>CAWLCW010000008.1:15000-10015000 GCA_963856015.1 Helicoverpa assulta
CCGACACACGCGCGTGCCACCACCTCGGGTCCACTGAGTAGGGGCGGGAACTTCCCCAAGTCCCTCGCCCTTGAACCCATTCATGGGGGGTGGAAGACGGCGTTGTCCGCCCTTCTCCTGCGCCCGGTGCGCCTTCTGCGACCAGGGAAGGGAGTCAAAATCTCCCTCTCCCGTTCCGAAGATTCCTTCCGCGACATCACGTCCTCGCAAAAGGAAATCACCGCGTCCCACGACTCTGCACTGCCGACCATCCTCCGCACCACAGCCGGCAGCGACAGATCGTCTCCGATTTCGTTTGTGAGGACACGGCGCTGCTCCTCCCAAGCTACACACTCAGCGAGCGTGTGTTGCGCCGTGTCCTCCCCGCAATGGACGCAGTGGTGACACCGAGCGTCCGGCTCCCTGTCTAAGCGACACAGGAACTTGCCGAAGCACCCATGCCCCGACAGCACCTGCGTCACCCTGAATGACAGGGAGCCGTGCCCTCTCCCGAGCCAGTCGTCGAGAACTGGCCGGAACCTAACCTAACCTAACCTTTTTTTTTTTTTTTTTTTTTTTTTTTACTCGGGGGGAAATCCTCATGGACTTCCTCCGCCTGGGGAGAGGCGGAGGGGTGTGCCGGACTCTTACCGGCTAAAACCCCCCTGTGTCCTCCTTACACGTGGGCGCGGGGCCGCGGGAATCCAAATTCTTCCGCAGCCCCGCACTGGTGCTGGCCCGCCTTGCGGGCCTCGCCTCGGGCACGGGGGGGTGAGGTGTTAAACTCCCCCGTGCAACGCCTCAGAGGCGCGCGTCGACACCCGCGCGCGCCTCCGCCTCGGGTCCGTTGAATAGGGGGCGGGGACTTCCCCAAGTCCTTCGCCCCTGGACCCGTTCATGGGGGGCGGAAGAGGGCGTTGTCTGCCCTCCTCCGGCGCCCGGAGCGCCTGCTGCGGGCGGGATCGGCAGTTGAAATCTCCCTCTCCCGTTCCGCAGCTTCCTTCTGCGACATCACGTCCTCGCAGAAGGACACCACTGCGTCCCACGACTCTGCGCTGCCGACCATCTTCCGTACCACGGCCGGCAGCGACAGATCGCCTCCTACTTCATTTGTGAGGACACGGCGCTGCTCCTCCCAAGCAACACACTGAACGAACGTGTGTTGCGCCGTGTCCTCCCCGCCATGGACGCAGTGGTGGCACCGAGCGTCCGGCTCCCTGCCTATGCGACACAGGTACTTGCCGAAGCAGCCGTGCCCCGACAGCACCTGCGTCACCCTGAACGACAGGGAGCCGTGCCTTCTAACCTAACCTAACCTAACCTTTTTTTTTTTTTTTTTTTTTACTCGGGGGGAAATCCTCATGGACTTCCTCCGCCTGGGGAGAGGCGGAGGGGTGTGCCGGACTCTTACCGGCTAAAACCCCCCTGTGTCCTCCTTACACGTGGGCGCGGGGCCGCGGGAATCCAAATTCTTCCGCAGCCCCGCACTGGTGCTGGCCCGCCTTGCGGGCCTCGCCTCGGGCACGGGGGGGTGAGGTGTTAAACTCCCCCGTGCAACGCCTCAGAGGCGCGCGTCGACACCCGCGCGCGCCTCCGCCTCGGGTCCGTTGAATAGGGGGCGGGGACTTCCCCAAGTCCTTCGCCCCTGGACCCGTTCATGGGGGGCGGAAGAGGGCGTTGTCTGCCCTCCTCCGGCGCCCGGAGCGCCTGCTGCGGGCGGGATCGGCAGTTGAAATCTCCCTCTCCCGTTCCGCAGCTTCCTTCTGCGACATCACGTCCTCGCAGAAGGACACCACTGCGTCCCACGACTCTGCGCTGCCGACCATCTTCCGTACCACGGCCGGCAGCGACAGATCGCCTCCTACTTCATTTGTGAGGACACGGCGCTGCTCCTCCCAAGCAACACACTGAACGAACGTGTGTTGCGCCGTGTCCTCCCCGCCATGGACGCAGTGGTGGCACCGAGCGTCCGGCTCCCTGCCTATGCGACACAGGTACTTGCCGAAGCAGCCGTGCCCCGACAGCACCTGCGTCACCCTGAACGACAGGGAGCCGTGCCTTCTCCCGAGCCAGTCGTCGAGCACTGGCCGGATCGCCTCGACGGTGGCGAGGCCGGCGGTAGGGCGCAGAAGCCTCTGCCGCCATTCCGCCACCAAGACCTGACGGAGCTCTGCTCGGCGCTGCGCTATCTGCCGCTGCACCGGCCTCGAGTCCCGTGCCCGCTCTTCCTCGCGCCACCGATACAGCGACGCGAGTACTTTAGCCTCTAGGTCCCAGGGCGGGGATCCGGCCAGGACGCAAGCCGCCTCGTAGGAAATCGTGCGATACCCGCGGACGACTCTGACGGCCATCGCCCTCTGCGGTCTGCGCAGAATGGCTAGAGTGCTGGCCGTCAGGTCCATCGCCCACACAGGGGCCCCATATAGGGCCATGGACCGCACGATTCCCACGTACAACCGCCTACAGGCGGCGCTCGGGCCCCCCATGTTAGGAAGCAACGTTGACAGCGCGCCCGCTGCACCCATCAGCTTGGGCACCAGCCGCCGGAAGTGGGGGCCGAATTCCCATCGGCTGTCGAGCACCAATCCCAGATACTTCATGGTGGACTCGACAGCTATCCGGGCCCCACCGACCACGATGTGTGATCCCGACGGCGGCGCGCGTCGGGGGCCATGAAACACCATGGCCTCCGACTTGTTGAGGGCCACCTCCAGGCCCAGGCGCCGGATGCGGTTCACCACCTGTGACACCGCAGCCGTGGCTATCAACGCTGCCTCCCTGTGCGAGCTCCCCCGGGCAGTGACAAGCGTGTCGTCCGCATAACACGTCAAGTCGGCGCCCGACGGGAGTTCGCCTCTCAGCACCCAATCGTAACCGATGTTCCACAGGAGCGGCCCCAGCACCGATCCCTGTGGAACACCGCACGTCATGAGGTGCCGACCGGCACCGTCATGTCCCCGATATGTGACGCATCTACCTTCTAGGTAGGCCCCTACTGTGCGACGGAGGTAGGGAGGCACGCGGTGATATCTCAGTGCCTCCCGAATACAGCTCCAGGGCAGGGTGTTGAACGCGTTGGAGATGTCTAAAGACACCGCCAACACCACCCCACCCTGGGACACCGTCTCCTCCGCCAGGGCTCTCACGCGCATTATGGCGTCTACGGTGGAGCGCCCGCGACGAAAACCAAACTGGTTGTCGTCCAGGTCCGGCCCCTCTCTGCACAAGTGGCTGACGAGGCGATCTGCGATGACACGCTCAAAGAGTTTGCCCGCCTCGTCGAGCAGCACTATGGGCCGGTACGCGGACGGCGAGTCCGCGGGGCGCCCCTCCTTCCTGAGCAGGACCAGCCTCCCCTCCTTCCACACATTGGGAAACTGACCCTGCTCGAGACATGCCGTGAAGAGCCCTCTCAGCTGGGGCTCTAGCTCCTTCAGAGCCAGGACGAGAGCTCGGCCAGGAACTCCGTCGGGTCCGGGCGCCGTGTTCTTAGCCCGGAGCCGCGACACGGCCGCTCTCGTCTCTGCTTGCGTCACCTCGGGGACATCGGTGCTCTCCTCTTCGGGAGAGTCTGTGGCCGAGGGTGAAGCCATCGTCGGGGGAACGTGTCCCGCTCGCTCAGGGAAGAGCGCCAATACGACCGCCCCTAGCAGCTGGGGCTGCATGCTCTGCACCAGTGGAGGCGCCCATGCACGCAGCTTGCCCCGTACCCAACGGTAGGGGCGGCCCCACGGATCCCGATCCAGGGACCCCAGCAGCTCCTCCCTGGCACGCGACTTAGAATCGCCGATGGCCAGCCACAGAGTCTCCTTGGACGCGCTGTACACCTCATACAGCGCGTCCTCCTCGGCGGAAACCCGTCGACGTCGTCTCCGGTATCGTGTGTACTGGCGGCGAGCCGCAACGCACGCGATGCGCAACTGCGCAATCTCGGCGGTCCACCAGTACACCTGGCGCCTTGCGGACTGTTGGCGGACGCGGGGCATGGACGCGTCGCAGATCTGCGTCATCGCCCCGCGAAACCGCAGCGCCACCGCTTCGACGTCGACGGGGCCGTCCGTCGCCGACTCCCAAATCCAGGACTGGACTAAGGCAGCTTCCTCGAGCAGTTCCTTGTCGATGCACTTAAGCGCCCAGCGCGGGCCGTCGTTGATCGGGGCTGTTGGATGGCGGCCGCTCGCGGTCTGGGCAGAGACGTCGAACCGGATATACCTGTGGTCCGACAGCGTCTCCACCTCCACGGCGACACGCCAGTCGCGGACTCGGCTGGCGACAGAGGGGCTAGCGAACGAGACGTCCACTATCGACCCGCCCCGCTGCCGCACGCACGTGTATTCCGAGCCCCGATTCAGGACGACCAGACCGGTCGTCACCGCCCACTCTTCCAGCACCTCGCCCCGAGGGTCAGTGACCGGAGATCCCCACGCCGATGACTTGGCGTTGAGATCCCCGAGCACCAGAACGGGGCGAGGGTGATGGCGGCCTACGACGGCGCCCAACTCGACAAGGAAACCCTCGAAGTCGGCGAGACTCTTGTTGGGGGAGAAATACGCCCCCACAATGACGATGCCGCCCGAGACCGCAGCAACCCAGCCACGGCCCCGAGACGGGTCGGTCAGAGTCCCGCCAATAATGGCCACCAAACCGTCAGCGCACCCCAGCCAGTTGTCACGGGCGGGGATGAAGTACGGCTCGGCGACCACAGCCACGTCAATCGACCACTCTGCCATGCCCTGGAGGAGAAGATCCTGAGCTCTGGCACAGTGGTTGATGTTGCCCTGGAGGAAATGGAGGTGCCCTATTATTGACACTCCATTCCCTCGGCAACGGTCCTGGGCCGGGAGTCGGCCGCGGAGCTACTGGCCTGCGGGGGTGGCGAGGTTTCCCCGGCAGGCTTAGAGCTCCTCTTCTTTTTCTTGGCCTTGCTGGCAGGCGCGCCACAGGCCCCTCCGCCCACTTTGTGTCCCGCTGGCTTCCCCACAGCCGAACACAAGCAGCAGTTTGGCGCCGCGGAACACTGGGCCGCCTTGTGGCCGGGCTGACCGCAACGATAACAGAGGTCGCTGCGGTCAATCTCGGCGGTGCATTTTGCCCGGACGTGCCCCTTCTCCAGGCACCGGAAGCACCGCAAAGCCCGGGGCTGCAGGAGTTTCACCCTCGCTGCAACCCAGCCAACCAGCAATCTGCCACTATCGGCGATCTTTTTCGCCGACGCTACAGGGCACCGAACCCAGACTACGCCGAGTCCGGTAGCGTCAACGCGTATGTCGCCGGCCCGCACCTTGTCCGGCGGACACTCTCCGCCACGAGCAACGGCCGCCGCCACCTCCTCAGAGGTCACGGAGTCGTCCAGGCCAGCAATCCGCACTTCTGCGGTTTTCATTGGCCTGGAGACCCGGACGTCCTCTGGGTTGAGGACCTCCTTCATTTTGGCGGCCAGAGCGTCCGCCTTCTCGACGCTGTCGCTCGCAGCACCAGCCACCTCAAACAGCCGCGCACCCGTGGCAGCCTGCCTGAGGGTGACGGACTGGAGGCCAAGATCTGCCAATTTTATCTTGGCCTTGGCCTCGGCAATCACCGACTGGTACGTAACGCCGCGCTCCGCAGCTCCGGGCTGGAGCGTTAGCGTAACAGCCTCAGAACGAGGCGCACGTATCGCCGGCGCATTGCGACCGCCGGTCTTTTTGGCAGTCCGTCGCGCAGGCTGCGCAACTGCGGCGCGCGCTGCTGCTGGTGCCGCGGCCTTTTTGGCGGCTTTGCGGGCCTTCTTGCGGCCCACGACTTTCGCCCAGGTCTCACCCTTGGACCCGGCAGTCGTGGGCTGAACACTCGACGGGGTTCCCTCCACGGGCTTTTCAACACCCTCCGCGGGCTTCCCCTTTTGAGGCGCAGGTCTCGGCGGCTCCTCCGTCCTCCGTTTGTCCGCCGCTAATGTCGGCCGGAGGATTGGCTCCTGCGGAAGGCGCCGAGAGATGGCCTCGATGCGAGCGTTCATCATGCTCCCGCACTGGAGCATGCAGAGCCGAACAATGCGCTCGACCTCATCGTCGGTGTGCGCGCTTGTCGGTCCCGGTGCGAACCTAACCTAACCTAACCTAACCTAACCGGCGGATCTTCTCTGCCTGGTCGAAGGCTGGGAGGTAGACGAGAGACTGACGAGCTCGGACCATAACGGCATAAAATTTAGGATAAATTTACAAAAATCTTTAGGCACAGCAGTAAAATCAACTACTAGGACGTTCAACACCAAAAAAGCAAACTGGGTCCAGTTTCGTGAGAAACTGGCCCAGTTTAAAATAGAAGAAAACATAAATCAGTCAAAATTTGAAGAAATTGAAAATAGTCAAAATTTAGAAACAACCATAAACAAATATTTAGAAATAATACAAAAGTCATGTCAGGAAACTATACCGAATAAAATTAAGCAAAATTAAAAATTTTGAAAAAACCCCCGACGGTAAAAATCTTATTGAAAAATAATAAAATAACTCAAAACCCCCGACTTAACCTAATTATATAGGAATATCCGTCGGGAGCTGCCATTAAACCAGCTAAAGGATTCTAGTGTCGTGAATACAATTATTGAAGAATTGTAGATGTTTAACGATGACATAAAATACACTCAATCAATTGTTGAAATTTCATATAGAAAAGGCAGCCCCCGACGGTTATTCCTATATAATTGGGTTAAGTCGGGGGTTTTGAGTTATTTTATTATTTTTCAATAAGATTTTTACCGTCGGGGGTTTTTTCAAAATTTTTAATTTTGCTTAATTTTATTTCAGACTTTTTAGAGAACATATACGAATTATAGTCTATATAATATGTTATTGCAATATTATTTTGCACCGATATTGTAGCGACCTCTAGTGAGTTACAGGCGTAATTTTTATTATTTGGGAACATGCATTAAGCACGTACACATTGCTGATGAAAACAGAATTGTAATCGGACGTTTTGATTATATTGTAACATTGTTTGGCACTAATATTGTGGCGCCCCCTAGTGATTAATAGCCATGACACCTATCTAAGAACATGAACACGTTGAACGCAAATCTGTTATTGAAAACCACATCAAAATCGGATCATTAGTTTAGAAGGTAGGTGGGAACATTACTTTGCTGTTTTGCACTAATATTGTGGCGCCCCCTAGTGAGTTACAGCCATGACACCTATCTAAGAACATGAACACGTTGAACGCAAATCTGTTATTGAAAACCACATCAAAATCGGATCATTAGTTTAGAAGGTAGGTGGGAACATTACTTTGCTGTTTGCACTAATATTGTGGCGCCCCCTAGTGAGTTACAGCCATGACACCTATCTAAGAACATGAACACGTTGAACGCAAATCTGTTATTGAAAACCACATCAAAATCGGATCATTAGTTTAGAAGGTAGGTGGGAACATTACTTTGCTGTTTGCACTAATATTGTGGCGCCCCCTAGTGAGTTACAGCCATGACACCTATCTAAGAACATGAACACGTTGAACGCAAATCTGTTATTGATAAGAACATGAACACGTTGAACGCAAATCTGTTATTGAAAACCACATCAAAATCGGATCATTAGTTTAGAAGGTAGGTGGGAACATTACTTTGCTGTTTTGCACTAATATTGTGGCGCCCCCTAGTGAGTTACAGCCATGACACCTATCTAAGAACATGAACACGTTGAACGCAAATCTGTTATTAAAAACCACATCAAAATCGGATCATTAGTTTAGAAGGTAGGTGGGAACATTACTTTGCTGTTTGCACTAATATTGTGGCGCCCCCTAGTGAGTTACAGCCATGACACCTATCTAAGAACATGAACACGTTGAACGCAAATCTGTTATTGAAAACCACATCAAAATCGGATCATTAGTTTAGAAGGTAGGTGGGAACATTACTTTGCTGTTTGCACTAATATTGTGGCGCCCCCTAGTGAGTTACAGCCATGACACCTATCTAAGAACATGAACACGTTGAACGCAAATCTGTTATTGAAAACCGCATCAAAATCAGATCATTAGTTTAGAAGGTAGGTGGGAACATTACTTTGCTGTTTGCACTAATATTGTGGCGCCCCCTAGTGAGTTACAGCCATGACACCTATCTAAGAACATGAACACGTTGAACGCAAATCTGTTATTGAAAACCACATCAAAATCGGATCATTAGTTTAGAAGGTAGGTGGGAACATTACTTTGCTGTTTGCACTAATATTGTGGCGCCCCCTAGTGAGTTACAGCCATGACATCTATCTAAGAACATGAACACGTTGAACGCAAATCTGTTATTGAAAACCGCATCAAAATCAGATCATTAGTTTAGAAGATAGGTGGGAACATTACTTTGCACAAACGCACACACAAACACACAAACACACAAACACACAAACGCACATCTCTCACCCCAAACGCATATACCTGCTCCGTTCCGTCGTGGGTAAAAAGAAAAACTCGGAAAAAATTACCTTGCCGTGGTGGTCCCAGGAGCTCGCAAGCCTGAAGAAGGAGGTCGCCACCAGGAAGAGAAGAGTCCGCTGCGCCGCTCCAATCCGAAGGCAGTCCGTCGTTGAAGAGTACCTGCAACACAAAACAAACTATGAAAATAAAGCCATGATAGCCCAAACGAGGAGCTGGACGGAGTTCTGCACCAAGCAGGATAGGGAGGGGATGTGGGAGGGCATTTACAGGGTCATAGGGCGTACCGCAACACGGCATGAAGACGCAACCCTAATTAAAAGTGGTATATACTTGACTCCGGCAGAATCCGCATCGCACCTGGCTGAGACCTTTTATCCGCAAGACCTGGAAGAAGAGGACACTGAAGAACAAAAGGACATCCGACGTTTGGCCATGCGGGTAAACGACCGGGTTCATGATGAAGAATATGACCCGCCTTTTACTCCGCATGAGCTCATAACAGCAGTGTCCTCTTTTAACCCTAAAAAGGCGCCAGGAGCGGACGGTCTCACCGCGGACATCTGTCGCCAGGCAATTCTCCAGGACCCCGAGGCGTTCCTTGCCCTGGCCAACAAATGCCTCAGTCTGGGCCACTTCCCCAAGAAGTGGAAAGAAGCCACAGTTGTGGTACTGAGGAAGCAAGGACAACTATACAAACGCCAAATCTTATAGGCCGATCGGGCTCCTGCCCGTGTTAGGAAAGGTCCTGGAGAAGATGGTTGTCACGAGGCTCCAGTGGCACCTAGTACCGAGGCTGAGTACCCGCCAGTACGGCTTCATGCCCCAGAGGAGCACCGAGGACGCCCTCTATAACCTAGTGAACCAAATAAAGGTTGAAATAAAAAACAAAAAGTTGGTCACCATCGTCTCGCTGGATATAGAGGGCGCCTTCGATAGCGCCTGGTGGCCAGCCATAAAGGTCAGACTGGCGGAGGAAAAGTGTCCGGTCAACATTAGGCGGCTACTTGACAGCTACCTTGGCGACAGATGCGTGCGACTAAGGTATGCCGGAGTCGAACATCTAAGAATCACGCAAAAGGGTTGCGTCCAAGGCTCGATTAGCGGGCCGATATTATGGGATGTCCTCCTAGATCCCCTCCTCAAGAATCTGCATGACCGCGGGGTTGTATGCCAGGCGTTCGCCGACGACGTGGTTCTGCTGTTTGCCGGACATACCGCGCTGGAGGTGCAGCGACATGCCAATGCCGCTCTCGAGTTTGTTCGGGAGTGGGGTGTCAGGAACAAACTCAAGTTTGCGCCGCATAAAACTTGCGCAATGCTGCTTACAAACAAGCTGAAGCATGACACCCCACTCCTGCGCATGGGCGGGGTCGACATTGGCATGTCTCGCGATATAAAAATCTTGGGCCTGACTATAGACGATAAGCTGACCTTTAACACCCACGTCGCCAACGTCTGTAGGAAGGCCCTAAACATCGCGAAGCAGCTTCAACGAGCTGCAAAAATAAGCTGGGGACTGCACCCCGATGTTATCCGCACAATCTATACGGCAACAGTGGAACCCGTCGTCCTATACGCCGCAGCTGCATGGTCGCCCGCCGCCGAAAAGATCTGCGTCCGCAAGCTCCTCAATACCGTCCAGAGGGGCTTCGCACAAAAAATCTGCAAATCCTACCGCACCGTCTCCCTAAACTCGGCCCTACTACTGGCCGGGTTACTACCCTTGGACCTGCGTGTAAAGGAAGCAGCCGGACTATACGAGGCTCGCAAGGGGTCGACCCGGCTAGTGCTAGGAGACCGAGAGGTCGAGCGGGTGGTGGGATTTGCGGAGCTGCCACACCCGGCCTTGCGTATGGGCCTGACATTTAGGTGTCTGGACGACCGAAGCCTGGTAGACCAACACAACGTGCAGTCGCTCAGAATCTTCACAGACGGCAGCAAGTTCCAAGGCAAAGTCGGTGCTGCGTTGTCCATATGGGACAACCAGGCCGAACTGCGGAGCCGAAAACTGAGCTTGCCAGCGTACTGCACAGTCTACCAGGCTGAACTCCTGGCCATATGCAGGGCCACTGGCGAAGCCCTGAACAGCGGAGCGGAGAGCTGCGGGATATACAGCGACTCACGGGCGGCTCTGCAGACGGTGACCAATCCCGGGTCTATGCACTCCCTTGCAATCGAGGCGCGCCGAAACCTCAGCATGGCCTTGACCTGCGGCAAAGCTGTGACCTTGTTTTGGATCAAGGCCCACGCCGGTATCGATGGCAACGAGCGCGCCGACGAGCTTGCAAAAGAAGCAGCACTTTCGTGTCGGAGGAAGCCAGATTATGTGCCCGGTCTCATTCGTCAGGAGAGAACTTCGTAATGACTCTCTTGACGAATGGAATCGAAGATACACAACGGGCGAGACGGCCTCCGTCACGAAAGTGTTCTTCCCGGATGCAAGGGAGGCCTATCGCTTGGTGCGGAAAATACAGCCGCAGGGAATTTTAACTAACATCTTTACAGGCCATGGGGGGTTCTCCCAATACCTGTACCGCTTCAAGTGTCGGGAGAGCCCGTCATGTGTCTGCGACCCTGCGGCTGAGGAATCGGTCCAGCACATTCTATTCCAGTGCCCAATGTTTGACACTAAACGATTTAACCTCGCTCAAATGATAGAGACAAATGTGACACTCGGCGAAGCTTTTAGGCTCGTCGCAGACAAAAAGACCAGAGAGCATTTTCTAGCCTATGCAGAACAAATCTGCAAAATTGTAGTGGCGAGAAACGCGTCAGAGTAAGTCGAGGCGTTTCTCTTCACAACAAAATGCCACGAAGCACCGAACTTGAGGAGAAATAAAAAGTCTCTGATCACGTCAGAGGAACACGGCAGTACCCAGGATGGCGGGTGCAATTCAAAAAAAAAAAAAAAAAAAACCTAACCTAACCTAACCTAACCTTTTTTTTTTTTTTTTGGGAGGGGGAAATCCTCATGGACTTCCTCCGCCTGGGGAGAGGCGGAGGGGTATGCCGGACTCTTACCGGCTAAAACCCCCCTTGTGTCCTCCTTGCACGTGTGCGCGGGGCCGCGGGAATCCAGATTCTTCCGCAGCCCCACACTAGTGCTGGCCCTCGCACGGGCCTCGTCTCTTGCACGGGGTAGTGAGGTGTTCGCCTACCCCGTGCATCGCCTCAGGGGCACGCGCCGACACACGCGCGTGCCACCGCCTCGGGTCCACTGAGTAGGGGCGGGAACTTCCCCAAGTCCCTCGCCCTTGAACCCATTCATGGGGGGCGGAAGAGGGCGTTGTCCGCCCTTCTCCTGCGCCCGGTGCGCCTTCTGCGACCGGGGAAGGGAGTCAAAATCTCCCTCTCCCGTTCCGCAGATTCCTTCCGCGACATCACGTCCTCGCAAAAGGAAACCACCGCGTCCCACGACTCTGCACTGCCGACCATCCTCCGCAGCACAGCCGGCAGCGACAGATCGTCTCCGATTTCGTTTGTGAGGACACGGCGCTGCTCCTCCCAAGCTACACACTCAGAGAGCGTGTGTTGCGCCGTGTCCTCCCCGCAATGGACGCAGTGGTGACACCGAGCGTCCGGCTCCCTGTCTAAGCGACACAGGAACTTGCCGAAGCACTCATGCCCCGACAGCACCTGCGTCACTCTGAATGACAGGGAGCCGTGCCCTCTCCCGAGCCAGTCGTCGAGTACTGGTCGGATCGCCTCGACGGTAGCAAGGCCGGCGGTAGGGCGCATCAGCCTTTGCCGCCATTCCGCCACTAGGACTCGACGGAGCTCCTCTCGGCGCAGCTCGATCTCCCGCTGCACCGGCCTCGAGCCCCGTACCCGCTCTTCCTCGCGCCATAGGTATAATGACGCGAGTACTTTCGCCTCTAGGTCCCAGGGCGGGGATCCGGCCAGGACACAAGCCGCCTCGTAGGAAATCGTGCGGTACCCTCGGATGACTCTGACGGCCATCGCCCTCTGCGGTTTGCGCAGGATGGCGAGCGTACCGGCCGTCATGTCCATCGCCCACACGGGGGCCCCATATAGGGCCATGGACCGCACGATTCCCACGTACAACCGCCTACAGGCGGCGCTCGGTCCCCCCAAGTTGGGAAGCAACGATGATAGCGCGCCCGCAGCGCCCATCAGCTTGGGCGTCAGCCGCCGGAAGTGAGGCCCGAATTCCCATCGGCTGTCGAGCACCAAGCCCAGGTACTTCATGGTGGGGCCGACAGCGATCCGGGCCCCACTGACCACGATGTGTGATCCCGGCGGCGGCGCACGTCGGGGACCATGGAATACGATGGCCTCCGACTTGTTTAGGGCCACCTCCAGGCCCAGGCGCCGGATGCGGTTCACCACCTGTGATACCGCAGCTGTGGCTATCAACGTCGCTTCCCTGTGCGAGCTCCCCCGGGCAGTGACAAGCGTGTCGTCCGCATAACACGTCATGTCGGCGCCCGGTGTGAGCTCACCCCTTAGCACCCAGTCGTAGCCGATGTTCCACAGGAGGGGTCCCAAGACCGATCCCTGCGGAACACCGCACGACATAAGGTGCCGACCGGCACCGTCACGTCCCCGAAAACTGACGCATCTGCCCTCCAGGTAGGCCCCTACTATACGGCGGAGGTAGGGAGGAACTCGATGGTATTTGAGAGCCTCCCGAATGCAACTCCAGGGAAGGGTGTTAAATGCGTTGGAGATGTCTAAGGACACCGCCAGCACCACCCCACCCCGGGACACAGTCTCCTCCGCCAGGGCCCTCACGCACATGATGGCGTCTATGGTGGAGCGCCCCCGACGAAAACCGAATTGGTTGTCGTCCAGATCCGGCCCCTCTCTGCACAAGTGGCTGACGAGGCGATCTGCTATGATGCGCTCAAAGAGTTTTCCCGCCTCGTCGAGCAGCACTATGGGCCGATACGCGGACGGCAAGTCCGCGGGGCGCCCCTCCTTCCTGAGCAGCACCAGCCTCCCCTCCTTCCACACATTGGGAAACTGACCCTGCTCGAGACAAGCCGTGAAGAGCCCCTTCAGCTGGGGCTCCAGCTCCTTCAGGGCCAGGACGAGAGCTCGACCAGGAACTCCGTCGGGTCCCGGCGCTGTGTTCCTAGCCCGAAGTCGCGACACGGCCGCTCTCGTCTCTGCTTGCGTCACCTCGGGGACATCGGTGTTCTCCTCTTCTGAAGAACCTGTGGCTGGGGGCGACACCATCGCCGGGGGAACGTGTTCCGCTCTCTCAGGGAAGAGGGCCGCTACCACCGTCTCTAGCAACTGGGGTTGCATACTTTGTACCAGTGGAGGCGCCCAGGGCCGTAGCTTGCCGCGTACCCATCGGTAAGGGCGCCCCCACGGGTCCCGGTCTAGGGACCCCAGCAGCTCCTCCCTGGCACGCGACTTAGAGTCGCCGATGGCCAGCCACAGAGTCTCCTTGGACGCGCGGTACACCTCATACAGCGCGTCTTCTTCGACGGGATTCCTTCGACGTCGTCTCCGGTATCGTGTGTACTCGCGGCGAGCCGCAACGCACTCGACACGCAGCCGTGCGATTTCATCAGTCCACCAGTACACCTGGCGCCTTGCGGACTGTTGGCGGGCACGGGGCATGGAAGCGTCGCAGATCTGCGTCATCGCCCCGCGAAACCGCAGCGCCACCGCGTCGACGTCGATGGGGCCGTCCGTCGTCGACTCCCAAATCCAGGACTGGACTAAGGCAGCTTCCTCGAGTAGTTCCTTGTCAATGCGCTTAAGCGCCCAACGCGGGCCGTCGCTAATCGGGGTTGTTGGATGGCGGCCGTTTACGGTCTGGGCAGAGACGTCGAACCGGATATACCGATGGTCCGACAGCGTCTCCACCTCCACGGCGACATGCCAGTCGCGGACTCGGCTGGCGACAGAGGGGCTCGCAAACGAGACATCCACTATCGACCCGCCCCGCTGCCGCACGCACGTGTATTCTGAACCCCGATTCAGGACGACCAGACCAGTCGTCACCGCCCACTCTTCTAGAACCTCGCCCCGAGGGTCAGTGACCGGAGATCCCCACGCCGATGACTTGGCGTTGAAATCCCCGAGCACCAGTGCGGGACGCGGGTGATAGCGGCCTACGACGGCGCCCAACTCGACAAGGAAACCCTCAAAGTCAGCGAGACTCTTGTTGGGGGAGAAATACGCCCCCACAATGACGATGCCACCCGAGACCGCAGCAACCCAGCCACGGCCCCGAGACGGGTCGCTCAGAGTCTCACCAATAATGGCCACCAAACCGTCAGCGCATCCCAGCCAGTTATCTCGAGCGGGGATGAAGTATGGCTCGGCGACCACAGCCACGTGAATCGACCACTCTGCCATGCTCTGGAGGAGAAGATCCTGAGCTCTGGCACAGTGGTTGATGTTGCCCTGGAGGAAATGGAATTGAGCCATTATTGACATTCCATTCCCTCGGCAACGGTCCTGGGCCGGGAGTCGGCCGCGGAGCAACTAGCCTGCGGGGGCGGCGAGGTTTCCCCGGCAGGTTTAGAGCTTTTCTTTTTCTTCTTGGCCTTGCTGGCAGGTGCGCCGCAGGCTCCTCCACCCAATTTGTGTCCCGCTGGCTTCCCTGCAGCCGAACACACGCTGCAGTTGAGCGGCGCGGAACACTGGGCCGCTTTGTGGCCGGGCTGACCGCAGCGATAGCAAAGGTCACTACGGTCAACTTCAGCAGTGCACTTTGCTCGGACGTGCCCCTTCTCCAGGCACCGGAAGCACCGCAAAGCCCGGGGCTGCAGGAGCTTAACTCTCGCTGCTACCCAGCCCACCAGCAATCTGCCGTTATCGGCTATCTTCTTTGCCGACGCAACAGGACACCGAACCCATACTACGCCGAGTCCGGTGGCGTCGGCGCGTATATCGCCGGCACGTACCTTTTCTGGCAGACACTCACCGCTTCGGGCAACGGCCGCCACCACCTCTTCAGAGGTCACGGAGTCGTCTAGGCCAGCAATTCGCACCTCTGCGGTTTTGACTGGCCTGGAGACCCGAACGTCCTCAGGGTTGAGGACCTCCCTCATCTTGGCGGCAAGAGCGTCCGCCTTTTCGGCACTGTCGCTTCCAGCACCAGCCACCTCAAATAGCCGTGCACCCGTGGCAGCTTGCCTGAGGGTAACTGACTGCAGGCCAAGATCTGATAATTTGATCTTGGCCTTGGCCTCGGCAATAACCGACTGGTACGTCACGCCCCGTTCCACAGCTCCGGGCTGTAACGTGAGCGTCACAGCTTCGGATCGCGGAGCACGTACAGCCGGCACTTTGCGACCATCTTTGGTAGACCGTCGTGCAGATTGGGCCCCCTTTGCAGTTACGCTGGTGGCGCGCGCTACTGCTGACGCCTTCTTAGCGGCTTTGCGGGCCTTTTTACGGCCAACCACTTTCGCCCAAGTCTCACCCTTAGACCCAGAGGTTCCTGACTCGTCATTCAGGGGGGCTCCCTCCGCGGGCTTTCCAGTGGCCTCCACGGGCTTCCCCACAGGTCTCGGCGGCTCTTCTGCCCTTCGAGAGTCGGCTGCTAGGGGTGGACGGAGGATTTCCGTAGGAAGACGCTGGGAAATTGCCTCCAGTCGAGCATTGACCATGCTCCCGCACTGGAGCATGCAGAGTCGGACAATACGTTCGACTTCCTCAACCCTTTGAGGGCTTGCCGGTCGCGTTGGGGGAGACGGTGCTACTGCGTCTGTGCTTTCGACGGACTTGTGTCGCTGGTGCTGCTCGCTCAGCAAGGCGACTTGCTGTCGCAGGTCTTCCAGGTCTCTTCGGAGACGGCCGTTCTCCTCCTGCAATTTCGTGACTTCGTCAGAGGCCGTCCTATTAAGAAGGAGGCCAATAGCCTCCTTGATGTCACCTGCGGCCTCTTTCAAGCCACGGGTGAAAGTACCTTTCAGGCTGCCAGATTTGGTAGCAACCTTCAGGACTAAGTCCACCCCGTCCAAGGCCAGTTGGCTCAGAACCAACGCCGATGGCTCACCCCCTTCTGCTGCCAAAGCAGCACGTCGCTCACGTGCGCGACTAGACATTAGCGACACTTCGTCGGCTGCGACGACCTTCCGCTGCTCCCTTTTGGCGGCGTTAAGTTCCGCTTTGGTGCTCCCTAGCGAGGTGCAACTCTCGACCCCGGGGTCCTCACTAGAGACCCCCATTTCGTAGTCTGTCCCGCTGGCCACCGAGTCCTTCTTGGAGCGCAGGAACCTTCCATGCGCATTCCTCTGCGGCTGCGAACCAGTTGCCTTTCTCGAGGCCGCCGTTGCCGACGTCCTCTTGGGGGCTGGCAGGCCTTCCTCATCGGAGGACAAGCCTGCTGACCCAGCCTCCATAGCAGGGTCGCGTGGGCGTTTCTCACGCGTCCTCCCGCCTCCACTTTTCTTTTTACCGCTGCCAGTAACATTATCGGCAACAGGGGCCTGGTCACCTACCCCTGCGCGTCCATCGGTAACCAATTTAACACTCGCAGGCCCGGATACCTGCGAGCGCCGGGCGTCAGCCGGGTCGCATGACAAAACACATTCAATATCGGACATTTTCATATTACGATTTGGGTGATTACGCACATCACTTCCCCAAGGTGATGCGGCCGTTCTTTCCGGGAAGGTATTTGGTCCTCCCGAGGCCAACGGGTGCCCCTGGTGCAGGATATACCGCCCGCTGTTCGGTGAAACTAAAAGCTACTTAAACCAATTTTTTTTTTTTTTTTTTGTGATTATTATTATTATTTTTTTTTTCCCCTTTTTTTTTTTTTTTTTTTTTCCTTTTTTTTCTTTTTTCTCCTAAATCTACCTTATGTCTACCTTATACCTAACTTAGCCTAAGCACCCCCTCGGGCACGACTGCCCCCATAGACAGCAAGTTGAGGAGCAACTTGCTGTCTTACCACCTCGGACTACGTGGCGTAGCAACACGCCACGGCGTCCCTTAGACCGCGGATTGTAAGACGCTCCGCGACCTACACCTCCTCGCTCCCTATGTGCACTCTGCAGCTGCAGAGCGTCTATAGGGAGCCCTCGGGAGCGACTCCTCCGCTCCTGCCGAAATTAGCCACGGACAACAATCTCCTCTATCCCACCCCCCGCGAAGAGATTATTGTCCGTGCCCAGGGTGCACCGGCCCGGTGACTGCTCTTCCCCTAGGACGTATCCACAGGGACCAGCAGTTGCCGAGCACACGGGGAGGTTTTCTGGCAGGCACCCCCTAACCTAACCTAACCTAACCTAGTAAAATCTACCTTTGAGCAACCCAACATAGTGAAACCTACCCTGGTTGAAGAGTCTTGGGACGCGGTGGGCGAGGGAGGGACTTGGGGTTCCCGCCCCTACTCAATGGGCCCCTACTCAAAGTTAAGTTAGGTTAGGTTTTTTTTTTTTTTTTTTTGTGGCAGGAGTGGGAAATCCTCATGGACACCCCGAGGGGTAGTGCCGTTATGTTGGGTTGCTCAAAGCTAGGTTTCATTAGGTTAGATTACTCAAAGTTAGGTTTTGCTACGTAGGGTTGCTCAAAGTTAGGTTACGCTACATTGGGTTGCTCAAAGTTAGGTTACGCTATGTTGGGTTGCTCAAAGCTAGGTGTCATTAGGTTAGGTTACTCAAAGTTAGGTTACGTTATGTTGGGTTGCTCAAAGCTAGGTTTCATTAGGTTAGGTTACTCAAAGTTAGGTTTTACTACGTAGGGTTGCTCAAAGTTAGGTTACGCTACATTGGGTTGCTCAAAGTTAGGTTACGCTATGTTGGGTTGCTCAAAGCTAGGTTTCATTAGGTTAGGTTACTCAAAGTTAGGTTACGCTATGTTGGGTTGCTCAAAGCTAGGTTTCATTAGGTTAGGTTACTCAAAGTTAGGTTACGCTATGTTGGGTTGCTCAAAGCTCGTTTTCATTACTATAGGTTGCGCAAAGTTATGGTCGAATATTATAAGTTGCACAAAATTAGATTGCTGGACGTCCATAACATTGCATTATGTTTGGTTTCAGGACGTTAGGTCTTACTTCTTGAGGTTCCAGTAGGAGAAGGTCACGTTTCAGATGTCATTCGTTTGTAAGAAGGTAAGACCACTGTAGAGAACCGCATATTGCGGTTATGTATTTAACATTATGTTTATCCTTATCTTACTTTTGAAAGCTTAAGTGTCATAAAATTGAGTTATTTTCACTCTAATATTTAATTTGTGATAGATATGTGACAAAACATGTGCTTTCTTATCGGGCCTATGGAGTGCGACTTTTGCCTACCAATTTCGGCAAATCAAACGTTATTGTGTGTGTAATTTTGACATTCCCAGGTAAAATCTGTTCTTCGACCAAATCTTTGAAATTTTGTTCTATACTTACTCTCAAACACATACCATTGGATAGCTCTCGCCAAGACGCTTCTTTTGACACCACTTGCGTTTCGATATCTTTTACGAAACGCCCACCCGGTGTGTACAGGGCAGGTAAACTTTGCCTCAAGGTCATATTGTGATTACCGCGTTTTGAATGTAATTTGTCTCGAAATGGCTTGTGGTTGCCTGCACAAACATCTTTTGTTCTAACAAAACCCTCATAGTCGTACCAGGGAGTGTCATGCGAGTGTTTTGATATTAACTTTTCGATATGTGGACCCGACAAAAAGCAAACATTAGTTTTTTGTGAGAAATTGTTCAACAGTAGACATCTATAAAGAATAATGTTTATTTTATACTAGTGTAGAACTAAGTGGATACTTTTCCATTTAAAAATATAGCAAATAAACCATTTGTTCGTTTTCTACAAAAAAAACACTTAGGTAGTACCTAATAGTTTTAATTTTTATTGTAAATATGCAAGGAGTACCTAATAATTAAATAGTTCCATGGAGTTTCGTAGTCATATCGCACGGTATCGTTTCGCCAAGGTGAACCAATAATAGTCGCCGGAGTTTACCGGCGACTTAAACTTATAGGTACCGGCTCATACTTTTATGAGCCTCGAGAGGAAGCTCAAAGTCTCAGTCTCAAAAAAAAGAGCAATTGAGAGGGCTATGCCAGGAGTTTATCTTCGAGATTGAAATGAGGAGATCCGCAGAAGAACCAAAGTCCGACTTAGCCCGAAGAATTGCAAAGCTGAAGTGGTAATGGGCAAGGCATGTAGCTTGCAGAAGAGATGGCCGTCGGGGCAGTTCTTGAGTGGCGACCTGGACCTGGCAGGCACAGCATGGGCAGGCCTCAACAAGAAGGACGGAAGATCTGGCCACGGTTATCGGGAAGCAGTGGATGTGGGTTGCTGAAGATCGAGCAATGTGGTAAACGTGAGGGGAGGCCTTTGACGAGCTGTAGACCTGTTGAAACAACGAACGAATAAAATCGCGCCATGCTGCATCAATAGTCGATGGCCTTCATCAAGATGGAGTTGAACACTATCCCGTCAAAATATAAAAACAACTACGACGTGTAATTTGTCATTCGAGAGTTCTTTGGCAGTGTATGAAGTTCCTAAAAACACTTTGTGTCGAAAAAGTATGATTCGTAAATCTTCATACACAAGCGGTCATTCTACTCATTCTACACCCCTGTAATTTCATGAAAACTATTAATTTTCATATTTTTCTTGTATTTTGTGTTTTTCTGTTCCCAATTCTATATGAAAATAAAGAAAATTCCAATATAAGACAAGTACTTTTTGTTTGACCTCTAATGTTAAGTCACTTAACACTACGACTACGACAACTTCCTTATATGTATACTCCCCCTAGGGACTTCCTTATATACTTCCTAATGTTCTCCCTTTATGAACTTTTTTATGTTCTCCTATAATGTAGCCCCTTATCTTCTCTAATCTACAAACTTCCTTACTCCCCTTTTGTACTTCCCTATAAACTTCCTTATGTTCTCCCCTTATGTACTTCCTAATGTACTCCCCTTATGTAATTCCTAACGTACTCCCCTTACGTAATCCACTTATGTGCTTCCCTTATAAACTTCTTTAGTAACTTTGACTACGACTACGACTAGCCACTTTGATTTTAGGAACTTGTACTCCCTATATTTACTCCCCTTATGAACTTCCTTATGTACTCCTACGATGTTTTCCCTTATCTTCTCCTATCATTAAACTTAATTATTAACTCCCCTTATAAACTTCCTTATGTACTCCTACAATGTTATCCCTTATCTTCTCCTATCATTAAACTTAATTATTTACTCCCCTTATGAACTTCCTTATGTACTCCTACAATGTTATCCCTTATCTTCTCCTATCATTAAACTTAATTATTAACTCCCCTTATGAACTTCCTTATGTACTCCTACAATGTTATCCCTTATCTTCTCCTATCATTAAACTTAATTATTTACTCCCCTTATGAACTTCCTTATGTATGGTTATGTAACTTAACGTGTTGTCACGGGGTCACTTTGTCAGATTTGGTAATTTTGAGTTTTGGTATCATATCATATCATATCATATCATATCATTTATTGCATTCCATAATGTACATTTGGTGGAAAATATAAAATAATAGAGGTAGTCACAATTATGGACCCTGATGGGCACAGCAAATAGTTAGAAGAGAGGAAGGCGTTTAATGTAATATAGTAGGAAGTATGTAGTATATTATTTAAGTATTTATTTATATTATAATATTGCGTATATTTTTGTGTAGCATAACTTCGTTTTATAGTTATTTTTCTTTATTTGTTGCTTTTATTTAATTTTAAGTTATTTCTTTATCGGTAATATACTCGTTGATTGTATAGTATGCTTTTTTTATTAAAATTTGTTTTAGGATGTTCAGGAACTTTGTGTCACTTGTTTCGTCCTTGATTTTGTTGGGCAATTTATTGTATATTTTGATGCACATCACGTAGGGGCTGTTGGAGTGTAGTGTCATGTTGGAGGTAGGTAGCATCAGCATATTTTTGTGTCTCAGTGATCTATTGGTGTGTTTGTCTCCGCGTTTGGTAAAGAAGTTTGAGTATCTCCTAACGAATTTACATATTTCTAATATGTAGATGCATGGTAATGTGAGTAATTTGTGTTTTTGGAAATAGGGTTTGCAGCTGTCTGTTTGTTCTATGTTTGTTAGTATGCGGATTAGTTTCTTTTGTAGAGTGAAAAGTGATGGTGCGTCTGTGCTGTTTCCCCACATGATGATGCCGTAGCTGAACCAGGAGTGCGCATACGCGTAGTAAGTACTTAGAGCAGTTGGTAGGTCCGTGGTTACCTTTACTTCGCGAAAAGCGTAAATAAATTTGGAGATCTTGGATTTAGTATTTTGTATGTGCGTCTTCCAGTTAATATGAGTGTCTATGGTAAGTCCGAGTAGTGTGAAGTTGTCGACAACATCTATTTTTGTATTGTTAGTTGAGAAGTTAATTGTTATTGGGGATTTTTGATAGGGGTAAAAGGTCATTATTTTAGTTTTTTTATAATTTATTTCTAGATTATGTTGGTCCATCCATTCTGTAGTTTTATTAAGTATGGTGTGGAGCTTTGAGTTTATTTCTGTTTCGTTATTGCATGAGGTGAGGAGGGAAACGTCGTCCGCGAATAGTACACTAGGCTCATTCATGATTTTCGGAAGGTCGTTTATGTAGATAAGAAATAGCAAACATCCAATTACGCTGCCTTGTGGAATTGAGGAGTTTAAAATTTGTTTTTCTGATCTTACATTTAATATTTCATTAGTATCCTGGTTAAAGTAGTCAATTTCTACATATTGTTCTCTGTCCTTAAGATAAGACTCGAACCATTGGTGGGTAACACCGCGAATTCCTATTTTGTATAGTTTGTCCAACAATATACTAAATTGAACTCTATCGTATGCCTTAGTCATATCAAGTAATATACCTACTGCGTATTTTTTATTATTTAAAATGTTAATCACTTCTTGAATGTATTTATAAACTGCAAGTGTGGTTGACCTATGTTTGCGAAATCCGTTTTGTCCCTCATCAAAAATGTTGAATCTCTCGCAGAAGTTATATACCCGATTGCACATAGCTTTTTCAAATAATTTTGAGGCCGTTGGCAAGAGTGCTATAGGGCGGTAGTTGTTGGGATCAATTTTCGAGTTTTTTTTGTTTATCGGTTTTATGATAGCCTTTTTTAGGTAATTTGTCAGATTTGTTTTTTTTTTGTCAGATTAGGTAATTTTGAGTCATGTCCATAGACATAATATTAGTAAACAGGACTGCGCACATAAACCCAAAAAACGAGCCGAGTGAAACAGTTAGTACGGAGGCTGTCTGTCCCTTTCTAATAGGGTGACTATGAGATTAAGCTATGTGAGACAAATCCGAATTTGCTAAGATTATTAAACGCAGATTGGTATTGAAGTTTTAACTTACGCAGTTTGTGACCTTAAGATACTTATAAAGGCTTTAAATAATTAGCGGGAATTAGCAGTATAAAAGCAGGAAGATTCGAAGTGAAGACTGTTTTTTTTTTGTATTTCTACTTCATGTATAGACTGCTGAGCCATTTATGTCGCCTTTCTTCATTTTTTGGGAAGCTATAACAATAGTACAACAGTTTTAAAATCCATCACCCATATTTTCACTCATTACAAGAATTCATAGGCACCCTAGTTGTTTGATTTACGAAAATGTTATTATTAGCTAATCTGTGGAACGATATATTGCAACCACCATAGGATTCACTTTTACAAGTATAAACGCAACACTTTTTCACCATTTAAATAGTTTAAATTGATTTAATACAAAAAATATAAACAAAATTTTAAATGCTGATTACGCGCCAAGAATGTTCAGGGTTACCGCTAGAAAATAATAAAAAAAAAAAACAAAAAAAAATATGTTGTTTATGTTTTAAGAATAATAATTTATATAAATAATTTATTCGTATAATAAATTAATGCAATTTTAATTAATTTGTTGTTACAATTGTTAAAATAAGATAAAAATATATGTGATTCAATTGTTTTTTTGGGAAGACAAAACTGTTGATCACAAAATTTTTTTATGCTGGCAAGGTGTTAGAAAGAGACAAACGGCCTCCGTTCTAACTATCCCTCTCGGCTCGGATTTGCCTCTGTGTATTATGCAACAAATTTAGTACCTTATTGCGTTGGAATAGAGTTAGTCCGTATTTATGCAAAATGGAACCACTCGACAAATTTCGTTTTTTACTTTTTTTGAAGAATACTAATGTAAAAGTGGTCTAAATTCTTATACAAAAAAGAACCACATGATTTTCCCCTTGGAAAGAAGGTATATTAAAAGCAGAACAGAACCAACAGCAATAACAAACGTTACTTGTAAAGCAAAACGGAACCACGGCACAATATGACTCTATTGATCAAACAAATAAACGATAGTACTATCATGTAATTTTATACAAAAAAGATCCACGCATACTTGGTACCGTTATACATCAAACATATTTCTATTATTAAGGATTATTTTTAATACACAAAATAGAACCAAATTTCTGTGGTATCGTTATGCGTAAAATATTTTTTTATTATTTATTTGCTAATATTGTTTTGCAAAAGGGAACCACAAACATTCGGTTCTATCATGTATAAATAAATATTGTTAAACAGTAGAACCACTAGCATGTGATTCCACTCAAAGGTACAAAAATGACATGATTGATTTAATATTTCTCGTTTTAAACAACGAAATATTTACTTTATTTCATTGATGGTATGACACAAAGTGCAGTTTCAAAGTAAAACGTCAAACGTCATCTGTAAAAATAGGCGACATTCAACGATATAAATCTTCTGGACACATCTATTGGCCCACCTTGTATTTTCAGTTTCGTTTGGTCCTAGCTAAAATTGTATATTAGGTCGAGCAAAACGTTTTTATGCAGTTTTGAACCTGGCACTTCACAATTTCAGTCTTTTTTTTAATTTAGAACACAGAATTTATAGAAACAAAAGACAATTTGGAGCCTGTTTGTTGATATCAAACAAACGAACACTAAGAAAACTTGGTTTTATTGGTTTACTTGGCTTTAATTTTTGAAAAAAATTATTGATATCTTTGGTTTTGCAACAAACATTACTTATTCTTAACATTAAGGTGAGGTTCTATCAATAATCAATGGATACTTCACCTGAAGTCGCCACCCAAGCTGTGGCACTTATTCAGGCCGGACACAGCCTAAGAAACGTGAGTGCTCAACTTAATTTAAGTCGATGTTTATCGGAGGTACCTAGAGACTGGCGGTTTTGTTCGTCGCCAAGGAAGGCCACGATCTCGGGTCACAACTGAAAGGCAGGATCGATTCATCCTGACGACCAGCTTGAGAAATCGTCACCTTACCTCCATTGAGATACAAAACCAACTTCCACGGAGTATCTGTGTGTTAAAAGAACGCGATATGGTACCACACAAGCCAGCAAATGGGCCCAAACTAACGCGAGCCCACCGAACAGCGCGCTTTCATTTCGCACGCCATCATTTAAATTGGACACAGCAAGATTGGAGCCGTGTACTCTTTTCCGATGAGTCTAAAATTGTGTTACATGGCAATGATGGAAGGAAGAAGGTCTAAGTAAGGGAGAGCGTTTCGCACAATGCTGCTTTGAAGAGAGGGTTCCTTATGTCGGTGGCTCATGGACTGTCTGGGGCGGTATATCCGCGAGCGGCAAAATTCAACTTGAGGTTGTTACAGGACCACGGCTGCCAACATTAAATGCTGAAAGGTATATTCGTGAGTGCTTAGAACCTCACGTGATACCATACGCGGACTATGTGGGCAAAAATTACCTTTTTATGCATGATAATGCAAGAGCCCATGCGGCCGGCATCGTCAGGGAATATCTTCGGGATGTGAACATCACAGTTATGGACTGGCCAGCCAGAAGCCCAGACATGAACCCCATTGAGCACATGTAGGACGAGCTAAAAAGACGATGCAGGAGTTGAAAACTTCCATAGAGGAGGAATGGGAGATGATCCCTCAAAATTTCATAGAGCGGTTGATAAACTCTATGCCTAATCGTATGAGAGCTGTGGTAGATGCCCATGGAGGCAACACGCGTTATTAAATTAAACCTTTATTTGATAAAACATGTTTTTTATTCAAAAACCAATTGCCTTTAACAAGGCGCATATCCGACTTGTTAGGCGTAGCTCCGTGTCGTATGGTATTCTGAATTCAAATTTAAAACAATACGATCGAAAAGTAAGGTAAAATGTATCAGGGTTAAAAATGCATCAACTATACTAACTAAGTCACCATATATAACTGCGGGAAATATACATAGAAAGAGACTCACCAAACTCAATTTATTTTAAAACAGACTTCTTTGGTAATGCTGTAGACGTTAATATAGGGAGAGCACCTTTATCCCGATTATAAATCACATTGTTTCATTTATATCAACAAATCCCTAGATTATGGTTCTTTTTTGTATATGAGAAAACCTATTAATTACTTAATGCTTAAAGGAACCACATGCACGATTTCTTAATTATTTTGAAGGTTTACCAGTAATCAACAAAAAATTATATACACATACTAAATTTAGTAATTTATCAACATATTTAAATAAAAGAAATAGTAATTTTACTTCATTTAACAGTGCTGCACATGTTTTTGTAAACCCTTTAATATCTCAAAAGTGTGTGTTTGCTGTGTGGTTCCATTTTGCATAAATACGGACAGTTCATTTTCGTAAATATATATTTTGAGCGTGCGCAATCTTGTTTATTATATTACATCTATGGTCATGTCAGACTTTAACTTTGACACTGACATTGACTTGACTGAAGTACCCAAGATGGCGGGTGCAATAAAAAAAGGAATAAAAATAAAACCTTTTTTTTGGAGAGAACTACTTATTACTTCCTTCGCCTGGGGAGAGGCGGAGGAGTGTGCCGGACTCTTACCGGCTAAAACCTCCCAGTGTCCTCCTTGCACGTGTGCGCGGGGCCGTGGGAATCCAAATTATTCCTACCAAACCAACCTAAACAAACCTAACCTAACCTAATAGGCAGTCGCTCCTTGAAAAACACTGGTAACATAATCAGCTGCATCTGGTAAGACCTGAACAGTGAAGTGGTAGGTACCCCAACCTAGGCTGACCCCAACATACTTACATATTAACAATTATTATTATTTAAAAAGAAAATCGGGCAAAGCGCTATTATTGCATAATATTATGACCTTTTCGAAACCCCGCCTTCTGATGCAACCCGATAATAATGAAAACAAGTATAGTTTTTACTTATTGTGTAAATTTTATTATAAAATAATACACACACGACTATGGCTGTATTAGTTACGAGTAGAAAGATATAGTGTTTGCTAGTAATGCGGCAGCGGACGAGTAGTGCTTGGCTCCTGCCTTACCCCGCGAGCCAGCGCAGCGCAGCACGTGCGGGGCTGCCGGCGGGGAGTCGGGGGCCGCACTTCCCACCTTCCGACTACCAGACTCTTGATGGCATTGGCCTGATATTTTTTTCTGAATGCTTTTTATAGATAACCACGAGTCACTATTCTCAAGTTTCGAAGTGAAGTTGGTGCATGGTGAGGCCTGTTTTGTACGAGACGGTGTCGGTAAGGAGGGCGAGGGCGCAGGCGCGGGGCAGGCGGCCCCGGGCGCCGCGTGCAGCGACACGCGCACGGCCACGCGCGTCGTGCCCGGCGGCACGCGCAGCTGCAGCTCGCCGCCCGGCGGGGGCGCCTGCTTGCCGGCCGCTCGGGTGCAAACTGCGACCCGCCCGATACCGGCTACCTTTAGCTGTTTCTTTTTATGAAGCATTTCTTTCCAGCCGCTAGAATTAGAGTTTCCAGACTTCTGATTTACCAAAGCGCTCACCGACGTGTGAATGCGTCTTTCAGTTCGAGATTCTGGACGGTGAGTACGAAGCCGTTCAACAATGGTGGGGCGGCGACACCGCGGTGGGGTAGAGGCCGGCTTCGGCGGGTCGGCGCACCAGCTCGGGTGTGCAGACCGTGACCCTCCCTTGCATTCTACGTCACCGGTAGAGCTCTTCGGAGTCGCAGGCTTACTCGTGGCTACATGATTAGAACTGCGATCAATCTCGATCATGACACGCGGCAGGTGCGCGCAAGGGTCGAGGTGCGCGTCGCCCTTGATGCGGCAGGCGTCATCGTGCGCCAGCTGCACGCAGCGTGGCGGCGGCGGCTCGCGGCCGGGCCCGCAGCGGCGCGGCGCGGCGGCGCGGGTGGAGGCGGCGGGGGCGGCGGGCGCGTCGGGCAGCACGGCGTACACGCAGCCGTCGGTGGCGCGCGCACACTCGCGCTCGCCGGCGAGGCGGTAGAGGTCCCGCGGGGGCGGCGGGGGGGGCGCGCGGGCGGCGCGCTCGCTCACCTCGCGTTCGTACTCCGCGCGCTGCGCCCGCTTGGCGAGTTTGAGCCGCTCCGCTACCGGGTCTTGGTCGACTTCGCAATCGGTTGACGTTATCCGTAAAGGATCTCTGCTGCGTGTCTGGCTTGAAGTTTTGAGTTTCTGAAAAGATCTTTACTTTAACTTTTTAGCTGAGCTGAGACAAATAGGGATCGTATGACAGCAGTCGTAGCACGTAAGTAGTATAATAATATCATTAAAATAGAAAACATGCAAAGCGGTGTAGGCGCGTTTAGTGGGCCACGCTTAGTAACTCGAGAG
Source organism: Helicoverpa assulta (assembly GCA_963856015.1). Lineage (NCBI taxonomy): Eukaryota > Metazoa > Arthropoda > Insecta > Lepidoptera > Noctuidae > Helicoverpa > Helicoverpa assulta. The sequence continues at coordinate 42,972 of CAWLCW010000008.1, forward strand.
GGTTTATGGCCTGAATGAAGTGCAAGTCGGAGAACAGGTAAGTACCGGGTGCTGGGAGTCGCAGGTGAGCGCGCAGGCGGGCAGGCGCGGCGCGCAGGGCGGGCGGCGCGAGGCGGGCGGCGCGCAGCACAGCACGCGGCGCGCGCGCGGTGCGGCGGGCGGGCGCGCGCGGCACGGTGGCGGCGGCGCGGGGCGGCACGGCGGGCAGCGCGGCGGCGGCGCGGCGCCGCACGAGCCGGCGGCGGCGCGCGCACTGACGCCGCGCAGCACGCGCGCGATCGGGAGTCGCAGGGCCATGTCGTGTGTGTGTGACGGCGCACTGCCGAATGTGATAGGCGGCCCCCTCGTTACCTACTTTACGGAACGAGATGGCCACGGTGAGTACCTACTTGAGATTTAAACGAGTTTGCCCACTACTTACACAGAACCGTACCGTGACGGTAATCGGAACTTCGGGTAAATAATATATTGATGTCTCCTTTCATCATCTCCCGAGCCTTTTTCCAATTATGCTATGGGGTCGGCTTCCAGGATAACCAAATTCAGCTGGGTGTGTGGCTGAAGCTGTTAACTGGCTGGGTAGCTGGGTGTTTTACAAGAAGCGACTGCCTATCTGACCTCCTCAACCCAGTAACCCGGGCAACCCAATGCCCCTTGATTTAATGGTAATGTCAGATTTACTGGCTTCTCACTATCTGTAACGACTGCCAATGATGTTAAATGACAGCCGGGACCTGCAGTTTAACGTGCCATCCGAAACACAAACATACAATCTTAAAAAAGTTGCATTGGTAGGTACTCATACTTGAGAGTTTGAGAGGTTGGTTCTTTACCCACTAGGCCCCCACGACTTTTTTGATAACTCTCCTTTATGCCAAGGAAACGAACTCTTAAATTTTCTTAATCCAAAGATATTTAGGTATACAAAAAGCAACTAGGTGATTTCCCCAGTTAATCTTGTTAAACGCGCATCCCACTCCCAAGAAAACTAGGCACTTCAAGTAGGTACTCGGATCAAATACAAAAAATAAATAACAAACCCCCGACACAAAAACCTTAAATCATCATTTATTTGCTACAAATTAACTAATTTTGCCATACCCAATGAAAGCAAGTAATGCAGCCATTTGAATCCGGCGAGTGAAGCTGTCGAGCGGCGGCGACGCAGCTAGCACGCGCGCGCGTCCATCAGCTGCGGCGTCGCGCGGCTGCGCCACTCCTGCAACACGCGCGCGTCAGCGGGGCGGGGCGGGGTGCAGGGGGGTGGGGGAGCGGGCGGCACTCACGTAGAGCTCGTCGCCGGCCAGCACCAGCAGGCGGCCGGCGCGCGGCAGCACGCAGCACACGGCCGCCGCGCCGTGCGCCAGCGCGCCGCCCGCGCACGCCGCCGCCGTCACCCAGTGCACGCGGCCCGCGCGCCCGCCCGCCGGCCTGCAACAGCCGCGCTGTAGCCGCTCGTGCAGCCCGCCGGCAAGGCCCCACACCCACACTCACCACGCCACGAGGCCGGCGGCGGCGGCGGGCTGCACGTAGTGGAGGTCGCCTGCGCCGGCGCGGCCCGGCACGCGCACCAGCAGCTGCAGCGCGGGCACGGACACGCACGTCGCGCTGCCGTCGCTGCTCACCGCCCACATACAGCGCCCGCTGCCAAATCGACTTTCACCAGGTAATGTGCTTACTGCTATTATTTTACCTTCTAAGGCCTGCAACAGCTAATTCCCATTACCTTTAGGGTCAATCCCCACTGAAAGAGCAGCGGCCGGCAGCGGCCGTAAATGCAAGTGATTGAGCGCGAGCGCGGCGGGCCGCGCGGCGGGCGCCGCGCTTACATTGTCCGTGCTCTTACGGCCGCTGCCGGCCGCTGCTCTTTCAGTGGGAATTGACCCTTAGTGGGTACCTACTTAAGCATATTTTTGAGAAAATGTTGGGTGACCACCTGACAAGTGACCAAGTCACAAATATTAGTGTGAAACATTTCGATTGGCCGTTTCTCCCGTAAAATGTTTGCCTTTTCCAAAATTATAAATTTAAAAAAACCCCCGACCCAAAAAAAGTACGCAATTATTATGACAAAAGGTTAAAAACGCTAAACCCTACAAAAAGCAAAAAATAACTTTTAACACTACGTAAGTACCAACTAAAGCATGTCAGACTAAACTCAATTTTGTCGTGTCGGGGGACCGCTCTAATTATCTAATTAAGATTCGTGTTTTTTTATATACGAATGTTGTAATTAGGTAGGTACCTATCATTTGATTTATGTAAGTATTTCAGTTCTGTGCCTTCGGCTTGACCTTTCGGAGATTACCTACCTTACCTAGAGTACACACATGCTTGCTACTTACGTCCATTCATGATAGTGTGAGCTGCGGGCGGGCACAGCGACGACCGCGCGGGGAGAGAGGCGGCGGCAGGCGCGCGATTGTAACTCGAACGCGCTCTCGTCAGTACGCTATCTTTATTCTAGCGTGCGCACGTATTGCTACAGTGTAACCGTTATATTGTGGTGTAACGTTGTTGTAACGTTTGTGTAAGAAAATATATATAACGGTAAGTTATTCATTATTTTGTTTTGTGTGAATTGTGTGTTTTAGGTGCGGGCCAACTGTGAACAAGAATGCTGAGGTCTAAGTGCTCAATTTTGCATCTGCAATTTTATTAGAGCCAATAAAATGTTTGTCGGACATACCATCCACAAACTGCGACCGATATAAGCGATACGTTGGCAAGCCAGCCACTATCGTACCTACGGGTCGCGCTGCGAGTTGCATGTTTTGTTTACATAAACATTGCGGCCCAAAACTTGGGCGGCGCGGCTCAACTTTTGGTCGGCGCGGCTCACCATTTGAGCGGCGCGGCTCACCATTTGAGCGGCGCGGCTCACTATTTGAGCGGCGCGCGGCTCACCATTTGAGCGGTGCGGCTCGATATTTGACCGGCGCGGCTCAAGGTTCGAGCCGCGCGGCCCTTAATCTAGGCGACGCCGCCCAACATTTGGATGGCGCGGCTCGATATTTGAGCGGCGCGCCCCGCGCCTTGAACCGCTCCCCAACTTGTGAGCACTCAGTGAACTTTTTCACTTGCTTCAGATGACCCAGCTTGGAGGAGTGGTGACTCTGGGTGAACTTTTGGACGAGCATGCCGAAGCGGAGGAAGAGAACGTGATCTTGGAACGGGTGAAAGTTTTGGCTCAAGAGCATCTCCCCGATGGTTGGACGAACTGGGAGGTGACCACGGCAACGAAAGAGGAAGTCTTTGGGGAGAAAGTCGACCCAAATATACTAAACAAACTCGTAGTTGCTTTGCCTACCGTAGGGTTAGTTCGTGCCTTTATACCGGAGGCGGATCACCTGTCCGAAAAAAGGTATAGGGAAATTCGGCACAAGATACTAGACTGGGCATTTACACGTGCCCTTATTATAGGACCTCCTGCCATCTCCAACCGCATCCGCGGATCTGCGGCGCGCACGGAATACGTGAAACAGTCGGTTGCTGCGCTTATGCCTCTTCTCCACACAAGAGCGGAGACAGATAAAATACTCTCAGGCTGTCTTTCGGAGACAGAAGAGACCAGTCGAAAGAGGAGGTCGACGTCTCGGGTCAAAGAGCCCGCGACACGTCGACCTAGGCTTGAGTCTCCGCCGTTCTCTACTGGGACGTCACTTCAGGAAGAAAGGTTTTGTGCATTAGAGCAGAAAATGGAAATGCTCCTGGAGATGGTCACTCAAAGCAGAGGCAGAAACAAAGATTCGGACTCTGATTCTGACAAGGAAAACGATTTTTCCGATGGCGAGGAAGAAGTAAGTTCGGACGCCTCGGACGCCCCATCGTGGAAAGCCCCTACCTGGGGCCCATATCCAAACGAGCAAGACGAGCGAAACGAAAAGGAGCTTGAGTTTCGACCCACGACTAAAGAAGCAGCTCTTGTTCCGGAGCCGTCGTCGCAAGCCAAAAAGGAAGGCATTGAATGTCAAAGACTGGGCACTGATAGCTGGAATCGCATCAGATACAAGGACGTAGAGAAGCACTTACACGCCGCTTCGCCATTTAGCCCGCTAAAAGTAAATACAGAACTGGGTACTTTAGCCTCGCGGCTCTCTCCGTGGGTGACGAGGCAAGAAGGAATTCTAGGCACAATCACACACGGATTGTTGCTCCAGCGCAAGGCGCTAGCAGACGGGCTCAATGCCATAATTAAAAAATGCCCAGACATCAGCACGGACTTGAGACGGTTGGTGGAGGCAGAGGACTCTAAGTTCAAATTAGTGTCAGATCAACTGCTACAATATGTTTGCGCTAATAGGGCTGAAACCATTGAGGTTCGTAGAAAAACTTTCAGGCCTAAAAATGACGTCCTCACCAGCGCCCTCAACAACATACATCCTTCGCCAACCCACCTGTTTGATGAAAAACTATTTAGCGCGTTTATTAAAGACAACGGTGGCACATCGGGAATTTTTGCCTCATCTAATTTAAATAAAAAAGAAACTATTCATTCGTTTCGGAAGAACTCATTTCGCAAAGCATCTTCGCATGCTTCCAAAAGCAAACAACCGACTGGTCGCGGTCACTCTTCAGCAGCGACCACCACCACGTCTACTCGCAGTGCAAACTACCGCCAAAGCGGAAACTCTAAGGCACCAAATAAGCATCCCGATCGACACGGAAAGGATAAGAAATTACAAAGAGGTCGTAAGTACTGACAATTTTCACGGGGGACAGTTGGAGAAATTTCAAGCTCGGTGGCAGGAGTTAGGAGCTCCAAAGAAGATTTTAAAAATTATTACAGGCTATACAATACCCTTTGCAGCAAAACCACCTTCGATTCCATTGCGCGAGAATTTAGGAAGGTTTTCCACAAACCTGTCCCCTGCTATGTCCAAGGAGATAGAGATATTGCTCAAGTCAGGTGTGGTAGAGAATTGCGAGGTTGCGAACGGGTTCCTATCAAGAATATTTCTAATACCCAAGAGAAACGGAAAGCTACGGCAAATCTTCGATTTACGACGCTTGAACCAATTTCTCAAACCCCCGAAATTTCGTCTGATAAATCAAAGTCAAGTTCCAAATTTTATGCAAGAAGGAGATTATCTCGGAAAGCTAGATATCAGCCAAGCCTATTTTCATATCCCAGTGAAAAAGAGTCATCGAAGATTCCTTGCGTTCGCTTACGCGAATCGGGTTTATCAAATGACATCTTTACCTTTCGGCCTGTCCACTGCACCAATAGCCTTTTCCAGTGTCAGCAAGTGGGTAGCAAGTTTTCTGAGAGAAAAGGGTCTTCGCGTTCTAGTCTACTTGGACGACTTCCTATTTGCACACCAAAACCCAAACACGCTGGAGAGGCACATGCGTTATGCAGTAGAAATTTTACAGAGCATGGGTTGGTGTGTCAATCTAGAAAAATCCGTGCTAAGGGCCACACAGGAAATAAAATTTCTGGGAATTATTTGGAATGTATCGACAAACCAAAAGACGCTTCCAAAAGACAAGATCGACTGGATCTCAAGAGATCTCAATCAAGTCTTAGAAACAAAGCAGTGGTCATGGGAATCCGGCACGGCATTGATCGGAAGGCTAGGGTTCGCATCACTTGTGACCCCTCTAGGAAGACTTTACACCAGGCATATGCAAAGAGCGGCAAGAAAACTGTCACAAGACCGGCCCGGGAAGAGGGTGGCAGTGAGTTCACAGGCTATTCAGGAAGCTCGTTGGTGGGCTCAAAATATCAGAAATCCCGGAAGGATCTTTGTACCGGAACCGACGATGTTTGTGAGCACAGATGCCTCCAACGACGGCTGGGGCATTCAGATGAGCGACCACCTCCTTTCAGGTCTGTGGACAGAAGAGCAATTAAAATGGCATATCAACAGAAAGGAACTTTACACAGTCTTAGTAGCTTTGCAGGAGTTCCAAGAGGTAGTTCTAGGTCAATCAATAATGGTTCAGTCAGACAACAGGACAGAGGTGTCGTATTTGCGAAACCAGGGTGGAACCAAGTCTATCGCACTGCTAGAAATGACAAAAGAAATCTTGGTCTTAGCTCAGAGTTTAAATGCAACCATTCACTCGTTTTACCTGCCCGGCCGCTACAATTCAATCGCCGACTGCTTATCCAGAGGAAAAGCCCTACCCGATTGGCACATCAAAAGCGAGATCACACAGAAGATATTTCGAAAATGGGGAGTTCCTCAGATAGATCTCTTCGCCTCAGACCAATCGAAAGTAGTACCGGTCTATGTCTCGATAGATGCAAAGGACACACAAGCTCTCTTCGTGAATGCGTTCAGCCGAACTTGGAACTACGAACTGGCGTGGATTTTCCCCCCTCCACCACTTGTACCTCGGGTACTCCAACATCTGAACAAGTCCTCCGGAACATTTCTGATCGTGGTACCTCGATGGGAGACAGTGTTTTGGAGAAGCGACCTCAAACACAGAGCCCTGGGTGCCCCGTACCTGATACCGAACTTAATAGAGAACCTAATCGACTTATCCACGAACCTTCCTCCGCCGAAGGTAGAAAATCTCTATTTGGAGGTCTGGAAGATACGGGGTGGGCGGATTTAGTAGCTGGTTTAGACCAAGCTGACGTTAACCTGATACAGTCAGCATGGCGCGATTCGACTTGGCGTACCTACGAGTCCGCATGGAAGCAATGGGTCTCGTGGTGTAGACAAAATGGGAGAAAACCTAATAGTCCTCGACCTCTTGATGTTGCTGCTTACCTGGGTTCCCTTTCACGAGTACGGAAATTAGCCCCATCAACAATTATGGTTCACAAGTCTGTAATCCTTACTTTTGCCGACCCTACTCAAGAAAAACAACTAGGAAATCATCCTGTAGTGGCTGCAATGCTCAAAGCCATAAAAATTCAAAAACGTATGTCAGCAGTACCAAAGACTCAGATCTGGAACATTCAAGACTTATTTCAGTGGCTAAAATCGAATATACCCGATAAGGAAAGTATTTTTCAAGTATCTCGTCACGTGGCGCTTCTTCTATTGCTAGCTTCAGGTCGACGTATACATGACCTCACCCTCCTTATGATAGACGACCAGCATTGTGAGAGATCAGATTCCTCAATAACGTTTTGGCCAAGATTTGGCTCAAAAACAGATAATGACAGGAACCGTCAATCCGGATGGCATCTAACATGCTCAGGTGACATGGATTTGAGTTTAGTAAAATGGATAAATTGCTTAATAGACGTGACTAACAGTAGAAGGAGGGCACGAGAGGGCTTAAATAATTTGTTTATTACAACGCGAGGGAAGGTTAAAGCAGCTTCCAGAACCGTTATTGCGGGCTGGTTGAAGGCACCCTTTAAGGATATTGGCATAGACTGCAGCCCAGGCTCGGTTCGATCAGCTGTAGCTTCTAATGACTTCCAGAACAACGTACCGCTGGATGATATCTTGAAACGAGGGAACTGGAGAGGCTCGACAAATTTTTTCAAACACTACTGTAAATCAGTAGAGCAGCCTCGAGGTAGAAATGTTAATGTTCTTAATAATTCCTTTAATGCAGTGTAAGACTGAACATTTGATCTCATTAAAGATCTCAATCTTTACCTAATGTTTATTTATTAGATATAAGAAAGGGTCAGGACCCTGTTATGTTTAAAATGATAAGGTTTAAGAGTCAGTTTATATTTGCTAAATTGTTAAACTATGATGAAGAATAAAGATTTTATGTTTGATAAAGAAGAATTAGTTATAAAACTGTATTAATAGCATTTTATCGTTAAAAGATACGTTTGCTGTGATCGTACAAGACTTGAACTGATTTTGTACTTACTTGTATAACAGCCATTGATTCTAATTTTAATAAAACAACTTGATTTTGAAGATGAGAACCTAAGGTTTTATTTCTCACCTTTATCACAGTACGCTTAATAGCACCGGCAGATGATAGACACGTCTCCGAAAGGTCAAGCCGAAGGCACAGAACTGAAATATCACCGTTTTCCACCCCGAAGGGAAGAAAACGATTATTTCAGGTCTTGCCGAGGCTTGACCTGAGCAAGCTCTTGCCGGCTTTCGGAGATAGGTACTGACGAGAGCGCGTTCGAGTTACAATCGCGCGCCTGCCGCCGCCTCTCTCCCCGCGCGGTCGTCGCTGTGCCCGCCCGCAGCTCACACTATCATGAATGGACGTAAGTAGCAAGCATGTGTGTACTCTAGGTAAGGTAGGTAATCTCCGAAAGGTCAAGCCTCGGCAAGACCTGAAATAATCGTTTTCTTCCCTTCGGGGTGGAAAACGGTGATATTTTTGAAGGTAAAAAGCGGTCCCCCGACACGTTAAAATTGAGTTTAGTCTGACATGCTTTAGTTGGTACTTACGTAGTGTTAAAAGTTATTTTTTGCTTTTTGTAGGGTTTAGCGTTTTTAACCTTTTGTCATAATAATTGCGTACTTTTTTTGGGTCGGGGGTTTTTTTAAATTTATAATTTAATTTTATTTCATGCTTTTTGAAGGAGCTCCTTAATTTTTCCTTCATTTAATTTATTTTATTTTAAGATGGGGTCGCTATAAGCGATCTCGGCCAAAGGAAGCTGTTTAACAATCCTCATGACAAACTGGATCTGGGAGAATTGCACAGATTGAGAAACAATAAAGATTAACCTTTGGTCATTCTAGATTTTCAGCGAAAATATAAATCGGTTTATCCGTTTCATTCCGGCATTCCAGGGTTTCGTTCCGGCATTCCAGGGTTTCATCCGCCACATCCCATTTCCAGCATCAGGTTCTCGTCAATTAGAAACATGAAGAGAACTCGTCAAGACAAATTCAACGAGCCCAAACTCGATGGGTTTACTAAAAGGCAGTTCAGGGTTACGTCTCCTATCTTCGTGCCCTAACAGCATACCAGCTCAGTGGTTCCAGAAGACATTAGTGTTTCAAATTTCAGATCCCACATATGCTTGCAAGTAAACTAAACGTGTAACATTCCTATCACACCTTACAAACGAGCTGATGACCTTGAAGACCTGAACCGATTTCCACCAAACATAGCTAAGAACACTCCCGAATGACATTCCTTTTAAACAAAAAAAACCGCATTACAATCGGATCATCCGTTTGGGAGCTACGATGCCACATACACACACACACACACACACACACACACGTCAAACTTATAACACCCCGTCGTTTTTGCGTCGGGGGTTAAAAATGCTATGTAATAAATAGGTAATAGGTATGATTTCGTGTGATTGAAAAGCTGATATAAGTGGACCTGCCTGAATTAAATGACTTTTGGTTTTTTAAGCTTACAACAGTATTCGCTAGGTTACTTACCTACCTAGGTGAAGCACGAATGTCATGAATCGGTTTTTAACCCCCGACGCAAAAACGACGGGGTGTTATAAGTTTGACGTGTCTGTGTGTGTGTGTGTGTGTGTGTGTGTGTGTGTGTATGTGGCATCGTAGCTCCCAAACGGATGATCCGATTGTAATGCGGTTTTTTTTGTTTAAAAGGTATGTCAGTCGGGAGTGTTCTTAGCTATGTTTGGTGGAAATCGGTTGAGGTCTTCAAGGTCATCAGCTCGTTTGTTAGGTGTGAGAGGAATGTTATACTATCAGTTTACTTGCAAGCATATGTGGGATCTGAAATTTGAAACACTAATGTCTTCTGGAACCACTGAGCTGGTCTGCTGTTAGGGCACGAAGATAGTAGACGTAACCCTGAACTGCCTTTTAGTAAACCCATCGAGTTTGGGCTCGTTGAATTTGTCTTGACGAGTTCTCTTCATGTTTCTAATTGACGAGAACCTGATGCTGGAAATGGGATGTGGCGGATGAAACCCTGGAATGCCGGAATGAAACGGATAAACCGATTTATATTTTTGCTGAAAATCTAGAATGACCAAAGGTTAATCTTTATTGTTTCTCAATCTGTGCAATTCTCCCAGAGCCAGTTTGTCATGAGGATTGTTAAACAGCTTCCTTTGGCCGAGATCGCATATAGACCCGTCGCTACACAGACCCGTCCCGCTCGACGCGATGCGACGCGACGCTCTATGTGGCGTCGTCCATAATATCTAGTACATTACAACTGCTCACCGTCGCGTCGCCGTCCCGTCCCGTCGCGCCGCGCCCGCTGTGTGCAGAGACCTTAAGTATTTTTGAAGGTAAAAAGCGGTCCCCCGACTCGACAAAATTTAGTTTAGTCTGACATGCTTTAGTTGGTACTTACGTAGTGTTAAAAGTTATTTTTTGCTTTTTATAGGGTTTAGCGTTTTTAACCTTTTGTCATAATAATTGCGTACTTTTTTTGGGTCGGGGGTATTTAAATTTATAATTTAATTTAAGTACCTAGATGAAGTCATTGAGTAAGTATGTGTCGTTCATAATCACATTAAATGAAATCTATACTAATATTATAAAGCGGAAGAGTTTGTTTGTTTGTTTGTTTGAACGCGATAATCTCCGAAACTACTGGTTCGAATTGAATAATTCTTTTTGTGTTGGATAGTACAGTTATCGAGGAAGGCTATAGGCTATATAACATCACGCTACGACCAATAGGAGCAAAGATATAGTGGTAAATGTGTAAAAAACGGGAGAAATTATTTCATTTTTGAAGCCTTCCGTTGCGTGCGCCGTGAAAACGGTTCAAGATACACAAAAAATATGTATTAAAGAATAATAGCTCTTTTAATGATCTAAAAAACAGTCCGCGACAGTGTATGTCTATCTTTTAAGATTAACTCACAAAAACCGTTTTTATGGTACCTAATTTGGTCGAAATAATTTGTTTAAGTTGTATCAACATAATAATATTAATCTTTATTCAAATAAATATGTTATTGGTTAAGAGTAGGTACTAAATCTATATATATAAAAGAAAGTCGTGTTAGTTACTCCACTTATAACTCAAGAACGGCTGAACTGATTTAGCTGAAAACTGGCAGGGAGGTAGTTTAGAGCCAGGAGAAGGACATAGGATAGTTTTTATTACAAGAAAATGAAAATAAAAAATACAATTTATTCCGGACATACAGCGCCATCTATTGTTCAAACCAAAAATCTGCCGGATGCCACTATCCCACGCGAACAAAGTCGCGGGCAAAAGCTAGTGCGTTAATATACTGGTTAATATATGTCGATTAACACAAGGAAAAAAGAAAAATACGTAAAAATAAAAAAATGAATTTTTCAAACAAAGTAAATAGAATAAAAATGTGCGAAAATTAGAACACCATATAAAAGTCAGCCATTACTAACAACTGAAATTCTCCCTTGAAAACTGACAGCTGTCAACTGATCAAAACATTCGATACTCCCAACTTTATCTCTGCTTTACACATGATGTTGTAAATTATAAAAACGAAAAATGACTCCTGTGGTTAAACCACTAAATGTATTAGGTTATTTTTTTTTACAATTCGCCATAGAATATCATAAAGTATATGCGATAGGATTTAATGTGATTGTGAACGACACACCCTGTATAAGTGCTTTTGTGTGATATGTATCGATTTGCTCACCGCTCTTGCAAGGCGAGTCCGACGAGCGGCGCGTGCAGGCGTGCCAGGCGCGCGGGCGGCGTGCAGCCGGCGCGCACGGCCGCCTCGTCCGGCTCCGGCGCGTCAGGCTCCGGCGCGGCGCGGCGCTCGCGCTGCCGCCGCACGCGCTCCGCCAGCCCGCCGCCCGCGCTCGCCTGCAGCGGTGGCGGTCGCGGCGCGCGCACCGGCCACGCGCCCAGCCGGCACCCGGCGCCCGCCACCAGCACGCGCGCCTGCGGCTCGTTCGGCGTGCGCGGCGCGATGGCGCGCAGGTAGGCGGCGCGCCCGACCGCCTCGGCCGCAGACTCGGCCGCGGGCTCGCCCGCCGACAGCGGCTCGGCCGACTGCACCACCAGCGCGTGCCTGCGACAGGCGCCGGGGTGAGTGGCGACTGATACTAGCGCGGTATACCAAACTGGTGTCCAGAACTCCTCACGTCAAATGGGCGCCTTCTTCGTTGAAGATTCTTAGCAGGGGCGAAGTTACACCTGCATATTCAGATTCCGTCTCCTGTATGCGAAAATATATGACTTGATTTTATAGTTTAACGTGGGAGCTAAATAATATAGCGAAAAGGGCGACAACGAATAAAGTTCCCTAGAACGACAGTGTGTCACAGCGACATTGACATTTGACGACTTCGATGGCGCAATGGTCACCATGCCGGACTGCCGAACCTGAGGTCCCGGGTTCGATTCCCGGTTCGGACGACATTTGTGTGATGAGCATGTTTGTTAGCCGTGGTCTGAGTGTTATAATATCTATTTATAAATCTATACTAATATTATAAAGCTGAAGAGTTTGTTTGTTTGTTTGTTTGTTTGAACGCGCTAATCTCAGGAACTACTGGTCCGATTTGAAAAATTCTTTCAGTGTTAGATAGCCCATTTATCGAGGAAGGCTATAGGCTACTTTTTATCCCAGTACGGGAAGTAGTTCCCACGGGATGCGGGTGAAACCGCTGGCGGAAGCTAGTATGTATATATGTAGCTATATGTAATTTATCAGTTGTGTTAGCACCCATAACACAAGTTAATTAACAACTTAGCATGGGGCTAACCAACCGTGTGTGAATAAAGGTGTCCCAACATTATTATTGTGTAGAGAACCTGGGTGGCAGCGTTGAGCCAGACTGTAGTGCAGTAGATACCGGCTCCGAGGCGGTGCAGCTCGAACGAGAGAAATGCGTCCCCCGCCGGGTCAGCCCAGCAGCCCGCGGCGCCCGCGCTGCACCGCACGCGGCTGTACACCGCCCCGCAGCCGCCATCGTCTGCGGATCGATTCAAATTATTTAGAAAAGGGTTTTTCAAATTCAGGTGTATCATTTTGATTAGAATAGCGGTGACCGTCAACGTGAAGCACCAACAACTCCCAGTCGGACACGAGGGAGAGCGAGCCAGTCAGCAGCAGGCGGCCCGCAGTGGCCCACTGCGAGCGCGCCACGGTCGCCCAGCCGCGCGCGCGCAGGTCGGCGCGGCCGGCCTCGGCCCAGGCGCCGGCGCGCGCCGCCCACAGCAGCAGCGTCGCGTCGGTGGCCGCCAGCGCCAGCAGCGCGCCGCCCGGCGCCAGCGCCGCGTGCAGCAGCGGCGCGCCGGCGCGGTGCCGCGCGGCCTCGCGCCAGCCCGCGTGCGCGCGCACGTACTCCTGCCGCCACGACACCCACGCGGCTGCTGGAACCACCGACCTTCAATATGCTGCTGCCCACTAGCGTCCTTAACATTGCCGTCGAGCGACCAATCGAGAGCGCCAGGGATCATGTACTTTAGCTTCGATGAACTTGGCTAATGCACTTAAAATAAAAATTAATTAAATATTTATATTCATAGAAAATGTCATACTATTTGGTTTAATTTAAAACTACATATTTTGATTAGTGTCTGTCACTTTCTGCAAGTGGGTCAGATAAGATACGACTTTTATTTTCCTAAGAAAATTACTTATAAACTTTCGTAAGGATTCTAAACAAGAGGTTTATTTTACGCTCACGTTTTCGCAAAAGCAGTCATGTAATTGGAATCAAATTTAATGATAGCTCTTGTAATCAATCAGAACTTTTACGATGGGTGTCATCCCGTAGGAGATTTGAGAAAAAATATAGTTTCACCAACAGTTTCACCTGCATCCCGTTTCCTCTGCACGAACCCGTATAAAAAGCCAAAAGCCTTCCTCGATAAACATTTAACACTATGTACTTAACACTGACAAAGAATTTTTCAAATTGGTCCGGCAGTTACTGGGATTAGCGCGATCAAGCAAACAAACAAACTCTTTAGCATTATATTAGTATAGAAGTCTAGACACACGGCAGTGTGTCCGCCAAGTTCGAGCAAAAAAAAGGCGACACACCGGCCGTGGGTTATATTACACGAACTATTTCGGACCAAATTCGACCCCCCTATAACCCAAAATCTATTTTATTTCTCCCCTCACTTATCTAAAATACAAAATTTCATTAGTATACCTATTGTAGGTCTTGAGATATTGACGTCAGAAAATCGCTATTTTTTTACTATACACTCACTGACTGATTGATTCACTGACTCACTCATCAAAAACCTAGACCACTTCCAATAGTCGTATGGGACGCCCCACCACCAGGAAATTTCGATGAAATTACACCCGTTTGATACGGAAGTTCCATTGTATCATGATACTGATAAGCAAAGTTTCTAAAAAAGTCGCCTTCGCTCTGTTTGATTGATCATGTTTACTATTTTTCACTTTTAACATCCTCAAAGTCAAAAAATTCTCGCTCGCTACGCTCGCGGCTTAATGACAATGTATGTACCTACTGTTTTTCTGATTGTTTATTATTTTTATTGACACACCGAATCAACGAACATAAATGGCACTCGCTCTAATAACGGTTTCTTTTTATATGTACATAATTCCCAGTTTAATTTGTGAGTCTTCAAACAAATAATTTAACTCGCGGCTACTTGTTGCTTTGCATTGTACTTAATCAGGTATTTTTGTGTCGTAGGCTCAAAAAATTTCGCGCTCGCTTCTCTGGCGCAAATTTTTACTATTACATTGTTCTGACTTGACTTTCATAAGTTAAACCTGGATAACAGTTTGAGCCTATAATGATTTGGACACGTTTTTTTAAGTCCTTTGCCTACCAAAAAAGTGACTTTCGTTCGAACGTTCTTATTTATATTCCTTGTAACTACTTTAAGTACTTCGATCAACATGTACCTACTACTCCAAATCTTTCAATACATAGGTGGCGCTTGGGTGATGATTGCACCCAGGCGCTACATGAGCTAGAGACGGCCCTGTCATTTAGATTATTTTTCGCTTTTAACATCCTCCAACTAAGTGAAAAAATTCTTGCTCGCTACGCTCGCGGCTAAATGACAATGTATGTACTTACTATTTTTCTGATGGTTGATTATTTTTATTGAAGCACCGAATCAACGAACACAAATGGCACTCGCTCTAATCACGGTTTATTTTTATTTGTACATAATTCCCAGTTTGATTTGTGAGTCTTCAAACAAATATCTTAAAAAAGTTCGCGATCGCTACGCTCGCGCCTACTTGTTGCTTGACATTGTACTTAATCAGGTACTTTTGTGTCGTAGGCTCAAAAAATTTCGCGCTCGTTTCGCTCGCGCAATATTATACAGACATTAGCTTGTTAACTGCATAAGTCAAATCCACGTTGTCTTACCTTTTATAAGGCAAATCTAGCACAAAAAAAATATATATTTATGGAGTCCTCAAAAACAAAAAAGTTTGCGCTTCCGACTGCTTCTTACTTTACAGCGCTTTTTAAAACTTATTAACTTTTTGTATACATTAATCTGTCTCGACTTTCATAACTTAAACCTGGCCAACAGTTTGAGCCTACAATGATTGAATGACACATTTTTTTAAGTCCTTTACCTACCAAAAAAGTGACTTTCGTTGGTGAAAATAAACATAAGTAGGTAGGCGGGGCGACATTTTTCAGTTTTTGCCCCGCCTAAAAAAAATTGAAGATCCGGGGCTGTTACAATTGCACACGATGTTCTAAATTCAAATCACTTTGCCACTCTAGAGGATAAAAACGGCTTTTGCGCTCAGATATCAAAGGCTAAAACTACTCTTTCCGAGATGGTGGGATGAAAATATAATGACCACCGTAAAATGCTTTGATACCCTTAGTTTTGTAACCAAAAATATCTACTTAACACCAGAAAAATAAAGTCTAAAAATATAATAGTATGTACCAGCTTACAGCTATTTTAGTCACGCACAAAAAATAGTAAATGATCACCAAAATGAAACTCGCATTTTAATGTAAAATTATAACCAAAGTTTCCATACCCATAACCATAGTACCCATTTCGTTGCTGTCGATTCTAGGTTTTTTTACTATGAAAATTTGGCCATCTCCTTTAGTAAATGATCACCAAATCTTGACGACCAAATTAATGTATCATTTTTGCCTAAATAAATCACTGGGATTGCCATAAAATGTAGGCTTATTATTAAATAAAGTATTATTATGATGCCATAATATTAAGTTATGTCTATATTAAGTTATGTGTATATAGACTCCACGTAGGTAGTCTTGTTTGCCCTACCCCTAGAGAGCAATTAGCCTAGAGTGCCGGCCAGCAAGCCGAAACTGCGGTGGTGAGCGTGAAAACCCTCTGCGACGATAAGCTCGCATACTCGCATGGGACCGCCGGAGCCGTGACAGAAGCCATGCTTGCTGCATGTTTACTTCCATGCTGCATGCCTTCTAAAATATACATAATATATCTAGTTTGGGATAACAATGATTTATTTGGACTCATTTTGCTATAGGATAGCAGAATTTAAAAACTTTGCTTATAATTTTACTTTAAAATGTTGGTTTAATTTTGTGATCATTACTATTTTTGGCTTACCTACTCATGATTTACTTGGAGTAATTTTACTTAAATAAGATAGCAAAGTGTTAAAACTTTGGCTATAATTTTACTTTAAAATGTTGGTTCAATTTTGGTGATCATTTACTATTTTCGGCTTACTCATGATTTACTTGGAGTAATTTTACTTAAATAGGATAGCAAAGTGTTAAAACTTTGGTTATAATTTTACATTAAAATGCGAGTTTCATTTTGGTGATCATTTACTATTTTTGTCTGCCATTTGTTACTACATCTGGTGGTCAGTTAAACATAAGCCCAATAACAGCCGTATCGACTGCTTATCGCTAAGTCGAGGTAGGTACCTACTTTGTTTCTCTTTCTCTGCTTTCACGAGATTCTTCTCATGCGGAATTATACCTACCTACTATACGAATACCAAAGGACTACCTATTTATGGATGACTGACCATTCATTTCATATGAAGACTCCTCATATCCCTCATATACTAAACTTATTTTATATTTATACTAGCTTTCGCCCGCGGTTTCACCTGCATCCCGTAGCCGGATGGTGACAAAAATATCCTAAAACCTTCTCCCGGGTCTAAATTACCTCCCCTCTAATTTTTCAGCCAAATCAGTCAAGCCGTTCTCATGTTATGTCGTGACAACGGAAAGCGGGTTTCATTTTTAACCCCCGACGCAAAAACGACGGGGTGTTATAAGTTTGACGTATCTGTGTGTGTGTGTATGTGGCATCGTAGCTCCCAAACGGATGATCCGATTGTAATGCGGTTTTTTTTGTTTGAAAGGAATGTCATTCGGGAGTGTTCTTAGCTATGTTTGGTGGAAATCGGTTCAGGTCTTCAAGGTCATCAGCTCGTTTGATAGGTGTGATAGGAATGTTACACGCTCAGTTTACTTGCAAGCATTATGTGGGATCTGAAATTTGAAACACTAATGTCTTCTGGAACCACTGAGCTGGTCTGCTGTTAGGGCACGAAGATAGGAGACGTAACCCTGAACTGCCTTTTAGTAAACGCATCGAGTTTGGGCTCGTTGAATTTGTCTTGACTAGTTCTCTTCATGTTTCTAATTGACGAGAACCTGATGCTGGAAATGGGATGTGGCGGATGAAACCCTGGAATGCCGGAATGAAACGGATAAAGTGATTTATATTTTTACTGAAAATCTAGAATGACCAAAGGTTAATCTTTATTGTTTCTCAATCTGTGCAATTCTCCCAGAGCCAGTTTGTCATGAGGATTCTTAAACAGCTTCCTTTAGCCGAGATCGCATATAGCGACCCCATCTTAAAATAAAAGAAATTAGAAAGAAAAATTAAGGAGCTCCTTAAAAAAGCATACTGTTACTGTTACTGTTACAGCCTTTTTTTATCGTCCCACTGCTGGGCACAGGCCTCCTCTCACACGGAGAAGGGTTGAGCATTAATCACCACGCTTGCTCAATGCGGGTTGGTGATTTCAGACTTTATAGTCCAGGTTTCCTCAAGATGTTTTCCTTCACCTTTTTATCAGCCATTGGTGTCCAAGATATACTTAGAAAGTACATACAAACTTAGAAAAGTTGCATTGGTACTTGCCTGACCTGGAATCGAACCCGCGCCCTCATACTCGAGGGGATGGTTCTTTACCCACTAGGCCACCACGACTTAAAAAAGCATGAAATAAAATAAAATCATAAATTTAAAAAAAACCCCGACCCAAAAAAATTACGCAATTATTATGACAAAAGGTTAAAAACGCTAAACCCTATAAAAAAGCAAAAAATAACTTAACACTTCGTAAGTACAACTAAAGCATGTCAGACTGGTCAGACTAAACTAAATTTTGACGTGTCGGGGGACCGTTTTTTACCTTCAAAAATACTTACATAAATAAATGATGCCTACCTGATTACAACATTCGTATAAAAAAACACGTATCTAAACAAAAATAATATAGTAAGTTCAACTCAGTCGTGCGCGCGGCCTTATGTGTGGGTAACCCTTGTACATAGGGTCAGTTCGCCTGTTCGCGTCCATCGCCCAGTTCGCGTCCATTTTGCCGATCTCCTTTTAAAAATCCTCGAAAATAAGTCAATTAACACACCAATCAAACGAAAAGTCATTACCGCTAATACGTTAATGTATAAGAGGCACGCACAGATAGACAAAAGTTCTGTGCGTCCAACCAATCCTTTTAGAAAAAATAATTAGTCTAGGCTCTTCAACAAGAAAGTGCAAACACGCTGAATTTTAGATAAAAATTAGTGTGCAGCGGCGTGTTTGATGGTAAGTTTTATATTGTTTTATCTGAATTTTAGGATAGATAGCTATTTCTATAGTTTAATGATGAATAAAGGTATAATGTTTATTATGAATTTAACGAATGAAATAAGGTGGACGCGAATTACTACACCGGATTTTAAAAAACTTCCACTTTGCGTCCACAATGGACGCGAACTAAAACTATCCTCTATAATAATAAACCAAATTGCGTCCACTGTTTTCGTTAAATACTTGCTTATAAAAAATAATTAAAACATACTGTTCAATATATTAATATTAAGCAGTACATTTTTTTATTAAGATATATACGTGGTTATAATTAAATTATCAATTGATATGAGTAATTTCATTTAAGATAAGTTCTTCGGATACAGGAAAAATGAAGGAAAAGACAACATACACAGAAGAAGATTTAAAGAAAGCGTTAAATGATATTTGAGAGAAGAATAAATCGATAAAAAAATATGCAAAGAATATGCTACCTTGTCTGATAATTTATTGACTAAACAATTCTTTTAATTGTATGTTTAGACAAAATTGTTATATTGTTTTGTTAATTTAATATGGCCAAAAACTTACTATAATCAAGGCGGATCTTAAGCATTCCCTGTGATTTTAGTTTAAATTACCTGAACTGATTACTGTTTATTCTTCAAGTTGCAAAATTAATTGCCTAATTTTAAGTTACTTAAACCAATGTTGAGAAGAATTATTTTTCCTTTTTAAAGTGAATTTTAAATTTTATTTTTTATTACTCATTTATTTGCAGAGGTCCATAGTGTTAGTAAATATGTACATTAAAACTTATTAAACTATTGTTAGTAGGTGCACATACAGAAACAAAAACAGCTACCTGCACAATAAATATTTTTAAAATAATACACACTTATCCAACTCCGACATGTGTGTGCAGTCTCACCCATCGGCCTAACATTGGACAGTCCCACCGATCACTCAATGCTCTAAGTATGCTGTGGGAGCTGCCGCGTATTCTATGCCTTAGAGAAGCGCAACGCTTACGCATAAATGATGATAATGTTGATTTTTAATAATTAAGTTTATTATTAAATAAAGAAATTGTTCAAATACAATCTTTCTTTATTGATTCTTAAATATTTCACCCCTATATTCCTTTTCTAAGCTGCTGGACGCAAACTGGACCATGGGTGGACGCAAATTGGATTTTGTGGACGCAAACTGGGTAAAACGCCTAATTCTGAGGTTTATCTATTTAAATAGAAAACGAAAGATATTTCTAATACAACTGAAAGTTAATCTTAAAATAGAGTATATACCTCTAATGAATACATTTCTCAAATTTGTCATAGAAATGAGTGCTGGGGCGTTTTTATAATCGCCGTCAAACTTGCCAACTGCACTAAATGGACGCGAACAGGCGAAATGACCCTATACAGTGACTTTGTGTGCGTGACAAGAGGTACAGTCGGGTACAATACAGTTATTTAGGGGTTGTATACGGGTGTTTAAAGAAAAACAGTTATTACGTAATTTAATGTTTATTTGTTATAATGATTATGAATCGCTACTTGAAAAATCAAATGATGAATTTTCGGATTCGCTACTCTCCAAGGTGAATTATAAATTCTGACTCCATGTCAAAATGTCTATAGTACCTATTCTTCTTTTTTCTTTTGTACATGTCGACAAGTATTAGGTACCCCACATCCCTTCATCAATTTGACTTAAACGTTCATTTATGAGTTTCATTATTTCCGTCTTATTTTGGTCGACATTATGCGAAGCAATATATTTTTTTTAAATTCCCCACACATTTTGTTTACATTATTATACTAGATTATACCTCTTTTTACATTCTTAGTCCACACTTTTATTTATTGTGCGCGTACCCCGAGCTAGAAAATATGTAGGTAAGGAGTAGGTATTTAATTCATCTTAGATATTATTTCACCTTATTTATTTCTTAGATACCGTCAATGTCAATTTGAAAAGACGTATGAGAAAATAATGAAAAACTATATTTAATAATAAAAAGCTTTGAATGTTGTTTCATTTTTTGAAACGCATTACCTGACGCCTTAATAATTTATCCGTGAATAACTAGTGTTTTCGTAAACGACTGTAGGTAAGGACTGTACCCATAACAAAAAGCGATAAGAACACGTCATGCTCGGACGACGTCACTGTCACACGAATGAAAGTTGTATATTTACAAGCCGACGCAAACATAGGGCCGCGCGCAAATCAGAGTTGAACTATCTTATATAAGTAGTAATAAATAAGAGCGGTCCCCCGACACGACAAAATTTAGTTTAGTCTGACATGCTTTAGTTGGTACTTACGTAGTGTTAAGTTATTTTTTGCTTTTTTATAGGGTTTAGCGTTTTTAACCTTTTGTCATAATAATTGCGTACTTTTTTATATAAGTATATAGAGATAGATAATTTATTTAGGCAAGTAGCTACGTAAAGCTGTGGAAATATATCTCACAATAAACCATAGCAAAGGTTTTTGTAAATCGTTCCTACTTACCAATTTTCACAAGTAGCTACCATTATGGGTTTCACTCAGACAGGGAGTCACTCCATGTGAGAGAATAAATTCCACTGTGGCTGGTTATAATATTATACTGTGGTGGTGTGGACTATTTGTTAGAACACAAACCCAAAGGGTTGAATCCTACTAATATTAGGTATAAACATGAAAAAGTAAATCAGGTACCGTTACAAAAGTAACCGTAAGCCGAAAAAGGAGGCAAATGACCCCTTATAAAGAGTCAAAATAAAATAAATTTTTGATTTCCCACAAAATAAAAAAAAATATCCATCAACGCGGAATTCTTTCTTCAGTAATATCTCAATATTGTAGTAATTATCAAAATGCCCGACATCAATGCTACATCCATATGAACTGATTGCGATGAGGAAAATCAATAAACCCGGCCGAGTACGACTCGGACTAGCGCACGATGGCTTCCATCATTATAGCGTAGCGTATGATCGTTGTTATCATCGCGGCAACAAAAATACATCATCTGTGAAAGTTTCAGATTTCTAACTATCACAGTTCATGCGATACAGCCTGGTGACAGACGGTCGGATGGACGGACAGAGGAGCGAAAACAATAGGGTCCCGTTTTACCCTTTGGGTACGGAACCCTACAAAACATCTATTATCATTATATATTATTTTAATGGTTTTATAACACTGTGTACACCTATAACACCTATGAATACTTGTTTCTCTTTCACACACAAAAGATTAACAAATAGATTTTCATGAAAACTGGCTGTAATAAACTTAATAACTATCTATCTCTTTTATTATATAAAAGAAAGTTGTATTAGTTACACTACTTATAACCCAAGAATTGGATTGCTGAACCTTTTAAGATGATAATTGGAGAGGAGAGCGCTTTGACTTGGGAGAAGGACATAGCATAAGTCTTGGTTACCATCCGGCTATGGAAAGCAGTTATCTCAGTATGTAGCTACCGACCTTCAGTTTTACCTATGTAGGCAAAACTGTAAACTGTACGGTTGAACCTTAGTTGAACTAGCAATGTAATTTGTAAACTACACAATTAAAACTGAAAATAGTTGTCATTATGTATTGAGGTGTGGGAAGTAGTTCCGAGACAGTAACCTAACACCTCAGCATGCAGTCTATATCTTACCTTGTTATCGAAAAGGTACCGGTGTATAAATACTCAGATGATGCGTTTAGTAGAACTAAGAACAGTAGTTCATGTTGTCAATGAAGTCTTTTTGGATGTTAGTTGAATCAAGTTGAATGTAAACCCACACATTAATAACACAAGCTGGTTTAAGTAGGGCGCATGCGTGCGTGCGGCGCGTACCGGGCGGCGCGGCCAGCAGGCGGCGCCAGAGCGCGGGCGCGGCGGCGGCGCGGCGCCAGGCGCGGCACGCGGCGCCCGCGACCGCCAGCTCGCGCCCGCCCAGCCACGCGAACACTTCGTGCAGCACCACGCCGCACCGCTGTTCCTCGCTTTGCCATACCGACATTCTTATAATCATAACCTACAAGCTTTCAGCTCCAGATTACTTGCATTGGATGGGATCCCTGTAATATCTTTGTGTAACTATAAATACCTAGGTATTATTATGCTACATATCTCATATACACAAGACTTGCCGCAATTAGCTTCGTTTTAAGAAACTACAAAATAACTAAATTAAACAAATTATAAAACAGCTGGTCAATGTAGGCACTCAATCATATAACACTTACATACGTTATGATGACATTGACTGCTCGTGATCTGTCACTGTCAGTGTTCGAGTCAAAGGATCTCAGTAATAACTGGAAGCTAACCTAGCTACCGACGCATAAAATTAATTGAGATATTTGTCTTTTGTATAAAACTGGATTTAGGTTTAAATAATTATAATTATACATATGTTACAGCCTTTTTATCGTCCCACTGCTGGGCACAGGCTTCCTCTCTCACGGAGAAGGATTAAGCATTAATCACCACGCTTGCTCAATGCGGGTTGGTGATTTCAGACTATACCTTTTTATAAGCCATTGATGTCCAATATAACTTAGATATGTACTTACAAGTGTTTTATAGTTTTTTAAACTATTATCTTTTTTAATTTTGAATATGATGTTATCTACAAAAAAGGTTGCCAAGCTTTAAAACTTTAAAATTGGAGCGACTAAAGATGTATGACACAGAGATATCAGCAACATTTCAATAGCAAAAAATAGCTTTAGGTATTGAATAAAAGTTATCTTATACATTTAACTTTAGGTATAATTTTTGTTCTTAATTAAGTTCATAATATAAAAGTTATAATTATTTTATCAACAATATAATAGGTGTATATAATTTTAAACACACGACGCGATCCGCGGTATAGTGGATATTAAGTCGACTTATGTATACAGATATAATATAGAGCTATATAAATTAAATGTACCTACTTACTTCGAAATACCTACTCTAGGCTCAATCTGAAGCTATAAGTAAATCGTAGAATGAGGAGTGACGGAGTGGACGTCGCGCGGCTACATGGAGGCGAGCTCCTTCTTAGCGGCCTGCATGAAGTCCGCCGTGGCGTCGGCGAGGTCACGGTCGCCGATCGTCGCGTCCACGTCAGTGCCGGAGTGCGTGGGGCTCGCCTCCTCTGCCTGGCGCTGCTTGAGGCGGATCTCGCGCAGGCGCGCCTCCAGGATGCGCTCGCGCTTGCTTTCGCGCTCCAGCACCTGCGGTTGACACGACACCGTCACGCGCCCGCCACGCGACCACCACGCTCGTCGGAAGCGGGACATACTACTTTACTTACCGCAGTCAATAGAAGTTTGTCGTTTTTGTCAGAGGCAGCCAGAGTCTGCGACAGCTCCAATAAGTATATATTCCCTTTGATACTTCCACACGTTAGTAAGGAGCCCTGTAAGAATATAGGAAATTAATAAAAATATTGTAGTGTAACGAAGTCCACTGATTGAGTTAGTTTCGATATAGCGCGGGGCACCGATGACACCGTCCCGTGTCAGCTGACACGGCTGTTGTCGCGTTCTTAATAATGGATTCTTATTTGACTAAAAGGTATGATAACGAAAATAATTTATATTTTTGCCTCAGTAGAGAG
Source organism: Helicoverpa assulta (assembly GCA_963856015.1). NCBI lineage: Eukaryota > Metazoa > Arthropoda > Insecta > Lepidoptera > Noctuidae > Helicoverpa > Helicoverpa assulta. Next base: position 67,217 of record CAWLCW010000008.1, read on the forward strand.
GCTTCTTTAATTAGGTTTGTCATTACACTTTCATAACATTTATTTAGTTTTTAGGGTTCCGTAGTCACCTAGGAACCACGAACCACTAGGCCACCACGACTGTAAATGTGTCCTTACTTTTGAAATATAAGTTTAAAAAATAAGAAAATTAAAATCATATGTAGAACTTTACATAAGACTTCTAGGAAAATTATCTCGAACTCGATTCATTTAATAGTTTTTGAAAAATTTAACAAAATGTTTCTAAATTAAGATTTTAATTTAACCGTATTTGCAATATTTTAAGTAGTATCTAATTTCCCGAAAGATGTCGCTGTACATCGGGCATAAGTACATTGGGCTACTTCGAGCTGTTAACATTTTTTATGAGTTGAGTTGAGTTGGGTCGGGATAGGTATGGGCTAAATTCGGGAAACTACGGAACCCTATACTGAGCGTGGCCCGACAAGCTCTTGGCCAGTTTTTTGAGTGTATACTCGCGTCAAAATCCGCTAGTGTGAACATCCGCGTACTGTAGAGGTTACCTATGATTAACGTTATACAATCATTGCAGAAGCGTGTTAAGCCGGATAAAAAGAAACAAGTGAGACGACAAGCTTTGGCACTCACAGCTTCGTGCGTGCGCAGCGCCACCAGCGGCTCGTCGCACACTTGCATGGACAGCACGGGCTCGTGCTGGCGCCGCAGCAGGTCCCACACCGACAGCACGCCATCGTACTGCGTCAGCATCATCAGCGACAGCCTGCGACACACGCGCGTGAGTGCGACCCAGCCCCACCAGGTGCGCCGCGCCGCCGCTCGCCGCACCTGGTGGGGCTCCACGCGCCGTCCGTCACGCGGTGCCGCAGCGGCGGCGTCCACAGCACGGAGGACTCGCGGCAGTCCTCGCTCCAGATGCGCGCCGTCCAGTCGCCCACCGTCAAGAAATTCTTGAGGAAGCCAGGATTTCGCTCTACACGCCAAACGGGCCCCACGTGTGCCTCGAACTTTCAGTTATTCAAGATTAATGTAATTCATTTAGCACCAAAGTAGATGAAAGAAATATATATATATAATTAATTATTTCTTACTGTTTCCCGCGGTTTCACTCGTGTCCCGAAGGAATTTCTTCCCGTGCCCAGACAAATAGCCTATGTTACTCGGCAATAATATAGCTTATCAACAGTGAAAGAATTTTTCAAATTGGTTCAATAGTTTTGGAGCTTTCGGCGTACATATAAACAAAAAAAAATTCCTATTTAATAAAAGATCTTTTTATTATCTTTTAATAAAAGTCCAAGGTCGTAATATTATAGTGCACGAGGACTTTGTGCAGACACTCATGCACATGCCCTCACTATTCCTTCACTCTCATAGCCCGATGGGACGGTAATCCGACACGACTGGAGAGAGATCCGGCGCAGGACCGACATTTACTTCCAAAGAAAGGAAAAAATTTAATGCAAAATGGGCACGTCAACAACGTCTGTGCAAGCGTTACCAGCCCTACCGCCGCCGCCGCACCGCTTTGTGGTATCATTATTCTACCTACTACATAGTTATTTTAAACCTACCGTGTAAATGTACCAGTCAATTTTGTTCTAAATAAACTACTTGTGATACCTTCATATCGTTTATTTGGATAAGATTATACTGAAAATTTATAATAATATGTTTCATCACCATCATCATCAACGTCATGTGATCATGACTACCTTCCATCATCACAACCAACGTCGTCATCATCGCCATTGCTACATCGTAGTCATCATCCTCATTATCTCTGTCACTTGAACTTATATCACAATCGTTATCACCATAGTAGTTATTACCCTCATCATCAGCATCACCGTCTGTACCACCATCCTTCATCTCTAACACCTTTATTCCATCACTATCATTATCACCACTCTAATTATCACTGCAATAGTAATCAATCACCACTTTCATCAATACCATAATCACCATTACAACCATAATTCATCACAAACCGATCACCATCATCAACACCATAGCCTTATCGCATCCTGAGTAAAAACTTCGTGTTTCAGCAAAGCCTCATTCAAACGACGTTAGCGCAGTTACTACTTGAATCATTAAATCTATATATATGTTACAGCCAAAGTAATAAGTCTGCATATTATACATATTATCTAGCTATTATTTATAATATCTACTCAATTTGGATAAAGTAATATATATAATGACCAGTGATTATGTATAATATATATTTAATCACTATGGCTGTAACATATATATAAAAGAAAGTCGTGTTAGTTACTCCACTTATAACTCAAGAACGGCTGAACCGATTTAGCTTAAAACTGGCAGGGAGGTAGTTTAGAGCCAGGAAAAGGACATAGGATAGTTTTTATTACAAAAAATAATAATAAAAAATACAATTTATTCCGGACATACAGCGCCATCTATTGTTCAAACCAAAAATCTGCCGGATGCCACTATTCCACGCGAACGAAGTCGCGGGCAAAAGCTAGTTATTTATAACTTTTAATTGACTCATCCGATTTCGATGAAACAAATATTAAATTATGGGTGCAAATTACATACAATTTTTTTCCATAAACGTTGTCTATATCGAGTTTGTAGATTTTTCGTGATGCGCGCAAATCAAACAGATTAAAAGACAAAAAATCCAAAAACGTTAGAAATGGGTAATGTTGGTTATCCTTTAACATGCTGGCTTATTATTTTTCAATGTACAAAAATTACCTCTCTACAGATCTATACTAATATTATAAAGCTGAAGAGTTTGTTTGTTTGTTTGTTTGAACGCGCTAATCTCAGGAACTACTGGTCCGATTTGAAAATTTCTTTCAGTGTTAGATAGCCCATTTATCGAGGAAGGCTATAGGCTACTTTTTATCCCGGTACGGGAAGTAGTTCCCACGGGATGCGGGTGAAACCGCTGGCAGAAGCTAGTTTATTATATAGATGGATAAACTCAAAAATTACTAGATCGATTTTATATATTTAATAGTTACTTCGTTATTTTTCATGAAAGGCAGAAATACTGTGACGTGACGTCACGAGTACCTACGTCAGGGTTGTGGACACCCACAGAGCACTTGCGGTAAATCCGCCACTGTGGTAAATAGGATAGACCCAACTACAGCCACGGGTATGCGGCTACGCCTAGTTCTAGCCTAAGCTTAGAGGATACAACGAAGTTTACAGCCGCATGTGGCCAGCTACACCAAGCGTTAGCCCCACTTCGGGGCTTTAGCCGAAACATATACAATGTACGTATATTATACATACTACTTATGAAAAAATTGTGCATACCTTCGCTGGTAACTTATCCAATGCAGTTTTACCCTTTCTATTACCGTTAATCACATAGCCATTTTCTGTTCCGACCATGAAACGCGTCGGTATAGTCTGTTCAAACTCCATGACACTGATACCGTTGGACTTGGCCATGCTCTGCACGTCATTCTGCGTCTTGACCACGTCTATGATCATCTCGTCGGTGGGCTCGTCGATCTTGCGCATGTCCCACCACTTGACGACGCCGTCGGGCCCGCCGGAGAAGAACTCCATGCCGGTCTTGGCGTTGATGAAGAGCACGTTGCGCACGTAGTCGCGGTGCGCCACGTGCGGCGGACTGGCCGCGATGGGCTTCTTGGCCTTCTCGCGCACGTCCCACGCCGCCACGCCGCCGTCCATGAGCCCGCCCGCCAGCACGTTCACGTCCTTCGGGTTGTACTGCAGGTCCAGCAGCGGACACGGCGGCGTGATGGTCGTCTCGGGCAGGTTGGAGTTTTCTACGTCCCAAATGTATGCGAACAGTGGAGAGGTCGTTTCACGGTTGAAGTCCACGTCGACGTAGGTGGCAGCGAAGCGCGCGCCGCCGTCGGGGAGCCAGCACAGTGAGCTGACGGGCCGGCACGGGCTGCTGAGGGCGACCGTGCGGCCCGTCTCGTCCACGGCAGTGGCGCCGGCGCCGTCCCGGTACACGTTCACCGTGCGGCAGCTGTTGTGCTCTACCGCAGGCATGTTTGCTAGCTCGGTGTAATATGTCTGGTACATATCTATAGCGTTATTTTGCAATACAAGGCGTTCCAGTCCCTGTAAGATGACAGACCCGGATCTGTTAGATCGAGAGCCAGCGTCTGCCAGACCTACGGTATTCTATAAAGGCTGAAAGTTTGTGTGTGCATCTACCATACAGTGGGTATGAACGATAGACTACTGCAAAGTTTGACTGAAGGTAGTTTTGAAAAATATAAAAAAAAAATACTTTACCTAACTCCGTCGAATCCTCCATTATTAAGACTATATCGATACAGAACACTTTTTCTATGACAGCAATTATTCATCTCATACGGGAGAAAAATATAAGTTAACCTTTAAACTTACTTCGTTGTAGAACATCATGTTCTACATCGAAGATGTCTTGTCTCCTGTACGAAATAAACTGTCACATAATAAGTGCCCATATTGGTATAATTTTTAATATATACTGGGATACGATTGTCAAAAAATAATATTGAGTTATGTAAGTATAATAAAGTATTTTTATTTTTCAAACTCATTTTGAAAACCACCTTTAGTCAAACTTCGTAGTAGTCCATCTTTCGGTCAGTGGGTCGTCTTAGGGGCGGACTTCATCTTGCATACCCACTGTAAGGTATAGTTCCCGGCACGTAACTTGCCAACAATCGTGAGATGAAAACAGGTCCTATTTTTTTCAAGCATACTTAATCGCCAATAAATGATGCCAATAACCATAGAATAATGCACAAGCAATAATAGGGACCACTTTTTTGTATAATTTAGTGCACTATGTGCGAGTTCACACTTATTAAAGGTCCCTTCACACTTATTAAATCCTTGCCAAGTTATATGCCGGCTACTATAGACGCACACATATAAAATAACGTAGCAAGGTGTGGCGTTCGCTGGCTCGTGGGCTATGCAGAGCGAGTAGCGTAGTAGAGAAGGCGCGGCACTCACCGGGGACAGCGCCATGATGCAGTGGATGTAGGCGTCGTCCTTCTCGATCTTGCGGCGGTAGCGCTGCGTGGCCTCGGGGTCGTTCACGTTCACGTCCTTGGGCCAGCCGCCCTCGGCGTGGTTGGCGCCGCTGTTGGAGTAGTCGGCGCTGCAACAGGCGCGGGGCGCGTGAGAGCGAGCGGTCGCGCGGGGGCCGCTTCGCTCGCTCGCTCACTCGCCTACCGGATGGTGTTGATCTCGCACTGCGAGAAATTGGGCGTGTGCTGCGTGATGGTGTGCACGGGGTTGCGCAGGATGTAGTGCTTGTGCTCGCTGGGGTTGACGCTGATGCTGTCGCACATGTCCGTTCTTTGTTCGCAGAACATTATCTGACGTCCGAACTGGCTGCGTAATTTGCTATACGCATATGTTAAATCCATTTTAAGTTATATTTATATTTCAACTACTACTTTATTTATGTAAATTAAAAAAATACTATAGGTATATATTATTTATGCAAGTACAAAATTAATATTGCTATAAGTGCCAGATTGAGTGACATTCATTTATGTTTAGAACATAGGTAACGAATACTTGCCCCTATTAAAAACATATCTGCGTTTAATTGCTTTGCTTTTGCCTATACCTCTATAATATGCCTGTATGGCTTTTTGTATCCTGAAGGGTTCGAAACTACCGAACCCCTTTTGAACAATACTTTCCTTGTTGGGAAGCTACATTATTTGCGGGAATCCCGGCCATTGTCCATATTTTATCCTAGTACTAGCTTCTGCCAGCGGTTTCACCCGCATCCCGCGGGAACTACTTCCCGTACCGGGATAAAAAGTGCCTATAGCCTTCCTCGATAAATGGGCTATCTAACACTGAAAGAATTTTTCAAATCGGACCAGTAGTTCCTGAGATTAGCGCGTTCAAACAAACAAACAAACTCTTCAGCTTTATAATATTAGTATAGATGCGAAGAAGTTTCCTGGGATGTAAGTGAAATCCGAGAAACGGCTAGTTTGTCATAAAATAAGAACACAGTTGAAGTAACAGTATACTGATTGCTTTAAAAGATTATACGAAGATGCTTCTGGTCCAGCAGGTCGTATGTCCTCAGAGTGAAGGCGTATGTAGGTATAGTCGCCTGACCAACCTGTCCTAGATGTAGTCTGGAGCCGATTATTTTGGATCTCACGAGATGGCTATAACTATCATTTGATACAAAACAAAACAATTTATAACTAACTAGCTTTTGCCCGCGACTTCGTTCGCGTGGAATAGTTGCATCCGGCAGATTTTTGGTTTGAACAATAGATGGCGCTATATGCCCGGAATAAATTGTATTTTTTATTTTCATTTTCTTGTAATAAAAACTATCCTATGTCCTTCTCCTGGCTCTAAACTACCTCCCTGCCAATTTTCAGCTAAATCGGTTCAGCCGTTCTTGAGTTATAAGCGAAGTAACTAACACGACTTTCTTTTATATATGTCACCGTAAGATTACAAACATCGTTAGATTACAATCTATCTCGAGAGATTGTAAACTGTCGAATTATTGTGAACCGTAACATCTGATTGCAATTTAACGCATTATTTTTCGCTATATTATAATCTATCGATGAGAAATTGTCAAATTGTCAACTGTCCGAAAGCTCTCCCTGATTGGTCAGTCTTTTTGTAAGATCGACCAATCACGACCAGCCGTTCTGTTCCCATGGAATTCCCGTAGAGTTAGGAATGAAATAGAGGTGTCAGTTAAATAAAATAAATGCTCTTCAAAAATTCTTCAAGTATTTATTATTTACTACGAGTATGTAATTATTATTCCTGACATATGGAGGGAACAAATTGTAACGAAATATTTATTCTTCAAACACAAATTGAAATTGGAAAATTATAAGAAACTTTTATAAAAAAAAACAAAACAATTAGGTAGTTTGTCTTCAAACACAAACAAATATTAAAAAAAAAATAAAAGCCTCTTATATAAAAAAGGGTACTTAATTTTGTCCTCAAACAATTTAAATTAGACAATAATAAAACAAACTTTAAATAATAAACAATCATTTTATCCTGCAATTCAAATGAAAATGAAAAATATAATTTTACTATTTTCATTATGCCCACTGTAATATTTTTGTAGCTCTATGGTAAATTCGTTCGGATTAACAATATAATTTTTTTCTGAGTTATTTTGTTGACCAGGCTCAATATCCGACATGGCTAATATTATTTAATGAGAACACGTAAGTTTCCACGCATATACAAATATTAGAACACGAGAAATTAATGTAATTTAGGTTATGTTCGGAAACTAACACTAATTTGTTGGTTTATCGTTCAAACTGCTTTTCTTTGGTTAATCACAGATAAATTTTACATCCTCAACACTTTTATATAACTAATTCTAAAGATATAAGTTATTTTCAACAGGAAATCAATTTATAATCACGAAAACACAGTTGTTTACACAATCGACAACAAACGAAATAAACAAACAAAATGGCGAATGCCGCAGCGGCGGGGGCACATTACGTTCTACCAATCAGCGCGCAAGATGCATTCCGTTCTACGCCAGTTGACAATTTGACCGCTTTACATTGATAGATTATAATATAGCGAAAAATAATACGTTAAATTGCAATCAGATGTTACGGTTCACAATAATTCGACAGTTTACAATCTCTCGAGATAGATTGCAATCTAACGATGTTTGTAATCTTACGGTAACAATATATAGACTTCTTAAAATGATCTAACAAAAATATCTGTTTTCCTTATCAAGGTACATTGATAAAATTAACCTATCCGTATGTAAATAGAGAACTTAGTAGATTTTTATTTTTAACCGACTTCCCAAAAAGGAGGAGGTTCTCAATTCGTCGGGATCTTTTTTTATTTATTTTTTTTTGTTTTATGTATGTTCACCGATTACTCGAAGACGCCTGGACCGATTTGCAATTTTTTTTTGTTTGATGGGATATACCTTCCAGGTGGTTCCATAATCACCAGGTCGGGATCTGATGATGGAAACTCTGAGAAATCGAGGGCAACTTTCGAAAATTGTAGGCGTGCATAGATTAAAAACTTGACAATGAGGTGTACGTCTGATAACACAATGCAACAGTGAAGTTTAAATAAAACTACTTTTACGGATTTTATCGCGGTTATATTAATATTATTTAATCCCGACGTTTCGGATCCTTTACAGCATCCATGGTCACGGGCAGACTAAGGTGTTGGTCGTCTTGATATATTAGTTACAAACAGCTACCCTACATTTTGTTGATTATTATTGACAATCCGATTCACGCAAAACGAGCTCACTGTATCCTTAGGTCGAGCAGTTGTAGGCTTGGATTTTGATTTAATAGTTTCTATGATGGGATTCCAAGCAGGTGGTATGCACCAGCCATCTTCTCTATTGAAATTTGGATGTTTTTTAATTTCAATAGCCTCGCGAATCATCCTAGGTAGGAATCGGTTTTCTTTTGCAAGGACTTGTGGTTTATCAAATCTGATGTAATGCTGGGCCTTGTCTAGTGTGTGTTCACAAACTGCTGACTGTCTGGAACGGCGGTGTTTGACATCGGCGATGTGTTCTTTTACGCGGGTCCCTATGCTTCTTTTAGTTTGGCCTATGTAAGAGAGACCACAATCACATTCAAGCTTGTATACACCCGCATCTTGTAGAGGTATGTGACACTTGACAGGTGGTAAGAATTGACTGATCTTCTTCAGCGGCTTGAAGTAGGTTTTGATTGAAGCTCGCTTCAAGATGTAGCCAATCTTGTCTGTGACTCCTCTTATGTATGGAAGAACAGCAGGTAGACGCTCAACTGTGGCTGGTTTCACGCGGGTTCTGCGACGAGGGCGCGGTACTCGGGAGCTTGTTGTCGTGCAGTACTTGCTTAACATGTTGAAGCTCAGCACCCAGGTGTTGTTCATCGCAGATCCCACGTGCTCTCTGAAACAACGATTTACCAACGGTAGATAACTGTGTTGGGTGGTGGTGGGACTCACCATGAAGGTATTTGTCTGTATGGGTTTTCTTCCGATACACAGTGTGACTCAAGGTGTTATTAGGGTTACGGATAACCAAAACATCTAAGAAAGCTAAGGAGTTGTTTGCCTCTGACTCCATAGTGAATTGATTTTTGGGGTTTATGGAGTTAAGATGATTTAAAAATGCTGTGACTTTGTCAGATGGTAGTATTGTGAAAGTATCATCTACGTACCGCTTGTAGAATTTGGGTGTTACGGGTGCAGATTGCAGGGCTCGCTCCTCAAAATCCTCCATGAAGATATCAGCAACAATGGGAGATACTCAACAATGGAAAATCCGTAAAAGTAGTTTTATTTAAATGTCTAATATTCGCGTAAGTGTCAGAAAGCAACAGTGAAGGTTTGGAGCTGACCTGATGACGGAGACGAGAGAAGGTCGAGGGAACTCGACAAATGAATATGTAAACTACCTCGTGTTTGGGCTTATATTATTTGTATTGACGAGACCTTTGCAAACTGTGAAGGTTTGGAGCTGACCTGATGATGGAGACCGGAGAAGGTCGAGGGAACTCGACAACTGAATATGTAAACCACCTCGTGTTTGGGCTTATATTATTTGTATTGATGAGAACTTTCCGCAAATGCGGAAAGTGACAACTATGCTTGTCACTGAAAAGCCAAAAATAAAAAACTTTTTACAAAAAAATAAAACCTGAGTTTTGTAGTCAAAAATTTGAGTAGCCAAAAACCGACTCCCAAAAACACTGAAAAGCAAAAAAAAAACTATTCTTAGGTGCATCGTCCTAGAAGTCAGTGTCTAATGGATGTTCCTGAGTTTAACGCCACCGACTTCTAGGCCGATGCACCTAAGAATAGTTTTTTTTTTGTTTTTCAGTGTTTTTGGGAGTCGGTTTTTGGCTACTCAAATTATTTTAAAGTTAACTTATAATAAAATAAATTGCTATTCGTTAGTCTGACGAAAATGGCTGGATCGATTTTGGTTTTAAAATGTTTGCAGAGGTCCAGGGCAGGTGTAGACAGTTCGCGGGATCAGCTAGTTACTCTATATTATGTTGCATTAACTCCCCGTCTCGAGACTTTTATTTATTACGTACCTATATGTGTTGTTTTGGCTGCTGTCAGCGTCTTAAAGTGTGTTTATAAATATAAAAAATAAAAATATTTAGATAGCAATGAGTGATGCTATAATGATTGTTTCCAATAAGACAATAGAATAAGTAGAAGTGATATATTAAGGATAAAAAAGTAAAACTATGTGTATTGCATATAATTACATCGGGGCATTACAGGCATTCGAATGTATGTAATTGTTTACAAAAACTTGTATACCTCTACAAATGAAAAACTCATATAAAAATTAAACGATATACCGTAATAAAAATAATAAGCTTATTATCGAGGCGACGGGCAGGCGACGGGCAGGCGACGGCTAGAGCGCGGCGTGCTCCTTCTTGACCTGCGCGAAGTAGTCGGCGGCGAGGTGGTGCAGGTCCTCCGGCGGCCCCTCCAGCGACGCCAGCGACGGCGCCGGGCTCGCCTCCTCCGCCTGGCGTTGCTTGAGGCGGATCTCGCGCAGGCGCGCTTCCAGGATGCGCTCGCGCTTGCTCTCGCGCTCCAGCAGCGCCGTGAGGTGCAGGCGGTCGTGCGGCTCGGGCTCCACCAGGTTGCGCGACAGCTCCAGTAGGAACACGCTGCCCGCGCTGCTGCCCGACGCCACCAGCGCGCCCTGCACGCCGCGCACGCGATCTCTGTACTCCTTTATACTACGCACTTACCTAAACTACTCTAATTACATTTCAAAATAAAATGTGCCTAAAAATCTATGTTCAAAACAATAATCACAATTAGTTGTTCAGTTGAAACGTAATTTTAAGCAGTAGGTATAAGTATTTTTTTTTTGGATGTAATTGTGTAAAAAGTCGTATCAAGATTGTTTACGTTAAGTGCTTACTCTAACTGAAAAAAGGTGCTGTCACCTTATATTTACTGTGAGACTGTATGATTTACTAAAAACAGAAAAGTGTGTGAAACACTCACAGCATCGTGCGGGCGCACGTAGACTAACGCTTCGTCGCAAACCTGCATGTTGAGCACGGGCTCGTGCTGGCGCCGCAGCAGGTCCCACATACACAACACGCCGCTCCACTTGCACAGCATGAGCAGCGAGGGCCGCGTGGGGCTCCAGGCGCCGTCCGTGATGCAGCAGCGGTCCTGCTGCGTCCACATGATGGCGGACTCGCGGCAGTCCTCGCTCCACACGCGCGCCGTGTAGTCGCCCACCGTCAGGAAGTTCTTCGGGTAGCTGGGGTTGCGCTCCACGCGCCGCACCACCCCCACGTGCGCCTCGAACTGCAAAACATTTATGTGTGCCTCCAAACATAACCGACCTCTGATTATCTGCAGACGCAACTATTGTGTGCAAAAAACAAATAATCTTACAAATGTCGTTGTTAGTAATGGGTAGAATTATGGGTATAATTAAAATTCGGTGTTTTAAATCAAGTTGCTAGCATACTTTGCCAGGGAGTTTCTCCGGTAAAGTCTTGCCTTTACGATTGCCGGTGATGACCAATCCGTCCTCGGTGCCCAACATGTATCTCGTAGGTATCGTACTCTCGAACTCGAGCGCGCTGACGCCCTTGGCGTTGGAAAGCGACTGGGACTCGTTGAGCTTCACCAGATCTAAAATGATTTCGTCGGTGGGTTCGTTGAAGTTGCGGATGTCCCACCACTTAACGGCGCCGTCGGTGCCGCCAGAGAAGAACTCCATGCCGGACTTGGCGTTGATGAAGAGCACGCTGCGCACGGCGTCCCGGTGCGCCACGTGCGGCGGACACAGCAGCGCCGGCGCGAGCGGGGTCCGCGTGTCCCACGCCGCCACCTGGCCGTTCATGAGCGCGCCTGCTAGCACCGCGCCTTCCTTCGGGTTGTACTGCAGGTCCAGCAAGGGGCATGGCGGCTTGATCTCCATCTCGGGCTTGTTCGGGTTCTCCACGTCCCATATGTAAGCTTCGACGGATGACCGCGCGTTTTGGTCCATGTCCACGTTGACGTATGATACCGCGAGCTTCTGCCCACCCTCGGGATGCCAACAGATAGAGCTGACGGGCCGTCGGTCACCGCTTGACGGGTTATCGCGGAAGATATTTACAGTCCGGCAGTCCATTTGCTCCAGTTTCGGTAGTTCATCAAACTCTGAGTAATACGTTTGATACATGTCGATTGCGTTGTTTTGAAAGATATAGTGTTCTAGGCCCTAGAAAATAAATAAATAATCAGTAATTTCTCCACCATCGCAGAAGCAAACAGTACGAGGTGTCGAAGGGGTTTAGGCTCACCGGAGTCAGATTGGCGATGCAGCGAACGTAGCCGTCGTCCTTCTCGAGCTTGCGGCGATACCTCTGCGTGGCCTCGGGGTCGTTGATGTTGATGTCCCGCGGCCAGCCGCCCTCCGCGTGGTTGGCGCCGCTGCAGCTGTACTCGGCCCTGCAGACAGAGTGCGTGGTGAGCGCGCGTGAGGGTGGGTGTGGCGGGGCTGGCGGGGCAGGTGACGCACCGCTCGGTGTTGACGAGGCAGTGGGAGTAGCGCGGCGCGTGCTGCGTCAGCCGGTGCACGGGGTTGCGCAGCATGTATTGGCGCGCCTCGGCCGCGTCGGGCCGCACGCTGTCGCACATCTCCGTGGGTTGCTCGCAGAACATGATCTGCCGACCCATTGCTGCCCGCTTCACCGTGTAAACATAATTCAAATCCATATTTTTATCTAGAGGTACTTATTACTCTTTTATATAAGTATCAAAATAATATCTATGTATAAAAACTAAAAGAAATATCAAAGAGCAACACAACTCATATAAAGTGGAACCTGAAAATGAAACATTGACAGTTCTGCTGTAGTGCTGTCAGGTTGTTACAAAAGCATGCGTAAACCCGAAAGGGTTTCAAATGGCAAAGTAAAAAGGGTAGTGATTAAGCGGTTATTTACCGCAAAATCATCATTATCATCAGTAAAATCATAGAGTGAAGCAACAACATAGGCCTCCTCCATACACATACCTCAGTTAAAAATGGTTACCTTTTAATGATGTTACTTGGCAAGTTTTCACACACCTTGTTATAAACCTACTAAACGCAATGAATCAAGTATTTAATTTTCTATTAAAACTTGCCAAGTAACATTATTAAAAAGTAACTATTTTAACCGAGGTATGTGTATGGAACTTGGTACTTATTCAGATCTGACTTCTTTAATAGGCGAAGCATTCCCATATTATCGAACTTGGCAGCCTTTCACATTTTGGTTTTGGGTGGGATTTCATTTCTTTTTGTAAGGTTGTTTATTTTATTTTTTTCTTATGATTAAGTTAGTTAAAGAAATGTCTCATTTATACTATCTTTCAGATTTTTGAATATGCACTATGCTTCTTACAAAGAAATGAACTAGATTAACTAAATGGACTAGATTTACCAACTGACTGACATGACATGTTATCATATATTATGTTCGTGGATCAAAGTTACACATTCGTTATTTTCGAAAGTGACTCACACTTGGCCGTTTTCAGATTTTTACTTTACTTTGACTAAATACAAACCTTTGCAACGAATTTCAGATCGGTACGACCATTCGAAGATATCTTATATATAAAAATGAATTGCTGTTCGTTAGTCTCACTAAAACTCGAGAATGGCTGAACCAATTTGGCTTTTTTTGGTTTTAAAATGTTTGTAGAGGCCCAGGGAAGGTTTAAACGATACGAAGTTCGCGGGATCAGCTAGTATTATATAAATATAGATAAATTTAGTTAGTTTTAGTTCCTTAGGGGTATAAATTTACACCTTCATTATTTTGAATCTGACTCACACTTGGCCATTTTCAGATTTTTCCCTTTACTTTGACATAAAGACCTACCTCTATGCCAAATTTCAAGTCAATACGACCATTGGAAGTGGTCTAGGTTTTTGATGAGTGAGTCAGTCAGTCAGTCAGTGAGTGTATAGTAAAAATAGCGATTTTCTGACGTCAATATCTCAAGACCTACAATAGGTATATCAAGGTATATCAATAAAATTTTGTATTTTAGATAAGTGAGGGGGTCTCAACAGATACTAGAAATTTGATATGCGTAAATAAAATAGATTTTGAGTTATAATTCGAATTTTCGGTCGAATTTGGCCCGAAATGGTTCGTGTAATATAACCCACGGCCGGTGTGTCGCTTTTTTTTGCTCGAACTTGGCGCACACACTGCCGTGTGTCTAGATTTTAGTTTGGATTTCCATTGGATATCTATTTAAGTAGGTATGAAAATGGAGAAAGGAAATCCGTTGTTTATATATGTGATGGTGTCCAAGGGCGATCTCAGCCACGACGGCTAGTAGTGCAAAAGCATTTGCGTAGACACGCGAACCACCACAAATAGCCGTATAAAAGCTGCTTCGACGATCTATCCCACTCATTGTCATCGAAGTAACAGGAATAAAAAAGAACAGGAAAGAACTTTATATAGACTTAAAAAAGAAGCAAGTGCTTATAATAGTTATCTCGCAGTATAAGTTTTCTCTCATAGCCCGATGGATCGGCAATCCTACCCGACCGTAGAGAGTTCTGCGTAGGACCAAATTATACGTTTTTTGTCTTAACATTAGATTTTGTTCAAGCGATTAAATCGCCAGTAATTTCATTTTATTCAATATTACACATTCATCCAAGTTGTTCATATCGAATCTGAAGCCATGTCAAAAGTGCACTAATGGGTGTTGTCAAGAGCAAAGTACAGCTCAGTGGGACAAAATGTTTAATAGGAACTTTCTACCTAGCCGGTCCGTAGTACATGTACTATATAGGGTGTGTCGTACCTAATCACATTAAATTAAATATGTTAATATATGTCGATTAGCACAAAAAAATATATATATACGTAAAAATTAAGTTTTCTATAAAGGTGTGTACGGATAGCGCGTTCCTGTGTTACGCGTAGTTGGGAAACACTGTCCACGCGTACATTGGATACGCGTACAGCTCCTGTACGGACCGCCGCGAACCTGTACGCGAGGTCAATCGATCGAGAGCGCTCCGCGAGCCCCAGTCATTCGCCATGACTCCGACAAACTTAGCGGTTGCGTGCACCACCACTGCTGCGGCGTCAGTCATTATTATTAGTCATGGGTGAGGCAGGGAGGGTTAACCTCTCCCAGACTCTTTAACCTCAATATAAATGACCTCATAGTCGAGCTCAGCGGCTTGCGTGTCGGCTGTCGGGTGGGTGGGGTTAGTATTAACAGCATCAGCTACGCGGACGACATGGTGCTGCTGGGCCCGACTGCGGGATCTATTGAAGAAATGCTGAAGGTTTGCGAGAACTACGCCTCTAGGCATGGGCTCATTTATAATGTAAAAAAATGTGAGTACATGGTTTTTGGGGTCACCGGTAAGTGTACGGACTTTTTACCCAACTTTACCCTAAATGGCTTGCACATAAAAAAGAGTAAATCAGTTTAAATACCTGGGACATTGGCTTACCGATGACCTGAAAGACAATGTAGATATTGAGAGGGAGCGCAGGGCATTGGCGGTCCGTGGTAATATGTTGGCTCGCAGATTCGCCCGTTGTACGGACCAAGTCAAAATAACACTTTTCAAAGCGTATTGTCAGGGGCTGTACACGGGTGGTCTGTGGATCAACTGTACCAAAAGGTCGCTAGATGTCCTGCGCGTCCAGTACAACAATGTCTTTAGAATGCTGTTGGGACTGCCCCGGTTCTGTAGTGCGTCAGAGATGTTCACACAGAATCGCACTGATGGCTTCCACGCCATCATGCGGAAGAAAATAGCATCGGTAGTAGCGAGAACCAGAGCCAGTAACAACAGTATTCTGGAAACAGTGGCCGAGAGGGTGTTTTCCCCTTTGTTGAGACATTTTGTGGAGAGGATGGCCGCTTGAAAATCTTGTTTTTCATCCTCTGTACAAGATGACTCAAATTCTGTTTTTGTTATTTTTAATTTTGTATGTACTAACACTAGATATAAGGTATATATATGCTACTAATATTATGGATTTTTTGTTATCCGATTTTTGAAAATAAATTAAATTAAATTAAATTATTCAACACATTTTAAATAAAAAAAAGAGAAACAAATGGAAACCTAGATGGTGGATGAAAAAATTGTTTCGGGAAAGATTACAGTGTGGAAATAGGCTAATGGAAGATATAAATTATGAAGAAAGTGGGGACAAAAATTTTGTGAGAATGAGTTTGCAAGATTTTGAAATAATTCTTGAAAAGGTTGAACCTGAAATAAAAAATAATATTAATAAATAATATTTTCATTATTGAAACTCGAAGAACACGCGTGTTTATTCATTTTGCCGTCCAAATATAGCGTAGCCGGCCGCGTGCGTCCTCTTTGACGCGCGACCAAAAACCGACTGACGGTGGCTCGCGCTGCGAGTTGGCTCGCGCGGTACGCGTACCCCAAGAGTGAACGCGTAGCTGCAGGTATGAAATGAAATGAAATGAAATTCTAGGCGTTCCGGATACGCGTAAACTGAGTACGCGTACCAGGGTACGCGCAATCCGTACGCACCTTAACAAAGTAAAAATTATAAAAATGTGCGAGAATTAGAACACCATTTATGAGTCAGTCATTACAAACAACTGAAATTCTCTCTTGAAAACTGACAGCTGTCAACTGGTCTAAACATTCGATACTCCCAACTTTATCTCTGCTTTACATATCTTCTTCTTTCTCCTGCCCTGTTCCCAATTTTACTTGGGGTCCGCGCAATATGTCATTCTTTTCCATTTTCCCCTGTCATCTTTCAGGCAATCCATCCATCTTTTCTTAGGTCTTCCTCTTCCTCTCCATCCATCTACATTCATACTTAGCACACACTTTGTTGCATGCATATCATCCCTCCTCATTACATGCCCATACCATGACATACATATTTATGATGTTGTAAATTATAAAAACGAAAAATGGCTAAACCATTGAATGGATAAGGTTATTTTTTTACCATAGAGTATCATAAAGTATGTGTGATAGGATTTAATGTGATTAGGTACGACACACCCTGTATAGATGGCCCATAGACTTTGGGCCATAGATGCCTGTTGTTTATAGTAAAGGTTTAATTAAAAAAAAATAGTACGTTGGAGTGACGTGTTGGTGACGTGATCGGTGTGGTTACTTGTCAAAGCGCATGAAGTTCGCCACAGTGCCGTGACACTGCCGATGTCACAGGCGCTTTATTTACCTAATTTGTTTTCAAATCACATTTCTTTGTGGCTAAATAGTATTTTGCACAGTATCTACATATAGGTATCCGCTTAGGTGCGATATATGCGATGTTGGGCTGAGGCGGCGCGGCATGGCGCACCTCGGCCGGTTCCCGCTGTTCCGGCTCGGCACGCTGCTGGCGCGTCAGCTCAGCGTGCCCCTCGCACAACGGATCAAGGTGCGCCCACTGCATCACCGGTACCCTGTAGCTTTCATTGTGACATTTACTATATTCGATTTAGGAAATGTATTGTAGTGTATGCGAACAGAAAGCGTATTCACTTTGGCAGCGTAATAGTTGGTGGGTAGTTGAGTGAGTATATCGCGCGTGTGCGGCAGAGGTACGCGGTGCACAGCCCCGTGGTGCGGCGCGGCGTGCGGCGCGCGGGGCGCTGCTTCCACGCGGCCGAGCTGCGCTTCCGGCTGTGGTCGCTGGCGCTGCGGCCGCCGCGCGACCTGCCCTCCATCTCCGACCAGGCCGCGCTCGACACCGGCGCCAACATCCTCGGTACCCGCTCCCACTCACATGCTTGTAGTCAATCGATATCAGGAAGTATTGTACGGAACAACGACAATGCAATCACTTGTACCTGATGATGTTGAACGTTTTGACAATCATTGGTATATTTTGTTTCCAAGCAGTTCGCTGAAATATGAAGGAGAATGATCAAAATACGTCTAGTAACTTCCCTGTCCTATGAGTCATATGTGATACACACCGATTGTCTTACTATTGTGTCTGCTTCGTGGACAGTGAAGTGGCTAGTAATCTTTCAAAAATCAAAATAACATAGAAATTATTTTTTATAAGCTTTTCACTTCAAAAAACTTTGTTTTCCCATTGGGATTTTCTTTTTAAGTAAAAGAGAAAATGAACGATTGCTAGATAATTCCGTATCAGATTACGATCGACGTTTCGTTCTCATCGTTTGTTACGTAAGTATGTATAAGCCTTTCGTCAAAGATTCGTCGTGTTAATATAATAATATACCTAAATCATTATTTATGCTAGTAAAATAATTCTTTCTAAAAACATAACTCTTATATTTTTTATTTAATAATTCTGTTAAAATAAGACTTATTTGTGTGTTCCGTATCACGCAACTGCAAACTGTCAGGGCATATTGACAGACGCCTGCGCTGTGGCGACCGTTACTATTTTGATTAACCAGAATTCTTTATATGTTACAAATACAAATATTCTTTAATACAAATATTATGTTGTATTACTGAATTATTATTTGTGTACTGTATGTAAGTAATCATGTCGATGCTTGATTCTATTTAATTTTAATCGATACCGGTGGTCCGACAAGAGCTGGGCTCTTAAATTGAAGAAGACTGGTGGTAATGCGGAAATGTGAGGACTTATAGTTAAAGTTCTGGGTAGTTAGGTACGTGATTTTTAGGTTATCTCCGTTTTTTGTCCAATTACTCCAAAACCTGGATTTTTGTGAGAAAATTAACACTTCTAGGCGGCGACTTCTAGATCGAAAGTGGATAAAGTGTGGACGGATTTCATATAATATGTATATGTTTTTATTTGTTCATTCTCCTTTAGTTATACTCTAGATTACTTTATTACTTTAGATACTCCATACCTTTAGATAAACACAATGCGAGCTCAGGTGGTCCGCGTTGCAGAACCTACCAAGTTTGGAAATAGTTACAAGTGAGCTTACTTGTCAGGTGAAGCAGCAGTATTCGCCTTGGGTGGTCTTATCGTTGTTCTGGAAGTAAACAGACAAGCGATCAAGCAGGAGGATAAGGTTCGTATAGTTAACTAACAAATATAAAAGATGCGTGCGCGGCAGTGAGTAAGCGTGTGCGTAGGTGCTGGAGGAGGAGTCGCGCTGGCTGGCGCTGCAGCTGGCGCTGGAGGAGCTGGGCCGCGAGCTGGAGCTGCAGCAGCAGGACATCGACCGGCTGTTCGCCACGCTGCGCCGCCTCGCGCCAGACCAGAGCCCGCCAGCGACGCCACACATGCCTCCAGAGCTTCAGCCGCGATCCAATGCCGAGGGCATTCCACCTTTAAAGTCAAAGTGTGATCAACCATTGAGTTCACGGTGAAATCCACAGCGAAGACAGAATGCGTTGCGCCCCCAACAGCTTTATCTCAAGGACCATCATTTGCCGTATGTGATTGACAGATCGTAGTATCATTTAAGTAAGCTCTAGAACATAAAAAAAGTAAACTTCTCGGAAACTTAAACACGTCTTAATATCTTCATGCCTTAATATTAAGACTAAAGTATTTAATGAATGTGTTGCCATCAGTGCTGACTAGTGCAGTCTTTTGAAGGCCTAAAGTGCCACATCACAAAGCTCAAAATCTCTCCACATCCTATAAGAAGGTTAAGGGAAGGATCATATCTGACGGAACATGCGTCGCGTATTATCGGTCGCGTAACGCCGAAACAGACAAATACGATAAAACTTTTAAACATTCACACCTAACCGATGATGCGTTAGTGCATACATTTACGATACGCTCGACGCATTTCCCGTCAGATATGTATGCACCTTCCCTTATCCTCAGAATTTGAAATGATATCGAATCGGAGATACTGACAGGTGCCCGAGAAGACCAACGAGGTGGCCTATGTTCACAAGTTGACGAATTTAGATGTGTTTATGGTTTGCTTTTATTCCGTAATTGTTGCCTACGTGTTTCTGTTTACTACGTTATTTAATGATATAGTCACAAAGTGTAAATGGTCAAATTAAGGTATATGTATAGAGTGTTGCGTTAAATGCGAGTAATTGTTGTGTTGGCGAGCAGGCGTGTCGCGATTAGGCACGGGCGGCGCAGGCGACGCGGCCGGCACAGCGCCGCAGCATGTGTCACGCGGCGGGAGTGCTGCTCGCGCTCGCCTCCTGCGCTGCGCTCGCCGTCGCTCTGGCCAACAACTGTGGCGTCGCTCATTACGGTCAGTTTGCTTCTCATCCCTCTTTTTCAGTGCCCAACACTCAGATCCTTTCAGAACGACAGGTCTAATTATGTTTTATTTATACATATTTAAATTTGCATATTTTACCCTTCAATTTGAAGGCCATCCGTGGATCGCAAATTGTACCTGTGATCTATCGCCACTTCATCCATCCGCAATTGATTCGATGCGTAACGTCTCTGTCCACCTCATCAGACTGATGTCTGGACGAGTGAACCGAAAGTCGGAGCAGACGGGTATAGTTTGACAACTAAACAGATAGGTAAACTGTTCTCATATAACGAGATCGTGCACTGACGAGCATTTGCGCAGACACAAGTACACTAATTAGTTAATTTGTTACCAAATAACTACATGATGACGAAAGTCGCCAATATGTTTTGAATATTATAGTTTAGGCGCATTTGCGCAGACAAAGGTGCACTCACTATTCCTTCCTACTCATAGGTCCATGAGACGGTAATCCGAGACGACCGGACCGACGTTTATGTTCTTTCCGATGTACGGGTGTGTCAATCACCAACTTCCAGGCTCTGGGCTGCTTTGTGAAAGTTTCTAAAACAAAACGGTTTCGGTCCGACCCGGGAATCGAACCTCGTGTACAGCAGTCAAGCTTGCGACCACTGGACCATATACTTATCTGTTGCAGTTTAGGCAGGCAACAGATAAGTATTAAGTATAAAAAAAGATTAAATGAATAAATGAGCGGAGTGAGTTCGAATTTGTCAGTAATTTTACTTAAGATAATCTACCTCTTCGTCAAGGGTAAAAATATCTAATAAATAAAATAATACTTAATTAATGTATACTTAATGTGACAAAAATTAAACGAAACATAACGTTCAACATCTTTAACAAGCAGCCGACCTAGAACCTGGACCCAGCTCAGGGGAGTCATGACCTCCATGACCCTCCCTCGATTTAAGTATACCGTACCGTACACTAAAATTGTGCACGCCAGCCTAGCTTACTGTTGTGTCGCGCGCAGGTCACCGGACGGGCGCCGCGCAGCGCCTGGTGCAGACGCGGCTGGGCGCCGGCCTCGCTGACTGGACTGTCCGCGTGCCCGTGAGTACCGCCCGCACCCCTCCGCACTCCCTCCAGCCCCCGCACACCCACCCCGTGAGTCACGCGACGTCGCTTCGCAGGTCCCGCCGTCGTGCCGCGACGCGACTATCACCGGCGTCGAGATGGTGGTGTGTGACGCCGACGCGCCGCCCAACGTGTCCATGAGCGACGCGCTGACGGCGCGCGTGCATCGCCCGGGCAACCTGTCCGACAGCGCCGCAGTCAACGTCACCGTGCACTGCGTGCCGCCCGATGCGTCCGATACCGCCACGCTCGCGCCTCACCTCGCCACCACGTCGGTGCATCACGCCGACACCAGGTCCACGGACGGGTCCAAGGAACTAGGTTCCAAAGATCATGTTTCCACAGAAATTGTGACGTACGGTTCGGAGCCAAACGACGTCAAGTGGAATGAATGGACATCAACTGCAGCGACGACAACATCCACCACCACCACGACCACGCCTCCGTTACCACCCACGCTAAGAGTGACCGCGCCTCCTACCGTGGCATCTACCACAGAACAGGTGCTTCCAACACCCAAAAAATTAACACACTCCAAGAAAAAATCACCACACACACTTAAAGTTACCATAAAAATTACACCTGAGTTAGAAACATCCATAAACGACGACCAACCGCAGACTTATGACGTAGAGCTGCCGGCGTCGTCGCGCCCCCCGGCGGTGAAGTCCCGACAGTCGCTGCCGGCGCAGGGCACGCGGGGGCCGGGGGGCGGCGCGGGGGGCGGGGAGGACGCGCTGTACAGCGCGCTGCTGCAGCGCTACCTGGCGCGCGGGCGGGTGCTGCCGATGGGCATGCTGGGCCCGCACAATCTGCTGTTGCCGCGCCGCCACCCGCTCTTGTATTTGCCACACTTCTGACACATGCTAATACTTACATATTTCTGTGAACTACTGTGTATGTTGCGAATGATAAAATCTACTTTACTTTTACAATAATTAATTTCTTCAATTTGACGATCTTCTAGAAATGGGGTCTCGTTTTTCCCTACGATTAGTGGGCCGTGTTGTGTCAATAGTTACTAGATCTCGTGCATAGTTTGATGAAGTAACTCTTATGAAGTACCTAATTTAAGTTTTCCTAAGCACTTTAAATAATAATAATTTCAGTTGTAATGAACAATATGAAACATTTAAAGTTATTAGAGGGTGGTGCGCGGCGCGGGACGGCTGATTGCGTCCGCCGCGTCACAATGCGCTATTGTTGGGAAACAGAAATAAATACAAACACAAAAGAAGACGCTTTCTTGCTGTAATGAGGACGACGCGGAAGCAAATAGTTTTATGTCGCGCGCTGCATTCTGTCGCCGGCGTGTTGCGCCGCGAGCGAGCGGTGCCCGCCATACCTGTATCACGGAAACATCTCTTCTAATGCATTGTGTTTATACGTCTTATAATTATAATAAAGAGGAAATCGTTTTTTGATTGTTTTCTTGTACCCTAAAGGCCCTGAAGCTGCTGAACAGATTTAAAAAATCTTTCACTGTTAGGAGGCTACACTATCCTCCGGTGATAAAGTCTGTATTATATCCGGTTCGGGAAGATATTTCCACGGTGACACTGCGGGAAACAGCTAGTTATTCAATAAGTGTGTGTCAGACGGCAGGAACAGTGTGACGTCATGTTCTTGCGCGCGCTGCGTGTGCGCATTCGCGCCGCTGATTTGGTGCATTTAAACTAATAACACAATTACACGGCCCACGTAACTCCGGTGTTGCGTGCATATACTTACAAGTGCCTCTATTTATTTATTTGCATGTAGAGTACCTATTTAGATAAGTGAAACGTTTATCGTAACTACATATTACGTGTGGTCATGTGTCGTGGTGGCCTAGTGGGTAAAGGACCAGCCTCTCAAGTACGAGGGCGCGGGTTCGATCCCAGGTCAGGCAAGTACCAATGCAACTTTTCTAAGTTTGTATGTACTTTCTAAGTATATCTTAGACACCATTTACTGTGTTTCGGATGGCACGTTAAAGTGTAGGTCCCGGCTGTCATTGAACATCCTTGGCAGTCGTTACGGGTAGTCAGACGCCAGTAAGCCTGACACCAGTCTAACCAAGGGGTATCGCGTTTCCCGGGTAACTGGGTTGAGGAGGTCAGATAGGCAGTCGCTTCTTGTGAAGCACTGGTACTCAGCTGAATCCGGTTAGACTGGAAGCTGACCCCAACAAGGTTGGGAAAAAGGCTCGGAGGATGATGTGTACACTGCATGCACGGCGCGGGCGACGCTTCGGGCGGGGTAGCGGGTCACGGGGGAGGCGGGGGAGGTTCAATGTTATTACTCTATTATTACAACGACAATTTATTGTAACTTTGCACTTTTGCTTTTTGTTGATTGTTGCGACCGGACGCTCATAGGATTCAGACCCTCAATGGGGCTATGGGTACTTCTATCCAATATGACTGAAAATGCTAAATCTGGTTTCCGGGCCACCAATGCGGGAGCAAAGGGGTAGTAGGTAGGTATTTAGTAGCATTAGAGAGTATGTAGCGAAGTACATCGAGGAGTATATAAAAGAGAACATAATGGTGGCCAGCGTCTAGGGTCTATACTCCCCTTATATACCCGTGTATGAGAGGGTTACCGGTTACCCGGCGCGGGGCGCGGCGGCTGCACTCAACCAGACCCATGTATCTGTTACTCACGCACATTCCGCGTCCAGGTATAAATCTGTGCACTAATATAATAAAGAGTAAACATTTCTTTGTCTGTTTATAACGTAAAGGATCCGAAACTATTGAACTTTGAAACAATATTTTACTGTTGGATAGCTTCACTATTTCCGAGTAACAAGGCTATATTTTGTCCCTGTACACTTTCGCGTTATGCTAATATAATATTGATATTAAAATATTAGCTACTAGCCGTTTTCCCACGGTATTACCCGCGTCCCGTGGTAACTACTGGCCGTACCCGGATAAAATATAGCCTATGTTACTCGTGGATAATGTAGCTTTCGAATGGTGAAAGAATTTTTAAAAACGGTCCAGTAGTTTTTGAGCCTATTCATTACAACAAACAAACAAAGTTTTCCTCTTTATAATATTAGTATAGATTTCTAAACATTGCTTCTTCCCTTTGTGGTGTAACCTGTAGCCAGGGCAACTGATAAAATAATCTATACTAATATTATAAAGCGGAAGAGTTTGTTTGTTTGTTTGTTTGTTTGTTTGAACGCGATAATCTCCGAAACTGCTGGTTCGAATTGAATAATTCTTTTTGTGTTGGATAGTCCAGTTATCGAGGAAGGCTATAGGCTATATAACATCACGCTACGACCAATAGGAGCAAAGATATAGTGGTAAATGTGTAAAAAACGGGAGAAATTATTTCATCTTTGAAGCCTTCCGTTGCGTGCGCCGTGAAAACGGTTCAAGATACACAAAAAATATGTATTAAAGAAGCCGTTAATGATCTAAAAAACAGTCCGCGACAGTGTATGTCTATCTTTTAAGATTAACTCACAAAAACCGTTTTTATGGTACCTAATTTGGTCGAAATAATTTGTTTAAGTTGTATCAACATAATAATATTAATCTTTATTCAAATAAATATGTTGTTGGTTAAGAGTACTAAATTGTGAATAAAATTGTCTTTGACATACTTAACTTAATTTCAACAAAAAACTTTAAAGATTACAATGATAAATAACTCCGAAACAAAACCAACTCGCTCTCTGCGCTGGCCGGCGCGGCGGGAGAGAGGCGGAGGCGGGCAAGCCGGGAGGGGGGTGTAGCTCAACGAGATACCATGCCGCGCGGCTCACTCGCGCGGTCGGCTCCCTACTGAACGGTTGAATGCAGCGCTAATTTGTTTATGCGATATAATTATCATCGTAATATTACTTTTTAAACACAGTTTCATTTTGTAGTTGTTTTCTATATAGTAGGTACTTTGTTTGTTTTAGGATAGTATTTAGTTACACAATAATAACACTTTTTTGTTTTCATGTACCTACATTATCTATATATATAAAAGAAAGTCGTGTTAGTTACTCCACTTATAACTCAAGAACGGCTCAACCGATTTAGCTGAAAATTGGCAGGGAGGTAGTTTAGAGCCAGGAAAAGGACATAGGATTTTTTATTACAAAAAATAAAAATAAAAAATACAATTTATTCCGGACATACAGCGCCATCTATTGTTCAAACCAAAAATCTGCCGGATGCCACTATTCCACGCGAACGAAGTCGCGGGCAAAAGCTAGTATATGATAAGAACAGCTGTGGTAGTTATCGACAGAATACCGCGAGGCTGGTACAATCCCCGCGCGGAGCTACAGCGCGCTCAGCTCGCCATAAAATATTCGAATTACATTTATCTGGCACAGAAGACATATTCGATTAACGGCAGCGTCTTGCCGCGCCTCACCGCGCCTCACCGCGCCTCACCGCGCCGCACACCGTTTGAATTTCATTTAAAGTTACGAAACGAGTTATATAAAAATCCAGTTGAGGAATAGCAAGCGGTTTGAAAGAGCCTCGCAGCGGAAAATGAAAAGTAATTCGCGTCGGATGAAAATAGTAAATATGATATTGTGGCGGGACGCGGCGCGGGCGCGGTGCGGTGCGGGACAAACGCGTCGTCCGCTGTATCGCATTAAGAGCTCTAAACGGATTTAAGTGCGACGAGTCCGATTTTAATTTGTTGTCGTCGTCGGCGCTCCGTGACGTCACACCGGCCGACGTCTGCGAACGATTCAGGTTTAAAGCCGCTTTATTACTGTTTGGGATTATTTACACAACGTTGGAAGATACAGAAAAACGTCTTGAGATTTCATTGCTTTAATGAAATGTTGAGACAAGCTTCTTCAGTGAACTTAAATTGTTCTGATAAATTAAGGAACATGGTGTTTGTAAAAACTGTAAAGACTACTTTGGCGTCGAAATTTGAGCGTCACGTCAAAAACGAGTGTCCAGCGTTCCATTAATTATGTATTAATTAATTATAGTAGTTCACAAGCCAATGTTTGAGTAATAATTTAGCGAAGTTGTGTACAAACAGTTCATCAGCAGATTAGCCGTGTCGGAATGATTGATCAACTGCTTTTAACTTTAGAATTGATGAAGGAGCGTGCTTACAGTATTAGCGCGGCACACTTTGTATCGCGGCTCCTTCGCGACAGAGGCCCGCGCCGATGTCCCTGCGCTCGCGCAGCGCTCGCTCGGAGTTAGCCGACTAGTTTAACATTAGTCAATGGCAATTTGGATGGATCTAGAAGGTACTGTCATGTAGTAGACGTGAAGAAGTTTATTTCTGCTCTTGTGTGACCTGCAACCCTTGAGTGCAATTCTGAATCGCAAAGAAGTGCGCGAGCCGCGAGTTGAGGAGCGAGCGCCGGCAAGTGTTGCAATCCGTGACGACGCGCACGCGTGGCGCCGCCGGACCAACCCTGCCTGCCTCTCTTTCTCATATTTACCTAAAGATCATCTCCATGGTTCCTTACCTACTCATAGAACTGCTGTTACCTTAGTAGACATAAGATTCGTAAATAAATGTTTTAAATTGTTGACACCTTTGACAAAGACCCTTGTCAAAGTATGATATGCTAAAAATATGCGATAAGAAAGGGGACCCTACTAGACAACCGAGAGTTAGCACCAATAATTACCAAATGAAGTAAATTGATACGCACATAGGCAGCGTAACTGCTGTTTGTGGGCATTACGTGTGAGCGGCATTAGCAACGCAGCAAGTAGAACACGCGCACACTTTCCCGACTCGGTAGTAGCCGAGCTTGTAACAGTGTTCGCGCGCTCAGTACAGCTGCGGGGGGCTGCGGGGGGCTGCGGGCGGCTGGCTACTTACCGGACTACTTAGCGGCACTTCGCGGCTGTACATACCACACCCTTTGGAAACTTATAAGAGCATCCGTGCCACCGCACCGTAGCGCCACGCCGTAGCACCGTAGCGCCGCGCCGTAGCACCGTAGCGCCGCGCCGTAGCACCGTAGCGCCGCGCCGTAGCACCGTAGCGCCGCGCCGTAGCACCGTAGCGCCGCGCCGTAGCACCGTAGCGCCGCGCCGTAGCACCGTAGCGCCGCGCCGTAGCACCGTAGCACCGCGCCGTAGCACCGTAGCGCCGCGCCGTAGCACCGTAGCGCCGCGCCGTAGCACCGTAGCGCCGCGCCGTAGCACCGTAGCACCGCGCCGTAGCACCGTAGCGCCGCGCCGTAGCACCGTAGCGCCGCGCCGTAGCACCGTAGCGCCGTAGCACCGTAGCGCCGCGCCGTAGCACCGTAGCGTGTAGCTCGCATCGAAGCTCTCATTTTTACAGTGATACGAAAAAACAACACAGAAGTGTTGAGGAAAGCCAATGTAGGTGGCATTGAAGCATACCTCATGAGGAGACAGCTTCGTTGGTGCGGGCATGTACTGCGCATGCCGGATACTAGAGTGGCCAAGCGCATCCTCTACTCCGAGTTGCAGGAGGGCAAGCGGAAACGTGGCGGACAGCTGCTGCGATACAAGGATGTGCTGAAGCGCCACATGAAAAGCTGTTCCATTGACCCGTCTCTGTGGGAGAATTTGGCATCCAACCGCAGAGACTGGAGAAGCCGCGTTAAAGCCAAAGTCTTTGACTTTGAAGCACGCCGGCTTTCTGAGTTGGATGCCAAACGAGATGAGTTGAAAGCTCGACCACCTGTAGCTATCAACTATAACTTTGTGGCTGGTACCCTGACATGTCCGCAGTGTGCGCGGACTTTCACGCACAAAATCGGATACTCCAGCCACATGAGAGCACACGCACGCCATTAGGGTCGAAGTGGTCGCCGTTGCCGAAATCGGCGTGGAAGATTATTACGAAAAAACTGCACAGTGGTCGTAGCAATGCTTGGTGAATACGTCTTGTTCTGCCATAGTTCGCAAGTTCAACACAACGACGAGCTTCACTAGTATTGCGAACACTGATTTGAACTGCACATTATAAGTAGGTAATGTAATTAACAGTAACCCACAGTAAAATTAATAATGTTGTTCATTAAAGAGAATTCGGTGCGGGATGCCCCGAGGAGCGGATTAACGAAGCTCTTCCTGAGTGGCCGGCGAGGCGAGGCGAGGCGAGGCGAGGCGAGGCGAGGCAGGCCTCGAGGCGCGCCAATTAAGAGGACACAAAGAGGCAAGCCGCGAGACCTGCCGGATAATTATTTGGAGGCGATGGGTTGAACTGTTATCTTTATTGTTTCGTTATGAAGTGTTGAGGATTTGGGCGCGACGCTGCCGAGCGCGCCAGCTGCGGCCACTCGGCGGCGTGACGTGCGACACGTGCGACACGCGCAGATCGTTGTGCGATGCACTAGGGACCAACTGACGAGGCGTGGATTATGGCTTAGTGCCGGAACTACTTTCATCGAACGACTTTATACATTAGTTCTTCAAAAACATTAACTTTATAAGATTTTTTAAATTTATAAGCGCGTGTAGGTGCCGGCAGCTGCAGGTCCTCGCGCCGTCTCTCACCAGCTGCGTCTTTCAGCTGATCTTTATAATAATGTGATGTGTAGCATTTTCTCAACATTGTTGTTTTATAAACGTTGTACATAGACGACAGCCGCTGTGGACTTCCTTAAAATAAATTACAACAGAATCAGGCGTTACTTCGCAGAAATGACAAACAATGTTCGGAAAATTTGTAGGTAAGTATGTATTTTTACTACTTTCTGCATGTTCTTCTCTCTAAAAAAAATACGATTTTTGCATAGATTTTGTTTAGTCAACTACGTGAATAGTTATCAATTAAAGGAGGAGCTACAAAGAGGGTTCGCTCCGCGTTATTACGTCAGTGTCCAGCGTCCAGCAGCCACGAGCCATCTCGCACGTTGCTTCAATTAATTCCACTACGAAGATATTCAAGTCGCGTCTCACCCCCCCCTCGCACCCTCGGCCCCGGCACCCCGAAGGAGGCCCTTTCATGTGACATCGGAATTATAATCTGTAATTTATTGCTGAACAGACAGTTAGTGAGTCCGCCTCCGCGGTTACCGGCTCACAACTTGTGCCTCTAACTGTCGGCATCGGCCATGCATCGGCTACACTCCAGTCACAGGAATTGGCGCCTTCTATGAAATTATATTTGCGTCAATTATCTTTGTATTGAGGCAATTCTTGCGAAGGATAATAATACTTATTGAATGTAATGTGGTAAACAGTACTATCGTCATTTTCTGAAGAGAAGAGATACGTTTGCATTAAAGTTTTCTTATTTGATGCTTATCATATATCTCGTGCCTGAATACGTAACACGAGAGAGTCCACGCTGCGAATACTATCCGAGTGCATGTACCGACTGCGCGGAGTTGGTCACGTGGTGCAGCTGCGCGACAGCTGTCAGTGCAAGGAGGATGTACAACATGATGATCAGGAAGCGTTTCAGGCAAAGCCACGAACTAATCCTGTTACTGTGAACTGTTTCAAGTTATTTTCATTAGAGGCGGCTTTGTGTGCGGACTGCAGGTGGAAACTTTTAATTGACTCCGTTTGTACGGTCTGTGCTGTACGAATAAAATAATGAAATAAACTGCTGAGAGCGCGTCCCCCCCTCCCCTCCCCGCCCGTCTCACCTCGCACCCCGCCACGAGGGAATTCATTTAAGCATTAACTGGAAATAAACATATTTGTTTGAAGGAGTCAAAGTATCGCAAACGCGAATAGCGCACGTGACAAGTTGCGGAACAATATCTCAGTAGCTGTAGCTAAACATACTCAGCAGTGTTACATAGCCGCTGCTCAATGTATTTCTGTAGTATAAGTAGTATCTACCGAACGGTAACGTTGAAGTGACACTCACTTGGTTGCATTACACTGTAATCTATGAACGTTGCTCTTAAAAGAAATCTGGAAACAGGTTCGAAGATTAGTGGCAGGCAAGCTCTTCAGAGTCAACCACTAACCCACGTGGGTAGCGCGCGCGCGCGTGTGTGTGTGTGTGTGAGTGTGTGTGTGTGTAGTGGCGAGCTGTCATGTTCTCATTAGAGGAAGCCGCGGTAACCGCTTTACCGAACTTAACTCGCGCTGCCAACTGCAGTTATTACTTTAAACCGGTTACCGGCCGCGTCCGTTACGTGTGCTACGCCGTAGCGGGGCTACATTAACATGTCGTAGCAGTGTACTACGCCGCTAAGGACTGAACCCGTCATGGGAAATCGCCACTTTGTCAGACGATCCATGTCAACGACACAAGCATGATGTGCAATGTTCTACATACTACTCACCACGTGCTACATGCTAGTAACTATGGAATTGAACTGCATATTTAACTAACGTATTGGCAAATATTTATTAATTCCTCAAGAACTACTAAATCAAATTGAATCATTCGGCAACAACAAGATTATATAAAATGTCTGAGCTGAACTGAACTTGATTGCTGTTACGAAAACATGCGGCTGTCGTTCATTTGTCATTCAAAGCTGGAAATGGAATACGAAATTCTTAGCAATACGAAATGTTCGTATCATTTGGAAAAAGTTTGACAAGTTTCGCGGAGTTTAGCTTGTCACTTGTTACATTACCGTGTGAGTGCGCACGCGCACCCGCACTCGGACGTGTGCTAGAAGATCTAAGTAATCATCACTATATTTGATGAGAAAGTCAGTGACAACAGTCGCACCTATATAGCAACGATTAAATAAAACTGACTGCTTACCACATACACTCATACGTACAGATTTACTCAAGCACATTTAGTTATTACTTGCAAATTGAAAAAGTAAATATATTGATAACAAACTTTCTATTTGATCAGCTCAAACGAAGGATCCTCTCAACTTGCTTGCCTTTGACTTGCCTAGGCAATTCAGAAACCGTCAGTCATGACTTGTTACACGAGCTGAAGTCTGTCAACGGTAACCTCGATTCATAAGTTAATTCATCTTAAATATTGTCAAAGGAAGAACAATCTCATCACAAACAAGCCAGCCGAGCGCACAGCTCAGCGCCTCGATATAAAAGTGTCATTAAAATCTCATCAGGCGCGCCAATCAAGCGAACACTTTCTTATAGTTCATTCAATTAAGTTTAAAGCGCGTACACGCCGGTAACCGGTACAGACAACACGTACTTATACTAAGGCCCACGTCTACCAACACGTTCTTTTCCTAAAAAAAAACTGCTTACTTTTACAGCTGAACGCGAATCGTTCATAGAGTCCGGCCAGCTCGCCAGTTATACTCACATGCTCAACAATAATGATGAAATATATTGAAAGTGTCCGTGATGGCACCATTACCCCAACGCAATTAAGTTGTACTAACAGTTGCAAAGCAAACTGCTCTTGCACAGTTGGAGACAAAACAAATAACAATATCCTGCAGCCAGGTGCGACAACTGCGGCGACATTAGTGTACTAGCTGTTACCCGCGGTAACACCCGCGTCTCGAGGAAACAACATCCTGCACATGGATAAAGAGTTGCCTTCATGTCAAGCTTCGCCAAATTTTGCGTAAAAGAGAACATACACCTTCATGAACACGTTTATAATGTTAGTAGCATTATTATACTCGTAAAAACTGTTATATTATATATAATGGCGTCCACGGCCGATTTCAGCCACGGCGGCTATTCTCATTTAAGGAGATCAGCCAGCTGCGCAGGACATATTATAATGCACGAGCATTTGCGCAGACACAAGTGCACTCTCTATTCCTTAACTCTCATAATCCGATGGGACAGCAATCCGACACGACCGGAAAGAGATCAGGCGCAGGACCGACATTTACGTGCTCTCCGATGCACGGGTGAATCAATCACCAACTTCCAGACTACGGGCGGCTTTGTGAAAGTTTCAGAAAACCCACAAAGCGATTTCGGCTCGACCCGGGAATCGAACCCGAGACCTCGAGCACAGCAGCCGGGCTTGCGACCACTGGGCCATTACATATGTTATACACATTAGGACATTACATATGTTATATATACGAATGAAAAGCAATTGGTTTTCGAGCGATGTGGCGCTTAAGAAGCGGTTGAATCCATTGTAAAGAGTAACAGTCGTTGTGGCTGCATGATGGACGGCAGCACTCTGCAGCTGAGCTCCGATGTCAACTGGCCGTGTTTCGCGCAGTGTGTCAGCGCGTCGCTCTCGTGTCGTGCCGCGCCGCATCACTCTCGCGTCGTACCGCGCCGAGCCGCGATTACTATTTATTTAGTAATTGGCGCTACGATAGTGTTGTAATATCCGGCCGCCGCTCTTGTCCGCCGCGATAGCCGCTTTGATCTGTTCGCGGCAACATTGAAATTACTATGTTCCTGGTATTTGTTCCTGCATGTGTGTTCGTTTATGAAGTTACAATGCAGTACGTCACTTGCAGCAATGAGTGGATATATCCACATTACATAGATAGATAGATAGATAGATATATTCTTTATTATGCACACCAATTAACAATCAACAAGAACAAACAAAAATTTTGAAGTCGGTGACACAATGGGCGGTCTTATCGCTAATCTCAATCCCCTGTTCTAATAAATAAATGCATTACAATACAATCGACAAGTGTCACGCAGCGCGTGAATGGCGTGAGGTCTCATGTTGAGTGTCGAACGAAGTCGGTATTATGTTCTTAGTAATGATAAGCATTATGCTACAGTAAAACCATTTATATGATCAAAGAGTAAAACTTAAGGTATTTATGGTTTTCAATTGAGACTACCTTTGATGTATAGAATTTTATTGAAGGAGCATGTGGCGCGTGGTGCTGTGTGTTCACAAAGCGGCGAGCTACTTCTCAGAACATCGGCATGCACCACTGAGAGCGGTACACTTTGATGTATTTAGACGCGGTTTTAGAAGACGATTTTAACTGTGACTGGCAGCCGCCGGGAGGTCACGCGGTCACGCTGTGTGACACGGTGAGGCACGGTGCGACGCGGTGTGACACGGCGCGGCGCGTGCGGGACCGCGATTAGCGCTACTAATTAATGTTATTCAATATTTGTTTGCAACGGAAAGGTTCATTCCTCCCGCCCCCCCCCCCGCCGCGCCAGTGCCGCGTCTCGTCCTAAGCAAATAGAGGAATTACGAGGACACACAAACAGACACGTGCTGATGAGTTTTTCTTATCATTTGCGCGACGCTGTGTTTGTGTGTTTGACTAACTGCTTGGATTTATGATTAATTGTTAAATATTGTCGTTGCGATAATTGGTATATTTGCTTAGCTTGATGAATTGTTTTTGGAGAAGCAGAAGGCTTCTCGATACCATGTTATCTTTCGTGAGAAACTTATCATCTCATATTATTTTACTTTAGGTACTCAGAATTTTGCCAAAACTAGTACTTGAGTACGTCGCTGTCTGGTTTATTGTGGCAGCATGTGCTGTGGACAGATCAGTGACATCTCCTCAAGTTCGTACCGCCTCACTATCATTTGATGGTTGAGTGAGGCGGCGCTTTCCCAGCCTACACCACTCCGGTGTTACGCCAGTAATCGTAGCTCGTAGCACTTTGCTACGCCGTAGATCAAAGCACTAGAGTGCGTTCACCTGTGCGTGCATGTTCCGTGCACACAGCGCTAGCGGCGGGAACTAAGCGACCAAAACAAAAAACACTACAATTGGAACAAGTCCAAGTTGTTCGGGCTGAGTTCTGCCATTAAATATTTAGACAATTATCACAAACAATACTATAAGAATGCTGTTTATACATAAGTACATATAGTTCAATAGTGGAGATTATGTTCAAAATAAAAGTTACACATACAGTGGAGATTACAATCAACTTGACACAGGAGGATCTTTGTCAAAACAATTGATCTAATTTAGTAAATGATTAATGAACTTAGAAATAAGTTAAGACATAATTACCTATAGCCAGTGTAGTGAAAGTGTATTCCATTGTAACCCCAGGCGTGTGTATGTGTGTGTGTGAGATGAGCGGAGCTTTCATCGCGGGCTGCAAGTAATGCGCGTTCGAGTCCCGGCCGCTGCTGTATGCACATATTTGAGCAGGTTTGAAAGTGCAGCCGCGACAATACAGTGCAGCTTCACTCGACAAATATGCGCAATGAACAACACAATATACGGAGCACATCTTGTACTGTAGCTCGTTGTACATCTTTGATTTGGCTTTCGATTTGTGATTTTTAATGGCTGTAATGTCTTTTAAATATTATGTATAACCAATTATAGTTAGCTCGGTTGAATACTCTTTGGATGACATCATTTTCATAATTTCTTTATCAGTTGCAACTAATTGTTTTATGGCTACATGATATAAATATACATAGTATTAATTATGTTACACGGAGTGAAGAGTGCGATAGTGTTACGGATATCGTAGTACCTACTTCATATAGAACACGTAAGTAACTGTGCTTACAGGCGGCGCGCAAAGTAACAAGTTGTGACGAAGAAAACGACTTCACTAACTCCAGCAGTTAATGAAACAAAACTGATAGAGTTTAACTGTGAGAACCTAACGACCCAACCTGAGCAGATCTCGCGGCGCGGGGCGAGGGGCGAGGGGCGCGGGGGCCAGGGGAGGGGGAGGGGGTTCAAGTGGAAAATCAGTGGAAATGCATCTGTACCCGGTGCAATAGAGATTTTTCCCGCGAATACAGCGGATTATACCCGCTGAGATATATAGAAGACATTCGGAAGAAATTCCTTTGACGACCGTAAAAGACGTAAATCACGTCTGCCATCAAACTAATTCGGACCCTATTTCGATACATGTTAGAAACAGTTCTGAATATGTGCCTGGTGAGATGCTCGAAAAGTATGAAAACAAAGCTTAGACCGGGGCTGGAGGGCACTTAAACGCTGCTAGTTCGCCGAGTGAATTATTCGATGGCAAATGCTTTGTTCGTTTAATGCCCTTCGCTCGCGCCGCATGCAGTGCGCAAGCACACGACATGCGCGCTGCACTCATGATGCAACTAAGAGTTCTGATTGCTTAAGTCACCACACTTAACTATTTAAATATAATCATGATGATGTCTCAACATAGCACAAGTTTTGATCGCTTCGGAGCGACGTCACGTTCTGTTTATATTCAGGGTAGATGTCGCGCGTCGCGTACAGCGCGTACTAACTGGCGCATTTAGTTGCCTCGCTGCTGCGAACAACACGTTACATATGCACATTAGCGCACAACTTCCATATCCCAACATGCGATGCAAAGTTATCGTAGTTAAGGCGACGGCGTCACGCGCGACAGACATCTCTCACGGATACTTTAGCAAGGATATCGCGAAGTGTCCCGAGCAGGACGCCTGTGAGCGGGGACACTTCATAGACTCTGAACAAATCTTCAGGTTAGCGAATGAGCATATCTTTTAAGTACACTATTAAAAATATACATTAAATAAATTATCAAATAGATAACTACTTTGAATCATCTTAAAGCATAGTATAGAATGACTGAAGCTAAAGGAGAAACAATGAGTTCTGATACAAGAATCAATTAACTTGATATCGACATGCAAAAGGCCCCCCGCACCTCTCTCCGTCCAATGGGCGATCAAACGCAGCTCTCCAAACAGCTCTCCTCGGCAACAATTATAAAACAATTAATTTCTTAAAAACCCCTCAGGAACAAACGTAATCCCCTTTTTTTAAGAGCATTCCACAACGAGGAACAAAGGTACCGACCGCCGGCCGCGAATCAATTAATTCTTTGATTACCCGCGTTTTTCCAATCTTTCGTGGTCCCCCGCGCGCCGCCTCACCTCCGCGGATCCCTGTTTTACATCACAATGAACATTTTAATCGGCCCATTAAAACGAATGTCGGTAGTAGGAGGGTATCTGAAGCTATCAAAAAGTGTATCTCGTCGTAACCGCTAGTTATCCGGCATCGCTATCAGTGTCAGGTGTAGCGGCACCAGTCGTCGGGCGCGGGGTGACTACCCGCCGGTGGGTCAGTGGTGGTGTCAAGTGATTGCAATCATGTTCACTCGCTAATTGTCGCGTGAAGTCGACCCACCGCCGGCACTTATCTCACAAAAAGGTACAGTGAAGTGACGCTGATACCGAGATGTGGATATATGGCGCGGGGCGTTGACCTCGCACACCCGACATCATACTACTTTGTTCTTTATTACTCAAATACGACAATAACTCCATATTACTCTGCATCAGCCACTCTCATATTGTATTGAAGATCTAAGTAACAAATAAATGTCTACGTCGACATTTGGACAATGTTAAGGGCGAATTTTTGTTGACACTCTTTTGTGACACTCACTTGACTCATGCACAATGTTGGTGATCGTGCGAGTGCGCGGTGCACGGCGACACGACACGGCGACACGACACAGCGCGTGACACCCGCGCCGTGAGCCGGTGTCGGGTGTCGGCTATGAAACAATAACGTGAACCGTTTCAAACATTGTTGTGAGTTGCAAAGTGAAGTACACGCGGTGAAACTATTCGTATTGCCAGCTCACAGTTAAACAGAAATACAACAGCACTTCTGAGTAGCGAGCCTCTACGTGCGATACCTAACACGACGGTGATCTTCCAGTTCAACAAACTTCTAGCTAACAATGTCATTTCAATCACTTAATTGCTCTTACTTCAATATATTATTTTCCAACAGTGCATGGTGTGGCAGCTATTAGTGGACTTTTCTTAACTTTGTCCTGATTTTGATATTAGAAAGTTCACATTCGGCAAAATTCTAGTTTATGTGCGTGATGTCATCAATCGTGATCGCTTGTAAGGCACATGTAAAGGAACACGTAATCTCATTATCGGGTTGAGTGTGGAGCCGCTGTTATGATGCAGGTTTATATCGGTGTCGTAAAACAAGCCCCCCCACGCACCCCACGCCCTACGCGTAAAGTGTGCAACTGTACGTAAGAATACCATATTTATAAGTTTTATAACTATAGCGTGTAACATACGTATCTGCGTACAAATGTTATATTTCTATAATGTTAGTATATTCCGTGCGGCTGTACTCATGCGCGTGTAATTTATCAGTTACTGTTCCGTCTGTTCCTGCTCGTGGAATGTTCAACTAGTTTTGTACGAGGCGCGAGGCACGAGGCACAAGGCGGGTGTGTTACTACATTCGTAACACCGATAACGGATGGGGCAGCTCTTGTTACTGCACTTTCGTAGATACGAAATACCTATTCAGATACAAAATAATATACAAGATGTTCGTTACAATACTGCACTGATGCAATGGCTCACAGCTGCTAGCATTGCTAATCCATATAACCAAGTTATAATATCGGTAAAAGACAAATTGACATAATTCGGAAGTTTCAAGTAACGCCTTGTGCAAAACCAGCAGAACCGTTGTATAACATGTATACCTTGTACCAAATGTATGTTCCAGAAACTGGTCTATGAATCTATGGTATTGTGTCACCGACCACGGCGCGGAAAACAAATTCTTTTAACGAACTACACGAAAAGATATCGCCGTACAAAGTAAAAACGCGAAAACAGATTATATTTGCGGAGTTGAATAAATGCGATAACGTTGTGTATTGTACATATAAGACAAGTATTCTGTGTCCGAAGAGGCGCGATTGTCCGCATTCCGTCCGAAATACGCAAAAAAAAATTACATAAAATGTATTACGGCGGGTGTTTAACAAAACACTTGTGTGTCGAGTGACGAGTCTCACCGCGCGTCGCTTGTACGCGATCGTGTTGAGACTCGACCGGTTATCATACGAATATGGAATGGAGCACTTAATTACATTAACTAATAAAACAAATCATACTATGAGTAATAAAAAAAAACTCTCATTTGATTCCGCGGTTCTTTATTATAAAAATCTGGAACATTAATAAAGCTTACAAAATAATTTCCAATAACTGTTGGACATGAGCGAGTGTGCGTGAGGCCCGGGGCCGGCTGCCGACCTCACGTTCAATATTTCAGCACTTTCATTAAATTTACCAACAGAGGGAAATTATTATTTTGAGGATATGAAGGATAGCCGACGAAGTACTTATGTAGCAACCGACCTGACGGGAGGAGGGGAGGGGGGATGTCAGTACTGACGCTCAATCTGTGGCTGCCCACTAACTTGCTTGTATTCCTGCGGATTAACATCTACTTACAAAATCTCTATAATCTCTATAATTCTAGTCATTTTGGTAAATACCTACTATGAGTGTTGTAAGGCTCAAAACTCATTTAAAGAATTCAATAATGAATAAATTAACCCGAAATTAGACAATGAAAGCATCTACATTCTACAAGTAATTTTGTTTAAGTACCTAATAATTATTTATCGCGATGGAATTTTCTAATTATCTGACCAAGTTTTAGTAACAACTTAATTCAAAATAAGTTTTCATTTACATTAAAATAAGTTTTAATGAGTATTTTAAGCTTTTGTAATTGCAGAATTATCTTACTCAGTATGCGAAGCTTAATCTCACAGTTTTATAAATTTACTAAAGTGATTCGTGATGTCCCGACGTCATCCACAAGCTCTGTGTGTGTCTAATATAACGCTAGAATACTTGTACTATCTAACTAGCAAGTTGAAAAGATATTATAAGCTCAGGAATAGTCTTCTTCTTCTTCTTGGCGAGTCGATAGCAACTTAAATTTTGGAGGCCCAATATTTCGCTACGCATACGGCATTGTCAGTAGCGTTATAAAGGTCATCCACTATGCAGCTGTCGGGGCATAGTGGGCAGCAGGAATAGTAATGTCTGTATTACAGAGCGTCGCAACAAGTTAGCGAGTCGCCGGGACAACTTGCAAAGCGACGAAATAGCGGCTATTTTAACTGTTCCATTGAGAAGTAAACAAGTTACAAGTTATCCGCGGCCTGCACTTGTCTCATCTTGTTATGCTGTACCGCCGGAGTGCCGGCGAGTGCCTCGTGCTCCGCCGCGAGTGAGCACTTATGTATCGTGTGCTTCTTACGAAACAGCTAAAAGCCTGACGTCGTGAGTATTTCATAACGCACGACAAACGAACATTATTACTACATTGTTGTTGTTTGTAAGCGCTTTTATTGTTCTTATTTCCGCTGAATATAACTCGATAAGCGGAGACATCACGCACAGGCCTCGCATGCGGCCGATGCTTCACGTGTGTGGTGGTTTACTTGCGGCCAATACTTCATACTGGAAGCGTCGCGTCACACGATGTGCGCAGGTACGCGCCTCGTGCGACCCCACTCATATAACGGCTGATTATTATTTTGACAATGGACGTATAGAGGTCGATTTTTACATACAGTTCAAGTAACATCTATTAATATACCAGTCATCATCAGCCTATCGCAGTCCACTGCTGGACATAGGCCTCTCCAAGTGCACGCCACTGAGATCGATTTTCGGCTTCTCGCATCCAGCTCCTGCCAGCCGTCTTGCGCAAGTCATCACTCCACCGTGCCTGAGGACGTCCTACACTACGTTTGCCGAGGCGTGGTCTCCACTCTAGAACTCGTTTACCCCAACGGTTATCGGTTCTTCGGCTAATATGGCCAGCCCACTGCCACTTCAGCTTGCTGATTCGGTGGGCTATGTCGATGACCTTGGTTCTCTGACGGATTACCTCATTTCTGATGCGATCCCTCAGAGAAATGCCGAGCATAGCCCTTTCCATAGCCCGCTGAGCGACTTTAAACTTGTGAACCATCCGTACCGACAGTGTCCACGTTTCGGCTCCGTAAGTCATGACAGGTAAGACGCACTGATTGAAGACTTTTGTCTTTAGGCACTGTGGGATCGACGATGTTAGGACTCGACGTAGCTTCCCAAATGCAGCCCAACCCAACTGAATTCTCCTATTCACCTCGTCCTCAAAGTTGTTTCTACCTAACTGCAATGTCTGCCCGAGGTATACATATTTCCGAACAACTTCGAGAACGGCGCCGTGTATCGCAATCGGTTCCGGTAGAACATGTTCATTGAACATGACCTTGGTTTTGTCCAAGTTCATCCGTAGGCCGATGCGTAGAGAAGATTCAGCCAGGTCGTTCAGCATCTCTTGTAGGTCCTGCAGCGTTTCCGCCATGATGACGATATCGTCAGCAATATACCAGCAGCAGCAGCCAATATAGCAGTCAATATACCAGGCATAATATTTATTCATAAAATAAAATAACTTTGCTCTGCCTTCATGTCTTACACCGTCTAGTTATTAATATTGGCAATTAAAGGTCAATAATTTTTCAATTATAGGAAATAAATGAAAGCTCAAAAAAGCAATTACCTTGTACATAGGAGCATGGTGGTTGAGGCGGCGGTGACGTCACCGATGTAATTACGTTTAGTATGTCCCCCGGGTTCACTCCCCGACGGGGACACATCCAGCACTCGACGATTGTGGCACATACATCACATATGATTGTAACATACACATTAAATCAGGTACGATGGGAGTATATAAGAGAGTACATAAGGAAGTATAGGGGTAGTGCACACGGGGGTATTCCTTATAAGAGAGTACATTGGGGTGGTAAATAAGGGAGTATAGTGCCGATTGCAGGAGGTCACTCTTATTGTTATATATTCCTTGTAATCGTCGACTGCCTCGTCGGTCTAGTGGTCGCAAGCGCGACTGCTGTTGTTGCTGCTCGAGGTCTCGGGTTCGATTCCCGGGTCGGGCCGAAATCGCTTTGTGGGTTTCTTAAACTTTCACAAAGCAGCCCGTAGTCTGGAAGTTGGTGATTGATTCACCCACCCGTGCATCGGAGAGCACGTAAATGTCGGTCCTGCGCCTGATCTCTTTCCGTTCGTGTCGGATTGATTTCCGTCCCATCGAGTTATGCACCTGTGTCTGGGCAAATGCTCGTGCACTATAATATGTCCTGCGCAGCTGGCTGATTGCCTTAAATGAGAACAGCCGCCGTGGCCAAAATCGGCCGTGGACGCCATTGCAATCGTCGACAAATTGTTATTAATGTAGTTTTGGTTTCTTAGGATTAATTTTGCAGAGTTTATCTGGTAAAGCTACTTCATTACTGATTTCAAATTCCTTTAGAAGTTGTGATAGAGAATATTCATTTATTTTTATAAAATTCTTACTTATTAATGGAACCTCATAATAGGCGTAGAGATTTCACAAATATTGTTGTGGCAACAATGTGATGGAGACAGTTCCTCGTCAGTCACCTGTGCGAGCAGTTTGTCTTGTCTGCCGGCAC
This sequence comes from Helicoverpa assulta, assembly GCA_963856015.1. Classification (NCBI taxonomy): domain Eukaryota; kingdom Metazoa; phylum Arthropoda; class Insecta; order Lepidoptera; family Noctuidae; genus Helicoverpa; species Helicoverpa assulta. Next base: position 108,586 of record CAWLCW010000008.1, read on the forward strand.
TCCGCTGGTGTCCACTCCACTGTGTCCAGGTGTCCCCCCCCCCGCTCCCCCGCGGAGCTGAGTTATCGCTCAATTAGTTCCGTGCACCCTCCCTCTCCCCCCGGGCCGGGAGCCCCCCGCGGGCACGCGACCGAACCGCAACAAATGATGGGAATCCTTTTATGAAACGTAATGTATTGCGCCATAGCTCATGCGCGGCGCCGGGACACGCAACATGTATGTACCTGTACTGGCCTGTACTGGCCTAGTATGGCCCGGGTACACCCGGCTTGTGGGGCTGGAGGTACATTACATCATGTAGTGGGCTTTATTTATTTTATCAAATTCTCTTGGTAGGTAGATAAGTGAGAGGAACGCTCAGATTGTCTTATTATTGATGATTAGTTATGGTGCAAACTAGCAGTTGCAATTCACGAACTATCCGTGAGCACACCCATTCGCGAACAGAACTACATTTTATATGGTTTATATGGTTTTACGGACATTAATTAACAATCACTAAAACTTTACAAATAGACCTGTACACCTGACACAGTAATGTCTTGTACTCAGAATGAAGGCTTTTGTTTGAGAGAGCGATGGGCGGCGCACGCGGTGTATTTGCATTTTATCTCGTTTGATTTATAATGAATAATAAATCCCGCGAGAGCATGCACCGCGCTATCTGATGCTGCACTATCGCGCATCGCTCGTAAATATTGCTAATAAAATTATATATTTGAGAGTCGCACAAATAATGCACGCTAATGTACACAATGTTCGTGACGCCACCCTCGTCAGTGACGTCACGTCGGCGCGGACGTTCCGCGCGGAACAGATTAAGTCAAATAATTTAATCTCAAGTGTGCGGACAGCCACGCTAGTTTTAATATAAAGCGGCTTAGGCCTGCGCATGAATATTTAACTAATGTGACCCTTCGCCCTTGCTCTAATGAAAACATGCTCGGATAATACATATTTTAGGATTATTTTATTTTCATAGTGGGCGATGGCGTCCGTTCCGGGGTTTAAATAAACAAACGACGAGCAACTCGTGTGTGTTTATGGATGACGAGGGGATTTCAAACAGTAGCTATATGCACTGCTTGCCACTACTTAGCAGACAAGTTACAAAATCTTTCACTGTAATATGTACATACATAAAACACGCACACACTGTTATGAATGCCACAACTAAATAAACTTTCAACTACAAAAGTGTAGCTAGAACATAATAAACGTAGCGCCTACGCCGTAGCATGTTGCTACGAGCACGTAGCACGCCGCGTAGCGTGGAGTGACCGCTTAGTGCAGCGAAAAGTTTTGAACATAATTATTGGAGCCGCGCCGCGTACCTGTTGTCTAACTGTTTGTGTTGTGTGCTTGTGACTCCGGAACTTTGACTTCGCCAGCTCTTTGTTGTTCGCCAGCTTTAGTGGCACAATCAACAAGATAAAAAAAAGAACAGAAAAAAGCTAATTGACAAATAAAGTAAAGTGTACTTTTAGTGAAATTAACTGGGCAGAGGCAGGAGTATTATTGCTTTATTTTACATACGTACTTTATTGAAACTAAAGCTGACTATTGATTGTGGGGCAGAGTTTCAAAGCGCATGCGACTCAGCTAATTAGAAAGATCTGGCAGCGTCCGGCACTACGTGTGACTAGTATTAGCCACAAAAGTCTTGTGACGAGTAAGGCTGGCTACAGACGACGCAGTATAAAGCGGTCGGCGGCGGTTTGCCTACAAAGCGCTTGCGGCCGATAAATCGTTTGCTCTCCTAAAGGCATTCCACTTAGATTGCAGGCGGCGGAATGTCGCCTAATTGTTGTCCTCCCCACAATGCAAGTGTCACCCCCCACCCCCCGCCCCGGGCCGTAGTGCCCCCTTACTCACACATGCACAGGTGTCGTGGGTGGCTGCCGTTGCACACTCGAGGTAAGTTCAAGTTAAAAAACAGCTTACGATCATCATATCGATAAGTGATCATCTGGCAGTAGACACTATAGATATTGTGGTCGTTTGTAACGCAGCAGAGAAAGCGACTGTGGGGTCAGTTCGCTACCTGACGCCACCGGTGACGTGTCGGCGACGCGCGGAGCGTCACCGCTCACCGGCATCGTCATACTGCTGTGTTTTGACAAACACTCGTGTCACTACACACACACACACCAGGAACATTATGTATTTACTTGTGAAAATGTGATCATATCTTCCGTTAAAATTTTATGTGTATAACTCTATTACCTATATGTATGATTTTATGTATATAGCTCTCTTACCCACGTTATAGGAGTATTTCCTTGGATCAAATACTTTTAATTAATCTATATTAATCAGGTAATGTAAACTCAAAGCACAGTTGTAACAACTGAAATAAAAAACTGCGATTTGTAACGTAAAATATTTCTCCATTTGAACAACTGTAAGGCTATATAAATAAACTATAATAATTCAGTATTTTTAGATATATCACACTGACGCGGCAACCCGCCCCGCGGCGCGTGATATCGCGACTCGCGCGATAAGCCGCGGCGAGATAGCGCGTCACGTCGATGTTATTAATTTTAATTACAAATTAATGTAATCGGTAACGCTTCATGTGATTCGTGTTAATTACATTTACCTAATTATTTGCTATACCGCGTGAAGCTGGTTGTACCACGTGTCTATTGTTTATTTGTACCCACAAAAAACATTAAATGTAAAAAAAAGCCAATCCTCTACGCAATTCCTCCACCGTAAAAAGTTTTGAGATAGCATAGAAGCCAAGTCCTGTTCAACTTTATTTGTAATAATAAATCAATATTTTGTGACTATATCAATAGTTTCGTTCACTTTACAATAATATTGACTTGGCCATGAGCACAATAAACTACAAATATAATACGTGAAAGTCAAAATACGGAGAGGTGAAAGTCAAACATGAAGTTTAATATCACAGAATGTTTATTCAATTTTTTTTTTTTTTTTTTTTGACTTACTATTTAAAATTTTATTTATTCACAAAATATTTACATTAATTGAAAAAAAAAAAAACTTATATATACAACTTAAAACTAATACAGTGCATCAAAAAATTGCTCCTCATCGCTGTCACTGGGTAATGTACCCAAAAGGCTGGCAGCATTGCCACGTTGGATGGCAATGCTCAACCTCTGTGCGAAATAAAAGCCAGCCTTTGGGTCCCGGGAAGTGTCAACCAGGCGCTGGGAAATATCCCTGGCAAGAAGGTGGGCGCTCGGACCCCACGGCCCAAGAGTTTCAACCCCAAACGGCTCAAACATGTAATTGCCTATAAGGTTACTATATTTGCGCCGCTTGAGGTTCTCTGCTTGTGCAGCGGCGGAGCCAGCACAACATGCAGTTCCGGGAAGGTGAGATGGCGCAAGAGTGTCGACGCATGTCGCGTCCCACACTAAAGTCCTACCCACCTTCCACGGAAATAGCGACATGCCGTCTGGTCTCTTGCCATCGTCGCGTGCCAAGCCATTTGGTTCGAGTACGGCTGGCACGCCGACGGCAACAAGAGCGCGACGGATCACGTCGTTTATGTTGGCATGTCGTGGTATGCGGCCGGCACTCCGGCTGCACGATAGACCGTGGTGACCGAGGCTGTTGACAGCTTCCCCGCAGTGGCAGCGGTGAGGAGAGCAGCATGGAGCACCTAGTCGGAGGCAAACGGCGAGTCTGAAGGTGGTGTCATCAAACATGGTGCCTGTGTTTGAGGACGGAAGTGCAAGAAGCCATAGACCCGACTCCCATTCACCCACAGCCAGTAGGCGCGCTCGCTCCGCAGAAGTAATTGACGTATCGATTAAACTTTTCCGTATTACTCTGCAGAGCGGCTCATCCCACTGTCTCTGGGAGGACAGGTTGGCGGGTAAGTCGGTGTTCGGGCATGCGACTTTCCAAGCATTTAAAGCCTCAGTCAGGCTTGGCACCTCAAAATTGACCAGTGTGGTGGGTAATATTTTCCTGATCAATTTCTCAGTGCCATGGACCGAGGAAATAAAGGCTGGTAAACTTACACTGGAAATTTTACGGACGCCAAGTCCTCCCATACGTATGGGAAGAGTCGCTTGAGACCAAGCTCTGTCGTCCAAGGCCACATTTAAGATGGATGATAATGTATGTCGTATAATTTCGTCGACTTTGTCCAAAAGGTTGGTGTGCTTCCATAAATGGGAAGCACGCAAGTTATACGTAAATTTTGGTCCAAAACAGCAGTACCGTATGATTGTGATGGCTTATTCAATTGTTACTAAATGACCGACAGTCAGTATCATCCAACATCAATGAACTGCACATGTACTATGGGCGCATGTTTAGTCCATGGTGATCTCAAATTCCAATCAGTCCATAATCAGTCCAATCGTAAAATCATGTTCATATAGAATTTATCAATTCAATGCTATTTACACATTATTTCAAGGAGCGACTTTTAACTTGTGCTCATGGCCAAGACAATATTATTGTAATGTGAACAAAACTATTGATATACTTAGTCACAAAATATTGATTTATTATTACAAATAAAGTTGAACAGGACTTGGCTTCTATGCTATCTCAAAACTTTTTACGGTGGAGGAATTGCGTAGAGGATTGGCTTTTTTTTACATTTAATGTTTTTTGTGGGATCTAATTTATTTTTTGTAGGTCTCTTTCTTCTCTAAGTATATAAATATAACAAATTAAATTAACTTAGGTACATGTAACTAACTAAATATATAACAAACTAAATAATGTTGAAAAAGCACGTAAACAACATTTTTTTTAAATAAACTAAAGAAATTGACGAATTTTTGAATCGAATATCTTTTAGAATAAAAGAGATTTATTTCAGAGGTAGAATCAGATGGCGCTATCACATGAAATTATTTGATTTTTTTTTTGGTATGGCATCTCGCAGTTCAGCCTAGGAGGCCGTGTACTGCTTAACCGGGCTTTTCCCTGTGGATGCCTAGAATTTAAGGCTTCCAGCCAGGGGCAATTATTTGAATTTTTTTTTAAGTACTACTTATACTAAGCTATGTAACGAAACCATAGCGCGATTTAGACCAGGACAACGCCATCTATCGAGCGAGCATGCAGTATTTATCGCACTGCATTAATATGAAAGATTTTATCATTATTCATTTCATTTTAACCTAGCTTTTTTATTCATATGTATGTATATTTAATGCATAATAACAGTATACCACACTATGTAACAATAAAACAAATAGTCACATTTTGTACATAAATAAATAACAAAGTTATCAATGCAGTCAAAATTCATACACAATGTTCTTGAAAAACCGCAAATATAAATTTGTTTCCTATTTTTTTATTAAGTTTTAAGGTTTTTATAATTTTCCCTTTATATTTAGCTAATAACCTATCTTGGTGCCAAATTTGAAGATTCTAAGTTTGCTAGAAGTACCTTAGACTTTTGATGATCGGTCAGTGAGTCAGTGACAAAATGGTGTAACTTTGATCGCTCATAACTCGTAAACTATTTATTCAAATGTCTTGTAATTTTGAGACTGAGCTTGTTCTAATACTTACTCTTGGTCATCGAAAACCTAAACTCCTAGCTTTGTTCACATGGAAGATACAGGGGGCAGAAATAGCCGCGAAACGCTTCGAGAAAAGATGGTACGGCCGTGCCCGCTTTGCTCGAGTCTTGGCTGGGGCACTGCCGTGCCCTCAGATTAGTGGGAACGTGAAACACGCTCGTAAAGGCTTATAATAGGAAATAAATATATGAAGCGGAAGATCTGTTAATATGTTTACTCTTCATTTCCAACACTGCAGACCTATACAGACTAGTCGTACTTCCCTGAAAGTACCGACGAACGAGCTTTTGCGTTCACGAACATTACGATAGTTGTGCGAATTAGTCAGTGCGCTAGCGCGAGCGCATAATGCGCACGGAGAGGATTATGTTAGCGTTATACAGCATATCCACGCTGTACTTACTCCGTTGGGAAACACGTTTATTGTTCATCATTAATTTAAAAACAAAGTTTAGTTATATCGCAGATAAAGATGATCAAGGCTTATAAGATTTCCATCGACCTCCGGAGCCAGATTAATGACGTAATAAAAACTTGCCGCGACGCCGCCGGCTGTCCGCCTCTCGTCGAGTTTTTATTATGCTACAACAAGATTTTAAATATCTTTATTAGACCCTCATTTCAATAAAAAAGCTCATTAAGCTACAAACAAAATTACTTTATCAATTATATACCCATAAAACCTCATGTTATTATTAATGCAAAAAAAAATACGCTGATACTTTGTAACAGTCGGCAACTTCGTAGTAAAAGGCTATTAATTCCCGCCACGAGTTGAGCTTCAGATAAAGGCTAATCTGAGAGGCTGTCGGGGACACAAGCGCCCGTCAAAGGCCAACATCGGCCGGACAAAAGGCTGCGCGGACAAAAAGTGCAGCCCGAGCCCCCACCGCACCGCAACGTACCGCACCGCACCGCACCGCACCGCGCCGCGCCGCGTGTCGCCGAGCGGTGCCGCGCAACAAACGATACTGTCATTACTGTGATCGCTGTGATATTACATTAGTCAACTAGTGAGCCATTGCCGCACGGTGCGCGGGTAAGCGCTACTCCATGAACAACTTGCTGTATAAAAGTTATTGTTCAATGTCAAAATAAGGTGATCGTAAAAATGAATATTTTATGCGGAGAGTTTAGTACAGCTAGTAAAAAATGAAGGAGCATCAAATATTAACAAGCCGCCCTCCGCGGAGGAAAATAAACAAAATCGCTTTATTCATGCTTTGCTAATAATTTTGTCGGTGCCTAAGCCGAAAATCCTGTAACCTGTTCCCAGCGGAGCGGCGCAAGCGATCAGACGAACAACGCACACGTCACGCCGCTCACAGTCACACTCACTGCTCATCACGAGTCGACAGACGACACACGCCACGAGCTCCCATACAATAATAATATAAAATGAGGCAGGGAATGAACAATAACTTTTGTATGAAGCCAAGCAAGTTAGGTCATCATTATTTTATTCTAAAGGTGGCCAAGAAAACTCAGTAGGTACGATATTCAACAACAAGGCAACACGCGGTACGTAGCCGGGGGAGCGGCGCGGGGAGGGATGCGCCATCAGTCAGGGGATCAGGCGCCGCTGAGGTGCGCGCCACATTTACATGAAATATATACTAGACATCAATTCTTCCAGCACCACTCACTCACAACAAATCCTTGACCCTCCACCAACATTCATTACTACGCCGTAGCACTTACTACGACGTAGCTGCTACGAAAGCATTATTGCTACGCAATAGCGATATATAGCCAAACTCTATTCTAATTCTAAAACTGTTAAGACGTTTAGTTCAAAGACATCACATTATGTTATTGACAAGCATAGATAGTTTTAGCCAATGTTTGGCACTCGGCATAATGAGTGCGAACTTTTAAAGCTGAGTAGTTAGTAGTGCTCGAGTACAGTCGCGGCTAATGTGGAGATAACACCCTATCATAACGAGGAACGTATCTAACATACTATTACTTTCCTTAATCTTTGCAGGTTAATGTGTTCGTGTACTAAATACGCAGTAGAAATAGATTGCATACACGTGAGCATTATCGTGAGGTATAAAGTTAGCAACTTGCATGACATTAATATTGAAGCGCTGCAGCGCGGGCGCCGGCTCGCATTAACATTCAGCCGCTAAGGTGTGAACACTCGACTCTTCGTCTGTCCACTTCAGAAATAAGAGTGAGTAAATTTAGCGACTCATAAATAATAATGTGGTATTTATAAAGCGGGTTGGTGGGGAGAGGGGAAGGGGCATGCGCATACATATTCATGTCGCATTATGCGTCGCTAAGTTATGCGCATGAATATGTTTCGCTGCGCTCAACTGGTGCGCGCCACGCGACCGCCAGTCTCACTGCATCATCGCTTATATGTTGATAATCACTGATGAGATAATGCTCTTTAATTCAATGCTGTATAAAAGTAAAAAGTTTCACGAAATCAATATCAATAACATTAATGTCGAGTTTGGGCAATTAAGCGTCAATGCACCGGCTCATTGCGCAGCGGAGCAGATAGCGTCGCGAGCTACAGGGATCTGCCTTATCAGCCGGCGCTACTGCCACCACCTCCCCCACTCCCCTCGCCCCGCGCCCCCGCGCCCCCGCCCCCGGCGCCCGCGCTGATGGCTGCGCGGCGATAACGTCCGCAGGTTTTTATGCAGTTTCTCTGCGAACTTCAATTTAAAGAATAGTCGGAGTTGTGTATAATGTGCACTCGGATACGTTAGTCCCGTATATTAAGCGAACATTACCCTCGCTGGAGACTAACGTGTATTATTCCAGTAATCGTTGAGTTAGATATGACAACAAGATTACTGAAGTTGGACATGAACAATATTTCATAACTTTTCAGGTTTAGTCACGTATCTGTAAAACTTATATAATGTGTTTATATCACAAGAGAGTTCATAAAACTGTAACGCAATATAATGTTCATGTTAGATTAACAACATTGGAGCGAAGGAGTAAAGATCATAATATACCATCCCTTGTGTATTTATATGTACGAATGTTGTCACTGTCGTTATGTGCCAATCATGAAGACATTATGATAAAGCAATTTTGTGTCATCGGGTTTCATTAAAATTAAAACAGCAGTTGGGAATGTAACAATGTTGTGCCGATCGGCACGGTACGGCGCGGTGCGGCACGACACGGTGCGGCACGGCACGGTGCGGCATACGCAACAAATATCAACAGTAAATTGTGACAATCATGTCCAACACAACGGCATTCGTGCAGAAGTATCATTGCAAGTTGGCAAATGTTAACTAATTTACCCGACTGCCACAAATTATTATGTTCTAATATGGCTTCGTATTCAATACTAGCTTCTGCCAGCGGTTTCACCCGCATTCCGTGGGAACTACTTCCCGTACCGGGATAAAAAGTAGCCTATAGCCTTCCTTGATAAATGGGCTATCTAACACTGAAAGAAATTTTCAAATCGGACCAGTAGTTCCTGAGATTAGCGCGTTCAAACAAACAAACAAACTCTTTAGCTTTATAATATTAGTATAGATAAAAAATAATATAATAAAAAAGTCGTGGTGGCCTAGTGGGTAAAGGACCAGCTTCTCAAGTACGAGGGCGCGGGTTCGATCCCAGGTCAGGCATGTACCAATGCAACTTTTCTAAGTTTGTATGTACTTTCTAAGTATATCTTAGACACCATTGACTGTGTTTCGGATGGCACGTTAAACTGTAGGTCCCGGTTGTCATTGAACATCCTTGGCAGTCGTTACGGGTAGTCAGAAGCCAGTAAGTCTGACACCAGTCTAACCAAGGGGTATCGGGTTGCCCGGGTAACTGGGTTGAGGAGGTCAGATAGGCAGTCGCTTCTTGTAAAGCACTGGTACTCAGCTACATCTGGTTAGACTGGAAGCCGACCCCAACATAGTTGGGAAAAAGGCTCGGAGGATGATGATGGCTTCTTATTCAATAAAAAATAAAAGTTGCATAAAACATAATGAAGTTATATTTGTTATTTAGCAGTTTTAAATCAGAATCTGTAAGAGATGTCGTGTTATCTAAAGTAGGTAGGTACATAATATTTCAAATGCTAATTAATTAGTTCGTGGAGTTCCATTCTGCGGTACCAGTGAGCCTTCTGCGTCTCTGTGTGAAGGTCGCTCTCAGCAAACAGACACGCTTTCAATGTTATGGCTTCACATCTGCGATACATTTAACAACCCGAGTTACAGCCGTAAGCAATCGCGCGTGTCGCACGTGTCGCGTGGACGACGGCGGTGACGCGATCGAGACAAAGTCACCAGCTACTGCTTAGTGGTCACTACATTGTCATTACAACCATTCGGGTTATCGTCTGATCCAGATACAAGTTCAATTGTGTATTTTGCAAATAAATATTTTGTGGGTCTGTATACTTAATACATGACTAGCCTAGAGTCGCGCGTGTGTACTCGCGACAGTCAGTCGGACGTGCGTGTAACGATACGTCACGCGTAATGCCGACCAGTTTACTGCGTGACGCCGATGTGCGATTTAAATGCTCGCTATCATTCAGCCAATGAGTTTTTTATTCCGAGCCTCTGGTATATGTTTATTGCGTCCGATAATATGCGCATAAAATATTCAACAATTTATGATTCGCGGCTTTTACTGGCGTGCCTTTAAATAAAGCTCCAATTATACTCATGAAGCGGAGCTCGACCACCGCTTTAACGTCAAAAGAGTTTAGAAACTATCGAAGTCGTGTACAAACTTATTGTTCCCTGAGAGCTCGTGAGCATGACTTGCCAAACTTGTTTACTGGTGACACCGCCGCGGAGACGTCACGCTAATCTATACTAATATTATAAAGAGGAAAACTTTGTTTGTTTGGTTGTAATGGATAAACTTAAAAACAAGCCATATTATCTGCGAGTAACATAGGCTATATTTTATCCCGGTGCGGGCAGTAGCTCCCACGGGACGCGAGTGAAACCGCGGGAAAACGGCTAGTCATGCAATAAAAACTTTTAAGAAAAATAAACTTTCATTATTGAATTCACTTATTATTACTAGAGGTATAAACTTAATAGAATAATAATAAAGAATTTAAACTACGAGTAGGTAAGAACTTTGGAAGTAAGAAGCAGTGAGCGTAGCAAATGATACCCGCGGGATTGTTTGGGTTCTATCTCGGATGAAACGACATCTAGACAGAAAGGATTTTCTACGTAAAAGCCAAGAAAATGATTATTGTATTATATGAAAATGCGAGTTATATTTATTATGTAATGTCATTAAACTAACCAGAAAACATTTGAATTAGAACTGTGTCGGTATCGATGGCACGGAGTGATAACGTGTCAGTGTCACGGTGTGGTGATCACTGAGCAAATATTTGCGTTGCGTGGCTGCCATTACTGCACATTGTACGCTACTGCATTATAACATACTCTGCGACCAGGGCTGCCTGCTCCCCTAGTCGAACTATCACACGTGCTGGTGCAGATGTAAATTAGATGATTACAAATTGATGTATCTTTAAATATTGTATTATTAACCGCTTTCATGTATTAAATCATTCGTAATACCCACTATCAATGCAGTTAAACTTATTTAGTATAAAGCTTTGTAGAGATATGCTTTATAATTGAGGGGCATTATATATTTCTATTCAGATATGATTACATACATACATACATACATATAATGCTAGCATGTGGATAAAATCCTGTAACGTGTGAGCCCTGAAGGTGGCTTGTTATAGTTATTAATATTAATGGCGCCTGATTGTGGTGCGAGCGCTGATTGCAGCTAAAGAAATGCATCTGAATTGTTTCCACGAGGAAATGAAACCAGTTGTAGTGCACGGGCAATAACAGTGGCGTACCAGCATCCCTGCAACGTTACCAGAAATGCATAACTTGTGGAGCATACACCGTCTCATTCAAACAATGTTGTTACGTCATGTCTACCATTTACTATTTATGATCATATTATTTCAGAGTTCCGAACGAATAACAATATTATTAGCTGTTTTATTTTTATTTATATTTATGTAATCAAGTCAAATTCAATTGAACTGAATTGACAACAGTATTCCATGATGCTAATATTACTTTACCCAATTTGTCAAGCCGATGCTTCGATTTATTTATTGTCAAATGTAAGTAGAATTATCATTTGTAGGGACTAGATAGATATTCTTATTGTTATAAAACATAGTCATGCATGATCACTGTCATATCACTTTTACTATCTTCCTTTTTAATTATCTTAGTAATAAATATGAAGTTAGGTACTGGTAGTCACGGAAAGCTAACTGCTCCCACTTGGAGTCACGTTTCATTGAAACATAATGACGCGTCTCCAATAACATCAGCTTGTAATGTGTTCATTAGCCAGTCAAGCAGGTAACTATGCTAATGCTTAATTGACGCACTTAGCACGTGTAACAACATGTATCTGCATAATCAGTCAATCAATCGATGACAGTATGCAGAGAACAAAGTATCAAGACGTTAAAAGTATTTAATAGTGAAGAGTTCTGGCGAGGTGTAACCCAACACGCGGTCCGGGTACATGAGGCGCGGAGTTCCGCAACTCGTGTCGACTCATGCGGGTTGAGAGTTGAAGGGCTCTCCCTTTGAGAGTCACAGCGTACAATCGTAACATGAACTAAACGGAGCCTTCTAATGTTGAAGGTGATTGACCCCGTTTTGAAGGTGAATGCTACTAGGATATTTTGTGAGAAAGTTTGTTTCATGATACTGAAGATAACTCAAACTTCAGTAGTTTTCATATTCTGTTTATACAAATAATTGAACTATTCATTCAGCCTCTATGTTTCGTACAGCCGGCTCGAGAAAGTCAACGAGTCGAGAGATCGGCCCACACAGGTGGTAATGGAATCATTACAGGTCGCGCTACAGACGCGAGGCGCGGTGACGTCACGGCAGGTCGGGAGGCTGTGACGTCACGCGCCACCTCACGAATGCCTTACAATAGGCTATGTTAGATATTGATGTTCTTCCGTAACGTGTTGTTCGTGTAGATAGTCACGCACTATTGTATTCCAATATTAAGCGGTAAACCGGTGTTATGTACAGTAGCTATGATAAGATTACCATAGTTTATTCCTTGTAGGTATGTCGTGGTTGTGGGAACAATACATAATATGAAAAATCACAATATGAGTTTCTTGGCAAGGTCCTTTGTAACCTGTAGCCATGGTAGCATCTAGGTTCATGCCAAAATAATTTGTTTTCAATAGCATATGATCACACAACCCCCAGTAGGACAGCCGGTCACTCGTGCACTATTGACCTCTGACCCAGTTCGCCAATTTAATTCAAAGTAAACGTTGAAAACAAATTCTCTTTAGCTATTTATATTCGGAGTTTAAATAATTCATCTAATTAAAGATTATTTCAATAACAGTTAGCAGTAAGCGGGTGGTTGTTGGTGTACCGTTTGATGTTATTATATAGGTAATGTAAACAGCGAGTTGTGAGGCTCATTCACGGCGAGCGATGAATGCTCTCGACGCAATTACTCCTGTGCCACTTATTCACAAGAATAACGACCACTCGCCTAAAATAGAACGTTCCAGTAATAAATACGTAATGTTGTACAAACGAGAGCTGTAAGCTCACCTAGAGCTCCCGCGGAACATACGCCGAGAACGTGAAGAAACTCATATGTAAATAAAGTGGAAAGCTCAATCCTCGTGATTGTTTGATTATTCCAACTTCACGGAGAGACGTCCGTCCTATGAACACCGGGCCATCTGTTTGAATAATGCTTTCTTAAAAGTTTCTAATAAAATAAGCGGTATATGATTTATTCAACCGAGGAGTGGAAATACTGGCTGCATGTTTTCTTGGATTCAATACGTGTATTTGTTGTTCTAGTTGGCTACCTTCTCTTACAAGTTAAATACATTAACATCAGGGTTGCAGTAACGAGGAGGAAGTTGGTGCTAAACTCGTGTTGTCAGGCGTCTATCTGCGCAGAGCCGCAACTGATGCTATGTTTTAAGTACCGTCATTATTTGGAGGGGAAAGTATATTCAAAATCAATCTTACAATTTCTTTTCAGAAGTTTTTCATCGAGGTCATTATGGTTCACTGAGTTAGAAGTGCGCATTTTCTCACATCTTATTTGATTGACAAAAAAAAAACCGGCCAAGTGCGAGTCGGACTCGCGCACGAAGGGTTCCGTAAGATTATTTATAAAACGGCCAAAAAACACGTTTATTGCATGGGAGCCCCCCAAAATATTTATTTAATTCTAGTTTTCAGTATTTGCTGTTATAGCGGCAACAAAAATACATCATCTGTGAAAATGTCAACTCTCTAACTGTCACGGTTCATGAGATACAGCCTGGTGACAGACGGACGGACAGAGGAGCGAAAACAACCACCCAAAACAAAAATGTGAAAGACTGCCAAGTTCGATAATATGGGAATGCTTCGCCTATAAAAGAAGTGAGATCTAAATAAGTACCAAGTTCCATACACATACCTCAGTTAAAAATAGTTACTTTTTAATGATGTCACTTGGCAAGTTTTCATACACCTTGTTATAAACCTACTAAACGCAATGAATCAAGTATTTAATTTTCTATTAAAACTTGCCAAGTAACATCATTAAAAAGTAACTATTTTTAACTGAGGTATGTGTATGGAACTTGGTACTTATTTAGATCTCACTTCTTTTATAGGCGAAGCATTCCCATATTATCGAACTTGGCAGTCTTTCACATTTTTGTTTTGGGTGGGATTTCATTTATTTTTGTAAGGTTGTTTATTTTATTTTTTTCTTATGATGAAGTTAGTTAAAGAAATGTCTTATTTATACTATCTTTTAGATTTTTTAATATGCACTATGTTTCTTACAAAGAAATGAACTAGATTAACTAATCATCCTCCGAGCCTTTTTTCCAACAATGTTGGGGTCGGCTTCCAGTCTAACCGGATTCAGCTGAGTACCAGTGCTTTACAAGAAGCGACTGCCTATCTGACCTCCTCAACCCAGTTACCCGGGCAACCCGATACCCCTTGGTTAGACTGGTGTCAGACTTACTGGCTTCTAACTACCCGTAACGACTGCCAAGGATGTTCAATGACAGCCGGGACCTACAGTTTAACGTGCCATCCGAAACACAGCCAATGGTGTCTAAGATATACTTAGAAAGTACATACAAACTTAGAAAAGTTGCATTAGTACTTGCCTGACCTGGGATCGAACCCGCGCCCTTGTACTTGAGAGGTTGGTCCTTTACCCAGTAGGCCACCATGACTTTTTTTTTTTACTAGATTAACTAAATGGACTAGATTTACCAACTGACTGACATGACATGTTATCATATATTATGTTCGTGGATCAAAGTTACACATTCGTTATTTTCGAAAGTGACACACTTGGCCGTTTTCAGATTTTTACTTTACTTTGACTAAATACAAACCTTTGTACCATTCGAAGATATATTATATAAATATAGATAAATTTAGGTCGCTTTAGTTCCTTAGGGGTATAAATTTACACCTGGTATAAAACACCTTCATTATTTTGAAACCGACTCACACTTGGCCATTTTCAGATTTTTTCCTTTACCTTGACATAAAGACCTACCTCCATGCCAAATTTCAAGTCAATACGACCATTGGAAGTGGTCTAGGTTTTTGATGAGTGAGTCAGTGAATCAGTGAATCAGTGAATCAGTGAATCAGTGTATAGTAAAAATAGCGATTTTCTGACGTCAATATCTCAAGACCTACAATAGGTATTTTAATGAAATTTTGTATTTTAGATAAGTGAGGGGGTCTCAACAGATACTAGAAATTTGATATGCGTAAATAAAATAGATTTTGAGTTACAGGGGGGTCGAATTTGGCCCGAAATGGTTCGTGTAATATAACCCACGGACGGTGTGTCGCTTTTTTTGCTCGAACTTGGCGGACACACTGCCGTGTGTCTAGATAGGGTCCCGTTTTATCCTTTGGGTACGGAACCCTAAAATAAATATGTATATCTTTAATTTAAAAAGTAAATGGTTGACACTTCATTAAATAACAAATAACGTGCAAAATTTTAGTGATAAAACGAATATTAAGTAATTTTATTTTAATATCTTTTATTCAATATTGTAGTAAGCTTGTCCAACAAAGACCATGCTGCATATGGAGTGTTCACCGTCCGGAAAATGTAGATATATTTTAAAGATTTGGTATAAAGTACTGACAATTGGTGCGAAGTATGTTAACAGGAAATGTTGCATTTAGAAAGTCATTTCGAATGATATATGAATCATTACTACAGGAGGGATTTATTAACTTGAAAACACCTATCGATAAAATAATCTTATATAAGCTCTAGCTTCTGAAATACTAACAATGCGCCGAAGTTTTTTTTAATATGAAATGTTTCATTTAAAAACGTCTTTTGAATGATATATAACTCGTTACTGGAGATGGGATTTATTTACCTGAAAACATCTATCATTAATTATAATTTTAAATAAGCTCTAGCTTCTAAAGTACTAACAATTTGTCGGAAGTATGTTAACACGAAATGTTTCATTTGGAATGGTATTTCAAATGATATATAATTTATTACTAAAGAAGTAATTGATTAGCTTGACAACCCCTACCGATAATATAATCTTAGAAAAGCTCTAGCTTTTAAAGTACTAACAATTTGTCGGAGTTATGCTAATACGACCTTGCGCTAAAAAAGATCTTTTGATTGAAATATGGCTCATATAGCTACAAGTGAGATGTTATTCCTTAACACAATGTAAAGTATCAATAATATGCCTTAGCTCAGTTATGTCTTCCAAAATACTAAGAATCGTTAAGTGGTATGTTAAGACGGAATATAGCGCTTAAAAAGATCTTTCGATTGACATATGGTTCATACCTAGAGGTGGGACATTATTCCCTAACATAGTAAAACCTATCGATAATACGCCTTATTTGGGCTATATCTTCTAAATACTAAGAATTTATAAGTGGTATGTTAAGACGAAATGTTGCGCTTAAAAAGACCTTTTGATTGATATACAGTCCAGTAAGAGATGTGGGATATTATTCCTTAACATAGTATAAACTATCGACAATACGTCTTAGTCAGGCTACTTTTTCTAAAATAATAAGAATTGGTAAGTAGTATGTCAATTTAATATATGTATTTAAATAATGCACGTGAATATTTAAGTCAGAAATTGACAAAAATAATAAACTTCTTCCATTTGATATATTTTTTATCATTTTCTTGTCGAACTGACTATTTAACTCAATGTATTTGTCGGACAAGTCAATATTTGCATTTAGAATAATATTATCTATCATTGTTATTCTTGTCCGACATGTATGTACGAAGAGCCATAGTGACGTTATATCGACATTTTCAAGACGGTGGACACTCCATACGCAGCATGATCTTTGTCGGATAATTTCACCACAATATTGCAAGTAACTTTATTTAACATATTTAAAAAAATGAAACTTGTATGTACGAAGAGCCATAGTGACGTCATATCGACAATTCCAGGAGTCAAGCATTCAAAAACGCAGCAGCGCCAAACTTTGTGCATAAGAAAAGTTTGTCGGACTCATCATAAGGAAGGCACTCACAAAGTCTTAAATTTGTATGTATCAAAAAAAAATTGTTCGCCGGCCTGGGGACTATTCGAATTCGTCGAATATCCCGACTGCATCTGCAAAATTACAATTTATTTACAGGCCAAATATAAATATTGAAAATTATAAGGTGTAGCTGTAGTGCACTGCATATTTTTTTAAATAATAAACAAAGCATCCTAAAATACATTGTTTCGCAAACTTTATGTTCAAGGGTACTTGATAATGTTTAACATTTTTAGTTTTAATCGCCTTAAACAAAGAGGAAGGTTTTCAATTCGAACACGTATATATGTATATACTTTATATACTTGTATTTAAATTCAGCATTGAGTTATTTCCATTTTCTATCGGTCACCCGACACGAAAAACTATTTCTAGATCAGGAGCTATTGTACCGTGAGAAATATGGTAAGGAAGAATGTTACTTGTGAGATGACGGCAGATAGAAGAGTATGGAAGGAGAAAACATGCTGCGCCGACCCCAAATAAAATTGGGATAAGGGCAGGAGGATGATGAGCTATTGTACCGTGAGCTGGCTCGGCCACTTGCCATTCAACTTTATACAAAATCTTCTTAAAGTTGCGAATCAAAGCGCACGAAATATAGCTCATTCTGTAATTGAAATCGTTTATTTATTAGCGAGGGCGAGCGCGGGGCGGGGGCCGCGGAGGCGGGGCGGCGGGGGGCGCTCGGCCGGCATCAGGCGCGGCCTACACAGGGCGCCGGATAAGTCGTCCGCACAGATTTATACGCCTTGCCTTTATTCTAAATTGCTCTTTAATTTATAATGACTTTAAAATAACCACTGAAAAGTTTAAAATGATAATCTTGCTGGTGAGTAAGATTAAGAGCAGCTTAAGTAAGGGTTATTTTGAGCATCTGAATTCCAAAATCACAATTCGATTACTTATATACCCATTTCTGCAAGCATTTTACCAGGAGTCCAAAAATCATAAAAAAAAAAATAACTCAGACAGTTATACACATCATTATACTCGTACTTGATAGACGGTATGTTATGATGAGGTAAGATAGCATTAAGTGAACCGCTGCCGTTGCGTCCACAGCTACAGGTCATTATCTTCCATCGTTTGGTTGAGCCTGTACAAACACGGCAACAATGGCTTACTCACCGTGTGTGAACAAAGAAGCTGCGCGTAAGTAACTGCGGGCCGCACGCCACGCGATCATCAGCCGAGTCCATCAGTAGCGCGCTGCTGCCGCTCCCGTGGGTACCCCGTGACAGGCCGCAACACTCCCGGGGGGCATGGTGGTGGTCTTGAATTTACAAACCTAATAGCTAATAATCATTATGAAATCTTACTCGCACTGAACTAGCATTATTCAAGTTTATAGAAAATACTCGACTCATCAGACTAAGTACCTATACTGCTCTAGGGAGCCAGTGTGTCGGAGTAATCACTAATCGCAGATAATCGCAGATCTGCTGACATCCACTGCTCCACAAGAAGTATGTAAGTTAGTCCCGGCGGCGCTGGAGTGCCATTCCGAGGTACGTCGTGTCATCACAGAGAATACAAATGCGTTTATTTTTCTTCTATCTCGACTAGAGGATACGTGAGGTGTGCGATCACCAAGAAATAATAAAACTGTAGGAAATAACTATTCAGGACAATTTTCGCAGGATGAATAAGAGTGAACTAGCTGTGAGCTGAAGTCCCTGTTTGTAAGTAAACGTGTCATCGCTAATGAACAACTGAAGCTTTCATTAAAACTAACTGGTCACAGACAACAGACGAACGCTGCGAATATTTCCACTGCTAAACAATTTAAAAACTAATTCATTCGGAGTAGTTTAAAAGTTGAAGGAATAATGTCGCCCTACCTCCGTGCAGCGCAACAAGAACAAAAGGACTGTTTTTCAATTTAAAATCTTTTTGCGATCGTAATAAAACATCCTAAATAACAAATTGCAAAACTATGCAAGGATACACATGATGTCTTGTTATATTTAACCCTTCCCACATTTCCTGCATACGATAAAGATTGGTCCTTTCTAAGCTCAGTCACGTTGACGAACCGCGTTAGTTACGAAGTGGGCCTTTTGTAGTGTCTGTACTGTAAGCGTGCCTCCGCCCCCGGGTCCCAGTGTCGCGCGACCATTAATTACTGCAGGCGAGCTCCCGGACTCCGGCGAGACCTGCCCGACAGCCCCGGACGCCCCGGACACCAGTCGAACAGGACTTACTGCTGTTGTATTTATAATGCAACTTGCACTGCACTCTTTATGTTAGCATTGCACTTGTTAAGAACTGCAGTTTAGCTCTTATCCAACTTAAACCATTTGCAGACGGTATCTACGTGTATTTATAGAACTGGTATGTTAATAGATTTGCATATTTTAATTTGAACTGCTTATTTTACAATGGTCTTTGCAAGAAAAAAGAATGCTTACAAAATAAAAATAAAAAAGAACGGAACTTATAAGACACAACAATAGTTTTGTACAATAGTTGTGAACTATTAGCAATAAAATAAAGCTTCACCATTGATTCCACGTAAATGGACAAGTCGGGGCTCACTGTTGCTTACTGTTGCTCACTGTTGCTCACTGGTGAGTAAGACAGTGTTGCCGCAGTTTTATTAAACCACACGGGCGTAAACTTTGGCCACTGATATTGGTTTCTACGTGAACCTACTTTAATTTATTAGCAGCGCTCGTAAAAGTGTTATATTGATTTGTTCAACAACACAGAAAGTTTGTTCCTGAGAGCCGCTCGCCGCTGCTGTTCTAACAATAACAGTTTTAATTCCCGTCGAGTTGATTGTCGTAAAAACGTTTTGTTGTCACGCACAGTTTGAACACGCTCGCAGCTAAATAAACACTTATTTGAGTATGGAGTAGCGTGAGCCGTGAGAATAGGTAAAGTGAGTGTCGGGAAGTGCGGCTAATTGTGACCGATGGTTCCGCGCGGAGTGACCGCGGCACCGCGCGGCACGTCAGTAGCTCATCCATCACCAGATAGGATCGGCGACAACACGCCGCGCCGCCAGCCGCACTGACTACTGACACCTGACAGTGGCGCTTGGAGATCGCTACACTGATGACTATAACGACAGATTGCAAGTTGGTATCAATGCAATGGATTCGATAAACACCAATATATCCTGGTCCCTACATCACACACGTCCTTGTCCATTTTGATCTTACACCTCTGGATGACATTTTGCTTAAATAAGTTTATGTTCTTTTTGTTGTTAAATTCTTGAGTTATGTCTGGAGTCTAGGCACACACACACACAATGTATGAAAACTGAAGCTATCACTACTCACACACACAGAAGACCGCGCTCATACAACGCAATGTTTTCTGAATAAAATGTTGTTGGTTCGCCGCATAAATACGCGTTCTTATATTTTGTTCTATTTTGAAAGAATTTTCATTATAACTCCGGTGTTTGTGTGAGACGGAATAAACAATTTTATTTCGGATGGACGTCTGTTTTCATATTATAATGATTATTTTTCCGACCCAAATATCGACCAATAGAATTGCACCATTCGACGTCACGTGGTACAACCTACATGGTATTATACTGAAAATTTTTTGAATATTTTCTCTGGTCGTTGCTACGTCAAACTGACAGGTTGTGGCCGACATTTGGGACGGAAAAATAATCTCCCGAATACCACACGAGCTTCATAATTATCTGGCATTTCCCTCAAGGTTCCCTGCAAACAAATAAAGTCGTCAAGTTTTTCAGGAAAAATCACTCGCGCTTCGCGCTCGTTATTTTTTAACCTGAAAAACTTGACTCCTTCATTTGTTTGCAACGAACCTATCGGAAAATACCCGATAATTTTGAAGCTCTTGTGGTATTATAAGTGAAAATATGGCGGTTTGTGCACGAAATTACTGAAGTTTGTTGAAATAAATAATTGTGATATATTTATCAAGATCAACATGTTGCGCGCTTTTCCTTCAACAATGTTGATGGTGTTCAGTTTTGTCTGGGGGTTTTAAAAACTCGTTTGGCAATTTTCAAACAAGTGAAATAGAAAAACTGTAACGTTGGCACATTCAATACTTTCATAAATGAAATGTGTGTGAAGTGAAAACGAATCATGTATGTATAGTCAAAGCCTGTCTGATATTGAACAGGAAAATATGTTAGATTGACTTTGTTTCTAGTGTAGCATATAGTAACCCATAATAAACATTGTAATAAAAGAGATTAAATATTTATGCCCAAAACAATATAAGTAACACAGGCGGCGCTATATTCTCTGCTTCGATGTAAGCGCCCCGACACCACTATTGTGGGAGAGAGCAACAAACTAGCAATTTAGCAAAACATTAACAACTGTAAATCCCAGCAACGATTAACCCGAGTCAATTAGCCGCTTAGTTAAAATGTATTGTGTAATTTAGAACAAGGCGGAGTCGCTGGATTAGCGGCACTAGTTCACCAGCGGCACTGGCGGCCAGTAGGGGCCAGTGTCGGCAGTAGCCAGTACAGCACTTTGTGTAATAGATTATGATTTACGAGCTGTCGCTGTGTCCCGGCGAGAGCTCCACTTACGCGGTAATGCAGATAGAAGGTCCACGTGACGATATCAACATTATCATGTATATCTGCCAACCCCTTGACCGCTCTTGTGGAGATCGGTTCGGGTAATTTTTCGACAGGTAAGCAGACCTGTAACTGCGGTTGACCAGATCGCAAAGAAATATATCTACATATACAGGTAATTTTTTATCTAAAACGTATGTACTTAAATCATGTCAGTTTTTTTCAAGAGATTCATATTCTAAGTAGCAGTGTAGGAATGTTCCTTTTTTAAGGGTTCGAGTTACTAATATAACTTTGTGTTGAATAACGACACCTTTATCGTATTGAGACACATTCGCGGAACTAAAGTCATGCGCCCAAACTGGGCTATAGTTCCGAGCTTAATGTTGCTACTTCCGAATATTACATATGTAGTTTCAGTAATTTCAATATTTTGTCACAGTAATTGCAATGTATTGACGTGAAGTGTCGCCACTTGACAACTAATGAGGTTTGTGAGTGCGGTGCACCCGCGGCTTGTATTCAATAAATGCTCCATTCCATGCAACATGTTTACCTGTGTTCGCATGAAACAGTTGCTCTCGATCACACTCAATTATCGGTCTTTTGAATACTCTCTCATAACAATAGCAATCAGTTAAATTGTTGGTTCAATAGGTTAACCGGTATTTCAAGTATTCATAATCGGCACAATGACTTTATAATAATTTTAAGGTTTTAACCTAAAATGCATGATTATAGTATAAGTGTTACTACATATCATATTTTGTTTATTGTTAGTTTTAGTGTAATTCAGCCTGAGTTGTTATCAAGCGTCGTCCAGCGACAGCCGACTGGTACACAAATAACTCCCGTCTGTATTTGTTGAATAAGTATTTAAACACAAACTCTCCGACTTACAGTTTGCACTAAGAAAATCTTTAAAGTTGGGCTTCCATTGTTTTCGCAGAGAAAACTAATTTGGAAATTAAATAATCCGCAAACAAAATGCTATTCTAGGAGTGAAGGCGACCTGAGTGAGTATCGAGTGTTGCTGAACCAAACATTTCAACTGTTGTTACAAATCATATGAAAAGTTATTTTTACTAACAATAACTAGCTTCAGTTGCAGAAAGGTACACAGTGACTGGATGGCAGCTGTACGCGGAGGCCGCGTGTGCCGGCCATGCGGCACGCAATCCGCGCGTTATCGCCGCAATACGCGTGTTCCCACCGCGCGCCGCTCCGCACAATACCTCATTATCTAAGAATAATACCTCCCCCATATATACTGCCACGCAGCACCTATTACTAAACCTTATTACTTACCTACTTATCTATGTACACAGTATTATAAAATCCTTGCTGAAAATTTCATAAGAATACACGAGGTGTGCCTCCTAAAAAATGTTGCCATAAAGATGAAAAGGCACTTTTATAAGAATAACTTTCTACTACGTTGAAAGCATCTGAATTTTTGAACAAAATAACTTTAACGTCAATATTAAATTACGATTTCAGCTCCCCGGGTTAATACAACAGCTACTCATTTTTGAACATAAACCAGAATATATAAGCTTGGGCACGGAATACACTTTTTCAAATGATAATTCCCACTGTTTCAAATTCACAGTAGTGGTAAAGATGTAATTGTTTTAGTAGATCGTCTCTTACGAAAACTTCAATATAAATAAGGGCATGTGTCAGACTGGTAGTCATAGGCTTACATAACGTTTGTCATTTTCAATAAAGCATAGGTATACTTAATTATGTAAAATTAAAGACAACAAAGCAACACAATGCAAAGTTAGACCAGCCGGTCTTCGCTCAGTCTTGAATATCGCACAGCTAATAATAAAAATGATCAGCAAATGTTGAAGTTGTCTGACGTCTGCCGGTCTGACTTCACTAGTTGTTCAGAACGCGGCCGACTGCTCGATGGATGAGGCATATTCCCGCAACACGCGTACTGTGTATACTGTGGTGTCATATTGTTTGTCAATGTGTCACGCGTCACGACGACGCAATTAACCGGGATACGGTGTGACGTTACCGAGATAATCATTTATATATAGGTAAGCCTCTTCATATTACTCTCTGGTTAGATTATTCCATGAGATTGATTTCTAGACGAGTTAACTGACGGATCTTTGCAATGCGATGCCAAGTTGTTCATCCAAGTAAAACAACACGTTGTTAGTTTCGATAAATGATTTTTATGCAGGAAAACAAGTGAATATCCCATTATGTCCATTCTTATCGTAGTAGGTCCGCGGCGGACAATGTACAAAGCGCTTGAAGTCGGTCCGTCTCATCAGGAGTAGTGCTTACACAGCGCTTGCAGCGGCCTCGCGAGGCTGACTGCACTCACTGCACTGTGTGCGCAGACAGCGCTGCAGCGCCGCGCCGGTACATATCGATGCGCTCTTTTACTATTCAAACTAACCTCAGAAATTTCATTATTTTAAAATATTTCTCGCAAACAGAGGGTTGTTGAACATCGCGCTTGTACCGCGACTTGTCCACTGATGTACACTGCTCAGCTCGAAGCACTGCCAGCGACCGCCACTATTCAATGATCTAAATAATTTGTGGAAATTCCTGCAAAATGTTTATACAATATATAAAACTTCATATACCTAAACGTTAAGCATCAGTCAGTGGGGAGAGTATTCAAAGTATTCATTTGGTTAGAGAGTGTGCAGCGCTGGCCTCGCCGGGTATTTTCTTTGCATGCATAAGCGTCGCGTTTTTCCATACGAAGTGACGGCTCTCAGCTTTTCTGATACGAAGAGCAAGTGTGCTACAGACTCAACCATTCCTCTTGTGCATACCATTTGCGCTGAAAATAATTACGCTTTTCTGCTCTCTTTTTGTGTTTCTTGACATAAAATACAACTGCTTTCACTCAGATTGTTGTTAAAACTAATAAGTGTTTAATCGTTCGGAATGCACTTGACTGGTTATTATCATTAACGAGGCAAGAAACTATACGTTTACATCTTAATGGCTCATTTCCCAGCAGATTTCCCTTTTCAGTGGAATATTCGTGGAATCATTAAAATGTGTAATTTCCTCGTCGCGAAACAATACGTGCTGAAGCGAATAATGAAAAAAACAAGTAAAATAGTTAGTGTAGTGTGTGTGCGGCGGTCAGCAAGCCGGCAAGTTGTGCAACAGCGCGCATCACTCATCGCGCCGCAGCCGTGCACGCTAGTCGCGCCACCCGGCGCCGCCCGCACTCGCCACGCAGCTTGCAAGTTGCAAGACATTGTATGCGCCGTAGGTGCCGCGATTGGGACTCGCGTTATTTGCAATTTGTTCATGCTGCGAACTTTGCCTGTAAAGATCCACCCTGCCTAGTACCTAATTATGTCATTGTATGTGCGATTTGTAAAATGCTTTCACCTAATTTTATGCCAGTTTATGTCATAAAAATGCAGCAACGAGAATAATGTGTGCTCACAAACGTCAGCTTTTACACAAATATATTTTTTGTAGCACCGAGTGTGAGGTGCTTGAGTGCATGGCCCTTGCAACTGCACAAAAATAGAAGCTCAGCCAAGTAGCCGAGCATTCGCGCGGGGTGCGAGCGCTTGGAGCGGACGGCGCGAGCGGGGCGCTCCGCGCGCGTGTGAGGGTCGAGAGGCGCCCGGCGGGATGTGCGGGATGTGCCGCCTCAAAGGAAATCACAATTGAAGCGGAGCACGCAATTACGTGGATTAAGTGCGCGGAACAATTTGAATTATCTACTTTATACAAGTCGCTGAGCAATTTTAATCACGTGTATGCGCTAGACTGCATGACGGCTAAGTGCACTCTTTTACTTATTACTTAATCGCTCTTTAAAAGACTGTCTATAAGCAGAGGATTCAAGCACAGATTACTCTCGTCATACTTAGTTAGCAAGTTTTTACTATTTTAGAAAAATAGGGATACTTATAGGAGTCTGAGCAACGAGTACGTCGTAATTCTGCACAGTTGGTAATTAGATCTGGTGGTGTCTGTGACGCACTCCGCCATTCATAAAGGGCGCGCCACACGGGAGTGGCCGCGCGACTCATAGACGCACGCTGCGGCCGCGTCAGCCGCGCAACAAGCGTTATATCGCAGCGAGTCGCACGTGCGCGCAGTCTGTCGGGTGCTCCGCTATTCATAAAGGCTCATTTTGCAGACGAGACGAATTGCTCCGGATTAGTGCGCACTATCGAGCCCGTTTGTACGATACCAAACCAAACTTCATACGTGGAAATTCCGACAAGCGTTTAGATGACTATGTTCTAAATTCTAGGCAATCTCATATACCGACCAACAACGTTTCTAATGGCAAACAGTGTTTTGTGGAATTCTAGATTCATCTACGACATTGTTCATGTCGTAATTAGATATTTAGAAATATTACCACTGATTTGGTGTTTGTCTAATTGTTAGCGAAATGCCACACTCATTCACATGGACCTTCTTATGTATCGCGGGGTGCTGTGATAAACCCGTCAGCCCAATGAGTGGGCGACCACTACTGACATTATAATTCTTATTTGAATGTCCTGTAATATAACGACCTGTAAACATGCAATCGTATGTCTGTAATGTACTATGTATGTTTTAGTAAAGAGCTCATAATCCCGAGTAGTAAAGATAATGCTTTACGAGTGCAGTTCACTTGAAGTGCTCGCGCAATATTGCACACAACTTTGTTGTTTTAGATGAAGCTACGGTCACACCGGGTGGCGTCAGTATAACTAATCGTTCTACCTCTAGATGTATGATATTCATAGAAAAGTGCCTAAGTAGGCGAAAACCGTACGATAAGCAACATATGTAACCAACATGCACTATGTACGAATAGCCACGCACCTACGACACTGAAACAGCCTCATATACTTAGAAGAGATTCGGTTTCTTGTATTAAGTGGACAAGGTAAAAGTGTAATATCAAATTGGGTTCTGACAGTTTCTTTGTATTCTCAATACTGCGAGTGACAGCTCTGCCTCGGTGCCTCGGTGCCTGCGAAAAGGCACAGATATTTCTCTGAGCGACGTGTTTTTATTGATTCCAGTGTAAAGTTGTGGCAGCAGCGCTCGCGAGATGTCAGTACACACGCCTGCCTGTCGGATCACTTCCACTTCATACTGTTAGTATATATCCATATCTTCATAAATTACGAAACGTGAGATGAGCGGTATCGATGTCGAGATCCGGCGCCGTATCAATTGTAATCCAATCTACTCGTATTTATCCTGCTCGCGCGTGTACACCTCACATCACTCATTTGAAATGCAATACAAAGTGCGGCGCTATAAATCTGCGGGACTATTTCCCGGGCAGGGACGGGCAGGGACGGCAGGGATGACAGGGATGGGAGAGACGGGGGTAGGTAAATGTCTGTATCGAGATATTAGTTCCAGCTGGCGGGGACTGCGAGGTGAGAGATGACGACTGAGTAATGGATCTGATGTGGAGATGGATAAACCATGACTGATGCTGCGGCGGTCGGTGCTCGTAGACGTATTGAATTCGATTTTATACGTATCGCATTCGAAGATCGTTTGCCGAATTGTATTGAAAATATTCTACCAATGTTTTTAGACCTTTGAGAGAACATTGGACCTTATGTATATTGCCGTTAGGTGCTATGTGATCTACCTACCTACTTACTGCTCATTATTATGATTTATTTGAATTAAATATTTTTTTTGCAAATATCAGTTTGTAATGCAGCAATTGACAGTGAAGTACGGGAGGTAATAGCGAGTAAGAGGCGGCACACGTCGGACGCACACGGGCGACGCGTCGGTGGCGCGGAGAGCTCGCCCGCTATTACTTTATGCAAATGGCCGGACGGAGGCGACGCGCCGAGGCGTCGCTAAGGAATGCTGCGGACGACCGAACCACTCCACACTTTTTTAAATAAATTTTCCTATCGAGTTGAGCTTGCCGTTCAACACATTTTTCTTCTTTCTAAACGCATGAATACTTCTTTTTTAATTGGAAAAGATTCAACAAACTTATCGAAGTGGTAAATTGCGTTAAAATGTGGATCTATCTACAAGTCAACTTACATAAGTACTCATATATGTACATACCGTTCTGCTATTACTGTGTCATTTTGATTTTAGGCCTTGGTATAGCAGTAAGTAATTAATATCAGCTCAATTCAACATTCTACAATACTTGAAACTATGTAGGTGCCTTTATCTAAATAGCCCTGCCTTAAATCATACATAAACCATCATAAATTGGGCTCTCCTTGTGGGCTTACTAATGTTGAGTGTGTCGCGCCTTACAGCTGGCACTCGGCCGCAGCTGTGTGCGTACGAGGGTCGCACGAGGGCCGCACGAGGGCCGCAGGAGGGCCGCACTAGTGTCCGCACATTTTTATGTAACGCGGCGTGACGTGCGCCTGCGTCCGATTGCTTTATGGTGACAGGTCCGGACATCGTAATCTGTGCGCATGCATTATCTCCGGCCGCGCCACTGCTCACCGACAAACTCACTGCGACAGTTTTAAATCCAGTCCGAAGCACGCTCGCAGTCATGACACTGTACACTGATTACTTTAATATTCCAGCTCAAAGAGGTCTCATTTCCATCGTATATTAGAAAATAATGTTAAAATTAAATGTTTATTTCGAAACACGGACTGGTTGGCTGACTAAGATTGATGAGTTCTACTACAAATACTTTTTTTTAGCTATATAACAATTTTATATTGCTTGTGTTCTAGTCTGACATGATTGAATTAAACGTTCCCGAAATATATTTAGAGGATGATCTGTCTCATTTTACTCAGCTTTTTATAGCGAGTCTTAAATCCATCACAGATCTAATCACTGTCTGATTGGCTTAGCAGGGATCTACAGCTCCATTAGAATATTTTTCCACAGTAATAAATCCATCAATTATTATTAGTATAGCATACTAACAGGATAGCAGGCAGGTAATCATGCTGGGTTGTGGTGTAGCACGTCGCTCCACCGTTACGTATCAGTTAGTGATCAGGGTAACTGCTTATGTCCGTGATGACGAGCGCGATGGCGCCGGATAATTGTTACGATAGGGTTCGGCTCCGCGCACATCTCTCTTACCTAGTACAGCCCTTACAGTAACACTAATATTTGCACCTTGACTGTCAAGTTACCGGCAAAGCATCTCAAATACTTAATAGCGGATAGTAAACATTCACTAGTAACGTTTACAACAAAAAAAACTTAAATATTTTACCTTTTAGTAAATTACACTAAAATAATTATTTAATACATCGACGAGTCGACTATGGCAATATTAATTAACGTGGCACTCCACTAATAACGTGGCCCGATATGGTCACAGTTAATTGCAGTATTGAATACGTTTAGACGGTAAGCAGACGAGCGTGATCACAAAGCTGTTCACAGTTTAGTTACTGTGACCGCTGCGCTGTGGTCGCGGCGCGTGAATTATTTACATGAGCTATGTTCTACATGTGTACACGTCCGCAGATACTCGCAGTGGTCACCCGCCCTTATACATATGTTACTCGTGACTAATTATAATTATCTCTGTACAGATATGTGTGCTCATTCTTTACGAGCCACAAAAATTGGAATCACGAATATCAGGCTTGAATGTGGGAAAAAAAAATATATACCAGCCATAAATACCGTGGATTTATCAGTCAATTGGTGTTGTTATGCATACTTAATTGTGCGTGATCAAGTTACCCTCATCAATTTGCTCTGTACAGTATTTTCCTCGTTTCAACTGCGGATTGTTAATATTGTAAGCGATTACATCGTCAGTGTAAACATGGCGATAATGTTTGTTGTGCCACCTTGCCGGTGTTAATGTAATTGTGTCGAGTAGTGACAGCGACGCGCGCCCCTAATGCCGTTACCATCGACCTGCTGCTTCTCGTTTGTTGCAAATATACTGAAAAATGCCCTCTAAGCAAACTAGCCCTGACAGGATTTAGATGCCGACGCTATTAAGCTCTAATGCTGTCAAAATTATTAATAACAACGGCATCCAGGCCGATTGTCAGCTATGGCAATTGTTCTTTTCTTTCTTTCAGTCAACTGTAGGACGTAAGTATTATAGACTATGCAAACGAACCGAATTGAACCCGCGGCTACTGTGAACGTGCGCAGAAGTTGCTCTATGTGACAAGGTACCCCAAAATAATGCCACAAGAATGAAACAGAGAAGTCAATATCATTGCATGACCATTTCCAATAGTATTGGCCAGTTTATGAGGGAGCCGACGACGAAGAAAGAAGTTCTGAAGCATTTTTTGTACAACTCAGTCTTTTTAAGTATAAACTAAAAAGTTGACTCTTCGCCCTAAACTCTTGTACCCTCTAGTGATCCTGCAATGTTAGGAACTGCCATTCGGTGCATAATATAACGTAAGCCGTAGTCGATACGTGCGGCTTAAGCGGAGCCGTCGCGTCGCTCGGCCGCTAACGTGTCGCCCAGCCGATATTAATTTACGAGCGCGATAAGCGACGCCCGCCGTCCTGAACTCGCCCCAATATTAATCATATTCGGATGACTTAGACTGCCACTTGAATCGGGATTTGCTTTTTGCCTAAGACCTTAATTTATTGACTTTTGCGATGTACTTAGGTACTGACCTGCCAGCCATGTTGGCTGGATTATCCACTTTTTTATCCAGCTAGTGATATAAGTAGCTAACTGTTTATTTAGTATTTCAACATAAAAGCGACCCGCTATACATTGTTACTTTGATCAAAAGTTATTTTTTTGTTTTGTAATAGAAGTTATTCCTGTCTATCCTAGGCCAATCAGACTGCGGGATGTTAGCCTAGTCCAGTAGGTAAATAAGCTGTATGTACGCATCAGAACGCGGGGCGACCGACACGACGGACACGACCGACACGACCGGACGGCTGCACGCGGCGGTTGCATTTTACTGTTATTGCGGTGCCACCGGGAATACTACATAATTTGCACAGACGCGCACACTCATGCGGATTTGCGGAATATTTTGCTTTCTATTATAATCATACCTACTCATAAAATAAACAGGGCCTTAAAATTTATATAAAGTGACCTTTGGCCTGGCCTTTGGCCACAGCAAAACGAGTATAGCCTACCTGAATAGCGTGAACAAATGTAAAGTGTAGTCAACACTGAGTCAGCAGTGCTCGGCCACGCGCTGGAGGACCGAGCCCCGCGCGACACTATCACGGCGCGACACTGTTGATTTAGGCGTGTTTGTGCCGCACCTGATACATCGCCCTAAACACATCAATTGTGTTCGCCACTTTATGAGCGCCGCCCAGCCCGCCCAGTGTGCCCAGCTTGCCTGACCGGTGCTACACGCGTCTAATGTGGACGGAGGCACATTATGTATCAACATATTGTACATTGTCCTGTTATCCTAGTGAAATGTTTTGTAGCCTTGTCGTTGAGTCCACGCTGCTGTTTCGACAGAAACATTTTCCTCACTTCAATCGAAGTAACTGCGCTCTTATTTTAAAACGCAACCCGTGTAATCTAGAGGAAGGATCAGAGAAAATGGCGAATCTTTCTCAAATTATAAACAAACAAGTATGGACAATAGGTGCGCGCATACACACGCAGTGTGCACGCGGGGCCGGTGCGCGTGGCGGACATCATTAGGGCTGGCCCGCACCGCCCGTGTTGCTTTATAATTTATTGTTAACAGCGTGAGCCGCCAGCCCTGCCAGATGCAAGCGATAGACGCCTTCCCTTTCCTACTTCCAAATGGAAAATTTGAATGAAAGAAAATTATCCTAGAACACCTAGTTCGAACGCGGAAGCTGCAAACTTCTTTGATGTCGGACAAAGGACAGTAATGCCATAGTGCAATTCGCAATTCAAATGGCGCAGCTCACGAACTTATCTAAGGCGATCCATTGCAAGAGCAATTCCTTTCAGAAAACGAGTAATAACTTCAACTCGATGAGATTGACTTTAAAGAGCAATTGGAGGCACGTAACAGCGTCGCGCCGCAGGGTAGCGCGGCGTGCGTGCGGCAGCGGCGCGGCGCGGCGCGGCGCTGTGCCACATCAGGTTCTACAATGAGTTAGTAAAGAATAATAAAACACTTTAAAGGTGAAAGTTTGCCGGCTAACGAGTTTCCTCTTGCCATTACCGCGGTCCTACCTGCCTCCTGCCTCTTTCGCTGAATAAATTGTGCTGCAAGTAGGTACGTACCTATAGCTACTCATTTCACTAACTCCTTGCACTGTTATTCTTTATTTCTTTCTATACCTATAGGTATTTGGAATCCAAAAGCTTTCGTGGAAAAATACCATTTAGCCATTCTTAACATTCTACGAACGCAAAAGCACTCTACATTTGATCAATCACAGGTACCTACACTGATTAGGTACCTGCCTGCATGGAGTTGCATCGAGCATTTGGCATGCTAATATATTCCGTTACACATCGCGAGTTAATCCTTGACGAATGCTAAATACATTAACTCGTGGCCGTGTTCAGGAGCCGGGAGAAAAACCGTGTGGGCCGGCGGGGCGGGCCGGCGCGGGCGTGCCTCGCGGCAGTCGCGCGGCACTCGCCGCACCGCACGCACGCCGCCCGCGCTCCCGCCGCTCCGACCGCGAGCTCGCCGTGACCTGTGACGTGATAGTGTTATGGTGAATGTTTGCGGAATGCTAGTGTCAAGTGAATAATAGATCGAGGCTACCTCGCAGAGCCGGCACCGCGCGAGGTGGGTCACATGTATTATTTAGGAAATCGCTCTGCTGTCACCGTTCTGCGAGTTATTAAGACAGGCTGCGACGAGTCGCGTGAATGTTTAATGTTAAGTTTATCTGCGAGTGCGCCCGGGCGGCGGGGCTAGTGTATCTCCGTCAGAGGGGCAGCGATGCGTACTGTCCGCGGGAGATAAGCGCGGCTATACGTCCCCTCACGTCCATCACAGGCTCGCAACAGTCGGACCCGCTTGTAATCGCTTTTCAGTAAAACCTGCACTCTACTACTTTACTTGACCAAAGTACTTTTGCTCAGAGGAAAGATGCCTGAGTTCAGAAACAGTAATCATGACTTAACATCTAATTTATTTCGCAAAGGAGCATATTTGAATGTGGCCGTAGGCAGGTAGGTATGCACAGTTTCAGAAACTAAAGTGTAAGCTCGTAACCACGGACGAGTAAAAAAGCTCTTAATTCATTAATTTACTTTATGAAACGTCACGTCTGTTTTCGTTAAAAAAGTAAAAGTAATGGAAAGATTTTAATTTTTCAGTAAACCGTAAGTTATTGATGGGAAACGGATTAGACGATTAGCTTCAATATTTATTGTAACTATGAGGAGTGAATTTGAATAATTGAAAATTGTTGTAGAGTAGGTACCGAAAGATTTGGAAAATTGATTTTAGCTGAATAAAATATATGTAATTTAGCGGTAGGAAGATTAGTTAGTGAGATACCTGCTAGAACCGATGTAGCACAACACTGTGAGCCACACAGTCTTGAAATATTTGGCATTTGCCCAGAATGAGGGTAGTTACGTTTTTGCTAACTAAGCGCTACGCCTTCTACGTCTTACGTAAACGGCAGTAAAGGATACGACCTATTTAATAGGTCGGACGCGACTCCGAGCAGTCGGTATATTGGCAGCAATTACACCGTGCTCCGGCTACAGTCTCTGCTTACCCGCTTCCCAATGAACATTGGGATTAATGACGGCGAATCAGAGCAAGTAATTAATGCCAAGCCCATGTTAATTGTTATTAATTATTGTCGCACGGCATTGTTCATAGTTCATATCGGATAATAGCTTGTTGTGTAATATTAACGTCATCGCCAGCAACCACTAATGGTTGTTTGGCTCTTGATAACGTTTCACATGTCAGACATGTCAGATAAGTAAGTTGAGACCGAACATTAACGACTTTAATTAGGAATGAAGAACTTACACAGTTACCTACAGACGACAACTAAGTAATTGTTAAAGCCAACGAGCCGGTTAAACTGTCGGTAGTGCTCAGCTCAGCCGGCCGCTGCTCACATGTACGAGATCTAGCTCTAGCCCCTAAACTTCTGAGAAAATAATGTATTCACGAAGAACCACAATTGAAAGCATATTTATATTGGGATGATACTTTGAATATTCTAAATAGCAGACAAAGAGATTAACCAAGCTTTAGATACTGATCCTACAATTCCATGGGTTTACCTCGATGGACTTACAATAAAGATAACTAATAAATGTTATTGCTCAGTAGGTACTTCGGACAGCAGAAACTTAGTAGATAGTGGAGGTCACGGAGGCAGTAGTTATCCACCAGCAGAAGGCAGGACTTGATGGCGCAGTGATGGCGCCACTAAACTAACTTTATGTTGTCAGTAAAACTGCCGAGAGATTCCAGCCTGCGAGTAGCGTACTTACCGACACCCTTGCTAAGGAGTTTAACTTCTTCTAACCTACACATTGTTGTAGGGACAGAAAAGCCAGATTAACATTACCTGAGCTCAAAATTTAGCTTTCTGCTGATATACGCACACACTAATGGGCCAATGTGCTTAAAGTGGCAAATTGCAGTGTATAGTTTTTGACTGCCTGGCAATAATATTTCGCAGTCGTGTCTAGCAGTGGCTACTGTGGCTAGTGGCTCAGTAGTGCGATGGACATGCAATTTGTCGCATCATTGCGTCGCAGTCTTGCTCACATGACGCTGCGAGTCACGTACCGCAATTTCGCATCGGATTTAAAGATGGCCGCAAACGTGATGGCTGGTACATCGCACGACACGACCCACTTCACAAGCTTTGATTTAACTCGTCAATGTTAGCACATTGTGCCAAAACTTTACTACCTTAAATATAAACAATATTATAGTTGGCGTTGTTGTGAATACTGAGCCCACTGGAACCTACTTATATGTAAATAAAATCAATGTATCACTGTTTTCACGCTTTTTATTTCTACGTAGCAAGTTAATATTTGAACAGATTGTGAGCGCTGAGTAGCATTGCTGGAAAAAAGTCATTTCGTGTGCTCATGCCTTTTCCCACAGAGGTCGTCACTAACATTCATTTAATCTTTTTGCTTTCTTCATAGATAGATAGATAGAATATTCTTTATTGTACACCAAAACAAACATAGACAAGGACATTACAAACAAATACGTGTGAGTACAACAGGCGGTCTTATCGCTCAAAAGCAATCTCTTACAGACAACCTTTGGATGGAGTCGATTTTAAATAGATAGATTACGGGTAGTAGGCGTACAAATAATTATTAAATAGTTATACATACAAGTATAAAATAAACAATACATACACATATTAAGGGATAGTTGGATGGGAGACAAAAATATAAATATAAAGAAAGTAGAGAGAGTGTTAAAGATGCAGATAATAGTTCTTCACCATACTCTTGAATACAGCAAGAGACTGTGCGCGCCTGATAGATACAGGCAGTGCATTCCACAGACGAGTTGCTTGGACAACAAATGACTTGTCATAAAATGTCGAGGAATGCACCGCATCTTCAGTTTTAAATTCTCTGATGACCTTAAAGACCGCGAATGCGTGTCACATACAAACTCAAAACGATCTTTAAGATAAAAAGGGGTCGTAGGGTGGAAGAGAATACAGTACAGTAAAGAAGAAGTCGTGGTGGCCTAGTGGGTATAGAACCAACCTCTCGAGTATGAGGGTGTGGGTTCGATTCCAGGTCAGGCAAGTACCAATGCAACTTTTCTAAGTTTGTATGTACTTTCTAGGTAAATCTTAGACACCAATGGCTGATAAAAAGGTGAAGGAAAACATCTTGAGGAAACCTGGACTATAAAGTCTGAAATCACCAACCCGCATTGAGCAAGCGTGGTGATTAACGCTTAATCCTTCTCCGTGTGAGGTGAGGCCTGTGCCCAGCAGTGGGACGATAAAAAGGCTGTAACAGGAAAGAAAGAATATGAGCATTCCGACGGAGTCGTATAGGAAGCCACTTGAGTTTAGTGCGAAATTCTGATACATGATCATATTTGCGCAAACCAAATATGAATCTTATACAAACATTTTGAAGTCGCTCAAGTTTATCTAGTTGGTCCACTCTGAGGTCGAGATAGCTGGCATCGGCATAGTCAAGTATAGGAAGTAGAAGAGATTGTGCAAGCGCAATTTTCGTGGCAATGGGTAGAAAATTCCGCAGCCGTCTCAGTGATCCTGCAGAAGCAAATAACCGTCTGCTGATTTCCTGCAACTGTGGTTCCCAAGACAAACTGCAGTCCATGAATATCCTCAAGTTCTTAACCTTCTTACTGAAGGGTATTTGGACACCATCAAAAATGACTTGCGGGAGACGAAACCAGTCAATTCTTGATACCATCCGTGAACTGCCGATAACAATGAGCTGGGTTTTAAGAGGGTTTACGCTTAGTCCATAGCACCTACTCCACTCAGCTATTTGACTTAGATCTTTATTTATGGCCTCAACTGCTTCTGTAAGTTGATCCAGTGGAGTCTGTGATTAGATCTGGAGATCATCTGCATAAAGGTGATAGGAAGAAAGAAGTTTATTAGAAATTGAATTAATGAACATTGCGAAGAGTAATGGGGACAACACGCCACCCTGCGGCACACCAGCAGTCGTTTCACAACATGAAGAGTATTTATCTTCAATGCGAATACGTTGCCGGCGCCCGTACAGGTAACTATGAAACCAATCAAGGGCCGTTGGAGATATGTTAAGAGAGCGAAGGATACCAAGCAAAATGTCAAAATCAACGGCATTAAACGCATTGCTGAAGTCCAGCAGTGCAAGTACCGTTAATTTCCCATTTTCCATGCCCAGTCTGATGTCATCCGTAATATTGACCAGGGCTGTTACAGTACTATGACCAGGACGGAAACCGGATTGGAAAGGATTAAGGTTCTAGGACTTTGGAAAGGAATGGTAATATGGAAATAGGACGATACTCGGAGAAGGATGTGGGATTAGGTTTCTTTGGGAGGTGAATAATTTGGGCCTCTTTCCAAGCATCTGGAAAAACACCACTGAAAATGGAATAGTTTAGGATGTGACATATGACAGGAAGGACTTCATCAAGGATCGCTAGGATCATTTTACGGCTGACACAGTCACTTCCAACTGCATCAGAGGTTATGGATGTAATGCTCTTCTTAACATCACAAGCAGCAAATTGATTAAAGACAAAAGATGGATAATCAGGGGATGGAATGTTAGAAAGATGGTTTAAAGTATTTAACTTTGTTGTCATGTCAAAGTTAGACGACGATGAGAAATGTTGATTTAATAAGTTGATGTTAATATCTTGAGGAACTTTTTCACTACGAGACTTTCCAATCCCCATTGATCTAAGAAATCATATTGAGAAAAAATATGTCAAAATTGTGTTTGGATCAATTTCTGTACTCACTGCTACTTTAGTGTCTTATATTATCAAAGATTTTATGTATATTTATATTCTTCTATATTAGGTACTAGCCGTTTTCCCGCGGTTTCAACCGCGTCCCGTGGGAGCTACTGACCGCACCGGGATAAAATATAGCCTATGTTACTCGCAGATAATATAGCTTTCTAATGGTGAAAGAATATTTAAAATCGGTCCAGTAGTTTTTGAGTTTATCCATTACAACCAAACAAACAAACAAACAAACAAAGTTTTCCTCTTTATAATATTTATAGATTATAGATTTACTATATAGCTGTATTTCATACATACTTTATCATTCGCTTCGTTACTAAAAACTATTCCATAATGAAGCTATAAGGCAGTAAGCCAGCGGCGGGTGTTTGCGTATGATAAACTTGTGCCGGAGCTGCGCTAATGCCGTGTAGTGTGTACTGCCATAATATTATCTCGTAATTACCACACTCTTGTTGCTTTACCTCTGTTGTGTTAGGGTCTGGAGCACGGCCTTGTTAAACTCATACTTATTAATAGCTGTTTTCCCGCGGTTTCACCCGCGTCGCATGGAAACTCTGCCCGTAGCGGGGAATATAGCCAACGTTACTCGAGAAGAGTGTAGCCTACAGTGTAAAAATCATAAAATCGGTCCAGTCGTTTTTGAGTTTATCCATTACAAAAAAAAAAACAAACAAAAATATTTTTACTATTTTTAAATAATGTACTTAGGTAAAGTAGTTACTGCTTATTTACTTACTAAGCGAGAATAATTTCAAAGACGTATTTTAAAACGATTAATTGGACGCGGCTCGTGGTACGATATTAAAGCTGAAAGCCAGACGTATTCACCCGGGCTCCAGGGCTCCACGCGCCTTTGTCCCTCGCCCCATTCACTAGCTTCCATTCAAACTTAATGCAATCAACTTTTCATGAAAAACTAATAAAAATATTCAATTATAACTTACTTAAATATACAACATTTTATTTTTATCAAATGTATTTCAAACAATCTAAGCTTGAAAGCAACTTGCCAATCTGTTGTAGTCGCACTGGGATCAGAATTTTAAATTTAAAGCAATTTTGGTTTTGAAATAAACTTGTATAGAAAAAGATCAATATTATCAAAGTAATAAAACTTGAATAAGCTTGAAAGGAATTTTGAAAGGTAATCTGACATCGTAATTAGTATCCGAAGCCTATGAGCTGACGGGTACGATAATACTTTACTTTAAGTTTATGATAAAAAATATTACTGCGTCTATAGTACACGAGGAACGTTTCAACCAGCGAGCGCACCAGTACAAACGCGTACCGGCTATGCAGATATACTGTCACATCTACACATAAGAATATCCAGGAGGAAATTATAATGGCTTAACAGAAGTACCCAGTTATATTTTGCTGTTGGCATATTCCATGTGTAGGTTTTATGTCCAATAAGATCTGCTAAATACCAAAACAAGAAAACACGGTACACAGTATTCACCACATATCTTTGTGCCATTAATAGAGTGGAACTGGTGTCTATCAGGTTCGGCGGACACAAACGCACCATTCGCGGCATTCCTTATTCAGCGAACTGATTGACTCGCGCCGGTCGCACTCCCGACTCAAACATTGAGCGTAGTGTGCGCTCTGCTTACAACCAGCATTAACTTGTTTCACATTCGATTTTCAGGAGTTGATAGTGTTACACTAGTGTGGGTTACATACACGCTATTGAAGTGTTATTCACTCATCAATATTTGAACGGGAAAATCTGCATTACCAAGTCATCTATTTAACTTGGCTAATTTCCAAGTGAAAGAGTTATAATATAAAGATGCTAAAGTAATAAAATGTAGTTAAGTACTTAAAAGTCATAATTCAATCAGATTTATAAAACTTTCAAAAGTAGGTAAAATGAACGATTTGGAATTTCACGAGTAATTTTATGTGCAAAGTTTGTATTAGGTACCCGCAGGACTAGTGGTCGCGAGGAAATTGCACTAAGGATTTATTGAACGCCGAGTGCTGAAATAAATAGCTTCAGATCGAGGCTATCTGTGCAGATAAGTGCTCAATTAACGACCAAAACCCTCCAAATGGATTAACTACCAACGTTAAATATAATAGTGCGGTGGAATAATGAAAAATATCGCTCGCCATTAATATTATTCGTTCTGACAAATTGGAATTGTCAGCTTATGATGTGAACTAGTCGACCGTTCATTATTAGCTGCACGAGTTTCAATGATCACATGATTTGCCCACAAACATGTGTGTACAAAAAAGTAGTAAACATTGATATCTAACTGGTCGACAGTTTTCCTCGAACACCAAATTACCGTA
This sequence comes from Helicoverpa assulta, assembly GCA_963856015.1. NCBI lineage: Eukaryota > Metazoa > Arthropoda > Insecta > Lepidoptera > Noctuidae > Helicoverpa > Helicoverpa assulta. The sequence continues at coordinate 147,944 of CAWLCW010000008.1, forward strand.
ACTAAGTAATGCTACATGCATCATGATCCCAATGTTGAACTAGACATGATGATAGCAGGCCAACAACATGACGACACAACAACTCACTCTAATAAAGTAACAGGACGAATGATGGAAATGAGAAATACGAGAAAAACTAAAGTGAATCGACCGTTCCCCGCTAACAATATTACTTAGGAGAAAAACTGGAATTTTCTAGAACACCGCCTTTGATGGAAAAGGTCAATTTAGAAAAAGTGAAGAACGCTTAATCACAAAGCAAGCTGCAGTCAGGAGCGCCTTTATTTGACAAACGAATAAAGGCGAGTACAGACCTGCGACATTATTACCACTCCTACTTACAATGAACAGAAAAATGCGTTCAACATAATGCAATGAGAGTCCTTTTCTTTGTAATAGTTTATGAAACTGTCCGACTTTCACGTAGCTGTACCTACACGTTTCGGGTGTAAAACTGCTGACATTTCGTTAAATATTCACTCACACTCGACAGGCTTCATTGATATTTTCGCTAACTGAACATGTTAAGTTAGTATATTTTATCAAAGTACCCTCTGTATATTAGAGCTTTTTATAGAAAGTCAGACCGTATGACATATACGTATTCTCCCAAAGCTCGCTATGAAAATATAGATATCTACATTTTGTTTACACTTGAAAATTATAAAGTACTTAGTATTTCCAAAAGATTTCATATATAGCGGAAACGTTGGCTACGCGACAAGCCTGAAGCCACTCTTAACTTGTATTTAAGAACACTTAAGTTTAAAGAAAACAGCGAAGTTGTAGTGCGCGACAGTTTAAATTAAAAACGTGTCAGTAACGCGCGCAATTTGAGCCAAGCTCTAACTTTCACTAACTAGTTCAGCTAACTACACTAATTATTATTTTAATGAACATTACGCCACGCTCGTCACCACGTTACACACACGCGAGCAGTGTGTCTGTGTGCGTGATCCGCGACTTGACAATACAAACCTCTGCTAGGTAAGTACTTGACGTTTTGTCTAATACAATGTGATACGATTATGTCGACTCCAATATACTGTTATGTACATACATCAGTTAGTTGACAGTAAATGTAATTTGCTTTAAAAACATTTGTGAAATAAAACCGCCACGATCCACAAAACTGTAATAACAGCAGAAAGATGATTAAGGGAAGCGTCGGAAGCAATGAATATCTTAGTTTATCTTTTATCTAACAGCCCTATTTAATTAACGTGAAATCGTTTTAGGAAGACACTGCTGCTTTAATGGCCTGCTTAAATAATCGCGTAATGTTGCCATTTGAATAACTCATAAAAACTTCATAGAATCAGGAGTATTTCTCAATAATAATTAGATTGATTTTTGACTTGAAACCCACCTTAAATATGAGTAACAATAGGTAGGTGAATTAAGTTACTCACTTATCGCTAACGAGGTAAATAGAGTCCAGAACACATATCAAAATGAAATGCAAAATATGCAATAAGTACTTTTGTGGTGGTTTTTATATTTGTCTGTTATGATAAAAAAATACATTTCTAAGAAACTGGCCTAAGTATCAGGTATGTAACAGGTATCCCTTACAGTTTTATCACAATCTGTTTGTTGTCAAAACTAAGGTTGTAAGATTCGTATAATATATACCTATGGTATTTATTTATTCGCAGCAAATCGTAGTTCTTGAGTAATGTTGACGGTATTCGTGAGATCGACGGTATATTGCTTCCTGCGCCAATATCTTCCAATAACGGCCAACTTGGAATATTTGCAACTCGTCAAACGACAGACAGCCCCAAATTCAAATATCTTCCTCACAGTAGGTTTTATTGCAATGGGGTGTCGGCTGCACTCGAGTGGTTCCTTATAGCGGTGAATTATTCGCATCACGCGGCAGATATGACGAGCTCGCCGGCTGGAGAGATCCCGGCGATACCGCGGCTATAAACTCGCTTTATGCGCACAATAAAGCGCGATGGGCGCTCCGCCGGCCGCAGCGCGCTCCGCGGCTCCGCGCGGTCCCGCGGGACTCTCTTGTTTTATGCTCTATTGTGATATTAGTGGGTGGAGTGTGCCAAGTTTAGTATTCACGAGGTGCTCCAGCTAGATACTCAAGTTTGGGCATTATGCAAACTTTAATATTGCTTACCTTGTGTGAATAATACAAGAGTTCGTGTGTGCTACACAGCTTCACGGTGACGTGCTACCTAATATGTTATCAATATTATACTCGTTGTGAGAACTTTTAGGAAAACGGTTAACGTACCTTGTTGGAGACTTCCCAGAAATTCTGCGTTTAACTTTACAACGCGGAATAATGTGTGACTCTGTGTCTGATAATAATTTCTGACAAAACACGCGTCGTTTCAGTGAAACGCTCGTTTTACATCTGTTGTCAGATTGAGTATTGTATGACATCGCGCACTAACGCTAGTGTCAAATGATCTAACTGTGCAGTTTCATACAATTTCCCGTTTTCAATTTGTTTGCAATCTGCATGTATAGTGGGCGCGTATCCCCGCGTTTCCATTAGACTGGTGTTGACCTGGTGCCTCCTGGCCAATTTGTGCAACAATAGCAAGTACGAGTGTTGCACTACTGACTACTCACCACTAGGTATATTCCAATTGTGCACTCGTAACGTCAGTTATCAGTGATAAATAAACGTGTGATTCAAATTAACAATTCTGTCAATTTTGTCAAAACTACGCGAAGTTTAGTGGTTTGAGCTACTGCTGAACATGATCGAATCTTCCTTTTTCAATTACCATGTTATATCATGAGATACTTGATTAATATTATCTTAAAATAATTGGATCAATTGAGCTTGCATAACATTCCGGATATAACATGATCTCATATTAGCGTTGAAGCGATTGTGTGAGTAAAGTAATTAGGAACATTTCCCGATAAGGCCGGTTATCAAGAGGCAGGTGTCTCTCAGCAGTTGTGTAACGTGTCGCGGTAATGAGCATCTGAGGTCGCGCCGACACCAAGCACGAGCTGCCAACTTCACCGTTGTCAAGATATAGGTACTGCATGCTACTTGCCCAGAGTTACAGGCTTTGTATGTGACGCTAACATAAGGAACGAGGATTCTAATTTCTGGGATATTAATCGTTGACTGGAAAATAACGTACAAATAGCATCCATATAAACACGATTTCGATTCATTTGTGTGTTTAGGTATTGTGAGCGAGGTTTGATGTTAACTTTAGAACAGCTTTTGATACACTATCCCTACACAAACAATTAAAGTAAATATATCCCTTTATATTCAACATTAATTAGCCGTTATGTACGAAGACAAAGGCTGTGGACCTCCACGTAATAACCTCAGATAGCCAAAAATAGGCGCCAAGCGGGCGCTTTTAAACACTCGTAACTGGATTGGTGGAGTGTTTGATCCTCGCTAATAAGTAGAGTGTGAGTGTGGTGTGAGGAGGTCGCCTCTGCCTCCGTCGTCTCTGACGTATCTCGACGGATGAGCTCGAAGGCTCGGCGTGACGCGACACACATTACTTACCATGAAGCTACATACTAATTAAGTATGTGTGCAGTTAATTGTGTGTTTGCTCATTTGCCCTCCGCAAATGGTCAAAGGTTACTGCGATATATGTATGACGCGCAATTTACTAGTTATTACATACATAATTTATGATACTACATAATTTATTATTAACTGGAATTAATTAATTCAATATTCTGAATATTCAATGAAAAAGGAACTCTATGGAATCGTTATAATTATGTAACTTTCGCAAAAAAATCGGTGAACAGTTTTGATTTTCGCATAAATGAACCTGTAAATGAAACTTTATGAATATTCACATTGATAAATTATACGCACGTTATTTTCTTCGCTTGTGTACATAGACTGCATGTGAAATTCATGTAGTTCGCGGAATCGTCACGGCTTGTCGTCACAGCGTTACAGCTGACGATAAAAGTTTAAGCAGCTGTCTCCGGCTGCTGCGAGTGCAAATCGATCGCGAGTCGCTCTGAAAGCTTTGCTGTGTTCCCTAAAACGATTACCAGTAAGCTAATAATGTTGATTTGTTTATAATCCCGGAGCACTCGGATTTGTTTACCTACTGTTTATCTGCTCACAGCTCGTGATATGTCGTTACTTTCATCCGGAGGCAGAAAGCTGTTTGAACTTGTTGCATCGGCATGTGGCCTAATGTACACTAATCGCTCACGAGGACTTTCGTTACCGTGCTGCTCATTTCTGTCAGGTTCCCGCCTCCCATCGTCTTTGTTCCTCATTTGTGAGGACAACTGTCCGGTGCGAACAAAGTTGCTTGTTAAGTATTCCTTTGCCGAGTTGAACAGCTAAATCTAACTGAAACAACTGTTCAACAAAGTATCAACAAATACTAGAACAGATTCAATCTCCAAGTTGCGTCCAGCCCCGTCTTGTGCGATTTTTTCAATTTTAATTGAAAACGCTTCAACTTTTTAATGAAGGGAAATAAAGAAAAGTTGTAAATTAAGCGCGGCCCCGCCAGGCTTGCCTCTTGTCTTAATTAAGCCTGAAAGAGGAACTATTTAGTTGTTGTATTGTTTGTGGAAGGTTCCCGTGTAGGCGGCGCCGGGAGATATCGTCCGATAGCCCGCGGCGGCTGCTGGATCCCCACTGTTGCGCATCTCCCACAGATGGTATCGACGGCTATATTTAGGCGCGCTTTACTTTTTATCTTGTACGATATTGTAATTATTTTATTTCAAGCTAGATAAGCTCACGAACAGACTGAATCTATAGTGTCAACTTGTCGACGACGATTGTAATAATATAACTCCATTTGTAAGTGAATTAACTTCATCAAAAGTAAATAAGCTTCCCTCCGGGGCCGGGAAAGGGCAAATAAAAGTCCGAAAAGATTACTAACAATTGAGATTGAAGATATTTTTATTCAAGTATTCAAGTGACTGGTGTTTGCAATGTAGATTCCACCGAGCAGCAGGAACCACTCTTTTAAATTTAAATAAAAAACAAGGAAAAGATTTCTTTTGAGAAGTTCGTTGTATTCGCTCTAGTAATACGTATCTCTACAGAAGTTCTGCTTAAATATTTTCATTTGTTACAAGAGATAGAGTGACTTCGTGTCTTCCTAGATAAGTTTTTGAGTTCGGAGAAGCTGCTGAAACTAATATTTCAACATTATTCTCCTACTTGTTATACTTTGAAACAATAGCTTACAGCTGAAAATATTCTTTACTATAAACTTAAAAAATAATGTGCAATGCCTAAATGTAGGTAATTGCTGTTAACTATCCACGTATTAGTAGTGATATGTGTGAGTTTCTGTGTGTGTGAGTGTGTGTGTGCAGTAGGTGTCGGCGTGGGGCGGCGTGTGATTATGTTTGCGCAACTATTAGCGCGGTGTGCTCGCCACCGCCACCGCTGCGCCACGGACACACGTGACCGACTCGCAGGGGACCCACACACACTCCTCATTTAACTTACCCGCTCATGCGTGTGATCGCTAATTAATGATTCCTAAAGGACCCAATTAGATATCACCTGCAATACCAGCTTATTCATTTAACAAAACAAATTAACAATGCTAAATTACAAACTAGAAAGAAATGACTTGTTTTCTCTTGTTATCAACATGATTATTCAGTTTATCGTTATCTCATGGCCGCCGGGATCTAGGCGGGCCGTCTCCTGATCAAAAATAAAAACAATTAACTTTATGAAAGTGTACAATGTTACCGCCGGGAGACGTGATCACAGAACAATGTCGTCGCGATGTTTAATTTAGTAGTTAGTTTATATAGATGATATATTTGTTGATATTGCGTCTTTGTGGCAATTTTATTTGTGTTTGCCTTTAATTTCCGGCCGGTCGAGCAAGCACCCGCGCCCCCTGGTGGACGATGCGAGTACTAGCGTAACGTTACTTTGTGACTTATCGTAAACGATTTTCATGAAAGGAAGCCACAAGAATTTCCAATTATTTTCTTTGCAGAAATCTTGTATGGCGCATGACTGCGGTCCGCCACTGAACAAAGTAAAATATTTTAACATTTGTAGGGAATCGAGCTGGTTCTCATTAATGCTAATACAAGTTCAATCATTAGAAGCAATACTGTGGGAGCAACAAATACTGCAGCGCAATACAATAGCATCGCAGTCGATACTACTTGTGATTCTGTTCGCGAACAAACAGAACAAATATAAAAGATCCGGAACATCTCCCAGCTTGTTGTCTTAGCGTTGTTCCGGAACATTGCAGTTCCAGCGAGTCCGTCTGTCTTATGATAATGATAATTTTTTTTTTACTAATCTGATCCTTTATTCTAGACGCGCGGCTGCATATACAGGACTAATACTTGGTGGAGGTGTTAAATGGGGTAATAGGTACCTCCCTATATACTAATCTGCCGCGCTTGAGTAAATCCCAAAATCCCTTCTAGGGCTCCCCTACCATCTGTGTACACGCGGCAATTAATACAATTGTGAGGACATGACGGTCGCGGGACACCAAGAATCGCTAATCCCTTAAGACGAGCTAACCCAATAGTTGTCTAATTGATCTGTCAAGCAATTAGCAGGGAGCGAGCGGTGCTGTATTGTTCATTATTCAACAGTCCATTACAGCGGCCCAGCCTTATTGCTGACCAGAGAATTAATTCCCGATAAGCTATGTAACGGGAACAGTTCATTTATTTAGTATCGGTTTAGGAGTGGTCGCCGCGGATTAACTCGCCGCCGACGCTAATATTCTACATCCAGTTTTAAAATACTTTCCAGAGTTTATTTTGAATAACGCTCCGTTCATTAGGGGTTGATGGAATAATTTATACTTTATGGATTAATTTGTAATTCTATTTGTGTTATACAGAATTGATTGTAACGTGCAGGTACAACAGGTAATACGGTCTGAAGCTGAAATTCATAAATGCAATTTATAGAGCATAAGCGTACACTTCCCGATGGAGGGATAAATTGAATATTACCAACAATGTAGAATTTATGAGCGGAATGCGAATGGCTTCATGGATTTTGTGTTCCCGGTATATCGACTCCCATATATTCCCCATTCACTTATACACTTCGTAATTTAAAGTGATTTCTTGAGAAATACTTACATTATAGTATCCATGTACTAATATATTTTAAAGCTGAAGAGTTTTTAGGTTTGAATGCGCAAATCTCAGGAACCACTAAGCCGAGGAAGGGTATAGGCTCCTTTTATCTTTGTGCTAAGTAGAGTGTAGTTAAACTACTGGTTCCGCCAGTAGCATGATATTAGTGAAGTCACGACGTATGTAAGTAGTTTTGATTTGCATCAGTTGTGCAACTAACAACAATACGTTGGCTCGTCTCCGGAACACTCAGTCCGGCAACTTTACAATTTATAGCCGAACTGCGAGTGCATACTCGTGCAGCCGCGCGGCGCGGCGTCTGCGGCGGGGTGCGGGGGGTGCGGGCAATGGACGTGTTTTTGCCAAACTCTCATACTGCGGTTATGTGGTTCATAGTGCACAGACTTGTTATAATATCAAGTTAATTCGGGTTAAATATAATATTAGCCTTTATATAAAACAAAACAGCAACAGAAACGCTTAAAAAAACTTGTGACTAATAACATTACAAGAGTGGTGTTGAGTCGTCCCACTCGCTTCAACCGCGTCCACGACAGGTGGGGGCGACTGTGACGTCGTGGTGCAACGGCTCGCCGCGAATGCGCCGAGTCCAGAGGTCAAAGCTTGCTTATGCGCACCGGCCGCGCGCACGCGTTCTTTACTTTAATTTCTTATTTACTTAATTATTGTTCTTTAAAGTCATTATACGTATTTACATATTATACAGTCCACTAGTATTATTTACTCCACCTGCTGAGCTATCGTTGCAACATATGGTCCTTCTCCCAAGAAAAATTGAACTGGACGAAGAAGACAAAGGACTTTGGTGAACGTCGACCACGTCATCGAGTGACTCAGTGAATATTATCAAGTTTCTTCGCTGTGAACATTGTTACGTCGTGATATATCGGCACGGCTTGAGACTTATCGGCCGTCTTAGCTGACGTCACCCAACTGACACGAGAAGAAACGGAATTTGGGCTACTAATTATTCGTCATCATAACGGACAGCAAATACACGTGTTCAGATTGTCGTCGTGCATTGAGATATCTGACAAGAATACTCCTCGGCGTAGTCATCACCAGTGGTTTGCACCGGAAAACAGTGAGCTCGATCCAATTCCTTATTTAATCATCTCATCATCTTTCCATCATCATAATCACATTCATTATCATCCATATCCTACATTTCATTCATTTTTTACCTCATTATAATTAAAGAACGGTGTTACATTTTTGCAAGTCATCTCCACATTATTTCATCATATTTCATCCCATTTTACCATTTATTTCAACTGTTTCATCTTTTCATTCATTCATTCATTTCACTATAATTTAATCATATCAATTGCAGTGTCGTTTTATATTTCAGCTAAAATCTAATATTATTATCTTATAAGTTAACATTACGCAGCGATTATATTATCAGTGCACAAACGCCTTGCATTTTTAAATAGCAATACACATTCTGCTACAATCTTGCTCGTGCACTTTATCTTGCAACTCGTTGCTATTATTTTATTAGAAGTGTTTAACTTGCTTTAGTTTATATATTTCCTTAGGGCTTTATTACAAAAATCTATCGCCTTCTCTTAAAATGGCTGACATTAAAAGCCTTATTAACAAACGTGCTTCAATTAAAGCAAAGCTTACGCAATTCTCTTCATACTTGAACATTTCTAAGTCATGTGAACAGTTGAGCGAAGTTCAGATAGTTGAGGTTGAGTATAGACTTAATATCTTCGAAAATTTATATGATAAATACGACGTGTTACAGGCCAACATGGAAGAGATGGTGGACGACCCTAGCGAGCAATATGCGGAGCGTGAGAAGTTCGAAAAGCAGTACTACAGCTTGGTGGCTGCAGCACGTCAGCTGATCAGCAATGCTCGCAAGCAAGCTTCAGGGAACTCCATAGCCGAGGTTGATGTTTCTTGTTCTAAGCACACACACAAACATAATTCTATCCGTTTGCCTAAAATTGATCTTCCTAAGTTTTCCGGCAGCTATCATGATTGGTTAGAGTTTAGAGACACTTTCATTTCTATAATACACAATAACGACAGCATAGATAACATAAATAAATTACATTATCTTCGTGCCTCTTTAAAGGGAAGCGCTTCCTTAATTATTGACAATCTTGACTTTAGATCTGATAACTACGACGCTGCCTGGAAGTTGCTCTGTGATAGGTATGATAATAAAAGGTTGTTGGTTAACAACCACGTTCAATCACTTTTTAATGTGCAGTCCATCAGCAAGGAATCAAGTAAGTCATTAAGACATATTGTTGACACCACAAATAAAAATTTAAGAGCGTTATCTACACTGGGTCAACCTGTTGAGTACTGGGACACACTGATCATTTATATAATGACATGTAAACTTGACCAGGTGACAAACCGAGAGTGGGAGGAGCATAGGAACTCATTGTCAGAACCTCCAACATTGGCTGTATTTATTGAATTCATTAGTAACAGGGCTGATTTATTAGAAACGCTTGAGGAATCCAAGTCATTGTTTACTAAAGGCGAAGATATATATGTCAATAATGTCAAACAAAGTAAACACTCTTCGGGTTCAAGTGAAACTTCTCGCAGTCCTTTATCATGTCCAATGTGTCAAAAAGATCACTTCATTTTTCAATGCGATAAATTCAAAAGCTTGCCTGTACAATCACGCATCAGTAAAGCTCAAACATCCAATGTATGCTTAAATTGTCTTCGACCAGGTCATAATATTTATAAATGTAAATTGGGTCACTGTAAGTATTGTCGTGAGAAGCACAATACATTGTTGCATTTTGATCGCGATACCGTTGTTCCTAATCAACCGACTAGTACTTTAGCTTCTGTTAATCACCTTTCTACATCTCGAGTTGTCTTACTCTCCACAGCGTTGGTGAATGTGTCGGATGCTGAAGGCAACGTTCATACTGCACGAATCCTGCTGGATAACGGGAGTACGACTAACCTTATGTCACAGGAGTTAGCTCGTAAACTTAACATTTCCACCTATACAGTCGAGTCTAAGGTAACAGGCATTAATGATCAATCTTCTTATTGTACACAAGGTTGTTCGATTTCATTAAAGTCAGTCAATAGTGAATATGACATCGATATTGATTGCTACGTCGTGTCCAAAATTTCGTCGTGTGTACCAAATACATATATTGATGTGCACAATATAAATATACCTACCAATATAGTCCTGGCTGACCCTCAGTTTTACGTTCCATCCTCTATAGATATTCTTGTAGGTGCTGAAGTTTTCTGGAACGTTTTAGGTACTAACCGTATAGAGTTAGGTAAATCCATGCCTACTTTATTTGAATCAAAATTGGGTTGGCTGTTATCAGGAGTCGTCAAGCAATCAAATTCTTCTTCTCATTTATGTTTGCTGGCTGATACTTTGCAGACAGACTTAAACCATTTTTCTAAGCCAGACTCAATTTCAGCAAAAACATACACTCACGCGCAAAGAGCGTTCTTGTGAGGAATTATTTTTGAAGTCCACTTACCGTGACGCGGATGGACGCTTCGTAATTAGCATACCACGTAAGGAATCTCCTGACGTATTGGGTGATTCCTACAACATGGCTAAGCGCCGCTTAGCATTACCCTACATATTAAGGCTGAACTGGAGGTGCTCATCAGATATCTTTTCTTACTCCATGTCAAATGCAACTTCCAGTAACATGGCCACAATACGTAAGATTTTGTCTGTCATTGCTCAGATCTTTGATTCTATTGGCTTGGTCGTTCCTTGCATAGTGGAAGCCAAGTCAATCATGCAGCAACTGTGGCTGGTAAAGTGTTCCTGGGATGAGCCTGTTCCCGAACATATTCAGCATCCATGTGACAGCTTTCAAAATAGCTTACTTTTTTTAAATGATTTCAGGATACCTCGGTGGGTCACGTGTGAACTATCATCTTCCGTGCAGTTGCATGTGTTCACCGACGCATCTGAAGGGGCGTATGGTGCTTGTTATCATGTCCGCAGCGTATCGCTTAGTGGTGAGGTTCATCTACACCTTCTTACTGCTACAAGCTTAGCGCCGGTCAAGTCAACGACCATCCCCCGAATCGAACTTTGTGCTGCGTTGTTAAGTTCGAGATTATACGTGAAGGTACCGCAGTCACTCACACTACATATTGACGACGTCTATTTCTGGTGTGATTCCACCATGGTCTTGGGTTGGTTATCTGCCTCACTCACGCAACTTAAAAGCTTCGTTCGCCATCGTGTCTCAGAAATTCGGGAAACTGCGGAGGGTAGAACTTGGCGTTACGTTCCGTCACAAAAAAAACCCCGCAGACCTCGCTTCGCGTGGACTCAGAGCAGATAAGCTGCTGTCTTCTTCGCTATGGTGGTCGGGACCACAATTTCTTCTTCTTTTCACATCAATATCTCCAATCATAACAACAACATCATTTCTAAATTATTTACATGTTCAGATTTTAAATTTATTAACATTAAAATTAAAAAACAAACAGTTTGTTCTGGTCCACTTACATCTAAAGAGTTGAATAGTGCATTATCTTAAGAATTTGCCAACAGGAGTCGTTTCCTTCGTGTTGGAGGCAGGTTCAACAATTCTTTTTAATGATTTTAATATATTAAACACCTGTTCCTTTAAGCAACTAAACATATTATTTGTAAATTCTTATTTGACATGCATCACCTACAACTTTTACATATTTTACCTCAATTGCTTCTTACAAAACTTCGTCACCATTCACCCATCATGATAGCTGACCGTAGGGACACATGAAGTGCTTTACATGTGTGTTTGTGTGTTTAGCCACGAGGGCCGTCCATCTTGAACATATATCCGGCTTTTCTGGCTGCCATGAACCGTTTTATTGCTCGTCGGGGGAAGCTAAGCAACATTTTCTCATGTCTAGCATTGTCCGCGGTTAAGACAACCAAACACCATCTCAGACGCATCCTTGGCTTAACGAATTTAACTTTTGAAGAGATGGTAACATGTTTAATTCAAGTAGAAGCTATCTTAAATTCCAGGCCCTTAACTCCACTTTCCGATGACCTTTCCGACCTTATTCCCTTGACGCCTGCCCACTTCCTTATTGGACGATCGCTCATCTTGTTGCCTCACCCACAGGTCCAGAACGCTAACGTGAACAACTTGCAGCGGTTCCGTCGCATCGAATGTTTAAAGCAACATTTCTGGTCACGCTTCTCACATGAGTACATTTTGTGGCTCCAACAACGAACCAAATGGCTCCGATCGTCAGGGGAACTTACAGAAGGAACCCTTGTCGTCATTAAGGATAAAAGCTCACCTCCTCTGTTATGGCTTTTAGGACGGATCGTTAAGGTGCTTCCTGGTAGAGACGGCATTGCACGAGTCGCCGACATCCGCACACGTAAGGGTGTCATTCGGCGAGCGTTCAACACAATTTGCCCGTTACCCGTCGCCACTGCTGTTGAAGACACTTCAACGGGGGGAGTATGTTGAGTCGTCCCACTCGCTTCAACCGCGTCCACGACAGGTGGGGGCGACTGTGACGTCGTGGTGCAACGGCTCGCCGCGAATGCGCCGAGTCCAGAGGTCAAAGCTTGCTTATGCGCACCGGCCGCGCGCACGCGTTCTTTACTTTAATTTCTTATTTACTTAATTATTGTTCTTTAAAGTCATTATACGTATTTACATATTATACAGTCCACTAGTATTATTTACTCCACCTGCTGAGCTATCGTTGCAACAAGTGGCGAAAGATTCTGAGTAAAAAGCTTTTAACAAATTCATCATTTGGGCAATTTTGTGTAATCTTGATAAAGTATTTACACCCTTAAGTGATCATCAAAGCTGAGTTAATGCTCATAGAATTAATTTATATTGTATCCATAGTGTCGTTTGATGAAATTTCACAATTTTACCGTTGACTGAGATTCCGTTAGCGAGGAATGAATTTTGTTAAATTGTTGTTATGATCGCACTTTGAAGGCTTGAGGGCTGAAATGTCCGGGGTTTGGGGTAGGTCAACTAATGTTGTTACTGGAATATTCACATGTTGAAAATTATTTTACTAGACCGCTTGTGTGGTTTAACACAGTTTAGTTATATGAGGAACAGTAAATATAGTACCTGATGTTTTTGTACAACAGGTATATTGTACATAGGTACATTAGAAACATGTATTTTAATCGTTTCTTAACATATATGACGGGAGCTGATGATAATAATCGCGCAGTCAGCACGCGCTTCGCGACGTGCGTCGGCCGCGTCGCGTCTGTCGCATCGGTCGCACCGGGCAGGCGGCCAAGTATCTCGCGCGGCCTTTCGGGCAATAACATATCGCGGGTGACGTATGGCGGCCAATAAACACGCGGCTCCTTAGTGAGTGCCGTGACCTGTGCCACGCATTCACAAGTAACTCCACTATTTTGCTAGATTTACCATTTAAATAACAAAAACAACCGTAAAGCATATTACACGGAGTTTTTGTTAGAACAGAATCTGAATAACAAAACTATGCCAAAATTAATCTCATGGTCCGTTACAACTCATTACTCGCTATATTTGTGTTCCATTGATATTAATTTGTAACATGGGAATAGCTCAGAAGGCAGTTTCGAGTCAGGAACTATATGAGTATATAGAAGTACCCGTATTAATGAGTGTTTTCCGATATTAGCTCGGGTTTCAACAAACAATACTTAGCCATGCATACAGTGCCTCATCTAGTCGACATTTGTATATTCAGTTGTGTAAGTGTGTGAGTGAGAGTGTGTGACTGTGTGTGTAACGGTAGACGGCTCGTATCACTGTATTTAGGAACACATTATGTTTGACGAGACGATCAAAGAAGAATTTCTCGACGTTTTTACATTAATATTTGGAATTGTATCTACAATAAAGTACATAATATTTGATGTGAGCTGGGTATATAAAGTGTATAGGATCGGCTTAGAAGCTGTTATGGGAACTGGCTGGAGCAGTGTGCTGGAGGCTGCGAGGTCAAGATGTCCACTTACGTTGGTCCTGTGTGGGCTTATCAGCGTGATTTATGTCTCATCCCCGCACATCAGTATGCTGGTCGCGCCGCCGATACATCAAGCACAGGCTTCGGCTCCTCGCGATATAATGCCCCCGAGGGGCTGCACTCGCTCCGGTAATCGCTCTACTTTTGAATATACCTTTGTTCGTTGTCTGAGTAATGTATCATATTTCATACTCATATACCTACTATGTAAGTGACTTTAGGAATAAATGTTATTTTATTTAATTATTATTTTCTGTTTGCTTTAACAAGAATATATAAAAAAGTATACAAAATGAAAGCAGAACCTTAAAGAAAATCGATCGCATTGCACAGAAATTGGTTATTTGCTGTAGCTCCGTAGCGCGTAGCAACCAATCGCTACAAAGGCCTCTACGGCGTAGCAACGGCGTAGTCCTATTTGAAATAGCAGACTATTACATTCCAAACATTACTTTCGTTTATTTGAACTTTGAACTATAAAATGTAAGGATTCAATTCCGATACCTTACGATTTCTCAGAAATATGATATTATTAGTTCCAAATCTTCTTATTCCTTAACAGGGTTAAGATAAAATAAAGAATATTGCCTCCGCTGAGGGTTCTCCGAGGTATTGTTTCACAAAGAATTTATATTACCCGTTGATCTTTTAGGTAATACTAGATCTATAAGAAGTATAAAATTACGAGAGACACTTTGTATACAAATCAGGGAGGCTTTATGTGTAAGATATTCATGCTATGTCTAGACACTATAAACTATGTGATATCGAAGAGAAAACAAACTCGGTCATGTCGCACTGGGAGTCACGAGCTGAACACAAATAACTAGGATATATCCTCGTACGATACATATATCCTAACTGTTACATTATTATTTCCAAAAACTTTACACAATTGGCTAGTTAAGAAGATCAGCACGAACATGTAACTTCTACTTCTACTGTTAATATTGACAAAATAGTTAGACGTAAAGTTTTAATTCTTAAACAATGAAGAAGTACAAAGTTGTGGGGATTGTTTGCGCACTGATCGCGTCTGAATGGACCGGGGCGGAGGCAGTGGGTACCGAGGGAGCTGCGCCCGCGGCGGCGCGACTGTCTGCCGACACGAGTCATTAATTCCTACTCGCCGTAACACTCGTGCCGCTTTGTTCCTCAACTGTTCAATTATTAAACCTCTCAACAACTTATATTAACAGAAACAATAACGAGCAATAATAATGACTCATATTTTCTACTTGTATTTATTAAACGGTAATATTTCTGATTCTTGTTAGACTGGTTTCATTTGCTATGTGAACATTTTCTCTAAGAAATACAAATGTTTATGCGTTTTCTTAACGCGTTCATGTGTAATTTTTCTTCAGTGATGATGAAGCGTACGATTGCTTTTAGTTTAATTTGGGTAATTATAACTTGGTTTGGTTAAGATAGTACCTCTGATATCCTGCTTATGCAAGATTGTCCTGTGAGCGCAAGGTTCAGGAGCCGCGCACAGATTTGGCCCTCGGGAGACTGCGATCAGTCAGGACGCGACCGGAGCCCCGGGCGCCGCCCTCGCCTGCACCCCGCGGTGACTACCACCTGTCTCACTATGAATATACAACGAACTAACCACGAGCTGTTGTAAAACGCTTTATATTTAATTATACATTACTGAAATTGAGGAAAGTTAACAGTTGAGTGGTGGTAGTGGGGCTGAAATTATCAATTAGACCACCACAACGTTTTAATAATTTAGTTTTTATGTATATTTACGCTGCCTAAACAAGTTCTTCATATTTTATTTAAACAATAGTGTGTCCGATCCGCAATGATAACTTTACTAACTTGTATTACTAAGATATTCATTGCCTGGAGCTATCACATGAAAGTTAATAAGAAAATACTTTCAAAAAGAAAAAGATATAATCTATGATCCCAGAATTTCGAAGTCTTTTTTTGCAGACTTTCGAAAATACATTTACTGAAACCTTTGTATAATTCTTGGGTCTTTCAAGGGATTCTCGTACATAATGTAGCTTTATACTTTGTTGGGAATGAAATACAGGCGGAGCGCGGCGCGGCGGCTACACGATCAATTATTTCAATGACCGCTCTCGCACCGCACCGCGCCGAGCTGCGCTGTACAGCGCCGCGCCGTACCGCGCCGCACCGCACCGCACCGAGTCGCGCCCGACATCACGGCGATTTATGTGTGCCACGCACTTGTACATGTGTAGCAGTTTTGCCTCCCGTGTGGTACACCTTTTGTGCTCAAACACTGACAACTGACCACTTTTTCAGGGAAGCATTCTTTTTCTGCCGCCTTTCTTTATCTCATTTGTAAAGTCAACCTTCCTGTGGTATTATTGTAATGACTCGGCCGGGGTCACGCCGATGACCTGCTCAAACCCTCATCGGAAGGTAATAGCAGTGTGATGTTATCAGTGAGCCCACCTGCCCATACATAATTCATTTTGTGTCGTTGACACTTTTATCTAAGCCCGTTTATTTAAATGGAATGCTCCGTGTGACGTGTGTTACGTGTGGGGTATTACCGCGAATGAGCGCCACTGTGACGTTGAGTGATATGATCGCTCCACAAAATATAAAAGTGGGTACAAATCATTTGGATTTCAAGGCTTCGGGGACACGTAATAAATCTGAATGGGAACGCAGTCGGATCACACAGAAGACATTTTATTTTATTAAACCAGTTCATCGAACCAGCGCCGATAGATATTCCATTCGTATTTCGCCATTTATCTCTCAGCTATTGTTTGCAATTTCATTGATTTTGGACAGTCCGTTCGTATATCTGTTACCTATACATACATCACAATTCATAACACATCCTTGACAGTCTACGAAAATAAATAAAACAAAAAATGTAACGACAAATAAACTAAAATAGATAAGAACATAACTAAGAAACTCTTAGTTTCCCAAAAACGGTAAAACGTACGGTCGCAGATGCAAAAACAACGCCATCAGTCGTTAATATTGCAACGACGAAGTTCCTCAGCGCGACATCGGCCGATATTTGCCAGCCATCAGCCGCAAGTTATCGGCCGAAGAGTTGCCAGCGTTGATTTATGGCGTTTGTCCGGTAAACACAAGCCCGGCTTTGCTCGTGGGTCACAAAAAGGTGACGAATGGCTTTGATACGAGAACTATGCGCTCTGTTGTTCTTTATGATGAAATACTTTTCAACTTTAGCACTTTCCGTAGCGTCTTATATTTTTCATTTTGTTTCGTGAAACTAATACCTGTCTGAAGTTTCGAATGTCTTTTTCTCTCTGAATTTCGAGATTGATTTTTTATCTCTTGTTGTTCTGAGCTACCTACTTTAACTTATTTAAATACAAGATTCGACCTACAAGATCTTGCTTAAATAGTGTCAAATATAAAATATGAAATGCATTAAATATAAAATGTAATTTACGACAGTGATACAACAGTTACAAAACATGATCGAGTTAATGTTTATTCAGAGCACAAGCAGGAACAGCTCACGGCAATGTTAACAGAGTAACAAAGTCACATCTGCTGTAATCTCTGCGGAGTGCGACTTGCGAACAAACTGCATAAATCTCAAGTTTGTTATTGTTGTCGGCCGCTGTCGACCGCGCTCGTCCGAGCCGCGCCTGTCCGAGCCGAGCCGTCCGCGTCGCACCCCACTGAGGAACTTAGCCATGCCGATCGCCTGACTAGCTCGACCGTCTCTACAGCTTGATAGATATAGAGGTAGTCAATATAAAGATGGCCACATGTAAATATTCATTCAGGAATAAAAATGTCAATACATAAACAGATTGGCATGTGAATCCGACCAAAATAACAAAAGGACTCAGCAAACTACTTTTATCCCACAATACAGTGTAATCAAAGAGATTCTACGTTTTACGCACGCCGCGCGGTACATGGTAACGTGCTCAATAAGTCATGTGTATGAGGAGTGCGAGCGTCTGCAGGTACCGGCAGTTCATCATGATGTAACGCGACGCGGACAAATCCCGCGCCATCCCGGGACGAATAGAAATTGCTTTCTCACTTGTCAGCCACTGATCAAGGTATATATAACCCGGGAATAATATCACGTTTCGTGTGTAGCGCGATGGGAACTGTGTCAGCTATGTTACGCAGGACTCGGAGCCCGGAGCTGATGCGTAGGCTTTGTGTGTCGAGGACTTGATGACGACCACGTAAGATTTTTCTTATCTCGCAAATATTCCTCGTTGATTTCGCCGTGGCTTGACTCGATAGTGAAAAAGTTTAAATTATAAATACCTGTTAATACCGGGCTTTAGGAGGAATCGGTAAAAAGTCAAATCGATTTAAATGAACTGTTGTTATCAATACAGGTTTAAACTTTAATGTTAGTTATATTAAGTAACTGGAGTGAGGCGCGTATATGTGCTGTGTCGCACATAATATTATCCACAAATTCGACACTCCTCATAGTTTTGTATGTGTTAAACGTTTCTTTTCGTAATTGATGTACCTAGTTTGCGGTTTGATACGAACTCGCAAACTTACATAGTCTTTCATGCATCGAGTTCGTTCGAACCTAAAACTTTATAATACGAAATGTTAGATTTTCATTTCTCTGTTGTCGTCTATAACGATTTTCTTTAGCTAGCACTTTTATTGTACTTACGGAAACACCTGAGAGAACTAATATCCAATTCTGTTATTAAAGAAGTTTCTTTATAATTCACAAAGCAATAACAGTGAGTAGTAAGTGGCTTCAACAAAATGAAGCAATTTAATAGAAGTCGCGCGTGTCGGCAAACTTCCCGCAGTTGAGTACTGCACCGCCCGCACCGCGCCATGCACTCTGTTTCCTGGGATTTGTAACTTTTGTGTTAGTCGCAATACACTCCGCCAGACAATAGCACTTCTTAGAAACTCTTAACCTCTGTACTCAGCATCCGAGTGCTGCCTCGCAGTTAACAACTTGCTCTTGAATCATTATTTACGAAAACGTTGAACATTTACAAACTTCCAAAACATTATATGTGAACACAAAAGAGCCAATTCTTGATGATGAACTTCCCAATAAAAAAGAGTTCAATTAAGATAAAAATAAGTATATTGAGAAAGTTACAGAGAATGATTGATGACGCCGGAGAGGAATGACACCCGCCGAATGATATTAAAAGGAATTCTGTCAGAGAGGGCACGACGTAATGCGAATCAAATAAATTCACACAGCCATGAAATTTAATATAGACTCGTTGGAAATAAACGAAATGGTACAACAAGAGCTCAACCTTTGTGCTGAACACGAATAAATATGACGTGATGGCGGAAATTGACGAAAATTACCGAACATTGTCGATCCGGGCGTTTGTCGGAATGTAAACGGAACTACACATTACATATGCATGGATATTGTTCGCCGGCATGCGCCTCATGACGTGTCAGATTGCAATACTGTCGTGACCTGATAGTCCACCGTAGCAACAGTACGCAACCAACTCAACAATAAATAATTGCATTAATATAATATGTAGGTATGTATACTCTGCGTATACTGTATACTACAAATACTAGATGAAGATATCAGACTTAATTAATTCTTCAACTTTAAAACAAAATGTAAATCAAGAAATGATACATTTTTCGAACCTCAATTAATTTGAAAACCAAATTCTTTTTTTAGTCAATAAGTACCTCCGTAGCCTCGTGAAACCGATAAGAAAGCAAGCGGCTTCATCTCCATCTCTGATAGGTAAGTAAATTACCATTTTATTGATTCAGATATCGTTTCGTCAGTCGGTATTATGTTCGGAGAGGACCACTTATTATATTACACTAAAACTCTCAGACGTTATTAGATCATTTTTGTGAGTCTGCCGAAAATATTCCCTCAAATAGAATTCATAAGTACGTCAAACGCTAGGCAGTGAAAAGACCAAGAGAATAATTATAAATATGAGGCAGCATTCGCGACGGTTTGATCCCCTAAACGGAATCTTTTATCAGATCTCATTGAAGCGCGCGGTATCGGGGAGCTGTAGATTACGTTTGTTGCTTTGTATTAAAACTGATGGGAATTTATCTCAACATTCCGTTTTAAAGGAAAAAATTGACGTTATCAAAAACCAATATCGTGAGGGACGCCGGCGCCGGCGAACGAGAAAAATATTTGGAGTGATCATTTATATCGCGGCTGTATTACGCGACGCTTTGACGACGTCTCACACTCGCACACAAACAAACGTAATTTCTGAGGTACTGTTCGCGATGTATCAAAATCCTTTATGGAAATGAGCGTTCACTGTTTGTGTTCCTTTGTCTCGCATGCACAGTTAAAATCATTGCGAATAACAATTTGCTTACAATTGTTGCTCAAATGTTCAACACAAATATTGTTCTGTTATGCTGAATTCTGTTTATCCTTAAAACTTTGTATGAGATGGTGCCTATTATTTTTGTTAGGCCGGAAGACAGCCCTGTCATGTGTCCGCTACTATCAATGCGATCCTGGTCTCGGCTCTTGAGACCACATCGCGAGCTGCTCGTATTTATGTCAACACATAAAGTCAGACGTAAGGATATTGTGACGTCATCATTTTCCTAAATCATCATCAGTCCCTTCCGGCCCTTAATGTGGAAACGAAGAATTAAATTCGTTTTACGAGGGGACTGTTTTACGGGCCGCCGACTTCGCTGACGTGTCTCCAATACTGCCATCGTGATAGGCTTTTATTTGTGCGTCCGCCTCGAGCTTATTATGAAAATCATCTTGTTTATAGACGTCACGGTAAATACTCGTATTTGCATTTTTCTTCCCAGAAACACCGAGCAAGTAAACACAAGCCATGAATTTAATATCTTACACTATTTATCTTCATACTCTGAATAAATCTATTCAAATCCCAGTGGTGGTGTACAACGCGCAAATGATTACCGCAGAAAATAAATTAGCTTTGCCTCGGTGTATTCGCAATTGCGGATAAAAATGTAGCGACGTCCGCGGATGATGGATGACCACCCGCCGCCACCGACACCCGCCATTACGCACTCGCCGCTAGATCAACTCACCCGCCTTCACCCGGGCACACGGACAACAAACGATTACTTTTTACACACGGAATTACTTACTAACGTTATTGTCTTCGACGTGATCCTGTTATTGGATTTTATTACCAGAAACCAGATTAGAAAAATTGCCAACCGCCAGCGGCCGGGGGGAGCCGACCTACGAAAATATCATAATAGCGAGCCTTATCATTAGACGACATTGTTTTTATGGAGAGGAAGTAACGTATGATATTGTTCGGAAGCGAGTAGACATAGTCGTAAAACTTGGCGAGATAAAACGATCCAATGTTGGTCAAGTCGAAGCCAAAATAAACAGACGAGACTTTCGTGTTAAAATACGAGCGAATAACAGACGGACTAGATCATTTAGATTAGCGTTTGTAATAATACAAGAGGAGCGACCATGCCGAGGATTTAAAAGGGCGGACCCTACTTTACGAAGGTTTTCTCTCCAAACTAAATTTGGTTCGACGAATTACATATAACTGCGGACAGTGGTGTTTATTCGCGAGGATCTGCACTCACTTTGACCGCAACATTTTCCACACAAATGCTTCGCAACCGTCTAATGGCCTCAGTTCGATCTGGCGCTAAATTTCTATCGTTATTGCGTCTGAGGAGATGCCGAGATAAAAGCGTGTGGAGCGGTAATGTGAACACGACAGCTCTCGCATTGTCGCGAGCGCCGCGAGGAGCGCGCGATCATACTTTAAACAGTTGACAAGCGCCGGCTCGTGCTGCGGAACTTTGCTCGACGACGCTACAAAGTATGCGCCGCAAGGTCATCGCACAGATTAAGCGAGCTCGTAAATCTTGATACTAAAAGTTTTGCACCCTGCGGTATAACTATAACCCCGCTGGCTTATTTATACGTCGCGCGAACAAAAGCCTTTGTCTCTGAACTTATCGGGAGCCTGAAAGAAGAGAAATTCATTACGGCGGCTAATAACGACCAGATTCAAACAAGGCGCATTTCGGGGCGGGACATCAACCTCCGGAGTGCCTCCTCCAGCCACGAGCTCGTACTCATTGAATTATACTTAATTATGTTTAAAGTTGTAAATCAAACTAGGCTCAAAGTTGTCATAATGACGTTTGCACAGTTGGGAGCAGTTGAAACGCGTCCCTCACTACGGCTGCCGGGGTGGGCCGCGGCAGTACGTAATAAAACTGTCACAAGAAAGTTCAAAGGCAATGGAACGATTACTGCCAATAATAATTCGTTTTTTGCAGACAGAAACGTTTCGCGTGACATCAAAGGGCGCTCGCATGTCGCGCTGTACTCCACGGCTTACTCGCGGGATGTGTATGTTAAATGGTGCGTTCTGACGCCGCGTCGTGCGCAATGCTTTGCTCAATTTATTGATTGATTGGCTGTTGTATTAAAAAAAAACATACATACATTTGGTAATAAAAAAGAAACCTGTATATAACTTTTCATAATTTTCGTTTAGTATATTTCTAATAATATTGACAGTAAGCATGTGATCTACGAAGTGATTATTCGAAGTTGTTCAAAGAAGTTTACCGGAATCATCTGAGTGTTGTAGTGAGCGTCGTGCCGGCTACAATGTAGAGCTTGGCTTTAATCCGGCGATCGTTAGGATATGCACTCGAGGAGAGTGGGGCCGAATGACCATCTATCAAAGTAAGCCTCGTTAACTTAGAGAGTGCTCAGTTTTAATCGTACTCACTTCTGTTTCTGAAAATCAGCAACCCGGGATGACAAATGTGCGCCCCGGCTGAGATGTTCTCCCTGAGGGTGTGCCAGAGGGCGCCACCGGCGGAGTTATATTCAATGCCGCGAACAGATTATGTTGTGTCATGTGTGTGTATCGGGAATATACCTGCGTCGGTACACAATCACGTGAAATATATCGCGGATACGTTCCCTCTGAACATATTGTTTAAATATTCTATTTATCTTCTACACCTCGAATTTCGGTATAAATGTTACGATGAATTTGGCAGGTGCTTATCCGTACCAAGTAGGATTATCGATGAATATTGAAATCTTAAAATTCGTCGATTGAAGATTGATTGAGAAAAATATTAGTCGATACGAGGATGAAAAGTACTTAGTACGCTTGCATTTGCATTGCAGAACCTATTTGAGTGAACATTAGATAGCAGATTAACCTTATCCAAAGTGAAGAAGAGATGTTTCTGTGATATTAGCACGGTTTCGTCAGTAAGTGACTGGGGGCGCGGGATGTGTAAATTTTTTCCAATGCGGTACAATATCGCTGTCGCCGACAGATCAACCGACGGAATTTCTATTCTCGCATTCCAAGGAGCGGATGTGAGCCAGCATCGGCTGACACGAGCAAAGGCTCGTGTGCCCCCCGCGTCCGGCACGCGTCCGCCTTGTCCGACACAAGCGGTATTCTAGTCACGACATGTGTTTTATTGAATTATTGAAGGAAATACGGTCAGTCAAATACTTTTCGCTGCTTGTATTGTAATATGCCAAGCCACGTTGAAATATGCATGGTTTAGAAGCTCCTTGCTGTGTAGAATGTAGTGCTCGCGTATAATACACGATAAGCATTCATCTAACAAGCTGACAGTTGTACCCGTCACGCCTGCAGCCGCGCCGGGGTACACAGCAGCTCGGCCGAGTTCCCTCACTAACAGTATTGGTGTACGCAAGAGGGCGCGAACTTATCGACATTTATCGGGCACGGTTCCAACTTCGGATTCCGCCTGAGATTTTCACGGATCTAAAAACCTTAATGCACTTTGCTTATATGTAGATCGAATAGGTACTCGTAAAGAGTGCCAAAGCTTTGAAGTTAGTGATTCCATTCCGTCATGTATGTTTCATCTATACTAATTTACCTAATTCTTTATAAATCATCGGAACGGTGCAAATAAATACGATGCAGAAACAGTTGTTGTTGCACAAGTAAAGATGTAAAAAAAAGAACAAAACGTGAAAGTTTCGCAGTAACAGTAAAGAGTGTGAGAATAGCGGAGATTGCGTTGTGTAACAGTGGTCGAGCCGGAATGTGCACTTTAACGATTTGTGATCACCCGGCTGCTGCCAGCAGACACTACTCGTACCGGGATCGCTTATTACCTCACCTTTAAACATCGAACCAAACATATTGCGTTCTTTTATTTAACAGAAACATAATAATTACATTTCTACGCCCTAGATGTACTTTGAGAATTATCAGCATAGAAAAGCAGAGCTCTGACAACAGTGACAACATTAACATAATTGTTGCAAAGAATGTTGACCTTAAAAGAAAGGTACCAGGGCGATGCATGTTTTCGATATAACAAATCATGAATAAGTTAACCGCACCCTGACTTCAGTGTAATGAATGTCCCGACCCGCAGCTAGTCCCAATCCACCCAGGTTATGTTCGATTGCACACATACACATACGTACATCCATATTATGTGTGTGGAATACTTGTGTTTGTATGGATAACAAATCGTAAAATCATGTTTCTATTTGTTATTTTGTGTCACATTGATTGAGATATCGCCTAAACTTGTCGTATTTAAAGATCGACAAAGTGAGAGTGGCAGGAAGTACTTACCTAGCAGCAGAGCCCTGAAACAAAGAACAAACAAAGAGTATGTATTACATTGTTAATATACTAATATTATACAGGGAAGTATTTTTGTAAAAAGTACTGAACCGATTTTAAAAATTCTTTTAATATTGAAATGCTACATTCTTTCCGAGAAACGTAGGCTATATTTTATCAATCGATGAGGTCGGAAGTTTCCACGGGACGCTCTTGAAACCGTGGGAAAACAGCTAGTAAATAGTATAAAACAGGAGCCACAGAATCGAGATCCCGGTACCGATAGTAAACAAACTGTTGATGAGTATTTCCGTCGGACTGCAGGCTCCGAGGATGTGCCGCTCCGAGCAACAACTAGCAAACGACTCCTGAACCAATAGCAATTATACGCAGCGCCGCCATGTTTGCCAAACGTGCCGCCCATTAACCTTATGTAGGCAACCACCAGACAATTGTCGCAATCATAACACAAGGATTTATCTCCTTTTTTAATGTCCTCATCGGAATTTATTTATTTGTAAAAATGTGCCATTATAGGTATCTTCAGGCAACATTCCATGCCCCGCAGTGCAAATAAAATGTAATTTTAATATAACACTGAATACATCAAATAGCAGCTGTTACAATTTATGGGCACGCCAGCGCCGCGACGAGGCTCTCTGCGTTTTTTTAAGCTTTATGCAATATGGCGGCCATTAACAAACTGTTTGGAGGCAAACCATAAATTCGTGAACACGCAAAAACAAAAACGCTCGACCTAAAATTACAAGAACACTTATTCATTGCTTGGCAGAATTTTAGCACGAAATGCCTGCCTAGGCTGGGTTTAAAGAATTTTGCGGGCTAACGAAATTATGTGAGCTAGTTCTACTGTAAAATTTTGCGATGTGGCTGTTTTATTTTAATATATACTTACCATGCAGTCAAGAACAAAATATATGAGTGGCGTTGTGCATACCTCACCAAATAATTCATTAAAAAGTCTGATACTTGTACACGAACCGACCTCATAAAGTTCCAATGCGTGGAAAATAATTCTTTGTAGTGACATCTGCAACAGAAACCCTTTGCTGCGCTGGGATTTTCACAACTTTATGCGTGTCTTTGTTTTTCGTTTAGCAGAATTAAAGCTTAAGAGAATTCAATTAAATAAAATACGAGAGTGGAAGTTGACGGTTAATATTTAAATGGCGGAGAAGTTTAAATGACTGTCCATTATTCATATCGTCCGTTAATGAGGAAGTGGAGCGAGCGGGAGCTGCCATCAGCCGCGGGCAAACAGCCGCGGGCGAGTGCAGCGCTCATTAACAGCCGTTTTAAATATTGAATAGCGAACAGTTTTCAGTTTCGTCAATGTGATATCCATTCCTAATTGAATTAATAAACCGCCGGCTAATGGGCGCCCCGGGTCGCCGGGTCGCCGGGTCGCCGGTCGCCGGGCCGCGTGGCTCGGTCGCCGGCGGCGCTGCGTCCGCCGCACTCGCACTTATTTGCATATTAATCTATTACTCGTTCCAAGTTTCACTCTCAGGGATTTGAAAGCGATCCCGCTCGTTCAAGTTTTGTTCCTATTCATTGTGTTTCCGAACATTCTCTTTTTTGTTTAAATTTACTTAATGGATTAACAAAAGAAACGTTTTTACGGAGCTTTTGTTTGCCGCTTGTGTGGACTTCATTTAAATATCTGAA
This sequence comes from Helicoverpa assulta, assembly GCA_963856015.1. Taxonomy (NCBI): domain Eukaryota; kingdom Metazoa; phylum Arthropoda; class Insecta; order Lepidoptera; family Noctuidae; genus Helicoverpa; species Helicoverpa assulta. Next base: position 174,310 of record CAWLCW010000008.1, read on the forward strand.
TGTCCGCCGAGGAAGCCTCTGGGGTGGCTAAGTGACAATTGTTGTCACAAAGTGCTGTGAAGGGACGCAAAAGTGGGATTAAAAACGACAAAAAAGGTCGGACCCTTTCACCAGTACATTACATACTTAATTATTAATCTGCAGTGAGCTACAAGCAGCAATCACTTCACGAAATTGATGTTTATGAAGTTGCAAGATTTTCCTAAGATCGTCGTAAAGTCCATTACGTCATAAGTTTAGCACTTCATAGACACCTAACGATATAAGTTGAGTCTAAGCTTGATAAATGACCTCCCTCCGAGGAGATGACTCTCTGCATACATATATACATAGTACGGCGATGGATGTTAAATAATGTATATTTGGAGAAGGTTATTAGATTGAAGATGTCACGGGCACTCCGGGAGTAGGGTAGCTCGAGAGGCTTAGGAGGGCGCGGAGGTCGCCGGCCGGCCCTCGGCCACGGAAATGTTATATAAATTTGAATAATTTATTTGCATTATTATGCGACACAATACACCGTCAAATTGTTTGTTGTCATGTCAGAGATCATGGTCGGCCTACCTGTGGCTCCTCACAAATATTAATGTGACAACCAGTGATTTAGCTGCTTTTCATTATGTTTGGCACAATTAACCCATAAATCTATTATTTATCGGGACAGTGGGTATTATTCTGACTTCATTTCTAGGTATTTAATAAGGCTAAAGCAAGTAGGTAACGTTGTTATTAACACAAAATGTATAGTGCCAAATATATAAATGTTAGATAAATACTTACTAAGTAGCACACAAAAACATACATAATTGTAGATATTATGTGCAACACACGTGAGTACTCAAATTTCTGTAATCCAACGCTGTCGGACGGACAGACGGACACCTGTGTATAAAAGAATTCCCGCGCTGCGGACGGAGGCATGTAAATCTACTGGGGAGCTGCTCCATTCATAATTTATATACAAAATAATTACATCAAGAATTTTGGCCGCGTAATAATAAAATATTTGTGTTCGCGGACAATGTAGGTGGTATTAAAGTATTAAGTTACTCATGTCCTGTATGTAAAGTGATTACATTCATTAAAGATAATGACGCTCACATGTACTTTCCTCACATCTATTTGTATTGTCAGTATAGCTCTTGTACTCTTAGTACGTGAAAAGAAACGACTGTAAAATGAAGCGATGTCGTGACAGATCTGTTTGCGAGCACGCGTGCGGCGCCGGGGGGCGCTCCGCCACTAAAGTTCCTGACCGAGTCGGCTTCTCAATTTACTAGAAAGCCGTCTTGGAATATTTTATTGGGATCCACTTCGGGGATGTGATCACGAGAGCGGATACTCGCAATTCCTTTGCCTTCAAACTTATCTCGTATTTGAGCACAGCTCCTCTTTGCTACCGACTGTGACCACTTTACTGATACTTTTTTGATGATAATCGGTTTTACTTGGAATCGTTCGATCCCACTCCAAGCTTTGAAAGATGTAACCAGTGGCAATAGTATGTTCCAATAAGCAACTCAGTCGCGCTAGATTACATCGTTGTGATGTGCGGTTGTCTCGGGAATACTTCGGACACACACTTATATTTCGGCAGCGGAAAGGAAAACTAGTAAAAGAATTATCTAGCAGTGCGCGCACACAGGCGGTCCCTTGTGACGTCACCCGCGAGAACATCACTCAAGCCTTTATATCAATTGGATAAGCACTTCTATCCGATAAAACTTTTCTTTGTAAAGATAACAATGTTTAGAAGCATTACTCTTGAGTACCTTCAAATTTAGCGTATAAGCCGAAGTAAGTAACGGGATGAAAGAACATCTATTTAGAATTTTTTATTTAAGAAAATATTCTTGAACCAATACTTAAAAGGTTTAGGTGATTGTGGAAGATGTAGTAGAAGTAGTTACATTGTAGTTTTTACCAAGAAGCTGAATTCTGTTTAATGTTAACAAGAAGAACTCAATCTGAAAACGCAAATAGTTCATAATTAGCGTTGGGCCCCAGTTCTCTCATTTTAAATCATTCTCAAATCGAGCTGCATCGTTTATTTGGGAGCGTTGGACGGATCGGTTCGGTAGCAACGATGTTATTTGTGTGAGCTAATGACTAGTTTATTTAGTTGCGCAGTGGGTCCGCAAGGCACCAGGCTAGCTGGCTTCCGCGCCGCAGCACACCACGCCTCACCGCACCGCTCCACTACGTGACGCTTCACTGCCAGCGGGGGACGGTTTCACAAGCCTAGAAAATGCCCTCTGTAAAGGAACACTGACGAAGAAAATTGTATGATGTAGAAACGTTGGCAAGAAGAAAAAGTACCACAACGATATCGTGAATAAAATTGTCACAGTTAATTAGTGAATACAATATTGTATCTGTGTCGGCCTACCCGCCGTCAGTGCGCCCCGCCCCGCGCGGTGTATGCAGCGAGGAGAATAATTGAAGCCCAGCGCTGGGCAAGACTGGGCAACGCTCGGGGCTAGTGATTGTTGCCCAGCATCCGAACATTTTGTGAATTAATAGCCGCTGTGTATGTGAGCTCAGCGCTCTATGATACCCACAATCCACATGCAAAGGTATATGTTACAGCCAAAGTAATAAGTCTGGGTATTATATATATTATCTAGCTATTATTTATAATATCTACTCAATTTGGATAAAGTGATAATTGACACAGAATTAATCATATTAACTAGCAATTTTGTATAATATCTTTATAGACTTGGATAATGTAATAAAACAAGTAGGTAAAGATTATTATTTCATGTTAACTTAATATAATTCGAAAAAGGCTAGTTAGCCCAGCGCAGGGCATGCCATAATAGTGGCAAAAAGTCCCCTCTTTGAGGTGTGGCTCGGGCCACTATACGGACCGCCCGGAGGACACGGTGAACCACACAGTCCAGGTGTACCCTGCTTGGGAAGGGCACCACCGTGTCCTCGTCGAGGCTATCGGCAGCGGCGACCTCTCGTGCCCGACCTTGGTTCAAGCCATGGTCCGGGATGAGAGGTAATGGGATGCCGTCGTCTCATGCAGACGCTGGGGAAGTTCACACCTCTCATCCCAGCTGCTGCCATGGACGTTGAAGACACCACAGGCGCCGGGTGTCGAGTGACGTCTCCCGGCCATCGTAGGCGTGGGTCTGTGGGCGGTGAGTTTCGGGTGGCTCATCGTCCTTCCGTCTCCTAGGAAACACGGGCCCGTCTCGGCGGTGCGCGTTGTTCCACGCGCTTCTCAAAGAGATTCAGCAAACCCCAATGGATTTAAGTCACTAACAGTCTGACACTCCTTCACGCTGCTAACCCACAGCAGGAGAAATCATTTGATGATTTATCATAAAAAAGACAACAATAACTTAAACCGCTTTTAAGAATTAGTCAGTAGTAAGTTGGTTATACCATATTTATTAAGGGAAAAGCACCTATTTCCGTTAAGGTACTAGTACCCGTTAAAAGTCAGTTTTTTGCTTATTGCATTTTTCTAGCAACAATTAAGTAAAGTTTGCGTATGGCACTACCTTTTCAGTAATATTTTGTACTATTATAAACGCAATATTGTCCAATAAGTTTAATATCTTCGAAAATATACGGTGACAAAAGTTTGTTATGTGAAAAATTAAAGTTCAGATAGTGAACTCCAAAACTACCACTTCGCATTGATGAGCTAGCCATTCTGAGACGGATAACTTTAACGTAAGAGTGTTAATTTTAGCAAATATTTGAATATATTATTTTTCGATGTAACCTATAAATTGTGCTGAATCTAACTGATAAATATTTTTTTTTGCCGTTCACATCTATTGGTACCAACAAACCCCTACTTGACCCAGTACCCGTTAAAATCGTAGTTTTTTTACCGGTTATTGGTACACGATGAACCCGGTAGCAGACGTTGTACCGAAACCCGTTATTGTGTACTTAATACCTTGAAATAGGTCTCATTTTCCTTTGGAACCGTCGAATATAATGCCGGATATTGGGACTTGCATTATAAGTTGCACGCAAAACCCGACATCGTCCTTATTGCCTTTTGTTAAGTTCTCTTTTCCTTCGATTCACTACAATTTTGTTTGTATGTGTAATTTCTGTCATATAAACTCTTGATTTAGTAATTTATCACCGTTTTTCCGACATTTGAGGCATTATTTTAAATTATATTGCCCTAACGGACCCTCAGAGCCAGAAATCCATGCCATACCTCACGTTTCTTCAGGTTTCAGGCGACAAAACATTGAAATCGAAAGTTGTCAGTTTCTTTCACACTTGAAATTCTATAGTGAGTATCTTGTGTATTGTGTAAATATTATACATATATGTATACAAATTTCAGTATTATATTTTATTTATTAATTACCTATTTCACCAGTTGCAGTCACAAGAAATATTTTTAAAGTAAGTATTTATATGACAGCCTATTGAAGAATACAGACCCATCACACTTCTAAGCCATGTTTATAAGCTTTTTCAAGGATTATCATGAACCGTCTCGAGCACAGGCTTGATGACTTCCAGCCTCCCGAACAAGGCGGTTTCCGAAGAAACTATAGTACCATAGACCACATCCATACGCTGCGGCAAGTTATACAGAAGACCGAGGAGTATAACTTGCCATTATGCTTAGCGTTTGTGGACTATGAGAAAGCCTTCGATTCGGTGGAAACATGGGCGGTACTTGAGTCACTCCAACGATTCCATATTGACTATCGGTACATCGAGGTGTTAAAGTGTTTATATTATAACGCCACCACGTCAGTTCGAGTACAGGAGCATAGCATGAAGCCGATTCCATTGAGAAGAGGCGTAAGACAGGGGGACGTTATCTCCCCGAAACTGTTTACCGCCGCAATGGAAGACGCCTTCAAGCTCCTGGAATGGAAAGCCTTTGGTTTGCCGATGACATCGTAGTCATGGCAAAGTAGATGGAGGAACTCAGTATGATGCTCGATGGCCTCGACCGAGTTTCACAACAGGTGGGCCTGAATATGAACATGGACAAGACGAAAATTATGTCAAATGTCCATGTTGAGCCCACCCCAGTCTCTGTTGGAAGCTCGGTACTCGAAGTTGTTGACTCATATATCTACCTAGGACAAGTAGTCCAATTAGGTAGGTCCAACTTCGAGAAAGAGGTCAACTGCCGAATCCAACTCGGCTCAAGAGGAAAGTCTTCAATCAGTGTGTGTTACCAGTGATGACTTACGGCACCGAAACGTGGTCTCTCACTATCAGCCTCATCTCAAAGCTCAAAGTCGCTCAACGAGCTATGGAGAGGGCTATGCTCGGGGTTTCTCTACGTGATCGAATCCGAAATGAGGAGATCAGTAGACGAACTAAAGTCACCGATATAGCCCACCGGATTAGCAAGTTGAAGTGGCAATGGGCAGGCCATATTGCTCGCAGATCGGATGGCCGATGGGGTCTTGAGTGGAGACCACGGACTAGCAAGCGCAGCGTAGGACGTCCACCAACAAGGTGGACAGACGACCTTATAAAGGTCGCCGGAAGACGCTGGATGCAGGTCGCCTCCAACAGGTATCTGTAGAGATCTAAGGGGAAGACCTATGTTCAGCAGTGGACGTCCTATGGCTGAGATGATGATGATGATTTATATGACGCTTCTCCCGGGAGACCATGTCCGAGATCTGCAACATGGCCATGCCCCGAGTCCTGCCAGGAAGCGCCCGACGCCAGATGTACTGGTGGTCTAGCGAGCTAGCGTCTCTTCGAGAGGCGTGCGTCGTTCGCACCCGCCCTCCGGATGCGGAGGCCAGAGAAGCAGAGCTGTACGAGGGATATAGAGCTGTACGAGGGATGTAGAGCTGCGAACACCGCCCTCCAACTGGCCATCATCCAGGGCTAAGGAGTTGGCCAATGCGGAGTTGCTGGGTATTCTGGACAGAGATCCATGGGGGCGCCCATACAAAATGGTGCGGGGCAAGCTCCACCCATGGGCCCCCCGCTGACTTAGTCTTCGGCCTTAGATGGTGGAGCAGGAGGTTAGCGCTCTGTTCCCATCGCGCGGGGAACACTGGACTACACACCCAAAGACGACGATATCCCCGAGGTGACTGGGGTGGACCTGAGAGTGGCGGTAGCCAGGCTGAAAACCAAAAATACCGCCCCGGGGCCTGATGGCTTGCCTGGTCAGCGCATGTTTGGAGAGGGGCCAGTTCCCACTTAGTTGGAAGACAGTGAAATTGGTCTTCATTCGGAAACCGGGGCGCCCTGCGGACTCTCCGTCCGCATACCGGCCCACTGTGCTGCTCGACGAGATGGGCAAGCTATTTGACAGAGTCGTTGTAATCCGCCTCGTAAAACTTCTTGGGGGCACAGGGCCGAAACTTGCGGACCACCAACATGGTTTCCGCAGGGGGCTCTCAACGATGGACGCCATCATGCACGTGAGCGCTCTTACGACGGGGGACGCTGTTTCCCGGGAGGGGGGGATGGTCGTCTTGGCGGGATCCAGGGATCGGTTCTGGGGCCGCTCTTGTGGAACATCGGCTACGACTGGGTGCTGCGCGCCGACCTCCCAAGCAACGTCAGTGTAGTATGCTGACGACACGTTGGTACTGGCACAAAAGAGGTCGCACCAGGAGGCGGTCGACAAAATGTCGCGCGGGCTTGCGACAGCCATCGAAAGGATCCAGCTGCTGGGACTGGAGGTGGCCTTGCACAAGTCCGAGGCCATATACTTTCATGGGTTTCGGGATGGGCCACCTTCCCCTTCACTTTCGTCACGGTGGAAGGGGTTCCCATCGGCGTTCAGCGAGTGATGAAGTACCTGACGTCAGCAAACCCCAGCGGGGCCCAGCAGGGCCAAGGCCTGCCGGGGCTGATTGTTCGGAAGAGTTACCGCGGCCCTGGTACATAAAAGGCCTGCGAAGGAACACGATGGTATTTTGGTCAGTAAAAGTCACACTGACACTCCCTCGCCGCTGCTAATCCACAGTGGGATTTCCTATTGATATGAATTTAGAAGTTTTTTTTTTCAGACAGTCATAACTGATAGGCAGAAGACCATATCTTCATGGCCTTTACCACGGAGGCAGTGCGTCCATTTCAGCGACAACCAGGCAGTACCCACGATCGTCGTTAGATGATAAATTACGCGGCCGCTATTCTATAGACTGCTGCATTGTAACGGTTACATCTAAAGGTGAAACCAAAATTATTGTTTTCTTCAAATAGAAACAAATTCGTGATGTGAACTTATAATTTTATTTATCTAATTACATAAAAAAGTATTTTTCTTATAAGTTTTTTTCTTTGCCCTTCTTTATATATTTTACACAGAAACGCAAAAGTCGTATTTCTATGAACCTTATCGTAAGCGAGTAGAGTTCAAATTTGCGTTGAAAATTACCGGATTCTGGGACAATTTAACGATAACTAGTACAAATTTACCGGGTACTGGTACAACTAGCCCTTTTTTGATTATTTTTCTATCTTAGTTAAAGAAAATTCCAAATAAAATTAAAAAAGCATATTACAATAAAACTAGCTTAAATTGTCTCTCTAGTCATGTAATTATTTTTTTTGTAAGACTTCTAGTGTTAGCATAGCATGTCAGCAAAGTTGGTGAAGTTCAAAACTTAACGGTAACTGGGACGTTTACCTTACTTTGGCTAACTTTGACAAGATACTATGAATAATTTCCAGATAAAGTGATTAATTTATCACATTGTCTAGTCAATTTGGGTATTATATACAATGACTAGTGACTATGTTTAATATCTATTTAATCACTATGGCTGTAACATATACATAGCAAGGAGCGAGGTTTTTGTTTTTATAAATAGGGTCAGTTTTCATTTTTGTTTTTAATGGGCTGAATTAATGGGTATTAAACATTTGGAATACGTTTGGAATACTTAAGAAACATTTTAATCGAGCGATAAGTTACTTGACTGACCGTAACGCTATCGCATGAGTCTAATTTTCAGGAATTCGATTTGAAATTTCTCGCTCGCTAATACAATTAAGTTTCGTTAACTCCATAAACAGGGGCAAACGTAAACAAAACATTCAAAATTGGCAAAAATGCTTTGTGACATTTTAATTTGAATCCGTCGAAAAATTCGATATTGGAAAATGAAACATTTTACGCAAGTTATAATTACGCGAGCGCCGCGCGGCCCCCCCCGCCTCCCCGCTGCCCCGCCTCGCATCACATTCAAACTTAATTACTAACTATGATGGTAATTTATATTTTAAAAATACCTCCTCTAGTGCGTTGTGGAAATTACTACTTTCGGATTGTAGGATTTAATTTAACTCACAACACAACACAGATGTGTAGTTGTATTATGCTTTAATCATTCATGTTACTGGTATGGTATAACACAACATTATGCTCGTGTCCAACAACGTGATAGACAAAGGTTATGCCTTGCCATAGATTATTTACATTTTGACAGACACGTTTGTGTAGCTTTGTGTTGCTTTAATCAACTAATAACCTGAACATTGAGGGCTCGTGACACACACGGCGAATATTCCAGAAGGCACGAGTATGTGACAAGACAACAGTCCCATCGGCTCAAGAGAAGTCTTACAAACAGAAGCAACTTCCTAGACACATAACTGACTGTTGTTGTTATTAGAATGAATCCGAATCCGGGTTTTGTCTTAGCAACGACTTACACTACCCATTTAAACCCGTAAACTATTATCAAAGCTACTTTTCAATGGATTTATTAAACCACATTCACAATAACACACAATACGAGAATACAGTAATATATCACTTTACATGACTAATTCACCATTACTTAATTACTTATTAGTAACCACTTTAACATAATTACAAAGCAGATACTCAGTTTAATTACCGATTAGCATAATATGTACATATACCTCTACTCTGTTGCGACATAAACACGTATTATCTGTGACAAATCAAGCAGAGAGTGATCAGTACTCTGCGCATTCAATTAACTGGTGACAATGTATGGCGAGCCGCGCCGGGGCTCCGGGCCTGTATTACCCTACTATTGTTCACGACAGGGTCAAGTGAGGGGCGGGGTATGTGACAAATGATAAGAGAAGTACCATCCTTAACTCGGGGAGTGATAGCATGCAGAAGACAAGACAAAGTTATTGTAGGAAACATTTGGATCCTAGTGTCCAGAAACCCCAGACACAGTTACAATCTATTCCTGCAGCGATTGTAACCAAAAACTTTAAGCTGTAAACACTAATAATGTCCAATTAAAACTTCAATGCTCATTCAGAAGGACCTCCAGGGAGACGTATTCGGTTGTAGCAATTATGTTGACTGCTCGACCATAAAAGGGTTTCCGTAATATTTATATTGGGGCATAAAGTCATATTCCATTTTTATTGCTTCTCGAAGGATCAATAAAATAACATTGTAACGTAAGTAAATACAGTATGTCGTGATGAAGCTTCTGCGTTGTCTACTATGTGGCAGTAAGTAGGAAGCGATTAATTGCTAGATATTAATAATCGTATTGTTTTGTGCTCGTCGTAAACTGTCCCGGGTTTATGACTGCTCCGAGTTTTATTGGTAATCGCTAGCAAATGTTATGTTTGCCTTAGTTTGAACTTACTGTGTTTTCGTTACATATTTGCTCGGCAAAAAGGCTTAGCTATGAATATTTTTACTGCACGATGTTATCGTGAAATGATAAGCATTTATGGAAGTGTAATCCGATGTATTACAGTTTGGAAGACTTCATAACTAAAATAATAACAACGTAAAACTGACTTGATCGATATGAACTTGTCCGAATAACAAAGTATGAGTCTGAGAGAATGTTTTATACACTGTGTGTGCAACAGGCTTAGTAGTAAATCTAGCTAGACCATAACATTGCCTGTTAAGAAAATATAGTCAAATTGATATAATATTTCAGCAACCTTTCACGCGGGACCCCTGTGTAATAAGCTAAAATTCTATGAAGTAATTAATTAGTTAGTTATACCGCCACATAATAGAGGAGAGGTAATAAATCTCCGCTTTGTTCCTCCCGGTGCACGCGACTGTATATTGCATCGCAATCGATACAGCCTGTGACGCAATAACTTGGGAAGCCGCCATACCTGTGTACTGGATGTGACAAATTGCCGTCCTGGTAATTTATTGACTTATTTGTTTACTTAGTTCTGTCTAGGCAAACCAGTAAACAAATCACAATTGTGAAAAATCAAGATTAACTGTCTGTGTGCATATCGAAATAGTTGAATAGACAAGCATTACTTTTATTTTAAAATCCCGCTCAATTATTCAGTTTAAATATCGTCTCATTCATTGCCGTGTTTTTTTAAAGATAAAATGGGACGTGTATATGAGACCATCTTGTCTACATTATGTGCAATGTATGTAACAAGGGCACGGGTTTCTTCCAACTTACCCTAACTAAGTTTCGGACCCTATTAGAGGGCAAAAGTCTTCATGATTAAGTTTAGTTTTTTGTCACACCAAAACAACACCGTGGTTCGAAAATAATTGGATGTTTTACATATTATGTTCCTCGCCATGTATATGAGATACGTAAAATATTTCTGCCAGCTATTGATTTTTAGCAAAGTTTTACAATGCGAGGTACTGTCATAGATGATGATAGATGATAACTAACAATAAGCATTTTGTTATTATCCTAAGCTTGTTAGCTGGTGATTAGGTAGACATTACAGAGACCTCATTGGGATCCAATCACAATTTACAAATCCTAATGTAATATCGCGCTGCAGTTGATACGCAGTAACAAGTGTCGAGTTAGCGCAATCAGCGCGCATTGAGCCAGGCCCGGCGCAGGCCAGCGCAGGCCTGCCTGTGGCCTGAATCCCTAATAGCGGGGCTCGTTACGTGGCCGCGCCAAATTGCCCTTTTTGTCCTGTTTGTCTTTATTGGCGCCGTTTGACGGTCACGGTGCCTTCTCATTTGTTGTTGTAGTTAGGAGCGGCTCGGGTATACCCGCTTCAGATAAGTTCAGCTGATTTATCTGAGCGGACGCGAGTGGACGGATTCAGGCTCTGCGTGTAAGTAAATAGCAGCGGTTTGTACAACTTGTTAGTCTAGTCAGCGTACGGGAGACAAATTGCATACCTACTAGATGATACTTTTATAAAATGGTACAAATGACGAAGTCACAGTCCGTACTCTTTTATTATACTGTAACAATAAGCAGGTAGAAACACAATGTAATAAAGTAAATATGTCTCAGCACCGCTGTCCACAAAACCACACAAAGAAATATAAAATAATCGTATCGCCTGGGAGATATTATATCCTAGTAACACAATGTAATATCGTGTGGAACCTATGTTTACTTATATACCGAATGGTTTTATTACTTTCGCCATTTTGTGATAGAGATTTGAACATGCTCGCGATATTGCCTGACTGTCAGTCAAAATATAGTTTCCATTGAAAATAGCTTTCACAAAAATAACGAAAAAATATCGTGAGCGACATTGTAATCCCCGCACTGTGCACAGACTGCGGAACATAATACGACTTCCAGAATCTATGACTGAATAACGCGGCCCCCGAAATATTCCCAAATCTTAATCAAGCTCTAATCTCTTGGAAAAAGGTATCTGCCCATGGAGAAAAATCTCGGACCGATCTCATATCGAATAGGAAAGTATTGGAGGCGGGTAACAATTGGGGGTTACCTGGACCTCCGAATATATTTTTATACGAGCTCAGACCCTTTCCCTTTTCAATGATACGTCGGGGAATATTTTGACAAACTAATATTAGCGGAGATTACCTCGACGGATAGTTATGCAAACAGCGACCCGCCCCAGAACCTATTACGGATTGCTTTTACTTAACTATGGGAAAGGTAAAGAAGGACCACATTTGTATGCACGCGCCATTATATAGAGGTATTATTCTTTAGTTATCATTGACGTCCACGTACCCGGCAGCGGGTCCTATGAAAACATCGGTGAAGCAATGTGAGAGGCGGCCGGACCCGGACGGGGTTTACGACAATACCGCATCGTTACTGGTCAATGTTAATAGCTATTTGTAGCTATGCCACTCGATATTGGAACTGCGTAATCGACTGAAAAGATTGCAACCGAATGTAATCAAAGTATATCGTACGAATACATTTATCAGTTATTTAGTTAAGTTACAATACATATAAGAACTCTTTTAATGCAATCCCACATATATAAAAGTCCAGTAATAATGATCACTTCTAACATTTTCTAGGTGTAAGCATGAATGTTTTTGTGTATCTACAGTGTTGGAACTGTTTCCGTAATGTGGCTCTCGTACAAAGGCTGCTATAAATAACAGTGAAAGTTGGGTTCAATGAAAGTTAAACACGTCGGGTTGTATGTTCGTCTGTGGCAGGTGACTAGCGTCCTGTACAAACAGCCGACTGACCCACTTACAGTATCTATCAGGCGCTTGATTCCGTGGTCGTCATCACTTTTTGTTAAAATTTAAATTCATTAATTTATTACATAATCCTCACTAATATTATAAATGCAAAAGTCACTCTGCTGGTTTCATCTGGGTGCCTTAAAAGTTTTTTTTTCCGGGACGCGAGTAGAATCGCAGGCAACAACTAGTAATTTATATTTATATAATAAATATAAATGTTAAGCACTTAGAAAAAAATATCAGATTGTACCTATCGTTGTCGAAGGACGATTCCAAGCTTCGGAAAGCTCCTTGAAAATTATCAGCCAAGCGTAAACTTCTGTTTGAATTAACTACCTACATACAGGCTTGATAAATCTTATCAATTTGCTCAATCGAAACGGTACGGTTTGTCTGCTATCTAGGTGGCTAGTGGATACAAAGCAATAGATTTATTTATAAAGCTTTTGAAAAAACCAGTGTGAAATGAACAAGGATGTAGTATAATAATTCAAAAGCGTGGAGAAATATAGTGTTTTAGTGATGGAGGATGGAGTGGGCGGACATTAATCGGCACACGCGGTCCATCCATCAAGTTTTTACGGACGCGCGGTGGCCACTCTTTGCCGTTTTATTGCTATACGACAAATCGACATACATATTTTATGTTACGATGTGTGTGTTTCATCATTTTTTTGTGCGTGGAAAACGTTGGACGAGTTTAGAATGTGTTTTGTTAGAAAGTAGTACATACGAATAAAGTCTTCGAAGCTACGATACAAAATCGTTAACCAAATTCAATAAAATGCTCTAAAAACATCAACATTTAGGTTCATGCTTCGTATTTCAACCGCATGAATCCTGAATACAATTACAAGCTCCCAGAGGAATTGTTCATTGTAGAGTTAAAGCCGCTGGAGTTCCGCATTCACTAGTGAGCATTGTCGGATGTTATAACAATACAGCAATAAAAATACTACATACTCCAAACATTTTCAGTATCTGATATTATTCGGGATAAGAGAAACTTGCTGACAAAGGCAGGGAAAGCCTCGGGCAGTGGATAACAAATAAATAATACTGGTATTTGTATTATTTGGTGCACAGAGCACCGATGCTATCAACTTGATCGTTCACTATTATATGTATGTAGTTTGAGCAACTAGACAAGTCTTTGTGCGAACCTAGCGCGTGTTTTCGTTTTATGAAAAGTTTTTTTATTTGAATTTAAAAATGAAAAATCATTCTACAAACAAAATGTTATTTTTAAGGACTAAGAAAGAATTTTTGTCAAGTTATAATTACCCATTTTCACAAACAACTTTAGCATATTCATAGCTCTATCCAAAATGAAAAAGTATTATTTTTCTTGCCTTAACAAATACTATATCTCTCGATGTTCTACTATATATTTTCCCCAAAGTTATTACTAAACCTGTAGTATGACCTTAGCTGGCCCGACATCACCAGAAATTAATTTTGCTCGTCTGCTGTAAGTTGTTCCCGGTTGTCTCAGGACGTGATTCAGTTCTTCTTGAGAAGCAATTAGTGATCGTGTCGGGGCGGCGGCGGCGGCGACAAGCGCGGACAAGCCCTGTTTAATTATGGACTTGTAAATGTTGATTTATTTCCACAGTACACTCATACCAACTACCATTACTCGTTGGATTTTTTATTTCTATTGGACTTTATATTTTGTGCCGTAAATAACGAACTCCAACCATTCATATAATACACGTTATTAACTTAAATAGGAGAGGTTTAAGGAGTACGTCCATGGGTACCGTTTCTATCTCCAATCATAATCGAATGATAGGCAATCAATAGCATTGTTATCTATCTATAACAAAACGTCCCTTCATGAATTGTGGAACTATTGTGACTCATACCAAAATGGAGGTAAAATTAATTTTCCTGAAGCAGGACCAAAGCTTAAGTACCACCTAGTTAGGTATATGGAGTATAATCGCCGAGAGGAAGCAGATATCAGTCCTCCTAACTAGGTCCAAATTAATATTATTGTGTTAATTGAGAGCAGCCGAACATTCAGCGATTTCAGAGAGACATTTGATATTCGTTCAATTTTGAAATAGTATCAGTAGATCAAAGGGTGGTGTAATTTTCTTTGTTTATCATTTATCGAATCTCGTTAATAACAGCTTTGAGTGGTTGTTAATTGTTTGTTATTATTGTTACAGATAAATGCAGACATGCACCGCATCACGCTTGTGCTCCCTGACGGGGTGAGTTACTCGTCTACATTACAGCTCGTCTATCTCTGGAGGGTCGGCGTGTACCTGCAGAGCTACAATAACATAAACTTTACCTAGTGAAGACTGCACAATTCTCTCGGCAGCACAATACAGTTTCCTGTGTATTGTGTTCGTGTTTCACCCGGTGTAGAAACACCTTATATTTCCCGTTTCTTTTCTCGTAAGGCTATTAATTTAGCTAGTCTCCTTATCTACCCAGTTAAACCTTTAAGCGCGGCCTATAAAACCTTCCAATTTAATTCCGTTGCTATACAAAGAGGCGATCCTATGAATTTTCATTAGAACTTATTTTTTCCATTAGTGCGTCTTGGAAAGCCTTCTTTTTATTCGTTAACGTCGTTCACTTAATTCCTGTCTTAATGATCTCTCCAGCCGTCATCACGGTTTAGTGCACATATGAAATTTATCCATGACCAGAAAGGGCAAAAAGTCCAACCACATAATGTAATGTATTGAATGTTTCCAATAATTGTATGTTTCAAAAAATATTAGAGAATAATTATTTACTTACTATTTATAAATTCAGTTTCTATATTACTGGGAAATAACATACCTCTGTAACAAATTGTCACTCCTCCCGTACCTCTCTCTGGGGCCAGTGAGCCGCGCTCAACGTTTTTCTTTTCATTTAAAACAGTTGCGGAAGATTTTAATCTGTTAAGCGTTCATTTGGCGTCCTGAATCGTTCGGAAATGAAATGATATCGTGAAGTGTGCTCATAGAATAGGATTAGCCTTTACACAGGTATCAGTGGAATTAGCTCTCGATTGGATTTCTCTAATGAAACGCATGTTAGTGTCCGAGGGAAATGCTTTGTTATATGCTAATGAAGTGGTCACGGCACCCGTAATGGAGTTACAATGTTAAGTATTATCTTAGTCTACATGGGGTACCTATAGAATAATGTTAAACGCAGATTTAAGATAACTGCCAAAGTGCTGACAAGATCGTTAGGAATATACTTCTAGATCCATTATACCTACATAGGCAGTGTTTATTGCTTCTTGAGTATATACTGAACCGCAATCAATCATATAAATGAGCATTAAATTACACTAAAAAAATCTTTACAAAGTCAACAAAACTTTATGTTTTGGGAGTTGAGCTATAAGTCAGGTCCCCGCAGCAATAAGTCTGTCTGTCTGGTTATGCGGGGATGTTGGCAACAAGCACGAGGTAATCTAAAATTGGAGTGCGGCGCAAATCTGGCAAACGATCAGTTTTGAACGGTTTACAAACAAATCAACATAAAATATACGACTTAAACTCTGTATTCCGCGTAACTTGGTTCTATGCAGTTATACTTTTATGTCATGATATATTTTATCAGAAGATTCTTCAGTTAAGTATAAGAACAAAATATGTTCCTGTAAAAACAAACAGCATCCCTTCTAAGAGAGACAGAAGAGATGCGGTTTTACTATAACAGTAAATCTGAAGTCACTGAGAGCCCACAAAAATGGTTTCAGCGTAAATCTAGTCAGCGCCACAGAAGATGTATAGGAGTATATATGGTAGGAACATGCGCGGTGTGTGATTGCGAGGCGTGCATTATTGAGCCGAGCGCCATCACGAGCCCTGAATTATTCGCAGCTACCCTCTTATTTAGTGCGGCCCTGTGGAGCGACCCGTCCGGCACCGGCAGCTCACCGCAAGCCGGATGGTACTAAACATCACTAACGCGCGTTCAATCTGCGGCCGATACCACTCGCTTCCCGAAACAATGAACGAACCACGATAGCTTCGACTGTTTACTGGAGAGCCTCCATACAGTCTTGTGTCGTGCAAACACGTTCCAACCTTTACTTCAACAATTGAGTATGCTTTGACCGAGCTCTCTTTGTTCTCAATGACGTAATTATTTCAAAGCCGAGCCTGCCGAGTTTCCGACGAAAATAATTATAAGTACGTAAGTACTACGTATGTAAAGTTATACAAGGAACCCGTATATTTCGAGTCTTTGGTCTGAGCCGGCACGTCTTAACCTTCGTTTGAGGAACTCATTTTAATTAACACGTGAGCCCTCAAACAACTCTTGAAACAGAACTTGCGATCAATTTACTTTTACTGAGTGGATGCTTATTCTGCAAACACAGCAGCGGATCTGTCATAAATCGTGTCATTAAAATAATTCCGGTAATTTCCATAATGGCCACAGTATTGCGGGCTTGTCGGCGGAATGACGCCCTGTAGCAATTAAGTTCCGAGACGCATCCACGAGCTCCCAATTAACTGCGGTCCTATCGATACAAAAGACATTGATTGCTTGTGCGTCTGCCGAGATTATTTGAGAGCTCTCGAACACAAGAGGCAGTCAGGGCGCCAATAAACTCACTTAACGCTTGTGTTCCAATGAAACTCAAGCGGAAAAATGACAAACAGAATAAAGAGTTACTCATTCACGATTCTCGTTTTGTTCTATCGCACTTATTTGTCAGCTGTCGATGGGTAAACAAGAACAACAAAAGGTGGAGCGAAAAGAGTGCCTTTGTCTAAGAAAATTAAAAATAAATAGCGCGTCTGCTGAGTGGGAGTATAATAACGATAATAAATGTACAATATAAATCAGTGGGGCCTGGGTTCGATGGGCTGACGCTAATGACGTTTTCACATCAATTAAGTGAGGCTGGTGAGCGCCACTTGTCAACGTCATCGGCTGTGAGCAGACGTCGGCACGCGTTACACGGGCAGAGGTAGTGCCTTCTCTCTGGATTATATCCCGAGCGAGTTGCTGCTGTAATTAATTGTGAAGTAGAATATGTCTAAGCAGAATATGAAGTAAGAGTCTGCGTCACTTGCCGGCGAAGTTGCAACTACGTCGGTAGTACTCGGAAGGCAGTCGAAGTTTACAGTAGTTTTATTGGTGTTTGCTGAAAGCAAATATGCGTCATCGTAAAAGCTTAAAGAACTTGTTGTCTGTACGAATAGTAGGTATATTGATACCATTATTTGTAGATAGATATTTTGTAGTGTATTTGGCTTTAGTTAAATGCCTGTATAAATAACCTAAAGAATAACTTCGCAGTTAAAGACAAAGGAATCATTGCCACGTAGGTGTGTCTACTACCCACGTACTTCCTTACTATCAGACGTTTATTTTAGGCCTCTCTAGAATCTTTAATGTGTCATTCCAAATTCGAAAGGTTGACTTATTTTTGTATCAAGTTACGTGGATTCATATTTCCTGTATAAACTAAGTCATATCGTCTATCTATACAACACGCTAAAATTCTCCCGAGCGACGATAAATGATCAATAAACATAACTGTGGTATTTCTGTCGTGAGTGCACTAGGGTTCTTATCTACCGGAAAAAATTAACACCATAATTATCAGCTGATTTTCCGGATCCATTTTTTCCTACCATCCTTTTTACGTAACCTCCAAATATATCTTAACAAACTAACCAGATAAGATTGTTTATAATTTGAGGCGTCGGTTACGCCTCCGAGGGTTCATGTGAGCGGCCGCGTCACCGCTTTATAATTCAAAACATTTTCTTAATTAGCTGCACCAACCTCCTAGCTTTGATACGGTTAGGTTTGATGTTAGCTTTCATATTAATTAGAATTTTAATTTAACTAACGAAACAACATGTTCAAGTTTGGGAGCGAAACATTCTTTCGTGAGGAATGCTTTCTTAAACTCGGAGCGAACGTGAAGGAATCATTTTATATTCTAGTCACTATAATATACCTGAATTAATCCAACATACCCGCATCGTGAGGCTTTGAAGACTTTCATCAAAGTGAAAAATTTCTGAAAAATACTTCTGTACCTACCTGTGTCGCTCGAGGCGAAGCCTTTCAAATGTGTTATCGGCTGCTTAGCACGTTATTCTGAACTCGTGACAAACTTTGATTTAGGGCGTTGTATAAACGCGGCGGTTTTTTCGCGAAATGGTCGGGCGTGACTGGCGCGCGCGGCTCTGCGGGCAATTTGTGTCAAACTCGCGTCAACTTGTGATAATTTATTTCACGCTCACGTTCACCTTCAATGAAAGATAGTTATTTAATTTTGAACATGTTAAAGTTTAGCCTGAATTACTGTGAGCTGAATGATTACACGTACGCGAAGGAAATTATTTATTCAAGCTGTTCGTATCAGGTAGTTGAGGAAGGACGTTCAGGGAACACGGTGGTGTATTGTCGTAATATTAAATTATAACAATGTTGGAAGACTTAGGCAAGTCTGCTGAACTCCGACATGCGTGTAAATTGACATTAAACTTCCACCATCTGTCCCCCGCCGCCCGCGCCCCGCACGCCGCTCCGCGCGCCCCGCACGGCTCACGCGCCGCAGGTTGCCAAACGTTTGCCGATTCATAATGCATGAAGTGTTAAACTTTCGGCCGCTCAACTATTCTCCCCTTTCCCTTTGAGTTACAACTTTTGCAGGCGTCAATATAATACATTCATATTATCACGGCTGAGGGAAATCTACTCAAACTGAGGAATCTTTTGCAGAAAAACAATCTGAAAAAGGAAAGAAAAGTTTCAGAAACATTTATGTTTGTACCGCTAAGGTGACTTGATTTTGTAATCAAAATGTTATTTGATTTAAAGTTACCAATGTATATACAGTAGGGGTGGTACAAGCCCTTAAAATAGGCTGTGGTGGCACATGCATCCGACATGGAACAAATATTTTGAAAAATCACATTGGTAGGTACATTCACATTTATCAAATTCACGTACATGAGGGAATACATAGAGGTACGATGTACTTCCTAGGGGTAGTATTTACCGTTGTGGACATGCCCAGTGCGCACTACAGCAGGTCCGGCACGGGGCATACCTATGAATGCTCAGCAATAGGTATTAGAATGAGTTCTCATATTCTCGTAAAAAACGCACCGCACCTTGTTACATTAACATTCAGAAATGTGAAGGCTGCCGAAAAGCGCGGGAGACAAACCCTTTCTAGACTTTACGACAGGAGCCAATCAATGCGTCGGCCTTCACAGCCAGGACTCCTTGTTACCAGCCAGGAGACATTGCAGAGAAGCTTCAGTACTTCTCGCACAAAAACTGGAGCTACACGTTACTGCTCCGACACCGACATCGATCACTTTTATGGCTCACAATTATATCTGCCATAACTCTTTTATGTGCAAATATAAAATACCAAATTACCTTTTAGATAGCGACTTCAAGCGTTTCCACTCCACTTTGATATTTTATGCTATTTTTAAATAATCCAACTAGAAAATCTGTTGAATGAGATATGAATAAAAGATCAAATGAAAATAGTAAATAAAATAATTCCATACTTGCTCGGGTTTGTACAATCATAAATATAAAACTGGATATGGAGCAGACAAGGCTTAAGAAAATATATGAAACAATCGCGGCGTACGAGTTGTGTGCGTTCCCTCTTATTCCTGGCTGAGCAGCTGCGATGTAGGTCACATGCGCTATGATTTAAGACAATTGGGTCGCGATATGCCGCCCACAGGATTGTGGTGCCCGATCTACCTAAATGAATATGTATACGAATGGGCCGGTCAGTCCCGCCGACCGCGATATGCGGCCCGGCCTCTCGTGCCCGCGGTTTAAAATAATATAGAAAACAATGGCTAAAATAACACGAAGAAATAATTAATGATAATAAGGGAAATGGAGTTGAGGATATACAGTTATGGTGCTGTAAAAATAAGCCATTCGTGAACTAAAGCATTATTTCTGATTAGAACAGAAACGTTAAAATTACCCCTCAGAGACGATGGGGCACACGCGACATATATGTCGTGCGACAAATCGTGTGGCACAGCCGGCGCTGTGTCGCACGTTCATCACTCATATTTCATGAAACGATCAAATTCGTATCACTTTCGGCGAGAGTGATAATTTCCCCGGAGACGACACACAAGAAAACATGCCACAACTCGCTGAAAGGGATCACACAAGAATTTTGTTTATTTAGATATTTGTTAGCAAAAGGTGCGCGACGATTGTTCAAATAATTGACATTTTAAATTGAACGGCAAAATGTTATTTGTACTAATTAAACGAACTTGACAAATAGAATTAGAAGTTATTCATTGGAAGGACCAATTAATCGTAAATGGAATCATTTCTTTATCTAAGAAAGTAATGCTTGAACAAAACTGATATTAATTGCGTTTATGAAAATAACTAATTATGTAAGGTTTATTTGGTCAAAAGGATATATACATATTAACATAAAAATACGGCGCAAATATAGCACCCTGGTTGGTAACTATACCTTTGAGCCGTTTGGGGTTGAAACCCTCGGGCCGTGGGGTCCAAGTGCTTATCTCCTTTTTAAAGATCTGGCAAAGCGACTTGCTGACACTTCAAGTGACCCAAAGGCTGGTTTTTATTTTGGTCAAAAATTAAGCATTGCCATCCAACGTGGCAATGCTGCCAGCCTCTTGGGTACACTCCCGGTGGGCAGCGATGAGGAGTTTTTTGATGCCATTTTGTAATTGCGTTTATTAGATTTATGTACATGATCCATAATTGATGACACTTTATGAAAGTTGTTAAGCAAAGAAAATCTTGCCTAAAGACACTTTATTTTTTATGGTTATTTTTCGAATAATATTTTATTATGCGGGATTCTGAGAATCTAATATTAAGGTACATCTTCAATTAACTTCCGATGTTGAGAGAAAACTCGGATAATTTTCCAGCCACATCACCTTCATTTATATAATGTTCGCTGGTCCGTCTCGCGTCTGTCACCGCCCCCCCCCCCCCACCCCTCGGCCTGACACCCCATGCTTTGTTTACTGACGCCATAAACCTGTTTAATGAGTGGTGTAACGACCTCCTCTCACAAAAAATGATTACGAGTAGAATAATTAAGTATAATTCATAATGAAACATATTTGTGCGTCGGACAATGAAGGGTGTTTTGTTTTCAGGTTATTATAAAGGTGTAATATGTAACACGATATGGCGATGTTTTTGCGAACGGTTGCTTTTAATAATAGGAAGGTTCCAGCGTATTGTGTTCTAATGAACAGCTCTTTGATGTTGAACAGAATAACGTTTGATTTGGACGTCGTCTGATGAGGAAGTTTTTTCTATAAATTCGATAAATGTAGGTACAAAATATCCATGTTGTTAATTAAAAATGAAATTATTTAACCAACTAGAGGCATAAAAGCTAGGAATTGTTTGCATTTCTTTAACTTTTAAAAGAATCATGCAATTTTAAAGGAAGAACAAAGTTGAAACATTACTTGTTGTTTAATATTGTAGGTATCAAGCGGCTAAAAATACGAAAGTATTCTGTAACAATTTCAAGAAAAGTAATTGAAAATATAGTCTCGCTGACGCTGCTGCGCTGTTTGGACAAGCGGAGTAAATACGAGCGCCTGTCGCGCGCTGATACCGCACCGAGCCGTGCCACACCGCGCCGCGCCGCGCCGCCTCCGCGCCGCCGCCGTGCTGCGCCGCCCGCTGGTTTATTGCTGCCTCATTAACTTTCGCTTGTGTTAGGTTTACTAATTGGATTTGCACCTTTTTATTGCTGAGCTGTTTTTAATTATATGGTTTCAGAGTACCCTTTTAGTAAAGATAGATCATACAAAAGCATTTTTATTTATTGGGACTACTATTAGAACCGCTTTTAAATAATATGAAGAAAAAGAAATAAAAATCATTTAAATCTATAAATACAAACTCTGAGTCGAAAGTTTAGAAAAAAACAGTATGATTTATAATCTAAGAAAAACTCTAGAGTAAAACTCATTATAACCGCCATTAACAAATAAAACAACAAAACATTAAGAACTTTGAACACGACGTAAAATGAATTACCTTTTTATCAAAAGAAGGCTAATTTGCGCGTTGTCATTAATCACAGGACAAAGCTTCGATAAAACAATGTTTTTACAAATAAAACAAAAAACCGGAATATAAATCTTATCAAAGAATTTGGCTTTGTTTCCAAAAATAGGTAGATAGTAGTAAACAATTGTTTATAATCGATGTTGGCGCAGTAACCGCGGGTCTGCCGAGACGAGCAGGAACAGACAATAATGCTGGGCGCACAAAGGCAGGTAATGCTGTTGAATTAATGATGTCTGAGAGAGTGAAGTGCCACTCGTGCAGTACCGGCCGCTCACAGATTGCCGGGACTTCGTTACGACCCCCTGTTATCCAATCAAATGTTCTCCCATTTTTTGGGACAGAATATTTAATAAATTCGGGACGCTCCTATTATTCTCATATTTTAAGTGTTCACTGATTCGGCTATGAATATCAGGACGACATCAAACGCAAATAATGAAATAGATTTGTCCTGTAAAAACGTAAAGCTTATATGTTTGAGTAAGAAAAGAAATCGTATTTGCGGCAGGTATGTACTACATATTAATGAAAAAAACCGGCCAAGTGCGAGTCGGACTCGAGCACGAAGGGTTCCGTACCGATTTATAAAACGGATAAAAAAATTACGTTTGTTGTATGGGGGCCCCCCAAAATATTTATTTAATTCTAGTTCTAGTTTTCAGTTGTTGTTATATCGGCAACAATAATACATCATCTGTGAAAATTTCAGTTCTCTAACTATCACGGTTCATGAGATACAGCCTGGTGACAGACGGACGGACGGACGGACAGAGGAACGAAAACAATAGGGTCCCGCTTTACCCTTTGGGTAAGGAACCCTTAAAAACCGTTATTCTTTGAGAATATTTACCTATACACTAATATTTTCAGTATGTTGTACAGTTAGAGTTCATGTCTATTATTCTGATGCTTCATGTTCTGTGTACTGTCTGGATGTGGGCGTCGTAACCTTTCCAAAATCAGCCTAATGACATGTTAACAGACGTTTAAAAATAAAAACATCTGAGTTAGAGACAGCGAGGCGCGCAACCAATTTAGCCGAATCTCAAAGAGTTCTTCTACATGATGTACCTCAAAGAAATGTCAATAAGTTATGATGGAGCAAACGTCTGCTGGTTACGCGTCTCGGCGCAATTTGTTTCATGTCGGCGGCCCTTCCATCAGCCGATACTTATTGCTTCCCTCCAATTTCGCGACTAATGCCTCTGGGCTAGTTTCTGACCTACTTCACTTGAACGATAGTCCTTCATATTTTTTTGACATTCAACTGTAATCCTCCTGAGGCTAATTTGATTGAAGTAAGTATTAAACGTCAAATCACATTTCGAGTTTGCCGAACCATTTTTCCGGATTTTAAAATTAACGCTATTTTCGTTTGATGTTATAAAAAGGCGCCCGAGATCAAGACAATCTGAGAACGTTCGCAGTAATTCGGTTGGAGAAGTGGGAAATCTTAGTACAACGGTTGCTTGCGTTCTATTACACGGAGCACCTCACCTCGGATGTTATTTACTATTCAATAGTGTATCCTAGGTAACGTATGTAGAATAGTGATATTGTTATCGTGTTGCTCTCAGTAGTGGTTAAGTAGTATAATAAGCGAGGCTAAGCGCTCCGGTGCGCTAACGTAGTTACTAACAGCAGGCAGCGCAACGCGGCTTAAGATAGTTTGCGCTAACTAGCGCACTCGCAACGCGTTGCACGCCAACAGTATACGAAAAACACATGTCCGCAAATATACGAGCTAACTACAGTTTTACGAAATATCAATTTACATTATTTGTAGATACAGCGCGTGTCCTTCGTAATTTTACCACCACGAAGATATTTGTAACTCAAGAAGATTTACGGCAACATAAACCAATTTAATTGTGTAAGCGTTGAAAAGAATTTACACGGTTCAGGACTACTACCTATGTTACTATTGTGTAAACTCAAGTAATATTAAATTTTGAAAAGATTTTCTTTTGACTATCGCAAAGATATCTCTGCAAAATGCTTATAAAAGATTCACTAACTAAAACAAACAATGAACGCTTTAAAGTGAACGAGCTCGCTCTCACCTTTTCACGAAAAATTCTATCAAAGAAAAAACTAGAGGTCATTCGGTAACCGAGACTTTGGAAGTTGAAACATTCGTATGCAGATGACGCCCGAAACCCGTCGACGTATCGCCGGTCCCCTGCGCGCCTAACGATATGGGCCCCGGGGTACCTGGGCCCCGATACCGCGCCATATCTCCTCTCAGGGAATGCAAATGGCGTACAATGTGCCGTCTATTTCTTGGTACATGTGAGCCGTTCAAATGAAATTTAAAAGGATAAAAGAAGTTTGCTAAACAGGCATTTCTTCGGGGACTGATAGGTACCTGCTTCAATGATTTGATTCCATAAGAAATAAAGGTATATTTACTTCAAGCGTTTTCTTCATGATAGCGCAAATATTTCTTATTTTCTCGATCAATTTCGTGATATGTGTAACCAGAGTGATTCATGACGTAAAGTAGGCAATAATCTCTCATCCACACAGATTCCTGACGTAAAAATCCATCTTTCTCACGCGATGTCTCGCTCGAGCTATTATCTTGAATTGAGGGGAATAGGTTATTCGTAGACGGTAAACTAGCTATTTGTATTCATTACTCAATTTCAATTCAAACATTTCTCTGTGTGGAGTCCAAGAAATTCACTAATATTGTTGTAGGGCCTGCGTCCGATGAACAAAAGCATTCGTAATTACAAACCTAATAACGTGACGTAGTTGCGGGGACTTCTCGGAGCTTTAAAATAGTTCGCGAGTGATGCCTTCCCCGAACTCAATGCCGAGATCCTTGATTAAAACTGGATGAAAGGACAGGGGACCAATCAATTTGAAACATATCAACCGAACAGAATGTTTGCGAGGACAGCTCTACATGTAATTGGAACGCATTGTTTTACACATTACTGTTGAATATTCCGTCTGTCCACTGGACACTTGCTAACATATAACATTAAACACAATCATTGTAACAGAGCCCAAAAAACAATTTAAAGCTGTAAAAGTAACATTTGACGCCACTTTTCAAACGATCTGACAGTGGACTCTTAGCTCAGGACCTCCGTCTAATATTTATAGTACAAAGGTTGAACATATTTGACACCCTAAAAGTGTTGGATATTGAGCGGCAATATGTTGGGGCGCGTGTCCCCGGCCCCAGGCCCCGGCTGAGAGCAAGTTTATGTATGCAGGGCTCGTCGGGACAGGTTCGCGTCTAATAGGCGTCTAGGTCGACGCTTTCAATACTCCGTACAGAGCGCCTAGCTTTTATTCGACCGCAACCCTTTCACAAAAGGTCATAAAAGAAACTTTAAGGATTCCCCGAACCGAAATCAAAGCGCCGACATAAGCGAGTCTCAAAGTCAAAGGTACACGCGTACAACACAATTATATTTTATTAAAACCGTGAGAAGACGTCGGTGTTCAATAAGAGAAGACACATTTAGGCCGCGGGTACAGCGCGTGTCGCGTGACGGGTGCATGACTCGAGCGCCATTCAGCGCGTCTGCCACCGACGTAAGGAGACTATTTGTCTTCCGCCCGCCGCCGACAAAAACTAAACCACTTTTTCCCCAAACTTAACTTTTGTGTAGCAGAAGCCATTTGGAGGAAAACATTTCTAAAGAGTTGCCGAATTTCTGGTCGTCAAAGATACGAAAACAAATTAATTGGGAAAGTTGTCGCGTGTGAGGTGCGTGCGCGCCTTATTGTTGTTTGTGTTCGATGATTGTTTCCTCACTTCCTTATTGTGTGATCGGCTTTTGATGTAAGCCCTTTAGAATTTCCATTCGTGTTGCTACAAAGAAAAGTTAATCAACGTGGGAGTGGATCGTGAGTTCTGATCATTTGCTACGTTTTCCTGTTTCCGAACGTTTCTTTTGTCTCACATTTATGATTAAGCTAAGTTGCGGATATTTCCGATTTTGTTACCTTTGTAAATATCTCGTCATTTCTTTTTGGGGGAAATCTCATTTTACATTAACAGCCTTTATTATTTTTGTAAACGTCTGTTTTGTTTGAGAATCAAATGGTCAATATCACATTTTGTACGTTAGAGACAAAATATAAAATTATTTATGAGTAAAGTGACCCTCTTCACGGTTTGCAGCAGGTTGACATCAGGTGCGACAAAGCCGCCAGGAATTACATGCGTAAAGCCTTTTGCGCACGAGGGCTTTTTTGTAGAGCTGTCCGTTTGAAACAATCAACCTATTGTCACGACACGTTTGTTCCATTTCATTGGAGACACAGAGCCAGACAGACACGAATAATTAAATGAGTGGGTTAACCTTAGTCGACTTTGATTGAACAGACGGTTTGGACATTGATGTTGTAATGTCGGCTGATGGTGGTGGTTGTTGCAGGCAATCGTCGCGTGATGGCGCATGGATTGCTTGCGGACGGCGTGGTGCTGGTGCGCGGCGCTGGTGCTCGCCACGCTCGCCGCCGCCGGCCCGCGGTACAGCTCCCGCATCGTGCACACACACGCAGGTACGTCAAACCCAGCACCATGCTGAATCACTTCACAATAAGTCTACATAGGAACGATGACTTCAACATAGAACTAACCCTGATGATAAATAACAGATTCTTAACTTATGTAAAATAATAAAATCCTAACCTTGCTATTGAACAACAAAAGGCAGGTAAGGCTCCGAGATTTAAATACACCAGTAAAGCAATGATTAAGATTCTAAGACGTTTGGATACCAAAACTGACATCCGAGGGATCTTTAGGAATTTCTATGCGATGTGGAAACACGCGGCAAGGGTTTACTAATATTCCAATAGAACATCTATTTCCGACCGTGTTCCTAAGTAATAAAGTCGTCAATTAATTCAAATTTGCGTTGTAACGAACATTGAGCTGGAGGGTCGGTATAATACGCGTATTACGCAAATCGTAATGCTATGCGTAAACAGCAGCACTGGCAGATTACCCCGACGCGACTAATCCACGAGTTAGGTTCCAAGCTCACGGCCGCGGCAGGTACGCGCGGGCTACGAGACTTTAATTCGGTCAGATCTCGGGACAATCCAATCAGGCGATCCTCGGAAGTGGGACCATGGTAGCCAAATGATGTTGCCCGTTTTACAGATGCAGAGGAGGAATGCGGGATCAAATTAATTATTGTTTGAAGCGGATTCGGGTTGTGCCGGCAAATGGGATAAATGGCGGCTTTTCCGATACGCATGGCGGGTGATACGGCCAATTTATTTATTCACTGCTGTCTCGACTCGGTGCTAGTAATTTAGGTCCATTTTTTGTTGGCTTTCGATTCATTTGGTATGTCAAAGTGAAATACTGTTACCGATTCTATGAATTCATTTTGGTTGTGAATCTGACGCACAATTTTTCGCAAACCATTGAATGTGAAAAATCTGTGTCCCCACGTACAGATACAGTATACCTACACACATAGTGGTGTAGACGTCTGGCGTCTACATGTTTAAGTAACACAATGTGCTCAGAATAACAGACATCATTCATTAGAAATTGGAGCTTTTACCTCACAATATTATTAAATCGTATTCCATTATAAACTCATGTTATCGCGGTGAGCATTAGATAATTGCCAATATAGGACTTATGAATATTGATTGAACGTTGTATAAATACGCGAAAACACATTGTTGAACATTAATAACTAGTTATTGGCTTTTGTTACTTAATTCACATGTCGTGTATTTGCAACTGATTAAGGCAACATGACCATAGTGTAGGTATGTAGGTACCTAATCAATAGGTAGTAGGTGTTCGTCCACAATGATACTTGTAGATTAAATTCAGTGGCGAACTGAAGATCTATGTTACGATGTATTCAGCCACGGCCTGATGATGAAAGGATCCAATAAGCAAGCAGTCTTAAACGTTGGAGGTTTATCTTTAGTATGGTGAGTGTATCATGTTGGTATGGTACAGGTGCGATCCGTGGCATCATAGTGGAGCCGCTGTCTCGGCGGCTGGAGCCGGTGGAGGTGTTCCTGGGCGTGCCGTACGCGGGCGCCCCGGAGCGCCTGGCGCCGCCGCCGCCCGCGCCCAGCTGGCAGGGCACGCGCCTCGCCGACGCCTTCGCCCCCGTCTGTCCGCAGCGCTACCCCGACATATCCAACAAGTATGTTCTACACTAACGAATACGTTAGCTACTATTGCACAAATCAAACTGTATTAACATTTTAATCAGTCAAATTGATATCTCGTGTGCAATGTAAAATTAAATTATATTAAACTTATGAAATTGAAATGTAAAGGAAAGGATTGTTATGTGAGACGTTGACAGTTCCTAATTAAGTTTTTAATCCCATAATAACTTCATGATAAACAATAACCATGAGTGTATATTTTTTTCATTGAATCTCCGATTTATTTTGTTATGTAAGCAGAGGAGTATTTTTGTATCTGTGTGAGTGAATATAAAAATTCTATTCATAACTAAAATAAAAGTGAACACGGTTTTGTAATACCACTTATCTGCTAACATACAATAACGAATGAATGAATTCTAAAAATAAAACGTTGGAATTGGAGTTGTTTGAAGACTATAAAGTAAGTGGTATGGTGTGTACCAGGAGTGCAGCGCTGGCGAAGATGCCGCTGGGGACGTACAACGAGCTGAAGGCGACGCTGCCGCTGCTCGCGAATCAGAGCGAAGACTGTCTCTACCTCAACATATACGTGCCCGGTAGCGGTGAGTCACTACGACACTCATTTACTTAACTAACTAGTAGCTTAAACATTTTCTACTTGTTAAATATTTGACTAAGGATTTTTGCAGCTTTCCAGCTCCGCTATTTCCCTCTGTACTTAGCTACTAAAATGAATGCCTACTCAAAATAGTAAAATAAGCATAAAAATAATCATTTTAGTAAGTATTTTTAACATGTTATATAAGGCCTACCACGCAGCTATTGCCACTCTAGTGTAAAATGGGCATTATCTGTGGTATTGGGTTGCCTAGATCTACCAAGAACCCTATGAGCTTTTTCTATTGTTACTTTAGGTTTTTTGGTAGGTTCTTATTAAATTGTTGTTCGTGTGTAGGCGCGCGCGGCGTGGAAGCGCCGTACGCGGTGGTGGTGTGGGCGGGCGGCGCAGCGCACGAGTGGGGCGCGGCGGCGGCGCACGACGGCGCCGTGCTCGCGGCACGCGCGCACCTGCTCGTCGTCACCCTCAGTTATAGGCTAGGTTTGTTAGGTGAGCAGCTACACGCTTATTACCATATGGATCTGTATCTAAACTTTACCCATACAATAGATCTTGCGAGTTTACATATACAAGTCAAAAGTCTTGTTCTTGCAGTATTTATCCTTGCTGTAATTTGTAGAAGTTTGACCTTTATTACCAGGAGTTTGACGACAGGGATATTTCAATAACCTGTAACAGGAACTCAAACAGTTACTCAGGTTTATCCTGTTTTTCAATCCGACCACAAAATGGTAGATATAAGGCTTGACAGGACCTGCCCAAGAAAAATCGTCATATAATCGCTATTCCTGATTTAGTTTCCAAGCTTTATGTCCTGTCAGGATACTTAACCCCGGGCACGCGGGGCCCGCTGGACGCCTCGGGCGGCGCGGCGCTGTTGGACGCGGCGGCAGCATTGAGCTGGGTGCGCCGCAATGTGGCAGCATTCGGCGGGGACCCGCGCCGCGTCACGCTGGCGGGGCACCGCGCTGGGGCCGCGCTCGTCAATGCGCTGCTCATGCTGCCTGAGACTAAGGGTAGGCTTTACATCCTCCACTTTCTTAGGCTATGAGCTGATGATGTTTAACTTTTGGAGAGAGCAGTGTGAAGTCAGGAGTTTAGAGACGACGGAATATGATTTAACTACCTCTTTGGGACTCTCGTAAGAACTTCTAGGTTCATCAACGTTTTCGGATAGGATAATATCATCTAATAACTCTTCGCTCTGGGAGAAAGAGCGGAAGAGAGTGTTTCTTGTGTCCCTTGTGTTCTAAAGCTATTGAACCCTTTGAATAGTCCTTCAGCCTCGGGAGGCATAGATCCAAAACATAACACTAAATGTGAAGTGATCTATTTAAACCTACAATACATAAGCACTTTCAGGTTGAATAAACCCAACCGATCGCCGTACAAACATATTTTCTTAGAAACATTATCATGTCTAGACTGCACCTGACAAATAACTATCTATTTACTATCGCAGCGGATAGCAGTGCAGCACTCAGGAATATTCCCAGCGCGCTCGTTTCACTACGCTGCATAGGAAATTGCATATTGCAATACCCCACCGTGTATCAATACAAAATCAAAGTGAAAAACTGACAACAACAGAGTGGGATATAAAATATGTTTAGAAAAAGCCGAATGTTTTGCATGGGCGTTCATGTGTAGGTACCTACATGTATATCTATGAAGTTTTATTTATGGCGGTGCAGACTATCACGCAACTGATGAGGGGCAGTACTAACAGCTACCTAAGAGTTGGTATGGAGGCCTTGAATTAGAATACGATTTCCAATTGCACCAGTTCCTAAACATAAAATTACATAATTATGTAACTAACCAAACTTAGGTACTTAAAAAAATATTAGGTACCAACAATTAATGCTTTTTTTTTAATATTGACTTGGTTCAGGTCTGGTCTCCCGCGTGCTGCTGCTGAGTGGCTCCGCGCTGAGCCCGACAGCGTTGGCGCCCGACGCCGCGCTCACCCGCGAGCACACCGCGCAAGCTTTGCGCTGCACGCCCGAGACCAGCAATGACGATAACTGGTAAAACTCAACTTACGATGCCTTTGGTCCGTTGGTCAATGGCCTGACGATATTGCTCACTCCTTCTCTATGTGAGGAAAATAGCTTGTGCGTCGAGAAATCAAAACCATATTAAAATTCGTCCAGGTTCGTGGAGTGTATCCGCAGCCGTCCCCTAGCGGCACTCCTTGCAGTAGAGCCCCCGCGCGCCCGGTTCCTGGCGGGCTGGGCTCCAGCAGTCCCCCGGGATCCCGGCGCCCCCGGCCTGGCGCCCACGCGGGCCCTGCACGCCAGCGACGCCTTCCTAGACTGTGCCCTGGCTGTGGTAGTGGCCACTACTGAGAGCTACCAGTTTTTTAGTGAAGAAGATATTAGACATGGATTTGAAGAGGAACATAGGTAACCTTTCTTATTAGTATCGACTGATTTGGCTTTGAGTTTTAACTAATTCCGCTTGATATAAGTATTTTCTATGAAGTGACTACCTATCCTACGTTACAAGCCCTGATCTGATTTTGTACGACCTCTCCCTACTTAGAAATCGCATTCTTCGCACTTACGTACGTAACGTGTACCGGTACCATCGCAACGAGATCTTCGCGGCGATCCGCAACGAGTACACGGACTGGGAGAAGCCCATCCAGCATCCCATCAACATCCGCGACGCGACGCTGGAGTCGCTCTCCGACGCCGCGCACATCGCGCCTGCGCTCAAGCTGGCGCAGCTACATGCGCGGCGCGGCGCTAAGACGTACTTCGCGCATTTCGCGCATCAGAGCAAGGATGCGGATTATCCTCAAGTGAGTATAATGGGAATTGTAAATTTTTCAATCTGAGTTTAAAAGTTACCTCGGTATTCGGGTGAAACCGTGAGAATTTGCTAGTTCATTCGTATCAAAAGAGTTCACAAGTATAGCGTACCAGAAAGGAGACCGCCAAAATTGGGCTAAAGTATGCACAGAATCGATATGTATATAAAAAAAACTAGGTTTTTTACTGATTAAAAAGAACATGTAACAATAATAACTTTCTATCGGAATGAGCTAAAAAATATAATTTTAAATATGGTTTTTAATTGAACGTAGTTCTAAAACTAGCTCTGTAAACAAGCTGTCAGGTCATTTTAAGTTCGTTCTAAAACTAGTAGGTAAACTAGTAGTAGGTAACTAGTAAGTAACCTGGAATATAATTAATTCAGAAATAGGCCGATCCACTGTACGGAATCGAGACTTCCACTTAAAAATAAACAATGTAGACGTTAAGACAGATTCGGAGGTGGCATCTGAGTTTGAAAAATTTTTCACCAATATCCCTATTTTAACAACCAGAACTCTGATGTCTTCTTCCAGTTCGGCTTTTACAATATTAAAAAATTGTGTTGCGGAATGTGACAAAAGTTTTGAATTCGCAGTTGTTAGCTCTAAGGATATTATTCTAGCATATAAAGATCTCGATGTAAAAAAGACTGCTGACCTTTGGGGATTGTCAGTTCAGATAATCTCATCGATAATTGAAATAATTTCACCTTATTTAGCAACTGTGTTCAACTCTTGTGTTGCGTCTGGTGTTTTTCCTGACTTGATGAAACTTAGTAAAGTAATCCCATTGTTTAAATCTGGTAGTACAACCGATCCATCAAATTTTCGGCCAATTTCAATTTTACCCACTTTGAGTAAAATTTTTGAGAAATTAATATTACGTCAATTGTTGAGCCATTTTAATAAAAACAACTTGTTGCACACTAAACAATTTGGATTTACCAAGGGTCGTTCTACTACGGATGCGGGCGTGGAATTGCTTAAAAATATATTCGAGGCCTGGGAGGATTCGCAGGATGCGCTCGGTATTTTCTGCGACTTGTCCAAGGCTTTTGATTGCGTGCACCATGATATACTCATCAGGAAACTTCACCACTATGGTATCAAAAATAAGGCTCTTGACCTTCTGACTTCTTATTTGCATAATAGAATTCAGAGGGTAGATGTCAACGGTAAGAGGTCTTCTGGATCTACGGTCACCATGGGGGTTCCACAGGGTTCAATTCTAGGCCCTTTTTTGTTCCTTATTTATATTAATGACCTCCCTTATCACATAAGGGATAATCACAAGATTGTGTTGTTTGCCGATGATACTTCACTCGTTTTTAAAATCAAGCGCCAACTCGACAATTTTGACGAAGTTAACAATGCACTCTCTAAGGTTGTTCATTGGTTTAATGTCAATAATCTTCTTTTAAATGAATCTAAAACGAAGTTAATTAAATTCTCAACGCCAAACGTAAGGCAGTTACCAACCAATGTACAACTAAATGGAGTAGAGTTGAAGCCTGTTGAGTCAACGGTATTTCTTGGTTTGACCGTTGATTCCAAACTCCAATGGGGCCCATATATTGTTAAACTGTCAGGAAGGCTTAGTTCAGCCGCCTATGCTATTAAAAAGATCCGACTAATCACCGATGTGGACACAGCCAGAATAGTTTATTTTAGTTACTTTCATAGTTCAATGACGTATGGGATCCTCCTTTGGGGAAACTGTGCGGATGTTGAGACTATATTTATTTTACAGAAAAGAGCTGTTCGAGCCATTTATAATCTGGGTCCAAAAGTTTCTCTCAGAGAGAAATTCAAAGAAATAAATATTCTGACTGTTGCCTCGCAATATATTTTTGAAAATTTAATGTACGTTCGTAAAAACATTTCTAACTTTGTTCAAATGTCTGATGTTCATAGCATAAATACTAGGAATAAACATAATCTTGCTGTACATGCTACTCGCCTCCACAGAGTAAGCAACTCGTTCATGGGTCAATGTATACGCTTTTACAATAAACTTCCCAAAGCGGTTCGTGATTTACCTATCAAGAAATTTAAAAATCATATAAAATCCAAACTTTTGAAAAAAGGATATTACAAAATATCTGATTATTTAAATGATAAAGAAGCTTGGGAATGAGCTGCTCGCTTAGTGAGTGATATCTTTTCAAATGCCTGTGTATTGTTCTTTTGACATTTAAATATTATTATCATCAGATAACATTTTATTAATGACATTTTTTTTTTTATTGACATTTATATATTATAATTGTATTTTTTTTTATTATTATTATTGTGAATGTGAGTATCGTGTATGCGAGCAACATTATATACATATTCTTGTAACATAAATACTGTCTGGCGGGTTTGAGTATTTTTAAATGGCCTACGCAAATGTTCTGCAGATCTGGTATCGTCGTGTGACAGGTCGTTGAGCTCCCTAAGATATGGTTGAGCTACACGACGACTGATGCATGCGTGCCGTCTGTTGGGACTGGTCAGCTCCAGCCTGATGTGGCTCTTTCCTCAAAAGGCCATTCCAGACCGCGTACATGGTGACACTCGCACATAATATTATTTGATTTATTTATAACATGTTTGGACTTTAAAAGAGACTATGACCCTTGAGTTTGTTTCGGCATTTCTTCTCAGGGATCAGTCATTAGGAAATGCCGACCTCAGCGTTCTTAAAAATGACGTGTAAAAGTGATTTAATGTCCAACTTGCAAAATAAACGATTTCATTTCATTTCATTTCATTTCATTTCATTTCGTTATTTAAAAAACACTATCTATTTTGTTTTAGCATTTTTGACATGAACATTATAATCGTTTATAAAAGAAAAAAGGATATTAGATGAATTATTGTTGTTTTAGTAAGTTAGGTATTTATTGATTTAACAATAACATCTTTCAAAATCGTGTATCAACGACTGTTTCAAAACGAAAACATATCAATTCTATTTGACAGTCTATTTGACAGTTTGTATTTACAATACATTTTGGCATAAGGGTCCGTTCAAACAGACCGGGTCGGAGAGCATCGGCGCGCATTTTTCTTTTCACACAGACCGGAGCCGATCGTCTGCGCGAGCATTAGAGAGCATGCAAACGGAGCCAAACGTCTAGAAAAAATACACGATCGGAGTCGGTCGGCTCCTCTTATTATTTCACACCGAGAGCCTTCGAGCATTCTTAATGACAAAAGCAGTGCACATTCAAAGATAAACCTTACTGCAAATACTAAGTACTCGATTTTCAACGTGTTAAGAATTTGCTCTTCTCTCCGAGCCGGTCTGTCTGAACGGACCCTTATAAATACAATTCTTACCATTTGCCGCATAACCTAAACTAGTGTAAACTAGTGACCCAAAAACATATTTTCTTCCTAATTCCCATAGATTTTTGAAAAAAATCTTTCTGATATTGATATGTAAGTGTTTTATCTATTAAATAACACATAAATGATTCCTGTTCACATTTGGCCCAACGATATATGGATTTCTGGCGGTCTCCTTTCGAACCTTTTGTTCCAAATTAGTCACAATTTGTTCGTTCTCATATCAAAAGTAATTAATCGTAATAAATGTGGGTGGCCCAATTACTCCAGTAGTGACAAGCTCATTATAATACGCGAACGAATAAGGGAGGTGTGAGGTCATTAATTAAGGCACAATCTACATGATCGCGGAATTTGTCAAAACTTCCTTTGATGAATATATAACTAATTTGCATTCTCACTAACGTCATAATATTAAAATGAATAATTTACTGGTAATTTATTGCTGTACACTATTAATAATTCACACGTCGTCCGTTTTATCGCACATACAAGTTGATATTATTAACATGCTATATGAGCCGAGTGGCGTCTAATAGTTAAATGAAATTACAATAAGTGCTTTGACGTAAATAGGACCCACTTGGTTTTTAGTTTCCTAATTACCATCCCTAATGTACATTAATCAAAATGTTCATAACGCCTACTATCATCAAAAACTGACCCCACTTTATCCCCCGCAGCGGCTGGGAAGCGTATCAAGTGAGACGCTGGCGTACTTCCTGGGGCTACCCCTAGTAGGGGGTCCGCAAGGGGCCTCGCGCAACTACTCGCGGGGTGACGCCGCCGTGGCGGAGAGCGCGGTGGCGCTGCTGGCCGCATTCGCCAAGACCGGAGACCCCACGCCCAGGGCTGATGACAGGCACCACGAGGGAGCCCCCAACTGGCCAAGATATGAGATGAACACGCAACAGTACTTGAGCATAGGTAAGCTATAACACGTTATTAAATAGCAATGTATTGAATGAAGTACTCTCTCTAAGAGTCGCCGTAATGAGCTCTTGTTGAAAAGGCCTCCACAAAACAGCGCATACCTACAATAGCAACATTATTCATCTTTCAGCTACTTCAAACAATCTGACAATATTTTAGTAAGTCTAAAAATATTATATCAAATGTTAATGTATGAAAAATGTGAATAGCAAAAGCCAAGAAAATAAGAGTCGATCCCCGCGTTAGAATAAAAACTCTCCGGCCTATGAAAACACGGTTCTATATTTTGACGGCAACTTAACTCACTTATACGCCAAAAACAGCTTCATAAATAGGGTAATGAAATTCATCGCAATGAGAGAGCCTCGTGTGCCTACAAAA
Organism: Helicoverpa assulta; assembly: GCA_963856015.1. Classification (NCBI taxonomy): domain Eukaryota; kingdom Metazoa; phylum Arthropoda; class Insecta; order Lepidoptera; family Noctuidae; genus Helicoverpa; species Helicoverpa assulta. The sequence goes on from CAWLCW010000008.1 coordinate 210,979, forward strand.
CAACACTGAACTCAATAACACAAGGATTTTTCATGAAAACTGACGTGAAAAATAAAATTTCGCGACAAGTTAATCAGATAAAGCTGTATTCAAAGTTAGGCGCCATATTGTGTCGAAACTCGTTATGTTTACGATCAGCGCCGACGAATGTGTGCTGTCTTCCCTCTCACACAACTCTGAGGGTTAACAAGTTTTTTAATCCGTGCGTAGGGCGACTGTCTGAATGCGAGTTCCTTCCGAAAGTTATTTTGTTAATATTATCGTTTCCAAGCGTGAAATTATATTATGTTTGTTTGATTTATTGCTTCCAAATTACTTAACTGATACTAATGAGGTAAATAATTTCACACTTCATTCCAGCACTAACTAATGAGATGTCTTTCATGTTCAATCAAGGTTAATTTTGAGTAATTATATTTATGTAGAGGTACATTACTTTCATAGGTTCTTAGCTTCCATTTTGGGAAGCAACTACTCTCATAGGCACTCTACATACATACCTATCTGCTCTGAGAACAACATTTGTCAGGCTGATGAGTTTTGTTCGTTCAATCGGTCTGTTACACAGCAAAGTTATATGACATGAACTTCCTCTTAGGTACGAAGCTCCGTGTAAAGAGTCACTACCGCGGACACAAGATGGCGCTGTGGCTGCACCTGATCCCGCAGCTGCACCGGCCGGGAGCCGCGCCGCGCCACCACCAGTTCCGGTCCATACATCCTGACATGTTCGCAGGTCAGTCGCGATAGCTCATTACAAAATCACATTTATTTATAATGTTTTGGAAGCAAACCACATGGCAAATAAATAAATATTTACTCGCTGGTACGTAAACATTTTCAGCGCAGAAGACAGCAAAATATATCCCACCCTATTGTTATGGGAGAATATGCTTTCACTCCACAACCTTTTAACAACGCAAACTTTCAATGTTAATGGATAAATCAAAACATAATACCTTTTAACGCGAAAGCCGGCTGGCTAAAATCTTTCTCTAATTTGTAGTGAATAGCCGACGAAATTCGGCCAATCACAGGCGCAGCTTTAATGGAAAGCAAATTGGTAACGTCTACCGCTGCTTAAATTGAGCATGCCTTATTATCCGGCGCCATTAGCAGCGTTTCCTGCCGGCGTCGGAACGCGCTCATTACCCGCACCGCTCACTATCGCGCGCGTGAGCCGCATCACCCGCGCTCGCCACGCACTGATTATACTCAGGAAAGATACGTCACAGTAAAGATTCCAGTTTTGGAAGCTTCACCCTTTGAATACTAATAGTTCGCAGCCAAACACAAAATTATTCTCGAAATTCGGTGGAGCGGCTAAACTTGATTCCGCGTTAAGACACACGCAACTATTTGTTGAACCAGCCGCCGCTTTGTACAACGTTTTGCAGACATTACTCAGTATAATGGGTACTTAGGCCGCCGGGCCATTAGGAGAATGAGGTCTCTCTAGAATTCATAAAATAAAAATTGTCGCCAAAATATTTGGTGGTGAAGTGATTAATGGGGGAAAGCGTCACGAATGAAAATAAATCGATCAGGGAGTGTTTCGGGGACCGGAGCTGTTATTAATTGTCCCGCGAATGGCTGGAATTCCTCCATAATGAGCGGTATGTGAAGAATGGCGCGGTCTGGTGGCGAACAATGTGGCCCTTTGTCACGGACAACTTGACTCCGACGCGTACTAGCATCAGATCGTATATTGTTGCGTGTGAGAGCGTTATGTTCGCGTGTCCCGAATTGTTTTCTGAAGGATATTTACGAGCTCCCGGTTTTGAGAGATTTTTATGGCCGCCATTTACTTTGTTAGACAGCTCACTCACTTGTTTCATACGAGCCTCAGTTGGAAATGTGAACAAGCTTTTATTTTTGCTCCACAATTTACCACTCTAAAGAGAGACTAATACGACCTGACAAAATACTGAACAGTGTAATACTTTATCTGTCACGTGACGTGTAATCGCGTGTATTGTGGCGCTGGTCGCCAATTAAAGGACAAACCAATTAACCTGGTGAAAAGTTGTCGTTTTTAAAACAAAGGACAATATTTTTCAATGGAGAGCGTGATTTCCGTGAAGCGCTCCGGGAGCTAATTAATCCGTGATTGTGTGCGTGGGCGGCAGTAGGTAAGTATTGGGGGTCCCGGATCAAATGAGATCCGCGACCCCCCAATACTTACTCTATTCGAAAAGATGAATGCATTCAAGATTCTCTATTCGATATGACAACTAGCAGTGATTTATTTCATTTATTCAAATACCATACATTACTATAATCTGACCTTATGAGATCCGTTTTCTAGGTACTTATAGTTATTATATTTTATGTATGGAATAATGTCTTAACCTGATCTGATTTGTTTACTGTGGGTAAGTTGTGTTGTATTTTAATTTTGAGTAATATCCTAACCTGATATGGTCTGTTTCATGATTATAATATTTAGCGGTTAAATAAATGTTATTGTGAAATCCTTGTTTAACCCTAGAGTACCTACTAATATAAATTGTATATTGCTTATTACTAATCATCGCCTGAGAGGCTATTTAAAAAAAAAAGCAATTTTTAAAAGAATTTATATTTAAGGACAAAAAAACATATCCAAATATAATAGGCCATCCTCTGCTTTATTAATTGCAATAATAATAAATATCTTTTCAAACATTTGATTTCTTTTTTCATTTCTATAAAAATTTAATATCGGTTTGAGCCGATCATCATAAAAAAATATACCCACGACACTTCGTCTTTGCGGTTGAATAACGTGTAATTTTGCATTTGATTGTGTTGTGACCAGGTCTTAACCACTAAGCCAAACGTGTCGTCAAATATGTAACAAAATAGCGGACCACATCATGCCATTTTGTTTACTTTAACGATACACATGTAGTATTGTATGACATCATTCATTCGATGCACTTCCTTATATGGTTTTCATAGTATTCGCTTTTATTCAATACTTTAATTCGAACATCTGTTTGAAAATTAAACCATGAACTGTGGAAATATAATTTTAATGAATAAAACAAGAAAATATTCATTTAAAAAATTTATTAGTTACATAAAGTGTTTAAATACTACATTATCTATACACCATTTATTTAAACATAGAACGTTTTTTAAAGCACACACTGAATCATGATAAATACAGCTATACAGATTATGAGAGTTTTCATATTGTTTATATAAGTTTAATAAACTAGGACAACCTTTATCTTCTAAGTTATTAATATTAGCACAATTTACAATGTTTCTTAACCACGCCACTTTCTCTGAACCTTTGACATAAACACATTTATCTCTTAAAATATTTATAACCAAATTCTGATAATTTGAGTAAGGCACAATTCCTTCTTTCCAGTATATCTTTCTATTGCGCTCAATCCAACTTACTTGTCGCCGTTCTTGTTTAGTCAAATCGTAAAATGGGAATGGAGGTTTTATTAGAAATACCTGTATTTTTTTATCGCATAATATCGCAATCTCCTTGATTATAAATTCGTTAGCTTCTGTTTTGAAACCTTGAATATCTGCAATTATTGCAGTCATGATAGCCTGCGCACAATGTTACTTAACGGTTTGTATTCCACAAGTCGATCGTTAATAATTAAACAATACGCAGTTGTATTATCTGGTATCAATGTTGAACATTCAAATTCCAGCCTTACATCTACCGGGCCAGTTTTTAAACAGTCATTTTGTCTTGAACAATCTATGATAAAAAGCGGTGCTTTATTTTTAAAATCTTTTAGATCAAGCAACGGATCGACTGGGCTGTTATAATACGACTGACGAAATTTCACATACATTTCATATAATATACTGTACTTATTTTCAGAAAACTTTAAGCCTAAGGGTTCATAAGGGTAATATTGAGAATTCAAAAATAGCGTTACATTTGTCACATCACAATGATCAAATACTGAGCTGTCTTTCGATTTATTACTTTTTCTATTAGTCTGCAAGCAAAAAATTACATACCGAGGCTTTTCTAATTGAGAAGCAGTTTTTACTGACCAAGAATGCTTTGTGGTTTTAGGTAGTAAAGGATACTCATATAAATCCCAATTTCTAAAAGCCATCTGAATAGGTTTATCTCTTTCTAAATGCTTTAAAAGTGTTAAACGTTCTCTATCTGAAACTTTTATATGTGGTACTCTCCACTGAACCCTTTGTATATCTATTTGAATCTGAACAACTTCATCAGTAACAATAATACTATTTAAGTTAGAATTACTCCTATTCAATATAAGTTCGTGTTTACAATTTATCACAATTTTATTGTAATCCTCTGCAAACCCTAAAATCTTATTTAAAGGCACCACAGCACTAAATTGCCCATCACTTTGGAACCCGTTTAAATTCCAACCCCATAATGCAGCAACTTTACTTTCTGCTTCATTCAATGAGATGTAAGACTTTATTGTTGATGTTATTCCGGAATTTTTTATACGATCTATTTCAATTCCATTCATTTCGTATCTGATGTCTTGAAACAAATGCATAACAGGGTTATTAGTGAACGTAACAGTTTTCTTGATCGGAGTCCCATCCTTACCGAACAGCTTTGCCCGACCTTCGATGTAGATTGAACTGGCTGATGGTAGCACGTATATATCTTGCTGATGTATGGGGATTCTGATTTCATCGTTTTCTCTAAAGCTGTTATTGTAGGGATTATATGAATGGACTTCATAACTTTCGATTGAACTATCAAAGTGTGGTAAATCAGTAATCTGTAGTATACTCATACTTTAAACCCCAAAGCTTTAAGAAAATCTTTATTTGAATTAGTCAATTTCTTCACGTTTTTCTTACGTCTGTGCACCTTAACGGTTGTTGACGGAATAGGACGTTTTATTTTCACTGGAGGGTTTTTATCATATACTATCATTTTGCTTTTCTTAAATGAAGACGTAATTGAATATGTTCTTCACCAAAGTCAATACAGTAACCAAACTGATCTACAATCCTGACAGATATGGCTGAAATTATATTTTTGTTCACCGGGAAGTAAATAACGTTCTGTGGTATTTCTGTGTAGCCGTGACTTGAAGTAGTATCAGTTATGAATTCGTGAATAAAATGAGTCGGTAATCCGTTGTAATATGAACCGTGCACAAGATCACATTCGATTCTGATTACAGCTGTTACACAGCTGTTATTAACGGGCACATTTGGTCTTGTTTTTAATACTGAAAAGTATAGTAAACCGCACTCGTATTGATCAGATAAATGAAGAGGTGGCTGAAAATACGAGACCAGTTCTGATTTATTTCCAGAGATGGTAACCGTAGTAGACATGCTTGAATACTGAATTCTTTTAAACGATCCTGTTTATTTTATTTCTTGATAATACCAAAAATTCTTTAAGAAATTTAAACATAGATGTCCACAGTTGAAGGGGTGATCACGTTGTATATTTTCATAATTATAGTGAATGTTAGAACCTACATATTTTATAAATTCCTTTGGAGGCTTAAGGTTTCCGTAACTATCGAAATACTCAACATAATCATTATATTTTGCATAGGCTACCCAATGAGAACCAGGATTTTTAGAACTATCTAAATTAATAACTCCACATTCTTTTTTATATGGATATTTAGGGAGCTCATCTCTCATAAAGACACCTCTAAAATGAGGAATTCTATTTCCATACTTCAAAATGTCAAAGTTAGTTAAGGCTCGTTTGGGTAGCCGATATCTTAGTTTTTTTCCTTTGATACAAAAATTCCAAGACCGCCTTTGTGTGATTTAAGGTGTAGTCCTTTCCCAATACATAGAGCTTCCATTTTTTCATTGTGTCTCTTCGATTCCTCATACAGTTTTTTAGCCATTTTGTATTCATTTATGGTTTTGGCAATACCAGCTGCACCACCTGCTAAAGCTCCCGCTGCTGATAATCCGGCGAAAATAGGAATCAGAGGTAGTACTCCCCCAGTTTTTGGAATAGGAATAACACGAGGGAGCTTAATCGATGAATCATCAGCTAATTCTCTGGTAGCAGCAATAGCTAATTCTATAGCTATTTTCTTGCTCTTAGGTTTTAATTTTTTTATGTGTCTTTTTGCTTTTGTAATAACAGTTTTTAATTTACTTTTTAATCCTTTTCCAGATGTAACTTTTGGAGAATGCTTTTTCCTCAAACCAGAACCAGTTTTAATTTTTGCTGACATAGCCTTACTTACTAAACGTGCCGCGAGTTTTTCGCCTGTACTGGCATCGGAAGCAATCGCTCGCTGTTTCGCCATTTTTAACAAAATTAAATCAGCCTTATGTCGTTCTTTCAAGTTTGATGACTTGTGATATGCAATATCGTGATCTTTGCAATATTCGTCTAACTTATTTACACCGTTATCTCCTTGTGCAAGTCTTTTTATTAATTTAGTACCAGGACCACAGTAATTATATCCTGGTAAGTGTAATTCAAATGGTAAATTATTAATAAGCCAATTGAGAAGACTGCTCTCTCCAAAACACATTATAAGACTGATGATTCCGGTTTGAATACTTTAATAAATAGTTATGCGATTCGAGTTTGTTGCTAATACTATTTTATTTATAATATAACATTCGATTTATCAATCCAACTGCTTTCAGCTGAAGACAAACCTAGCCATTTTACTAAAACCCTGCTACCTTTTCTTCTAAGAACTTTCTCAACTAGATATACATTGGGATGTTTTGTTTTTTGAAGTTCTTGTGTATAAAATGCACCTAAAATAGGCTGACCTCTGATAGTATCTTCGATTAAGTAAGTTATAGGGGTTGTATTTTGTATTTTACAAATTTTAAATATTTCTGTTGACCAGTTGGGAGTATAACCTTTTTCAAATGTTCCTTTGTATTTACTGATACGCACATAATCACCTACTTTGTACTTGCTTTTTAAATTATCATTTTTTAGCAACTTTAAGTACCTTTCTAATATCAGTTTTTTATTATTATTGTCTACATTAGCAGGGATTTCATTTATGGTGCGATGGCGAGTGTGATTGTATTTGTAAATAACCTCGTTGAGGGTACTATTTACCCAATTGTAATTGCCTTTTAAACTAAATTCCTTATAGACTTTAGATTTCAATGTTCTGATAAATCGTTCAACTATTGAAGCCTTTTTTGTTGAGAAGGTTGAATAATGGTTAATATGATACGCTGCCATAAGTTTCTGAAATTCGTTATTATAAAATTCTGCTCCATTATCCGTTTGCAGATTTTTAGGAACACGCCCTTTATCCAACAAAGTTTTGAAAGAGTTACACACATTTTCTTTAGTTTTACTTCTCATAGGAAAGGCCCAAGCATATTTCGAAAATGTATCAATAACTGCAAGAATATATCTGTAATTTTTGTTTTCTTTTGAAATTGATTGCATATCAATTAAGTCTGCTTGCCACAAGTCATCTATATCTTTCATGATTACATGTCTTCGTGGATAGTTCACCCTCGCATTTTTATGAATTTCGTTTACGACGTCAGCTTTGCTCATGTTCACAGTTCAGTAAGTATATTTGTCTTGAGTTCAGCTTTAATACTGAATAAAAAGCATACTATTTTAACTATTTATTATTTAATTATGTCAGCTTCTTTTAATTCTTCGATAATTGATAAAATTTCATTATCATGGTTTGTATTACCGGCATCTCGGGAAGCAACTAATAGTTTCAATCTCTCAACAAGTTCGTTAGGATCGTCCCAATATACCAAGTCAGCATCTTTTTTGTATTTCTTTAGTGTTGGTAAGCTTCCTCCAAATTTAGTGACAATATTACTGTTTAACGATTCAGAAAACAATGGTTTGATTATTTCACGATATTTTATACCTTTATCACCTCTAATTTGTCCATTAGGATTGAAATCTCTCTTATGTGCATTTGTATAATGCAACATATCTTTATACACAAGTTTATCTTTGCTCGATATTATTTTCAAATCAGGTTTTCTTCGAAGTAAAAGTTCTTTTAAACCAGGGGTTAAATTGTAGCTTTTGTCACCAACTTTAATTAAAATGATATTATCATCATTCACACTATCTATTTTAGAAAATGAAACTATTGAATTACCCATTAGTAATTTTTTGTTTGCACTCCTTATTCCAAATGGTATATTTACTCCATCATAAATATCATGGATATCACCGCCCTCTAATGATATTTCTAAGTCTTTCAGTAATTCTGTCTGGGGAGACTTTTTAACGAACTGCACAGAATTCAGTTCTGGATCGCAGCATTCTTCAAACTTTGTAGATGAGCTGGTATTAATGTCATCCAATTCCATGTCTTCGAAATTATTATTAGAGTGTGTATTTTCTATTGTTTTGCTCGAATCAACTAGGGTTTTAAGGGGATCTGTGACAGGTTTTAACATTTTGTCGAGTGATAAGTTCATTGAGTGTTCCTGGTTTTTCATTTGTTTTATTTTACATTTTATGGAGTCTACAGACTTCATTAATTCTATTTTAATATTTTTCTCCATGTTGTATCTATTATCACAACTGTATTAAGCTAAAGAACAAATTATACTGAATTTGATTTTGTATGTTAATTACTTATATGCACACATAAACAGTCAGTCAAATTTAAAAAACATATCAAAATTCTGTCTGTACCTTCCGTTATTTAATGCTGATTCTTTATTAATAAGTAGAAAATTATAAGGTTTACTCCAAACAGTTTGACAAAGATTTCTGAATTCTTTCCACTGTAAATCAGAACTAACATGCTCTTCATAAATATGTTTTAAATTCACATCATCTTGTTTGAATATAATAAGAAAATTCACATTGTCACGTAACAGTTGTTTCGGAATTTTCGAATAGGTTTGAGATAAATAGAAACAATCTATTTGTTTATGCCTACCCATACAAAAATAATTGCGGATATTTACTTGATTTTCACACGCAACATCATCGAAAATAAATACAGAGTTTGCTAGAGCTTCACTCGGAGAAATTACATCTTTATCATCACTGAACTGATAGAAATTAATTTGTGGCACTCTTTTTAGTACTTCGGACAAAAAACGATATTTTGGTTGAAAATAAGTCTTAGTGTAAAGATAAAGATTTCTGAATTTGAGCCCGTTTTCATGCAGCAGTAAACTAATCATAACATTAGTTTTGCCACAACTTGATGGACCGCATATTATACAGCGAATGGTATCTGGCAATAAAGCGCTATGTCTGATGTGATGAACGGAGTCACTTAATTTTATATTATTAACACTGAGGGATATGGGTTGCTTGATCAACTTCATCTTACCGATTAATGAAAAAAACGATTTTACGTATATATATATATTATATTGTGGAGACAAAAGGTGCCACCATAATAACTTCACTTCGTTGTTGTCTTTTCCATAAGTATAAAATAAAACAACATATAAAATAATGACAAATGTGTTTATTTACAAACTTAATAACAATATACATAATATAATTAACAATTAAAATTAACATTAAAACTATCTACAATACTACTTTATAGTGACCCCATGGTAGTGTTTCAATTTGGTTTGAGAGAACATATCTTTTATCATCATTTCTATTCATCACCAGTTTGCTTACTTGTTGTGAATATAGTACATGTTTTATTGACCGAATTAAATTCATTTTACATACTCTAGTTTCATTGTTAAATAATGCCTTATTGTAATGTGACATCTTTAGTCTTTTTGTCACAGAGTTTGAGATACCTTTTGCTTTATTTACCTGAATTTTAGAAGCTAGCAAACAATAAAGTTTTGCTCTTAAACCTGTAAATTCCTTAATCACGTCTCCGCCCAGTTCGTCTTTAAATAATCCAGGTACTTTTGCATTTACTCGAGGAATTAAATAAGGGTTATCTAAATCAAAATTACTCGTGTCAAACTCTTTCAATTTTTTTTTTTTAATATCACAATAAATATCTTTCGTATAAATTAAATATAGCAAGCTATCGGTATCGGTGTAGCAAAGTCTTACATTATTCATATAATTTTCTTTTATCATATAGTGATACTGATATAGATGCAACTTGGCATACTCTAAAACAGTAAAGCCGATATATATTGGTTTATCAAGTATGATTTTTTCGGGCTTTAACTGAATAGCTACAAAGTTTTCAGAAAATATAGAAACGCATTTCAAATTAGGTTTGCAAATTAGTTTTTCAGCGCCAAGTTGTTTATTGGTAGCGTTATCTGTATCTCTCCATTTTGTGACTAATTTAATATCTACTTGTTTACGTTTATTCTCAATCGTTTTACCGAAAATGGAATTATTCAGAAGTTTAAAAAAGTCTTTCTCAAATGAAGTTTTAGACGCTTGACGTAAACTAGTATTTAGATCAATGTATTTTTTTAGATAATTTTCTTGCTTGAATGTAAGAATACGATGTATTTTTCTCAGAACAAGCCCACGTCTCAAGCATTCCTTTAAATGTGTATAATGAATTACATAATTAAATTTATCATATAAATTAGCTATAAGTTTAGGTGTCTTTCCTCCTGGGGGTATAAATTTTTCTGGAGCGAAAGGTAAATCACTATGGAAGTCATGTATGTTATCGGGATATTCAAGATCCACCTCTAATATAAAGCCGTAGTTACTGTCATCCGACACGTTCATTATATTGAAACAGTTAAGTTCCTCCTGATTCAAAAATCTAAACTCTGAAATAGGCATCTTTTTAGTCATAGCGTAACCGTACAAATTATTACAGTCAAGATATATCAAATAGCTAGAAGGTTTTAAATCATTGAAATCGGGTAAATATATGTTATTAGCTTTTGCATGACGTAGCGAGCATTGTGCCAGTCCTCCACGTATGCCCTTTTCTAACATTTGATATATATGTAAGTCATCAATTAAGTCTAGCTCGACACGTGTGTAAAGTAACATAGCATCCCAACTCAAACTTGGTGCTGTAACGTAGTATGCAGGGTCTAATTTATAATATTTTAAACTTATGTTTCGAAAATTTTCGAATACATCACACAATATTAATACATCGCATTTCATATATAAATCAGTATACTCGCCGATAGTTTTAACACTGAATTTGTTCCACACAGTGTTTGCATGTTTATATTCTTTATCCGTAATGTGCTCCATTTTCATAGTATTATAGAAATATATTTTTTCAGGTAGTTTTGTTTCTTCATACTTGTCCCACGTGTTAATATAATCATAAGGATAAATACCTTTATTTCTGAGCAAATGAATGTTTTCATTATTGAATTCCCTTGACAAATGAACAAAATCATGATCTGATAAGCTTTTACTCAAAGCATCTAAACTCGAGCTTAAAAACTGGTATGAATCTATGAACTTTATTTGAATAGGGCGTTTGTCATTCTCGTTATGAATGTATTTAGTAATAGTCAAATATTTTTCTTTAGATTTAGGTATAATTTTAATATGTCCTTCATATTTTACTAACTCTTTTAAAAACAGATGAGAATCATAGCTCGACAAATTATGGAAAATTATAGGTACGAAGGGGCATACTCTAAACATTAAATTGCAATGAGCATGAGCAGGGCCTCTATACTTGCCTGAGATATGATCGTGATCACATACTTTATCATCAAATAGTAATTGATCACATATGTGACAAGTACTAGCATTGTTATATATGATTTGCTCTTCCTCTGTTAAAGGTTTAATTTGTTTTTTATTCGACAATATTTTAGTTATTTTCTTCACATCGTCAATTAATCTATTAATAAAAACTTCTACACAATCCGGACCTCTATATGTAACAAACTTATTTTGACTTGAATCGTGTGAACAACAGATATAATATCCAAAACAGGAAGGTTGATGTTTTTTCAAATTGTACGTTTTATCACTCATTTTTTCGTCACAATTTAACAATAGGCTTTCAAAGTCTGCGTAAATTACGTAATTGATTTTTTGTTTTCTTTCATAGTTTTTAAAACAGAGTCTAGTACTTTTTTCTGGTAAGACTGATAAAACTTTAGAACAAATATGAGATTTATATTTGGTTTCGCTGCTATAATATTGTAAACATGATTCACATAGAAAAAAATTGCCTTTATGGTTTGTAATTTGTCGTCGTACTAATCGCGCCAGATTTTTAATAAGACAATAATGATGTTTTCCTTTCCTTTCTAAGTATAGCAAATTTACATGAGTAGTTTTTCTGTCATTTGTTAAATATAGAGGACCGGTCACATTTTCGCCCTTATCGTCTACTCCATAAACATTTATGCTTATGTTATTGTTTCTTTCAAATATTCGTATGTCTTGATATGAAACTGGAAACGACATGTCTTTGATATTTAATACAGAACTGTAGTGCGGGTACGATGTGGTCCGACAGACATTTAACTTACTAGGATATAAGGCTGCTACAATACTCCACAAAAAGCAATAATTATCATCGTTTTGTATGTTAATACAACTTTTCGTATTTTTAATTTTTGTTGGTAATTCTAAATATGTCCCTCCTCTCAACGGACAATATTTATTAATGTTGATTTCAAGATGACTCAATGAAATATAAGACCATCCAGATTCTTTATGTTCGAATTCTGACATTTTACATTTTAGAAGTTCAATTACATTTGTATACATATCATTAATATTCGTGTTATTACAAACAATTTCATATTTCGTATTAAATGATTTCATTTGTTGCTCACTTGTTTTCAGTAATGCAAAGTAAGCAAACAATTCGAAATTTATCTTGATACAAGTATTTTTTATTAATGACATATCTATGAGTTTCAGGATATCGTTTTTATTCTGACACAAGAATGCTTCAGGAGTAGCGTATTCAACACCTTGTGCAGGATTTAAACGATATGTTATGATTCTGTTCTTGAATGCACTTGCAATAATGTAAATATTATCAAATTTGGTTTGTAATAAACTATTACATTTATGAATATTCGTTCTCACATGATATCTGATTTCTTTTAGCGGTAATTTAATTAGACATTTATCACATTCTATTAATTCTGGATTATTATTGTATTGTCTCCGATGAGTAGACGAGGATTGTACTGCAAATAAAACAAAAATACAATATGCTTACATATATTTAAGTGGCTAAAAAATAATTATGTTAAGGTTACATTAATGTCTACATACCTATACTTAAGAGAGTAAAAAATAATTATGAAAAGGTTACAAAATTAATATTTTAGTTATAAGAAATTTAATGTAGATACACATTATTTATCGTAATTATTCATCATAATCACGTCTAACTAGATTAATAATAAGCACTGACAAATTCTATAGGGCTCTGTTTAAATTCCTGACGGGTTTTATTTATAAATTCTTTTAAATGCTGCCATGCAGGCGTCCCGTCATCAGTTCGATTTTTTAGAGTAATAATCGAATGCCTCCAGCGATTCATAGGCGCTATGCGTTCGATTTCTGCACAATCATAAATTTTTAATTCAACATAATATCTCCCTGTCTTTTTTTCATCAGTTTGCCTAGACAAGCCATTTGCTACTCGACGGGTGCAATATGAAAACAGTGGCGGTATTTTTTTACCCTGAGTGCTTCCAACAGCTTCTTCTTCCCGATCATCATCGCTGTCGGTGCCAAACAGTTCATACGATGTAGGCTTCATGCAAGGAGAGATGGGGGGGATAGAAGATTTCTTCCTCTTCTTTTTATCTTCCGTTTTCGATGATTGTCCCTCCGCCAGTCTCTTCACAGGTGCCGATGATTTAGATGAACCTGAGGCCTTGTTGCTTTTCTGATGCTGCTGCTCCTGCAGTTCGGCTTCGTCTTCAGATGAGAAGAGATGGCTTGCTACTTGTTTCGACCTGAATAGATAAGACAATAATATAGTTAACATACAGGACATTTTAAAACACTAACCGGGTGATAAGATATGATATGAAAATAAGTATATTCAAATATGGACTTGCTTGTAATTACATTGTGTTATTTTATAAAACAGAAACATGAAATAAATGAAGCGAATTAGATGAAATAATGAGAAAAGCGATGGATAAAATGAATCAGTAAATGTAATTAATGTATACATGAAATGAATGAATAGAAGAAATGTATAAATAGATGAAATGAATGAATAGATGAAATTTATAAATAGATGAAATGAATGAATAGATGAAATGTATGAATAGATGAAGTGAATGAATAGATGAAATGTATAAATAGATGAAATGAATGAATATATGAAATGTATGAATAGATGAAATAGATGAAATGAATGAATAGATGAAATGTATGAATAGATGAAATGAATGAATAGAATAATTTAATGAATAGATAAAATGAATTAATAGACAAATTTAAAAATTAAACAATAAACAATTTCAGAAAAAAAAAGTATGAATATTAAAGATAGAGTGAAATAATGAGAAGTACTTACATTTTGAGTCTTGATATGTAATTTATGAAGAAATTCAGGAGCACTACACTTCCAGAAAGAAATGGTGTTCTAGTTTGTTGGAGATGCGTTTATATAGGTGCAAAATCACGTCATCGATATCCTAATTTGTAAATTGCTGACATACGAAAAAATAAGCTCATCATGAGGACTTCGTACACTTGTAATATCTACTAACAATAATAACAACATTCTGCAGAAATTCAGGAGTACTGAAGTTTTCAAGAGGAGATTTGGTAGCGGAGATAGTTGAGGCTGAGTTTCTAATCACGATAAAACACTGAACCGATTTTGTTGAATTTTGAGACGGATATAGATATTTGGAATGGACAAAAGCTACTTAAAAACTTGATTTGCAGATGAACATTTAAAACTTTGTTTTTGCAGTCGGTTAATTTGAAAAGAACTAGGAATCTATACTAATATTATAAAGCTGAAGAGTTTGTTTGTTTGTTTGAACGCGCTAATCTCAGGAACTACTGATCCGATTTGAAAATTTCTTTCAGTGTTAGATAGCCCATTTATCGAGGAAGGCTATAGGCTACTTTTTATCCCGCTACGGGAAGTAGTTCCCACGGGATGCGGGTGAAACCGCTGGCAGAAGCTAGTACTATATAAATTAAATATTATACAAGCGTAACCGCAGGTAGGAATAGTATTAAAATAACAAACAACTCGACACGTGGACGTAAGACGACCTGAAATTCTTTAAATACTTTTACTAAAAAGGAATCAAAAATATAAATAACTTATTATGAACCTTAGTGACAAAAAAAAAAAAAAAAAAAAAAAAGATAATAAAAAAGTAACTCTGTGTATCTGTCTGTCTGTTTGTTAGGCACACTTTTACGTCTAAAACACTGAACCGAGGCCCCTTTTTATCCGAGTGCGGGAAGTAGTTCGATCGGAAAGCGGATGAAAACGCTGACAGAAGCAAGTACTAAATACCTCTAAAGTGAATTTTATACAAGTGTAACCGCAGGTAGAAATAGTATTAAAATAACGCTAAGATAGCATTTTCATATCGATAATCAACTAGACAAGCGTTAGAACCGCAGCGTTTTGAACGCATAAATTACATTGCAAGCGGCATTGTAACATTATTATTTTTAAATGAGACTTTATTAATTAATACTTTATAGAAATTAAAGACTAAATTTGTTGGTATTTATCGATAAATAATAAAAATATTATTTTTACGCTGTTGTCACAAAGCTATAGGCGGTTTACCCGCTCGTGTGCACGCTCGTAGCAACGCTAGGTTGCTTATACAAACAACTCGGCACGTGGACGTAAGACGAGCTGAAATTCTTTAAATACTTTTACTAAAAAGGTATCAAAAATAAAACTTCTTATTATGAACCTTATTGACAAAAAAAAATATATATATAAATCAGAACGCAACACTTGAAAATACATTCAAAGTGAGACTCCTGTCTGATAATGTCGGTAAGTAAAATAATTAATATAAGTAATTAATACAAAGTTAAATAAGTTCAATAAACTTACAAAAAGTTATTATAATGTTTTGTTTCAGGAATCTGGTGATCTTATCATCCCTAACTCCGGATACTCGCCACTGTCTCCGCCTCCAACTGATCCTGAGAGAACCATGCGTCAAAGAGTAGTAAGCGAGTATTCGGAAAGAAACACACCGTTTCAACTATTCCAATTCGAAAATACTCCTCGTAGCAGCGGTAATAAAAGACGAGGTGATGATATTATATATTCATTTATCAAGAAACCTTCTAAGGGTAGAAGGTCTAAAATAATACGCTTACAAATTTATGACGTGGAGGAGTTCCAAGAGAGTGCATCATGTAACTGTGAGGCCAGTGTGTGTGCCCAATATGTTGTCGAAAATATATTTAATGATGATGTATACAAAAGTGCTCGTGATATTCTAAGTAAAATGTATAAAAAAATGTAAATAAAATTTTGTATCTCTATATTATTTTGTTTCATTTCTTATCATATAGATACTCATTCACTTTACTCAATGCATTAAAAGTCATTGCTGTGAAGTCAGATAGCATCACAATACATAAGTGGGTATACCTAGCCAGTTTACCTAAACCAATTTAACCATATGTTAATGTAAGAACATTATTAATCTTTATTCCACACTGTAGTTATAATACATCATTCCATATAAAAGTACATATGTACTGTGTACTAAAGTAATCGAATAATATCATAATGACATAATATAATAAAGAAACATGTACACACGTAGGTATGCATTTATACCTGACTGGCTGACATTAGGCAGCCAATATAAAATAATTCAACCTTCATTTATGGCTTAAGATTTGTAAACAATCTATCCTAGTGTTTGACTGGCGGTATCATTTCGAATAGTGATTTTTAAGCAGAGGTTTCTGAATGCAAGCGTAATTAATGCAAGCGAACGTAGAATAATGAATAGAAGTACCATTATGAATAGATATTATTGAATAGAGAGATCATTTCGAATTGAGATTATTGAATAGAAAGATCATTTCAAATAGAGATTATTGAATAAGAGGATCGTTTTGAATATAGTATATATAATATAGAGGGCTCGGATCTCAATGTACCTAGTCGTCATTTCAAATAGAGAATCTTGAATGCATTCATCTTTTCGAATAGAGTAAGTATTGGGGGGGTCGCGGATCTCATTTGATCCGGGACCCCCAATACTTACCTACTGGCGGCGGTCGTGATCGCCTTTTGTTTGTAAGCAATCGCTCGCGAGCAAGTGCCGTGTTTTCAATTTCAGACGCCTTTTCAAACTGGATAATATGGCTTCAGTTTCAGAAATTGTTTTATTCATAAAACAGGAGCTAATTGAGTTTTCTAAAGTTTTGCTGTATAAATAAATGCAACATAAAATAATGTGAAAGTTCAACACCATTACAGACAGATCATAAATTCCATTAGTCATTAATTACAGATAAACTATCATAGACATTTAAAAGTTCTTTAAAACGACTCGAAACCCTTAACTAAATCAATTAAACATTGATTGTAGCGATTCCCTATAAAAGTCAAGATCTAAATCGTAAAACCATTAAGTAGTTAGAAAAACTTGGGGCTATAAAAACAGTATCTTGGCGCGAATAGAGTGGCAAACGAGAACGGTAAGTGTCGATAACTGAACTAAGATTCCGACGGTTTCCCGCGCTTTGTTCCACCAGCGCCGACACTAGGGTTGCCAGCATATAAAACTGCACTATATTCTGCTGCAAAAATATTACCAACCTTTAACAAATTCATAGAAAATGTAACTAAAACCTGCTATATAGGATTTAGAATACCGACCATGTACGCTATATTTTTGTAACTTTATTAATCCTGCGTATAAAACTGCATCTAGTTTTATGTTTCAGTATTGGATTACAGATTTGGCTTTAAAATATTTTTTTTCAATAGACTTTCCATGAAATGCTTTTATATGTATTCTGCATTTTGGTGCATCAGAGTTCTTGTAGGGCTTTAGTGTAAACATGTGCTAGTGAGGCTCTAGTTCACCCCTAGCGCAACAAAGGCGTTGGTGGTGCGGCGCCAACAATCGCGCTTTGTGCGGCACAAGTTGGGCCGGCATTATTGCCGCGCGGACCATTCATTACCAGCCTTTGATAACTTCAGGGATCGGTTTCTTGTTCAGATATGTGCTATATCGGACCTGTTTACTTCGCCTTTCACTCCACAATGTATTCAATTTCATGCGGATATCATATCTCGCGTGAGATTCGATCGACCGATCCGATACATATATCTATATCAATATGTATGTCAGGCAACAATTCTAAATACATTATGTAAAAGTAAGGAGCTAGTACTTAGAAAGTGTAATTTGAAAACAAAATCTATGATGAAGTAAAATAAAACTAAATGAAGTGAAACGCTCCAGCAAACAATGAGAGTAAGTCGGCTACAACTAAATAGAACAGCTTTACTTAAACAATGTGCGCTTATTAAAATTCCACGAAAACTTCAGCTTCCTACTGGGAGCACTTAATTCAATTAATTCGTTATTACAAGCCCTAAGAAATGGAATTACCTTATCACGGCCTAATCTTACGCTTTAATTATAGCGTAAGTTAATTGTTAGGAAAGAAATAGACCACGTAATTAAAATCTAGTTAATCGAAGATTTTGGCACGCAAACTTAGACTTTTTAGGTATTATAATAATAACAACTATGCCGCCAGCCTCAAATATCTATACTAATATTATAAAGCTGAAGAGTTTGTTTGTTTGTTTGTTTGAACGCGCTAATCTCAGGAACCACTGGTCCGATTTGGAAATTTCTTTCAGTGTTAGATAGCTCATTTATCGAGGAAGGCTATAGGCTACTTTTTATCCCGGTACGGGAAGTAGTTCCTACGGGATGTGGGTGAAACCGCTGGCAGAAGCTAGTTTAGAATATGTGACAAGAACCGTAAATTCAAGGTCAAGTGTTAGCCATCACCAAATAAGTTCGCAGAGACAAACATTGTTACTCAATTACTGTTTGGTATTTCATGCTTGTGACTACTGATGATTATTTATCCTTATCCTTTCAAAATGAGGTCGGTAAAAGAGCATGTGACGATGAAGTAAAAAGATAGCATCAGTAACATCAAGTTATATTAAATATAGTTTTGGTTTCACTTGGAAGGAACACCAAATATGACGGTGAATATTGTCCCACCAGGCGAGATATTCCCGGAGCTGTACACGAGCACGTCATCGCTGGAGGACGCGGAGGATAGCACGGAGGCTGAGGAGGAGGCCCCGGCGGAGGAGTGCGAGCCCTCACCCTCCCCGCGCCCCGCGCTCTCCGCGCCGCAGCCCCAGCCCAAGGAGGAGGAGCTCACCAACCTCGACTCGCAGTACTACAGGTAAGGGTTTCTGTCACTATATGCATGTATGACTCAATGCAGCTGTATTAAATTGTGTTTCTAGGGATCCCAGATATTTTCAGCCTTCGTTTTCAGCTCTGCGTTGATCGATCTGTCAACCAGTAAACTTTATTTTATATGTAGATTCCAGGAAAAAGGTGTAGACTATTATCTCGGGACAACTACATTAAACATTTTCTTTTTACAACTATGAATAATGGATAAGTGTAAGCTTACCTGAAATGTTGTTCGCAAAGTTTTTCAATATTTATTTATAAAAATATCGAGCCCGGCTAAAAATAAACAAGCTTCCCTGTGCCAGGGATCAACAGTATCGCACGCCGCAAGGCACATCATGCCTATGACGAAAATTCGCGTCCAATTAACAGACAACGTTCTGTATTCCTGTACAGCTTTTTATAGGAAAAATGAGAGTAGCGGCATTGAGGGAATACTGAACGCTGCATAAAAACGTACGTAACGATGTTTCCCGTAATAAGATAAACAAGTGACAAAAAAGAATTTCTTGAACTGGAGCGAGCGATCTCTGGGGTGATGACGCAAACAAAACAATCCTCAACGCGTGACGTGGAGCATATTGTACTACCAATAGATAGATAACGCAACTCGAGCTCTGTTATGAAATGTTCGCCGTCATTAAGATGTTGATCCATACTGAAGTCCTCGCTAGTTCTGATCTAAAGTTTTTCTTCAGACTCCAAAGTTGGAACAACACTCGAACTTTCTCAAAGTTTTACAGAGACATTCTGCTTTTCGAATACATGTTTTTATCATCGTACAATTTAGTTGGAAAACAGCAGCCATTTTCATCGGATGTTTTGAAAAAGTTTGCTCCACTGACCAAACTTATATTAGTCTGTCGTGCAGATACCATCATGATAGGCGTTTAGGTTATTACGCCTATGTAACGGTTTGTTATTGCAACTCATAAGTTATTCATTAAACGAGTCAAGCGGTTCCGTTATCGGGTACCTTCCAATCAATTTGGTAAACAGAGCAACAAAACGGAACAAGACAAGGATCAATATACACAAAGTGTTTCTCACGAAGGTTGTTAAATTTTCATGGATGTAGATTCCCTGGGCGATCGGCGGCGTCACCTGAACCTCAGCCGGCGTGCGCTAAACAAGATTGATCGGCCGTTTGTAGCGAGACTCGTAATCTCACTAATGTGTTTACTTACCTGTTTACCTTCCTGAGTTCTGTTCCTTTTGTCTCGCATATAATGTCTTAATGCCGCGCCATTTCTCAAAGGGAGCGTTTTTTCCTCCAGACAACTGGATACTGCTGATAATGGTAATGGATGGCGCCGAACTTCGGACTGAATTAACTGGACTTCGCGTCACTCCCGAAATAATGATAGTAATATTTCAGGCGGATGCGACGAGATATTCATATTTTCTGGCACAGTTGACATTTTACGTTGATGGAACCAAATTTATGCATCACTCTTGAGGTCCTCAAGGACTATTTGATATTCTGAAGCACCCTCAATGTTTCCTTTCAGTTTTTTGAAAAAAAGAGTGACATAATTGCTCCCTCTCCTAAAAGCTGACATAATAATGCATCCTACTTAGTTATTTTTTTTTTACATTTTAATTATTTTGTGACGTTAGCTACACGGTAGCGCTGGGCGTGACTGTGGGCGCAGGCTGCTTCCTGCTGGCGCTGAACGTGCTGGTGTTCGCCGGCATCTACCTGCAGCGGGGCCGCCGCAGGACTGCGCACCGCCGCCCCCGGAGAGAAGGTCAGGACAACAACCTTTCAACGTAATTGCATACTCAAATCAACATTACTCAATGTTCCATCATCTAAATGTCTCAAATTGTTATCTAAAAGCATGAAAAACTCCAATATAACGTGGAGTCAACGCTTATCTTTCCAGCTCAATGGAACGAGTCAACTGTAGGAAGCGGTTTTTTTCCTAAGATTTGTAAACGATTTTCGCCAACATAATCATTTTTATGTTCATCGTATTTACTTCATGAAACATTTTGACTATGAATATCGTGGGGGAGCCGAGCAAACACATTTTTATCGACACAAAAAAGACGTCATATCTAAAACCCATTTTTTATGAGCGACCACTCGGGAACAGGACCCGACTATAAACTACAAACGCGGTTCTCACTTAACCGCTGCCGGCATACTTGTAAATTACACGAGTTATGTTGATTCGAGGGAGAGACTTTGTTATTCATTGTGGGGACCTCTGATAACTCACCCAGTTGAACTGCTGCCAGAAAGGTGCTCATAGGAAAAACGAGCGACCTTAGCAGTTCTCATTTTATTTCTGTAACTGTTTTAATCGTTAGTGCCACTCTGTCTGGACGCTACGTTAAGCTTTGCTTTTCTTTCCAACATTTTATTTACCAGACAAATGGGAAAATGTTGGTCCCCAATAATGTTTCTTCATTTTGAAAAGCAGTTCACATTTATTTAGTGGCGGCCGCAGCAGGATGTCTGCACTCGGAGACAACTATAATATTTATTAGAGACGTTCGCGTTGTGGCGATTTATCTGAAGCACACGATGTGAGGTTGCATTCATGTGCGGTCTCACTGCACTTCCCATTCAAAAGCTTACAGCCCGAACATTTTGTGCAGTTCAAATATTAAAATTCGGAAAGTTATTTCTTTTCAAAAGATCACGTATTCCCTGTCTGTCTTTTGATACTGTATTCTGGCTTTACGTTTCTTTACTGCGCGATATTTTTACATTCGCAGTTCATATTTTCATTCTAGGAATTTTTGTGGGTAACTTGTGCAGATGAAATATGAATTGAATTCCTTTTGACTTTACCCAGTGTGAATATTTTTTTTATTCAATAATAGTGGGAGTGTCTTTTGTCCGCACAATTATGAATTATTCTGTATTTTTACATAAATATTTCCAACACCATTTTTTTTAAATTCGAGCAGTTAAGCTACGTAATATATAGCTGAGTTCATACACGTAGTTCTAGTGAGAAATAATGTTAGTCGTTGGTGCAGGCAGCTGCAGCAGCCGCGGCGGCGCGTCGCTGAGCGGCGAGCCCGCAGCCATCACGTCGCCGCGCAAGAGCACGCTCAAGGTAACCATATCGTTTTGAATAAATACTTTGGTATCGTTATTATGTTATACCCATTATTGTGAGTTAAGGGATAAACATTTTGCAATTCTATAGTACAAAAGCCAAACTAGCTACAATCGCTGTAACTGTAGCTGTTTTCTGATCATAGATTTTACAATTATCAATTACATAGATCATGAATTTGCCGTATTGTCTTTAGTTTTCGTTTGAACCGCCATGTGGTGATTTCCGTAAAATGAAGCCACACATAGCATTCATTAACTGGTCCATCATCTAACATATCTATCGGTTTCCACAGCGCAGCAGCGAGTCAGAACTCAAAGAGAGGCCGACCAGCGCCGGCGTCGCGCCGCCAAAAAAACGCGTCCAGATCCAAGAGATATCTGTATAGACGACTTCTAAACAACACAACCAGTAACCTAAAAAATACTAATAATGTTATTGCATCCACTGGTGAAGTCATCGGTGTAAAATTGTAAGACGGAAAAATCATCATAAGTATTATATTATCTCGGGTTGTTTTTGTGATGGGAAGTGTAAAACTAATAGCGTGATGCTGAACTATACGTGAAGTGTGTTGTGTTTAACTGAAGCGAGCGAGTCTGCACGATTGAGATAAATTGTGATTGATGTTCTGAATGGGCGAGGCTGTAGCCGTGGTTATTGTGCACGTAAGATTGTTCCTGCGCAGCGCAGCGCAAGGGCCGGCCAAGCGTGACACCTGTGTGTATACGTGTTATGTACCGTGTGCACGCGCCTCAGAGGGTTCTTTATTCACTGCTGCTGTGGGGTAATGCCTGTTTGTGTCTATAGAATAGGCATTTTATACAAAACCACAAAAATATATTATAATCTTAAAATCAGCGTCAAACCGATATAGATATTCCAGATTCAAAATGAATTTAAATTTTGAATGTGAACTGGCCAACTACCCTATACAGTAGCAGTGGCGCGCGCGCAAGCGGCCGGTAGCGATAAGAGCCGTGTATTCTGGATTCGTGTATCTACCTCCTGACCAATTTACTGGTTTAGTGCAATTTCCATTCTGTTACGTTTGTTATTGTTCATCTTGATTCATATAGTCTACTTGAGTGTTTAGAGTCTCTGTTAATACTGTTTCTATATTATGTGATAGTTGAATATTTAATGGAATCGATATTTGAGTTGTGAACTCTGTACGCTTAGATTTGTTTGTAAAGACTTGTTACTGATCTGTACATAATAACATAGACCGATAGATATCTTCAATCAATTTGTGGAAGCGAAGCGGTATGATTAACTTGTATATATAACTACTATTAGTTTCTATAACATTGTAAATATTAGATTGTCGTAAATATCTGTGAACTCTGATGATTTATCATCTATGAAAAGAGGTTTTAATAAAGACCATTTTTTCCTGAATTTTGTTATTCTAATCCATATTACGTCTCCTTGAAACCTAAAGTAATTTGAACCTGACAAAAGAACCAAGATTATTTAAAATGATACCTTTCTCCCACGATAACAGATCTGAGAACGTTCATGTAAAATAAAAGCAATTAAAAATAATAATTTCCTTTTACACGGCTGATGGCGGCGATAATTTACAAGTTAATTAAAATTATTTAAAGGTGCGGCGTTATCGTGCCATCGCCGACCTGCGGTGACTGCGCACAACCATGGACGCTCGCGCTAAGGGAAAGTTTTAATGCTTCGCCACAACTTACAAAAAACGAACTTCCACCATCTACAAAATTATGTTGATCTTTATTGTAGAGTATTTCTGAAACGCGCACCTTTTTGTATCCTTTATTATCAGAGCCTAAAGTTTCGCGAGGATAAGAAACAACCTTTAGATTTTGATAGATCGCCCGAAAGGTCGCGATAAAATTGGGCTTAAAATGACGAGGTCATGTTACAAAACTTGGCAATCTTGACGGTGGAGCTCGGGAATTATTGTTCAAAATAAGGAAAAAAAGTTTGAATAAAACTGCCATAAGCAGCGCAAAAAGAAAAAGATTTGATTCAGCATACAAATTGCAAAATCTGTGTTTTAAATTTTGACGGAAACTGTAAGAAAATACTTTTAGAGAGACTCCAGAAGTTAGGATTGTTGCGGACAGCGAAAATATGGAAGTTTCGAGACGAAGTTAGTGATTCAACGACCTAGAACAGTTTGGAGCTCAGGATCAAGATATGAATCTCCGCCACCGATAAACTTTGTGAGTTTTCTTTTTTGAAAAAGCACCTAATCTATGGAGCTCTGATCCTTTTGAATAATTTTCTTAACACGTCTTCTTTGGGATCTTTCTTTATACTTGCCGTATTCATTCAGCGCTTATGTCTCCGAGTAAATGTTTTTTAAGGATTTTTATGTTGTTGGTACTGGCGAAGCTAATGGAAGTTCCACTAATGGAACGAGAAAATAATTGTGGGTCGCAGATACAGGTTAAACAAACATTTCCATTTTATGAACCATTTTAAACGTTGGGATTTTGGGTTTATTTTCATGCTATCCACGTTAATGTTTTTAATTTTAACTCTCTATTCTAGACAGCCTAATGGTAAATTAAGTGTAAACAAGCAACAGATAATAGCAGAGGTCTAACCTGAACACGCAATACACGTGAAACAAACACAATACACGAGCAAAAAAATCTGTTAAAACTTTGATTACCGGCGCCATACAAACCGAACAAATGGCCAAGTTTATTAAATTCGCGCACAAAAAGAGGGCTCGCTCGGGCTCCCTAGAACAATTGCTATTGAACTCCCAATCGTTTATTGTACGGCCAAATGAGAGTGCACTTAATTTATGATCCCGCGATGAATGCTGAGGATCCCGGGAGGGCCGGAGGATCATCAATCACGTGGCGCGATGCCTTCCATGGAAATGAGATATCTTACAGTCATTTGAATGTGCCAAATGGAGATTTTGATGTGAATTTTAGTATTGTTAAGATGAATGTGCAACAATTCCGCTCAATGAATTGTAATGTGCCGTTGATTCGGCTGGCTGTCCCGACTGTGTGCAGTCTCGCGGTTTATGTACATTCGTGAATAAATTGCGGCGCCGATGTCGATTGTCCCACGTTGACACAGCTAATTTTACAAATGCACCTGCAATTTTTTGCACACAAAGTTTTTGCAATACAGACATACAGAAGCATAGGTATATTTGTGGCCCGTCTCGGCAGCGCGTTGTTCCACGCGCTCCACGATGAGATTCAGCAAACCCCAGTGGGTTTAAGTCACTAACTGTCTGACACTCCTTCATGCTGCTAACCCACAGCGGGAGGAATCATTTGATGATTTATCATAAAAAAGTCGACAATAACTTAAACCGTTTTTAAGAATTAGTCAGTGGTAAGTTATACTTATATTCATTACTTTGGCTAACTTTGACCAGCTATTATGAATAATATCCAGATAAAGTGATTAATTTATCACATTGTCAAATGTCAAGTCAATTTGGGTACTATACAATGACCAGAGATTATGTATAATATTTATTTAATCACTATGGCTGTAACATATACATTATTTTTTTTGCATTTAGGTAAGTATAATATTAGTGGGATTCACATAGTCTGCGTAATGACAATATCACATGACAGGTGCAACACAACAATGTTACAGTAACGGTATTCCTCCGATACAAAGGCCTGCACTGCATGTCCCTCGGCCATCCCCCGAGTGGCGCCTTTACATGAGATAACGTGTGTCTTTGTGTCTCACGTGTCGCAACTCACTTTGTGTCTCACACGACACGCCGTGTCTAAGACGCGACACATCCACAATATAAATTGGACCGGGTTTGTTTCTTTGCTCGACAGTGTGATACCGAGTTTAGGTAAATCGGATTTGTTTTGTTCACCGTTATCATTGTGTAGTAGCTATAGTATAATTTCTACTTGTGTGTTAGTTCACAGCTTCAATGTTTCCCGGTAAAACATTAATATTAATATAAAATATTCATAGCTGGAGCCTCGATAGTAAACATTTTAATTATTCTTATCATTGATGTAAAATGTAATTGCGAATATTAAAAGGCTATTTTATTAAAAGAGCAATATGCTCATGATGTTAATTATCATATGGAATTGAGTAATTAATAAAAGTAGTTATTTGAAAGTTACCCAGAATTGTATCAGGAAATAAACCATAGGATTCAGAGACCTGTACCTATCCATGCTTACACCACATACTTACATACATGCTTAATTCACCTATATAGGTGCTATTGATTTCCCTTAACTAAGTATATAGCAATACATCAAACTCCATATACATAATGTTTAATGCATGTAATCCTTGGTTTTGGGAGCGTTATGCACGTATTAATGTAATTACTCAGCGCACTCACCGTGTTCGCTTTGTACCCACAGTACCTAGTTCTGAACGCTGTCTGATCGCCTATCATATTATTATGTAGTTATATTATGCTTAGCTGACTGACAACTGACTTGCTGGAATGATTGTCAATACTGTTTCCAAAGGATACCTGAAGGAATAGTCAATGTAATCACTAATTGAAGGGTATTTTAAATTGGTGCAATGCTGACATAAACACCCAGTATTCAATTGAATTTGACGCTAAAGCCTTCCTCGATAAACGGGCTGAAATTACTTTTCAAATCGGTCCATTACTTGCTGTCTATAGTTTGTCTGTCTGTTTGTTCAAACATACGAACTCTTCAGCTTTATATTAATGAACATAAATACATAGTTTTTAACAAAGGCCAGACATTAAATGATCCCTACTATATATTATATTATATATATATATAATATTATAAATGTGAAAGTAACTCTGTCTGTCTGTCTGTCTGTCTTTCTGTCTGTCTTTTCTTCACGCCTAAACTACTGAACCGATTTGTGTGAAATTTGGTACAGACATAGTTTGGAACTTGAGAAAGGACATAGGATAGTTTATACTACAAAAAAAAAAAAAAAAAATATTCCGGACATATAGCGCCATCTATTGGTCAAACTAAAAATCTGCCTGAAGTCACTATTCCACGCGAACGAAGTCGCGGGCAAAAGCTAGTGATGTAAATAAAATAAAGTGTTCACTTGAGACGTGCATCGGCGTGAGCTCCCGAGAGATACATTTTTAATTACTGTCGAAGCACGAAGCGGCCTCAAGTGGAGGGAGGGACTGATTACTACGTAATACCCACTTATTCGTAACTGCTTTAATTGGAAATTCTTTACGAAGCTGTATTTACGTCTTTGGACAACTTAATTTTGCTATACTTAACAGTGAAGACTGATCGTAAACTTTGTCCATTTACGGCTACATTTTAATGGGATCAAAGGCTGTATTTTGAAATAGAAATGGTCCTTGCCGAATATTCTTCTTTATTATATTTGCAAAATAATAAATGTAGTTTATTCAGCAGTAGTTTCAGCTGTGATCTCGTGCTTCATACGTATAATACATCAGACAAAGCTGGTTTATCCGGCGCGTCACGACGTTATCGTGCGACAAGCGACACAAATAATTGTGTCGCACTAACTTACCCAACTTCAAGTTATAAATATGCATACAACATAGAGGCCGGGTTTGTAACTCTTTGAAAACTGACTAAGTTATGCATAGCTTTTTACTTATGCTTGACTTTCAGGTAACGTTTTGTCACGAATGCTAACTCGTGCTCGCGTTTTATAGCAATTTTATCGTTTTCTTATTTTTTGTTTAGTACATAGGCGTAGTTCCTTTCAAACTAAGCAATACCTACTAGTATCTTCAACAATTTCCTTCCTTTATCGGATATCATTTAAGATTAAGTTTAATTCTTTTAACAGTTTTAACTTTTCATTTATTAACGTTTGCGCCATGGTAGAGGATTTAATAAAGTTTTTTAATTAAAATTCATTTTATTAACTACGGTTTCCGATAACAGAATTAAATTGGTTCCGTACAATCCGACATTTTACTTTGTTAACTTTCGCCACATAGGCATACAAAAGGTTTTTAGCACTAAACTGTACGGTCAAAAAAAACTTTTTACAAAAAAATAAAACCGACTCCCAAAAACACTGAAAAGCAAAAAAAAACTATTCTTAGGTGCATCGGCCTAGAAGTCAGTGTCTAATGGATGTTCCAGAGTTTATACGCCACCGACTTCTAGGCCGATGCACCTAAGAATAGTTTTTTTTTGCTTTTCAGTGTTTTTGGGAGTCGGTTTTATTTTTTTGTAAAAAGTTTTTTATTTTTGGCTTTTCAGTGACAAGCATAGTTGTCACTATCCGCATTTGTGGAAAGTTCTCATCAATACGAATAATATAAGCCCAAACACGAGGTAGTTTACATATTCAGTTGTCGAGTTCCCTCGACCTTCACCAGTCTCCATCATCAGGTCAGCTCCAAACCTTCACAATTGCAAAGGTCTCGTCAATACAAATAATATAAGCCCAAACACGATGTAGTTTACATATTCAGTTGTCGAGTTCCCTCGACCTTCTCTCGTCTCCATCATCAGGTCAGCTCCAAACCTTCACTTTTGCATAGTGTTATCAGACATACACCTCATTGTCAAGTTTTTATACTATGCACGAATACAATTTTCGAAAGTTGCTTTCGATTTCTCAAGGTTTCCACCATCAGATCCTGACCTGGTGATTATGGGACCACCTGAAAGGTATACCCAATCCAACAAAAAAAAAAATTTGCAAATCGGTCCAGGCGTCTTCGAGTAATCGGTGAACATACATAAAAAAAAAAAAAAAAAAAAAAAAAAAAGATCCCGACGAATTGAGAACCTCCTCCTTTTTGGGAAGTCGGTTAAAAATAGTCATATTACAAAGGTACAATACTGCAAAAAGTTGGTTGTTTGACAAAAAACAAATTGTATGTCAGCGTCATAGGAACCGGGAACACGGCACATGGAATGTTTGTCAAAGTAAAACCGTTATTTCACTGAAGCCTCGCACTGAAACTCTGTAGTTTACTGACGTTGCCAACGCTACCTTGAATCTACGGATGCAGAGACTAACATTATCGTCTTCTGGTAAAGGTAGCGCTTTGAAGAGCTATAGTAACACTACGCATCGAAATAACATAATTCTTGTTCGTAGTTTTTAAATATGATATCACATAAAAGAAACAGATATTTTCATATCATTAAAACGTCTGAAGTAGACTCCCATCTAAGGGCGGCTGCACACTGCGTCACGGAACCGTGCCACGTTTCCAGTCCGGCGGGCAGCATTGTGTGCGAGTGTGTCGCCGGCTGAATAATGCTCCGCCGAGGAACTCGCAGATACGAGTGCGTATGTGACGTCACACTGAAGGGTAAGTAGCTGTTGAGTATTGAAGTGGCAAGGTATCTAAATAAAACTAAAATAAACATAGAATGGGAAATCGTGACCTAATAAAGTTTTTTGAAAATATATCTGTAAGGTTCACTTAATTACTGGCAAGTTATGCTATTGGGAGCAGTTGACGTCAGAATTTGACATAATTATATAGTATAATTAAAAACTTCAGCTTTCATATTCTCTTTTGAGGTTTCCCGAACATTTTACCTAACTGCGTTGGTATATAAATTCTTGTTCATACAAAAGCAGCGTAGTAAATAATGTGTTTTGCGGAGGCGCGGAAAGATTCGCCCGAATTCATTCAGGAATACCTTTATGAGCGCAGTATGCGGCGGTAACATGGCCACTACGTAGCTTCATTTAGCTAGATATCTCATTACTAGGGTCTAATAGCCTATTCTGTTTGCTTAATAAGATCAATGGATACATTAACATTTTTAAACCCCACAATACTATAGAATGAGTGAACAAGTAAAGTTCCCCTTCGTTACCCGTAACCACCATGCTCCGAGCGTTTTATTAAATCTGCGCCGAGATCGTAAAATGTAACGACTTAACAAACATTAGGCCTTCACGTCTTACCTACCTACTATAGCTGTGTGCATGTGTTGGTTTAAATACCGTTTGAAATAGGGTGAACCACGAATAGAGTTGTTCCTTGTTTGAGAACTACGAGCACATCATAAATGCGTACTTAACCAACGTTTGAGCAATCACTCTAGATGGCAAAGTTTCTACCTGTACTTGTAGATACCTATGCGCAAAATAAAGTGGTAAACTAGATAATTTATCAAGTACTTCTACATAAAAATAACTAAAGAAGGTTCTGAGCAGTGGATCAGTAATAGTTTTCTCATTTTCGATCGGCTTGTGAGGATTGCGCAGACAAACGAGCGAGTGTCGGGCGGCGCGAACTTGTTATGAAATGCTAACGAGGCGCGCTGCGTGTCAGCCGAGCAAAGCCGGGGCTCCGGAGTTTTGTCATAACGCCGGGAAAAATCTCCGCCTTTGAACATTGTTTTACACGATGTAAGGGTCCCAGCTGTTCCCATATTTTTTGTACTTTTGATGCAATTTTCTTGATTGTGTTTATGTTAAAAGCTTATTTTAGACAGATAGCGCCATTTATCAAACCAAATAAAACATTTCTTGACCCGCTAACCCATATTCGTAAGACTAAAACATCCTCTCTCCCGGTAAGTCCGTCCATCTTTGAAGATTTGTCAAACACAACGTAGTGTCCAAGTTATGAAGAAAAACAAGAGTGTTCACATATTTATGGCAGGGGGGTCCGGCCGGGATGAGAAATGGGCCACTTACACCCGGCCTGTATCAATAATGTAAAGAGTTCGCTTTTGTCTAACAGCCTCGGATATTGCCTACACAATCCATTTATGTCTATCGCTTTTATTTGTCAGAAATAGAAACTAAATTGTATTTGAGCTAGCCTACTTTATCGTTTAGTAGAAACGAATAAACAACAAAACATAAAGCCCAAGACTTGTTTATCTATGTTTGCTTTTAGTAGTGTTTATATTCAAGCCATGTGTTCTGTACTGAATGTAGTTTGCGCCTTTTGTACCTGTCATCGGGACGTATTTTAATCGCGTTTCCTCTAATTCTTTGTCCCAAATGCATGTACTTAAAAATGCAACGTTCTGAGTGCTCCCTGCCTCGATGTAGGTCATCAACGCTCTTTTCGAATGAAGTTAAGCTGAAAAAAGACAAAATCTAGAAAAGAACTGAATAAAATGGATAAATTGGTGCAAAGCTTAGTATCCAAAATGTTTCTTACAGTTATGCATAAGCTTCTCCTAAGTCGCAAAAGAAATGTATACGCTTCAAAAGTTTTCCTCAAAGCGTCGGTAGGAGCTTTCCACTTTATGCACCCCAGTAACTTACCCAAAAGTTAGCAAACAATGCTACACTCAGGCGCACTGGACTCTCAGGTATTCCAGCTCAGAACGTGGAAGCGCTTTATTTCAGATTTCAATTTGGGAGCAATACTTTTCCATACACATTCCATTCGAGCATCGATTTTTGCTCCGTACGTGTTCAGTTAATAAGTTTAGACGCCTGGGGCTTGTACGCGAGTTGAATCCAACTGAGTACAAACTTAGGAGCACTGGAAGACTCTTGAAAGTATTCCTTATTCGTGTGCGCATAAGGTTGGCGGCGAGTGAAGAGGTGACGTGGCACGCGAGCTGCACATCGCGGTGGACGTGACCCGTCGCCGGCGACTGCCGATATATTAGCGTGTCAGCTCGAAGAGTTTCTGATGTGCTATGAACTACGAGATGAATGGGGGACAAAAGGGCACCAAATCACGACCCGTCACGAGCGTGCCTGGACTATGGAAATACTTATGTGTGTCATTACTTACGATTTAGGCGTTTGAACATCTTTTGCGATATATGAAAAGTGTTACATTTTCCTCGAGCAATTTTTGATTCGGCGTGGACTTTGGTAAAAAACATTTTTTTAGAACTAAATTAGGTACATAACAGTCCATAATATTATTTAGGTGAATAAAAATTTTGAAATTCTTCAGACAAAGAAACCATTCAAGGCTCAATAGAATGGTTTCATTCCATTCCCTCTATACTTTGCTAATATAAAAATAAAGTGCAATAATAATAAACCTAGCATTACAATCGCTGGCAGCTAATCGAGGAGTTTCCGAATACCGCAAATTTCCACCAGCTCTATCACATCCTGTCGCAGGATAAGCGATCTTATTCATAGAAGTAAATGGGTGATAGTGGCGTGTGGGTAGGCTGGCTGCCTGCCAAATATTGCCGATTGATGGCAGTGTATGAGGCGCGTGGTAGCGACAGCACTGAGGAAGCCTCCTACGCGGCTTTAACCGAAATAAGTTGTTCGGAAACCGATGATTTTGCATGAAAAATAACACATGAAATGCCGTTTGGCAAAGTGCTACACTATGTACATATGTAACCTATTTCTACTGCGAACGTGCCTCGGTATACCGTTTCAAGATATGTTGCGCTAAAAGCAACGCATTCAAACTTGATGGGATTGCCAATGCCTTTAAAATACATGCATTTAGTTCAGCATATTGTAGTGGAGTACCCAATACACAATCAATTAAAAGAAAACTATTATCTTAATACATACATGAAATAGGATAGCTAGCTAAGAAATGTATATTTACGTCAGCATGAAACCTGTGCCATGTCCTAACACAGATTGTCAATAAACAGCGCATGGATTCTGGAACGTTCTGGAAGGTTCTGGAACAGCCCCCCGCCGACTCCGTATCTAGGAGCGAGTGAGGCGCGGCGTGACGGGGGCCCACCAGGGACCACAACAATGTCATTATTGTTCCATTGCAGCCAGCTAACATGCGAAGAGGTAACAAACGAAGTGTAGATAAGAAACTAGAGTATTCTTGGACAATGTATTTAAATGTCTAAATAGTTATAGAAGATACAATAGAAGTTATATTTATAAAACTATATTTTTGTAATGTTGCCTAGCATTCAAATGAATGTTTGAAGAAATCACCTTCAGCTGCTGAAAAGTTATTACACAAACAATACATGAAGATAAAAGAAACAAACCTAATACATTATTGGTCAACTTCAAGAACACTCGCTGTATCTTACAGTTCCCACAAAAAAGCATTGCAGCAAACTCGCGTGAAGTGTCGTGCACCAGGTGTCAGGTGTCGAGTGTCGCCTTCAGCACCTCTAATGACCCGCGGTCCTCTCCGTCCATTATACTGTACACCGACATAACGAACAATTTATCTCTTTGTTTGTGCGGATGCGGGGAACATTCACATGCTCGTATTATTATAATAAAGTATCTGGATGATCTCTGAAAATGGACGAAACTTTTACTTGTTTGAAGAAAATTACGAAGAGAAGTTCAAACTAAATTAAAATTTTGGCCAAAAATATTTGATGATTGTTTTCTGAAAAAGTTGATACTTAAAACTTTTCAAATTGTAAAGCTTCTTCGTGTCCGGATTTTCCTCCTAAGGTGGCAAGTGCTCAAAGATAATAGGAATCTTATTCAATAGGCAGAAGGCAAACGGTGCGCCATACCGCGCGTCCCTCGGCAGCTGTCGCAGCCAAGCGAGCGTGTCATTCCTTACGCCTCCTCATTACATACAAACTGATACCTTTTGGAATCGAAAACGCAGCTATCACACACAAATGAAAGCGAACAAAAATTTTGCAAATAAAATGTAACATTCTCGCATGTTTTATTTAAGAGACGGATGGAACCATTATGTCTACACACCCACATGAGTTTTCAGCATTACAAAAGACGTTTTTTGGGCGGCGGTAAACAGATAATATTTTATATGGCG
This sequence comes from Helicoverpa assulta, assembly GCA_963856015.1. NCBI lineage: Eukaryota > Metazoa > Arthropoda > Insecta > Lepidoptera > Noctuidae > Helicoverpa > Helicoverpa assulta. The sequence continues at coordinate 244,978 of CAWLCW010000008.1, forward strand.
GAGGCGCGGATGTGGCGGGTCGCGGTTACCGCGCCTCATTTAAGACGCCTCCATCACATACTCGCGGTATGTGTCTTAAAGCCCATGGCACCGTCCATCGCTGTGTATCTGTGACAGCAACACGCGATGCTCTCAAATAGCCGGCAATGGTGCGTGAAGTGAACATCGAGACGATTGTCGCGAGGCTGCAAGCGACGCGTCGAACACGCCGGCCCCGGTGCCAAGTCATGCGGAAAACTGAACACAGTAAATATTTCGCGGGACAACTATCTCGCTAAATAAAATTTCTCTAACGTTATACGAAAAATATTGTTTTGAGACTCCCTGAACTATATCCAGAAAGAGATTATTTCAACGCGTCCTACAGTCCATATAAGAACGGTGTTAACATACGTGAAACTATGTATTTGTTGATATGATCACCAGTGGTCGGAATAGGTAGAGCTATTTGGGGTGAATGACCGCAAACATTGATATTAACATGGACATGCCTCTGAAATCCCGGGATTTTGAAATTGTCGATTGATTTAAGTGAGTTAATATGGGTAAGTGGGCAGTTATGAGCAGGTAGTAGGTGAGCACCCAAACAGTATATACTTACTTATAAACACACACAGGGATCCTGGAACGTTGTTAGAGGTAGCTTCGTGAAATATGAATTAATTAAGTAAAACTGTTAGAAACGATACTAAATATACTTTACTGCACAAGGAAATATTAAATGCCTACACAATACAGAATAGAAAAAGATAATATCGCTGCCACCGGCTGGAGGTACGCGACGGCTGAGGGGGAGCGCGAGGGGAGTGCTAGCGCCGGGTTTACGCGGGCAGCGGGAGGGGCGCGGGATCGGCGGGCACGAGCGCTCGCCTGCGCCGCTGCGAGCGAGACGGCGCTTCTCATTTTACCACGGCGGTGACGCCGCATTTTGTTATTTCGTATTTATTGTAATTAATGTAATACACAATTGTCAAATCAGTCTACGAGTTTTCCTGACCAGCTCCTGCTACACTAAGTTATCGATACATCAAGAACAAACCAATTTATCTCTCTTTTATTATTATATGTTTATGCTCCATGTTGCAATGGAGTGAAAAAATTGTAAGAAATGAAACAGATGACCAAATTTTATTGAAATGCAAATTTGCTCCAATGACCTCAACAGATGTCGAACGTTCATTTTCCATATATAAATGGATTATGGATGTAAAAAGAAATACATTAAAAATTTCAATTCCGTAGATGGTGATGGGTTTTTCAGCGAAGAATTGGTAGACGATGAAACATCATCGTCTACCGGTTTAGAATAATTTAATAAAAAGATTAAATTAATAAAAAAATAGTTAATTATTTTCATCACGCGCAGTAGCGTGAAGTCTTTCATTTACGAGCATGTCAAGAGCTTCTAGGAATAGAAAGTGTATCGTAAAGTTTTGTTACTAATCGTTAAAGATTAACATAAGGAAACGGCTTCACGTCACTGCGAGTCGTGAAAATACCTACTCTCTATCAATGTTTTCAATACGACGGCGTTATTAATGCTGAAAATGTCATAATTACATTTTTACGAATGATATAGTACAAAGTTCTTTATGCATATTTTTGTAATTTATTTGCTACTTACTACTTTAGTTAAGTATATTTATATATCGTTGTAGACAGACCAACCAGTAATGTCAACTGTTTTGAAAATTAAATAATATATCTAACTCGATCATCGCATTTTATTTATATTCCATGTCTCCTATTTACTATAGTAAACTAATAAAAGTGGATTATCCATTTAAATATAATGTTCTAATTAAGCACTGACAAAAGAAAGTACTTAGTTGTTTTTTTTTTAATTTCGATAATTCCCGGAATTTTTGGAAATATTTGGCATATCTATGTTATGTCCGCATGTAGCAAATAACAAAAATACTTCTACTTATTCCTATAAAAACTACTTGAACAATGTTTTTTTAATTCCAAGAATTCCCGGGATTCCGGGAAATATTTGGCATATCCATGTTATGTCCTCATGTCGCAAGTAGCCAAAATAGCTCTACCTATTCCGACCACTGATGATCACAGATATTGATTTGTTATACCCCTTTTTGATAAAAGAGACCCTATAACCAGGGTAAAGACAGACAAAGGGAACTGAGTCAAGACAAAAAGCGCATGAAATCGGTTACAGTAAAGAGAATATGTTTCGCCGGAGATACATCGCGATATTTATCTAATAAGACGAGCTGAGCGAGCGCTGTGCTGGCGACACTACATGTCGCACGTGGCTGCTGACCGACTGTATTCATCAAGATTTATTGTTTACGAGTCGTCTCACATCTCGCAAATATTCCAGGCTTCAAACTACACTGAATAAAATGTAATTTTTGTAGGGTAGGTAAATGTCGTTTGAATGATTGCCACGTAGCAGGTGCCACGGTAATACAGGTACTGTTATGATAGGAGAACGGAATCCGGTAATTAATTTAACATTAAAAATCCACGAAGCCGTCTCACTTCATAACGCTAATGACTAGCGAAGCCATGCAATAATTCATCTCTCGTGTAGACCTGTTAAAAAACTAAGGAGCTCGTGTAATTTCGCCGGATCCTGTAATTAAGTGGAATCCCGCATAATCCCGGGTAATTCTAATATAACACCGGGAATTCCCGCCACTCGGTGTATAATGCGCGCGGAACTTTTTTATTAATGAATTCTATTTTTTGACGGGAATTTAATTAATTAGAGGATGCCGGGGAGAAGTGAATAGCTCCCGGGAATAGTGACGATTTTTTTAGATATTATTGAAAAAGCTATGAGTGTGCACGCCATGAGAATGTACAGGTGCGGTTTGTCCCAGTTTCCAGTTTGTGTCAAACGTGAAATAAAAATTCCGTTTGAAAAGTTTGCCGAGTTAGTTTCAAAAGATATACGGTTTAAATCTAAATTGATGGATTACGATGTTGGACCGCGATAAAGTGTACAAACTGTTTTAAAATATTTTACTACAAAATAAGAGCATGAAAAATAATGTCAAGATTAGCTGCGGTTTCTTTGAAAATATTTTATAATGCAGCCAGTTTGCGGCGAGAGGATCTCTTCTGTTATTTTATCGTTAGTTGGGTTAAAGCGCTTACACCTTTACAATTTAGACTGAGAAGTTTGCGCTTTGAACTAATCAGTAGTACGAGTCCGGGCGAGCCTCCCGTCACACAGATTACTTTATTATAACGAATTTTGTGTCTTAATTGATAACTTTTTTACTAATTGCCATAATTTTATTACAAAATAATTAAGTAGGTACGTAATTAATAGGTAACACAAACACACATATAGTACAGCAACATAGTATAATTACGGCATCAATTAAAATGAAAAAGTTAAATTTATTTCTTCACGGCTCACTAAATTCAGCAAAATTGTTTAATAAAATCAACAAAAATCCGAGCAAACATTTACGAATCTATTTCAACGTTTTATTTGCGTGTGCTCACAACTAATACAGTGATAAAGGTATCGACACGTAATGTTCATGTAGGCAAATGTTATTCATAGTGGTGTGTTACGGCGCGGCGGTGTGCCGTGTGAGGCCGCGTCGCGTGACAAACTATGTTTGTCGCCGGCACAAAGTGTTGTCGCGAGGCAACAACGTTTGCGGCCGGCTTTATTAAAATTTTAGTAAAAGCTAACGGTTCCCGAACGCTTTGGGGAATTGACACACTTTCCCAGAATTACGTGGAAATTGCTTGAGCTCCGGTCTTTTGCTAAAGTGGACGTTTTAGCGTGTTTAAAACGAGATCTTATTTCGAGGTTTATTAAAATGTTAGTAGCTGTTTCTGGCGGTTTCACTAGAGGCCTGAGGTAACTACTTCAAAGCAGAGATAAAATCAGGTTCTTTCATATATTTTAATTTATTTTCATACCGCATTCACGCTCATTCAGTCTATAACCATATCATGCAGTCATACCTACAAATTGTACTTTATGATATCAACATTCGTGCAGAAGTATTATAGTAACTTAGCTAGACAAACAATTTTACCAAAAACACGTTTCACTTTTATTTGTAGCTAGGATGTGAGCTAGGTTAGTCCGTTGATCGTCACTTATCGCACAGCTCGAGCGGTATATAGTATCGACTGGGAGAGCTCGGGCGCCAATAGGTATATTTCTATTCCAGTACCAAATAGATTAACTGGATATTTTTGTCTATAGTTATTTAAGTTTTACTGGTGTACGTGTTTACTGTTCACTAATTATCCTGCTAAATATCTCTAAAATTGTGGTAAAAGGAACGAGTCAAACATTTCTTATCACTGCTTAATATATTGAGACTATTGTAATATGTAATACCTAGTCAGTCTGGTTTTATATTTAATCACACGCATCATCTATATCAAAATATGGCACCATTAGATTGACAAACAAGCGTAATAAACTATTGATCAATTGTTAGTAAACCGACAAGTCGGCACTCTCGGAATAAGCCTAAACATGTAGCGATGAATAAACAGCGTCAGTTATTTATTACAGTTATTTATAACACCATATATAACCCCATGTACTGTCAGTTATTCTTACTGATATTTGTCTAAGAAAGCGCGTCTTCCTTATATCTTTCCCTTCCCAAAATGTCCACTGCATTATTCTGACGATGTGTAATCGTATATGATATTTCGCGTGACATCTATTTAAGAGACGTTCAAGGTCAATGCTTAATCTTCTTTGAAATAACTCCACTTATTTTGGCCACGCAAAAACGTAATAGCTTAAACAAAAGCCTTCGCAACCATTCAAAAATTATATTAAACGCCAACAACGAAGGCAAACTAACTCTCATTTTTCTTGAATACCGAACCAGCAAAAATAAACAGCGGTATTTCCAGCCTTTTAAATGCAAATGTACTTACACTTTTTGTAACAAAATTCTCATTGTGAAGCGAACAAAAAGTTGTCCATTCGCACTAGCGCTGAATAAGTGAATAACTGTTGAACCGCTGGAAAAAACCGCAAACTGCTTCAATTAAACGTAACGGGGGCGAAAACTTGCGGGGGCGCATATTAAAAACAATCGACGCGCTATGAATTGAGTGGATTTCATTAAACGCCGCGCGGCCGCACGCCACCCGGCAGAAGGACCACTTGTAACTCCCAGCGATCGACAACTTCTCCAAACTGGAAACTTTTCACGCTCCGCTTTACGTTCAAATTCTTACCAATATTGTTTAATGCGAAAATAATTGTCTTTGTTAAAATTTCAGGGTTAAACCCCCGAACTGGTTAATGGGGAAGAGGGAGAGTTTACATTGTTAGATTCAATCTGGGAGAAGATAAAATTTTAAAGCGCGACGAAATTCCCTAGTAGCTGTTCAAATCCTCGGAAACAACACTTGAATACTCGCAGAGAACTGCGTCCTTATCTTCTTTTATCGAAACAATTATATCCACAAAATTACATAAGATTTGGATATAAATATCGTAAGAATTAAACCTTTTGTCGGACAATCCGACGCGGTAGGGTCGCCGGGCGAGGTTGGCGGCGCGCCAGCGGGCTCAGTGCTCGGCACCGCAGACACCAGCCAAAGGGTCTCACCTCTATTGATGTTTCTAAAAGAACGATTTATAGCGCTTAAATCTCCAAGGACAGGTAGATGGCAGACAGTTTTAAAAAGCATATTGATCGCTTAAACAGAGGGGATTATTGAACTTAGGTCAGGTTAAATTGTGAGTTTGTGGGGATCTGTCTTATTTTTCATAATTGTCGAGTACATGATTAACATTTCTTTAAAAATAGGTTGCTCTTTTTATCTTTTAAAAAATATGATGTAACCGCTAAGTTATAAGTACCTAATCCAAAATAAATACCGTACAGTTTACATTTAAGATTTATTTCAAAAGTTCGGCTATAAAAGCATAGCTGTCACACAATTGGCTTGATAAATGAGAACTAAAGCTATCATAAAAGTCGCAACTAATAATCACAGGAGTCCACTTGTGAATCGTTTGGCGTCTTCCAAAAACCTGAAGACAAAAATCTCGAGTGACAATCGTGAGAAGCGGCTACTTGCAGCATCACGTACTTGTATCAGTCGCAGCAACAACGCTGATGTTATATTCATGTTGCGAAGCTCACAGCTTTGTTCCACACTAATATATTTTACTACAAACTCGTCAACTTTAACCTTCAATACTTAACTTTGTGTACAGAGTAAAGTCTGTCGATCATGTCTACTGGTGTAATTTCAAATTAAATAGATGTTTTAATAATTTGATAATAGTTTTGAAATTAATTTAGTTTTACTTTGTTTGTTTGATTGATAAAGTTTTTCAATCGGTTATTGATAGTAACCCAATAGTATCTATTGTTACCGTAGTTTTGACTTTGAGCTTTACCCGGTACTTTATGTAGTGTTGTGAATGCATATTTAGGTTCACGATCAGCTTAAACATATTACTTTTAGCTTGCTTGTATTTTTAAATCTAAAATTACCAACTTTTGTTCAGTACAACTGACTACAATTTGCCTATGGCTGAAACAATATATGTTCCACATTGCCTTATGTGTACCAGGACCTCAGAGACCGCAGGATTGTGTGAGCATCTCGTCGATAGATAATCCCGGTCGGACGGTGCGTCGGAAATAATATGGCCGCCGTGGTGAAGTGACAGATGACAGCTGACATGTCACGCGTGCCGGTAATGGAACGGAATTATATTGTTTTGTCAAGAGACATAAATAGACTGCTTACGATATTTACCATAGTCTAATTTGTGATATTATTTGGTGAATATCAAAATTGTGCTATTTCCTAACATACTATAATATTTATGCCTATGTTTGTGGATATTATGAAGCTTGGTAGTAATATAGCGTTTACATCAGAGCTATTTTTAAATAGGTACATGCAGTATTTCCTTCAAGAAGTGAAACCGCTGGTGTAATTTAAGCATGAAATACACGTTTATCAAAATATCATAACACTATAACTTTGTAACCACAATGTAATCCAGCAACTACACAAAACGGAACATGCAACGACAATTACTAGCCGACAACAAAACAAGTTATTATTAAAGTGAAATTGTATGAAAACATGCGCCGCGCTGACCGGCCATTAGCTGCATACTGTGGAGCTGCAGCTAAGTTTAATGGCTGCCGAGTGCCATGGATCATCCCACACCTTCTATACAATAGCAGAAACTCGCTCCAGATATTCCAATGTACCTATAGTATATTCTAAATAAAAACTTCTATAGAGAGGAGTAAAATTCTTTCAGCAAATTACGCAAAAACACGTTCAAGAGGTTAAAAGGATTTACCTTTAGTTTTTGTATTCCTTTAAAGATTAAGTGGGGTTTATTATACAATCCATTTCTTATCCGAAAGGATTTCTTATCTCACTTTATTATTTTTATTCAAGTTCATAGTTTTGGATTGGAAGAATGTAAAACTTTTGAATAACCGATAAAAGCTATAGATATTAATCAGTCCGAGACAAACTTGAACAAATTAGCTTCTAGAATAATAATCTTTGTAGAGCTTGATCAATACAAGTGCCACTACTTTAATCGTCCTCAATGGGACGGATACTTATTCTTTTAAATCGTTTGAGAAGCGGTGTTTTATTATATCTCTTACTGACTGTTACCCGCGGTTTCGCTTACAGTGGATGCCTACGTAATCCGGGGATAGTGTAGCAACTTCCCAACAGTGAAAGGGTTTTCAGGTTCAGTAGTTCTTTAGGGTACAAAAAAATGAACAAAAAACCTCTTTATAATATCCGTATAGATAACAGTGAGTGTTTTTGGCACGAATAACATGTGAAGCCAGGCGTAATACTAAACTCAGAGACAAAGCGACGACCAAGCTATTGTTTCACTGATGTACAAAAAGACTGGGGGTAGCACTACAATTGTAACTAAGTACTACTATTGTTGACACTTATTGTACTAACTATCGGTAATAATGACTAGTAGATAGACTGCGCCTTTGAGTTTTACCCAAATCTGTCCTATCTGTGTTATGCTCTATCCATCCTTGTTAATACTTTTTACGCTAAAATCTAATTTGAAATAAGTGTTTAGGTATTTACCTGGTTCAGCATACGTACTAAACTCTATAACAGCATAGTTGTTTATTTCGAATAGGCCGTCGTTTCAGATTTTTTCCCAACGCTTTAAAAATCGCTTTAATTTTTTATGTCAAGCATTAACAATTAACGGCAAAAATGAAGATAAATTAACATTTATACACATTTCTGCAACACGATTATGACCACTCCAAAATAGCTAAAATCCTTATTAATATGCAATCGGCAGTTGATAATTATAAACAGTTTAAAATTAACGCAGAACTAATTTAGTTGTCAGCCATTTGTAATTACGCGGAGACCAGTCAATTTATGTTAAATACTGCGATAATGTGTCGCCAATAAAATTCTATGTTATTTCCTCTGCATTGAGTTATCTGTCACTACGTATTTCACGTGGGTTCACTCGCGTTCTGATAGGTTCGCATTCAGATTAAAAGTAGGTAGATTTTGTTCCAGGGTCTCATTTAAAATTTAGGAATCGAAGGAAATCCAGATATAAATTTTCCATTGGTAATGTTCTATTACAAAGATAAATACAATATGAAGTACTTACTTCGAGACATTTAAAAAGTTACCTCTACAAAATATAAGATTTTTAATTTATACCTGAAAGTGTTTAACTTTGATTCATTGGTTTTAGAAAATCTATCACTGATCGTATATTTTGTTAACTTCATCATCATCGTCATCATCATCTCAGCCATAGGACGTCCACTGCTGAACATAGGCCTCCCCTTTGTTAACTTACTACATGTTTTTCTTTCGTCAGTATGATTTAATTATTATTCATGAATACATTGAAAGTATCATTTAAACAAAACCTATAAAGTTATGGTCGAGTTAACCTTTGATTAATAATTCAGGTTGCTTTGTTCAATTGCGCGATATTTTATTTCACGGTTATATTTTCTACGCAATAAAAATACTATTGTTATTACATGAGAGATTATAACCTACAGGCAGATATACAATATTTACTTAGAATACATTTGTTTTCCCTGTATGTTGTAACCTGATCAGTAACACGTACGTGTTAGGTCAAGCGATATCATTCATGTTGACAACGTACATAATATTCGTATTTTTATATCTCAGTAATAATATAGAACTAGTCGACCGCGCCTGTTTTGTGTGTAACTAAGACATACCTACTAAGTAAATAAATAGTTGAGGAAAATAATTAGCGCAAACACGATTTTTTTGGAAACCAAAACGAACTAAGTTCAACAGTTCCTTATCCTCGCTAGTCAATAATCGAATATAACTTAAAACTGAGCTCGTTTATAAACTGTGACATAATATTTACGGGCACGAACTGATGATAACGAGTTCAAAGAATGCGATAACGACCGAAAATTATCTCTCCTTACCTAGACAAATACAGTAGTGTTAATATAAACAAATATGGCACATTGATAAAACTGCTTACTTCACAAGTAAACATAGCGGAGAGCAGACATGGAGCCAGTCGCTGTCGTCACCGGGTCCAACAAGGGCATCGGCTTCGCTATCGTCAAGGGTCTTCTGCAGAGATTCCAAGGAGTCGTGTACCTGACCTCGAGAGACGAAGGCAGGGGGAAGGACGCCGTCGCCAAGCTGAACCAGTTCGGACTCCACCCGCAGTATCACCAGCTCGACGTGACCGACAGACTCAGTGTCACCAGGTTCAGAGACCACATCAAACAGAAACATGGAGGAATTGATATCCTAGTGAACAACGCGGCAGTGGCGAACAGCACAGCGTTATACAACTCCTACGAAGAATGCAAAACCATTGTGGATATAAACTACTTCAGCATCCTGACCATCCAAGAGCTGCTGTTCCCACTGGTGAGAGACAACGGACGTATCCTGAACATCTCGAGCGACTGCGGACATTTGTCTAACGTACGCAATAAGTACTGGATAGAGAGACTGTCGAAGAAAGACTTGACATTAGAAGATATTAATGAGTTCGTCAACTGGTTCTTGGACGGCGTTAAGAATAATACGTTTAATTACGACGATATAGCTGATGATGGGAAGATAGCTGCGTACAGAGTGGCGAAGGTTGCTCTCAGCGCGAACACGAGACTGCAGCAGAAGGCGTTGGAAGGCAGGAACATCTCCGTGAACTCCATGCACCCTGGACTCGTGCAGACTGACATGACGCGAGGAGTCGGCTTCTACAGCGCAGACCAGGCCGCTGAAACTCCTCTATATCTAGTGCTAGAAGCTCCAGCTACGCTCAAAGGAGAATACATTTGGTACGACAGAAGAGTTCTAGACTGGTATGACCACAAAGCTGATTATTATTTCAAAACAATAAATTTGAAACAGTAGAATGATAAATGAGAGCAGAATAAAAACAAGGACTTTAATAAAATTGAATGAAATAGATTTTCTTTGTTCTATTATTGTATAAACTTTACTGCGGTATATTTTTTGCAATCAGCTTCAAATTAGAATGGCTTTGTTTGTGCAAATGAAAAACTTGTTAATATTTAAAATTAAAATTGTATTTGCTTAGTGATATAAAAAGGGATTGTCTTTTTTTAATATTTGTATTTTAATTAATATCATTTATGATTAATTAACACCTAATAAAAAAAACAGTGTGTTTGTAGGTGTTATTGAAGCATTATTTTAATTGCCAAACACAAATCTATATGTCTCTTTTAATTCGATTGGATAATCAAAGCTAATTGATAAAAATAAACGTCAGAAATGACTGTTAATAACTGTCACATCTGCATAGTTAATTTAATTAGCATACAGTAAATGAATAGGACTAGTTGATATTGTTTTATACATTCTACAAAATATTTAAATGGTCCTACATATTTGCTTCTGTACGTATTTATTTGTAAAATAAATGTAACTGCAAATATTTATGAAAATGTTCAATCTAATAGTCATGCAAAAATACATTCCTTTTAATTATCTATAGTAGCTATAATAAGAATGTGTTTAAAAATATTAAAAAAAATACCAGATATTAGTACATCAGCCTCTCATAACGGTACTTTTGCCACCGAACTGCCGAATGTCGCCACATTCCGGCCCGTGACGACACATCGCCGGCCGACTGCGGCCGCGCTCCGCGCTTGTCTCACAAACTTTTGATTAAATACAAACGAAATACAACTTGACGTGAAACTGTAATCAAATAAAATGTTTTATTGTGTTTATTTATCTTTTGACTTTGAGTCAAGTTAGCCGTCCAACTTTGTAATATATTGGCTGGAGCCAGACTTCAGTAAGTCGACTTTTATTCATGTTTCGAGCCCCCAGGACTAATTATAACTTCGGCGTCTAGACTCACAAGAGCACCCGAATGTCTTCATATCATTCAAATTGTGCTCATTTTGTTCTTAAGACTACTTAGTGACTACTTACTGTTCATGTAACAATCGTGGAGTACGTAAAAGATAATCAAAATTAAGAGCGTGTACGTCAACCGCGCGCCATTTGGCCTAAAAAGGTACTTTTCAAACCACTGTTTCTCATTAACTACTTATCCTATAACTATGTTAATTTTTAATAACGCAAGGTAATTTCACCGTCTATATAGTTAATTGAACATAAATTTCAATTTGTGTAGTTTAAATACTTAAAACCCATAGAACGTAACAGATGTTTTATAAAATTCCCGTTCAGCGTCTATTTCGAAGCTTAAATTCATGTGAAAACAGTGGCAAATCTAATCATATTAATTTTTTCACTCATAGACGAAATCCCCATGCCTATAGTTAATTGAAAACATTTTTTGATTTAGGTCTCTATCTTTCAGAAAAAAATATTTTAACAGTGTGAAAAATTGTGAATTTCAAATGCTTTTTTTACCTACCTATCTTACTTAATTTAATATAACAATTATTAACTAATAGTAATATAACTCTTTCTTTAAAACATAAACTTTATATTATAATTTAATCTCTCGTTTTAATTTTTTTATAAATTATTTAAAAACTACTATAAAACGCTGCACGCGAGTCAACTCAAACCAGACCGCCGCAAGGCTTCACAGAGAGAGGACGTGTCGCTCCGTCACATCGCGCAGGGTGAATAACCTCTGCCGTGGATACCGAGAATAGAGTACATTTCAAGCGCAACCAACAAATCTTGATACATTTCAATTTTATTTAAAGCTCAATTTTGAAGCATATTTTTTTTTATCGATTGAGTTGAAATTTTGTTTGAAGGTTCAGTTTTAATGACAATGTATGTTTCTATATCCAAAAAATGGCGGTATACCCAAGATGGAGAAAAAATTTTTTTAATGCATTCCTACGATATGGGTATCAAATGAAAGGGCTTGATATGAATAACTCGAAAAAAAAATGTGTCGCGAGTCTTAATCCACTATGGCGGAATCCTTAGGCTAGAAATCACTTACTGCAGATGTATGTTACCAATCGAGCTATAATTTTATTTATATGTTCATTTTGGATGTACCCAAATTTTAACTTTTGATCCCGAATAACTTTTGAAGCATACAGGATAGATAACTTAAAACTTTATTTGCAATGGTAAACCAAGCTCTTCACCAATATTTGGCTTTCCGGCAATTGTTGTTATTTGACCACAATTTTTCGGTCTGGATGGACTGGACCATTCATATAAACAATCAATTTTTCAAGTCGGTCCAGGTGTCTTTGAGAAATCGAGAACAATCAAATTGAGAACAATCACAAAACAATCTAATTGAAACCTCCTCCTTTTTTGGAATCGGTTAAAATACAGAAACTTTGCATTGCCATTAATCATCAGTCGACTATTTAGTACTGTTGAAAATTTTATGTAATGTGAAAGTCCTCAAAACCAAGGTTTTCATAGGTGCCCGATTTTTTTGCAAAAGATATATGTATTAACGACTTATTTTCATGCTTTTATATTTTAGTCATCCATAGACTTACCTACACTATTTTCTCGCTATTAACTAATTACTATTACTAAATAATATATTTTTTGTTCTACCAATTTCACTCGAAAGGATCAAAATGGTTTGTGTGACTATACGTGAAGTATGATAGGCACGCACACAACCGCGACGCTAGTGTGCTCGATTTTTTGCGTTGAATTACCTAAAGTTGACATCGCGCGGCGAGCGTACACGCTCTTAAGAGCAATATAGTCTCTCGTGCTCAACTAAAATCTGTTAAAACTCCCGAACTCAGAGACATTTAATGATTACTTAAGTCACTCCTTAGTGACAGATTCTCATAGAAATTCTGCACTAAGGAACGGCTTAAGTAACCCTTAAATGACTCTGAGTGTGTCCATAAGACTAGGTATAATATAAAGTGCAACAGGTCAAGTGATATAGATCGCCTCATGACGTCGCATATTGCACGCGGGGTCAAGGCAATCACGGTATCGCTACTATTGTTATCTGCAATTATAGTTTACAGCAAAATTAATAGGATTCTTGTGATAAAACTTAAACAATGACATGAGAAATTCGACTTCCATGCATATATTATACTAGCCGTTTTCCCGCGGTTTCACCCGCGTCCCGTGGGAGCTACTGCCCGCACCGAGATAAAATATAGCCTATGTTGTTCGCAGATAATATAGCTTTCTAATGGTGAAAGAATATTTAAAATCGGTCCAGTAGTTTTTGAGTTTATCCATTACAACCAAATAAACAAACAAAGTTTTCCTCTTTATAATATTAGTATAGATTAAATACTAAATTATGCCAGTGTTAAATGGCACATTTGTTGATTTATTCCAGTTACAAAAGCAGCAGTTTAAAATAAAGGCTGTTACACAGAAAATCACGTCACTTATTATAAGTTAAACATACACGCTCACTACATAAACTAGTTCATACAAACAAATTACATAATTTACGTTTATAATACGCACTTGTCTGGCTCTATTCAGAATTTAGCGTGTCGGAGCTGAGCGCGTTTATCTGGCGAAGTTTTGATTAAATCCTACCGAAACAATAGTCATGTACTCCAATAACATAAATTGGAGCTTGTTAGTTTGTTTTTTGACTTTCTCGAGTACTGAGTACTGTGAGGAGGGCTGCAATTAGACAGGTATCAGGATTACTAGGTTAGTTCGGGAAATATTTGCTCTGCCACCAGTGCGAATATTAGTTTTGTTTTTGTGGTTTAACCGATATTCTTTCTATTATTCTTCAATGTATTAATCTTGTAACCAATGTGAATATATGGAGCTTTTGCTTTTTGTTCAATTGATTTGGTGTGAATTGTGACAAAATAATTTAATTATGTAATGTTTGGCAATCCACGTACATCAAAACGTTTTGATCAACGATCAAATAAATTAATCAATGTCGAGTCCCACACAAATGTATTGAATCAACATTGTTAATACGTACAAATAGTGCGCACATCACGCAGAAGTCCTACACGTTCCATGGTGAAACACTCAGAGATTACAATTCGCGGGATAATGCACTCAATCAAATTCAATAACTGAGTGCAGCCATTATGGAGCACTCGCGTAAAATACCGCTCTTAGATAACGCACGAAGCGATCAAATTCATCCCATAACGATCCATTGCGCGCTTACTATGAATAATTCATGACACGCCGCACCGAATCCCATTAACGCAGCCCCATGTAAGTGCTGTATGTTTTGTATGTCGTTTTTAGAAAGATTGTTTCAGCCGGGATATGTAAACATTGAATATCAAGGAGTTTGTGTTCGCTGCATTATTTATCTATGAGGGTTGATACCGGTACTTTGTATCGCATTTCTTTGCTAAGCAAATTCACGGAATACGAGTTAAGGGTATTTTACATGCGGGAGTAGCAGTTTTTGTTACCTTGGGAAATCTTACGTAAATATTTATATACGAGATTATACGATTTGGCCCGACAGAATATTTCAACTGTAGCTGAAATATAAGAAAGAATAATATAACTTAACTGCAATGCTAATGCATAAAACAAACGAGTGCATTAATGACCTACAACTGCTTGAATGTAAGGAAAACACATTAATAATGTGTTCGCGAGAGCTGCACGAAGCCGGCTGTACTCCAATAAATCGAATCACTGCGGGCAATTTGGCGCGAAGCCTATTTCTACGTTTTATGAGAATTTATAAATAACTGCACCGGCATTGCAATGAAGATATTCCAGATTTATAACATAAAATAATGTCACGTTTTGTACAAACGATTTTATTTTTATGACGAAGCCAATTGTGCTGGAACCATTATTATGCTGTAGGAATGCAACGAAATATAGAATGAACCTTCTGCTTCATTACTAATTGTAGACTGGTAATAATCTTATCTCGAATAACTTCAGCTTATCAGTGGAAACACACACAAAGAGCTCATTATGTTACTGCATAAGATCGAGTGTGGTAATTTAGTGCGCACAATAGTATCACTTGAACACAATCATGGTGAAAGTGGCCGTAGTGACTGGTTCCAACAAGGGGATCGGCTTCTCCATCGTGAAGGGACTGCTGAAGAGGTTCCAAGGAGTAGTGTTCCTCACATCCAGAGACGATGCCAGAGGGAAGGCTGCAGTCGCCAAACTGAACGAGCTCGGCTTCTACCCCGATTATCATCAGCTCGACGTCACAGATACAGATAGTGTAGCCACATTCGCGAGTTACGTCAAAGCGAAGTACGGAGGTATTGACATCTTAATCAACAACGCTGCTGTCTGCAACTGCACTGAACTGTACCTCTCCTACGAGGAAACCAAGTACATCATCGACGTCAACTATTACAGCTTCTTCATCATCCAGGAGTTCTTATATCCTCTAATCAGGAACAACGGCCGTATTCTCAACATTTCCAGTGATTGTGGCCATTTATCTAACGTGAGGAATGAATTTTGGATTAAGAGGCTCTCCAGCAAAGATCTCATGGTAAAGGATATAAATGAGTTCGTGGAATGGCATTTGGAAGCTGTGAAGAATGGAACCTTCAATAAATCTGATTTCGCTGATGATGGAACTATAGCTGCATACAGAGTGGCCAAGGTGGGGGTGAGTGCGTTGACGATAATCCAGCAGAGGGAACTAGACGCGAGGAATATTTCCGTGAACTCCATGCACCCAGGGTTAGTGCGCACGGACATGACGAAGGGAGTCGGCTTCTATGATGCAGATCAGGCTGCAGAAACTCCTCTGTACTTAGTTCTAGAAGCTCCAGCCAGCATCAAAGGTGCATACATCTGGCATGACAAACAAGTGTTGGACTGGTATGATCCTAAAGCTGATTGGTATTTTAAGTCAATAACTTTTTCGCAGTAAATATAACTTTAACTTTAAACTTAACAGTTATTATTTCTTTGAAAAAAAATAAAGAGAGATAGATGGCTTTCCTTATAAATGTAGTCGAGCTAAAGGAGTTGATTTAGCGAAGCAATCACCATTAAGCGTGGTGTCTCGTGACAAACATCGCACAACGACGCAATGTCAAGTTCACTATGTTCGGACACCGGCGCGACAATACGGACGCCATACTTATGTTCATGGTTATGAGCTTTCTTCCCGAAATTATATAAATAAATATTATTTTATTCGGTTCCTGCTGTTTTTCCATTGTATGAACAGAGCTAGCAAAAATACATTGTCCTCCTTGTTTGTTTTCGTAATACCTAGCAACCGCAGAATATTTTTAAGTAAAATATTTACTTTAAACTGATATACTTGTAGGTATCTTTGTTTGTTTCAACAAGTTATTTTGACATCTTCCATGAGTGTGATACACGGCAGATAAGTGATACAACGATTAAACTAACATTACTTACAACACAAAACTTGTACAATAACAATAATTCAAACTTTTCCTTCTTCACAACCAATTTCCCGAATTCACATGTCTTCAAAACAGATACGAGGTTACTGAAAATAGACCTTATGATAAAGAGATAGAGATCAAATCTGTTTACATGTGTGATGTAAAATGATAATACCCAAGTGAATATTAACGCGACTGCTAATGGAGTAATGGCACTCGTACATATGAATAATTCACGTATCGAATTAAAGCGCGCCAACTTTTGTTCTGTTTACACTGGAATTAAAAAGTTTCCCGGCGCGGGGAGCCAGGGTGCGGTGGAGGGGGGCGGGGGGGGGAGCTAGCATTGAATTCGCAAAAGCGGCAATTTCCGTAGAAAGTTGCTACTTTACACCCAAAAGAAACTGAAAATACTCCAGAATATTGTCCAATGTATTCCAAACTCCATTTTAACGTACCGCTCAGAAATGCGATGATACAGGAGACAGGATCTAAATATGTACATTTGTAGGGTAAGGTTAGAATTACAGCGATCATTGTTGAACTACATAAATATTATTTACAGTGTGCCTAATAAATAATGATGATAACATTATTTATAATAATATAAAATAAATAAACGTGAAATTAAATTAGATTATCGTTAATTTATGCATTAGCTTATCGCCCACCGGCTGGGCTATAAATCAGCCTAGCTGTAATACTAATTAATGCCTAATGCACCCACTTACTGTTATACTAAGCTATATGCATGTATTTATGTGAATCATTTCAACAGGAATTCTGTTAGGCTTTCACTCAAATAATGGATAATAATGTATTTTGGTTGCTATTATTACCTACCTATTATTTCTTAGCGGAAAACAGTTGTTGAGGTATGTATTCGATTTTTGATGTAAAAGAGTCGACATTATAATATGGGTTGCTTTCTCAACCAACTTTCTTAGTATGCTGTAGTTTTTTTTTCTTATAGTAAGTCAGTGATAAATCTCAGCAGTCAGGTTCAACACATAAGACCGTATATTTGTGCGCGTGCTAACGTAATGTGATGTGGTTATGTCGGCGTCTCGACGAAATTAGATGCGAGTCGAGAGGCTCACATGTTTTGTGATAGCGGTGCATTGTACCCGCCTGTACCCAGGTAACCTTGCCCCGGTTAAACCGGTGAAGCCAAGCCATCACCCTCAATACGCTCAAACTACTCCGAGGGGGAAATTGTGGAGGAAAAATACCTTATTCCAGGTAAATCATATAAATATGTATGGATATAAGTTGTGTTGTTAACATCCTATTTCGGTAATAAAAGGTTTGAGGACCGCAGTCGCGGGATCAGCACTCGAGTTTGTTTATTTAGAATTTATTTTCCCGTACCGTTGCTTATCTACAGCTGTACGTTAAAATCAACGTAACTATTGATCATAAATGCTATACGAACTATTTATCTTGAACTGAAGAAGTGTTGTATCCTTATCTAAGAAGCTAGCATGTTCTTGTTGTACACAATATAGAACCCACTTCATTTCCCAGACGGGTCTCTTGAACATCGCAGACTGGAGTACTCACAAGTGCCTCCGCTTGAACATTACAATACAACTGACATAACTGAGTGTTTTATCATTTTCTAAGAAGTGCACTATCTTTCATAAATAGCCATTATATTCGCTGA
The DNA here is from genome assembly GCA_963856015.1 of Helicoverpa assulta. Classification (NCBI taxonomy): domain Eukaryota; kingdom Metazoa; phylum Arthropoda; class Insecta; order Lepidoptera; family Noctuidae; genus Helicoverpa; species Helicoverpa assulta. The sequence goes on from CAWLCW010000008.1 coordinate 263,455, forward strand.
ACAAAGCAGTCTATTATATTGTATTATATTAATAAATGAGTGTGTATTGTGTCGGAGGAAGCAACTTGATTGATCACCCAGTAACGATCGCCGGCGATCGGGAACTGAGAGTTTGTTGTTTAACTTTATCGCTTATTGCACTCGCTGATACTATGCTTTAGATGAGGAACTGTACATCAAGTTATTTACAATAGAATGTTATGATTACAGTTATGATTGTTATGACAGTATTAAAAATAGAAAGATAAATATGGTATATATTTGTTCTCACCTCTAGACGATTTTATGAGGAATATATAATGTCACTTTTGGAAAGTATTTGTAGCCCAAAAACTAGCCAGACTCATGTTTAAATTATCCTGTCTGTGTGTCTGGCACAAGTTAATCAGATTCCACGACGCAGTCATAAAGATGTGTGAAAAAGTTAATTAACTCATTAGCCTCTCGGCAAAGAAGTGCTAATTAGTAACAGTTCACAGATCGCAACTCAACATGAATACTTGCTATTTTTTTATATTATGCTTTTATCTTGAGATACCAATAGTTGGTGCAGTAACATAAATTCAAATTGTTCCAGTTAACTAATTATAACTCTTATCGCTCAAAGTCGCCAATGTGTCCTAAGAACAAAAACAAATCTAAATAACTTAGGTACCTATTTGCAAATACTGCAAGTTTATCTAAACCTATAAAAACATGGTTCATTTGGCATTAAATTAAGTGAGGACCCTTATCAAGGTACATGAAAAACTGTAAAACAGGAAATGCTCATAAATTGAGTAAAACAACCGCGCGGTGGTCGCGACTGCACTTTACTCACCGCTGTATAAAAATGTAGATTTTAACACAAAAATGTGCATAATTATGCAGATATTTGCATAAGCAGCCGACGCTTTTTAGTGAATATACTGACCGGGCAGCAGCGGCGAGGGACAGGCGGAACAAAATACTGTCAAAATAACAGTCCCAGGAGATCCCTGGTATAACTGATTTAATAAATAAAAGGCAAACATTTCAGGCTTATTTATTGTTACCTAATTTTATAGTTTATAAAACTTCCCTAAAGAGTGGGCTATCGCCCAGTTCTCAGGCTGCCTTCTGAAATAAACTACTATTTATTTAAGACGATATTTCTCCCCACCCTCTGGGAAAGTTGTAGCAAACAGCAGCCGAATCGATAGAGATCTTCTATCCGCTCAGATGAAAATACTGAGAACTGCTGGGCTATTAATAGAACTATATTTTGAGGTCACTACGTCCAAGGCATATAGCTATCATATTTGTTATTGCTACTGAAATGGCTTTGCAGTGAGACGACATTAAAGTAATTCAGACAACTAGAAATATTCTTTATTTCTTCACCTTCGTAAAACATTTTACTTACTTATTATTTATTTACACAGGTACATGAAAAAATAAGAAAAATCGTGTGCAATTTTTTTTTCAGTTTTTAATTTAAACTAGGCAGTAAGCCTCACCTAACCACCTGGGTTAGATTAGGCCCTACCTAGGTATATCGTTGCTGAAAAATATCTAAGCTATTATATGTATAAGCTACTTTGTGGAAGCTTGTGTCTCGACTCGTATTTACGGAGCGCCCGGAAATGTACCACTGACGGCATATGCACGCGTGACGACCGGCCACCGGGGGAAGGGCCACAGGGGAACGAGGTGACTTTGTTTATAATCTTTTTTAAAAACAAAATACAGTTTTTACTCGAAATTCGGACTTAGAATTAGCTCACCGCAGGTTTTGGCAGCATATTTTTTTTTTCTGACTGTATTCGGACGATTTGGATTTAGCTGATATTTCATGATAGTCCTTGTTCCTTAACATTTTAATAATGTGTCTCTTTGTTTAGAAATAAGTACCTGTTTATTACCCAAAACTATTTTAGATTTATTTTTTTGTATTTCTACAACTGCTTCAGTACATAAACATGAAAGCTAGTAATTATTCTTTCCAGTTCGCAGTGCACCGCGCTCTGGTGGGATCTGAGCCGACTTGCTCACATTAAAAGTATTTGCGAGACAAACAGCGCTGTTAATGATGTTGTGCGACTATACAGCCTTTATAAAGGATAGCTGCAGAGCTCTGTGCCTTAAATACATTCAGAAAATACTCATGTTTTGCCACGATATAAAAACTAAAAAGTGCTACAGCGAGTCTGACTTTTTGAACTTAAAATACGACTTGTAATAAGAAACCGTACTATCACTGTTTTAAAACAATTACTGACCGAAAAGACGGGGTCATTACAAGTGACAGAGATATTATTTTCAATAACATGACATATACCTACCGTTGTTAAAGCTAAGAGTTCCAAGTTGATGCTCGATGTTCAAAAAATCATTTGTTTACAGTGTAACTTATCATCTACTATTTCCACGTGAAACTCAATTTTTCCTTTTCTAAGCACATAAGGCGGAAACAGATCTATCAAAAGAAAGCGAGCAGCCTTCTCACATCTGAAACTATTAGCATTGCATTCACTATGGTAATAGATACAAAATAAAACATATTCTGATCATAAATCTCTCGTGGCGTCGACATGACGTGCCCCGCATCTGTCTTGCACCACTGGGAGGGGGAGCGGAGGCGGGGTATATAGGGAGTATGATGGTGGGCAGCAGAAGCAGTGGGCGCAGTAATAACTTGTATGTTCCGCGTCGGCTATCTGTGATTGACGTTCGATTAACAATCACATACTTCACTGCCGCTGCAGCATCGCATATAGGAGAAGAAAACATAATAGTGTGTTTTATTTTCAAAGTGGCTAGGTATGGTCCATAGTGCAATATAAACGTTGCAGAATTCGAGACATTTCGAAAGCTTGAGAACCTTCAAAATAATAGAGGTAGGCATTGATTCCGCCATCCAAGTTATTTTGCAAAAGGAGACTAAATTAAAATGGCAATCAGTAGATTCCAGCAACAGTTTACAAAGACAGCTATAGATAGAATAAAAGGTTTCTACATTTTAATATTCCTCAAGCCTGCAACAATAAAAATCACAACAAAATTCAGCGTAGATTGCCATTTCGTTTGACTTTTTCCCTCCATAATGGAAAATGCGGGAAGTGTGGCGCGGCCGCCATTTTTGCATAATTTGCAATCCCGCGCCGTATTGACGGCAATCTAATCGCCGAATTATTTCCCGCCACGCAATGGACTTACACAAGTTAATGTCGAAATCAACTGCGCAGCTATACGTGTATATTTTGATGGAAAATATTTGTACTTTCTACAATATAAAGCGTTTACAGAGCTCTGAGTATAGAGAAAAAGAGAGCAGTTATTATCGTTTTGTGTGTTTTGTCCCTAAAGTTTATATATTGTTTTCAGTTTTAGAGCAAGTTGATAATACGTTTCCGTATTACACCGTATTGAAGATAGTTTAAGCTGAAATATGAATAGTTTTACTACTGTCTATCTTTTTAATCCTAACATTAGAGAGGTAGCTGAAAATTGCCAAATAAAAAACCTATTTTATCTCCGCTGTACCTCGCGGTTACGATAGGATAGAAAACATCGGGTAAAGTAACATTTTTTACGCAAACAGCAGAAATGTTATCTTCGAAGGGTTTACCGAAGTGCTGACAAACAAGCTCCGTACCTCCGTACACTCCAGCATCTGACACGAATACTCGGCACTCCCCGGAGTGGCACCTTCCCGGTGTTATTACCCCAATTCCCCAACTATCACGTGAGACGACCACATATTATTCCAGGGGAACGCCATTTCGTGGTCGGCAGTAGTAACGCGTACCGTTTGTCGGCTCGGCAGCTTGAGACGCTATCACGCGCCGAGATAAACATGATAACACAGTTAACATCTGCGTGACGTCAAAGTATGTAATAAGTAGAGGTTTTCGATGGCTTGTTTTTGTTGTGCTGAGGCTATAGTGGCATGCACAAAGCATACATTACTTTGTGCTACAAGATGCTCTTATAGGTTTACTATACACTAGAGAGAGGTAAAGGAAACCTAAGTAAGTTTACCAAAGCCAGGTTTTACACAAAGCAGTTTGTTAGACTTTCCCAACTACTGCAAACACCGATACTGTTGGAGTTTCGGAGTTACCCAATCCATAACTTCTGATACCTACATTTTGTTGGGGCATCCTTTGTGTGATCGTTGTGAGGCATGTCTTAATGGGACGATGTTAAGCTAGTTTGTCAAAGAAGGTAGTAGTAATTAGTCGGGGGACTATCAGCCCGATGGGTCCAGTAATTACTGCAGACTACCCCTTTGTCTCAACTTTGTTTCTCGAAATAAACAGCAATATTACTTTGTTGCTGGCGCGCGACAAAAAGTATATTGCTTCAGCAGTAGACACTTTGATGCAAGTATTCTGTAAGTGCAGCTTTTATGGGAAAATCGAAAAATGCATTTTCATAAAACTTGTCTTTGGAAGTCATTAAGATGTTTAAAAAAACTTTTTTACAAAAAAAAATAACCGACTTCCCAAAACACTAAAAAGAGATGCACCTAAAATTAGTTTTTTATTTTCAGCTTTTCAGTGAAACGAATAAGGTCACTATCCACATAACTGGAAAGTTCTCATTGATACGAAGAATATAAGCCCAAACACGAGGTAGTTTTCATTTACAGTTGTCGAGCTCCCTCGACCTTCTCTGGTCTCCATCATCAGGTCAGCTCCAAACCTTCACTGTTGCAAAGGTCTCGTCAATACGAATAATATAAGCCCAAACACGAGGTAGTTTACAGACTCAGTTGTCGAGTTCCCTCGACCTTCTTTGGTCTCCATCATCAGGTCAGCTCCAAACCTTCACTGTTGAATAGTGCTATCAGACATACATATGAGTGTCAAGGTTTAACCCTATGTATGCTCACAACTTTCGAAAGTTGCCCTCGATTTCTCAGGGTTCCCATCATCAGATCCCTGACCTGATGACTATGGGACCAACTGGCAGCTATTCCGCGTCGAACAAAAAAGAATCACGTAAATCGGTCTATAAACCTCGGCGTAATCGATGTACATACATAGAAAAAAAAAAAAAAAAAAAAAAACATACCGGCCGAATTGAGAACCTCCTCCTTTTTGGGAAGTCGGTTAAAAATATAACGTTTTTAAAATAAGTCCATGTCCGATTTTCGTATTCAGTATTTTAAATTCTCAGAACGTATTATCCAATAATAATTCCCCAGTGGAAAATACTCGTCGAGGTGAACGTCCGGACCGGTGGAGGCAGCTGAGCGTATAAACAAATATTTCTTACGAATATTAATGATTAACAAACCTCTAATTAGCGGCACGAGTGGCCAACAAAACGGCCTCTTGCTTATATATTTGTTGTTATTCTGCGGCTATTGAAGCAAGCCCCGTTTAATTGGGCCCGCCGGACGGCTGATAGCCAAGCACGCTTAATTAATAACGAACATTAAAGGCCTTTTAAAATTCGCTGATGGAGAATGCTCTTTTAAAGCTTAAGCACAAATGTTATGTTCTAGAATGTCGAGTGAACTGGAATGGATTGCTAAGCAGCTGTTAACTAGTCACTGGTTTATCAACCTTTCATCACATTGGGCTATTTCTAAAAGAGCCATATTATTATTAAGCTGAAACAGCCATATAACAAATAAACTGCGGTTTTGTCATTCAGGTATCGGGAGAAAGTCTAGAACAAAGGTGAATTGTATAAAACAATTTTATTAGCACTTATTTTCAAAAGTAGAAAGCGATGTCAGTCATTTGTTTCTCTTTGTGTTTCTATTCAGCCAAGTTTCTCTTTGGATGTTAAAAAGTTTTGACGTTTGCATTCAAAATGGACACTAATAAATTCCAGAAAGTAATTAAGATTCACAAGTTTTATTTTTGTTCGCATTTTATTGCGGCTGTTGATTAAAATATTATAATTTGCAGCAAATCTTTATGTATTCTTTAAGTTTAGGTAATTTTACTTAGTGTTGATGTGACTGAATGCGATATGTCTACATTTAATGATGACGAATGTTCTAAATGGGTCTAGACATAGACTTATTTAGTGATTGTCAAGATGGATTTGGTTTCTAGTTTTATTAATTTAGTTCATTAGTCACAGAAAAGGTTGTGGTGACATTGAACACACTTGAAGTACGAATGAACAACCAAATCAAGATCAAGTAAGCAATAGAAGCAAGAATAGTCTTTTTTTGATTACTAGCTTCTGCTAGCGGTTTAACCCGCTTATTTTGCGTACCCGGGTAAAAAGAGAGACAGGTTAGTACGTTCAAATAAACAAACAAATTCTCCAGCTCTATGATATTGAGTATAGATTCTAAACTCACCAATTTACTCAGACAACTGTTAACTAGATATCAGTAGGTATACAATATTTCCAGCAACAATTACTGGACCGTTATACAATAATCAATCGCAAGCCGCCATATTATCGGCTGAGCGCACCGCGGTTACCGCCGACATCTCAGACGCCACTGCTCGGCAAATCAATCAGGGCAGTTGCAACACCGCAGCTTGTGTCGCACTTGTCGCGTGTCGTACCTGTCGTGTCGCACGCGTCGGTATGTAATCAAGCGCTCGGATTGGTGGACGCGATAATTCCGATACATTAGCGAATACAGTTTGCGGTGCATTCTGTTGAGAGGTTGAAACGCTTGGCGTTGATTATGTGGTTCATGTAGTTCGCTCGCAGACAAATATGGTCACTGACAAGATAACAATCCTTACGTTGGTTTCGGCGATTCTTGAAATAATTTGAATGACCAACTTGCAAAATAACTATTCTATTTGATATTTCTTTTACGGCAATACTGAGAGATACTGCTTGCAAATATAAATTAACCTTGTACTCATTAACATCTGTTGACATAATCAAACCTTGCAACAAGCAGATCTACAGTTATCGTATGCCGTCATGAATCGTCGCTAAGTACCACGTAAGGCGCGGATGACGGTGTTCAGGCTAATACAGTGAGCGACGCCGCGGCGTTGAGCTAGTGCGCTTATGAAATTAATACTAGCGAGATATTAAGCACTGAGAGCTTCCCTCGGGCTACTCGCAGTAGGTAGGTGTATGCAGAAGAATTGTTAGAAACAATGAAATAAACAGATAAGGTACAGGTTAATACCAAACTTGAAATAGAGAAAGTTATCAATGTGACTTAACTACGCAATAGTTACTTAAAATTACAAATTCTACTGTTTCACTTGAAATTGTAAAAGAAAGAACACTTTGAAATTGGTTGCCTCCGATTAACTACCAATGCTAATTTTGTGACAAACACAGTGTAATGTGTGTCTTATTATTAAGTACATTATCAGGCCATCGTGGAATAGTCTTACTGCATTGCCTTGCAATGCAACGAAATCGTAGGGGATCTAGTAAGACTGTAGTAACCAAATGTTCTGTAATGAGGAAGTTGTGCCGTGTAGCCGGGTGTACCCGGGTCGGTCGGGATTACTCCTAGCTCCGAATTTCGACCTAAGTAGCAGCAATTGGTTGGAATAAACAGGCGAGATGTATTAGAGTACCTAATAATGGGAACTACAAAATTATGTAAATAAGTAAATTGATAATTTTCAAACAGATATATTCTGTACATGATATATATATGTCGGAGATAGATCAATTACCACTGTGGATATCCGAACAAAAATGTGACAGATAGATGTCAATGTCAATCACCATTGTCTGTATCCAAACAAAAAAACAACAATGTATGACCATAGATTTAAAATGGGTTCGCGTCCTGTTTCGTGAACAAAAGTAATATCCAAATGAATTTTTTGATTCTATTATTATCGATTATTGTTAAGTAATCTTGCCAATTTACTGTCTAATAAATTAAAACTAGATTTATAAAGTACTCAGTAAACATGTGAATTGAATTTTGGACTACCTATTACAATAACAGAAACTAATTTGATTTTGTCAATATCAACAATAACATGCTATTTTGATTATTTTCACGTTTAAATGCGATTGTCTAATTACAATAATCATTCTTGGATAATTTAACAACTTTGCAATGTAAAAGTCTAGTTAAGTTAAGCTAAATTTTAATAATTTTGTATCAAGTAAACACTTGGCGCGCTTTCGCGCGCTTTGGACAGAGTTGTTGTGGAGAGGGGTCATTGTTCGAACGTCCTATAAAAGGACATGCATTTGATGACGAAATCAGTCTATCTTCGGATTAGACTCATTTTATAGCTCCTGCTCCCGACAAAACTGTCGGTTTCCTTGGTACAGCTTCGCTGTATATTCACATAGCTGTATTGGCGTACGATACACTTTGTACTTGGGTGGCTTACGCCGCTGTACGGACTGTGACCTTAAGGTCTGTTCGTTTCGCCATATTATTTACAAACATACTTTGTATGTGGGTGGCTTACGCCGCTGTACGAACTGTGACTGTAAAGTCTGTTCGTGTCGCCATATTATTTACAAACATACTGTGTATGTGGGTGGCCTACGCCACTGTACGAACTGTGACCGTAAGGTCTATTCGTGGTCTACCTGATTTATTGATTTAAACTGTGTAGGTATATTGTGTGGATTATTATTTTGTGTAATTAAACATTGTTATTTTGTATTAAAGTCTTGTCTATCCCAATAAAATGGGGACTCCAAACCCTGATGGTTTATCGCTCGGCTCTCCTGATCCTACATATACATATAGAAATATGATATACATTTGGATTAAGAGTAATGCATTTTAACCTATAGGATTGTTTTACCTAAACGTGTATTTTATAACTTATACTTGCCTCCTGTGTGTCCTATAATAAAACAGTAAAAATACATAAATGACATGAAGATAACAGTTTGATTACCATTTGTTAACAACAATAAAAATTACCAATTATGTTCCCGTCTGTTCGTTGCGGGCACGTCTTACTTCAACAATCCTAAGACTAAGCATCGATTATTTTAAACAAAGAAACAGCACATTACACAAAACATACAACACTGTTGCCGGCACCGGGCGCCGCTCGTCTCCTGTGAATAATGCACGTGACGTCATCGTGACGTCACAGCGCGCCCTGACAGCCTCCGCCATATATTATTCACTGTGAGACGGGACACGTTAAATACGGGAAGGTTAAGGATTTCTTTTCGACAAACATAAATAAACATTCAGTTTAAATATAGAATTGTAATGGTATGTAAAGTATCTTAGTATAATACAGAGATACCGATAGTTAGAATATTAAATAATTATGGCAACTACATCGATTTATCGTCCACGGTGGCTTCACTCTCCAAGGAGATCAGTCAGCAGCACAGGACATATTATAGTGCACAAGCATTTGCGCAGACACAGGTGCACCCACTATTCCTTCACTCTCATAGCGCGATGGGACGGCAATCCGACATCACCAGAGAGAGATCAGGTGCAGGACCGACATTAACGTGGTTCCCCGATGCACGGGTGTATCAATCACCAACTTCCAGACTCCGGGCTGCTTTGTGAAAGTTTTTTAAAACCCACAATACGATTTTGGCTCGACCCGGAATTCGAACCAGTGACGCTGTACAAAGTCTTTCTTTGCGAGTAAGTACTCTAAGTTCTGGTAAGTTATTGACCTTTGGGATAGTAACAGGTCAAAGTGAAGGTCACTATTACGTATCCTCGTACTTGACAACAAAAATCCTACTTATATCCAGATGTTTTCCGAGAAAACTCTATTTGTTATGTCTTCAACATCCTCAGAATACAAATATTGTTGTATAGCTCAGAAAAATAATATTTTTTTGATCCAAGCTTTTTTCAATACATACCTGTTTCTCTAGAATTTTGGTACGTTTATTTATTTCTGAAATGTCGGGTTTTACCATACCGTGGGAAATGCTTCCCGGACCCAGATAATTAGTAACATAATAGCCTTCTAACATAAGTGGGTATCTAACGCAGATTGTTTCGAATCGGATCATTTGCTAATAAGATATACGCGTTCAATAAAACCAATTATTTCTTTGGCTCTATAAGTGTAGACTAAAATACCAAATTCTATGATTCAAAATATAGGAAAATATGAGACACACGCAAATATTAACCACACAATTTAATACTGGCGTGTTAAGTTTAACAAGTAATTTCAATACAGTTCTGCAGTTTAACCAACAGTTAATATGCGCAGTTACTGCTTATGTCAATGTTAACCGCTTTAATAGTTTGTGTGTTCTTAGCCATTGCTGTGACAAAATTATTCTGTTAAGTAGTACTTACATACATATATCTATGTATATTTATGGGAAGTCTGGAGATACCCTCTGGAGACGTTTGAACTTCTCGTTTATTTTTTACTATTTTACAAAGCCAAGTTGATTTTTCTAGTCTGCATTTAAACAAGCAACTTTAATAACTTCATCCTGTTACCACTCTCGGTATTAATTAGCCTCATCGCTGTAAAAATAACAACTCCGGGTTATACTCGTAGGATATAACTCGTAGTCCGTAGCCCGTAGCTCGTAGCCCGTAGCAACGTAGCGGCGTAGACCCAGCGTAGACGCTCACGTAGCACACAAATCAGGGCAGCACAAATCTGTTCGGAATACACTCCGCTTATAAGGATTAACGCTCACTGTACGCCTGAGAATATATTTTTTCACTTTCTCCTTTATAAAACTGAATATTTATTTAGGTTAAATGAAAACATTATTGGAATGTTAATAATTGTAAAATGCAACTAAACTTAAATAAGTTATTGACCAATGTTATCTTCATAAATAAGTTTGGAAGACATAAAGTATAAACCCATATCTTGCCTTGGACGCGAAAGTCATATGAAAAAGTCCCCCTTTTACATTATTTTGAGTTCAACGGTGAAAATACCGTAAACTGTTAGTCGAGTCCCGCCTCAGTAACGTTACTAACGTCACTGTTACGTACTCAAATTTTATTTGATACGTAATTTACTTTTGAAATATTTGAAAAGATACCTTATTGATACCTTTTTGTTGTAACATTTGTACTGTTTCAATATTTACTGAGCTCGGCCTCTTGTTGTGAGGAATGATGTTCGTGTGGATTTGTCGGCGACTTGATTTATGGATTTAATAGTATATTTTTTATATGTGAGCGTTCCTGAAATATTGGAAAAGGAAGGGAGCGGTGGAGGTATTCTCATCAAACCCTTAACTTGAGCTACGGTCCCATAAATGTCATTAATATGAGTATATATCAAAAATGTTCACAATAGTACAGAATTAATGTTGATACTCAACAGTTTAACAATAGACTTGATCCTAGGCTGTGGGTAAAGCCGAAGATACGGCGTTTATGTAAATATGGATTACGGAAACATCTTTTGTGTAAGCTAAATGTTAAATCGGATTAGGTAACAAGAAAAATAGAGTTAACTGTTTGTTATTTTACTTTATAGAACTAAGAAAATAAACAGTAATTTTATACTATATGTAGGTAATTAACATTCGTATTTGAACTGTTGCATATAAAACAAATAAAAAGATAGAATAAAATCGTATAAAAAGCATAGACTATTTGAATTAAAAACTGAAATAAAGCCACCTAAACAATAAAATAAAAGCAGCACACAAAGCAGTGGCTTTGTTCCTTCCCCCTGCTTGCCCCTATTTAGCTAAACGTCCACAACTCCCCACATCGCAGCAACGCGCCTCACTTTACTGCTCTCCGGAGGTAAACTCTTTTATACCCACTTACCCACTAACATCTTTACAGTTCTAAATCGGATCAATAAAACTAAATCCGACTTAGATTTGGAAAATTATTCGGAAAACAATTCCAGATGACGTAATCCGCTTACACTTGACAAAGGAAATTGCCAATAGCGTGCGGACGTGTTGCCTGTCTGTGCGTACCTTTATGTATATATTGTTACCTTCCGCTTTAGATTTGTGTGTACATTCAAATCATTTGGCTGTTTTAGCTTGTAATGCCACGTTTTAATGGTGATTGCTGATCTGGATACGTCAACGAAGGAGTATAAGAGCATGTTTTTATAAAAAGTAAGGCGATAACACAATTCTTATTTATGTACTCATATATCACAAGGTAATGAAACCTGTTTATCAACAATAACAATTTATCTGTTTAAACCGTCGCATGCCATTAGCGGTGTTGCTCACGGCGGCTCATGGGCTGTGACAGCAATCTCATTAAAATCCTTTCAGAAATACTTTCCCAAAAAAAAACATTCACACGAACCAACTGAGACCTGTTTAGCTAAAACGTTCCGTCATCATTTAAACGTAATGAAAATACTGCTCAAAAATGTTCCTTCATAAAACGAATTTAATTTAACCACGCTCATATTAATTGTGCGCCAAAACTCAGCTAATATTCGCTCATTACTATTTACCTAATAGCTAGGAAACCGGGCTTTTGGTCTGTAAACCTATTTATGGTGGTAGACATCCGACAGGCGAAATAGTGCCGTCATTAGCAAGGCAAACTCATAAATCGGACGTAATTGTCGGTCGGCTGGTCGGATAGTCGAACATCGTATCAGATATTCAGCTATTCACAAACGGTAAACACTTACTGCTTCCTTATTGTTGACGCCGTCGTCGCATGAATTATTCATCAATATCACTTGCGAAGGTTTTTCTCCTCAAGCAGATACCTACTGGGTGTTATAATGCGTGTTTAGTAGTGACGCGCTCCGCTCGTGAGTAATGACTATCCGGCTCTCGGCGAGGAATCTGTCGGCACTTGTTATGAATATAATAACTGAACGTGCATGCCAGAGATAGATTATGTGTGGTTATTAAAGAGTTGTGGCCCCGAGTTGGGAACTGCATTTAAGTTTAGCGCACGCTTTTATTATGAGAAAACAGCTTTGCGCGCTGCAGTTTTAGTTCGCTGTGTTTTGTTCGTGAGATTTTTATTCAAAGATATTCAAAAATTATTAGACATAACAGAGTTCGTTCTCCCTTAATATCGCTCCGAAAGTAATAGTTTTCTACAATGTGGGAGATGAGAAAAACGATTTTTCTGTAAAGATTTCATAATTAGCATAAAAAAATTATGAACTAAATTGTGCTGTGTATGAAAAGAGCTCATATGTGGGCAGATTTTACTTCTACCTTTCAATTTCAGTTAAACGAAACACAACAAAATCCACAGCCTAATACGATTACAGGGAATTGTTCGCGCTTTTTATCCAATAAACCAGATTACCAAACAACACATAGTACGATATCCGATTAACTTGAGCCGGATAGTTTTCGGCTTTCGGCGAACATTCGGCGGTTGCGCATCACTACGCGTACATATTTAAAACGACGTATCGCTTGCGTGACGTTTGTACGACAAATCCAGATGTATCGGGAGTAGCACTTTGTCGTGAGTACACTGGAGATCCGGGCAAACCCAGGTGATTCCCATGTCTTATGTTATGGTGGAAGATGTGTAGATGTTAGCAATCAATCACCAGTCGGCGTCGCGACGCTGTAATTCTATATATGTACTATGAATATAAGCCATGGTTTCTGTGCGCACTGTTTGAGGAAAAATAACATCGTACCTCTATATTACGTGTTTCCTGAAAATACCAATATTCCTATTTATGCTGGTTGTAGTTTTTGCTGAGTTCAATCAATAGTTTATAAGTTGTAGACCATAACAAGTCGCAATTCGTACTGAGTACGAAGTAAAACTCGTATATTTTTAAGGTCTCTTTTATGAATTTCAGCGGCCTTTTTGATAGCTTTTGGGACTTTATCTCAGGTGGCATGTTTATTAACTGGCCGTAATTTTATTCATTAATATGGATATGGGCGATCTATATGCGTTACTGTTACATGATACCTTTGTGAATCTCGCGAGATATAACCAACTATATTCAAACGTTACTTTGGAATATAAGTCATCGAAGATATGTATGTATGGAAATAGACGTCAATTTCTGCCCTTTTTTTAGGGTGTATATTGGTAAAGGTATTTTATCGAATTCAAATTACACACTGCCCAAAAATACAGATAAAAAAATCTTCTCACTACATCTCATCACCTATCAGACACTTGAGTCAAACTAACTACCAAAAAAAAGATAAAAACGTTAATTTAAGCCCAACAAGTTAGTGTTGACCAAACAAGGCGTGTAAATAATAGCGGGTGAAGCCAATGAATTTCGGTACGTACCTGCGAGCGACGCCGGCTGTTTGCCTTGTATCGGAGCGCGTGTAATTGCCACACAAGTGTTGGGCTTGTAATCACGCCGCCGTATTACAATGTTTGTATTGCGAACACTGAGGAGATTTCTTATTGTTATTTAATACAGGATCGGGTTTGTATCGATTCGGTGAAGTATCTAAATGTTGAAGTCAAAGTCACCACTGCTACAATGCAATAAATAATTGCTCGATTTCATTTTGAGGATTCTATACGGTGGTTATGTTTAAGATAATTGATAGGGTGGAATTGAAATTCTGGTAGCTAGATAAGATGTTGGCAGGAAAATATTATATTATAAAATATTATAGCCGTCGTTCTAAATGCTGGTTTTCAGAATCTTTTTGAGTAGTCACGAAATTCTGAGTAAATTATGGTTTTCGGTATGTAGTTATACCTAATACCATTTGGTTGATCTATGTGAATATAAAATGTATTAGAAATATAATGAATTCCATACATACATGATACACTAAACCGTCCCTGTGATCCAGCCGACATAGTTAAAGGCCGGGGTCGGCACATTTTTATTCGATTACATTTTAATTGAATGTTGTATAAACCTGACCAAAGCGGCTTACACGGCCGTAATCAAACTAAGGCAAAATATATTACAACGTCAATCCTCATATTACGTAATACTCCTATTTTATTACGTTGAAGAATTAAATATATTCACGAGTTTTTAATTAAATAATTAGTTAAGAGGGATTTTCTGCATGAGTGGCTCCAGCCCTCAAATGTAGCTTATTTTGCGAAATAATGTTGGCTGATCTCCTCTGATATTATTTATTAAGAGAAAGAAGCAGTTATTTCACAAAGGGGCTATCCATATCTGCTTAGGATGCGAAATTTTTCGAAAGAGTTACCGCGGCCCTGGTACATAAAGGTCTTAAGAAGGAACCCTCATGCTGCACCCACAGCGGGAGGGGTCATTTGATGACTTTCCATGAAAAGGGGTCCATTAATAAACGAATACATATAATAACTCGTATTATCAATTTTCTAAATAAAAAAAAACTTTTTCATCCCACCATCTCGGAAAGAGTGGTTTTACCCTTTGATATCTGAGCGCAAAAGCCGTTTTTATCCTCTAGAGCGGCAAAGTGATTTGAATTTAGAACATCGTGTGCAATACTCCATTTGTGACAATCTTGATAAGACTTTTCAAACAAATACATATTAAACAAATAAAATACTGCTTAAAATAATTATTCAATTAATTAAGTAATTTTTATTATTGTTTTTACATAGATTTTTAACCTCGTTTCATTTTTAAACTGAGTTTTCAAATAAATTAACTTTTATAGGTACTCACTTCTTTTTAATTTGATATTCATACTTATGTGCGCGCCATTTTGTTTTTTTGCATTTAGTAATTTCCTCGATGAAGTGGGATGATATTATTATTTTTATTGTTTTGAGGTCGATTTTAAACCTCATTACATTTTTAAACTGAGTTTTTGCATAAATAAATTTTAATAGGTACCTAACCTACATTTTTAATTTGCCATGTGTGACGTGCGTGCCATTTTCTTTATTTGATTTTAGAAAGGACAATGCCTAAAAACGTCCCCACCCACCAACAGACTTGAAAGTAGTGTCATTGGATGCGCCTCATTTGATAGATCATTTCTTATTATGGAGACATATTCCAAAAGTATGGGGTTTAGGAACTATAAGACAATTTAGTATCCTTAATAATCAATTAACTTCAAGTTTGTTAACCAATTACTCGGAGTTGGGTGGACCGATTTTGATGTTTTTATTTTATTTTAAAGAATCTATCTCAAAGGTAGTCTAATTTAATTTTCATCAAGATCTTTTAAGCAGTTTTTAAGTTATCATCGGTCAAAATAATCGGTTTGAAGAGACAGTGTAGTACTTCGTAAGGACACCTTAACCACCTCCAACAGAGTTCAACTAAGTGTCATTGGATGCGCCTCCTTTGATAGATCATTTCTTATTATGGAGACATATTCCAAAAGTATGGGGTTTAGGAACTATAAGACAATTTAGTATCCTTAATAATCAATTAACTTCAAGTTTGTTAACCAATTACTCGGAGTTGGGTGGACCGATTTTGATGTTTTTATTTTATTTTAAAGAATCTATCTCAAAGTTAGTCTAATTTAATTTTCATCAAGATCTTTTAAGCAGTTTTTGAGTTATCATCGGTCAAAATAATCGGTTTGAAGAGACAGTGTAGTACTTCGTAAGGACACCTTAACCACCTCCAACAGAGTTCAACTAAGTGTCATTGGATGCGCCTCCTTTGATAGATCATTTCTTATTATGGAGACATATTCCAAAAGTATGGGGTTTAGGAACTATAAGACAATTTAGTATCCTTAATAATCAATTAACTTCAAGTTTGTTAACCAATTACTCGGAGTTGCGTGGACTGATTTTGAAATCTATTTTTTGTATGTAGAGAAACTATCTCAAAGCTAGTCCGATTTTATTTTCATCAAGATCTTTTAAGCAGTTTTTGAGTTATCATCAGTTAAAATAATCGGTTTAAAGAGGCAATGTAAGATGTCGTAAGGACACCTTCACCACCACCAACAGACTTGAAACGAGTGTCATCGGAAGCGCCTCCTTTGATAGATCATGATTGTCATAACGATTTACTCCAAATGTATGGGGTTTTGGAAATATACGACATTTTATTATCCTTAATAATCAATTTACTTCAAGTTTGTTAACCAATTGCTTGGAGTTGCGTTTACCGATTTTGAAATATATTTATTTTATGTAGACAAACTATCTCAAAGCTAGTCCGATTTTATTTTCATCAAGACCTTTGAAGCAGTTTTTGAGTTATCATCAATTAAAATAATCGGTTTGAAGAGGCAATGTAGGATGTCGTAAGGACACCTTCATCACCTCCAACAGAGTTGAACCTGGTGTCATCAGAAGCGCCTCATTTGATAGATCATTTCTTAATATGGTGACGTACTCCGAATGTATGGGTATTAGGAACTATAAGACATTTCATTCCATACACAATCGAATCCCTTCGGGTTTTTCACCGATTACCTACCTAGATTTGAGTAGACAATGCTGATTTTTTTTACATAACGAAAGATTACTTCAAGGATGGTGTTATGCAACTTGAATCGAGAACTGACCAGCAGTTTTTGAGTTTGTTTCTTTGACTTTTGATTTCTTTAATCATTCTGTTAAACTCAACCGGTATAAAATAAACTAGTTGGCCTGCAGATTGATGACTAAAAAATTATCAGATGCTTCTTATTGTTACACAATTGTCATTTTACGCATAATATGGACTTTTATTTTTGAAATGCTTCGGCATAAAACTCAACTGACAGAGAAGCGGCCATTATTAGTTTTTTACTATTTGTTTACCAATGAGTTTTTGCATAAATAAATTTTAATAGGTACCTAACCTACATTTTTAATTTGCCATGTGTGACGTGCGTGCCATTTTCTTTATTTGATTTTAGAAAGGACAATGCCTAAAAACGTCCCCACCCACCAACAGACTTGAAAGTAGTGTCATTGGATGCGCCTCATTTGATAGATCATTTCTTATTATGGAGACATATTCCAAAAGTATGGGGTTTAGGAACTATAAGACAATTTAGTATCCTTAATAATCAATTAACTTCAAGTTTGTTAACCAATTACTCGGAGTTGGGTGGACCGATTTTGATGTTTTTATTTTATTTTAAAGAATCTATCTCAAAGGTAGTCTAATTTAATTTTCATCAAGATCTTTTAAGCAGTTTTTAAGTTATCATCGGTCAAAATAATCGGTTTGAAGAGACAGTGTAGTACTTCGTAAGGACACCTTAACCACCTCCAACAGAGTTCAACTAAGTGTCATTGGATGCGCCTCCTTTGATAGATCATTTCTTATTATGGAGACATATTCCAAAAGTATGGGGTTTAGGAACTAGTCAATTTAGTATCCTTAATAATCAATTAACTTCAAGTTTGTTAACCAATTACTCGGAGTTGGGTGGACCGATTTTGATGTTTTTATTTTATTTTAAAGAATCTATCTCAAAGTTAGTCTAATTTAATTTTCATCAAGATCTTTTAAGCAGTTTTTGAGTTATCATCGGTCAAAATAATCGGTTTGAAGAGACAGTGTAGTACTTCGTAAGGACACCTTAACCACCTCCAACAGAGTTCAACTAAGTGTCATTGGATGCGCCTCCTTTGATAGATCATTTCTTATTATGGAGACATATTCCAAAAGTATGGGGTTTAGGAACTATAAGACAATTTAGTATCCTTAATAATCAATTAACTTCAAGTTTGTTAACCAATTACTCGGAGTTGCGTGGACTGATTTTGAAATCTATTTTTTGTATGTAGAGAAACTATCTCAAAGCTAGTCCGATTTTATTTTCATCAAGATCTTTTAAGCAGTTTTTGAGTTATCATCAGTTAAAATAATCGGTTTAAAGAGGCAATGTAAGATGTCGTAAGGACACCTTCACCACCACCAACAGACTTGAAACGAGTGTCATCGGAAGCGCCTCCTTTGATAGATCATGATTGTCATAACGATTTACTCCATATGTATGGGGTTTTGGAAATATACGACATTTTATTATCCTTAATAATCAATTTACTTCAAGTTTGTTAACCAATTGCTTGGAGTTGCGTTTACCGATTTTGAAATATATTTATTTTATGTAGACAAACTATCTCAAAGCTAGTCCGATTTTATTTTCATCAAGACCTTTGAAGCAGTTTTTGAGTTATCATCAATTAAAATAATCGGTTTGAAGAGGCAATGTAGGATGTCGTAAGGACACCTTCATCACCTCCAACAGAGTTGAACCTGGTGTCATCAGAAGCGCCTCATTTGATAGATCATTTCTTAATATGGTGACGTACTCCGAATGTATGGGTATTAGGAACTATAAGACATTTCATTCCATACACAATCGAATCCCTTCGGGTTTTTCACCGATTACCTACCTAGATTTGAGTAGACAATGCTGATTTTTTTTACATAACGAAAGATTACTTCAAGGATGGTGTTATGCAACTTGAATCGAGAACTGACCAGCAGTTTTTGAGTTTGTTTCTTTGACTTTTGATTTCTTTAATCATTCTGTTAAACTCAACCGGTATAAAATAAACTAGTTGGCCTGCAGATTGATGACTAAAAAATTATCAGATGCTTCTTATTGTTACACAATTGTCATTTTACGCATAATATGGACTTTTATTTTTGAAATGCTTCGGCATAAAACTCAACTGACAGAGAAGCGGCCATTATTAGTTTTTTACTATTTGTTTACCAATGAGTTTTTGCATAAATAAATTTTAATAGGTACCTAACCTACATTTTTAATTTGCCATGTGTGACGTGCGTGCCATTTTCTTTATTTGATTTTAGTCCTCGATGAGGTGGGATGAAAAGTTACGTGTTGCACTCGAGTGCAAAGATTTTTCACCTTGTGCTCTTTTGATTCCCTCGTTATTGCTCAGGATTCTAATTATTGAAACACTCGCTACGCTCGTGTTTCAATTTTAGAATCCTTCGCTTGCTCGGTCATCAAAATTGAGCCCGCGGTTAAAAAACAACTTTGCACTCTTGTATAACAAATAACTATTTTACAAAAAAATTAAAACCGACTTCCAAAAACACTAAAAAGCAAAAAAAAACTAATTTTAGGTGCATCGGCCTAGAAGTCGGTGTCTAATGGATTTTACTATGTTAATTTTGCCACCGACTTGTAGGCCGATGCACCTAAAATTAGTTTTTTTTTGCTTTTTAGTGTTTTTGGAAGTCGGTTTTAATTTTTTTGTAAAAAAGTTTTTTATTTACTGCTTTTTAGTGATACCAATAGTTGTCACTATCCATATAAGTGGAAAGTTCTCATCAATACAAAGAATATAAGCCCAAATACGAGGTATTTTACATATTCAGTTGTCGAGTCCCCTCGACCTTCTCTGGTCTCCATCATCAGGTCAGCTCCAAACCTTCACTGTTGCAAAGGTCTTGTCAATACAAATAATATAACCCCAAACACGAGGTAGTTTACATATTCAGTTGTCGAGTTCCCTCGACCCTCTCTGGTCTCCATCATCAGGTCAGCTCCAAACCTTCACTGTTGAATAGTACTTTCAGGCATACACCTGAGTTTCAAGTTTTTACCCTATGTATGCCTATAACTTTCGAAGGTTGCCCTCGATTTCTCAGGGTTTCCATCATCAGATCCTGACCTGATGACTATGGGACCAACTGGCAGCTATTCCGCGTCTAACAAAAAAAGAATCACGTAAATCGGTCTATAAACCTCGGAGTAATCGGTGTACATACATAGAAAAAAAAAAAAAAACATACCGGCCGAATCGAGAACCTCCTCCTTTTTGGGAAGTCGGTTAAAAAAACAATTCAGGTCTATAAAACTTCAGCCAAAAGCTAAAGTGATATCTATTAGGGAAACAACATAATCAAACTTCACTGCTGGCTGCCAAGTAGTTGAAAATTACGTGAAAATAAGACTTAAAGGTGACTTAGATGTCGACTAAGTTGCGGAGTTTGGGCCCCTGACCTTAGGGACTTAACTAAGTGGAGTTCATTTACATACACGCAGACCTATCGCATTTAAGTTTACTGGACCGTTTTTAAATTGGGACTTATTTACTTTTGTGCCCATTTTATTGTTTGAGACAGACAACATAAATTGCTCACTTTCACGCTGCCAGGCGAATAAATATAAGCTTAATAGGTACTTGATTAATTAATTTAATTTTCATAACAAATTGTTATTCTTATTGTTATCGTTATCATATCGTTATCGTTATTGTTATCATTATGTTCAATATGTAATTCAAATTGAATTACATATTGAACATATGGATGTACTTGACCAAAATCAACATTTAAATCAACTTGTGTCAAACATGCAAGAGTGCAGTGACACACATGAACTGGCTTTAAAAAGGATCTCTGAGCTGGAATATGAGCTAAGCCGAGCTCACAACACCATCACACAGTTGGAGTCTGCAAAGTCCAGTGAACGGTCTGCGAACACCTGCAGTCTGTACAATGAGCTTGTTGGTAGTGCGTCCGGTTCTCTTAGTAACCTGCCAATGGTAACAATTGACTTGACCAACGATACTTTAGTTCAGAATAAAATTACATGTAATACACATAATAAAATAAAAAAAATATTTAAAAATGAGTAGGGTAGTGAAAAAACTTAAGAAAACCTTGAAAAAGTTCACAGTTTTTAAATCAAATAACATCTTAAGAAGGAAAAACATTAATTTAATGAAGGATTTAAATAATTATGAACATGAATTGAACATTTGCAGGACTATATATGACAGTGACATACAACGTTTGCAGGATGAACTCTGTGTTAAAGAAAATTCTATTAGGGATATTTTCCATAGGTACGAAGCTTCACAGCAGGACTTAACAAAGCGTTTGCAGGAGGCCTGTGAGCTGGTGGACTTAGTAATTCATAATGCTGAGAAGTATGACTTGCTTACAAATAAGATCTCTTGTAACTGTTCATGCCTCCCAGCATCTGAGGCCCACTGTTTAACACCCCCACAAGCATCACAGAGTGTGTCATCCCCACAGGAGGCCCAAATTGTCACAACCCTTGCCCCCCAATTAAAAGTATGTTCTGACAAGGCTACAAGTGTGAGCAATAGCAATGTAACATATATCTTTTCAGATAAGTTTGGTCAAGGCATTGGTAGTATTTTCAATCAGTGTTCGCATCATCATGTAATAAATCACTGTGTACCTGGTGCTAGTTTTAGCCACTTAACGCAAAACATTAAGTTGTCTAAGCTCATCCCGGGTTCAACTGTAATATTAATTTATGGGGATAGCTTGGCAGTAAGTAGAAAAGAGTTATTAGATTATGTTAATCTAATAATAAATTTAAATGACATTAAATTCATATTATGTGCTCTGCCATATTCTTATAACTTATCCGTTGATCAAAGTAGGCACATATTTGATTTGAACATGTTCCTTTATAATAGGACTTGTCAACTTGTTAATGCCATTCTTTATTTTGACATAAATGAGTATATTTTTGATTTTAAATTGACAGAGTACTCAATGTATTTACCAGCTAGGTGTAGGAGACATATTGCTAATATTTTAGCATATAGTATACAAACTGACACAGGTACGTCTGATGTATCTTCGGATATTGTTAGTAGTGATACTAACATAATTATTGATACGCCCAGTAGTTTAAACTATTAGGCGCGACAAAGGATGGGCCGCATTTATTAAATGTTGTGCATCAAAATATGCAGGGCTTGTCTGGCAAAGAATTAGAATTAAGTTTATTTTTGGAGAACCATAATGTTCATGTTCTATGTTTAACTGAACATTGGCTAAAAGAACATCAAGTTTCATTTATTAATAATAGTAATTTCACTGTGCAAAGTGCGTTTGTAAGAAAGAATGCTATTCGAGGCGGATCTTTGGTTTTGGTTTCAAATATGTTAAAATGTAAACAACGCCCTGATTTAGATAGTCTTTCTATCGAGCGCACCATTGAGCTGTCTTGCGTGGAACTTGAGCGTTATATTATTGTTTGCGTTTACCGGCCCCCCTTAGGTGACTTTAACAATTTCGAATCAATCATTGAAGATTTACTTAATAAATTAAAATCAAGCACCAAAGGTAAAATTGTATGTGGAGATTTTAATGTAAACATTTTGGAGGATTCTCCTTTATCTATAAGACTATTAAACTTATTTAAGTCTTTTAACTTAGTAAATATATTCTTTGAACCAACCAGAATTACGGCCACTACTTCTACCTGTCTGGATAACATATTTAGTGACACTGAGGCCTCCAACAACTTAGTCATCAACCATCTTACGTCTGACCACTGTGGACAAAAAGTTAGTTTTCCCATGTTAGTTCACACTGAGCCACTTAAAATAGAATGCAGACCCTATTCAGTTAGTCGTTGTGTTACATTTAAAAGTAATGTTACAAAAAATCTTGAACCTTCTATTCTTGCTAATGACGATCCTAACACCATTTATACATCCCTCTTTGGTGTCATACAGAATGAGTTCAATTCTTCATTTAAGACCAAAACCTTAAATATTAAAGGTACCTCGGCCAAGTTCAATCAATGGGCCACTCCAGGTATTTATATAAGTAGAGCGAGACTATATGAGTTATACGGTATGAAAACTTGTCAATTTGACGATAACTTTGTAAACTATGTTAGACAATATTCCAAAATATTTAAAAAGGTCTGCAATTTTGCAAAATCAAAATTTTTAAGTGATTCTATTAAAAACTCCTCAAATAAAATTAAAACAACCTGGAGAATTATTAATAATGAAACGGGCAAATCAGTGAACCATGAAAATAAGTTAGAAATTCTACTGAACGATAAACTTATTAGTAATGCGGCTGATGTAGCCAAAGCTTTTAATGAGTTCTTTGCGGATATACCTGTAACCACGACTCGCTCCTTAAATTCATCTTCAACTGACGCTGAACAGCTTATGCGTGCTAGTGTGCCTCAATGTAATTCTTTGTTTAGTTTTGAGCACGTTACTCCAATGGATGTAATTAATGTTTTTGAAACTCTTAAATTAAAAAATACGGGTGATTTTTGGGACATTTCCATCAAACTATTAGGTAATATAATTGACATCATTGCTCCTTACCTTGCTATCATATTCAATAAGTGCATTGACACTGGTGTTTTTCCTGACCTCATGAAACACAGTAAAGTCATACCTCTATTTAAATCAGGCAATAAGTCAGACATTAGTAATTTTAGACCTATTTCTATCTTGCCTGCCTTCAGTAAAATTTTTGAAAAGTTAATACTCAAGCAGTTACTAAGATATTTCAATTTAAATAGCCTCCTTCATACAGAACAATATGGCTTTACCAAAGGTCGTTCTACCACAGATGCTGGTGTTGCACTTTTAAAACATATTTATAACGCATGGGAAAATTCTCAAAATGCTATTGGAGTCTTTTGCGACCTTTCCAAAGCTTTTGATTGCGTCCATCATGATACACTTTTACGCAAATTACGCTTTTACGGAGTCCAAAACGGAGCTCTCAGCGTAATAGAATCGTATTTACAACATAGATTGCAATGTGTAGATGTAAATGGTTCTAAATCATCAGGCCTTCCAGTTCAGCTAGGCGTGCCACAAGGCTCTATATTAGGTCCATTCTTATTCTTAGTATACATCAATGATCTGCCTTACCACCTCAATAATATCTGCGACGTTGTATTATTTGCAGATGATACGTCTCTCATTTTCAAAGTTGACAGAAATAGAGATCAATTTGAAGAGGTAAACAGTGCACTCTCATTAGTTACGCACTGGTTTACCACAAACAATTTAGTACTTAATGCTAAAAAAACAAAATGTATTAAGTTCACTTTGCCTAATGTAAAAAACCTAGGTCCTAATGTTATCCTAAACAACGAGGTTCTTCAAACCGTTGCATCTACCGTGTTTCTGGGTATAACAGTAGATACAAAACTTCAATGGGGTTCACATATTTCCAGCCTCGCGGGAAGGCTTAGTTCTGCCGCCTACGCCGTCAGAAAAGTCAGACAGTTCACAGACGTCGACACAGCTCGATTGGTGTATTTCAGTTATTTTCACAGCGTTATGTCCTACGGTATTCTGTTGTGGGGCAAAGCCGCTGATATAGAGAATATATTTATTCTACAAAAACGTGCTATACGTGCGATATACCAATTAGGTCCCAGAACTTCCCTTAGAGAGCTGTTTAAAGAAATTGGTATTCTTACTGTGGCATCACAATTCATCTTTGCCAATATACTGTATATTAGACAGAACTTACATTTATATACCAAAAAAAGTGAAGTCCATACCATTAATACAAGAAATAAGCATAAACTGTGTGTACCCTTTCACCGGCTTCATAAAGTACATGGTTCATTTTTGGGTCTAGGTATTCGTTTCTATAATAAACTTCCTCTGTCTATATTAGAACAGCCGTTTAATAAATTCAAAGAACAAATTAAGGCTATTCTTATTCAAAAGGCATATTATACAATTAATGATTATTTGAATGATAAAAATAGTTGGTCGCCATGTTGAACGCAAGACAGCTATATTATATTATAATTGTTTTTTTTTTTTGTAAATGACATCTAAATTTTACACTCAATTATTATTATTCATTTTTTTTTTTTTACAATTTAATTTTTTTTATTATTGACATTACTTGGTTTTACATTATTGACAGGATACATTTACTGTATTTATTATATTTTATTTTAATCATCTATTTATATTTTTTTACTTTGGATTACAGTAAATAAGGACCACTACTTAGCGATAATTGATCCTGATATTGAGTTGTGTAGCAGTGAGTACGTCATGCTCCCTTAGACGGCACTGCTTGCGGTAGCGTCGGCGGTCGGGTTGCCTCCCTCCCTCAAAAATGTGCGAGGGGGGCGATGGCTGATCCTCGCGTTATGCTCGTGAACGGGTGCTGCTTGTGGTGCCAGGTCGTCTTACTGACTATATAAGTAGTATTATATAATTTTAAACTTTTTTCATATACTTCTTTTTTTTTCTGGCAGAGCGGTCCAATTTACTAGATTCATTACTTACCCATGTTGTACATTACATAGGGTTGCAATAGAATATCACATGAAGGTGGGCACTCCCTCGTAAACTATTATAAATAATTGGAGGCTATACAATTATTATTTTTTTCCACATCATATTTATTCAATGCTTGAGTTAGACAAGTTACGTAGGGTGAGTGCTAGCTAGCATGTGGTGGATTTTTATAAATCATTTTTAAATGTAATTTTATTTTATGACAATATTGCGTATTGCATACTGCAATATACTCATTGTACCTACTTTGTTGAAAGGTTCTTTTAACCTACAGACAGACATGTGTTGCTGGGGAGTTTGTTGCGCCACTTCTTCTTCCCAGCAAAAACACATAGGAAGTGGTGAAGGGTGGGCGTTTTGGGGGCTGACTTATGTAATTTTTTTTTTTGACGTTCGAAAAGTGCTGTTTTGCAGCCAAGTTTGAATAAATGAGTTTTGATTTGATTTGATTTGATTTGATTCTATTCTTAGTTTGCAAGCAACGGTCCAAATAAAAATAGTTTTCTAGTAAACTTGATGCTCGCTTTTGGCACTTGGTTTCGGCCCCCTTGACCCAAAGGATCTACTTTCCGGATAAATAATGGCTTACAGATATGTTCTCTTTATATCAAGTTTAGTAAAAATCCAATTTAATTGTTCTCGCGTGAGTTACAAACATACATACATCCTTACAAACTAAAACATTCCACCCCCCCTCGCCCCGGCATCGCCCTGTATCCACCACAATGGGCGATTGTCTCCCAAACTGAACCCGTAATGATGGCGCTTTAAATGCAAACAGACCTCCTCCGCTAATGAGCTCAAGCGAATAAAAATACCCAATTATATACCGTAATGTGTCAATTACTTTAAATAGTAGGAAAAGTCATTTCGAGTTTGAAATTTAATTACTTTAATAAGAGGCTAGTAAATATCCTACTTATATTATAAATGTGAAAGTTTGTGAGAATGTATGGATGTATGTTTGTTATTCAATCACGCAAAAACAGCTGGATCGATTTAATTGAAATTTGGTATGTAGATAGGTGATACCCTGGATTAACACATAGGCTACTTTTTATCAACACACCACGCGGGCGAAGCTGCTGGCGGAAGCTAGTTTCTTCATATTTCAGAAAATTGGTAACCCTGGGAAAATGTGTTTACCATCATGCTTAACAAGCGACGAAATATGCTGAAAGCACCGCACCACCTAGCATGCACGCATACCCACCCATGCATAGCCCTATGCCACGGCAATAAAATGCAAACTCTATTTTAATTCTATTTTCACAAATAATATTGTTTGCCTCAGAGCACGATATATTCTCGTGGAAATAAACGCGTGGCACCGTCTGTCGCAAATTTTCGCAGATTTTTATCAGTTGTTTATTCAATGGAACGATGCACTTGTGTTGTGTGTGTTCTCGATGCAGTCATAGTGTTTATTGCGTGTCGTTTTGGTAGTTTGATTTATTTGTGTTGATAGCAGGTAGAGTCTACCTACCAGCCTACACAGAATTCGAGCTATGTTATACTTAGTGCCATAATTCGTATTGTATTCAGGTGTAGTTTTCGTTAAATGTGATCTGCTTATAAAAAAAGCTTAAAGTGCATATAAAAAGAACTTTTTTATTATTGTAACCTAAAACAAGTCTCTCTTGTAATAATTTATTGATATTAAAATCCTAATCTAATTTTGCATAATCAGAAATGTGTCAGCATGGTGTACAACATAATACGACAAAGAAAGAAGACAATTTGACTTGTAAAACTCTTCCTCATCAATATAAAGTCGCGATGATTCCACTTCACTCGGCAAAGTGTCGAGTAAGTCGCAAATCGAACGCGCGTAATCTGTGCGGCAAACTTGCGCGGATTACGACAACTCGCTCCATGTTCGACAACTTTAATGTACTCACTCGACACGCTTAAATATTCTGAATATTGTACTAGTTGGCCAACTTGCCGGATCTGATGCCGCTCAGAGGTGACAACCTATTGTCATGTCTTACAACAAGGTTTGCTAACTTCGACATACTTCGACAGTTCAGTAGCGACGTGTTTGGAACAACATCAACGTATTCAGGCTATGGGTTTGTTGGCCGAAACTAATCGGCCGAACGAGATATTTAATTGAATTAGTCTAGTCTAGTATCGACCGTCGTTGGAACTTCGTTAGTACGTAACTGAGTTAGGCTTGTCGCACGATTGTACATTACAGAAAATCTTTCATTTGAACTATAACCCCGTACCTTCAAGGTATGTTGGAGGACGTAATTTATAAAAACTGATAGCCTAAATCTTATTAAAAAACGGGATCACATAGAACATGAAATAAAAGAAGTGTAATGAGGAAAGTTGTGTGGAGAAGTATGCAACAAACGACTTTCGCGTCTGATGGCAATAGTTCACAACTAAGGGATCAGACGCGACCGTCCTTTGATCCCTTCCCTCGCAGGGGAGATTCCGCGGATATCTGCTCGCCTCAGTATTGCAGGCAGTATCTGAGACAACAAACTATTTGTTTGTATTACTATTATACAATTGGTTTTTTAAATTCTACGATTAGATATAAGAACCTAAATTTTGTTATGTTAAACATTATTTATCAATAATACCTACTAACAACATGTTATGCCCCCTCAAGATTCCTTGCTCTTAAGCTATCTGAGCACAAATGTGCACATATCATCATAAGCCTTTTTCACTGTCTACTACTGGACGTAATGGGTTGCGCCCAAGATACAGGCGTTGCCTAGTTTGGGGCTAATGATAACAGAAATTGTACCTTTTTGGAAATAAATTTCTTATTTCTTATTATTTCTTAACATATATCTCTTCTAACACAGAGGGCTTGTTCAGTTCGAGTGAGAGTATCGAGACTTTTAGCTCCTGTTTAACTTCGCCGTTAGTCATTGATATTCAAGATACCTACACTTGGAAATCTTACATTGAACTGACACACTTGTACTAACATGCGTGTGTATTGTAGGAATAATGTGATAATACGAAAAATAACGTAGCCATACACGCAAATAATCACACGGCGCTTACCTAACCACAACGATAAAAGTTAATACCGCTATAATTAGACATAACTGCCATGAGAATATCCAGGTGTGGATACCCTACATCAGATTCCATCTTAGTTAGATTAATAAGTTTAGCAGACAGTTAGCAGGCTTCAGAAACAGGGCGTAAATAATTTAAAGCATTTTAGTGGCGAAGTGTTCGCAGCACAAAGGTCTGACCGAGGATTCGCCTAGCTCGGGTTGTATGGCCTTGAGGCGAGTTTAAATGTGGCCGCTCGTAATTAAGAGCCCCTGGCTCGGATCAAATTACCGCCAGTACAGTATTTAACGAGCTTTTAAAATACAAGACCGACGATTGCCGGTCGAGCTCCAGAGTTATAGCCAGGTTGTGGCGACGAGACTGCTTTAATGCTGTACAGGATAAAAATTCGCTGCTGTTTATTATCATATTGATATATTATATCATCTATATATAACTGCTTTATAGTTCTATCTGAAATATAGCCGGTATAAACTAACACAGAGTCACGTTAGATAGGTAAATCACAAATACGGCTGTACTATCACACATTAATTTTAAAGTGCCGTTGCGCAGTTTCCACGCCATTGAACCGATGATAAATAGAATGAAGTTAACTGTGTTAGCCTCACACTAGTACATACTATTGTACACTACACTTGCTAGCAATGAAATTGACTCATATTTATAGATTCTCGATATTATTTGAATGATATCTCTTGGACGGTTTTAAATAAAAGAACAGTAGCACCCGCAGCGCCATACCATTTCGAATCCAGGTAATCTCGGCTGCCATGACAAACGGCATCGGGAAACCTCATTTATCTGGGAGTCCGCGCAAATAATGGGTTATTTATCGCGAGCCACTTTATCACCATCCAGTTTAAAATATAATAACAGCAGCGACGTGCGACAGTTAAATTAAAAAGAGTCACTTGTGTCGGTGTGAACACGACGCGCCGCGATTAAGCTGCCAGCCGCACCATGCAAATTACGTAGTTCCAGCGCATCCCACTGTTTATTTATTAAAAATTGCACGCGTTTATTTGCATAAAGAATTTGGTTTGCTTTTGCACTTATCATTTGGGGTTTTTAAAACGAAATAGCCGATGTATTTTGTTTTATTCTGACACTAGTTTGCGGTTTTGTTTCATCGTGTAACTGTGGAACACTCGAATGACAAATATTGTATACCAGTGGCGAGGCGTCCTTATAAGCCGATTCCCATCGGCTTCCCTTTCGAATTTCAAGAAAGAAGCATAGGTATAAGTTATAATATAGGTATAATTAATATAATCATTTAAACCACACAATTTAAATATGTAGGTATAACAAAATGCCTACCACCGTAAAAAAAATGTCTATAAATTACTTGAAACATTTTGCTCCTACTAAACAAGCCGGTAAGCGTCTCGGCTTCCTCCTCCATACAAAACTACGCTTGCGTGACGTCATCCACGCCGCGCCGCGCGATGTTCGCAAAATATGGGCGAGCGGTAAGCCGGCTCACGGAGCGGCTTCCAGCCAATCAAAACTCGCGAGTGAACGAGAAAGAACGCGTCAAGAGTAGAGTAGCTATATCTGTCTACGCGCGAGTGACAGCGCTTAGAGCTCTCAAATATGTAAACAAACAAATCAGACAAATTCACTCTCATTGTTCTTATTTTGTTTTAGATAATATAATTAACAATTTGTTCGTTGTATTACGTAATTGAATTTATTAGTGTGTGTATCATTTGGAAATAACATAGTTCGTGTGTGTGTTGTTGTGTTGTGAAAATAGAGGTACCTACGTTAAAATGAGTTACTTACTGTTTTCTGACAGATTATTTATTTTAGGAAGAAACTTGTTTTTTCAAGGATGTGTTTTGAGAATAAAAACGTGTTATAAAACTCGGGCACGCCGCACGGGTGAATTACCTATCAATATTACGTCAATATTAAAATTACTAACGTCGTGAGGGATTTATGAAACACGAACTGGCCGTTGTAAATTAAATAAAATGTATTGTTTCTAGTGCCAACTTTTCTCAGATTCTAGTAGTTTATGGAATAAAGTTTTATAGACATTAATAATCTGCAGAATTCCTCGAGAAAACATGTTCAAACTATCAGTCTCTCAGTCATTGCTAAAAGGTGGACTGAGAAATTACCTCCATTACCTCTCCCCCCCGTCCCTGAGAAACCCCCCCCCCAGTTTTTTTTGCTGCGGCTTCCCTATTTCAATAAACCACCCTTCGCCACTGTTGTATACACCTCTCCTATTCAATGGTTCATTGAAATAGCTCATGTAAACATTTTAACATAACAAACAAAATTATTTCCACATTTATAACATTAAAAATGCAATTCTATTTAAATTGAACTGAATAAACGTGAACCAGTAACCTGTTTCGATAGTTTCATAACGTTCGTCATAAAAGATGAATTTCAAAGTGATTTCACGTCATATTCACTGTAATAACGTTCTCGTAATGACAGTCAACTCTGCATTGAGGTAATATTTGTGTTTCATTTCTAATTCAATTTGAACTACTATTCTATTAACGTTTTTGGCATCATTTTATTGAGCGAACTGAAACTAAAACTGAAATTCTAAAACCGATGGTCGCGGCGCGCCGTGGTCGTTTTACAATGTAGATTACAATAGTTTGTTGTGAGCTAACAAGTTGCACATAAGTATTGTTATACAAGGAATATTTTGGATTGTGTATAATAGCGTCCACGGCCGATTTCGGCCACGGCGGCTGTTCTCATTTAAGGAGATCAGCCAGCTGCGCAGGACATATTATAGTGCACGAGCATTTGCGCAGACACAGGTGCACTCCCTATTCCTTCACTCTCATAGCTCGATGGGACGGCAATCCGACACGACCGGAAAGAGATCAGGCGCAGGACCGACATTTACGTGCTCTCCGATGCACGGGTGAATCAATCACCAACTTCCAGACTACGGGCTGCTTTGTGAAAGTTTAAGAAAACCCACAAAGCGATATCGGCCCGACCCGGGAATCGAACCCGAGACCTCGGGTACAGCGGCCGCGCTTGCGACCACTAGACCAACGAGGCAGTTGTGTATAACAATAGCTTTAAAACAACTTTTAACACAAATTAAAACTAGAATATGCTAGCAACATGTTAGGAAAGTGGTAACCCCTCTTTTTATGAAAATCCCCATCTCTACAACCCGACACTTTGCCTCAGTTATTAAGTAGTTTAAGCACATATTTACTCCGTCCAAAGATCAAACAGTACACACTATGAAGCCATATGTTAATATTAAATTAATACCCTTAAAAATGAACTGAAAAATCCAATGGAAAATGTTATCTTTGTTCCCAGCAGCTGCAGGTTATTGTATGACAATAATTTAACGAAACATTAAGCTCTGGCCCCGCAATGAATCAATCATGGCGGCGGCGATAGCTGCACCCACTGCCACACTGCCACAGTCATCTGCTTACTGCATGAGTAATGTGACCTCAATCGGGCCACTTCGTTTATTCTTCTTCATTCATTATTTTATGTACAGTCGGCAGCAACAGTACAGTAACAAAATTTCAAAATGGCTGAACACTAAAATCTCAAATGCAAAAGTTGTGTTTGCCGACTTTTGGAAGTCTCTGAACTCCACGATATTTTAGTGGTATGTAGTGGAAGATTTTAGTGTACAAGTATTTTGTAATTTTGATCGTTTTCATGGGCTTTTGTGAATGTCTGTACCTACCCCTGTTTTTTCGCTCTCGCCAAAGTTAAAATGAGTTGTGAATGTGAAAATGAATAAATCCTCTTGCTGATTCTCTGGAGCGTTGTTTTTGATTTCGTAGGCATTTGTTATAACGACGTGTTTATAAACTGCTTGCTTATTGGTTTTTTTTTTTCAATGGGATTTGTTGTTTGCTGTGTTGGTAATAAATGAGGATTTTGACTGCTCAAATTCTGTTTAGGAAGAAATAATGAATGTAACCAGTCGAAGCAGTATTTTTCCATCCGTATTATGTATGTATTTAAAGGTAGAATATTTTTATATCTGCAAAATATTCAAAAGTTGCATGCTCTAAGACTTGCAAATTGCTAACATGTTCAGCTAAACAAAAGCTACTTAATTATAAAACTAAAAATACTTACACGAACCATAATAACTAACATCACAATTTTATAATTTTAAATGAGGTTGTTAGCTTAAATCATATTTATTTAAACCGCGTACAATGTAATACAGGACGAAGAAAAAATAAATAAATTAACGTTCGTATTAGAATAACATGCAAGTTTGTG
Organism: Helicoverpa assulta; assembly: GCA_963856015.1. Taxonomy (NCBI): domain Eukaryota; kingdom Metazoa; phylum Arthropoda; class Insecta; order Lepidoptera; family Noctuidae; genus Helicoverpa; species Helicoverpa assulta. Next base: position 296,513 of record CAWLCW010000008.1, read on the forward strand.
CATGCAATACTGCAGTCAAACATGGGTCAAAATGTACGAACAAAAGTTGCCAAAATGTTCGGGCTAGGCAAATAGAGGCTGCTGAGGGAAACACACGGAACCCCGTGAACTCAAACACCTGTGTTTACACGCCGACATTATATCGAACTAGTTTTGCAACAACATTTATTAAATGGGATTAACGTGTGCTGAAGCTGGGTGTAAAATGTGCATAGGTTTTATTTGCAATCACTAAAAGTGTAGGTACAGTTCTACTAAAAAGAATATGTGTATCACTAAAAAGACAGCTCGTTGGTAATTAGACACCTCTATTTATAAAATAAAATGATTTTTTTTTGTTGGTCTGTTTATACCGTGACTACTGAACTGATTTTAAAAATCTTTCTCTGTTGGAAAGCTACACTAACATTTTATCAGGGTTAGAAAAGTTCACTAGGGAAGTGAGTGAAACCACAGGAATCAGCTAGTATCGAATAAAATTTTGATTAAAAAGGTCCTTAATAATTTCCCCTGAAAGTTGTTATTATAGCATTTTCTATATACTAGATCTAACCTGATACAAACTAAAACACACCTATACAATATACATCCCTAATTATAGCCTGTCAACATGCCATAATTTCAACAGTACTACCAATACTACAACAGTAATATCGAAGCGAAACATGTTAATATGTTATTACGTATAGAGCGTTCACCTGGAGCGGCGCCAACGCGAGTGCAGCCGCGAGCAGGGCGAGGCTTACTACAGATAATATGAGCCGGATTATAGGCTTTGAACTAGTGTAATTTTAGACACATCAATTCTTTGAACAGAACACAAATAGGAGACTGGGTTATATTTAGTTACGTTGCACGGCTATTCGTGGCGTATTTCTAGTGAATCAAATCTACGTTTCTTGTTTTATAACGATCAATTAATTCGTTGTTAGAGTTTAAATCTTACTAAAATCAGTTTTTTTTCATATTGTAACGTAAGCAAAAGTTAAAGATGAAATCATATCTAAACACATGCAAAGACCATTTTGGCAATTGATATTCATTCAAAAACACTCCGTCTAAAATACCTAAATTGTAGTACCTCTTTGATCAGCATCGAGCTCTTGGCAGACTCCCCAAAAGCCATTATCTGTGTGAAAATTTGTGCGTTGAGGCATCGTTCAGCGTATTACCAGTAGTATCCAATCAGTGCATGCTCGCTCGCCATATGAAGACTGCGGTATGTAGGTCAGGGCAGTGGGTTCGAGGCCGGCTAATGCAACGCGATCCCCCAGGCTTTGCGCTGCGCCACTATTGTGCGGGACGACTACATACAATATAGAGGCATTCGCTTAAAGCGCTGTCAAAGGAATTATTGATTATGTATAATTAGATGAGCTCGTGTTGAAATCTTAAAGTGGTATTCTTAAAAGGTTCAAAGTAACTTATTAATTTATTTTCGTAATTAAGGCCACACAAAACGTTTAGATAAGAATACTTGCAAACTGGATGACAAACATAAGACTATAAATCAATAAGTACAGCTATCATATCCAAAACAAACCAACAGTAATCCTAAAAGTACATAAATCATTGTACACCCTCAACAACAAACCTATCAGTTAAGCTCACTACAAATAAATCTAGATTCTGAAATTGAAACACAAACTTAAAGGTCGATCCGCCATCACAACGAAGTCAAATGCGAGCGGGATTTCATTAGAGCTTAAAACTACGGCCAACTCATAACAGCGGGATTTTCTCGGACCCAGTATTTAACTCTGCCATTAATTCTGTTCGTAATCCCTTATGATATTAGATATTAGTGGCTAGTGGTGGATAACTGAGGCATCTTCGCGTGTTTATTTAATGTGAGCGAGTGCGCAGGCTTTTGTTACTGGCTTAGTGGCCTTGTTAGTCAGCGCTTGTTAGAGATTTAGGTTTCGACTTAAGTTCTTTGTGTGAACCGACCATTATGTTGTCTAAGCGTTCTGGTTACCACGTAAAGGAAATTATTCATATTACAAGCTCCGTTTATTGGTAATGTGTATTTCCTAGAAACGGAACGTGGCAAAACAAAACAATTGAATTACTTAATTTGTTCAAATTGTAAACAGCAAAACATAACAATGAATGTTTATATTTCAGCAAATGAGAACACACTCTAATTTATTACTAGCAGCCACAATATTTAATATTCATGTTATCATTATATGTCGGCAATATCCCTAAGCCGCGCTGACCGACAATACGCCGAATTATTCAAAAAGCACGTTCATTTGTTGAACAAATTAAAATGGTTGCGTATTGACCGCATGACACCGTCCCGACTAATGCGATGTGATCCGTGTGTATGTGTTGTGCATCGCTTGTTGTGTTCCGGCACAACGACGTTAACTCGAAGATGAGCCGCCTTGTATGTATAATACGACAATATAGACGTACCTACAGCATGATGTTAATTACAACAGAAGTGAATGCACCCGCTGCATACCGGCGCTGCAAAGGGCCATTCATTCGCTTCACTCGCATGAAGACTGCAAACGGGAACTTTTAGCGCAGATATATGTAGGTAATTGAATTAAACTTTAATCAACATTAGTCTTTAACAAACTGCTTAATACAGATTATAATTCACTACACTTATGTACGAAACCACTACTCTCCTCTGTATGTTTTAAGAGAATTAATAAAGATTATAATATAATACTAGCTGTTGCCCGCAACTTCGTCTGCGTGGGCAATATAGAATAGTCAAAATACTACTTATCCCGTAGGTGCATTCTTTCACGTGACAGTATAATTAGGATTAGCACTTAGCAGTCGCATAGATTCATTGATCAAGGTTGTGTTGTGGATGTGACCATTTATCTAAACAAAAGAAGTAAAGTTTGTAACGTTGTGAATATCTCTGGATCTAGTCAGCCAATTTGGAAAATTATTACGTATGGTGCGTAAGTAATTTTCACAGGAAACAGCTATAATCTATGTCTATATGCTTTGAGTCTGACAAAGCTGTCATTTGTACATTTTCTGCAACTGCTGCGACTAATCAGAAGCCAGAAAGTCTGTCAGTCTTACCATGGATATCGTCTTGTGTAGTTGACTGGATTGAAGATAGGTAGATAGGTAGTCGCTCCAAGCAAAATATTGGTACTCAAACAGATTCGGTGACTGGAAGCCAACACCAACATAGTTGGGGAATAGCTGGATGGATGATAAAATGAGTCATCATCATCAGCAGGCGCATAGGGTAGGATAGTTTCACTACTGGGGAGAAACACTTGTGGCGGAACGTCACTTAGACCACCAACACTAAAACCTGTATAGTCGGAGCTTGTTGTATGACGGGAATTTTCTGTGCACTTACTCACTATGGTAAGGCTGACCCCACATTAGGCGTGCGCGATCCTCGGGCGTGTGAGTAGCGCGGGCGTCGCGAACGCGCTGCGTGAACGTCGCGTTTTGCTTCCCTGCGGCATGTGTGAAGAGTGCAAGCGACGCGCTCGCGGCGAGCACGCGGCGCTCGAGTTGCGTTCTTACCCCTTCGCCCGCTATCCCCGCCGCCCGCTAAACGCCTTAGCAGTTAAACGTCAAGGAGAGCGGCGCGTGCGCGCCGCGAGCGCGCTTCAAATGCCGCAGGGCAGCAAAACGCGACGCTCACGCAACGCGCTCGCGACGCACGCGCGATGCCCGCGCTACTCACACGCCCGAGGATCGCGCACGCCTAATGTGGTGGCCTAAGCCGGGACTCCACCGAAATGTTTGCATTAGTTCACGAATAGGCAAAATGTACGTATCTGTGCGAGTCCACTTCATGTTTTCGTACTTGAAACCTGCAGTTTTGCCAAGATTTTCAAAATGTACGCTCGCAATTTGTCATTTCTTGGTGGAGCCAGCAAATCAAAAGAAACATAAGTGTTGTATACTGTGCGTCACTACCGCACACCGGGAAAATTTTGCGGAGGACGTTTATATACCATATTTTGTGTCACACGTAAACAGGACGACAGTAAGTATCCACCGAAACACTTTCAAAGATCTGATGAACAAACAAATCAGACCTGACTTGATCACCTGAGGCCAATCAGAGCTCTATATAGCGATCATACGCTTTGGCCCCTACTGTTATTGTGGTTTCTGAAAATTTAATCACCTCATTCAACGATGAATGTAATTCTGATGGTACTATTAAGAACACTTGCTTAGCGCAGAAGCTGACGGTGGCAGGTCAAGTCTTTTGACTTCTCGAATAGGATACCATTGGTTTTTGTGCAATGCATTCTGGATTAGGATAGGATATAGGTGGATAGGATTTGCAACAGAGAACAATTCTGTCTTTGTAATTAAATGACATCAAACGTAGTTTTATATAAAAGGTGTTTTTTTAGACTTGGCTCGGGTCTTACTGAGACTGTTCGTAATCGTGAACAGTGTATTTGCGATCAGAAGTTGAAAGTAAGCATGTCTCTGGTATGCGGCGCGTAATTTGTACGTTTTCAGACGCATAAAGCATTTTACGTGTGTATGGTATTAAATCGAGAAAGCTCCCATTTCTTATCTGCACTTTGTACCTGGGCTTGTTTTTAAAGCTACAGAATCCTACATTACCTACCTCACGCTTAGCAGCGCTTGCGAGAGATAGATCCTCATTTCTTCTAGGATTAAGTTTACATATTTTGCATCAAAAAAAATAATTAAGGTCTACTTAATACTTCTCACTCAAAGTAATTTGTTTTAAGGCCACCACATTAGTGGAAGATAAGCTAAACTATGTTTATGAAAAAATCCTGATATGAACTCCATCTGTAACTTTAAATGATAATTAATTGTTCCACTAAAGTCATCATTTTTGACATAATGTTCAAAAAATAATTTAGATGGCACCGTTTTAAATTTGGCTGAGAACTATTAATTTTCTTTTTATCAAGGTAATAATTATAGTTGGATTTTGATGTGGCACGGCAAACTGACAAACACTATTGAAATGTCTATCGAAAAATTACACTACGTGTTAAAATATGGTGAATTACGGAAAATACACAACTCCATCTGTTGAAATAATAATCCTCTATAAAGAATGTATGGTAGTATTGTCATTTACCACCTCGCTCCTTTGACAAATTGGATGTATTTTATTTACCACAGATGGAGCTACTTTAACCTTGGCTAAACAAAATTTACATTTTTTTTCTTCCGAAGTTACTTATAAAGGTGTGATTTTCTGTGTAAAGATTAATAATAGGCCGATCAACTAATATAAGTACAATATTCAAATGTACAGTTTTGACAAATAGATTGCGTGTCGTAATATTTTTAACCGACTTCCCAAAAAGGAGGAGGTTCTCAATTCGGCCGGTATGTTTTTTTTTTTTTTCTATGTATGTACATCGATTACGCCGAGGTTTATAGACCGATTTACGTGATTCTTTTTTTGTTCGACGCGGAATAGCTGCCAGTTGGTCCCATAGTCATCAGGTCAGGGATCTGATGATGGAAACCCTGAGAAATCGAGGGCAACTTTCGAAAGATGTAAGCATACATAGGGTTAAACCTTGACACTCATATGTATGTCTGATAGCACTATTCGACAGTGAAGGTTTGGAGCTGACCTGATGATGGAGACCAAAGAAGGTCGAGGGAACTCGACAACTGAGTCTGTAAACTACCTCGTGTTTGGGCTTATATTATTCGTATTGACGAGACCTTTGCAACAGTGAAGGTTTGGAGCTGACCTGATGATGGAGACCAGAGAAGGTCGAGGGAGCTCGACAACTGAAAATGAAAACTACCTCGTGTTTGGGCTTATATTCTTCGTATCAATGAGAACTTTCCAGTTATGTGGATAGTGACCTTATTCGTTTCACTGAAAAGCTGAAAATAAAAAACTTTTTTACAAAAAAAAAAAATAACCGACTTCCCAAAACACTAAAAAGCAAAAAAAAAACTAATTTTAGGTGCATCGGCCTAGAAGTCGGTGGCAAAATTAACTCAGGGACATCCATTAGACACCAACTTCTAGGCCGATGCACCTAAAATTAGTTTTTTTTTGCTTTTTAGTGTTTTGGGAAGTCGGTTATTTTTTTTTTTTTTGTAAAAAAGTTTTTACACCTTGAATTCACAAAATTAATCATATCTTTTGATAGAGTGAATCGATTTCGATGAAACAAAAACTAAGTAATACCCCAAGTTACGTAGAATTTTTGTATATAAGCATTGTCTGCATTTAATTCGTAGTTTTTACGTGAATCTCGAACAAACAAACAGAGAAACAGACAAACAGACAAACAGACAAAAATGACAAAAATGATGGAAATGGGTTCTGTTAGTTATCCTTTAACATGCTGGCTATTTTTTTTTTGTAAATTTCTTCAATGTACAAAAATTACTTTTCTACAGATTTATTATATGTATCGAGACATCACAAACCATTTTAAAACCAAATTAAAACTGAAAATGCTGAAGCGAACATAACTTGTTTACGAAAACTCTCATTAAAAGCCAGACAGTATTTTATCGTTTTAAACATTTTTTTTGGTCTATGGTATTATTTATTGTATCATTGAACGAGGCATATAAGTCAAACTAACTTCATTAAATAACATCAAACTGTTTTTTGAAAGACGCAAAAGCTCACAATTCCTCAAGCAACAGCAGATAGCAGATCAAACGCACTCACAATACAAACAAGGCACTCTCCGCCAGTGCAGCGCGCCAGTAACTCGCCAGTGCGCTGACCCGCCGGCACTCGCGCGTAATTTGCGTCTCCCCGAACTATTTGTTGTGCTAGACAAGTTGTTCCGTGTTGCTATCCTTGCGTCTGATATGTGGTTGGCGTTATAAGATGAACTTATGTATTGTATTGTAGCTGGACTGAAAAGGTTTTGTATGATACATTTTTCAGGGCAACTTTATTGCCCGTAGATGTAGATGTATTTGAGGTTTCAACTTTATTATTATGTTGCCATTTTATAGGGGAGAGGTAGCAAGATACATGGTGATTGTCGTTAATTTTAAAGACCTACAAACACTCAAAGAAGTGCTCAAGTTTCAATTATAATTTCCTACGTAACATACGAATTACGTTACAAACAAAACATCATGCCTTAACTTGAACCTATTAACGAAACACTAGAACAAAACCCATAGAATGCCCCCTAAGTTCATTAATGTCCCCAATGTACCAACCCAAGCAATAAAATTGTACCGACTGCCTTATAACGAGCGAGCACTTCTCCAAATAGCTTCTAGAAACAACTTCCAAAGTCAATCGAAGGAATGGCCTGTTTTATTGGTAATACGATCTTCTTCAAACTGTAAAATATCTACAGTACTGAATGTTTTAAACTCAATAGGTATGTTATTACGTTCCAGGGCTGTGGATCGTGGAACTCTCCAAAGATATGTATTTTATTCTAGTAGTAAAGTGTTACTTCACAATATTTTGTGTAGCTTATTTTACGATATTGTTTTCACCTATACACAGGAGGATGGGTTCATAAAGAAAGTATTAGATATGCGTCACTTGTCGGCAAGCAGAAAATTATTTAGAGATTTACACTTTTACGGGTATTGACTACAAAAATATAAGCAGAGATATTTAAAGACTCAAGTCACGTCCTCTAAATTGTCTAATCCCGGGTTGGATTTCTAAATTTTACAAGAGCTACCGAGAGACCGGAATCACACCCAGCGTTATTATACGAAGGATTCGGAAATCCAAATTAAAAGCTCAGTTCTACAAATTAGAAGTACATATCTATATCTTACCTTTCTAGAATATTTTTTTGTCTCGAATTGTTTTTAAAAACTAGAACCTATTTAGAATTGTGTGAGTAAATCTGAGCATGTGAGTTGTCGCCAAGTTTGCTGTCTACTCACGTCGAGCGCGCGGTGATTGCACACGTCGATATAAACCGCTGCCGCAAGACGTTTCATTGCTCCACCGATTGAATGCAGACATGGATTGTGATACAATGGAGTATGCAAAAACTATGTAGCTGTTACCTATGTTGCAGTCAGATAAAAATAACAAATTACGACACGTCAAAATTTAGGTTAGTCTGACATGCTTTAGTTGGTACTTACGTAGTGTTAAAATTATTTTTTGCTTTTTATAGGGTTTAGCGTTTTTAACCTTTTGTCATAATGATTGCGTACTTTTTTGGGTCGGGGTTTTTTTTTAATTTATAATTTTATTTTATTTCTTGCTTTTTGAAGGAGCTCCTTAATTTTTCTTTCTTTCATTTAATTTATTTTATTTTAAGATGGGGTCGCTATATACGGACTCGGCCAAAGGAAGCTGTTTAACAATCCTCATGACAAACTGGCTCTGGGAGAATTGCACAGATTGAAAAATAATAAGGATTAACCTTTGGTCATTCTAGATTTTCAACAAAAATATAAATCGGTTTATCCGTTTCATTCCGGCATTCCAGGGTTTCATCCGCCACATCCCATTTCCAGCATCAGGTTCTCGCCAATTAGAAATATGAAGAGAACTAGTGAAGACAAATTCAACGAGCCCAAACTCGATGGGTTTGCTAAAAGGCAGTTCAGGGTTACGTCTCCAATCTTCATGCCCTAACAGCAGACCAGAAGACATTAGTGTTTCAAATTTCAGATCCCACATATGCTTGCAAGTAAACTGAGCGTGTAACATTCCTATCACACCTAACAAACGAGCTGATGACCTTGAAGACCTGAACCGATTTCCACCAAACATAGCTAAGAACACTCCCGACTGACATTCCTTTTAAACAAAAAAAAACCGCATTACAATCGGATCATCCGTTTGGGAGTTACGAGGCCACATACACACACACACACACAGACACGCCAAACTTATAACACCCCGTCGTTTTTGCTTCGGGGGTTAAAAATACAATTTAGTTTTACTGTAATTATATCTTTTACAATATTTTTTTTTGTTTCAAACTCTGTACATATTTTGTAGTAAATGAATAAGAAAATTAAAATTATACTGTGTTATTTGGTTTCATTTACAATCTTTGTGATCCAATTAAAAATAGTTGTTATTAATCATGAAAATAAATAATAGTTTATGTCACAGGAGGCAATTAGTAAATAATTAAACAATATAAAATTGTAGTAGTATTTTCAGTGAAAACACACAACAACTACAAGACATGATCTGTCACATCACTAACAAACTTAGCTCTCCATTAACTATCTACTCCGTGTCCTACCCGGTCTCTGCTATTGACCGGTGCTGCAAGGCTCAGGCTCAATCAACACGCCTGCCAGCTCCTAACCACTAGCGCTTACTGTATGCACGTCAACAGGAAGTATTTATTATTCAGATACTTTTGAGAACTGATTTAGGTAAATAACAGTCCAGTTTTCGCTATCATCGTCAAGTTAACACTACTTCATATTCTGACTCTAAAATTAACAAGTGAATAGAATATTGAAGAATACTGTTCAGATGGAAATTCATGTCTGACGTTAACCTGAATTTGAGATGATTATTTTAAAAGCGTCGGACACGATACTGGCAACAATAACGTTGGTACAGCACCAACAGCCGTCCGCTGGCGTCAAACAAAAACACAATATTAACAAAAACATTCGCATTCACAAAGCCTGTGCATATTCGTTTTAAGCCAGCTCGCACAAAGCGCTCATATTCGCCAACTATTTACATATAATCGCATGTTTTCGCGCATTTTGCCTATTTTTAAAAGTCCATTTGTTATTAAGCGCGTTGTGTTTCAGTGTTGCAGGCACGATATATTCGCCATTGCGTGCAGCCGGCGCTCCACGCGTAAAAATCTCTATATCCCACGTTTTAGTTAAACTTTTATGCGGCTGAATAAACTCAGGTTGTCGGCCGCTCCGGCCTGTTCGGCTGTGTTCGGCAATGTTCGGCCACGCTCGGCATCATTCGTTTTTGCGAGGATCGCTGCGACAATGGTCGTTTTGTTCGCGAGTTGTTTTTGATTAATAGAGGCAGCCTGAAAAGGATTGTTAGGTCAACAAAAATATTCTGTTGTTATTTTATTGTTGGGTTCCGTACAAAGGATGGTATTGCTGTGTAATACCTATGTATCCACCGAACGTAATGTAACTGAGTTTATCGTCCTGTCCAAACTGTTTCAAACAATTTTCGGAGACGTTTCTGTTCAATTATATCCGGCGTCCCCTTGAAACTTTCTAAGATTCAGCTATAATTAAATTAAATTCAATGAACAAACTGACAGAAATCCGAATAAATACAATCTCCGTCTTCCTTCGTTAATCCTCACCTGCATGATTCACTACAGTGGGAGTCGCATTAGTTCTCAATGCAGCGTGTTAATGCTAATCCGCTCTTTTTCCGTATCTTTCTTTTATAGCGGAGCATGAAGCGAGTAATTCCTAGTCGCGTATATTTTATAACACTGTTTGAAATTAGGTCGCTTTTATCCGTCTCTAAAGTTTATTTTAAACGGTAAACACAGGAGTAAACTTAACTACACTTTAGCTCAGTTAAAGTCTGAGAAATCTGTGTCGAGGTTTCAATTTGTAGACTGTGACAAAACTAGCTCTGCTTTAGTGGATCATCTGCACCGTCTTATTTATAAGACGATCAACAAACACTGAGATGCGCTCCTTTCGCACTCAAAACAGCTGGCAGCTCTGGAGAACCTAATATCCGTAAAGACTTAGGCTTGGCTCTCGCAGCGGGAACGTAATGAACGGCGCACAAACATTAACTCGAGAAACAAACACATCAGCTAACTCGAAACTTAATTGTATCGCGAAGCTCAACCATCGCTCAAGTGACACCTTCTACTGAGCTAACTGCGAGCGCAGACAGGGGAAAGCCAAACAAAATATACGAAAATTAACATCCTGACGCTTTGCCAAGCAAAGGTATATATCACATCGGTATTTTCATCTATTTAGTCACCAACACCATTTTAGCGGTTACCACGCATATCTACAGTAATTGGTATGCAGCTCATAGGCTCATGACCAATCCTTTTGCCATCACTTGGGTAGTGATCATATCTGTCTCATTTCGACTGGTTTCAAGATGTAGGTACCACATGCAATGTCAAAATACTTTTTATCCCAGCTTAAAAAGCAATACAACTACACCAATTAAGTAATAACTTGTTGCATATTCAATACAAAACCAATACCCTGCACCACAAAGCAGCATAATCTGATGATTGGTTCAGCAGCGGAAAGCGCTGCAGGGTTCAGAAGTGCAGCATCTGCGCCGGACATTAAGTGCACTAGGTGTGCAGCGCTGCAGCGCTGTTTGCAGCGTAAATATTGGCGGCGCGGTGAGTAGCGCACCGGCTTAGTGCCTGTATCTGCTTCTGAGGCATACGACGAGGGGCCATAAAGGACGCGATTGTAACCTTAGAAATGTTTAAAATGTAAAAATGATCCCAGACAATATAGACAGCTAATTAAATATACTTTATTAGGTAAATTATTTTTTACATTTTTAATCTTAGAACTAATTTGACTAGGTGACATAATGGGCGGTCTTATCGCTATGAGCGATACTTAAATAGTAGTAGATAGTAAAAGTAGCTATACCTAAAATGTTTACTGAGTACTGGACTGAAATGCTAATGAACTTATAAAACATCTGTTATGGGTTCTTGACTTTGTTTTGATCATAAATCCAGACTTTAGTTATGAAGAAAACTATATGGACTATAAATCATCAAAGTTTTGGTATCATGTTATCAACATTAATGCATGCAAACATAGTTGTTGCTACATTGGCAACAGCACTATTCATTCAAGTATCGAATCCTGCGGAAGCTATTTTTCCTTGTTCTTCAAAGTTATTTTCTTTTACCCTCTAAACTAATCTCCTTACTATATTATCGCTACCTACATGGCCCAACTAAACGCAGCTTCTGTATGCAAATGCGAGAGGTGCGGCGTTATCTGAGCGCGCAGCCTCCGCGTCTTGATCTCACGCCGCGACCTGATAACACTATCGTTGTGTTCTCGCCTTCAGCTACTCACTGGTTTACACGAACCTCTTATTTCAAGTGTTTCACTAGATTTTCAGAAAATGAAAATGTTATTTATTGTTTACGGTTTGAATATATGTGACAAAGATTTTTTTATGGCAGCAGACATGTGTTTTGCATTGTACTTATTTCAAAATCAAATATTGTTTAAGTGAAAAAGCTCATAGAGCAACTAGTGCTACGGTGTAGCAAATCGTAGCAATTCGTAGCAACGCGCAATGCGTAGCTACAACTGGCAGTCTTATAGTATTTTTTTTTTGAACGTGAATCTATCATGGGCCCCCATTCGTACGTTATTTACCATACATAATTAAACGTCTAAAAATGCATACAATATGACTTTTAGATAAGAGATTCTCCTCGATGGATTTATCTACATAAGCAATAGAAAAGTGATGTTCCACTCGAATGCTCATTCATCAAACCAACAAGTGAATTCCAACTGAACCGCTCCAATCCACTAGCCATAAATATGTCCAATCAATTCCATTCAATGACGGCCTGCATGGGGGAATTTTACGACCCCCCACCCCACGGGCCTCGCGCAGGCCTCGCACAGGCCTCGCGCTCAAATGGCCCGCATTTTATGAGCTCTTTACCTAATTATGAGATGTACCATCGTTGTGGTGCACTGGATAAAGGCAATGTTGCCATTATGGGGATTATAGTTAAGACTGTCTTTATGATGGCGAATTTGGGCCACGAGTTAATTATTATTACATTTTTTAATGACAAAATTAATCATAATTTTTGTTTTTTTTTTCTGCCTTCTGTTGTGAACTTCACATTTACTATAGGAAATGAAATGAAATGAAATGAAATCGTTTATTTTGCAAGTTGGACATTAAATCACTTTTACACGTCATTTTTAAGAACGCTGAGGTCGGCATTTCCTAATGACTGTGTACGGTTTCCGTACAATGACTTGATTGCTGACTATGCGACCTCAATTTCCTTTAATATAATTATTCAATTTAAACTTAGTTGACATTTTACACTCATCGCGATTGGCACGGTGGGCAGCCAACTTATAACTATTTGTAACCTTAAGAAATAAACTATTTCAAGTGATCTGCCGTGTTTTACCGTCAACTCAACTTAACTACAATCAACATACTAGCTCTGAGCCATACATAAAAAGTGGTCCTTCGAGCCGGATAATAAGTGTGTGAAAATCCCTATTAGCGATAGCGAATCGGTCTTACTGGTCTCCCAGAAGCGGGTCGCCCCAGTAGGATTGAGAAGGCGCACATATCTCTGATAGAGAAAAAATACGCTTGGTATCTAGAAAACTAACTGCGATACTCGCAATTTTACTGAACTAGTGCCTGCGGTGACGTAATCCTGTGGTACTATCCTAAACTGAACTTCAACTAAAACTTCAACGTTCAACTTAACTTAGACTAATTATAACAATGGCTCAGAACATCAATGAAATAATCAGTCGCCAAGAAACAATTTTCAACAACTTGAAACAAATCAGCACCAACTACAAGAAAGACAGTACAAGCAGAAAAACCTTGGAGTATTTGGAAGAGCGACTTTCCCGACTGAACACGAACTGGGAGAAGTTTGTGTTCAATCACCAACTGCTAGAAAAAATAGGCGTAACGGACATCCAATACTTCGTCGACGACGTTTTCAGCAACACTAAGAAGATGTACGAGGACGTTCTTCAAGATATACTGAAACGGAAAGCGGAGCTACCATCGACTTCCAAGACTCAAGCGGAATTGTCACCCTCTGCACCTGAAGGTAAAGTAAAGGCTAAATTTTTCTTCGATGATATCGACTTTCACGTCCCTCCTCGCGATTTAGACAAGACTAGTGAAAAACAGCAGGAACTTTTACGACAGCAGTACTGTAACTTTCGAGCTTTTGAGCGTACCGTGGAGAAGCTGAATTTAAACTCCTCGATGGAAAAATGGGAGCTTGAGGATAATCTCTGTATCTTGAAAGGCAAGTGGGAACACATTGAGAAAACTAACTGGGAACTAGACTATATTTCACATGACGAAGATTCAACTTACAAACGAAAATATGAAGCTACAGAGACCCTTTATGATAACTTGCGAAAGAAACTGCATCATCATATTTGGAACAACGTTCACTATGAGAAATCTACACCGAAAATTGTGATACCGGACTTCTACGGAAACTATAATCAGTGGCCTACCTTCAAAGATCTTTACATGGAGAGTGTGCACAACAATCCGTCACTGTCGAAAGCGCAAAAAATGCAACACCTTAAGACCAAACTCAAGGGCGAAGCCGAAAAAATCGTACAGCATCTCGGTATTAGTGCGGAGAACTATAATTACTGCTGGGAGATACTCACACATCGTTACGATAACAAACGTCTGCTATTCACGTCCTACATGAACACGTTGCTAAATCAACCTACCATACAAGAAGCAAGCGCTGCGAGCCTACGGAAGTTGCATGACGTCACACTAGAGTGTCTGAACGGACTCGGCAACATTGGTCTCGACACAAGCAACCCGGGTCCGATTATTGTCCAACTTTTAGTTCAAAAACTCGACAAGGTGACTTACAATGAGTATGTCAAGGATCTCAAAGAACCGAGGGAATTCCCTGATTTGGAGGAATTCATCAAATTTTTGGAAAACAAGTTCATGGCCCTAGAAGCTTTACAAGGGAATACTCAGCAACGGTCACACTCGTCGCCTAGATATCTGACGTCATATAAACCAGCCAACAATGTGTCATTCGCTCGAAACAATAACTATAAATATAATACACAGGGGTCATCAAACTTTAACAGACTTAATAAGTCGCCCCGAGCCTTGTTTACAATGGCATGGAATTGCCCGATTTGCAAAACTGAACATGTTTTAATGCAATGTGGCAAATTCTTGGCTATGAGCACTAAGGAACGTAATGACACAGTGCGGAATTTGCGTATTTGTCCAAATTGTTTATACAGTCACGGAGAACGTAAATGCAATTCGAGAAAAACTTGTAAACTATGTCATAAGGCACACCATACACTACTGCATGATGATGGAAACCAGCAGAACCACCGTTCCACACCTAATAGTAGCAGCATACCATCAACATCACACGCTGTGAACAACTTGACGAACGAGACAAGGGAAGTCCTGCTGACAACTGTCCTTTTAAAGGTTAAGAACATTGACGGTGATTACATAAACGTACGGGGCTTGCTGGATCAAGGTTCGCAAGTAAGTCTCGTGACCGAAGACGCCGCGCAGCGACTCAGATTACCGAGACGCAAAGTCAGCGCTATTGTGTCGGGTGTCGGATCACTGTCTGGCAATTGTAAAGGTTCGATCAACTTAGATTGCAAATCTACACATTCCAACTACGAATTTAAATTGGAAACTTTAGTGATGAAGAAACTCATAAATAACTTACCCACAGTCTCCTTCTCCATACGAAAATGGGACTACCTAGACAACTTGAAACTTGCAGATCCCCATTTCAAAGAGTCGGGTCCGATTGACTTGTTACTGGGCGCCGACATTTATTCAGAACTCATACTGACTGGAATTATAAAGAAGGACAACTTCCCCGTAGCCCAACAAACAAGAGTGGGCTGGATACTATGTGGGAATGTCAAAACATTTAGCTGCTTTGCAATACTTAATGATCTCGAAAACATGACACGATTCTGGGAAACTGAAGAAATCTCAGACACTGCCGCCTTAACTAACGAAGATCAGTATTGTGAGGACTTTTATAAATCTACTACGGAAAGATTAGCAGACGGGAAATATGTGGTGCAAATGCCCATGAAAGCAAACTACAGCGCTCAACTAGGAGCTACTAAGTCGCAAGCACAAGCTCAGTTCCTACAACTCGAGAGGAAAATGCTAAGGAACAGTGACCTACGCAGGGAATATCATCGTTTTATGGAGGAGTACATTTCCCTGGGTCACATGAAGCCCATAACTGCGGAAACGCGTAGAAAAAATCAAGTATATTTACCACATCACGGGGTTCTAAGGGCAGAGTCTACAACGACAAAATTGAGAGTTGTTTTTAACGCATCTTTCAAGGCGAACAATAACAACAGCTTGAACGATCTTATGTATTCAGGCCCAAACTTACAAAAGGATATGTTTACCCTACTTATTAACTGGCGTACGTATCGATACGTCTTTACGGCAGATGTCGAGAAGATGTTTAGATATATATGGCTGAAAGAAGAACAACAGCATCTACAAACT
The DNA here is from genome assembly GCA_963856015.1 of Helicoverpa assulta. Taxonomy (NCBI): domain Eukaryota; kingdom Metazoa; phylum Arthropoda; class Insecta; order Lepidoptera; family Noctuidae; genus Helicoverpa; species Helicoverpa assulta. The sequence goes on from CAWLCW010000008.1 coordinate 312,714, forward strand.
ATTGTGTGGCGATCTTCTACGGACGAACCTTTACGTGAATGGCAACTATGCACCGTAACCTACGGCATGAAAAGCGCGCCTTTTCTAGCGATGCGCACATTACATCAACTAGCACAAGATGAAAAGGATAATTATCCTGAGAGCGCCAACGCCTTACAAAACTACTTCTACATGGACGATCTCGTCCATGGCCAGAACAGCATTGAGGATGCGAAGAGGGTAGTCGCAGAACTCATTGCACTACTGAAAAAAGGCGGTTTCAACTTAAGAAAGTGGACGAGTAACGAAGCATCTATACTAGAGGGCTTGCCAGATAACCAGAAAAGCACTAAAGCTAATAGAGAATTCAGCCCTGAAACCTCAAGTACGAAGATGTTAGGGATGATGTGGAATCAAAAACAGGATACATTTACTTATCAATGGAGACTATGTGAGAAGAAATCTCTGACGAAACGAATATTATTGAGCGAGATAAGTAAATTATACGATCCTCTTGGTTTCCTATCGCCTGCAACTATAAAAGCGAAACTACTTTTTCAAAAGGTTTGGATCAGCAAGACCAACTGGGATGACAGTTTGCCGTATGACATAACTGCGGAGTGGAAAAAATTGAGAAAGGAATTTCCTTCTATCAACAAGATTTCGGTTACGCGATGGCTTCAGTGTACAGAGGATACAATCGAGATTCACGGATTTTGCGACGCCAGCGAAAAGGCATACGCATGTGTCGTTTATAGTCGAGTGAAAAACAGCAATGGAAACTTTACAACTACGCTAATCGCCGCTAAAACAAAGGTGGCGCCGCTTAGTAAAAAGATGACTTTGCCTAGACTGGAACTCTGTGGAGCACTGTTACTCGCCAAACTTATGGAGAAAATTAAGAGCACTCTTTCTTACAAAAATCTCCAAATACATTGCTGGAGTGACTCGAAGGTCGTCTTAGCATGGCTACAGGGAGACATAAATAGGTGGGACAAGTATGTCGCCAATAGAGTGACACAAATAAACAGTATTATCCCTGCTAAACAATGGAACTACGTTAAGTCGGAAGAGAACTCTGCTGATTGTGCTACTCGAGGTCTCTTACCATCGCAACTTCTATCTTTCAAGCTCTGGTGGGAGGGTCCCTCTTGGCTAAAATTAAAAAATAGTAAACAAGACAATGCCCTCCAATTACAGGGCGATGAACTATGTGACACTCTAACAGTAAACAACACATGCTGCGTTGCAACTTACAAAAACAGCGAAATAATAACCAACTTGTTGAATAAGCACAGCAGTATCAAGCGTGTAATCCGAGTACTTGCGTGGATTATACGATTCATCACTTCACGCGTCCGGCAAAATAAATTAACCGATTGCGAAAGGAATAAGTGGATTACGTATTTATCTTCTGAAGAAATAACTGAAGCAACGAACATGGTGATCAAAGACGTACAAAGAACCTACTTTGGTGAAGAAATTGACTGTTTAAAGAGAAACAAAACAATACCTACAAAGAGTAACCTTTTGAAGTTAACCCCATTTCTCGATAAGAATGGGCTACTGTGCGTCAAAGGGCGACTTGTAAACTCAATGCTGCCTCCTGAATCAAAACATCCAATTATTCTCCCTGCTACTGGAAGATTTACTGAAATGATCATTCAAGAAGCTCACCGTAATACCCTCCACGGTGGCGCACGACTCACACTAGCATATTTACGTCTCAAGTACTGGATAATTGGTGGAAACAGGACAGTAAAAAAGGAACTTAGGCAGTGCATACGATGTCACAGTTTTAAGCCTCATCGTAACATGCAAATAATGTCGGACTTGCCTAAAGAACGAGTTACACCGTCAAGGCCATTTACGAATACTGGCGTGGACTTTACTGGCCATGTGGATATCAAGATCAACAAGGGGAGAGGCGTAAAGACATGCAAAGCTTATATAGCCATCTTCATTTGTATGGTCACCAAGGCGGTGCATCTCGAGTTGGTGTCTGACCTGACAACTCAAACTTTTCTAGCCGCCTTCAAGCGTATGTGCGCACGCAGAGGTACCCCGAAGCATATGTTCTCAGATAATGGAACTAATTTTGTTGGTGCCGCAAAATTACTGTATGAAGATTTCGAACAAAACAAAACTTTCAAAACATCCGAATTTTATGACGAGATAAACAACATGAAAATACAATGGCATTTTAACGCCCCTCTATGGCCTTCTGCTGGTGGACTCTGGGAGGCCGCCGTTAAATCTATGAAGTATCATCTGAAGCGAGTTCTGGGAGAACAGAAGCTTACTTACGAACAGTTCACAACACTTTTAACTCAAATTGAAGCATGCTTAAATTCACGCCCGCTTTGCCCACTGTCTGAAGACGTTGAAGATCTAGAATACTTGACACCTGGGCACTTCCTTGTTGGCGGGCCCTTACTGTCCCCAGCCAAGGAGGAAGAAGACTTCAACCAGTACGACTTGAGAAACAGATGGAGGCTCGTAGAACAAACAAACTTACACATCTGGAAGCGCTGGTCAAACGAATATCTACAGCAACTACAACTACGCAGCAAATGGCAACAACCCAAAGAAAACTTGGCAGAAGGAGATTTAGTGTTAGTCAAAGACGAAAACTTACCACCGGGAAGATGGGCTCTCGGGAGAGTGGTGGAACTTCATCCGGGAACTGACGGAAATGTACGCGTCGTCACCTTAAGAACTAAGAAAGGTCAACTAAAACGACCAATCGTGAAATTATCGCCGTTACCGGTACGCCGCAACTTACCATGCACAGAAGAAATAGTAAACGAAGTAAACAAACAGGAACCGCCGGAACCTAAAAAACAAAAAAAGGAAAGAAGCCCTAGTACGAACAAACATAGTTTACTCTCTCTGCTCCTACTGTGTATGATGACAATATTTGGAATCACACAAGCAGCGCCTTTCACGACTAACAACTATAAGGTGACCTCGATACGCAATAATCAACCCATCTGCCGTCCACTAACTAAAAGGCCGTTAAGCCACAGTTGGTCGTTTTTCACTTTTTAATGTAGTCTTATACAATTTTCGATGCTCTATCTTTTGCTGTAAGAATCATTTTTCTATGATTTATAGTTTTAGAGATACAGAACATTGCTGAGCAGTTAAACCACATAAATTTCGTTACTCCCTTAATTAAAAAGCGGCTAAGCCACAATACTTCTCTAGAAAGACGTTAACATACTTTAACGGCAAATTGATGTATAATCTTTTTCTAAATTTACTTAACTAAAAGTACGTTATGTAGTCATGCTTGACTAAATAGCAGTTAAGCGTCTTTAACTACCTAAATGTATTGTGTCATACAAATAACTATAAAGAAAAACTACACTAGAAAGCAGTTTTACACCAATAGCGGCTTTTAAGTTATGTATTGAAATTGGTGTTAGCTAAATATCAATCGCTAGAGAGCAGCTAAACGACTATACTAGACTAAAAAGCAGTTAAACGCTCGTGATTTGCGTTTGCGTTTGACCAGCTCAGGCTATTATAATTCCTGCCTTTTCACTTCGGATACTAGTAGCGGACGGCCTTGCGGCGCGTCTCTTGATTTTTGACGCCACAATTACGAGAATGGCGCAAAATTAAATGAGTGCTTATTACAGCTTTTTAATTAAATTTCGAGATATCCAATCAATCAATTTGTGGCTTGATAATTGTACATCTCAAAATAAAAACGGGTTATTGTTTTAAATGCTAATCAACCTCATCGATAGTGACTTTTTGTGACGATTTGTGATCGGCACTGCTAACTTAAATTTGTTTTGTCGCATACTCATATTCCTCTAAATTGGGTTTTTTAAAAGAAAGGGATATTTTAAACCGCATGGGTATAATATCTAAGCAATAGAACGCTTTACATGAAAATACGGAACTCTTAACATTGCCATCAATCATCAGTATAGACCATTTAGAGCAGGTGAAGATTTTATCAAATACTCATAGTTTTTTCAAAAATGTTTGATTTTACAGAAAGGTACATTAGTTATTAATTAAAACTGCATTATCAGTTTTCTAAAAATCACGTCAAAACCTTTTCAAAACGAAGACGAACTTTCTACCAGGAATTCCAATACGAGGTTCAACCAGTTTCTTAGCAATTCTACAAAATTCAAATTTAGAATATACTCTCACGCATGCTTGGCTAACCCTTTTGATGCTAGTAACATACTACAGTCATTAAAACCCTTTGGAATACTGGCAAAGTCCTTAAAACCAAGATTTCGCATAGGTGCCCGGTTTTTTTTTGCAAAAGAGTTTTATTAAATATTTTTGTTTCATCCTCCGAGCCTTTTTCCCAATCCTGTTGGGGTCTGCTTCCAGTCTAACCGGATTCAGCTGAGTACCAGTGCTTTACAAGAAGCGACTGCCTATCTGACCTCCTCAACCCAGTTCCCCGGGCAACCCGATACCCCTTGGTTAGACTGGTGTCAGACTTACTGGCTTCTGACTACCCGTAACGACTGTCAAGGATGTTCAATGACAGCCGGGACCTACAGTTAACGTGCCATCCGAAACACAGTCAATGGTGTCTAAGATATACTTAGAAAGTACATACAAACTTAGAAAAGTTGCATTGGTACTTGCCTGACCTGGGATCGAACCCGCGCCCTCATACTTGAGAGGTTGGTCCTTTACCCACTAGGCCACCACGACTTTTTAAATATTTTTGTTTACTTTACTTAATTTAGATAATACTGCACGAGTGTTAAGGTATAATTGCTTATTTACTTAATCTGATTTACTCATTTTTTTAAAGTTTAATTAGTATTTAAGCATAAAAAAATGGCTGAATTTATATTTTTTTATATAAAGTCTAATATTTAATTGATTATGACGTTATGTTGTTACACACAATTATATTATTTCAACTTTGCAATTATTAATCTTGTGATATGTTTATTTCGTATGCATAAGAATTTGTAACCAATATGTGTCATGTCATCATCATCATCATGTGCCATGAAGCTTTCAGAAACGATACTTACATGTTTTGGGTATTTTGGTATTTTATAAAATATTTTTTCGCGAATACTGATTATTATTAAAGATGTAATTGTGATCTCATTACTGAATAAGATGTGTAAAAGTTTGATTAAACTTGGTTCTTCTATTTTATAATGTTTAATTAAAATTAAAGTCGTGGTGGCGTAGTGGAAATCTTGGTGGCCTAGTGGAAGTCATGGTAGCCTAGTGGGTAAAGAACCAACCTCTCAAGTATGAGGGCGTGGGTTCGATTTCAAATCAGGCAAGTACCAATGCAATTTTTCTAAGTTTGTATGTACTTTCTAAGTATATCTTGACACCAATGACTGTGTTTCGGATGGCACGTTAGTTACTGTAGGTCCCGGCTGTTACGGGTAGTCAGAAGCCAGAAAGTCTGACACCAGTCTAACCAAGGGGTATTGGGTTGCCCGGAAAACTGGGTTGAGGAGGTCAGATAGGCAGTCGTTCCTTGTAAAGCGCTGGTAATCAGCTGAATCCGGTTAGACTGGAAGCCGACCCCAATATAGTTGGGAAAAGCCTCGAGATGATGTTTAATTAAAATTAAACTATTTGTTAAGTTCCTACACAAAATATAATTAGACGTACTGATTGTCTATTCTTTTTTATTAATAAATAAAATAAAGTGATTTTCATAGAATAGTTTTTAACTTCTCAACTTTTTACCCGCAAGTGCTTATTTAAAAGGCAGTTAATTGCGAGCGAGATATCTTTAACTGCCTTCTAGTTAAGCAATAGGAGAAGCAGTATAAAAATATATTTTACAATACCGAGCTTAAAAGTGGTTAAAATCCCATAACTGCTTTCTAAGTAAGCAAAGATAGTCTTCCCAGTATTAGTTATTAGACTATAAGGCTGTTAAAATCCTTCAACTGCTTTTTAACTAAGTATATTTTCATAACTTTTACTATGAGTACAAGACGTGGCAGTTACAAGAAATTGCTTTACTATAAAGCAGTTAAGGTATGGTTAGCGGCCTTATAGTGCAGTATATTATGTAAAAATGAAAAATATTGCTTAGCTAAAAGTTAGAAAATGAGTTTAAATAAAATGTGGTTAATATAAATGAATGAAATATATCACATATTGTGCAAAAAGACTATGCCTACGTATATAACTTGCAACCTTGTTCCTAGGTAGCATACTTTTCAAGAGACATCAATTCCCACTTATTTTTGCGTTATCTCGAAAACTACTTTTTGCACTTAGCTGCTTTTTAGTTAGTGGACGGCAGCCATATACTTTGATGAAGCAGGGAAGCTGCAACTTATACACGACGAATGGTCGCTGTTAATCTTCTACAATTTAACTTCATATTGGCAAGCCACGAGTAAGATAAAGTTGTACATCGATCAAGTGGATATACTTTGTCAACAAATAGCCCACGAATACAAACCCTGTGAAACTGTCGTCGATCACCTGCGTTACGAATTGAACTACCTTACGGAATACAATTCTATTTTATTATCGCAACATTCAAGACAGAGGCGAGGATACTTTGACGGGTTCGGAAAATTAGCAAGGACGCTGTTCGGTGTCCTCGATGCAGATTTTGCTGAGAAATACGAACAGGATATAAAACACTTACAAATAAGTGATAATTATTTACTTCAATTAATGAAAAATCAAACACTGATTGTTGAAGCAGAAAATAACATGATAAAGCGAAATTCGCAATTTATGGATAAACAACTACAAAACGTTCAAGTTTACATGAATCGAACTTGCAGCGCAATCACAAAAATAGAAAACAGAGCGCAAATGTTATATACGATTAGTGATATTAATTCCGCCGCAGTAACTTCGACTTTAATTCTTAACGATTTACACCGAATTCAAGACATGCTGATGAATGCCTTAGCCAATATCTACCGAGGCCATTTAGACACGCACCTTTTTTCAGCCTCTCAGCTGATTGAGCAGCTCAACATCATATCAGGAAAACTACCGCAAGGAGTTTCACTCCCCATTAAGGATATCCAAAAGGATTTTCAAGACATCTATGAACTTATTCACGTTAAAGCCAGAATTACACGTAACTTTTTATTATTCGAGTTGCACATTCCACTACTAAGTGATGATGACTACAAAATATATCGTGTTATCCCAATTCCATTCATGAGACAGAGACACTTGAAACTTGTGCAACCTTTATCAGCCTTCATCGCAATTAATCTGATTAAAAACTCGTATATTACATTGGAAGAAGAGGACATGCGTCATTGCACCGCCTACAGAGAAGACGAATACACCTGCATCTCCAATCAACCAGTATACAGTTTCCATGATAAAGATGCACCATGTGAGGCTAAAGTGTTTAGTCAACAAACATCGCTGGCGTGCGTCATTAACGACATAACTTGCAAGGAAACTTGGATAAAACTACATAAACCCAACGTTTGGTTGTTTACGTTGTGCGACAAACAGCTGATGCGCGTAATATGTAGCGATCAGGTGACACCAGCGGTCATTGACGGGACAGGAGTTATCGCCTTGGCGCCAAAGTGCCTATTACAGAAAAAAGATGCCACGATATTTACTTTCAATCACATGGGAAGTAAAGTAACTATGGAATCGGATATCGAAGTACCGACCATAAATTCAAGTATAAACAACATGTTCGATCTAGGTTGGAGGAACGCACAATTGAACATTACTGAATTGCGTGGAGTAGAAGACGTGGCCAAAATTGAGCGTCAAATCGCCTACCAAAAACGACAGGAAGTACTGCCTCAGCTTTCAAATGTTTCGCCACACGATGTGTATTTTTACTCCACGACTTCCTTGTTGTTGGGAGGATTTGCTGTGGTTGGCATCTACCTTATTATCAAGAAGCGAAGAAAAATTAATTCTTCGAATACTACACCAACCACTAAACTGGAACAACAGAAAGGAGCTGACAACGAAGAAGTAAACATCGAGATGCGAGAGATCCGGTCCCCGACTACACAGGAATCGAGAAAGGGATTTTGTTTTGATGACATATCTTCAAATTAATGTTTACATAGTTTACTTTATATTTGCTTAATTTTATTATTCGTTCTACATTATTTCATTTATGCATGTTTACACTTTAATTAATACTTTTATTTGCTTTGTGATGGTTGCCCAACTCGCCTTTCAGGTTTCTTATCTCACTTTTTTCCCTTGGGAGCATGTACGGTTTCCGTACAATGACTTGATTGCTGACTATGCGACCTCAATTTCCTTTAATATAATTATTCAATTTAAACTTAGTTGACATTTTACACTCATCGCGATTGGCACGGTGGGCAGCCAACTTATAACTATTTGTAACCTTAAGAAATAAACTATTTCAAGTGATCTGCCGTGTTTTACCGTCAACTCAACTTAACTACAATCAACATACTAGCTCTGAGCCATACAGACTGATCCCTGAGAAGAAATGCCGAAACAAACTCAAGGGTCATAGTCTCTTTTAAAGTCCAAACATGTTATAAATAAATCAAATAATATTATGTGCGAGTGTCACCATAGGATGAGCTTATCCCATCTGGTATTGTAGAAATATAAATGATGTATTAATAAATTATGTACTTAGGGATGGCTATAGGTGTGTACCTCTCATTAAACACACCCTGTGAATGAGTAAACATATTTAACGAGTTTACTAAATGTGTTCATGTATTATCTAACCGAAGTTATATAAGATTATTTTTGTTTCATGTAAATATGTGTGTCTACATTTGTTTATGTTCAGAATAGAAAAAGTTTCAAGAAAAAAAATTGTCAACAAATATATTTATCAAACTAAGTGATACAATTGAAGGTTGTATTTAAATGCTGTTTGTAGTTTATAGCGTACTTGTGATTCACGACGGGATGGTGTCGGATGTTCCGCGGTCCGAGTCGACAACACGACGGTATCTGAACCTCGTCAAACTGTTTTACGAGCATCGCTTGGAAACTTGACAGGACAAGTTTGACAGAAGGTAAACTTTGATGTAAAATACAATTTATCTACCACTTATTTTTGTATTGTATATTGGTAATTAAGAGTTTCCTACAAGATTTTAAATTAAAATGATTTAATCCCACTATTCAGCAAGAGAATTCCTTTAAATGACGCTGACAATTTCTTTTATTAAATAATTCTTTTCAAAAATAGCCTAATCACCGTCTCATTTTCTTTTAATTAAAAAAAAACACAGCAACAGAAACATCCAAGGGCTTAAAATTCCATTCATCGCGCCACCATTTTCCAAAAAGCAGGCGACTTTCCCATTCACGGTGCGACCTTTATAAATTACTGGGCGTTCTTTGCGCGGCCACTTAGACAACATCAAACAGATTCTATCTGAACCGTCTCATAAATGTCCATCGAGAACAACCTAACGCTGACAGCTTTTCATGAGCTGAGTGAGCTGCAGTTAATAAACAAATGACTGCAGACGAAACAGTCAACCGACAGTTGGCCGATGATGGTTGGCAAAAAAAAATGTTTTAAGAAAACCGTGAATTCAATCAAAGATTTCAGTCGGTCAGATACCGGTCGAGTACTTAATCTTTGTAATGTGCGTACAACCATTCATCTAGTTACTGATTTAAGAGCCCACACAAGCTATCGGCCGACTGAAAATTCGTAGTGTGCAAACAAATGACTGCCTAGTATGTGAAGTATAAGCATACCATTCGGAATTCCTCGCTCGAAATAAAATGCCGAACTTTTTATTTCCACTTAGATAGAGCCAGTTTCACACCTGTCTAGCAAACTGAATTTTTATTTAACTCTGGAAATCTGTGATGAACTAACGAGTATTTTACGGTATGAATTTTATTACGTGTAGATCTGAAAATTCATTAGTATTCATACCTTGGTGGAGATATATAATAAAAATAATACGCTATACTTTTTCAATGAAAACCTCAAAATACAAAGTACATATTTACGCCCGTACTATTTAAATGAAATAGCCATCAAATAGTTATTTTATACCCAACATCCTTGAAGGAGATGCCTCGTATTTCCTCACAGGGTTGTCACCCTCCGGTCGTCAGTTAACGAGGCGTCGAATTAACGAGCGCGATAAACCGCCATTAATCGCTTACCTCACGTTATGACGTCATTACGTCGTGTATGGCAACACCGGCGGCCCGTTTGATGTCCCACGCACTTGGGAGTTTAACTAGACTAGTGTTACTAGTTAGCAAAACTATTTGTAGGTCATTGATTGATTTGCGGAAGTTTTGGAATTACATTTAGAACTGGAAATTGATTGATGAATAGGTATTCTATTAAGTTATGAAGTGTGAAGTGCGAGGGAATGTGAATTGAAAGCAATGACACTAACAGTGTATTTAAAAAAAAGCTTCTAAGCAGTATGCATAAAAATAATTTCATCAATTAAAAACATTCTAACTATGTACCATGTCATCATCTTTTAGTAATCTAACTATCTATGAATATGTCGATAACACACATCTTCCAGCACAATACCCAAGTGTTCAACTAGCAAACACACACTTGTAGCCTGAACTACAAACTTATGATAATGACTTTAAAACTAAGTCATTAACTTAATGTTGCTTCGTCGCTATCACGCCAAATATATTGCTACAAAAACTAGATAAAAGCAGTTTTTCACATAGTTTATCAGCGAACATTACAGTGGCGTGCCATTTTATCTGGCCAGTGGTGTACGTATAGTAGACATCTTGCATTGCGCTGGCACCGTTCCAGGGCTATATTAAACAGGGGCTAACGACTTGAAAGGGTTACATACGGTATGACTATGTGTCTTATTGTACCCGGGATCGGCTTGTTTGCAGCTTGCGGAGGGTTACGTCATATTGTAAGTAACGTTTTATACGTTAATTTTGCCAGCAAGTGTAAAGGATTGGTGGACTAATAAAGAGATTGATTTTATCATTTTCGGTGGAATATTTTCCCGTATTAAAGGAACGATGGTTCGGAAACTTGGTTACGAGAAATTAATTAATTTGATTTCGTGAATCCAGATTTTGCATACATATTATATTTACCAAGAAATGTTACATGGAAAATCTGAATTAAACTTACGTTGAATTCCGAAGTGTAGCCGTATACCATTCGATACATTTACAATAGCAAAAAAGAAAAGTCTAACTTTAGATAAAATGAAGGTAAACATTAACAAAATGGCGTCCACAGCTCAGTAGTTAACACGTAGTAAACTAACATAGAAGTAATACAGCCATAAAATTTGTAGCTCGTTTGCTTAAGGGTGGCTCATAAAGTTTTTGTCGAAGGGGATGCTCGTAAATCTGTGACGACCATTAGTGGCGGCGATCACATACAGTGTGGACACGCCTTTATAAATTGATTTCATAAGTTTTATTGGCCGTTGTTAAATGGTTATTGAAAGTGGACAATGTGGGTGTATAACACTTTGTGGTTACTATTGTTTTGCACGATTGGACTGGTATTTTTCTTTTTTGTGGTAATAAATTTTATGGTTTATTTTTTTTTTTGCTTGTCTGAGAAATAGTGTGACGAAAACGGTGCTGGTTCTGGACTTTGGGATCTTTTAACTAACACTTTTATTTCTGTCTAAGTTCAGTCATCTATTTGGTAAATCAAAACATATCGTTTATTAAATCAAAATCAAATAAAAAGCACGTGTAATAAGTTATTCTCAATCTGTTCATGCTAATAAGATCATATCCAGCAAATAAGAGTTGTAAGGCGTGCAATTTCCTAGTTTAACCCGGCTAAGACGCCACGATTTCCCCGGAGCGCTGTAAACGCAGCTAAATGTTTATATAAACCGAATATATGAAAAGAATATGATATAAATCTCCTTTATACAGATTTATGAACCCTCCGCGGCCAAAATTTTTTGCTCGCTCTTGATATTTTAAAGTTTATGTTCCGCAAACAAAATTCAGCTTTGTTAGTCTTAAAGTAGATAAAACAGCTCGTGGGGGTAAGTAAATAGTTTTGTTTATTTCAAACTAGCTATGCCCCTCGGTTCCAAATGCATCTCCAGATAATTATTTCACGTTCCTGAATAAAAGGACCTATGTTGTTTTTCAGGAGCACATTTTCTGTACGTTCAATGTTTTGGTGTGAAAGCGCCACAAACAGAAAGATATACTTTCGTGTTTATGTTATTAGTAAGGATAAAAATGTACCTTTATACCAGTATTATTTAAAGGCTTATAAGATACATAATCATAAAAATATGATATTTTATACAAGTGATATAAAAAGTCTTTGATTTTCGAAATTACCTGTATATGTAATTCATATTTAACGCTTCATTTTACGCAATTATCGCGAACTGCTCAAAAATAGTATCGTTCAGTATTTAATCATTAATTAACGAAATTACTTTTACATTCACCTTATGGCTTATGTACACTGAAACATAATTTATATTAACCAATTTTCCATTTTACGGATAATATTCATATGAAAGTTGTCCGTGAAGATTATAAAATGAGGTTACTGTGTTGTGAGCTAGTCAAATATTTATGAACGAGCCGGACGTCGGGAGAATAGTAACTTCTCTATAGAGATACCTTCTAAAGCCTTGACCCCTTAACTTTGAACACCGACTATAATTACCAGCAAGACTGATTATGAATCTAAACCGTTTTAAATAAACCTGAACTTTTTAAAATAAATCTTAGTAATCTTTATGCTTCAATGTTAATAGCTATAATAATGTGACGAATAACCATAATTATTTCCAACAGAAGTTTATATATACACACGTAGACACTGTGCCATACCTTTACAAAAAACTCCCTGCGCACTTCACAATGAACTGCCGTTAGTTTGAAGAGCACAAACAAACAGCAACAGTTAAAATTGCGCCTAAAACACGTGCCTCCGTGCCTTTGTGCGGAACCCGGGCTCGACGCGACTCCCGGCCCGCGCCTAAAGCCTAAAGAGAACCTCCCATGTAAAAACTGGAGATATGTTCTATCGACGAAAAGAAAAAATCAATCGATAGCTTGCTAGGTTGTCACTATTTGGTCATGGCGCCCGGCCAAAAATTGCTTAATATCACTTTTATTTTTGTCTTAGATTTTTCTGTTCATTGTGTTACTAGACCACCGCCGTTCACTCGTGAACCCAAATTCTATTACCTACTCTTTTTCAAATTCTGTGCTATCTTTTCCCACGGATTTGACCACTTCCCGTGGGCACTACTGGCCGTATCAGGCCAAAATATAGCCCATGTTACTCGGGCAGAGAGTAGCTTTCCAATAGCGAAAGATTCGGAGCCTTTATGATTATTTAATTTATTGATGGACAACAAACAAAATAAAAACCGGCCAAGTGCGAGTCGGAATCGCGCACGAAGGGTTCCGTACCATTATTTAGAAAATGAGCAAAAAAAAACACGTTTGTTGTTTGGGAGCCCCCCAAAATATTTATTTTATTCTAATTTTCAGTATTTGTTGTTATAGCGGCAACCGAAATATGTACATCATCTGTGAAAATTTCATCTCTCTAACTATCACGGTTCATGAGATACAGCCTGGTGACAGACGGACGGACGGTCGGACAGAGGAGACAAAACAATAGGGTCCAGTTTTACCCTTTGGGTACGGAACCCTAAAAAAATATCTTTATTATATTACTATAGATTATATTCCTATGTAGGAGTGATAACATATTATAGCTATATAGTAAATTCTGGCAAATGTACCGAGGGGTGTAATTCAGTTGGAGCGCTCGCAAGAGTTGTGGCGACTGGACACGATAGTTGCTACAACTGATTTGAATATGTACGGGAATTAGTCGTATATAGCCACTGAAGTTTCTGAGCGTGACATTCATAGCTGTGTTGGGCCAGACTCTATGATATATTTAGTTTACTATAACATTCTATTGTTTTAAAAGAAAAGAGTTAAATATGTGTGGCATTCTTGTAGTTATCTTAAATCACAAGAGAACTTTAGAGTTAAGTAATGTATAAGAGTACCTAATGAATACTGCACTTTAAGTGCTTTGAAAGAGAGCATAAATTACTAAATACCTATATCGATATTATACTCCCAAATTCTCGATCATTCCAGTGCAGTGTAGTGAATGCAAAAGCTAGTACAGAACTAAACATTACCGTTTAAAACAGTTTTCTTTGAGATCAGATGCATAATACTCTACTAGTTTACGCTATTAAGAAGAACACTTCAACTATCACAAAATGTTTAGCATTATTCACAGGAATTCTGTCAAACGGCTACAACATGCTACTCAGCAGGTCACGAAGCCTGTACTAATTATCTCTTTGTCCATTGCGCGCTGGGTTCACGCCTTACACGCAGGAATGTGCATAGCTCACACACGGCACGCAATGGACGGCCAACTGGCAACATTGCTGGCTAATTATTGGCCAGTAATGAGGTTACGTATGCTTTGTATGTTGCTAATCTCAACGTTATACGTGACCATTGTAGTTGTCGCTAAGGGATGATTATTGTAGGATAGTACATGATTTGTGGCAATCTATATAGAGTACCTGCACACCGTATACTAAACAGTTGACCCGAAGATTGGCGATTTTTTATATGTTTTATTCCAATCATAGTTTTCAGTCGGTCTGATCCGGCTAAATACCTGATTTTTGTAATGTGCGAACTACCATTCATCTTCATACTTATTTATAAGCCCAAACAAACTATCGGGGGAATAAAAGTTTGTAACGTGCGTGTACTCTTAGTGTCACGTATACTTACAGATCCATCCATCCTCCGAGCCTTTTCCCAACTATGTTGGGGTCGGCTTCCAGTCTAACCGGATTCAGCTGAGTACCAGTGCTTTACAAGAAGCGACTGCCTATCTGACCTCCTCAACCCAGTTACCCGGGCAACCCAATACCCCTTGGTTAGACTGGTGTCAGACTTACTGGCTTCTGACTACCCGTAACGACTGCCAAGGATGTTCAATGACAGCCGGGACCTACAGTTTAACGTGCCATCCGAAACACAGTCATTGGTGTCTAAGATATACTTAGAAAGTACATACAAACTTAGAAAAGTTGCATTGGTACTTGCCTGACCTGGAATCGAACCCGCGCCCTCATACTCGAGAGGTTGGTTCTTTGCCCACTAGGCCACCACGACTTACACGTATACTTACAGATAACAAGAAAATTATAGGAGATATATTTAATCTACATGCTTCACGGGGAACAAGATGACCAGAAAACATCATGCAAGTTGTAACCTGTTTCAAGAAATCCATCCTTTTCAAAAATACAATCTATTCTCCAACCATTAAAGTATCCATCAAATAATTTGAACAGTATAAAATGATCCATAACTCAATGCTGTGACGTTTCACAAAATGGCGGGAGGAACGGGTTTCGGAACGCGTTCACTTAGTGCTGGTGGAATCTAGTAATTTTGCTTAAAACTGTTGGCTGACTGCCCACTTGTCGCCCTGACTGGGAACAGCTGGACTGGGAGCCTGATGGGTAAGAAGCATCTTGACCATGGAGACATGGGAATTATTATTTTGCTTCAAGTATGTTGTAGGTATATTGTTAATAGGTAGCTTGGTGAACGTAGTACCGATGTTTAATGGGGCAAACTTCATTGAAGGGTGTTTTAGTGTTTTTTTTAAGGTGTTATGATTCTTTTACTTAGAATAAGATAAAAAAACTCCCCCGTCTAAATAAATGGTTTTATAAGATTGGAATTCTACCTCCATTCTATATTGAAACTATTATTATCTGTCTTCTTTATATTAGGTATTTTATGAAGAATGTTCTTACTATATGAAATTGCAAGAATATGAAGCAATTTATTTAAAAATAAATCATCTTTTTTTCATGCGCTCTTTTGTTATTAATGGTCAAAATTCTTCTTTAATATAGTCGTTCAGTTAATGAAATTGAAAAAAGAACTTGCAGCAAAAATCCTATTCTTCAACAGTGTTGATACAAAATCGTCTAGTTATACATATACATGACAAAGTGTTTCCCCTAAGAAGCGATTTCCCGACGCACAAATTAATTCCGCATAATTGAACCCGAAGCGAAGTTGAAATATGGCGGCATACTTCAAGTGCTCCGCAACCTGTCGTCAGCAGACATCAAACAATGGTGAACTGAAACAGATCGACTCACTGCAAAAACCTATCGAATGTCCTAGAACCTTTGTGGGCCGTAATGGATCCCTCCCGAGCATCCTCGAATTAGCATACGCACCAAAATGTCACGCGGACGTGTTACGAAATTGCCTAAGGCCCTTTTAGGGACTCCAAGTAAACCTTTTTTGTTACGACGTTTATAAACCTTTTGTGTAAACTGTGTGGGATAGGTAAAGCTAAATATCGAAACCGCGTTTAGTTTACACAGACACTAATAATAATAATAGCCCCGCAGGGCATCTGAGGCGGATGACGGGGAGTAGCGACCCCGCGGGGCTATATATCCGAGTGCTCCAGGGAGAGTATACTGTCCCCCATCTCCGGCCTGCCGGAGTGAAGCATGACGGGGGATAGGTCTCCCGCCTCTTGGCTTGCCTTCATCGGCCGGTCAGAGTGGAGTCGCTAGAGCAGGGTTAGCAGCCCACTCGGAGGGTAGGTGCCTCGTGGTAAGTGGCGAGTGGGCCGGTGATGCTGGACCCACAGGGAGCGCGTGATCTGCGTTTAAAGTCCGCCGAGGTATCCTCACCCTTCAGCCGCTCATGTACCTGTTGCCCTCTTGTTGCTATTCAGTGACTGATTCCCGGGGGCCCAGTAAGTGAGTTGGCGAGTCTCCACCTGCCATTTTTACGTGTGCAAACATTGTTATCGGCAGGTGCCATAGTTCCCATAGTTATCCCCATTCCCAGTCCATTAGCATCCCATCACAATAGCCCAAGTAGTTTTCATCCACAGTTAGCAATAGTATAACACAGAACCGGGGATTGTCCTTGGGTACATTTCTATAGTGTATACAGGGATAATCGTCGGTTTTGTGTCACCATTTAATTAAAGTTGTCTCAAAAGGGCTTCAGCGTGTTGGCTTCGGCCCCACGTTCGCCTCCCAAAAATCCGGGACTCTGTAGTCCCGAGGTCTGGAAGAGACATACATTTATAATAATAATAAATAATAATAATAAAAAATCTTTATTTTCTCTTCAATTACAGTGTTAAGTACATTACAATACAAGTTGCTTTTTTAAGAGAATGGTGTCTGTTTAAGGTTATCCCTGTGTTACAGATCACCATTTATCCTTTTGAATGTTATACAGCACATTTTGTAAGGAGAGAGGCAAAGAAAAGTCCTAATTACATCTATGTCTATTATCATAATGCCTGTATCACAAATAATTTAAAATAAAATAGGAAAAAAGTTAACAAACATAAGTCTCTGCACTTATTATTGCACATAAACATTTAGATATATATAACACAAAACATATAATTATGGTTTCTTCCACTTAAAAATACGCATTATCAAAGAATAAATAATAATAACACACATTTATTAACTTAATATTAAGAGTCACTTTTCTGTGGGAACAATTACAAACACAAATATGCACATACTACATACGAAGGTGAACTTCTAATCTATAGTAACATTAGTAGCTTAATTAGTAGTGTTGTCATTTTGAGATCATATGTAAATTTCAATTACTTGCTAGAGTTAAAAATTGGCCTTAAAGACTAGATTAGAATATTTATGGTAGGGCAGATGAATTATTAGTCCTAGAAAGTTTTCTAGTTAGTAGGGTACTTTTTTTTTTATTTATTTTTTTTATTTATTATTTTTTTTTTTTTATCTTGGTAGGTAGTTAGACTAAATAGTATTTTCATATTCCATGTTATTAGTTTTTTTTTATGAAATGGAAAGAAATAAAAATGAAAAGTAACAGGATTTCCACATAGCCCGTTACTTTTATTTAGCGTTCGAATTTGTTTTATTTGTTAGTGTTACTGGTTTAAAATGAAAAATGAAAGCGTGTGACTGAGTATTTGGCGAGGCACTGTGTAACTATCAATACAGCTAATGCCTCACCCGTGTTGGGCTCGGAGGCACATAATCCCTTCGCGCCGAAGGCCCCACTTACACCCATTGAATCCCAACTCACTCGCATGATAGCTTTATTAAATCACACCACTGTAATATCAGTGTTACCAGCCGTATATTTACACACAGTGGTAATATCAGTGTTGCCAGCGCTGAATTTATCCCACCTCGAGTGAATAAATCCAAGTTATTCTACGGTGTAAAGGAATGAGGTGTGAAGATACAGAGTATTAAGATGCAGAAGCACCATTCTAGATAGCAAAAAATCACTAATTATTACAACCCAAATTCACCACCTGTCTAACTTGGTGTTATAATAGAATCCTGTGTAATGCCGGAGTGGGCCCTTAGTCTTAGATATAAATTAGAAACCATTTCTTTCGTGAATAATTATAACGTTCATTCATTCTTAAGTTTGTGACAGATAATGACAAAACTGACCTTCAAATCTCAATTGTTCAGTTCCCCTTGTAGGCTGAGCGTGGGCGAAGCCTACACTTTTATTTACAACTGAAATACAAATAGGAAATCTAAAGTTAATAATAGAACAGTGTGGGTGTAGGACATTAAATAAATTAAGGTTTTGGCGCATCTGCGGGGACAGTTTGTAACAAAAATGAAAATATTTAGGTATTTGTCACTCGGGAACGTCACATAAATGTTACTTCTGTACATTATTTACTCTATAACTTAAGTAAAGCACACATAATACGTAGTGCAGGTGCAATTATTGCGGAGACACGTCGCATTCCCAGGTTAAGCGAATTGCTTCAAGACATAATTATTAAGAAGACGCATTCTTGTGCAGCAAGGATTTCACAAATATATTTCATAGAGAAATATGGTTATCCGGAATTTTATTGCTAGAGTAAGCTGCATTTAATGGAGCAAAACTAAGATCTTTATTAACGCTGTATATGCGAAACTAACTCTGTCTATCTTACGTCATCATGATAAAACGGCTCAATAAATTGAGATGAAGCTTAGCGCAGTGATAGGTGATACCATTATAATAACCACGATAGTTTTCACTGAACGTGGACGATAGCTAATAATGTTATCAAGATATCCTATAAAATAGGCAATTCACTTAGGTAATCGTTATTTAAACGCATTAGAAACTATGCTACATTTTATTAAGTCATACCCTTTTTGGTAAGTTTGCTTCTCGACTTACCCAAAGAGCAGGGGCGTATTTACCCTAGGGCTAAAGGGGCTACAGCCCGGGGCGGCAGGCGGCGAAGGGCGGCCCAGGGGCGGCCGGCAGGCCGCCCTTGGGCTTTAGGTTGGAGGATTAAAAAAGTACAGAACAATATTTTAGGACGTAAGCCTAGAACGGCCCTGAGCCATCTTTCCACGTGTTGATTTCATGTCTTAAGGATTTAAAGTATGAAAGCCGGCCTTTGTTATTTTCTAAACCGGTGGAATAGTCTAATTTTTTTCCGCCTCGGTATTTTATTGAAGGAAATCTAAAGAAAAAAAAAAACCGGCCAAGTGCGAGTCGGGCTCGCGCACTGAGGGTTCCGTACAAATCCTAATCCTAACTAATATTATAAATGTGAAAGTAACTCTGTCTGTCTGTCTGTCTGTCTTTCTGTCTGTCTGTCTGTCTTTTCTTCACGCCTAAACTACTGAACCGATTTGTGTGAAATTTGGTACAGACATAGTTAGGAACTTGAGAAAGGACATAGGATAGTTTTTATTACAAAAAAATATAAAAATAAAAAGTATTCCGGACATATAGCGCCATCTATTGGTCAAACCAAAAAATCTGCCAGAAGTCACGATTCCACGCGAACGAAGTCGCGGACAAAAGCTAGTCCTGTATAAATAAAAAGTGACTTTCGCGCAAACCGTTCAGTTTAGAACAATCATAGTTATGGTAATTTCGTGAGAGTCAAAATAGTTAATATTTTTTATTTTATAACTAGCTTTCGCCCGCGGTTTCACCCGCGTCCCGTAGCCAGATGGTGACCAAAAACTATCCTAAAACCTTCTCCCGCGTCTAAGTTATCTCCCCTCTAATTTTCAGCCAAATCGGTCAAGCCGTTTTCATGTTATGACGTGACAACGGAAAGCGGGTTTCATGTATATAGATGTAACCAGAATAGTAGGCCAGTACCTTGTAAAAGTTTTTTATTAAAGTTATTTATTTACAACATTTTATAGTCATCATTCAGAAATCTGATTAAAAATAACTTATTATGCCTTAAAGGTCATTGGGCACATCTGACCCGCTTTGCAAAAAGTGGCGGACATAATGAATCAAAGTAGTTTTAAATTGTGGAGTAGTAAAACAAGTAGTTTTAAAATAGTATGACGTTTCTTTGAATATAAATATTTAATTAAAATTCCATGGAGACGAATGTCCAGGATAGTTAGAAAAATATAAAAGACAAGCAGTTTCAGAGGATTGTACAATGTACAGGTTGCAATGCTAGTTTTTATTGTTAAAGACTTTTCATAAAGAAGGAAGATGGATGCCAATTCGGATGACCAGGATCTGATGAGGATCTGGAAACCCTGATAAAGAGGGCAACTCTTGAATATTGTAGGCACGCATAAGTCAAAACCAGACATGTGAGTGTATTTTTGAGGGTACTGGTTAACAGTGAAGGTTTGGAGCTGATTTGATTATGGAGACCACATAGAGTCGAGGGAACTCCTGAACGGTATGTTGCAACTACCACGTGTTTGGGCTTATTTAATTCGTATTGGCGAAGACTTTCCACATAGATAGGTTTGACAGCCATTGCGGGATCGATAGCAAAGATCAGATATAGTTATGGGAACTCCTTTACAATTTATAGAAGTACCTAGCCTTGTGTCCAACACAAGCTTATTTTATTTTAGGTGATGAGAATTCACTACTAACTTGGGTTAAAGCAGCCATTGCAGGAATGGAATCTTTTATTTTTGAAGGATTAATCACCTAACGAGCCCCAGTATCAGGTTTTTTTCGAAACCGCCTGACGACTTGTAACTGTCGAATTGTAACAACGACTGCTAGAGAGTAGGATTCGGGGCTGCTGGCTTTACGTTTCTAGAGCCTTGACAAAAGTGTAATTCTGTCCCTTCCATTGTCTTATAAAGTCGGCTTTATTTTATTTTGTAAATAGTTCTCATTTAGTTTATACATCTCAATACCCACATTCCCAGTCGTAACTTGTAATGGTGGGTCGTAATGGTCATAATGGTCTTTATCAATCTGAATTTAAAAAGCATTTTACAAACAAATCCAACTTCAAACATATAAAAAAGTAACAAGAAAACAAAAACAAGAAAGAAAGGAAGAAGATGTTAGGTGCATCGGTCTAGAAGTCGTAACACGACGTAACTAAAACATACCGTTGAAGAGTTCTCTCGACTTTCTCACGTCCATCATCAGGTAAGCTCTAAACCTTCACTGTTTGATAGTATCATCAGACATACATCTGAGAATCAAGTTCTAACCCTATGCATGCCTACAATTTCTGATAGTTGCCTTCGATTTCTCAGGATTTCCATCATCAGATCCTGACCTGATGACAATGGAAATAAACGGCGAGTATACTCTTTCACTACAAAGAAATGATTTCTCAAATCCGTCAAACTTGGTCGTTTAAATTCCCCATTGAAATTAGGAAAATATTTGATGTTTAAATCTGATTTTCTCTAATGGTTCACATTGATGCGACTAATGTCATAGTAAATCAGAGCCTTATATCATTATACTGGGCTATATTTCGTTCGTGTCCGCCGTGGGTATGGTTTCCATACTAAGGTGCCCAATGACCTTTGAATGATTTGGAATTTTTCACAGTTTAGAGGCAATTAGATTTAAGAAGTGTTTGATATGAATTTCAACTTTAACATCTCTACGCGTTCATGTGAAAAAGGGTAGGTAGTAAGTTTATATTTATTAAAAAAATATTTTATGTCATGTAAGCAAAAATAATACTTTAATATTTTATGTAACTTCAAATTTATCATTTTCGCAATTTTTCCTTTATCTGTACTATACAAGGTGTTGATTTGCATTTGTGCCATACTTCAGGAGGACATAAAATACGTAAATAATCGATTGGAATTACAGTTGACGGGAAATAGCTAATATGCATTGCTTTTTTGTCATTGTAATGTCATAGTATTTCAGAAGTAATCCAATTTTATGAATGAAATTTATGAATAATCGTTGCGTATGCTTTGTGTTTGCGTTTGTGTGAGGGCGCAGCATGGTTTTAAGGCCAGTAACACACGCGCCAAGTTTAAATACGGCTAGATGACATTGACGGATTTCCGAAAAAAAAATCAAATCAAAAATTTTTGTACCAATTTTTTTGTTGATTTGGGTTGAGAATCATAAGTATAATTACGTCCTCGACTATGGCACGGATGCAAATCAACAGCTTGTATAAAGTTGCTTCGTGCCGAATTTCAAGATTCTGTGTTCACGGGAAGTACCTTGTAGGTTTTGATTCCCTAGCGTGTGACGGAAATTCGTCTAAGGTGTCGGTATAAACTGCTGTATCTTTTGATCGCTTTAACTTAGAAGTTTCATTTTTTCACTGCTTAAAGGGACAATAGACCTGAGTATTTCATGTGATATTTCATTTCAGCTTGATACGTCCACGCGTTCTTGAGATAAAGGGTCTTGACAGACAGACAGACAGACGGATAACAAAGTGAACCTATAAGGGTTCCGTTTTTTCCTTATGAGGTACGGAACCCTAAAAATGATTTAAAAGTGGCATTTCCTTATAAGTATCCAAATTGCGTATGTTTCTTAGTACTGCAGTGACAAACTGTAGTGCAGAACGCTCATTTTCAGTTTTAAAAAGAATAAAAAACTATTTAAGATCGAGTCTTATCGAAGAAAGGCTGAATAATTTGGCAATTTTGAACATTGAAGCTGATTTAAGTAATAAAATTGATTACGATGATGTAATAAACAAGTTTGTTACGAATTTTGTACACAGAAAAAAAATGTAAAATATATATTTTTTTGTTTTCTTTCATTCCTTGATGGGGCGGAAAACTACAGGAGCCCAGGGCGCGCAATCTTTAAATACGCCCCTGCCAAAGAGTATTTTTGGCTGGACACTTTTTGTATTTATGTATAACATTTAGATGTGAAGATCGCTTGATATTTACATATAGAGGTTGTTTACAAACGTGTCACGTCACAGTCGAGCGGCGTCTATCTAACAGATCATCAGTTAAGTCAGACCTCCGTCTGAACACTCGCACAATGTCAGACTCTTGACACGCCACGCACGTCTTGTGTGTCATATTATCTTCACTAATATTGTAAGTATACGTAAGTCTATTGCATCGTTTATCTTTCCACTGATAAATTAGCCTCATTGGTAGATTGGTTAACTGTCTCTGCTTACCTTTACTACCTATATGAATATCTAATACCAAAAAATAATAATATGAAATACCAATTTGTATTGGGATTAATAACATTGACCCACCAAAAACAGATATCTGCCCTCCTAGGCGGGGAGTAGTGGTAAAAAATACAATTAATCAATTACAAAATCCCCGAAAGCAACGGCTTAATTCTATTTCTTTTTAACCGAATAACTACTTATCTAAAAATATCCTACGCAATATTTGACACTTTAATCGGGGTTTCGTACAGAAACCTTTGAAATCCGCCCTCTGAAAGGGTTGTAAGCAGTTGTTTCATCTATAGGGGTTGAGTTCAAGTACAATTAGGGGATGGAACTCATTATGTAGCCGCCGCCGAGGCAGCCGACGACAAATCCTTTACAATTAAGCTACACGAAAAGTGATTTAATAAGTTTGGGAATATTTAAAGTACCTGTGGGCTGGGCGCGTTATTGTTTCGGCTTCAGCTAACTCTGTATTACTTTCAAAGTGGGCAGTAATTTTGAATTAAATATGGCAATCATTCGGTGTCAGAATTTTGCCATTCATGACATCATACTTGCCTGACCTACATTATGGTTCTTGCAAAGCCAAATAAACGCAAGTCAGTACTCAACTTAGAAGCGTAACTGAAAAATTGCCTCGCTTGAAACGCTTTCTCAAACGTACTTTGGTTGAAAGCCACAGTAAGCACGGCATGTATAACGAGGCACAATTTCGTCTAGCATCGCTAACGTCTACATTAAAGCGAGTGCAGTCACTCAGTCGGATGCGACACCTATTAACTTTTTATTAGACTGCACCAAAGCCACGCTTAAAAGCTACGAACCAATAATAATTTGCTCGTGAAGCTGGAATCAAAAAATGTTTGTTAGGACTCTCGTACACTAGGGTGCAAAAATCTGTCATATTTCGTTTGATTTATGTTCATTGGGTAATTCACGACCGACGTCATTGACTCCATACTTTAACGCAACGTAAAAACTCGCTGATAATAACGTGAAGGACGTCACAATACGCTCTCAGACTTGGCAATAAAGCTAAACAATTTAGCACCACCACGAACTGAACTAAAACAAGCGAGGTATCTAAGAAGAGGTTTTTGTTTATTTCAAAATATTTCACTGTTACAAAGATACACTATCCTCGGGTGACGTGGGCTATATTTTATCTGCGTAGTTGAACAAGTTCTCCCGAGACATGGGTGAACCGCGAGAAAGAGCTAGTACTAAACATATTGACAAAGTACAAAATGCACTAGATCAGCCTTTGTTCATATAAAAGCGATCAAATATCAATGATTGAAATATTGGTCACGTTGTGGTCTACATTGTTTGAGCAGAGAATTACCTACGTTTTAGTAAAATAAATCCATATAATACATATATGTTTCGAGCAAATATTTGTTTCAATTTATATCTCATGGCCGTGAGAAATTCTAATCCGACGCACTTAAGTAAATCCCTATCAAAGCATTCCTATTTATTTAATTAAATTTGAACCTCTGGAAAATGTTCAAAGACGAAAGCTTTATCTAATATTATTTTAAAACATTACTCTTACCAAACAAAACAAGACAACCAAAGCAAAACACAACTCATCTTGTCATCTCAAAAATGTCGTCGTGAATTCATGTCAAACGCAATTATTTGCACACACTTTCATCACAACCCCCCAGTGCGCGCGGAGCTTAAACTCACCAAAATTAAAATGGAAATGCCTTAAACGACCGCCGGCATATTAAAGAGATACGGGAAAAAACCATTTAGCAGCTATTTGCATACAATTTGTGGACGACTAGACGCGACTTTGACGCTGCAACGCTGTCCCACTTGTGTTTCATTAGGGACCTAAGCAGTGGGGGTTAACATACGCTATTATGACGTCACGTTACCCACTGGATTTGAGGGGATTTACGTATGCTTTTTGAGTGCTGATTACAGCTTGTGCACATGAAATTATTCACTGCTTTTATGAGTGATCTCTTACTCTTTTCTACGTGTAGCCTTTGATTGCGTTAATGTCAAGTTAGTTTGATTGCAATGAATTAATACTATATCGATTTGGTTTATCTTAAATTAATATTTCAAGTGTAACAGTGATAATGCTTAGTGGCTTAACACAAATCGTTTTAAACAAATCTCTTCACTCTCGAGACTTGTGTCACGTCGCCCTCGAAACTTCGAGCGTCCTTCAGACGAGAATCAAATCAATAGCGGCTTAGAATCAAGTATTATGAAATTAAAACAGTCCTATACAAATGCGCAAGTTGTTTCAAAAGGATTAGAGTTCAAAGTGTGTCAGTGAGACTCAAGTGGTTCCGTATCTGTTCTGCTAACAAAGTCAGACAGTTGTACGCGAGTTTGTTTTGTATTGAGATTTAAATTAAACTTTTAATACGTTGGAAAAGGTTTGCGTTTCTTTGTGCTAGCTTAGCTCAGCGGAGTTTTGTATGGTGCTCTGTTAGTTCTAGCTTTATAAAGTCTCTATGATATGTGTTTAATTAAACTTGCTTTGCACGTGTTACTGTATTACTTAAAAAATATGAATTCATGAGTAACTTCATAACTTCTGGAACATGCAATTATGCAGAATATTAGGTATGCTTCTATGGTATAAACATAACACACAGAACATAAAACACTTACTTCAAATACACACATCACTAATCGTCTGCTCGACGTCCGTGCGTCATTTAAGGGATCCAGCAGAATACCAGCGTCAGGTATTCTACCTGACACATGCTGAGCTAGACTCCCATTCGGTGCAAACGTAAGACACTGCACCACGCCGTTAATTTCTGTTTATATTTCGCCTGTGTTTCTAACCACTTTTTGTTTTGTTTTATTGCTTATTGTGTATCTTTGTGGTGTCTTTTTGTTTGTCTGAATAAACGTTTTATCTATCTATCTATCTGTATAAAAATGAAACCTATACTGGTCATCATAATATAACGTATAGACTTTGAATCTGCCCTCTATCGTCACCATTTATTCCAGAAATTATTACATTCGTAATAACAAAATGTATTCTACATATTTCACTCATATTACTTAGCTCCTATCATACATTATTTGAGTGCCTTTCATCTTCAGGCTACATATAATATAGGTTTCATCTGTTCCAACATTAGCTACATTTTAAACGCGAATATCTAATCAAAGTATAAGTTAGTATCAGCCCAAAGCAGCCATTACCTTCCCTTCATCCGACAATTAGACGATTCTCTTTAACCGGCACTTGTTTAGGCAGCCATCTTTAATTAAGTCGCGACGTGAGTGGCGTGCCAGCCGCCGGGGTGCCACTAAATCTGGCAGGATGGCACCATTGCCAGATAGTTGTACCGACAGCTTTATGTGGTTAGTTTATGGTGATTGGGACCTACTGGATTTTCCTGTATCGTTTTTTTTGTATCTCGTTAAACTTGTAGCGTTTACGCTGGAGTGATTTAGTCTTTATTGAATGCGGTTAGGTACTACTGTTAAGTAAATTGAAAACCATAGGTATAACCTAGTATAAACTGTCAAGGTACCTACTACCTTTATTCAACACAAGCCTAATACGTGACGTTTTCTTCAAAAAGGCATTCATGGATAGAAAATTCGCTAGATTGTATTTGGGAAGTGTGTCAGCCAGTGACAGTTATTTATGATTCATATTTTTGTATATTCTTATGATCTTACATGAGTTAATAATTAAACAAAATATGAAGATATCATGAACCCACTTTGTCAAGCTTTTTTCCAAGAAAGCTTATAAGCTTTTCTTCCCAGAAAGCTTGCTTATCATGCCAGTAACTAACCATTTCAGTGGAACCCAGGATCGATATATAATTAACCAGCATCAATATCTACCTCTACAATTACAATACATATATCTGACACATAATTACAGCCGCCATGCGTCAAGGTGGCGTGCGCCTGGCAGCCGATAGCAACGCCCTTGGACGCCTTCCAACCTGATGATGATGATAATGCATGAGGATGCACTGTCTTGTATCAGTAGATAATTAGTTCGGTAATGATATTCGCGCTGTCATGTGTAGTAAATTAGGACTAAGATTATTGTTTTTAGTGTTACTAAAAATATAAGGAATGTGATAGGTTTGGTATGCTATCACGGTAAAGCTAAGAAGCTTGAAGAAATTATATATTTGGTGCCTACAAAAATAGCAATCATGGTGAACTAAGGGGTCCTTTATTTAGTTGCATAAAGAAGTTGTTCGCGAGGCGGGTGAAATCAAATAAAATAACTATTGAATAAAAGTGAAGTATTTAGTCTAAACTCCTATTTACATCTTATTTATCCTATCTCTATAGTATCATTTTTTTTTATTTATATAGATATTTACAGTACATATAAAAAACTTTCAACATACTATTGAATTAATTTATAACTTTTACACATCAACGATTTCCTGCAACTGCAGTAAATATAAGCCCATAACAGTTTCCAGGGTACTTTCATAGCATACTTTATCTGAACCAGTTTGGGCTTTTCATCGTGCAACCCTATCATAGTATAGGTCACAATAACATTATTTAAATAAATATAATTTACCATTACCAAAGTCCCCTTCTTACAAACTGTATCATGAAGCCAGCATCAGTTGCAGAGCATCTCGTGTTTACTCAGAGTCGTCACAGCATCCGTGTAATTAGATCACGTAGCGCCACATCGCCATTGTGCTCAATCTGATCACTCACTGTTTAGCATTGTTTGACTTTCTTTGCCTTTTAGGGTACAAGGAGCCAGCCATAAGTAACAGTGTGTAAACTGTGAAATGTAGAATGTATTTCATATGCTGTTGCGTAACTAAGTATGTAATCAAGAAAGGGAGCTAAGCTAAATATTTAATTTGTATACAAGATTTCGCTTGCACACACATGAAATATTCTTCGACATCACTCAAGAATCAAAACGAATCTTCAGCTAGCCAAAACATTTGTTAAATACATTTATTTACTTGAATGTATAATTTCCTAAAATAACATTGCCCTCGTTCCCTAATTCCACCGCATTCAAAGCCCATGTACTCGAGATTCAATAAGGAATCCATCAAAATAACTTCCTGAAGTTTCCCTATAGGAAATTACAACCGAGGGAACATTACCAGCCTAAATAAAGCACACATGCGCTTTACGGGACGCGGAAATTTTAATTTGATCTTATTACTACACCCTTGCCCATCTCATTTGCAAGACGACCACGAACCGGCGCACCCGACACACGTCAATATCAACCTTATTTGAATAACCTTAGGGGTCAGAAGGACAGAAGATGTAACATTGTGCACCCAGCACGATGATTGTGCTTTTAAATGAAAACCATCCAGATTATTGTAAAAACTGTCTTCTTAATTTGGATTTTCCACTCAAAAGGGATTGTTATCCTAAAGAGGGTTTATTTGCTTATTCTGGAGTACATTTGCATCAAAATAATTAACTAAATCGCCATGGATTTTACGTTCATTTACTTTAAGATACATAGTCTCTTCAATGTGTGACTAAATACATAATTATAAAAGATTATGAAATCTTACAATGATAAAATAACGTTATTATTGAAGGAAGGGTTCGAGAACAAAGTTAACTCATTTGTATGATAAGTTACGTTAATTAATTTTTGACAGATGACGAAGCATCATGAAATACGAGAGACAGCCTGTTTGATTAGAAGGGGGAAATACTTAATAATAATAAACAGAAATAAAAAGATAAAAGTTAAAACTCTATCGAAAATTATTATTTTTGAGAAAAGAGCTATTGTTATTCAAATCATAACGTGACTAATTGCAGTACTTGGTCAGTCAGTAATTATATAGAAGCATGTTAAGTGGTTTCATTAACTCCCGCAGTGGGAGTTTGCTCATTATTTAAAAATAACCAATCTATCGAACATTACATAATTTCTTGTTAATTTGCTTCCACTTCCGAGTTTATTTTATACAAAAAAGCATCGTTAAAAGTTTTAACAATCCTTCTTTCGTTTAAAATGGCGAAGTCTTATTCTGATTAACGATGTCTCGAATGGCGGGTACTCACGTTACGCGCAGGCCTGCAGGGTGGCCACGTACACACACAATATCGGGACTCAGGTGAACACTTCCAACAAACTGTTTATTACAAATTATTATCGGCATTAAAATGAAAGATGAAAACTTAACTTTAGAGCTTCTTGAAGAATTAATAACGATTATCTTTGGATATTAAAACTTATTGATAAAACGATGAAATGAACGTGAAAATCCGAGAACATCTCATCGCCATAACGATTAAATAACTCTATGAGGATAAACTCAAGTCCAAAATATATATGTAATATTATATAGGTAAATTACCTTCTTCATAACTGTAAGTCACAACGTATGGCAACCCTACTTAAATATGAAACTGGACTTACGAGAAACCAATTTGGTTGCGCGTAAATAACTGTAAGTCGTTGTTGGCTGAAATGAAAGCTTTTTGTGCCTACCTGAGCACTTCGCCGGATTTGTGTTGCCACTGTAAAAAAATGACGCTGAAGTTTTCGAGACGGCACAGTTAGTTTAGTTGGCATGAAAGATTTCAAAGAGCTACTTTCAAGTTTTTTGTGTCGTAAAATCTTTTGGTTTCCAACTAGCAATGGCGACGGGAAAACTATATTTTTCAGTCGGGAATCGATGCTTTTTTATTTAGAGCGGGATACTAGAGGAACAACAGAGGCTAAAAAACTTCAACTATTTCGCAGGTGGGAACACAATAGGAAAACTATGTGAACAAATTTTCCCGTTAACTACCAACAATCTAACTTTTTGCGAATTTTGCCTGCACTACGGGGGTGCAATTTGTGCGGAATTACGGTTTGAAAACCGAACATTTTCAGTTTTACGGTGTAGCTGCAGCCAGGAGATCCCAATCCGTGCATTTGCACTAATGGTGTTAAGGACACGGCTCTGTGAGGCGAGCCAGGACAATATCTTGATTATTGGCGACGAAGCGATAGTTCCGTGCCAGAAAAAACATAGCTGCATCCAGTGGCTTTTTCCTGAACAGTAGGAATGTGTATATATGTGCCATACGTGTATTGTTTCTATATTGTTAAAAATACTTTCAAAATTACTTTGGTCCATTATTCTGTAACAAGAAATAATAAAGGTATCACATCAGAGCAACAATATGTCAAAAAAAATCACATAATACATTCATGTGGTAGCTCGTTCATACTAGAACATGAATAGAAAGCCACCAGTACTGGAGGTGCAAATCGAATGTTCTGGAACGGACGGGCGCGATTAATTGCTCCCTTTACTATTCATTAGCCTTTCTTTCGTTAGAGCTGTGAGTCAGCAGTTTGAATAGCACGGGTTTATTGTTCATTCAGCTGCGGTAACTTCATCAAACAACGGTGCAATGAAGATATCTATAAAGTTAAATCATAATTTACAACAGATTCGCTCTCTCTGATTGATGCAGCGATTGATGGTCTCGAAGATAATTGACGATTGATTGCATGAACATCAGATTGAGATTAATTATTACGATTGATTAATCTATCTGAATAGATTAATATCGAATCACATAAAAGCCAATTAACCCTAGAGAGACCCTTAGCAGTCGCCAAGGTCTTAAGCCGTAAGCCTAGGGTCTTAGCGGTATGGTATTTATGTTAAACCACGATATGAGCCGCCCATAAAACTTTATCTCCTTATTATACTGAAACATTTCAGCATTGTGAAGAAAAAAGTTAGGCACTCAATCTAGATTTAGGACAAAAAATACTTAGTCTGAACAGCTTATCTCGGTATTATGCCTAAGTAGGTATTATTAAAATAAGATAGACGTTACAGAATCGTCGTCAATAGATAAAAAAGATTGATTGAAAACCTGCACAATGTGATTTTCAGAGAACAAAATATATTGAATGTAATTTCGTGCCCTATCTGTAAGACATTGGCATTACATTATCGTAATCCCTACTATTTATATGATACAGGTAACAAAAATGCGAATGTATACCCAAGTATCTAAGGGTTGCCAAAATTTATGACTTCTTTTACAACAAACATAAACAATGGTTATTTCTTTAGAAACCAAAGAAATAGAAAAGATATAAAGATGTTCCTTTCAATGAATTAGGCATCTTAAATTGTTATTTGTTTAGACATTGATCACTTTAAAATGCCACTTTCGACAACAATATAATACTTGATTGCATGATCTACATACCCAGATATAAAAAACTAATAATCAGCATCGTGTCACCGACCTTTCGGAAACTTGAAGAGAGACTGGAACTGTGAAATAATAAATTTTAACGATCTGAAGAGTTCGCGAGTGTTCTCGAGATAATTTTTCAGTAGAAGCGAGTAGCTCGCTTTGTTTGACTTGGCTGGAGTTTCTTCTACGCCACTGAGGGGATTGCGCGGATTGCCCGAATATTTCAACGGATATTCTACGAAATGATTGATACACTGAATTGTCACGGCGCTGTAGAGTTTTGGTCTAAGCTTTTTGGTGAAGGAATGCTCTATCAATTTTGCTGTGGTGTTTGAAAGGTGATTCTTCATTTTCACTTGGTTATTGGAACCTAGTAAATAAACATGTTTTTTTGTGAAGTTATGTACTTATAAAAAGTTTTCCTAACACAACATACTTATACTTAGTACTAAGACATACTCAATTAGACTATATTCCTCAAAAAACATTTGTCTTTTCCGAACAATTGTCGATACAAATACACAGCACGTAGTTCTCAGTTCCGCGTACAACAACCAGAGCCCTATAATTAACAAGGCTATTATTCCGCCAGATATATAATGAAAACGAGTGCGCGAGAGTCTGACCCCCGGGTCTAACGTCTGAATAAAACATGTTCAGATAACTACTACAGTGTGCTTGACTGTACCTTGCCGACCTACTTACTGCACGCGATTGTACTAGAGTACTAGACTGTGATTCTTTGGTCACACTACTTAATTAGGATCTGACTGTTTTCTTTTTGTTAAGTGCAGGTTAGACTACCTGCACATACCTACATAAAGGTAGTTTTTCAAAATCAAAGTAATAGTAGTACTTAGTTAGGAAAAATGTTGTAGTTACGACTTCAACATTCAAAGTGCTATAATATTTTTAGATTCATACTTATTAGCGACTGATGCACGAATGACTGTTCACCGTGGTACCACAAGTTTTCCAAGGAAACTTCCCGCAAGTGGTATAGTTACAGGGCACGCCACCATCGTGGCGGTAAGTCCCCTCTTTGAGGAGTGGCTCGGGAGGAGTCACGGCGCCCTCACGTACCGCATGACGCAGGTCCTCACCGGACACGGTTGTTTCGGGAGGTACCTGCACCGCATCGGTCGTGAGGAGGCGCCCGGGTGTCACCACTGTGCGGACAGCCCCGAGGACACGGTGGACCACACAGTCCAAGTGTGCCCCGCATGGGAAGGGCACCGCCGGGTCCTCGTCGAGGCTTTGGGCGGCGGCGACCTCTCGCGTCCGGCCCTGGTTCAGGCCATGGTCCGGGGCGAGAGGGAATGGGATGCCGTCGCCTCCTTCTGCGAAGCGGTCATGCTCGAGAAGGAGGAGGCGGAACGCCAGAGAGTTCGCACCTCTCATCCCGGCCGCCGCGCTGGACCAGGTAGACACCGTGGGCGCCGGGTGTCGCGAGATGACTCCCGGCCACCGTAGGCGTGGGTCTGTGGGCGGTGAGTTCGGGTGGCTCATCGTCCCTCTGTCTTTCTAGACGACAGACCCGTGTCGACGGCGCGCGTTGTTCCACGCGCTCCTCAAAGAGATGTCAGCAACCCCAGCGGGGCCCAGCAGGGCCAAGGCCTGCCGGGGCTGCGGGTTGTTCGAAAGAGATACCGCGGCCCTGGTACATAAAAGGCCTATGACGGAACACGACGATTTTAGTCAGTAAGAGTCTGACACTCCCTCACCGCTGCTAACCCACAGCGGGAGGGGTCATTTGATGATTTTACGTCGCTAAAGAAAAAAAAAAAAAAAGTGGTATATTTATTTATTTATTTATTTAAAATACTTTTTGCACATTGTACAACGGCGGACTTAACGCCTTAGGCGTTCTCTGCCAGTCTACCTTAGGGTGGTGGTGAAATAGAAGTGGTAGGTGCAACACAATTTGAGCATCAGTGGAAGATAATAAAAATATATATTTATGCATATATAAATATAATATATATATATATAACTATATATACATATATACAACTGTATCCAAGAGAAGATAGTGAGAAAAATGAACTACTGTAATGATTCCGCCAACTTGCCATGGATGTGATTTCGCAGTTTCATTTTAAAAGTGTGTCGACTATTTACCATCCTGACCTCCAGAGGTAGCTCATTCCAGAGAAGAATAGATTTCACAAAGAAGGAAGAGTGAATAATGTCTGAACGGTGAGCAGGGCAGTGAAGAAGACGATTATTAGAGGAGCGGAGATTTTTGTTATGCTGTGAACACACATACTGAAAGTGAGAGGTTAAGTAGGAAGGTGAAGACGGGGTATAAAGTATAGAAAAAAGAGTAGTTAATACCCTCATCACACGTCGTTGTCTTATCGGTAGCCATTTAAGTTGCGCTCGATACGCTGACACATGATCGTACTTGCGAAGATTAAAAACGAATCGAATGCAATTGTTGAGAAGCCGGTCGAGTTTATTGAGCAGATCTGCATTCAGGTCATAGCAGCAAACATCACCATAGTCGATGATAGGAAAGATTAAGGTTTGCATAAGCATTGCTTTTACATGGAACGGGAGCAAGTTTTTGAAGCGATAAAGAAACCGCAGTGTATTAGTGATTTTTTGGCTGACAGCTGCAACTTGTGCTTGCCAATTGAGTGAAGAGTCAAGATGAAGGCCCAAATTCTTCACTGAGCAGCTGAACGGTATATTTATCCCGTCAAATACCAAAGTTGGTAACCCAA
Organism: Helicoverpa assulta; assembly: GCA_963856015.1. NCBI lineage: Eukaryota > Metazoa > Arthropoda > Insecta > Lepidoptera > Noctuidae > Helicoverpa > Helicoverpa assulta. The sequence continues at coordinate 347,025 of CAWLCW010000008.1, forward strand.
GTGCGTCTACTTTACCTAAATTTCTTGAGCTACCAATGATAATAGCTTGGCATTTGACAGGATTGACTGCCACTCCGAACCTGTCAGACCAACTTTTAACTACCTCCAAGTCTTTGTTCATTTCAACAAGCGCAGCTGCCAACTCATTCACTTTTGTGTGACGATACAACTGCAAGTCATCGGCATAGAGATGATATGAACACTGAAGCTCAGGAGTAAGGAAATTTATAAATATGGAGAATAACAGAGGTGAGAGTATGCCGCCTTGAGGAACGCCAGCATTCAAAGAACACCAGGCAGATGAATCCTCATCCACCCGAACCGACTGCTGGCGATCATGAAGATAAGAGGAAAACCAGTCTGACGCCTTAGAAGAGACCATAAGATGTGATAGAATAGATAAAAGGATATCGTGACTGACGGTATTGAACGCATTTGAAAAATCCACGAGTACCAACACTGTGAGATTAGCGTCTTCCATAGCAAATCTAATATCGCCAGTCACTTTGAGGAGGGCAGAAGAAGTGCTGTGGCCCGGCCTAAATCCGGATTGGAAAGGGCTCAGTAGCTCATTGCCGTAGATAAAACGAGCAAATTGCTTATGAGCACAAGCCTCAAGCACTTTGGATAAGAAAGGTAGGATAGAAATTGGACGAAAGTGACTGGGGAGAGTAGGGCTAGAAATTTTGGGAAGAGGACGCACGTAAGCTTTCCGCCAGAGTGAAGGGAAAACTCCAGAGTAGAACGAAAAGTTTACGATATGAGTGATAACAGGAAGGATTGGGACTAGGATATGGACAATCATCTGACGGCTGATGTTATCACACCCCACCGCCTTAGATTTTATGGACAGGATAATCTTTTTGACCTCTTCCTCGTCGACTGGCATAAAATCAAAAGATTTGATATCGGGACGCGTTAGACCATTTATATAATTGAGAGTATCTTGCTTCATTAAATAGTCCAAACGAGAGGAAGAAGAAGTGCAGAAATAACTATTTAAAGCATCAAAACTAATTGTGTTAGGCAGGTCCAAATGTCGCGACTTGCCAATACCCAGAGTTCCAAGAAACTTCCAGATGTCAGCAGAAGACGAAGATGATATATTATTCAATATATGGCGGCGTTTAGCATTACGTATCATCATATTACACCGATTCCTCGCAGTCTTAAACAGAGCCCAGTTTTCATCACTACGGTCTTTTTTAAATTTACGGTACGCACGGTCCCGCCTGCGCATAGCTATGCGTATGAGTTCAGTCATCCATGGTGCTGGCGGCCGTTTCACTCTGACTCTTTTGACTGGTGCATGGCGATCATATAAAATGTTCACCATGTTATTAAAAATCAAAATTTTATGATCCACATCATCAGAAGTCATTAATGGAGTCCAATCAATGTCTAGCGCATCCTTGAACAACCGCTCAGCATCCATCCTTGCAAAGCAACGCCTATGCAAAATCTTAGGCTTGGGCTTAGGTGGTTTAAGGATATAGGAGAGGAAAATGAGGTCGTGGTGAGAAAAACCAGGGGCAGTATATTGACCGTGACAGGAAATAAGGGAGAGGTTAGACGTCAGAATTAAGTCCAGCCAGGAATCATCACCAATCGTAGACCGGTGAGTAGCCTGAAGAGGTAAAATATGCAAGCTGGATGACTCCAAAACGTGCAAGAGTTTACGGTTACAAGGAGAGTTGGGAGCAAGGAGATTTACCGGCACGGATATTGAGCTCTCGGCGGAAGAGTGGGGATCGCTTTGCGCACTGTACACATAAGGCAATAAACCAATAAATCGCTTCTGCGCAGGTGAAGGTTAGGGCTCAATATCCGTGCCGATAACTATACAAAAAGGCTTATGTCCTCTAGCTCTAGATTATCTGGGTACCAAATGCCATTAAAATCGGGTCAGTAATTTTACAGTGAAAGCGTGATAGACACACACAAACGAGTTATTTTAGCATTCAAAATATTAGTGTGACTTTTGACCATTTTCTGAACTTTTACCACACACTCCATCGCTCACCAGTGTATCACATTTCACCCAAGTCTCTCTATAACACCCATCGCTCACCATAACCAATTCATCATGGCGTAATCAAATGACTTCCCGCGAGACTCACACGACGCCAACAGCTAATTAATTATATATATATATTTGTTTGCAAATTAATCTGTACGTCACACGCCTTCATTAGGGACATATCGGCCTGAACCACGGAGTAAGGAAAGACGAGCAGAGATGCTATAATGCAGGTAGGCCGGTAGCCTTCTTCTAGGTCAAATACATACGGTGGGCATGATTAAAAAGATCAGTGAGTAAACTAACGAGGCATTCGGGTTCTTTGAGACAATTGTCTACGATTTTGGCGAACTACTTTCTTAGAAAATTGAATTTGAATTTATGAGATTTTACATTATGGCACCTTCGCTAGTTATTTTGGTCTCCATGGCTTGTACTTATGTTAAACTCCTCATGTTCTTAATTAGAACATTCTAATTTGATTCCGGGAAGCCATTGTCGTTATGTGCATTCGTATGGAAGTAATTACATTGTGAATTCAATAGACACTAGACGACGTTTTATATGTGACTCCCCTCTGCCAGCCGTTTCACCAGCGTCATATAACTACTTCACGCATACAAAAAGCTTATAGTCTTCCTCTATAGTAGGGCAATCTAAAACTGAAAGATATTTTCAAATCGGACCTATCCCTCCTAAGATTCGCAAACTAACAAAGGCACAATCTCTTCAGCTTTATAACATTAAGTTTAGTAAATACGTATGTTACAGTGGTAATAAAATGAAAGATAGACTTTATAATTTAGTAGCTTTCAGACACAAAAAGCTGTAAAGAACGTGTAAACTTGTTGTCAGACTGCGCGACCGCAGTTTCAAATGAAACAGTCAACTAATTATCATGTGAACTAACGAATTAATGCCCTGTCATTATCACGTTGTCTGTTATTATTTAATTAAAACAAAACAATTGAGTTTTAATATAAACAACGAGTTTGTGTCCGTTTGTAACAATGCTATTTTAATTCAAATGAGGCGTGTACGAGCGACCATGCAAATCACATGAAATACTCTTTTATACGCTCACGCAAAGCCGCGAGCTTTTACTAGCTTATTAAAACAAATAAATATTTTACGAAACTTTACAATCTAAATTCAACTCTACGTCTAACTACTTAGGGTTCAGTTTCAAGTGCAGGAGAAGCATGAAAAAAATATAGATGAATGCAAATAGTTGGTAATTAAAATGGGTAAGTTTAATAGTGGTCATGTCACGCTAACCCGTTAGTTAGTTTCAGTTAATTTAAACTGGCCGGTATTAAAGGTTTAGAAGAAGTGAAAAGTACGGCATTTCCTACAGTAAACCTCATTTGTTGGGTTAAAGTAGTTGATATTAAAAGCAGGTGATGGTTCAAGTTACAGACGTAAGCGATGAAATTAACTAAATTACTAAACCATACTCACCAGTAATCGCATTTAGAATCATTTTAATCCTGGGCAAAGTAAACCATTCCGAATAGAAGAGATGACCTCGATTTCTCAGGGCTTCCACCATCAGACCTTTCCTGTCAATGGGACTAGAGAGCATCCTCCTTTTTTTGAAGTCGTTTAATTCTGCTCGCGGTTGGACCTGCGTCCCATGAACTGCCTTCACCAGGATGAAAAGTAGATTCTATGACCATCGCAGACTTGCACTTACATTATCTCTGCAATCTTCCAAAGATTTAACCGTTTAGTTCGATTTCGTAACACACAGTTCTAATGAATTTTACAAGAACATACATTGTATATAGACACTTTATGTATACTGAGTGAATAATAAATGATCTCTTACAAGTAAGTATATATAATCTAGCTAGACGAAGCCGTACCAAATCAAATCAAATCAAATCATCTTTATTGTCAGGCATCAAAGGCCCATAGATAAATACCTTAAAAACTAGCATACAGTCAGCGTCAAATAGTTAGTGACACTCAGGGTATTCAAATAAATAGACGCAACCAAAAAATCAATAATATCGGTACAAACAAAGCTTCCTTATTGTTGTCAACAATATATTCGCTCAAAAGGTCGAGACGTTTAAAATGTCATATAGATCGGTTCCGTCAAACCGCCATAAATATGGTTACAGTCATCCCGCCAATGGTATCCAAGCATTCAAGTGTTCAAAAATATGGAACACATTAGAAAAATAAACTTGCATGTAAGGCCGCACATGTCAGGTACCTGATTCGATTCTCCAATTGGAAACCCGATCGGAGGAGTCCCACATCCACTAAAGTAGTACTTATGCCAGAGCTTGTGGCGATTGTATCATAGAACGCTTATAAAATAAAAATTAATTTAAAACTAATGGAGATGACGATATTCTATTAGCAACTTTTTTGTCAAAAGAATGAAAGAAAAGAAAGCGATGCTATTGGGAATACACAGAGATGAATTTCTATCGTTTAGCTGGACATCTGGAGACAAACCCGTACGAGCGAACCGAATGTGTGCACCGCTACATAGAAATTGTACTGCGAGTGCGCCTTCAGGTACCCGATTCGGTTACTTGAACGGTCGTCGAGTCGATCCGACGCACTGCCCGTGCATCCTGGTCGGACGTTAGATTTTTTAATCATTCTGGCAGAAACGTGCGTGTGCGGCGTAAGAATATTTTCTATGGAATTGACGCCTTCGGGTACCTTGATTTATTAATCGCATCGGGAACCCGCCGTAAAAATCTGACGTGTGCGGCCACCCTTTTAGAAGTAAACGGTTTCCCAAACATGAAAACCTCTTTAGGCAATCTAGTATTGTTTTCATGTCATTATATTATCTATCAGTCATATCAATGTCAAGTGCACTACTAAAGAATGATCATCATAGATATATATACTCATACTCATTATCAATGAGGTTTACATCTATTTCCAGTCAGCTATTTATTGCATAAAATATACTTATCGTAAACGGCTATGCACGAAATTATTTACAAAACAAAAGACATGTCTATGACGTCATGCTTAAAATGAAAATGACAGCAGAAGTTTCTATCCCTTTCATTTTGTGAAATGTTGACGTGAGAAATAATATTTAAAACTAGCTTCTGCCCGCGACTTCGTACGCGGATCCTGTCCCTTATGCCAGCGACTACGGGGTCAGCAAAATCAAAGATCTGAATCGTCTGATATGTTGACTTGAAAACAACGGAATACGCATAGCCATTAGAAACGTTCCATAATTTAATTTTTGTACTTCAACGGCAAAAGCACAGCAGACTAAACAAAACGCTGAGAACTGAACCGCAACAGACGTGACCATAGGGATAAAAGTAGTGATTCTAATTAGTCCGCATTTAAGTTGTCAAAGTTGTGTGTGGCAAAAATATTACACGTATTATTACGTTAAAAAACATTAAATGTTACTGAGATGACAAAGTCGTGATGACTTAGTGGAAGTCGTGGTGGTTTAGTGGGTAGAGAACCAATCTCTCAAGTATGAGCGTACGTCCTGCCAATGCAACTTTTCTAAGTTCGTATGTACTTTCTACGTATATTTTGGATACCAATGACCGTTATTTGGAGGGGATGTTAAACTGTAGGTTCCGGCTGTCATTGAACATTCTTGGCAGTCAGATGCCAGTAAGTCTGACCAGTTTTACCAAGGGGTGTTGGGTTGAGCGGGTAACCGGGTTGTGGAGGTCAGATAGGCAGTCGCTCCTTGTAAAACACTTTTTTAACGACGTCCACCGGGGATTGTCCTTGGGTTCATTTCTATAGTGTATAAAGGGATAATCGTCGGTTTTGTGTCACCATTTCATTAAAGTTGTCTCAAAAGGGCTTCAGTGTGTTGGCTTCGGCCCCACGTTTGCCTCCCAAAAATTCGGAACTCTGTAGTCCCGAGGTCTGGAAGAGACATACAAAATAATAATGAGATATAACGCAACAAATTCGAAGAGTGGGGGCTCGTACCGCCACGTCTAGGTATGTAAAATTTGTACTAAGCAGTGACTTAACACAAAATTCAAGCGTGTTATATCTTCGTTATTATTTGTTTGTGAGAAGGAGAAAAGAAAAAATACGTGTCCATTATTTTAGGGTTATCTAAAAGACGGACTAATTACTTTTTTTGATTCACCATACCTATTTCATAACATTCATTTCTATACATTTCAAGTGTAGTATTGCTCTTGAAGTTCCACATCAGGTGTTCCAGATCTTCGATGTATATACGTCAATAGAGAGTGCTTATCAGATTGAACCACTTTTGCTAAAACGTCACACCTCTATATGCTATAGTCTAGCTGGGCCCCTGGAGTTCCACATCAGGTGTTTTAGATCTTCAATTTGTATAAGTCAATAGAAAGTGCTAATCAAATTGAACAACTTTTGCTAAAACGTCATACCTGTATATGGTACAGAGAAGCTGGGCTCTTGGGGTTCCACATCAGGTGTTCCAGATCTTAAAATTTATTATCTCAGCTGAAAATGCTCATCACATGAAACAATTTTTGCCATGGTACCATTTTTGTATCTCTTATAGTTTTGTTGGTCTGTTGGTGTTCTGCATCAGGTCTTCAAGTTTCGAAGATAAATTATAGCCTATATGTTGACCAGGCTTAATACTGATACAACAAAGAAAAAATCATTGAAATCCGTTCAGTAGTTCGGAAGATTAGCGTGTACAAACAAACAGACATACAGACATACAGACAAACAGACAGAATTTTTTTTTTGGATTTGTGCTCCATTACTGTTTCTAAACCCCACCCAATTATTATTTTTTTAATATATTCAATGTACAGACACAGTTTTTTTACAGATTTATTATATGTATAGATATAAAGCAGTAAAGTTCATTTTTCTAATGTGTTTCATATTTTTGAACACTTATAATGCTTGGATACCATTGGCGGGCTGACTGTAACCATATTTATGGCGGTTTGACTGAACCGATCTATATGACATTTTAAACGTCTCGACCTTTTGAGCGAATATATTGTTGACAACAATATGGAAACTTTCTTTGTACCGATATTATTGATTTTTTGGTTGCGTCTATTTATTTGAATACCCTGAGTGTCACTAACTATTTGACGCTGACTGTACATATGTTATACAAAATAAATTGTTAGTAAATAAAAACTTAAAACTATGTTAGTAGCACTTCACTTATGCACTATGTCACTGTGCGGTCCTGTGGCACTTGTCCGCGGAAGCGCCGGAACACCACGTCCTGTGGCCAGAAGTTCTCGTCCAACACGAGGTGCAGGAAACACGTCGGCACTCGCACCACGAACGCCTTGAAGTTGGCGTTATGGCGCGACTCCAGCAGCTGCACTCTCGGGGCGTACTTCAGCTTCTGACGCACGTACTCCACGATGTCCTCCGCCTTAGTGGTGTAGTGTAGGCGGGAGATGTACACCGGGGTGTTCGGCTTGGCGGCACGAATTTTGATGTTTGGCTCAATAGGAGCCGTGCCGCAGCGATTCTTATTGGTCCGCTGACGGCGCTTCCTCCTTTGCACCGTAACGAACCCCTCATCGTCAGTCCGATTCGGTCCCTTTACGGGCACGGGCTTCTTCGTAGCATCAATTTTGCTACCGGTGACGCTAGCGTAGTCTCGACGTACATTTTGATGTTTCGTCGACGCTGCAGAAACAAGTAGCTGATCGAGCGGTCGAGCGGCGGCGAGCGGAGGAGCCGCAGGGACGGGAGCGGGGCAGCGGGGCGCACGAGGCGCGCATTGTGCCGACTCAGCATTCGGTGGTGACAGCGGCGATGGTGACAAAACTGCTGACGCGAAACTTGCACCCGATACATCGAGGCACGCTCCGCGCCGCATGTTTACGTTCGATACACCCACAGGTGACCCAGTTACAGTCACCGATTTACGCAACTCGTTAAGTTCGCTGCGCAAATCGGCGACTGTAATTTGGGATGCATCTAACTTCTTCTGTACATCCGCAAGACTTGCCTTTAGAAAGACGATGTCTTTCAGCAGGCTCGTAACGTCGACGTGGTCGAAGGTGACGGGCGGAAGCTTAATCAGATCCTTGGCCACAAACGTAGGCACGTCGTCTGGATCGGTCTCCTTTAGCAGCGTGATGACATCTTGAATGCTCTTCTTTGTCCCGTCACGCCGGCGGGACACCATCAGGTCGCTCTTGTTGAGCAACCGGTACAGCAGCTGCTTTGCAGCAGCGACGTCCTCCTCGCTGAAGTTTGTCGCGCAGATCTGGACAGCGGACACCTCGTCCATCACATCCAGCTTCTGCTGCAGGAACGCCAGCAGCTCATTCGCCACGAGTTGTTCACTCATGGCGATTAAAAACGACTAGCAACGGCTTGTGCCGCGCTAAATTCTAATTTGTAATAAACAAATATACGCGTCAGCAGCACGACTGCATCGATTCGCAGCTAGTACGAGACGCAGCTAGTACCCTATTCTACCCTTGAGCAGAAACACTGAAACACACTCAAAGGATCTAGTCTCTTATTTTAAAGTCTAGACGAAATATAATTGTATTATGGATGAATGTAGGATCGTGTCTTAACCTTTTCTAGATAAATGTAGGTATACCTATATGTATATTTTGTCGATAGTAGGTGTATGTAGCGAATATGTAACGACTGTGAATATTTATTTTATATAAAGAAGTAACCGTCTCTCGCGTTTTCACCAGTTTCCCAAGTGAATTACTTCGTTTACCCGTATTATAAGGATATCAATCTTTTATTTAGGCTAGCTATACCTACCCCTAAAAAACTTTACATCAGTTCATCTGCAAAAGCAAACAAATTCGTTCGTTTACAATATCGATTAAAAAACATGTCCAGAATACAGCATACATCACTGATTTCAATTATCCCATCCATCTTTTAGTCGCAGATTTTTTGCGAGTGCATAAATATGACAGAGCTCGGACCAGTGGTATTTTGCGGTGATTCCGTGGAAGACGCATCGCCAATAACCAGCGGATGGCAAATATTCCGCACAGGAATACTGTGTGCAATGTGTGCATTGTGTGCATATGCTGATAGTGCGAGGTATGAGCTGAAGCGGGGGAAAGTAATTATGAAGTTTTCTTGTGGCCTAAATATTTTGTGGTATAAAAATCGTAAAGAAATATGTAGTAGGTTTAGATTCGTTGTTAATTAATTAAGTTTCGATTCAATTATACCGAGAGGTTGTAATTCATCTTGAAAATCAGCTGTTGTAAAAGCACATACCTACTTGTAATTTGTGCAGCCATTTAGCTACATTTGTTGGCTTTAATGCTCGCTTTTGTTTTAATACCGCAGCTCTCAATCACCATACCCGGATATTAATTGAATAAAGCTCGCTAATTCTTATCCCGCAGCGTATCGCAGTGACAGCAAACACACATCGATCTTGGCAGGACGTCGACTCGGCATCGAACCCATTACCCGCGCCGGACGCGACAGATAAATTGTTATAGATAAGCTTTTCATATCAGTGTCACAGCGACACACGGATCCATCAACATTCTGTTCCACCATTTTGTTTTTCATAAGCCATATTTTAGATAAAAGGTTTTCATACGCCATAAATATGGATGGATGTGATCCAAAATCAACTGTTTCAAACGCGCCATTTGAATATCAGAGGAATATTCATTTATTATCAATTCCTCGTTTTGAACATTGCACTTCGTTATTATGTATGTATAAAAATTGTGCGCTGCTTTGAAACCACATGAAAAGTTTAAAATTCTTTAATAAAACATCATGCATTTCAAACCGGCTCGCTTATTCACTGATATGGTTCAGACTACTGCTTAATTGAAATTCCAGCACGTGCATACATAAGGACAGTAACAAGAAACTTAAAAAAAAAAGAATATTCTCAATTTTGAAATCAGTTTTCTTTTATTTTATTGCCAAGTCAGTTTAGTAACGGCTCTACTCCAAGAAGTCAAAACGAAATATTTGGCCGAAGTGTCCCAAGCGCTGAGGTCCGTGAAGCCAGGCCGACTGGAACCCCTCGGCCATCACATCAAGCCGACGAATAAATATTCATGAGGCGCACCGCTATCCATTAGGCGTCCTCCATTGACGCAAATGCCATTATTAACCCTTAAATTGGCAGTGTACTCCACCAAAGACATTAACTTTTTTTAAATCGATTGTAGTACTAATCTAAAAAAAATACATTTTGTTTATTCTTTTTGACTTGCAATAATTGTTTATTTTGGTAGAAAAAATATTTGAATGTGGTTCCATTGAAAAATAGCTGTCAAATTCAAAATGTCTTCCAAGCGGTCTGATGCATCTGGGTCACGGGTAAGTTTTTTGTGTTTTTCAAAATTTTTTTGGATGGGACTTGTGGTTATTTAGCTTTAAATTGCATAGGAACATTATAAATGCTATCAATCATTCGTAATTTTGTGTGTAAATAATGTTATCGCAATTTTATAAGTTCATAACTGTGTATGTACTCCCTGAATACCGTTGCTAAGTACGTAGTGAAGTCCACAACATAAACTTTGGTATACACGGAGTACATTGCTTATTACTTAGAAATGCAAACTAGCCTTTTTTTGTTCGTTTTTATGTAAAATGACTTCAGTTGTGTCGTGAATTGTATGTCATACAGCATATTATTTTTCATTTTCAGCAGTGCTTGAACCTGACACGACCTGATTTAGCAGATATGCTTATATCTATGTACCGAGCTTTGTACAAGAGCCGACGTCTCGAAAGGGGTCCGGTACATGGTGATATTTGGGTGGGTGAAGGAGAAAATAATTCAGAAACCTACAGCTGAACGGCCTGTGGACAGTATCAGAAAATGCTGTAGGACATTTTCCAGAAATAGCAGATAAGCAATCACGCTGTAGGTTTTGCAAAGTTAGAAGAACTAAAGTTTTTTGCGTGAAATGCAATGTGCTCCTGTGTTTTATGGTAGGAGAAAGTAACAAAAGAAATTGCTTCCGCTAATCTCACACGCAAATGCATATTATGTAGTTTGATAAGAATTATGACTAATAAAGTGAAGATTTTACTAAAATGTGTTTTACTCATATTTTGGCAACGTACTCCACGTAGTACGAACATAAGAACCACTATAGTTGGCAACGTACTCCTCGGAGTACATAGATTTTCGCGAAAACTGTAATAGGTAGATTTTTTTTTCGATTTTTTTCAGTCATCTGTCATCGTAATAAACCAGGAAATAACAAAAAATAATTAAATTTTTGTAATAAATTGATTTGCCAATTTAAGGGTTAATATCATTCCTAAAGTCCACGCTTTTATTTGCGCACGACTTCGGAATCACAATACCGCTAGGACACAGCAAAAAATCATATTTGTTTAATTTAATCGTATTGCAAACTCTATGAAAACTGGGGCAATTAAAACTTGCTATTTTGAGTCAGATTAAAAATTTATAAAATATTCGAGAGTTACTGAAGATCTGGTTACCTTAATAGAGCGAGCAATAAGGTCGTTATTAAAATTTGCAATTTATAAAGTGCTCTCAAACTTTTTATCAAGTTAAAAACTTAAGCGTCTCTACAAGAAGGAGGAAATACAGGCAGTGGAAGACTTGTGGGCTGACGGGATTCTAACATGGAGGATCAAAGAGACCATTCAATTTCTGTTCTTTCTACTCTCAATTGTTTCTCAAGTCAAGAGAACCTATTTATTCTCTCAGGATATGTAATAGCGAGTAATTTATATGGTGCAACAGTCGCGCAACTATTTATCAACTCTAGCTGTGAGCTCCTCAATAAACAACTAATAACAAATTAATTAATATGCAAAGTTGCAGCCGCTCTCAGCAGCCGCGGCTTCTCAAACTTTCCGCTAAAGCCTCCGAAAGAGACTACTTAACGTGCCTCAAAATGATGGATAAACTAATACGAGTGCACCACAGCCTGCCTCTTCAAATAAACTACAAGTAAGTACTTAATACTCATATATCTACCAGTCAGAACTAACTCGAGTAATTCCAGCTACCCTACAGTTCATCTGATCACTTCAATGTTGAATTATTAAGCCAAGTGCAGCCGCAGCCAGGTTGAGCTTTGCAACTTGATATCGCTTCACAGAAACAGTCAAATGTTTTCCCTGAAAAGTAGTGCGTGTTAGTGAGCTTACACAAAATTTGGGAACGTTAGATAACACCACTTGAGCATCCACAAACAATCTAAACTTTCCGAACCACTGGCACGTACTTCAGCCGGGATTCGAACCCAGCAAGTTGTGTTGAAATTAATTGAGAACGGCCGTCGTGCGGTGTCCCGGCCAACAGGCGGCCATTGTTCGCACGACACACGCCCCCCGCGCGCCCCGCACCCCGCCGCCAATTAAATCCATAGATGCTAATTTACAGACATAGTTTGATAGTTGAAAACCGCTGTTTATTCAATAGATACGCTTTAAACTGGACAAGTTTGTATGCCCGTGTTCTCGGCTCTCGGCAGTTGCTAACAGCAGTTTTAGAATTTAATTTGGAGGGTATTTTGTTATACTTACCTAATTACGGCCTGTGTACTACACTGAAGCGTAAACCCCGAATTTACGTGAAAAGGTCATGCAGTCAATAGGCAAAGTTAGCGAATGTCCCATAGAGGTCGTGTTGTGTCTCACTAGGCAGCAGCCCCATAAATATTTGTTCAAAATCATAAACATTTTCCATAAAATGTAGAACAATATGCTAACAAAATACCAGCAGTTTAAATACCCCTAACGTTATGTTCAATACAATGGTATTTGTGTTGGGCAACCCGATCACAAACGGGAATTACAGTTCAATAGTTCTGCGAAAAAATACACAATGAGTTTTAGAGAGCATACATAGCAACAAATTGGTTGTGTCCGAATAAATTAAATCGTTTATTTTGTTAATTGGACATTGCATCACTTTACACGTCAAATTACTTTAAGAACGCATTTCTTAACTGGCTGACTGTTCTAAACTCAAGTTGCAATTAAGTCGCAAAGTCTTTACTCTTTACTCACGCAATGTTAAAACGAAATATTTTTTTGAAACATATACATACACAGTCTGGAATGGTCTTTTGAGGAAAAAGCCATCGGAAGCAAAAGTTCGCGTATTTCAACAGAACTAAAAAACAAGCAGATCTGTGCAATATTGTCCGTTCCAATTTATAATTGTATAGCGGTCCCTAACCAAAACATCAAATCAGTTCCCGGAAAATGTCCCTAAACGCTTACAGATGAATACGATTAACGCGACAGTGTCTCTACGACGTCTTGACCCAATTGAGACGAGGGTGGGGCGCTGGGGGGGCAGGGTGGGGTGACTGGTGGGGCGGGGGTGCTCAGTCGACGATTACAATGTCAGTATAGCGGGACATGTCGCCAAATTGGAGGATGTGGACCGAGTATCTGATCTGTGTTTGTTTTCCTCCAGTTGGTTGTTCCTTTTTAATGTTTTTGCTAAATAAGAAGAAGTTGCCGGCATTAGTGTGAAAGTAAATGAACTTTGTTCCCATTGCGCTTACATCTGTTGCCTGTAGATGGATGTAAAGATTAGGTGTTCATTGTAATTAAATAACCTTATTTATAGGTGCTTTGGAGAACTGAAATCTACTCTACGAAACTACCTACATATATCTTTAGCTTTCAATAAAATAGGCGTGAGTAAATACGCGTCTATAAATTGAACCGTTCAAGACGTCGCACCGTAAAAACTGGAAAGACGCCGGGTGCAAAACTTAGTTACTGATAAAGATCAAGACCCATTACAGCTAAGTACGTGCAAAGAAGTTAGAAATCATAAAAGTTTTACAACTTCGGCGCACTTTCTTTAAAAATTCTCTGACCTTGTAAACTCCCACCTACAGAAGTTATTAATCTCCCATAAAAATGGAAACCTGTAAAAACTCCAAAAAAATGTTCTTGAAGAAACTCCATACCTCGGCTCTAGTTACCATAACGGCACCAAAGTTCGGGGGGCGAGCAGCTCAAGCCATATAATTTAGAAGAAGAGAAAGAAAATTAATATGATGTTATAAAGAAAATGAGATATCGGTTTGTGAAAGCGATCGCTTTATTTTCGGGGACTTGTTATTACGCACGAATGGTTCCGAAGATGTTACACATCCACGAACATAAGTACGTAATATGATTATATGTTTCTTCATATTGGTTTCTTTGGCAAAGCAAAAATTTAATTTTTATTCTGTTTGCCTTGTACGTATGTTTATTGACTTTACCTTTACATATGTAGCTATTTTTAGATCTAGCTAATGGCTCGGTTGTGTGATACAAGGTTTTCCGCAAATCAGTCGATGTATTGAGCTTTCAATTTAATATCCCGGGAACAAATACCTATTCTACATGAACCGCTTGTTGTTTATTACTAATTGATTGAGCAAGTTTTATTAATCGATACTATGTGTTATTACTACATATCTAATTAGGGAGGTACTCAATTATCATGTCTTATCTATACAGTACAATAAAGAGAAAAAACAGTTTTATTTATTTACTAGCTTCTGCCAGCGACTTCGTCCGCGTTAGATTCGGACTTTGTGCAAAGAGAGGAAGAAATAATAATCACCAGCCTATCCATTTATCGAAATCTGTGCGTACCTAGCCTATTATTACTTAGCTTTAACCAATAAGGCTGCACACGCGACGGAAGCTTAAAAAATGGAGTAACTTCTCCCGTTTTTCCAACATTTCCCATTACTGCTCTGCTCCTATTGATCATAGCGTGATGAAAAGTATCCTATAACCTGCCCAGGAGTATGAAGAATATTTGTGCCAAGTTTCATGAAAATCCGTCGAGTAGTTTTTGTATCCATAACGAACATACAGACAGACAGACAGACAGACAGACAGACAGACAGACAGACAAAAATTTTACTGATTGCATTTTTGGCATCAGTATCGATCACTTATAACCCCCTGATAGATATTTTGGAAATATATTTAATGTACAGAATTGACCTCTCTACAGATTTATTATAAGTATAGATATGTTTGTTTGTACGTCTCCACTATCTGTGGGTTCTACAGGCTATCTTTTATCCGAGTGCGGGAAGCAGTATTCACGGGGTGCGGGTGAAACCACTAAAGCCTAATAACAGCTAGTCAACTAT
Organism: Helicoverpa assulta; assembly: GCA_963856015.1. Taxonomy (NCBI): domain Eukaryota; kingdom Metazoa; phylum Arthropoda; class Insecta; order Lepidoptera; family Noctuidae; genus Helicoverpa; species Helicoverpa assulta. Next base: position 362,130 of record CAWLCW010000008.1, read on the forward strand.
ATTAACTATATACAAAGTAGTAGAAATACACAAAACACGTGCAAAAACAGCCAGTGACCGTGAACAACCAGCATGTTCTATTCCACAGCATCCCTGCCTCGCAATCTATTCATACAAATATTTAAAATGAAACAAGACAACGTTCTGCAGTCAATACAAATCGGGGAGCGCAAACTTGCCGCCTGATCACGCGGCAAACAGACGCGCTGTTTGCGCGACTACGAGCGACTCCGGGCGTCTTCTGTTGACACGGACAATGATGCACGATGCTGACACAGAACTAGGATTCCGGTAGTTGTAATTGGCTCCTATGTTACAAGAAAGACGGCTTTAAAGAATTATAATATTAGATTCATATATGAACTTTTGTTATTCTAGGAAATAAGTAAACCTTCAGGTTTACACGGCCTATTTTAGAAAGTACTCATAAAGGCAGTATATTTAAGTGTAAAAAAGCCTCGTAAAATGCCAATTTAAGAAATGAAAACACATAAATTCTCTAAATTGGACTTGATTTATTAGCACGTATTACACGTTAAACCTGTCGGCCTTCACAAAAGTATAAACATACTTCCTCGTAAACGGCAGTTATGTGAGTTCTTACAGTTAGGGTAAAAGCTCGGGCCATTTATACGCGGCTACCTGAAACGCGGCTACATCAAAAGACGAGACGTAATCAGTACGAGGCTTAGAACCACCGGCTCTCACAAGCCTCTTTACTTAATTTATTTAAAGGAATTAATGGAATAAAACGATTACTTTTGTTATTTTAAAAATACAACGTGAATGTTGAATTAAAGTCTTAGTTAGATAAAGTAAAAGACTTTTATTTGAAGGTTGGGTTTAGTTTTACAGACGAGTTTTATGAGTGTAGTTAAACAATGGTATCAGTTTATGATACATCTGAAAATCAATTCACCTGTGTTATTTTCAAATTACATACCCACCATCAAAGTATCTACTTCTATGTTTCTCTCGCACCCTTTACCTATTCTAAAAATAAACAAGGTTATCGATATATAGAAAGCACTTCGTTCCCGTCAACTTACGACAGATCAATCAGACAATCGCTATCATTTAGATAGTTGAGTGAGCAACTGTAACATGTATCTGAAGCCAACAAACAGAACGTATTCCGTACAAAGGAAACAACAACAAATAGGTCATAAAAACAAGATTTATCAAACGCCGAACGTCGTCCAATTTATCGGAAATTCGGAAGCTAAACAAAAAGCTCGGTTCAGTAGCCGCTACCCAACGCGACAAAACATCGCCGATACGAAAAACTAATTTCCTAACAAAACATAGGATTGAATTAAAATACAAGGGAATATATTGTCTTTTTGCTAGCAATAGATACGGAGCGTGTTTTTGTTCGTTTGTCCCGGAACAAATAACGTTCACGGTAAGGTGCGTTCAGACGGGCCGACTAACGATGGCGCGATTTGAAATCGTAACGAAAATCTTGCCTACATTGTGTATTGCATTAATTTATAAAATGTTCTTTCTGTGGAGTCAGAAATGCCCGTATTTAACATACCATAATATAAAAACTACCTATGATATTAAAGCCAAGTTGGGCGCCATAAAAAAAGCAGTTCAATCTCCACTTCAGCGAATTTTAATTAATCAAAAACAGAAAATATGAAAGTAAATAAATTGCTTCTTGGTCACATGTTATAAAAGAGCTGCCTATCATGGCCACAGCTGGGGGCTATACGATGCGAAAATGTCAAACGACTTCAGTGGATCTGTGGATTTATATTTTTAATCTGTGCGCCGCGGTGCGGTTCGAGTGCGACGCGGGGACGCGCGATTCCGGCGAAATCCTTCCCGCACTGGATGAAACAAGTATTAGATTATTTATAATTGAATTGTCGGCGTGTTGTTTTACGTTCGTTTGTCAGACGCACTTATTGAATTATGTTCGGTGAGAAATTTGTTTTTTCAGTTGCTTTGTGCTGAACTGGTCCGGGAGAACACGTCTTTGAATGATTGAGATATAACGCTGTTGGAATTCAATTTAAACGAGTTTGATGTTATTGTAATTCGTTTTGCTGTTTCTGTTTTCCTGTTGTCACTAATAGATTTTGAATTCCTGTTGGAAGCTTCGTTTGAATAGAATATCAAGCATCACCGACTTTAATGAATTTGAACCTATATAGGTACCTTTCTTTTTATCCATTGTCGAAAGGTTTCGTAGCAATCCGTGCAACGCATACCTACCTGGGTATTGACCACTGATTGATACTCGACTGACAGTCTGGCGTTACTCTCGTACCGTCAGTCAAAGGTTCTGACAGTCAGACAGCGGCCGGAAAGATTGACAACAAATTAAGATGAACTGTAACCATGTCATTGATGTAATGCGAACTGTCCGTGAACTTTGTAATACCTATTCTGTTCGCAGACAACATACTTGTAAAACATTAGTTTCCAGATATCTACTAAACTGATCAAGTTCCATAGGATACCTTCTATGAACCTACTCAAACTACTGTGTGATTTGCAAATAAACAATGTCGTTAATGGAGCTCAAAAATGTTTTGAGGTAATTATATCCCTGAATAGATTTATGTAGAGGTATCAATAAGTTTCACGCCATAGATACCTACATTATTAACACAAAAACTACTATCTTAACAATCTTACCATGACCATCTATATCCTTCGCTACCAGTTACACAAGGTGCCAGTAAAGTGCATTATTACATTACACACGACGCCATCTCTAAGCAGGTACTATAATATTTCAGGTAAGTTCCCTCTCTCTGACCCCTCCGCCATATATCTCCAGTGTTCTTCATTTATTTCGGCCTCCTCTGATATATCGACATGTTTGACAACATATCGTTAAGGAAAATTGAGTGATAGCCTTTCCTTCGAGGAACTAAAAATTACCTAGATAGAATTCCTGTTATGAAACTATGGTTATTATAATGTTGTCATTATGATCCCCAATCTAATTTTTTACAATAAGTCATGTGTCCCGCGGTATTTATTTTCGTGACGAGGAAATTTTCCGTTTAGTTAAAAAGTTGCTTACATTGTCTTGTTGAAGTTTCAATAAATTCCATTTAGCTGTTTATGCTTTAAAGAGTAACAATCTACACATCCACACAAACTTAGTCTAGATAATCTTAGTATTCTCTTTTCCCATAAGCACCTGCTAAGAGTAATTTGTAAGTACTCAGGTACCTACTGCTTCACTTTCATACATTTTGCTGAAGAACACGCGACTTCAAGTATAAACCCCTGACCTTTCAAAAGGACATCATCAAATTTTCAAAGGTCAAAGTATGTCCGTCTAGGGCGCACCCTCGGGGCGGTTCAGCAAGACCTATTTTGTTATACTTACACAACAAAAAAATATTACACAAGCAGCCAAATTAATCTGTTTGAATGAAAACTTAATTCTAGTTACTAAGGATTAATATATATAGCCTTAGAGTTTTACCTAAAAAAAACAACAACCCTAATTGGCGTGAAGCATAATTAATATTATATAAATCGGATCCGGCTGTAGGCCATATAAAATACCCATATTGATTAACCACCACACATTGTTGGTGAACCACAAAAATAACTGCCATTTAATTTGTAACGTTATTACTACTGTCATTGATGACATAACAGTTAATTGCAGATTAAATATCTTCAATGTCTGAGCATTGCCTTGTTTATAGAACCTGTTGGTTTACAATTAGATTGGCTACATGACTTTGTAATGTTGTCTATTTGTCCACGTTCCTAGTAACTTGGTACCTACGTGTCTGTGTTGAAGTTAGTTAGCTTGTTGTAAATCACAAGAGTCCACAGATATCTGCTGCTTCTGTGTCAATATTTACGACCCTATTAACGTTGGATGTTACAACTTTGACGTAGAGGCAGCAAGACAGTCCCCACTACTTGATTTGGAATCGATCTTCACTTGTAACTAATAATTCATTTTAATTAACTGTATATATTTAATTAGCCTCACTACATATTTCATTTCATGGCGAATTTTCCTTAATCAATGACAAACATCATAACCACGAGTCATAGGGAGGTACCTCACTCAAAGTCGCGTCTCCATCCACGTCATTATTATGTACACGTGTAAACCTGGATCATTGCTAATTAATACCTTAATCACCCGTTATAACTCTCTCGGGAAGTAATCTGACACTCTTGCTGTCTGCCCAAATAACCCTTTTAAATTCTTACTTACAGATATTCGTTAAATATGCAAAGATATGTAGATACGTAGGTATATGTGGCTGGTGGTAACCACAGGAGAACACGTATGTAATGGTTGGCGGCCTACCGATCGTTTGCGGGAACTAGCGAAGCATTTCATTCTCCTATCGGCACAAATATTATATACAGCCGGGTAATTTATATGAACGTAGGGAAAGGTCTATTTGATCGGATAACCGCACCGGGAGGCTTTCCCGGAAACATCGTGTGTTTTCCTCGAACCCTCCAATTTTATATCCTTGTTATGAAATATTAAATTTCAAAGACTCGTGTTGGAGGGAATTTCGAATGGTGTGAAACAATGACTTTTACACGTTTCACCAGTCGAAGTTAAATGTCAGAGGTCATCGCACGGAACGCTGTGAGCTTTTTATATGAACATCAATATATTCTCTATCTTTTTAAAATATTATTATATCGATATTTTCTTGTGTTTTCAATTTGTATAGCTACTTAAATAATGCTTCAGTTTGCCTATACAAGTAATTAATGTTTGGAAGGTACTTTTAATATCATCAAGCTGTTATACAATATGATGTAAAAAGTATTCATATTCTGGGTACTAGCAAAGTACTCGTAATTAGCGAGCTACACACTTAACAAAGAATTTTATTTCAAAACAATTTACACAGTGCTCCAACAAACCGAGACAAATACTCGTACTTTTTTAGTAATTCTATTGTTTTATTTGAAGTAAATACCATAAAACAGCTATATTGAATTTCGTATAAACTACGACAATGGTACATTTATTTGAATTATGAGCGAACAGAGAACGTTACTGTGATTTCACAAGTTTTTCGTTTTGCACGAGTGGTACAATAACAAAGGTAAGCATACAAAACTGTGAATAATTTTCATTTTCCTCGCGACAGATATGTAAATGTGGGAGCAAAGAATTCGCTTTAAATAAATTGAGGGTAGGAAAATGCTGGTGAGGTCGCCATGTTTTCCCTGCTTTAAGTGAATATTATCATGTATAGCGTCAATAGCGTGACTTAGTTAACGACATAATAATAGCTATGGTAATAGCTTATATATCAGTCCGTTAAAAACAAGATTGATCTGCAAATGCTACCAAACAGTCATTTGGGAATCACCATATTTCACACAATAGGTAAGCAGACCTAATAACACAAAAAAAAACAGAGTGAAACGTTCACGTTCCCAGCCAAGTTGTTCCAACTTTCAAGGAACAAACAATTAATTGATTCTCAATTATAAAATCAAAGCGATACAAAACGCCACCAGAGCAATAAAGAACAGTTTACTTAGTTTCATAAAAATCGAAGAGCTCAGTTTAGCAAAACAATTACAAGCGCTAGTTAAAATGAGAAAGGTTGGAAGTTGTTCCCGCTCCCGAGATTAACGAGGACTTAAGATACAATATCCGCCGACAATACTGGGCTATGCTGTAGTGCCTTCAATCTTTCAGTAGAAAAATGACTTTAAATAAATAAGTATAATAATTGATAAAATTAAATTATTTTATTAAGTTAATTAATAATTTTTCTAAAATTAATAATAAAACACCTAAATTAAACTAAAATAAATACAACTAATCACTATACATATATACAAACTTAAACTACTTATCTTTATACAAAACTAAAAATAAAATACTATATACAAAATATATATAAACATAAAACATAATATAAAATATATTTGATAAGATAGTTTTTAGGTTAAAAAGTTTTCTAGCGTTTAAAATGTAGGTAGATACTTAATTGTTGTCTCAAAACTGAATAAACACCCAATATTTGCTGGAACTATCCCAGTATTTAACCCGAACGTTTAATTTCAGTCCCATACGTGTTCCCTACAAGCATGTCTAGTAACTACCCAGTTAGGCAGGCAGTTCACAAATTAAATCCGAAGTCTGACCCATGTTCCGACCCTACCATTCTGTACAATACGGTTTGTTACTCCAAACTTTATTCCCGGCAAGAACTACGGACCTCGGCGAAATAACAACGTTGTATCAATAATTACTCAATCAACTCAACTCTCAACTGTGAGTATTTTTCTTCAAAAATCACAAGTGGAAAGTTACTGTTATTGATATTGAAATTTCTGAAGTTCAGTGAAGTAGACGGTAAATAATAAATACTTACTTAAATAAAATCTAGGTCGGAGTACTTTTGGAGTTGCTTATATTCAATGTTGTTTTCAATCTGATTGTCGGTAGTAAGTACGTACCTATCTAGTTAGGTACCTTCGTACCTACTGCAGGTCAGAGCGCATCAATAGGATCTGCCTATTGGGTTAGGTACCTTACCATTAAAAGCAGCAATACCTAAGATTCTTACCTACATACACACACAACATATACGCGTAGGTATGTGTTGAAACAGATCACAATAACAAGCATTGTTGGAGAACATAATTATGTACCTATCTCTTTATTTTTCTTAGAAAAACTACAAGGAATCCAATTTATCATATGGTATATGTATTTCCAAGTTATATAGAGAAGGGGTTTATAATATCAGGCTAAGTATATGATTTTCAATGTCAACACAGACGCGAAGCACAAACTAATTTATTCCGCGACACAGACTTCAACTTAAAACTTGTGAAGAACTTCAGGACGATCATAAAACGAATACAAGTGAGAACAGTTTCCAACTCACTAAAGACTAAGATTTATGCTGGAAAGTGTTAAATGCAAAGTTTTCAGTTATAAACCATTTTTGGACAGGTCTAGACGGGTGAATTTGGCGGTTGCCTAATCAAGAAGGATGGCATACTAACTAGCTAAATAAGTACGTAGGGTAGGTACCTATAAGGACTTCAAATCGGTACCTAAGTAATTGCCGACGGTAAGGCGTGTGAATAGCCTCACCGGGAAAAAAACATGAAGGAAGCGCGCGATTTAAAATTTGAAAATAGAACGCGGGGGAATCAATATTGCGGTGAACATAAATCGTATTAATAAAATCCCTATTGATGAGATTCCGCTATGAGACATCAATACCCACTATAACTATTTGCAGCAATAAAGCCCATTTACCTTCGAATCCAGGGACTCGTAACCAGGGAGATGCCTCGTTTCTGCCTTGATTCATCCACCGGTGGACTGGATAAAACTCAGGATATCAACACAGCACTGTAAGTTCTCAATGTCTCCCATCAGCAGATCCACTTATTACACGAGAATACACAGAAATTCAACATATTTTAACTAATTGTTTTAACAATGGAATTATTAGCACAGAGCGGTGTATATTTGATACAATGCGAATTGCCGCGGGAAGAGTACTATGTCCGTCCTTGGCGGGGTGGACGGACGCCATCTATTGGTCTGGGAATGGGCGCATCAATAGACACTCAATTGTGTTACTTTTTATGTGAAAGAATCGTATAAACGTTTTAAGATGAAAAATAACTTCGTTATTTTATTTTTTATTTAAAAATTATATTAATTGAAAAAAGGCACGCGAAATATCTACACCATCACGGTAACTTGTACCTTTTTCAATTTTCCGAATTCTCCTACTACTTTCAGTTTTCCAAACCTACAAGTGTAGGTATCTATTGGTAGGCAATGCCAGCTGCTACACGGCATTCATTATGTACCAAAAAAAAGATCCCTATCCAAGACTAAACCAGAAATCTATGAAAGCAGCAAGTCTAGTATAATTCCCAAACTGTGTCCGTTGAAGCGGCACATTAGCGCTCTAACCCGCGTCCATTATGTTGGCGTGGCGTGGCGTGTTGGGGCCCCGGCTTTGCCTCACTTATTGTGGGATAAGCTGGCTCAGCCGGCCTGTTGACTTGCACACAACGCCCGCTGTTAGCAAACTACGACTTCTTTACGTAACTTGAGATACTGCATTTTGTTGCTACATGTCTTTTCTAGAAAAATACATGAATGTATGCAACAATATTGGGTATTTACTTACGAGTTTGTTTAGTTTATTTTTGCAAGTATACGAACTAACTTTCAGGTTACCTACCTAATATGTAAAGACTAGACAATATTTCTTGGATACCTAATAAGTTTTGTCGTGGGTATCTACTCATGTGATTGCCCTGGAGAGCAACTGGTTTTCAGCTTGAACGTGTACAGAAATAATATGGTAACTTTGTTAACATCGAAAATATCTGTATTTTTTATGAAAACATGCTGAATATATTTTTCTGGTATGTTAATGTCTCTACTTTCCGGGAACATGAAAAAGTACTGTAATGAATGTGTAATATGATATTAAATAAAAATTTCAGTTATGAATATAAATCTTTTATTATAACCACAGTTATAATAATACATTCTTGCTTACAGACTATAACTCGTAACGAACACAGCGACCAGGTCGAACCACAGATACAACTCACAATAGATTCACCTACTTATTATGTACTCTTAGTACCCGTAACGTCACTGATTTAACATGTATGTATGTATTTAAAGATACACGATCACCATAATGTTGTGGATAAAAATGCCTTGGCTGTTTTTATTTTAAACTTATGCTGACTTACTGTTGCTTACAACTTATGATGACTTATTTCAATAACACACCTATTTTTTGTTTTGCTTACTAGGAATAGCACTATGACATTAGCTTCAAACAAACAATGTCAAACATCTATCTGTATTTGGTGAATCAATAGACAGACAGATTATTGAAATCATCTGTTATGGTGGGTTATCTATTCTTCTTCAACCTGTGACTGTCGTTTCTTTTTCTTCTTCTTCTCACTCTTGGGTTCCTCAGCAGGTTGCTCTGGCTCAGCTTCCTCAGAGGGCTGGCCCTCAGACTTCTTCTTCTTCTTCTTTTTCTTCTCTGACACTGGCTCAGCCTCCTGGCTTTCGTCTGCTGCCTCTTCTGACTTTATTTTCTTTTCTTTTTTCGGTGTGACCTGTGGAGAGGAGATTGGATTAAATTCTGGACGTAAAAAAGTATTTTCATGAATGATAAAATATAGTAAGAAACACAGAGACTGCAGACTAGAAGCTACTGAATTATTGTAATGAAACTTGGAGGTAATGACTGAATATTAATAAGCTACTTTTTATCTGTGTGGGAAATAGTTTTCTCGGGAGGCGGGTTAAATTGCAGGTAAAGGCAAATGTCCTATCAAAGGAAAATCTCATGAGGTACTGAATGATTTGCATTGCTCCTACCAAAACAATAAGTTACAGAATTATTTTTCTTTCACATAGAAATTATTTACATATTTATTTATTATATGTATACTTTTTGCACACATTATACAAAAAACAATGGTAAAATGACAATAATCACAGAATAATGTTTATTTTCTATCGCCTGAAAATGAATGAAGGATATTGAAATGAATAAATGAGCACTTACATTATTAGTACCATCCTCGAGTTTGATCTTCTTGGAGGAGACCTGCCCGGCTTCATCATCATCAGGCGAGTGCTCGCGCTTGACCGCTTTCTGGCCCAGGGTGCTGTCACCCGCCACTTGGTATTGGAACACCTCACTGTGGAGCATGGTGTAGTTTTAAAAATCTTAGAGAATGTTTGTGAGACTGGGGATGGTACATTCATCTATTAGGGTTCCGTACCCAAAGGGTAAAACGGGACCCTATTGTTTTCGCTCCTCTTTCCTGCTGTATCTCATGAACCGTGATAGTTAGATAGTTGAAATTTTCACAGACGATGTATTTCTGTTGCAGCTATAACAAAAAATACTGAAAACTAGAATGAAATAAATGTTTGGGGGGGGCTCCCATACGAAAAACGTGATTTTTTGCTCATTTTTGCTCGATATTGATAACGGCAGCAGGTAGATGCGGTTTTATAAATAATGGTACGGAACCCTTCGTGCGCGAGTCCGACTCGCACTTGGCCTTTTTTTTATAACTGAAAGTGAACTACTGAAGTTACAAAAGAAAAAGTAAATATTATTCAAAATATATAGCAAAACTGACTCAAAAGAAAAACAAATATCAAAATCGAATATCTTCAATAATATAACAACTACGAGTTCTATATAAATAATACTAGCGACCCGCTCTGGCTTTGCACGGGGTAACAGTATTTCCCCACTATTTAATGTATGTTATTATACATATAAACCTTCCTCTTTCTATTGAAAAAATCCGATGCGTAGTTTTAAAGATTTAAGCGTACAAAGGGACAGAAAAAGCGACTTTGTTTTATACTATGTAGTGAAGAAGCCATAACTTACGCATAAAACTGGTGTTTATGATAAAGTGGAGCACTCACCTCTTACTCTGATATTTCTCAAACTTGGCCTTAGCTTTGCCTGTACCACTTATTCTTCTCAAGTTGCCTTCCTCTAGCAGCCTCAGTCTGTTCTCCAGCTTGACTTTGTGTTCAGCTCCTAGCTCAAAGGTCACATCCTCTCCGAAGGCATCCACCCTCGTCGCCAGCGCAGCCTTCGCAGCCAACATACGCGACATCTTACCCTTGTTCTTAGTACTACACTGACCTACCAACTGTGCATGGTAAATCAGACCATATTTAGGTGTGTCTTTCTTCGTCTTCAAGGCTCTGAAAAGAGCTTTCTCTGCTCCAAAGATCTGCAGTGTTGAAGCAGGGTGCTTGGCCAAATTCATTAATGAACCAGCATGAGCGATCAACCTAGCTCCTATGTGCTCACCTATCAACACTGTTAGATTGGGTGCCATGGCCATCATTCTTGCCTTCAAGTAATCTGTCAAATGTGTTCTGTAATCTGTGATAGAAATGATCTCGTCACACAGATTCTGAATATTCAAGATGTCATCCTCAGAAATCTCTGTGCCCATGGAGATCTCAGCTGCCTCCTTAACTTTCTCCTCCAGGTCCTCAGGCAGAATGTCAGATAAGTCTGTCTGTGAAGCGTTGTCTCGAGTACCAATTAATTTGACTATTTTGACAAACAGAGTGTTGTCTGTGATGATTTTTCCGAGTTCAGGGAAGTGCCAACCATACCACTCTCTGCATCTCATGACATAGTTGTTTAATTCCTTGTCTAAATCATCTAGCAGACATTGAGCCTGCACAATCATTGTGTCAATCTTGTCTGGAGAGAACTTCAGCTTATATCTGGAGAGTGAGTGGGCTAGACCGAGAGCCATAGCTGTCATCTCTTTTTTCGGTAGACCAGCAAGGAGGCTGTCCATCTGTGAGCGGATACACCTGAGCAGCTCCTGCACATTGTTGTTAGATACACACTGCAAGTCAAACTTCTCTCTGATGGCACTGCCGAGCTTGGCATCTCCTACAAGGAGTTGGTCCTGTACTTCTTTACTGATATACTTTTTGAGGGCTTTCTTCAATGGCTTGGAAACTTTGCCCTCAATAGCTGCCGTGGTGGCTGCCAGGGCTTCAGCTGTATCCTCGAACTTTATAAAGTTCTTGAGTTTTACACTGTGGAAATGTGGTGAGTTAAAACAAAAATCTCATGATAAATATCTTTATTTTTTTAAATCAAAGGCAAAATCTATTCTTTGGCAATCATATAAAGTAATTAATCTGCCAAAGTTCTGATAATTTCAACATTTGATAAGAAAACAAAAAATAGTTGTTCTAGCAAGTTAAAGTAAATGTTATTTTTATGTAAATGTAAACTATGTAACTTACACAGAAGAAGCCCCTTCAGGAGTGTTGAACTCCTGGTACAAGTCATCAATCTGTGACAACTTGGACTCATCCAATAACTAAAACAAAACAAACAAAATAGTATAAATAACCCATTTACTAAAAACAATCAAAGATTTCGGTCAGTGGGTTGTCTCAGGTTCTTACAAATCACAGAATATAACACAGACAAGCAGTTCTGCCGGTTTACTAAACAAAATTGGTCTTATTACAGTATTATTGATTGTAAAATTAATTTACTACGTTGAAATATGAAAATTATTAATATAATGTCATGGCTGTGTGTCATTTCTACTGAAATGAAAGCGAGAAAAAGAGTATTGAACCAGTAGTATCCCGCAAACAGCATTTGTATATTTATTACCAGAAAATGGGTTAACATAATATACCTTAATGTTAAAAGTAATAGGATTTTAAAGTTGTGTAAATGAAATTAATGTTTACACTAAAATTGATAAAGAATAAGGTTATACAAGTTTTGTTGTTATCAAACAATGTACCAATATCTATCACACTACCAGGATGAGAAATAATCATATTCTTAGGTATTTATGGGCATTCAGATTTAATCACGGAGCCGCATAGTAGCAATTACAAGCCAATAGATAAACCTTATTGTATAAGAACGGTCATACTTAATATTCCTACATCCGCACAGGCTATGAAATATTCTCGGCGAGTGAGAATCTATAAAATGTGCCATAGAGGTGAATTTATCAAGTTTGATATTGTGCAATAGAAATTAACGTACTTATCATCAAAATACAAAACGTGTTTGTTGTGGAACTCATGGTCATAAAAAACATTATTGACAAAGCTTTTTTCCACAAAAATATAAATTAAAACTGAAGTTAGCGTACATCTTGTACATATTCATTACTCTAACACACGGTATTAATGCGTAAATACAAAGTTTTTTGCAGAAAATACAAAACGCGTTCAAGCTCATAGGTTAGAATCCACACGTGTTGATTATTACCTTGAATATGGCGTACCCCGCCGAGGTTTCGAATAACACCAACATGTTGAAGGATTACGATAACACTTTTAATAGTCCTTTTCACTTATCCAGAAATGAAATTACGTAAAACTATTACGTTAAAATAAACAGAGACGCTACGCGAGCATCGCGGGGTTTTGCTCGATTGACATTTCGTTGGTGTCTTTGACAGTGACGCACGGAAACCCGGAAACCTTATAGTGTTGTTGCCAAGTTAAAAAAAAAGAATATTGCTAATATTCTTATATAGAGATCGTATTCTATGTTTATTTATTTTGGAATTAAAAAAAAAAACACATTGTTCAAAAATATAATACAATTTATTATAAAAATGTAAAATTTATTTCATTGCATTCGGCCATTCGGCCTTCTATTTTCGAAGTTACGAAATAGATCAAGTGACATTTTTTTCTTGTCTGCTTTAATAAATAGACTTCAAAGCATCATTTGTATAATTCCCGTATGAGTACGTATGGATGGTATAAAGACCATATACCCCCTTATGAACTCCCCTACGTAGTATGTACTCCCTTATAAACCTACTTACACTCCTTATGTACTTCATTTTGTGCTTTCCTTATTCTACCTACCTAACTACCTACGTACTCTTACTTCCCTATCTACTCCCTCATGTACTCTCTTACATATTCCTCCTATGTACTCTCCCTATATACTCCCTCATAGGCCCAGCGGAAACCGCTGGAAACGCGTCGGAGCGCATTTGAAGACAGCAATTTATAAACTTTAACTACCTTGACATACCGTCTACAAAAAAAACAAATTCGCATGAGCCGCTCGGGCGCGCGCGAGAGCATCGAAGAGCATGCGCGCGCATCTTTTGTAGACCGGTATGCGCTGGGCCTTACGAGTTGATGGCACTGATTTGTTAAGTCAGAGGAGCTAAGGATTTCAGTTTGTTTATGTCATAACACGAAAGTAGGCATACTTAACTATCATCTGAACTTGAAAGTAGTGAATCTTATTGCAGCTGCTAATGAGTTTTAAGATGTCTCATACGTGATGATCGACTACCTATTTCAGATAAAACCTTTTACCCAGCCAGCAATGGGTCTAAAAATATTCCGTTTTGTTTGTTCTGGAACAAGCGCGTGTAAGCGGTCTCTGAACTGATTTAGTAACAGCGTTAAATTAAATCGAAGGAATAACTTACCGAATTACCAAGATTTCACCTTCCCCGGTGAGTTTATGAGGCAAAATCAAAATGAAGAGCACGCTTCAAAACTTATTATGAACATTAAGTGCCTTCCTCATCGTTAAGCGTATAAATATTTGCCAAATGGATTTTTGTCTGCGCGCCTCGCGTCGTCGGCGCTACGTGGATTTGGAAATTCAATAATTCTGCATAAAGGCATGCATCCACTCGCAAGTGGGGTGAATGATTGAGCGAATGAACGAGTGAATGGATTCCATCGAGCGAAGCGGTGAGTGAACGAGCGTCTGCGTCACTCCGAGTAAGGAACGTGATTATTTTGTGTATTGGATGTTCCGATTGAAACGTAGGTATTCCGTTTATTTTCAAAACATTTTAGGCTTATACAAGAAATTGGATTGAGCTGAGCGCTTTTACATTTTTCTATACAATATTGCCTCAACGTTTTCTAAGAAATGAGCGGAAATATAAAGTGGATTCAATAAAGTTGTAAATTGGACTGTATGTTTACGATAAGTAAGTGTAGATGCAGTCTTCTGTCTTCGTTACGATTTGGAATACCTACAAGAAGTATTCACACTTCCGCGAGCGTCTTCAAAGTTTATTGCGAGGGCCACTATGCCTCAGTTTAAGATGCTATTTCTTAAATCCTCTTAAAATAACTTTTTAATTTAAAAAGCGTCATTCTGAAAGCTACAAATTGTGGGCACGCTGCGGTTGGGCGACTAATACAATTCGATCAATCTCTATTGATGTCGGCGACACACAAACAATCGCAGGCTAACCGACGCTGGCTCACTCTATTACACTTATACACGCTTGAACGTCAACACTCGATGCTTTGTGTGGAAACTGGGTCAATTACTTTCGGAGCCTTTTCACATCTCCCACGCACCTTGGGTGCATATAAAAATGAAAATACCTCAAAGAAACTTACAGAAGGGATGTTGGGTATGAAATCTTAACGATTTTATGTTTACAGCGAGTCGTTAAAGCGGGCCGGGCTAATGTGCGCCGACGAGGGTCGCCCAGGGGAGCGATTAGCCAGCAGTATCGACAAGCGATCCGGGCGAGGGTCGGGCTATCGGATGGCTCACCGCAACACACCTGACGACTGCCAGACCCGCGTTTATGAGCCTCGGTGGTGACAGCCGGCACCGGAGATAAATGTTGCCTATCGTTACCGCTCTCGATGCTGCCTTAGATTTGTAGACGACGATTTTCCTTTGATCTTTATAAATAGCTGCTTTCACACATAAAATCTTTAGAGAAAAACAGGGCAGGGTAACTTATTGAAAGAATTTGGGTTTCCACAAAGGGTGATAAAGGTTGAACACGCAGAAATTGCAAAACTGATAAGGTAGTTATTTATGTTCTGTAACGTAATAATAAATGCGTTGGCCTACTTTTAAAGAAAACATTGGTATCCTTAGTTTGTTTACAATGTCTTTTTACACTAAAAATAAAATGTCAGTGTACAAAGTACTGAACTATATTCAAATAGCACTTGAACATTAGCTCTGACACCAAACTCCTGTTCATAAATTTCGTCACTCCCAAGTGTATCTCAGCAATATGGAAGAAAATTGCCGCCATTATGAAGCATATGGCTAGCCTAACGGCGTGCCTATAAAGCTGGCTCAGAACAGGCCGCACTAAACCCGGCCTTGTAAATAACTTACAATATCCATAGCTTATGTCACCTACGAACAAAGTTTAACTTTAGTCAACACTGCACGATTTTTCTGAGAAATATTGTAGTTTTGACGGTGAATCTTAACGGGCATAATATCCATCGATACGATAGGGCTACGTAACAAATTGGTATATCAATTTCAGGATTTAATAGGTTCCACCGTCCATTAGCGAGGTCCAATATTGCGGATACAATAGATCTTATAAAACGCCTGGTGATTACAGACGAGGGTATAATAGCTTCGGTATCTAGTGCCGGCTGGCTGTCGGAACAGCGCGCTATATTACTACTTGATTAATATTTGGATTGTGCATAGCTCTAGTTATTATAAGCTCAGCGCATAGATCTATACTAATATTATAAAGAGGAAAACTTTGTTTGTTTGGTTGTAATGGATAAACTCAAAAACTACTGGACCGATTTTAAATATTCTTTCACCATTAGAAAGCTATATTATCTGCGAGTAACATAGGCTATATTTTATCCCGGTGCGTGCAGTAGCTCCCACGGGACGCGGGTGAAACCGCGGGAAAACAGCTAGTAGGTAATAGATAGATGGGTGCTTTAGATAATGGATTACAAAGTGAATGCTAAAATCACTCACATTGGTGATTTAGGTACCATCATTCTTATGTGGTTACAAGAGAGGTTGCAATTTTAAGTCATGATAACTTGCAATGTCTTTCTGATAATTATTTCCGGGCATGCAAATACACTATTAAAAGACATATTCGGTTAATTAAAACATATCAATTTCATAAACACTGATCCCCATTATATCTCAATTTGACTACACCCTAAACATACCGAATGCGTGAAGCGAATAACTAAAACAATTTAGGTGTTTGCCGAGTCTAACAAGCGAACTAATTAGCATCAATTCGGTTCGCGTATCGGCTGGCTATTGATTTATTTGTTAATGTTATAACGGTTCGCACCTCATTATGATGATGACCCGACAAATAAGCTGTGTCAATGTGTTTTTCCGTTAATTAAGAAATACAAAAATGTAGGCATATTTTTTTCCTATGTGAAAAAGAAATATATGGCAAATAAAATCAATAGATTGTACCATTACATTACATACCTACCAGCCTAATAAAAATATCATCATCATCATCATCATCATCATCTCAGCCATAGGACGTCCACTGCTGAACATAGGCCTCCCCCTTAGATCTCCACAGATACCTATTGTAGGCGACTTGCATCCAGCGGGTATAAAAATATAATGAAATGATATACAAAAACATGCTACAAAATCATTCCGAGACTGTACAGCTGGCTAAAACTACAAGTTTAGTGGATCATCACCTTAATTTCCGTACGTGGCAAGGTAAGCAAACCATTCGTACCTTTTTTCACTTGATCCGTAATCCCCAAAGCACGATTGACGCGCATCACTAATTGCTGGCCAAAAATCGGTGCCAAAGGCGCGTCGTGTCGTAAACGAATAATCCCGGAACAGGGTTGCCAGATTAAACGGCTCATCCGTTTTTGGTAATTTCATGAGGTGATAATCACGGTGTTTTATGTTTGATGCGTTGTTAATTAATTATTTTAATCATAAATCTTAATCCTTGGTAGGAGACAGTAAATTGAAAAGATACCTAAGTAAAGGATGTAACTTAATATCACCATTAACGCTAATCGATATGTGCTGATAAATCATGCGATGATGTTTAAAAACATTTTTTTATTGTATAAAGCAACCGTGTCCTAATGTGATCGTTTCTTCAGTTAAGAGGATCTTAACCTATGATATTTGGTCTATAGGAAGGAGACCGTCCTAGTAATGGAATATCGACATGAAATATACTTATCATTACTTATATTATTCAATATTTTTCCTACATTCCCTTACAATCAACAGAGAACAAACCATTGGATGTTCTAATTTGTAAAGATAAACTTCTGTGTGGGGGGAACACCTACGCTGCTGCCATTTTTGTTACAGAAGGCCTAGATTAAGAGATTCCATTGATTATTCTTAGATACCTACATAATGTAAACCTACTCACAATATTTAAATAAAGACCATTCCGATTTACATCACTACTAGGTTCTGTTACTGGGATGACCTACGTGTCTCTCGAAAATCTTAACTTACTATTTCAGATAGAATTTCCAACTAGGTTTTTATTTTTTCGAATCATTTCCTGCTAATAAATAATACCGTATTTGCATTGTCTAAACTAAAACTGAACCTATCTGGAACTAAAGACTCAATGTTTAAGTGAGATAACTCGTGTGGACATTCAAAGGACATGGACGAATAATTCCAAGAACCTAGCTAATCTTTTGTCTAGACTGTTAACCGTCTTCACGCCATCGTATTGTGTAAGTATATAGAGCTATTCTACTTATCTACGCTTTCACGGATTAAACATTTCTCAGCTCAGTACCTACATAGAATCTTTCGGTACAATGCGGACTGGCCACCAGATTTTCATAACACATTCCTAGGTATATAATGGTTGGTAATGTTAGCATAAATTATCCAAGATCTTAGGAAAATGTATTGCGTATTGTTGACATGTCACTAAATTAACTATAATGAATTCGAAAAGTACATGAAAAGTACATTTGAAAATAGGTATATATGTTTCAACTTAATTACCTACACATTAGCTTAATACAAATTATCGAAAAACACACGTTTTGATAGTACCATCCTTTAAAGTATGAGCGTATCCGCTATAAGAACAACATTGACATCTACCTATAAACTTTATGTAACATGGGAAGACCAAAACTGCACACGTAAAGCTTACTTACACTTAAACCGACCGTACATCGAATGTCGTGCGACTCGTACGAGCGATTTATGGGTCACTAAGCGACCCGCAGGGACGCTGACTTCACTGAACCGGCAATATGCCCCAATGTGCTCCAATGTGCTTATCTTACCTCTGTTGTTTCGCTACCACTTGCTACTTCGGTAAGATGGCTTGGCTATACTTGTATCGTAAGTATTAAGATGCATGACATATGTATATGTAGTACGTATGTTTCAGGTTGACTTGCGACAGTTTGGGGACATAATCAGACTTTTTGGCAATGTGAATATTGAGTTTTATAAAATGCTGTATTTTACGAACACTGAAAAAAGGCCACGGTGGCCTAACTTTCTATTTCATAAATAAATAAACAGGATTACCCCTTACATTTCTGTACCCGAAATAACATCAATAAAAAAATAATAAACACGTCATCTCGCATATTGTTTAGTAAAGTTTTCAGTCCATAAAATAAGTAATAGTTGCCCGAATAAATACATCAAAGGCGCGCGAGCGTTGACGGGGGAAACAATAAAAGTCGTCGTTAATCTCATTCTCACTCCACACAAACACTATTTTCACCAAGAAAATTTATTTAGGCACCGGAATTCCTTCACACAAGATTTTTTTCTTTACTTTAAAACATATAACTTGCTATGCCAAACGATTCCACCCTTCCGTGACTTCTGACCTTATGCACCTCATCACTTGGACATGACTTTTTCATCCTCACGAGTAGGGTTATGTCATGAGGTTAAAAAGTCCTTGACCTTCCACAAGAAACGAACGCAAAAATATTTTCTCAAATCCAGCCAGAGATAAGCGAGGTCAAACCAAGTCTTCTTTTGATATATGTAAGTAGGTACAACTAGATTAATTTTTACATGGAACAAATAACCGGAGAACTTCTAACAAAATCACCGGAGTCTTTCAAAACATATTTAAAACGTCATGTTAACCGCGTCAACACGAGACGTAGTTACGTTTATTTGATCCAATCAGCATCTGGGGAGGTTTGAAAAGTTTGTTCAAGTTTAATCTTTACATGAGAGAGCGGTTTATTGAATTCTCGGCGGGAGATGCCATTATCTACATGCAAACATCGGTGCTTGTTCAGTTCAGTCTAACTTCGGGAATATGTTCCATAGATAGCTATTGATGATCGTTCGATAACCGACTCAAAATTAATGTCATCTAATCTATTGTGTTTTCAAGGTTTTATACAATTAAGCTTCTATTGGATTTTAAGGTGAAATCTATAGTCACAAAGACAATAGGTATCTCAAATAATCAATCTCAAAGCCGAGATTTAGCCCCAGACTTTTGATTGTTCAATAAAATATCATTTAAATCCACCGATATTCGCACACTAATTGGCTTCGATCTCTTCTTTCTGATATTGTAGTCAGGTCAGCTGGGCCAACTGAAGTAGGTAACTATTACTGTCTTATTCTAAGCCTATTGTTATCTTTTCGAAGGTACTCGTATTGAAGGATTCACTGTCTAAAACTGATCTTGAGGTATGGTAAGACACAACTGGTATCAGAAATACGTTTTAATTTGACCCCCATACCACAACATGAGCATATTATGGAGCCATTCACGGTATTTAACTAACCGTAATAGCAATGCGAACTCCTGCCATTTATCATAACACGAACATCATAAACATAGGGACTCACGCAGCACACTCGCCCTCTCATTACTAGCACAAGTTAATTCAGAAATTCCTCAAGTTAGTCGCGAGGGGCGTGTGATTAAACTTCTCCTTAATAAAACATCTGACAGGAGGACCGAGGGGCCAGGGGTGAGGGGAGGCTCAAGGGGACATGTGAGCGTATGAATAAAACGAACTTTACAAAGGAGAAAAAATCCTTTTAGTCTTGTTTCTCGCATAATAAAGATACTAACTGACCTGAATTGTTCTGGAAATCGTGAACTTCAAACTTTGTTATAAACACCCCTATGTAATTATGTGACAGTGATTTGGTTGTTGTGTTACTTTCAGAGCAGCAACTATTTCATTACTGCCCCCAAATAAACATTCATTGGTGAACATTTCCAAAGGCTTTGATTCCAGGAAAAGTTAACAATATTTGTTCAAACCATTTGATCGATTCTAATTCTTGTTTGCGTAAGTTACCACCTTGAAGTCAGGAACAGCGCTCTATAAAGGCTTCATACTCGAAGGTAGCAGCATTCTTCTCCAAGGTATGGAAGTACGTGACAACTTTGCCGTTGCTAACTAAATTATGGTCTGCGTCCTTTCTGTTACTTTGCTAAGTCTTAAGAGCGGAAGGGAGGTAAAAATGTTGCCTGTATAGAATTTATTACGCAGAGAGAAATATTACGATCTCCATTAAACTACCTCTTTACAACAAAAATGCATTCTGCTTTAGCGCTGAGATTTTATTTACATAATTATGTAGTGGTTTTAATTCATCAACGAAAATATCACAATAGAAGAACTGGCATTCCATTTTGCTCGAATTGCCACAGGAACTTATACTCCCACAAAAACAATATGTACCTTCATGGAAAATAGTTTTGGAATTCGATGTTGATTGAGGTATAACTGCGTCGCACCGGTCGCGTCGCACGCACGACACGCCGCCATGTTTTGTTGCGTCGGTCGGAACTCGTGCAATGGCGGCCATGCCCATAACTCTGTCAACAAGCTTTTTGTTCTTTCGTTTTTCAGTTCCCAGTTATTGTGTGTATTCATCGGAGTGTAAGATTGAAATATTTTTGCAATTTAAAATTGATACTCAAAGAAAGATGATGTCTTTTTGAAGAGGGTTAGGGAATGGAATGACGATGACAAGCTCTGTTGTAATGAATCCCGTGACTTCCCTATTTTTGATTTTGTACGTTTTAAGCTTTTAAGTAACACTAGGGATATGCTTGATGTAAAAGACGAATAGTCAGCCATAATATATAAAATACAGAATTATGTTTAAACTATTTCCACCTTATAATAAAACATGGTTCTAAGTAAGTATCGGCTTTAGCACTGGATATAAACCATCGTCTCGTACAAAGTTGAAGCTCTTAACCTAGTATTAAATGTGGCACTTTTTAAAACCACGTTTATAATAAGGTGGTTAGAAATTAGGTCTTAATGAAATAAAATTTAACAATTCCTCTAACCATCAATAGTTTGTTTGTAGTTTAGTAGCGGATAACAGCACGTTATATGTATACCGAGTGTATCGTGTACTGGCGGGCGGAACACATAATCTCTATATTAGCGAATTCTAGCAACTACTTACAAACAGATTTACATTCACGTTGCAAATGTAGGTTAATGGATAGACTGCTGTAGGTCTTATAGTCATAAGTGTAATTTTTAGGTTGGGCTTACCTATAAAAATCTTGAATTTTTCTATAAGGTTTAAAGCAATATATTAATTATGCAGAAACAACAAAAAAGCATCTCCTGGTTAACACATACATAGCAACAAATTGCTCGCGACTGTACTTTGTTCCCAAACTTGGTGCAATTCGTGTTAGGCAATATTGACTGCCTTCGATTGTACCTCGTGTTCACGTAAAACTAATTGTATTCTACTTCAGGCTAAGTTTCTAATGGAATATGTTTTAGTTTAGACAGTGCATGCGGGTTTTTGATGTCTACAGAATGTAAAATAGAGATTTTGTTTTTAGTTCATCGATTTATGTAAACACATTTGACAATGTATAAACAATGGCCGCTGTGGGAACTCCACAAAAACCGATCAAAAAGCTGAAATAAGTTATGACATCGTCGATTTCTGCTATGATTTATATACTGTACTCGAACTATTCAAATATCCAACACTTCAACGAAGTTTAGTACCTAAACATGGTAAAATTATTATCAAACTGGTTACTACATTTAGAAAATAATTTTATTTTCAATATAAGTATGGGTATACATAGGTCTTAAAATATAACCTTAGTTTATAGAATATTTATGTTAAAATGTAACAGTATAAACAATTGTTGGTTGGTAAATAAAGATAAATAAATAAATAATAAAGATCATACATGCAGTAACATAATTTATAATAACAATGTTATTGTTTATATTAGGCACATAATCGAGATCAATTATTTTTTTACTAATAGAGGTACAGTTAGATGCCATACATTATATTAAGCATATGTGTTTCGATGAAAAGTAAATTGTTTTACCTTGTTTTCAAGTTAACACATTTGAAACAGCAATTAACACATTAAACATGCCTGCGCGACATATTGACGCTGCAACGCCGAGGAGTGCAGCATTTGATGCACTGAACTTGTGAAATCGTATTACACTTGACGCGGCTGATCGAATTAGTTCATGTGTAATTGCTTAAACAATCTTGAATCGACGATATTGTTTCTTAAATACGCAGAAAACTATACATTTAAAAAAATAGGTAAATAGTCAAAGTTATCATCCTCCGAGCCTTTTTCCCAATCATTTTGGGGTCGGCTTCCAGTCTAACCGGATTCAGCTGAGTACCAGTGCTTTACAAGAAGCGACTGCCTATCTGACCTCCTCAACCCAGTTACCCGGGCAACCCGATACCCCTTGGTTAGACTGGTGTCAGACTTACTGGCTTCTGACTACCCGTAACGACTGCCAAGGATGTTCAATGACAGCCGGGACCTACAGTTTAACGTGCCATCCGAAACACAGCCAACGGTGTCTAAGATATACTTAGAAACATTGCATTGGTACTTGCCTGACCTGGGATCGAACCCGCGCCCTCATACTTGAGAGGTTGGGCCTTTACCCACTAGGCCACCACGACTTTTTATAAATACATATAATTTTTAAAAGTAAATAGTCAAAGTACTTTTATAAATACAAGACAAAAGATTTCTATTCTCAAAAGAAGTCTATTTTAAGCCCTAATTAAAATACCAAAATCACGTTAAAACACGATCAATAAACCCATACAGATACCAAAACAACAAAATTTCCACTAAAGAAAATCACTTTCCTCTGAAACCTCAACAAAAATCCAACAAAACAAAATTATAATTTCAAAAAAAAACACAGAAATTAATAAAGTAAAAAAAAGTTGAAAGTTTTTTAATAAGGCGTCGTGGGTAGCGATAAGACGCGACACTCAATTACAGCCTCAGTAATTGGTCCTCCGAGGCGCGTGATGGATGGCGAGATACACACGAGATATCTCAAGATAGTGGGCTCTAAGTGTTGTTTGTTGTTATTGTTCAATTAATAATTGATTGATTGTGCAACTCTGACAGCTAGGCGAATTATTTGACACTTCAAAGTTCCTTATATAACTTTGTAGTGAAAGTAGATGCATGGTTTCAAAATGTGTCTTTTATGCGAGTATATTTAACATGTGAAACAAGAACAGCCGTTACTTAAACCGCGAATTTAACCCTAAAACACGGTACTTAACGTCACAATATGGCATTTACCCCATTTAACCACAAATTGCGTTCATCATCGCAAGAGAACAAGAAAGAAACTCAATAACAAGTACATAACAAAGTCTTCGATATCTCTGAGTTATGCGAACTCGAATAATGAAGTTTATTCCAATTTATTGGAATTATTCCAGTTACCGGATGTAATTGGCCGGATGCGAAGTTGCAAAGCAGATCGGTTTTAATAAAGAGCTGCTAATGTGTGCTGAAGCTGTAAATAATTTTCATTAAAATCAATGATAGGGATAATTAGATTGTTTGAAACTTACACAGAGCTTGCGTGGTCGGGGGGGGGGGGGGGATATGGACGAAGTTATTGTTTTCAGTTTCACAAAGTACCTAATGTTGAATATTTTAGATGTAAATGATATCAGGAAAGTTTGCTTCAAGTATAGAACAGAGAAAATTAATTATACTTTATCTTAGTAATTATACTTTATCTTGAGTGCAAAATTAATGAAATGTGTAACTGTATTGAAGTTTCTAATTTGCTTGAAATAATACATACATTACTGAGACTTTACTTACGTTAATATTCTAAAAGCCTGCAGAAAATTTGTTGCCACTCAATAGAGAAGAGCTCAATCAAATTAATTTAAATACTGCGACTATTTACTGATACTTTTAAGGCGAGTCTCATAACATATTTATGCAATAAATTGAGAATAAAAACATTTTGCTCGATCATCGAATACTGAGCGATACTGAGTGCATGTTTCCATTCATTAATGATTATTCGATAAATTAATGAGTAATCCGGTCAATGGAGCTGCTCAGTAATCAGCGCCATTCAGGCACTTACCGTGCAAACCATATGAATTCAATACATTCTAGATTTTGTCTCTGTGTTTTAATTTTACTGTAAACTAATAATACAGCTCTCATATTTTATACTTAGTTAAGTTAATATTTAGTCTGAAACTCAGACTTCGTGCTTTATTTATAACACTTTATTTGTAGAATAAGCTAATTCTGTTTTACACTTTATTTTATTCCAAAGCAAAGAAAAGCATACATTTAACTAGCCAGCATCCATTCTACTCCAATATCAATAAAACTCCAAGAAAAATCTCATACAATATCTCAAAGTTAAATTGCATAATCAAATTCTCAACACGAATACAAGCAACAGAGCGCTACGCTCGTAGCGGCGTAGCTCCGTAGCGGCGTAGCTGCGTAGCTAACAAGCACCATTTGTAGCACGTATTTGCAATATCCCGTAGCCGTAGCAGTTGCTGCTACGAATGCAACTTTAATATTTGCTACAATTGTGTTTCAATTTCACAATTGTATTCGTGTTTTATATTACTAGTTGTCGCTTGCGGTTTTTTGTACAAACATTTTTATTATTAACTGTGATTCTTTATGAAAATTTTAGTAGAGTTCTGCTAAATATTCAACGAAGATAATTTTAATATTTTGCAGTCTCGAATATCGGTGTATCGTGTCTTATTAATATTCTCTTTCCATTCATAGACAGAACAAAACGATCATACTAAATCGATTTACTTAATCCGATAAAACGGCTCTCGATAGAATCCGTTTACTTAGAATGTCAAAGAAACAGGCTTTGAATAAAGTCATTTATATTCATATTTATAAAGAAGAAATCATAGTACTATTATATTGATTTTTAAGTGGTAATATGTCACCTTGGTACTAACCTGGATACTTGTCAATGCATTTCCCCCTATCGACCTAAACCAAATTCTCATTACAAATACAGACACCCTCACAAAAGTACAAAGTCACCTGTTTTAAAATCTGTTTCATAAAACTTCACAAATCCGTTCCCACGACGTTAACAAAACCCAATGCCAAACTCCTCAGATATCAGAAACATAACAAACATACACACACACACACACACACACACACACACACACACACACACACACACACACACACACACACACACACACACACACATACATACATACATGTCGAGTTACTTCGCCCAGTAAAGCGTTACCGAAGTCGGTAAAATTGCCAGTTAAGGAACAAAAAGTACAATTGTTTCATGTTACAAGTAAGAATTTGTGAAATTTGCACATCCGACCTATCGGCTCTTTGAGTTCTCATAAAATGTTACATTTTCTACGCGTATTATGTTTCTTGTGAGATTTAGGCTGGTTGCATACGAAATATATTTTGTATTGTATTGACAAGATTAAATTACATCATATTATTAAAAAGTTCTCCACCACATTTGCCTAAAAAGCTGCTGATATTCATTTTTACTATAATTTTCATATACAAATTGATATTTTAGGAACATACGGATATTGTATTTAAAACCTAGATAAAAATAGAACAGTAAATGCGAAAGTCGACAGATAATATTTAAGGAACAATGCTTGAAAGTTGTTTATTAAGTACTTGAAAGTAAGTTTGTATCTTTATTATTTTCCTTCCTCAATTTCCAACTCCTCAAAATTTGACGTAATACTGACTTACCAATTACAACAGCTATTTACTTTAAAACAATACTATCTAACACAAAAATAAAAACAATATAAAAAGAATCTGTCGTGTACCCCGCCTAAATCCCGTCATCTCACACAAGGGGAACATAAAGGAAATTTACATGTTATGCGTAAATTTCTCGTGAAAAACTCGTCAACACTTAACGCCAGGCCGCGTGCAAATAAACCTGTATTCACCATACGTGCGATGCGTGCGATACGTACGATACGTGCGACAGATTTTTATATTATCTCCGCCCTTATCTCGGAGAGAATAATAAACGGAATTTATTATGTTGTTGTGCTCAACAGTTAAATAATGTTGGTACGTAGTTTGTGAGGGAACATCGACTTGACAAAGATGTGTATTATGTCTACTTACTGTCGTGAACATTCAATGATGTACGTATAAAGTAACTGACAGGAGTTTATTACTTATCATAAGTTTTGCTAGGTTGAAAAATATGGGAATTCATAAATGCATGCTTGAGATTTAGTTTTTAGTATTGTGTGGTTTGAGTAAATCATATAGATTTTTTTTAATAATTTGATCTTTTAACGTTAGGTTCCATTCTTCTACTACAAACTATGTAGGTACTACCACAGATTGTATAATATTTTCACACTCATAATTTCGTGAATCCATACCTAAACCATTAATCTATTTTTATTTAACAATGACCAGTCACTTTTCCTTCGATCACAAAGCTTAGAGAGTGTCAGACAGCACCGCGCGTCTCAACTAGTTAAGCAATAAAAGTTGTCGAAACATCTCGATGCCCGCGGGACGACTGCTGCGCGGGAGGGGCTGCGGCCGAGAGATATCGCTCTCTCATTGATATTGGTTTTAGAGTTTAACTTATTGTTGTTGATAATGGTTTAATACCTTGTCTTGATCTTTCATAAAACTGTGTTTGTTTGAGCATGAAAGAAATATTTGTCAAGGTACAGGTACCTAAGACCTATACTTAATTTGTCATCAACCATCAGCAAAAGTAACAATGCATGTATGTAAGTCTCATGTTTCTGTGATTTATTTAATTTTGCATTTTTGTCCTTTGTTCATTTACACTAGAAAAGTTCTAGTTATTCAGCACAAAAACATTTTTAATTACTATTCTGATTCACAAAAGGTACATGCAATAAGTCTTGTGTTACAGTGTCACTATTTTTATTCATACAATTCAGTAATTGGAATAATTGCTAAAAATGTTATAATTTATCAGTCGTCAAAAATTCATGTAACGCTTTTCTAAAAAAATTGCGTTTTAAGTAACTTAACTCATTTTAAAGTCTCTACAAATGGCAAACACGGATGAATACATTAAAATAATGGTATTAAACCTGGTACTGCGAGTATGCTGGGACCCCGCCGGGACCCCAGTGGGACTCAACAAAGATACATCACAATTAACACAAACAGCTGAAACTCGTTAACACAACTCTTTTATTTCCTTAACATTTTTAACATAAAAAGTACACTTGGAGCGAAAAAGGCGTGTACACTAAACCCAAGTGTCGGTTAAGTTGGCACATAAAGTAAAACGCGCAGAAGTTTCACTGCACTAAACTTGTGAATTATACCGACAAACATAAATCTTAGTGAAAGGAAATCAGTATTACTTACGAAGTTTAACGTCGCCGAGTAGATTTGTTTTAGCGATCCGTTAAGGGGTTTTCTAGAAGAGTTTTATTCGTTGTTTTAACTTTTACTCTTAAATAGCCACATGTATTTTGAAATGATAAAAATCATCAAATATTTAAATGAATTCTACAACTGTTGGCAGATCAGGAGACTCTATCATACTCATAAAAGCCGTAGGTGTTTTTTGAGTCATCTTTAACATTCCGGGGCTCCTTCAAATATTCCTATACCTTTGTCATATTTACATGTGTCATCAAAGTAAATAAGCAAATGATACTTCTGTTTACATGACTGTACGACGGGTACTTGCAAATGCGCACTTTAAAGGCCGGTACACATTAGAACGACTACATTACAATTTTATTAGTCGAGGAACAGTCGCAGTGTGTCACGGCGATAAAGTTCAGTAATGTAGTCGTTACGAGGAATTACTCAGTATCTCAGTATTATGGGGATTGTTCCGACGTGACGTGTGGGTGTTCTGACGGTTTGATTTCAAAATTAAAGGTGGGACTTTGTAATACAGGTACTTTGTAGAATGGCAACAGAGTAAGTGTTAGTTGCTGATCTCTGCAGCTCTAAATAATTTTCACAAAGGGAATTGAATGACTGCCTGAATGACCATCACAAAAGTGACTTGTAGAACAGGACGCTGCTCATTATAAGCTTTGCAAACTTATTTTCTATAATGTTTACTGAGAATG
The DNA here is from genome assembly GCA_963856015.1 of Helicoverpa assulta. NCBI lineage: Eukaryota > Metazoa > Arthropoda > Insecta > Lepidoptera > Noctuidae > Helicoverpa > Helicoverpa assulta. The sequence continues at coordinate 390,857 of CAWLCW010000008.1, forward strand.
GAGCATCAATATCCGAGAGTCTCAGTAATACCAATTGATCTAAAATAGAAATCCAAGTGCATCGATCACCTCTTCCTAATATAGCATCCCCCACCCCCACACAAACAGTTGTATAAACAGTCCATACATCTAATAATCAATTTAGCTAATACCAACACATGCCAGCAGTTAACTGAACCCCAATTCCGGTGCACAATAGCGAAAATTCATTTATCAATACCCCCAATACCCGATAACTAAGTACCTCTGCATGACAAGTTATATGGCAGAAGGATCATTACACACTACATATGTATATGTATGTAGTTAATATACCTTAGGTAAAACTACAAAGATGTTCTTAGAAAATACACGTAAACTTACAAAATATACATACATAGGTACGGATATAAATAAAATTATTAAGTAAAGCCTCTAAAATTCTGTATAGAATAGATCAATGTAATATACTTTTGGAAAGCATACAACTGAGTACTTTGCAATTTCAGTAACAATTTTTTTTTTTTGGATATTTCAGTCAACATTCAACAAACAACATAACGATAATTTTGTGCATAATGGATATTCTGTATTGAACGTTACCGTGGTACAGCGATACGGTGGCTCCCGTATAAATCACAACAATTCTTGCGATAACTTTTAATTGATTCCCGAACTCGGCTTTCGGCCTCTGTTTGTTTATAATCAGCAGGATTTGTAACAATTCGTACTGTGCTTTATTAAGATTTGCTTTGTGATCGGGGTGAGAGAAAAACCTGTTTCAAATGCCATGAAACAACAAATTGTGGGGTTAAGCCGACAACGACGGCTATTATTTTCACGGTTTGTTTATTAGCTGATTTTATTTACACGCTCGAATGATTTGATGTTTTTTTTTTAGTATTGCTTACGTTGGAATTTCTGGCAAGATATAATCGAGGTACAAATTCGATGAAACCACCTATACTATACCTCTTCGAGATAAACCCCAATCATTACAAAACTTTTACTAAAAAAAATCAGTCGCCACAAATCTTAACCCAACCCTTCTCACGGCACGACTTCGGCGCACATTTCACCGTCACTTCAACAATGCGATACAGCTGCGATTGATTTCTGTTAACCCTGAAACGCCGCACGTAGGCTCACGCACGGCCGTGTGTCCTGATAGGCTGCTTTGATATCAGGCTGTAATCATCGCGCTCAGCTCCACAAAGCTGGGAGATGTTCCGCACAGATTTGCACGGTGTGACTCGTGCATGGCGCGAGCAAACAAAGGGTTAACGTGACGTAACCTGCGTGACGGCTGTGTTAATGATGCTAATGTGATTAATTTGGTACCTGGTTAATTTGGAATGAGTAAAGTTGTTTTGGTAAAGTTCCTAATTTAACTATTTAAGTAACAATGTTCAAATCGATTTTATTAATTAACCTTGTAAACGTGGGCAAATTGTAAATTGTGTAATGAATTTGAATGGGCAATTAAACACGTTTATTATTTTAAGAGGTTGTAACATTTGTTATGATTATGTAGCGAACATCTGGCAGCTTTATTTTGGCGCACGAGATAATACGTAATTATGATAGACAGCCCGTCTGGACACGCTAGGGTTGACACCACAAATATTTGCAAAAACACTGTGTATTTTTGTAGAAAATATTTTTTTCTGTCTGTATTCTGTTTGAAAATCGTTTAATTCTGTGTAGTTTTATATTTAGAATTTTAAGTTTTCATTAAACTGAGATGGTATCGTTATTTCGTAAGACAGTCGTAGTTTGTCAAAAATATGTATATCAAAAGCAAACATCTAAATGTAGCCACTTTGAAGTCTAAGCCTTACATTTTTTTATATATTTAAATGCTAAATGTTTCAGTCACGCACGATTCAGCCAACCCTACTGTAACGGTGGGCGGACATTCAGGAAAGGTTTTCATTACAGGACATTATCTACTGCTGATAACTTGTTATTACGCCTTATTCACGAGTGTAAGCCACTCGAAACACGCTGTCATTAGTCACGCTATTTACTTACAGCTGGCTATTAGATAGCGTGACTTTAAACGACTTAAATGATGAAGATAAGGTCACTTAAATATACCTTTTAATTACAAGTTTATGATGGCAGTTTTAACGTACGTCATAATGTCGTACGCATAATAACTGTTTTTAAACAGTGATTTTTGTCCATGTACAGTCCCTTTCTACATAAGTATATCTATATTGAGCATAATGCATTGAAATAAACTGAACAAACCATATAATTATTTACAATTTTCCAAGTGGTTCCTATTGATAAAACACCTCAATAAAAAATGTAAAAAGCAACATAACATTTACCAAAATCAAAATACTTCTCTCACACAAGCCACCACGTGTATCATCCACGTAACACGTCGAACAATAAGGAATCAAAACAAAACGCTCAAGCTGCCAATAAGTTCCGCAACTTCAAGATGGCGGGGATCAGATCCGTCACAACTTCCAGAGCTGTTCCCTGAATTATTTATCGCGGGCTCCGCGGCGAGACGTGCTGAATAAAATAACTTCGTTTTGTTACACGATGAAGCGATCAACGGTTTTACACAAATTGTTATTAAGATAAAACGATGATGTATTTAGATTCAACTGTATTTACGACGTCCAGACATGTATTATTTATTCAACTATCTTATGCAACTTAGAGGTATAGACGCACTTTAATCCATCTTCACATTGGGTACCTATTTCGGTTTTCGGTTATGTGTCCCTATCAAGCACTTAAGTCTATACCTACGTCTATAAGGGCAAATATGTCAAGCTGTAAGACTGTTTAATTATAAGTAGACCGCCTTTATGAATTAAATAACCAGGCAGCAACACATTTCTCAACAACTGAACTCATAAAACAGAAAAAGCTAGCTTAAAAAATCTTCATGTTAACACACATCTTCAAACATTTAACCATAATATCTTACCGAGTCTCTTAAACTTATAATTACAGCATAGTTATCAATTTTAATGAGTACAAGCATCGTTGTGAGACGAGGGCCTCGTTACTAACTGCGATTAATTGGAAAGAAATTAGCCACTTTCATCATTGGTGCTACGTGAACACTGATTTAACACTCATAGTTAAAACGTGAGATATCAAACGAGATGACGCCATCTTGGGTCTCACTTACCTTACTAATTCTACGTCAATAAGTTTTTTAAAATGCGTTCATCATAATATATTATTAATCGTTTTTACGTTTATACTGCACTGAAGTTAATTTAAAAAATTTAACAGCTAGTTAATTGAAAACTTAAAATTCTTTTAAAATTGAATGCCTGTATTTGAATTTATATTGAGTAGCTTATAAAAGTCGGATCATAATTTTTAATACATCTTATTATATACTGTCCTAAAAACAAGCCTGTTTACAAGTTCTTCTATCAGACAAGTACAATGGCACATCCAAAAACCTCACAACATAATTACATCTACGAACATTCTAGAATCTTATCCGAAGTTCCCCGAACTCGCCCGAACTCGGCCGAAGTCGCTCGGAAGTTATCCGTCAGATTTGTCACAACTTTCCCTTTAATATTATAAGTTCTGTTAATTATTATAAGTTGCGCACGTTGCCAGTTCATTCTGAGGAGTATTGTGTTGATCATGTGATTTATTAACTTGTCTATAATACACATAGGTTCGTGTATATATCTTAGGGGTAGATGACGACCCCTTTTTGTTAAGAAACCTAAATTAGGTTACCTTGGTCATATATTAGTCTGGTCCTTTTGTGACACTGAAAGTGACGTTTTAGCTTTGAATAATGCCTCAAAAGCTGTCTTCAACATATGTTAGGACATAAGCAAAAAGGGTTTATAATTAATTCAAAGCGATCTTAGGTACACGCAGTGAATTATGTTGTTTTCAAATATTGGTCTTTAATGCACTACACAATATAATAAGTCATAGTCTAACTAGTTTGGCAACTGGTCAGCAAAAAACTCAAAAACTACCATGATAATATTATAAAAGGTGAATTCCCAGTCTTATCAAAATACGTCCCATAACGTAAATTGTTTCTTACCTAATGGTGTTTTAACCCTTTACGTGTCCACAGAGCTACATAGAGGTAGATACCCCTTAACAACAAACACTCGGACATAGTAGGTTCTCAGTAGGACATATAACCGAGTTAGCTGACTCGCTTACCGGCTGATAGCTTATTATGAGCCGATAAACCACGTCGAGCTAATGTAACCGCTTGTTCTCTTATAAGATTTGTTACAGGATAGGAATGGAAATAACTATTACTCGTAAAGAGGAAATTATACAATCATAGGATTGAGCAAAAACGTTTAGTTGTGTCTTCATTTAAACATACACTCAAGTGTCTCAAAAACAAAAAAAAACGCTTTATAAATCAGTTTATTTGTGAAACAGGTGTTTACATAATTTGTATATCTTTTGTGATATTTATGACATTCAGCTCCTTCAGACCCCAAACTTTTTTCTCTATCCTCAGCCCAAATAACCTCATTTAATCCACACTACACCCAACTGCATGCTCAAACATCAATTAATAAAGAAGCAACAACCTGTTGGTATGATATCACTCCACAAAGTATCAAGCTGGGCAGCAACATGCTATGTGCGGTTATCCGTCATAATTAGCGTCAGTAATCAGTTGGCGACGCGGGTGGGGCGAGTGGGGCGGAAGGGGCGAGTGGGGCAGGGGGGGCACTCGATCACCGCGCGACACTAATCACTGGACCCGTGTGCGGACACTCTTACGTTCATCTCCAAGATGAACACAATTTAAGAGTGGTTTCACATAAGGAAGTGGTTGTCGTTTGTCTTGTGATGTTCGAGTCGTAATGTTGTTTTATGTTTGGTCATCAGCAAATAGTTTTAATTTTTTATTTAATTACTTATGAGCATTCATGGATGAGATGAAATGCTAAACGATATGCGATTTTGTAATAAACGATCAACTAAAAACAAGTCAAAAACTCTAACAGATCCCTTTTTGGGGTTGTCTCACTTATACGCCCACTCAAAGTTCCCCATACAATTACTATTAGGATTAGGCTTAAGTTAAACATACGGACACAGTGTACACAAAGCTCTCAATTGTATTCTAATAACAATATCCACAGGAAGAGTCCCTCGAAAACCCTTTTATCAATTTCAAATCTATTGAAATCCCGTCCCTAATACTGGATAAAAAATAAGGGTCCAAATATAACATTATTTAAATTTATCTAGGGGTTCGTTGAAGAGGAATAATCTCGTTGGGGGACAATATAGTGTGTGTCAGGAGTAAATATTAGATGGAATCGATCCGTCTTGTGCTAACTGCGGTCAATATTTATGGGGTGACGGTCCTGACAGATCGTGACCTCGCCGCCGCTGACGACACGTATCACCATCCCTCGCGGCTTAGTTATAGGGGCATCCGTATAGGAATGTATAGAATCCATAGTGGTATGATAAATACTGAATTTCTAAACTTTTATAAAATTACTGAACTGATTTTATTAAATTGTTACGGAGAAGGGAATAGAACCTCAGAAAGCACATGGCTACTTAGCCTGCAAAATAATTTTCCCAGGTGGTACTTAGTACAATTTCAAATTAACTTCAATAATTGATTTATCGAATTGTCCCTTATTGTAAAAGGTTCAAAGCTAAGACCTCGATGAGTGACCTCTAAATTTTCCAAATTGATTCAATTTGCCGACATTATCCTCCTAGAGGACTTTGCTGTTAAGTCCACTACCAGGAAAATTATTTTCCAAAGCAATTAGGCTTTCTGTCGCGGCTTTGGCTTAATTCTCGGATACTTTAATTATTCTATTTTTTTATAATATTGTCCTGTTGATACCATGCTTAACTCTCTAAGAACAATAGCCTCACATAGCTAAGTCCAATAAAATCTTCATGAAACAATCTATCTTCTCACCAATTTCCCAAAAAAACTCTGGAACACTTATAACGACCATTGATCGGCTATTATCATAGGGACAGTGTAAATTACGAGGCAGGCCGCCATTGCTCCGACACTTTAATTAAAACCTCTCGGCAATCAATCCACACGGTAAGTTAGTAACATCTAAGATTGCTCCCACGCCACGCTCTGATTGAGGAAAAACCTCTAAGCTAAAGTTTTGCACTAATTTACCAAGGATTTGTGGGAAAAACTTACTATGTTATGTTATCGTAGTACCTTTGTCTCAACATAGGAAAGTATTGTGATGTTTTTCGAATTAGTTTTGGCATATCACAAGATATAATTAGTAAAGACTTCCAATAGGAACGTAAAGATTGTAAAACCTAGTTTACCTAGAATTGATGTTTTCTCACAAAGTCAGTGAATCATACTTATGTGTGTAAATGTTCCATGCAGTTTGTCTTTGTATGCCTCGTTAACTTGGCCACTGCTGAGTGCTCCCGAGCTATACAAATATCAATACTGATATACAAAGTCACTGTGCAAGTACCTACACGTACACACACTTACAAACACAAGTAAGTATGGCGGACCCAATTTCGTGACATAAAACTTCTGTGCTAATTGAAAACTGTAGCACTAACAGGTATTTATCTATTACTGAACATAGTGATCATAGGGTTCATTATATTTAATGTTGCTTACCTAGAATCTCCAATTTTGTATTTATACAGGAATGAATTTTATCCAGTGCGCAAACTTTGTCAACTTGTAGTTAAATAAGTTTTATAGATACGTATATTTTTATTTTGTCGTGTTTTAGTACAAAAAAGAAAAGTTATTGATAGCGAAAGATGTTTATTTTGTAACCGATTGTACGGTCACAGTCGTCATAGTAGGCATGGCGGCAACGCGAAACCGGTTTACTGACGCGAGCGCTGCTCCAAGCGTGTAAGAATAGTTGGTGTCCATATTTTGCTGATTTTAGGGTGGACAAAATAATGAAAATTTTTTTTTTACTGATGATGCAGATATGTTCTCTTAATGATTCTGGACCTCCAGTTTTTTTTTGCGCACTGCTTAAAATTCATTCCTGTATAACCAATGTGCATTAACTCAATTTGAACATATAGGTAGGATCATCATTGATTTGGTTAGCTCGAATCCTTACGTAGTTAATGCTAATACCTAAGTTCCGCGTCGATAGTAAACAAACAGTTCTCGGAACCAGTTCAACTTCACTAGTTAGTATCGGTTAATTGGATTCAGTAATATGGAGCACTTCTACTAACTAATTGCACAAAAACATGTGTGCGACATAATATATCGCTTTGTCGGTTTCTAAGGAAGAGCAAATCAGAATTTTTGTAGTGTCAAATCAAATCAAATCAAATCAAATCATTTATTTCATTTAGGCCTTTGCAAGCACTTATGAACGTCAAAAAATATAAATAAGGTTGATTCTAGTTGCCCATTCCAAAAGTAGCTTCCTATGGAGAAGAACGGGCAAGAAACTCCATGGTTACTCTTTTTAAAACATAATGGGTATTACATTTGGTATGTAGTGCTTACAATATTTTAAGGGTGTAAATTGATAATAGTGTTTGTGTTCGATGCCAGAGAGACTAAATAAAATGTTTTACTGGAAAACTTATTGAAATTAGGACATACTTATTAGCACTAGGAATTCCAATATAAAATCTCACTAGCACACCAAAGCGATATACCAGTTGGCACGCTATGTAACACCTTTAAATACCATGTTTTATGCGAATAAATAAATCTTAATCGACGTCTATCGAGACTCGAACAATGAAATCTCTCATAAACCTCATAAAACTATAATTACCTATAAATCGTTCCGTACATAATAGGAATGCCTTCAAATCAGTTAACAGAAGCTTCGCAGTTAGTCAGACTGTAACTAGTGGGTAATGACCGGAGGGTTTACAGCTAAACTTCGCAAGTATCCCATCTACTTATTTGGCCAATAAACCCGATACCCCTGCCTGCTAAATAAACTGAATCCGATTCAGTTTCAGATAGTAAACTCCAATAGTTTACTGCTGGAGTAAACTATATGTTTAAAGTTTGCTGGGAAGGAGAAACATCAATATTATTACAAAATATACTTGTGAAATACCAGAAAACTTCCAAAATGAAGATTTTTAAGTCACGTTTTATTCTGTTAACAAAATAATCGCTCGCAAAAAATATAGCAACAACCAAACATCATAGACATTTTTTACACGAAAACTACAAAATATAATGTCTTAATTGTAATATACCATATATAACAATAATATGAAACCAAGAATCTCATCGCCTTAAAACTCTCGATATCCAGTAGATGGTAATTTCTACATTATTTATCATACACATTCACCGTCCAATTTCTTTTAAAATAAATACAACCACAACGAGTGCTCTAAGAAGTAACATTCCAATCTCGTGCTTTATACGAGTTTACTAAGAAAGAAGTTGGAACAAGGTTCAAAAACTTGGCCACTGCAATCTCAGGGTTATTACTAAAGAAATATAATACGTTACGAACCACCGGCTCTGTATAACAATAGCCCACAGGATTTGTTTGCATTTCTGCTGCATTGTAGATCGCGTGGTCATATTCTTCTACAAATTATTAGTTTGACGTTGCAGTCAACTGTTTCTGCATTCATTTTATAAACCAAAATATTCTTAAAAATAACCTTCTGCCTCAGAGAATCAGTGTCCCATAATATTTAAAGCCGATATTGATATTCCAGATACAAGCCAAGCATTTTGATATTCTAGATTCCAACATTGCTAAAAGGAAATAGAGAAGTGCAAAATATCATAACAGTATTCATGCAGGAATTACCATATTACTCTCAAAATACCAGGAACCCCGAAACAGAATAATTTCAAAATGGAACCGCAGCGGAGTGGGTCCTCAGATTATTTTTATGTGAACATCAATGTATGCAGGGTTGAGTCCGTAACTACTGGCTCCGGATTGAATATTCACGAGGTATCTAATTCTGGGGCGGCCACGTAAATCCTATCAAAGTAAATTTGTATCATGTCAATACATATGTATTTATGATAAGTATGAAAGCGGGATTGCCACTTAATAGCCATCGTATAATATTCCCGGAGTGATAAACTTGAGGTATTCAATTACTATGAAATGTTATGGCTGTAGGTGTCCGCCATTAACACGTTCACTATGTAAATAGGGACGTTTTCTAAATCATTATTGATTCTAAAAGACCTTTCGATTCAGCAAAATAAAAATACTTTATTTTCTGTTCATAAAAACCAATATTTATGTGACTAGCAGAAATATGTAACTTTCATCTGTAAACCCAAAACGTTCAACAAGCTGGTCTGTTGATCGTTCCAACTAAACACATAAAAGCTTCAATAATACTTAAATATATTGTGTTCAAAACACAAATAAATAAACCTTTTTGCTATTCTTAGCACAAAAGAATAATACGCTTTTATTATCGTTCGGCACTTTACTTAAGAATAATAAAACGCTATTGGAATGGAATAAAAAGCAGGCGCTGTGCAGATTGATGTTGCTCATAAAAGCTAACTGTTGTAAGATGCATATTGTTGTAATGATCGCATTATCTGGCTGCGGCGCGACTCGCCAATTAACTAAATGGCGCGCCTTCCGCTCGGTAATGGCGGCAGCATCTCCCGCAGTAAACAAGCCACTAAATATCCCCATGCTGCTGCTGATTGGAACGAATACAATTTACAAGCTGCAGCTTGTCGGCTTTATAGCTCGCTGAGCGACCGCCTGCGAGCGACTCAGACTTCTCTGAACGACCTCTGTGCACTGAAACGATTTAATATCTAGGTGAGTGCTAGCTAGCATGTGGTTTATAAATCATTTTTACTCTAATTTTACGTCAATCTATACTAATATTATAAAGCTGAAGAGTTTGTTTGTTTGTTTGAACGCGCTAATCTCAGGAACTACTGGTCCGATTTGAAAATTTCTTTCAGTGTTAGATAGCCCATTTATCGAGGAAGGCTATAGGCTAATTTTTATCCCGGTACGGGAAGTAGTTCCCACGGGATGCGGGTGAAACCGCTGGCAGAAGCTAGTATTGCATATTGTTCTATACTGTAATATATAAATTACATTGTATACAAATGTACATATCAAACAATGTTTAAGGTTCTTTTAACTTACAGACAGACATGTGTTGCTGGGGAGTTTGTTGCGCCACTTCTTCTTCCCAGCAAAAACACATAGGAAGTGGTGAAGGGTGGGCGTTTTGGGGGCTGTCTATTGTAAATTCCTGACGTTCAAAAAGTGCTGTCTTGCAGCCAAGTTTGAATAAATGATTTTTGATTTTGATTTTGAATATCCCTGCCTGATGTACTCATCACTAAGCAATATTAGATCGAGATCTGAAAATAAAATTATATTTGCGCACAACAAGAACCAATTCTATTCGTGAAACAAATCGCTGACCTATATTGTTTCTCTCAGCGAATCCTAGTGCACATTCCATTGATTCAAAATTTTAAAATGCATAGCGCAAATATAACATTGTCGCGACAACTAGTCGCGCACTGAATGCTGAACGAATTCAATAATACAATACGGCATTACGGTGAAATATTATATTGTAACGGTAATGTTTGTCCGTGACAGTGACTCAATCGTTGAATAAGCGCTGAATTAATAATAATTTATCCTGAAGCGATGGCATTTAAAGAGCCTTCCGCCCCCATTATTATCGAGGCATTTGGCGTAATTTATGCGGTAATAAAAATTTTAATGCACGCGCGGCGCCTCCCACTCCTCCCCTCACCCCCTCCCCGGGCCCTCTGCACACGAAATTATTCACACATCTGCAGCCTCCGCGGGACACTTCACGTAGCACTCACGCACACTAACACACACGTCACTATTTAACTACAACCTTAACTCTAGCACACAGATTGAGTGAATGTGTGTGAACCGACATTGTGCTGAAAGGTCGCAATAATGATGTGTAAGTGAGCATTTATAAGAAGTGAATAGCTTTTATCTATATTGCTACCCTTCGCTTATCTGTGCCGACACTCATTTGAACTAAAATAAATTTGGGATATTAAGAAGATACGGCCCATAAACGCGCGTAGACTCGAACAACTGAGGTTGAAACACTAGGAACTATAACTCTTTCGCTAAAAATATGGCTTATAGTTCGGATAGTTTAATGTTATTACACCGTATCACGGGTTATTTCTTTTTATTTGCGATTAATGTCATAGAAGATTATTGTGAGAGCAACCGGAGCACATCGGGATTGAACTTTACTACGTGGTCACCGTCTGACGCGCGTCCTCTGCGCAAAGTTGGCAAGGTCACTTGAGCGAGCAAAGGTTAGCAAAAGGTAAATTGTACTATATTTTTGCTCAAAACTAACCTTTAATTGGACTGTAACCCAGCTCAGCAAAGTTTCTAAAATATTAGAGTTACAATTAAAATAATGAAGACAGAGCAATTAGGATAGTGTGTGTTAAATCAAGCGTAGAGTAACGCGCGCGTAATGGCGGGTTTCGCACGCGATTAGCGAGCAAAACCGCGGGGCCAGTGAAGCGTGTGCCCTATTACCGCGGCCTGACCACGGAGCGTGACCTTAGGGCGCCGCCCCACGCCCGGGGGCTCCGCGAGACACAAACTGAGGCTTTAACCAGGATTGAATTACTTACGAAACAATGCGCATAAATACGTAGTGATGAATGTGATTACCACTAATGGTCCATTAGCCTGAGATGTAGAAATTCTATTTAATACAATAACGTTGTACAAGAGCCAGCTAATTGTGTAACACATTTGTATTCAAGCCTTCATTTTGACAATACATTGCTCTCTTAGTTGGGGCTGGTCGTCTGCAACACTTCTAGTACAGAGCGATGGATATTGTAAAGTGGCTGTATCGCAATCTGCGCGTTTAGTTTTACATTTCAGACAAGAGTATAAAATGAAAGCTTCATACCAGACATTGGCAGCAAAGAAATAAAAGTAACTACCTTCTTCGTTCATGAGAACACAAATGTTATGTTTCGTAGTTCGATCAAAGAAACTACTTGAGAGCTGAGCGTTCGGAGCGAGCAGACGCGATACGTTTGTGCTTCTACCTAACTAAATGTACGACAACTTACAAAGAGAACGTATTTTCTTTCATACTTTTTATATAGCTTAATAAAGTGGGCTTTGCCACAAAAAGCTGCTCAAACAAGAAAAGTATATTTAGTGGCATTTGTGCGAGCATGTCTGAGCCCTCAATGAGATAAGTGGTTCAATCTAGCTAGAATGGAAATATGTTTTTGCCGTGTACTTGTCGTTATGAAAAGACACATTTAGAGAACGGGAAAAATATTATTAGATACATAAATAGTGCCGAGCGAGCGGCTAATGTGTGACACGTTTCAGACATTATTTCTCGCTAACTGTACCAAATTGAAAAACTTAATATGAAATGAAACTTTTCCCGGACTGGGAATTGCACACCAATTTATGCTATTTAACTTTAATTTTAAGACCCACAAAGGTAGCAAGTATATTAAAAATACAAAACACTATCTACATATACAGTCATGGACACATAATTAAAGACGCCCCCCCGACTCGAAGTGAAATAAATAGTTATGGTACTGACATGAGGTTAAGCACGGCATAAAATGTAATGTAATTATTATTAAAACAAACATTACATTGTGTTCTTTTAATTAAGGACAAAAAATATTTACTGTCTTTAATACTTTAGATATAATGCTTTATGGGAACTGAACACTAACTTTTGTAGCGGAAACTTGGCTGGTCAGCTAATTAAAGACAGCAAATGCCTAGTTAAGAAAAAAAAAACGAAAGATAGAAAAGTCACCATACTTTTTTTAAGTGAGTAAAAAATATTTATGAGAACTCAAATTAGGTAATAATTTAGGTTCCCTTCATTAACATTTTTTATTTTAGTCCAACTACATCCAAATACGACTAAAACAAAAATTCTGGTAAGTAAAATGTTTTAGGCTTTTTAAAATAAAGTTTTGTCATGCGCCATTCATTCATACCACTTGAATTGTAATAAGGACATGGTAATAAAATTATTATTAAAGATGCCTTGTTAATGGCAGTAAAAAAGTCAAGGTTTGAGAACAACTGAAAACCGACGTCAAGGAAAACTTATCCGCAAACAGACTTCACAGTGGTGTTATAACGAAAATAGAGAACCATTAATATTATTCGGTACTGTTTTTTCGGAGTCATTTGATGCTAAAAGGACGAAAATTGTGTCTGCAGAAATTTAAGATAACAGCCGGGTCGGGAAAACCTGTAGTGCATGTGTATCGGAAAATGTTACTTTTGGAAAGGCACCGCATGTCCATACTATAATTGGCGTTTTCTATCAAAAGTGAAAGTTGCTCTGAACAAGTATTGAAAAATCACTTTTTTATCTGATAAAACAAAGGGATTTGATGAATTCTAAAAAACATAAGTAATTGATTTTAGTCACCTCCAAAACATGTTATGGAACCAAAGTACACCAAGAAAGTTCTCAAGCATAGGAGGCGAAAAAGTAATAGTGTGGGGCTGGTCGCCACTGTTTAGTGTAAGACCCTTCAGAAAGGTATTATTAAAAATAGGCGAATTGAAGTACTATAATATTTCATAAAGAAGCATATCGTTATAAGCTAAGCATAATTTACCGGTCATTAGGACTTTCCAAATTAGAAAAGCTCTGAAAAACACTGTTATGGTAGTAAAAATGATTCTTCGATCGGGCAACTTATGGCAGCTTTGGTTTGGCCTATTGCAAATCCAATGAAACAAAAACTGGTAATAGGCGAAAAATACCATGGCAATAAGTCATACATGGAACATCGATCAATTTTACACAGATTATAATTAAGCATGGAAGAAAATCCCCTTAGCGACTTCTACAAAACAGACCGCTTGCTCGTTCAGGGATGTCGTACTGTTATTGAGGTAAAATGAAATAAACGACATATTAATACTTATTGGAATGTTTAATTATAGTGTAGGGAATGTTGTTGTAGAAAGGTAACTCCTATTTCTCCTACTCCTAACTATTTCTTCCTCTGAGCAAATGGAGTGTCTTTAATTAGATGGCCAGGCTTCGTTATGGATCGTACCGCCCGAGATTCGGATAAAGCGAAAAAAAACTAGGGGCGGGGGATTATTAAACATAGTCATTAGTTTTAACATTTCACAATGCCTTCTTAAATATTTTAAAATAGAAAAGAAAGTTCCAATGGCAATCTGAAAAAAGAAATACAGATTAAATGCCCCGGTAAGTTAAGATTCCAACAGTGTCTTTAATTACGTGTCCATGACTGTATGTAGATAAGGATTTACAAAAATACTGTAAGAAATATCTTTATATCCAGTTCATCTGTAACACATCAGCACAAAGCCCAAGAAATATATCGCGGCAGTTCACAAATTATATGATATTTCACGCGTACACTACTATTATACGCCCTCTGGGAGATGTGGAGGAAAAAATATGTTCTCCACCCACACACTCACACGCTCCGTGACACACGACCAAGCGATATATAATGTTCTAGTATTAATGATATAGACACTCCTCGAATTGTCTATTCTTGGAAGTGAATTGCCAATCGTATTTATGTATACCTTTGATTCTATGGTACTCATGTAAACTTTCTATTTAGATTAACTTGTCGTCTTCCTTAAACGTGTCTAGTCTTACGGACTTACAAATATTTTGTCAGTCAACACGCCTGTCTAAGCAGGACGGTCAGACTGAACACATAATATTATAGCTAAACAGTGACGTCACAAGACACCGTCAGCAAATACGTCAGTTTGCACAGTCCTGTGCTCCTCTGTGCAAATGTTTGCACACTTTTGTGCGGACTGGGCTAGCGTGTGTCACTGGTGTTTTGAATTGTGAGAGCAGTCATTGTAACTTTTGATCCTTTGGGAGGTAGGAAAATTGACGGGACTGTAAAATATGAATTTGTTTAATGAACATTCCTGTAATTCGATTTTTTTTCAATTTTTTTTTTGGCTAGTCTTCCGAAAAAGCTAACTTAATCACTCATGACATTTATAATAAAACTCTCAAGAAACTTTCCTTTCGCAATGAGCATGTTACATGCATGACTTGTAAGAGTCTATCTACTTTCCATGTTACAAATACATTATTTACCAGTAAGCTGACACTACCAATACTTCAGGTCGTGTATTGGAATTCAGCGACATAAACAAAATGCATCAGTAAGCTGAAACGAAACATTTCAGCGGAGAAACACCCGGGACTGCGCTCGCTGCATCTCAAGTACAAATGTACGAACCGTCCGGGGGCGTCCGGGACCGTCCCGGCCGTCCGGACCATAAGTATTCCGTTTTCTCATATCCTGAAGCAACACTAAAACCGGCTGAAAAATAAGGAGTACTCCTTTTTGAACGAGGATCGTTGAGGACATTCGTTAAGTAAAGTTCGCTTTCCACCGAAACCGACGATTTCAAAAGATTTTAAGAACCAGAAGAACAGTTTTCTTTAAAGAACTACATTTCTTTCGTTCAATCTGTTGTTTTATATTATTTTGTCAAAAAAGCTTTAGGTGTGTTAATAAGAAAATAGCACTTACGTGATTAGTAGCATGACAACTAAATAAACAATATACTAATACAAGTACCTATTTGTTTAGGATATACATACAACAATAGGAAAATTCTCTAAATCAAAGGAATTTCAATTGAATTTTCATTATTTACTGCTCATTCAATAATATTAGAATCTAATTTACATTATTTGAAATATTGGGCTTAGTAATTTTATTAACATGATACTGGCATTCGTCGGAAAATTATTCAACAATGAATTTATTGATAACTAATTGAGTAGATGGCAAAATATCAAAGCGATGTCCAGCACAAAGAGTTTACTGAATTGAATTTCATATATTCTATTATTTCCTAACTTTAAGCTCTGCTGGACACAAAATACCGTTGGTTGTAAATGTATGACGTATTTGGAACCTTCAAATACTTTTTTGGGCTGAAGCTTAGTGTTAACACTTAATCATTGTATCGCTTTTACCAAATATGAAAAAGTCATCTTTGAGGCTTGTATTCAAACTACCAAACAAAAGAAATTATATACACTCGTGAAATCATATCGTGTATCTAGCATGTAAATTCTACAAAAAACAATCCAAGTAGTACCTGCGTAGCATCGCATAGCTTCTCTTGAGCTACGCGACACGCCTCACCGTCATTATGCAGGGCGTGTTAAAGTTTGTAACAAACGAGCGCCTCGACGACACCTCCCCCCCCAGCACTGCTCCTCCGCCTCCAGCTCCCCCCCCCCCACGCAATAGTTCACCGCAAGAAAAACTGACGGTGACGTAATGAGGACTGGACTGCTGAGGTGGACTTATGGCGCCGGTAATGAGAAACATACAAAATAATGTGTATTTTGTTTAGGTAAGTATGACGAAGTGTTGGTTGTGGCTGTTTTAATGGATGACTTTATAATGTTTTCTTTCTACTTGTAAATATAATACGCACTTGTAATTCCTCTAGTGTTGCAGGTGTCCATGAGCGGCGTAATCCATCCATCGTAATCCATCTGCTCGTTTTCCCCTCTTCAGCTCTCGCAACTTTTCTCATTTGCACTGATAAATAGATACATTGATTGCTTGCATTTTTCAATCTTAAGCAGATTAGACACACACATGTGTACACTTAATATGACGTGTCACCTTTCACATAAATGTAAATGTCCTAGATCTGAAAATAACACATCACAATTGAATATAAGCATGATCTTTTATAAAAAAAAGACACTAAAAGGTCACGGCATGTCTTTTGAAGACTAAAAATCTAACATGCCAATTATCCGTCTCAAGTCGTGATAAGCTAAATATGTATACGAGAGTCGAGGAGGGAGCCCGCACAATCCCTCAGTTGTACCCCAACACCACTATTGTTGTTTGTTAGCAGAAGTAAACTTCTTGCTTCAGATATCTCCCGGCAACTTCAGGCAAACTATTGCCGACCACACCGGGCTTTGTGTAAGAGGTACCCATTCTGCTTTTGTTCAAACTTTATTTCACACATGTTTTGTGAGCCGTTTTATTTTCACCGAAATATATGACCATGTATGTGTGGTATTTACTAAATACATAAACGGTTTGCAGAAATCACTGAATATAATGTTTAGAGAGACACAGCAAGCGGCATCCGAATCACCAACGTGCCAATTAACATAATTTATACAACGGATATAAATCCAAACTATGAAGGTTATAGCAATTAAAATAATGGGACGAAGGAAATATTAATTTCAGCTTAATTGTTTTAATTAGTTAAATTATTATTGTTATGATACCGTCAGATATTTCTAATAGAGCCATTCCCGAATTAAGGAGTTCCTACATTTAATTACATTTTCAAGTCTCGGCATTTATGTATTTAAGATTTTAATATTATTAATTTTAGATGGAAACTTTAGAAATTATATTTTACAAGTTATGAAAGTTAATTATCCTGCTTTTAAGTCTGTTTAAGTACATTTGTATAGTTCCAAGAAGGCTAGAGATTGTTACTATTAATATAAAACAGATCTAAACACAAGGCTAAACGTAAATCTATTATTAGCATGGAAATCCGGCGGATAATATTTCAGAATTTTCCTACCATTAACTGTGAACATAATAATTACATAATAATCTTCAGTAAATTATTGTTATTTTGTAGCAGACTTTTTTCAAAGAATCCAGCGTTCATAACAACACACTACATAATATTGAGAAAGGCTATAATCTGTAGTTTCACGGGAGCTGGTCGCAAGAACTGCGGCGGTGGCTTTTTAGCCAGGATTAGGTGTCGAGCAGCAGATGTGACCATGCTGAGGAGATGGAAGCAGAAGGTTCGTGAAATTGTGATAACGAAAAGTCAATATTTTGTTTTCTGCTTATCTTTTGTTCTTAGCGTAACGATGGTAACAGCTTTTTAAATACATATGTTAGCAGCAAAATATAAAAAAAAAACAGCCGAATATTTTTCTTATAATATCGGGACACCAGCAAGTGGTTTTGCTTTTAGTATTTCTTTCTGTTATCGTACTTGTAAATTAAAAGTGAACATGAAAATGAATGAAACATGAAAATGTCCCTAATTTTCAGTAACAATTAATTGGAACCTAATTAATTTTATGTCGGTTTTGTTTTTAAAGCTCCTACCAGATTAAAGTGTAATGTAGACTAGGACTTCTGTTCCTTACTGTGATATTAACAAAAGGACAAACAAACACGCGGTCACATGTTTGTTCAGCATGGCCGCCGTTACTCTTCGCTGTTTGCTCGATACTAAGTGTTAAGTGTGCGCCAAATGGAGGCTCCTCTAACATATTGCTTCATAATCGATCGTTTTACAAGGAGAAACTATATATTTTTTATTATTTCCAAAAATAAGCGTTCTTGTAAAATGGAATGGAATTTCCACTATACATAAGTAAATATTATTTTAGCTTATCCAAAACATTATTTTAATTCTTTTTATAATTCCAATCGTAAATTAACATCTATCATAACACGAAACATTAATTCCATACATAATTGCATTTTCGAACATTAAACGTTCGTAGCGCTACGAGTGCTACGAAACGCTACGCGCTACGAACTTCTCGTAGCACTTTGCATGTATTAGAATAAGAGTTCTGTTTTCTTGAAATCGAGCAAGGTATAAAATGTTATGCCATTTAATACATTTCTTCTATAACATAGAAGAAACTTTGGGATTGGGCTGGGATTCTTTATTACAATGAAACTGCAACCTTAATATTGGAATATGCGAAATTTTAATAGTAAAATAGAATAAGGAAATATTTTAAAAATATCCTTTAATACTCCTATCATCGACCTACGTACCCAGAAGACTGCCCGTATTAACACGTCGCATAACAATGCTAATTCCTTGGCCGAAATCCAAGCCTCCCTCCGTTCCGCCAAGCAAATGATTATTTACGAAACCCCGCATTTTACTACGATCCCCGTCGTAAATAAACAGCTACACAAAGGTTTCTCGTAGATTATAATACCAGCTCACAATCATGAAAACACCAAAATATTTTACCGTTAAAATTTTACTTGTAAACTTTTTACGAGCGAAGCCACATAAAGCAGGTTGTATGTTGGCGTTTAGAGTAAAACACACGACAAACTTTTAGTCGGCCGATGGTTTGTTTGGGCTCATAAGTCGGTATGGACATGAATGGTAGTACGCACAATACGAAAATCGTGTATTTGGCCTATATCAGACCGACTGAAAACTTTGATTCGAATCATGATTTTCTTTAAAAATATTTTTTTTTGCCAAACACCGGTCAACTATCAGCCGACTAAAAGTTGGTAGTGTGCGGTTACTCTAAGACAGCTCACCGTTTGCGGTGATAAACAATAAAAATATGTCGGTTGTGCAGTTGGGAGTAAATAACCGGCTTGCGGTACAATGGCGAGGAACAAATGTATCGGCCAGATAGCGAGACAATACTGAGGAGCGTTGAAACGTGGAGAGTTAGTTCACATTATCAATGACAAGTAACCAAACCAGCCTGCTACAATTTGTGTGTCAGTTTATTTTGGCTATTTTTAATCTGAAAAAAAAATAAAAACACTCCTTAACACGCTGACCGACAAGTGTTCTACAGACAATAGTTTTTCCATTATTTCTGGGGCCTGGGGTGCTTAAAGCCGACTTACTTAATGGCGACCAAGTTAACCTATTTCCAGTGACAGATTTTTCTCAAGACTTTTCTTAGAATACCTATTTGGAGTCATCATTTAAATAAAAAAAACATCACATAAGTTATTCTTCAAAATATTTACTAATTCCAGTAACTGAATCTACTATTCCAGTAGATACCAAACTCAATTCAAAGCGAGTAACTGTCACCGTTCAAACGCTCGTGCACGAACAATGTTATATGATCAGCTGGTCCCGCGGGCATTGAACTGTGACGTCACTGTTTTATTGCAAGCCTTCAGTTTCAGCCATTATGTGGGAAACAATGCACTCTTAATGCAGTGGGTCTTGACAGTACCTTTGAATAAAGGGAATAATAATGTACTTAACCTATTATATTAAATTACAATAGGTTAAGTACCTTATTCATTATGTTTCATTTTTAGGGTTTTGTGTCTTAATAAGGTTTCTCCTGTGTCTGGGTTCAATTTGTTCAATTATACCGCACATTTTTAAAATAAATTACAGCGTGCAGCTAATATTTAATATAAGAATTTCGTGACGTGATAAAATTGAGAAGAACATGCCAATATTTGCTATACAATTTTCGATCAAAAAGCTGACATAAACAAATTATACTAAAAAGTGTAAATAAACGAAGTATGGAATGATTTCGGGGAAGC
Source organism: Helicoverpa assulta (assembly GCA_963856015.1). Lineage (NCBI taxonomy): Eukaryota > Metazoa > Arthropoda > Insecta > Lepidoptera > Noctuidae > Helicoverpa > Helicoverpa assulta. The sequence continues at coordinate 411,183 of CAWLCW010000008.1, forward strand.
ACCCGACAGCCGGGAGCGTCAACAACTGTAACTTAGTTACAAACATGTCGGGAGATACAACACCTGGATAAAGTTTTTATTTATTTAACGACAGTTTGGTGCCAGGTGACTCAAAGCCTTTTAAAATAAGACGTGATTACTATGCTTGGTTGAAACTTTTTGATAAAGAATACAAGCACACTTTATAATTAGCACTCATTACTTTATTATTTAGCTAAAAACAAAAATTTACAGATTTTAATGTAATGAGATTTTTGTGATAAACAATTGTCCATACTAGTTTCCAAAAGCGCGAGCGAAGCGAACGCGAAATTTTTTTCGGACTCAAACCAAAAATTACGTAAAATGTGACCCAAGTGACCCAAAAGACCTTAACTTTTTGTTTGTTGACAAATGCAAATATAAGGGCACATAGTTTCTGAATACGCGAGCGAAGCGAGCTCGAAATTTCAATTATTTTTTAAGACTCAAAGCCAAAATTACTTAAAATGTAGCCCAAAACATATTTTTTTTCTGTTAGACAAGTAGGTAAGATGGATATCTTATATACGTCCATTCGAAAACCCCTGTTCGCATCGATAAGTCGTTAAAAATAAAGTTAGACAACGTATAGCAACGTCGCGAAGCAATGCTTCGCGGATCACTTAGAATGCCTCCAGGGACCACCAGTGGTCCGCGGACCACCGGTTAAGAACCACTGGTCTATGGCATGCAAACCGGTAAATATGCAACAATATGAAAATGTTAACATTACAGAATGGAAAATGCGATTTAATGTTCTAATGAGTTGGAATTATTTTTTGAAATCACGCCTGCACTGCAGTATATACAGGTAAATAATTTTGGGTGGTATTTAAGCTACAAATTACTTAATCGAAACCAATTTACCGTTAGTGCTATTATAAATATCACTGCCTGACCATACTTCTCCCAAATCTAAGTCTTCCTCCGAGCCTTTTTCCCAAACTATGTTGTGGTCGGCTTTCAGTCTAACCGGATGTAGCTGAGTACCAGTGCTTTACAAGGAGCGACTGCCCTATCTGACCCCCTCAACCCAGTTACCCGGGCAACCCAATACCCCTTGATTAGACTGGTGTCAGACTTACTGGCTTCTGACTACCCGTAACGACTGCCAAGGATGTTCAATGACAGCCAGGACCTACAGTTTAACGTGCCATCCGAAACACAGTCATTGGTGTTTAAGATATACTTAGAAAGTACATACAAACTTAGAAAAGTTGCATTGGTACTTGACCTGGAATCGAACCCGCGCCCTCATACTCGAGAGTTTGGTTCTTTGCCCACTAGGCCACCACAACAACTCTAAGTGAGTGATAAAATTTTAGATTTCCTTTCAGGAAATACTTAGAACTATACTATCATTGAGCTTGATCAGAACAAGTGTCAACTCGTGGTTATCAGTCGCGAGTGGTGCTGGACCCCGGGGGAGCGCGGGGGTGAGGGGGTGATGACATACACGTACGATATACTAGAGTTATGGCCATCAGATAACTGAAGAGTGGTGTTATTGGGATTTAGTTAGTGCTGTGTTGATTGGGAAGGATTTACGAGATTATAGTGTATATAGATCTGTTCTCTGTCACTGTAGATTAATCAGTCGGTCAAAAGTTTTCAAACAAAGTTTTCAGTCGGTCTGATACCGACTAAATACCTACCTGATCTATGTAATAAGAATGCGTACTACTTCATCTTCATACTGATTTATGAGCCCAGGCCAACTATCGGCCGACTAAAAGTTTGTACCCTTAAAGTTTTCAATCTCATTGTTACAAAGGTATATTCTGTACAATTATCTTACAAAGTAAGAAAAAAAAGAACACAGTCTACTCAATAGAAAAATCCCACAATCTCACAGTATTCTAAGCTCATAATGAAGATAGAAGTAAGTACTTCCCCAGCATTCTCAGGCGTTCAGCGCGGCGGCCATCTTGCCGCGGCGAGCATTAGCGCCGGTACATCAAGTTAATTTATCGCGAAGCCTTCACTTACTGCAGCTTCCTGCCTTAAGTACTGCAGCCTTTGAAGCCAACGGAAGAATACTGCGGCTAGCAATTAACTGTAAAATGTAAACATTTACTTCGGTAACTGTACACAGATGTGGTTAAAAAATTGAAATGGAAGTTTGAAAAGCAGTGTTATGAACTTTCTCGTTCAGTAAAACTGTAATAAGCCACTAAGCAATGATGAAAACATAAAGTGCAGAAATATGACATCTCATACACTTTCCCATTGTTAGAAAAATGTAGCATTCTTCGTAAAGAAAATCTCAGTTAGCGAGATTAGTAGAAAGTAAGCGATAGATATCCCGGTACAAAACTACACACATGTAAACATTAAATCAGCGGAGCGGGCGAGACCCGCCATTACCGGGCCCCGTTAATCTTACCCCCGGGTAGGGTGACCATGGCAACAAGTACACTAGTTTTACCCTCAGTTGTTGAATATGCTGTCTCAAAACATGAGTTTTTATTCCACTTACCATGTATATGACACCAAATAAAACAGCGGGAAAAGAAAGCTTTTTGGACAAGAAGCAATTTGAAAGAGAAAAGTCGTTGCAAAAATATTTTTTTCCGATTCTGATGAACAGTTGAATACTCAAATAAAAATAAAGCCTTAAAACGAAAAGTGTCATTCCAATAGATTTGCTGAAATTAGAAAGGCTCTCACCTGTCTCCAGGCTTATAATGATTGATGCGTAAAGCCGAACGTGTCCGCGGGCGGGCAGACGCCTCGTCACCCTAGCGGCGCTCTTTCTTACCGCCTGGTGGATATGTGCCCTTCACTCATCTCGTATTTTACCCCTAATATGCTTACACGTCTTTGTACGAAACCGTTTGGCTAAAGAACGTGGAGATTACCTAGTTCCCACAACTGATTTTCAAATAGAAATATAACAAAATACTCTGAACAAAAATAAACCAGTTTTTAATAGATTGAAGCTCTGTATATTACTGTATAATCCATCTTCATACGGTGCTGCAGGACTTTTAATATCGATATTGTTTATTAAAGAATTAATGCCTGTCCATTCTGATTGATACATTGGTTGCGTGTTTTTCACCATTTTGTGCTGGCTATTTGTAGAAAATATATCACGTATATATATTGCTATCCATTGATGGAATATCTGTGCAAAATGATGGAAAAGGATTGTAAACTTTTGAAGACAAAATAAATGTGTACCTATTTCTCGATTGACAGAAGTAATGAGTTCTAGACGTTAACAATGAAGAAAAACAATATCGAAATCTGTTCGTTTTTAATTCCCAATCAGTGTGAAATGTAAAACTTCTCGGATCTTGAAGTACGCGAAACAATTTTGTAGTTATAAACTTCAATTTGTAAGGAAACTCGTTTAAGTTAGCATCAATATTGGGAAACGTTATATTTTCAGTGTTTTACGTAAGTTTAGATCAATATTTCAGGTACCTTATTGTTGCTTGTTTTATTTTTAGTCACGTTTTACCTTTTGATCTTGTTAAGACAGGTTACGTCTTATACAATTTAAGGCTGAAACTTTCCCATTTTAGGAAGATATTGAGGCTCAATCTTATAAACTTTGATTGACATTTTCTTAATGCCTACAACATACAGCAGTATAAATATGTACGTCACCAACTCAGATAAAAGATGTAAAACATTAAGAAATATGAGCATTAGATATCACAACGGTGCATTAGCGTCAGGGAGACGGCAGAACGACAGTTATTTGTCGGAAAATGGGGCCACCAACACCGGAATAGCGTTGTAACTTCCATATATGCAAACGTGGTTAGGTGGTGTTAACTTTGTGTGATCGAATGCTGAGAGGCATTTAAATTCTAATTATTCATTGTAACTTTTCCATACTTATAAAGCCTTGAGTATTGGATGGTATAAATGGGAAAGTTTTTCTTAATTCTCTTTGTGTAGAAAAGACAAAAAAAAAAAAACATTTACGTGTTAACTTCCTTTACAAAGCCCAAACACATAGGTATACATCGTCCTGCAAACAGTATTTAATCACCAACAACGTAACTTGAATATTAAATAGGTATTCTCTAACCTTTCCTCATTTAATTATTCAACCACAAAATCCAGCCAGTCCATTCAGTCCAGATCTCCCCCATAACTTAGGCCCGAGATAATAGCTATCTGGTCCAGGCTGCAGTCAGGGCAAAAGACACGAGTCTTGAACTGCGAGCTCCCACAATGCAAACTTTGCCGTGTGCCACACAACCCACTACTTGGGCGTACCTTATGTGACCTAGTGTCCTAGGTGGTAGGTGGTGCAATGCTTTACTTCTGTGACGATATAATTTGATTTTTGGAATAAGGGTGAATATTTTACTTTTTAAATAATAATTAAAACGCCTTACGTTAATTTAGAGAAAGCCACAAAGTGCTTTAATTTTTATGCAATGATTTAACTGACATTGCTTTACATTAAAAGTGCTAATTTGTTAAAACACTTTATTGAGTTGCAACTTAGTATGCCTTGTTAATCCTTCTATTTTTATAGCTTTTTCAAGTATTTGGTCATAAAATCAGGTGAAGCGTTGCGTCTCGACTATTTCTATAGCTTCCATAGCCCGTGTAGGACGATACGTTATGCATCTGATAGCTGGCAGCTAATTAGTTTCTGCTGGTTAAAGTTGTAAAAGTATGGCCCCGAGTTAAACTGAAACTTAGCGGGGTCATAGTTGTTCTGTGAAAAATGTGAACTTTGGTCTCGCTTCGAAACTTTCTTATTAAACTTTCGCCCAAGTCTTTCAATTTAAAAAGTAAAATCTTTACGCTTTAGCCGCCAGGTGTTAGTCTAGTCAGTATAATATATTCTATTTGATGTCTCTTTTAATATTTTTTATGCTTTTTGTGGGGGTACGAAATTAAGCTTGAGTTCGATCCAGACAAATTGAAATTAGATTTATTTTTATTGGAAATCCCAAATGACACGTGAGAATTTTTAATCAACAACATTACTAAGTGATATTAGCTTTCAAATTAATATCTATTTATCTATACCAATAAAATGTAAACTAAACCAATATCTACGGAAGTTTAAACAGCTAAAGCACCGCAATAGATTCAGTGCTAAACTACAACACGCTCAAAGTTAATTAATCAGGCCGCTGGGGTGACCATAAACATACGACAAGTTGGGACACGCCGTAACCGACATCGTTACAACATTATTTACACACTCGAAAATAACAGTATACGGGCCCCATGCAGCGCGACATAAGGTAAATATTACAATGAATAAACACAGGTGAATTGAAATTGGGTACTTGGACAATAACTTATTATATGACATGTTATCAGTATTTTTTTTAAATTGCGGCAGTGACCACCAACTCTTTCTATGTAATAAAAAGTGACTTTTCATCAGGGCTTTATGAAAGGTACCATTTTTCCGAATTTAAAATCACTTTTACGGACCCCGACCATTACAGTCTCAACCGTATCGTTTCTTACTGATAATCACAGAAACTCCGTAGTTCCTCAGTAACTTGTAAACGCGTCCTCCTCGCAGTAACAGTGACAATAACTATTAGGAATATTGTTAGTGCACATCCGTAAATCCGTAATTCCGTAAATATGTCTGGATGCGGGCCGCTCTGATAATGCGATGCCGGATGATACGGCTAAAGTTTGACACTTTTAGTTGGTAGTTCCGTTCAATGCGGTCGTATAACGTTTTTATGGACAATTTGACGGTACGTGCGGGGAAACCGAATGTCAAGCTATCTTCAGTTTTGTGACAATGGATGGGAATGTGCGAGCATTTGTTGGTAGATGAAGGTGATACGAGACGGGATTAAAGTCTAGTGTTGAGGCATAACCATGAGTAATTAAAATCTTTTCAGTTACTGCAACGATGATACTAAACAACTAGAGACATAATATTAATGAGTCATTAAAATTAAATTCTCCAGTGCATTTTGACACTAAAAACTACGTTCAATGATATTCGTAATTCAACAACAGTACAGCACTATCAGCACAGCTAGTTCCATAATGCATAGAATCTCGCCAGCTGTTTGTAGTACGAGTATACAATATAATATAGCATGAAAGCCATTGAGTCGAACTCCATGAGTGGCCGTATCTCTAGAATCTATTTCACGTGTCGGCGAGCTCAGTAGGGTTGCTAATACCTAAGTCTATGGAAAATCACCCCTCTAGAAATATGTAATGCCTTCCTTGATACAGCTGCGATCTTATTTAGCACCTCAGAAATAACGTTCAGAAAGAATATGTTAGAAAATTGAACGCGTACATCGCTCTATCTAACGTGGTTCGGTGGAAATTTTAGGGAAGATTTTAATTTAGAGTAAATTAGGACAGTTTTAGAAACAAATTAATAAGGTGAATACACCGTTAATTAATTGGACTAAACGTTTGATAACTATGAACTAGTGAATTAAACAGCTTGTTTTTTACCCAAAAAAAACACGCTCCCCCTATTTACCCCGAGCACAGGGCTTGCAATATTAATATTCGCGTCGTGGAAAACAATGTGTCGATAAAGTTAACACATAAACAAGTTTTTATCGTCGATATGATCGCACAAACAGCCGTTATACACGAATTTAGCTGAACGCTGCGGTTATTGAATTTTGGCTTTCAGTTAATTTTTAACCGGTTTAACGAAGTTATAGATACAGTACGGCATTTTGATGGATTATCGATTTAAAGTTGCAATGTACGTTTCAATTAAATGACTATAATTTTTCTCAAATGGGTCTTGACTTAAATAAAAAATATGCCAATTTTATTCGAGAATGTGCTCCATTACAGTCTACGTCGAAATTAATCAAGCTACTTTTACTTCATGCTTAAATAATGATGACAATATTCCCTTAATGCACAAAAAAGAAACCCAATTTCCAGCACCTTTAAAAAAGTGCAAGATCACACAATACATTAATCACGGCAGCGGTACTCAATATCCTGCCGGCTGACCGTGACACGCCAATTTATGCCTTATGTAGTGTGAACATAGTGGTCACAGTGGCAATCACCGGCCACTCATAAATCTGAACTGCCATTTTGTTGGTGACGGAGAATGTATAGAGTCGTGATGAAAAAGTATTCACAAAATATAATAAATATAGACGTCCATTTCAGCAATACGGCTGCTCTTTCATTATTTTTCCGTAGGTGCTGGAAAAAATATATAATGGCATCGTTTTTTTTTTAATCCCAATAATTTACTTTTATGTTTACCATGTGTAACTTTCCACTTTTCCTTTTTCAAAAAACATGAAATAAATTCCCCGTCCAATAAAAATTCAAAACAACCTTAAAGAGAGTGTTTATCATGGCGACAGTAATATCGTTAGTACACACGACACTCGCGACACCGCGTCATGCGCGTGATATATCGACGCGCGACACTGACACTGCTCTCGTGACACCGCCGTACACCGCCACTTGTCACCATCAACTTGATGGAACACCTTTTATTTTTCACGTTTTTGTATACAGGGTGAATTATGCTGTATAATGCTTGGGGTGACTGCGACCTCGTATCGTTCAATGCATATTTTTATTCATGCTGTAGTTGTGTTGCCGAAATGGGATCGTAATGCTACATCGTTTAAGTGTTACCTTTCCTCATTAAAAAGTCCACAGAAGCGAAGCGAGGCTGTGATGAATAGAAACCGAAAATATTATCCAATAGCATTGATTTTATAAGATTGATTCAGATTATATGCAATTCTAATGGTTAATATTTCTCCGTTTCGCTGCACCACAGCGATACTTTACTTCTGGGGACAGACCTTAATGACAATTCTGCAATTTATCATCGTATAATATCAATTTATTTATACGTTACTGCCGGAGAAAAATTGATTGCAATTCAGGACAGGCAGGCAGCTTTTTTACATAGGCAAATCTTCCGACACCGTGTGTATGAATCCGCGGATATTTCCACACTTTCTGCCAACCCCTATCACACGAGGCTGTGATTGTAGTGCGTGGCGCAGGCGTCAATTACTTACACAAAAGCCTGCTGGCTTTGAGGGAAACCTTTCAGGACCGCAATTACTACGCAAAGGGCTATATTAGTAGTAAACTCTACATAATTAAGCAGTTACTAACATAACAAGAAATATGTAGTTGGCCAGATATTCATAATATATAAAATAAATATTTGTCACCTAATTTTCCTACTGAAATCACCTGGATAAATATCTCAAAAAAAAACTATGCATAAAACTACGAAACAGCGTTGAACATTTAGCAGTAAAAGTCAGTAAAAACCAGCAGCCGTTAAGTAAATCATATCAGTGCCGCGGGCAACTGTTTCCCATGAAAACGGTCAATATTTCACAACACGTTTACTACCCCATAAACCTGCATGTTTGACCATTTGGACACCATATAACTTGTATGGGATTCCATTGCGACGTTCAATAATAAAGTGAGGCTTGCGGCGAAATAACAGTTCTCGTGCCGGTCAAGTGTTTCAGGTTAGTGACGGTGTTTTATTTTATGGACCTTTCGTTTCTTGACGGATATAAAGGTTACTACAATACAGATACATCTACCATTCATGTATTTGTAAAAAGAAGTATTCATTTCTAAAATGTTTTGAACAGTACATGTGTATCAAGAAATTATTCAATTAACTTAGATTTAGTAACATCCTTTATCTCAGACTAGGAACTACTAAATCTATTTTTGGTACACACATAGTCTAAAGACTGAGAAAGGACATAAGTAGGCTATTTCTATCCAGATAAGGGAAGCTAGTTCCTTAGTTCCCTTGGGACGAGTGTAGAACCGCGCGGAACAGCTAATTATCTACTAGGGCATGCAATTCCGGTAAAATAAAAATTACCGGTAAAAATTCGGTAATTAAAATATTTTTACCGGTAAACCGGTAAAACGGTAATTTTTGTATTTTTTTTTAATGTGATATTATATCAATAAGATTGGTTAGTCCAAAAGCAAAAAATTATTAAAAATACAAGGTATAAGGTGGTAAACATTTTTTGGGACGTGGGCCGTAAAAAAAAACATGTCAGTACCATCCGAACGCGATGTCGTCGACAAAATGCAAGAGAAACGGCTGCGATGGTTCGGCCATGTAAAAAGGAGACCACCTGAATACATCGCCAATGTTGTGTACTCAATCTCAATATACCCGGTTAAAGGCGCAGAGGCATTCCGAAACGGTGGTGGTTGAGTGTCGTAATGAATGACATGAAAATCTACGAACTCGAAGAGGGAGATGTCCTGGATAGAGCGAAGTGGAAGAAGAAGATACGGAAAGCGGACCCCGTCACAAGACGGGATAAACGCTAAGAATTGCCGTGAAAAAAAAAGCATTTTTTTCATTGAAGTGAAAGCACTTTTTTATGGTAAATCGTGGGCATTTTATGGACCAGGGTCGCGGTAACTCTTTCGAACAATCCCGCAGCCCCGGCAGGTTTTGGCCCTGCGCGTGGAACAACTCGGGTCGCCGACACGGGTCTGTTGTCTATGCAGACGGAGGAACGATGAGCCACCCGAACTCACCGTCCACAGACCGACGCCTACGATGGCCGGGAGTCGTCTCTCGACACTCGGCGCCCGTGTTTTCGGTCCACTACAGCGGTTGGGATGAGAGGTGCGAACTCGCAGGCGCTCCACCGTCTCCTTCTCGAGCTGACTGGGAGAGACTGAGAATGACTGTTTCGCAGAAGGAGGCGACGGCTTCCCATTCCCTCTCGCTTCGGACCATGGCTTGAACCAGGGCCGGACGCGAGAGGTCGTCGCTGCCTATTGGCTCGACGACGACACCGCGGTACCCTTCCCAGGCAGTGCACACCTAGACTGTGTGCTCCACCGTGTCCTCAGAGCTGTCCGCATGGTGGTGAAGTAAAAACCCTTGCTCAATAAGGTCATAGAGTAAGTAAAATAAGCATAGGCTACATTTTTACCTAATAGGAACTGACAGCTATGAGGAAATTCAGATTAACCGCATGAATAAAATTTGTTTAGATATTATAAATTAAGATGAGAATGAAGATTTGTATCTAACCTAGAGATAGTTAAGGAGCCACATAAGTTTACTTTCCTAAAAAACAGCAACTTTAACATTCTTACAATATGTAATGTATGCAATATTACACTATGTTCAGGCTACATAATGAAGACTTGACGTTAAATGAACAATTGCTATATATTATCACAAAAACGTAAAAACCGGTAAATTACCGGTTACATATTATTTTTACCGGTAAATTAAAAATCTCGAAAATGGGCGGTTTTACCGGTAAAACCGAAACCGGTAAACCGGTATTGCATGCCCTATTATCTACTTATAATTTCTGGTTCGACTATCGCGCAAGTAATAACCAAAGAGAGTGTGACAATTCTGAGGAAAAGATCACAGAATCCACTCTCAAGTTTCAACTTATCTCCCAAAATAGATAAGACTTCTAACCAATAAAGATGCCATCACTAAACGTGGAAGTTCCAACCATAGTTAAGCATGATGTTCCTACTATATTTATGTAAAATGATGTAGTCAAAGTTCTACATAATGTGAGAGTGTGCCAACACGCGTCGGTGGCGCCATCTGCGCACGTATTGGCCTAGAATAGAAATATCAATGAAAATGCTCTCAAATGAGTTTGTTCGTAATAGGCGAACGTGGTATTATAAGTTCTAATGTGAACTCACCTTAGTGTTATGATTATGATGTGTCCTTTGTCTGAAACCTATAGAACCTACCTACGTAGAATTAAGAAAAAAAGCTTGAATGAACGTTAGTAATTCTTATTAACTCTGTTAGTAGTCTCTAGTACCGCAAAAAACTCCAAATCAAGAAATTCGTTTCTGTTACCACATTTCAAGACAAGTAATTAAACACTAGCTCAATAAAGAGTTATTATTAAAGAGTTATTATTACTAGCATACCAACTAAACATAACATTCAGACCGTCACACAAACCGGCCACATATAAACCTTCACTTGCACTGTTATTGTCCAATTACAGTAACAATTAGCAACACCCCCCCCCTTCACCGCAGGGTTCCCAAAGCGCAATATCATGCAGTGTTCATACATCGCAGCCGGCGCGCTTTACGCTCCTTTAAATTGGAAAATTGAACGAACCGATCGTCTGCATACGGAACCCTTTATTTTTTATCTGCAATATCTACGTACTAGGGATCCCTGAAAGTCTGATGGCTAGCAACTTCATTTGGATTTGTCCGATGAAGCTGTTCGAACGGTATTTTAGACTTTCGTACCGGGAAAACGCGTTTTTGAAATATTCTGAGCCGTATGAGTTGGATTTAGTTTTAGAAATGTATGTTATCTTAATTGCCAACAGCAAACCAATTAGCCATTGCCATCTGTATCCCACAGAGCCTCACACAAGATGAAAAACCCTTCTCAAGCCGGAAACGGACGCCGTGTCTCATTAGCATACATGAAGCATGGCCGAACATGGGTCCTTTCCAAATTACCTGACGCCCGCTATCGCCCGCCCAATCTCTGAAATAACAAACGTGCACTAAAAGGTACAACAAAAAGGACTATCGTATAAAGTTTTATTACCAAATGAACTGTAGATAAAACCCGCAATTTTCTGAGGTTGCAAAAGCAAAGTATTCTTACGAGAGAATGCTGTTCTTCGAAAGGAAAATAACTCAAGTTTGAGGAGCGATAAGCTCTCGCCACCCGGAGGTGTCATTTAGTGGACGCTTGCACTGATACTTGAACTTAGTTTAGATCTTATAGCTCTGAGATGCCATCAAAACTAATACTAGCATAAGACAGGTCCAGTCTTGTGTTAAGTATTATTAGTTAGGGAAAGACTAATTTGCTAAGCAAATAAGATTTTCGTTACAGGACTTCCATTACCGGCTGACGAACTTCAATGCATTTTATTGTTCTTAAAAACTTACAATGACCTCTTTACACCTCAGTTCCAGATACGAAATTCCTTTCTCTTAAAGTCTACCAACATGACCTAAAAATATTTAACCGACAATTACCAAAACCCCAGTCACATCAGTGCAGTCAAGCTACCTGATAGCTCACAGTTCTTGCCTTGGCGCCGCTCAATCGGAGCCACTCGGTGACTGCGCGCCACTGCACTTGCACTAAACACTGTTTATCAAGGGAATGTGCACTATTACGTATGGTTTTTATTCTCAAGTACCTAGCAAACCTTGTTTGGTTGTTGTAGCTACAGCCAATCACTTCCAGAATAACTTTACTTTTTCCTAAAATGTTTGCTAAAAATGTTAACTTAACTGACAATCACCAAACCCCCAGTTACTCCAGTGCAGTCAAGCTCCCCGATAGCTCACAGTTTTTGCCTTGGCGCCGCTCAATCGGAGCCACTCGCTGACTGCGCGCCACTGCACTTGCACTAAACACTGTTTATCTAGCTACCGTCCGTCGGTAGTTAAGGGAATGTGCACTATTACGTAGGTACGGTTTTAATTCTCATATACCTACCAAGCAAACCTTTTTTATAACAATGCTTTGGCGAAAGTTGTGAATTGTCGTCTAGTCAAATTGCCTGGTTTTGTTGTAGCTCTCTGCTAGCTATGTTTCAAGGCATGTATCATATGGAAAAGACTGGCAAAAATGTCTGTTCATATCTCTTGGTGTATTATGAGTCTTTAATATATGGTTAAATAGTACCTATATACCTCTATAACTATAGATAAGCTTCGTTTACCCACATGAATAAAGATAAAAACTCATACTTAAGTTTGTACAAAAATATCGCCTCATTTTAAAAGCCAAACTGTCCAAGCTAAAAATTTTTAATTAACTACTTTGTTCAACTATCACCAAGTGCTTCAAGTTAACTAAAAATGCCAATAACAAGTCTAAAATGAAATAAAAAATAGATACCCTCGGTCAAAGTTGGCGACCTCTCACAAAGACTTGAGCCGTCGCCTTAAGGGAACTTCAGACATCTGACACCTCCCCCCCCCACTCCTCCCCGCAATATGTACTAGTATCAGATATGACGTGAAAAGACACAATACAGAGGAAATATAATGAGCTAAGCGCGAGGCGGTGAATCAAAACTGTTGTGTCTACAAATGTAGGACAAGCGACGCCTTGGATAATAGACAAGATTCTGTTGTTGCTTGTGTGTTTGCCTGTATATTGTAGTAATATTATATTGCAACGCGTTGCTTAGTCATATACATTAGATGGAAAACATATAGGTACATACATTTATACATATACATTATACGCAATAGTAAGAATTGGACACCTAATTAGTTGGTTTAGTATGTAGAGTTGGACTCATACATAAGTAGTAGTAACACCTATATATGAGTGTAAGAAAACTACTTCCCGCCCGGACCCCAGTTACTTTCGCATAATGAAAGTAGAGGTATAACTAACTGACACTATATTTGTGATCTTGTATTTGCCCACATAACCATCAAATAACAATAAGCAATATTGTTACGTAGCAGTAAACATTAAGTTTATTAATGAGGTGTAGCCCACATCTCGAACACCAATTAACGGCTGAGTGCGAAGCCTAATATACATGATACATGTAATATTTATGTAATTACACATTATATAGCGCCTCAATTCTCCCCAAGGGAAACGTCAGTCTAGTTTAATTTAGCTTACATGGTCGAATATACCTGAGCAAAACCTGCGGAAAAATGGCGGAATAATTACCTCTTGTCTTTTAGAAAAAAGGTAAAATTGGCCATTATAGAGCTGCAGTGGTATGGGAATTGCCACTTCGGCTATCAAAAACAAGCAATTTGCAATAAAACAATTTATCATACATAACCTACCAAGCGGAGCATAAAATGGCCGGCGCAAATGAACTGGCAACACTGAACAATTCGTCGATACTGAGGTGCACTGTGCGCGACTGTACAGACCACGTGTGTTGTGTATGCTATAAGCAAATAGCAAGAATTTATGAAATACGCGTGTGTTGAATTGAAGGGGGTAATTTTGTTATTGTCTTGTGTTTAGCTACTGTAGCATTTTAGATTGTTTTTTTTATAGAATTGCTGCATCAACAGTTAGGTACTTAAGCTTTATGTTCTTCAACTTCATATCGTTGTTGGGCTCCCACTGTGTGTCATCCTTAGCTTTCTTCTTGCATCTTGTAAACACATTTAAATATAATAACAAATGAATGTGGTTATCTGATGCATTATATAATAACATAGATGAAATAATTCCAACTGCAATATCGTGACAATACAGTGACGTGTGACTACACAACTACACATTCAATAATTCAGTGGTTTGCCATATAATAGGTGCACGACGATACAATTATGAAAGCTTGGCTAGACACGACCGCACCGATTTACGCACAAATCGTTTCGCATAAATTGTCACGCACACTCCGCCATTACAGGTATTGCTCACTGATTTTGTGTTTACAGCCGTCATTGCTATTGTTATTGAGAGATAATCATGTTTTGGTAATTCAAACGCGTTAACGTTTCGTGTTATGGAGTTAGATGGGCGTGGATCGCTCATTACTTCTCTATATAAGAAGAGGTGGCAGCCCTGCAGTGCAGAATTGAATTCCCCATCTGACTATTGATCTGAATATTGATAGATTGACTTTGATTTTTCCATAATTCAAAGATCTAATTGTTAACATGTTTCGCTTTTTACTCTTGTCTCAAAATGAAATACAGAAACCATAGTGCACATTATAAATTCAAAGCAAAGTGCGAAACACATAAAATATGAGCTCTTTGCTCATTACCGTCCGTCATCGTCGTGATTACCATGCATTACCGTAGCTCTGTCACCTCCATGCCGAGGGGTGACAGGTCTGCAGTAATCACAGCGGGACCGCAAGTCCACCCAGTAATATTGCACCATTCAGGTATATTTTAGAGCTAAACGTGTTTAGCCGCTGAAGCGAACCGCGGCTGTGCGAGCGCGGGAAAATTTACCGCAACTGCATTGATTTGAATAATCTACCGCTGACCATTGCACGGGACAGTTAATAGTTTCCTTTAAAATCTTAACGTAACATGTGGTACGAATGTCGAATATTTTATGTGTAGACGTATTACTAGGAAAATACTTACTTCAGTTACAGCTACAAAAGCTAAACTTCTATTAACATATATCTGAAAATATTATTCCATATTAATAACTAATGTCTAAATCATCCATGTGCAAAAGCCGAACATCATGAACGTCATTTATTCGCAATTCGAGCTAATTGCAATGATTGCATACAAGAGAATATGCAATCTATGACCTCGCGCGGGATAATAGATAATGGCGCGTTAATTGTGTAGATTTCCGAGTACAGCCGAGTACAGAAGTGTACAGGCGAGTATATGCGAGTGTGGGCGAGTATGGACGAGTATAGTCGAGTGCAGTGACGTTTAGCCGCGCTGTGTTCCGAACTGAACATAGCATGGACTATTATACCGGGGTTATTTGTAGGGCTGCCTGATCATTGATGCCGGAACATCAATATATTTGACAGTTACTGTATATTATGTTGTACCTAAATCTGATATTAAAACTTTAGCGAGTATAATTAGGAACTAGTACCGCTAACGCTAGTGGTAATGTGGGTTTTGGCTTAGTGTTTCGAGTTTTTATCGCAGAATAAAACAAAACCGTACAGCAGTACAACGTAAAGGCACAACACAGTCAGACCATAGCGATGAAAGATAAAGTGGTTTAAGTTATGTTTTTGTGGTCTACCTACAGTCAAAGTTTAATGAGAGTAGTAGAATTTTACGTTAAAAATAACGTTCATTGTAAATAACAGCTGGAGAGTCTGAAATACAGAGTACACGTTTAACTAAAGAATAACTTTAACTCATAAAAGTTTACGATAAGAACAGGAAGAATGCATAAAATAAGATACGTTTGCTCAAAGTACATAAACAAGTTTCATGGCACATAAAAATATTACACAAAAACATGGTGGAATCTACACTAATATTCCTATAGATAAAGCGGTTGCCTTACCTTCATAAATCTTTTAAACTACTGAACTGATTGTTAACATTTTGACAGAAACAGGTAGCAAAGCAGTATGTACATTTTATTTCTGAAGCTAAATATTGTAATGAATTTAACTGATAACGGTTACCCTCGAGAGTGTCCGCACACTGCAGACTTAATAGGAATCGGCCGACAGTTAGATCAGGCTCTAGATAAGTGTGAAGGTAAATAGTAGCAGCTGACATTAGACCGACTCAAAAATTTCATAGGAATTAATGCCCGTTTTCACCAACGAATACCTAAATTTAGGGAGCATTTACGGAACACTTAATAAGAATTTCATTTTCACCAAAGCCTAGGTGTCAATTTTAACCTAAAAATTTCACTTAAACTTGGGAGCCCGATTGATGCCTGCTTAAACAACTCCTATCATTATCATTACAGAATACAAACATATTTTGAACCGTTTCTGGCGATGGATAGTGAAATGTACCTTTATATGTTATGTAACACCAAAAATACCAAGTTTAAAAAGCAAAAAAAAAATGAAACGTAAACTTTTAGAAAGTTTAGAAGCTGTGGAGGTTGTGGATATGTAAAATAATAATCATTAGAAGACCACGTACCTATCTTACGTGAAAGAGCAGATGTCTGAGAAAAAAGTACGATGATCATGACTTTTTTATAAGATTATAGGTTATCACTTGCTATGAATGCACTTGCTAGGTCGTGATGTCGCTGAATTATTCAAAAATAGGAAGTCCTGCATGTCCATAAATATACAGACCATAACAGATGCAAATCTGGTAATCACTGATGTAGTTTCGCGGTGGCCGGGACAACTATAGGCCTATTCAGACCTAAGCGGTATTCGCTACCGTCTACGGCAGAGAAAACCCTGTGGGTATGCGGTAATATGACTGTTCAGACCTAAGCGGTATTCGCTACCACCTGCGACAGAGAAAACCCAGTGGGTATGCGTTAATATTACTGTTGATGTTCGGGATGCATGCCGCTGCTGCCGCGCGGTATGTACTTCTACCCACAGCGGCAGTGGATATCGCTCAGGTCGCTCTAGCCGCGGTATAGTTATCGGCACGGATATTGAGCCCTGACCTTCACCTGCGCAGAAGCCATTTATTGGTTTATTGCCTTGTGTACAGTGCGCAAAGCGATCCCCACTCTTCCGCCGAGAGCTCAATATCCGTGCCGGTAACTATACTTGATACTAAATACCTGAGCGAAACCGGCGCGGTATCTACCTCTACCCACAGCGGCAGCGAATATCACTCAGGTTTGAATAGGCCTTAAATACCAAAACTGCAGTAGATACCAATGATTCGAAAATGGTGAATATGGAGGAGCCTATCTCCTAGGTGATAGGGGATACCCTCTGGAGGTAAGAAGTAGGCTAACATTGAACATAATAAATTATGTAAATTAAAACAAAGATAGTAAACAAATATTTTAATATTAGTCCTCATATGATGTACCAAACATTATCATCATCCTCCTGCACCAATTCAATTTGAGGTGGGCTGGGCGCAGCATGTTTTTACACGTCTTTCCAATTTCTCGAACCACCTGAAACTAAATAAATATATAATGTTAACCCCATACTTAAATCCATCAACTCATGGAGAACAAAAATACAATGAAGCCGACAGTAAAACAAGGAACACAGTTGTACGGCAATATCTTAATCCACTATATTATTATAGACAGATATTATTCACATTTACCTGTAAAGGGTTCCTGTCGCATTAAAACTATTTGTGACTGGATCCAAGCTTTGTTTTTGGCTTCGTTCGTGGTCCCATCCGTTTTTTGTTTAATATTGTGTCTCTATAAGACGTCAGCAATTTCACTAGCTTGTCTTTTTCTTCTGCAATAAAGGTTTATCCTCGTTTTCTCTTCTCTGCCAAAATAAACTTATCTATTCAACAATAATAAACCCAAAATTAACCTCACTCTATGTACACATACACATCAGTCAATTTGACAAACGCGCGAATGACATAGGTAAAAATTCACCTATAGAAAACCTCTTTACTGTTTTATTGCATAAAACATAGCGTAATGTAGTTTAAATTAAATTAAAATAACATCACAAGAAAAAAAACTCACAGGCTTTAGTAATATATACTCGATAGACGTTTATTTCTTAAGAAGTACAGAAAAATCATTTTATCGATAAAATATCGACTTTGCATTATCGTTTGTAGAACTAGTAATCTGTCACTTACTTAAGGGATCCATGTACAAGTGTGGTGAAAATGAATTTAGGTAGGTGTCAAATTGGGAGGGATCCTTACTAAAAGTAGCATTTAGATAGGGAAACGGTAAGAGGTTGTTGGTGAAAACGGGCATATAAGTCCTTCATTTAAAAGAAATCCCAACCATCGGGCCTTCAGCCGACTGTTTAGTCTACAATGTGGTCTTAAACAGCTATACATTGAAACAATTTAAAGTTGAGATTACCTAAATACCAATAGCGCTTAATAATCTGCGTTGGTGCTCCAACGTTACTTCACACAAAATTATGCATTGTAGCCAGTGTTCTGGCTATTACACAGCATCAAATATTCCAGATTTCTATGCACGTATCTAATAATGATTGGCCATTACTGGAATGTTTGGTGGCAGCCCTCTCGCATATCGATTATGCATTGGAATCGCGCGGTCACTACGTTTATTTGGGCGACACCCACCGACAGACAGTCCTTTGTTTAGTTATGTTTCTCGATTGATCGACAGTACTTATGTATTTATTGTTTGTGTATAGCTGTTACAGTCTTTTTATCGTCCCACTGTTGGCCACAGGCCTCCTCTAACAGGGAGCAGGATTGAGCATTAATCACCACGCTTGCTCATTGCGGGTTAGTGATTTCAGACTTTATGTATAAGTCCAGGTTTCCTCAAGATGTTTTGCCTTAACCTTTTTATCAGCCATTGGTGTCCAAGATATACTTAGAAAGTACATACAAACTTAGAAAAGTTGCATTGGTACTTGTCTGAACTGGAATCGAACCCACACCCTCATGCTCGAGAGGTTGGTTCTTTACCCACTAGGCCACCATGACTAGCATTTTTAATCATTTTGGAAAAATATTTTCAAATAATTTTCCTATGGGATATTGCTATTGCCCTACAGACATAGAAACAAAGTCTTACAAAGGTGTAGCTTTAAATCGTCTGTATTTGTTAAGTCCCATAAATGTACTAATTATTTGTTGCGAATACATACTTGAGTCTAAAATATAACGCAATAGAAACATCCTCACAAAAATTGACATTTATGCCAACAAAATCAACAAAATGGGAAAAAAACAATTTGCAAGCAAGAAACAAGCATGAAATATTTCAATTCAATAACATTAAAACATGAAGTACTTACGTTTGATCAATTATTGTTTCATTGTTGATTGCAAACATTTGGCTTCGTAGAAGTACATACCTACATATTGAGTAAATACATTCACATTCACAGTGATTTATTTAGAACAATTTTGTTTGTTTGAACGCCGCAAATTTAAAAAAAAATACTGTTTCGATGTACCAACATCCCATTAATTACCATGCGAAACCGGTACCGGACGCTATTTTACAGAAACTTTTACATGAATAGTGCTGAGATTGACGAAAGGTCATTCACAATTCATTAACAAGCTAATATAGGTACTTTCCGAGTAATAATCATAATCTCAGTGGCAGCTTCCGCTCTATGACCGGAGTGTCACGGTGTCAGACACTCGGAGCTAGATAAAT
Source organism: Helicoverpa assulta (assembly GCA_963856015.1). Taxonomy (NCBI): domain Eukaryota; kingdom Metazoa; phylum Arthropoda; class Insecta; order Lepidoptera; family Noctuidae; genus Helicoverpa; species Helicoverpa assulta. Next base: position 430,906 of record CAWLCW010000008.1, read on the forward strand.
TGAGTGTCAGCGCGCATCACGGTGACTGACGTACGATTAAATATTTCCGTTGAACCGACAGCGCCGAGTTGCTTACGATTTACGAGCTGCGGGGAAATTACTTGTTGATGTTGGAAAAGTCTTTGTTGAAACAAGAGGGTGGAAATTAAAAAGTGAGCAGTTCTCATTTTTAACACATTTACATGTACTGCTTAGCAGTGCTCTGTATATTTGTTTCATGATCATCGCATAGATACTTATACGTTTTTTCATATAACAGTTACCAGTTTTCCGCTAGTAGATATGCAAAAAGGGGACATATTGTTCCTGTGTATTACCTATACCTATATATGCAAAAGAAATATAAAAACAATGGAATATACAAGTAGAATTATGCATATCCATGAATGAAAAATACTACATTTTATCTACACGTATACGGTCCTGTACATCAGTCAGTGGCGACATAGTGGCCGACCGTCGCTATTTGTGTATAAACCTTCATGGCCCGGATATAACTAGCACACGGGTAACACCCGGTTTATACGGGGATACCTCTATATCCGGGTCTTGGTATCCTTTGCATATAGATATATCTTAGTATGTGTAGTACTTATTTATGTGGCTGTTATTTAATTAGCAAAATAAATTAAAAGCCTTTTATAGACTTTTCTTCACGTTCTGAATAGCCAACGAGATATCTATTTTGGCTATTATGACCAGAATCTCTATCTCTCAGAATCTATGGGAAACATCCTAAAAAAAACAGTTTTTCAAGATTAATTTTATTTAACTTCCTCCCAAAGAAAACAGGAAAATTTTCCAAGTTTCCTTCAAACTTTAACATTATATCTTTTCTTAGAAAGCCGTAATCGGATTTTAAGTAATATCAATAAGTTCTGAAGATAAACTTATGGACATACAGCCTCTTTTTTCTTTATTTATGTTAGATATACAGGTTTTTCCAGCTAACCTCATTGTCCGTGGTGGTCGGTGCGCCCCGTCAGACCAACTAAATGGAACAAAATGTAGTCCAGTAACAAAAACTAACGTAGTACACACAGACTAACGCCCGCACTATCTAGCCTCGCGCCATTTGTGTGCGCTATTACCGTCAAACTGAATATCCAACTGAATTCTATTTTATTTGAATGTGTATCTACGTAGCTATTTTTTCTAGGTAACTTTATATAGGGACAGTTCGTCAGATTAAAATAGTTATTAAAACAACAACTGCGGTTGTTGTATTCACTGTATAAAATAGCAGTTTAAAAAAACGTACAAAATTCTATACCCAAACTCCCGTATTGAATTTACCACACACTTCACCTGGTTTTATATATCAATCTCCGTCAAAAAGCACAAAACTCGAGAATATAAAATCCCAGTTTATCCCACAGCAAATAAAGCTAAAAGAACTATAAAATGTGAAATCACAACAATCCCGAATGATATTCAAACAGAACGTAGCGGCCAATGTCTTCCACAAACATTGCGACATCGAGAAACGCTACAAAAGTCATATTTGAAGTCTCCAATATCTAAATCAAATTCCTTTATTCAGCTCGTGGACACACTAAAATATATATCGAACCGAGGAGTATCGAGAGACCATATTTCCGACAATATTCTAGAAAGTCGTGGCTTTAGAGCGCTTAGCCAACCGGAACCACCATGAAGAGAAATCTCTATGTATGCCAATTTAACGCAACAAAATAATTCACTCATGCACTTTCGATCACATCACATAAGCTAAAAGCACATAATGTATGGATTTTCAGCAGTCTCTTTTTTTATTGTTTTATTTATTTAAACCTTTATTATCATGCAACTATAACCCATAGATATATATCTCAAACTAACAAATATACAAAACTTTACCGTGGCAGGTGGAAGAGATGATGGAAAGGGCGTCTCCAGCTAGTTAAACACTCTAAGAACGTAGCGCAGCATGCAGGAACCTCGAATCAAATAAACGTGCATAGACACACGTGCGAAAATACTCTTTTGAGAGGTATTTTTTCCAAAATCTCTTTTCGTATTCCCATGACGTGTGGAGTGCTGGCAACGTGAAGTGTTCCTTTTGGTTATCGGGAACGAAAGTGGCTTTTAAATATATCAGATCTGTCTATTATTTTGACGGCGTTTGCGTAGTTGTGTATTCCGTTCTTATGTTGGGTCTTACAAAATCTATTGGAAGACAGTCCTTTTTGCATTTCACCTTTTCTTTTCTTTAATTGTCGATAGGCTCGCGTTTGACCACTATCTCACCTTTATCGCAGAACATTTTCGAAATATATTTTTAATGAAAGAATTGAACAAGATTTTCTGATTCTGTAGGTTCCCATTGAGGGTAAGGTGATATTGGGTGGCATTTCATCAAGAATTTTTCAATATCCAGTAGTCGAAATGTTTGTGTCAATCCGACTTCAAAAGGCTCGCTTCCTAGAACTTGGTAACATTGCAACTGACGAATTCTGTGTGTATTTGTGGATAAACCTCGGCCTAATTCTTCCAGGAGATGAAACCCACTAAAGCTGCGGATTTTCCTCATCCGTGTTTTAGTTTTTCGTGAATGTCATATAGAGAGCAATATGTTTTATTTTGTGTTGTCAATTTTCTGTTCCCATTGGAGGTGTCCTACGTCCAGAGGATAGTAACAAGATTAATTAATATAATAACCATATTTTTTTCATTACACAGAATGAAATTTCGTCATTTCTACATCGACATAGATCTTTTTTACCTAAAATAAATTTCTTCACTGATATCAGATATAAAGCAATCACTCTCACAAGGTCAATATACAGGTAATGTTATACAGTGGTAACACTATAGTGAATTGCCTCCGCAAATGTTAGGAGCCTCTTAAGACCTCCACTCTTTTCCCTCGGGTAAATACATAGAAAAACAATTTTTACTCAAATAAATCTCACAGTGGAGTGCCTTTGTAAATCTGAATGGGAAAAATGTATCCCACTTAGTTCAAGCTCAGTTCTTTAGTGTATGTACACAATTTATGGGCCAACAGTTTGTTGTGGGCTGCCTTGTACATTTTATAGCTTTTTAGTTTTATGGCTGCCAAATAAATGGATAGAAAAATCTGGTTATTTCATTTCGAGTCTAAGTTTGACGTGAGGCACTTTACAATCTTTATATTTGACTGTGCAGAATAAATTTTCTTCAGCTTTTACCATATTTATAATAATATCAGTGATTCTTACTATTGTTGCTTACTGATCAATAAAATCTTTACAAACTGCTCGACAATACAGTTGAAGAACAATTTACTCTTTCAAAAATAGATTTCCTACAATCCAGAAGCTATTGAAGTACTTACTTAAACCTGTACCTACTCCAATGATTATTATGGAATACTCCAATGAGTATGTTTAAACAGCTGGAACTATATCGTGCATTATACTTTATGTGCAGCACTTACAGATGCTTCAGTCATGTTTACTCACTATATCTACAGCTGACGGTGGTTGGGCATAGCGGAGGATATGAAAACGTAAAACTTTATGCGAAATAATTACTCCCGCATTTAAATAGTTTTCCATTCTCGAAGTTATTTTATATGATTTTTTGTGTATAGATTGCTAAAAAGACGAATATTTAACCGATCAAAATGCAAAATTTCTCGTTATGAGATGAAGAACCATTTACCAACTAATGAAGCATGATTAAAATTGAGATTGTTTAAATATAATAGTAAAGACATTAAGCTATGACGAGCTACAAAATGATATCTCTCTCTTTCAACAACAATGTCAATTTTAAAATAAAATGTGCAGTAAAGCCTTTTTCCCCCGCGATCGTCGCCATATTCCCGTGGAGGGCTCTCAGCGTCGATACCAAAGCTAACAGCCGCCGCTTAATCCCGGCCGAACGCGCGGACAAACAGGCAAACAGACAAACAGACGTGAGTCAATACGGGAGCACTCGCTACTGCATTCTACTAATTACATTAATTATGATATCATTCGTATTTTGTAGGGAGAAGTGTTAATGGCTGTTGCGTGCCTATAAAGGTTGTTGGTTTGATTTTTTTGCCGAAAAGGTTCAATCGTCAAGGCAGAGCTTATCTATGGACCCTCTCTGTCCTGCTATGTAGGTATACTGTAGAGTCAGGTTTCCCGATATTACTTCTCTTCTTCTCCTTTACTAAACTTATGTTGTCACACCAAAGCCGAGAGCATTCGGACTTGCGAAAGAGAGGCTAAAAAGAGAAAATCCTTGAATTTTTTTTCGACAGTCTGACAGTATCTAAGTACCAATATCCTTTAATCGAACCACAATTTTAACCAGCCAAACCAATAGTTGTATGTACTTACTATACCTAGTAAATTCAGATACCTACCATTTAATTTTCTCAAATATCAAAACTTGCATTCACGTACAAATAATTCAACAAACAAGCTGAAAGATGTCGTCCAGCTTACAGTTTCGATAACTTGCAACAAATGTGCTGTATAGAGCTGCAGCCAATTACGGGCGGGGCCGGGCGACACAATTAGTGCTGGAGTGAACTAGCCAATTAAAGACATTCTGTTCGACGTCTTTAACGAACCCTCTTATGTCGAACCGAAGAATTGGAGGCGCGTACTTGTTTTTAACTTCTGTGTAAAGTAAGTTCTAATAGTGCAAGAAAGTATATTTTTTCAGGAATTTGCTAAAGGTTTTTTTTTTTTTTAATTTTATTTATATTGTGAGGTTTCTTTCTCTTAATTACACTATCTCAAATTCAAAAACAATGTTTTGATTCCAGAAAATCTGTCGGAGTTATTTAGCCGCACTATTTTGTTTCTAGAAATAGCTATCGACACCGCTTGAAGCCAACAATTCCGAAACCTAAACGTAAACAATAAATAACCAGAATTCCCGACTTAACACAAAAATAAATACGAACCGACACCAATTCTAGAGAATGCCATTTTGTAAATCATTTTTATGTACCTATTCCGCGGAGGAGCGAAATCTTTTTGAGGAAAAAAGAATAATGTAAAGGGTATGAGGTATGCGTATGTTTGTTTAACTTGAACTTAGCCCTTTTGTGAGATATTCACGTACTTCCGTGAGAATATAACTTTATCGGTTCACGAAAACAAACACTTTAGTAAGTTAAAGTTTGTGCAGAAAAGATCGCTCAGTGAAAAAGTCAATCTTTGTTGCAAAGGTCAAACTATATATCTATTTGTTTTAATATTAGTCTTAAAAGCGGTATATATAAAAATAGGTATAAGCGGTATATATATATACATTAAAGACAATTGTTTCAGCAACTCTATCATAAAAAATCCAAAATATCATATTTCCCATTCTAATGTCGGTTTAGAAGATTAGCAATAGGTACATCTAGTAAGTCTCAACGAAATATGACGTGGCTACACCAAACTTTTTTCATTGTAGCCACAAAAGTTTGTCGTACTTTTTGTACGTTTTAGAGTTTGACATAGATGGCACCCGCCGGGCATATTCTATTTTACACCTCTGAACAATCACCATTCGCGGAATTTCGCTATTAATTCGTGAACGACCCGCAATACTTAAGATGTTGTACTATACACTTTGTGGACAGAACATATATTTAATACACAGTAAAACAAGAGAAGTAATGTTCAGCTGAAGCTTCAATTTATCATTTAGTAAAATTAAGATTTTTCAGAAGAAATGACCCGTTCGGCAAAGAAACTCAAGCGCGCGCTAGTTGCCTTTATCCGATCGCGATAAGACCGCCTAGTATATAGCGTAATATTGTTATTTGTTGTCTTTAGCTCATAGTTTATTCAATTTGTAAAACACGTTCTATCTACCGAGCCATGCAATATGAATCAAGACAGGTCGAACTATGAACTAATTGGCTCTTGCAACAGAAAACTAATAAATAACGTAGGTAATCAAATTACGTTGCAGTGCTGTGGTGGCGTCACAGCCCTACCCGGCCAGTGTTGTGCCCTCGCTTTCATAAACTTTCATCATAAAATTCTTGACGAATGAAACGTTTTATTTCACTTGGATGCTAGTTATTTATTCCTGTTTAATCTTAGCACCGACTATAATAAAAACGGCCGATTAAAGAATGTTGTACCTATTTAACTGACATTCAAAGGAAAATCTTCCAAAAATATTTTGTGACCTTTCCTGAATAATCGCGAAATTGTATTGTGGTATTACAAAAATGGTTTTTTTGTTGCAAAGAAAATGTCATGTTGTACTCGACAGTGGTCGGTTGGAAGGCAAGCTTATGTAGGTTTCATAAATTTAATTTAAATCGATTTCCAGAATCTGACCTTTTATGAAATCAACATTTTAAATTTAATTCAAAGCAAACAAGAAGGAGACGCTAAGAAATACACAAGTTATCTTTAAAACTCAGCCGTGTTGAGCGTCTTCGTGGAAGAATAATAAGATCTGTTTAAATAAACTAAGTAATAAGTGAAACAAACGAAGCGCTGAGCACCAAGTCTTGCCGTGGGGCCGTGGTGGGCGGGGGCAGATGTAATGCCACGCACTTTGTCACACAGATTGTGTTAAGATGGCCGACATTGTAACCTGTAAGTACCATAGTGCTATGAGGGGTGGAAAGGGTTCAAGAATATACTGTTGTTCTGATCTTTTGAGATATATTAAATAACCACATAAATATAATAAACTACATGAAGTACGTCAGTAGCACATTATAGGTATTTACGACACAAAGAACTAAATATTTACCAAACCTACATGCTGTTTTGCAATCAGCACCCGCCTAAATCCATACAAAGAAGAACTCGAAAATACTAGAAATCGAGCTCAAATAGCAACGACACGTCACGTAAGAGATATCCCGAATCACACACGAAGTAAAACAAATTATTCTGTTAATCCTATACAGTTCTCCGTTACTTTGTTATCCTCTCATCCCATTTGCGTTGTTTCCGTAAACAGCTCCGAGGAGCACATTAGCGCCTGATACAAAAACTTTGCAAATCGAATAACATAGGATCCGGCGAATCAAGATAACTTCCAACATGAACCAGTTTAGGCAGGAGATAACATTGTAAAACTATTTGGAAAGGTCAAGGATCTTGATAAAATAGGGGTTTTTCAGCAAAAGGTCATCAGTATCTCTTTAAAGATGCAGGTATCTCTATCAATTTCAAGTCCAAATCCTCTGTAGATATAGCCAATCTCTCAAAAACTGCATCAGTATTGTCGATAAAATAGCACATCCTTACCAGCATTCACGCGTTTCATTCAATTAAAGTGTGCCAAAGAAGCACTCCACTAGTTTTTCATTACAAAACAAGCGACATAACGAGTATCCTAGACGCGAAAAGAACGTTTCCAATCTCGGCAAAGAATTCTAAATCCGGATTTTCTTTCAATAGTCGGACGCGTCGTAATCGGACGGGCGGCGTCCGGGCCGCGAGTCCGTCCCCGGCTTACCAGTCCGGCTTTTGTTAACTTCTGTAAGTACCTAATTGGTACTGGCAAGCCGACTACCTAATATAATTAAGTGTTTACATAGCCTATACATTAGCAGAACAAAGTCGATTTGGAAAATTACAAATAGAAACAGTGTTGGTTAAATTATCCGTACCTACTTGGAATTTTAGACAGTATTTCTTCAAAATAAAGTAATCTAGCGAAACGAAGTTTTTACATGTCTTATAACTAGTATTACTTTTTTATATGTTATACTGTATTTAAAATCAGGATAAATAAAGTCAGTTGATTTTAACTAAAATTGAAAATCAATGTTTCAGTTCATTAACAATTTTTCATGGAACCTCATGCGAATAATAAATTACACTCTCTAGAATTCAAAAGTTCAAATAAATACACATACACATATATTTCAAATTCGAGAAACAACCATATTTCATATTTAGATACCATAACTTTTAACATTCTGATATAAATTCGATACAAAATACCTTTTGTTTTGAAATACAAAGTTCTTTAATTAACCTGGTCTATTATTTCCCTCGCTTTATTAAGATGCAATTATGTGCTTGTTGCATGCGATGCGCGCGACATCCCCTCGGACGCGCGTCCAATTACCGAGGCGCTCGGACAATTTGTCGGCGCGACAACGCGACGACGCGCGACGTCGCTTCTTGAAGGGGATCCAATCAGAACCACTATACGAGCGACGTATCGATACTGGATCTATGAAACGTTGGATATGGTTTGCTCGAAGCTCAGCTTTTATTTCACGAATTGCTGAATCAATCCATGCCTGACGGAGAAATTCCATACACATATTTAGTCCTATCAGTCTGACTGATGGATTTATTTTATGAGTTTAAACTTATCGTAGTTTCATATTTTTCATTCCACAAAAATGTGAGAAAATATCAGAATTCGAATAGTTAATGACTTCGTAACCATCTCTCATTTCCCAAGGCAAAATCGTACACTCATGCGAATATTCTTCCTCAATGCCGTATCCACGCAGCATCGCACATCGGTCTTCAGTCTTCTTATTTCCCGAAGAGCGCTGTTGTTATGATTCCCTATCGTCGGTCATTACCCCGGGCCGGCTGAGCTCGCGTGGATCCCATTTCCTACCATTTGCTACCATTCGCTACCATTCGCTGCCGAAGACATGTTCTAATCCGACGTGTTATTGTCCGGAGCTTGCAGTTTTGATAGAAAGCGTGATTGATGTTCTTCCCGAACGATGTAGGGATGGGAAAATGGGAAAACGGTTCGTGAAGATTTTTGAGCTGCCGGCAATTTGTAAGTGGATTCTTTGAGATATTACGAACACTGTTAGTGCAAAGTCAAATTGACTTTTTGTGTTTGCGACTTGATTGAGCTGAGTTAATCAAATGTACATGACTTTACCCGTAATCTCAATAATCCCGTAATCACAAATAAAACCACCTTACACATAATATATGCTGCATGCGTTCACCCATGGGTGCGTCGGTATGCCAGGGCGGTGGATGACAATAATTCTTACCTCCTGCTTTACGAGCAGCTTCACATCGCGGCAGGCAACAGTTTACGACGCCGACTTTATGCCTTTTATTTAAATTTCCCTGATTTTTCGCAACAATTCAAATAACAATAATAGGCACTCTCGATGGGTTGTAAGACAATGAGATTCAAGTTTATACGCCATGTTTGTTTTATGGCATGGTTGTTTGATTAATTCGAGCTCCGAAAGTTAGATTCTTGCCAAGATAAACAGATGGATTGTGCATACTTCATTCAGTTTATGTATCGAGCAATTTACCCTTTGCCATTAATTGTATCGGTCATAGATCTGTGTCGGACTTCACAAGTGGTTTGGCAACTAATCACGATTCGGAAGGGGTACATTACCAGCATCATTAAAACTTTAGTTCAGCTGTATCGACTTACTGACACTGAAACGATCAAACTAATAAGGTTCCGTAACGAATCGACTGCAAACATGATTAATCCCAATCAAATAGGGTAAGGCTAATTGAATGAAAACAAATTAATCCTCCCCACTCCCCCTTCACCCGCCCTCGCGTATCGCAGGGGTTGATTGCCGACTATTATGAATAATTATTGCCGGAAAAATACTTCGACTGGCCGCTTAGCTGCCATGCTGCGCGTGAAATTATTGACCAATAAAAATACCATTAGCGTCTTGAGTTATGGAACCTCGATGGCAAGAATTGTATTTCGATATCTTTGGCACACTTAGTTAGCAGGTATACATATGTTACCAAAGCATTGACGTACCTTCTTATGAATGGGTATCAGAGGCATCAAGTAAATCTTAAAATGTAGATACAGAACCGTTTTTCAACTACTCGTACATGTGAAGATAACATCTTTTGCTTATTCGCTTTTGCGTGTATCATTAAACAGAGTACCTTTAAATATACGAGTAGTTGAAAAACATTTCTGCTGCGCCTATGCTGCAGCAGCCAAGCAATCAAATATGCGCAGCTCCACGTTACATTAATTTAAATTGAAAAACCGGAGAAAAAGACATAAAAGTACTATAAGCACGGTTATCATATTAAAACGCAGAATGTTCTCGACAATGGACATTCACGGCGTTACAAAAAGGCGCCGCAGTTATTGCCGGCGCCGGCAATTGTACCGGAGAGTGGACGGTTTTAATTCCACAGCTGGCACCCCGCAAGCCGTATGCGGGGAAATTCTAATTTGTTAGTTATGACCGGATTCGCCAAGTTTTTGTGTACCGGCTCTACCGAAATTAGTTTACAAAATGATTTACCTACATTGGCATCTTGCATTTCAATTGTTGTTTTTATTTCCTGTTCGAACGGTAATGCTATATTTGAAGGCGCACGTTGATATACGTGCTCCACTCCGATCGTACCTTACCTCTTCATGGCTACACACAAACAATTCCAGCAACAAAGGGAGTCATAAAGTATCAAAATTATTCCCCCCTCCCCCTCCTACTTGACTTAGCGATTATTTGTGATTCTTAAAAAGCAACTCGCGAATCCCCGCCGCCCGGGGATTACTGATAATCCCAAAAACGCCGTCCGCGAGGCGCGCTCTCAATTGCTTTCCTTTTATTTAAAATGGCCGCCGGCTTATGGGCCACTATAATGTATAATTGAGTTAGGGCCCAAGATACTACATTTATTTTCCCATACAGAAGTGAAGAAAGGATGCAATTTGTTTAACCTTTGGAAACATCTGGGTTATCTCTTTGAAAAAACGCGGTTTCCTGACCGCAAATAACTATAACATTCATTATATCAATTATTTTCAAGCTCAAACTATTTCTTTTTTTTACACATTAATTAATAAGCCGTTAATTTTTGTATTTTATGTTTGTCTTTCTACCCACTTCTTGTTTTGTTTTATTTCTTATTGTGTATCTTTATGGTGTCTTGTCGTTTGTCTGAATAAATGTTTTATCTATCTATCTATCTACATAATATGGCCTACGAATAGTAAAAGTTCTTATAAGTCGTTAAATCGTTAGCTTTGTAAAAAGAAATACTCTGCCAACATGCAATAAAAATTCATGTGATACGCCTGATGCGCAAGGAATTATATCGAGGCAGTAATATTTTCACAGTGAAAAGTTATTCAAATAAAACGTGATTTTTATGACAATCGAGCTGAGTAACTATAAAACTATTTAACTACATTTGCCGTGCCGCGCCGCTGACTGCACTCTCAACGGAACATTGCATACGAATACTACGGTTAATATTTTAAAAGTCAATCAAAATCGTTTCGATTGAAAAATTATTCGAGTTTGTATATTAAATAAATTTCCTTTATACGTACACTTTCTTTGTTTCGACGACGAATAAACCAATTACTTCGGAAATTTGTTGACGCTGTTGTGTTTTATAATAAACTCCGTTTTATGCCGCTTCGATTAAATCTACGAAGATTAATTGAAGTAAACATTATCGAAATTATACGGGAGTACGTGTTTCCGATGTTTTTTGTTCTAAATCAGGAATAACTTAGCGAGCTTCGAGCTGATTATAGCAATATTGATCTGTAAGGCGGAAATAATTAGCGTCTGTATTTGAATGTTAAATATAAAATCTTAAAATTAAAACAAATGAAAACGCGTCTCTATGCAACGCAACATGAAACATAAGTAGGTATACATTTTTAATTTGGTCCTTTCATGATATTTCTAAACTTACGTTACATGATTGCTAATTTATCCAAACTATATGCATATTCTACATTAAGACGCACACATCTAAAAATAGGCCATAGATCCTTCCCGTATGACGTCACAACGGCTTAAAGGCTTAGCTCCACTCGCAGCACCTGTGGATTAAGCGCATAACTCCGACGAAATCTGGTTATTACAATACTAACGAGAAAATATACGGGACCCGCGACATACTTACTTATGGTAAAGCGTGTTTTCGGAAAACTTGATCTTTGAAATTATTTTTATGCTAAAAGTTTTTTCAGTGAGGAACAAGAGTAACTTACTCAATATATACCTATAAATATCAATATTTAAACCCTTGATACGAGTAGTCCAATACGTTCAACAAAGCCCAACCTAGTCAAAGTCTACCTGTATTTACTAGGTAAGGGAAAAGCACCTATTTCCGTTAAGGTACCAGTACCCGTTAAAAGTCAGTTTTTTGCTTATTGCATTTTTCTAGCAACAATTAAGTAAAGTTTGCGTATGGCAATACCTTTTCAGTAATATTTTGTGCTATTATAAACGCAATATTGTCCAATAAGTTTAATATCTTCGAAAATATACGGTGACAAAAGTTTGTTATGTGAAAAATTAAAGTTCAGACAGTGAACTTCGAAACTACCACGTCGCATTGATGAGCTAGCCATTCTGAGACGAATAACTTTAACGTAAGAGTGTTAATTTTTGCAAATATTTGAATATATTATTTTTCGATGTAACCTATAAATTGAGCTGAATCTAACTGATAAATATTTTTTTTTGCCGTTCACATCTATTGGTACCAACAAACCCCTACTTGACCCAGTACCCGTTAAAATCGTAGTTTTTTTACCGGTTATTGGTACACGATGAACCCGGTAGCAGACGTTGTACCGAAACCCGTTATTGTGTACTTAATACCTTGAAATAGGTCTCATTTTCCTTTGGAACCGTCGAATATAATGCCGGATATTGGGACTTGCATTATAAGTTACACGCAAAACCCGACATCGTCCTTATTGCCTTTTGTTAAGTTCTCTTTTCCTTCGATTCACTACCATTTTGTTTGTATGTGTAATTTCTGTCATATAAACTCTTGATTTAGTAATTTATCACCGTTTTTCCGACATTTGAGGCATTATTTTAAATTGTATTGCCCTAACGGACCCTCAGAGCCAGAAATCCATGCCATACCTCACGTTTCTTCAGGTTTCAGGCGACAAAACATTGAAATCAAAAGTTGTCAGTTTCTTTCACACTTGTAATTCTATAGTGAGTATCTTGTGTATTGTGTAAATATTATACATATATGTATACGAATTTCAATATTATATTTTATTTATTAATTACCTATTTCACCAGTTGCAGTCACAAGAAATATTTTTAAAGTAAGTATTTATATGACAGCCTATTGAAGAATACAGACCCATCACACTTCTAAGCCATGTTTATAAGCTTTTTCAAGGGTTATCACGAACCGTCTCGAACACAGGCTTGATGACTTCCAGCCTCCCGAACAAAGCGGTTTCCGAAGAGACTATAGTACCATAGACCACATCCATACGCTGCGGCAAGTTATACAGAAGACCGAGGAGTATAACTTGCCATTATGCTTAGCGTTTGTGGACTATGAGAAAGCCTTCGATTAAGTGGAAACATGGGCGGTACTTGAGTCACTCCAACGATGCCATATTGACTATCGGTACATCGAGGTGTTGAAGTGTTTGTATAATAACGCCACCACGTCAGTCCGAGTACAGGAGCATAGTACGAAGCCGATTCCATTGAGAAGAGGCGTAAGACAGGGGGACGTTATCTCCCCGAAACTGTTTACCGCCGCAATGGAAGACGCCTTCAAGCTCCTGGATGGAATGGAAAGCCTTCGGTTTGCCGATGACATCGTAGTCATGGCAAAGTAGATGGAGGAACTCAGTATGATGCTCGATGGCCTCGACCGAGTTTCACAACGGGTGGGCCTGAATATGAACATGGACATGGACATGACGAAAATTATGTCAAATGTCCATGTTGAGCCCACCCCAGTCTCTGTTGGAAGCTCAGTACTCGAAGTTGTTGACTAATATATCTACCTAGGACAAGTAGTCCAATTAGGTAGGTCCAACTTCGAGAAAGAGGTCAACCGCCGAATCCAACTCGGCTGGGCAGCGTTCGGAAACTACGCAATATCTTTTCTCAAGAGGAAAGTCTTCAATCAGTGTGTGTTACCAGTGATGACTTACGGCACCGAAACGTGGTCTCTCACTATCGGCCTCATCTCAAAGCTCAAAGTCGCTCAACGAGCTATGGAGAGGGCTATGCTCGGGGTTTCTCTACGTGATCGAATCCAAAATGAGGAGATCAGTAGACGAACTAAAGTCACCGATATAGCCCACCGGATTAGCAAGTTGACATTTCAACTGCCCATTGCCATTGCAATGGGCAGGCCATATTGCTCGCAGAGCGGATGGCCGATGGGGTCGAAAAGTGCTTGAGTGGAGACCACGGACTAGCAAGCGCAGCGTAGGACAAGAACAAGGTGGACAGACCTTATAAAGGTCGCCAGAAGACGCTGGATGCAGGTCGCCTCCAACAGGTATCTGTAGAGATCTAAGGGGGAGACCTATGTTCAGCAGTGGACGTCCTGTGGCTGAGATGATGATGATGATGATTTATATGACGCTTCTACCGGGAGACCATGCCCGAGATCTGTGACATGGCCATGCCCCGAGTCCTGCCAGAAAGCGCCCGACGCCAGATGTACTGGTGGTCTAGCGAGCTGGCGTCTCTTCGAGAGGCGTGCATCGTTCGCATCCGCCCTCCGGATGCGGAGGCCAGGGAAGCAGAGCTGTACGAGGGATATAGAGCTGTACGAGGGATGTATAGCTGCGAACACCGCCCTTCAACTGGCCATCATCCAGGGCTAAGGAGTTGACCAATGCGGAGTTGCTGGGTATTCTGGACAGACATTCATGGGGGCGCCCATACAAAATGGTGCGGGGCAAGCTCCACCCATGGGCCCCCCGCTGACTTAGAGTCTTCGGCCTTAGATGGTGGAGCAGGAGGTTAGCGCTCTGTTCCCATCGCGCGGGGAACACTGGACCACACACCCGAAGACGACGATATCCCCGAGGTGACTGGGGTGGACCTGAGAGTGGCGGTAGCCAGGCTGAAAACAAAAAATATCGGGCCCGGGGCCTGATGGCTTGCCTGGTCAGCGCATGTTTGGAGAGGGGCCAGTTCCCACTTAGTTGGAAGACAGTGAAATTGGTCTTCATTCGGAAGCCGGGGCGCCCTGCGGACTCTCCGTCCGCGTACCGGCCCATTGTGCTGCTCGACGAGATGGACAAGCTATTTGACAGTACAACGACTTTGTCAAATAGCTATCCGCCTCGTAAAACTTCTTGGGGGGACAGACAGGGCTCACAGGGCCGAAACTTGCGGACCACCAACATGGTTTCCGCAGGGGGCTCTCAACGATGGACGCCATCATGCACGTGAGCGCTCTTACGACGGGGGACGCTGTTTCCCGGGAGGGGGGGGATGGTCGTCTTGGCGGGATCCAGGGATCGGTTCTGGGGCCGCTCTTGTGGAACATCGGCTACGACTGGGTGCTGCGCGCTGACCTCCCAAGCAGCGTCAGTGTAGTATGCTGACGACACGTTGGTACTGGCACAAAAGAGGTCGCACCAGGAGGCGGTCGACAAAATGTCGCGCGGGCTTGCGACAGCCATCGAAAGGATCCAGCTGCTGGGACTGGAGGTGGCCTTGCATAAGTCCGAGGCCATATACTTTCATGGGTTTCGGGATGGGCCACCTTCCCCTTCACTTTCGTCACGGTGGAAGGGGTTCCCATCGGCGTTCGGCGAGTGATGAAGTACCTGACGTCAGCAAACCCTAGCGGGGCCCAGCAGGGCCAAGGCCTGCCGGGGCTGATTGTTCGGAAGAGTTACCGCGGCCCTGGTACATAAAAGGCCTGCGAAGGAACACGATTGTATTTTGGTCAGTAAAAGTCACACTGACACTCCCTCGCCGCTGCTAATCCACAGTGGGATTTCCTATTGATATGAATTTAGAAGTTTTTTTTTTTCAGACAGTCATAACTGATAGGCAGAAGACCATATGTGTATATCTTCGTGGCCTTTATCACGGAGGCAGTGCGTCCATTTCAGCGACAACCAGGCAACACGGTATCCCACGGTCGTCGTTAGATGATAAATTACGCGGCCGCTATTCTATAGACTGCTGCATTGTAACGGTTACATCTAAAGGTGAAACCAAAATTATTGTTTTCTTCAAATAGAAACAAATTCGTGATGTGAACTATTACTTATAATTTTATTTATCTAATTACATAAAAAAAGTATTTTTCTTTGCCCTTCTTTATATATTTTACACAGAAACGCAAAAGTCGTATTTCTATGAACCTTATCGTAAGCCAGTAGAGTTCAAATTTGCGTTAAAAGTTACCGGATTCTGGGACAATTTAACGATAACTAGTACAAATTTACCGGGTACTGGTACAACTAGCCCTTTTTTGATTATTTTGCTATCTTTGTTAAAGAAAATTCAAAATAAAATTAAAAAAGCATATTACAATAAAACTAGCTTAAATTGTCTCTCTAGTCATGTAATTATTTTTTTTGTAAGATTTCTAGTGTTAGCATAGCATGTCAGCAAAGTTGGTGAAGTTCAAAACTTAACGGTTACTGGGACGTTTACCTTATGTGTCAAGAAATTCACGTGTCTTTGTCTAACACGGATAATTGAAACCTAAATGGGTAAGTTTAGGTTAAACGTGAAACATTTTAAAGGAAAGCTCTCAAGTAATTCACGTTATTTCGCCTGAATTCGTCGTGAGTCGCGTTCATTAAGGCCGAGGGAGTCCTGGCGGCAGTTAATTGCGCCGCACGCTCAACCGACATGTAGGTGCGGCTGTAATTAAATCTGTTCTATTTCCAAGTCTTTTGCCGTATTGGTCCTTTGCTACCAAACCTGGTCCTTGTGAATACGTACCTAGGTACGTACTTTAAGTGGTAGGACGACCTCGTTACTTGCTGTTAAACCAGAGTTAGAATAGACTAAAATTATTAAGTTAACTTGTTAAAAAAACGTTTACAAACTGTCGTCGTACATTTCAGTCTAGATAAAATGTGGGACATTTCAAGCATGTGGTAAATTAATCAGTTTTCAAGCATTGTCAGTGACTAAGTACCACCTGACTTCAACTACCTAACTAATTAACTGCAGGATTTGGGACCGGTTGTCAGCATTAAAATTGTGGTGCGAAGTGTGAAAATTACTCCCTAAAAAGGATACTTGAACACGTGAGTTATTATCCGACAGTAATTAATTATCTACCTCTCCGGTTGCCTCGCGACAACCTCGAATTTAATATGGTATACCAATGTAATCGAGAGCCTCGTATTTTAGAATTATTCACATTACGAGACTCATTTTTCTCCCTCATGAGTCCTTCGGAACGCATTAGAGGGGTCCAATAAAGTGTCTCGAAAGAACGTGCGCATAAAGAAAGCACCGTCACAGGGAAATTGTTTGTGCAAAATCATAACAGCTGCTGATCAAGCGGAAAGTAACCTTATGTCTTTATTCATAGAGTCGGTATGGACGGAAAAGTTTAGGGTTCAGTAGAGTGCGACATTTGGCAAGGGAATTGTAGGAAGTACTCGGCAAGCGGGTTCCGTCGGAAGTGTTAACGGCAGATGAATGTCGACGGGACCCAACTTCGTAAGCTTTGAGTTTGAGTATTGAAATCTAGCTTGAGGGGGCTTCCATTTGAGGATATTGCTGGCCACTGATGCTGGCTTTAAACTTTATAATTGTAGCACTGTCTATGAATTGGCAGGTAATATTTATTTTACTAAAAACAAACCAGAATAAACCGCTACATTTAAACTGTCTTGAGGACTTAGAACTTAAGCGACGTCTCACTGCAAATAGGTATAGGATCTTAATTTAGCCGGTAGCTGAACAAGGTGCATCGTCAGTGCAGCCGGGTGGAACGGCTCCAGTGATCGGAAGCCTCCAGGAGCCCGATCAAGACGCTCTCAGCCCGCCTGATTACACCTAAGGACCTATATTTACACGTGTAAAGGTATCTCTCACCCGGTCTTCTCTACTGAGTCGTAAATAGCTAACGTCTGCTACTAGGAATTGTCGATCGATTTTGTCAGCTTTTTATAGATATAGGCATCAGACGCAAGGAATTTTATCGCGTGGATGAGCATGATAGATAGAAAAATGTTTAATTTCCAAACTAAGAACCATTTCTGAGAATCCAATAAAGGAGCCAGCCAACAATAAACAATTTATTATTACGTTTACAACCGCAGCCATAACCACGGCGCGGCAATAACGCAACTTAAAAAGTGTAAAAGCGACAATGTCTTGCTTTGATACAAAATTAAATGGATGCCTGAAATATGTTGCGGAGGAACCGGTTTTGTGCCAACATTTTAAAATATTCCTCCTTAGCCGCAAACAGGGCTGCCGACCGTACATTTTTGTGGAAATGTCGGTTATGATCATATAGACAGCCGGTAAGTATGTGGTCTTTTAAAGTTAGAATTAAAAAGAAATCGTGAGAGCCTGAATATTTGAAGCTTATTTTAATATGGAAAAAATGTCAACAGGCATGGTATCTTTGTATGCAATCGTATACAGAACCTATGAACATAAATAAATAAAAAAATCAAAGTGGAATTTGATTAAAAAACAGAACTAGAAACCTCGATGTGAAGATAGACAGCCCTGACTAGAAAATATGCGAACATTCATCACGTCGGTGTTCGCTAGGATAAGCATAGTTCGAAGCGAGTTATATACTGGCGGTCCAAGCATAGATATTGGCTATGGGAAACCAAAGAGAAAAGAACCTGACACTATTTTAAATTACGACCTTAAGAAGTAATAAAGAAATTGAAAAGATTGAATGCATAAAAAAGAGCAGAGCTTGAAATACGAGCAACTTTCCTTAAGAAATGACAAATGTCTTCTTATTTTAGAGATAAGATAATGGGTGTATTTTGTATTAGACAGAGCAATTCAATGCCTTATATTAATAAAACAAACAATACCATTACTTCTAACTGTAAGAAACACAGTTATCCTTCAACCTGACCTTGCCATCCGTCAAAACACACTCCTCGGAGACCTCACAACGGCCGCCATATTTCATAAAACACGCGAACCAGCGTAATATACCGTTGAATTTCATAAGAGACTCCCCCAAGACAATGTTATTATCTTCGCAGAAATTGTAACTCAATTCCAGTGCAACAACTTTACAAAAAGTCTGCAGCAACTTCGCTCGTTGTAAACTTGGGACAACTAAAACTCAGTTTGTAGTTGTGTCATAAACCTAAGCTAAGTTTAAAGTTGCACGGCTGGCCTGCAAGTTTCCCTCCTCGATAGCGGGAACCTCGTATTATTAGCTCGTAGACGCTGGATATAGGCTGCTCATATCTTATTGAAGACTCGTGTGGGGGATAAAGACGTTACCATGCGTCAAGAACATATGGCTGTAATGTACTCATTGAGGAAGCTACTTCCAAACTTATCTGAGTTATTGGTAAGTCTTTTCAACATCACTTTGGCTAAAAATACCTAAGTACTGGTATTATTCTGCTATAAATCTGCAATCTTAAAAGCAGCCGGCAAGCGGCCAGCTCGCGGGAAATCAGGCGTGAGCTACCCAGCTTGCTAAATAAATTAGCTGCAGTTTAATTACTGCACTTTATAAATTTAAACTAATAAGCGCAAGCAAACTGTTGCTTTCTTCATTAAATTCATGTTGAGATGTTTATTTTCGTATTAATTTGGTACAACTTCATGTTGCTAATTTTCCAAGAATATTTCTCTAATGGGGATGTACTAATTTTAATGGCTCTCTATCGTGATCAGTTCTCATAGCAACGTTAATCCCATCTGTACAAGCGCTCATGGGAAATCAATAGAGTTAAGAGCGAACCCTTCATGAATAAATTAGCAACAATCCTATTCCTTGGTTGCATCACAAGCCCGCTAAACAACGGGTCTAGTGAGCCATGCTAATCTGAGGGACACATAATGCTTTAGACGATATGACATAGAGTAGATAACACTAGAATACTTATTAATTTATTTTAAACTTAAGATATAATCCTTATTTTTACGGATATTAAAAGTTTTTTGTGTAGAAGGTAGAACATACACTGTAAGCGTTCTGCATGACTAAAGCTTATTTTGAAACCTGTGACAGATGAATACAGGGAGTTTATTCATCCACTATTGCGCGACAGACAGGCTTTCCACTACGTACGTCAGAGCGGGCAGTTCGCAATCCATTTACTTATTAATCTGTGACCTCTAGCGTATTAAGATGCGATGCCCGAGGGAAATCTGCAAGATGTATGAGAACATAGATCTGTCTGTCATTGTGTCTGTGTGTCTGGACAGCGTACTGTCTCGACTAGATTACAGGCGATGCTCTGATTGCGTTAAGAGAGTAACATTGTCACTTGTCTTCAAGATAACGTTGAACAGACTCTCATTATTATGAAGGAGTGTTTCGTATCAGGCGTGGCGTGGCGTGGCGTTTCGTGTCTGATAGGATGTTTTGCCAACGATACTGTGTTACAGATCTCCATTAGGTCCTATCGACATTTTGGCTTAAGCTAAATTATTGAAAACCAAACCATCAATTGTTATTTGAAACTGCATAGGTAAGTATACGAAAAGGTTAAGACTTTGCGTTTATTTTTTGTTTCCGTTTGCTTCTGCTGCAACCGCAAAACGTTTCAATACGTCTTGTTTCATCGCACGTACCCTGAACCATTCAGGCTGATGGCCGAAGATATGGCCCGTCGGGAAATCACCCGGACTGGCCGGTATAGCTCCCTGAATAAATTACCAGATACACTTAACGCCAACACCTTCAGTCTTATACTTATTTTCAACACAAGGTGCCTTGCACTTACTCGTCTACTTGATAAAGAACATCAACTGCGAAATGAAAAGAATAAAAACTTTAACTGTACACAAACATGAATCTAATCAACCAGCATCTACCTCATTCATACATATCTCCACAATTTATGATGCAGTATGGGTTAGAAGATTCCATTAAAGTCATAACTAATGCTAGGCTTGCCTGCTGGCAAAAACCCTGTCTTAGCATATTTTAGGAGGCAGGGAGCCAGAGACGCGTCCGGCCGAAATGAATAAATTAGCAGCACGCCATTGTGATGCCCACTGCCGGGGACGCTTCTAGCTCCTGTTCTAAGTTTGCATCGTGATAAATAGTAGTTGTTATTTGATTTTTATACTTAGTAGACGCAGGTATGTATTACTATATCCACAAAACGCCATGATGTTGCAAAGTTTCGGTTAATTTTTTCCTCCATCCTATAAAAGCACCAAATTTTTTAATCAACGAATCAATATCACCCAATTGCACCATTTAACCGCAATTTAACTGTAACGATAACTTTACAAGCAGAACACATTATTGTTAAAATTAAGGCAAAGCCACGTATAGCATTGTGACGTAACTAAAGAGTTCCCAAAAACAAAGCAGCACGGTAATGAAATTCATTTATCCCCGACACTTATTTACCAAATTCGTATTTCAACTTCCAGTCTACCCAAGTGCCGCATAAAAGCTCTATTGTGAATTAAAGAGCGGAAAACCAACACTAAAGACTGCGTTAAAATTGAACAGAACAATAAAAGTGGACACGTAGCGTCCGTCACAAATGTTTCTGTTTATGACAGCCAAAGAGAAAATACACGAAACTGCGCTCAAGCGCTCGAAACTTTACGAGTGCTCGACTTAGCTCCGTAACGAGCGTTTGTAAAAATAGGACCCCGATGCAATCGAAAGCTTGATATCGAACGTTCTTTACCTGCAGTCCGGCAGAACCTATTGGCATCAAACGAAGTTGAAAATTTACGGGCTGCTTTGAAAAACGAGTGCGATGAGATTTCGGGCTTTACGATATCAAAGAACTTTCAACTTTGATTAGACTTGGCTAAACATTGATTTTTTTAGTTCTACTTATGGAACACTAGTTGTTTCCCCTGGTTTCATCCGCATACCGTGAACACTAGTTCACGTACCCAGATAAAATAGTTGCGTGACCTCGGGATAAGTCTAGTTTACTAACAGTCATTGAATTTTTCAAATCGTTCCTGTAGTTTCGGAGCCTTAAGCGTATAAACAAATATAAAGTTCCTTTCCAATCCACGATAACTTCACAATCGAACGTTAAAACAGAAATTCTCGGAAGCAAGGAAACGAACTCGTAAATAACGGTTAAGCAAAACCATAACCGCCATTTTGAAGTTGTTAACACCAAAACGAAACAAGATTTCCCGCTTAATGAAAACCACAGACGTCTTCATTCGAAGCAAACAGCGTTCGGAAACCTCGTCCCGAGCCCGAGGGAAATCAGCCCGACGTGCGTTCGGAAACCTTTGTAGCGAGCGGTAATTACACTGACCACGGAAAGGCTGAATGGCATTTTTCTTGTGTCTTATACTTTTAATTAGTGAGATCCTGTATGGTTTTATATAAGATCGCAGCTTCTCAGATTTAGGTTAATTCGCATTTTAAGAGAAACTTCACCTTGAACAGTCGTCATAATTTTCTTACTTGTAGTGACCTACCTTATTTATATATGTATTTATTTTATATATATTGTGATTTGTCCAGTCAATTTAAATTTACTATTTAGAAATTATATTTACTTTCATTATTTAATTATTTTTGTGTTGTATAAATTCAACGGACACGGACAAACACATTTGTTTTATTAGTAGCGACCAGCGAGCGACCGGCCGGTTCGACAGCTACGTCACAGCGGCGCGAGAGCGAGACCGCACTAGGCGGCGTTGCACTCGCGCACGCGGGACAAGGCCCGTTGCACCAGTCGGCTTTCGTTCGCTGCGCTAACGCCTACATTTCAAATTGTAAAAACCGTTCGTGCTTTTCTGCTTAGATCTGGCTAGGCTAACTGTATGTGCTGTACCGTATTCTGTGCTTCTTCTTGTTCTTCCTTCTGACTTTCTATTCTGTGTGTGTGTGTACAAACTGTACGTGACTTGTGCTGTGCATAATAAACTTTCCGTTTTTCTATTGTGCACCCTTGACTATCATTTATCTCCGCTACACGTCACCCTACACACCTACATTGGTGACCCCGTACGAGCACGACAACAATGTCGACCAGCAAAGCCGATGAAACGCCAGAGTCATGCCGCGTGGGCGTGCGAGTCCCACCGTTTTACCCGGAGAAGCCGGCGCTGTGGTTCGCGCAGATGGACGCACAGTTCGCACTCGCGAACATCAAGACGGATGAGACGAAGTACTTTTACGTCACGGGTCATCTCGACCCAAAGTACGCGGACGTCGTGGAGGACATCATCACCAACCCGCCCGCCACCGACAAGTACGAGAAGCTCAAGGCCGAGCTCATAAAGAGGCTGTCAGCTTCGCGCGAGGAGAAGGTGAAGCAGCTCCTCATGCACGAGGAGCTCGGCGACCGAAAGCCGTCGCAATTCTACCGGCACCTCCTCAACCTCGCCGGTCCAGGTGTTCCGGAGGAGTTCCTGCGGACAATCTGGACGAGCCGTCTGCCAGCAGGTACGCAGACCATAGTGGCGTCGCAGTCCAAGCTGGATTTGGCCGAGCTGGCCGAGTTAGCGGACCGCATCCACGTCATCGCCGGTCCCGCGCAAGTGGCATCAACAGCTGCCGTCGCCACCGCACCGTCGTCGTCCACCAGCAGTCTGCACGCCGAGATCGCCGCGCTAAACCGTCAGATGCAGGCAATGGCGCTCAAAATCGAGCGGTTGTCCCGCAGCAAAAGCCGCTCCCGTAGTCGCTCACGTCACCGGTCCAGCTCGAGAAGATCGCAGTGCTGGTACCACCAGCGGTTCGGCGATAACGCTAAAAAGTGTATTAAACCGTGCGACTACACTACGTCGGGAAATGTGCGGGGCAATCAGTGATGGCGGCCGATGATTGTCCGAGCGCTGGTCGCCTGTTCGTCACCGACCAAAGGTCAAAAATGCAGTTTTTGGTCGACACAGGCAGCGACCTCTGCGTCTACCCCCGGTCGGCGATTGCGCGACGAGTGGAAAAAACCGGCTACGAGCTACGTGCGGCGAACGGCTCGGTTATAAACACTTACGGTTTTGTGCAATTAAATCTTAACTTAGGGTTGCGCCGTGACTTCGCCTGGCGATTTATTATAGCGGACGTTACAAGGGCGATAATAGGTGTGGATTTTTTGTGCTTTTATAATTTGGTTGTTGATTGCAGGAACCAACGCCTAATCGACAACCATACAACGCTCTCCACCCCGGCGTCGCCTGTCCGCCGCTCTGATGATGTGTCTTCGGTGAGGGTGAGTCTCGGTGATTCCGCGTATACACACATACTACGGGAATATCCCGACATCACTCGACCTCACGGCATACATCACACATCTAAACACAATACAGTACACCACATACGTACTACACCAGGGCCACCAGTATCTTCTTCACCTCGCAGATTGGCCCCGGACAAATTAAAAATCGCGAAGGCCGAGTTTGACGACATGTTGCGGTCCGGTATCTGCCGTTTATCCGAGTCACCGTGGTCGTCGCCTCTTCATCTCGTTCCCAAAAAAGGCGATGGATGGCGCCCTTGTGGCGACTACAGGATGCTGAACGCTCGCACTGTCCCGGATCAGTATCCTATCCGGCACATCCAGGACTTCGCGCACAGCCTGTCTGGCTGTACCATCTTCTCGCAGATTGATCTGGTTAAGGCATACAACCAGATTCCTGTGCATCCTGATGACATCCCGAAGACTGCGATCACGACTCCGTTCGGGCTTTTCGAATTTCCGTTCATGACGTTCGGGCTTCGAAATGCCGCACAGACGTTCCAGCGCTTCGTGGATGAGATGCTCAGGGGTCTGGATTTCACGTATGCCTACCTTGATGATTTTTTGGTCTTTTCAAAAGACCAAAAGACTCACGAGCTGCACCTGCGTCAGCTGTTCACCAGACTGCGAGAGTATGGTATGGTAATCAACAGCGCTAAATGCGTGTTTGGTGTGTCGGAGGTCAACTTTTTAGGATACCACATCTCTTCCAAAGGGACGAGACCGTTGCCTTCCAAAGTTGAGGCCGTCCAGAACTTCCCTGAGCCAAAAACGGTCAGGGAGCTGCGCAGATTCCTCGGGATGCTGAATTTTTACCGCAGGTTCATCCCGAATGCAGCAGCCTGTCAAGCACCACTCAACAGCCTTCTCTCCGACTCCGTGAAGGGTTCGCATCCTGTCAACTTTACAGCGGACCAGCGTGAGGCGTTCCAGGGCTGCAAGGACAGCCTTTGTCGAGCAGCACTGTTGGCGCATCCTGACTGCACCGCCAAGATGGCGCTGGTCACAGACGCATCTGACAAGGCCATAGGTGCAGTTCTGCAGCAGCTTACCGGAGGAGCATGGGAGCCTCTGGCATTTTTTTCCAGGAAGCTGAGCGACGCGCAGGTTAAGTACTCTCCTTACGACCGCGAACTGCTCGCTATTTACGAGAGTGTGAAGTACTTCAGGCATATGCTGGAGGCTCGTGACTTCGTGATCTACACGGACCACAAGCCTCTCACATTCGCCTTCACCTCTCGTAAAGAGAACTGTTCCCCACGGCAGTTCCGTCACCTGGACCTGATTGCTCAGTTCACCACTGACATCAGGCACATTTCAGGTAAGGATAATGTCGTGGCGGATACCCTTTCGCGGGTTGAGGAGATTACTCAATCTGTGCCCGTCGAGAGGATCGCCGCAGCACAAGAAGAAGACCAGGAGCTGAAGCAGCTGCTCACTGGGGAGAACTCACTGCGTCTGCAGTTGGTTAGCGTCCCAGGCTCACGACAGCAGCTGTACTGCGACCTCAGCACCGGCACGTCTAGACCTTTTGTACCCAAGGAGCTGCGCAGGTCAGTTTTCCTCAGCTTGCACTCCTTGAGTCACCCTGGTACTAAGGCGTCTGCCAGGCTGGTTGCAGACCGCTATGTTTGGCCTGGGGTTAGGAAAGATTGTCGTGACTGGGCTCAGAGCTGCCTGGCTTGCCAGCGCTCTAAGACCACACGGAACGTCTCTGCACCACTGCAGACCTTTAAGTTGCCCCAGGCGAGGTTTGCCTTCGTCCACATAGACCTCATAGGACCTTTGCCATTGTGTCAGGGTTTTCGGTATTGTCTCACCGCCGTCGATCGCTTTACGCGATGGCCTGAGGCAATACCCCTGGCAGACATCACTGCCGAAACCGTGGCAAAGGCCCTACTATGTGGATGGATTTCCCGATTCGGCTGCCCATCGGATATCGTTACCGATAGAGGTAGGCAGTTCGAATCGGCCCTCTTCAAGTGCCTATCCGGCATTGCTGGCTTTCAGCATCGTAGGACCACTGCCTACCATCCAGCCTGCAACGGACTGGTGGAGAGATTCCACCGTCAACTCAAGGCTGCAATCACCTGCCACGCAGGCAGCAGCTGGGTGGAATCTCTTCCCCTAGTGCTGTTAGGCGTGCGCAGCGCCTACAAGGAGGACGCTCGGGCTTCTGCTGCCGAGTTAGTGTTCGGCCAGCCACTGCGCCTCCCAGGCGAATTCTTTGACCCGCAGGTCGAGGAGACGGTCGACATGACCGATTACCTTTCGAGGCTTCGGAGTATTGTCCGGAGTCTGCAACCAGCACCAGCAGCCAGACACAACAGCCGCCACAAAACCTTTGTGTTTAAGGAGCTGGCCACTGCCACTCACGTGTTCCTTAGGGATTGCACTGCTGGTGGTGGTCTGAAGCCGGCATACTCTGGACCTCACAAGGTGCTCGAACGAGGTGACAAGGTGTTCAAACTACTGGTGAACGGTAAACAGGCAACAGTATCGATAGACCGCATCAAGCCGGCCTTCATACTGCGTGACCCTGACACCACATCATATTCACCACACAACACAATTACACAAAACACACCACTGTCACCACTCAGCAACAACACTCCACACTACTCACCTGACGCGGATAACCGAGGCTTACCTTCGCCTGACGATGGCGTCATCAGAACGTCGCGGTCAGGCCGTCGCGTCCACTTTCCAACTTATTATCGCCCTTGAAGGTCTCTGGAAGGGGGTGATGTAGTGACCTACCTTATTTATATATGTATTTATTTTATATATATTGTGATTTGTCCAGTCAATTTAAATTTACTATTTAGAAATTATATTTACTTTCATTATTTAATTATTTTTGTGTTGTATAAATTCAACGGACACGGACAAACACATTTGTTTTATTAGTAGCGACCAGCGAGCGACCGGCCGGTTCGACAGCTACGTCACAGCGGCGCGAGAGCGAGACCGCACTAGGCGGCGTTGCACTCGCGCACGCGGGACAAGGCCCGTTGCACCAGTCGGCTTTCGTTCGCTGCGCTAACGCCTACATTTCAAATTGTAAAAACCGTTCGTGCTTTTCTGCTTAGATCTGGCTAGGCTAACTGTATGTGCTGTACCGTATTCTGTGCTTCTTCTTGTTCTTCCTTCTGACTTTCTATTCTGTGTGTGTGTGTACAAACTGTACGTGACTTGTGCTGTGCATAATAAACTTTCCGTTTTTCTATTGTGCACCCTTGACTATCATTTATCTCCGCTACACGTCACCCTACACACCTACATTTGGTGCATCGGCCGGGAATAATTTGTCCCGCACTGAGTTAAGTGCGTTTGGTTTTGTCCTTAAATTTCTACGAAGTCCCTACACCACACGCCACGATGGGTAGGGAGGACAAGGCTACTTGGAAGTCAAACTACTTCACCAAGATCATCCAACTGTTGGACGAGTACCCAAAATGTTTCATCGTGGGTGCAGACAATGTGGGCTCGACCCAAATGCAGCAGATCCGTATCTCGCTGCGTGGTCACAGCATCGTACTCATGGGCAAGAACACCATGATGCGCAAGGCCATCAAGGATCATATGGACACCAACCCAGCCCTTGAGAAGCTCCTCCCCCACATCAAAGGAAACGTAGGCTTCGTGTTCACCCGCGGAGACCTCGTTGATGTCCGTGACAAGCTGCTGGAGAACAAAGTGCGTGCCCCAGCTCGTCCCGGTGCCATCGCCCCTCTGTCCGTCGTCATCCCCGCCCACAACACCGGTCTGGGTCCTGAGAAGACCTCCTTCTTCCAGGCTCTCTCCATCCCAACCAAGATTTCAAAGGGTACTATTGAAATCATCAACGATGTGCACATCTTGAAGCCCGGTGACAAGGTCGGTGCTTCCGAGGCTACCCTCCTCAACATGTTGAACATCTCTCCCTTCTCGTACGGTCTGGTTGTCAAGCAGGTATACGATTCTGGCACCATCTTCGCGCCAGCAATCCTTGACATCAAGCCTGAGGACCTCCGCGAGAAGTTCTTGGCTGGTGTTGCCAACGTTGCCGCCCTTTCGTTGGCTATCGGCTACCCGACTGTGGCCTCTGCGCCTCACTCCATCGCCAACGGGTTCAAGAATCTGCTGGCCATCGCCGCCGTCACCGAGGTTGAGTTCAAGGAGGCTACCACCATCAAGGAGTTCATCAAGGACCCCAGCAAGTTCGCCGCAAAAAAAAAAAAAAAAAAAAAAAAAAAAAAAAAAAAAAAAAAAAAAAAAAACAAATGTGTTTGTCCGTGTCCGTTGAATTTATACAACACAAAAATAATTAAATAATGAAAGTAAATATAATTTCTAAATAGTAAATTTAAATTGACTGGACAAATCACAATATATATAAAATAAATACATATATAAATAAGGTAGGTCACTACATACTCATTATTGTAACCGTTTGTTTATAATGATAAAATAACAACCATCCAGTATTTCAAATGAAGCCAACCAATTTGCAATCAACAAATAAAATAAAAATTCATGACAAAGTTAATTGCTTTGGGTTCCGTGAAAATACCATAGAAAGAGTGGTGAACATGTGGGCCATGTAATGTAATGTTACATTCGTTAAGCCGTGATTGCCAGCCTCGGCTAATGGAATTAATAATCCGCCAGATCATATGCTAAAATAGATGCGTTTGCATCATAGAAAGTGCTGGATTTGTTCAAAAAATATCAGTTTTAGTTTTTAGATCATGCTCAACATTTCTATAGAAATAATTCAATTTGTACTTTTATTTTTAAATTTAAATCTCTATCCTTATTAAATATTAGCTCCTAGGAAGCTGTAGTGTCGGGTTGGCGAGCTAAACGAAAGTTAAATTGCTTTTACATTCACTCGTTAACCGATAGACAGGCGCGATAGATAGACTTGTAGACGCTGTTGAAGATCGCTGATATAAGCTGGTTTTTTTCCAAAGTAAAAAAACTTATTGTAGATCACATTATAATCTCTAGACCTTGAATGCTAGTATCTACTAAACAATAGTAATATGTCCTTTGCAATAAAACTACGCCAGTCGCGTAGCAACGTCGTAGCACGTCTACGAAACTGCGTAGTCAAACGAACAACATGCATAATTATTATTTTGGGCAAAGTAACCTCTGATAGATAAACATGATAACTAAAGTACGTGATAGAATGTTGCTAACTAGCTTAGCCTAGTTTCCTAGTTTCCGAACTGTAACGACCTACGTAATGGCGGTCGGCGACGGAAAATTTGCCGCCAAAATAAAAACAAAATGGTGGCTCGTTACTTCGGCACACGGTAATCCAATCTGGTTGATTCGCGATTCGCATTGACCCTTTCGTTGTGTCAAGACTGCGCAATTCCACGTGTTTATTTTTCAAGGATTTATATGCTCTTACCGTACGATATTTCTGTTTTGCTGAATTTGGTACTTACGATAGATTAAGTTAATACGTATTAAATTACCTACTTTAGTCTGTAGGTACCAATTCTTTCAGACTTGTAACTTAATGTAAAATCTATATATAAAAATGAATTGTTGTTCGTTAGTCTGATTAAAACTCGAGAACGGCTGGGCCGATTGAGCTGATTTTGGTTTTAAAATGTTTGTAGAGGTCCAGGGAAGGTTTGAACGATACGAAGTTCGCGGGATCAGCTATAGTATGGCCTTAACCGCTGCGCACTCCCTGAGGTATGCAAGGCGAGGTGGGAGAGGAGGAAAAAAGAGCATAAGTTCACATGAGATCAATACACGTCAGACAAATCTAACGATATC
This sequence comes from Helicoverpa assulta, assembly GCA_963856015.1. Lineage (NCBI taxonomy): Eukaryota > Metazoa > Arthropoda > Insecta > Lepidoptera > Noctuidae > Helicoverpa > Helicoverpa assulta. The sequence continues at coordinate 460,729 of CAWLCW010000008.1, forward strand.
AGTTTTCATTTCTAAGGCAGGACTTGTGGCGAAATGGTGGTCGGAATCTATTTTATGCTCGATATTGTATTAAAATACCTAGACAGTTGATGAATGAGAACTAAAGTTAAAATTCAAATCAGGATTTTTTTTATTGAAAATTTACTATAATTACAAACAAATAGATATATGTAGATAGTATAAAAAGTAAAGTTATTCCGACATAGATTCTGTTTCAACTTCATCTTTCATTTCGTCATCATCTTCATCGTCCGTGTCGCCATTGGAACTTGAATCAGAGTCTTGCTTTGTTATGAATGAATCGATAATATTATCGAACCTAAAATCGCGGTTCCAGTAATCATTTTCATTTTTCTGGACATGATATTTCATGATCGGAAAGCTTTCTCTGTCTACTTTTCTTTTCTTGAAATATTCAGCCACTTTAAAAATTACGGTTTTTACATCTCGAGATAACGCACGACCCATCTTTGAATTTTTATCTCATGTGCATCTGACATTGACGGTCCGATACAAATGACTCTACCTGCCGCCACGAGCGTTGACGGCGGACTGACACACCGCGTCACCCTCCGCCTCTCCGCGCGTACCTCAGGGAGTGCGCAGCGGTTACGGCCATACTATAGTAGGAAATAAAATAATATTTTATCATATTTTTTTATTATTTGTAGTTTAACTCAGGGACCGATCCAATCCTCAAAAAGGTTAAGAAGGAGGAAGAAAGGTGTAAGAACGGTTGTGGGCTGATTTATTCGATATTGTTTTATATACTCCCTTATATACTCCCCTATAAATTCTCGTATGTGCTCCCCTACGAACTTCTCCGGTGTAGGTACTCCCTTCTATACTTGCTGATGTTATCACCCCCTGGTGCTCCCTTATGTTACTACTTCATATGCTTCCTTATGTACTCCCTCCCTTTGTATATTCCCCCTATTTAGATACCTATACATAAACTCTCATGTTCTTCCTTATGTAATCCCCCTTCATACTCTCTTATGTATGTACTACCTAAATGAATACCCCCTATACACTTATAGTCCCTAAAATACAGGTTGGTATATGAGGGAGTACATAGAAGGGTTACATTAGGAGAGGAATATAGGGGTAGTAGGTAAGTCTATAGGGTGAGTACCTACATAAGGAGTTTATAACAGATAGTATTAAAAATGAGTACCTATATAAAAAAATATAACAGATACAATAAGGTTGTTCATAGGGATAGTCCGTTGGTGGAGTACATATGGGAGTACATAAAAAGAAGAAATAAGTGAGACGTCACAAGTTTAGGGTTATGGGCATGCCCACAGAATCAACTACAGTGGATCTAGCCATTGGTAAAGTAATTACATACCAAGATATTACCATATCTAAAACGCACCTGAGAGATTAGGCAGCCGCAGGAGTGATCGATGATTTCGAAAACACCGCCAAAGAAATGAAAGTTGTCAGCTCGCCGTTGACGTCATTGTCATTTTTTCTTGTAATCACCACAGGTTAAAAATTAAGTACCAACGTCTCAATGCGTAAACTGGAGTGCGTGATTTTACTACTAAAGGACGCATTTTCCTTCTTTCGGCTAATAAGAAGGGAAAAGTTGCCCAATTTCTTTTTTATTGTAGGAAAAGAAATTGATAAATTATCAAACAATTACCAATTACCATACTAAAACAAAAAACGATTTTAATAAAAGTTATAGAACGCTAAACGAAACGCAGAACAATAGTTTGATTTTACTCTGTGCCCTCACAGCTGACATTGACAGTTAGATAGGTAAATTGACAAGGTCTTGTATTTCAACATTACAACAATCAATTTACAAATAAATACGTGAAAAGTGTTGTGGAAGTTATGGCGTTGAGTTTTTTTAATGAAAGTGAGGCACCGCGGGACTTCCGAGTGTCGTCCACGGAGAGTGATGGCCATTACAAGAAATGTCTTCTTTGTTACACCGTGAAAAAGAACTTCTACTGTTCGGATTGCGTCAGGGCGGGCAATTTTGTGCACTCCTCGATGCCTTACGCAGACAGGTACGTTATATTACCTTTATAACTTCGTAGTGTCAATAAACTTCTATATTTATAACAATGAACTATCGGAGCATTGACGTTGAATGATATTTTCGATAGCAAAATAGATGGACTTTTACGCGTGTTTGACTCACCATATGCGTCGAATTTATACGTAAACAGCGCGGAAATGCTGTTTACTGTTATTTACTCCGTTGAGATAAGCAAGACGTACAATATTTGTGACAGAAAAGGCCTGAGAACTGTCATTGTTATGGTGACATACATTATTGGATTAATGTTTACAAACTTACATAACCTTGAATAGTAAATGGTGTCGTAGTTATTACGTTTGTTGGCTCATCTCTGTGACTCAGCATTGAATAAGTTAAACTTAGCTATCTTTAGTACTAAACTTTTGCAAGCTTTTTGTATTCTTTTAAAGACTTTCAATAACTTTTTTTTTGTCACATGCATTTACCTATATCAATTTTTATGTGTACAAAATGTTGACCCATATAACTACCTAACAGTCATTTATAAGTATAATATACAAAAAAATAAATAATCAACAGATATGCAGAAAAACAAGCAAAACTTCTCCGAATGAAAGTAAACCGCAAACACATACTAGATAGATGTGAAAAATTATTAGCATCAAAACTGAAGAAGGACACATTATTAACAGAAGCTAAACAGTCCCGAGATAACCTAGATCTTCTTAGACTAGCGATTGAACAAAGACGTAGCAACATTGAAGAGAAGCGGAGGCAACTTGCAGAACTCAGAAGCCATAATAATGAGTTGATGCTGAAGCTTCCTCGGTATCAGAAACGTGTGACGAGCCTCGGGAAACATGCTCAGATACAGAGGATGGAGTTGGAGAACAAAGTCAGCACTTATAATGAGCAAGCAGAGTCATTGGCAGCTTTACGTAGGTCACGTATACGGCAGCTCACAAAATATATATTCCCAGTGTATATGACGTATGATACTAGGTAAGTTAGAATTACTACATATTTTTTTTTTTTACTTATACAGTGTTGTGTATCTTTTATTTATAATTCAACTAAATATTTACATTAATTGAAAAAATAAAATACTACATATTTACATCAATAAATTACTAAAATGGATGATGGACTCTTGTGTTATAAAAGTTTACATTCCATGTTTACAAGTACATGTCCTTTTTAATAGTCCAAAAAAACACCTAAAAAGAAATAAAATGCATAATTTACAGAATTCTATGATTCAGGTCTTTTGCATTTACTTTGTAAAACTAAAGTTATTTTTAATCTTTTAATCAATGTTATCTAATTGGGGCACTAATGTTTGAGTGATAAGAATATAATGATATTGTATTTTATCCTTACACTGATCATCCATTACAGCATATTTTGGTTTTCATTACCTACTTCTATTATTTCCTTTTCTGCCATTACGAAATAATTGCAATATAATTTAATGTTTCATAACAACAATGTTTAGCAGAGCATTAAGGATAAAAAAATATTTTATAAAAATTACACAATGCAAAAACATTACCAATGCAAAATTATACATAAGCTTTTCTACTCCAAAATACTGACCTATGCCATGATATACTACTAGCCTAGCCAGTCAGCTAGTTGTGGGTCTTCCTATACCAGTACTGTGGTAATTCCAGTGAGAGTATAGAGGACATGGAGTTCATAGGCGAGGACACGGAGGAGGAGCCCCCCAAGCGGCCGCAGCTGCACATCGTGGCGCCCTGGATCCACACCGACGGCGACTTCTCGCAGGTGCACGAATGGCGTGAGTTACCATTACTTTATTATGGTCTAAGCTTAAACAAATGTCCCGTGAAGTGCCGTCAGGGGATAGCTGTTCTAGGTCGTTTTTTTGTTTCCAGCTAGTAAGTGGGCTGTCCATCAGACTACATTGTGATCGAAATCCATACTACTTTTTACTTGAACACAAAACCTTAGATGAGTCGAGAGTGAGCATGCAATCAATCATTGAGAGTCAAGAAAGAGTCGTAACACGTTTGTTTACAGACGTTTACGTTATGTTTTGTTGGTATTTTCTAAGGGCTTTAGTTGCCTGAAATAAAAGAACAAATGAATTCAATATTGTTGTTTCCCTATAGTGCGGCAAGACGCGGAGTTAGCGGGATGCCTGTCGGGCGCGGGTGTGGGGCGGGCGGCGCGGGTGGTGGCGGCGCTGGCGCTGTGCGCGCAGCTGCTGGCGCTGCTCGCCTGGGCGCTCGACGCCAGGCTGCCGCACACCATCTCGCTCAAGTACGTTCCTAGCACAAATAGCCTTTTTACTGTCCCACTACAGGACACAGGCCACAAACAGAAGGGTTAATGTTAATGACTACGCTCTGCGTGCATTGGCGATTTCTTCCTCTTCGTTCAGGGTACGAAGACGTCTTTAGAAATCACCAGTTTTCCATTTGCTATTCATGTGTTCAAAGACCCTTTAATTATTTTTTTTTAATAAATGCTAACTGCATTACAAAGTATACGCGAGCAGGGATACGTTTCGACTATGTACACATTGGAAATACGCGTCCGACATAACAATTTGTACATGAATGCTAAAATTTATTATATTTGACGTAAAACAATGCAATGCATGCACAATCCTATCATAATTAATTCGCTTCCCGGAAATAGTTGATATACCTACGTAGCGTTATTTATTAAATACAGGCTATCAAGTTATTATTTTTGCGAGCAACCATTCCCTGCTTTTTAGATTTAACTACAATACAGTTTTAAATTCGTCACTTCCGATCTTAAGCGGATATACGAATATGTATAATATAATAATGGCGTCCACGGCCGATTTCGGCCACGGCGGCTGTTCTCATTTAAGGAGATCTGCCAGCTGCGCAGGACATATTATAGTGCACGAGCATTTGCGCAGATACAGGTGCACTCCCTATTCCTTCACTCTCATAACCCGATGGGACGGCAATCCGACACGACCGGAAAGAGATCAGGTGTATGTTATATAGCAATTACGAATTTAGATGTATAATATAGCGTATTACGAAACCACTCGGGTGAGCCTTCAATTACGTCGTTCTACGCCATTTAAACCAATTAGTTAACAATTGAAAAAACACAAACTATAAGTATGTACTTACGTCGAATATTCACAGTAGAAACTAAATAAGGCTTCGCTCACACAAGCCTCCATAGCTCAGGGGTTAGAGCACTGGTCTTGTAAACCAGGGGTCGAGAGTTCAAATCTCTCTGGAGGCATCGTACACGGTTTCTCTTAACGGTTTTTTGTGAGAACAAAACATATTATTGTTTTTTTATGTATCCTTTCCTTTGTTCGAAAGTAAGTTAAGTTTAGAATTACTTTAAACGTAAATGTTGTCAAGAAGTTCCATGCGATACAATAAATAGCATTCTGAACATATTCTATTATTTTATGGTAGATATTTCCACTGAAACGGATTTCTATGAAAACCAGAAATAAGCCTTGATGGGGGTTGGTTCTCCGTTCTGGTCCGTCAGCAACGCATTTGAAGCTTTTGACTGATATTATCACGCCGTGATCTGGCTGCTAAGCTGTCTTCCTAATTCGAAACTAATACATCCTGAAATTTTTTTATTTTGAATGTAACCTGCACCTCTTTAACCCTTCTCATTTCCCTAGGACACTCACTTGCTTATTGACTGGAAAGTATTTTAAACACTCGATTTGCGCACCAAATCTAAATAACTGTGAAAGCATCTCAAAACATAGTATTTCTTCCATAAAGATATGCTTTCTACACTCCAAAATACAACTCTTTTTTGGCGTAAGAAACATCGTAAGTGCCAATGGCATAAGATGCTAAATAATGCTCTTCCATCATGAGCCTCCATAGCTCAGGGGTTAGAGCACTGGTCTTGTAAACCAGGGGTCGAGAGTTCAAATCTCTCTGGAGGCATCGAGTCAATACAACTTTTTATTAAAATCTTAGAAACTTTGTGTTATTTATTTTAATATTTTGTTTGAATTCACGTTTTTTTCTGTACTGTTGCGAAGTTAAAAGTTTTATCAGTTTTGTAACTATACTAATGTAGGTACTTAGTCAGTTTAGTGAATATAATGAGGTTATCGCCCTATATTGATTGCATTACCCGATAATGGTTAAAAGACTGAGTAAATATGGCAATCTCGGTTATTGTTTAATTAGGTGCGGGTTTTAAACAAAAGTAATGTTCAATGGCTATAATATTGAAAAGACGCGTTTTGTTATTCTTTGCCTTGCTGAGACGCTTTGGATGAGCTAAGAATTTTACGAAAGCTAGTGTAATTGAATCTGGGAAAGGTTTTTCAATTTTTCAAAAATTCAAAAAAAAAGCATCAGGTTAATAATATCGGACGATATAGTATAGCATGCGAAAAGTATTATTTATGTTCAAAAGTGGACAATTGGTGTAGTAGATTAGTTTATTGAGTTAATTGAATCTCCTTAGTCAAACCCTAAAAGACAAAAAAGCTATTTCTCCCTTGATTACCATCCTCTCCAGCAAAAGTACCTACACAGATTGACGATTTCAGTTCATAAGAAGTGCCATGCTAGTGACAGATCGACCAAGCTTATAACGACAATCTACCACGATTATTGTCGGTAGTGAGTACTGCAACTGGCGCGTGTCGGCGAGCGGCGTGTCGTGGCGCGCGCGCCGCCTCAGCGCCGCCGGCGCCGCGCTCTGCGCCCGCGCCGCGCTGCCGCCGCCCGCGCCACACGCCACGTCTGCGCCACTCGCGCCGCACGCCACGCCCGCGCCACCGCACGCGCTCGCCGCGCTGCACACGCTCGTGCGAGCTGCGAACACTGATGACCCCATGCTCGGCAGGTGAGAGCTTACTTTGGACCTACTTTATTATCATCCCTATCACTTCCCTATCTTTATTGTAATTTGGATTCGAGACGAAAAGCTTGTATTCTTCCGCATCAACGTGATTTCATCTCAAAATAAATAACTATCAGCAGGTACATATATTCTACCTTTTGCCGTCTTCCATTCAACCGTCCATGTTCATGCGCAATACCTACCTGCCTCGCGATATATTCGCCGAATCTCTGCTTCACACACCCACAACAAGAACTTGACACAGCAATCGAGCAATTCTGCGTCCTTACCAACCTATAAGGTATCTTAATTCCTTTGATACCTAGGGAACTAACCTGTAAGGTATCTTAATCCTTTGGTACTCAGGGTGGAGTCATGGATGAGCAGCTGCGAGGCGGCGGTGCAGTCGGTGTGGGCGGACGCGGTGGCGGCGCTCGGCGACCTCGACGCCGACGACACCGAGCCCCCGGAGCATCTGCACTGGCCCGAGACCATGGAGGTATACACTTTACTTACCATGTTCTTTGCCAAAGGAAATTCAAGCTTATCTGGTACAAATAAGACATACATTCCAACGCAATGCGTACAATATGCACAGCGACATCTATATAATCCTTGTCTTCATCTCATTAGTATTTGTTGGCTATCAGATAGAGGAGCTGAGCTGCACCCCGCCGACGCCAGCGCCGGCGCCGTCGCTGCTGACGTCATTCGCCTCCATGTGGCGCGTCTTCAAGTGACACGCACACACACGCTCACTCAAAAACATACACACACACATGGGCGTCCCTGGTGGCCGCCTCACACACACACACACACACACATTTGCTACATAATAAGAACGTAGCTCGGCTGTCGTTCACGTAACGTTCAGCTTACTATAAAAATCCCGTCTAAATAACTCTTAATTGTGATAGAAAGTATTTTCAATTGACGCCTTTTATCATGCACTTTAATGCTAAACTTTCATTAATGTAAATTTGTTTTTTTTTCTGCTTTATGAAAAATAATTGGCTTTTGGCTATAAATTTTAATTGTTTACAATGAAACTCACTATTTTAAATAAAATAAAGTGAATATGAAGATATAGTTGTTTGTGGAATGTGCAATAGTAAACACATTGAATTCAAATTCTAGTATTAAGCAGGTTGTGTCAACTGTATTGTTACTCTCATCGAATTATTGACAAATTAATATTTTCTTTTTTTATATTTTTGTGCATTATTGACATGAATAAATACAATATAGTTTTATATTACAATTGCGTTTTATTTTTAGGAGAGCCTTTTCAGGTTAATTCTTTTTAATAAATATTAAGTGATAAATAAGACAACAATAAACAAAACAAAATTGTTATTAATAAATACAACCAGCTATAAATAAGACTAGTAAATAATACTGTTATAACTAAAATTAATAAATGCACTAAAAGTCTTTATAATAAAGCTAATAAATGCCTTAACGTGGCAACACCATCTACACTTTTTTTAAGTTAGCAACTCTTCATTGTCATTCTCTTCCCTTAAACTTCACAATAGCAGCTTAGGACCCGAAATGTTGAGATTTCAGGAACACATCGATTCTTACTCCCTTAGGTTGGTTCGTTAGAACGAAAAGACGTTCTCAATACGTATATTGGTATTTTTTCTATGTCCACATGTTTGACTCGTATAGATATTAGTTCAAACACAAGTGACTACATGGTGAGTGTCAGCGTGACGTCACCGGGGGTCACGTCGTGTCCAGCGCCGGTGTCCGTCTTCCAGCGCCTCAGCCAGCTTGCCCACGCGAGCCAACAGCTCTTCTGCTTCCGTAGGTGACGTGTCACGCTGGAACGGTATGGGAAAATAAGGATTAGAAAGTCCTAGGATTTATGAAGCCTATAGATAGTGGAATGCAAGTAGTAAATGGATGGATAGAATCTATAATAAGTATTCTAACCAGGGAACACCAATCACCGTGTTTACGAGGTCCGACACTCAATGATAGAGATCAGAGACAGTCACTCAATGATACTCAATCCATCTCCGTCACACTTAGGAATTCTGACAACACTGTCGCTTTCTAACGACCACTATCGATGTATGTATAGACATAAATATGGATAAGTATTTAATGTATCCCACTAACGGGTCGGTCTCGCTCGATGCGGAGCGGCCTCATCTCGTGGTTGCGGCAGAAGGTGGCGGGCGCGGCGGCGTCGCTGCCGGCGTCGCGCCGCGTCGGCTCCTGCACGCCCATGTCGCACACCCACGACGGACAGCGCTGGGGCAAACCATCACAATATTACAACATTTATTTCAAACATGACGCATTTCTGGAAGCTTCTTCCATCCCGTGTTATGATTTCGTCGAAGTTTGATCTTGGACACCAATGACTGTGTTTCGGACTGTCAGTGAACATCTTCAATGTAGTCATAAGAAAGTAAGTCTGACACCAGTCTAAACAAGTGGTATTGGGTTGCTCGCGTAACAGGGTTGAGCAGGTCAGATAGGGCAGTCGCTCCTTGTAAAAACACTGGTGAGACTGGAAGCCGAGCCCAATATAGTTGGGAAAAGGCTCGGGAGATGATGATGAGGTCATTTCTGGAGGCTTCTTCCATCCCATGTTAAGATTTCTATTTTAGGAATTCAATAAAAATTCCTAAAATAGAAATCTTAACAAGGCTTTTGAACATAGATTTTCTCGGTCATGAACTCACCTGTGAACATTACGATGAACAAAATCAGTCTATGCTATATCTTTTACGCCATGCCTAATTACACCATCCATGTAAATAAACATTGTGTATCAAGTGACGTACCTTGCTAGCGCAGAACCTCTTCTTGAGGAGTCGTATGGGCGCGGCGCTGGTGGAGCATCCTGGCATCTCGCTGTTTCGCGGCATTCGCAGCAGCTGCAGCCTCACCCCTGCCTTCGAGCCAGAGCAGCAGCTGTGCTCGTCTCTGCTGGACTGGCACTTGGAGCAGCTCGCCGCGTTCTCACTCTCACTCGTGGGCTGCGTGTCGCTCTGTCTTTCTTCTAGACGTCGCTGCAGCGCCTTTATGATGCAGTCTTTTTGTTTGATGACGTTCTCTTGTTCTCTGTAAAGAGAGGTCTTGTTATATTGATAGTGATGGTTTATCAAGTGTTTAAGGTGGACTTCTGGACACAAAGATAGTCCTATCGGATTCTACAACTTCTCATAATTTGAGCACGTTGACAGGAACAGATATAAGTAGGGTGGGACTTGTGACCTGTGCTTGTCCCGCAGCTGTCGTATCCAGTGGCGCACGGCGCAGACGGCGTGCCGCGCCTCGCCGCACAGCGCCGTGCCGCGCGCGTGCGCCGCCTCCAGGTGCTCGCGCAGCTCTGTCACCGCGCCTGCCTTCTGTCTGCATGCATACAACAGTTTGTCAACATCTACTTGATTATAAGTTAGCGAAATGTGAGAAAATTCCCAATAATGTAACTGAATAGCCCAAATACGGTTTCCCGGTTTCAAGTTGCGCGAGGTGCTATGGACGAAAACGGAGAAGATGTAGATTTTCAGATGGATCATGAGAAAGAGGGGCATGCAAAGGGGAGGGATGAGTTGTCAACGAATCAAGTCTCTGTATCGAAACGTCTTTTAACAGTATTCTTATCACCCACCACCAACTAGTCCAAAATAATGAATAGTATAGCTTCTCTTACCGATAGCATGCATCGATGTGTGCGCAGTTGTCCCTGACGGCGGCGAGCTCGGCGTCGGCGGCGCGGGCGCGGCGCTGCGCGTCGTCCAGCTGCGCGCGCCACAGCGACACCTGCGCCGTCAGGTACGACACCTCGCTGCGCATCTTGCAGTTCTGACCAACACACAACAGTTAGAACAGAATAGAATATTCTTTCTTATACACCAATACTAACTCTAATCTATAAACATCCTAATGTACTCCTATAATGTAATCCCTTATGTTCTCTAATCTATAAACTTTCTTATATAGGTACTTCCTAATGTACTCCCTTTATGTACTCACCTTATGTACTCCACGTAGGTACATCCCTAGTAACTTTGACTTGAGTCAATAAACCAATCAGTAGCGATGTTCCTAAAGGTGCATCCAAACATAAAGCGGCAAGTGTGCGCGGCTGCCGCGCTGTGTTTGGACAACAGGCGCGCGCAAACGTTTCAACGTTTCCAAACTAGAGCGCGGCAGAATTGTTTCCTGAACGTGCCGCGTGTTGCTGCCGCGCACTTGCCGCTCTATGTTTGGACGCACCTTAAGAGTGTAACTTATAGTCTATCCTCCTCACTCAGAGACATTTAATGGTTACTTAAGCCATTCCTTGTTGAAGGATTTGTATGACATTCCGTCACTAAGGAGCGACTTAAATAATCATTAAATGTCTGACGGCCAGTTTCTTCATCAAAAGTTAAAGTTAAAGTAATGTCTAAAGTAAAAGTAACGGTCAAATTCGTTTTTTCAAGGCTAAAGTGACAGCAAAACTAATAGAAAAATTTAATTTGACCGTTACTTTAACTTTAGACATTACTTTGACTTTTACTTTGGCTTTAACTTTTGATGAAGAAACTGGCTGTGAGTGGGTAGGTTTAACTGTTTGGGGAGTCTGACTAATATTTATCCTACCTCCTTGATGACCAGATCTGCTTTCTTCAACTCAGTCTCCAGCTCCTGGATCTTGTTGGCAAGCGACTCGTTCGTCTGCTGCAGTTCCGACATCTCTGCCGTCTTGTCATCCAGTAACTCTATAACGTTATAATCCACCATTACTTACGCAAACCTGATTGATCAAAACATCAGAAGTAAAAGTAGATAGAAGTTCTCTAATTGCTGCAGCGTGTACATGTACATTTTTTTTTGTTTTTGTATTTCTAAAGGGCGGGCGTTTTGGGAGTTGTCCTTTGTAAAATTGACCTTATTGATATTATATACCTGAACTGCTATTCTGCAACCTACTTTGTATAAATGACTTTTTTCTTAAATGTAATTCATTTTTTATAGAACATATTCGTCAAATAACTCTTCCCACTGGAAGGATTTAGAAGCTTACTGAGTAAAACAAATAGTTATCAGTCACCCTAGCTACCGCTAGAGATCCCAAGCTATTCCTACTCTTCGAAGCCTGGACCTGATGGACTCACCTTGCATGTGCCGTATTTGCGAGGCCTTGGCTTCACAGGTGTTGGAGTTCTCCTGCGCTCGCATCAGCTCCTCTTTGATTTGCGACAACTGGAATGAGACCGCTGCTTTTTAGGATGCTGTTCAATAATGTTCAGAAATACATACCTACCCCTGGCAGGTATTGTTTCGGCGTTCTATATTAGCAATACTTTAAAAGAAATTATGTGCAATAAACCAGATTATTCAACAGTCCTCTTTCATAATTTTGGAGGAATTTTGATAATACTTCAGCTAATTTTAAATATCCTATAAGGAACCGAATCGTCAACCCATTAGCACCCCCCGTTCGAGCGTACATTCCAGATAGTACGAGTATACTCACTTCTATATTCCTGGCCTCAATGTCCGCTTTATACTTCATGTCGTTACACTTCCTGCTGGCGAGAGCACACTCTACCTCACACATCTTCTCTTTCAACTCGCCTAGTTTCACCTTACAGACGATAAAAAAAATATGAGAGCTCTATCGTTGAATTTTTTGGCCAAAAAAATGTTCCCTCAAAAAAACTTACTCGCAGAGCCTCATTCTCTTCCTTTAATTTCTTATTTTCTTCATTCAAGCCACATGTGCAACCGATCTGCAAGTTGTAATAAAAAAATAAACTTAGAAAAAAAAAGAAATAATGATGTCCTTTCACATGCACGATAAATCTTGCTAACTTAGTTCTTGCTACTTGATAAATCTAGCGTTAAGTTTTTCTATATACCTACACACCTAATGTTAAGATCCGGGATCCCTAAACAGTCTTACAATACTGTTAGGACTACTTGTGTTATTTCTAAATTCAAGCTGCTTCTTCAAGTCTGAGACTCACACATGTCTCATAACACACACACACACACACACAGTTACAACGTACAGCAAGTAAATCCTGGAGACGCAAGAGTTGTTCTCTGACGTCATGCAGATCCTCGTGCACTGCCGGTGGCGTCAGCGACTCCTCACTCCGCTCCCACATACCCTGGCACCAAATAACCAACACATTGGAAATGTACACTTTATTACTACACGCATAGAGTTCAAAATAACAAAGCAAAATTCTTGTATAAGGTCTGCATGCTTGTTAGTGTTGCCATTATAACTTCAGTGTTAGTCCATTTCTGGGATGCAAATATACCGAGTCGTTGTTGGTTGACGAAGAACTGTTTAGGAAGTTTGAAATTTCCATCTTCAGGCCGTCGACTTCCAGTGCTATATCCTGCAAGAATATATTACAAAAAATAATTATACTATATTGAACTTCACCACATAATAAATAAGACTCTTTATGCCACTGGCCGGTAGTTTTACGTACTTGACACCTATCGAGTGACCATTTCTGAGTGTTGATGACGTTTTGCAATCGTCCGATGTGGTCTGCTTTCTGTTTGTCCATCAGACGCACATCTAGGTACGAACTGCGGAGCATTTCTATTAAATTCTCTTGTTTTGCCGTCTGAAAATAAGTAGGATTAAAATACCTATAAACAAGAAAGAAAGGAGGTATTTATGTGTTTCAAGATCTTCTTAGAAGTATGAGAAATGCTTACCTCATAAAAACACTCTCGATAAAGGTCTTCTATGACGCTCAGATTATTCTCCAAAGTATGCACTATATCTCTCTGATCTCCCAGCTAGAATGATTCCAAACACAACGTAAACGCGGAGTAACAAAAATAAACCAGTTTTAGGATTTTAATTTAATTAATGTTAGTTTAATTGAAAAATGTTCGTTAAAAATGTTTTTAGAGACTAGAAGCATGTTACATTTTGTTTTAAATTTAATTTTCGGGTAGATATCTACGGGTACTTACCGGCCGGTCAGTGAAGCAAGAAACGTCAGTCTTCTCAACTTTGCTGCCATCTATGGATTTTCGTAGAGCGGAGTACTGCAAAGGTTGTCATAACTTTTTATAAAATTCTTATAAACTGCCTCCAAAAAAGCGAAAAGTAATTATGTGCATTTCATTCAAAGTTACACCTCTTGTCTGGGCCTCATACATACTCCAGACCCCTTTGTCTTACAAAAACTTATCAAGGCCGGTCAGAGAGCAGTGCGGATGGTGCAACCGTACCGGATACCGGATGCAACATGTCTTAGAGGACACCAAAATCAAAACGACCGAAGATCAATCAAGCTGATCATATTATACGTAGGTATTCATTTGTGACTTGCTGACTTCCAGATTTTTTTGTGTGCCTTTCCCACATCGTCACCTGAAAACTTATATAGGTACCATGCGTACCTACCTCCTTAGTCTTCTTTTCTAGTTCTCTCTTGAGCTCGTTGGCGCGCTCGTTGAGCGTGGCGATGCGCTCCTCGGCCACCGCCAGGCTGTCTGCCTGCACGCCTATCATATCCTCCTTGTTTTGTAGCTGTAACGATATGTCTTCTTTATGATCATGAACTTTTTACATAAACCGTCAGATGCACAAAGCTCCATTAAAGTTAAAGCTTCTTTAAATCTATTACTGACTCTTTCTTTGTCAACAAGATAAAAAGTGTTAGCAATAGATTTAATGAAGCTTTAACTTTAATGGAGCTTTGTGCAACTGACGGATAGTCTGTCGCTACATCTCTAGCTACATACGTGAACATGCAAAGATACCTTTATGTACCTCGAATATGTATTTTTTTATAGATATTCTTTTATACACAGTACACACCTATATGTTAAAGAGACCTTTCTGTATGTTAAAGAAGATCTTATTGTAGTACTCAGTCAGTTGTAACAGAAGTCTTTACCAATTAAGTGCGACTTACAATCTGCTGCGTAGCCAACAGCTTGTTTTGATAGTAGGTGGCGCGTGCGTTTGCGTCGCTCGTCGCGCTGTCCGCTATGCTGCAGGTGGCGCCACTGTCCTGCACAAACGTGTACTAAATATGAGGAACATACGAAAACAATATTCTTCTCATCATTTCTTTATGCTGCCTTATGGGTCTAATTTTTTTAACAAGCATTCAAGTTTTTAATTCAGGAATTGCGCAAAACATGTCCTATAACATTATGTGACCTAACGACCTAACTGTTAAGTAAAACAAGCTTGATATCATAAAGAAAATATTCTCATACCCATTTCTCAACTCATGCCATTCGACCTCTCTACAGGGTGATTCAGTTTTCCAAACATTATTATGTATACCTAGGTATCGGTCTATAAGCACCATGCTCACACTTCATAGACGGTTGTATACTCACAAGGTGCTGACAGCAGGTGGCCCAGTCTCACTACATGATCTCTAACACGTGTTTGTTGGACCAACTACATAAAGAGTAGGTACCTATTTATTTACATCAGCCCAGAGAGGTGTTGAATTGTGAAGAGCCCTCGAGGTGTAATATGTCCGATATAAGATTTATTTTAAGTTCACGAATAGTACGAAGTAAAAACGAAAACTTTCAAGGATGAAACCCTCACTGAGAGCTATCGTCGACCGCACCTAAATACTAGATATACAGAGAAATCCTAAGATAGTATAGAATGCTTCTTGTACAAAATAAAAATCTTAGGAGTTGTAATTAGGTAATTACATAGGTCCTACTTAGCAAGAATATAAACACCCTTCAAGGATAGAGCTTTATAGCCAATATACATTTATCCTAATTAATACGCGCAAAGTCTTTATGACAGATTGTATCTATTTATAACTTTGAACTTATCCTGTTTCAGGCTCTCTCAAGAGCAATTTAATTAACAAAAAATTGAAGTCTTCATTGGATTGATGGGTCATAATCATGTTCTCTGCATTTGGCTATAAAAGTTATATGAGCCATCAAAATAAAACCGAACCGGCAAAACACACGAAGGTATCTGGTTAAGGAAATCATTAACAACACGAGTAAAGGGCGCGGCAGTTAAAAGCCAAATATTCCTAATTGAGGTTGCGATAAAATTGATCAAAGGTAAGAAGGCTCGTCGAAATTGGGTTTATACACAAAGTTACGACTGAAACGGCACCTAAAGCTGCGCTGGCGCCGGACACGACTGTCAACTGGGGACAGGGGTTTTCAAACTTATGATCATGCTAAACCTGTTAATATTTCCCAAAAATAAGTTACAGTGTACACACAGTAATAGTGCTAACATGGGAAGATTACGGCTTGTCGAAGATTACGGCGCTGAGACAGTGGACCTTCAAAAACTCTCACTTTGTGAAACTGCGGGTAGTTAACATTGATGAATATTTGGTTACGGAATTAATGCGTGTCTACCTACCTATCTTATTGAATAGCCCACGAAGATTACGAATAAGCATACGATAGAACTCTTTTACCAACCGAATATTCAGTCCACAAAGATCAAAAACAATGTTGCAATGTTTTCAAATAGAAGCCATTAAACTCTCAAGCTCATCATAACATGAAAGAAATTAAACTGAAGAAATTGTTGACCAAAATATCTCAATTGATACGTACCTATTAATAAAAAAGATCAAAGAAACTTGCGCACTACAATGTCGCTACCGTATAAAACATGAAGTCAGTAAATAAATTGATGAATTCGTTTACTTACACGAATTTAATACACCTTTTACTTGTAAATTTAAACTACACCTTTTGTTTAAACAGATATTTTCAAAAACATCTAAAATTAGTTAGAATCATCAGCCAGAAAACAAACAGAAGAACTTCCAAACCAATATCGAACAACAGCCGGAATCACAACAAACCATAATCGTATCTAGGCACAAACACAACACTGGCACTTACTTTGGTCACATCACTAGCGTCCGAATCCCCGCACATCAAGAGTCCATTGAACATCATGATCGATACTGGCACATCACTATGTTATCGACAACGTAATGACGTGCGCGAGCGCAGCCGGCAGCGCGCGAATGGATGCGCGCGACGGTGCACAAGACTATAATTAGATCGTCGTAAATAGTCATTTTTGAAGGGACGCTGGCCCACTTGTGTTCTTTATTCTCTTAGCGGGTGTTAGGGTGACTTTGTTTGTGTAAACAAATATTATTCATCCAAGGGCCAGCTTCGACTTAATCCAGAAATATTATGTCAATTTCTGGTGCATCGCTTCAACAAATTAATTGCAATTGAAACCACTTATAAACTGCTCTTACAAATCCAGACCCAAAAATAAAAGTAGTAAGCCGACCAATGAGCCAGGGTGTCAGTTGTTTTGTTCTCCATAAGACAGATTCTCAGCTTTATTCTTAGACAGCTCAAAACTCAAAAAACATTGCAAGAAACTTGCAGCTAGAAAGATTGACACAAAAACAACACCCTATGTGTGTGCAGGTAGTTCATTAGTTAAAAACCGCGACGCATGTTGTGTTTCGGTTTCCGCCGGCGACGTCCGGCCGTTTCGTCACAACACCAGATAAACATAGACAACATAATGTGTCAAATTGGGATTTCTTCACCACATTCGACAATCCGAAATTCCGTCGGCATCTTGTATTTCAAAATGATACAAATTCAAAGAATTTTGTAATTTACCAAATCTTTTCCTTACTACGCAATGGTGTACCTACTTGCAGAATGTCTGGAGGTACAGTATGAATGCAAGTAGTTACATAAAACGATTGACCACCACAGCCTTAAACTTATTGTGGGATTTGAATATTTACTTCTAACTCCAACCGTTACCACTACTTAACTTGAACAATTGCTCCCAAAAGGCGGCAATAGAACCCTAGCTTTCCTTGCATTTTTAAATTAATTTATTTGAAACTAAGTTACTATTTCTGAAATATACATACTTTCATGACCTTGCGGCTACATTGATTCCCTGAGGATTTCTTTTTTGTCCTAAAACAAATTATTTAACATTTAACTATAATCATTAAGTTGCAGTTGGCGACAAAACAGATTAACACAAGAAATATACTCACGTACATCCCCCACAACATGATGGCTCGTCCTTAACCTGAAGAAAACATAAACATATTTTATTGGCTAATAAACATGGAATACATTTCAAATATATTCTTGGAGGATATTGAACTTTTATTTCGGCCTAGACATACCTACGTTTTGCGTTTCAGATCTACTAATCAGTCGTTACTGTTGCTACATTGCAGTAATCTTTCAAAGAGTTGGAATAGTACCTACCATTGTTAATCTGAGCGAAAGACCTTGTCATTAGTGAATCATTTATCTTATTCCTAAAAGAAGGGCTAACTCAAAATTCAACATGCTCAAAATTAATTGGTATTTTTCTCACCTTCGAGCAGTCGCAGCAGTTCTCGCTGGTGTAGTGACCCCTGAAACCAGGTCGCTACTATAAACCCGTCCGCGACTCGTAAACCGACCGCGTCAACTTCGGCACACCGTGTTACAAGATATATTTAGATGGAAATAAAGTATACAGCGACTCGTTATGGGGTTGTATTACAGAACTAGATATAAAATTAAATTTATGTTGACATGTGTGTTGGGACGAATCAAATATGTTTTCCCTATACTAAACTTGTAAGATCACGGAAGCTTAATCAGGGTTCATAAACATTTTGGCTGTATCGTTGCCGCAGATTGAAAGTTTTGGTATGGGATTACTTGGCTTATGATTCTATATTAAATTCCAAATGAGGCCTAAAATGTTTGTCAATGAGTTAAGATAAAATTGCGACTTACCTAGGACTAGAGGCACCACTGTTCCTAGCTCCATCATTGAAATACAACTGTTCAACACATGTTGAATCGGGCGTATCCCCGGACAGTATCTTAACACACCGCAACACAGCCTTCTTCTTGGAGTCTCGGTCACGTCTACATTCCCTGGTCTCCTTAACCAGGGAGCTCCTAGGAGACCCCTTACGGGAACAGCCGGAACTGGTAGAGGCTCGTGGGGACAAGTTCTTGGATTCAGTGCATAGCTTGAAGGTAGGGTAGAGATCGCCTACCGACGCGTCTGATGCCAGGATCGGCGCTGATGTGGACTGAGAGAAAAACATATCATGAGTCAGATTTAGCTACAATTTGAGATAAGATGACATCAGATAAAGAAGTATGGAAGACGAGGACACACTACTGCACCAACCCGAATAATATCGACGTAAGGGCAGGAGAATTATGATAATGTTGATCTGTTGAGAATGAGTCACCCGATTGGATAAAGTGCTTTCATTTTGTATTTCAATTTCTGTAGCTCTTAATCAATTTAGGAAGCACTACTCCGAAACAGATAAATAACGAGGCAATCATAACAAACAATTAGCTTCACATAATTACTGGTGGAGATCAAAGCGGATGAAAACAAAAATAAGAAGAACGCACTCTCTCTATGACGGACACATTCGGTATAGATGTAGCGCAGGTGCCGAGCGGCACCGCGCTCACGTTGGGAGTCGATGTCCGCGCGTTGAACGAACACGGCGCCTGGGTAACACACACGAGACAAAATAACAAAAATAAATGCTCTAACGGTCATATATAAATAAAAATAATGATCACAAATAAAAAACTTAAGATCACAAAAATTGGAGATTAAAAAAATATATATGATTCGCGTGATAATTGGTTAACAAAGTCTATAAGAATATGATGAGTGGATAGAATGAACGTTGTTAGTTGGTCCAAACACAGGATACTTAAACAAATCAATTTGGTGGCTGTTAGGAATAATTGAAATGATCAAAGTATCTTACCTTGATACATCGCTTCGTATTTGACAGTTACGGCACCTTATTCGGAGGATAATAAGTAATAACAATAAATAAACATCACAGACATTCTTTAGACCGCGACGAAAGGAACAGTTGTGGAATATTACATTCACCGTCCAGTTACAATACATTTTAATCGGCCCAGGCCTATGCATCTGCTTTAAGATGTAGCTCTATTCAGATCCTTCCTTTAATTCTAAAATAAAGTTAATAATCAGTGAACTAAGTACCTGTATTTTACGCTTGTTTTTAAAATCATTTTTTCTGTGAAAAACTTTTCTTAATAGCATTAATTCTAAGGTTACCCTGCGAAACCAACTGGAATTTATGAATGACAGGTTTCTTGAAGTATAACAGTAGAGATTTTTACATTTGCACCTACCTTAATTAATTAGGCAACTACTACAAGTACTGTAATAGCCTAAAATGGAGCTATTCCCGTATGAAAATCAACACGTTGCATTTTGATTCAAAGTCACCAATAGAACTACAACATACATAGTTTAATAATATCATAAAGGTATAAAATGTCTAGTCAACATTGATGGACTCGTCGTTAGAGAGGTTGACGGGCGAGCGGCAGTCGTAGGGCCGCAGCGACGCATCTCGCAGCGGCACGTCGCGCTTGCGCCGCGGCTGTGCGCGCACGCACGCGATCGTCACCGAGTCGTACGACACGGCCGACGCGTGCGGGCACTCGCCGTCGCCACTTACGTAGTCCTTGGACTTGAGGCTTGTGATCTCCGTTGTGTCTTTTAGCTGTGGAACATTGCTCATGCTGTACCGGTCTGAGGCTACATTTTTGGAACGTTTAACAAATTAAGAGGCAATAAAAGTAGAGACACCCTCTGGGTGTCCCACCCTAAATACTATTCGAAGCTTCAGCCAGATATATTATAAATCAGTATAGATTTAATAAAAATACCAATTTTGTCATGACCATTAATCCATTAAAGTAGTTCTACTCTTGCTGACAGTCACCTAATGAGAGGGGACACTTTTTAAGCACTCAAATGAATGTAAAAAGCAAGTGTCATGTGAGACTACAAGTCCTTAACTTGAGACACCGCATATTGTGTCTTTCTAATTTATTCCCAAATAAGTTTAAGTAGTATTAATGACGAACATTGTGTTCCATCGTACCTTCGCCTTGGCCTGCTTGAGCTGGCGCCGCATCTCGCGAATGATCTCGTCCTTGAACTGCGCGCGCATGTTGGCGGCGCGGCACTGCTCGTCGAGCGCTGCGCACACGCGCCGCATCGAGTGCATCTCCTCCGACAAGTTCACGTTCACCTTGCGCAGAGCGCGGATGCTGTCGCCACTCGACTGCTGAGAAAATGTGCTACATCAGACAAATATTGGTTAAAGAAGCCAACATTTTAACAGTTTCAGGTTATTTATTTATTATTATTATTTCAGCAATGTACAGTTTAGAACATAATCATTTTCCCACAAAACCTGTAATGTCTATTTAGAGATGTCCTGCTTTTGGGCCTATTCAAAGTTCTCTAAAGTGTCCTAATAGTAGGATAGTTGTCAAGAAACCTGTACAAAATATCCTAGAATCAATCCTAGAAAAAGATGCATGGATGCATTTATTCGTCACTTTTCTCTAGCACAACTTACTTAGACTGTCTAACGGGTATAAGACGTAACTTTATTGACACTAAAATAGAAGAATAACTTATCTAACTGGCAAATCTACGGCAACAACAATCATGCTGAGTGAAGGAGTTGGTCTACGTTACCTTGAGGTTGCTCTCCATCTTCTGAACTCGTTCCTGATACTTGAGCGTCTCGTCGCGCAGCAGCTCGCTGAAATCCTTGACGGGCTCCCATTCGCCACACTGGGGCCGCACACCAAATCAACACGTACATACAAAAGGGTGCCTTACATTACCATGAATAGAGTATATTCAAACAGAAGTAAATATGTCAAAAATTCAAGATGCTCCGTTGACTTGCCAACGAAAATCCGTCCGCCATAATACACTGGAAAACTGTGAACTTTCATCACATGGGGATAGTATTTTGGCTGTCAGGTCAACAAAACATCTAATAATTCAGAACATCCAAAAAACTAATTAGCATCTCGAATATTAACGACAGTTTTAAACCAGGAAGGCTAAGCTCTACAAAAGTATCATGTGTTTGGACCGCAGCAATAGAGTTCCTAATGTTTAGACTACAAACTAGTAAACCTTAGTATACTATTGCGTTGGGCATACCTCTCTCCCCGTGCAACACATGCCTGCCATCACCTCTGCATCTTTCTTGGCCACCTCACTACGGAAAAATTATCTACAGAGCCATTTGACAATATCAACTTTCTAAAATCTTCAAAAATGTAAGAAAATCTTAAAATTCTATGTCTGACAATGTTTTCCATTTGTCTTATTCTCCCCTAAGGCCCGAGTCACACCGGAATAACAACGTCGCTGCTGGTCGCTACTATTCCGGTGTGACTCGGGCCTAAAACTTTAGGCTACCTGTGCGCCTACTAGGTACACGATAATACTGTTAATGGGCCAGGTGCCATCGCACCACGGCCCATTTACTTAGGAAATGGAAAAACGAAGTATTTTTGTATCGTCACGTCAGCCGGATTTCGTCTGTCGCCGTCGCGCGTTTAAAATCTATCGCAGGATGTCGTTCCGGGATTACATGTTCGAACACGTTTATTGTATTTTTAACTAAGTAGTTCTTGTTTATATTATGGGTTTCTACAACGAATTATGATCCATTATCATTAACAATATTTACATACTATTTAACTGTCAGGAAACTATTCATATCCAGTAATTAAACCAAATAGTTGTCCATTCTCAAGCAGAGGAGTCCAGATTTCTGGCACCTGAGCTAACTACTCAAAAGTTGAAGAGTTTGTTTGCTTGAATGTGCTAATTTCAGTGTCTTCTGGGCCGATACGAAAAATTATTCCAGTGTTAGATAACCCATGTATGTACCTCCTACTCGAGGAAGGTGCACAATCGTTGTAGTTCCTGCTACTATGGGACGTGGTGGGTGAAACCACTGGCGGTTAATAAATAAAATAAATAAAAAGACAAAACACTTACGGCGTATGATACTTGCAGCTGGACATCTCCTTCCTGAGGTTCATTATAGTCTGTTCATATGTCTGGGCGTCCTTGTTCAACTGTCTTATTTCTCTGTTAAACAGTATACAATACATACATAAATAAATGATACATGAATTGCTACTATTTTTGTCTAACCTAAGCATAATTTACAAAACATAAAGCATAAGCACTACGTTTGCTCTAACTTTTGAGACAACTTTACCAATATAGTTTCGTATTTATATTTAGCTATTTATTTCCTCTTTTTTCGAATGAATGCTAAAGATATTCCCAAAAGACTTTGATCAGTTATTAATATCAAGCATATTCCAAAAAAAGTCTGAATTACTGAACAATTAAATAAGTACTCATTTCTAAGTCATACTATGTATCTACCTAAGTACCTATGTTGTTACCTGTCTTTTGCTATGTTTTCCTTTTGTAAGGCCTCGTTCAATAATTTCAGTTCCGATACTTTTCCGCATACTATGTTCTTCGAACTTCTCTGTAGACATTATACTTTAACTATAAGTAACAGACCTCAAACTCAAATGGTATCCCATTTGAGTTTGCACTTACACTACTATTCGAAAGTTAAACAATCTTGATGGGATGTTTTACTCAAATACATACATGCTAAACATAAGATTGAAAAAAATGCTTAGGTAATTGATTAAGCAATTGTTATAATATTGTGTTTATGTCAATCTTAGCCACATTTGTTTTTTAATATAATGTCATATCAGGATTGTTTACGTTTACCTAGTCTCTCGAGTATTCTAGCGGGTGTGTTAGGACTAAAGTCGTAAAGCGTTCTCCTTTCAAAGTATCTACAAATAAAAATAATAACACAGGCATAAAGTGTGTAAAACAATATAATATTGTATATAATCAAATAAAATTCAAAAATCAATAAAGACGTAGTAGTGGTAGACAGTTCTATCCGACTTTGTAGAGGCGACTGTTTTTATATCTGCTCGTGTCATGTTTCAGGTTGTTCCCCCGTGGCTTGCCCGTGTCTCCCTGTTCCAGCTCTCTCTTCGGACGCCTGTAATACAGAAATATAGGATACAAATACCTACCGAGTATATTAAATATTCAGCTAACAAGCTATGTCTTTAATCAGTTGTAAGAGGCACAGCTGGTAATCTGGTATCAGCATACCATAGCAAGGAGCCATTGAATAAAAAGCTATTCGTTTCTTATTATCAAAAGTTAAATATACCAAAGCCACAAAACTGCCTCTTTCAGCGGCCAGTAACAAACTAAAGTTTAAATTTTACAAAAAATGTTACTCACCATTCAACGGATCCAAATATATCGGACTCTGTGACCTCAAAGAAGTGAATGCCATCTAGCGTGCAGTAGTCGAACTCGCGCAGTCGCCGCAGCACCTCCACCAGCCCGCGCAGGTCCGAGTCCTTGCGCGCCAGGCGCCGGCGCAGCGCCGCGCACTCCGCGCGGACCTCGGACACCACCTGACGGGACAGACGGATATACACCCTGCTCCAAATGACTGGATACTGAAGCCAAGGTTTCCAAAGTTATTGTTAGTGAAAGTGTTATCGTGCGTGCATGAGACTGAAATTGGGCAGAATAGCAAAATTTGGGAAGGCATAAATTACAGCCTCCAAAAAAGTTTTGGACCCATTCCCATGTATGGTTTTGAAATTTATACTTTCGCACGATAACATTTTCTCGCTGACCACTACTGTACGGACGTTTGGAAACCCTAACTTCAGAAAAGTCCAGTTATTTTGAACGCAGTGTACACATGCGCCAGATGACACATTGTATAGTATTTTAGGAATGAGATCCACAATCAACATCACCAGGAAAGCAGGGTCTGACATCAGGTGGTGTTCGAGTGCCTGCGAGATTTAATAACGAATAGACTGCACCATGAAATTGTGCCACGAGTACCTAAACCCCCAACATATGGCAGAAACTGCTTTTCCCATAAATACCTATTGAAAAACCTCTCCATAAAAGTTATTCGAATGTTCCCGATCACGGCTTCGCGCTTGAAAGGGCATCGCAAAGCCCCATTTAAAAGGTCGAAAAAGCCACCACAAATATAAACATGTTTGGTAAGGGCCTAGCACGGTACCCGTAGATCCATTTTTCATCCCTAGTAAAAAACTTAAGAAAAGAGATGCCTGTTTGACTCCGCTCACGTTTACAGCCATACAAGCCCCACGTTTCATCTTAGAGTGAAGGTTGTCTTACCTCGCTGTTCCTGCGGCGTTCGACCAACAACTTGGTGGTGGCCTCTGTCTCCAGTTCCTCGACAGCGCGCGCCAGCAGCGTGTTCTGTCCCACCAGGTCCCCCACCCACGCGCGAAGCACTTCCACTTGCATCTGTCCGAGGAATGTAACAGACACGAATGGTAACTCATTCCATGTGACTGATTTATGGCTCAATAATCTATTTGTTCCTAAGCTCATCAAAAAAAAAATGGTGAAACCTCTAGAAGCGTCTTAGATCATAGCCCAAGCAAATCAAGATACCTAGGTACCACTTACATTTAGGAAGATCATCATACATACACGCATCACACATTTCTTAAATAATACTAAAACAAATTACCTCTATTCGTGAGAATGCTATGAAACTGTAAACATTTCCCAATAACTAATTTTGGAGAAAACCTAATAAACCTAATCTGACGTACCAATATATTTCAGGTGCCTTTCTCCAGATCGAAAAGAGACTACATTTCACATTTGATACAATAATGAGGCACAGACCTGTAGCTTGGTAGGGCCCGAAGCCTTCTCGATGTGTTCCATCTTCTCCTCGTAGAGCCGCTGTATGTCCTTGAGGATCTCAAGCGTGGGTCCCCCCTTGCAGACGCAAAGCCCAGTGTCGCGCTCCGCTAGTTCACAATCCACCACGTTCTGATCCATTGGGAGTAATTTCTTGCTAAAGATATTGTTGCATTGTAAAAAAAGGTGCGAAATTCAGCCTGCGTCACTTTGATAGGTTTTGATATTTTTTTTTTGTTGTGAGGTTTTCTGGCTGGCAGATGGAGAGATATGCAACCTTTTTGTTCGATAATTTTTATATGGCCTCTTTTGCCCTGCGAATATACTCATCTATGGTGGCATTTTACCGAATTAATTTCGATGAATATATTTTGATATCGACTCATGGTATGACTCATCTATTATAGAAGACAAGAGGATTAGACTTTTTAAAATCTCAAAAGTAATGTGTGCCTTACGCTGTGTAGTTAAGGTTGAATTTGTTATGTTCAGTTTTAAAAAGACGCTTCGATGCGACTCTGAGCTAGTATAAATGTTAAAAATCCCTAACATTTATAATTGACGAGCGGAACGTGTGGCGGTTACGCCAAGTATCCGCGAGAAAAATCAAGTTATGGAAAGGAAGAGATAATAAAACGACAAGTACTATACAAGTGTGTATATTTGGATTATATTAATTTGGCTAATTCTTTGTACCTAGTGTATATTCACAGTAAGCTTCTATATTTAGTGTTTCACACGACATTTACATACATTCATACATAGGTATACTTAGAGCCAGCAAACACTTGCCGAAGCGGTATTCTATGCCAAGGGAATATCATCATTGCTTACATTGAAATAGAGTTCAACAGACTTGCGTACTCCAGCTTACTTCGTGAGTTGCGAAGTTGGCAAAACATACTTAATTTATTTTGTTTATTTTAGATCTTTTATTATAAACAGCCTTGGAAGGAAAAGTGAGAGCTGGCTCAAAGTATTTTAAAGATCTATTTATCAAGAAAAATGCTTTAATTAACAAACATAGAAACGTTATTTAAAAAAAGAACTTTGTAGCTCATGGTACATAGAAGGATATAAATATTAACAGTTACATTCAAAATAAAACATTGCATAAATAAAAAACTATCTACTTAAAATCTAAAGAGTTTTTTTACAACCACTTCTTCTCTTCATCGTTTGTATTTACAAAAATGTTCAAGAATACCCCAAAAATCATACAATGTAATTAAAAATGCAAGATTTTATATGTCTCACTACAGAAAATATTTGAAATGCCCATGTAGGAGTACAACCACTTGTCTATGGTTTCAGCATTTATTTTCCTAGCTTATGATCATAGTCATATCAGTTTATGACAATATAATCACATATAAAAGGCTTAAAGGCTCATAGATCAACACATAATAACTACAAAATAACTGTACAAAAACCGATAATATTAACAATAATATTCGTCTAAAAGTCAGCACTGCGTGCTTTAATCTCATTCACACATGATATGTCTATCATCACCACATCATCATCATCACCTCAGGCTTTAGACTTTCAGTCTTTACCGTTCACAAACCACAAAATGACACAACATTCTTCAACACAGCTTATAATTAAAAGCATCATTAAATGTCATACAAGTTAGCGTAGGTTACACAAAAGTAACAATCTGAAATACGAAGATATTTCTCGAAGATAAACATTCACAAAAGTTATAACAATAACATCAACACGTATAAAATATACATATTAGTGTAAACTACGCTTAATTACTAAAGTGAGTAGACATCACTACTTTTACGCTTAAATCCCATCGGAAATAGTACATAGTCAGTATAATACACAGATCTCTCGACTTTACCAACTTCGACACTATCATAGCATATTAAAAGTCTGTATACAATGACAACTTATCACAAAACCTTTAACTTAAAATCTAAGAAGGAACCTCAATAAATAAAGCGAGTTTCTGCACGATTTTAACATAAAACAACCTACAAAAGCTCTTTTAATCATTTTAAATAACCCTTACTATTAAGTTGCGACACCTCTATACTTTATATTCTGTACATTGATTCAAAAGGTGCTTTATATTAACTGTGTTAAGGTCTAAATTCGCTATTAGTCTAACCATCCTAGTGGAGGGGATTGAATAAGTCTTCAGTGTACCCCCACATTCCTACTTTTCTAATGTTTGTGGTGACGAATATAGTATATCTACCTAGATAGATAGTATGTATATCAGGTATGTGCAGTCGCTATAACTACGAACAATAAGCTCACTCATCTCGACCCGCTGACTTGCTTTATTCAGCGTCATCATCTGTAAATAGAAAAATTTGTCATTTCAAAAATCTATTATATACCTTTGAACATTTTAAGTGCAACTGATTTAAGAGAAGAATGGAATATTATTAGAGCTTATTGGATGATAAGTTCATACTTATTGTGCTGCTAACTATGGGGTGATAACAAAATCTGTTTCAAACTCAAAAAAAATGCTTTTGAATAATCACTATGCTCAACAACGACATTGCACTTCTTCACCCTTATTGTCAGTGGTATAAGGTACGAATTATCTTACCTACCACATCAGCAGCTGCCGTACATTCCCAGGCAATATGACTAGGTCACAGTTCAGTAGAGGATCTTGAGCTGTTCGTAGGTGAGGAAGAAGATGATGTTCCAGGGTCCCATGCGCAGCCATGTTGGCACGAAACCTTTGTATAGTGCCAAGAAACCCTCGTTACGGACCGTCTGCCGGAGAATAGGGGAAAGGTTAACATTTCGATGGTAGATTTAGTGACTTGACCAAAAAAGATTTCTTGGAAACTCCTTATGTGGGTTAAAATCTGTTGTTTGATTTGGGATAAAGCTAGTGTTAGTGGTTTACACCATCAAAATTTTGATAGAAACCTTTGGTCGCCATATTTGGTTGAATCATCACTAGCAAAGTTTTGTAGACAAGTGCGACTTATGAATATAATGAATACTGTCGTAATTACATACCTGTAGGAAGCAGTCTATTGTGCCTTTGTATATCGTCTCAGTAGACTTGACCACTTGACCCTTAATTTTTTTTTGGTTCATTAGCCGTGTCTGAAATAAGGAATAATATCTTGAAATAAGTAAACAACACACTAGATCAATGAATGATCTAATATTTAATACACTCAAAACCTCCACATAAGGGACTGTAACTTCACATAATGGACTGCAACTATACATAAGTGGATGTTAAATGATATAAAAGGGTATAATTTAGTTAGGCGGTCACCAAAAATATTTTTAAGACTCTAAGCTGAGGCACCAAATAAAATAAACAACTCCAAAAAAAATAAATTGACTTTATTAAAAGGGCACTAAAGTATATAATATATTATGATCCAAAAAAAATAAAATAACATCAGAAAAATCGCAAATCTCGCACAAATATTATTTTTGGTTCCCAAAATGGATTAATGGTCACCAAATTCTATCCAACTCAAAGATTAATATTACTACCAAAAATCAAAGTTAGTGACGAAAACGAATCGCTGCAAAACCGACTCCTACCCCTAGTCTTGTCTGCCCTACCCCTAGAGTGCAATTCAAAACCGCGTAGGCGCGGAGGGGCGAGGCGGCCTGCGAGCTGAGGCGCAGGTAGTTTTAAGGCTCGCCGCCGCGGCTGAGGCTGCCGCAAGCCGAAGCTGCCGTGGTGAGCGTGAAAACCATCTGCGACGATAAGCTCGCATGGGACCGCCGGAGCCCCGCAGCGCCGGAGCCGTGACAGAAGCCATGCTTGCTGCATGTTGCGTGCTTACATTTTAAACGTACTGAGTCACACCCAAATTCATATAACAATAAATAAGCGACGTACGTTTGGGAACCCGAGTATATTAATTGGTATTTGGGAAATATTCTAGCGACCGTTAGCTTTTTTAGTCTAACAAAAATGACCAAATTAGAAGTCATGGTATTACATAATTGGTAACATCTAAGTAGTGAAAATGTAATATTTGGTCTAAAGTGTATTTTAAAGGCGTCCATATATTTTTTTAGTAGTCAATAATACAAAAAAATGGTTTTATTTAATAATATTTTAGGAAACGTTATTTGGTGACCATTTATCCACTTTGGTAACCGTTTAGAATTTTTTTGGTAGTAAAATAGGTACTTTTTTGGGTGGCGTTTAAACACAAGCCGATATAAAATGATTACAAACCCGTATAACATCAAGCGGCGTACTAGCCACAGCACTGCCTAGACTGGCGATGAGACTGGAGGCGAAGTGGTTGAGCGGCTCGTCCCCGAGCGCGGGCGTGAGGCGCTTCTTGCAGGCGTCGTAGGCGGGCAGCTCCACCGCCGCGATCACGCCCGCGCGCTGCGACGTGGCGCCCACGCCGCGCCACAGCCCGCGCCAGCCCTCCAGCCGGTAGATCTCGCCGAAGCAGCGGACCAGCCCGCGCTTCTCGTCGCCTACCTGACCGGGAATGTTTGGCCATTAAGCTAACTGTGCCATCCAGAGCGATGTTTGGTCACGACTGTTATTCTCCAAAGAGATTAGCCAGGTGCACCAGACGACACGACCGGAGAATAATCAGGCCCAGAGCCAACAGTAAACCGCGCTACGCGGCTACGCGGTATTTTTATCTTTTGGGGACAAAATTGTCTGCTGTACTTACTACATCAAGACGGCCATAATAAAACGCGTGCTAGCATATTTATATCTATGGTTCTGTTCTTAATCGCTGCTTCTTCTTCTCTAACATAACACATTTAAAATGTTTTCAAAAAATATGACTTGAATTAAGTTTTTATTGCACCTATTATAATTTTTT
Organism: Helicoverpa assulta; assembly: GCA_963856015.1. NCBI lineage: Eukaryota > Metazoa > Arthropoda > Insecta > Lepidoptera > Noctuidae > Helicoverpa > Helicoverpa assulta. Next base: position 491,027 of record CAWLCW010000008.1, read on the forward strand.
TGTTTAACGACGTCGTCTACTCACCTGCATCCTAACTTTAAGCACATCGGTAGGATTAGCTATGGCACTAGACAGGCCTCCCGCGAAGGCCGCGCAGAAGGTATTGGTGGGAAGGTGCTCGATGGAGCCGCCATCAGCGCGGTTCGCCGCGATCCAGGACTTCAGAGAGTAGTATGTGCCGAACTTTATCGTGCCGTATGTCGCTTGTCGCAGGACTGCTGGCCAGATGCTAAGGACAATGAAAGAGTTATGTAAGTAAAATTTATTGTTTAATGTTTCTACTAAAATAAGTGGTTGTTTTTGTTGGTAGTAACATTTTTGATATATTTAACCGCAAAGAGGTGGGTCATAACTCTGGGTATGCATTTTCCTCATAACCATGAAATAAAAATTAAAATAGAATTTTAAAACATAAATAAGATAAGTACACCAAAGGAATATTTGTATGCTGTTAAAAAATAAGTAGGTACAGCAACTTATGTAGGTTTAAGGTGCAGAAAAACTTTGGAACATTAAATGAAACATAATGACATAAAACGTGTAATTAGCAATAAAAGTGGAATTCTTGTGAACTTACTCTACTCACACAGTTGAGCGCTCGCCAAGTTTATGCTCGTCATATTGTCTCAGATTCATGTCTTCTAGATAACATTATTTATAAATGTCCTACTTTGAAGTGAACTTAATTATTATGATATACATCGTATAAAACTAAAAATATCATAGTAAACATTTTTTTTTCATTCTTATTAGGACTGTTTACTTTAAATAAAGTGCAAGTAGCAACTATGATAGGTAAACCCCAGTCTTGATGATAATAATTCATCTACATTATTTGTACGACACAGGGCAAAACCCGCGATATCGCGAACATCGTCGAAATTAATAGTTTCCCTTAAGTAGGTCTTTGGAATTCGCAAATAGGAACGACATAGATAGCGGTACAAGGGCACGATACAATGCCTGATAGCGAGGAATTTGCATATCAACAACATACGACTGATATAAAAAATCAGGCAATTTCCACGCTTGCCATTATCTTGATTAATTAAAACAATGAGGCACAAAGCATAAGAAGACATTTAAAATAAATATCGTATTTTTTTTCCTAAACTAAAGGACGTTAGCTCAATGACTTATAGTGACATCTTGGCACCGAATTAACATAAGAAAATTAAGTAGGTATTTGTTATTCCTATCTTAGTACGACTAACGTAAATAACGCACACAGGCGCAAGGCCCACGCATTCACACCATGTTTACACACGGGGTGGTAGATAAAGATATGGCACAAAAACAATGCTATGGGCAGCTTATCGAATGATTTAATATATTACGTATTGTAGAGGTTTTGCACTCGATTTTGCACGCATAACGATAAACAAAAGCGGTTGTGCACGCTTGAGGCGTGTGGCGCGTTTATCAATGATCACTATCAATATTCGATATAGGTATGCAAGGGGTCTTTAGTATGAACTGGTATTTATCAGAATATCTATTTGCAGCAATCCAAACAATGATATTGTTACATTCAGTATTGATCGATTTTGCGTATGATAAGGCAGTGCATTTAAGTTTTTAATCTATTTCTATTAATTAATCACAGTCTGACCTACCGAACTGCCAAGAGTTACCAAAAACAAAATTTAGAATATTCTCACAATCTTCAGTCATAAGCATTAATCAAAACGATGAATACAATCAAGAAATACGACTGATTGTTGTCATAAGTTGTTTTCCAGCTGATGTAAATACGTTATTTTGCTGAGACCCACCCTTATCAATACAATTGGTCAACAAATGTGTTAAATTAATTATTGCACATACGATAGACACAATCATCAGATCGCACAAACAATAACAACAATATGATGAAAACAAAACAATTTATTGCCTTATTTTCTTCTTTCATATTAACCACTAGCTGTTTACCCGCAGTTTTACTGGTGTCTCATATAAACTGCTGCCTGTATGTGTGGATTAAATATGGCCCATGTTACTCGGAGCTTCTGAATAGAAAAAGAATTTTTCAAATCGATTCGGTAGTTTTGGAGCCTTCAGGGTAAAGACAAACAAAAATGATTCTAACTACAGACTATAGATTTTGCTTTAAAGAGTAAACACACAATGAAAGCCTTTTAACCAGCTGGTTTTTAGACTTAAATACTAAACATAGTTAATTTCTAAAACTCACCCGCAGTACAATGCCTTGACTCCCTCCTGCTGGGATGTCTTGACGAAGCAGTCAACCATGCCTGTGTACCGGAGCTCCACATGGCGAGGGTCTATCTTCTGACCCTGGATCTGCAGACGAGTCTTTGTAGTGTCTATTGGGAATGTACCTAAAATTAATCAAAGTCTGGTTAGTTAATTACAAAATTTAGAATGAAGGAATGTACAATTATCGTTTTGTGACTCTATGTCAAATTGCATAATTACATAAGTAAAAGAAAAATGGCACTGGGTTTACCAGTAATAATTAAATCATAATGCTATGGACAAACTCCTTCATTTTTGCATGCATTTTTCTAAAATGGACAGTAAAAAGGCCACTGTGCAATAGTAAGACTCATTTTATGAGTGATTATCGAAACTCTAAAATAAAAAGATAAATTGTAGTCATTTTCTTATCATTCAAACAATATATTATGGGGCAAATAAGTGTGTTGACTTTATTAATTTTATGGTCAGAAGTTAAAAATGATAAGACAATTCAAGCACTGTAAAAGATAAATAATTGCCAATTAGTTATTGATTAGTATCAAAATAGTAATTGCTTAGTGTAATACGAATTCTAAAATAAAAGACGCAAATGTGTACCTATCACAGTTAAATGAAAATAGTTTATTTTCTTACTGGAATAATAGATTCTAAGAAGAATTATTTCACTCATTCAATATACAATTTCAGGGAAAACTTTGATTATTTAAAAACATATGACTTTAGTTCAATTTTTATACCTCCACGAAGATGGTCTAGCTGTAGGAGACTATAATCTATTTATATATTAGAAACACGGTGAATAAATCCCAAGTGATATAACGTTTTAAGGTTATGTTCAAATAGTAATAAATTATGAGTTCCCTTACCAAATTCGGCGACGATCGACGCAAGGCCGCCGTAAATAAACGGTCTCCAGTCACTATCTCCCATCACACATGAAGAAATCCAAGAAATTCAAATGTTTACTTCGGGAACCGGTGATTCCCTATCCCAGTCGCTTTAATTCACAGATATGTTGCCCTACAAATGTAAAAATTTCACATGAACTCTTTAAAATTTAAGTAACGTATTTCACACGGAACTATCGCGTGTTAAGATAAGTTATAGAAAAATAATAAAATAATTTATTTTCGATAACGAAGAACCGCACACCTTCCGGCCTTGGGCGCACGTCACCACAGATAACAAACATTCACTTCACAGAGACAGAAAGGCGACGCGACGTTTCAAAGAATCACAGACTACCAATATTCCTACCAATAGCAGGTAGTTATATGTCAATGATAGCAGGCTATTAAAGAAAGTAGTGCGCCAAAATGTGGGTGTTTGGTTATGCAGAATGTTACCGTCTCCGCCCATATTTATACTCGTTCTTCGGAACCCCCCATTTTGATGATACCAAAAATCGTTGACAGAAGTTTCAAAGATCCGACTGTTAACTGATCGTTTTGGTCATGCTCACCAAGGGTAGGGCTGCCATCTCGAATTTCGCCAAACCCGGACAAACATGAAAAAAACCCGGACATTTGGCGTAAATCGCATTTTTTCCCCGAACGAGTACTTTTTTTGTAAACAAAATAATACCTAATTTGTAATCCATTTACTATTAACATACACTTAAATTCAATGAAGTGCTTCCTTACATGAAAAGTGTCCGGGTTTTCCCCGGACACTTCTTGAAACCCCGCCCGGACGGTCCCCGGACGGCCTCCAAACGAGGACAAATCCGGGGAAACCCGGACGGATGGCAGCCCTAACCAAGGGTACCTATGTACCTAATGAACCTCGAAGAAGGCTTCTGAACTGCTTGCATCTTTTTTCATCTCATCTGTCCTTGCTCCGTCCTTTTCCATTTAATTTATTTTCTCCTACAACGCCGCCGCCGCCTACTCCGCAGACTCTCGGACGTAACTCATGACTGTCAGCCGTGATTTGGTATCACTTGATATCTCTAAAACCAATGCTGCAATGGAGCTCAGTTAAAGAAGCTGCGCCCGTTTTGGGTTTATATTGTTTCTATTTTATAAAATGTACCAATATCAATATACTACCATTTTTTGGTAGCTTATAAATAAAGAATTTGACGATTCTGAACGCGCCGCCCGCGCCGTCATCACACGGTATGTCATGTCAATGTCAATATCGTGTCTTTCTCTCTCGTTTCTTCACGCGTGATATCTGCTTGCTTACTGTCTCGCTTTTCCAAAGCTGTCAAAAACCCTAAGCAAGCAGAGATTATCACATATCACATTCATTCAATATTTTTTAATTGATGACACTTAATTTAATGAGAGTTTCTTTTAGAATTATTAAAAATGTGCCTTAATTGACCTGGACCCAGAAAAAACTAGAAACGAACCATATTTTATACAAACAGCTGGAAAGATATAGCCAGAGGGTCGTGAAAACTGGACTGTTCAGAACGGACACCGCAGAGGTAAATAAATTAACATTTTCCTTAAATTTCCTTTATTCTTGTCGCAATTAACTCTAAAACTCAATTAACATGTGTTGGGGCGTTACCTACCACTGTTCGAGCTTACACCTATCCATCACTGTACTATTTTAGTAAACAGTAAGCAGGAAGGAAATTTTAGCCTAAATATTCAGTTGTCAACATTATCAAACAGATAGGTATTTTTCGAATGTATCAAAAACATTTTGTCTATGTTTTGTTGCAAGTAAGGTCACTGGATGTTTTATCAGTTATCACATGACTTTGAATTAAATGTAAGTGCATCTAAATCATAAAATAAAAGTGTTATTATTTCGTGGATATGTGCATCTGGTGCCATTTAAATATCTACTTATAATTTTTTAGAGGGCCTGATTCATAGATAAATGTGTTGGAAGAATTACAGTGGTTTTGTTATCATATTCTTTGTATTATATAGTCAATATATTCACTTCAAACTGACACAAATTATCAAGCAATACTAATAACAGATAAGGTGTTTTCTATTTCTCTAACAAAATTGTTTGTCAACAATTTCAGTTATAAGCACAAAATGAACTACAACGCAGAGGCACCGCAGCAGGACAGACCGTCAAAAATAGTCAGGTTTGACAAGGGCTATGTGCAAACTGTGCCAGGGATACTCAAACTTGTTCAGTTGGTAAGAATCTTTTTTATTTAGTCCCTTACCTGCTTGTTATATGTAGAACAATAATTCTGTCTCATGTATCTGTATTTGCGCTCCAACATAGTAAACTATTTTTATTCTTAGACTATTTATGCATCACGGGTTTTTTAAACAAACATACTATTCCTTCCTGTTGATACCTGATTTTCTACACAGGAACATTGTGATTAAGATTTATTTAATGTATTTTTCCTGTCAGTTTAAAATGTATCTTTTTTCAGGCATGTAATTTTATAGGATTTATATGCATCAAAATATCCTGGTCATGGGTGTCAGCGATATTCTACAATATACTGTACTGGATCGGTATTATAATAACCGCTGGACTTCTCTTCATGTACACGTTCCACTTTGTAGAGAAGTTCGACAGGTGGCCGTGGTATAAACTAGAGTTTGCGTATTGCATTCTCATGAGTCTGACATATATCGGATGTTCGATATTCGCTTCAACTATTGGTGAAAGTGTGGGATATGCTGTTGGGGTAAGTTGGTTCAATATTTTTACTTTCTAAGGCCCAAATTCGCCAAAAACATGACTGTCAGTTTTCTTACGAGAACTTTTTAGTTAGTATGTTTATTTTTACTTTCAATTTTATAATCACACAGTTCTTTTATTGAAAACGGACGTTGATTGATATAACGTGAGAATTTGAAATAAACATAAGTAGTTGTAAATTTAAAAAGTAGGGATATGTTTCTTATGAACAAAATATCTTACTTAAGTAATACCTAACTAAACAATAATCAAAACTCCTATTTCAGTTCTTCGGTTTGTGCGCAATCATAGCATATGGATTTGATGCATACTTGAAGTACAAGGCGTGGAAGAGAGGGCTGCCACCACAGTAATATGTAAGAACTTTTACTAACAACTCCACTAACATATTGACCTGGTTCTTCTAACTTATTCATCTTAAATATTTAGGTACACTGGGTCATAAGATTGACTGTAATGGTTGAGAGGTTTAGAAAGCTGCCAGTGTCAAAACCCATTTCAGTCTTTGTTTAAGATTATTCTAGTTTTTCTGTTTAGGATCAAAGTATTGATTGACTATTTCTAAGTTTTTAGTAACTCTTTTTAGTAAGCAAACCAACATTTATCAAAATTTCAACGATATAACAAAAATATTTAAGAAATAGTTATGGTTTAAGCCTTAAGCACCTATCATGGATTATTTGTTTATGTTGTTTTTAACCATTGTAAAGGAAGTTATTCCTAATGAGAGACTTATATGAAGATCTCAATATAATATCCGTAAAACTTACAAGATCCATAGAGGGGTCTATACTTCTATAGTCTCTTTGGAAGTTTTACATGGCTTTGCTATAGCTTTATATGTGCCTTCTCTGTGTGCCTATATTTAAATACCTATCTGACTTAAAATCTAATGGATTTAAAACATAGTTACATTATATCTCCGGAGAGTTATATACAACATACTTAACACAACATATTAGTGAATTTTTATAAAATTTTTATGAATTTATCACATACTTACCTTTTGTACATAAGATAACCAAACGATATACTTACAAAATGATGTATGCCATGTATATTTTTTAATGTTTTTCTAATACATAACATATAAAAGATAACCCACCATATTTTTTGGATAGTTATAAACCTAATGTTACAATGGGTCCAATATTTTTGGGCATTTAATTTTTAAAGACTTTGATATCTTCAAAAAAAAATATTTTGAGGTGTATGCGTTTAAAATGCATTAAGATAAGCTTATTATTATAATAATCATTGTTTATGTAAGTGTAGATTAATTGAAGTCACATTTGTTATGATTTTAAGTATTATTTTGTGTATTAAATTTTATTTTTATATAAGAATAAAAGGACTTTGTACCTGTGTAACCATAGTAATATTTGTTGACAGTTTTCCAGTTAATCTTTCACTTAATACAATCTTAATGGCAACACAATGAAACAGTGTTGCCACATAAACTTATCGTTTATTAATAACCAGTGTTGACCTATTTAAGATCCGCACTTAAATTAGTTTTAACTTCAGTTTTTATGATTATGTGGACAGATTGCCCATTTTATGTATTTCAATATAATATGGTTGAATAAATACTGCTTTATGTGGCATATTGAAACTGGCTTATCGCTTATGAGTCATCGTTGCATTTTAGTAATGGTTGTTATATGAATAAATGTATATTTTTATAAATCTTTAAAAGATTTTCAATTTTAACATATGCCTAAGTTGTACAGAATTTTGAGTCTTACCCAGTTTTTGATGTAGCCATGAGTTTACGCACAAATCGATGTTTTTAAAAAACGTGGTGTGTAAAAGCCTTCAGTCTCACCTGTTACTTCCAAAACATAAATAATGTATAATATATAACGCTATTGCGATATCGATGGTAATCCTGATTTTTGGTGGCTCTTACGCACAATTTTGGACGACACTCGTTGTTTTATGTTTTTATATTGTATTTATACACTTAGGTGTAAATAAACTTACAACTACATAGTATTTACGCTCTTTCAGTTGCCGTTAATTATTGTTGATCATGAACTTTGAGGTATTCGAATTACTGTTAACACAATAAAACCACAATTACTTTAATCGTTTTATTTCGTACAACAATGACCATATAAATATTAACAATAGCCGGTTATACCGGTATCAAAATGGAATATTTTACAAAGTACCTATAGTTGGAACTGTTAATTTAATAAGTAGGTACCTATAGTACAAAACCTTATAACATTTATTTTATTGTATTTTGCAGTCGACAAAAAAGTTCTTTAGCTAATGTTGCCAGCTACAAAATTAATCTGGCAACACAGAAACACAGGAGTTTTGCTTATATATTTTTTAAACATTATAATTTGCAATATTCCACCAATAAATGATGTATAAGTATATATTTTTGCCTTATAGTAAACAAGTGTCAGAGCATAATTTACAACAGTGAGCATACTCTTAAAATCACGTGGTTAAAATACATTTGACACATAGTATGAGCAAAGCTTTAGTGGGAATAGCGGACGGACAGTTATATGCTTATTTATATAGGTATATATATTTAATATATATCACGATAGGAGTAAGAAATAAGTTTTTTTTTTATAAATAAGGGTGCGCGAAGAAGTAAAGAAGTCGGTCGCAACATTTAATGCGAAAAAATGCGCAGTAGGTATAATAAAAATGGAAATAGATTTCTTAAAAGTAGATAAAGTTTGATAACTATTTACAGTTAATATGTTTATAAACACGATTAAAATAAGTTAGCGCTTACTACAATATTATCACAAAAATGCTTAAGAATATGTTAGGTATGTAATATCATTAAGTATTTAATAATAACTATAAAACAATATAGATTTATTTTTGAACATTATTTACGTCAGTCAAAAATAAATTTTCAAAAGTGCTGAGAAAAGAAATGATTGACTCTAAAAATGTTCAAAAACAAGTAACAAAAATATCAATAAGTACACATTGAGGTATTTGATGCCCTTGTGCAACACTAACATAAAAAGCGCCCGGTTTCTAAATATGTATTTTTCTTAGTACCTTTATTTGATTCTAGATTGCCATTGAAAAATGAACTTTATCACTAGTGTCGTAAGGTGCAATTTATCTCATGAAGAGAAAACCAACATGCTTTTGGTTGACTATTTCTATGTTTTTAGGACTTTGTATTTTATGGTACAAGCAATAGAGTTTATTATTTAACATCGATTGAAGAACCTTGCCTGCAGTAATGAATATAAATATTGACGAGTGAATACTGCATAAAATCAAACGATTTAGTTCGACAACTTCTTTTTCAGTTTAAAATACCCAAAACGTTTAAAATCCAACGTAGGTACTCATTACATAAGTGCGATGACAAATATATAGTTTTACTGCGCAACAATGAGTCATAATAAAATACAGTTGTAAAATTCGCTTATCATTTATAAAACGAATAATAATGCACAAATCCTCTCAAATGCATAACATATTCGGGTTACTGGGGCGGGAATCAACGCTTATCTGTCTCACTTTATCAACGTATAGCAGACATCACTGAAAAACATGATTATTATGAGCTAAGAGAAACCGGGCGGCTAACATAACTTGGTGGGAATTAAATACAATACAATAACTATAAACTAGTCTTTGTAAATAAACTGTGATGCAATCATCTTTCAATCAGTACGTCCAATTTTCAACTTTATATCTTAGGCGTTATAGTTTACTTTTCATTGGAAGAATATAATATGTTGGTTTTATCATTTCTACATCTGTGGGAAGTTAGCAGCGTTTAGATATCATGATGTCTAACATGGAATAAAAAAATATGTTCTATTTTGGTACTTTCAACGTTATCGCTAATAAGACAATATTCGACAAACAGGAGAAACAATTATTTCCTAAGCTGAAACCCAATGCGTTTTTTTAATTTCGCTTCATCATAATTGATTAGAAAAAAAACCTTCATCGGACTTTCTCGTACAATCATAAAATAATCTCATTTCATTTCACCAAATATTTTTGCATACATCTTCACAACAATATATTCAAGTTCTGTTCAATTCATGATCTCCTTTCATTTTCCTACGTTTTGCCAACCGGTTTCAAAGAAAAAACCTCATTTCTAGATTACCTCTTCATACTTCTCAGTGTTAGGGCAGCGCTGGTGGCGTGGTGACGTGCGTCTGCTTGGCCTGAACTCTGTGCCCCTGGGCCAACTCCCCGGCCTTCAAGGCTTGGTATTTGAGAAAGGCGTCACCTCCGTATAGCACCATTGCTAAGTAGCCGAAGAACTGGAAAGAGATAAGGCAATGTTACATTATTACAAAAGAAAAGAGTAGAGTAGATAGACCTTTCAGGATGATTTTTTAATTCTTACATTGTTTACACTAGCTAGAATACCTATCATCCCACATAGGGCCTATTCGATTAAGGTATGTGCAGCCTAGGACTCTAAGGGTCCGTTCAGACAGACCGGCTCGGAGAGGAGAGCAAATTCTCAACACGTTGAAAATTGAGTATACTTAGTATTCGAAGTAAGGTTTATTTTTGCATGCGCACTGCTTTTGTCATTAAGAATGCTCGAAGGCGCTCGGTGTGAAATAATAAGAGGAGCCGATCGGCTCCGATCGTGTACTTTTTCTCGGTCTTGCTGACGTTTGGCTCCAATTGCATCTCACGCAGCCGATCGGAGCCGATTCTGGTATGTGTGAAAAGAAAATGCGCGCCGATGCTCTCCGAGCCGGTCTATCTGAACGGAACCTAAGCACGATCCAGCCATATCCTATTCTAGCCTATCCGCAATCTAGGACATAGAAACTGAACGATTGAACCACCGTACAGAATGCGAAGTGGTTCATTCGATACACTTTAAATATTTTCTAATAAGTCCGCATGGAATACCAATCATGTAGGTACGCCTTGTTGATATTCGTTCGCGATCGTCGCCCGTTGTATAGAGAAACTTATGTAGTCTGCTTTATTGAACACGTCCCACATATAATAAGACACTGACTTTCCGTAATGGACGCTATAATGTTTAGGAGTCGTAAACTGAAGCAATAAACACGCATGGCTTCATGTCACGCTTGGGAACTTTAGATGGGATCGCGGATGAGAGCAAAACATGTTAAGGACAGTTGTAAGGAGTAGGTACCTTGTACTCAACACCTAGTTCTAACTTCATCTTCAATTTCAATCCGGATTCTTGTACTAAATCTGTGTAAAGGGGTGGATTTAAATTTTTCTGCGATCATACATACCTAATATTTTTGATGTGGTTAATGATTTCTGGCTCCTACGATACCTACCTAATTAATGTTGTAAACCGACCGATAACACCATAACCATACTCATTACTCAGACCACATAGAACGATAAAGACAAAAAAAAACTTACTAAACATAACTATTTACCTCATTCCAAGCTGTTAATTAATAGTAAAACACAGCTAACGCAATAGTTCAGCTCATAAACATATTTATAGATATTGAGTAGGTCGGTCACGTACGGCCGCGTTATGACACAGGCGGCACCTTTTGTTTTCGATGGTATATTGACAACTGTGCATCTGTGACTACACTACAATAGACTCTACTACTATTGTTTGTCATGTAAAGAACAATTTCACAACAGTAGTGAGTAACATACCTAATAATTTGTTAGCGTCACAATGTCTGGTGCACGCATGCTGACTTAGAAAATATAAGAAAAAACCTTCCTCCCGAATCCCTTGAAATCTCTAAATGGTATTCCTGTCTGATCCCTCAACCTTATCATACTTTGACGGTTTTAAAATTATACCAAGCAGTTGTAACTCCTCACGTTTTAATTTTACCTCAAACAATGAATACGCAGAAAAAACTATACCAAAAAGACGCAACTCACCCCAGCAGCAGAGTAGGCAGCAGCTCCAAACGCCACGACGATCGTAGATGCGATGAGGTACAGGAAGACCATCACAATATACGCCACCATCTCGATCTTCAGCCACTTGATGTTATGGTATTTCTCCACCACGTGGAACAGGTACAACACCAGCAGGATGCCGGAGAACCAGAGGCCTAGGTGCGCCACTATGTTGAAGTACACCCCTCGGCCGTTCGACCAGAAGGCGGAGGATTGGATGCAGATAAACCCGATCAGGTTGAATAGCTGAAATAATAGTGCTACATAAATAAAAGTACGTACAGAAACATAACTATCACACTAATATTAAAAAGTTGAACGTTAAGTCTCTCTGCCTATCTGGCTTTCACGCTCAATCTTCTGGGCCAATTTGAACTCGTCTAGCTAGAGACCCAGAAAGGACATAGGCTAGGTTAATTTTTATCCGGGAGCGGGATGCGGGTGAAACCTCAGGGCACAGCTAGTAAAGAATAGTTTTGTTCAATGGACGGTACTTATCCAATTATAATGTGCTAATTACTCCTATTCTACTTTCCCTACTCAAATTCCCATGAGTTTTGATAGGAGCCGTGAACCTATTTGTTTTGGTAACCTATTTGAAAATAAGGCCTTTGCCACCGATAATGATGTACTTTTCTTTCTGCATGAGTTATACAGCATATGGTAATTGAGCGCTGAACAAATGAATGTATAGCAAACCTGTCATTTACTCTGCTTCGAACACATTATGCGTCCTACAAAACTTCAAGACTTCATTCGACACAGTTACGTGTATTACTTAGTAATATTTATAACGTATATAAGAATGGGCTGAGCTTAAAACTCCTGTGGTTGGCAACAAAGTGCTGGTTCCACCTGACATTTTAATTGTAACTCATCATCATCCTCCGAGCCTTTTTCCCAACTATATTGGGGTCGGCTTCCAGTCTAACCGGATGTAGCTGAGTACCAGTGCTTTACAAGGAGCGACTGCCCTGCCTGACCTCCTCAACCCAGTTACCCGGGCAACCCAATACCCCTTGGTTAGACTGGTGTCAGACTTACTGGCTTCTGACTACCCGTAACGACTGCCAAGGATGTTCAATGACAGCCGGGACCTACAGTTTAACGTGCCATCCTAAACACGGTCATTGGTGTCTAAGATATACTTAGAAAGTACATACAAACTTAGAAAAGTTGCATTGGTACTTGCCTGACCTGGAATCGAACCCGCGCCCTCATACTCGAGAGGCTGGTTCTTTGCCCACTAGGCCACCACGACTTTTATTTTAATTGTAACTCGCTAAGTATTTAATTAGGAAGATGGACAGCTGCATGAAAAACCTGTCTACTGATTAACAGGGAGTTAAGTGCAGTGCATGGACCTTCATAGAATACCGCATTTGTCTTTGCCTTAATGTATTGTGATCTCATCTATATGTGTGTGTTGTCTATTTTGCGTTTTTGGCGAATTTATTATACTGAATGCAAAAAAGGTACAAGAGCCTGATTCCGCTGATTCGTTTGAATCTCGTCGATGATTGTTAAGTACATTCATGACGACATTCAAGCTTGTAGATGACTCCGATCTGCGTATCGGTAATTCACCCATGATTGCTGCAACTCCACTGACTGAATAGCTGATTCTTTTGCGTACTATCTTCTTCCCATATTAATGTCTTCACAGCCGATTATATCGGTCACGGTGGCTGCTCAAGGAGATTAGCCAATTCCTATATTATTAGAAATTCCTTTGTACGTTATTTAGGAGCAAAGACCGTCCCCTGGCCACCCGCCAGGTGTATCTCGTTATCACAATGGCCTCAGTGATTAGTCACCTGTTAGTAATGCGTAAATAATGACGAACTGACGTAACAACGTTTACCATTATTTGTTTTGTTCGGCGCTAATCACGAGCCATAAAGGTTAAGATGTAGGTAATGCTTGACGAAAGCATTCTACGTTGTAGGATATTGTGACAACAATTTTAATGATTGCTATTAGATTCCAGTAGGTATATGCGCAATAGTTTTGCTATATTATCTGAGAGGAAGTTACTTAGTTTATGAGACAAGTACTGGCTTCCGCCAGCGGTTTCTGTGAGAACTACTTCACGCAGTCGGAAAAAAGGTAGCGTTGGTACCCGACAGTCTTCCTCGATATATGGTCTATCTAACACTGAGATTAGCGCATTCAAAGAACTAAACATGGTTTTGTGAGTATGTATAGATGAGTAAGCCAATAGTGTTATCTTTTCAAGACGCTGGCCGGAAGCATTACTCAAGGTAGATTCGTAGGGAATCACATAAAATGTCCAGATGTCCTGACGATGCTGTACTTCAGCATTAGTCATATTGTTAGTCATCAAGTTACCCAGAAAACTGATATGATTAACAGAAGTGATATGATCCTGTTTTGTTCTTCCAACAAAACTTCCTTGAGAACATCCCTTTTAATCTTTAGGAAACAAACCTGCTTCCGTCCGTTATTTCCTCCAGGGAGAACTACTTCGGCACTTCGAGAAAAAGAAGCTTATAGCTTTACTTAATAAATGGACTATCTAATATTCATATAATATTTCCGAACCGGGTCTGTAGTTCCAGAGATTAGCAAGTTCAACTAAACAAACCCTTCAGCTCTACATATAAGATTAGTAAAGATTTCAAAGTAGGTACTTACAATAACAATAGCCTTAAGAATCCCGGGGACAGTCTTCAGGTATGAGGGGTCGAAGCGAGTCTCCGTGATGAACACCGTGTTCGTGGAGCCCATGGTCTGGGGTGGCGGCGGCGGCAGCTGGTTCGGATACGCCATTTTGAGAGATTACCTGGAATTGGAGAATCATTAGTGCTGTTATGGTGAGATCCCACCAAAATTGCTTGCGCAATATCTCTCCGCGAACTGTGGACGAGTCAGCGCGACTCCGCGCACGTATGCTAGAGCATATCATCGTCTTCTGAGCCTTTTTCCCAACTATGTTAGGGTCGGCTTCCAGTCTTACCAGATGCAGCTGAGTACCATTGTCTTGCAAGGAACCAACGCACGGCGTTTGCTAGGGCATATAGAACAGAGACAAATTAACCGCCAAAAACGTCACAATGTTGCACACCTGTGGAATCATGGCTTTAGGTAATGCAAAGAAGTGTTGGGTAATAGGTAAAAACGGTAATAATTAACGGGCATTTTGCTGTTTAGTTGGAGTCAATGAAATAGTCTCAGTAGCCTTCCTTCCAGTGATTGATAAACCCAAATGATGGAAACTTTTTGGGTGTGATAGGGAGTAATATTCAAAGAACTGTCATGTTTCAAGAATAATATCATAACCATTTAAAGGACACACAGTGACACTGCTACAGCCGTTAAATACACTTATCGCCTTTATGTCCCTATTTCCTAGATCAAACAATTTGACCTTGCTAGGAGACCAATGTAAATCATCTTAGTACACAGCGTTACATCGGAAGTTCCATTGAGTGAAGCCAATTCAATTAGTATAGCTATCAGGAATTACAAGTTCAGGTGCTCTTGTTAGTTTGTGAATGATTCAGTTATAAGTGAGGTCAATTAATTACTTAACCCTTGTAGTACAAATCACAGTCATGATTTATTTATAAATTATTTATTAAGTTATGTGTAAATGTGATTATTATATGACATAATTTTTTATTCAGTGTAATTATTAAGATTTTTTTTTAAAGACAGATTTTGTCTATGCTCTTGGGGAGTTTGTTTCACCACTTCTTCTTCCCAGCATACACCATAGGAAGTGGTGAAGGGTGGGCATTTTTGGGGCTGTCTCAAGTAATGTAACATTCGAAAAGTGCTGTTTTTCAACTTACTTTGAACAAACGATTTTTCATTTTGATTTAATATGGGTATAAATATATAGTTTAATACATACATATGTTTGTTATTTATTCATGTTGATTAAACATTATACATGTATTTTATTGAACATATCCAGCTCAACTCATGTCCAAAAAATTTAATAAACTGTATCTTGACACTGTTATTGATAAGAACATAACAGATGATGTGATAACGTGATGTATTGGAGAATTTGGGAGGCCACAATGGCTAAAACTGCCTTGAAATTGAACTTGAAGAGGTTGTTAGCAAAAAGTATGTAATTGATCAATTAAATAGAACAGCAGTAACTAAGTAATCATACATACTTTTAAACTTTTTTTATTCAGAGTCTCATGACCATTTATTTGTTAACAACTCTGAAATTAATTGAGGTAACAGACTAATTGGGATCTTACTAGATATTAGTTTAGAATTTAGTTGTATATTGTAACATGGGTTATTAAATCTTAGTATATTGATGACCTCACCTCAATGGCATTTAATTATAGATAATCTTAAATATGACATAATCTTCTCATTTAATTATATAGCTAATTAAATAAGTTAGCTGTT
Organism: Helicoverpa assulta; assembly: GCA_963856015.1. Classification (NCBI taxonomy): domain Eukaryota; kingdom Metazoa; phylum Arthropoda; class Insecta; order Lepidoptera; family Noctuidae; genus Helicoverpa; species Helicoverpa assulta. The sequence goes on from CAWLCW010000008.1 coordinate 507,188, forward strand.
TTATATACTATTACTAACAGAAGTTAAAGAATTTAGTACGGTCAGCGGGTCGTCTTAGGGGCGGACTTACGGCGGACGCTTAATAAAAGTAAACAAGAATTTATCACTTAATATTAACTTAAAACATGACTAACTTGTTGATATCATAAAATATTTATATAGACTTACTTGAAATGACCACGACGAGCACTACTCTCAATGGTGTTTGTTGATAAACAGTACAACACAGTTCACGATATCACGGATAATGATGCACCCCGCATCGCGCAGAGAACTGAGGATGCTCCACACGCAGTCTCCGTGACCGTGACACGATATTACTAACCGATATTGAGCAGTGCACAACACCAATGACTCATATTTTTAAATAACGTGCTGTCTAAGCAAACCGCAGTGAGACATAACTCCGCGGGAGTTCTGTTATTTGTTTACTCATACGAAACGTCTTACACGTAACGATTACACAGAGAATATGTTACATAAACCCGCTTTGTTTTGTTTCGTTGGGTATTTAGATTTGAATGTTACTGTTACCTATGTTACTTGTTATGAGATTTATTCTTTTAAAAGGAAATTATGTACGATGAACCGCTAGAACAATCACCACAAAAATAAAAGATCTGCCTGACTCCTGTCAATGTCAAATTACTGTCAATTAACTAGTGCTGCGAATAAGCGATTGGAAAACTGTTATGTAATTCAATTAAATATATTCCAAAGCGAAATCTTATTGATATGACATGGAAACTGATTATTATTATATTCGCCTAGCCTGTATAAATAGACTTCATGATTATAGCAAATAGTGACAAAAAGAAATAGAGGAAAGTAATATGAATAGAATTATTGCAGCCCCGACTTTCGTATCTAAAATAAGATTCGTTAATTGTAATTTCAATTGAAAATTCGTACATCAATTGAAAATTAAATTGACCCACATACTTATGGCACATCCCTATTCGGTAATTTAAGGTGTGTTCAAAAACTAACTACTATTACATTACTTCCATATGATTGGTTGATTGATTGATTAATCGATTGATTGATCTTTACTTCAATTAGTTAAGATTATAATAAAAAATCAAACAAGATAAACCAAGCACATCAAATATAAATACTGTAGCTTTTATTTTGGCTAATACGAAACTTTTCAAATAATTTTGGTGTATATTTAGGTATTGGAACGAGCGTTAGCGTTCCACAGATGCAAAAAATATTTTAGAAGATTTAGAGCGTACTTTATGTTTGTCTTACTCTAACTAGGCGGAAGTAGTGTATTTGTACGCCATTTCTTATGCTCATTAAACAGCATAAGTTAAGTTTGTCTCGAGTCTCGATAAGCTATTTTTCGAGTGTCACGCAAATGTCAGTGTCACTATAGTATTACGATTTGGATTTGGTCGCAGTGGTGCTCGTTCGGGTTATCACCTGATATTAATTTACACCTATTATTAATCGTTGTTGTTAGTACCGCAACTTTGCCTAAAAACATAGTCGTTAAGAAAAAGTGATTGTGGTTAGGTTTACATTTAAGCGAGGTAAGTGAATAATTCAATAAATTTTGTGTTAAATTGTAGTGTTGTGTTTATTTCTGATGTATGTTGCCCAATATTAGCTATTTTAGGTGGTGACAAGCGGCATACGTGCTGTGTATAACGTGGTTGATGATAAAAACTGGAGAGAACTATAGTTTTCAATTTATTTACACTTTTCAGTCACAAGTTGTTCACATGCCAACTAATATAACATTTACTGAAAATTTCCTCGTCTGACTTTTTAAACAAAATACGGAAGTTACTCTCGAAATAACCGCGGAAACACCCATTTAAGTGTCTGTTTGGAGCTTATCAATAATATTTTTTCACTAGTTTTCCTCCCACTAATATACAGCATGTTTGTTCTACACTTACAAGATTTTATCAGCACAATCATATTCGATATTATCTTTCAGTATAAGTACATTAATTTCTTAATCAAGAAAGTGATTAAGTAATATGAGATTTTGGATTTTTTTAGTAACCTTGTGTAAAAGTAAACAACTTTCTCTTTTCAGTATAATCTTGGATATAGACTAGACCTACTGGTTTCACTTTCATGTCCATAATAAGTATAGCAGCACCTATATGTTTATGCCTCATATTGTTTAAATCATTCACAGGCCTATGATAAATAATAATTAAGTAAATCTAATATCACAGTACATATGGAGGTATAATTTTTAATGCATATTCTATCTAAGTAAGTTATATAACAAACATTTTTATTTTAGAAGATACTTTTTTTCATGCTCATCCCAAAACTACTCAATGGTTTGGTGTACCATGGGATGTCACGTCTGATAAAACACTTTTTATCTAAAATATGCAGTACCAAAATGAGCTATTTCCTAATTTAATGTGGCTGCAATCAAGAACGGACATGCAGAGATAATTTACAACAAAAATAATATTCTAATCAGACAAAACTTTGAAAACAATGAAATAATTTGCTTCTTATCAACATCACAATGCCTTGGGATTGGCCAGTCATTCATTTAATGATGATAAATGATAGCTTAATCAAAAATTCTCTTGTTACATATTGAGGCATGTCAGCCTTCTTATTATCCCACTGCTGGACAGGTTTCTTTCACACAGAGAAGGATTTCATTTAACAGGAGCTCTTGTTTGTACTTACAATAACATTAGTCAATCATCATCTGCCTAGCCATTTCCCTACTTTGTAGAGGTCGGCTTCCAGTCTAACCAGTTGCAGCTGAGTACCAGTGTTTTACAAGGAGCGACTGCCTATCTGACCTCCTCAACCCAGTTTCCAGGGCATAATCTATACTAATATTATAAAGCTGAAGAGTTTGTTTGTTTGAACACGCTAATCTCAGGACTTACTGGTCCGATTTGAAAATTTCTTTCAGTGTTAGATAGCCCATTTATCAAGGAAGGCTATAGGCTACTTTTTATCCCGGTACGGGAAGTAGTTCCCACGGGTGAGACCGCTGGCAGAAGCTAGTAAATAGATAAAATAACATTAGTCTATCAACAAAAAAATATCTATATGGATCACTAAATTATCTTGGTAAAAGTGTAACATTTAAAATACAGCTCAATAACGGTTTGCATGTCACAGCAGTATAACAGATACATGTATTATCAGTAAATGTGAAATATGTATATCATCTATGATTCATACATTTATCTATGTATTAACAAATAATGCTTTACCAATCTGTTAATTGAAATGTGTATGCAAGGACCATTGTTTATACGAGACTAGCTGTTCCATGTGGTTCCACTCAAGTCATAAGGGAACTTATTTTACACGCCCATATAAAAAGTAGCCTGTGTCCTTTCTCAGGGTCTAATCTAGACTGTCTGATAGTTGGTTCAGCAGTTAAGTCTGTATTAAGTTGATTTTATCCTTGAATTAATTTCCTTAAACTGCCTAAAACAAATTACAAAAACTATGATCATGTTTTTATCCTCTTTGCCGCGTCTGTGCGCGCCAAGTTAAAAGAAATAGTTAGACCACATAAACAGATAGACTATTAGAATACTAATAAGTTTCTAATACAATAAGGTATCCTACTGGGTATTGGTAGATTCATTCAATTAAAGCTGCATAAAATTTATTTAATAAATAGATTATGTTTACTGGTACAAGAAAACACAGTGCTGACTTACGACAAACACCCAGTAAGTCCTATCTAATAGGAACATGTTCTCCAAACGCAAAAATACGCTTTCTTATAGATAGAGTATATATCCCACTTAAACCTGAATTTTGTTGATCTGCAGATATCAAAGATGGCAGAAGTAGGCTTCCCTGGGCAGCACACGACGACGACGACCGTCACGTCCAGCACAGCCGTCCAGACCAACATACGATTCGATCCTGCCTATATCAAGACTGTACCTGGCATACTGAAGATTACTCAAGTCGTAAGTATTTTCAAAAGCATTCCAAACCATATAAGTGTATAGTAGTAATATTATAAAAGTGAAGACTCATCTCAGAGGAGTCATCTATTTGGAAAATATTTTTGTGTTAGATAGCCCATTTACCAAGGAAGTAGGATATATCGCACGCTTAATCATATACTGACCGATTAGTGTTTCGGTCAAAGTTTAAATAAGTGTACCAAGAAGTTTATTTTAACGCCCTCTTTCGGCCGATCTCGGTTTTTTTTCGATATCTTTTTTCTAGGCGGAGTTAAACCTATATCTGTCCCTTTCACACTCAATCGTTTCGGCAAACTTTTTTACGAGACAGAGACGGATATCAGTTTATACTCATTAGCATAATAATAAGAACATACATTGACCAAAACACGGACTCATTTCAAAATATGTCACCAGTATGAAAATCATATTTCATAGTATAAGGACCCATACCTTAATAATTAATATTCTTTAGTTATGTATTAAATAAAACACGGGCTCATTTCACAATGTGTCACCAGTATTAAATCAATGTAACTATATATTTTATATTAAACTGACGCATCTTGAGGAACAATTTTTTTACCGATTTATTTATAGTAAAAAAATCTAAATTTCTTTAAAATTATATTCAAATACAATAACTCACTTTATCAACTATCCCTACAATACATTATTTTATAATATAAAGTTATTTTCTTTGAGTAATAAGCCATTTTGTAAGGTAAGTCAGGTTTGCTAAATCGTTTTTAGCGATTTCTTGAAAAACACCTTTTTTTAGTTATGTCAGTATATGGATTAAGCGTGCGATATGTGTGGACCTATTACTGCTATTACTGATAATTGCTTGACAGAGATAGGTGTATGCTATTAGGGAATACATAGGTGCACCACCTTATATTTCCACGCTTTTGTAATTAATAACAAATCCAAATGGAATCCAGCAACCATGACGAGACCACAGGCACGTGGAAACCCTGAAAGAGTTTTTTCCTCAATTCGTAGTTACGCGATTTCTGCTACCATGTAAACTTTCCAGCAATACAGCATAATCAATACAAGAATACCCACAGTTTACGCGGTTCAAGCACCTGACCCATGTTTTATTCATAAGGTAAAAGGTTAAGTCCTTGCACGAAACTAACTCAATGTCGTGTTATCGGCGATCGTTCTATAGCCGTTAATTATGACGTGGTTAAGGGAGCGTAGCCTTTTAACTTGGTACCTGAGTGTTAATTGAATCGTCACGCCTAGTCTCGGTGGGACAGACAGACAGACAGGGCAGGGCATGCTTATTCCCCAAGTAATGGCACCTGTACCTATCCGAATGTTTTGTATGTGAGTCAACGTTAATATAACACAATGACGGCAAAACATAACTTAATGCCGTCATCAGCCGCGACCTCTACCTACTTAAGCTGAGATTTATGCGTCTTATGCTCATAGAATCTTGTTTTTGTATGTGAATACAAATTGCTTAAGTTAAACAAAAGAATTTGAGCTATGCTACAATTTTGTACAGTAACCAACATCTATGTAAATACATAACTAAAACAAGGAATGAATTTCTATATGATTCAACTATTCAAAGATATCAATAAAATACTAAGGTATTTTAGTAGCAATAAAGGAAAGTGTTTCCCTTTCGTTTCCTTTATTGCAGCTAAACCATTTGTTCCACGTATGTTTACGTCGGAACTTGCGCAGTTCTTTGAATACATTGCGACATCGTTTCTTTGTAAAAACTTGCTTGAATTGTCTGAGCAGTTAGACCTTGGTAATCGGAAGGCCTGTCTAGGTTTAACGTAACTTTTATCTACAACTAGCGACCCGCTCCGACTTCGCACGGGTATCAGTATTTTCCCACTATTGAATGTATGTTATCATATAAATAAGCCTTCCTCTTTAATCACTCTATCTATTAAAAAACCGCATGAAGATCATCGGTTGCGTAGTTTTGAAGATTTAAGCGTACAAAGGGGCAACGGGATAGAAAAAGCGACTTTGTTTTATTATAGTATGTGTAGTGAAGTCAGATTTCTGTTTCCAGTTATGCAGTCTCCTAGGCTTCATCTGCATACAATGCTCATGGCTGAGCAGCAGAGGCAAGGGTTCCTTCTTCAGCTGGATTTCCATGATCGCGTTCTGGTTTACCGGCATCTTGCTCGGCCTGTACCTGTTCCACATCTTGGAGAAGTTCTACAAGATACCCTGGCTGAAGATTGAGTTTATCTTCTGTGCCCTGTGGACCTTCTTCTATTTGCTGGCGTCCATTTTGGCGGCGACGGTCCATGATAACCCGCATTCTGCTGCTGCGGTAAGTTTCAGTATTTTTCCTTCCTAAAATATGTAACACACCTTTCTCTTTCTTTTTGTGATTGTTTATGAGGGTGATTGTTTTACTAAGATGTTACCTGTCACTTGGTTGGACTGGAAGACCCCATAGTTAAGAAAAACATAGCCTAATAAATATTTTGCACAACCCTTAATTTAAGCACGCCCAATTCACCCTACTCTTGCTTATTAGGCCTACATTCAACCTATGACCTTCAAACACCGTATAAAGTTGTAACAGAAGAGCTAATAAAACTGTCTTTTTCCCAAATTCCAGTTCTTCGGCTTCGTAGCAATGATCGCGTACCTAATAGACGCGTACCTCAAGTTCGTGGCAGTTCGCGCCGGCGGCCTCGCGCAGGGCACCCGCGTCGTCTCCAAGCAGACCACCTCCACGGTGGAGTCGCCACCGCCTCGCGTCGGGTACTAGGTAACTGGATACCTAATACTGGTAAGGTATGTAGGACACGTGAGTAGGGGGTAGGGGAACTAGTCCTAATGTTAAATGCTGGTTAATTGGAATTTAAATCAGATTTTATGTGAATTTTGTAATTTGATAGGATAGGGGTAGCCAACTTGAATGATTAAAGTGAAACTTGCTAGAGATATATTTTATTATCTTATCTTGCCTGATCTAACTGGTTGGCCATCCTTGTCAAAGAGTAATATTTTGTCTATTTGTGAAATCGCTTAGTGTAAAGTAAATTGCTCACACAGTCTAAGGAGTCCCCGATCACGCCTGAGAAAAGTTTAAAACGTCGAAAAGACATTGGCACTATAAAATGCACTAATGTTGTTCGCTTAGTGATAGGAATACGAATTGTTATATTTAATACATTTGAGAGAATTAATCTTACTGTTTAACAACTTTTTGTGTGTTGCCAGTATTAAAAAATAAATTGAGTAGTACATGGTTAAAAGTTACAATTTGTGTGTTCTACGCAAATAACTAAGGTGACAATTTAAGCTCAATAATTTCCTCTTCTGGTCTACGCGTTAGCTGTTTAAGATAAATATTAATTAATAAGATTAACCTCGAACAAAATCATGTACTTAACAAATGTTTTTAGTAAGTTTTTTACATTAACTATCGCCATTGTTAATCATCGAACTAATTTAATTATATATTTTGTTTTATTCTGCAGTATTCAGAGTTTATATCAACATTTATATACTAACTTATTTATTGATCCTCATGTGCTATCATGACCCCATTAAATTGTTTTAATATTTAGTTATGGCAACAAAATTGGGGTGTTTAACGGTTTAACCAAAGAATAATGTACCTACAGGGTGTGATGGCTCAAAAGTTGATCTGATTGGAAAGTAATCATGACAGTTCACAAAATATATTCTTGTATTTTAGAAATTGACTGACAAGTCATTATTTTGAGCACGAGTGACATATAAAATTAAAAATATTGTAGTTATAGCACTACACGATATTTATATAAATGACAGTTTTTAACTTTATACACCTTCTTAGAGCCTTAACACTGTGCCTTGTGTTCGTCAGAATTTGACAATTTGTATTAAAAAGTTTAGATTAAAAGTATATAATATATCGTATAATGTAAGCACTGTATTTTTCTACTTACAGTATTTTATAAAGACGATAAAATTTGTAATAACAATTTTTTTCCTTTTAATATTGCCATTTTTAAGATACTTACATTAAACAATTTCTTTATTATGCAATAACCTATATCCAGGACAACTTTTTTTTCATAGTATTGTACAGTTTAAATATGTTTTAACTGACTAGGTTAGTTTACGTTATAATTAACCACCGCGTTAACTATTAATTGCCCATTCAGGTACATATGTATACTGTTTGTTGATACATGTTTGCTTTTATTTAGATAAGATAATTTTTTAAACATGAGCAAATTATACAAACGCAAGTGAATTTAATGAATTTGTTGTTTAACTGTTGGTTAAAATAAATTATCTAGATTATTAATTTCAGTTAATGTTTGCAGTTTAAGAAGTTATTAAGAAATACAATTGTAAAAGTTTGAAAAATGAATTTATTATATGATTTAATATTAAAACTAATGTATTAATTGTTGGTTAAGAGTTAAGTTAATGAGCACACAAGCACCTTTGCAATTTTTTAAAGTATTTTGGAAATATTTAACTTGTAAAATGCCTTATTAAATAAGAACTAAGTAGGGTGATAGAATAAGTTAATTTCCTATACAGCTTTCCTATTTTATGTATTTTTTTTAATTCAAATAAAGGTGGCTTTCTAAGTATTTTTCGTTGCAGTAAACATATCGGAACTTTTTTCCCAGTTTATAACACGATAATCCCAAATGAAATAATTTCTACTAATAATTACGGCAGATTTCTAGTACTGCAATTTTGGTTCCTATTTTATACAATTTTGTAAAAAAATGCTGATTTTAAATATAATACTATTTCAACACTATTCATGAATATGGATTATTACAGATACTTAATTCCTATTTTTGGTAACTTTCATGCATTTTCTGCTCAAAGTACCTATTTTTTTTTCTATTTTAATCTGTAACAGCATTTAATATGTTTGAAGTCGAGTTAAAACGCTGTATTTATAACCTCCACGCATTTCGGTAACTATTTGTAGTTCAATGCTTTTCTACTAAATGTTATATTTTTAGATGTTATTGTATGTATTCACAGTAAAAAGGTGCCTTACAGGATTCCACATATTTTTCTATATGTATTACTTAAACTTATCAGCATTATAAACTAAATGATACAACGTAGAAGTGACATTCATAAAAATATTGTTTATAATTTTTGAGAAGATAGATTTTATCAAGTTTGTTTTTATCTATGGTGCTTTTAACTCTTTTTTATGACATTCTCTCTGATTTTATTTTCTTAAAAGACTATCATGGTCACTTCTAATTTGTGTCATGCACAATATTATTTTTACACTGTGTATTAAAATTTTTACTTTATTGAAATCTTATCAATGTTACTAAATAAGTGTATTTGAAAATTATAAGATATTGTATAGAAATTAAAACGTGTTAATTATATTTCGTTGTTTTATTTACATTATGTAAATAAATCATATCAACCTATTGAATTTTATCGTGCCCAGCAGTGGGACGATAAAAAGGCTGTAACAATCAACCTATTGAATTTTGTAATTATTAGGTACTAAAAGACAAAAACAGGACAGTTATTTTTGGTAAATAATTTTATTTTAAATGCAATATAGGCAATATAATATATTCGTGTTAAAATAGTTTAACATTTCTACGATATAACAATAAATACTATAGCTTCACTCGCTTGATGTCTTCCATTTTGAAATCGGTCCTGAAACAAAAGGAATATTCAGTACATGGATACAATTCATCATATTTTATTTTTGTTAGTAATAGTGTTTCCTGTCTTCGATGATAGAATATAATAAGTGTTGGTTAATTATGGATGTCATTTGAATGAATACGGTAGTACGTGAGAGTGATGTGTAGGGCTGCACTGTACAATTCACCGAAGGGTCTCGAAGGAAATCGTGCCCGTGCCCTCTTAACGCAGCTTCAGGCCTCACGAATTCATGTATTTATTTACTAACACATTTTGCATAATATACAACGACGAAGTTAACCTTTTAGCAGTTTTCTAACAGTCTGTAGTATGTAGCATTTCGAGCTGCTGTAAATGGATGGTTTGAGAGTGACAAATAATTCAAAATAAAAAATCATTTATTCAAACTAGGCTACAAAAGTGCACTTTTTGAACTTCAGGAATTTATAAAAGACAGCCCTCAAAACGCCCACGCACTTTCTATGTGTTTTTGCTGGGAAGACGAGGCGCAACAGACTCCCCAGCAACAATTTATCCGGTGAGTGACCTGCGCGCCAGTATGTCCTTGGCGAGTGGCGCGGCCAGTCTCGGCGTCGGCAGCAGCGCGTGCGGCGCCTGCGCCGGCGCCTCCAGCGCCAGCAGCGCGGCGGCCTGCGTGAGGCGGGCGCAGCGCTCGCGGGCCCCGCCGGCGCTGCTGCCGGCCCACGCTGCCAGGCGCCGGGCGCGGCGTTCTACTGCTAGACCGCCTTCCTGTAAATAATAGTTAGAAATAGAATATAACACCAGAAACAAACATAAAAAGAATAAAATATAACACCAGAAACAAAAATAAAAAGCCAGCAACGTCCTTCGTTCTCCGAGCCAAACATTTTGGCGACGCTACTTTCTTCGGAGATTTTCCGTTTCGTTTCATTTTGTTCTCCAAGTACTCAACAAAAAGCCCATTATGATCAAAACTCCGTTCAATTTTCACTCTTTTCTAGCGTAACACAATAGGTACACATACCCGATCGTATCTATTATGCAGTATAGCCTGCTCAGCCCGTGTAGTGAGGTCAGCGAGCGCGGCCAGCAGCAGCGCGTCCACCGACCGCGCCGACACCTGCGCCCGCGCTGTCTCCGTGAACTGCTCCAATGCTTGCGGTAAAGCGTCCGCATCATCTTCCATCTCATCTAGAAATTAAAATAATTGAATTGAAATTAAAAAAAATCAAATAAATTAATATTGGGTTCATTTTGTGTGAAAATCGATATAGCGAACAGCCCGGACGCTGGATTCGAACGCTCGGCTCGTGGTACCACGGCTACATCAAGTGGGCGTGGCCTCCCCGCCAGCGCCGAGTTTAGCCGAGCTCTTCCGAAGCCCGCCGACCGTCGCCTTTTTAAGGCAGGATCGCTATAATAACGCTAGCGCACGCACGGGGTCTCGCTCCCTGTACTGTTCTGGGTATATAGTGTGTTTATGAGTGTTTATAAACTGCTTGAAATAAAACACTTTACACAATATTGTCGTGCTAGTTTTGTTATAAGCCCGCGACAGTGTGAAATAACGGCAGATAAATGGAGGAAAATTGTTGCGCCGACCTCAAATAAAATTGGGATAAAGAGGTGAAAGCAACAAGTCTGTTCCAGTTGTTCAAGATGATCAATATTAAAAGAGCTAAATATTTTTTATCGTACACAATTTTTAGAAGTTATGAACGACTAGCCGTTTCACCCACGCCCCGTGGGAGCTACTGCCCGTACCGGGATAATATATAGCCTATGTTATTTGCAGATAATGTAGCTTTCTAATGGTGAAAGAATTTTTTAAGGCGGCGCAGTAATTTTTGAGTCTATCTATTACAAACAAAGTTTTTCTCTTTATATTATTAGTATAGAAACGAAAACTTAGCACGTACCAGCATGTGGCGCAGGATCGGCCAGCCTCTGCGCCCAAGCCGCCAACTTCGGCTGCAGTGCTGCCACCAGCGCCGACAGCGCCAACTCGTGCGCAGCCCTGAACGCCGCCGCCGCCGTGCCCAGCCCGGCCGCGCACGACGTGAGCTTGGCCAGCTCGGGCGGGCCGCGGGCGAGTGACTCGGCCGCGGCGCAGGCTTCGCTGGCGAGGCGCTCCGACCATTCCGCGCCGGCTTCTGCTTCGTTCATGTGGGCCTGGTAGTTTTGGAAGATTTATCAGTTATTTCTCTGCTTTGGTAATCAGAATCTAAATAGTTAGGCAAAAAAAGTGTAAGTTAGTTTGTCAGTCGTGAAGAGTACACATTCGTAATAACAATTGATTCAAGAGACAACAGCGTTTCTGTCGTTCTAGTGCGAAGGGCGGATTCTGGGCACATCTTTCCGATATGAGTAAAAATTTAAAAGAAAGGATATACATCTATTAGGTATATTACATTAGGTCTATAGGGAAAGTACATAACGGAGTATAGATATAAGAATAGGTACATTGTATAAGGAAGTATTTAAGAGTACATAGAGCAACTTAATAAGGGAATGTAACAGAGTTAGTAAAGTATATAGGGAAAGTATCTAACGGACTACATAACTTCGTCACCAACACAAGTGTTGCCTGTGAAGTCGTATATATTTCCTATTCATATCTGTGCATTCTGTAAATAAACTGACCAAGTACAGCATCCTCTGCGCCTCAGCATCAGGGTCGTCCATGGGCCGCTGCGGGCGGGGCGAGGCTAGCGCCAGCGGCTCTATGGGCGGGGCCCGCAGCCAGCGGCGCAGCGCGGCGGCGGCGCCTCGCTCGAGCTGGGAGCACACCTCGTTGAGCACCGCGCACGCGCCGTCTACGCTGCACGACGATACTGCGCGTCTTAGGAGGACAAGGAGATAATGTTCAATATACAGTATTTCATCTGGCCACTTAGATAGTATAGTATTCCAATTATAATTCCGCAGTGCAAGCCAAAAAACGCTTCTAAAACGGCCGTATCAGGATATCCTTTTAATTTAAAAAAATATATTTCGTTTGTAAAAAATACAAATTTGAATGCCCTTTGAAAAACTAAATCCTACTAACGTAAGTAAATCGATTCACATGTTCTTAAGAGCGTGTATGTCAACCGCGCGCCATTTGGCCTAAAAAGGTACTTTTCAAACCACTGTTTCTCATTAACTACTTATCCTATAACTATGTTAATTTTTAATAACGCAAGGTAATTTCACCGTCTATATAGTTAATTGAACATAAATTTCAATTTGTGTAGTTTAAATACTTAAAACCCATAGAACGTAACAGATGTTTTATAAAATTCCCGTTCAGCGTCTATTTCGAAGCTTAAATTCATGTGAAAACAGTGGCAAATCTAATCATATTTATTTTTTTACTCAGAGACGAAATCCCCATGCCTATAGTTAGTTGAAAACATTTTATGATTTAGGTCTCTATCTTTCAGAAAAAAATATTTTAACAGTGTGAAAAATTGTGAATTTCAAATGCTTTTTTTACCTACCTATCTTACTTAATTTAATATAACAATTATTTACTATAGTAATATAACTCTTTTTTTAAAACATAAACTTTATATTATAATTTAATCTCTCGTTTTAATTTTTTTATAAATTATTTAATAACTACTATAAAACGCTGCACGCGAGTCAACTCAAACCAGACCGCCGCAAGGCTTCACAGAGAGAGGACGTGTCGCTCCGTCACATCGCGTAGGGTGAATAACCTCTGCCGTGGATACCGAGAATAGAGTACATTTCAAGCGCGACCAACAAATCTTGATACATTACTATTTTATTTAAAGCTCAATTTTGAAGCATATTTTTTTTATCGATTGAGTTGAAATTTTGTTTGAACGTTCAGTTTTAATGACAATGTATGGCTCTATATCCAATATGGCGGTATACCCAAGACGGAGAAAAAAATGTTTTTAATGCATTCCTACGATATGGGTATCAAATGAAAGGGCTTGCTATGAATAACTCGAAAAAAAAAATGTGTCGCGAGTCTTAATCCAATGTGGCGGACTCCTTAGGCTAGAAATCACTTATTGCAGATGTATGTTACCAATCGAGCTATAATTTTATTTATATGTTCATTTTGGATGAACCCAATTTTTTACTTTTGATCCCGAATAATTTTTGAAGCATATAGGAACGATGACTTAAAACTTTATTTGCAAAGGTAAACGCAAGCTCTTCACCAGTATTTAGCTTTCCGGCAATTGTTGTTATTTGACCACAATTTTTCGGTCTGGATGGACTGGACCATTCATATAAACAATCAATTTTTCAAATCAGTCCAGGCGTCTTTGAGAAATCGAGAACAATCAAATTGTGAATAATCACAAAACAATCTAATTGAAACCTCCTCCTTTTTTTTGAAATCGGTTAAAATACAGAAACTCTTAAGAGCGTGTATGTCAACTGCGCGCCATTTGGCCTAAAATGGTACTTTTCAAACCACTGTTTCTCATTAACTACTTATCCTATAACTATGTTAATTTTTAATAACGCAAGGTAATTTCACCGTCTATATAGTTAATTGAACATAAATTTCAATTTGTGTAGTTTAAATACTTAAAACCCATAGAACGTAACAGATGTTTTATAAAATTCCCGTTCAGCGTCTATTTCGAAGCTTAAATTCATGTGAAAACAGTGGCAAATCTAATCATATTTATTTTTTTACTCATAGACGAAATCCCCATGCCTATAGTTAATTGAAAACATTTTTTGATTTAGGTCTCTATCTTTCAGAAAAAAATATTTTAACAGTGTGAAAAATTGTGAATTTCAAATGCTTTTTTTACCTACCTATCTTACTTTATTTAATATAACAATTATTTACTATAGTAATATAACTCTTCCTTTAAAACATAAACTTTATATTATAATTTAATCTCTCGTTTTTATTTTTTTATAAATTATTTAAAAACTACTATAAAACGCTGCACGCGAGTCAACTCAAACCAGACCGCCGCAAGGCTTCACAGAGAGAGGACGTGTCGCTCCGTTACATCGCGTAGGGTGAATAACCTCTGCCGTGGATACCGAGAATAGAGCAGCGGTTCCCAAATGGTGTTCCGCGGAACCCTTAGGTTCCGTGACAGGCCCTCAGGGGTTCCGCGGAAAATTCAAGATTTCACTTTCACTTCACATTTCAGATTCACTTTTGACAATATTAAATTATTATTCATTTTCAATTAAATTGCTTTAAAATATTGCATTCCAAAATTCCATTTAGGCACAATGTACGTGTTTACCACTCGCGAGTGTAAGCACGAGTTTGCTACAAGTGGCGGGGGAAGGCCACGGCAGCAGATAATTTAATCTCGTGTTTTGCAAATTGTAGATTAACTCAATACCTCCAGGTCTTTGGGAATCGGCAAAAAAAGGCGAGTCGGCTAAAAATCACCGCATTTTTTGGGCTTATTTCATTGCCAGGATTCTTTAGGATTATACGTTTTTATAGATTTAACAGGGCGTGACATGACACGGCATATGAGTATGTCCAGTGGCTATTTTACCATGAATCAAAGTGTGACATTATTTCCAATTTTTGCACCTCCAAACTAAGAAAATTTCGCGCTCGCTTCGCTCGCGACTCCATGTTACGTGATACTTTTGTTATGTTTGTTTAATTGCTCAGGTATCCAACTCCGAAAAAAATTCGCGCTCTTTCGTCGACGTTTCTTGTTCATTTTTCCTTTGATATGTGTATTTTTTAATCTTCTGGTTCAGAAAAAGCAATAGCGCTTTCTTCGCTAGCTGCTTCTTATTCATTTGCATTTGCTTTTTTGTGTGGATATTGTATTTTTTGAAACCTGATTAATTTACAGTGGTTTTATTTATTTTGTGTAGGTACTTAAACTAAAAAAATTCGCGCTCGCTTCGCTCGCGATACCGGCTACCGTTGAATGTCTTTCCATAATAGCGGGTGCTTGGAAAAAATAAATCGTGCTCGCTCACCTCGCACCTGTACAATACACAAACTATTTTTTTTTTTTGCGTTTACTTTTTTAGTCTTCAAACTGAAAACTATTTACATAATACACAAAGTCAAGGGCGGCTTATTGTTTTCTGGCCCGTGCGGCAGACAGCGTGAGTAACTGAGTATGTCTCTAACCATGTAACCATTTGGTGCGCTATCACACGCCACGAGCCTAGGGTTCCGCCAAAAAATTGTGAAATGAAAAGGGTTCCGAAGCCAAAAGAATTCGGGAACCACTGGAATAGAGTACATTTCAAGCGCGACCAACAAATCTTGATACATTACTATTTTATTTAAAGCTCAATTTTGAAGCATATTTTTTTTTACAAGCTTTTATTTAACTTGCAATGTATGTATGTATGTATGTATGAAACTATGTGTGTGTGTTCGGGTGGAATTTTACAACTCAATTTTAAGGCACTTGCCGAAAATTGCATACATGTTTAGTTTGGATGACAATGCATGTTAAGCTATGTGACGTCATCCTAAATCCAACATGGCTAAATATACAAGATGGCGGACTAGTTATTTTTAAGGTACCTATACAATATGGGTATCAAATGAAAGGGATTGACAATTAGAACACATTGCACTTTACGAAATAAAAATCCAAGATGGCCGCCGCTACAAAATGGTGAATTACCTATTTTTTTCAATCCCATCCATATAGGTATCCAATGACAGGGCTTGACAAGTAGAATAAAGTGCACTTTACCAAATCAAAATCTAAGATTACCGCCGCTACTGAATTTAGACTTAGGAACTTACCAGGTGAAAACTAAAAAGTATAAAATAAATTGAGGTAAAAAAATCTTTAAAAACAAGCTTTTATTTAAATGCGCTAAAAAGAAAAAAATAAACTTTTACTGTAACTTTACTGTCAACTTATAACGACATTTCAAATTTAACATATTTAACACAATTTATATGTTTTAAAAGCTTGTCGCGATTTTACTAAGAAAGTAAATACGAGTACTTAAATCTCGCGACAAGCTTTTAAAACATATAAATTGTGTCAAATATGTTAAATTTGAAATGTCGTTATAAGTTGACAATAAAGTTACAGTAAAAGTTTATTTTTTTCTTTTTAGCGCATTTAAATAAAAGCTTGTTTTTAAAGATTTTTTTACCTCAATTTATTATCGATTGAGTTGAAATTTTGTTTGAACGTTCAGTTTTAATGACAATGTATGATTCTATATCCAATATGGCTGTATACCCAAGATGAAGAAAAAAAATGTTTTTAATGCATTGCTACGATATGGGTATCAGATGAAAGGGCTTGCTATGAATAACTCGAAAAAAAAATGTGTCACGAGTCTTAATCCAACATGGCGGACTCCTTAGGCTAGAAATCACTTATTGCAGATGTATGTTAGCAATCGAGCTATAATTTTATTTATATGTTCATTTTGGATGAACCCAAATTTTGACTTTTGATCCCGAATAACTTTTGAAGCATATAGGAACGATGACTTAAAACTTTATTTGCAATGGTAAACGCAAGCTCTTCACCATTATTTAGCTTTCCGGCAATTGTTGTTATTTGACCACAATTTTTCGGTCTGGATGGACTGGACCATTCATATAAACAATCAATTTTTCAAATCAGTCCAGGCGTCGTTGAGAAATCGAGAACAATCACAAAACAATCTAATTGAAACCTCCTTCTTTTTTTGAAATCGGTTAAAATACAGAAACTTAACATTGCCATTAATCATCAGTCGACTATTTAGTACTGTTGAAAATTGTAGGTATGTAATATACAGCAAGTCCTCAAAACCAAGGTTTTCATAGGTGCCCGATTTTTTTGCTAAAGAGTGTAAGTATTAACGACTTATTTTCATGTTTTCATATTTTAGTCATCCATAGACTTACACTATTTTCTCGCTATTAACTATTTACTAAATAATATATTTTTTGTTCTACCAATTTCACTCGAAAGGATCAAAATGGTTTGTGTGACTATACGTGAAGTATGATAGGCACGCACACAGCCGCGAGTGGCCGCGACGCTAGTCTGCGTGATTTTTTGCGTTGAATTACCTAAAGTTGACATCGCGCGGCGAGCGTACACGCTCTTAACATTGCCATTAATCATCAGACGACTATTTAGTACTGTTGAAAATTGTATGTAATATACAGAAAGTCCTCAAAACCAAGGTTTTCATAGGTGCCCGATTTTTTTACTAAAGAGTGTAAGTATTAACGACTTATTTTCATGCTTTCATATTTTAGTCATCCATTGACTTACACTATTTTCTCGCTATTAACTATTTACTAAATAATATATTTTTTGTTTTACCAATTTCACTCGAAAGGATCAAAATGGTTTGTGTGACTATACGTGAAGTATGATAGGCACGCACACAGCCGCGACGCTAGTCTGCGCGATTTTTTGCGTTGAATTACCTAAAGTTGACATCGCGCGGCGAGCGTACACGCTCTTAAGTAGAAACATAATATCATATAGACACTCACCTGATAACTTTCCTAGCTATAAAGAACACGTCATCAACTAAGCTGGATGTGGTCACACCAATCTGTGGTGTTGCCATCTTCAGTGCTTTATTTACGCTCTCCTCCAAGAAGTACCTAAGGAATTAGAAAAAAAAACAATGATTTCAGGAATATTCATGCTATAAATTAGATAGAAGACTTTTTTAAATACTACCAACTTCACTCTTAGACATATTCCGTCTTACCACAAAAACTTTTAAACGTCAGTTTAAGACTTGTCTAAAAAAATGTCAAATTATGACGTTGACATATGGTTCATTTTACAGCCACAATTTTTTTAGACGGACACTTGGATTCTCGCCACAGAGTGTCTTTGGTTAGCACGTGTGTCTAGAATTTTTAGCTGTTTTCAGTGTTTTTGTGACCTTTTGTGACTTAATTTTGTGTCTGTGTGTTGTCCCTGTGTTTGTTATCGGTGGTGTATTGTTATTTGGGTAAATAACTAGTTTTAATAAGCACTATGGATTGCAATAAACCCCCCGACCCCGATCCTCCTGACATCTCTGTATTTGCTCCTCTTTCCCCCAATTATCCACTGTCCCAATTCGCCGATGTTGCTTGCAGTAACTATCGCGGACTCCCACACCTCATCACCCTCTAATGCCAGGAAACGCTGCGGAGATGACTCAAACATTGCCGTGTCAACCCCGCCACCAAAACAACAAAGAAATTTAGTTGGCCGCAGCAGGTACTCTGCTACAGATAAGGCACCATTCATTGTCCACGTCTCTCGATTGGAGCCCCAGCCTAACGCCGGTACCTCTCTGCATCCAGTTACTTTTGGGATATTTCTTCAAAAGCACAATATAACTAGCATTGTCCGCGATGGCGTTAAAAAAGTCGGCAGGAATCGTGTATCAGTAGAATTCAAATCCCCTCAGGATGCGAATTCATTTATCATTAATAATATCCTTCCTAAAAATAGTTTTGTGGCCTCTATCCCTACTTTTAATATTACTCGCATGGGTGTTGTTACTGGTGTGCCCACTGATCTGAATGAAGAAGAAGCGCAAAGATACCTACAGGTCCCTTCAGGTTGTGGTGAAATCCTTAAAGTTAGACGGATAAATAGGAAAGTGGTGATTGATGGAGTGGCCGAATTTAAGGCTACAGAAACATGTGTCCTTACCTTTGACGGTCAGGTATTACCACAAAGAGTATTCTGCTGCTATACTTCCCTTCCAGTCCAACAGTATGTTTACCCCACCATCCAGTGCCGTAAGTGCTGTAGGTTCGGTCATGTGGAACTTGTGTGCCGGTCTAAACCTCGCTGCAGTAAATGTGGCCATGATCACCTTGGTGATGGTTGCAGCATTTCTGAGGCGGAGGCATTCTGTGTGCTCTGCTCAGGGAATCATTTTGCGAATAGCAAATCATGCCCAGAGTTGGGCAGACAGAAGGCCATTAAGACCGTTATGGCTGAGAAGTCCCTTTCTTATGCTGAAGCCAGCAAAACTATCCCACTTGTTTCTCGCAACTATGCAAATGCTACAAAAGCAGTTCCGGCTCCCACTCAGTCATACCGCAAAACCGTTTTTCTTAAGCCAAAGACCCATGCCCCTCTATCCCCTTCTTACGATAAAGCTGCTCATCAGCAAATCATTAACTCCCCTGCATCTACACAGCCTGATGGCTGTGCTCTAAATAACCCATTCATTGGCAATAATACATCATCACTTATAGATATCCTTATTAAACTTTTGACTACAATTTTATCTACTACTAATGCTGAAATACCGTCCAACGTTGCCTATCAACTAGTTAATCTCCTCCCAAATATTAGAAATGGCGTCCCGTCAAATATTCCTGCAATGGAATGTGAGGAGCGTGTGGCATAAGAAACACGACCTCATATTCCTTCTAAATAAATTCAAGCCTCTGGCTTGCTCAATCGCTGAGACTTGGCTCACACCGAGTCTCAGTTTTAATATACCACTTTTTAATATTCTCAGATGTGACAGATCTGATGGCTATGGAGGGTCGGCTCTCCTTGTTAATAATCGTGTTCCACTTTCGACCTTAAGTCTTTCTGCTCTGGATGGTGACATGAATATAGTTGCAGGTAGGATTGAAGGTATCACAGTTCTATCTGTATATATCTCCCACCCACAGCACAGGTTCTTAGCTACCATTAGAGAAATCTTAAATAATATTGTAGGACCCGTCCTTGTCATGGGTGATTTCAATTGTCACCATTTTAGATGGGGTTCCAATCGCTGCGATTCCTTCGGGGAAGGTTTAGCAGAAATCTTGGATGACCTAGACCTTTGCATCCTAAATGATGGTAGCCCTACTCGTAGATCCCTTCCCGGTCAGCAAAAGAGTTGTGTAGACCTCACATTCTGTTCAGTAGAGTTGGCGGCATCAATTCATTGGCAATGTACTACCCTTACGCATGGTAGCGACCATTACCCCATTGTTATAACATTTCTTAATAAAACCTATTTAGAGAAAACTTCTCCTCCACTATTGAAGTACAACTTGTCCAAACCCGATTGGACGAAGTTTTCATCTTTACTGGAGGAGAAAATCAGTATACTTCCAAATTTAACTTCAAGTTACCAAGATACGTAAGCCGTGTAGCGACGGCTTAAGAATACATATGTCGCTACCCCTTCTTCCAGTGGGTGTCGTAGAAGTCGACTAATGGAGTAAAAAATGCACCGAACACCAGTGCGAGAGAAGGAAAACTCGAAAAAAAACCCTCTATCAACCCGTCTGGCCAGCGTGATAGCAGTAGGCTATATTCCTCTAATGTGCAGATCAAAAAAGCCACGGCCCCTAGTTCCCGGCAGTCCCGCTATTCCCGGTCACGGTGGCGACCGTGGTTACGGCGGGACAGGGGGTGCGAAGAATCTCCGGGTTACGGGAGGCCACCAAACACAACTGACTCTTGCGACGTACAACGGCCGCACGCTACGGCTTGACTCGCATCTGGCGCAACTCGAGGTGGAACTTGGGAAGATTAGGTGGCACATATTAGGGTTATGTGAAGTTCGAAGAGAGGGGGAGGACACCATAACCCTCGAATCAGGTCACCTAATGTACTTCCGAGAGGGAGACCAACAATCCCAAGGTGGCGTTGGGTTTCTGGTTAATAAGTCCCTAGCTGATAACGTTGTGGAGGTGTCTAGTGTGTCGAACAGGGTAGCGTACCTTATCATAAAGCTCACCGACAGGTATAGCCTCAAGGTAGTGCAAGTGTACGCACCGACCTCGACACATTCAGACGATGAAGTGGAGGATATGTTTGATGATATATCAAGGGCCCTCCACTTCACTACAAAGACCCATTACACCGTTGTCATGGGGGACTTTAACGCTAAAGTGGGAGTACAGATTTGCGGCGAATCGGCAGTAGGATCCCATGGATTTGGAAGCAGGAATCATAGGGGGCAAATGCTCGTCAACTTCCTCGAACGCGAGGGGCTCTTTTTGATGAACTCCTTTTTCAAAAAGCAGCCCCAAAGGAAGTGGACGTGGCAAAGCCCCGACACTATGACTAAAAATGAGATTGACTTCATCATGACGAACAAGAAGCACATATTCAGAGACGTCTCCGTGATCAATAGGTTTAATACCGGGAGCGATCACCGACTTGTCCGAGGCTCTCTGAATATCAACTTCAAGGCCGAACGTTTCCGTCTGATGAAGGCCAGGCTCCGACCAACACTGCTCCAAACCATGACAGGATCTGAAACGTTCCAGTCAAATCTGGAGAACCGATTTGCCGCCGTGGAAACCACAACAGACGTTAACCAGAACCATGAATATGTGGTTCGGATCCTCAGGGAGGAAGGTTCGAGATTCTGTAACATGCAGCGTAAGGGCAAGAAATCAAAGCTTTCGGAAGAGACATTAGGGCTTATGAAGAAACGACGTGAAAACCCGCCTGTCACTTCGTCAGCTAAGCGGGCTCTAAACCAAGAGATCAACAAGCACGTACGACGCGACCTCCGGTGCTCCAATACTCTTGCCATTGAAAGAGCAATTGAGCTGAATCGGGGGTCAAAGGTGTTCGTACAATCTCTTGGAAGAAGCCACTTGACGAAGCTGACCACAACAAGTGGAGAAGTCGTTTCTTCGGTGCCGGCAGTCCTTTCGGAAGTGGAAAATTTCTATGGCCGGTTATACGCATCGCATGCATCTCGACCTGATCCCGGAAATGAGGATTCTAGAGCCACATTAACACGCCATTTCACCGAAGACCTGCCAGAAGTCAGCAGTGGCGAAATCGAGATCGCCCTGAGACAGCTCAAAAATGGAAAAGCCCCTGGCGAGGATGGCATTACAACAGAGCTATTAAAAGCAGGAGGAAACCCCTTACTGGGGGAGCTCCAGAAGCTTTTTAATGCCGTCCTGTTTGAAGGGAGAACTCCAGAGGCGTGGAGTAGGAGTGTTGCCGTCCTGTTCTTCAAAAAGGGAGACAAAACCCAGCTGAAGAACTATCGACCCATTTCCCTCCTAAGCCACGTCTATAAGCTGTTCTCAAGAGTGATCACGAACCGACTTGCGCGAAGACTCGACGAATTCCAACCACCGGAGCAGGCTGGGTTTCGGAGCGGATACGGCACCATAGACCACATCCACACAGTGCGGCAGATTATACAGAAGACCGAAGAGTATAATCAGCCCCTGTGTCTAGCATTTGTGGACTATGAGAAGGCCTTTGACTCGGTTGAAATCTGGTCTGTTCTGGAGTCCCTGCAGCGTTGTCAAGTAGATTGGCGATACATCCAAGTGATGAGATGTCTCTACGAAGCCGCTACAATGTCCATCCAAGTACAGAATCAGCAAACAAGGCCCATACCGTTGCATCGAGGAGTGAGACAAGGGGATGTTATTTCCCCGAAACTGTTCACTAATGCAATGGAGGATATGTTCAAGACGCTGAACTGGAAAGGACGCGGCATCAACATCAATGGCGAACACATCTCTCACTTGCGATTTGCTGACGATATCGTCATCATGGCGGAAACGCTGCAGGACCTACAACAGATGCTGAACGACCTGGCTGAATCTTCTCTACGCATCGGCCTACGGATGAACTTGGACAAAACCAAGGTCATGTTCAATGAACATGTTCTACCGGAACCGATTGCGATACACGGCGCCGTTCTCGAAGTTGTTCGGAAATATGTATACCTCGGGCAGACATTGCAGTTAGGTAGAAACAACTTTGAGGACGAGGTGAATAGGAGAATTCAGTTGGGTTGGGCTGCATTTGGGAAGCTACGTCGAGTCCTAACATCGTCGATCCCACAGTGCCTAAAGACAAAAGTCTTCAATCAGTGCGTCCTACCTGTCATGACTTACGGAGCCGAAACGTGGACACTGTCGGTACGGCTGGTTCACAAGTTTAAAGTCGCTCAGCGGGCTATGGAAAGGGCTATGCTCGGCATTTCTCTGAGGGATCGCATCAGAAATGAGGTAATCCGTCAGAGAACCAAGGTCATCGACATAGCCCACCGAATCAGCAAGCTGAAGTGGCAGTGGGCTGGCCATATTAGCCGAAGAACCGATAACCGTTGGGGTAAACGAGTTCTAGAGTGGAGACCGCGCCTCGGCAAACGTAGTGTAGGACGTCCTCAGGCACGGTGGAGTGATGACTTGCGCAAGACGGCTGGCAGGAGCTGGATGCGAGAAGCCGAAAATCGATCTCAGTGGCGTGCACTTGGAGAGGCCTATGTCCAGCAGTGGACTGCGATAGGCTGATGATGATGATGATACCAAGATACTTCTGGTCACTGCCATGCTAAGAGATGTTACGATGACTTTATCTCGGCCATTACTTCAAGTGCAGACTCATCCTTCCCGTTGCGTAACTGTGCCAAAAATAAAATTCCGTCACCCCCTTGGTGGGACCAAGAATGCACATCGGCTGTTAAAGAAAGGAAAGAGGCCGAAAAACAGTACAATGAATCGATGAATAGCGACAATCTTATACGGTACAGACGAGTGTTTGCTCAATCTCGGCGGCTTCTTCATAAGAAGAAACGTCGTGGTTGGGTTAAGTTTTGCACTTCTCTATCCCCTTCCACTCCCATATCAGCAGTATGGAAGAGCATTAATCGCTTTAGGCGAGGCTGCTCCCCATCTATCTCTTCCCCCATCACGAGAGAAACTGCTGAATCCTTCTTCGACAAAATTGCTCCAGCCTATGTTCCTTCATTTCCAGAACTTCTGCTACCGCCTGTAAATATTTTGGATGATCCTATGGATGAACCATTTTCGTTGAAGGAACTTGATGCGGTGTTACGTCATGTTAGGGATTCCGCTCCAGGCATGGACGGAATACCGTATTCATTTGTAGCTCATTCCGGTTCTAAAGCTAAGCAATACTACCTTGACATTGTTAATTATTGCTATCAATATGGTTGGGTTCCTGACCAGTGGAAAGTACAAATAGTCATTCCGCTCCTAAAGCCCGGCAAGACTGCTGATGACCCGAATGGCCTTAGACCAATTGCTTTGTCCTCCGTGTTGGCCAAGTTACTGGAACACTTAATTAAAAATAGGCTTGAGTGGTTGGTTGAGTCTAGGGATTTACTGCCGAGCCACCAGTTTGGCTTTAGAAAGGGGCTTAGTACCATGGATAGTGTGGCAATTCTGGTAACCGATATCCGTACAGCCTTTTCTAAAAATGAATCTGCTGTAGCCGCATTCCTTGACATATCTTCCGCATACGACAGCGTCCTTCTTCCAGTCCTCAGGCAGAAATTGCAACAGCTGAGGATTCCAGGTAAGATGGTACAATGCATATGCACACTCCTCATGTCTCGCTCATTAATGCTCAGAGTGCAGGGGGAAGTATTCGAGATGAGGCAGACGTAGAAAGGCCTTCCGCAAGGCTCTGTTTTAAGCCCTCTACTCTACAACCTCTATACGGCAGACATTGGCTCCAGCCTCAATGCTGATTGTCACTTACTGCAATACGCTGATGATCTGGCGTTATATGTTGTTAATCCTTCCATAGAGGATGCTGCCTCATCCCTCTGCCTCTCCCTGGACTCTCTGCACACATGGCTTCTGGACCATGGTCTCTCATTATCTGCCCCAAAAAGCTCGGTAGTGATTTTCTCCCGAAAACGACTGATCCCTCAGGTCTCAGTGAACATCCAAGGACAAAGCATCCCTATAGCCCAAAAAGCAAAATTTTTAGGAGTTTATTTAGATTGTAAATTATCCGGTATTCACCACATAAATTACCTAATCAAAAGATGCGAACGAGTTATCTCCATTTTGAAAGCTCTCTCTGGGGTCTGGTGGGGGGCACACCCCTTCACTATGAAATTAATTTACAATGCTTTAGTCCGTAGCATTCTGGATTATGGGTCACACTTGGTGATTCCTGGTAACAAAGGTGCCTTGGCCGGCTTAGATAGGATCCAATCTCAATGCCTCCGGATCATCACAGGTTGCATGAAGTCGTCGCCTATTAACGCCTTACAGGTTGAATGCGCTGAACCTCCCTTAACCCTGAGACGTCAGTACCTTGCTTCCCGGTTTTTGTCCAGGGTTATCCCTAAATCATCCCACCCTCTCATCCCAAAACTCAGAGAGCTTGACACTCTTTGTCACAGCTCAAAATATTGGGAACATAAAGAAATCCCCTTATTCCTGAAAGCATTCCGATTTTTTCAAAATTTAGAATCCCCTATTGCATCACATCCCAGACTTCCTTTATTTAATTACCCCTATGAAGTACTTTGCTTCACCCCTAATATATTTTATAACATTGGCATATCTAAAAACTCCCCATCGGCAAATTCGACCTTTAATGCGGTTTTGGGTGAACGATGGACTGGGTTTCAAAGGTTCTTCACGGATGCTTCCAAATTGAATGGTGGTTATACTGGAGCCGCGGTTTATTACCAGAACTCGAAAATTATTATGAAATTCAGATGCCCAAAGGAGTCTTCTATATTTACAGGCGAGTGCGTGGCATTATTGGAAGCTTGTCACTTTATAGAGTCCCATGAGATCAACTTCGGAGTTATCTTTACTGACTCCCTTAGTTGTCTCCAAGCCCTATCCCAGAATCCCTTTAGAGCTAAACTCCATTGTCCTATTATCCTGGATATCAAAAAGTCCCTTTTCTCCTGCTCTCGGCAAGAGAAACTAGTTCACTTAGTTTGGATCCCTAGCCACTGCGGTATAACGGGAAATGAATGTGCTGACGCATTGGCTAAAGATGCATGCACGTCTGAATCGGTGGACCTTGCACACTTCTCCCTTCAAGGGCATGACCTACTAAACGTTCCTAGATTGAGTCTTGAGACGTCGTGGCAGGAATGGTGGGATATCTCCAGCAGAAAGAAGGGTAGTTCATATTACTATATGTACATATTACTATCCAACCGGTTGTAAAATCAAAACCGTGGTTCACTCATTTTAAAAAATACCCTAAACAGGTTATTTCAGTCCTGTGCAGAATACGATTAGGTCATTGTTGTACTCCGGTCTTCTTGCGCAAAATTCGGGTGCAGGACTCATCCCTCTGCGAGTGTGGACTGGATGAGGGTACCCTGGACCATATATTCTTTAATTGTCCCAATAACTCATCTTTTGATTTATATGGTCGTCTCCAAAAACTTAAGATTCCTCTCCCTACCAATTTCCGTTCCCTCTTAACTTACTCCTGTCCAGAATTGCTCCAGGCGCTATTGATGTCTATCCATCGAAATAATATTAAATTATAAACTGTGGCCTATTTATTTAGACCACTGTTTGTATAGTTGTGGTATATATGTTATTCGTTGCTTTTAAATATGTTATTCGTTTTATGTTACTAACATATTGTTATTATTTATATATGTAAATGTATTTCTGTTTGTTTCAGTGCCGTCCTACTAACACGTTAAGTTACACAAGTTTGACTTCAAGATCAATTCAATTTTATCCTTTGCCAATCACAAGCACTACTTGCTTCCCATCCCACTTGTCATTGGCAGAATCGTCGACGTATGCATCGACATGGATTGCCATAAATAAAAATAGAATAGAATAGAATTTTTTTAGACAAGTGTAAAACAGGTGGTTAAGTTTTTGTAGTAAGGCCAATTATATTTAGACATAGGTATTTCCCTGATTGTCATCTCTCTAGTCTTTTCCCAAAATTGTTGTAGTCAATTTCCAGTCTAACAGAATGCAACTGAGTATCAGACTTTTACATGAAGTGACTGTCCATCTGACCTCAACTCAGTTACCCAAACAATCCTCACCCATGGGTCAGACTGGTTATCAGACTTTGATCATAAAATGTAATTTTATTTACTGTCACAGTTATTTTACCTTTCTAATGCTAAATAGTAAGCTAGTATGTCCTGTGCAGTTCGCATGAGGTCGCATTCAGCTATAATCTTCTCTACTGCGTCTATACACGCCTTCTTCTCTGTGTCCTTTAGAGTCGACGCGTCAGCCTGTGTTGAGAGTAAAAATACTTTCATAAATGGTAAATAAGTGACTTTGCTGGGCAGTTTCTTTAGCAAATTATTGTACCAGTACTGTTCGGGTTTAGGTTCACCACTAGCGGTTCGGGGACTGCCTTTTCAAACTTGGCGTTCATGTTATCAAGTCTAATTCAATGACTGTTGTTTTTGAAAACTGAACTTTAAGTTAAGGATTATGTGTGCTTCTTGTCCAGAACATGTTAATCTTAATTGACAATGATTTCAGTATTACATAACATTATATCAAGAGTAAATGTCAATACTTTACTGACCTCAGTCTGCCTCCTAATAAACGTAAAGTACAGCCATATCCTGGAGTGCGTGAGAGCTAGCTCCGCCAGCACCGGCTCAGCGCTCAGCGCGGAGCCCACACCCCGCGCCGGCTCCGACTCCAAGCGACGGGCCGCCACCATCTCCGTGAACACGCGACGCACTCCCGCACAGACCTACGTCACAAATATAGGATTAAGGCTTGGTTTTATTGGTTACCGTTAACGTGTCAGTTCGTTCTGATAGTTAATGTTATCATCTAGAAAAAGGGAAGAATACTAGGTAGATTTTTGGCCAGTGAATTTGGCACTCTGATTCACTGACCTCATGTAGAGGAAAGTCCATGTAAACCTAATCACCACCTAACTTGGTTAACAAATTTCGCTTAACTTGGCTTTCATTTGATTCTCTAGCAACTAAATTGTCAAACTGCGCAACGAAACACGCCACCTAACTTTAAACTCAGAAAGATAAATAATAATACGTAATGTACTACATAAACTATCTGTATTCCTTGTGTATTTATTGTTAAGTGTGCAATAAAGAATAAATAATAATACATACATGTGGCTGCAAGGCCCGCAGCGCCCGGGGCAGCTTGCCGGGCGCCGGCGCCGCCAGCCGCCGCGCCCGCTGCAGCGCGGCGCCGCCCGCCTCCACCGCGCGCGTCACGGCGTCCGCGAACACCGCCGCCTCCGACCGCGCGTCCGACACCACGCAGGCCCGACGGATCGCTACGTCTGCCTGATAACAAACAACAATCAATTTTTAACTAAGGTAAAATATCAAAAAACATTTTATATTTGAATTTCCCAATACCAGTTGACAAACGCAAATATCTGTAATGTGTCTAAAATGATGTATGTAAAGTTTTATGTTCTTCAACAAGGCATTCGATAGAGTGTATCATTAACTGCTCCTAAGAAAATTATTAGTTTTATGAAACTTTAAGGAATTATTAGTTTTATGAAACTTTAATTTACATTTGATTTATAATTCATAGCAACATTCTCTACATAACAATCAAAAGAATCAATCAAAGTAGTGACCAACTTCATTTAAAGTTTCGGTGTCCCACAGGGTACAATTTTGAGCCCAACTTAATTTTGATATGTATTTTTGTTTCATCACATTATGTAAAATTTATAACAAAATAGAAGTAAAATAAAAACTACAATGCTATAAAAGAAAAAAGCCTATCATTGATACTTTTTAAAATTATAACTTACTTGTGTGGCAAGATATTTGGCGAGTAGATCTACTCCCTCCTCGGCGCGTCCTATCTGCGGGAACAGTTTGAACAGTCGCTCCACACTTTGTTCATCTTCCTTGCGAGCTGCTTCTTCAAATCTAAGAAATTATCATGATCCATTTGTGTTGAATATTCAAAATTACGCCTTATTACAAGCTTTTTATTATGTATAGCTCTCTAGTTCACATCATTTCATTAATTTGTAACTCTGCCCTTTAACCAGTTATCCAATCAGGGGGAACAGTTACTTAGGTTTTAAGGTTCAATAATTAATTTAATAGAAATGAACTTCAACCTTTCTGACATTGTTTGCTTATATATTTTGGCTTATTCACTAAATACTGGCAATTTCCACATTATCTATTTTAGTTGTGTCCTTTACCAATGTCTATGCATGTTAGAAGGTATTACTTAATATGTGGACTTAAAACTGCCTTAACATACTTGCGGACTAGATGTTCATACAGCGTGTTTGCCGCTCGGGTCATGGCATCACGGGGATCTGGTGCACCTCGTGCTCTGGCTGCTGCTACTGACCCAGGGTCCATACTGAGGAACCGAGACACATGGCCAGCACCTGAAGCAAGACAATTTTAGTATTATTGTTATTGAGAGTAATTTGCTTTTATGAGCAGGGCAACAGTTTTCATAATGTTTAGAAGTAAATACATAGAATTGGGCTAAAGAGTTTTTCTTCACTTCAGCATCACTCAAGTATTTCAAGGTTAATCTATTAAAACTTTAGAATAAATAAGATTTATAATTTTTTTAAAAACTCATATTGTATACATTATTATGACAGCATTACCAGATGCTTTATTATACAAAAAGATAAGCAAAATTGAAATTGTAAAAGAGTTTAACTAACATTATTGTATTTGTTTCTCTAGATATTTGTTATCATACCAGTTTCATAATCATGTGCTTTTATAGCAGCCTCAACTCCAGCACTACACAGCTGTAGATCTATCAGGTCATGCACACGCCGCTGACATTCTGCTACGCGAGACTGGAAACAGATACAAAAACAAAATAATCAACAAATAGATGTAAAGGCTCTATTTATTCACCCACTCAACTTTGCCAGGTCCAGTTGCTTACCCTTGCCAGGTCCAGTTGTCGTACTTTAGCGCTAACATCTCTCGCAAGACCGGCGGTCTTATCCACCATGTCAGCCGCAACTTGAGCATCAGTCTTCACTTCATTTAACTTCGTGTAAGCCTGGCTCGCCGCACGGAGACGTCCCTCCAGGGAGCATGCTCGAGACAGCACTCCAGATAGTGCCTCATCAACCTCCGACTGAAAAACAACTTCGTTTACAAGAGGATTCTTCTGCCATCGTCATCAAAACAAATCAATCTTATAGACCTCTTCTTTTTCAATTTCGTTGAGCGCTTTCTGCAAGCCCTCGTCAGTAGATACATCGTACTTCTCTAGAAGAAGACTCAGTGACATTTCCAGCAAGTTCAATAATTAATTAATATGATCTTTGATTATCAGCTTATTTTTTTATTTGGAAACAATTCACAAAATCTGCGGCCTCTGTAGGAGCTGGCAGCAGAACTGTCAAGTGTCAACAAATATGTGTCAAATTCAATGTCTGTCAGCAATGGAATGTCATGTCAGTTCAGATTTTTTCTAACAGCTGTGAATTAATAGATTTGCTAAAATAACAACTACATTGTATAAAGTTATCAAAATCAACTCAAAAAATTACCTGGTTTTGGTAAGATATATTTCGTTTCGGTAACAGTGTGAATAGTGCTAAAATGAGGGAATAAAAAAGACAAGGAATTAGCTTTGCAATTTTTCATTGCGGCAATCGCAAACTTGACAATACGTGACGTACATTCGAAACCTTGATTCGGGTTTCCAAATACATTTTATAGATTGTTATATTATTTACACTAAATAAAATGTTTTCGTGTTTTTAAAATGTAAAACAATGACTAGAATAGAGTTTTATCAAATTTACATGTTTCTGTTTATATTTATGTGTGACGATTTGAAAGAAATAAGTTCTTCAGCGAAGGCCGTATGATATCCTGTCAGTTATTTTGATCAGACCTTCAAAAATTGACTAGTGGACAAAAGTACGATACCTATGCTGCAACATTAGTAAACATAAAAACTTGAGAAATCGTAAAATCGATGTGCCGTTAACTGTTTTACATTCCTCAGGGCGTTTGATAAGTGTAACACTCCTTAGAGGGCAGGTTTCTTTGTGAGGTCGAATAGGAATCGTCAAAGGTGAGTGCTGAGTTAGGCTGAGGGCATACATTGCATAAATTAGTTGTATTGGCAAACAAGATTGTAGTGTGTGAATCGGGGCTGGATCACGGTAATGCTGAATGGTGTGTTGCAGATTGACTCCGTGTGGGGCTGGGCTTCGCCCCCGCTGCGGTTGCAGCTGGGTAACTCACGCGGACACAAAAGGTGAGTGAACTTTCATATCATTGACAAATAATTGGCACGAATTTTTTTCACATAGTTTGAATAGTTTTTTAATTGATGGCTGTGTTATCATGAAACATGAAGTCATTGTTTTGTCTCTGGGTGGGCTTGTATTGTAAATATGAGACTGGCAACAGCTGATTGTTTATACAGCCTAGTAGCAGCATCAACTAACGTTGGATGTGTTTTTCCTGCTGTGAGAATGAAAAGGATGAATGATTCTAATAATAATCTGTCTCAGTTTTCTTTTTCACTAAACTAGATTTTTCCTGAATTTTAAGCCACAGTGTGTTTGTGTGTGATTCATAGCTTATTACTAAACAACCAATAGGTGATGTATTTCTTCCTTGTATATTACCATGATTAGCTTCTATAAATAAACATAAAATAAGAACATTCATTTTATGGCTTGAGTAAAGGATGTAGAACTCTCTCTGGAATTGGACTCTGTCCACGCCTTTCCCGTGTTTCATTGGATGAAATTATAATTTTAAATGACAATTTATCCAGTAATGTGGTCTAAACATAGAAATATGTGACAGCTAGTAAAATAGGTTAATAGTTGTTTACAAATTTATTTAAATCTTAATTAGGTCACCATACTATCAAAATATATTGACCAGCATACATTTATCCACACTCTTGTTTTCAACACTTGAAATATTTGTCTGAGTGCTGATAGATTTTCAAGTTAACATAGAAAAAAAATATGCCTTATCATGTTAATACTCCAAACATCATTAGCCTTATGACGTCTGTTTAAAACATAAACAACAATAAAAAATTTTATAATGGTTGAAACATTCCTCATTGTCTGAAGAAATCTTATAAATACTTTCTTCAATATATGCAAATAAATGTGTAACACCTATTGTGGTTACTATGAGATTGCTTGGAAAGATATAAATAAAGTGACCCACACTCATAAAAGCTCATAATTTATATGCAATCAACCCAGATATTAATGAAACTTTTATATAATTAGAATGTTTTAAAGAAGCGCTGTTACATCAGCGTTGATGTGTGCTACTGACATTACACAAGGTGATTGTGTAAATGTGTGAATGAACAGCATTAACAATTAGTTTCCTAGTTAATAGTCTGCTGGTTAGGAGAGAGCGAGGGAGCCAAGTAGCCTTGACTGTAAACTTGTTGAACATTTGTTCCGCATTCTTGTACGTAGAATTGTTTTAATTTAACAAATATTTGGTTTTGCCTGTTGATTTCCAGATAACATCATTTCCCACATTGTTATTATAGTTTAATGAGGCCATAAAACATGGAAATTATATGTAAATCAAAGTAATATTTTCAACTAACAATTGTATTAAGTCAAGAGCTTTTCTACATTATTTCAATCAATTGCAAAAAAAATTAAGGGTTATAAAAAAGTATTTTTCCAACTGGTTGTGGTCATAATCATTATCGCAACTCCGCAATCCACGTTTTTAAGGTAAAATTTTGGCGCGAATGACTCCATTTGTCCTACCTACCCTTTTTGTATAATTTCTGCAATCGTTCTTCATATTACATGCAATTAGTCAGTTTCTATACGCCCTGTGGCGCTCAAGAGACGAGCAAGTTCGTCAGTGCAAGTACGCCAACACGTTAGCCCCAACAACCCAAGGTTAAAGTGTAGTAAACTCGTCTAATGACGAAAAATAGTTTTGGCTTTCATCTGTGCCAGAATTCTTAGAAACAGTTTTTGCACCTATTTCAACTTTTTGAAAACAAATGAGAGTAAAATTTAGTTCTTTCCAGTGTGTGCCATTGTGAAGTACCTACCTACGCAATCCGCATCACAATGCACGAGTATTGACTTAAAGCTAGATGTTGCGAGGTGGTTGACATTTCAGCACCAATTTGACCTACTTACCTAACTCAGGTAACTCCTAGCTTACAAAGTTACAATACGTCTCTGTGCTACACTGTTTTATGACGTCATTTGTCACGTTCTCCCGTGCGAGTGTCCCTGCTCGCCAATGCGAATCCCACAACAAATATACGGACTACTATAAATAGTTTCCATTTGCAATAAAATTATAGAACAGGTAGTGACCCATATAATTTCATGGACATAAAGAGTAGGTGAGACCGCGACACATATCTAGGTCGCGAGGCTGCGAGACTATTGTAGTTCAACTATCGAGCACGGACTATTCATTTATGCTGATGCGATAATAATTGTAGAGTTTCGCTAACGATCTAATTAGATAAACTAGATATTTTTAGGCATGTACACTGTGACTAATGTTTGCGTGGATGGAAGAAGTCGGATGGTTCAAAAGATTTATTTGTACGAAGATCTTGCTAAACTAATTCTGATGTATTTTAATCGTCCCCCTCAGACATCGATTTCTCAATTACAGTGGTCATGCACGGCTTTCCTCTGAATATTCTATTGCCTTTTCTAATAGTTGGATTGTAGCGTCCACTTGCATTATTTATAGCTGCAGTTTCGATCTGGAATACGTTGATACTGTTTTGTAAAACCTTCATTAGCGAAAGCGTTTTAAGAAAGATTTTCACCAGCTACAAC
Organism: Helicoverpa assulta; assembly: GCA_963856015.1. Lineage (NCBI taxonomy): Eukaryota > Metazoa > Arthropoda > Insecta > Lepidoptera > Noctuidae > Helicoverpa > Helicoverpa assulta. The sequence goes on from CAWLCW010000008.1 coordinate 541,206, forward strand.
CCTTTGTGGAGTAGCTTAGGAACTTAAGAGACGTCCGTCTGCCAGCTTTATTTATAACCACGTTATTTACAAACAAAAACGTATGAAGTACTGATCACATAATTTACTGTTTTGAAAAGCGAAACACATTATTTTGGAAAGCGAAATGTTTCACCATGACAGAAATACAAGCATTCCTGTTAGCAGCTGTTCTTTTAGAAGGAAATTGATTTTTTTAATGACTATCCACAAACGCATTTATATTTTTGACCAAGAATGTTATCACTTGTATTTATTGCGACGCTCTGACGTTCAAATTGTATATTTTCAGCGAAACACAAGCTGAATCTCGCGGGCCGCATGCTGCCCTTTGGGCTTTCGGTCCGGCCCGACGCCATATTGTTTGAGGCCCGGAACATGAAGTAATTAACTTAAAACTTAAACTATCCAAATATTTTTAAGTTCAATGTTGTATTATAATAAGTATTTCTTGATCAAAGGTAAAATTGAGTTCATTTTTCAAAAGCCTTACAGAAGGCTTTTCAAACAATCGATACCCCGCTTTCCGTGTCTATTAGTTTTCAACTGCTTAAATGTATGTAATTTGAAGGCTTATTGTTTTCGCTTACTTCCACCGAATATTCGCACACCTCACAAGGACCTCTGTCTTGTGCTGGAGATGTCACTGCACTGCGTTTAAGGCCGGCAATACACGGACTGCTTGAAGCAGTCAGGGGCGACAGCTTCAAACTGTCGAATGCATAGTGAACTGCAGAGTTCTACGGACGCACATACACGAACCGCACTGATTTGGGCGGTCGACAGTTTGAAGCTGTTGCCCCTGACTGCTTCAATGGTCCGTGTATTGCCGGCCTAAGATATAAGGGGGGTGTGAAGGTAAAGTTGTGGTGACGGCTGTCCAGGATGGGGGAGGGCGGGTCGCCGGGCGGCGGCGGCGGCGGCGGGGCGCGGCTGTCGCACACGTCGGAGAAACACCCGCGCGCCATCCTCGGCGAGCTGTCGGCGCTGCGCCGTCACCGGGAGCTGTGTGATGTGGTGCTCAACGTCGCTAACAGGAAACTCTTTGCTCACCGGTAGGTTGTAAACCTCTTTTGTACTAGTATGTAAAGGTAAAGAAACTGTTGGACTTGGAAGCACCCTTCTCTCCAAACCTACTAAGACGCGCACACTTTTTGCCTCATAAAATCCGAGTCGTATTTTACCGAGAAGTCCTGGCTACACAACAAAATAACTCAAACATTATAAATTTGCATTTATAAGCAGTTTGTATGCTAGTAAGTCTGCAAGGATTTAGATATCTTATCTTTAATATATTCTTTGTTTAAAGTTGACCTAGTTTTTTTCTACACTGTTTTTATGATAATTCTTTTATGTTTTGTTTTGAAACTATTTTAGTAGTTTCTTGGTAAATTCACTGATGTTTATGTTTTAATAAACATCTGTATATTTAATGACCCTTTTGAATCCTGGCAGTATAACACTGGAACATACATAGATCATCATTCGAAAATAAATTGCTAACACATTATTTTGTCAGCCGTACCTTCCCAGATCGTAAAGTCAATAGATTTACATTAAACTTGTGAGTACAAAGGCCATCTTAAGGATCTTAGAGGACTTCGTGTCTTCTTGGCGAGGCCATATTTTGTACTGTGGCCAGTATTTTAGACGGGACTGTTCGCAATCCAGGGTGATCCTGTCAGCATGCAGCCCGTACTTCCGCGCGATGTTCACGGGCGAGCTGGCGGAGTCGCGCGCCACCGAGGTGACCATCCGCGACGTGGATGAACAAGCCATGGAACAGCTCGTCGAGTTCTGCTACACTGCCCACATTGTTGTCGAGGAGAGCAATGTTCAGGTCAGTTGCGGCGCCGCAGGACCCTGTAAGGATTAAAAGACCACAATCGCCTGTCTTATCTCCCTTCAATGTGGTGTCAAGTCACACAAAAAGTCCCCTCATCCGTTCTCAATAAATAGTGCCCTTTAACTGTAACCCGACATAGTTTCATGACTGAACTGCTTACTTTTGTGTACGTATTTACATTTTGAAAACGGTGACACGGAAAGGATTTAACATGCAATCAGACCAAGGTCTTCTGACGCACTTTTGAATATCAATAAAGCAAAAGAAGGTTAGCTCTGATTGGAAAAATATTGAATACTCGTATTTGAAGACCCTGACTTTGGGAGTCAGTCTTTAATAACCTGTTCCCCAGGCGTTGCTCCCGGCAGCATGCCTGCTGCAACTCCAGGAGATCCAGGACGTGTGCTGCGAGTTCCTCAAGAGGCAGCTGGACTGCTCTAACTGCCTCGGCATCCGCGCCTTCGCCGACACACACTCTTGCCGAGAACTGCTCCGGATCGCTGACAAATTCACACAACAGAACTTTCCAGAGGTATGTTAGAGTCTAAAATATAAATCGTAAGTTGAACGTAGTCCTCTCTGAGGGGCATGCCCCAAACTTTTTACCCTCGCCTTAAGACTCAAGCCATATGAACCACATTTTGTCTTTGTTTCTTTACTGTTTGATTTATTTTCTGTCATGGTTAATTTCTAAATAAACCCCTACTGGATACTATTCTCTCGTATCCGCTACCCAGGTAATGGAAAGCGAAGAGTTCCTACTGCTGCCCGCGGCGCAGCTGATCGACATCGTGTCGTCGGACGAGCTGAACGTGCGCTCGGAAGAGCAGACCTTCCAGGCTGTCATGTCCTGGGTCAAGTATAATGTGGCTGAGAGGAGACAGCATCTGGCACAGGTGAGTCGCTCAGTTTATATATGTGGATGATTTAATTTTTCACACAAATGTGGCAATTATTTATTCTTCTTTCTTATGTACCCGATTGCGATTGAAGGTTATATTTTTTCAGTAAGGACTGTTTTTATTCTTTCTTAGTAACTAAAAAAATAATAATTGACAAACCGATTTGAAGAGAATTTTATTTGTCCCACTGCTGGGCACAGACCTCTCACACAGAGTATAATTGAGCGTTTATCACCACGCTTGCTCAATGCGGGTTGATGATTTCAAACATTAAAGTCTAGGTTTTCTCGAGCTCGAGATGTTTTCCTTCACTTTTTATCAGTTATTGGTATCCAGGATTTAATTTGAACCCTTATCTTCCAGGTTCTACAACACGTGCGGCTGCCACTGCTAAGCCCGAAGTTCCTCGTAGGCACGGTGTCATCAGAGCTGCTGATCCGGTCCGACGACGCCTGCCGCGACCTGCTGGATGAAGCCAAGAACTACCTGCTGCTGCCGCAGGAGAGGCCGCTCATGCAGGGACCTAGGACAAGGCCTAGGAAACCTACGAGACGAGGTTAGTTCGGGAACAATGTGGAAATATTCGATTCTAACAAATGTATGACTTGGATTCTAAAATTCGGTTTGTAAATGTCAATTTTATATAGGTACATTTTTAAGTATGTAGGTTTGAAAGAACTCCTAATTCCCCTTAATTTATCCCAAATTGTTGGGAGTCAACAAAATAATAAAGCATTTATTCATTCAGTATATAATTTATCAATTTATTTTTTAATTTATGCCAATTCCAAATTGCGACTGCGGCGCCCGAAGCTTATTCTAGTGCATTGTCTGTCCTACTATTTTCGTCATAGTTCTTTCTAATTGCAAGTCTACAGACAATTAACACAACTTTGGCACGTTTTCTATGCTTCTATGTTCTTTATATCAGGATTGCGTTATTATTATTACCGGCTTTACTACTTTTTTTGTTAATTCAACAAATTCTGTTCCATTTCCAGGAGAAGTCCTGTTCGCGGTGGGCGGATGGTGTTCAGGCGACGCCATCGCGTCGGTGGAGCGGTTCGACCCGCAGACGTCGGAGTGGAAGATGGTGGCGCCCATGTCCAAGCGGCGCTGCGGCGTCGGCGTCGCCGTGCTGCACGACCTGCTGTACGCCGTCGGGGGGCATGACGGACAGAGCTACTTGAACAGTATCGAGCGGTATGATCCGCAGACTAATCAGGTCAGTCTGATCACGAAGAGAGTAGGTAGATCATTTTGTGATGTGATAGTTATTTACTAAAATAGTGTGTTGTCTATTATTTTACAATAATTTAAATGGGGAACTATTTTTTTCTTATTGTCTTGTCTGCTAGTCTTGATACCCCTAGCTCTACATAAAATATGCAGTTCAAAAAGTCTACAGATATTTGAGTGTTTTAAGAAAGGACTCCATTCATGTATTTTAATGGCTAGGAACATATTACTTGTGCTAGATAGATGAGTATGGAAATAGAAAATATGATGCGTCGCTAAATTAATTTGAGATATGGACAGGAGGATGATGAACATGTTCATGTGTTGTGGTGTACTGTTGCAGTGGTGCGGGTCGGTGGCGCCGACGTCGTCGTGCCGCACGTCAGTCGGCGTGGCGGTGCTGGAGGGCGCCCTGTACGCCGTGGGGGGGCAGGACGGCGTGCAGTGCCTCAACCACGTCGAGCGCTACGACCCCAAGGAGAACCGCTGGACCAAGGTGCGTGCTCAGCCAGGGCGAGCGCAGCTGCACTGCCGGCCAGTCCCTAATGTACGCGGTCCGCAGGTGGCGCCCATGAACACGCGGCGGCTGGGCGTGGCGGTGGCGGTGCTGGGCGGGCAGCTGTACGCCGTGGGCGGCTCGGACGGCGCGGCGCCGCTGAGCTCGGTGGAGCGCTACTGCCCGCGCAGCAACAAGTGGAGCCAGGCCGCCAGCATGTCCACGCGCCGCAAGCACCTCGGCTGCGCCGTCTTCGACGGACAGATCTACGCCGTCGGCGGCCGCGACGACTGCACCGAGCTCTCCTCTGCCGAGCGGTCAGTCGCACACACAATAGGGCTCCTTAACCTCAAGGTCTTATCAAGAAGCATAGGCATTCTATCACTGTCTCGCCGGCTGATGACGCGAACCGTAGGTACCGGCGAATTATTATGTCCACGTTTGGCTTATCTCGACTAAATCACAAAGCCACACAAAAAACTATATTATAACAACGGTTTTATTCTTAAGACCTACCAAACGACCAACAGAAATTGAACCAATATATACTTTAACAAAATCCGCTATATTCTATATAGTTACGAGCCGCATACGGACACGTGGTCGCCGGTGGTGGCGATGACGTCGCGACGCTCGGGCGTCGGGCTGGCCGTCGTCAACGGGCAGCTGTATGCCGTCGGCGGCTTCGACGGCACCGCCTATCTTAAGTCTATAGAGGTAATTGTTGACTGAATTCTATAGGTATAGGTATTGTGTTTTAAGAGTATACTAATAGATTGCAAAAAATATATAAACAGTCTTTCAAAGATGTTTTCAGTTAGCCATTCAGTTCTAATACTATCAATGGGATTTTATTTGATCTATTGACAAGTCCGTAGGAAGGATGTTATTTCTCAAAAAGCTCTATGTCGAAAAACTCCAATGTTATTGATACTATACGTTGTTATATTGTAGGTGTTCGACCCGGAATCGAACCAATGGCGATTATGTGGCGCGATGAACTACCGGCGGCTCGGCGGCGGCGTCGGCGTCATGCGAGCGCCGCATCATGACAACCATTATATATGGTGCGTATACACATTCACCCTTACCCACACACACACACACAAAGAGAATTTGAGACAAAATTCATGGCGAAAAATTGGGCTTATATCAATCTCAACCGTAGCATCAGTATGGCTGGTTCTTCTAACCTACGGACAGACACATTGTGTTGCTGGGGAGTTTGTTGCGAAACTTCTTCCCAACAAAAACACATAGGAAGTGGAGAAAGCTTAAAGGGGTTTTGGGGTCAGTCTTTTGTAAATGTTGACATCCAAAAAATGCTCTGCAGCCAATATTGAATAAATGATTTTGACTTAGCTATTCAAGGACTAAATATTTATACGAACGAAGTATTCTCTAAATATAAGTTACTTGTTTCAGGAACCGAAAAGACTCAGTAGTGTGAGGTGGCGGCACCCGCGCTGTAAGATATTCCCCCTCCACCTTATCAGTTAAGTCGTTACTCATTTACTTTATTGTTAATACAAATATACTATAATTGACTATTTATAAATAAATGAAATACAAAGTTTAGAATATTATTACTGCGTTTTATTTTACTGTTTTACAGTATTTTATTATTATTTCTTAGATATATGTATCGGGTGCCTCGTACCTAATCACATTTACTTTAATTAAGGCATTCGAATTAAAAAAAAAAAACCAAATCCATACATTGGTCAAAATCAAGTGTCAATGACCTCGGCAAACGATCAAAATAAAGGTTGCCGTTCTTAGCAAAACCTTTAACTAAAAGAAGAAATAATATTTGACACGGTAAAATGAAACTTATTTCAATACGAATAAGGTACATCAGTCATACGTTATCGTTAGCGTCATGAGCGAAAAGAAAATAGTTTTGTGTTTCACCCGGGACCATTGCTTGCTGCCAACCTAACTCTAGATATTTGGCGCTATTTATGTTTTAAATTTTATGCGGTTTTCTATTCATTAATAATTGTATTAAAATACTGTGATAAATATTTAATTTTTAACATTGTTGAATAATGCGTAATCCTTACATTTTTGTTTGATCTTTCTAGCCGTCACTTGTTTTTAAAAGGTTTTTAAGTTTTCAATTGACAACGTTTTTGCTGATTTCCGTGTTCGGGAACGTGTGCGTGTGTGAACTGTTTAGGTTTAGTGCATGGCCGCCGCGCCGGTTTCTTTACTGCGTTTGTGTTGCGCAAGAGATTGGTTTTGCGGTACGTGTATTTACAGGATTATTGTTTTTATTTAAAAAGGCTTTACGTGTTTTAGTGGACGGTATACCTATCGTGTATGCGAAAGTGGACGCCATTTTAGTGGTTTGTTTTTGTTTGTGATTTGTAATCAGTGTAAATAAACAATGCCTCGAGTAAATTACGCAGCCACGGAGTATACCGGTATCTTGCTTATTTACGGCGAATGCCATCAAAACGCTGCTCTAGCTTTGCGGACATATCGTGAGCGATATGGAACCAGTCGCGTTTGTCCTACAGATTCCCGAATCTTTGTAAGAGCAGTGCAATCAAAGTGAATATTGATCTAGTGATGCATAATAACCGTAAAGATAATTCGTTTCATCAAAACAAAAGTGATATGAAGTGATTGTAAGACGATTGAGATGTTAAGTTTGCCGCGTTTGATTCGCCGACATATTGTTGCGAATGTTGCAAGCGATGCGACGTTGCGCACCGCTCCTACAACACAGGTCAGTGAATTATGCAATGTACAAACTTATTAAAATGGTGTTCTAACTCTCGCACAATTTTATTTTATTTACTTTGTTTTTGCGTATTTTCTTTTTCCTTTGTGTCAATCGACATATATTAACCCTATTTCTTTGATCCGAGTATTAACCGTATTTAATTTAATGTGATTAGGTTCGCGACACACTTTGTATATAAGTACTATGGGTGTATCATAAGTTGGATCAATGTATTTTAATAAACATAAAATATAGGAATTGCTATTAAATAAAAAGCAAAAAACCGGTCAGTGGGTCGTCTTAGGGGCGGAACCAGCAAAAAACAAACAAATTCATCGTTAACATCTAGTTGAGACTAATCAATTTCATATAACAACTAAAAATACATATATATAGATCACAAAAATAATCGAATATATTATCTAACTAAACTATAGTAATCGATTTCACATAACTCGATGACGTAATAATCTAATGTGGTGTCGGCGGCGGTGGTGACGTAGCCTTATCCGCATGCTGTTCTTCATTCTCCTCATCTTCTCCATCCTCTCCATTTTCCTCTCCGTCTCCGTTCTCTTCTCCCTCGTCTCCATTCTCTGTGTCGCCGTTAGTTTCTGCTTCGCCGTTCTCTGTGCTTTGAGTGCGGTCTGGTGCCTCTTCTGCGTTCTCTTCTTTGCTGGCACGACGTCTCTGTAGAAGAAAGAAGAATTGTGTTAAAGAGCTTGTACGTGGTAAGAATGATGTAGGTGGTAATTGGTTACCGATAGGCGATAAGGTGTCAGTTAGTTATCTGATAATATCTGCAAAGTGTGAAACCAAAAGTTACAGTTTATCTGTCAGACAAGTTCCTGATAGGCTATCAGAAACTTTATCAGTAACCGGTGAACTAGCTATCAGCTAACGTAATATATTGTTTGAATATGCTATTGCCACCATAGGAAATTGTCATGTCACAACATTTTCTGTCCTGCACAGCTGACACCAGAATAATAGTTACCTTCTTCTTCTTCTTGCTCTTGGACTTGGGTTTCCTCTCCGGTTCGCTGTACCCTGGCGGGAAGAACCTCGCGCACTCCTCGCTGCCGACTACAGCGTCCGCGCTGACGTGCAGTGGGCCGAGAGCCAGGAGTTCCTCTGGAGGACCGTCAGGGAACAGGTCTTCGGGCTCTGCTAGTTCAGGCTCCGCTAAGCCCACTGCTATCATCAGGACAATGGTTTCGCAGCTGAGGATTTTATAAAAAATGTTTAATTTTTTATCTTTGAAATTGCATAAGTAACTCTTTGACGCAATGGTTCTAAAAAGGGCTTTGCCAATTACAAAATATTTCGGGGAAAGACAGATGGGGATATGGAACCTTCTAAATCTCATGTTTTTTCAGGGCACAAATTAGCTATGGTATATCTAGCATTTGCATTTCCACCTTGTTTACACCTATTATCGATATTACACAAAAAATAATAATGCTCAGTTATAGCCTCCACTTACTAATCCTTCTCAGGCCTCATCTCATACTGGTCTACAGTCTTGCACAACAACTTAGGTTCCTCAACGCTAGCATCAGCAAAGAACCCGTAGCGCAGCAGCCGCGCAGCCAGCGGTGGTAGCCCCACCAGGCTCAGTACAGCTCGACGCTGCCAGGCGCCGAACATTAAAAGTACGTGTGGAGGGGCGCTGGGGGGAGCTGGCTCCACTACTGCTCCTACCATCTGGGGAGTTATGAGATGGTGAAAATGGTATCTAGTGAACAATCTTGGCCTCAAAGCTTATTATTTAAACGGTGTGTAGCTGGCACACGTGTAAAAATTACAAGTCCATGAATGACAGTCAAACTTATGTATTCGACCGACACTGTATGCCTGTAGCAACGTACATTACATTATCACCAATTAAGTTCTTACTTCTTTTTGATTGTGTCATAACACAATATGATTTTAACTAAAACCACTCAAAACTGTCTCCCCGCGCACGCAAAGGTCCTTTGAAGTTACCCACCAAATACTTAGTTTGATTTGGAATCTCCACTGGCCCAATATAAAAAACCTATGTTGATGTCTCACCTTTGGGAACAATACATCGAGTACCGCAGCCCTTTCATGCCGGTCCTTCGGCACGTACAGTCCAATGGTGTTGCCATCGCGCAGTTCTGTTGCGGGCAGCTTCTTGCGAGCATCGTCGTCTTCTGCCAGGCCATCCCCACAGAGCGCTCGGCGAGTTAACTCTGGAAGAGGAGATAAGAAATGTTTACTAGCTGAAATATGCAGGCATTCTTTAAGTTGATGTACTTGAAATAGATAGAAGGCGAGGAAAAGGCATGTCGATAACAAATCCATCCAGACCGACCGATTGTTGGCCATGACGACTGTTCTCTAAGAGGATCAGCCTGCTGCGCAGGAAATGAAGCTTCGTCTTTTAATGATTAGAACGACGGGAACATTGGTGGTCGAAGGGTTTTAAATATTAGTGGTAGATTATGTTTTAAATTTAGATTGCATTATAGTGTTAGTAATTAATCCAAAAAGTTTATGTTTAAAACAGCTCACCAATAATGTCCCCCTCTTTATCAGGCATCTTCTTAAACAGCAGCGCTAATGACGGGCGTTCAATAATCGCAGCGGCCGCATTGGGATCACCAAGCTCTGGTTCTTCTACAGACAAAATCTTAGCGCCTTCCTTGCCTACTACGATCGGGCACTTGTCTGCTAAAATTACTCCTGAAAATTGAAGAAATAAGACATCTTATCACTTCGTTATTTCTTTCACTATACTTGAATGCCACCATGCCAATGAATTTCATCAGTGGATTGTTAGGGATTCTGAATGCATCGCGGACGTGATGATATGATTCCACGATCGTTGTTGTGTGTTGTTGTGTCTATGTTTTTACCTACCTACGTAAAAAAAATGATTGTATGGAAAAGCTCGATATGCACATTGCTAAATAAATCCCATTTATATTTTTGCGAACCATTTATGTATGTAGCCGCGTTCAAAAAAACATTCTAATTACTTATCAAATGCCCCAAAAATGGCTATGTGCTTACCAAAAGGTTCAATAGTATCAGTGATCTTCCTCAAATGTTTCTGCGCGTGCGGCAGCATCAGCGCGGGACAGATGTCGTTGAAGTGCATCTCCATGCGCTTGGCCCGGGCCTCCCGGCGATCGAACCTGGCGGCTTCTATTGCTGCTGCTTCTTTGGCTTTCTTTTCCTCTTCGATCTTCGCTTGAGCGTTTGCTACTTCCTGGAATAATAATACAGGTCTTTGTTAAATTGAGGCATAGTTATGATGGATGAGGTATAGTTGCTCATGGTCATGAAGGATAAAAAAGCGTTTCTTGTCAGAAGACTTATGTGTTCAATGTTGTCTTTAGTATCACTCTTGCATTCCCTAATTCACTTCTACAATTCTTTCTTGCACTTTTCAATTTCTCACGAGAAATTCTTTCTTAACTCTTTATATTTAGTTAGTCAAGGTTGTTTAAATAATGAAGGTGAACGTAATTATCACCTGTTCTGGGGTGGTGAGTTCATGTGGAGCTCGCTTGGGTCTCTCCAACTCTCCCTTTTTTGCCAGTTCTTCATTTCGAAGCTCCTGCTCTATGGTGCGCGCGATGCGAGGCGCGTCGGCGCCGAATACCACGTTCAGGAGTTGTCCGGCCTGGAATAAGAACACTAAAGTCTTTTAATACCATATTTTATCATGTTTTTGATGACGACTTTCGATCTTGCCACGGAGTCCCCGTATCTTACTGTGTTAAAATTATTAAACATTGAAACAAGAGAATCAAAACATTTAGACATTATTTTCGCATCAATCAGTACTTTTCACATTTACCGTGCCTTTAACGCCAGCTATTTCTAACCTACATGCATTTAAAACACCATTAAATCCAGAGTGTCTAAAAACTTCGACGATAGCGCAAACTTTTGCAAAACTTTCTTTAATGGCTGTGGATATGTAAATATACATGTCTGGAGTTTTTTAGACGTTTGGTCGATACTCATACTCATGGCTCTTAGAATCGCTGTTCCATATGATAGACATAAAGATACAGAGGTTTATGTATGTATGTATGTACCCGTATGTGGACACGTATGCTGTGTGGTTCGTGCATGGTCGTACAAGGCACCCGCCAGACACTTTCTTTGTTCGAATCTATTTTCAAGAAACAAGGTGTTTTTTTCATTTGTCATTGTGAGGTGACACTTTCGTATGGGTTCACGAAAGAACTTTGGAGTGGGGGAGAGTTTCATGATGTGTTCGATGAAACGCTTTGTGTGGCGAACTTTAAAGATTTATAACTGCTTTCGTATCGTTAAGTAATGCCCCAAATATCGAATCAGGCCGATTTTCCTGTCGCCATCTAGGAATTCCCCTGGGTTTAGGATTTATCTAAGTAACTAAGTCTGTATTAATTGCCACAACTTACCGCGATAAACATCCAAGTAGGTTCACTGCGTTTCCTGAACCTCTTCAGGCATTCTATGGTGTCCGATTTGGCCTGTAAACATTTTTAAATGCATGAGATATATGAAAACTAGATTTAGCTGAATTCAAAGCCTAAAAAGTGTTGGGTTAAATAGGATAGTGTTAATTTAAAAAACAGTAAGTCAAAATCCTGGGCGTTTGTTCCTAGAAGAGTCTACTACTGGAACTTATTGGAGATGTATTACTACACTGCCTGACAACCTGTGCTGTAGATTAATTAATGATGATGGGTAGACTATGTAGGCAAATCTTACCACGGCCAGATGCAGGTTGTCTCCTCCCAGTTCCACCTTGATCTTCTTGAGGTTGCCCACCATGCCGATGCAGGGTCCACACCACTCCGAGTACACGTCCACCACTACACCACACAAACAACACATATGAAAATATTTCCTTTTCGAAAACTTAAGGATTAGATGTAAGCATCATGTCATTCCGTCCACCAGAGGATAATAATGACATTGGCATCACGGATGGTGCGCACGAAACGAGCCAATAACGAGTTGTTAACTTGTATGTTTTTTTATTTCACTTATCGGGCTTAATCACTGCTTATTCTAATCCTAAGTCAAAGACTCCGGTACTCTACTACTACTAACAGACCTCTTTATTAAGCCATCAAAACCTACTAAATGCTTAATTCTTAACACTTCCCAACTTATATTTAAAGCTTAATGGTTGGCACTCACCCAATAATCCATCTCTAGTGAGAAACTTGTTCCACTCATCATCTGTATTCAGTTCTGCCTGCAACTGGACTTGCGCGGCCTTCTTGCCTGCGCCAGCCGCGGCAGCCGCAGCAGCAGCGTTGGCGACCGCACTCGTTAACGCCATGCACTCGAGTGACGAGCGAGCGCCGCGTGTGTGATGTGAAGCGAGTGTGAATGTGGGTGGGGGTAGAGGCGGCATTTGTGAGGTTGAAGTTGTGGTAGGTGTGAGCAAGGAGGTACAAAGCAAAGGTGTTAGGATGAAGTGATGATGTTTCTTGCATGCTGGGTCTGGTGCTGTGACGGGTGTTGCGTCGGGTGCTGTGACGGCAAGCGTGATCAAGCTTAGCTTGTGCAGTAGTTAATGTCATTCTGCAGGGTTTTAATATACATGGACCACCTTAACAAGGTATAAATCCCACATGGAATGGTCCGTTTATGTATATGTCTCAAATATGTTTAAATTGGTCTCTTCCGTTAAATCTAGTGACTACCTACAGTACCTGCACCAAGAGCAGCAGAAAAACTTTCCAAATAAATATGAATAAAGCTTATCGCCTTTCCTCATAGCTCTTTGTGCCTTGCATGTCGAAAGTGGAAAAGTAGCAAACAAAAGTTTTTATAGTTCTTAACAGATACGGCCGCTACGGCCGTAAAGCCGGACGTTTATGTACCTACCTACATGTATCGATTTATTGAAAAAGAATATACGAATGCTATGTATCTAGAGGCAAGTGATCCGAAGGTCGTTTCAGAAATACTTTATCATAGGAAATCTGAAGAAAGCACAGATGTAGCTAGGAACTAGACTGATGGCCGTGATGGATTCTTTATTAACGAATTTTACCCTTTTTTTTTTTTTTGTTTCAGCTGAGGAAAATGCCTGACGCATACACACACCGCCGCGGGGAGACGGTGAGGTTATGTGGGGCTTGCACCCACTAAAAACCTCAGCGTTTGTGCCGTCTTCTGCCTTTTAGAGAGGGGCCACGAGGACCAAAGACGACTTTCGTGACAACGAATTTTACCCTAACTAAAGTACCTATAGTTGTAACGTTCTATTAACTTTTATTTTAAGTTAGCAGTTCCATCTATCAAGGTTTGTCTATTACGGAATTCTGTGGGTAGGTAAGCGCCCTCTTTGTGCTCATCAACCTATTATGTAAACAGCGGCACCTAGTGGCAAGTAGAATCAACCATGTAGTTTATTTCTACTCGCCGCTGGAGGGCACTCTAGAAGCAAGCAAGTCCTTTAGAGCTGCGAAAGTTCGGTGGAAAATGCGGTAGGTGGCGCGTTTGCAACCCTGTTTCTTAAAAAAATATTTTTTGTAGGTAAGCTTGTAATAAGTAACACAGAGTGGAATATTTGCGTGAAATCTAGGTAGGCAGAGGGTTAAGATTTGCTAGAGTTAGTAACCAGTTTCACCTTTTGGTGTTTGAGCAAAGTAAATGGCAAAAATGAAAAGGAAAAGGTGCTCCATTTTTCACATTACCGCAAAAAGCATCTGTATTCAATGATATTTTCCCGAGCTAATCAGGAAACGCGACGTAATCAATTACTTGGCAAGTTTAACCGTCAGTGGGTAATGGATTACGGGCCGTAACGGTTCCAATCTGTCACCATCTAGTTAATGCATTAATGCAATCTTTTTACTGAACCGCCTTCAGAGGACGTACGACTCAGCCCTTACAGCGCTGAGAACGCAAATACATTTTAATAATGTTTGAGTTAGTTAGGAATCCCTTTAAGTTCTCGTTTTTTTTGCGTTTACATAATATACTGATGGTATTTATTGCTGACTAATTACGAAGACAACAGGAAGCTCGAGAAATAAAGTATACTTAATTACCATTTATTAAAATGTATCAAAATAACGATTTTTCATAAGAAAAAGTGCCATCAGTCCCTTAGCATGTTTCGCGGTAATTTCGCTTTCATCATACGATTGAACCCTTTTTACGTTTGGAAAATAAACTTTTGAGTACTTAACCCAAAATAGATCGAAGACAACTGATATGATTTGTATCTCTCATAAAGATAATTTAATCAGACATGAAAACCGAAGGTCTTTGGAGTCAGTGAACAATGCAAGTATCGCATGACGTGGACAAACTCGTAAATAACTGGAATGTCACAAGTTTGAGAATTAATTAAATATCTGTTACACTGTCTGATGCATATTCATTTGCAGTATTGTGGAAAGGTTAGGACCTGGATTAGAAGCTCTTCCGGTGTTGTTATTAGAAACTGTGGTTATCATTTCGTCTAAGACGAGTTATTATGCCATTGACTACGCCAATTCACATTCTATTGTATATATCGGTATGCGCATACTTTTTGGTTATTAATGGCGTCCAGCGTAATTGTCGGCTGTTAAGGATCAGCCAGTTGGGCAGACACAAGTGCACAAGCATTTGCGTAGCCATAGGTGCACTCTCTTGTCCCCCACTCTCATAGTCCGATGTGGCGGCAAACTCACAAGCTGAGAGTATGTATCAATCACTAACTTCCCGAGTCAAATCGAATTTTCTCATTGAGACACTTCTTTAAGTGGATTAGGATGTCGAATTTAGATCCCAGTGTAAATTCCCTCTTCTGCTGAAACTGTTGTATGTTTCTACACGGACCCACAGCACCAGTTCACATTCAACCCACTGATCCCCAAACCCTTCATTGAGGAACGAAGCACGCCATCCGCCGTAACCATCACACAAAAATGCAGAAAGAATAAGTAAAATGTCAACTATTTGCGTTTACCGTCCGTCGTAAATCACCTACGGTGGCTCTGTCACAAAATGGAGAACTTGGTTAATTTTATTCGTCTTTGATTCATGGTGGAAGCACGCGACGGCCACGTTACGGTGTCTTCTGTGGCCCATGAGGTTACTGGGTATATTCCACTTGATTTATTGATGGTGGTGATGAAAGTGTACATAATGTGTTGGTTTTTCATGGGTTATTAATGATTGCTCGTGTGGGAATGTAGAGAGTCCTCGTGTGGGCGATGTCACGTTGTATAGTTGTGAAGGGTTCTTGTATACAGTGGCGTTCAAAAAGTATTTGATGATATTGAAACTGAATTAATGTTGAAAGTTAGTCGAGTCAATTTTGACGAAATCGTACCCGTGACAAATAAATTACACCTGAATGTTATTACGCAGCCTGACCCCATTGTTTGGAAAGAACTTCCATCAGCGTAATGGCTAAGAAATAAACCTGACTACGGTAGCTATCGTTTGTCGACAGAAATACATTAATTTTAACCGTCTGTAACTTGAGCCGGATTACGTCCAATGAAAGCTTTTATTTAGGTCGGAGATTTTAGTGTTTTTAAGAATTTACAAATAGAAACCTGAGAAGAAAACCATCGATTACATCAATATTTTCTGATACACTGACGATGATTAAATAAATATAATAAAAAATCTGGTAAGTATCTTAGCGATTGACAAAGTTATTAACCTATCTATGCAAATCTATTAGCAAGCATTGCTTTCAGGTTAGTGGAGTACGGAAGTATCCCTAATTATCACTTATCCCGATAGAAACTTAAGAATCTATCTACGGTTTAGTATCTAGTGATGGTGATGAGTGTGCAGTACTGAACACGTAAACTTCTGCAAACACCTGAAAAGTGAAGTGGTTAAGTTTGGTTCGCAACCGTTTGTTTTCCAGTGGAAACTAGGTTTTTCAGAAAAGAATGGCGAAACATAATAGTTTCATTTCCTTTCAAAGCAACACTTGGTTGCTTTTTCAGGAGTTGCATATGTTGGAAAAATAGAAATAGTCTGGCAGCTTGAAATAAATAATATGGCTACCGAAACATCTATGTATACAATTATTTTAAAGCTGTCTGTTGTTATGTTTGAACGTGCTAATCTAGAATTGTTGGATCAATTTGATTATTTTTTTAGTTATATTTTATGCGGTTGCGCCAAATCTATCAATATAATCCTACGCGGTAGAAACGAGAAGTGAAATAGGCAGAAAAAAGTTTTGATATGTGAATTTTAGTCTTAATCTTATTATGGGCCAATAGCAGATGGCTGGAAAAAAAATTACTTCTGACCTAACCTTCTAGATATATCTAAAGCTTCTTTAAAGCGGTAAGGGATTTATTTTATATTTCAGGCCAAAGTTAATGAAGAACGGAATGAGCTGAAATATTTACCGACAAGATTAACGGCTAACCCAATGGAAAAATTTACGAAAAACCGGAGGCCTACTGTAGGTGTTACGAAAGCTGGAGAGCTCTGAATTGTATCATTAATTTAACCTCCTAATAAAAGCCTGGGTTTTACCTAGATTGATGAGCTGAAGAAAACTTTACTGTTTATTAAATCCCTAATGGACGAAACTATAGTTATTGTTAACATTGAGGATCTGCCTACGATTTACATCTAGTTTAATCCTCATTCTTTATTAGTTTTTTAGTGTAGGTACTATTATTTATACTGTCTTGAGCTCTTTTCCTAGCTTCAGTAAACTTTTACAATCTACAACAGGTTTATGATAGGTACATTGTACAATATCCCATCAAAACACCTTAAATAAAATACGAAGCGGTGTCCAAACTTTCAGCCACATGTTCCGAGGTAGCTCCCTACTCCCAGGGGCCCGTTTGTGGGGCTTTGCGTAAGCGGCCCGGGGCCCCACAAAGCTAATGCGAGCCTTAATTATGAACGGAGCCCGGATGCGAGGATACTCAGCCACATTAATATGCTAATATTCTATTTTCAGATGCCATGTTTGGGTTCCGTGTTACAATTGTCTTACAGGACTTGTAGATAAGTTATCAGTTACAAGTACATATATCTACTGTGTTTGTGTGTGTATACATTGTGTTTCTGTGCTATATTTTTTTGCGAAAGCTTTTTTTATGGGGCAGTCAAGGAATTTAGTCATAATACTAAAATAGTGTCAGAAAAAGGTATACCTGGCCTGTTTGACTTACTATCATTACAGAGAAGTGACATGCATTATTATTGTTGTTGTAGATAACTTGTCATAGTGTCGGTGTACTGTATCTATAAACTTAAGGTTTGTAAAAAAAATATATGCAAGAACATATTCAGAAGAATAATATTATATGTTACCCAAATTATCCTGATCTCTATGCGTATCGCGCACTCACGCAGCGGTATTCATTTAATATTATCAAAGCTATTCAAAAAGCATAATTTTATCATGTCGGCGCTAATCTTTCCGGAGCGAAGCAGTTATTAATATTACAGTACTTCCTTCGCGGTTTTCCGTGAATTTCCAACGTTGTAGACTTTTATATTTGGCAGGCAATATGTTTTTGATAATGTCGGTCACGTATTTCCAATTTGGATTTCGAGAACGTTGGCTGTTCGTAAATGAGTTAAAATTTATGCTAGTATTAATTTAGTTTGGGAATTGCTTCTTGCATGCTCAATTGGACCTAGTTTTCTAGTTTAGGAAACTTTAACTACTAACAGTATAGAAGTAAGTTTCGCTGCAAACTTCTAGTCGACCGATAGTTTTTTTTTATTTCAGTATGTGGATGATCAAGACTACTGAAATCTTGATTGAAATCACCAATACATTGACAACCAACGGGTCAACTGTTTAGTCTGCAGTGTGATCCAAGTTACCATTTACTTTTCTTAGGTACCTATCTTAATGAAATACCACATGATAAAATGTCTGTATATAATAGCCGAGAAATATTTTCTCCACATTTAAATCATATTTTCATAGCGAATATTTCACTGGCACAATACCTCCAACTGCAGCAGTATGCAAGTAATGATTAATGAAGATATGCAGGTCAGCTCGGAATGCAATTACTGCAGAGTTGTACAATTGCACACATTCTCAGCATAGCCTGATGCTCCAGTTACTGCAAAATTATTGTTTTTAAGCTATTAACTACGACTTAAAATATTATTGTTCCTACTTCTCATGTTCTAATTGTTTTAATGTAAAGTTATTCCCTTGTCCCCATCAAACCAAACATAATATAAAAAACAAATAAAATAAATTGTGAAAGTCGATGTGGTAAGAAATGATGTTACTTGTGAGATGACGGCAGACAGAAGAGTATGGAAGGAGAAAACATCATCATCATGCTGCGCCGACCCCAAATAAATTGGGATAAGGGCAGGAGGATGATGATGACGAATAAAAACATGCCATGATCTGGAATTCGACATAATTTTATATCGTATCAATTATTGGCTATGAACTGGTGCTGCAAACATTGGAAGCATTCTTCTAAGGCTGAAATTTGAAAGGTTGGTGATGGTTGAGGTTTAAGTTCTATATTTTATTGAATAACTACTGTACAGTGTACTAATAAAGCACAACTTTACATCTTTGCAATAACAACAATTCAACCAAACAAAGTGATTATTGGTGCAAAATGTGTAACACTATTGGCTCCAATATTGGTAACACGTCAATGTCCAACGCTGAGTAGTAGAAATTCAACGAACTAATTAGCCAGCCGTCAATGGACATGCAAGTGTGACCAACATTGGACCGAATGTTGGGCCAAGATTACTGACGGGCTAGCCTCATGGCGGGAACTTCGCGAAGTTTTTACACAAACATTTGTAGGTAAACAAAACTTTGTTAACACTTCAGAAGGTTCCAAAACTTGCAAAAAACTTCAGGATATGAAGATTTTTTATCTATATCATAAACAATCCATCATCACTGCAATTTTGTCTGCAAAACCACGCAATTTTTTAAGCTGTCTTCCCAGTCACGTTTAACCACGGTGGTACAAATAGTGGTACCACAATCGGCAATGTGGTGAACCTTGCCGGGTGCCGTCCCGGGCTCCACTGCGCCCCACCGGCAAGCCTCCCCAATTATAAGTTGAGGCACACGCGATCCAAGCTCGCCAGCTATCTACCACATTTACATAAGTAATTTAAACTCGCTTTCAGGTAATTTGAAAATAATTTGGTTGTATAAAGTTTTATGGCAGAATTATTAATGCATTCGCTTCTTATTGTTTGCAGTTTTTAATGTTTGTCTGGGTCGGTTAGATTCTTATCTGATAACCTTATGTTATTATTATTATGTTATTGGTTGAAACTTTGTGATCTGATCATCTTTAAAGATGAAAGCAAAAGAAGCTGTTAAGATACCGCTCCAAGGATCACGACTAGCATTCCAAGCATGGGAGAGGGATGGCTTTGCGGAAGTACCGTCCCAGTAATAGCATCAGGATTCTTTAAGACAGTATAGGGATAGTATTATAACGTTCATCAATTAACATAAAATTACATTTATTCTATGAAATGGCTAGGGGATGAGGTTTTCCCCTGTCCTGTGTCGTTGTTATGATCAATTTGCATGTTGCAAGTCTAAACAACTCACACCAGATACTTTCTGAAAAATAGCTGAATAATCAGCTCACGAGCAATTAGCTCTCGCTATCCCGCGTGGGGGCAGTGACCCCGCATCACTCTGTCAGGGCCAGAGATTACCCGGCTCCCCAACCCTCGGCGGTGTTGCCAACACACGCCCATTTGGCAGCGCCGCGGTGCTAAATAACTATGACAAATAATAATATAAGTTGTTTAACAGTTGTGCTGTTAGTTAAATTTTGTAGTGCTGGATTGGATGTTTGTTGTATTTTTTAAATAATAAGACCAGCAATGAAACATCATAGGTTCCTTGCCTCCGAGACTGAAGTAAGATGTTACGATTGCGTTCCCGTCGTTCTGGCCAATACGACATTTAGCAAAGGTTTACTTATAAACTTGGATCTTTCATACTACATTCTCAAGTGTTGGACCTAAAGATCATCTCCCGATATGGCCTAACAATAATTTACCCTCCTACACAAATACACCCCCAAAATTTCGCTCGCCGTCACTCCGGTGTCACAATGTCATATCCTCTGAATGGGGCGATATTTCACATGCTGGCAACACCGAACATTAATCACCATGCTTAGGCGCTCGCCGCACGTAATGAACTATTGTTACAATCAATAACCCTTGCATGCTGAGTGGTTAGGATTGGGGGTCTTCGATTTATGCAACCGCGTTTTAGTGTTAACTTGGTGACGAAGTTTGGGGGCTTTGAATTTAATTGAGTGCTGTGTTGCATTTATGTCTGACTAGATAGTCGAGGATATATGTATTGGCACAACAATCGTACATGCGATAGGTAATCGGATGATCTGACACAGGTTGCGGGTAGGCTGTAGTTCCTTTTGGAAGTCAATTTTCAGCAGTGGACGTCTTATGGCTGAAATAATGATGATGAAAATACACAAACAAAACCCAGGATTATTCCTGCATGGGAATCGAATCTGCTCTCAAAGCAGGATTATGTAAAAAATACTTTTATTGTGAAATTAATATTTCAGAACGCGACTGAAATCACTTTAGTTAAAAGCAATCAACGCAGTATTCAACAAGTGATTACATATAATTAAATTACTTAGTAACAGACAAACAGTCACCTTGATTTCCAAGTCACTAGTTTTTGTCTACAACAGTGCTATATTAGGTTTCCAAAACGACTACTGAATTCAGAAAAAAAAACCTTGTGGTAAATATAGACCAGGGTCAAATAACAGACCTGACACGGGAATCGAATCTTGGGCTCTGAACTGGAAATAAAACAGCATAGATGTTCCACAGTTTATTTAGTTGTGACAAAATGAAACAAACAATCTTAATTATTTGACATTCTACCTCCTTATTTATGTAATAGGCTATTGAGGATGCATTTTAGTCGCGTGACTAGTAGGTATAGTTCCAATAAGTTTGCTACTCCTAAGATAGCCATTTGATGCCTGGCATATGCGCAGTGTTTTGTTCTTACATTTTTATCATCGTCATGTCAGTAGTAGAACTGAAACAGTGATAGTAGTAAACTTATTTTATTTGACGAGAAATGTACTCTTATTTTACTCAGAAATAAGAAGAAACAGTTTAAAAAAAACAGAAAACACTTTCTGCTTTCATAATTGCTTATTAAAAATGAAAATCACAATCTTTACATTTATTAAAATGATTTAAACATCAAATGGTATACGAAGGGCCACGAGACTGCATAAGATTTACAAACTTTACTGTATAACTGGTATAGAACCCATTAATTAAATACCTTCTAAGCTAACTCCATAACTTAGTACAATCACTAACCAAACAAGTTCAGTCTAAGAGATCCGAAAAACGAGTATTAAATTAACTTCTAAGTTTAACCTAAGTTCATACCTAAATAATATTATTGTTACTTAAATGTCATTCATTTAAAAAATCTTAAAAATTGCATTTCATTGTTGGTATGATAATGTATTAATTTTATGAATAGAACATACATAAATATAATTATTGAATTCCATGCGTAATATTAATATTCACACTATGAATGTTATTATTACGTCTCCACTTTTTTATCAATTAATAATAAAATTGTTCAATTCATAATATTTTATAACCATTATATCATCATCATCATTGGCCACAGAGCATCTAGGTCAGATGATTGTGGCAGTGCTTGTCTATGCGGTTATTACTGCCGCAAACAATTTCTTTTGCGTTCACAAAACAATAAATATAGGGCGGTAAAAATAACTAGATACCCTCTATACTCTATTTGAGTAGAGACTCGACTAGAGGTAAACGTTCTTGACAGGCCTCTCTATTTAAAACTCAGTTGAAGAATAAAATGCGAAAAAAAAATTATGAAATACAATAATAACAATTAGTTATTCAATTGAATACTTACAGTCTTACTTATAAAAATCATCTAATCATCTTCTAAGCATCATTTTAACTAATTACTACTTAAGGCCTTACGTAGTGATTACATATTTGGGTTCACAAGTTAAGACATATAACACGTTTCAACGTTTATAAGTAAGATTTTTTCTTAAACATCCCTTAAGCATTAGGTACTTATTATTTAATTCACGTTTATAAGTAAGTCTGTTATTATAAAGTAGTAGTTTATTTGTTTAATACGTATTTGTGTAACGTCCTATCAAGATTGTTTACCTTTAGTTAACGCCTATTCCAACTGAGTATATTTCTCTTATTATTTAACCTAACAATATCATTATTTCTCAATGAGCTTTTAAGTACAACAAACAATATGTACGATCTCTGCGATTAAGTTTAATTAAAGTATCAAGTAAACATTTCGCATGTCTGAATTTCTTTTTTTTTAATACTCAGAGACCAGATTTACCCGAAACTCAAAACGCTATTCGTATTTAAGGGTTTAATTGCAGAAAATGTACTAAGTTTAAACATTAAAGATACCTGTATTTTTTCTGACTCACAACTAGGATTAAAGAACCTACAAAATAAAGACGTTCAGTAGTACATTTAAAGTAGGGAACTCTAATTCTAATTTCGTTTGACAAATTATATATTTCAATAATAAAATTTATAAACTTTTAGAAAAGTACTTTCTGTTTCGCAGGTTTATGAAACCTTTTTGGAATGGATAATAATATAATCAACGGCCAAAGTTACAGATATTTACTGTAGACAATCAGTGTTTACATTTTCTATTTCATATCATGGTCACTTTGATATGAAAATTGCATCACAATAACCTTTTACAGAACCCACTGTTTGTCATGTTAATGCTCTTAAGATCTTGCTTGACCAAACTCAAATAGTTAAGCTCTTATAGTTTCTTATTTCCTTCAATAAACACCTGTAACTTGACAGCTTAATTTACCCACACACTTCAGACTAAAGTCGGCTTACATATGCGTGTTACCATTCATCTTCACACTGATTTATGAGCCCAAACAAACTATCGGCCGACTAAAAGTTTGTAGTTTGCGGGTGATCTTAATTGCAACAATGCAACTATCGTTTCCTAGGCATTAGAGCTAAATAACATGCAATTATATTATCCTTTGGTGCCCCATGCCTTTGGTGCGTCGAACATTCGAGAAGTGGCCATAGTCAGGGATATCTCCAGTTCTGTAACATTCATTATAAACATGATCAGTGGGTAATGCTTAAAAAGTTAATGACTTGCAATCACGAGAGTTCAATAAAACGATTTGTGCTTGATTTATTTTCTGCAGTTATGTCTATACCTATTGAAATGGGTTACGGGTAGGGAATGCAATCCCGGGATCCCGGATCCCGAGATCCCGGGATCCCGGCCTTATTCCAGTCCCGAAAATCCCGGGTTTAGATTTGTCCAATCCCGGGATTCTCGGGATTAACGAAAATGCTAAAAGTTACTAACTGTATTTTTTTTTAGAAATTACTCATCGTAACTTTCTTTGTAAACGCAATGTTACAGTCAATGTCACAACACAATTTCGAATTGACAGCTGATTATTATTAGTCGTACGTATTGACCGACGCAGAGGATCGTACAACTTCAGAGATTAGAGCAAGAAGATACTTCAGAAGAGTTGTCATTCAATGATGGCTCTTCTTCTTCTACTAACACTGAACTCACGCTACAGGAAAAACTACAG
This sequence comes from Helicoverpa assulta, assembly GCA_963856015.1. NCBI lineage: Eukaryota > Metazoa > Arthropoda > Insecta > Lepidoptera > Noctuidae > Helicoverpa > Helicoverpa assulta. The sequence goes on from CAWLCW010000008.1 coordinate 565,090, forward strand.
CTGGAGATAGACAATACCATGAGAACTTTTTCCCCAGGTGAACCTAAAGAAACAGACCTGTCGAAAATCGTAAAACAAGAAATGAATCTTTTCGGCTTGGAGATGATACTTTAAATTAAAAAGAAGTTGTTTTAGTTAAAAAGTTAATGTTTTAGAAGTTTATTTTTGTTTTGATTTTGTTCACATTAACACGGAAGTCGACGAAAGACTGCTGAGTTCAAATAAAAATGATATCCGATGATTTTTTTGTCGTTTTTAATACAAATTTTCAATCTCGAGTCTATCCCGGGATCCCGGGGTTGTCTTTGTTCAATCCCGTAGTCCCGGGATTGAAAATAGGGGCCGGGATTGCATTCCCTAGTTACGGGTTATGTGTGATAAGAGTTAAATAGGGTTCGAATGTCGTCTTAAAATAGTTCTTGGTTCTATATGGTTACTTCTTCGCGTTCTGTGTAAAAGGTCAGTGTACTGGTCAATATTTGTCTAGTCTACCCACGTTGTCTGCGCTGTCAACCCACGGTTTAAATGGTTAAACCTTACCATAGAACGAAGTCTCGATCTTCAAATTAAGGTATGATTTTTCAGAATTCATAATTACAATAAATTGCTGTTCCTCGCGATTCCATCTGTACTAGTTCGCGCACCCGGATTAAAACACTATACGAACTTTTTTCCTAAATATTTCCTGAAGATCAGTTTCGAAAGTATGTGAATAACATTTTGTGTGACCCTTATTTAAAACGCAATATAAGTAGATCACCACCAAGTATTGGCAGCACAATAAACATTAAAATTAAAACAATTACGAATGAAAGCCGCTGCGATTAATATTTGACAATACGCGTTAATAACTGATGCGTAACGGAACGTGTATTGTGGTTCCCGATTGTTCCTATAGAGGGCGCAATCGGTGATGTTTGTCGCGTTAAATATTATTTGCAACATCGAGTGATGAAGGCATGGCGATATTCCATAGATAAAGCTGTATGTGTGCCTGTAGTTCTAGCTTAATTTAAGTACGGATTATGTAGTTTTTTATAAATGATGGGATACTTATGGCTAGTAATAAAAGCTCCGACAAAAAAAGAAGAATTGACCTTACTCAAAATACTAAATCTACTGACTAAAATACTAACTTTCCGACTATTTTCGTCCCATTTTTTTAAGAGAAAATGTTATTATTATTTGTTGTTAAATTCGATATTTGTCGGTAATTCGTTATAACGCTGGTTAATTAGAATAATAGTCGGCCACAGATCGCTGGAGATTAATTTGTTTGTCGAAGCCATTATTATTTTCCGATACTTGTTAGCAATCAGTTCGTAAATCAGTCGATGAGATCATAAATCTAGAAAGGATGTGCGATGGTTCATAATGATAGCCAACAGAAAAGAAAAGAACTGAAAACATTTAGACCAATGACTCACTGAGTTGGTAATCTGGCAAGAAGAAGACTCAGAATTTTTGAATCTTCTGATTATAATTTCGAGAAGACAACAAATAGGTAGGTACCTACAACATTTTGTAATATTGGCTTATACGAGTCACATGGGCATATCAAAAGAACAAGCATGTCCTCTCATACTCATTTCCTAGCTCCACGATCACCGGTGGTTGGTTGGCAGCCATTGGCTAAATATGGCATAGTTTAGTATATTTGTTTGTTAATATGATGTAATTATGTGGAATGCGATTGTGGTTGTTCAACCAATCTGATTGCGGCTGTTAGGCTGCCAATGGCCTGGTAATTGAGTGATGTGTCACGGGGAGCTGGTTGGTTTTGTGAAATTCCGTTGATTAAGGTTGATTTTTGGTTTATTTTTGGTTTATTTTATAAATATTCACATCATTGTTTGTTAGTTCGTGGTTAATGGAAGCCCTACGTTTGAAGCCAAGACATTTTTGGGACACTACCTCTTGGTAACTTTAATTCTATTGTATAAGTAATATTCAAACGACTCAAGGCGTGAATTCGAGTAAAGAAAGGGAATTACTATTTAGTCTCTAGTACTTAATTTTGTAAAAGTACCAAGTAGCAAGTACCAATGCAACTTTTCTAAGTTTGTAAGTACTTTCTAAGTATATCTTAGACACCAAGGACTGTGTTTAGGATGGCACGTTTAACTGTAGGTCCCGGCTGTCATTGAACATCCTTGGCAGTCGTTACGGGTAGTCAGAAGCCAGTAAGTCTGACACCAGTCTAACCAAGGGGTACGGGGTTGCCCGGGTAACTGGGTTGAGGGGGTCAGATAGGGCAGTCGCTCCTTGGATGTAGCTGAGTACCAGTGTAAAGCCCTGGTACTCAGCTACATCCGGTTAGACTGGAAGCCGACCCCAGCATAGTTGGGAAAAGGCTCGGAGGATGATGACTTAATTTTGTAAAAACGGCTGAGTCTAATCTGTCCTATAGATGCCAAAATAAAAAAATACATTAGGTAACCCAATGGGGTGAAATAAATTTTCCTGAAAATATTTCCTTATAATTCTTTCTTTTTTAATTTGAAATCCGATACATTTAACGCATTGGCATCATATGAGCCGCCTCACTTGTCTCACCAAATGGTGCATGACTGACCTGAGTCACGCGCACGCGGCGCCAAGGTAAGCACACGTTATGCAACAGGCAGCCACTCGTGCGCAGTTCTAACGCAATGAGTGGTTTATCGCTATCGTTTTAATTGGTGTTATATGAGGATAGGATGCGGTACAGATTTTTTGTTACATTGAGTGTTATTATAATTTGATGATTTTGATGCGGATGTCATTTGAACATCTTTGGCAGTCATTACGGGTAGTGAGAAGTCAGTAAGTCTGACAACTAGTCTTACCTAGGAGTATTGGGTTGACCAGATAACTTGGTTGAAGAGGTCAGATAAGCAGTCGCTTCGTGTGGCACACTGGTAGGTACTGAACTATATCTGGCTAGACTGGATGCCAAATCCAACATAGATGGGAAAAGAAAGGCTAAGTAGATGATGATATTATTTTAGTGCAAAGGTAAAAGTTAGGTTAGGCTGCACAAATGACGTTCATCAGATAAAGTATAATCATCGGCACCAATCTTGAGCGCTAACCTTCTCCTGCGCAGAAGTAATTTATTGGGTCCCTTTTGTGATATGAAGTGAGGCGCGGGGGCGGGCTAAAACGGTGATTGGCCCGCAGCGCATCGCGTCACTCGGGATTGGGTGTTTGTTAATAAATCACTTCTGCGCAGATGAAGGTCAGCGCTTAAGATTCGTGCCGATAACTATAGTTTTGATCAGTTGACCGCATGGTTTCCTATATGGTGCTAAATGTAGACTAAATTAAAGTCTTCTAGTAACGTCAAAACTCTGTCTTTCCTTTTTAAATATTCTTTGACAGCTGTCGTACAAACACATGTACCTAATTATTATGCTAATGACTGATTGTAAACTTGCTTGAGCGGATGTGCATTCACAATAATCAATTTAGTATGTGTTTAACACTAACTTTCTAATGTAGGAATTTGTTTATAAGTCGACAGGTGATGTGTTAATGCACTAAATCATGAATATTATAAAGCTGAAGAGTTTGTTCGTCTGAACTCGCTTCAGGAACTAATGGAACGGTTTGAAAAGATATTTCAGTGTTATATTTATTGAGGAGAGTTCGTTTTATAAGGGTGCGTAATGCTAGGGGCTTAGTATTTTTTTCACAAAAAGATGAAACAACATATAAAATGTGTGTGAAATATATCTTCAAAATGCGTGGAATCAATATCTATTCTAATATTATAAAGTTGAAGAGTTTGTTTGTTTGTTTGAACGCGCTTTTTATCCCGGCACGGGAAGTAGTTCCCACGGGATGCGGGTGAAACCGCTGGCAGAAGCTAGTCTTTAATAAAAACGAAAAACCTTAGTAATTTAACAGATTTTCAGTAATTATTTACGCTTCTTCGTATCCTGTCTAATTTACCCGTAATACAACTCTAACCTAAACAAAACTAAACCTTAAGCCCATGGGATAAGGCAGGGTTTTCTATGTTAAAAGAATTGCTGCAGTCGATTGAAATCTGTTTACAAAATGGAGAACTTATATGTAAGTAATTAGCGCATTGTTCGTGGCCTACTAAACAATTATAATCGCGTATTACTGTTGCAGATAAATTGTTTCAACGTTTTACAGGATAAAATTCCTAATCTATACTAATATTATAAAGCTGAAGAGTATGTTTGTTTGTTTGTTTGTTTGAACGCGCTAATCTCAGGAACTACTGGTTCGATTTGAAAATTTCTTTCAGTGTTAGATAGCCCATTTATCGAGGAAGGATATAGGCTTTTTATCCCGGTACGGGAAGTAGTTCCCACGGGATGCGGGTGAATGTCCTAATATACTTATCTAGGTAGTACGGTTAACAGTAAGACTGCTGATTGTCAGACTTTCTGGCTTCTGACTACCCGTAACGACTGCCAAAGATGTTCAAATTAAAGTCGGGACCCACTTTAACATGCCAGGTCAGGTCACCCATCCACACACCGACCTTACCAAGCGTCGGTTAACCTTATGATCGACTGATCCGCGCGGCTAAGTATTACCAACCCAAGTTACCCTTGTTCCAAAAAAATATTTAAGTAACATGTAATGGTGATTAGTACGCATATGATTTTATTAGTAACTAGCCGTTTTCCCGCGGTTTCACCCGCGTCCCGTGGGAGCTACTGCTCGCACCGGGATAAAATAAGTATAGCCTATGTTACTCGCAAATAATATAGCTTTCTAATGGTGAAAGAATATTTAAAATCGGTCCAGTAGTTTTTGAGTTTATCCATTACAACCAAACAAACAAACAAAGTTTTCCTCTTTATAATATTAGTATAGATTGTGTACTTTATTGTGTTCTGAAAACATCAGTTTTCCTGTAGTACCCGCGACTCGTAAGTACGTGTACGTCTTCGGATTGCGGCGCGATCGGTGCCAGCTCGCGCGCCGGTAATTAGCTTCAACGAGGGGTTGCCAGTTGTTGGATGAAAGTTACCCGGATTGGGGAGAAAATTGTGGCAGATATAATTTTTAGAGTATCTTACATTGAATACAAATAAATAGATAGTTTCAATGTATTTGGTACCTAGATTTTTTTGTAAATAGATGGATAGTTTCAGTTTTGACCATAGCTTGACTGACATACTATTGCCTATGTGACTTGACAGACATTATTAGACTTTAAATGACTAGATATGTATCTTGATATCCAACGTCAGCATCACCAATAGACAACCAACCATTCAGGCTCTGAATAAGAAAATTGTGGTTTATTCATTGATATACAATAAATGTTAGTCAATAACTATTGTTAATTTTGAATTTGTGTTGAAATAATAAAATTAATCATATTAAAATTAACTACATATTGGCCGTTAACCTACAAACTTAACTCAGGGCTCCGCAAAACGAATTTCCCCATTTTCTGGGAAACCCACAGCATCTGGCAACCCAAGTAGTTACGTACTACACCGCGATCCTGTCGAATATCGTTTCGCGTGTCTTCTATTCTAGTTTCAAGGCACAAAAAAGTTTCAATTTCGTTTGTTTTTCTAACTGACTTTATGCACGATTTGTACTTTAACAGGTACATTAGGAACGGGACCTGTCGAGTTGGTTTTTTGCATAATAAGGCACGAAAGAAATCATGGCGGAATTTGATTGTAACATGTTGATGAATATGTTAAGGCTAAAGAAATAATAGATCAGGAAGGCATGCCAACTAGATAGGTACAAGTGGTTTGATTGAAAGTCGACATAGTTGGGTAAAAGTACCTACCAACACACTACAAATTTTCAGTTGGCCGATAGTTTGTTTGGGCTCATAAATTAATATAGAAGATGAATGATAGTAAGCACATAACAAAGATCAGGTATTAAGCTGTATCAGACCGATTTTTTGAATCCAGATTTTCTTTCCAAAAAAAAATTTGCCAACACACACAATTCAGACTAAACAGTCTAACCAGACTAAGTTCGAAAGGTTAGACTGTGGATGAATGGTCAGCTAATCTGCAATAGGCATTAAAAAAATCACGTTGTACCAACTATCTTCAAACTTTCTTCTTAATAGTTTCAGGCGTTTTATTGTGAAAGTTACTTTCGCATTTACAAGTAACGGTGCTTACTTACTGTTTGTTTTAACAAGATAATTAACTCTTACAATGGATGTTAACACGTTGTTAATTAAACATTGACTGTTTTTTTTCTTCTTTTGTTTTACGTTAATGAATGACACATTAATTGATAAACCTGATTTTAAGTTCAAGGGCAATAATACCTCTATAGGTAAATGGTTTTTATTGTTTAGACTTGGTTCAGTATGTTATTTTTTTTGCTTTATTCATGCCAATTAGTTCGTTTTTTTGTCGTAATCATTAGGTAATTAATAAAGTTTATTCGATTTTTTTATAAAGTTGTACGAGAGTCTTCTGGTCTATTTGCATTATAAAATTGCAAACGGTAACCAAATCGTGTACGATTATTTAACATATCCGCGGAACTGCGATATTTGGGCTCGAACGTTATATGTATGCATTGATATACATTAAATCATGTAAATATTGTAGGTATCTTGAACACATGAAATGAAGTCAACATAAATCAAATAATAAATGTGAATAATCTGATAAACTGAAAGTCGTCACCAACTAACCTAATGTGGCTGTCATTTGCAATTATCATATCGCGGGTTTGATCCCCGTTACATTGCATCATTTTTTTTAGGACAAACTTCTATGAGTCAATCTTCTGTGATTTACAACAGTTATTAAATTCCAAAGTTCATATAAAACGTCTAGAACTGTTAGTAAGATAGTCATTAGTTTTGGCCATTTAATGTTAGACAGACAAAAAAACCAACTAGTTTTAACTTAAGCAACATTACACAATTTATTTTTTAATATGATTTTTTATTGTCAATAAAAACCTGCATCCTTACTTTGATATTATAATTGCAAAATTAGCTACGTCTGTCCATCTAGATATGAGTTATAGTTTTTGTACTATCAAATGGCTCAACTGGTTTAACGTACCCTACATAGTTTGTGATGTAGTAGTTGTAAGGTATATATTAGGGTTCTATTATTTAATATATTCAGTGTATTCTCGGATCTCAGTCGTTTCATTCCTCTCTTTAAACACCCAACCTTACATGGCGACCCTGCCAGGATTAGGCATCAGGCAAAGCAATCGGATCGGTCCTATGCAACGGAGATGGACGGCCTGTGGCTTATGCCAGTCGTGGGTTAAATAAAGCCGAAATAAATTACCCCACTATTGAAAAGGAACTCTTAGCAATAGTGTGGAGTGTTAAATATTTTCGACCTTATTTATACGGAAGACGGTTTAAGATACAGACCGACCATCGACCTTTAGTTTATTTATTTTCTATGAGGGACCCATCTAGTAGGTTATTAAAATTTAGACTGCAATTAGAAGAATTTAATTTTGAAATTGAATACTTAAAAGGACAATCAAACTCTGTGGCAGATGCACTTTCGCGAATAATAATTACGTCTAGCGATTTAAAATTAATGAATCAGCAAATAGTTACTGTAATGACTAGAGGGCAATTGCGGCGATTGAATATCAATGATAATAAGAGCGATAATAGTAGTCTGTCGGTGGATAATATTGACACACACTCGAGGCCTGATCAACCAAGAGTGGTGGAAATAATTAAAAAACCCAGGAATATTATCGAACTTTCTTTGATAAACCCTAGACAAGCAAACTATTTACTAAAGAAAGGTGTAATTGTGGAAAGGTTTAAATATTTTATGTATGTGCCCAGTAGCTCTATAATTTATTTACAAACAATGTCTCGATCTCCAGTTACGCGAGTCGAATTGGTGAGAGACTTGTTATGTCTATGTAAGAAGTTTTTGATAAATGATATATGCATATTAAGAAATGATAATAATAAAGATTTTATTAGTGGGCTTATAAATGAGATAAAGAGCTACAAAATATGGTCTGGACCACGTATTTGTGTAGTTGGTAATGTTCAAAGGATAGATAATTTAGATAACAGGCGCGTGATATTAAACGACTACCACCTATTGCCCACAAGTGGCCACGCAGGCATTAGGCGGATGACAAATAACATCAAGAAGTATTACTTCTGGCCAAGTTTGGAAAAAGACGTTATTGATTATGTCTCTAAATGTCAGCAATGCAAGAAACAAAAGTATTCTGCAAATGTTAAACAACCGATGCAAGTCACAGCGACTGCAAATTCAGCATTAGAAAAGGTATACTTAGACATTGTAGGTCCATTACCACTTGACATGAATGGTTACAAGTACATTTTGACCTTACAGTGCGAGTTATCAAAATTCACAGAGGCGTACCCTTTGTGCAACAAAGATACGGTAAGTGTAGCCCGTGCGTTTGTAGATAATTTTATTTTAAGATATGGCATACCTCGGGAAATAGCGACCGATCGTGGGTCAGAATTTATATCAAGTACTATGAAAGAAGTATGCCAAATCTTAAAAATCAATAAAAGTTCATCTACAGCTTACCATCACCAGAGTATTGGCGCGCTAGAAAACAACCATAAGACAATGGGTGCGTATTTAAGGATTCATTGTGAAAATCAGCCAAGTGCGTGGAGTACTTGGTTGCCATATTGGTGCTTCAGTTATAATAATACGGTACATACAGAGACAAAGTATACACCACATGAGCTAGTATTTGGAAAGCGCTGTGTATTACCCACAAACTTAGAAGGACACGTCGTAGATCCTTTATATACACATGATAATTATGCTCTCGAGCTGAAATATAGACTCCAACTAGCACAAAAGGATGCACATAGTAATATAATTAAAAGTAAATGTAAGAGAAAACATAATTATGATTCTAATATAAACCCAGTGTATTATAAGAAGGGTGATTTGTTATTATTAAGGAATGTATCGGATAACAAGATGGATCCTATATATTTAGGACCTTATGAAGTACTTGATGACTTAGATTGTAATGTGAAAATTCTGAAAAATGGAAAGGAGGGCGTTGTGCATAAAAATAGAACTAAACCTTTTAAAACTGATTAATTCTATTTTTTGTCACTTGTTACACATTGTCATATCCTATGTACTTTCATGTCATGTGTCATGTTTTATTGTTTATAATGTAATCACTTATATGGTATTGTCAATATAATATTATTTTCAATGTAACCAATTAGTATATAATAATCAACTTAATATACCCTGCGCAGGCATATGTTGTAAGAATATTATCTAAGCATATATTGTAAGCATATTATCTAGGCATATAATGTAAGCATATAATCTAGTATAGGTAACTGTAGACTATATCTCTATATTCCCAAAATAATAATCATATTATATTCTTATTATTTTTTTATTAAAGGGGAAGGTGTGATGTAGTAGTTGTAAGGTATATATTAGGGTTCTATTATTTAATATATTCAGTGTATTCTCGGATCTCAGTCGTTTCATTCCTCTCTTTAAACACCCAACCTTACAAGTTTATATATACCTATATGTATATCCAAAATTAGTTGAGTACATCCAGATGTTTGAGAAGAAAAGTCCCAATATGAAATTATTGCCTGCTTGCTTTTCTACTCTCAAGTCCTGGCTACTGTCAGAATCAAAATACTATCAGACGGAACAAAGAGACGGAAGGACAGCTTCCCAAAAAGAAAGTGGTTCAACCTCAATTCAATCGCATATGTATTTGCTCCCTAAGTTAGAAAATGTCATTTTTCTTAGTTCCAAAAACGCAGTATCTACCCGCTATTACTTAATTTTCATAAAACATACACCATGTTATTTATATGCCAGACATGTCTGTATGTCGTATGTGTATTATTATAATAACATTATTACTTATTAGTCACGTGCAGATAATGGTGTTTATTTAATACTAAGTTATCATCAGCACTTCAGAATAAGTAGGAACAAGATTTGTTTGATAACGAACAAAGTACATCGATACATATGCTTCGGGAAACATACATTAATATATCATGTTAATATTTAATCTCCGATTATGATATTAGTCATTGAATACACACTTGGGCTACTGATTTGATCGACTTTGAAGGAAAGTATGTCAAATATCCAATTAGAGTAGGCTTCTTTAATTAGCAGGTAAAAAAAAAACAGAAACAAAAAAATTGAGGCCGCACTGGATGTCCGGCAGATGTGAAACGCCTTAAACCACGCCTAGTGTACATACTCAAAAAGTGAAACCATAGCAGGTGGTATTTTATAAAGATTTTCACATAAATAAGACAGAAGAGAAGAGACCGTTATTTGTATAGTACACGCTGTGACAGTCGTTGTGGGTAGTCAGAAGAAAGGAATCCTAACAATCAGTATTGCCAAGATTATCAGATTGCCTGGGTAACTGTTGTGTAGGTCAGAAAGGCAGATACTCCATGTAAAATCCTGGCTCTCAGCCGCATTCGATTACATTGGAAGCTGACATCATCATCATCATAATTGAGAAAACGCTAAACAAAAGATGAGAACAACAGCCGTTTCATACCTGAGATCATATAATATAATTCCTATCTGGCTGCCGTCTCCCAATGGCGAAGGGCCAGGTCCTCGCCCTCGCAGCTGCGGCGACGTCTCCTCGCAACAACGCCACCACATCGTCGAGGTAGCGGAGCGCCCGCGCCTCCGCCCCCAGCGCGCGCGCAGCCGCCGTGCATCGGCGCGCGCGCACTGATGAGGCCTGAAAAGATAGGGTAATTGTTTATTTATGGGGAGGTTTTAAGTTAATGTGATTGGAAAGTGTGACTGATGTTCTAGAACGATGTTCAAGTACAGGTTTCTAGTTAAAATTCACTTAATTTAAAACGTAACTGTCCTTCGACATTTGGGTAAAGAAAGACTGTTGAAAGGACAATGCTCATGAAGTATGAGAAAAAAACCCAGGCCCGGCGCAAAAGAAATGTAACTCAAAATATAGGTAAAAATAAGTAATTAAATATTACATAGGGGGCATTATCGAAATCAGTGGCTATATGTGTGAAATTGCTGTTCGAATTTTAACATCTGCGGTACATTGCTACTCGAGATTTTAGAGGTAACATAATGTATTAGTAAAAGGAACAGCAAACAGATACAGTTGTGGTTTAAGAGTGTACATAATGACATGTTTAGGGCAACTTCTCCACTATTCTACTTACTTTTACAAGATAATAGGATGATAGAACTAAAACACGATATGAATGTACTTTTCATTTTAATAATAACTTCTAAAAGTCATCGATTCTTTATTTCTAACACGACATGATCCAAAAATGTTGCGGTATGGGCGAACTGTTCCTCATGTCTAACCCACCCTAAGTAATGTAAATGAGGCGATGACGTGGGCGCTGCAGCCCAATGTCCTCCACCCATGAATACAGGAGCAGTAATATCCTGATATGCCATTCCTGCCATTTTCCCTCGTATAAAGAATTTAGGTGTAAAGGAACACTGCTAAAGTGAAGTTAACCCGGTTTGGACAAGGCTTGCGTCGCATTCGCTGCCGGCTGTCGTGTCCTGCATGGTCGGCAGCGAAGAAGGGTGGAACGCCGTCGCCTCCTTTTGTGAGGATGTGATGGTTTTAAAGGAGGCGGCGGAAAGGGAGAGAGAAACTGCTTCCTCTCTCCCCGCCCGCAGCAGACGTGGTGGGCGTCGCAGGGTGGCTGATCTCCGGCCACCATAGGGCGCGGCCTGCGGGCGACAGACTAGGGGCGTCTGTCGTCCGATCAGAAACAGGCCTCGAGACGGTGGCGTTGTGTTGCGCGCGCCTCTCTTAGTGGAGTTTGCTGTGGCCGCTGGGTGACGGCCACAGAGGTTGACGGGGCCCGCCTTTGAACATCTGGCGGGCTTACTTGCCATATTACTTGTTTGTTATATCAGATAGCACTTTAATTAAACTATAAGCCCCAGCTGCTCATGTTACCCCTTTAAAAATCAAATAGCAATTTCACACATATAGCCATTGATTTCGTTGATGCCTCCTATGCAGTATTTCATTACTTATTATTACCTATAATTTGAGTTACTTTTCGTTTGCGCCGGGCTTGGGTTTTTTTTGAGCATTGTCCTTTCTTATATTAAAACTAGTCTCAGACACATTTGCCAACGTATAATAATACATAGGTACATATATGGAATGAACATTCTAAACTGTCAAAATTAACTTCCGTCTATGTCGATGATAAGATCTTAGCCTGAATTTCGTTCTAGAATACCGTCGACCGTTAACCTGAAGGATTTAAAATGGTTTAATGTTGCCATTTCTAATCTCCAAGAATGCAATCATTTCAAAAACCCCACACCAAAAGTGTCGCACATTTAAACCGTAAATCTTCATGAAATTGCCCATTAGTTATATTTGTTTACAGCAATAAACGATTAACATTTCTAAACATAATCATAGTCCCAAAAAGGAGTCGTTTCGCACTCTCTCTAACGTTCGTGACTAACCGTCACACGAATTGCATGACACATGATATGTTACTGTATCTCGTATTTATACAAGAATTGTAATATAAATATAGAAAATAAAGCATCATTTGCTTGAAGATGAACACACTAGGAATACCACCAACAAAAATACTCCACTATTAAAATCCATATTCTAGGTAATGTAGATGCCATGTCTATATAACCAACTATGGAACCCAACACTGTTCACAATATCTCTACAATATTTACATCAGCCTTACAAGTCGTATAGGAATCCAAAATATGCATTGAAACAATGATTTGTCACTGAAGACTCACCAAGACAAAAAATCTCACTAAACAAATCAAAAATTGTTTCCGAGTTTTACCGAAAATTTGTATAATGACAACAACTTTTGGAATCAACATTAAAAAACCAGAACAATAATTCCGTATCCAGTATCTAAGCAATTAGAAAACAAAAACACTTTTGTTTTGTACTGAAAGACGAAATATATGAAAAAATACTAAAATTATAATAAAAGACGAACCAAACGATACCGCTGATGATCAAAAACATAAACATAGCGAAGATTTCATAGCAACCAATATAGATACAAATTAAATGACCTGTAAACAGTAAGATCAAAATACGCCTGAGGATGATTTAATTACAACCATTAAGTTTGATCCAGGAGCTAAGTGATCGCATGTCTTAAATATTAAAATTAAAGCATCCCATTCCATAAAAACAAAGAGTTAATCTACTTATAACAACACAAGGCAAATTATATGACACGTTAATTATTATTTAGCGATTTCCTCATAGGCATATTAGATGTAACCAACACTGACAGGAAAATTGATAGAAATATACTCGTGTTGATTGAAGCAAAACATCAAATTATTACAATGATACGATGTTAATGGGAGTTCAATTTAATTATGATGATGGTCATCATAGCTCCAATTGATCATGGCCATGACCATGAGCAAGAAAGAGGTACATAAGTCACAGTTTTAGTCAGTCATGTTTAAAAAGGGCCAAAAATTATCATCTTTAGCAATCTGACACGCTTATGATAAGTCTTATTGTTAGTTTGAAAGGATCTGTTAGGTACTCAAAAACTGAAGTAATAGTAGAGATTATACTTCTTGAGATATGGTTGATAAAACAACAGAAGAAGGTGCACATTCCTTTATCTAGTTTCACACAAAAATAAATAACAATTAGGTAAACAATTAATGATGACAAGTGAAAGAAGATGTACATAGTTTGTAAGTAGACGTAGAGAAGTAGATGTAGTTTCTTTACATAATTTTAACAAATCATGTAAAGAGTACTCTTTTGACCCATTCAATACTAAGAGTGCTGTGGTTCGTAGGCAACTAAATCACGATCTTTTCAAAATTTAACTTTGTAGTATGTAACTATAATTTTAATATCTCTTAGACCAGCTGATTACCTAGCTATAAGCGTGTTATTCCATTATTATCCGTGAAAACCTATAATTGGCTTTCTGTTTCTTTATATATGTCTACAACATTGTTTTGTATAGCCGTTGGTTTTCCAATAAGTAAATAAATAAGTAAGACTGAGCAACATTGAAAGAATTATTGCAACATTGTAGAAGGACATCAGAGAAAAGGTATCTAAATTTTAATATTATTGCCAAAAAATCTAGATTTTTATGTAGTTACACAGACACTGATTTAAATAGTGTAGCTTAGACAAACATGTCTGTGCATTATCAAAATAAGCAAGTAATTATTATGAATAGTTATCTAATGCTTCGAGTTGTTTGTTCACATACACACTCTTATCATTTGTTATTGTTTGACTCTTAAATATTATGAGATTATGCTAATTAACTTAAATGAGTGCAGTTTTTCAAGGTCAGCGTCATTATTTACATAATTTGTTTTCTTTTACTTTTGGGCTTAGAAATATTCTCTTTCAGAATTATGAAACTTAGAGGCGTGTGTAGGATGGTATATCGTTGAGCTCGCACATACCAGGTGCTAATGTAGTTAGTGAAGCGAATCGTTCCGCATTCATGAAGAGGATTATAACATTATGAAATCGGCCGCCACCGCGCTGCTGCTCAACAGTTACTGACAGTTAGAATTGTCATATTCGTACGAACCATGCTTTCATCAACACTTTTATTTACCCTCAGGAGACTTTTCAAGAAATATTAGTTCGCTTTGCAAAACTGAATAACTGTAACCAATATTTACAACTTACGTGAAGATATATACTTCGGAAAAGATTTCCACAAAACTCACTTTAGCGGAACTTGATGCAGAATCCTAATTAGCGAAGAACACAATTAGATTTACGTGTCACTAACACCCGAGCTATGCGATAGACAGAGACAACGGCCGAAGTGAAAGTAGCACGAAACACAAGATAATGTATTACTTAATGATGCAGTCAACTAGATCGTTTGTTTAAGTGCACGCAGATAACGAGCCGGCGATGTGTGCCGAACGACCCGACCAATCAATTTCATTATACCGATGCATCCGCTTGCGATACTTCCACACAACACAAATATGCTTATGAGTCGGCGGCTACTGCACTCGACTGGGCTACTAACTGCTACGAGTTATTGAACGAAAGGAAATTCATATCCTGAGGAGGTGGTGCTACGTGCGAACAGATCGATGTCGGTGCGAAGCGTGCGAGAGTCGCAGGGCGGCAGAACGGTACGAACGCGTCAGGGGTCGCGGCGAGCCAGGCGCCGGGCCAGCACCTGCAGGTCGGCGTGGATGTCGGCCAGCTCGCAGTGCAGGTCACGTGACTGCGCCAGCAGCGCGTCCAGGCGGCGCGCCGTGGCCGACAGCGCGCACTCCTCCGCCTCGTCCTCCTCCACCGCCAGCGCCAGCCGCGCCAGCCGCTCGCGCTCCGCCGCCGCGCGCACCTCGCCGCCGCGCCGCACCAGCTCGCGCCGAGCGCCTTCCTCGCGCTCCGCCTCCTCTGCCTCCGCCAGCTCGTCTGCCAGCGACCGCTCCGCCGCTGAGCTCTTTGGTGTCTGACTAGTTTCTTCAGCGACTGTCGCTGTTTCTGGTTCTTTATCTGATTCTGGAGACTCCGGTGGCCTATGATGGGGTTCTGGAGTAGACGCGGTGAACAATGGGCTAGGTGACTGCAGAGCTCGCTGTAGGAACCTCCGAGTATCCTCGTCCAGCGGCCTGGTGAGGCCGCGACGTGGAATGGGCCGCACGATAGCCTCGAGAGCATCTCGGCCGGGATCCTCGGGGCGCAGTAGCTCCAGGATGCGGGAGCGCGGCGGGGAGATGGCTGAGCACACGTCGTAGCGCGGCGCTAGCTTGTCCTTGTCCCCGGGAGCGAAGGTGCAGAGGTTGTCGTTGAGCAGCCGGTAGCCGCGCAGCGTGCCGTGTCCCTCCGGCGGCAGCGCGGAGGGCTGGCAGTGCGCCGGCTCGGGCTCCACGATCTCGATGTAGTGCGTGGCGCGCGGCTCGTCGCGCGGCGTCTGCGTGAACACGTTCATGTCGCGCTCGGGCGGCGCGCGCGCTCGCACTGCGCCCGCGCCGGCCGCTCTCGCGCGCCCCTCCGCACGAGGACAAGTCCGCAAGGACGCGGGACCTCACACGCGGCGCCACTACACCCCACGCACCACTGATTACATACACCACCACAATACTATCCACCTGAAATCTTACGCTTTAGATAAAAGTATGTCTATAAATAGGCAGCGACTTGGAAATTGTAAAACTGCGCATTCCGTGTCGGGTGTGCTGCGTTTTCTCGAATCACTCGAGTGCTTCTGTTTCGCTTTTGTTACAGTTTATTGAGAACTCGCTGAACGCTCGATGTTCATGAAACGTTATATTTATTCCTTTGCACTCGAGTGTATACGTATTTGCAAAAAAATCTTTGCAAAGGTGTTCTTACTTTCTGAAAAGGAAAGGTCCAATATGGGTTTTAATGGATTTTATAAATAGCTCACTTGGCGTGACATTTACTTATAGACATGTAGATAAAGTTAATGTTACACGATGTTTGAATAATGTTTGACTACATTTTCAATTGGGGTCAAAGGACCCCTGGCCCCCATGTATCGTAATTTGGTGAAATCAATAGCCGCCCACAGCTATCAATTGGTATGAAGCTTCTATTATGTTTAGTTACGCGGACGAACTGGTCGTGGGCACATACCACAAATATTTGTCATTTATAAGATTGTGTAACAAACTGGTTCGGTTAATGTTAACGGCATGCTAATTGCGGTTTTTTTACAAGCGAAATATGTAAATGAAGTAATAATAAAGTGCCAAATTCATTCAAAATGATTTAAAATTATTTGATTATTGAATTTTAATGCAATATTGTGACCATAACTCAGAATAACGACTGCCTTATTGGTCCAGTTGTCACGAGCTGTTACTATTAACTATTGAACATGCAATGAGTTCGATTCCGGGATGAAGGAAAATATAATTGGGTTTTTTATTTACTGGAGTTTTCAATAGCAACCTGTTCAGGATTTGGTAATTGCACAACATTTTAATATAATTATTAGTTCACTTTGATGTCCGGGCAGACCTGCCCAACCTTTAAAATAAAATATGCAAGCGGACCATTTCATAGTAACGAATTTAAAACAAAAAATTATTATTTATTTACAAAAACAAAATAGATAAAAAAAGTTATTGACACTTTAAGATTAAGCTAAATTAGGTCACCTATCTCAAATTACTTTTAACACCCGTGAGACAATATTTATTAAATTGTTATAAAAATAACCGGTTTTGAGTTCTTTAAAGCTACATATTAATATGTTCTTTTATGTGGGAGGCCACTGGACGTATGCGAGCGTGCCGAAACCCGGTTCCCACTTCTAAAAGGTTTAGGAATAAATGAAACTACTTCTGGCAACATACAATAATTATTTACCTTTATTCATGTTAACTATGATACTTAATTGTGAAAGTAACTCGAATTATATTGTGAAAGAAGCTCCGTATGTTTTCCGGACAGTCTAATTTCCTGAACACTTTCACAATATTACAAGTGAATCGATGAAGATCTTTGATATGTGTGTATTGTATATAGCTTGAAGAAAACTGTAAACCTATTGTCAGTAGCGGCATTTAGCTCTTTTGCTGTACAGGTGTTAGGTCACATTGGGCAATACATGGGCTGTACAGGTGCCGCATGGATTTTGGTGCATTACCGCGCCTACATCTATCATCGTCAGTGTAGCTCACCTAGATGGGAAAGTGCTTACTAAATCAACTTCAACTATAAAGCAGGCTCCTAATTGTGCGACCTGCCGCTTCTTGATGAACAATATGACCGTGAAGATCATCAATGTAGACTAAGTACTATCTGTAACTGACTCGTTTCCCCCAATGTATCTTCCGAGAAAATCTTATTGTTAACGTGTGATCCATTCATACACTGTCTATATGACAAGAAGCCATAGTGGTATGTTATACTTGCGTGCAGCAATCAGAGTAGACAGGACGCCACCAACACGTTCTGCTCAATGCTTCGGTAAACGCGTGCGCCGCGAGTGTAAAAACTGAAGTTGAGTTACTTTGTAGGTACGTTTTGTTGAAATAATAATAATATTAATCATCCTTGGGTTTATTCCTATAGACATACAGGGATGATTGTCGGTTTTGTGTCACCATTTCATTAAAATTGTCTCAAAAGGGCTTTAGCGTGTTGGTTTCGGCCCCTCGTTCGCCTCGAAAAAATTCTCGACTCTGTAGTCCCATAGTCTGGTAGAGACATACAGATATAATTAAGTGTAAAGACAGATAAAGGACTTGTTAATAAGTAGCTTTACCTACATACAAAATGAGGTCCTTCATAGTGAACACTAGTCACACTACAGGATAACATTAGATGATTTTCCTCGTTATGTTGAACTATTTATAAGACAAAAATATATCTATTTACTATATTTAGGTGGGCTGGCTGAAAACCGGATGAACTCGGATTCCAATAAATATTCCCTGACGTTATTTATTACATTTTATCGATATCAATGCAGCCTTTACCTAGATAAGCTATGTAGGCATACAACTAGGTAACATGCTTGTTCGTTACAATGACAAAGAACTACTTTATTAGAACGCGATCAAAATATTTTCCACGAAATTCAGGTTATCATTTCCCCGACATACATACCAAAAAACGGCGCAAAAAGGAAAAGAAAAACCGATTAAGAAAACAAAACAAACGGAAAAAAGGATACCGCTGTCCTCTGTCCAATCGATCAATCGATTAATTGCGTGAATCAATCAAGATTATAGCGGAAAAAAAGGTTTGAAGATAAAAAGGAATGGAGGCCAGGATCAGCAGAGGTCTCGAATACCAACCGGCCGGTGAAGACGTAGAGGCCGTTGTCAGGTACCCCAGGCCACCGCTGATGATGATAAACAGTCGAATTCCCCGTCTGCTTCTACGCAGACACGTATCTGCGATTGTTTCGGCGATAGCGGCTTATCTGCGATAATTTGAACGTGTAACGATAGTGTTTCGTGATTTTTATTAATTGCTGTCGACGCTTCGACGGGTGGCGGCCGCTTGTGACATACTATAATACTTTATGTACGACAATATCATCATGAATTATGTTTTTCATGCAGCCGTTGCAAACAGTGCATATCATGTTTATTTTTCAGGAAGGGAAAGTGTACTAATTATATGCACCCAGATTATTTGACCAATTATGCCTCAGACGCTATTTATTTGATCGCACAGGAAAAAAATAGCGGCTGAAACGAAGACCACGGCAGGACTACATATCTTGACTAGTATTAAGAATTAGCTTTGGAATCCAATAATTTATTCTTGACGAAGTGTAACCTAGCGCTTGAGAGCTTTATATGTACCAAAATACTAATTTGCACATTGCAAACTTTTAGTCGGCCCGTAGTTGTAACAACACTACAAAACCACCCCGTGAATGCGTAAAGCTTTTCACATCGAAACAGAAATAAAACCCTCTACACACGAGCAGGAAATAGTCCGGTGAAATCTCCGCAGGCGTCAAGAGCGCCGATGTGACCATCTCCAATGTTTGCGCTGGCAATTTCCTACCCGACACTCTGTCATGGCTATCGCGATGCCCGGAGAGTGTGGGTACGGCTTTAGATATTCTTAGGAGTATGGATTTCTGGACTCTAGGAATGTTCTGTCACAAATATTTTTCTTCTATATTTTCTTGTTATATTTTTTATAATTTTAAAGGTTTTTATTTCATATCTATAGACCTATTACAGGTGCTTAAGAAACGTCAAAAAAGGAGTGTTTACAATATTATAGGTTGACTCCGAGAAAATTATACAATGGAAATTGAACTACGAAGTTATATGAGAAAATTATGATATAAACTATTCTAAGTTCAGAAATTAAACTAACCAAGTTAAATAATGCAAGTAACATAATTTGATACAATGATGTCATTTTCACACTGGTTCTAGACCATTTAAATTGGTGAGTAACAAAAAAATTAAAAGGCATAAATCTAAGGCTAAAATCCCACAAAAAATATCCAGTTATCGACGTATAACGGAGCCTTGCGACCTATGTTATCTTAGGTACCAAAATTATTTTAATATTTCGTCAGCCCAGGCTACCAGATAGACCGGTCCTAGTTAAGTGGTTTATACTATTCTGGAAATTTCGAAACTTTTCGTTTTCATTTAACGATGAGGTATAACAGATCTTGAGTTTATATTTATATTTGTGTTTCTAATAGGGAATTAATGATTACGCATACTTAAGATTATGACGAATATCCCTAAATTATTTCTAGTTCATGCCAGATAAAGGAATGAGTAATGCAACACTCAATTCACTATCTTTTGTTATCTTTATACATTTAATTGAATAATATGGAAATATCCTTGAGCCAGGATAAGTCGAGGAGACCATGACAATTGTGGTAGATGATGATGATTTGCTTCTTGATTAAAATCATGGGAATACGAAGTAAATAGGAAGGATAACATTTAACTCCCAAATAACTGGGAAAGTGGAACCTGATCGACACCAGGCGGGAAGTGATGCAAACATGAATCTTCTGGATAAATTAATCACAGTAGGATAACCTGGAGTTAACAGGGTCCAGGTTTATTTAATGTCAGTTAACTATTTTGTGTTCAAGAGTTTGATGGACGATATTCGGTATAACTGCTTCTCACTCTTTCAACCGACGTATTGCATATCTGAGTAATAGATTGGCACTTGTGAAGATGGGAAGGGACCAGACGGCATAAAGTCGTTGCTCTGGAAGTTGGGTAAGCCTTGATGTTGGACACGACTTGCGTCGACATGGGGGCACGATCATATCTTCTAATGGTTTGAAACTATAGTATTATCTTGTTTTAGCCGATGAATGCCTTCTTCGGATCGGTAATTTGTAAGTGGTTTACAAAATGTGCGACTTCTTAAAGGTTTTGATGTATTTACAGGAATGGACATCAGACTTGTTGATGTCTGTGAGTTATCAACATTTGCCTCGTGGCTGGAAGTACTTACCTACTGGCTCTAATCCTAAGTACGCAGAGTAGATAAGAACTGACATATTAGCAGGCAGGAGTACTCACTGAACATTTTGTAACATTACTTAGAAGCCAATCTTGACACGGTTTCAGGATTCCATATACTCAAAACTTGTCAAAAAGATACCTTTGTGTGGAGGGCCCTTGAGTCAAGAGGCTCTCAGGAGGAGTGTCGGTGGGGGGCGAAGGGGGGGAGGTTAGTCAGTAAGGGTACCCTTCTACCGTCAACTTGACAAGTCGGCGTTGGTCTGAGGACCTGGCACTCGCTGGTTCGAGACTAATACCAACTTTAGGGGGTTCGGTCCCCCTTATCTATACTCGTACATTTCCATTTTTTGAGGTTTTTCAGCATTGCGGTTATCAATTGGGTGGTTACGCGAGGAAATTGCGAGCTGATAATGAGTTTATTGCATGAATAATTTTGTTATTATAATTTATTGTATGTAGTCATTAAAAAGCTATTTAGTACCTATCCTGTACAAAATAATTTTACTTTTGATGTTTTAGACTGCTAGTGCAGTTTAGGACGATGATTTACATGTATGCATTTCAATATATCTTTTTTAGTATCTTTTAACACTAAGTTTAGGATGAGTGCTTCATGGATCCACCATGACTTCAACCTAACAGCATATTCCTGCGCGTAGTGTCCGTAACAAAAATGCTACACCCGTCGGCATTTGTAGTTGGCTCCACAGAAGCGCCGCAAAGCGCCCACTTACCAGCAAGCCCATAAATAAATCAGCCAGTTAAGCTGACAGCTATATTTCCTTTCCTCCCATTACAAAAATACGAGCTGTTAATGCCCAAAAGCCGTGTGAGTGTTAGTAAATAGAGTAGTAATGCAGCATTGATTGGTCGCTCATCGGGCTGTTCGTTCATTCACTCGTGAGTCATAGGGCGCGAGAGCCCGCGGGACGCCGTACGGTGCCCGACTACCAGGGGGTTGCCAGGTAAGCAAAGGGGTGGATTTTGGAGTTTTTGAGTATTGCTTTTGGAAAGGGAAAGGTTCCAAGGGGATATAGAGAAGGATCTGACTGATGGATGTACGTAAAGTAAAAATGCTGCTGTAATAGGTGCTCTGGTTGAGTTTATCGCATTAATTTATTATAGTTTAAGCATTCAATCTCACAGTTTGGTACAGAAAGAGTTTTCGAAATGATATTTGATGTGATTGCCATTATTTAGACGGCTTGCTCGATAGAAAGAAGTACAGGTTCTTAAATGTAAAGGTAGAAATAAATGATACGATAGTTTCCCTAGCAACAGCACTTTTTACTCTTTGTACCAATTTCAATTTCCCGAGATTTTCACATTTTCCCCAATTTAGTGGTGTAGCAACCCCTTGGTTGGCGAGCGTGCGAGGCGGGGCTCTCGGGAGCGGGGGTGACGCATGCGCGGTGCGCGCGCTGGGTCGATAGGGCGCCGCGGTCAGTCCGCGCCGCGCCGGGCCACTGAGAGCCCGCGCCGCCCCGCCATGAGGGCGCGCGCGCTACTTTTCCTCCTCGTGGTTTATGCTACCTACAGCCATGCCGAGAAGAGCAAATTCTGTGAGTCTTATTACCCTTAACTCTTAAAATAACCGCCATTTTACTTGCAAAATTATTTCCCGTGTTTTTCCCTTAGCTTGGGGGAGATTGCCGCCGGTTTGTACTTCTTGCGCCAAGTAATAAGTTTCAGCGTCTTACTACTTTCAAGCATCGAATATATTTATGAAAAGCACCAAAAGCGGCATGCATGATTTAAGAAGGGGTCTGAAAGCTCACAATCCAATTTTCGCGGCAACTCAGCACTCAAGTAAGTGAGTCGTAACTTACGAAGTCTTAAATCCTTTTAAATGAAATTGGAGCTGAGCCTTTCCTGTCCAAAAAGGGTTGGGGTTAGTTATGTAAAATTACGTTTCTGTTATATTGTCAGGAAATAGGTCACCAAGACAATAGGCTGTAATGTAAAGCGGCGCGCGTCGTCCGCGGCTCTGCCAGTGTGCGTCTAATATACTAGACGATTCATTACCCCTAGTTGGGGCGTACGACTTTCTTTATATCATACGTATCCTTAACGATATTAGGTCGTTTCGGCGACGTGTCGTTACGTCTAAATTATACTTCATAAATGTGTAATCTGTTTGATATTGTGAGTTGAGGTTTTGTGTTTTGATGGCGCGCTTTATCGATTTTAATTTGGATGCCGCTCTACGTTTTCATTTACAATTATTGTTTGTTCTACCTTCTTTTTTAATATTTTTTATTCTGGAGGCAAATGTTTGGTTTTCCATACCATTTATATTAATTACCAATGAATACTTACTTATATACATGCAATTATAAAAAGAACACTCGACAGGTTTAAGTAGCAAAAAATAATCTGTTATATCGTACCATTCATTCAACTCATAATTAAAAGGTTTATTTGAAAACAAAATCCCACACAATTATGATCCACTTGTTGCAGAAACAGTTTTAATAAAAACAAGTTTAATAGTCACAACACACAACAAGTTACGCGATAAACATAACATTATCAATCAAAGGTCAACCATTATTATCACAATCAAAAGTCAATCAGCGCAATTTAGTACTATTAAAAGTAAAAATACACAACATTGTAAAAGTACCACCTTAAAAGGATAAAATAAAACCTTTTTGGCAATAATAGCATTAAGTACACAGTATCTAAGATAATATAATCTTAGAAATAATAAACTAGCTACTGAAGTACTTGTTGATCTTCTGCCAGCCTTCTGAGAGCTTACTGGCAATTTTGTCAACTGGCCCAGGTCCACCACAGTGCCTCGGCCCTCCTGCCAGTAAGACTGTCTGTCCTGGAGCAAGCTTCATCGTTTTATCCATCGCCAAATGAGTAGCAATGGCGAAGTTGGACCCAGTGGATGTAGTGGCCACAGTCATCTGATTAGGAATCCCTGGTATAAAAGACGGTTCCACTTCAGTAGGTTCCTTAGCCAAGTTCGAAATGAGGAGCAGGGATCCAACGGAACCCCACCTCAGTACCAACACGGCCCCGTTCTGACGTTTTATCTGAAATATTTCAGCCACAATTAATTATTTTGATTGACAGTTTTTAGGTCTTTATTGTGAAAAGGGTTGAAAGTCCTGGCCCTCTCTGGTAGTACGCTAATGCCTTGTGTTAACCTGGGGTCAATTTATTTTTTGCTGATTTTTACAGCGATCGTATTACTTAGGATAGAATCATTAATATTAAAAGAATATATATGCTACATAAGTAACGGGTGTCAAATATTTTATTTTTATAGAGATCATTAACACGCTCTAGCCTTATCTGGGAATCTATTTCAATTTATTTTATGAATGATTTTAAGATAAACACAATAAAATTAAAACTATCAACACATAGTATCTTACTAATTAAACGTGTGAATGAATCTTCAATATGTCGACCAGATGGAACCGGTTTAAAAATATATAATTTATGCGCACAAAAAAGATACCACAAGCAAATCTTATCTAGTAAAGTTACGAGAATATGAATCGGATGCTCTTAATGGATTGCGTTTGCTCATGCTCCATATATTTCTATCACCCCATGAAGAGGAGCATCATCCCGAACGATGGAGGAATACGCCATAATCGCTGCTTATCTTCTTCCGACGGTAATCGCGGAAACGGCGGATTGTGAATTGCGCCCGCGATTGCCTCCACATCATGCAGTAGTGTCACTTTACGCACTTCCAGTCACTTTTATTACAACGATATGAATTCAAATTGAAATGCTACTATTTTAGTGTCCATTTCCGGCCCTGGCCCAAGTTACAAAAAGAGATATTTTTTTTATTTACCGTCCCGCTTTCGATCGGATATCTCCGTCATCCATTTCACTATGAAAATAATATTGTTTTGTTAGTTTAAATAATCCTAAAATTATTCAAGTAACCTACCTCTACATGAGGTCCAAAAGCTGGTGACTTCCTAAGCGCAGCAGCGATCCTCATAACACCAACATGGCTAAGTTCGTTCGAGAACTCTGTCTTAGCATTTGCATATCTGAAATTCGGAGCTAGCGGCAACCATGGCTCTCCCTTCGTAAACCCAGCTGTAGGAGAATCATCCCAAGGAAAGGGAGCAGCCCAAGGTGCAGGCTGGTTAGGCCAGCAAGTGGTACCAGAGTTCCACGCTAAGATAGTGTCTGCTGCTGCCAGTTCATCTCCTTGGTAGATGATGGCGGACCCTGGCAGGTTCAGAGCGAGGAGGTTCACAGAGTCAACCATTTCGCTGCCATATCGAGATGCTGTACGACTTTCGTTGGGAGCACTCGTCTGAAAACGATATTGATTTTAAGCAATTTGATTCAACATTTAAAGTGGTTATTTTAAAGAAAGATCCAGTCATTGTCAATCCACTTTAGAGGGCACGGGACGACAATATTCAGCTTTTCTCCCCGAATTCAATTTACTTGTTATTTTCGAGTAAATTCTTCAGAGCGGCTAATACGCTATGTCCCTTGAGTAATAAATAAACTTTATCACAGACTGAACCACGGTCAAAGCATTAAACGGCTGAGGTCTCCGGCTCCCTGGGCAATATGCTCTGTGATCTCGAATCTTTGGAGACCCTTCATAACATGTAATTATCCATTTATTATTTTTGTGCCCTTTGGGAAAGTATTCATAAATTCTAGATAATAAGCAATTTAGGATTTGTTTGAACTTCATACGTAACAGTACCATACATAAAAGTGAAAATTGCCTAAGTATTGCAGACAAATATAACATGTTGTTAGTAATTTGCGACGTTATACATACATGTTTGTACACTTGTCACTCACCAATTAGTTTCAATTAAAGTGTGACAAACGCGTAGCGAATGTTATTTTTAGGCCTATCCAGTAATCCCCTGACCCGTGACACATGTTTGTATAAAAATAGACCATATCCTGAACTGTATATTTTGCACAAACTTTGTTGACTACTGGAAAATAACTTGGCAGGTATTTTTTATTGCAATACTCCGCATATTCAACTGTGTTAAATTATGATACCTATCAAAAGCAAGTAAGTCGTGGTGGCCTAGTGGGTAAAGAACCAACCTCTCGAGTATGAGGGTGTGGGTTCGATTCCAGGTCAGGCAAGTACCAATGCAACTTTTCTAAGTTTGTATGTACTTTCTAAGTAATCTTAGACACCAATGGCTGATAAAAAGGTGAAGGAAAACATCTTGAGGAAACCTGGACTATTTAGTCTGAAATCACCAACCCGCATTGAGCAAGCGTGGTGATTAATGCTCAATCCTTCTCCGTGTGAGAGGAGGCCTGTGCCCTGCAGTGGGACGATAAAAAGGCTGTAACATCAAAAGCAAACCTCTAAACCATGATGGAGTAATTTTCAGTACCTACCTGAGCACCTACAAATTTTCATCAACTCACAGCAGTTTTTCCATCCATCCATTCTCTCACTTATTCAGTTATGATAAGAAGAATTATATTTTCTCAAACTCACTGTCCAAGTAGGCATTACGTCCATGGGTGTGGTCACCACAGAAGCGATGAAACCCACCACCATCTCGTTAGTAGACCTGGATGGGTACGTCAGGGCTTTGCTGATGATGCTATTGGCTCCTACCCCTCCGTCACCGTAGTACCTGGCGGCCTGCTCTGGTTTCAAAGAGGATTCCACCAGGATAAGCCTGGAAAACAAAATTGGAGGCGTGAATGAGGGTATAAAATACTAAAGTATGTTTAAGCTTATAGCAGCTGTTATGTAGGTATGCTAATAGTAAATCTAAAGATATAATATTATCTTCTCCTTGTACACTGCTAATTAGGCCATATTTCCAAGTAATAGTAACGAGATATCAGGTACAGGCCATGTAAAGTATTGTTGCAGTAGGCGTCTATTGCCTATTATTATAGAATTAATTAGCCCCTTATTTATTAGTAATTGGCCCCTTCAAGCTTCAAACTCAATGTAGTTTTACACCAGCTATATCTCAAATAATAGCAAAAGTTATAAGAAAGACGGACATATATGTGTTACTAGGGAGTTTGTTGCGCCACTTTTTCCCATTAATACCACATAGGAAGTAGTCAAGGGTCGGCATTTTTGGGGCTGCCTCATGTAATTCTGACGTTCCAAAAGTGCTGTTTTTCAGCCTACTTTGAATAAACGATTTTTGATTTTGATAACTCACGGGACATCCAAATTGCCTGCGCGCGCACAACTCATAGCATCAGCCACCAGTTTCTTAAGTAGCTGTTCTCCACAAGCCAGGTCTCTGGGGAAGTCAGGGCTGAGGAGTACTCCAGCCACTCCTCGCTTGAGCCAGGCGCACTGGGCTGCGGAGAAGGCTGCTGCCACACTCTCGCAGCAAAGGTTTATCACTGCCTCATTGTTCACGTTGCCGAAGAAGGTGTTGCGAGTGGCGTGGTACGTCCATGTTTGTATTCCTAGTTCAGGCTGAGGATTAAGAGCACGTCTTATAATTTTGGCAAATAATATTAGAATAGTATTGTTTTGCTTTGTAAATCACATCGTCATAAGTTTTATATAATTATATACTTATTTTTATAATTATATGCCACGCAATAAAACATTGCGTGGCAAGAAAACAACTGAGCAATTTTCCACAATTCATCAAAAATGAGGACGTTCTCCAAAACATCAACGGAGAAACGACTCTTGCAATAAATGCTCCCTCTATTAAAGTCCGACAATTGGTCCAACCTGAATATTACTGTGACTCAAAGCTTCAAAAAATCCACTGCATTTTAGTTTCATACCCTAACACGATTTTTATGCTGCTGCTATAACATTAGCTAACCAAACACGGCAAGGAACTCTTCACACAAATCTTTTTTCCTGATTTTTATGTAATTTCACTATTAAATATACTCACTGGTGGTGGTGAGAGAACAGTGCCATCTTTCCACACGATCCTGTGTTCGTATCCCGGGACCCGGTCCGCGCTCGAAGTGAACCACTCAGATGCCGTGCTGACAGTCTGAAGTGGCAACGTGACCACCACTTTCAGCTCTATTACAAACGTGAGAAGGTTGGAATTCCAATGAACGTGAAGGATTTTGAGATGACTATAATTGTCCTAATATTTAGTTTTTATTTTCTTTAATTTAAACATGTTTTCATTTAGGTATAAAAGCAATAAATTAACACTAATACCAAATTCAGCGGCTAAACTGAGGTAAAGCACTAGGATCCAGTCTTTCATACAAATTACATATTCAGCACCATCTACATCTTAAAAACCCTTACCCAATTTCTTAGCCTTTTCCAGCAGTGCATTGAAATTCTCCATGGTTCCATATCGCTGGTCTATCTCCATAAAGTCCATGGTACCAGGTTTGGTGCACTCCTTACTCTTCGCGAAGATGGGCGATAGGATGACAGCATCGGCACCCAGAGCTCGGATGTAACTTAGTTGTTTTATGGCGCCTGAAATTATTATGGGGTTTTTAGGTTTATTGGTGACATTGCCCAATAATTTTCATAGGCGCTACATATGTATGAAACTAAAAATAAATTAATTACTACATAGTATAAAACAAATTCGCTACTCTGTCCCTATATCCCTATGTATGTAAATCATGTTTAAATCTTTAAAACTACGTTACGGATTTTGATGTGTTATTTTTTCAATAGATAGAGTGATTGAAGAGGACGGTTTTTATGTAAAATTTAGCCATTAAATAAATAGCATTGCACCCGTGCGAAGCCTGGGCGGGGTTGCTGGTTATATTTATATAATTATTAAACTTTAACTTCTAAATGTTTTTTCAATAAAACTAACTGCTAACCCTAACTGCTACATTTATGCTTCATCTATACATGTAGCAGTTAGTTAGTTTAGTGTTAACATTTTATCCTATTATGATTCGGACCGCACAAACGGCACGTACACGAAATTGTCAGCATAATCTATTTACAGAATATCATCCCTGTGTTCAACTAGGGGTACAGCAGAGTATTATAATTTGACAAAAACATTTAAACTCGTAAATACTTTTTAGAGCTAGTTGTATATAGTAACACACTATGTTTTGGCTGTTTTATTTCAATTTGATACCCATGGTACACATAAGACGCTAATACAAAGCTAGCCGTGTAGCGACGGCTTAAGAATACATGTGTCGCTACCCCTTCTTCCAGTGGGTGTCGTAGAAGTCGACTAATGGAAAAAAATGCACCGAACACCAGTGCGAGAGAAGGAAAACTCGAAAAAAAACCCTCTATCAACCCGTCTGGCCAGCGTGATAGCAGTAGGCTAAATACCTCCAAGTGGAGAGGCCTATGTCCAGCAGTGGACTGCGATAGGCTGATGATGATGATGGTACACATAAGATGTCTAGGTAAATTGTTAACTCAATCCAAAACTCTCACCACTTAGATCCCCCAAGCCATCGCCGTCTCCATCCCTAAAGCTATCCACCAGCATCCTATAATACACAGCATTGTTCCACCATGGGGTGACCACATCAGCAGCCACCCTGCTCACCACACACGCGAGTACCACCCACAACATCTCGAACAATAATAATCCCACCATCGCCACACCACTTCCGACGACCTTGCTCACTAGTGATGCGACTTACCGACCAAATTCATACCCATTATTTATGTACCCGGTCCAAAAGTTTTCCACCAGGTATTGAAGTTTGGACCAAGTTTTGGTTTGATGGATTAATGGGTTTAAAGTTCAGAGGTGTCAAAGGAATTATTTATGTTGTGTATTGATTTGTTACGGTTTTAAGGTGAAGCGGAATTGGGAAGTTGAGAAGTAAATGAAAACTTAAATTAATTTTGGGCTCTTATTGATTAATACTGAGAATAGTATTTGAAACTAATTAATATCTTTTATATATTGGTTTTATATTAATTATTTGGTAACTAATTGAATTGCCTCAAACCGGCAGTTAGATTTCATGTCAGATTTTTGCGAAAAATATACGCTAAGTGATATAAATTCTTATAGGGACATTTTATTATATTTGTTAAGTTCCACCGCTTTTTAGATTTAGTTTTTTTTTTGTTTTACTATGATAGTTTCTCTATGTGTCTTGTAAAAATGTAAAATTAAAGTTCCAACTAGATAATATTTTTAACATAAAGCAGTAAATTCAGATATATAATAAATTTATTTCAGTGCAGTGAATGGTAAACCCTAATCGATAAATAGTTAGCATGTGATCTTATTCTACTATTTAGATCATCTTCTAGTATTTTCTCAGGCTTTGAAGACGTTGAAATTATATTAGAGGCAGGAACCAGTTAATAAATAATTAAATGAAATACAAGCTAACGTATGGAATATGGACTATTTTTAACTACATTATTGGTGTTGCGCCAATTTTGAACATACGAATTAAATCCATAACCGATTTGCATATTTTTTATTCGGGGTCCTGTTCTAGAGTTCCGGTCAGGCACATCACTAGAACTTTGTTTACAAAACAATGCATTGTGTCAATAAACACCGGTAATAGTTACGCAATCTTTATTTGTTTGTTTAAAGTCTATCAATATCTATAACATTTATGACATGAGCCAATGCTCACGAGACAACAATTTCACTAATTACAACAATGTTTTGTTTTCCTAAAAGGAGGATGCTTGTATTTTTCAATAATAGTATTGGTTTTTATCTCCTTAGTCGTCATCTAAAATTAGGGTCCAATTACACCGAAAAAAAAAGGTTTTTTTAAACAACAAAATTCATGGTCTGAAATTTTCATAGTTCGTTGTAATAAGGCTTAACTTATATATGAACTTAACTTATACATAAATATATTTTTTATTTATTTTTTATCACGTCGGAGGAGCTCGAAGTACAATCGCTTCACCAGGTAGCAGGGTGATGTTATTCAGAGGAACAACGGTTCTGAAACAATAAAATAAAAGTAAATAAAAAGGTTGAATGTCTCATAATCTCGTTTTTATTAATACACAGTCCTATTCAGGCCTTGCTTATTATATGCTGTCCTATACGGGTTAGAATCCTGTGTAGTATGCTTGTGAGCATCTCGCTTAAATGCTACACATGTATATAAGTGAGGATGAATGACAGGACAGTACTAATCATTAGTCCTGGAGTCCAGGTTTACTAAGATGTAATTTGTTTTCGGTTTTCCTCATTCTTGCTTATCTAGTTTTATCTTAATATGCAAAATTACCGAAATGCTGTGTCTAAATACCCCACTGGATAAAAAGTAGATAACGTTGATATAGATTACTACCTAAATTACATAATACGATGCAATTCAAAGAACTGGAATGTTCTTAATTTGTTATACTATCAAGCAATAAATCGGGACAATAAAGATATCTATAAGCTTTTAAGTACTTTGCGAGGTACTAAATTATTACCAAGATAATACCTAGGTTTTATCGCCGGAAATCATTATTTATTTACCATCTCCAATTCGTGATTATCAATTGCTAATAACTTTACTCTTAGTGTTTTCAAATTGAGGAAAGGCAAATAATTTTTTATAAGATGATTTGTCACTACACTGATTGTTAAAGAAATGCTGTAAAAAATATTGGAATCTTGTAGAACCTTCATCTCGTGAATGCAAGTTCGAAAACTGTCAAAGTGCTTGTTTGTCACTGATAAAATGAATATCAAATCAATGATAGGCATCTGTATAGAAGAGCCTGAAATAAGCAAGGAAAGAGCACCAGTAGATTCTTCTAAATGCAAGATTTCACGAGTTTGTAGTTATTATATATTTAATCATATATCCTATGTCAAAAAGACTTACCCAGGTGTTCTACTACTATGCACGCTAGCAGTATAAACAGTCAAAGGAGCAGACACCAGTGTGATTCCGCTGAGGTCCACAGTATCAGTGACAGTGCCCACGTTGAACAGCAGGACATAGGTGTCGAAGGTCCTCAGGTAGCGGATGAGGAGCAGGGTGTTGGCAGTCAGGGCTTCCACGTCATACTCGCCGTGGGATAGGGCTGGCTCTTTGCGGAGTCGTGTCAGAGTTTGGTACACCTGAAACGCCAAAAAGTCTGAGAAACTTGTGATAGTGTTTTGGATTTCACAAATTTTTA
Source organism: Helicoverpa assulta (assembly GCA_963856015.1). Taxonomy (NCBI): domain Eukaryota; kingdom Metazoa; phylum Arthropoda; class Insecta; order Lepidoptera; family Noctuidae; genus Helicoverpa; species Helicoverpa assulta. The sequence continues at coordinate 597,115 of CAWLCW010000008.1, forward strand.
GATCATGTTTTGTCAAAGAATTGTCTATAATTTTGTCTGGATTCCTTACCTTATAATGACTAATATCAGCATCCTTTTGAGCTTGTAGATTAATTTCCATATAGTCTTGTGCTACTGGTAGCCAAGGCCTTTCATTGGTCGAAAATCCTGCACTAGTGGAGTTGTTCCAATGGTAAGGTGTTCTGCAAGGATCTCTAGAGAACTCTAGATAGTTGTCAGGATTGCCCTGGTTTAGTGCTGCTACGTCTACTGTATCTTCCCAGCTGACGAAGCCATCCCTCATTCCGATTTCTTCGCCCTGGTATGTGACTGCGACTCCTGGCAGTAACATGTTGAGACTGTTCAATCCGTCCACCATGTCAGTTCTAAATCTGGACGGCATGCGGCTCTGGTCGTGGTTTCCGAACTAGAAGAATATCAATGAGATAAATTTTGAGGAAAAATAAGATTTAATTAAATCTTTTTAAATGAGATAAATTTTGAGGAAAAATAAGATCTTGGAGCATTTAATTAAATCTATGGTTACTTACCACCCAGTTGGCAACGTTTCCTCTAGGCATGTAAGTGAGCCAGTGACGAATGACGTACGCGAAGTCTCTGGCGGAAGATCTTGCAGACAGAGTCGTGATGAAGTCGAAGTTGAATGGGAAATGGGCACCAACTCTTCCCTTTTCATCTCCGTAGTATAACATGGTCATGCTAATGTTTGCGTAAGCTTCCGCTAGTAGTATCCTTGAAATATAGAACATTCAGATGAGTAAGAGTTTCATTCAGTTTTATATAAAAGGAGAGCTTTTGTGATTTCAAAACTTACTTAGTCTCAGAGTTGTTATCTTCAGCCCACTTGTCAACAGCCTCTCTCCAATCATATACAACATCATACAGCTCTATCAGGTCCCTCACATGTATCTGCGTGGTGTACCCAGGCTGGTCTGGTGTCAAGAACATATTCCCAGATAGTGGTTCATCAGGGTAGACTCCGAATTCATTAGGAGGGGTTTCGAACAAATGAGGGATGGCGTCCACTCTGAATCCATCAGCTCCTTTCTCAATCCAGAAGAGCATGATTTCTATCATCTTGTCCTTGACTGCCTGTTCTCTGAAGTTGAAGTCAGCTTGCTCGATCGCAAACTGGTGGAGGTAATATTGCTGGCGTTTGTCGCTCCATTCCCAGACTGACCCTCCAAATTGACTGATCTGAGCACCAAAATTTTCAGATTAACATATTGGTATTTCTTCGATAAAGTCTTGTTAACAGTTTATGAGCTAAATAACTTACCCAGTTAGAAGGTACTTGAGGTGTAGGGTTACCAACTTCGAACCGAGGGTTTGCCCACACAAAGAAGTCTTCAAATCCTGGTTCCCTATTTTCAGATTTGATGAAGTATTCGGAATATGTACTTGCATGGTTAGGCACGTAGTCTAAGAGGACTTTGATCCCTAAGAATAAAAGTAAAATTCAATCACAATCGGATTTCTTTATCAGGCATCAAAAATAAATATTTAAATGATTAGGTATAATTTGTTGTTTTGTTTTTCTTCGGAGTCTTTTTAAGATACTGATTCATATATTTTCATAACATTTCAAAACATTGTTAAACAAAAAGTTTTTGCTCTTACCCAATGAATGCGCCTTATTCACCAGCTCAACGAAATCCTCCATGGTGCCATACTCATCGTGGATAGCAAAGAAGTCACTGATGTCATATCCGAAGTCTATCATAGGAGACTGGAAGATTGGAGACATCCAGAGAGCTCCTACTCCTGCATCAACTAGGTGCTCCAGCTCGCTGGTGATACCTGGTGAAAGAGAATAGTTATGTTAAGTTTCCAAGGTATTGTTAAGCAAATTGTCGCTAGGAGTACCTCAAGGACTTATTTTAGGGCCACCTGCAATGTTAAAGATCTGATACGATATTTATTTTGCGTGTAATGCTTGATAACCCAATTGATTAGGCATATCATTATAACAGTCTAAGATAATTTACTCGAAATGACAGGATTCCTAAACAAAGTAATTAAAACACCTAAAAGGGTATTTTAATTCCAATTTAGACAGATTTAAATAGGTCTGGCTGTCTCGTCTTTAACGAATTTCATCGTTTTAGAGCTAAGTAGGATTTTAATTAACAGTCCTTTTAGGATTTAACAATCGTATTTAAAGGTTTTGCAAAGTGATCGACGGATGAAATGTGTTATTTATTTTAAACCCTACCTGAGTCTCATTAACCTGTTGAACATACGTTACACACTCGAGTAATTTATAAATCCCTATATCCACTCTTGACTTTAATTCAATTTATTTTATGCAAAGCATATTTTAGAGCTTACCTTTAAGATCGCCTATGCCATCTCCATCACTGTCCTTGAACGATCGTGGATAAATCTGGTAAATCACAGTGTGTTCCCACCAATCCAACTTCCTCAGTTCAGGCGGTTGTTCAACTGTGGAGGCTTCAGTTGTAGTGGTCGTAGTCGTCGTAGTCGTAGTATCAGGTGTAGTTTCTGGTAGTCCTTCTTCTTCTGCAGGATCGTCCCTCATCACAGCCCATGTTGTCAGCCCTACCACTAAACCTACGACTAAAGCCGTAAGGATCGCAATCCCCACAGTCCTTGCTAAAGGCATTTTGACTTAGCTTTACTACTTCTACAAGATTATGCTGTGAATTTAAACACTCCTTATCATTTCTTTCTTCAGTAATAAACTGTTATCTCTTACATTTGATTGTTGTGTTTTTATTATTGAGTAACTTACGATAATTGTTCACGATGATCTGATTACAATAATCATGGAATAGTCTAGTATCTGCTTTAGGTGTAGGTTTATACTGTATCACGTAGTCGTTGGTGATATCAGTCGTGTGGGTCTTCGCAGGGTGGTTACCTACTGTTATGCTTTTATAATATAATAATATTCATTATTTATGCTTTTATATTCTGAACTTGGTTACAGAGAGCAATTATTTTCTATCACGAGTACAATATCAGCATCTTTGCCTTCTACATATGTCCTTAAATAAAAATAAATAATATAATTTGTTTAATTTTCTTCTAGAATATTTATTTTTAGACCACTTATCAGTATTGATACCAGATGGTAAAGTCAGTGCATCACTAGTACAGCGGATGTGAACTCCACAATTACCACGGTCGAGCAGTCCACCCGCCTAGTAGCAAATTATAGTTCATAAATACATCACATGTAGGCACCATGCAATTTTACATAATACGCCATTGTTTGTATCATTACCATTGCTAATTCAATCTGAAAATGTGTAACTAGAGACATTGTCAAGGTGATAAAAGTGGAAAAAGGAAGTTGAATGAGGCTGAAAAATCTGTAAAGGTTTTTTTTTTCATATCTCATAATTATATCGACTTCTAGACCTACACTTACAGAAGCTTTTTTAAGAGCTGCTTATTTGATATTACCTGCTACTCGATATCACAAATTGTTATACCTTTCTTACATGCTCTCTTACCATCTCCGATATCTTATTGTGTTGTCCAAGAAGGCATATCAAATTTTCATTACAACAAACACACGTACCTACAAAATTGGTTTGAACAGTGTAACCAGGTTTCAATCGATACATATTCGAACGTGAAGGTTCGAACGAACTCGTCCATTCATCATAATCATTTATTCATAGGTCCTTCTATTACTGAACGGGTTCAAAAGGTTACAACAGAACTACTTAGAGCTTCAGTTATTTTAAGTGTGAAAACTTTTTGATTGAATGTGACCTTGCCTTGTTGGGTCACTTTGGAGAAGGATCTATCTGCTAAAGTCTGTATTTACTTTTTATTTTAAACTAGCTTCTGCCAGCGGTTTCACCCGCATCCAATGGGAACCTCGGCACGGACCCGGATAAAAAGTAGCCTATAGCCTTCCTCGATAAATGGGCTATCTAACACTGAAAGAAATTTTCAAATCGGACCAGTAGTTCCTGAGATTAGCGCGTTCAAACAAACAAACAAACTCTTTAGCTTTATAATATTAGTATAGATTTCTTGAGAATTTAAATTCCTAGCTGATGAATTAGGTATATGGTGGTAGAAAATACCAAGGTTTGCAAAAATATTAACAGGTGCTCCCTGGAAACTAGTGGTGGGCTTAAAAAATTGTCATCTTCGTAGTTTTTTCCAAAGATTGTAGTTTTCTGTCTAATCGCGGGCCTGGTGAAACCAGTGTAGGTATTATATTAGAGAGTGCCTTATATGCCGCAAATATCCTGAATCCGGAATATGTCATACAGTTTTGTTGCTTAAGGGCTGATTTTTCAATCGCCAGATAACTTTTATCTGAGGAATATTTTTAACGTTTTGACAGCTTTTGTATGGAAAATATGTCAAACCGCCATATTTATTCCTCAGATAGAGGTTAACTGATGATTGAATTACAAAAAAATGCACACTATGTAGCTGCTATCGACCATTAAGGAGTTCCCTAAACTGTACTGCACCTGCATCACTGACCTTGCTGTGGCAGCCATAACCCATCTCAGCTTAAAGATCTTGTCACCACGAATAAAATAAACCCAAACATTATGTAGCTGCTATCAAACATTAAGGAGTTCCCTAAACTGTACTGCACTTGCATCTCGGACCTTGCAGTGGCAGTCATTACTCATTTCGGTGTAAAGATCTTGTCAACACTAATAAAATAAGCCCAAACACGAGGTAGTTAAGATGTGCCGTTTAGGAGTTGCCTCGATCCTCCGGCGTCTCCATCATCAGATCTGCCCTAAACCTCCATTGTATTGTAGTCTCATCAGATATACACATAAACATAAAGTTTTTACTCCATGCTCGCCTACAATTTTCAAGAGATGCTCTCGATTTCTCAGGGTTTCCACCATCAGATCCTGATCTGATGGCGATGGAACCAAATGACAAGCATACCCTTTCAAATAAAAAAAGAATTTTTGAAATCGGTCCAGGCGTCTTTGAGAAATCGAGTAACAAACATAAAAAAAAATACAGCCGAATTGAGAACCTCCTCCTTTTTTTGAAGTCGGTTGAAAATCAGCCCTTAGGTGAATAAATTATTCTAGATCCAATAAATTAACCCTGTTATAAGTATCTAATCATTTTTGTCCTATTCCTTAGTTTACCTACTCTTCAGATAAAGAGATTAATTTGCATGTATAAATAAAGCTTAATCCTTATTACATCAGCTCCTAGTGCGGCTTTACTAATTAATCATCAAATTAATTCATCGATTTCAATTAAGCTATAGTAAATATTTAACATTTGTCAAAAACTGTTCAGAAGTATGGCAGCAGTCGCGTCATATTTATGTCCATACTGATACATCTTATTTGCTCGAATTCCTGAATTATTAAAAACTAGCTTCTGCCAGCGGTTTCACCCGCATCCCGTGGGAACTACTTCCCGTACCGGGATAAAAAGTAGCCTATAGCCTTCCTCGATAAATGGGCTATCTAACACTGAAAGAAATTTTCAAATCGGACTAGTAGTTCCTGAGATTAGCGCGTTCAAACAAACAAACAAACAAACTCTTCAGCTTTATAATATTAGTATAGATAATACATGGTAGAAAGTTGGAAGCGGGTGTTTATATAACCTTCTAGATCCACTGCACTCAAGGGTTTTCAAACTCAAGGGTTTTCACATTCAAAATTCTTCACATATTAAAGCTGATATAGTAGACAATCAAAAGTAACGAAACATGAGGTTTGAATCAACTCACGCGCATTACACAATGACACAACTGACATTGCTGGTAATTATCTTATTTATTGAAAAACAACTCGTTTGCATATTGAGGGTTTTGTAGGTACTTACTGAAATTCGGTCTGGTTTCAATATTTCATGTTTTGTCGAGCTGGTTGTTAAATAAAAAAACATTGCAGTATGCAAAATGGGGTGATTGTTATACTTAATCCGATATATTTGTAGTGCTAGAAAGTTTTCCAGTGTATATTTGCTATCAATTTATATAGGTTTTTTTGTGACTAGATAAAAAGCAATAAAAATAAAAGTGCAACACAATATTTTTTACACACATGTATTTGTTGTAAAACAATATCACTTAAAATTAATTATATTATTTACACTTATTAAAGATGACAAGCTATTTTAACATTTAGTCAATAACTTAATACTAGCTTAGACATTGATTAATAAATTATTATATCACAAGAATTAATTCATCTAAATAAATATCACATTACTTTAATTCTAGGAATATTTCTTATATTGGTGGTGCACGTAAGATCATTGCCTCTCCTGCTTGCAAGGTCAGCTGGTTTGTGTCTATGACGTCACTGAAAACAAAAGATATTGTTCAACTTCAGAACCAATCCAAAGTGTCCTTATGAATAAAGAACCATTCAAATGATACAAATCGTTGAAGACAGAACAAAAACACATTTATACAGGACTAATACTAATAAAAAGAGATATGTATAAAAAATGGAATGAGAAAGTTTAACTCCAAATCCAATAACTTTAAAAAATACTGAGGCTAAATGACTTATTACAATAAACTAAAATACCTACAAAAAAATAAAAAATCTTACCCAGCATTCCTACTAGAATGTATACTAGAAACATAAACCGAAGCTGGTCTCTTGAAATGCGGGACCCTGTCCAACACGATGGTGTCAGGGGCTGTTCCGACGTTGAAGAGGAACACCAGGGTGTCGTATGTCCTGAGGCTTCTGACCAGGTAGAACGAGCTATCTGACAACGCTCTGATGTCATACTCCCCGTGGGAGAGTGTCTTCTCCTTGCGCAGAGTTGTTAGGGCTTGGTATACCTGTTTGCAAAAGAAATAACTATATATAAGGAACCTTCTTTAAACAACTTCAACTTTTCCAATATCTTACGGACTATTATTCTATTAAATTTTTGCCATGGGATCTCCACATTCTTCAGCTCAAAATTAATGGAACCAAAGTCTAGCAATAAATAATTATTCACATATCTGTATCTAACCTTATAATGACTCCTAACATCCTCCTTCTGCTTAGCCAGATTAATTTCCTTATAATCTTCAGCGACTGGCAGCCATGTGGTAGCATTTGTGGAGAAGCCTGCACTGGTTCCGTTGTTCCAATGGAAGGGTGTCCTAGCAGGGTCTCGTGAGTACAAGTGGTAGGTGTCAGGGTCTCCTCGGTTGCAGGCTTCTACATCAACAGTGTCTTCCCAGGAGACATAACCGTCTCTCATGCCGATCTCCTCGCCCTGGTAGGTGACTGAAGTACCAGGTAGCATCATGTTAAGGGAGTTTAAGCCGTCCACCATATCGTGACGGAAGCGGGTTGGCATTCTGTTGTTGTCGTGGTTACCGAACTGAAATGAAAGAAAAATTCCATTCAATTAGCCTCCAAAAACACATAGTTAACTAAAGCATATTCATATATGGTTTATGTAACATTACAGAATTGATGCATTCAGGCACTGTTGATTTAGTACCACATATTTGTACATGTGCTATGCCAAACGAATTTCAGTTTTTTTTGCTGTTCCCTTTTCTTCCCGCAACAATGTCATAATTTACTTTGACATCGAACATTTACAAGAACCAATTTACCTGCCAGTTAGCAGTAGCCCCATAAGGCATATAAGTCAGCCACTTGAGTATGGTGTACACGAAGTCCCTGGCGTTAGACTTGGCAGACACGTCGGTGATAAAGTCGAAGTTGAAGGGGAAGTGGGCGCCGATCTCGCCCTGCTCGTTGCCATAGTACAGCATCGTCATCGTAATGTTCGCGTACCCTTCCGAGAAGATCACCCTGCAAGTAACAAAATAATAAATTAAAAGAAATGCAAAATCTTTATAACCTTAAAAAAATTAAGAGAGCTTAGTTTTCATGGAGGGGGACAGAAAGTATGCAGTAGATACATATATGAAATTCCAGAACGGGTAGCACCATTTCTATTTGCATTTGAATAAGAATCAGTAAAACATATCGTAGCGTAGGTGTGGGTGTCAAAAAAGACACAAAAAAAATTAAGAAAGATTCCTTGCCATCTATTCAAAACCAACTTAGTCTAAGTAATTAAGCAAACATTGTTAAAGAAATAAGAAAATCACAAAAGTGTTCAATATTGAAATTTCTAAAGTTTTAATCTTCAATTTGTTGTTAACTGAAGTAAAATAATTTGGGGCTTCTTAGGAGATTGAATACTTATGCAGGATCGGAATTATTAAAGAGTTTCGTTACTTAAAGGATAATTGGAAATATTCGTCCGATCACCGTGAATACTCTTTTCTGTTTGAATAGCGACGGGACGAAAATAACTTATTATTGAAACAGCTGACATTAATCAAGCTTGATTCATTAATATTTTTGTTATTCATAAGATACTTCTATATGACTTTGTGAATAGCACAGAAAGAATGGACTCATATTTAAATATGTGTTAATTCCTAAATCGCACAGAGAGGCCTGCCCAAGGGGTTTAGACACTTCAATAAATATAACAATTCCCCTATTTTCAAAGTAAATAACATCTTGTGCTAACCTGGTATCTCCTCCATGACGTTCATTATAATCATCAATGAAGTCTCTCCATCCATACACGACATCATACAGCTCAATCAGATCCTTAGTATACAGAGGAATGGTGTACCCAAGCTGATGGGATTCAAACTCCGCCAGCCCACTCAATGGGTCATCAGGGTATTTTCCACCATGGTCGGCAGGATCAGCCTCCATTAAGTATGGTAAAGCATCGACTCTGAAGCCGTCGACTCCTTCGTCGAGCCAGTGCCTCATGATGTTGAACATCTCCTCCTTGACGGCAGGGTTTCTGAAGTTGAAGTCAGCTTGTTCGACCGCGAATTGGTGGAGGTAGAACTGCTGTCTTTTTTCACTCCATTCCCAGGCGGAACCTCCGAATTGACTTACCTAGAACAATCAGAGAATGAGATAGATTGAGATGGATATAAAAACTAACCTTTATTTTCATCTAGTGTGAAATCTAAACCATAAAAGTGATTAAAAGAAGGCAGAAAGAGTTACTATTGCCTTTTATAACATAAACCTACATAAGTAAGACGAGAATTTCGTAGTTTATTTCATTAATAGATGTAATTCCTTCTAATAGCAGTTTGGATGATATATCGGCGCGAAATAAGCGAGACTGGAATATTTTATGAGGTCTTCAAAAGGAAATGAACGCACAGTTTAATTTAAAGGCAACGCTGCGAGGTCGTTCTGTGAAAACATTTGATAGCTCGGAACATTAAGAACAAGTAAGTCCTGAACGAAATGTTATGTTAATAGAAAATCCTCATTACTTATTCTAAAAGAATCGAAGTTTTGATAAAAGTTTGTAAACCGCCCATGTTTATGATCGCAGTACTTTTTTTCGTACTTACAGCGATCTTTTTAAGTTAAATAATGACTTGGGGAAAGTTATCGACATCTATACTTTGTAAAGACTGTAACTCCGTTTAAATTTGGTCGTTTTCAAAAGTATTTGCATACCTTTTTGGGTCGTTTGCGTTTCCTTCAATCAATTCGAGTTTAGTTTTGCTATTATTGAACTGATTAAAACAGATACATTGTTAAGCATTTAATTAAGGGATAAATAAGTACACAGTCGAATAGGATTGTCGATTCTAAAATAGTTGGCAGTGGAGGCGGTAAATAATGGTGACTGTAGTAACACTGCGGTGCAATCGAGCGCTTGCTAATTTTAACCCGACCGAATTGGATAGCTGTCTAATTCATAGCTTTCGAGGTTACGTAAGAACTAAGTTGTAGCTTGCCGTATTTTAAAATAACTGTACCAATGTAGACCTGGACTAATGAATCCTTTTAATAGATGTACATAAATGAGAGCGTAATTTTGCCTATTTGCTAAACTTTTAGGCTATTTTTTTACATGATAAGGCTTAAATCCTAACAAAACAGCTTAATTATTAAAGTTATTGCAGAAGATTTTTTTAAAACTATTTAGTAGTTTTGTTATAAAAGGGCAGGAATTTTTATTGTCACTTATAACATATCAGGTAGAAAATCAATCTCGTCGTACCCAGTTAGAAGGCGGGAACCAATTGGAAGCGTTGTTGGGGTCCGGGTAGCCATCAGCCCAGATGAAGTGGTCCCTGTACCTAGGGTCGCCTTCCTCCGACTTGATGAAGTAGGAAGAGTTGGTGCTCGCGTGGTTCGGCACGAAGTCTAGCAACACTTTGATACCTGGAATTTTAATGGACATTAGTCATTTTGTTGGTCATAACCTGTTTTTTGGTCACCAGTTGGAATATTGAGTGCAACGTGGAAACCCTATTTTTTATACATTTGGTGTTCGAGATTCCATTCTTAAGGCAAAAAAGGGTTTTTTTATTGGAGAAAAAAGTTTTTAATTTTTTGGAAAGATCATGATTTTGAGGAATTTTGAAAGGTACCCTAAGCTTGTTGGTTCTTTGCTGGGACATAATAAGTGCATTAAGTACAGGAAAATAGTTTATCATTAACAATCATACCTATTCATTAATAAATTAAACTACGTATATTAAAACTTCAAGTAATTAATCTTATCATTAAATAGGATTAAGACTTCTCAATCCGGATAGCGGTGGTAAGCTGATAACAGGGTTATCAATCGATTTAATAATTGTTATTTTTATCGATGTGATAACTGATAACTGTTATCTAAAAGAGATCTCCAAGAAGGCTGTTAATCCCCGGAGGTCCACGTGCATTGGAAAAATTAATAGGCGCAATCGCTTTTTTATTAGCTTTCCATATGTTATTTATACAGGTGGTAAAGAAATTTGAGAGTTAGAATTGCTATCTTATTTAAAAGAAAGATTTTGATATATTAAACAGGCTGACAGATTACAGGAAATAAAATTACTTTTAGCCCTCTTTTCGTTTATGTGCTTCATAAAAGTGCTATACTTTTGACCCATTAAATAACTATTCTAAAGTACGATTCATTATCATATCATCATCTCCCCAGCCTTTTCCCAACTATGTTGGGGTCGGCTTCCAGTCTAACCGGATGCAGCTGAGTACCAGCGCTTTACAAAAGAGCGACTGCCTATCTGACCTCCTCAACCCAGTTACCCGGGCAACCCGATACCTCTTAGCTAGACTGGTGTCAAAGTAAGATTATAATTATTATTACCGTAATTCACTATATTAATCCTAATTATTATTTCATAGGAAAATGCGAACATTTTAAGGGGAGACACAAAATGAAATCATTATATTGTGGCATAATGATTTCATAAATCTGCAATATCGCATCACTAGTCAGCCTTGAAGTAAAACCAATTAATTGCTGCATCATTCATTTTGTATTTGATATTGCTACCAAAATATTCCTTTGATTGATTTATTTTATTGATAAGAAATATCAATATTAACGTTGGCCTAATTATTTGTTGTTGCATACATGCCCCTTCTCATATAGAGCTTGCGAGGGTGTCTGATAATCACCATACTTTCGCGAGGTGGATTGATTTATCCTCACGATATTTTCTTTCAATGTTTACTATTTTATTTCATTTTGTAGTTTATTGGCCTTTTTGTCAGTTCTTGGTTGTTATTATTGGTAGATATGAGTAAATGGATTCAATAGTGAGATGATTTTTTATTATATTCTTCCAAAATAAAAATATACAGTAAAATACTAAATATTTTATCTAAATAAAGGTGTAAGTCTATAAGTAAATGTCAATACTTGTATTAACGAGTATAATAACATCGCAGGAAGCCGATGACGATGGATTACAAGAAAGAAGTTAATCTTATAATTACATCTACGCGCGTCACATGATAATATGTTGTTTGTACCTACAGTAATAGGCATATTTATGTATGAAGGTAATTAGTTACTCACATACACTATGATTACTAAAATATAATATAAATATAACTATGATTACTAAAATATAATATAAATATATTTAATTAGCCTAACATATTTCAATGTATAACGAAAATGATCGAAGTAACACCAAAAAAAATGAAACAGTTTAGTCGGCCGATAGTTGGATGGGTGAAATTAATCGTGGTAATGGTAGTAAAATAACAACGATCAGGAATTTGGTTAGTATCGGATCGAAAAAAAAGTTTAGGTACCTAATTGAATTCACGATAAAAAAAAAAACAACCATCGAACCTACTGTCCGCTGTATATTTAGTCTGTCATATTTTATTTAAATAAATAGTAATATTACGTTTATCTTTAAAAAAAAAGAATGATTCAAATATCAAGCTTATAGAAGTAGGTACCTTCGAGACACAAGGAAAACCGCGGATAATTGCTAAGTAGTTAGATTCCAACTTACCAAGTTCATGTGCCCTCTTCAGCAGCGCTCTAAAATCTTCTATGGTGCCATACTCATCGTGAATCTCGTAGAAATTGCTGATGTCATACCCGAAGTCTATCATTGGCGACTCGAAGATAGGAGACATCCATATAGCGTCCACTCCGGATTCCTTGAAATGCTCCATTTCGCTTAATATTCCTGGAAATTATAATAAGTGTAATTATGATTTTTTTTTTTCAGGATAACCCATACATTCCATTTTATAAAATAATACACTCCTAATAACAACATTATATTACATTATTAATTTATTTTTTCAAACGGCTTCTTCTTTATTATATTCATATTTACATTTTAATTAAAAACTAAACTAAAACTAAATAAAAAAAACTAAAAAACAAAATAAAAAATTATGATGAATTCATTGTCACTGTTGTAATTGAAATTGCTTTGGAAGTTGAATGCATAAAGGTCATCAATCAAAATGAAATCAAAATAATGTACTTATTCAAATTCAATTAATGGACAATGTCCATTGTCCAATAGTCAAGTGATTACGAAAAAAATATTGAGATGATGATTTTATCTTGAGCAAGAATAGTAATTCATTATTACTCAATCACAAAAAACAATTTTAATTTATGATATATAAATAAAAGAAGGCTAAAGAACAAAAATATATTTTTCCAAGTGATAAAACCTTAAACCAGGATTACTAGACAGGCTTAAAACTAAGATTAAGAAAAACCTCTTAAGCTTAGCCGTAGTAGATATTTCTTTTTAATTCCTGGATTTTACCTAAAATAAATTGGACAAGTACCTATTATTATTTATATAAAGAGCCTATTAATACATATGTATATAGTTTTCATACACGCATGATATCCATCTTTCTGTACTAATATGTTTGTTTGTACCACAAAAGGTTACGAAACTACTGAACAGATTGAAAAATTCGGTAAATGTTGGGTAGTTACACTATTTCCGAGTAACATAAGCTGTATTTACTAGTTTATACAAGTGTTTGAATGACATTGATTTAACACGTGTATGTAAGTATATAATACTTTGTATGTTAAGTATTCACCTAAACATCAGTTAAATAATAACTACATGTCATTATTCGCTGGTGGCATTATTATATCGGAAGCCGCCATTATAAGGCCATCACGGCACAAAAATACAAATATGGTTATTATGAGAAGAAGCCAAAATGTACCTGACAAACAACAATTTGGAAGAGTATCTTTTGAACTCATGTTCCTAAACATTGCATGACGTTGTTCCTATTTGGACGCATATTTACTCTATTCAAACGTAGTTTAATTTTAATAAGACGACTTTTCGTATTGTGTATATTATGTTCAACTTTAGTCTGATAGCCCTTTGAGTTAAAGTAACTAAAAAACGTAAACATAAAGCAATATTGAAAGGCGAGATTCCACACAAATGTTCCTTCTGGTTTATTCTCTCTAGTTTACAGTAACAAACGTGCGAACATTTCTAAAATGTCCGCGATGACATGTTTGGGTAATTTTTACACATTTCCAGTGGAATTTCGTCAAAAGAAACTCACTTTCCTCCCCAATAAACAAAAAAATAACATACCATTTAAATCTCCAATGCCATCAGCATCAGTATCCTTAAAGGACCGTGGATAGATCTGGTATAGCGTGCAGTGCTGCCACCAGTCTAGGGGTATGAGTTCTGGAGGTGGTGGCGTGTCCACCTGCGAGGCTATCACGCCCCATGATATAAGACCTGGAAGTAAGGATAAAGCTCTGTAAAAGTCTGATCATGGATCCCTTGGTTTGTCGTGAAAAGACAGGACAGCATTAGGTTTAGGGCGTTAGTTTATACGCTTAGGAAACTCTTAACTCTTGGATGCTAATTAGAGAACAATAGAAAATCAATTGTGCCTTGCGTGGATCCGCGTAACGGCATACAAGGGGTAATTAACAATTTTTTCCGGTATTGCGGAGGTATAAACTTTGTGTCTGTTACAATTTCTTAAACTGAGCAGATTTGTTATGAAAATGATATAAAAACTGTTAAATCTAGATAAGTGTATATTGATTCCTTCAGGATCCAAGTTTAAAATAAGTAGCAGGTAACTATGTATAGCCTTGTAAACTCCTTGCAAAATATTTCTAGAGAGGGAAGCATAAGAAATGCAAGTAGAAATAAATAGGTCACTTCAATCTCGAGCTTTGTCGTTTACGTTGGTACTATACGTTTTTATTTCGTCATTAATTTGGCTTCATTAATAGCAGTTTAATTAGTACAATTCATTTGATATGTGTCTTAGAGACTATTGCAACTGTGAAATATAGTAGTGTTAGGCCTAAATAAGTTTAATGAAATCAATTGCTAAAGTGTAATAACTTCCATAAATCCTGCAAATCTATAGGCTCACAGCAATCAAAATATGGCACTGTTTTTTTCACATATTACCACAGTGTATACCTTCAAAATAACATAAAAACCAACCTCCAATGACGCCCAAAACGGCAACCACTCCCACAGTTATTCCGATAATATGTAGCGTCTTCATCTTCTGACCACCACACGAGGACTGGCAACCACCTGCCCAGTTATCTAGGATTAATATACGCCTAACAGCCACCCCGTTATCTGACAGATAACTAAGCAAGGGGTCTTAGGGCCGCAACGAACTAGTCCCGCGAAAACTTGAAATCTTGCGATCTAGTTATCAGGTAATTGTGATTAGATTAGTTGTTGTTTTGACCGATTTTTGTTAGTATTTGTTTGGTAATGTGTTAGTACATGTTTTTGGTTGGCTTGGAAAAAAACTGATTTCGGTTTGACACCACTTTTTGTTGGTTTGGACCTGAGATGTAATGTTTATACATATGCGGTGTATTTTGTCATTAGTACACACTTAATTGACATTTTTCACACATGGAGAAAACTTAGTTACTTGTTTTATTGTTTGCTAAGTAAAAAGTATAATTATCGTAATGTATTCCTAACTTATTACTTATATTTATATAGAAATGGTCACCATACCAGAGTGCCAGTTCTTTCTGGGTATTAGATTCGATTCCCGGTAAGGTACGGTGAATTACTTAAACCAACAACATAAATAAAAGGAAAACCTTAATAGCTTCCTCAAGAATATCCTTAACCTTCGTTTTAATGAATCGCACGAGGTAAACATCACATTTTACCAGAGATTTTGGCCATATAGCTTCTGCACTTTGTCATAAGTTCGGTACCCGAATAGGAAAAACCGGCCAAGTGCGAGTCGGACTCGCGCACGTAGGGTTCCGTACCATCCAAACTAATATTCTATATATAGAGGTATATATATATATTTATGGATATCGAGCAAAACTGAGCAAAAAAATCACGTTAGTTGTATGGGAGCCTCCCGAAATATTTATTTTATTCTAGTTTTCAGTATTTGTTGTTCTAGCGGCAACAAATACAAATACATCATCTGTGGAAATTTCAACTCTCTAACTATCAAGGTTCATGAGATACAGCCTGGTGACAGACGGACGGACGGACGGACGGACGGACAGAGGAGCGAAAACAATAGGGTCCCGTTTTACCCTTTGGGTACGGAACCCTAAAAATGTAGAAACTGTATGAGTAAGTACAAGTAACTTAATAAAACAAAACCATAATTCCCAAATGTCTAAATGCCTCAATAAGAAATTGATAGGTATAAAATACTTTGATTAATGATTGAGAAATATCGTAATAATCATAGATAAAAAATGTTTGAAGATAATCTAATTAAGATAAAAAATGTTTGAAGATAATCTAATTACTCACAGTTTTGCACCACCATTTTTAGGACTCAGCTAGTTTTTGAACACTATACTGAAAAAAACAAATTTAACATTTAAGATGCTTATTGGAAAATGCCAAAAGTCACACACAAAAAATACCTAGTCACACCACTATCAAGTTAGACAAAAAACTATTCAACTTCAAAAAAATCTAGTTCCAAAATCAGAATAAATAGACAACACTCCACTCTGCCGTACAGTTAAAGAATGAGCTGTATTATTGTATTATATACGAAAATGGACAGACATAATGACAGATGTTATAGTATTGTTACACTATAGTCGCATGCGCAGCGTCACGGTCAGCCCAGGGTTATGTTACATATTGAGGAAAGGTGGTAAAGAGACATCATGTGGTTTTGGACATAAACCTTAAAAGTTATAGGAAATTAAGCAATTTAAGGTCACGCTATTTTATCCTCTTCTTCTTCTCAAAGACAAAAAACGTAAAAAAATATTTACTAGCCAGATATTTCAACCGCGTGCCGTAGGTAACCTTGCGCAAAGCTCCCTCAGCTCATGGCTATCTCACACTGAATTTTCCAAATCGACCGTTAAGTTCCTGAGATTAGCGAAAAAGTCTGATATAATCAGCATTTAATTAATGTAGATTCTAATATTCCTTATTGTCACGATATGTATCAGTATTTCTGCTGTTAAGAAATCAAACTTTCCAGCGGCATAATATTACGGATGAGATCTAAAATAACAATATCAAAATGAATATAAATACATAAGTGCTTATGCAATTATCAATCGTATTAACCATTAGCCTTAACTTTAGCTTCAAAATCTAGATTCCATTAACACATACTTAACATTTTAATTGAACAAAATCCTCTTAACAACACGCCTAACACACAAACGATGTTTTTAAGACAAAATTGATTTCAGTTTCCAAACATTTTTAGCTCAGCACATTAATCACGACGGGACGTTCGCGGCTTAATTAATCTCGTCGGCCCAAAAGAAACCTGTCGATACCACTCCCGCCCCCTGGTGTTGCCCACCGAATATAAAAATACCCCACCGAATATACAAGTACCCCACACTAGGCTCTAACCCTACGCTGCTGCTGTGGGGCGCTTTTTGCTTCAAACGTGTCAAATACGTTTAATATCATGATATGACATTTGATGGTAGTGACATGCATGTAAATCTTTTGAGGAAGTTTTGACGTGTTAGGGGGTAACTATTGCAGAATATTGTACGGGGAAATGAAAGCTGATATCTTCTGTTTGTTTTACATTATTATACACGACAATCATCAATGTATTTTTCCTATAATTTTGATGATATTTGTACAACATACGTACCTACGGCTTTTTGAACAAGTGTTAAAGCAGATTAGACATACGTCACACTTAATGTAAATACGAATAATACACGTGTACGTGCTCAAAATACGCAATATAATAATCGTTCGGGAAAATTTATTACTGGCAACTTCCTATAAGTGGCGACGATACGATATACACCAGTGGCTTTCAACTTTTTTTGCCCGAAGCCCATTGTTATTTTTAAAAGCCCTTCCCTTTTAAATACGTGAGCGATACCGAATGTAGCAGGCGTAAAAAATATTAATTTCAGAAAAAAACTCGTGGCTATTGTGTTACAGAGATTTTCAAATCTTTTTCAACTTTTTCTTGTAACATTCAATAAAATGTACTTTTTTCTATTTGGTTGAATTTGACTTTTTTTATTTATTTCCTTATTTTAATTGAATGCTCATTACTAGTCCCGATAGAAGCTTGAAGCGCGCACGTCGTATATTATAAATACCGTTCAGTAATGTAGGTACGTGCTCAAAATACGCAATACGCGTCCTGGAAGATTATTGGCGTATTATTGCGCACCCCAGCACGGGAGGGTTATCTTGAATTGTAAGTAAGACGTCGTATTAAGTTTATGTCCGCAATTTTTGGGTTAGTAGTACTTTATGAAATTAATTGAATAATTGAGCAAAGAACTGAAAAAAAAATCGTTGAATGGTATTTTAGTTTGTGTGAGTTTTTTATGATTACTCTAGAATTACTAAAAATCATTAATATAAATTAAATAGACATTTTGGACTTCTCAACTGTCATAAAGTTGAATTAAAGAATAATGAAAATTAATTTTAGAAGCCCAGATTTTTACGCTTTTCCAAAAATAGGAATGAATTTTTATCAACCAGCGTTCCAATATTTTTATTATTTTTAAAATAGCAAGGACAATGTTCTGCATGTAGGCTGAACAGATGTATGAGTGGACGGTGGATCTCGGAGTAGGTGTCAAGGGGATGGGGATAGTCTGTCCGTCTGTAAATAACTACAAATTACCATCGCTCGGTGCCGCGCCGTCTGCAAAACTCTATGGTTGTATCAATTCTAGTGTTATTGAATAGATATCCAATATGAAATAGATGGTGTAGTTAACCTATGTATGGTTATTTTTAAAGAAAATAGATACAAATTAAACCATTTTTTACCCACGACGGAACGGAGCAGGTATATGCGTTTAGGGTGAGAGATGTGCGTTTGTGCGTTTGTGTGTTTGTGTGTGCGTTTGTGCAAAGTAATGTTCCCACATATCTTCTAAACTAATTATCTGATTTTGATGCGGTTTTCAATAAAGGGTTTGTGTTTGATGAATTCATGTTCTTAGACAGGTGTCATGGCTGTAACTCACTAGGGGGCGCCACAATATTAGTCCAAACAGCAAAGGAATGTTCCCACCTACCTTCTAAGCTAATGATCCGATTTTGATGCGGTTTTCAATAACGTTTTTGTGTTCAATGAGTTCATGTTCTTAGATAGGTGTCATGGCTGTAACTCACTAGGGGGCGCCACAATATTAGTGCAAAAGAGCAAAGTAATGTTCCCACCTACCTTCTAAACTAATGATCCGATTTTGATGCGGTTTTCAATAACGGTTTTGTGTTCGATGAGTTCATGTTCTTAGATAGGTGTCATGGCTATTAATCACTAGGGGGCGCCACAATATTAGTGCCAAACAATGTTACAATATAATCAAAACGTCCGATTACAATTCTGTTTTCATCAGCAATGTGTACGTGCTTAATGCATGTTCCCAAATAATAAAAATTACGCCTGTAACTCACTAGAGGGCGCTACAATATCGGTGCAAAATAATATTGCAATAACATATTATATAGAGTATAATTCGTATATGTTCTCTAAAAAGTCTGAAATAAAATTAAGCAAAATTAAAAATTTTGAAAAAACCCCCGACGGTAAAAATCTTATTGAAAAATAATAAAATAACTCAAAACCCCCGACTTAACCCAATTATATAGGAATAACCGTCGGGGGCTGCCTTTTCTATATGAAATTTCAACAATTATTTGAGTAGTATTTTATGTCATCGTTAAACATCTACAATTCTTCAATAATTGTATTCACGACACTAGAATCCTTTAGCTGGTTTAATGGCAGCTCCCGACGGATATTCCTATATAATTGGGTTAAGTCGGGGGTTTTGAGTTATTTTATTATTTTTCAATAAGATTTTTACCGTCGGGGGTTTTTTCAAAATTTTTAATTTTTGTAAAAGGCAAAGTCTATACCTACGGACCCGCATACCTACATAGATCTATAATGTTTATGACTCTTACGTTAATATCCTCCACAGAACGCTACACATTCATCAAAAACAATAAAATAATTATTCAATTAAAATAACTGTCGACAGTTCAGGTGAATACGAAAATCCTAAATCAAACAGTCCACATTTGAGTCCCTTACGTACACCTATAGCCGCTTTCATCCCTACATTGCTGGACGCGCCCGACGAGCCCGACGCTGGACATTGTCGTCCAGCGAACATTCCGTCCGCGGTCGCAGGGCGTCAATGGCGTCATTTAATGGGCGACGACGCGGGCGGAGCTTGTAAACACCACATTACTGCAGTCGGGTTTATGTTCAGAGAATTGGGTATTACGAACACTATACTATGGGGACGGAACATGGGTTATTTATTTCAGAAGTGTGTATAGACAGTTATAACAATTTTATTGATGATATTTCCATCCGTGGTTTCGTTCTGTGGGAACTACTTGCCACACATGTATAAAAATTGGCCTATATTTTTGTCTGATATTGCTATAATATTGATAAGTGTCATCTAAACCGATTCGGCAGTTTTAAAGTGTCTAGCGATGAGACCTCTTATATAAATGTATGAGTTTGACTAGATATACAATTACTATTTATACCTTAAAACATGATATTTTATTTTGAAGTTTATTCATTTCTTAGAAGACAAATCGTTTTCCTCGCTAAACAATGGTTGAACACAGTTCTGAATAGATTGATTAGCTTTTTATGTATTTTTACCCCCGACGCAAGAGGGCTGTTATAAGTTTGAACGCTAAAGTTATAAAAAAATCTTTATATACTTATCTTACACCACACATACCTATCTATAAACATGTTACATTTATATAATCAGTTATCAACAGCTCTATAGATTTCATAGATCATATCTTTTACAATATTGCTAGCGACCCGCTCCGGCTTCGCACGGCGTAACAGTATTTCCCCACTATTTGATGTATGTTATCTATACTAATATTATAAAGCTGAAGAGTTTGTTTGTTTGTTTGTTTAAACGCGCTAATCTCAGGAACTACTGGTCCGATTTGAAAATTTCTTTCAGTGTTAGATAGCCCATTTATCGAGGAAGGCTATAGGCTACTTTTTATCCCGGTACGGGAAGTAGTTCCCACGGGATGCGGGTGAAACCGCTGGCAGAAGCTAGTTGTACATATAAACCTTCCTCTTGAAACACTCTATCTGATAAAAAAAACGCATGAAAATCGGTTGCGTAGTTTTGAAGATTTAAGCGTACAAAGGGACATAGGGACAGAAAAAGCGACTTTGTTTTATACTATTACTATGTAGTGATGTGGTAGAGAAGTTGGATTGGAACCAAGTCGAAGTAAGCGCTAAGTTCTAGTGTAGTGTGTGGTTTACAACTGAAACCTACCATGTGGGATGTGGGTGTTCACAACAAAATCTGTGGTTTTGGTGCCCTTGTACGTTCATCAAATATAAGTACATGATATTTATTTAATTTATACACTGACTAGGTACTATACAGATTAATACGTAAAGAAACATTTTCATATTATATTGCATCACCAGAATTGATGCTATACAGGAATGAATTTTAAGCAGTGCGCAAAAAAAAACTGGAGGTCCAGAATCATTAAGAGAACATATCTGCATCATCAGTAAAAAAAATTTTTTCATTATTTTGTCCGCCCTAAAATCAGCAAAATATGGACACCAACTATTCTTACGCGCTTGGAGCAGCGCTCGCGTCAGTAAACCGGTTTCGCGTTGCCGCCGTGCCTACTATGACGACTGTGACCGTACAATCGGTTACAAAATAAACATCTTTCGCTATCAATAACTTTTCTTTTTTGTACTAAAACACGACAAAATAAAAATATACGTATCTATAAAACTTATTTAACTACAAGTTGACAAAGTTTGCGCACTGGATAAAATTCATTCCTGTATGTTATTCAATTAAGCATTTGGAATAGTTTAATTGTGTAACTATAAGTAAACCTAAACCTCCACCCTAACCCTATTTGTGGAAAGATAAGTTTTGAGAAAATAAGAAAAATAAGCAATTTTTTGAAGAGCTAGATGCATGCAAGCTTTTGAAGAGCTAACTACTTAATAATAAAATAACAAAACCCTCTAAATGCTCCTTTTACAGAAAACATAATGTTATTTTATTGATTTGTATGCAGGGAGAGTCCATAATTTGGTCCTTTATGAAGTATCAAGCATGATTACAATTCTGCGCGCGATGAATATGAAATTACCCCTAAACGTTCGAGAAGCCTCCATTGATGAAGGTCCTGTCTATTGGACGTACTGATTGGATTCCTGGCATACTGTTATAGTGTTATATGTACCTGCTGAGGAATTTCGTAGTAATTAGTTTTTATAGTAAAGTTTGGTTCGGCTACGAACAGAACTAAGTTCTAGAAAATAATATGTGACAGATAAATTAATTACAATATCTAAGTAGACCTCATAAAGTCTTATACCTCAAACAAATTGCAATATGCTTACAAATATCTTTATCTTTTATCCTCCCATTCACATTTCTAAGCAGAAGGACTCATCAAAGTACCATAAAAATATTCTGTTCCGCAATACTAAGCCCTGTTGAATTTGTAACGAAAACCCATAACGACAAACGTTCTACTCTAATACTTACATTGTCCAAAAACAAATAACAAACAGGCTCAATATTGGACCAAAACAGGGAAAACGGAAAAAATGCCTTTGCTAGCTACGACGCTACGAGGCTACGCCGTAGCTGCCTACGGTACGGCGTAGCGGGGCGCGGGGTGAACGACCCAGCGGTATAATGGCGCGGGTCGATACCCTCGGCCCACCCCGCCACCCGACCCTCTACTTCTAAAGAGGGTGTACTCCCGACTTCGTTTAGGATGAGTGAAGTGCTTTCCAGACCATTATCCGATAGACTAAAAGGTTTCATATAAAATCTTAAACATATTATCTTAGGAACTTCAGTGTCATGCTGTTATAGAGTAGCAGTCAGTTTAAACTGTCGAATGATTGCTTGTATTAATTGTATGAACAAACACACATAGTGGCTATAACGTGGGTATAGTTGGCACTTAAACTCGCGGAACACTGTAATAGTAGTTTGAGCGTCCACAACAACTTAGTGCATTACTGCAAGTTGGAAAGTTTTTTTATCTGCTCTAACTTCAACACTTATGTATCTCTCTCTTTCCCCTTCATGAGAGTTTTAGTTTGTATTGTCTGTAGTGTTAAGGGGTGTACACACTTTTTTGAAGCGATTTAGTGGCGCAGCGTTTGTAATGTGTTTATTCCGCTTTATACTCACAAGTTTTTACGCTCAGTGGAATTGGGATGCCAGTATTTTAGTATTTCGCTTATTTAGTAGCTATTCTACAAAAGTGATAATTACTGTTGTTATACGCTTCGTTTAAATACTTCGAGTAACGTGTATGGATGTTTTCCCTGCTGGTCAATACAATACTTAGTAGTTTACACTGATGTCTATTTCATTGCGTTTTGAATTTTCCTTGGCTGCCTATAGTCATCGAACCTACCTCTACTAAACTGATTTGAAAAACTTCACAGTTGGGACATCAACATTATCCCCAGATAACATCGGCTATATGTATTTCATCCGGGTACGCGAAAAAGATCCCTTGAAACGCAAGTGAAACAGAGGAAAACAGCTAGTAAATTACAAAAGCGTTATAAATCTATTTAAGAGGCAATATCTTGTCAATAAGCTGGCGTTTACTCAGCGTATCAGACGCCCATTTGTGCGTGAACCGAGCGTGGCCGTTGCGGTGACGCAGCGTTAACGCATCACTAGCTTTTACGCGTAATTTACTCCGCTGCGTCAAGTGGCTGTTTATTATTGAAAATACGAGCTAATTATTTAGAAATTAGAATATGTAGGGTAATTTTGAAAGGGAAATAGTCATAGATATGCCTCTTCTTTTGTGATAAATATAATCTATACTTACTTAATATTAGAAAGCTGAAAAGTTTGTTAAATAAGGAATTACTGGGCCGATTAGAACAATTTGTTCAGAGTAAGATATGTATAGCTCATTCTTCGAGGTAGGATGTTGGCAACTCTGGATGCACCAAGTATTTTTACGTCATGTGGCTGAAACTATTGATATATCTAGATTATTATAACTTGTTCCACGACTAACAATTAAACTCAGAACAGAAGTGAATTTGTGAAGTACTTCAAAAATACAATAAAAACAAAAGATAACAGAATAACCCGAGCAATTCGCAGCGTACCTCAATAAATTACAAATTATAATAAAAGCGAAATAGTACGGCAGTCGGGAGCAACACTTTGTTAAATTAAAAATTCTCAATTAAATGATATTTACGAGGGACACTGGGTTACGGGCCGTAAAACCCAGTGATCATAATTCCGACTAACCTTGGAGATACGATTTTAGAAGGAAGAGTAGATATAGGTACATACTGATGTTTTTTTTTGTAACTGATACTACACCTCATTTGGTGGATTGTAACCCCAATATAGATGGAAAAAAGGCTATATGATGATACACTATGAAAACGTTCTGGAACGTCCTTTAAGTTTGTTAGTAGCCAAGATAGAACTGTCATATCATCATACAAATTATGATAATAATTTCATAGTTTTATAAAAAGAAGTGACATAGGAACCACATAAACAGTTGAAGAATAAACACATTACGTTAAGTGCACATGAGATCCCTTTACTTGTAAATAGTACTTCCCCTGCACTCACACAATGATTAACCATTATAAGACTTTCCACGGGTTTTAACATGACTACCAGCAGTTACAGTGTAGCCTGTATATAATATTTAAGGATAACAAAGTTACCTACAGTGAGATGCACCACAACACAGTGAAACCACACATCCCAAACAAATCTCTCTGGCAGCTCCAGAGCTCAAAGCCTCACTAAATATTACATTATAACAAAAAGCGGCCCTAGCAAGCTGTAATTTGCTCAGGCTTTTTGTCTAACCCTTCACCGTCGGTAATAATCACGGAGTAAGGAAAGATGAGCGGAGATGACATAATGCAGGTAGGTGTTTTAGGTCAAATAGGTACGCTGGGCATGACCAAAACGATTAGTTACGAGTAACTAACGAATGGGTTCTTAGAGATTTTTGGTATCTATTACAAAAAATACCGGATCCAAAGAAGGTGTGTAAGGGCGAAAACGGTAACGTTATTCGTTCGTTCTCCACACACCCGCATTTTGGTGCGCTACTTTCTTAGGAGATTTTCCGTTATGTCACCTCCGCAAGTCATTTTGTTCTTCATGGTAATAACACAGTTTTTATACAAGTCCACCTTTGTACCAGTTGGACGACGAAAGGGTTATTTGCCGACTTCTCTTTTGTAAATGAAAATATAATGAAGTCGAAAATTGACGCTTATGTTTAAAAGGATCTTGTGTGTGTGCGTGGCTTAATGTGCATGTATGTTTGTGTGTGTGAAGGATTTAGGAGACGACATTTTGTACATGGGTTAGTGTAAAGGGTGAGACGGAGTGACTGGAGTTATCATGTTATTTAATTTTAGAAGGTTGCCTGAGACAAGATTATGTTTATTAACTTTTATCATTAGCTTCTGCGATTTCATCCGCGCACCTGGACAAAAAGTAGCCCATGCTCTATGGGCTCTATCTATACTAATATGATAAAGCTGAAGAGTTTGTTTGTTTGAACGCGCTAATCTCGGGAACTACTGGCCCGATTTGAAAATTTCTTTCAGTGTTAGATAGCCCATTTATCGAGGAAGGCTATAGGCTACTTTTTATCCCAGTACGGGAAGTAGTTCCCACGGGATGCGGGTGAAACCGCTGGCAGAAGCTAGTTCATCGATAAAATAATGAGCTATCGACCATTGCGAGAAATTTTCAAATCGGTCCTACCAGTAACACATTTCTCCTTTAGTAGCTTAACCCCAAAAAATCTAAATCTACGCACAAACAACCAAACGAAACCGATTGTCAGACAATAATCAACTATCTTCATTATTCGCGTTCCATCGCCGGCTCCGAGGAGCAGTCAGGCTAAACAGTACATTGAAGACGAGCAATGTACGTCAAACGCCTGTCTGCTTCCCTATGTGGGTCAATGTGTCGGCTCCGCAATGTATACGTGAGATTGTGGGCCTTATTAGATGGATTAGCCTGGTATATGTGGGTAGTTAGAGGGTCCCTTTGATCTGAGGATGTGTATGGCTGTTTAGGGATATGGAAGGTTGTTTTTTGTACAGGGTGCGTTTTTAAATGACTAGTTTGTTATAATATTTTTAACTAAGTAGCCGTTTTCCCGCGGTTCCACCCGCGTCCCGTGGGAGCTACTGCCCACACCGGGATAAAATATAGCCTATGTTACTCGCAGATAATATAGCTTTCTAAACCGACCGCGTCCCGAAAGAACTAATTCACGCATTTGATAAAAACCACGATGTATAAGCTTTCGCCTGAAAACCCAAAAAATGTACTGATCCACTCACAAATTACTTTCGACTTATTAATATTAGTGATTGTAAAGGAATTACATTTTGTAGTAAAATTGTTTTTCCATCAGTTTGTCTTACATTTCCAAAACCAACGTAACTCGTAGTTAATTTAATAGACTCATAGTACCTACCTATAATATAGTATGGTAACTTATCAGTCCTCCAATTCACCTGTACGTGACCGCTTCGAGCGTCGTCGGCTAATTTCGGCAATCTTCGGAACCAGCCATTAGTCCCACGAATGGGTATTGGGTGGGAAGGAAAGGGTGCTCAATTGTTCTTTTGTCATTTCACTAGTCTAGACTACTGTCTATCTGATTGTCTTTTTAATAGTTCAGTTATTAGACAGATTTTTTTGTTTTTGTGTACGTTACAGCACGTATTACCCACTTTTTGCCAATTTTATGGACACAAATTCTGAAATTATCGCACTGAAGTTCACATAATATTCTAAGGTTTTAAATAAGTGAAATAACATTAAATTAACCATTATTTTTAATAAAAAATATAAAAAGACGATACAAAGAGCCTTTTCATTCAAATAAATCTTTATACAACAGAAAATTAAAAACAGTTAAAATAAGTTCTTAATCAGGATATTTATATCAAGCATACATTGTGATAGATTTCATTCGTTTGATAGATTTTAGATATAATAATTATAAAGCATGTAGTGTTATGACGAAGTACTTATTTGGTACTCTAGTGGTGGAAACAGTGTCTATCTTTTACACAGTAATTTCTATGAATGGGTGTAACGTTTTTATGGGAATCCCCTCCCGCTGTGGATGCTGAGTAAGGAAGTGCCAGAGCCGTGGTAACTCTTTCAAAAAATTGGTACAACCTGCCACTATATTTTTTTAAAAGTAATAACGTAATAAAAATTCTATAAGCGTAAAACATGCATCCATAGACAGAATTTCAATCAGCATCACTGCACGCTTCAAACCTATTTTTATCATTGTTCAATTATAGCTAGTTTCCCGATAGTTGTGAAACAAAAGTTTCGTTTTTCAAACAAACTTCTGAATCAGAGTAACAATTACTGACTGAATTGAATTGGCGTACCTTTTCATCAATACTGAATTCGCTTACAATTTGACGAACTGAGTTTGATTTGCAAACGCTATGGTTTTTTTAAATGGGTTCATGCTATTTCTTCTAACTAGTAGGAGAATAGCAGATTGATTACAGAAAGCTACGTCTTAATTTTAAAGTATGCCCTGTGTAAGCTATAATCACTTAGGTATCACACACTGTGTCAATCAGCAACTCTATACGCGTACTCTG
The DNA here is from genome assembly GCA_963856015.1 of Helicoverpa assulta. Lineage (NCBI taxonomy): Eukaryota > Metazoa > Arthropoda > Insecta > Lepidoptera > Noctuidae > Helicoverpa > Helicoverpa assulta. The sequence continues at coordinate 624,582 of CAWLCW010000008.1, forward strand.
ATACAACATGACTCAAACTTTGAGTTTTTACGATAGCATACGCAGAGGCTTTTTCAATATTTGCATATCATACTTGCAGTTACATTGGAAGTAATTTTGAAATACACATTAAAGTTACTTATTTACATGGTGTTATTAAAACATAATCGTACACCCTTATCATCAATCAAAAATTATGTGCTTCAAACTCGAAACTTCACAGCGTTTTCCAAGATACTGTCACTGTTATTTCAATACTTAACACCCCTCAACACGAAGACTTAAAAACGTCATAAAAACCTGACTATTTTATCTGTTAGATAGCAACAATCTTGTAGAACAAAATACTTTAATATTTCCTAAAGAGGGATTCTTGAGTTACGTTTATCTTGTTCCATGAATTTCAGCCTGAAGCCGGTATGCCTTTGAGACGCATTCCTGAAGTCAAAATTACGTCACTATTAAATACTTGAAGGAGCAGTATGTCACTACAGCCTTATTTGTCTCAATTCTTACGAATACGTCTAGAGTCGCTAAGAATGTTTGTACATACGTAGATAGACTTAGATTTTGGATTTTAGAACGAAGGAAGATAAAACTTATACCTTATATGATAGTATGATAAATAGCGGCCTGTGTTCTTTCTCAAGCTCAAGAGTATTTGTGTACCAAACATCATGCCATTTGCCAAGTTATACCTAACCAAATTAGTTCATTATTTTTCTATAGCGGAATTATTTACATACAATTTCTCAAAATTATAATAAAGGTAGCAATTTTAATAAAAAGTATAAATTATGAACTATAATACGTGTATAACACCACTTATATGTCGTTTACGTTGCTCTTATCATATAGGTACCTATCGTTCACACGCTTTCGTAGTGATCTCGCGCAGTTTATCTCTCTTATCTACAAATTGAAGTTGATTGTCAGATATATTTCGTTTCCTCACTTTTGCAACTATTTGGCGACTTTCTTCCTAGTCTTAGATATAAACGTATAATTACTATCATTATAGGCACCTATTGTCCATATGTTTACGTCTCTATCTTTAAATCTTCAGAAGTTTGGCAGGGCATTTTCAAATCACCAATTATATCAACATAAAATTTCTCCACACACACTTATATAAAGTCAGGTACACACTAACACTTCACTTTAATTCGTAAAAACTTCGATATTTCCATGACTATCCGTATGAACATTCACCACTAGTTGTAACGATCCGGTTCCGGCGCCCGTACCGGCGACCACGGCAGTGGGCACCTCTAGTCCCGTGGTGACTCCTGACACCAAGCTCATGAAGAGCCGGTTGGTAGGGGCTGATGATGTATTGGCCATCAGGAGAGCCAGTATCAGGATTGTGCTGCAGTGTGACCTGGAATTACAAGGAGAGAAGTTAGAGCATTTAATGATTAGGTATTTGTCAGAGTAACTATGTACTTGTATGTTGGATAGAATTCATCCAGATGAGTGAATTGCTGGCCTGATGATATATAATACCTAGATGAAGACTAAAAAAAACTAACTGTAAATTGTAGGTATAAAATACTTCACTCGAATGATCTCATTATTTTATGTTACAAGTCTTCAAAAAGAGTTTAAGATCTGGGGAGGATGTAAGATATAGATTATAAATTATACTTATATATATAAAAAATAATACTCACATAATATCTAAAGAAGCAGACAAAAGTCTGCAGCCAGCAGTTGAGAACGCTTGGCAGCTTCCTAAAAACTGGCTCCAACCCAACAGATAAACTGACTCAGTTATCTAATCTATATCTCATCAATATCTTAGGTAATCCCATCATGATTTCCAACCTTAACGTAAAGGTAATAGGTTCAATATCTATTGGTTGCGACGTGTGAAAGTACGTAGTATGTCGTAGTGTAAGATAAATATAGGAATGTGTTCTCTTGATAGAAGTTCCATTGAGTAATCAGATCATAGTATTTGGTTGGTCATATTCCATAAATATTGAGACCAACCTATTACTAGTCTTTTCATCGTACATATGTCTATAGAGACATAGCTCTATTGACAATGCCTACGTAAAACACCTAAAAATAATTGTGTTTCAAAAATCATTAATGATGTTTCAGTTACATCGTTTTGATAAAGATTTTACAGATATGTCATTGTCTGACATATTTTACAGCATTTACATTACAAGAAATCCCATATACTTCACTCCTCACAAACCAGCTTCAATCACAAAACTTCAGAACTAAGACCCTCCAAGGCTCTAAGCACACAGTATTCAAAATTGACTTTACATATTAGTGTTGTCCCTCGACCCTTGGAAAGGCGAAGTTAATCGAATATTCCTGGGTGCAGGTAACTAGGTAACTGTTTGTGTTGAACCCATCGCTCACGCGGGTGATCAGTTAGTGTCGACGACAGAACACTTGACGATCGATTCCAAACTCCTGTATTGTTGGGTTCGTTTGTTTAGTTAGGGGATTGTTATCTGGACGCGTCCTACACTCAAGAGTTAAATCAGTCAGAGAAAACCTATGAAATTTGCGACTTCAGACTTATTTCATCGGCGCAGGGTTCATCACGGTGTTTTTTTTCAGCAGATATGAATCTTTCATCATGTGCTTGTACATGTAGATCTATAGTCCTATATAATACGTATCTAATAGGTATTTTCTAAATATTACCTACGAACCTCGATGGCGCAATGGTCACCATGCCGGACTGCCGAACCTGAGGTCCCGGGTTCGATTCCCGGTTCGGTCGACATTTGTGTGATGAGCATGCTTGTAGGCCGTGGTCTGGGTGTTACAATATGTATTTATAAATATGTATATATGTAGCTATATGTAGTTTATCAGTTGTGTTAGCACCCATAACACAACTTGATTAATAACTTACCATGGGGCTAACCGACCGTGTGTGAAAAGGTGTCCCGACATTATTATTTATTATAACCTCCTTAAAAGAGACTCCTTATGTGTTAAAAAAAAAACCTTTAAATACTCAATTTATAAAAGCACCATTGTGGACGCCGTTCGACTGATCCCTTACTACGCTTACCTCAAACAAATCATCATCAACTAACCTACCGTGTCCATTGTTATAGATTACATGGACTCCCTATGCAAGGACCACTTCCTCCAGCGCCAGTACCGCAAGGTGGACGGCGGCGTGCTCTGGTCGCGCAACGAACGCAACCTGGACTGCACGGTGACCTTCCAGACGCACAGCATCCTGCAGCGGTTCATGCTGCACTTTGACCTGCTGCAACTTGACTGCAACGATCATCTGTACGTGTATGATGGCGCGCATGCGACTGCGCCGCCTAAGGTGAGGGGTTTGGATGTCATTTGTTTTGTAAAATCCTGTGAAATACAGGGTCCAGCAGGCCATTTCTGTAACGTTGGCAAAGCCAAGTTGGTGCAAAGTAGGGACCTGCGAGTACGTCCTTAAACGATTTGGCCTGTAATGTGTCCTAAGCCGTTGTGTCATATGAATCCGCGTATATTTAATGAGACCTAAAACTATTAAAAAAAAACATTATCAAATAATCTATAGATTACTTGCTTTTAAAGATAGGATTAAATCAGATAAGAATTTAAAAATAATTTAGCAAAACAATCTAGAAAGAAATGAATACTGAAATCATACCTTCCTTTTTAACACCGTACATCAAAAGTAACGGTTTTCTGCACAATTCAGTCAAGGCAGAGTAGCTGTAGCGATTTGGATGAAATTTGGTGGTAAGTACCCTACAGACGGCTATTGGCATGGGGGTAAAACCGCGGCCCCAGCCTAGTCTCGAATACAATATTCCGAAAAATTATTTGAGGAATTTTTCATCGATATCGTAATACCGACTTCCTATAAATATTCAATTAGATATGGCATTATATTTAAAAGGGATACCGAAGCCTGAAGCCTCGGTATGCAGGGAGCTTAATACCGCTCCATTTGGAGCCCAATATCGCTCCATTTGGAGCCCTACCGGCGAGACATAGAATGAATCTATAATGACGTTGGGGACCGCCTTGAATTATACTAATCACTTTTAATCGGGACTGTGGAAATGTTAGGAATTAAGTCGGTTAGGAAATGTGTTATCACTCCTATGATTATGAGAATAGAGTAGGAAATTCTTTGTATATTTTAGTGATATTTGGATAATGAGAATTGTGATTAAATGTAGAATTTTAAATGAAACGTTGTTAACTGCATCTCAGTTAGGTGCCTTTTAAGTCAACCGATTTAGATGTAAATATTATGAATACCTTGTTGATGAGGTAATAAAAGAGTCAGGTTTGTATTGTTATTCAAAAACAAAATGTTAATTATTCAAATAGTTTATAAGCCTCTGTATAGAATACATTAAAATCTATCTTCCGGAGGAACAGAATTAATTTCACATAACTTCATAACAATTGAATCGTATTAAAATCCGAAAAAAATACTGCCAAAGACACCAGGTGCTCAAACCAAATAATTAACAAACGAATTGTAATGCAACTTTAGTCAATTTTAAATTTAAATTTCGCCAAGTTCGTCTTTGCTACGACTCTTTGAACAAAGGACGGCCAAGTTTCAGCACCCATTGTAAGATGTGCCAAGTTTTGTGCCAAGATGTTTATTTTGTTCTGCTTGGCTGTTTATACTTGGCAGATTATGAATTAATATTATTGGCGAATATTATGTTAAGTCAACTCATTTGAATAAGTCATTTTTAGTTACAAAGCAGACTTAATTTTGTTGGCAAAATTATCGCCTTGTTAATGAAATTGTTAATTAAGTTGAGTGGTGTTTCTTTATCCTTATTTTTTATCTTTGACTAACTATAGCTATACAAACTACCAGTCGCTCAGATACGCCAATAACAAAGAGACCAAACTTCAAACCCCGATCATAGCCCTATCATATTTCAAAGCAATTCCTGACATTCAAACTTTCCAATTCCAACTTCCACATGTAAAATATATCGCGTATTCAAGTGTCGGACATTTGACAAAAGCCGCGTAACTTCGGCTGGCAACCCACGAGCCAACTTGGATTACGTCGACTAACCTGCGACCGCGGCTATTCTTGGCTATATGTGGCTGTCACAGAAACTTTGACGGTTAAATTCAAATGGAAGTTATAATGAGAAAACTGCTCCGCACGGATATGAAACCCTGGTAGCCTGTCACGTGTGTAATTAAATGCTAAGTGAAATGTAAACTGCGGTTAATGGTATTTAAATATAAAGCTCGCTTCGGATCATTTTAAAGCTCTATGGAAAAGGGATTTTTGTTACTGTTTTTTTTACGATACCATAGTGTGTATTTCAACGTAAGTGTTGTAGTAGATATGGTGGAAGAAAAACATTATGCACAAAAAAAAAAATTGACGTCAACTGTACACTAATTTGGTCTGTCCTAAAGATTCCTTGGTAGCGCATAAACATAACACTCTGAAAACCGAACCAATCGCACCACAAAAATAACATTACAACAAAACAAATTCCACAATAGCTATTTTAATAACCGAATAACAGCGGTAAATTCCAAAAACAACCAACATATACACTAAGTACATTAAACCATCGAGCACACCACACGAAACATTTGAAACCAAACAGCATTCCATTTGGAGAATATTCCGTAAAAATTTCACGCGAACAAAATGGAACTTCAATGGAATAAATTTGTTTGTTGGGGAAACTATTTTGTGGATATATTACGCACAAAGGGAGCACCTGTGTGGTGGTAACTAGGACTGTTTGAGACAGTTTACTCTTTGATGAGACTACTCGAGCCACGAATAGTTTCGAAGCTATGCGGGCAAGCCTGACCACGACTGTGTATGTTTGCAAAATTTTGCTTTAAGGTATTTCATTTTAAAATAGCTTCATAATAACTCTGCCAAACTGTGGTTTTAAAATGGAAAATATGAAACACAAACCTGTAATTTTGTTTACCAGATAAAACTTCAATATTTTGTGATAATAATGGGCCTAACAGTTTATTGGAAAGTTAAAAAATATAGTCCGTCTGCTTATATTTCGAGTCACGTAAAACGGAACGATTTAGAGAAATAAATGACCAGCCAGGCCTCGGGGGCGATGGACAATCTATCAATACTTAAACGATACTGCAGCCTTTTAACACATCATTGTTATTTATGGTTTTAAACATAGGCTCAGTTTAAAGTCGGTATTGCTTTTTCAGTTAGAAGCTACAAAAATAGGTCAACAATTTCGATGAGCAGATATATTAGTACGAAGTAAGAGACGTCATATAAGCACTCATACAAACTCACTACTTTCATTCACTTAATACTTACTTTAAGGACAAATCATCTACTAAGTTAACTAACATCACCATCAGTCTCAATATAAAAAACAAAAGAAAGTCTAAAGCTCGTAGATTCTTCTCCATAAGTCACCGTAACTAGTTTGAGCTCTTTAAGTAGAAGAATGAGTGAGCTATAAGTCCTGGGAGCTGCATCACGTTCCAAGTTACGGGCGCGCTTATAGGGGAGTCAGTCACGCGACTCTGAATCACAAGTAGGTGCAATCTGCAGCATTGTGCACCAAGAATACTAGTTTTGTACCCCTTTGTTGAAGAATGGGGGCTCGGAATAAAGAGGTTGCTTCTGATTTGTGCGGGTTTATTTAATAGAGGAGTATTATAATCGGTTTGTTGGAGCTCTAAGAATATAGGTTTGTTTATATGTGCAGTGTTAAGTTCAAGCAAGTTATAGATATATTTGGACTAATGCATAGTCAGACATAAGACATAGTAAGTATTGAAACAGAACTTTAGAAAAGTGGCTCGTGCTTTGTGCAGTGAATAAAACACAATTGTCTTCTTCCTGCACACTTCCAATGGCGCAAACTGCAAGATCAATAAAAACTCCTTTAAGAGACCGCTCAGTAATTGTAAAACTAACAAGACAGTGACAAACAAGAACCCCCGCTAACTTTTACTGCACAAAGAGAACTCGTTAACTCATTTCTCGAAACTTCCAAGTGTTAAACTGATTCTGTGCAAGCTGACTAATTAAAACCATGTTTTAGCCGAGCTATAGCTATTAAAATCTTTAATGCGAGCTCGCGGGGCATAGTTAGCATGACAAAACCCGTCTTCATTCATTCCTCGCCATAATCTGGTGCTAAGGAAGAATTTTTAATATCAACCTCGAGAGCTTTATTAAACGCAGTATATAAGAATAAATGCAAGTCCACTAGGGCCTTTGAAATGCAAGGGGAGGGTGTTGGGGGGTCCAGCGAGACGTGATGTATGGGGGTAGGGGGTGGGGTCTCAAATCCGGGGGTCGTCACGTCTTCGCTATCGTTCTCCCTGAAATATGACAGCGATATAGCCCGGACATCGTCAGTAAGCCTGCCTCGATGAAGAAAATATTGGTGGCGCATGAGCGATCAGAGTGCCGCCATTTATATAGACTCCCAGTAAGCTATTGAACGCCGTGGGAACTGTTGTTCGACGTACTAGTGCCACGAGAATATTATGTGATTCATACAAAGGATGGGTATTGAGTGCGATTCCGTTCTACTTGTATACTCCTTTTCAAATGACTTCGGTAAAGTTGTAGGCACCGTAGTTTTGTGTAGAATTCACACAACGTTTTACAACTTTTTACGGTTACTCAATTACTAATTCATTCGCTTTGATTGACAACGCTTTCATTAATCGGATTTGTTTAATAATGAATAACAAACATGGAATTAAAATAACAATTATGTAATCGCATTCCCATATTCTAAAGTTGGTTCGCGTTCATAGTGTCACTATAATTTTATTTCAGGTCGATAGATTTCATGACTTTTATCGATATCGATAATACACATATCCTTTCAACTGAATTGATGTTAATGCTTTATTAATTGCTTCCGACTTTGCTTCCATTTTTCATTCGTAATTATAATGATACAGATAAAAATTGGTGAGCTAATGGATTTACTTTTAGAAGTACAGTTCAATTCAGTTTTTTTTATTAATTGATTTTTTATCGAAGATATGAATGTATTGAGGAATAAACGATTTAGTTTGAAGCTACACTTTATTATCAAAAAGAACTTTATAGACGTCACATTGTAATCAGAACTACTGTATACCTCTACATATATGGCACACGATTTTATTTGGGTTGAACACAATATTGTTTTTTTTTTTGCCATTTTGAATTTCCAAGCAATGATAGGAGGATTTTTAGCAGCTCTATTTTTTAAGATGGACCATAAATATATCAAACAAAATAAAAAAATAATCTGTTTTACATAGGGGTTAAAATCTTTCAGCGGTTCTAACACTACCAATTCCTGTAAACTACCATACACCATATTGAGCAACCCAGTTTAATCTAGCACGTGTCAACGCCATCACGTGGACCTTTGTAATGTATCAATACCACTATCTGGCCCGACATACGGGGCCTCCCTGAACAATAGTTCAAATTAACTGACAAATACAAGGAGGATCTCAGATATACTTGAGAGATTGTTGGGAATAACGTGGGTTCTGTAATTGCTTGTCTCAGATTGGCTTCTGACTTCTGAGATGTTGGTAACATTGTGTTCTCTAAAGTGATTAGCAGTAGATCGGTAGCATCAGACAGGTAATTTACTATCTAAGACATCATCTGACTAGTTTCTTCTCAACTATGTTGTCATCAGCGTCCAGTCTAAATGGATGCAGCTGTATACTAGTGTTTTACATGGAGCGTTTTATGTTATTAATTTCAGACTACACTGCTTAGGGTGCTATATTAAACTGAAGATTGTAATCAATACCATCTAAGGCAGTCAAATCTGGAAATTAGAAGCGTCAGTACCGTTTCTTAGCAATACAATAAGTGTTGATTATGTGTCTTTCTACTTTACTTATCACTTATTCAGCTCCAAATAACAATAGTAAATATTTAGCCCATTTAAAAATCTTCGTTCTTGTCTTCCAGGCCGACCTCTCATGCCGCAACACCAAGCAGCAAGTCGGCGCGCTGTTCACGCGCAGCAACTTCGTGACGCTCAAGTACGTCACGGACAACTGGGGCACTGACGCCAACGGCTTCAGGCTCGTCATCACCGCCGTCAAAGACCCCAGTGAGTATTCTCATCTGATTTCTGGAATCTTCGATTTTTGAAGTACCAAGTGGGTGTTTAAAGGTTTTGGCTTCGTCATTTGTCTGGTCGTCAACTGTTATAGCTTCCAATTTAGCTGTTTTGTGTTTAAGTGTACTTAATTGATCTTCACAGCAACGTCATAAATCCGCTTAGTAAGACTATGGCATTCAGCTGCTTATTTCGGACAACCAGTCTTAAGGCAGTCAACTACATTAAAAACTGCTAAAGTCGTGCAATTGGTAATTGGAGCCAAGACACACTTGAATATTATGGGAGTCGAACTCATAAAAATCTATCAGAGGCAACTAGCAATCTAGTGACATAAATGTTTACCTACCCCCTTAGGCTTAGTGGTACCCGTGCATTGACACTTATGAAAGTAACTGTAGGTTACTCGATCACGAGCCCAGAACACAACAATACTGCTGTTAATAATGACAATACCGACAAAAGTAAAGTACTTAGTACATAAAACTGGTACCAGAACGAGAATGAAGCAATAACCATCCATCCACAAAAGCATCTGAGCGATTTTATATAAAAAGCCGACGCACGCCTCGACCCTCCTGTCGTCACCCTCTTTAATTTCACCAAATGTTTATTTATTTGAACAAACAGACAGGGCAGTTCGTTTACACATTCCTCCTCTTTTATATAGATGGATATATAGTATTGATATTTTCCTCTGTTACTTTAGTTTTTGGGAACTGTCTCATATTGTTTACCTGTTGCTTTGCCGTTACTGCTCTCTGTCTATATAGTTCCGTTCAATAACTTGTCATTTTTGTACTATCGTTGGCTTCAGCTTTTCTAAATATTCATATACTTTTATAAGGACTATTAACAGTCACACTTTAAATAGTTAATAACTCTCTTCTTCATGACCAGGTTTGGGCTCATAAACGTTCATTAATGTCATCAAGGGGCTCGTAATGGTCCTAAAATGCTCACCCATACAGTAAACCTTCAGTTTTGTCGTTTTTTTCATCGTCATTACAGCTCTCAACCTCCTTAATGGCTGTAATTATTGTCTTAATTAATAAAGCTTTCCAATTAAAAGCCTCAGCTTTAATATTTTTATCAAGATTATTTTTAAGAGGACTTTTATTTTTACTCTGTAAAAAGTAACGAAGATTCTATTTTATTAATGTATACTATACTTTTGAATTAATTACGACAATTCTATTTAGTTCATGTCTCTCAAATGAGTTTAAATTTTCCTCCTCGATGTCAAGCGGTACAATTACAAACATTGTCATCATACTCCCATTTGAAGCAAGTCTTAAAGCATTCCTATGTTACAATTATATGTAGGGACAGATCTCTTTCACTCAAGTATGCATATGAAATTACAATGAGGTACAAAGGAAGCAATTAAATTGTCCAAAAACATTACTGGAGCAGAAACGTTTGTTCCGTCTTCACCTTTGAGCCGTACACACACACCAATTAGATTTTCCACTTGGCCGCGTGGAAAAACATACTCCAAAGGATTTAGGAACACGACGGAGACTCGGCGGGATCAGAGAAAGAAACTGCGAACAGGATTCGAAATCGACAAGATCGAAATTTTAATGGGAATTTTATTGCCTTTCTATTTTTTTGGGGTTTCATTATCTATAAAACTTTGAAAGAAGAAGCACCAATGTAGATGAAATAAATATAAAGTTGGTAGTATATTTGTCAACAAACAATCAATCAAAGCAACAATCATAATCACTAATTTATCAGGGTATTAAATAAATATTGATTGAATCAAATGATTAAACATTTGATCATGTCAAGGAGGAAAAAACAAGTAATTTTTAAACAGAATCAGGGGCGGTCCCGCGAAATATTACAATCCTTTTACCTTTGGACACGGCATCGGCAAAAGCAACAACAGTGTATATTTTACGTTAGTTCCTTGTTTTCCACATTTAAGTAATATACGTAGCTCATGTATTAAAATCGGCTCAAGACCTAAACAACTCATAACTGACTTTATACGAATTTTAGATAGAAACTTTTATGTTGTACTTGTTGAATTACGCGATTGGTATAAAATCTTTCCAAGTTAGAAGCGTTCAAGCGCTGCTTCCTAAGAAGTTTTGATTCGATTTAACCATTAAGGCCATTATAACAATATGGCTGTATCGAGTGGCATTTATCAATGCTATAAAGAGCCACCATTAAGCTGATCCTTTGGATGGGATCTCCTATCACTTTTACGTTCAACCATTAAATCCGAAGACCTCGAACCTTCTGCGCGGACATTGAAAAAATCTAAGCACTAAAGATGTTATGGACCATTAATATAAGGGTGAAATGAAACGGTAACTGCCTGCGTAAAATCGATGGTACTGCCGACGGTTGCACAATCTGTATAGAAATTCTTTGATGAAGTCAACCTCCACTCATCCAATCTGCTGGATGCAACTGAGTTGTGGTGTTCATATTGTAAATATTGTTTGTTGGACTGTTTGGTTTTAACTACACGTTGGTACGAATAAAACCTGCTAAAGATCTTCAAAACTAAATTTAACTAAGCTTAAACTTCTTCCCAAGGCACAGAATTGCAATTTAGCAGAAGTTGCAAATCGATTCAACCACAGATGGATAACACATTGTTACACTATAAGATGTTGCATATGTGTCAGCTGATGCAAGTCTATATCGCACTAGATAATGAAGTGTGGGTAGTTCCAAGTTTAGCCCATTAAGACATAGTTGGTAAGCGACCCCTCGGGCCCCCACTGGACGACGGCTGGGCGACTTCGCACCTCCACTTGCATACTTACGAAGATTACTCGGCTAGACTCTTTGAGAAAGTTTTAAGTACGATTCGGAGTTGGGGATTATCGTGATAGGATCGTTTGTTGGTTTTAGTTGTTTATCGATTGTGCTATGTATGTATTTGGTATTGTCGTTTACCGTATTGTGGCTTATTCAATATTCAATTTCCAGTTATTGAATCGTCGGAAAGTACATTCTAAAATTCCGAACCCCCATTTACATATTACATTATATTATAACCATTACTGATTTTTCCTTTGTGGCCACAAAATTCTGTTTTACAGAAATTCTTCATCCAACATCATCTCCAACTCCCAAACAATTCGTTTGAAATTACTCGGGCAGTTTTAAAATTCCAGCGAGCGCACCCGACTGGTCTCACAAAGCAGGATATGTTAAGCGCTCCTGCCATTGAATTATGCAACAAAAACGCGCCTCGCGACACCGCCTGAGACGCCGGAATAACATTTTAAACAATGCATTTCATACATGCCGCTTGCGAACCACCCTTATCGCCTACCTGTGCGCTCAGTGTGCCCACTATATACGCGGGGAGGAACAATCCCCCTTTGCACATCAAAAGCAGTGTTTCGGTGAGCATCCCCGCTCCTAGACTGTTTTGCTTCCCACTCAAAGAAACTGTCAGACTTGAAGGCCACGTTTAAAGTCTGTTTCTGATGGGTGATTAGCGTTAACCATATCGTTTGCGTATCTGGTTGGAGGCTCGTTATGTCGAGGCTATTGTTCAAGTCTTTTCGGCGGATTTTTTCGACGATGAATATCCAATTTTCGCGGAGCGCTTCGTCAGCAGTTTGATTGTCCGGTTGCGGGAGACAGGCTTTTTCAATTGACAAGGGATATTTTTTAATGGATAACAGTTTGAATATTTTTTTGGTGCTTCCAATGTTCAACCCCACCGTGTTTATTTGAAAATGTCTTGTTGAGCATGATAGGAATGATATTAAAGATACTTTTTTTGAATTATCCATGCAAGCTATTATGGACAAGTTTTGCCCATTATTAAGATCTTTTAAATCGTTCACACTCTGTCGCCTCAAAGCTGCAGCATATACAACCACCGCAGTTTTGTCATTCACTTTAATCGCTAGGATTTTCTAATCCATTGCTTCTTGAAAATTCTCTTGACCAAACCATTGTGGTTTCGAGTGATATTATCTACCGACTGTACAATATTCTTACGGTGTTCCGCAATATATAAATATGTTTTCCTATTTCAATCAGAACCAGGGGCTTGGGTCAGTTCGCTTGGTTGGACTGAACGGCGGACGCTATCCTTGTATTTTATGGCTTACAAAGAAATACTGGAAATATTTTTTCTTTCTTCTCAATATATTAAGGGAGGTTTTCTTTTGAAATCGTTGTATGATTGAACAAATACGGAACGGTGTTTGATCATGGTGGGTAATTCTGTTTGTAATACATGTCTTTGTATACATACAAACTTCAAATCCGTAGGTGTTGAAAAATTTATACGGTAACAAAAATTATAGATGGGGATGCATGATGGAGATGAATTAAAGTTTTTTAAACTGAATTTCTTCAACGCTTTGCTCATAAATTTTTTATGGTACTCACCTCATCACAAACACCTAATATGTGATCAAAGCAATTAACCATGGGTGTAGTTAGATCTTCCATCCATGTACATCCAATTTCATTTACAGTCACACACACCACAAACATTTTCGTTTACCGCGTCCATTAAACGAGTTCACTCTATTTTTGATGTCGTTTACCACCGTTGTTCCAGAACACGGCTGCAAGGAGTTTCGCTGTAAGCAGCGCGAGTTCTGCGTGAGCGCAGACCTCATGTGCGACGGCGTGGATCACTGCGCCGACGGCTCAGACGAGGACACCGCCGCACTCTGCCCAGGTCAGTTCAACACTGAAGAACTGCCTTATGATTAGCCTAGTTACCTTGTGGTTAGAAAATCTGTACCAAACAAAAGTATAAGTATATACACTCGATTTCAAGGATATACATATTTAGACACTGATATATACTGAGATGATAAATACGACTTTTCAAAATCAGAAAATCTTGAAACTTCGACATGATTCTAAGAATAATTCCAAAAGAAAATGGCTGATTACTTGTCTAGCTATCAAGTTAATTGTAATACGCTGAACTTTAATCTTGCATGGTAACGGGCTTTAGCATAACAAGCTTGTGGGAACTTACTCGTGGTATATACTACCATGCTTTGGCTACTCTAGATATCTGAGACAAATTACTCTAATTTATCTCTGTGCCTTTTAATCCTGTCCTCAAACCTTATGTATTTGTTCCGCAGAGAGCGGCGGGACCGGCGCGAGCGGCGCGTGGGTGGCGGGTATCGCGGGCGCAGCCGTGCTGCTGGCGGTGGTGGCCGCTGGCGTCGCGTGCTGCGCCTGCCGCCGCCGCGCCGCAAACCAGCGCACGCGGTTACATCGTGAGTATACCTGGAATCTTCTACATCTTATCATTGATCTTGCCTTCCTAAATTGTCCCAATTTTGTAAGTCTTGCATGAATCCTTTTATTTGTAGTTTTGTGTTTTGTTTTGGTCCTTGTCCTATTTTATGTTTTTTTTTTATTTCATTTTTTTTTTATGACAATGAAGCCGTTCCGACCGATGTAAAATGGACTCCGCCTACAAATGTGGAGACAGGCGTCGCAAACGCGTTTCCAACGCCGACACAATCTTACATGCCTGTTGCGACTTCTGACGTGGCTCCTGGTCGCTTTACTGCTTGGAACGTTGATGTCGTTGGAAACCCTGGTGACAGGCCTAGAAACTAATTAACATATAGGTATTAGACACCAATTTATTGGAGAACTTAACAGAATCCAAATTCTTTATTTCTGCTTCCTTAAGTTCCAGACGCATGAACTGTTGGTGGCATAGGCTTTTACTGCCGTTTTTTCTTTGACTATAGCTATGTTTCTGACTTCCCCTAATGCCTGTCTGCCTGACATCTCCAGGCTTACTTTTGTGCAATCGTTAATGGACGGATACTAATGCGGTTCAATTTGTCGTGCAGTACAAGAGTTGGCGAGCAGTAACGGCGGCGGGTGCGCGGGCAGCGAGGCGGGCGCGACGCGGCTGCCGGGAAACCCGGAGCCCCCTGCGGGCCCGTGCGGGGCGGCGCGGGCGGGCCGCCTGCGGCGGGCGGCCTGAGCGCCGTGCCGCACAAGGACGAGTGGTTCGTCTAGCGGCCCGGGGCCCGCAGGGGGGGGCCCGCCCGCCCCCGGCCACCACTGTTACGCTATGTAAATTTATCGATATGACATTAAACATTTTTGGCTTACCGTTGGTATGTTATTGGGTTGTATTCGCCGACCCGGATCCTCTTCCTTTGTTTGTATACACGTTGTAATTCTGCGACTATTCATAGATATTATAGAATAATTGTAATCGTCAAATAAATAAGTTTTTTGGTATGAGTTTTGAAAATTGCTGTTATTCCTACCCTTTAGTTGTATAGAACGATATCACAAAGTGGAGAATTCTCTACGAATACATACATACATATTTACATTGCATTGGACGTCGATGATGTATAAATAGGCACCTTAACATTATGTGTGTCTTCCTCCAAAATGTCTGACCATTTGCTTATCTCACGAATAAGGAACATCATAGGTTCACGTGGATAACAACCACACTTTTCAAGAACCGTTCGCAAAAAAACATTTTAAAAAAAAACGTCACTTGTTTGTTGTAAAAGCGTTTCTCTGGATATTTAAATTGTCAATTTTCATAATGAGAGTCATGAGATGAGACAAGATCCTTCTAGGGGACCATTAAATTCAGCAGTCCTAACCAGCCGAAAAAAATGAGATAAATATACCTAAGAGAATGTAGACTATATCGGGTGTGTCGTACTTAATCACATTACCTAAATCCTATCACATATACTATATATAGGTATGAAATCCAAATAAATCCAGTGGTTTAGCCACAGGAATTATTTTTCGATTTCATAATTTAGATTTAGAACATTATGCGTAAAGCAGAGCAGCAAAACCTTTAACTAAAAGAAGAAAGAATATTTGATATGGCAAAATGAAAATTATCATCATAGAAATAAGATCCATAGTCATACGATCACATCATGAGCGAAAAGAAAAAAAAATGGTTTAGTGTGTCATTGCTGCCAACCTAACTCTTTATATATTCAATTTTTTTAATGCCGTTTTCTATTCATTAATAATTGTAAAAAATTATTGTAATAAATATTTTATTTTGCAGAGCTGAATAATCTTACAAAATTATTTGATCTTTCTAGCCGTCATTTGTTTTTAAAGGGTTTTTGAGTTTTCAATTGACTAAGATACTTTTTGCTAATTTCCGTGTTCGGGAACGTGTGTGTGAACTGTTTACGTTTCTATAGTAGGTACATGGCTGCCGCGCCGCACAGTGGTCCGGATTTTCAAAAACGTGGACATAGGATCGAAAATGCATATTTAACTCAACTAAAAATTGTTTCGTATAGGCAATTTAACACTGATTAATACTTATTACTACAACTTTTCAAAAAAACTGCTCCTTCACATAAAAAAAAAATATCGAAAATAAAAATGTATGGGAGAAAATCTATTTTATTTTTTTTCTCCGTTCAGTATCAAAGTATAGCAACCAAATCTTATATTCTGGTAAGTACCTATTGTTCTTAATACGACAACATATAAATTGCTTGCGTATCCCTGCGGCCTTGGCGCCTACGATGCTTCAAAGTTCAAAATTTTAAAGTTGAATTATCTTAACATTATTAATGAGTTTTTCTGAGTTTTTCTATTGGAATTAATACAAAATATCATTTTTAATAAAAAAGCCCCCCGCGCGCACCAACCATGTATTAGGTTCGCCCCCTACTACTTGGGACTTAAATATACTACTGGCGAAATGACAGTATACTTTTGTGTAGAGTGTGTGTAGTTTAAAATATCATTTTTTTTATTATATAAGAATTAAAACGGTCCGCATTCAAGCATTTGGCAAGTATTTTTTTATTTTATTATATTAAAAAAATAGAAATAAAAGTCTTCAACTTTAGTTATGTAATTAAAGACACGTGCTGATTCGTTGCCTATTTGTAACTGACTAAAACGACTCCTGTGATAAAATAGTAATTTACCCCCACCACCGGAGATATCGACGACGCTGATTGGCTGCGGTTCTAATTTTGTCCGTCACTACTTGCGCGCGTGTGTTTGTTATAAATACCTGTGCATGAAACAATTAAAGGTAATTGTTTCTCAACCCTTGAGGAAGCAACATACCTAATTATCCGTGCTGTGTGAGTTGAAGTGAAGTTTAGTGAGTTTCATTATGGCTGCATTTGTTACAAACTTGGACATTTTTATGTTCCTTCGTGTTGCTGGAGACTTGAAAAATTGGGAACGACTCTATGAAACTATTATTCTACATATCCCAGTTGAAACATGTTCAGAAGATTTAGAAATAATCAAGACTTTTTTGAAGAACTACATCAGCAATATCAATCGCAGATGGGCAAGTGCTTATAGAAATCAGAAGACTTTCATAAATAGACATGCTGCGTAGTTACAATCAAATATTAGTTGGCCAATTCGCCGGAAGAACTTACTTTTGCATTAGTCGAAAGACTTAAGATAGACCAGAAGAATGACTTAGCTTGTGTTATTGACCATATAACGAAGAACCCTGATAGTGTTCCTATTGTTCAAGCCACATTGTTTAAGAAAAATAGGAAAAAAACTTTTGACGAAGATCATGCTCTTGGTCTTTATACATCGTTGAACCTGTCAAAATGGAAATACTTGTGTTTAAGGAAAGTGCTGTTAGATTGTGAAGTTCCAGTGTTGCCATCGTATCACAAACTCCTTGAAGCTAAAAAGAAATGCTATCCACATGATTTAGAAATTAGTGAGAGAGGAGCCAGAGTGAAGCTTCAAGCCCTATTGGATCTGACAGTCCAGAAGATACTTCAAATTACCGGTACCCAGATTGATTCGTCAACTGAAGGATTGAAGTTAATCAGCAAATGGGGTTTCGATGGAGCTTCTTCACAAAGCACCTACAAGCAAAGGACTGAAAATGTAGACTTCAGTGATTCATCGGTTTTTATGTCAAGTCTTGTCCCTCTTAAATTAGTTTCTAATAATAGCACCATATGGGAAAACCCAGCACCTTCTTCAACACATTATTGCAGGCCCATTAAGTTCGAGTTTTGTAAAGAGACAGCAGAATACATCAAGCAAGAAGAAGCTGCATTGAAGGAAGAAATAAAAAACATCGATTCTACAAAATGGGCAGGGCTAGAGATTAGTCACGAGCTTCATATGACAATGATCGACGGAAAAGTGGCCACTATTATAACGGATACTTCGTCTGCATCTGCCTGCAATATTTGCCTTGCAAAGCCGACCGAGATGAACAAGCTGTCAGAAGTATTTTCAAGACCTGTTCGAGAAGATGTTTATAAATATGGACTTTCTACTCTTCATATGTGGATTCGTTGTATGGAGTGTATTCTACACATATCTTACAATATGGACTTTGAGTTGTGGACTGCACGAGGTGCTAACAAGCAACTAAAAGCTGCGAAGAAACATTTGACACAAGAAGAATTCAAACAGCAAATGGGAATACTTGTAGATTTTGTGAAGCAAGGCTTTGGAACCACAAACGACGGAAACACAGCCAGAAGGTTTTTTAGAGATTATGAGAAATCTGCCGAAATAACCAAAATTGACAAAGGCCTACTAAAGCATTTTGCGGTTATTCTTCAAACGATTTCATCAGGATGTGCCATAGATATTGAAAAATTCAGGACTTATTGCAGAGAAACAGCTGAGATCTTTGTGCATTTATACCCATGGTTTTATATGCCCGCAAGTGTACACAAGCTACTCATACACGGTGCAGACATTTGTCATCACTTTGGCCAATTTGGCCTTTGGTCACCAATTGGCATTCTTTCCGAAGAAGCGGGAGAAGCAAGAAATAAAGAATTTCGAAGAGTTCGTGAATATCACACAAGGAAATTTAACAGGATGAAGACCAACGAGGACTTACTCCATAATTTTTTGATTAGTTCAGACCCATATTTATCCCATATTCGCCCAAAATACAGCAACTCTAAACAATTCGATTTTTTTCCAGATGTTAAAGAGCTTTTGTTGTTGCCTGAGGTAGTAACAGAAGAAACAGAGAATATGGATCTACAGGAGTTGCAGCCTGAACATGATCCATTAATGTAAACGTGTCAGATTTAGTAATTTTGTTATTGTCCGAATTGAGTTTGTTAGTTAGTAAAAAAATATATATTTTTTAATCTGTTTCTTGTTACGTAAAAAATATTAGGGTCGTGGTGGCCTTGTGGGTAGAGAACCAGCCTTTCGAGTATGAGGGTGTTGATTCGATTCCAGGCCAGGCAAGTACCAATGCAACTTTTCTAAGTTTGTATGTACTTTCTAAGTATATCTTAGACACCAATGACTGTGTTTCGGATGGCACGTTAAACTGTAGGTCCCGGCTGTCATTGAACATCTTTGGCAGTCGTTACGGGTAGTCAGAAGCCAGTAATTCTGACACCAGCCTTACCAAGGGGTATTGTGTTGCCCGGGTAACTGGGTTGAGGAGGTCACGCTCCTTGTAAAACAAACACACACTACACTGCTACATCCGGTTAGACTGGAAACCGACCCCAACATAGTTTGGAAAAAGGCTCGAAAGATGGTGATTGTTATATAAAAAATGTAATATATTTCTTGTAATATAACAAATATGCCTATTTTGTCGTAACACCACGCTTTATATTCCCCGAAGGGTTCGGCAAAGTTGTATACTACATAAAAGTATACTGTCATTTCGCCAGTAGTATATTTAAGTCTCAAGTAGTAGGGGGCGAACCTAATACATGGTTGGTGCGCGCGGGGGGCTTTTTTTATTAAAAATGATATTTTGTATTAATTCCAATAGAAAAACTCAGAAAAACTCGTTAATAATGTTAAGATAATTCAACTTTAAAATTTTGAACTTTGAAGCATCGTAGGCGCCAAGGCCGCAGGGATACGCAAGCAATTTATATGTTGTCGTATTAAGAACAATAGGTACTTACCAGAATATAAGATTTGGTTGCTATACTTTGATACTGAACGGAGAAAAAAAATAAAATAGATTTTCTCCCATACATTTTTATTTTCGATATTTTTTTTTTATGTGAAGGAGCAGTTTTTTTGAAAAGTTGTAGTAATAAGTATTAATCAGTGTTAAATTGCCTATACGAAACAATTTTTAGTTGAGTTAAATATGCATTTTCGATCCTATGTCCACCTTTTTGAAAATCCGGACCACTGTGCGCCGGTTTCTTTGATGTTACTGCGTTTGTGTTGCGCAAGATATTTTTTTTTGCGCGATAAACGTGTATGTGGGACAGGATTATTGTTTTTGTTTATAAAGGATTTACGAGTTTTGGTACAGATTCCCGAATCTTTGTTAGAGCAGTGCAATCAAAATGAATATTGATCTAGTGATGCAAAATAATGAATAATCAAAATAAAAGCGTTATGACGTGATTGTAAAACGATTGAGATGTTAAGTTTGCCGCGTTTGAGTTGCCGGCATAATGTATTGTTGCGATGCGACGTTGCTGCTCCTACAACACAGGTCAGGTCATTTTATTTTTCCGTATTTTTCTTTTTTTTTGTGTCAGTTGAGATATATTAACCAGTATATTCACGTATTTAATTTAATGTGATTAGGTACGGCACACTTTGTATAAAAGCTTTAAGTCCTGGGTTAAATTCTATGGATTAGGTATTTTATTATTTTCCTATGCGCTACTCACTTTCTTAATATGTGCACTACTACACCATCAGTGAGCCTTGAATCGTATTAAATACTTATTTTATTTAACTGAAATATCATTAGTGGAATTTGGGAGAATAATACGTAAATAATACCACTCAATAATCAATAAAGTATCCGTGTAACATAGACATGATGAGATAAGCTTTAAAGCTAACACTGTTAAAAAATATGTCTGAAAACGACACCAACCACATAAAAGCTTTAAAGAGCTATTCAGCAGCGGACGAACGATTTATGAACAGCATAGAAATAGTTTTTATTCATGATATTCAAAAAAGCTTCATAATTTATGAAAATTGCTACGAGTATGCCTAAGGTGCATACTGCGCCATCTGTATAGTTTCAAATTAACTAACAGCGTCCTGATTCTATTTTTCAAAACTAGATGGCGCAATTACAAATATATTTATTTTGTTCTTTCATAAATTCTGTCTCCTGCGATATCTCATTATTTTTGTGGTATATTTAAATGTCACAAGCAAAAAAAAAAATAATAACTCTACCCTAGAAAATATTTATTATGTATTAGCGCCATCTATCACCGAGTAGCGGTACTATTTCAAACCAGTTCTACAACACGCGGAATAGAGCTTTGAACTTTGAAAAGTTTTAAAGAAATAGCTTTTATTTATCAATTTGTTGAATGAAACTTATTGTAATATTTAGTAATGAGACTAGTTTGCATTAAATCTTCAATAAATATGTTCTAATATCAGTTGTCTGGCATCACAAATACTTAGTTTATTGTTGTTTTGTAGTTCCTAGCCTGTGACCGGTTCGTGTCACATCCGAGAGTTGTCCGACAGACGCGGGACGCCGTCAGTCCGTCAGTCAACCACGAGCTTTCGGATGCTGTGGTGTACCGCGAGAGAGAATTTACTTCATCTCGAACTTTATATCGTTCGTAAACTAAAAAAACTTTTGTGTTTACTAACTCAAAAATCTATGAAGAGTTTTATAGTATGAAATATTTTGTTTACTAGTGTGTATTAAGTATTTACCAATGAGTGTTTAACAGTGAATTTTGAATTGAAAAGTTGTTCGATAGAGGTTGTATTTTTGTGTTTTGTGTAGTGTGATGTTAGGTACTTAGGATGCGGTGGAGTTGGCTCTGGCTGGCTGTGCTGGTGGCGGCTGTCACTGCCAAGGGGAAGAAACATCGCCATAATAAGCCTGGTTAGTAAAAACGAATAAATAATTTGAACCTGTAGACAGGCAAGGCCTAGTTTGAGACTTTTTCGGAGCTTAGTAACTTTGAATTGCTCCTGTAGGTCGATGTTATTTGTGTTGTAGGAAAGTGAAGAGTTGCATAGTTTTGTAGGTACCTGCTGAGGTACCTACCAACATATTAGTACACTTTCCTTCAACACAAATAGCATCGGAGCGATTACGATTACAACTAATAAGTACCTAAATAAGTATTAACTTATTTAGTGTTAAGGTAATTTGTTGCGCCTTAACAGGGTGATTGTATGTACCTAGTATTATAAGGAACTCTGCAACTACAAGCAAAAACAAGCAGGAAATTAAATCAAAAATATTTTGTAAACCGCAACTTTATTGACGCTTGTAGAATTAAGAAGGTATAAACTACAGCATTGAAACCTTCTGATTGAAATAGGGTAATGTCGAGCATATACAAATACGTCAATATCTAACGAGATTAAAAAAATATAGGTACAATGTCATGATAAAAAAAAAAAAAAACAAAAACAAGCAACTGAAGTTAGCGTAAAACCCGATTGTAATGTTAAACCATTTTTATAAACAAATGTCCGATGCTGATGCTAAGTAATTAAATGTTTAATTTAACGAGTTCCGCCATCTCAAGTGTCAGCATCACTGCCGATGCCTTCTAGGAAGCGATGGCTATCTAACGAGCGTCCCCGGTTCCCAGTTCCCATACACACGTATTATAGCTTCAAAACATTAAGGAAGCATTAAATTAAAATGTCTCCAAGGCTCAGTGGATATGGGTGGCGATTAAGAAGGTCATTGAAATAAATTTTGAGAATAGACCTGTGAATAGGCATTCGTACAGCAATAGACGGGAATCTATACTCAATATTATAAAGCTTAAGAACTTGTTTTTTTGTTTGAACGCGCTATTATCAAAAACTAGGTACTGGTCCGATTTGAAAAATTATTTCAGAGTTAGATAGCCCATTTATCGAATAAGGCTACAGGCTACTTTTTATCCGGGTTCGTGCCGAAGTTCCACGGGATGCGTGTGAAACCGCTGGCAGAAGCTTGTTTGCTAATACGATTATTTATATGGTTAGAATTTGAACTACCGTAATTCGTAGGTCATACCTACGACAGTCGCAGTGCACACACTTACGCCCAAAATCACAACATAAAGGTATTCTCGAAATTACTATCAATTTACAAAGTTTAATTTTCAAAGTACCTACACAGTTGTTTAAAAAAACGGACGTTTATGTTATCGGTTGGGCTTTATTCTTCTATACGCTATGAACAATGTCAGTACCACTAGAAGAGCTCTCTGAACCCCGGAAGCTGATCGAGGCTTATTCCATCAATAGGCGAAGCTTTAACCCATGAATTCCCCTAAAAAATGGCACTACTTACCTACCTGTCTATGTATACCTTACGTAGGTACTTAAATACGCAAGTTGCACAAAAATAAACTCGTTAAGTAAGAGTTCTGTGACAAAACATAATGTGGAGAAGATGGTTATTATTATGTCATTATTTCTATGCGTTCTTATAACAAAACATAATACCAAGAATCATTAGCAAGCCAATAATGGCATTGACGCAGCCACTTCCTAAGTCCTAAGCTTGGTGCACCATACCATCGTGAGCTAAGAGTAGTAACAAGACACACACTGCAAACTTTTAGTCGGCCGATATTTTGTTCAGTATGAAGATGAATGGTAGTGCGCACATTACAGATCAGGGGCCCAATTCTCCTAAGTTAATAATGTCAAAAGTCAAAATTGAATAGAAATCGAATCACAATATGATCGCAATAGCAGTTTTAACGATATCGGGCATTCTGCTACTAATATAAGACCAATCGTATTTCAACGACATTCGATTGTTTTGCGATTGGTCTGCTATTTTGGTGATTTTGGTCTATACGGTAGTTTGCTCTACAATCATATTGCAATCAGACAAAATGATTCATTATTGAATGACAGAAAAGGATAAAAACGTTTATTTCAAATAAAAAATAGTGGAATGCCACATACGCTTCAATCGTAATCGAGTTGTGATTGGATCGCAATCGAATGTGAATCGTATGTCGCTTAAGTAAAATTAGGAGAATCGGTTCCCAGGTATGTAGCCGGTATTAGACCGACTGAAAAATAGTATAATCGGAATCAGGTATTCTTTTAAAACATATTTGCCAACCATTGGGCCAACTGTCGGCCGACTATTTAGTCTACAGTGTGCGGACTCTAACACGCGGGGTGTATTGAAAACATGTTGAGCAAACCGGTTGCTCCTTACTCGCTACATGATTTTCTAAATAAGTTCTCTAAACACGGCTTGTCCTGGAAGATTGATAGAAAAGGAAGCGTTTTCTTATGAGGAGTAGGACTTAATTGCAGTAGTAGCAGGCAACATAAATAACTTCTACTGTTTGCTAACAAAAAAATCCTGAGTTACCAGACTACGATGTGCATGTTTTAACATTAATATATGAATTAGTAAACAAAGACCCGTCCATACTGTCTATATCTTCATTGTAGAATAGTGAATCGAACCCGAGACCCCGAGCACAGTCACAATCTTCATAGCATCTTAATAGCTAGCTCATTAAACTACCATCTAACTAACTATCTAGGTATCTACTGTCCCTAATACAAAGAAGTCGTTCTTTCCATCGGTAATAACGTTCTTGATAGATTAGCCTTTGTATCACAAGAACCCAAAGAAAGTATCAGACCAAAGACTTTGATTACTTTGAAACACTTTAGATGCTATCTGACATCGTAAATGCGGCAATGTTGGTGTGCTGTCTATGCGTCGCTTCGATGCACTTGGATGCAAATGTGGTTGTAGAGGTGTCAATGACAGTCTTTTTATATTGCTTGATATGGAAAGTGAATCAGGGATAGTTAGTGTTTTTAATAATAGCGGTCGTTACATCTACAATAACTTTTTTTTTGCAAGACTCGAAAAAAAGAAAAAATGCTCCATTACTGGAAAAGCGCACAAATTGACCGGTTACTGATAGGGTATATCAATTGGCAAATGGTATTTGTAGGTATATTGTTCCCATTTAATGAAAAAACATACATTGACTTAATTACGCAAGACCTACAAGTTATCCGTATCTCGCTAAGCAGCTTACTTGTAATTGGGATATCAGCGATTAAATCTTTAAACCATAACATGGCTACAGTTGTTTTTTTAAAGGATCAGTTTATCATACGGGGGCTGCATTGTCGATAATAATTGGATACCAGATCCCACCAGTCATCGTCTTTTACCTTGCCAAGACGTCAGAGAACGCCTGGATATAAGAAAACTCTGATATTAGGATTTGTCAGGTGATTAAATCACTTTTTAAGAAGGCCTGCCTAGATACCTAACTATATGTATTTTTTTATACTTAAACTTCTATTGCTATTGGTCAAGCTTGCCACAATCGCATCGCATCCGAATCCAAAAACACGTTATTGTCTCACAATGATTTGTTAATGAATCACCCAACAAATCTATGAACGGAACATGCGCGTGAGCACTCATACTTACACACCTTATCTTGTAATAACTTATACCTACGAGAGTGCAGACCATCTCCCTCATTACTGTCCGTACATAATTATGATTTTATGGTCACATCGGCGCGTCACTTTATCTCCCGGTGCTATTAATATGCGTAAGCGCAGCCCCAGACTCGCCCACTGTGCACTGGAGCGTCTTCACTTTATGACCTAATTAATTTGTTTAACTGTCACACTGTGCAGTATTGAAAAAAATATGAGTAATCTCTTCTGACTTCCGCGATGGATTTTAGGTCAGGTGTTTTTTTTAATGGTTCCGTACACATTTTTTTTATATTTTTAAATGTACAACTGTTTTGATTATGCACATTTTTTGTAAGCTGTTAATTACGATTTAGTACACCCTCGAAGGATTTGTTTTTCTAGTTGGGCTTTAATCATGCTATTCTCTTTTACATGTTCTAGAAACACGTAAGTTTTTTTTTAACTTTATTTAAAACCATGCACGAAAACAGTCAAAATACTCTTTTGTAAAAAGCAGTCTAGTACAGCCTCGCACAATTTGAACACTTCAAAAACTAAAACTTTTAACGGCATTTCACACTTGCCCGTAGTGATGACTAGACGAGCTCATTGTTCGGGCTCAGGTAGACTCTTCTCGGAAGGGCTATTGTCTCGTGTGATTAGATCCTATTATGCTATTATGCTCCAACTACCCGGCCTGGTAATTATTTACCTACTGTACCAGTATCCGAAGAGAAGTGGTCCTTAATTAGTTTTGTTTATACAACTTGGTTTTTGACGTTTTTTGTAGTAGGTAGGAACCTTAGGTTTGAAGAATGGCTGTTTAAAATACTGATTTAAAAAGGTTATGTTTCTTGCTATAATAGGACGATAATAAAATTGGTTTCTTAGTCCATATACTGACTACTAGAAACTAGACTACTGATATGAATAATTAAATGACGGAATTAACAAAAGAAAAATTTAAAACTTTGCACTTTCAAACGCTGTCTAAAACTATCAACAAAGTATACACATCTCAATAAATATTGATCCCACTAAAATCATTTAAATAACCGTCGGCTTAAAAGCTTTACATATCACGTTTCTTAAACCGATCATGTTGTTTATTGATATACTAAATCTTGTGCGGAACCACCGCACGTAGCTGTCGACTCGCTCGCCTACAACCTACAATGCCCCACTTGGCTATAAGAATCAATAAACAAGAATTGTCACGATCACCACTTGTATGAGACATGGATATTGGATATTTATTTACGAACAGGTATCGGTAAAAAGGTTGGGAAGAAATGCCCCCTAAAACTTGCGCGTTCTGTGAAGTATTTACCTGTATGTATAATGAGATTAAAACGTAAATCATAAGAAATATCAAAACTGCTTTATACTTTTATTAGTCTCATAGAGATAGGTACCACTTTACTGCGTGCCTCAATAGCTGCCTAAAGAATTAAGCATTACTAAAAAGTATATTAAGTGGATACTGGTTCTAAATAATTTCTTTGAAACTATGCCATGTTATTGTTAATTATTTTGCGATTGCTCCTGACTCTGTCTGAAATAATAAACGCATGACGATCACCCATTTCTCTTAGAGAACCCCAAAAAAGTATGACGTGTCCTCAAGTCGTGACAAAAACAGGTCAGTAGTAGCACAATCTGCTTTCGTACTCATTAGACGCTGCAAAAAATCTCTCTCTCAATGACTAATTTATCAACCAATAACATGTATCACAAATCGGAAACATAAACAATGTCACTACAACAATTTTATCTAGAAAATTTATTTTCTAACTACGCGGGGGTAAGTGACCGATGATTCAGTTCCCGGCGCTCAAAATCCCATCGTATGTCCAAATATCCTGGCAAATCAATTTGGATCTTATTGCAATTTGTCTAAAGTTGACAATCGGTGAGGTGGTGTGTGGAGTGAGATGTTTCGGTGTTTTGTCAGGCAGTCTATATCGGTAGTGTGTCCCCTCTCCGTCGGCGCGTACTATATTCTGCGCCCCTAGTTTTAGCGAGCCCATTGAGCAAAACTCACTGGAAATCATAACTCAGGTATAACTGCGTTCGTATAGGGGTAGGTTAATTCAGTCAGGCGTATCATCATACAAAATTATTCCAGCTAAACCAGACATAAGGAGCCGTAACTGCCTGCTGGATAGACACACCCACTTCATGAATGATTGATTTATTACAGACTTGCACAAAATGATCGATTGCGTGTCATACTTAATTAAAACGTTTTGTTCTGTTTATTTGATCACAAGAATAATAATGGACTTATCAAGGTGCTATATGTATGCTTATATTCATATGCAGGCAGAGAAAACAACTAAATTAGCAACCATGTTTGAATATTCCTCCGGATCGGAAGTCAGGAATCCATCATAATGTTTGTTTCCCGTAGGAAGTTCAGTTGAATGAAATATCACTCAGTCAGTGAATTGATGAACTGTTTGCGTTTCAATCATTGATCAATCAATCAGCCGTGAAACAATAAACGAGCTGATTGATATGAAGCTACAAAGTACAGGAATACTCGGGTCTTGGTTCATTTCCTTGCTAAACGATCCTGCATGATAGATAACTTAATTGTAGTCTAGTATGTATATGTTAGGTTAGGTTAGTGTCTAAAAATATTGCATACTAGCTTTTGCCCGCGACTTCGTTCGCGTGGAATAGTGACTTCCGGCAGATTTTTGGTTTTACCCACATATTTCCCGATCTCGCGGGATTTTTGAGACGTTCCCGCTCCCGCAGGATTTTTGGGATAAAAACTATCCTATGTCCTTTCTCGAGTTCCAAACTATGTCTGTACCAAATCGACAAATACAACGGAACCAAATTAGAATTTACGAAACAGGACCAATCCACATAAACAATCATACAACCGACAATACAATTTTTCCACGACGGTACCGAAGCGCTCGGCCGATACCCAACCAAATGCGTGTAACGAAACCATAGCGCGATCTATTTCGATCCCAACGCCATTTATCGAGCATAGTGACAACTCGGATTATTTATCTATACTCCGTTCGGGCATTTTCTTTGTACTAAAAGTAGTATTATATTGTTATTATTTTTTTCATACCTTTTTACTATCTATTTACTTTTTTCCGATGAATTAAAACAACATGAACCGAACTCGTGTAACGATCGACACAATTGCGCGTAGTACTAATAGAATTATCTATACTCCGTTAGAGCATTTTCTTTGTAGTAAAACTTTTATTATATTAATATTAATTTTTTTACACCTTTTTACTGTTTATTTACATTTTTCTGATGGATTTTCCGATGAATTAAAACAATAACATGAACCGAACACGTGTAATGACACCATTGCGCGATTAACGCCATCTATCTACGGAGCATAGGAACAGCATTTCGACATTTGACCAATAGATGGCACTGTATGTCCGTAATAAATTTTATTTTTTATTTTTATTTTTTGTAATAAAAACTATCCTATGTCCTTTCTCAAGTTTCAAACTATGTCTGTACCAAATTTCACACAAATCGGTTCAGTAGTTTAGGCGTGAAGAAAAGACAGACAGACAGACAGAAAGACAGACAGACAGACAGACAGACAGACAGAGTTACTTTCGCATTTATAATATTAGTTTGGATATATGAATTTTTGTTAACTAGGTTAATGAAAATTTGCTATTGGAATCGATTTTTCAAGTGTGCCCAAGTGTGCCCCAGTGGGACCCAGCAGGGCCAAGGCCCGCCGGGATTGTTTGAAAGAGTTACCGCGGCCCTGGTACATAATAGTTTTAATAAATGAATAAAAAACCTGTAATATGCGACTGTATTACATCTATTATTTCTGTTGAATCATCTTTCTGTACTCAAATTCGGCTTCATTACAAACTATGCAAAGACAGATTTTTGTGAACAAACTGCTAAAATCACCATACGTTAGCTCAACGTGCGGGCTACATTATATTTGCTACCTACATTATATTTCGGTACGTAGCGCGACAGTTTGTCTCCCGTGTGCCAATCTATATATACCAGACCGGGGCAATATGAGTCACTGTCACCACGCAAATGTGACTAACCCACTGTCCACGTAAACTACGACAATCGTCGATTGATTACAGCTTCTCTAGAAAAGAAAAATCCGAGCAAAATGCATGAGTTTATGAGTTAAGGACACGATGATGTGGTAACACCAGCCATAGATTGTTAAAAAAAAAAAACCACATAGGAAGGTACCTATAGAAAGAGCATTTGTTCAGTAATCTAAGCGAGGTACTAGCCACGAAGTACCACTTCAGCAATCAGTTACCGCGTTCATTTAACACATACGACGTCGCTCACATAATCAAGTACTTCAGCATCACCACACACAAATATATTATGATACACACGACCACCAAACTCTTGAGAGGAGTGTTTCTCGTGAGCTCACCTATCTCACATTACAAACCTTTCCTATTAACACGCAATTATGCATTCGAATTCCATTGACAAGTACCAAGTACCAACACAAGCTATGAACCCGGTCCAGTAAAACGATCTTGGAACCGGTTCTACCCCAATTACTCCCTCCCTCCTACTAATTGGACTGGCTTTTGAACACTGCGTATTCCATCTATGAACACTGTGTCACTTTTTAGAACAAACTTTCTCAGGAAGAAGTGCACTGTGCTGGTGTTTTAGCAGGGATGATGAGTAGCTACTGAGAGCCCTTGGTTTTCCATTTGCAGCAACTGTCAACGTTATTGAGTAATTTTCGTGCGGAACTTGAACACAGTGTTTTGCGTCCTGTATGGTGAATTGTCACTGTGGTCACCTTGCCTGCTGCAAATATGCTGACAATTTTGTTTGTGAAATATGGCTCGAAGTAATGGAAGGAGTTTTTATGTTTTGGGTTTAAAAAAATCCTTAGGTACTTCCAAGATTTTGTCGGCATGAGGTTGGGACACCTGGATTCTAGAAAGAGTGAGGAAGCGTTAAATTGAACCCATACTATAAAAAAAATACAGTTTGTAATCCTTTGCAGTAAGATACCTGGATCATATTTGACTCATCTTATACCTACCTATGTGGAAAGCATTCACTTAGCTTTCACACCTTTTTATTCCATTGCTGCTGAAAGCTAGACAAGCCAAGTGCACTTTCACATTAACTTAAACTAGGAAGTACATAGATATACTTCCTACATAATGGTATTATCAGATCCTAGTGTCAGGCCACACGCATAGTTAATTAGGTAAGTGCGAGCGTCGATGCCGTCACGAACGCATCGGACCCCTGTTTGCTTCACAAACACTAGCCGGTTCCTAGAGTTTGGCTTGAGTTATAAGCAGTTGCTGTTGACATAACTGACCATTATCATTATCCTCCTGAGTCCTGCCCTTCATTATTATCATCAATTCCCGAGCCTTTTACCAACTATGTTAGGGTAGGCTTCCCTCCTGCCCTTATCCCAACATTATTAGTGGTCGGCGCTGTATGTGTTCTTCTTTTATACTCGTCTATCTGCTGTCATCGTACAAGTTACTTTCTTTCTAGTCCATCCATCCATGTGTGACGCCACTGACAATATTGGAACTTCAATATAATAATTTATATTTGCTATCGACTGGCTGACATAATAGTAGCGTAGACAGTCAGATTTTTAGTAAGCTTTAAAGCAATGTAGTGCCTGTTTCTAGTCTAATATTTATATGACTATATAGAGTGAAATAGTGGGAATCAATTTAAAATATGCATTAGTGCTAATTGTCCATTCCGATGGGCATAAAACACGGAGCCTAAATCGCTTGCGCCTATGCCGTGTACCAATCATCAGCTACGGTATGCAGCGACTGAACCGACTGCGCTTGTCAAAAGCGAAGTTGTGTGTTTCCCCCATATTGCCCAATATGGGATGCGACATGAGAACTTTGCCTACAAACTTGTTTGCTTAGGCACATGTTGCACGACCCATAGAGATGTTTTTCTTTTAATTTGTACATGTTCTTGTTAATTTAATATGTCTGTATTAAAATGACAAAAATAGAGGTACACAATCTTTAGAGAAGTGTTAACATTATGCTGAACTGATTGAGATTTAGGTGAGATTCAGTTGTGATTCTCCAGAAGGGCATTACTTTTCTCAAATCTACATTAAAGAGTTTAGAATTGCATCCCAGCAACGTGAAAATATTATTCTTTGAAAGTCTTATGTGTAGTACAAGTACATTAATGTACTTAGTAAGCCGATTACCGTAAGGTGGTCTGCGGCTACTAGCGACGCCTTACAAATTCAATATCACCAAAGAAAGGAACAAAGAAACAAAAATATACCTTTGTCTCCGTAATATACGAGGTAGTTGGAAGTTTGTCCACAATTAGTGGGAACATAACAACTGGTAGATTAAAGGGCCGCCATTTGGTAAAATGTCGCCGGCTCGTGATTAACGACCTCTCGATAGATGGGTCTCCGTGTTCACGGCTGACACGGGCCACGAGAATGCTATAAAAATAATGATACTAATGACAATTTTGTTTTATATGCTGAAGATAAAAACATGAAGAAACTTTCCTACCACAGGAATAGTCTCTTAATAATATTTTGTAAAGAAGTACAGGTTTCCTTTATTCAGTAAACGCCTGACACTCCCTTCTGCTGCATCCACAGTAGAAGGGTGTTCATCTTATCTGTCACGAAAATAGGAGCCAATCTCATACCTTCAAAATGTCATAAATAACTCCAGACACAAGACAATTATGTAGATGAGTTTACGCACTATTGAGTAGTAACAATGCTTTCCAATCGAGCTTGAAATATTCTCATGTTTTAATGAATATTATCTAGGTTAATGATCATTTGTAAGACACACTCCAATTGTTATTTTTTTCAGTAGTATTTTATTCCTGGGATAGTAAATATACTACCTACTTGTCTACGTTTTTCAAGGAGAATGGAAACATCTTAGATATTTTTATATTTTTGTTTTATACGCTTCAACGAATACCACACCTTAACCAATTCTTATTTAACGACAGTTACCACAAAGCGATGTCATAAATTTCTCCTATTAGATATCACAAGAAAACATCACTAACAATCTGGTCATTTGATGAACCTTAATGCCCACTAAATAAGGTTGATTATCGTTACCCATTCTCTGAAGATCCGTGAATCCCATTATTCTTATGGAATGAGACAAGGATTGCTATGGGGCTGACAATAATGTCTCCGAAACATTTGAAAGACTAACACGAATTCCTACTTTCTACTCATTAATTTTTAACTTATGTATACTTTTTAACAAAAGTTTGATTCTAAGAAATGCATTGTATGAAACTCCCGAGAGTATTTCGTTCAGTTTATGGTGCTTCGGGAGTAACCTATTTCAGGCGAAAGAATTAGAGAAACATAAGCAGTTAAGGTCACTTATATGCTCATCACAACATTCTAAAATGGAACAGAAAACATAGCAGTGTGAATTTCTATTTAAGGTCTGAAGTACTCCTTAAGAGACTACAAGAACTGTGACCACATTTTCCAAGACGCCCAAAAGAGCTTTCAACAACCTTACATTTTTATTTACGACCCCCAAGCGTATTGATTTATTATGCCCCACACAGTTACGGTCGGTGTTTTCAAAAACACGAGTGATCGTAAAAGAATCGTTAAGTTCTGACAAAGAGGTTGTTCAAGTGTCTGTTGCCACCCCAAAATGTTTGTTAGCGGCTCGACAAACTGTTTTATTCTCAGTATCAATTTGAAGAGGCTTCTTCGAGACTCTGATCGAGTACGACCAACAAGATTTTTTTCCTAAGATCTTGTAATTGTAGGTTTTTTTTCAAAAGTTTCGGTATGCTTATGTCACGTTTAACATAGGTTTTGAAAAGGGAGTTCTTCCTAAAGAAAAATGGCGTTCGGACCGACTGTCGCCCATGGTGGCTGTACACTCAAAGAAGATCAGCCATTGCTTGCACTATGCACAAGAAATTCCGCTGTCACAGGCCACACAGGTGCACTGCATATTCCTTCGCTCTCAGAGCCCGAAGGGAAGTCAATCAAAGATCGGAGAGAGATCAGGAACAGGACCGACATGTACGTGCCCTACGATGCATGGGTGTTTCAATCACCAATTTCTATAGAATCCGAGAAGTTTACTAAAAGTTTATTTAATCCAACAAAGTGTTTTAGGACTCATCCGGGAATCCGAGATCCCGTGTACAGCAGTCGCGCTATATGCTACTATAACGAGGCAGTAAAATCAATGCTTGGGGGGTCTTAAATGTCTGGAACAAATTAAGGTGTCTGCATCCCGGTGCAAGTCTTGGGCGTATCCCCTACCTCTATAATCTAACGTAATGATAAAAAGTTTGGTTATTTCAATCAACGCCATTACAACTTGTTTTTTTTAACTGGTAGTTCAATCGCTATGAAGACGTTAAATATTCCTGCTTTTAAATAAGCCCCGACTTTTAAGTTTGACGTTTATACGCAACGATACGGATACGACTTTGGTCGGGTCCCGCAATTGAATCCAAAAAGAAATCGCATTTTAGCTGGGAATAAATATAAAATTAAAATCATCGAGACACTAAAGTAATTTAATGAGAGTACTTAGTTATTTCAGTTATCAAAACGTAGTTCAAATTGACTATATACGCATATTGTAAGTTATTTTTTGCACCCAAAACGATTCACTTACGAGTCACCTTACTGCGATCTGCAGCATAAATTGCCTCAGAGAAAATCATTCCTGTCGTGAACGTATCGTCAAGTATAAATCCTTTAGCACATCCTTCAATGAACAGAAATGGAGGGCGTACCCTATACATATAATTATGATGTTTTATAGTTATTGTGTGGGAAATGAATGGCAGCAGGAGCCGCAACCATTAAGGGAGCCGTCCGTCAACGCGTTTCTTTATGAAAACCTATCTCATCCGCGCCTCGTTGTTTTCTCTCTGTATATCCCGTGGGATCGGGTGGGTAATGACCTACGGTCTCTCAAGTGTGTTAATTGAGTTTAGTTTTTATTTCCTCGTTAATATTGGGCGTGTAAACGGCTGTGCTGTGCTTCCTGTTGTGGATTTAGATTTTGTGTATTAATCTTTTATGTGTGGGTCAATTGGGTATTTTGGAAGGACAAGGTGCAGGTGGAGTAAAAAGATGTAATAGTGATACAAAATATGGTAGGTTAATATTACTGATACATGACATGGAGCATATTTTAAAACTGTCGAAAAATAGTCCTCCTGATATTTTTTATGATTCTTGTTTTTATCCCTCTCTTTTTCATAACCATTCTTACTAAAGACTGACTACCTTGTTTTGGTATCTATGGTACAAAGTCAAATTGATTCGAATTTTTTGCCATTATAGGTAGTTACGAAATTTCTATTTTAACTAGAATGATTCAACGTGGAGCGTATAAGTGAGACGGCAGGTCCTCGCCGTGTATGGGCCGCTCGTTACCGCCGCCATATTTGGAGCCGGCGCAAGCGCAGGCCCATTTACACCGCACGATGTTTTTGTTCGAAATTAAAGAATTAAGTGGTTAGTTTTTTTGTGGTAGTGTGAAGTGAAATAAACAGTAATTATCGTTGACGGGTTACAAGTTGGGGTGTTGCTATTGTTTTTTTTTTACTGGCTTGGTTTACCAAAGGGCGTTAGGTCAGAATTAGATTCTTGCATTCATTCCGTTATGTCGAATCATCATGATGTATAATAACTACATATGTATGTAAGTGAACAGATAAAAAAAAAAAAATTAGGAATCAATATATTTATAGTTTTAAAAAATCGTACAGTGTAAACCATGTTTAAGGGTCGCCGCACATGAAAGGGCTGCGCATTACGACGCATTGATCAGCACCAGTTTGGAACTTATAATGAGAGGAATTCACAAAAGGAGACCCTTACGTGTAGCACCATATACAGATGTAAGAATACAGTTATTGTTTGCTCTAACACAAGAAAAGGTTTTACTTAGGACCGCGACAGATAGGTATGTTCTAGACTTAGTTATGTTCTTTTAAGACCTATTTTAGATGGAGCGACGTTTTCTAGTCGTGTCGGTTAATGCTGGTTAAAGGGCGGGTTCAATTCCACGTCAGAAAAGCAAGTACTTACCTACATGTACTTTTTAAGTGCATCTGGGACGCCAACTTGATATATAATATGTATTTGCTTAAGAATACTTATTCTACCTCATAATTATCCGTCCTAATCCTGTTTGCGGGATGCTAAACGGGTAATTGAAATCAATTTCAAGAGAAATAGTTCCTCACTCACGTGATTCCGTTTCAACAAACAATGTGCTAAATGAGATGCAATCCCTGAAAATTTCCTTCAGAACTTAAAATAGTCCACAGGAAAGAGCAAAACAAAAATAGTGAAGCTATTAAACTCAATACTTCATCAAACTACAAGTGGTGTGAAATTCTCACGCTCGCCAGTTTCCCATCTCATGGCTCAGCTGATTGGCTACTATCAATAAATGGTTCGTTTGTCTGTCGCGCCGCCACTCACGAGCTTTCTATCAACGTGTGGAACAACGGACAACTGAAGGGTGAAGTCTGTAATACTTGAACTGAAAGATGGGATTGTGTGCGTAGTTAAAAGCTCGTAAAACGTGCCTTTTGAACTTGTTAGAGCTACCCACTGATAGAACTGGAGAGAATACCAAGATAGAATATAGCCTGTGATGAGGATAAAATATAGAAATATAGCGTAGATTTCGATTGGTGAAGATCTAGACATTGCTTTTGACAACCTCGCAAAACATCTTTGTAATCAGTTAGCAGTTAGGTCTATAGATACTAATTATAGATAAGACAAGACAGTCTAATAGTCTAAATTTAACCTTAATAACCTTCAGTCTTTTCATTGGTTTTTCTAGCTCATTTTGTTACCTCTTTATTT
Organism: Helicoverpa assulta; assembly: GCA_963856015.1. Taxonomy (NCBI): domain Eukaryota; kingdom Metazoa; phylum Arthropoda; class Insecta; order Lepidoptera; family Noctuidae; genus Helicoverpa; species Helicoverpa assulta. The sequence continues at coordinate 660,924 of CAWLCW010000008.1, forward strand.
TCAGTATTTCTGGCTTTCAAGATCACACCACCAACTCTAGTATAATTTTCTAAATCTATGTGGCAGAATTTAGTAAACATAGCATTCGGCGTAGCAGTGACCCGTCCTTAATTACGTTATTACGTCGACGCGACGTAGAATTTTAATTCAAAATCTTCATGTAGATATGGGAACAGTTAGAAAGGGCGTTTTATTCTTTTTATTTATCGTAGCAATTAACATGTGTTAATTGTTCATACTTTGTAACTGGTTTGACGGCGGCAGTTGTTTGAAATGTCGATATTGTGAATGTAGTGTGTCAAACATTTATAAAAAGAATGCTGGAGAAACTAATTTCTACTGGATACAACCAAAAAAATAAATTCATATTTTTCTGAACACATTATCCCAAATAGATGGATAGCGTTGGATTTGCTAGTACCTAGTTACCTTTACATAACAACCGTTCATAACCCTAAAATGAACATCTACTGTACGGCCAAGCTGTCCAGGATGCGCCGACGCAAAGAATTCGGTAATACAAAGTATTCCATTCAAAAGCTTATTTAAATCCATATATTATCTCGTCAGACACTTACACCCATAACAGGAGCTTTGCACAAAGACTCGAACTCCAAAACCCCATGTTTCAGACCCCATAGAAATCAGAAATAATTTAAGTACTCACGTTTGTCACTGGGGTACAAAGGAACTTGTATAATTTTAATGAAGTGCCGTTTAAAGGCACATTTTATTGCCCGGGCACAGCGGGGGTAGTGCCCCTTAGTGCCCGACATGAAGGCCCTGCGGTTATAATGAATGACGTTTGTATATTCACCGTGAAGGCAGATAGATCCTCATAATGTTCAAGATTTTGGATTGCCATGATGGTCTAATGGCAAAGGTGTGTCTAGACTAACTACAGGAGTAGTGCCAATTCACAGGCTGGATAGTGTTCTAGAGTTATCCTTAGAAGCCGAGGGTATGTTACGGTTATCCTCATTTTATTTGCCTCCCTTCCAATAACAAGTGTTAAGGGAATTTGAAAGAAATCTTTATATACTGGTTACTGACCACGGTTTCCTGAGGGAATTACTTCCCCCAGATGGATAAAATAAGCCTATTTTGATCAAGACATCGTAAGCTATATTACTGCCAAGTCCCATCAAAATCCATTCAGTATTATGAGCATATGAGTAACATACAAATATCCTTGCAATTATAATATTAGGAGGATAATGTATGTATGTCATCTTAATAACTTCAATATTTTTATTAGAACGGTGCTCAAAAATCGGACCCTTTTTTGTACAATCGTGGCAAAACACTTGTTTCCAAAGACAAATCTCACCTTGAAAGTTGCAACCATCCATACACTAATAGTACCATCCCTTTGTTCAATTTCACCCTTGTCAGTGGAGGCCGCCGGCGCCGGCGCTCGCGGCGCTGCATGCGTGCGCGCAGGTAAGGCCGGACACACACTGCGCGAGCCGCCGGTCAATCTTTTCAAAATATTTTTTAAGGAATTCTGGACTTTTCGTAACTTAAAGTGTTTTTTATTAATAAAACTTTTGCATAAAACCAACGAGAATACTGATAAAATTACAAGTTTTTTTCTGCTGAAACTCTGCAAAACTCTTCTCTTACAATATTTTGCTTACTATTAGAGGGCCCAGGACAGTTGCGTGTGGCAGATACCTTAGCACCAGTAATTTGTTCCGCTCCATCGAGCCTGTGGTCACACACCGTCTGGGCCGCGCATACGCAGCCTGTCCGCCAACGTTCCACGCCAATTATCTCGGCTGATTCACCATTTTATTGTTTAGCTCATAATAAGGTGGCTTCGAGGCCTTCTTTGTTCTGTAGGTTAACATTACAATGATTTGGACGAGTTTTGATAATGGAGGCCAGGGGTTTTTGTATACGTTATATCTTCCATGTCGTACTTTGATAACCTTAGAAGTTATGGTAATGCAAAATTAGCAAAATGCTCTACCTAAGAATTAATATCCTAAGTTCAGTTGTCGATTCACTGATATTCCATTTTCGACATAGAATAGAAGCCTAGTTTTTCGTGAAAAACTTCATTCACTGCCTTACCCTGCAAATAATTCAATTAGAACCCGGACACGAACAACCTCAATTGGTCGTGATTTATCACCTGAGGAGCTCGCCTTAAGCGAGTGAATAGATGCGCAAGAGTCGACTGCTTGTAAGGAATTAGATCTAAAACAGGATAACGGGAAGCCGTTGATCCTTCGTGTGTAGGGGTGTACCTCAACAACGTAATATTATTACGTTATGAGTAAAAACTTTTGATAGGTCTTCGTACAAATAATTTTGGTAAGGACCTTAGGAATTTGTCCCAAATACATTGCTGTTTATAGTTCTTTCAGTGAGACATGAATTGAGAGTACACCTTAAAAAATTACCCCTTTAAAAATTTGGTGGACTTACCTTATACGCTACTTGAGAGGAAAAACTGCAATTCTGAAAAAAATCTCTTTAAAACATATGTGAGTTTCTATGCAGACTTTCGATATTAAGACCGCCAAGCCCTTGACAGAGCCCTTGAAATATTCCGCGCGCCTTCGTTCGTTGCATTCTATTCGAGGGGCGGCACGGCAATGTATGCTGAACTCATGTTGATACTATCGTGGCCTGATGTCAATGCTTAGCATTTAATGAAATCAGATTAATATTATGAAAGGTATGTTTGTTACTTCTTCACTCTTCAAGTCATAGCTACAGACGACAGCACATCAACCTACCGATATCTGTCAATTAGATTTTCAACCTTATCACAATAGTGGAAGGTTTATGTTCGATTGGTATTTGACAGATTCCGGAAGGTTGACCTGCTGGTGTGGTTTGTTCCCACTAGTTCTACTGCTTAGTTCTACCGTAGAACTAATGGGAACTTTTTTCCCACTAGTTCTATATATGAGATGTAACAAAATAGTAGAACTAGTGGGAATTATGGTTTTTATTGGTATTCCCACTAGTTCCACTGAACATTGGCAGTAGAACTAATGGGACATAATTTTGTTCTACTAGACAGACGAAGTACAGTCGACGGCCGATAGTTGTGATTTTTTTCAGAGCTCAATATCGATAGCAGTCAGAATAACTTAGATTTTTTTCATGAATTTCAACAAAAATCAAATGTTTTTCTTTATAAAAGTACTAGGACAGCAGAAATGAAGAGGAGCTAGTTTCCTAATCTTTTTTGTTCATCTAATTTTATAACACCTCTGTGGTGGTGTTTAAAAATCAGACATTGATAAAAAAAACACGCTTTAAAAAGTTAGATGTGAGTGTTGTGTTGGAAACTAACAGTCTTATTACAAAAGGTTAATCTAAATCTGTTGAACACTTGTCTAAAAAAAGTGTGGCTACAAAAGGGACCTTAGTTCAACGTCATAATTTGTCATTTTAGACAAGTGTTCAACAGACGTTTAAAAGTTTTTGTGGTACGACGTTAAATGTCCGAATTATTTTGTAATTTTTTAAAGCGTGTTTTTTAAACCATTATTTGTTTTTTTTATTTATTTTTGTCTAAATCATAGGGCTGCAATTAAAATAGTCAAGCAGCAAATATTTTTTGTATAATTATAATTTAATGCATGCTGTGATTTCCTATAATTAATTTTCTTATAAATAATGAGTGAACATGTCATAATTTCTAGAGGACGGGGAAAAGTTTTGCTGCTATCGGGGCATCAATTTTACCGACAGCGAATTTATCAAAGTGGGCAATCCATATGGAAATGTAAGAGGTACAAAGATAAAAAATGTCCTGGATCCGTAACATTGACCACGGTGAGAACTTTACAGAATGAACAAAAAGATTAACTAGCTCCTCTTTATTTCTGCTGCCCTAGTACTTTTATAAAGAAAAACATTTGATTTTTGCTGAAAGTTAAAAACTAAGTTTTTCTGACTGCTATCGATTTTGAGCTCTGAAAAAAATCACAACTACAGATAACCACGGACACGACGAGATGTCACCCAGGCCGTCGACTGTACTTCTTCTGTCTAGTAGAACAAAATGTCCCATTAGTTCTACTGCCAATGTTCAGTAGAACTAGTGGGAATACCAATAAAAACCATAATTCCCACTAGTTCTACTATTTTGTTACATGTCATATAGTAGAACTAGTGGGAAAAAAAGTTCCCATTAGTTCTACGGTAGAACTAAGCAGTAGAACTAGTGGGAACAAACCGCTGGTGTCTGTACCGATGTTGATACGTGTCGTTTCTCTAAAAGTGCTGTATCATCTGTTCAATTCAAACTAGGGCTTGCATTATTATGTGATAATAAGGACCTTGAGAGAAAATGCAGTATCATGTTAAACAAATAACATAATTTACATAGGTACATACATAAACTTAAAGTTTTTCTATAAGTGGGTTAAACACATCATAAAATTTTCCATACCCTTCGATTTGAAGAATGTGTTTCTAGAACATTGTGCAATATCTAATCAAGTTTCTGAACTAATTATGTACCTACTTTAAATATTGCGATATCATCAAGTGACTTGATGATAGTAAGTAGTTTGCAAAAAGTACACTTAAAATCGATGATGTCAGTCCTCAGGAATCAATAATGTTTCCTGTAAATACACATAACACTGCCCAATCATAAACATGACAGATCGAGTCAGATAAACTCGCTTCTATATCGGTATTTGATCGTAACGTTTCAACATCGGCAGTCCGCATCAGTCCGTCTGGAGTGTCCTCACAAAAACGCGTCTCCTGACCATATTTGGTGAGGTCTAATGAGCTTAATGGACCTCAGAGGGCCCGAGGACATCTCGCTCCCACGGAACTGCCTTTTTACATCGAACTCCTTTTTCGTGGATAACTATACCTTTTGTGGACAAACTTATGCCGTTGCTTTCATGTTTTTTTTTCGCTTGTAACATTATTATGATGCTAGTATCTACTCATGTTTATTTCGTTCTAGGATTTATTTTTAGGGTTCCGTACACATAGTGTAAAACGGGACCCTAATCACTAATTTAGCTGTCTGTCAGTCGGTTCGTCGGTCTCGTCACTAAGCTGTGTGCTCTGGTGATTGACAGTTGAAATTTACATAAATGAAGTCTTTCTGATGCCGTTTTGCCAACAAATACTAAAAACTTTAATGAAATAAGTATTTTTGGGGGCTCCTCTACACCAAACGTAAGTTTTCGCTCGTTGTCCGGAACCCTTCGTTCGCGACACTGACTCGCACTTAGCCGGTTTTTTTTTCTATAGAACGCAGAACACAAGCAATATAAGTATCGAAAGACAAAAAGCCGCGAAATGTATTGTGATTCTAACAAAGCTATTAATTTTGTTATTTCCTCATCAAAACTATAAACTCTCTAACATTTAATAACCGTTCGTGCTTATCCATGAATATCAGAATTATTAATAACGAGCTATAAATTTGCTGAACAATGGGATAGGCAGTAAAGCTAGTGTATGCGCGCAGGCGTCGCGGCGCGCTCAAAGCGACTCCGGCGCATACATCCGTCTCATCGAGATGTGTAAAGATGTCGGGTACAGAATTTAATCGAAAAGTGTGATTATACCTACTGATAATTTTCTGACCAAAAACACTTTTAGGATTTTTAGGGTTCCAAACCCAGTGAGTAAAACAGGACCCTATTGTTTTCGCTCCTCTGTCCTTCCGTCCGTCCGTCTGTCACTAGGCTGTATCTTATGAACCTTGAAAGTTAGTGAGTTGCCACAGATGACGTATTTTTGTTGCCGCTATAACAACAAATACTGAAAACTAGAATATAATATTCAGTGACAACATGGCTAACTTCAGAATAGCAAAGTATTATTTATATAAGTACATTTTGCAATAAATAAATAAATAAATAAAGTTGTTAGGCGCGATCTAAAACAAAGAATCGATTCGAAAAAAGAACATCAACTGGCTGACGCTGACGTCACAGGCGTCTGCGCTTGCGCCTATCAGTATCAGTCCACTTGCCATGCCAATTAGTCGACCGGGTGTCCGCTGCAACGCTCCACGAATGCAAATGCACTTGCTAGCTGATAACTGCACTCATTTGAATAAAAGCACCTTGCAAGCCCTTATCGCGTCAAAGAAAATAAATAAAATGGTTCACACTCGACAAATGTTTCGTGTTGCTAAAAGTGGCATAGTATAGGGATGCCATATTCAGTAATCTTTATTTGTACGTTCTCTAAAGGTTCCGAAATAACTGAATAGAATGAAAAAAAAAACTTGGGAAGCACACTATTGCTGACATAAGCTTTTTTTTCTTCAGTTACGGGAAAAAATGTTAGGAAAAAAGTATTTATAATTGTTTTTAAACAAACGAATAATAGCACATAAATAAAACATAAATGTATGCATAAACATGAAGTCTATTTTAGTAGAACAAGAAATGTTTTAACCATAACCGCGGTATGGCAACATTTTGTACTAAACAGTATCTTCAAGCTGTCATGCGCAATGACAGGCTGATGTTGCCACGTGTGAATTTCATAACATTAAAGGAAATTTTGTCATTTTCAAAGGAATTTAGGAAACTAGCTGTTCTACCTAGTTTCACCCGCCTTTTGAATAACTAATACTAATCTATGTATCACAATTTTCCTATAACAAAAGTACTGTACGACTTTTTAATATAATTTTAATGGTTTTACGAAGTTTTATTGCTGACCTGAGTTAGATCTCGAGGAAGACCATGCTTGACCCTTGACTTCGATCCTAATACCTACCTACCTATTAAAATAACTACAACTCAAATAACATATTGTTCTACAGACAATCATACACAGATAGACATATTCCTTCACAATATTAGTAAGTGTGACAGAGCATGATTACGACCAACACATTCTATGTTCCCCGAGAAACGCAGCTTTCGCATAAACTCAAGGTACCTATATGAAACGTTGTTTCTCTTGTGTTAAAATATTTACAACTCTATGCCTCGTCTACGTATCGACTGTACTATGCGTTGTTTAACCTTATTAAATCGACTATTATTTAGCCACGGGCTCCTCAACGTTTGTGTTAATAGTTCTATGGCTTGTCACCAGGTCGCGCTCTCCTAGACCGGCTGTCTAGTACGACTGTGGGCGAGGTGCTCACGAGCGGAGCGGCTAGTGGGCTGGTCCCCGCTCCGCTGGATGTGGCACCCTACTCCACCGTGACAGCCAACGCCACCTGCGGCGATGCCGGTGCTGAGGAGTACTGCCGAGACACACCAGGAAAGTAAGTCATGTTCTCTTGTGTAGAAGAAGTGGCTGTTCAGGTATATTCCTTTCTAAAAGAAGACAACTTGTTTCTTGTGGTTTCGCACAAGACCCGAGAGAAGTCAAGTCTGAAGAAATCTCTTACAGCATAGGTGCGAAAGGAAAATGAGAATAAAAGAGATGTAGATATTGTGAAAAAAGAATGAAATGAAAGTATACAGCTGTTTACTGTATAATACTTACATAAATAATACGTGCATAATTAATACTGTACAGGTAATTATACCCAAAATAAATCATCATCATATACCTAGATCTTAGATGTCAATGTCACCCCATTGGATGGTGCACCACTGGAGGTTGTTGAAAATTTCTGCTACCTGGGATCCACAGTCACAAATAACCTTTGCCTGGACGCTGAAATAAACAGCCGCATCGGCAAGGCCTCTACGATGTTCGGGAAGCTGACCGCAAGGGTTTGGCACAACAAATATCTAACAGTTAAGACGAAGATTATTATCTACCAGACATGTATCTTGTCCATACTCCTGTATGGCGCGGAGACCTGGACATCGTATGCTAAACAGGAGCGGAGATTAAACAACTTCCATATGCGCTGTCTCCGGCGCATATTGGATATTTCTTGGAAGGATCGAGTAACAAACGAGAAGGTGCTTAGTATCGCGTGCATACCTAGTATAACCGCACTTCTTAAACAAAGAAGATTGCGCTGGCTAGGGCATGTGCAGCGGATAGCCTTCTCGTTTGCCAAGACAAACTCTCCTCGGCCAAATGTCAGACGCCAAGCGACCAGTTGGGCGGCCATTGCAGCGTTAAACGCGACATGGTATCGTTTAAAATCGACCCGAACATCTGGGAAAAAGTTGCTGATGACCGTGATAGTTGGAGGAAAAAATTATCCGATGGAGTGGTCGCGCATGACAGTGCCTGGTTCGATCTGCTCTCCAAAAAACGCGATCTACGTCACCAACGAATGGCACAACCTCCAACATCACCAGGAACTCAATTTGTCTGCGGACGTTGCGACCGGCGATGTCGCTCCCGTATAGGCCTTGTTAGCCATCAGCGCAAGTGCCAAAGCCTAACCACCTGAAACGGATGCAGCTTTAATCATCTTTTATAGATGTTATCAGGCCATAGTATAGATGTCAATACATTTGCTTTTGCTATAGGCGTGGTGTGGTGTGCGACGTGTGCGAGGGGGAGGGCGGGCCGGCGCGGCGGCGGCACCCGGCAGCGCACGCGCATGACGGCGACCCCGCCACCTGGTGGCAGAGCCCCACGCTTGCGACTGGAGACTACCAGCACGTTGAACTGCTCACCACATTACCTGACGTGAGTACTCCAGGCTTATTACTTATTAGGCGTAACACATAATTTAGATGTGCGTGCCATCGGTTCGCCATACCTGGTCTAGGTCAAGAATTTGTGAATTGGAGGTTCCATTGGATTCCAAACTCTGACCATCAAAAGCATCTCGTACCGGAGATTGTTACTATAATAACAAATATTTATAAAAATCTAACGATTACAACTGAAAAAACGTGCTTGTAAAACTGCCTCGCAAAATGACTTTTTGGAATATAATATTTTTATTTTCTACGTGCAGGTGAGACAAAGAAAACACATGTATCCTGAACGACTGTTATATTTCGAATGTAAGAATGTACGATTAAAATGAACATTGAATGATTGAATGTTTGACGAATGATTGAAGTAGGTATGCTTTATACATCGAGCTTAGAATTATAAGGAGACGCCGTGTTGTTATTGACGTATCTATCTAATATATAAAATTCTCGTGTCACAGTTTTCGTTCCCATACTCCTCCGAAACGGCTTGACCGATTCTCATGAAATTTTGTGAGCGTATTGAATAGGTCTGAGAATCGGCCAACATCTATTTTTCATCCCCCTAAATGTTAGGGGTAGTCCACCCCTGATTCCCGGGACGGGAGTGATTAGACAAAAACCAACTTACGGAATGCCGCAGAACCACAAAAGTAAAGTACTAGGACAGCAGAATTTACCGGAGTATAAGTATACCAATAACGAAATTTCGATGCAACTGCTCACCATGTACCAGGGTAGCATAACTTATATGAGTATACCAATACCGAGTGTAGACGCTACTGCTCACCATGTACCAGGGCGGCAAAAAATACACCGGGACGCGGGTGAAACCGCGGGGAACGGCTAGTAGTTATATAAATATGGGCGAAATATGAAACAAATTATGCAACATAGTTCTGTCTCACTCTTTCTAAGCAGATAATTATATTTGAAAACAGGGACAACAATATTTTTGTGGTTGCGTAAAATGGTGACATTTACTTTTGATATCCTCCTGTTTGTAGGTGCGTGCCATATCTGGTACATATGTCATGGTAGTTGTGCTGTCAAATAGGTGCTCTTCGTGACTTATTTTTGCTATTTTATGTGTGTATTTTACGTGTTTACTATTAAGACTTTACTATTTCAAGAGTGAATTTATCAACGAGTATGCCTACGTGTTGTATCGTGAAGTGTGGTGCAAGTAAGCACAAAAATCAAGCAGGATTGTCTTTACACAGGTTAGTAACCAGTTTTTGCTAGATTCTACATAAACTAATTCACATTGGATAAAAAATATGTTACGGAAACATGAATTGATATAATATTAATCCCAGACATAAATATTGGTATGTCTGTTCGCTTCACTTTGAAGATAGTTGTTTTAATAGAACACTGGATATCTTAAGATTCAAAATTCACCCTCTTCCTGTCAACCGATTAATCTGAAATTTTGTATACACCTTTAATTCCGATGACAATACAATATAGTAATATCAATAACATTGTAAATCCAATATGGCCGCCGGCACAAAATTGTTTTGTACAATCGATTAATACATAATTAGCTCCATTTGCATTATATAACTTTCTCATGAATAGCTTGAAAACGATTGTAAATTATTGTATTTTTTTTAAGAGAGTATCTACTTATGGCGTTTCTTGCGGATTCTTCTTCATAAGACCGAATCTTTGGCACCCTGCAACTAGTCTGACGTGAAAGAACTTTCATAGGGCTATTTGAAATAATAAATAATTAATAATTTAGCGAGATAAATGAAACTAAATTGTTGACGGTAAATATAGTAATCACTGTATTTCGTATTAAAAGGAAAACTAATGACAAAACTGTGACAACATTTAGTATAGTTTTAAAATAAAGGAACAAAACTAAACAGAAACGGTTAGATCAACAGACTAGCGTCTGTACCGTTCGCGACTCTCTCAGTTACTTGCTAGACTCAGACTGACTGCGCTCGCGGCTTCGGCAACGCAGACCGAGCGGGCGAGGAAGAGTGCGACAAGATTATAATAACATAACAAAAGCAAGAGCGAGATAGGTATAAGCTACACGGAGCCGTCATGTTGGAACTTGTTCCGCGTGGTGCGATAAGGTAGCTTAAATAGGTACTTTGACGACGGCGGCGGCGAACAAGTAGAAACATGTTCCCGCGCTACATCCTCCCCCTCTAAGTCACTAGACCGACCCGGTGGTGACTTAGGACTACGCCTTACCCTGGTAACAGCCAGTTCGGACTCCCCTACACATGGAGTGAGTAAGCCGGTATGGTACCTTCCCTTACCTCGAACCTGGCCGTGTACTATCTCACAGGTAGTAGGAGAAAATACTCGGCTAACCTTAAATGGACCTAAGCGACGCGGAGTACGTTTCCTTCCTTGACCTGGGGAGTGGGTGGTTTCCTGAATATCGTGCTGCGCCTCACGAAGTACATCTGACGTACGTTGAGATGTGTCCGCAAAAACAGGTAAAAAATCACGTGATCCCTCTATTTTCGGAACAGGCAGCACAGGAACCAAAGACCCGGCGACGCCGTTCTTCTTCCCCGGTTCGATGCTGGTACGATGCTCTGCACGAACAATTCTCGTGTTCTGTGGGATGAACCTGTACGAGGGGACTGCCCTTGGCGCTCTGCCCCCGGTGTCGATGTGATGCAGCGCCACAGCCGTTGGCGCTCCCCCTTGTGTGAAGCTGTCTCTCCTCGCTGAAGACGAAAGGACTTCTTTTCTCGACGCAGATAACTTAGTTCTCTCCTCCTCACGAAGGGCTACAAAAGAATAAGTTACGGGAGAAACGCCTTTCTCGAAGTCCAACGGGAAGTACTTATGACCTAAAGAAAACCTATTCCGGCAAAAGTCAAGTACCATCCCAGCGTCTCGGATGAAATTCATGCCTAGGAGAGAGTCAGTGGCACCAGGTAAAACTACAAACATCGTCCGTATGACGACTCCTTGCAGCTCTACATCGACAGATACAGTTTCCACCATTTTCTTACAAACAGAGCCATTAGCTAACTTACAATCTAAAGTAGTGCTAACTAAATTAACATTTTTAGCTACTAAAACCTTTCTTAAGCTATCACTAGCTATAGACAATTGAGCACCAGTGTCTACTATAACACGACCACTACAACCACAAATCTTGACGTCGACTATGGGCCGCGCACGCGCATCAATCGGAGCAGTGCCCACTGCAGAAATCGACTGGAATGATGTCGATGCCGAAGACTCGCCCCTTCTGTTGCAGGTACCACAGTTCGACCTGATAACGCCGGGAGCTCCGCAGCCGAAACATACTACAGGCGCTGCGGGCTTTGGTCCAGTCTCCATTCTGTGACCTGACGGCGTCGAAGAGTTCTTCTCTTGTAACTTCTTACAAGACTCTTTGTCGTGGCCAAACTTCTTGCAATAAACACAACGAGGTCTAGACTTTGAAGTTGTGTTATCAGAAGAGCTCGTAGGTGCAGGTGCTGGTGATGACGACGGTGACGAAACCGTGGGGCGAACCGTCTCAACTGCCTCGGTCGCAGCTGAAGAAGACGTATCTGAAGGTCGTCCTTGAATGGTCTTATGGCCTTCCTCTAGAAGATCTTCTACTGCACGTGCTTTCTCTAGCAGTTCCGAAAAGGAGGAAAAAGATGATCTGGAGACCTTCTCTCTGATTCGGCGATGCAGCAGGCCATACACCATGTCCAATTGGACAGGGTTCTCCGGAAGCGTATGCGCTGGAAGTTGAGCTAACAAGGCTCTTGCCTTGCACACGAATACGTCTGTCCTCTCGCTCGACTGTTCAACTCGGAACAATTCCCTATATATTTTATGAGGCGGAAGACGAGGACCAAATGTCTGACGTAAGAGCTGAATTGCTTCCTTCCAGGTCGCGACAGAATGTTTGACGCCTTGCCACCATGTGCCAGCCAACCCGGTGAGTAGCATGGGAAGGCCTCGTAAAGCAATACTGTCCTCCATGGTGACACATTCCTTATAAATTTCAATGGCGTCAATGAATGGAACCACGTCAGAGTTCTGAGCTCCATCAAAACGAGTAGTGCATTTTGCAAAGTTACTATTGTTGTGAACCCCCATCCCGTTTGCAGCAGAGGGCGGGGTCGGTACACGCAGTGCAGCTATTAGCTGTTGTAGATGAAAATCCGTCATGGTGATTGTAGAAGTAGAGGACGGCGAGATCAGCTGTGTGGGTGCCTCATGCACCGAGGGTGACACAGGCTGTTGAGTCGCAGGTGGCGTCACATGGCCACTCTGAGCAGCGTCAGCGCCAGCAGGCGCCGGGTCAGAACGCTGGCCGGGACTATTCGCGCGAGATCTCGTTAGCACCATTATGACGAGATATAGCTTTACACGTTACACAATATAATATAGTCTTAAAAAGCACTATCACAGTGTCCGACTATAGTCCACACAATAAATAAATGATATGCAGAATGTCCAAAAATAAACAAAAATCAAAAGTCTTTAATAAATAAATGCACTACTAAAACGTGTCCATAAAAGTAATTATTGTGACAAACAAAAAACAATCCAAGTCCACAATAATAATAAAAAAGTCTAATCACAGTGAAAACACTAAATAGTTCTGAGTCCGACGGTAATTAGAAGGCACAAACAAAAGGTTTACTTCCCTTTACGGCAGCGGTGGCAGCGCGAGGTCTAAGGCGCATACACAATGCAGCGCAGCCGCAGCGCTCCAGCGTCGGTATCTCGACAGCAACCCAACCGCGGGCTCCGTCGATGTGGTATCGCACAACCAACACGGGTTGAACAAAGCAGCTACCACACAAGACACCAACCGAGCTACCGATGTGCTCACTCGTCGATAAGAGTCACGTAAATGTCACAAAAAACACAGGTCACGACACACAGTCAATAGTCTGTACACAAACAATGATTTTAACGTCCTAAACTATATTTACAATAAATTACGGTCAACAATACACTAAAGTTAAAAGTCATAAAGTTTAAAAGCACTTATAAGGTCCACACAAATGTATATACAGTTTACAAGACCTAAACTAAGCACTAACATTAAATAAAGTCTTACTAACCGCAACAGTCTTAGGCGTTAGGTATCCTAGGTAATAAAAACACTAGAGTGAGAATTCGGCACGCACACTCGCGAAATAAAGCCTAATACCTACAATGGTACACTTCACGTCTAGGTTCATCTAGGTCCAAAACAAATCCTAAGTAGCTACGTTCGGCCAGACGTTGGGCAGCCACTTTTAGCGAGATAAATGAAACTATTGTTGATTGTAAATATGGTTATCACTGTATTTCGTATTGAAAGGAAAACTGATAACAAAACTGTGACAACATTTAGTATAGTTTTAAAATAAAGGAACAAATCTAAACAGAAACGGTTAGATCAACAGACTAGCGTCTGTACCGTTCGCGACTCTCTCAGTTACTAGCTAGACTCAGACTGACTGCGCTCGCGGCTTCGGCAACGCAGACCGAGCGGGCGAGGAAGAGTGCGACAAGATTATAATAACATAACAAAAGCAAGAGCGAGATAGGTATAAGCTACACGGAGCCGTCATGTTGGAACTTGTTCCGCGTGGTGCGATAAGGTAGCTTAAATAGGTACTTTGACGACGGCGGCGGCGAACAAGTAGAAACATGTTCCCGCGCTACAATAATTACTTTGCCTGTGTTTTTTTTTTCAAAGGTATCACCCTACTGAAATGACTCCTCCCATTTGGTTGATGTTGTTGAGGTTATTAGTATCAGTGAAGTTAATGCGATAGTTACCTAGTTCTATGACGAAGAAATTGTTTATACTCGGTTATTTTTATGCACACAGTAAGACTCGTACGTACTTCTAACTAGAATACAATATCGATATTTGTTGAATCCGGTAGTGGTACAACCCTAGTAATGGCAGCCATTTTAGTTACTACTGCAGACTGACAGTAGGTGTGCACGTTTTTTTCGTGACATTTCCTGTCCCTATAGTTATATGTCAATGGCTTTATATAATCTTGGATATTTGTAAAAGAGGTATTATACGTACATCATGCGTATATTCCAACACTACGTTTCTTACGTACGGGAAATTTTCCCACTTTTAAATAGTCAGAATACATTTTGATGTTGTCAAATAGCGCTTATTTTGTAATGAAAAAACTTTTACAAATATATGTCGGCGTCGCCGTCGAGTATACGAGACGAGAATATACGTTGAATTAGAGTGACAGCTGACAGCTAAGACAGTGTCACTCCGCCGGAGTGTCAAGTTGTGGGCAGCGCGGGAACTTTTGAGAGGACAACAAGCAACAAGAAAGAAAAAGGATGCCCGCGTGTGCTCAAATCAGTACGCGAATCGTCTAAATTCGTCGTGATAATTTAATTTCTGTTTGTTTTCTGTTGCTATTGCTGTTGTGAGATTATAAAGTGAACTAAAGACAGTGCTGGTATTATTCTTAATAACAAAATAATCAACTGTGGATTACGTTTACAATGGAGACTTCTGATTTTGGCAGTCAAGAGCCAATAAATATTATGTTTTAACTTAAAATGATTCGAATGTGTTGTGAGAACAAGTGGTTCGATGGTTGTTCCAGAAAGTTTCACGCGTAGGTAAGTGATAAATTGATATAAGTAAGACGGTAGTTTCCTAAGAGTAAAATTCATAAGTTACTCTCTGACCAGAAGTATCCTACTAATATTATAAACGCGAAAGTTTGTATGTATGGATGTATGGATGTTTGTTACTCTTTCACGCAAAAACTACTGAATGGATTTTAATGAAACTTTACAATAATATAGCTTATACATCAGAATAACACATAGGCTACAATTTGTAAACATATTGTTCGAAATACTAAACCTGCGCAGACGAAGTCGCGGGCACCAGCTAGTAGTAAATATCAAAGCGTACACAAAAAATAATGATAACTTTAAACAACTCTCTGCCTTTGTGAATTATAAGGGTGGCCATACTTAGTTGGTGCCGTGGAGGAAACTCCAAATAAAAAAATTATATTACCTTTATATAAAAAATACATAGGAAAAATACAGAATGATTATTTTTGTGTAAGAAATTACACGCGTTTTGATTTGTTGCGGCTATATCACGTACCTACGTTTCTCGCGCGCATATTATTAGACGGATTTGGTCATTTATGCAGTTAGTTAAATCTCGACTCATCCGTAGTATTAAGCGGCGCACACGCGTACAACGAGCGAGTCGAGAGTTCCTGGAGTGCCACTCATTGCAAGCGTTTTACGCGCGTGTGAGGATTCGCGCAACTCTGGACGCGATGTATGTAAGTAGCTCTGGTACCCCGCGCGAGTGGACACGCGCGTAAATTGCACTTTATGGACAGGCTCTCAAACCATATCAATGATCAATTACTTAATAGTTTACAGCTGTTATTATTTTTTGAATACGCTTCCTGGCTACGGACTCCATACTTCACTAGATACCTCTGGGTTGTTAGTAACGGTTGACGTAAGCAATCTTATCAGGATATTGAAATAACCGAAATGACTTTATTGGCGAATATTATTTAATCGCGTTTATACCAACAAAAAACTGTTTAGATAAGATATCCCAGGCAGGATAAGACATGAACACTTACCAGTTCACTATACCTACGCGATGTAGACACAACAGTTAAACAATGGGTGTGTATCACATATGATATGACTCATGGCACAGGATGTTCCTAAAATACAATTTATTTTTTATCGTCAGTCGTATTTTGTGAGTCTGCTTGCATACATGTGTTGTGGTGTATGTCTAGTAAATAAGTACCTAATGTGATTTGTGGTGCGGACATAAGCACAAAGTTGTAACAAAATGAGCAGCAACAGCAACGTCAGTGACAGTACGACGCAAGCAGGTGACGCCGATGGCGCTCCTCCAGCTAAGAAGCCGATGAAAAACGGTGATTTAACAACAATACAAACAAACACAAACCCAAACACACAGTTGGTGAGAATGATTTGCCAAGATTTGCATTCTGACATAGTGAACTTCACTGGTTTTCGGAACTTTTTCATCAATTGTGTGCCAAATTACACTTTACCATCCAGGCAAGATGTCTTGGAGAAACTCATTCCTGAAGAATACAATAAAGAAAAAATTCAGTTGAAAGAAAACTTGAAATCAGTGGATGATTTGGCCGTCTCGATAGAAGTTTGGAGGTGGGACAATGGTCAGGCAGGTCATATTAAGATGTGGAGTCTGACCATTCATTTTATTCATCAGGACCAATATATATCGCAAAATTTGTTTACATTGGAACAGAAAGCCAATGTGACAGAAATCGCAAAAGAAATCAAAACAGCTCTGATTGACTGGGAGATTCTAGACAAAGTTGTGTGTTTTGTTATACAGAAAGTTCACTCAAATAAACCGAACCTCCAATTGGCAGTTACAAAAGAATTGAAGATACCTCACGTGTACTGTGCGGCTTCTGCGTTAAACCAAGTAGTGCAAGACGGCTTGCAGTACATTTATGTAACCAAAGAGTTCCCAAAAAGAAATGCACAGTTATTAAAATTTACGAGAAACTCTGAATATGTTTTTTCATGGCACCAGTATTATGCAGATCTGCAAAATTTAAAAATGAGTCCTCAAAGAGGCTGTATTGTGATGAACGGCAAAGATTACAGTGACCTTAATGAATGCCTTCAAATTCTAAAACACTTTGAAACTTGGACTAATACTTTGTCCAGTATGCATTACACAAATTTGTCTAAACTCTTAACATTACTCGATCTGCTAAAATTTCAAATAAAAAGCTCTAGTGCTTCTACTGATATGGTAAAAGAATTTAAACAAATAATTTTGACAGCATTTCAGTCAAATTTTGAAAGCAATGATCACAATTTTGCTGAGAAGGCCAGTTTTTTGGATCCCAGATACAAAGACAAATCAATCATTTATACTACAAATGGTGTCAAGGATTTTGGGTATATTACTATAACTGATGAATTGTACCAACGTGTGATGTCAATGAAACAGGAGGCAGGTACACAATCTTTGCAAAACATTCCTGACCTACAGACACCCGGACCATCATCTTCTCATAGCGTCACAGTGGACCAGGCTTTACTGCGTGGATTACCAACTGCGGAACTATTGTTGGACTTTCTAAATGAAAAAGAAAGAACTCGTGAATTCAGATTGGTATTGTATTATAAGAATATGTTGATACATGAGCCAGGTCAAAATGTTGACCCCTTTAAGTTTTGGAATGTGTTTCGTTCACTTTATTTAAATAGTAATCCTGATCCCACTGTAAGGGAGTTTTATAAAATGTCTCAGAAATATTTGTGTATTCCTGCCACCGCAGTGCCAGTTGAAACAATTCCTGGAGAATTCCTCTGGGCCAAAACACCCAATGAAAAATTGTATAATGAACGCAGGGAACGTCTGCCTCATGAAAAGATTTCAGAAATATTATTTTTACATAGTTATTATTTTAGAAATTAAAATATAGTAATAAGCTTCATTTTATTTTATTGTAAGTATATTTAAGCTATACATAATAATCTCATACTGTTGTAATGCAAATTGAATTGGATAAATACATAATAATGTCAGGTGCTTATTGATAGGACTTTTGTTACTTTATTTTTGTATTAAAGAATTTACTTTTTGGACTCTGATTTTTAATTTTTAACTCATAGAGACAGCTAGGTCTTTTTATATTCATATGAACGATAACAATAGTGTTGTTCTGGTATACAAGCTATACATTTGTTTAATCAATATCTGGTCAGTAGTTTTTGCGTTTGATGACCTTATTGTCGCAATGGTTACCAATGCGGACTGCCGAACTGATGGTCCCGGGTTCGATTCCCGAATCGGATTTCCAAAATTCTTTCACTGATAGATAAGTAGCTGCAATGTTCCTGAGTGCCATACGCTATATTTTATCCCGGTACGGGCAGTAGTTCTCACGGGACGCGGGTGAAACCGCGGGAAAACGGCTATTAAGTATATATACCTAGGTATCTAAAGTGTATGTAGTTTATTAGTCGTGTACACCGTTTCGTATCTATTTCCTTGTATAGAGCGCCTGCAGTGAATGTGATAGCACACGTCAAACGATGTGTTGCTTTAATTAATTGGTAACGCGCTGATATCTAAACATAATTGATTTGTGACTCCTGCGGGGCAATATACGAACATTAGGTATGTAGAAGCTAAAGAAGATGACATGAACTATGAATTGAGAATTTATTTGTGTTTCAAATAGCTGCTATTGGCAAGTATTAGGTTATTACGATTTAATAAAAATATTTATGCTACATAAAAATTAAATGACTCTTTAGTGATTTACTTCGTATAACAGTTTTTGGATGCCCACGGTCTACAATACATACTTACTACTAATATTATAACGCTGAAGAGCTTCTTTGAGCGCCCTAATCTCGGGAATAAGGACGGATTTGAAGAACCTTTTCAGGTGTTAGATAGCCCAATCGCAGGGGAAGGTTATAGGCTACTTTTATCCGGGTAGTGGTTCCCGCGAGACATGGGTGAAATCGTTGGCGAAAGGTCTTTTTATGGAAAATCATCGAATTACTCCTCCCGCTGTGGGTGAGTAGCGTGAGGGAGTGTCAGACTTACTGTCATCATGTTTCTTCTTAGGCCTTTTATGTACCAAGGCCACGGTACTTAACTCTTTCGAACAATCCCACAGCCCCGGCAGGTCGTTTTGACCCACCTCTTCAGTCGACTTCCTCAATTCGAAGCGTGCAATTAGTTTGACGTTTCGAAAGAGCTTTTATAGGCCTATTTGATATAAAAAAAATTGACTTTGAAGGTCCTTTATTTCCTCCTTTTATCCATGATCTTTGAGGTTCCTTTTATCATCAGAAACACTTAGAAGAATTAGTCAGTGTTAAACAGCACAGTGATCTGGTTTATCAGGTGTCATCAATAACCCGTGGCGGGTATCGGCCGAAGCTTATCTGGCAGTTAGCTTATTGCGAGGGCGATGCGCGGGCGCCGACCGTAGGCCACGCCGCGCCGGTAGGTAGCTATGTGGACATGACAAGTCGGTGCATTTCATTGGCACATTATACATAGACTTTCTTTCTCTCTATATTTTTATGTTTCTGTTTATAATATATGGGACAATGTTGCCTGAAAATGAAGGTATTTCATTTTTCTTAAGAGTGTGATTAACCAGCTATGTGATTGATTAACTAGGTAGGTAGTGGTTAGGGTAGGTTCGGGTTTGGTTTTGGGGCTGGGACGAAACACCTGATTGTCGAAGTCATCATAAGTAATTATAAAATTTCGTTGTATCAAACTAATTAACAGATTTCCAAAAAGGAGGAGTTTTTCAATTCCAAACTTAACTTACTGTTCCAATAGAAGTGGTAAAATGTAGGAAAAATCATCAGCTACATAATTATAGGAACGAGGATTGTATGTGTCAGGTCCATCCTAAACCAACTTGGTCGCACTATTAATTATCGACGAAACGAACTATCTAACCAGTAGAGTTTTCATCAGACAACACTTAAGTGGTCTAACAAAAGACGCGAATGCCCACATAATGGTTGCGATCACTATCTCCTGGTTATCGCAACCGACAACGTAATGGAAGAAGGCAGCGCCACGGTATAAGTCATAGCTAGCCACCTCCATAAATAAACCACGGATGCGGCCGTTCAAACAAAAAAGGCGCTTTAATTTCACCTGTAGATATTTTAAGCTTTAGAGCAGTGGTTCTTAACCGGTGGTCCGCGGACCACAGGTGGTCCCTGGAGGCATTCCAAGTGGTCCGCGAAGCTTTGCTTCTCGACGTTGCTATATACGTTATCTAACTTTATTTTTATCGACTTATCTATGCGCGCGCGGGTTTTCACAACTTACCTAATTTTGGTTTTGAGTCTTAAAAATTAATTAAAATTTCGAGCTCGCTTCGCTCGCGTATTCAGAAATTATATGCCCTTATTTTTGCATTTGACAACAATCAAAAAGTTAAGTACGTTTGGGCTAAATTTTACGTAATATTTGGATTAAGTCCGATAAAAATTTCGCGCTCGCTTCGCTCGCGCATTTGGAAACTACAAAGGCATATGTTTATCTTTCTTTACATTTGCTTACCTACAACTGCCGACATACGTTTTACTTTGAGTAGTACGGAACCAAAAATTCATAAATTAGTAAAGAGAATGCAGTCACAAAAATATATATCTCATTAAATTTAAATATGTAACTTTTAGTTTTTTGCTAAATAATAAAGAAATGAGTGCTAATTATAAAGTATGCTTGTATTCTTTATCAAAGAACTCTCAATTTAGGTAAACCGATGATGGTGGTCCCCGGCAAGACGGTAAACGGTAAAGTGGTCCCTCATGTCAAAAAGGTTAAGAACCACTGCTTTAGAGCATACTGCAAACTTTTAGTCGGCCGCTAGTTTGTCTACCTACTTATTACAGTATGGATTTGCCTACATGTTTTGTTATGTAAGCCTTAAAAAATGCTGCATACATTAAAACAATGATAACACATTATCCATCTAGTTACATAATATTAGTATACAAGGTGTTGATTTGCATTTGTGCCATACTTCAGGAGGAGGACATAAAATACGTAAATAGTCGATTGGAATCACAGTAGACGGGAAATAGCTAATATGCACTGCTTTTTTTGTCATTGTAATGTCATAGTATTTCAGAAGTAATCCAATTTTATGAATGAAATTTATGAATAATCGTTGCGTATGCTTTGTGTTTGCGTCTGTGTAAAGGCGCAGCACGGTTTTAAGGCCAGTAACACACGCGCCAAGTTTAAATACGGCTAGATGACATTGACGGATTTCGGAAAAAAAAATAAAAACAAAAATTTTTGTACCAATTTTTTTGTTGATTTGGGTTGAGAATCATTAGTATAATTACGTCCTTGACTATGGCACGGATGCAAATCAACAGCTTGTATATCGTAGTTTGCGTTTCGCGACCTTTAGGTAAATATTTTTCTATTTTCAAAACACGACTGTTTAAAGAGGGATACCTACATAATATATTAAAGTATCTTTCTTTGATCTGAGGTATCTTTAATAATAAATTTTGGCAGTAGCTTCGCTCTTTGGTCTGTAGATAAAAGTATTGGAGAGCCCAAAGGACATAATACCTACATACTTATAAGTCTAACTTTTTACTTATTATTGGATCTCATCTCGTTTCTTACTATAAACAATCTCGACATTATTTCGCTTGCAAAACAACAAAATATATACGTATATGTGAAGTGTTCGCTAAGCCTCCTGTTTATCAATCGTTATCACGGCTAATATGGATTCGATATCAACAAACGCTTTTTTTATTTAACTTGTTCCATATTTTTCTTGCTTAACCAGTAACGACGTCTGGAATCCATCTCCATATAAAGTATCTGTCCATATAAACTATCAACATAATCCTGTTTTAGTGTGAAAGCAAAAATGATATTTCGTGGATTATTTGATAAAGAAATTGATATCAATGAAAGGCAACAGAAATAGGTTGAATCTGATAGTTTATTTACAAAATGTACATACAGCCTTACTTATAATAACGTACAAACTCATTTAAAATATTCATAAAGCTTTTACATAATTGTTAACTTTTAGATACGACTATCAATATATACGAATTTCAATCAGTCCATCTATGTAAACCAATAAGTATGTACAAACACACCTTACCCAACTGAATACCTAATTGAATACTATACATTTGTATGTATCTTTACCTTATTGGTAAATTAAAAAATACCATGTATCTATGTTTACTTACATACATACATATTTGTATTCATTAAGTACAGCTCATAAGTCTTGCGGAATCTTCCATTTAATCCTACAGTTTAGTTGACGGGATAGGGTGCATAATTAGCAATATTGCTGAATTTAATTTATCGTTTAGAGACTGCTTTACTGCGGATTTCTATACACTATCTATCTATTCTTTTGCGGTTAGAGATCGTGACATAATTAAGGTGGAGCCATTAAGTCAAAATGTAAATAATGATGAGTTCTGAAAGCCAGTCCCAGTTTTGTAAAAAATAATCGGTTGCCTTATTTGCAAGCAAATTTTATATAAGTCCCTCTTCATATTTTGCTGGAATACGATTTACCAAGAATTAACAATACTGGCCAAAATTATAATATTTTAAGACTGTCCACACATTTCGATCACTTTCTAGAAGTCGCCGGTATCAAATGACCTGAAAATACTTATCTTAGTATTTTCATATTATTATGATCGATCGAATAATCCGAAGATTATTTAAAATGCACGACAGACTTAAAATTAAATGTCAGTCCAAAATCAACCCTTTCCAATATCTTTGATTTTCTTGAAAAAATCTAAGCATTAGATGATCTGAACGCTACAACCAAGTCTAACCTCCCCACTCAGAGACATTTAATGGTTACTTAAGCCATTCCTTAGTGAAGGATTTGTATTACATTCCGTCATTAAGAAGTGACTTAAGCAATCATTAAATATCTCTGAGTAGGGAGGTAAGTAACATCTCACTTAAAAAAATCAAGCTAATCTTAATGTTATGATTATAACTTAAGTCATTATCACAAATGAAAAGTTCACGTTCAAAATGGAGACGATGGCGTTCGCCGTAACGTCTTTCAAGTCCACATACATATAGTACTAGATCACTATCTTCCACCAATAGGCCACAGGGCTCCAACAAACAGTTCATAGATTCACTAGTCAGGTGCTGACGCCATGAAGATGCCTCCAATAATCTCTTCTGCAGACTTTTCCTTGATGATCAGGGTAACGGCTAGCCCGATCACACCGCCTAGGAGAACTCCCACAGCGATGGCTAGACCTTTCTTCGCGAAAGACCATTTAGAACAGGCCCAGTACTGCTCGCGGTAGACCCTGGAAATGAAAATATTTGGAGTTAGGCAAAGCAATAGTTACAAGTCTTATTGAAAATAGAAACGGGTATTTGGGGTCTGATTTGAACTTGAAACGTAGATGGAAACACAGAAAAGAGCGAGCGTCAATTAACTCCCTCAGCATGTGAGCTAGCTAGTTGTTATATTTAAAAATCAAGGTAACATCTTTGACCCATGATGCTGGGTACAGCAATGATTTCGACCAAGTCTCTGTTATCATCCTAAATAATGCATTAGATACTGTTTTTTTTTTATTTCGTTTTAGGGGAAGTACCTACTACTGGAATTTGGCGCACAAACAAATAAAGGAGCAATCTTATCAGACACATGGTAAGCCTGATATCAGACAGGGCGTCCACCTGTATGCATTGTCTTTGAATCGATAGATAACATACATAGGCCACATTTGCAAATCTAACAGGACCAATTTCTTAATAACAAGAAAGTCTAACGCAATAATTCTGTCACTTCCGAAGCAATAAACAGTCGCATCTTTTGCATCTTCGAGATTACATGTACCTATCGTATGTTTTAATCAGACGGTTTAAATGCCCTTCAGCTGTTAAGATTTTGAGGTAATCGAGAACCCTCAATATCTTTACTTTTTAGTCGGTTTGATTGGTCTGATATATACTGGTCTTATATGACGCTTACTTACTTAAACTACGTACAATTTCTAGGTATCAACCTCGTTGGCCGACGCAGTACATACTTTTGAACACTTGTTTATGAAAAAGGTTGATTTAATTCGTTCCCGTTGAAATTAAATCATTAAATATACTTGTGCAAAAGACTTTTGCAGTAGTCCCAGTTGATATATTTCCTGCCAGTTACAGCATATTGCGAATCTGTTGTTTTGCGGTTCAGCTTTATCTTGTAACTAATCGATAAGTATGTGCTATGTATATCGTATTAGTCATACGTAATTTTGGTATCATGTATATTGACCCGTTTCATATTTGTCAAATGATTGGATTTCATTAACTGTACCACCTAATTTTGGGATATACGAATTCACCAGTAATAAAAAATATAGTAAGTAATTGATAGTTTTCGAATTTGTGAGATCGCTTTTATTTGTCGATTACGTTGCAATTGTGTAACTGCCTGAAATTAAATATTAAGAGTAGGAAAGCTTCTCTAAACAGAATTTGTGCCACTGTTGAGAAACCCGCATTGAGCAAGCGTGGTGATTAACGCTTAATCCTTCTCAGTGTGAGAGGAGGCCTGTGCCCAGCAGTGGAACGATAAAAAGGCTGTAACAGTAACAGTAACAGCACTATCTTTCAATCATTCTAAATTATTGGTTTTCTTCTTCCGCACTTCTCTATCCCACCAGCAACGTTCCTTCTAACCATATCATCTACCATACAATCCATCCATCGTTTCTATCGTCTCTCTCCTCCAATATCCATGTTCATCCTCAAGGTGAAAAACCCCTACATAATTTTTTTTCTAACTTTCATTACCAAAAATATTCGCGGATCAAACTTGTAGCATATTTCCCAAGTTCAAGATATCCCTATCATTAGACTTTAATTTGTTATAGCAACAATTTCCCTAATCCGCTTATTTTGTCTTTGATAACAGACAATGTAATTTAATTAATTTGAGTCACAACCAATTATGTTACGTGTCAGTAGATAATTATGTGTACGACGTAAATAATCTTGATAGAATAATCTGAAGATATTATTATAAGACACTTTATTTGTTGAATACTTGATCTAGGTAGGAGCACCTTTAAGACCAACTTTTAGCCAGCCGGCAGTTTGTCAGGGCTCATAAATCAGTATGCAAAAAATAGTAGGTAGTACGCACATTCTACAATCCGATATTTGGCTGGTATCAGACCAACTAAAAACCTCGACTAAAATTAAACAAAGCGCTATACATTTTAATCTCAGTGTTTTTTGAAATTTTGTTTGTTCCTCTACAGTTTCGAATACATCTGACTCACCTGGAGCTTAAAGACTGATGTTGCTACCACTAAAAATACAATAATTATTTAAAGGATTAAATAAAGGATGGATAACATAAAACTTTCTCTGTGCAATTTAATTGGCGTTTGCGCAATGTAATCTCAGTCCCGTTCTTTAATTTTCCGCTCATCCTCTTCAATCGTTCATTCATTCTCATTTAGTTAAATCCCAGAAGTCTATCTAGGTACACCAACTGCCCATGTTACACCCTGGGGCCTCTATACGTTCTACAATCGAGGATTTACTAATAAATATACCGGTACATACATAAAGTAATACATAGTTTACTCATTCATACTGCATAAGAGTGCCTGAGATAATAGTTTTTAGAACAATATTTGTAGCAAACCTAAGTCAGAAGTTAACGAAAATTTATATAATAAAGAAAATCCCACTCAGACTGACGACGTAGCTAAGCCGATCAAAAATGTATATCACGAAGATAAGAGTGTTCAAAATATGCGTTTTAACACTAGAATTTTCCTTGATAACAATTTTACTTCAATAAAACCTAAGGATTTTTTTTTGCAATAGTTCAAACGCTGGATGGCAAACCTCAGGAAGACAGGTTCAATTCCTCCTTACGTAAATACCTATGTAACCCCGTCCGTCGGTAAAGGTTTTACCCTCAAACTGCTGAATAGATTAGATCGATGTAAATCGATATGAAAGTGAATAGAAAACTTGAAGTCTACAATGTCCCTTTTATCCCGATACATGAAGTTCTCTATGAGCGAAACCAAATACCTGCACCCGTATCATTAGCATAATAAAAATCCTACACAAACATACCCAGTAATCGGCTCATGTGCCCCCCTCGGCTCGTTAACACTGTTCAGGCTTCCGACGTACGCCCTGTTGACGTAGACGAACTCATTGGACCGGCTCGAGACCTTCGGCAAACCCTTCGTGCGTCCTTCATAAGCACTGTCTACTGTCGGCACTGCTGTGTTCCTTCTCTGTTGGTTCCTCACAGCTTCCACTCTAATGTCACTTAGTTCTGCCTCTCTCCTGGCAAGTTCCTTCTCCGACATGGTTGAGTGTACCGCTTTTGCGCGCGTATAGCGAGTCACTGAGCCCAAGCTCTTATCGTCACAGATTACGTTATCACACAAAAGGTATCTGATATATTTTTTATTGGATAATTTTGACACTGTTTTGCGATTTATTGAACACAGCGTTTTTTTATAGTTGTTATCTGTTTAGTTATTAAGTTGATTAGTAGAGATCCGCTTGTTACAGGATGTGTTGGTGGCATGCCTTTCGGATGTCCTCACGGATACTGACGAAAGAGAAATAGTTTTGATGGCAAAAGCATTACATTATCTTCTTATCTTTTGTTGCTATATTAGGAGATAATGGTTTTTCAAAAATAGATTATGAATTATACCGCGAATATGATTTTGATAAGGAAAATACCACCTTTAAATATTTTACCAAAAGTCGTTAGGATCTTTAAATTACTTATAAGAAGGTTCAAACCTGGTCTGAAATGTGAATTTCTCTGACTGCTCCTAAATTAGGAATTTCTGTAATTTCTCCTCCAAGCCCGTTTGAACAACTTTAATGAAATGTCACGGAGAAATATTTTAGTAAAAAATAAAACCATCTTCTTAAATGATAAAATCTAAAAGATCTTGAAACAACTGCGGCCAGTATCTGAAGCTAAGATAAACAAAAAAATATTTGGAAATTAATGTAAAGGAACATTTTATCGTGTGTTATCTCGTCGCAAATCGTTGGAGCAAACAAACAAAAGTAGGTCACTGCTGTAGTCTTATGATTAGTTTTGAAGCACCCATTGTCTTTGGTAGTTAAGTTATTAAATACTGCTTAAGCCTGATAACTGCTGAACAGTATAAAACCAGTAACAAAAAAAAATTGTTGACCAGAAATCGGTAACCGTGCTAAAAGCTTATTAGAGTGATCTTCTTGGTTACATACAACTAAAGACCAATATCACATATATGCTGGTAGTCCTGTTTATGTATTTAATTTGTTCACGCTCAGCATATATAATACACATACCTACACAATACATAAGAACTTAGGTTCTATCCTAATAAATATGTCAATTAAGGGTAAACACAACATTTACATTAAAGACGCCCGATTAGTAGTTTTTCTCCCCTTTGGGTATAAATATTAAAGTTGTTGTTATCTTCTGGATGTTAGCTTCTCGATAACGCTTTGCCGGCAGATTTTCAGTCGGGTGCAGGATTTCCTTCAGGACAGTAGTGAAGCCGCAGGCGATAGCTTGTCCCGTTCGGAGAAAGAGGCGCGAAGCTTATGTTACAAAGGCTCTTCTAAACTCGCTTACAAACACTACGTGAAAATGAACGCTTTT
Source organism: Helicoverpa assulta (assembly GCA_963856015.1). Classification (NCBI taxonomy): domain Eukaryota; kingdom Metazoa; phylum Arthropoda; class Insecta; order Lepidoptera; family Noctuidae; genus Helicoverpa; species Helicoverpa assulta. Next base: position 688,738 of record CAWLCW010000008.1, read on the forward strand.
TTTGCAAACAGCAAGAAAGCAAGATATTTCTAAACTGCTGCTTATTAAGGCAAACGGGTCCATTAAAGAAAGATATCAGTGTTATTATACCTGGATGTAATAAAGACTAATTAGAAAAACGTCTCGTTAATTGTGCAATGACGCTACCGGCAGCGGTCGGTGTTGCCATGTAAGGGTTCGCTAATGAGGCGCAGGCGCACCCAACGCTGCACTTTTTGTTCTCTGAAATGTTTGTTGCCGTGGATGTCGTCAAAAATGTCGCTAATGATCCGCAGTATTTTTCCTTAAAGCTATGGAAAGTGGTGCTGAGGTTTCAGAAGCCGTTTACCGTAATTATTTCCAGGATTAAACGCTGGTCGTTGACCCCGAGTCAGTCTTGTCCACGGGGAACAAAATGGTTAGCGGATATGTGATAACGCAAAATCTTCTAAGAAAGTAGCACGTCAAAAAACGTGAGTTCGGGGGACAAGGAGCGTTACTACCTCCCTTCCACGCCTTCTTCATTATTTCGGACATAAAATAACCAATTAATCAAAACCAATCTTTCGTTGTCAAGGAACCCGAACGCTTCGATACTTCTAGTAACTTACCTAGACCTACCTTGTCATGTCCGCTATCTTTCCTTTATATGTGGTCTTGTCAATGATATTTATTTCAGAATTTCCCTTTGCTTTGTTTACTGTACTAATCTGATGGTGGATTTGCCTGAGGTTTTACCACTTGGCACTTGGTTCTATCAGAATGATCAATCGATCTACTACTGATTATATTCTAGTTTGAAGGACCCCCTAGTGTAGTGACCAATACTCTAAAAGTGCTAATATCTTGCAATTCAAATAGCGATGATAATATTGATAGGTCAGTGATACACCCACATTGCATCATAGTTACTATCTCTTAGATAAACAGCGAAGTTTCAAACACTGCGTATTACTAACTAACACAAAAAGTATGGTATTTTACCCGACTACCAAGGAGGGTTGTTATGTATGTAATATTCTTTCGAAACTACCAAACCGATTACGATACGGATATCGTTGGATTCATCTCAATAACCCATGTGTTCTTAAACGTGTTACGTTTTTAGCCATATAATTTGAGTTATTTCCATACAATACCTAAGATTTTTATCATGTTTCCTTAAGGTCTACGTGCTACTCAGCTTAAAGCCACCTGTGGTACATTATTGAAAGCAAAAGTATAGTGTGGACGTCAAACATTCGAGCTATCTACCATATTAGATTACAAAATGTCGCCTATCTTATCAGAGACCGTATCGCGAGGGATTTTACACACATTTGATTAAATAATAGCAAAATATGAGGCGTATTGATCATTTATTGCTCTAGCTAACAGGAAAACAAATAATAGTATTAAATTAATGTTTTATTTTCAAATTAGTAATTAGCTATGCGATACTTTTAATTATTATACGTCTAATGGTTATTTTTGTGATAATCAGTTTTTTTTTTTGAAAACAATGATAATTGGAAAAATACGTTTGTGCCTTGTTATTACCTATCATCATCCTATCCTTATTCCAGTCATCTCAACATTAACTTTCTTTCTAGTTAGACTTTCATGTTCATGCTTATAGATATGTAATGAGATTTTAATTTAGTACTAGCTTCTGCCAGCGGTTTCACCCGCATCCCGTGGGAACTACTTCCCATACCGGGGTAAAAAGTAGCCTATAGCCTTCCTCGATAAATGGGCTATCTAACACTGAAAGAAATTTTCAAATCGGACCAGTAGTTCCTGAGATTAGTGCGTTCAAACAAACAAACTCTTCAGCTTTATAATATTAGTATAGATTAAGCGATAAGCTTGTTAATACGTTGATGTCGTCGAAATAAATAAGCACTGTATTATCTGTATCTACAGGAAAAAATGAGCAAAGTACGTAGACTTAAGGAATTCGGAAGTCATGTCGTCACTAAACAATAATCTCTCTTTGAAACTTTAACTTATCTTGTTGAAAAAGTTGAGTAACAATGAATTTCATTTGTTTTATCAATTGCTTAACTGGCTTCAATTTCTTTTACAGAAAATGGAGCTGCTTCATGTAATCATCAAGTCCGGGCCGTCGCCCCGACCCCTGGCCTGGTCCCTGGAGGTGTCTCCCACCGAGGAGGGCGAGGACTGGAGGATGGTGCGGGCCTTCGGAGACAGGGACCACTGCCGTAAACTCTGGGACCTTAGGCCCGAGAGACGCCGCCGCAAGGCGAGGGCAGCGAAGAGAATCAACAGAGCTGATAAACCTGCCTGTTCCACTCAGTTTGCTAGCCCGAGACCGTTGGAGAATGGGGAGGTATTAACAGATTTTTGCAATAAGATTTTCACATAGATACTTCGTTATTACCAGTTCCTAATGTCAACTATTCAAAACAGTTGACATTGTCAGACCTTTACTTTTCTTTCGCCGACACGTGCAATTTTGCAAAATTGATATTTATCATTATTCGTTTTTGTTTTTAAATTTCTATTGTTGGAGGGTGATCTAACAGAAAAATTACAATGGACGTTTTATGACCCCATGTCCCGCAGTGGCGGATCGACCGTAGTGGGCACTGTGCATGCCCACAACCTTAATTTACTTGTGACGTCACACTCGTTTCTCTTTTTCATGTACTCACTTATATACCTTTATACACTTCCCTAATATACTTTCTTGAGTATTCTCCCTCTACACTTAATTATATATTCTTTCTACATAGGTACTCCCTTAATATGTACTCCTTGATTTACCTGAATTAGAATGTATGTAATTTTGTTACCGTAACGAATCGATGTTTCGACAACGTTTTTGAGTCCTGAATTCGCCTCTAATGTCGTAAATTGTTATTAAGGTATTTTGATCAGTACGTTTTGTTCTTGTAAGTGCGAACTATCACAAGTATTTTTACTAAGGTACTAATAAATCTGAAACCTCATTTCAGATGCACGTGGGTATAGGTGAGGGAGTGCTGGCGCGGCGCGTGCGACTGTCGTTCCGCGCCACGCATGCGGGCCCCGCACGCCAGCAGTACTACACCGTGCGGGCGCTTACGATAGCCGCGCGGTGTCTGTGCCACGGACATGCTACTAAGTGCCATGTTAATGCTAAGGTTTGTTATTCATTTAACGATAGTAAGTAAGAAACTGATTGATTCAACTAAATGTGCTGAGCCTAGTTCTTTTTGCATGACAAAACAAAAAAAAAAACACTTTTTTGTGGAAAGCTACATCTCGGTAACTTGTGGATTTAATTGACATGTTTCCACATTCGCGGGCAGAAGCTAGTAACTAAATAAACCTAAAAGAAACTACTTAGAATATTTATCACCAAAAGCATTTAGCAATTCAAAGAATTATTTACTTACATATTTTTTTTCTTCTATAAAACGATTTACCCTTATTATTACCTAATAGTTTTTCCCATCACGATGACAGGATATCCTTTGATGTATTGGTATCGGCTGTTCCAGGGTGCAAAATGCGAGTGTGTCCACGGCACGTGCGGGGCCCACTGCCAGCGGTGCTGCAGCAGCGGGGCCTGGGCCCCTCAGGAGCCGTGCTCTGAGGGTACAGGCGAGTGCGAGTGTGGAGAGCGAGGAGCCTGCTCATATGACGACACAGGGGCCATCTTGTGTGTTAATTGCACGGTTGGTATTAACTAAAGACGGATATGGGTCAAGTTTGATGATATAATTTATTTATTTATTTGAAGACTTACAGTTATATGTATAAAGATAAACAATGGAAATAAGTCGCAGGCGTCAGAAAACCTCACTTACAAAAATAAGCACTTGGCTTAAGAAAGAAGAAGTTGTTGAAGTTGTAAAGAATTGAAGGATAATATATTGCATGACTATGACTCATTACTATTAATTGCCGAAAATATTGCAATATGGATATCGGAAGCATGACCGCTATATTTTATCAAGAAAAAATTGCAATCTATTTTATAAGTAAAAAAACTATTTTATTTACCAACTTCTCAAAAAAAGGAGGAGGTTCATAATTCTGTATTTTCTTTTTTTTTTAGGAGAATCGAGCTGGCCCCCTTTGCGACAAATGCCTGTTTGGGTTCTACAACGCATTGCCTGATGGTCCATGTCTGCCTTGCGACTGTGATCCTCAGGGATCCGATGGTAAGCTAATACCAAACATTTCTCAAGACTTTTCTTAAACCAGATTCTTAAAAAATAAATGACGATTATGTTGTCCTTAAACTTGGGCGTTATGTTGTCTATGACAATCTGATTGTCTATGATGAGTCATCTGTTGATCCATTGCATAATCTGTCCACCAAACATTTGTAGTCCTTTATCATATTAGCAAATAAACATATCGAGTATTGACTTTATTACAGAGCTTGCAATCTACATGGATGATTCACCGAGCGTGAGTCACAATCTTGTCTATAAACATGATATGTCTATCATGTTTATAGACAAGATTGGATATCTATTGCAGAAACAATCATTGGTTGCTCACTAGGTTTACTGTAGGATTAGCTGTTCCCTGCAGTTTTGTTCGCGTCCAGAGTATATTTATGTCCTTTATCGGGCTCTGCCTTTTTTTACATAGGTTCACTACTTTTGGTATGAATGCTAGAAAGACAGATAGACATAGTTTTTAATAAAGATATCAATAGATTGAGGATTTGAAATAGTTTTAATTTTTTATGAGAGCTTGGACTTCTCATTGGACCTTTTTACAAGCTTTTATTTAACTTGCAATGTATGTATGTATGTATGTATGCATGTATGTATGTAACTATGTGTGTAAATGCACTAAAAAGAAATAATAAACTTTTACTGTAACTTTACTGTCAACTTATAACGACATTTAAAATTTAACATATTTGACACAATTTATATGTTTTAAAAGCTTGTCGCGATTTTACTAAGAAAGTAAATACGACTACTTAAATCTCGCGACAAGCTTTTAAAACGTATAAATTGTGTCAAATATGTTAAATTTGAAATGTCGTTATAAGTTGACAGTAAAGTTACAGTAAAAGTTTATTTTTTTATTTTTAGTGCATTTAAATAAAAGCTTGTTTTTAAAGATTTTTTTACCTCAATTTATTACAATATTCATTTTGAATTGTTTAAGTTGGAAGTGTTCATTTTAAATAAACACAATCAACGATCCTTTTTATTAAAATGATAAAGATTGCGATAAACTTATACCACTATACAATGTATTGTATGTATTGAGGTTAGAATCTATTATTGTAATATACAGTTGCATTATTTACCCATCCGTTAAAAAAAATAAGCAGTGCCTACATTTGATTGTTTTTATCGCATCAACTGTGCACAAATTAATTAAATAAATCCTACAGGCTCGTGCAAATGGGACAAGAAGCTCCGACAGGCGGCATGCGAGTGCCTCCCGGGGTATACCGGCGCGCGCTGCGACGCGTGCGACACGACGGCGCCGCTCCCCGCGTGCCAGCCGACAGCGCCGACCGCGCCGACCTGCAAGTGCGACCCGCGCGGGGTGCTTGATCCAGAGAGAATTTGTGATGATGTCTGCGACTGTAAAGTTAGTTTGTGTCATTTTCAGTACTTTTTATTGTCACTTTGGAGGGTAAAGAACTCTTCTCATGTAGAGGATCCTGTGGATGATTTCCTTCACCTTTATCCTATACCTGTATACGTATCCTATACTTACCTCGAAATACTCGAACGTTACTTAACTTTAAGTTCTATTTAAAAGTATATGGTTCGCAAAAAATAACATGTAAATGTAACAAATAGAAAGATGTTTGAGTGGTTCTTAAAATTAAGTAGCGTTCCAGTGTTCGGCCGGTAGAAAAGCAACAATTTATACTTGCCTGACATGGAATCGAACTCGCGTTCTCCCTCATGAAAGGTTGTATTAACCTGACTTATAAAGGAGGAGATTCTCAATTCCAATCTATTTTGTGTTTCCAGAGCAACGTGGTAGGCGAGCGATGTGACACATGCGCCCCGGGACACTTCGGTCTGAGTGCGGACCTGGCTGCGGGCTGCCGACCCTGCTACTGCTCACACATCACTGACTCCTGCAGGCTGGCAGACCCTGACGAGTTGGAGCCGCCTAGAGATGTAAGTACCGTGTTACATGTAACAATAGGTAGATTAAAAGGTAGTGTAGTGCCCAGCCGGTCCTGTTACCTATGTTGAATTGAGTAGATCAATACTCAAGTCTTTATTAGCATTCCATATGTTATACAGGTGGTACATTTTGCAGGCTAGAAACAACATGGACCCTATAAGGCACAGCTTAAGAAGTTAGAGAGTTTAACAGTAGCTTATTACTAAATTATAATTATACTTAAGTTTATGATAACGCATTCGAGTTTCTACCTCAAATATTGTAAATATTGTTGTTAAGAAAATAAATAAATAAAATAAAAAAATATGTTATTATAAAACTGTAGTTATTGCATTGCGGCATATATTTTCAGGTTATTCTACCCCTCGGAGAGGCGTGGCTGATCTCTGACTCTGAAGGCAACGCGACGATAGAGCCCTCTATCGACGAGCAAGGGAAACCATTCGTCATCAGCTATGAGGTGAGGATATTGAGGAATGACTAATAAGGAAAAACGGACCCTTTGACTGAACAACGCCATTCGATCACACGTCTATAGGAGACATAGATAGTGCCTTTATGATGTTTAGTATCAGAATTAGATTGGCTGATATTATTCTAAGGCCCAAGTTCACCGATAGCGTAATCGCTCGTTTTTCTCAAAAGAACTCTTTATTTCAATGTTAGAATTCATATTACTGTGTGAGCGAACCAATGCGAACGCGAAAGCCAAGCGATCCGGAGCGAATACAAAAATGCACTGCGCAACATCACATATGCCCCAAACGAAGTCGACTGTTTGTTGTTTTCCGCGTCGCTTCGCGTTCGGATCCATCATTAGCTCACATAGGACACACCGTAACGCTGATGATGTTCCAGGTAGAAGGGTGGGAGAACTTCTACTGGTTCACTCGCTCGTTCAGCGGCGAGCAGCTGGCGGCCTACGGGGGCGAAGTCCGGGCCTCCGTCTACTGGGGCATCGTCAGAGGGGACACCGGGGGCAACCCTACATTCGGCCCTGATGTCGTACTTGTTGGGACTGGTAAGAGATCATTTTTACTTCAATTGATAATTATTATTAATTTTCAAATAAGTAATATATCCTATACACACATATTGTACATATCCTAGTTAATCTACATACATATTTACAAAAATAATAAAAAATGGAAAAATAAAAACTATGTATCAAAAAACTCATCCGCATCGCTGTCAGCGGGGATCGTGCCCAATAGGCTTTTTGATTGATTTATAAATATTAAACAGTTGTTAAACATCTATTGTTGCCTATTTTCGGCTATCAGCTTCACCCGCGTCCCGTGAGAACTACTTCGCGCACCCGGATAAGTGGGCTATTTAACATAAAGATTTTTTAAGTTTTAATTCGGACCACGAGTTCCTGAAATTAACGCGTTCAAGTATAGAATAGTATAGATTTTGTTTGAAAATAAATCTAGAAGTGTCTAGGTTTGCAATAATGCTAGTTCTGTTTGTCCAGTTTATTTGCAAAGAGCTACTTTTTACTATTAATAGATTTTATGATAAAAAAATTACCAGTCTAAGAACATTTTCATCATTCACTCAACATAAATGTTTTACCACTTACTTCTGTTTTATCCACCAGATGGCAGCATGTTAGCATACACGAACACCAGCCACGAAACTCCTGGGCAGTTGCAGATATCAGTGCCTCTTCTGGAGGGGGGGTGGCGACTCCTGGGCGAAGACCAGGTGGCTACCAGGACACAACTCATGGATGTGCTACGAGACTTGAAGGGCATTATGCTGAAGGCGCATTATCATTTTGATCAGGACGAGGTATGACATGCATCATCGTTGCATGCCATTTTCTAGTGAAATGGCAGTTATTTGTCACGTTATCTAATATTTGAGCTTGTGGTAAATGATAAAATAGATTTTGTGATAGTAGGTAGAGTGTAAATGGTTTCGGAAAGTAATTTTTGGATAGCCAAAATAAGTATTTACTCTACTGTTATGTTGGATTGGAACTTTTATTTTTATAAACAATTCATATCTATTTAAAGATATTGGTTCTCTCAGTTGTAGCTGCAATTATTTATCTTGTTGTCTATGCTTGGCGGCAATATATTAGCAATATTTTTGCCTAAAAGGATAATCGGATTTTTTAAGATGATCCATTTCATTTCATCTGTACTTTTATACGTGACGTGTAGTTTTACACGTCAGTCATATCTAGTCTAATAAGAATGTGCGGCCAATTTACGTAGGTAACGTTGTAAACTGGCTCGCGCTTAGCAAGCTCATACTCAGGTATTCGTGCTTGTATCAGCTTGGCAAGTGTGAGCAGGTGCAACGTTACGAGAGTTGTCTGCTGGTCAGCAAGTTACATATGGTATCATATCCCCCAGGTCCGGCTGGAGTCGTGCGGAGTCCGCGGCGGCGCGGCCCCGCGCGAGCGCTGCGCGTGCACACGCGCACACGCGGGCGCGCACTGCCAGCGCTGCGCCTGGACACATGCTCGGCTGCCAAGACCTGCCGGCTCCACGCCTAACTTCGATTGCCTACCCTGCGCCTGCAACGATCACGCTGGCTGTGATACTGGTCAGTTTTGTCACTTTATGAACTCCTCAGGCCTCAGGAATCTATAAGACAGGGAACGGTCACGCGGTCAAGCGCTCAAGCGGTCATTCAAGTTTTGTGTTCTTTGTGTCATATTACGTTACATAGATATACTCACACAGAAGGCATCCTGACCGCGTCGGTCAAGTAGAAGTAGTAATAGTAAAGCTCGAACGCAGAACGCGAACACAGAACGCTCGACCGTGTGACCGCTCTCTGTCTGAATCAAACCGCGAGGCACGATAGTAAGATGACGTCACACTTACGCCTTCTTTTATATTTTATCGTCCCACTGCTAGGCTGCGGCTTCCTTTAACACGGAGAAGGACTGAGCGGTATCACCACGCTTGCTCAATAAGGATAGGTGATTTCAGACTTTATAGTCCAGGTTTCCCCGAAATGTTTTCCTTTAGCTTTTAATCAAACATTGATGTCCAAGATATACTTAGAATAAACATACAAACTTAGAAAAGTTGTCCATTGGTACTTGCCTGGCTTGTAATCGAACCCGCACACTTACACATGAGAGATTGGTTTTTTACCCACTACGCCACCACTACTTTTTTGTAAAATTACACTTTCAAGTTAGTTGTGGTATAATTAGTTCGCAAATAACTGAATGGTCAGTCTGAACCAAGTACACTTATATGAATTAAACAGTTACATGTTCATTATATTCCTCCTCAATGTACAAATTATAATGTATTATCTAATTATTGACCAATTACATAATATTGTAATAGGTTCGCGTCAACGACATCTTAGTGTCAATGTTTTTAGTCTGAACTGATAAAGTATTTGATAATGAACGATTAAATGGATGAATAATCGCAAAGTTGTGACGTCATAATATAATTTACCTATAATTTTCCTGTTAAGACATTTATGTGTTACTAGCTTCTGCCAGCGGTTTCACCCGCATCCCGTGGGAACTACTTCCCGTACCGGGATAAAAAGTAGCCTATAGCCTTCCTCGATAAATGGGCTATCTAACACTGAAAGAAATTTTCAAATCAGACCAGTAGTTCCTGAGATTAGCGCGTTCAAAGAAACAAACTCTTCAGCTTTATAATATTAGTATGGATACTTAGTTTAAGAACCTAAAATAAGCAGGATAATGACTATCAACAATTTCCTCTCAACATAAAGATATAATGTAATTTTTATAAGCGGGAAGAGTTATGATTTATTTTATAGCGTATCTCTTATCTATGTGCTCTAAAGCCCGTTCTTATTTTTTTTTAACAGTGGATGGACCATGCGGCCCATGTCAGCACAACACTACGGGTCCGCGATGCGAGCGCTGCCTCCCGGGACACTACGGGAATCCTGTACAGGTACAACACTCATTTCCAAATGCCACGAACATAACTTTACTTGGGAAATTGCAATTGGAAAATTGCAGTAGTCAGAGACAAGAAAGTTTGAAGAAGGTAATTGGGTTGAGGAGGTCAGATAGGCAGTCCTTTAAAAGTTCCGATGGTACTATACTACCTCTAGTGGCAAGTAGTAAAATATCTTAAGCCTAAGAACTTAGGCTCCTACTTGACAAGGAAACATTTCTATTTGTAAAATGTGGTCATTAACTCAGTGCATGAAGAACATTGTGTTTTATAAACATAATAAAACAAAGTAATGTAATAAAGATAGAAACTTGGCGCACACATACTATAAATAAAATGAACTATCTACAAAATCTAATCGAGCTCGCTTCTTTATATCGAATTAATCTGTTTATTGGAAATCCTAGCTTGGCATAAGCCTGACGTTAATTAAATTATTAAGATATTTAGATAACGTTTTAGATAAATCACTATTACCCACTACTTAATTTTTAAGTAGAACTGCAAAAGTTTTTCCCCGTCTGGTTGACGGGCAGATGTCTCGTAGGATCGCGCATATCATACATTCAGAAATAAAAAACATACTAAACCCATTTATTTTTTGTCAAACACTTATCTTATATCTAGGTTCTCTTTTGATGTTGAGTACCTATTTGATAAAAAAAATTTGAACAATCATCTACACTTGTCATTGAACACCACGGTTACTGAGACCACTTTGTTTAAATTTGCGAAAATGGAGGGAGCCATTGAAGCAAGATATTTAACAAATAAAGTGCCCACCCACGTCAGACTTTTACTTTTCAGGACTATCTGGCTAGGATTTTCTGACCGATTTCTTTTTAGGGCATGTGCGTAAAACTTTTGTACAATACAGTCTGTTCTATTTTTCTCCTACAAAAATCGGTCACCGATTTATCAGATGTTGGCGGTCTTACCAACCCGAAAAGAGCTGTAGTCTCAATTAAACACTTTCGTCGTACCACAAAAACTTTTAAATGCCTGTTGAACACTTGTCTGAAATAAAAAAAAGTGACAAGTGTTCAACAGATGTTTAAGTTTTCGTAGTAAGGCTGTTTGTCTTTAGGGCGCGTGCAAGCCATGCGCGTGTCCTCTGTTCGAGGCGAGTAACAACTTCAGCCCGAACTGCGCGCTCGCCAGCGCTCACGGCGACGAGTACGTCTGCACGCAGTGTCCCGACGGCTACACCGGCGACCATTGCGAGAAGTGAGTACAACATGGTAACAACGTGGTATCAACATGGTAACAACACTAGTTTTGCCTGTTAATCTTTAAATTCGCATGACACTGACACGGTCTAACGCTTCGGCTTCGTACGAATAACAATGATATCTGAATTATTGGTAAGTTCCGAATGTAACATATACCAGGGCAGAGGAAGACTACCTATATTACCTTTCCTACCAAGTGCTTTGTATAGAAATACTGTCTTGTTCAAGTATGTTGTCTGTCCCCACAGCTGTGACTTCGGGTACTGGGGGTCCCCCACGACCCCCGGGGGCCGGTGCGTGGCCTGCGAGTGCGGCGGGTCCCCGTGCCACGCCAGCACGGGCCGTTGTCTTACGTGCCCGCCACACAGCGAGGGAGCCCGCTGTGACTTGTGCAAGGTACACTTACTATTAATACATGCTAGCTTTACTGCCCTTCTCAGCGCAAAAGCGGTATCTCAATGAAAGCTAGTTTAAAGAGATAATTGATGTTTTGTAAAATTAATATAAAGTAAAACTAGAGATAATTTTCATAACGTTTTTTTATACCTTCTAAGTGAAATAGCCATAATGCTATGAAACTTGCTTCAATAGATGCGCATATTTTTTAAGCTATCCGATGACATAAAAATCAAATTGCGTTTTTTTTTAGATATCGCTTTTGTGCTTAGTAGGACAGTATATAATGTGACAATTAAGGCGTATATAACACTCAATTCGTCGGATCGGAGTTAACATACAATTTACAATTGTGCAAAGAAAGCACACTTGAAAATTCCCTATTATATTCTCTCTCATACAGGAAGGCTACTGGTTCGGCGGCAGTACAAGCAACACGAGCACAAGTAACTCGAGCGTGGGCGTGGCGTGCGTGTCGTGCGCGTGCGGCGCGGGCGCGCTGTCGGCCGCGTGCGACGCGCGCTCCGGCCAGTGCGCCTGCCGCGCCGGCTGGGCGGGCCGGGCCTGCGACACGTGTCTGCAAGGATACGGAGGTACACTTCAAACTTCATCATCATCTCCCGAGCCTCTTCACAACTATCCGGGTCGGCGGTCTAACCAGATGCAGCTGACTATCAGTGAATCAACGAGGTGTTCGGATGTTTTGAGATATCTGTGAACGATTTTTGGTATTAGAGGTACAAAAACTAGGCAGGTTCCAAAGAAGACTTGTAGGGGTGGAGACACCTCGTCCCGCGAACACCCGCATTTTGGCGTTCTAAATAAGGAGATTTTCCGTTACGGCATATCTCTCAGTCATTTTTCTTCATGGATGAAATAAGACTCATGTTAATTGGGTGCTCATGCTCCAACACGTGTATCTAGAAGTTGAATTATCAAAACATTTGGTTTAGGTACAGTTTTATAGATGCTACGGTATCTATTGCTTAGTATAATACTGGATTCAAAGATAATTTTACAAAATCGTCATTCACCATGACGATCGCGGAAAATAGGTAGATACCTACCTACCTACCTAGTGTCGTGGTGGCCTAGTGGGTAAAGGACCAACCTCTCAAGTATGAGGGCGCGGGTTCGATCCCAGGTCAGGCAAGTACCAATGCAACTTTTCTAAGTTTGTATGTACTTTCTAAGTATATCTTAGACACCATTGACTGTGTTTCGGATGGCACGTTAAACTGTAGGTCCCGGCTGTCATTGAACATCCTTGACAGTCGTTACGGGTAGTCAGAAGCCAGTAAGTCTGACACCAGTCTAACCAAGAGGTATCGGGTTGCCCGGGGAACTGGGTTGAGGAGGTCAGATAGGCAGTCGCTTCTTGTAAAGCACTGGTACTCAGCTGAATCCGGTTAGACGGGAAGCCGCCCCAACAGAATTGGGAAAAAGGCTCGGAGGATGATGACCTACCTACCTACATCTACAGCAAATATTGACCTAATATTCTGTACCTTTATGTACCTACACGAATATAATAAGTAGCTTACACCAGCGGTTTCACACGCTTTCTGAGGGAAGGAACCTCGGTAGTCTTGTAATCGCACGCTTGACTGCTATGCACCAATTCTCAGGTTTGATTCCCGAGTCGAGTCGAAATCGCCTTGTGGGTGGTGTGCTATAATATATTATAACAATCATGACGATAATATGCATTTTGTCCAGGCTTATCAGCGGGTTGTCCAGCCTGTCGCTGCGGCACAGCAGCGCTAAACACAACGTGTGACACAGTCACGGGGGAGTGCGCATGTGCACCGGGCGCCGCGCCGCCATCTTGCGATATCTGCCTCGATGAACATTACGGACTGAACGCCACTGGCTGCTTGGGTGAGTGACTTTATAGTTCGAGTTTTAGATCATAGATGCCGTTGTTTTCAATGTTTTTTTACAGGTGATGTGTAATCATCTGCGAAGACGTTTTCACTGGATACATACGTAAAAATGTGACATTTGATAGGATATTTTTAAAAAATTAACAGTGATTCAAGTTTCAAAGTTAACTTTGCTTAAACAACAGTTTGGAAACAATAGAAAAATACTTTCAGGTTCTAACTATGGAATACATTACACGTAGCAACTTCTAAGGTGCAATCTTAACATTATAAAGAAATTCAATACATTTATCTACCTATCCCTCAGAGTATTGTAAAGAGCCCTATAATCCATATTTACATAACACGGCACAGGGTTAAGGCACGCACTTAGTGCATGTAACCTAGGGCTAGGCTTAGTCTGTATAAACTTGCAGGGCTAGTACCACGCGCACTACAATTTGCGTAATTTGAAAACTGCTCCGAACATGCCCTTGTGGGTCTCAACATTTTATAGGCTAAGATGTGGTTAAAACATTTTATGGTTCAAGATACATAAATTATATAAAAAGGTAAGCATCTTAGTTTAATTTCATATGAGTTATGGCTGGGGAGTTTGTTTCACCACTTCTTCTTCCCAGCAAAAACATATATTTTCAGCCTACTTTGAATAAATGACTTTTGATTTTGTTGAAGAATATTTTTACTCGACTGATGACGAAGGGTTTTGTTTTCTGATGTAAATTTTATACAATAAAAATATCTTTAAAAGGTAGCAGTGAAGTTATAAAGATCAGAATATTTTATTACTTCTTAAATATTTAGGTATGCTCTAGTCCCAATTTCGGACCGCAAAATTAAAGAGAGGAATATAAGGAATATTAGTTTAGCTGGGAAATCATATTTCTGACTTAAATAAAATAAATAGGTAGTATTTTTAAATAGGTACTGTCTATATATTATATTTACATTAAACTTAAAAAAAAAAACTTTGAGAACCTCGCCAAAGACCCACCGCATTGCTCCCGCCACCTCCAGCTATTTGCAGATAGTTCTGAATTGAACAGCATACATTGAGCGTTTTCTATTGACATGTTATTTTATAATGTACGGTGAACTGGCGATGTATGGTTTACAATATCAGGTACATAGTGTAGCAGACATTACAGTCGGGGTTAGGGCTGGCAAATATTGATAGTTTCTATTTTTAAATATTGGATTATAATATATGGAATTTTAGTAAATGATTTATCAAAAACTTATGTAAAGAAGTTAATGTTATTAGTTCGTTACCTAAGGGTTACTATTGGTAGACAAACAGCAATTTAGTTTTTGAAGCAAGTTCTTTTATTGCTAATGATGGATGAAATTAAATAGGGCTATTAAATGCTTGATTTCTTCTTTGTCAGATATTTCTGATAGGGAGCTACTGTCCGTACCGGGATAAAATATAGCCTACGTTAATCGGGAAAGAGTGTAGCTTTTCAACAATGAATTTCAAATTGATTTTATAGCTTCGGAGCCTTTTGGGGTATAGTTATCGGCACGGATATTGAGCTCTCGGCGGAAGAGTGGGGATCGCTTTGCGCACTGTACACATAAGGCAATAAACCAATAAATCGCTTCTGCGCAGGTGAAGGTCAGGGCTCAATATCCGTGCCGATAACTATACAAAACAAACAAAGAAACAAAAAAATGTTTCCTCTTTATTATGTTAGTATTGCCTATACTTGAAGATTATTTATTGAATACTTACCTACTTAAATATATGGCAACCCTAACAGCAATGTTACAGCGCGTAAACAGTGTCGTCACGACGTACGGCCATTCGTTTTGATTACTTAAAATTGTCGGTTTCAGTGTGTTTTGTACGCTAAGTTATTGCAATGCTTTTTACGACTTTTATTATGTTTATAGATTATATGAGCTGGGTATTTATATCTTCATCATGGGAGTAAAACGTGGTAAAACGATTAATGCTCTTCAAATATCGCGGATATGCTTAGACAATTAAATAAGTTTTTTCGTAAAAATGGTTTGTTTCTAACTAGGTTTGATACCAGCCGGATACTTAATCGTTTTAATGTGCACTGTTGCACACTACTATTAATGTCCATTGTATTTATAAGCCCGATCTCTGGCAAATAAAAGTTTGCTGCATGCCTTTTGACCAGACTAAAGCCCTTTCAGGGAGTGACGGCTCAAAACTAGTGTTCGAATAAACTATCTTTTATTTATTACCTAGCCGTTAAACTATTAACTAACACCGATTAATCACTGTTGACATAAAACCACCAAAACTAGGCGCAGTTTACACCACATGAATCATTACACTCGCTTGCAATAAAATGTAGCTACAACTAACCAGCCGCTGCTGCGCCAATAAATAGACCACGAATTGTAACTATGTTTGGCATACATGTACGATATAAATACACTTTTCAGTGTAAGACTGAAATGGTAAAGCTTTATTTGGTAACATTAGCAAGAGTTTAAAATGTAGTCAGCAAACTTAGATTTTTTTGTTGTATAATTGGGGAAAAATCGGTACTTTTAACTGCGATACATTCTCTTGAAATATGCTATCAATTTTATATGCAGAAAAATCGCAAAGAGAATGATTGTTGTATACCTATGGTGGTGGTGGTGGTATCTTCATGTAGGTATAAGACGAGGTAGCTAATAGCTTTTAGGTTTCAGAAATGCTTTTCAATTCCATTTAAAACTGTACAATGTATGGTAAATACAAACGTCCGCGAGTGTAGTTATTGCGGTTTATTTTCGCGCCGAATAAGCTAACCGAGTTGCTTTGGTAAGAACTTCAAAAGATCCCGAGCAGCTAAATGCAAACACTAAAATTAAAAGATGCGACACATGAGTAAAAGGAAAGTGTAAATAGAAGAATATTATTACGTATTATAATTTAATGGTCACGACTTTTACTACAAAACCAAAGATGTAAGATTATTTGCTTAAATAGCTACACAAATTCTAGTTGCGTATTGCATACATCCAGTGATTCGCCAGTCACCTGAAATATGGCTATAGAAGTCGGTGGAAAAAAGTGGATTTTATAGCGAGACGCCTACTACTGTAGGTCACTTTTGTCTTTCAAGTCGGTTTCACAAACTCCAACACTCACCTATCTTCTTAAAGGGGGGTTTGCATCAATTTGACCTGTACTGTGCCTCCTGTTTAGTCTGAGGAACTTGTTCATTGTAACACCAAACCGCAAGCGCCTGTTAAGAAACATGAACCATTCCTTTCAATTTCGCCTTAGTAGGGTAAATATAAACGATAGTTATTAAATAATAACCGCATACGGTACTAGGAACCCACTTGCTTTTTACCAAATAAGTATATATAAAAAGATTCTTTCAGTGGTAAAAGAAAGTGGCGCGATAGGATTGACTTTTTGGCACTGGTGAATCTTGTGTTTCAAGCAAGCGCTCATTCTATTCACTTATTCTTACTTTTGTGATAAAATGAACTTTCTATATTATAATATATTTCTTTATTTTACTTCAAAGAATCTATACTAATATTATAAAGCTGAAGAGTTTGTTTGTTTGTTTGTTTGAACGCGCTAATCTCAGGAGCTACTGGTCCGATTTGAAAATTTCTTTCAGTGTTAGATAGCCCATTTATCGAGGAAGGCTATAGGCTACTTTTTATCCCGGTACGGGAAGTAGTTCCCACGGGATGCGGGTGAAACCGCTGGCAGAAGCTAGTACTCTATATATGTGTAAGAATTCAGTTAATATGCTGCGAAAGAAAGTTTTTTTTACTAGCCCACATTTCATAACTGATCAGAGCATCCATTGATGTTCACACCACATGCGCAGACGCAGATCGCCTTTGATGACGTGTCAGGTAAACATTGGCTGCACGTGTGCATTTGTGCAACCACATTACAAGTAACTCCTGTTGCCGAAAGATGTGGTAGTTCAGAAAAATTGCAGGAGCGATAAACATGATGTCTGTACTTATATTATAGAGCTGTAGAGTTTGTTTGTTCAGAAACTACTGGTCCAATTTAAAAAAATATTTCGTTGTATTAAGGAAGGATATAGGGCCTATAGGTTGCTTTTCTTCCGGGTGCATAAAGTACTTCCTACTGAACGCGGGTGAAGTTTTATAATTTGTTTTCCTAGCCTATGTTGTCTCACTGCTGGGAAAAGACCTTCCAAGTTCGTCTTTATATTATCCCACCAATCGGTGGTAGCCTCCAGGTCTTCATCCCATCTTTTCTAGTCTTTCCTCCCTCTTATTGAGTATCTCATCATCATCATCATCTCAGCCATAGGACGTCCACTGCTGAACATAGGCCTCCCCCTTAGATCTCCACAGATACCTGTTGGAGGCGACCTGCATCCAGCGTCTTCCGGCGACCTTTATAAGGCCGTCTGTCCACCTTGTTGGTGGACGTCCTACGCTGCGCTTGCTAGTCCGTGGTCTCCACTCCAGCACTTTTCGGCCCCATCGGCCATCTGCTCTGCGAGCAATATGGCTTGCCCATTGCCACTTCAACTTGCTAATCCTGTGGGCTATATCGGTGACTTTGGTTCGTCTACGGATCTCCTCGTTTCGGATTCGATCACGTAGAGAAACACCGAGCATAGCCCTCTCCATAGCTCGTTGAGCGCCTTTGAGTATCTAGATCCATCTAAATCAAAAGTAAAATAAATGCATATGTATCCTTAATCCTAATGGTATATACCTCTAAAAACTAGACAGGTCTATTCCTGACACCTAGACATCTCCTCAGCATGTCATCACGGCATAACTAAAGTATAAATACAGTGAAGTATGTGAACGTCGCGTCGCCCTGTCTGTTGGTTCGTCGCTGTTGTCGCCCGCGCAATTAATAGCCTGTGTCGCCTTTTTGCTGCGCCCGCGCACCTGAATAGATCGGATGCCTGAGTCGGGGCTTGGTGTAGGTATAGTTTATGACTGTGGGTTACGTTTTAGCAATTTTCCTGTATTGAAAAACGTATGTAAAGTCGGCAAAAACATAGGCTTGTTTATTTGTAGGATCCCACAAAAAAGTCCGAAAATCAGCAATTTTTCTCCAAAATGGTTTTTGTACGTATCATCGGTTGCTACGGTTGTTGGAAATGGTAGCTGCTAGCTTTTAGTTAAACATCAAGTTCACTACTTGTGGATACCTTTGATAGTAAAATATAGAACAAAAAGTTCCTTATAACACAGTGCAGTGCAACAACCCAAATGAGCAATACCCAGACTGCAATTAAAGCAAAAAGATGCAACTGCATATAACTCACGGCTGACTCACAACATATTGTGCGTGGTAGCCAGAAGGGCACTCAACGGGCGTCAATCCGTCTGACCGAGCGGCGCGTGCGCTACCCAAATAGACATCGTTCGGAGAAGACCGCGTTCGATGAACGGGAAGATTTATGACTTGGACACTTGTTCAACAAAAAAGTATTTGGATATTAATTTAGCATTTTAGATAGACTACACGAAGCAACGAATGTAGTACGGTCTCCTGCAAAATGGAGTGATAATACGAAAGGCAAGCTTTTGACAAGTTTAAGTTGGTGGCTCGTAGTGGTTTATACAGCATGTTAGGGGTCTATATGTAGTTCAGAGCCAATATAAAAATAATGATGATAAAATCCTGAACTTATCCTTAACGTTCTGCTTAATGTTCTTTTTCTGGGTTTCTAAGTGCTGCAGTCTATAAAATCATTACCGTCTCAGTATCAGCTGCAAAGCTCGCGTTGCTATATTCTACAGATAGAGAATACATGAAGCGTTGTAGCTTTGACAGTGGCAGCCAAGAAGTAGTTTTTTTCTAGCGAAACAAACGCCAAAAATGTGCTTTAGAAAGGGCTCAAGTTATTAGCAGCAATAAGCAAGGAACTGTCCTACAGCCATTCATTACAAGCTATCAAGCCACAATGGCGCAGATTGGGAGCGGCACGCGCATGTAATCTAATCGGGGGCCCCACGAGTCCTGCGCCACTTTGTCTACTTGATATACTGCTCATTGTGTAGCCCAGTGTTTTATTCGCTATTCATCAAAATCTGGTTTATTCAATTCAATGGTACAGTTATTTGTAGCAGTGTAAGGAGAAAACCCTGTTACCTAGATTCGGAAAGAGTGTAGCAAAGCTTTCATTGTGAAACGCTAATCAGATCTGTCATTGGTATCCAAGATATACGTATCATTTTAAAAGTTACATTGGTACTTGCCTGAGTAGAAATCGAACCCGCACATTAATACTTAAACAAAAAAATAAAACCGACTCCCAAAAACACTGAAAAGCAAAAAAAAACTATTCTTAGGTGCATCGGCCTAGAAGTCAGTGTCTCATGGATGTAACTAAGTTTATTTCGCCACCGACTTCTAGGCCGATGCACCTAAGAATAGTTTTTTTTTGCTTTTCAGTGTTTTTGGGAGTCGGTTTTATTTTTTTGTAAAAAGTTTTTTATTTTTAGCTTTTCAGTGACAAGCATAGATGTCACTATCCGCATAAGTGGAAAGTTCTCATCAATACGAACAATATAAGCCCAAACACGAAGTAGTTTACATATTTAATTGTCGAGTTCCCTCGATCTTCGCTGGTCTCCATCATCAGGTAAGCTTCAAACCTTTACTGTTGCAAAGGTCTTGTCAATATGAACAAAATAAGCCCAAACACGAGGTAGTTTACACATTCATCGTTCAAGTTCCCTCGACCTTCTCTGGTCTTCATCATCAGGTCAGCTCCAAACCTTTACTGTTGCAAAGGTCTCGTCAATACGAACAAAATAAGCCCAAACACGAGGTAGTTTACACATTCATCGTTCAAGTTCCCTCGACCTTCTCTGGTCTTCATCATCAGGTCAGCTCCAAACCTTCACCATTGCATAGTGTTATCAGACATATGCCTTAGTGTCAAGTTTTTACCCTACGTATGCCTACAATTTTCGAAAGTTGCCCTCGATTTCTCAGGGTTTCCATCATCAGATCCTGACCTGGTGACTATGGGACCACCTGGGAAGTAAACCCTATCAAACAAAAAAAAAATTTTGCAAATCGGTCCAGGCGTCTCCGAGTAATCGGTGAACATACATAAAAAATAAAAAAAAAAAAAAAAAAAAAGATCCCGACGAATTGAGAACCTCCTCCTTTTTGGGAAGTCGGTTAAAAACGCTGGTGCTTTAAAGGTTGGTTAAAAAGATCTTTTGTTTCTTGGATGGTTCAATAAGCGACTGTATGTTATTTAAAAAAAACTATGTATCTCTAACACTAAAAAAAATAATTGATGGTATAAATTAAGAAACCAAGACTCAGCTATGAATAATAATTCAAGTAGCAAATTATCGCGACATCCTACGATCTATGTGGACCGATGTGAATCATCATTTAATTCCTAAAAGCAGTATAATGGGCACACAGTCAGTTCTGTTAATTTGCTTATCTGACAGAATACATCAGCATATTACATAGAATAGGATCTTATCGTGAGTATGTCACCCATTCAAGCAGTACAGCATATAATAAAACAGCAAAGTTAGTTGTTTCTGAAGAACAAGCTGTCGGTCTACTTTCGTTTCTTTTTAACCGACTTCCCAAAAAGGTGGAGCTTCTCAATTCGTGGAGATTGTGTTTTTTTACAAAACATTGTTTTTTTTCATCTTCAGGGCCCTTCTCATAAAGGGTATGAATGAGTGTTAATCACCACGATTGCTCAAGACGGATTAACGATTTCAGACTTCGAGGTTTCCTCAAGATGTTTTCCTTCACGTGCAATGCAATCTTTTATAGCAATCCATCTGTTTCAAAACCTTTACTACACTTCTGAAAATGTTCTAATCGACTGTCGGGAAATTGCCCCGTTGTCGACAGTTTTTAGCCCAGCAATGTATTTAAAAGCAGCACTTTCTACATGTCCTGAGCAATCGTGATAGGTTAGCCCTCGTTCCTTTCACTAACTTGCATATCTTAACTATTTATTATGTTCTCGTGTCCCTTGTCGACATGTTTGTTGACTCTATAGCCATTTTGCATATCAATTGGAAATCGTAAAATGTATCAAGAATATAACATTTGTTTACTATTCCAAATGATGCATAGGTACTATTATTTGAACCTTGAAAATGAACCCCCGGCTATTTTGATTGGGTCCAAATTTTATAATTGCAAACTAGACCCTTCTCATAGAAATGCTTTGGATTTTGGAAGCGATAGAGTCGGTCGAACCATAGTCGGCTTAAAGCGATACCAATCTTCGATACACGATAAGACTAAGATCTCCAAGTTCAAAGAAAAGAATGACACCTTCATGGTCAAAACTATATCGATGGTAGAACAACAGTTTCGTTATGGGACAACAGACAACTAGAGACCAGTCCACCCACTAGCGGCTATCAGGCGTGATGGACGGACAGACCCGACCACCCGCGCGTTTTTATCATCGCTTATCACAGCGGCAATCTGTAGATCTGAACGCGCCCTAATTAGTGGACTCGCGTGCCGGCTGACAGGACGATAAGATGACGCTTTTTGAACTTGAACAACGTGCTCATGAGGCCTCAAAGTTAGATTCAATGTTGTGTTGTGTTTTAAACCAGTTTAAGTAAGGACCGATGTAGATTTGACAAAAGCCTACGATTTTTTCAGTATAATTTTGAATTTACGAATATTTAAAACGTATTTGTTATTAAAAGCTTTATTTAAAGCATTAAAATCGACATTAGCGTTTACAACATCAAAAGTTTCAATCCTGTATTGAAAAAATAGTTTTTTTTTGCGATTTCATATCTTGCTTTGAAGCTTTGTTCTGCAAAACCTCCTTTACCGTTTTCGATGATACAGAGGCTATGATTTCGCATCAAACTTCAAAACCTAAACTTTGCGAGCTTTGCCCAAAAGCGGTATCTTAGCAGCCCAGGATAGCGTGGTGCGTAGTCCTCGGAAACAACTCGGTCTGCCAGTCGCCGTGTCACCGCCGGCGTGGATACACGCGCTCCGAACCACACCGCCACATCTCCCCACAATAACACGCGGTTACGATCATACTTTGTTACTTAAAAACGTACTGTGATCAAAATTCACAAATCAAGCTGATTCCGGAGGTTCAAAGTCGACAGGAATGCCAGCAAAAAAGTTCAATTGAACTTAATCGGCTTCGCATAAATAATTTAAAGTTACCGTGCTGTTTCTAATGAATAGTTATCGCAGTTTTGTTTGGAGTTAAGTTTGTTAAACTTTATTAAGTGTTGAACGGTGTTCTATGGTGATAAGTCACGTTTGTGCGAGTGGTTCCTGATATGCTCCACAAGCATTATGGGTAGTTAAAGGATGCTGCAGTGATGCATTGGTGGGTCGTGTTCGCGGCGATGGCCGTGGCGGCTTCGGCGGTAGCTGTATCAAGCCCTCGGCGCTGCGCTGGCAGGCTGGCCCGGGAGAGGCTGAAGGCAGCTGAGAAGATCCGGGACAAGAGATACTTCTCGTACCTGTGCTGCACGCCAGCGTGTGGCTCCGGGTACAGGAAGCCTAGGCCGCCGCCAGCGAGGCGGTATCAACCATTTCATAGGACGTGGCTCGGACTTAAATATGGTATGTTGTTGAATTTAATGTTGAGATATTTCAGCATCGTCCTTCGAATAGAACAAGTCATATTGCCTTTACGGTGTCACGACCAATAACTGCCTTGTTTGCAGTTTTCAAGTTAGGACGTGAAGTTTGTATTTATGACATTACTTATTTATTGTTCTTTAGCGCTTTTTGGAAATCTTGAAAAAGATCCCTCCTGTTTTCAGCAGAACTGGACAAAATATTTAAAAGGCATTACTGAAACTAAAACTCATGTAGAGCCTTTTATGAATATTGTTCTATGCGATTTAAAGGCGCAGTGAATTTTATGAACAATCCCATAACCATGATCAATCTTAAAGTAACTTTGATAAAATTAAGAATTCATATACACCAGATACATCTAACATTACCTCTATATTTATTATTCTGGTTCTATTTAATTGATAACCTCACTTCCTTACGAAATGTCGACTAGATTGAACTATTTATTAATTAAGTTTTATCAGCTTTCGGCTTTAATTCAGGTCAGCGGATGTAGATAGATCAGATTCGTACAAACATTCATTTGTTTCGGATAATTTTGCTAGTGATAACATAGAGAATTGTCTAGACCATTTTTATCCTAGTCACTGTGAAAAGTTAGATTATAATTTTTCTTCGACAATTTATCAATTTTTATTTCGTTGTTATAGTTGCATTAACATTTTTGGAACTTATTACTTAACTGATTCCAACTATAGAGATATTATTAGCTACCTCTACTTCCGTCAAGTCTCTTGTGTTCATAAACAGTATGGAGACTAAGTTTTCACAGGCCTGCGCACGCGCACCGACCTTTCTGCAGGATGTGTGCATTATTGTTCGAACGCTAACGACTTTCTAACGCGTCCGCGACATTGTCACTGAAACAATACGTGGACTATTTTAGTGGTGTGGACTATTTAGGTAGCCATTGTGACGTTTGCCCGCATCAAATAAAAAAAATATACATAATATATTAACACTAGCTTCTGCCAGCGGTTTCACCCGCATCCCGTGGGAATTACTTCCCGTACCGGGATAAAAAGTAGCCTATAGCCTTCCTCGATAAATGGGCTATCTAACACCGAAAGAAATTTTCAAATCGGACCAGTAGTTCCTGAGATTAGCGCGTTCAAACAAACAAACAAACTCTTCAGCTTTATAATATTAGTATAGATTATAAATGCGTCCATTAAAGCTTTATGAAGAACCGAGTGAACTTTTTGATGTACTTAGCAAAAGATGGAAATAACATTGCAAGAAGCCGATACCAATGTCAGAAATAACATTGCATATTGATGCAAAATATTGCGTTTGCGATCCTTCCAGACGAATTACGATTAGATAGATACATAGATAGAATATTCTTGAATGTACACTAATAGGACAAACATAGACAAGTACGCCAGAAACAAATATGCGTGAGTACAATACAATATCGCATAATGTCTCTCATTTACCTTCTCATCTCTGTCATCATACTAGCTAACATTATCCCACGGTCAAACCCAGCATTCCACTTCACAAGTATAAAATATCTTCAAAAATTTCTCCGCCTTTCGCCGTCATATTGATCGCTCCAATTCCATGTAAATCTTTGTAATTGGATCACTTTGGCCTCACATTGGCATCTCGTTGTACCACAATTGGACCACTTACGATCGACCTTTGCCAAGCAGGTCGCCAGTTCCGGCCAGCTCTTATCAGGTTCCGTGAACTCAATTTTTTTTTTGCTAAAAAGTTAGGTGTCTTTGTATCTTGGGAACCCTTATCTTCCATTTTAATAATAAATTCAGTGTTTTGTTCATCGCTGTGTGGTCTTTATTTTAGGATATGATGGCATACTTAGTGGTCTTGTTTTTACTGTGGTCGTCAATGTATCGTTAACCTTAATCTTCAGGTAGTTCAAAGGTTTTATAGTACTACTGTTGTGCAATGTATGATAGTTTTAATTTTAGGTAGTTAATCAAACAATAAAAATGCAACGAAAACTAAAATTCTTCAATCAGCGACAGACTTTTTACCAGGTCTTGTTACAACCCCGGGTTATTAAGCTGATTATTTTGATGCTATCCCTTGGTCATTTTATTATTGAAGCAGTGAAGAATTTCAGAAATAAGTGTCCATACAACATTGTAACAGATAAACTTCGGTATGGCGTGCAAAAACGCCATAATCTCAATACAAGTCATGGTTCTTTTTGCTAATCCTTGAGTCCATGAACTCATCTGTGATATACAAGCTAGAGGTCAATAAAACTAACAAAAAAGGTTGAAGTTCATAAAAAATAGCAAACCTGTTTCAAAGCATTGCAACGGCAAAAACTAGCACCTTCAGATGTTATTAATAGGCATCCTGGTATTATTTCCGAAAGAAGACTCAGACTGTATATGCCTGCTAATAGTATAAAATTAATTCTGCTAGCAACAGCTGAACTGATTAAGAAATTGAGGGGATATAATGAAACCCGTAGATGAATATGGATGAGGATTCTTTTACTTTCAAGACATGGGATTCAACTTCAAAAGGTACATACTTAGTGATGATGAGTAGGTAATTTTTTCTCATAAATCGGATGTATTTGCTTGAAACGAAAAGTTCAGTATTAAGCAAATCAACATTCAGCAACTATAGCCTTAAAGATCTAACTGATATTAGAGCATACAGCTTTAGCCGCATCCCCAAATGGGACCCAGACAGTCGAAAATAAATAAACCCCCATACCAAGAAAAGGTTTAATATGAATATAAGGATCGTATTAATATAAACCTCCTACAGCGCGCGCCCCTGACGCGTGCACTGCGCACGCTCAATGCGATGTCGGAATCGGGACAAATCGATATATTTAATTGTACTCTGAATGAATTCACAAGAGTAATGTACTGTACCTGCTCTAATATAATTAGGTAATGTTGAATTTAACGTAATTAATGTTTAATTTTAAATTGTGTAGAGTAGTTTAGATTAAGTATCTGTTAAGTAATTGTCAATACACTATTGCATTAGGTTCTCCTGTAATGATAGTTGTATTTTGTGATAAATAAATAAAATAAATAAATAAAAAACAAAGTGCACCTACATGAAACAATCCAGACACAATCTAAGGAAGTTTCATTCAAGTCGCACGCGCAGGTTATCGCGCGACGCGGGGTCAATGACCCGCCGCTGTACCGTTGCCAAATCCATTCATGAAATTGCTGATAACAGCTTAATGAGTGAGAGATGTTAGTTATTTAGATCTGGTTAATTGTGTCGTTTGATAATGTCTGAACTATGTGTTTAGGAAAATTAGATAATTAACTAACAAAGCATTAGGTTCTAAACCGATCATATATTCTTGCAGCTATATTATGTACTACTTAGCAGGTTTTCCGTGGTTTCACAAATATCGTGGGAACTCTGCTCGTTCCGGGAAAAAAATATAGCCTATGTTAAGCCTTAAGAATAGTGTAGCTTTCCAACAGTAAAAGAATTAAAAAAATTGCGACAGTAATTTCGGAGCCTTTAGTGTACAAACAAACGAAAGAGGTTTCTCCTTTATTTTTTTTTATTATAAATGTAAAATACATGTATAGGATATAAACATTTAAACAGTGTTCAAAGATAAACTGGAAGCTTTATACAGTGATATAAAATATTCGTAAGATAATTGACACAACTGATTATATCCTGTCAAAAATATCGGTTTATTGATGTTGTGTAATCAATGAAATCTGGATGATGGCTGCAACATGCATCAGGTTATGATCTGCATATTTTGTTCAACAATTGAATAATAACAGCCGTTACGGGATACTGTTAACGTGGGTAGGGTAAACTCACCAGTTACTGGCAATGCTGTCTGTTGCATGATTGTATTTTTTGTTCCATAATATTTTACTTTTTCAAAATTCAAATATTTTACCTAAGAGACTAATCTTAAAAATGTTGCAACGATTTTTATAACTTTCGAGAAATATCTAAATAAAATAAATATTTTTTCAGAAATTCATGCTCAAAGAATCTTCGCATACCTTTTTTTTGTTTTCTTTGCAATTAAAAACATAATGTAAAACAAATGTATATAAATAAATAAATTCGACAAGCCCATTTAAAAATCTTTAAAACAGAGATTCACTCCGATTCCCACAGTGACCACTTCGTATAGTAAATCACCATGTTCCCATGTAAAATAAAAATTGAAACCAACCTTTTACCCAATTAATGTAATCGAGCATAGCTTTACTGCCTCTTGTAATTAAAAAGCGGAGGCTGCATCTCCAGAGGCGAACAGCGTTACACCGAGTCTCTTGAGTAACGATGACCGTACGTCAACAGATGTCTTTAAAGTAATTAAATAATAAAAAATGTTTAACTTTATTAATTCACGTAATTGTTTAAAGGTTTTCACAGTGCTTTTAATTGGTGCCTTATTGCACCGTTAACATAAGCTGTAAACTTCATGTAGTAAAAGCACCATGTGATATTTTTTTATTATTTTAAAAACGCTTTGCGCCTTAAAAATCTAACGAGTTACAAAAGCCAGCATAAAAAAATAAAACTTTTTCCAAAATTACCTACTTTTTAAATATGTTACATTAAAAAAAAAATTTAAACACAATATCTCAAACATCTTCCTTGCCGACAATAGTTACATTCACCCTGTTTATAATACAGGTATAGTGTTGTACCGAGCGCTCGATCAATCATCCGAATGAGCCAATCAATCGAGGCGCTACATGCAAATATGCACTCACAATGCACCTTTGAAGTTTAAGTCTCGGATAAAAGTTCTGATACGATTGGAAGCCTGGTTAACTTCACTGCTTATGAATTTTTTAGAGCTAGAGAGAGATTCATACAATGAATTTACAAATTAAAAAAAAAAAGTCGTGGTGGCCTAGTGGGTAAAGAACCAACCTCTCGAGTATGAGGGTGTGGGTTCGATTCCAGGTTAGGCAAGTACCAATGCAACTTTTCTAAGTTTGTATGTACTTTCTGGGTAAATCTTAGACACCAATGGCTGATAAAAACATCTTGAGGAAACCTGGACTATAAAGTCTGAAATCACCAACCCGCATTGAGCAAGCGTGGTGATTAACGCTTAATCCTTCTCCGTGTGAGAGGAGGCCGCAGTCCAGCAGTGGGACGATAAAAAGGCTGTAACAGTAACAGTAACAAATTAATATTTGTCAACTTTAAGAATAAACAGTCTATTGGCATGTCTTTGTGTTTGCGATAAATTAAAAATATTGCACACAGTTTTTGCCGTTTTCACAACTCAATAGCTCGATTATTGAAGAAGGTTCAGGTTCTCAATTTATATAAAATGTAGGCTTAAGGTATTAGTTAATGTATAAATAAAACAAGTACACACACGCCTTAATATTTCTATCTTTATATCCTGTACCTAGGTAACTTTTATTACATAACTAAAACGATTGCAAAAACAGCAGTAACACTTACACATACTTGCAATTAGATATACCCCCGTCATTCCACGACACGTCAATAAATCAGTCAGTTACTTACATTAGGCAACCCGCAATCATAGTCGAGCTCTATATTATTTCCACATCAGATAAAACTGGCTGAAGGCATCCCGCACACGGAGGACAAAATAACTAGCGGAGGTGCCATAACGGGAAATCTCCTAAGAAACTCACCTCCCGAGCCTTTTTCCAAGTATGTTGGGGTCGGCTTCCAGTGTGATCTAAGAAAGCAGCGCGCCAAAATGCGGGTGTGAGGGGGACAAGGAACCGAAGGACGGAGGCCCTTATACGCCTTATTTGGACTCTACCATTTTTTGTAATACCAAAAATCGTTGAAAGATGTGTCAAAGAACTCAGACGTCTCGTCAGTTCACTCTTACTGATCGTTTTGGTTATGTCCACCGTGCCTATTTGTGCTAGAAGAAAGAGCCTGACCTATGGCATCTCCGCTCATCTTTCCTTACTCCGTGATCCTGTATAATATTGTCATCATGTACCCGCAATCCGATAACACTGTAATAAGGAATAAGTCTCAATCAGGTGGACGCATTTATCATGACGTAGGGCTGCCAGGAGTTGGGGATTTGTTGGGACTTCCTCAATCATTGAAATGATTTTTTTTTAAATGATTTTGTCTGTCACAGAGTTTGAATACAAGTAGAGATGAATATACATTGTTCAAATATTAGTAAACGAGCCTCCACCAGCAGTATCACCAGCGCTCCTTGGGAATTGCTCCGCTCACCCGAAAAAAGTAGCCCTCCTCAATAAATGAGCTATCTACAACAGACAACATTTTTCAAATTAGATAGAAGTTCAACTCAACAAACTCTTCAGCTTTATTACATCAGTATACAACATGTAACTTAATTAACGCACATCCTGAAATTAGTTTGTTCAGAATCGTTTACTGAATCGATTTATATCATTTTTAATATAGGTAATTTTTTATCCCAAAAATAATTAAAACTACGGAAATTATTGTCATATTAACCCTGTACAGTCAAAACAAATTCAAATAGACCGTAACTCAAAGTAATAAGACTTCGTGTATTGTCGGCTTTTTCCGTAGTTTCGTTATGTTGTGTCGAGTCGAGCGGCGCGCGGCGCGATATTTGCGTGCGTAGTAGTATGACCAAAAAGTTCTCCAAAAATTGGTATAACTAATTTAGTAAATAACAATGCATATACATGTTAAATTAAAAATTCAGTGTATGTATTATGATTATAACATAATATTCTAATTGGGGTGTTTGAGGGTGTGCGTTAATTACGTTACATGTTGTATATGTAGATGCAACGTGATAATATGACATAGGTGTGGTGTATCACACATCAAAAATACTTACGGGGTGGCAAGATTGACCCCACTTATATTAAATTTACGACACATTATGATACCACCGGCCGTGATAGCGGTAGTGCAAATACTGTGCAACATTAAATTTTGATGTCGATATAAACGATAGAGACGGCTCGCGTGTAAATATAGGCTTTCTAAATTATCGATGTTTATGCACAACACTAAACGCAACGCACACGCATTACACCCGTATTTGGTCAGTCTTTAGGCTATAATATTATTTATCTACAAGCTATCTGTTCTGCCGATTAAAATAATAGATTTTCTGTCAACTTTACTTGTTTCACTGCATCTCGAGCATCCTTCCATAGCCGGATAAAAAGTCTATAACTATAATATCTTCAGGTCTTTCTGCTGGTTCGCTCCTCTTACCACTAGCTTCTGCCAGCGGAACGTGGGAACTACTCGTAGTCTGATAAAAAGCAGCCTTTAGCCTTCGTCGGTAATAGGCTACATAACATTGAAAGAACTTTTCAAATCGGCCAAGCGGTTCCCGAGAATAGCGCGTTCAAATTCAAACTATCTCTACAGCTTTACAATATTATTGTAGAAATAGTATGCAGGCTGGATACCCACTTATCAAGCGTCTTAATATTTCAGTATCAACTCATAATGGTAATCCCAAAATTCCCGACACAAAACAAGTACACCACTAGCTGTTACATACATCAAAAGTATTTGTCTTCGCTATCAAAGGTGCGTTAACAACACAATAGATCATCTTTTATCACCACAAAGGCCTATAAGCATACAAAGTGGTATCAATTCCCGCGACCATTGCCAAGCTGGTTATCGTACGATTACGGAACGGGGGCGGTCCGGCCGAACCGGTGCGACCGGACCGGACGGCCGAATCACTCAACGGGACCGATTTATCGACGCGTCCCATCACTATTCTATTGTCTCAATCGGTGCAGCTTTTGGTATGCGATATGTGAATATTGAGGTCGGTTATACGCAAGTTTACTACTGCGTATGTTGTTTTTATATGGACGTTACTGAAGGGTTGTCTTATAAGTAAGACTAAGGAAGCGGTTACGTTATTTGACTTCCAAAAAGGTTATTTGTTTTTGACTCGTTTGTTCATCTTGTGTTAAAGTTGCAAAATTGTTGAACATATGTTACTTAAAAATGCTTATAACTATGTTTTTCACAACTGAGATACCTACTTTTACCTATCCCCAACTGTTGACCCGAAAGGCCTTTCGTTGAAGCAGAGGTATTTTCTATGAAGATTGAACTTGATCTAATAAGGACAGACACAGCCACTGGACCACAAAGTAACTAGTGTGTGCCGTTATAAAGAACTCCGAGATAATTAATTAATTATTAAAACAACGATGCATGTTCTTATTTAATATATTCTGAACACACATGGTTTAAATTCCATTCATGGGCCAGAAGACTACATAATGTGTGCGCATGCCAATCAATGAATTAAATATTTATTTATGAACCAATAAAGTCATTAAATCACCCAGAGGAATAGTGTTGTGCGTATGTATGGAAATATTCGAGTTTAGTTATCGATATTACTTGTGTACACGGAGCAGTTTATGAATTAATAAAGGAAAGGGATTTATCTATGTAGAGGTATATTTAGTTGCAAACTTTTAGATTGCCTTTGACTTTTAGATGAATATTATTTGCTATTCTGATTGCCTTACAATACAGTTATAATGTGTTTTGTAGAGTATTTTTTTAAAATTAAACGAGTGTTTCTCGAATAAGTAAGTCTCGAGTAAGTAATTCTACCTCTATGTGTATTATTTTTAAATTTTCATTTTAAGTTACTAACATTACAATATTAATACTCCCAATTTTTCTATCGCACTAGTGTTGTAACCTCTTGTCATATCGATAAATCACAATAGCCGGGTGATACATTGATACGATCAATGGTCAATACGACGACACTGGCCATCCATCACGAGACCAGTTGTCGTAACTCAGTCGTGTTTATTGTTTAAACTCGCAGTTAGTTTTAGGGTTCATTTATTTTGTTAACTACGCGATCGTGAATTAAGGGGATTTTTGCGCTGTAAACTAGAATAGCTTATTGGGTGGTATTGGATTATATGATTTTTCAGGTAATCTCTGTAGGTTAAACAAAGTGATAGTTTATGTTACGTTGAAGGCACTCAGGCACTATCCTTTATTTTAATTTATATTATTAAATGGGTCATTTATTAATGAAGGCTATAGCTACTCTTTATGTAGAACAAGATCCTGTTCGACACAATTACTTTTACGTACATTACCACTAGCATTTCTTAATGCTCACCAATCAAAGACCTAGCATCAATCTAAGTACTCAAACAGACTCCTACTTACCCCGAGCCGGAACACCCGTCGGTTTCTCCCAAACAAAGCGCGTTGTCCTGACGGCTCAATCGTGCCGCGATGGTAAATCAAAACAGGCTGTAGCAGCCATTCAGCGGACCAACTGACCCGTGACCTGAGGTCAGTTCAAGGAATCGAATCGCCATATGCTAGAGAAATGCAGTGGGACTATCATAGATATTTAATAATATTAACGTTCATTTTTCTTTTTATAATGAGTGGCTTTCCATCAGGCGATTCCTGTGCTCATTTGCCATTTATATTGCGTGACAAATTATTGATGTCGATAACGAAGTCAGTGTAGCGTTATGACAACCCAAATCTGTCGTAAAATTTAAGCGCCGTAAACATCTAGTGTAAAATATATAGCTCTTGTAGCACTTTGACTAACGCTTGGAGATTCTAATAACTCCAACAGCATGAAAGAGCACCGATCTACCTTTTAATACCCGAATAGTCATTCACATTGTGTCTCCACTCCATTTTACCGACAACACTGATTGATGTACCCCAAACAAATTCGATATAAATTAGTCACGTGCCATTTCACTAGTCGATACAAATGGAGTTGAGCAACCATCACCATTCGAAGAATTTTGGCTCGAATATGCGGTAGTGCGTTGAAAAACTAATCAATTACTGACACTAGAGTATTGACGCACCTCTCATTGATCTTTTTCATGTCAGGTTAATTTCACCACACCTGTGTCTATTCTTTGATTCTTACAACAAGGTTTTAAACAAAGGAATGTCGAAAATGGCCTGGCTGTCAAATATGTATGTTCAAACTGTCTAGTCCGTTTGTCGTATCTACTTTATCAAATGGCAGAGCTGTCAAGGGTAAAAAGCCTTTGATGAAGTCATAAATGATTGTTGGAAAATGGTTCAATGAGTTTTAGGGTCCAGTAGAATTTAGACTTAAATATTTTTTTTCATGATTAATCAAATTCGATGTATAATTGGCCATCACGTTGAGCTACACCATCAGAAGCTTAGCAGCCATCTTAAAAAAAATAAAACAAACGTTCCATTAAAACCCGTAATTGTAATCATACTTACCAACCTAAAACAATTTATCATTCAAACGAATACCACCATTAACCAATAAGGGAGCCACAAAATAATTACCAAGGGCATTAAGTAACTGATGTTTTTACTCTGTGGCTTAAAAGTAATTATAGTACAAAGGCGCGATCAGGAGATAAGTAAGAAAAAATGAGAGATTTGACAGGACTTGGCCCATTGACGGCCTGACGGGGCGATGACCTCACTGACAGGTATGTTTGATATCACGCCTTCTATCGAAGATGTGGTAGGCAGGAGAGAAGCGTGTCAAAATGAGTTTTGGAATGTTAACAGTGTTAAAAAACTTGGTGGGGAAAATTTTCTGGGTTGGTATATGTAGTTATAGGTACGTTAGTCATTTAATTTCACCTTCTACTACAGCGGCTTTATGCAGTAGGAGAAAAAGAAACCTAGATAAAAGTGATATCCAATACTGAGAGATGTTTTCGAATCGAACCAATTGTTCCTGAGATAAGCAAGTTCAAGCAAACAAACTCGTCAACTGCATAAAATTGACATTGATATGTAGCGTTTTAAAATGTAAGTATACTTTCCCATACCTACTCCAATCAACCTAAAATCTAAACAGATACAGAGTATCAAAATTTTACACAAACCACCTGCCTCTAACGAGCCAATTACCATCGACTACTGATCTCATATTATTGACTTGTATAAACAAACTATAAAAACAGTAACAATCCATGTTATATCCCTCTCATTTCCGTCCGACGACAGCGGCTAGCCTAACAAACGATTTGCATATACATTTGCATTGATCAAGTAATCTTTATGCGGTTAATATATTTTTATGGCACTTTTACTCGACGTAAATAACTACGAATATCGGCCAATTATAACAATTGTATCTACCTTTTTTTGTGTGAAATCATCAAAAGGCCATCATCCATCATCCTGCTGTGGGTGCAGTGTCAGACTTTACTGACTAAAACCCACTAGGTTCCTTCTTGAGTAGTATCTACCTAATTAATTAGTTTTTGATAATTCGTGACTACCGATTGGTACCCTTCGTACCTCGATAAGCTTCAAGGTGTTGACTTTTTGACGTCTACATATTGCAGATGAAATGAAATTGATTTCCAGAGATATAAAAAAATGCGTGATTTACGGTTTACATCAATTAAACATCTCTCAATAAAAAGTACCTCATAACATGTGCAAAACAAATAAATATCACTTATCTTAGAACATCGATCCATAACATCCGCCGGTGGGTTGCGCGCGCGCACCCAATCAACAGCTGATGTTATCGCTATGACAAACTGCCCCCCAATGCCTTCAATTATCGCTCTATATTTGCATATGCGTGACTGCATCAATTTATGATTCATTGATTATAATCAATATGTTTCCTCTGATCTTCTGGCTAAATTATTTTTATCTGTGGGTTATCTAGGGTTTGTAGTGGCTAAGCGAATAAGTTATGCAGGAGGTGTTCCAAAATCAAAATCAAAATCAAAAGTCATTTATTCAAACTTGGCTGCAAAACAGCACTTTTCGAACGTCAAAAAAAAAATTTACAAAAGACAGCCCCCAAAACGCCCACCCTTCACCACTTCCTATGTGTTTTTGCTGGGAAGAAGAAGTGGCGCAACAAACTCCCCAGCAACACATGTCTGTCTGTTAGGTTAGAAGAACCTTAAACATTGTTTGATATGTACATTTGTATACAATTTAATTTGTATATTTTAATAGAGGACAATACAGTAAAAACAATTTATACACCACATGCTAGCTAGCACTCACCCTACATACCTTAACTAACTCAAGCATTGAATATGTTTGATGAACAGAAAATTATAGCCTCCAATTATTTACACTTAATAGAATATCAGGGAGTGCCCACCTACCTGTTCCTTATGGAACTATCTAACATAATTTAAAAAGTCATCTATATGTCGTGAAAAGTTGAGTATTATTACTCAACTTCTAGAATTAGTTCAGCTCTTACTATGACAGCCTCCGTAGGGTAAACTTTTCCCTAGCGCCATTTCTAAGAAGAAAACAAGCGGTTTACGGGTCTAAATTCATCTATCCATAAAAAATCTGAAAACGAATTTCGAAAGTATCTTAGTTAATTATTATCATTTGACTGCTGACCCTGCGCCCATCATCACCTCTCGACTGCTGTCATCCACAAGATAGATGTCCTTCGAGACCCACCTAAGTGTTCCCCGCAATATGTAATAACTATGATTTAATTTGAATGTATTAACTAGGACACCGGCCCAACCGGTTTGGCACACATTACGTCACCAGCTTCCTGGCTAGATAGCATCGAGGCTTGATGATGCAGATAGATAAATCATATTGCTCTTATTTATTTGATGGTTATATTAAACGCTGGTTAAGGGGAAGTGAAGGATATTATTGTGGATATGAATTATGTAGAGTCCTGTTATATGTTCACCTATAAACTATATTGAATGGCTGGTTTCATTGCCGTCACCAGCCTTTAGGGTGTGGGTGCTCTACTGGGTGACAGCTATGAGGACCAATTTTTCGACGCCAATAATATAGTTCCGTCTTTTTATTTATATTAACATATAAATTTGGTTTTATTTAGCGTATGTAGATATTTCAAACTAAATAAATAAACAATTAAATAACAGACCCATGCATAGTGGTTGAGCTTGCTAAAAACCGATGAGATGATTTTTCCATCGTGAAAAAATATATCAACACTCACCAGACAATACAAACTTTTGTTGTCAGACCTTCATCGCTACTTAAATCCTACACATCTTATTACTTTAACTACAGTCTTAACTCGACAAGAATCAAAAAAATGCCGAACATTTAAAAGGTAATTAAAGTAAAATTGGCACGAACAAATTACGCGAAATTAATTCTCTGTGGCAATTTGTTGAGAATTTGTCGATGGTCTACGAGTCATGCGTGTTAAAATACGCAATCTTAAGTATGGCGGCCATGTGCACAGGGTTGCATACTCAAACACATACTTAATAAAAGAAAAATATAAAGTTTTTGTCCACCAATATTGAAATAGGACTGCTTAGGTTTTTTGTATCGTACAAACGATTCACCTCAGGACGATATGTATTGTATAAAGCTGAAGACATTATTTGTTTGTGTGCTTATCTCAAGAGCTTCTGATACTATTTAAAAAAAAAAAAACCGTTTTAGATACCCTATTTATCGAGAAAGGAGCTAGTTGAAAAATTACCGTATTCATCGTTTCATAATATGTAAGGACATTTTATATGTCCTTATTGTAAAACTTGGCAACCCTGTGCCCGGACACAGGTGGGAACTTCGTCCTCGTTTCACAGTTAACTGGACCCGCCGAATCGATCTAACGGAACGAAGCGTACAACTTTGTTTTGGCAATTATTATACCATTCTCATTAATTAATAAGAGTTTTATTTTACAAATTAACGCTTACAGATCTGAGTAACATAGCATAAACTTGAAATCATTGTCATCCTATAAACTCCGTAGTAAGATTTGTGTCTCTGAATAAATCATCCTCATCTGCCGAGCATTTTCCCACTATGTTGGGGTCGGCTTCCAGTCTAACTGGATGCAGCTGAGATCCAGTGTTTAACAAGGAGTGACTGCCTATCCGACCTCCTCAGCCCAGTTACCCGGGCAATCCGAAAAGGTACATGATAAGGTACTTTATATCGCAAGTAAACTATGTTTTTAAAGGGAGCATTAACAATTTAATTACGCATTTAATTCTCCCAGTAATAAAATAACATGTCCAGTGCCCCACGCCGTTGATAATATGCTAAAATCAGATCAAGTTTGTTCGCGAGGCACCGTTGGTTCCGCGAAGTGACCACACAGGCCGCGCCACGAGGCAGGCATAGTGTGACCCGTTATTTGTGCTTTTAAACTGTCACTGTTACGATGATGTAATGAAGGGGTTGTTAGCGCTTGTCGTAATGTTTGTTTGTATTAAAACCAAAAAAAAGATAATAGGGTGAATTTACTTTTTGATGTAATTCGGTAATTCGAAACCACTTCTTCATGCTCCCGCGTGGTTCACATACCCTTTTTTTTTCCAATGCTACTAAAATTGCAAGAAGCAGAATGTATAAATATTTTGCTAGTCACAGTGTTAGTATCAGTTAATATGCACACTTTGTATAGTTCTCGACCAGGAAAGAAACCATTTTGATGTATTTGTGGGTGATAGAGATTGGGGTAGTAGTCGTGGTGGCCTAGTGGGTAAAGAACCAACCTCTCGAGTATGAGGGTGTGGGTTCGATTCCAGGTCAGGCAAGTACGTTTTACTAAGTTTATATGTACTTTCTAAGTAATCTTAGACACCAATGGCTGATAAAAAGGTGAAGGAAAACATCTTGAGGAAACCTGGACTATATTGTAAGCTTAGTTGTCATTTTAACAATTATTGTACAGCCTACCTACATAAACTACTGTAAATTGTCTATGACATTGTACTAATTAAAATAGAAAGTTAATTATAAAAAGCAAGCAGAGTTGTTATTGCAAGCCAGTATGTATTTATTATTTAGAGATATTTTTTAAATGTGTTTCTAAACATATTTACTATTGTCAAACTATTTTGTTCAAGTTTAGATTTAAGGCATTGTTTTTGACAGATGTCATTGGAGCGCGGCAATGTTTTCGGAGACGAACGGTTGTTCTAAATTTATTATTTGTATCGTGATGTTTTCAAGTGGAATTATACGTATTGGTCATTAAGTTTTGTCGGAGTTTCTTTTCCTACATCCTGCATATCTGCGGCTAGACTAAAGTTCAGAAGTGGGATCGACGAGAAGATTTATTCTTCTCCATCTACGCCTGTGGAAGACAAAAATAAACGTAAGTACTGATTCCATTTGAAAGTAAGCCTGCGGCCGGGTATTATGCAGCGATAGTGAACGGTTCATCAAATAATATTTCAATTTAGTAATACACGGTCAGTGGGTCGTCTTAGGGGCGGAGACACTTAACGAGATTTAATGCGATTTAGTTGATAAAAATGTCGTGATATTTTTTTTTCTGTAATGAAAATACGAAAAACTGAGGACCGTATTTTGTGAAATACGGTCCTCAGTATATTATGGCAATCCAACCTGATTGCCATAATATGCGGTTACTGAGACCCGTGAAAGTAAACAACTTTTTATTTGATTTTGTTTATTTTAAAATGATCTACTCTCATAATTACTAAGTCATTCAGCGAAAATATGATGGAAATTGAGAAATGTACTGTTACTGAGATTTAGTTTGAAGGTAAAATTAAAAAATAAAGTTACAAGATTGATGAGATTTTACAAGTTAATGTAAGTTTTTTTTTATGAAATGAAATGTAATGAAATTTATTTATTTGCTAGAATATAGGTACATTATGATGGTAAATACAATAACAAAAAATGGTTTCACTATATTCAACTTATAAATTAGTCATGCAAATATTTAAGTTTTCCTATAATCTAATAGCTAAATTTCTATTATAATTCTGTTTCTCCTCTAGGTATTCTTTAACTGTATAAAAACATTTGTCAATAAGCCAATTTCTGAGGGACTTCTTAAATTTACTCATAGGTAGTTCTGTAATGTTAGATGTTATCTTATTGTATATTCGAATGCACATTGGGTAACAATTTCTATGGTACAATTCGGTTCTCATGAATGGTAAATTTAATTTATTTGGGAATCTACAGTTAAATGTGCATTCATCACCAAATTTCTTAAACATCATATCTTCATATGATTTAGTAAATTTGCAAACTTCCTCTATATAAATGCAAGCAAGTGTTAGGATTTTTAGCTTTTTGAAAAGCGGTTTGCATGATGTCAAATTATCCACATTATAAATAGCTTGAATACACTGTTTTTACATTGTTGAATGAACTGCAATTTTAACCCACAGCATATTCAGCTGAATGAAAATAAACATGTTGCAGATAACATGTAAAATTATTTAACTGAATAGAATTAAAATGTTGAGAGAGTTATGAGTTTAAAACATAGAGTTAAAAGTTTTATGTTATGTGAGTTGATGTGTTGTGTATGTTATGTGAGATATTTTCCTCAAAGCCGAAACTAAGCTTTAATCTGTCAGTTTCAGTAAAATGGATCGTGAGGAGATGAGAAACAAAGGTCATGATGATTCTGGTTCAGACCCAGGGATGTCCAGAGTTCAGGACAAGGGTCGAGGAGCACTGGAATCGAGACACCGAGAGTCCAGTCATGAGACTTGGCCGAGAGGCTCCTCACGCGAGAGGCGTGCTTGGAGACAATGTTCAGAGCAACCAGGGGTATCACGGGTGCGTGATACTGAGGTTGAATATCGTGAGGATCTTGGCGGAGAGCGCCGAGATCGAAGAATGGTTCAAAGGACAGAAGAGAGAGCTCTTCATACACCTGCGAGGTCAATACGTCATCGGTCTCAGAGTGCTGAGTCAGATGCCCATGAGGATCTTCGAGAAAGGAGTTCGAGTTGGAACAGGCTACGACTTGAAGGCCAAGCACATTCGCGTCCGACTCCTAGGCGTGAAAGGAAAAGAAGTCAGAGTTCAACGAGAAGAGATGGTGAGCAATCACCATTTTCTAATTCTAAGAGATTTAAGCGTTCAGATCCAACAGATAATATTTTAAATAGTTTTTTGACTGTTTTGAAATCAATCAAAAGCTCAGATAAACCAAAATTATCTTTTAACACCAACATTGTACCGGAATTCGACCCGATGTCTAAAGAGCAAACCGTTTTAACTTGGTTGACAAAAGTAGAGGAGTGTGCTGAAATATATGGGTGGGATGATAGGGAGATCATCCATTACGCTTTGCCAAAGTTAACTGGGGTAGCAAAGTCTTGGTACCAGAATCTGCCAACTATGATGTTTAAATGGACGGAGTGGAAAAAGAAATTAATTGAATCTTTCCCGGTACGCGAAGATTACGCTGAGCTTTTGAGTGAAATGCTAGCTAAAAGAGTCAAATACGGTGAATCACTTGAACATTACTATTACGCGAAAATAAACTTGCTGAATAGGTGTAGGATTTATGGACGTCAAGCTGTTGATTGTATTTTGTATGGAGTTGAAGACAGGGCTATTAAAGTGGGTGCACAAGCTGCACAGTTCTCAGAACCAGAGCAAGTGCTTAAATATTTTAGAACTGTCAAGGTAGGTAATAGTCGAGAAAATCGTGATTTAAAAATCTGGCTTCTACATCAAAATCGGGAAGTTCATTAAAAATTACGTGCTATAATTGTGACCAAGCTGGTCATCCTAGTTACAAATGCGAAAAACCGGCCGCTAAGTGTACGAATTGTGAAAAATCAGGTCACCTAGCCATTCACTGTTTTAGAAATAAGCGCCCAAATAAAGATCAGAAGGATAACAATCAAAGTACAAACAAAAATGAACAGCAAGTGGCTCAGTTGAATTTAGTCGAGGAGCTTACTGCTAAATATATGATTGATATTAAAGTGAACAGCCACGTAGTAGACTGTCACTTAGATTTAGGAAGCCAATGTTCCCTTATCAAGTTATCCAAAGCCAAAGAATTAAATTTAGACATAGTCACGCCGGAGGACTTACCTGTACTCAGGGGCATAGGCGCTAATTTGATTTCACCAGTAGGTATGACTATTGTTTCCATTGAGGTCCAAGGCTTAGAGGACAGCATAAATTTGTACGTGGTAGAGGATTATGTAATAAAGCAATCAGTTCTCTTAGGACAATCATTCACTGAGAAACCAGACATTGTAATCACTAAAACACCAACCGCAGTAATTTTCCGTAGAATTCCTAGTGTAAAAATGCACCTTGTTACAACTAAGGATATTGAGATTCCCTCAAATAATTTACGAGCAGTTCGAGTTTCCGCAAACCCGTACATGGATACACGTGTTTATGTAAACGGGTCCGTGAGAGGTTCGCCAGGGGAAGAATATTACCTTCTTCCTGGCGAGTACGAAGTGAAAGGCGGTTTTAGCGCACTTTTAATACATAATGTTTCCCCTAATTCAATCACTTTACAGAAGGGTACACTTCTGACGCGAGTACAATGTAAAGGTGTAATTGATTCTGAATATACCTTAGATTCATACAATGTCACAATCTCTGAGTCGCAAAGTAAAGATACTTTAAACTGTAGTGATAAACTAAGTCCGGAAGAACGGTCAAGTCTACGAGAATTGATAGAAAAATACAATACTTGTTTTTCAACCGGGCTTCACGATTTAGGTTTCACTAATCTGACGGAGATGACAATTGAACTCGAAGATGAAGTACCTATTGTTTATCGTCCCTACCGTATGTCTTATGCAGATCGCGTACTTGTGAGGAATATGATACAAGAAATGGCTGATCATGGTATAATTAGGGAATCAACCTCGGCATTTGCAAGCCCAATAGTTTTAGTACAGAAAAAGACTGGCGAAAAGCGGTTATGCGTAGACTACCGTGCTCTAAATCGCAAAACCAAAAAGGAGCATTATCCTCTCCCTCGAATTGAGGATCAATTAGACCAACTGGCTGGGAATAAAGTTTTTACATCGCTTGACTTAGCTTCTGGGTATTACCAGATACCGGTTGCAGAAGAGTCGCGACATAGAACTTCTTTCGTGACACCAGATGGCCAGTACGAGTATAATAGGATGCCGTTTGGGCTGGTCAATGCACCTTCTGTGTTCCAGCGCACTATCAATAAGGTACTTCTCGAGGCTAAAATCAAGTACGCTATAGTGTATATGGACGACGTCCTTATACCGTCTAAAGATATTAACGAGGGTTTGCAGCGATTAGAAGAGGTCCTAGTCCTCCTAAAAAATGGTGGCCTTACACTCAAATTAAGTAAATGTCATTTTTTCCTTGACTCTATAGATTTTCTGGGATTTGAGGTTAGCTCTGACGGTATTAGACCTGGACAACGGAAAACTGATGCGGTGTCAAGATTTCCAAAACCTAGGAACCTACATGAATTGAGACAATTTCTAGGCCTTTCGGGGTACTTTAGGAGGTTTATCGCAAACTACGCGTTAACAGCAGCTCCATTGACAGACTTACTTAAAAAGGATGTAAAATGGTCATGGGGCGAAAACCAAGAGAGAGCTTTCGGAAAAATCAAATCTTTGTTGGTCGATAGACCGGTTTTGGCACTTTATAATTATACTGCGGAAACCCAACTACACACGGATGCTAGCAAAGATGGGTTAGCTGGTATCTTACTACAAGCCAACTCTGAAGGCATATTCCAACCTGTTTCGTATTTTAGTCGAAAGACAAATGCAGAAGAGCAGAAATTTCACTCGTATGACCTCGAGACATTGGCGGTAATAGCATCACTGAACCGTTTCCGCGTTTATCTAATAGGTATTCCTTTTAAAATATTTACGGACTGCAACGCATTGCGATCGACATTAGTGAAGCGTGATTTAATCCCACGCATCGCCCGTTGGTGGGTGCAATTACAAGAGTATGATTGTACCATTGAATATCGACCTGGGTTACGGATGTCGCATGTCGACGCATTGAGTCGCAATCCCGTAGATACAGTAGAAAGCGATTGTTCGACACGCTTAGACGTTCTAGCTGTCGAAAAAGGCGAACAGGACTGGATTTCCACTGTGCAGTCTGCCGATGAGGAAATCAAGAAAATTAAAGAAATACTATCAGACCCTAACTCTGAACAACTCTTAGACATTCATCGTAATTATAAATTGAAAAATAACAGGGTATATAGGATAGTCGGCGATGAAATTAAATGGCTCGTACCTAAAGGCGTTCGTTGGCAGATTTTAAAAATGAACCACGACGACGTAGGTCATTGTGGCTATGATAAAACTCTGCAACGTATCCGTAAAAATTACTGGTTTAATAAGATGCGAAAATTCGTAAAAAAATACGTAGCTTCGTGTCTCGAATGTTTGCATCACAAAACCCCTGGTGGTAAACGCGAGGGAGAATTACACCCTATTGATAAACCTAGCGTACCGTTCCATACGATTCATGCAGACCACTTAGGTCCTTTCATAAAAAGTAAAAAGGGTAACTGTTATTTACTTGTGTTGGTAGACGGTTTCACAAAATATGTAAATATTAGGCCAGTTAGGGATACAAAAACGGCAACTACATTGAAGGTATTGAAGGATCACATTAGTTACTTCGGAGTGCCTACGCGTCTTGTTACTGACAGAGGCACAAGTTTCTCTAGCTCAACTTTTAAAGAATTTGTTGTGCAGACCGGGATAAAACACATTATGAATGCTGTATCAACACCTAGGGCAAACGGCCAGGTCGAACGATTTAATAGGACAATCTTAGATGCGCTTTCAACGTCCACGCACGGTAAAGACGATAAAACTTGGGACGAACAAATCCCAGACATTCAATTAGGTTTAAATACAACGACACACAAAACTACTCAAAAATCACCATCGGAACTCCTGTTTGGGTTTAACATTAAATGCAGGAGCGAAGGTATTTTGAGTGAGGTCTTAGAAGAAACGGTTAACATAACCTCTCCGGAGGCATTAGTCGATGTGAGACAGGACGCGTGTGATAAAATCAAAGAAAAGCAAAACGACGATCGGGACAGATTTAATAGCCGTAGGAAAACCGCAAAAAGTTATTCCGAAGGTGATTTAGTAAGGGTTGAGAGGCAGGTGCCCAGCGATGGGCAATCACAAAAGTTAGTAGTCAAGTACCAGGGTCCCTACAGAGTATTAAAAGTACTACCCAATGACAGGTACATCATTGAAGACACTCCACTTTCACGCAAAAATAATCGTCGTTACGAAGCTGTAGTAGCGGTCGATAAAATGCAGCCTTGGTTAAATTTTAATAGAGATTTTAGCAGTGGTGAAGAAGACAATTCAGAAAATGATTACCTAACTAGAAACTAAGTAATGTTCAGTGAGTCACAAAACAGTTATTAAGATAATTTATTGTCACTTAACAATTATGTAGTATTATATCGTATTATAAACCGATACAATGTGCTGGTTTGTGAAAATAACGTTAGACTTAGCGAATTCGAGAATTGTATGGCGTGTAAATTATGATAAGATTAATTAACACTTATTGTATTGAATACTTACTTTATTTTACGTTTGAAAGAATTATATTGTTGCTACATTTTATTTCGGATCTAAGGAAATCTTACATTTATTTCATTTCATTCATAATTTAACTTTAAACTTATTAGGTAGGTAATCTGATCATTTACAATATGTTAAAACAATTCGCGAAGGGACTCGCGCTAGCAGGAAGGCCGAGCTGTAAGCTTAGTTGTCATTTTAACAATTATTGTACAGCCTACCTACATAAACTACTGTAAATTGTCTATGACATTGTACTAATTAAAATAG
This sequence comes from Helicoverpa assulta, assembly GCA_963856015.1. Classification (NCBI taxonomy): domain Eukaryota; kingdom Metazoa; phylum Arthropoda; class Insecta; order Lepidoptera; family Noctuidae; genus Helicoverpa; species Helicoverpa assulta. The sequence continues at coordinate 733,399 of CAWLCW010000008.1, forward strand.
AAAGTTAATTATAAAAAGCAAGCAGAGTTGTTATTGCAAGCCAGTATGTATTTATTATTTAGAGATATTTTTTAAATGTGTTTCTAAACATATTTACTATTGTCAAACTATTTTGTTCAAGTTTAGATTTAAGGCATTGTTTTTGACAGATGTCATTGGAGCGCGGCAATGTTTTCGGAGACGAACGGTTGTTCTAAATTTATTATTTGTATCGTGATGTTTTCAAGTGGAATTATACGTATTGGTCATTAAGTTTTGTCGGAGTTTCTTTTCCTACATCCTGCATATCTGCGGCTAGACTAAAATATATATAGTCTGAAATCACCAACCCGCATTGAGCAAGCGTGGTGATTAATGCTCAATCCTTCTCCGTGTGAGAGGAGGCCTGTGCCCAGTAGTGGGAGGATTAAAAAAAAAAAAAAAAGGCTGTAACAGTAACAGGAGATTGGGGAGATGCGAACTGCCGTTGAGCTTTGCAAGAACTTTATTACTAAACTCAAAATAAGAATGCTTAAAAAAAGTGTTTCAAATATCAAAGATCTATAACCACAGAACACGATAGATAATTCCCTTCAATTACACATTCATATTTACACTTAGACTTCCTGCAGCAGGAATTACGTCGCTCGCTGGCGTGCACCGCCTGATTTATGGCGAGTTAGGTGCGCGAGTGCAGCCGGCAATCTTGGCAGCCCTGCGCTAGCGCTTTAGCGTCGTCATTTGTTTCGGTGATGGTGTTCATTGAGAAAGGAGTTAATAATTGGGGGATTTAAATGAATTGCATAAAAGAGGATGATTTATGAGTGTTACATTGTTGTGATAAATTAATTATTTTTATTTCCCTTTTGTCAAAAATTGAGCTTTTTGCCTAAATGCTTCCCATTGAGTGGTCCACATTTTTTCTTCTTCCAAGATGGAAGGTGAGATGTTCTATTATTGGTTGGTTATCCGTTTCATGTTAACCCATTTCCATAATTTCACGTGGAAAGTCGATTAACTAAAGAGATTTTTTGATTTAATTAAGGATTTATCTAAACAAGCAGAACACTTTAATAATGTAGGTAAATTCTATTACAATTTGCATACCTAGTGTAACCGCATGATATCTGCAATTATACCTACTCATTACATTATAATATTACCAAGGTATACCTCTTAGGTAGTGGGCAGGGCTCCAGGGTCGAAGGCACTAATTCCGTGACCCTAAGGTCAACTGCCCTGTACTTACAGGCCGCCAGTGCTTCAATCATTTTCAATTTTTACAAAATTGCTAATTTCTGTTATTATGGTAATGATAGGATTTTGAGGGCTTTTAGTCGAAATAATAAAGTTCGGCTTTGAGGGTAGTAATTTGTGAAGTATATTTTAATGGGTGGCGCATGACAGGAATTTATCAAGTATGCCTGATAAGTAGTATTCAGAATATAGTTATTTTGAGGTATTCCACGAAGCACACCCAAACGAAGCACACCTAGACGAAGCACACCTAAAGTATTCCACTTAGCACACCCGTAGGTGGGCTTCAAATAAAAAAATAAATAAATTAAATTCCTATTCCACGAAGCACACCTAAGAATATCACTCGCATAGTGCGGGGACTAAGGAATAAAAATGTCGATAGAAGAAGATATTTATTATTTAAAAGACTAACTTAAATTTCTAACACTATTCAGTTACATTATAATAATGTAATACAATACTTGTAATTTTCATAATGTTCAAATATAAATCCCATAGATAAGACGTATACATGATGCGCTAATAGTAAACGCGTGCGCCAGCCACTAGATTCCCGAGCCAACCCGAATTTAGCCGAGCATTTTAAATGAAAAACTACGATGTAGGTAAAGGTTTTAATAGCTCTCATATAAATATAATAAATTACTAAAATTTACATAAAAAAACACAGGTGAAGACAACATGGGCATTTTATAAACCCGAAAATGTGACTCGATACTTTTTGTACCGGTTACAAAAGTACCAGGAGCCCATAACTAGCAAAGAGATTATATACATAAAAATATTCACCAACAAGAAAATAAATATAAAATTTAATTAACAAAAATAATTTGAATATAGTCAGCAGTTGTGTTCACTTCCAGGGCACTCAACAACCAACTAATAATGCATTTACACCACATGTTTTTTTGCTAATACCGATAACAGTAAATAGTTACACAAAAAAATAGAAACCGGACCATACTTTGCCCCTTCTTCTATATTTTGTCTCTTTCTAGAAAACAAAAGGCTTCTGTTTTATTACCTGATTTTATATATAAAATAAGTTATACCGGGATTTTTTAAAAATTGGTTGACATACATAAAATACAATTCATCGACAACGACGGTGTAAATTGGTATGTTTATCTACAATTAGTATATATAAAACATACAATCCTGACACTCTTGACTGCTATACTTCTGTAAGTTATGCGGTCCTAGTACACGGTGGGCAGTTCCATGGACACTCGTTGATTGGTATATTACTCATCTGATTTTGTATTAGTATTTTGGTTTTGGCCGTGCGTTGTGTGACGCCCCGTTGAAATCGTGATTTTATTAATAGCGTCTTGCCATATTCGGAAAAAAACATAACCAACATAAATTAAAAAAAAAAACATAATTACAATATTGTAAAACTTTTCTTGTTGACAGTACTTTTTACAAAATAAAGTACGGATGACGAATTGAAACTAAGCAAAATAAAATATTTTATCGAATGACAAACTGAGACACGTTTTTATGGATGCCAAATCACTAAAATGACGAATTGGGCATAACTCTTCCCAACTATGTTGGGGTTGACTTCCAGTCTAACCGGATTCAGCTAATAATTATGAAACAATCTGTGATTTTAAATAGTAAGATTACAAAAATGACAAATATTGTGTCACATTATTATAATGAAACTAAATGGTGTTAGAAATTTATGTTAGTCTTTTAAATAATAAATATGTTCTTCTATCGACATTTTTATTCCTTAGTCCCCGCACTATGCGAGTGATATTCTTAGGTGTGCTTCGTGGAATAGGAAATTAATTAATTAATTTTTTTATTTGAAGCCCACCTACGGGTGTGCTAAGTGGAATACTTTAGGTGTGCTTCGTCTGGGTGTGCTTCGTTTGGGTGCGCTTCGTGGAATACCTCGTTATTTTGTAATAAAATAAATTAAAATGTTTCGCAGTTTTTATTTAATTTAGTAGGACAAACGATAAATTGTTGTCGAAAAACAAATCCACATAGTCCTACGAATTTTACTAGTACCTACTATAAACGCAAAGTTAGTGTTTATGGATTTGTTTGTCACTCTTTCACGCTAAAACTACAGGGTGTTGTGTACCTAAAGAAAGTTAACAAAAACTTAGGTACACATGAGAATAACCTCCCCACTCAGAGACATTTAATGGTTACTTAAGCCATTCCTTAGTGGAGGATTTGTATGACATTCCTTAAGTAATCATTAAATGTCTCTGATTGGGGAGGTTACTTACACATAAGCTACTTTTTATCTGTATCCTAGATGTAGCTCTCTCAAGACGCGAGTACGGGTGAAACCGCACGCGGCGCGTTAGCTAGTTAACTATAAAATAAATGTCACTGTGTTAATCCTACTACAAATTAGCAAACATCAAAACATACAAAGTATCTTAATGTTAATACTTGTGCTAGTTAACTTAGGGCATTAGCGACGTAACTCTCGGCTAAAGTCGGCAGGCATCGGAACCGATCGGCTTACGTTCGGCTTTTAGGCTGAACCCGGCTTAGCCTAGTTCTTATCATAGTTTGTTAGACATGTTAATAGATTAAAGGGTAAATAGACCTTTGCTGGCTTGGTAGCTTTAAGTGGTTGGGACATAGTAGGCAGAAAGTTAAATTATTGTATTATGCTCCTGGTCCTTAACTAGGTCCATAGCTGGGAGCCAGTTTGTCATACTTTGCGCCAAAATTCACCGACAACATAATCGTCAGGTTTCTTAAAACATCTGTTTCTTCAGAATTTTCATTTTCAATTTTCAAAGTAACCATGTGAAAATGGTCCGTCTTAACTGTTGTTTGAAAAGTTCAGATCAGAAATGCCTGAAAATCTATGGTCAAAAATTGCCTTGAGGAGGAGGGCAGATAGGCACTGGCATGGAAGATTTAGCTGCTTTTGTTAGACACAGGAAAAGGCTAGGCAAATTACTTGTTTGTATTTCCTTTCATGTGACATTCGAAAAGATTTTAATAGCTTTAGGTTATTGATTTTGATCAATAAACCAAACAGTTGGCGGCATAATCTGCAATTCACAAGACCTTCAGTTTCACTTAACCACGATTAACTTTAATATTAATGAAAATAATAATGAACGTCATACCGCCAACGTTAATTTAGAGGTAGATCCCTCTTTACAGTTACTTACATAGACACGATCTCACTCGGTAAATATAATCGATACGAGCGTGCCGAATCGATTAAGTCTTTATCGATTCAATCGAAGTAGGACGATGAAGTAATCGACTGAGATTGTTTTGTGGCATGTACAATTTGTCTTGAAGTATAAATAAAATGGGTTTGCTACAAAAAGCTGTGTTAATTCCGAGGTGGTTGTGTCGAATTGATTTAGTGCTTTTGGCTTTGTGAAGAATGTTTGAGACAAGTTAATAGTGAATGGCAACAGGTTGCGTAGTTCTAACGCTAGATCCTGGCCCCGGTTTCACTCGCATGCACATAAAACTGACAATAATCCTATACTCCCAGAGATCACTATATTATAGGTTATTCTTTATGAAATCTCTATGAAGTATGTACAAATAAAAATTAATATAAATAGAACAATTTTAGTACATTATAATAGTTTCTCCAGAAACCAACTAAAATCTAATAAAACAGCTCGTTAAAATATAACTCTAGATTACTTTGAACAGCCTCTAAAAATCTCAATAAAATAATGATATAACACGCTTATCATTGGTCGGGTTAACGAGACGGCACCGCTGTGAACGGGTTAGAGCTTTTAACCTGTCAATGATTTATCCAATATGGCGATGTTAAAGTCAGTATTATCGCGGGCTACTAGAGCCAAACGATTTTGACACACCCTGTGTCAGTACCACTTAGGTTTGTGTCCTTTTAGCTAATCACTTGTGTTGATTTGTGGTTGATGCTAGATCTATATTGTAAGTCGGCAGTTGGATTGATATTGCATATTTTGTTATAAAAAACCTCACATCCAATGTAGGACGAGAATTTACGGATTTTTGTGTGTTGCAAAATATCACAGAATTAGATATTTGATTTTGTAATTTTCCTAACTTTACAATACAGACCAGTAACGCAAGGAAATTTTGCTCCACTCCATCTCCATGTAAAACTTTAAAAGTGGCAGTAAAAATTCAGAAGTTTTATGTTTAAAATGTTGGCTTCAAAATCAATTGATTAATTTAATTTTCAATCAATACTCAGCATAGTTCCTAACACTGTATGTTTTAAGTTTAAATCTCCTCATATTGTTAATACACCTATTTCTACAAACACCTAATGACCAACACCCAATTTTTCCTGACGATCCAAATAATCATTAGCATTGGAAATGACAGATCTGAGCAATATATCACTCGAGTCATCAACGATCGAAGCTGATGGCTGCTGCGTGCGCGCATCTGAGGTGTATGCGCGATCAATCAAAGTAGCTTATGTCAATGTTACAATTATAGAGGCTTGGTTTTGTTTTGTTTTTGGAAATTAACTAGTAATTTAAGAAGGCATTTAAGTTTTTATGAAGGGGTAATTTCTAAGCGGTTTGCGATAGAAATTGTCTGGAAAAAATAGTCTCATTCACTTCGGATTTCAATAACTTACCTCTATTTTGTTTTGCTTACCTACTTAAAAAAGATAGAATTTTTACATTAGCCCCTATACAAGCTGTTGATTTGCATCCGTGCCATAGTCAAGGACGTAATTATACTAATGATTCTCAACCCAAATCAACAAAAAAATTAAAATCAAAAATGTTTGATTTTAATTTTTTTTCGGAAATCCGTCAATGTCATCTAGCCGTATTTAAACTTGGCGCGTGTGTTACTGGCCTTAAAACCGTGCTGCGCCTTCACACAAACGCAAACACAAAGCATACGCAACGATTATTCATAAATCTATACATACATATAATAAATCTGTAGAAAGTGATTGTTTGTTCGGGATTCACGTAAAATCTACGAATTTAATGCAGACAATGCTTATATACAAAAGTTCTACGTAACTTGGGGTATTACTTAGGCTTTGTTTCATCGAAATCGGTTCACTCTATCAAAAGATATGATTAATTTAGTGAATTCAAGATGTAAAATATTACGACACGCAACCTGTTTGACAAAACAGTACAGGTTAAAGTAGCTCCATCTGTGGTAAATAAAATACATCAAGAAGCGAGGTGGTAAATAACAATGAATTACCATTTACATTCTTTATATACTATTATTTCAATAGATGGAGTTGTGTATTTTCCGTAATTCACCATATTTTAACACGTAGTGTAATTTTTCGATAGACATTTCAATAGTGTTTGTCAGTTTGCCGTGCCACATCAAAATCCAACTATAATTATTACCTTGATGAAAGGAAAATTAATAGATCTCAGCCAAATTTAAAACGGTGCCATCTAAATTATTTTTTGAACATTATGTCAAAAATGATGACTTTAGTATAACAATTAATTATAATTTAAAGTTACAGATGGAGTTCATATCAGGATTTTTTCATAAACATAGTTTAGCTTATCTTCCACTAATGTGGTGGCCTTAAACAAATTACTTTGAGTGAGTAGTATTATTTTTTCTGATGCAAAATATGAAAACTTAATCCTAGAAGAAATCAGGATCTATCTCTCGCAAGCGCTGCTAAGCGTGAGATAATGTAGGCTTCTGTAGCTTTAAAAACCAGCCCAGATACAAAGTGCAGATAAGAAATGGGAGCTGCCTTATCGCGTCTGAAAACGTACAAAATACGCGTCGCATACCAGAGACATGCTTACTTTCAACTTCCGATCGCAATTAATACACTGTTCACGATTACGAACAGTCTCAGTTAGACCCGAGCCAAGTCTAAAAAAAAACCTTTTATATAAAACTACGTTTGATATCATCATCATCCTCCGAGCCTTTTTCCCAAACTATGTTGGGGTCGGCTTCCAGTCTAACCGGATTTAGCTGAGTACCAGTGCTTTACAAGAAGCGACTGCCTATCTGACCTCCTCAACCCAGTTACCCGGGCAACCCAATACCCCTTGGTTAGACTGGTGTCAGACTAGCTGGCTTCTGACTACCCGTGACGACTGCCAAGGATGTTAAATGACAGCCGGGACCTACAGTTTAACGTGCTATCCGAAACACAGTCATTGGTGCCTAAGATATACTTAGAAAGTACATACAAACTTAGAAAAGTTGCATTGGTACTTGCCTGACCTGGAATCGAACCCGCGCCCTCATACTCGAGAGGTTGGTTCTTTGCCCACTAGGCCACCACGACTTTTGATATCATTCAATTACAAAGACAGAATTGTTCTCTGTTGCAAATCCTATCCACCTATATCCTATCCTAATCCAGAATGCATTGCAGGTGTGCATTGCACAAAAACCAATGGTATCCTATTCGAGAAGTCAAAAGAGTTGACCTGCCAACGTCAGCTTCTGCGCTAAGCAAGTGTTCTTAATAGTACCATCAGAATTACATTCATCGTTGAATGAGGTGAATAAATTTTCAGAAACCACAATAACAGTAGGAGCCAAAGCGTATTATCGCTTCATAGAGCTCTGATTGGCCCCAGGTGACCAAGTCAGGTCTGATTTGTTCGTTCATCAGATCTTTGAAAGTGTTTCGGTGGATACTTACTGTCATCCTGTTTACGTGTGACACAAAATATGGTATATAAACGTCCTCCGCAAGAGCGAAATTTTCCCGGTGAGCGGTAGTGACGCACAGTATACAACACTTCTGTTTCTTTTGATTTGCTGGCTCCACCAAGAAATGACAAATTGCGAGCGTACATTTTGAAAATCTTGGCAAAACTGCAGGTTTCAAGTACGAACACATGAAGTGGACTCTCTCAGATACGTACATTTTGCCTATTCGTGAACTAATGCAAACATTTCGGTGGAGTCCCGGCTTAGGCCACCACATTAGGCGTGCGCGATCCTCGGACGTGTGAGTAGCGCGGGCGCCGCGCGTGCGTCGCGAGCGCGTTGAGTGAGCGTCGCGTTTTGCTGCCCTGCGGCATTTGTAGCGCGCTCGCGGCGCGCACGCGCCGCTCTCCTTGACGTTTAACTGCTAAGGCGTTTAGCGGGTGGCGGGGATAGCGGGCGAAGGGGTAAGAACGCAACTCGAGCGCCGCGTGCTCGCCGCGAGCGCGTCGCTTGCACTCTTCACACATGCCGCAGGGCAGCAAAACGCGATGTTCACGCAGCGCGCTCGCGACGCCCGCGCTACTCACACGCCCGAGGATCGCGCACGCCTAATTTGGGGTCAGCCTTACCACAGTGAGTAAGTGAAACTATCCTACCCTATGCGCCTGCTGATGATGATGACTCATTTCATCATCCATCCAGCTATTCCCCAACTATGTTGGTGTTCTGGCTTCCAGTCGCCGAATCTGTTCGAGTACCAATGTTTTGCTTGGAGCGACTACCTATCTGTTCTCTTCAATCCAGTCACATTACAAGACATTATCCATGGTAAGACTAACAGACTTTCTGGCTTCTGATTAGTCACAGCAGCTGCAGAAAATGTACAAATGACAGCTTTGTCAGACTCAAAGCATATAGACATAGATTATAGCTGTTTCCTGTGAAAATTACTTACGCACTATACGTAATAATTTTCCAAATTGGCTGACTAGATCCAGAGATATTCACAACGTCACAAACTTTACTTCTTTTATTTAGATAAATGGTCACATCCACAACACAACCTTGATCATTGAATCTATGCGACTGCTAAGTGCTAATCCTAATTATACTGTCACGTGAAAGAATGCACCTACGGGATAAGTAGTATTTTGACTATTCTATATTGCCCACGCAGACGAAGTTGCGGGCAACAGCTAGTTTCATTCATAAAATTGGAGTACTTCTGAAATACTATGACATTACAATGATAAAAAAAGCAGTGCATATTAGCTATTTCCCGTCTACTGTGATTCCAATCGACTATTTACGTATTTTATGTCCTCCTCCTGAAGTATGGCACAAATGCAAATCAACACCTTGTATAAGTGATGTGAAATTCCTATCAATTAAGTAAGAACAACAGATACTTATATGGGTTTTCAAAATACATATGCATAGGACCCATGCGGATTACAAACCCGTAGATTTCAAATGTCATATTATGTGTACATTATACAGACTTTCTTTTTGTTATAAATTAGTACTTACATTCTTTTAATAAGTGCGTCATGTGACGCCTTTTTGTCTAACGGCTGATTTCTATAGATATGGCGTCCATCCCATGACGGCTTACAAAGCTTAATAATCGCCGTAATAAGGCCATGGTGCCACAATGGTGGGCGTGACACCATCATTAAACGTACAGCCTTTTACATTCACTGGTGAAATCAAATATTGCGACAAAAGAAGTACTTCTTCTTAGTAATTTGAGTTATTTTCGTCAAATATCCGCTCTTCTTTATTGTCTTTTGTCTTCTCTTCTGCCCAAGAAACACTTAAGAAAATGCATTTAAAGTTACTTTAAAAATATGTCGATTGATTGCATATTTAAGTATTGTACAATTTTAACGATGGCAGAGGGAGGCAAAAATTTTGATTGACTATCTTAATTAACCATTTATAACTTTTTCCTCAGTGAATTTAAGATTTTATAACCAGTTTTTAACCAGTTAAGAGGACGAATTGGAATTTTTGGCGCCAAGGATCTCAATTTTTCTCAGTAAATACAAAACTGATCAAAATACAACTTGGTTACCTGAAAGTTCATGATATAAACCTTATTTTGTTAGACGTCAAAACATGATTAGGTGACTTTTATAACAGAGAAAAATATATCAAACATACCTCTTTTTAAAAAGAGATTCACATATTATGGGCAAACGGGACCGATTTAAGCCTCTTAACTTTTTTAGTAGTTGAGTATATACATACTCTTTAAAATTGTAGAAGGAATTTTTATCAAATTATCATTTCTAAATAATAAAATTACAAAACCATTTTGTCGCTTACGACTTTTAGTTATAAGCTAGCGCGCGTATTGTTATCCTCGCCCCGCTCAGACGCTCCGACCCCTTTTGGCGCCTTAGATGCGCGTGCCGGTTATGGAATTATTGTTGACCAATTCCTCGCCTTAACGGCTTTAGTTCCTAAATAAGGTTTCAAAAATATCTTAATTATATAATTCCATGGCGTATAGGAATACCGTCGTAAAGATAAAAGTTATTTTGATTTCTTTATATTCTACTAGTCCATAAATGTAAACTGAGATTACGTTATATGTACTGAGACTCCTTTTTTACAGTCAGACTGTTCTTTAAGTGTTATGTTCGTAAATATTTCGTTAAGAAAAATGGCAAATCTATCATTTTTTATGGGAACTCATCAAATGACCTCCCGCTGTGGGTGCAGCGCTGTGGGTCAGACTCAACTGACTAAAACCCATTATGTTCCTTCTTAAGCCTTTTATATACCAGGGCCACGGTAACTCTGTCGAACAATCCCGCAGCCCCGGAAAGAAAATAAATAGATCTCTCTTTGACTTTAGATAACTTATGATGATCTCGTAATAAAATTTTGACAGCTCCTAATTAAGGTACCAAGTATTATTATTATAGTTTACGCGTTCCCTGTGGCATAATGTGTTAGCTGTTAGGCTAGGCACAGACTATCTCCCACCTGCGCCCGCGCTGATGACCAGGCGGGTAGTGTGCGTGGGCTTTATGTGTAGGGCTGCTTCGTGTGATAGGACCTTGGTCGATTAGGGATTTTATTGTGATATGTGTTTTGTGGTTGATTTTAATTTCATGTGTTTTTTTGTTATTGTTTGTTTGGTTTATTGAATAGTGACCAAAATGTGGTTGCTTGCTTGAGGTATTTCTTGTTTGCTCACGTTTAATTTGAAGGCAAAATCGTTTAAAATTAATAAGATATCACTTCCGCAAGTCAAAAATATCAAAAAAGATGCATAGATAACTTTTCTTTTAGTACCTAAAGCTGATCATATGCTTTTACTACTGTAGTATAAATAAACCTCTTCTTACCTCGACGAAGTGCTTATATAAATAGTGGATAATAATCAAAATTTCCATTAACGATTAATTAGGTAAACTAAACAAATACACTTTAGTGGCAGACCTATGATACATGCGCCCACGCATACCTGCAGGGTCTAGGCTACTCAGACTGCGCGGCCTCAATATAAAATATCTATGACTTAATGCCTCCACCACTCTCTGTTCTATGGTCGGCTGATGGTGGAAAATCTGGCCATAGTTTATTACCTTTGATATCATGTACTGGATTGCCCGGGTGACTGGGTTGAGGAGGTCAGATGTCGCTTCTTGTAAAACACTGGTATCTACTCAGATGGATCCGGTTAGGCTGGAAGCCGACCCCAACATAGTTGGGAAAAGGACCGGGACATGGTGATGATGAGTTTTTTAACTTTGGTATTACTCAGCCTGTACTGTCCCATTGCTGGGTAAAGGCCTCCCCCATAGCCCTCCATTTATCTCAAGATTGATAACTGATAAATAAACCTCATCCACATTCACAACAGCTATTTTATACGTTTGCTTTGTTTAAACCTTGTTTATTACAATAACTTGTATTAGCCAGCCCTATAACCCGCGCCCACGCAGCCTAGCGGTCTAGGCCAGTGAGTGCTGTCTTAATAATAAAATAACTATGATGAATGTTCTGCGCGCTCATTCAACAGTCGCCCTTATCTTATCGACGCTGATTCTAACAGCGGTGACAACATGAATTCCTGACAATGGTTTTCCTTCAGTATTAGTGTTATTGCCTTATTATCCTGCTAATATTATGAACGCGAAAGTTTGAATGTAAGTTTATCTTAAGCAAAAATGGATTTTGATGAAAGTTGGTCTTGTTTTTTATCCGGGCGCATTAGCTCTCTCAGGAAGGTCGTGAAACCGATGGAGGAAACTAGCTTCTGCAAAAAAATTACGGTTTTTATTTTCCGAAGTAGTACTTAATTAATATAAAAGCCGCTTGGGTACCACATATAACAAATGCAAAAAGTATCTGCTTTGTAATTCTCGAGGGATTTATATAGGTATGTGTTGTGTATGAAGTTCGATCCTAGCAAGAACTTTTAGTAGGTTCTACAAAAAATATTAAAAAAAAAACAGAATATTAACACAAAGTTCCAAACATCCCAAAACCCTTGAGGCCACTAAACCACGTATTCCGTCCATAACCTCTTTCAGACTATCAACTCCGTACATATACGAGTTGTCTGTCTGTCCGACTGTCTATCCACCTGAAATTATAATCCTTTAGCGGGATATTACGACACCCACACGAATTGAAACCATGAAGAACAAAATTACTTGCGGAGGTTCCATAACGGAAAATCGCCTAAGAAAGTAGCGCGCCAAAATGCGGCTGTGCGGGGGACGAGGAACGTTACTGTTTTCGCCCTTACACACCTTTGGATCCGACCATTTTTATAACACAAAAACTATCGACAGATGTATCAAAAAACCAAAACGCCTCGTTAGTTCACTAGTAACTGATCGTTTTTGTCATGCCAACCGTACGAATTTAACCTAAAAGAAGGCCTGGCCTACCTGCATTATGGCATCTCCGCTCATGTTTCCTTACTCCGTGGAATCGATTCCCATTGAGAGTATTCATTCATAAGTTCATAACTAGCGATTGTATTTATAGCTAAAAGATATCGTGCGCGTGCGTCTCAAGTGGTGTACTCATTTCTAAACACATTGGTGCTGTGGTATCAGTCAAATGGATTAAAAGTTTTTTTGTGGTCTAGTAGGTAATGTAGAAGGCTTTATCTATACTAATATTATAAAGCTGAAGTTTGTTTGTTTGTTTGTTTGAACGCGCTAATCTGAGGAACTACTGGTCCGATTTGAAAATTTCTTTCAGTGTTAGATATCCCATTTATCGAGGAAGGCTATAGGCTACTTTTTATCCCGGTACGGAAAGTAGTTCCCACGGGATGCGGGTGAAACCGCTGGCAGAAGCTAGTAGAAGATAAAGCTGTTTTAAGTGGGAAGTTTGCCTGGCATTGAGTAGGTCCAACCATATTAATTCCATGTTAGAGTATTTATTGGAATGTCTGTAACATATCCCTAATCACCTGTAACGGATATGCCAATATAGTGGAAATATTTCAGTAGTAAATTTACGGCCACCCATCCAAAAACTATAACTTAACCTTAACTTCAGAAACACAATTGCGGCTATTAATTAACTTTTCTGAACTATTAATGAAGTCATTACCCCTATCTGAAAGTTTCCTATATTCAAAGATCTAAGTAATTTGAGTCTCCTTATCTCCCGTAGGTACATTCCGGCTCTCGTCCCGCGCTCGTGTTTCATAATGCGTATGCGCAACTGTACACCGATAGACAATCCTTTAAATACATATGGTGATGACTTTATTATGGGATCATGGGTTAATGAACTCTACTGTTCTTCAAAAAATATCTGGATTTAATGTGTTATCTCGCAACTTTCAAATCTCAGAAAATTTAAATATTCCGCTTCTACTCAGATTCGCGTTCATTCAGTTCGCAAAAATCTGGATTGAAAAGCTGTGAAAGCGCCCATAAGTGTGTTCCAGAAGTAGAGTTGATTAAATATGTTTCTTTCCTCATACAATATACATCATAAATACTATATACACCCTTTACATTAACGCAGAACACTTCATACAAAGCGAAATTGAATTAATTACACGCAGTTGAATAAACAAAAAACTTGACTAGTCATAACGCTCAAAAAGCACAAAGACAGTTCGATAATATTTTTTTATCGATCAATTACAAACGTGAGTTCACCTCTATTAGCGAGCACTACTCTAATAGTACGCGCACACTGCAAACTTTTAGTCGGCCGATAGTTTGTTTGGGCTCATAAAAATCAGTATGAAGATGAATTAATATTATTAATTAATTCGATTTTTATTCTTATTAATTTTTGTTTGTATTAATTTAAAAAAGTTAAAATAAACTTATCAGAAAACTTTGATTAATATCAAGATTTTCTTTAAAAAAAATGCCAACCGCTGATAGTTGGCTCGACGGTAGTTTTCTTTTAAACAGTAGTGAATTCAGTCAAAGGTTTCAGTCCTTCTGATACCGGCCAAATACGAGATCTTTGTAAGGGTGCGTCCACATCTGGCGAATGCGCCGCGAATGCGCAGCACGCGAGCCGATCGCGAGCTGTCCGCGAGCTGCGCGCGTGCATTTTTGTTCGTGCGCCGCTTCTGCGCCGCCCGCGCGCAGCTCGCGCGCGACCTAAGCGCCGCACGCGAGCGGCGCGCAGGCGGCGCGCGACGTCTGCCATCTTCGATAGTACTGAGCCAATATACGGAACTGTAAGGGCGAGAACTGATTGCGCGCAGATCGCGCGCCGCTCGCGCGCTCTATACGAGCCTTGCGTGAGTTGCGCTAAAGAGGCGCACCGAACTATTGCAGTGACTGCACGCGCGCAGCTCGCGGACAGCTCGCGATCGGCTCGCGTGCTGCGCATTCGCGGCGCATTCGCCAGATGTGGACGCACCCTAATGTATTACCGTTCATCATCATACTGATTTATGAGCCCGAACAAACTGTCGGCCGACTAAAAGTTTGCATTGTGGTACTCTAAAGGCCATACAGCGTGTTTGTATTGACATCATGCACCATAATTAACTTTAGTTTTTGTTGTAAGTAGTTTTTATTGCACGTGTAATCGTTGGATTAGCACTTTTTATGGTCATACTGAGATTACAGCACGGGTGTTGAACTTTGTTCACGTGCCATTTGTTCTATGACAAAAATGGAAACAGCTTCACTATTTAAACTTCAAATGTAGGTATTCATCCCAATTCGAGAAAAAAGATTAATTGTAGATATTTACAATTTCCTAGTTGTCATAAAAAATTGATTGTATATGACTTCACTTCGATAAAATAGTAATGAACCTATATATCTTTCTGTATTTTGAATAGTCAACTACTACTATAACTACTACTATACTGAATACTACTACTATACTGACTCTTCCTTTAACATTTATTTGCAACTATTCAACAATCATCACATCACCACACAACCAGTCTAATATATTACCATTATCACCTAAAAAAACACCATTAGGAATGCTGTTTCCAACAAAAAAAACGTCCAAAATCTAAGCTTGATAAAAAAAGTTGCCCATCCCTGATCTAGGCAGTCCTTATATGGCAATGGTGGACTGCCTTATAAGGAGCGGCGCGCGAGTCGCGATTTGAACATAGAACCTTGATTTGTCAGAATGACTGGCCAGTAATTATAACGAATACCAATCTGTGAATAACTGGTTCTATGGCATTGTATGGGGATTTAGAGTATTTTAGACCGTCTGTGCTGACGAGATTTGACATAATAAAGAAAAATACCCAATTTACGAATTCGGAACAATCTTAGATTCGTTTTTAATTAATTTACTCATCATCTCCAGAGCCTTTTTCTCAACCATGTTGGGGTCGGCTTCCAGTCTGACCGCATGCAGCTGAGTACCAGTGTTTTGCAAGGAGCGACTGCCTATCTGACCTCCTCAGCCCAGTTACCCGGGCAACCCGATACCCCTTGGTTAGACTGGCGTCAGACTGACTGGCTAATGAATAGAGATGTGTGAACTCTTGGTTTTTTATATTATATCTCTAGGTACACTTTGATTTGCAACGGCTTTCGATGAAATAACTATATTCGCTTTGTTAATTTGTAAAATTAAGTTTATCATGTCACAGATGTGAGATTTGTGCCTAATTAAGATCCCAGTGAAATTACAAAATACGATCACAGTTATGCAGGACAGTGGTCTTAAGATAACCGTGTTTATAATGTCGGGACAATGTCGGGACACCTTTTCACACACGGTCGGTTAGCCCCATGGTAAGTTATTAATTAACTTGTGTTATGGGTGCTAACACAACTGATAAACTACATATAGCTACATATATACATATTTATAAATACATATTGTAACACCCAGACCACGGCCAACAAGCATGCTCATCACACAAATGTCGACCGAACCGGGAATCGAACCCGGGACCTCAGGTCCGGCAGTCCGGCATGGTGACCATTGCGCCATCGAGGTCTCAGATAAGAGAGCAGAATTTACTATCAGCGAAGAAAACTTGCATTCCTCTTTTGTTTTTAGCGTAAAAAGAGGACGTTATTTAGATCTTTAATTAATTAAAAGAATTCATGGAAAATGAGAATTCCAATAATTATACATAGGTAGCCGTTTTCCCGCGGTTTCCCGCGGTTTTGTAAAATTACTCGGGAAGAGTGTAGGGTTCCAAAAGAGAAATGAAAGAATTTTCAAATCGCTTTAGTAACTTCGGAGCCTGTGGGGTACAAAAAACAGAAAGAACATTCCTGTTTATTATATAAGTATATATTTTTTCTGTAATATACTTACATGAAAATTACTGAAGAGAACTTTTATAATTTTGCAAAGTAAAGGTACCACAGTTGCCATGGCAACGCGCATGCGCTGTCGATGCATTCTTGTGAGTGAATGGAACGCGTGAGTGAACGATAGCTCTCGTAAACTATTGTATTGGAGTATTGGACTGCGGTATTACAAATACTGGTGTTCAGTTAAGGCTGCCTATCTTCGAAGGTTTAAAATAAGCAAGATAA
The DNA here is from genome assembly GCA_963856015.1 of Helicoverpa assulta. Taxonomy (NCBI): domain Eukaryota; kingdom Metazoa; phylum Arthropoda; class Insecta; order Lepidoptera; family Noctuidae; genus Helicoverpa; species Helicoverpa assulta. The sequence continues at coordinate 750,267 of CAWLCW010000008.1, forward strand.
AAAAATATTTCTTTCAATGTAGTTTTAGTAGCCCGAAGTCTGAAAGTTGGTAGTTTTAAACTCTGCTGGGAGGGTAGGTAAAGACATTGTCGCAGTCGTTGTGAAATTCCATGACAAAGGCAGCCAGACGGATTTACAAAAAATCTGACACTAGGGCTTGTTAGGTGATTGATTAACTTGGAGCTGGCTCTATTAGAAGATTATCAAAAATGACCATGCCCCTTCACGCGTATGAAGCTGACAGTCATTTACTGGTACACCATAAAATGTGCTAAGTACATATGTTTGCTGGTACTACCAGTACTATCCTTCTCCGTGTGAGAGGAGGCCTGTGCCCAGCAGTGGGACGATAAAAAGGCTGTAACAGTAACTACCAGTAATATAGAGGTACAGTATTCCCGATAACCTCACAAGACGTAGGAAATCAACTTCAAAAGTTGGACAAGTAAATAAATTTTCGTATGTACCAACCCTAAACAAGTGTGTACTGAAGTTAACCCGGTACTATAGATCTAAGTTATTTGCACTGGTTACAAAGTGTTCCAAGCATAATAGATATTGACTCGCTGCATACGGTAAACTCTGCTTACCTTTATTATAATAGCTGTCTAGCAAACAATTTTATGATTGTTAAATAAAATAAATTGTTACAGAAATTGGTTTGTATTTCAGTGTAAAGTAATATACCTGGGATGTATAGGTACTTTGAACATATATAAGTTGATACAAGTGAAACCAAAGTATTTTTGAAGAATTAATATATGTACATGCTTATTGTTGAATTTGATTGATACCAATTACGCGCGTTTATGAGTTCTAATTAGGTCCCAAATCAGAGGTCACCAGTTCAGTTCCATTATTAAATTGAAGTGTATGACGGACAGTGAATTCGCACAGTGCAACGAACAAGATTTGAACCCACGACCCCTTCAATCAGCAGGCTATAATTGAGTCGGTTTCAGTTCACTGACCGATCTGAAAATACTAACATCTTAAATTACAAGCACTAATAACAGTTAGCTCTTAATTCAAACAATGTGAAGCTAAACAATGCTGCGCCTGCGCCGGTGTGAAGCATCACACAGGAGATGCAGAAGATCAGCATTGTGCATTGTTTTTCTCAAAAATTCTTTGAGTATTTTAACTGACAATGAGTTTTATGTTGAGGTCCTTCATTTCATTTAAGCTCAAAATTAATTCAAACTCAAAATATTTCTTGGAAAATTATTAAATGTTTCAAATGATGTGATTTACAATCTGTCTTTGCTTTTCCTAATTCTGCTACCTGCACCATATTTACCTACTTTAAATATCCCATTTACATTATGGCAGTTCGTTTATAATTCATAGTTATCTTCAAATACGTAACTCATCATCCTCCGAGCCTTTTTCCCAACTATGTTGGGGTCGGCTTCCAGTCTATTCAAATATGTAACGCAAAAACTATTTACTATTTTTGTAGTAAAATAGTGGTACTTTGCACTATTTTTCTACGAAGTGGTACAAATCGCTTCCGACCGCCAGTCACGATTCAAGTTACTGCATTCCCGGCAAGTGCCCGTGATGAGGATATTCACACCGAATTTATGCACAAATAGAACTAACTAAAGCAATGTTATGGAAAGCTGTTGAATGTGAAACAAAGTTAAACCAAACTCTGCATAGATGTTGGTTAGATGGATTTAATTTGTTTATCAAAAGTAGGGTCTTAGAATGAGGTCTGTTTGTGATACTTCTATACCATGCAGTGAATTGGAACATTGCCTTTAATCGGGCTGAATAGTTCTATTTTTTTAAAGTTAAATATGAACTGTCATTTTTAGCACTTTACACATGTCACATAAACACATAGGTTTCATTTCGACATTTTAACGGACCTCTGAGTTACTAATCACGTAAAACAGTTTTTCGCACATAAATTATTCAGAATTTCAGTAACAAATCGTCTCCTTATGTCGATAACTTTATTCCCATCCCTAGCTACAGCAAACAATGTGAACGCGATACACTTGCACAGCTCTAACACAATACACGCCAATACACGGTGAGAATACGCCTTCAGGCTCCAAAGACTGACTTACTTCAAACTATTGTTGAAGAGATATGATAAGTATACCTTCGGCTCTGAACGTCATCCATCAATCTAGTAGAACTTTAATATTTACTTAGGCTGCAGCCCGCGGCAAGCGTTTGGACAGGCGTTAATTTAATTACTGAAAGAATTTAGACGCATGATAGATTGACAATTAATAACTGTAGGTACCTATTTAACCGCCTACCATCTAGTCTACCATCCTATTGTTAGAATAAATTGTACTTGAAACGAAAGCTCCTTGTGTAAAAGTAAGAACTGTTTAAACTCGAATCGAACCGAGATGTTTCATTTGCTGAATTAAGCAGCATCGGCAACAAAGATTAAGCTGGACTAGACCAGCCAAGAGAGACATGTATGTAGAAAACTGACCTCTTTTAGACAATTTGTAGATTCTGTGAGCCTAGCTATGGAATTTAAGATACAAAGACAAACAAAATTGCTAGAGCCACTACATACACACTTTTAACGAGGTTAAAGTTAGTGTCAATTAACATAATTTTCTATTGTTAAACACGCATAAACGCGATGTCTATGTAATAATACCAAGTCAGGTGACTAAGTGAATTCCCTCAGAAGGTATGACGTCTGCGCAGCTTAGCCGGGAGATATATCTCAGTATTCAGCTTCGCGCCCACCATAAAATCTCCATAACTGTGGTAAACTGAATAAATATGCAACAGTTAAATGATCGATATGCATAATATTCCCCCGGACAACGGCTTTCGTTCGAACCATTTTGTCACTGTGCAGATAAGTTCAGAAGCTCTACGCATGTAAATGCATTTGTGGAATTATTTTCTAGTCTTGATAGTTTCAATCGTAGGTATTTCTATGCTGGCTTATTAATATAATGACTCGATTAATACATAGATTAATAAAATAAAATAGATTAATACATAGATATTATACAAGAAACTATATGACATATTTACACAAAAAAATTAAACTATTACTATATTTACAAACTAAATTATTCCCTACAACTTACCAACAAACTAGAATAAATATTGCTTGTAGTTTAGTACTGAGAGACTTTTTGATGCATCTTCCAAAAGGTTTTTAGCTCCACTAGATTTAGATTTTTATGAGTTCAAAAATGAATTTAAGTGGTTGTTGAAAATCCCATCATCGAGCACCTCTGACATAATTGAAATGTGCATGCATATTTGCACAAACGACCGTCTCTGAGAGGATTTTCTGCTATTTACTTTACGAATGATTTTGTAGAGCAAACACAGAATAAATAACTTGTGATTTACGATTTTGAACTATGCCGCGCTTAAAGGGTTATTACTGAGAAACTGAATATTGTTGTGTTGAAAGTAATTTTATGGCTTATTTTGCGTTTCTTGTTTCTTACTTTAACAGGATCAGAAATAACGTTTTTGAGTAGCTAAAGATAGGAAGTCCCTGAGAAAATATTGGTATGCAATATCTTGTTCTATATGGTGACATACAGGCTGACATACATAGAGATTAAAAAAAAAACCTAATTGGTGCTGCATACTCCATTACAGGTGGGATCGCGTCACTATCTGATTATTGATCATTTATTTTTTAAACATTGCAAAAAAAACACCTTATCAATTGCTAATCAAAGAATGTACAATTAAACAAGAAAGAATCCTTACAGCAAAGCATCCTCTGAGCTACAAAAGCGAAACCTTACTATCAGGCATCACAGCTATCTGACAGATAGTGGGGCTGGTGGGACCGGCTGCGCCACTTACTGGTATCACCGCGGCGCACGCGCACGATAGCAAGCATTAGCTACCCGCCATGTAAACATACGATGGTGGAATAGATTAGGCATTCGTCTCAACTAGATCTTTGCTTAAAAGACGTGTTTGCGTGGTTTCGTCCCCGTCAAAGAAAGGTTATATTTAAAAACCATAGATCAAATAATTTTCTACACATTTAAATTATCAATTGTCTTGATGCTATATACCTATAAAGAAAATCCGCTGTGAAGGTTTTACTTGAAGCGATTTTTTAACGTACTCAATAAAGTTAATGCTCAACTTAGTTTAAGTTTAAACAAACGAGTACTTACTCGCCATCACCACTCTCTTCTTGTACTTAAGTACCTACACGCCCTGACTTCACCTTCACTAAAACATTTCAACGGCTTGTTCCCACCTGCTCCACTAATTCCTTCACAACGGGTCCAAAGCGAATAAAACAATTCTTTAAAAATAGTAAAATCCTTCCCCTGAGCTCTAAAATATTTTAAATACAGAGACCTAATTTAGATATTCTGCAATTGCAATTTTTGGAAGGAATTTGAAAGTATATTTTGTTCTACAAAATTTTCGACCCAAGTGGAAGAATTGTACGAAAACTTTGCTAACAGTAAACAATGGCTTTGGAGTGAAAGGGAACAAGCCATCTCAAGTGGCTAGTTAACCTAGTTCGTTCTAATTAACAGCTCTGAACTAAAAGCTGTACCGTTGGGCCTAGATCTAGTGACCTTAGGTTTAAGTAAATGTTATCCTAACTAATATTATAAATGTGAAAGTAACTCTGTCCGTCTGTCTTTCTGTCTGTCTGTCTTTTCTTCACGCCTAAACTACTGAACCGATTTGTGTGAAATTTGGTACAGACATAGGTTGGAACTTGAGAAAGGACATAGGATAGTTTTTATTACAAAAAAATATAAAAATAGAAAAATAAAATTTATTCCGGACATATAGCGCCATCTATTGGTCAAACCAAAAATCTGCCGGAAGTCACTATTCCTCGCGAGCGAAGTCGCGGGCAAAAGCTAGTAGTTAAATATTGTGTGTAGTCTTGTAAAATGGAGGCTTGAGCCGGCGCAGGCGCCGACGTGAAACCACTTAGGGTTATGAAGTGTGATAAATCTTAGCCTTGAGTGGCTTAATAATGTGATTGTTTAGTTTTTGATTATGTTTGGCAGGTTCTGAAAGGTTCTAGAAGGTTTTGTATAAGAATCCGTGTAATATTTCTTCAGGATTGAAGAGAAACTGCGGGAATAAGCAACAGCTGTGGACTTGTAGAGTTCATGCATTTTTTATTGACTTACCTAAGTTATATGTAGATACCATCTACGATAAAGATGTAAGTCCTACCTGCCTACTGTAAAAAATAATTTGATTACGAATTGATTACATAACATTCTTACAATCTAACTATATAAAAGCTCAAATGGAACATGAAAACGCACATCACAGACTTCATATAAAAATTAAATCGATAAGTCCCGAACATCAAATATCGATAAAATAAACACTAAAACTTTTGACTTCTGAACCGCACTATAAAACATGAATCATTGTTTTGCTATAAACAGTGGCACCTATATCTGTACAAATTTTTGTTGTAACTACTGAACCTATTTGAAAAATCCTTTCATTGTTGGAAAGATACACTCTTCCCGAGTATCATAGGCTATATTTCATCCCGGTACGGACAGTAGTTTCCACGAGACGCGGGTGAAACCGCGGGAAATCAGCTAGTTTGTGTATAAAGCTGTCCCTTTCCAGCATCAGAGAAAGCATACATATAGTGTTGCACATTACACGGATTATATGAATCAAGCTTCTATAAAGGAATTTTACGATTATTTTACAACTTGTAAAAATTATTAAACCACATTTAAATGATAAAAGCCGTAAGTGCTTTTGGGAGAGGCAAGATTTTATTTTTATTGCTATCGTTTTGTTCCATATTACATTTGTTATTGCTGTATATTAGAATTAATGGCGTCCACGGCCGATTTCGGCCACGGCGGCTGTTCTCATTTAAGGAGATCAGCCAGCTGCCCAGGACATATTATAGTGCACAAGCATTTGCGCAGACACAGGTGCACTCCTTATTCCTTCACTCTCATAACCCGATGGGACGGCAATCCGACACGACCGGAAAGAGATCAGGCGCAGGACCGACATTTACGTGCTCTCCGATGCACGGGTGAATCAATCACCAACTTCCAGACTACGGGCTGCTTTGTGAAAGTTTAAGCAAACCCACAAAGCGATTTCGGCCCGACCCGGGAATCGAACCCGAGACCTCGAGCACAGCAGCCGCGCTTGCGACCACTAGACCAACGAGGCTCATATTAGAATATAAATTGTTTAAAGCCATTTCCGTGTTGGTCGAATGTTTGTAGATTTTGACTACCCGCATACAGCAAACTTTTAGTCGGCCGACTGTGTGTTCGGGGTCATAAATCTGTATGGAAATGAATGGTAGTACACATGTAACAATGTTTAGGTATTTCGCCTGTATCAGACCGACTAAAAACTTTGACTGAGTACACGATTTTCTTAAAAAAATATTTTTTGCCAACTATCGGCCGACTGTTTAGTCTGCAGTGTGTGGGCCTTCAAGTTTGTTACAAATCGACTATTCAGTGTCAATCTATCGTAATAAATGGTCTTTCTAGTAAGCAGACCAGGTGTACAAAGCTAGGAGAAATACTTTACTTACTATGTCACGTTTTATTCGAGCTTCTAGCCGCTTTGTAGAAACATTCCAGGAATTCCAGTTCAGTTAGTAATAGGCCTAGTAAGTCGTGGTGGCCTAGTGGGTAAAGAATCAACCTCTCGAGTATGAAGGTGTGGGTTCGATGTCAGTTCAGGCAAGTACCAATGCAACTTTTCCAAGTTTGTATGTACTTTCTAAGTATATCTTGGACACCAAAGGCTGATAAAAAAGGTGAAGGAAAACATCTTGAGGAAACCTGGACTTAGTCTGAAATCACCAACCCGCATTGAGCAAGCGTGGTGATTAATGCTCAATCCTTCTCCGTGTGAGAGGAGGCCTGTGCCCAGCAGTGAGACGATAAAAAGGCTGTAACAGTAGTAATAGGCTTCAATAATAGAGGATCTTAACATAGCTGGCAATAGATGCTATAGCTTTTCTGAACTTCTGTATAGATGATGATGGAAAAACATGTGATTTCACAGTTGTTTTTTTATGGGTAATCATCAAATGACCCCTCCCGCTGTAGGTTAGCAGCATGAAAAAGTGTCGGACTCTTACTGACTAGAAGCCACCATGTTCTTTCTTAAGCCCTTTATTTACCAGGGCAGCGGTAACTCTTTTAAACAATCTCCCAGTCCCGGCAAGGTGATTTCACATATATTTTCCGTAGACGAGAATTGCGTGATTCTCATCTCACAGATGCTTATTTAATTCGCTATATCCAATGACGAAATAAGTAGGTACGTCTTCATTATAGGACTTAACGCAGATTACCCAATGACCACTCCCTGATTTCCAACAATTCCCACAAAAGTCATTTAGTTGCGGACATTAATCATTACGAGTGCGCAAAATGTCAAATGGCCTAACATATGCCTTCGTAGGTAAATCGTTAAAGTTAGCACATAGTGTCTAATGTCACACTGGCAACATACGGAACTTAGGAAAAGGTCTTGGTATAGTAGATGTTGGAAATATAAAATCTTAACGTCTAAGATATGTGCAGACGTATTTTATTTATATTTTTTTATCATTGTGTAAGTTAATAGCAGCCAAATGCGTTCAAGCAAAACTTCTCGAGAGTATCTGTAGGTACGGTACAAACGCGCAGTCGAAAAACTTGCCTAGCTATTTCCCAAACTACGTTGGGGTGAGCCTCAACCGGTTGCAGCTGGGTTCAAGCGTTTACATTGAGCGACGGCCACTGAAGACACATCGTTGATCTTTGATTAATAGTTTTGCCAAAAGCACATTTTAGAACAAATAAAACCTACTTACTATATCTTCGTATAAGAGAGCAGGATTCGTGCAGAAAGCTCGCGTGAATGAAATTAATATAACTTTACACCGCATTGTCTAATTGCACGTAACTGATTGCGTCTCCCAATTAGCCTAACGATCGAGTCACGTTACTTATCGACTGTTACAGCTTTTGTTAACTACTAAAACTTTTATTGTTTGTTTTACTACTTCGTGATTGGTTCATTTGATTCTTCTTTTATTGTTAGTATCAATGTTGTAATTTAACATCTGCCTCGCCATTTCCAATGTTGGGATCGGTTTGCAGTCTACTCGGATGCAGTGTTTTAAAAAGAGACTGCCTACCTGACCTCTTCAACCCAGTTACCCGGGCAACTCAAAAGCCCTCATTAATATATAGCCATTTAAATATCGTAGCCAGTAAGTTCTCATAGCCGATATAGATATGTAAATTCGTATAATTTACAAGCAATTCTAGTTTCGTATAATTATCATAGTAAGGTGCGCCCTATCACGAAGTAAGCATGAATCATACAAGTATTAACATCTAGTCTGTACTAGGCATTATTGCAATAAATGTCAGCTAGTTAACAAAGATGATTATCTAATGAGCTTCTATAGAAGTACCTGATATTAATTGATTGATTAAAGTAACAGTTTTGGTCTCAAGAGTAGCGATGCATAAGCAAAGAAGGCCACCAAGAAGAAATGGGATCCGGAATGGCTTCTAACCAACAAATGAGCTTTCGTTTTCAAATCCTTCTTTCTTCTAAATAGATAGCTAATGTCGTGGTGGCCTAGTGGGTAAAGAACCATCCTCTCGAGTATGAGGCCGCGGGTTCGATTCCAGGTCCGGCAAGTACCAATGCAACTTTTATAAGTTTGTATGTACTTTCTAAGTATATCTTGGACACCAATGGCTGATAAAAAGGTGAAGGAAAACATCTTGAGGAAACCTGGACTATAAAGTCTGAAATCACCAACCCGCATTGAGCAAGCGTGGTGATTAATGCTCAATCCTTCTCCGTGTGAGAGGAGGCCTGTGCCCAGCAGTGGGACGATAAAAAGGCTGTAACAGTAATAGTAAACATTATTCCTAATTACGAAAACAATGTCGGTTGCCCAATTGCTAACTAGCTGTGCCGAGGCCGCGGCTTTTTTACACTATTTGATAGAATTTGTTAATTACATCTCATTATGTTAAGTAGTACCTTCTGCCAAAGAGCGCATAGTTGTGAAAATATCAGGTGCTTGTCAGTAGATAATGTAGGTACTGATTTAGTAGCGTATATCTAGGTACATAGGTGCCGCTTGTTAAGAGCTTTTAAATAATGTAAACCATAGGTGAACTTTCTGTGTTAGATATTAACAGGTTCAGGAATTTTACTATAACTATTTGAAAAGTATATTTGAATATTCCCCAGCTTTTGACTTTGACGCGGTCGCTGAAACATCTTTTAATTATTTTTTGTTAGCGTTCATCAACTAGCCTAAAATATTGTTTAGCCTAAAATATTGTTTAGTTAGGTTATAGGAAATTTCTTGACCATGCTCTCTCATAAACACTAGATAGGCTACATTAAAGACATCACCTAAAACAACCAATTTTATTAGGTTCTCCGTAAATGGACACCAAACCTATAAAATTCTAGTAATACTACAGTACACTCTGTCGTAAAACTTAATATCCTACCGAAAAGTGTCCGACACTTATTACTACAAGCTATAAGAGTAAGAGTACACTGCAGACTAGAAAAGTCGGCCTACAGTTGATCCGATCAATAAATTATCGGATATTTTTTTTATACAGAATCTTAATTCCAATCAAAGTTTTCAGTCTGTCTGATGCCAGCTAAATACCTGATCTTTGTAACATTCATCTTCTGATTTATGAGCCCAAACAAACTATCGGCCGACAAAAAGTTTGCAGTATGCTTATACTCTAAATTGTCTAGTGTCGGACATTTTCTCTTTAAAGTGCAGTTACGAACAGCCGGGTTTCCGAGGAATTTCAGCTGGATTTTCTCTTAGATTTATACAAATTGTTTAATTGCTTACAAGATTAGCTTAATTTACGATGGATGTTCAGCAGAATGGCTGGATAAATCTTCGGTTAGCACTAATTGTTGGAAAGTGGCTGGTTCGATCGTTTGTCGATCTTATCTCGGCTGTGTCCACGTATTATGGAAGTTATGTCGGATAATCGACAGTGTTTGCATATTTAATTTGTTATTAAAGTATTAGAAAGCCTTTTGTTTATGTCATTTGAAATGTACTGCTTGTTACAATGATTCAAATTATGTTGTGTGTTTTTTTTACCAGGTTTGGTTTGTCGGTCAAAATTCAATGATTGTTGCTATTTTTTTGTCAGTTGTTAAAACATATTTTTTCATTTTCTTAGTTAGTTTGATAAGAAATAAGTAACAATCCATATTTGTTTTTACTTCATCACAATTATGTAGTTTTGCATATTTTAATCTTTTTCTTCTACTACTTAATTTCTTCGAATAATTTCTTGAATATTGGTTTATATTCTTGGAAGTTAAAATTAAATATAATTTATCTATGGCCTTTTCCAATGATCATGGCTATAAACTACTCCTCATAATATTATAATTTACTGCGCAGAATTATAAATTGACTGCTTAGACCAGGATGCGCTTTTGTTGTTAAATCAATTCTTAATTTAGTGTTCCTTGTTAATTTTATGGTTGAAAGCACTTCGATGCTGAAGTTGCCAATAATTTGATTATTTCTTTAAGCTATAGCTGTTTTACCGCGGTTTCACTCGCGTCCACTGGGAACTACTGCCCGTATCGGGATAAAATATAGCCTGTACTTATTACTCAACTAGCTTCTGCCAGCGGTTTCACCCGCATCCCGTGGGAACCTCGGCACGGACCCGGATAAAAAGTAGCCTATAGCCTTCCTCGATAAATGGGCTATCTAACACTGAAAGAAATTTTCAAATCGGACCAGTAGTTCCTGAGATTAGCGCGTTCAAACAAACAAACAAACTCTTCAGCTTTATAATATTAGTATAGATAAAGTATTCAAAGTTCAGTAATTTCGGAGCCCTTAGGGTACAAACAAAGAAGAAAAAAAATGTTTCCTGTTTATTATATTAGCACAGATCATACATATCAGTTGCAGCAAAGGCGTTCTTCAAATTAATTATTAAAAGCACTGCACTCGGAAATCAATTCGTTTTCATTCGAATTGAAATTTAATTCTGGCCGTGATCGACGAAATGAAATACAATAATATCTATCAGCATTTCAATTATCGATACATAAATCGGATCGTACTAATAATTTCGAAAACCGTGGGAACACGACCTTAGAACATTTTCAATTGATTTTGAACTCTATTTTTTGGTGTATAAAATTGAAAATGCCTTGTATTCGTCAGGGAAGTATTGACGTGCAGTACACCTGCAGTTTGTCAAAGCTATTGTTTTACTTCAGCTAACAATAACAATAAGTACTTACAGTCAATGGCTGTGGCTCAAATTTCTGAATATTTTGTCCTCAATACGTAGTCATTAAACTGATTCATGGTATTAAGCTTAGATCAACTATCTTATATCATATCTTTCATTTCAGACGGACAATTTACTATTTCGGGATAGAAAAAACCAGTATTCTCGAAAACTTGGCCCAAGTTCATGAACAATATACAAATCAGTTTTCTCTAAACAACTGTATATTATGATTTTTCACGTTCACGTTTCAAAGTAAACAGTTACTTTAAGAAAAAAAGAAAAACGGACGTTTATGTTAATCGGTCTACTTAAGCCTAACTTATCTTTAGATAATACATTTTTCTTTCTTTATTTCTAAGGCACTTACATATTTCTTCATACAATAATATAGCCACACAACGCAAACCTCTCAGGGTGACTTAAAAATATAAATTAAAAATATAAATTAAAATTTTAAAAATAAAAATACAAAATATTTAAATTTGCTTTTTAGTAAAAAAAAAAGACTAAAAATCAACAAATAACGATTACGGATTAAAACAAGAACAATTTGCTTTAAAACGGCTATTAGCTTCCATCTCGGCAGATCGCGTAATGGCTGATTACTGATAGCAGTTATCTTAATAATATTGTTTACAGCGAGCTTACGATATGAGCTCTTAAGGCGGCTTTGTGTAATCACTAACTTTACTCGCATACCTGGTAGGTACCTACCTATATGAAGACGTAGAATGTTTGTTGATACTTTTGTTGTACATAGTGGTGTCATACGACTTTTGTTATATTGTTTGTGAATAAAGAATAAGAAATGAGATATACCGTTAATCAACTGCTTAGCCTTAACATATCCTCGTGGAAATGGTCGTGGTCCTCGTAAAAATGTTCTCTCTGGACAAAGGCCTCCCTAAACTAAGAGAATTTGCCCATACTCACCGCTGGGCATACGTGTTGGTGATAGCGATGTGGGGTATTGTTTTAGCTTTGAAGTTGCTGCTGGCCAACTCCGAGTAAGGCATTTATAAGTTGATCGAATTAAGGCCTCAGTAAAGTGTATTCATCTGTCGACAAAGTGATCTCTGATAAATTTGATATATTTTTTAATTTATCGCAAGCGGAACCACAAGAAACAGTTACCTCGATAAAAGCATCATATAAGCTTGTTTTAATCCTTTGATAACAAGCCAAATTAACGTCATTTTGTATTTTAATACTCCTACCAAAGTGCATGTCAGGTGCATTAGCGAATTGATCTGTTTATATGTGTGCGTAGGCGCAGGTTTGTGGACGTTTTAATGCGTTTAACCCCCTTGTGTAAGAGATATGTTTAGACAGTTATGTAAATCTTTGCTATAATTAACAGGGTAGAAACGTAAGTAAACGTAATGTAAACGAAAATGTAAACGTAAGGCGGGAAGTAGGTTAACTTCACGGGGGACCAAATGATTATTTTTTGTTCACCGTACGAATTTGACCTATGTAGATGAAGGCGCCTCACCTACCTAGGGCACTTCCTTATGGCATCTACGGTTATCTTTTATTTATTTATTTAACCATTTATGTACACAGAAAGAATATAAAAGAAGTAGACATAGCATAAAATAGTACAAAGGTACTGCTTATTTCTAACGAAATCTCTTCCAGCAGACCCGTAGTAGGAGAGTTAGAATAAAGAGAAGTAGATAGACTGTGTAAAAAGACGTAGTAAAGATATAAATTAATCATATATATATAAAAAGCAAAAGATAATATATAAATACAAAAATACATATTTTATAAAATGACTATGAAGAAGAGGAGGACAAATAGTAGTTTTTAAGTTTCTGCTTAAAAGTAGCAACAGTGTGCATATTGCAACATAGCGGATGTCAATTTTTATTCAAATTGTTTTATTCTATTGTTACAGGCTGCAACTGTTCGTCGATAGGTTCGGAGAGCAATGTGTGCGACATCAGGACGGGACAGTGTCGTTGTAAGCAGCACGTTACCGGCAGGGCTTGTGATACATGCGAGGTAAGGAACAGCAAAACTATTGAACCGACCTGAATAATATACCTGCCTAAAACCTGACAAACACTATGCTGATCACCGCATCCAAATTGGTTTAGAAAAGCTTGAGATAAACGCGCACAAACATAAGGCCAAACTTAGAAGTTCTCTTATTTCAAGAAGTCGCTTAATACCCCCAGCAGGTCTCGCCAAACTTCGTGGCGGAATCTAGAAAAGGGTGGTAAGGTTACCGTTACCATGAGTTAGAGAAAATTATATCTAGGAAAATGTCCAGTGTCGGCCGAATTAGTTATAATTATCCCACAAATTCAATGAGACACATTTTATTGGACAATACCGTTTACTAGTCCAACATGGATTCGTACAATGACAGTCACTAGACCGTACTCAAATCAGCACAGTTAGGATTCCGAGCAAACAATTTACATGCATTCACATTGATATTCAAATGGCAGCGTGTAGGAAATGTCCTCGTGACATTTCTTAGCAATAAACGGAACGACGGAGGAAACGGACCGGAATTTATGTGGAGCCGGCATCAGGGCGGTATTGTGAGCCTCCGTGAGGCACAGGTGGTGTAGGCATTTAAATTGTATCTATAGGGATAAGGTGGTCTTTGCAATATTGCCGAAAGATATTTCTCAAATGTGACGTAATGTCACAGAGCAATTCTTACATAGGTAGACTTTTTCTTTTGGCGTTTAAATTAGTGTGAGACCTAAGTCTGCTTTCAAACTAGTGGATTTGTCCCACGTATACGTTCGGTTTTTCTATGCGCAAATTCTGCAGAGAAAATTAAGTAGGTATCTGTCTCGCGATTCTTTGAACCGTAGCATGTACGATCCGTAAAAAAGCCGTGCGGAAAAACTACTGTAAACTTAGTGATTCCTTTTCCTAAAAAATCTAATAGCGGGTAAAAATTCTTCTCACATCCAGTGGGGAGCATACCCAACAGTCATACCTAGGTGCATATTGCCTAATTCCTTCGCAATGCTAATACCTTGGTCAATATTAATGCACCTAATATCCAACCTTTGATGTCAAACTACTCAGTATATAATTGTTTTAATACCGTTCAGCTGTACTTATCTACGAATTGACAGAAACTGTTGCAGATAATATGAACCTGGATTTTAAGTGTTGTCACTTAGGCTGTACAGGGCGCAGCGGCGGCCCTAGCCATTGCGAGGCTACGTGCGGCAGGTCTATGCGAGGCCCTTTGTCTTACGTGAAAAGTCTGTTGTGAGCTAGGAGTTATTTTCTTGTTAATAAAAGGACTTACAAGCGGCGCTACCTTCTAGGTTCGGCTAAAAAAGGATGAAAGAAATAAAAGAAGTGGAAAATAAAGCACCCACGAGCGTAGCGAGCGCAAAAATTTTTGAGCTTTGGGTCACAAAAAGCACCTAAACTTGTATATTAAAGAACGGTGTAAGGTGAAGTCGCGACCGCAGCGAGCGCGAAAATATTTGAGTTTTGGGACATAAAAGTACTCTAATCATGTTAGAATGAACGGTACTGATAAGCGAACAGCCGCGAGCGTAGCGAGCGCGAAAATTTGTGAGTTTTGGGACATAAAAGTACTCTAAACATGTTAGAATGAACGGTACTGACAAGCGAACAGCCGCGAGCGTAGCGAGCGCGAAAATTTTTGAGTTTTGGGACATAAAAGTACTCTAATCATGTTAGAATGAACGGTACTGACAAGCGAACAGCCGCGAGCGTAGTGAGCGCGAAAATTTTTGAGTTTTGGGACATAAAAGTACTCTAATCATGTTAGAATGATCGGTACTGACAAGCGAACAGCCGCGAGCGTAGCGAGCGCGAAAATTTTTGAGTTTTGGGACATAAAAGTACTCTAATCATGTTAGAATGAACGGTACTGACAAGCGAACAGCCGCGAGCGTAGTGAGCGCGAAAAATTTTGAGTTTTGGGACATAAAAGTACTCTAATCATGTTAGAATGAACTGCACTGACAAGTGAACAGCCGCGAGCGTAGCGAGCGCGAATTTTTTAAAATTGTTTGTTTAAGGACTCGCAAATTAAACTCGGAATTAAGCACAAATAAAAAGAATCCGTGACTGGATCGAGAGCCAGTTGTTTTTGTTACGTTGGTGTTCCAATTTTTTTGTTAAATGGAGATCTCAAAAAGTAAACGCAGAATGAATAAGAAATAAATAAAGAAAATTTTTTTTTTTTTTGGACCAGATATATATGTATTTTTTAATTATATTTTTTTTATATTAGTGTGGGTTGTAGCGCGAGGCCCCCCCAAGCGCGAGGCCCTGTGCGAAGGCACAGTTCGCACACCCCTAGGGCCGCCACTGACAGGGCGGGATTTAGGCGATAAGTTTCCTCGGCTTAGTAACTGAAGAACCAGTTTGTAAAGCGTTCTAGGATCGATTGCTATTACAGAACTATATACCACTACAAATTACCTAAAAAGACCATTGCCGGCTATCGATGTATGTATAATCTATACTAATATTATAAAGCTAAAGAGTTTGTTTGATTGTTTGTTTGTTTGTTTGAACGCGCTAATCTCAGGAACTACTGGTCCGATTTGAAAATTTCTTTCAGTGTTAGATAGCCCATTTATTGAGGAAGGCTATAGGCTACTTTTTATCCCGGCACGGGAAGTAGTTCCCACGTGATGCGGGTGAAACCGCTGGCAGAAGCTAGTGTAATATATTGGCAGCAATTTTTAAGGCCAAGATACAGGGACACCATTTTCTGTTTTTCTCCTTTTGCATTTAATTGATATTATCAAAGAAGAAAAGTTTTCCCAAACTTAGAAAATGCTGTAATGTAAAAAGATAAAAGAAAGTGCTCTAACTACAAAGTAAACAAACTTCTAATCCGGCCCTGTCAGCCATAATACCAATAATTGGTGTCGTTCGTGTCTGAATTGTACCGGAGTCTCAATGAAATGTCAATGGGACAGCCAAGTATTCGCGAATGTGGGCCACAGCTGGCTAATATCTCATGCACATAATAGCCAAGGATTGTGGAAGACAGATGTTTGTGGACGACTTCAAACGAAAACATTTCTGCTGCTGGAAGTGGCTTAGGAGCTACTTTGTATAAACAAATATTTAGATCCTTAGTTCAGTTCATGTGGTTCCACTTAAAAGTATATCTATCATTATTTTGCTTCTGTATACTAATACAATTTTCAACAGATTTTTAAAAAAGTGGAGGTAGTGGAGTGGTGGATTTTAGTTTTATTTTTTTTAATATAGGTATCTCAGAAAATAGTTTTCACAAATCCTCTACAAGTCGATATTATGGCCTATAAAAATAACTTTAGACCGATTTAAAATTGGAACATCAACACTCAGTCAAATAAGATCAGCTTTTACCAAAGAGGTTTGGATCAAACTCTGTTCGAAAATCGAACTGGCTGACGAATGAAATGAACATAGGGGTACCTACCAAATGGTTTGTGCAGGTGACAGCTGTCAATTTTCGAGGGAAAATACTAAATAGTTTAGCGAACCCGCGGACTAGTAAATAAAGTAACCGTGCCGTAATATTAAAACAAGTCGCGAGAAAAATATTTAACAGATTGCTAATTATCACGGAAGAATGGCAATTTTAAATGTATTTTGTTTACCTACTTATCGTGAATTAGTTATGTAGCTACTCATTGCACTAGGTAAACTGCTTCCAGGTACCTAATCAAAAGCAAACTACTTAATGAACTTTATTGCCTGAGGTGATTCGATTTTGTTTTACCTAGTTAAATAACTTAATTGATAGCCCTTTAAAACTGAACAGTATAATTTGAGGGAGTTGTGTTTATAAGCTTTTAAGTCTATTGTCTTGTAAAGAGCTTGGTTGGATATGTAAAACATCAATGAAATGACTTCCAGTAAATTGTTCTCGTGTCCAGTAAAAGAGTTTATGCTTATTTATTGTAATTTGATAAGAATTTTTCTGCTATGTGCTTTTCTTTCGTTTTAATTTTATCAAGAGCCACCATCGTGAAAATTATTTTATTTCTAACACGTTGTTTCATTATCATACTGGGGCGTCAAATTAAATATGTGGCTAAACCTAGTTAGGTAAATAAAGAAATAATACTTACCTACTAATGTTATAGATGCGAAAGATAATATAGATGGATGTTTTTTTTCAATTTTACTCATAAATAGGAGGATTTATAGGAGAATATAGGAGGATTTTGGTGAAACTTGGCAGTAATATCAAAATAATATATTTAAGCTACGTTTATCCATATGCAGGAATGAACATTCTCGGGCAACGGTGAAGCCGCGGGGGGAAGCTAGTAATTTTGTTCTACGTTTTTTTGTCTGAGTGCACCACAACACGGTCTGACAAATATAAATGGTCTGCTCGTGACTAAATAATAAGTAAATATTGCAACTCTGAAATACTGTTGATGTCTCAATTTTTCTTTCGTCGTCTTACTGTTCGGTTTGCGTTCGACGCGCGTTCGCGATGGTATCGTGCGCGCGCATTCTTGCGCGTGAATGGGACGCTGTTCGCGGTGCGCCGGCGCCGATAGCACTTTTGTGAACCATTGTGTTAAGTTCAACGCTCGCCACTTAGAGGAAATTGTTGCTTGTTTGTTTTATGTTACATTTTAATTTAATGGATTATGTGAGTTGAGTTCATAGCTATTGTAAGAACTTTTTGAAACATAAGCTGCAAATTGTTTGGCGCTGTAAAAACTGCTGCAGTTTCCATGCTGTTACCTGAAAGTGATAGAGACCCCTAGAAAGAGTGTCTCATCTCAGGCTAATAAATTCTAAATATTAACGGGAAAGTCCTGATTCACCTTTAAGAATAAGAACTAAGTCTGTAAGCTGGTAGGTACTTAGATAAAATTATTCTATTCCACAATATGCCTAGACATTCCCATATTAACGTCGTCTGCCATGCAAAATAGTTGCACGATGGCAACGTGCCAATAGGACGTAAAATTGATGGATTTCGATAAACAGACAGACAGACAGATTTCGAGATACGATTAATTTTAGATTAGACATTGGGGTTACCGGGCTACTATTAATGTCATTCAAATGGGTTTGTGTTATGAAAACATTTACGAGGTTTGTTTACAGAGAGGAATATAAATTGAATTTAATGGGCTATCATGATATTCCTTGGGGACTATTTAATAGTATTTGTGAGCTTCAAACTAATGAGGCCGGATGAAATTAAAGTTAATCTTTTCCGAAAAATATTATGCTATAGAACCTATTTAATCTATGACATAATTTAATCAATAATATAGTTATCTAAGATTTTTTACTACGGTGCACAGGGACTTTTATTCATGTAGGTATTAGAAGAAAATGTCATATTTACTATGACAGAAATAATGTATCTTTTATGTGTGTGTTACATTCTTGAACTGAATTTAATTCATCCTTTATTTAATCAAAATCATACAATTCTAAACTCTTTTCATTATTTCAGGAAGGTTACTGGGGCCTAAAACTGGGTGGTTGTCGGCGCTGCGCGTGCGGCCCGGGTGCGTCGGCCTGCGACCCGGAGACCGGTGCCTGCGCGTGCGCCGACGGAGTGGGCGGCGCGCACTGTGATACCTGCCTCTCTGGGTATTATGGGTTCGGACCTGCTGGCTGTTTACGTGAGTTTTGGTTTTTAATTAGACTCTTCATTTGTGCTTAATTAATTAGGAGACTTTGCTTTGTCTAATGTAGGTTATCATATTGTTTCGTTAAGCTTAATCTTTTCTACTCCTTTCTGAGAGTGTTATTTCATGTCTGAGAAATGTATTAAGCTACCAAATTGTCATATGAAAATGATTTTAATGTTTAATTTATTCCAGCATGTCCAAGCTGCTCCGATGGCAAGGTGTGCTCGCCGCACAGCGGGCGCTGCGTGTGCCCGGGCGGGTCCATGGGTGCAGGGTGCAGGCAGTGCGCTCGCGGCTACTGGGCCGTCGGCAATACTTGCCGGCCCTGCAGTTGTGGAGCTGGTGCTGTGTCTAGTAAGTGATGTTCATGGACTAAGAAGGGATTTCCAAGATAAGTCTTCATCATAATCATCATCTCAGCCATAGGACGTCCACTGCTGAACATAGGCCTCCCCCTTAGATCTCCACAGATACCTGTTGGAGGCGACCTGCATCCAGCGTCTTCCGGCGACCTAAGGCTTATAGAGAGTCAGGGAACTTCTAGGCACGGTTATTTCACCTTCAACTTTATCTGTATGATGAAATCTCTAAAAAGAAGAAGAGCAAATAATTGCTGACAGATTATAATTGCATCATACTGGCAAACTGGTCTTGGATTCAAAGTGGTTAACTTTCAACAGACACTCACTTAAGTATCGCATTAATTCGTAAGATTTGTACAACAAAAAACCTACTTCCCCAGACATATGCGACGGGCATACAGGGGAATGCAAGTGCCGCGCGGGCTGGGCGGGCGGTACTTGCGAGCAGTGCGCGGCGGGGCACTACGGGCCTAAGTGCCGCCCGTGTCAGTGCCACGCGCCCGGCACTAGGGACTGTGACGACGGACTGTGTCCCTGTGACGAGTGGGGACGCTGTAATTGTAAGGTGAGAACTAATTATATGTCATTATCATTTCAACATTACTAAAGCCAAAGACCTCGGCCTACCGCGGCTGTGCGGTGTCATGCAAATAAGAAAAAGACGCCCAGTTTTCATTATTGACAGCGGTTAAGTACCTACTACATACGTTTTATGTGTGCTATAAGATTTCAGCTTTAAATACTTTCCGATTATTACCTTTTCCAGGAAAACGTAGTAGGCGAGAAATGTGACGCCTGTCTCTCGGGTACATTCGGCCTCTCTGCTCACAACCCGTCGGGCTGCACCGCGTGCTTCTGCTTCGGACGCGCGGCCGCGTGTACACAGGCGACGCTGTCCCGCGCCGCGCTGCATGCCGCCGCGCCGCTGCATGTCACGCTGCAGCGCCCGGCACAGGATGTCATCACTACGGTCAGTAGAATGGACTCCAAAGTAATAAAAATGGCTTCATGAAAAAATATACATACCTACCTGGATAAAATACGACTGTATTGTATGACTTTATTACATAGTAGAAGTTTATATCTCTTATTTTCTCCCCCAGATGGACCAAGACTCTCTCCTAGCTATCCACACACACACGCCGGACCCCACCATCACCCTCCCTTGGCCCCCGGTCCCCGTGTACGTAGAACTAGACAAGCGGTTCGTGGGGGACCGCGTGACCTCATACGGGGGGTCATTGCGGTTCCGCGTCGAGGAGGAGGGAGGAGTGGAGCTCAGTCATGACGTCATCAAAAGGTTCCCGCTAGTCAGATTGTATACGAAAAGTATTGTGTTGGAGTATTTTGAGGTGAGTGTATTTTTTTATTCTTGTTGTTCTGCAGCTATGCAAATCGCTCGGTTTTGCTATGTTTGTTTCCTGGATGTTTAGGTAGGGTTTATCGCGCTTGCTTTAATTTTAAAGCAAAAGAAAAAAATCGGAAAATACGGCACACTCACATCGGCAGCTTTTAAATCCTTCTGAAAACTACTGTAACAACCTTTTTACATTGGCGGAAAAACCAGGCGATATCGTCCGGTCATACGATCTATATCAGCATACAATTGACAACTATGACGTTAAAAATCGCGCGACACTACCACGCATCAAGTGGTGACGTGCGGAGAAACCAAGTGGAAAAGCCGCCAGTGTGTACCTAAGTGCTGTAAGCGGATGATCCCATCATCTCATTATTAAGCAACTTTCGACTTCCTCCGAAAGTGCTAATGTATTCTTCCTTGCTTCAGACAAATCCCGGTATAAACGGTACCCACTCGGTCCGCCTGCACGAGTCGCTGTGGCACGTGCGTGGCGGCGGGCGCGCGTCGCGCTCGGCGCTGATGCTGGCGCTGCGCGCGCTGGACAAGCTGCTCATCCGCCTCACCACCCGCGCGCCCACCAGGACCGAGCACGTGCATGCGCTGTGAGTGTTCATAGAACTAGCCCCGGTACACACGGTACCCACTCGGTCCGCCTGCACGAGTCGCTGTGGCACGTGCGTGGCGGCGGGCGCGCGTCGCGCTCGGCGCTGATGCTGGCGCTGCGCGCGCTGGACAAGCTGCTCATCCGCCTCACCACCCGCGCGCCCACCAGGACCGAGCACGTGCATGCGCTGTGAGTGTTCATAGAACTAGCCCCGGTACACACGGTACCCACTCGGTCCGCCTGCACGAGTCGCTGTGGCACGTGCGTGGCGGCGGGCGCGCGTCGCGCTCGGCGCTGATGCTGGCGCTGCGCGCGCTGGACAAGCTGCTCATCCGCCTCACCACCCGCGCGCCCACCAGGACCGAGCACGTGCATGCGCTGTGAGTGTTCATAGAACTAGCCCCGGTACACACGGTACCCACTCGGTCCGCCTGCACGAGTCGCTGTGGCACGTGCGTGGCGGCGGGCGCGCGTCGCGCTCGGCGCTGATGCTGGCGCTGCGCGCGCTGGACAAGCTGCTCATCCGCCTCACCACCCGCGCGCCCACCAGGACCGAGCACGTGCATGCGCTGTGAGTGTTCATAGAACTAGCCCCGGTACACACGGTACCCACTCGGTCCGCCTGCACGAGTCGCTGTGGCACGTGCGTGGCGGCGGGCGCGCGTCGCGCTCGGCGCTGATGCTGGCGCTGCGCGCGCTGGACAAGCTGCTCATCCGCCTCACCACCCGCGCGCCCACCAGGACCGAGCACGTGCATGCGCTGTGAGTGTTCATAGAACTAGCCCCGGTACAAACAGATCCCAGTTCACCAGGAATCACCACCAAGTGCCAATTCACTAGGAATCGTGTTCCGCTTTCTTGGTTCAAAAAATTGCACATTTTTTGGTTGGTTCAAGAAAGCGGATTCGTAAATTCGAAATTCGTACTTTTAATGATAGTTTATTTACTAACAAACATGTATAAAGAACAACATCTGAGAACAAATATAAAAAGAACCTGCTCAATCTTCAAAAAGAAGTAAATATCCAAAACATTCTTACAGGCTTCTAAACGTATCCCTGGACACAGCCATCCCCGGCCTCAGCCGTTCAGAACCAGCTTTAGGCGTGGAACTGTGCGACTGTCCCCGTGGCTACTCAGCCAGCTCCTGCCAGACGCCAGCCCCGGGCTACTGGCTGCCAGCCCCCGCCGTCCACATGGCTACGGTGGCTGGCACCATTGTCATCAGCTTGGAGGGGGACGCCCAGCCTTGTATGTGTAATGGCAGGGCGACGGAGTGCCATCCCGAGACTGGGGAGTGTTTGGTGAGTGTTTGTTGAGCAGATTTTTTGGTTTTAATGAAATAGGCTTGGGACACAATGGATATTTATTTATGGAAATACTAGGACCTATATTTGCTATAGCGTCCTGTTACTATTTGAAGTTACAATATAACAGATACTGTAGAAAGAAAAATAGAATGTGATTTAAGGCTGCTATTAATAGAACAGTCATGAACCAGCGTAACCCTCTTTCGACTTTCGATTAAAGCCCATAATGTGCTGGTGTCTAAAACGTTCATAAATTTGGGAAAACTTTATTCGCACAATTTACTCTTCGAGTAAAAATAATCCCCAATGTCTCCCCCTACAGAACTGCACCATGGGCACGGGCGGGCCCCGCTGTGCGTCGTGCGCGGCGGGGCACTACGGGTCCCCGGGGGCCCCGGGTGGCTGCCAGGCGTGCCCGTGTCCTGAGAGAGCGCGTAACTTCGCCGACGCGTGCGTCGTGCATCATGGGAAGGTGCAGTGTCTGTGTAAACCTGGTGAGTTGTGGCGGTCTTAGATATAAGTAACTAGTTTAACGATTGCTCGATAACCTTTGAACGAAAATACCTATTGAAGGAACAAATATATTTTGTTTTATAAAGCTGTGGAAGTCAATTCCACGCCTGAAAGGTCCCATGAAGGATGAACATGTTCCATGAATTTCCACGTGTATGTACAATACGCGGCACCCCGCAGGCTACACAGGGCCGGAGTGCGCCGCGTGCGCGGGCGGGTACCGGCGCGCGGGCGGCGCCTGCGTGGCGTGCGGCTGCCACGCGGCCGGCAGCCTGGCGCCGCACTGCGACGCGGCCGGACGCTGCCGCTGCCGGGACTTCGCCACCGGCGACCGATGCGACCAGTGCAGGCCGTATAGGACCTATATGGACGAAGATGGCTGTAGACGTATGTATTTTGTTGAAGAACGTTAATTTTAGTTTACAGCAAAATAATTCACTTATGTAGGTACCAAAGTCATTTATTTGTAAAACATAAGCATATAAAATTCTAAATTGTTATATAAGTTGTTCCATATTAACTTCTACATTCTACTTACAGCGTGTGACAACTGCACACTAACACTCCTAGATTCAGTCGAGGCCCTAACCTCAGAGTTACGCACCAAAGCCGACCCAACAGAACTGTCACGCATACCAAAACCTTTCGCCGCCCTCCGAGAGTTCTCCCACAACACCACCACACTCCAATCTAGTCTCAACCATCTTAAAAATAATCTAGAACATTCCAAAAACTTAGAAGATAGAGTTGGACAGTTAGAAGATATGGAACATAGGGTCTTTACTGAGGCTAATGCTTTGAAATCTGAAGCTAAACGACGGGAGAAAGAGGCTGATTACTTGAGCCTGGAGAGTATGAGTGCTTTGGAAGAGGTTCTGAAGATCAGGAGACAGATCAGTGAGCAGGTGGAAGCATTGGATGAGTTCGCGAGAGGAGAGAAGCATCTGAGTGCGCATAGAGCGCTGAAGGAGGCGAAACATTTGTTGAGGCAGATTAAGGACTTGAAGCTGATTGATTACGTGACGGGGGCTAATGATGTATTTGATGCGGTGAGTTATTCACAATAGTTGTTAAAGTATGATGACAGGACTGCTTAATGATGATGATTTTTTATTCCAAAAAGTTGAAAGTGAAAGTCGTTACTCTTGCTACATTTAACCATATAATTTAAAAAATATTTTTTTAATTTACCGTTGATGGTGGGAAATGAGGGGAACCTTTTCTGTCTTCTTAAAATTCTATTTTCAATATCTCTAACCAACTCCCCCGAATTGCAGGCACATCTCCAATCAACATCAGTTCAGGAACGCAACTACCGTCTCCAAGATACATACCGCCGCCTCTCCTCGCTCCGGTCAGCCCTCGACACCTGGGAGCTGAAGGCTGCTGACCTTCAGAAGCTGGCGGAAACCGTGTGGAAGGCTGATGATACCGTGACGGCCTTGAAGGAACGGGTGAAGCCACGGCTGGCTGCTGTCAGGGATATTGGGTTGAGGTGCCGGCTTGTGTTGGAGGTAGGTCCTTCTTAGTAAATAGGGTAAGGGACTACACTTATTATGGTATTATTGATGATCATTACATTTTTTTTTTCCATTTATTACTTTCCTCTTTAGACATAGGTACTTAAATCAAGATTTGAAGAAGATTAATTGATAGTGAAGGGCAAAGTCTCTCATGAAGACTAAAAATTGTAATGTTTAAAATCGTTTTGTTTTGCAAAAAGAGTCTAATCTGGGGTCTGTTTTAATACCAAACCTTGCAAAATTCCCCATACTATCAGGCTCTCTGTATCAATTTGGAAAATTTCCTGCAGGATATAACGACACTATCAGCGAACAACATCACCGATGAGATCCGCTCGTCCCTCCTACAAGCGCAGACCCTGGGCATCAAGTTCCCGACCCTGGCCGCTGAGCTGGCAGTCCTGACCCTGGCAGCCGAGGAGAAGGAGGGCATCCTGTATAATCTGACGCCGGTTTATAAGCAGAAGTATCTGGAAGCTGTTGAGAAACATGTCACGGAGTTGGGGGTTAAAGCCAAAGAATATAAAAGGTGAGGATGTAGGACCAAAGTGTATTTTGACTTTTTTAGTAAATCTAGGGTAGTTGTGACAAGCGGTAATTTTGGGGATGAGTCATGTGAAAGGAAATTTAGTGACTTATCCTGCTATAGTTTGGGAACAATTTTTTTCACATTCAAAACGTTCAGAATGTTCAATGAATATAAATGAGGTGTCAAGTCCAAATCGTCGATGTAAATGGACGATACCCGAAGCAAAGGGCTCACTACAACAAACACCATAATTCCGAACTAAAATTCTCCAAACAATATTTTCTTTAACACGTGACGAACGTACGTTTAACCTTTTGTAGTACAGTCACCAAATAAATTAGTTTAACAATGACACTAACTTTCCTCCTCCCAGCCTGTTCGCGGGCAGTCGCGCCGCAGCATCGCTTGGAGTATCAGCAGCTCAAGCGTGGTCCCACGTGGCGACGCAAGTGAAGGAAGCTGCCGCCGCCGCCGACGCGGCCAGCAAGGCGGCGGCCGCAGCCACGTCGCTGGCACAGGGCAACGTGCCCATGGCGCATAGTGCTGCTAAGGGCAAGAATACCTCTGAGGATTTGAAGAAGAGGGGCGCTGCTGTACTGGCTAAGGCTGATGGTAAGTCCTTTGAGTAATAGAAGGTACAACCATTTTGTGTGTTTCTTGAATTCTCCAGTAGGTCTTGTATTATTTATTGGGGATCCATTAAGGTTGATAATAGCGTTTTCCATATTTTTTCAAATCAGTACTATGTCCAGTATGAAAGGGTGAGCACGAGTGCCTTTACTTACCCGTTATTTAAACTTCTTCATACTCATAATAACAGCAGATATTTGTTAAATTTGTTTAAAAACCTTTTCTTACCATATCTAGATTCTAGACCTAAATAAAACTCGGAAAAGAAAGGATAGTTTTTGTCACGATCCGGCTGCGGAAAAAGTTTCCCCGGGACGGGAGTGATTAGAAAAAAACCAACTTACGGAATGCCGCAGAACCACAAAAGTAAAGTACTAGGACAGCATAATTTACCGGAGTACCAATAACGAAATTTCGATGCAACTGCTCACCATGTACCAGGGCGGCAAAAAATACATCGGGACGCGGGTAAACCGCGAGGAACGGCTAGAAATTTAATAAAATAGAAGAAATATAAAATAATATCAACAGAAAATTTACGTCATCAGTATGTCCTCTTTTTTGTGAATTGAATGTCATTTCGAATCCTCTTTTCCCTCCTAGAACTCCGCAGCCAACTAGAACACCTCCGCCGCGGTGCTGACGTGGTCAGCGTAGTACTCCGAGGGCTCGGCTGGCAGGAGCGCGAGCTCAGCGGCCGGCCCCGCGCCACCGTACTCCCGACCCTCACGGCCGCCAACGACCAGGCCGACCGGGTGTTCGCCAGCACCAGGGTCTTGTATGATGAAGCCAGTGAGCTGAGGAGGAGGGTGCGTTACCATCTGAGGAGACAGCTGACGGAGTTGCAGCGGCATGGAGACACGGCGTTAGGAGCTGCGCAGGAGCATGGTGAGATTTAAGTGTTTTTTTTTTAGTACTGTAAATAAGGTATTCAAAAGTTTTGCGTTCTTTTAAACAATTGCTATTTCTACTCTTTGATATCTGTCAGATAAGTATTTCAATAATTTGTGGACCTCTAACTCCATAGTCATATAATTTGTCAAGAAGGGTTTGGTGATTGACATAAAAGACCATGAATAGCCATATTAATGGTTTTTTTTCCTTCTGAAAGCTTTTGTGTAAATAGATTATTATGTTTTTCGAAGTACGTGTTAATTGCTTTATAAAAATGTTTTTCTATAATTTTGGAGAAAATTGGTGGTAAAGATTCGGTCTATTATATGCGACGTTTTGTTTGTCATCTTTCTTAGGTGGTGGAGGGATATGGGCTAGTCTCGTGTACTTGTCCGATGAATTAAGTTGCCATTGACTATTGCGATGACTATAGCTTACACAACATAAAGTATTAACACCCTCTCTATTCTTATCATCAGTATCCCAAATCCGCGGCAATACAGTCCGCGGCGCCGAGACGGCAGCGGCACTGGCGGCGGCGGCGGCTGCCCGCGCCCGCCAGCACGCTGCTGCCAGCGCCACACTCGCGCCCGCGCTGCTGGCGCTGCAGCACCAGGTGGAGAGAGCCAGGCATGCCGCTCATACGGTCAGTAGTGTCTATATGTGTTATCATCAGACGGCAGCGGCACTGGCGGCGGCGGCGGCTGCCCGCGCCCGCCAGCACGCTGCTGCCAGCGCCACACTCGCGCCCGCGCTGCTGGCGCTGCAGCACCAGGTGGAGAGAGCCAGGCATGCCGCTCATACGGTCAGTAGTGTCTATATGTGTTATCATCAGACGGCAGCGGTACTGGCGGCTTAGGTAGTTCTCCTATGTACTGTGACACAACTCGGTAACACATAAAATCATAACATTAAAAGAATGTTATGATTTATGTAAACACGCTTATATTAGCTTCGCTTGTAACTATGTAAGAAAATCTTGGAATCTTAATTTGACCCACTTCCCGGTTGTTCTGATGACAATGCACGACTAGCTAAAAACTAAGTGTCCTCCCGACATGTCGGTCGACATGTGTCGCGACACATTGTTTTCAACTTTGTATTGTTTTCAACTACATAACTAGCGTGTTTTTTAGTTTTTAAAACTATTTTTATGAACACAGATCTCAGTATCACTCACATCCCCCCCGCTGTCGGCGGCGGGCTGCGCGCGCGCATACGCGGTGTGGGCGGCGTCGCCCGCCGTGTCGCGGCTCGCACTCGCGCTGTCCTTCGACGGCAAGATGTCGGACGGACCGCTGCTGTACCTCAGTGATGATACACAGGTTTGATATGACATTTTTAAGGTCTTTTTGAGACTTGATTGATATATATTTCCAAAATTGGTAAATCACTTTGTGAAAGATTGATCTAAAATTCTGGTGTAGTTCCTATAATTGATTGAGACTTTTAATATCGTGAGATTTTTGTAGTCACATGAGCCTTATATCTAAAGATTTTTTTGGACTCAAGAAATTTCAGTTTTATCAATTTTAAATTTAGTAGCGATTGAGCTTTTTTCAATCTGCAACGTAGTTTTTAGTTGATAATGTACCTATTTACCTTAGATTTTTGTAATCACCTTGTAGGAATCAGAGAGATACATGAAGCTGTCAGTAGCGAACAGCAAGCTGCGGCTGGCGTGGCAGCTGGGGGCGGGCGAGGCCGTCATACTGCACCCCGAGCTGCTGCAGGCCACGCACGACGACGCAGACCACACCACTTACAGGGTTGATATAGAACGGTCAGTACTTACTGCTCTGTAGGCTCTGTATCAGAGAGATACAAGGAAAATTTCTAGAAAAGTCAATGGCTGTCTGCATCAAACTTCAGCAGGCATAAAGATATGTTTCTCGTAGAAGTCAATGGCGATCTGTAACTAAATCTATACTAATATTATAAAGCTGAAGAGTTTGTTTGTTTGAACGCGCTAATCTCAGGAACTACTGGTCCGATTTGAAAAATTCTTTCAGTGTTAGATAGCCCATTTATCGAGGAAGGCTATAGGCTACTTTTTATCCCGGTATGGGAAGTAGTTCTCACGGGATGCGGGTGAAACCGCTGGCAGAAGCTAGTTCCATATACAAGTATGCCCATAAACCCTCCCTTATCCCGGTTACCTGCTATTCTGTACCTAAAATTGGTTTCTGCACATGGACTTGCGCCATGTTCAAGCCCTTATGATACATGTAATAACTTGAATAACAATGGAGTCCAACTGTATTTCTATAAGATAAGAAACGATTGAGAACTGTACCTATTAGGTGTGAATTTGGGCATATCAATCCCACAAAAAAGAAAAACGCTCAAGAAAACATCTTCTCGTATAATTGAATACTCTCTACAAACTATGACCAAAAACCTTGCTCACCGCAGAGTATGGAACACTGTACACCTCCGTGTCGAGCGTCTCGGCAGCAGCTCAGCGGCTAACAGCCTGATCTCCGCTTCGAACTCCAGCGCTGCCTCCGCCGGTAGCCTGCAGCCTTCACAGCTGTGGCTGGGCTGGCCCGGCGGCGGGGCTGGCCTGCCAGCTTGTGTACATGCGCTGTATACTGATGACAGGACTGTGGGGCTGTGGAACTTTGTGCAGCAGCCTAAGGAGGCCCAGTGTACGGGTTGTACGCAGAGGTAAGTTCTTAAGTTGTGGGTTGAATAATTTCAGACAAGGTTCTTTCTATAAAAACTAACAATGCATGTCACATTAGGATGGAGATGAAAAAGGATATCTATATATCGCGAACTGAATTCTCAATTTGGTAATTACTACATATGGGTTCCCCTCACCTGCTTGAAAAATTATACTTATGCTTACTTCTAGACCCTAATCAAAATAAATTATCGGTTTCATCGCTGTAGGTGCCAAAAAAACTATTCTCTCTTTTAACGGCTGTTCCCATTATTCTATGTATCTCTTAATTTGCTTAATCTAAAGTATATTAACTCAATACAAGTAGGTAATGTCAAGTTCCTAAAACGAAGCCATCTAAGCACCCTTTCGTAGCGAAATTGTTTTAGCCAACCCTCAAATTCACACATCATCATCCAAAAAACCCTTCATCATATTTCCAACCCTCAGATGGTACAGCGGTCGCGGCGACGAGCCCTCCATGGTGTGGTTCAACGGCGCGGGCTACGTGGAGCTGGTCCGCTCCCGGGCCCGCCCCGCCGACCGGAGGCAGTTCAGCGTCGCCTTCACCTTCCGCACCAGGGACGAGGATGCGCTGCTCTTCATGGCGCTCGATACTGCTAATGTATGTGTTCTGTAGTAAGGCAATATTTTGAAGGTATTTTGGTCGAAGGTTATTCTGGTGTCAATTTATGATCGGGGTAAAACTGACGGTCCTACATTTGAATAAAAGTCAAGATTTTGGGATTCTGTTTAATGTACAAGTGGTTAAACTTTGAGGTTATTTCATTATTGGAATAGCGAAGGAGATATTTAGCCAGAGACAAACCTTTTTTGGGCGGTGGAAAATCATCATAAACGTTACGATGAGTTCCGCCTATGTATTGAGCGAAGAGGGTTACATCAATGTTCGCCCTGGTGTCCTTCAACAGAAACATCTAACAAAAAATTCTTAAAGACACCAAGACCCGTTCCCTAATATTTCCTTACTATCTTCCAATTTGCAGAACCGTTCAGTGTCAGTGAGACTCCGCGAGTGTCGGGTAGTGTTCACGGTGGAGTACGGCGGGTCGCGGCTGCAGATCACGGCGGCGGGGCGCCACTGCGGCGGCAGGCCCGCGCATGTGCAGGCCATCAGGGTGTTCGCCAGCAACAAGCTGGAGAAAGGTAATGTGCGATACGATTGTGGACATTTTTGGATATTAGAAATCACATTGTATAGTAAAAGGGTGGGTCAGACTATTAGTAACTAAAATCTGGCCATGTTGCTTCTGGAATACAAGGTCTTTCAGTATCGTGGGATTTCCAATATAAGACTTCTATATCTGTGAAAATTATTGTATGGATTAACTCCTAAAATTCTTTGCATCATAGAGGATCTTTTTGAATCGTTCTGAATGAAACTACTGGTTTCTTAGGACGTTTTAGCAATGCAATACTGCATGTTGACTAATTAAAACCTGATCTTAGAACAAAACACCTGCCATTAGAGTCTAGTTGCCTATTGCCTATTGTATAACGACCAGACAAATTGTCAATAATTTCTCGACTATCATAATATGTGAGAGTTCATGATGAGATGTGTGTGCGTACTGAGTGTATTGAGGAGGTCCTGTGGCAGGCAGCCTGCGCGTGAACGGCGAGGAGACGCTGGGGTCCCCCGCGCCCCCCGTGCAGGCCCCCGCGGCCCTGCCCGACCTCGCGCACGCGCGCTACTGGCTCGGCGGCGCCCCGCCCGGGGCCCCGGGGCCCGCGCCGCGCCCGCTGCTGGGCTGCGTCGGCGCCGTCACCGTCGACAGGGCGGGGTATGATCTGATGGATGCACCCACGAGGTTTGGAGTTGAGCCGCGCTGTGGGGAGAGGGTAAGTGTCTAGGCGTTTTGTTTATGATTACTTTATGAAACACGATGATTTGTGAAAATATATTATTGATAATTTAGAGAGTAGTTTTGAAATAGACATTCTTATTTAAATAGTAGGAGGCATACCTCTAAACTTCTCACTCCTCAAATATTAATTTTGTAAGTTGTTTCGAGTACCTACTTTTATTATTTTCTACCATCAAAGTTGCTAACATTTATTTATTTTTGCATATTACATAACAACGAAAACTTAATATTTTCCCGTATTTTCTTACCGTCATACTTCTTGCAGACGCTCCGCTCAGCCATTCTAAAAGGCACAGGCTACATCGAGCTACCATCCCCCCTCATCCGTCGCAAGGCCTCTCTGGGGGTTTCCTTCAGGACCCACACTCCTGACGGGCTGCTGCTGTACCGGCCACCGGCTGTTGACAACGAGCTCGCTGATGATGGAGATAAGCATTACTTCGCGCTGGTGATGAAAGCTGGTAAGTTTATCTCCAGCAGCAGCCTGGAGTGGTGATGGATAGTCTGTCTGCCCCAATACAAATTCATGGCAGGTCTAGTGCATGCAGGGCAATTTGGACTTTGTGTGCAAAGGTAACAGAGTCTTTATTACAATGTATGGCAAAGCTGCCGACAAAGAGTTGTCTGATGATGAAGATAAGCAAACAAGCATTACCTTGCGTTTGCTGTCGTTGGCTGGTGAATTCTGTACCTCGTGTGCAGAAAATAGGGTCTATAATACTGTTAATAATAAAAATATTTCACCATAACCTTATTGTGTTCTGCAGGAGAATTAGAACTGGTCGCAGATGCTGGCAAAGGCGAGATGCGGTTGCGGACCAACGGTACCAGGTTCGATGATGGAAGGTTGCATACTGTTAGGATCATCAGGATGCATAAACAGGTATTCATATTATCTAGGTGAAAGTTTCTTTGCTCACACTTATTTTCGATCTAGCTTCATCTATCATGCGAAGCCCCTAAAAAGAAAGAAGTGTGCAATATATAAAATTCTGGTACCTAATCGAAGGCCCTATTTATTTCTTTAATAACTTAAACTTAATCTCTAAAATGAACAGTTCACAGTTTTACCATTAACAGTACATCTGTTTAACTTTAGAATACTCAGAATCTAGATCGTTCCTACCTTCCAGCTAGAACTATGGGTGGATGAGGAGCAGCTCGACAGCGGTTCGCTCCCGGGCAGCGCCTTCCCCGCGAGACCTGCTGGCATGTTCCTCGGAGGAGTCAGGGAGACACTCCAAGCGGCTGTCCCACTTACTGCTTTTAAGGGAACTTTGGCGGATTTTATTGTTGATGCGCAGTGAGTCGAGAACATTTTAAAGGCTATTTATTATAAT
This sequence comes from Helicoverpa assulta, assembly GCA_963856015.1. NCBI lineage: Eukaryota > Metazoa > Arthropoda > Insecta > Lepidoptera > Noctuidae > Helicoverpa > Helicoverpa assulta. The sequence continues at coordinate 782,811 of CAWLCW010000008.1, forward strand.
TTAGGGATTTGAGCTATGTACTTTGCGATTTAAAGAAAAAAGTTAAACTCAAGAAAAAAGTCAAAGTATAACTGAAATGAAATCACCGGTAACTTTTAGATTTAACTAAAATAATTGGCACGGGACACCATTGACTTTCTCATTCGCTTAAGGTCACATGACCTGCTTTTCTGGGCACAGTTTCACTTTAAACAATTTTATTCTTCTTTGTATGTTGTGATTTCCTGTATTGTTAATTTTCTTGGTGTTCAATAAAGAATAGGTAATCTATCTATCTTTCTTTAGGTTATTTTCCCTAAATGTTTAGTTGACTTTGCAATATATTTGACGAATATGATGTTGTCTAGGCTAATAGGTCTTCAGACGGCAATATCGTGGAGTGGCGCAGCCCTGGGCCGCGCGGACGGCTCGCACACGCGGCCTCCTCGCGCTGAACCACGAGCGCTGCACCAGCAGCCTGACCATGCTGGCTGTACCAAGGTAATAACGCGGACCCTATTATCTCATCTTACGGCTGTTCCCAATATTCTGTTACATACAATATTATGCCGTTAATCAGTATAATGAATATGTCATCTAATGTTCTAGTCGGCTACACCTATTAGGTGCTTACTTTGTCACATCAAAAAAAATTTTTTTTTTTTTTTCAATATATTGTATCTCCTGCAGACATCATCGTACACAGTAGAAGCCGGGGCAGTAAAGTTCGGCGACACAGCACACAGCCACGCGCACCTGCGGCTGCCGCGCTCCCCCGCCGCGCGGCGCCGCGACCTCGCGCTCGAGCTGCAGATACGCACCTTCGCCAGCGACGGCCTGCTGCTGCTGGCGCCGGTAACCTTACATATACATGTAGTTGCTCACCGCATTTATTTATTTATTTAGCAAAGGAACACCAACAGCTTCTGTGTATATCCTCCACACCACCACCTCCATACCTCATAAAAGAATCGCACTTCATGGCAATCCCTTTTTATTCAAGACATCTCTCAGAAAATCCATCCGTCTTATCTTTGGTCTTCTTCTTCGTCTCCATTCATCTATTAAGCATACGGACACACTCGTTGAGGAATGTGTTCCACCCCTTCTCATTACATGACAACATTTTGCCCCTCATATTTTCCCTTTAATTTCAACATTTTCATTTCTGCTACCTAAATTCTTCTCATTCCTCTTTTTGATGCCCAACACTCTGATCCGTACGTTTAAGTACACTAGATAAACCTAACTCATAAATAAAATGTTGCCATTCCTACAGGGTTCCAAAGGAAAACCAAAGCAGTTCATGGCGCTGGTGCTTCGCGAGAGCAAGCTGCGGCTGGTGGTGCGCAACCGCAAGCGCAAGGAGATCGCACTCGCCGCCAACGTCAGCGACGGCAACTGGAGACAGGTCAGTGATGATGATGTAAGGAGATCAGCCAACTGCGCAGCCGATGCACGGGTGTACCTGATATGACGAACCCGCCGTCATATTTGTTCTATACTTACAGGTTTATACACATACTAGCTTCTGCCAGCGGTTTCACCCGCATCCCGTGAAAACTTCTGCACGAACCCGGATAAAAAGTAGCCTATAGCCTTCCTCGATAAATGGGCTATCTAACACCGAAAGAATTGTTCAAATCGGACCATTAGTTCCTGAGATTAGCGCGTTCAAACAAACAAACAGCTTCAGCTTTATAATATTAGTATACACATATATTGGTAAAAATAAGCCTTAGTTAGGATACAAATGTTAGGTATTTTAAAGTCAATTTATTTATTAAATTGAGGTTAACCAACAACTCTTGACACCTTAACATTAACAGCTTACAAGACGTATTAATTATGGGTTAACACCGCTTGTATAATTAATTGTTTTTAGAAATTTTTCACTGTGTCCATTTTTTTTATACAAGTCCAATAACCAAAGGTTTTTATATCCAGGTGTCAATCCGCGTGTCCCGTAACCGCGTGCAGCTGTCATCCGAGGGCGCCGCCGTGTCAGCCCGCACGCAGGCGTCTGCGCGTGCGCATCGACTGTACGTGGGCGGGTTACCTGCACCACCGGCGCTGCCTCATTTGCCTAACTGGGTATGTGTTTTTTCTGTTGGGTTTTTCTTTAGTTGATTCTTAGGTAAAAAATATTAAAAATTAATGTATTTGTATACACATTTTTTATTGAATTAGCTCAAGTGTCTTGCTTGGATTGATGAAAGAGAAAATAAGACGGATAGTAAAAATTTACGGAAGTGGACAGAACAAACACATATACCGAACAAAAGTAAACATTCTAAAAATTAAAAGCCTCTTAATTTTCTCTTTACAGTAACAAATATTTAAAAACTTGCCCCCATTTCTGTCTACTAAAAATCATCATTACATATTATAATTGACATACTGTCAATTGCACAAAAGTGATTTAAAACAAGATAAAAAGTGTTAGCAATTGATTTAATGAAGCTTTAATTTTAATGGATCTCTGTGCAACTGACGAATAGGGTAACATAGTGTTTAAATCATGTTTGTCTTGTTACCAGATAACCCAGGTGCGCGGGTTCCTGGGCTGCATCCGCCGCGTGTCGGTGAACGGTCGCGCGGAGGACCTGGTGCGCGACGCGCAGGCGCACCACGGCGTCGGACAGTGCTTCCCCAACGTCGAGCGAGCTGCTTACTTCGGAGGTCAGTCACTGTCATGTCTTATTGTATATTTCTATAACCTATCTTTACTCACTAGTTAATAAATCAACAGAGAGCTAGGTAATTGCAACTGGCAGTTGGACATAAAGCCCAAAAGAGCAGAGTTGAGAAAAAAACAATAAATAGAAGTGGAGTTGAGTTTGTAAAAACCAATAGAACTTCTTTGCTAGGCACGACCCAACATCATTGAGTACTGCTGAATTTAAAACTTAACTTTTAGGCCTGAGTCACACCGAAATGGCAGCGACTTTTTCTAGATACTGGTCTTTTGAGTATGTGGTTAAAATTTAAAATTATTCCACACTGAAAGTGCTCGCCGCGTCGCTGCCGGCCGTTGCCAATCTGGTGTGGCTCGGGCTTTAGGAATCATTTAGGCTGCGGCTCCACTAAGGCGGAGACAGAGCGGAAAGGAGTCTTGTGGGAATCGACCAATCACATTACATGAAATCCACATCTCGTCTCCGCTCCGCTTCAATGTCGATGGAAATAGTTAAGCGCTCCGCTCGTCTCCGCCTCAGTGGAGCCGCAGTCTTAAGGCCCAAGTTTTTCAGGAACTTACGTTTATGTTGTCGGTGAACCTGGACTTAAAAGTACTGTATTCTCTTAGGCGACGCGTACGCGACGTGGTCCAGCTCGTGGCAGCTGGCGGCGGGCGCGGAGGAGCTGCGCCTGCAGTTCCGCACCAGCGAGCCCGACGGCGTGCTGCTGGCGGCCACAGGGCTGCTGCTGGAGATTAAGGATGGCGCCGTGAGTATACTGAAACTAGACTATAGAGTGTCGCAATCCAGTATGTAAGCAACAATGAAATATATCGGTTGAGTGCCTTTTTGTGTGTGAGCAAATATCTGTATGTTTTTTCGGCTTTCTTTGAACGCAAGATCATCACGACTTTGCGCCCGCCACTGCGTGTTCTAACGTGAATGTACATAAGACAGTTGGAATTGAGGAAATTCTTCAACATTATGTAACAATTGTTCGGTTAAATTTTTCGGCACTGTAGGTCAACACTGAAAATAATGTTCAGATGAAAAATATAGGCGAGGCGAGAACGCAGCGAGCATGATATTGAAAGCCAAAAAAAATAAAATATCTGTGCCCTGCGCCGGTGCGCGTGGCACCCGCTAAGATCTGGCGCTCGAGCTAGCAGCCATGCTCGTTACCGTCTTAAGGCCGGCACTGCTTGTCCCCCGCAGGTGGTGCTATCCCGCTGGTGGGGCGGGTCGGAGCGGTCGCGCATCGCGTGGCGCGCGGCGGGCGGCGGCGCGTGTGACGGCGCGTGGCACTCTGTCCGCGCTCGCCTGCGCCCCGCGCTCGCGCTGCAGCTCGACGACAACGAGCTGCTGCGAGACTCGCCGCCTACAGCGCTGCTCGACGCGCCTGATGCGCCGCCTCCCACACAGCTTTACATCGCCGGCTTGCCAGGTACGCCACTATCAGTTGAACAAAATGATAGTGGTAGTGGTAGGCCAGTAACACCCAAATACTTTACTAAACTAATCCTGGCAACCTAAACTCACAGCGTCACAATTTTGCGCAAATTACTAATGGTAAACTCCACATTTTCTTATGGTGGGGTGACCAACCTAATAAGACCCAAAAGATCTGCCGCTTACTGATGAAACCTTGTGCGGTCTACCAATTACATACCCATCGACCAGACTAATATAGGTACGCGATTGATCTGTTAAACACTCCTTCCGTATACCATATCCCACCATATAAACTAAGTACATACCTACCTTTCAAATAAAAACTTTTTTGTTCAACTATTATTTCCAGAAGGTGTAATGGAGACCACAGACGGCGGCAAAAACTTCAACGGCTGCATCCGAGACGTCGTAATAGGAGGACAAAGGAAAGACTGGAAAGAAATGGAGTCACTTCACAATGTCCTACTGGACTCCTGTCCCATACCACAGTAGACCTTATGCCTCAAGTTGTAAGGTTCAAATTCAAATGTAACGGACACTATGCTTCGTTCACACAGTGCCATGTTTAGCCTAGCGTGGGCCGAGACTTGTACTTATGAAATTAATAGAAAACTGATTAAGATTACTGCCAAAATAATGGCGACAATGTCTGATCGATTTGGTTATAAGCCAATGTTCCTTTAACATCATATATTGTTGTGACTACTTGCCTCTACCATTCTTTATACTTAATCTAATGTACTTATACCAATATAGCTTCTGCCAGCGGTTTCACCCGCATCCCGTGGGAACTACTTCCCGTACCGGGATAAAAAGTAGCCTATAGCCTTCCTCGATAAATGGGCTATCTAACACTGAAAGAAATTTTCAAATCGGACCAGTAGTTCCTGAGATTAGCGCGTTCAAACAAACAAACTCTTCAGCTTTATAATATTAGTATAGATAGAAAGACTAATGTGGGCCAATAACATAAAGGATAAATATTTTATTTCTTTTAACGGCCGCAGTACAAAGGGGAAACCGTCTAAGAACCCTAAACAGAATGTAATAGTCTGCAATGTGCCTTATATCGTGTAGTCTGTACCAAAAAGTGCCATTACTATATTAATTGTAAACAAGTTAGTGCTGATAATTATTTCTATTCCTATTGTATATCGATATAATTGAACAATACTCAAATTAAATATCGATATATACATGTAATGAAATATTTTGCCCCGGTTTATATTAATCACATTTCATAGACAGTGAGGCTTATTACGAGGCTATGTAAATATGTTAGAATACACAACTCTAGCGCAAATACTCCTGTAAATAGAGTACTTAATATTTCCACCAGTATTCTTATGATAAATGTACATAATAATTTAGTTTATTTTTCTTTAATTTTGTTATAATTAACCTAGGATAGAGCACGGAGTAATTTTATAGAGATGCTGTAGGGTCAGAGGGCCAATAACAAATTCGTGTTAAAAAAATACTTATATTCAATTTTAGAACCTCCTCTTTTTATGAATTGGCTTAAGTGAAGCCACCTTTACTCCGTGGCCAAATAATAATTATGGTAATAAGGTGACAAAAAGTTGTTGAAATCGAAATGATTATTATTGTTGAAGGAAAGATGCATTTAAATAATAGTCATTAGTGTAATCTAGGCAATTAATGTGCTGTAGGAGTTGCTACTTTTAAATGAACAGCTATATTCTCTAAAATGTTTTGGACACTAGGATTGTTAATCTAACCTGATTGACATTTGTTGGTAAACCACTACACTGTGGTTTTACACTAGAAGAAATATAGAAATTACATTATTGACGCCAGAATAATTTTACATTTAATAATTGAATTGTTTAATTTTATTTTCATCTGACCAAAAGACCATATTGTTATTTAACATTGTTTTATTATAAAATTAATAATTTGATTGCTGTCTTTTCGGCATACACTTTTTATAAGATGTGGTTGCGAGCACTTTATGTTCAAGCAAATAATAATGTAGTATTGTAAATAAATAAATAGGGATCAGCTTTAATAGTTAAAAAGAGCGATTCATTGTCACAAATATAATTTATTTAAGAAACAAGTGTTCAGTAGAATATAATTGTACATAATTAGTTTGGTCGATGTATATAAAATACGTATTTATTATACCTGCTTTTCAGAGGAGAAATAAAAGTCGACTGTGGCAATAAAAAACATTTATTTCTTTTTTTCGAATCGTGTACATCAATCGGCACGGCTTACGAAAAAATGAATATTTGATACTAAACTGAGATGTCTTAGTATTAAAGTCACATTTTTAGTAAGTTTGTCACCAACCTGCTATACGGCCAACTGTTTTAGGTAGAGGAATCGATCAAGTGTTAAAAATAGAAGTCTTATAAGTGGGCCGTATATCAGGTCTTATGCGGAACCTGAGTCCCGATACCCTTCGCGTTCCATCACCCGGCGAGCTACCTGCAGTCGATATTATTGCCGAGACTTGATATAATTGTATTATTGTGTATTAGTTGTTGATGCCCTCGACTGCAAGGAAACTGCCACAACTCTGGGCAATTCATTGCCATTTACAAATATTATTTATTTATACTCTGAGACCACAGTATTAATGAAATGTCTAATCTGCGGTTGTCAGTGTTGCCATTCTCACAGAGAGCTCCTTTTCGAATATTTAAGCAACTTTTTTTAAAAGCATTTCCGTTGTACTTAGTTGATTTTTTTACATGGCAACACTGATGGCCACAGATCTACATAAATACAGCAATGATATTGTCCAGCTTTAAATTGTTACACTTAAAATAGTCTGAATACTAAATTCTAATAAAATAAAGACACTGCATTCATTTTATTATAGACTAACTATAACTAAAACGGATTTAATTATTATATTTACGGATATTATGGACATTTTCGACAAAAAAATTGACTCCATATACATACAATGTTAAGTTATACGTGCATATAACTGAAATGATAACATCTTTGGACTAAACAAAGCACATACAAAATATAAAAGTCTAAAAAATCATGAATATTTAAATAATATAATTATTGCAAATTTTGACGAACATAATATACTATTCTACCCTCCTTTGTTAATAATTACTACTACATCACATTTTTACAATGTTACTGTATCTATATCAATTGGATTTTTATAGTTTTTTTTTACACTATTATGGCCGAAACGAAAATGGCTCAAAGTATTATAATTTTTAAAGATTTATTATTTTTCACATAATGTTTTATAAGAAATTATACTTGATAATGGATACAGTCATATAATAGGAAACCAAATAAAAGAAATTATTTTAAAATCAATGAATCAAATATGGAATAATCAGTATTTTTTTATAATTTTGAGCAAATTCAACTATACACTATCTGCCCGCTAAAACTGAAAATTTTAATTATTAAGTTATCTCAATACATGAGCTATTTTTATTATAATTTTTATTCCTAAATTACCGGTCAGTGTGCATAACTTCGAAAACAAGAAATAGGTAAAACAAAATATGGGATTAGAGATTAAAAAAGGAATACGTAACTGCCGTCCCCATATTCAATCTGTTGGTTTAGCTTAATAGAGAGAGGCAACACAGATGTCAACATTCGATCCCTACTAAACAAAAGATCAGTTTAGAGTATTGGGGAATGGCTGTTAATGTTTGCACATAGACCGGTAACTTCGCCCAAATACTGATGATTTTGATTAATAAGCAGAAGAACCAAGCCTTTCAGAGGACATATTTTTATGTTATTTTTTTTTGTTTGCTAAATGAGATGGCTATATAATAATAATAATGAGGGATAGACAGGTGAGATTTAGCCAGGTGCGGGTAAATGCGATGCAAACAATGTATAACTGTTTTCTATATTTTTCATTTCACGTATTGACTACTATCGCCGATTCTCCGAACGGCTGCTTTCTGAAATAGACGGGTTTTGTAAGTAAATGTTATTTTTTTATTACATTTGCTTTTGTATTCAGGTTGAGAAATAGATGAAACGACTATAACTAACAATTAGAATAAACAATAAATAAGGGAAATTAATTTGAGAGTGAAGGAAAATTACCGGTTTTTTTTAAATATGTAATAAAAATCGATATCAAGACTAATCGATTTTAAACAATAAATAACATAATGAGTGATATTACTTTACAAGCCTTGGTTTATTTTATTACATTTTTATAAATCTTTCCTTCGTACTTCAGTTCTTTAAAACGTGACAGTATGCTGTCAACTTATGTAGCTTTCACCCGCGGCTACGCTCACATTTTTAAAAAACATAATGAAATAAAAAGTATCCTATGTTCATTCTAGTACCTACCACCAAGAATATGTGTACAAAGTTTCATAATGATCGGTTGAAGCATAGCAAACAAACAGACTTTCGCATTTATTATAGTATAGTAGGATTATGTAGCAGAGTACTCACAGACACAGCCTACATGGAGAGGTACCCGCGGGCAGCCGAGCGGCGCCGGCCCACCAGGTAGGCCACCAGCACCACCACCACCAGCCCGCCCAGCGCGCAGCCCACGGCGATGGGCACCGCGTCCGGCACGTCGCCGCCGCCGCATTCACGAGCTGGAATAGAATTTATACATGAAGTATTAGGACACAACTAGAGTAGAATAGCAAAATAATATACTGGCAGTTCCCCTGCCTGTTCTTGCCGAACCAGAAACCAGAAGTTTCATATGTACAAAAGTCGGCTCACACAAGACTGATTTCTTATAAAAATTTTGTCAGTATTTTAGCGTTTGTTGCCCCTGTAAATGCAATTCATAATTACGATAACAACCATTTTCAACATGGAATAATAAGTATTAAGTTTTAATTTGAAAACACTCTTGTTTTTGGTGATGCACAAACTTTTGTCATAACTCCAGGAAATAATGAAATAGCCCAATTTCAATAGTATTTATTCAAATAGTAAATTGGTTACTACATTGGGACAGGATCATTTTTTAGATAATTATATCAAGTACCAAAACTGTTCAAACATTATTACAAACCTAAGACCGTATAGGTACAATGTAGATTTATGTCGCTTTGGGATTTAGATTTCCTGAGCTGACCCTGAATGTCACAGACGATCAAATAATTATGAGCGTATAATTATCTAATCGGAGTTTAATGTCCGTCCGTCACAGCCAGACATTATTATTGTCTCCATTAAATCCGATTTATTAAGAAATAATCATTATAATAATAGCTCGAATACGAGTATTACCAACTTGTTTTCTTTTAACACCAGAAATCATCAACTATTTAAAATAAATATGTATAATGAGACCAAAGCCAGTTTTTAAACATAAATAAACATGTAAGCGTGTTTAAAAACCGCAGCATTGTGACCTGCGCACGCGCAGCCAGACGCACGATAACGCGACACGATAGCGAAGCCGATAGCATCAGGACTGTTCGTTATATACTGTTATTCATTACATTAACGTCCAACCGCTTTTTTGTATTGTTTTTATTTTTAGTATAAAAATGTAGGACATGATACACGAACCTTATCGTGATATCAAAATAAATATCCCGTTTCTGAGTCAACAAAGTGATAATTGCAATTTAATTTTGTAATATTGCGAAGTTTTAATTGCAGTAACACAAAATCTACCGAAAGCCAACTACTGTCCTATACGAAATATGGATTGATTCTACACTTCTTTCCTGTTTTGATAATTTCCCATCTTTATAAAGCAGATCAAGGTAATTTACCTTACCTTAAGTCGGCTTCTATTAATCAGGTTAACTGTAACCTCTGAGCAAGTGAGTAATAAATAGTTTGTTATTCAATTACCTCGGCTTATCACATTCTAACACACAGGGACGCAATCATCTCCCACGTTGCCTCACAAAATCCTTTAAAATTCATCCAATCTCAGACACTACTATCCTATAAAACAAAAGCACCACTCACCAGCGCTGAACTTGGTATCAGGCACAGTCCTGTAGGCCTCCTCCTGCAGCCTCGACAGCGTGAGCACGGCGACAGCACTGGCCGACTCCGAGGTCATGTTGAGGCGCGTCTCCGGCTTGCAGCGGTAGGAAGTCGCCAGGGGGGTCAGCCACTCCGCGCCGTGGTAGAGGTCCATTGGCTCCTTTGATGCTGGAATGGGTATTATGATGGTTAGGGATTTATCTACAGTAATATAATAAAGAGATAATTAGCTTGTTTGTAGGGTACAAAGGCTTCGAAACTACTCAACCGAATGGAAAAATTCTTTCACTGTTGGGTACGCTGGGGAGTCATCTATACTAATATAATAAGAGGACTCTGTCAATTTTTTGGATTTGGAAAGCTAGACTATTCCCGAGTAACATAGGTTATATTTAGTCCGGGTACCAGAAAAAGTTTCTCCGGGACGCGGGTGAAACCGCTGGAAAACAGCTAGTAAAAAATATAGAAGGTATTAAAAGTATGGTATAGGGAAAATAGAAACTAAATATATTGCGAAGGTCATCGTAAGAAGATTCATAATTATGTATTAGAATATTAGAAGTTTTTCCTTTTCTATAATAGGTAATGTAATAATTGGAAGATCTTTATGAAAGTCGTAAAAAAAGTAATTAAAAATCACGAATCCATTATAGACATTGCTATATAATAAATGCTATAGGTAGCTACAAATAATACATTATAAGCAGCTTATCAGTAATTTAGTTAAGTAAAAACTAAAATGTGTTTAAAAACATAACTAACGGAAGTTCAAGCAGCATTTGCGCGCGCGCATTGCTGGGATAGTTCGAATATAACGGTTATCATGACTAAAAGATCCGGTTGACTCAGAAATTATGAGGAAAATCCCACCAAACGCGAAAGTAATAAAAAGTGTATCGGTTTCTATTAAATCCAGGACGATATAATTATTTTAAATAATTCTTGGTATACCCAACAGGAAAATTATTAGCACTCAGAATTTATATTTACCGGCTATCTTCCTAGTAAATTTGACCACAGTTTATCTATGACCCCAAATAAATTATGAATAGTGCAAGGAAGAATGAAGTTTACCTATCTGTACTAAAGTATATTATTAGCGGAAACATTGTTTTGTTCGTTTGTACCCTAGAGGCTTCGAAACTACTGAGCCGATGCACTCTTCCCGAGTAACATAGGCTATATTTTATCCCAGTACGGGCAGCACTTCTCACGGAACGCAAGTAAAACCGGCTAGTCATTTTATATACGACCAAATATCGTTTAAAATAGTATCGTTATAACATGCTCTCACTATATAAATGCGTAATAAAACGCATACATTAATACTGCGTAAGTACATAAATAAATACGTATAAATAAATCTCGGCGTCGATAATTTCAAGTTCAGAGGTGAATTTGGGTCAGCCGTGTTGTACAATAATGATTGAAGAGACAGTTTATACGAGCTATTAATCTTTGTGAAACAGGAATACCGCACCATTTTGTAGTACAGACGCCAGCAAGTCGACCTACCCGAATCTGTCAAATTTTACCGATCGAACATCAACTTTCCTCTATTGAGATAATGTTGAAAATCAATTGAAGAAATTTGACAGATTGAGGTCAGTTGATTTGCTGTTCGTACCTTACGAAATAAAGAGTACGAAAAAAGTAAGTACAAAAGGTGTTAATTCAGTCTGAACACAAAATTATGTGTTCAAATTATTCTATAAGGAAGTTGTTGTTTTCCTCAACAATTGAATACCTATTGAAATAATTGTGGTAAATTTACTGTCCACTTTCAGTTTATAGGCGACCGTTACTTTAACCCACCTAACTCTTATCTGCAGTTTTTCACAAATCATAAATACATTTGCTGGAGAATGTCCTACAGGAGGCTTGCCCTAATTTCTATTGTAACCACTCTGACTATCAATTGTACCTGTTATTTTTTATTCAGTAATTTTACTCGTTCATTTATCATTATCATATACCCTAAAGCGACTGACTTACTATTTTGATTTCTTTCAACCTAGTCCACAAAAAGCATTTCGAGAATGTTGGTCAGCCAACAAAGCTTAATCACTACTATAGTAGTCCAAAAATACTTACATCCATTAACAAAGTTGTCAGGAGACAGGGACACATTCAGACTCTTCAGACCATACTCCTTAGTAGTGTCATTCCTCTGGTACACAAAAGTCATGTTGTTGGCCATGGTCGAGTTGACGGAGCTCATCCAGCTGATGATCAGCCACTGGTCGGCGTCTGCGCAGCTGCCGTTCACGACCGTCGCGTTCACGGGCACGTTTAATTTGACGTACGATAGTGATGTCACTGGAAAGAAAATAACATAGAACTTAGTGTTTTTAGAAGGTTTAGTACAACTAGAACTTAAGATCTTAGGGTCATAATGTGACTAGCCTTTTGACTTGTTGCGGTCTGCTTATAGCTCAGAGTAGCATTTATAAATGAATTGAAGCGAACAGCACATTTTGAAAGTTATGTGCGAAATGTACAGCCCCAAAACTATCAATAAATTGTCACATTATGGTGCACAGTTCAACATTTTATCATAGGGGAGTATTGTCGACAAATCCGACGTCGCGTTACATTCAACTTGAACATTGTCAGGCCATCTTCATATAATAGAGATAGAAAAACATGTTTGATTAGGAAGAAGTGGAAAAACAAACTCCATATCATATTTCTAGTTATGAGAATCTTTTCAGTAAATAATAGAGAAGAAATTTAAATACTTATACAATTGTTTCACGCAGACGATGTGTGAAATAACGTTCTCACAGTCTAAATAGTGTAGAGAACCTTGCAAATAATACTATTTATTGCAATATTTCTTTGTCTTCAAAAGAAACTTTACTTAGTTATTCAACAATATTTAATTAGTAATAAAGTAACTCAATATATGAACGGTAGCATGATACATACATACAAACACATTTTGCAAGAATTTTAATCACAAAGAATATAAAAACTCTTTCATGTATTGTTGTATTTGTTTTTGTTTATTTAGCAGGTGACTGCGAATTTGAAAGCCAGTTTCATTTTAAATAACAGACTACTAACTTCTATTACTATCCCACTACCATACTAGTCCAATCTAAATAAAGAAGAAGACCTTAAAGGCTCCGAAACTACTGAACCGATTTGAAAAAATCTTTCACTGTTAGAAAGCTGCATTCTACCCGAGTAACATAGTCTATATTTTATCCCTGTACGGCCGGAGATCCCACGGGATGCGGGTGAAACCGCTGGAAACCTTTTGTCAAATATAGACCTCAAAAAATATTTTTGTCAAATCTCCATGTTACACTATACGTTGATTTTTTTTTTTGACATATATTATCTCAGTCTAATTTCCTCAAGATTCTACAATATTCCAACATAATCTTTAAAACAACCAATAAGCTAAATGCATCAGAAACCGGTATCAGAACTTAGCGTGCATCGCATCGTGTGCTCGGCGAATAAACACAACTATTGTCGATCGTGTGACCTCCGTCACGACCGTCTAATGAAAAAATCCTTTGTGCTCTATGATCACTATGAATGCAGCTATTGACAATATCGATTATCTTGCAGTGGAGAAATTACATGACCTGCTTTACGGTCGTTGTTTATTATCATTCCTATCTTCAACTATCATTATCATGAGCTTGTTATGAATAGTTATTGACCAGTAAGAAGTGACAAACTAATACAAAATATATAATACTATCGGTTGTCTCGTTTCACCCGCGTCTCGAGGGTAATTCCTCCCGTATCCGGATAAAAAGCCCATGTTACTCGGGAGTAGTGTAGCTTTCCAACAGTGAATTATTTCTTCAAATCGGTTCAGTAGTTTCGGAGCTCTTAGGGTACATACAAAAAACAGAAAACAAAAAACTGTTTCCTCTTTGTTATTATATAAGTATAGATCAATATTTGTTTTATTCTACTCATTCTAGCCGTCAGGCGTCAAGCAACTTTGTAACATTGGAGGAGTGCATGGTTAAATATCGTACAAACGGCACTACCTGCCATTATGATCAAGTAAGCAAATGACTTTTAAACAGTAAAATATGTTGTTGTCACCATACGTCCACGTGACTAATGTCTCGAGATAAAAAAACTGATCCGTCGAAATCAATAAACCTACTAAAAATACTCAAGCAGACTGTAACAGTTGGCGTTCACGAAAATTGTGCTGACAAAACTACAGTTCCGTTCTAGACTACATTGTCGGAAATAACCAACCCGCATTGAGCAAGCGTGGTGATTAACGCTCAATCCTTCTCCGTGTGAGAGGAGGCCAGCCCAGCAGTGGGACGATAAAGTGATGATGATGACGAAACTATAGTTACTGAGTTTAACGTAAAAACCTTTATGTAATAGTTTAATTGCAATATTTGGAACGTTCTACAGTTTCTTGTGATGCACTTGCAGTTATGACATAGCCGTATCTTTTGTGTTTGTTCAGAAATAAATCACTTTCACGTTCGTTTGTGACGTTTTGACTGGATACGTCGACGGAGCACGCTAGGCGTGAAATAATTTTACTGCGCTGCACATTTTTCACTTATATCCGTTTGAATGTTTCCTCGGAGAAGTTAAAGGATCCCTAAATATAGCGTAAAAATTACCGCATATTCAGTAAGGTCAGTGGGGTACTTTTTTTCTGAAAACAACTGTGAAAGTTCGTGGTAACAGTTGTTTTAAGAAAAACCTTAAGAAAAACTGAATGTTCAGTTTTCTATTCAGGATATAACTATTTAAACGAAGCTACTATCTATACTAATATTATAAAGCTGAAGAGTTTGTTTGTTTGTTTGAATGCGCTAATCTCAGGAACTACTGGTCCGATTTGAAAATTTCTTTCAGTGTTAGATAGCCGATTTATCGAGGAAGGCTGTAGGCTACTTTTTATCCCGTACGGTACGGGTATCGGTACGGGAAGTTGTTCCCACGGGTTGCGGGTGAAACCTTAGGCAGAAGCTAGTAAAAATATAAAAAAAAAAACAACCAAAATACATTTTCTATGCATAAAATAAGTATCCAAAAACTGTCTCAACAATTTAAGTTACTTAACAACTACGTCAGTACCCAGTGACGTAAAAGGAGACAAATTAGTCATCCCACACATCTGACGTAGGTACGTATATAAGTTCATAATTTTGTATGAGTCACCAATGCACTGAGCTGCATCTGCAGGGCTTCTTAAACCATTACGTCTATCCATGGAGAACAAAATGATTAGCGGAGGTACCATAACGAAAAATCGACTTAGAGCGTAGCGCACCAAAATGTGGGACGAGCAACGTTACTGTTTTCGCCCTTCTTTGGACCCGATAATTTTGTGTAATACCAAAAATCGTTGACAGATGTCTCATAGAACCCGAACGCCTCGTTAGTACACTCATAACTCGTTTAGGTCATGCCGACCATACTAATTTGACCCAGAAGACGGCGCCTGACATACCTACATTATGGCAACTCCACTCATCTTTGCTTACTCCGTGCCTCTACCGCATATTCACTACTCACGTCAAGGTTAACACGTTCATTTAGTTTCAGTAAGTAATTAGTACTGTAATTTCCAGTCTATATTTATATGTTAAATGTGATTTATTATTATTAGGAACTAGTTCCTAGTGTAGTTATGCTATGTTATTTTTAGGGTTCCGTACCCAAAGGGTAAAACGGTACCCTATTGTTTTCGCTCCTTTGTCCGTCCGACCGTCCGTCCGTCTGTCACCAGGCTGTATGTATCTCATGAACCGTGATAGTTAGTAGAGTTCAAATTTTCACAGATGATGTATTTCTGTTGCCGCTATAACAACAAATACTGAAAACTAGAATAAAATAAATATTTTGGGGGGCTTCCATACAACAAACGTGATTTTTTTTTGGTCATTTTCTAAATAATGGTACGGAACCTTTCGTGCGCGATTCCGACTCGCACTTGGCCGGTATTTATTTTACTTCCACTAATACGTAAATAGCTAACTTCCCTGTGACTGAGTCATGCGTGATGTACACTGATTGTTTGACTTTTGTGTCTGCTTCTTGGACAGTGGTTAAAAGTAGCTTCTGCTTCAGTGTAGAAACCTTTATTTTCTAGATAAATTTTGAGAGATTTATTCTTATTTTTAGCCATCATTCATATACTTAAGCTTGTTTCATAAAGTCTTTCTTTATACTTATCAAGTTATTTCCTTATTATTATGAGCGACATATTCAGTAGGTACCTATGTCATTGATTTACATTATCTTATCACTCACACCAAACGTACTTACTCAACTATTCGACATACTCGTAATTATGCTAATTGGTCGCAGTATAGTTCCAGAAATCGTTTCTCATTTGGAATTCCTATTCTCACACAAATTCCTAGTTTGAAAGAATTAAGGTATACTATTATAATATTAAAACAAATAATATTTGTTTGTTTGTACCCTAAAGGCTCCGAAACTACTGAGCCGATTTGAAAAATTCTTTCACTGTTGGAAAGCTATACTCTTCCCAAATAACATAGGGTATATTCATCTCGGTAGGTGCAGTATTTCAAACGGGACGCGCGGGTCAAACCGCGGGCTAGTTATACATAAAAATTGACAAGCAAAGTCAGGGAAAGTCAGGCAATAAGAAATTGAGTAAGTACATCTATACTAATATTATAAAGAGGAAACTTTGTTTGTTTGTTTGGTTGTAATGAATAGGCTCAAAAACTACTGGGCCGTTTTTTAAAATTCTTTCACCATTCGAAAGCTACATAATCCAGGAGTAACATAGGCTATATTTTATCCCAGTACGGGCAGTAGTTACCACGGGACGCGGGTAAAACCGCGGACAAACGGCTAGTAATATTATAATATGATTGAACGTTATATGATTTACCGTGTTATAACAAAAGAGATATACATTTATCACAGGAATTCCGATAACCACATTTCATACATTCCATGTTTTACTTGTTAGCGGGGAATTACCGAGTTCTATAAAAAGGAAACCGCGGAATGATTAGAATACAGGATGTTATAATTTACTTCATACTGTTTCTATAGCTACCTAGGTATTGTTAGATCGATCACTTTGGCTGTTACTAACAGACTTGCACAATGGTTATGTAGACTTAGTAAGTGAAGTGCATAGGGTTATGACTTCCCATGGCGTGTAACCGCGTAAGTATGTTACATACACTTATTATGTAGGTGTGAGGCAAACAAGTTAGGCTTCCGATTACATATGTGAAAAAGTTGAAATTACAAAGTTTTGAAAACACATTTTGATTGTACTATCTAAAGTACAATCTTTAAATCACCTAGACAAGCAGATTCCCCGTTGTTTCGCGTTCTGAGGGAAATGCCTATACGTGGCCAAAGTAACTTTCCGCCGGTGAAAGAATTTTCAAAATCACTACAGTAGACACAGGGTACCCCTCACAAACTTAACCTCTTTATTATATCAGTTTATATTCGCAATATAAAAAAAACCGGCCAAGTGCGAGTCGGACTCGCGCACGTAGGGTTCCGTACCATCCAAACTAATATTATATATATATATATATATATATTTATGGATATCGAGCAAAACTGAGCAAAAAAATCACGTTAGTTGTATGGGAGCCCTCCGAAATATTTATTTTATTCTAGTTTTCAGTATTTGTTGTTCTAGCGGCAACATAAATTCATCATCTGTGAAAAATTCAACTCTCTCACTATCACGGTTCATGAGATACAGCCTGGTGACAGACGGACGGACGGACGGACAGAGGACGAAAACAATAGGGTCCCGTTTTACCCTTTGGGTACGGAACCCTAAAAAAAACAGCGCAAAGGAAAAAGCAGATAGCGACATCTATACATATAATAAATCTGTAGAAAATAAATTTTTGTACATTGAAGAAATTGACAAAAAAAAATAGCCGGCATGTTAAAGGATAACTAACAGAACCCATTTCCATCATTTTTGTCATTTTTGTCTGTTTGTCTGTTTATCTGTTTGTTTGTTCGGGATTCACGTAAAATCTACGAATTCAATGCAGACAATGCTTATATACAAAAATTCTACGTAACTTGGGGTATTACTTAGTTTTTGTTTCATCGAAATCGATTCACTCTATCAAAAGATATGATTAATTTTGTGAATTCAAGATGTAAAATATTACGACACGCAATCTGTTTGTCAAAACTGTACATTTGAATGTTGTACTTATATTAGTTGTTCGGCTTATTATTAATCTTTACACAGAAAATCACACCTTTATAAGTAACTTCGGAAGAAAAAAAAATATGAAAATTTTGTTTAGCCAAGGTTAAAGTAGCTCCATCTGTGGTAAAAATACATCAAATTTGTCAAAAGAGCGAGGTGGTAAATGACAATTAATTACCATACATTCTTTATAGAGGATTATTATTATTATTTCAACAGATGGAGTTGTGTATTTTCCGTAATTCACCATATTTTAACACGTAGTGTAATTTTTCGATAGACATTTCAATAGTGTTTGTCAGTTTGCCGTACCACATCAAAATCCAACTATAATTATTACCTTGATGAAAGGAAAATTAATAGTTCTCAGCCAAATTTAAAGCGGTGCCATCTAAATTATTTTTTGAACATTATGTCAAAAATGATGACTTTAGTGGAACAATTAATTATCATTTAAAGTTACAGATGGAGTTCATATCAGGATTTTTTCATAAACATAGTTTAGCTTATCTTCCACTAATGTGGTGGCCTTAAAACAAATTACTTTGAGTGAGTAGTATTAAGTAGACCTTAATTATTTTTTCTGATGCAAAATATGTAAACTTAATCCTAGAAGAAAGGAAGATCTATCTCTCGCAAGCGCTGCTAAGCGTGAGGTAGGTAATGTAGGCTTCTGTAGCTTTAAAAACAAGCCCAGATACAAAGTGCAGATAAAAAATGGGAGCTTTCTCGATTTAATACCATACACACGTAAAATGCTTTATGCGTCTGGAAATGCTTACTTTCAACTTCTGATCGCAAATACACTGTTCACGATTACGAACAGTCTCAGTAAGACCCGAGCCAAGTCTAAAAAAACACCTTTTATATAAAACTACGTTTGATGTCATTCAATTACAAAGACAGA
Organism: Helicoverpa assulta; assembly: GCA_963856015.1. Lineage (NCBI taxonomy): Eukaryota > Metazoa > Arthropoda > Insecta > Lepidoptera > Noctuidae > Helicoverpa > Helicoverpa assulta. The sequence goes on from CAWLCW010000008.1 coordinate 801,979, forward strand.
ATTGTTCTCTGCTGCAAATCCTATCCACCTATATCCTATCCTAATCCAGCATGCATTGCAGGTGTGCATTGCACAAAAACCAATGGTATCCTATTAGAGAAGTCAAAAGAGTCGGCCTGCCAACGTCAGCTTTTGCGCTAAGCAAGTGTTCTTAATAGTACCATCAGAATTACATTCATCGTTGAATGAGGTGAATACATTTTCAGAAACCACAATAACAGTAGGAGCCAAACCGTATGATCGCTTCATAGAGCTCTGATTGGCCCCAGGTGACCAACTGAGGTCTGATTTGTTCGTTCATCAGATCTTTGAAAGTGTTTCGGTGGATACTTACTGTCGTCCTGTTTACGTGTGACACAAAATATGGTATATAAACGTCCTCCGCAAGGGCGAAATTTTCCCGATGAGCGGTAGTGACGCACAGTATACAACACTTCTGTTTCTTTTGATTTGCTGGCTCTACCAAGAAATGACAAATTGCGAGCGTACATTTTGAAAATCTTGGCAAAACTGCAGGTTTCAAGTACGAACACATGAAGTGGACTCTCACAGATACGTACATTTTGCCTATTCGTGAACTAATGCAAACATTTTGGTGGAGTCCCTCCCGGTTTAGACCTAACCCCACATTAGGCGTGCGCGATCCTCAGGCGTGTGAGTAGCGCGTGCGTCGCGAGCACGCTGCGTGAGCGTCGCGTTTTTCTGCCCTGCGGCATTTGCAGCGCGCTCGACTTGACGTTTAACTGCTAAGGCGTTTAGCGGGCGGCGGGGATAGCGGGCGTAGGGGTAAGAACGCAACTCGAGCGCCGCGTGCTCGCCGCGAGCGCGTCGCTTGCACTCTTCACACATGCCGCAGGGCAGCAAAACGCGACTTTCACGCAGCGTGCTCGCGACGCCCGCGCTACTCACACGCCCGAGGATCGCGCACGCCTAATGTGGGGTCAGCCTTACCATAGCAAGTAAGTGCACAGAAAATCCCCAGTTCATACAAGTCATACAAGTGTTTCTCCCCAGTAGTGAAACTATCCTACCCTATGCGCCTGCTGATGATGATGACTCATTTTATCATCCATCCAGCTATTCCCCAACTATGTTGGTGTTGGGCTTCCAGTCACCGAATCTGTTTGAGTACCAATATTTTGCTTGGAGCGACTACCTATCTATCTATCTTCAATCCAGTCAACTACACAAGTCGATATCCATGGTAAGACTGACAGACTTTCTGGCTTCTGCTTAGTCGCAGCAGCTGCAGAAAATGTACAAATGACAGCTTTTGTCAGACTCAAAGCATATAGACATAGATTATAGCTATTTCCTGTGAAAATTACTTACGCACCATACGTAATAATTGACTATTCTATATTGCCCACGCAGACGAAGTTGCGGGCAACAGCTAGTGGGTATCTAATTTCATTAATTAATCTCCCCAAAACGCAGAATCAAATCAAATCGTTAACATTGCAAAGAATATGGGTACAAAATAAGATGTTAACATTTTAAACAGAAGTTCCGACACATTCTACCTTACGGTATGCATAGAATCCTTCTTAACAACAGTAGGTACCTACACAGGTGCTAACAGTTACCGTACAATGACTAGGCTAGGCATATAGTAGCTACCTAGAGCTAGCCAAGCAACACAGTTCATCTACTTAACACGACGCATGTGCGACCGAGTTTGCTTCGACACAGTTTCAACGACTACGAATGAGTGATGGACAGAAGTCCCATTTATATGCAGGAATAAGTTTCAGAGGAAGTTAGATTTGCTTTGTGAGGGTTTGGTTTCAAAAAGGATCAAATTCTGTACAAGGAATATAGCTCTTGATCCCAGAAATTGAAGAATTTGTTAACGCATTTACGCCACAAAAAGTATCATTGATAGGTTTCCAGAGAAAACTTATCCTATAAGAACTTTTGAAAAGTTATTTTACCCTTATTTGCCTTGGGCCTGAGACCACAGTTTCACGTATAACCACAGAAGGCTTCATATCAAAATCTACTGTTAGTTTGCAATTGGCAGTCCGTACTGGTTAACATATTTATTTCTGACACTTACGCGAATATTAGACACTAGCTTCTGCCAGCGACTTCGTCCGCGTTAGATTTGGACTTTGTGCAAAGAGAGGCTATCGAGAGTTAAACGTGTTATTGTGAGCCAACCATAAAAGATAGACATATACTGTCAAGGTATATTTTGGATTATATTTTGGAGAACATTTCCGTCATACATCGTTTCTGTGTAGCTTTAACCATTAAGGCTGCACACGGGACGGAAGCATAAAAAATGGAGTAACTTCTCCCGTTTTCCCAACATTTACCTTCACTGCTCTGCTCCTATTGATCGTAGCGTGATGAAAAGTATCCTATAACCTGCCCAGGAGTATGAAGAATAATTGTACCAAGTTTCATTGAAATCCGTCAAGTAGTTTTCGTTTCCATAACGAACATACAGACAGACAGACAGACAGACAGACAGACAGACAGACAGACAGACAGACAGACAAAAATTTTACTGATTGCATTTTTGGCATCAGTATCGATCACTAATCACCCCCTAATAGTTATTTTGGAAATATATTCAATGTACAGAATTGACCTCTCTACAGATTTATTATAAGTATAGATTTAAATCAAACTAAGTACTTTTACGGATTTTATCGCGGTTATATTATTATTATTTAATCCCGACGTTTCGGTTCCTTTACAGCATCTGCCCGTGACCATGAAATCAATATCTACTGATAGTTTCCTCAACAACTTTTTTAACATCTACATTTCCTACTTTATACTTATATTATTAGCTACCGATTTTCCTCGATATATTTAAAGTGCGCCTTCTGTATTACCCACGAGGGGACATTCGACACACATTCGTACGTTACTTAGTCGCGCGATGACTCACTGCACTGAATCAGCGCAGGCGCAGCTATGTCGCTCACTCACTGTTTACATCTCACCTTTCTTCGCGGAATATTATAAATGAGATACGATATCATGTTAATAAGTGTTAGGTTTTTTATGAACTTTAACTTACATTTGGGATGTCTCGTTTTAAAAGAGAAACTGAATATCATATCATTATTATTGGGTTGCCCGGGTAACTGGGTTGAGGAGGTCAGATAGGGCAGTCGCTCCTTGTATAGCACTGGTACTCAGCTACATCCGGTTAGACTGGAAGCCGACCCCAACATAGTTTGGGAAAAAAGGCTCGGAGGATGATATTATATATATATAATGTACATTTGGTAGAAAATATAAAATAATAGAGGTAGTCACAATTACGGACCCTGATGGGCACAGCAAAATAATTAGAAGAGAGGAAGGAATGAATAATTGATCAGTGCACAGCTGCTTGGTTCTTAAAACATTAACCTTTTGAACGCCAATGTCGGCTATAGCCGACATGAGCAAGCGTGCCCTGTGCGCCAACGACGGCTATACTCGACAAAAAACAGGTCGCAGAAAAATACAAAATAAACCTATTAAATCATTTAATTAAGATTTTAATTAAGATTTATTAGAATTAAGATTTTCGGGCTTGGCGTACAGGGCATAGGAATACCGATATGGCGTGGCGGTGAAAGGGATGGTCGTGAAATGACGTAATGAATTTTTGGAATTCACACGGATTCGGGTAAAACCTCAGGAAAACCGCTATTAACATAAAAAATATAAATTCGCATTTAATTACATGCAGAAACTTAATTACATGCAGAAACCAGAATCAGAAATACAATAAAAATACGATGAATAGATGCAAAGCCAAACACTTCAAACGGAGTATGACATAATTTTCTAAATTGGCATACCTAGATCTATAAATGGATCAGAAAGGACACACTATCAGCGAAAATTAAGTGATACTTTTTATTTTATAATTTTAGAAGTAAGCTACTGCATAACTCACCATTACCTTTAAGCTGTGCCCTACCGGGTCCATATTGTGTCTACCTTATAAAATGTACCACCTGATAACATGGAATGCTAATAAATAATTGAGTATTGAGTAAGTAACCGCCACCAGAAGAAAAAGATACTACTTTTGATAACCTACGTTTCATGATAGTTTGATTCTTAGCTTCGGTAGTATTTGCAGAAGATTAGGCATAATATACACGCTGCTATCTGGTACTACAATGAGACGTGACCGATAACAGAGTGGGTGGCACGTCTGCGATAGCAAACAGTAACTAGTCTATGTACATTCCTGATTAGAATAAGTTACATATTTTTACTTCTGAAGGTTGATGTGCTGTTTTGAAACGTTCTAGTTGCCAAAGGAAAACTGTGATTTCTTGGGTAGAATATTTTTAGATCTAAATATCAGGAGGTACGGTACATATATGTATTACGCTTTATTTTATGTTATCTTTCCAACCTTCGCGTTAATTTATGCATCATGAAACGTCCATTTCAGAACTAGCACATGAAAGTTTAAAGTGACGACAACACGATCACTTTTTATTATGATTGATTTTTAATTAGTAGATTTTTTTTTTTTTTTTAATATATACCCTGGGCTTTGAAGAATTATTTAGCCATACATTTTCAATGAATAACTCGATTACTGCCAAATATTGCCGGAATAAACTAACAACTAAATCGCGAGAGATTTGCAGATTTACTACAGCAAGAGTTTCTCAGAAATAGAAGTTTTCGAAGACATTGAATATAAAGTAGTTACGCATAATAAATAATATGCTGTCTAGAACTCTAGGTTAGAAAATAAAGGTACTGTTTAAACAAACCGTTGGTACGGCATAGGTATTATAACTACAACAGTTAAGTAAACAGACTACAGCGTATGTTATACATACAAGAATAATGTAAAATAAACTAGAATAATATTATTGTTCAATAACATATTTTTATAAATAAATGAAGGAATCGGATCCCACGTATGATGGAAAAACATTCATGTGTAGCCTGTTCCCAACTATGTTGGGGTCGGCTTCCAGTGTAAACAGATGCAGCTGAGTACCAGTGTCTTACAAGGAGCGACTGCTTAACTGACCTCCTCAACCCAGTTACCCGGGCAACCCAATACCCCTTGGTAAGACTGGTTGACTTGCTGGCTTCTGACTACCCGTAACGACTGCCAAAGATGTTCAAATGATAGCCGGTACCTACAATCTACCGTGCTTTCCGAAACACGGATTCCATCCGTGTTAACATTATAATTTGTTTAATCAACGAACAAACTTAATTACTTCAATTTACGTTTAAATAAAGATACTGTATCGTTAATTTTATTTATAGTTTATCTCTTTACAAAGTTTGTTGACCTCTGTAGATTATTATTTTTGGAATACATACAGACCCAAGTGGAAAATATTGGGATAAGTATCTACATATTTTATGGTCGGGTTTTTAGAGGTCCAAGCTTCAATTCAACAAAAAAAAAACAAGTTAAAAACTCTTTTGCCAGCTGTATAAAATCCCACTAATGTTATAAATCCCAACCTGCTGTGGGTTAGCAGCGTGAGGGAGTGTCAGACTCTTACTGACTAAAACCCATCACGTTCCTTTGCTGAGTTTGTCTTTGGTTTGCTGAGTCTATAAGTTCTTTCAGTATAACATTGCCTAGCAGTTCCCTCAGGAAGCGAGTGAAACCGCGGACGGAAGCTTGTAATTACAATATAATAATATACATGTAAGTAGTATGTAGTACCACATAATATGATTGACAACAGAGCGCCATTGACTGTTATCATTGAATGCAAGGGGCGTTTGCAATGCGTCACTACTTATCAATACCCATTTGTACTTGAAATTAGATTATTTTATTTATTTGCACTCTGTTTTCCCTTGAATCGACAGTATTGTGTGTATTCCCAAACAATTCCTGAGATATACTTTCTGCGACATTTTAGTGTTTCGGAGGGCACGTTAAACCGTAGGTCCCGGCTGTCATTGAACATCTTTGGCAGTCGTTACGGGCAGTCAAAAGACAGTAAGTCTGACACCAGTTTTACCAAGGGGCATTGGGCTGCCCAGGTAACTGGGTTGAGGAGGTCAGTTAGGCAATCGCTCCTTGTAAAACACTGGTAGTGGTACTCAGCTTGGTGGATGTTGTGCCATTTTTTCCTAACAAGTATTGAAGAGTGGGCGTTTTAAAGCCTGTCTTTTGTTTTCATTGTAAAAGTGATTTATCTATTTGAATGAACAATTTGTGATTTTATAGCTGAATTCAGTTGTTTAAAATTTAGAATGAAACTTGATAACAATAGTATGTATATTCTATACTTTCATATTCACAAGTGTTCATTGTCTTCTTGAAAAATAAACCACGAATTTCATTACCATACAAATCAAATACAATAGAGAAATTGTCAGTGTAATATGCTGAAAAAATAAATTGTTTCCTATTTATATTATTCTTTGTTTTCTTTATTTTTGTAAGATTAAGTCAGCTTCTACATCTTATATTTTTTTCGAGAACGTCTAAACTAATTTTATAAAGCAGATATAGAACAGATATGACAAAATGTTTTCAGTTATATAGACAGGCTACTATTTATCCGGGTGCACGAAGAAGTTTCCATGGAACTGTCTACGGATTACTACTACTGTGGAAACACGGTGCATATACAGTGTTTTTCTACCAAATATTACTATTTAATAAAACGTGAATGCGATTATTTAAAACACATATATTTTTTACAAAAGCCACCGTTATCTTCAGACCAACTGATTCGGCTTGTACTAATTATTATAAAGGCCACATACATTAATTATGCGAAAAAAAAACATTTTAAATAATCGCAAACCACTATCGATTAGTGTTTAAAATTATAAATTATATTATCAATACATAACTAATTAAATCTGTGGTAATGTACAATGTATCAAAAAACACGTTTTGAAGTCGACTTGATAATTTTCTACATCTGTTTTAATTTTGTTTAAAATCACGTTTGTTTAACTTATAAAATCACGACACGATGTATCTTAATATGTACTAGCGCCCCGCTCCGGCTTCGCACGGGGTAACAGTATTATCCCCACTATTTAATGTATGCTATTATATTTACATATAAACCTTCCTCTTTAATCACTCTGTCTATTGAAAAAACCGCATCAAAATCCGTTGCGTAGTTTTGAAGATTTAAGCGTACAAAGGGACATAGGGACAGAAAAAGCGACTTAGTTTTATACTATGCAGTGATAACATAAACAATAAATGGGTATTCTGTAAACTTTGCAATGTTTTGGTCTAGTGTGCAGTTAGATTTCATCTAGTTTCATCATCATCATCTTGGTCCATCATCATGAGACTTCCGAAAATCCTTACTGTATGTAGCACATTACTACGCTACAAGTCTTTTAACACGAATCTATCCCTACTAATATTATAAATGCAAAAGTAACTCTGTCTGTCTGTCTGTTACGCTTTCACGTCTAAACCACTGAACTGATTTAAATAAAATATGGTACAGAGATAGAGTTGATCTTGAGAAAGAACATAGGATAGTTTTTATCCCGGATTTTTGAAGGATTCTCTTGGAAACGCGATATAACCGAACTCTACGCAGTCGAAGCTGCGGGCGGAAGCTAGTAATATAATAAAGCAGTAGAGTTTGTTTCCTTGAACGCGCTATAGAACTTCAAATCAAATACTATGAAGGTATGCCATTTATCGAGGAAGGCTGCAGGCTACTTCCTAACCGGGTGAGCGGAGTAGTTACCATGGGACGCGGGTGAAACCGCAGGTAATACTACAGTTATCCGTGAACTTAAATTTGAGAAAAAAGGCAAGGCGTAACCGAATTTGCTGCAGAATGTAGGTGGACCATGTGTTATAACATATCTTTAGCCGTTACGTGTAGTCAGTAAGTCTGACACCAGTCTAACCAAGGGGTATTGGGTTGCCCGGGTAACTGGGTTGAGGAGGTCAGATAGGGCAGTCGCTCCTTGTAAAGCACTGGTACTCAGCTACATCCGGTTAGACTGGAAGTCGACCCATCGACCCATAGTTGGGAAAAAAGGCTCAGAGGATGATGTGTTATACAATATCTTTCAAGAATATTAGTGCTTAATTATTTTTTTGGCAACATGTACAGCATTGCGTCACTCCAGTTTCCAATAGGTAAGTATTGCCAAAGGTCAAGAACATACAAAGAATAACGTTATACTAGGAATACTTACAAGCGAACTCGGGATATTGAACGAGTGTAGAAAATGGTTATGTAAGCAGATTAGACGCCAAGAAGTAGAAAAATACGTAGGTTATGGAGAAAAAATATGTTTTTTTTTTTCGTCTGATAACACATAAATTACTAAACACTTTTATAAAAATTATAAGCTACGTTTTTTTTTTTAATATCCTTTCTCGACCAAAAAGTGCTCTAATGCAGTTATATTTTTTCTTTTTTTGTTCAAAATATCAAATCTACTATTACCTACGTGAGCATCGAAGCCACGACCCTGAGCACAAGTCGGTGCATCGTTCCATCAATTACAATGACCCTGCAGCGTGATATGCCAAACCTGTAGGTGATTAAACCCGGAACTAAATAAGGCCAACCAAAGGATTTTTACAATCCATTGGCGCTTCCCAACTTTTAAAACAACGGTTATTGGAAAAAATAAGTAGGAAGTTTTAACTATGTATGTAAAAAAGCGATGTTGGTTTCCTATTAATAAAATTGTTATTTATGAACATACTTTCGTTACGTGAAACAGTTTCGTTACTAGGTATAGTAGAGCTTGTACAAAATCTTCAACATCAGCCTTTTTATCGTCCCACTGCTGGGCTGCGGCCTCCTCTCACACGGAGAAGGGTTGAGCGTTAATCACCACGCTTGCTCAATGCGGGTTGGTGATTCCAGACATAGTCCAGGTTACCTCGAGATGTTTTCCTACCCCTTTAATTAGTCATTGGTGTCTAAGATATACTTAGAAAGTACATATAAATAACTTCACAATTAAAACCATTTGACACTTCTCCTGAAGTAAAGATCCTAATTTGAGAGTTTCTAGATATTAATTTGTCAAAAATATTAAAATTACGTTGCAGATGCTATAATCGTATATTTATCAGACCCTTACATATTTAATGTTGGGGGAATTCAAAAACATTTGAATCACAATAAGTTTGGCACCTTTTTAAAAAATACTAACATGACAAAAAAATATATAAGTAGGTAACACCAACAACTTGTTTTGGGAACAACATTTTTATTTTTGTCACAATATGTATATGGCCCAGTGGTCTAATTTTAATCCCGCGCTGAATTAATTTTAAAGCCTATTTTGAAGTAATTTTCAGTTGAAAATGATAAGTTTTTTTGTTGAATAGATGTTCGCAGAAGATTTTTAAGGCTACATTTTATACTGTTTTTTAGACGGCCTGATTTATTAGAGCATATAAATAAATAATTATTAGTCTAATAATCTTGTAGGTACATCAACAAAAAAAACATGTCATGAGATTTGATAAAGTGTAATACAACTTTTTTAGGTACCTGTTTTTACACCATCATCAGTAAGAGGAAAAAATATTTAAGTTATTAATATAGCTTTATACATTTAAAACAGCTTTCTGTGGGTGTAGTTCATTATCATTTTTAATAACTAACACTGACAAATGATGTCATCGGTTTTATAAAAAAAAAACGGAATTCAATATTGTTTTTTTTTTAAGTAATTTTAGCAATCAAGGTAACTGTTTAAAAAATGCTTTTGTCAGGCTTCAACTATACTTGACCCCTTATTGCTAGGTTTTTTGATGTGACAGTGAGAACAACAAAAAAAATAGGCTCTGGGGCTGTTTTTGGTAATTTCAAAATGTGCTGATTTCTGATAAAAACACCTTCAAAACTTGCATCAATTTTCAAGGCAAGATTCAAATTTAAAAACCTATTTTAAATCAAACGCTACAGACTACAAAAAATTAAAAAAAAAAAACTCAAATAATAATATATAAAATAAATATAAGAAAGAGGTTTGACTCACCGCTGTCCACAACCTTGGTGTAAGTAACATTGAGTTGAGCTGCAAACTGCACCAAGATACAGGTCACATTCTTGCTGTCCGTGTACATCCATGTTCCTTGGTCTGGGGGAGGAAGGGGTCCCGGGGCTGGGGTCGGGGCTGGAGCTGGGGCCGGAGTGGGGGCCGGAGTTGGCGCTGATGTTGTGGTCGTCGTGGGTTTAGTAGTTGGAGGTGTCGTCGGGGGCGTAGTTGGGGGTGTAGTCGGGGGTGTCGTCGGGGGTGTTGTCGGAGGGGTCGTCGGGGGGGTCGTCGGAGGAGTAGTGGGCGCAGCAGTCGTAGTAGGCGCGGGCGTTGTATCCGGTTCAGGGGTGGTCAAGTCTTTGTGAGGATCCACGGGGATGATGATTGTTTTTGGTGTTGTGATCGATTCACCAGCACCTGTGGGCCAAAATATTCATTAGAATTAGTAACAAATTTCAGCTTATGATGCCTGACATACACTATTGGACTCCTTGAATGTGCCATACCACCCTAACCGTACAACTTGATACGAATAGACTGTAGTAAAATAAAATACATTGATTGAAAATCTCCCCTGATTAAATTCATCCTTTAAAATGTAAATACAAATTGATGATTAAGTACGTATATTGATCAATCTGAGTCAGCATCAGGTTACAGCAAGTCATTTGAATATCTCTGTATCAGTGAACATGCACTCATATGATGAATCATTGATATTGTCAGAACCATTAAGTCCTGTTACAATATTGACACATAGGGGCTAGTTTAGTGGTAAATAAATATAGAGTATTGCACCCCAATGTAACAAACCAGTTGTTATTTTTTTTTTTATAGAAATTGAGAACAGGAAATCCAACCTATGTACTCATGCTCATATACCAATAAGAATGACTAACAAAAAATCATATATATAACTTGCCTTTAGGAACTGAGAATTAAATTAATTGTGCAATAAATGGTGTGAATGTTGATTGACTGATAAAATTGTTTTAAATTAAAGAATAGTACCTATCCTATATCTAGTATACTTCACTAATAGAAAGGAATCATTTTTTGTTTGTTTATACCTTAAGGGCTCCGAAACTACTGAACCAATATGAAAAATTCTTCTGTTTTTGAAAAGGTTTACTCTTTCCAAGTAACACAGGCTATATTTTATCAGGGTATTATTAAGAACCACCCCCAGTATGCAAATAAAACCATGGGAAAATGGCTAGTATAAAATGCTTTCGCAAAAGTAAGAATAATTTGCAATTGTTTTGCAAACAGAGGTTCTTTACCTAATTTGTCATAGTTCAATGACCATTGTTGTTATAAGGCCTATCAGTAATATGTTACATGTTCACAAAATTAACCTACTACCCGTTAATCACAGTATTTACTATTTAATAATTAATTAAACTTAATGGATACTTGTTTTGTACACAACATTTTAGATGATTTGAATTAGTCATCAATTAAAAGTCAAATATTGAATTAATGACTCATCATCTGTCTAGCCTTTTAATATGTTGGGGTTGGCAGTGAACCTCAGCTCTCACTCTCAGCCAACGGTAGGTTTCCAGTGCAAACATAACACGATGCAGCCGAGAGTATTCTAAGGAGCCACTGCCTATCTGACCTCCAGAACAACCCAATAGCAATTAGCTCAGATGGAGTTTCTTGCTGGTTCTTCTCCATGAGACCAACTCTTTGGAAACATGCACCTAACTTTGACATTTCGAAAGAGCTTTCATTGGCCTATTTGAAATAAAAAAAAATAAGTTTGAGTTTGATGTCTAAAGAAAACTGGGATTCAAAATAAAAGGTGCATTTGGAAATATAAAGGAACAAAAACATCCTCAGACCAACTGATGCAAACATGTTTCTTCTTCAATATATTGGTATAGATTAAAAACCCTATCATAAAATATGGCTTTTCAAGCAACTAAAGTTATCAGTCAATATGTAGAACTTTAAATATAAAATGATTTCTTCTTGTATCACAATCAAACACTATCTTGTAAATGTCTACCAACATAATAAAAATACAGAGAGATTGCTTGATAGTGAACAGGTATTGTTATTGTCTATAACCTTCAAGTAGTTAACGAGTAATGATTTTGAAATGACCCCAAAAATATGTACATAATGAAACTAAGTTTGAATGAACCAAATTATTTATGTTCAGACCAAAAATGTGGGTCATATTATCCTTGCTTGTTGTGAAAAAAAAAACATTGTTTTAACGTGAAACAGTTATGAAAGACTTTTTGTGAGACTTTTTCTGTAAAGGTCATTTTATTCAATTATAAAAATGCTTAGCACGAAGGTACGAAGGTACTTCTTATAAGGAAAATTTTTAGTTCAGATGAATCAATCAGATTTATACAGATACAAGATGTTTAATAACTGTGTCACTATGTTAATATAAAGTACAGCATTACTTGTAATTTTCGTAGAATAAGCTAGGCACATAGCTATATAGTCGTAACAATATTAAGTTGAGGGTACACTTTTCTAGAATGTCTCGGAACCACGGCAACGCTTACTCGAACTCTTTTTTGTCGCTAATTACGCAAATAACGCTCAATCACGACAACAAAGCGCTCAAGGCGTACTCTCGGACCGACATAATGATAAAAAGCAACAAAGAACTTATTGCAACACAAATAGTTGTACGAAATAACACTTACCGTACTGCGAACAACTGCATAGTACCACTAACAACAAACAAAACCTGAGACGAGACATGGTGGATGTATTGCGATGCAATGTTTCAGATAACTGTGCACGAACTATCTCACAATTATAAATGCGGTGCAAGTAAGTGATACGACGATAATCCGGTTGGAGAAACGTCCACGGATACGGAATGTCAATCGCAGACAGCTGAGCTGGGTTACCAGCTTAAACCTTTATATGCTACTAATGTGTGTGCTTTGGTCAAATGGCGTCATTATTGTTCAGTTTGGTGATTAGTGGTGATTAATAAGTAAGCTGTATAATAAAATACCAGTGGGGAATTTACTTTTCTTAGAATCGAATCATTAGGATAACATCTTTATGTATGTACAAGCAAGAATGATAAAAAATAATTGTAGCATTTTACAAGCACAATCTGGATTATGCATTCGAGACTCATTCTGACTCATCACCGAATGATGTATTTGAATTTTAAAACAAATCATGTTTTATTATTTTAAAAAATTGTACCCCAATTAAATAGCTTTCTACCATTCTACTACCACAAAAAACAATTACCTAGTAACATTACTAATTTGTCTGTAGGTTGGCTAGCTTGCACCGTGCAGTTTAGGCAACATCAGCTTATGGAAAAAAAAACGCGGGAGTTATAAAAAATACCAAGGCAAAACACTTTTTTAAAATCGTTATCTGATAGTTCAAGGATCTTCTTACTGAAGCAGTTTAAAATAAAATAATGAGTGTTATGTTAGCAATTATTTACTATTAATTTAATTACACACACTACCTACGCAAAACATTTAATTACAGGGTTTTTGAACGTTAACAGTGGTTACGGGTAGCAAGCCAGTAACTCCGACCCCAAGATATTTGGGAAAAGGCTTGGCAGATGGCGAAAACATCTGATAATGGGTAAAAGGATGCAGGAAAAGTTTTAAAAAGAAACAGAATTTTCCAACGGGTAGGTATTTTATTCACAATATTCAATTCACATACACAAATATCTGAACTTTAACTAGAAACACCGGAATTATCATCACATAACACATCAAGTAAATATTTACAACAACTTATAAAACATTTAAAATATAATTTGATGAATTAATATCATAACAGACAGATCTTATTCTATTACAAGAAAGTAGGTACAGTCACGATCATTAATGCTCGAGTCGTATTTAGGTAAGTATCTATAGTGTATTCTACTGAAATAGGCATCAAAAGCCTCCATGAAAAATTATGAAGATATCATTTACCACTTCTTAGGATCAAACCTCTGTGGATTATTAACATCCGTTGGAACTCATGTTAAATGCGAATGTAAATATAAACTACAAAATTACGAAGGTATGAAATACGCTCAGCCCTTAATGTGCCCGACTGTACATTAGGAATGTTTATTTAGGAAGGCAGAATAGGAAGAATTATTTAATTATGACATATCTACAAAATATTCTTTGGTAGTTTTTTTTTGGGGAGGTAAAGAGGTAGATTTACTTATTTTTTTTTATTTTTTGAACAGGTTCATAAATAAGGTCTCTAACTAGAATAATAATACTTTATAATCTGTTTTTTTGTTGAACAGTTTAAAAAGGTACACTTTGATTTGATTCAGCATACCTACCTAAAGACAGATGTTACCTAGTAGGTACTATATTTATATCTTAATAATGCCACATTATTTAATGGCTATATTTCAATTGTAGGTACCCTTAAAAAGCAGGAAATTATATAAGCACTTTACTTAGGTAATATTTATCTGACAAAGTATTTTTATAAAGTAGGGATGTATTAGGTGCCGAACCTAACTGTATTATAGATTTATAATAATTAATTCCAAATAATTGATCTTTTTCATTCTTATCAACTAGGTATTCATAGAATCTAACATAAACGGCAGCATTTGTAGATATTTAATAACAAACATCTAATCTTGCATCTAACATCCATTCATTTTTATTACAAAAGCAGTATGAAAAAGTTTAATTAATTCTAAATGAATCATAATCATAATTACCTTCAGCAGTTATTGCTAATAAATTAATTACTAACCATTTTAACAAATTCTTAGTAATTTATAAAAAGTAAAAGTATAAAATACCTAATATCTATTTAAGTATGCAATCTTACAAATCAAAAGGTATTTAGTATTTGTTGACATTCTACGTCCTATGCAGCGTAAGTTATGGATCCTATTAATTTCCTGTAAGTGGTATATACCTATAGTGGTATCCAATCACATTTCAGATATTTAATTGGCAAGAAGCCATGTTCAAAGAAAAATAAGAAAATAATGTAGGCCAGTTCTTGTTACAATAAAATCAAAATGACTCAGTAGGCATTACTAGTTAAGTTATTCAACGAATAACTCAAACCGGGCGCGTCCGTAGCGACTCTTGGGGTCATAGAAGATGTCGCGAGTCCAGATGCGACACTCCACGTTGATCACCACTCCACCTGGAAAATATGGATGCTCATTTAAATGATTTAGCTACGAGATTTCGTGATTTAGGTTCCATATTAAGAAACAAATAATACCTTTGTTGGTAATGTTTGAAAGTGAGATCAGCTGGTACAGTCTGCCAAGAAATGCGTCTACCAGCTACTAACGTTTCCATAAGATGAAATACCTATCGCTTAGGTTAGCTTTTTAGCGGAGCGTAAGGAGAAATACTTAGGACCTTAGATATTGTTTCGTTATGTTTAAAATGAATCTCACCTCAACAGCACACATTTGTAGCCGACTGCACCTACGTTCGTTGCAATTGCTATGGTCTATAAAGTAAAAACTCTACCGAATTCTCTTTAAACCTGTGGAAATTAACGCTAAAGTATATTTAACCATAGAAGAAACTAGGACTCACGTCGTGGATTCTCAAAGTACACAGCCACTAAAGGTCCTGGAACCTGGTCGGGCATATTTCTGGCGGAGTAGGGGATGCGGTCGGCCGTATGCAGCCGGCTGAGGGGGAATCCTGGAGGGTACTCCGCAGGGATGTACTGGATCGGGCCGATGTTCTCCTTGTCAGCGCTAAATTCACCATCGCATGTCACCCAGATGAAGTCGCCGTATTGGTGAGCGGGCCGGAGACGCTGATGGTAAAAAAATATGCTTTTGTATATATATCATATGAAATAATTCAGTAGATGGAGGTAAATAATTTTTATTTGTATTTAAATCTGGAATCTTTGAATCCGGTTAGACTGGAAGCCGACCCCAACATGATTGGGAAAAGGCTCGGGAGATGATGATGATGATTTAAATCTGGAAGACACTATCACACGATTTGTAGGAAACTGGAATGATCGATCAGATCATCTTTAAAATATGAGTTTCACGATTCAAATTAGGTCTTATTGTGTATACAAGAATGTCTAAAAAAACAATAATTATAAATTACGTTATTTACGAAGTTTAGTAAACTGTAGGTAAGTAAGACAGGAGTAATAACTAACTTACCATAGCTTCTCGGATGTGCGGTGGCATGTCTGGCGGGATGGGCAGCGATGACGTCATGTTGTATGGCTCAGGCACCCAGTAGTGGATCTAGGTCATACAACAGTAGTTATATAGATAGATAGACAAGCCGTACCTACTGAATGCTAAATTTAAAGGATTAGGAAATAAAACGATTGAATTACAATGATTCAATCGTTTTCAAGGCAGTAAATTGCTTTCCTAGACACTTCAACTAGCCCCAAATCTTCAAAACATCCTCTTGTATCATCCAACTATTCTTTTGTATTTCACAATCATGCCCATTAGGTACGCAAAATAAATAAGACTGAATAGGTCTTCAAAGTTAATCTTTTCTAAAAGCCTCATAAGAATAAACGGTAACTTTTGCAATTACCAAACATTTGTCTTAAAGACCACAACAAGATTCTTCACTTACATGAGATAACCTGAGGAAGATGCAAGGTTTACCCCTAGCATAGCCGTAGAACTCGTCAGCGGTACATGGTGCCCACAGCCTCATGGCCATATCACACTGGTCTGAGCGCAGATGCTGGTCGCGACGGTTGTGGACTGAACATGGTGCACGGGGCGGCTCCTCAGGAATCGAGGTCTCATAAACTAGGTATGATGAGGGTAGTATTATAAAGGGTTACCTAAGTTTGGGTTTTGAAATAGTTGTGGATAATCTCTCGATCAGGTGCTTAAAGGACGAATTTTTGTATATTCTGACAAATTACGGATCCTGTCGCTTTGAATTGGTGACCTCCTAGCCATGGCATGTAGGTACAACAAGAAAAATATAACCAGACATGATGCATAGATCTGCAAGATGGAATTAAAAAACCAATCCAGCCAATTGGACATTTTCCTACAATTATTAGAAATATTTACATTTTTATATTATCTAACTTATTATATAGATAGGTACCTCCTACACTTATTATCCAACTTATTACCTATAAATAATTCAAAATTAAGATAGCAATAATTTCAGTTTAAATGAATAGGTACTTGGTTGTAGCCACTTACCCCTGAGGAAGTCATTGAGTCGTCGGTACCAGTTATGCCAGCTGCCAGGGTCGCTGCCTCTCACCTGGATCAGCGGCTGGTCCCATGTGTACTCCTCGGAACGAGGCCATACCTCCAGCTCTGATTGATCAAACACGCAGTTTTAAAGACATTCAAGCAACTATATAGGTATTTTGAGGTCTGGAGATAATTATTATCAAACTATGACCCCAAATAGAAGACAAAATCAATTCAGATGAAACTAGGATAGACAAGAGGATGATACTAGATTGTGGAATGCAAATAAATAATATGAATACTCATTCAAGAATAGATATACAGCAAGCTTTTGGTTAAGCTACAAAAAGATCGATGGTGATTCTTACTTAAACAACTGCTGACTGGTTTCACTCCCCTCCCCCCCCCATTTATATCCCTTCGAGTAAAATAGACGTAGGTATACCGTATATTAGAGCAAAGGGCACACAGTTTGACATTTCTGAAAAATGGACTCATTATGGTTCCGCAACCTCAATCCCGTTCAGATTTTGGAAAGATCGGTTGTTAGTTTCAACATAAAGTTAAATGCTTACCGACATAACGCTGAGGCAGTAAAAGGCCAAGTAGAAGTCCAATAATACCTCCTGAAACAAACATTCACCATCAACTTATTGACACAATTTCAAAAACTTTATTGCTTGATCAGATATATGAGTAGCGTCGTATGTTCTTGTCTATACTAATATAATAAAAATAAATCATTTTTTTTGTTTGTTTGTACACTAAAATGTCAGAACGAAACTTCTGAACCAATTTGAATTCACTGTTGGGAAGCTACACTCAGGCTACCTTTTGGGCGGACTACTATCTACGCCCCGCCCGGACGACTTATAAACTATGGAAAATCCGGGGAAACCCGGACGAATAGCAGTCGTATGTATTGACCAATTTTATAATTGATATTTTACAAGAGATTGACGTGTTTGGCTTACGTACTTATCAGATGTAGATTCCCTTGAGCCTTGAACCGTTGTAGGTATGAATATACCTATGTCATGGGATACATTTAATGTGCATTCTGACGGCAGCTTGGGGGAGTACCTAATCATTTAGCGTTTACATGCTTCTTCACTTCTATGACATCATGTAACAAACGTCTCAACAAATAGCTACGTAAGCCGTAGGTTTTAATGGACTACAATAAATTTCGGGATTTCGATCAGATTCCATTCCCATAGTTTAAGTAAATAAAGCTGTGTGTAAGATATTCCACGCGCTGCCGTCGCTACTTTTCCTTACGCCCACTTGTTCGTTATGACGTTTTATACCTGAACTCCAAATAACAAAGAAATTCGAATAGGTCCCGATTTTGGCAACGTTTTCAACTTCTTGTTATTGACAAAGACAAGATGATGGCGCCACATAGTCTGGCGCAGATACAATCCGACGTAGGAGACTGGCTTTTACGACGCTAGATACCACTCAATAACTTCTGGGTCAAACTCGTTCTCCAATCAAACGACGTGGTTAATTAATCAGCAACTTAAGAAAGGTCCTTTCAGAGTTTGCCAAAATGCTCACTGAAGCACAGAAAAACGTAAGCAAGACCACCACCTACGGCCAAGACTAAAAGTACCCGCATTCTGCAGACTAAACTACTGTTTGGCCGACAGTTGACCCAACGGTTGCCAAATTTCTTTTTAAATAAAGTCTTGATTCCAATCAAAGTTTTCAGTCAGTTTGATACCGACCAAATACCTGATCTTCGTAATGTATGTGTTTGAAGTATTTTTTAGGGTTCCGTACCTCAAAAGGAAAAACGGAACCCTTATAGGATCACTTTGTTGTCCGTCTGTCTGTCTGTCTGTCTGTCTGTCTGTCAAGACCCTTTATCTCAAGAACGCGTATAGACCCATTTCTGTTTTACCGGTTCTCAGCAAGGTATTCGAAAAGTTAATGCTTGTACAAATGTTGCGCCATTTCCATAAAAACTTCATCTTTCATAACGAACAATACGGTTTCACCAAAGGTCGCTGTACAACCGATGCTGGTGTAACTTTGATCAAGCACATCTTTAAGACTTGGGAGGAAGCTGAAGACTCCATTGGAATTTTCTGCAATCTCTCAAAAGCGTTTGACTGTGTAAATCACGAAACGCTTTTGCGGAAGCTAGAGCATTACGGAATCAAAGATACATCCCTGCAGTTATTAAAATCGTATCTTAACGATCGGTAACTTAAAGTTCAAGTAAATGGCGTAAATTCACTGGGCTCAATGATGGCAATGGGCGTACCACAAGGTTCCATATTAGGTCCGTTCCTCTTTTTAGTTTATATTAATGATTTGCCCTATCTATTTGATAATCAACCTAGGATGGTGTTGTTTGCCGATGATACCTCTCTTATTTTTAACATTGATCGGCGCAGACGTAACCTAGACGACGTAAACAATTCCATTATCCAGGTCCAAAATTGGTTCAACGCAAATAACTTGGCTCTTAATGAAAAAAAAAACGAAATGCATTCGATTTTCATTGCCAAATGTAAAAAGTAGTGAATGTGACATAATACTCAACAGTCAAAAACTAGAATTTATAAATCAGACAGTTTTCCTGGGAATCACTCTTGACAAAAAACTACAATGGGGACCCCACATAACATCTCTTGCGGGTCGTCTTAGCTCGGCCGCCTATGCTATTAGAAAGATAAGGCAGCTAGCGGACGTAGAAACAGCTAGACTGGTATATTTTAGTTACTTCCACAGTATCATGTCGTACGGCATTCTGCTGTGGGGACGAGCTGCTGACATTGAATGCATATTTATCTTGCAAAAGCGAGCCGTCAGAGCTATGTACAACTTACGTGGTCGTGAATCTCTTAGGGAACTGTTTAAAAACATTAATATTATGACCGTGCGTTGCCAATTTATATATGAAAATATTATGTATGTTAGGAAAAACCTACATTTGTTTGATAAAATATGTGATAGACATAATTATAACACTCGAAATAAAAATAAAATAGCTATCCCGCAGTTTAGACTATCTAAAGTACATACATCTTTCATGGGATATTGTGTTAAATGTTATAATAAAATACCAGACAACATTCTGGAACTAAATGACATGCGGTTTAAAATTCATATAAAAGCCACACTCTGTAAAAAAAAAACCGGCCAAGTGCGAGTCGAGCTCGCGCACCGAGGGTTCCGTACAAATCCTGTATAGATAAAAGTGACTCTCGCGCAAACCGTTCAGTTTAGAACAATCATAGTTATGGTAATTTCGTGAGAGTCAAAATAGTTAATATTTTTTATTTTATAATGTAACTAAAATAATAGGCCAGTACCTTGTAAAAGTTCTTTTATTAAAGTTATTTATTTACAACATTTTATAGTAATCATTCAGAAATCTGATTGAAAATAACTAATTATGTCTTAAAGGTCTTTGGGCATATCTGACCCGCTGTACAAAAAGTGGCGGACACGAATGAAAGTAGTTTTAAATTATGGGGAATAGTATGACGTTTCATTCTATATATGTGTGCGTGCGTGCTACGTATGAATGTAGATGGATGGAGAGGAAGAGGAAGACCTAAGAAAAGATGGATGGATTGCCTGAAAGATGATATGAATAGGAAGGGAGTGAGTGTCAGTATGACGAGTGACAGGGGAGAATGGAAGAAAATGACATATTGCGCCGACCCCAAGTAAAATTTGGGAACAGGGCAGGAGAAAGAAGAAGTATGACGTTTCATTCAATATAAATATTTTATTAAAATTCCCTGGAGAAGAATGTACAAGATCGTTTGAAGAACATAAAAAAACAAGCAGTTTTTTGGATTGTACAGGTCACAATGACAGTTTTTATTGTTAAAATACTTTTCAAAAGAAGGAAGATCTCAATTCGGAGGACCAGGACCTCATGAGGATCTGGAAACCTCGAGAAATCGAGGGCAACTCTCGAATATTGTAGGCACGCATCAAGTCAAAACCAGACATGCGGGTGTATTTTTGAGGGAATTGCGAAACAGTGAAGTTTTGGAGCTGATTTGATTATGGAGACCAAAGAGAATCGAGGGAACTCCTGAACAGTATGCTGCAACTACCACGTGTTTGGGCTTATTTTATTCGTATTGACAAGGACTTTCTACATGGATAGGTTTGATTGGCATTGCGGGATCTATTATAAAGATCAGATATACTTCAGGGAACTCCTTTCCTATTTATATCAATTACCTTGTGTTAGAGCTTATTTTATAGGAGGTGATGCGAATTCCCTTCTAACTTGGGTTATAGCAGCCATTGCGGGAATGAGATCTTTTCTTATTGAGTGGTTTAATCATCTCACAAGCCCTAATTTCAGGTTTTTTTCCACTCGCCAAATCCACCTGACGGCCACTTACATTGACTTGTAACAACGACTGCTACAAAGAAGGATTCGGGGACGCTGGCTTTACGTTCTTAGAGCCTTGTCAAAAGTTGTATTTTGTCCCTTTCACTGTTTCATGAAGTCGGTTTTTTTTTGTAAACAGTATTTTTTTATTTTATTATTTTCAGAGTTTGGGTCTATCCACACCCATTATACATAAAAATAACACCACAGTTATACACGCAGTAGCAGTCGTATTGAGGTGTAGAGAGAATTGAGGTTTGGGAAGTTGTTTTTTTTCTTAATAAAGTCTTAATTTTTAACTTTCCAGTGAAAATTACTTGTCAATACGAATAACATAAGCCCAAACACGACGTAGTTAAAATATACCGTTGAGGAGTTCCCTCGACTTTATCTCGTCTCCACCAGCAGGTAAGCTCTAAACCATCACTGTTTGACATTGTAATCAGACATAAATCTGAGAATCAAGTTTTAACCCTATGCGTGCCTACAATTTCAGAAAGTTGCCCTCGATTTCTCAAGGCTTCCATCATCAGATCCTGACTTGATGACGATGGGCATAAACGGCGAGTATACTCTTTTACTATAAAGAAATAATTACTCGAATCCATCCCATTTGATCGTTTAAATTCAACATTGAAGTGAGTAAAATGTTTGATGTTTAAACCTGATTTTCTCTAGATTCCCATGGCTCACGTTGATGCGACTAACGCCATAGTAAATCAGAGCCTTATATCATTATACTATGCTATATTTCGTTCGTGTCCGCCGTGGGTATGGTTTCCATACTAAGGTGCCCAATGACCTTTGAATGATTTAAAATTTTTCACAGTTTAGAGGCGATTAGATTTAAGAAGTGTTTGATATGAATTTCAACTTTAATATCTCTACGCGTTCATGGGAAAAAGGGTAGGTAGTAAGTTAATAATTATAAAAAAAATATTTTATGCCATGTAAGCAAAAATAATATTTTAATATTATATGTAACTTGAAATTTATCATTTTCGCAATTTTTCCTTTATCTGTACTATATAACGTTGCTTCGTGCCGAATTTCAAGATTCTGAGTTCACGGGAAGTACCTTGTAGGTTTTGATTCCCTAGCGTATGACGGAAATTCTTCTAAGGTGTGGGTATCAACTGCTGTATCTTTTGATCGCGTTAACTTAGAAGTTTGATCTTTTCACTGCTTAAAGGGACAATTGACCTAGGTATTTGGTATAAATTTCAATTTGATACATTTATTCGTTCGTGAGAAATAAGGTAGTAAGTTTAATTTTATTAAAATATTTTTATTATTTTATATAACTAAAAAAATGTGATTTTCGCAATTTTTCCTATATTTGCATTATATGACAATGCTTCATGCCAAATTTCAAGATTCTGAGTTTACGGGAAGTATCCTGTAGGTTTTGATTCCTTTGCGAGTGTCGAAAATTTGTTGAAAATATCGACATAATCGGCTGTATCTTTTGATTGGCTTGGCTTAGAAGTTTGATATTTTCACAGCTTAAAGGGACAATAGACCTGAGTATTTCATGTGAATTTCAGCTTGAAACGTCCACGCATTCTTGAGATAAAGGGTCTTGACAGACAGACAGACAGACAGACGGACAACAAAGTGATCCTATAAGGGTTCCGTTTTTTCCTTTTGAGGTACGGAACCCTAAAAGCATATTATAAATTAGAAGATTATATTCAAGATAAAAATGCTTGGAAACATGCTGGTCCTGCTCCATAGGACGCACTGGCAGTATCAAATTATTGCGAATTTAAAATTACACCCGCTAGTAAAATTGTGGTCTTCTTTTGATTGTTTGTTTGTAACTATGTACAAAAATATAAACATTTGTAAATGTGAACACCATGTAGCATTTTAACCTTTTTTTATTATCATATTCTTTGTCTATTGTGATTCTACATGATCTTCGCATGTTATTATAGTATGTATCAATACATACAAACTGTAATACTTATTATTTTTAAAAGAGTAACCATGGAGTTTCTTGCCCGTTCTTCTCCATAGGAAGCTACTTTTGGAATGGGCAACTAGAATCAACTTTATTTATATTTTTTGACGTTCATAAGTGCTTGTGAAAGCCTAAATGAAATAAATGATTTGACTTTGACTTTGACTTTGACTTTGCGTGGACGTATCAAGCTGAAATTCACATGAAATACTCAGGTCTATTGTCCCTTTAAGCTGTGAAAATATCAAACTTCTAAGCCAAGCCAATCAAAAGATACATCCGATTATGTCGATATTTTCAACAAATTTTCGACACTCGCAAAGGAATCAAAACCTACAGGATACTTCCCGTAAACTCAGAGTCTTGAAATTTGGCACGAAGCATTGTCATATAATGCAAATATAGGAAAAATTTCGAAAATCTCATTTTTTTAGTTATATAATATAAAAAAAAATATTTTAATAAAATGAAACTTGTATATACATATTTTTGTAAGCCTAATGGAGATGGCATGATCATGTTTGATCAAATCTCCTTTTTCATTAATAAAGATTTAAAAAAAAAAAATGAAACTTACTACCTTATTTCTCACGAACGAATAAAGGTATCAAATTGAAATTTATACCAAATACCAAGGTCTATTGTCCCTTTAGGCAGTGAAAAAATCAAACTTCTAAGTTAACGCGATCAAAAGATACAGCAGTTATACCGACACCTTAGACGAATTTCCGTCACACGCTAGGGAATCAAAACCTACAAGGTACTTCCCGTGAACTCAGAATCTTGAAATTCGGCAAGAAGCAACGTTATAAAGTACAGATAAAGGAAAAATTGCGAAAATGATAAATTTGAAGTTACATAAAATATTAAAAAATCAGCTGTAAACAATATTTTCCTCATTTCAATGGAGAATTTAAACGACCAAGTTTGACGGATTTGAGAAATCATTTCTTTGTAGTGAAAGAGTATACTCGCCGTTTATTTCCATTGTCATCAGGTCAGGATCTGATGATGGAAATCCTGAGAAATCGAGGGCAACTATCAGAAATTGTAGGCATGCATAGGATTAAAACTTGATTCTCAGATGTATGTCTGGTGATACTATCAAACAGTGAAGGTTTAGAGCTTATCTGATGATGGAGACGTGAGAAAGTCGAGAGTACTCCTCAACGGCATGTTTTAGTTACGTCGTGTTTGGGCTTATATTATTCGTATTGACGAGAACTTTTCACAAAAGTTAAAAATAAAAACTTTTTACAAAAAAAAAAAAACAACTTCCAAAAACAACAAGAAAACTGTTTATATGCATTGGTCTAGATCTCGGTGGTTAAATAAATATAGATGCATCCTCTAGACACCGACTTCTAGACCGATGCACCTAACATCTTTTCAATTTCTTTCTTGCTTTTGTTTTCTTGTTGCTTTTTTATATGTTTGAAGTTGGATTTGTTTGTAAAATGCTACAAAATAAAATAAAGCCGACTTTATAAAACAAAGAAAGGGACAGAATTACACTTTTGTCAAGGCTCTAGAAACGTAAAGCCAGCAGCCCCGAATCCTACTCTCTAGCAGTCGTTGTTACAATTCGACAGTTACAAGTCGTCAGGCAGTTTCGAAAAAAACATGAAACTGGGGCTCGTTAGGTGATTAATCCCTCAAAAATAAAAGATCCCCTTCCTGCAATGGCTGCTTTAACCCAAGTTAGTAGTGAATTCTCATCACCTAAAATAAAATAAGCTCCCACACAAGGTTACGTTATAAATTGTAAAAGAGTTCCCATAACTATATCTGATCTTTGCTATCGATCCCACAATGGCAGTCAAACCTATCTATGTGGAAAGTCTTCGCCAATACGAATAAAATAAGCCCAAACACGTGGTAGTTGCAACATACCGTTCAGGAGTTCCCTCGACTCTCTGTAGTCTCCATAATCAAATCAGCTCCAAACCTTTACTGTTTACCAGTACCCTCAAAAATACAGTCACATGTCTGGTTTTGATTCGATGCGTGCCTACAATATTCAAGAGTTGCCCTCGATATCTCAGGGTTTCCAGATCCTCATCAGATCCTGGTCATCCGAATTGGCATCTTCCTTCTTTATGAAAAGTCTTTAACAATAAAAACTAGCATTGCAACCTCTACAATCCTCTGAAACTGCTTGTCTTTTATATTTTTCAAACGATCCTGGACATTCGTCTCCATGGAATTTTAATAAAATATTTATATTCAAAGAAACGTCATACCATTCTCCACGATTTAAAACTACTTTGATTCATGTCCGCCACTTTTTACAAAGCGGGTCAGATATTCCCAATGACCTTTAAGACATAGTTAGCTATTTTCAATCAGATTTCTGAATGATGACTATAAAATGTTGTATATAAATCCAAACTAATATTATAAATGCGAAAGTAACTCTGTCTGTCTGTCTGTCTGTCTGTCTGTCTTTCTGTCTGTCTGTCTGTCTTTTCTTCACGCCTAAACTACTGAACCGATTTGGGTGAAATTTGGTACAGACATAGTTTGAAACTTGAGAAAGGACATAGGATAGTTTTTATTACAAAAAATAAAAATAAAAAATAAAATTTATTCCGGACATACAGCGCCATCTATTGGTCAAACCAAAAATCTGGAGGAAGTCACTATTCCACGCGAACGAAGTCGCGGGCAAAAGCTAGTAACTTTAATAAAATAACTTTTACAAGGTACTGGCCTACTATTTTAGTTATATTATAAAATAAAAAATATTAACTATTTTGACTCTCACGAAATTACCATAACTATGATTGTTCTAAACTGAACGGTTGGCGCGAGACTCACTTTTTATCTATACAGGATTTGTACGGAACCCTCGGTGCGCGAGTCCGACTCGCACTTGGCCGGTTTTTTTTGACTTTGACTCCAAATATACTATGTTGTTCATACTAGGTGCATTTTATGTCTTGCAAAACATTGCAAGCAGGAAGACATCAACGTAATGCACCACCAGTACTGGGAGTGGCTTGACCTAAAACCTTTGGTGTTTTCTTTAGAACAATTACAACATGTATGTCTGTACCGATAGCCTGTTTTTATATTTATGAAGAAAGAATAAATATGGATAAACTATACATTTTACTAGTTGTAGTTATGACTTTATCCCGAACTAGACTTCGTTACTCAGGAAGAGTGTAGCTTTCCAACAGTGTTTCGGAGTCCTTAGGATACCTACAAACAAACATAAAAAAAAAAAAACAAAAAATGTTTCCTCCTTATTCTATTAGTATATTTGTGTAGATCTATATGGATATTTCATAAGTATTAGATCAGCTATCTAGACATAGTGTGTGTACGTTTTTGCGTGACCATTTCTGCATTATCCTGAAGCCTGGTCTAGTCTAGGAAGCCTTATGAATTTCATCCTCGATGTGCGAGCTTCCATTTTGAACTGGTAATCTAAACTGTTTTCTAGACAGTTTTAAACCTAGCTTTTGGATAAGTGGGTAGGTCTTATAATTGGTCTATTTGAAATAATAACCCTTGAGTTTAATCAAGAAAGCTGAGTAAGTAGGCATGTATTTGTATACAAAATGGTTTGTAGTTTTATCGTATACCTATGTGAAAGAAACTGTGTATTGATTGTATATTTGTCTTAAATCGAGTGCAAATAAAGTTTCAAAATATAAAAGTCAGAATGAACTCTATTTAGGTATCTAATTAGTTACATAAACATAATTATTTCTAAGTGATTTCTGACACTTACGCGAATATTAGACATTTAAATAAAACTACTTTTACGGATTTTATCGCGGTTATATTAATATTATTTAATCCCAACGTTTCGGATCCTTAGTCCGTAGTAGTAGTAGTAGTAGTGTAGTAGTTAGTAGTAGTGTAGTTAGTTAGTTAGTTAGTAGTTACGACCAACACCTTAGTCTGCCCGTGACCATGGATGCTGTAAAGGATCCGAAACGTCGGGATTAAATAATATTAATATAACCGCGATAAAATCCGTAAAAGTAGTTTTATTTAAATATTTCTAAGTGCGTTAAATATTAAAGAGTGAATAGTTTCGCACTGATTTAAAAATATTGAATTATTTATCTCTTTATTTCCTGTTTTGTCTTATCTCAACAAAAAAACTTCATTTATAGTGCACATAATTAACATCATACTAAAACACATCATATAGTCCATATTATCCCAAACACCAATCCCACCACGATATAAAATTTTTCCCCACAAAAAATCTTATCTTCTCCAATAAGACATATATTCTCCAAAAAAAAAAATACACTTCAAGCCAAAAACAACTTACCTATGACCAGCACAACGACTGCTACAATGACAATGATCTTGATAGTACGTTTCTCCAGCCCCATGGCTTATGGTGTAAACTCGTCGGTGCCCACAGAACTACTGGCGCGGCGAACTGGCGCTGGCTCGTTGCACTGGCGCGCGACGGAGGATGGGTTACGAGTACATTGCTGAGTTTGTATAGGAAAAATGTTAAGAGTTTTTTTTTGTCAAAGTGGGTTGAGGAT
Source organism: Helicoverpa assulta (assembly GCA_963856015.1). Classification (NCBI taxonomy): domain Eukaryota; kingdom Metazoa; phylum Arthropoda; class Insecta; order Lepidoptera; family Noctuidae; genus Helicoverpa; species Helicoverpa assulta. The sequence continues at coordinate 829,977 of CAWLCW010000008.1, forward strand.
TTTTTTCCAAAATAAGTTCATTATTTCTGGTGGATTTCTTCACCATTCATCCCAATTAGTTTGAAACCGTGATCTGATGACTTTTATATTTAAATACTTGTCTTTTTATTCTAAAACATGTCAAACACAACAGCTAATCTCTCCTGAATTAATCAGCATTGAACAGATACTGGTATTACAATTATCATAAACATGATTTAACCGGACTTGACCTCTCCAGAGATAAGGGTTATCTATTTAAACATAATACGTTAGTATGTATGTATGTGCTAATTTCGGCTACTTTTTCAAATTAATGTTTCATTCAGCAATGAAAACTACTAAAAACATTGTTATAAGATCAAAAAGAACCTCCTTTTTTGGAATCGGTAAAAAAGAGAGGAATCGAAATGTATTACAGGTGTGCTACGGTGCTACGATGCATTTATCGAGTCACGCCTACACAAATGCTACGTCATCGCTACGCCGTAGTCATTTTCTATAATAGAATAGTTTTTAAAAAAACCTTACAAAGCGTAGAGTTCTTTTGAGTTTATATCTTAGTTATAAAAGTAGGATGGACAGTCATTATCTTAGAAATAATATAAGTACATAATAAATAAAATAAACAAGGTGCCTACTGCTTAGGTAGACTATACCTGTTTTACCTATCTTCAAAAACACAATTCGATCCGTTTTTTTTTTGTCTTTGACACTCTATTTCTGGAGGACGTTAGCAAAATAAACACAGATCTGCAGACACCGACTTCTAGAGCTGTAAGGCCAAAAGTTTTATTTTTGTCGGTTTTTTTTTGTAAAAAAAATATTATATTATAAAAGCTTTGAAACAATTTTTATAAAAACCGTAAAAAATACATATAGTTTTTGCTTTATCTAGCAGCCAGCAATGTATATCACACTGGGGTGGTGGGTGCCGGCGTCGCGGCGACGTCGCCCGGCGTCATCCCGGCGCCAGCATACCATGTTACAGATTTATACTCCCCTAGTACCGAAACCAAGACGCCATTGATGAAAACGCCAATAATATTGGGTTTGTTTTAAGATAATCATTATAAATGTCGATAATTATGTTATTATGTGAGGAATTAATGAATTTTGATCATTGTAAATAGCATAACTCTAAAATGATAGGTATTTTGAAAGTTGTTCTAGTTTTGAGTTTTGAATTACGTTTTTGGAAGTCTCTCCCAGGTTGGAATTTTTAACAAGATTTTTTGCTGATAACACATGAAACCTTCTTAATGTTATTATAATCGTGGATACAAGTTTGTTAATTATCTTTATCTCATAATAAATAATGAATAGATGAATACAACAATCTTGTTAAATTACTTATAGAAAGTAAAAAGTACCATAGTTGATTTTCTAAAAAAAACAAAAACTATTGTATACTATAGGACACACTAAATTAATTAAAAATCGAGATTTAACAAAACCGATTTTATAAAAACAAAAGCTTTAAAAAAGAGATAAAACATAGTGCAGTAGTATAAGTATGAAAGAGATGGGAACTATCGTATAATACCCGGAGGTTGTTGACATAAGCACGAAGGCGAGAGTTTCATGCGTAGTACGTACTTATAACATAACAGACATACTGACGCCTCACATCTTCATTGTTACGTATTTTATATAAATATCTACTAGTTTCATCCCGCGGTTACACCTGCAATACTGAAGAATTGGTAGGCAACATACACAGGTAAAAAAAATCGTGGTGGCTTAGTGGGTAAAGAACCAACCTCTCGAATATGAGGGCGTGGGTTCGATTCTAGTGCAGGCGAGTACCAATGCAACTTTTCTAAGTTTGTATGTACTTTCTAAGTATATCTTGGACACCAATGGCTGATAAAAAGGTGAAGGAAAACATCTTGAGGAAACCTGGACTATTTAATCTGAAATCACCAACCCGCATTGAGCAAGCGTGGTGATTAATGCTCAATCCTTCTCCGTGTGAGAAAGAGGCCTGTGCCCAGCAGTGGGACGATAAAGAAGGCTGTAACAGTAACAGAACCACAGGTAACCAGTTCCTGCGACTAAATTTTCTACATTATCTATTTATTCATGTAAAAGTTTATGCAAAGCTTTTTTGCGATTTGTTAACTACGTAGGCATATTATTTGGTATCACGCTGCGTATTGTATTCAAGTGTAGTCCTTCAATAGATAATTTTATCACCATCTTGACTATCCTCCTGCCCTCATCCCAATTTTATTTGTGACTAGCTTCTGCCAGCGACTTCGTCCGCGTTAGATTTGGACTTTGTGCAAAGAGAGGCTATCGAGAGTTAAACGTGTTATTGTGAGCCAACCATAAAAGATAAACATATACTGTCAAGGTATACTTTTTACATAATTTTAAGGAGAACATTTCCGTCATACATTGTTTCTGTGTAGCTTTAACCATTAAGGCTGCACATGGGACGGAAGCATAAAAAATGGAGTAACTTCTCCCGTTTTCCCAACATTTACCTTCACTGCTCTGCTCCTATTGATCGTAGCGTGATGAAAAGTATCCTATAACCTGCCCAGGAGTATGAAGAATAATTGTACCAAGTTTCATTGAAATCCGTCAAGTAGTTTTCGTTTCCATAACGAACATACAGACAGACAGACAGACAGACAGACAGACAGACAGACAGACAGACAAAAATTTTACTGATTGCATTTTTGGCATCAGTATCGATCACTAATCATCCCCTAATAGTTATTTTGGAAATATATTCAATGTACAGAATTGACCTCTCTACAGATTTATTATAAGTATAGATAATTGCAGCATGTTTTGTTCTTCCATACTTTTCTATCTGCCGTCATTTCAACAGTAACATTATTTCTATTCATATCGACTTTCACACAATCCATCCAGTCTTCCAGACAAAATTGATTCATAAAACTTAAGATTCTGTATATACTCGTAACTTAAATACAAAGACTAAATAATAAGATATTTACGATACGTTTAATCTATACTTCTATACTTACTAATATTATAAAGCTAAAGAGTTTGTTTGTTTGTTTGAACGCGCTAATCTCAGGAACTACTGGTCCGATTTGAAAAATTCTTTCAGTGTTAGATAGCCCATTTATTGAGGAAGGCTATAGGCTACTTTTTATCCGGGTCCGTGCCGAGGTTCCCACGGGATGCGGGTGAAACCGCTGGCAGAAGCTAGTTACATATAAATACCTATCTAATTATATAGATCTACAGGGGTTGACGACACGCTGAGCGGATTACAAGGGGCGAGTGAATAACGTAGTTACTAGTGAGATGATATACAGACATTTGTATGTAGATTTATTGAGTCTGTGCGTTTTCTATAGAGGGGTTACAAATTCAATTAATTGAGCAAGATTTTTTCTCGTCCAGATTTTGCCTGTTTGGAATTTTAATAAGTAAATGCTTAATAAGCCAAGTTTACCCAAAATCATTTACACGAATGTTCATTTTCAATAACAAAGTCAACCGTTTTTTTAGAAAAGCGAACTATTACGTTGTCAGTCAGAATTAGTAAGTTTTTGCATCTGATAGTGAAAAAAAAAGAAATTCTTTCATCAATATCAATATTTACAAGTGATGACTAAAAGACTAAAATGAAAACTACCTCCTAAAGCTCGACTAAAAAGCTAATTTTCACCAAAATATTCGATTGTTCTCTTCTTCGTACGCATTTTCGCAATACCAACAAAGTATCGGGGCGACATTTCGCACTAACCCTCTGGCGCCGGCCAGTCGGCATTCACCCCGTGTCCTACTTACAGTATTCACTACTCTATGCTCTCCTAGTACCTGTGACGTCATAAGCTATGTTTATAAGGAAGTAATAAAGACTATTTATAGGGTACGGTAATTAATCCTGTGGAATATTGATTTGGGACAAAATTGGTTGAATAAGTTTGAAGATATAATATTATGGTATGTTATGGTGATTGAGATAGCAATAAAGGAAGACGTAGATTTAATTCCTGGCATTTGATTCAGAATATATTTTGTATATTATATGTTGTGTATGCTTGTATTATTTTTATGTGTGTAATATGGTAGTAACTATAAAGCTGAAGAGTTTTTTTGCTAGAATGCACAAACCTCGGAAACTACTGAGCTGAATTGAAAATTTTGTCAGTGATAGCTATCTATCAACAAAGGTCATAGATTATTTTTATCTACCTATCCTTATATAGGGTAAGAAATTACTTCAGTAGGCGGGTGAAACCACTGGTGAAAGCTAGTAAAAAAAGTTGAACTCTATGTATATGAATTACTAGCTTCTGCCAGCGGTTTCACCCGCATCCCGTGGGAATTACTTCCCGCACCGGGATAAAAAGTAGCCTATAGCCTTCCTCGATAAATGGGCTATCTAACACTGAAAGAAATTTTCAAATCGGACCAGTAGTTCCTGAGATTAGCGCGTTCAAACAAACAAACTCTTCAGTTTTATAATATTAGTATAGATATAAGAAGTTCAAGGGAAAAAACCTTTGTTATTCATTGAACTTATGCCTTCTTTGAAGAGTGATGAAATATACCGGGGCGTTGAAACCACAACACGCGTCAATCGTTAAATTTTAACTAATTAATTAACTCGCAAATGAAGCAAGTTATTTTTAGAAGTGTGAATATAAATAGATCTTTAACCAAACTTGTGAGTGGACTAATTTAAATTGAACTAATTTATTATGTGAAAATCCGTCTCGACTTATTTATAGGCATGTAGACGTATGTATTATTGCGAGTTTGTTTTGTTGGACGCTTTCCCTTAAAACAGCTCAAAAGATCGATACGACTTTTGATAAACTGAAACCTTAAACAATCGTTTTGCGAAGAAAAGTAAAAAATATTTTTTCCTTCGAGTACTAGACATTTTAATTTATGGTAAACTGCTTTCACCTTGTTGGTAAAATTAATAAAGAAGTCGGTTATACATTTCTAATTCTTATTCAGAATTCGGTGTTCCCTCAGAACGCTAGTGACACCTACCGGGAGTACCCGACGTTACAAGTAACCAACATTTTGTTGGATAAATGGGTGCAAGAGTTTATGTTACTGTTTAACACAAAAAGTACTTACGGATTTTGATGTTAGTTGATAGCAATATTATAGCCTAAGTACCTTCTTCCTCCGAGCCTTTTTCCCAAACTATGTTGGGGTCGGCTTCCAGTCTAACCGGATGTAGCTGAGTACCAGTGCTTTACAAGGAGCGACTGCCCTATCTGACCCCCTCAACCCAGTTACCCGGGCAACCCAATACCCCTTGGTTAGACTGGTGTCAGACTTACTGGCTTCTGACTACCCGTAACGACTGCCAAGGATGTTCAATGACAGCCGGGACCTACAGTTTAACGTGCCATCCGAAACACAGTCATTGGTGTCTAAGATATACTTAGAAAGTACATACAAACTTAGAAAAGTTGCATTGGTACTTGCCTGACCTGGAATCGAACCCGCGCCCTCATACTCGAGAGGTTGGTTCTTTGCCCACTAGGCCACCACGACTAGCCTAAGTACCTATACATCAGAATAATAAGTTAGCTTTTTATCAGGGTAACAGTAATCTGAAGTTTCGGGTAACATCTAGCGACAACACTTGTATAACATTAAATACATTAGAGCTGTTTCTACGAACGAAACTAGTAAATATTGTAATGAAATTAGACACAATTTTATTTAACCGGAGCGTTGATATATCTATCTATTATATACCAACATAGGAAATGATGTATGAGCAACGTATTGTGGTAAAAAATATACTATTTAAAAAGTTTATATTATGTGTATAATTTGTATTAGTATGGTATTAAACTACTAGGTAATAATATTCTTATTTTAATTCTACAAATTTAATTACGTATTTTATTTATAAGATAATTTTTAAGCAAGTTTTAGTCTTAGTTTAAGTATTAACAGCCTTACTTATAAACGTGAATTAAATAATAAGTAATACTTAAGGGCTGTTTAAGAAAAAAATAAAAATTTTGAAAAAACCCCCGACGGTAAAAATCTTATTGAAAAATAATAAAATAACTCAAAACCCCCGACTTAACCCAATTATATAGGAATATCCGTCGGGAGCTGCCATTAAACCAGCAAAAGGATTCTAGTGTCGTGAATACAATTATTGAAGAATTGTAGATGTTTAACGATGACATAAAATACACTCAATTAATTGTTGAAAGTTGAAAAAGGCAGCCCCCGACGGTTATTCCTATATAATTGGGTTAAGTCGGGGGTTTTGAGTTATTTTATTATTTTTCAATAAGATTTTTACCGTCGGGGGTTTTTTCAAAATTTTTAATTTTGCTTAATTTTATTTCAGACTTTTTGGAGAATATATACGAATTATAGTCTATATAATATGTTATTGCAATATTATTTTGCACCGATATTGTAGCGCCCTCTAGTGAGTTACAGGCGTAATCTTTATTATTTGGGAACATGCATTAAGCACGTACACATTGCTGATGAAAACAGAATTGTAATCGGACGTTTTGATTATATTGTAACATTGTTTGGCACTAATATTGTGGCGCCCCCTAGTGATTAATATCCATGACACCTATCTAAGAACATGAACTCATCGAACACAAAACCGTTATTGAAAACCGCATCAAAATCGGATCATTAGTTTAGAAGGCAGGTGGGAACATTACTTTGCTCTTTTGCACTAATATTGTGGCGCCCCCTAGTGAGTTACAGCCATGACACCTATCTAAGACCATGAACTCATTAAACACAAACCGTCTTACCAGAAAACCGCATCAAAATCGGATCATTAGCTTAGAAGGTAGGTGGGAACATTACTTTGCTGTTTGGACTAATATTGTGGCGCCCCCTAGTGAGTTACAGCCATGACACCTATCTAAGACCATGAACTCATTAAACACAAACCGTCTTACCAGAAAACCGCATCAAAATCGGATCATTAGCTTAGAAGGTAGGTGGGAACATTACTTTGCTGTTTGGACTAATATTGTGGCGCCCCCTAGTGAGTTACAGCCATGACACCTGTCTAAGAACATGAACTCATCGAACACAAACCCTATAGTGAAAACCGCATCAAAATCAGATCATTAGTTTAGAAGATATGTGGGAACATTACTTTGCACAAACGCACACACAAACACACAAACGCACATCTCTCACCCTAAACGCATATACCTGCTCCGTTCCGTCGTGGGTAAAAATTCTTACTTATAAACGTTGCTTAAGCATGTCTTAACTAACATTTAATCACTACTTAAGACTTATTACTGATTAGTTAAAATGTTGCTTAGAAGGTGATTAGAGATTTTTATAAGTAAGGGGGTAATTTTATAGCAAAGCGTTCTAAAATGAACTGTCTGTTGGAATTATATCTTCTTGTTACTGAAATATATAGGAGAATATGCCTTAGCGATCAATGATCTTCAGAATTTCAGATTATGTTGCGTTACAAGTTTACCAGGACAAGAAGGGAAAGAAGGGATGCTTATCCATAACGCTATGAAATAAAACACCAATAAAAAACCTAAATTGGAACCAACTATTGCGTGTTTATTGACTGTCCGTCCAGAAAACATTACATAATTCATATATATTCAATAAATTTTAAATTTCATTAACTTTATTTGAAGCGTGACAAACAAAAGTTAAAATTAGTGGCGCCCTCTGGCTTATTCTAAAACGAATACAAATTAATCGCCGACTATGTGGCTATTGCTAATGGCGCTTGGCAGCCGGCCTGGCATGACCTCCGAGACGACCTTGGCAGCCGCAGCGAACAATTGGCGACCTTGGCGACTAACTGGTAACCATGACCTTACAACACTTAAAACAACTAACAGCCGGTTGAGACCGGCAACCACCAATTAGCATGACTAGTGATCAACTAAGATCTTTTGGCAGTAAGTTGACGAACTCGGCCAATTGGGGACCCGATGACCTTGGCCGGTAGGCGATCAGTTGGTGACCTTGGCGGCCAATTGGCGGTTAGGCCTTCGCCCTACAGAATGCTTGAGTGGCTCCATTGGGACCGGGGCTATCGTAGTCAAGAACCTTAAGTTTAGAACGCTAAGTTATGATTGAAATATAGTTAAACCTGATCTGCCTGAGTGGCATATGTTTGTGATAGCCCCGGTTCCAGAACGTGGTGGAACAAATAAATAAGACACTGATGGCCAGGTGAGCAGTCTGTGGGGCAGCAGCTTGGCCAACTGGCGCGGGTGGTGCTTAGGCGCGGTCCACCATCAGCTCGAAGTGCACGGAGCCGCGCCGCTCGTAGCGGTCGTAGAAAATGTTCTTGGCCCAGGCCTTGCACTCTATGTTGATCAGGACGCCCGCTGCAAAGATACAACACAATATATAAGTATGTATAAAGATATTAAGCAAAGTGTGTTGCTAAGTCTTGATTTCAAGATCGTTTAGTGGAAGAAATTTCAGTTCGATTCCAGGTCAGGCAAGTACCAATGCAACTTTTCTAAGTTTGTATGTACTTTCTAAGTATATCTTAGACACCAATGACTGTGTTTCGGATGGCACGTTAAACTGTAGGTCCCGGCTGTCATTGAACATCCCTGGCAGTCGTTACGGGTAGTCAGAAGCCAGTAAGTCTGACACCAGTCTAACCAAGGGGTATCGGGTTGCCCGGGTAACTAACTGGGGTTGAGGAGGTCAGATAGGCAGTCGCTTCTTGTAAAGCACTGGTACTCAGCTGAATCCGGTTAGACTGGAAGCCGACCCCAACATAGTTTGGGAAAAAGGCTCGGAGGATAGTGGAAGAAATTTCAGTTAGGTACGGAAGAAAAAGAGTGGTACAATATACCTCTGATTTAAAAATGAAGACTATGTGATAATTTGTAAGCAAAACGATTCAGGATAAATTCGGAAGGGTGCCTGTAAGACCGTTAGAATAATACTCACTCCTGGGTTTCTCAAAGAGCACAGCGACGAGGGGGCTGAGATAGCCCTCCTTGTTGGTGAAGGGGTAGTAGTAGGCAGGGAAACCGCGGCGAGGGATGTACTGGACTGGCCCGATGTTCTCCACGTCAGCTGGGTTTTCTCCCTCGCATGATACCCACACCGTGTTCGCTTCGGGTTTGCCCGACTGGTAGACAACAAAACAGTTTTATTATAGTTCTATGAAAACCAGCATCAACCTTGACTTTTACTTTGTAGGGGGTGTCACTATGTGTATTTAGGAGGACAACTTTTTTACCTATAAGTAAGAGTGTAATCTCCACAGCTCAATAGTGTAGTCTGTTTTCTCGCTTTTGTTAAAAGTGGTAGTAGATTACATTTATCTATTTCACCACCAAACATACAACAATTTTACAAGTGTCACCCAATACAAAAGCGTAGTTACTTATTTCTAACTCTAATACATTATCAAAGGAATAATATTGGCAAAGGGTTATGTTGGTTTCCCTGGATACTTACGACCATCTTGATGTGCTGCTTCAGGTCATCAGGCATGTTGGAAGGCAGGTCCTCAGTGTTGTTGTACGGCTTCGGGACCCAGTTGAAGATCTGAAATATAATGCGTACAGAAAAGGTTAAGAAGTGTATAAGCAAGCACAGACATGATGAATACGTGATAAAAATGAAGTATTCTGAAGATTTCTTTTTTTTGGCCAAAACCCAAGAAAATTAAATAGAAAAAAGGCCTTTTAGTATTTCAAGGGTCTCATATCTAGAAAAAGGATGTTTCACTGACGTAATTATTTAATTAAACCAACGTATACCTTCTCCTACTTTAGCATATAAAAAATGATTCTCACCTTGTTCAGTTTGAGGAACACGCATGGCCCAGCCTCCTCGTAGTTGTACTGGTTGGCGGAGGTGCAGGGGTGGAAGTCATCGACTGGCACATCGCAGACCTGCTTCTCTCCCGTCGCACCGCTCGTGGGGGAGCAGGGTACCCGGTACTCCGCACCGCTCGCCTCAACACCACTGCCCTTCTTGCGGTATTCTGGAACGAGATGGTGATTTGATGTGATTCTTTTTTTTTCGTGATCACTACATAGTATAAAGCAAAGTCGCTTTATCTGTCCCTACATCCCTATGTATGCTTAAATGTTTAAAACTACGCAACGGATTTTGATGCGTTTTTTTTAATAAATAGAGTAATTGAAAAGGAAGGTTTATATGTATAATAATATATATTAAATTGCATTGCACCCGTGCAAAGCCGGGGCGGGTCGCTAGTAGAAGAATAAAGTTAGTGGCTGATATCCCAGGGTCACAAATCTGTGATCAGATTTCTACTACTTAAATATTTTTAGGGTTCCGTAGCCAAAATGGCAAAAACGGAACCCTTATAGTTTCGTCATGTCCGTCTGTCCGTCTGTCCGTCTGTCCGTCTGTCACAGCCGATTTACTCGGAAACTATAAGTACTACAGTGATGAAATTTGATGGGAATATGTGTTGTATGAACCGCTACAAAAATATGACACTAAATAGTAAAAAAAAGAATTGGGGGTGGGGCCCCCCATACATGTAACTGAGGGATGAAATTTTTTTTTTCGATGTACATACCCGTGTGGGGTATCAATGGAAAGGTCTTTTAAAATGATATAAAGTTTTCTAAAAAACATTTTTCTTAAAGTGAACGGTTTTTGAGATATCAGCTCTCAAAGTCGTAAAAAGTATGTCCCCCCCCCTCTATTTTTATAACTACGGGGTATAAAATTCTAAAAAAAATAGAGGTGATGCATGCTAATTAACTCTTTCAACGATTTTTGGTTTGATCAAAGTATCTCTTATAGTTTTTGAGATAGGTTGATTTAACTGTAATTTACGGAACCCTTCGTGCACGAGTCCGACTCGCACTTGGCCGGTTTTTTTTTTCAGAAACAAATAATCAGCATTTTTTCTGAGGAATGTGAGTCGTTTTATGTTTGTTTCTGGATGTTAAAGTAATAGTTACGAGTATCGAATTTACTTATTGAACTTTTGCGAAATTATTTGCAATTGTTACTTTTCAAAAAGCAATCTATGCAATTGTGCTAATTGCGAAGGCCGCCTTCGCTGGCGATTAGCGACAGAACCCAGTAGTGATTAAGAGCAACAACATGATGACCTATTTAGATAAATACTAGTGCGAAAGCCATAGAGCAATGCAGATCAGAAACACGAACCGAACACAATACATTGTAAAAGTCATTAGGTACATCTATAAACCTATATGTTTCAAAAATCAATCAAAATCAAAGGTTATTTATTCAAACTTGAAAAATTGACAAAAGAAAACCCCCAAGAAGCCCACCCTTCACCGCTTCTATGTTTTTACTGGGAAGAACTAAGAAGGCGCAAAAACTCCCCAGCAACACATGTCCGTCTCTAGTTTAGAAGAACCTTTCAACAATGTTTTATTTATTTTGTATACAATGTCTATATTGCAGTATAGGTACAATATGCAATGTTGATATCTACATAGGAAAACCGGTCTTCATTGTCATAAAAAATTACATTATCATTGGGATACCTGGTATCCAGGGAGATGTTTAGGGATCTGAATATACTTACGCTCCAGGTAGTCATCGATGATCTGCGCCCACTTGAGCACGGAGCCCTTGTCGTTAGCCTTGTAGTAGATCAGCGTGCTCTCCACGTTCGCGCTGTCCGGCATCGGTCGGAATCCAAGACCTGGATACAGAGGAAGATTTATTATGAGGAGAATTTTTGTGAGGTCTCTCATACAGATAATAATTTACTTTTTCCACAAAAAGTACAGGATACGATAGACAATGGCAGCCTGCGTCGTAGCTTGTAAGGAGAAGGCAACAAGAGAATTAAAGTGGATAATTAATTAGGCACAACCGGAATAGAAAGAGAAGCAAAGAACTTTTTATTAACAGATGATTCAGAAGAACTCTCACTTGACTCCATTGTTTTTGCAAAATTGAATAAGTAGTTTACTATCTTTACCTCCTAAGATCTGTATGATTTAGGATGGCCGTTCTTACCTGGGTTGGATCCAATGATTGATCCATCGAGCTGCCACTTAGGCATCTTGGAGTCCAGGGTCTGGTAGAAGATCGCCAGCATAGCGGCGAAGAAACCCACGAGGACCGCATAGAAGATCAGGTAGAACAGCAAGATTTTAGCTGTGGACAAAATGAAAAGCCATATAAGTATAAATATAAGCAACTTCATCCTTTGAAGTTTGTTCCTCTTTCACGCAAGAGCTACTGATTGGATTTTGATGAAACTTGACAGTAATACAGTACAGCTTATATATCAGAGCAACATATAGGCTACCTTTTATCCCGGTACGGAAAGTTGTTCCTCCGGGAATCGGGTAAATCTGCTGGCAAAAGCTAGTGTATTGATCAGTCTTTGTTACGAAGATGATCAAAATCCAGATTGGAACTAAATAATTAGTACTCCCAATAAGTCTAAATTCAAACAGTCTTAGCTTGGCCCTGATAAACTTGAAAAATGTTAAGTACCGAAACTGCAAGTAATAAAAATAAATCATATGATAATAAACCACAGCTGTGAGAAATAAAGCTGTGAGGGTTGGCCAAAATTCTCACGCGATTGCCATCTGCATGTAAACGCACCGACTACAATACAATAAAGTTCGCAGCCCTATTTGACAAGTGGGTTAACAATTCAAGATAATATTTTTTTGTACGATTACTGAGCTATAATGAGGGTAATGACTGATTCACTGGCCTAAACTTGAATTTATTTTAAGAAACAATTAAGGTTAATATTCATATAAAATACGAAATAGCCCAAGGGTCTGTGTTTTAGACTTTAGACTTTTTTGAAGATCAATAATAATAAAAAATACGAAATTGTATATGTTCCTTAAGCTTCTTTGTTACTTTAAATCACGGATTGCAACTCAATAGAATAAGGATACGGTCACCCATCTATAAACTGACCGCGGCAAGCACTGCCTAACTTTATGACATAGTCACGAAAATTTTTTTGAAGCATAGATGATAGCAATAAATATCGTATGTGTGACTAATTTCTGCAACATTTTAAAAACCGTTCTTTAACGAGCAATCTCCAATCTGGCCGATCTATAAATAACTCGTGATTTCAGCTGAAAATGGCTCGTTATAATGACGGAGTCGCGTGCACATATAAGTATGTACCTACTGGCTGATGAAGCGGATAATTGGTCACAAGTGGCAACAATAGGAGTTTCCTACCAAAGTACCGGTTCGATCACTGACCGTATTTCTTACTTCCTACTGCATATTTTGATGTTCAGAACTTCCTTTTGGCTGAAAATTTTTGGGTTATAAAGGTAATCCTACCTTGTTCATTATCAATTTCAGATTTAATTTGTCGCCGCCGCTGTCAACCGTTTATTTATATCCCATGGGAAATACTTCCCTGAGAAAAAATAGAAGAGTTTCGAAATCACCGAATCCGGATCAGTTCTTTTGAAATGATATAAACCATGTTTGGTAAATAATAAATAAGAATTACTTTTGTATATGCTTCTACATACACTGTGATTGTGATTTATAACTGACTAGCCGTTTTCCCGCGGTTTCACCCGCGTCCCGTGAGAGCTACTGCCCGCACCGGGATAAAATATAGCCTATGTTACTCGCAGATAATATAGCTTTCTAATGGTGAAAGAATATTCAAAATCGGTCCAGTAGTGTTTGAGTTTATCTATTACAACCAAACAAACAAACAAACAAAGTTTTCCTCTTTATAATATTAGTATAGATTATGGGTTCAGTTATCCATTCAGCTCTCTACTTTTGCTAAAATACTACAAAAGACAAATATTATAAAGAATGCCTAGGCACCTTATTAGTCAGTTCAATTAAACTTATTAAAGCCTATGAATGCTAAACAACAATAACATCTAGCTGATGATACCGCTTCGCGTCGTCTCGCGAACCGTCTCCACTTAACGTGTGGACGCAAAGGATTTAGAATTAGGCCGCTGTGTTAATTATCTGCAAGGTAACTGGGACTTTTTATAGTTTATTTATAGAGGTAGTAATTTCAGTATATCATATTGGTATCGGAACTTGACAGTATCACTGGTCATGTATCTATATACCTTTTTCAATTTGTATTTTGTCTTATTTGCCCGGCCCAAAAACAATCAGGTTATAAGATCAATGTTTTTAAGCTTTATCATGGAGATACTATCCAATTAAACCATTAACACTAACATTAAACCATTAAAACTATCCATTCAACTTCAGTGACTTGCTAATTAATCCTGTCCCTGCAACTGGCTAGTCGATTTGGTAAATTAAATATCAAGCAATACATACAAATTCATAGTAACACCGAAAAACTACACCAGAATTAACAACTTCATCAGAATGAAGCTCTCACTGTGCAGTATAAACTCATTTTGCAGTCGAACAAATGAATACGGACAACTTGGACGACTGGAACTTTGCTCAAACTATTCTCATTAATTATAGTCTACTTCTCCTGGACGGCTCATGAAAAGAGTTTTAAAACTAATTTAACTCGGGTATTTTTATGTGTGGATGAAGGAATAGTTACGACCTTACATTCCCATAGAGCTTGTAAAGGTTTCTTTATTATTATTTTCATTGTTAGGTAACTGCCTATAATGGACCTTAGGATAGTCAATTTACACGTTAAAAACCCCCTACATAGAAGCATTTGAAGCCTTTGCCATTAACCAAAATAGAACAATATAATCGACTCCTCCGATTCCTCTTTACGAATAGAACATATCGTTGCAATAATCGATACTCGCTTTTCCTAGGAAGCAGTTCATCAATATTGTATGCACCCTGCAGCTATGCAGACGTCAGTTAGCACGATGTACGGAGACCAGGTCATAGAGCATGCGCAATGGAATCTCACCTTTCGACCTTTTGCAAGGAAATATGGGTACTTTTTGGACTGTTTTTTTTTTCGGAGCTTAGTACATTAGGTATCCATGGGATATTTGGGAAAGAAATGAAAGGGGATACCATTGTTATCTGCGGAATTAGTTTGAAGTAAGTAGATAATTAAATGGGTGTTGACAAGGGTCAATATTAATGTCGCGTTTTCGGCGTATTTATTGTCTGTGCTATTTATGGTTGCTGTATTTATTTTATGTAAATGTAATTGTAAATAAAACTGCACTTGGTTGTAAAGGATCATCAACTTCTTTTGATAGATTTTCTAAGGTTCGAATGTTGGTCTTAATTACAGACAACGTTCACTTGCATGGTTATGCAAACTTTAAGTGCAGCTAAACCAAAGCGAGAGGTTATGAGGTTGTAGAGGCTGATCTAGACAAATTGAACTGATTCTTATACTAATAGAAAGGCATTTTTTATCTTGAGACATATAGGGAGGGGTTTTCCTTGAAGCAGGAGAAATAGAAACTGCTGAAAAAAGCTGCGTATTGATTAATAACTAATCATCATCCTCTGAGCTTTTTCCCAATCATGTTGGGGTCGGCTTCCAGTCTAACCGGATTCAGCTGAGTACCAGTGTTTTACAAGAAGCGACTGCCTATCTGACCTCCTCATCCCAGTTACCCGGGCAACCCGATACCCCTTGGTTAGACTGGTGTCAGACTTACTGGCTTCTGACTACCCGTAACGACTGCCAACGATGTTCAATGACAGCCGGGACCTACAGTTCAACGTGCCATCCGAAACACAGTCATTGGTGTCTAAGATATACTAACTATAATATTAATAACTAATCATGTGTAGGTATTTGTAACTTTAGACGTTCAGATAGTGTTGCTCTACAAACTAATTTGAGTAAATGAATTTTGTCATTTGCAGTCCGTGTTCCATATGATTGATTGACTTTTGTGAATTACACTGAATACTCATCGTGTACCTACCTATATGACTGGCCTCAAACCCTTATACCTATTGTAAACAAAAATATCCGCCTAATGATTCGTCAAAAGTTATTTTGCATTACATGTGTGTAATGCACGTGTGTTACTGCGCAACAAACAGCTGGCATTTTTGAAGGACATCCAATATTAACTTTATGACCTTCAAAAGAGACCCTACTAGGCGTTTCCTCATACTAACGTCTATTGTAATTTCTCCCTTATTCATTTCCTAAATATGATCACAGAAGTTATTTTGAGATTTTTGAGTATTGTAATATTAACGAAATAATTTTACTTGAGCCTATGGTTTTCTTTCATGAAAAATAATTTCATTTTCTTATGCTGCTGTAATTTGCTAATACTGTATTCAAAGATGTAATCTGTTATATTTAATTAAATTCTGCTTTGTAATTTTATAAAAAAATTCGTACCTTTTCTGTAAAAACTCGTCATGCTCATCACCATCCTACTGAAATTAGCAGGACGATTTTTCAGAAATGAAAATGAGACAAAAAATATGGTTTTAAAATTGGCTTTCTTACAATAACATGCGGTACTGGTAACTAAGCATGACATGGTCAGTTAATCTCATGTCTGTTTGTTTATCATGACGTGGTTTATAAGCCTATACATATACATACAGTAATCTATACTAATATTATAAAGCTGAAGAGTTCGTTTGTTTGTTTGAACGCGCTAATCTCAGGAACTACTTACTGGTCCGATTTGAAAATTTCTTTCAGTGTTAGATAGCCCATTTATCGAGGAAGGCTATAGGCTACTTTTTATCCCGGTACGGGAAGTAGTTCCCACGGGATGCGGGTGAAACCGCTGGCAGAAGCTAGTCCTATATAAGTATAATAAGACAAGGCACGTGCACCCTTGTATATAGTGCCAATGTGTGCTGTGACTAGCCGGTTATTTTAGCACTAAAAGGTATGCTGGACAATTTAATGTGGTAAACATTGACGTACTCGTATTTTTATAATAGTGTAGGTGTATAAGTATTTATATGATTTCTGATTGGTATACATACGTCTCAAAGCCTATACAGGTTATATAGAGGTATGTAAGTGTGCTAAAAATTTTAATATTATAAGTGCGCTTGACTAACCAAATCGTAGTACTAAAAACAAAAATGGAAAACTTAATTATCCATTCAATTAATTGTAATGTAGTCATCATTTGACTAGCCTAATCCTAACTGTGTTGGCCTCGCCTTCCAGTTT
Source organism: Helicoverpa assulta (assembly GCA_963856015.1). Lineage (NCBI taxonomy): Eukaryota > Metazoa > Arthropoda > Insecta > Lepidoptera > Noctuidae > Helicoverpa > Helicoverpa assulta. Next base: position 847,003 of record CAWLCW010000008.1, read on the forward strand.
ATCCAGACACAGCTGAGCGCTTATCAGTGTTTTACATAGAGCCATTGCCTATCTGACCTCCTTAACCCAGTAGTCTGGGCAACTTGACACCTCGTGGTAAGACTGGTTGTCAGACTTTCTGGCCTTTACTACCCATAACGACTACCAAAAACCTGCAATTTATTTGCAAAATTAAATCAATAGTCCACCCAATACATTTTCATGGAAATTAAGGATCATTTTCCATAGTCGGGTATTTCCGTAAGAGACTGTTCGTCCTTGGATCGATCGCGGGAAGGACGTTGCGCGCGCACCCTTGTTCGGCGCGCGCCGACCGTGGCGCGAAAATTGCAATGAAATGCAATATTATATGCACTGATATATTTATTAAATAACATAATATTATATCTAGGAGTATTCTATCATATTTTTTGTGAAGTTACTCTGATGAAAAGGGCGGATTTGATCACAATCACGGTCCAAATTTAAAGCGCTCTTGCTTACGTAATATGACTTTTTAAGGGCGATACCTGCTGATTTTTATGTACACCGTATTCTATTAAAACATTATTTAGGTACTGAAATAAAAATAGATTTATCGTCCCTGTAAAACTGGCGCAAGTTATTTATAAATAATATGGCAATTATGTCCACTTAAGTATCAACATTTTTATTATCTATCATAACGGAAATATTGTTTGTACCTACATTTTTAGTACGCACGCAATAAAACGTATAATGATAAACGTGAATCCATTCATTCAAATTAACAATTAGTCTTCATACCCATTGTTTAGTTTTACCAATTGATTTACCCGTTAAAAATGTCCCATTTACCTTTCCCGTAATTTTATTTCAACAATCCCTTTTCTAAGTTACTTAGAACTGCATGTGTAAAGGTGGTCTATGTAAAGGTCTTAGTTCACTTCATAAATAAACCATGACTTACATAATTATTTCAAACATAATGAAAATACCCTGAGAATAGAAACACTATCGTTGAACGGTTTTCCAGGCACGGACTATCGATTTTCCCTCCAAAAAGCAAAGAAAACCATGTACAGGGTGTTAGGGAAAAATTGAAAAACTCACCCCAACTCGATCCCGTGCGGCCAAGGAACTGTCCCGTCTCGCCATTCCACAGGAAAATCCTGAAGGACTCCCATTTGCCTAGATCCGGCGGCGGGGCGTAATACTGTTCTGCGACCTTTGTCTTGTCTGCCATGTTCAAACGCCGAGCCGGACTGCGGACGGGAATCGATTGCCGGCGCCTTCGCCCTGTCTTGTCCCCGCCCCGCGCGCCTCAGCCCCCTCACACCCCCCGCCTAGCAACCCCTGCAACCCCGTACCGCTTACGTAACGATTACATAACGCGGCGCGCGCACGTTTCAGACCTACATCGCCCACCAACTTACCCTGACCTCCCCACAACCGCCACTAATCCCTTTTTTGTCACTTCTTCTACTACCCCAGAGGGGAGCAAAAGCTCTCAGTTAATAAGTCAGGAAATAGAGTTGCAAAATAATACTTTGCCGTCGGATAGACTGCGCCGTGCTGAATTTAGAGCCGGTTTTAAATTGTGCTGTTTGATGTTAAAATTGTAGCTCGTTCTGGTCATTGTGCCAGGTTATTGGTCTATGGAAAAATTGATTTTATGTCGACGCAATCTAGATTTTGTCTAGATAAAAAATACTTTAAAATGTCTTCGACTATTCCTTAATGTTGTTTTTGTGAATTCGTTAGAACGTCCCCAGTGGTCTGTGCGGAGCGTGTCACTGGTAGACAGACTGGCAACCAGAACTCGAATTGATGATAAGTCATGAGCAGCATGGGTCATAATGATAAATTTGAATATATCAACAATATAACGATTTTTTTTATTCATCATCCTCCTGCCCTTATCCCAATTTTATTTGGGGTCGGCGCAGCATGTTTTCTCCTTCCATACTCTTCTATCTGCCGTCATCGATATATTTACATAACGATTTTTTTTATTCGGCGAAAAGGTCTATTTTTGCACATGTCAGATGTTATCAAAACGACTTATTTATTTTTCAATATTTATTTATTTGTCAGGTGATTGTTCTGAAAACTATCAAGCACTACATTAATTTACTCTTTTGCCCTGACCACCTACCACGATTAAACTTTTGCCCTTGCAAAACTTCCAGGCACTTATATGCCAGTTAATCCAGCCTAATTACTTGTCATGCACGTTAGCAATCTCTAGGGAAAGACAATGTTTATAATAACTGTAGAAACACCCTCTATAAGGTCATCTATAATAGCACTAATGTGCTATCTATCCATAGTTTGGGTATCTATGCATGTATGTATTCCACCTTACCCATGCTGGTCTGGCCTCCTATTCGGTGCAGACTTTGCTATCCTTCCACCAACCATTTGTTTTCTTGTTGTGTAGGTATCTTCGTGTCTTTTTATTTGTGCTCAATAAATGTTTTATCTATATATCTATCTATGTGTCTTCACAAAAAAGTTGGTAACAAGCGAAATGATCGTATAGTTTGGTTACAATTAAAATCAAGTTCATTCAACTCGTTTAGTTAACCAACTTGTAGTTTGATCGTTTAGACAACGAGGCTACGAATCAATTAGAAACAATTTAACACTTAATTTCCATACTGTTTCATTGTTTCAAATCTCACCTGTAAGAGTGAAGGCTAAGTTTCGATTCACGGGTCGTAAAAAGTATTTTTCCGTAATAAAAAAACTCTGTTATAAATAAATATGAATGTTATTATTATTTAAAGTAGCTTATAATAGTTTCAAAGGCACAATCATGATTTTTCTGTAAGATAGGTACAATAAATAATCAAGAACTATGAAACATGAAAATTTCAAGAAGATAACGGATAGTTCAGGAAAAAAGTTCCATCTCGAAACAACTGTTGATCATAATACTTATCAAACTTATAATCTGCTATAAAACGAAACATGACTGAGAGCGCCTTACAAAAACATTACGCATATTCACTATCTGAAATTTGCTAAGTACATTTGACAAGGAGCATCATTTCTCGTCAGCTTTTTCAACCTTTTCTTCACTCCTCTGCGTTCCATTGTCATTAAGTATTCCATTTTGAGGCTTAGTCCAGGCTTGGCAGACACATGTAGGACCTAGCCCAGAGGAGTTCTGACCTGATGTGACTTGGTAGTTACCACTGCTTGAGCCAGTACCTCCTGATACAAAATGTCCCTGGTTTCCTGCTTGTCCTTGGAGATGCGATGGCTGATTTTGACCCACAAAGGCGGGCTGGGATACCTGACCTTGAGGTTGAGTACCCACGAAGTTATTCGCAGGTTGAGTCTGACCAACAAAGCTGTTGACTGGTTGAGTTTGTCCTACAAATGATGACTGTTGGTTTCCCCCAAAGCTAGGCTGCTGGTTGGTCCCAAAACTACCAGACTGCTGGTTGGTGCTAGATTGCTGATGGCCACCATAGGATCCAGTCTGCTGGGACTGTACAAAGCCACCTGAAGGCTGATTTTGATAGTTAACCTGACCACTTTGCTGACCTCCTTGGTAAATCCCGTTAGAAAACTGATTCTGATTCACAAACTGTCCTGCCTGCTGATTATTATTTTGAAACTGCTGATTTTGACCCTGAACCTGCCCTTGCTGACCTTGAACTCCTTGCACGTTACCCTGGAACTGATTAACCTGCTGACCTTCAAAACCAGACTGTTGATTTTGAGCTTGGAACTGACCGGCCTGATTCTGCGGATACGTCTGGTACTGTCCTTGGATCTGTGCCTGGGAGCCTCCATACTGGCCTGATGGATAACCTTGGTTGCCGTAACCTCCTTGGGGATAAGTGTTGCCAGTTTGAGCGTTCCCGTAGTTATACTGTCCTTGATAGTGCCCTTGGTTCTGGTAACCTGTGTTCCATGGAGCATACTGCTGAGGGTATCCAGGTTGGTAGACCTGCTGTTGCGTCTGGGTTTGCACAGTCGTAGTCTGCTGGGTGGGCTTGTTCTTGTGGCTCTGCACGATGTCAATGACCCCGCCGATGATCTTCTCTGGTATGTTGTGCAGCACTTTCCTTGCTTCTAATGCGTTGGTGGAGTTGGTTAGCGCGATGAAGAGCAACTGGAAAGAGATTTTTATTTATTTTAATGTTTGAGCAATTAAAATGGTGTCCACTAAAAGTATTTCTAAAAGAGTGAAGTTTTTATAAAGAGCGAAGAAGGGAAAATATGAGTGTTCAGTTAGGTAATTATGAAATAGTTGCGTATAATCTATTGTGTTGTAAATAATACTTATTTTATATCCAAACGTATATAAAAAATTAAATTAAGAACCTTACCTAATAGGACATCTTGAAGTTATTAGAATACCAAATGATGATTGAGGGTCAATTCCCACTGAAAGAGCAGCGGCCGGCAGCGGCCGTAAGAGCAGTGGACAATGTAAGAGCGCGGCGCGGAGCGGCGCCGCGCGACGCCGTGCGGCCCGCCGCGCGGCGCCGTGCCGCGCCGTGCTCTTACATTGTCCGTGCTCTTAGGGTCGGTTCATATCTAACGGAATATCCGTCGCGTATCATCGGTCGCGTAACGCCAGGACTGACAAATATACGGTAAAACATTCAATCATTCACTCCTAACCGATGATGCGTTAGTACGTCGATCATACATTTACGATACGCTCGACGCATTTTCCGTCAGATATGAACCGACCCTTACGGCCGCTGCCGGCCGCTGCTCTTTCAGTGGGAATTGACCCTAAGGTTAACTGCTAGATTAAAAATGAGAATAATTATACTTGAAATCTTAATGTCCCAAAATTCTAAACTAGCAAGTTTTGTTGCTAAAATTATTTCTAGACTTACCAAAATCGAGGTTCGTTTAAGTCCTTCCATGATGGCAGTTCGCTGGTAGCGCTCCAAAGCGAGGATTCGTATTGCCGTGCAGCGTCAAGGACAAACCTTTATATTGCAACCACCGTCCGAATCATTTGTAGGGCTGACACGTACTTTCTTTCGCGATAAAATTAATAATTACCTTATTAAGATAATTGAGGTTTAATTTCGGTGAAAATCTTCGTTTCTGGTTATTAAATTTTATAGTCTAAGTTATATTTTTGTTAAATATTTTTATAGTCTAAGCCTCTCCTCTATATAAAAAAGATTCTCGTATCGTGGAAACAAATTCACAAATCCGGATAAGAGTAGCGCAAAGTAGCGTTCTTCGAGAAATAAGCTATCTAATACTTATGTACGTTCCTGAGATTAGCACGTATTAGCAAACAAACTCGTCAGCTTTGTAAAACTTCTTACTTTTTTTAAGATTTTTTTATTTTGATTTACTTAAAGTAAAAAAAAACGATTGCAATTGTAAATATTTTCGTAGCCTATTCGCAGAGCTCGTAGAAATTTCGTAGGCTACGCGTAGGCGCCGAGCAGTTTGTTTGCTACGAAAAAGATATAGATGGGGAGGAATTTTTGACAGTATTAAGTCTTTAGTTTTGCTATTTTATAGTTTTATATTTATAAAATGAAATAAAATGACTTCCCATTATTTACTGCGTGAGAAAAAAATCACCATTTTATGTTGGTAGTGGCGTATAAAGTTTTGCTGGCCTCGCAGCAGTAGAGGTCACGTTTAACTAATCGATTACTTATATGAAATGCCCGTGTAACATTGTAAATAATCCTATTAGCAGTACAATATTAGTAGGTGTATCAATCGCATTAGCTTACAAAATTGAGTACGCAGGTGCCGTTATCAGAGCAAACTGTTTATGTAACTTTATTCTTGGGCCCATTTCTACCGATAAGCGTCTATTTGAGATATTATGTAGATTGGAAACTCGACCTCTTCCAGTTTTCAATCATCAATTGTTCTTTCTTTTAGCTTCATAGTGTTCACTATGAATAAACCTCATATCGTCGGCTGCACAGCCCTGCATCATGAGAATGCATCATGTGATGGAAGACATCGGCGCGAGTTATCTCACCCTCCGCGAGAGTACCGCTACTCGCCTGTAGTGCGGAGCGTACCTATATCGATAATAACTATCGATATAGCGACTGTAAGTGGAGTAACCACTGACATGACAAAAGCTGTTTATTTTTAAAAATTTGTAAAATAATTGATAATTGAAAAAATGCTTATAACAGAATGCCTTTCGTTCTTAAATATATGTCACATATTGTTGTCATAGAACTAGTTTTTAACGTTTTAGTAAAATTAAACAGAAAATCTTAACTTAATGAATAAACCTTCCCACAATATAGTAAGTTACCTCCTGGGAAAGGTAAAACAATATAGCTTTAACTAACAAAGATTTGAATATAAAGTTTAATATGCAATAATTCATACGTCAAAGGGTTAAGTTTTACTAAAAAAATAATAACATTACCATAGTCGATAATCAACATCGACATTCAAATTCACTAACAACACCCATCCCTACTCTCACCAACCGCGCTGTCCGATCGTATGATTGACGCTGCGCTCGCGCACCCGAAAGAAGGGCATAAACATGTTCTTTTGTTTTTTTACCTCCAATCGACAAGCATCGAATGATTGCCGATGGCCAATTTATTAACTGTTCGTTTATTCGCCGAAACCGAATGATAAAGTACCTCTCGACTTCAATGATTCTTTATCGAGTATTAAGGAAAATTACTTTTGAATGATCGTGTGTGGCATCTTTTGTTTTTTTGTTGTTTGTCGGTTACGGTACTTGAGTGTGATTTTGAGAATTAAAGAGTGGTATCAGTGGCCTTAATTAGGTTTAATTTTAAATGTATTTTATGACATATAGACTCTATATATAGCTGACATCATCATCCTCCAGGCCTTTTCCCAACTATGTTGGGGTCGGCTTCCAGTCTAACCGGATTCAGCTGAGTACCAGTGCTTTACAAGAAGCGACTGCCTATCTGACCTCCTCAACCCAGTTACCCGGGCAACCCGATACCCCTTGGCTAGACTGGTGTCAGACTTACTGTCTTCTGACTACCCGTAACGACTGCCAAGGATGTTCAATGACAGCCGGGACCTACAGTTTAACGTGCCATCCGAAACACAGTCATTTATGTCTAAGATTTATTTAGAAAGTACATACAAATTTAGAAAAGTTGCATTGGTACTTGCCTGACCTAAAATCGAACCCGCGCCCTCATACTCGAGAGGTTGGTTCTTTGCCCACTAGGCCACCTAGCTGACATATAACTATATATATCTGATATATAGCTCATTATAGACGTTTTTTGATACAGACGCCATAGAAACATATGTTTATCAGGTACTTAGGAACTTAAAGCCAAAAGGAACGTAGTGGTTGTCTCAAGGGAGTGTCCCCAATAGCACCTAGTTAAGGGTATTAAGACAAGCCTCGAGGAAACACATACCTCTTGTTTTATACAGGCATATTTTTTTCTATGACGCATGTAGATAATCGCGGGCGCCTAACAGCTCGCTGACAGACGGACGTCGCCTATTGCCGTCACCGCTTCCTCTGTGCGACCTCGCCTTATATTAACTACGATACTGTGTACGAGTTACATAAAGGTAAAGTAAGAAAGTAGTTCTAAAAACATGGATGTCTAGGTATGCTTAAGTAAGCACTGCACTTGTTATTATTCGAATATCTATTTAAAACACATTCATTTAAAGTCGTGGTGGCCTAGTGGGTAAAGGACCAGCCTCTCAAGTATGAGGGCGCGGGTTCGATCCCAGGTCAGGCAAGTACCAATGCAACTTTTCTAAGTTTGTATGTACTTTCTAAGTATATCTTAGACACCATTGACTGTGTTTCGGATGGCACGTTAAACTGTAGGTCCCGGCTGTCATTGAACATCCTTGGCAGTCGTTACGGGTAGTCAGAGGCCAGTAAGTCTGACACCAGTCTAACCAAGGGGTATCGGGTTGCCCGGGTAACTGGGTTGAGGAGGTCAGATAGGCAGTCGCTTCTTGTAAAGCACTGGTACTCAGCTGAATCCGGTTAGACTGGAAGCCGACCCCAACATAGTTGGGAAAAAGGCTCGGAGGATGGATGGACAAGATTATTTATTTTTAGTTATGCGCCTATTCTTTAAATGGAGTAAAGGAATTTCATATTGTTTAATTTTTTCTATAATACAGAAGTCTAAATTAGGACCCGTTTACCTTGCATAGCTCTATGATCATTCAAGGTCCTACCAAATCTCAATCTTCTTCTGAAATAAGGACCTACAATTCTACGATAAGGTTCAGTAAATCATGTCAACGGTGACATGAAGCGAATTTAATCACTCGCGGCGTGATTATTATCTCAGTGAGGGGGCGAGCGGTCGATGTTATGTAACAGCGAACAATTTAGTATCCTTTAACAGTTGTTCAAAATATTTTACAAACAAAAGTCAACTATGTTTATAGAGATTGGGATAAATAAGTTAATTAGCAATTTTTCACGTCAAATGCATCAAACAAAAATTCTTCGAGAAGTTCTAAGAATTTTCCCCTTTCAACGCTTCCTAGAGTTATGGCTGTAATATACCTAAGCAGTAAAAGTTTATGTAATTGTAGTTGTTACAATAAACGTATGAGAGTATGTTTGTGTTCTTGATCAGGCTTATCTCCGGTATTAGGTTACTGCCGAGTTTCATCAAAATCCATTCAGAAGTACACGGTTTGCAAGCTGTGACTACATAGGTTTACACACTTCTAAACTTAACTAGAAAAAACCGGCCAAGTGCGAGTCGGACTCGTGCACGAAGGGTTCCGTAAATTACAGTTAAATCAACCTATCTCAAAAACTATAAGAGATACTTTGATCAAACCAAAAATCGTTGAAAGAGTTAATTAGCATGCATCACCTCTATTTTTTTTAGAATTTTATACCCCGTAGTTATAAAAATAGAGGGGGGGGGACATACTTTTTACGACTTTGAGAGCTGATATCTCAAAAACCGTTCACTTTAAGAAAAATGTTTTTTAGAAAACTTTATATCATTTTAAAAGACCTTTCCATTGATACCCCACACGGGTATGTACATCGAAAAAAAAAATTTCATCCCTCAGTTACATGTATGGGGGGCCCCACCCCCAATTCTTTTTTTTACTATTTAGTGTCATATTTTTGTAGCGGTTCATACAACACATATTCCCATCAAATTTCATCACTGTAGTACTTATAGTTTCCGAGTAAATCGGCTGTAACAGACGGACAGACGGACAGACGGACAGACGGACATGACGAAACTATAAGGGTTCCGTTTTTGCCATTTTGGCTACGGAACCCTAAAAAAGGCACAACAAATTACCATTACGAAACAAACCACCACTTTTTACCATACCACCAAAACCTAGATCCAACTGGCTATAGTCCCTCACTCCCACATAACATCATCCATTATCCTGCGCCTACAGTTGCCGTGCGCCCGCGCAGTCAGAGCGCATACATGCGCGCGCGCCGTTCTCACTCCTGCTGGACCGTGTGGTGAATTACAGGTGAGTTTGATAAAGTGTGGTGTTTTTCTTTTGTCTTTTTATGTAGATTTGGAAGAGAGAGGGATGTGGATAGGGTAATTGTTTATAATGTCAAATGAAGTACTGGAATACATCGATCTTTTAAGGTCACTAAACTTAGGTCTTGTAGTTCAGCCTTAATTGGGGCTAACGCGAAGATTCTTAGCATGGATACACTTCTTCATATGGGTCATTGAAAGTGTCAGAAAAGGAATAAATATGGAAGAAGAAATGTTGCAGGGAAGAGACAGAGTCGCGAAACAAGCAAATAGAATTATGAAAGTCAAAAACTTTTCTATATTTACTTGTATGCATATCACGATAAGTAAATTAAACATGTATCCTAAAATTGCATGGGAAATTGAAAAATAATAACATCTAACATAACAAAATAAATAAATCATTTATTGTAATAAAAAAAACTTTATGAAACAACCAATAATTTACAAAATATGTAACGGTAACATGCTTAGTCCAAGTTACAATTAAGTTTTCTAAAAACGGCGGTGGTTATGTTCCCAACATCTTATGATTAGTATCACCATAGTTTTATTTTGACTGATAAATAATAGTAGCGACCCCGCGGGGCTCCCCGCAGGGCATCTGAGGCGGATGACGGGGAGTAGCGACCCCGCGGGGCTATATATACCGAGTGCTCCATACTGTCCCCCATCTCCGGCCTGCCGGAGTGAAGCATGACGGGGGATAGGTCTCCCGCCTCTTGGCTTGCCTTCATTGGCCACCACCCACCAGAGTGGAGTCGCTAGAGCAAGGTTAGCAGCCCTGCTCGGAGGGTAGGTGCCTCGTGGTAAGTGGCGAGTGGGCCGGTGATGCTGGACCCACAGGGAGCGCGTGATCTGCGTTTAAAGTCCGCCGAGGTATCCTCACCCTTCAGCCGCTCATGTACCTGTTGCCCTCTTGTTGCGATTTAGCGACTGATTCCCGGAGGCCCAGTAAGTGAGGTGGCGAGTCTCCACCTGCCATTTTTACATGTATTTAATACATTGTCATCGGCAGGTGCCATAGTTCCCGTAGTTTCCCCATTCCTAGTCCATTAGCATCCCATCACAATAGCCCAAGTAGTTTTCATCCATATTTAGCAATAGTATAGCACAGATCCGGGGATTGTCCTTGGGTACATTTCTATAGTGTATACAGGGATAATCGTCGTTATTTCGGCCACGGCGGCTGTTCTCATTTAAGGAGATCAACCAGCTACGCAGGACATATAGTGCACGAGCATTTGCGCAGACACAGGTGCACTCCCTATTCCTTCACTCTCATAACTCGATGGGACGGTAATCCGACACGACTGGAAAGAGATCAGGCGCAGGACCGACATTTACGTGCTCTCCGATGCACGGGTGAATCAATCACCAACTTCCAGACTACGGGCTGCTTTGTGAAAGTTTAAGAAAACCCACAAAGCGATTTCGGCCCGACCCGGGAATCGAACCCGAGACCTCGAGCACAGCAGCCGCGCTTGCGACCACTAGACCAACGAGGCAGTCAAAAATAATAAATAATAAACAGGGTTTGCTTGAGTCTCAGTACAATTACCTTAATTAAATCACTGCTCAGATTTAAAACGACATGTCATTCTACTTGTTTTCAATATAGTCTAGCAAAGAGAAAAAATATTAATTTATTCATTTGCATATAGGTACGTATACCTTTTTCCAGTGTCAATAAACCTCTTCCAAATAAGTATTACCACCACAAAAACATGACCATAATTGCCTGACTTTTTGCAACGAAGTGTAATATAGCTAGACCGTATATGAAGAAACCAAGACATGACATCTGACCTAACTCTATTGCTCTAAACTCCCTTCATCGTTTAGTTACAGTAACGAACCCTCAAGATGACGGCGACAAAAAAGCGAACGTCAGACCTGACGAGCTTGGAGCGGTTCAACATGTACTACCGGGAGAAGGAGGTGCCCCTCACTGGAGCGGAGAAGGCCAAGAGGTTCATCTGGAACCCGAAGACCAGACAGTTCTGCGGGAGGACGGGAGCGAGCTGGTGTGAGTGGCAAAATACAAATCTTGTATAATTATTTTTTATCACCCTCAACTATAACATAACACAGCAGTAACCTGTCTTTAAGCAATGGGCGGCCATTTCACGGCTGATTATAGTTTTGTTTAATTATCTATAACTAATGTTATAGTTAAATGGTGTACAATGCACTTAGGATGATAATTCAGCACTTTACGAACGTCCACAAGAATCAGCTCCTAAAACGAATGCTTTTGACCTCTTCCTATGTACAGTCGGCAAAACGGATAGGTATGCAGGCCACACACACCGTAGGTAAAGCAAAACGTGTTTTACTTTACCTACGCACACGACTACGACTGTACATATTTTTGTTGAGAAATGGCAACAAAACGCCTCAGCAACACATTTTATCTGAATAGGTTTGAGCAACCATATCTTTGAAGCTTTCTGTAGATGTATTTATAAGGAGAAAGGTTAATAAGAGCTCAGGGAAATGTCAGGGAGATGCCTAGGATGGGGTATTAATTTTGCACTGGACTGACAAGAAACAAGCTCTCTAGTTCTCATTAAAAATACATTGATTAACTAGTGTAACATTACTGTTACAGCCTTTGTATCGTCCCACTGCTGGGCACAGGCCTCCTCTCACGTGGAGAAGGATTGAGCATTAATCACCACGCTTGCTCAATGCGGGTTGGTGATTTCAGACTATATAGTCCAGGTTTCCTCAAGATGTTTTCCTTCACCTTTTAATCAGCCATTGGTATCCAAGATATACTTAGAAAGTACATACAAACTTAGAAAAGTTGCATTGGTACTTGCCTGACCTGGAATCGAACCCACACCCTCATACTTGAGAGGTTGGCTCTTTACCCACTAGGCCACCACGACTTTTTAATACCACCTGTTTTAGTTTTAGTGTAACATTATCATAGAAGAATTCTTGGCGGGCAAGCATGATTCCTATTTATTAGCTCGTTTAAAATGTGTCAAAAATTCTTAACTATAAATTACACAGACACGACACTTGTCTAGTTAACCTACCATCCCTTCTACCTTCCCACCATTAAAACATTATGACTCAACCTCCAAAACTCGGTACATGAATACCGGAGACTTTGCATAAATGGTACAGCACAAAGACGACCAACCGGAAACCGTGACGGCCGTTCATTGGTTCAATGAGATCATTGAAGCATCCTGCGCGCGCGCCGGTCCGCGCGAGTTCTAACCGGCCAGCATGCGGTTAGACCGTGGCCTTTCTCTGTAATCTTGTTAATTTTAGGAGTTTTGTGTGACATATTAAATTAAGCGACAAGACGTTATGGGGTCAGTTGTATCATGTTTCGGTTGGATCGTGATTGTAGTTAATTGTAATGTCACGTCATTAATAAAACGTATTCCATATGAGTTACTATTTAATATATTGTTTTGCATAACAAAAAAATATTTGCACACAACAGATGAGTTTAACGACTTGTTCTGGGTTGTTTCGATTATTGTTATTCTACCTAGTAGAAAACTAGAAACAAATAATCAGTCTTATTAAGTAGACGAAGTCGTTGATCAGGAATTGCTATAGATTTTTTATCGATTTAATTCTAAACTTTAACGTAATGGTAAAAGGGTTAACGTAAAGAGACTTTAATATTTAGCCACCTACAGATTGAACTAAATCTCAATCATCATTATCACTTCTCGTTATCATACATTGACCGAGGACCCCCAAGAAGTAAAGTCACACTACCCAGTCCTGGGATCAATCTCATCTCCATTGCGACCACCAAACGACACATACAATAATCCGATCAAACATCATTACAGCCAAAATAGCCCTTTTCTACTTCATCTTCTACTCCGCGCTGGCGATCCTCGTGGCTATCTGCATGTGGACCTTCCTGCAACTCCTGGACACGCGGCAACCCATGTGGCAGCTGGAGAAGAGCATCATTGGCACCAACCCTGGGCTGGGCTTCAGGCCTATGCCTCCAGAGGTCGCCAGCAGCGTGATCTGGTATAAGGGCAACGATCCTGGGAGCTATAAGTTCTGGGTTAAGGAGCTGTCTAAGTTTTTAGCTGGTGAGTGTATGGAGAACTATATAATATATATACCACTACAAAGCCATACCATTTACAAAGTCCATGACATCTTTGGCATAACTTGAGACATTAAGTTCAATCTCTTTTGTCCTGTATGTTTATTTATTTAAAGCTGATCCTTACATAATTTTGACATTTAAATAATGGTCTTGAATATGTTACGTTGTTATTCATTGAAAGATCTAGTACTTCTGGAATTACTACATTAAATACCTTCAAAACAAAACTAGTTGCAGTTCTGACTAAGATAGCAAAGTTCTTAAGCCTTCCTACTCCCATTTCAGTATACAAACGCGACGGCAAGAAGGCTGGAGCCAGCCAAAACATCCACAACTGTGACTTCCAGCTCCCAGCCCCCGCCGGCAAGGTCTGTGACGTGGACATCAGTGCCTGGGGCCCATGCCTCGAAGACAATCACTTTGCCTACCAGAAGTCCACTCCCTGCGTGTTCCTGAAGCTCAACAAGATATTTGGGTGGAAGCCAGCGTTCTACAACAGTTCTGAGCATCTCCCAGCAGAAATGCCCACGGATTTGAAGGAACATATCAAGAATATGACGGCGTATGATAAGAATTATGTAAGTGTTCTTGGCATTGCGATTCTGTGATCAAAGTCTGATAGGGGAAGGATAGGGATCCATTGTACTTAGTTAGCCGTGTGCTTGCGTGGCGTTAGTAGCTGTGTGCCTTCCACGACGAGGGTTTGATTCTAGCATTCAAACATTTTGTGTGCATAAACATGGCTGATGGATTGAATCTGGATGTTTCTGCGTATAATAGGTATGTCTGTATTTAAAAAAAGCATAATTGACAAGAGAGCTGCAGTTGTTGCAAAATTAATAATAATAATAACCCAGGACAAGCCAGATTAATGACTTTAGGAGTAAAAACGACTGTCACAGATGAAGCATATTTGGGATTACTTAATGCATGCTTAAGCTCCAAATTTGTACATAATCCTACTCAAACTTTGACCCGTATTCTACCAACCAATATTTTTTCACAGCTAAACATGGTGTGGGTCTCCTGCCAAGGCGAGAACCCTGCGGACCGGGAGAACATCGGTCCGATCCAGTACATGCCATACCGAGGCTTCCCAGGATACTACTTCCCGTATACCAACCAGGAAGGCTACCTCAGTCCACTCGTTGCTGTTCATTTGCAGAGGCCTAACAGTAAGTTCTGAAATATACAAATAACCACAGAAGGTGCATTTTAGTCAGTAAGAGCCTGACATTCCGCATCGCCACAGCAGGTGGTTTCTTCAAATTAATGAAGTCTTTAATGAGAAGATATAATTACTCACAAATAGCTCGGCTATCATCGTCTGTCTAGCCTTTCCCAACTATGATGGGGAGGCTTTCAATCCTGATGCAGCTAAGCACCAACCAGTGCTTTACATGGAACGATTACTTATCTGACTTCTTCAACCCAATTACTTTGGCAGCCCGATACCCCGATGTCAGACTTTCTGGCTTCTTACTAAATAAATAAAGTAACGAAATATGTAGATTCAAATTAAATAAAAAGTAACGTTACTTATCTATACTAATATTATAAAGCTGAAGAGTTTGTTTGTTTGTTTGAACGCGCTAATATCAGGAACTACTGGTCCGATTTGAAAATTTCTTTCAGTGTTAAATAGCCCATTTATCGAGGAAGGCTATAGGCTACTTTTTATCCCGGTACGGGAAGTAGTTCCCACGGGATGCGGGTGAAACCGCTGGCAGAAGCTAGTGTGTTTATAAAATTATTGAACCAATTTAGACACTTACCGTTCCTCCTTTATTTTATTCTACTTCTTTATTTGCAAAACTATGTATTTGTGTTTGCAGCGGGCGTCCTCATCAACATAGAATGTCGAGCTTGGGCGAGGAACATCATGTACGATAGACACGAAGCCATGGGCGCAGTGCACATTGAGATCATGATCGAGTAGACACGGGTTCAATCCCAGTTGATGCACGCAGTCGAGAGTTTCACTTATTGTTGGGAAGATATGCAATATCTTTCTGAAGATTTTTTTTGCTACAATACATTTTAATATTTATGAATAGATTACTGTTTATGTATATTTTGTGCCATATTAACTGCCAATGTTAAAAATAGACTACAATGCTAGAATACCAAAAAGTTGTAAATTGTGAAGTAAACATACTATTTATCTATAAAATGGCTGACACTGAGTGATTGTTGATACAAAGAGTGAGACTATTTGTAATTTATTTTAAAAATAAATGTAGATACCGATCTTACAGTGTTTTTTCCTAGCTAAAGAGTTCCTTACACGTTACACTATAACAACATTCAAAATAAACCCAATCCTGTAAAGATAAAAAAAAATCTTTTACCAAGAGAAAGCCAGTTAGCTACACACTTACAACTAACCAATTGTAAGTGTTATCTAGACTCTAGACTACCATTTTATCCGATTTCGGGAAACAGCTATTTACCACATAATATGTAGCTACATACCTACACATGATGTAAATTGGCATAAGAAGAGAAACCAGCTTAAATATCTAAATCTATACTTATAATAAATCTGTAGAGAGGTCGATTCTGTACATTAAATATATTTCCAAAATATCTATCAGGGGGTGATTAGTGATCGATACTGATGCCAAAAATGCAATCAGTAAAATTTTTGTCTGTCTGTCTGTCTGTCTGTCTTTCTGTCTGTCTGTCTGTCTGTCTGTCTGTCTGTATGTTCGTTATAGAAACGAAAACTACTTGACGGATTTTAATGAAACTTGGCACAAATATTCTTCATACTTCTGGGCAGGTTATAGGATACTTTTCATCACGCTACGATTAATAGGAGCAGAGCAGTGAAGAGAAATGTTGGGAAAACGGGAAAAGTTATTCCATTTTTTAAGCTTCCGTCGCGTGTGCAGCCTTAATGGTTAAAGCTATATAGAAACCAGGTATGACGGAAATGTTCTCCTTTAAATTATGTAAAAAACATCCCACGACAGTATATGTCTATCTTTTATGGTTGACTCACAATAACACGTGTAACTTCCGATTGCTAAGCAGGTCAGAACTTTCTGATTATATTTGTCTACTCTGACGTTTATAACACTCTCACTCTCCCAATAGGCTAGGTACGCGTAGATTTAGATAATTGGATAGGCTGGTGATTATTATTTCTTCCTCTCTTTGCACAAAGTCCAAATCTAACGCGGACGAAGTCGCTGGCAGAAGCTAGTAGGTAAATAAAACAATGATAGACAGACGTACGTCACAATCTATTTAAGTACTCATTTATAAAAATAACTCCACACAATCTAATTGTTTGATATTAAGAGGTAAGTACAATGTTTGTTCCTTTTATCCTTTCATCTTAAATACACAGTAATACACATAATAATATTAAAAACTGATTTGCAAAATATATCAAAATATGCATTGACTTAGGTTCTGCTATCAATAGACCTAGTTTTATAAATTAAACTAGCAAATGGCTTATTCGGTTGAACTTTAAAAATTACTTTTCTGACGTATATGTTTTCTTTTATGTACCTATTGATCACAATAATATAAAAAATATTAATAAAATTGATCTAAAAAATCGAATATTTTAAAAGTCGTGGTGGCCTAGTGGGTAAAGAATCAATCTCTCGAGTATGAGGGTGTGGGTTCGATTCCAGATCAGGCAAGTACGAATGCAACTTTTCTAAGTTTATATGTACTTTCTAGGTGAATCTTAGACACCAATGGCTGATAAAAAGGTGAAGGAAAACATCTTGAGGAAACCTGGACTATAATGTCTGAAATCACCAACCCGCATTGAGCAAGCGTGGTGATTAACGCTTAATCCTTCTCCGTGTGAGAGGAGGCCTGTGGCTGTAACAGTAAAATTGATCTAGATGACATATTATTATATTATGTATTTTGCTACCTTGTATACGTATAAGACACATTGAGTAATTAGTACTAATTGGGGGAGTGCTGTGAAGACCCCGTGTTGAGAAGACGTAGACGTAGTTTCAAGAATCGTAAGTTGTTACATACATACATTGACCGGAATATAAAAATTATGAAATAATAAAATAATCATTTAAATCTACAAAAATCCAAATTAACCTTCATAGTTATGCTTTAGAGGTGACGTTAAAAATCTATTAATTTAATTTGACAGTTTATGGTAGCTTGATGTGCTGGCGTCTGTACATTTACAGCAGTCACCAGTACAGTTAGTCAGTTTCAGAGCAGAAAAGATATTTGCCCAGAACTGATACGACTATGACTCCTCAACACGCTTTCTCCCCCCTCACGTTGGTCCAGTTCAGTCGATCATGATCTCGAGATGCGTGGATCCGAGGCGTTCCTTTAGACTCTCGGTGTACACGATGTTGCGCGCCCACGCACGGCAACGGATGTTTATTATTTGATGCACTGAAATGTTAAAAGATGGCTTAAATAAATACCTACTAAAATGTAATAACTAGTAGTATGACTTACATGATCAAAACTGTTTATTGGGCAATTTGTTAAACATCAAACTAATTTTATAACAGTGCTTTAAACTTTAAACAATGCTTTTGTAGACCTATTATACATATGTATTGATCATAAAAATGGCAAGCTACTTGGAGAAACCAAAATGACTCGATAACTAAGGATTTGGAGATCGTTATTCGAAGTCAAAAATCTTTATTAAAGTGTAGAAAAAGCGTTCATAAGTCATTGCAACTGAAGCCAACTTATGATCATCAAAAAAATATACACTTACGTGTAGGATTCAAAAGCTGCACAGCGACCAGCGGGCTCAGGTAGCCAGGAGTGTTGTCATACGGGAAGAATGTCTCCGGCAGGCCAGGGTACGGGTAGTACCGGAGAGGACCGAGTGCCTCCACGTCAGCTGGCCTCTCGCCCATGCATGACACCCATACTTTGCGACGCTGGAATAGTCATAACAACTTTATTGATCCACAGTTAGATACATTAAAAATCTTACTTAAGGCTAAAGGAATTCCAAAGTACCTAGTAAACTACACTCTAACTACACTCTACGGGAGATATTTTTATTCATTCTGTCCCCAAACTACGCGCTGCCTGTATCTTGGGGTCCTTCCTTTGACCATGGGACCTCAGTCATTATTTATCAAATCATCTTCTTTGTTACTAATTTAAATAAATGTTGTACTGGCCCTTTAAATTATAATCTTTAGTTTGTCAAAAAAAACAATATAGGTACTGAAATGTGATGGAAATATACATCAGATAATGTTAAAAGTTCTCTTTAATTATAATGCAGTAATTTTGGTAAATGCTTACTTGCTTAGCAGTCGCGTTGACGATATAGTTCTTTATGTCAGGCGGCATATCAGGGGGTAGGTCACCAGGATCATCGTAGAAGTCTGGGTTCCAGTCATATAACTACAACAAAATGACAAAACTGAATAGGTCGATGAATGGATAATCATCGTGACATGACGAATTCCTTCGTCAGACTGTTTCGGA
Source organism: Helicoverpa assulta (assembly GCA_963856015.1). Taxonomy (NCBI): domain Eukaryota; kingdom Metazoa; phylum Arthropoda; class Insecta; order Lepidoptera; family Noctuidae; genus Helicoverpa; species Helicoverpa assulta. The sequence continues at coordinate 866,032 of CAWLCW010000008.1, forward strand.
AGGCACTATAAATTGGTGGATTCCAGCTGTCATCTGAACAGCTTTGGCCGTTGCTGTGGGTAGTCAGAAGCCAGAATGTATTACAGCCGGAGTTACCAAGGGCTATCGAGTTACCTGGATAACTGATTGGAAGAGGTCAGATACGCAATCGCTCCATGTAACCAGTTGCGTTCCATATGGACCGAATTTGACCCCAATATACAGGGTGTTAGTGTGAACACCGTTATCCTTGAAACCATAGGTAATTGACTTGATTATGATTTTCTTTATCAGAATTTAAAAATAAATGAACGTTTCTTTCATTTAAAATTTTTAATAAGTTTCTTTCCGACACTGTCCGTAAATTTATGGATACTATGCACGCAAGTTAAAGGGCGGTGACCTGCAGCACTCCGTTTAAAACACATACAAATAACCTGTGATGTAACTTCCCTTCATAATTTTCCTGGCTTAGGACAGACAAAAATACCTACTACTGTAGCTTGACGAGTGAAAATTTAAGTAATTTTTTTTTGCCTTAATTTAAGTTAATTTACGTTCTATAAGTGAAACCAAACCTATGGTTTCAAGGATAACGGTGTTCCCACTAACACCCTGTAGTTTTGGAAAAGGCAAGGCAAGACACATACTCTACAAAATATGTATACTGTACAGAATAAAACTCACCCTATTCAGCTTAATAATCAAACAAGGAGTTTTGTTAGCATATCCGAAGTTGTTCTCGCTGGAGCAGGGCCCGAAGCTGCTGGTGTCGAAGGCGCACACCTGAGCTCGTGGTGGCTTCACGTCGCCGCACTCCAGCTGGTTGTCACCCTGGTTGGGGAGCAGGGTTTTGTTGTTGTATGCTGGAAGAAGTTACAAGTTTGGCTTTTTAACCTGATTAAGAAAATACATAATCTGAAATGGTAAATTAATCAAATAAACAAAAAGTAATGGCGACTATCCGAACGTCGATTAATCAAAAGACCTGTGGTCGCACAAACATATGTACACCGATCGGATCGATATAAAAAGGTGAAACAATAAAGATAAATTATAGAAATATACCGTCATTCGGACACCATCTCCCAATAGTCCGGTTTATCGACGCTTTACCATAATCACAATTTTCTCGAGTTACTTATTATTAACAATACTTATTAAAAACTATCTACTTAAATAAATTTTCTCCTTTTTTTTTTCTGTAGAAAAGTGAAAAAGTTTTGGACAGAATACAACTTACGTGCAAGAAACTCGTTGATGTTATCAACATACTTCTTGACTTGAGTCTCGTTGTCAGCGTGGTACCATATCAGCGCTCCCTCCTCAAACAACAGTGGCCTGTGACCCATGCCAGGGTTGGCACCTGAAACACATCATATAGTGTGATTAACAACTGAAAAATGATGGAACTAAGGCAGTCAAACCTGGTTGCATTCGTGGATCAGATGCAGGACAGACATTTACATTCTTTCCGTTGCACGGGCGTATCAATCATAAACTTCTAAACACCCGGATGCTTTGTGAAAGTTTCTTAAAACCCATAAACATCGGCCTAGACCAGAAATCGAATCCAAGATCCACGAGCAACAGTCGCGCTAAGATCAACAAAGCAGCTATACACTATCAAACTAGTCAGAATTCCTGCAGTAAAATGGTTACCCATTGAAGTAACCATATCGGCAACCATATCCAACATACCTACACTCTTTACGAGCCTTACGTCTATTTATAACTCAAAGAAACTGATGAAACATTTATTGAAATTTTGCAAACAGTAACCTTGACCCCATTCTTTGAAAAGATCTTAAAATATTTAAATTGGTAACGTTTGATAGATGCGTCGGAGTTCATAAAATAAACATCCTCGATTTGAATATTTTTCTTAGCGATGTTATAGACTGTAGACTTTGTACTTTTGGATACGTTACACGATATTTTTTATCAAATTCGATAGTATTCAGCCCACAGAAGAAAGATAATAAAACTACGCAGAGATACAGAAGAGATTACCTATTGACGTATCCAAAGTAATAAAAGTAAGTAGTAGTAGTATGTAATTGGGTAAAACATCAAGTAATTGTTTATTAAAATGTTTACATTAATTTTCAAAAGTTAAAATAATTATTAGATTTTTCAGGTAATTATTAGATATCTTACCAATAATGGAGTCAGCGAGCGTGAAGTACGGGATCTTGTCGTCCATGGTGGCCATCAGGCCGCACATGCAGATGGAGAAGAAGATGATGATGCAGATGTACATCACCAGGTAGATCAGGCCTATCACTCCTGGAATAAAAAAAATAGAAGAATAGTTTTAGAGGAGTATGCTTGTTGGATATGGGCCAGCCGCAACAGCGATCCTGAAATAGGAATTTTCAAAACTCCGAGAAAAAAGAAAGATTGTGAATAGAAGACTTTACGAGAAACAGTGGCAAACTTACTCGAATTGTTAATTTAAGGTTGGTCTATTCATTAGCACATTGCATACGCACAGTCAATACTATGTATATGATTATACATTATCACGTTATTACGACCTATTCAGACGTCTAATTGAGTGCTAAGTGGCCAGTACCGAATAAAGTACTTATATGAATAGTTGTTAGGGTTTCGTACCCAAAGGGTAAAACGGGACCCTATTGTTTTCGCTCCTCTGTCCGTCCGTCTGTCGCCAGGCTGTATCTCATGAACCGTTATAGTTAGAGAGCTGAAATTTTAACAGATGATGTATTTTTGTTGCCGCTATAACAACAAATACTGAAAACTAGAATTAAATAAATATTTTGGGGGGCTCCCATACAACAAACGTAATTTTTTTGTCCGTTTTATACATAATGGTACGGAACCCTTCGTGCGCGAGTCGGGCTCGCACTTGGCCGGTTTTTTATTTATTTATTGTTATAAATACAATTGTACTTACTGTTACAGCTCTTTTACCGTCCCACTGCTGGGCTGCAGCCTCCTCTCACACGGAGAAGGATTAAAAGCATTAATCACCACGCTTGCTCAATGCGGGTTGGTGATTTCAGACTTTATAGTCCAGGTTTCCTCAAGATGTTTTCCTTCAATTGTACTTATTCATTACATAAATCCTAATATGTATATTAAGCTACTTATATTTATAACTAGCTTTCGCCCGCGACTTCGTTCGCGTGAAATAGTGGCATCCGGCAGATTTTTGGTTTGAACAATAGATGGCGCTGTATGTCCGGAATAAATTGTATTTTTTATTTTTATTTCTTGTAATAAAAACTATCCTATGTCCTTCTCCTGGCTCTAAACTACCTCCCTGCCAGTTTTCAGCTTAATAGGTTCAGCCGTTCTTGAGTTATAAGTGGAGTAACTAACACGACTTTCTTTTATAAATATAGATTTGTGAGGACATATGAATGTACCCTATGTATTTTGTTCGTGTGTGTATTTTAAAGATTTTTCTTTATCCAGTACTTTAAAATTATACTTCTTAGAAGAATGCGTAGTCATACGTTTACCTACATTTATGAATCATAGCAAACTGTTGGTAGTGTGTTAAATGAAGTGAGTCTAAAGCTTTTAAGAAGCAGACGTCACGCGATGGAAAGCCATAAACTTGTAACGTTTTGTAACGGAAATATATTTTACTGCTCAATACGTGTTCTACTGAAATACTAGCTTTAAATAGGATACAAGTTCATGCCAATAGCTTTTTTAGTGGAAACTCTCTACCATCATTAGATCGATACAAGAAAAATCCTAATCTTCCTCAGTGGGCCACTGGACTCCTTCCTATAATATGTATACTAATATTATAAAGCTGAAGAGTTTGTTTGTTTGTTTGAACGCGCTAATCTCAGGAACTACTGGTCCGATTTGAAAAATTCTTTCAGTGTTAGATAGCCCATTTATCGAGAAAGGCTATAAACTACTTTTTATCCGGGTCCGTGCCGAGATTCCCACGGGATGCGGGTGAAACCGCTGGCAGAAGCTAGTTAAGGATAAATAGGTACAACAGGTTAAATACTATGAGTTTGCGTATACGATTCCATTTAAGGCATTATTCAATGTGACTTGTACAGTACCTACTTTCTAATCACATACAATATTCGACACTAATGTCTGACTAAAGGTGAAGGAAAATTAAAACATCGACGACGCCTTGAGCAAGTATTCCTTCTCTGTGTGAGAAGTGACCTGAGCCCTGTATCCTGGAGTGGGACAATAAAAAGGCAGACGACGACATTATCCATCCTTTAAAAAATAATCCGACAAGTTACTTAACTTGAGAGAGACGTCAAACAACTCTTTAATACAAGTCTTTTTTATACCCTCTTAACAACCACCTAACAACCTAAAAATTATGACGTCAAAATTCTTCAAAGCTTTTAGCCAAAAAAAGCATCAAACAAAATCCATTTTTAAATAAAGCGTTCTTCGTAAAACGTAAAACATTTCCCGCCAAAGCATAACCGCGAAATGTAACAAAGCGCCAAGATGGCCGCCGTAATGGCCGAAATAGCTCGAACAACGCAAACCGGTCACGGACTGTTTATGTTTGTGTGTTTGTACGTCACGGGGTGTAGGGATGTCAGGGATATGGTGTACCTGGATGTTAAAGATGTTATTAGCGATATGGTACAAAATAATAACCATATCGAGCCACTAGGTAGGAAGGTACCTATCTATGGGACACCAATACGCTGAAACCCGAAATTCGATGAAGATAGTGTGTTCTATTAATTTTGAGCTAAGTAATTAAGAATAACTAAGGAATTCCTAAATGAACGAAAGTTTTACTAAGTAATTAGGTATCAATTTATTCCTCATGAAATAGTTTAGCTCTCATCCGAAACTAACAAAATTGGCGCCGCCTAGTTACAATAAGAGGTTACTTTGAACTCAGAGCGTAATAATTAGGTACCTACTGTAGAATGTTTACATTTGTGTTCGGAAATCGATCGTAAATTTTCATAGTCAACACGAGCGCAGCGGCTGAAATAAAAGAGCACCAAAGTGTGGTATCTACTAAGCTTAAAGCCGCGTACTGATGTAGCTACGGCGCTTTCAAATTAGCTGCAAAGAGCCGCTCCCTGCAATCGCAAACATCAACATCGGAACATAAGGGTGACATTTAAATAGGCGCAAGTGCTGCGAAGTTTCAGCACGACCACCACACAGTGTCCATCCATTCCAACTGCAACGTAGCCGCAGAACTGGAGCCATGCGGTAAACTCCGCCACGACTATCACACAACTCCTATACTACAAATCCTATATACGCGCCGCCATTGCTTACTTACATGCAAAAATAAATAGTTCTACGTCGCACTAACCTTATGGTGTGGACTTTACTTTGTGAATAATTTGAAGGCGGCACTAAAGCCAGGTTTGGTGGCATGTCCTAACTTTTTTTTAAATCTACGCAGCAAGGCACCAAGCCAGTGTCCCAACCTATTTGAAAAAAATTTGCCAGTCTAGTCTAGGCAGCCCTAAATACCTATATGCTTACAAAGCGTCAATACGGCGGGCGGCGTTCAGGAATTCGCGGAACACATACGGGGCGGAAAATACCATGAACTAGTATAGGGTTTTTCCATTTGTCGCTAAGTAAACTGTTCTATTACTATTTGTTGGGGGTGACAAGATAATGATGTGGTTATTCTAACTTTAACTCAAAAGGTATTTAGTGAAATTGATGTTCAAAAGTTGTTATTCGGTCCTAATTTTCTGTATTGTTTTTAAATTTTTAAATTGTCAGATATATAACTAAGTTTAGAACTTTTTCTCGACTCCAGCAAACGGTAGTAAAAAAAGGGGGAGGCGACTTAAATTATTGGAATATTGAGGTAACTATCAACAAACCAAATTATGTAGTTAAAACCGCTATTTAAGAAAATTAACTGGAATCTAGGAATAGTCGAAATAAAAAACAGAATAACACTAACCTAGTTTATGCACACTCAAATCATCATAAAAGTGTTATCTCCTAATGAAATTACAAATACGTAGTAACTTTGACTAATATATACATAAAATGCTTGATTTCCTCAACACTATATTAACAAGATGGAATGTAAAGCTTACACTCGATAAACTTGGGAATATAACGAGCTTATAGTTATCGGCACGGATATTGAGCTCTCGGCGGAAGAGTGGGGATCGCTTTGCGCACTGTACACATGAGGCAATAAACCAATAAATCGCTTCTGCGCAGGTGAAGGTCAGGGCTCAATATGCGTGCCGATAACTATACGTATTGACAGAAATCTTAAGTAAGTATACCTGTATCCTGAATTGGATTGAACGCGCTAATTTCAGGAACTACTGGACCCATCATCATCCTCCGAGCCTTTTCCCAACTATGTTGGGGTCGGCTTCCAGTCTAACCGGATTCAGCTGAGTACCAGTGCTTTACAAGAAGCGACTGCCTATCTGACCTCCTCAACCCAGTTACCCGGGCAACCCGATACCCCTTGGTTAGACTGGTGTCAGACTTACTGGCTTCTGACTACCCGTAACGACTGCCAAGGATGTTCAATGACAGCCGGGACCTACAGTTTAACGTGCCATCCGAAACACAGTCATTGGTGTCTAAGATATACTTAGAAAGTACATACAAACTTAGAAAAGTTGCATTGGTACTTGCCTGACCTGGAATCGAACCCGCGCCCTCATACTCGAGAGGTTGGTTCTTTGCCCACTAGGCCACCACGACTTTAACTACTGGACCCATATTTATGAAAAAATATTTCAGTGTTAGAAAGCAGTTCCCTTGGAACCCACGTGGAAACTAGAGAAACCACTAGTATTCCATATTCCATTCATAATTTCCAAAGCCATTGTAACGGACCAACAATTATTTACCTACAATTGATTTCTTCTGCTTCTACTGTGAAAGACCATCGAAGCCTTATACCCGGAAAACCGGATAAAACCAGTCTCCAGCAGTCATCCTGACATACATACATACAAACTAGTATATTCCAGTATATACAACTACATATAATACGTAGTACCTACATACTGTTGCCGAGGCCGATAGATATTTGCGGAGTGGTTTACGACGTGACGCGGTATGACGATTGATGGCTGATCGTGAATTATTCGTTACTGGTAAAACCATTAGATTACCGTACTTAAGATAAGTGCAGTCTTAAAGTGGTTGCAAATGTATTGTATTTCTGGTAACATTGTGTTGTCAAAGAAAATTTAATAGTTAACCGTTAACGCAGATCTATCGGATGCCTCATTGGTCTAGTGGTCGCAAGCGCGATTGCTGTGCACGAGGTCGTGGGTTCCTTTCCTTGGTCGCGTCGAAAGCGCTTTATGGTTTTGAGAAAGTGTAACAAAGCAACTTTTTTGGTGAATACAACAAAATTAGCTTGAGTTACATGCCTACATTCAATTGAAAAATAACTTAATTTTAAAAGCATAGTACCTAGTGTGGGCTTGCGTGTTACACTGCCGTTCACAATTACTGACTCAGCTGATAGTATAGTGTATTGTTTGTACCACTTCCTAGGGAACCAGTAGTGCTAATTAATTATTGCTATGTTAGTACACTTTAGTTATCAAGTTATTAATCCCTTCCTGTTCTTCTTTCTATGTGTTTTTCACGTCATTTGAATTTAAAAATTATGTGCCTCCACAAAACCTTTGCCTGTGTTTCTTCTGTTTAATTTAACGTTCGTTTTGATACCAACTTAGCCTTCACTGGAATCGAATCGAACCACGTGGCACATATTTTAGCAACCTTATTGTTCTAACCGCTATAGATAAAACATAATGAGATCTTTTTCTTGAGGTGGTAAATCATCAGATGATCCCTTCCGCAATAGGTCCAGAAGAAGGGAGTGTCAGATTTTAACCAAATAAAATCCACCTTTATTCCTTCTGGAGTGTTTTGTGCAGCAGGGCCACGGTACCCCTTTCAAACAATCCCGCAGCCCACATCATAAAAAGACCAACAGTTCAAAAGAAAGAACCGTGAATCGCGTAGTGATCAATGCTTATTCAGTACATCTTCTCTCTACAAGAAGGTATTGAAACATAAATAGGTACTCTGATGACGATAAAAAGCACATTACCCTGATTCCGGAGTTCGTTCTGGAAATTTGCAGCTTATGATGGGGATAAAATCTAAAATAACCCGCAAACGTGATTCATGGGATTACTCCGTGTACTGCAGTCGGTTAGGTACTTTATACACGAGTTTGTGATATAGGTCTATCTATAGAGAATTCTATAAGTTTCAAGGAACTATTTTACCAAATTGTCATTATCTACTAACATAATATTAGTATTACATGTAAGAAGTCGTGAACCGGGCAGAATAACTGTGACCAAGATGGGAAATACATGAAAAGTGTGCACCTTATAGTTATAGTAGAAGAAAAAATAGTTGACCCTTTATTTCATCTGTCAGTTTCATGAGTCGAATCCCCTCTCTTTTAGGGGGGACGGCAGTATTGAACCTTTGATGAAAGTAAGTTTTACATGGTTATTGGGCTTGTCAATAAGGTGTAATATATTTCTCTACGACCAAGTTAAAAAGAAAATTTTAAATGAAAGCTATTATAAGTATGAATTCATGAGCGTAAGATACCGTGTCAGTACTCGTAACACAAACTATTTCTTTGCCACAGAAAATAAGCCTGATTATATCAAGATTATTATCTTAATAAAAGTTACAACTATCCAGTATTTGTAATAGAATTAAAATAAATAAACATGTCAGTATTTAATTTATGTAAAACACGAGTGTTCGCTGATCCGAAGTCAGGCAACCTTCGCTAATGTTTACACTGGATTTAAAATATAAAACTATGCTCAAAATATAACTATTGCTAGTTCGGTTTTGGAAACATTTCAACTCCTTTATGAAGTAAGAAAAATATCGACTATTTTGCGAAGGTTAGTATGGATAAGGAACCTCAGTATATTGTAAGTTTATCATGATGATCTTGATCAGTATTTTTTGTATTTCATCTCTTACCAAAGTATCAGTAGTTAGAATTTTTACATCCTACTTACTAACATTTAAGTATAGGGAAGAACTTTTTGCTTTTTTACACTTTGTCTACCTAATGCTACTTTTTTAAACATGGTCTTAGTTACCCATTAACTTTGTCCGAGCTTATGTCCACTGCCTATAGTACCTGTTGCATTGTCCGACCACACTTACGCCTTACGTTAGACATCTTCAAAAGTTGTTTTAAAACGTAACTTGAAGTTGAAAATAACTTTCTGTAAACGTATTTTTTTTTAAAATAAACGCTGTTCTATGCATAATTTAAATAGAACCGTTCCCTTCAGTTCAAATTCAAATAAAATAATGGCCTTTCAGAAACTCAAAAATCACATTCCAAAACCAAACCAAAAAAAGCCGTACGATTCCAAATTCAAACAGGTACCACTCACCCCATCTATGCGGCGTTCTTCCCAAGAAGGTTCGTTCCTCCGGGTTCCAGATGCCATACTGTATTCTTTGCAGAAAGGGCCGCTGTGGTGGTCTTCGGCAGTAGTTGACCACGCCGTTGGGCTTGTCAGCGCCCATCGTGTCTGGTCGGCCGGAGAACACTGACGCTGGGTAAGCGAAGCTAGGTAAAGTGAGCGACGCGAGTTTTCTACCTATGCGTGGATTTACTCTGAGCGGACTTCTTTGGTGAAATTTGGTGAGCTTGATGAGAAAGAGTATTTATATCAAGATTGCTTTATCTATACTAATATTATAAAGCTAAAGAGTTTGTTTGTTTGAACGCGCTAATCTCAGGAACTACTGGTCCGATTTGAAAAATTCTTTCAGTGTTAGATAGCCCATTTATCGAGAAAGGCTATACCTTGTTTGAAAAAAAAACTTAATTTTAAAATGTTATTAGGGAGCAATGTTAAGGAGTTGTATAAAATAAGTAGAGACGGTCACAAGAGTGACAACGCCTGCTAGAAAAAAAAGCTTTCAATAAATTAATTCTCTCACAGAAACTGCAAAAAATAACCTACTATAATGCTCCCTTTACTTATCTACAAATTGCCTCTTCTCAACACCGCCTTATCTATGATCGTAATCTTCCGCCCAAAACTGCTTGGAACTAGCGCGCCGCCCGCCCAGAGCTGCCCCAGCGCCCCCTCGCGGCCAAGCCTGTTCAAACTAATGTACTAAGTGGTGACAAGCGGTACCATGTATAGTTTTGTATAGCGTATAGTACTTGTATACTTGTCAAGGCAACAGGTGTGGACTTAATGGAAAAAACTTAATTGGTATTGAGATGGTAAGTTACTGAGGAGAGCTCGTGTTTAAGCAGTCGTTAGGCGACGTGTGGATGGGATGACCATCATATAAACTTACTATACTTACTTCGGTAACTTCTTGTTTCAGATGGCACGTTTTTGTTTGACGCATATCTTTGACAGTCGTTACGAGTAATGAGAATTTAGAAAGTTCGATGACCAGGCTTACTAAGACCAAGGAAGGGGATATTAGGTAATTAGGCTGCGCGTGTTTAGGGGGCCAGGTAGGCAATCGGTCAATGTAAAACCCTCTCTGTGTGCTTACTTTAAGTTAAAATGATATAGGATTAAACCGATTTATCGTCGCTCGGCAGTGAAAACCACGTAAGTGTTTATAAAAAAAATTTACAGGAGGAAGACAAAACTGTCTACTGACAAAAAAATGTGTGAGTGGGGAAGATATTACCCTTTGCTTTTGTAGACTTTCAATTAAATAAATAAATACATAAATTATTTTTTAATCCGGAAGAACGCTATTATCAACCGCACTGGCAAGTTATTCAGACGAAAATGGTGGATCCTATTTTGATACAGGTTCTCATAGCACGTCATAAATGGCGCTAGGAGTAGCTGATTAGAAAACTTGCTAGAGTAATCTCTGCTTACCGAGTTTATCAATCCAAAGAAAAATATTTTTTTTTTTCGAGGAAATGAGACATCCGAGGTTTTCACTGCTGGGGGACGTTATATCAAATTCGGTACTAATAGTTATTGAAAGCGGCGTTTACAAGCAAAATTGGGAGAAATTACTAGTTAGCAAATAAAACAATCACAAATTATCACAATTTGATCAATTTATTCGAAATAAACTCACATTTCATACAAACAACATGGAATATTTTATTTAAATAGGATTTGTACTCGCTCCAGGCATCACAATCACATACAGTAACAGTACCATAGTAGGTATCTATATAACATACTCAAATTGCTTCAAAATATAGAGTTTTATAACTATCGTTGGATATAGTACATCTATTATCATAAATAACATAGAAACCACGATTGAAACATAATGTTCTAGAGAGCAAGATTCTCAATTTATAATACCTTAGCAGATATTAAGAGGGTGTATGTCATCCGCGCGCCATTTGGTTTAAAATGGTACTTTTCAAACCACTGTTTCTCATTAACTACTGATCCTATAACTATGTTATTTTTTTATAACGCAAGGTAATTTCACTGTCTATAAAGTTAAGTAAAGAGAAATAAAGAAAGAAAGTAAAGAATATATTAAATACAGTTTTTATTATAATTTATAACTATTTCACTTTTTAAAAGGAGTAATTCAACCCATTGTACATTTATGAACAAGCTACTTATGCCAATTAAAAGTACCTAAGTATTACGTAGCATTGCCGATTAAAAAAAAATCGGTAAGCTGCTACAAATATAAAGGTGGATTTCATTACATTTACAAATATTTCGACATTACAAGTAAAATATTTTTCATAATAGAAATATAGTGGATTATCCAGGAAACTACATCGATACCATTGTACCTTAAAGAATTTTATTGCGTAACTGTGTACAATATTGATGTTATTTAATTAAATACAATTGTTTGGCTCAATAGATAAGTATTCTATGGTAACTAAAATTACATTTCTACATGTAATATTCATACACAAAATTGTCATCCTTTCATATAATAGCTACCTAAGTGCAAAGCAAATGTAGGCAGTTACATATAAACGACTCATTCATATTTCAAACTTAATTAAATATAATTAGATTTATAAAATCAACCCGTGGTGATCTGAACAACAGATGATGTTTTCAAACATAAATCTTCATAATTATGTATTCAGATAGTAGCCTTTTATACATTTACAACATACATAGGTACTAGTAATAATAATATTATATTTAAAAATAAACAAATAATCTATAAAAGGAATCATAATTGACATGAAACTACAGTTAAATTCAAAAACGACATTTTAAAAATATGAACGAAAGTATTCCAACTGAAGAAAGGTGGGCATATTATGGCCTTACTACAAAAACTTAACCACCTGTTTTACACTTGTCTAAAAAAATTGTGGCTGCAAAATGAACCATATGTCAACGTCATAATTTGACATTTTTTTAAACAAGTCTTAAACTGACGTTTAAAAGTTTTTGTGGTAAGACGGTTTTTGTTTAATACTTAGAAGTGAGGAATAGGGTAAGTTCTGTTTAAAGTTCTATAAATCAGGAATAACTACGCGATGACTCATCAGTTCACAACTGAACATTGATCTAATTAATTTTCTAAGGCTATGTACGCATCGTTTAGACTTGAAAGAAGATTTTGTTAAACGTGTAACACTGGGAAAATATATTGTAATGCTTGAATTATGTACACAAAGTACAACAGTTATTGACAAAAATTATTCCACTACTAAAGTTCAAGCCAAATAAATCCGCATTTCTATTTAACTCCCTACAAGACTGAGACTATTTTTCAAAATGGAATTTCTATTTTTGATTATTTTGAACAAGTGAAGCTTCCCTCTTTAAATACCCATTATTTCAACAACAACCTTATCTTTTAAATAAAAACAAAACTTAAAAATAAAGGTTATAATCACAATGCGTACTAAGCCTGGCAGTACTAAGTTTCATTAGCAACCACACTATCGCTATGATTAACATACATTGCTGCTTATGTTAGCACCTCAGTATCATTCGCACTGTCATTGGCTTCAACGTATAACTGGAAGCGAGTGTAACCCGATGGTTCTTTCAGACTCTTGTTCTGTATTATGTTCTTGGCCCAGGCTCGGCATCGAATCACGATGTTTAAGTTGTGTGCTGAAAAAAAGCAGAAGAAATAGAATCGTCATGTTGACGTAGTGGTTCAAGAACCAACCTCTCAAGTATTAGGGCGTAGGTTCAATTATATATCTTGGACACCAATGACTGTGTTTCGGAGGCCATGTTAAACTGTTAACAGTAGACTCCAAAATTCAATGGGGTGAGCATATAACTGGCATCACGGGTAAATTAAGCTCTGCTGCGTACGCTGTCAGGAAAGTAAGAGCTCTCACCGATGTAGCCACGGCGCGTCTAGTGTATTTTAGCTATTTTCACTGCATCATGTCCTACGGAATTCTTATGTGGGGCAATGCTGCCGATATCGAGAATGTTTTCGTACTACAGAAGCGCGCTGTCCGTGCTATATACAAACTTGGTGCTAGAGTCTCCCTTAGGGAAAGGTTTAAGGATATTGGTATTCTGACTGTGGCGTCTCAATACATTTATGCCAATATAATATACGTAAGGCAAAACCTAGATTCATATAGTAAAAACAGCGACATACATCATTTTAATACTAGAAATAAACATAAGTTAACCGCACCTAATTATCGTCTACATAAGGTGCACGGTTCATTTGTGGGGCTTTGTGTACGCATTTATAACAGGATTCCGGTTCATCTCTTGGAATTAACGGATAGTTCTTTTAAAAACAAAATCAAAGAAATTCTTGTTAAAAAGGCATATTATAATGTTAATGATTATTTCACAGATAAACGCAGATGGCAGCTCTGAAGTGGAACAAAAGTGCTTTATTTTATTTTGTATTTTTCGGTGTTTTAAATTAATAATTGATAAAATAGAATTGTATAATTGTAAAATAAATTAATAATAATTAAATTGTAATAGACAGCTGTGTTGCTGGGAAGTTTGTTCTTCACCACTTCTTCTTTCCAGCCATAACACTAGGAAGTGGTGAAAGGGGGGCGTTTTGGGGGTGCTGTCATTGTAAAATTTTGACGTTAAAAAGTGCTAATCGTATTAGCCTATTTTAATAAATGATTTTGACTTTGACTTTGACTTTGACTTTGACTTTGACTTTGTTGGTCCCCGTTGTCATTGATTATCTTTGGCAGTCATTACGGGTAGTCAGAAGCCAGTAAGTCTGACACCAGTCTAACCAAGGGGTATTGGGTTGCCCGGGTAACTGAGTTGAGGAGGTCAGATTGGGCTGTCGCTCCTTGTAAAACACTGGTACTCAGTTACATCCGGTTAGACTGGAAAGGCTCGGAGGAGGATGTTGATTTCTCTTCCGAATCGAACCTTTATAACGTCGGTCTATCATACCACAAACATTCTTATAAATAAATTTTCTTCATTACCTGGTGAAGATAACCGCACAGCAACAAGTGGGCTCCTGTACTCCTGATCGTTGGAGAACGGGTAGAAGGACCCTGGTAATCCTTGACCCCAGGGGTACTCCAGTTTGGTGTCATTCGCCTTCTCTTCTAGACATGACACCCACACTTGTTGTTGCTAGTGGGAGAACAAGGGTAAATATAAGACTATCAAGAATATATAATAATGAAAGCTAGAAACATTATCTGCTTACTATATCATACAGATTTGGATACAGTACAGAGAGAAGAAATAATGTTTTTTTTAGTTACGGGTAGTCAGAAGCCAGAAAGTCTGACAGCCAGTCTCACCAAGGGTGGTCATCTTATGGTTCCAAAAATTGTAGTTGTGAAAAGGCTAGACAGATAGTGTTTAGGTAATAATAACATCCTGGGTCATAGTTTAAATCTACAATAGAACTACAACTTTCAGGCAACTTAAAGAAAATCTGAAAAGATCAGTTCTAAGCCTGGATCTTATACGCATACATAAATTATAGCCTCACCAAGATAAGCTTCTAGAAAGCCGAATGAATCTCACCTGGGTTGCGTCTAATTTCTGTATGTATTCCACGAGATCCTCAGGCATGTCAGCAGGCAGTTCATTGACATCATAGTACTCTGGCTTCCATCCTATTATCTGAAATCAGGCAACATTAACGGTCTTTTAGTTTGAATAGATCTCAAATATCAGTGGCTGAGGACCGACTTTTTTCCATGGCTACTACATCTATCTATCTATATATATAAAAGAAAGTCGTGTTAGTTACTCCACTTATAACTCAAGAACGGCTGAACCGATTTAGCTAAAAATTGGCAGGGAGGTAGTTTAGAGCCAGGAGAAGGACATAGGATAGTTTTTGTCACCATGCGGGACGCGGGTGAAACCGCGGGCAGAAGCTAGTATTGTAATAAAACACATAGACGTCGGTCAGTCGCATGTAAAAAAGACGCGTGGGTCGGAATTAAATCTTAAAATTGCAGTAACAGCAAAAACTACCAAGTAAACCTTTAGATCCCTAAATGACACCTTAATTAAATAATTGGGGATTGAAACATGAGTATTCTATCATAGGTAGCAAGAGCACACATATTTAGGCTAATACTATCGTTATAACACTTACTCTGTTAACTTTGATAAAGATGCAAGGGTTCTCAGGGAAACCGTAGTGGTCTTCTGCCGTGCAACCCTTCTTGGATGTGTACCAGCGGTCAGCCAAGTAAGCTGAAATGTACAGGCAGATTTTGTTCACATTTATCTTACCAGATGTGGCAAAAGAAAAACATCTGAAACAGAAAGTCTACCAGGTACCTAATTAACAGTTTGGCCTAGTTTTTTTCAGTTCTTTGTAGTTTTAAAGTAGTATTTTCTCTAGCATCGTATTGGCGTTAGTATGCATGTTCCACGACCCGAAACTATGGTAGTTATTTCGATTAAGTTTCGAACTCCCTAACCCCCTAATACCGAATAGTTACGCAGCCAATGAGCCAACCACTATGCCTCGAAAAATAGCCCTCCTACAGACATAAAGACGTACTCTATACTATATTTACTGCATCAGAAGGTCAATTGCCCCACATAACGACGTGTTAGTACAATATGTTCTATATTGTCAGAACATTTCCATTGAAGTATTGATTCGCGACAAAGCGTCAGCAAATTGCTTAGCCACGCCCGAAGGCGCGGTGTCTGCACTTGTTACTATCAAGCTTTATTAGCATACTAGTTGTAGCATATGGAATCACTTGCATTCTGAAACTATTGGGCTTGGATAAAAATACCCAGCCATAAATTGAACACAATTATATTTTAACTCAAACTTTTAAACGTTTTTACAAATTAAGGTGATAAATCAGCACTTTTCAAACGTCAAAAACAAAAGACAGCCCCCAAAACGCCCGCCCTTCACCACTTCCTTTGTGTTTCTGCTGGGAAGAACAAACTCCCCAGCAACATATTAAAAAAAATTGTTTAGCCGCGGAAGGATAACAAAAAAGCAAGATGACTTTTTAAGAGAAAAGTTAAATAACATTATCTGTCCATTGCATCATAGTTATTTTATTTAGGGCTGATTTTTCAATCGCCAGATAACTTTTATCTGAGGAATATTTTTAACGTTTTGACAGCTTTTGTATGGAAAATATGTCAAACCGCCATATTTATTCCTCAGATAGAGGTTACCTGATTATTGAAAAATCAGCCCTTAGAGGTATTTATATATGTATCTAGGTATATATTATTTTTTTTTCGGGTATATATTATTTAGTAGGTATATATTCATTATTTACGTATTGTTTATGTAGGTATAATATACAATATACAGCTGTTTTCTTCCATTTTAATTTCTGTTTCCCTTGCTTTTTACACACTGTCTACATCTCTTTTATTATTTTTCCTTTCGCAGGTATGTTGGAAGAGATTTCTTTAGAAATAAGCATTACCTTTGTAAATTCTTTCTTTCCTGTCATCCTTCTTTATTATGTGTGTGTACAAAATTTGTAAATAAAAATGACTTTGAATTAGATTTAATTAATTTGTGACTGGTGCATAGTGAGTTTTTTTTTATTGTAAAGTCGTAATTATGAAAAACAAATCAAGTGCGATGTGCAACCTGATCACTTCAGGGGGGGGAAAAATATATGAATATGTACAAAAGAACTCAGTATTACCACAGATTACTATAATAGTTACAACGTAGTACTTATTACTCCCAAAATTAAAAGTCCTTCCAGAACATTCGTCTCCTCCGTTGTTGGACCAGTAAGTAATCAAAATTTTAATTCGTAGGAAACCACCGTTTAACCACTAACAGTCTACCTACTCATTTGGAGATTGTAGTTTACCAGCTAAATTAGCTGCGGGACCAGGAACACGGTTGTTCTCATGTTACCCCTCACTGTTACTAAGAACTGACGGGTCATTGTGATAGTATCGTACCGTTCTCGCAAACGTTTTGTTTCTGAGAAATGAGGATGCTTATTTCAGCCAGAATCTATACATAGGTACTTCACTACATAGTATAAAATAAAAAGTGGCTTTCTCTGTCCCTATATCCCTATGTATTATCTATTATGCTTATATCTTTATAACTATCCGCAATGGATTTTGATGCGTTTTTTTAATAGATAAAGTGATTGAAGAGGCAGGTTTATATCAGCATTGGACCCATGCGATGCCGGAGCGGGTCGTTAGTATGTTATAAAGCTGAAGATTTTCATTTTTTTCAACGTGCTAAATTCAAGAACTGCTGTACCAATTTGGAAAATCCTTCAGTTAGCTTATTTATTAAGGAAGGTTGCTTTTTATCCGGGTACGTGTTCCACGCAGCATGAGTTCCCACAAGACATGGATGAAACCGTTAGCGCAAGCTATGTAAGTAATATTTATCACGTAAGTTCCAGAGAACATGATATTCATAATAAGGTAAACCTGTGGATATGTAGGTATACTATGTACTGCGCAGCTGGTTGATCTCATATCGGGTATGTCGTACCTAATCACATTAAATCCTATCACATATACTTTATGATATTCTATGGCGAATTGTAAAAAAAATAACCTAATCCATTCAGTGGTTTAGCCATAGGAGTCATTTTTCGTTTTCATAATTTACAACATCATGTGTAAGCAGAGTTAAGAATCGAACGTTTTGACCAGTTGACAGCTGTCAGTTTTCAAGAGAGAATTTCCGTTATTTGTAATGACTGATTGTTAAATATGGTGTTCTAATTCTCGCACATATTTCTATTCTATTTATTTTGTTTAAAAAATGTTTTTTTTTTGCGTGTTTCATTTTTTTCTTTGTGCTAATCAACATATAATAAACCAGTATATTAACGTATTTAATTCAATGTGATTAGGTACGACACACCTGATATAAGGAGATCAGCCAACTGTGTAGGACATAATAGTGTACGAGCAGTTGCATACACAAGTGCATTCACTATTCCATCACTCTCCTAGCCTAGATCCTGGATCAGGCGCAGGACCGACATTAACGTGCTCTCCGATGCACGGTAGAAGGACATCATTCTCATATGTATAAGGAAGTATTAAAGCTAATACTCACGTTGGAAGAACTCTTCAAGCTGCTGCACATAAGGCTGGTAAGCTGAACTGTTGTCCACGCTGTACCTGAGGACTGGCGTCTCATACAGAGGACGGGAAGCCACGCCAGGGTTCGCTCCTGGAATATAACGATTATTTTGTCATCGTGAGTCTGTAACAAACTTTAACTTTACCGGCTCGATATAATAATCGAACTAAACCAATATCTGTTCTTAATAGGAATTTTCTTATTTTTTTTTTGTAGGATCCGAAACAACTGACGCAATTTGAAAAATTATTTTACTGCTAGAGAGCTACACTGTCCATAAATGACAGAAACTATATTTCATCCGGGCTAGGAAAAAAAAAAGAAATAGATCAGTTGCAGGACCCAGGACTCCCTTCATCTGTACAGTCCGGGTACTCACAGTCGACCTAGGACCATTCCCATAAGTCATCCTCCGAGCCTTTTTCCCAATCCTGTTGGGGTCGGCTTCCAGTCTAACCGGATTCAGCTGAGTACCAGTGCTTTACAAGAAGCGACTGCCTATCTGACCTCCTCAACCCAGTTTATTTATTTATTTATTTATTTATTGGAAACTCAACAGCTTATTACTAATGTGACATTTTTTGTGAAATTTCACCCCACAGTTCCCCGGGCAACCCGATACCCCTTGGTTAGACTGGTGTCAGACTTACTGGCTTCTGACTACCCGTAACGACTGTCAAGGATGTTCAATGACAGCCGGGACCTACAGTTTAACGTGCCATCCGAAACAATGCCATCCGAAATGGTGTCTAAGATATACTTAGAAAGTACATACAAACTTAGAAAAGTTGCATTGGTACTTGCCTGACCTGGGATCGAACCCGCGCCCTCATACTTGAGAGGTTGGTCCTTTACCCACTAGGCCACCACGACTTCCACCATTCCCATAAGTATATCTCCATTATACAAAAACTGATGTAAGCGCCCTAACATCACGTAACAACCATAACACTATGGCCACCATAATTAGTGCCCATATACGCCAAACAATGTCACACCTAGGGCAGGATGTGAAACAATTCATCCAACTAATTAAATGCCCGCTCTATTGTTTATATCCCTTTACCTACACTTTCATGTTTGCGATAAACGTAACGCTTATTAGGGTCACGGTAAGCGGAATTTTAACTATTATGTTGTGGACTGATAAAAAATTGTTCTCGATAACCAATCTGAAATTGAAACTTACAATTATTTCTGACTAGCTTCTGCCAGCGGCTTCGCCCGCGTGGTGTGTTGATAAAAAGTAGTCTATGTGTTAATCCAGGGTATCACCTATCTACATACCAAATTTCAACCAAATCGGTCCAGCCGTTATTGCGTGATTGAATAACAAACATACATCCATACATTCTCACAAACTTTCACGTTTATAATATAAGTAGGACTAGCTTCCGCCAGCGGCTTCGCCCGCGTGGTGTGTTGATAAAAAGTAGCCTATGTGTTAATCCAGGGTATCACCTATCTACATACCAAATTTCAACCAAATCGGTCCAGCCGTTATTGCGTGATTGAATAACAAACATACATCCATACATTCTCACAAACTTTCACGTTTATAATATAAGTAGGACTAGAGTCCAGATTTATATGGAGCAACAAAAATTTATAAGGACCAGGACTTGTTTAAAACATATTTATCTGCTCTAAAGTACTCGTAAGCCAAATTAAATCCAAACCCAGTCTGCGGTTACAAATATTATCCTTGTCAAAATGCACTCATATTATTACAGATGATCATAATCAATTGAAAGACATCCTACACAAACGCCCAAATCACTAACGCATCAAAAGATCCACCAGTCGAATGAGTCAGAAATTCCCGGATACGTAGACCAGAAATATTCCATAGCCAGTCATGCAAGCATATCATATCGTAGGAGGGGGACTTCCTACAGTTCTCCCAGCCAATTGCCCCCCGAGGAACCGGCCGTAGGAAGGCGATTACATAATAAAAAGTGCGGAATACGACCTGACCGGCGCAGGCGCAGACGTCTAAATGTGACACGACCTCCTTACGATTTATAGCGCAACGGGTATACGGTAATAGATGCTAGTATATAATGCTTGGGACACAAAGCAAGCATTGGTTTAAACTGTACATTATTTCAAAGTAAACTCAATGTCTACTTACATAAATACTAAACTTAAAAAACTTTTTACAAAAAAATAAAACCGACTCCCAAAAACACTGAAAAGCAAAAAAAAACTATTCTTAGGTGCATCGGCCTAGAATTCGGTGTCTAGTGGATGATGATATGTTTATTTCGCCACCGACTTCTAGGCCGATGCACCTAAGAATAGTTTTTTTTTGCTTTTCAGTGTTTTTGGGAGTCGGTTTTATTTTTTTTGTAAAAAGTTTTTTATTTTTGGCTTTTCAGTGACAAGTATAGTTGTCACTATCCGCATTAGTGGAAAGTTCTTATCAATAAGAATAATATAAGCCCAAACACAAGGTAGTTTACATATTTAGTTGACGAGTTCCCTCGACCTTCTCTGGTCTCCATCATCAGGTCAGCTCCAAACCTTCACTGTTGCATAGTGCTATCAGAGGTACACCTCACCTCATTGTCAAGTTTTTAACCCATGCATGCCTACAATTTTCGAAAGTTGCTCTCGATATAAAAAAAAAAAAAAAGATCCCGACGAATTGTGAGAACCTCCTCCTTTTTGGGAAGTCGGTTAAAAACTAATAAAGGGTGTCGAAAAATTGGTCCTCTTCGCTGACACCCGGCATTGTGTCCAACAGGCCACGTTGGATGGCAATGCCACAGATTACTATAATAGTTATGGCAATGCTCAAACGTTACGCAAAATAAAAGCCAGCCCAAGCATAATATGTAAGTATGCGTGGAAATACGACTAGCTTGGGGTGTACTGCTTGCAGTTTGCCATCCCTTGAAGCTTTGTTATGTATCAAGAAAAGTTATCAATTCGTAATTTTTTCGGTCTTTTTATACTAATGGCGTCCACGGCCGATTTCGGCCACGGCGGCTGTTCTCATTTGAGATCTGCCAGCTGCGCAGGACATATTATAGTGCACGAGCATTTGCGCAGACACAGGTGTACTCCCTATTCCTTCACTCTCATAACCCGATGGGACGGCAATCCGACACGACCGGAAAGAGATCAGGCGCAGTACCGACATTTACGTGCTCTCCGATGCACGGGTGAGTTAATCACCAACTTCCAGACTACAGGCTGCTTTGTGAAAGTTTAAGAAAACCCACAAAGCGATTTCGGCCCGACCCGGGAATCGAACCCGAGACCTCGAGCTCAGCAGCCGCGCCTTCGACCACTAGACCAACGAGCAGTCGACAACGAGATAGACCAGAGAGGGAGCTTTTTATACTAATATTATATTTATCTGTAATCTGCATTCAGGTGGTATTAGTCAAAATAATAAAGGGCTATGATTGCATATTTCAACAGCTGATATTCTCTTAAATATTTACCACCATTTCATCCTATCGTCACTGTTAGATTATGATGTCAAAGTCAAAATTTTTATTTCATATACACCTATTACAGGTGCTTAAGAAACGTCAAGCTAGTTACGCGGTTCCAAAGAGTAGGTCTTATGGAGGAGAACCGGCAAGAAACTCCATAGCCACTCAATTCCAAAAAGAAGTTAAGTGAACCCCTTACCTATAAGAGACTCGTGCAGCAGGTAAGTGGGGCGTTTCGGTTCCAGCGTGAGATACAGACCACCCATGCAGAAAGCGAACATCAGCGCCAGGACTGAGTAGAACACCAGGTAGAAGGTCAGCACTATGCCTGGAACACAAGGAGATTGATAATTAGATCTGTTCTCCTGTCAATTGTTTTGGTCTTGGACAGTTCTACGAGGCCAATGAACCAGTTGACCTAGTCGATAGATAGGTATGGAGACTGCTTCCAGACTTTGTTTTTTTGCTTTGTTTTGCAATCTAACTTTTTTCAGCTCTAATTTTCTGATTATCAGTGTCCTGAAGTGACTATCAACTTCGTACAATCAAAGCTTCCCGGCAACTAATGCAAGGAATCATCATCAACACATCGAATTGGAAAGTTATTTGGCGCGAACTGTAATTTGGTATTCTCATGCCCGTTTTCACCAACAATCTCTTAACGTTTCCCTAACTAAATGTCACTTAGAATAAGGGTTTCCCCAATACTTAAAGGTTATAAGGGACACTTAAGCTTTGGTGAAAACGAAATTCGTATTAAGTGTTCCCTTAATGCTCTTAGGGGACCCTTAAGTTTAGGTATTTGTTGGTGAAAATGGGCATCAGTTTCAAAACAATATTTAAAGTTTGTTACGCAATCATCTCTTATATTGTACCTACTTAGCTGTAAGTTTTCCATAAGTACTCATAAATAAATAAATAAGCGCCAGTTTTCATAAAACAACTGTTTACTATGAGTTTTTACGTTCCAAAGTAAACAGATCATAATGTTGGTAAACTGGGCTTTACGCTGGTTGACTGTCCTGAAGGTTTCAGGCAGAGAGGCAGTGACTATCATAGACAGATAGACTGCTTTACCATTTTCTTTAGGAGCATGAAGTTCCAATATAATGGCGTCCACGGCCACGGCGGCTGTTCTCATTAAAGAGATAAGCCAGCTGCGCACGACATATTACAGTGCACGAGCATTTGCGCAGACAGAGTGAAGGAATAGTGAGTGCACCTGCTCACTATTCCTTCACTCTCATAACCCGATGGGACGGCAATCCAACACGACCGGAGAGAGATCAGGCGCAGGACCGACATTTACGTGCTCTCTGATGCACGGGTAAATCAATCACCACCTTCCAGACTACGGGCTGCTTTGTGAAAGTTAAATAAAACCCACAAAGCGATTTCGGCCCGACCCGGGAATCGAACCCGAGACCTCGAGCTCAGCAGCCACGCTTGCGACCACTAGACCAACGAGCAATATACAATGTTGTGTTTCCCCTTCAATCCTGTTGGATCGCATGTTCACCATAACCCTGGCTGGCTATCTGCCAGCGCCATTTACAAGTCAAAAAGACCATTATTTCATTAACTCTTTGTTTGTTTTCGTCAGTTGTAAAGTAGGGGGATTATAAAAATATCGCTTTTGGTATAAACATAGCTGGGCTTGAGGTTTACGTTGAGAATTTATTGGGTCTATTCTATACTTCATGATTTCAGGTTTTTACTACGAAATGCTTCAGAGAGTGGTACTAAGCTTCAAGTATTCAAGTATCTAACCATTTATATACCAAAGTGTGCCGTGCAACGTATGTGGTTTCTTCAGGTTGGTTCTTGTGGAAAACAGAAAAGCTTTTTAATTGAGAAAAGTTACTCATTACCAACTTCACAATACATACGTAATTAACAAACAAATGAACTGCCAGGTACCCATTGAGTAACACCCTAGTCTTCACACACGCATTCTTCCTACTAACCTACTTTAATCCCAAACAATTCTAAACCCTATCTAAAACAAAATAGGACACATTTTACAAGCACTAATCGATCGCCCCTCTGATATCTCTGACGAAAGCATTCTAATTTTAAAAGCGGGCACCAAAATAGCGCGTACGCATTTCTTGGTACAAGAAATAATGTTTTTTATGACATTTTTATTGATATGACTGTCTCGTTCTGAAGAATTTACGTAGTTTAGTAAAGTTATTGGTTATTTGGATTATTGCTTTTGGATGTTACAAATGGTTTTCGCAATCTGTTGGACGCCATCTTTGTTTGAAACGAGTATTTGGAACTGTAGTTGTGGTGATGTCTGAAAATGACGTCTGTGTAGCCATTAATTGTAACGCTTACGTTTATATGTTTACAACATCGCTAAAACACATAGCGGCGAAGAAACAGAAAAAATGAGAGAAAATTAAGTACGTAGGCTTTATTAAAAAAAAATGACGTGCAGCTACAGAAAGAGCTAGGATAATTAATTGAAATACTGAAATGAGAATAATTTATGTTTTTTAAAAAATTATTTCTACATAATATAGCACACAAATTCCTAAGTAAGTGTTGTTTTATTTCCTAACATGAGTTTGCCTATTTTTTTGAAGTAGAAGGAACGTTCAAGGACCTCTGTAGGGACCAAGTAGGGACGGACCTCCATCTTTCAAAAAATTAATCTCCAACATTTACTTTTATACTCTCAATAAAATATTAGCCAGCCAGCATTTCACATTAAAATGCAAGTTTAAATTAACCCTGGCCGTTGTCTTAAATCCTAGTTCCACCATCAAACAACGACTCAAGCATAATAAAGGTCCCATTAGACGCGCAATGACCACTAAGAACCCACAACGACGTAGGTGCGATTAAAGAACCATCTAGACCCGGAACATATTGAGTACAGACCACCGTTTGTCCGGATGCGGGAATTGAATCCGCGACCCTGAGCCCAAGCGGACACTTTAGCTCAGCGACAATTGGGAGTTGGGTCATTAGAGTTTAAGACTTGGTGCTCGGATATACCGCTTTATTTTGAAGTCGGGGAATTGTTGTCCAGGAGTTGAGAAGCGTTGTTAGAGGACCGTTTTCGGTTATGTGCTCTTTATTAAGTGAATTTTCCAATCGGTTTTTATACGCGAATGATGCGGCGCGGCGGAAGGTTCACCGACTTCCAATAAGTAAGCTAACTGAAAAACGCTGCCACCTGAAACCTCGCGATTTATCCGCGCAGAATTTTCACGCTTGAAAAAAATCCGCTAATGAGAAAGATCTCTAAGCTTTCAATGATTATGCGTGATATAAAATCGGCGTCAGTAAGTTTAACTTTTTCAAAATCGATTTTATTACTGGTGGCACTGGTTCGATTCGGTTGCTATTTGAAACATAATTAAGTAGGTATTCGAAATCTAGGTACAGTTCTCGTGAAAATAGCTTTACTCCTATAAATTCAGCTATTTGAAGAGTTATTACGAACACAGTAGTGTTTTGTTCGAAATTAGTACACTTTGCCTATCAATGTTATTATTAGTCAATCAATTTCGGAGTAGCAAAGTCATTTGACGAGATCCGTGAATGAATCTGTGATCTGAGTCTGTGATCTGAATTTAATGAAAATGTACTATTTATCATAAATAATGATACTTATAAAGTACTTATCTTGTATCTATTCTGAATATAGCAAGGGCGACACGCTAGATTGGATCTTATGTGATGAAACCAGTGAATGAGCGAAGGACAACCATTCATTCAGAACGAATGAGTTTACCTATGAGCATAAAAATACCTCTATAGACCATTCAAGACTGAATTTATATCTAACTTGACTAACAAGTTCTTAATACCATGCTATTTGCCCTGATCACGTGAACCGTTGAACTTAATTATATTTTTTTTATTTTCAGGAGATAAAAAGGAAATAAAAAAAGAACTGCAAACCGCACGTGCCTTTACATGAAATCGTTTTGGATCGAAGCGACAGTAGCGAGTGCAGTCGCCCTTAGATATCGACCGATTTCATGCAGTCAGCAGCTCTCTTAATAAACGTACCTTAAAGACATGAATTTACTAGCTTTTGCCCGCGACTTCGTTCGCGTGGAATAGTGACTTCCGGCAGATTTTTGGTTTGACCAATAGATGGCGCTATATGTCCGAAATAAATTTTATTTTTTATATATTTTTTTGTAATAAAACCTATCCTATGTCCTTTCTCAAGTTCCAAACTATGTCTGTACCAAATTTCACACAAATCGGTTCAGTACTTTAGGCGTGAAGAAAAGACAGACAGAAAGAAACACAGACAAAGTTACTTTCACATTTATAATATTAGTTAGGATTCTATGGAATTGTCAGAGCTTAATCACTACTCCTCCTTTCAACGATCTCACGGCTCTTTCTCTTGAGTTCTCTTTTCAAAACCTGATATTAATTTCTTTCTTCTTTATGTAACCTGAATGTGTACTGGCCAGTCCTTGATCCACAGTCTACATAAAATAGCGACAAAACACACGGTAGATCCACATCTGATTGTCAAGCTGGATTCTATAGTAATACAAAGCGACCCCTCTGTGACGGGGTCATTTACGTATGTGTTCAAAAGGATGTGTAACGTACCTACTTGAATTTTGATTATGGTTTTATTCAATGGTAAAAGAATTGGAGTTTTTGTGTGCAAGTTCGGTAAAAGAAGGTTAAAGCTTTTGTGTGTGTTAAATAATTCACTTCAATACACACACATCTGAGTTAAGTACCTACATATTTTGGTCTGTCTTTTACAATATTTTTAACTATGTAGCTGTTCCTCACGGTGGTACGAGAAAAAGGGAAGGAATCCTCGAACCACGATAAAAATAAATAAATAAATAAATAATAAATAAATAAATTGTTTATTGCACAAGAATTGAACATACACTATAACATAAAAAAACACTATAAAATAGCCTCCTATCCTATCCTTTCTCAGGCTCTAGACTAACTGTGTAGATTCAGTAGTTTTAGCGTGCAAAGTGCGAAAGACAGGCAAAGGATCATCCACGTTGCAAGCTGGTAACTTACATACTACTATATTTGCTAAAGGGGAATCATAAAAGGAGTCCTACCTAGCCCACGTTTATCTGATGAATATGATACTAGACACTAATAAGGCCGGCAATCGAATGCAATAGTATCAAGTTCAATATTATTGGTACAAAATACCGAATCAATTGTCATTCAAGACCACTACTCATTGAGCGTTTCATATAATCGACACTTTGGACCGTATTCATCAATTGCACTTGAGGAATGTATGGAAATGTTTGGGTTCAAGGCCGAGAAGGAATTACTGTGTCCATTTTCTCAAGTCAAAGTCAAAAAATATATTTATTTAGGTACCTATAACAGCTCTTTCGACACGTCAAGCTAGTTGCACGGTTCCAAAGGGTGGGTCCCATGGAGAAAGATCGGCAAGAAACTCCACAGATACTCTTTTCAAGCCGTCTTCCCGAAAGTTACTGAAATCTTATAGTGCTAGCGGATTTAAGTGTAAAAACAGCTTATAAGTACCTACGCGTGACAGACTCAGCGACTAATCAGCAAAGGTAGTTGTCAATTGTTTGCACTGCCCGTATGAAACGAGTGATATAGGTAGATCGGGAAAACCAAGTGAAAAACAGTGTGAAAACGCTTCATGATTCATTCAAGTACCTAACTACCAATTATATTTTTTAGAACGATTATACGCAGTTCACATTTAGTTAGGTCATGGCTTTCATGAAATTAGTTCGCGCATAAACTGCACTTATCGATGCATAATTGCATGTGACCGTAAAAGTCGTGTGTGAAAAACAACGTGATAAGGAATATTCACCTTTTGTGTACTTTTTAATAGTTAGGTAGATTACTTAATAACAGAAGTAATTATAGATTAATTTGTGTGCTAATGAGAATTAAGATTATAAACATTAAAGAAATCAGCAGTTAGAATTAATTTAACTACGTAACAACATTTTTTCAAGCTTTGCAATAAAACTTCGGTTTGCACCTCAACTTTGGGAACTGAATTAAATGATACGGGGTAAACCTCTCATTACAAGCATCAATCATCTATACCAGGGATGGCGAACCTTTATTGACTTACGTGCCAAATTAAATAAAAAACACAATGCTTTTAATAGAGGGGTGCCTTTATGGCAAATAGTTAACAGAAATAGTAAAACATTATCAAGAAGGGACTTGTTTTTGATTCGCCTATTTTCTTAAAATATTTTGACATTAATGCTCAGATCTCTAAATAAAATAGGCTCTATTCTGAATATGGGACGTAGTTCCTATGTGATCCGGTTGAATCCACGAGCAATATTTAATAGTACGTCGTTATGGTCATACATAACTACAATTGAAAACTTGCAAAATAATGGCGTGCCCAAATTATTTAGCTGCGTGCAACCACGGGCACACGTGCCATTGGTTCGCCATCCCTGATCTATACTAATATTATAAAGCTGAAGAGTTTGTTTGTTTGTTTGTTTGAACGCGCTAATCTCAGGAACTACTGGTCCGATTTGAAAATTTCTTTCAGTGTTAGATAGCCCATTTATCGAGGAAGGCTATAGGCTACTTTTTATCCCGGTACGGGAAGTAGTTCCCACGGGATGCGGGTGAAACCGCTGGCAGAAGCTAGTCCAATAATAAAATACCTGACATTAATGTAATATGTACCTATCTTCAAAACGCAGGTAAAACCGCGTGTACCAGCTAGTATAGTTATCGGCACGGATATTGAGCCCTGACCTTCACCTGCGCAGAAGCGATTTATTGGTTTATTGCCTAATGTGTACAGTGCGCAAAGCGATCCCCACTCTTCCGCCGAGAGCTCAATATCCGTGCCGATAACTATAAGCACAAATGAATCGTCGTCCTGACATTTCCGGGCGTACGCGCACCGTCGGTAACAGAACCCCGTGCATCATGTTACGCGCGCGCATCAATTCTGCATCGTACGTGTGACGTATGCGATATTATGATACTGTTCAAGGGTATCGGTATTGCATTTATAGCTAATAGATACTGCTAGTAGATGTAAAAGGAATGTTAGTTATTATAGAAAGCTCTGTGTCGTTAAAATTAGAAGGTACTCGCTTCCTGAGGAAACTGCTTAACGCACACGGATAAAAGTAACCTATAGTTATCGGCACGGATATTGAGCCCTGACCTTCACCTGCGCAGAAGCGATTTATTGGTTTATTGCCTCATGTGTACAGTGCGCAAAGCGATCCCCACTCTTCCGCCGAGAGCTCAATATCCGTGCCGATAACTATACGTGTTATTATACTAGCCGTTTTCCCGCGGTTTCACTCGCGTCCCGGGGGAACTTTTCCTACCTTGATAGAACTAGTAATTGATAGTCTATGTTACTATGATAGTGTGGCTTTCTAACAGTGAAATAATTTTTCAACTCGATTAAAACTCGAAATTATTATATTAGGAACTATAGCTATATTACTGCCAACTTTCATCAAAATCCGTCCAGGGGCCCGATTCTCCTAATTTTACTTAAGCGACATACGATTCACGTTCGACTGAGATCCAATCCCGACTCGATTACGATTGAAGCGTATGTGGCATTCCGCTACTTTTTCTTTGAAATAAACGTTTTTATCCTTTTCTATCATTCAATAATGAATCATTTTGTCTGCAAATGATTTACGATTGCAAAATGATTGTAGAGCAAACTACCGTGTAGACCAAAATCACCAAAATAGCAGACCAATCGCAAACTAATCGAATGTCGTTGGAATACGATTGGTCTTATATTAGTAGCAGAATGCCCGATATGGTTAAAACTGCTATTGCGATCATATTGCGATTCGATTTCTATTCGGTTTTGACATTATTAACTTAGGAGAATCGGGCCCCAGTTATTTTTGCGTGAAAGAGGAACAGACAAACATCCATACATTCAAACTTTCGCGTTCATAGTATTAGTTACGTAGTAACTATTATATAATCTGTGGTATTAGTTGGAAGTTCCGACGTTATCATATCCATTTATGAATTGACTAGCCGTTTTCCCGCGGTTTCACCCGCGTCCCGTGGGAGCTACTGCCCGCACCGGGATAAAATATAGCTTATGTTACTCGCAGATAATATAGATTTCTAATGGTGAAAGAATATTTAAAATCGGTCCAGTAGTTTTTGAGTTTATTCATTACAACCAAACAAACAAACAAAGCTTTCCTCTTTATAATAATAGTATAGAAGTATAGATAATACCAAACCAAGTAACGATATGAAAGGCACTCGAGCCTCTCTGTTACTATGCCACTGGCTACCTACTCCAGTCAACCGTTCTCCCACGACATTGTCATATGTTTTGTGGGGGAGTCGGTTTCAACAGTGACCATATTATGGGCAATTTTGATTTTACGGTCGTAGAGGACTCCTGCAGTGAATTGCTGTAGATAATAGCTTAGTTTTTATTGTAAATGGTAAGTGTAGGAGGAGACTAGGTAAGTACCTATATTATTTGTAAGATAAGCTGCATCCTACTTCTATACTAATATTATAAAGAGGAAAACTTTGTTTGTTTGTTTGGTTGTAATGGATAAACTCAAAAACTACTGGACCGATTTTAAATATTCTTTCACCATTAGAAAGCTATATTATCTGCGAGTAACATAGGCTATATTTTATCCCGGTGCGGGCAGTAGCTCCCACGGGACGCGGGTGAAGCCGCGAGAAAACGGCTAGTATGTTATAAATGTGAAAGTTTGTGAGAATGTATGGATGTATGTTTGTTATTCAATCACGCAAAAACGGCTGGACCGATTTGATTGAAATTTGGTATGTAGATAGGTGATACCCTGGATTAATACATAGGCTACTTTTTATCAACACACCATGCGGGCGAAGCCGCTGGCGGAAGCTAGTATGCTATATACTCGGTCGGTCCAGTGGTGAAAAGCGTGACTGCTATGAACTTGGGCGAGTTCGGTTCCCAGGTTGTGTGCCATGCTATGTTTTGGGTAACTAACAAAAAAGAAAACTTTTCTTGTAGATATTAGCAAAATGTTTAGTGGTCCTTAAAAATATCAGAAAAATAATATCTACTTACCTTAGGTTAGATTGATATACTTACACCTACACAGGATTGTATCATTATTTGGTTGAAAAAAAAATAATTGGCTGTCTGTAAAAAAATAATCAACATTTACCAAGTAGCTGTGAATTAAATCTAGTTACGTAAAGTATGTATAAAGAGTAAGCTAAAATGTAGGTAGTAAACTATTTATTTATTTATCCAGTGACAAATCGTCATTGTTTTCATTAACTTTATTGAAAAGCAGGTAGAAATTAAAATAACGTATACTTCAAAACTATAGTTATGTCAAAACGTAACGCTAATGACTTATTGACGTCTATCTATCTCTTATTTAGAATTATAAAACAACATAATAATGTAGGAAGATTTACCTACTGATCACAGACTGAAAAATATAGGTCTCAAAAGTTCTTTCACCCGGAGTTGGCAATCAAAACAGCTTCATAAAAACAAAGCTTGCCTTGCCAAACCAACACGAATCAAGCAAATGTTATGTAAATAAAAATAGATTAAAATTAACTTATCTGTTGTTATTAAACAACTCAATAATTTATGTACTGACCTGCACAATTTTACATTACAGTCGATATTATATACTTCACACTTTATTCAATTGTTACTTCAGAGTTCATTCAATAGTTTATCGGACTAAAATCTAAGATTTCGATATGTTTTTTCCTAATGTACAACATTTTCCTACATTCCCTGACTCGTAAATACACACAAATATCAGGTTGATACATTTATGAAAGAAACCAATCAATTACTACCTCTATAAACATCGCCTAGTATTCATAAAATAGGATGACCCAAAAGTTTGTCAAATCCAGCACTTTCAGAAATCGGGATATGAACCTTCAAGATGTATTAAACTGCTTTTCAACTTATTGAAGAGGTTGATACATACCCCATCTCTTTGGTGTCCTCCCCAAGAAGCTATGCTCCTCAGGGTTATAAATCGCGTTCATCATTCTGGAGAAGCATGTTCCTGGTGGAGGAGGTGCCCTGACCCACTCCTCAACACCATTCGCCTTGCTGGCCATCTCTTACCGATTACCGATTCAAAATATATCGATTATTTTCGATTATTCGGGATGTGAATGATGCGCGACCG
Organism: Helicoverpa assulta; assembly: GCA_963856015.1. Classification (NCBI taxonomy): domain Eukaryota; kingdom Metazoa; phylum Arthropoda; class Insecta; order Lepidoptera; family Noctuidae; genus Helicoverpa; species Helicoverpa assulta. The sequence goes on from CAWLCW010000008.1 coordinate 898,139, forward strand.
GCATTCACGGCGGTGTCGGGTACACTGCGCGTACGCAGGTCCCGTTGCGGATAAAGTTCGAATTAGGTGTTATTGTGAATGTCTAGGTTTATGATTTATGTTTGCTGTTGGGGCAAGTGGTTTAAACGTCTACAAGGTAGAATAGGTTTATGGAGATGGGTGTTTGAGCAAGTGAAGTAGCGGTTGATAGAGAATTACAGCTTTATTTATCTATTTTTTTATTCATGGATAAGGCATTGTTCCGAAAAGGAGAAACATATGTGTAGAATATGTTTTTCTTTGGGACCAATCTGTAAAAATTAAAGTAAAAGATTTTGTACAAAAACAAAAAACAATTTCCTCAAAATGATTAGTTATAAAAAACGGCTCATACCAATTTATGTATTTTATGTGCATGTAGCACATAAAATACATTACTTACATAGTTACCTACAATAACTATCGAAGTTTACACTAACCTTCACATTACGATAAACTATTGCTAGTTTATTTTGTGGCCGCTACATATTATTTTATTTATATTTAAACTATAAATAACTCTCACGTGTTTGTGTTTCTACTTATACCTATCGTTAGCTATCGTTTGACGCGTGTACTGTCTCTTCGGCTAATTTGTGAAGATCATAAATCCACGTGGTGTAACTAGATCTTCTTGGATTTTATGTACATAGACATCTCCATTACCATGGCAAAATGAAATTACAAGTCCCATAATAATTTAATACTCAACCCGTTTATTGAGTTACCATCATATACCTACCTACTGAAGGCGACTATCGGATTATATTCCTGAAAAATAGCACAGTTTGGAAAAGTACCTACCTTCAACAGCACTAGCTACTGAGTTGGAGAACCATCCGCTGCCAGATCTTCGTTATTTTATAACGTTAAATTAAAGACTAACACAAAACACCACTTCGTGGTGGTGACTTTGTAAGATATGACAAAAAAAAAACATCACAAACTTTACGTATCTAACCATGATGTCCCAATTTATGTGTTTAATTGCTGAAACAAAAAAAAACAAAAATATCTATATAATCATGCCAATACCTATCCATCTCACTTATAATACCTAGACTACATCAATATAAACATTTCTTTTCTATCTTCATCAGGCATTTGTCAAAATCACCGAATGCACAGTGTACCCGCGGCAGTCGTAAACACGTGCACAGGGGACCCAGGTGTGAGAGATCGGCTAGGCCGCTTACCAGATGAAGTTTTTGTGACCAGAGACATTAATATATGCATCCACTGTGCGACTGTAGGACTCGTAGCTGGGGGTAGGGCTGTGAGACCCTTTCTTATTATCTGTTTAGTTTTAAGTTCAAATAACATGGTTTAAAGTTGCATTCATTTGGTGATAGTTTCAGGCAAATTATTTGTCCATGTTCTATGTAAAATCTTTGAGCTTTCTCATCTACCTACGCAGATGCTTAGGTACTTTCTTCTCCGCGTTTAACAATTAATTATGTTTGATTTTGTTGTAACATCAATTATATCTGCTAACCTACTAGCTATTTCACCAACATTTTGAACTACTTAGCTTACTCACTGCGATAAAAACTTCTATAATTTTAATGTAGCTCCTCTTATTCTAATTTCATACTTACCTACTGTTTTAGTTAGTAAGAATTTTAACCACCCCTTTCCACTTTCACAAATCACTAATCCTAGTAGATTTACTTACAGACCTACTGATAACTCGATTAACCAACATTCAAATATTATCCCAACATTGCCGTAGTTCACAAAAATACCAACTCCCGTGGTTATTTTCCTACTGTGAAATCCCGCTAAACGCCGGCCTTGTCACGATCTCGCAAGGTTACGTTAGTGCTAAAGGGAGTCATTATGGCAGGAGTCTGGACTGCATCCGTACTTTACCAGCTATTATAGCAAACAGGGCTTAATCATGGTTAGGATGTGTACATATAGGATACACAGGGGCCCGATTCTCCTAATTTTACTTAAGCGACATACGATTCACGTTCGACTCTATTCGACTGAGATCCAATCCCGACTCGATTACGATTAAGCGTATGTGGCATTCCGCTATTTTTTCTTTGAAATAAACGTTTTTATCCTTTTCTATCATTCAATAATGAATCATTCTGTCTGCAAATGATTTACGATTGCAAAATGATTATAGGTACAGCAAACTACCGTATAGACCAAAATCACCAAAATAGCAGACCAATCGCACACCAATCAAACGTCAATCGAATACGATTGGTCTTTTATTAGTAGCAGAATGCCCGATATGGTTAAAACTGCTATTGCGATCATATTGCGATTCGATTTCTATTCGATTTTGACATTATTAACTTAGGAGAATCGGGCCCCTGGATAGAACAACCGCTGGTGGAAGGTAGCCAGCAGTTTTGTACGCGTCAAGTGGAAAGTACTTAACGCAACTGGGAAAAAGGAAGCTTAAAGACTTCTTGGATAAATGGGTTAAGCGTTAAAGGATTTTTTCAAATCAGTCCAATAGTTTCCGAGAATAACGCGTTCAAACAAAATGTTCGGCAAACATTTTAGTTGGTTTTAAATATGTTCTCAAAACGATTGATCACCAAAGCTAGGTTGGATAAGAAGTAAAGCTGGGGCCCGATTCTCCTAAGTTAATAGTGTCAAAATTAAATAGAAATCGAATCGCAATAGCAGTTTTAACCATATCGGGCATTCTGCTACTAATATAAGACCAATCGTATTCCAAAGTCATTCGATTGGTTTGCGATTGGTATGCTATTTTGGTGATTTTGGTCTATATACGGTAGTTTGCTCTACAATCATATTGCAATCGTTAATCATTTGCAGACAAAATGATTCATTATTGAATGACAGAAAAGGATAAAAACGTTTATTTCAAAGAAAAAATAGCGGAATGCCACATATACGCTTCAATCGTAATCGAGTCGGGATTGGATCGCAGTCGAACGTGAATCGTATGTTGCTTAAGTAAAATTAGGAGAATCGGGCCCCTGGTGATAGTGGATTGTGGATATCGGCAGACCTGGCTCCACGGAAGACGAAAAGTTTGTTCTACGTGCCTGGTTTCCACGTTGCAATATTATGTACCTAATTCGCTATTCCTCAAGAAGATACTGCTAAGTTCGAAACTACCTACCCAGCATTATGCAAATTAGTATTGTCCCGTGTGTATTTAGCTTATCACAAAGCGGCACGTTTGAATCCCACACACTGCAATAGCAATAGGTAGGCACGGATGACTCCACCGAGCTATGCAGGAATGACCACACGCGACGCCTAATGTGTTTTAAACAAATCACTACATTAAGTAGGTAGACATTCTTTAAATAACGTTGAAACAGTTTGTTACTGAGGAACCAATTCATACAGGGTTACTTGTAAGTAGACCGCATCCTTTCATGAGGTGATAGTATAGGTCAATACGGACAAATTTGACCATGGCATTCACCGGGCAAAAGTTAACCCGTTTCAAGATAATCGAATTTCAAGATCTTTTCTTAACAAGTCGTCTAGGTACACGTATAAATTTTTATTTTTATTATTAGTTAAAAGTCTCATTTTTGCGGATTTTTGTGTGTTTTGTGCCTTTTTGGATAGCTAGATAAATGTAGATGTTTTTTAAATATTCTGCACAAAAAAATGAAGAGAAAATAGGTACTAAAAAAGTTATTGCTGTTCGCTATAATTTCCTCTGTGATTTGTAGTTTTATGGTTTGTTATTATGAAGTGATTCATCTTCTATCCAAAAACACTTGTGTTACCCATCATTATTATTTCTTCCCAAAGAAAATATAGTGGGAGAAATCATTCAATTCGTGCAGTCAAATTGTCGACTTCAGGGAGGCAAAGTTATTTGATTCGGGAACAAATCGAACACCAGTAAATATTTATTTTCAAAATTTTATTGCTAAAAAATACAATTCAGGCACTTCAATGTGTATAGGAATCGATCACTCTAATATACATCTTATGGTCCTATACATAGCTTAAACCAGCAGTTCCCAAATGGTGTTCCGCGGAACCCTGTGGTTCCGTGACAGGTCCTCAGGGGTTCCGCGGAAAATTTAAGATTTCCATATAGTAAATCGTTTCACTTTTGACAATATTAAATTATAATTCATTTTCAATTAAATTGTTTTAAAATATTGCATTCCAAAATTCCATTTAGGCACCATGTTAGTACCACTCGCGAGTGTAAGTACGAGTTCGCGACACGTGGCGGGGGAAGGCCACGGCAGCAGATAATTGAATTCGGTGTTTTGCAATTTGTAGATTAACTCGATACCTCCAGGTCATCGGCAAAAGGAGGTAGCGAGTCGGCCAAAAATCACCGCATTTTTTCGCTTATTTCATCGCAAGGATTGTACGTTTTCATACATTTGACAGGACGTGACATGACATACGAATATGTCCAGTGGTTATTTTTACCATGAATCAAAGTGTGACATTATTTCCAATTTTTGCACCTCCAAACTAAGAAAATTTCGCGCTCGCTTCGCTCGCGCCTCCATGTTACGTGATGCTTTTATGTTCGTTTAATTGGTCAGGTATCCAACTCCGAAAAAATTTCGCGCTCTTCCGTCGAGTTTCGGTTTCTTATTCATTTTTCCTTTGATATGTTTATTTTTTATACCTCTGGTTCAGAAAAAGCAATAGCGCTTTCTTCGCTAGCAGCTCCTTATTTATTTGCATTTGCTTTTTTGTATGGATATTGTACTTTTTGAGACCTTATTAATTTACAGTGTTTCTATTCATTTTGTGTTGGTACTTAAACTAACAAAAAATTCGCGCTCGCTTCGCTCGCGATGCCGGCTACCACTGCATGTCTTTCAATACTAGCGGGTGCTTGAAACTTCTCTTTTTAGTTAAAAAAACGCCTCGCCTCGCCTCGCACCCAAACAATTTCTTTTTGCGTTTACTTTTTCAGTCTTCAAACTGAAAACTATTTACATACATAATACAGAAAGTCAAGGGCGGCTAAATTGTTTTCTGGCCCGTGCGGCAGATAGCCATGCCTAGAGATGTAAAGTGACCGTCACGTTATATGTGACCGATTAATCTGACCGAGCATATTGGACATTTATCCAATTTGACCGGTCACTTATTGTCATTTATTGTCAGCAACGTCAGAATCGTTTTTTTGTATATAAATAGAATTTATTAGAAATAAACGTTTTTTTTTTTCTTTATTTTATAAAACTACGGAAGTTTTAGAATCATCGAAGCTAACCAAATGTCATTCATCGATCTTTAAGATAAGATTTCTCCCGGCGAGAGATGTCGTGCGGTGTTCCGCAGGGGTCGGTTCTGGGGCGGCTCTTGTGGAACATCGGCTACGATTAGGTGCTGCGCGCCGACCTCCCTAGCGGCGTCAGCGTGGTCTGCTACGCTGACGACACGTTGGTTCTGGCACAAGGGAGGTCGCACCAGGAGGCGGGCGATATAATGACGCGCGGGGTTGCGACGATCATCGAGAGGATCTAGCTGCTGGGCCTGGAGGTGACCTTGCATAAATCCGAGGCCATGTGCTTTCATGGGCTTCGGAACGCGCCACCTTCAGGCTCCCAAGTCACGGTGGGGGGTGGGGGTTCCCATCGGCGTCGAGAGGGCGATGAAGTACCTAGGACTCGTCCTCGACAGCCGACAACTTCGTTGAGCATTTCCGACGTTTGGGCCCCAAACTGGAGAAGGCGAAGGAAGGTGCTGCCTTCAAACGGCTCCTGCCCAATCTGGGAGGCCCAAAGGCTCCCTGCCGTAAACTCTACGCGGGGGTCATGCGGTCCATGGCCCTTTACGGGGCCCCGGTATGGGCACGTTCGGTACGGCCGCGGGCTGTACACTACCTGAACGTGCCCCAAAAGGTGATAGCCATTAGGCTAATCCGGGGGTAGGATCTCCCGCGAAGCAGCTGGCCTACTTGCTGGACTGCCACCGTGGGATCTGGAGGCGAGAGTCTTCTTGCGCCTGTACGACTGGCGCGAGGAGACACTGCGCCGGGGGGAAACTCCGCTGCCGCGGCAAGTTGTCGCGCAGCGGGCGGAGCTCCGGCGCGATCTCATGGTGGCCTGGAGGGAGCGACTGTCGCAACCCAGTGCAGGGCACGCCACCATCGTGGCGGTAAGTCCCCTCTTTGAGGAGTGGCTCGGGAGGAGTCATGGCGCCCTCACGTACCGCATGACGCAGGTCCTCACCGGACACGGTTGTTTCGGGAGGTACCTGCACCGAATCGGTCGTGAGGAGGCGCGCGGGTGTCACCACTGTGCGGACAGCCCCGAGGACACGGTGGACCACACAGTCCGGTGTGCCCCGCATGGGAAGGGCACCGCCGGGTCCTCGTCGAGGCTTTAGGCTGCGGCGACCTCTCGCGTCCGGCCCTGATCCAGGCCATGGTCCGGGGCGAGAGAGAATGGGATGCCGTCGCCTCCTTCTGCGAAGCAATCATGCTCGAGAAGGAGGAGGCGGAACGCCAGAGAGTTCGCACCTCTCATCCCAGCCGCCGTGCTGGACCAGGTAGACACCACGGGCGCCGGGTGTCGCGAGATGACTCCCGGCCACCGTAGGTGTGGGTCTATGGGCGGTGAGTTCGGGTGGCTCATCGTCCCTCTGTCTACTTAGACGACAGACCCGTGTCGACGGCGCGCGTTGCTCCACGCGCTCCTCAAAGAGATGTCAGCAACCCCAGAGGTGCCCAGTTGGGCCAAGGCCTGCCGGGGCTGCGGGTTGTTCGAAAGAGTTACCGCGGCTCGGGTACATAAAAGGCGTACGACGGAACACGACGGTTTTTAGTCAGTAAGAGTCTGACACTCCCTCACCGCTGCTAACCCACAGCGGGAGGGGTCATTTGATGATTTTTAACGTCGATAAAAAATAAAAAAAAGATTTCGCCGACACTCTATGATTAATGATTTGTCAGTATACATCAAGTCATCTAGTCGTGGTGGCCTAGTGGGTAAAGAACCAACCTCTCGAGTATGAGGGTGCGGGTTCGATTCCAGGTCAGGCAAGTACCAATGCAACTTTTCTAAGTTTGTATGTACTTTCTAAGTAATCTTAGACACCAATGGCTGATAAAAAGGTGAAGGAAAACATCTTGAGGAAACCTGGATACAGTCTGAAATCACCAACCCACATTGAGCAAGCGTGGTGATTAATGCTCAATCCTTCTCCGTGTGAGAGGAGGCCTGTGCCCAGCAGTGGGACGATAAAAAAAAGGCTGTAACAGTAACAGTAACAGTATGTTGGTTTAGAAAGGCAATAGGTATTATTTCACATGTTTTTAATTTGCTTGAGACGAAAATAATAACTGTACCAAGTAAAAAATACTTATTTAATATATCTGACCAGTATGACAATAAATGTCCAATGTGACCGGTCATTTAATATTAAATGACGGTCACTTATCGTATGTGACCGTCAGTTTACAACACTAGCCATGCCACGTCTGAGTATACTGAGTATGTACCATGCAACCGGTGCGCTACCACACGCCATGAGCCGTACCTAAGTGTATTTAGTTAACTTCTTACTTAAGCTAGGGTTCCGCCGAAAAATGGTCAAACGAAAAGGGTTCCGAAGCCAAAAGAATTCGGGAACCGCTGGCTTAAACATTATCAATATTATTATATTATACATAGAAATATGTAAAAATGGACGCAATATCGATTAAATCGAAACGTGGACGTAAACCGAGATTCATTATGATCTACCCTTATTTAAGGACTGATTTCACTAGGTATTCGGAGAAATAAAAATATCGATTTAAAAACAATAAAATAAAATAATGGTCTCCTTCTTTTACAAGAAAATGTTTACAAACTAGATTTAAAACAGAAGAGATAACTGGTTTATGTTTTTAATGGGTGTAATCAGACCCTACAGTCTGAATGTCTTTTATAAAAGGCGTCAAAAATGGCGATTAATTTATGAATAAATATATTATATATTTCATAATTCATAATAACATATTTCAAAATGCTAATTCGTCTACAAAAAGTTAGTCAAACTATAAGTACAGTTAAAAAACTAATATTAAAAAAGTGTTTTTGTCATTTATTTGTAAAAAAATCGTTTAGTAACGACATATCAGTCTTTATTACTAAGATTCTGGTAAATGCTAAGAGATTACAAAGAGATACTTTCAGTACATACATATATTCGCGCCAATTAACTTCACAATTCTGAAGATAGCCATTTGACTCCTTGCGTACATGTTGGTACAGATATTGCTTTGCTTTGCTTGTCCGAAGTTGGCTACTATTGACTTCGCAATAGTCGAAAAAAAAAACAAACAATAATGCGCCTGCGTGAGGCGTCAATGACCAACTTCAAAATGTAAACATTATTTGGCGCGAACTTTACGGAACTATTTGTAAAAAAATATTAGTTTGGCGAAAACGGCTGCTGAAAATTGTCCCGGTCATGTTATTAATAAAAAGTGCATTTATATGATGCAAGCTACCTCGTATGATATGTCAACGGCACTGGACTTAAATGTGTTATTAATAATATCTATAAGGTACAGTCTGTACAAAGAATCTTGGAGAGTCTGAGGTTAGAGGCAGTACACACGGTATTGTATTGCACGTCTTTTTTTTTCAGTATACGTTTTAAATTCACCGACACCATAAACGTCAGATTTCTTAATTTTCATTTTTCACGTTAAATTTTCAAAATAAGCAGGATTTTTTAGAAAAACTTAAAACTTTAACTTGTCGGTGAACATGGTCCGGTGCATTTATCATACTGTTTTGACTGTGCATTACACCTTATTCGACTAACTTCTGACTCTCCCAGATAACCATTAAAATACATATTATTCTTATTTACTAAACAAAGACAACACACACATATTGTAAATACCTATACAATACAATACAAAAATAAATATAACTATCAAAAAGATATTGTTTTAAATGGACGGACACGGGTGAGCGTAAGTAAAGCTGCCAGTTATAATAATTATATAAAACCTCTCTAGTTACTATTAAGTAGGTATAGCATGTGTCTTTTAAAAAAAAATTCGAGCACAAAGAAGAATAATGGAATGTTCCAAATTTAAAATATAGGTACATAAATGTTCATAAAATTAAAAAATAACATAAAATTAGTGTAGCAATAATTTGCGCGTGTATATTAATAAAAAAAATCTTTTAAAATTGAGTAGATTTATGTTAATTATGATTTTTGCATTATTATTTATTTAAATCAACTTATTTACTAATATAGTTGCCTTTGTCACTTTCAGGTGTAATGTTAGCTACCTCAAGATTCTATTACTTACAAAATATAGAATACATAAAATTTATTTATTCGCACTGGCAATTTCGTGATTCAAAACTTGGTCTACTCGAAAGACCGCAATTTTAAGTCAAATCTCACACTTTGATTGCTAATTACTTTGGTCTACTCAGTCTACTGGGTCTAGTGAAAAGACCATCTTCTGTAATATGCCGAAATACTTAATTTTCTTTTAGTAATATAAAAATACGCATTCCGGCTCTCTTTTTCTTCAAATAACTGTTGAAATTCGACTAATTTATACACACGAAAGTTTGCACGTATGGATGCTTGTTCCACTTTCACGCAAGAACTTACGAATGAATTTTGATAAAACTTGGCAGTAATATAGCTTAGATATCAGAATTACATATAGCTACTTTTTATTCGCGTGTTGCACGTAATTCCGTTGGGAAGCCGATGAAACCGCTGGCGTAAACTATCCATAAGTATGTTTTCGGGATATTACAGTATTCGAGGTAGACAAGTAGACGTATTTTGGACGGATTATGCAAAGTCTACTCGATCATTAGTTCGAAGTGTACGACGCCTAAGCGTTCCCTCCTGTCGTACTTAATGTTTTTAGCCCAGGCGCGGCATTCTATGTTTATCACGATACCAGCTGTAAATGGAAAAAGAATATTAGCATTAGATTGCATTTAACAAATATAGGGAATGGATTTCGATGCATTACCATACTCCCGTCACCGTGGCCGCATAGCGGTCAAGCTTCAATCAAATCAATATCCCCAACTTTAAAGTTTAAAATTCTTTAGCTTTTATTAATTCAGGGTGATACACTTTGATTTCTGACACTTACGCGAATATTAGACTGAGACATTTAAATAAAACTACTTTTACGGATTTTATCGCGGTTATATTAATATTATTTAATCCCGACGTTTCGGATCCTTTACAGCATCCATGGTCACGGGCAGACTAAAGTGTTGGTCGTCTTGATATATTAGTTACAAACAGCTACCCTACATTTTGTTGATTATTATTGACAATCCGATTCACGCAAAACGAGCTCACTGTATCCTTAGGTCGAGCAGTTGTAGGCTTGGATTTTGATTTAATAGTTTCTATGATGGGATTCCAAGAAGGTGGTATGCACCAGCCATCTTCTCTATTGAAATTTGGATGTTTTTTAATTTCAATAGCCTCGCGAATCATCCTAGGTAGGAATCGGTTTTCTTTTGCAAGGACCTCTTTGGTCTTTGCACTGCCTCTTTGTCAATACAATATTATGACGTGCAAGTAAACTTGCCAATAAAATAGCTTACACATCACAAAAACATATAACATTTTATCCAGATGCGAGTAGTTCCTCCAATAAACTAGATAACAACAAATTATACTCACTTCTAGGCCTCTGCAGATGTATGGCGACCAAGGGGCTGAGATACCCCTCAGCGTTTTCATACGGGTAGAAATACCCTGGGAAGCCTGGGAACGGCAGGTAGCTAATAGGGCCTATGTTTTCCTTGTCCGCTGGAGTTTCGCCGTGGCACGATACCCACACCATGTTGGCCTGTAATGATGAAGGTTTAGTGTCAAAGAGAAGCACGGTTAAGGCCCGGTTGTTCGAAGCTCAATTACGTCAAGGTTAGGGTTAAATTCTAGTTACAGTAAAATTAAAAGGGTTAAAATTCAAAAAGCGTTGTTGAAATACCAGTTAGTTTAACGTACGTTAAAATTTCATAATAAAAATGACAAATTAACCGTGGTCAAAATTGACATCGGTCAAATTCGAACTTTAACTTTACCGTAACGTACGAACAACCGGGCCTTAGTGTAAAGTGCTTTAAGGTCAAAGAGAAATTAATAAATTCATTACCCAGCCAATGGAGTGCTTACAAATAAGATCATTTTACATCTTTTTAGCATCATACCTCAACTGTAAAATGCCTCATTGCCATATTGAAATATTAACTAACGTTTACGCACGAGAGGAAGTTCCTTCATCCCTCTTGTAACGAATAAGGCGAATCTCCGATTTCATAAAAATAACAAAACTAGCGATAGTAATGCCGCCAAATAACTCTGCCTTTCTGAAGTCACCTATTTGACGTCTCGCTAATTTGTTACTACAAATCTTGTCTTATGCACGTATTTAAATTTTATATGTTACGCTGGAGAGTTCTGAAATAACGGGTTTTAATAGCGCTGTTCACTGTTAATAGTCGTGGTGGCCTAGTGGGCAAAGAACCAACCTCTCAAGTATGAGAGCGCGGGTTCAATTCCAGGTCAGGCAAGTACCAATGCAACTTTTCTAAGTTTTTATGTACTTTCTGAGCATCTCTTAGAACCAATGGCTGTGTTTCGGATGGCACGTTAAACTGTAGGTCCCGGCTGTCATTGAACATCCTTGGCAGTCGTTACGGGTAGTCAGAAGCCAGTAAGTCTGACACCAGTCTAACCAAGGGGTATCGGGTTGCCCGGGTAACTGGGTTGGGGAGGTCAGATAGGCAGTCGCTCCTTGTAAAGCACTGGTACTCAGCTGAATCCGGTTAGTCTGGAAGCCGACCCCATCATAGTTGGGAAAAAGGCTCGGAGGATGTTCACTGTTAATGTTTTAGTGGAGTATTTCAGTGCTAGTCTTACAATATTTGTACATACATAGTCCCTGTTAAAGTTGGTGATGTTCCTGATATGCATCTGCAGGTCCACCGGCATATCTTGAGGCAGCTGTTGAATGTCGTAGAACTCTGGACGCCAGCCGTAGATCCTGGAACATATAGTGTAACATTATTTAATCTCTCTATGTGGAGGGAATAGATATCACTACACCGTATAAAACAAAGTCGCTTTCTCTATCCCTCTATCCGTATGTATGCTTAAATCTTTAAAACTATGCAACGGATTTTGATGTGGTTTGGTTCAATAGATAAAGTGATTGAAGAGGAAGGTTAGTATCAACATTTCACCCGTGCGAAGCAAGGGCGGGTCGCTATTTTTATTATGCAGCGCAGAATAGCGTGGCGTAGCGTACATCCTTGAATCATACATCGTACATCCATCGCTTCGCGTTCGCGATAAATTCGCCCACGTAGGACACACGCTTAGCCGATGGTTGCACATTGTAACTATAACCTAATAATGTTATAGTTCTGTTATACTTATACTTAAATAACCCACCCTATGAAGTGACAAGATAACTATGAGATATAAATCCATCTCCATTCTAAGCAAAATAATATATTAACTCTACCTGTTCAACTTAAGGAATATACAAGGTGAAGACTTGTGGAAGGAGAAGTGGTTCTCATCGATGCAGGGGTCCAGCCGTCTGATGTCTACATCGCAGACCTTGCCGGGAGGCGGGAGGTGCTGGAAGTCGCAGTTGAAGATGTTTTGACCTGCACCAGCGGTCTGACCCTTCTTCTTGTATACTGTGGGAGTTAGAAATTGTTAGACTATGATTTGAGAAATAGTTATGTGGGCATTTTTGGGAAAGAATTTTACTGCTAGTATAAAATTTTATAAGTGCTGTAAATGTGCCAAGAATGGTGAAAATGGTAACAGTATATTACTTTTTTTTTATACAATTAATATGACTGTAATTCAAAGCAATTACAAGATTTAGGACTAAATAAAGAAACATTAAAAAAAATGCCTTTTGTCAAGCCTTTCTTGTAAAATTAAAAAAAAGGTTTTTTTCTTATTTTATACTCTTTTGTATTTACTTTAATATATTGAAATATAAGGTAAGATATTTCCATAAACCAAACTTACCAGACAAAAAATCAATAAGCTGTTCTTCCCAGTATCTATAACTCTCGTACCCAGTTCCTTTATACCAGATCAGGGTGCTTCGAACATCAGCGGGCAGCGGCCGGAACCCCAAGCCTGGGCTGGTGCCAATCACACTGTACTCTTGTTGCAGACGTGGCACCCTGGGGTTGATGAAGTGTTGCAGGAACGTCACCATGCAGATACCGAATAAGGCTATGAGAACCGCGTAAAAGATTGTGTAGAAGATCAGGATTTTACCTGGAAATAAAATGGTGGTTTTTTAGACAAAAGTTACTGAACCTAAAAATATTCTAGACACTAGAGTAGACATATATTTACTAGCTACACTTTGGGTCAAATAACACACATTTCTGAAGTAGGCTATTTCAAGCTTAACAGCAAGTAAATAAGTTTAAAATCTAGAAATTCATCTTTAGCAGTTTATTTTGAAGAGATTTCTTAAATAAAAACTCATCAACATTGTTTATCTTTAGGTGTCTACTCAATGCCGGGGCTGCGGGATTGTTCGAAAGAGTTACCGCGGCCCTGGTACATTAAAGGCCTACGACGGAACACGACGGTTTTTAGTCGGTAAAAGTCTGACACTCCCTCACTGCTGCTTTATAACCCAGAGTGGGAGGGGTCATTTGATGATTTTTTACGTCGGTAAAAAAAAAAAGGTGTCTACTCAAATGGAGTAGGTACTTACTACTAGTACTTCATACCATTTAGTCCATGAATTCCAAAAAGTTTTACAATAAGAAGTACCGAATTTAATTTGTAATTCAAATGTACGCAATGTATCTAAAGATTCAATGATCAATTTGGTAAGAATAGTTTATGGGTTTGCCACATTGCTATTCAAATATGGCTTCCATTAAAAATCTTTTGTACTTAAATACTTTTTGTTAAGGAAACCAACCCATTAAGGTTATCTTCACAGAGTTACGTACATACAATAATCTTACGTGTATTTAGTTTGAAGTGATAACTTAATGGCTTCCGAGTAGACCAATTATTTTTTATTACCAAAACAAAACAATAGTTTTACGATAAAGATGAATTGTTATGAGCCGAAAAGTATTAGTTTAAAGTAAGTAAATAATTTTTTTTTATATTTGCCTATGCAGTACCATGGCTGGACGAATGTCCCACATTCTTCAGTTGGAACCATTCTGTGGCCAATTGACGAAGAGTACAATACAATAATATAATGCATTTTTTAATGTACGTAGGTATTATTTATTTAGATTTTTATTTTAAGTTTCATAAACTTAAGCTGTCATAAAATTAAGATTCTGAAGCCAATCAATTGTAGTACAATTAAATTAAGTACAAAACAGACAGAATATAGGGCTTCTAATCAGATTTAATAGTGAGAAGATTATTTTAGGCGTTTATCCAATTAATAATAAGTTAATCCAAAATAAAACCTCATTAATGAGATAATCTGTACTCATTAATAAGGATTTATTATAATTAATTGGATAAAAGGTTTAGTGGTTTACTTTGAGCTGTGATTGTATAGTTTTTTAATAGGCAATTACGAGAAGAAAATATGATCCCTAAAAAATTGTTTCAGGCTAATGAATGGATGAACTGTATGAAAACATGAGTGTGAAAGTGTATGACTGACAAGAAAGTATGACTGGCAGTGTGTACGTGGTGAGATAGTAAACATTAGTATTTTATGTGATTCTTAAACTTAATAATGCTATTATTTATTAATAACAAGAATACTCAAAATTGGCAGGCATCGGCATACGCTCATAAGCCACGCCCTCCAAACAACGGTTGATGACTGTAAACATCATGTATTATAACAAAACTATCTCAACTTCACGTAACTTCTGTATGAAAATAATTTCGTAACATAAAAATACTATAACTGAAAAAGGTCACTGACCCCATCTTCCAGGAGTACGTCCCAAAATTTCACCAGTTTCTTCATTGTATAGAAAATGTCTATGTGGAATTCTCCTCCCAGACCTGTCTGAGAGCTTTGTGTCCATTTGGAATTCTTCTAGCCTAGGATGCCTACTCATTTTCTATTTTAGAAGGCACTTTCTTTTATAAAATACGAAAAATTAAATAGTAAACACAACACACACGCCCAGCCGCTGCCGCAGTTTGAAATAACTAGTGTTGTACCACGATCGCACAACACATCTATAGTAAGTATTCTGTAATCGCACAATAATATAATGTATGTACTATATGTATTGATTGAGACTATATTAAACTGATGAATGAGATAAGCTCCTTTAGTAATGTTAATAAATTACGTCTACATATACAATGTGTTTGAAATGTATTTTGGCGAGTCTAATTTGGCTGACTTTGACTTTGATGCGCTGCGCAAAGAAGATTTTAAGACCTTATTCCAAGTTATTTCACACGTTTTGTACGCACTAACCATGGGAGGTATACAATAAAAACTTACTTTAAACTTATAAAGAAAAAAAAACATTTCATTCAATTTTTTTGAAGTTGGATAATCGCTTAGGAAAATCATTTTTTTAGTTTTTATTTTTGACTTCCCTAGTGCATGACAATGACATGATTTCAAAGACATCAAAACTGTTATCGTCAATTTGTAATTTGGAGTAGTATGAGTATCTGTGTGTGACTCGTAGAAATACAATTAATTTTTGGAGCCTCCACCAATAAAATATAATTAAAAACACAATGGGATCATCTGTGCATAAAATCATTGTTATAGTTGGATTTATCTCGTTATTCCATTCCGCCTTTTCAGCTGCCCAACGTAAGTTAACAATTCTCAAGAAACTGTACCTATAGATTAACTCTAAAAAACTATGTTATATTTACTTATTTAACTGTTACAGATCGGTCTTACCTGCGAATAACGTCTCAGGAATTCACAACCTTGCCTTTGGATGTAAGTACAAAATGTATTAAACTGTTCTAATAATTTTTTCGATGATAGCATATTATGAAATTAAATCCATGTCCCTGTTGTGATTTCAGATTGTCGTTCAGGCTGTAGCCAGTTTGTTTGCTGTGATGTGGGGAGTGCTCAACGTGGCTGGCAACCTCCGAGAGATTCCCGCAGCCGCTGAACTAAACACTGTTAAATGGGAGAACCAGAGGAATCTTCCATCTTTCTACATTTTCAACCACAGAGGAAGAGCTTTAGCAGATAATTATATGCCAAGCGGGGGGAAATGTGAATTAGAGAATGTAGAGTAATATGTATAGTAGATTTTTTTTTGCATAGGAAAGTCATTTTTGTTATGTTTTAACACTGAATATAACTTCTTCATAATAAATGTAGATATTGGGGGAAGTTATGAGCAAAGTTATGTATTGAACTGATAACTGAAATCAAAAGAATGAATAAACCAGACAGTTTTTCCCTTGATATTCAAAATTTATGAACAAAAAACAATACTGAACATGCTTATGGCACCAACATGCTAACTTCAGACTGGCAAAGAAAAATGGCAAGAACTGTAGTTTTGCATAATTGCACTTTTTCCAGTTTCTGTTATACAGATAAAATACTTGTCTGTCTATAACTTAATATTTGTATCATATCATCTGCATTTAATACGATTTTTCATGGTTTTTCAACTCTTTATAATTAATGACTTTGCTTAGGTTTAAGGTGATAGCAAGATTCTACAAATGTTGTATTATAAGGAATACTTTAGTATTTATTTCATTTCATTATAAATAATTTGGTTAAAATTAAATAAAACAACTCTGTCTTAAAATATACCTTTTATTTTTAATTAACTTTAATTTTTTTACATTGCTTTTATCCAAGGTTTTTCTGTCTGTCAAGTAATAACAATAGTTATCATTTTGCATTGTATAGAAGTATTATTGCTGAGTAAATTTTTTATGAATGTGGATTCTATATTTATCAATAGTTCTAATGTTTATATCCTCTAAGCTGCTGTTTGAAATCATATTCAAGTAATAACATCTGGAACTTATGTCTAAACCTTACAAACAAGGCACGCACAATCTTTTAAGAGGTATTCTGTTGGGTATGAAGTTAAACAGCAGTTACAAACTTACTATTATTACTTTTTGTTGGGATATCTTGTATCCCACATTTTTTTATACATCACACATTACAAAAGACTGGAAGCTACTGATATCTTGCTGCACATTACTGAGGTCAAAGTAGTGCCAGCTTAACCAAACATTAACAGATATATCCACCAAGTTATACTCATAACATCATCTCTTTCATACATTCCTTCACAGGTCAACCTTAACAATAGACATAACACAAGGTCCTTATTTCTAAATGCACATATCCATTGTCTAACCACCACAAGGCTATCGGCCTCCTCGTCCACCTCTAAAGCCACCTCCTCGGTTGAAACCGCCACCGCCGCCGCCTCCGTAGCCGCCGCCGCCACCCCGGCCGAAGCCTCCGCGCCCGCCTCCGCCGCGACCGAAGCCGCCACCACCGCCCCGGCCGCCACCACCACCACGGCCGAACCCGCCGCCGCCACGACCACCACGAGGACCTCCCCGTCCGCCCCCGCGACCGCCCCCCCTCTTCGCACCAGGCGGCTGTGGCAAGAACCTCTTCAGAGGCAACAACTTCGCAGGATCGATGTAAAACTGCTGTCCATCTTTAAAACTGTTAGCTTTGAAGTTATCACTCATCTTAACCGACACAAAGTAGTCACGGAGGTTGCCGAATATCTCGTCAATTTTACCGATCTGTTCCTTGTTTTCGAGGAAGATGGGCGCGTTGAAGTATGGTACATCTTCTATGTCCACCTTGCACACTAAGTCGTCTTGTACTGTCCAGCCGTAGTGTCCGAGGGGGATGACGGACTCTGGAGGGCCTTGGTCCTGCTGTCTGAAGCCACCGCCGCCGCCTCCTCGTCCGCCCCGTCCGCCGCCGCGGCCGCCGAAGCCGCCTCGGCCGCCGCCGCCTCCCCGTCCGCCGAAACCTCGACCTCCTCCGCCGCCGCCGCCGCCACCGTAACCACCTCGACCGCCGCCGCCACCACCTCTACCGCGGAACGACATTATTTACAAATAAAGTGTCGCAAAATAAAGCGTGTTTGAGATATAACCTCAAAGCGTGCGTGTTATCACCATGCACGCTCGTCTGACAGATAACTATTTTTTTATCTATGTTCGGTGGACGAAACTATGACAGTTTGCAATATGTGTTGCCAGGAAAACCATCGATGATTATGGTTCTTACGCCTACTTCTTCATTCATTTCCATGCATGTTTTAATCATCATCCTGCCCTTATCCCAGGAGATCCTGCGCATGTTTTATTCGTCACACTTTTAATATAAATCGAGCGCGCTCCGCTCGCCCGGCGCCCCTCTTCAATTTTACTAAGGGTCTTCAACGAGCCAAATAGCCTGGTGGCAGAGAAACGGACAACGTAGTAATACTTCCGTTTTTCTCCCGTTTAGTTCGGAAACCTAAAAAATTAATGCGGCTTTTTCACAATTTGCCCTGTTTAGGCTTCAACATCATCATCATAATCTCAGCTATAGGACGTCCACTGCTGAACATAGGCCTCCCCCTTATGGTAAGTTTACACGCTTGCCAAGCCTTCGCAAGCCTCGACAATCGCAAGCGTGTAAAAAGGGCGTTTGGCTTGGCTTGCGTGAGCTTGTGCGCGCTTGCTTCCGATCCAGTCGAGTGTCGGTTTTTTCACGCAGATCAAAGGGCGCTTGTGGCAAGCGCTTGCGACGCAGTTACACGTTGGTCCGCATTTTGTGATCTCGCGGCGAGTACACGCTTGCTTGATTGTACAAAAAAAATGAGTTGCTGGTCGAATGAGGTGTCTTTGATTTCTGGAATATTACCAGATGGAATCCTGCATTTCTCAGTCGTCAAGTTATCCTTTTTTTTTGTTTTACATTGCTTACATTTCAAATAAAGTACGTTAAACCAATTGCATTAGCTGTCGCAATTTCGGTGTCCGTCATGCTTGGACGTATGTTGCAGACTGACGCATTCACAAGCGTGTAAACGCCTTCCAAACGCCAAACGCGATTTGTGGAGGCTTTTGTCTGTTTGCCGTTTGCCACGGCTTGGCAAGCGTGTAAACGTACCATTAGATCTCCACAGGTACCTGTTGGAGGCGACCTGCATCCAGCGTCTTCCGGCGACCTTTATAAGTCGTCTGTCCACCTTGTTGGTTAGGCTTACTATGTTTAGGGTCGGTTCATATCTAACGGAATATGCGTCGCGTATCATCGGTCGCGTAACGCCAGGACTGACAAATATACAGTAAAACATTCAATCATTCACACCTAACCGATGATGCGTTAGTGCGTCGATCATACATTTACGATACGCTCGACGCATTTTCCGTCAGATATGAACCGACCCTTATATTTAAGGTACCTACCATTTTTCTAATGTGAGTATATAATCAATGAAAAGCAAAAAATAAAGTTACGTTTATTTCAAGACCAATGCACTAAAAAATATAAAATGCTTTTTAGTGTTATATCTTTAAAATTGATGTTTCCTGTGAATAGGCAATTCAATGTGCTTTTCACAGGCTAACTGACTGACAGCGTCAATGATAGAGATGTTATATTAGGGTCATTTTTCAGTAATCATATTATTGAATATATTAGTTAACGCATATTATGATACCATACCTATTACTGGGTATTAGTCAAATATTAGTGGACAGATTCAATACTAGCTACTCAATGTAATATTGACACCGGCTTTTATTATCTGAATATGAAACATGCCTATTACCAATGATATTATAACTTATAATATCATTGCCTATTACAGAAGTAAAACTGTGATTAAATTTTCCTTCATACTTTAACAGGCTTAACCAAAACCTCCACCAAAAATAAATACAAAATAGCTACTAACTTAATACGTATTAGGTAAATATTATCAATCACTGCGTGCACGTGCTATCCGATTACAATATGGAGTCGCTGTGACATACGCTGTGAGCTTCGGTCACCGCTAATATTCGTAATAGACTAGCGAGCGAGCTTTGCTATTACGCGTCCCTAATATTTGACTAATACCTGGTAACCTATTACTTTAGATTCGCGTATCCTAATATTAATATACGTGGCTTGTATTATAATACCTGTACCTATTATGAATATATTAGTTACATCTCTAGTCAATGACATTACATTGTCATTTATTGTTTTGACATTGTCAATTTCAAAGGTAATAGAATTGTACCGTTTTTAATTTCTACGATTGTTGAAAAGATTTTTTATAGCGAATTGAATAGCCTGTATTCTGTGCCGTCGCCTTGTGTTGTACTTAGGTACAGTTAAATTCGGATGTTATAAGTCTTATTCACGGAGTACATTGAACATATAGGTAGTCTTAATTATTACTACTAATGGCGACGTTGGAAGACGAGAACAAGCATTTGCGGGAGAAAATTGAATGGTCGCAGACAAACAATGAAATTATACAGAAAGCTCAGTATTTCAAGATGCTGGCTGCTCAGAGAGAAGATGAAAAGCTGACCCTCATGAAAGAAAATAACGAATTAAGGCTAAAATACAGCGTGAGTTCGTAATATCTATTTAATACCTTTCCTATTGCTTCGAACCTGATAGTAACGCGATGTGTAGTCCTACAGCCCTATTGAGAAGAAAATTTGTTATATTTTATGAAATTATATAAGTAATTCAAATTTTGTGTTGAATAAATAGTTTTTCTTTCTTTCTTTCTAATTAATAGCATTAGTCTGCTGATGTATTTCTCTCATTATGAATTACGTAGAAGCATAGCTTTACATATATTTTTTTTTATTTCAACTGCAGAGGTTCAGAAACAATGTGGATTTCCAACTAAGAAAACTGGATGGTGCATTACAAGAAGCCAGCGAGAAAGCCATTTCACATCTCGTCAAAGCATCAGCAGAAATAGCTAAGAGCATGGAATTTGTTAAGCAGTGCATGAGAGAAAGTCGGGAGATGGATGCTCAGTCTCCAAGATGGAGTGCTATCAGTGATACCCAGAGTTCAGGGAAGAAGGAGAAGGTGCACCGAGTCCCCCCAATGGTAGGCGGACAGTCTATACAGCCAGTGGTGGCACTCAGCAGGACTTTGCTGAATACTAGTATTACAAGTGAGTTGTAGCTTGCCATGGTAGTATTTAAATACAGGCATGTTAATTTGTTTCCATAATATGTTAGCCCTACAATATAATTTGTTAAATTATGGAATCAGGCATTACTTTGCCTTGAAATCCATGACATTAAATCACATGAATTTCGGGCCCAAGCCCGTGTCTGATGACTCAAAATCTCTTGAAGATTGAAGGGTGTAGAGGGGCGAAACACATGTCGAGTATCCAAAAGCCTCGATTGACAGTCTTCAAATTTCAAATAATGTATTCATATATATCAAAGCTCACACTAAAATACAACACTATTTCTTAAAATATGCCTAGGTTAAACTTGTGTTTCAAGCGAAAGAAGAGCTATTTGATAATTTGACAATCTAATATACCGATATTTAAAGAGCTGGTAAATACATCATGTTTACTTATACCTAATACTTATTTATTATTGTTTGCGTCAGCAGTTTTATTTACACACTATAAGTAGGTCTTCCATACGGTCATAAGACACACATTGCAGATAATTATAGTCTTATGGAAATCAGTCCTACATATTTTTCAAAAATCTCAAACTCAAAAACGTTCATTCAAATTAGCCTGATAAATCAGCACTTTTCGCACGTCAAAAACAAAAGACAGCCCCCAAAATGCCCGCCCTTCACCAAACATTTCATAAGATTTTGTGTTAATGTTTCTTCTAAACAAATATAATTCGAGTTTACAGGTCTTACTAAGCATAGATATTTATAAGTGTGAACTTTTATCTTCCAGGGTCAACAACTAATAGTCCCAATCGCAGTAATATAACACAAAGAGCAGTTCCTATGCACATGTTACAAGGTTTGTATTTTTATGAAATATCTACAGCATCACTGGCATCCCTAGCTAAGTTGATGAACCTTCTTTTATCATCCTACTGCTGGACACAAGCCTCCTCACACAAAGAAGGTCATGATACAGCATAAGTAAAAAAAGTCCTACCAAAGAGTATCATGTTGCCAATGTCACTGGGTTGAGGAAATCAAATAGGCAGCCATTCCATGACAAACACTGGTAAATAGCTGCATCCGGTTTGACCAGAAACTGATCCCAAACATGGTTGGGAGAAAGCTTGACATATAATGAATAAATTGAGAGCACCTTGGCTTGCTACATTTTGTATGTAGAAATGTCATAGAATTTCAATTAACTATAGTAAGTTCAACTCAGTCTTGCGCGCGGCCTTATGTGTGGGTAACCCTTGTACATATACAGTGACTTTGTGTGCGTGACAAGAGGTACAGTCGGGTACAAATACAGTTATTTAGGGGTTACGGCTGTTTTAAGAAAAACAGTTATTACGTAATTTAATGTTTATTTATTTATAACTAGCTTCTGCCAGCGGTTTCACCCGCATCCCGTGGGAACCTCTGCATGAACCCGGATAAAAAGTAGCCTATAGCCTTCCTCGATAAATGGGCTATCTAACACTGAAGAATTTTTCAAATCGGACCAGTAGTTCCTGAGATTAGCGCGTTCAAACAAACAAACAAACTCTTCAGCTTTATAATATTAGTATAGATGATTCTGAATCGCTACTTGAAAAATCAAATGATGAATTTTGCATTCTTAGTCCACACTTTTATTTATTGTCCTCGTACCCCGAGCTAGAAAATATGTAAGGAGTATTTAATTCATCTTAGATATTTCACCTCATTTATTTCTTAGATACTGTCAATGTCAATTTGAAAAAACGTATGAGAAAATAATGAAAAACTGTAAAATGTAATAATAAAAAGCTTTGAATGTTGTTTCATTTTTTGAAACGCTACCTGACTCCTTAAACATTTTCTCCGTGAAGAACTAGACATTTTTGTAAACGACTGTACCCATAACAAAAAGCGATAAGAACACGTCATGCTCGGACGACGTCACTGTCACACGAATGAAAGTTGTATATTTACAAGCCGACGCACACATAGGGCCGCGCGCAAATCTGAGTTGAACTATCTATAACAGTGTTTAAAGTATTCTTAATACACTACAATATGATTTCACCATTCTTTTTATAGATGTGTACATACCACTAACAAGGATAGACATACCTACCGCCAACATGGATGTGGACGCCATCATGGAGGATAATAACGCCGATGACAGCACTGAGGGTTTACTCGAGGGTATGGAAGGTAACTATCAAATCACAAATCAAAATAACTTTATTTTCAGGCTGCATTGTATATAAAAACACTTGTCAGGCCGACATCCACACCACTATCAACCTGTCCAGTCATTAGAAGAGGGAGATCCGCCAAGACGGCTTGAATTTTGTCGTTTTATGCTATGTTTAAACCTATAGGATTCTGTACTTTGTAGAAATATGCAGAAACTATTTGAAAACATACAGTCATTATTTCCAACAGGTGAGGAGGAGATCAGGGAATCTGATGGTCACATATCGGAAGAAGATGAATTTGAAGCGTAAGTTTTATATATTCACTAGCGACCCGCTCCGGCTTCGCACAGGGTAACTGTATTTCCCCACTATTTGATGTATGTTATTACACATATAAACCTTCCTCTTTAATCACTCTATCTATTGATAAAAACCGCATCAAAATCCGTTGCGTAGTTTTGAAGATTTAAGCGTACAAAGGGACATAGGGACAGAAAAAGCGACTTTGTTTTATACTATGTAGTGATAGTGACTATTCACTAGTTTCCGACAGCGGTTTCACCCTTATCCCGTACGAACTACTGGATATTCTAAATCCCCATAGCCTTCCCTGATCGTGTTTCGGAGGGCACGTTAAACTGCAGGTCCTAGCTGTCATTTGAACATCTTTGGCAGTCGTTACGGGTAGTCAGAAGCCAGTAAGTGTCGAGACTTATGTAGAGGTATTGGGTTGCCTGGGTTGAGGTCAGATAGGCAGTCGCTCCTTGTAAAACACTGGTACTCAGCTGCATCGCCGACCCAAACACATGTGGGAAAAAAATTGGTTGCCTGTAAAGTCGGTATACGGGCGAAAGTTTTACGTGACAACGACTTTGAGTCTCTCTCGCTCTGTCTCTCTCGCTCTTAGGCGGGCTAACTGTGCTCGAGTGGAAGGGACGCGTGCCTTTCACTTTTTATGTCTGTCTCTCTCGCTCTTAGGCGGGCTAACCATGCCCGAGGGGAAGGGACGCGTGCCTCTCACTCGCTCTCATTGTGAGCGCATAACGTGAGCGGAGCGTAACGCAGTTTCTTGAAGTGTCACCCGGCAAACCAATTTATAAGACGTTGTCACGTCAAAAGGCTAGGCACATTATGATGATGTATGTATATTTACGATATTATAAACAATCTATGGAGTTTCTAATTACCGTGTGTAATATAAATTACAGAAGTAGACTTGAGCCTGTCAGTGAGGAGGACTCTTCAATCAACGTCAGAGAAATTGATCCAGCAAGGTAGGACTACATATTATTTATTTATCAGCTTTCGATGTCACAATGGAAAATGTCCTAAGAAAGTAGCGCCGCTTAAATGTGGGTGTTCGGGGGACGAGTAACGTTACTGTCTCCTCCCTTATACGCCTTTAGAACCCGTCCATTTTTTTTTAAACAAATTCACCAATCAATCAACACCTATCTTTGACGGATGTCTCAAGGAACACTAACGTCTCGTTAGTTTAGTAGTAACTGATCGTTCTGGTTGCGTTATTTGACCTACAAGAAGGCGTCTGACCTACCTGCCTTGCATCTCTGTTCATTGCTTCCTCCATGGGATCTGTTACAGACTCAGGCTACAGAGTGACAGACAGTCAGACGGTAGAAAGGAGAAACAAATGAGTACCTCAAGAGGAAGCAACCACATTGAAGACCCGTTGGAGGGACCTAGCTGGTTGCTAGACGACACACCTAGCAGTGGCACACCGGTTAATAATAAGGTATTTTGTGGTTTCCACTATTATTATCTATACTAATATTATAAAGCTGAAGAGTTTGTTTGTTTGTTTGTTTGAACGCGCTTATCTCAGGAACTACTGAAACTGGTCCGATTTGAAAATTTCTTTTAGTGTTAGATAGCCCATTTATCGAGGAATGCTATAGGCTACTTTTTATCCCGGTACGGGAAGTAGTTCCCACGGGATGCGAGTGAAACCGCTGGCAGAAGCTAGTTAATTTATATGTCTTTACCAGATCATGGGACTGTACATAGGTCTCGGATTTTTTGAAGGCGAACGTGAGGCCCAAGCCAACACGCTAAAGCCCTTTTGAGATAACTTTAATGAAATGGTGACACAAAACCGACGATTATTCCTGTATACACTATAGAAATGTACCCAAGGATAATCTCCGTTTCTGTGCTAAAGTTTTGCTAACTATGGAAGAAAACTACTTGGGCTATTGTGATGTGGTATGTGATGGATGTTTGTTATGAAGAATAAACATTGCAAAAACTGCATGCTTTACTTTACATTTTTAATGGTTCAATTGATATTAAAGCTTTACTGAAAGAAAATATTTTTAGGGAGTCTCCAGCAGTGGAAGGAATTTAGAGCCGGACTCTACGACAGAAGTTGAGAAAACGCCCTTATCTAGCCGAAATGAAGTAAACACAGAGGTAACTATATTTTATTATACTATAAAATGGTCGCAAAATAGAATATCAACCTTCATACAAAGATTACTAAAGTAATTTAGTTCTGCAAACGTTTCAGAAGAAAATAACATTATTTTTTGCTTTTCTTTTTAGAGTTCCGTACCCAAAGGGTAAAACGGGACCCTATTGTTTTCGCTTCTCTGTCCGTCCGTCCGTCTGTCACCAGGCTGTCTCATGAACCGTGATAGTTAGAGAGCTGAAATTTTCACAGATGATGTATTTCTGTTGCCGCTATAACAACAAATACTGAAAACTAGAATTAAATACATATTTTGGGGGCTCCCATACAACAAACGTGATTTTTTTAGCCATTTTATAAATAATGGTACGGAACCCTTCGTGCGCGAGTCCGACTCGCACTATTTTTTTTTAGAATTGTGTTTTGTTTCAGTCAAAAGGTTTATACTCTTTGCCTATAAATAGCTATAAAACGTCTGCTACTTGTAAAGTACTTCTTAAATTCCTGATGTAATATTGCAATTATCTGACTATCTGATAAAAGTGTAACTGTGTTTACCTACAGTCTACGGAGAGCAGTCCAGTGGTAGCGTTCTCTCCGACAGTGCGTCGACGCAAGCGCACGTCATCGCCGGTGCCGCTGACGCCCGTCCAGCGACAGCGTTACTCGCCAAGACCCAACTCGGCGAGGCGGAACAGGTATTGTCTCCAAACTTTATGTCATCATGGTACATTGCCCATGGCATGAACCTTGTTAGAGGTACGTTTTGAATTCTGCGATTCTGCACATGTCTCGACAGCATGAAGTCGGCCGCATGGGCGGTCGGCAGTCGCAGCCGGCTTCAAGAACTCAAAACGAACCTTTAGATAGCCATATGTGTGTTTGTGCTCAGAATTTAGCTGTAGACGGTAATTGAATAACAAAATGTCTTTTGATGAATAATATTGCAATTTTATTATAACATTTCGCATACAACTCTTAGGGGCCGTTCAAGTATTACGTAAGCACTATAGGAGGGTGGGGGGGTCTTTGTTTTGCTTATTTTGGATGACATGGAGGGTAGGAGAGTCCAGATGATGATTACGTCATCGATAGTTATTTACTTTTTTACACGAATGGCAACCCTCACATTGTCTATGCTTGAAAACGAAACGCATTTTCGGGGATTCCCGCAAATATACACGCATACGTTTAGGTACTCGCTTTAGAATCGATTCGGGGAATTACCGTGCGCTGTTCACTTGTCTAAATTTCTTCTGTCAGTGTATTGTTTTGTTCGGATACTATAACATTATGATTATAATATAAAAAAATACATTTTTAATTGAAAAATGTTTACGTAAGCATGGGGGGAGGGGAGTAAAAGCTTTGCTTACTTTTGCTGACAAGGGGGACGGAGGGGGGTAAATAATTGTAATAAATCTGCTTACGTAATATTTGAACGGCCCCTTATTTTTACTTCTAAATATAATAATAATATTTTCTTAATTTTAACGTGTAAAGAAAGTTCTCCACATTACACTATCACTATCAACCACTACATCTTACTCCTCAGCACAAGCGGTCGTGTACTCAAAGTATTGGTAGCGAAGATGCGCCTGGAGGGCGGCACCCCCGCCAAGCGGCCGCGCTCGCCGCCGCCCTTCAACGCGCCCAGCCCCAAGGGCGCCACCGACTCCAGGGTCATTGTGTCGTGAGTATATTATTATATATTTGTTGTTAGCTGTAGGTTTCTTTGAATAGAGTAAATTTAATATGGTAATATCAAAATAGGTAAGGAAAGCAGGTATTTGTCATGAAATAAGGAAGTTAAAAGTGAATAAATTATTTTTTCAGTTTATTTATTAGGGAAAACAAACAATTACACGCTTAATATAATCAAACAAAATGTTCAAGAAGTATACATCAGTGTGCAACTCATTACGTTATCCACAGCTGAAACAAATAGTAATAAGTACCTACATCAACCATAGATCTGTCAATCGGTGCAACCTCATATTAATATTGAACCCTCATACTTTTTTTTAACTAAAAGATCATCATCTTTCATCATTTATCGTCACACTGCTGGGCACAGGCCTTCTCTCATACAGAGGATTGAGCGTTAATAACCACTCTTGCTCAATGCGGATTGGTGATTCACACACTATAGTGCAGCTGTCCTCGATATGTTTTTCTTCACCTTCAATCAGTCATTGGTGTCTAAGATATACTTAGGAAATACATTCAACCTTAGAAAAGTTTCATTGGTTCTTAAAAATACCAAACAATATTACAGTGAATCCGGTTCCCTAAGCAAAGAAACTGTAGAACAAGCCCAAACAGTAAGTCGTCGAGAAAGCCACAGTTCTCAAACTGTGAGTGAGAGAGGACGCCACAGTCGCGAGTACGAAGATGTACGAAGGGTGGCGAGCGAACACGAGCGGAGGACTCAAGATGGCTGCGAAAGGTTGGTAGAACAACCATTTGTTACAACGTGCAATTATTTTTTGGATAGTTCAATCATTAGTCATTTTATTTCTTAATAGCTGTTTCCCGCAGTTTCACCTGCGACCTGAGTAACTACTTACTTCCCGTTCCGGGATAAATAGAGCCTATCTCATCCAGGGATGGTGCAGCTTCACAAGTAGGGCATGTAATATCGGAAGGTTTTCAATTCCGATACTGATTTCCGATATTAGATCTCAATATCGGAATTCCGATATTAATATCGGAATTTCGTTATTTATTTAGAAATTGCACATTTTATCCATAAATTGCACAAAATCGGTATGCGGTTGGATTGAATACAATAAAAAACATTTCAATATTCTTTAATTTGGTTCATACATTAGTTGTTTTGTTTTTAAGCATGCTCACTGATATATTAAATCACATATTTCTCATTATTTTCCATTATTTTTATAACTAATTAAACTACCTGACTCAGAATCAACAAAACTTCTTACAATTTAAAATGTGGAAGCAAACTCAACAATTAGGAACAACAAGAAATGGAAATATTTGTTTATCATATTACTCATTATTATATCCTATACTTACAACTAATAAACTATCGAACTTAGAATCAACAAACATATTAGAATTTAAAATATTAAAGCAAAATCAACAATTTGGAACTACAATTATTGGAAACATTTGTATATCATACAAATTACTCATCTATACTTATTAGTAATTAAACTACAAAATTCAGGATCAACAAACTTTTTTTTAAATGTACAAGCAGAATCAACAATTATTGGAAATATTTATTTAAACTTATTACTTAACAAAACTTGAGTAAGTCTTGTTGATTCAGAGTTTGGTATTTTAAATTATAATATAATGTTACTAATTTAAATTTAGATATTGTACATATTTACATGACGTGAAAATAAACTTATATATACAACTAAAAACAATTATAAATTTAGATTATATGATGTGTTTATATTTTAAAACTCAAAATACAGAAAACATTGTCCGATTTCGATATTGCGATATTGGGTCACCCAGAATCGGAATTGTAATATCGGAACTTGCACTCCGAGATTCCGAGATTCATGCCCTATTCACAAGCAACATTGCAACAATTTTCAAAATCGCTTGAGGTAGTTTCGGACCCAACAAACAAATGTTTTCACTTTACTATTTAGTAAAGACGACGCCTACGAATTTCTGATTTAAACAAAACAACAGAGCATCTCAATATTAATAGAAATAACATAACTAACAATAATGTTTACACAAAAAAGGAATCTGTACGGTATTTACTTCATCCATCATCCTCCTGCCCTTATCCCAATTTTATTTGGGGTCGGCGCAGCATGTTTTCTTCTTCCATACTCTTCTATCTGCCGTCATCTCACAAGTAACATTCTTTCTTACCATATCTACTTTCACACAATCCATCCATCGTTTCTTTGGTCTTCCTCTTCCCCTATATCCGTCCACGTTCATACTCATCACCTTCCTCACAACATGACTCTCATTCCTCCGCATCACATGCCCATACCACGACAGCCGGTTTCCACGCAGTTTTTCTGATACCGGCGCTACTTTCAAACTTCCTCTTATATACTCATTCCTCACTCTATCCATTCGCGTAACTCCACACATACCTCTTAACATTCTCATCTCTGCCGCATGCAATTGTCTTTCATTCGTCGCTTTTGTGGGCCAGCACTCTGATCCATACAAGACAGCAGGTCTGACCATACTCTTGTAAATTCTCCCCTTAAGTTTAAGGGGAATACGAGGGTCACAAGTTGTTCCCGTTACCTGCCGCCATTTCATCCATCCTGCGTTAATTCTGTGCGTAACTGTCCGATCTATTTCGCCATCGCCCTGAATAAGCGAACCGAGATACCGGAAATCGGAGCAGACTGGAAGAAGTGGTATTTACTTATCAGACATTTTTGGACCATGTTTATAGCAAAATGATATTTGTAACTTTACAAAAAAAAATGAGGTCTACCTACAAGATTATATCTATTTTTTTATTTTTCAATTTTCAAAAAACCCAAAATTCACTTTTGCAACTCAACATAATTTCCCTTCTAACCACCATAGGCGACCAAGCCAAGACGGCGACAGCGCTCGCAGCCGCCGTCACAGCCGCGACAGCAACAGCCGACAACGCAGCAACAGCCGTCAGCGCAGCAACAGCCGGCAGCGCAGCTGCGACAATGACAGCCGTCAGCGCAGCTGCGACAATGACAGCAAACAGCGTAACCGCGACAGCGACAGCAGCGGCGCCGGCGACTCCATCAGCGAGGGACGGACCCGCAGGGCGAGGAAACCCGTCACTTACAAGGAGAAGCCGCTTAATAGGTATTTGTTGTTCATACTTACATATTGTCCCTCTGAACATATTGTTCCTCCTTTTTATCGTCCCACTGCTGGGCTGCGGCCTCCTCTCAAACGGAGAAGGATTGAGCGTTAATCATCACGCTTGCTCAAAGCGGGTTGGTGATTTCAGACTTTACAGTCCAGGTTTCCTCGAAAGGTTTTCTTTCACCGTTTCATCAGCCATTGATGACCAAGATATAGAAACTTAGAAAGTTCATACAAACTTAGAAAAGTTGCATTGGTACTTGCCTGACCTGGTATCGAACCCGCACCCTCATATATGAGAGGTTGGTGCTTTACCCGTAAGACCACCACAACTTTTTATTTTCACATATTATTTTCTTAAAAAGTGTCCGTATGACTTGTAGAGAAAAGCAGGCAAGACTCTTCTCAACGCTCATCTTCATAAATGATCATCAATCATCCATTATAGAGGTATACTTTACTTCACCTTTTTGTTTTGTTTATTGTACTCGACAATATCTATACAAACATTTATTACGACTCATCAATATTTCTTTTCCTTTTGTTTCAGGAAATTAAGGAGGTGATTATTGCTGGCATCCAAGCATTTTGTAGCTTTATTATTTTAATTTATAATCGAGAGACTGGAGCTCTGAAGTATTGTGATTATAAAGGTACGTTTCGAAAGCGCGCTATCGACTGCACGTGTTGCTGCCGCTTCGAACCAAAACGATTTACATACCAATCAGTAGTGCAGCTGCGGCACGTTCGGTCGGCAGTTGCAGTCGGCAGCTCGCTTCCAAAACGTACCTTAATGTTACCTGTACAAACAAGTTTTTGTTTTAAACCTACCGATTAACTGAATTAACTGAGTATTATATAGGTGAAGAGATTGTTTGCTTGATCTCGCTTATCTCTAGAGCTTCTGGTCCGAATCAAAAAAATATTTCAATGTTAGATAGCCTATGAATCCATATATTGTGATTACCTATAGTAGGGGAGGCAAGAGTGCTAAATCGGGAGTGACTCGAGCGTCAATGAGACCTATTAGATTGCGAAGCTTAGATGATAAGAAGAAAAAAATGTCCTGACATACACACACTTTCATCGGTGGGTGGAGCGGCTATAAACTTTCAAAAATGTAAAAAAAAACAGTTGCATGGACATACTCGAGCGCGTCAGATATTAATAGCATGCACGTCCTACGTCATTTTGAAAACATACGTATATTAATCTGACTGTTTCCATGGTGGGGGTGGTAGTAGGTAAGGGTTAAAAATGGGAAAAAAAATAATTTTATCGAGCGCGTCAGATTATCAAAAGGGGTGTTAAGTGAACCAAAACGAAGGCTCTTATGCAATAATCTGACGATTTAGACGTGACCTAAACTCGTGGCCATTATTTGAAATTGCAAAA
Source organism: Helicoverpa assulta (assembly GCA_963856015.1). Taxonomy (NCBI): domain Eukaryota; kingdom Metazoa; phylum Arthropoda; class Insecta; order Lepidoptera; family Noctuidae; genus Helicoverpa; species Helicoverpa assulta. The sequence continues at coordinate 930,039 of CAWLCW010000008.1, forward strand.
AAAAATCGCCATTTTGAAATACTCGAGCGCGTCAGATTAAGATATAAATGGTTCATTTATGTACCCTTAACGTAATCATCTTATAATCTGACGATTATCTGGAGGAATTCGCTTAATCTGACAATGGAAAGTTTTTTTGCAAACCTTTTAACAAATTGAAGAACTTAAAAAATTGCAAGTAAATAAACCAGTATGTATTCTTTGAAGTACAAAACTTTTATTTATAAGCAAATAAGTATGAAAAACATAAAGGACAATGGACACAAATATACGGGACCTAGTACACTCCACTAATAGCAATGTCATACATATCATTGTATAGGCCTTTTTATCTAGAACAACCTTTAATATGACAGCTTTGTTGACGTTTGCCCGTCCTGAGATATAGATCAAAAGGTGTGCAAAAGTTAAAACTAAATAATCCATTGATATCTCAAGTTTTTAAAGGAATATCTAAGTGCTGAGGCCGTGTAGCGAGGAAGGCCGTGTAGCGACGGCTTAAGAATACATATGTCGCTACCCCTTCTTCCAGTGGGTGTCGTAGAAGTCGACTAATGGAGTCAAAAATGCACCGAACACCAGTGCGAGAGAAGGAAAACTCGAAAAAAAAAAACCCTCTATCAACCCGTCTGGCCAGCGTGACAGCAGTAGGCTAAATACCTCTATGAGCAGCACAAAAAAGCCACGGCCCCTAGTTCCCGGCAGTCCCGCTATTCCCGGTCACGGTGGCGACCGTGGTTACGGCGGGACAGGGGGTGCGAAGAATCTCCGGGTTAGGGGAGGCCACCAAAACAACTGACTCTTGCGACGTACAACAGCCGCACGCTACGGCTTGACTCGCATCTGGCGCAACTCGAGGTGGAACTTGGGAAGATTAGGTGGCACGTATTAGGGTTATGTGAAGTTCGAAGAGAGGGGGAGGACACCATAACCCTCGAATCAGGTCATCTAATGTACTTCCGAGAGGGAGACCAACAATCCCAAGGTGGCGTTGGGTTTCTGGTTAATAAGTCCCTAGCTGATAACGTTGTGGAGGTGTCTAGTGTGTCGAACAGGGTAGCGTACCTTATCATAAAGCTCACCGACAGGTATAGCCTCAAGGTAGTGCAAGTGTACGCACCGACCTCGACACATTCAGACGATGAAGTGGAGGATATGTTTGATGATATATCAAGGGCCCTCCACTTCACTACTAAGACCCATTACACCGTTGTCATGGGGGACTTTAACGCTAAAGTGGGAGTACAGATTTGCGGCGAATCGGCAGTAGGATCCCATGGATTTGGAAGCAGGAATCATAGGGGACAAATGCTCGTCAACTTCCTCGAACGCGAGGGGCTCTTTTTGATGAACTCCTTTTTCAAAAAGCAGCCCCAAAGGAAGTGGACGTGGCAAAGCCCCAAATAATATTAAAATAGCAAGAAAAGCCAAAACGTTGGAAACACGTTGTAAACAGTATGCCACGACGTCATGGCAACAGAAACCAGAGTGGGGACGGAGTGAGAGAGTAATAGATAGAGAAAGAGTGAGAGAGGAATAGAAACGCGGAGAAGGAAATGTAGGCATCACGCAGCTGCACGCATTTAACTTTATCGACGAATTTTTGTTGTTTCGGCTTGCGGAAATCGTCAGATTATATATTTTTCATTATTCTTGAATTATTCCCTTCAAAATAAAAAAAAAATTAGCCGCGCTCGAGAAAGTCAAGATGACGTTTTTTTTTTACAAGTTTGTAACCTTCCTACTTCTTATCGTTTATCGCAAATTGTCAGATTAGTGGAATATACACTTTTTAGCATATAACTAACTTACCCTATCTTAATCTGACGCGCTGGAGAATGTCAGATGATAATTTTTTTTTTACTAATCTGATCCTTTATTCTAGACGCGCGGCTGCATATACAGGACTAATACTTGGTGGAGGTGTTAAATGGGGTAATAGGTACCTCCCTATATACTAATCTGCCGCGCTTGAGTAAATCCCAAAATCCCTTCTAGGGCTCCCCTACCATAGTATTTACTGCATTTCAAAATGATGAAAATTATACCGTCTTACCACAAAAACTTTTAAACGTCAGTTTATCGCTTGTCTAAAAAAATGTCAAATTATGACGTTGAAATAAGGTCCATTTTGCAGCCACACTTTTTTTAGACAAGTGTTTGGCACATGTTTAAGTTTTTGTAGTAAGACCGAAATGTTTACACATTAAATGACAATAGACTTGCTGACAATCTGATAACGACTGATCTTATTGTAATGACGTTAATCTCAATAAATTATCGAATATGTTATTCGCTATATTATTATACTCCTATTATAACCCCTTTCTCCCCTCCATTTTCAGCATTTTTCTTCTGTTAACTGAAGCTGGAGTCTCGACACCTGGAAGTTTTTAATCAGCATATAGTATTTCGTTATAAAACATCTCGACTCCGTCCACTCATAACTATCCCTGAGCGGGGCAATTGTATTGGTTGGTCACAAACTCCTTAGCTTGGGTGAAGCCTGCTATTCACTGTCAAATTATTATCAACCTTGTTCTCGTTGAAATAAAGTCTAAAATTCATCTCGTGTAGATTGTCGCTTCAGAGCTCTTTATAACGCCTTCTTCCTCCTGCCCTGTTCCTATCGTGATAATTCATTTTAGACTTTATTATTATTTATTTATTAGAAAAATACAGATTAAACCTAAGAACTAATTACAATATTCCACAAAACTGTAAAAGCAGTTTGACTTTGGGCGTGGTGAACTCAATGTGAACAAAGTCGACTTTGATTGGCATACATGTAAACCAGGGGCCCGATTCTCCTAAGTTAATAATGTCAAAATCGAATAGAAATCGAATTGCAATATGATCGTAATAGCAGTTTTAACCATATCGGGCATTCTGCTACTAATAAAAGACCAATCGTATTCGATTGACAATTGATTGGTGTGTGATTGGTCTGCTATTTTGGTGATTTTGATCTATACGGTAGTTTGCTGTACAATCATTTTGCAATCGTAAATCATTTGCAGACAAAATGATTCATTATTGAATGATAGAAAAGGATAAAAACGTTTATTTCAAAGAAAAAATAGCGGAATGCCACATACGCTTCAATCGTAATCGAGTCGGGATTGGATCTCAGTCGAATCGAGTCGAACGTCGATCGATCGTCGCTAAGTAAAATTAGGAGAATCGGGCCCCAGCTGTCTCTCGTTGATTTAAGTGCACCAAGATAGGAAGTGCTATTATGGTAAAATTTTTTGGTATAAAATACCTATCGTAAAATGTCAACAAAAAACAATCTTATTTTTTGATATTTATTTTAAAATTAAACGATGTGAACTAACAACAAATCGCACAACTGTGCGTAATTTCTAACAGTAACTACTGTCTACTAACATGGAAATATAATGCTGCGTTAGGGTCAATTCCCACTGAAAGAGCAGCGGCCGTAAATGCAAGTGACTGAGCGCGAGCGCGGCGCTCTTACGGCCGCTGCTCTTTCAGTGGGGATTGACCCTTAATGTAGTCAGAACTTGTTATTCGAGAGTGAAGGAATAGTGAGTGCACCTGTGTCTGCGCAAATGCTTGTGCACTGTAAAAGAGATCAGCCAACAGGACATCCTGTTGGCTGATCTCTTTAAGTGAGACCATATTGTAGGAACATAGTTTGTTGGATCATGGTTGAATATCTGCTCCGTTTCGTTTGGTGTAGTCTGGACCTTAGCATTTGAAAAGTTTTGACTACATTACGCAGCTTTATTCTATATCTATATGATATAGATAGATTATGCGGCTAAATGGGTAGGTAGACACTGATTGGAACACTATAATGTATTATTTTCATTCGAGTATTATTGAAAAGGATGATAATAATGAACTTAGTATTATAAAAATAAACGTAATGTAAGTACAATACGTATTTTTTTTCAATACAATAAAATTCTTCAATCCCTACTTCTAACGACATAATAAAATATTCAACATCAAATATCTATATTTTTCAATAGGCACCTCAATTTGTGTGATAAAAAATAAATAAAACAAAAAAATAAAAAGGGAAATAAAAGGTTTAATCACTACGCCTAAGTTACTTAACATAAAATAAGGAATAAGTTACATTTAGGTACACACTAGAAAAAAGGAAAAAGCACATACATAAATAAAATTAAGATAATCATGTCAAATGTTACATTTTTACGAGAACAATAATGTGTAATCCTAAAATCAATTATTTTTGCCAAGCAATTTTAGATTTAATTCCATCGAACTACAGTTTAATTCACAAAGTAACACATTAAGTTATCAATATTTTACTAAAACAAAATAGTTTATTGTTGACTGCAACACTTAATTTTCAATTTCATAATACATACATCATTCTTACTTTTTTTATATGATCATAGTGATGTTCTACATTTCAATCGATCGATATCGACAAAAATACCGTCACACAGCACTAATTGTTTCAGTCAGTATTACAAAATTAGTTTAGCTACGTCGGAAACAGAAGGTTTATAAATAAAAATGTAAGTTAATTACGAAAAATTAAAATTGCAGATTTGTTTTATATCAGATTTTTTTTTTATGTGGAAAATACTGTGACAACTTCAAATGGTTTGGTTATCGTTATAGTTAAATGGTAAATGTTCTTCGATACCTTAAACTTCAATATTAACGATATAACATGTAAACCGACTTCATAGAACAATAATATTGTTATTAATGTGCGAGTTATTCATCCTTCTTGTCGGGCGGCGCAGGCGCAGGGGTGGGCGTGGCCTCGCTCGGCTGGGGCGTGGCTTTTGGGGCTTCTTCTGTCGGTTTGGGCGTGGTTATAGGAGCTTGGGGCGTGGTTTCAGTAGATTGGGGCGTGACTTCACTTGGTTGGAGCGTAATTGTGGCTGTAGGTTCAGGCGTCACAGTTTCTTGCTGAAATATGAAGATTATTTGAACCAACCTCAAATGGAGAAGGTGCTTATTTAAATTTAAAGTTTGTAGCAGAAAATTGTAGATATTAATAATTATGAATATGAATCATTGGTCAGGTGGAAGAAACTTCATAATAACATAGATCATTTTGGGTTAATTTATTTTCGATTTTTAAACGCTGATAGGGAAAATTAACCTACACAAATACAACAAAGATGAATCATTTTCTTATTTATACACCCCTCAAAAAAGGTTTTGACCAGCTTAGACCTTCAATGATGGGATACTCTACATACCTCGGCAATAGTGATAGTAACAGTGGCCGCTTCCGCACTGTGATGGGGGCAGTCGTGATCATGATGATGATAGCGCTTCCCTCGCTTCTTCTCCACGTGCCCCGAGCAGTTCTCCAGTTCATCATCGCTGTCCTCGGAGTCAGATTCTCCAAACTTCTTCGGTTTCTCGTAAATGCAGCAGCCTGTACATAGAGACGTGGGAATAGTAAATAAATATAAAACGAATGGTGCATTAAAGTGTGCGTAGATGATCCTAGAAAAAAAAATCAGAATTTAAAGCGCTAAAAATCATTGCGCATTCTCAATTTTAACTACCTACAGTCAATTGCAGATTGTGCATTGAATTGCGCAATTTAATTGATCTCCTAGCATCCCCTTACACTTGTTTATGGGCGACATCTAAAAAACATAGTGTTACCGTATTTTTCGATACAAAGCTAAGGACATAAGCTGAACTACATTGAATTTTCGGATTCAAATCTTAGATTGGGCGATTAAATTAAAAAAAAAATATTGTGCTTTCTCTTGCCTCTTTTTTGCCATATTTGTTAAGAAAGTTAATATCTTACATTTAGACTTCTTCTTATTCATGTGTTCATTGTCGACGGTATCTTCTGTCCAGACTACCTTCTTGCGCGTCTCGGGTCGCGTCGGCCGCAGAGTAATTACTGCCACCCGCTCTACTGGCTCCTGTAACATACATATACTTGTGTGAGAACATTTAGGAACGTTCTAGAAATCAAAAAAGACAAATTAATATAATTGAAAAAAAAAGTGGACCCACCCACGTATTTATTGCAGACCGGTGTCGAACTATCGAACATGAAAAAGATGCTAAACACACCTATAACTTACGATGTTGGCAAATGAGATAAACTTTCTGCACATGTCTTACTGTTACAGCCATTGTATCGTCCCACTGCTGGGCACAGGCCTCCTCTCACGTGGAGAAGGATTGAGCATTAATCACGTAAGTCTTACTTATGTAATTACTAGCTTCTGCCAGCGGTTTCACCCGCATCCCGTGGGAACCTCGGCACGGACCCGGATAAAAAGTAGCCTATAGCCTTCCTCGATAAATGGGCTATCTAACACTGAAAAAATTTTTCAAATCGGATCAGTAGTTCCTGAGATTAGCGCGTTCAAACAAACAAACAATCAAACAAACAAACTCTTTAGCTTTATAATATTAGTATAGATATACTTATATCTTATCTTTAGTAATTTATTTATTTGAATGTCTGCGCTGCAGCCAAAGTAGCAGGTGGCAGTTATTTGCAAACGGAGCTAAGAAGTAAAGAAAACATTTTGTTGAAAGATTTATACAAATAGATTATACGTATATTTAGAAATAAAGTATAAATAAAGGTACAATTTTTAGTTTACAAGTTTAATAAAAGTATAAACACAACATAACGCATTTGCACTTAGGTGTGAAACATCATTATCAGTAAAACAAATATAGAATATCCAATATGAACCACATAATACGTATAAATTCGACTTTTTATTTAAAAACTACGAACCAAAACTACCAGTATAAAAAAATATATTTGTTAGAACAGTTAGATCTACAAATTATAAAAATGTAAAAAAATTCTTCTACTGAACTACTTTTTTCTCCACTAGACCCTTAATCTTTTCATCATGATAACCCAAAAAGTTCGACAATATATCCTTTGTATGTTCCCCCAGCTTCGGGGGCGCAGTCCTAGCATCATTACCACCCAAACCGTAAACAGTGGGGGGGCCTACCACCTTCACCGTCCCAGCATCAGGATGAGGCAACTCTTTCACCAACTCTATAGCCTTAACATGATCATCTTCAAACACATCCTTCATTTTATTAATAGGCCCATTAGGGAACGAAGCATTCTTAAATAAACCAGACCATTCCTTACTACTCTTAGTCTCAATAACTTCACTTATTATCCGTATAAGCTCATCTCTATTCTCGACTCTGTTCGAATTATCCTTGAACCTCTCATCAGTTATAAGTTCTTTCTTTCCTATAAGTCTGCAGAAGTCTGCAAATTGAGGGTTGGAACCTGTACCTATGACCATGTACCCGTCTTTGCTTTTGAAGGCCTGGTAGGGTACTAAATTGGCATGAGCGGTACCCCATCGTTGGCCCTCAATACCACAGTTTAAATATATTGTTGCTATGTTGATCATACTTGATATTTGAGTAGATAGGAGGTTGCAGTCTATCTTCTGTCCTTTGCCGGTTTTCTGACGGAAGTATAGGGCCGTCATTATGGCTCCGAAGGCATGGAGGCCGGTTGTGACGTCAGTGATGGCGACTCCAGCTTTGACGGGGTCACCGTTACGTTCTCCCGTGGTGTTGAGTAGACCCCCCATGGCTGCTGCTATAACGTCATACCTGAAATATTGTGGGACTTGTTTAGTAAATGTAAATTCTTTTTTCGTAGTGTGAGTTTGTATGATTTACCGAGATTTGCACCATTTGATGTTAGCAAAAACTGAATCATTTTCAGTAATTAACAGCCAGTTTCTTCATCAAAAGTAAAAGCCAAAGTAATGTCATAAAGTAAAAGTAACGGTCAAATTCGTTTTTTCAAGGCTAAAGTAACAGTAAAACTAATAGATAAAACGAATTTGACCGTTACTTTTACTTTATGACACTTCTTTGAATTTTACTTAGGCGTTTACTTTTGATGAAGAAACTGGCTGTAAATCGGCAAGTATATGGCTAGTTATGGTTTAGTTATAGTTAAATTAAAGTTCAAAGATTCGTGAAGTAGTTCCTTTAGTGATTGATAATTTGATTATCATTGTTATCACATTCTGTATCTTGTTATCTTACATGTTTGTAAACATTGGAAGTATCTAGTCTTATTCAAAAATAGTTTATCAGCGGTTTTTGTCACCTGATGTAATATCAACACCATTGGTGGGCCATGTGTTAACATTGTTTCCATTATCATATAGGTACTCACTCATAGATATGTGAAGCAAAGATTCAAGGTTTTATTTGATTCTTGAAAGAGATAATTTTCCCTTTTGTGTTGTAGCATGGTTTTTAATGGAGAATATACAGATCATGAGTATGTAAGCGTTGGCATTTTCATGCAATCTCTTCACCTCTTTATTGTTATTCCCAACAAAACAATAAAGAGGTGAAGAGATATAGAGCATATTATGAATTGATTATGATCACAATACACATATTATGAAATCTTATTATTGAAAGTTGGTTTAAAACTTACCCAGGTTTCTTAGCATAGGGTCCAGTAGACCCAAACCCTGTGATGGCACAGTAAATAAGTTTAGGGTTGATAGTACTAAGTTTGTCATAACCAATTTCAAGTTTATCCAATTTGCCGGGCACAAAGTTCTCTACTACCACATCACATTTCCTTGCCAAATCATAGAGTACTTTTTTCCCTGTAATCGAATTTGAAATATAATAATTATAAATGTGTATTTTTAGAGGGGTTTGTTCTTCAATTGAGGGCTGAATGAAATGAGATGGAAGGCAGGGAATAGCTCTCTTGGGAAGAAATGGAAAAATTTTATCTGTGTGATGGCTGGTTCAACACCATACTAAAAATATTTGAGTGATAAGTAAGAAGCGCATGATAAATATTAGATTTGAGAAAAACAAAAAAAAAGTTCAATATCCAACAGATATGTATAGTTATCGGCACGGATATTGAGCCCTGACCTTCACCTGCGCAGAAGTGATTTATTGGTTTATTGCCTTAAGTGTACAGTGCGCAAAGCGATCCCCACTCTTCCGCCGAGAGCTCAATATCCGTGCCGATAACTATAATTGGGCATAATAAAATTACCAATAAAGTGTGAATAACTATAGATTGTTTTAGTTACTTTGGCAAAACCACCTTTATGCCTAATGAAACAGGATTTAATTTTGTTTAGAAGTGAATCACAAGAATTTCTGTAAACAACAATGATAGGAATGATAGATTTATCTACATTAGCTTATTTATATACAGTTAAAGGATAATATAATTATATGAGAAACTTCTCCAATTGAATCTCCTTTCGAATTTAAGGTGGATGGATGGAAATGAGTGTGATGAAATGTACATGTGATAAGTAACAGGATTTATTGAATAACTTACCTTCTTGTGACTTGAAATCAATACAAATACTCTTTTTGTTTCTGTTCACTGATAGAAAGTAGTAAGAATCCTTATTTTCGCTGATGAACGGCGGTCCCCACCGACGCGCTTCGTCACCGTCTAAACTCTCCACTTTTATTACATTAGCCCCCAAATCCCCCAGCGTCATGGTACAAAACGGACCAGCAATCACTCTACTAAGGTCTAACACATTCAAATCATTCAATAAACCCGATTTCGTAGAGTAATCACATTTCAAAGCCTTTATTTGAGCCCGTAAAACGCCCAAGCCGAATTTTCTCAAGTTTTCCATAACGTTGGTAAAACAAGAATCGAAATGTATAAAATGATACAGATACCAGTATCGTGGTATTAAATGATCAAATAGAAAAGATAAGGAATGTTAAACAATGTTCGGGGCTACCTCTTGTGTTTGTGGGGGCACGGTCGCGACCGCGGTGCTGGTTGTAGCCATGTCTTCAGGTCCTGCTAGACGTTGTCGCTCTCCCATCAAACAGTGTTTTAGTGGAGATATATATTCACATTATACACTTAAACTAGAGGCTGTTGTCTGCTTAGGGACCTAATAATTTAACACCTTTTCCGCAGCAATAGCAACCTGTTCACAACTTCACGGAACTGTCAATGTCATGGCAACATAACTTACAGATTGCTGTCAATGTCATGCATGACGTTTTATGTTTTTATTTTTAAAAAGGCCGTGTTGGAAAGGCTTTACGAATAAGTTTGTTTCACAAAACAATTGAACTTTTCCATTGAACTTTTCATATTGTTTTTATAACTACCATAAACTTACGACTTTCTCAATATTTGGCTAAAACACTGACCCTGTAATTTAATTGATACTTCAATCTAAACGACCACATATTGCTAGACGATAACCACAGGCGCAGAAATCCTGTAATTTTTGCTTCCTTGACGATTTTGATAAATCTTAAAGAAAGCCTCATGAGGAAATAATTTTTACGTATTTGAATTGTTATCATCTGTCATAGGTCACAAACAAAATCATTGAACAATATAACCAGAGTCATATTTTCTCGTAGCTTAACGCCTTGTGAAATATTTATAGCAATTTTTAAACCACGAATTATTTTGAGAGGAAAAAACATACACAAACTTAACTATTACAATACTGTATTCAATATGATATGTCTTGTAGATAATCTATCAAACAATCTAGCTAGATGAACAATCGGGAATGGACCTAGCCCTCAAAAAGTTACATCCATCCGTAAGGCTGAAAATTCACATATCATTCACATTCAAAAGGCTTATACAAGGTAAGTAGTGCATAAGAGAGTAAGTGTGACGTCACAAGTCAAGGAAAATTAGTTCGCAAGTTTCGTTTTTTATCTAATGAACTGGCGATAGTTCCTTTACGGGGTCTGTAGTATAGTTTTCATTGGAAGCTTGTAAAAACATAAGAAAATGTAGCTAGTAAAGAAGTTTAACTGTCTCATCAACACTTTAAAACATAATTTCTCAATATTATTTTAATGTTGTTTGAGTATATACATATCAGTTTAAACATGGAGTAAAAAGAAGCTAAAATTGAACCTTGTTACCGTGTAGGTAGGTCCACTATGGATTTTATCAACGTTTCGCAGTAAGTAGGTACAAAGTACAAAGAAGAGTAGTGGTATGCGTAGCTCGCAGGAAATTCTTAGTGGACGAAAGACGAATATGGAACTCGGTGACAAATTGAGATGCTTGCTTATCCGAATAATATTTATACTTTTATTTGGTACACTGTCCACCTACGACAGGGTGCCGTCGGTCATTGCATTCATTTTTTAGCATTTCCTAACGCATGCCGTGAAAATAAAGTGTTTTTGAACCCGGCAGAATTCTTTGGAATAATTCCAGCGGCTAGCCGGCAAAAATTATCACACGTTTCGAAAATAATATAAGTTTATTCTGTTTATTTGTATTGAGGTACTGTGTTTTTAGTTTGCAGTTTTTGGAGCGAAGATTGTGTTTCGATTATGAAGCGGACATTATTATTTTTATTGACTTAGGGTGGGTTCCACCATTAACTATATTGATACTTAACCGAACCATAACCAGCCTTGAAATTGCCGCTCATTGGTCAAATCGGCGATTTGACAACTGAAAGTGGTTTGGTTAACGTTATAGGTAAATAGAGCAAAGCAACTCACCGTTAAAATGTTGTATTTTGGCCCTGAAATAGAATGTGCTTTCTCAGTCGCGAGGTTGTACCTATGTTAAACATCACCGTGTTTCCTTTTGGTTTCTCATTTTGTTTGACTCGAATACCTGATATCCGATTTAAGTGCAGCATTCTTATCCAACACTTGAGCATTTCATCATCCTCCGAGCCTTTTCCCAACTATGTTGGGGTCGGCTTCCAGTCTAACCGGATTCAGCTGAGTACCAGTGCTTTACAAGAAGCGACTGCCTATCTGACCTCCTCAACCCAGTTACCCGGGCAACCCGTTACCCCTTGGTTAGACTGGTGTCAGACTTACTGGCTTCTGACTACCCGTAACGACTGCCAAGGATGTTCAATGACAGCCGGGACCTACAGTTTAACGTGCCATCCGAAACACAGTCATTGGTGTCTAAGATATACTTAGAAAGTACATACAAACTTAGAAAAGTTGCATTGGTACTTGCCTGACCTGGAATCGAACCCGCGCCCTCATACTCGAGAGGTTGGTTCTTTGCCCACTAGGCCACCACGACGAAACACTTGAGCATTTAATAGGTGCAAAGAAAAGGGGAGTTCACTTAAGGGATGATTTATATTAGGCCGGGCCGTGTCCGGGGCGTGCCGTGTACGTGGATCGTACGGGGCACGGATGTGAAACGTTACATACATTTTGTATGAAGCAGTTTATATTACACAGTGCATGATCCGTGGCCCGTCCGGGCCACAAACGACGCTCGTCTTTAGAATTTCGTAAAAGCCCGGACACGGCACGGCACGGCCTGGCCTAATATAAATCAACCCTTACTCACTTATCCCCACCTATCTTCTTTTGGGCCGCCGTTACCTACTCGATAAAAAACCCTCAGCCCCGGGGCTAGTCGGCTTGGGCAGAGGGATAAAAATATTTCTTAAATATGTCTATGATTATGAATAAGTAAACACTATATTAGCATCTGATCTCATTTATTATCAAAAGAAACCAAAAAGACGCGATGAAATTATTCAAGGAGACCATTTCAACAGCTGTAATTTTGATTTGTTTTACGACTGAAGCAGTAAAAATGTTTAGGTACATACCTAAACCACTTCTAACACGTTATTCTCGTAAAATAATTTCGGTTAACTTTTAATAAGATCTAGAAATGATTTAGACGCCTCACTTTGCAATTTAAATTATCAGAAATAGGCTTATTAAACCTAACGGTGTAGGTACCTAATACATATTTAAGTTAGGATATTTTTAGACGTGAAAAGCAAAGAAAATGTATGATCTTAGCTTGCTATGATTAACAGTATGATTTATGAGTACGTGGCGTTGAAAGGTGAATCTTTGGTTCTAATAAACTAAGTTCTAAAATCCGTTTACCAACAGAAACACACGTTATCTGCGAATGTCACATTGCGCTACATTTAATCCTGGTTCGGGACCTAGTTCCCACAGGACGCCGCTGAAACCGCCGGTAGCTTTAATTCGGGGCTGCGGGATTGTTCGAAAGAGTTACCGCGGCCCTGGTACATAAAAGGCCTGCGACGGAACACGAGGGTTTTTAGTCAGTAAGAGTCTGACACTCCCTCACCGCTGCTAACCCACAGCGGGAGGGGTCATTTGATAATTTTTGACGTCGTTAAAAAAAAAGGTAGCTTTAATTAACTTATTTACATTTAATTTAGAATAGTTAGTTACAAGGTTCTTAATATAAGTATTTGTTCTAATCTCGTGTTCTGTTCATAGATACTGGTAGCTATTTCAGCAACAAGATATTAAGTCGAGTTGTTTACAATGCTAATGAGCCAGCTGCATCGTGTTGCGTTGTTTTCATTGTTATAGATAAAAACAGTTGCTTCGAGTATGAACATTTTAAAATACTGATGATGAGTATAGACTATGAATGACTGTCTTATAAAGGGTTGTTTGCCTAATCAAGAAGGGCTGCTTTATGCAAACATTACACCAAAGCGGTTCGGAGCGGAGTTTCTAAGCATGCAACCATTGATGTTTAAATAACGAAAGTCGACTTGTAAACCGCTTTCACTAGCGACTTATCCCACATCCCGCGTGGTAACTGCTTTATTCGCCCGAAAAAGTAGCTTTCAGTTTTCTTCAATAAATGAGCTAAGTACCTATCTAACAACAATTTCAAATCAGACCAGTAGTTCCTGAGACCACCAAGTGTCTTACCAAGGGATATCGGGTTGCGCGTTTAAATGGTTTGTGGAGAACAGATAGGCAGTCGCTCCATGTAAAACACTGGTTCTCAGCTGTATTTAGTTAGACTGGAAGCCGATTCCAACATAGTCGTAAAAAAAGCTAGGCAGATGATGAGCAGTTGTTCCTGTTCAAACAAATCTTACGTTCAGTCTTACGTTAATAGTTATAGATTGAAACCGTATTTATTTGAAGCGGTTCAATCAACATTATCGGACGATAGATTCCAATTCTGACAGTTCAAAACACTGCTTACGATTGATGGGAATCCCATCCGTATATCGTTGTTTATTAAGATGAAATTCCAATAGATTGTGTAATGTTTTTGAGCAATATCGATGTGAAAAAGTCAAGTGCATAGTACGCACACCGCAGCCTCACTCGTACCAAGCTCCAGTGCGGAAATAGCACAGATTATCATACTCCATGAATGTGAATTGAGAACAGGGACGGATTCTAAACTACTGGAGAATTCCAGGATTTCTTTATACTAAAAAACTCCGCGTTTTCTTCTAATTTTCCCTCTTTTTTTGTGGGCAAATGTTTACGTTGGCAGGAAATATGATCGCGACAGAAATATGGTTCATAACCGCCGCATTTTATGCGTAAGATCTGTAATAGACATCCGAATAACATTACCAACGTTTTTATTAATAAAACAGAAGCAACGCAATTTAAAAGGCGATTCGTATGAAGCGAAAAACAAAAGACTGTAAACAACCATGTTATTTAAAACGAAACTTTTCTTATTTATAACGAATCAAAGCCAAAACGGTATGTAAATAAAATACTAAAGGGACAGCGAAACTCGTGAAAATGTAAATAAAAGCAGAGTTTTTGAAAGCGAGGAATTTTCACAAGACAGCCAATTAATCACAGGCGTCGCCAAAAAACAGAAAATAGAATGTATTCGTCACGTTTGAAACAATTACATAGGTACATATATATCAACCAGTGTCCCTCGGTTTTGTTTTCAATCTTGACTGAACTGTGTAAGAGGCAACACCATGAATTCTGCCGAAGGAACCAACCTTGTAGCAACGTACTGCATCTTGTTGCTACTGCTTGTGTCACTATGGCTCATGTATTCAGCATTCTAAGGATCTAAGGATGAAATGTGAGTACGGTGTAAAAAGTTTGCAGCTTCGAGCTTTGGATTCGTGACTGTGTGTACTAAAATGTGTGACTGTGGTTTGTGACGTCGTATCAAAAATAACACTGAAATCATTGCTGCGGTTATTACATAATAATGTCGGATTTCTAAAGTTTCATATGACTGTATTCTAGTCTATTATTGTTTCTATGGATTCTTGTATTCTTCAGAAGTGTATATTATTTTTGCTCATGCTATGTTTGAGGCGATGGATGAAAGATGATGATTTGATTAGTATTTCTTGATGTCTAGTGGTTAAGTGTTAATTTATTTCGATTTCATTTGTTTTGTTGTACACGAAGTATGCTAAAAGGCTAAAAGTAATGTACCAATTGCAGATGTGTTTTTGAGTCTAGGTTTTACGCAATGCTGGATACGATACCTAAATAACTTTTTGACCTAACCGATGTGTTGTTTGGATTATCTGCATTTCTTAAACTTCTTAATTAATACTCGTTTCTAAGGTTGGTAGCTTTTACCAATGATGCCTCTATTGACATTGCCAATTAGCGTTACATAATTATTGACGAACTTATCTGAAGTATAATATTTTTGTGATTCATGTACCTGGGCCTACACCATTCTGTAACCACTTATTACTTAGGTATGTACCTATGCACCTATATTCACTGCAAAAGTAATATATTCTATAAATATTATTGTGGTCTAATATATTAAAAGTCTAATCTTAATTGCCAATTGATAAAAATATCGATCAACCAGATTATAAGTAATTAGAATCTTTTGGGCTTATAATATTTGAGAAAGCTCTACCTACTACAAGCCTTTGATCGTCTCGCCATATCCTTTTTGATCAAGGGAACATACGCTTAAATCTTTTCTTTCATCCTAAAAATCTCGCAAAAAGACAAAAAAAATTAGAACATCCTTAATTCCCGAAGTCGGGCCCTGCGCTGTGACGCAAATTTGGTGGTTCAAGCGGTTTTAAGATCCTCGGGCGATCAGTCCAGCCAGCTCCGTTACATAGCAACCATGCCTATCAATGCAGAGACCGTCAACCTTGCCGCCACATACATGATCCTCGTCATCCTTCTATTCTTCCTCTGGCTTCTCTACTCCACCGTCTTCTAGCATCCGTGTAAGTTGAAACTAAGTGAGTGATTTTTGATTAGAAAATTTTGAAATTAATCATCAGTGTTAAAGGAAAATTAACCATCATTTTTGCGAAGTTAATTATCCGCGAAATCTAGACACCTGTCACTATACGGCCAGTCTATTAGTGTGCACATATTTATAAATGTTGAAAATATTTGGCGTGCGAAAGAGGCGTGGCGTATGTGGCGTAGGCGATACACAGTTCCAGCGAACTCCTCAGTTCTCTGGAGCCGTTTGTCCGGTGAAGGTGTCAAGGAGCCATCATGCCTAACCACGAGACCACGAACCTCATCGCCACCTATCTGATCCTGGTGCTGCTTCTCGCCAGCCTCTGGCTGCTCTACTCGGGGATGTTCTGAGGTGCTATTTCTTTTATCTTCTTTTTTTGTGCTTTTTAGTGCGATAATTAGCGTTTAGTCCGTTGTATGTCGCAGATATACGCGAGACACAATTGACTTTCTATTGTTTTATGATTGGCGTCATACAAGCAATTAATTAAGCGGTAAAGATATACTTTGTGTCATGATTATTTTTCTAGAAAAGTGTCTTTCATCCGTAGAATAGTGTCATTTCTAAATAGAAAAATCGCATTCTAAACGTAAACTCATTTTCTTATAAAAACAAACGCATTTTTATCGAAATCTCGCGCCAAATAAAATCATTCTCAAACTAAACAGAATTAAAAAACAACGATCTAACTAATTACCAATTAGTGTCAAACATATGTTTTTCTAATTAAAAGTAAACACCTGAACTAACGATGATCAGTTAAAATAACAATTACTGAATCACTGCTGTCGAAATCGTAGCGATTGATTCGCGTTTATTTTACGTCGGATATCTAAAATAGTACGCTGACCGGCGCCTGATTCCCCACAGAAATCATAACATTCCCGCGTCTAAAATTACCAGAGTAATCCAACTGAAACTCTGAATGGTCGGTCATGATCACGGAGTAGGGAAAGATAGCGGAGATGCCATGAGGCAGGTGGGTCAGGCGCCTTGTTGTAGGTCAAGCAACGTATGGTAAGCGTGATCAGTTACTAGTTTACAACTAACGAGGGGATCCTTGTCAAATCAAAACCAATCCGTCAAAGATTGGTCTTTATTGATGGGTGATTTTATTTTGTACCTAAATAATTTGCGGGTTCCATAAAAGCCGCATAGGGGCGGAGACAGTAACGTTCCGCGTCCCCCGATCACTCAAA
Source organism: Helicoverpa assulta (assembly GCA_963856015.1). Taxonomy (NCBI): domain Eukaryota; kingdom Metazoa; phylum Arthropoda; class Insecta; order Lepidoptera; family Noctuidae; genus Helicoverpa; species Helicoverpa assulta. The sequence continues at coordinate 947,247 of CAWLCW010000008.1, forward strand.
TTTTGGCGCGCTACTTTTTTAGAAGACTCCATTAAGGCATCTCCGCTTATCATTTTGTTCTCCACGGTCCTGACACAGATGGCACACATGTAACTTTTGATGAACTTTTGTGAGATTGCCAATTGTTTTTCTTGATTTTAAATGATGCGGGCCGCGTTTGACGGTTGTAAACATGTCAAGAGGTGACGAGAAACTCCCACGCGATTTTAATGTAATGCTAAAACAAAAGGGTTTTGATGTTATATACTGGACGGTAAACAAGTTTCAATGGTCCAAATACATCGTATGTTCTAAACAAATGTTGTAATCTCGTCATGTAGGCAGGCAGTACTGAATCATAACGTTTCGGTTAACCTTTATTTATTTACTTGCCAGGTTTATACCTATAGAAACGAAAGAGGTTTGCTCACAGATGGTAGATTTTTGACATAAACCTCGTAGAAAAAAGTTTGTAACCAAAACAATCAATAATCCTTGTTTGTATGAACTACTGAACATTTTATCAGCGGGCATTACATTTTCCAAAGCAATGTTTACAAGATTAATTCGTAGACATAAAATAGAAAAGTTTTTCAACGTTTTGCAAACAACAAAAAATTTACTGTTGCAATAACTGAAATTAAAACATCATTTTGAAAGGTTTAATGCTGTAAAAACAACGTGTTTATAAGAGGAAAATAATGTTTTTTTTTTAGTTTTACTGTTCTATGTAACTCATAGTGTTGACGTTTAGTAATAATAACAATCTTTGTGCTAGTATCTGCCTACACGTACCAGTACCAATATGTCATTTTTACGATACGTTCTGAAATCGATGGGTATCTGCCAATAACAGAAAGCTTTTCGAAATAAACGTTACCTATCAATAGACTAAACAATATAGGTACACGCAATATTTATGTAGTGACCGCCCACTTGCATATAAGTTATTTCGGAAAACCGTTTGATGTTGTGAAGACGACACAAACTGCAGTTTGTTATTACCACGTCGATAACATTAATGTATTTGCATTAGGTACGGAATTTTGAAAATAAATCAATGTTATTAAAAATGGTGAATTTTATAAATCATTTTTAAATGTAATTTTATTTTATGACAATATTACGTATTGCATACTGCAATATACTCACTGTACTTTGTTGAAAGGTTCTTTTAACCTACAGACAGACATGTGTTGCTGGGGAGTTTGTTGCGCCACTTCTTCCCAGCAAAAACACATAGAAAGTGGTGAAGGGTGGGCGTTTTGGGCGCTGTCTTTTGTAATTTTTTTTGACGTTCGAAAAGTGCTGTTTTGCAGCCAAGTTTGAATAAATGAGTTTTGATTTGATTTAAAATACGTAAAGAAGTCTGCAACAAAAGTGTAAAAAAAAATCGCAAGTGAGAATGTTGACCAACAATTTAAAAATATCACGACAAATGTCCCTAAACTCAAAAATAGAACGTCTATTTAAATTCTGAATTAACTTTCGTTTAGAAATAGAACATCGAAATAAGAACCGGCATTTAAAAACAAAAGTTTGACGTAAATCGCGCCTTGACTCAAGAAGATTGATCGTGGTGCTAAATCTAACGGGAAGATGGATAGAAAAAGTAGTGACAGGTTGGTTAACGATTGTAATTAATCATTTGGCGGAATGGCCGTCGATACCTTTGCCATGGTGATGAAAATAGAGATCGAAATTCAGATTACCGCGTTACGCTGCCAACTTCTTTAACGGCTGTTGACTTGGTTACGAGAGTTAGAATTTTGTCATAAGCCCCATAAAAGTAATGTACGTTCCTATCTCTAGTTACTAGAGTCTAGTAAGACACCAACAGATAGATAGAATATAGGGAACGGCTATAAAACTACGAGTAAAAATCATTGTAAAGTTGTTTATGGGTGTTGTTGAAGGTTGAAAATGTTTACTCAACTATAAAACATAAAAAGAATTATTGTGAACGATTGAACGATGATTTTTGATCCGTCAAACATATTTTAGTTGATGCGAAGACGGTATATATAAACTATACAAATAGATCTATTCATGCCACATTAATGTAAACAAATAGAACGAGGATTTAGGACTTTGTGTAGTTGGCAAAGACATTGTATAGTTAGTTTAAATTGATATTTACCCGACTTCGTGGATTAAGTGGTCAAGGTCTTATTCTGCCCAGTGCTGGGCAACACCATCTTTTCAAGAGGACGGTGACGGTATACATATCATCATGTCAGCCAATTGCTGTCCACTGCTGAACGTATGTCTCCCCCACGGAACGCCAACCATACCAGTTTTGAGCACCATGTAGGTACCAATTCCAATTAGGTATTGGTAAAAAAAAAACTTGAGATTATTGAAAAGCTCGTTGTGGAAACAGGCTATCATGGTATCTTTGCGTGTAATGAGGATTATGTGAGGAAGGGCGGCCATGAGTACCTACTAACGTAACCAAGTAGAGGAAGGAGACAGCCAAAGACTACGAATGATGTACCGTGTCAAAAGTGTGAAAGACGATGTTACTGGAGAGAATGTCGCTTGTGGCAATCGCAATTGGGTTACAGGCAGACGACGATGATGAGATGCTCGTAGTTTTAGGGAAATCCCTCGTGCTTCGGAGATAGGAGAGCCTGAGATAGGACATAGGCTAATTTTTATCAGGGTGCGAGGAATAGTGCCTTCGGGATGCGGGTGGAACCGTTGGGAATAGTTAGTTGAAGATATACGCTCGTTATAAATAGGAAGAGTTGATAGAAATTGAAATCTTGCTGAAGTTAATAAAACTGCTTTTAAAGACCACACGGTTGCATTTCAGTATGTAAATAAGTACTCGTAAAGTATCATCAGTTCAACTGCAAGGCATTTAGCTATAATTTGTGTCTAATATTCTAATATATCCATACAGGAAACGAGAGCTTTAAATTTTATTGCAATATTTATTTCCCGAAGCATAAACTAAACACATTTAATACCCAGACACTCAAGGTTGATTACACCATTATTTTTAAATTTATTTTAACTGCTAGTAATTTGAGATCCCGACATTCCCAGTTTTATGTAAATTCCAGCTGCTGCATCCCAAATTAATATTATCATCATCAAAGCTAGTGGTAGGTACTCTAACACCCACGTCTTACTCGTCATAATTCCTTGATGTCCCCGAAATATTCATAAATACTTCTGAATAAACTCGCACAATTTAAAACATAAATAACAGATTATTGCGACATTTAAACACACTGTAAATATTTTAAAAATACTTTTTATTTAGAATTTAGAATCGTAATAAAATGTATAAGTCATATAATTCGGTTTACAGGATGACGTCAATACAAGTTTCCTGTATTTTTATAATTGTATTGAAATAGCGACTCTGGAAATAGCACCAGAATTACGAATCGTAAAAATGACACGCGTTCCCTGGCAACACCGATTTCAATGCGCATCATAGATTAATAAAAAAATCCTCTTTGTTTCAGAAGCTGTTCAACAACTCAAACTTGAGACCAATCCAAGATGGCGGTCAACAAACGCTATAAAAACATTTAATATTTAGGAAACCGTAATTTTAGTAAATAAGTTAATCGTAAGTTTAAGCATTGTACACCCAAGCATTTAAATAATTTAAAACCATGGACAAGACTAGAGGGGTCACATAGCATGGAACAAAACACCAGTCAACGTGAACATTTGACAGTGCTGGGCATTCCAATATGAATAAAGTCAAAACTAAAAATAACAAATGTGAAAGACAACACGTTATGGAAAAATATCTAATTTCAGAAAAATGTTAATTAATGAGTTAGCTAATTTATTGTTGATGTTCGGTACAAATCATCTCGTTAAAGAATTGATCGTTGTTTTATGAGATAAGAGAGTTTTTATAATAAAGGTTTTATAGAATTTCAGTCTCTTATTTTAATAGGTAAGCTTAGAACTCTATCTACAAACTTATTGATATATTTTTTTCAAAGATTTTCTCTATTTAAATGTGATGAGATATTTGCTTACATCAGTCACCGAGTGTTACTTAGATTCAAAATCTTTTATCGATTCAGTACACACTGCCATATCTAGAATTGGTAAATATATAAGAACTAGCTTCTGCCAGCGGTTTCACCCGCATCCCGTGGGAAACTCGGCACGGACCCGGATAAAAAGTAGCCTATAGCCTTCCTCGATAAATGGGCTATCTAACACTGAAAGAATTTTTCAAATCGGACCAGTAGTTCCTGAGATTAGCGCGTTCAAACAAACAAACAAACAAACAATTAAACAAACAAACAAACTCTTTAGCTTTATAATATTAGTATAGATAAATAAATAAATAAAAGAAACAAGTATTTTTAGAGCATTTATTATCGAAACGGGTACGAAATACATTTCAATTAAAATAAACTAACAATAAGTCGTGGTGTCTATCAAAGAAGAGTAAGTAATAATAATTGCTTTAGTTATTGCGAATACCACAACTCCATTTAATATAAATGCGACAAAACTATCTTTCAAAACATCTATACTACTAAAAATAAGTTTCTATAAATAAACAGGTCCCGTCAGTAACAATATTAAAATTAAATCAATATGAAAACCAATAACTGTTTTGACAAGTCAACATCTGCTGGGCTTAAACAAATCGAATGGCAATACGATCAACTTCAGCTAAATTATACTAGTCAGATCGTCTTCTATAGTAAGGGTTATTTAAATTTCGAGAGGTCTCGGAGGCCTCTTTCTCTGCCTCTGGCTCCTCCTCTTCCACAACTTCCTGGGCCTGCGGCTCGTCACTATCCAACGTGATAATATTCACACCTTCTTCTTCAGCATCCTGTTCAACTAAATAATCTTCTTCCGCGACGGGTTTATTCTTATCTTTATTCTTCTCATCATATCGCACGTGGACGAAGCGTCGGTTCAACTTTGTCGTCGACGTGGGCGTTTCTTCCTGTTTGATATCATGTGATGAGGGAGTCTTGGGTTTCATCACCACAGTTTCTCTACTGGTTATTACAGGATCCTCGGTCTCAGACATAAATTGCATCAACTTTACATCGGACACCGATGAAGGAGGCTGTTTGAGCGTATGTAACGTTGTTTCTTCTTTTGTTTCGTTTTTATCATTTTCGTTCTCCGAGTCCGACTTACGGTTCGGGTCAAAGACTATGGGCTTTCTACTGAATGACCGCTTTCGGGCTGCTTCTTCAGCGAATGCACGCGACTTTTCATCATCGGGACGCGCTGCGATATATTGCGATGGTTCGACATCTAGATCTATAGTGGAAACACTTTCATTAGATAAATATGAAATAATCTTTTCTGATAACCCTGACGGAGGAGGTGGCTTCGAAGATGAAGCTTGTGTTTCTTTTGTGTATAATGCTTTAGTACTTGGGCCAGCTTGTGTAGTTACTTTTTCCGGATCAGGACCTTCTTTAATTTTCATGGCTGCTTGAGTACTCTTAGTTTCGTGAACAGGTTCTTTTTCTTTGACTTGGACTCCCATTGATTCCGAGGCAGGAAGAGTTTCCTTTACAGTTGGAGCACCTGAAGTTACAGTTGAAGCACCTGAAGTTACAGTTGGAGCACCTGAAGTTACAGTTGGAGCACCTGAAGTTACAGTTGGAGCACCTGAAGTTCCTTGAGCAGTCTGCTTATCGTCGTGTATAGCTTGGACACTTGTAGTTTCTTCAGGAGGCAGAATATATTTGACAGCTAAGTCTTCCTCACCAGACCCATGTTGTTGCTCTGGAAGTTCAAAAGGCTTTGAACCAAAAATATCAGGCATAGTGTGGTGGCGTGTGCTAAGACGCGTCATCGACGGGTGATGTTCTGGTGCAGAAGTGCTTGGGATATCTCCAGTAGTATCTGGAAGTTCTTCAGTTTCAGCAGGCTTAGTAGGTAATAGTTCGGGATACAAGAGACTTAACTCTTGTGAGATCGCACTTTCATCGCCAGGTTTTGTTTCTTTGTCTTCAAGAGGTTTGGAATCCAGATCTCCTAAAGTAGTTTGGCCTTCTAGTGTCTCTTCATTCGTTGCTGCCGTGTCGCCGGATGGAGTCTTCATAATGTTTATACTCGCAATTTGAATTTCGGAGGATTCTGGGATCGTCGAAGGTTTAGAATCTTGAGGTTCTAAGGAAGTTATTTTTAAAACATGTTCTTTTGCGGTAGCCGTACTAGCAAGGCTAGCCTTTGACATATCGACCGCAGCTGGAATTTTTGAAGACCCCTGAATGTCTTCAGGCCTTTGTAATTGATTTGCAGTTGCTTCAGCAGTTGTAGAATCACTAAGTTTTAGTTGATATAATTCAGATCCTTTTTTGGAGGGCTCTTCAGGTTCTGTATCTTCTTTCAATTTGCGCACTGTCGCTTCTGGTAATACTTTTGATTTTGACCTTCCCAGATTAAGAACTTCCGGTGCTGCAACTGACTGGGATTTAGAGGGGGTAGGTAATTCGGTGTCTGAATCTCGGATTCTCAGCGGTCGCATGGTAAACGCTTGAGACTCTTCCTTGCTAAGTTCGTCCGTCATCGATGGTGCGATATCTAGTGTGACTAGTTGTTTTTCCATGGTTTGATCGTCCCCGTAAAACATACTCTTCCTACGAGTTATTATTTTTTTCTTATCTTTTTCAGTCAGTTTTTTAGCTGCTTCAAACTGCGCAAGTAGTGCTTCAGTCGCCTCCTCGTCTTCTTCCAATTGAAGTTCATCTCTGCCTTCCCCAGTCATTGCAAGCAAGTCAGAATCAGAAACTCTACCCATTAATTTTTTTGCGGTTCCAATAATTTTTTCGAAGAATCCTAATTTACGATGTTCTTCTACTTCCAGAGATTCTTCTTCTCGTTTGCTGTCTGCGTGTTCCCCGTGTCGTATATGCCAAGGGAAATGTAGGGATGATTTTCTACCTGTCAAAGAGGGCCTGGTAGGGGGCTGGTCTTCAGGTGTATCTGAGTCTCTTCCGAAATGTCGCTTAATTCCAGGAAACATTCCCGGTGCAAGGGGAGCTTCTTCGGGAATGTCCGCTAGGGGCACATATTCTGGGGCCGTCCATTCAACTGGAGCGCCGCCAGGCCAATTACTCTTGTCAGTGTCATCATCTCCTAACTGTCTCATGTGTTTGTGTATGGCGTCTCTGCTATCTGGGAAGTGCTTCAGCAAGTATTCCCAGTCGTCCAGCTGCAGCGTGAGCACACACGACTTGATGACGGTCTGGTACGAGTGGGTGTACGGGGTATTGCGTAATAAGCCCTGTATCTGAAATTAAATTGTATTTCAAAGTTTTACTGTAACTTTTTGCTGGTTGATGTCACATGTATAATTCTAAAATGAACAAACACGCACATTAAAATAAGGTGGATAATCATAAAATTAGAGCTATAATAAACTATATATAATAAAACTTGACCGATCATTTGATGTCAAGTAGGTACCTAATCCTTATGATGATAAGTCCTCCTGTAATCATCAAGCAATGCAATGGAATTAGAGTTTTGTGTTCGAGAAATAAAAATCAAATTCCTATACTCACAATTCCGAAGTAGGAGCCGGCTGGGTAGACCCTGGCGCTGATGTCCATCTCCTCGCAGGTCTCCTTCACCTTGCCCGTGTGTATCACGTACATCGCATCCGTGATATCGCTCTCTTTCACCACGTACATGCCTAAGTTCATCACAGTTTTATCTATACTATCAATACTAATATAATATTAATAAAGCGGATGTTTTTACTCACTGAACCGATTTGACAAATTCTTTCACTGTAGGGAAGCTAGCGAGATGCGGGTGAACAAGACGTAAGAATAATCTCAGCAGTTTTAAAAAATAGACAACTATTAATACTGGCACACAATGAGCTCTAGAAGGAACATAGAGGAATTTCAGTAAAAGTGTGACACTAGCGAGATTACTATAGTGGTGTGGGTCATCCGATGGTTTCCCACCACATAAAAAATAGTTTATACTATTTACTTAAGCAGAGTACTTACCTTCGTTATAAGTATATATCCTTAAACATCCGACCAGTTGCCTCAGGAAACCAGCGTCGCATTCTTCAAATATATGGTGCTGCAATTTAACAACATTTCAGACTATCCAGTATTATTACTCGCATAAAAATAGTGGTAACTTAATGGTAACATTATGCTAGTTGTAATATATCCAAAAGTCTATCACTCTGCCGAATAGTCCCGAATGATCATCTAATACATCTCTAAACCAAATATGACAAAAGCAGTTCTGCAGTTTTACAGCAAAAGCGTCCAAACTCAAAAGCGTCTCATTATGACTTAGATATATTTTTTGTGGCTTTAATTTTGTTTAGCGTTCAATATTCTAAGAAGATTTATAAAAACTTATATCCCCTTAGGTGTGTGTGTAGTTTGGTCTGTGCGTTGATCACTATGTCAGTCAGTCAGTCAGTCAATTTTATATATATGATGTCCCCCTAGCCGATTATCGACCACGACGGCTGTTCTCATATAAGGAGATCAGCCAGACATTATAGTGCACAAGCATTTGCGCAGACACAAGTGCACTCACTATTCCCTCACTCTCATAGCCCGTTGGGACGGCAATCCGATACGACCGGAGAGAAATCAGGCGCAGGACCGACATTAACGTGCTCTCTGCACGGGAGATCATTTTGAATTAGATTATAGTGAAGACTTGTACCCCTTACCCTGGTGATATGATGATAGTAAGCAGCAGACATGAGCCGCAGTCTCAGAGACAGCGGAGCGTGCACCAAGAAGTGAGGCTCTTGGAACCCACGGTTCTCCCGCCACAAATGTAAGGTATACTTGTTGACGATATTCACAAGGTGCTGGGACACTCGATTGTTCTTCATGAACTCCTGGATAAAATGGAAATTGGTTTGTAAAAATATAAAGTTTGATACGCAGGATAAATTTTTGGAAGCGATTGATGGTGCGAAAGCAACTCTCGATTAATTTTATTCTTTTATTTATTCCTTTATTTCAGGCAACTAGGGCCCATAAAATACAAATACACATAAATCATACATTACAATGATGGTCGCGCTTTTACGCCATACTTCTAAACAGTTTTAAATGAAATTTACTGTAGAGCCTGAGAAAGGACAAACTTTTGATGTGGCAGCGGACAGTGGTTCTTCCGAGATGGGGGCTAAAATCTGTCATACAAATCCTTCACTAAGGAATGGCTTAAGTAACCATTAAATGTCTCTGAGTGGGGAGGTAAGCAACGCTTTTGAGGCAGCTTGTTGGTCACAACTTTCGTTCGCCTACATTTAACTGATCCTAAAACGCGTGTGATAGGTAAAAAAACTAGATTAAAATGACACCTTACATAACATGTTTATTGTGGAAACAGTGTTGGATGATATTTTTATGTTTTCTTGCGCTAAAAACATCGATACGTTGTTATTTTTTCGTCTCGCACGTCATGTCGTTGCACCACTGCCAACATTTCAGTCGATGCATTGAATACTGACATCTTTATACATTATACGGTTTTGGCATCTTGAATTGTTTGTAATGTGTTGTTTAAATTACTTTTTATATATTGAACGATTAAATAACTTCACAGCAACCTCACCAAAGATGGTTCTAATTTTCTTAATTGCCAAGATATCTGAGAATCTTTCTTCTTATTATATACTCTAGCTTCCACCAGCGGTTTCAACCACGGCTCGTGGAAGCTTAAAGTCTTCTTGAATAAATAGGCTGTCTGTTCAGACTTCTTGGTCATCTCCTCATTTCTTTCTTTTTTATTTTTCCTGCCATGACGGGTTTCGCTTTTGTTTTTTTTTCTCTTCGAAAAGTCAAAATATTGGTATCGCCCGCGGTTTGTCGCGCGATCAAAACCAATTAAAAATCTATGAAAAAACCTTGCTAGAAGTGCTGACCGTTAGTGCCTGTATCACCCGGACTCGTGGAAAGACATTACTGAAGCAAGTTCGGAGAAAGTATCCCGCTGGCTGGCCGGCATCGAGTGCCCCGTCGTTGGCAGATTCTTTCCCGTCCACTTCCCAGTTTCCCAGGTAAGTTTGTCTTTTCCAACCATATTGAGAGTCACGGGGTTTCAACGGGGACTTCAACGGAGATTGCAGTAACGCCAGTAACTTCTCCAGCGAGTACTGTCCACTGTCTATATCCAATACTGAGAGAATTTCTCAACTTGGACCTTCCTGATTCTAGGACATATTATTTAGGATTCATATTACCTATAAGATTATATTTATATCCCGTAAGTACTACATAAATATGTCATGTTATTTTGAGGATCGTTTAAGACTTTGTCGATTGCAAATGCTTTGAGTAAACTGGACGCAAGTAGGTACATATTTATTAGTTCGGAACAATTTTATGACCGATTTAACTATCAAAACTATTAGTAGAAGATGTAAAATATAATCTTAAGCGTGTCGTTAAATTTTAATTGGCATTTGGACGTTTCTGATCAATATTTGCAAATGTAGTTTGTCTGACAGATATTGTTACCTGATTGATGCCTGCTGAATTATGGAAGTCACTTTTGGTAATGACAATAATAGACCGACACACGAAACCACCACGTCGAAAATTCTTCTGATGTTTAATTATTTCTTCATATATGTCAGTTTCCTCAAATCTATCCTTGAAGGCCTCTGACGTGGAATTGTTAAGAGTGCTGAACTGCTGACTACTACTAGGATAGCAGTCTTAATAGAAGTTTATAGTCAACATGTCTTCATAGTGAACATACACTGCTGGATAAAGGCCTCCCTCAAGCTGAGTGGATACTCACCGCACTGGGCACACTTGTAAGTGAGCGCAGTGTGAGATGTTGCTACCCATCTCCAACCAAGGCATTTAATATCCTACTTGGTGCTTTGTGGTGGCTATACCAATTAGATCACTCACCTGCAACTCGAGGTATTTGCTGTAGAAGCTGAAGGAGCGGTAGGAGGTGTACTGAATGATGTTGGAGAACTCCCCCACGTACACCATGAACACCATTGTCGATATTATCTGGAGTATCGCCACAAAGAGCACCTGAGAGGACAGAAGAACTGCGTGTAGCGATCAGAAAGATACCACTCAGTTTAACTGTCTCATTCTATCCCACTGGGAAGGCTGCCTGTCTACAGAAGCGTGGGGAAGCTGAGGGGTGAAGAAATGGAAAGTCACAATCTTATATGATCAATCGTATTGGTTAATTGTTCTTAATTTCTCCGCAACAAAGCCTCGCTCTGCTTCTGTGGATCGACATCCTAAAGATGGAATGGAATCGAATTTACACAATACATAACATCATCTCCCGAGCCTTTTCCCAACATAGTTGGGGTCGGCTTCCAGTCTAACCGGCAGCTAGTACCAGTGTTTTACAGGCAGCGACTGCCTATCTGACCTCCTGAACCCAGTTACCCGGGCAACTCAATACATAATTAGGTACATAAATGTATGAACCAAACTCCTTACCTCTGACTGTTTCTTCGGCATGATGTCTCCGACGCCATTTTGAGTGAACGTCGTGATAACGAAGTACACCGAGCAGATGTAAGTGTTGTCGCATTGGCTTGAACCATCATCTATGTACAATAATATTTCTGAATTACTTGAGTTACAAAAAAACAAACACACGCCATAAGATTGTCTTGGCCATGTTGTGACGGGACCCCAAAATGTCTCGAAAACCAAAAAAGTTGTTAAACCTTATGGTTTTACAAAAATTTAGGTCATTTTTTCCTAACTATGATGGGGTCGGCTTCCAGTCTAATCGGATGCAGCTGAGAACCAGTATTTTACTTAGAGCGAGTGCCTGTCAAACCTCAACCCAGTTAACCAACGACCCAACATTTGGTCTAGACTAAAATAATATAATTTACGACTGACCCAGGTATCTCCACGAAGAGAAGGGTTGTATAGAGTCCTCTACGGAGCCGATGAAGTACCACACGCAGGAGACAGCGTGCACGAACAGAGTGAACCAGATCAGAACAGCCATGATGGTAGTGAACGTGAGGTTGACAGTGATGCTCTCGTTCCGCTTGCGGAGGCACTTATGGACTGTCGCCTGGTGGACACAAGTTCATAGTTACAGCCTTTTTATCGTCCCACTGCTGGGCACAGGCCTCCTCTCACACGGAGAAAGATTAAGCGTTACCACGTCTGCTCAATGCGGGTTGGTGATTTCAAACTATATAGTCCAAGTTTCCTCGAGATCTTTTCCTTCACCTTTTTACTAGCCATTGGCGTCTAAAATATACTTAGAAAGTAGATACAAATTTAGAAACGTTGCATTGGTACTTTCATGACCTGGAATCGAACCCACACACTAATACATAAGAGATTGGTGCTTTACCCACTGGGCCTCCACGACTTCATAATCTTGTAGTAATTTTTTAGATGGCTATACACTAAAAGGATTTGTGGATGGTTTCCTAAAATACTTGTTAACTAGTTAGTTACCTACAGGTCACTTTTTTATGCAATGCTTAAACTAATAAGCAGACAAGCTAGGTATTCATATGCGAAAGCATATAATTGATTTCTAGTTCTTATAAATTGTAGTCTAAGTGATTGTTGTAAAACTGTTGGTTTTCCTAATAAAATAAAATTTTAAAATAAATAAATCTTACGATTCTGAAGGTCCGGTTGAGACGCAGCCAAGGGAACAGGAACCACCGATGCTGGACGAAGGCAAAACTGAGCAGCTCGAAAGGAATTATGGATATGAAGTCGTATCTGAACTCGCCCTTAAAGTACCTTAAAAAAGTCCAAGATAAATATAGATGAATTATCTTACGAAAGCAAGTGTTAATGTATAAGCATTGTGAAGAGCACGTGGCTAAGGGTGCATCTAAACGGGGCAAGTAGCTTGCGCATGTTGAGGCACGTGCGCAGGTTACATGCGTACATTATTACAGGAGTCTACACGGTGCATATAGCTGGAGCAAGTTATCATGCGCTAGTGACAAGTGACAAGAGCACACGGGTGGGTATTTTGCTTTGGTACATGCGCAAGATGCTGGACCCGCACGTTTTTAAAATGCATGTAACTCAACATGCGCAAGCTACTTGCACCGTGTAGATACACCCAAAGTTAACATCAAAACTGAATAAAATCACTAACATCTTTCTAATAGGCAACATCATTTTCTTTATATTTCTGTTTGGCACTAGGAATGGCAGGGAGTGCTGGGTAAATATCTTCAGAAAGAAGGCGAAGTCCAAGGAGTACAGTGTCGTGAGCATCCACCTACTGTTGTTCTGCAATGAACAAAGTAAATATACCTCTATCATCATCATCATCATCATCATCTCAGCAATAAGACATCCACTGCTGAACATAGGCCTCCCTCTTAGATCTCCACAGTAAATACATATTCTATCCTATTTTTATATTCTAGTATAAAGGTCTCTGCACACAGCCGGCGTGGCGTGGCGGGGCGCGGCGTGGCGGGGCGGCGACGCTGCGCTGGCACGGCGGCATCGGTCACACTGCGGGCGCGATCACGTCCCGTCCCGCCTGTATTCGTGTGTGTTGTATACCTACGTGACTTGTATTCCCGCTCGGCGCGGCGGCGGCGTGGCGCGACAGTTACCGTCGTGTCGAGCGGGACGGCTCTGTGTGGCGTCGTCCGTAATATCTAGTACATTACAACTGCTCAGTGTCCCGTCGCCGTCCCGTCCCGCCGCGGTGCCCGCTGTGTGCAGAGACCTTTAAGCTGTTACCCCACGGTTTCACTCACATCCCTTGGAAATTATTGTGCATATAGATAAAATATAAACTATGTTACTTGGGAATAACGTTTCGCAACAGTTCAGTGTTTTTTTTATATCGGCTTAGTTGTTTCGGAGCCTTTTTTAGAAATAGATAAACAAAAAATGTTACGCCTTTATTATACATGTTAGATTTTTGTAGGTGAAAAATATAACATGCTCATATCAATAGTGCAACATACACGTTCTACAAAAGGTCGGTAAGAAAATCCCATTTCTTGTCCCACAAAAAGTCTGATATGGGCGGGTAGCCCAATGGAGTAATTTCTAGAAAGGCTACCTGATATCCCGCGTTATACATGTCCAGATATATGCAGCCCATGCAGATGGCTATGAGGTAGATCTGCACATAACCCTCTTGGAAGTAGATATACTTCAGGACGCTGGTCTGGCTGCGATGAGGCATGTTGGAAGGCAAGGTGTGACGAACCCTCACTTTCGCCTCGCCTCCCAAGATATACATCTGTGAACATATATTTTTCTCAATTTTGAGCAGCTGGTGTTTCGCAAGGTTCTATCAAAGTCAAAGTAGGTACAGTTTTCATAACCAGACTTCAGAAGTCAGATTTAATAAAAACCTTCTGATACCACAATTTATTTTGTAACAATCATCATCCTCCGAGCCTCTTCCCAACTATGTTGGGGTCGGCTTCCAGTCTAACCGGATTCAGCTGAGTACCAGTGCTTTACAAGAAGCGACTGCCTATCTGACCTCCTCAACCCAGTTACCCGGGCAACCCGATACCCCTTGGTTAGACTGGTGTCAGACTTACTGGCTTCTGACTACCCGTAACGACTGCCAAGGATGTTCAATGACAGTCGGGACCTACAGTTTAACGTGCCATCCGAAACACAGTCATTGGTGTCTAAGATATACTTAGAAAGTACATACAAACTTAGAAAAGTTGCATTGGTACTTGCCTGACCTCCCTCATATTCGAGAGGTTGGTTCTTTGCCCACTAGGCCACCACGACTTTTTTTTTTATTTTGTAACAAACTGTACATTATTTCAAAGTAAACTAAATCTATACTGATATAAAAAAGAAACTTAAATCTAATAAAGGGTGTCGAAAAATTGGTCCTCATCCATCCTCCGAGCCTTTTTCCCATCCATCGCTGTCACCTAATGCTCAAACTTTGGGCGGAATAAAAGCCAGCCCTTAGATCATGAGAAGTGTCAACAAGAATTTCGCCTAACTGATACCATATAAAAACAACAATTATAAGAACCTATCCGCCGTTCAAGCGTTATGCGATGAGCAGGAAAAATAGGGGTTTGTTTTTACCAACATTTTCTATATGCTCAAGAGTTTAACCTTCGTATTTTTTCCTATGCCACATTTGGAGCTCTCCATGAGTTCTCTAATAGCTGGGAAGTCTTTCGTGATACTGGAGAATGTGTCTGACTTGATCATCAGCAGATGCAGGCGGCCAGTGGCTATCACGTTGTAAGGACTCCTTTGTGCCTTGGTGCCTTCCAAGTTGCCAAATACACTGTGAATCAAAATTAAAATCTCCTGTAACTATGGAAGGCATTCATATTGGTAAGATAGGAATTAGGACCGAAGCCTGCCAGGGCTGCGGGATTGTCCGAAAGAGTTACCGCAGCCCTGGTACACGTGGTCCAGAAAGAGCAAATGTGAGTTTTGGTGAGTAGAAGACTGAACAATTAAGGTAAAGACAAGTACATATATATTAGTCAGCCCCTCACTTTCTTTGGTAGATACTTACCTGCCCCTCGGCAGTCTAATAACATGGTAGTTGTCTCCAACGTTGACCCTGACTTCCACTCCTCCGTAGTCTACGAAGTACATGTCAGTGGCCATGTCGTCTACCTCCAGAATCTTCATGTCACGTAGGAAGTACACGCTGCGAACTGCTCGACCAATGATGCGCAGTAGGGAGACGTCGGCATTCGCTAGTAATGGACACTACAGGAGATATTTAGTGATAAGTAGGTTTAAGATAGAAGTGAGTGGGGTTTACAAGTCAAAATTGCAGGACTATCAGCGAGGGACATAGAGCGAAATTATCGACACTATCTTTATTGAAATAGAGTCTAAAATCAATTAACACAACTGTCTTATAAAGAGAATCGAAGCGAGCAAAAGTTTGTTTTTTGATTTTATATTATATTTTAATGATGACAATGTCGATAACAGATTGATAGAGAAATGTTCTGTCCTATAGGATTTGTTAGAACGGTACCTTAGTAAAGGTATGTCCGTAAATATGCAGGATAGCATCGGTTCTGAGCGTGATCTGGTCACACAGTTTCAGTATTCCTCGGTAGTCGACGCCACCCATCTTCTCCCAGTTGTACTCATAAAAACGTCGAATCTCTCTGTAAGGCAAAACAGCTTCTAAACTTCAGGATATGAGAAGCGTCAACAGTTTGGATATAGATTTGATATATCTACCAAATGTGATGATCCTTAAAAGAAACTAGGTTCATAATATCAGGAGTAAAAAGCGATATTTGTCCATGTGGCGTTCAACACTATCCTGTCTGCAATTTTTAACATTTTACATTTGAGAGCTACAGCTGGTAATATGCATCCCGTTTGTCACACTGCCCTTGCAAACCAATACATAGAGTAAAAGATTTTTATCATATGCATATCCGCTAGTCATTTATTCTCCATGGTTAAGGCCGTATTGGATCAAAAATTGCGACATTTCATTTACAATTTTTGGTGTGTAAAGTTATCTTACTTTTGCAGTTCCGTATCCAACTTCTCTCTAGCCATGTAGACGTTGATATCCTTCATATGTTGCTGAAAACCAGCCAAAGACTTGTTGACATTCGCCCGAATACTGATGATACGCACCGAGTAGTATGTGACTATCATTGCACCTGAAAATATTATGAAAGTCTTAATTTGGGAAACAAGGCTGGGTCTGTTCTTTTCGTTGGCGAGTTCAGAAGCTTTAAAATGGCGTTCTTAAAGCATTTTAAGCACAGTTTTTTACTATCTATTTCGGGTCAGCATTTCCTCATGTTTGTAAGACCCGTAAGCTGGGTTAAATTAATCCTAAGCCTTCCAAAATTGATGATAAGTGAGGATGATAAGCTACTTAAAAAATACAAAAAAAAAAACATCAACAAAAGTTAAAGTGACACAAATAGCGTTAGATTTATAGCAAAAAGAAAACGGAGGTCTTACTGCAAGCGATGCCAACGAAAAGAAGTTTCATAATTTCATGGTTGGTGGGGTTGAATATCCCATAGCCAGTGGTGCTGCATTCGTACACAACCCAGAAATAAGTGGCGAGGTGTAGGTTCCATGGCGCTTCCGTAAAGTTGAATCGAACTGTTGGAAACAAAACCTAGTTTTAGTATCAGGCCGGTAGCAAGAACCTATTTATCCCATGGAGAAAAAAATGACTAGCAGAGGTGCCATGACGAAAAATCGCCTAAGAAAGTAGCACCAACATGCGAGTGAGCGGAGGACGAGTAACGTTACTATTATCGCCCTTTTACGTCTTCTTTGGACCCGAAATTTTTTGTATACCAAAAATCCTTGACAGTTGTCTCATAGAACCTGAACGTTTCTTTACTTCATTCGTAACTAATCGTTTTAGTCATGTGCAGCGTACAAAGGACAATGGGCGAAATGTTTGAATGTTGGTTTACTCCCCCTCTAGTAATGAGTGATACACCATTTGAAATGTCTTTTCAAGCGTTACATTTTGTACTAACATACTACTTACCAATTCTTAGTACATACTTTAGACGTTAGAACATGTTTAAGGTTTTTTTTATCGATAGTTAGTTTCAAGTTCTTAGATTTCTTCTCTAGTAATGATTTATATATCACTGGAAAGGCCTTTTTAAATAGAACACTTCGTACTAAAATACCTCTAACAAATTGTCAGTACTTTAGAAGCTACAGCAGATTTTAGACATAGTTATTATTTCACTAAACATGTTCTAAAGCTTTGGTTTCCTAGGAAAGCGGTGCCGTCATATAGCGGCCGTAATATTACGGACGCAAATAGACGGTCGTCTTTACGGTGATGACATGTGGAAAGTTCCACGGCCGTTTTAACACACCGTCATTTTTTTAAAATAAAATTTACTTTAGCAATATATAATATAATGCTTCGTGGTTACGAACGAAATCTATTAAAATTTCGTCGTCCTCGCTGCTCCAAGAGTTGGAACTCATTTTTTACGTTGTTCCAAAAAAAAAACACAAATACGTATTAAAAAAGCTTCACCGCTTTCAATAAAACGTTCACCAAACCATCTGACACCGACAAGACGGCCGTCATGCAAATGGCGGCACCGCTTTTTGAAGTTACGGTGTCAGTTACCGCTCTCTAGGAAACTGCCCCATTTCATTTGCATAGACAACGTTCTAGTGACGTCATTCACCGCTGTACTACGGCCGCTATATGACGGCACCGCTTTCCTAGGAAACCCAAGCTTTACTCCCTAAATACTAACAAATGACAATCGCCGCCATAGAAGAAAATACTCTACATAACACAAGCTTTCTATTGATATATCACTTAATGATAGAGGAGAGGTAGACCAAAACGCTCACTGTCCTTTAACCTAGAGCAGTGGTTCTTAACCGGTGGTCCGCGGACCACTGGTGGTCCCTGGAGGCATTCCGAGTGGTCCGCGAAGCTTTGCTTCGCGACGTTGCTATCCATCTTACTTGTCCAACAGAAAAAAATTAAGGTTTGAAATGTAGCCCTTTTACGTAATTTTGGTTCTGAGTCTTAAAAAATTAATTAAAATTTCCCGCTCGCTTCACTCGCGTATTCAGAAACTATATGCCCTCGTTTTTACATTTGTCAACAAACAAGAAGTAAAAGTACGTTTGGGCTACATTGTACGTAATTTTGGTTCCGAGTTTTAAAAAATAATTAAAATTTCCCGCTCGCTTCGCTCGCGTATGCAGAAACTATATGCCCTCGTTTTTGCATTTGTCAACAAACAAAAACTTAAGTACGTTTAGGCTACATTTTACGTAATTTTGGTACTGAGTCTTTTAAAAAATAATCAAAATTTCCCGCTCGTTTTGCTCGCGTATTCAGAAACTTTATTCCCCTGTTTTTGCATTTGTCAACAAACAAAAAGTTAAGTACATTTGGGATACATTTGAGTCCGAAAAAAAATTCGCGCTCGCTTCGCTCGCGCATTTTTTACTATGTACATAGGCATGAGTATGTCTTACTTTACATTTACTTATCTACAAAAGAATAGAGTACTTGCGTTTTGTAAACGCTGAACATTGCGTTTGTAAGTGAAAGATTTAGTCGGAGCTAAAACTGTTTTTTTTTTACCTAGTGGACCCCCCCCCCTTGTCAAAGCTATAAATTCGTTTGTGGGTTTTCAACGCTTCTGATTGTTAAAAACAAGCATAGAAATCTTTTGCATGCCACTGACGACATGCGTTTAGCTTTGAGTAGTACTGAACCAAGAATTCAGAAGTTAGTAAAGAGAATACAGTCACAAAAATCTCATTAAATTAAAATCTCAATTTAGGCAAACCATTGTGGTGGTCCCCGGCAAGACAAATCTTGGTAAAGTGGTCCCTCATGACAAAAAGGTTAAGAACCACTGACCTAGAGGAAGGCGTGCATTATGACATCTCCACTCACCTTTCCTTACTCCGTCATTTATCCTTATGCTATATGTTTTAACGCAAGAGAGTAAGTGCACAGATATACCCTGAACCTGGTGAGACCCTGAAGACGGACATAGGCTACTTTTTATCTGAGTGATGAGAGTAGATTTTAGCATCGCTCTTGCCAACCTAGTTTCCTTATAAGCCTAGAAAAGCCTAATTGCTAGTATTATACTAATTTAGGTCAGCTCCTGAAGCATATCATCCAACCATGTAGCTTTATACTGCTATCAAACTACTGTCACGGGAACTCCAAAAGCCTCACATTTATCCTTGAACAAGTGCACCCATGATCCTCCTTTATCGTCGAAGGGTTCTATAATCCATTCGTAGCCGCTCGAATCTCTAGAGTAGGATATCTTCACGGAGTAGAATACCATGAGACAGGTGAGCGTGTTAAGCATCGCCATAAATAAGGGTATCGCTTGAATACTGCAATATTATTTTATAAACATATAAATTAAAATCTGTTAACGAAAGAGTGTGATCCTCTATGATATGAATGAGTGTCATGTAAATTTGTACGTACTTTCTAAGTATATCTTAGGCACCAATGTCTGTGTTTCTTAGGGCACGTTACTACTATTAACTGCAGTCCCGGCTATCAGTGAAATTTATTTGCATTCGTTACGGGTAGTCAGAAATCGGTAAGTCTGACAACCAGTCTTACCAAGGGGTATTGGGTTGCCCGGGTAACTAAGTTGAGGAGGTCGGATAGGGCAGACGGTACTTGTAAAGCACTGGTACTCAGCTGTATCTGGTAAGACTGGAAGCCGGATCCAACATAGTTGGGAAAAGGCTCGGGAGATGATGATGATGAAAGAGTGGGGCTGCTAGTACTTACACCATGAGTATATCCCGTCTCTCGATGTACTCCTTGAGCACCATCATGGCGCTCGGCATCCGATACAACTGGATGAGACGGTTCAGCATCAGAAATTGCTTCGTTGGAGTCAGGCGGAACAGGTGCTCTGCATAAAGAATAATATTTAATGTCGGGATACCTTTCGCACACGGTCGGTTAGCCCCATGGTAAGTTATTAATTGTGTTATGGGTGCTAACACAATTGATAAACTACATAACATACATAGTTTTATATAAATAGGTTTATATACATATTATAAGACCACGACTAACATGCATGCTCATCATCACACAAGTGTCGATCGAACTGGGAACCAAACCCGGGACCTCAGGTTCAGCAGTCCGGCATGGTGGCCATTGCGCCATCGGGGTCGTCACAGAAAAAGCATTTATGGTTAAAATTGCAATATGATATTCAAGTATTCAAGCGTTTATATTCGCAGTTATATATTACTTTGTAGTTTGTTAGTTGTTTTCCCGCAGTTTCTCCCGCGTCTCGAGGGATATTTCCAAGGGTACGCATGCTGCCAGTACCAGTGAAAAGTGTAGATATGCAACAATTAAATAATTTGACAGATCGGATCAGTAGTTTTGGGGCCTTTGAATCAAATCAAATCGTTTATTATAATTTGTGACGAAGGACGAATCTTTGCATACCGGAGCTGTCTTTCCGAGTGGACTCCAGATTTTCAAGAGGTAAGCAAGCCAATAGATCAGCTAGGAAGGCCCCCTTCAAGTAGTAGGCGGCGGTGCTGGCTGGATGGTACACGAGGATCCCGTCCGTGTTGAAGTAGCCAATCATCATCCTCTGGCAACTGACAAATAACATAAAATTTTACTACCCTTGGATGGGTCATGGTCAGGTGACATGGTCTAGTTACTCATCATCATCGTCATATCAGCCAATAGGCATGATGACTGAAAACAAGTAATTAGTCCGTCTTTTAGATAACCCTAAAATAATAGACACGTATTTTTTATTTTTCCTATTCGCTCCTTTAACCTATTGGCTCTTATTCTGGTGTTTCGTCGCTTCCATAGACTTCCCCGAATGCACGTGACTACATAGTACACATAAGAACACAGATTAAAGTTTCTATCTAACAAGTTTTGTGTACAATAATAGCTATGTTAGTCTTTATGGGTCAATGAAGCCTGAAAATAAAGGTTACGTGATTTGATGGCACCAACCGGATCGTGTTTAGTAAATAAAATAAGCAGAACACTTACATATCGTAATAGGCCGACAGGTCAAGGAACCAGGAGACCTGATAGAGGAACGGCCACTGCAGCACCAGGTACGTGTAGTGAGGGAACAGCTGGGCAGACAGCAGTGCGCATACCATGCGGAACCACTCGTACCGGAGCAGGTACTTGCCATCAGGTCGGATCGTGTACCGCGGAAACACGTAACTACGTAGAGAAAATTTCGTTACTCAGCTGTTACGAAGAAGGTGATGAGTGTTTAAAACATAGAGGGATGAGGAAAGAGTGCGTGACTGCTACGGCTGTAGAAATCTAAAATTAGTCTAGTTAATATGCCCACCTGAAAGTGGCAGCGTCTGAAGCACGGAAGAAGGAAAGATGAGCGGAGGTGCCTAGTGCAGGTAGGTCAGGCGCTTTCCCCTAGGTCAAATTCGTATGGTAGACATAACGATTTTTTTTATTACGGAAGCGTATATGGTGAAAACAGTACACGTGAAGAACGTTACTGTGTTCCCTCGTTCACCAGAATTTTGACGCGCTACTTTCTTAGATAATTTTTCGTTGTGGCACCTCGACTAGTCATTTTGTTCTCCATGATCTAATCATATAGCTCGTCTAAGCTGAATCGCACACTGCATTTTAAGTGCGCCGAGGACCATAAATGCTGTACTGAAACACATCTTTTGAGCTTAGTAGATCTAAACAGTTGTTTTTTCTAACAAAGTTATATTTACCGCAAAATAGATAAGAATCCAAGCCTATCGAAAGGGTGGAGGAATTCGTAGTCGGGCTCGTGTTTCCTCGGCAGCTTGAAATGCATCACATTCTTAGATCGGGGGGGTTGCACGTACTTCATGAAGGCAGGCAGCTTCTTCTGCACGCGCTGATACTCCTGAAGGAGACACGGGAATAGGCGTGATGACAGTGTTAAAAAATAGTGACTCTAATTAGTCCACATTATAGATTTGTAAAAAATATTTACATTACATTAATTTTACTAAGATATAATACAATACAAAAAAGTCGTGGTGGCCTAGTGGGTGAAGGACCAGCCTCTCAAGTATGAGGGCGCGGGTTCGATCCCAGGTCAGGCAAGTACCAATGCAACTTTTCTAAGTTTGTATGTACTTTCTAAGTATATCTTAGACACCATTGACAGTGTTTCGGATGGCACGTTAAACTGTAGGTCCCGGCTGTCATTGAACATCCTTGGCGGTCGTTACGGGTAGACAGAAGCCAGTAAGTCTGACACCAGTCTAACCAAGGCGTATCGGGTTGCCCGGGTAACTGGGTTGAGGAGGTCAGATAGGCAGTCGCTTCTTGTAAAGCACTGGTACTCAGCTGAATCCGGTTAGACTGGAAGCCGACCCCAACATGGTTGGGAAAAAAGGTTCGGAGGATGACTAAGATATAATACAACAAAGATTGAGAGTAGGGGCTCGTGACGTAACGTCTGTGTAAAATTTGTACTTAAAAATGACGTAAGACAAACTTCAATCGTGTTGAATACATATAAAGCCTATATTACCGGGCGTTTCTTCACGAAGTCAATCGCCTCCTTTATTTGTGGGTGCTCAAATACCTTATCCAGATACTTGCGGGGCAAGCTGAATACCTGCACGTGGGTTATAGCACGCACTGTATAGTATGCCGGAATACCTGTTCGATAGAAAACCAATATAAAACCAACCACACTGTAATTTGTATCAGTTTTGGTACAGATTACTTTGACAATACCGATATAGCGGCCATCTCACAAAGTTGGCCCACTGATCTCGAAGTGTTGAATAGTTTTAGAAACGTGTGCCAGTGTAAGATAAAAAATAGAACTATGTATATGAATAAAATGCTAGAACTGGCAATTAGTAACTGAATGCCTGAGCATAATACTGGCTTTTGAAAAAAAAATGGAGCTGATTCTTTTGGACCTTTTTAAATCTCTTATTACCCCTTTTAAAATCTCAATCGTCTTGTAAAACGCCCACTTTTGTGTCATGTTAGGTAACTAGAACCGCTATGTACAGCCTAATGTACATACTTCTACATTCAATAATATGGTATCATAGTCCTTCTCCTCTTATCCTTATTTTATTTGGAGTCGGCGTAGCAAGTCTTCTTCCATATCTTTCTGTGCTTCTTTCAATCTTATATGTACTGATGGTACTGGTATCTTTTATGTATCTTGTGGTATTGGGTTACCCGGGTAACTGGGTAGAGGAGGCCAGTTGGGCAGTCGCTCCTAAAACGCTGGTACTCAGCTGCATCCGGTTAGACTGGAAGCCGACCCCAATATAGTTGGGTAAGGCTCGGGAGTTGATGATGCTTCTTCTAAAATATAAACAAATGATGGAGTACTTACGTAAGAGACAGATGAGTGCAGCAAAATGGTTCTTTGTAGTCAAAGTGCCAATGCGTTGCTTACTGATCGGATCGACAATCTGAAGGGGAACAGGAAAATTACAATCTACTTATTACAGTATGTCAGAAAATATAATCAACGTTAGTATGCCTAGTTTTAAAGATTATAAAGGGTCTATGTTAACGTGTATTACAATATAATCTATCTTTTTATCATCTTCAAAATTGCCTGTTTGTATAATTGATTCAGTAGCAGTCACAGGTCAATCCATCAAGTCTGGAGATAAAGTCTGATCTATGCAAAATAATAAAGAGGATTTTTTTGTTTGTTCCCTGTGTATATAATACTAGCTTCTGCCAGCGGTTTCACCCGCATCCCGTGGGAACCTCGGCACGGACCCGGATAAAAAGTAGCCTATAGCCTTCCTCGATAAATGGGCTATCTAACACTGAAAGATTTTTTCAAATCGGACCAGTAGTTCCTGAGATTAGCGCGTTGAAGAATTCTTTCAGTATTAGATTGCCCATTTATCGAGGAAGAGGAGAGGATTTTTTTTACGGGATGCGGGTGAAACCGCTGGCAGAAGCTAGTTATCAATAAGAAATTAAATGCCAGTTTTAAACTAGTATTCAATGGTGAATTGACAATAAAGATTTTGACGTACGAACCTCACAAATGCCCTTTTTGATGATGTATATTTCATTAGTGAGCTCTCCTGTATTCAGTAGTATTTCATTAGGGGACGTGTAGAACAGTTTAGCCACTGATGACACAAATCTCATGTCTTCTTTGTTCAAAAACTGTTGAACACAAATAAGTATGAATTAATTAATAATGCTCACAGATTTTTAACGCTTTAATAACGTCCAAGTCATAATTTTTATTATATCAATTAGGCTTAAAGCTCTTTCGAAACGTCAAACTAGTTGCACGGTTCCAAAGAATGGGTCTCATGGAGAAGAACCGGCAAGAAACTCCTTGTATCCAATAACCTGTTTTATCAGACTTCTTGGTAGTTCTATTTTAGCATTATATATTATGTATTTTATCGCGTATGAGGACTTAGCCGTTGTGTTAAGTTTTCCTAAACGTTGGCACAATTATCAAAGCTAGTAAGAGAACTACGATGTTACATTCATATTTGATAGTACAGTCATCCTCTTCTAATCATACTACCTACGCTCTAACCTGTATCTTCTAAAGAAAATTACATAATATAATATTAAGTGTAAGTACCCTCATGAACGGTATGACCAGTATGTACTTGCTGCGGTTCCTGCCGACTATATCTTGGTACACATGCGCTGGTAAATCGTAGAATATGTTTGCATGCGCCTTGTGGGACATCTTGTAGGCCTAGGAAGATTAAATATATCGTTAGGAGCTTCACAATACATATTTCAGGATTATAAAAAGGGGCCGTCGGCGATTGTCCAAGGAGATCAACCACTCTCATTTTCCTTACTCTCACAGTTCGATTGGACAACACAGAGACGAATGAGAGAGATCCGGTGCAGGACCATCACTGCAGGATCACCAATTTCCGGACCCTGAGTTCCTCCTCAAACCTGTATTTGTGCAACCTAGATTTTATTTGAAGTCCTACCTGATCTGTATGCCAGCAGAGTTGAAGGTATGTGATGAACCTCTTCCTCAAGAGAGGATCCATCTCGTTCCTAATCAGAAAACTCTTCACCATAGCGATACGGGAACCATAATTCTCTCTGAAAATTATTTGTATAATTTGGCAACAAATCTTGCTCGAATGTTTTAAATATTGTCAATCTATTTGAACAATAAGAAGTCGTGGTGGCCAAGTGATAAAGCACCAATCTCGCATGTATGCGTGTGTGGTTTCGATTCCAGGTCAGGCAAGTACCAATGCAACTTGTCTAAGTTTGTATGTACTTTCTAAGTATGTCTTATCATCCTCCGAGCCTTTTCCCAACTATGTTGGCGTCGGCTTCCAGTCTAACCGGATTCAGCTGAGTACCAGTGTTTTACAAGAAGCGACTGCCTATCTGACCTCCTCAACCCAGTTACCCGGGCAACCCGATACCCCTTGGTTAGACTGGTGTCAGACTTACTGGCTTCTGACTACCCGTAACGACTGCCAAGGATGTTCAATGACAGTCGGGACCTACAGTTTAACGTGCCATCCGAAACACAGTCATTGATGTCTAAGATTTACTTAGAAAGTACATACAAACTTAGAAAAGTTGCATTGGTGCTTGCCTGACCTGGAATCGAAACCACACACGCATACTCGCGAGGTTGGTTCTTTGCACACTAGGCCACCACGACTCTCTTATGTCTTAGACACCAAAGGCTAATAAAAAGGCGAAGGAAAACATCTTGAGAAAACCTGGACTACAAAGTCTGAAATCACCAACCCACATTGAGCAAGCGTGTTGATTAATGCTCAATCCTTCTCGTGTGAGAGGAGGCCTGTGCCCAGCAGTGGGACGATAAAAAGTCTGTAACTTACTATTTGAACTTTAGTGCCTGGACCCTGTGGTGGGGAGACACTTTTATGCGAAAGAGCTACAAAATTGACTAAAGTTTCCCATTAACCTTGTCTGCTAAAATTGGTATAGGATACCTTAAATCAGTAGTGACCATGATAGTGGCAGAGTAGACCGCCTCCATAAAGATACGCAGTACGATGCAGATGTCCAGAATGACCATCGTGTAAAGAACGTTCTTCCAGTTTTCTTTACCCCAAGTTTCTCGGTGAACTGTAAAACAGAAGATGCATAACATATCTAGGGTAACATACTCTCCAAAAGATTTCGAGGTGTCTTTGAGATTATATGAACTCTTTTAGTTAGCAAATAGGAACAAATAAAAGATCGAAGATTAAGGAATACTCGGTGCGATAAGGCAATATATCTTTAGATTATATATATTAGATTTGCTATTGTAAAATATTGAGGCGTTTATAATACCACCACAATGTATCACCGTTTTTGCAAAATTAAAGTCAAAATATAGTATTATTGGTCCTATGGGACTAAGTCCTCTGCACACCCGGATAAAAAGTAGCCTTCAGTTCATCTACTTAACTTCGTTTACTTAACACTGAAAAACTTTTTCTCAAATCACCTTAATCTCAAGAACTATTCCTAAGATTAGGGCGTTTAAGGTTCCGTTCAGACAGACCGGCTCGGAGGGCAGAGCAAATTCTTAACACATTGAAAATTGAGTACTTAGTATTTGAAGTAAGGTTTATTTTTGCATGCGCACTGCTTTTGTCATTGAGAATGCTCGAATGCGCTCGGTGTGAAATAATAAGAGGAGCCGATCGGCTCCGATCATGTATTTTTTCTTAATGGTTGGCTCCGTTTGCATGCTCTTTAATGCTCGCGCAGCCGATCGGCTCCGGTCTGTGTGTAAAGAAAAATGGGCGCCGATGCTCTCCGACCCGGTCTATCTGAACGGACCCTTAGCAAACAAACATATTCTTCAGCTTTATAGCTAATATTAGTATATATAAGTGGACGATACGAAGATTCTCTTACTTGAGAAGATGATCATGGAAATGGCCCAGTACAGGCCGAAGATAAGTCTGGAATGCACCGTCTCTTCGTCCAGTGGTTTGTTCTCCCAATGCGGTCTGTGCGTGAAATTCGTCACCAAGCAGTGACCAAACCTACAGACAAAAATAAAAAGATATTAGTGAACAAAAAGATAGACACAAATACAATACTTGTGTGTGCAGATATACATGTATCATCTTTGTATGCGTAAGCTCGGGCGCGGTTGGCAGTGGACGAGTCGCAGAGTCATACAAAAACATATTTACCCACACAAGTTCTGATGCGAGGACAACCTATTTAGATGAGGTTACACTAACGATAAATTAGATGCGTGTGTGGTGCTGCACTACGTACTGTCCAATCTGCCCCAACTTCAGCACTATCCAAAACCTATGTAAACACTGCAAAAGCTGTGTCTGTGGCAAATCACTGGACATCTAAAATTTAAAATTATCTGCCATCGACTCGCCAAGAAGAAGAAGAATGAAGAATTGAAAACCATGAAGACCCTTCTTAAAGCCGACCCCACCGTAGTTGGGAAAAAAGTTTCGGAAGATGATGATGATGATGGAGTCCTTTCTTTTGTCGCTGCATGAAACTTACTGGAAGCACATGAAGGCTTGCTGCATGGTGGCGATGAGGTAGCAAGCGATGAGCAGCAGCAGGGTGTATGACAGGAACCGGAGCACGTGGCTGCGGTAACCACAGCTTTCCTCATGGCTCTTCAACACACGGAACAACTGGAAGTCACAGGTCAGGAAGTCAGTCCAGACGATCGATTGAAACATAAGAGAAAATTTGAAGTAGGGATTTTGTAGGAAAACGATGCCTGAAATATAAAAGGTACCTAGCACTAAAAAAAATTTCAATTTATTCCTAAAGTCTTAAAATCCAAGAAACTTACATACACAACAATAACTACACTTCAAAGAAAACATAGTTTAAAATTAAAACATCAATATTTTTCAAAACTTTTCCCCTTACTCAAACTCCATCCACGTTAATATAAAAAAGCGGTCTTCAAACATTTTGGCTTTAGTACTAGGTTTATATCATCTTGTCGAACAAAGTAAATTATCTGAATCCCGTAAGGTGGCACGTGTAATAGAAGCTGGACGTCCCGTTTTACCAGACCTTGGGCAGCCGGAGAATCTTGTTCATGCCAGCAAACTGTCCGTTGCCAATGAATTCGAAGACTGGCAGCGTGGCCACCACATCCAGCACGAACCAGTGACTGCGCATCTGCTGGGAAGATGTCTGCGCGAATGTGATCGGAACACCTGCAGACATGATTAGGCATTTAGCAGCTTGGCTTATTAATAGAATAAACATTCTAATTATACACAAAAAACAGTGGACACTGAGTATACCTAACAGAAAAGCAGGTAAATGGCAATAAAAAGATAGGCTGCATGACAATCAAATTCTACGGTCTTCTTGTGACATTCATACAAACTGTACTGAAGTTAAAAGTATAGTAAAACGAAGAACTATTTACTGATATACTGAAAACAAGTGAGTACTTACCTTCCTCAACGTTAGCTCCCGTGGACAAATGCACGATGAGGTCAAGAGTATATATGGAAGTCACACAATAATCAAAGAACCTGAACAGTTGGGGCAGCTGGCTGTGGAACACGAGGAAATAGGGATGCGTCTGTGGATTAGAATATAGCATCAATATTTTATCTGTTCTTCCATATACGTAGCTCAAGATTTTTGCGGAGTTACTGACGTGCTAGTAGCGGGAGTAGCTACTCAGAGTTCAGATCTCTGTGCGAAACATCATCATCTCCGTTTCTCAATAATGTTGGAGTCGGCTTCTAGTAGTTTAACCGGAGGCATATATCTACTGCTAATTACTACATATACATACTTACAATACAAACTATCAAGATGAGCATAGCCACGAAAGCATGCCACCCGACCAGGAGCGAGGATGTCGGCTGCAGGATGCAAGGGAACACCGGACGGAGGCATATCTGATCCGACTGGTCCGTTAGCGCAGAGGCTGAACGCTAAAAAATATTTAAAAAGTCATTAGACATTTAAAATCTTCCCAAAAGGACATAATCTGTCCACAGGTTCCCAAGTCTTAGATATACATATTCGTATATAGAGGTAGGTTGATCACGGTAGACTAGCTATAAGAATCAGGGGTGTTTGCTAAAGCTCGAGTCGACTGTTTTTATGCAACGATGAGAAAAAGATACGCTTCTCTGCTGCACACGGTGCGGGGCAGCACCAACCTTATCTATACTAATATTATAAAGCTGAAGAGTTTGTTTGTTTGAACGCGCTAATCTCAGGAACTACTGGTCCGATTTGAACAATTCTTTCGGTGTTAGATAGCCCATTTATCGAGGAAGGCTATAGGCTACTTTTTATCCGGGTTCGTGCAGAGGTTCCCACGGTATGCGGGTGAAACCGCTGGCAGAAGCTAGTCCTGAGATATTGTGTATGTGAATCGCTGCTGCAAGCTGATCTCTTCGGTGATGGTTGTAGTGGTGATTCACATATACATATAGGTTGGTACTTAGAATAAGTATACTGACATAGGATAAGGAACATTGTTACTAACACTTTTTGAGTTTTGTTGCTTGAAAATAATGATTTATTATAAGAGACAAAGTAATGAGGATTATAATGTATAGAACTCACATTCCTCATAATATAACATCCAGCGATCTCTAAGAACACGTCAGAGCTGGACAGCACCGAGGCTCCTTCCTCATTCATTTCCTTTAGCATGATGAGGTTGCGATTGAAGTTCAGGATACTGCTCTTGTGGCTGTAGAGGAAATTTGTAACATTAAAGAGTCCATATGTAAATACAGAACCTGGTTAATTTTTATTTTTGATTACTCAACTCGCTAATTTTAAAGCTTTTATATGTATGTTACGAACGTTACGAACGTCGCGTCAACAGGCTTCTTTCTCTTTCTCTCTCGTACGTATTTACGAACGCGAGAGAAAGAGAGTGTTTTGGACGATTCAGCCTCTTAAGTGATGGAATAGAAAACAAAAAACAAAGAAAACTTACATGGCATCATCTGGAACTTTCATTTGATAGTGCCTTTTGACTTTTTCAATGTGATCCTGTAACACAAAATTGTCTTTGCTGTAACATCAGGATTAAGAGACATCAATATGACTACATAGTATAAATCGAAGTCGCCTTTTCTGTCCCTATATCCCTGTCCCTTTGTACGCTTAAATCTTCAAAACAACGCAACCGGTTTTCATACGGTTTTTTAATAGATAGAGTGATTAAAGAGGAAGGTTTAAATATGTATAATAACAAACATAAATAGTGGGGAAATACTGTTATCCCTTGCCGGAGCGGAGTTTTCAATATGATTATTACGAACAGTGAAGGAAGCTAATATGGGTCCCGCATGGTCCTGCGATGCCGAGTGCTTAGTGACGACCCGCCATAGTTCTCTGGCCTTCAGGACATGAGCCGTGCAGAAGGTAGCTGCCCGCACGGCCAAGTGCGAGCGGCTGAGCGCCGCAGCCACCGCGCAGCCATATGGCGTCAGCACCGTGCCTCGGGTCATGCGCAGGATTGGTGTGTTATCATCCTCCGCTGTCAGCATCTGGCCACATGGAAAAAGCCTGGATAAATGGCAAATTGTCTTTGCAGCTGTATTATTTGTTTACTTAATTTTATACAATAAAACAATTACAGAGGCGGACTTAATGCTATAGGCATTTATGCATCCAGTCAACCTTAGGATGATGCAGAGATAATATGGTAGGTGCATTTATTACTTAAAAAGACATGTATCAGAGAACTAAAGCATGATAAAATTGAGTACCAGTATTAATAAATAGGCAAATGATGAAGAGTTTCTCACGATTGTTAAAAAATTAAAACTAGAGGTTGGGTCTTCACAACTCATCTAAGGAACTGGTCTGGTGAGTAATGCTTATTACAGTGCTATGAGTGATTTGAACCACTATTATTACTACTTTATTTTCTTTAAGACATTATACGTTATAACAAAATTGCGCCTGATCTCTCTCTAATCGTGTCGGATTGCGGTCACATCGGGCTATGAGACTGAAGAAATAGTGAGTGCACCTGCGTCTGCGCAAATGCTTGTGCGCTATAGTATATCCTACGCAGTTGGCTAATCTTTTTACATGAGAACAGCCGATATAGCCCATAATCGGCTAGGAAGACATCATCATCATCATAATAAGATTAGAAAAGTAAAGGATCGAATGACTGGAGCCAGTTAAGGAACTCACTTCAATATCTCCGTAGGTAATGTAAATAATTTGGCACTTCTTAGACCCTCGCTTGATGATTGCGTCTCCAGGAATGTAGTGAACTGTCTCCATCTTCCGAGCCAGCTCCTCCAGTATCTGGTATGATAGCTCGCGAAGGATTCGAGCCTGAAACAACGTTTGGCGGTTTGCGATAGATCTTCGCACCGGCGGGGTAATACTAATAAACAGCATCAAAAAATTGGTCCTCATCGCTGTCGTTCGGTAATGTACCCAAAAGGCTGGCAGTATTGCCACGTTGGATGGCAATGCTCAATCATTGTTCGAAAAAAAAGCCGGCCTCCGCGTTTTATTTCGCACTAGCTGATACTGCGAACTTTGTATCGTTTAAACTATCCCTGGACCCCCACAAACATTTTCTACAAAAAAAGCCAAACAGGTCCAGCCATTCTCGAGTTTTAGTCAGACTAACGAACAGCAATGCATTTTATATATGTGGAATAGGATCTCATTTGTGCTTTTTAGTATTGATTAAACGAAGAAATAATGTCATTGGGGGTTTGTCAGATTTGATAGGTTAAGAAGAAAAGATTGTAATGCAAAGATTATAATAAAGAATATTAAGAATATAGTTAAACAAGTGTTTTTTCTCAACAAACGACCCACATCGTACATATACATGTACATTATGTATAAGATAACACACAGGCACCTTTTTTCCTCTCAAAACTTCTTTAAGAAGTTCCAGTACAGTACAGGTCTTACTTTTTGCGTGGCCTCAAAGTATATGTCAGTGTTGATGGTAGCCGGCAAGGTTGGAGGGAAGATGGGCAGCAGTTGCGTCTCCGACACAGCTCGTTGCTTGTGCCAGTACATCTTGTAGAACGCCTCCACCTTGTCGCGAAGAGAAGTGGGCACAGCTGTGTCTTTCTGAGAAGTGAACGAAAATATACTCCATCTATCTAGGATTTGAGAGCGAAAATTGTGAAGCATGTTTTTATAACTTTCACAATAGGCATGAAGACTGAAAAAAAGTAATTCGTCCGCCTTATAGATAACCCGAAAACAATGGAACGTATTTTTTATTTTCTATCACAAACAGGTAACAACGATGATATGACACGATTGAATTTTGTGTTTCGTCACTTCTGAGTACAATTTGACACAGACTTGACGTCACTAGCCCCCATTCTCAATCTTTGTTGCGTTACCTACATCTTGTTAAATATTTAATGTTTTGTTAAAATAAAAAATATTTGTCTAATATTTTTGTCCAGTCGAAAATGCGGATTTATTAGAATAACTATTTTTTTACCATATCATCATGCCTATCAGTTTAGTGAACTAGACCAAAGACTTGATGTTCATGAGAAATTTTGGACCTTTAGAAATGCTTTCACTCAATGCAGGATAGCGTAATCACACAACTCACCATCTCCTTCATGATGAGCCGATATCTTGAGAGAAAGGTTTCCTCGGGGCGCATATAGAGGCTCACTACCAGCGACAACGATGCCACCGCGGAGCCTGTCACCACCAGGCACCCTGACAGCATGATGCACAGACACACGAGGCGTTCGACATCCGAGTCCGGATACTCCGAGGGTCTAGGTAGGATAGGCAAAGGATTATTTAGCCAGTGGTTCAGTACTCAATACTCAATAACTTTATTGTATCCCATAATGTACAAAGCTGGTCAGTAAAATTAAAAAGAAACAGTTATGGACGGGCACAGCAAGTTAGTTTCTAGTGGAGAGGATGAAGAGCAGCAGAAGAGAGGAGTAGTTATTTAGCTGACAGTAAAATACTGAAAAGTTACTCAATAAATGCTGCTCTTAAATAATTCTATCACTGCCACACTTACGTAAATTGCTGCGACAGAAACAAACGATACTTTTAACCAGGTGCACGAACGTGTGAAATTTATATTTCATAAATACCTAGGCCGCTTTCTCACGGTTTCACCCGCGTCCAGTGGGAACTACTGCCCGTACTGGGATATTCGCGAAGACAGTAGCTTTCCATCAGTGAAAGATTTTTTTAAATCGGTCCAGTATTTCCGGGGCCTTTACGGTATAAAAAAAAATCCTCTATATATATGCTAATTTAAGTATAAGTATAGATGTGATGTTAAATAAATTACCCAATAGGTATAAACATCTTGTTGATGAGGTAGTAGGCACTGAGGAATAGACCGGCAGGAGTGGTAGTTTTGTTCAGAACTGTTACATTTTCTTGATCTAGATCGAGCGGCTTAGGTGGCTCAGGATTGATACTTGTAACATTTCTATAGAGGTTGCCCTCCTGAAAGTATTTAGCACGTTTAACACCTATGATCGATCGATAAAAATTGGTTTTCTATTGACACTGATGGCAGGACAGCTAAAGGTTTTGAGATAAGGCCTTCCTAAACTACATTTTTATTACTAGCGGTTAGATGGTCACACCCAGACTAGGGCATGCAATACCGGTTTACCGGTTTCGGTTTTACCGGTAAAACCGCCCATTTTCGCGATTTTTAATTTACCGGTAAAAATAATATGTAACCGGTAATTTACCGGTTTTTACGTTTTTGTGATAATATATAGCAATTGTTCATTTAACGTCAAATCTTCATTATGTAGCCTGAACATAGTGTAATATTGCATACATTACATATTGTAAGAGTGTTAAAGTTGCTGTTTTTTAGGAAAGTAAACTTATGTGGCTCCTTAACTATCTCTAGGTTAGATACAAATCTTCATTCTCATCTTAATTTATAATATCTAAACAAATTTTATTCATTCGGTTAATCTGAATTTCCTCATAGCTGTCAGTTCCTATTAGGTAAAACTGTAGCTTATGCTTATTTTACTTACTCTATGACCTTATTGAGCAAGGGCTTTTACTTCACCACCATGCGGACAGCTCTGAGGACACGGTGGAGCACACAGTCTAGGTGTGCACTGCCGGAAGGGTACCGCGGTGTCGTCGTCGAGCCAATAGGCAGCGACGACCTCTCGCGTCCGGCCCTGGTTCAAGCCATGGTCCGAAGCGAGAGGGAATGGGAAGCTGTCGACTCCTTCTGCGAAACAGTCATTCTCAGTCTCTCCCAGTCAGCTCGAGAAGGAGACGGTGGAGCGCCTGCGAGTTCGCACCTCTCATCCCAACCGCTGTAGTAGACCGAAGACACCACGGGCGCCGAGTGTCGAGAGACGACTCCCGGCCACCGTAGGCGTCGGTCTGTGGACGGTGAGTTCGGGTGGCTCATCGTTCCTCCGTCTGCATAGACAACAGACCCGTGTCGGCGGCCCGAGTTGTTCCACGCGCAGGGCCAAAACCTGCCGGGGCTGCGGGATTGTTCGAAAGAGTTACCGCAACCCTGGTCCATAAAATGCCCACGATTTACCATAAAAAAGTGCTTTCACTTCAATGAAAAAAATGATTTTTTTTTTCACGGTAATTCTTAGCGTTTATCCCGTCTTGTGACGGGGTCCGCTTTCCGTATCTTCTTCTTCCACTTCGCTCTATCCAGGACATCTCCCTCTTCGAGTTCATAGATTTTCATGTCATTCATTACGACACTCAACCACTACCGTTTCGGAATGCCTCTGCGCCTTTGACCGGGTATATTGAGATTGAGTACACAACATTGGCGATGTATTCAGGTGGTCTCCTTTTTACATGGCCGAACCATCGCAGTCGTTTCTCTTGCATTTTGTTGACGACATCGCGTTCGGATGGTACTGACATGTTTTTTTTTACGGCCCACGTCCCAAAAAATGTTTACCTTATACCTTGTATTTTTAATTATTTTTTGCTATTGGACTAACCAATCTTATTGATATAATATCACATTAAAAAAAAAATACAAAAATTACCGTTTTACCGGTTTACCGGTAAAAATATTTTAATTACCGAATTTTTACCGGTAATTTTTATTTTACCGGAATTGCATGCCCTAACCCAGACATAAGCCGACCCCAACATAGTTGGGAAAAGGGCTCGGAGGATGATGACAGGATCACACCCAGAACTCATGCCCGACAGTTGTAATAATTATATGTAGGTATGTCAGTATACAAGTGTTTAGTGATTAAGTTACCGTTGTGAATATAATTTAGCCTGTTACGATCGCTAACACTGTAATTTTATCAGTCCCTTGTTCCATTTAAGTACCTACTTAAAATACAGATAACGTTCCAAGATTCAATGTTATCGTTACATGGTAAATATGTAAGGTACTAGAATGATCCTAACTAATATTATAAATGTGAAAGTATCTCTGTCTGTCTGTCTTTTCTTCACGCCTAAACTACTGAACCGATTTGTGTGGAATTTGGTACGGACATAGTTTGGAACTTGAGAAGGGACATAGGATAGTTTTTATTACAAAAAAATATAAAAATAAAATTTATTCCGGGCATATAGCGCCATCTATTGGTCAAACCAAAAATCTGCCGGTAGTCAGTATTCCACGCGAATGAAGTCGCGGGCAAAAGCTAACATTAATATTAGGGGTTAAAGTATGAAATTGCCGTTTTATTCTAGTAGGTTTTTGAATTGCCATAGAGTCTTCATGGTTTGAGGTTTTCGAATGAAACTTTTTTCACGTGGTTTCTGTGATGTTCTTCTTTTAAAAAATGTGAAACATTTGATTATCGATGTTCAATTGTTTTTGTTATTCAACTTAAACAAGAAAGATGGACACTGCGAAAATTTGAGTAATTTTTGAATATGCATTCCGACGCGGAAGTAAACGGCAGAAACAGCCCGCAATATCAATGCTGCATTTGAAGAGGTGTCTGCTAATGAACGCACCGTGCGATTTTGGATTAAACGCTTTCGTGGTGGAAACTTCGACTTGAAGAACGAGCCATGGAAAAGACCGCCTGACAGGTGATTAACGAGAAATTAAG
Source organism: Helicoverpa assulta (assembly GCA_963856015.1). Taxonomy (NCBI): domain Eukaryota; kingdom Metazoa; phylum Arthropoda; class Insecta; order Lepidoptera; family Noctuidae; genus Helicoverpa; species Helicoverpa assulta. The sequence continues at coordinate 983,723 of CAWLCW010000008.1, forward strand.
AGAGACGGTGAACGCCGATCCTAGTCAAACTACCCAGATACCCAGCCGAAGACGAATAATGTTGAAAAAATTAGCAGTAAAACAGCCACGACTCATGAATCGACCTTCACCGTTATTGCTCCATGACAACGCGAGGCCTCATACAGCAAAAGAAACCGTTTTAACTCTTCAGGAACTGCAGTTGGAAACTATTCGTCTTCCTCCATATTCGCCAGACCTTGCTCTAACGGACGACCATTTTTTTTTGTAATTTGGACAATTATCTGCGTCACAAGAAGTTTCTTTCCAGGAGGCAGATCAAAATTCTTTCACACAGTTTGTGCAGTCTAGATCCTCAGAGTTCTATCGTAACGGCATAAATGACCTTCTTATTAGATGGCCGCAATGTATAGATAATAATGGCAACTATTTTGATTAAATAAGTTTGTTAAAAATTAAAAAAAAATACAATTTAGATTTTCAGTACAAATCGGCAATTTCATACTTTAACCCCTATTATAAATTAAGTACCTTGTCAATATAAAGCCATGCATAAGCCCAAGTGATACGTATCACCAGGAATATGTAGCAATACTTTAAAGTAGTTCCCAGTATACTGCCTTTTAGATTGTAGTCGGTTAAGGACCCTGGAACGATAATAATAACACGTAAACATTAATTGAATTAATGCTATAGTTTTCATGATTTTACAGGTGCATTTTGGCAGATAAAAACTGTAAAACCGTTATTTTTGTCTGAATATAGATACAAATCTAAACTAATATAGTGTACAGTGCGCGCTAAATAACTTTGCAATCCTGAAGTTAGGATTCTTAGGCATGCGCAATAGTATCTATTTTATTTATATATTTTGACACTAGTAGCCAACTTCAGAGGGGTTCAAAATGTTTGTTGTGTTAATTTTACTTATTAGCGTGCAAGCAAATTTTGACTTCAATATGTTTACCTTTGCACCAAGTATCAAGTCATTACGGTCAGCCATTAAAGCGTCATTGGAGCATTAACATGCAAAATATTAAAACTCACAATCTTTCACTCCACATTCCCACTTCACTTTGAGATGCTATAGCTGTTTCCTAAGTTTGATTCGCGGCCCGTGGATAATAGGTACTCCCGTACTCCGAAATAATAAGCCAATGTTACCTACTCGAGGATAGTAACGCACTGGTACTCAGCTGATTCCGGTTAGACTGGAAGCCGACCCCAACATAGTTGGGAAAAAGGCTCGGAGGACGATGATGTTACTCGGGGATAGTGTAGCTTCTTAACAATTAAAGAAAAAGTATAAATTAAGTAAACAATAAGTGTCACTCACATAAATACTTAAAAGGTCGATGAAGTCGCACGTAGTAGCATGTCAGCTTGAATATAGGACTATAATCTTTGACATAGTGAGCAAACGATCCCAGGTCAACCAGATATCCAACTAGCAACAATCAAAGAAAATTAACTAAAATAATTATGACAATCTTCGTTTCGGATTCAACGAAAATATTTTATGGAAGCGATAATTTCAGTAACGATAGGGCTCGCGGAATATTCGCAAGAGTTACTGCGGACATGGAACAACATTTTTTTTAATGTACTCATCGTGACGTATAAGAGAAAGGTGTGATTATATAAATCTGTTTGTACTTACGGACAACCCAAAAGGTGATGTCAGTGTTCTCCAGTTCACTGACCATTCTATAGCCGATAGCGAACACATGTATGGCGTACGAGATATTGTAGATCACGTCAATAATGTCTATGTAGAGATTGTTAAATTCGGAGACGGCGCAGATCACGCCTAGGAGGACGCAGCCGCAGATGTAGCAGTTCCACATGGTGTCATCAGGCAGGTCTCGATACCAGTCGATAATGGCTTCGCGAGTCCACCAAGGAGGATACAGGGCCTTAAAATATTATTATTTATTTTGATTTATGTAGATGAATGGAGAGGAACAGGAAGACCTAAGAAAAGATGGATGGATTACTTGAAAGATGACATGAATAGGAAGAGAGTTAGTGTCAGTATGACGACTGATGGAAAAATGGAAGCGGAAGACATATTGCGCCGACCCCAAATAAAATTCGGAACAGGGCAGGAGGAAGAAGATGATTTATTTTTGAGAAAATGTTTTCACTCTTGCCCCGATGGATCTACTTCCTTTTAATATTTTATAGCTTAAAAATTGCATTTTAGAGCGTATGCACACCACGTTTTTAAACGTGCACTGTCGCCATCGTCGCGTTTTGCAAGCGTCGACGGCACGCTTTTGTCTAACACAGTGGTTTATATTGCCATTTGTATCGCGACACACACGCGTTAGCATCACGTCGATGGCGCGTTTAAAAAACGTGGTCTGCTGATGAGGGCCTATCCTCATCCTCATCATCATCAGGACCTAAGTGGAAAGATTTTGCCATACGTCATCGGAATCGCAATGAGAAAACTCACCATCAGAAAGCCTATAAAAATGGATCCAAAGGAAATCATAGTCATTAAAAACACGATGTTACATTGAGGAAAAGTATTTTTTCAAGTTACCTCAGTCTGTCGTATAAAAAATTGGAACTCTATGTCCCTGTGCTGACTGCCACGAGTCCTGCTGGTGATGCTGCCGATGCTGAGGTGGCTTGCTGTGTGGCTGCCGTAGCTGGTCCGGCTAGCATGGCTCCCATGGCTGACCTGGGAAGACCGGCTGCCACTCTGCCTTGCATTCCACATCCACATCTTGACCGAGTTTCGAACCTTAACTCACACTAGAAATAATAGGTAATTGAAAAAACATCGTAGTACATTTTATTTTAGCAAAAACTGTTTTCTTATGACAGTCGAGGTGTCAATGATGTTGATAGAATTATAATTTCTTCTTTATTTACTTCTGTTTTGGAAAGACAAAAGCAAAAAGGTGTTACGCGCTCGTTTTGAGATCGATTTCATTCACGCGGACTGACGATAGTACCATGATAGTACCGTTTCATTAGATGCACGAGTGTGCCAATCACCAACTTTCAGGCTCCGGGCTGCTTTGTGAAAGTTACGAAAACTCACAAAGCGATTTTGGCCCGATCTGAGAATCGAACCCGAGACCTCGTGCTCAGCAGCCGCGCTTGCGATAGCTAGACCAACGAGGCAGTATAAAACATGTATACCTAAAAGCTGAGATCACCTAAATCGTAATAAAACGTCCACGTGTGTGTAGGTATACTCAAACTCAAAAACGTTTATTCACATTAACAAAAGACAGCCCTAAAACGCCTACCTTTTACGGCTTCCTATTTATTTAAGAAGAAACGGCGCAACAAACTCCCCAGCAATACATGTGACAAAACATGTTACAAATCACAAAACAAAAACATATTTATGCAGTACTAGCTTCCGCCCGCGGCTTCGCCCGCGGCTTCGCCCGCGGCTTCGCCCGCGTGGTGTGTTGATAAACTACTAAGTACTAGCCGTTTTCCCGCGGTTTCACCCGCGTCCCGTGGGAGCTATTGCCCGCACCGGGATAAAATATAGCCTATGTTAAACGCAGATAATATAGCTTTCTAATGGTGAAGAATATTTAAAATCGGTCCAGTCGTTTTTGAGTTTATGCATTACAACCAAACAAACAAAGTTTTCCTCTTTATAATATTAGTATAGTTAATATATACTAATATTATACCAAAACTTCAAGGGTATCACCTATCTACATATCAAACAACCAAGTCGGTTCAGCCGTTTTTTCGTGAAAGAATAACAAACACACATCCATACATTCTCACACACTTTCACATTTATAATATTAGTAGGATATTATATTAGTATATTAATAGGAAGTACGATTCCATAATTCATATAAACAGTTATGAAATGCGGGTTGTCATATGTCAAAATTCACTCGTCCTGACAGTGTTGCCAGCACAAATGTTAATGTTAATCATATAAAATTAAAGGACTTACATGCCACGAAAAATAAATAATACTCGACACATAATATAATATAGATAATAACATACAGTTAACAATTATATCCTACAGGCAAATACAAATCTAACATATACATATATTGAAACAATCACCACTATATTCGATTGATTTAGTCGCTACAGACAACATAGGTGCCTACGTTAGCTTCTAGGAAACAATTTGCTGTTCCTAAATACATTGTCACATACCTATTATCTAATAAAATCAAGACAAAACACCACAAATAAAAGTACCTAAATAACAAAAATTAAGGTTTTAGTAGCGTCAGGACCTACAGTTGTTTTGACAGATTTTAAATAATATTTAGTCTATTGCATGGCTTAGTCATCTTTATAAATAAAACACTATATACAAGGTCAAATGTTTTTGAAGTGCACACTTAGCGCACTATGTTGATAAGCCCTAACGTTCATTTTATTCCATTGGCTGACTGGAGCGATACATCATTACACTTGTTTGTTTGTTAATTTATTTATTAATTACTTACTTATTTAATTTGCTCCTAAAAATGCTACAGTCTCTTTATCGAATTTGGAAGAAACCGGTGAGTACCTATGTTATAAATTTTACCTCCATCACAAATCACGTACTAGAAGTAATTACAAATTCTCTATCTCATTTACAAAATTCTGACTTCTTGGAGATTTTCATTTTTTTTTTCATGAACATCATCATCCTCCTGCCCATGTCCCAGTTCGTGTTTGGGGTCAAATTTTCTGTCCATCAAAATCAAAAGCCATTTATTCAAAGTAAGCTGAAAATCAGCACTTTTTGAACGTCAAAGGAGAATGGGCGAAGTGTTTGCATTTTGGTCTACTCTTTCTCTAGTGATGTGTCATATATCATTCGAAAGGTCTTTTTAAGCGCAACATTTCGTACTAACATATTACTTACCAATTGTTAGTACTTTGGGTGTTGGGGCGGGCGTGTCAAATTTTTTATCGATATGTGCTTTAAAGACAATATATCCCTCTAATAGCATTGGATCATATATATTATTTTTAAGGTTTTTTGAAGAGCGATATTATGCATTACATACTCCGCCAATTGTTATTACTTTAGTAGTTAGATCACGCATAAAGCAATACTATTGAAACATGTTTTAAAGATAATGTACACCATCTCTAGGTATGAGTCATATATCAATGTAAAGGTCTATTTAAGCGCTACATATCGCTTACCAATTGTTAGTATTTTAGTAGATATAGCTTAACTATTAGTATTATCGATACTTTGAATTGTGTTAAGCAATAATATTGCCCCTTTAGTTATGAACCACATAACAATCAAAAGGTCTTTTTAAGCGCTACATTGCTACGTCTTAACTTACCACTTACCAATTCTTAGTATTTTAGTAGATATCTCCTAACTAAAGCGTAATGTCAACCTTATTTACACTTATTGCAAAATTACTTTTTATGGCTGGTTTTTAATAATAATAATAAATCATTTATTCAGATAACCAAAGATCCGTTTTGTTAGTAATTACAATCTAGCCTTATAACTATTGTTAGTAAACTGACACAATACAGACATGAATTAAAATATCACCCTCCGCACCATCTTAACCAAGATTGGAGAAGAAATATCTTCCCCTATTATTTTGAGGATGCTGTTGCTGGTCTGTCGTACTCTGCTTAGTAACGATGCAGTTTTTTTGCGGATTACCTCATGAAAACCGTCAGTACGATTCTGCACAAACATTTCCGATGCGCTACAAAAACGAGGCCTTCGCAACAGCATCCTAAAAATATTATTATACTGCACGCGCAGAGTATCCATCGCTCGTTTGGTATACGCTACCCACAGGTTTCCCGTGTAGAAGCTTTGGCAGTACGCCTTAAAAAGGCTGATCTTAACGTCTACACTACATCGGGAGAACCTGCGTGCCAGCATATTCCCTCGGACCGATAACGCTCTGCGCTCTCTTTCTATGTCTGCATTGTCCTTGAGGTCTGCGGTGAGGAAGTGCCCGAGATATTTGAAGCAGTCTACCTTTTCTAGTTTCGAGCCATTTAACATGATGGCAGGTATACTTTCATTGCATTTACCACCGACCCCAAAGACCATACATTTACATTTTGATGCATTATACATCAATCCGTGCCTAGCCGCGTAAACCTCACAGCATTTCAACATCTCTCCTATAGACCTAGCGGTAGGGCCCAGCAGCACCATATCGTCTGCATAGCTTATGTTGTTAACACAAACACCACCCACCATACATCCGACATGCATGCTGCTAAGCTCCACCAGTAAGTCATTTATGTACAGGTTGAATAGCCGCGGAGACGTCAACCCCCCCTGTCTCACACCGCACTCCAACCTGTACGAGTTTGAGAGTGTATTGGACCATTTGACATGGTTTACTTGGTTAGCATACCAGTGCTTCAGGATGTCTACTACTCCCATCGGTACTTTCCTGTCCCTTAACTTTCTCCAAAGCATATCGTACGACACAAGGTCAAATGCTTTAGAGAGGTCAAGGAAACAGGCGTAAACCGGCGTTTTTTCGATCTGTATAGTATTTTACAGTGTACTTCAGACTTAGAATGGCACTCTCTGTTGACAATCCTCGTTGGAAACCGAATTGTGTATCGTGTAAGGTAATATATTTCTCCAAGTAAGAATCAAGTACACTGTCTAACACCTTCGCAGCCGTGGTCGCTAAAGATATAGGTCGGTAGTTTCCCCTGTCCGAGATATCACCAGTTTTATTTTTTATTATAGGTACTACAATTGTTTTCATCATATCAGATGGTAAATATGAATGCCTAATGCATAATGTATAAAACATGGCCAGTACCCTCGGCAGGTGAAACCCCGCAAACTTGAAATGTTCTATACTGAGCCCGTCGTGTCCGGGAGATTTGCCTCTGCTCATGTGTAAAATAGTCTCTTTTACTTTTTTGGCTGACAAAGATATCTGTGACTCCTCTCCCCGACATGTCAACTCTTTCTCGGTTGAAGACAGAAAAATGCCAAGTGGCGACTTTACTCTAAAATGTTCCATGAACATATTCGCGATGTCCCCTGGGTTACTTTTTCCATCCACACTCACAGGGAGGCTAGGCCTCGCTTCTAAATTTCCTGTAGCCTTCCAAAATTTACTAAAGTTTTTTGAAGCTCTTTGCTGAGTTATTACGTCCATTTTAATTTGCGTTTGATTGTCCTGGCACCATTTTAGACGACTTTTAAATATCTTACGTGATTCACGCATTCTTTCATATACATTACCAGCGCTTGGTTTGTTATGTATTATCCAATTCTGAAATTGAAGCCTTGCCTCACTGTGAGCGTCTTTAACGTGTTTGTTCCAGCCGCATAATGTTTTACGATTTACAACGTTGTCACTCATTGACTCACATGACTGCGTAGCAGCTTCAGACAAACATTCAATAATTCTGGAATACAATCTATCTAATACATGTTTTTGTTGAACCAGGCTACAAGAACCGAAGCTGCAATTTGAAAATTCTAATGGAAAATCTATTTCACGCAACTTGTCATTACAAATTTCACGGTACTTACTTATTTGCGTTTCGTTTCTCACTCCCCATGTAACTTGATTACGCGTTTTGTTTTCCAATTGCAGCTTCCGTCTAACTGCACCTAAGTCACAAGTTATATAAAGTGGCAAGTGATCCGAAACAAACACATCTTCGTGTACGCCTACATTTACAATCGTCTGCCACGCAGACAGGGAGACCACACAGTGGTCCAGCCACCTCTTGCACCCGTGGGCATCACTTACAAACGTATGACAATTACTGTTTATTCCTATTTTTGCTATATCTGCACATATCCAATCCTGATCATTGCTAAAATTATTTAATTCATTATAAAACAATTCATGTGGATGTGCATTAAAATCCCCCAACATAAAAATATTTTCAACATCCATGCTCGCCACAATAGCACTGATTTCTCCCAGTATCTCTGCAAATATGGGCAAGTTTTCTATTGTATTGGTAGGCATATAAACAGAGAAAATAATAATAGATCGACTGGCAGTTTCGGCTCTGACAGCACATAATCTACAACTCTCACAATTTATAACAGAAACTGATTCAAAAATACCTTTTCTCCAGAGGATGGCCACACCCCCATACGGTCTCCCAGCTATTAGGCCCGCTGAAGTATCCACAGCTGACTTACCTGTGTATTCAAACTTGTTGCAAATAGATCCAAGGTATGAAACGTCATGGGGAAGCAGCCATGTCTCCTGTAAAGCCACCACATCCGATGTCTCACAGAGAAATCTTACACTATCAACCGATCGCTTTATCGACTTACAGTTAAAAGTAGTAAACTTGCTGTAATTGTCAGTGCCCATTATTTATAGTATTTTAACGTTCGGATTTGATGGCTCCCGTATAGGCACAGAACGCATAAAACGTCTGAATGTTACACCATCAGGCCAAAAACTGCCATTCATAAATAAGTCTAACTTAGTCTTCGGTACAAATATTTTAAAAGCATTGTAACTCTTATTTATTTTCATATTAATTTTCTTAGGCGCAACAGTTAACTGCGTTTTATTTTTAATATAGCTTACAATGTCTTCTTCACTAGTATTTGTACTGACATTCGAGATATATAGCGGTATATCTATATCTGCCGCTCGGAATTTAACATCAGGTGTAGTAAACGCACAACCTTTTTGTCCAAGTAATTTATACCGTTGTTTATATGATTTACCACGCACTAATGTCCACTCAGAATCACCGGTTAGTACCACTGGTCTGCATTCAAGATTCGAGTCGAGTTCGCTCGCACAACCCGTTGCTAACGACAATTTATTCGTGTTTGTCTTAGTCACACTCACTGTTGTCTCCGCTAATCGTTTTACGCTGGTAGGGGACTCATTTGATGCGCTTTCGCAAGTATTTATCTTGCAAACTGGTTTGTCCGAAACCGCGGTGTCACCCGGGGCCTCCACGCTCAGGACCGGTGGTGCTGTCTTGCTCACACTTACATTGTCGCCCAGGCAGCGTCTCCGTGGACTAGTGTTCGAAACCGCAGTCATTGCTTTGGCCTCCACGTGCCCTCGCTTGTCTATCACATAATTTTGTTCGTCAACAAAAGAATCAAAACTACCTTCACTATTGTTTTTTACTGAGGAGTGACGAATCAATGTGGGGCGTTCGTTGACTCCATAATCAGCTGATCGTTGTTCAGATGCTTTTATAGGCACATATTGCAATCCAATGGGGCCACTATCGAATAAGCTGTTTTGCAAACAGGCCCCTCTTTTTCTGTTTACATTATAATTTTCGTTAATTGATTCTAATAATGTTGCATGTTTCATATTCTCTAGTTCCATTTTTAGTGCATCAAAATTCTCCTTATTAACTGTGTTTTCTTCTAACGCACTAACCTTGTTTTGAAGTCTCAAAATATCTTTTAAAAGTCGGGTCACATCCACATGGTCAAAGGATACCGGCGGAAGCTTATCAAGTTCCTTTGCCACAAAAATTGGGAATAACTCAGCATCTGTACTTTTCATTAGACAGATTATGTCGTCCAGGTCTCGGGATAACTTTTTCTTCCCCTCTTTCCGACGTTTTGGCATCTTTTTTGACCCTGGTATCGCATCACATAATAAATTCTTCGCCTTCACTATATCTTTGTCAGAGAAAGATGAAGTGCATAGATGGTGGATGCTCTCTTCATCCATATAATCCAACACATGATACACAAAAGCTAAGACTTCACTAATCACTATATTGCAGTTCGTACATTTCACAACTGTCGAGGTCATTGTCCTCGCTCAAAAACCCGTTTAGGTAAACACGGCGCACGTCTGTACTTCGTCGCTCGCGCACGGGACTGCCAAGATATATACAATTGTAAAAAAACGCCGATAGGCGTACTAACTTAAATAAAAAAGCTAAACTAAAGGCTTAAAATTCAATGAAATGCGTTAATATACTGGTTTATATATTATGTCGATTAACACAAAGAAAAAAGAAAAATACGTAAAAATTTAAAAAATGAATTTTTCAAACAAAGTAAATAGAATAAAAGTGTGCGAAAATTAGAACACCATATAAAAGTCAGTCATTACAAAGAATTGAAATTCTCCCTTGAAAACTGACAGCTGTCAACTGATCAAAACAGTCGATACTCCTAACTTTATCTCTGCTTTACACATGATGTTGTAAATTATAAAAACGAAAAATGACTCAGTCCTGTGGTTAAACCACTGAATGGATTCGGTTATTTTTTTCACAATTCGCCATAGACTATCATAAAGTATATGCGATAGGATTTAATGTGATTATGAACGACACGCCCTGTATAAAAATATTAAAATATAGAAAGCTCGGCTATCGCGCTTGATATTTAGCAAAGACTAGTCTAAAGTCTAGACACACGGCAGTGTGTCCGCCAAGTTCGAGCAAAAAAGCGACACACCGGCCGTGGGTTATATTACACGAACCATTTCGGGCCAAATTCGACCCCCCTATAACTCAAAATCTATTTTATTTACGCATATCAAATTTCTAGTATCTGTTGAGACCCCCTCACTTATCGAAAATACAAAATTTCATTAATATACCTATTGTAGGTCTTGAGATATTGACATCAGAAAATCGCTATTTTTACTATACACTCACTGACTGACTGACTGACTGACTGACTCACTCATCAAAAACCTAGACCACTTCCAATGGTCGTATTGACTTGAAATTTGGCATGGAGGTAGGTCTTTATGTCAAGGTAAAGGAAAAAATCTGAAAATGGCCAAGTGTGAGTCGGTTTCAAAATAATGAAGGTGTAAAATACTCAGTGTAAATTTATACCTCTAAGGAACTAAAACGAACTAAATTTATCTATATTTATATAATATATCTTCGAATGGTCGTACCGATCTGAAATTCGTTACAAAGGTTTGTATTTAGTCAAAGTAAAAATCTGAAAACGGCCAAGTGTGAGTCACTGTCGAAAATAACGAATGTGTAACTTTGATCCACGAACATAATATATGATAACATGTCATATCAGTCAATTGGTAAATCTAATCCATTTAGTTAATCTAGTTCATTTCTTTGTAAGAAGCATAGTGCATATTCAAAAATCTGAAAGATAGTATAAATGAGACATTTCCTTAACTAACTTAATCATAAGAAAAAAATAAAATAAACAACCTTACAAAAATAAATGAAATCCCACCCAAAACAAAAATGTGAAAGGGTGCCAAGTTCGATAATATGGAAATCCTTCGCCTATAAAAGAAGTGAGATCTGAATAAGTACCAAGTTCCATACACATACCTCAGTTAAAAATAGTTACTTTTTAATAATGTTACTTGGCAAGTTTTAATAGAAAATTAAATACTTGATTCATTGCGTTTAGTAGGTTTATAACAAGGTGTGTGAAAACTTGCCAAGTAACATCATTAAAAAGTAACTATTTATAACTGAGGTATGTGTATGGAACTTGGTACTTATTCAGATCTCACTTCTTTTATAGGCGAAGGATTTCCATATTATCGAACTTGGCACCCTTTCACATTTTTGTTTTGGGTGTAAATATTTACTTTATGATGTTTAGACTGAATTGTTGGTTCTTTATCTGGTGTGCGTTACACTTTAGGAAGTGCTAAAAAAGACATCCAAGCTGTAGTTATTTTGTCCCCCGTGTTTTAATCGATATAATTGCCAATTAGTTTACGTTATCAGTAAACTTAATGCCAGTTATGACCACAACTAAGTCCTTATCTTCAGAACACCATTTCCGTTAAATTTTATCCAATTTAACTTACCGAGTTTAGTTAAGTCAGATCTCAGAATTTGTCCAAGTGGTTAGGGATGTTATATGGAATGGATGGAAGCCGACCCCAATATCCCTTAATTTGAAAATGTATCTCTAAAGATACAACAACTTTAAAAAAATCTGTAACATTAAATAATTGTATTTTTTTGAATCGATCGATTTAATTATAAAGTTTGACTCATGACATCACTAGGAAAAGTAAGTCTATTGCATTTTCAACAACTGGACATCCCTATTTACGTCAACCTGAAAAAATTGCAGACACGAAGAGCAACAAAGCTGTAAGTTTTATTGATTTTGATTATTTTTTATATGTGATGATGTCAAGTTCTTACTATTTTTTGTGTGTAACGTAATATACTAACGATTTAGCTGAAATTATGGCATAGAAATGTATTTATCGAGCCATGACACGTTGTCAAACCTCAATGTATCTTTAAAGATACTTTGCTCAAATGTCGACTATACGACATTGTATCTTTAAAGACACATTGCCAAAAGTTAACCTATTATCGCACGTTTAATTTCTCGTAATGTTTACATAAAAAAATATTAACTACACGCATGTGAGACCCTACAGCATGTAAGGTTCCGTAGGATAAAATTAATTTTTATTTAGATTTTTTTTTGCATAATTTTTGACATAATTTCATATAAACAGTTCAGTGTTCAGTTTGCTTGGGTTTGGTTTGGTTGCATGTGCAATTTTTTTGTTCGTAGGTATTACAACAAGCAAGATCAAAGCGCATTCTAGCGTTGATTCCTGTAGGAAATGCACGATCGGACTACAGTGACACAATAGACAATGAGGAAGATAACACATCTTTGCCAGTTTATGGAATACAACATGATTCTTATAGTAGTTCCTCAACACCTTCACTGGATTCGGATAAAATGTAATGTGAGCTTATGTCTAACTAAACAACGGAACTGTTTTTACGATTTTCATGTAAAAAAATAAATTTTCTTACCAATTAACTATTTTATTTTATAACCCCGATTTGGTAATGTATCCTTTTGGATACATTATCGAAAAACTATACATTCCTCCGTATTTGGCAATGTGTAAAATAAGATACATATTATTTCAGCGCAATTACTGAAAAAAACATTTTTATAATATTTTTCTCTATTTCCTTATACCTCAAATAATTAGACTACAGTATTTTTTAAATAAAATTTTATAAAGATTATGCTTGCCAAATTAAGGGATATACCTAGTTTTGAAAAAGGCTCGGAGGATGATGAGGTTAGGGACGTTATGATTCTTAAAAAGATGTGAACAATACAGACGTACTTCGAATGAGGATATTTTAAGTTGACAAAAAAGGTGTTAATGGAAGGTGAAAGGTCTTTTTACAGTCTATCCGTCTCTTTTTTATTCCAACTCACCCATAACGGGACTGCTTGAAGAGATTTCTTTTGAGAAAACCTGTGCCTTTGTCATTTTTTTTCTATTTTTATTCTTGTCTATGAAAAAAAGGTAAGCTTTCAGTTTTTGCCGTTAGTAACAGCGTACCTACATATCCGTGGCACATTACCTTTTAATTATAATGGATACAATTAATAATTAAATAGATGATTGAAAAACAAACAAATGAAATACGGATGGATAAAATGTCATAATATTAGATGTCTGTCAGAAAGTCTGCCAAAGCACCTCTCAATCTCTCAATTAAATATTTTTTCAGATGCACTGTAAAAGTTTTAAATGTAGAGTTTTTATTTCTTTTTTAACCGAATTCCAAAAGGAGGAGGTTCTCAATTCGACCGTATATATTTTTTTCGTATTTTTGTAACGCGATTACTCCATCATCTATTAATTTATATGGATTATCGTATTTTATGTCAACCTCCATTAGTTTTGCACGGATGTACCTAAACCAACTTCTCACACTTGTACATAGTTTATTATTATCTCTCCGACTGCGAAGAGTCGTGGTGGCCTAGTCGGTAAAGAACCAACTTCTCAAGTATGAGGGTGTGGGTTCGATTCCAGGTCAGGCAAGTACCAATGCAACTTTTCTAAGTTTGTATGTACTTTCTTAGTATAACTTGGACACCAATGGCTGTTATAAAGGTGAAGGAAAACATCTTGAGGAAACCTGGACTATATAGTCTGAAATCACCAACCCGCATTGAGCAAGCGTGGTGATTAATGCTCAATCCTTCTCCGTGTGAGAGGAGGCCTGTGCCCAGCAGTGGGACGATAAAAAAAAGGCTGTAACAGTCTCCGACTGCGACTAACCACATCCGGGAAACGATTAAAATAAGTTTGAATTTACTTTAATTAAACTTGCAGTTTCATAAATTAATGGAGATGAGTAAGGCTTACAGCTGTCTGTGGTATCTCTGTCCAAACATCAGATTACAAATGTCTGACTGTGTGTTACACAGTCTACACACACTTTTCTCGTTTTTAGATTTTTCGATTATTTAACAATGTAATAACTAATTAAATTTCATTTTCAGACCAAGTCCGAAGAAGAGGATCCAAAAAAAGCGTTAAAAAGAAAATTACAAATATTACTTAATGCCGTCGATAAAGGAGTCATAGAAGACGTTAAGGATGTAGTTAATTGGTTCGAACATGATCTGGTGCGAAATAAGCAGCTACTAGCAGATCTGTATGCCCCCGGCAGCGAATGTATTACGGAGCATGATGTGATCATCAGAGCTTGCGAGGCAAAACAGGAAAATATCCTGTACTACTTATTGAAGGGGACCCATTTCTTAGATTACCTGGTGGACCCAAGCGTCAGCGAAACAGAAGTGCACAACCAGAGAAAGAAAGCGATCGAACATGCTCTAAGCCGCAATGCTTTCTGTATGGTCGAAATGTTGTACGACCACTGGTGCGGAAACATATTTTGGATAGGACACGACATTCTTAAATTGGAAGCCCTCGAAAAGTTGCTTAAAGACGCTAAACAAACTGCCGAAGACCTAAGAAACATTCAAGATATGTGGATTGCTTATAACTGCCTCACTCAGTTCAATGCATTTCAAAAAGCACTTTACATGAGACTTCCCAAGCAATCTAGTGAAATCACTCCTAAAGATGTTGCAACTACACTAGTGCGTGTGCTGGATATTTATAACGATTATTCGACACCAGATAGGGTCCCTCACGATTCTAAAAACGATGAAGATAGAATGCAAGAGAATTCTGAAGACAAGACCAGCATATATTTAAAAGGGGGTCTTTACGTCATGTACGAAGTATATATACGCAAGATAGACTTTAATGTGTCCTTGCTAATATTGGAGAATTTGTATTTAATAAGAAGAGAATTTAATCAATTTTTGAACGAAAACGAAGAAGAGTCCAGTATAAAAAATAAATATGCAGAGTGGTACGAAGAAACTGAAAATACGATATATTACTTCGTCTACCGCACGAACGAAGACTGGAGGCTGTACCTATCAAAGGACAGAGAAATCATCACGGAGAAAAATCACTTTGGTCGATACTTTGGTTGCATAAGAAACGACCTACAAATTACATACGATCCTGAAAAAGTGAAAAGGGGGCCTTTTTTATATTTAGAAAGGGAAAACTTCAAAATTAGTTTGGGAAAACTAAAAGAAATACTAACATACTATATAAACTGTACTAGCCCGTTGACACAAGGCGCGGCTACATCAGACTCGTCAGAAGCACCAAAGTCTTCTAAAAAAGAAAAACAAGCATTTTCTAGAAAAGTCAAAAAACAATTACGTATAGGTAACAATTACCTAAAGTCAACTATGTATATGAATGATCATTATTCATTGCAAAAAATAATTGATTACGTAGACGCTATCGAAACAACAAATAACCCTAGTGTGTTAATGATTGAGAGAGCCCTTCATGTAATCGGCGAAATGACCAAGAATACTGACGATACTCATCATATATCAAAATCTACAAAAGCTCTTCTACAAGTATCACTATCGGTGGAGACTACTAAACAGATGCATAAAATCAGAAATTTCCTCTCCAAAACCAATAGTCAAGAACTGACCACGAGGACCAGCGCCGAGTACCAGGATACGCAAATGTTCCACAATATTGTGAAAGACTTGAAAGAAATTAAGAAAACCTTTATTTCGGTTCATGAAATTTACAAATGTATACTTGATATATCTTTAGTTGAAAAGAGTTTAAGCCTTTTAGAGAAACGAACCAACGAATGGCGCCCCCTCCCGAAAGCCCTACCAGAAATCCAAACCCAATATAAAAAGCATAAATATAGCTTGTTTAGCAAAAAAAATGACTTTATTCAACAAGTTTGGAATCACAAAGGTCTTACGATTCAGCTTCTTAAAGAAATAATATTACTTCTGGAAAATAAAGATGACATGACCCAAAAATTACAAGAAATTAAAGAAACTCTCACTTATAACCTAGTTAATATGTTGCCCAGCAATATAGCCAAAATAAGAAAGACGCTAGAACTCATAGACGAAAATAAACGTAATGTGAATCTGCTGAAAGAACAGTTAAAAGGTCGATTTACAGACAAATTAACCGATTGTCCCGATGCGACAAATATTCATCAGCAAAAGCAGATAATACAATATGGAAATAATTCGAGTACAAACCAACAAACCAAAGATATTCTTTTGGGACTTCTGAATGGCATAAACGATTATTCAATCCATTGGGAGTCTATAAAAGATATGCTGATGTTTTGTATCAGCAACTGTAAACTATTTGCGTCAATACATAAACTGTTTAATGAAGAGCTAGATAATACAACTTTATTAATTAATGCACGTGAGACAATACATGAAATGGAAAATATATGTAATGCAAAATTACCCTTTAAAGATGGCTTGAAGTTGGAAACTCCGTCATTTAGTGGTATACAAGCAATGTTTAATATAATTACGGCGGGCGAACAACAACAAACAATAGAGAACTTTGACACTGCAAAAGAAAAGTTTTTTTTTTTTATTAGGAGAGTAAAATCACTCCACGATTTATTAGAATATCCAAATAAGCCTAATGACCAACTCATTAAGAGATTTAAGCAGGATAAACAATTTCGTATGGAGCTGGAAATGCTGCTGGCCGATATTGGCAACGTTTTATCTAAGTGCAAGAAAGAAATGAGGATCATGACTAAATCGACACAATTGCTAACGGGGATTTGCCTGGGCGACGTTTTGGATCACGGAAATCCTTTTCTCGAGATGTTAGGCGGTTTCTTCGATTCGCAGGAGTTAGTAAAAGCTTATTTATCAAAAGCTAAAGAGATTGCTGACGACAGACAAGCAATTGAGGCTCTCTACGAACTATTTCAATCTAACGTAGATCTTTCAATTATAGATAATGGTGATCGGAACAATATGAATGATGTACAGAAGACTCAGTATAATTTGTTTCGAAAATCAAAACATTGGGAAAAATATAAAGTTATATTTATCCCAAGCCCGAGTCGAAGCCGCCTAGAACGTGTTGGGCCACGCTCAGTGTAGGGTTCCATTGAGAATATAATAATTCGAGAATATAATATTTTGCGAATATAATATTTTGCGAATGTAATAATATGAGAACAAAGGCATAGTTTCACGTGTATAGCCCATACCTGTCCCATTATAAAAACAGCTCAATTATTTATGTACCTACATTCTTTTAAAATAAACATTTTCTATTTCTATTTTATATTTGAAACGGATACTGAGATTAAGCGAAGACGGACGGACGAACAGACATGGCGAAACTATAAGGGTTCCTAGTTTACTAAGGAACCCTAAAAATATTTCTAAAAACACTCAAAAGTCGCAGTCTAACTAATTAATTAAGATGCAGATATGTTTATTTCGTCACGGTCTTCTTTCATCATCAGCCTATCGCAGTCCACTGCTGGACATAGGCCTCTCCAAGTGCACGCCACTGAGATCGATTTTCGGCTTCTCGCATCCAGCTCCTGCCAGCCGTCTTGCGCAAGTCATCACTCTACCGTGCCTGAGGACGTCCTACACTACGTTTGCCGAGGCGTGGTCTCCACTCTAGAACTCGTTTACCCCAACGGTTATCGGTTCTTCGGCTGATATGGCCAGCCCACTGCCACTTCAGCTTGCTGATTCGGTGGGCTATGTCCATGACCTTGGTTCTCTCACGGTCTTCTTTGCCGACGCTTAATCACCAATATTCACCAGTCACCCTATATTATGTAAATAAAAGTTTATCTTTTCATTTTTTTTTTTAATAATACCGTTACCCGTTATCCTCTCCCGAGCCTTTTCCTAACTAGGTTGGGGTCGGTTTCCAGTCCAACTGGATGCAGCTGAGTACCAGTATTTTACGAGGAGCGCCTGCCTCTCTGACCTCCCCAATCCAGTTACCCGGGCAACCCAATACTTGCCTCTGACTACCCGTAACGACTGCCAAGGATGCTAAATGACGCATTACCTAAATTTCCTTTAAAAAGGAAATTTTAATAAAATATACGCAATCATCTGTATCAAGAATAACTTTCAACTAAGACTGACTTTCAATGTACATACAACCTATATCTTTGAACATACGAAAAAAAGTCTTGTTTTTTCAAAGTATTTTTTTATTAGTTAAAATTACGCGTAAATATTCAAATGAAAACTAAATATACTACTCATTAGAATAAAAATAAAATAATACGACGACAATAGTAAATAAATAAATTCGCAGTCAGCCTCTTCAAATTACGAAAAAGAATTATGAAATAAAGTATTGGTATTTAGAGTAATTTCTTATTTTACTTTTAACCTTAACCTGGGCTGTAAGCATATTATTTCTAAATCTTCTTTATTACCAACTGTTTAAAACCCGTACGGCGAGGAGGAGAACTGTGTTTGTCTCTCGCATGCTTTTTTTATTAGGTACACACTTTTCTTAGACACAAGCAAGTGTATGTGCTGTCCTATCAGGAAAAGCAGGTCAGGCAAAGGCAATGTCGTATCCAGTTGATTAGTATTTAACCGTAGACTGAGGAGCTTCTTCTAAACGAGTCGAAATAAAATTAGGCGGAACAATTATTTTCGCCACGGCATGGCCGCATGTAGTTCTTTCTCGGTGCAGGTGTTGAGCACATTGGTATAAGAGTAATAAAAAAACATGGACCAGTAACTCAATCTCCGGAACTCCGACGGTACACTTTCGGCTTTGGGGTGGCAGTGGAATCATCTTCATCATCGTCATCATCACCAATACTCTCGGCTGCACTCTTGTCCGGCTCGTCGCTATCCAATGTCACTCTTCTAAGCCTTTCATCCAGTCCTTCTTCATCTTCTCTGTCATACGCACTCTGGTCTCCACTTCTGCCTTCGTCATAACGCACGCGTATGAAGCGGCGGTTCGTCCGAGTATTCGTGCTTTCCTCCCTCATCATGGAAGGCCCTTGAACATTACCGTCATCATCTGCGTACAAAAATCAACCATTAAGTAGATCTGATCACACAGCATAGCAAGCTCGTTAAAGACAGTCCCATGGTTTACGCACCCCACACCCGCGAGGATCCGAATCAGCCCGAATATCCTTTACAAGCTTGCCAGGCTGTAATCTATACTAATATTATAAAGCTGAAGAGTTTGTTTGCTTGTTTGTTTGAACGCGCTAATCTCAGGAACTACTGGTCCGATTTGAAAATTTCTTTCAGTGTTAGATAGCCCATTTATCGAGGAAGGCTATAGGCTACTTTTTGTCCCGGTACGGGAAGTAGTTCCCACGGGATGCGGGTGAAACCGCTGGCAGAAGCTAGTCTATAATGAAGCTGTTATTTCTTATTATGTTTATTTGTTTGCTTGAATTGAACGCACTAACCTCAGAAACTACAAGTCTGATTTGAAAAATTCTAACATTGTTAGAAAGTCCATGTATCGAGGAAGACTATAGGCTTAGGGCTTAGACTATATCACTATCCGAGTGTGTGAAGTGGAATACAGAGGAAACCGCTAGCGGAAGCTAAATTAGAATAAAATAGTGATAGCCCCTAGCCTCTCGAAAGCATAATCTTGCACAGACAGACATAATAGCGGATTCTCAAAGGACTACCAAAATGAATGAAAATAGAGTGGACGTTTATAGTTCTGGAATTACGTTGCTATGTATCTCAATTCCTAATACTCGAATTGCAGGTCTCATTACTATACTCTATCCACGGAAGCAAGAGCTAAAAGGTAAACAAAGAATGACACTTTTTCAAGATGGCGGTATAAACCGACCTATGACAAAACGTCACATTTTTGTGCAAAATGTTCGCAGTATCTGTGATTTTGTCATCGGTCGGGATAGAGTAAGTCTCGTGTCCTTTATAAAACCAAAATCACTGAGAATTTTTATTTGTGGTGCAAAACAGACAACGACAAAATGCAAGAAGTAATGTAACAACTATGTTGTGAGAGCTATAAAAATATCTTTATGAGTAAAACATTGCTAGAGTTACCTGTTGCAATCATCGTGGGATCAGCTACGCCAAAAATTTGTTGGCTAGGGTCAAAAACTATAGGTGTTTTTGCGAAAGAAGCTCTTCGTGCTGCATCCGCTGAAAATGACGTAGTTGTTCTGGTTTGCTCAGATGCGGCACGTGACGGCAAGGAATCTGGTTTTTCATTTAATTTGGAAGACTGTCGGGAGGTTTTCTTTCCATCTTTGCCCACAGACGATTTCTTGGCCCGGTCCTTAGCGGGAGCAGCAGGGGCATTATCAGGTTCGGCTTTCCTCGTCGCAGCTGACTTCACCGATTTACTAGGGGTTGCTGTCTGCGGAATTCGTGAAGAAGTTTTCTCTGGATTCTGATTAGGAGATGATTCTCTAGCTTCTTTGGCAGCTGGAGATTTTGAAGTGCGGACATCAGGTATAACTTTTTCAGCTGTTTGACTAGGTTTTTTACTCGAAATCGCCTCATCAGACAGAAGTTCCGCCATTACTGTATTAACCATTTTCGATTTTGCGGCTGCCTCGTCTATCGCATACTCTGACTCTAAACCTGATTTTTGGGAAGACAGGAGTACTGAAGCTGGGACGTCAAGTCGTTCACTTAAACTCCTACCTTGCGGTTCCGTTCCACCTTCCCGCGGTGTTGGTTTTTCAGTAGGTTTAGAGGGCGTAACAGTTGAAACGACTGGCGTAATTGAGTATGCAGAATTGCTAGTGAAATAAATAGTGTCCGATTCAATATCTACTGTAGATGTAGTGTCTGGTGCCATTGCAGCTTCTGCTGGAGATGTAGTCTCTGGTGTAGTTGTAGTTTCTGTTGAAGATGTAGTCTCTGGTGTAGTTGTAGCTTCTGTTGTAGTTTTAGTTCCAGCTGCAGTTTTAGTTAGAGCTGCAGTTTTAGTTTCTGCTGCAGTTTTAGTTTCGTCTGCAGTTTTAGTTTCTGCTGCAGTTTTAGTTTCGTCTGCAGTTTTAGTTTCTTCTGCAGTTTTAGTTTCTGCTGCAGTTTTAGTTTCTGCTGCGGTTTTTGATTCTGGTGCAGTTTTAGTTTCTTTTTTAGTTTTAAATTCTGTTGGAGCTTTAGGTTCTGTTGGAGTTTTAGATTCTTCTGCAGTTTTAGTTCCTGTTGGAGTTTTAGTTTCTGCTGCAGTTTTAGTTCCTGTTGGAGTTTTAGTTTCTGCTGCAGTTTTAGTTCCTGTTGGAGTTTTAGTTTCTTCTGTAGTTTTAGTTCTTCTTGGAGTTTTAGATTCGGTTGGAGTTTTGGATTCTGTTGTAGTTTTAGTTTCTTCTGCAGTTTTAGTTTCTGCTGCAGTTTTAGTTTCAGCTGTGGTTTTAGTTTCTTCTGTAGTTTTAGTTCTTCTTGGAGTTTTAGATTCTGTTGGAGTTTTGGATTCTGTTGTAGTTTTAGTTCCAGCTGCAGTTTTAGTTAGAGCTGCAGTTTTAGTTTCTGCTGCAGTTTTAGTTTCTTCTGCAGTTTTAGTTTCTGTTGGAGTTTTAGTTTCTTCTGCAGTTTTAGTTTCTGCTGCAGTTTTAGTTTCTTCTGCAGTTTTAGTTTCTGTTGGAGTTTTAGTACCTGATGGAGTTCTAGTTTCTGGTGCAGATTCAGTAGTAATTTTGTTTATAGCCGATGGCAAAGTATGGTAGGATTGTGTTGTAAGATCAGGTACTGATGCTGTAGGAGGCGGTAATAACGTTGTTACTGGTACCACAGGCACGTCAGCTTCTGGTTCATACAGGCTTGTATCAGCCATACGAACAGCAGAAATTGAACTGGAACTTACACTCGATGATCTTACAGGCATTGGCGTTGAGTCTTGTGGTACAGGCATTGGCGTTGTATCTTGTGGTACAGGCATTGGCGTTGAGTCTTGTGGTACAGGCATTGGCGTTGAGTCTTGTGGTACAGGCATTGGCGTTGTGTCTTGTGGTACAGGCATTGGCGTTGAGTCTTGTGGTACAGGCATTGGCGTTGTGTCTTGTGGTACAGGCATTGGCGTTGAGTCTTGTGGTACAGGCATTGGCGTTATTTCTTGTGGTACTTGAGTGTCTCTTATATCTTCACTTGAAAATACATCCGACAATCCAAGCGGCATCCTCAAATGTTCGTTTTTTCTTCTGCGGCGGCCTCGCATCTGATGTGGATTCAGTTCCAGAATAAAAAAGTTCCAGAGGTAAATTTTGTTGATCAGTCTCACCAATCGTAGTGGAACTTCCAATTTGCTGTGCTTTTCTATCTGGGGCACGTTTATCTACAGCAGCAGGCCTTTCCGAAATGTGGGATATTGCGGATGGAGCAGTTGCCACGACGGCTTCGGGTGTTTCCGTAATTGTTTCATCAGTCGCACCATCCAACATTTCCATGGTAAGTTGTACTTCGGATTGTGCTTCTACTCTAGATTTATGACGGCCTAAGCCAAGTATCTCGCGGGTTTCTAATTTTTCTGTTGATGGCCCTGCAGTATCGTCATCACGAATTCGAATAGGATGCATTGTAAACTGCTGAGATGATTTTTTTTCCAGGGTATCTACTGTGGATTCCTCCATATCTAGCGTGAGCATGTGTTTTTCAGTGTCTTCTTCTTGCACTAGATACATACTTTTTCTGCGACCTCTATTTATCTTTTTATCTTTTTCTTGTTTCTTTGCTTTTTCAAATTGCTTTAGCAAAGCTTCAGTTGCTTCCACGTCTTCCTCAAGTAACAGCTCGTCTCTGTCATCACTGGTTGCACTTAATGCTTCAAGATCAGATACTCTACCCATTAATTTCTTGGCAGTGCCAAAAATTTTCCCGAAAAATCCCAGTTTGGGCTTTGCTTCTTCATGTTCTTCTTCATGCTCCTCGCGACTTAGTAGTGGTGTATCGGGTTCTCTGCTGTCAGTAGGCCATGCAAAATACCTTGAATGTCCTTTAGCACCCTGGGGAGCTCCCTCTTGAGGTTCCGATGCGGAGTCTCTTCCAAAATGCCTTGTAGTGCTAGGAAATAAACTTGCTCCCGGTTCAGTTGAGAACTCTGGTGGTACAATTGAATCTGCTTCGGGTGTAAAATCGAAAAGAGGTCTCTCTGGCATCGGGGCACCTCCAGGCCAATTACTTTGGTCCATATCTTTGTCACCTAACTGTCTCATGTGTTTGTGTATGGCATTCTTGCTATCTGGGAAGTGTTTCAGTAAGTATTCCCAGTCGTCCAGTTGCAGAGTAAGCACTTGAGACTTGATCATTGTTTGATATGAGTGGGTATATGGTGTGTTACGCAATAAGCCCTGCAACTGAAAAATAATATGCTGTATACATTTCTGTTTTGATTGTTGATAGTGTAAATACTACTACTACATTTGGCAAAACTCACAATTCCGAAGTAGGAGCCGGCTGGGTAGACCCTGGCGCTGATGTCCATCTCCTCGCAGGTCTCCTTCACCTTGCCCGTGTGGATTAAGTACATGGCGTCCGTGATCTCGCTCTCTTTCACCACGTACATTCCTAAAAACACTTATTGTTTGCTACTTCTTGGCATGACAATATTACTGTATGTTATTTCCTATGGGTGTCAAAATAAAAACAATGAGTAAATTCAGAATAATGTACCTTCGTTATAAGTGTACAACTTCAGGCAGCCTACCATCTGCCTGAGGAAGGCTGGTTCACACTCTTCGAAAATGTGATGCTGAAATAGAATAGCTTTTAAAACCGCTGTGGGATCTGAATGGTTCCAAAGGAGTAGGATAAATGTGAGACAAACGCATGGAAGTAAGAGAAAACTTGGAAAAAGTCGACAATATAAATTGTTTTGCATTAGAACGAGTATTTCTTGGTATCCTGCGAATCTTTGATCAATAACTATACCTTTAATAATTCAATAGTCTAAAGCTTATTGTATTCCCTTTATTATTCACTTTCTTCTGAAAGCGAAGATATGATGAATGACCCGTCAGTTTTAATTAATTTTATATAAAAGAACACTAAATCCTGCGTTCACTGTTTTTCTTTGTTAGTTTGATCTAAACGCCAACTATGAGCAAAGGTCTACCAAAAGTGGATCATCGTCCAAGTAGGCGATACAGGCATTGAGCCCATTACCCTGGTGATGTGATGCAAGTATGCTGCTGACATGACCCTCAGCCGCAGGGAGAGTGGTGCATGCTTCAAGAAGTGAGGAATCTGCAAGCCTCGGTTCTCCCGCCACAGATGCAAAGTGTACTTGTTCACAATCGTAACCAGGTTCTCAGAAACCCGATTGTTCTTCATAAACTCCTAAAAAATTATCACGAACGAATTATTGCTTATTATATTATTTATATTTGCTATTGAGCTATATTTGGGCTTCACACGCGATAACAGTAATTCCCCACCATATACACCTTCCTCTTTAATTACTTTCTATTTAAAAAAAAACCGCATGAAAATCGGTTGCGTAGTTTTGAAGATTTAAGCGTACAAAGGGACATAGGGATATAGGAACAGAAAAAGCGACTTTGTTTTGTACTAAGTAGTGATTATAACTTCTACGGATAGAATGGCAATTTTGAAAACTTTATTCACCTGCAACTCGAGGTACTTGCTGTAGAAGCTGAAGGAGCGGTAGGAGGTGTACTGGATGATGTTGGAGAGTTCGCCTACGTACATCATGAACACCATCGTCGATATTATCTGGAGGACAACCACGAACAGCACCTGCACACAACAGATATACATATCGGGTGTGTCGTTCATAATCACATTAAATTAAATGCGTTAATATACTGGTTAATATATGTCGATTAACACAAAGATAAAAGAAAAATACGTAAAAATAAAAAAATGATTTTTTCAAACAAAGTAAATGGAATAAAAATGTGCAAAAATTAGAACACCATATAAAAGTCAGTCATTACAAACAACTGAAATTCTCCCTTGAAAACTGACAGCTATCAACTGAGCAAAACATTCGATACTCCTAACTTTATCTCTGCTTTACACATGATGTTGTAAATTATAAAAACGAAAAATGGCTCCTGTGTTTAAACCACTGAATGGATTAGGTTATTTTTTTTACAATTCGCCATAGAATATCATAAAGTATATGTGATAGGATTTAATGTGATTATGAACGACACACTCTGTATATCTACTACTTAGTGACATATATCTACTACTTTGTGAACTCCCTAGTATCTGGAAATACAAAATCTCTAAATAATTCATTGTCCTTTTAAAAGGCGTCATTTAGGACCTCTGTCTATTATAAGTAAGTAAAGCAAAAGCGCTTGACGCTAGAAAACTTCTCACATGCTTAATTTATGAATGTCACTTCTTCGAACAGTTCTAGTAGATTTTATTCAAGTATTGCATGAATACTTTACACAGAAAGCAGTTATTCAAAACCTGAAGGATATTGAATAAGTCTTTACCTCGGACTGTTTCTTCGGCATGATGTCTCCGACACCATTTTGCGTGAACGTCGTGATCACGAAGTACAATGAGCAGAGGTAATAGTTTTCACAGTGGTCGGACCCGTCATCTGTAACAATCATTTATGCCTACTAATCCTTACTAATATTATAAATCGGAAAGTGAGTTTGTTTGTTTGTTTGTTTGTTCCGCTTTCACGCCGTAACTACTGAACCGATTGCTTTGAAATTTTGCAGACGTAAAGTTAGAAGTCCGGATTAAATAATAGGGTACTTTTTATCCCGAAAAAAATAGATATTCCCGAGGGAAAACAAAAATATTGTTTGCTTGATGGATGGATTGTAGATGGCGCTGTGTGTCGTTTAAAACAAGGTAATATATTGCAAACGAATATAAACATGTAAATTTAGAAGCTAAATGATATGATAATGAATCCCCGAAAATGAGGAATTTCCGAGGGATGATGTACAATTTGTTTAATCGTCTAAACTGTTTTTTTTTTACATCTACTTATATACTTGGGCGGAACATTATTACAGCCACTATTTTAACTGGCGCAGCAAAGGGTGAAAGTGTACTCATTCCTCGGATTCCGATTATTCCAACAGACCTCCTATTTCAATTTAAAAGACTACAATTTCCTATAAGGGTTTCATTTGCAATGACCATTAATAAAGCACAAGGCCAAACTCTAAGGGTTGCTGGAGTACACTTAGAAAAACATTGTTTTTCGCATGGTCAGCTCTATGTAGCGTGTTCCCGGGTTTCCAGTGCCCAAAATCTGCACGTTTTTGCTCCACAAGGGAAAACGTATAATATAGTGTACCATTCAGTTTTGGTTTAACAACTAATCGTATCCAGCGTTACATCGCGCTTCTTAGATTTTTCCGTGGGAATGAGAAGTTTTCTTATAGTTGTGATTTATACCGCAATATAACCGAATTCCACGCGGGCGAAGCCGCGGGCGGAAAGCTAGTATTATATAAATACGAAAGTAACTCTGTCTGTCTGTCTGTCTGTTACGCTTTCACGTCTAAACCACTGAACCGATTTATGTGAAGTTTAGTACAGACATGGTTTGGAACTTGAGAAAGGACATAGGATAGTTTTTATTACAAAAAAGTACAAAAATAAAATTTATTTCGGACATATAGCGCCATCTTTTAGTCAAACCAAAAATCTGCCGGAAGTCACTATTCCACGCGAACGAAGTCGCGGGCAAAAGCTATTTTAAAAATAAACATTAACAGCCTTACTACAAAAACTTAAACATCTGTCAACCAATTGTCTAAAAAAATGTCAGTGTGACGATAAGATAAGGTTCGTTTTGCAGACACACTTTTTTTAAACAAGTTTCTACAATTAATCATAAAGAGCCAGCCAAAGAATCGAAGAGAAATAAAAAAATGACGATCATACCAAGATGTATCCAGGAGGTGTTGGGTTCGATCTGATCTTCCATCACAGCCATGAAGAACCAGATGCAGGTCGTTGTGTGGACGAACAGAGTAAACCAGATGAACACCGCCAATATGGTCGTGAGGGTCAGGTTGACCGTGATACTCTCGTTCCGCATACGCAAGCATTTGTATACCGTGGCCTGGCAGGTGTGGAGAGCACATAAATGTCGGTTCTGCGCCTGATCTCTTTCCGGTCGTGTCCCATCGGGTTATGAGAGTGAAGGAATAGGGAGTGCACCTGTGTCTGCGCAAATGCTCTTGCACTATAATATTTCCTGCGCAGCTGGCTGATCTCCTTAAATGAGAACAGCCACCGTGGCCGAAATCGGCCGTGGACACCATTATAAGTATAAATTACGATAGATTTTTATAATCAACATATCCGTTACGATAACAAATATAATTTGGATATAAGCTACATAGGTAATAAATTTCTGGCCATTTTCCAGGCCATTCACCCGCATCCCGTCGGAACTACTGCCTGTTGTTGTTGTTACAGCCTTTTTATCGTCCCACTGCTGGGCACAGGCCTCCTTTCACACGGAGAAGGATTGAGCATTAATCACCACGCTTGCTCAATGCGGGTTGGTGATTTCAGACTTTATGGTCCAGGTTTCCTCAAGATGTTTTCCTTCACCTTTTTATCAGCCATTGGTGTCTAAGATTTACCTAGAAAGTACACACAAACTTAGAAAAGTTGCATTGGTACTTGCCTGACCTGGAATTGAACCCGCGCCCCCATACTCGAGAGATTGGTTCTTTTCCCACTAGGCCACCACGACTGCCTGTACCGGGATGAAATATAGCCTACGTTACTCGGGAAGAGTGTAGCCATCCAAGATTGAAGAATTTTTCGAATCGATACAGTAGTTTTGGTTCCTTTAGTATACAAACAAACCAATGTGTTTTATTTATTGTATTAGTACAGAGTAGACAGATGTCTTTTAATCTTTAATCAAAAATCAATGGTGACATGGGTTATAGAAATTAACAGTTATTGCATTTATCCTTACAATTCTGAAGGCTCTATTGAGACGCAATAAGCCGAACCACATCCACCTCGTTCGCTCGTCCTTCGAGGCGAAACTAACTAACTCCAATGGCAGTATCGAAAGGAAATCGTATTTAAACTCTCCCTTGAAATATCTGAAACAACAGCAAGGTTCATCTTGATGTCCACAATTCGGTAGTTGAGGAGTTCGTCATCCTCCGAGCCTTTTTCCCAACAATGTTGGGGTCGGCTTCCAGTCTAACCGGATTCAGCTGAGTACCAGTGCTTTACAAGAAACGACTGCCTGTCTGACCTCCTCAACCCAGTTACCCGCGCAACCCGATGATGATGACCCCATGATAGTTGAGTAGTTGAAAGTCAAAAATAAAATCCTATATCATATTAATTTTATTTACTAAATGTCCAATTAAATGTCTTATGCCTGACCAAACTCAAAAGCTTTCAATTTCCATTTTGTTCAAAAATGTTTATAACTTCATAATTTCATTTTGATGTAATTAAAAATAATAAACGTGATTCTCACAGTCTTCTTAAGGGCATCATAATCCTCTTCATACTTGGACTGGAGACGATAAAAGGAAAAGCATGCTGCGTAAAAATCTTCAGAAAGAAACAGAAATCCAACGAGTAGAGTGTTGCGAGTAACCACGTGCTGTTATCCTGGAAAACATAGGGGACACATAACACATAATATTGACACGTCAGTCATCTGGCACACACACAACCAAGCGTCTACGCAAAGACAGATCGTCTGTCGCAGTCTAATGGGAAGTGCAATTTAGTGTATCACCACCAACTAGCTGGCTACAGTGACAGTGACATCGACAAGATCTAGGAATCAAACTTGAGACTCTGGTGCATGTCAGTCACACTGGGGATCACCAGACTAACGTGTAATCAAGTCCATTTCAGTTATAACAAACATACACCATTCTGAAGCTAATATAAGCCTGTTAATTATAATAAAAAAGGTAAAAAGTAACCTGATATCCTGCGTTATATAAATCCAAATAGATACATCCCATGCAGACGATGAGTAAATAGATCTGAACCATTCCTTCCTGGAAGTATATGTACTTGAGAGCACTGGTCTTGCTACGTGGTGGAGGTCCCGTCGGGACATTCCGACGCATTTTGACCGAAGCCTCGCTGCCTAAAATATACATCTGTAGAAAAAAACATCATATCTCGATCCTTTTATATTCCATATCTCGACTATGTTGTCGGCTTCCAGTCTAACCGGATGTAGCTGAGTACCAGTGTTTTACAAAGAGCGACTGACATATCTGACCTCCTCAACCCAGTTACCCGTGCAACCCAATACCTCTTGGTTAGACTGGTATCAAACTGGCTTCTGACAACCCGTAGCGACTGCCAAGGATTTTCAATGACAGCCGGGACCTATAGTTTGAGGTTTGAAACACATTCATACTTAGAAAGTACATACATACTTACAACAAAATGATGATGGAGATGCTGCTTAAATACTTGCTATACTGTATAGCATAGTGACGTAACAATGACGTTTGACGATGAGTATATTAGCAGAATCGGTACACCGATTTAATGAAAACGAAATCTCTTAAAAGATAAAGATAATTTATTTTGTTAAAACATGGGTAAAAAAACTTAAATAAAGTAAGTAGGTACTATCCGAATAAGCTAAAATTGTACTAGAAAATAAACCTCAGACTTTATGAACAGCACTGGCAGTTAACAAGAAGAAAGCCAAAAGCAGCTCAGTCTATCATTCATCATCAGTTTGTATACATATTCATTGCAAAATCCGACTCGCACCTTTATTTCCTTGTCCTTCGATTTGGGGTCTGGTGCTCTAGACTTGGCCATCAGCTCTTTCACCGCTGGGAAGTCCTTCGTGATGTTGGAGAATGCTTCTGAATTGATCATCAGAAGATGGAGACGGCTGGTCGCCACCACGTTATGGGGACTCTTATGGCTCATCATACCTTCCAGATTGCCAAATACACTGCGAGACAATGAAATTAGTAATATTTGAGATACAAGTGTTTGACGACAGCTAAGCTATACTTCTTGAATTTAATATTAAGCTGAAGTTTTTTTGTTTGTTTGCTTGAACGCGTTAATCTCAGGGACTACAGGTTCAATTTGAAATTTTTTTCCAGTGTTAGATAGCCTATATACTACTGAAGGCTATAGGCTACTTTATATCCGGGTTCGTGGAGACATTCCCACGGGACGCGGGTGAAACCGATGGCAGAAGCTATCACTTTATAAACTTCTAAGTACCTGCCCCTCGGCAGCCGCAAGATGGAGTTCATCTCGCCCGTCTTGACCCTGATCTCCACACCTCCGTAGTCTACGAAGTACATGTCAGTGACCATGTCGTTATGCTCTATGATCTTCATGTCACGTAGGAAGTACACGCTGCGCACTGCGCGACCAATGATGCGAAGTAGGGAGACATCGGCATTTGCTAGCAATGGACACTGCAGATAGTGGTAATATTTGAACACCCTTATGAAACCATTCAGAATCTTCGAAGATAAGACAAAGTGAAGACTACAAAGTTTTTTTTTTTCTTTCAAACAGGCCTATAACAGCTCTTTCGAAACATCAAGCTAGTTCAACGGTTCAATCTCATGGAGAAGAACCGACAAGAAACTCCATAGACACTTTTTTTTAAAGCGGTCATTTACAATTTTAGAATCCAAATCAACGGCCAAGTAAATAAATTAGCATTCGCTGACTAACCTGTTATCTAACCCAGGCATTTGGTAGCGGAAGCCAGCGATAGCGATTTTGTTTAATTTATTATCCTGGTTTGAGTGAGGGGAAAAGAATTTTGTGATAATGCATTGTATGGTCCTCGGCCAAGCTTTCGTCGTCACGGATTTTGAGAGCCATTGCGCGAGTCGCAGAAACCAATTCAGGGACGTTATATGATGAGGTTTGTTTGTCACAGAAAATTTCATTCGGAATTTAGTTGTAGAATGCTATCGACTTTTAGGCTGGAAACAGTGCTCGGCCGACGGTCAGTACTGACCTTCGTCCTTACCGAATGACATACAAAATCACACGCGTACGTCAGCGTAGCTGTGTGCGCGATCATAGAATTGCACGGATATAGCTACGGCGGTCAGCGCTGACCGTCGGTCGAGCGCTGCTTCCAGCTTTACGAGAACTGTATCTATGTAGTTACCTTAGCAAAGGTAGGTCCGTATATGTGAAGTATGGCGTCAGTCCTAAGCGTGATCTGGTCACACAGTTTGAGCACTCCTCGGTAGTCGATACCGCCCATCTTCTCCCAGTTATACTCGTAGTAACGACGGAGTTCTCTGGTTCGATAATTTTTTTATTAGTTACTAGCGACTTCGCAACGCTATATAAAGGATGTTATTACACATATAAACCTTACTCTTCAACCACTCTATCTATAAAAAAAAACTGCATCAAAATAATTTGCGTCTTAAAGATTTAAGCGGACATAGGGACAAAGGGACAGAGGAAGAGACTTTACTTTGTTTTATAGTATGTAATCATTTATCAACTGTCGATGTTAAGAAAATGTATGCCCAGCTGTGTAGAGGTGATAATTCTGCCTTTCTATTAGCTGATGAGAACCTGGCACATGAATGAGAATTAAATAAAATTTCTTTCGAGAGATTGATGATAACGAATATACTCTGATAGTTTATGAAATCAGAGCTGTTGATCAGGTTTGTTTGTCACAGAAAATTTTCTTAACGGTTTACCTCTAGAAGAATGTAACCATTCTAAAAAACATCATTATCATACTTCTGCAGTTCTATATCCAACTTCTCCCTGGCCATGTAGACGTTGATATCCTTCATGTGCTGTTGGAAACCAGCCAGAGACTTGTTGACATTCGCCCGAACACTGATGATGCGAACCATATAGTATGTGAGTATCATTGCACCTACAAGTATATAGGTAACTTTATAGATAGATAAATATATTCATTATATGTACAAATGAGAACCTGATTTATAATACTTTTTATTTACATAGTTATATACATATTTACAACACAAAAAAAAACTATCCTAGTAGAACAATAAAAAAATAAAATATACATATACACTATATCTAAAAGGCGTCAAAAAATTCAGCCCCATCGCTGTCAACTGGGAGCGTACCCAAGAGGCTGGCAGCATTACCTCGTTGGATGGCCATGCTGATCCTTTGTCCGAGGTAATAGCCAGCCTTTTGGTCACGAGAAGCGTCAACCAGCCGCCTAGACAGGTCTTTAAATAGGGTATGCGCATTCAGACCCCACGACCCGAGGGTTTCAACGACAAGGCCACTATATTTCCGCCGCTTGAGGTTCTCCGCGGCCGCAGCGGCAGCAGCAGCACAGCACGCAGAACTTGGAAGATGGGATGGCGCAAGAGTATCGACGCAGGTTGCGTCCCATACTAAAGGCCCCATCTTCCAAGGGAATAAAGACATGCCGTCTGGTCTCTTACCGTCGTCGCGTGCCAGGCCATTTGGTTCCAGTACAGCTGGCACCCCGACGGCAACAAGAGCCCGACGAATAATGTCGTTGATATTTGCGTGCCGCGCAATACGGCCCGCACTACGGCTGCACGACAGGCCGTGGTGTCCGAGGCTGGTCACAGCCTCACCACATGTGTACACCAATTATTAAAAAAACTAAATATTGAAAATTTTTGGCTTAGGCTTGTGTGATGTGTTATTTTAGTTATTTAGACCAAAATTTTGTTTTATTTATGCTATATTATCTCGATGTCCTTTGTTGTATTTGTTTGCTTTTTCTTATCGAATAGGTTAATCATGTGACACAAACCCTCAAATTTTTTCCAAATCTTGCTGACAATCTTAAACGCGAAATTTTAACCACGACTGCTATATTTTTACCATACAAAAGTATGGTCTGACCGTTTTCGGTACACAGTTGACAATTGATGAAAGCCACTACAAATAACGATATTTTAACCAGAATACTGAGAGCAGTCAACTGCACAAAAAATTCGGAACTCCTACACTATTTTTTTTCTCCCTCATGCCATGGGTTAGCAGCGTGAGGGAGTGTCAGACCCACCATGTTCCTTCTTAGGCCTTTCATGTACCAAGGCCGCGGTAACTATATTGAACAATCCTGCAGTTTACTATGGATCCGGTTGATTCTGACACAATTGAAATAGAGAGATAACAGACTTACTGCAAGCCATGCCAATGATCAGCACTTTCATCAGACTTTGATTGGTGGGGTTGAAAACGCCATACCCAGTGGAAGTGCATTCGTAAACCACCCAGAAATACGTCGCCAAGTGCAGGTTCCATGGTGTTGCGGTCATATTGAATCGCACTATGAAGATATACAATATTCATATAGTAGCACAAAAAAAACTAACTTAAACCCATTCGGTTGATAATAATCAACCGTTGATCGTCACAGCTATTTTATCGTCCTACTGCTGGGCACAGGCCTCCTCTCACACGGAGAAAGAGAGTTTGAAGATAAACAGAAAACTAGTAGACTCCAGCACCTTAAACTACTCCACTATGTAAAAAAATCCAATCAACATTGAAAATTATACTTAAAAGATAAAAAAAAGAGCTTTACATGTCATTTACACTTATTAATACAATACGTGAAAGAGAGCATGATAAATCTACGAAAAATACAGAATCTCACTTTCTTCCGCGAACAAGACTAGCCAGGAACCTCCTTGGTCATCGAATGGCTCAATAGTCCAATCGTAATGGCCCTTCTCCTTGCTGTAATATATCTTCACCGAGTAAAACACCATGAACATCGTCAGGATGTTCAGCATAGCCATGAACAGAGGTATTGCTTGGAACCTGTAACATAGTTCTGGTCATGATCTGCCTAGCCTCAGAAAAGGCTATTTTCTCAACTATGTTGTGGTTGTCTTCCAGTCTAACCAGATAAGTACTGGTGTTTTACAAGGAGTGACTGCCTATCTGATCTCCTAAACCCAGTTTACCAGGGCAACCCAATACCCCTAGCTGAGACTGGTTGTCAAACATACTGGCTTCAGACCCGTAACGACTGCAAAAGATGTCAAAATGACAACCGAGAGGGTATTTTATTTGGTAGCAATCACAGTATATAGAAACGATATTTGAAACACCGAGATCTTTGACTAGATTTTCGCATACAAATGCGCATTTCCCTTGGCGATAAATCTGACAGCCGACTACTTACATGTTTTATATTATTCTGACATTTGTTTGTATGATCGTGATAATCAACTATATTTTGTAGCTCATCTGCGTGAGTGTGTCCTTAGACTATTTCTCCTACATTATACTATACATACATATAGGTTACTCAGCAGTTGTAGAAACAATTCCTAGTGCCCTTTGACCTAAGCCCCCATTATACTCTGGAGTTAAATCTTTCCAACAGTATTTTTTATTTATTTCTTTATAATGATGTCTTACACCAAAAGAATGTCCGGTCTTTCGATGTACTCCTTCAGCATCATCATGGCGCCTGGCATCCGATACATCTGCAGCAGCCGATTCAGCATCAGGAACTGCTTCGTTGGAGACGCGCGAAATTTGTTTTCTGGATCACATTACGTTTACATGAAGGATGCAACAAAGCCTTACTTAATAATACAATAAAATCCGCCTGGTCTTCCAAAGCACATTTATTTGGGTGGACCTTCAGTCTATACAATTTCTTAACATGCAGCTACTACACAATTCTAAACTCTTGATCCTAGTATCCCGAGCCACCCAATAATCCTTTGTTTAGTAAGACTGATTGCCAAACTTCTGTCTAACCACAAAGAGTGCCGAAGATGTACAAAATGACAACCGGGATCCAACCACTTTATCGTGCCTTCCAAAAAACAATAAAATCTTATGTATTACCGTAAACTTCCAAGCGATCCGCTTCCAAATTTTCAAGAGGGAGGCACCCAAATACATCCACAATGAAACCTCCCTTCATGTAGTATGAAGAAGTACTGGACGGGTGGTAGACCAAGATCCCATCTTCGTTGAAGTAGCCAATCAGCATGCGTTGAAAACTGATGCATGAAATATAATACATTAAGCTAGCAAAAACTTTAACTTAATGACTTTTCCAATAAGCTCGTGCTTCATAATTGCCTAAATGCCATTGGTAAAGAGTGATTTCAGACATTTCAGAAGATAAAATACATATAGAACCTTCAAGCAAACATTACCAATTTATTAAACAGACTCCAGCACATCAAACTTCTACAACCTGTCAAACTGTAATAGATTTTCAACTTTATCTCCGGAATATAAAGTTCAATTTTGATAGGAAAAAAATTAAGATTGGATTAGCTTGACGAGCTGGCATCATTCTTAGAAAGAAGAAAGAAAGAAACACATCTGGTTCATCAAAACTATACTAACATATCATAAACAGCCGCCATGTCGAGGAAGAGGGAGACATAGTAGAGGTAGGGCCACTGCAGCACCAGGTACGTGTAGTGAGGGAACAACTGCATGGAGCAAAGGGAGCAAGCGAATCGGAACCACTCGTAGCGAGCCATGTACGTGCCGTCCGGACGGATCGTGTAGCGGGGGAACACGTAACTGTTGGGGAAAAAATAAAAAAACACGTTTCTTGTAACGTTTCTTAGCTAGTCTTGTATTGTCATCAGAACTCAGCGTGTGCAAATCGAAGACCAGGTAGTGGGTCAAATTAGGATTCCAAGATTTTTTTACATACACTGTTAGTTACAAGTGAAGCTAATATAAGCGTGTTAATAAAAAGCTAAAAATTAAAAAAAAAAGCTGGTTTATGATAGGCCAGTGTTAACCTAAAATTCAAAGCTATAGCTATAGCTATGATAATAATATTTACTGAAATAGAATCTCTCTCTGGTGCTCTACTGCGATGATCTATAACTATGTCCTGAAGGCGAGATGCCACTAGTATGTGGCACTGTGAAGCACACAATTGTTTCTTCTGGTCTACTCGCTCTCGCAAACAAATTGCGATCAGTCTTAAGCTAGTTAATACTAACCAAAGATCCCAAGTCTGCTTACCGCAAGATAGAAAGAAACCCCATCCTGGCGAAAGGATTGAGGAACTCCGAATCGGGTTCATGTTTCCTCGGTAACTTGAAATGCATGAGGTTCGACGTTTTTGGCGGTGGCACGTACTTTATGAAGGCAGGTACCGGCGTCTGTAGCCTTTGAAATTCCTTGTAAAAATAAAATAATTATTATCAACTGAGCCCTTTACAAGCACTTATGAAAATCAAAGTTTATGTAAATTCCCATTTGCTAAAAGTAAGTAATCCTATGGAAGAGTCCTGGAACCACTTCTTCCTCTTCTACTTTTCTCCATGGTTACACTTTTAAGCTGACAAAAAAAATGCCCATGCACAGTTAAGAAGAATAAGCCAGAAAGATAACTTCGGGTACAAAAGCGTTGAGCAGAGGATGTCAGGGAAAATGGGAACACGCTCAGACGATATAATCAAAAGTTCCTAAAGATTAGAAAGAAGAAGAAAGAAAAAATACGCCTTGGGCGTTTTCTCCCAGCCTACATTTAGGAAGTGGAGAATTAACAGTGGTCAAGCGGTATGAAATAAGAGTCCTAAAAACTAGAGTGATCATCTCACCGGAGTAGTCCTGAGGTATAAAATCGTTTGTCTTATTTGCGGAGTGTTCAGGGACTTCTGCAGCACCTTCCTGGGTACGCACATCACCTGGACGTGGGTCACTGCACGGATCGTGTTATACGCGGGCAGACCTGCATCATGGAACAATCATTTCAATCAAAAAAACTTCCATTTAGGCGCTTGTGCACTTTTTATATTTTATCTGGTCGTGTCGGATTGCCGTCCCATCGGGCTATGAGAGTGAAGGAATAGTGCACCTGTGTCTGCACAAAATGCTTGTGCACTATAATATGTTCTGCGCAGTTGGCTAATCTCCTTACATGAGAACAGCCGCCGTAGCGGATAATCGTCATCGTCATCATCATATTTTGTCTACTACTTTATAAAAATCGACTAAATGGGAGGTATTAATCGCTGTATGTAGCTTAGCTGGGACAGCGGAGTCTTAATTAGAGATTATAGAGTCCAATTTTTACCGTTTTGATGATGAACTCTACTTAATCACTGTTTTACCTGGTTGCGACTCAATAAAAATTTATATTTGGTATGATTCTTATAGGATGATGCTGCTTGATGATGATGATGCTTATAGGATAACCGACATTATTATATGTTTGTTACATCAAGTAAGTATACAATAGTATATAATACTAGGTACATAATACATAGTATATAATACTTACGTAACAAACATATGAGTGCACCAAAATGGTTCTTTGCAGTCAAGTGACCAATTGGCGCCTTTGTTTCCGGGTCGAGAATCTGGCAATTTAAATTATATTTTTAATTAGATGTTTCTAAGCATAAGTTCAGAATGGCTGAATAGCCGCAAAGTTCGACCGATCATAAGGTTAAGCAATGCTTGGCGCGGTCGGTGCGTGGATGGGTGACTGTGACTATATTGCCATGAAAAGTTCCTCCATGTTTCGGAAGGCACGTCAAATTGATAGGTCACAGCTGTCATTGAACATATCCCAATATGATTTAGGATAAGGCTAGATGATGATGACATTATTAACACAGATGCGGCTTAAGGGACCGTTCAGATAGATCGGGTCGGAGAGCAGAGCAAATTCTTAACAAGTTGAAAATTGAGTACTTAGTATTTGAAGTAAGGTTTATTTTTGCATGCGCACTGCTTTTGTCATTGAGAATGCTCGAATGCGCTCGGTGTGAAATAATAAGAGGAGCCGACCGGCTCCGATCGTGTATTATTTCTTGACGTTTGGCTCCGTTTGCATGCTCTTTAATGCTCGCGCAGCCGATCGGCTCCGGTCTGTGTGAAAAGAAAAATGCGCGCCGATGCTCTCCGACCCGGTCTATCTGAACGGACCCTTAATCGCCTTTTGTAGGTACATGTTAAAAGGCTATTGATGACGAATTTCAAAATTCCATCAGACCTCGCATATCCCTCTTTTGATGACGTAGATCTCGTTGGTGAGCTCTCCAGTGTTGAGCAGGATCTCGTTTGGCGAGCAGTAGAACAGCTTTACGGCTGACATCACGCGTTTCAGTTCGTCTTTCTTTATCAGCTGACAGAAGCAGAGAGAAAAAGGAATAGTAATGAAAGAACAGAGCTAAAGAATACATTTAAGATAGGACTATCCCTATTCCTGGTGGAATGCTTCAGCTATATCATCGCTATTATTTCTGTTTTTATTTATACCTCAAAAGAACATGGTTGATGTAAATGGTATCGCAAATGACATTGACGATTTCGTCAGTGTCGGCGATGCTATAGCTGTTGATTTTCCGGAAAACTGCAAGGCTGCCTTTGACCCAAATGCAAAGACGTTTTCAGTATTACACCAAAATATCAGAAGTCTAAACTGTAACTATGATGGGCTTACTGTTCTCCTCAAAAGACTAGACATCAATTATGATCTTATTGTGCTTACTGAATCTTGGCTATCCAAAAATTCAATCATACCTGTAATGCCTAATTACACAGCTCATATTACTAAATGCCACCTTAATCAAAATGATGGTATCGTATTATATCTAAAAGATAGTATACACGCGAATGTCTATGAACCAGTTTTTTGTCATGAAGTAAATTGTCTTGTGACCACAATAAATAACGATTTAGCTGTTGTATCACTGTACAGACCTCCAGCCTTTAAAAATCTAGAGTCTTTTTTAAAGTCTTTGGATCAAATCTTGTCTACTCTTAATCATTATAAAAATATAATTTTAATTGGTGATTTAAATATTAATATTAAACCTGAGCAACTTAATCCCAAACACACAGAATACTTAAATCTGCTCGCATCTTACGGCCTTCTTGCCACACACACTCTTCCGACTAGAGAATCTAATTGTCTTGATCACTGCTTTATCAAAACAAAACTAAAACCTTTAACTATAGTTTGTAATTCTACTTTAACCGACCACTCCTGTGTCATGCTATCATTACGTTTGAAAATGAAGAATAGACCAATACAAAATAACTTTCGTACAAAAACGGACTACGATGCCGTGGTTGAAGATTTAAAAATAATAAATTGGGAAGACAGGTTTCATAATGATGATCCAAATGACATGACAAACACTTTCTTGGATGTCGTTAAAAACATTATATTGACTCACACAGTCACCTTTAAGCAGCCTAGGCGACAAGTGATTGTTAAGCCGTGGATTACACCGGGATTATGTAGATGTATGAGAAATCGCGATCACCTTCACCAAAGGCTAAGAAAGGAT
This sequence comes from Helicoverpa assulta, assembly GCA_963856015.1. Taxonomy (NCBI): domain Eukaryota; kingdom Metazoa; phylum Arthropoda; class Insecta; order Lepidoptera; family Noctuidae; genus Helicoverpa; species Helicoverpa assulta. The sequence goes on from CAWLCW010000008.1 coordinate 1,023,029, forward strand.
CCAGAAAACTCAACTCTTGCTATAACTTACAAGCGGTATCGAAATAAATGTAATAGTTTACTAAGAAACCTTAAAAAAGATTATTTTAAATCTGAGTTAGCCAAATCCAGTCATAATCTAAAAAAACAATGGGGATTGGTAAAAGAAATGGCTAGTATAAACAGTTCCCCAAAAATTTCATCAGAGCTTATTTCCTCTAATTCAACAACTCAAGACGCGTTAAATAACATAAACAAATACTTTGTCAATGTCGGTAGTAATTTGGCAAACGCTATTATGGCCAGGACCCTCACAAATGAAATAGATTTAAGCAAGCGGGGTAGACCAGGTCCGAAGGGCAAACCCATTAACTCTTTTATGCTTCTCCCAACAGATCCAATAGAAATAAAAGAAGTAATTGCTAACTTGAAATCGAAGAATTCCTCGGGATGGGACGGTGTTTCCACTTACTTTATTAAAAGAACAGTAGATTTCCTTATTGCACCTCTAGCGCATATTTACAATGCTTGTTTTTCAAAAGGAGTGTTTCCAGATGCTTTTAAAAAGTCTGTAGTTGTTCCTATATACAAAGCAGGAGACAAAACTTTGGTGTCAAATTACAGGCCAATCTCTCTACTTTCTAGTTTCTCAAAAATTCTGGAAAAACTAATAAATAAAAGGTTAAAGCACTACCTAGAAACCCATAAACTTCTCTCTGATAATCAGTTTGGGTTCAGAGAAAAAATATCAACCGCTGACGCTCTTCATAGGGTAACTTCGTATCTAGTCGAAAAATTGGACAAAGGCCAGAAGTCTGTAGGTATATTCCTAGACTTGGCAAAGGCTTTCGACACCGTATCTGTACCGATCCTCATGAATAAACTCGAGACCTTGGGAATTCGAGGAATACCCCTCCAACTTTTTCTAGACTACCTGACAAACCGAAAGCAGGTTATAAAAATTGATAACAGTGTCAGTCGTGAGGAAAGTGTTGCTTTTGGTGTGCCTCAGGGCAGCGTAATGGGTCCCACGCTGTTCCTAATATATATTAATGACCTTTGCAATTTGATTTTACGGAATGGTCAAGTAGTAACATTTGCAGATGACACAGTTTTACTGTTCAGTTCCAATACTTGGAAAGAAGTAACTGAAGCAGCAAATGAAGGGTTTGCTATAGTAACCTCTTGGCTGGACAATCATTTGTTGACACTGAATCTTGATAAAACTAAATTTGTTACTTTTACTATTAATGCCAGAACTCAACCTTCACCGGATTCAATAGTCATACAACCTCACAACTGCAACAGTCCATGTTCCTGTCATTGCAAACCAATTACCAAAACGAATTCTCTAAAGTATCTCGGCGTGGTAATAGATCAGAACTTAAGCTGGAAGGAGCATGTCATGAAAGTAGGAAATCGTGCAAGAAAGTTGATTTATATTTTTAAAACAATTAGAAACGCTTGTGACATTAAACTGCTAATAAAAATCTATTTTGCATTATGTCAGTCTATATTGATGTATGGCTTGAATGTTTGGGGAGGAACTTCAAAAACCACTATGTTAGTGGTCGAAAGAGCTCAACGCATGGTACTTAAGGTCATTTCTCGCAAAAAGTACACTTATCCGACACACCTACTTTACTCTGAACTAGGGGTTCTCACGGTACGAAAATTGTTTATTAAAATAGAGATCATGGCACAACATAAGGTAAAACCGCACTTTACGAATAGGAGACGTTTGGATATAGTTTATAACATACCCAAATACCGTACTACTTTTGCACACAAATTCCATAATTATCTTGGACCTAGCCTTTACAATACAATAAGTAAAGATCTTAAATTGAAGAATCTTGATAGCCAAACATGTAAAGAAACTCTGGAGAAATACTTAAAAACACTAGACTACAACACCACTGAAAATCTGATAAAAAAATAGTATAAAAAGAACATAAATGTAAGCACACATCAACGCACACTTACTGTAACTTACACAAAACATACACTTAAACACACTCATATACATACATAAAATAACACAGATTAACTACATACTTACTACACATTCGATAATTCACAATGATGTACTTAATTTATTAAAATAGCTTTAAGATATTTGTTGCCTGAGACATTGTAACTGGAACCATGTGTGAATGTGTTGTAATAAGGTTGAGGAAGACTATCCGCTCGTGATACAGTTCTACACTAGTACGAGGGGATAGGGTGAACCAATCCAAAGACAACCTAACCACTTTCAATATAGTTACGCTGTTTTTTTTACATTGCTGCCTAAATTCTAGTGTGACAATACCTTTATTAAACTTTTGTATAGCTTTGTAACTAGCTTAAACCAACGCAACTAAATGTATTATTCTGTATAGTTGTCTCATAATTGTGAATAAAGTTTTTTATTTATTTATTTATATTTATTATATCAAGTGGGTTAAATTTGTGGCTACCGGCTGGTATTTAAACACCTTTAGCAGTCACTACCCTTAGACTGAAGCCAGAGAATCTGACAACCAGCCTTACCGAGGGATGCTCGGTTGTTGTGTAACAAAGTTGAAGACGTAAGACAGGCAGTCGCTCCGTACAAAACACTGGTACTAGTTGCCTCTAGTTAAACTGGAAGCCAACCCCAACATAGGTGGTAATAAGGCTAGGCTGATGATCATAAGTCTTAGAGTGAATAATATGAAAAATACTAGGTACTGATGGTGTTCGCAGAACCACAGATTACTATAATCGTTTTTTATTCTCGTTTTCCTTTTGCAGGTATGCTGGAAGAGATTTCTTTAGAAATAAGCATTACCTTTGTAAATTCTTTCTTTCCTGTCGTGTTTCTTTATTATGCGTGTGTGTGCAAAAATTTGTAAATAAATAAGGAGCATACCCTCATGAATGGTATGGCTAGTATGTACTTGCTGCGGTCCTTGCCCACAATATCTTGGAACACGTGCTCCGGAAGATCGTAGAATATTGTCGAGTGTTTCTTATGTGTCATCTTGTACGCCTGGACAACACAAAATTATAATGATGTCAGAAGAGACCCTGTTTAACGATTGGTTATTAAAGTTCCTTCTATTTTTTATTACTGTAGATGTTTTATCTCAATGACAGTCTTGTATCGAGTTTGTAATTATTAAGATTATTTTTTTTTTATAAGACAGACTTGGGCTGAGTCATGTTATTAGGACATTCGAAAAGTGATGTTTTTCAGCCTATTTTGAATAAACTTTTTTTTAACTTTATTTTTTATTCTGAATTTTTATTTCACGTAAGCGGGTTAACCATACCATTGTGTGCAGGAGGTAGGTATATTGTACATCATCAGCATAAAGCCATGACTGCCTACTAAGTATTACTATAGTAAGTTCAACTCAGTCGTGCGCGCGGCCTTATGTGTGGGTAACCCTTGTACATATACAGTGACTTTGTGTGCGTGACAAGAGGTACAGTCGGGTACACTACAGTTATTAAGGGGTTGTATACGGCTGTTTAAAGAAAAACAGTTATTACGTAATTTAATGTTTATTTATTTATAATGATTCTGAATCGCTACTTGAAAAATCAAATGTTGAATTTTCGGATTCGCTACTCTCCAAGGTGAATTATAAATTCTGACTTCATGTCAAAATGTCTATAGTATTCTTTTTTTTTTTCTTTTGTACATGTCGACAAGTTTACTATTACCCCACATCCCTTCATCAATTTGACTTAAACGTTCATTTATGAGTATCATTATTTCCGTCTTATTTTGGTCGACATTATGCGAAGCAATAACTTTTTTTTTAATTCCCCACACATTTTGTTTACATTATTATACTAGATTATACCTCTTTTTACATTCTTAGTCCACACTTTTATTTATTGTCCGCATACCCCGAGCTAGAAAATATGTAAGGAGTATTTAACTCATCTTAGATATTTCACCTTATTTATTTCTTAGATACCTGGGTGTTATTCATAATAATTGTACGTAACGGATATGAAAAGAAATTTAATGTAACAGAAAAGATAACAAATAGGAATTGTAAGGACTAGTGCATAATACGCATAAAATAAACATTATTTAATGGATCTTCTGGTCATTACTTTTATCCAACATACTAATAAAACGCTATTATTTTAATTTACTTTTCTTCATTCCATTTAACAGGATTATTCTGCTTTAATAGTTCTCTATTTTTTTTGTCGTTCCGCTGATGTTAATGGCATTTTACCTAAAACAAAAATAATTTACGTTACTTACCTGTATATTTACACAAAAATAGGTATTCTGGTGTTAAAATTAATAAATCATGGTAAAATAAAGATAAAAAGAGAAAAAATCGTTTATTCAAAGTAGGCTGAAAATCAGCACTTTTTGAAGGTCAATTTTACAAAAGACAGGTCCCAAAAGGCCCGCCCATGCCAATTCCTATGTGTTTTTGCTGGGAAGAAGAAGTGGCCAACAAACTCCACCAGCAACAATATTTTTAGCAATATTTGTTTTTGATTATAATTTACTAAATAAGTACTTATTAAGTATACTAAATGACTCCTTAAATTCTTGAAGTGAACTTTAGTATAAAACCTTATAAACTCAGCTTTACCTTTCATATCTGTTGCGTAACAGATAAATGACACGGAGAAGTAACATATATGAATATTTTGGCACGTGTCTAACCTACAAAATAAAGTTTATACCCGTCATCGATTAGTTTTAACTAATTCATTCTACCAATTTCACTTTTGTTACCAAGATTCTTTTCTCATAATAGTATAAAACCTGAAAAGTACTTACCGTATTCAAATAAACCACAAAAACAATTGAAACAAGTAAATGTCTAATTCTACCGACGTGCGCTAAACTGGATCGCACTGAGTGAAAGAACAAAATGGGCGAATCTACAGTCACGCCATCTGTTAACTGTTTGTGGTGTAATGTTGCCAGTAGATAATTTTATTTCCAAGTTGGAAATAAAGTTGTAAAACACCGTTACCGAGATGAAAAACGGATATGAGTAGATTATTGGACTTCCAATTAAATATTTAAATAAAATGTTTTTAGTACTGTTTGTTTAATTTATTTTAAAGAAAAATCTTTTTCAATGGATAAATATCCTATAGGAATATTAAGTTTTGTTCTAAAACAATTAGTTTTTTTTATATATTTTTTTAAAGTTAACTAAAGTAAAAATGGACAATAGTCCTCTCTATGAAATTACTGTGGACACAATTTTAAAATTTGATAAACATGAATGTTTTGTTCTGTCTACAAGTTTTCTGAGTATTATAAATTTTAGTTCTATACTTTAAGTATTAGGTTGAATAAAATTTAGCTAACATTTTATTACCAAATTAAAAATAATCGAGCTGGACGCGGAGAGGGAAGCAAATGTACAATTTTTGTGAATAATACCCACCTACTGTCGATGTCAATTTGAAAAGACGTATGAGAAAATAATTAAAATCTATATTTAATAATAAAAAGCTTTGAATGTTGTTTCATTTTTTGAAACGCTTTACCTGACTCCTTAATAATTTCTCCGTGAATAACTAGTATTTTCGTAAGCGACTGTACCCATAACAAAAAGCCATAAGAACACGTCATGCTCGGATGACGTCACTGTCACACGAATAAAAGTTGTATATTTACAAGCCGACGCACACATAGGGCCGCGCGCAAATCTGAGTTGAACTATCTATACCTTCCTTCCTTCCTACCTACTTTACCTTATCAGTGTGCCAACAAAGCTGAAGATATGTAATAAATCGCTTCATCAGCAGGGGATCCACTTCGTTTCTGATCAAGAAACTCTTCACCGTGGCTATACGGGAACCGTAATCCTCCCTTGAAGATAAAATAACTCATGCTACTCATTCGTGCCAAACTTAATAGCGGAATGAAAAACCGCGCGAGTTACTGAATTGAAACCATTTTTAGATTAGGTGTGCGTTCGGAAGTTAGTTGCGAGACGCCATTAGCCTTGGTGAGGATAACAATTTTAAGATATGTTTGGACATGCGCACCCAAAGACAGAAACAGTGCTAATAACCGTAAGAGGTATACCTTAAGGCCGTAGTAACCATAATGGTAGCAGAGTAGACAGATTCCATGAAGATTCGAAGCACGATACACATCTCCAAGATGACCAGCGAATAAACTATGTGCTTCCAATCGTTCGTCGTCGTCTGCCGGTGATCTGGACAAGAGTGATGTTTTAGTTACCGGATTAATGAGGGATTTTCTTTGTATTTATTTGTATTCTTTTCCTAGTTTGATTGAACATCCTTTGGCAGTCGTTACGGGTAGTCAGAAGACAGTAAGTCTGACACCAGTCTAACTGGGGGTATTGGGTTGCCCGGGTAACTGGGTTGAGGGGGTCAGATAGGGCAGTCGCTCCTTGTAAAGCACTGGTACTTAGCTACATCCGGTTAGACTGGATGCCGACCCCAACATAGTTGGGAAAAAGGCTTGGAGGCTGATGATGATTCTTTTCCTAGTTGATGACTAGATGGCGCTGACCTTGGTACGTAACGTCATATCTTATCAACGCCATCTTGTCACTTTCTTGGGAACTATTTTTTTTAATTCTCATAAAGAAAACCTCCCATTACCAGCGGGGTCGGCCTAGATGTTTTCCTGCACCCGTAAAGTAGAACTAAACGAAAAACATGTTTGGAAATACCATTTCAAATCGGTAGTAATGTTGTCAGTTGTCACAAAATGTTTTACTGACTTCCCAAAAAGGTTGTCAATTCGTCGGAATCTTTTATGATATGTATTTCCATACACGTTTTTCGGTTTTACTAACGTTTACGATTGTAGAAAGATCTTGGTCCCTCAAATGTAGCCCAATGACACTCTGTCATCTTCGAGTAACGATCTGTAAATGGCTGCATAAGCATAATGTAGACACAGAATACACTGAGTTGATGATATTCCGCAAGTTAATGGAGATCTAGAATTCAACTAGTTAGTCTTTACACTTACTTGTAAAATTGATCATGGACATAGCCCAGTAAAGTCCGAAGGTCAGCCTGCTGTCTATAGTCTCAACGTCAAGCGGCTTCTTCTCCCAAAATGGTGAATGTGTGAAGTTGGTTACTAAGCAATAGCCAGCTCTATAAGGAAGAATGAATTAACCCGGCATTTATTAGGTCTGAAGACAAATGAAGAGAGCCCTCTCGATAAATACATATGTAGATAGACAGATATATATTATTAGGTAGGTTCACCATTATTTCATTTTTTATCATAGAACTGGATTTAAATAGGAGAACTAAATTAGAGTAAATCTTATCGTTAAGAGCCAACTCTTCCAGAACAACTTACTTCTACTTTTTGTATTTTGTGTTTTTTTTTTTGTATGCGTATTGTATTCTCACCAATTAAGAGTGCATCTACACGGTGCATGTAGCTGGAGCAAGTTAATATGCGCAAGTGACAAGAGCATGCGGGTGAGTATTTTGCTTTTAGTAACCCGATGTGCCTCAACATATGCAAGCTATTTGCACCGTGTAGAGGCACTCTAAGGCCGGTAATACACGGACCGCTTGAAGCAGTCAGGGGCGACAGCTTCAAGCTGCAACTGCCCAGTGGACTGCAGAGTTCTATGGACGCACATAATCGAACCACTCGAGCAGTTGCAACTGGGACCATGTATTGCCAGCCTAAGGTTGGCTGAGAAAACTTACTGGAAGCACATGAAGGCTTGCTGCATAGAAGCGATGACGTAGCACGCGATGAGCAGCAGCAGCGTGTATGACAGGAACCGGAGCACGTGGCTGCGGTAACCACAGCTATCCTCGATGGTCTTCAGCACACGGAACAGCTGGTGAAAGGAAAATAAACCAAATATCATCATTGTTTTTCGCGTGCTTGTGACGCATATTTTTTTGCTATCTTGTTCTTTTGTTTTGCTATTTTAAAATGTTTTTTTTTTTGTGTTTTGTCTGTATATGTCTCTTTTGTATCCTATATGTGTCATAACATAACCACCAATAAATGATTTGATGCTTTGAATTACCCTACAGTCTATTCTACTAAGTAGTCTTAGGGTAATTCAAAGTCTCTATATCAATGAAGATTTATTGATTACTAGCTTCTGCCAGCGGTTTCACCCGCATCCCGTGGGAACCTCGGCACGGACCCGGATAAAAAGTAGCCTATAGCCTTCCTCGATAAATGGGCTATCTAACACTGAAAGAATTTTTCAAATCGGACCAGTAGTTCCTGAGATTAGCGCGTTCAAACAAACAAACAAACTCTTTAGCTTTATAATATTAGTATAGATTATTTATAAATCACTCTAGCTTTGTCAATCAGTCGTGGTGGCCTAGTGGGCAAAGAACCAACCTCTCGAGTGTGAGGGCGCGGGTTCGAATCCAGGTCTGGCAAGTACCAATGCAACTTTTCTAAGTTTGTATGTACTTTCTAAGTATATCTTAGACACCAATGGCTGATAAAAAGGTGAAGGAAAACATCTTGAGGAAACCTGGACTATATAGTCTGAAATCACCAACCCGCATTGAGCAAGCGTGGTGATTAATGCTCAATCCTTCTCCGTGTGAGAGGAGGCCTGTGCCCAGCAGTGGGACGATAAAAAAAGGCTGTAACTGTAACTGTAACTGTAGCTTTGTCCAGCTGTGGACATCTTTCGACTGTGACAACGATGTACTGGAGTCTACCAATTCTATTCTTTCACCTTTGGTATCCTCAGTATCTTGTTGATGCCCGCAAAATGACCGTCACCAACGAACTCGAAGACCGGCAGCGTGGCTACCACGTCCAGCACGAACCAATGACTGCGCATCTGCTGGGAAGATGTCTGCGTGAACGTGATCGGAACGCCTACAGACAATTAACAATGTTAATGCCCTGTCTTAAAGTCGAAATTGCCTTGTTGGTTACAAATTTCGAAAGATTAGCATTGTATTAAAAATTTATAAAGCAGCCAAGTGCGAGTAGTATGTAATAAAAATATTTGTTGTTGTAGCTGCAAAGACAAAACATCATCTGTGAAAATTTCTGACGAACAGCGGAGACTTTAACGTGCTTTAACCTTCGGGTACTGAACACAAAATTAATACTTGATCAACGGATACCATTAAAGAATAAAATAAAATACTTCTATAGATACATATGTAGATATAGATAGTTCAACTCAGTTTTGCGCGCGGCCCTATGTGTGCGTCGGCTTGTAAATATACAACTTTCATTCGTGTGACAGTGACGTCTTCCGAGGATGACGTGTTCTTATCGCTTTTTGTTATGGGTACAGTCGTTTACGAAAATACTAGGTTTCAAAAAATGAAACAACATTCAAAGCTTTTTATTATTAAATATAGTTTTTCATTATTTTCTCATAAGTATTTTCAAATTGACATTGACAGTATCTAAGAAATAAATAAGGTGAAATATCTAAGATGAATTAAATACTCCTTAAAGAGATGTGAATGCCATGCCAAGGGAAAAAAAATACTCCTTACATATTTTCAAGCTCGGGGTACGCACACAATAAATAAAAGTGTGGACTAAGAATGTAAAAAGAGGTATAATGTAGTATAATAATCTAAACAAAATGTGTGGGGAATTTTAAAAAATTATATTGCTTCGCATAGTGTCGACCAAAATATGACGGAAATAATGAAACTCATAAATGAACGTTTAAGTCAAATTGATGAAGGGATGTGGGGTAATACTTGTCCATATGTACAAAAGAAAAAAGAAGAATAATATAGACATTTTGACATGGAGACAGAATTTATAATTCAACCTTGGAGAGTAGCGAATCCGAAAATTCATCATTTGATTTTTCAAGTAGCGATTCATAATCATTATAAATAAAAAAATAAACATTAAATTACGTAATAACTGTTTTTCTTTAAACACCCGTATACAACCCTTAAATAACTGTATTGTACCCGACTGTACCTCTTGTCACGCACACAAAGTCACTGTATATGTACAAGGTTTACCCACACATAAGGCCGCGCGCACGACTGAGTTGAACTTACTATACCTTCTTCAACATTAGCCCCTGTGGAAAGGTAAGTGATATGGTCTATTATAAATGCGACGGTGACGGCTTGGTCGAAGCACCTGAACTCCATGGTCGGTTCTTTTTCGAACACCAAGTTGTATGGGTGGATCTGGTGAAAAAAAAGTAAACATGACTTTTGCATGCAATTGACCAGTGTGAGAATAGACCACAAAATTTCACTTGCTGTTTCTCCCAGTTTCATCTGCTTGGGAACTACTTTCCGTGCCCTCATAAAATAATGATATTAGTATATGTTACCCGAGGATAATACAGCTTTTTTTGGAAAGCTGTATTATCCAGACAGGTGACAGATTTTTTAAAATCGGTACAGCACTTTCGGAGCCTTTGAGTACAAGTACAACCAATCAATTTTTTACCTCTTCATAATATTAGTATAGATTAAATTAATCAAGAATTTGATACTAACGATGCAGCAGAGAAATATGAGAAAGGCTATGAAAACATTCCACGCGAACAGAAGTGAGGAGGTTGGCTGCAGGATGCAAGGGAACTTGGGCCGGAGACAGATCTCGTCCGCTTGATCTGTGAGCGTCACATCGGGGCGCTGAAGGAAACGTAGGGTGACAAAATTATTAATGGCCAGAGTTGAATTGATGTCATTACTTAGTGTATGTAAGTATGGATTTGATATCTTCTTGCTGAAGACTTTTTCATAAACTCCTTCGAAGCACTTTAGCACTTTTTTCGAAATAGTTTCAACACATGGTTACATATGTCCCTCTTTTGTATTGCGCAATCAGGAAAAAAAGGATGCTTCATGGGTTTCGCAAATAAGCGCTGCGAGGATCGGCCCGGCTATATTTATAAGATCTTGAACTTATACTTGGCTATGTTTATTAACTTTAATTTCTTTTAATAAGTTGGAGGAATGTGTAAAGGTACTATTCGGCACTAACATTTCTCATGATGTAACAGCCAGCAATCTCCAGGAATATGTCTGCGCTGGCCAGCACAGGCTTGCCACTGGCATCCTTCATACTCTTCAACGCTTTTAGATTCCGATTGAATTGCAGAATACTGCTCTTGTGACTAAAAATGAATAATGAAAGATTCCAAGTTTAGTCAATAGAGAACTAACAAATGCTTGAAGACCACGTAAACCTTCCAAACAGCGAGAAAAGTAAGTGTTGTGTCATATTACGTATGTATGTATATGTAAGACAGTCATATCCATTACGACTGTTATATCAATAGAAAAAAAAATATATATTATATGTTATATGGTATCAATGAAGTAGGTACTTACATAGCTGGATCTGGCACCTTCGTACAGTAATGACGTTTCACTCGTTCAATGTGGTCCTGCAAGGAACAAAAATAAACAATGTAATCATACTAATATCTTTACCTGCGAACGGTAGTACGGATTTTAATGAAACTTGGCATAAATGTAGCGTATATACATCATGAGGATGTAAGCTTATTATACAACATGGAACGTAATTAACGCACACCCTCAAACACCCCAATTAGAATATTATGTTATAATCATAATACATACATTGAATTTTTAATTTAACATGTATATGCATTGTTATTTACTAAATTAGTTATACCAATTCTTGGAGAACTTTTTGGTCATACTACTACGCACGCAAATATCGCGCCGCGCGCCGCTCGACTCGACACAACATAACGAAACTACGGAAAAAGCCGACAATACACGAAGTCTTATTACTTTGAGTTACGGTCTATTTGAATTTGTTTTGACTGTACAGGGTTAATCTATATATATGTTACAGCCAAAGTAATAAGTCCGCATATTATACATATTATCTAGCTATTATTTATAATATCTACTCAATTTGGATAAAGTGATAATTGACACAGAATTAATCACATTAACTAGCAATTTTATATAATATCTCCATAGACTTAGATAATGTAATAAAACAAGTAGGTAAAGATTATTATTTCATGTTAACTAACTAAAGTGCCTGGTAGCTGACCTTAATATAATTCGAAAAAGACTAGTTAGCGCAGTGCACCCCATAATAGTAGCGAAAAGTCCCCTCTTTGAAGTGTGGCTCGGGCCACTGTACCGACGGCCCGGAGTCTGCCCTGCCCGGGAAGGGCACCGCCGTGTCCTCGTCGAGGCAGTCGGCAGCGGCGACCTCTCGCACCCGGCCCTGGATCAAGCCAAGGTCCGGGCCGAGAGGTACTGGGATGCCATCGTCTCCTTCTGTGTGGTCGAGAGACGACTCCCGGCCACCGTAGACGTGAGCCTGTGCGATGAGTTCGGGTGCCTTATCGGCCTTCCGTCTCCTGGGAGACACGGACCCGTCTCGGCGGTGCGCGTTGTTCAACGCGTGGGTTTAAGCCACTAACAGTCTGATCTCACGGTGCACGCTCACGCTCACGCTCTCTGAGTCCCTCACGCTGCTCTCCCACAGTGGGAGGAATCATTTGATGATTTATCATAAAAAGAGTCGATAATAACTTAAGCCGTTTCTAAGAATTAGTAAGTAGTCAGACGATTATACCATATTTATTACTTTGGCTAACTTTGACCAGCTATTATGAATTAGATCCAGATAAAGTGATTAATCTATCACACTGTCTATTTAATTGGGGTATTATATACAATGACCAGTCATTATGTATAATATATATTTAATCACTTTGGCTGTAACATATATATAAATTAAACCCGCTTTTCGTTGTCACGACATAACATGAAAACGGCTTGACCGATTTGGCTGAAAATTAGAGGGGAGGTAACTTAGACCCGGGAGAAGGTTTTAGGATAGTTTTTGTCACCATCCGGCTACGGGACGCGGGTGAAACCGCGGGCAAAAGCTAGTATGACAATAATTTCCGTAGTTTTAATTATTTTTGGGATAAAAAATTACCTAAGTATATTAAAAATGATATAAATCGATTCAGTAAACGATTCTGAACAAACTAATTTCAAGATGTGCGTTAATTAAGTTACATGTGGTATATATAGGTACTTATATAATAACATTGACATATATTCTAGCGATAGACAAGAACATCCATACAAATAATTTACCCGCTTATGTCGTCTTTTGACATCTTGTTGACGTATTGTGACATGTAGTCATCCTCATTGATGTTAATTGCAGAAGTGACATAATATTTTCACTCGTATTTAGCCTACATTCTTCATTACTCAAAAAGTTTATATCTAAGTGAATTCAAAATCATGTAATATATCAAAAAGTTTATTTATATCTAAGTGAATGCAAAATCATGTAATATATTAAAACCAGGAACTTATTTTTAGGATTTTTTAATATTAATTACGATGTTTTTTTCTTAAGAGGGCTATCACAAATTTTCGATAATTTAAACGCGCTGATATATCTTGTAGTGTTTTTACAGTAGCGAAATACATACGAGGTCATATTATTTTTTCTTGAAAGTAAGAACATACTATGACAAAGTGAAGTCTGTTTTCATTGATATTTTACCTACTGCCAGTTTTATGGCACATCTGTTTCTGCACGATTTTCTTAATCCATAATTTTAAGATGGCGGGAAACAAATTAATGCATATTTGTAAAATTGAATTATAAATGAAAAGTATGATATACAAGCGTTGTAATAGCATGAACAGCGTGTAATTTTCCTAACTTGACTCTCGAATAGTTTATATGTGTAATTTTATACCTTGATATGTATATTCTATTTTATAATTGTCGTTTCATAGACATCCATCTGACGCAGGTGTCAAAATCGCTCTGATTTGCCATTTTGGGCAATGCAAAGTCTGCAGTGCATTTCAGTGTGGCAAGCTTTTTGTTCGGAACGTTCTATCTAGTACGTAGTACATATATATCGATGTATAATAATGTACTTATCATCCCTGGAATTAGTTTCCTCAGGAAGCGAATTGGAGCTAGAACATATGCCGCGCTACATTCACCCACTGTCCACTCCACAGTGATGGATAGAGAAAGATGGAAGGCGGAGGCCATTGCCCAGAAGTAGGACAGCAAAGGCTAATAAAAAGCAATACTGAACTGTAAAAGACGCGAGAATAGGTCCTGCATGGTCTTGCGTGACGGAGTGCCTATGCACCACTCTCCATAGCTCGGTGGCGCTCAGGACATGAGCCGTGCAGAAGGTAGCAGCTCGGACTGCCACGTGAGAGACGCTGAGAGCTGCTGAGGCTGCACCGCCGCACGGAGTCAGGACTGTGCCACGGGTCATGCGTAGAATGGCTGTGTTATCATCCTCTGCTGTCAGCATCTGTAAGGCCAGGCTGGTTTTCAGACGGTGACCAGTCGGAATTTACTAACCAAGGAGTATTGGGTTGCCCGGGTAACTGGGTTGAGGAGGTCAGATAGGCAATCGCTCCTTGTAAAACACTTGAACTCAGCTGCATCCGGTTAGACTTGAAGCCGACTACAACATAGTTGGGAAAATGTTCGGGTGATGATGACTGGTCGGAATTTCTGTGACTCTTAGACACGAATTTTCAGTTATCATGTTTTAACAGGACAAATGTATTTCTCATGTAGTTACAGTTAGAGCTTCAAGAACATGTCTTTTCTGCGTAGGTACCTGCTATGGTAAAAAAAATACTCACTTCAATGTCTCCGTAGGTAATGTAAATAATTTTGGATTTCTTAGACCCTCGTTTGATGATGGCGTCTCCAGGGATATAGTGAACTGTCTCCATCTTCTTCGCAAGCTCCGACAGTAACTGATAAGACAGTTCACGCAGAATCCGAGCCTAGAAAATACGTCAGTAAACGCTTAGCAAAAACTGAGAAAAACATATATTCATTATGGTTTTTGCCAACTTATTAGAAGCTTTAAAATAAAACTACTTTTACGGATTTTATTGCGGTTATATTCATCATCATCATCATCATCATCTCAGCCATAGGACGTCCACTGCTGAACATAGGCCTCCCCCTTAGATCTCCACAGATACCTGTTGGAGGCTCCAGCGTCTTCCGGCGACCTTTATAAGGTCGTCTGTCCACCTTGTTGGTGGACGGTTATATTAATATTATTTAATCCGTTTCGGATCCGGACTAAGGTGTTGGTCGTCTTGATATTTTAGTTATACTCAGCTACTCTACATTTGTTGATATATTGACGATCCGATACACGCAGAATGCATGATGCTATAAAGGATACGAAACGTCTGGATTAAATAAAATTTATATAACCGCGACAAAATCCGCAAAAGTAGTATCATTTAAATGTCTAATATTCTCGTCTAAGTGTCAGAAGTCAACTTATTAGGAGCTCTTACTTTTTGTGTAGACTCAAAGTAAATATCAAGATTGATGGTAGTAGGCAGAGTCGGTGGGAAAGTCGGTAGCAGCTGCGTCTTTGACACAGCTCGTTGCTTGTGCCAGTACATCTTGTAAAACGTCTCCACTTTTTGGCGAAGTGTCGGCGGGACCCGCGTATCACTCTATAACAAAAGAAAAGTTAGAAATCAGACTGTTAATAAAAAGTCAGATTGGTGTTGTCTCAAAGACAAAGTCAAATGTTTTTATTTCAAATAGGCCTATGAAACGTCACACTAGTTGCACGGTTCCAAAAAGTTGGTCTCATGGAGAAGAGCCGGCAAGAAACTCCATAGACACTCTTTGTAAAACAGTAATATGTTCACAAATATTACATTACATAACAATAGTAGGCTGCAAATCTATACAATCGAAAAGAAGACAATGCAAAAGATATGAGATAAAAGGTCTGCGAGTGGAACCTTACCATCTCCTTTATAATGAGCCTGTATCTGGACCGGAAGGTTTCTTCTGGTCTCATGTAGAGGCTGATGATGAGGGACAAGGAGGCTACAGCTATGCCAGTCACCACGAGGCAGCCACTCAACATGACCAGGATACAGATGATGCGCTGCACGTCGTTACATGGAAAGCCTGAGGGTCTGATGTCATAGGAAGTAAGTTACTGGACATATACCTACTGTTTATTGGACATATTATTATACTGTTTATTGGGCATACGTTATTTATTGGGCAGACATTGTTTATTTATTGGACATACACCGTGGTAGGTACCACAAAAACTTTTAAACGTCTGTTGAACACTTGTCCACAAAATGCAGATTATGACGTTGAAATAAGGTCCGTTTTGCAGCCACACTTTTTTAGACAAGTGTTCAACAAATGCTTACGTTTTTTAGTAAGGCTGATAATGTTTATTGGACATACACTATTTATTGGACATACACTGTTTATTGGACATACACTGTTTATTGGACATACACTGTTTATTGGACCTAACCTACGCTGTAACCTTCGCAAGACAAATGGTATAATTACCCAATAGGTATGAACATCTTGCTAGTGTTATAGAAAGCTTCAAGAAAGTCCCCGGCTGGGTCTTCCGACAACGCCTCTGGATCTCCCGGAAGAACTGTCTCGTTTACTGTCTTATTTACCACCGGAAGGTAGTATTGAGGTTCTAACTGAAAAACCGATTAGATTCAGAAACAATTGTTTAGTAATTGCTCAACTAACTTCTTTCATTGAACAAGTGATATCCTGGCTCTCGGACCAGAATAAAAGTAAAAGATTAAAGCTTCAACAGTCACCAGGTTTCCATCATTTTCCAAGTTTTCTTAAGTTTTATCTCAATCAGTCCATCCGTTTTAGCCGTCCATGGTAAAAAAACGTACCTACTATAAGACTTTGTTACAGATTTGTTTACCATCATGGTTAGGTAGTGTGGTCCAAATGCTATCATCTAATTATGATAGAAAGCCTTATGATAAGTTGTCTACAAAACTCGGGCAACAAAGTTCCACATACCAGTCTTACATGCAGCCAAACATAAGCCCAAGTGATTCTCATCACCATGAAAATGTAGCAGTACTTCAAAGTGGTTCCAAGGATACTGCCTTTCAGGTTGTAGTCGCTTAGAGACCCTGGAAATTTTGGCAAAGGATACTAATTTACTTATTTATTCCTAGGCGCTTATTTATTTAGGTTCAGGTCCCCAAATGGTCCCCAAGATACAGGCAGCATCTAGTTTGGACCACAGAACCTATGAAAATGTCTCCCGTAGAGAAGTTACAGCGAACATTTGTAATAATTTACTTTTTTTTTATTTTAAAGTAAAAGTGGTGATCACTCCTCTCCATGAGATGGGACCTTTTAGCTCTTGTGTTGAAACAACAGAACTGTGTATTTTTAAGAGAAGGTGTGATTCCGCAGCTCACACCAACACAATTTTGATAACATACTACAATAAAAAGGTACAAACAGTTGTCGAGAGCTAATAGCAACCACCCTCATATTCTTCCGAATAAATTTACATCATAAGCATGGAATTGTCACACAGTACTTTCTTTTACAAACGCTCACGTAGTGAATTACTTACAAAGATATTTATAAGGTCGATGCAAACGCACGTAGTAAGCGCCCAACTTAAAATTCGGATTGTGGCTCTGTACATAGTGCGCAAACGTCAATATGTCCGCAAGGAATCCAACTGGAAAATAGATAAATAAAATCTATTATTTTGCTTTTGCTGTTTTGTTCATATATTGCAGATCATCGACGTCTTGCGATAATAAATAAAAATCATTTCATTCCGGTCCATAACCCATATAATGTTGTGATAATCCGATAATGGATGAATTATATGAATTGGTAACCCAACTGATTGAAGGAGCACGTTTACCGTCACCGCTACTAAACTATGCTAGAGAGCCCTACAGGCAGGACGGAAAAAACTACGATGAAACTTTTACTATTTTTTTTTTTATTTGAGCTCTTTACAATCTTTGTGCCCCTTCATTATTATACCTATACCTCTGTAATAAAACCAAAAAGTACTAACTGACAATAAAAAAAGTGACATCAATATTCTCGCGCTCCGCTTGCAGTTTGTACCCGATAGCGAACACATGGATGGCATAGGACACATTGTAGACAACATCCACAATTTCTATGTAGATCCCTGTGAGTTTCGCGACCGTCCATACGAGTCCAAGAAGTACACAGAAGCAGATGTAACAGTTCCAGAGAGTATCATCAGGCAGGTCTTCGAACCAGTTAATTGCACCTTCTCGGCTCCACCAAGGAGAATATAAAGTCTGAAAATATTAGCACAATGAACGCGCAGCAATTTTCGGGTCATGATCTAATAGAAGAAGATAATAGTTATTTGTTATACAAGAGTGCAAAATTGCTTTTTAACCGCGGGCTCAATTTTGATGACCGAGCAAGCGAAGGATTCTAATGAATAATAATGAAACTTTTTATAGCTAAGGATGGCGTAACAAAATCCCCAGAAGCAAGCAAGCTGGCATTTAATTACATCTGCTTTGTGCAGTTTTATTACCAAACGATTCATTTACAGCACATGATGCAAATAATTACAAATTAACAGCAGTTGCGTCCATGATGTTATCGACAATAATGAAAGTTGTCTTGAGATAAAAGCCACACGAATTGTGCTAGTCGTACGACTTTCTGTTTCGAACTAATTGCTGCATTTTTTGGCTGAAATGCAGATTTTAATTTGAAATCGTGACAATTTTTTATCGACGTGAAATTGGAGTCTAGCAAACGAGGCGAGTTAATATTCGTCCCTTGTTTACCTAATTATATACGATACTAAAGGTCGCAAGATTATTAATAGGCTATTATCAAACTTGACCCTTAAAATTATCTCACAGGTAATCTCCATCTTACGCGGGAACTTCACGATAAACAAAAGAAACTGGAAGCTTTTTACTACTTTTTTCTATTACTTACTATTTTAGCACTATTTTCGTAAGATGTTTTACTTAAAGACAGATAATGTGTTGCTGGGGCGTTTGTTACGCCACTTCTTCTCAGCATAAACACATAGGAAGTGGTGAAGGGTGGGCGTTTTGGGGGCTGTCTTTGTAATATTCTTTTTGAAGTTCGAAAAGTGCTGTTATACAGCCAAGTTTGAATAATGGAAATTTATTCAATACGACACATGGCAGTTGAAGGAACCTCAGTCTGTCGTATGAAGAACTGGAACTCCAACTCCCTGGGTTGGCTGCCTCGCACGCCATGGCTGCCCCGGCTGCCTCGGCTCTGATTCAAGCTGTTGCGGCTCCCGAAGCCGTAGCTGCCACTCTTGCTTGCAGATCTGCTAGCCTGACTTTGACTTTGACCTTGACTTTTGCGCCTATTCCACCATAGATTCTGATAATGCAAAAGGGTTATGTAACCCTTGGTCTTCTTGGTTGTCTTAGGAGCTTTACTTTAACAGATCCACTTTTGGAATCGATTTATATTTTCTAGGTATTAATAACTTTAGATCTATTTGGGGTTTTGTTCTAAGTGAATCCTTACTTTATTCTACATATATTGTTATGACTTAGCTTAGGTTTCGCCAACGGTTTTAGTCCCGTAGGATCTCCGTGTACGAAGTTGATAGTATTCCTCGAAACACGAGTGTTATGTCAACCAGTGAACCAATTTTTCATATCGGTTTAGTAGTTCCTGAGTAGCATTCAAGCAAGTAAACCAACTCTACAGCTGTATCATATTAAGTACGTTTAGAATATGCTTCGTCTATTACTATGACTGATATTGAACAGCGGGACCTTCTAACTCAAGTCCCTGTCTCAGTAGAAACTTCCTTACTCACTACTTACCTGCATATTAACAATATTTGTGACCCTAACACCTTAGGACTAGAATTACTCTTAGAAGACCTTATTCCTTTATATCTAGAGTAAACTTAGCATAGAAGTCGAATTTCACAACATTTCTAGAAGGTGTCAAATCAAAGTGTTGTCAAAGAATTTTTGACAAATCTTTTTTTTTGACTGATATTTCAGTCAGTCCTTTCTCGTCCTCCTCAGTTTTTTGCCTCTTTAGAGAAACCTGTTTTAAGGTTTACGTCTATGAGTTTACGTGTAGAATTGCATTGAATTGCATTGCAGAAGTATTTTTACGATTTGACTCCTCACAATTGTCACTAAGTATTTTCGGTCCACTTTACTTTTGCACAGTATTGCTGCGACTACACATGAAATGTTTTAGGTGAATCCATTGAATCGTACTTAAATTATCTTTGCAAGATCTAAAATACAATTAACACAAAATGACATAATTAAGACAATACGTAATTAAGACTTTATTTACATCCATAAAAAGTACTTTAATTAAACAATATCACAAGTTAAAATTTACATCTATTCAAAACAAAATATTTTGCGTGTGCTGAGATGTTTCAAGTCCCTTTACACTTTACTCTAATTCCCGTACTGGATGATGGCGATGTAAAATGGAACGTTATTCCCTAATTTGATCCCTGGATCCTCAGTTGGACTTGATTTTGGCGTTCCTGAGGTACTCCTGTCGGAACTGGTCGTTTATGTGCATGCCAATCCTGGTCCTGAGCCATACTGGTGCCACTTTAATGAAGGTGTACTGGAACAAAGATATAAAAATCGAAATCAGAGTATGTGTCTGGTGGAAAGTAAGTTAACTCTAGACAAGCACTTAAATGGAGTATGAGGTTATCATCATTATAGGTTGATAATAACTATATGCACATATGTATATTATAATCAACTAACATAATACATCTATGCAAGAAAGCATCCCACAACGTTTGCTACGGTACCACTACCACACGTAGCACGATAGCTTACGATAAAATCTCCCTTTAACACTGAGACGAATCAAGTTAAACCAACTGATAAGGGTTCAGGGAAGAAGTTACATAAAGTTCTCAATTTTATCATGGATTTATTCCAAATTCCAAACAACCTTGGCTCGCAATTCTAGTGTCAAATTCTGGCAGAACCTAGTTTACTATCGAACTTCCATTGCCCATGACAGTATACCTCACGAGATGACAAGAGAAGATGAATTACCTGTATCCCATGCAGCCAATACCCCGTAGTATTATGCTGTCTCCCGAGTGTAGACACGGCGTGTCTTGCATACGTCGCCACGTCGGGCACCAGGATATTCCCGTCCATCAGCCTCTGGGAGAAGGCGTTGATCTTGGTCGACACGAACAGAGGGGCGAGGTGCTGAATGTAGATGCCTTTAGTGGAGTACTCCTCGCGAACAGCGTGGGTGAAGCTGCGGACGTACGCCTGGAAGGAAGAGGTCTTGTTAAAATGGTGGACAATGAGGTAGTGAGTGATTGCACTTACGAAGTAATGTGAACTTTGAACCTTCATGATGTTACATTATAGACCATTTTACATTTTCTACATAGTATACCATTTCTTTTTAATAATGACCTTGATATATTGTGTGATAATATGGAGTCCTAAATCCTGTTGAGACTTATAATAATGTTTTGTCAAATTGGGCATAATGTAAATTCAGCCTATAGCCTGAATTTAGTCAGGTCACCTGAAAACTAAAACTAGGGCTATTTAACTGAGAAAGGCTTGACTATACAGCTTATATAGCATTTATTTAGGTATTGGAACTCTTTATATATCATAAGAACTTTAAAATTTTCATCATAATAATGGCATCCAAAGCCGATTTCGGCCACGGCAGCTGTTCTCTTGTAAGGGGATCAGCCAGCTGCGCAGTTCATATTAAAGTGCACAAGCATATTTTGTGCAAACACAAGCATAGCCCGATGGGACGTCAATCCGGCAGGACCTGAGTGGTATAAACTTTCCATTATATTTAATAACCAAAGCTCACCTTAGTAGCAGCATAAATGGTCATCAACGGCAGCGGTTGCAGCTCAGACCCTGAGGAAACGTTGACGACGGCGCCGCTGCCTCGCTGCACCATGCCAGGCAGCAGCATCCTCGTCATGGAGGTGACAGCACCAACGTTCACATTGATCAGCTCCCAGACCTTGGAGGTGCTCGTCTCGCAGACAGGCATGGGGTAGTCGTAGTTCACGCCTACGTTGTTGACTGGAATTATAGAGGTAGAGAAGGTATATTGTTGAAAAATTGCGACAATTGAGAGTCTTCTTATTTTTAAGTTGGGAAAAGACCATAGCTTGGTTTGTTGAGGTAGTGACTGCAAATGCTATTGTGCAGTAATAAGTAAGCAGTAATAAGCACATGATAGTTGATGTATGCATCAGTAAGTTCAGAAATGAGGAAGGTTTAAATTCTATCGTGCACTTCGGATCAGATAACTACTGAGATAATACGCCGATTATCCAAAAACATGCTGCAAAAACCTTCGCTATGGGTACTTATTCAAGAGTAATGTCGAAACATCAGCCTATCTGTTTCCACTAAAGACCAGATTCCTGACTACTCAACTCAACTTTTCTACTTTGTAAATCTCCTTGAACTTCCCACTGCCTTAGTATGGTTTTGTCTCAAGTGTGCTTACCTAGTATTCCGACAGGTATGTCCTTGAGTTCCTCCTCAATGTGAGGGTAGACTTCCGCGCCCCTGCTGAAGTCAGCCACCACGACCTTCGTCTTCACACTGTGCTGCTTCTCTGTGAAAAACAACAATGAAAGAGTTTCAAAGAAGAAAAAAGAAGTGCAGATTTGAACTTAGAAGACTACTTTTTATAGATGTGTATGGCTTTGAAGGCACAAAAAGGTATGTTAGGGTGTTATGTTGATAGTTACGTCATAAACCGTTGGCAGTAAAATAATGAATTCTACTCCATAGAAATCTAAAAAGTGGAATTTAAAGACATTTCTAGAAATGATTACTCAAAGATTTCTAAGGAATCATTTCGCAATACTCCCAAACAATGTGAATATTAGGCAGATGTTGCAGTAACGAGAACAATAGACTGCGGTACATACAGTAACGCACAAATGCACTGTGATGCAACGTTACCGCTGATTCAGCAATACTTTGTCACTATATGTACGTTCAGCGTCAAAAGTAGCTGAACAAAGTAAAGGGTCATAATTTTACACAACACAAAAGTACTCCGGGAAGCTATCGATGATACGGCGCTTGTTTAGCAATTTTGAAAATTTCGTTTGTTCAGCTACTTTTGAAGGTAACTGTACATTCAGCGTCATAAAGATGGTGACACTCAGAGTACCCAAATTACAAGAAGCAAGAAAAAAATATTTTTATTATATTACTACCGAACAGTTTTCTTTTTTTTTTAGGAATCTCCTTAAAGTGGAAACAATTATAAAAAAAATGTAATTTGGAAAGCTAGTCGAACAATTATTTAAATGTGTGATCTTACATGGTGGTCCTTAATCTTTCTCAGGTGCTAGACCAGTAGCCTTATTCGCTAACTCCACTGACAGCTCGCAGATATCATCATTTGGTAAAGTGTACATCAGTAAATTGTCAAACAGCTATTTTCTTATTCGCTAACGCCAGTGACCATCTGAGATGACGTCATGAGCATCGACACAGGCTGATATCCACCATGACTCATTTTGACAGCTGTTTCTGTATCGATAAACGTTAGATTGCGATTCCGTAAGCTCAGTGGACATCAAATTGATGGCCACTGTAATTTTTTGAAATACACTACAAATAGCAGTGTTTTATGCCTCATCACTGGGATGTCTATACTATATTGTAGCATCAGACATATAAGATTTCTCTAATTTTGCGAATCCAATAGAAATACAAACCCTGAGTCGTTTCCTTTATTTTTGATAGTGTTATTTTTAATTGTATTATTTTAATATGTTTTATCTTTTTTTGTGTGGAATAAAAATATCGCGTGTATTTTTGCTGGCATTTGTGGAATAAGAGACGAAACGAAGTTTATCCAGAATCCAGAAACGTCGTCTGCGGGATTGCAATAATTCTCTGGATTTACGGGAGAAGGAATTCATGGCAAATTTTCGTATCAACAAATAAGGGTTTCAGTAAGTTTCGGCAGAGTTACGTCCGTTTCTGCAACATGCTCAACAAAACACTGCTGTTGCAATTGAGCTAAAAGTAAGAATTCATAACGTTAAAAGTAAAATAAATACCAATATTACATAAATTAATGTTACTCATAAACACTCTGAAATGATGATGACTAATAATAATATGATGATAAACTTTGTAACATCAAATTTTGTTATGTATAGATATTGGCAGTCCTAAACTTTTATGCAAACGGATCATACCAAAGGAACTCCTCATTCATTTGCAACATGTCTCAACTTTTATTTAGTAAGTGCCTACATGAGGTAACCGATGCTCTCAGTGTATGGGACGAGCTACACAAGTACATAAAGTTTCCTTCCTCTCAAAATCCATCATGAAAGTGTATGTTAGCATTTTAAACCTAAATAATAATAAAATAGTAGTTTCTGTCTCTGGGACCCTAACCACCGGTACCTTGGACCCTGTGCCCGATATCGGTGGCAACCTATTTTTTATATTTTTAAATGTTTTTTATTTTTATATTTAATATTTAAAAATGTAATAAATATGTGCAAGAATAAATAAATAAAAAATTAAATAGTATACCAATTTTTATTTTGCATGCAAAACGTAGGAATCTACGTATCAAAATATTATTTACGTTGTTAAATTTACAATAACTACAATACTCACAATATTCTCAGTTAAAATATTGTTCATCCACACGGAACTTTAGACACCAAGTTCACACACAATAGAAAGCAAATACTGAATTTTACCGCCACAGATTATTTTTAAATGTATAACACGCTGAAAATAAAGCGTTCTCTCAAACGTAGTAATGTAATGCTAATAGGGTATTTCCTACTTAGCAGTATAATAGTCGATAAAAAATAGAGTTGTCAAGTTGTCATCGTAGTTTTGGCGTCAGCAACCGTGTAACGATATCCACCGATATCCACTTCATGCGATACAGAATACCAATGTTTTGAACTTATCGGTTGACATCAAAGTTCGGATGAAAACTGAGGCCAGTTGACATCTGAAAATCGGAAAGTTAGCGAATAAGCCAGCAGGTCTAGTCTCTTACAATTAAACCAACATTATGTACTCAATAAGCAAATTTTCCACTTTGTAATTATTCTTAGTTATTTATAGTGCATGCACTCAGTTACGTTTCCGTGAAAATAGGCGGTATAAAATGTTATTCGATATAGTTATAAATAAATCCCGGATATTCATTTATAAATACATAAGTAAAATTTAAAATAAATTAATATTTTTTGTTGTGCAATTTTTATTTTTTGCAAATTCACTGCGTAAAATAACAAGCAAGTTATACATATTAATAACCAAACAGCCATGTGTATTAAAATTCGCACAGCTGTTTTTTAAACCTCGATCTTCTCCTACAAAAAAAAACTTCTATAAAAATAATTGTAATAAGTAAATAACTAAGAGCTAAGTGCCTCAAGCAAGTCTTGCAGACACGAAACTCGTGTACCAGCGTACATGAAAAGAGGCACCATCATCTATATGCACATATAAAAGATTAGTTTTACACTACTTACCGTCCGTTGCACAAAGCTCCATTAAAGTTAAAGCTTCCTTAAATCCATTGCTGACTCTTTCTTTGTCAACAAGATAAAAAGTGTCAGCAATAGATTTAATGAAGCTTTAACTTTAATGGAGCTTTGTGCAACTGACGGTTATAATTACTCAAGAATGGCTAAACCGTCGAAGCTGCAAATTAGACAGGAGGTAGCATAGACCCGGGATGAGGACATGGGATAGTGTTTGTCAGACATTTTGTAGGACAGTTAATCAGGTACCAATTTCTTGTATAGGACTATCTGACTAGAATTTTTTGACCGACTTTTTGTAGGACGTGTGCGTTACACTATTTCTATCAGTGTCTTCTACGTTTCTCTTACAAAAAATCGGTCACCGATCATATCGGACGTGGACCGCCTTATACTACAGAAAAGTACCGTAGCTGATACTGACCAATTTCTGCGGCCACATTCTTCAGCTTCTCAGGGTTACGGCTGATGATGACAATGTTGATGCCACGGCGAGCCAGCTCCAATGCATACTGCTTGCCGATGCCATCTGTTGCACCTGTCACCACTGGAAGAGAAGAAATAATAGTATTCAAAAACTGACTGGAATAAAGACATTATGAAGGTGAAATTAGAGCTAATGGTGGGTCCATACATACCAACTTGACACAGACTTTCATAGAATTTTGTCTGCGCAACTAATCGGTGCAAACAAAAGTCTGAGCCAATGACAAGTCTGCAAAAACATTTTGCCATCATATTTTCACTCAAACGACAGATTTTTACACAGACCTTAGATTCGTATAGATGTTTCACCATCATCATCATCTCAGCCATAGGACGTCCACTGCTGAACATAGGCCTTGGTCACGGTATAGATATTTGTACAAACTTAAAGTCTATGTGGACTCACCATAATAGCGATTTAAAACTAGCACATTATATGCTCGATTTTCCGCATATACGGGCGATAACCACAAAACACTTGTATCGCATAATAAACGGATATATTACTAATATAACATTAAAAATTCAATACACATCATCAATATTGATAGCAATAGAATCTTACGTTAGTGTGACATCATCATTTATTTAAATACTTATTCAATTACATTTTATTTTATACCAAGGTTTACGCCCTTAGAGCTCTGTATGAAGCCATTGTAAAGAGCCATCTAGAGTGTAATGCCGTTGTTTGGTCACCACATGAACTCAAATATAAACTAATGCTAGAGCGCATACAGAACAAATTTATCAGATTTTTGTATTCAAAAATGTATGGTGTTTTTCCAGGTTATCCACTGTTGTACCCGACTCTTTTTGTATTAGGAATGGTGGGGTATTATAAAATTGAGGTGAGGAGGGATGTAGCTGTCGCCACTTATTTATTTAAAGTACTTCGTGGCAAAGTACATAATCCGAGGATTTTAGAAATTATTCAGTTATGTGTCCCGGACGCGTACACGGCGCGGCGGCGGCGGCCGGCGCTGCTGGCGGTGCCGCGCGCGCGCACCAACCTCCTACAGCGCGCGCCTCTGACGCGTGCACTGCGCACGCTCAATGCTATGTCGGAATCGGGACAAATTGATATATTTAATTGTACTCTGAATGAATTCACAAGAGTAGTGTACTGTACCTGCTCTAATATAATTAATGTTTAATTTAAGGTAATTAATGTTTAATTTTAAGTGTGTAGAGTAGTTTAGATTAAGTATCTGTAAAATTGTCAATACACTATTGCATTAGGTTCTCCTGTAATGATAGTTGTATTTGTGATAAATAAAAATAAATAAAAACAAGTAATAAGTATTGATAGACCTTTAGAGGTCAGGCGCATCGTGAACTCTCGCTTTCTATAGTAAAGAACGTGATTAATGCGAATAGTAATAATTTGTTTATTTAATTACTTATAATTGAGATTTAATATGGGTAATTAAATGTAAAAGTTAGGTTTAGGTCTCTTATTTTATGACTTTGACCCATTTTTGTCTGATTTTCATAAACAGAGTAGGAATCTAAGTAGAGGTATAAAAACTATAAGGAGGATGAGTTAAAAATGCACGAAAAAAGCGACTACCAGAAACACAAAATTTTCTTTTTTATTATTCCTGAGTCACTTGAAGTTACTGAAATTATTTATTTTGCCAAAGATATCTAGAGCACGACATTGTCCTTTTCCGAAGTCTTTTATAAATAAATCAAGGTGAGTAATGCTTTTGAAAAATGAAAAATAACCTCGTTTCAATTAAGAAACCTGTTTATTGGATCTATAAAACTGCAGGGTATTTTCAACCGACTTCAAAAAAAGGAGGAGGTTCTCAATTCGGCTGTATTTTTTTTTTTTTTTTTTTTTTTTTTTTTTTTTTTTTATGTTTGTTACTCGATTTCTCAAAGACGCCTGGACCGATTTCAAAAATTATTTTTTTATTTGAAAGGGTATGCTTGTCATTTGGTCCCATCGTCATCAGGTCAGGATCTGATGGTGGAAACCCTGAGAAATCGAGGGCATCTCTTGAAAATTGTAGGCAAGCATGGGGTAAAAACTTTATATTTATGTGTATATCTGATGAGACTACAATACTATGGAGGTTTAGGGCAGATCTGATGATGGAGACGACAGAGGATCGAGGGAACTCCTAAACGGCACATCTTAACTAGCTCGTGTTTGGGCTTATATTATTTGTATTGACGATACCTTTGCAACAGTGAAGGTTTGGAACTGACCTGATGATGGAGACCAGAGAGGGTCAAGGGAACTCGACAACTGCATATGTAAACTACCTCGTGTTTGGGCTTATATTATTTGTATTGACGAGACCTTTGCAATAGTGAAGGTTTGGAGCTGACCTGATGATGGCGACCAGAGAGGGTCGAGGGAACTCGACAACTGAATATGTAAACTACCTCGTGTTTGGGCTTATATTATTTGTATTGACAAGACCTTTGCAACAGTGAAGGTTTGGAGCTGACCTGATGATGAAGACCAGAGAAGGTCGAGGGAACTCGACAACTGAATATAAAGAATACCTCGTATTTGGGCTTATATTCTTTGTATTGATGAGAACTTTCCACTTATACGGATAGTGACAATTATTCGTATCACTGAAAAGCTGTAAATAAAAAACTTTTTTACAAAAAAATTAAACCGACTTCCAAAAACACTAAAAAGCAAAAAAAAAAAAAAAACAAATTTTAGGTGCATCGGCCTAGAAGTCGGTGGCAAAATTAACTTAATAACATCCATTAGACACCGACTTCTAGGCCGATGCACCTAAAATTTGTTTTTTTTTTTTTTTGCTTTTTAGTGTTTTTGGAAGTCGGTTTAATTTTTTTGTAAAAAAGTTTTTTTAGGAGTTTAAAAATATACACTGCCCTTCATCATCATCCTCCGAGCCTTTTTCCCAACCATGTTGGGGTCGGCTTCCAGTCTAACCGGATTCAGCTGAGTACCAGTGCTTAACAAGAAGCGACTGCCTATCTGACCTCCTCAACCCAGTTACCCGGGCAACACGATACCCCTTGGTTAGACTGGTGTCAGACTTACTGGCTTCTGACTACCCGTAACGACTGCCAAGGATGTTCAATGACAGCCGGGACCTAGAGTTTAACGTGCCATCCGAAACACAGTCATTGGTGTCTAAGACTAAGATATACTTAGAAAGTACATACAAACTTAGAAAAGTTGCATTGGTACTTGCCTGACCTGGGATCGAACCCGCGCCCTCATACTTGAGAGGCTGGTCCTTTATCTACGAGGCCACCATGACTTAAATATACATCATCATCCTCCGAGCCTTTTCCCAAACTATGTTGGGGTCGGCTTCCAGTCTAACCGGATTCAGCTGAGTACCAGTGCTTTACAAGAAGCGACTGCCTATCTGACCTCCTCAACCCAGTAACCCGGGCAACCCGATACCCCTTGGTTAGACTGGTGTCAGACTTACTGGCTTCTGACTACCCGTAACGACTGCCAAGGATGTTCAATGACAGCCGGGACCTACAGTTTAACGTGCCATCCGAAACACAGTCATTGGTGTCTAAGATATACTTAGAAAGTACATACAAACTTAGAAAAGTTGCATTGGTACTTGCCTGACCTGGGATCGAACCCGCGCCCTCATACTTGAGAGGCTGGTCCTTTACCTACGAGGCCACCATGACTTAAATATACACTGCCCTTAATACTTCTTTTAATTATTTTTTAATGTTATAAATAAGTCTTTGCGTAATTTGGTTTTTCTGTACTATTTATAGGCAGTAGGTAATATAATAAAGTGGAAATATTTTTTTGTTTGTTTCTGTGTACTCTAAAGGCTCCGAAACCACTGAACCGATGTGAAAATTCTTACACGGTTGGAAAGCTACACTCTTCCCAAGTAACATAGGTTTCTACGGGACGGGTGAAGCCGCGGGAAAATGGCTAGTATTTAATAAATATATTCGAATGAACCATTTTTTTATGTTCATATTTATTATACTTCATAGTGTTATTCGCTAAAAATACTTAAAACGATACAAGCCACGTGTAAGGTTTATAGTTCCGCAAACTAAGTATTATTATTGACTATTGTACGTTATATTATGACTTGTGTGTGGTTTACAATTTTGCTTTATTATGGTTCGCAGAAATATCTATTGATCGAATTCTAGTAGGTACCACTTAAATAGGGTGCTACAAGAAGTTGACATCATATTTAAACTTAAAGTAAAATTAATAACTAAGTATTATAGTAATCTGTGGTAAAATACGCAAAAGCCATTAAAAAAAGTTATCGAAATAATAACTTATTATTTGGTTGTTTTTTAAATACATTTAATTTATATTATGGAGTGATTACGTTACTTTGGGTAAATCCATTACATTTTTATAAAAAAAAAAAAACAAGCGGCGTTAATTTCCGCGCGACAATAAATGGAGGTAGAAGTCTCTTGAGGGGAATTTTCAGGAGACTTTGGAGGAGCAAAACAGCCGTCGAGTGTGTGTCAGTGTTGAGTATCCAAAGCCTTGATTAACGTTATATATTTATCCAAACATTTATACATTCAATTTCTTTATGATAAAAAAAAATACTCTGAGATAACATAATTTTGTTAGATTCTATCAGCCTGTCTTGATTTCGCGACCGGGTTCGGGACCCTGTCGCGAAATAAACTGAACACTGCCGAACCGAACCGAAATGGTATTCAAACCCATTGAAAGTTCAAGGGCATTAATTAGCCTATTTTTTCTTATGTCTTGCCTATGAAAGTCATCGACCTTGGCTCGTATGCGCGTACGCAACGCATTTACGTCATACCTCGTGTCCGTAGATGCGTCGCTTGCAATTGTTTATTTATTATTCTTGTTAATACTATTATGTATTCTATTATCTGTATAAATGTGGTGTATTGTTGAATTTTAATATGATATGTTAGATAATATATTTTATTTTATATCGAGATTGTCAATTTTGTAACCTACCTACTGAAGAATTGTGGATAAAATTAATTGTTAGCAAAAAAGATAAAGATAAAAAGTAACTTATCCAAAGTAGGTCGAAAATCAGCAATCCCCAAAAACGTCCGCCCTTCACCACTTCTTATATGGTTTAGCTGGGACGAAGAATTGGTGGAAAAATTCCTGAACAGTGTTTTTTAAGTTTTGAACTGGATAAATTGTCGAAATAATTGGTCGTAATATTGCATTCACCACAGAGTTGCTATCATCATTAACAGAATCACACTTAAACGTGCGGTAGGATAAGACCAGGTTAGACCTAAGTTCACCAAAATACCTCTAATGATAGTTCCTCCCAATATTTCGCAACTGACTGACACCGGAGTGAACGCAGACGCACAAGGCCACATTCGAAGTCCAAAAAACTTTGACATTTGAATGTTATTCAAAAATACATTCGAAATCCAAAAAACTTTGATATTTGATTTTTATTGGAAAATCGAGGGGGATATAGGTACCTATTATTTTTTTATGGTTTTTTATCCTTTACCTACATCTATACTTGCTAATTCTTTCGTTTTTTATGGGTTTTGTTGAAAATCAAGTAAGTATTTTGTTTTTGAATTAGCCAAGGTCCATAAATGGATCCAAAACGAGTTATTTGAATATTCTGTCCAGTTTTAAAGTCGAGTCATTTTCCTGTTTTCCTAAATACCTACTGTAGAAAATGTATCGAATAAAAAATTTCAAATAAAAATTCCATACTTAGCAACACACATTTATTGCTCCGAAACCACTATTGAAATTGTGGGCAAATATTTCGTCATTTTGTATTCAAAACCTATTTCTAGCGGTGTCTTACGAATTTACAAATGTCTCAAGCATGCGTTGGCGCAACTTGCCAGGGTCAATGCTGAAACAGTCATAGACACTACACATATAAACAAGATCGCAGAAGGTTTGTCTATGTCTTGTATTGGGTACAAGTTCTATCAACAAATATCCTTCTTCTTCCTCTTGCCCTGTTCCCAATTTTATTTTTGGTCCGCGCAATATGTCATCCTCTTCCATCTTCCCCTGTCACTCGTCATACTGACACTCACTCCCTTCCTATTCATTTCAAATGAACAAATATCCAATTTTATGTTATTTTGTATGTCTCTTCCAGACCAGCTATTATTATATTTTTATCTCGGCTCAAAATCTTAACGAACTGAAAAGATAGAAGCAAGATGAACGAACCCAGCTCCTTTGGACTTCTGGACCTCTTAGCTAGATAAGCAAGCGTTGCTTAGATAAGTGGATCAGACCCCAAATGCTTTGGTTCAACTGCTTTCATTTAACGCGAAAACATAACTCTCCTTGGCAGTCGGGTAAAAAACTGTTCTTCAACTATTTATGTATGTACTACCTACTGTTTCCGCGTATTTGAACGGATCTACGAAATAGTTGACAAGTCGAGGTTAAATAATTTTCACGCACTGTGGATTTTGATAAAATTGTTGTCCTTCCACAGGGCTGACCTACCACTCAATCTCGGTTTAACCGGTAGGCTGAATTGACTTGAACTGTCTTACCGTAAATGAAGGGGGTTTTGGTCAACTCATCCCGTTTAATACCCACGGAATGAGATCTATAGACAAAGACTATAAAACTTTATGTCTATAGACTACTGACAAAAAAGTTAGGATAGAATATGCCTAATGCTGCCGGGGCTGCGGGGATTGTTCGAAAGAGTTACCGCGGCTCTAGTACAAAAAGGGCTCCAGAAGGAACAAAGGTTTTAGTCGGGAAAAGTTCGACACTCCCTCTTGCTGCACTGAGGACGAGGGAGAGAACATTGTATGATATCCAGTCTTCAGAATTAAGGCTGCCATTTAACAGGAACGTGCCCAAGAACGACAAATGTCTTACAAAGACCGCCACTAGTACATAATTTCAAACTTATTAGTACTTACAAAGATAAAATAGGAGACCATAAAATCAGCTTGGAACATCGTAAATGCAAGAAGGATAGTTTTGACATAACGTTTTTACTGCTGCAACATTTTAAGATTTAATAAAGTTACTAAATTATGGATTAACAAACAAAATATTTTATATTTATAGACTTGATTTGAGCTATAAATTATAATCTACCGTTGTTACGAAAGGAGAGGTCATCAGAGAATCACAAATTGACATTTTAAAAAGTTGCTGTATAATAAAAAACTCAAAAATGTTTTGTGCATTTATTTATACGTGCAGTTTTTTTATTATTTTTTGGGTTGTTATTATATTAATTGCGTACCCAATGCTCATAAAAAATAATAAACAAAGAAGATTTTTAAAAATTGCAATTTTTTATGGTAAGTTAATAAACAAAGTACAACTCGTTTTTTCTAACCAAACGGTTAACAGTTGATTATTGCGCATTATCTCAAAACCAAGACTAACAGGGCCCCGTTATTTATTCTGTACGTACCTAGTACTAATAAGATAGGCGGAGTAGAATCGTGAAGTTTTACCGACTGCGGTTTTCTTACTAAATTATGTAGTTAGGATAATCGGTCTATTGCTAACAAGTCACCTTGGTAAAAGATTGTCAACAATCCCTTTAATATGCAATCAAGTGTATCGAATCAAATTGGCTTCTTCAATCTCGCATTTGAATTAAATAACTATATCTGCTTGCAAATGTGATGTAACCGAAACTTTGTGAACATATTTCCTTATTTAAAAGAGTGTCTTATGAAGTTTCTTGCCAGCTCTTCTCCACGAGAAACATTGTTTTCAATTTAGAAATGTCGTAATGCTATTGTTATTGTGGTCCAAATTAAAAACTAACAGTGTAATTAACGAAGTCCCGAAATGATACTAAAATATAGAATGAATTGAGTGAGCTAATTTTTTTCTGCCGCAAGTACCTAAATTATTGACTTGGAAACAGCAGCACAGATGACTAAATAGTTACTATCAGCAGGTATAACCTAAACCTGTATTAAATCTAAAATAATAACAAAAGTCATTGACCTCTAGCGATATGTAGGTGTGCAAAGACAGACAGAATTGCTAATAGGAACATAATAAGATATTTTAGCACTCAAATATTAGATTGTAGAAAACTTGTCCTAACTTAAATGGGTCCTTGAACTTAGTATAAGATACTCTTAACAAGCTGTTTTCCGCGGCTTCAGCCGCTTTCTAAGGTACACACGACAGCCCATCACCTACCTCAATCTATCTTTCTTCAATACATTTTCAACCTTATCATAATAGTGCAAGATTAATGATCGATTAGTACTTTACAGTTTCGGCTAAGTACGTTGACCTGGCTAGTGTCTGTACCTACCTACAGATTTATTAATTTTAATCTGATGTATAACTGCCAAGTTTCAGCAAAATTAGTTTTAAAGTAAAAGAGTAACAAACACCCGTACATAGGGCATGCAATACCGGTTTACCGGTTTCGGTTTTACCGGTAAAACCGCCCATTTTCGCGATTTATAATTTACCGGTAAAATAATATGTAACCGGTAATTTACCGGTTTTTACGTTTTTGTGATAATACCTCTATATAGCAATTGTTCATTTAACGTCAAATCTTCATTATGTAGCCTGAACATAATGTAATATTGCAGACATTACATATTGTAAGAGTGTTAAAGTTGCTATTTTTTAGGAAAGTAAACTTATGTGGCTCCTTATCTATCTCTAGGTTAGATACAAATCTTCATTCTCATCTTAATTTATAACATCTAAACAAATTTTATTCATTCGGTTAATCTGAATTTCCTCATAGCTGTCAGTTCCTATTAGATAAAAATGACCTTATTGAGCAAGGGCTTTTACTTCACTACCATGCGGACAGCACTGAGGACACGGTGGAGTACACAGTCTAGGTGTGCACTGCCTGGGAAGGGTACCACCGTGTCGTCGTCGAGCCAATAGGCAGCGACGACCTCTCGCGTCCGGCCCTGGTTCAAGACATAGTCCGAAGCGAGAGGGAATGGGAAGCCGTCGCCTCCTTCTGCGAAACAGTCATTCTCAGTCTCTCCCAGTCAGCTCGAGAAGGAGACGGTGGAGCGCCTGCGAGTTCGCACCTCTCATCCCAACCGCTGTAGTGGACCGAAGACACTACGGGCGCCGAGTGTCGAGAGACGACTCCCGGCCACCGTAGGCGTCGGTCTGTGGACGGTGAGTTCGGGTGGCTCATCGTTCCTCCATCTGCATAGACAACAGACCCATGTCGGCGGCCCGAATTGTTCCACGCGCAGGGCCAAAACCATGGTCCATAAAATTCCCAAGATTTACCATAAAAAAGGGCTTTCACTTCAATGAAAAAAAATGATTTTTTTTTTCACGGTAATTCTTAGCGTTTATCCCGTCTTGTGACGGGGTCCGCTTTCCGTATCTTCTTCTTCCACTTCGCTCTATCCAGGACATCTTCCTCTTCAAGTTCGTAAATTTTCATTTCATTCATTACGACACTCAACCACCACCGTTTCGGCCTGCCTCTGCGCCTTTGACCGGGTATATTGAGATTGAGTACACAACATTGGCGATGTATTCAGGTGGTCTCCTTTTTACATGGCCGAACCATCGCAGCCGTTTCTCTTGCATTTTGTCGACGACATCGCGTTCGGATGGTACTGACATGTTTTTTTTTACGGCCCACGTCCCAAAAAATGTTTACCACCTTATACCTTGTATTTTTAATTATTTTTTGCTTTTAGACTACCCAATCTTATTAATATAATATCACATTAAAAAAAAATACAAAAATTACCGTTTTACCGGTTTACCGGTAAAAATATTTTAGTTACCGAATTTTTACCGGTAATTTTTATTTTACCGGAATTGCATGCCCTACCTGTACATTCAAACTTATGTTTTGAAATTAAACAGGACTTGTTCGGTGGACTAACTTGTCTTTTATTGTAAAACTAGCTTCTGCCAGCGGTTTCACCCGCATCCCGTGGGAACCTCGGTACGGACCCGGATAAAAAGTAGTCTATAGCCTTCCTCGATAAATGGGCTATCTAACACTGAAAGAATTTTTCAAATCGGACCAGTAGTTCCTGAGATTAGCGCGTTCAAACAAACAAACTCTTCAGCTTTATAATATTAGTTAGTATAGATATAACGGTACAACGTATTGCTTTTTAAAACAGTAGAACGGGAGAGGTCTTATATATACCAACATTGACATATTAACGACATGTAGCCAACTTAAAAACATTACAAATAAACATTGCCATATTAATAATACAAACATACACATGCATAATAATAATTAGTTAAGAATTAGATTTTTAGATTTTATCTAGTAAGAATCTATTTCCCAAAATATTCTTTATTAGCTTAATTGAAACAACTTGATTTCCATAGCAAATAAATCAAATATCTTGACTAATCATTAGCTAAGGTACTAAAATGTCCTGTCTAAGCCAAACATGGTTCCGCAATGGAGTCAAAGTTTAATTTTGCGAAGAGGCCATCAGCATATTCCTTTTCCTCTTGCTTTAAGAAAGGCAACATTCTACGTTTATCTGTTTAGCAATACACGATCTCCACGAGGTCTGGTAATTACCGGATCACGGAATGCTAATAGACAAAGGATGCCATGAACTTTAGAAAACATTCATTTTTGGATTAAAAAAAAACATAAGATTTATATCCCCAGCTGCTTGGTGCAAATACTAACCGTTTCCCGTCGTTTCACCCGCGTCCTGGAAAACTACTGCCCGTACCGGGATAAAATATAGCCTTATTACTCTGGAAGAGTGTAGCTTTAATGGGAAGAATATTTGCAATCGGTTCAGTAGTTTTGGACCTTTTACGGTACAAACAAAAAAATTCAAGAAGACGAGAACTCCTCGTCCTCTTAATAGTGGAATTTTACATTGCACCTAGGGTTGCCTACTTTTTTTACAAGAAATTAAGTATATTCAGGTCTATGAAGATTATTAAACAGTATTTCAGCAAAACAAACAGTATTTATTTATTATTTTTAAATACATATTTTTTAATTCGATATGTTTGTGGCTGCGCTGCACTGAGCAGTGTAGTGTGCGCCCTCTGACTAAATAAAAAAAATTGTGAGCGTCTAAATGTAACACATAATAATGTGTCTGCATTTTGATGCTGAAAACAGTATTTTGTAAACTTTTTTTTTTGTTAAACAGTAAAAAGTATAATTTAGTGAAAAACAGTAGAATACTGTTTAAAACAGTATAGTTGGCAACCCTAATTGCACCAAATACATTTCTTGAAGAGAAAATAAATATTTATCTATTACCTGACACTTGTTTTGTCGACGTCACCATAAGGTATCTATTATTGCATTCATCTAACAGGTTCAGTTTACCTTAACTGTCAAAGAATATTCCATAAAACATACCTACAAGCTACAAGTGAGTATACAAACAAAAACAGCATAATAGGCACACACAGACAATTGACGTAACCTGCTTGAGTAACCCTACTACTCTACAACGTTCACATCTCCACACGTCACGATTAACATAATGTTCGCTACTTCTGACATAATGAGCTTTGCACGGAACATAATGTTTCGTTTAGTTGTGCAAAACTGCAGTGTTAGTACCACGGAGAAAGGAAAGATAGCGGAGATGCCATTACGAATATAAGTAGGTCACGCGCCTTCTTATAGGTCACGGAAACGTACGGTAGTTACCAGAACTAACGTAGCGTTCGGGTCCCTTGTCAAATCAAAACTAATCTGTCAAAGATTGATTGGTGATTTTATTTTGAAAATGATGAGTGGGTTCCATTGAACGGGTGTAAGGGCGGAGCTAGTTACGTTCTCCCAAACACCCGCATTTCGGTACGCTATTTTCTTAGAAGATTTTGCGTTATGACACCTCCGCTAGTCATTTTGTTCTCCATGGTTACTACGCCAACTACTGCAGTTGTACCTAAGATCCTCTCTCTGGTAGAGTAGCACAAATTTTAAGAGCTACGACTGAGTTGTTGTTACAAACGTTTCCTGGTATCTCTTCCGTGTTCCTTTGTTTCGTGTAAGTTTATATTTTATGTAAAGTGTTTAGAGTTTTATTTTGATGGAAATATAAATAAATAGTTTGAAAATTGAATTTTATGTCTGCACACCCGGCCCAGAAGTCTATTGCCCCCGATAATCGTGAGATCAGCGCATTCAAACAAACTCATCAACTTTACAATATTTGTATAGATTACGGATATACTCAGCTATCTACTAGAAACTTACCGTCTTACCACAAAAACTTTTTAACGTCAGTTTAATACTTGTCTAAAAAAATGTCAAATTATGACGTTGACATATGGTTCATTTTGCAGCCACAATTTTTTTAGACAAGCGTAAAACAGGTGGTTAAGTTTTTGTAGTAAGGCCATTAGGGTTTATTCTGAGGCAGACACATAACTTCACCAACATCGCAGCAGTTAGGGTCCTATATGATGCACTAGTCAGGAGTCATCTGGAACATAGTGCGGTCATATGGGCCCCACACGAAGCGAAGTACGCGGTTATGTTAGAGCGCGTTCAGAATAAATTCACGCGCCATCTGTACAAGAAGCTATATGGGGTATATCCATTTTACCCACTGATGTATCCCACCCTGCTTGTCCTGGGCATGGTTGGCTATAATCAACTGCATGTCCGACGAGAGTTTGCACTGGTTGCCTACTTGGTGAAGGTGCTTCGTGGATTGGACAGTCACCCGGCAGTGCTGCAGCGCTTGAGCCTGTGTGTGCCGGACCGCTACGTGTGGCGGCGGCGAAGCCCGCCTCTGCTACTGGTACCCAGTACCCACAGCGAGACCCAACCTACTCGCCAAAGCACCACTAACTAGAGCTATCGGCACAATTAATGACCTACATAAAAAGATTGATGTATTTATTTTACATGTTGTTTGGGTTCACCCAAACAACAAAGACAACAAACTGTCAAAGGAATTACTGTTTATTTTATGCTATAAGTAGAATATAATATTTAATACCTTGTTACCAAGTAGAATCTATACTAATATTATAAAGCTGAAGAGTTTGTTTGTTTGTTTGTTTGAACGCGCTAATCTCAGGAACTACTGGTCCGATTTGAAAAATTATTTCAGTGTTAGATAGCCCATTTATCGAGGAAGGCTATAGGCTACTTTTTATCCGGGTCCGTGCCGAGGTTCCCACGGGATGCGGGTGAAACCGCTGGCAGAAGCTAGTAAATAAATAAATATTATAAGTAACATGGTTTTTTTATTACATCATATAGTTTTTATTATTCCCACGATACAAAAACTCTTGATTGGCACTCATACTTGTCGGCTAAAAAACGGGTTACGAATGTTATAAAAACGACAGCATTTTTTTCTGTTTTTATAATTATACCACTTGGATATATGAATAAAATAATCATAAAATGCATATGAATACGTTGATTTATAAAGTCTTCAACGTAATGTAAATATAACTTACAAAAACTTATAAAACATACTAATTAAAAATTGTATTCAATTCTTATTTTATAAGTAAACTAGCTTTCGCCCGCGGTTTCACCCGCGTCCCGTGGGAGCTACTGCCCGCACCGGGATAAAATATAGCCTATGTTACTCGCAGATAATATAGCTTTCTAATGGCGAAAGAATATTTAAAATCGGTCCAGTAGTTTTTGAGTTTATCCATTACCACCAAACAAACAAACAAAGTTTTCCTCTTTATAATACGTAAATTAGTATAGATGAGTAGAGCTATCCTTGAAGCTAAAGCTACAGAAACAATGGGTATACAGGGTGTGTCGTTCACGATCACATTAAATCCTATCGCATATACTTTATGATATTTTATGGCGAATTGTAAAAAAAATAAACAAATCCATTCAGTGGTTTAACCACAAGAGCCATTTTTCGTTTTTATAATTTACAACATCATGTGTAAAGCAGAGGTAAAGTTAGGAGTATCGAATATTTTGATCAGTTGACAGCTGTCAGTTTTCATGGAAGAATTTCAGTTGTTTAGTTATGACTGACTTTTATATGGTGTTCTAATTTTCGCACATTTTTATTCTATTTACTTTGTTTGAAAAATTATTTTTTTTTATTTTTACGTATTTTTCTTTTTTCTTTGTGTTAATCGACATATATTAACCAGTATATTAACGCATTTCATTTAATGTGATTGTGAACGACACACCCGTTATACATATGTAGATAGTCTAGAGCCTGGGAAAGGATATCTAGGCATAAAGTCTTTGGATATAGGCTACATTTTACGGGAAATAGTTATCTCCCACGCGACGCTGGCGGAATTGCGGAGGAACATACACTTTAAAATATAAAAGCCTCAACCAAACTTTAATCTGGCTGGCATCAAATTGTTAATATGTCTTATAAATTGTAGTACATAGTATTACTGAACAACTTAAAGATACAAATGGTTTAGGCCGTTCCTAATAATCTATTCTATCTGATGTAAAGCTTACGAGAGATAAGAATTTGACATTTTGTACTTGTATTGGACTACTGTCAGGACTATCTCTGGTAAGCGAATCAATAGATAGATAGTTTATTGGGTACGTAAGCCATTAATGTCTACGAGTTCTAGGGTCTCATAGAACTAAAGAGTGTTACACAAGAGGCCACTAATGTTTAGTGTTGACATGTCATAACTTCAGTTGTGTGGTG
This sequence comes from Helicoverpa assulta, assembly GCA_963856015.1. Lineage (NCBI taxonomy): Eukaryota > Metazoa > Arthropoda > Insecta > Lepidoptera > Noctuidae > Helicoverpa > Helicoverpa assulta. The sequence goes on from CAWLCW010000008.1 coordinate 1,063,458, forward strand.
TTGCCACATGATGGCTGGCCATAGAGATGTTATGGTGTTGCGAAACTATGGTTTACTGTTGCTTAGTGTGGGATTTAGTTGGTGTTAAATATCCTGTGTGTTGAATGGGATAGTAAAGATTTCAGTTAATGGGAAGGAATTTTTAGTCTGTAAGTGTCCGTGAGAAACTAAAAAGTCATTGTTAGACTTCCTCTTAGAAGTCAGAAGTAACAATACTGACAATATTTAGAATAATATCTACGTCGAAAATTATTATATCCTTTATTTTAAGGAAGTTTTTTTCGAAAAGCCATTAATATTTTCTTAGGAACCTGTACAATCCTAACTAATATTATAAATGTGAAAGTAACTCTGTCTGTCTGTCTGTCTTTTCTTCACGCCTAAACTACTGAACCGATTTGTGTGAAATTTGGTACAGACATAGTATGGAACTTAAGAAAGGATATAGGATAGTTTTTATTACAAAAAATATAAAAATAATAAAATTTAATCCGGACATATAGCGCCATCTATTGGTCAAACCAAAAATCTGCCGGAAGTCACTATTCCACGCGAACGAAGTCGCGGGCAAAAGCTAGTTGTAAATGTAAATAAATTTTGCATTAATATTCATGTGGCTAGCTTGTAGGTCAAAGTCAAAGGTATGATATTTCAATAAATATCAGTGGTCACCAGACCTTCCGTTTACAAGTGTTAAGTAAAGAACGAATGATCAAAAACTACATTTTACAAATTATCATGCTGGTGTTAAATCTATAGGTAACGTCATAAAGGAACACCGCAGACTAAACAGTCGGTTTTTTTTAAAGAAAATCGTAAATTCAATCAAACTTTTAGCCAGTCCGATATCTGCTAAATACTTGGGGCTCGATTCTGCTAAGTTAATAATGTCAAAATTGAATCGCAATAGCCGTTTTAACCTTAGCGGGCATTCTGCTACTAATGTAAGACCAATCGTATTCCAATGACATTCGATAAGTTTGCGATTGGTCTGCCATTTGGTCTATACTCATAGTTTGCTCTACAATCATATTGCAATCGTAAATAATTGCAGGCAATATGATTCATTATTGGATCGCAGAAGCGGATAAAAACGTTTATTTAAAAGAAAAAATAGCGAAATGTCACATACGCTTCAATCGTAATTGAGTCGTGATTGGATCTCAGTGGGATGTGAATCGTGTATATGTCGCTTAAGTAAAATTAGAAGAATCGCGCCCCTGATCGTTGTTATGTGCGTAAGTGTGTTCATTCCTCATTCATTTCCATACTGATTTATGAGCAAGAACAAGCTGTCGGCCGACTAAAAGTCTTCAGTGTTAGTAAATGTAAATGAAACGTTTCTCCGCTTCAATTTCCATCAGTAATCACAGGAACCGTTTGTCGTACTAGCTATTTAGAAGTAGTTACGGTTATATCCTCAACAGAAACTTGAATCCAAGCAAGGACACAGTAATTGGAACACATAAACTTCTATACGAATATTATATAGACGAAACATATTTTTATATAGAATTTCCACGTTAAATTTTTTAGAAATGACGTATTAGGTTGCCGTTGAAAATGGCTCTAAAGATTAGGTACGTAACTACTGAAACGATTAAAAAAATCATTTTCTTGAAGCTACTACGAGTGACACAGTCTTCTTCCGGGGGAGAAACCGTGAGAAACAGAATAATAATAGGTAAGTTATAAACCCTGATAATAAACTGAAATAATGTGGATTTAAGTTATAAAAATACAGGTTTTAAAAACAAGTTTAAAAAAAATAGCAATTAAAATAAAAACAAGTCATCATTTCGCATTAAGTAGAATATTTTTAAAATAATTAATGGTGCCTAGTTACAGGCATTATAAGTAAAAACCAGAATTTTATCGTCCCATTTGAATTTTAAAAAACTTTTTTTAAATGCAGATACTTAAAAAATCTGGTACTTTGCCCCTTACTTAATATAATATAATAATATATATAATATAATGTCGGGACACCTTTTCACACACGGTCGGTTAGCCCCATGCTAAGTTATTAATAAACTTGTGTTATGGGTGCTAACACAACTGATAAACTACATATAGCTACATATACCTATACATATTTATAAATACATATTAAAACACCCAGACCACGGCCAACAGGCATGCTCATCACACAAATGTCGACCGAACCGGGAATCGAACCCGGGACCTCAGGTTCGGCAGTCCGGCATGGTGACCATTGCGCCATCGAGGTTGTCATACTATATTCTCTCATAATTATCATAATTATTCAATATCATAATTATTCTTATATTTTATTAATTGATTTATGTATTTAAATAATTTACTTAAGTAACGGCAGCCATTAAAATTATTACGTAACTTAAAATTGTGTGAATTTTAATTATTACAATTAGGATAATTTTTATCTTTATTGTAATTTTTTGTAAATTACGATTAAGTAGTTTCATTAGTATTATAATAACATTACTTTGTGCCAATTATGGAGGCATGCTAATTTAAATAGGTAATAGAGTCAATAAAAATAATTCAAGCTTATACTTAATCTGTTTCTCGCCTTTTTCTGCCTACCAATACCAATTGTAATGTGAATTTCCTTACGTTATTAGTAATCTGTTATTTACTGTAATATTCTAAATGCAAAAATAACTGTCTGTCTGTCTCGCTTTTATATCTTTTGATGCTGAATTGAAACTTGAAGAAAATTTTATTTCAGACTTGTTTTCGGTCCATATAATGTTAGCAATACATGAACGATAATAACTTTAGAAAACTATGTTAGTAATTTTAATTTACATAGGCTTTACTTTACACTCATTAAGTACCCCAGAAAGCGGGTCGTAATGGCTGGTGGAAACTATATACTAGTAATAATTTAAAAAAGTTACATACCTATAAAAGGGAAAATTTTCAAACATTTTGATCCATAGACTTTTTTTATAACTGTCGAAACTTGAACCTATACAATGGCGATAACATAAACCAGTTGAGTTACAAGTTTTTTGTATGTTTTTTACTAGTGCTGACGTAATTAATACGACACGCATGTATCTTTTGTTTGATGTATATTTAAAATCTGTATTTTTTTGCTTCAAAAACTTCGCGTCCGCGTTCTAATCAGAACAACTATGTTACCTACGTAAAACACAAAGTCTAAAACGTTATATATGTATAGTTATCGGCACGGATATTGAGCCCTGACCTTCACCTGCGCAGAAGCGATTTATTGGTTTATTGCCTTATGTGTACAGTGCGCAAAGCGATCCCCACTCTTCCGCCGAGAGCTCAACATCCGTGCCGATAACTATATTTAATTAAATCCACACTAATAATGTTATAAAGCTGAAGGGTCGATGTACGAAACATTTTACTTCTTTCAATAGTTTTGGCCTGAAAGCACGAAACACAGACCTTCACTTAATATTACGAAGACTTTTTCAAATTTTTTTATTAGATTTTATTTGCTGTAAACGAAACAGGTTTTGATAGTAATTACCTAATAGCATTAATTTATACTTAGCTACCATACCTAACCTTTGAAAGGAAGACTGAAGCATTTTATTGCGGCAAGTTTTTTTTTCAGAATATACATATTTATATTCGGAATCAAATTAATTAATTTGCATAAAAACGCCATTTTAAATGCTTATCAAATCTAAAACTCAAAAACGATCATAGTCAGCTCAGCTCACCGGATTCGGGCGAGCTGACGAAATAAATAATAATACATTTTTGAATTTAATAACGTTTTGCCCGCGTGGACAAAATTTATGTGGGCGAGTTGATGACTAAGTTCACAAATTAGGCTGGCATCAGCACTAGTGGCAATTAAACTATGATAATTAAACAATGTTTGCTTATTGAAGGAGAAAATTGTGCGATTGTCTTGCACAAATTAAAATTTACTATTTGTCAAATTTCCTAAGTTAGTAGATACTTATTCTTCAATCTGCGCCTGCACCTAATTACAGTGGCTATATAAACCGTTTCGTTGATATAAGACCTGTCGTAAAACAGGTGAAGCGTCAGGGAGTGTCAGACTCTTACTGACTAAAACCCGTCATGTTCCTTCTTAAGCCCTTTATGTACCAGGGGCGCGGTAACTCTTTCGAATAGTCCTGCAGCCCCAGCATTGATATGGCCAGAGTTAAAGTTTTCCGTTTTATATTTGCAAAAGTACTTTAAAGCTTTGAATGTTTCACTTAAACACAGAAAGATTATATCGTATAATTTAAAAATAAAGGCCTCAATTTAAATAAATTAATCGAGAAACAAGAATGGCCCGGTCCAAAATCGCTTAGGTACGTTGTCACGATAACCTTCCTTTTTCGCGTGTGGTAGGCCCAAAAACCAGTTTTTCAAAGTACAATGTTACGAGTTATTCCCAATTTGTCATTAGTACCGATTGGTCACCAACTATTTTTTCCATACACCAAGTCCCAATTGGTCATTCGAGCAAAATAAATAATTTAATATTTAATTTTTGAGTTTCGTTTCGTCACCCGCATAAAATTTCACGTAGCAAAGTACCGTCAGAAATAAAAGTGTTAGAAGAAATTTTATATGAAAAACTTCGATGTAGGTAAAGGTTTTAATAGCTCTCATATAAATATAATAAAATAATAAAATTTACATTAAAACACAGGTGAAGACAACATGGACATTTTATAAACTCGAAAATGTGACTCGATACTTTTTGTACCGGTAACAAAAGTACCAGGAGCCCATAACTAACAAAGAGATTGTATACATAAAAATATTCACAAACAAGAAAATAAATATCAAATTTAATTAACAAAAATAATTTGAATCTAGTCAGCAGTTGTGTTGCACATACTGCAGTTTTTTTTTTTTTTTAATTGGACCTTGTTCGTATAAACAGAACGTTTCAGTTCAATTATCTTATTAAACTTCTTGTTCTTACTATTTATTTAAAATACTTTTTGCACATTGTACGACGGCGGACTTAACGCCTTAGGCGTTCTCTACCAGTAGACAATTACCATCCATACACAATTAAGAAAATATATATTTTTTATTTTATTTATTTAAATGTGCTTAAGTTTTGGTCACAAATTGTGCTATTTACTGTTTTTCCGGTATTAATTTTTACTAACTCACATGCAAACATTCATTTTTACTAACTCAACAACCAACTGATAATGCATTTACACCACATGTTTTATTGCTAATACCGATAATAGTAAATAGTTACTTACACGAAACAATAGAAACCGGACCATACTTTGCCCCTTCTTCTATATTTTGTCTCTTTCTAGAAAACAAAAGGCTTCTGTTTTATTGCCTGATTTTATATATCGTAAAATCGTGACACTCTTGACTGCTATACTCCTGTAAGTTATGCGGTCCTAGTACACGGTGGGCAGTTCCATGGACACTCGTTGATTGGTACTCATCTGGTTTATGCGATCCTGGTATTTTGGTGTTGGCCGTGCGTTGTGTGACGCCGTTGAAATCGCGATTTTATTAATAGCGTCTTGCCATATTCGGAAAAAACATAACCAACATAAATAAAAAAAAAACATATTACAATATTGTAAAGCTTTTCTTGTTGACAGTACTTTTTACTAAATAAAGTACGGATGACGAATCGGGACTAAGCAAAATAAAATATTTTATCGAATGACAAATCGGGACACGTTTTTTATGGATGCCAAATCACTAAAATGACGAATTGGGCATAACTCCAATGTTACATGGTCATTGTTTTTTTATGGGCAAGCAAAAAAAAAATGATTAATTGGCTGGTTAATTCACAAAGCATATTCTATTCATTTATTTGCATTCCATAATGTGGCTTAAAGTGTACAGTACAATTATGGACCCTGTTAGGAACTAAGATACGAATACTTAGCAGGGTACAAAAAATATTTTGCGTTCAGTGGTAAGGTGCTCCCTCACTGCCGGTAAGAAAATCTTTATAAACATTTCTTAAATACGTACACGTGTAAGTAAATAGAGTAGTGAATATGTTTAGAAACATGTTCTAACGGCAATTTGGGAGCACCAATACAGTCAGCTTCAAAATTAGTTGAACAAATCCAAATTTTCAAAACTGCTAAACTGTCCTTGATAACTTATTTACTTTTTCGAAGTTTAAGATGTTAAGTAAATTTTGGCATTTGCGTTATTAAAACTTTGGTTTTTCAATTATTAATAATTCTAACTATAATTAAATAGGTACGCAGATTGGTATCAGAAATGCGATTTTTTTGTTGTTTATTTATTTATTCCCTTATTTCGGGCAACTAGGGGCCATAGAAAATACAAATATGGACTTCCACGGAAAAGCTGAACCACAGATTACAAAACGGTTGAATCACAGAAAAATTGTCTATGAGCCGAACCCATTGTGTTAAAATCCTGGAGACAGTTAAATGTTACTTTTGATTTAAAAATGCGGAAAACGCGGTTAGCGCTGATAAAAAACCGGACTTTGACCGTATTTTTGTTAACACTACTGTGATTCGTGAAGAAGATAATGTCTTGATTGAGTAATTAGGCAATGACCGATAGAAATGTTTCTGTAGGTACTTTTAACTTCTAAATGTTAAGTAATTTAAGTAATGCTGTTAGGGATTTGCGGCACAAATAAGCTAAAATGCATAACTGAAAAGCTTTCATTTTCAGTGGTTCAATTTACCTATGCATTCAATCCCTGCTCATCATGTACAAGCCCCATACTAATTTTCATTTTGCAAATGTTCAAAATGAAAATTAGTATGATGAATAACTCCTAATATTTCGATCGAGGGGAAAAAAACTAAAATGACAACCTTTAGTTACTTTTTAAAATAAAACTTTGAGAACTTGTTTTTTTTTAATCTGCAAAATTTTAATGTCCAATTTTCAACGAATAAAAGAGACGATTCAAAAATGAAGGTATCTAGATCCTTAATTAAGGTAGTCTCCTATGGTAGTTACCAAGTATAGAGTTTCCCAGTTCTACTTGTCTAGAAATCTATTAATAAACGCAATCAAGGTGGCATTTATCGATCCTAAGAGTCTTTAGATACCTAACTTCTGCATGGCATATCGACTGTCGTTTGTCGTAACATCAAACATCGATTCGAATGAGAATATATTGAACACGTAACTTATTACTATGCCCTGATTACCCACATTTAACTAAAAATAAACACCTAATCAGATATGTTAAAATATTTATCACGTGCCCAAATTGGACAATAACATTTGCTATCGGTAAAAGAAGCAACAAGTAGTCGTTAGCTTGTTTACTTACTAAGTTACTAGAAATAAATTAACCGATAAACATTACAGCTTATTTGCCATCAATTCCATAATTAACGGCATAAAACCTGCTTGCTTAGATAGGAAGGATGTAGGACGCAAGCACTGGCCTAACTCAATGTAAACAACATTAGAGTCTATAACTAGAAAAAAAATCAATTTTTAAAATTGGAACTCACCAGCCCAAGGTCCGAACCTCTTGGACAGTGGCTGCACCTCAGCAGGCAGGAAATATGGCATCAAATACGAAGATATAAGCTCCAAAACACTCCATAGGGAATCAATTAGCAAAAAACACAGGGCAATAGACCCAACTAATGCTAAAACTAGTAATAAAAACATGATTTTCTATGATAAATGCACTGTTTACGTAAAAATGTGTGGAATATGCGCGTTTTTTATTTGAAAATGGAATGTTTAGTTATGGTGGGGACGCACGTCGCGCCAGCATGACTGTGCGGGGCACACTGACGATGGCGGCCAGTGTTGCCATCGATGTTACGTTATGATTGACCTATAAAGAGTTCTTATGTCACGGCTTATCAAACGTGCGGTTGACCGGAAGATATTCGGAGAAAGGCGTTGTGGATTGCTTACTTATCATGATGGTTTAATTCTCTGTCATGTTTTGAACATAAGTTGATACAGCTAGGTCAATTACTTAGGTGGTCTATGTGATTGGTAAATCCTTCTCCGAAACACACGTTTAAGTAGTAGACTCAAAGCAAGAGGTTCACAGTGTATTCTCAAGCCTTAACTCATTATAATATGAGTGTTCTTCCATGTTAATCATTAATTTAATATCCTAAATAAACTGGGAAAATCTACCTAGAAGCAATTGTTTACCTACTTCAATTACTCTTCCATTAGCCACAGTGAGAGGACTATTTATGATCTGACTAGAATCGAGATTTTTATCGTATGTGACTAAAAATATGTGGTAAATAACACACCTTGCCTCTTAATTGGGCCAATTTACCTCGCTGGTACCTTAATCAGGGCGCCTACAAAGTTTTGCGCGCAACGCTTGTTCGTACGAAATGTAAGCGAGAATGGATAATTTCATCAGGCGCTTAGAGTTTTACGGTTGGTCACGTCTTCTCTAAATAAGGATTTACTTTATGGCACAGCTTACGATCTTAATGTTCAATATCTTATTCACCGTCTAGGGTAAAATTGATCGTTTTTAATTTTCAGATTTAACAGAATCGCTCTTCAATAAAAAAGAAAAACAGTTATTTTTTAAACTCATTTATTTGTATCTTATTGTGGGGTCACAGCAAAACAAACTCGGACAACTTCTAGTGTAATTTAACTTGAAGCTTATTAAAAAATAACAAGAAGACCAAAACAAAAATACATGTCGACAGGAAAAATGCAAACTTTTTAAAATGACTATCATCCGTTTTTTATTTAGAGCCCACTTGAGATTGAACGTAAATTTTAATTAAGTACATTTTTCTATTTATTCACTTTTATTTAGATAGGATCACGGAATCACTTCGAGTTAAGTCTATGCTAAAACTTCGACTGTGTACTTCACAAAAAATAGCGCAACGCAAATAAGATTTATAAAAATACATATCGCATACAAAACCACGTATTGTTAACACCATACGATTAATATTTATCCGTAGATATCTATATAAATAAGGTAACATAATTCGTTTATAAATTAAATGTAACAAAATAATTATAATATTCATTCATCTCTTAGCAGATCAATCTGTAGTTGAAATCGGCTCTTCTTCTCCATCAGACTGTTTCAGAAATGGTGTACGGCTTGGAGTCAGGACCTGGTGGAGGCACCTCCTCTTTCAGGGTCTTCATACCTTTGAGGGAATTCTTCACCGCTTCATATGGAGCTAGAACAACAATAAAATAACTATAAGTGAGTTTGCAAATTACTTAAAAACAATCTAATTGAAAAATTGTCTAATTGAAAAAGTTAATTTAACTATTAACTCTCGTGATTAAATTCACACGAATGCCAGTTTTTTGACTTATATCATAGACAAACATTCAGAAATCGTTCTAAACCTAAAAACTGTTTTGTGCTACTAACCATTATGAGAAAGGCAAGGTCGATGCAAAAAGAAGGACAACATAAAAACAACATTGTATTGATTACAATACTTGGCATAATTAAAAAAAAAACGAACATTTTCAGGTTTTCAACAGATTTGGTACTTTCCTAATAGATCTATGCATGCGCCAGAGTCAAGAAGTCAGTTGTGGCGTACCCCAAGGGAGTGTGTTGGGACCACATTATACAAAATAATGGAACATATTTTTTTTGTTTCTTTTATTAAAAATAACGTCGCTGCTTGATTACGAAATGCCAGTATCTGTATTTTAAGGTATACCTGATCTATCTCCGGTCGTGTCGGATTGCCGTTCCATCGGGTTATGAGAGTGAAGGAATAGGGAGTGCACCTGTGTCTGCGCAAATGCTCGTGCACTATAATACGGCCCTGGCCGAAATCGGTCATGGACGCCATTATTATTATTTTAAGGTAAGTGGAACTCTAATTTCATCTTGTGTTTAAATATTTGCCTTGGGAAGTATTTACAAATAAGCCATTGAACCTGGCTACTAAATTGTAGTCTACAGTTTTCAAACAAATCTAGTTTCATTATTTTCTAATGACAAAAGATTTCATGGTTTTCATAATGTCAGTCAAGTTTTTTACAAAAATACGCAAATATTTTTTTTCCGTCCTATGCTAAATATTATTCTACGGTTGTTTAGCACATTGTTTATTTTAACTTAAACATAATGAGGTCGTTTTACACGACTTCCTTGAAACAAACAAATATTAACTAACTAAATGTATTTGTCTATTCAATTAATCTTTTAAAATTTCCTGTTTAGCTTACATTGTACACAGTTTTCGTCAAACAACTTTATCAATCTGAAGTTAGCCGCGTTACTGCTCGCACAGGCGCAGTAGCGTTTTGTTTGTACATTTTGACATGTCAAGCACCATGCAGGTCAAAATGACAGATGTGCCTAAGATTAGCGGGTTCGAATAAACGGTCTCCAACATTTTAATTAGCACGTATTGATTGAAGGAACAGTCTTTTTATTACAAAATGTTTTCTTGTGAGCAAGCAAACAAGTTTTTTGAAACTGAAGTAAAAGTTGAATGTTACAGAAAACTATACTGCCGTCCACTAACTAAAAAGCAGCTAAGTGCAAAAAGTAGTTTTCGAGATAACGCAAAAATAAGTGGGAATTGATGTCTCTTGAAAAGTATGCTACCTAGGAAGAAGGTTGCAAGTTATATACGTAGGCATTGTCTTTTTGCACAATATGTGATATATTTCATTCGTTTATATTAATCACATTTTATTTAAATTCATTTTCTAACTTCTAGCTAAGCAATTTTTTTCATTTTTATATAATATACTGCACTATAAGGCCACTAACCATACCTTAACTGCCTTATAGTAAAGCAATTTCTTGTAGCTGCCAAGTCTTGTACTTATAGTAAAAGTTATCAAAATATACTTAGTTATAAAGCAGTTAAAGGATTTTGACAGACTTATAGTCTAGTAACTAATACTGGGAAGACTAACTTTGCTTACTTAGAAAGCAGTTATGGGATTTTAACCACTTTTAAGCTCGGTATTGTAAAACATATTTTTATACTGCTTCTCCTATTGCTTAACTAGAAGGCAGTTAAAGATATCTCGCTCGAAATTAACTGCCTTTTAAATAAGCACTTGCGGGTAAAAAGTTGAGAAGTTAAAAACTATTCTATGAAAATCAGCCTCCTCCGAGCCTTTTTTCCCAACCATGTTGGGGTCGGCTTCCAGTGTAACCGGATTCAGCTGAGTACCAGCGCTTTACAAGGAACGACTGCCTATCTGACCTCCTCAACCCAGTTTCCCGGGTAACCCAATACCCCTTGGTTAAACTGGTGTCAGACTTTCTGGTACCTACAGTTTAACGTGCCATCCGAAACACAGTCATTGGTGTCAAGATATACTTAGAAAGTACATACAAACTTAGAAAAATTGCATTGGTACTTGCCTGATTTGGAATCGAACCCACGCCCTCATACTTGAGAGGTTGATTCTTTACCCACTAGGCTACCACGACTTCCACTAGGCCACCATGATTTCCACGATTTCCACTACGCTACCACGACTTTAATTTTAATGAAACATTATAAAATAAAAAAAAAAACAAGTTTAATCAAACTTTTACACATCTTATTCAGTAATGAGATCACAATTACATCTTTCGCGAAACCATAGGAAAAAATATATTATAATTATATTATAAAAATACCCAAAACATGTAAGTATCGTTTTTGAAAGCTTCATGGTACATGACACATATTGGTTTCAAATTCTTATGCATACGAAAATAAACATATCACAATCAAAGATTAATAATTGCAAAGTTGAAATAATATAATTGTGTGTAACAACATAACGTCATAATCAATTAATTAAATATTAGACTTTATATAAAAAAATATAAATTCAGCCATTTTTTTATGCTTAAATACTAATTAAACTTTGACAAAATTAGTAAATTAGATTAGGTAAATAAGCAAGTATACCTAGTAACACTCGTGTAGTATTATCAAAATTAAGTAAAATAAACAAAAATATTTAATAAAACTCTTTTGCAAAAAAACCGGGCACCTATGCGAAATCTTGGTTTTAAGAACTTTGCCAGTATTCCAAAGGGTTTTAATGACTGTAGTATGTTACTAGCATCAAAAGGGTTAGTTAGCCAAGCATGCGTGAGAGTATATTCTAAATTTGAATTTTGTAGAATTGCTAAGAAACTGGTTGAACCTCGTTTTGGACTAATTCCTGGTAGAAAGTTCGTCTTCGTTTTGAAAAGGTTTTGACGTGAGTTTTAGAAAACTGATAATGCAGTTTTAATTAGTAATTAATGTACCTTTCTGTAAAATCAAACATTTTTGAAAAAACTATGAGTATTTGATAAAATGTTCACCTGCTCTAAATGGTCTATACTGATGATTGATGGCAATGTTAAGAGTTTCGTATTTTCATGTAAAGCGTTCTATTGCTTAGATATTATACCCATGCGGTTTAAAATATCCCTTTCTCTTAAATAACCCAATTTAGAGGAGTATGAGTACTTTGGGCTGCGACAAAACAAATTTAAGTTAGCAGTGCCGATCACAAATCGTCATAAAAAGTCACTATCGATGAGGTTGATTAGCATATAAAACAATAAAAAGTTTTTATTTTGAGATGTACAATGATCAAGCCACAAATTGATTGATTGGATATCTCGAAATTTAAGTAAAAAGCTGTAATAAGCACTCATTTAATTTTGCACCATTCTCGTAATTATGGCGCCAAAAATCAAGAGACGCGCCGCAAGGCCGTCCGCTACGAGCATCCGAAGTGAAAAGGCAGGAATTATAGCCTGAGCTGGTCAAACGTAAACGCAAATCACGAGCGTTTAACTGCTTTTTAGTCTAGTATTGTCGTTTAGCTGCTCTCTAGCGATTGATATTTAGCTAACACCAATTTCAATACATAACTTAAAAGCCGCTATTGGTGTATAACTGCTTTCTAGTGTAGTTTTTCTTTATAGTTATTTGTATGACACAATACATTTAGGTAGTTAAAGACGCTTAGCTGCTTTTTAGTCAAGCATGACTACATAACGTACTTTTAGTTAAGTAAATTTAGAAAAAAATTATACATCAATTTGCCGTTAAAGTATGTTAACGTCTTTCTAGAGAAGTATTGTGGCTTAGCCGCTTTTTAATTAAGGGAGTAACGAAATTTATGTGGTTTAACTGCTCAGCAATGTTCTGTATCTCTAAAACTATAAATCATAGAAAAATGATTCTTACAGCAAAAGATAGAGCATCGAAAGTTGTATAAGACTACATTAAAAAGTGAAAAACGACCAACTGTGGCTTAACGGCCTTTTAGTTAGTGGACGGCAGTATAACTGATTTTCGGCCGGTTTACTGTTAGTCTAGTAAATAAGGCAATATTGATGAAATTAGTTTTATTAAGAGTAACTAGCTTTTGCCCGCGAGTCCCGCGACTTCGTTCGCGTGGATTAGTGACTTCCGGCAGATTTTTGGTTTTACCCACATAGTTCCCGATCTCGCGGGATTTTTGAGAAGTTCCCGCTCAACAATACAATTTTTCCACGACGGTATCGAAGCGCTCGGCTGATACCCAACCAAATGCGTGTAACGAAACCATAGCGCGATCTATTTCGATCCCAACGCCATCTATCGAGCATCGTGTCAACTCGGATTATTTATCTATACTCCGTTCGGGCATTTTCTTTGTACTAAAAGTAGTATTATATTGTTATTATTTTTTTCATACCTTTTTACTATTTATTTACTTTTTTCCGATGAATTAAAACAACATGAACCGAACTCGTGTAACGATCGACACCATTGCGCGTAGTACTAATAGAATTATCTATACTCCGTTAGAGTATTTTCTTTGTAGTAAAACTTTTATTATATTAATATTAATTTGTTTACACCTTTTTACTGTTTATTTACATTTTTCTGATGGATTTTCCGATGAATTAAAACAATAACATGAACCGAACACGTGTAATAACACCATTGCGCGATTAACGCCATCTATCTACGGAGCATAGGAACAGCATTTCGACATTTGACCAATAGATGGCACTGTATGTCCGAAATAAATTTTATTTTTATTTTTATTTTTTTGTAATAAAAACTATCCTATGTCCTTTCTCAAGTTTCAAACTATGTCTGTACCAAATTTCACACAAATCGGTTCAGTAGTTTAGGCGTGAAGAAAAGACAGACAGACAGACAGAAAGACAGACAGACAGAGTTACTTTCGCATTTATAATATTAGTTTGGATTGTATTTCATTTTATAAGTTATAATATAGGGACCTAATTTTAATTAAGTTTTATATTTTTGTAATAAATTGCAATGCCTTAAATGCCAGGCAACCAATTTCTAAGAACGTACCTAATTATAAGCCCAATTGTATACCTTTTCCTACTAGTCTCAATCCATCTTAAGGTTGTCTGGAAGAGATCGCTCTTAGCGATAAGACCGCCCATACATAATGGGCCTACTTTAACTAGAATAAGATCAAAAACGTAAAAATTGGTGTACCTAATAAAGTATATGTATACCTATATCTATAAGATCCTATTATACTCACTTAGTTCGCAATAAAGATTTTGAATTTGAATTTGATCAATCAAATCTTCATCTGACCACAGGATAGCTACAATTCGCCCGCAAACTACTCAGATTTCGATTTTGCCACAAGTCAAAAATGCGGAACCCAAATTACCTAGGTACTCTTGCGTAACTTCTAACGCGGACAAGTCATTCAACCGCACACAATTTTTTCATAAACACATACCTACCTACTCGATATAGAGGTAGACACTTTTGCAATATTTTCTTTCCAACAATTTCGTTGCATATCCAATATAGTCTTCGAACTTTGAGAATTTGGACATATCGAGTTACACAATGATAAATATCAAGCGAACGACCAAAATAAGTTTTCGTAAGAACCACAATTCGGTTGTAACGAAATAAAAACTCCTCAAGGTCCTTTCTCGCATAATTAATTGGTAATTGAATTAACTATTCTATTAAAGTAGAAAGTGTTCTTAGTAGTTTTAATTTACTTATTAAATTTTCCAATTATCGATATGGGTAAGGCTGCTTTCTAAGAAATTGATAATATTTCAGATAATAATGTTCTTTAATTACTCCGATGACTAAATGCATCCTACTGAGATTTGAGTCAACCAACGTAAATACCTATATGAAATAATAAACTCTATGTAGTATAAAAGAAAGTCATGTAAATTACAATACTTGTAGTTACAGTTACATACTTATACTAACAGTTATCTCGGGACGCGGGCGAAATCGCGCTGAGAAGCTTGTTAGTATTAAATATTGTTGAAGTCTAATATGTAGGTATATTCAAAGAAAAATCAGTAGGTGCTTTTCTCACGGTATGTGTCAAGAAATGGCGAATGGCGTGTCGAGACGGTCGCATGAGAACAATTAAATTACAATAACAATGTCCCAACAGTCGGCAATCGCCATACTTGATCGTAAAGTTTTATTGCCCCTTACGTTAACGCTAGCCACGATTTTATTACAAGAATTTTTTACTTTTAAATTTAGGACAAAATGTTGTGTAGGACCCAGGATAGGACCCTGTGGTACACCAATCTTGGGAGTGGTAGACAAGTCACAATTCTTCACAATTTAGAGACGTTAACATTGAGAAAAATATTATGATAGAAATGCAATTGATTTCTTACTTGTAATTGGCCTTTGAGAACTGCTTATCTTTGTCAACCAATTATTGAAGCGTGTTTTTCGACACGGTAGGTTCCCTTAAATCAAGCTACAACAACAAACGCTCTGAAGTTTTGCAAAGTACTCCTCGTCTATATTCCAGACTATTGAATAAGTATATAGTAGAAGTATTGGATTATCATATCCAATCATATCTGCATAACTCCCACAGGATTCCCATATACCTTTTTTTAAAATGGGAAATCATCAAAAGAACCCCTCCCGCTTAGCAGAGTGAGTGTCAGAGTCTTCATGACTAAGGGCTTTATTACACTTGACTAAATTCAGTAGCCTATAATAAATAAGTTTTTCTAATTAGGTTTCTAAATGATTGAATGAAACCTACCTTCCTAAATGCGATTACATTTGTCTGAATTTAATGACTGAATCATTTAGACGACTGAATTTTGTCAAGTGTAATAAGCCCTTAAAACCCATCACGTCCCTTCATAGGCTTTTTATGTACCAGGGCTGCGGTAACTCTTTCGAACAATCCCGTAGCCCCATACCCATATACCTCTCATTACCGGCAACTACGTTGTGTAAGGCAGGACCTCCAGATTGCAATGTTTGTTAAAAAACTAATCTAATAGCAAATTATATAGCTGATGCTAGCTTAATTGCAGCCCAGCTAAGATTCAAAACTGGTTCATGGTTGTTCAAAGTGGCTAGACTAGATAAAGTAGGTACTCTTTACATGCTAGCTATTAACTTAGTCGAATGTTTTATTTTGCGAACTTTATTGTTAAAAACAGTTTTTTGTTCACTAAGTACTTAATGTTCTGACGCGGTGACTGCTTTAAATAAATTTGAATAAGTAAATACAAATACAGATTGTGGAGAATAAGTGTATATTTATGTTATCTCAAAAAAAAATCAGAAAAGAGATTGAAGGGCTAATAGATGGGTTGGGAGTTGAGACCAACTGGGTTTTCAACTTTTGATTCAAACACACAAGTTTCAAGAGTTCCTTTTCACAGAAAAAAAACTGTCGTATCAATGGTTTATGTACAATGTAGGTTTTACATACCGGACCATATTCTCAGTTTTCTTTTAGACGCCTCATCATCATACGTACAGAGTCTTATAATATCAAATACTGCTAAACAAGTAAGGAATATCAGTAAACTGTACACAATTATTTGCAACATAGCGACGGCCACACGCGAGCTGCTTCGCCGACTACAATATTATTACTAAAAGCAGAAGGTTATGCATGGCAAGATACTGGTTTATTCAACGCAAAAAATACATGAACTTGAACTTGCAATCTTGAGGTTTAGACAATTTTAAACTTTATTTTAAATTGTAGATGGAACATTTTAATTTTTCTGGAAATGACTTCCTGTGCAGTTTAGGCTGTACGCACAGTACGCACAGATTGTTTAAGAATATTTTTTTATTGTTTTTTCATTGAAATTCGTACAATACCAAGATACCTTGTAGGTAGGTGACTTATTTTCTTTGTTAGGAATCACTTGATATAAAAAAACTGAGCATATCAGTAATTAGTGCTATCATCCCGTTTTGGTCCTTACATCATTGTCACTGTGAGTCACAGTGACAATGATGTAAGGGCTATTTAGGTCACAGTCTGTGACCTAAATAGCAAGGCATGAATATAAACCAGTGAACCTAGGTGTTCAAGCTGTACAGTATAACAGACGAAATCTATGCCAGTATCATTGCATAAACCCAGTTACGTAAGGTTATGGTTTCTAAGTGTAATAATGGAACTCGGCCGCTGCGACCTTACTGAAGTACCGGTGTCGTCATTTCCGCTATTATTCATGCTTACTAGAAGTCGCTGTGACGTAGGACAGTGTAGATTTTGTATTTAATCTTCACTTGAAGTTAAGGTAATGGAAATATATATCTTAAGTAGGCATTTATGCTCTGATACCTACGATTTATTAAGGTGTCTTATTTGAATTTAGTGCGTGAACTATTTTGCATCCACGAAAACGAAGCTGGATTTAAGAAGGCAGCTTCCACTTTTCTTTCAGACTATCATGAAGTTACTTGATTGCCGAAAAATAACCATCATAGTATTTAAAAATTATTTAATTACGTATCTATAAAAAAAAAGCATCAATCAAAAGCTAGCATTGCGAAAATTGGAACGCTATGAACATGACAAATTCTGATTTGACAGTCATATGACATTGACGTTTGACAGTTCCAATTCGATCTTTGTTAGACGTAAACAAAATATTGTATTTAGCTCTAAAACACAATAAAACTAAGCTACCATGGAGAAAGAGTTAGACAAAGTAGTTGAGGAGATAATGTCGACTCCGAACGTAAGTGGTTGCCTAGTAGCGGACCACCAGGGCCTGTGTTTGGCTGCGAAAGGAACGGCGCACGTTGACTCAGCAGGGATTGTAGTCGCGATATCTGAGCAGGCGTGTAAAATACAGCCCAATCTGAAGCCGCCCACCGTTTGTCTGGAGACGGACAAGAAGCAGTGTCTGATACAGCGACACGGAACGATCACTGGAGCGATTATCAAGCAGAAGTCATAGTAAGTTTCAATGCTATATGTTATGTATCAGATTTTAT
This sequence comes from Helicoverpa assulta, assembly GCA_963856015.1. Lineage (NCBI taxonomy): Eukaryota > Metazoa > Arthropoda > Insecta > Lepidoptera > Noctuidae > Helicoverpa > Helicoverpa assulta. The sequence continues at coordinate 1,081,643 of CAWLCW010000008.1, forward strand.
ACTTTTACTCTATAAGTACAAAGGACCTTTAGATGTATACAAATTCTATATCACTCCAGTTGGTTAAAGTCTGTTTTATATTTTGTTGCAATAAAATTATCCAAAGTTTTCCATTATCCTCCTATTGGCTTTGCTCTCATATAAGTACTCCTAACAGTACGTTAGACCTTGTAGGTTCTATTACTACCTACTTAAAGATAATATACTGTTTTATACATTTTATCAATATGTGTGTGTATTATCAATTTATTTTCTTCTGTTTCAGATTTCTACACCAATTTGAATTGTGCTTTGCAATGATACTGATAATGAAAGATTAATGTTTATTTTACGTTAAATAATATAAAATGTATGTACCTTAATATTATAACAATGATGCTAGTGTATTTTTTGTAAATAAAGAATTTTATATTATAATACAATTTGTTTTTTGTAAAATAAATTACAAATATATATATAATGCGGACTAGTAAGCGCAGCATAGGACGTCCACCAACAAGGTGGACAGACAACCTTATAAAGGTCACCGGAGGACGCTGGATGCAGGTCGCCTCCAACAGGTATCTGTGGAGATGTAAGGGGGAGGCCTATGTTCAGCAGTGGACGTCCTATGGCTGAGATGATGATGATGATGATGAAATTACAAATGTTCATCACTCATGAGCACTCATTTCACAAGCTAATTTATCCATTTCACAAGTAAACATACCATGACAGTATTGACTCTCCCTAAGTTCTGTCTATAGAAAAGTAGTCAAGTAGATTTCAGAACTCAGTGCAAAATCTGAAAATTTACTACGGAAGTATACTATCTCGAGGCATTACCCATAATCCAAAAAGCTCACAAGAAACACATTCTCTCTAAAGAAACAAGCTACCTTTTTATCTGAGTGATGGTAACAGTACTCCAGTAGAATTTAGTTCTGGTGCAAATCCAAACAAGGCCATGATGCATTTTGTCTTTTATTTAAAGATAAATTATAGAATCCGGCTTTCTTTGCAGATGTTTTTTTTTTTTAATTCTTTCTTCCCCACCTGTATTATTTTATATTAGTAAAAGGTACAAAAATAAAACACAAACATCAATATACACACATTTATTACAGATATGCTTTCCTAATTATAACAGTAACTTGACGAGAAACAACTGCAACCGCTTACACTATACAACTATGTATACTCTTACTGTATGTGTTACAAACGATTTTACTAGTCACTTGGATTCAGTGCAGGGATAAATACTTTGTTCGGTAAAGAACCTTAAAGTTAATATTGCAATATTTGCTGAAAAGATCCCATTACTATAAAATTCCAACATATTTGACACAGGTCTACAGCTGCCTTTTTATCTATTAACTATTATTTTCCTGTCTACACAGTGCACTAAACAACGTTCTATTTTTATCTCTGCACTAACCCTAAGTATACAAGCCACGTAACTATTTAAATCTCAAGTAACTGTCTAACTGAACTTTAACCAAGTTGCAAGTGTTTAGGCTAAGCAAGAATATATACCAACTTATCAATTTAATCATCATAGCATATACTATATACAATCTCAACGTAAATTCTTATTTTAACAATTAATTCGCTTAATATACATAAATAAATCGATGCATGTAAAAATCATGATGTCTAATAAAAAAAATATTCAATGTAAATAAGGAAGCACATTGCACGTAATCAATCATTCCAATCAGTGTTGCAACTTTAAAAATCAATTCAATAATCCTGGCAACACTTCATAATTATACAAGTTCAAATAAAAACTCTTTTCACTAAAATATTGGCTGTGTGAGCAAAAATGTTAAAACTAGCAAAATATTACCTAAGACTAGGGCCTTTCTTATTCACAATAATACTTACGCAGTCACTGTGGCGTTTTCTAATCTTTATTTTACAAAAATATCTTGCAATTACAGTAACAGTGATAATCTTTTTTTTATATTGTGTTGCAGAACAATTCTCTAATGGCTATGTGATATATATTTTCAAAAATGTGTCCATTAATAGTTAAGACTACCATGCCATATGCAGATGCTGTCCAAACTTCAACAAATGTCATATAGTTTGGTTTCTCAACTGCTCATAATATCTATTAATATCCATTGAATACTGACCAAAAACATGTATAAGAACTGTAGTTTTATAGGTACATATTTTTCTGGCTAACGAAAGTAGTTTCATGTAGTCTAGTCCAATATCCTTAAAATTAACACCGTCTCAACAAATTGACATTGTTGTAACAATGTTTTGATTTTGACAACTAGTTTGCATGCAAGATAACAATTGAAAAGAAAAGACCCATAAATTCAGTACGATTCCGGAATGCTTACAATACGATCCTAATGCCTCGTTTAGTCTGTTGATAATCCGGTCTCAGAACTTACAAGTAAACCCTGATTACAAGGCAAAAGAATCCCTTTCTTAATGTCTTTAACAAACACAGCTTTAAAAAATGCTTCCGAAACAAATCACAACTTCATAAGGAATACGATATGGTGAAATATCAGGCTTCGTTGTAACTGATGCCTCGTTTAGCATCGACTTTATTAACTCGCCGCGTCCATGAGCCAGTAATGACTGCATTTTATTAGAAGCGAGACGAGACGAGGCGGAGTGCTAAACGAGGCACCAGTCAGTGTGAACGAGGCCTCAGTAAGTCTAGCACGAAGGAAGGCGTAGCTACATATATTTTCTATAGAAATAAACACATTACATCAATGTCAAGAAAATTTCGCTAACTACTACGCTAAGTATCATTTAATTTGGATCAAACTCCTTGAAACACGACATATGGCCGCACAATCAATACAATATAACTGCCTATAATAATTTGGACGAAAAATAATATAAAATATGAGCAATAATAATATAAATAATTTAATTTAATTACAATATTTGTGTCACCACAAGATGATAACAATTTACTAGTGAAAAATAACAGTTTTAAAAGTAAAACTTTTTCAGCCAGGTATTTTGAAGATATGTATGAAATATAGACGTTTTACTATTTCTTAGATGGCAGAAATGAGTCAGTAGTACACCCCCGAAGTTTCTCAAAGGCGTTTTATGATCTTGCTTCCCGCATAGAAAGTAGTAAAACGTTGAAAAACCCAAACGTGAGCAATCGTGTACCGTTCGCTTAATAAATTAACATTAAACAATTAATTATACTATTAACAGCCCTCGACTACGTTACGATTACACTCGCTACCTAAAGAACGAATAAATATGGAGTACCGAAGGATACATCTTATTTCAAAGTGTAAGAATTTCCTAACTTTATTACTATAACACCGTGACTTCAAAATTGACATAGCTATTGAGACGAGACCATCCAATCCGGAACATTATGGTATCTGCACACCATACTTCATTTTGAAGCCACTCCACAAATCTGATTAGCCCTTAAGACATAAATAAATAATTCTCCTACAAAATTACTTCTGTTTGAGGTTCACTTTTAATAGATTTCAAGTGCATTGGTCCTTTATTATGAACATGTTCTTATTAAAAAGACCACTTATTGCAAAACAGCCTCTATTGCAAGGACATAACATCTATTTTTGTTTAATCTCCTCTCACGGGCCAAGCGATATGGTACAATATGTCTAGTATAATGTGCTTAGTTCATAAACCTCTATAGATTTAACAAATAATTGAATATTATAATACAGTCATGCTGAATATTATCATAGACAAGAATATTAACTATCTACAAGCAGACTCAATCAAAAACGTTGGCAATACTATTTGTTTTGTATGGAGGACACTTTTTTTGTTGGCAACACTAAACTAAGGAGTTTACAGTGAATATTGCTGAACGTCTCGAAGTTTCCGCTGAACTTATCTTTAGTATAGACGTTAATAAAGTCTTAGTAATAACTATGCGCTCCATAGTACCAGAAATTCTTACAAAAAATACTTGCCATAAAAAATCAGCATTCATTTATATAAAACTGGTATTTTGAAACATTCATCCAATCAACTATAATAAACTGTGAATAACATTTTACATCCACATTTCACAAATAGGGTAATTCCACATAATGTTCCTATTACCACAAACCATTTAACTATGCATTTTATAAAGTAAGTTGTACACACATGTATTGCAATTTGCATACCACTTACCTTATAAATTCGTGATAACAGGTCTGAACTCTTAAATTATATAAACATTTTAGAAATACAAGCAATTTTATAACGCTGGCCTCTTAAAAATCAAGGCAGTACCGTTTCAGCGCCAAAATTTAGTAGTAAAGTCGCCATATTAATAAATGGGCAACTGGCGGGGTTCCCATTTATTAATCAGTAAGTAGGGCGCCAGGATAATTAAACCAGTATTCTTTAGTGCATTGAAATGTAATTTTGGGGGCGCCAGGATAATTAAGGACGCTGGATTATGTTTCCAGGGCGCCAGTATAATAAAACCAGTATGAAGAGTCCATGTTAATTCCCTTATGATCTATCAAGTACCAGGAGCGCATACAATGAAGGAGACTCACGGAGTACGGGGTCAGTTGCGCGCGGGAACGCCGGTGAAGCTGATGGGCTGTTCGTTCGTCACGAGGTTGGCGCGGGGGGCGCTCGTCGGCTGCCCTAACCCTGCTTCCAAGTTGGCAGCCGACGTCCTCATGTCTTCTATGGAGCCTCTGTTGTTGGTACATAGATTTTAGTTATATGTTTCGTCATTTTTCTTCACGGGTTGGTAAGTAAATGGGAATGTTCGAATGTTTTCGGAAGGTCAATGAATTTGTCGAATTTTTCAGTGCAGAATGTTTTAGCTGTTCTTAATTAAACTTAAAAAAGTGCTATTAAAATGAAAATAAAACTAATTAAGTCCTTAAACTTATATTTTATAAATAAAAAGAAATTGTGCTCCTCCAGTGCTGCAAAAATAGACCTGTGCAAAACAAAAAAAAAAACAAAGTTCCTACGAGAACATGCAATACAAAACAAACGAAGAAATTACAAAACATTTATTTCAGAACTTTCCGACGGTACCTCTGACATTTTCATCACAAAAAAACATATGAAAAAGACCGGCCCGGAATTCCGTCGGAAAAATCTGTCGAAATTAGACCATAAGTACCAAGAACCATGCAAGCCCATAGCATACAAAGTACAGACAGGAACAGTTAGATTGCGTGCCTCATTTAGTTGGGACGCCACACGTCGGGGTCCTCCATGAGGGTGACGTTGTGGTCGTGCGAGCTCGCCAGCGGAGCGCCCGGGGGCGTAGTCCCGCCCGCCGCCATCGCCGCCATGTCGTCGCGAGACCCCCTGCGCGTCACGCGCACACACACACACGCAGTATTAGTAACACACACATGGCCTTTGACCAGTTAATCACACAAAGCTTTGATTAAATTAGGTAATTCTTTACTTCCCATTTTAAAATTATTTCGTGTATATGGAACTTTGGTTCGAGAGATTTCTTTCTTTCGCCAAAAAAATAATGATCTTTTATGGCAAAACATTCATTCAATACAAAGATAGTTTTAATGCTAACGCTACACCCCCGAAGTAAAAATGCATTTCAGTTTAAGAAAAATGGCCAGCATTTATAGTAAAAATATGCGTCGCATTACAGATCATACAAAATACCAGTAAATCCGTACACAGCTCGAAACTTTACATACCCAAACAAAGTAACCCTTCAAAAGCAAGAACTCGAAAGATTGTTAGAGCACCCACACCCGACAGAAATTAGTTCATACTTTTTATAATTAATAAATATATTATTCACACCAGAATCCTACAAAGTAACGTAAGAAAAATACATTCTCATTTACTTCTATTGTGACAATTGGTAATTTGACGTTCAATAACGTGGCATTATTATTCTGGCGCCCCATTTACTTTGTACGATTCTGGCGCCCATACTAATAAGCATATTAAATAAATGGCGTATACTGACTTTTTGCCGAGCGCCATCATGCCGTAAATGATACCGGTTGCGAAGATCAGACCGCTGCCGAACCACGTACTCATGCTTAGGAAGCACATGAAAAATGGTGGGACTGACAGACTGAAAAGAAGGAAATAAACAGTTTGTTAAATATATTTTTATTTTTAGACATAATAAAAGTGACGTTAGAAGGCCGGGGCTGCGGGATTGTTCGAAAGAGTTACCGCGGCCCTGGTACATAAAAGGCCTACGATGGATCACGACGGTTTTTAGTCAGTAAGAATCTGACACTCCCTCACCGCTGCTAACCCACAGCGGAAGGGGTCATTTGAAGATTTTTGACGTCGTTAAAAAAAATTATAGAAGGTAGGCCCTGATCTTTAAGTAATCTGAGTGATTGATCGCAGTTGCATTGATACTGGCTTTTACTAAGACCAAGTTGAAATTCCTACTACACCATACAATATCATAAAGCTGAAGACTTTGTTTGCTACACAATCAACCGACCGATTTGAAAAATATTTCAGTGTCGTAGAAAACTTTATTCTAGTGCGTAGAGTAGTTCCCACAGGACACAAGTAAAACCGCTGAAGAAGGTTGTAAGGACTATTTCTCAGCTAGATGACATCTACAAATATATCAGCTGCCATTTCAATTAATTGTAATTTTATATTTAATAATATGTATATGAATATGTTAATATTTAAGGTATATATCTATGGGCCAATGTAGTATTTGTATTATTTTGGTTAATTTGATTTTGATACTTCCAAATAGAGAAAGTTCCGATACTTTAAAACAATTTAGTACAGTTTTAAACTGTTCCGCCGAATTTAAACATTGAGTCACATGTTTCTGAACCGTAGGATAAAGATATTAATGTTAGTATTGAAGAACGCAGCACAATGCCTCTCGCGGTATTCATTGTGACGTGGGATAAAGCAATTCGCAACGCATGCTATGAAATTTTATTGGTTCATTATGATCTAACTTGTGAGTGTTAGTTGAGGTATAAAGGGAATAGTTCATAGTAGCGCAGGTTACAGCGGTTCACCCGCGTCCTGTGGGAACTACTGCCCGTAGCCGGGGACAGTGTAGCTTCGCGAGAGTGAAATAATTTCTCAAATCGGTTCAGTAGATTCGGAGCCTTCAGGGTACAAAAGAACAAAAAAAATGCTCTTTATTATAGCAATAAAGAAATATGTAGTGATCTCTCGCTCTTTTTGGACAATACAGCGTTGACTCACTATTTGCACTAAAGGACGTTGCCTCGAGGACATTGTCCTGAGAAATTAAAAAATACTTCTGGACATAAAGTATCACCATACCATATAAATTTCATCACCGGCCCATTATCTAAATCAATTAACTCAAACTACCTAACAAAAGTAGAGCAACAAAAAAATAAATTAACTTACAAACGACATACATAATTATAATAATGTGGCAGATACACATACATACAACCTGTATGCTGCTAAGCGCTTTGGTAAAGTGATGAGTCAGACTTGAAGTTGTGACTGTACCTACAACTGTTGATATACTTAGATACGTCACAGACTGCGTTGATACTGCACAAGTATGGAATAGACTGAAATTTTCAAGGAACCTCTGGTTAAAAAAATGCATTTCCAAGAATCCCGAAAGAATTTTGAACGGAAAAATGATAATTGTGAGTAATTCTCAAACTAATGGCATCCAGACCTATAGTGGATAGAGCATTTGAATAGACAAAGGAACTCTCTCTTGCCTCACTCTCACAGCCCAAAGGACGCATTTTCATTAACCATTTATTTGAATCATCCTGATTCAAGTAGGTCCATCCGTTTAAGCGCTTTGATGCCATAAGTAAAGCAACAAATAAATTAATAAAAAAAGGCATAATTACATTGTGCGTGGCGTCCACGACCGATTTCCGCCACGGCGGCTGTTCTCATTTAAGGAGATCAGCCAGCTGCGCAGGACATATTATAGTGCACGAGCATTTGCGCAGACACAGGTGCACTCCCTATTCCTTCACTCTCATAACCCGATGGGACGGCAATCCGACACGACCGGAAAGAGATTAGGCGCAAGACCGACATTTACGTGCTCTCCGATGCACGGGTGAATCAATCACCAACTTCCAGACTACGGGCTGCTTTGTGAAAGTTCAAGAAAACCCACAAAGCGATTTCGGCCCGACCCGGGAATCGAACCCGAGACCTCGAGAACAGCAGCCGCGCTTGCGACCACTAGACCAACGAGGCAGTCAATTTAAAAACAATTACATTGTAATAGATATATGTACATACAATCTGTGTGCTGTTAAACATTTTGATAAAGCCAATGAGTCAGACTTGACGTTGTTGTACCTACAACTGTTGATATACTTAGATACGTCACAGATTGCGTTTATACTGCACGAGTATGGAATAAAAAGGTACTTATCAGAAATAGAATTAAAAGTTTAGAGGAACCAATGGTGCCAAAACTTTTGAATTACAAAATGAAAATGGTATTTGCCGTATCTACGACACAAAACATTTCAATGGGAGTACTTCTCTAACTAATGGCATCCAGACCTATAGTGGATTAAGTGGCCGAAGGTGCACTTTCTCTTCCCTTAGACACGGTCCAGTCCAATGGGACGCATTTTCATTCACTTTTTATATGAATCATCCTGATTCAAGTAGCTTCATCCGTTTAAGGGCTTTGATGTGATAAGTACAGCAACAATTAAATTAATTAAAAAAAAGGCATAATTACATTGTAATAGATATATGTACATACAATCTGTGTGCTGTTAGTTGCATTGGTATGCCTGACCTGGGATCGAACCCGCGCCCTCATACTTGAGAGGTTGGTCCTTTACCCACTAGGCCACCACGACTTTTTTAGACGAAACTAATCTATTGTAATATACGCTTTGATAAAGCCGTTGAGTCAGACTTGACGCTGTGACTATACTAAGCTGTTGACATACTATGTCACAGATTGCGTACTGTGAGAGTGAGGGAAGAGAACTCTCACGGCCCAATGGGACATTTGATGACAATTTTTTTTCTATGAATTGAACTAGAATTTAATTAAATTAAAACTCAATCAAGTAGCATCGCTTCATCCGTTTAAGCGCCTTGATATCACAGACAACCATACATACATAACATACGTTCTCTTTAATCACAGACAGCCGTCGTAATCGAATCGTATCGAAAGCCGAAAATCGGAACGCTTTCATCGATAAATTAAATATAGAATCGGATTTTCTGGAAATTAATTACTGCCAGCCTTAATTAATTTCCATCACAATTTGATTGCGGTGAACTTTTTATAATTTTTCCTTCTGAAAATCTTCAATGAGGGTTAACGTTTTTTTTTTAATTTTGCAGTTAATTTGGTACCATGAAACGCTCTATTCTATTGTTTTATTATGTACGAGAAAAAATTGATAAGACTTAATGAAAATTCAATGTCTCGATATTATTGTATTATGTTATCGCAACACTATCTACTATAATGCTTTCAATTTGGGCATTCCCAATCGTTTCTGCGTTTCATAACAAAAGTATTTGATGAATTTCGTATTATAAATAACACAATTTAAATGTCCTATATTAGCCTAAGAGGAAAAATATTTTTACCTGCCAACGAACCGAATGAATTGTATAGAATAGAATATTTATGTAAGTACCATACTAACATACATTAGTCTTTTTGATTTTATTTCATACAGCAATAATACCAAAAACGACGTGCCTTTTTTGAGGAATAAAAATTCTAGGCATTAGCCCATAGCATATTACCGCCAAGTTTCACCAAACATCTTACCAGTATCTATTAAAGTTATATGTATAGGTATACTGTGGGTATATACCTTACCCAAATATAATTGGGCATCTTATAAGTAGGTATTTAAAGTCATATAGATAGGTAGACTGTCATGTTATATACCTTAGACCTTACCCAAATATAATCGGGAAATGGCCAGGAATATTATGTAGTCCATCCATCTTCAAAAACTTTCTAACGTTAGTAGAAAAAACTCACCCAATATACAGCGCAGCCTTGTTCCAATAAGGCCTGCTCTCCACCTTATCGCTGAGGGTCTGCACGTAGTCTATGAAGAAGCAGCAGCAGGGAGCTTCACACACTATCACTATGAACCCTGCCAGCATCTGCCAGATGCCGGCTATGAGGCAGGCCACGTTCAGGACCACGATGCTGATGCAGTTGAGGAGACCCAGGACTATGGCAACTGGAAGTAAAGAATGATTTATTGGTAAAGTTGTTGGAGCAATGGTCAATATGGCTTCTGTCTTATGAGTCCTTTGAACTAAAAAATCGCATCAGTTTTCCATTCTTACTTTCCTATCTTATCTTCTACTCCATAAGTACAGTCAATTTCAGGTCAGTGGTAACAGTTTTATAGGAAAATCGTACTTATTACTATTAATTTAAGGTGCATGACAGTTACCACTGATGTGCAGACTACCGTACACCTTCTTCTTCCCAGCGAAAACACATAGGAAGTGGTGAAGGGAAGGTTTTGGGGGCTGTCTTATGTAATTTTTTTTTGACGTTCGAAAAGTGCTGTTTTGCAGCCAAGTTTGAATAAATGAGTTTTGATTTTGATACTTCATTACTCCTACCTCATAATTCTCAAATGCTCTTAACTTTAAATTCTACTTAAAACTATATCCTTCGCAGAAATTTACGTAAATGTGATAGATAGAATGATGCTTGAGCAGTGCTTAAAGTGGCGTTCCAGTTTTCGGCCGATAATATGTATAGTGTAAGTATAATGATACACACGGGGGCGCTTGGAGTTAAAGATTCCTATCTACACGTTGTTTAAAAACATCTACATAAAGGCAACACGATTTATGCCGCGTTTCATTATGTACAGACTACAGTGCGTGTACAATCCCATTATTTTACAAACGCCTATCACAGCTGAAGCCTTTCATTGCTATGGCATATAGAAAGTAGATATACAATCATACAGCTACTAGGAAGAAAGCGTTCACTTAACTTGGCAGACATGTACCATACGTAACAGCAAATAATTGTCGATATCAAACGTGAATTGTGACGTCACTATACGTCATCTCATGCCATCTAATAGACGTTTTTTACAACATATGGCATGTATGTGAAAAGTATTTATTACTAAGAGTATCTATACATTATTCCCCTATGTACATAACGAGATATATTTAAGAGTAGTTGTTTCCCGTAGTTTCACCTGCGTCCCTTGGAACCTACTTCCCGTACCTGCATAAAATACAGCTATGTCACCCGGGGTTAGTGTAGCATCCCAATAGTGAAATATTTTTTCAAATCGATCAGTAGTCCCCGAGCTTTTAGGGTATAAACAAACAGACATGTTATCCCTTTTATAATATTTGTGTCTATCCTGTGAAGTCCTGTCCATATTCTACCCTAACTAAGGATCAGCGCAAGGAGGCACAAATCTTGAAAATACAGATTTTAATACTCTTCCGAGATTTAAATCTGTATTACATAAGACAGAAATAACAGCTAAGATAACCACAATATATCTAAATAAAACTCAGTTATACACCATTTTAGTTAACGACCTTCCTACACACGCGACAATTGGTCATAACGCCCGAATAGAGATGTGTCCACGCTCTATCTACCATAGCCAATTCATAGTAACAAGGTCACATTATTTCTATACAACCTCATTCGGAGTTGAATTAATTAAATTGTGAAAGCTTATATAACAGCTGGATTATCGCGGCCGGGTATTAACTCAGGGATCAGAGAGAACGGGAATTCTCTTTTGTTAAAATGTTTTTTTTTGGTGTTTTTGGGAGAAGACACACATGTTATAACATTACTGGTTTAACGTTAACGCACCCGGATAATAAAGTCCCTGTAGCCTAGGTAGATAAATGGCCTCTCTTTTTTTATATACTTTTTGCCCTCTGTGTCAAGTATGGTGTTGTGTCAATAAATGTGTTTCTTTCTTCCTAACTAAATGATAATGATATAAATTTTCAAATCAGTCCAGTTCTTAAGATCAGAGCGTTCAAGAAAACCACACATTTTAGCCTTCCTTAGCATGCTTATTTACAATTTCAGCACTACTTTCTTCATCTCTAGTATCATGTTTGAGACAGAATATCGAGCATATTTCTTAAAGAAACACAAGTCGCGGTTAAGATCTTTTGTAATAGAACTATTAACCAACTTTGATGGACGTAACTAGCCACAAAACGAATACAAAAGAAGCAATTAAAATGCAGCACAGTTTGATATAAACATAAAACTTTGCTTATCATCGTTATCTTGTACTTTTAAATAACGTAAATAAGTCATTTTGATGTGATTATAATGTTTGTTTTGATGACAGAAGTGACATAAAAGAATAATTTTATCTTTTTGATTGGTAAATAATAATAAGTCTACCATGATCTGTTATAGGTACTTTTCATAACCGTGGCTATCTTTATCAATTTCGGTTCAGTAATAAAATCACCCATTTGAAAAGCTGTAAAAGGGAGCATTATCGAAGCAAGGGGTAGTAGCGAAAGGGGAATCTTGGATTTATTTAAATCGGTTCAGTAGTTATTGGGAGAAAGCGTGACAAAGAGGCAAACAGTTTCGCATTTATAATGTACTAGCTTCTGCCAGCGGTTTCACCCGCATCCCGTGGGAACTACTTCCCGTACCGGGATAAAAAGTTTTCAAATCGGATCAGTAGTTCCCGAGATTAGCGCGTTCAAACAAACAAACAAACAAACACTTCAGCTTTATAATATTAGTATAGATTAGCGACCCGCCCCGAGTTCGCACGGGATAGCAGTATTTCCCCACTATTTAATGAATGTTATTATACATATAAACCTTCCTCTTTAATCACTCTATCTATTAAAAAACCGTATGAAAATCGGTTGCGTAGTTTTGAAGATTTAAGAGCACAAAGGGACACAGGAACATAGGGCAGATAAGAGAAATTGTTTTATACTTTGTAGTGATAGTGATTAATCAGAGCAGAAATGGAGTAAACGCTTTAAAGATATCAGAAAAGGGGCGGGCATAAACTGTAATTAACTGGGCCAATGTTGCATTAACGGTTTGTATTTTAAAACCTAACTAATAGTTTTAACGTGTTTGATAAACCGATAAGTTTGACATTTCATATCATCAAGTGTTAAATGAATTGAGAACCAGTTCCTTCATAGATAGGTACGATATATTGGCATTAAACAAAACAATTAACATACATTAAAACTAGTTTTTAGGGGTTTATAATTTATGCATGATATTTCTGAATGATTTTAAACATTATAATGAACTTTTGAATAGTATAAGGATTGAAGAAATAATGTAGAATATGGTGTCAAGGCCATTCCATATAAGACCTGTTTTGTAAAATAGCTTGTAAAGAATTTAAAACTAGTACTATCTATCTGCTGCAAAATTTGGTAGCATTTTGTATGCATTATTTTTGTGCTTAGATCATTAATAAGGGCATTTACACATTACGTCCAGTAGCTGCATCTTTTCAAACTTTATACTGTACTAGCGACCCGCTCCGGCTTCGCACGGCGTAACAGTATTTCCCCACTATTTGATGTATGTTATTGTACATATAAACCTTCCTCTTGAAACACTATCTGATAAAAAAACCGCATGAAAATCGGTTGCGTAATTTTGAAGATTAAAGGTCTCTGCACACAGCGGGCGCGGCGCGGCGGGACAGGACGGCGACGCGACGCTGAGCAGTTGTAATGTACTAGATATTACGGACGACGCTACACAGAGCCGTCCCACTCGACGCGACGCGTCGCCGTCCCGTCCCGCCGCGCCGCGCCCGCTGTGTGCAGAGACCTTTAAGCATACAAAGGGGCATAGGGACAGAAAAAGCGACTTTGTTTTATACTATGTAGTGATTTACATGATAAAAAGCCACTTAAGTCCATATGTCATAAGTAATATCTGGAAATACTCAAATGATTCTTACGAATATTTTATTATTACATAGGTATGTATCGTTGAAAGTGAAATACTATTCTCTAAATGCTCCACTTTTATTTAAAAAGGGATTCTCCTAAGATGTGAGTGAAACTGCAGGGAACACCTAGTGTTAAAATAAGTATGTAAGTTAACTGTTATAATAAACCAGTTTATATGTAAACTATAAGGTATTTAACCTAATATTTTAATAGGCATGTCCAATGCACTTAGATGCATAGTGATTGCATTTTGTTACATAACTATCTAGGCTTTTGACCAATATTAAGAAAAAAGAAAATAGAACATTTTAAAGATCCTGAAGCATAGTAAATCAATTGTTATGTATTTGTTTTATTTTCATTATTGTCATACATTTTAAATAGCTGATTTCCTATGGTTCCATCCCCATCATGGGGGAACTTCTGCCTGTACCTGGATGATAAGCCTATGTTTCTTGGGAATAGTGCAGATTTCTAACAGTAAAATATTTTTTCAAATCAGTTCAGCAGTTTTTGGAGCCTAAAGTTTCTTCTTTATATAAGTATGGAAGTATAGATATGTGTTGGTAACTTAAATACTCTTTGGACAGCCTCAATAATGACTTAAAGAGGTTGAATGTACCATAAATAAGATTTTTAATAACAGTTAAATAGGTCTAGCTTGTTATTGCACTGTAATCAAAAATAATGTGTACAGCAGTGATGCAATATTGCTCCATAGATATATTTTTCCTTCTGAATGAATATAGAAACTTGTAAAAACCCAAAAACAATTTGATATTATGGAAAAAATATATGTAAATTCAGTACTTAACTCTCTTAGAAGTATGTAGACTCAGATATTGTTTATGATCTGAACAATGTTAAAAATTCTCTCATTAAAATTAAATTGTGCAAATGTAATGCCCCAATTATCTTGTTTAATACTTTCTACATAAATATGCACAAGTAAGTATCCCTTTGTTACAAAAATAAAGACGCAATACGTGACACCTTGTACTTGTTTATTATTTCAGGCTCATTGTCTAAAATCAAGGGTGGTACTACCGTGTCTGCACATTCGGACACTAAAGATAAGATAATACTGTTGATCTATTAATCAACACTACTTAATTTCTAGAGCACGCGTAATATCCTACTCTTCACGACCAAGTTTTATGTGTATAATGTTTAATTTAAAGTAAAATAATACGAACTGAAACCGCCAACTGTTCCAAGTCCCCGACCAGCGTAGCGCATCCACCAAGGCACGTCATCTTTCTGGGCATTGTCGCCGCCCGGCCGGGCCATAAGCATGGAAAGCTTGTCTGTTAACGACTGTAACAATTATTAACATGATTATAAGGTTTCCCTAACGTTAACGAAGCAAATAATTTAATATTTACGATTAATTCTTACCATTTTCGAAAAAATCAATTCACTGCCCTGTCACCTGTCAAGTCAACTAAAAGAAATCTTGTTCTTGCTAGTGCTCCTTGCCGTCCATCACGCATTGCAGCAGAAGCGCTAATCTGAACAAGACTCTTGTTAATTTAAACGTTATTTAATAAAAATATAATGTGTTAATTTTCATTGTAATTATTACTGGCAGATATACCGTACAGAATTGGTGATTACTTAAAGAAGATTTACTTTAAGAATTCTCGTTAAAAATGTTTGTAAATAAAAACAGGCTGACCATCCCTCCATTTAGCGTTTAGTTATTTTCTCTGTTTCCGATAGAAAAATTATATTCAATCCTAAAAATGTTTTGTCGTGTATTCTTAATGCCTTTGCTATTTACACAATCAGTTTTCATTTTTCTTAGTTAAAACCTTTTATATGTGCTAAACATTAATAAATCAGAAGAAAAGATTATGCAAAATGAAATGATTACTCAGTGCGAAATATAATAACTAAACGCATTCTCATGTCGGTCGGCATCAGCGGTTTGCTGTTGTAATATTTGCATGATTTTTTGCAATTACGATTGTATTGTGAATTTGCGCTAAAGTTTCAGAAATTCATGTGGAAAGTAGAAGATTAGATCAATAATGGCACCAACAACAATGCTTCCAAAGCTATCGGATGCCACTCAAACTATGTAAGTGACATTAATCTGAAATTGAATTTCGCTTTTTAGATATCGCTTACGCAAATAAATAGGAACTATTAAGGATTTCCTGTGTAGTTAAGGGCTATTTAATGATAACTTTATACCCTTTTTGCATTCTTTGCGCAAAAACTACTGTAACCTGTTGCCTAAACATTCGCTTAGCATGCTCGAAAATCATATAGACGAACCTTTTTGGGCTTTTACGATACTTCTTGGTGAAAGTTTTACACAAGTCATTCATAATTTTTTGTCGTGTAATTGACAAAAGTTTCAATGAGCTAGCACTGTTCGTCAGAGATTTATTTGTGAATAAATATGAATTTAACTCATCTTTTATTACATAGCATTTTTGCCAATGAGTAGGTATGTCAATTTTCTGGCATAGTTACTTGCCATACCTTAAAATGATTAATTAGTCATATTTGAGACAAGATGCCAAAATATTCTCTGGTAATCAGGCTAGGTATGTCCATTTTATAGCTCCATTTGAACACTGAAAATTAAAATATTATTGGACTTAGAAAATCCATTTATTGCCAAAGTTATCACCCATCATCTTTCATGTTATAAACATGACTAGTTTAAATGGATATTTCTTACTATTTCATCCTAAAAAAACTGTACAGATTTTGATAAAACTTCACATTTATATAGCTTTTAGATCAGACAAAAAACATTGTTGAAACCACAGATATCAGCTAGTTGAAAATTGAAGTATGTGAAATATCATGTTGCGAAAGGAAAAATGTCTTGAGAAGCATTTATTGTCGACTAACTAGGGCTACAATGCTGCTTTTTTATTTAACCACTTAAAATAAATAAACGAAAACCCAACCATTTTCTTGAAGATCATTCTCCGACGGAGACGGTGTATGCAGCGCGGAGGTGTACTCCACAAACGTGATGGTGAACACCAATGCTGGCAACCATGACCACGGCAGCTCCAAGGTTAAGCTGAAAAACCTGGTGGATTACAACTGGGAGCCCAAGTTTTATGCAGGCCAGTTGCTGGCTATACATACTAATGGGAAATACCTCGCGTATTCTATTAAAGGTAAATATTTGATTTTTATTTGTACAGAAGGTGAGTTGCACCATTTAACTATGACTAAATCATACCTAGCCTACTAACCATAACTGTGAAATTGTCACGCATTGGTTAAATTGGCAATTTGGAAACTAAATATAGTTATAAGTTATATTTAATACATCAAAATTATGTAAAGCCACTTTATTTGAGTGCAGAAAGTAGTTATATTAGGAAATAAAACTGTAGGACATCTAGTCATCATCTCCCGAGCCTTTTCCCACCTAGTCCGTCATATTTATTTGTTATTTTCTCTCATAAACTGTTACTGAAGTTTTTTTTTAATACTTTCTCTCTGTGTAGTTACAACCACAGTCATATTATCGTCTTGTGAAGCCTAAGTTGCTTCAAATGCAAAACATGAATTTACAGACATAACATAAACAAATAAATAAAACAATCAAAAAAATGTGCTACACACTATACTTTTTGTACTTTGATACCATTTTAAATAGTTAGCATAAAGTGTAAATTGTAACTTGACCTTTTGCCTTCCAAGGTTTTAATTGCAGATTCTTATCAGTTAGTTTTGCCACAGCATCACCTCCTACTGATATTATTAACCTCTTGTATGCCGCTTATTAGAGAACAAAAGAAAATCCATTGTATCTCGCATAGGACTATGCACCAGCATACAAGGGGTTAACTTAAGGATGTATGTATGTTTGAAATACTGAATCAATTTTGATGAAACTTGAGAGCAATGCAGCTTGTTACATCAGAAACGTTTTATCCAAGAGTGGGAAGTAGTTTTCTTGGACAAACTGCAATTCGTAATATTCACAATACATAAATATTTCTTCATTTACTTTATTGGTTGTATTTCAAATCAATCACATATGGAATTAAATAGGATAGCTTTTATGTACATTTCTATCATCACCGCTACAAATACTAACATAGCCTATTACTTGCAGCTCCGAACGCCGTGAACCCTGGCACTTGGAGCGGCATGGTGCGCGTGGTGTACAACCCGGAGCCCGGCACCGACCGGCGAGCTCTTATCAAGGGGATGAAAGGAGAGGTGAGTTCTGTACTAAGGGTGTGTCTACACTGTGCATGTAGCTAGTGCACGTTAACATGCGCTAGTGACAAGAGTGGGTATAATGCTTTGGTAGTGGCGCGAGTCGCTGGACCCGCACGTTTTCAAAATGCATGTAGCCTGCGCTTGTGCCTCAACATGAGCAAGCTACTTGCACAGTGTAGATGCACCCTAAAGTAATGGTTCTAATGGTCATAGTATGATTATCTTATTGCCAACAATAGGGTTTTTAAAACTTTTTAAAAAAAGAACTCAATTTTTTTTTCAAAACTCAAAAGCTGATCCGAGAATGGAGAATTAAACTTATTAGTCACTAATAAGTTTAATTCTCCATACACTAATAATTAGTGTCATGAATTATACTAATAAGTCTAGTAAGGAAACTAAAATAAAAAGATAATTACGGGAGACCTTCTGCATGTGTCTGAAATATTTTTACTTATGTCGCATTTTGGCGAATGTAATTCTCAGTGTTTATTATGTTCTCAGGTGCAAGACTTGGCATTTGCCCACATCCAAAGCCAGGTAGTGCTAGCCTGCATTGACGAGCAGGGCAACTTCTACGTGCATGAGATTGAAGTCACTGACAGCGGCCTCAGGTAAGCAACTTAATTACATAATACTTCTGTGTATCACATTAGCCATTCATTTATAATGCTACTAGCTTTTGCCCGCGACTTCGTTCGCATGATATAGTGACTTCCGGCATATTTTTGGTTTGACCAATAGATGGCGCTATATGTCCGGAATAAATTTTATTTTTTATTTTTTTTTTGAAATAAAAACTATCCTATGTCCTTTCTCAAGTTCCAAACTATGTCTGTACCAAATTTCACACAAATCGGTTCAGTAGTTTAGGCGTGAAGAAAAGACAGACAGACAGAGTTACTTTCACATTTATAATACTAGCTTTTGCCCGCGACTTCGTTCGCGTGGAATAGTGACTTCCTCCAGATTTTTGGTTTGACCAATAGATGGCGCTGTATGTCCGGAATAAATTTTATTTTTTATTTTTATTTTTTGTAATAAAAACTATCCTATGTCCTTTCTCAAGTTTCAAACTATGTCTGTACCAAATTTCACACAAATCGGTTCAGTAGTTTAGGCGTGAAGAAAAGACAGACAGACAGACAGAAAGACAGACAGACAGACAGACAGACAGACAGACAGAGTTACTTTCGCATTTATAATATTAGTTTGGATTTAACTAAAGATAATGTAATTGATTGTGACTGCCTCGCTGTCTAGTGGTCGCAAGCTACTGTTCATGAGGTCTCCGGTTCGATTCCCGGGTCGGGTCGAAATAGCGTTGTCGGATCCAAAAACTTTTAGAAAGCAGCCCATAGTCAGCAAGGTGGTAACACCCGTGCATCGGAGAGCACATCAGTTACGATCTGTTTCCAAGTTCATCCATATTTTTTTCCTTTAATTCCAGATGCACGCTCCTAGCCGAAGTCCGCGAAGACACAGGCGCTATGGGGTCGTCCCACCGCGTGGTGTGGTGCCCCTACATACCAGATGATGACGATGAAGCCACTGACGACGATGTAGCTCGACTGCTGCTCACCACACATGATAATATTGGTGAGATGATAATTGTAATTTAACATCTTTGACAGTTCTTCCGGGTAGTCAGAAGCCAGTTTTTTCTGACACCAGTTTTAACAAGGGGTAATGGCTTGCCTAGCTATCTGGGTTGAGGAGGTCAGATAGGAAGTCCCTTCATGTACAGAAATGGTACTCGGCTGCATCCAATTAGACTGCAAACTGGCCCCTACATAGTTGATAGATATTAGTTATGATTTTTCACATGTAACGCGATTTTGTTTGCTCTGGTTGTTCAAAAAAGGAAAAGAGTTTGTAATTTATGTATGACTAAGACATTGAAAAAATTTCATTTACTTTGGGTGTTTTCTTTTACAATTCTTTGTCTCTACACAGCATATTCAACAATGTATTCTATTTACTATGTTAACATGCTATATGCCGCAGAACGTTGCATCGATCCTATATTTTTCCTACTCCATTATTTAACAAAATACTAAAATGACATCTTCTCCAGCCCGCATGTGGAACACCCGCGCGCTGCAGGCGGCGGGCGCGGGGTCGGGCGGCGCAGTCGGAGCCGCGGGGGGCGGCGCCCTGTGCGCGGCGGAGCACGTGGGCGCCATTCTGGACGCCGCCTTCTCGCCCGACGGCAGCGCCCTCGCTACAGCCTCCGCTGACGGATATGTTATGTTCTTCCAGGTTAGTCACTATTAGACAAGATCAAAGCACTTACTGTATGTGAAACAAAGTACATTATAAACCTTTTTTTTTTCAAAGATTCTAAATTAAATTGTATGGCCTTACTACAAAAACTTAAACATCTGTTGAACACTTGTCAAAAAAAAAGTGACTACAAAACACACCTTATTTCAACGTCATAATCAGACATTTTTTTAGACAAGTGTTTAACAGATGTTTATAAGTTTTTGTGGTACAACGGGTATTGTTTTTATCAATTTTAACTTGCACTAATTTTGACAATGGTGACCATGCCGAGCAGCCGAAGCTAAGGGCCCGGGTTCGATTCCCGGTTCGGTCGACATTTATGTGATTAACACGCTTGTAGGCCATGGTCTGGGTGTTATAATGTGTATTTATAAATATTTGTAGCTATATGTAATTTATCAGGTTGTGCTAGCAACCATAACAAAAGTTAACATGGGGCTAACCAACCGCTTGTGAAAAAGATAATTTATTTACTAGTAAATGAAACTTGTATTTACTATCTACATATTATTTATTTCCTCAGGTATATATGCACGCGGACTCCAGCCCGCGCTGCCTGCACAAGTGGCAGCCTCATGGGGGGAAGCCACTCAGCTGTCTCTTCTTCCTCGACAACCACAAGAACTATAATACTGAGTTAGTATTTAGTATAACTTTTTATATTGCAATGTTAACTCTATATAAGGCTTCAGGAATTAAGGTATTTACTTGAGTGCGGTAACTATAGGAAGTATAAACATGTATTCCAATGCAATATAAGTTTCAAGCTCCTGGATACTTGTATAAAATAAGAATACTCATTATATAAAGAACTAGCTTCTGCCAACGGTTTCACCCGCATCCCGTGGGAACTACTTCCCGTACCGGGATAAAAAGTAGCCTATAGCCTTCCTCGATAAATGAGCTATCTAACACTGAAAGAATTATTCAAATCGGACCAGTAGTTCCTGAGATTAGCGCGTTCAAACAAACAAACAAACTCTTTAGCTTTATAATATTAGTATAGATATATAGAGATATATGAAGAAGAAAAAAAATCGATCAGTGTTAAGTAGCAAGTAATGAAGAATGCTTTTAATTTTTACCCGGGTCCGCGAAGTAGTTGCCATGGGACGCGGAGGCGAGTCTCGTCGTAAAACCACAACTCACTCAAAACAGCCGACACATTTTTTCATTGAATTTGGTACGTCATTACTAGAAGTCGGTCAGAAAGAAAAAATGCATTGCGATTTCTACCACACGATTCCTCAAACAATGAACACATTTCCCTCCTTGCGGTGCACAGTCGGGTAAAAAGTACCAAAACACAACAAATTCACACAGTTTTCCATTACAGCGTCCAATTCTGGAAATTCGCCGTAACCGGAGCAGAAAACAATACGACCATTAAAATATGGTCCTGCAAGTCCTGGACCTGTCTTCAAACCATCAACTTCACCCCCGGAGTGGGTACGGAGATGACCCTCGGCCTGAAGGCCATGCTGGACACCAGTGCCAGCTACCTGCTGCTGTCAGACTTCAAATCCAGGAGTTTGTATGTGCTGAATATGGCGAGGGACCCTGAAGACAGTATGGCTTATTGTAAGAGCATATCTGAGTTCTTGCTGCCTTATCCGGTGTTGAGTTTCTGTATTGTTGATGCGGGTGAGTCTGTCTATTATTACAATATCTACTATCTGAACTAAGAAATAAATGTATTGTCCAAGTGTCTTTAAGTTATTATATTCTATGCATAATTTGTCAGTGTCAGCAATTTTGAAAAAATCTTTGAAAGTTTGCGTGTATATGTCACCGGAAAATAACAAAACTCGTAAGTTGATCAATTGGTACATTTCAACTGCTGTTTATTATTTTCCGAGGGTTGATCAACTACCTAGAAAATTGATCAACTTACGAGTTTCGTTATTTTCCGGTGACATATACACAGATGTTTGATCCTCTTTTACGCAAAAACTATCCAATGAATTTTGGCTAAACTTGGAGATAATGTAGCTTAGGTAAATATCAGAATAATATAGGCTACTATTTATCTATGTACGTCATTTAGTTACCTCGGGAGGGATGCGGCTAAAATCGCGGGCAGAAGAATTTACCATTGCGTTGCCACAAAGTGGATGTGTTGAATAATGTTACAAAATCTCGTCTTAATATTTTCTTCAGAACATAATTTCAGGTAATATTATGCTTCATATAATCATTGTTTTGTACAGAGGAGCAACAAACTAAATGCGAGCCGAGCTGTGATGAGCCGTTATACCGCAACGGCTCGGGCGGCGACGCCGACTCGCCCATACACTATGAATTACATCATGATGTAAGTTATACACTTTTATATTTACAGTTTAAAGTAATTCATTTATATTTATTTTAAACAAAATGAAAATAAAGTATTGTGACGTTTCTTTTAAAATATTTTTTTAACAAAAATTATTCCCTATGAAGTCAATTTGATTTGATGACTTGTTATCTCTGAACTGGCGGCGCGTACCTCCCAAAGGAAGTAAGAGCGGGGCACATGATGCACTTAGAGTCTGTGGCATGTTATACGATGCGCTCTGGTGCCGACCGGACTCGCAACCAGTGAGGAGGGGTGAATGAGCTGCCACGTCGGAGCGGCACCGCTCAGTTGTTTTGCGTCACCAGGAACTTCGAGGAAGGGAACACTCTCGCACGGCGGCTGTTGCTGCGGCATAACGTTGCGGCCCCGCACGGACTCGCATACGATGATGCAGCCCCTTGTCGCATGTTATGCCCGTGCTCTAACTCAATGTACCTGTAAACTGAAGTACCTCCATATAGGATTATTCCGAACAGACATACAAGTCATGATAGGTTGTGTTTCAACTTGTTTTGTTGTGCCTGTGCAGGACTCAGGGTCGGGCGGGTCCCGCAGCGAGGAGTGGCGGCGCGTGGTGGTGCGGCTGTACATCGTGCAGCCCAAGGGCCTGCAGGAGGGCCGCCTCGTCTACGAGCCGCCGCGACCGCCCCTGCATGCCGAGCTGCTGCACGGTATGTATACCTGTGCAGGACGAAGGCGAGGGCGGGTCCCGGTGTAGTTCCATGTCTCATTAGTGATATACTTAACCACACAATTTCTAGCTACCTACACCTGACAGGGAATGAGCTGGTCAAGTTTACCAGACAGCGATGTAAGAGGGAGTAATAATATATAGAAGATACAAGTTGCAGCGCAGCACGGCTGTCAGACTTTCTATTCCTTTCGATCTTTCTTATAACATCACTGCACAAAGCCCACACTGCGTGTAGTAGTACATAACAGAGTACCTACATAAGGAAGTATCTTTTAGTTGCATTGTATAACTTTATCAGCCTACTGTTATAATGTAATAGAATGTTTGTGAACATACTACTTTTTAAAAAGAGTGTCTATGGAGTTTCTTGCCGGCTCTGCTCCATGAAACCAACTTTGGAACTTTGGAACCGTGTAACTAGTATGACGTTTCATAGGAAGTAAAAACATTCGACTTTGCCTTTGAATACATAAAAGTTGTTCACTTTCAAAAAGTGTAATTTTATGCCTTCTTCGATTAAATGATTTATCTATACTAATATTATAAAGAAGAAAACTTTGTTTTGGTTGTATTGGATAAACTCAACAACTACTGGACAGATTACAAATATTCTTTCACCATTAGAAGCTATATTATCTGCGACTAACATAGGCTATATTTTATCCCGGTGCGGGCAGTAGCTCCCACGGGACGCGGGTGACACCGCGGGAAAACGGCTAGTCTTAAATATAATAACCTAAACAACTAACACTACTCTCCTCCCCAGGTCTATCAGAACTGGCACTAGAGGACAGTTCAGTGGAGTCAGCTCCCGCCACCATAGCGTCCAGCATCCTTCAGCAGCAGAGCCAGCAACTCAAGAACTTGCTCATGCGCTCGCAGGTACCCGACGCTGTGTGTATTGTGCTCCTTTATTTATTTATTCAAACAAAAAAAAACATACTACTAATAAAATAATGATTATTGACAAAAAGTAACCTTACATTGTTTAAATTGTCGTTGAGCCACAAACTAAGCGCAGCTTGTATCTTGTGGCTCAGAAAAATACTAAGGCCTTTTTCGCCTTTGAGAAGTACGTTGGTTGTCTGTAAAATTCATATACATAATATCTACGTGATAAGAAAACTGGCCGATTTCCGATACCGCTTGTTCCGTGGCTTTCGGTTACATTTACGGATACGTTATCGCATCAAAAACAAATACTTTAGAAGGGGAAACGTAGGTAATCGGTTCCATAGCTATTGTCTTTGAAAGTTTTGACTTGACCCTTTTTGGCAGTGGAGTAAAAAGTTTATTATTCTGTAGCCTCACCTAAATATTGCACTAAGATGCTGCTGACTTTCAGTTTTGTTGATTTGGTAATGAAGTTTATAGAATTTTTAGTGCACTTTGATATTGCAAGCGCTTAATGACGCACAAGTATATAGTTGTAGCTAGATTATATAAATTGCTATTATTTTATACTTTCTTTTAAGCGCCCTAAATACCATATTATGTGTTATAATTCCTTTTTTTTCTGTCTAGACGCAGCCAGGCAGCTTAATTGGAACCCGGCCTGAATCTCCCTCCATCGCGCCGCAACTTAATCTTATGACCCCAGATGCTTTCAGGTATCTATACTAATATTATAAAGCTGAAGAGTTTGTTTGTTTGTTTGAACGCGCTAATCTCAGGAACTACTAGTCCGATTTGATAATTTCTTTCAGTGTTAGATAGCTCATTTATCGAGGAAGGCTATAGGCTACTTTTTATCCCGGTACGGGAAGTAGTTCCCACGGTATGCGGGTGAAACCGCTGGCAGAAGCTAGTTACTTAATATATATACAACTTTCAGGTAAACATTGACACAAAATTGAAAATAAATATTATATGCAGCTTTTTATTTGTGTACTTACGTGACATATTTACTCCAAGGATTCAAGGACTTGACAATCAAATAATTTAATAATATTTAGTTGTCCATTCCAAATAACTTCCTATGGAGAAGACTGGGCAAGAAAATCCATGGTCTCTGTTCTTAACACAGTTTTAACCATTTTATATAACACATGCAAGGGTTTATTCAAGATCATGTATAGGAGATCGGAGATCAGCCAGCTGCGCAGCACATACATAAATATGATAGTGCAGGCGCATTGGCGACGGGTGCACTCACTATTCCTTCACTCTCTGTGCCCGATGGGACAGCAATCCGACACCAACGAGAGATTGGGTGCAATTGAATATTACAGTAATTATCACTCATGTTTGATATTATTTGCAGCTCTCCAGGTAAAAGGGAAGAAGATGATCCGCCACTGTCTGCCACGCCAGATGTTAGCAGCAAGCCTAGGAACTCTACCGGAGGTACCACAAATTCAGCCAAAAATAGTCATTTGAAATTAATCATAAATTTCATAGAAGCCTTTTAAATTCGGAATAAAATTAAAAATATGCCAGTAATAAGTAGGCTAATAGATGCTCATGATAAAAAATATTTATCAAACAAAAGTATACCGTAATGAAGTATGCCAAAGTATATTAGGACAAATAAATTATGCGAAAAGAAGGAAAACCTGATAAAAAATGTATTTTCGAAAGATTATTGTTAAATGGACTCGGAAGAGAATTTTTATGTCAGGTTTATTTCTGTAGTGATCAATGTGAATACTATATTTATGTAGTAAAACGGCATATGTTATTCAAGGTCCATTGGTCGAAGAAACCTTGGGAGAGACAGCCAGTAAATTAGCATCAGCCGGCTCCAGCCCCAGCCGCGAGGTGCAGCAGATCATGTCACACAGCGACCATGCTTTCTTCAAGGTATTTTATTGTCAGGGTTCTGTACCTAAAGGGTCCCGTTTTTTGACCCTATTACTAAGACTTCCCTATCAGCTCATTACCAGGCAGTACCTATATCATGAGCTATGAATGGCCATGATAATTAGAGAGTTGAAACTTGCACAGGTGATATTTTTTGCCGTGATAACAGCGAATAATATGTAGAATCATGAATGTTGAAATCGACTATTAATCTAATCGGACACTACTGAGTGCTGGTGTTTTATATCTCGTCACTGGTAAACATTTGTTTATATACGAAGTTTCATCAAAACGTTTCTGTTGCTTGAAAACGTTGAGTTGCTGAGTTACTAGTTGGAGAGACATTCTTGTTACACATCAATAATGTTGTTTAACTGTTACTATACAAAATGTATACCATACGGGACTAGTACTTTATTTCTTTACTCTATACATACTTTATTACCTAACCAACATATTTTATTCCCAGGAGGAGGCAGAAGAAGTGACAGTGGCGACAGAAACGCTGTCGACGACAGAGACGTTGTTCGAGGCGGACGTGTTCGCGCCCCCCGAGGCCGCCCCGCTGCCGCCCCACCCTCCCCACCCGCCGCATCCGCACAAGCTGGCTAGCACTAGTATGTGGAGCTTACAATATAAATAAATAGGCTCCGGGATTGTTCGAAAGAGTTACCGCGGCCCTGGTACATAAAAGGCCTACGAAGGAACGTGATGGGTTTTAGTCAGTAAGAGTCTGACACTCCCTCACGCTGCTAACCCACAGCGGGAGGAGTCGAGACGATTGCCCAACAAATAGTCCAATAACGCACACAAATGTTCTGTTGGTTTGCTGGGTCAATAAACAGTAACAAATTGCTTATATCGATGAAAAGTAAAAATACCAAAACTTGCAGTGAACTCACACAGACGCTTACACACTTAATTCACGAAGAATTTTAGTAGAATCTTGCAATTACAAAAGCTTTTTTGATTCAATTCTGCGCCAAATAAACATGGAGTATATGATATTGGAAAGCTATTTACATTCATTTTAGTTGAAACATTTTACCATACCCTCGCTTCCCATTTAGCATTTTTTCCACTTTTCTCCCACAGACAGCGACACGTGGCCCTCGATCTCGGTCCCTCAAGTATCAGAAGCGGTCCCTACCCAGCAGCTGAGCCAATCCCTCGGTACCCTCGCCTGCGCCGGCGCAGACGACGCCCGCGCCGCCGGCCTGTCGCCCGCCGACCGGACTAGACTTGATGCTTTGGAGCATAAGCTTGATAAATTGACTGGTGAGTTACGGACAATCCCAATATTGTATTTTTAATATATGTATGTATATGTTGTTTTCTTTACTAGAGATTGGAATTTGAAACTACTTGTATGGGGTTAATGTTAAAATTGTCATCATCATCCTTCGAGCTTTTTCCCAACTATGTTGGGGTCGGCTTCCAGTCTAACCGGATTCAGCTGAGTACCAGTGCTTTACAAGAAGCGACTGCCTATCTGACCTCCTCAACCCCAGTTACCCGGGCAACCCGATACCCCTTGGTTAGACTGGTGTCAGACTTACTGTTAATGTTAAAATTGTATTTGTAGTTAATTAAGAAATAGATGAATTGTTTGGAATGCCTATTAGATATATAAGGCTTGATTAGTCCAATAGAAAATAAACCTAAAGTGCAGTCAAGTAATCACGGCTCCACCTTGTTTTGTAATTTCCCCAGCAAAATACAATAATGACTATTCATTATATTTTTCTTCTTGTCTGTGAGTCATAAACTGTTAAATTAATAAATATGTATAATGTTTCTTCAGAGATGATGTCGGCACAAACCCGCGAGCTGCGCAGCCTGCGCGGCGCGGTGGCGTCGCCTCGCGACATGATCGACGAGGCGCTACATGCGCACGCGCAGCGCACTGCCCGGGCCGTCGAGAGTGCACTCGCTGACGGGTATGTCACTTATACAAGCCTTTTTTTTTTATACTCAACAAATTGTTTTAAAAAAAACTGTGTTAGCAGGTTCAGCATATAAAAATTCAGAGTCGATTATAATATATTGATTAATTTAAATAAAACTACTTTTCCACGGGCAGACTGGCAGTCTGGCCATGCTCTAAACTCTAAAGGATCCGAAACGTCGATATTAAATAATATTAATACAACCGCGATAAAATCCGTAAAAGTAGTTTTATTTAAATCGATTATAATAATTTTGAATTAATATAATTTATTATTGTATGTAGGTATAGCAAACCACGTATGAGAGGTCTGTTTTTTTTTATACAATTATAAGCAAACTGGCCAGCAGCATCTAAAAATAAATTCAGCACCGTGCCTTGAATAACTGATTCATTGTTTATTGTCTTCAAACTATCTTGGTAACACCCTAGGTTGACATCGCTTTCACTCTCACAAACTTTCACCTTCATAATGTTAGTCTGATATTCAATAAACAAGCGTGTAGGTAACCTGGTCACCTGGTGGTATTTGCGGGTTATGAAAATATTTTTCAACTTGTCAGTTGGGAGCGCATATCGCGTGTAGGCGAAGCTGCCAGTGCCCGCGCAGCCCAGGCTGCCGGAGTCGGCGCCGCAAGAGCACTGGAACCCCTAGCTGCTGCACTACAGCATGAACTAGCTAACAAGATGGCCGCCACCGACCAGCTGCTGAGAGAGAATATTGACAAGCTCGCTACTAGCAAGGTATAGTGCCAAACTTAATGTCGACCCGCGGATAATATCTTTAGGAGGCGGAGATGCGCGAGTTATAAGCGGGTATTAAGTTTAACGAGAACTTCATCAGTTTGATATTTGACTTGTATCGAATCGAAACATGCTGACACATAAATATCGATACATTAACACGGTTTGCAGTGATCCCATAATAGTGCTAAAGATAAAATCTACCAAAAGTTTATCGAAACTTTCGGTTGAACCTTTATGAAGCTTTGTGTTTCACAAAAGTACATGCAGATGATCTCAAAAAATTACACTGTTACAATTTCTCATCTTCAAAGTGCCGTCACGAAAACGTATAAAGCACTAATGGAGCGTGAAGCATCGATAACGAATTATCTGTCGGACATATTTTAACAAATGTTTTTTTACATTATATAAAAACACAAACAATATCCATTTTCTGTAAAAAAATAATTTATATCCTAAAAAAAACATTTTCCCCTCGTCAGACGGTAATGGAGCGGCTGAGCACGTCGATAGCGAAGTCTCTCTCCGACATGGTGCGCGAGTCGTTCCGCGAGGCGCTGTTCGACAGCGTGGTGCCCGTCATGGAGAAGACGCACGCGCAGATCTTCAAGCAGATCAACCAGGCCTTCCAGAACGGGACCAAGGAGTGTGAGTAGCTTTAGTATTGACTTTGTATCGTTTAAACCTTCCCTGGGCTACAAATATTTTAAAACCAAAAAAAGCCAAATCGGTCCGACCATTCTCAAGTTTTAGTCAGACTAACGAACAGCAAATCACTTGTATTTTAATTTTTACACGCTTATATTAGCTCCACTTGTAACTAAGCCTTGGAGTCTTAATTTGACCCATTTCCTGGTCTTCGATTAGGATGAAATTTTGCACACGCTCTGATTTTTGATACAATACATGACTAGCTAAGAAACGTTATCACAAATCCAATATGGCGGCATCCCCAAAATGGCGGACTGGCTGTTTAAAATCCGATAAAAATGTCTATTACAAAAAAGGAATAATTAATAATTTTCCCTTATGCATGTTGTGTGAAATAATTTTAAAAGCGCTTCAAATCTTGACCAAGTTGACATAAATATTTTATTCTACTTGATTCCAACCCTAATGAACCTATGGTTCTCGGAGCTTTGTTCAGTAGGGAGTTTGTTGTCTCACTTTTTCACTGACTTCCTATGCTTACCAGCAAAAACACAGGGTGGGCTATTGTAAATTTTGACGTCCAGAAGATGCTATTTTGCATCCGAGTTTGAACGTATGATTTTCGAGTTTAAGTTTATGAACGTTTCCTCATATATGTGTGCAGTCGCAGCGAACACAGAGGCGGCGGCCCGCGCAGCCGCCGAGCGCGGCGGGGCGGCCGCCACCGCCAGCCTGCGCGCCGCGCTCGAGCGACACGCCGACGCGCTCGCCACCGCGCACAGCGCCGCGCATCACCAGCACCTTGCCGACGTCATACGGGAGACTGCGCACAGGTATATCCACAAACTTGACTGCTTCGTTGGTCTAGTGGTAGGGTCTGCCCGAAATCGCTTTGTGGGTTTTCTTAAACTTTTACAAAGCAGCCTGTTCGCACCACTACGGGATGTTAAAATAAGTGGACTGTATACTGTTGATAGGCGCGGTTTATTGCCGTTCTAATTACAATATTAAAGATCTCGCGGACAAACAATTAATATAATATGAGCGAATGTCGACCGTCTATGCCCCTGTCGCCCGTCGCTTGCCGCTGCGCCACTCGCCACGATGACTCAGAAGCGAGTAAGCGGCCGCTAGCGCCCTTTGCCGAAGGTATGTTGGGTTTGATTCCCAACACAGCCCGTAGTCTGTAAGTTGATGATTGACTCACCCATGCATCGGAAAACATGTAAATGTCGGTCCTGCGCCTGATCGTATCGTATCTTACCGGTCGTATCGGATTGCTGTCCCATCGGGTTATGAGAGTGAAAGAAAAGTGAGTGCACCTGTGTCTGCGCAAATGCTTGTGCACTATAATATATTATGTCCTGCGCAGCTGGCTGATCTCCTTAAATGAGAACAGCCGCCGTGGCCGAAATCGGCCGTGGACGCCATTATATCTACAAATAGGTCTCACCATACTTAATGGTGATTCGCTTTTAGATAGGTAAGTAGACACAAAAAGTCTACACCCGCCGAGTCACTTGTTTGCCATAGAAAACCTTGGAACAACGGCTTAAACGTCATCGCCAAACTGTGAAACTATCTGTGATTCTGATTCTGAAGAGTATATATGGTTCATCAGTTGTGTTGGCACCCATGACATAAGCTAATAAATAGCTTACCATAGGACTAACCGATCATGCGTGAAGGTTTTGTGATATTTATTTATTACTATCATAATATTTGTGTTCTATTCTCCCTCTACTTTTTTAATATACAAAAATGTACAGGATTTTGTGACCAATTCATGTGGTTATTGTTCTAGCGTCCTGGAGAAGGAGTTGTGCTGGTGGCGCGAGCAGGCGCGGTCGGCGGCGCTGGCGTCCCGCGCACACTCGCCCTCCACGCCGCACTCGCACCACGCCGCCGACAGACAGGTGCGGACGTACATACATACATATACACACACATGCGCTCATACATAAACACGCATGGGTACATACATACATAAACGTACGTGCATAATTACACACAGTCATTCAGCACACATGGTATAGTAACCCGTTGCAGCAATGACGTCGCTACGCAAATACCGAAAGCTCTTGTCGACGACTTAACTGGTAAAAATAGCCGTCGCCCGCAGTGTAAACAGTAAGAAGGAATTATTAATATATGCAGCTCTTTCGTTTACTTACTACAATTTCCCGCGCGTGGTTGGACCACTTCCTTCTTCTTTACCTTATACTTTGATAATTCTTCCAGAGGCCACATCGCAATGTCACGAGAAATTGTGTTCAAGAATCCTTACCTTTCCTCTTACAAGTACTTTAATGTTTTCCTCTCAGTAGCTAATCTATTGCTAAGTATTGTCACATATTAACATTTATTTTTAGGTTACTTAGAACTTCCACTTATAGTTTCATATCTATTCTATCATAATTATTCTAGAAATGTTTTTAATTAAGTAAAAAATATTTATATGTACAGATATGTGTGGTATTCAATGAATTCAATGATCTATCCGTCTGTTGAGCAATCACTAAACATAACTACATACTTGATATAGCTTGTCGATTAGGGTCAACATCGTACCAGTAGTAGTAAGTAAAATCACAGCTAAATAGGTTAAATTGAAATCAGCCATTAGAAATCCTGAAAACATCTTTAAAATCTATCATATTCCAACCCTTAAACACCATTTCATACCCATCATTTTTAGTATATTATACCATAAATTCCACCAAACATTTTCACAGTCTAACCAACAAACACCTTAACATTACAGATGCAAGTTGCCCAGATCCAATCCCTAATCGCGAGTGGTGACGTCAACGGAGCATTCCAACAGGCGCTCTCAGCATCAGACCTAGCGCTGGTCATGTGTGCCTGTAGGGCTGCTGAACCCTCGCACGTGTTCGGACCTCCTTGCAAGCTGAAACAGCATGTCTTACTGTCGCTAGTGCAGCAATTAGCCGCCGATATGGGTAGAGATACGCCGCTTAAACATAGGTGGGTAATTGTGAGATGTTTATGTTTTTTTGTTATATTTATGTACATAGAAATGGAAAAAATAAGGTAAATTGAGATGGTTTCATGGGTTCAGACTGAGATTTGTTACCAACTTGTGAAAATAAGCTCAGACAATCGTTTTTACTATAAAACAGAATGCTTGAATAAATATCATTTCAATTTTGAATTTATAATGACTACAAACATCACAAATATTCCCTTCCAGATACCTAGAAGAAGCCGTAATGAACTTAGACACTACCAACCCAGTAACTCGGGAGCACCTTCCCGCAGTGGTGCGAGAGCTACAGAAGCAGTTAATGGCCTTCCTCTCCGCGACGCCCAACCATGCGCTCGCGAGGCAGCTGCGCATGCTGCTCATGGCGACCGAGGCACTGGTCAAGGCGGCCGCCTGACCTTCCTGTGTCTGCTCGAGGCGCCTGCCTTACCACTAGACTCTACTGGACGAGACTGTGTAAACTGGACTGTGTGTATTGATTTCTGACACTAAAATAAAACTACTTTTACGGATTTTTCGCGGTTATATTACATACTAGCTTCCGCCAGCGGCTTCGCCCGCGTGGTGTGTTGATAAAAAGTAGCCTATGTGTTAATCCAGGGTATCACCTATCTACATACCAAATTTCAATCAAATCGGTCCAGCCGTTTTTGCGTGATTGAATAACAAACATACATCCATACATTCTCACAAACTTTCACATTTATAATATAAGTAGGATTTAAAGAATCCGAAACGTCGGGCTTAAATAATATTATTACAACCGCGATAAAATCTGTAAAAGTAGTTTTATTTGAATGGACTGTGTGTGTCAAGTGATGGTGTAATTAGTGTATCACAATTTAGTGACAAACAGTGTAGATTTGTTGCAAAAGTGTGGTGTAAATTGCTTGACTGTGTGGTTGAAAGTGTAAAACTGTTAATTCAATTAGAAGTTTATAAATGACGAGCGGCTGTACTAATGTGTTAATAGGCACAGGTGTAGGATAAGTTAGCCAGCATAACAGTAAAAAAGTTGAAAAATCTCATTGTGCCCTTCTTTGAAATCTTTATATATGTTACGACAATAGAAATTACTTGAATATGTTTTAGATAGCCCATTATAATTATTGAAAACCAAGTAAATAACAGAATGATAGAAATACTACTGATTCTCATCAGATATTAAAATTATTCAGGTATCTAATATAATTGCAATAATGTCAGTTTATCATCATTTTAACTCTGACATAAATTTTTATACATATTATCCTATTTTTAAACAACACAAGTCACCAAATTACACTGCACATTATTTTAACATCACATTTATCACTCTAAAACTGAAATGATATTATTTAAGCAATACACTTATTTTGCTTCTAAACTCCTTTATTGAATTTGCAAATATTTATAGAGAAATACACTAGACAGCAAAAATATCTCCGATTTAACATGCTATCATTAAAAGTACAAAAGTAAATATTCATATTCGTAATTTTGACGAAATTATCAAAAGTATAATAACTCCGATATATGTGTATGTAAATAAAATGCAAAATTACCTAATACAACATCACTTTGCTTGGTGATTTTATGACACACACAAATCCCTACTTTTTTTACTTTACCACACTCAGGTCACACTCCAGTATATAACAATTTTATTAAAATGACGACAACCGGTCGATACCTTGTGATATTACGAGAACTATTAGTATAGTTTGAACATTCTTTCTATGGTTTTAGTTCTATGTTATCTTGTAAAATGTGTGTTTTTTCTACATTAGGAGCGTAATCTCCATGGAGCTTATGTTGCTTGTAAAAACTGAAAGTTTTTTTAGAGTTGTGTAATTTAAGTTTAATATGCAATAGACAATGGCAATAAAAATTTAAATAAAAATATCTTGAGTATGTTGTCATTGAATAATGTATATTGAAGTCCTTATAAAGCCTACCATACATGATTAGTATTTAAAAAATAAACATTCGTGGATTCAGAAAGCTATAGAAATAAATCAGAAACTGCTTATCAGTTTTAAATATAAGCTCACGTACTGATCACCTGTATGGTGCTAGTCCAACTATTATTACATATTGACTGAGGTTCCAAATAAAAAACGAAAACTGAAAAAAAAAAGAACAATTGCCATGGTAAAGTAGTACTTCCCACTACCAACACCATAGATTCGAACGAAATAGCGACAGAAAAAAAAATAGTTTAAATATCATAAGAAATCTGTGCCACTTATACAATATCTAACAGGATACGCTCAGACATTCACAAAATGCTATGAAAACGCGTGTCTATTTAACTATGTATGTTTGTGCGAGAGAAATAGAGAGAGAGAACTTTTTTAAATTGAGTTATTGAATGCAAAATCTATAACTGCTAATATAGTGAGCGTATCGCCATCTTAAATAGATTACACGGCCAAAACCAAAGGAACATTTAAAAGCCATAAAGAAGAATTTCAGCATAAAATTTGGCCTATCAAAAATAGTCCCTTTACCGCAATTTTTTGACATCTTACAATAAGTTTACTTAATAGATTTCTTATTGTGTATTCCTAGGCAGTAAGAAATTGACTCTTAAAAGTTAAATTTGACTACTTTAAGTGACCTTAAGGTCGGCCCACTAAAGTTTACATAGTTATATGTATTGTTGATTAGAGCGCATTATAATATATATATGCATGTTTACTATGTCAGATGTTTGATATATAGAGCTGAGTGATTGGATGTTGATAGTTTTACAGATTAATGTTTCTGAATTGAAGTTATTTTAAACTATGTTGACACCTCTTTTATAGTTTTCTTATTGAGTCTGCTTTCTGAAAAGCAATGACGCATCCATACCCATCATAGATATCATTTTTGTTAGTTCTAGCAAAACTCGATTTCTAACTAAAACTAGATTCCTGATACAAGACGAGTTTGGCATGTCCGTGCCCTTAAAATCTCTGATCAGCCACTCGGCGGTCCGACACGACAAAGTTTGGCGAGAACTATTCTCTAATGACTATCTAAAATTGGGGGACAAGTAAGTAATTTTAAGTGAATGTTGTCAAATCGCAAGAATGCATAGGCTTATGCTATTTTAATATCAGACATCTTTCTCAATCAGTGATCTGTGAAACTAACAAACATTGAAATTAAAAATATATAAATTATCTTTTAAAGAAGACTGGAGCGATATATAAATATAACATCGATGCCTATTACTCACTATTGTGTACGTGTACAAATGCGCAGACCTCAGAAATTGTATAGATATTGTATAATTAAGTAGTAAGCGAAGGCTGTTAATTACTGCCAATGTTGTAACAAACTACAGAAACTATTGGCTGACAAAAGACGAATTTTGAAGGAGTATTTTAACAATGTTTAACTACTATGCTATTTCATATAGAGCAAAAACCCTCTTTTTATTTATAATATCATTGCAAAAACGTAATTCCGATTGCACCCGGTTGTACTATGAACGGTGACTATTTTAAAGAAAATATATTTTTTCTCTTTTACATTATTCCAAATTATGGTAGTGTATAACTTTACATTATGCTCTGATTTTGTCTGAAGTAGAAAATTGAACTTTGGTGCTTTCTTTCATACTACCAGCCTTGCTAGGTCTTAACAGTATTGGCAGTAATGGCAGCCTAGTAGCTTATTAATATTTAATTTCATTAGTGTACGATAGAATGCGCTGTAACTTAAGGACTCCTCATTCTAATAAAAACGTTGAACGTTTGTTAAAAAAATATCAAGGTCTAAAAACACTTGGACTTTTATTATTAGGTAACCTACTTTTTTGATGTCATATTCACGACTTCCAATGAATCTATTGTAAGATGTGAGATTCTCTTTTGATTTTCTTTGATTATGTAATTAATAGATATAAGTATGTAGGTTAAGTTTTCATGATACAAAGTTCTATTCTATTCTATTTTTCTTTATGGCTAATGGTCGATGTCGATGATTCTGCCACTGACGAGTGAAATGAGAAGCACGTCGTGATGATTGAAACAACTTTGAGAACAATAATAATTTTAACTAATTGTAGATCTTGTTGAAATAGTAGGACGGCACTGAAACAAAAATATACATTCTATTAAAAAAATATATTTACACGATATTCCGTTGATTTTCAATTGCTAGATATAAAATTATATTACTGATTCCATTTTAAGTATTTGTTTTTGATATGTTAATGTTGTAATAGAAACGTACCTTTTAGTGATTTTGTGTTGAAAATGTAGCAAGAGTGGGGAGTCCATGTTATTTTTTTTATAAGATTATTAAAATTATTATTTTTGTCGACGCTTTAGGTACTCTTGACATTGATAGTATTACTCTAAGAAATACATTATATCAATAAACGCGTATTTGATTTATATTTTTTTCTTTACTTTATTTAAAATTCCTTGCCTCCGATGCCTTGAAACTATTTATATTTATTTATTTTGATAAAAATGCGCTCGCACCATGACCAGAAACATTCATTGATAGTACACAAAAAAATAACCCAAATGTGGGTAACTACAAAAAAAACACAGCACTCACTCATGATTCCTTACACGAAAATGAGGGTAGCTAAAAAAACGTACATTCCATCATTATCACAGTGCAGACACGCTTACTACCATCTACAATGGAACCAAAGCATATTCCGGCGGAAAATTCCGAATTTCGACGCACTCAGTCCCTAACTTGCCTAGCTCTTAACGATAATGTTCCCTCAACGTCGTATGGACACGTACACCGTACTAATAGTGAGTCGTTCGGGGCGTCGTCTGCGCACTCAGATATTCACATGGATAGCGGGATTTGTGATAGGATGGTCGACGGTGATATGTTGACAGTGATGGAGCAGAAAATTGATAAGTTAAGTGGTGAGTAAGAATAATAAATATCTTATTTTGTCTCGATGGTTAGGAAGTTTTATGTGATACTAGCTTCCGCTCGCGGCTTTGCCCGCGTTGTGTGTTGATAAATAGCCTATGTTACCTACCACCAAATTTCAACCAAATCGGTCCAGCCGTTTTTGCGTGAACGCTTAGCAAACAAACGCATTTCGCATTTATAATAGCGGGAGGAGAAAAATAACGTTTTCGCTATATTAATGTGAATTGTGGTAAATAACTAATTGTATATTGTTTAACCGAGTCCTAAGGGAACTAGTTATCTACGTGTCTAACTGGGATCAAAATTAGTCTGTGTATTATTCTGTAGGTACTGAGTATGATGAAAGCTACGGACCTACTGTAATTTAATCAAAATACGTTCTGTTCATTTTACTTGGAAGAGTATAGTTATCGGCACGGATATTGAGCTCTCGGCGGAAGAATGGGGATCGCTTGGTTCGCTTGGATCGCTGTACACATAAGGCAATAAACCAATAAATCGCTTCTGCGCAGGTGAAGGTCAGGGCTCAATATCCGTGCCGATAACTATAACAAACACATAACATACAACTAGACTTGGACTGGTATCAGACTTACCTACTGGCTTCTGACGACCCGTAGCGACTGCCAAAGATGTTCAATGAAGTCCATGCCTCCTCATTAAACGTAATTCTTCTGAAATTTTCAGACATGTTCCTGGAACAATGCCGCCTGCTGACGGCCTTGAAGGAGGAGATTCGAGGCTCCAAGCTGATGCTGGAGAAGACTGACCAATCACACAGTCAGATGCTCGTCGATATGCTCAAGACTGCTGTTAGTCAGAGGTTTATTTCTTTTATTTTCATATTATTTTGCAGTTTTTCCTATACTTAGCTTAAAGTCTAACAATTACTGTACTGTGCCTACTTACTTTCCTGGAATTAAGGAATCAATGGAATTGCTGATAGTTTTAG
Source organism: Helicoverpa assulta (assembly GCA_963856015.1). NCBI lineage: Eukaryota > Metazoa > Arthropoda > Insecta > Lepidoptera > Noctuidae > Helicoverpa > Helicoverpa assulta. The sequence goes on from CAWLCW010000008.1 coordinate 1,120,051, forward strand.
ATGGGATGAAAAAACTTTTAATAGAAACTCACCTTTGTGTCTTTACTTTAAAACCATATAGGTACTTACATAGTGGTACATAAGTACATTGGTTTTCTTTTGAACCTAGGTACTTTTTGCATATTTTTACTGTAGATGAATTCTTTTTTCATGTCTACCAATCTATAGGGTTACTTGTAAGTAGACCGCATCCTTTCATGAGGTGAAGATTCATAAATATAAAGTATTACAAGATATATGCAATCTAAGTGTTTGTAATGAAACCGAGTGTTCAGCTATAGAACTGACTGAACATAATTTAATTATAATTTGTATATATAGAACACCAAAGTATACCCAAGAAAAAATTGGTATATTTTTTAACACTCTTAATGCAATAATGTATTTAGTACAAAAGTGGAAATCTAAAAAAATGATTTTATGTGGTGATTTTAATATTGACTTGTTGAAGAGAAACCCTATTTCTTTAAGATTTGAACATTTAATTGATAGCTTTAATATGAAAATAGGTTTACGTGAAATAACTCGCCCAAGCAGTAAAACATGTATAGATAATATATTGAATAACGTAAGAGGTAGTAAATGCGAAGTAATTGATCTTGGTATGTCAGACCACACTGCTCAGATATTGACGTGTCCCGTCAAAAAAACTTGTACACTCAGATATTGGTATACAACAAGAAGAGATTATAGTGAGGAAAACGTATCAAAATTTAAGGAATGTTTACAAAGCCTCAAGTTTCAGGAGGTATTTGATTCAAATGATCCAGAATTTGCCTTTGACAAGTTTTTTGAATATTTTAAGCTATTCTATGATCTTTGCTTTCCTGTCATAAAAATAAAAAATACATGTGTTAAGACAACAAGGTGGTTGTCCAAAGGAATAGGTAAATGTTGTAAAAATAAGAGAAATCTACTATGGGATTATCGAGCCAATCCTTCAGAAATTAAAAAGCAAAGTCTTAAAAATTACAGTGCACGCCTAAAAAAGATTATAAAACTTACTCAAAAGTGCCAGAATAATTATTATATATTAAACGCAGACAATAAATCAAAGGCTACGTGGAGAATAATTAATGCAAATAAAGCCAATTTTCCAAAAGAATATATTACACAAATTAAAGTAAATGAACAAATAATAACTGACCCCAGTAACATTGCTAACGAATTTAATAACTTTTTTATCAACGCGGTAAATGTTGATGATAACAATAAAATAAAATCTTTTTCTGAAACAACACAAAATGATAAAATTGACAGTAGTAGCAGACATAATACATCACACTCTTTATTCATGACCCCTGTAATTCCACACGATATATTTTTGCTTATTAAATCTCTAAAAAATACCCAAAGTTCTGGTTATGACAACATTACAACCTCAGCAATAAAATCGGTAGCGCACATCATTAGTCCAATTCTTTGTCATATCATAAACTTGTGCGTTGAACACGGCGTTTTCCCTAGTAAACTTAAAAAATCTGTCATCAAACCGCTTTTTAAAAAAGATGACAAACAAAACGTCGCATGCTATAGACCGGTGTCTTTACTCCCAATATTTTCAAAAATTATAGAAAAAATTATTTATAAAGCAATCAACACGTATTTCGAAAAACATAATCTATTTACACAAGAGCAAAAAGGTTTCAGAAGGAACAAATCAATCAATATGGCTATTCATGATCTTTTAAAACCATTATATTGCAATATAGACAATCGAACACCTACTGCTACACTATACATGGACATGACTAAAGCCTTCGATTATGTCCATCACCAAACCCTCCTTGACAAATTATATAACTATGGAGTTAGAGGCAATGTCCACAAATTATTAAAATCATACTTGACCGACAGATATCAAAGAGTAGAAATAGATAGCATATGTCCAATTAGCAAAACAGTAAAAAACTACTCTTCAGATTACAGGAAAGTGCATTCTGGTGTACCTCAAGGAAGCGTATTAGGGCCGCTTCTTTTTCTTGTCTACATTAACGACTTCCCAAAATCAATTGAACATCCAATGATTCTTTTTGCTGATGACAGTACAGTCATTTTCACAGATAAAGAACTAAAGTCGTTAGAGGCCGCTATCAACACTACCCTCAAACTATTAATAGAATGGCTAAGAAAAAATAATTTAGTTATAAATTTAAACAAAACTAAAATTGTCACGTATCCACAAGAAGTGCAACATTCCCTAAATATAGAATACAAAGAGACACAAATTGAAGAGGTGAACAGCACCAAATTTTTGGGAATTTGGATAGATAACGACATGAAATGGCAGACGCACATCGATACAGTATGTAAAAAGTTAAACCAATTTTCATATGCATTATTCAAATTAGCTAGGGTAGTGGATCCATCTGTTGTACTAACAGCATATCATGCCTATGTGGCATCTACTCTTAAATATGGTGTCATATTTTGGGGTAATGCCACTAGTGCAGATTATATATTCAAAGCACAAAAAAAATGTGTTCGTGCTATAGCAAATATATATGTACCAGACTCTTGTAAGCCTCATTTCCAGAATTTAAAAATAATGACATTTCCTTGTTTATATATTTATGAGGTAGCTATTTTTGTTAAAACTAATAATAACATGTTCGCAAAACCACAATCCAGGCGAAATGCGCTAAAAATTAGTTCGTTACCTCATAAAACCGCGCTTTTTGATAAAAGTTTTTTTAGCATGTCTACCAGAATATATAATAAGTTACCTGTAAAAATTTTGAAAACTTTAGATTTAAATGATTTTAAGAAAAAATTGCAAGCATTTTTAATTGATAAGGCTTATTATTCAATTTCGGAATATTTAGATGATAGTTTTAGTTAATTTTTTTGTTGTTTTATTATTAGTTTAGTAGAGTTATTATAAGTTTAGTAGAGTCATTATAAGTTTAGTTGGATTTATTATAGTTTTAGTAAGATTTGTTATTGTTAACTCAACATATTATAAAGATAATGTAAATAACCATATAGATTTTACCTAGTAATAAATACCTACTAAGTATATCTGTACGCTCTACGAGCAGGGCATAGTGAAACATTATAAATATACTAACACCCTGTAACCTACCTATGTTCACAGAATAAAGAGCTTTGACTTTGACTTTGATAGTATAGGTCAACACGGACAAATTTGACTATGGGATACACTGGGCAAAAGTTAACCCGTTTCAAGATAATCGAATTTCAAGATCTTTTCTTAAAAAGTCGTCTAGGTACACGTATACATTTTTATTATTAATCAAACGTCTCGTTTTTGTGTGTTTTTGGATAGAAGATGAATTACTTCATAATAACAAACCATGAAACTGTACAAATCACAAGGAAATTATAGCGAACAGCAATTACTTTTTCAGTAGCTATTTTCTCACAAATACCTAGTACTCTTCATTTTTTTGTGCAGAGTACTTAAAAAACATCTACATTTATCTAGCTATCCAAAAAGGCACAAAACACACAAAATTCCGCAAAAACGAGACTTTTAACTAATAATAATAATTTATACGTGTACCTAGACGACTTGTTAAGAAAAGATCTTGAAATTCGATTATCTTGAAACGGGTTAACTTTTGCCCAGTGTATCCCATGGTCAAATTTGTCCGTATTGACCTATACTATCACCTCATGAAAGGATGCGGTCTACTTACAAGTAACCCTGTATATCTATCTACGCAACTTTGTCCAATTTAAAGAGACGCTTCTTTGAATTGGTCTTCTCCTGATGTTCAATGAATATACCTAACAAATAAAAGCTTGACTTCCAGGGTCAATGGTCTGGGCGCCCCGATAGCTGACGGCGAAGACGGTGAGAAAGTCAACAACCGGGCCCAGGCTCTGCTGAGTGCCATCGAGAGCAGGAAGGAGGGCTCACTTGACAGCGAGATTAAAGAGACTCTCGTCAATTTTCTGCAGAGTGAGGTAACTAAGTTATTTTGGGTTAGGGTGCGTCTACACGGCGAAAGTAGCTTGCGCATATTGAGGCCCATGCAAAGGTTACATGCATTTTAAAAACGTGCAGGGGCCCGATTCTCCTAATTTTACTTAAGCGACATACGATTCACATTCGACTGCGATCCAATCACGACTCGATTACGATGGAAGCGTATGTGGCATTCCGCTATTTTTTCTTTGAAATAAACGTTTTTATCCTTTTCTGTCTCATTTTGTCTGCAAATGATTTACGATTGCAGTATGATTGTAGAGCAAACTACCGTATAAACCAAAATCACCAAAATAGCAGACCAATCGCATGTCGTTGGAATATGATTGGTCTTATATTAGGAGCAGAATGCCCGATATGGTTAAAACTGCTATGAATCTGCTGAAAAGATGTGAAACGATGTTCGCCCGCCTAACCCGCCCGCCCGCTAGCTGGCTGTGTGGCCTGCGCTTTAAGCAACAGTGGAGCCCGTAGCAAATCTCTGTACAATATAATATAATAAATAATACATGCATGTTAGTCTTTAAGGTAAATATATCTATGGGCCAATGCAACCTGAAAATAAAGGTATTTGATTTGAAATCTTAGAAATCCCAAGGTCTTGCGGGGCATCACTCCTCTTAGGCTCATAGCAGTTGTCCGGTAAATCCGGTGGTAAATCCAGCTTGTTTCTTCCCCAGGAGCTAAAAAACCAAATGGTGCGAGCCACCGCGGAGTCAGTGCGTGGTCTGATCGATGGGTGCTTCAGACGCGACATGTCGAAGTTGTACCTGCCAGTCCTGGAGCGCTCACATCGTCGCCTCATCGCACACATACAAGCCATCATAGGACAGGCTTTTGTCGAACGTTAGTTATTTATTTCTCATATTTCTTTAAAAAATATTGTCGACGCATGCTTCTTAAAAGTTTTAATCGTAAATCTATCGCACATTCGATAAGTATAGCAGTATACCCAATTACCTACCTACATAGGCGTAAATAGGCATAGGTAATATTTACGTAGGTATATTAGATAGATAGATAGACAAGACATTTATTCAGCACAAACAATAACAGACACGAAAGATTGAACAAAAAAATTTAACAAATATGTGGGAACAAATATATTGGACTTTCCTACACATTCTCTGACTTTTGCAACTTTAACTTTTGCAAAATGATATTCATTCTTATCGGTAGGTAAGTAGGCGGTTATGATTGACCTGCTCACAACTAAGTATTACTTACATATAGTTATCGGCACGGATATTGAGCCCTGACGTTCACCTGCGCAGAAGCGATTTATTGGTTTATTGCCTTATGTGTACAGTGCGCAAAGCGATCCCCACTCTTCCGCCGAGAGCTCAATATCCGTGCCGATAACTATACTACAACACACAAATATAAAAAACTTGTTTCTAACATCTTTTAATACATAATTAATGCTCAATCCTTGTCTGCGTGAGATGAGGCCTGGGCCCAGCAGTGGGACGATAAAAGGCTGATGGTTTTTGTTTTAATACCAGTTTTATATCTCTGTACAGTGGAAGACAAGTTTTCATCCCTATTCAAATCAATGATCAAAACGTCAGGGGCGCTTCGTCGCGCATTGGAGCACCATCAGCGCTTGCTGGAAGCCACCTCCGACCCTGGCAAGAATCTGGACATGACGCTGCAGTGTACCGTTGAAGAGTATGTGACATTCTTTCAGTTTTATAGAGAAATTCATCTCTTCATGATATATGCTAAGAGTTTGGAGAAAAGTAGGTACCTAGTTATTGCGTAGGAAATTTTAGGTGCCCGAAAAGCGAACTATCCTATGCCCGCCGCGAAATTGTTTTTTTTTAGATAGTCTGAGGCATGGTCGTCGGTCGTGGTTCAAAGGCAGTTTCAAGTTGTTAAAACTTGAATCCTGGAAAACGTTATATTCCCTTGTCTTATCAGAACCAACGACATTTAATATGCGTAAGGAAACCAGGTTTGGAACAGCAATTTAACTTCCTTCCCACACAGGTTGCTTGAAAAAGAGCTAAGAGAATGGCGTCAGAAAGTAGCAGATATCCTGTTAAGCCAGTTCCCTTCGATGTCGCTGCAGAACACGGAAGCCAGCGTCCAGCCGCCAGCGGCCCCGCAAATGTCAGCTATCGATCACCTGGTAATAATAAATCATCATCATCTTCCGAGCCTTTTCCCAACTATGTTGAGGTCGGCTTCCAGTCTAACCGGATACAGCTGAGTACCAGTGTTTTACAAGGAGCGACTGCCTATCTGACCTCCTCAACCCAGTTACCCCGGCAACCCGATACCCCTTGGTTAGCTGGTTATAATAAAAATATGCGCAATAGTCAGTACATATATATATCTAGGGACCTAAATATTGTGCCTGTTATTAAAAACATTAGAGTTTCTTAAATATAACCTGTCAGACCTTATGTTGCAATCCTAGGAACTAGTAGGTAGTAAATAGCTTAAATCCCTACTAATATTATAAATGCGAAAGTAACTCTGTCTGTCTGTCTGTCTGTCTGTTACGCTTTGACGTCTAAACCACTGAACTGATTTTAATGAAATTTGGTACAGAGATAGAGTTGACCTTGAGAAAGAACTTAGGATGGTTTTTATCCCGGACTTTTGAAAAATTCTCTTGGAAACACGATATAACCGAACTCTACGCGGGCGAAGCCGCGGGCGGAAGCTGGTTCTTGATAAAAACACTTTGGTACACAAAATGAAAAATCTGGTTAGGTAGGTAACTTTATATGTAGTTACTTTCAGATAAATAGGTATCTATCGTGGGCTTAAAGTACTGACCCAAGCGCATAAAATTAAGAATTTTATTCCTGTCAACTCAAGTAAAAATCTACCTTTTCTAGATGCAAAAAGCGATAATCGACAAGAAGATCCGAGATGGCGACGTGAACGGTTCCTTCGAACGCGCCCTTTCAGCAGGTGACCTGTCCCTGGTGATGGTGGCCTGTCGTGCCATAGACCCGTCGGAGATCTTCGGCTCCCCCTGCCGCATCCAGCAGCATGTCATACTGTCGCTGGTGCAGCAGCTGGCTACTGATATGCTGCATGAAACGGACTTGAAGTGCAGGTGATTGATAGAATTCTTGAACTATGTTGGTCTAGTTCCTCCTAGATTTGAAGTAAAACCTGCATGGTCCAGGACTCCGTCTTGATACTTTATACTATTCGCTTGATTTGAGGGAATAGTGTCTTTATTTTATGTTAATACAATTAAAATATTATTTTACTAGCTTTTGCCCGCGACTTCGTTCGCGTGGAATAGTGATTTTTGGTTTGACCAATAGATGGCGCTATATGTCCGAAATAAATTTTATTTTTATATTTTTTTGTAATAAAAACTATCCTATGTCCTTTCTCAAGTTCCAAACTATGTCTGTACCAAATTTCACACAAATCGGTTCAGCAGTATAGACGTGAAGAAAAGACAGACAGACAGAAAGACAGACAGACAGACAGAAAGACAGACAGACAGACAGAAAGACAGACAGAAAGACAGACAGACAGAGTTACTTTCACATTTATAATATTAGTTAGGATTAGGATGAATGAATCTTTTATTATGCAAAATAAAAATTTTTAGAATACCTATAGGTACTTCTTTCTCCGAGCCTTTTTTCCCAACTATGTTGGGGTCGGCTTCCAGTCTAACCGGATTCAGCTGAGTACCAGTGCTTTACAAGAAGCAACTGCCTATCTGACCTCCTCAACCCAGTTACCCGGGCAACCCGATACCCCTTGGTTAGACTGGCGTCAGACTTATTGGCTTCTGACTACCCGTTACGACTGCCAAGGATGTTCAATGAAAGCCGGGACCTACAGTTTAACGTGTTTAGAATACCTATACATACCTACGTATAAGTAGTCATTTTTTTCTTTTATGTACCTACCTAATATATTTTGTACGCTAGCTTATTATAATGACCTTTGTCTTTATATTATTCTTATGTTCACAGATACATATCACAGGCCATATTATGCCTGGACGTCCACAGCCGGGATACCCGCCCTCACCTGCCGCTGGTGGTGGAAGAGGTTCGCAAGCACCTCAAAAAGTTCCTCTCTACTTACCCCAACCACGTCGCTGGACGACGCATCAAGTTGATCGGAATGGCAGTCAATCAGTTGCTCATGTAAACTTTGTAACTTTCAGATTTATGTACTTTTTGTGATTTCGATTTTGTGAGATTAAACTAATTATTTTCCTTCTTTAATAAACAATCAAAACGCAATATCTTTTTTTTCATACTCTATTTATAAATGTGCTTACCCAGCTCTGTTTAGTAAGCTACGTATTTTACCTACCTACTGCTTAAATCTAATAGTAGGCACGTAGCCGTACAGCCGTTATAACTATGTATTCCAAAGCTAAATCTGATACGTGACTGATCATTGAAATATCGGATTATTAGAGCTCTGGTTGTTCGATATGAATAGGACAATAAAACTACATTCAATGCAAATGGAAAGCCATAACTCGCCAGAGATGTTTCTTATTACATAGGTATAACACTTAGCATTCGTCTTAATATATTTTTTTAGCTGAAAGCCTTGTTAAAAAAAAGATAAAAAGTCAATGATCTATTTTTTCATTCTTATGGCAACACCACTTTTAAACTGTCATTTCTAATTGTGGTCTTTTTTTGCTCCGTCAATGTTATTTTCGAAAATAAACAATTTACTATGAAATTGGAATAATAAAGCCATAAAACGAGGTTATAAATATAGAATTTGTTGCGGTTTGCAATAAAATGGCTTTTAAGTACTTCTTGTGTGTTCTTTTGACTTACAACATGTTGTTGTCGTGCGCACGGTCGTAACAGTTCGTATAGAAAAACTATGTACGGAGGCTGGTTAAGATATTTAGTTTTGAAAATTAACGAGAGGTGGCGCTTTGTTCAATTTTGTATATTTTTTTTCGTTAGCAACATTATAATGTGGTGTTGCTATCGACTGTTTGTCAGTTCTTTATACGCAAAATACTTACGTCTCTAACTTTGAAATAAGCTTTTTCTTCAGAAAAAAAAGAGGAATGCAAACTTCAAAGCATCTAAATCATAAACAAAATATGTCTACACATGTGATCTACACTTACTTGTTGTTACTTGATATTTATTAAGGTAGAAAATCGCTTTGGTTTTTTCCAAGTGGTTTTGTAAATTTTTGTGTGTAATGGAACGCATATATGTCATGGCGTCCGGCCGGTACCCTTTAAAAGTTGTTGATTGTGTTGTGTGGTGCGTTCTCCTGTTTTTCCGTATATTTGTGGCTTTTCCGACAACGTTTGCTTTCCAAAGGACACCGAAATCTCCGCTTTAATTTTACACCTGTGCGCACTACTTTGGACTCCGAGTTTTCTCTTTACGATTTGGATTTGACGATATGGGATCTCCGTTCAGATGTTGTGTTCGTTATTGCACTACAACTCGCAGTAAGTTTTAAATATACTATTTTAATGTGGACTTTCCCATTATAAGTATATACAGTACAGTATTATAGGAGATACCGTAGAACAATAATAATATGTCTTCATTTACAGGTGATGATTGCAATGTTATTTTGCATTCATTTCCCAACCCCGATAAGGAAGAGGACAGATTTAGATCTTGGGTCTACTCAATTGGGGGAGATATTCTGGTTTTGGATAACCAATTTGTATTCAAAAACAGAAAAATATGCCACAAGCACTTCGAAAGTAAATACCATACAAGAAGTTCAAGATTAAGTGCTAATGCAGTTCCTACTTTGCATTTAAAAGGTACTTGAAATGTGTTTTTGCCTGAGTACAACTATAGATTTTTATCTATACTATTACTATATAGGTAACTATCTATACTATACTAATATTATAAAGAGGAAAGACTTGATTGTTTGTATTGAATAGGCTTCTAAACTACTAAACCGATTGAGATAAAATTTGGTATGGACATAGATTAAAACCCGGTGAAAGACTTGGATTGACACCCAGGATTTTTCAGGATGCGGGTGAAACCGCAGGCAGACAGCTAGTATAATATTAACAGGAAAGATTTAACTCAAAAACTACTGGTGTATCTACTTGGGAAACAAGTGAGACAAGTTGTTGCTGGATAAATACTGTCATGCATAGGATAGTTTTTATTTGAATATGAGAAGTAGTTCCCTTGGGATGTAGGTGAAACCGTGGGTGGACTGTACGTAGCTGTTTTCTGCAGCTTCACCCGTGTCCCGGGGGAACTTCTCCCCATACCTGGATAAAATATAGCCTATGTCACTCCCAGATAATATAAATATTTAATGGTGACAGAATTTTTAAAAATTTTCCAGTAGTGTTTGAGTTTATCCATTACAAACAAACAAACAAAGTTATCCTCTTTACAATATTAGTGTAGATGTAGACTAGCGCTATGCCTGTGAACGTAATTTGAATAAGCATTACTGCTCAAAACACTTTCTATTTATTTGGGAATGAGAAATTTTACTGCAGTAAAAAGTTGGCAATTAAATATGTGACCGACTCCACATTTGACACGATTTACATTTTGTTTTGCGTAATTATTACAATTAGTACTATGTTTTTAGTTTCAATTTAAACATGGCTTTGTAGCAGTTTCAACAATTATTCTATAGAGAAAAAATGCCAACCAAGGATATTTTGAAATATCATTTATTTAGTAAAATATAAATGTGACTGACACTACATGCAAAAGGAAGTTGTTTTCGAGAGAATTTTTAAAGTTAAATAACCTTCCTTCGTCAAAGATTAAAAACAGGCACAATTTATTAAAAAAAAAAGAATAAGTGCTTTATCAAAAGTTTCTAAAAGTATATGTATTTCATTTACAGGCATACCTTGTAAAAGACCATTATCAGATGTTACCAATGTGACCAGTTACAATCCAATATTTGCTCAACCTTCAACATCCACAGCAGGTAAGCCATAATTTTGTTACTGAGGTAATCTTGAAAGCATGTTAGTGTTATTCAGTAAAGTGAAAAAGTTTAATTGTCACATCAACTTTATTTTTAAAGTAGTAAGTTTTTTTATTTGATAGAGTTAATATATGATTGTTGCACTTGACTTAACATTGGTATAAAAAATATTTTGTAAATTATTTGTGATTTTTTCTTCAGAACTGGTTAACTTATTTTGGCAGGTCCACTTCATTCTGGTGAACCAATATCTATCAAGACCAGTGAACTTGAGAAGCTAGCAGAAGCAGGTAAATTTCTTAAAACACTTATAGTTTTAACTAGCTTCCGACCGCGGCTTCGCCCGCGTCCAGTTCGGTTATATCGCGTTTCCAAGAGAACTCTCCAAAAGTCCGGGATAAAAACTATCCTACGTTCTTTCTCAATGTCAACTCTATCTCTGTACCAAATTTTATTTAATTCCGTTCAGTGGTTTAGACGTGAAAGCGTAACAGACAGACAGACAGACAGAGTTACTTTCGCATTTATAATATTAGTAGGGAAGTAGGGATTTAACCCCTATTTCACCCCCACACTGGTAAAAAAAATAACTTTCAAAATGAACAAACGATTTTTTGTTTCTTATGACGTGATATTTGATGAACTTGTGTACTAACTTTCAACCCTTATTTCACCCCCCAGCTGGTCGAAATTTCAAAAATGCTAGAAAAAATGTTTAATGATTTCTTATCAAGTGCTTAAATATAAAGTTTCATGGTTTTATCTTTTAAAATTAAGAAATCCCATACAAACTTTCAACCTCTATTTCAACCCCTTCATCCCTTTTTTTCGAAATAAAAAGTAGCCTATGTTCTGTCTCGGGGTCTAAAGATTGTCTGTACCAAATTTCATCAAAATCGGTTGCGAGGATTAAGCGGGAAAGCGTAACAGACAGACAGAGTTACTTTCGCATTTATTATATTAGTTTGGATTAAAATCAGTTGATAGGTATGGTAGATATATTTATTTTCTACCATCAATGTGTATTATTCAAGTATTCTATACAATACCTAGGCAATTTATAGAATACTTGGGGTGTTTAGGGTTAAACAATGTATGAAAAATTGCAAATTTGATTGTCCATTAAATACTTTGCCTAGGTAATGTATACCATACCTGCTGGTTCTTCAGCAGTGTATATATATATATTTTATTATGTTTATACATAAATGCATTAATTTAATTTTTCAGATTTAGGCAAACCTGTAAAGACTTCAGGAGTAAAACATATTTCCCTAAAACAAGCAGCTGCAATGACAAAAAATGGTAAATATTTATTTCATAGATTGTATTAGTATACTATGTGGCGATAAGGTTATCACTAGGGAAATTGTTTATTTATTTAATACAATTATTAGATCAATAGTTAACTGTGTACTATTTTATGTGATACTGATAACATTATCGCTACACTGTATATTGCAGTAAGAATTTCAAAAATAGAGAATAGAGTTTTTGGTCACATAGAGAGGAAGATTGGGCTGAAGTAGATTTTCCTCCAAAATAATTAATTGAAAATCTCATTATGTCAAAGTCGCACTTGAATAAGTTAAGTTTTCAATTTCTATGAAAGAGATAATTGACCTACCTTTTAACAGGTTTTTTTTTTTCAGTACCAAACTTAGCGAATCTGCAAAAAACAATCAAGAAGTTACAACAAAAGAAAGAAAGTTACGCCACACGACTGAAAAGAGCCTTAAGACTTTCTGAAAATACCACTTTTCAGAAGTGCTTACAAAAATTTTCGACTTTGGCAGCCTTGTTTACAGTCATGCAATTTCGCGAAATTTCAAAAGGAAAAATGGGAAGAAGGTTCACAAAGGACGAAAAAATCATGGCTCTCAGTTTGTACAAACAGGGCCCAAAAGCATATAGATGGCTCAGTAAAATATTTATTTTACCATCTCCTATCACTCTGAGTCGTCTGATTTCCTGTGCTGGTCTAAGACCAGGAATCAACAAAAGGATATTTAACCAGTTGAAGAAAAGAGCCCAAAAAATGACAGAAAATGAAAAGTTATGCATTCTTCTGTTCGATGAAATATCTATTACACCCCATTATGACTATAATAGAAAACGAGATGCCATTACGGGATTTATTAATAATGGAAAACAAACAAACAGGAACATAGCGGATCATGCACTTGTTTTTATGTTAAGAGGGTTTGTAAATAATTACAAACAACCATTGGCTTACACATTTTGCAAAGGAACAACTTCCAAAGGAGATTTGAAACTTTTAATAAAAAATATTATTTCCGAATTGCAACAGTGTGGGTTTTATGTGCTTGCAACGGTCTGTGACCAAGGGACTACAAATGTTAGCGCTATAAACGAATTGATAGAAGAAAGAAGAGTTGATTATATAAGAAAAAATCTAAATTTTAAGCATCAAATATTTGAAGTCAATGGCAAGGAAATAATACCTATTTTTGACACCCCCCACTTAATAAAAGGGATTAGGAATAATTTAATTACCAAGAATTTGAAGTGCATTATAGAAGATGAAGTTAAAATTGCGAAGTGGGACCACCTAATTAAACTTCATGAGGAAAATCCTTCTTATAAAGGTATACGATTAATTAAAAATCTTACAGAAGCCCACATTGATCCAAAGAAAATCCCCAAGATGAAGGTTAAGATGGCAACTCAAATATTTAGTCAAACAGTCGCTACCAGTATGGGATACCTAGCAGGTGAGTAGTAATACACGCAAAGTACTGGCACGGGTCTTGAATGCTGACCTTCAGCTGCGCACATGCGAAATTTTGGGTTATACTGAGTTTACAATGCGAAAAGCGCCCCCACTCTACGCCGAGCGTTCAAGATCTGTCCCGATACCTATAATAAAATTTGTACAGATAAGTGGTAATTATACACTTTCCTGAGCCTAAAGTATTTACTAAAACTTGATAATGTGTTTGTTTATAGAAAACTAGCTTTCGTCAGCGGTTTCACCAGCTTCTTGAGGGAACTACTATATGTTTTTCCGATGAAGGCTATATTACTGCCAAGTTTAATCCCAATCGAGGTTCCAAATGAGGTTTCTAATATAATAAGGAAAGATTTGTATTTTTGTGTGTTGAGTAAACTCAAAAATTAGTGATCCAATTGAGATTAAAATTTGTATAGACATAGATTTAAATCCGAGGAATAACATAATGATAGTTTTTATCAGTTCCCTCACGACGCTGGTGAAATCGCGGGCGGACAGCTAGTAGTCATTATACCAAACATGATTTCGAAGTTTCATAAAGCACCAATTACCTGATCACTAGTAATATGCAATACAAAGTTTCTTAGGGATCATTTAAATTAAATTAATTTTATTTCTACTTTTCAGATAAAAGAATACTTCCTTCGGAGTGCAAAGATACCGCAGACGTATTGATGTTTTTCGATCAACTTTTCGACTCTATGAATGGCAGTTTTGAAAATTCAAAAAAAAGAAGCGGTAAAGTGCTGTTAAAATCAGTCACCCCAAAATCTGATCACAGTAAGGTATGGGCGAGGGCAAAAAAAGTTTTAAAATCTATGAAGTTTATTGGTAGAGGAGGAAGGGAAGGTAGTGTGCCATCAATTACAAACTGGTTACGTACGCTGGAAAATATTGAAGTTTTAAAAAATAAGGCATTCAATGAATATAATATAAAATCATTCTGGATGAGACACTTAAATCAAGATCCATTAGAGAATTTTTTTGGCTGTATACGGTCTCATGGATACAGAAATATATCACCAACCCCATCTGGCTTTGAGTCAGCTTTTGCAAGCTTATTAATAAATAATTTATCAAGTAGTCATTCTGTAGGGTCAAATTGTGAAGAAGATGACTGTAAAATTTTTCAATCAATGGACTACTTATTAAAAAAGGAGGATATTAATGAACTCACAGAAATAAATGAAATAGATATCGATGATATTAATTGCGAAATTATAGATTTTAATGAAAAAAAAAGTAATCCAAAAATTATAAGCCAACTCAGCTACGTAACCGGCTATGTAATAAAACAGGCAAAAAAAAATGTATTTAAAAATTGCAAAAATTGTAAAGCAATTTTATATTGTAATGAAGAAGAAGAACAAGAAATAAATGAATATATAAAAATAAGAGAGTACTCTTCGTTTAAATCACTCGCCTACCCTTCCGAAAACACAACAAAACTATTCTCTGCAATCCAAGACGTAGTCACTTATATTTTAAAAAGAAAAAGTGATATGCCTCGCATAAAAAATTATATAAAGACAATTTTGTACACAGTCATAGATTTTAGTTTTTTGACTTGCCCAGACCACAAAAGCGAGTTGACAGATTTTTTATTTGACTTTTCTTCAAGATTTTTTATAAATAACTGGTGCCGGGATGTAAATTTGTTATTAAATGGCACCAGGACAGAAAAAGATGAAGATGATAGCATTAAAGAACGGGCTATTACTTATTATAATAAAAGACACATTATCAAATCATAATAATGATTGTTTTATTTTTTATTCCCTTAGAACTTTTATACTGTGTTCATCTACCGTTTCTCTGTACTGATAATTAATATTTTTCTGTACTATCATAAACATCAGTTCAGACGAAACGGTAGATGAATTCAGATTTAGGTAAGATTTTTGTGCAACAGAGCTATATAATGGTTTTGCTAGCTATAGGTATATACATAGCAAGTTGTAGTTCCTAAAATAAACAAAGGATGGCGCTGTACTGCATTGGCCACTGATAACTCTATTCTTGTAATGTACTCTGTGCGTGCGCCTCGGCGGCGGTGCATGGGCACGGCGTGGACAACTTGGAGCGGGAGACGGACGGCAGCTTCCGCGCGCGGGATTACGAGCACTACGGCGACTCCGGCCACAACTCCGAGTTCGACCACGAAGCGATACTAGGTAAAACGACACAACGTACCTTGTATTTAACTCGTATTGTGACGTCGGACGCAAGATTTAGCAACAGCTCGGCAAACTTCGCTCAGTTGATAAGGAATGCGTTAGCGTGCGCTCGAGATGTCGATTAAGAACGCGTTGTTTGTTTTCGTGCCGCTTGCATTGGCGTTGACTTACTATTTCTCTTTAGGGAGCGTGCGGGAGGCCGAGGAGTTTGACAAGCTCAGCCCGGAGGAGTCCAAGCGGCGGCTGGCGCTGCTGCTGCCCAAGATGGACCTCAACGGAGACCAGCAAGTGGACCGGAAAGAACTTAAGAACTGGATATTGAAATCATTTATGTAAGTTTTATTTTATTCACTGTTTCTTATTTTTATTTATTGGTATGCAGGTTTTATGTTGTATAAAGTCTGTGTTGTGTTATACTTATTTTGTTTGGCTATAGTGAACCGTGAATATAAAATGAATATTCAGTAAAAGTGCGGGGTGCATTTAAGTGTTTTTTTGGGGAATGAAACAATGAGAATGAATTTAACATGACAAAAGTCACAAATCAAATATTTCTTTGCAAGTTGACTCTTTAAATTAAATATGACTGAGACTGAGAGTCCCCTCACATTGCAAACCAAATATTTGGTTGACAGTTGACTTAATGGATGGCAAACATTTTGATTAAAAAAAAATCTTGATTCGAATCAGACTGATAAATAGCTGATGGCTCGTTATATGAGAACAGCCGCTGTGGCCGAAATCGGCCGTGAACGCCATTGTTTGTTATGTGCATACTGCCATTCATCTTCACACGGATTTATGGGCCCAAACAATCTGCTGACTAAAAGTACTTCACCTGTCACCTTTAATTTAACTTTAATTTCACAAAACAGCAACCTGTCTCGTGAGGAAGCACAGGAGCGTCTTGCAGAAGCGGATGAGGACCGTGATGGAGCAGTAACCTGGCTGGAGTACTTGCACGACACCTTTGGAGTTGATTCAGAAGATGATGTGGGCCCCGATGACACTGGAGACTCAGGAATGGTGGGTAAACCATGGCTTAGCATGGATTATTTTGTAATCAAAAAAACAATAACGTTTAATCTATACTATAATATTATAAAGAGGAAAACTTTGTTTGTTTGGATAAACTCAAAAACTACTGGACCGATTTTAAATATTCTTTCACCATTAGAAAGCTATATTATCTGCGAGTAACATAGGCTTTATTTTATCCCGCTAATCTCAGGAACGATTGGTCCGATTTGAAAAATTCTTTCAGTGTTAGATAGCCCATTTATCGAGGAAGGCTATAGGCTACTTTTTATCCCGGTACGGGCAGTAGCTCCCACGGAACGCGGGTGAAACCGCGGGAAAACGGCTAGTTTGTTATAATATAACTGTTAAATTGATTCAGATGTTGTGAAGATAGTTGATATCCAGGAGACATCAGAAGTTACTTTTTATCCATTCGCAGAAAATAATTCCCTCAAGAGAGTTTTCCCCAAGTCAGTGGCCAAATCTGGTTGACAGTACAATTTGATAACTTCCTTGTTCCTTGAGTCATATGTGATTATGTTATACACACTAATTGTTTAACTATTGTGTCTGCTTTGGTGATAGAGCTTAACCACTGGGTTAAGCTCCCATGCAATCTACAGCCATGCCATGTATATTAATTTGAAACCCATAGGAACCGCTGGCCATACTGGGATAAAATGTAGCCTATGTTATCTGGGAAGAATGTAGCTTTCCAACAATTAAAGAATTTTTTCAAATAGATTCAGCAGTTTCTGAGCCTTTGGGTACAAATAAACAAAAAATCTTCTTTAATATATTTATTAGTAAAATTGTTTTTTGTTTGTAGCTACTGCAAGAAGAGAAAGCGATGTGGGCGATAGCTGACGCCAACAGCGACGGGAAACTTGAAATTCACGAGTTCCAGGTCAGTTCAAGATAGTTAAATTTTGAATACCTGTGATATTCACTACATGTATGTCTACAACAACCACAATTTATTTTACATTAGGAAAATGGAAAGAGGAATCTAACTTTCGTGATAATATTTTCTTGCCTTATCACGTTTCTGCCCTTTAATCCAATTTTATTTGTGGTCAGATCATATGCATTATCTGCCTACAGACTATGTACTAGACTTTCTGGCTTCTGACTACCCGTAACGACTGCCAAAGATGTTCAAATGACAGCCGGGACTTACAGTTTAACGTGCCCTCTGAAATATGGAGCAACTCGTTATGACAAGATGTTCACCCATCCACGGACCGACCCCGCCAAACGTTGCTTAACTTTGTCTCTTTATGTCACAAGAAACATTTATTTTTACTTTGTTATGTTCATGTCTTAAATAATAGTTTATGTACCAAATGTGGGTCATGACGCCATACTCCATTTTCTAAACATAATATTAGCTTCCTATGTTTTGATTAACCACACATAAAGCATAAACATAAAGCATAAAGTTAGGATTGACTTGATACCATAGATTAGATGTCTATGCTTGGAATCTTTTTTAATTATATTTTATATAAGTATAGAAAGATATAATTCAGGACACATTTATGCATGTACTTATATTAACTTCACCTGTAACTATGTATGTAACAAATTAAATTTGACCCACTTCCCGGTTTTCGATTACGATGTTTTTTTTTATCCCTACGTGACTTCCATTAAAAATCATGCGTGATTTTTACCAACTCTCTGATCATCCACACAGGTGTTCACGAACCCTGAGGAGCACGAGGAGATGCACCAGATCCTCATCAACCAGACCCTGAGAGAGAAGGACACCAACAAGGACGGGCGTATTGACTTCAACGAGTATGTAGGGGAGAGAGGTCAGTATGTAATTGAGTAGATTATCTATACTAATATTATAAAGAGGTAAAATTTTTAAGTTTGTATATAGGGGGTAAGCTTTGGAACAATGGAAGATTTACAAAGTTTTTCACTGATAGATAGCTACAATGTTCCTGAGTGCCATTGGCTATATTTTAGCCCGGTACGGGCAGTAGTTCCCACAGGACGCGGTTGAAACCGCGAGAAAACAGCTTGTGTAAGATAAGCATAGTCATCACTACATTTTTAAAATTATGCCGATCTTGACACCTGGATTGGCATAGTTTTTGAGTTGATTCCAAATAGACAGACAAAGTTAGTTTCTTATGATTTCGCACGCAAATTTTTTTTTAGGGTTGAACTCGAAAACTACTGAAACGCTTTGCGTCAAGCAGTACATATTTCATCACTACAAATTCACGTATTAGGTACAGTTTCGAACTCAGCTATTTGAATGATAGTTTTCTAAAACGGAGCAAGTGTTTACCAAACTCAACCTTAGACTTTATCCAATACAACTCTAATTTACGTAGACATCAAACAAACATTCATTCAGTCTTATTTCATAGAGTATAAGGTTTAATATTCAAGGGAGCGATTCAAACAAGGAACGCATTTCTTCTGCTTGATATCGTCCGCCCACCTCGCGAGTCAAATGTCAAAAACAGCTGATTATTATGGCTATTAATATCGGTTATAACGCATTCTCATTGCTTCGTGAAATTAAATTAGCTTACCTACCTATCTTTATTTCGTTGGAAATTGCCTATAGCAGTATTTACAAGAGTGGGTGATCTTAAAAAGTAGCGTGTAGCTTTCCTCAATATATTGGCTATCTATCATCGAATAATTCTGCAAATCGATCCAGTAATTGCTAATATTAGTCCGTTTAAAAGCATACTCTTCAGCTTTATAATATCTCGCTCCTATCGAACCTACCTTAAAATAAAAAAAACATGTTAAACCAGCAGTTCAGGCTTAAAAAAAAACCGGAGTTAGAAACTAGTTTTACGGACAAAGTAAACCTCTCCTAATCTCTGCATGGCTAGTAATTCTCACGGTAGTAAGTAGTGCATTGTTCTACATTTCAACACAATAGGTACCAATTGACCTAACTCTATAGTAACGGTGTTTGTGCTTGCTTGTCACCTGTTGTGTGTGCATGTTTGTTTTTGTACGTATTATTGGTAATAATAGAACACAATTTTATTTCTAGGCGATTATTAAATAAAATTATTAAAAATAGCCTATAAGTAAAGGCGTTTTTCGCTCCGCTTTTGAGGTCAAAAAGTTTTTTTGGGGGTTTTTATTCAGTTTTGATCTTGAATAGTCAATCAAATAAACAGATTTCGAAATTAAAACAAAAATCTCAGATTTTTCGAAAGATTCTCGATTCCCGAGGGTCATAAAAGAAGTCTAAAATCTTCCTTGATAAATGCCATATTTGTCTGTCGAGCATCTGAATAATATATAAGGCTACTTTTTACCCTGACTCGGGCTATTAGCCTGACTCAGAAAGTTTAAATGTGACGCGAACGAAACCATGAGAAACAACTAGTAGCGTAATAGGTGTGGTACATAACTTTCTGTTATGGAATTCATAAAACGTATGAAGATAAAATCTTTCTAACTAAGCAATTTGATACACGACCACTTGCCGTCCATTATAATCTATTATCCCAATCAGAGTGTTGGCTGCTCGAATTAGGAGCGATTACGTCAATTAGTCACTATCGTTTACAGCCGATCCCAATTTCTTATCTATCCATAGATTTGCTTACAAAAGAGATAGACGTTTGACATTAGCCCCATATAAGTAACTAGCTTCTGCCAGCGGTTTCACCCGCATCCCGTGGGAACCTCTGCACGAACCCGGATAAAAAGTAGCCTATAGCCTTCCTCTATAAATGGGCTATCTAACACTAAAAGAATATTTCAAATCGGACCAGTATTTCCTGAGATTAGCGCGTTCAAACAAACAAACAAACTCTTCAGCTTTATAATATTAGTATAGATGTAAAGTGGTGGTAGGCCAGTGGGTAAAGAACCAACCTCTCAAGTATGAGGGCGTGGGTTCGATTCCAGGTCAGGCAAGTACCAATGCAACTTTTCTAAGTGTGCACTTTCTAAGTATATCTTGGACACCAATGACTGTGTTTTGGCGGGCACGTTTACTAAAGAGTATTGGGTTGCCCGGGTATCTGGGTTGAGGAGGTCAGATAGGCAGTCGCTCATTGTATAACACTGGTACTCAGCCGCATCCGGTTAGACTGGAAGCCGACCCCAAAATAGTGGGGGAAAGGCTCGGGAGATGACCAAGCAAGACAACAGATAGTTTGCGCATTGGGAACAGGCGTTAGTGACACAGTTTGTGTTAAACGCACTTTGTACTTGCATACATTATATGTATAGTGCAGCTAATGTATTTATTTAAATATAGTGCTGGGTCAGCTAGCGGTCGGAATTTGAGCGTTATTCGATAATTTAAATAAATTTGGATGTTTTTTAATTTCAATAGCCTCGCGAATCATCCTAGGTAGGAATCGGTTTTCTTTTGCAAGGACTTGTGGTTTATCAAATCTGATGTAATGCTGGGCCTTGTCTAGTGTGTGTTCACAAACTGCTGACTGTCTGGAACGGCGGTGTTTGACATCGGCGATGTGTTCTTTTACCTAGGATGATTCGCGAGGCTATTGAAATTAAAAAACATCCAAATTTCAATAGAGAAGATGGCTGGTGCATACCACCTGCTTGGAATCCCATCATAGAAACTATTAAATCAAAATCCAAGCCTACAACTGCTCGACCTAAGGATACAGTGAGCTCGTTTTGCGTGAATCGGATTGTCAATAATAATCAACAAAATGTAGGGTAGCTGTTTGTAACTAATATATCAAGACGACCAACACCTTAGTCTGCCCGTGACCATGGATGCTGTAAAGGATCCGAAACGTCGGGATTAAATAATATTAATATAACCGCGATAAAACCCGTAAAAGTAGTTTTATTTAAATGTCTGATATTCGCGTAACTGTTTTTTTTTTTTTTTCAAATCGGATACCTACCTAGCCTACCTAGTTCCTGAGCAAAAAAAATTCAGCTTGATAATATTAGGAATTTTTTTTATAGTTTTAGTCTTTACAAAAATCAACAGAACATTTTTTTCTATACATACAATAAAAAAAAACAATTATTCTCTTATTACAGGTAACCACCAAGACAAGGGCTGGTTAATATCCGAGAAGGATAAATTCGACAATGATTTAGATCTGAACAAAGACGGAGTCATTGACATGGCCGAGATACACACGTGGATCATACCTAATAACGAGTGAGTATCTGCCTAGCCATTTCCTTATGGGGTCAAGGGCCCGATTCTCCTAAGTTAATAATGTCAAAATTGAATAGAAATTGAATCGCCATAGCAGTTTTAACCATATCGGGCATTCTGCTACTATTATAAGACCAATTGTATTCAAACGACATTCGATTGGTTTGCGATTGCTCTACAATCATATTAATCTATTACTAATCGTAAATCATTTGCAGACAAAATGATTCATTATTAAATGACAGAAAAGGATAAAAATGTTTATTTCAAAGAAAAAATAGCGGAATGTCACATACGCTTCAATCGAAATTGAGTCGTGATAGGATCTCAGTCGAATGTGAATCGTATGTCGCTTAAGTAAAATTAGGAGAATCGGGCCCCTGGTTATAGCGTAATGCAGCTGGGTACCAGGGCTTTACTTGTGGACTGCCTGTATGACCCATAGTAAAAAATGATTCTGATATGTGCCAAAGAGAAGTTAAGGGGGGATTTTTGGGTACATGGACATTTTATATATTACCAAAATGTGTTTGTGTGTTACCAAGACTTTTAAATTATGTATATTTCTATCATGAATGACTACTATGGATGTAGCAAGCTTTCTCGTAGAGCGTCACCTATGCTCGGGCCAGTGGCGTAGCGTGCCTTGTCGGGGCCCCGTATAAAAAAATAGTTTGGAGGCCCTTATATGGGGGTAAAGATTTTTCACAAAAGAAAAAAAAAATTGTGAAAAGAAATATTTATTTATAAAATTTAACCATTTTACAAATAAAAATCAAATTTTAAATATTCACTCTCTTTGCTTTTTTCGGCAAACTGATTTATTAAATCATTTATGGCTGATGATGATTTTTGTTATAGTTTAGTTAGAATTAGAAAGTTTTTATTTTTTTCCTTACACACTTTTGGGGCCCGTGGCCCGGGGGCCCCGTATAATTGACACGGCAGATACGGCGGTAGCTACGCCCCTGGCTCGGGCCCTCCCCGTGAGCGCTACTCATACTCTAAGACACGGTATAGTCACGGTAGAAACCGATTGCTACGCCACGATAACAAGTCGGAGAACTACTATGGATGAATATAAGTTTATATTGTTTAAAAAAATATCATTACATTTCCAGCGTAAGGTATAGTAAAAGATATGCTTCTCTTGACAGGTAACTATCATATTTAATACAAATTAGTTCATAGCCAGTCTTACCAGTCTGACATAGACAAACTGTGTATCTGACTTCCTCAAACCAATTGCCATGCTAATACTTAAAATCTATTAATATATTATCAGTCCGTTTGTGGATGGCCCCAGGCTAAACCCCAATTTAACCGTCTTTCACCCTTGTATAACAGCATTTTCAATTTACTGTACACTTACACTGCACTTTAGAGAATGTTTAACACTCCTTATCGGCTAAACTTGAGAACAATTTACGGGGTTTATGGCGACGTGAAATCTCACAGCGTGTCCAATTGTGGCAAATGTATGCAGAATTATATATATACCGGTTGTTTACATTACTTTACTGTACTATATCGTATTAATATTGTTGTTTATCGTTACAAGAATTAAAAATGAATGAAAAACCTAGGTTGCTTATATTAGAATTTATTTACACATTCTATCAAGGTTATTTAGCAATGTCTCTCAGTTTCACTCGCATCCTAAGTACACTACCTATAAGCAGCCTGATGAAACAGCCTATTCCATTCTATATGTAACACTTATCTAAATAACTAGCTTCTGCCAGCGGTTTCACCCGCATCCCGCGGGAACTACTTCCCGTACCGGGATAAAAAGTAGCCTATAGCCTTCCTCGATAAATGGGCTATCTAACACTGAAAGAAATTTTCAAATCGGACCAGTAGTTCCTGAGATTAGCGCGTTCAAACAAACAAACAAACTCTTCAGCTTTATAATATTAGTATAGATTACAGCTATTCAAAAACCCTTATTACAGGAATTACTTGACCGATTTGAAAATATTCTTCTAGCTTTAAGTAGAATAGTTGTCAAAGAAGGGAAGTTTATAGTGATTACCGGGGTGCGCTAAGTAATTTCAAGATGTCTAACGTACTAAAAGTATTATTAAAACACTCCCAATTAACCCAGCAAACAACCATTATCATTCCTAAAACCACACCCAATAATTCCATATTCCATCATTTCAGTGAAATAGCGGACGAGGAAGTGGACCACCTGTTCGCTTCAGCAGACGACGACCACGACGACCTCCTGTCATTCGAGGAGATACTCCGTCACCACGACGTGTTCGTGGGCAGCGAGGCGACGGACTACGGCGGCGATCTGATGGGAGAACACTTCGATGATGAGCTCTGAACCATCTGTTTTGTGGCTCTGCGCGTCGCTATTAGAATACGTTGATGGTGAGTTTGTTACAAGTAGGGGGTACTTTGGCTTTTTTGCCGATTTTAGTTTGCGAGTACTTGTAAAAAGTTCAAGTGGATCCAAGTTGATTTGAAGTAGCAAAAATATTGTTTAAAATACTCAAAATATCTAAAACACAAAACGCTGTCGACATCATCATCTCCCGAGCCTTTTTCCCAACTATGTTAGGGTCGGCTTCCAGTCTAACCGGATGTAGCTGATGAGATGTAGCGACAATAATAGTTATAAGGTGTTGATTTGCATTTGTGCCATACTTCAGGAGGAGGACATAAAATACGTAAATAATCGATTGGAATTACAGTAGACGGGAAATAGCTAATATGCACTGCTTTTTTTGTCATTGTAATGTCATAGTATTTCAAAAGTAATCCAATTTTATGAATAAAACTAGCTTTTGCCCGCGACTTCGTTCGCGTGGAATAGTGGCATCCGGCAGATTTTTGGTTTGAACAATAGATGGCGCTGGTTGCCCGGAATAAATTGTATTTTTTATTTTTATTTTTGTAATAAAAACTATCCTATGTCCTTTTCCTGGCTCTAAACTACCTCCCTGTCAATTTTCAGCTAAATCGGTTCAGCCGTTCTTGAGTTATAAGTGGAGTAACTAACACGACTTTCTTTTATATATATAGATTTATGAATAATCGTTGCGTATGCTTTGTGTTTGCGTTTGTGTGAGGGCGCAGCACGGTTTTAAGGCCAGTAACACACGCGCCAAGTTTAAATACGGCTAGATGACATTGACGGATTTCCGAAAAAAAAAAAAAAAAAAAAAAAAAAAATTGTACCAATTTTTTTGTTGATTTGGGTTGAGAATCATTAGTATAATTATGTCCCTGACTATGGCACGGATGCAAATCAACAGCTTGTATAGAGGTATTATGTACGTATTTATAGATGGCCAGTTTGCTTTAAGCTTAGCTTTAAATAAAAAAGTCAAAGTACGCTCAGCTTTTGACTCTATCTTTCAAGTTAAATTCATACTCAGAACATTATTTTTATGAAATAAGCGGTACCTTTATGTTAACAACTCACTTGAATAAAGCAATACTACTGTTTTATCAACGTATAGACGCGAAGATTTTCAATGCAAAGGGCGGATTTAACGCACAATATACTTAATAAGTTATAAGACTTCCGCCGTTCTCGAGAGAATGGGATAACACGCCATTAAGTTTGGCGCGAACTATACCATGTATTAGAACTATTGTACTAGAAACATTTGTACCAAAATATAGGTATAGGCATTCGCCAATCACAATTAAGTTGTATCACGTGATCTTTGTAAAGAACCAATGGCAGTCGTTTATTTTATCTGTGACTAATAGGCGTTCATAATGTCCTTTATAAACTGTATGTGCTATATATAGTTTTTATATGTTCTGTGGGCCCGAGTTTTAATTAGAAATATTGAAAATAAGTTATCAAGTGCTTATTGGTAAATTTTTCACTAAAATTGAATTTTGTGTTCTATATTTTCTGTAATGCTTGATGAACTGAATGTTATTGTTAATATTTATTGCCATTTATCGACAAAATTATGTTGGAAAGTCAATTTTATCTTTGCCTCTGAAAATATCTCATAAACCATGTCACGTCGATACTTATGTAATTTATTAATTATTAGTATTATTTAATAGATTTATATTAGTTTCAAATTGCGGCCTAATTTTAATGTAGTGTGTTATCGAAATGTTTACCTCCAAATAGGTATAATAAATCAATAATCTCCACGTGGCTTTACATGAATAAATTATAACAATTCATTAGTTACTTAAATATTGTGAGGAAAACATTTCGTGTTGGTCAACTTATTTTTATTAATCCAGTGACAATATAAAACATTAAGCAAACTAGCGCCATTTCCAACCTGACGGAATTTTCCTGAACTATTATAATCCAGAATTGCCATGAGACCACATAGTAATAAATATATATATAAATGTACCTACTTCATTGTACAAAGATATTCAATAATACTGAGTTAATAGTAAATACATGCTTTATATAATACTAAATATCGTGCATTATGTAATTCAGTACATAGACTAGTCATACAATATTAATATATTTTAAGATACAGATTTACATTAATGAACATTGTTTAAGAAGTTATTAGGCCGTACCGTTGTGTATTATCAATTAACTAATGTGAAATAAATGTAAAAATGCTTATTAAACAATGTTTATAATTAATAAGATCTTTTGTTTATTTCAAACCCATACGTAATTTTAAAATACCGAAGCAAAATACGTATCTCTATAGAAATCTCAGGCAAATTATTTTGGGGAATACAACGAGGATAAAATAAAACACCAAAAGCAAGTCCATTTACAATGTTTTTTTAATCAATATAATAATATTCTTAATAAATCCAAAATATTTACACAATACAAAAAACATACAATACTACCATGATCGGCGTCCGTGGCCAGCAGTGACGGCCAGTGCTACTTACTAACCAATATCGGGGAACTGCTTGCAACCACTACTCTATTGCGTTGGCTTAGAGTTCAATATCGGGCGCCGCTTCCTCAACAGGCTTTACACCACAACGTTAAATAAAACAAGTAATTTGTTAAACAAATGACCGTTTACATGGATTTCTAAACTTGTGGCTGATACAAATTTTAAATAGGAAGCGGCGTCACCGCTCAAGATTGAACCATTCCGTGGAACGCTACAACATACATACACGGACATCAAAACTATCACGAAATGATAGAACGGGGCTCGCGTACCACGGAACGGCCGTCAAATGCATCTTTAAGCTTTGATTAATAAACGTTATGTGACACTTGCGTATCGATATTTTATTCCCAACGATGGGCGTGGAGTGTTAGAAATTCTCTTGTATTACAAAACTGACGCGTCAACACATATTCCATTCCCGCAAGGTGTTCGACTGTACCTATCCTTCTTATAGATAAATTATAAATTGCTAAGTAAGGAGTGATGCAAGCTTTCAAAGGAAATTAAAGTGATTTCTCAGAACAAGCGAAAAACGAGCGTTCACACTGCGGTGTAATGCTGGTTATATTATAGCAATTCATGTTGTAGTTCAAGAACGATATGCAACAACTGGCGAACGCTACAAGTACTTGCAATATATCGACAAATAGAGGTGTGATAGCTATCGGAATTATCGATGTCGATACTACAGTCTAATATTATCGACATTATAAGTTTCGGGTTCCGCAGGCCCCAGCGAGTCCTCCCTGTATGGAATGCGATTATAAAAAAAAGGATACGACATTATGACCCCACCGTTTACATTTTACTTATAAAATATAAATTATACAAGACAATATACATAATAATTAATAATATGTATAGAACAATTTATCCATCGAATAATTAGTGTTTTAAAAATAACTATATAACTTCCTAACTGAGAAGTGTAAATCTATTTCATTAAATAACTATGCCATATTATATTATTTTGAACTAAAATAATGTATGGATGAATGTACCTACACATTTCAACGAGAATTGATTTTATTATTAGTACTATGAAGGGATTTCCGTTTATACACGATATATTCCCAACCGATGCACTGCAATGGGAATATTCCCAAAAGATACACTCTAGAGACACTTCGCTCTTTTAGGACCATTTAGGGACTTAGTTGTAGTCAATTGAGTTTCAGGAATTAGTCTACAAAGATGTGAAGTATAATAGTATTGAGCGAAGCTTACATGGAGCGGGAAAGGGTCGGCATACATGGAACCTTCGTCGTACGTATGAACGTGACTACCCAGAGGGAAGTAAACTCCTTACTTATAAATGTTACTCTATATTTATATAAAATTACTATATTCCACGAAGCGTAACTTTTTCGTATTGTAGACACATACTTGTCATTAAAATTCATTTCCGATCTCTCAAACTTAAAAACGAATATATATATTTATTAAAATAAAAATTTCGCTAAACAGTGCAGATACAAATAATAACATTTATAAGTAAATGAACATGAGACATTGAGACGACAGCTAGATTTGTGGCGACAAACAAAACTGCACTTTTCATATTAAGATGGTTATTTTTATTCATGTGAAATGTTGAGATTTTTTAAAAAGAAAATAGTAATTTTATTTGCCGCCACAACGAAGTGAACAGATGATAAAAATAATATTAAATGTATATGTAACGATACACGAATGTAAATGCACCTTCACCAATTAATTTTGACATAAACGCTTCTATTTTACATACTATATACTTCAGCTGAAGAAATGCTCAATAAATTCTATTGAACTTTCCTTTTAGCAATTTCTTATGACCTTTTTTTTCTACGTTTATATACCTGATTGTAACATCTCCAAGTGAAGTATATTGTATAACACAAGCTCAATTACTGCTAAAACGAAGGAATCTCGTTAACCCTACGGCACAGTGCACTGCTATCTGATACAAACGAAAGTAAATATAATCATTTTTATTACATTTTTCATTACAGTTACAAATAAGTTTTAAAACTAGTTATCATTTTTTTATAATTAGCTTGTTTTTATTAATATTATATATAATGTTTTAATGCGGCCCGCGTGGACGTACAAACACACTTTATATAAATATATATGAGGCGAGGCAGGCTCGCGAGGCGTGTCACTTTAAAGATAAATATTGCAAGAAATAAGTAGATATACATTATGTATACAGCTAAAGACCACCCCGCGAGGCATAACTCGATAACAATTCGCTAATTTGTTGAGAAACATAAAATACGTATACCACACGAGGCGTTGGAAAACTGCGAAACGAATTTTACACGAGACAAACTCGATGTTTCTAGATGTTTTGTTTAGTACAACAATTCTACCCTGTACAAAGTATATCGTATACTGTATGCAGCATAAAATTGTTATACTACAGCCGCCATAATGAGGTGATTGTATGAGGCGAGGCACACGACACGCCTGCGCCTCGCGTCACACTGCGAGGCGGCCGAGCTGCCTCGTGCAGTACGTGGCGAGTGTATGTGCGGCCGCGCGGGCGGCGGAGTGGCGCGAGGCGGTGACGTCACTACGTACCTCAACCCGCGACCACGCCTGAGCCTAACGGCGGTTTTGTCTGCAATTTTGAGAAAATATCTACTTTAATACTGATATGATTAAGTAAACTCGAGAGGAAAATGCTAGAACCAACTGAACCCCTAAGCAAAAAGTTGCTGAAAGAGATGGTATTCTAAACAATTGTACAAAATGAAAAAAAAAAAAACAACAGCCACAAAAAGTCCGCTGGCAAAATTAATCGGCTGATACATGAAGGATTTATTGATTTCGGGAACCATCATTTGTTCCGCATTGCAGCTGCATTTCACAAAAAGATCCCATTCAACAAAAAATACCAGGTGTATCCCTTGTATGCCGATGGCGCGGATCCACGCAGACACAATTCATTTTCTACTGTTGTCTAATTAGCGGCATTGAAGCAGTTAAGCCCGGTGGTATATGCTGTATACTGACCAGACGTGGGTATCACTTGCAGCAGGAGGAGGAGCGCGGCTGCTCGGCGTCGCCCAGCCGCCGCGCGCCGCCCGCCGCCGCGCTGCCGCCGCCCTCGCTTTTTGGTAACTTGTTCGCTGCAAATACAAGCAAACCAACAATGAGATCCACCCCTATTCGTAAAAGTTCATGTTTCTGAGAATGAAAACTTGTGTCTAATAACGCCCAAAACAGATCTGATAGGTCAGATTTTAACCTAGTATCTAGTCATCTCAACGTATTTTGCAACCACACCGTCCAACAGGCGTCAACCTTACGGGTAATCAAAGCGGATCAGCAACTGCAAAACTTGGATGCGACTAGACGTCTCCATGTTTACGACTACAATTCCAATTAGACTGCGGCGCAGTAGGGAGTTTTATAGAAAGAATAACAAATAACATTGAATAACTCAAGTTAATATGGTTTCTTTTTCAAATTTATATATGCTGTGAAGGGGAGCACATACATCTACAATTATGCTCAAATTCGGAAAAGATATCGAGACCTTGAAAACACTGTCTCCAGCAGGATCACGGAGGGTTAATCGTCTCGACTCCCCGACCACGCTAAAAAGAGGAACAAGAGAAAATCCCACTCACCGATAGCTAAGAATATGTCGTTAACATTCATGGCAGTCTTGGCGCTGGTCTCCATGAACAGCAGGCCGTTCTCGTCCGCGTAGGCCTGCGCCTCCTCGAACTCGACCATGCGCTTGGCAGCCAAGTCACTCTTGTTGCCCGCTAGTGCTATCACTATGGACGGAGAAGCTTGCCGTTGGAGCTCCTTCACCCAGTTCTTGGCGCGACCGAATGTGTCCTGGAGTTGAGAAGGGAGATTGTTAAGTTGGTGATGAGAATATATGTTCGATTGCGCATAATTGTATCCTATGCAACTAAGTTGTTTGAATGGAAATAGTTATTTGTTATACAAGAGTGCAAAGTTGCTTTTTAACCGCGGGCTCAATTTTGATGACCGAGCAAGCGAAGGATTCTAAAATTGAAACACGAGCGTAGCGAGTGTTTCAATAATTAGAATCCTGAGCGATAGCGAGGGAATCAAAAGAGCACAAGGTGAAAAATCTTTGCACTCGAGTGCAACACGTAACTTTTCATCCCACCTAATCGAGGAAATTTTTAAACTCAAAAAAAGAAAATGGCACGCACGTCACACATGGCAAATTAAAAAGATGTACCTATTAAAATTTATTTATGCAAAAACTCAGTTTAAAAATGTAATAAGGTTTAAAATCGACCTCAAAACAATAATAAATAATAATTTCATCCCACTTCATCGAGGAAATTACTAAATGCCAAAAAACAAAATGGCGCGCACATATGAATACCTATCAAATTAAAAAGAAGTACCTAATAAAGTTCATTTATTTGAAAACTCAGTTTAAAAATGAAACGAGGTTAAAAATCTATGTAAAAACAATAAAAAGAATTACTTAATTAATTTAATAATTATTTTAAGCAGTATTTTATTTGTTTAATATGTATTTGTTTGAAAAGTCTTATCAAGATTGTCACAAATGGAGTATTGCACACGATGTTCCAAATTCAAATCACTTTGCCGCTCTAGAGAATAAAAACGGCTTTTGCGCTCAGATATCAAAGGGTAAAACTACTCTTTCCGAGATGGTGGGATGAAAAATAAATTGGGAGTAAGTGGAGTTAGCATCCTAGTTAGACAGGATCTTTCAATGAATGTGAATATGGAAAGTTTTCTTTTGGGTAATTAGTACTTCATCGTATCGTATTTTGACCTACTTACAAAGCGGGTATATTTTTGTTGTATTGTAATTTCTCTTCTCGCTATATTTGACACATTCTTCCCAAATATTTATCAATGAGATAAAATCATTCGGACGATAACCTGCTGACAGTTAACTATCAGTCTGCTGCACTATATCAGTCAGACCGTTGGTCCATATCTGTAGAGATTTGATGATGCATGACAGGGATTATAGATATCTCCATTCAAGATGGATGACCACCTTACTAACCTTAATCTTTGTACGATTCTCAATTGCAAACTCGAACGAAATCAATAATAGAATTTTTAACAGACTTTTTTAGAAACTTGATATTTTAATATATTGTAGAGAGAAACTATAATACGCAGTATGTAAGGAATAAATAAGAAAATATTTTATATCTTCTACAATTACTCATGAAATATTTAAAGGTTATTACATAAAATATTAAAAATGAAATATCCTTTGCAAAAGGACCGCAAAGTTTATAAAACCACATTCCAACTCAGAAAATATGCTCATCAAAGCATAAAATAATATATTACACATGAATTAATTACAGACAGACAGAGTACTATTGGTTTCCGGCGATGTAGTGAATGACACATGCTATCTATGCTAGTACTATACTTTAATAACAATGAAATATCGAACGCCAGACGGCAACATATCAATAAATTTGTAATTATTCACAGAAGTAGCGACTACATGGTCGAC
This sequence comes from Helicoverpa assulta, assembly GCA_963856015.1. NCBI lineage: Eukaryota > Metazoa > Arthropoda > Insecta > Lepidoptera > Noctuidae > Helicoverpa > Helicoverpa assulta. The sequence goes on from CAWLCW010000008.1 coordinate 1,152,399, forward strand.
CCACCCTATCGATATAAGAAGTATTTTTGGCCCATTCCTGGTATTTTTGAGCTTCTTTATTGCGGTTCATCTATTCAATTAGAAAGCTATATGTACTGTATTTACGATGATCTGAAACGTCTAGAGCGATAATCTTCGAATTCAAAATTGAAATGAAAAAATATAGAAATTACAGTTCTAGTGGATTAATGTAAGTAGGGGTACTATTTGCGTTGGATATAAAACCAAGTTTTATTAATAGCACAGTATGAAGGGAATGTTATATTTGTCCAAATTTTAATATAAAAAAATAGTGCAACATTAGATACTAAGAAGCTTTGCTTGTGGATGCTGACGTGTCCTCGGTTAGGTTGCCTCATTGGACTTCGAACAAAGTATCTAACCTCCCCACTCAGAGACATTTAATGATTACTTAAGTCACTCCTTAGTGACGGAATGTCATACAAATCCTTCACTAAGGAATGACTTAAGTAACCATTAAATGTCTCTGAGTGGGGAGGTAAGACCCGAACAAAAACTTGAAACAGGCTATTGCTCTTTCTGATATATACCTTTAAAGCTGTATTTAATATCGGCAGAAAACCTGTTCATCTATACCTCTATGCAAATATAATAAAGCGGAAACAATGTTTGTTTGTTTTTACCCTATAGGCTCCAAAACTATACCGAGTTGATCAATTATTTCACTGTTGGAAAGCTACACTACTTCCCGAGTAGCATAGGCTATATTGTCTGCCAGTACGAGCAGTAGTTCCCACGGGTCGCGGGTGCAACCGCGGAAAAACATCTAGTCTATACTAATATTATAAAGTTGAAGAGTTTGTTTGTTTGTTTGAACGCGCTAATCTCAGGAACTACTGGTCCGATTTGAAAATTTCTTTCAGTGTTAGATAGCCCATTTATCGAGGAAGGCATAGGCTACTTTTTATCCGGGTTCGTGCAGAGGTTCCCACGGGATGCGGGTGAAACCGCTGGCAGAAGCTAGTCATTACTAAGATGACGTCCATTAAACTTAGCACCATCAACATATATTCCACACATCACATGAAGTTGTGTACAGTAAATATTTATAGCGCATACATACACGTCCGTTATCTGTCTGTCGGCGCGCCCTTGAACTCGAAGACTTACTTGTATAATGCCATTTAAAGTATTGACCGCCACCGAAATAAACTGATTTCTATGTTTAAACATACATATGTGTGGATTAGATACGCAGGTCTGAATTTTAAATAGGTGTTTAAAAAACAAGAAAAATGTGGCGAACAGGAAACGTGCAACGGTACTTCGAAAACGTATTTGTAAGATTAATTTTAAATCTTTAAAATAATAACTGGAAATGTTTTATAGTCTAAACAGTTTTATCTAATTAATATATTTATAATATAAATTAATATATAATTAAAAATTTTTGGACTTCCGATTATTTAATGGAATTTTATAAACATTATGTGTGTCACTAAGACTCCATACTATTATTTACATATTTACTTAACCCTTTCTCTACAACGAAAGTCATATCTCTTCACATTATGTATACTTGAGAACAGTGTGTTTGTACGTTAAAATTAGGCGAATAAATAGCTAAACTGGTACTAATGCAATTCTGCACAAAGATTAAAAACTATCAGCAAAATCGTAGAATAATAACTAATAAGCTTTTTTATATAATTTTATTGAGCATAACATTTTAGATTTTTTCATTTAATTTTCCAGTCAAATACTTATAAGGGCTCATTTTGTCACTGCAACATACATACAACTGATCGACTCTTCCCAATAAAAACATAACAAAATATTCGAAACACAAATACTATACATAAACAAATCCTATTGTTTCCTCGTACTGAGAAATCTAAACGTAGTCATTAGTCATGGCCTCATAGCGGGTAATCCCACTATCTGTGCCACAGATAACGAATTCGATGGTTTTATTTTTTATCTGTGCTCCTGTTATCATTGAGGGAATAACTAGACTTTTCCATCTCTTTTTTATTTTCGGCCTAGAATCGTCGATAAAAAATGGTAATGTGTTTAGAAAGGTAAGAAGTTTTAAGAAAAGTATAGGTTTTTGTAGATTATAAAACTTTCAGCAGGTTTTGAGAGATCTTTGAGGTCAACTTTAAATCCATATTTAATCCTATTTTTCGAGTATTTATGGGAAATAAAATTAAAGTGTTTCCTTTAAATTATATGGAAAACTGAAATTCTAAATGACCAACAACATATTCTAAATGAAACAGCAACAAATTATTTTTGATAATAAGCAATTTAATTTTATATAGGCGCTTAGCGATAAACTATGGAATGTTGGTAATCCATACCTATTACATGATGAGATAAATATGTTTCTGTGTGTTGTGTACATTATTATGTCATTATAAACTTTACAGTTTGATATATAGATGGCAAATGAGGCGATGGGTAGCAAATACATTTAGCTAAGGACTTAAGGACACAAGTGTTAAGACCTTACAATGAGACGAGAGTCGAAATTGGAAAAGAAAGGGAATGGAAAAGTTCATTTTTGGGATATATAAGTACTTTTTTGGTTAGAAATAATCAAATGACACCTCCTGCTGTGGATGGTATATAGGTACTATAACTGTTGTGGAGCCTAAAGTTAGGCAAATAGGCTGTGCAGCTTTCCTAAGATATACTGCGCAGCCAAATAGAGGCCCGATTCTCCTAATTTTACTTAAGCGACATACGATTCACGTTCGACTCGGTTCGACTGAGATCCAATCCCGACTCGATTACGATTGAAGCGTATGTGGCATTCCACTATTTTTTCTTTGAAATAAACGTTTTTATCCTTTCCTGTCATTCAATAATGAATCATTTTGTCTGCAAATGATTTACGATTGCAAAATGAATGTAGATCAAACTACCGTATACTTAGACCAAAATCACCAAAATAGCAGACCAATCGCACACCAATCAAATGTTAATCGAATACGATTGGTCTTTTATTAGTAGCAGAATGTTAAAACTGCTATTGCGATCATATTGCGATTCGATTTCTATTCGATTTTGACATTATTAACTTAGGAGAATCGGGCCCCTGGTCACACTCTCTAAGATGCGATATCTATCCCAAGGTTTGATAAAACTTCCATACTTTCTCCTTCAGTTCTCATTGAACAAATCGTCACACACGTCCGTAACGTGTGTTTACGGAGAGAGAGGGTAGATTAAGCCTATAACTGAACTATAAATAGAAACAACTATGAATTATTACTAGCTTCTGCCCACGCTGAAGCCCACGTCATGATACGTATGCAACGGAACCAATAGCATTAATGACGAGTAAGAATACCTGGTATTGTATTTCAGTTAAGTGTTCTAATGTTATAGGACTGAATGTAAAAGTTGTTTACAAAGACTCTCAAGTAGTCTTTGTAAACAACTTTTTTTTTTAAAAGAGTATTTAAGGAGTTCTCGCCGATTTTCTCCATGGTGTCCACTTTTTGGAACCGTAGAACTAGGGTCTGGCTTTTCATATAATGTCTGTTTTAAAATAAAAACTTTTGAGTTTGTAAAAAGTTTGTTTTTTGAACGTGCTTATCTTTGTGTAAGTTTCTGAACATCTACAAAGGGATTTCGGCACGACCTGGGATCTGAATCCTGGACCAAGTGTCCAACTGGACCAACACAGTAGTCGCGCTTTTAACTACTAGACCTACAGGACAGCTAGATAACAAGTAATAACGAACATGTTCACCGCCACCACAAACGTCAGTTTTCCTAAAACAACTATTTACTTTGAAAATCGTACCTGAAAATTCATAGTAAACGTTATTTTACGACAACTGACGTTTATGTTGTCAGTGAGAATGGGCCTAGGCAGGAGATAATATAGGACTTCGCGAGTCGCGAGGCTCGACAAGGGATCGTGAGACGTGCCGTATAATTGTTACGTTATCTGATAAGCGATAACGTTTGTATATTAGAGCGATTGTGCTGCATTTCTTTGTGTGGTAGCAAGGTTTCTATTTGATGTATTTTTGTTTACTTTTTGTGTTTGAATTTAAGTTGTAAAATGACCACTTCTATACTAATATTATAAAGCTGAAGCGTTCAAACAAACAAACAAACTCTGTTTGTTTGAACGCGCTAATCTCAGGAACTACTGGTCCGATTTGAAAATTTCTTTCAGTGTTAGATAGCCCATTTATCGAGGAAGGCTATAGGCTTCTTTTTATCCCGGTACGGGAAGTAGTTCCCACGGGATGCGGGTGAAACCGCTGGCAGAAGCTAGTATTTCATATTGTTTATGCTTTCATCAGTAATAGATCTCCAATAGTTGAATAGCCTAACCATAAGGGATTATTTGGTCTGTAAAATCACTTTAGCCAATGAATATTTGCATGTCCTAAGTGCCACTCAATTGCACTTATAATTTTTTTTGACTGGAATACATAGGAATACATACGGCAATAATATTTGCTATTTTTGACATAGTGTTCATGTCACGATATCACCTTAGCACTATTCGGAAAATCGTGAAATAATCCTATTGGCATATCGTCATATTTCCAACTGAAGTGCTGGCTAAAGGTATCCACCCACTAGCGTGTAACTGTCTATAAAAGTTCGAATGTTTATGAAAAGCGTAGACGTAGTAGATCACTGGTAGTCTTTGGTCACGTTAACCACTGACTTAAAATTTGAAACATCCTGAACCTAGACATAAGCACCTGACAAACTGGTTTTATTATGCGAACTTTAAAAAAATTATGTGTATAAAAACGTGATTTCAAGAATTCTTGAAACTTGTAATTAGCTAAGTAACAAATTATACCTATGTAATTAATAATCTAACAAACAAGAGGTACAGTCTTAACATTTTCTCCGTAGCATGGGGGAGTCAGCAAATTCACACCCGTCCAAACACTGACCTCAGCAAGCATGGCTTATCTTCGATATGCTGACAAGCCGTTTAATATCTATGCACCTTATGCAGTTTATTTTCTTTTTATATCAATACTAGCTTCTGCCAGCGGTTTCACCCGCATCCCGTGGGAACTACTTCCCGTACCGGGATAAAAAGTAACCTATAGCCTTCCTCGATAAATGGGCTATCTAACATTGAAAGAAATTTTCAAATCGGACCAGTAGTTCCTGAGATTAGCGCGTTCAAACAAACAAACTCTTCAGCTTTATAATATTAGTATAGATAATATAGTCATGTGACTTATAGCCATTATAGTTCGTACATGCAACAATATATTTCATATTAATGCGTACTTAAGTTATCATAAAACACGCTTTCCTATGTGTTTATTAACTCTCAGGTCATTAAAGTCTTCAACCTCAATAATTTCTTATCGAAATATCAATAAATTAAATAAATAACACTATCAAAGTGCAAGATTAAGGACAGAACAATTTATTTAGTTGATTTTCCCAGTTGTAAGTGTAAGTTTTAATAACTTTTCAGGACTATTATAATGTGATATTACAGATTTCAGAATGAAAAGCAGTGTTACTTAACTCCTCTCTCTCTCTGTCTACATGTATCTTAGTTGAATTAGCTCACTTCTAACAGTTTCAGGAATCTTGTAGGAATCAAGCGTTAATTCAAATTAAAGTAACAAAAATACAACACAACATCATAAATCCAATGACAACACAATACAAAGAACAATTTACAATATGCCATCTTTAGGGCGATACCTCAAGCTATATCTAGCTACACTACATCAATATAAGAGCATACATTTAAACTAATTTAAATAAAATTACATAAATAAGGAAAAATCACAACACACGTCACTACCTAACTAACCATACATATGTTCAGTAATCCGTAGTTAAAAACAAAGCTAGTCACGTGCTTAGTTCGCATCTCGCTTAACCGACCGTGACGTAATAGTATTCGTTAGCTCGTATGAAAAAAACTGCCCTAGAGCTGGCAAAAAACTTAATTGATACCTGTGATAAATGTCCGACTTTTGTGCATTTGTTTTAGTAAGCGTTTTTTTTTTTAGTAAAGTTGTTTGTATTGTTAACTGTCTTTCCAAAAAGGAGGAAGTTCTCAATTTGAATTTTTGTATGTTTTAGTTTGTTTGATAGCTTTCATAATTTTCATAATCAAAATATTTTTATTTTGTTTGCGTCATTTTGCGTCGAATATAAAACGAATACTTGGACATAATAACGAGGAACTGGTATATCCAAAAAGTCTAGTTTTCCAGTACCACTTCAAAATAGATAGATAGACAGGTGAACAATAAACCTTTACTTGTATATGAATATGAAATCAAATCGTTCTTTGTTTCATCATAAGTCATTCACTTGCAAATATTTAAATAAGACTTCCTCACACAAATACCTCGAGTCGCGACAATGGCGTACAATTGACTGAACTCTACTGACCTAGGAAGGACATAACATTATTATCAGAGCTTACAAAGAAACTGTGGTACAGATTTGTAGATGATAAGGTGTCTGCAGACAGATGATAACTTTAGAAAACACAAAAATATTGATAGTCTAGCTAGATAAAGCAAAAACTTCTAGCATAGTGTATCTAATCTATGTATTTGCTATTAAAAATTGTTTCAAAACTCATTCAGCTATGTCACTAGAGGCTAATTCAGTAGTTTGTAATTTTGACCAAATTTTATTACAATCTGTTTAGGTACCGCTTGTTACTAGCCATTTTGATTCTAACATATCATCATCATCCTCCTGCCCTTAGCCCAATTTTATTTGGGGTCGGCGCAGCATGTTTTCTTCTTCCATAGTTTACTTTATATTGTTACTAAACCATTGTTATCTGAATTAAATACATTATTATTAAATGACAGTCCATTCTTCAAAAAAAATGAAAATTATGTTACACTACAGTTTACGATCACCTTTACTTTTTGCCAAAAATGCTGTTACATGACACGTGTGGCACTAAACACTGAATAAACACGAGCGACCTTTGCCTACTGACCATCGCTTGACCGTGGGGAGCACAAATTGTACCGGTATTGTCCAAGGAGATTTCACTATGGTGTATGAAACTTTTTGGCTTTTGTTGTACAAATTATATTTTTTCTTGTTAAAGAAAATTGCTTTAAATAAAACTTAAGTCGCTAATCATAGGAGGTGAATAACATTTTTATTTAGCAAACAAGATGTTCTTATTGCAGAAAAGCATATTTTTGCATGTTATCAAAGAATTTTTAATTTATTAAGTTGTTACAGTATAACCGTTGCCGTACAAACAACGGTATTTTCCCTTGAAAACTGGCAGCTGTCAGCTGCATAAGAAATCGGTACCCAACAATGTATTTAATTTGCAGTCTTAATTTTTTAAAGTTTTCTTAATAAAATTAATTTCAAAATTGTATAAAAAATAACGCCCTACTAAGAACTGTCAATTTCACAGCACTTTTTATCGATACAAAAGTGGATCAATCTGCGCCGTTACGATAGAACCGAATCGAATCGCCGTTAAACTTGAACTAGATAATGTTCAATGCCATTCAGTTAGTTCAAAATACGGGATGTTCACACTGATGCTTTGTGATGATATGGCTCGTCATAGTTTATAGATTAAGGCTTTGTCTTCACGCTTCGGGAAGCAGGAAGTCGTGTCTTATTTGTGTAAGGTTTTTTTTTTTTTTTTTTTTTTTTACAGCAATTAATTTCTAGGTTCTTAATGATCATCATTCCAGGTTTTTCCTTTTCTTACTGTTACTGTTACAGCCTTTTTTTTATCGTCCCACTGCTGGGCACAGGCCTCCTCTCACACGGAGAAGGATTGAGCATTAATCACCACGCTTGCTCAATGCGGGTTGGTGATTTCAGACTAAATAGTCCAGGTTTCCTCAAGATGTTTTCCTTCACCTTTTTATCAGCCATTGGTGTCCAAGATATACTTAGAAAGTACATAAATACTTATAAAAGTTGCATTGGTACTTGCCTGAACTAGAATCGAACCCACGCCCTCATACTCGAGAGGTTGGTTCTTTACCCACTTGTCTTATGAATACTTAATGATGATTATTCCAGGTTTTACCCTTTTTATAAATTGCTACATGTATTCCTAAAGTCATCTAACTAACTTTAAATACTTACTGATTGGTGTTCTATGGTGCACCAACCAAATACCTCGTATGGAACCCTATATCAAATCGATACTGAACATTTTTTGCAGAAATTAAATTTTGGCGGAACCCTGATGACTGTTTTACGGAACCCAGTAAGAATATCTTTACATTAACGTATGACCTTTTTACCCGACTTTGGTAAAAGAGTTATTTTTTCAATACTTTGTACGTAATTCTGAGTCATTGGTCATTGTAACCGCGTCGCGATAGTGAAATCTGGTGTACATTGTTCAATTGTGATTTTTGGACGTATTATTCACTTTCTATCCGGAGGTTTGCGAACAAAGCCCGTTGTTAGGAATAGATTATAAGTAAGACTTATAGGTTAACTATGCAAGGAATGCGTTTGGTATGTTCTGATAGATATGCAAAAAAGTTTGTTTGTTTGACGCGCTAATATCAGGAACTACTGGTCCGATGTGCGGGAAGAAGTTCCCTAGGGACGCAGAGAAAACTGTTGAAACTACTGTAAGCAGAATTACCACATTTTTCTAGGGTCTGAGGTCAGAAAATCATTTCTGAACGTTAAAAAAAAATTAGCCAGAAATTAACTAAGTAGCAGTACATTATATTCCGCTTTTTTGGAACACAAAATGTAAAGTACACTTTAAAATTATAGTGATAATCTACTTCCTTCAGAATTAGATTTTGATAAGAACACATGTTTACATCCTAGTCTTCATTGACTAACAAATACTGATGACTAATATTAGATAGCGCGAAATCACATTTTAACCGACTTCATTAAAAGAAGTCTGGCAGTTCAGTTGGCCCACGCGGGAAGTGGGACGTAGACGTAGGTGATTATAGGGTCGCGCGGGATGGTGACAGCAGACAAGACTGTCTTTGGTGAAATGCTCGCGTGGAACTTAGGAATGTCCTTAACGGGCTTGCTTTTAGTTTGGCATTTTGTGAAACCTATTCAAAAATAGCCTACAGAAGAAAATTGTAGCTTTATATGCATGGTAGATACATTGGAATCGCTCCAGCAATTTCGGAGTTCACCTTTTAAACAAACTAACAAACAAATGACTAAGTATAGAGACTTCACGTTACTCTGACGTATAACAAGTAAATATTTACCTGATTAGTAATATCATATACGACGATCGCCGCTTGCGCACCTCTGTAGTACATCGGCGCTAAGCTGTGATACCTGCGAATTGAGAAGGATTATATTAACATGGTGGAAACATATTTACTGTTTATACTCTGTATGAAATTACTAATCGTTTCCCCGCGGTTTCACCCGTCTCCCGTAGGAATTACTACCCGCACTGGGATAAAATATAGCCTTTGTTACTCGGGAATACTGTAGCTTTTCAACAGTGAAATAATTTAAAAAATAGATTTATTTATTAAGGGACAAAAACAGTTACATAATAAAAACTTATCGAATAAAGTATTAAAACTAAGTTAACAAAGTCAAAGTCGAATCATTTATTTCATTTAGGCCTTTATAAGCACTTATGAATGTCAAAAATATAACTAAGTTTGATTCTAGTTGCCCATTCCAAAAGTAGCCTTCTATGGAGAAGAACGGGCAAGAAACTCCATGGTTACTCTTTTTAAAAATAGTATGGTATTACAGTTTGTATGTATTGATACATACAACAACAGCATGCGAAGATCATGTAGAATCGCAAAGAAGACAAATGACTAACAATCATTCAGTCAAGGATTCAGTAGTCCTTTGAGGAGAGGGGGCCAGGTTATATCCCATTTTTGCTTTACGTAGACGATCTAAAACTGTTTGTCACTACAGAATTGCAACTGATGCGTTACTGACAGAAGCTCTATCAGGATGGAATACTTTGTACACGGATGGGAAAGCAGGATACAGATAAAAACAGCTAGAATCTTATACAACTCATTAGTAGCACAAGTTTCATTCATTAATTCAATCTTGACTAACTAATCAAATACTTATTTAGTCTGTATTTCTTTTTTTTTTAATAATTTCAACAGTTATGCACCAACATCTTCGTAGCCATCATGACATCAGAAAATCAATCAAGCCAGCACAAGACCATAAAACATAAAGGTATACACCAGTGTTTCCCAAAGTGGGCGATAACGCCCCCTTGTGGGCGCTGCAGGTCTCAAGGGGGGCGGTAAGAGACCCAGAAAGAAAATGGGGGCGTTGTGTAGAAGCCTGGGGGGTGATTTGTAATACAAATATCATTTAGCTAGGAGGCCTCTTCGACAACGACTGCATGAGCTCTCGGCTCTCAGCAACAACTTGTGAATATCAACTAATATGAATTGCTCAAACTCGGTTCTATATTTCTCTCCGAGTAGTTCATATATCTGTCCTATTTTATTAAATATAAAAAAATGAAAATCATGTCAATGTCAATCGGTCGCTCCGTTTAGTCATTAAAGTAGACACAAACAAACAAATAAAAAGGCAACAGACACACCTTCGAAGAAGTTAAAGTGATTTTTGAATAGCTGAAAAACCAGCCAAGTGCGAGTCGGACTCGCGCACGAAGGGTTCCGTACCAGAGCAAAAATGAGTAAAAAAAAATCATGTTTGTTGTATGGGAGCCCCCCAAAATATTTCTTTTATTCTAGTTTTCAGTATTTGTTGTTATAGCGGCAACAGAAATACATCATCTGTAAAAATTTCAACTCTAACTATCACGGTTCATGAGATACAGCCTGGTGACAGACAGACGGACGGACGGACGGACAGAGGAGCAAAAACAATAGGGTCCCGTTTTACCCTTTGGGTACGGAACCCTAAAAAATGGGGGCGCTAAAAAAATATTTATTCTCAAAGTGGGCAGTAGACAAAATAAGTTTGGGAACCACTGGTATACACAGACGACCTTCAAGTGTGAATTTCCTCAGTCCTTATTATACGACTAGACGTAGAACTAGTAATGATTCAAGGCCCATTGATTTCATTTCGTCTTGGTTTTCCTCGAGCTATTGTTTTTGGTATTGTTGCTATTCTGTTTTATGCTGTCTATGGTCATGGGTGGTGTCTATGGTCTAATGTTTTTTTTATGTGTTAACTAGCTTCAGCCAGTGGTTTCGCCTGCGTCCCGTGACAACAACAAAACACGCACTCAGGTAAAAAAAGATTACAGATTCGAAAAAGTGAGCTGTCTGACACTGAAATAATTCAGTCTAGTAGTTACTGAGATAAGCAGGTTCAGACAAACGAGCAATTTCTTTAAGTATAGTTTGTTACAAAAGGTACATAAACAATAATAATTGTATTACGGTGATTTCAAACATATTAAAAGAAACGTTTAATTGTATTACTTATAGAGCATCTCTTATAGTTATACCGAAACATAATCTACGGGTCAATTCCCACTGAAAGAGCAGCGGCCGGCAGCGGCCGGCAGCGGCCGAAAATGCAAGTGATTGAGCGCGAACGCGGCGGGCCGCGCTGGGCCGCGCTGGGCCGCGCCGCGCCGCGCTCTTACATTGTCCGTGCTCTTACGGCCGCTGCCGGCCGCTGCTCTTTCAGTGGGAATTGACCCTAAACGTGAAGAGCATAACAAGTCTAAATAAGGCGACAAATTGATTACCTACACAATGACACACTAGTGTCAATTACTTTTTGTAACACTATATTTTATTTGTGATCCAGAGATCATCTTGACCAGCCTCTCAAATACGATTGTGTGGGTTCAATTCCAGGTCATGCAAGTACCAATGCAACTTTTCTATATTTGTATGTACTTTTTAAGCATATCTTAGACACCAATGACTGATTAAAGGTGGCGTGGTGATTAACGCTCAATCCTTCACTGAGTGACAAGAGGCTGCAGCCCAGCAATGGGACGATACGACAATCATTAAAAAAAAATAGGATGCAATTTTGATAGGAAACAGTTACCCACTGGTATGTAAACAACTTCCTTGAAAAATCGTTATATGTATACAACTCACATACGCATGGCCCATGTTTGCATCACCCACTAAAATTACCCTCAGTTTTGGTGTCTAAGGGAATGCCCTTCACGAAAGTGTCCGCAATGACAACGATGCTATAATTCTCTCAGTAGACATAGCATAAACTAGCTTCTGCCAACGGTTTCACCCGCATCCCGTGGGAACCTCTGCACGAACCCGATCGATAAATGGGCTATCTAACACCGAAAGAATTGTTCAAATCGGACCAGTAGTTCCTGAGATTAGCGCGTTCAAACAAACAAACAAACAAACTCTTCAGCTTTATAATATTAGTATAGATGAAGCCAATATACCAACCTTTCTTGCCCCGCCGTATCCCAAATCTCAAACTTCACCGTAGTGTCATCGAGACAAACGGTCTGCGTGAGGAAAGCGGCGCCGATCGTGCTCTCCTGGTATTCGTGGAACTGGCCCTTCACGAAGCGAAGTACCAGCGAGGACTTGCCCACTGCCGACTCGCCGAGGAGCACCAGCTTGAACTGGCAGACCTTCGTTTGTGGAGCGCCGTTCGGCCGCTGCGCCGCACCGCTCCTGTTTGTTGCCATCGCCTACGAAAGAAGAATATAGTTAGTTATGTTGTTCAGATGGTACCAACATTAGAAACGCAAAGGTAGCCGTCTCTAGGTTGTGCTTTCCCCCCAGAAGAATTGAATTTGGTACATCGATAACATAAAGCCTGAGAAAAGATAGGCCTGTTATCCAGCTGTGGAAAGTAGTTCCCTTGGCACGCAGGTGGAACCTCGGGGTCAGATATTCACTTACACTGGGGCTGCCTTCCATTCTAACCAACAGAGCTAACCTCTACTACCTAGTGACATGAGCATCCTAACTGAGAATCATAACAGGGTGATACTGGTTGTCAAACTTTCTGACTAACCATAATTACTGCTGATGTACAGGATATTTCAAATAAACGATTTTTTCAAATCGGTCCCTTAGCACAGATTATATAATAGTTACTACGTAGTGCCTGATGGGTAATAGCGCGTTCAAACAAAAAACTCTTCAGCTTAACAATATTGTAAATACCTATTCAAAGTTCAAAAAGAACACCATTTAGAACACCTACATTTTTCAAAAGCATAAACATGAGTTACTTAAATAACATCGCCCTTGACCAGAACAGCTTACACTACGACCTTCAGCGGTTTGCATGAAAATTACCACTACCCACCTAATTTGATGAAAATATTTCTCTTTAGCTGAGTGCAAAACTATGTAGACTGTATGCAAACTACTTTGACACCGTTGTTATTCATACTTTTCTACTAATATAATAATGATTAATAATATTTTTTTTTGTTTGTTTGTTTGTACTCTAAAGGCTCCGAAACTACTGAACCGATTTGACAAATTCGTTTACTGTTCGAAAGCTACTCTCTACCCGAGGAACATAGTCTATATTTTGTCCGGGTACGGGCAGTAGTTCCCACAGAACGCGAGTGAAAACCGAGGGAAAACAGTTCATAATAAATGTTGCCAATGCAAGTAAACAAATATATTATCAGACTGTAAAGTTTGTTGCACTGTTTTTATGAGATCATTATTATCCTTTTGTAAGCAAGATCTAAACTAAATGAACATGTTTGTCTGAATAATTTATGCTTTTGCAAACCTTAATGCAGAAAGAGTGGTGTCATAAGTTTTTGACACTATAACTCTTAAACGGAACGGAAAGTTAAATGAATACAATTTGGGTCAATTTTAACAAAAAAAAAATACATCTTTATATGGACTACATTGGGTGAATACATACTCTCTTTACTTTCTACCCCTGAGAAGTGAGCAAGCATGATAGTATGCTTATCGTTATAACCGACTCGTATATAGAAACAGAAAATCCAAAAAACACGTGCTATAGATAATAAAATCCGTTTTTTTTTCGTATTAAAAATAGGAGATAAGCAAATTATAAATACACATACTATTTTATGGGCGTTACAAACGAAACGATTGATATGGCAAGCGCTAAATATACCGTACTATCTACAAAACCTTTTTATTTGTTACTAGCCGTTTTCCCGCGGTTTCACCCGCGTCCCGTGGGAACTACTGACCATACCGGGTTAAAATATACCCTATGTTACTCGGGAAGGCTGTAGCTTTCCAACTGTAAAAGACTTTTTAAAATCGGTTTAGTTGTTTTTGAGTTTATACAAATAAACTTCTGCGGCGTGAAACTATAGATATAGGAAAATGATAAAGAAAATAATTTAATTGTAATAGACAGCTGTGTTGCTGGGAAGTTTGTTCATCACCGTTTCTTCCTCCCAGCCATAACGCTAGGACGCGGTGAAAGGTGGCATTTTTGGGGGTGCAATGCAAGTGTCCATAAGCCTAATTTAAATTTGATATTTAATTTACTATGATAACCTGGGAAGATTTTATTTTTATAGTTCTGGTATTATTTTGGTTTGTATATACTTTAAGTATAGACCAAATTACTCAAGTTATTATAGCGCTATAAAAACGGAACTAATTTAAAGGACAAAGTCCTCAGTTCTAGAGATTAGTTCTATAAAATATGCAAATAACTTTATCTTGCATATTAATAGATTACCATATTTGACATAGTAATGGTATTCATAGTTTTATCAATCCAGATGTGTTATAAATTATGCATAAAGTATTTATTTTAAAAACTATGCTGGAGCAGTCTATAGCTGTTTTTGAAGTTTTGATGTTTCAATGGCTTATCTCAGAAACTACTAAGTCGTGGTGGCCTAGTGGGTAAAGGACCAACCTCTCAAGTATGAGGGCGCGGGTTCGATCCCAGGTCAGGCAAGTACCAATGCAACTTTTCTAAGTTTGTATGTACTTTCTAAGTATATCTTAGACACCAATGACTGTGTTTCGGATGGCACGTTAAACTGTAGGTCCCGGCTGTCATTGAACATCCTTGGCAGTCGTTACGGGTGGTCAGAAGCCAGTAAGTCTGACACCAGTCTAACCAAGGGGTATTGGGTTGCCCGGGTAACTGGGTTGAGGAGGTCAGATAGGCAGTCGCTCCTTGTAAAGCACTGGTACTCAGCTGAATCCGGTTAGACTGGAAGCCGACCCCAACATAGTTGGGAAAAGGCTCGGAGGATGATCTCAGAAACTACTAGTCCGATTTTAAAAAGAGCGTTGTCAGATAGTCCACTTATCGGGGAAGACGATAGGCTGGTTTTGTCCTAGTAGTACTAACGGGACGCGAGTAAAACCGCTGGCGGAAGCTAGTCAGATATATGGCTATTCAATAAATTAAATTAATGAATTGCCTTGCTTGTGATATTTGTATAAAAATACAATGATCATGAAAGGCAGGAAGGACCATACAAATCGCCGCAGGAAATACATAATATTACTAATTATAGTCAGTATAACAACCTTAAACTCAATACTTATATTGCAGAGCATTGAGACATTAATAAATGTAATTTCATAAAGAGATCATTGGTATGTAGTAAGTTGCTTGTAAAAGTATATGGGTATACTTTTTACTGATTCTCAGACTTATCTCTATCTCTGGATTCTTTGTTACATTTTTTTTCTAAACCTTATGAACACTATAATGTACCAACACCATAGACAGAACCTAGTAGAAAAAAGAAATCCCCACTAGCTTAATTTCCCTCACCTATTATGAGTCATTGAGACATAAACACAGAAAACTGTAATATTGGTCTGCAAGGAAGTGAAGCCATATCTCATATTGTTTGAAGATATTTTTATTGATATAAAAATAAAACAAAAGGTATACAAATCTTTAAACAAACAAAAAGATAAATCACAAACAAAGGTGCAAGGAAATGTTACAGTCAAAGTTAATTATTGTCCTCATTCACATAAAAACAATAACAATATGGCTACTTACTTAAAAGATAGTCAGAACTTATTTATCAAATATTGTCCTACTGACATAAATTCACTGTAAAAATATCTATAATGCAGTATATTCTTGAAATTTGTTATTTGCTCAAATATATGTTAAAAAAGTTTAAATGCTGTGTTTTTTTGTCTGTACCATTGTTGAAGTCAGTTGTTCTTTATCTATACTAATATTATTCAGATTTTCAGAGTAGTTTCCACAGGATGCTGGTGAAAGCTACAAATAATACTACTACTTTCATAACAAGACTTATGGTATAAGAGGTCATATGGTCAAAGGAATAATGTTGATCTCTACAAACACTTACGTTATTTAGTGTTACAATGACCCATTATTATCCTTTCTTTCTAGAAATATTATCTTTATAGATAGGCACCTACATTTTGTTAAATCTATAAATAACTGTAGCAGCTCTTACAAATGATAATAAACTCTATTGTCTATAGAACGAAAAACATTTTATTAGTGTCAACTTATCAATTAATAATACTCCACCAATCATATTTTATGTAGCATTACCTCAAAAATCAAAGAAACCAGGAAAATAATCGTTTCAAATAACTCCAATTGATATCTAAGTTTAATTTATGAATTATTTCAACTGTGACGATAATAACTAGGAATAATTATGTTAATTGATGTGCATAACATTGCGCAATGTTGTGTCTCTACAGATTTCTGTTATGTAAACAGATAGATATAAGAACTATTTCATACATACTCTTTGGAAAGATACAAGTGTAATAAAAAAAGACATTTAGCTCTATGGTGGTATTGTCCACCTCTTTTGTAGATAACTTAGCATAAATTAAAATGCTAATAGCACTAACCTCTACTTGTCTTCAACAAATTAATTGACCAATTTGTTTTTGTTTTTAGGTAAATAGAATATTCACATTTAATTAAAACTGTTCTTTGAATTATGTCTTACAAATGTCACCCTTTGGTTTATTAGGTTGCCTGGGTATAGACTGGGTTGAGGAGGTCAGAACACTGGTACTCGGCTGCATTTAGTTAGACTGGAAGCCAACCCCAACATAATTGGGAAAAAGCTTGGGAGATGATGATGAAATAACATCCTATTTCCTATGTTATTGTAGAATTTAACACAAAACATTTTTCAAAGGTTAAACATATGATGAAACTGATGATAAAAATGCTTATTTATTTTGTAACACATTCTCAACAGTAACTAATTATAAAAATCATAAATGCTTTAAAATCTTCCATAGATAATGAGGTGAAATTAATTATTTGCTCAAGGATAACAGGTTATGTACTTTTTACCATGAATCACTTTATAGGGTGATAAATACCTTGCTCATAAAAACCTGTGTGCTTGCAATGACAAATCATTTTTACTGATAAATTGTGTGTTGTTTGTATTAAAAATTCTTGGTAAGGAAAATATAGCCTAACAATTGTGAAAATACTATCTTGTTTCAGTAGAGTAACATGCTGTATTGATAAGTTACCTAATACATGAAGGTTTTATTTTCTAACAGTAGGTACTCACCAGATAAAAGTCCTACAAAAACACAGTTGGACACCATTGACAAAGCTTAAAGTGACTACTTAAAGTCTTAAACTACTGATCAATCACCCATGCACATTAAAAATAATTCAATTGGTTGTTTTTTATGAAACCTTGAGGCTTGAGAACTACTTGAGCGACTGTAATAAAGGCTGGCTTAAAACGGTAAACAAGAAGTTGTTATCTCCACGTCCGTATCGTCGCGAAATCACAAAGAAACAAAAGGTATTAACAATGACACTTTATCAGCCAGCGTTCGGCGCAGTTCGCCGGACCTACATTATACAATTTCTCGATCAATTTATCTGTCGCGCAACAAAAACGTGTCTGTTATGATGATGACTAACCGCTTATGCCCGTATCATAGCGTTTCCTTCGAGTCGGACGATTAAAAAATTACCAATAGACGCCCTCATCGAAATCAGCTGTATGTCATAAAACCACTCTACGTAGTCATCTACGCGTAAGATCACTTTGTCTCGGTGACTAGTTCCGAGAACAATACGCCTAATCGTCTCATTTCATGAACACTCTCAACAATATTCGATAAAATGACGCATTTACTTGATTATAAGGATATGAAAGACGTACCCTCCCTGTTATTATACCGCTGTTTTGCACTTTTCCTCGGGCGACAGATCCTCAAGAGGTCGCCGTATTGCCGAAAATATCATTAATTACACACTTTAACGAATAAAATCATTAATTTTAAATGCTAAACTGGAAAATCTAGCACAGAAATGCAAAATGACCACGAACAAACATGGAAGCGAGAGAGCGAGCGAGACGTTTCATTTCACAAAAAGCTGTCTATGGTTTAGTATACGTCATTAATAAAAAAGTTTGTTGCTTATGATAATTTTTACGGAGAAGAAATTATTATGGTTGTGAGCCGGCGGGGATGAATTATTATTGTCCTTATCTATTTCCTACCACTTAAATATTTCCCATGAGACAAATGCACAAAACTTAGGTACTGTTCTTGTCTAGTATCATTATTGAATATGGAATGGGATATGGGATCCTTAGCTGAGCTCGAGATTCAATTTTATATTATACGACTTTGCGTACTTACGACCAATATGAAATCTATATAGGCCAAGATAATGTGCATATTATATGCATATGCACGGGAAGCTTACATGATCTGTGGCATGATGCATGACCTTTCACTTGTCACTTCGACATCTGCTGTCATAGTTTGACAGATAACATTAGTTTCGCATTTGCTTGGTGGTGCACATTTTTGTGGTTATCATATAAAAACAGTGCTTATACTTCCGAAACATCAGGTTCGTACTATAGTTTTATAAAATGAAGATCACTCGATATAAAAAGGTTCAGAAATACTTAAAGTTCTACTACAATAACTTTGGTTTTCACCAGCCGTATCAAGTTTTGCTGGACGGCACATTTTGTTTTGCTGCTTTTAAAGTAAGTCTTCTTCTTCGTATTATTTAAAACAATACACACTTAGCCATGTACTCACAGAAGAAGACTTAGTTTTAATTATTGCTGGCCCTAAATATTTCTAAAATCTAAAATCTAAAGCCTATAGCACCAGCAATCTTAACGAGTTCATTTGCACAGAATGGACAGCAAGTACCGGCGCAATGGTCGTCTGATCGACATTGTGGACGAGGAGTGGCGGGCTGAGCAGCTGCCTCACGAGGACATCCAGGTCCCACTGGAGGAGCTGCCCGACCCTGAGGCTGATAGTGCTGACTCCCATCTTACATTAAAAGAACAGAGCATGCGCTGGCAAGAGAATTTCCCGGAGCCCGCTAGCAATAATCAAAACTAGGTATTCTGACTAACTTATTAACAAATTCGAAATATAACATTTTCTATTTTTGTTTTGTTATATGGTAGACGCCAAAAAATCTTGCTTCTTTTGGTAGATTCACTTTTTAGGTTTCCGTACCCAAAGGGTAAAACGGGACCCTATTGTTTTCGCTCCTCTGTCCGTGATAGTTAGAGAGTTGAAATTTTCACAGATGATGTATTTCTGTTGCCGCTATAACAACAAATAAAATAAATATTTTGGGGGCTTCCATACAACAAATGTGATTTTTTTGCTCATTTTTGCTCTGGTATAGAACCCTTTTTTTTCACTTACACTTTAAAAATGAGTTCTGTATATGCTATCATATGAATATTATTTCATCTTTTCCAGGAACAAATAAACATAAGAGAACAAATCCCAAAATATTTGAACTCTCAAGCAAAATTATTGACCACAAGATGTATCATAATAGAAACAGAGAAAATTGCAAAAAAGACACATGGAGCCCTAACTATACTGAAACAATTTGGCATACATGAATGTAATCATAAGGAGCCTATTGGAGGTTCTAACTGTATATTGTCTATGGTAGGTCGGAAGAATGACAAGCACTACATACTGGCAACACAGGACAGGGACTTACAGGATAAAATGAGAGAAAGAGCTGGTGTTCCACTTCTGTACCTTCACAACAAATCTCCGACACTAGAAAAGCCTTCACCAGCAAGCAATGCTAAAGCTGGCCAGAGCTTGGAAGGGAACCCCAACTTGTTTATTACAGAAACTCAAAATGAAGCACTGCAAACTATGAAAAAAGTCCTTGGGGTAGAAGAAAAGGTTGAGGAACGGAAAATTCCTATCAGAAAGAAGAAACAGCATAATCCTAATCCTCTGTCCTGTAAAAAGAAGAAGAAAAAGAAAGGGCCAGTTAATAATAATAAGAGTAAAGGGGAGAGTGTAAGTGAAGGTAAAGTTAGGAAAAGAAAGAAGAAGAAGTTGCCACAACATCTGAAAGAGCAGTTGAAGGCTGCTGCTAGTAATAGTTAATAAATGTTTTTGTAATTAAATATAATAGTTTTATTTGTTTGCATTACTTTTACTAAACCTTGAGGCCCTGATATATATAAGATTCTGCCACAAGCATTTTTAGCACATTAGCATATTTTTATTTATGACTAGCTTCTGCCAACGGTTTCACCCGCATCCCGTGGGAACCTCGGCACGGACCCGGATAAAAAGTAGCCTATAGCCTTCCTCGATAAATGGGCTATCTAACACTGAAAGAATTTTTCAAATCGGACCAGTAGTTCCTGAGATTAGCGCGTTCAAACAAACAAACAAACTTTAGCTTTATAATATTAGTATAGATTTATTATCTAACTAGCTTCTGCCAGCGGTTTCACCCGCATCCCGTGGGAACTACTTCCCGTACCGGGATAAAAAGTAGCCTATAGCCTTCCTCGATAAATGGGCTATCTAACACTGAAAGAAATTTTTAAATCGGACCAGTAGTTCCTGAGATTAGCGCGTTCAAACAAACAAACTCTTCAGCTTTATAATATTAGTATAGATATAGATTAGTTATCAGAAGCTGTTTAGATCTCAACATATAATCAACATGACTCAGGTATTTGGGAACTGCAATCATAACTTATAGTTACAAAACTAAAATCCAAGCAGATGTTTAAATGAAACACCCATTTATATTCAGAACATTCTATTTCACCAACTTGAAGGGCCACAGCAACTTAAGGCGAGGAGTGCCGAAGGTCAGAATATGTATGAGCGGCAGGTTCGTAAGGTAGACCGTGTGGAAGTGCGAAACTATGTCGTAACAGTCTTCTGGTCCAAATACCTCTTCACCATAAGGCGTGTCCTATCAATGAACATAATAAGAGTTACACTTAATATAAGGGTTTAAGAATGGAGACAGAATGAGTGTCAACTTATATCATGAAAACAAAGCTTTAGAAACCCAGTCCAAGTAGGATAGTCCAGGGGCCCGATTCTCTTAATTTTACTTAAGCAACATACGATTCGATCCAATCACGACTCGATTACGATTGAAGAGTATGTGGCATTCCGCTATTTTTTTCTTTGAAATAAACGTTTTTATCCTTTTCTGTCATTCAATAATGAATCATTTTGTCTGCAAATAATTTACGATTGCAATATGATTGTAGAGCAAACTACCGTATAGACCAAAATCACCAAAATAGCAGACCAATCGCAAACCAATCAAATGTCGTTGGAATACCATTGGTCTTATATTAGTAGCAGAATGCCCGATATGGTTAAAACTGCTATTGCGATCATATTGCGATTCGATTTCTATTCTATTTTGACATTATTAACTTATTAAGGAGAATCGGGCCTCGGACCGTCATTGCCCTTTCTGAATGGCAACTAAGAAATAAGGAGTCTACCGTGACGAAAAATGGAGTCCCCTGAGGTTGTGGAGCCTCGTCAACTTCCTAATTAAGGGCCTGTGACTGACTCACCTCAATTGAATGTCGTATCATCATTTCTTTGAAGTAATTCCACACAGCAGTGGGCGACTGCCAGTAATACCACTTGAAGTACAAATGCGAATCTAGATAAATTGTTATGAGGACGGACAGTTTGTACGCGCCGAAGTCCCGTTGAGCTGCGTACTCTATGGTTTCCAACATCAGACTGATGAGGAAGTTCTTTTCAGATATCATGTAGTTCGCTGTTATATTCTTTTCTATCAGGAAGTCGGCTAAAATAAAACACACTAGTTCGTTAGCCTCCGTCACTAGTGACAAATACCTAGTTATAAAAGTGACTGCCTAAGTTGTGATACCCCCTTTTTTTTTTTTTTTTTTTTTTTATCGACGTAAAATCATCAAATGACCCCTCCCGCTGTGGGTTAGCAGCGGTGAGGGAGTGTCAGACTCTTACTGACTAAAATCGTCGTGTTCCGTCATAGGCCTTTTATGTACCAGGGCCGCGGTATCTCTTTCGAACAACCCGCAAAAGTTCTTGATTCAATTACATAAATCTAGACACTGTAGACCAGTGCCAAATTACGAAAACCCGTAGCAATTCTTTGTGTAGTGGGCATTTTTAAGTCCAGAAACTAGGTAACTGCAACAGTCTCTCTAGACTTTCAGTTTGAGGCTAGGTTTTCGTTCAGAACAGCTCGCTACTTACTACCAAATTGAATTTAAGAAATGAGGAAGCAACTACCAAGAAACTTCCTCAATCCATTCTCTTTATCAGCATCGCCAGCCGCAATCATAGCTACAGCTTCAACCTCATTCATTATAGTTCCAATAATTATATGGGGCGAGGGTTCCATTACCGGCTTCCTAAACGGAGGGGTCTCATTCTGTTTCATATAGTTCAGGTAAGAAGGCGCAGAGAGCTGCGGTTTCACCAGCCCATCTTCTGAGAACTTGGGTATGGCAGGGGCTGATGCTGCCTTTATCTTAAATTGTTCGGGACTTTCGGAAGTCGTTCCTGAACTTGTTTTTGAATCTAATATAGTCTCCATTGTGCTGTTCATGACTATTGATGAAATATAGCAAGTGAACTTGTGAACTTGGATCTGTCTTGTTGACTTTGTTTTCCGTACATAGTACATACTATAGTTATATGTCAATGGTACATATCTAAGGTACTCTGTGACTTTGTTTTGTTAATGCGTAGGTACAAAAAGTTTATCTCTAACGAGTTTTTATATGAGCTTGTACAAGTTTCGGGGTTTCAGAATGCTCCATAATATTATGCACATGAATAATAGGAAAACATAAAGCTGTTATATGCGTGGGTAATATGCCTAGGATATTTGAATTAAAATACCAAAATACACAATTAAAATTATTTATTAAGATTTATAATAAACTAGATATCATATTCATCAGTACAGGAATATTTTTCAGTTTTCTTTGTTTTTACGACATTAGCATTTGATATAATTAATGGTAGGTACGTTACGTTCGTTCTTTTCTTCCACGAATCTCTTTTTCTACTTCGTTTCTACTCTTAATATCTAAATTGTCCCAATATCTACCATGTACCTTTTCATCCTCACTATCAGAGGATGATGATGACGATGACGAAGAAGATGATGAGGATGATGAAGACTCAGTATCACTCTTCTGTTTTTTACTACCTTTAGAAAGTTTCTTTTCCTTTCGTTTGCTTGAACTTTCATCCTCACTACTACTGTCCCTACTTTTCTTTTTCTTATCTTTTTTGGCAGTTTTGTCTTTCTTTTTGCTTTCCTTTTCTTTTGTATCTTTGGAATCCTTCTTTTTAGATTTATGGTCTTCAGAATCATCTCTTCTTTTGCTACTTTTGTCATTATTTTGTTCGTTGCCATTTAATTTTCCACTGTCATTATCTCTTCTTCTAGATCTAGCGTCTTCTTCATCACGAGCCTCTCTATTTCTATCATTCTTATCTTTTTTGCGACTATTTCCATTAGTTTCTTCGCGAGCCTGTCGTTCTTCCAAATCTCTCTTTCTACTCCTAGGTTCGTCATTGTCCCTTCTGTCATCAGTATCCTTTCTATTCTTTCTAGAATCATTCGTGCCATCTTCACGATTTCTATTGTCATTTCTATTTGATCTGTCATCATCTTTCCGGCTTCTCTCGTTCTCTCTGCGCCTATCATCATCCCTGCCGTCTCTTTGATCATTCCTATCATCTCTACGACTTCTCTGTTCCCTGTCATCATCTTTACGTTCTCTTTCTTCATCCCTCTCATCTCTACGACTTCTTTGTTCCTTGTTAACTTCTCTTCGTACTCTATCGTCACCTTCGCGTCTTCTATCGTCATCTCCACGTCCTCTGTCGTCATCCCTACGGTCCCTCACGTCCCTATCATCAACCCTGCGGTTTTTACTGTCATTGTCATCCCTACGATTCCTCAATTCGTCTTTCTGAGCTTTGTCATTTCTTGAATCATCATCCCTACGTCCTCTTCTCTCCTCGTTTTGAGATCTTTCATCGTCTCTCCGATTTCTATTCTCATCTCTTTTTGTTCTATCGTCATCGCGACGTTCTCTATTTCCTTCCCTCCTTTCATCATCCCGCTGTCTGTTATCATCTCTACGCCCTCTGCCATCATCCCTTTGTGAGCGGTCATCATCTCTTCTGCCTCTTAGGTCTTCCCTTTGTTGTCTTTCGTCACCTCTACGGTTTCTTTCATCATCTTTACGACCTCTACCATCTTCTCGTGGTCTTTCGTCATCCCTTCGACTCCTTTCTTCATCTCGCTGTTGCCTATCATCGTCTTTACGACCTCTGTCATCTCTTTGAAGTCTCTCATCATCTCGTCTACTTCTGCCTTCATCTCGCGATCTCTCATCGCCTTTTCGGTACCTGTCGTCACTTTGTCGTCCTCTATCATCTTCTGTTCGGCCTCTATCATCGTTTTGCCGTCCTCTATCATTATCACGTCGTCTGTAATCCCCATTGTCCTGTTCGTTGCCATCATATCTCCTGCGTCTATCGTCTCCGTTTCTCTGGTCCATTCTGTCATCATTTCTTCTAACATCCCGTGGTCGTGCGAAGTTGTCTCTATCTTGACGTGCATCGGGCCTGTTTTCCATTCTCTTAGCATCTTTACCATAAGTATCATAGAAGCCATCATGTCCCCATCTCTCAACAGATTTTTCAGGTTCCCCAGCAGGTGTTTGCGGTACTTTTTCCTTGTTTTTGTCTTTCTTTGATTTCTTTTCTTTCTTCTTTTTGCTAGATTTTTCTGTCTCAGATTCTGGAAAGAAATAGGCATCTTGTAAATAAATTATATCTTTTGAGGATTGTACAATTTTGTTGGCCTATTTATAATATTAATACACACTCTCTATGTTTGCTATACTAACCACTAGAGCTGTCACTAGAAGACGAAGAATCATCAGAACTACTGGAGCTGGACGAGTCAGAACTAGATTCTGAACTGGAGTCACTGTTCAGCTTTATCTCTGGAATAGGCGCTGGTACGTTCTGAAAACATATACATATGTAACAGGGATTGTAATATACACAAACAAAATTTTTGGTGTGGTAGGTTTCTAATATTACTTAGCAGACTTATGTAATGTACTTTATGTAACTCTTCTAAAAGGTGATGCTAATATATTGTACTTATGTACTAGCTTCCGCCAGCGTTTTCACTAGAGTTCCGTAGAAACTACATCGCGCGTACGTCTAATAGTAGCCTCCCCTGATACATACATAAGTGTAAGATAGCCCAATCTAACAATGAAATTATTTCTCAAATTGGTTCAATAGTTTCTTCAGCATTTTCAATCAAACAAACAAGCTGTTCAGCTTTCTAATAATAGCATAGATTACTAAGAACAGTTTGAATCATTTACTCCACATACCTTGGGCATCTGCTTCAAATGTTCTCTTAGCTCGTCAGTCAGGCCTCCAAGACCAATAGATGTGAAGAAATTGATAGAGAACCTCGTATTCTTTGGATTGTCTCTCGGGAAGATGCCAGAGAAGGCATCCTGCAGGGTCCTGAAACATAGGAAGAGCAGCTCATTAAATGACGAGCTTAATATCTAAAACACACCACAAGGGCCACATCGTTCTTGTCACTCATTTTATTTATTTATGAGAGACAACTTTACTATACACTTAAAGAGATTATAATGAGATGGATATTTCTTAGATGAGATTATTTACAAAAATTACAGATCTGTTACAAGATTATAGAGCAATATTGTGATCTCATCTGCTGGGCAGAGACCATAGTGAGCTGCTCAGAAAATTGATTTTTGAACAGTAATCTATATATATAAAAGAAAGTAGTGTTAGTTACTCCACTTATAACTCAAGAACGGCTGAACCGATTTAGCTGAAAATTGACAGGGAGGTAGTTTAGAGCCAGGAGAAGGACATAGGATAGTTTTCGTCACCATCCGGGACGCGAGTGGAACCGCGGGCAGAAGCTAGTTATCCTAGAAAATAGACAATATTAACTCACGGATCCTTCAGACGATCATTCAGCTTCTTCAAACCCATATATTCCGCCAACTCTTGGAACAAAATCTTGATATAAATACGACTGGAACTCGTAGTATCTTCTTCATTCAGTTTCACGCACTCCAAAACCTCCCAGCTAATAGAATCCGTAAACAAAAGGTGAGCAAAGAACTTGCTGACATTCCTAAGCCTGTTCGTATCTAACCGGTGAGCAGTTCCATAAGAATCTTTGAATATCTCCTCAAAAGGGCCAATGTATATCCTGTTTATGTTACAGAACCGTTGTGCAAGGAGGCCGTAAAACTTCTCATATGTTCGCTGCTCAGCGCAGCAGTCTAAAAACATGTGGCAGAGTTCCACTTCCTGTCCAGGTTTGAGTTGCATCTTCATCAGCTTATGAGCACACTCCTCAAAGTCTAAACTGGAGTTTATAGTCAGGTATATGGTTCTTCGTAAAGCTACAAGGTTAGTTTCCGTATTGTCTATGATAGTGACTTCTTTTTGGGCCTCGTCTTCTTCTTCATCATCAGTTTCATCACTGCCACTCTCTCCGGAGCCATCCTCGTCACCGGATTCAGCATCAGATCCTAGGATCTCTTTGCTGAGTGTTTTGTATTTTTGTTCATTCTCCTCGTATTTGTCATCGAATTTGAAGACATCTGGAAGTTATTTAAGACTTCAATTAGCATTATTTACTGTAATGGTGTTAAACACACAATCTTCCTATGTATTTACAATGTCAGAAATACAAAAAAAACAAAACATTATTTATTGTAATGTACTACAAATAACTTACTCAGAATATCCTGTGCATCGGTAGCTTCATCCAGCATCATGAGATGTGTGAACTGCTCCTCCTCAGGTACTAACTCCAACTCCTCAATCAATGCCGGATGATCTTTGAACCCATCTTTCCACACTTGGAACATGACTTCAATCATGTACTGCACCCTTTTGTCCAATTGCCCTTCATGGAGAATATTCCTCAGCATCTCAAATATAGCATTCACACCTTTTGAGGACACCTCAGTCAGTTTCTGACCACATTCCTTCAAGAAAGCTATAGCCACTTCTACCGAATCATCTGTAGGTGTCTCAACCAGTAAAGTTAACAGTTCTAAAGCTAAAATTTCATGAGCAACTCTCTGGTTAACTAAATGGGCTATAAATGAAGCTGATGATATGCAAATAGGTTTGTCATTGCGCTTAAATCCTCTTTTGAATTGTATCATTAACCTTTTTAGAAGGAGCTCACCAATGTTTGGGAAACGAGAGTTGACAGCAGCTACCAAGGCAGCATAGACATTAGTAAATGTGGGTGAAGCAGCTTGTGCCTGTATCACTGATCGACATAACAACCCTCTACCACGAACTATGTTCTCTTTCAACAGTTCTTTGATAATAATACCAATGTTACCAACGTTAATTTTGTTGATGTGGCCGTGTATTGACTTTTTTAAAGCTTCCCAAGCCAATCTTTGATATGCTACTGAAGATTTGTCGGTAATTTGAGCCTGCATCATTCTGAGGCGGGCTGGAGGGATGTAGGCACCTCCTGTTCTTGTGTTTAACATGTCTGTGTCTTTAGCACGTCGCTGTGGCGCTTCTTTTTTTACCTCGGGCTCCTTCGGAGAGCTAGCTCGTTTCTCATGTTTGGCGGGTTCGCCGGGTGACCTCGACTTGGAGTGTCTTCGTTTCCGTCTGGAATCTCTCTCGCGGCTTTCGTCTGGCGATCTGGACCTCGATCGAGCCCGTCTAGACTTCTTTTCCCTTCGTCTGTCCTCATCATCACTGTTTCTTTCCTTCTTACGCTTACCTTCCTTATTTGAATCCATTTTGTATGAATACACGCCTTTGAAATCACAGCTAAAAAACTACGATAACTTCTTTATACAATTAGACTAAAATTACAATTAATTGTAGATATTACGAGGTAAAATCTTGAATCAACAATAATGCGAAATGAACACACGATGCGCGGCCATTTTTATTTTGACAGTTTCGATTTTTTGTGTCGTCGTATGACAGTCGATATTTGAGTACCAGGCTTTTAAGCATCGATATATATGTACTACGTACTAGATAGAACGTTCCGAACAAAAAGCTTACCACACTGAAATGCACTGCAGACTATGCATTGCCCAAAATGGCAAATCAGAGCGATTTTGACACCTGCGTCAGACGGATGTCTATGAAACGACAATTATAAAATAGAAAATACATATCAAGGTATAAACTTACACATATAAACTATTCGAGAGTCAAGTTAGTAAAATTACACGCTGTTCATGCTATTACAACGCTTGTATATCATACTTTTCATTTATAATTCAATTTTACAAATATGCATTAATTTGTTCCCGCCCGCCATCTTAACCCCTTACTGCATGGATTATGAAAGAGTTGAAATAAAAAATATTCTTTAGCAAAAATGTGTTTATTTAAGCTTAATTAATGAGATCAAATTAACAAAAATTTTTTTTTACTTATAATTCAAAAGTTATTAATTAACGCCATATATGGCTTCGTATGCATTCTAGACATATAACCTTCGGCCAAATTTGGCTTCGTATGCATTTAGGACCAACGAAACTATGAAAAATTTTATTCTTGGTGAAATTCTTTGAAACAATTACGTTTATCATTATAACACAGATAAATATTACATTTTTCACATAATGTGAAAGAACGAAATTTAGAGCAATTTTGACATATTTGACGGGCGTTCTTCATCCAAATTGGAAAATGGCCAATCCCATCGGTTTGCACGGACTCCAAAGGTAAGTCTTGATGTCGAGCTGGCTTTTTTCGTGCCTTTTTTGCGGGAACCGGAGATTCAGGAAAATAGGAGTGGGTACCACCCCGGCTGGATGTCGGAGTTCCAAGAATGCTCGATGGACGACCACGTTTCTTTTTCATAACAGCTTTTCCAGCCTTTCGCATATGTTCGGAAATGGCCAATTTGAAATCATATAGTGGCATATAAGAGTCAGAATTAATTCGGCGCCATAACAACCAAGCATTGACAAGGGTCATGTCCATAGTCTTTTTTGGAGTAAATAATAATACTGTAGTCCTAGCAGGTACACCTTGTTTGTGTTGTACAGCTACAACATAAACATCTGCGCATGTGGGTGAGCACGCCGATTTTATGCTTATATTAAAAATAAATTTTTATTTTATTAACAGGAGGCTTTAGATACACTTAATAGACTATAAGTAATACTTGAGTACTTAGTTTTTATGGGTGTAAATCTGTGTGCTACCCTACTTGTGTTAAGTTTGTACTGTTCTTTTTTTTTTCTTTCCTAATTTTATATAATGGTTATCATGTGAAAATGATATTTTTATTTGACTTGTTTTGTATACATTCTGGTTCTTCAAACCTTACAGACAGACATGTGTTGCTGGGGAGTTTGTTGCGCCACTTCTTCTTCCCAGCAATAACACATAGGAAGTGGTGAAGGGCGGGCGTTTTGGGGGCTGTCTTTTGTTTTTGACGTTCGAAAAGTGCTGATTTATCAGCCTAATTTGAATAAACGATTTTGAGTTTGAGTTTGAGTTTGAGTTTGAGTCATGGTCGTGTAAACGAATGGAGCCAATATTACAATTATCGTCACAATCCGAATCAATATCATCATCACTAACGTCACCATCACCTGGAATAATGTTCACATGCTTTGCAGTGCCATAAAAGCGTGCTGGGTCCATTTCTAAAACAAAAGAGAAAGAAGCCTTCAATGCATACCAAGCCAAATATGACAGTGTCACTTTTGATTATATAATGCATACGAAGCCAAATATGGCAATTTTGAAAAAGTTGAAAATTACGTGAAAATATGCAACACAAAGCAAAAATCAAACATTCACCGCATAAAAGAAAGATTAAAGAATACTATAATATTTTTTTTCAAGCGTTTACTCACCTTTATGGTATTTATTTTGAAATTACAAAGTAAGACTTTTTTCACTGCACTTGGTCCGCCTCACGCGCTCAATATAATCTTAAAAATATTTGACAGCTGTCATTTGACATGAATTAATTAATTATCTTCCGTTTCCCAATGAAATTTTGGTTCTGTTAATGGTCTGATTTTTTAAATATTACATACCAATAGCTTGTAAAAAAAATGTAAACTTGGTCGTCCATATATGGTATCGTATGCGGTAAGGGGTTAAATTATGGATTAAGAAAATCGTGCAGAAACAGATGTGCCATAAAACTGGCAGTAGGTAAAATATCAATGAAAACAGACTTCACTTTGTCATGGTATGTTCTTACTTTCAAGAAAAAATAATATGACCTCGTATGTATTTCGCTACTGTAAAAACACTACAACATATATCAGCGCGTTTAAATTCGCGAAAATTTGTGAAAGCCCTCTTAAGAAAAAAAACATCGTAATTAATATTAAAAAACCCTAAAAATAAGTTCCTGGTTTTAATACATTACATGATTTTGCATTCACTTAGATATAAATAAACTTTTTGATATATTACATGATTTTGAATTCACTTAGATATAAACTTTTTGAGTAATGAAAAATGTAGGCAAAATACGAGCGAACATATTATGTCACTTCTGCGATTAACATCAATGAGGATGACTAGATGTCACAATACGTCAACAAGATGTCAAAAGACGACATAAGCGGATAAATTATTTGTATGGATGTTCCTGTCTATCGCTAGAATATATGTCAATGCTTTTAAGCTTGCTTGCAGCCAGCCAGTGGCACTGATCAAATGCCATAGTTATTGAAGATCCGTAGACCAGCGGTTCCCGAATTCTTTTGGCTTCGGAACCCTTTTCGTCTCACCATTTTTCGGAGGAACCTTAGCTTAAGAAGTAAACTAAAGACGTATATACACTTAGGTACGAATCGTGGCGCGTGGTAGCGCACCAAATGGTTATATGGTTAGAGACATATTCATTATACTCGGGCGTAGCATGGCCACACGGGCCAGAAAACAATTTAGCCGCCCTTGACTTTGTGTATTATGTGAATAGTTTTCAGTTTGAAGACTGACTAAGTAAACGAAAAAAGAAATAGATTGGGTTTGTACAGGTGCGAGCGCGCTTTTTTTTAATTAAAATAAGAAGTTTCAAGCACCCTGTGGTAGCCGGTATCGCGACCGAAGCGAGCGCGAATTTTTTTTAGTTTAAGTACCTACACAAAATAAACAAAACCACTGTAAATTAATAAGGTCTCATAAAGTACAATATCCACACAAAAAAAGGAAATGCAAATGAATGAGAAGCTAGCGAAGAAAGCGCTATTGCTTTTTCTGAACCAGAGGAATAAAAAATAAACATCAAAGGAAACCTCGACGGAAGAGCGCGAAATTTTTTCGGTGTTGGATACTTGAGCAATTATTAAACGAACATAAAAGCAGCACACGTAACATGGAGTCGCGAGCGAAGCGAGCGCGAAATTTTCGGATTCGCGGAGGTGCAAAATTGGAAATAATGTCACACTTTGATTCATGGTAAAAATAGCCACTAGAAATACTCGTATGCCGTGTCATTTCACGTCCTGTCAAATGTATGAAAACGTATAATCCTGGCGATGAAATAAGCCCAAAAAATGCGGTGATTTTTGGCCGACTCGCTACCTACTTTTGCCGATTGCCGAAGACCATTAGCCTTATTCGCTAACTCCACTGACAGCTCGCAGATATCATCATTTGGTAAAGTGTACATCAGTAAATTGTCAAACAGCTATTTTCTTATTCGCTAACGCCAGTGACCATCTGAGATGACGTCATGAGCATCGACACAGGCTGATATCCACCATGACTCATTTTGACAGCTGTTTCTGTATCGATAAACGTTAGATTGCGATTCCGTAAGCTCAGTGGACATCAAATTGATGGCCACTGTAATTTTTTGAAATACACTACAAATAGCAGTGTTTTATGCCTCATCACTGGGATGTCTATACTATATAGTAGCATCAGACATATAAGATTTCTCTAATTTTGCGAATCCAATAGAAATACAAACCCTGAGTCGTTTCCTTTATTTTTTGATAGTGTTATTTTTAATTGTATTATTTTAATTTGTTTTATCTTTTTTTGTGTGGAATAAAAATGTCGCGTGTATTTTTGCTGGCATTTGTGGAATAAGAGACAAAACGAAGTTTATCCAGAATCCAGAAACGTCGTCTGCGGGATTGCAATAATTCTCTGGATTTACGGGAGAAGGAATTCATGGCAAATTTTCGTATCAACAAATAAGGGTTTCAGCAAGTTTCGGCAGAGTTACGTCCGTTTCTGCAACATGCTTAACAAAACACTGCTGTTGCAATTGAGCTAAAAGTAAGAATGTATAACGTTAAAAGTAAAATAAATACCAATATTACATAAATTAATGTTACTCATAAACACTCTGAAATGATGATGACTAATAATAATATGATGATAAAGTTTGTAACATCAAATTTTATTATGTATAGATATTGGCAGTCTTAAACTTTTATGCAAACGGATCATACCAAAGGAACTCCTCATTAATTTGCAACATGTCTCAACTTTTATTTAGTGAGTGCCTACATGAGGTAACCGATGCTCTCAGTGTATGGGACGAGCTACTCAAGTACATAAAGTTTCCTTCCTCTCAAAATCCATCATGAAAGTGTATGTTAGCATTTTAAACCTAAATAATAATAAAATAGTATACCAATTTTTATTTTGCATGCAAAACGTAGGAATCTACGTATCAAAATATTATTTACGTTGTTAAATTTACAATAACTACAATACTCACAATATTCTCAGTTAAAATATTGTTCATCCACACGGAACTTTAGACACCAAGTTCACACACAATATAAAGCAAATACTGAATTTTACCGCCACAGATTATTTTTAAATGTATAACACGCTGAAAATAAAGCGTTCTCTCAAACGTAGTAATGTAATGCTAATAGGGTATTTCCTACTTAGCAGTATAATAGTCGATAAAAAAATAGAGTTGTCAAGTTGTCATCGTAGTTTTGGCGTCAGCAACCGTGTAACGATATCCACCGATGTCCACTTCATGCGATACAGAATACCAATGTTTTGAACTTATCGGTTGACATCAAAGTTCGGATGAAAACTGAGGCCAGTTGACATCTGAAAATCGGAAAGTTAGCGAATAAGCCAGCTGGAGGTATTAAGTTAATCTACAATTTGTAAAAAACGGAATTAAATTATCTGCTGCCGTGGCCTTCCCCCGCCACTTGTCGCGAACTCGTACTTACACTCCCGAGTGGTACCCAGCTACATGGTGCCTAAATGGAATTTTGGAATGCAATATTTAAAACAATTTAATTGAAAATAAATAATAATTTAATATTGTCAAAAGTGAAACGATTTACCATATGGAAATCTTGAATTTTCCACGGAACCCCTGAGGGCCTGTCACGGAACCTCAGGGTTCCGCGGAACCCCATTTGGGAACAGCTGCCGTAGACACTGACCTCTATATATAACACATTATATATAGAGGTCAGTGTCCTTAGATCATAATAAGCCCCTGAATTATATATTATTGAATATTTGTCTTTTAATTTAATGTCGCTTGTAGGCAAAAAGTGATAATACTAATTATGCTCTGGCATCTCTTTACACTACTAGTAATGTACTCCAGCCGTTCCAGCGACCAGCTGAGGGACAAATAAGGCTGTGGAATGGATTTGCTGACAACGAACGAATGCATCACATAGATTCACATTTATTACATTAGGCGCCTTGCACATAGAGCAGTTATTGCAGCATCTGGCAAGTAGCTGTTTGTTTGTCTAATAGAAGTGAATATTCATAAGAGCGTACAAAAGGAGTCCATGTAAGTTTGTACAAAATAGTGTTAACTTTAAAGTAAATAATATAACCTATCAAGATGAAACAAACTCCAAAAGCGATAGGAAGTAATTGGGCCTACACCATCCTCATGTACGCATTTATGTTATCTATGTTCCTACTACCCCCAATATACTGTATGTACTCCCCCTTTCAATTATCTTATGTAATAACCCCCTTATACAGTACTTACGAGGAGAAGGTTCAGGTTCAATAAAATTCATATTTATTAGTATTTATGACTTTATTTAATACGACAATGAAACTACAAAAGTTGCCTGCACTTCAAACAGCAATTTTCATATACCTCACAAACTGAAGCACATTAATATAATTAATCACATAAAATATAAAAATTAACGATAATAACACCATAATAAGAGATAGGAGAGTGACTAACATTACGCAAAAATTACGAAAAACAATATAATTATCTGAAAGCTATATGTTGCATCGCTATACATGATTCGTCTCGATCGTGAGAATCTAAAAGGCTACACAATACCCAAGGCAAATTGGTCAGAGGTTTTCACTTCTTCACCGAGAAACAAGCTAGTAACTTACACCTAGTTCCCTTACTCATACAGCGTTAGTAACATAGAGAAGCAGCAAGCAGCCGCCCCGCGCCGCCGCGCCAAGCCTACATACATCATCTCTTAATATTATATACAATTATTATCATATCTTTGACGATAAAACAGACCGACGCTAAATGAATGGCAAAAATATACTATAAAATACAGGATACTCTCACTTAACAGTCCCGCGTTGTACCGCCTCCGCGTACGCATCAGCGTCCGAGTCGATATAATTTGTGCCTAACCGAACGATACGATACATAATATCACTAGAGCAAAAACATCACAGAAGCGGTTCGTGTCCAACACACCGTTACGTCCGCGGCCCGGCGCCCTCGCCATCTACAATTAAAAAAATATAAAACGCTATGAAGGCAGTTTTATACGTTACACTTTATTGATATCATCCGAGAGCCGAATACCGAATATACTGAGGCACTTCCGCTGGTTAACTAATCATCTAACGATCCGACTTGTAATGTTTATTGTACCGATTGAGATCATAAAAGGAAGTGATACAGACTTATATTAATGCAGACTAGATGTGGTGGCGTCGCGGCCCGCCGGCGACGGCATACAGCCACACGCCTCCCGACTCCACACAACACAGTTCCGTCAAATATCGTATAATCATTAATGGGCAGTTAATAGCGTTACGGCGATACAATTATAAGAACGTGATGAAACTTAAATTTAGATTATACCTCCCTAAAAATACTGTTGCGTATGATAAACATTAAAAATAATGATATAAGTCTATAACTAACGATTAGGGATACTTGTCATACCACCATCGAGCTGTCCCGCCAGCTTGCTTACAAATCTCATCATTCGTTCATTTGCCAAGGGTTCCGCACTAAACTAAACAGCTAGCCTCTGCGAGATGCCAGTCTACAAATAAACACTTCATCATATAAAAATAAAAGGCAAATATGCGGCTTTTACGTACAGAACCCTGAGTGCGACTGTCCAAGTTTTAGTATGCCAAGACAGAAGATCCAAAATCATCCAATTAAGTGTTCCATTGGAATACTAAAAGCTGGTTGTTAGGATCACGTCTAAGACATATTCAATTAAGTACATTCTCTGAAATAGGCCATAATTATTGTTATTTAAAGTGTACAGCAATGTTGCCATAATGTCGATGAAAACAATCAACTTAAACTATTTAATTTAGATTTAAAGATGTCGTAAGCATGATCACGCGGACATTGTTGTCACAAAGTAAGCACGTCTGGGGGTGTAACACAAATATTGTGAGGATGCCGTACGGTGCGCAATATTAGAGAAATATATTTTTTTTATAAGTTTTTATCACAATATTTTTATATGTTACAACACCGACGCATTATCGGCCGTCTAAGTGGCGCTTCCATTTTACACCGAAGTACAAATTTTGCTACTGGACCAGCCAAAAGACTTTAACCTATCATCGGGAACCACTAACATTATCGACAAAAGTTGTCAGCACTGCTATTACAAATATCGATAAGATGTTCCACCGAAGCCGACTTAACTTTAGGAAATGTTAGTAATTGCTGATGGCTTTTCAACCATCTGGGACTCGGGAAACCAGTGTAACCTTATTATACCTATTTTCATTGACAATATAAACGTTCGTTGTTCGTAAAACAACTGTATATTCTGCATTTTCAAAGTATACAGTTGTTTTAAGGTAACTGACGTTCATGTATTCAGCGAAGGATTTAATCCCCGTACCCAGAGACATTTAATGATTACTTAAGTCACTCACTTTGTCAAAGAAATCCTTTACTAAGGATTGGCTTAAATAAGTATTAAATGTTTTTCCGTCTGTTGCACAACGCTCCATCAAAGATAAAGCTTCATTAAATCTATTGCTGACACTTTTTATCTTGTTGACAAAGAAAGAGTCAGCAATAGATTTTAAGAAGATTAATGGAGCTTTGTGCAAGAAGTGAGGGTTTGAGTGCGGGTGTGAGTTAGACTGGTTGCCCGTGCGTCGTTCAGTATCGGAGGTATAACAGAGGAGTGGTGCCGGAGGCGCGTGGTCTAGGCGGAGGTGAGGGCGGCGCTGTCCACACGCGCACTCTTGTTCTGCCGCACCAGCTCCGCGCGCCTCTCCTGGGGACACAAACAATTATAATTTTACTTTATATAATAGCTTTTCTAAATTCGTATCGAGGGAATTAATACCCTCAACCTGTCAAAAAATGGTTTGAAAATTATTCAGTGCATCAGTTTTGCCGTGAAAGTGTAATAGTAACAGAAGAACTCGGTTTTACAACTTTAGTTAAAAAGGATAGGTTAGATCTCCTACATCTCAAACTAATTTGCAAAACTCTCAGTACAAATATTTATGTATGGGCATAAAAATGTAGTACAATATTCATAAGACATACTTCTTGTAACCATACAGCTATTTTGATTCATAAAAAAAAGACAATTTCGATTTCAAATTATTTTAGATCTTGTGGCACAATGAATTTATAAGCTTCTGAATACCTAATGTAATGAATGATGAGAATCATACAATCAAATAACACCAATGGCCTAATGAAAGAAAGTTTTATATGATAGGTGCTACATGGCAACACTTGCGTCTTGTTTCAAGCAAAAAAAAAACACAACCGACCTCCTTTTTGACGAAATCCAACTTTTTCTGCATTTCCTTCTCTCTGTTCTGTTCGGCAGTGGTGAGTTTGTTCTCAATGTCTTTGGTTATTTCTTCCACCTTAGCCGTGGCGGCCGAACGCACCTCGGCAAGCTTAAGGTTCTGTATTTACGCGAAAAAACAAAAAAAAAAATAAACATAAAAAACAACCATGCATAACACATGCTTATGAATGAAAGATGGATGAAAAATTGTATGATTTTTCACTAATGACTGAGACGGTTTGATTTGGTTTTTTGAATTGCGTGAAAGCCAATTTGAGTCCCAATAAAATAATATCACTTAAAAAAAGTGACATACCTATATGCAATCAGCACATTAAAAATTTTGACTAGGCACACTGACATAGTATTGCCAACGCAAAAAAAAATATAGTTAGAAAATTGCCCCCCAGCGAATAGTGTCGAGTATAATTTTGTGTTTACCTAGCAATCCGCTTGAAACCAGTTCGAACCGCCGCAGCCGGCATACAAATAGAACACCTAAGACCTAAGGTCACAACTAGGCACAGTCAACGAGACGCTTACCAGTTACCACATACAGTTTAGAAATAACTATAGCACATTGATGTCTATTATTCAGTGACTGGTATTGAATATTTTGTCCTTATTGACAAGTAAGATTTAGGGATCCTTCAAATTGGACGTTTCTTGTCCATGTGATTCAACGATGGGCAAAACGTCTGAACGTCCATTTTTAATTTACATTCACATCTAAAGACACAAAGGCTGAAAAATACCTGAAATATTTGTAGGAGCTGCATATCAGGATAGTTTTTCTGAAGAGTCTACCTCACATACCCATCAGAAGTCCACTTAAGACTTAGTCATAACCACCCTACCATACTGTTAGGGTCGGTCGAGAATGTGATCTACAGCCACCATACACTGTACTGAACCATGACAGGGTGCTAGTGAACCACCATAGGATCTGGACGCCATTATTACTCGTACTGCAGCTTCTCCTGAATGGCGCTCTGCAGCTGCTGGCAGCGCTGTATGCTACACTAGTGCAGGCGACACTCACGTGGTTGCGCAGCTTCTCCTTCTGCTCGGCCTCGAGCAGCAGGCGGCGGTCGGCTGCCTGCTGCAGCTTCTCCTGGATGGCGCTCTGCAGCTGCTGGCAGCGCTGTATGCTACACTAGTGCAGGCGACACTCACGTGGTTGCGCAGCTTCTCCTTCTGCTCGGCCTCGAGCAGCAGGCGGCGGTCGGCGGCCTGCTGCAGCTTCTCCTGGATGGCGCTCTCCAATTGCTGGAAGCGTTCGTGGTTGCCAGCGCGGACTTTGCGGACTTGCTCTTCCTATAAGTGAATGAACATAGAACTGAACAAGGTTCCTTCACGTTACACCTAACAATCAATAAGTAAATTGACCCAAACAAGAGATTCGAGAAGTTTTTGTTTAACTTCTGGAGACATAAGTTTGCTTACATGTTCGCGCAGGCGCTCAAGCATCTTCTTGATGTTCTCGTCGCGCTTGTCGGCGGCGGTGTTCATCTTCTCCTCGATGGCCTTGTATACTTCCATCGTCTGCTGTTCCAAGGTCAGCCTGTGGGTGAACGGGACACCACATTAGAGATAGTTGATATGTAATAGTCGATAGGAGACCAGCTTTAAGAATAAGTATGCCTTGAAGGGAAAACTTGCATCTCCCAGGGATGGATGAGTTAGGAGGCATCCTAGGTCCTGCAATAGATTACTATAATAAGTCATAAGGTGCTGACGACCGACTTTGGGACCCGTATTTAAGAAATTTCACTACACTAAATGAGGAATGGATGGCCGCAAATAGCAATTACCACTGTCATCAAGGAATATAGACCTAGGAATCTCAGCTCCATGGCTAATTAAAACCTATCAATTTCATTACGAGATGGTCCAGGATGATGATGGCTATAGTGACGTCAATTACCTGGTCTTCTCAACACCCTCCAAGTGGTCCTTGAGGCGCGCACGCAGCTCGTTGATGTAGGCCTCGCGTTTCTCCTCGTGCGTCTCCATCTTGGCGTCCAGAGCCTCCTTAGTGTTGACGAT
Organism: Helicoverpa assulta; assembly: GCA_963856015.1. Taxonomy (NCBI): domain Eukaryota; kingdom Metazoa; phylum Arthropoda; class Insecta; order Lepidoptera; family Noctuidae; genus Helicoverpa; species Helicoverpa assulta. The sequence goes on from CAWLCW010000008.1 coordinate 1,191,715, forward strand.
GAAGTTGTTAGTCTGTTCGCTGCGGATGCGAGACGCCTCCTCAATCTTTTGCATCTTCTGTGCAATGGCGGCCATCTTGCTGGCTTCCAGACTCTGTGAAAGGGGGATTGGTATTGTTTTTAGGTGATTATGGAGATGGGGAATTTGACTTTGGTCCAAGTCCAAAACTGTCAGCATTTAGGGATGTGGTTCCTAGAATGGCAATTATTTGCGAAATTAATCATTCTTTATCAGTTCTCTAACCAGTTATATTAATCCAGTGTTATCGGCAGTGCAAACATGGTTCACTAAGTTTCATTTTCGATTTAGTATAGTTATATATGTCGTATATAATTTGAACATAAAATATAATTAAATCTCTTCACAAAAATCTCGAAGCCTATTAATAAACAAGAAAAGTTGATGCGAGATAAGAAGACCACTCTTACCGGACTTCCCTATTCAAGTTGTATTTTAGTAGTTTGTATTGTAGTTTAATTAATAAATTTCTTAATCCTGAACAAATTCCCTTATCCTACTTACACGTCTCCTCTCCTCAGCCGCCTTCAATTTCTCCTGGATCTCCTCAACGGAGGGCGTCTTCTCAGGGGAGTCAGCGCGACGAGGCACAGGCACTCCCACTGGCTCGGCCAGGATTACCTCGTACGCCAGACCTCCCTTCGACATCTCTTGGCAGCGGATCTCGGTGGCTGAGGAAGTTTAATGGAATTTAAGTATGAAGTCAACGTGGAACAGCTACCCAAGGTTGAGTATAGGAAGATAAATTGACTGGAAGAGGACTATATTATATTATTTTCATGTTGGTATATTTAAGTTCCTCCTTACAAAAAATGATCTATGCTGGCATTCAGCGTCCACGAAGAATACACAGCAGTTACTTCAATAAACGGATTCAGAAGTCAGCACAATGTCGCTTATTTCTTTACAAGGTTCAATAACCACACCAAATAAACGTAAGCAATTATAACACAGTTTATTATCATGCCACAGCCAATTCACAAATGGAAGCTCAATGGTCACAAAATGGCTGGTACACCACATAACGTCCACGTACATCGGCCATCACTCATAAATATAAACATTGGGTACATCATCGTATCTGATAATTACCCTTCACATCATAAATTACTTTTTACGTAACTATTTACCAAGACATTATTCATTCACTTTTTTTCTAGAAACGTTTAAGGTAATCAATTTTCGCTCCGTTTTTGTGCGTTCGTGTTTCTAATTTGACGTTGCTCTGAACGGTGATACAAAAACGTAATTTGTGTTACTTTGATGCGAAATCATAATCATGTAATTTTGATTGAGTCACCAATGTTTATAACTGAACATTACAATAGGAGGGTCATATTGACCTCAGTGTACCGTTATGAAGTTATGACAGCATTTAAGTACGTACAGCAACGCTTTTTGGTCCCCGATAAAGCTGTAAAATATCGATTGGGACAAATTTTACGACTGCAAACGTGGTTGTATCGTATTTGGGCAGTGGCTATCACCCGTTCCCAGACTTATGAGAGGCTTACACTCCTTATTGGATCTAAGTTTGTTACATGGTCACGTAGGAATTTTAGACATGCCTTTACGCACCACAAACAGCTTAGAGAACAAAACTTTGTGTGCGTGATCATACATAAATATCCAAGGACTAGCTTCTGCCAGCGGTTTCACCCGCATCCCGTGGGAACTACTTCCCGTACCGGGATAAAAAGTAGCCTATAGCCTTCCTCGATAAATGGGCTATCTAACACTGAAAGAAATTTTCAAATCGGACCAGTAGTTCCTGAGATTAGCGCGTTCAAACAAACAAACAAACTCTTCAGCTTTATAATATTAGTATAGATACTTACCTAACTACGTTTAAATGCAGTTATCAAATAGGTAATTTTAGAGAAAACAATGAAATAACCCCTTGCTCTGTTTAGAATCATATAATTTGATAGGGAAATATGTACCACTAAATTGTTAGGTACTTAATAATGCTCTCTGGTAGGTACTTTGTTTGTTTGCACACATATGAAGATGTAGGTACCATTCGATCCGTTCTACATAAGAAAGTAACAGGATATTGAAAACACGTCTTCCTTACAATAACAATAGACAAACTATCTCCATAGACTCCGTAACAGTTATGTCACACCATTGTTGCATAGGGTCGGAACTACGCATCACTTGGTGGGGCGGTCGCGACGCATAAAGCCATAACTGCGCACTCTAATCGAACGCTGCGAACAATGGCCGCCGCAATTGGCAATTTTATCCGTAAACGTACAGCTTATAGGAAATATGTTGTTTGGTGGAACAGAGCTGTGGCTGTATTGTGTAGTTATCGTCAGTTAATTAAGCGTTTATTCTTTTATACCATACATTAAATCTTCATTTATGAAACTAATTTGATTTTTTGAAGGGAGGGCGAAGAAATGCCTGACTTGTGATCTCTATCTATTCGACACTAACTATGTATGAATACTCGTAACGTAAAGATCTGAACATGTGAAAAAGGCAAAACTAAATCTGAACATGTAAAATAGAGGGGACCCATTTGCCAGAATCTAAAATGTCCCCAATCGAACATCACCGCCTACCTACCAGTTGACTAGATATTATCTACCTACCTATATCCATATAATCGACCGCAAGTCATGACCCTGAGTAGAGGTCACGCCAAGCTGCGTATTGGGTCGAAAATGTTTTGTAAAACATCCCTCGAACAAATAACTGCCCTCAATTTTAACAATAAACCCCCTTAATACCCTGTAATGTTAACCAGGATTATGTATAATGCTTTTAAATCTCCATACAAATTGTGCTATTTGAGTATTCACATACAACTATTGACACTTCCAAAAATAAACGATCCCCCAAATTCCAATTACATCTCCAACCGTCCCACTAATTTCCCTGACAATATTTTACAAATTACCCGTAATTTTAAAGGCGTTAATTAACGTCCCCATCCGAATACACTCGCTAAACTCGTTAAATTACCGCCCCCGACGTTTAGGGGAGGAATTCTTAAAATGCAACCGGGGTAAGGGGTAAATTACTGTTACATTCAAGGTCGGGTAAACTTCGGCAAGGAATGCTGTATTGTTTAATTATTGGGGGGAAAATTAGGGGGCCTAGGGCTCCCAACACCCCCATGAGTCATGCCAATTGCATTTACAATCGAGCTTATAGTATGACTGTCTGCAAACTACGTCGGTATAAAAACAGGTGACTCACACTCGACGACGTAGGGCGGGGGTGACTTTCCATTATACGCATAAATATTTAATCAGAGCTACTTTGAAAGGCTAGAATAGAATAGGATGATTTGACTTTATTTACCACAAAGCTTTCTTATTAATGCATGTTATTGTCTATGAACAATACGTAGTAACTAGAATAGGTACGTATCTACAAGATTCTCCCAGAATGTAAAGTCTACTGCATCAATTTTTATTTTCTAGTTGAAGTAGCTTTAACAAATACAATTTCCTGAACAATAAAAAAAAACTGGAGGGGAAAGCACGGCGCCAAGGGTCTTAAATAAGTGTCGGAATTTCACTGGGCCACGTGAAAAGGGGCTTCAAAAAAACAAACACGCGCCACAATACAAAACTAACAATAACTCACTTAAAAGGGGTGAAAACTCTTGACCCGCCACACAAAGGGGACTCACATCCCCCGGGCTGTGTACTATCTTTGAAAGGGATCTCACCCTGTATATGCCACGGAGTAGTACCGAACAGAGTGATAATGTTGTCGTTAAATGTAGGTGAAAACTGTATTTCTTTGAAAGTGACTAACATGATATCATGAAAATAAATTGAGGTATCTTGCCTTTCAGACAATGCGTGTGAGTGCCAGTTTAGTTCGAAGAAGGTTAAAAAAAGGTTTGGTAATAGATAAGGTGACTCTTAGTCCAATGTAGGATGGACCCGATAGTACGGCACATATATAAAACAGTAATCTATATAAATAAAAATGAATTGTTGTTCGTTAGTCTGATTAAAACTCGAGAACGGCTGGGCCGATTGAGCTGATTTTGGTTTTAAAATGTTTGTCGTAATCCAGGGTAGGTTTAAACGATACGAAGTTCGCGGGATCAGCTAGTAAAAAATAAAAATAAGATGCTAGCATCCATTTGCTATCTACTCCGTGGCAGCTGATGAAAGAGAATTTCCCAGTCTCCATGCTGACTCAGCGTGAAAGCCTTACTTAACATCCTTTGGCAGTAACCCTTCATCACTGCACTTAGTCGAGCTAGAACAAGCTAACTTTCCTGGCAGCCAAATTGAAACCTCTCCAAATGGCTGCCAGCTACGATTAATGTTGTTTTTTATCTTCCAGAATTCAGGATTTAAATGCAGAAATGTGGTTCGAATAAGGAAGTATACTGGTGTTCCGTTATTTATTTTGAATAACCTTTATTTGATTTGTCAATTAAACAGTCTGGCGGTTTTAGCTTTGAATAGGTCTCGAAGATCATGATTTCTTCTATCGCACGGCAGACTATTTACAAGAACTCGCAACAGGCTGATAGGAACAGGTAGGTTTGCTTGGCTAGGTACAGAGACATAGCCAGGCAAATGCTCCCATTTGCATAGTGAAGTCTTCAAAGTGTTTAGCGTGTTAAGCTTACAGAAGAATTGCCTGTAAAGCACTACTTACTTATGAACTTGACCTTCTTCGGTTGCTTGGTCCTCGGTTTGCCTACTGGTTTCTTGGCGGGCGCCGACCTTCGGTGAGCTACGACAGAAAGGGAACGTCAGCGCACGCAGCCCGGGCCCGTGACGCTGACTACTCTTGCGGAGACAAACAAAACCCTTTGGCTTCGGAAAACGATTGACTATCAAGTCAGCTTGATGAAGTATCCCCAAGTGTTTCCAAAGTCCCCTAAAATCGAAAATTAAACTTTTCAGTCAAGATCAGAGCCTAGTTCCAATGTTCAGTTGTACGAGAAAGCCACAAGGTGCTTAGATACAGAAATATAATCCTTCTGATTATATGAACGCAAGACCAAGACCTCAAAAACTTGAAATTGCGAATACCAGAAGGCACGCCTTCATTGCCAAGTCAACATCCCCTAAACAGCCCTAAAACACAATCGAAAAACGATTACGCCGGTCAAGTCGACCCAACTAATGTTTATTTGAAGAGCATTCGGACGCACGTTCTAATGAATCGATGCTCGCGTGACTGGTGGAAAGCATCGGTTGTGGTGAACAAACAATCGATGGAAAATGTCGCAGTCCACATGGTATGTACCTAGTAGGGCATATATTAGTGGCCAGTATTAAGCTACATGTACAGAAAACCCACATCATGACTAATAAATAAACCTAGTTTTACGATTAATGTTTTCTGAAAATCCTTGCTATAGGAGACAATTTTTATGACCCTAGGAGCCTAACCTTAACCAACCTATTTATGTAAAAGCAAAGATTATGTAGTTTGTAGTACGATTTATGAGGACATAAAACATGAAAGATCAACTAAATATGTATTCCAAAATTAAATACGCATTTCTTTGTATGAGAAGAAAATAGGTTCTGTAATATGCCTTGATGAATTTCAGACATCTCAACAACATGACGTCATAGTTCCAAGATGGCAAATGAATAGTCATTTATTAGATATTTGAGCTCCAGGTCATGTTGTTGGGGACGTCTCGGTAATAGTATCGAGGTAATAACGACGACACGACGCCGGGAGATGAGGCCGCTACGTGAGGGGAATGCGGGAGTTCAGACCAAATTCGCCGCAAATACGGATAATCCCTCACGGCAGCGCTAAGTCCTACTTACACAGCAGACAATGTGGAGACCATGCTATACAAAGTGTTAAGTCGACTTAAAACTTTAATTCTCAGCCGATTCATACGCAAAGTTTTAACAAGATATAAACCTGTGTTAATTTTCGCGGTGAAGGACATTTTCCCTTTTTTTAGACCAAATTACATTACGCCTAACTACTGACAATGGAAAACATTGTTGCGACAAATGTGTCAGGCAAAAAGTATGATAAATAAACATTAATTCGTATACATTACAAATCAAACAACTACCCCTCGCTGGAGAAATTAATTTCCTAAAATCCAAGTTCGCCAACCAAGCAATTCGGAATGAAAACAATATTTGTGATTGCACGAGCGTCTCGGGAGGGCTATCTATCAAAAGTTAAGTAGCTTTCGCTATAATTCATGTCAAAACAATTGTCATGAGGAGCTTGGATCCTCAATTCCGTGTAATTTAGTCTCCCTTTCATAACGATTTCACAAATTACCAACCAAGGGGAAATATTGCGGCGAACCGCTCCAATCTGTGCTGTTTTACGATACCGCAGAAGTTGATGCGCTTGAAAAATCTGGACTTTGACTTGTTAGGGTTAATGATTAGATGCTGAGAGATAGATAAGAGATTCCAAATGTAAAATTGCTGAAATACTCGTGACTAATACTTTGCTGGTATATAAAATACAAAAACCAAAGTTATTCAACCCGAGACGGTTTCACTCGTTACTTCAGAATTCAAATCTATAATTTTTCATCCATATTCAATAGAGCTGCAGCTGTATAAAACGCCAATTTAATGAACGTGCATAAAAACAATAAAGCAGAAAAAATGGTAATCGAATACAAACGGGGCAGTCACAACTGAAAGGTCGTTGAGCAGCCCCCTCCGGCGCCGCACGATACAACATGGAAAACCTGATAAAATATTTAAAGGCTGGCTTTAAAACCCTTGAGGGGAGAGCTGAAAGTAAATTTACTACCGCTGGGAATATGAGCGTTGGCACGTACGAGTGTTTTAAACACGACGCAAATGCGGCGGCTAGGCGATGCAGAAACAAGAGATATATTCTATGCACCGTAGAGAACATTCCAGAACAGCGGAGACGGCACAACTCTTTACGAGTTACGCTCATTAGGAAAATGGGTGCGACTTTGTATACAACCCTGTTTTATAGTGTTCCCCGCAAAAGTGTTATTTTTAAATCCATTCATTTCCAGGGGTTGAAATGGAAATTATTTAAGTTGGTGCAAGTCGTAAAGGAGCTTAGTTTGCAAATACTCAAGTTGACGAACTCAGTCGGTGGACGGAATAGTTCGGAACACGCGAACTTTGTAAGCAGCCGCAATGCATCATTGTGGACATGTGTGGCTGTATGTTAGAAAATGAACAAACCGCAGGTCGGTGATCTTTCGTTTTCCATTAAGCCACAAAACAGAAGTAATACGCGTTAGATCTCTCGCAAGAGATGAAACGTGTGTTTTATAGCATTGTTCAACCCTCGTACAGGATCAATAACGTGTCGTCTCGACGCCAAATAAAAAAGGCGTAAACTTCTAGACTACATGTAAAAGGACTCCTCCTTACTCCAACGAGAGTAATCCATTTAACACTCTCGTAATAATGAATCACATTGTAAAAGTAATGTTTTTATTAAGCAAAATGACATGGTAATAAAGATGATCAAAATCTGTAAGCCTCGCCGCACCCTCCGCAAAGGGTGCTGAACTTGTTAAGCCAATTAAACCCTACTGTTATAATCGTCCCCTAAACAATTATGTGATTTCGAGTCCCCTGTTGTCAGTTGACAATGGCGTATTTGCTAATCCACCTACACTTGAATGTAGTGACAAGCATTACACGATGTTACGAGGTGAATTATGAGCTGATGATGGATCGAAGAAACCGTTAGAGCGTTAATTATGAAGATGTTTCTCGATACGTTCGATTCCGGCAGTTATGCGCAAGAGAATGCCTGGCTGCGGCTGTAACGAACAATCATAGCGATTCTGAAGAATACAACTTCTTAGAAATTCGCATTTCCAAGGCTATCGGTATGGTCCGTAAAACCCATGTTTTTATAGCCTTTGAAGCCATGAAGTTGAATACCAAGGGCCAGCTCGGTTAGAAGAGTGGAGATCGATCGTAAATTGTTTTAATGTTTCGAACATCAATAATTCAGAAGGCATATAGCGTGGGTCTATTTCAAATCTACTTTGAAATACTGTTATTAGTCAAGAAGTTTATAAAAGGACTGTTTTAGACACTTTTGGTCCACAAATTAATGGATAGGGTAATTCATAGCTTAAGAAATCAAGTTTCGGTAAATTTAAGAATTACGAAATTAATATGACCAACTGGCAAACCTTGGAATGAAATCATTAGGCATTGTCGGAAAAGAAAATCTGCCTTTTCGCAATCTGTGCAGTGGCTAATTGCCGAAAAGTAGCAAAACGTCGTTAATTAACAAGCCTGCAATAATAAAGCGACACGAGGTCCTCAAATGCGTGCTTAGTGACGCATAAAATACCAAAACAGTTTACGAAGGGCCACTAAAGCGATTATGTCGCGATTGCGTGACATAATTTAATCAGGCTCACGATATTATGTGAAAACAACTATTTTTCCAAATTCCCCAGACAAGTATGTTAGGACTGCTCAAATGTTATGGAATCGGATTCCATTACGTAAGATATAATTTTCTTGAAAGGGCTTTCTAATTTTAGCCTTGAGGTCTTGTAGTGAGGAGTTGTATAACGTTGGTATTCTATGCGCAGACTGGTGGACGCGTGCCACAGTATCGCAATTCGTAGTCGGTACAAAATGGTGGACATTATGCAGTAATGTTTAATCAATAGTTGTAGTGAGGCCGGCACCGACTGACAGGTATCCGTAAAACTGGAAAAGCCCGAACATGATTCAAGCATTATTTAGCACGGATTTTTCAAGATTCTGTCAAAATGGAGTTACGCTGTCAACAACGTTAAACATGGTTTTTGATATACATACAGGCGAAATAAGGATAACTTTCTCGTTCCTGTAATTAAGCAACATTTCACAATAAACTACCTTACATAACTACCAACAAGCATGCGATTAGTAATTGGACACAAATGAACGTAAACCCTTTGACTTTGTTTTGATGACGCTGAAGACATCGGTTGTCATCTAACAACACTGCTCCTTTGTAGTAATCGATGGGTCACGTGATTTACGTCAGATACAATTTAAATATAGGCGCCGGCCGGCACTCCTCACCCCGCCGGCCGGCCGGCGGCTTCGAAGCTCAATAACAGACATCCTAGGGCACCAAAACTTGACTTAAAAAGCACAAAGCATCGAAGACTAATGTATTTTACCTTAAATTCATCAGTCTCAAAACAATTTGGAAGCCACTATTGACAGATAAAAGAGGTTACCTTCCGTATTGCCATTTCATATACATTTTTGAGATTTTGACATACGATTAGAGTACAATTTGAGGCTAGATAACAACGTAGGGCGTTTGTCTCCGCAGCGAAAGTAACAGCGTCGCCGGTCGAATTCGTGATGAGGACGATGGATTTGTCCACAGCAGCAGTGTTCCCAACCTGCAGGCAATACGGGTGCGCGGCAAGAGTGGCAGAAGCACTGCATCACCGAGTCCCGAACGAGCCCTATCAGCATGGTGATGATCAAATTGACTATCTAACGTGTGACGGAGTCGCGGCGCGGCGCTGGCGGACTGCGCGACTCTCGCCCGGAAACTGAGCCACGCCGGGGGGAGGGCAGCCGGTCGATAGCTGCACCCCGCGTCCCGCAACCCCCGCCCTGCGGACCCACCCCTCAACCACCCCTTGAGCGCTACCGTCCCTAACTTGATAACCCGCACAAGAAAATAAGCCTACCAAATGGAAAAATAATGTCACCCATGACATGTATTACGAAGCCTCAAATGCATATGAGGGTAAGAGGACCTTCTTTGAGTCTGATTTCCTGTATATCAGGATCTCTTTTTCCGATTATAGAACGGAAAACGAAGAAGCTTGAGTGACAGCTAACATTCAAAGTTGCAGGAACCGATCGAGAAGTGACGCTTGACAAATCTGGCCAAAAAATGGACACTTATGGCTCGAACAGGATGAATGGTAGTTGAAATCGCACCTAGCAACTAAAAGGCCTAGGGTCGGGGAAGACAAACTAATTTAAGAGCCACCCAGACTCGTACGGGTCTCGGCGGACTTCTCGCTCATAAAAACGCCGAGCTGTCGGGGGGCGGCAGGCGCGTGCGTGGGGAGGGCACGCGAGGGAGCCTCCATGCGGAGGTTCCGCCGCCGTCTCGGCGCCGCCACCCGCAGCCAATTAACAACCGGCAACGCCACGCTGAATTTGTTTCGCCACTCGAATTGCTTCCGATTGATTTCCTGTTCTCAAAATCCATCACTGAATGGTTTCCTGGACACCTCTCATGTGATTAACACTGTCTCAATCACCCGGCGATATTTTCGCGAAAGGGGCCAAAGTGAGGTTAAGTACATAGTCCCGAAACAGCTAGCGAAACGGCTTACCTAGTCCGGTGCAAGAGAGAAATGAAATAGGAAGACTGCAGTGGTGATGGTGTCGTAACCCCGTGCACCGGTAACACGGGCTGTGGTGCGGCGGATCGATTCCGGCCAACAACCCCTAGGCTGCGTCCCCCTGCGGTAATAACTGGGAATACCAGGAGCGAGCCTTGTTCGGCCGGTGCATATCGGACAAGAACCGACAGAGCCTTGGAAATACCGTCGCGGCTGGCGTCCGCCTGGCTGACGTTACGGCCATTCGTGCCTAATGACAACTACTTGCGTTTCCTAGACCAGCTGATACCATAACCTACACTAATGTCGTGTAGAAACTTGTATAACAAACAAGACTGCAGGACTACCCTTTGGTACTTCATTAATATGCAAATACACAACAGTATAAGCAAGGGGACGACATAAAATCCCGACAATTTGCAAACACTCCATCAAAAGAACATGAAATTCAAGATAATGCGGGTAGTCCGTCTACCCTCGACGACTGCGTTCCATAGATCATATCACCGCAGTGATAAATTAGTTTCCTCAATAAAAGTTCGTCGTCGACTCAACGCCGAGAGGTGACTAATAAACTTTTCGGAGGCTTTCTGTCATAGCAAACTTGTGACATAAAATTAACTTAACAGACATCATTCACTCGTATTCTTTTATTTGTAGAAACAAACTCAGTACATAATATACAGATTGCTTCCTTTATAGTATTACAACTAAACACTATTAATTATGTAAATGTAAACCAGTAAATCAAGCCAGTTTTTATTAAATTATTTATCTATACTAATATTATAAAGAGGAAAACTTTGTTTGTTTGTTTGGTTGTAATGGATAAACTCAAAAACTACTGGACCGATTTTAAATATTCTTTCACCATTAGAAAGCCATATTATCTGCGAGTAACATAGGCTATATTTTATCCCGGTGCGGGCAGTAGCTTCCACGGGACGCGGGTGAAACCGCGGGAAAACGGCTAGTTAAATATATAGTCGTCAATATGGCGCCCACCGTGGGACAACAAAATTAATAATTCCAGCTTAGACGCCTTATTATGCGTGCAGCGCACGGCTGCAGTCATATTCAAGAGCGATGCAGTGGCGATAATAATAAGTCCCTTTTTATATGAAGTGAAATATTACTTCCATCAGCCTTAGTTAAAGCCGTGTAAATCAGCATTAAAACTGAATGTAAACATGAAAGTTTCTAATGCACATTTATAATGTCCCGTCTTATTGCTACTACTTGCTTTTATTATAAGTAGTTATTATGCGTTATTTCCCGTCTTTGAATTTCTTACATACATAAAAGTGAAAAGATCGTTGTAAAGTGAAACCACGACCATAATGTTCAATAGGATTTCAAACCATTGAAATGGTACACTTAGGATAATGGTTAATAATCCGCCATCGGTGGCCACGATCTCAGCACCGGCGACTTACAACCTATAGGAATGTAGCTTTGTCCCTCTCCAGAGCGGCAACAAGTTGGGTCACGTGCCGGCTGGATTTGGTTGAGAATATAATTCGGAGCCAGCGGCGCGCGTCCGCCTGCGACGGCAACAGTATCGATTTTGCCTTGTTTCAAGCAATGCTTAGACACCACCGACCCGGTATTTTGACGCAGACACAGCCTAACGCAAAGCCCAAACCAACGTTATCCTACTGGATATTTTCGGCAATACACCGTAAGAGCTTCGTCCGTGTATGTCCACCCAGACAACTGGCGAAGCTTAGTATGTACGAGTAAGAGGCCGACATACGTGAGTTAAATAACTTGGAATGGTAACATATTGTGTACTGCGGATCGAGATACTGTAAGAAATATAAAGAGATTACGTGTTAATAGAGCTGCCAGTGCAGTGAACACGTTGCGTGCTATAAATTTAAACAAAGTAATATTAATGGATGCGGGACACATTAAAGCCAATTAAAGGGGCGCTGTTGACAGCAGTACAGAGTCAGCAGACAAAATAATGATAATTAAGGGTGCCTCCCGATTAGATATTAATTATGGAAACCACGTTCGGAGATAAGTAATCAGAGTTGAAAAGTTGCGTCATTAATATTGACTAGGTCTTATAAATTATTCAAATAACGCAGCTGTATTTCTTATTCGTATCGTTAGAAATTTCTGTATAGGTAATGATAATATGTGTACGAAATATTGAAAAGTGCGTAACGGTGTATCTACCCGAGACTTTAGAATTAGGTAAGATTTGTAAAACAAAACCTATTTAAGTCTCTTCAGAAGAATACCAAAGCATATAGAAGATATAGATTACATCCAATTTTAGGTTGTAAAAGGAATGCCATGATTTAGTGTCGAGCTTAAATGTTTGCGAAGAGATTGAAACGCCATATGGCTATCACTTACTGTGTTTGATTCCAAGCCATCTGGACCATGCTAAAGTTTCAGAGAGTTTGAGAAGGAAAATTTGCTGCCGAAAGATATTAATACTTTGTTCTTGAAGGTTGAAGGGCGCGACTTTAAATGTACTTTGATCAAATATGGATACCAATGTTACGGATGCATTAATAATTTCTAAAAGTAATGAGAGAAAGGGCCATGGCCATGACAAAACAACGTCTTTATACAATTTGCATATTTTAGGACAACTTACATAACTTGTTGACTCAAAATGAAAATTTGAAAAGACCTTTCTTTTGAAATGATTAACCCTGATAATATCATGAAAATAATTTCAGATGTTCTTAAGTTATGTTTGAGTTCTCTGAAACATGTCTTTTTAAAAATATTCACAGAAAGATCACGCAAGAAATCAGTCATCTGTATTATTCATAGCGTTTATTTTTTCTTATTGCAAATTGAGCATTTCCAAACCACTTAAACAAAAAAGCGTGTTCAGCCGGCGTAACATTCAGATAGGCCGATCGCTTATCGCAGACATTAAGAAGCAATCCATAAGAAAGTAATATAGTTTTGGACAGACAGACATCCGTGGGTGGAACATCAATTCTATGCGGCATTCAATATCAAGGGGCAAATAGAGGGTCCGTATTGTAATGACCCTCCATGTGCGACAACATCTTTATAATATCCTATCACTCCCCTTCTTTATACTTGATTTATTTTGATAGTTCTTTGATGATTAGTTACTTTTACGTCTCTATAAAATAATCTAAATTGCATTCCTTTTGTAAACACGCGTACAAAGTAAGGGCTAGATTATCCTTAGTCCGGCCGTAATCCACTGCGGCTGCAGGTAGCCGTAACTCTACGCAAACGGACTTCCCTTAATGCCATAAAAGAGGTTCAAGGCACGACCGTCGCCGACAAAAGCTGTAAAGAGAATGACACACGCACATGGATCGATCAAGGCCAGACGCTTTGCACGATTAAGACCTTTTTGTACATGTGCGCTTCCTTTATTATCTGGAGCCTTTCTTTGTATAATCTCGAGACTAGGGCTCGTCGGAGCTTTGCGAATTCCGTGTTCAGTGTTACATTCTCAAGGTGAGAACTATACCTACGGCTGAAACACCTCGCAGTCTCAAGGATACCCGAAAAATCAATAAGGACCGAACTAGTATAGGATCTCAATGATGCGAAATAAAGATTGATTGAAGTTAGAATAAATTGGAACGGCGGTTAATGTGAAGCCAAAAACCGCAATGTCTCAGAGGATGAAACTTTAGAACTGAAGCCATATGTAGTCTGGTCGCGGTTAATTGCCAAGGTCTGACGCATTAATTGACCGATAAACGGCTTTTCATGTTGAATCCTGATAATACGATTACCTAATAACACTGATTACTTACATAACTAGAAGGCATTGACCCTAACATACAAGGAAAATAAATAGATCTTATTCACCGTTAGAGGTTTAGGTATATATCACAATTTTCGATAATTTTGAAAGAATATTTTTCAAAATCGGTGTCGCAGAGCCAGATTACTTCCTACAAACTCACAAACTACCTCTTTATGAAAAGAACATTTATCAGTATAAATAAATTCTTTGAACTTGAATTAATAGCAACCGCCTACGTTTTTGTGTAAAGTTTTTGTTCGATGTACTGAACTAAATTGCGAGTATGACGAATCAGGATAACGGTGTCTTTGTTTGAAATATCATGTTTTTCTGGCCTCGTTGCATACATTAGTTTTATTCTTTGTTTATATTATATGAATTATCTGCATAATATGTATCACACTGTATAATATTATAATTCTTTGTTTTTATTTTTTTAATGAGTCATTGACATCAACTTCTTTGAGAAATGGAAAGTAAGAAGCTTGAGAAAGCTTATCATGTGCAAGTAATTAGTTGACTGACACTACATAAAGTATAATATTACTTTTGTAACCTGAGATAAGTGAAGAGCTTGCAATTGGATACATACATATTTCAAAGACCCTTGTTAGCGTAGATACTAGGTTTTCATGTCCTTCCTTACTTCCTATTAAATCTTCAAGTATTGGCAATTAAAGGTCTAAAAGGCGAACCTTTGAAGAGTATACCTCCTTTGATTTTTCAGCAACCAAAGCTGACTACTCCACAAAAAAGCATAACGAAGTGCGTTGCTTTTACCATACTTATGTAAAAGAGATAGATCAAAAGAATACGAAGATCCTAGATATAACAAGCGTATGTTTTCTTAAATCCTCTTGTAGACGCATATTTTACGAGTCGCCGGGCCGCGGCAAGGGGATCGAGGTACTCGCAGTAATAAAACTTAAACCATGAATACGAAATTACTAGAAACAGACAAGAAATATTACTTGTAAGCACAAGTAGAATTTGAAATAGAAATGAACTTGACTAATTCATGTTCGTTTTGTTATTTTAGACTGCAATAGCAATAAGACACGGGAGAAATAGATGAATATAGTCTCGAAGGCAAGATAGTGCGTGACAATGTTCCCCACTCAAACCAAGATCAGAGGTACGTCTATGGAATTTCATGCGTTCTTCTTAATAAGACCCACTCTTTGGAATCGCGCAACTAGCTTGACGTTTCTTAAGCACCATGTAATACTTAGGTCATTTATGAAATAACCTTTGACTTGACTTTGTAATTTTATTCTCATTCCAAGCTCCAAAATTCATTTTTTGTCCTATAAAACTTTAAACTTCTTTCGAAATGTCAAGCTAGCTGCTCGGTCACAAGGAGTGGGTCTCATGCAGAAGAACCGGCAAGGAACTCCATAGACGCTCATTTCAAATTAAGAATGGTATTTTAACAATTTTGGTTTTGCTTGAATCTCGAACCTCATCTCTTGCACTCACTGACTACTAATTTGCTTACAGAATGTGGTTTACATACGAGCACCGCTTGCCAGAGCGTGTTAACGATCGGTGATCAGTGACCCGTATGTTCCAGAATGCAGCAAACTTCAGCTTAGCTGTAATTGAACCAAGTCTAGCGTAAAATGTTCAGGTCTCATCAGCTTTACTAAGTGGCGTATTGAAATTCCGAGGAAGCGGAAATTAGATGCTTTAATCACAAGTCAAATATTTTTGGAACAAGGCTAGTGGATCATACCATTCATATATCGAGGAAACGGATAATTACCTCTGTATAGCAAGGCTTCAATCTCAAAAGGCAGCTAAGATATCGCAATTTGCCGATGACTATCCGGAAAAACCAATGCTTCAGCATTTTTCAGCCAAGCATCGGAAAAATTGTATCAGACCATTGTTCACGGAAATTTTCTACGTATGTCGTCGTAAAAACTAACTTTAACATGTACATAGATAGAAGCTTTTAGATCATGAAGTATTAATAAGTAATAGGTTAGTAAAAAAACTAATATTTAAATTCAATATCGACACTAAAACGAACACGACTATCTTCTCAACTTATGACATCCTGGTACTAAATGTAGAGCCACAATTTTGCATGGACAGATGTCTGCAATATCTGGCGCGGATGTCCTGACATTTGTGCCCGTGAGCAAAGCCAATAAATATCAGCCAGTATTGATTTTGTATCGCGTCTGCCTGAACTCAGTATTATACAAGTTTGGTATGTTTGGTAATTTTCTTTTATTAAGGTTTGAGTACATTCCTGCAATTCTGCAGAGCTCGTAATGTACGCTGATTAACATGTTATTTATTTGATTACTTCTGATATCAGCATATGATATGCATGTACGTATTATATTTTTTTTTTATTCTAAATTTATTTAGGGGCTTTTATCATAGATATGTCAGCCCCATCGTACCCTTTTTACATTAATTGGCTTTTTCTATATAATTAGTTAGAAACAATCAGTTAGAAAATAGTTGATCGATTGTTATTCGTGAAGGACCAGAATCAAATAGCACAACTTTTTCATAATCATCGAAGATGTACGTATTATCTGTATCAATCAATTAATTTATCCGTGTGGTGACAAAGTCGTGAAACATTTTCATAAGCCGGTGATAATACAGGCGAGCTACTACGAACGACGGTGACTCAAAATTCTATTTATAAGAACAATTATAATATCGATTAGCTTTGACAGACTTTACAAGTATACATGCAATAATTTACTTTTATTTCACTTTTTACGCTATACGCCCGATTTCAATAATCTATCTGCTGATTTTATCACAGATATAAAATGGTATGGAGCTATGAGCCCAAACAACTTCTCTATCCACGACCTCTTAACGCCATTGAAAATGCCGTGTACGGGCGAAACAGTCTGCCATCGACTCGTCAAGAAGTAGTAATTACAAAAATCTCGAGTTAGCAAAACGAAAGACAGATAGGTTATTGAAATCCACAGAAAGGCAAACAGAACAGCATGAGCAATGTGTACCAGTAGAAAATTTGTTACATATCATAAAAAAATAAACAAAACCTTGTACATTTTAATGTCTAAAATGATACGATACGGAGACATAAGTGACAAATCGTTGTTTCAGATTTATTTCAGCCAGTTCAGCTTTAGTAACTTGGTAAAGAAGACAAATGACCTTACAGAAAATGAAAATACAATTTGGTGACTCACAGGACGGTATACATAAATAAATTCCATCCTAAACTTGAAAGGACTAGGCGATTACTATAATGCATCGATATATATGTACTACGTACTAGATAGAACGTTCCGAACAAAAAGCTTGCCACACTGAAGTGCACTGCAGACTTTGCATTGCCCAAAATGGCAAATCAGAGCGATTTTGACACCTGCGTCAGACGGATGTCTATGAAACGACAATTATAAAATAGAAAATACATATCAAGGTATAAACTTACACATATAAACTATTCGAGAGTCAAGTTAGTAAAATTACACGCTGTTCATGCTATTACAACGCTTGTATATCATACTTGTCATTTATAATTCAATTTTACAAATATGCATTACATTGTTCCCGCCCGCCATCTTAAATTATGGATTAAGAAAATCGTGCAGAAACAGATGTGCCATAAAACTGGCAGTAGGTAAAATATCAATGAAAACAGACTTCACTTTGTCATGGTATGTTCTTACTTTCAAGAAAAAATAATATGACCTCGTATGTATTTCGCTACTGTAAAAACACTACAACATATATCAGCGCGTTTAAATTCGCGAAAATTTGTGAAAGCCCTCTTAAGAAAAAAAAACATCGTAATTAATATTAAAAAACCCTAAAAATAAGTTCCTGGTTTTTATACATTACATGATTTTGCATTCACTTAGATATAAATAAACTTTTTGATATATTACATGATTTTGAATTCACTTAGATATAAACTTTTTGAGTAATGAAAAATGTAGGCAAAATACGAGCGAACATATTATGTCACTTCTGCAATTAACATCAATGAGGATGACTAGATGTCACAATACGTCAACAAGATGTCAAAAGACGACATAAGCGGGTAAATTATTTGTATGGATGTTCTTGTCTATCGCTAGAATATAAGTCAATGCTATAATGTGTGTCTGAAAATAGCCTCATACACTTTTCTTATTGGACTTTTGGCGTACCTACTTGATAATTCTAGGGACATATATCATTTCGTGTATTGCCTTTTGAAACCTATCAGGTTTTTAGGGTGGTAAATATTCTGCAAATGTTTCTAGAGGCTCGAAGGATCGAAATGGCAGGACATTGATACTTCTACTTTTATAGATTATATTTACATTTTATTTATTAAGTTTCTTTGCAAGAAAAATAAATTACTACGACCTGACCGATAACCTCTGTTGGTATAAGTATAATGTATAACACGTAATAAGAAAACTTATGCATATGATAAAGGACCTTCACCCTCGGGCATTGCCTCTGAAATACTTGAACCGAATATAATATCCATTTCTTGGGAAGCCACCAACACGGCAGTTAGAAAACTATTGATTTAAAATTAAACGACTTTACAATTGAGACTTCGTTCTGGTTGACTGAAAACGGAATTTCGAACGGCCAATTATTCATAGTTTACGTCGGTACTTCTAAAATATTCAAGTCTAATATTTATTTTAGTAACAAAGTCGTTCTTAGTGTTTTCTTGAACTGAATTTTGCGTCTATTTTAAACTAATGCACGTTTTGCATTATTCTACCTGCATTCCTACCTGGATTGATCGAAGATAACCGTCTTCCGCATCCGCGTTTTCAACTGCATTCAATATAAAACTACGTAAGTATAAGTTTATATTTATTTTGGAGATAAGTACATACCTCATATGTAAAATTATTTATTCTACCTATCTCCTTTCAATACTTTTTGCTTGAAAGACTAAAATATGGATCCACCTTCAAGCTTAGAGCATTTTAATACACAAAGCTCAAGACTCAAGTCGTAAAACTTGTATAAGTATTCAAAAATCCCTCTGTAGAATATCGGGGCCCTAAATATACCTTAAGTACATTCAGCAGTCTAGATAAGGAACTTGTAGCATGCAGTCTGGTACGGCATTAAACACGAAAGTTCCTTGGGCCCTGTTTAACATAACACCATATGCCGTATCTATTTCTGAAATGCATATCCTGCAGTACGCTTACACTCACCTATAGTATGTATAAGACGATTTCAACACTTCTAAAGAGCAAGGAGGGTTAAAATTTTGTTAATGCAGTGAATTTTGCAATCGATGCGTCTAGTGTGCTTACGCCAATGAATGCTCTGTTTAGCCACAGAACACAAGATAACGATCTCCCCAAATTGCTTTACAGAAAATTCGATAGTTACGAAACAGTTTCGGTGCCTCAATTACTTTTCTGAATTCACACTTTTTTGCAGCGGTGTTCAGCAATATTTGATTCATCTGTATACTTTGTACCGTTGTGTACAGCACCGCTAGGTAATGGCTATGTAGGCTCTGCACACTATAGATTATTCACCCCGGCACCACTCGCTTAGGTCATGCGCAATGAATCTAATGAAATGTTTTGGGCACCATCCAAATTTTCCGACTCAACAGAGTCTACACGAATTGAAATTTCATCTGATCAAAAAAATACGCAGTTTTCCTTTGTGTGAGAGAATTTATCTGTGGCGTCTGAAAGATGGAGCTTACTCGATGTTCTTGTTTAATAAATTCAAGGACGGAACAACTCGACTAGAGAGGTCTTTGTTGTACCGTGAGAGAACCGAGGTAGGTGAACTATTTCCACGCCAATTTCGTCTTGAGAAATAAACTTGGGAATTTACTAATTTAGCTAGAAGAATTCAGCAATAGCAGTGCGTAGTTAGATGACCTCACACGAGGGCAGACTGCTAGTCCCTCACGAAAACAATAAAATGCCTACTAAAACCGCTACTAGGCCGGATTTATGACATCAATAAAGTTCAAATTAATGATCAACTCCGATGTACAACGGTGATAGGAGACTATGAAATGGTCTTTAAGATCGTCCGTCCTGGCTGTAGGTTTTAAGTAATAACTTTTTGTAGCTACATAGAACATTAGGTTCCACACTTAATCAGATTTTTGTACAAACAGCCAAAGTCGCAAATAACTATGAAATTACTACTGGAGTTGGGCCAGAAAAGTAAGTAGTAATATCATTATATCATTTTTGTGCTCATCTTAATCTCTCATGAGACATCTATAGCACACATAAATCTAAATAAACCACAATTAGGAACCATTTAGTCTAAAGTGAAATCTAAAACTTAATTCAAAGAACCGCGCATCTGGAAATAAATTTATTTACCGAGAACATGAAATTACCCAATAGAATTTACTTTGTCTTGGAACAGGAATGTAGTATAATCAAGTTACAACCAAACAAACATTTCTCCCGAAGTTTCACGATTCCAACTTAGTATTATTAGTCCTTAAGTCTGGCGAGCAAGGCCATCGGCCGTTTGCCGTAATTATAGCGAACATGTGTTAGTCGCGTTTCTGCTAACCACTAAGCGAGGCGCTAACTAAACGCACCAAGTTTGATGACCCGAATGCATCGAATCTATTAGTCATGCCGATGCGAATTGCCACAATAGATCTCCCCCGATGAATAATGAATGTCAAAATGGAATTTCGGAGTACTGGGTAAGTGTGGAAGGCGTGGGCCGGCAAGTATCGCCCACGTTTTGCCTTTTCTGGGCAACGTACGCTCGAACAAGCTTTCATTGCGTGCAGCAAAGAGACCACAAAAACAACCCGGTCGCGGTGAGAACCTATATACTATAGAAAGCAGTGTAGGTGGACCAGCTCAGTTTGATTGCATTCAATTTTGCACATTGCTAAATCTTTATGTAAAATTATAATGATTGATTGCTGGCATGACTAGAAGAAAGTTTTTATTTCTAATCCATACTCATTACTGCGAAAAGGCCTTCAGGGGGAAACGCTCCGCTAAAAGCATTATTGATCGACAATAAAATCCTGGGGAAAAAACTATTCGAACCGCAACCGGTCAAATTAGATTGACCTAGCGTACGACCTAAGCCCCCTTGTTTAAATCAAATCAGGGAGGTACCGTAACAGCAACTCAATTTGCCAACTGAAGAGGTGTTCAATTGGCCTTCCTTTTCAGTCCATTTCCTTGTTATTGTAGATTCTTCAAACAAAGCCTTATTTATCGTAGGTACTTCATTGGCATAATTTAATTCTTTTGCATTAAGATTTCTTGGTAATAATTAGGATGACTAAGAGAGATCTACGCAGTGGGTGGCTTTACAGACAAACGCATACAACCAGGTAGTAAATTATCACGTCTTATCTCATGATATCCGTACGTTGACTGGAATAATGTAGTTGTTTACGTTCCGTCATGGACAATGGTCAATATTTGCTTTAGGTGCGGCTTTGTGGGCCGAGGATTCCTATCATTGTCATGTTAATGTGTCGGATATCAACCAAATAGGGGGCTGCGTCGAATCCGCACTCTTTTACAAATGAACAAAGTTCCGCCCCGAAACGGCCCATTAAGCGGCTTGCTTCGAGATATTACACCGCCGTTGTATTGTATTGGAATTTACCTCCGCCTCTGGGGCTATTGCTCTTCGCTACCCACTTCCTGCGCTTTTAATCAACGCCACCCTCCGCGATCTGGGACCTCTTAGTGTCAATTTAATAACATTTTAAATTGAGCGTCAAATTTAAACATTGAAACCGTGTATCTGGGTGCAGATTTTTTTTTTTAATAGTATCGTCGTCAATTTAATAAGGCCTATTGTTGGGAGGATTTTTTCGGCAGTTTAATTAAGCTCCGGCTGGTTTGTTTACACCGGCCGTTCGCCGTCTCTAATGCGGTCAGGACAATAGAGAAAAGAAAATATTACATTTTCATGGGCGATTAAGTGAGAACAATGGAAATTGTGAACCAGAAACTGGAGTGCTCATTACGCTGCTTTTAGTTGGGTTTTAAAAGAAGTCATTTAAGCTTTTTACAAGAATATAAAAGTAAACTTCAGATCCTATGTAAACAAAGGAGAATCCTTCCTACGAACGCCGGAACTGTGAACAAGTTTCTTTACTTGTCGACAACAAAACGATTTACATATGACGCCGGTAGTTTGCGTGCTAGCCGTCTTACGTGCCCTACAAGGATACGCATTACAAACTTGAAACTTCAAAATATGGCATAAACTCGTTATGTAGGAAGAGGTCGAGATGCGCGTGAGTCATCTCAACGGTTGCATTGTCCTTGCGAACCGCCGTTGGTTTGAACTGAGGATGACACACGCCCACAAAAAATAACTTTCTTACTGGCCACAGCCGGTAATTGGAACTCGTTTAACGGTCGCGATAATGACAAATTGTGAACTTCGTGGAGCACAAATTGCTGGCAGTTATTAAAATATTAACCGACTCCCAATTAACTAGTTAGAAGAGAGCGTTGAACTGTGCCATTGTAATACAGAGGTACATTTCTGATTTATTGTTATTTCCAGACACAATAAACGAATGAGTTATGGAGACAGTGTTTAATAGTAATTAGAACGATAAGTGCAGTCTAGATTGTTATTATATAGCTTTTATATTCATAGACACTTTTTATCCAGGTGAGAAATGGGTCATGTCTCCCTCGGGAGAGCCATCCCGCAGTAAATGCGAAAAAATTATAAAATCTACGGACAGCTGCAACTAAAAACTGGTTTTCTAAAATAGCAAGGAACTGCAAAGGTCAAAGAACTTAAGATAGAGGTGGTACAAAGACCAATGACATACATTTTATGGGGGTGCATAAATAGGACTTTTTTAATTATGTAAAGGTCTCACAACCTGGGCTGTGAACACGGGTACCACCTGCAAACTGTTGCAATTAGAAATATTTTAACCATTAACACCATGATGACGTTTTTATTTTTTGTGCTAAGAAGTAAACTCGACTTTTTACCCGCATACTTCGAAATGTTCTCTAGCTTCTAATTTCCTTACCAAAGGATTGTATAATTATAGAAACAGTCAAAGAACGTTGTACAAACAGCATAAAATTGGATACTAGCCGCTTCCCGGCGGTTTCACCCGCGTCCCGTGGGAATTACTGTCCGTACCGGGATAAAATACTATGTTACTCGGAAAGGTCTGTGAGCTGAAATGTAGCTTTCCAACAGAGAAGAGCTTTTAAAATCGAACCAGTACTTTTTTCAGTTTACCCACTACAAACAAAAAAAATCTTATATACCTACATAGATTGGGAGCCTGTTTTTGGTCGTGTTTTGTAGTACGACAAATCTGTTATTTCAAAAGTCAATAAAATGACTCAAGCTGTTCTTAATTAGCCAGATTTGTTTGTAATTGTTTACTGCGAAATTTCTGCGAACTAATGAACCGTTGTAGGAAATTCTCTAAATGGTGTTTCAGAGTTTTGAGGTTTGGTTAAGTTGGATTTCACCATTATGGGTGTTTCTAGGTAAGTAGCAAGTTACCAACGGCATCGATTGTCGTATCTTGACGATCCTGAAGCTATGAGCTACGCAACATATTCTATCCAAATGATCTATTGAGCAGCCAAATAGTAATTGCCAAATTATCTTAGCTGCTCTGAATTCGGCTACTAGTAACATACCTACAAGTTTATGGCAAACTGTTCGAAAAAATCACTGCTGCGCAAATTTTATTTGATGCGTACACGCATATCAAGCACTTTAGCATTTTTTCGTAGATTTTGAGTAGCTTGATACTTAAAATCACTAAGTATTGTCCTTTACCTGGTCAGGTCCAAGGAGAACCATATAAATAGGTGCCTACGTAAACTACCCATGGGCAGGTAGGTCGAAATACCAACGATACGAATAATGTCGTAAGGTCGTTTTAACAATAATTATGATGAGTTTTCGGAATTTCGATGAAAAAAAGAATGAAATAAACCCGAAACTCGCTTATTCAAACTCGGCTGCAACACAGCACTTTTTGAACGTCAAAAAATATTTTTTTTCTTTCAAATTCTTAATCTTGAAAGTCATAAACAAGGAATTAAGAACCGATAGGAGGAACAGAGACAGTGTACTCTTCGAAAAGTCGATGGCATAAAATGTTTATCTCTTCTCTAAGAACCCCTTTTTTAAAACGCTTATTTGGGAAGTCGGTTAAAAGAACGCAAGGTATTTAGGTATTTTAATATCAAGTTCGTAAACGAATAAATTATAAGTAAGTAGGCTACCTACTTAACTTTCGAGTAGTAGGTAGGTACAATAGGGTTGTTTCCTAGTATTCAGTCAATTAAAAAAAGGTATATGCACCGAAAGTTCACAAAACTAGAAACACGATAAGCTATATTATATTATTTATAACTGACCACATAATTTTTAAATAATTTATGAATTTTGAAGTTATCGTCTATTACGTCACGCCCTTGAAAACAGCGAATCGAGTCCGATGTCGTCACTTTACATTGACAAAATGACAAGTATTTGACAGTGACAGTCTATGACAGGTATAACCTGAGAATTGATGTGTTGTTTTCTTCAGTTTTTATTAGTATTTGAGCAAAAAAAAGTTAGGAAATAATTATGGAGAAAGGATTTATGAAAGCTGATAGTTTTATTGTCGCTCAATTCTTTGCTAATAACCAAGATGACACAAACATAACCTCAATAACAAAAACAAACTTTACGTTCCTTTGCACAGTTTTATTTTACCGCGTACACAACTCAAAACATTACAGGTATTTTCTTTTGTGCCCAATGTTTAAAAATAAATTAGATGTTTAATAAAAGCTTGTAAAATATTTGTTTTTGTATCTATATTATAAGAATACATTATTAAAATTTAAAAATCAATGAGTTCTTTCTAATTAGTTATTAATATGTACATAAAAGGAGTAATAAATAACTTTCTTGTACTATCAAAAAAAAAAAATTTCAAAAGTAAACAGATTGCGTGTCGTAATATTAGTTACTTCTCTTTAGATGTGCGTTAAAGTGTAAAGGAACACATAGTACATGTTGACGTCACAGTCACGTGATCGAGCGTTTTCTGGGCAATGTTTTAAGAAAAATAGAAAAAAATCGAATACTTAAAAAGTAAAGAGATTTAAGACGCAAAATTATAAGAGGGGTGATCTTTAAATTATTTAGAAGCTATTTAAATAGATTTTCGAAAATTGGAAACAACCCTATTTCCGCAAATTACTTAGGTATGAAGGCGAGTGTAAAAATTTAAAAAAAGCACGCAAATAATATCTAAATAAGAGCCACAAAACGTTATTGACAGTCAATATAATTTGTGTTGAGGTAGGCCGCCTGATTAGTCTAATAAGTAAGTACTTACCTATGTAAGCACTTGCATTTTAGATGGATGCAGTAAGAATAAGGGCCTAGGTTTACAGTGGCATTCAATTCCTCCGAATTTTGGACATACATACATTATTATTCTAAATGGTTTAATTCAAATATAAAATTAAGTCGAATAGGTACCAGTTCGTGGAATAGGTACGAGATACATACCGCTTAAATAAAAAACAAAAACAAGGCTGTAGGTAGGTAGGTCTTGATTTCCCTTTAAACTAAAAATTATTTTCGTACACAAAGTACTACACCATGTAGCATTTACCTAATTATATAAATACTTACATCATTAAAAATAAATAGAACAATCGACAAAAAGTATTGATCGATAACGACGTTTATCAAATTAGATAAGTTTATCCTACAATAATGCATGTATAGTTATATTGAGCTGATTATTTAGCAGGATATTTCAAATAAAATAAAAATTAATAATCATCACTAAATGAATAAAGGAATAGCTTACATTTAGCGGCTTCAACTTCCATGTTGTCTTTGTTTGAACTGGCGAAGTTGGATTACAAAGAGTTCACACGTCCGCTTTACACAAAGGACTAACAAGTTTTAATTCAGGATATGTTCGATACAAAATCTTTATAACTTCTCTTATGCCGTTGAAACAGTTATTTTGAATCAAATTTAAACTAAAGAAAGACAGGATATGAGTTAATGGTAGACGTTTTCTTTCGTAAATGAAGTTTTCATAGATACTTTGACAAGCTGCTCGATGCAACTATCTGATTGGCTGAAATCAAATCTGGCGCTTTCGCGTTCGATCCATCGACCAAGAGATCTAGGAAGCTGCGTTTCACCAAGCGCAACATTGCAGTACGAAATGTGACAAATACAGCAAATTAAGAGATATAATCACGCAGCAATGAGACATTTCGTTTGTAAAATAATAAAACATTAATTTCGAATAGAAAACAAGATAACATTATGAAAAACTAAATGCAAATATAGTGGCATCTAGTGACAAGATGGTTGAACAAGAAACGTTGGAAGGAATGTATAAAAGTCAACATGTCTAGAAACCATCTAGAAACATGTTAAAAATAACGTTACTTGTGAGATGATGGCAGACAAAAGAGTATGGGAGAAGAAATCAACCCCAATTAAAAAAAATGGGATAAGGGCAGGAGGAAGATGATGATGAGTGACATCTAGTGCCGTAATCTGGAGTTCTATCTTCAACGCCATCTATGAAATCTATGTGGTACTTTTCTCGCTAATATATTAGGGGTTAAAGTATGAAATTGCCGTTTTATTCTAGTAGGTTTTTGAATTGCCATAGAGTCTTCATGGTTTGAGGTTTTCGAATGAAACTTTTTTCACGTGGTTTCTGTGATGTTCTTCTTTTAAAAAATGTGGAACATTTGATTATCGATGTTCAATTGTTTTTGTTATTCAACTTAAACAAGAAAGATGGACACTGCGAAAATTTGAGTAATTTTTGAATATGAATTCCGACTCGGAAGTAAACGGCAGAAACAGCCCGCAATATCAATGCTGCATTTGAAGAGGTGTCTGCTAATGAACGCACCGTGCGATTTTGGATTAAACGCTTTCGTGGTGGAAACTTCGACTTGAAGAACGAGCCATGAAAAAGACCGCCTGACAGATGATTAACGAGAAATTAAGAGAGACGGTGAACGCCGATCCTAGTCAAACTACCCAGATACCCAGCCGAAGACGAATAATGTTGAAAAAATTAGCAGTAAAACAGCCACGACTCATGAATCGACCTTCACCGTTATTGCTCCATGACAACGCGAGGCCTCATACAGCAAAAGAAACCGTTTTAACTCTTCAGGAACTGCAGTTGGAAACTGTTCGTCTTCCTCCATATTCGCCAGACCTTGCTCTAACGGACGACCATTTTTTTTTGTGATTTGGACAATTATCTGCGTCACAAGAAGTTTCTTTCCAGGAGGCAGATCAAAATTCTTTCACACAGTTTGTGCAGTCTAGATCCTCAGAGTTCTATCGTAACGGCATAAATGACCTTCTTATTAGATGGCCGCAATGTATAGATAATAATGGCAACTATTTTGATTAAATAAGTTTGTTAAAAATTAAAAAAAAATTACAATTTAGATTTTCAGTACAAATCGGCAATTTCATACTTTAACCCCTATTATTACGGATGAGTTGCACGGAGGTAAGCAGAGATTTATAGATTTGGGATCTCAGCTTGTAGTTTTATTGAAATCTTCAAGTTACTACTATGGATCATCAGATAAGTACCTAGTTCACCTTATAGAGATTCTTGTAGTAATACGGTTTGAAGCAGATTGGTTCAAAATAAAATATAACATCTTTCATTGTGGTATTCTTATATAATTTAATAAATTAACAGTTCACTATATTCACTATTACATGAACGAATAAATATAATAATAAAAATATTTGTTTAAGTATAATAATTATGTAAAATACATATTTCCTACTATCCTTGACACCGATATAGGTAAATGATATTGTAAATGCGGTTGCATAGCTATTTTTGCAAAGGTTTGATTACAGTTTGATTACGAAAGTTTAAAGTCAAGAGTACAATTTATATGCACGTAACACGCAAATACATAGTTTACTTTCACAATCATTCGCACCAGTCAAATAGTAAGCGGATCTTTTCTCAGTAAATATTAATATCAACATACATTTATCTATTCGTATATCATTATAAATCCTGTAAAATTTTGTGAATTTTCAAAAGTTTGTGATAATAAAGAGCGTCATAAAATGTCATATAAGTTACAATAAGTGGTAGATAAAATCTTTTTTGTCATAAAATAACGATATTAAGAAAAAGATAATAATAATTAAAAACTAAAGGACTTGGCCACTTTGATTCGTTGAACTAGCGACTAAAAATACTTTTTTAAAGTGCATGATAGAAAAAATGCAGTAGGCTGTCATAGCGGAACACCATATAACATGGCTATTTCACACTTTCAGTAATTACATAAATCAACCAGCACATTTGCATTTTTTCTAATAACTTTACAAAAAAATCATAATGCATTATAATTTTAAAAATACAAATTATCTCATAATTACTGACATTTCAAAATTTGGTAATGTACCCAATTTCATGTTTTATACCTTTTAGAATCAATAATTTGGCAGATATCACTTTAATTAAAATTTAATTAAAAAAAATCAGAATAACTGTTTAATATTTCCTATTTTCAAAGATCCTTGAATCAGGACTCCAAGCGATCTTAGAAAATCTATGGTCTGAGAGAGCTAACAATGCCTTATGTGCAGATTTATCAGTATACAGCAATTGAGCCGAGGAATGTCGCCCACGCAATATTGTGGCAACAGTCTTGCTATCATTCAATACTTCTTGGTATTCATACTTCTTGCATTTTTATAACGAGGAAATATCGTCTGACGAAAAGCGATTGTTGCGAGGAGTAGCTGACCACAAACAAACAACCGCTTCCAAATTCAAAATTCGGTCTATTGCCAGTATGCTGCGTGGGCGACAATCCTAATTCTACGCGTCACAAACAAAATCTGGAATAATTAAATACAAACACAAAAGAGACAATAATTTTGTCACACTAGTACAAGAATAATTATAGTGATTATGTCATTTACCAAGAACATTGAACAAAACGATGAGCTTAATGTTACACAGATTAATGTAAATGTGGACTCATACTTCATTTAAGGTAATTAAGCGTAAAATATTTTATGAGACTTCTTTGAAAAGGTACAGTACAATCTCTAAAGTGGGATTATAAAAGTAAAAATATTTCCTAGTTTTACTAATGGAAATTTTTGAGTATTATCCTAATAAATTAAAAACAACAAGTACAGGTGTACTAAACAAGAGCTTGGACAGTTAAATGGACAACTCGTTGGGGCATTGCAAGGCTATTTATTTTGCATCTAATGGCAGTGTTCCATTTGCCCAGCCAAGATACACATTGTTACAACAAACAATTAGTTTATCTAGAAAATATTAAATCACTATGGTCATTTACCAAAAAGTGGTATACAAACTGTGCCTTTTTCTTATCAATGACTTGTTTATTTATCCTGGACTGTGGTTCTTGCGTTTGGTTCGGATTGTCCCTGAGGAAAATGGCGCCGAACAATGTCGACAATGTTTTCGAGTCGAGCCCATTTTCAGCACTGTGCTGTAGAGCTTCTTGCAGGAATTCACATAAGTATAGAAAAACATTCTTTCTGAATTCTGGCAGCTCCATAATAATTTGTTTGCATTGCAAGTAATTAGCTGATGCTCTCAGGCATACTGACTGAAGATTATAAGGAATGATGGGGTCTGCAGTACTTTCTAAAAGCAGTAGCAATGCCTCAGCTACTGAGTGGATACTCCCAGGTATTGGGTCTATGGAGCCACTGTCCAACCAGTCTCTGATCTGCAGTATTTCTGAATGAAACCCAGGCTGCTCAAACAAGTTGGGTTCCTTCAAGCCATGCAGATAAATGTGGTCAACTAAGAACCAAATCTCTTTGGGGATGGAATATGTGGACTGGTTAGAGACACAGGAATCCCTTTTATTTTCAAGCTCAATTAATTTCCCTACAGGCACCTCTTTTATTGGCATATTGAGGTTCACTAAAACCTCTATCGAGCACCCGAAGCAACTTCTTTGGTATGTTCCGTTTATGGTTATAAATATATCTTTGCCCCCATACAAATGTAGTACAAGAATGTCATAGAGTTTATCTGTCCCAGCATTCATTTTGCACGCTGATGTCTTATTTATGAGCACCTTGAGTTGAATTTCGCATGTCTCTTCAGCACATATACATTTTTTGTATGGTTCCACAATCAGCCAGTCCTTACAGAAGCTAGTTTCATCTAATTTCTTTATGAATTCAAACTCCACTGGCAGTTTCCCAATGTTCTTTATAGTGATTGTTCTCACTTGCAGTTCTAAGTAGCGGACCGTCTCAAAATCAATTTCAGTTCTATCAACCTTCACTTGTGGAATCAATTCATTTTCCATTTTATCCAATTGCTTTATCACTTCTTCATATACCTTCCTGTACTTCTCTTCATCTATTATTTTAATTGAAGAGTTGAATATAGCTGACACTGGTTTGTGGTCACTGATGTTCAATGATGGATGGCTCCTATAACCCAGTTGTGTGATGTTATCTCCTTTCCAGAATATTCTGTCACACCATGCAGGAGCTCTGTTCTTCTCGCTGGAGTCCCAGTTGTCTGTTCCAGGGTCATACTTGTAGGTAGGCTTGAAGTTGATGTCACCTTCAGTGTATCCAGCAAACACATTATTGGCTTTATGTTGCTGTTTGAGTTGGTCCCACTCTAGTACTGGTGCAAAAGTGTTCTCATTACACAACTTTTTGACTGTGGTAGGGTCTAACTCTGTGATGCGGTAGTTTAAGTCTCCCAGCCAGTACACATGGTCATGGTCTTTGATGGCTTTAGGCAGCTGGTTGGGCTGCACAAACCTAGTCCTGTTGCAAATGTCTCTGAAGTCTTGATTCCTTCTCTCAAACTCCTCCACATGTGCTGCCAAGTGAGAGTTGACAAAGCACATGGATGTGCTGTGGAGGTCAAACCTGATGGATACCCCACCTTTGTTCCCCATCTTCCCCATGATACCAGTCCCCACTGTATCACATACCACATTGCGCACATGGGAGAAGTGCTTCTCTTTTATAAGGACTATCAGCATCATGCCAACCAGTCTTACTTTCTCCACTTTCACATATTTGGCTCTCCTATCAACAAAACTTACGACAGCATTGTACCACTCATCTTCTCTGAAGGTTTGATCAAATAAAAATGTTTCCTTAGACAGGTCCAACTCCTGGAAGCCTACAGCATAGATGTCAGGAGGCTCCTTGTCAACACTCAGCCATCCCTTGAGAGGAATCACAGGAGATTTGTCATTTACATTCCATGTCCCACAGAAAATGGAGAATTTCTTTGTAAATGTGTACTCATATTCCTTGTCAGACATTTTGTGCTTGATGAGGCTCTCCCTGATGGCGACGGGCGCCGAGCTCTGCGTGTGCGGCACACCGCCCGGCAGCGCCATCGTATGTGTCAGAATGTCGTTATCTATCTTCCCACTGTATTTCTTGAGCCACACAAACTCTGGCTGGGTTGGCACTTTGTTCACAGCTTCTATACCTCGGAACAGATCGTCGACGAAGTTGTCGACGCGCGGGGTCATCTGTATTTCAAACTTATACTTATTACTACGAGATTGGAGATTCAGGTACAGTATGGCCTCGGGGTCGGAAGGTTTGTTGTCAATTTCACATTTGAAACTCTTATCTATCGGCAACACGATTTCGATAGATAAATCCGTGAAGGACTTTGGCGGATAGCATGACGTAAACAAGCAGAATACTGCCTTTTCATCGCCAAACTCGACGATCGCTAGTAGCCGATCCTTTTTTACCCATTCGGGATGTAATACTTTGGCGTCACATAGGAAAGCTGTAACGCGTTCGCTGGATAGGAACTTTTCCTGTACCACAGACTTTATCTCGTCGTGATTCATGGTGTTTCATTAGCTTGTTTCGTTCCACTTTTCACATTACATCGATATTGTTCGATGTTCATGTAAATTCGATTCATTGATTGACAGATAGACAAAATAATTTTGTTTGACACTGACACATAGAAAGATCTCGTTCAGCAACCTCGGACGATCAGCCTACGTGCTCAAAAACAACTCATGAAATAAAAATATCACAAGATCTTTATCAATTTAGACTAAACAAAACCCATTAGAAACTACGTGTAAATGTGTACGAAGGCAATTAGACCTCAGTGGAATTAGAGATAAAGTAAAAATTAAAAGTATAGGCAAACTTCTAAACGAGTTTTGTCTTTGTCAACTGATGCGTTTATAAAGATGGGTTCGGTACATTAACACCAAATTAAATGTAGTTAGGTTAGTTATTCAAATTCAATAAATGAAAAGAAATCGTAGTAAAATTATCATTAATTATAAATTATAAATAAATTTTATATCATAAATCTTTTAAAATTATTGATTAAAAAATAAACGAAACATTAGACCATTTTTTAAATAACTGTCTTCACAAATGCTAAGTTATTAGTCAAGCTGTGACTATTTTCGTAAAAATAAAACTTGTTTTGTTTTTATACGTGAAATTTCGTAACATACTCGCTGCTTAAGTAATCTACAGCTACGAAAAAGAAAATAATATAAGTTGCGAAATGGCGGGAGTTCCGACTGACTGGCAATTAGGATGTGTTGTGGTGAAGCAGAGGGGAGAATACCTCCTGAAGTCAGGGCAATGGTCTGATTGCACCTTCCTGGTGGGTGCTGAGCCCGACCAAGTGATTATTGCAGGCCACAAGTTGCTGCTGGCGATGGCGTCGCCAGTTTTCGAAGCCATGTTTTATGGCGGTATGGCAGAGAGGAATGATCCTATACCCATTTTAGATGTCCAGCCTGAAGCCTTTAGGGCTCTGCTAGAGTAAGTATATTATGAAGGATAACATAAAAATGTTATATAACATTGATACATACATATAATGACATACCAATATTCAGAAAAATAAAGAAAACAGACTCTTATTGTCTTCTCAAACACAGGCCTTTTTGATTTTCACATAGAAATTAATGTTTCTTGATGAGTAAAACCGCAAAAGCCATAGCCCTTGAAGAGGCAGATATTTCATTTCATTTGTGGACTACAACTGTTGCATAAAACACAAATTCTATTTATGATCACACAAATTTTCATTTCAATGCACATGAATTCAATATACCTACTTACTTCAAAGTACTATTATGGTCCAAGATTTGTGACTTACTGTTCTTGATAAATAAAAGGAAGTGATCATAAATAATTCCTCAAACATCTCTTAAATTCCTAAATCATTGCAACTATGTTGTGTGGGCATACAAATCTATACTAATATTATAAAGCTGAAGAGTTTGTTTGTTTGAACGCGCTAATCTCAGGAACTACTGGTCCGATTTGAAAATTTCTTTCAGTGTTAGATAGCCCATTTATCGAGGAAGGCTATAGGCTTTTATCCCGGTACGGGAAGTAGTTCCCACGGGATGCGGGTGAAACCGCTGGCAGAAGCTAGTACATAATATGTGTATAATATGTGTATGTACATATTTCCAGATACATATACACAGACAACATAAACATCAGCTCATTTGACAAAGCCTGTGAGCTATGCTATGGTGCCAAGAAGTACATGCTGCCTCACTTAGTGAAGGAATGCACCAGGTACCTGTGGTCAGACTTGTATCCTCGGAATGCGTGCCGAGCTTACGAGTTTGCCAGGCTGTTTGAAGAGAATGTGCTCATGGAAAAGTGTATACAGGTGAGAATTAAGAAGTCCTTAAGTAAATTGTTCTATAGGTATCTAGTATGACTAATGACTACTTAGAGCTGTAATTCTAACTTTCTTTTGCTGTATGAATATTTTCCTTTTAGTAATAGGGTCTTAAAAAACACAGAACAAAATCAACCATGAATAAATAGGTACCCTACAATTTTAGTTAAGATGAATTTGTCTGAGTTTAACTTTATGATATATGATAGTGTTAATTAAAATCCTGAGATAAACTATTGTTACATATGTAAATGTTATGGCTTTCATTATACATATTTTACCACCCCATTATATGTCTGATTCTAGCAACCCCAATAAAAATAATTAAAAATGTATTATAATTTTAGATTATCAGCACAAACACAAAAGAAGTTTTAAACGACAGCAGTTTTGAGGACGTAGAGCTGAACACCGTCATCACAGTGTTCTCCCTCGACCATCTGAATGTGGACAGTGAACTGGACCTGTTTGAAGCTGCCGTGAGGTACTCCAAAGCCCAGGATAAGAGGAACTCGGAGAGGAGTGTGTCTCCACCATCAGAGAATGGACCCCCAAATGAAAAGAGGCCCAAAAGCCCTGGTACTTCCACCTCAAAAGATAAAGTATGTATAACAGTTAAATAATATCTATACGTAAACATATAATTAAGTCATTGATTGGAATAATGACCACCAGACATTTATTGCTAAACAAAATACATGTCTGACAGTATTATAAAGAACAACGATTTGTGTGTATAGGTAGGTTTAACAAATTGAACCTATTTCTATTTATCTATTTCACAGTTGAATTGAATAATCCAGGATATTCCATTATCTAGGTTTGGGAAGTAGATTGGGGAGATTAAAATAAAGAAAATCTTAATATTACAGGTGGTGAACATAGACAGTAGTGCAGAGAATAGTCCAGAAGCAGTGACAGTCCAGGAGCCACAGAAGTCCAGTGAGAGTGCAGACCAACCCTTACCCGGCCCCTCTGATGAAAGCAAGAAGAAACCAGCACCAGGTAACAAATACTTGCTGTTACTTAAGAGCTATAAACATTATTTTTCTTTAAAGATAACACCTCCATAATTATCCATTTACAGGGCATGGGTTGATCTAATGTCGTAGCGCCAAAATTAGGCAAAGGCCAAAATTAATATTTTTTTGTTAAAATGTTGACTAAGAAAAATACATTTATTGACACACCACAAAACAAACAACAACAAAAAAAATAACAAGTAGGTCCAGTTCGACATTATGCCATGTAACCAGTGCCTGACACTGGTTTTCAATTGGACTTAACTAAAGTATAAAAACATCTACCAGGCCCCTTTTCTATTTTTTCAATGAATGGCTAAAGAAAAGAACAATTTTACTAGCCAGTTAAGTCAATCAAATCAAAATCAAAAGTCATTTATTCAAAGTAGGCTGAAAATCAGCACTTTTCGAACGTCAAATTTACAAAAGACAGCCCCCAAAACGCCCGCCCTTCACCACTTCCTATGTGTTTATAAGTTTCACGCCTACCTTAAAAAATGGTATTTAAAACTGTCGCATTCTTTCACAGATCCAAAATCCGACAAACCAACGATCCGCAGAGCTATAGAAAAGATCAGGTTCCTGACCCTAACTCCCCAGCAGTTTGCAGTAGGCCCCGCTCGGTCCTCACTGCTGACTGAATCTGAAGCCTTTGCAGTGCTTATGAATATACTATCCAGCACTTCTGATGTACCTATGCCCAGTGGCTTCTCAACCTGCAGGGTGCCTAGGAAACAGCTGATTGGTGATGGGCCGTCTTCTAATGTAAGTTGACTTCATAGTTTAAATTCAATGATTTTATTTGTTAGTTATTGATGTAGAAAATTTGAGATCAGATGCTGCACTAAACAATGAATAAGCTGTCGGCTTACAATTGGCTCAGTTGACAGTCTATTTTGAAAGTAATCGCGATTCCATTCAACCTTTTTAGTCGCTCTGATACCGGCCAGATACCTGATCGTCACAATGTGCGCATTACTATTCATCATACTGACTTATAGGCAACTAAAACTATCGGCTGACTAAAAGTTTGCAGTGCACGAGCGATCTAAGACTGAAAGCCGATCCCTACGTACTTGGCAAATGTCTAGCCAAAAGATGGTAATATTCACATTTTAATCGAAGCTCATCTATAAAGATTACGATTACAGATAGCCACGCTGACCGTAGACACTCCTAGTCCAGTGATGCTGGACCAAGTGTTCCACCAGGGAGCTCCCTCACACCACTCCTGTCTGCTGCCGTACCCCAGGCCCACGAGACATGAAGGTAAATCTACTATAATCTATATCTATAGTAATATAATAAAGAGGAAAAAAAAAAATTTGTTATTTGCTTGTAATGGATAAACTCAAAAACTACTGGACCGATAAAAAAAATCTTGCGCTATTAGAAAGCTACATTATCTGCGAGTAACATACGCTATATTTTATTCCGGTACGGGCCGGAGTTCCCACCGGAAACCGCGGGAAAAAAGCTAGTGTATTTATAAAAAGTATATTTCATTATGTAGTTTGTCAGAAATACCAGCTAACCGATCTTCTGTGAAATGAATAAACGCAGATGATAATACATAAGTACTAATCTATACTAATATTATAAAGCTGAAGAGTTTGTTTGTTTGAACGCGCTAATCTCAGGAACTACTGGTCCGATTTGAAAATTTCTTTCAGTGTTAGATAGCCCATTTATCGAGAAAGGCTATAGGCTACTTTTTATCCCGGTACGGGAAGTAGTTCCCACGGGATGCGGGTGAAACCGCTGGCAGAAGCTAGTATTATATAGCTGAAGAGTGTCTTTGTTTAAACGCGTTAATTCTCGGATCTATTTGAATAAACCTTTCAGTGTAAGAAAGCCCGCTAACCAAGGAAACTTACAGATTTCTTCCGGCTACGCGAAGTAGTTCCCACGGAACTCGACTAAAACTGGCGGAAGCCGGACTACTTACAACTTCTAACCACAATTTTTTCTCAAGTTGTCCCAGAAAATTCGGAGAGAAGACACAGAATTCCAATCGTGGACCCCATAGCTGTGCCCCGTCACCCTTCCATAGTTCACAACGCCAGCCTCTCAGGCCTGGGGATGGCAGACCAGCTCGACAGGATGGATAGACACGCTACAGACTATAATAAGATATACTGTCAAAGATCTATCATACAGCATACGGATTGCTTGAATACTTCAGTGCTGGATTGCTCTGTGACTTTCATGGTGGATAAGAATATATGCCTTTTGGGTGTGCAGGTATGTAATATTATCATTATTTTTAATGAATAAGTAGTTCGTTTTTCAATGTTACTGAATATTTTTAGGTGGACCTATTACTGAGCCCTGTGGTAGTACCACAGGGATAGATATTGGTACTAAGACTTTTATTTGGCACTTGTTACGGGTAGTCCGAAATCAGTAACATTGACACCACTCTTACTAAGGTAATAGGGTGCCTGGGCAATTGGATTGAGGTGAGATAAGCTGTTGCTCCTTGTGAAACCCCTCAGGTGTATCGGGTCAGACTGGAAGCCAATTCCATAGTTGGGACAAGGCTTGGGACATGATGATGACTTTAACTTTGAGCATAGTTTTAGGCATGAGTACTATGTACTACCTCATGAACTCCGTTATGTACTTCCTTACTATGCAACTTGCAGGTGCCGACGCAGGCGCCGTCGGAGGAGGGCTCGGCGGCGGCGGGCGCGGGCTCGTACTGCGAGCTGCTGTACGCGCACCTGCTGGACGCCGACGGCGCCCGCCTCACCTACACGCACTACACCAGCCGCGTGCCCTTCCGCCACCTGCTCGACATCATGTTCAACCGCCCCGTCTACATACAGAGGAATAAGGTCACTAGCTATTTACTTATTACCTACACGCACTACACCAGCCGCGTGCCCTTCCGCCACCTGCTCGACATCATGTTCAACCGCCCCGTCTACATACAGAGGAATAAGGTCACTAGCTATTTACTTATTACCTACACGCACTACACCAGCCGCGTGCCCTTCCGCCACCTGCTCGACATCATGTTCAACCGCCCCGTCTACATACAGAGGAATAAGGTCACTAGCTATTTACTTATTACCTACACGCACTACACCAGCCGCGTGCCCTTCCGCCACCTGCTCGACATCATGTTCAACCGCCCCGTCTACATACAGAGGAATAAGGTCACTAGCTATTTACTTATTACCTACACGCACTACACCAGCCGCGTGCCCTTCCGCCACCTGCTCGACATCATGTTCAACCGCCCCGTCTACATACAGAGGAATAAGGTCACTAGCTATTTACTTATTACCTACACGCACTACACCAGCCGCGTGCCCTTCCGCCACCTGCTCGACATCATGTTCAACCGCCCCGTCTACATACAGAGGAATAAGGTCACTAGCTATTTACTTATTACCTACACGCACTACACCAGCCGCGTGCCCTTCCGCCACCTGCTCGACATCATGTTCAACCGCCCCGTCTACATACAGAGGAATAAGGTCACTAGCTATTTACTTATTACCCAGGTCGCTACCCGATGATGCGGCAAGAATTCAAAGACCTTCAAATTAGCCGCAAAGTACCACAATGCTTTGCTGTTTCTCGCCGTTTCATCCGCCTCTCTTCGAAAATTCTGCTCTCTTGAAAATCAAAATATGACCCAGGTCACCCAAGATAGTGTAGCTTCCCAACGGCGAAATATATTTTTAATCAGCTCAGTAGTCCTGGTAAAAAAAAAACTTTTCATAGTAGATAATAGTTCAGATTGCACATTTTTTACAAGCAAGCAATAGTTTAAACCCCAATTTTTATACATCCTCTTAGATTTAATCATTTAGGTACATAATTTTAAACACTAAAATATCTAACACGACACATTTCCTCCACAGGTATACAAAGTGGGCATAGTATTCAACAAGGTGGGCTGGTACCCAATGGGCACCTGTGCTCAGCAAGTGGCAGCCGAGTCTGTATTCTTCAACTTCGGCATCGGCCAGAGTTCCGACTCAGTCCGAGACGGTCTCATCCGGTCTATCATCTTTACCTACTAGCAGACAAGCTCGCCCGATCTTTATATCGTTTTGTAGACGAAAAAGGTTGGCTTGCTATATAGAACTTTAGGTGGCATGTAGATTATAGAAATAATATAAAACATTAAATAAGAAAAAAGGTTCCAAAGTGAAATATTGTTGATTTGCAGTGAAAATCATGTGTTTTTAATAGTGTAAATAAATGTGAATTTTTTTATTCGTATTGTAACTTTTTGCGTGAAATTGTAAATAATATAAAGACTAAACAATGTGGACAGTATTATACAGATTGTAGGTAAATATTGATCTTGTGGAAAAACTGGATTTATCTAAGCACATGTGGTTTTCATTGCAGTATGTTGATCAGATAAAAAAATTATACATCCGAATTATTATTTTGTAATGTCTTTGTGAACATATATATGGCTGGATTCATGAGGATAAAGTACCAGTCGTTACTTATAACCATTATTGTAATTAAGTATTGTTTTCTACTAAATAATGTGAATCACCAGAGTTTTAAAAGATTTAATTTAATGTGTTCATTTTGTTTATTAATATTCTAAGCATTTGATGCACAAGTTCGCACTGTTTGTTTGTTCGCGTGATGTGTTTTTCGTGTTACTTTATTTAAGTTAACATGATTCCAATAAATCGGTAGTTAAAGTGCATTTTATTGTTATCCAAAGATAACAAAAATGCTTTTTTATCTCATTTTATGTAGCATTTCTTTCTTTTTTCTTTTATTACATTAACGTCGAATATTTATGAATAGATCTAGCTACAATAGAGGTCGATCATAACTTCTGAAAATAATTTATAGAATGTCAAATAATGCATTTCCTACAAAAAGTTTGTATTATAGATGTCTAGATTTCCATAATTGACAAAATAATGGTACCAAAAAATATAATGTTCTTATATAACAGTTAATATTGTAAATAAAACGAATATAGTGCTCATTTATTGTAATGTTTCAACATGC
The DNA here is from genome assembly GCA_963856015.1 of Helicoverpa assulta. NCBI lineage: Eukaryota > Metazoa > Arthropoda > Insecta > Lepidoptera > Noctuidae > Helicoverpa > Helicoverpa assulta. The sequence goes on from CAWLCW010000008.1 coordinate 1,231,563, forward strand.
GTTAATATTTTATGAAAATAGTAAAAATGTGTATGCATAGATGTAGCTTTGTATCCTTGTTCAAGTTATTTATTAAAATATTTTTGATACATTATGTTTTGTTTTATTTGTAATCGAATTTATAAGTAAAGAAAATAGATACTATAATAGTTAAGAATATAGAGGCTTGATAACTGACTTCTATAAAGTTATCGGCACGGATATTGAGCTCTCGGCGGAAGAGTGGGGATCGCTTTGCGCACTGTACACATAAGGCAATAAACCAATAAATCGCTTCTGCGCAGGTGAAGGTCAGGGCTCAATATCCGTGCCGATAACTATACTAGTGTAATAAATAGGAAGCATTTTTTGTCTGTTTCTTCGTTCCCTAAAAGCTCTGAAACTATTGAACCAATTTTATAATTGCACTGTTGAGTAGCTACCCTTTTCCCGAGCAACAGATTATATTTTATCCCTGTACGGGCCAGTATTTCCCACGGGACTCTGTAAACCATCATCATCCTCCTGCCCTTATGATAACTCTGTAAACCGCGGAGAAAAAATAATAATTTAGAGTAGCTATGGTGTCTGTCTGTGGGTCTACAGAAGAAGCCTGTGGCCAACAGCAGGAGAATCAAGCTATAATGTAGGTAACGATGTCGTATAATTGATAGATATTTGGCAAAATCCCATAAAATGTGAGTATGAATCGAGAATATAATTTCAAGTATGTGTTTGTACTAGTAAGCTAGACCGCTGGGGATAACGCAGAATAATACTATGAATTTATAACGTCTACATTAACATAATGTATAGGCCAAGGCGTATTACCGAATAGCTTTAATTTAATTATTAAAGTCACGAGTTCTTGCTATAGGCATAGGCAGAATGTAGTAAAGTCCCATTCAATATCACTATAAATAATAGGGTGACAGCAGTGAATGGTAAACATTAGAATACGTTTACAAAGTATGTTTTCAGTTAAAAGAAATATTACGAAGCACAAAGTTTATTTGATTAGGTATGTAATTCCGTAAATTATTTAGTGCAACAGTTTATTGTTGATTTAACACTTTATTAAGCATAACAGAAAACTGTAGCTTTCCCCATATAAAATGTGATTTCAATCTAGTAAGCCACGTTCGTAAACAAGCAGCTGTCAAAATTGACTTTTGTCATGTTGGAAGTGGTGAATTCTTTCTAAAGTTTTGTTCGTGATCCGTGTAGTTTAAACCATATTCCGGCGAATTTTACAATGTTTAGTTAATTAAAATGATCTTATGTGGCTTGCTTTAATATTAGGATAGTGTTATTTCTTGGATATAGGCACATTGGATCGGTAAAATTGATGTTATAAGCCACCATGTCGCCTAATAGATGTGATGGTTTACTCGCGAGGGTTGATTTTCCGCTCTATACGCTTCAAACGCTTACGAATCGACACGTAATTGTTGCGGGTGGTGGTGGAGCCGCGGCAACAGGCGTAGCTAATGGATTTGTGAGTATAAACCTAAACAATCCCATTATAATATGACTCCTATTAGTTTTATTGGTCTACGTGTCAGCTGCTTATTTAAGCGTCTAATAAATACAATTTCACTGAATTTGAGCTAGAAAATTTCCATACATACATACTAAAGCTAATTTGATCATGCATAAAGTCAAACGCGATGTAATTTCTCCATACAAATGCAGTGCTGCTTGGTCCAATGATCACACACTAAATAGCAATTAGGCTTTTCGTTACGATCACTGACTTCAAGATATGTTGTGGAGTAAAACGTCATAACCCTACACATTACAACAGACCATGTTAAACACATTAAACTTATCAATACCATAGAGTAATAGTAAAATACTAAGATACAAAAGTCATAGATGAAATCACCATCTATTTTTAGGAAATATTTGAGCTCTCACACAATGGAACGAGATTTGTTGCCGAAGAGGTGATGCGCCATGAGACCGGGCCGAATGTGGTGATGAACTGTTCAGTACGGACTACACAGAACAAGACATACCTGACCGCAGGCCAGGAAAGCCATTGTCAACTGTATAAAGTGAATATACGCATGGTGGATGCGGCCGAGATGAGAAGAGGAAGCTTCAGAGCAGAGAATGGACTTGTTAGACGGAGGAGGCGCACTGTATCGGAGAACGACAATATATCAAAGAAGGATAGTAATAGTAATACTACGGAGAAGAGAATATCATTTGAAATAAGGCCTAGTGACAGTGTGCAGACAGATTTCAGGTAAGCTATGACACTTCTCATCATCTTCTTATTTTTTTTAATGGCTCTTTCATAATACTCTATTGAAGTTTAAACAAAACCTTGATTATATTTCCTACTCTGTTTATTAGATACCCTTCTATCTAAATCCTATTAAAGTAAATTAATCTTCGAACAGTAATTTATGGAAAATCAATTACTTACTACTAATTGTATGCTGTTCCTATCAGAGGATGTAGTAATAACTTCAGTAGTGTAATCAGATAATGATAGTCATGATGCATTAGCAAATTATTTCATTTATGAGAATTATGTAAAATTATAAATACTTGTGGAAAAAGCTTAATTACTGCTTTTAACTATTGTATTTAAAAAAATATTATTAATGTGTTTGTTTATATGTAGTTTTGATGATACTATTAGAAAGACTGCAGCATATTTTTATTGCAACTTTAAATTACAGTTTAAACAAACTTTGATAGTACAAAATAATGAATATCAATCATAGAAAAGATACTGCACTGAGAACAGCTTGATTTCCATAAAAAAAAAAAAAAAAAACATAATAATTATGTTCACATACTTATCTCGATTTTTTCCTATCAATAGAACCTTGCAGCCATATTAAGTAAACTAGGAAACTAAGTTCTGTATAAAATTGCCGCTATAAATACAATGTTTGTGACCTCATTCAAGCCAAAGAGATTACAGATTTTATCTAATAGAGATAAAGCATTGACAAGCATTCTTCAGTTAGATTACACAAACTTCTACATTTTTTATTACACATAAATAATAATCTAGGATAATATATTTTGCATATCAATGCATTTTATATTGTAGTTACTGATTAATAAATTAGTATTTTATCACATAATATCATGACTCATCTGTCCTAATGCTTTTTGTTAGCCCTGTGAAGTTAACAAAATAAAAATTTGTTCTTAAACCACCATCTTACACAGTTGAACTCTAATTTCCATGGTTTTCAAGAATGCAGGTGTTTACTCTTTTATGTAAAAACTGCTGAACAGAATATGATTTAACTTTGCAGTAATATCTTACTAAGATAATAAAGCCTGCAAGAATGTATGTAATAGCTTTCAACTACTTTTTAACCTGAGATGCGTGTGAAACCCTGGGCGGATGTTAATTAACATGATAAAATTTCAGCAATGATCCCCTGCAGCGAGTGGTGCGGATCAGCCACAACGGCAAGTTGATGGCGACGGGAGGCATCGACGGCAAGGTGCGCGTGTGGGGCTTCCCCAAGATGGAGCTCCTGTATGAGCTCGAAGGACATACTAAAGAGGTGAGAAATAACTTGAGTTGAATTGGATTTTTCAATTAAATCTTAACTTTTGCTCAATGTGCCAAAACAATAAATGGCATACTGCTCCCTTAAGGTAAATAGTAAAACTATTTTTAACCAAATTCTGATCATGACTATGAATAATAATTGATATAATGGCATGGCGTTGAGACATCAGCCAGCTTCGCAGGACATTTTATATTGCACTTGCAAGCATTCGCGCAGACTCAGGTGCACTCACTATTCCTTCACTCTCATAGCGCGATGGGTCGGCAATTCGACACCACTAGAGAGGGATCAGGCGCAGAACCTTAACCCTTATATGTATTGTCATTAATTCTTATAGTAAGTGTATTTCCTCTACATTTCCGATTTGTTTATACAGATCGACGACTTAGACTTCAGTCCATGCGACACGTCTCTGGTGAGCATCGCTAAGGACGGGCTGGCGCTGCTGTGGGGGACGCAGGGCAAGCGGCCGCCCGCCTTGCAGATCACCTGCCAGCCGCCCAACGGAAACAAGTATCTGTTCCGACGGTGCAGGTATGTAGTTTGTAGAAGCTATTAATATAACTTTCAGATCAAGCAGTGAATGTACCTCATCATCTCCCAAGCCTTTTCCCAACTATGTTGGGGTCGGCTTCCAGTCTAACCGGATTCAGCAGAGTGTTTTACAAGAAGCGATTGCCTCTTTGACCTCCTCAACCCACTTACGGGGGCAACCCAGTATCTCTTTGTAAGGGGAATCTCGAAAATATTAATGAGTAACTATAAAGTGTAAAAGTTGTATCATACATGTTGGCGACAATAACGACTTATTTTATGTAAAGAAATTCTATAGTGACGACAGACGGCGTCAAATTTGATTATGACGCATAAGTATTCCGTACGTTGGCTTTGCTTCGCAGATTTTAATTATGAAACCTCAATGAAAATATCCATACCATATAAAATTCATTTTTCTTACTATTTTTTTTTACCAAATTCCAGGTTCGGTCTAATAGAAGACAAGAAGGACGAATATAGGATGTTCACAATAGCGAATCCTCTGACCCGGTCGGGGCGGCAGCGGGGGCTGCTGCAGTCGTGGCACCCGCGCTCCGGGGAGCTGCAGGGCTCCGCCCTCGCCAGCGAGTCGCTCAGTGCGTTAGCTGTGAGGGACGACGGCAGATTTGTGGGAGTCGGCACCATGTTTAGCGGATCAGTCGATATTTATATTGCTTTTAGTTTACAGGTGTGTTTAATGTATATCAATTATTAAAATATTTTTTCGTGCATCTAACCAATGTTGCATTGAGAGAAAAAGTTTTGAAAAAATATGCTTCACATTCACATAGCTTCTTGCTATTACTTTTCTCATAACTGAGCATAGAATTTATCCTATTATATCTGAAATAGTAGGTACTACGATCATGTCATTCTGAGGACCTCTTGTGCCACTACTTCCCAGGAAAGGTTTCGCATAGAATGGATAGTGGTGCAAGGCTATAACTTTTAAGAATATCTTTTGTTTTTATCTTCTGTCTTACAAAGTTCATTTTCAATCTCATATTGGAATTAAATGAATATTTTATTACTTACACTTGCTTTATCAATATACAATGCTGCTCAAACAATTCCCCTGTCCCTATACCACCATACTACCATCCCACTCTAAAACCTTACTCCTCATCTTCCAGCGAGTCCTGCACGTGAAGAACGCGCACATGATGTTCGTGACGGGGCTGGAGTTCCTGCCGGTGCGAGGCTACGGGCCCGCCATCACCTCCCGCTCCGAGGCCGCGCTGCTCTCCATCTCCGTCGACAACTGCGTCTGCGTGCACTCGCTGCCGCATCGAAGTGAGTGCTATTACTATGTTCAATATTACCTGTTATATCCGCGATCTATGGGAAATATAACACTTACTAAGACTTCTATATTTATCTTTTTATTGGTAAAATATAACGTAAAAATATAGTTGCAGATGCAATCTCAAACTTAAGGGTATTTTTAATACGCTTAAATTAGCTTCACTTGTAACTATGTATGTAAAGAACCTTGAAATCTTAATGTGACCCACTTCCCGGTCTTCGATTAGGATGAAATTTTGCATACGCTCTGAGTTCTGATGACAATACATGACTTGCTAAGAAATGTTACAAAAAGCGTGTTTTTATAGTTTTTTAAACTATTTATATTTATTTAGGCCTTAGCCCTTAGGGTGGGCTTCAGTTGACCATTCCAAAAGTAAGCTACCTACGGAAAAGAATGAGCAAGAAAAATAAATGGGCCCATATTAATTTAGTAGTTAATCTAATTTGTAAAAATAAATAATAACTCTTATGTTATGATTGCTTTTTTTTCTATTTTGGTTTGAAGGAAATAGTAATAATGTAAATAACAAACGCAGTAAATATAACAATGGTACAATCACTGGTTGAGTGACACGGTTATTGACGCAATTACGATGTTTTTATTACCTCACTGATTTATGATAGTTTTATTTTTATAGTTATTATTTGCGTATGAATGTTTTGTAAATACATAATGTAATCACAAATTAAAACGTAACTTAACGTCTTTTTCCTGAAAACATAGACAGACATATCCCTAAACTTAATCTGTATTTACTATAGTTCCCGCAAAACTTTTTGTTGTCACGGAACACTGGGAGTCGCTGTGCAGACACCATTTTTAGGTGTCAGCGGGTGGCGCACATGCGCGTACCTGTGCTCGGAATTTAGTAACGTACCGCCATTGAGTATTGCGAGAAAGAGAACTGTAATTGCGGGTGCTATAATCTGTTAACATCCAGCAGGCACAAATCTAGACTTGGAGCTGCTCAGGAATTTCCTGAACACATTGCCTGTCTTAGCTTGAAGAGTTGAATGTTGTTGATTTTTTATTTATTCTGTTGTTGTTTTTGTCCACAGGTACTGTACCTGCCTGGGTTGCCATCCTACTTATAATTTTCGTACTATTCTGTACCTTCACACTATGTTCATACATGGGCATTTAACGATATATAAATATTTATTATAAACGTAAAATAAATGGAACTATTCTTATGTAAGTAATTCGGGGTTATGTTAGTGTAATTTTATTGTAATAGGCAATTATGAATATTACGCTCATATACATATTATGTATGTATAAATAGGATTATGTGATTGAATTAAATGAGGTGCAATGTTGCAATATTTAAAGTATTTTATTCTAATTTCTAACCCTGGTCTGAAAAAACTAAGCTGTTTTCATTTGGAGCGTATTCTGTTTTACTTCTGTAAACAAACATTAGGCCTGAAGTCGTGTTGGTACGACATCATTACAGGGCTCCAAGTATGTGTGAAGAATTAACAGTTTTGTCATTTGAAAAATGTATTAATGATACTAGATTGTTTGCTTATCTAGTTTTCGATGGCTTTGTCTTTAGAGAAGCTAAAAAGAATTTAATCTTAGTAAGGATGCTACATGTTAATAAAACAATTGATAAAATTCATAGCAATAATTATCCTTATTAAGATATACACGCACATCACGGTGTGCAATCTATCAAGTAGGTACTGTCAGTTATATCTCTTGATATTAACTTTAGCATACCTAAGTATGACTCATTAAATTCGATCAAATCTTTCAGTTTTATTGCCTACTAGCTTCTGCCAGCGGTTTCACCCGCATCCCGTGGGAACCTCGGCACGGACCCGGATAAAAAGTAGCCTATAGCCTTCCTCGATAAATGGGCTATCTAACACTGAAAGAATTTTTCAAATCGGACCAGTAGTTCCTGAGATTAGCGCGTTCAAACAAACAAACAAACAAACTCTTTAGCTTTATAAATATTGGTATAGACTATTTCCTAATATACCTATTTTTTTTCACGTGAAGAGATTTTGATGAAAACGAAACGTGGTTTTAATAAGATACAACGCTTCAGTGGTAGATTTAAACCATTAACATTGCCTAAAATAATGTTTTAAATCTAGTACTAAAACCGGTACATTTTTAAAACGACGATTAATCTCGGTAAACCGGTGCTGCGGTTCGGCCTTGGATAATACTTAGCGGTATTTACATTACTTACCTTTTTTTTTTCATATTTCCTTTATTCTGCAGATAAAAATAAAAACAGACAAATTATTTTTCATAACATTTATTAATTACATCAAAACAAATAACATACTTGATGAACGCGCGCTCGGCAATAGCACTCATCGCTTTAGACCGACTAGAGATCTATCAGTGTACGTAATGATATACGTTATAATTTATACAGATACTTTCAAACGAAGAAGATAGTCGACTACTGTTCAAATTTCATTATTAAACACATCAAAATATACAAAATTGAGGAATGAGCAACTTTTTTAAAAATTATTTTTGTATCTACAATTTTATGTAGTATAAATAGTTTTCAGCAAATTAACAAGGATACATTTTAACGAATTAATAATCAATTTAACGAAAACTTAATAATTCCCAAAAAATCAACGCACAATTAAGGTTTTTATCACACAAACTAAAAACTATCTTCTCCTTTTCAAATAATTTACGCCATTAACACAACTGTTTGATACAATGATGATAGGTATAAAATTCAGTAAATGTGATGTATCTCTGATATGAAATATTCAGAAACACTTGAAAGGAAGACTGTGGAGATTCCCAGTAGTATAGTAATATACATTTTACTTCACATCTAATGTATCATGAAAAACTCACATCATGCTTGGAAAATGTTCGTGTAATTTTAGTTTTTTTTTTCTTTTCATAATAATTAACTAGTTACATTTTACATTTTAAATAATTTAATGTAGACATTTTACAAGCACAATCGATGCACCAAATTTTTAACATTTATACAATTTTTAATATATTCGTTTCACACATATATTTTTCCTTGAGTTCATAACAGTAGATATAAATACATATTTAAAGACATCATAGTATTTGGTGCGTTTCATATGCAGCATCTAATATATCAGTATAAAATGTTTGTAGACTTTGTATACAAAATGTGTATTTTGTATAATATTTGTATATCTGCGTCGTGGTCCCTGATTGAAATACTGTATAATGTATATTTTTTTCTATTAAACTAGACATAGTCACCGCCATAAGTCCCAGTGTTGCAAGACGAAATATAGCCGTATAAAATGGTCATGATCTGTTTAATTGAACGTTATTTTCGTCTTATGGCAACAATAATGTCGTAAAGTTATGTGCAATGTCCTAAAGGCACGCTTACATCGTTATGTCGGCCAATACCCTCGTTGATAGAACCCTATCGATATGCTCCATACACTAACATATACCTACGTTTACATTTATTTAAATGGCACAAATATGTAGCATTCGACTCTATAAAAAACTCATTTAACTAATAATAAATGTTCATAACATAATTTTAATATACTCTTTGCTCTAACATCACATCAGTACAATTCCTTACTTACTTAAAACAATTAATATTAACTACTATGTTGATTAATATGTATATTCAGTTACATATCACAATCATATACAACATATAAAAATATAGCTACTTTACAATATGCGAAGTGTTTCGTGTGTGTGGTTAGTATCGTTGTGGCCGGGAATATTGTTAAAGCTTTATATAATTTAGACTTCGTTGTTGGGAAGCACTTCACGATCTTGTAAAGGGTTTGTTCTGATGGACAAAAAGATGGCGCGGCGGTGGCCGGCTAGTCAGGGTATATCTTATTTATAGTGTAAGATTTGAAGGGAATATGTATGGGTTATTACTGAAATGCCCGACTAACCGCCCTTACGTAGTAATTAGTGAGTTAAACTAAATATATCCGCAGTCAAACATGGCTAAATCAGACTTGAAACAGCCATATTTGTCCGAAGACTTATAAGGATCTAAGCAATGTGACTGAAGTATAAAGCAATAAGATTAATTACCTACTTGCTTAGCACAGTTATAAAGTGCTCTCACCCCCGAAACATTGCTTAAATCCTAGCCTAATAATGTGGGTTCGATATAGAAAAGTTTCAAAAACCCGTAAAAGAAATGATAATTTTATTGTGTGCATCAAAATTTTCAAGACTTTTTAGGATTGTAGAAGAAAGCCTTTTGGCTGTTTAGATATCGATAAAAAGCCTGTGTGTAAGATGCTAGTTTAGCTAGATTGTCGGAGAAGCCTAACTTAGCCGGTATCGGTAACTTAGGCTAGGGGTCGGCGTCTGGTGGAACCAGAAGTGACAGGGAGGAGCTGCACATTGAGGAGATGGATCGAACTCAACACGCATTATCCACGCAGCTGTTGCTGTAGAATGTTGTCCAATTCTGAAGTTTCACTAAATTCACGTAATCTGAGACAAAATTACAAATCGTAAATTATCATTTCTAATACAGACGGATTGTATGGAGGGCCGCTCGTCGCCATTCCTCTTGTATAAATATTCAAACATGACAATATTTACAAAAAAGATATTCGTTCCGTGCATACATACATATACTTACATACATGTTTAGTTTATCCAATACATTATACATACAATTGATTTCGTTTTGTTGAGAAATCATTGCAAAAGTTATACAATTGTTTATGTATAAGATCTAAAGTTCACACTTGTAGAGTAATATCGGTATAATAAATATAGGATTTGTCGATATTAAAGTCGGTGTAGACGTATACTTATAAATAGTACATTAGTATAACAATGTCTGGTATATCCCCATGCTATAAATACATATGTAACTCGCAGTTTTGACAATCACGGATTCCAAAGCGACACATGTTGCAACAATTGATTTGCCCTGTAATACTGACTCACATGATCAATTAATTGACGTCCAACTGTCCACTACGAACAAAGGGGAACTGAGAATCATAACAACACAGACCGTCCCTCACGCTCGGAGATTTTTACTTCTATATCTAAATACTTTATTTCTACGCTGACATCCATTAAAAATTCACATAAAAACTGCGTTTGAGCCCTCGACACAAGAAATGCATTCAGTAGGCAAAGTGTCCCGCGCTCGGGGACTAGCGGCGACGCGGCCCTGTTTACACTGCAATAAATAAAAGTGTAATATTTGTTAGAAACAACATTGTCATTTATTTATTGGAGCGTGACATGTGCAAGTAGTATTGTACAGGAAATCAATTAGCTATCACACTAACTACTGTTTTGGCTCTAATTCAAATATACCAAACAAAACTTTATAATTTAAAAGTAAATAAAGTTGCCATCACAATTTATTAATTTAAAAAAGTACAACCTTTTTCAATTAATAAATTATTTAGTTACTAAAACTACTGCAGTAATTATAAGAATGTTTAACAAATGAGAAGTCAAGAAAGCCTCGTAAGTCCGAACCGGGAGCGTGGCTGGCGGCTGCCTTCACTGCACTATACAACTATCACTTAAGTACAACTATATACAACATATTTACACGAGTCAGGGGAGACAGTTCGGATGTGCGAGCTAGTTGTAATATACGTCCATGTACTCACCCTGGTCGAAGGTGCTGGGGTTGATGTAGGACAGCAGGTCCTGGTCGCTCATGTCCGTCAGGCCCTGCACCGGCGCCGTCATCTCCTGCGTGACGGCCTGCGACACGGCCTGGGACACGGCCTGCGACACGGCCTGCGTCACGGCCTGCGACACGGCTTGCGACATGGCCACCAGCGGCGTCTCGCCGGCGGGCTCGGCCGGCGGCTGCGCATGCGCATCCGTGGCCTGCATGCCGCCCGAGTTCGACGCGCTCTCGGTGGTCAGAATGTTGGCGGTGTTGATGGCGGAGGTGACGAGAGCGTTCATGGTGGTGTCGGAGGTGAGGATCTCGGCGGCCGCGTTGAGGATCATGGACTTGACGGCGGCGGGCGGCGTCTTGACGGAGGTGAGCTGCACGGAGTCCTGCATCATCATGAGTTCGTCCTGCGCAGCGGGCGGCAGCAGACGCGGCTGCTCGCACAGTAGCGATGGCGACACGGTGGGGTTGAGGATCACGTCGGGCGACATGGCGGCCGGCAGTGGCAGCCTTTCTCCAGGTGGGCCACCACGGCTCGCGACTGCCGCGTTAGGGCTCAGTAAGATATCGGACGCGTGAGACGCGGGCGACGCCGCCGCCGCAGACAACTCGTCCACACGAGAATTCACCAGCTCATCCAACTTAGTGTTGTCAGGCAACATGGCGGCCGTGGCCTTCATGGCATCCTCGACCAGTGCCTCCATATGAGCAGACTGCTGTGCCAGCCGCTGCTCGATCTGACTGGTGCCCATCTCCATCTTGGTGATGGTGAAGGGGTTGAAGGGCTCCTCCTGGCGGGTCTGCATTTGGTTGTACACTATCAGTCTTTGCTCGTTGGTGCATGCGGACTCTGCGATCATGAGTTCTGGGTTCAGCACCTTCATGTCAGTTTCCAAAGGATCGACAGCTTTGGAGGAGATGAGTTGTCGCATGGGGTCTATGGGCTGCAGCATGGTGGGGTAGATCTGCGGTGCGTTGTCGTCCGAGTTGAAGATGGCGGCGGTGACACTCTCCACCATCTTATCAGTCTGGACTTGGTTTTGTATGGCTTGCAGTTGCTGCGTGAATGAAGCCAGTGGGGATGGCGGCTCGCTAGCCGCCGGGGTGCTCGGGGAAAGCTTCATGCTATCGTACCCGCTTACGAACCCCACCTAAGAGACCACGAAACAAAAAAAGTTAGCAAACTACGAAAAAAAGAACAATTTTGGAAAGTAAGTCTTAAAGATGTTCTAGTTTATACCTGGCTCTGGGAGTCCCGAGACATCTCGGACTTGAGCCGGAGGTCGACGATGTTCAGTTCGTCGGACATGTTCATGGGCTTATCCGGGCCGTCGGCGCCGCACGACGACTCGCCGCCATCGGCTAAGGACTGCTGACTGGTTTCATCAATCTGGACATTTTAAAAACATTAATATTTTGTCGTATTTTGTCTGGGTCGGGTGGCTGATCTCGCCAATGTCTCGGTCTAGACGAAACTGAGAGATGGTCCAGTTTCGTCCAGAAGCTGCATTGCTCCACTCACTGGAAAATCAATATCCATATGTTCGAATATCGTGCCACTAGTTTGGTCTTCGGTTGGGAAGTGTAAATAGTCGTGATTGCTTATGACCGAGTCGAGGAGATTTTCTATTGTCGTGTCATTTGCGGGGTTGGGTTTAGGCGGTATCTATATTTGAAATGAATAAAATAGTTTATAAGCTGAATCTAAGGAGAATCCAATGTGAGAAAGGTGTTATCCCTTCTCTCGGATTCCAGTCAGAAACAAACCAAATACAGAAGAAACACATCAAGGGGTCATCATAGGGCGGAATTTTCTGCTTGCTAAGTTAGTATCAAGAAATTAAATTTACACCAATCTTAGGAGAAATCGAACTAGTTCTTCCAAATATGGTGTCGTGTTACTGGCTATAGTGTTGGGGCATAATTCTTAAGCATGTAAGCAAGTTCAGTATGAGAAGCACACTGTAGCGTTTTTTTTGTCAACTTTATTTGGATATGCAAGCAGATTGTATTTTCCTGGATACATGGTTGTAATCAATGGTAAGTGTGAAAATTATTCTTTTATCACTTGATCATTATTTAGATATTATATTTTACTCCGGTAAGTGAATCAAATTTCAGAAGCAAAGACTTTATAATTTTGCAATAATCAGTTTGAAGATAAAATAAAAAATTCGTCAAGGGAAAGAAAATGTTAATAAAAGTGAAAGATATTAATTTGGCATGCACTAATCTACAACATACACAACAAGTACCAACCTCGCTCTTCAGTCCTGGGGGCTCATGCGTGTCCGGCACGATGATGGACGGGCGACGGACAGGCAACGCCGGCGGCGGCATGATGCCGGCCCACAGCAGCACAGGCCGCGCGTCCTCGCCACCTGCGCAGACGCACGTCAGCGGGGCCCGCGCACTGCCCCGCCCGACCCCAGCCCCGCCCCAACTGGCCTACATCCTCTGCGGAAGATACGCCGCGACCACCGGCCTTGGTGGCCAGGCCCGGAAAACACGGTCCGCGAGGCGGTTAGTCTAAAGGCGTGTTTTCCACAGTAAATGTTCTTTAGCTAATTATTCGTCTTTTATGTCAGTTAAAAATTGTATTTTTTTTTTGCAATTTAAATTAATTTAAAACCAACTTCTTGATTGCTTTCAATTTGTAATAAATTATGCAAATGCGAAAATTATGTTAAACTCATTTTTGTATTAAAAAAAAATAAGTATAGGTATTAATTTTTTTTTATTAAGTAGACATAGTATCAAAAGTCACCAAATACATCATCTTTATGGATTTAGATGTTTAATCTAAACAGATAGTATTAATCAGATAGGAGTGTAGCTTCGAATGACACATCAAAATATTGTCTTCGATGTGTAAAGCGAAGCTGAGACGTCACTAGCTGAAATAGCGTATTGCACGTGTGTCGTAGGTACAAAAGTCCCGCGTAGGCCTCTCCTAAAACACGCTCGCTAACTACTCTTTGACAATTTGGTGACTGTATTTATTAAAACTGTGACGAAACAGGTAATCTTTGACGTTTTCAGCGCGCAGTATAGTAAGTCTAAATTAAATTACGACTAGTTTTTTTTTATTAGTTCAAGTTATACCATACCAAAATGCAGGTTTATATCATGCTTACCTACTTTCTAGATTAAGATTTTGTATTTTTTTTTCGTAGACAGAGTAAGTAATATTAAGATAAAATCACCAGTCTGCCTGGTGAAAACGTTCAAAAATTTTATATAAAATTCGACAGTACTTAGCCAGTTAAGACGGAGCTGAAACAGAAAATATTATACAACATAGGGTCGGCACGCAATTAAGTACTATCTATAGTGTGGGGGGATGTGAAGTCTGTCCTACGCGAAAGTCGAGTGTTACTGGCAAGTGAACTCTGTGTTAAAGTAAATAAAGTACATTTTCCATTGTCGTTTGGATATTTTTTTTCTTTTTTCGTGTGTTTTTTTGTATCGTGTCTTGCTTGCCTGTGTGAATTTAGTGCGCTGTCGATGTGAAGGTCAGTTTGTGTGTTTTCCTGGTCTATTATCTTCAGGTGTTGAGGATAATATTTAAATGTGAATTTTGACTTTTTAATTGGATTTTTGGGCAATATTGAAAGGTCACTTCTTTTAATTTTTTTAAGAAATAATTTCATGGTCATGTTAGTAAACTACATATTTTTCGTTAGTCTATCTCTGACGTCAATGGCTGAGTTGAAGAAAATTCGTTAAGTAACTAGATGTAAGGCTTTAGCCCTATCTTTACATTTTCACAAGAAACGGAATCATTTTTTAACATTATAATAATAAAATTCATGTTTATCTTTAAGAAAAACCTTAATTGAGGAAAACCCGAATAAATATCAAATATCTGAGATAAAAAAAATCCTTGAAAGTGGGTCATCGTCTCATCGACAGTGCGTATGTATGTTTAAATCAAATTTACTATCAGTGTGTGTTTATTTGTGTTGTGTACAATGTGTCTGTGTTGTGTGTGTGCTCGTGCGTGTCGTGTGTTGTGTGTCAGTACCGTGCTGGCGCGGTCAGCGGGCAGCGGCGGGCGTCGGCAGTGCTCGCTACCTAGACAGACCTAGCTTGAACAGAAGGGAAAAAAGAAAGAGTACGCAATTCGCGCATCAGTCGTTTCTTCCAAATATCTCTATAAATATATATCTTAACTCAGTATTATAATTATATAACTATTGTACCGCAGTGTTATATACATGCTCTAATATAAGCGTGGTTAGATCCAAGCAACATGTTGTACAGTATATGCAAAGGCAATCAATGTTTCTTTATTTAGTTTGACTGTCGCTTACACTTTTACTGTTATGCAAATTAAGTGATCGCATGAAAAATAAAACAGCTCTAAAAACTTCTAATTATATTTCGAAATAATTTTGAAGTCAAATATTGCTCATATTTTTTTTAAGAAATAAAATTGCAAGCGACACAAAAGCTTAATGGTACTAGGCATTTCAAAAGCAAATTCAGTTTTAATGCAATGTATTTCATATCCCAATATAATGTAAGATTAATTTATCATATTTACAGTATACGTTAGTATTCGATGATTATAAGCAATATTAGATAATAAGCGATTGGCTTTCCAAGCAACATTTTCGACCACAAATGATGCATGCAGTGACAAAGTTTATACATTACAAATACCAGTTACGTTATATATTTTTATATATACATATTATCTACCAAGCCTGTCTGTCGATATTCTAAATGTAAACTCGGAAATTGCTGTGTGGATTATTATTAAGTTATAGCCACCACATAGATTCGAGAAATGTGTTTTTGTTTAATTAAACGTGTAAGGCTAATCTTCGAAGTATAGTAGTTTTACAAGTAAGAAGAATTAAAGGCACGATTACACGAAGAAGAAGAATTAAAGTAACACAATAAAATCAGGAAGCAATGAAGTTAATGAGAATTATAATTTAGTTGTAACTACTGGATTACTTTGAATATCTATTATAGATTTGACATTAGTAAATAGTAAAGCAGATTTGTTTACAAAACCTTTAACCTTGTCCAAAATTTATATGTGGTGTAAATTGGGTTTAATTCAAAACTGCAAGATTTTACAAATCCCAGTAATATGGTGCAATTAAAAGAGACCGAAAAAAAATAGTTTTAACTCAAAATTACCACAAATCTTTTAAAGGCTTTTGAACGAACCCCAAATTACAAAATCAACAAATACAATGTGAAAATGTGGAACAAAAGCCTTGCGTTATATTGACAGCAATTTCTATTGCACACAGATATACAAGCGTACCTATGTTATTAGTTTATATATTCGTGCGCACATGGACGACATCTAGACATCGTATGAATGTGACTCTTCTAACTTATGATACGGAATGCGTTTATGCGTTTCTTTATGTCAATGCGTAGCGGCGTCAAAAAAAATTACAAAAAAAAAAAAAAATATAATAATTTAACCAAAACATTTGATTCCTAAAATTTATTTGTCTGAATTTTTTACCCATAAATTAACTTCACCAATTTTTTTTTCAGCTAACATTCCCATCATCAATTTTGACATCTCTAAAACTTTTCCAAAAAAAAATCCCCCAAAAATAGAAGTTTTACTGAAATTCTCTTTCCAACAATTTTGACTTTTCTGAAATTTTTATGGTTATTCCCCCGAAAATTTAAGTTAGGCATTATATTTCCGGAACCCTCCCCCCCTAATTGTAGATGAACACGATAACATTAGCCACCTTCTACGCCCTAACATACAGAAAGCCAGATCAAGGCCAGGCAAGTGTACCATATGAGGCTTTACCTGCTGAATGATGGCGACTGCAGTGCTGGGGCCCAGTGTCTAGCGCCCCAGGCGTGTAGTAGAAGGCGTGGGGCTCCGACGCCTTGCCTCCAGACCGCACGAACAGTTGTACGCATACCGGCTCTGTTATGTCGGTTCGGCAGTATGCGGGCACGCAGCACACAAGGTGTGTCTGAAGGGATAGTTCACGTTTAGATGGGGTTTTGACAGAAATTGAACCGTGGTTGGACCTTGCGTTAATCAGCTTTGCTTCCCTGGAATAACCGCCTATATTCAGTAGGAAACGATTAAAGAGAACGGAGTGTATGAGCCTCTATAATCTCAGGCGCCTAAGGGGGCACCTTATGAGAACCTCAAGCAGAAAAGGCTTAGAAAACTGGTTGAAGGGTGGCTTGAATTTTCTACTGATTAGCTTATATGCCACCAGATCAGAAGGGGATTGCTAATGCATCTGACAATTGAGATTTAGCTATATCTGTGGATGACAAAATACAACTTCAGAATTAGTGATAATAATGCTCTTAGGCATAGGAATATCTAAATTTAAAAGGGACCTCAAAACATAAAAATCCAATACATACCTGTTGCAAGAACTCCTTGTCAGGCGTAACCTCTTCCTCCCAGTGCGTGCGTCCGTCTTGTCTCTGGCAGAAGACAACTCTTGTTTCTTTGAGGAAGTTCTTGCCAAGGAGGTACAACTCCAGACCTCCGGTTACAGGACATGAGACTAACGATTTGCGACACACTTCTGGAACGCCTGGGGGTTGTGCTGTGGTTCGAGGAATATTGTGATTAGTACATTCGAAGTTAGATTTCAGAACAACCTGATAGCCTGTTGATTATGGACCTCTCCCTTGTCCCTTCTTCTTAGGGAAAGAAACTTTGATTTTACAGTTTTTGAATTTCTTTGAGAAGGCGTATTTTTTTTTCTGCTTATAGTTAACAATGTACATTTATGCGTGACGTTGATTATTCTCTATTACCATAACATCAGTTTCATCTACTGTAGATTATCGGGCGTTAATTATGATTTCCAAACAATAATTTACATAAATCATTACACAATTACAGTTTCACCTTGAAATCTAACCGCGGAGTTAAAACGATTAGGGAATTATTCATGTCATTGTTTTCTATTTTTGTACTTATTGTTAGGACAATATTCAAATTAAATGTACTTATTTGAATGTGATTTGAGTCTTTAATCAAGTTTTCTAAAGGGTCAGTAGAGGTTTCCGTTCTTATAATAGGTCCACATTGTCCCACTTTTTTTTAGTCACGTGTAAGCGCTTACACCTATCACGCCGAATCACGCGGACAACTTTGGACTTCTTCAGCAATTTGCGGTTGTCACAAACTGGTATTCGAAATCAATTAAAGCTCAACTAGATTTTTTGACATGTCAAATTAATGTAAGCGTCATATACTTGAACAAATCATATTCATGAATGTTCTACTCTCCAACAAAGACCTGAAACTTTTTAAGTTAATATCAACATCACTCACTGCAAATAATCTGAGTGGAGCAGACTTGCAAGGTCTCCTGATGTCCAGCAGCGTTGACGATGTCAGTGCGGAAAACCATGCGGCATCGCGTAGACTTCTTCTTGCCGCGGGAGATGTGCGCTGCGCCCGCACCGACGCTGCCGGCTGTGGCGCCGCCTAGGGCCTCGCCGAATCTGTGTTCTACGTCCACGTTGCGCTCCTGGTATGGTGAGATAGATGGTTATTGACGAAAGAAGAAAATTGGTTTGAGACCACTATGTAACAAAAAGTTTATAAGACGTCAGAAATTCAGGTATCTTGTAACAGAGTTAGGATGATCAATTTGACAGCCCATTACTGACAAGACTGAAACTTGAAGATCGTGCTATTATCGCTTGGCTAATAAAACTCCATCTTATTTCCATCAAAAGTTTCAGTAGCAAATGATTAAAATAGTGTAAGTGACAGACCTATGGCTTATAAGCTCATGGTACATTTGTATGATACTAACCTTGAGTATCCCAACACAGTCACATGTGACCTGCCAGTTCTTGGCGGGTTCCAGATCAATCTCGATGATGACGGTGCCATCCTCCTTCCTTTCCTTGCAAGGCGTGGAGTTCTTGCCGGACACCCGACACGCTTGGTAGAACATATGCGGTGCTACCCTACCCGTGTCTGTTCCTATGAATACCTGGCAGAAATGTGATTTGTTATAGAAGAGAAGTAATGTTTGATACGTTTGCATCCAATATTCCTACAAAAAAATATGATCAAATTATGCTCGACAGTACGGAGCTCTCTGTTCGATAGTAAATGAATCGTTTAACATAATGAATCAGCGTTAGGATTTCCATAATATTGTTAAACCCTTCTCAATTACAGTGGTAAACCCAACCACAATAGTTCATCAAGATCGCCTCTCACGACTAGATCTTATCTATTGATTTAAAGTCATGTGTTAGCGGACCTTCGACAATAAGGAATATAAGGGTACTTTGTTTACTTTTACTTTCATATAGGATATGCAATCCCTTAGAGATATTAAAAAGATTATCAAACAACGTTTTGGTACATAGGTACTTAGAGAAAGAATAAATACCTGCAATACCGCTGGTTTGTCGTAACCAACTAATTTGACTGTCGGGAAACCATTCCCTGAATTGTCTTTGACAGCGCCACGGCTGCCTTCAGTCTGATATCTAGAAGGAAAAGTAGGAGTGAGTGATATTCAGGATTGTAGGGGATCGTGGATAGATCCAGGGCCATGAGGTAAATTTTACGAGGTTTGATGATAGTTACCTCGCTCTATGTTGTGTCTCGGGCTGGCACAGTATTTGTAGTTCCACCGTGCCATCTCTCGACCTGTTGGACAGCGGTGCTGCCAACCCGGGCCTGCCGCCCTGCGCCATGGCTGCCAGTGCCCTTCTCCGCGCCATCGCCTGCGCCAACTTTCCTCCGTACTTGCCCCCCAATTTGCCACCTAATTTTCCACCTGCACCAACTAATTTGCCCCCACCAGGGTACTTGTTTGCTAGCTTGCCTCCACTGCCAAGTTTCCCACAAGATCTGTATGGGTCTTGGAACCTCTTTCCGGGAGTTTCAGCTATGTTTGGACTAGATATACTGCAACCCGCTCTCATTCTGTAAAAAATCGTCAGTTGTATAAAATAAAAGTAATTTACAATTTTGTCATTCCTGCAAAGCACATTGTATTAGTCACTCTTTTAATGGTGTTTTGCGTCCGAAGTCGTTTCCAAAAAGACGACACACAAATGAATGTGGTCAATAAACAATTAGCAGAACATTTTATAAGTACAAACCATCAGTGCGTCACCAGCATACGAGCACACGAATGCAACAATTACATGCGGTGAACATGCGGATTTATGGATACGCTCGTGACACTGCACAAGTTAACGTTTTCAAGCAACCATTCATTAGACCCGCCTTCCCAGTCAATTAAGATAACTCAAACGCATCTGCTCTAATGATAGTTTCATAATAGGACACTCTGGAGTCTCCGGATCTACCCGTATCCAGGATCCGTGCATTTCTTGAATATCCAATGGAGGTTAGAGACACAAAAATAAGGTTGTGAATGAATTTCGAGTGTGATCCAATTTTACCTTGACGAAAGAATGTTCTCTAACAAAAAAGTGAACGTACACGGGAGCGGGTAGGGCTGGTGCCAGCGATGCGGCGGGAGCGTCGGCCGGGGCGGGCGCGGCCTCGCCGGGGCCCTGTGCGCGGAAAGCATACGCGTCGTTCGCGTCCTCGCATTCTCGCTTAACCGCTGCTTCAGTGTCGCCACGTCTTCGTTTGAACTCCGGGTGTTCCCACTCCTCCAAAGTGTCCGATAATCTGCACACGCCATTAATGGCTTTAGTTAAAGTTGAGGTGATTGTTATTCCCATCATCGGCCATTCGTCGTCGTTTCAGACAGGCCTCTGCGAGGTGCGGAAATGATATTGTGATTTTTAAAGAGTCATGCTATGTTGTATTTCAGTTCTTTCGAATTTTATCAAATAGGACGTTTTTTATTATGACAATGATCCTAGCTATACAATATCTGATAAATCTATTTCTTGCGCAATAACTAAATTCAGACTAGTTTCACCTAAAACTGTTCAGAAGAAAATATTTTTATTTGGAAGACCTCAATTTCTATAATATTATTATTGGCCCAACTATGAAGTAACTGCAAGATAGGCGACTCACGCGCACGTGCGGCGAAACGTGCTAAAAATACATTATTATATTAGCGTGAGGTGCGTTTGCGCAGCGTTGAAATCGTCTGATTGATCCAGTAGACTAATTTAATCTAGTGTCGAGTTGTACAATGTTAACTGTAAAATTGGCTTTGGATTGGCAGTAATGATCACTCAACAAGTGATGCAGTGGCCTAGGGTTTGTTATAGTGCGGTTTCTATGGAGTTATAAACTTAAATAGCACCTATATATGTGGTGAGAATGCATACGTTATTAGTTGGGCGGCTCCGAAAGCAAATGTCAAAGCGTTAAAATTAAACAAAGAAAGCCTGTACAGAAACATGTAATTACATCATATATGCACCCGAAGAATATTAGATTAAAGTTAATTGCATCCACAAAGCCGAGAATGTAGTAGATTTCAGTCAAGTTCAGAATGTGTGATCACGAACACACCTTAGGTGTACTAACGTAATGACTAAGCTAGTCCTAACCTAACAGAATGCCAACTAATTTAATTAAATTAACTTGCAAATTATTCCAAGGGAGATGGGCGTACAACGGAAACTTCTTTACTTGGAAAACTATTGAACGTTACTTTAGCACTTACGGAAGAGAAAGCGTACAAATTACTCGTATGAAGTTTTATTAAGGTAAACGAAGGTCTGATTGAAGATTGGTCAATGATAATTCTTCTTCTATGATGAAATGTAACGGTGAGGTTGATTGGAAAATCAGCGTTGATGATGTAAAAGACATTGATTAATACTATGTCGCTACGAAAGATGGTATGGCTTCAGGTAATTATGTCACTTTGCTAAGTTGTCACGTAATATAAATTAGGCTTCAACATCCAAGGACTGTTTGATAGCTTCACAAAGGTAATATACAAAGGTTATTGATTTATGAGCTAGGAACAATGCCAGCTGGTTAATTAATTACAGTATCGAAGTGTAAAAGTTTTTCTTCATGGCTCTGTATTACTGTTGCTACATAGTTACAGTCTAGTCGATACCTATCCTTGACCTATACATACCCAGTCGTGGCGCATTTCAGTAGAAGTTTACTTTACTGGCTAATGTGTATCATTTGTTTAACGTGTGATTTCCTATCATCAATCATTTGGACGAGTAAATATTTAATAATACTAAATATTATCAGTACACGTTTTTTGTTTTTTCCTGAGCTATAATGTAATTATAATTAATGATTTGATAGCTAAATACATTAATAGTAAATGTGGTAGATATGGCATGAGAGGGAAGAAATGTGGGTAAAACCGAAATGACAAGAAGATAGCAGTAAGATATTTTGGAAAAAGGACCGAAGATAATACCTAATACAAAGGTGCGATGACGAAGCGAAACTAAATATGAGTATTTAAACTAAATGCTGCTAAAACCAGTAAAATGACTTGTATATTTGAAAAGACGCGTTGACATAATAAGTAACTAAGAAGACAAACTACGATGATAACATAAAAAGGCACACTTTATACAACTGTAGATACCTACCGATAGAAAATCGTATCATCGTGTCGATTTCGTCATAAAGGAACTGCATTTGTAAGATGCAATATATTCGACGAAATATATGTATGTCTTAAATACTAAATTATGTAGTGGAATGACATCAGTTAATTTAAAATCAGATTGAGAATATATTACAAGCGCTAGACTTTACCCGATCAAATCACTCATAAAACGGCCATTGACACTAAATTCAGTATTTCGTATGTTTCCGCAATTGTATTACATAAACTTGGAGACCTTATGTAATGTCATTTTGCTTATGTATGTGTACTTCGAGTTCGTATTATACCACCGGTGAATAAATAGCTGCTGTCCAATTGTTTGTTGGTAAATATTTTACTTGTTTGAGGTTGTTGTTTGTGTTGCTACCTTTGTATTGCAGGTTCGTGTACAAAGAAGCCGTATTGTATTAACAGTTTGAAATATTCAGGAGCTTCGGTCCCGTCATTTGTTTTTCATTAACGAACCGTCACGTGTAATGAAAGCTGATGAAAGATTTAATGAGAAATTCTTGTACGCCATTAAATTCAGGACATTTGCGCCGAAATATTTAAACAACTGAGTTCCGAATCTACGATCCTAAAAATGTTTACAATAGACGAGTCGATAAAAATCTAGTTACCGATAAAATCGAGTAGTAGAGAGATAAAATCGCGTAGTTAAATCGATAAGGACGTGTTCGCACGCGCGCTTCTTGCGTACACGGACGTGAGTGCGCAGTGATATCTAACCGGACGAAGGCCAAATAGTTAAGACCTAGCGTAAATCTCTGGCTATCTGATGCTGTACGAATTGGGTGACTAAGCGTTTACTGAGATAACCAAGAATTTACAAACTCATGTTTGTTTGATTCCCAAAGCTGAAAATCAAACTATAAGAAAAGATAAAGTCATTGTTTTACCTTTTTTGCGTAGTGCAAAATAAGAATATTGACCATTTGGATTATAAGTCTGAAAGTTGAATGTTCTGAATGGATTTTAATACGATTTACCCAAAAATAAAATGGCTCAAGATGCATTGACTTTCAAATATGTCCAATACTGGAATATCGATAGAGGTTAAGAAA
This sequence comes from Helicoverpa assulta, assembly GCA_963856015.1. Taxonomy (NCBI): domain Eukaryota; kingdom Metazoa; phylum Arthropoda; class Insecta; order Lepidoptera; family Noctuidae; genus Helicoverpa; species Helicoverpa assulta. The sequence continues at coordinate 1,255,166 of CAWLCW010000008.1, forward strand.
GTCGGAACCTTGGAGGTTGGATGTTGAAACTGGAGGTGACTGACCTAGAGAATACTTGGATCTTAGGGTCAATTCCCACTGAAAGAGCAGCGGCCGGCAGCGGGCGTAAGAGCAAGTGACTGAGCGCGAGCGCGGCGGACCGCGCGGCACCGCGCTCTTACGGTGTACGTGCTCTTACGGCCGCTGCTCTTTCAGTGGGAATTGACCCTTAGCAGCAAGTAAAGAATATGAAATAAAAGACAGCATTTCTGAGGAAAGAAGTGTGCCATAGGATATTGCAATGCGAATGATTATATCAGAAATATTTGAGCCACTTATGAATAACGATGAGATAAATCTGGAGGTGTATAATACATATGGCGCATCGATAGCTGATCTTATTAATATCAATGCTACTATATCTAACATCTGATGAACATCAACAAATCCACGATGCAGACGATGTTAATTCAGTCATCAAGTATTGAAAACAGTTTTCCTCGAAGCTGTATAGAAATAACCCCTACTAATATTAAAAATGCGAAAGTAACTCTGTCTGTATGTCTGTTACGCTTTCACGTCTAAACCACTGAACTGATTTTAATAAAATTTAGTACAGATATAGAGTTAACCTTGAGAAAGAACATAGGATACTTTTTATCCCGGACTTTTGAAGAATTCTCTTGGAAACGCGATATAACCGAACTCTACTCGGGCGAAGCCGCGGGCGGAAGCTAGTTAAGATTATATATTGAAAGCTTTTTAAGCACATTATTAGGAACATTTATGCTTGGTGAGTTAGTGCGATAAAATTGGATGTCCTTTATTCCCCGAATGCGGGACACCAATGCGCCGAACGTGTTAGACCGTATTAAATATGAATATTGCAATACAAAGCGAGTGTATAGCCACATGGATCTTACCTGTTGACGGGATCGGGTCCCAGGCCGCTGTCGTTACTGTTCTCGCACGGTTCGGGCGGCCGCAGGGAGTGCGTGTGAGCGTAGTGCGCGAGTTTCCCGAATTTGCCTAAATGTGCCAGTTTACCCGGGTGGTGTACAATTTTGCCGGAGTGTACCATTTTGCCCGGGTGCTGTGTCTTACCCGGGTGGGCCCGCTTATGCGGCGCCCGCATCACTTTCCTGTGCACCCGAGCACTCATCGTCGGAGCCGTAGACATAGTCATTTTCATGCCTGTCGACAAACAGATAATAAAAATTAAGTAATTTTTATTTATAAATGTTTGCTTTTCATTTGACGATATGCTTACAGTTTCGATGATTACAAGCGAGTCCAGAATTAATTTATTTGTATCTTGATCGCGTATCCTTGAAATTTTATTACATAACGTGATGTTTCACGGAAGTGGTTTATAATTGTAATTCCAAAGTCTTCAGGCCGTGAGTCACGAGACAATATTTAGAGATCGAAATCAAAATTTATGGACCACATGCTATAACATGTTCAATCGTAAAACAGGCGCGTCTTAGAATACATAAAATGGGCGTTACTGCGTTTGCAGACAGTAGTGTCAATCTTAATGAACTAGACCTTCAAGAACCGGCAAAGCTCCCAGACATTAATATCGTGTAACAATCCTAGGAAGAACAAATGAATACAATAATCAATTTAATCAAACGAAAAATCTAAATCAACCTCACCTCAATAAAGCAAATAAAGAAGAGTAAATCCAAGAACTGACACCACAAGCTCAAATATTTGTTCGCGGAGAGTAGCGTATTGAACGGGTGCAGTATGGTCACTCCACATTAGATTGCCACAAAGCCCGCCGCCCATTAAACACTAATCTATTTGCCTCACTAACTCCGTAGGTAGCAGTAGCAGATGAATTTATTATTTGTACTGGTACTGTGCAATCAGTGGTTTCTTTAATAGCTACTATTAAATGACACAGTATAGTTCTAAGTAGTTTATTACGCACGGGTTTCTGTTTCCGGTCTGCGGTGTTTGTGGTGGTGATTACGTTTGTGTCCTGTGTTTTATTACAATATTGATCCAAGTTTAGAAATAGATATTTTACATTTTCTCATACATTATTTGGAAAAAATGTTTAGTATCCTCTCACTAGTTCAAAGAAAAGATAGGGTGTAAAGAATGATTAACATTTGTGTGGATTCGCATAATGATTGTATCGTCGTCTGAGAGTGTTATCGTCGGTAGTTAGAATATTACTGCCAAAATACATAAAACTAATTAATTCGCAGCAGTAAATACGCTCGAATTGATCACACTAAGGCATTGCGTTGTAACTTTGTTATTTTATCACGGATATTATCGTCACTTTTGGTTATGGGTGCTTTAATCGTAAACGTATATAAAGCCCTTATATAATAATTTATTGGGTTTGGTTACTGAACACAATAAAAGCCTGATTTATATTTCAGGAGTCTGGACTTTCACATTTTCGGATTAAGTAATTATGGTTATATTAAAATATAACTACTGTGTCTGCTCAAAAAGTACTCAAAACATGAAAACGGGTTAAATTACCTAAATTAATATGAATGAAAATTACAATCAAGATTTGAAACCTGCAATTTAAACATCTAACAAATAGTAAGAAACTGTAAAGCTCCAAGTTTATATCGTGAGAAAATCTGAACCTTTGATTGCACAAAATCGTGTGTTGTAGTTTGTATGTAGTTGTAGGTAAAACTAATTGTCTCGTAAAAACATCGATGCAGCGGATATTTTGAATGCCAAACATTCGGTGCGGTCATTGACAATTTATTTTTATAACTTGTTGACCTTAAAAATATAAATGTATATAGAAAAGGATTATATATTTTTTTTTTTTTTATATATAATAAAGGATTATATAATAAACATCTATGTCAACATATTTATTTGTATTCTGATTATTATGGCACTGATGTATCAATTTCAATTGAAACAAAACTATAATAAAAGTGGTGTACAGTTTCGAAAGCTTCTCCTATATCAAAGAGACCCTTGTGGGACCCCTGTTCCTTATTGATTCTCGCAACCATTTTATGCACAATGCATATATGATTTACGTTCACAATGGCTCTTATACTGTAATATAAAATTCTTTCTCGGTTCACAGGAAATAATAAATTTGGACAGTAAAACTTGACCTTCGCGAGTACATCTGGCGAAGTGGAGCCACTTAGTATTCCTGTTGAATCGAATAGCGAACAATAATGTACTTTGACTTCCAGAAAATCTGATGCACACCATATTCAAAAAAGTTGAGCTTGTAATTAATCACATATTTCGATCTAGTTCCATAAACCCGCTGTAATAATTTCAACAATAAGGAAGCCTTCATAAAATCCCTTAATCATTTGTTCGTACGCACGACTTTATGAAATGATTGGCTGTTAATTTATTTATTTACATTTAAATTGGTTGAATGGTTTCAATTGTAATAAATCACTATGAATCAAAAAATAAACCTGATCAAGCTTAACTTTATCAAGAACAAAACTATTAATCACAAAAAGATTTGCTGTAACTGCACTGTACATTACATGAAAAAAGCTAACAAATGACGAGCTTAAAGTCGCATATCAAAAAAACTAAAGTTGTAACAAAACATTTGATTCGTACCTCACGCAACGATTACCGACGCACCACGCACCGAGACATTCACTCGAGCACAGCGAAACGTTAAAAATAGCCGCGTCCTTGCGATTTTTAATCGCGTTCTCTCCGCCTTTGACGTCCACTAGTAAACTGATAACAAGCCCGAACAATGGTCGCTATCGTAGGTTTTTACTTGCATTACCGTTACGTTTTGGTCGATTATTCGCAGAGAGGATGCAAATGAAAGAGTAACGATTTTTTTGGATCGATTGAAGCTAGAACTGTTAACGACACAAGATCAATGACTAATGCACCATTCACTGCATAAGTACACTATAGTTTAATCAAAACACTGCAGATACTTAACAATATAATAGCAACGATGTAGTTAATCCAGAGTTATTTTATAAACATTTGCTACTAGTTGCACATGCATGAATGAAAACCGTGTAACTAGACACATTTTCACAGATATTACTGATAAGTTACTCAATTAATATATATCGACTTTAAGACAAGATATAAGGAAACTAAACGTTTTACGTCACTTTTCCACACAAGACAGTTAAAGTTTAACTCTACAATTTACGTTAAGACTCCTTGAGTGCGGTAGTTCAACTGTACTACAACGTAACATTTATACATTTAGGACAGTTGTTTATCCTCAATCTTTATTCACAATTTTATGACCTCTTGTTGTTCCTTGATGACAGCTCAGATAATAGAGTAGCCTCTTTTAATTTAGTAGGCCTTGTAAGGGACCGCTCGGTAGGAGGAAATACTTGTAGCTCATAATCATCTACTGTTTGATGACGACCCTGAACTTCATAGTTACATGGAGCTGATTTACGTGTACTTTAATTTTACAAGCAAGACAAGAACTACAATTTATCAAGAGTTATTTTAAAAACAACTGCAAAAAAGCAACATCTTTATTCTATAGGCGTCGCAGAGATAATTTAAAAACAATTCAAAATTAAATGGATATGCTATCATTAGATCTGTCCCAAATAGTACTAAATAACAAGCGACACAACAATGAAAATTATGGCTTACGCATTAAGAATTTATTACAAGCTCGGCTCCTTTGGATACAGTATCGTTGAATTTAAATTACAATGTAAATAATACAAGCTGTGTAAGCGTGGCAAGTCCAATAATATCGAGTGATTGTTATAACCAGAAATACCTGGTCGAAACGAGATCAGTTTTGATTAGCGCTGTCTTATCTATAGAGCGATAAAAACTTGTGTTTGCAAAATATTGAAATGAATTGTGGACTTTGAACGAAATACAGTTTTATACGCAAAAGCAAAAACGAGGGCTTTCAATCACATGATAACATATTCAATCAAAAACCTCAACTCAACGAGCAGTAGCTGCATAATACAAACATGTGTGTTAACAAACACATTCTTCATAAAACCTTTAACATCGAAGACTACTTACTAGTAGCACTATTACAGATAAGTATCGGCCCTTTAATAACAGAACGACGTGAATCGATACAAACGACAGGCCATTAAGGCGCGCAATTGAGTGCATGTGTACAGTGTATGAGATATAATAGGACCGAGTTCGTTACCCTGCGGGACGCCGAGACGCGACCCGACTATCGACGGTTATCGGTCGTCATCGTCAACTCGGTGAAAGTCCACCACACCTGACTGGTGATATGCATGTCCAGAAAATAACAGGAAAGCAGGGATTATATTTGTTTAAATTGGTTAGACATGGGAGATCTTCTCGAAAGCTCATCAAAAGTCTTTTGTAAATACATATTGATAAATAAATGTGATGATCGATAGATTTAGAACTATAGGTAATTCGATTTAAGTTTCTGAGACATCTTACCACAAAATTTCCTTAAGATTAAGTTAATTTTTTTACCAATATTACTTCGTGAGAATATAAAGGGTTTATTGTTCCAACTTTTTCCTAGCAGTATTGTTAACCACAGATAATAATGAAACTTACTAATGTATATCTTTATCATTGAACTAACCTACTTAGGATTAATATTAAGTATTGATTTAGTAGTCATGCCCACAGCCGGTTTAAAATTATTGATTAAATATTCATAGGCCACAGCTAGCTAGTAATTTATCTTGAGCAAACAAAATAAATGAACAAGGAAGCAAATTTTTATTTGCAAAGCAAACTGCGAACGAGTGAGAAACAATTGGTTTGTTGATATCGTGACTTCCGTTACAGTGACATGTATGAAACATTTATCGTGGCTGTGTGTAAATATTACGTAAGAGATACTGATAAGAACGGGTCAAACTTTGAATAGCGCCGATACATATTCAGCCGTCAAACATTTCGATTTGTATCGTGGCGTTCCACGTGATCTTGTTATAATTTTAAATGCGGCCGGTACGTGCCTGACCACGTATCATGTTTTGGTATATTAAGTGAAATTAACTCTATTAATTCTAAGTTTTAACTGTACAAATTCTGCTCTAGATTAATATTTTAAAGAACCACAATTTATGTTATTCTTGGCAGTTGGATATTTTGGAATAAGACAATGTCAACTGATCGCTTTTCATTTATCTTCATTCTGTAAACCTGTTAATTGATCTCGAAAAGTTTTGGCACAGTCTATTACCTAATCCCACAGCTTTTCAAAAGTTTTCATACCTAATACATAATTCAACTACATTGATAACAATTTATTGCTCAATCAAGCAAACAATTTATTAGATAACATACCTATCTTAAGTAATGATACTATGTATCAGAAGAGATAACATTTTTATTTTTACTATGCATTTTCCTTGTCTGTTTATAGACGTTCATCTTCTTCCCTTGTCCAAGAAGGTGTAGCTATACTAGCTATAGCGACTACTTCAAACACTATTAAAACTATTTTTACGAATGGTTGTCCTGGCCATAAAACTGTAGGTCATCAATGCATAATTTACATTCATTCTGATGCCCATTCTTATACTCATGAATTCAGTTATCTAATCTAGTGTGGATTATATGAATGACTCGTATCTGAATATCATCCAATCCTAGAAATAATGCAATCTCTATCAACTCTACAGATTACTTGCAGACATCTATGTTCCATTGATAATTTTAATGGATTTATTTTCAAAATCGATTTTGATAATGTCTTAGCTGTGTTTATTGGAAGACTTTGGTCTTACACTCTGATTCCTATCTGTTTTACAGTCAAAATTATTATATTTCAGTTTCTAAACTTTAACTTGGCTGCCAGGTTAAAAAGTTAATTTGAATAACATTTAACTTTCTAGGAGTTTCTCTATTATTTTAATTTGCCTCCGAATATTATACAATAACGTAGCTAATTTCCATAATGTACGTGAAAGTTAAGGCGGAAGAGCTGGCTTGTGGATTAATTTGAAAAGCTTTTGACCTGTTAATTACTTGCTTATAATTTTAACATTCAAAGTCTTTGTTTGTATTTGTTAAAGCCATGTAAGCTTACCGAATGATGCTTACCGAATCATGAATTATTTAAGTGCAATACAACGAGTTACATCAATAAGTGTACGAGTTATGGTTTGTAAAATGATTATTCACATAATTTGCATAATTCGGATTGACCGGCTAGTGATTGTAAATATTAACTCAGTCAAACTAGTGGTTATTTGTATGCAACACATCATTACAAATAATTACATTTCTATCACTGCAGACAGTGTTTGTGTATCAATTAAATTGAGTAATTATGATGCCATTTCCTCCACTACATTTCATTGGAACTATCAGCCAGGAATGTAAACAATCCGCATGGTCGATGCGCACAACCACCGGTCAATCTGAGAACAGACCGCGCGTCGACCACAAGACTTATCATTATTTATTAACCTGCCAGGTTACTGACCGTAGCCTAAGATAAATACATGAATACTGCAGCGGATGTTTGTCTCAATGTATAAAAATATTTAACTACCGGTGTGAAATGACGAATAACCTAAAAATAAACTGATAAGCTAGTGTTTTGTAACGATGTTGTAACTGAACGTTGTGAGACGGTAGATAATGCAAGGGACGTTGATAAATTGGCTTCTGTTTATATTGAACTGTAGCGCGCCGGGGTCAAGCAATAGGTCTAGGAGCCATTGTGGATTCACGTGACTGAAGTGCGAGCTAAATATACCAAAGAACATATTGCCGTTATTGTTAAGATCTTATCGGGTTATCGTGCTGCAGGGAAATGCGAGGAGATCATTGTGACCGATAAACATGTAGCTGGCATTTATACTAACTCTCATCTTAAATCTTTTGACATTATCCGACTTGAACAGTTCGAGCTTGAAGTTGAAATACATTATGAAGGAATTGCTACAACGTCGATACGAATAAAAAGAATATGACTCGACAGCACCAAGAAAACAATCGATTTTTTAATTATACGCTATCCATCACAGCTTGGAAGCATACATAAACAATAATCGTTACAATGTACGACTTCACCCTTATGGCTGTAGATAATAAGAAACAAACAAGCGATTTGTCGCCCGTGTGTATACTCTGTATAAATATGTAAACACTATTAGGCCCGTATCTGGGTCACGGAGAGAGCAAGGTTCTATATTCCTACTGTGGTTCTGTCTTGTAGCGGCTTCGGTTCCGACGTTCGACATTTTAGAGTTCTCTGTACATTTGTTATCTGTTCGCCGAATTTGGGTATCGAGTAATTTGTTATGATTTGGGTATCTGTAATTGAGTGGCAGAGGTCAGATGGTAATATTGAGCTGCATCTCGTCGCTTCCAATTTAGTTGATAAGGCTGGATTTATCTTTGATAAGTAGCTTTTTTATTACACTTAAATCTTGTTGTTATGCCAAAGTGTTCATTTTCGAGAGCGTTCTTGAACTGTTTGATTAATTTAATCATGTTACTCAATCGTCTTCATTTTGATTTAGCTGCCGCATCATTAACTAACAATTTTGAAAGAGACTTATCATCACTGAACTAAACCGCTTTAATCATGATAATGTCATCTTAGTTAATTATGATATATCTCGTCGCTTGGTAAATTATTGTAGCGATGTAGGCTACATTTAGGTCTACAAGAAACTGGCTACGAGCTACGAGACTACGAGTTAAGGTAGCAGCGTAGAACGTGAATCTGTATGAGGATAAATAAGATAAAAACTACCAAATTGTAAACCTGAGCACAAAAACTTTTACGGAAAACTGGATATTACTTATAGTGTCGCAGTTTTAAACAGGTATATGAGTTGAAGTGACACGTTGTTTTTGAGACATAATGGTATCCTTGAAATATATTGTAATAGAATAAGTGGTACACTTAGAACTACAAATGTCTCGTACTGAGAGTAATATCAAGAAAGTCTATTTGACCATTTTATAAGAAAAATAATTAATGACATTCCTATAGCTACTTCTTGACCACGAACACAATGAATATTGCGTCTTGTTTCTAATCAAATTGATGTGAACACGCGCTGCCCACGTGGCTAGGGCATTTAAAATGCCGCTCGATGCACGCGGGACGACTGTTCGAAAGAGAGAAAACCATTCGGTACGCCTAGTCATACAGATTATACCTAAGATGTTTTCGACTGTTTGAGATAAGCTCAAACATTTAAACTAGAATTTCTTAGTAAACAAGCGGCCATTGGCACTGTTATTTATTTTAAAGTTGCTAGACATAACAGTTTCGTTTCAATAAAGTTGTTTTAGCTCTCAATTTAGTTTTAATATATCACATCACGGCCATTTTGATCGAAAATATTATTCTATTGATATAGCGTAGTTAGGTCACATACAATGTTTTTTTTATGTTTCTTATTTTTGCTTTCGTTTTTAAGAATAAAAATTTATTTTCCAAAATTAACAGTTTTAAATTATCATCAGTCCCAATCTAGGCAGAACCTGTATCTTCGGTGCTAATTTAAAGAAGGTTTACGAATATAATTTAAATAAAATATATAAGTTTGGGTGGGCTTTAGTTAGTGAACTTAAAAATTTAATTGAATTTATTATCCAAGGACCTGGATGTTGTTGAGTAAACGGTTCGGTGCGCCATTTTATCACGTCCAGGGGCCTAGGGAAGGTGTATCGTTAACCCCAGGTGATTATGAAGCGATTACTTGCTCGTTACTCGCGCATTACCGCCCCGATAACGGTGCAACTATTAAAACAGTATTAATTTATCGTCAGTTGACCGATAGCGCCTAAAAACTCAAGGTTTTTATAAACAATCGATTTCGTTTTCAATTTATTATGTTTTGGACAGAAGGAACGACCTAGTTTCGGTTTGATAGCGAGGTATTAGTAATCATATGATTTGGTGGCATGCTCGAGCTATACAGGACTTTACAATGGGTTGTTATGTGGCAATACATGTGTCTGCGTATTTTTATGGCGCCTGTACTGTAACCTTAATTTTACAGCTTGGTTACAGACATATTCTGGACTAGCTTCTGCGAGCGGTTTCACCCGCATCCCGTGGGAACTACTTCCCGTACCGGGATAAAAAGTAGCCTATAGCCTTCCTCGATAAATGGGCTATCTAACACTGAAATAAATTTTCAAATCGGACCTGTAGTTCCTGAGATTAGCGCGTTCAAACAAACAAACAAACTCTTCAGCTTTATAATATTAGTATAGATTAATGATACACAAAAAAACAATGGTTTTAACGCCTAAAATTTCAAAGAAGCCCAGTAATGTTGACAGTCACATACATGTTACTTATATGGTACATGTGAAACAAGCCCTTGATCGGCATAACCTGTCTCTCAACTTTCACGACGACACTGATGAAAGCAATAGATAAATCTTCTAATAATCATTGAGACGCAAAAGCGTACGTAGCTCGATAGATTAAGGTGTATTTACTCTACATACATATACTAATTCTGGAAGAATTGGAATAAGTGGCCCAAAAAATCAGTCGAAAAAGACAATAACTAAGAAAGAACTTTGTGCGTAGTTCTATGAGGAAACCATTTTACAACAAAAAAGTATTTAATCCAAAGTAGAAAAAAAGGCGGAAAACGCTTGTGGTCAATGAAACGAGGTGGCAATGAGACGGTCACGTTGACTGGAGGTCTGACGGAGGTCAGGTTGTCACTGACAGTTTCTAACGAGAGCAGACGGGTAAACTTTGTAGGTTACCGCTTTCTAGTAGTTCGTGGGGAAAAACTGGACCTCAACCAGTTGGAAATATATGTAGTTCAGTACATGGAAAATTGTATTTTCTAAGACATAAGGTTCTTATGATCGATATATTTTCATGTTGATGTAAAACAATTTGATGGCCCACTTTATTGCTCTTAAAATATAAAGCGACATACTCATGGTGGTAATACGTTTAATTTTCTTATAGAATACTGCTCTTCTGTACATAATTGAGTCTAGCACATTTTACTGCTCCGACGTAGTGACAAAACGCAGTAAAACTGTCGTAAAGTGCTCTGTATAGCTTTTTTACTATTACAGAGCCAATGTTATTGCTTGGGGGTGATAAGTCAATTCAGAATTCATTGCTACGACACTACAAGTGACTGTGTAAATGAATTATTGTGTTATAACGACTGCTACCTGTACGACGCTTTTTTAATTAATGTAAACAAACAAGTGTGTGTTAGTGCCAAGTATGAATGCGTATGGATGGAGAGGGAGAGGAAGACCCAAGGTGGATAGATTGCTTGAAAGATGACATGAATAAGAAAGAGTGTCAGTATAACGAGTCACAGGGAGGAAGGGAAGATGACGAGATATACCTCTAATAAAATTAGGAATAGGGCAGGAAGAAGATAAACAAAAAAGGTGTAGGCAAGGTCCAATTTCAAATTTAGTTCTATCAGTTTTAGAATCCACAAAAAATACTCTTCAAGATATATAACTCATGCAGTAAAAAACCTAACACTCAATTAAAACAAGCCTAAAACAAGATGTAACAATAAATAACTCCTTAAAACTAGACACCAGACAGGTCATAATTTACCAGACCACAAGATCAGTGACAGAGGAACGTAAGAGCATCATGACATAACCAAAAGGATTTGACGGCGAGCCAACTAGTCTAACAAAAGGGGAATTATTTTGCTAAAATTAGACTTGTCTGTTGTTGGTTATGCTAGTCGCTACTGTTCTCATGTTTTGGTATTGTCTGGCATCTTGCATAGGATTATGTGGTTAGATGCTGCTTTTGTTGGTAGGAAAATCTCAAGACCTATTTCGTATTTTTTTTTGTTATTTATGCTATTCACCATTATCTGTTTACAGAGGAAACAGGAATATAAATAGTAATAGCTTTGAAATTACTTTCAATCTTATAAGCCTTTTCAGTCAGTTAAATTTCCTTGAAATACATAAATGAAATGGATGCCATACATGACTAATGGGACTTTGCAGTATTTAAGACGTTAAATAAATGTGATGTAGTTTACATTAACCACAGTAACGTAACTTTACAAATGGTAACGAAGTTATTGTGTTTATTAGAGGTATTCATAGACAGAACGAAATTAAATACTGATCGAAGAAATAACCATTACTCGTGTTTATATAAGACTGAAAGATGCACAGCCTATGAGCCTACTCACTAATGTTGGGGTCGACTTCCAATCTAAACGGATGCAGACGAGTACCAATGTTTTACAAGGATGGACTGCCTATCTGACCTCCTCAACTAAGTAACACGAGCAACCCAATAGCCCTATTACTAATACTGGATTAATCGTAACAACTGCGCGATAAGGGTTTATTGTTAACAGCTGATTGCCATAATAGTGTGGAAATTACAATTACTTTGTTATTATGCTATTAAGTAATCTGTGATTATAACAAAACTATATAGTATCACTATTTTAAAACGTTAATAACAAACATTTTATGCTCATTTTGTGGAAATTCGTCCGAAAATAAAACCGACGCATAGTACAAGAACCCGATTGAACACAGCAGGGAGCTACCTATTTTTCATAATTTTATGATAATTTCAAGTTTGACGAAAACCTGTAGTACTTTTTTAAGTAGGTACCTACTTATACATATATTTCGCGTTGTTTGGATCCGATATATTATTTACACTATCAGCTGACCCAGTAGTAAACCGACTGGTAAACTGTAAAACTGTATTGTTTTTCTAGTTTTCACTGCTTTTGGAACGAATGACAAGTAATTTATTTTATGTTTACTTTTATTGATAACCCGGCTAACGTGATTACGTATTCGGGGAAGTGATTGTATATAATAATATGTTGAATTGTTAACTAATTCCAATATTAATAATTTATTTTAATTGTAATATTATTCGCTATTATTATAAAATGGGTGCCTATTGATCAAGATTTATGTATAAATAAATCTTAGACCGTTATTTATCAGTAGTTCATGAACCGATTACGTAAGCTTATGTGATAACTCCCGATTTCTGTATATATTTTTATGTGCAAATTATATTATTAGAACTTAGGGAAAAAAATAAGATTAGACTAAAATATTTTATACTCAATGACATTTGTTTAATAATTTATTTATCTTTTAGACTAATATATTGGAAAAGAACGCTTGAAATTGGAGGAGAAGCTTTTTGAAATCGCGATCAATATGTTACAGCCAAAGTGATTAAATATATATTATACATAATGACTGGTCATTGTATATAATACCCAAATTGACTAGACAGTGTGATAGATTAATCACTTTATCTGGATCTAATTCATAATAGCTGGTCAAAGTTAGCCAAAGTAATAAATATGGTATAATCGTCTGACTACTTACTAATTCTTAGAAACGGCTCAAGTTATTCTCGACTCTTTTTATGATAAATCATCAAATGATTCCTGCCACTGTGGGAGAGCAGCGTGAGGGACTCAGAGAGCGTGAGCGTGAGCATGCAGCGTGAGGTCAGACTGTTAGTGGCTTAAACCCACGCGTTGAACAACGCGCACCGTCGAGACGGGTCCGTGTCTCCCAGGAGACGGAAGGCCGATAAGGCACCCGAACTCATCGCACAGGCTCACGTCTACGGTAGCTGGGAGTCGTCTCTCGACCACACAGAAGGAGACGATGGCATCCCAGTACCTCTCGCCCCGGACCTTGGCTTGAACCAGGGCCGGGTGCGAGAGGTCGCCGCTGCCGACTGCCTCGACGAGGACACGGCGGTGCCCTTCCCAGGCAGGGCACACTCCGGGCCGTCGGTACAGTGGCCCGAGCCCGGTTCAAAAAGGGGACTTTTCGCTACTATTATGGGGTGCACTGTGCTAACTAGCCTTTTTCGAATTATATTAAGGTCAGCTACCAGGCACTTTAGTTATTTAACATGAAATAATAATCTTTACCTACTTGTTTTATTACATTATCTAAGTCTATGGAGATATTATATAAAATTGCTAGTTAATGTGATTAATTCTGTGTCAATTATCACTTTATCCAAATTGAGTAGATATTATAAATAATAGCTAGATAATATGTATAATATGCGGACTTATTACTTTGGCTGTAACAAATACACAGTTTTCAAGACGTGTTAACAACTTATCTGTTACCTTTATATTTATCAAAGATTTATTTATTTCACGCCTCAAATACATCAAACATCTAATTAAAGACCCGCACCTTTCGTCTTACAAAAACCGCACGACGAAACCTAGACACAACGTTGCAAAAAAACGCCGTCAATCAAAATGTGCGAGGGTGCGGTGCATGCTATCAATGTATGAGTATAATACACTGTATATAGTACGGTGTATGATATTCATACAGTGTGTATACAGAGTTCAACAATCGCACGCGGCAATTTGCCGTCGCCCTAGTTCGTCTCGTGACGCAAATGCTGTCCGCCTATGCACTTGTTCCAGTAGTTTCAGATGGAATGAAAATGTTTTTTGAAACTGTTGAAGTGTCTTTTTGATTTGTTTGGGTTATGTAGGACTCACGGTCAAATAGTCGTTATTCGTTTTCCTGTTCCGATTTAATGGATAACTGCAAGTTTATCAAAGGTCCCAAAACGTAAAATAAGAAAGTAGATTTCATTAATTATGACTGAGACTGAGTGCTATTTATTACATTTCTAACAAAAAATTGTGTTATAGAAATATGCTTTTGCCCTTCGGAAAATATTTTGCCGTGCCTCGTTCAAAGTACCAATCGATTGAGCCTTCCCGACCGTTGACAAGTGCATTATGATCACTATCAATATAAACGCCTATCGAATGCTGCTCAATAATATTCCTACACTAGGACCTGTTTTATTTAAACTCTTACGGCCGTTTGCAACATTCTATCTATCCGTTGCTTACTAGAGGTGGAATATTGACATAAGCCAAGTCATAAAAGTACATAATGTCTTTTTCTCTCAATCCATCCAAAGGTATTCTGTAAGAGATCGCTTTTAGCGACAAGATTTTTAAATTGGTGCAGGTACATAAATAAAGAATATATCTATCTATTTAATGCCATTTCCTATCTACAGTAAGCAAAACAACCTATCGATAGAATATGGAAACGTCCGTTAAAGCCTAGATGACTAGATGACTATTCCTACATAACCGCAATCGCCCGGACTCCCCACAACGTGGGTGTGCCTAGTGATGTACCTAGAAAAACTGACTAAACCCTTTAAGTACAGTTCTAGTAGGACTGCAGTTGAAAACCATGGTTTATCATGCAGTTTCAATGTGGTTGAGGTTGTGTTTGCTATAGAAAATTGTGAATCACGAATGTACTCTTCACTGAATTAAGTAAAAAATGACAAATCATGGAACTTTTACCATTTGGCTTGGTTAACCTCTGTACTCAAAACCTCTATAAGATTTCAATATAATTGCGCAACGTGTAAACCCAACGGCGTTGCACATTCGGTTCCAAACTGTTTAATTTGGTTAATTAACTTGTATATCTAACAAGTTGCTCTCCACTGACCATAGCATGAGCTAATGACCAGGTTGGAGTATGTTGGCTGATAACGGACTCTATGTGGAAGAGATAAGGTATATAACAGCTTATGTATGCGCGTGCGTTGACCGCGTTGCCCGAGTGAAAGGAGAACTTCCTCTTCTCTCGCTGACTGACCAATATGCATGTGAAACGTGATTTGACATAGCACTACTATAAGATAAACAACATTACCGAAGCATATGCATTCCTTAGAAGAACGAATCAACATTTTTGGAGCGTGATAAGATGAATTTTATGGCAACAAGTCCGTTTTAATAAACCGTTTTATTTACATAGGCAAGACGGGTTTGTAAGATTAGCATAAAAGCGCAGTTTTCATTTCCTAGAGTGAATTACGATAGTACACAGGATTGCTTATATTGATTTAATTGCCTTCTCATAATAATTACGACATAGCGCATTGCGGAAACGAGGTAATTAATTAATTTACTATTATTGAGTCCCTAAGAGCGATTAGCAATTCTGGGAATTCATTAAAGTGACCAAAACATGTCGTTACATCGTGCATCGTGTGCCTATCAAGAAATAACATACTTGCGCTAACCACAATAGAATTTTATATGTAATAATAATAATGTCCTAAATCAATGTGCTTACATAGTTCAAAGTTTAAATAATTCAAATATAATAGGTTTTTCCTTAATGAGGTGTTTTGTGATAGATAGAGTACATGACACACATGTTCTTGAAAATCATCGTCATCGTCTATGGGGTTAACATACCAACTCAAATTGGGGATTTTTCCAAATTGTGGTAGTTTCAAAGGTTACGGTGATTCAGGAATACGATTTGCTTTAAAACATGATTCCTGCTTTTTAGCACGAAACAGTATTCTTCAGTTATCTTCTCGATACAAATAACGTCTGAAGCAAAGTCAAGATTACGAGCTAATTAATAAAATCAGGAAACATATTGATGTTGCAGTAGCTCAGACAAGTGATCCTCTATGCAGGTTGAGTAGTAACTGAGACTACAACAAATACTTATGCCTACAGACAGACCGACCCGTGTTGTCAATACCGTCATATATCAACGTTAATGAAGACATTACTAGCAAATCAATTAATCTAATTATTGTTTCTAAGAGCTCGACTGCGGTTTATAAACGTTCTTATAGGAGAATATGATTATAAAATAACTTTGACCACAAGAATTATGGCATTTTATCCTAAAGAGTTTGTTTGTCGCATTACAGTCTGCCTGTACTTAACTAACTTAAATAACTTTGAAACCAGTTCATAATGCCTATTTCAAAAACCGTATTTTCCAACAAAATGTAACATTTAAACTGAACAGTCAAAAAAACGAGTACAACACTAGACAATACGAGGTCGGATCGTAAAACACGGAGTGACACGTGCGAAATAGAGAGTGGAGACCGAATGAGCGAACATAAACATTCAAGATGGACGCACGACACAAGATCCTGCCATTCCAAGTTCTAAATAGGAAAACTTTCGACATCGAAAAAATAGTTGGGGAAAGAAAGAAAATTTACTTGAAAGAATTATGCCAACAAATACTCGAGACGAAACACGGAAAGACGATACACGAATTATGCAAGTAGGGTACCTAATGTACAAAAATATATAAACAAAACAGTATCAGGAGATTACGGGTATTTACTGCCACTAATTAAATAGGGAATAGAAAAAGGTTTTGAATTACAAGGTAAAAAAATACACAAAGAAAATGTACCATGATAACAAGCTTAATTCCGTTAAATATTAAATGAAATTCAGAGTGGAATTATATTACATTACTTTAGTACATATAACAAAAACCGGGGATAATATTTTTTATCTGGAGCAGAAGGAGGAAGAAATGAAGTATTCATTATACCTCTAATTAAAGGATTTGTCTCCGGTCCAAATAATATCAAGGACCGGGAAAGCTTCCCTTCCCGGGGAGGGGTTTCCGACGCAACCATATAAAGCTATAGAAAGGACTTCTTTAGAAGAACACAATTTCTTAGATGTTCTGACTAGTTTAATATTTGGCAAGGTTTTAAGTGGGGGCTTTTGGAGGGGTGCATTTCACGAGTTGCATCACCTCAAGTTGTTAATAACATGCAAAATTCATTTCAGGACAAGAACAAAAATCGTAGTTCATATCGAAGAAGAAACAGTAAAGGTTTCTTCAAGTATCCAATACGGAAATACAGGACAAGAACACAAAGATTATCTCCAAGCTAACCTTGATAACACATCTGATCCGATACTAATAGTTTCCTATATTTACTGTTTATATTATGCATTATATGACACGTAACACTGTTGGGACAGTTTATGAATGCAATTACTATACTATCTAATTATGAGGGAGAAGGAATAGTGAGTGCACCTGTGTCTGCGCAAATGCTTCTGCACTACATGTCCTGCGCAGCTGACTAATCTCCTTATATGAGAACAGCCGCCGTAGCCGATAATCGGCTAGGAGGATATCATCTGTATTATGTAAGGCACAGAGGTGATTAAAGAGAGCTTTAGCTTTCTGTATTATGAGGTTCTGGCGTTGACCCTAATCGCTGGTCGTTTCATCCCAAGCAACGATTATTCCATGGCTCTCGACATGGCTATTACGTGTTTCGATGACTTTATCCTTATTTATTTGGGGCCTCACCAGGATGACTGTATCTTTATAAGTATATATTTTTGAGGATGTTATTTTAATATCAACTTCCCTTTACTGTACTTATGTTTTATTAACCCATCTTTTTGAGCACGTGTTCCGTAATTAAGAAATATTGTTCTGTCATTTATTCATATTATCGCAAATATTGTTTATAGATTTAACATTATCAACATTTAAAATGGGGCAACATTGTTTAGTATATTTGTTTATTATTTCGCAATATACCATCACTGTTTACGTCAATCCACAAGAATTGTTAAGGAATTTATATTGTGAAAGAAAATCATGAATATTTCACAGAAGCCACAGCTTATAGCTAGCTAAGTGGCTACCAAACGATAATGGTATTTCATTCAATAATATAAAAGTTAAAATACAGTCTGTCAAGTTTTATGGTTATTTTACAACATAGTTAACGTCAAGTTACTGTGGTAACTAGAAATCAAATGTCTCATTAGCATACATAGCTGTTTCAAGTCGCCAGCCTCTAAATTACTAAATAAAAGAACATTACAGTAAATAAACAGAGTGTTTAATTTGAGTGTTTTAAACTGGTATTTCGCGTTACAGTTTGAAATATTTATATTATACTTGTCTGAATGTCTGCGTTCTCATTAACATCCTAGACGAACTTTATGTGGGAGCATAAACTCTGACCTTCCTCAGAATAGCTTTGGCGATTCCATTTAAATTGGTTCTACGGGCGGATATACATACTTTCTCATTTAAAAGTTTAATTTAATTTTGACACAAGACATACCCAAGAAAATGACGTTACCAGAAGAGAAATTCCATTCATAAAACATAAGAAAGCTGATAGGATCGTGTAAGCCTCTTTAGTGCAGTCTCAATCCTCAAAATTATCAATCGATTCTCGATACCGATTTTTTATCGAGAAAACGACCTTACGTGACATCGATGTGAGCTTTTAACCTTCCAGTAGCGATTCACGTCCAATCTTTTAGAATCCAATCTAGATAAAACAAGGGATAGGTTATTGGTGCGACATGTTAATCGGACCTCTGGAGCCGTCGCTTAGCAACGGGAATCAAGTGGGAAGCATTGTTTGAGAAGTAAGGGCATGCAGGTAGGGTTACCATGCTTATTATTATTAAAACCAGCGTCTGGCACAAGCTGCCTAGCATAATGCTGAACTGGATTTATTTGGCGTAACCTAATGTTCTTTTTTAACCGACTTCCCAAAAAGGAGGAGGTTCTCAATTCGGCCGGTGTTTTTTTTTTTTTTTTTTTTTTTTTTTCTATGTATGTACATCGATTACGCCGAGGTTTATAGACCGATTTACGTGATTCTTTTTTTGTTCGACGCGGAATAGCTGCCAGTTGGTCCCATAGTCATCAGGTCAGGGATCTGATGATGGAAACCCTGAGAAATCGAGGGCAACTTTCGAAAGTTGTAAGCATACATAGGGTTAAACCTTGACACTCATATGTATGTCTGATAGCACTATTCAACAGTGAAGGTTTTGAGCTAACCTGATGATGGAGACCAAAGAAGGTCGAGGGAACTCGACAACTGAGTCTGTAAACTACCTCGTGTTTGGGCTTATATTATTCGTATTGACGAGACCTTTGCAACAGTGAAGGTTTGGAGCTGACCTGATGATGGAGACTAGAGAAGGTCGAGGGAGCTCGACAACTGAAAATGAAAACTACCTCGTGTTTGGGCTTATATTCTTCGTATCAATGAGAACTTTCCAGTTATGTGGATAGTGACCTTATTCGTTTCACTGAAAAGCTGAAAAAAAAAACCTTTTTAACAAAAAAATATAACCGACTTCCCAAAACACTAAAAAGCAAAAAAAAAAATAATTTTAGGTGCATCGGCCTAGAAGTCGGTGGCAAAATTAACTCAGGGACATCCATTAGACACCGACTTCTAGGCCGATGCACCTAAAATTAGTTTTTTTTTGCTTTTTAGTGTTTTGGGAAGTCGGTTATATTTTTTTTGTACTTTTTATTCTATGTGTTGTGTCAATAAATGATTTTTCTTTCTTTCTTTTTTATATAGAACAAAAGTATGGTACTTTGCAAAGGCCGCAAAAACCTTTGTGAAAAATAAAAAATTTAGGTGGAAAACGTGCAAAAATCTTGATATTAATTTATTTTGCAAAGATAAGAAGTTACGCCTTCAAAGCTCAAGTGGGTCACGTCCTTTATGTAGGACAAGTCCCTGCGCGATTTTTCCACGTGGCAGTACTAGTTTCAAGGGTCTATGTGTTTGCTCGCCCCCGGCCACCTGTTGCCGGGTGGCTCGAGTCAGATAATGTTGCCCTTATTTTTAGATACAGTAATTATTGCCTGTTTGTAAACATCGATTGCCCCATGTGCCGCATTCGCCTTAATTGGAATATCTTAGGTTCGTTTCATAACAAAACTGAAGACAGCACGTGTAGAATATATTTTTTTTTGCTTGAGAGGAAGATTAGGAAAAATATATTGTTTAATACAATGATATTATTATCAAAGGAGAGAATGTCTGTATTTTTTTCTAGACTAATCTCGTTTAACTGTAAGTACTTTCGATCTGGGTTCCTCGTGAATTATTCATGAAATTTCATGTCGTATGAGAGTTCTCACTTAAAAAGGTCATCACTAAGCGCTTTATTTTTTATTATTTAAGTAATCGATGTTCTTACAGTTGCCGAAACCGGTGGCGCCATCATCTATTAGTACATAACCAATTTAATAACGGGTCTTTAAGCAGAGTATGTTACGACTGTTTAATTTTCATTGACCCAGTATTTTCCAGTGTGCTTTAAGCCGTTTATGGTCCCAAATATTTACGGCTTCATTTTAAATGACCGAAGTTTATAACCAGATTGGACCGGTAACATTCACTATTGATTTTTCCAACGCGATCCGGTTGCTATCGGAGCTTTCTTTTACGAGAACCTTTATAGGTTAAAGCCGCATACCGACTCGTTAACGTACAATTATCAAGTATTTAATTTGTTTTATACTCTAATTTACGTCAAAACAATCTCTTCTGACGGCTTAAAAGGAAGAAATTATCATTTGGATGAAAGCTTTCCTGTATTAAATCAAATGAATAAAATCAAAGTAAAATTTTAAGACTAGATTGTTAATGATAGCAACAAAAAAAAGCCAGACGCACCAAAAAAGTAAGTATAAAATACGATTCTACATAGAGCTACATTTACATAAGGAAAGAAATGAAGAAATGGTAGAAAAAAACATTAGACACGTGTAGACTACTTCATGTCAATTAAAAAGTAGCTTTCGGTAGATGTAGGAATATTATACTAAAAAAAGCTGATTAGTAACTTGTAATAAATTTCGTAACAGCAAAAACTAAACGTTGAATAACAAACTCACGTCAGCTTCGAAGAGTGGGAAGATTTTTGGAAGTCTGAGTCCAAAGGTGAATTTCATTCTTATAGATTCTATAGCCTAAACAAACATACAGTTGCACTCAAATTGTTTTGTATCTTTTAGTAACTACTTGGGTTGTCTATCTTTCTCACTTACTTATATACTGTAAGAAAGCTTGAGTTTCTTGCCGGTTCTTCTCCATAAGACCCATCCTTGGAACCGTGTAGTTAGCTTAAGGTTTTGAAGAAGCTTTCATAAGTCAATGTAAATATTTAAAAGAAAGTCGTGTTATTACACATTTTATAACTTAAGAATGGCTGAACTGTTTAAGCTGAAAATAAGTGGGAGGTAGCTTAGACCCGGGAGAAGGACATAAGATAGTTTTTGTCATCAGCCACGAATGGAACCGCGAACCATTTTGTCATGAAACCGCGGGCAGAAGCTAGTTTGAAATAAAAATATCGTTAGAGTTTGAGTTTCAAAATTTTAATTGCGAGTTCATACTCCAATAGCAACCGTGCGTAATTTATTACAACTCAGGATGGTTATTCAATCATTAAACATGGATAGTTGGCTCTAGAACTTATGCATTTCCATGTAACAATAGTATGTTTGCCTTTTTGAACAGCTGTGGTGTGCACTGAACATTTCTGCGACGTGCACAGACGTCCAATCGCTTCATTAGCCTATTGACCGTAAACAATTCTTTGAATCGTTATTTCTGCTCAGAAAAGCTAAGAATATAAGGGATTAGTGATGTTTGCCAAGAAATCCTTATAGAAAATGGATAGAAAATAATAGTTTGATAAAGATTTTGTAGTAGAAGAAAATACGAACATAAATGAAGTGTATTTTTTTCTATAAATTGGTAACAAAGGTATCAAAGACGACGAATTAAAAAAACATGATGACTCCTGTAGGATTTCTCCAAAAGCTGTAAAAGCGTAGACGATAGAAAACAAAAAGACCACAGGCCCGACAAAACATTAAATAGTGTTGGCCATGCAATATTGGACACGATTCGATGCAGACGCGCTTGTTTATTCAATCGATTGCGACGACATATCAAGAGAGTGCATTGAACTCTATGACGTTCGACGGGCCGCGATCGCCTCTCACCACGTCACTCGAATTCCCCGCTCTTATTATAATTAATACTATTTTTAACCAAGAGGCTTGCTTAACCTGCATTTATGAACGTTTTGTAAGACCTCGGTAGGCCAAAAAAGAAACTTACCTTCGCTTATTTATATCTTAAATGGACATCACTCGACTCCATTTGGCCCTAACACATTTTATGTATATTTTTAATTACTTATGTTTTTTATATTTTATATTTATACATGAAAATAACATAAGATATGGCCGCACGTTAAGGCTAAACGTAAACGTGACCAGGCTTTATAATTAACTAGCTTCTGCCCGCGACTTCGTTCGCGTGGAATAGTGGCATCCGGCAGATTTTTGGTTTGAACAATAGATGGCGCTGTATGTCCGGAATAAATTGTATTTTTTATTTTTATTTTTTGTAATAAAAACTATCCTATGTCCTTCTCCTGGCTCTAAACTACCTCCCTGCCAGTTTTCAGCTAAATCGGTTCAGCCGTTCTTGAGTTATAAATGGAGTAACTAACACGACTTTCTTTTATATACCTATATAGATAAATTATTCAATTCAAAAGTTTGTTTAAAATCTGCAATCAAGCATGTTCCATCTATTTACGTCAATTAATGATTAGGAGGTCAAAGATGCTTAAACTATTTCCGATTTCTTTGAATACAATAGTATTAAATTACAATCAAACATAATTAACGTTTCAGTCTCAATAGTAACTGTACTATAATTAGTGCAGTTTATAAGAACATTTTTAATGGTAAAGTGGTAGATGTTGATAAGGATAATAACAAGTACTCGACACACGACTGACAAGTGTAATCTTATCAATGAAATGCAAACTAACAATGATCCAAGTTATAACCCAATAACTAATTGATAACAGATATGTCCTTTTGAAAACTCATGTCTGAAAAATTAAAATTTTCTTTCTAGGCACCACATTGGACTCTTGGACTTATTTTGTTAATAAATGATTCACATAGTTTAGCATGGGTTTTCTTGTAGGAGCTGAATTATAATTTTCAGTTCATAATGAACAGACTGTAAATCTTCCAGCGTAAAATAAATCTTAAGACCGTAGCTCTAAAGCTTGCTTTCCGACTAACGAGAGTTCCACTACCGTTTTTTGCTACTACAACAATTATTTTTTGCATTCTAAAAATATTCGGCACTCGGATCCCGCGTGATTACAGCATTACGTTGTGCGGTAGAAGCACAGACAAACAATCAAAAACAACTCATATTCACTTCTAATAAAGTTTATGAAACATTTTTTAGTTGATACGTTTAATTCGTAACGAGTTTCCAACGTTTGTTGACGTGCCAAGATTAGAAACAACGTGGTATGCCGAAAATAGCGAGGCGGTATGAATTTGCATTTAAAAATAAAAGTAAACAAGTTTTTGGGACTACATTAACGTTGTTTTTGGGCAAAGTGTGTGCGTTCCACTTGAGTTTCTAGTTTGTTGTAAGATTTTGTATATATTGTATTGTGGTTTTCCTGATTGTATTAGAAAAATGAACTTCAGAATTTCCCAGGATTTTAAACAGATTTGTGTTCAGCTATAGTTAAAGTTGCAGCTGATTTGCTAGTGCAAAAGAGCTGCGGGATTGTTCGAAAATATTACCGCGGCTCTGGTACATAAAAGGGTTAAGAAGGAATATGATAAGGCTTTGGTCAGTAAGAGTCTGAGACTCCCTCCTACACCTACAGCGGGAGGGAAATTTTGATGAATTTACCCACCAAAAGTAAATGTCTCCACAACTATGGATCCAAACAAGTAAAGCAAAGTTCATTGTAAACGCGTGTTGGCACAGCTTGAATGAATCTACGTAATCATCAACGTGCACATGCAATACATTGTTGAAAGGTTGCCACAGCACAAAATTATTTGAAAATTGTTAGGCCGTTACGCCAGACGTTCGTCATAAGCCCTTTCCCTTGGTACACTTCGTTAGCTTATACGCACTAATAAGCAGAAGTCGTTATTTTGTGGTAATTCAACTTTTGGTTTACCTACTTGACTTTCAGATTTGGTTGAAGACATACTTATATGTAGTTTCAAAATACAGGTAAGGCTGTAAATAAGATTATTAGAGAGTTAAGTCATGCTAGTTTTAACAAAATGTATAACGTTAAAATCGTACTTAAGATAAATGGGCAAACGGAACAAACACAGCTCAGGCAGTTTTCTTAGCAAAATAATTGTGGAAATATAAGAACCCAAAACAAAAATGTGAAAGACTGCCAAGTTCGATAATATGGGAATGCTTCGCCTATAAAAGAAGTGAGATCTGAATAAGTACCAAGTTCCATACACATACCTCAGTTAAAAATAGTTAATTTTAATGATGTCACTTGGCAAGTTTTCATACACCTTGTTATAAACCTACTAAACGCAATGAATCAAGTATTTAATTTTCTATTAAAACTTGCCAAGTAACATCATTAAAAAGTAACTATTTTTAACTGAGGTATGTGTATGGAACTTGGTACTTATTCAGATCTCACTTCTTTTATAGGCGAAGCATTCCCATATTATCGAACTTGGCAGTCTTTCACATTTTTGTTTTGGGTGGGATTTCATTTATTTTTGTAAGGTTGTTTATTTTATTTTTTTCTTATGATGAAGTTAGTTAAAGAAATGTCTTATTTATACTATCTTTTAGATTTTTTTAATATGCACTATGTTTCTTACAAAGAAATGAACTAGATTAACTAAATGGACTAGATTTACCAACTGACTGACATGACATGTTATCATATATTATGTTCGTGGATCAAAGTTACACATTCGTTATTTTCGAAAGTGACTCACACTTGGCCGTTTTCAGATTTTTACTTTACTTTGACTAAATACAAACCTTTGTACCATTCGAAGATATATTATATAAATATAGATAAATTTAGTTCGTTTTAGTTCCTTAGGGGTATAAATTTACACCGGGTATAAAACACCTTCATTATTTTGAAACCGACTCACACTTGGCCATTTTCAGATTTTTCCCTTTACCTTGACATAAAGACCTACCTCCATGCCAAATTTCAAGTCAATACGACCATTGGAAGTGGTCTAGGTTTTTGATGAGTGAGTCAGTGAATCAGTCAGTGAGTGTATAGTAAAAATAGCGATTTTCTGATGTCAATATCTCAAGACCTACAATAGGTATATTAATGAAATTTTGTATTTTAGATAAGTGAGGGGGTCTCAACAGATACTAGAAATTTGATATGCGTAAATAAAATAGATTTTGAGTTACAGGGGGGTCGAATTTGGCCCGAAATGGTTCGTGTAATATAACCCACGGCCGGTGCACAGTGGTCCGGATTTCCAAAAAGGTGGACATAGGATCGAAAATGCATATTTAACTCAACTAAAAATTGTTTCGTATAGGAAATTTAACACTGATTAATACTTATTACTACAACTTTTCAAAAAAACTGCTCCTTCACCTAAAAAAAAATTATTGAAAATAAAAATGTATGGGAGAAAATCTATTTTATTTTTTTTCTCCGTTCAGTATCAAAGTATAGCAACCAAATCTTATATTCTGGTAAGTACCTATTGTTCTTAATACGACAAAATATAAATTGCTTGCGTATCCCTGCGGCCTTGGCGCCTACGATGCTTCAAAGTTTACAATTTTAAAGTTGAATTATCTTAACATTATTAACGAGTTTTTCTGAATTTTTCTATTGAAATTAATACAGAATATCATTTTTAATAAAAATAGTCCCCCGCGCGCACCAACCGTGTTTTAGGCTCGCCCCTACTACTTGGGACTTAAATATACTACTGGTGAAATGACAGTATACTTATGTGTAGTATACAACTTTGTCGAACCCTTCGGGGAATACCTATAAAGCGTGACTGCCCTAATTGACCTCCTCAACCCAGTTACCCGGGCAACACAATACCCCTTGGTAAGACTGGTGTCAGACTTACTGGCTTCTGACTACCCGTAACGACTGCCAAAGATGTTCAATAACAGCTGCGACCTACAGTTTAACGTGCTTGCATGATTGATATTGCTTGTATGATATTCACGAACTCTTCGAAATTCTTTATTTCTTGCTTCGCCCGCTTCTTCGGAAAGAATGCTAATTGGTAGGAGGCCAAAGTGATGACAAATGTCTGCACCGTGTATGAGTAGCTTGTGTAAATGCACAAAGATCTCAGCTGTTTGAAGAATAACCGCAATATGCTTTAGTAGGCCTTTGTCAATTTTAGTTATTTCGGCAAATTTATCATAATCTCTTAAAAACCTTCTGGCTGTGTTTCCGTCGTTTGTGGTTCCAAAGCCTTGCTTCAGAAAATCCATAAGTATTCCCATTTGCTGTTCGAATTCTTCTTGTGTCAAATGTTTCTTCGCAGCTTTTAGTTGCTTGTTAGCACCTCGTGCAGTCCACAACCCAAAGTCCATGTTGTAAGATATGTGTAGAATACACCCCATACAACGAATCCACATATGAAGAGTAGAAAGTCCATATTTATAAACATCTACTCGAACAGGTCTTGAATATACTTCTGACAGCTTGGCAAATATTGCAGGCAGATGCAGACGAAGTATCCGTTATAATAGTGGCCACTTTTCCGTAGATCATTGTCAGATGAAGCTCGTGACTAATCTCTAGCCCTGCCCATTTTGTAGAATCGATGTTTTTAGGGTTCCGTAGTTCCGTACCCAAAGAGTAAAACGGGACCCTATTGTTTTCGCTACTCTGTCCGTCCGTCCGTCTATCACCAGGCTGTATCTCATGAACCGTGATAGTTGGAGAGTTGACATTCTCACAGATGATGTACTTCTGTTGTCGCTATAACAACAAATATGAAACCTAGAATCAAATAAATATTTTGGGGGACTCTCATACAACAAACGTATATTAGTTTGGATGGTACGGAACCCTTCGTGCGCGAGTCCGACACGCACTTGGCCGGTTTTAATTATTTCTTTCTCCAATGCAGCTTCTTCTTGCTTGATGTATTCTGCTGTCTCTTTACAAAACTCGGACTTAATGGGCCTGGAATAATGTGTTGAAGAAGGTACTGGGTTTTTCCATATGGTGCTATTATTAGAAACTAATTTAAGAGGGACAAGACTTGACATGAAAACCGATGCATCACTGAAGTCTACATCTTCACTCCTTTGTGAACTTCGTTACGGGTAGTCAGAAGCCAGTAAGTCTGACACCAGTCTTACCAAGGGATATTGTGTTGCCCGGGTAACTGGGTTGAGGAGGTCAATTGGGGCAGTCGCTCCTTATAAAACAAACACTGGTACTGTGCTATATCCGTTTAGACTGGAAGCCGACCCCAACATAGTTGGGAAAAGGCTGATGATTGTTATATAAAAATGTAATATATTTCTTGTAATATAATAAATATGTTATTTTGTCATAATATCACGCTTTATAGGTATTCCCCGAAGGGTTCGGCAAAGTTGTATACTACACAAAAGTATACTGTCATTTCGCCAGTAGTATATTTAAGTTCCAAGTAGTAGGGGCGAGCCTAATACAAAGTTGGTGCACGCGGGGGGCTTTTTTTATTAAAAATGATATTTTGTATTAATTTCAGTAGAAAAACTCGGAAAAACTCGTTAATAATGTTAAGACAATTCAACTTTAAAATTGTAAACTTTGAAGCATCGTAGGCGCCAAGGCCGCAGGGATACGCAAGCAATTTATATTTTGTCGTATTAAGAGCAATAGGTACTTACCAGAATATACGATTTGGTTGCTATACTTTGATACTGAACGGAGAAAAAAAATAAAATAGATTTTCTCCCATACATTTTTATTTTCGATATTTTTTTTTTAGGTGAAGGAGCAGTTTTTTTGAAAAGTTGTAGTAATAAGTATTAATCAGTGCTAAATTTCCTATACGGAACAATTTTTAGTTGAGTTAAATATGCATTTTCGATCCTATGTCCACCTTTTTGAAAATCCGGACCACTGTGCGGTGTGTCGCTTTTTTTGCTTGAACTTGGCGGACACACTGCCGTGTGTCTAGATTTGTAACTGCAGGCTAGAACTATTTAACCTATTATGATAATTACAGTGTATTTGAATTAGTTCTAGACAGGTTGTTATATCACTACATCTAGGGTTTTTTGTATGTTTTATTATTAAGTTGTGGACCTTTGAAATGTTTTGCTTTTTATACGATACCTAGTGCGGTGAATCACGCGCACGATTTGTAAACAACACGTCATCAAACAATCAAAAAATCCAGTAATTATTTTATTTCTTATTTTAAAAGACGTTAGACTCTTGGCTCTGATGACTTATATGATTTCCCAGCTAAGTTTTTATGCTTTACAAAGTCCATGAGTAAAGTATGTCTTCAACATATCTATACTAATATTATAAAGCTGAAGTTTGTTTGTTTGTTTGAACGCGCTAATCTCAGGAACTACTGGTCCGATTTGAAAAATTCTTTCAGTGTTAGATAGCCCATTTATCGAGGAAGGATATAGGCTACTTTTTATCCGGGTTCGTGCAGAGGTTCCCACGGGATGCGGGTGAAACCGCTGGCAGAAGCTAGTTATACATAGAATGTTGGAGTCGTTATCAACGTTTGATTTAGTATAGGAAGCCGAAATTATATCGACAGTTTTAAAATCTACTTTGCCGAAAGACCCAATCCCCTCAACTGGTAAACAATCTATGGAAATACAAAGAACTTTTGTAATAAATCATATTTCACCAAGTTGAAAGCATTAATTAATTCAAGGTTGCAACACTTGCTTCAATTTCAACGAATCGAAGGGTTGGTCAATGTTCACTGCATCTGTGACGCACGCCCAACCCTCGCTCACCTTCGTCTCTCGAGGAAAACCCACTACCGGACCAGACTATTATGGACCTTAAGTGAAGCAGTTACAGTTTCATTTCCGATGGTACTGCGCCGTTAATGAATTCCTGCGGTCAATTATGTGAATGATATAGTAACATTGGCTCGAGAACTGTGTAAGCTTTTTGTTGTCTCAAGATTGTTCTAAATTGCTACTTGTATGCATATACTGTTCAGTTTTAATGAGCTGCGCTCACGCCAAACATTACATTTTGACAGTTTGAATTACAAAACATGTCACGAAATTGTCGCCACGACACAAAGCGGAACGAAATTCATTAAAATTCAGACCGATTAATTTGTGAAATAAATAATTCATGAAATTAAAAAGTTGACTATTTATAAAACAAATAATGTATAGCTAATTTGTAGAAACACAAAAAACCCGCATTCGAATTACGTCGCACGTGTAGATAAAGTAATCAATAAAATCCGTATAAATATGACACATTACTTACGCACGGCACTAATAAAATTAATTAATATATTTGAACAAGATTGGAATTGAAAAAAGGCTCGTCTTTGTTTGCTGAGGGAGCTACAGTCAGTTAAACAGGAAAGTTATATACATGGGATTTCTTTTATGGTGGAGAATCATTGTGAATTAGATTAATTGAAACGATAGGATCAAAAATTACAATAACTTCATTTAACCAAAGGGCTGCTGTAGATTGAAAATGAAAAATTTGTAAAATTTAACAATGATTACGGAATGCGACAAAATTGCGTTTCATGTCAAACTTGAATCATGGTCAATTGGGCGCGTGGGACTGGCATTTAAAGCCCTTTTCTCGGTCAGTTATTAATTAATGTTACATGGTTGATTTAACTAATCGATCTTGCGGTTGCGTTACTAGCCGTCTAACACGGACTTCGGTACATACCTCTAGTATATAGCGGGTCAACGAATCTGAGAGGTCGGGCTGCAACGCTATCAATACTAGATGTAGATATATGTGTATATGTATGTGAAAGCAGGTTGAAGTCCGCTATTCCAAACAGGTCTGTTTGCTTGGTAATAGTCATGTGAGGTTTGACTGCATCGAATATATTACCTATAGAGATTTCTATCAAAGATTAGACGTTATTTTGTTTACTTTTTTATTTGGAAATCCCATCTAAACAGCATAAGAAAATTAACTTAGCATCCAATAAATAGATTATTTATGTTCTTACTTTAAGTAGATTCACAAAATCCTTTTAAAACTCCTAACTATGTTACCCGTAGATAGCATTAACGAAACTTAGGTACAAACTAAGATGTTTTAAGACATGGACACAGTCTCTTCTTTAATTTTTATACGACTATCATTCAGATTATTTTCAAGGCACAGGCGTGAGTTTCACGCATGTTGCATCTCTAGGAGTTTTCCTCGTACTATTTTAGTTTTTGAGTGCAACAGACAAAGATTCCACTGTAACGTGATAGGATACAGATGACTGCAGTAGATCAGTACACGGCTTTACGTCACGGATGATCTATTTATCTTATATTTGGGACAAGGTGTCTGTCCGTTGTTTTACTTGGATAATTGCTCATTCACGACTTTGTAAGTAAATACTTTTGATTGGTTTACAATAGCTGTAGCTCTTGGTATACTGAAAGAGGTGCATTAAACGTGTCCTATACTCATAAAAATGGTAATTGTTAGGACACCTTCCCTCAGTTTCAGTAGCTCTATGTTTTATTAAAAAAATATATGTTCACTGAATAAGATTACAGTAATCAAATTATATTACAAGTTTCTCAAGCAATCAGTTTCAGGACAAAATCAAAGACAGCAGTAACTGCAACAGATTAGCATTGTCTACATTCTACAATATTAACACTGACGTATCATTTACTGCGTCAACAGGGAAGAGAACAATAATATACACACATGTGTAAATATAGTATGTTTTGCAACAATAGTTTTGTCTGCAGTTGCTACCATTTAGTCTAGCTAGGCGTAGAAGCTCATCATCATATCAGCCTATGGCCGTCCACTGTTGAATGTCGGCCTCCCCTTAAAAGCGACAATCTTACCAGTCTAGACAAGCCGTATCATTAACCAATCTAAGGCATATACATAAGCTAGCATACCTTCCAAATACTTAAGTATTTAACGAATACTAATGGTACGATTTCTGTCTACAATTTGACTGACATAAAACATAATTTATGGGGTGCTTGTTATTATTAGATAAACAAGGAATGTCTATGTACTACTACATAGTACATTATATAGATAATATATCTTTGTATACATACAATATAGTATTTTATGAGTCAACTCAGGGAAATGGTTTTCCTTAGTCAATGTGGAAGTGCATTGGCAGGTAAATAGTTATTGCATAACGTCACATTTCAGCCTTGTGCATTTACAAGGTTGCAGACTTGGACAACAGGCAAATAACCGGCGCTTTATGTTAAAATTGCAACGCACATTTTATATGTGCGGAAGTAAGTTTGTAAGTTTGTCAGTTTGGTACTTTTACTTTAACATAGATTTTGACCCGCAAGACGCTTGATATTTGGATTGGATTTGAACACGATTAATATCCCAAATGTAAGAATCGGTTAATAAAGTCATCTATACTAATATTAAAAACAGGGAAAAATATTTTTGTTTGTTTGTTAGTAATAGATAAACTCAAGAACTTGGATCTATTTTAAAAATCTTTCAACATTAGAAAGCAACATTATTTGCGAGTAACATAAGCCTATATTTTATCCCGGTACGGACAGTAGTTCCCATGGGACGCGGGTGAAATCGCGGGAAAACGGCTAATATATTATACAGCATGAATTCTCTCTTTATCTGATTTAAATGTACTACCGATCATCTGCACAGTAGAGGATCATAAAGATCCAACAATAGTTTTAATCACCAGACATCCTTATTTACAAGTATAAAGTTCATGTTATTTGCTAGCAATAGTATTTAGCTATAAAATGACATAACAACGCTAACATGCTTGATTTCCTGCGAGCGGAGTGCCACTGACCGCGATTCTTACAAGCGGTATATTACGATTTTTCCTTATTTGCTACTACATGACTAATTACAAAATTAAAAGTACTTGTGTACTTAATGTCCCTAATATTTTTTGTATATGTTATCTATATGGATGAATAAGCAACTATATTAAATATTTTTACCTAATTTAGAATTATAAGAAACACAATATGTCATAGTAGGTATTGATAGTGTCTAAATTAGTTTTTATTTATACCATGTACATATTTGATTATAAAAACCTTTCATGGGGCTCTCTCTAACTCTATAAACGAAACTATAGACCAAATTGCAAAAGCTGCTATAATCATTAATCTCATAAGGCTTTGCAAGGTTTCAATCATATTTTGATGTGTCATTTTATTGACAATACTCAGGATTTAGCCAGACAAAAAGTATTTATTTTACTTAGAATTCTCTTAGCTTTCTCAAATCCCAAATTGCATCCATTACAAGTACTCCAAACGAGACAGATCACGAAAGAGGTAGACGTACCAAAGATGTGGAATTATCGTGACCAGAAGCGAAGGTCGGTGGGCTTGAACACTGTTTTAATAGCAAGGCGATAACTAAAATAAATACCGGTCTGATTAACAGTGGTCGTTTGGACAGAAATTAGTTTGGTCACGAAGGTGACAGACTTGAGGAAACTGGACGATCTTTGGGAGTAACAAATTTGATATTTAGAAAAAACCTTGTAAAATACAAAGCAGGATGAGTGATGAAAGAACTGCTGATTTCAGTGGTCTTCAATAATTAAAACGGAATATCCAAGAATACATATTTTGCACCCTAATTTCACAGACAGCAAAACCAAATAACAAACAACATCACGGAAAATTCTAATTAATACCCCTTTTTGCTGACAGACCCTAATTTCAGGAAATTCAATGTAGCTTCAAAAACGATATTTAATTTAGCGTATAAACCCGGAGTTACCCGCTATCGTGAGGCCATACGAAAATAGACCTACTGACCACAGCTCCATGAATCACTATCGGCTTGCCACGCGATTTACTCGTAAAGTTACATAAAAACATATGTTAATTAAGGCAGTTTTGCATTGCACATTATAATGTTAATATGGCTACTGACGCGTTACTGATTCTTGCGAAATCTATACATATAATAAATCTGTAAAAAAACTGTGTCTGTACATTGAATATATTAAAAAAATAATAATTGGGTGGGGTTTAGAAACAGTAATGGAACACAAATCCAAAAAAAAAAATCTGTCTGTTTGTCTGTATGTCTGTATGTCTGTTTGTTTGTACACGCTAATCTTCCGAACTACTGAACGGATTTCAATGATTTTTTCTTTGTTGTATTGGTATTAAGCCGGGTCAACATATAGGCTATAATTTATCTTCGAAACTTGAAGACCTGATGCAGAACTCCAACAGACAAACAAAACTATAAGAGATACAAAAATGGTGCCATAGCAAAAATTGTTTCATGTTATGAGCATTTTCTGCTGAGATAATAAATTTGAAGATCTGGAACACCTTATGTGGAACCCCAAGAGCCCAGCTACTCTGTACCATATACAGGTATGACGTTTTAGCAAAAGTTGATCAATCTGATAAGCACTTTCTGCTGACTTATAAAAATTGAAGATCTAAAACACCTGATGTGGAATTCCAGGAGACCAGCTAGACTACAGCATATAAAGGTATGACGTTTTAGTAAAAGTTGTTCAATCTGATAAGCACTCTCTATTGACGTATAAAAATCGAAGATCTGGAACACCTGATGTGAAACTTCAAGAGCTCCACTACTTTAAATGTATAGAAATGAATGTTACAAAATAGGTATGGTGAATCAAAAAAAGTAATTAGTCCGTCTTTTACATAGATAACCCTAAAATAGTGAACACGTATTTTTTCTTTTCTTTCTCTCACATACAAATAATAACGTAGATACAACACGCTTGAATTTTGTGTTAAGTCACTTATTAGTATAAATTTTACATCTCATTTTTATTTTGTATGTATGTCTCTTCCAGACCTCGGGACTACAGAGTCCCGAATTTTTGGGAGGCAAACGTGGGGCCGAAGCCAACACGCTGAATCAACTTTAATGACATGGTGACACAAAACCGACGATTATCCCTTTATACACTACAGAAATGAACCCAAAGACAATCCCCGGTAGACGTCGTTAAAAAAAAAAAGACAGTCCCCGGTTCTGTGATAAACTATTGCTGACTATGAAGGAAAACTACTTGGGCTATTGTGATGGGATGTTAGTGGATTAGGACATAGGAAACTATGGGAACTATGGCACCTCCCGATGACAATGTATTATTTATACATGTAAAAATGGCAGGTGGAGACTCGCCACCTCACTTACTGGGCCCCCGGGAATCAGTCACTGAATAGAAACCAGAGGGCAACAAGGACATGAGCGGCTGAAGTGAGGATACCTCGGTGGACTTTAAACGCAGATCACCGGCCCACTTGCCACTTACCACGAGGCACCTACCCTCCGAGCAGGGCTACTAACCCTGCTCTAGCGACTCCACTCTGGACGGCCAATGAAAGCAAGCCAGAGGCGTGAGACCTAACCCCGTCATGGTTCTCTCCGGCCGGCCGGAGATGGGGGACTCTCCCTGGAGCACTCGGTATATATAGCTCCGCGGGGTTGCTACTCCCCGTCATCAGCCTCAGATGTCCTGCGGGGCTTATATCTCATTATTATTGTCGTTATTATCTCAAGAGCCTTTGTCCCAATTATGTTAGGATCGACTTCCAGTCACGATGCAACTGAGTACCAGTGTTTTACAACCGGTTACCCGCTCAACCCAATACCCCTTGGTAAAACTGGTCAGACTTACTGGCTTCTGACTACCCATAACGACTGCCAAGAATGTTCAATGTCAGCCGGAACCTACAGTTTAATGTCCCCTATTGGTATCCAAAATATACATAGAAAGCACATACGAACTTAGAAAAGTTGCATTGGCAGGTACTTGCCAGACCTAGAATCAAAGTCATACTTGAGAGATCGGTTCTCTACCCACTAAACCAAAACGACTTCCACTAGGTCACCACAACTTTGTTATCTTAGTAATATTTAATGTTTTTTTACGTAATAATACGTGCAATATTTGCCACACACAACTTAGACTAATTAGAATCTGTGCTTTTGCCGTTGACGTACAAAAAATTAAATATATGGAAGGTTTCTAATGGTTATGCGTATTCCGTTTTTTTCCCGTCAACGGGCCCTTAAAATTCAATATGAGACGATTCAGACCATTGATTTTGCTGACCCCGTAGTCGCTGGCATAAGGAACAGGATCCGCGTACGAAGTCGCGGGCAGAAGCTAGTTAGTAATATATGTTATCCTTCGTATGACGTTATTGATCAAGGTCACTGATGAGACGTAGATTTAGGCCTTTTTTGGTACATATTTAGGTTGCCTGGGATCTGAAGTGAAGAAATACAGCAAGTATAAAACTGCTATGGAAATGATAGTCTTGTCAGTTATTTCTCTCAAGGCCGGTCAATATTTCTTCGTTATCCGGCCTCAAAGACCTTATTGATAGCATTGAAGGAAATCTTTGTACTCAGAACCAAGTGAGCATTGGAAATGTATTTTGATATAGATAAATAATGACAATGTACAAGAAATATTTGATCCGTAGAAAAAGAAAATAATAAAAAATACACTTAATACAGTGTAAAATGACTGGAAATAACACCGCACACAGACAGTTGCAGTATCCTCGTATAAGACTATTAATATCTAGAATGTTTACATTCTGATAACATATAATGAACTTGTCAACTCAACTTAGATGTAATGTCTTCTTATAAACAAACAGCATTATGTATCATACACTGATCATTAAGCCTATTTATTTTTTATGATCACAAATCACAGCAATCAGTCTAGAAAAATCATAATTATCTGTTTGATTAAACTTGACTGAATCCTACAGTTTTTAGCTTAAGAACAATATATTTAATTCGGAAGGGACTTGACGGCCTGAAGATGCACAAGGAATATTCATATAGAAAGAAGAAAAGAAAGAAAATCCATTTATTATCGCAAACGACGCAAATACAATAAAACAAATAAAACTAATTACAGAACAAACATTTAAATACACTGCATTTGCGCCACCTTGCGAAAAAAGGGACAGCGCTCAGCATAAATGCTGTGCCTCGCGCACGCAGGCACGAGACAACAGCGCTGGTTTTCAGCGCTGACCCGCGTGTCCTTGCCTCGGAAATTTAATAAGTTCCGAGACAACCCTGGACATGCTCATATATACACATATCATAAACATCGAAAATATAAGCCAAAGAAATATCGTCAAATTGTCAACAAACACAATTATCATGATTTCCGCTTTACAAATACGAAAGTACCGTTGGAAAATACAAGTCTTTATCGTTACCCAGAATGTTAACAACCACCTAATTAGTTTACAAGGAAAATATTTTGAAAATGTACTAAATCACAAAGGTAATACGGGTACCAGAGTCGTAACTCAACCAAAGCCGTAAGTAATTGAGGACATCAGTGAATTTATAAATAAGAATAATGTTACTCACAAAACTTGCGTCGAAACGAAAGAAGATATACACAATGAATGCGTATCAGTCCAATAAGAGTGATTTAAACTGAGAGTACAGCGAGAGCACAATGTTCTGGAACAAATCCATGCACAATACACAAGGAACAAGTCGCCGCATCGAAGCTGTCGCATCGGTGGCGAAACGTAAACTGAACTCAACGTAGGAATGAGGTAAACACCATTATATAAATTTAATTGGAGATAATTGCGCGAAAACCGCAGCTGCGTGACGTAGGGATGCCATTATCAAGCATTATACGACGTTTTTCCTAGAAGCGGGCGGTGGGCACGGCTCTCTTTGCCATTCATCTAAATTACGATAATGTAAAGTAATACCGGCTTGGGGAACAACTTAATCTTACCAAACAGATGGACTCGGTTCAGAGCTTCGGAAAAATGTTAAGCCAAGAAATTGAAACAAATATATTTAGATCAAGTGGGGATAAAGTTCCGAAGAGAGCTCAATTCGTATTGGCCATACAATAAAGATTACCATTAAAAACTTGTAGATCTACAATCAAGTTAGTCTGTAGTATATTAATCGGCTAAGTTGAAAAGCACATTGTAAGTGTTGAAATGTATGCAAGACCGAGCGCTCCTTAATTTATTCGCATAAAATTGTTGTTTGTTCTCAGTATGCACGCGATGTCGACTATAATCCAGTAAAGTGATTATGTTGAATACGGGCTGACGTATCGCCGCCTCTGGGGAACTACGCTTTATAATAAACTTTTTAACTTGTCTGCTATTAGTCACACATTCAAGATTAAATTTTGATTGTGTAGTGCGTATTAAACTTATGTCCATGAACCCTTACACAAGACACATTTTTAATGTATCACACATGAATGGTTTGAGTCGTGGGACAAAATCTTGTCAGTTAACAATCGATTCTCCTTACTACGCTTCCAAGGAGGTAGTTTACAAAACTGCTGACAAAAAGATGGAAACATCGTTTATACAGCATAGCGTTCAGGAAACGGTTAGTATCAACTACCGATCTAGAGACATCGAGTTAGCACGCATTGTATTGTATGCATTTGCGTACAAAAACGTTAGTACAACAATTATGCTTGTTTTTGCTGCACAAAGTCAGACTGTAACTAATTTCTGTCTACTACCGGACAGCATTTTATGACAGAGAAAACTTCGAACAGTGTCATCATTTAAAGTATTTTACGTGCCCCTTTGAGAAGACCGAGGCAACTGGCGAACCTTGGGGGAGGTCTTTATCCAGCAGTAGACGTCTTTCGGCTGGCACGACTACTCTTTTGACGTTAGCATTTTTTGGCTGTAAACTTGAAGCCTGATCACCAAATAATCGAATTTTCTGGAATACGAACTCAAGATGCGGATGGCTTTGTAGCCAGAAATGGGCAACGGCTAAGGGTCTACATAATGACGATTCTGCATACATATAATCTTGTTTACTGTGATTCAGTGGCTATAACTTATCTATTACAATTACTGCGTGCGTGCTAACGACGTTACATAATAGAGCGCTAACTCAGGGCCTGTGATAAAACCACGCTGGATCAACGTGGTGGATTAAAAGTTCTAGAAATGAGGCAATTTTTTTCAATTTTAGACCGGTCATTTGAATTTTGATACATAATATTTTCAACGTATACATTAAACAGTTACATACAAGGCTCAATGAGACTTTCAAAAAATTCGTTATTTTCAAATGAATAAATATTTGTTATACCACCAAACAAAAATCGTCAGTCACTGCTCTTTTCTTAAGCCCCACCAAATCTCGAACTATTGTGATCTCTTTATACAGATACAGTAGTACCAGTGCAAATTATGATAATCATATCATCGGTTCTATTTAAAGTACATACACGCTAGGTGGTCGAAGTTTACAATTGTGTCTAGAATTTGCAGGTGTATTTACATTTCTAACATTATAAAACTTTGCCATATAAACCATCTTAATTTATGTTCACGTTTTCTTTAGCACGGTGTTATATTTTATTTAACATAATTTTACACACAATTTACTTAGGTTAAATGTGATCAAATCATTAGAAAACTTTTGATCATGGTGTGTAGTAAAGTGTGCAGTCATTTTGTTATGATTAAGAATCATTCAAACTTCATTATTAGTTAAGCTTTTTCCATCATTATCTCTGTCTATTGAATGAAAATTATCGATTTCGAAATATTATAGGTCTTCTTAGAAATCAAACTTGTTTAAAATTTTCCACATGTGCATAACGGCTGCAAGTAGGACATGCAACACACTAATATTTGCATCCTATCCATAACTATTTATGCCCTCGATAACCTTTTGTCGTACATTCGCATCATCTCCATATGAATATGAATGAAGCTTTTAAATTGTATTGTTTTCTTCATCCATTTTAATAAGATCTACTGTATCTAGAGGTAGATCTATAAACGTATTATAAGCAGGTTCAATTACAACATTTTCATAAATATGCCCCACAAAATCTTTTTTATTTTTCCAAGTTTTGATGTATCCGTCATATTCTTTCAGTTTCTCTCACAGATAAAAACTGTAGGTCTACTTAGATCAGATTCAGAAGAAGGTAGATATTTGATTTAAATACTGATTTAATTCTTGCTCTGGGAATAAACTTGGAAGATGAAAACTGTTATTCGGTTACAAACTCTTGAACAAAAACATATTGACATCTAACATTTGAAACAAGTTCATTAGTAAGCTACAGATCTAATTAGACCAAGACAGACAATAACGAACAATTAATAGGAAAACTCATTAATTAGTTCATAGTCCACTTAGAAGCGGCAGCTTGAAGCCGATTGTTGTTTATTTTGTATCAAATTCATCTTTTGTCATCGTATTTTATTGATTTTAAAAGGGACGAGAGATTTTCAATTGTGGTTAAAACCACAATATCCTTTGATGATATGAGTCATGTTGTTATTTTTAATACTTTCTAGAAACTTAGGTTCTTTTGTGTTTGTTATGATCATTATAAGATAAATCATTAAGGTTTGAGACCCATACTTATCATGACAGCAAGAATACTTTGTAGGCTGGATTTTATTTTTAGTCCTTCGAGCCGGTCTTGCTTGCGTCAATAGCGCAATTGGGTTTTCCATTCAACTTATAACCAGGACTATCATAAAAAAGAAGTTATTTTTGTAACATTATGCGGCCTGTTAATAGCAGTTATCACTTAAAGGCTAATCTTTAAAACGTGGTCATCTGCTTAATATACACACATATTGATTTTCCTCGATGATTTTTTAAAAGTCCATACCAAGAATTCGCGTACTTATGTTCTACTTACAGTACTTAGATGAGCCGAATAGTAAGAAACGTCCATTACCTGAAACGAAAATCAGATTTATTATAAACAATCTTGTTATAGTTATAATATTGGGCGATGGCCAGCATTTCACCTATCTCAAATATCCATAGAGCTATCAAATGCGAGCTGAAATTACTTTGTGACCTTGGTCTGGTCGACTGAATTCGTGTTCGGATGCGATTGGGATGACGTGTGATACATACGATTGGGATAACTCTGATGGATGTTTGATTGAGCAGTTTGCATTGATGCGTAAGTATCTCTATTAATAGTCGTGTTCCGATTTTCGGCGAGGGTGCTTTAAGAAAAAGTTTATGATTATCATTGTATCTTTCGTGTCTTAGAGATGGCTGGATTGAA
Source organism: Helicoverpa assulta (assembly GCA_963856015.1). Lineage (NCBI taxonomy): Eukaryota > Metazoa > Arthropoda > Insecta > Lepidoptera > Noctuidae > Helicoverpa > Helicoverpa assulta. The sequence goes on from CAWLCW010000008.1 coordinate 1,295,855, forward strand.
TGTGAGAAAAATCGCTTTGCCAAAGTTGAGTTTTTTTTTGTGAATTCAATATGCATACCTAATGACTTTTTGTTTATCTTTCAGCCCAAATTACTACGGGGTTTTCCACCTCGCAGTACGTATAATGTTCAGGCTAACCTTCAAAGAATCCTAGCACATAATTGATGACAACCAGTTACGCCACGTGTAGCTGTGATGTAACTAATACAACGCAGATGCGCCTGCGACGGTAAACATTATAGGGCTGAGAGGAAAGTGCGGAATACTCATTGAAATTCAAGAAGCTAATTAGTGAACAATGCAAAAATTTATTGAGGGTCACTCTTGTGTCCATTATGCAAAAAAAATAAGGTATTACGCCGCAGACATGTCTTATGGAGCCATGTTAGGTTTGTTTCATGAAACAGATATGAAAAAAAAATCTGAGAATTTTATAGAACCTGTAAGTCAATAAATTACAGCAATTCTGAGTAATATCAAGTCGGCTATTTTGAAATTTTGGCTTCTAGTGCTTGATACTAATTAAAATAAGTTTTCGACCATGAAAAGAACTGAAATACCAATTCAATAATAAAAGTAAATACGTGTAATTACGATTTAAATAAAGATTTACATAATGACAACTAAATTAAGATATGTAGTTAAGAATACACGACATAGGTTTTTCTTTTTATATTTTGGTTTGATCATACATCCGTTGGTACTTATCCGGATTTAGAAGATGTCATTAAATTAGCATAAGCCTTGAAGAATCTTTAATATTTAAAATAGCAGTACCAAGAAATATTAAATTCCTCAGCCCTGAAATTCAGTAGCACCTAACACTCGGTCGCATGATATTGTTTGATTTTCGCTCATAGTGCACATACAAAGATAGTTATATCTTCGAAAAGCGGTGATAACCGGATTCCTATTTACGCAACAATTTCGAGACAAAAGTGGTTTCTTTCAAGTGATCATTTTTAGGTGTTTTCGGTGGGCGTGTAATTGTTAAGTAAATTCTGAACTTGGATATAATATTTGGTTAGAATCTTCTGAGTTACGTTTCTTGGCAAGTACGTGTTAATTTCAGTCGCCCGGTTCAATCTTAGTATCATAAAGTTGTAAGTCATACAGCTTCCTTTTCCGGGTAAATATGTATACTATATTTAATAATATTGTGTACAATAGCTATAAATTCTTGGTAATTAATGTAAACATTGTATTATTAGTTCCTATATTTGCGTCCATTAGTATTAATTAATAATTTAAGATTGCTAAATAGATAATAGGAAAATGGGTGCAATATGAAAATATGATTTAAAATGTCACAGATATAAATACTCCCACAAATACTTTTTATACGTATGTACGTACATGCACTGTCTGTACTGTTCAAATAATATTTACTAGCCTTGTAGAGTTCATGCAGGGCATTAGACTCAAAATTTAAGTCATTAGATTTGCAAATAGCAAAGCAAATGCCAAGCCAGTATTGTTAATGGTGGTTAATGGAATAGCAATGACTTGGGGACTTAGTATGCATTTATACATATTTCCTTATTTATCCCAACCTTGGGAGCTGTTGACAAATAAGGTTTTATTGCATAATGATCCGGTAAACTCCGTTTGTTTACTTATAAATTGCCTGTACACATAAAATTACAGCCCCTTACCGTAGCATCTTAATCGAAAAAAAGGAGCATATAGCGAAGTATATTTCGTGAAATCAGGAACTACTTCATATTTTTCTTCCCTTATATCTTTCTGTATCCGGAAAGAAATTAATGAAAACAAAAGCTTATGAATACAATTTCACAAAAAAAATATTTACTAAGAAACCAAACAAAGCCCTCCCTACTTAATTATGACAAAATATCTCGAGCAAAGCTAACAACAAGTGCAGGCTATTTTAAGATCATTGTTATTGTACACTGGTCCTTCTAGCTACATTATAATTGGTCCTTACGTTCGGAAAATCAATAGCGAAGCTTTCACTGTAGGTATGTTATATTTTTTTGTGAAAATCTGAGGAGTATTCAAGGTGAAGACGTATTATATCATCGTGCAATGCAAACTGAAGTATGAAAGTATTGTGATAAACGTCTGTGCAATCAAATGATATCCTTTTATCGGGCATTCGGGCGGTCGTTATACTCTCCAAGTGTCAAGCCGTGGATATTTTGAATGTATATACACTGGTGTGTATACAAGAACATTTATAATAACAACGTTGAAAGCGGACGCGGACTGAAAAACAGTGTCAGGTGTTCGCGCCTCGGGGGACCAGAGACGGGCTGTTTTGATTTCCAGTGGTTGCCGTTTAAATAAAGCTATGATAGGTCTTAGTACCTGCTTAAGAATTTATTGATTTTGACATCGAAAATCCGCCTTGACCGAGCCTGGTGGTAATCGATCATTCCTTCTCAGGATAAGAAGAGGCCTGTGTCTAGTGATGGGACACTAAAAATACTGATTTTAATGATACCGTAGATAAACAGCAAATAAATTAACTAGAGCTTACACGCGCAGACAAAATTGAATGTAATTAACATTGGTTCAGAGGTTGAGACGCAAAAACATGGGAAACAGACAAATATAGAAAGGCCAATTTGTTTTCGCGTCCAGTCTCAGTTTTGATCAATTAATAGCTTATATTATGTCTAGTCGACCAGCCATTTTGCGGTTGGAAATACCTTGATAACACCATGTTACGAATATGCAAAATATGTGGATGCAAATTGATTACTGTTATTAAAGTTTCGAATCTTGCGGTTTTGAAGTGCCTTGAAATAATATTAATTATTAATTTCGATTTCCCAAATATAGTTTCAAAATATTTTTTGGAAGAACGTTCTAACAATGTGTTACGGCCTTTTATACGCTAGACCTGATTTTTAGAACTGCGCCTGTCAAAACAATTATTGTTTTGCAGTAATTACATATTAATGCTTTGCACCTATGACCGGATAAACGGTCCATTGACGTCATTCCAGTTTTCAGTTTTCATAATAAGGTCGCCGAAAATATACGAAAGAACCGTCACTTTAATAAAATTGCCTCTACATCGATTTGTCACTCACTGGAAGCTAATAGAGCGGTTTTAAATGTTTTAGAAATAGGAGTTACTATTATATTTTGTCAGAGTCAACCTATAAAATATTGTAAACACTTATTTTAAAAAAGAGTGTCTATGGAGTTCTTGTAGGTTCTTTTCCATAAGACCCACTGCATGAAGCCGTGCACCAAGCTTTTCACATTTAATAGGTCTATCTATACTAATATTATAAAGCTGAAGAGTTTGTTTGTTTGTTTGAACGCGCTAATCTCAGGAACTACTGGTCCGATTTGAAAAATTCTTTCAGTGTTAGATAGCCCATTTATCGAGGAAGGCTATAGGCTACTACTACTTTTTATCCCGGTACGGGAAGTAGTTCCCACGGGATGCGGGTGAAACCGCTGGCAGAAGCTAGTATGAAATAAAAACATTTGACTTTTATTTTTTAACGATCTACATTTGACTCCATAGGACTTTTTTCTTCAAATTCTAAACTAACTGACTAACAGCACTAGGAAATGTATCAACAAAACCTAGAATTGGCATCTGGTGTGAAATTCACAAGCAATTCAGACAGTTTCATCTATTTCGGGTGCGAATCCAAAATTATCGCTCTTCAGAGCCGGCCATAAGTGAGGATCGTGGCGTGCCAGTCAAGGCCTGGAGATAAATGCTGATTAGATAAAGGTGCTAGGCGAGATCCAAGACCTCTTGATAACAGTTTTATGCACTATTATAGTGTTGTTACTTGTTTGTGGTATTGTCTTTTAATTGACTGGCAGCTGAGAAACAGATGTGATATATTTCATGAGTTCACAGTAACACAAGTAACCTATTTCATCATTAATTTGTCTTCTAAGATATTGTTTATTACTCTTTTAAAGCTACTGTATTCATATTCATTCCACTGCCCTTAGTTTGATCAACTATTTATTGGATTCAATCTTTTCAAGACAGATTCTTTAAAAATGATTTTATTGATTAGCATTCCGGCAATTTAATACAAATTCAAAACGACCAAGAACAAGTCAGACATTAAAAGTATAAAATCAATAAGCCATACTCTGAATTAAGTCCTCGGTAACTCAAGAAGGCTAAGCTAAATCTTACATAACTTCAATTAGAACCAGCATTTGTTTCGCCCATTACTTACAACGTAATACCCATAACTGATTATTCAGTATTATATGGTACTTAATTATAAATAATATAAGCATTATAATTATAAAATCGTTGCTTCTGATTACTACGAAATGGCGGACTCAGCCGTGAGCCATTTTGATACGCCCGTCTACAGGTTTAATGCTGGCAAATATATCAGTCGCGTTATCTAAATACTCTTATTATATTACGCAATTTCGTGAGTAATTCGCACTGTTACATGACTAGGGGGTGTGTCGTTTTCAAATTGTTAGCTAATTTACATGATTAAGATACGCTCATTATTCTTCAGAATGTATTTATTCAAAGCATTAAAATTTCAGAAATACCAAAAAAAAAATACTTGCATGAAGGTCGCGATTCGTTTGACCTTACCCCGAACGCCTCCGGCAGGATTGTATGTAATGACATTTTTACAGGGTCTGTTAAAGACGAATAAAAATGGCTATAAAAGCATAAAATATCTAACGTTAGAAACACAAGCCTTCGCCCTTGAAGAAGTAGGTGTAGTAGATAAAGACAACAACATAGAATTGTATGGTTCGGTCAATCGATCCAGTAGAATTTGCATATTTATAAACTTCCGAATAAGCAATGATTTCAATAGACTTTTTTACTATAGAACAGTGAATACTAAGCGGCCATGTTTATTTACTTGATAGAGCATTATTCTGGCATGCATAATCCATACTTGATCCAGTGTAATGCCGTCATTGGCATCGTCTTACAAATAAAGAGCACCGTCTATCATTGTCTTTATTTCGTAGAAAAATGGGTGTCTCAACTGTAATTATCTGTCCGCCTTTTTAATATCAATCTACGCAGTCGCATTTGATAAGAGAAGGCAAAGTCAAACTTTGGAACTTGATAACATTTTTGGTCTGCGTATTTAGCTAGTAAGTACATAATAGGAAACAGTGGGTGTTCTGATACCCACTCCATCAATCTTCTAAGAAAATGGACAGAAATATTTTGCGAGAAATCTGCTTAAAATAATCTCTTCATCGAAGAGTCTATTACCAGGATCACCTTTAGCCGGCTTAAATAATATTCCCGTTTTGGCAAGATAATTCATTAACCCACTCGATTATTGGATTGTTTCAATCTAGAGAATTTTTGTAGGCATTATTATTATGCTTCAACAAAAACGATGCTTCTAAAAATAAATACTTTTCAATGTTGCACCCGGCAACAAAATTCTTCTGGCCGCAGAGACTGTAAACCGAAAGTTCTTATTCTATTTTTATATGGCTGATTTTCCGCAATGTTTTCTATGCACAGCTTTAACCGCATTTTTTGTACGAAGAAATTGAACGAAACGTTTTTAACAAGTTCTTTCATTACATAAGATATGTCCTCCTAAATATAACTTTTATATCATCATTACTTTCGTCTTAAGTTTATTGATATTTAAAAAAATAGATGAATGATGAGACCAGAACAAGAAAAACGCATTTTTATAAATAATTATTAAGAAACAGCTATAATTTTATCGACTCTATAAACGGTAACCGGATTTGATCGACAGCAAACCTATATTGCGCACAACGTAATTTAGAATTGGTGACCAATCAAAATGACCAAGCGTGTCAGTTATCTAAGACATAATAAATCTAGTAAATCCATTTAGTAAAAACAATGAACTACTAAAATTACAAAACAAACAAGAGTTTCCGGAAACCATATAAGGTTAAAGAGTAGCAAAGATAATATGAAATGTTTGTTTGCGAACGAAACGAGTGACATTCGGTATCAAAAGTCTGAACAATAAACAAAGCCGCGAAAATAATGACTAAGTAGTTCAATAAGCTGCAAATCAATATTTGTTTTGTGAAAAAAAAAAAAACACGGGAGAACGAAAACATGCGTAGAATGAAAGGAAAATCGTATTGTGTCGACTAAGTACTTGTGATCCTACGAAATCGTGAATGTCAACTCTGAACACGAACGAGGGAGTTGTTTGGTAACAAAAGGTGAGAAACATTTGTTGATGTGCTATTGCTACGCTACGATCCTGCAGGGAAATAACTGTGAACGTGCGTCAAGGAAAAGAAACAACACGAACACAAGTAAAATATTTGAAAATATTGATCCAAGTGTGGGTATGTGGAGCCTACATGAGGAAAGACCGACTAAATAGGACATATTTAAGCATGTACATATTTAAGCGGGTACTTTGATAATGTATTATTCTCTTGAGGATAGTCACGCATCTGTTACAATTCTTATAAGTTAAAGTGTTCTTTCCACGTGTTCATACACACGCCATAATTCACGTAGAAAGCACCTGACCTTTTTGAAGGACGTCAAAAGAGCTGTCTTTCTAGGGCGTCACCCCATGGAGTATCAACCCATGTATTAAGTTTTTATTCATAACCAAGCCGATCTTTCGAAAGCCTGTGAATATAAATCTTAAACAACAAGATCAAAACAATCTAAGCTCACAGAAATAGACATTATCTAACAAAGACAGAAGACAAATGCATCGATTCCAAAGTAACAATTGGATACGAAATATTCAATAAAAACTTGGACGACCCGAAACGGCCTCAATGTAAATATAAATAAGCATACAAACAAAAGAGGACGTGGGGTAACACGTGCCAGTGATAATGTATTATGTAATCCAGGCCTTTGGAAATATAAATACAGGGAAATAATGATACATTCCGAAGTTTATACAACTGAAGCTTTCTTTGAAAGATAGTGAGAAATAACCAAGGTTTATTTAGTTGCCAAGCGAGGGTTGCCTTGAAGTTTTCTTTTGCAAAGATGACAAATTCTCAGGAACTTCCACATTTCTAGTGTAACAAAGAAAATTATTACGTACAGTAAACTATACAGTAAGGTTCTGTAGACTTTAGATATCGATTATTATGAGATTCAACATCTGTTATGTTTGATGGTAATTGATGCGTTGTCATGTAAAGCCTGCAGGCTCCCTCCATTTGTGTGAACTTAGTGGAATTGAACGAGGATCTAATATATCATCCAAATCAGTATCCAGTTTTATTCGCCATAATACAGGAAGCGTAGGACTATGTGAAGATTATTAGAAATATTCTGCATTGACGTAAGCAGAAACGTTCGCAAATGAATATTGGACATAATCGCTTATTACAAAGAATAGCAATGTTGAAATTCGTCGGTGTTACCGTAGCTAAAAGCAATAAGTACCTAAACCGTGTTGTATTGTCCAAGGCTAGCAATATTGATGTAGGCCTGGCCTAACATGTTTTCTAAATGTAAACGTCTAATGTGTATCAATTGCAAATTACTTAAGAGTGCGATAGCTTGATTCACAAGGTCAAGGTTGATTAGAACGCGCCGATTGAGCATTCGAGACAGAGTACGAGAAAACTTGTCGTCTCTTTTACACGCAAGCTGAAAATATCAATTAGCAAGAGATAGAGAATAAATAGTCGGGCGCAAACCGCCTACCTAACAGATCCATCACAAAACTTCAGTGCCGTCCGCATTCCGTGGCTGAAAATAAATCATTAACTAAATTAGATTTTCTTCGGCGATACATCATTTTGTGACAAGAACGAATTTGCTAATGGTGATTAAAGTAACTTAGCTTAAACCAACAACAGGAAACATCGTAACTTTATTAGAGGATTCAGTTTGATACAGTTGCTTCTCTGAAGAAATCATTTCAACATTTTCTCAGTTTCGATACATCTACAATTCTAGACGATGTTTAGGTTTATCAAAAAAGTGGACTGAATGAATTTCTAAAGATAACATTGAGCAGTCGTGCCACGAGACAACGAAGCCGCATTTTAAATATTTTAGTCCATGCGTCGGACCACGTGCGGCCTGTTACCGTGCCGCCTCGTGCGCTTGCGCAACCGTGCGGTAAGTGACAGGCTGTGCGACCACGGCTATTGGCGACGCATCTCACACCAGATTGAATGATTAAGAGGTAATTTAACATGCGACCAACGGGCCGTCTCGCTCCACAAGTCGAGGTAATTCAAGAATATTATAAGATAAAATAGTTTCTGGGTCAATCACAATCTGAAAGATAAGGGATTATATACGAGTTAATTAATATTTGAACGCATCGCTGCTGTCTCGAATGTAACGGTATTTATTTACACTTTAAAATAAATTATCGAACAGATAAAAAATGAGCACATACAATTGCAATCGACTGTTGGTAAAGTTTATCATATTATCGGCAATTATGAAAATACAAAACCTAATAAAAATGTAAACATCAGAAGCTCACGTGAATTCGGTTATCAGACTGAGACACTGATGTAATATTTGTAGTCTATTTTTATAACACTGTAGACTCCAATGCCAGACGGCAAAACTCGAAGAGATGAGGGCCAAACTAAAACCGAAGAAACCCTTGCCTGGAGCACAGTATAGCAGAATCACAAAATCTCAATTAATATTCACGATTAATACACTCAATCCACAAGGTGAAGAAAAAAACACAAGAAGAAACCCAGTATTGTATGTTTTACACGAAATTACCGAACAACAGTTTTTTGTGTCTGTATTGCAATAGTTTCCTCATTGAGGTTCATTGTCTGAGGAAGATCTTTGGTAATACAAGTTTTTTGAACAATAATTAAGTAGTAAAGCTATTGATTTGTAACTAGTCAATTATTCATATATACGTGAGTGACTTGTAAGGCGCATTGGCCCTAGGATAGTCCCTTGTGTAAGAACTTAGAACGTGACGACAAAGTCGTTACTGAAGTGTTTATTTGTCATTATTATAGTTTTCCAAAGCTTGAAAAATCCTCGAAGTTTAAACTAATTGTTACTTCAACAAAATTTTAATTTAAATCTGCCTTTAAAGCTATATCTTTTCCTAGACGTTCTTGTAAAAGATTGCAAAGAACAGTTTCACCTTGCACATTCTTTTGTTTAATTAATTGTTGACATTGTTTTCAATTACATTTACGTGTTGTTTCTCCCGATGATTTACATTTGTCGCCCGTGGCTTGATAACACAGGTAAGGTTATTATCATAGCCATGTTAACAGAGGCACATGTTATCAAAACATACAACTAGATCGCTGCACAAAGATACTCTGTCACGTTTCTCTTCATATCTAGCTTAGATGTAATGCATATCTTAACCTAGGTCTGGTCTAGGGATCAGGCACGAGTATAACTTTCATTGGAAATTTCAATTTCCATGTTTTGCCTTCAGATTGCTTGGGAACTTATCGGTGTACACGAGTGAAGTTGCATCACCTTACTGTAACTCATTAGTTATCCCCATAATGACAGCTCCAGTAACATATTCATAAGGTTAATCTGTCTTTTTTCTTTCATGTGAATTTTATATCCCACTATTATTTTCTTGGATACTATATCAACTTTAGTTTTTCCAGGGTGTACTACTTTATGCTTGTATTGAAATTAGTTTTTAAACCAACTCCCATAGTCACCCACACAGTTGAGCCGGGGTTACCCATAAAAACGAATATTCTCAGCTAATGATGTAAGTAATTTACCACACGGAGATGTGTAGCAATATAGATTAAACTAGTACCACGAATACATGCGCAAAGTTACGCAATATGAAGGAAGCGTTAATTCGTTAGAACAATTATTGGTTTTGTTTTATACCTCTTTACGTACCCTCTCTGTTTATTGAAGCATTATGGTATCATCATGATATCATATCATTTCTAAAATAAGTTTCTATAATTTATCTCCAACTATAAGAGTTTCGCGATGCGCTGTTTAAACATCATTTTGTGTATTTTTTTTAATATTTTCCTTATCTCTTCAGAAATCTTGTGAACCATAATATAGGGTATGTGTTAATGAAAGTGGATCTGTCTGATTAGCAAGTAATGTTATAATATCATCGGATGTTTCAGATCCACACTAAGTAGAACTAAAATGTTCTGAATATTTGACTTGCTCATATGCACGTTGTCTTTACATACAATTGTTTACAAAAATATAAAAAGAAGTTTATGGTTATACAGACACTTCATCTTGCTCTAGATATAGAAACACACGCACGTTTTACATTTTGGTCTTTTAATTTTATTCTTTACATCAATATGCTTTTGAAGGTTAACCCGTTTTGGACCACTATCTTGGGGATTTTTTAGGGTTCCGTACCCAAAGGGTGAAACGGGACCCTATTGTTTTCGTTCCTGTGTCCGTCCGTCCGTTGCTCATTTTCTAAATAACGGTACGGAACCCTTCGTGCGCGAGTCCGACTCGCACTTGGCCGGTTTTTTAGTACCAGTTTCACAATTTTGGTCATCTAAATAATATTAGAGACGCTGAGGCGGAAATGTAGTATGTCAAAAGTTTACAGTGCTAAATACTACAAATTAGAACTTCTCTTGTAAAAACGTAATATTCGAGCCTGAACATTGCTACTCGGCATGGGGCAATACAAAAGTGGTTATACCACTTTTCCTAAAATCATGTGTTGTTTTTAGAACACCGAACCTTTCAAATGCTAGCGGGACTAAGTAAATGACCATAATTATGTATATAATATGTTGTCATTTGAATGTAAGATAAGTGTAGCTTTTTAAAAGTAATCTATTGACAAGAACTGAGAATTTCAGTGTATTTGAAACAGAGAGCGGAGTTATCTCTCTTTAGGATAGTTTTGGCAAATGACACGAGAGATTTGCAGCCCGCTTGGCGCAGTGGCTGAGAATGAAACAAATATTTATACAATCTACATACATAGATGTGGTTCCGGATCTGAGTGTTTGTATATGTGAGTAGTCTGTACACACACACGAAGCTTCTGAGATCTTAGACCAAATTAACAGACTTGAAGACACACTCAAGTTCTTAAAAAAAAACAACAGATCAACCAACAAACTGGTCATACTGACAATCTGGTCGACTCGAAATCTATATTCAATCGTTATTTTCTTGTTAATATGCATATGGAAGTAGCTCTGTCTGTGTATAACATGATCACGCCAAACGGTTTAACCGACTGAATTTAACTTTGGCACAGAGATAGGTGGAGCTCTGGAGACGGAAACGGCGACTTTTTATCTTAATAGGAGAGTTTCTTCAGGATGCGGATTAAACGTGGATGGAAACGTGGTTCAGAAATTACCTTGCTTTAAAAGAAGTCTTATATTTTTATAGATATTCATGAAAAATACATTACCGTGAGGACTTAGTAGTCAATATACAAGGACGATCAAATCAATTTGAATAATTGTGGTTTTGTTCAGGACATTAGTTGAATCTAATGAATTATTAACAAAATCATAATGATTTTAAATATACATATGAATATGTTGAGGCCTGTGCTTTGGCCTTTTAGTAAATGTAGGTCAATGAATATTAAAATCAAATATATCATTTATGAAATAATGCCACAAAAATATCAATCATACATTTTTGGCTAAGAATAAATAGCCATGCGTTAGGGACTCATCTACCTGATTTATTTTTACATTACACTACATCATTCGATTTTCTTCTTTCAAAGTTCAGTTTTTCTTTAGGTTCATTGGACGTCTTACCTTCTGGGTTTAGGTTTTCTCACTTAAATCAGATTGAGAGCAGCATTAAGAAACATATTATCTTGAAGACGTGATTGAGTATGGCAATAGAAAAAATGGACTCATACTGCTACTTCATCACCATCCTCCTATCGTCCCATTTTTATTTGGAGTCGGCGCGGAATTTGTATATTCCAAACTCTGCTATCTACCGATATCTCCTGAATAACGCTATTATCATTATCATTTTTCTCATAAGTAATCCATCGTTTCTCTATATGGATGGCTCATGCTTCTTACATTTTTTTCTATTTTGATATTGTTTAGAAACATACAATCTTTTCGCAGTGTCCACTATCAGATAAAACTTGTCAATGCGTCCAGTCCGACCCATTTCTCCGGTCAACGACATTTCATTCATGTTGGACCTAAATTGGTTATCTTATCGTTGGCTTCCCTTTGTGTTTAATTAGATACAAGTGATACGAGATAGCACTTTGTATACTTATTTACTGCTGCGGTCATTCGTGGCGTTTATGGTGACTACCAATTCTTGCATGACCAGTTTCTGGGCAGGGCTTTTAAAGTTTTTTGAAGAAAATCGTTTCGTAGATGGAAAGCCGTCTTAGAAGTAAAAACAAAAATTGACGGACATTTTAGGAAAATATATATAAGTAATTTGTTTGAGTTGTTTTGACGTAAGAACTCGCCTAAATATTTATGAAAATATCTGGTTGGTAATGCTGTGCCCTCGGGGGTTAGCACTTTTATCAAAGAGAATATCTAAAGGCACCCACTTAGCCGTGACATCTTACGGCGGATCTTGAGGATCAACATTGGAGAAACCGCACTTATTCTTCAAAGAAATAACTTATACGTATACCGGACCCTTTTTATACTTTATCCCCAACAACGGACATCTAAAGCCCTCTTCTGACTTAGAAAGAATGATAAAAACCGAATTAATGTACATAACATACATAACTTTCCATCAAGTGTCCGCTTTCTACCCATAACTGTCAGCCGGGTACGTTTAAAACAATCTGGCTTTCTTTAAAACAAAAAGACGTTCGCGTTTCATAATTACGCGATTTAAATAATTACCAGAGTCAATGACCATCCAAAACATAGTCAGGTAACAATTCGGTGTAAACTAGTTAGCTCATCATATGACCGACGCGTGCGCATATCGAGTCTGTAAACAGAGCGGAGTGCGCGGGCGCCATTCTGACCCCCGATAGTGGTCCCCGGCGATAACACGCCAGATAACTTGAGACTCTAGGGTCGCTCCACTGACAACACGTCTTATTTAAATAGATATGAGACACACTAAACAGGACTGTTAAGTAACCACATTTTTACTAAACAGGTTTACATAACATCTCAAACGAACCTCGGACGGTGTTAAAGCATAATATTCTGATAAATCTGACTGATACGGAATTGAATACAATAAAAAGATAACTTCGAAATAAGTAGTACCATGATATTGACGCACATTCGTTATTTTGATCATTATAAAATGGGAGATGGTGAATATTTTTTGTTAACAATTGGTATGGCAACCAGTTGATCCCTTGCCTAGAAACAAGGTGAGGGTACGAGGTAAAATCCGAACAATAATGCTGTAATATCGTCTCATTAAAATGAAAGCTCAAGTTATGTTTATTATGATAAAACAAATATTCTCATCAATGCCTAAGGTAATCATTAAAATACACTCAGACATGGCTTAACTACTAGGACTACTAAAGGGAAATAATATTTTCATCCCACCATCTCGGAAAGAGTAGTTTTACCCTTTGATATCTGAGCGTAAAAGCCGTTTTTATTCTCTAGAGCGGCAAAGTGATTTGAATTTAGAACATCGTGTGCAATACTCCATTTGTGACAATCTTGATAAGACTTTTCAAACAAATACATATTAAACAAATAAAATACTGCTTAAAATAATTATTCAATTAATTAAGTAATTTTTATTATTGTTTTTACATAGATTTTTAACCTCGTTTCATTTTTAAACTGAGTTTTCAAATAAATGAACTTTAATAGGTACTTCTTTTTAATTTGATAGGTATTCATATGTGCGCGCCATTTTGTTTTTTGGCATTTAGTAATGAGGGTTTTCTAAAATGGCGTCCACGAGGTGGCAGCACCGAGTCGTCAGGTCCAGGTAACTGTCAAAGTGCTTATCTTTACTATGAATAGTGAACGATTTTAGTGTTTTTTTTTTATTTTATAATTAAAGCACTGCATTATTGTTTTACTATTGCGGTTGAGTAAATAAAAAAAAACTAAATCATATTGTGTTAACAAATTTTTCAACAAGCTTTTCCTTAGTACCAGTGACTTTTGCACCCTCTCTCTTAGCTCAATTTTTAGTTCGGAAACCTTATTCTGACCGTAGTCCATAATAAAATCAATAACACTTCCAATATAACAGAATTTCAATAAACAATAAGTTCGGCACCTACAATTCCATACTATTTGACAGCTGTTTGGACCTGACGACCTGACGCATACGAAGCGCCGCCTGGCGGCAGAAAAAGTATCGAAAACCCTCATTTCCTCGATGAAGTGGGATGAAATTATTATTTTTTATTGTTTTGAGGTCGATTTTAAACCTCATTACATTTTTAAACTGAGTTTTTGCATATATCAATTTTAATAGGTAAATCTTTTTAATTTACTATGTGTGACGTGCGTGCCATTTTCTTTTTTTGAGTTTAAAAATTTCCTCGATGAGGTGGGATGAAAAGTTACGTGTTGCACTCGAGTGCAAAGATTTTTCACCTTGTGCTCTTTTGATTCCCTCGCTATCGCTCAGGATTCTAATTATTGAAACACTCGCTACGCTCGTGTTTCAATTTTAGAATCCTTCGCTTGCTCGGTCATCAAAATTGAGCCCGCGGTTAAAAAGCAACTTTGCACTCTTGTATAACAAATAACTATTTTTCGAGTTTTCAAATGAGGAGGTCTATGAAATGGGTAAAAAGTGTGTGTTTTAAGAGCATTTGCTTTGACATAATATTGAGGTACCTACATATCGACCGAAGCACATAATATTGAGTTGTCACCGCAAAATATTTTGAAATCCTTGGTGAAAATGGAAGCCTGACGACAATTTATTGGAACAACCTAAACAATTTTGTTTGTTTTCTCGAATAATCCGGAATTAGGTCTGATATCGTTTCTGGAAATCAGTCCTTTGATGTTGTAATTATAGCAATAATATTGAACGTTATATTAACCCGCCGAATAAATATATTAAAGTTATTACGTCCATCAATTATAATTATACTGTTTGTTTGTTCTGCTTTTGGATTGAAGAGGAGACCTTATATCAATGGAGACTGAAATCTGGAAGGCGTAATATTGATTTCGTGGGTAACTACGCAAATGTCTGGTCATATATTCGCGGCCCATTTGTTTTGCCTCACAGTATTTGTGAATGGTTCTCACTCACTGAATGCAGGCGAGATGCAGACGGTGATAATACTTTTTTACTTTGTTATACATATTTGGCTTTTTGAATACTGGTTGATCTTTGTCGTGATTTGTTTCTTTGAAAAAATATTTTTGATTATCAAGATAGTTTTTTTACCCTCCTCAGTACTAGAAAGAACCTACTTAATCATCTGAATTACATGATAAGTATTTAACACGTGGCTCACTGACCCATGTAATAATGCGTTATTTTGACGAAGGACAGAATTTCGTGTTTCCTTATTAACAGTTGGTAAATCACACGGTAATTATTATACTGTGGTGTATATCTCGCCTAAATTATTCAGGCACAAAATAACACTGTAAAGCAACAACATAAATAGGGTGCTTTTGAAAATCTGCATATAAGATACTAGCTTCTGCCAGCGGTTTCACCCGCATCCCGTGGGAACTACTTCCCGTACCGGGATAAAAAGTAGCCTATAGCCTTCCTCGATAAATGGGCTATCTAACACTAAAAGCAATTTTCAAATCGGACCAGTAGTTCCTGAGATTAGCGCGTCCAAACAAACAAACAAACTCTTCAGCTTTATAATATTAGTATAGATTAACCTGTTATATTAGGAAGTCATGGTATAAATTACATTATGGATAAAAAAATCTTGGCGCGAATGAGACGCTAATGTGTAAATATTTAGCAAGATATCCGGTTTGTCATCATGCATGTGTATCGTGTTCTATACATCATTTGAGTAGCATCTTCAGGCGGCTGCATAACACGTCCATTTAATAGGACACCGCGAAGGAATGTGAACCCTTATCTACAGAATACAGCTGAGTGACGTTACACAACCTTTTGTAAAATCACGTTTCGTTTACCGTTTCTGAATTTGAAGCAGTTTTTCTACGTTTCATAGACAACACTCCATTTGTTTTATTACGACATTAGAAAAATAACCGTTTCTATTACATAAAAGCTACGCTATATAAATATAGAGACAAAACTTTATCTATTAAAGCATTTATGTAAGTATATGTAAATTGAAGCCCTAAAATTCGATTGTTTCAAAACCTAACAAAACACTATCATTAGAACTCTGTATAGACTTTCGGCGAAATTAACGCAACTGTTATTACAAACCGGGTAAACGAAAGAGAAAATTTTGCCCACAGCAATTAAATTGCTTTAGAAGTTTAATTAGAAATCTGATTACGAAAAATAAACGATGGTAAGGCCGTTCACGTGTTGTGTCAATTGAGACAAATTAATGTGTTATGATGGGAGCGGTTTGACCGCGGAATAGCAGCATTATGTTACATGTGTAACGCCATTTCCTTTGGGTCAAGGAGCCAAGCTGGTACTAATTCTTGAGTATAATGAGCTGTCTGGGGCTGAATAACGTGGACTTCAACATCACTACACGTTTATGGCTTCAATCAGGGTCATGATCCGTGTCTTAAATCCAATGTAGCAAAATGCTCAGAAGATTTTTTTATCTAAAACCTACATATTTGTCATCCCCATAAAAAACTTTGGAGTACGTCGCCTCCCCGTTCTTCTTTTAATTTAAATTAAATTTTAATGGGGTGTTTAGTTTTTTTGTACATTTGCACCAGAGATATTTGTTCTCTCTTGTCTTCGTAATCAACCTAGCTACGTAAATCTTTCGCCAAAGTCCATCGGATGACCATCCGTCAAGAATATTTAAAGTCTTATGGAATGTCCTCATCCTCATGACTCTGATGTGACTGCCGATGTCAAGTTTTAGAGCTTCTCAACACTCGGGGCTACTTTGAACGATCCCCTAACTAACGTATTCATTTCGAAGTCATAGTCGAGTTATTGATTCTGTATTAAACTGCGATATTGTAAAAGCTTTATCAGAAGGCCGGCGTATTTTTATAGTAGTGATGTAATTACTGCCATAATGAGTTTCATATCTAGTTTTTAATTATTCTTATACATTGTGTACCTATATGAATTATGTAAACCTTTAGTATTTTTTGCAACACAACTTTTATATCATATTGATAATACCTGTGTGTACAGTACCTACATAGTAAAAATAGTAAACAATTAAAAGATATGGGAGTTGTCATAGATAACGATTAACAAATGATTACGTAATATTTAAGTACTTAAGTATAATCAATATACTTAGACGATTATTTTACGTCATTGGCCATGTTAGGTGGAGTGCCATTTGATTGAGAGTTGATTGGACTTCATTCTGTTCAAAAATGTGATATAATCAACGCAGTACTTAATCAAGTTTTAGCTGAATTTAGTGCAAAATTTAGACGAATTCATTGAAAATTGGCGTTATTTGTAATCGGAACTTCTGACGTTTTGTATACGTAACTATGGTCTACTCGACAACAACACGAGATTAAAACATTGATTAAATTTTGAGTATCGCTTGAGTACCTAGGTATCTTATTACATAGAGTAGTTACACCGTGACGTTTCATCTCAAGTGCATCCCATCCGAGAAATGGCTGTCATTGAACATCTTTATCAGTCGTTACGGGTACCTAGTCAGAATCCAATAAGTCTGACAACCAGTCTTATTTAGAGTTATATTAGGGGTATTGGGATGCCTGGGTAGCTGGGTTGAGGAGGTACAGATAGGCAGTCGCTTGTGTGTAGGTACTCGGCTGCATCCGGTAAGACGGGAAGCCGACTCCAACATAGGTGGGAAAAGGCTATGCAGATTATTCAGCCGAAATATCATCCGAGAAAGCTCGGTTGAAGTTTCTGGCTAAAACAAAGGCTTTTCGACCGTTATTGGAGCCACACCCAAAAATTTTGTTATTGAGGCAAATTTCCTTATACCTAAACGGAACCAAGAATTAATTAGGTATGTTGACGCTTGCTCGTGGATCATTAAGGGTTGTTAGTTTCAATACAGTGTTAATACCGTCGCCTCAAGGTAGGATTAAAGCAATATTGTTAAGTTAACATTGCTTGCGAATGTTATTATTCTAATCTAGCGTTATTAGAAATGCGTAAAACAATTGACAGAGTCGGTAAGTTGATACCATTTTTTCGGAATTCCAATTTCAAATCCATATTCGTAACAATTTTTTAAAAATGGTAGCTATTTTGTTTACGTCTGTCGTAGGCAGTTGGCACGCAATTATATAGTTGTTAATTAGATAATATACATTAGAAAGACAGAATAGCTACAATAATTATGTTTTCTTTGTTAGCCTAATTAGTTATGATGATTATGACGGCCGATATGTAAGTGCGTACCTACAAATCATCAGCTGACTCCGGCTTTCATTACCTACCTACGTCTATTGTTTTGTTTGTACTTACATACTAATTAAAACTAAACTATACATGAAATAGTTTATCTATTATAGGAAGGGCTTCATAAAAGTTGGAAAGATCAGTAAATAAAAATAGTAAAAAGTGCAAATGAATTCATTGCCGGACCTTACCTCTCGCACCATTCCCGTGATTGACCGGCGCCCCGTTGACTTTGATCGGCCTCCCGTCCGCAGTACATTTTAAAAGCATATTTTCAACTATCCAAACATTCACCTATTACGATCCATCCGAATCAGTCAAAACAATAAACTTCGAGAGCACGAAAACAAAAACACGCAACAGAGTGTAGTTTTTTTTCTTTCGCGCCAACCGATTGGTTGTCGCGCGTGACGTCAAAAGTCAATTTGAAACCACTCGAATCGACACAAAAACTATAACGCGTTATCTTCTCAGTTCAATTAATGTAACACGTTTAATTAGTTCACACAACACGGTTAACACCACTAGCAGATGTATTTATTATCGAATAGCACAAAACCGTACGCGATTCGGTAACTGGTGAAATACACACACCGCAATGCAACAGGCTGGCTGCTTGACTGAAATGAAAACTGCTGCGATTTGCGATACGGGCCACGGCTGTTGCCGTGTTTTGATTGATAGAAAAAGAAAAAATGAATGAAACAAGTGTGAAGTTTGTCACGAGAGCGATATCGTTATCTCGCTCTTTTTCACTGCTATGGTAACATAATTATTTGTCTTTGTCACTATATTCAGGATCAATTTGAAATGAACTTGCAGTTATAATTAATAAAAGAATTTTGATACTGTTATTTTGATACCGCACCATTTTGTTTGCGCAGTTTGGACAGTGGAATGGTTAGAATCAGTTATCAAGAGACAAAGATAGAAAATCTGATAATAATTACTTTTTTTTCTTAAGTTGGTAAGCCTGCGTCTAATATTGCCATTTAAAAAATGGTTTTTCCTCATTATATAACAGTTATTTAAAATAAGTGATTAAAAATATTTAACTACGTCAATTTATTTATATGGTTATATATTTAGTTTTTTTTGAATGAGTATCCTAAAACATTTGCATTATTCGTTAAATAAAAGACATTCTTCCAATTAAGGTTTTCCTAAATGACAACACTGTCTTGTCGCCGCTGCAGACAGCCGCCATATTTTATTATGAGAGCGCAGTGTTGCCAACGAAGGCGATTTTTCGCCATTTAGGCTACTCGGATTGGAAATCGGCGCCAAAAAAATCTTAAGGGCGACCGGTCGCCTTTTAGGCTACTCGAAAAAGATGAAATGTCCCTTTCAAAGTCCCTTCCGTGTTCAGAGATTTAGCGGAATTTTCCTTGCGTTGTCTCTCATTACCTGTAAGTAATGCAGTCGTAGAAAGAATTTTCAGCGTGATGGACACTATGAAAACAAAATTAAGAAACAGAATGCAAGTACCCATGCTTATTGCCATTCTTAGAATTCGTACACATGTGAATGTAAGAAGCATATGCTGCAACAACTTTCAGCCAAACAATCATAAGATAAGTTTACATGCTGGAAGAAAAATGTACGATTCCAGCGGAGCTTGCGCCGGCACTAGCACAGCATACACATTAAATGTTGACGACGGCGAGGGTTGTTTCCAATTTTCGGAAATCTATTTAGATAGCTTCTAAATAATTTTAAGATCACCCTCTCTTTCATTTTTCGTCTCAAACCTTTTTATTTTTTATGTATTACATTTTTTTCTATTTCTCTTATAATATTGCTCAGAAAACGCTAGATCACGTGACTGTGACGTCACTGCGCAATATTCATTCCTTTACAAACTAACATACTAACTAATTAATTTCTTAATTTTAATCATGTATTTTTATCAAATAGCTACAAAAACTATAATATTTTATACCTACGTGTAAATTACTTTTATACGTTTAGCACAAAAATAAAATACCTCAAATGTTTTAAGTTATGTACCTACGCGGTAAAATGAAACGGTGCAAAGAAACGTAAAGTTTGTGTTTAGTTATATTGAGGTTATGTTTGTGTCAGCGTTCGAAAGATTTGATGCTGTTTCAAAAAACTTAAATAAAATGAATACCTACAAGGTTTGTGTTGTACGAGGCTGTGGAAATACGACCATTAATGCTCCAAATAGATTGTTCATCTACGTTTCGCTGCATAAAAATCTTGGTTATTGGCAAAGAACTGAGCGACCATAAAAGAGTCTACTCTAGGAATTAGAACTATCAGCTTTCATAAATCCTTTCTCCATAATTCTTTATCAGTTGTATCACTTAAATGCAATTAAAGCAAGTTAACAAAACAGTAATTCTGAGGTTATTTCGGGTTATATATCTGTCACTGTGGAATACTTGTCATTGTCAAATATAGAAAGAATGACGACACCAGTCTCTACTCGTCGTTTTTAATGGCGTGACGTCATAGGCTATAAATTTAAATTTCATAAATTAATTAAAAATTATATGGTCAGTTATAAATAATATAATATAACTTATCGTGTTTCTAGTTTTGTGAACATTCATTTATTTTTAACTAAATGAATACTAGGAAACAACCCTATTGCTCGCAGCGGATGAAGCAGAATCGGAGTGCATTTAAAATTTTAAATAAATTGTTAAAAAATGAGTTTTTTGTTTTAGTTTTTGCGTTTGGGCTACTTTAGGCTACCTCATTTCAAATTAGGCTATTTTAGGCTACTCAAGCTTTAAAAATGGGCGACATCAGGTCCCGACTTGTTGGCAACACTGTGAGAGCGCCATTTTGAGAAATTCTTTAGGTGACGCCGACGCGACGCTTCGTTACTATTGTGAATTTCGAAAATTACAAAGCGCATTAATAATCTGTTTCAAATAAAATGGGCAAGAAAGATAAAAAAGGCGATACCACCGACGGATCCAGTGAGGAGGAGTATGTTGTCGAGAAAGTTCTCGATAAACGTACAGTAAAAGGAAAGGTAAGATTTTCAGCATTTTTCCTTAATTTAATTGGGAGACTATGTATTGTTCGGTTGTTAATTCCTCACGTAGTTGCATCTATACTTACCATGCAAGAACGGAAGATGGGTCTGTTACGGTAAATATTATGTTTTAACATGAAAACGAAGACTAAGCGGTAACCTCTTGTCCATACAATATTTTTCTGAACATTATTGAACTGCTGAAGTTCTGGACCATTATTTCGTATATTGTTTATTTATGATTATGATAGTAGTATGCAGAGTCATTTGATTCGAAGGTGTTCATCTCATCTTTAATCCTGATCATTTGTCAGGTCTGAAAGAAATTGACAACATTCCAGCCCGCGCATGATACGTTACTCTCTGAAATTATAAGTTTACCTGATCTTGGTATAGTTCCCGGCACGTAAGTTGGCAAGAATCGTGAGATGAAAACAGGTCCTATTTTTTTCAAGCAGACATAATCGCCAATAAATGATGTCAATAACCATAGAATAATGCACAAGCAATAACAGGGACCACTTCTTTGTATAATTTAGTGCACTATGTGCGAGCTCACACTTATTAAAGGTCCCAAGTCCTTGCCAAGTTATATGCCGGCTACTGTAGTCTGGTTGTCCTGGTCTGGTTGGTAATTGATCTTAATATCTTAGGTCAGAAGTAGAAGAAGTGTAGCCTTGTCATCCTAGGTTTCCAGTTCAGTAAAGTATTTTGGCTTTGTTTTGGGATTATTGTTTTCCCGTTGATTCCCATCCTGATATTGAAAACTGAAAGTTGGATGTTTTGTATCTTCTGAGAAATTACGTGTAAAAGGACATAATCTTACACTAGGGAGTATGCAGGGTTCAAGTACAATGGAATTTATAGGGCTAGTACACAAGGATGTACATAGAAAAAGTATTCTGACTCTCAGTAATCGAGATATTGTGCAGGTACCCCTCAGTAAGACTGACGGTTGAACTGTGTTCTAAACTAAATGGTTTTTTTTTATAGGCTCTAATATTTTGTTGTAGGTGCAATATCTTTTAAAATGGAAAGGTTACAAGGAAGAAGAGAGTACCTGGGAGCCTGTGGAGAATCTAGACTGTGAAGAGCTCATCAAGACCTTTGAAGACAATAGGAAGGAGAAAGAGGTATACATCTTCAAATCCTACTAATCCTACTAACTACTAATATTATAAATGTGAAAGTTTGTGAGAATGTATGGATGTATGTTTGTTATTCTTTCACACAAAAATGGCTGGACGGATTTGGTTGAAATTTGGTATGTAGATTGGTGATACCCTGGATTAACACATAGGCTACTTTTTATTAGAAGCTAGTATTGACATAAATAAACTTATCCTATGTCTAATTCTTTATGTGTACTAAAAGACTCAATGTAGTCATCTATTGTCATATTTAATGAGATTGCACTTTGCAGATTCATGATTTTCTGACATCATTTAAACTTTCATGAAGCAATGTTGGGAAGTTGATGATACACCTGTGCCTTGGCAAACACTTTAATGCCGGTCCTGTGACTTATCTCTTGTGTGGGATTGCTGTTTCATTAGTCTTTGAGAGTGAGGGAATAGTCTCCACATGTCTTTGTGCAATTGCGTTTAGAAGACAGCCTCTGCAACTTAGTCTGGATGCCATTTACATATTCTCTTTAATTCAGGCTAAGAGCAAGAAGCCAGAAGACCGCGGCAAGAAGCGTGTCCGCGAGTCAAGTGAGGAGACGAACTCTGGCCGCAAGGGGCGCGGCACCAGCGTCTCTTCTGTCGATGATCATAAGGAATCCAAAAGGGAACGCAAGGAAGACAAGGCTAAGTCCGGCTTTGATAAGGGACTGAAGGCTGAGAAAATTATTGGTGAGACATTTTATGGTGTCATAGCTAACTACAGGAATTGTTAAATTACTTGTTTACTCTGGAATTGTCAAAAAACGCTTTAGCGCGTGAAGAGACACCTTAAATGGCAAATTTCGCAGTAGCAATGCTATTTGACAAGAACTAAAAGTATGATTCTTCTGCAACTCTCCTTCTGTTCTGCAATACATGTAGGAAATAATAATTATTATTAATCAAAAGCCAACATGGAACAATTACAAATTATAACATAAAATAAATATACATAAAGTAAAAAAATACAATACATAAATGTATATATATGTTATAGTTCGTATGTAAATAGGTTTAATTGCAATACTTGTAGAGTCTCTTCAGTCTAGACTTTAAACTGCTGAAGACTGACAGAAGATTGTGTTGTTGTGGTCAAAAGGTTCTCTGGAGTCTCGTTCATTGAAAACTATTCTTTCATATGAAGGAAAGAACTGAAATGACAAAATTGCTATTTATTTTTATTCAGGTGCATCAGATGCGACTGGCGAGCTGATGTTTCTTATCAAATGGGCCGACTCCGATGAGGCTGAGCTGGTGCCTGCTAAAGTCGCTAATGTTAAATGCCCACAGCAGGTATGATATACTTTATTATTTATAAAATTTATTTTGTGTGCTTAAGTTAACATAGATTCTATTTTTATTAGTAAGAAGAATGCCATGTATATGTTCTCGCCAAACTGAGTCCCAAACATGTGCAAACTTGTGCTTGGTAATAAGTTGAGATCCACCATTAAGTTGGGTTGGTTGGAAAATTGTAGGTCTTTTTTTTTGTGGGAAATCGTCTGATCGTCATCACACTGGAAAAATGCACCCACAGCAGGTGGGAATGACAGACTTACCGGCTAAACCCACCATGTTCCTCCTTGAGCCCTTTGTGTAACAGGGATGCGGTACCTCTTACGAACTATATGTTTAAGACATGTTGTGACTTCCAGGTGATTGCATTCTACGAGGAGAGGCTAACATGGCACACGCCGGCGGAGTCGGAATGATACAGGAGCGCGTGTGGCATGCCCAGCATCCGTTACGGCGGGGACTATTTCTACGTCCGCGCTATGGAGATCTACGAGCGACAACGCCACATTTAAACCCGTCACAGACAGTGTTGCTAGGACAGGACCTTCTAAATAGTGTTGCCATACTTCGCAATTTCTAATTTGGTAGCTTTGTCGATGAGATGTGATTTTTATGTGGGATCTTCTCGGGCCGAGAACGTATTTGGTGTATTCCTCTATGAATGTCTAGTTACTAAGTGCAGTCATTACATGGTTCCACTGACCATATTTTTACATCAATGGCTGTCATGATTTTTCGGTATGATAATATGTCAAATGTATATTATTTTCAAGAGATCGTCTTGTCCAAGTTTAATTTGTATATTAAGGTAAATGCTTTAACTGGTGGCAGGAAAAAACAAAATGATGTTTTGATGTTCTACCTAAGTCAAAAGCGTGATCTTGAAGGTCTACTAGATAAAGCATTCACTTTGATTTGGTTTTATCTAGTAACGCATCAAATACTCTTATGTGAAAACATTGTGGCATAATAGAGGGTGGATCTTTCATATAAATACTGTGCAGTGTCTATAAAACAGAGAAAATTTCTAGTAATGTTTTGGGATTACAAAGCTTGACACGCCAGGAAAAAGATCTTTTTTCTATATTTGTCTAGGTTTTATCTTTAGGACTTTGTTATTGAATATTGATTTTTATGTGATATAACTTTTCCATGGGCAAATGAACTATACCTATTAGGATAGAAAACTATTGGGAGTAAGCATGTTATTGAGAGTATCAGAAAATGTTAAAAATATAGCCTAAAGCAGTCTTAATTTGTGAGCACTTGTGGAAATCAGTAATCACAAAATGACGTTGATTTCTCGGTGCGATTACTACTTATCACAATCAGTCTGGTTAATTCAGGCTGGGTATTATAATTACTATTTTATATATGAACTTTAAGTGAAGATTGTTTCGAGTGATTGATAGCATTTCACTTGAAATAATCTTCGGATGGGAGGCAGGTGAGATGATACGGAGTATTGATTAGTCACCGATGAGGCAATGTGATTTTGTTACATAATTTGTATGTACTTGAATGAAAATTCTCAACTGTATCTTGTCGGTTTAAAAGTGTATGACAGCGCTTTCACACTAGCAGTTGTACGGTCGACGATTATCGGTTCAAAACATGACGCCTGGAACCGCGACCGATTTTCGGAATGTATCGCACGTAGCAGAGCCGAAACTATATGCGCGTCAAAACTGCCAGTGTGAAAGCGCTCTAATGCACACACGTTG
Organism: Helicoverpa assulta; assembly: GCA_963856015.1. Lineage (NCBI taxonomy): Eukaryota > Metazoa > Arthropoda > Insecta > Lepidoptera > Noctuidae > Helicoverpa > Helicoverpa assulta. Next base: position 1,321,433 of record CAWLCW010000008.1, read on the forward strand.
CGATATTGTATCACTTGGACTTAATCTTTATATATATAACTATTATTGAATATAAATAAATAGAGTTAAAGTATATACTCGTTTTATTTTAATTGATTCATAAATATAGGAATCTTAGTCTTAGAAAACGATTCCAATTAGAATTGTTCCTTATCACCATTTAATTTACTATTCTGGTTACTGTCAGTCCAATTTGATAATTACAATCGTTTTCCAAATCACAGAGATACATCAATAGAAATTACACTTATCAACTAAAATATTTTAGTTTTCTATATTTGGAATTGATACAGACACGTAAATCACACAGCTATGTAGTAATTAAAAATACTGAAGAAATCGGAGAATACGCTCTTGCACCTTGTTATACATTTCACAATATCATTGAACATTTCAAGTCGGGAAGCAAGGCGTGAAGATTGGCCTCAGGCATACTGGCCCGCGTCGTTACTCAGAACTTATCAAACTTTGAACCCCTACTTCGTTACAGTACGCGAGTACCTAGCCATTTTTCAAAGATGTGGCTTCATATAGTATTTTTCGATATTTTTTGCCAATCTAACAATGAGATGAGAATAAATCAATTTAAATTCTACCTTGTTTCCGAAATTCAACTCATACCTGATACCCGATTGCAGTAACATAGCATCTACTGTAGATAGGTATGTCGTTACTTTCACAATAATACTTCATGTACCAAAAAGTACACGGTACAGTCGTCCAATCGTGTTGCACAAATCATCAGTCCCAAAAATGAACTAGTAAAATAAAAAAATACGATTCGTAAATCTTGCAAGAAAACAATTGTGCCAAACTACGCTTAAAAAAAATTAAACTAGGTATTTAAATCTCATTGTAAATTATAACGTTAAAACAGTATATAGTATTGCACTTTATTGCAAATATAATTACGTTTACATACCACAAATATGATTAATACTATGTGGTCAACATTTTAACTTTTAGATATGACTGCCAAAATGTGATTAACACTTCATTATTGAAGTTCCATGTTGATGGCAGAGATGGATGAGAATGAAGACCACCACAAGAATACTTACAGAAAATATCTTCAAACAATTGTGCTACAGCGATACTTAATAATAGAAATTAGAGTCCATTCTGAGATGGCAGCGTCTTATTAACACGTCCTGAAGTCATTCTTACACATTGTCGAATTTCATTGAAGTAAGGTTCGCGTTCTATCCCCATAGTATCTGATGTAATAATTACAATATCGTTTATTAGTGTCACTTCTCTGGATACAGTCCTCATCTCCCACAGATAAGGTATAATTTAAGTTAAATGATAAATGCAGAACGGGCCGCAACCATCTCAGTTTGACTAGCCATTACAGATCAATAGTAAAATAATAATAATTTACAAGTACAATATAAAATAAGAGTATTCATTACTAGACAGTTCAACGGTGGTAATGTGATTCGCTTCGTTCGCTTTGGTCGCTTCAAGCCTGATATTTGTAGTCTTGCTTGCTCAGGCCATTGCTAGAAAAATGTTAAGAGGTTTATTATTACATACTAGCTTCTGCTAGCGGTTTCACCCGCATCCCGTGGGAACTACTTCCCGTACCGGGATAAAAAGTAGCCTATAGCCTTCCTCGATAAATGGGCTATCTAACACTGAAAGAAATTTTAAAATCGGACCAGTAGTTCCTGAGATTAGCGCGTTCAAACAAACAAACAAACTCTTCAGCTTTATAATATTAGTATAGATTACCAAACCGCTAGCAAAAAGTAGGTATGCAAAATAAAATCGGGTAAGAACATCACAGCAGAAAAAATATTTTTAGAACGCACATGTTACATGTGGGCTGCTCTTGAGTTTGGTTGACACGGTCACCGGAATTAGCTGTCATCAGAAGCCTAGAAGGTTGAGGAGGTCAGATAGAGAGTCGCTCTTTTGTGGCACACTGGTACTCAGCTGCATCCCGTGAGACTGGAAGCCGAGCCCAACATGTTGGGAGAGGGCTAGGCACATGATGTTACCTGAGCTGCGTGACGTGTCCGCGCGTGGCGGTGACGAGGGGCGCGAGGCGCTCGGTGAAGCGCGTGAAGTTCCGCTCTAGCTCGCGCTGGTACTCGCGCTGGTCGCTGCCGATCAGGTTCTTGTTCTTTCGGAGAGCATCGTGACATCTAATACAAACATACATATACTAGCTTTTGCCCGCGACTTCGTTCGCGTGGAATAGTGACTTCCGGCAGATTTTTGGTTTTACCCACATAGTTCCCGATCTCGCGGGATTTTTGAGACGTTCCCGCTCCCGCAGGATTTTTGGGATAAAAACTATCCTATGTCCTTTCTCGAGTTCCAAACTATGTCTGTACCAAATCGACAAATACAACGGAACCAAATTAGAATTTACGAAACAGGACCAATCCACATAAACGACCATACAACCGACAATACAATTTTTCCACGATGGTACCGAAGCGCTCGGCCGATACCCAACCAAATGCGTGTAACGAAACCATAGCGCGATCTATTTCGATCCCAACGCCATCTATCGAGCATAGTGACAACTCGGATTATTTATCTATACTCCGTTCGGGCATTTTCTTTGTACTAAAAGTGGTATTATATTTTTATTTTTTTTTTCATACCTTTTTACTATTTATTTACTTTTTTCCGATGAATTAAAACAACATGAACCGAACTCGTGTAACGATCGACACAATTGCGCGTAGTACTAATAGAATTATCTATACTCCGTTAGAGCACTTTCTTTGTAGTAAAACTTTTATTATATTAATATTAATTTTTTTACACCTTTTTACTGTTTATTTACATTTTTCTGATGGATTTTCCGATGAATTAAAACAATAACATGAACCGAACACGTGTAATGACACCATTGCGCGATTAACGCCATCTATCTACGGAGCATAGGAACAGCATTTCGACATTTGACCAATAGATGGCACTGTATGTCCGTAATAAATTTTATTTTTTATTTTTATTTTTTGTAATAAAAACTATCCTATGTCCTTTCTCAAGTTTCAAACTAATTTTATTTAATTGTTATCAGTCTCAAAATACCTAGATAGATTTCAATACAATAATCAATAGCCTAATAATTATCTTTATAAATGTACACACTATATATATATATACAAACTTAAACTACTTATCTTTCTAAAGAACTAAAAATAAAATACTATATACAAAATATATATAAACATAAAACATAATATAAAAGGGCATCGATCAGGCGTCGAAGTATTCCTCCACATCACTGTCCTCCGGAAACGTGCCCAGAAGACTGGCTGCATTGCCACGTTGAATGGCAATGCTAATTCTTTGTCCAAAGAATAAGCCAGCCCTCTGGTCACGCGAAGCGTCGACAAGCCTTTTCGCGATGTCCTTGTAAAGTAACCGCGAACTCGGGCCCCACGGTCCGAGCGTTTCGACACCAAACGGCTCAAAACTATAATTTCCAATAAGGGTATTATATTTGCGCCGCTTGGTGGTCTCTGCAGAAGCTGCAGCCGCCCCAGCACAGCATGCCGTGCTAGGAAGATGTGATGGCGCCAGGGTGTCGACGCATGTTGCGTCCCACACCAAGGGCCTACCCATCTTCCATGGCAACAACGTCATACCATCTGGCCTCTTTCCATCGTCACGCACCAGTCCATTAGGCTCTAACACGGCTGGTACGCCGGCGGTGGAAAGAGCACGACGGATAATGTCGTTAATGCTGTTTCAAACTATGTCTGTACCAAATTTCACACAAATCGGTTCAGTAGTTTAGGCGTGAAGAAAAGACAGACAGACAGACAGACAGACAGACAGACAGACAGACAGAGTTACTTTCGCATTTATAATATTAGTTTGGATTAAGTGAAAATATAAAAAAAAAACCTTTATTTATGATTTTGATATTGATGGATGTAGTATGGTATAGGACCATACATACTGTTTCGAAGTTCTATAACCGTGGTTGTACTTCAAAAACAAGAAAGTAGTATCCCACCCAAAACAAAAATGTGAAAGGCTGCCAAGTTCGATAATATGGAAATCCTTCGCCTATAAAAGAAGTGAGATCTGAATAAGTACCAAGTTCCATACACATACCTCAGTTAGAAATAGTTACTTTTTAATTATGTTACTTGGCAAGTTTTCACACATCATCATCAGCCTATCGCAGTCCACTGCTGGACATAGGCCTCTCCATAGAGGTATTTAGCCTACTGCTATCACGCTGGCCAGACGGGTTGATAGAGGGTTTTTTTTCCGAGTTTTCCTTCTCTCGCACTGGTGTTCGGTGCATTTTTGACTCCATTAGTCGACTTCTACGACACCCACTGGAAGAAGGGGTAGCGACATATGTATTCTTAAGCCGTCGCACACCTTGTTATAAACCTACTAAACGCAATGAATCAAGTATTTAATTTTCTATTAAAACTTGCCAAGTAACATTATTAAAAAGTAACTATTTCTAACTGAGGTATGTGTATGGAACTTGCTACTTATTCAGATCTCACTTCTTTTATAGGCGAAGGATTTCCATATTATCGAACTTGGCAGCCTTTCACATTTTTGTTTTGGGTGGGATTTCATTTATTTTTGTTAGGTTGTTTATTTTATTTTTTTCTTATGATTAAGTTAATTAAGGAAATGTCTCATTTATACTATCTTTCAGATTTTTGAATATGCACTATGCTTCTTACAAAGAAATGAACTAAATTAACTAAATGGACTAGATTTACCAACTGACTGACATGACATGTTATCATATATTATGTTCGTGGATCAAAGTTACACATTCGTTATTTTCGAAAGTGACTCACACTTGACCGTTTTCAGATTTTTACTTTGACTAAATACAAACCTTTGTAACGAATTTCAGATCGGTACGACCATTCGAAGATATATTATATAAATATAGATAAATTTAGTTCGTTTTAGTTCCTTAGGGATATAAATTTACACTGAGTATTTTACACCTTCATTATTTTGAAACCGACTCACACTTGGCCATTTTCAGATTTTTCCCTTTACCTTGACATAAAGACCTACCTCCATGCCAAATTTCAAGTCAATACGACCATTGGAAGTGGTCTAGGTTTTTGATGAGTGAGTGAGTCAGTCAGTGAGTGTATAGTCAAAATAGCGATTTTCTGACGTCAATATCTCAAGACCTACAATAGGTATATTAATGAAATTTTGTATTTTAGATAAGGGTCTCAACAGATACTAGAAATTTGATATGCGTAAATAAAATAGATTTTGAGTTATAGGGGGGTCGAATTTGGCCCGAAATGGTTCGTGTAATATAACCCACGGCCGGTGTGTCGCTTTTTTTGCTCGAACTTGGCGGACACACTGCCGTGTGTCTAGATAACACAACCCGGTTACCATTGCCTTAATTGGCTTCCGACTCCAACAAACATTACATTACAAAAGAGATGAAGTGTTGTTGTATACAAAAAAACCGGCCAAGTGCGAGTCGGACTCGCGCACGAAGGGACGGTCACACGCGGGGCACGGTCGGACAGAGGAGCGAAAACAATAGGGTCCCGTTTTACCCTTTGGGTACGGAACCCTAAAAATGAAAATCATTCCACTCAATGCAGAACGCTGTCGCTACAGATTTTTTAATTGGGATGCGACCTGAAGCCAATTAATTTTAACGTGGTGGCCTTTTGGGTAAAGAATCAACCTTTCGAGTATGAGGGCGTGGGTTCGATTCCAGGTCAGGCAAATACCAGTGCAACTTTTCTAAGTTTGTACGTATTTTCTGAGTTGGACATCAATGACTGTGTTTCGGATGGCACGTTAAACTGTAGGTCCCGGCTGTGGAAAAAAGTCAGTATTACTTACTTCTTGGAGAAATCTTTGAAGGCGAGCCTCAGTTTGTTGGTGAGTCGAGTGGGAGGCTGCGTGCCTTCCGCCACCGGCGCCAGGAACACCTGATACACATCACATTTCATATAAGTTGATTACGTAAATATAGTATTTTAAATATCGTGTCTGAAATAAATGGAAAAATAAGAATTACAATCTCTCACTGTGAAAATAATAAATATAGTTTTGCGGAATTAACGCTATATATTTTACTTAAATCTCTGTCTGAACTAAAAATTAAAACAATTTCCGTCTTACCACAAAAACTTTTAAACGCCAGTTTAAGACTTGTCTAAAAAAATGTCAAATTATGACGTTGACATATGGTTCATTTTGCAGCCACAATTTTTTTAGACAAGTGTAAAACAGGTGGTTAAGTTTTTGTAGTAAGGCCATTTATATTTTGCATACCCCAACAAACTTTTTTACTTTTCCTAGATTTACAATGGATTCTAGTAAGTTACTTTGCAGATTCGCCATATAATTATGTAAAATACCGTGTCTTTTGCGACTCCAGATTATCTTCATCACATAGTATCAAAAGTCGCTTTTTCTGTCCCTATGTCCCTTTGTACGCTTAAATCTTCAAAACTACGCAACCGATTTTCATGCAGTTTTTTTACCATATATAGTGTTTCAAGAGGAAGGTCTATGTGTATAATAAGATATATTAAATAGTGGGGAAATACTGTTATGAAGCCGGAGCGGGTCGTTGTTATCCTTATAAATTAAGCAACAAATATATGATACCTGTGCGAGTTCCAGAGGTCCCTGGTTGACGGTAGTGCCGATGCATCCCTGCACCACCATCTGCAGCATCTTGGGGTCTGCCGGCTCCTGGCTCGTGGCTGCTGCCAGCTCGTTGATCTACACATTGTATATTTACATATAAGTTTCAGAAAAGGTTTTATTTTCAAGTTACTATCGCGATTTAATTAATACGTACCTTTTTCTGTATATCCTCGATGGCCACTTCAATGGGTGTCAAAATAATTTGTGTTCGTTGAACCACCTATAAAAATAATAGAGCGAATTTTAGAAAAAAAATAAATCAGTGTAATTTCTCAGCGTGGGTTAATTTATGCCTTTCAAAAGTTTTTGAGTTGAATAGGCAGGTGGATTGAAATTGTTTTGAGAGGTTGTGAGAGGAGGAGGTGAATGTTTGTGGCTTTATACGTATTTGTAGGGGTAATCTCCGGTCCTAGTGAACCGATTTAAAATAGTATTTTACCAATTAAAAGCTACCAGCCTTACTTATAAAAATCAACTAATCATCTTCTAATCATTGTTTTAACTAATTATTACTTAAAGCCTTAAGTAGTGATTACAATTTTTTTACCTATAAACGTTGCTTAAGCATGTCTTAAGTAATGAACAGATAATGACATAAAAAACATACTAATTTCTCAACACTACCGGAATGTTGGTAGCTTAAAAAAATATTTGTCATCAAAACGTTGTGTAATGGCAACAATGGCAACCGTAAAATATAAAATTAAAAAGTTGAGTTGTCAAAAATCCGGGAATGAAAAATCAGCTGGTAAAGATCCGCCATTTTGTTAATTAGCGAGTTAAACAAGGGTGTGAGGCTACTTAATTTGAAAGCTCATTTAGGACATTGCTAAGCAAGTGATTTAGTAAAGCACCGTTTATAAGTAAGATTTTTTCTTAAACACCCCTTAAGAATTACTTATTATATTCATGTTTATAAGTAAAGCCGTACGTTATTTGTGCGTGTTATAGGGACGCTGTAAATAGCTAGTACACAGTGTAGTGACCTGTATCCTAGTCTTGACGTAAGGGAAGTGGTGTGCGGCGGTGAGGATGGTCTTGCGCTTGCACTGCTCCGCGATGTCGCCGTGTGCTCGTCCGCCCACCGTGAACGGCGTCGCGTACATGAACCGCTCTGCAAACATAACATTTTTAAGAAACAGAAGCAGGTTTATTTAACAAGGAAACATAATAACAAGAAATAGTTTTAATATGAAAATTAATCAAAAGCGCGGCAATCGTATTCGCGTCAAACTATAAAATGTCTTGTCACGTTCGAAAAAAATCCTCCAAGCAGGGGCCCGATTCTCCTAATTTTATTTATTTGTCTGCAAATGATTAACGATTGCAATATGATTGTAGAGCAAACTACCGTATAGACCAAAATCACCAAAATAGCAGACCAATCGCAAACCAATCGAATGTCGATGGAATACGATTGGTCTTATATTAGTAGCAGAATGCCCGATATGGTTAAAACTGCTATTGCGATCATATTGCGATTCGATTTCTATTCAATTTTGAAATTATTAGCTTAGGAGAATCGGGCCCCAGATGTGCATGAATGGCGGGGTGAATGTGGTCGCTCGTTTCTGCTGCCCTCTATGTAACCACTGGCAGCCAGTGGCAGCTAACAATATAATGCTTTTTTCCAACCATGTTGGCGTCGGCTTCTAGTTTAACCGGATAAGACCGGTTGCCAGACTTACTGGCTTCTGACTATTCGTAAAGACTGGCACTGAATAGCCGGGACCTACAGTTTAACGTGCCATTCGAAACACAGGATTATTTTATAAAATAACAAAGTGAAATAAAAACAACACTCACTAATATTATAATTCTTCTCGTAGTGCGTGACGCGTTTTCTTAGCTCGTGCGGCTCGAAGTAGGGCTCCACGTACGTGATCTGTATGTACGCCTTGTCCGGATCCAACGTGCTCACGTCGACGATGTTCGAGTCTTTGATTATTACTACGTTGTCCGCGCCGAAACGGGCGCCGTAGAAGTTCTAGAAAGAATAGAGTTTATATTATCATCAGTCTTTTTTATCGTCTCACTGCTGGGTACAGGTTTCCTATCACGCAGATAAGTATTGAGCGTAAATAACCATCCTTGCTAAATGCACTTCATATGTGTAAGCAGAAAAATATAAATTCTGTAAGTATTAATATTATTAAAGCTGAAGTTGAAAAGTTTTTGCTAGCTACTACTGAACTATTGGAATGATCCAGTTCCCATGTAAATAGACATGATTTTCGGCCGTTCGATAAAACGAATGTAACTTGTGAGATGAAGGCAGATAGAAGAATTGAAAAATATGAAAGAAGAAAACATGCTGCAATTTAGGATAAGGACAGGAGAATGATGATTGTACGAAAGCCTTTGCCAGTTTTTTCACACCTGCTTTTACAGACCCAAAAGATTTTTTTGTATCTTTTTCTCGAACGACATGCTAGTAAATAATGTATATTGTTTTATACATACCTCAAGCCTGCTAAATATCTCCGGTAGCTTGGTGAGTGCATGCTCCTTGTATATGAACTCCTCGTTGTCCAGGTCTCCGAAGCGGGCGCCGTAGAAGGACACGCGGAAGTATGTGCCGAACACGCGCTTGCCGTGTAGTTGCTCGATGCGAGTGAATGCTTCGTTTAGCTTGCTGCGGAGAAATGTGAAGAATAAGTTGATTGGATTGTAAATAAATAATATTTGAAAATAATCTAAAAATAGAATGAATATCCACATTAATAAACAAATTAGGCATGAACATTATGTTTTTCTTAGATGCCATGATAAGGCCCATTTAATGACATTGTAAATCAAAGCTAAGTTAATTGATATGTATCCATCCAGAAGCCGATTATAAAAGCTGAAAATGACAATCTCGGATTTCCAAAATCTACTTAGTCTTTTCCAAACTATGTTGGGGTCAACTTCCAGTCCGGATGCAGCTAAGTACTAGTATTTTACATGGAACGACTGTAGTATTACGGGCTACCCAATTTGACTGTAGTATATTTAAAAAAAATAATTTCGATCTATCGATCTGGTAATTAATTTCTTTCCTCCATAACTTACTAGTACTTTCTACCTTTATTCCTCCTACTTTTATTTTGAACTTTTACTTTCTTATTACATACCTGTGTATATTAGCGAGTTTCTTATAGTCGCGATGCTCCTCTGCGATGGGTATGAGCACCTTGTACACCTCGTTGACAGTCTCGTACATGCCGGCCGTCATCAGCTCGCTGGCTGCATGCTCTAGGAGAGCCTGGGGAAACAGTATTATGTGATGGTGATGTCCTCCTAGCCGATTGTCAGCTACGGCGGCTGTTCTCATGCAAGGAGATTAGCCAACTGCGCAGGACATATTATAGTACACAAGCATTTGTGCAGACATAGGTGCACTCGCTATTCCTTCACTCTCATAGCGCGATGGGACGACAATCCGACACCACTGGAGAGAGATCACAAGCAGCACCGACATTTACGTGCTCTCCGACGCACGGGTATCTATACTAATATTATAAAGCTAAAGAGTTTGTTTGTTTGTTTGAACGCGCTAATCTCAGGAACTACTGGTCCGATTTGAAAATTTCTTTCAGTGTTAGATAGCCCATTTATCGAGGAAGGCTATAGGCTACTTTTTATCCGGGTCCGTGCCGAGGTTCTCACGGGATGCGGGTGAAACCGCTGGCAGAAGCTAGTTTGGTATATGTATATTGGTTTCTGCCAAGTACTATGACAAAAGACCATCTTCTCCAAGATCCTGTTCCTCGTATACCTGCAGCTCCAGGTGCGTGAGGTGATGATGCAGGGCGTCGGCGCAGCTCTCGTCGAGCGCGTTGTGCGTGACGCGCTGCAGCAGCGCCGCGCCGCGTCCACCCGCGCACATCTGCTCGGCCACTAGAGCAGCGCCGTGGATCAGGCACATGCCGGCTTCTGTGTGGTTGGAACGCTGAGAAAGAGTAGGAAAACCGTATTTAAATACTCAACATTCATGCCAAAGTGAGCGGTAGTTAGTAAACTGCCAGAGTCCCAAAAAGAAACCTTCGGGACACAATTATAAACCAACTTTTAAAACTCAAAGTTCATGCCAAATTGAATGGTAGTTAGCAAACTGCCAGTGCCCCAAGCAGACACCTTTGGGATACAATCATTGTAACTACCAGGAACTATACTCCATTAAAAATAAAAGCAGTCGTTTCTTGCAAAACTGTTTTGATCAAATTAAGATCACACTTTTTAAAGCATATTGCACATCTTTGTACACGTGCAGCCTGTGGGCTAGCTATACGCAGGCGAGTTACAATGCCCTCCGCGTCCAGTACAACAACGCATTCAAAGCAGTGTTGGGGCTGCCCCGCTACTGCAGTGCTTCGAGCATGTTTGCGGAAGCGCGTACCGACTATTGCCGGTGTTGCAGGAAAGAGTTACCGCGGCCCTGGTACATAAAAAGCTTACGACGGAACACGACGGTTTTTAGTAAGAGTCTGACATTTGATGATTTTTGGCGTCATTCAAAAAAAAGGGCGTATCGACCTGTTTTCACAGCACCATGCGCAAGCGCATCCTAAACATTTAGTGAGAGAACAAAGGATGTACATACACAGGGGAGGAACATTAAAAAAAACTGTGACGTCACGAGTAAATTAGGGTTGTGTGCTCACTACGGTATATCCGCCACATACGGTATATCTTCTTGGAACTCCTTCATCTTCAGTGTCTGACAGGATCCTGTGCAAGTGCAACCTACCTCCATATGCTTCTGCGCCATATTGTTCAACCAGGTGAGCCTGAGGTCGGGCGAGTGCTGGTAGCCGCGGGCGATGCGGTGCATCAGGTCCAGCAGCATCTCCGGGTCTTCCTGGAACTCCTTCATCTTCACCGTGTCCGAGAGTATCATGTGTAAGTTGAACACTAGGTCTTTCACCTGGAATTAAAGGAAATATTGCTATCTCAAATGGAGGAGCTCGTGGCTAAGTAACAGACACACTGAATTAAGAAAGTGGTAATAAAATCAGCCAAAATCTTGCAACTTCTGTGGAGCTGTTCAAAGTCAAATATAATTATTGATATTAGGCTTATTTAGCACTTTTTCACGTCTATTATATTAAATAGCACCTCCAGGAGGTCTCCCTGTATTTAAATCTAATCGAATATTTAAGGATTCGATCAATCAATCAAGTCATGATTGAACCAGTGAAGAATTTATTACAAAGCTACAACATTTGTCATTAGTGGTCCCCATCATATGTAGACAGGAAAAGGCTAGGCAGATGATGGAACGGCTAAAATACATGACATGCATATGATTCTATTTTTTTGTATTTTTAAGTTTACTATTTACACGACATGTTCTCACCTGTTCCGGGAACGTAGTGTCGGCGAGATCAGCGTCATGTTCGGCGTACATCAGTATAGTTTTGAGTGCCCTTCGCAGGGAGTCTTCGCTGAAGGTGGTGGAAGTGCCCACCAGGGACGACAGAGACATTGTGACTTGCATCTTGACGCGGCTGAAATTCTGAGGGTATGGGGAAGTTGGCGAAATTAGTTTGAATGAAATGGACGGAAAATCGTCGCATGTACGGTGTATAACACACTGAATTTGGCTTAGGCCTCTGCCTCGAATTTTGCGGGCAGCGGGGCGGCAGCGGCGGCGGCGCGGGCGGTCACCGTTTTGACTGGAGCTCACCGCTCGTTGCCCGCTCCCGCGCCGCTGTATTCGAGGGCCGGTCCATTTGATTATACGCGTAAGATCCTGCCGCTCCCGCGCCGCCGCCGCTGCCGCCCCGCTGCCCGCAAAATTCGAGGCAGAGGCCTTACATGTGAGGAAGGCTCAATGTATTTTTTTGCCGCGTAATAAATTATCTCAATATTACGAAGTGATAGAATACAAATATAAAAAATATAATTCTTGAATCTTAGCGTACGAGGAATTACCAGTTAAGTGACTGTTTAACTTCTTATAAGATTCCGTTTCTTTTTTGGTGTTTCGTAAAACATTAAAATCAGGAATCCGCTGTGGAAAGACAATAAGTGTAAGACTTTCACTGAATAAACTGACTGATAACGTTATTTGACTAAACTGGTAATTCATTCAAACAAGAATGCAGCTTCAGTAAGGTTTTTCCTAAAGTTTACCTCCGATTACGCTGCAAATATCCACAAAAGTAGTACAACAACTCACGTTCCCCAGCTGGTAGTGCTGGCGCATGAGCGCGTAGAGCGTGGCGGCGGCGTGAGAGCGGGTAGTGCCCGCCAGCGCCGCGCAGTGCCGCAGCAGCACGCGGCACGTGCCCGACTCCTCGCCGCAGCACGACCAGCCCAGCTGACCACAATAGAATAGGCTAAAGTAGATCAGGCTATATAGCGAGCTTAATTATTTCTAACAAGCAAGATTCTTGTAAATGTAAGGTATCCATAAAATTATATATTCTTGGATAAACTCATTCGTTTTCTATCAAAAGTCAACAATAAAAGGAATTCACAGAATCAAAATATTTAGAAATTCATAAAACATTTGACGGAATGCATAATAATATCTTAAGGCTAAAGATTTTTTTAATCACAGAAACACTACCACCACCAGAACACAGAATTTAAAAATCAACAATATACAACGTTATTTTTAGTATATGCGAAACCTGAATATAGTTTGTTCAGAATCAGTAACTGAATCGATTCCAATAGTTTTTACACCAAGTTATATTTTTTTCAAAAACTATTAAAAAAAGTTTAAAGTTGGACATCGCCGCCATTAAGTACAACACAGGTCATGGCAGGTCATATCGAGTATTAGGAAACAGTAAACAACTAGTAGCAAGTGCAAAAAAACCCCTCAGTCCCCTTGAAGACCCGGTGACCTTGAATTTTTGCTGACTTTACAAGCTTATAACTTTGTGTTTTTTTATGATACAGTCGTGAAATTTTGTAAATAGGTTCTTTACACAAAAATACTAGACAGGTGTATCAAGTTTCGCATTAACAAAAAATAAGGTTGTATAAACAAGCCATGTTCAAAGTTTCAAAAATCTCCCAAACGTTATTTTGTCAGAAATCCCACAAAGGATAATCATAGGTATACTGCTGTTTCAATCCTACTGTATAATAGTCTATTTCGTTACGAAAATTCGAAATTATTATATTATTAGATATTTGATAAGTTAGGAGGAGGGTAGGACGATAAGTTGCTATATAAGCAGCCGAGTACCGGTGTCTGCCCCATTCGTTCATCGTCCGCCGTGCGTGTAAGACGTATTTTGAGGTTATTTACCTATAGAGAGATTGTTATTTTGATAAGAGTTAGTGCGTGATTCATATTTATTGTTGTAAATTGTGATTTATTTTAACAGTTGGTTTAAGAAATTGTAATGTTAGTTTTTAGGTTATAAAGTTGTACCTTTTTTTTATTAAATCCGCTTCTGATTGCTAAAATCAGAAGTGGGATAGTCTCACTCCCACTATAAAGTGTTTTTTTTATTTGAGTTTAGATTCATTGGCGTTTTCTTAAGTACGACGTGGTGTAAGGATACCCGCCAACCGAAGTTTTACTGTTCTATTTTAATGGATTGCGTAACGAATTAACGATTGTTTTTGGTTTTCATGTGCTTGAGCTTAGTACGCTGATGCTGTTGGGACTCTCACGTGCGTCGGGTGGAATGAGTTTCTGCCTATGTATTGCTGTGGTGTCCGCGAACAACATGCCTCGCTCCTACAATGCTCGAGATGTCACGGGAAGTATCCTGTAATGTACCTACCTGTATGTAAATGGTGAGATCAATCCGGTTTTAATTAGCCTTTATGTAATACATGACTTGTAATCCATCTTGGTGGCTTATTGGTTAAAGATAAATGCCAAGAAATTGGATAACTAACAAGCTTACTATGTAAATGAGCTCAATAATGTTTATTTCTAATCTTTCTGCTTATCAGAGTTTCAACATGTACACAGTTTATGTTTACTGCTTTTGTGATGGTGTAAGCGCTCCAGGTGCTGTACTTGACATACTACGAGTCCTGTGACACTTCATGCTCCTCAGGTGCTGTGCTGCTGCACAAGCTTTGAATGCTGTACGGAGTACTGACGGCTAGTATCTTGTTTGGAAAGTTCTGGTAACGAAAGCCAGTCGACACTAGACCTGGTATATCATGCATTGAGGTCAGGTTATCTGTTTTATTATTTTGATTACACATCTGAAGTAATTATGCTCTTAGCTGTATTAAGTGGAAAAATGTGTAATAATGTACCAACCATTGGTAATTGGTATTGTCACCTATAAGTACTCTGTGTAGCAAAAGCTGAAGTGAAGCTAACTACTCGTAACTTATCAAACCGTAATGGTAGTTGTGTTTTGAGCATTGCTGACACATGATTAGTAATAATGATATTTCTGAGACATAGTTTTAAAGTTGAATTTGTTTGTAAAGTAATGCCTTGAATTTATTTCTTTGAGAGCAAAAAGCTTTCCATATTTTGATGGTCAGAAGTGGCCGAACGAAATGTATATCGTCAGTGCTTGTTCGCAGAGTTATACACAAGAATGTGTAACGGCCGTGTCATGGCACAAGCGTTGCTGTGCCGGTGCTGCTGATTGCGGCACGAGCGCCGCTGTGCCGGTGCTCCTGGTCGCAGCACAAGCGTTGCTGTGCCGGTGCTGCTGATTGCGGCACGAGCGCCGCTGTGCCGGTGTTCCTGGTCGCGGCACAAGCGTTGCTGTGCCGGTGCTGCTGATTGCGGCACGAGCGCCGCTGTGCCGGTGTTCCTGGTCGCGGCACAAGCGTTGCTGTGCTGGTGTTGCTGATTGCGGCACGAGCGCCGCTGTGCCGGTGCTTTTGGTCGCGGCACAAGCGTTGCTGTGCCGGTGCTGCTGAATGCGGCACGAGCGCCGCTGTGCCGGTGCTCCTGGTCGCGGCACTAGCGTTGCTGTGCCGGTGCTGCTGATTGCGGCACGAGCGCCGCTGTGCCGGTGCTCCTGGTCGCGGCACAAGCGTTGCTGTGCCGGTGCTGCTGATTGCGGCACGAGCGCCGCTGTGCCGGTGTTCCTGGTCGCGGCACAAGCGTTGCTGTGCTGGTGTTGCTGATTGCGGCACGAGCGCCGCTGTGCCGGTGCTTTTGGTCGCGGCACAAGCGTTGCTGTGCCGGTGCTGCTGAATGCGGCACGAGCGCCGCTGTGCCGGTGCTCCTGGTCGCGGCACTAGCGTTGCTGTGCTGGTGTTGCTGATTGCGGCACGAGCGCCGCTGTGCCGGTGCTTTTGGTCGCGGCACAAGCGTTGCTGTGCCGGTGCTGCTGAATGCGGCACGAGCGCCGCTGTGCCGGTGCTCCTGGTCGCGGCACTAGCGTTGCTGTGCCGGTGCTGCTGGTTGCGGTACGAGCTCTGCTGAGCCGGTGCTCCCCTCGAAGAATTGTTGCTCTGGGGCAATGTTGCCTTTTGGGCCTTCTGTCGGTGTGGTGTACCGATTTG
Source organism: Helicoverpa assulta (assembly GCA_963856015.1). Taxonomy (NCBI): domain Eukaryota; kingdom Metazoa; phylum Arthropoda; class Insecta; order Lepidoptera; family Noctuidae; genus Helicoverpa; species Helicoverpa assulta. The sequence continues at coordinate 1,337,531 of CAWLCW010000008.1, forward strand.
GGTCACCCACGGCCTCTTGACCCGGTGGTCCTTTCTGTCGGTGTGGTGTACCTATTTGGTGCACCCACGGCCTCTTGACCCTGTGGGTCCTCTTGTCGGTGTGGTGTACCTATTTTGTGCACCCACGGCCTCTTGTCGGTGTGGTGTACCTATTTGGTGCACCCACGGCCTCTTGTCGGTGTGGTGTGCCTATTTGGTGCACCCACGGCCTCTTGTCGGTGTGGTGTACCTATAGGATGCACCCACGGCCTCTGGAAGCTGGTCGGCTTTGCAAACCGACCAGTCGCTATGGGTCGTGCGCTCATAGTGTTCTTTATTAAGCATGGTAGTCAGTTACTTTAGTAATTAAATTGTTTGAACGTCTTTGTTAACGTTGACTGGAGCTGTTTATTGAAAATTGACTAAGTTACTAAACTTTGAAGTTCAAACCTTATAATTTATTTGTTACTTTAACATTGATCTGCATGAGGATGGCATGTGATGGTGCACATATTTGTCACCCGCAGATAATGACGGTGATGATGAAGATATTTCGATTGAAGACCAGCCAGCCCAGCCACGGCCGGTGCTCGCATCAGTACTAGTAAGGGGGCCCTCGTCAAGACCCGACCATCCGGAGCTGGAATCTCCCCGAGCACTTCACACGCCCGACCTAAATTGAAGCCACATTACCTGCCGAGGACGTCAGGATGTCAGGAGAGGCCGTATTAGATATTTGATAAGTTAGGAGGAGGGTAGGACGATAAGTTGCTATATAAGCAGCCGAGTACCGGTGTCTGCCCCATTCGTTCATCGTCCGCCGTGCGTGTAAGACGTATTTTGAGGTTATTTACCTATAGAGAGATTGTTATTTTGATAAGAGTTAGTGCGTGATTCATATTTATTGTTGTAAATTGTGATTTATTTTAACAGTTGGTTTAAGAAATTGTAATGTTAGTTTTTAGGTTATAAAGTTGTACCTTTTTTTTATTAAATCCGCTTCTGATTGCTAAAAATATCATTATCCTCCGAGCCTTTTCCCAACTATGTTGGGGTCGGCTTCCAATCTAACTGGATTCAGCTGAGTACCAGTGCTTTACAAGAAGCAACTGCCTATCTGACCTCCTCAACCCAGTTACCCGGGCAACCCAATACCCCGTGGTTAGACTGGTGTCAGACTTACTGGCTTCTGACTACCCGTAACGACTGCCAAGGATGTTCAATGACAGCCGGGACCTACAGTTTAACGTGCCATCCGAAACACAGTCATTGGTGTCTAAGATATACTTAGAAAGTACATACAAACTTAGAAAATTTGCATTGGTACTTGCCTGAACTGGAATCGAACCCGCGCCCTCATACTCGAGAGGTTGGTTCTTTGCCCACTAGGCCACCACGACTTTTTTAATAAATTAAAAAAAATATTAATTTTTTTTTTAATTCGAAATTATTATACTAACACCAATAATAATTCCTAGCATATCAATACTCAACTTTAGCACATTGGTAAGAGTCTAGAATGCTACAGTAACAGCGACATACCTTGACGATAAGCGAGCGTACAGTGGCGAACATGTGCTGCAAGACGACAACACTTTGGTTGCGTTGCAGTGCATGCAGTAAGACTTGAAGTGCAGCACTGCACACGCTCTGACCGCATTCCAGGTTGCTGCTAGACTGTGAACAGAAAATTTATTAAAATAATAAGAAATCAGTGTGTACATTGTGTAAATTATGATGATATTGACATAGTTCATCGTCATTATACGTCATTTTTTGATGCTGTTGGGTGGACATTTTTTGGTGTAAGCTGTCGTGATATCTTGCCACATATTTGAATCATTAAATAACCTCCTCTTTTGTTCATTTCGAGTTTTCTTTCTAGCACCTTATTCCTCTAATATAATCTCAGAATCAATTTTTATAAAATACCATTTCATTAAAAAAATAGGTAATTTATTCGTAAGGACATAATAAGCTTAGGTCTTTTTTCTTTTAAATAAGTGTCGCCTTGTTAAGATGCTAATTAAAATTGATCAAATTACCAATTGAATTAGACCTTATGTATGTTCCCAGAGTGTTTTCGTCAGACATACCTGCACAATAGTCTCCAAGGCATGCAGCAGAGTCAAGGCGACTTCAGCCGCCAACGCCGCGGACAGATGCGGCTGCGGCTGCGGCGGGGCTCCGCTGTCGGCTCGGGCTCCGCCCCGCCACAGCTCCTTGCGCCAACGCTCGCGCTTGCACGCACCTACACTCGACCCACCACCTATCTTACACATTGTTCAGATGCTCCGAATAGACAAGGTTTTCTCCCATTACAGTTATAATAATCGATTGTTAAATCGAGCTAATTTTTAGAGTTAGTATTTCCGTTTCATGTAATTGATTGAAAGTGTTAGAAATTAAATAGTAATAGTTATCATGGCAGTAATGTATTTAATGACCGCTTGATTTCAAGTTGAGTTACTGATTTGATCAAAACACTAGAATTTTTCAACGTATACGTGTATCATTTCAATTCATTTACAAAATATACGTTTACAAAATAGCTGAAGATTTTTAACATTATATTTTTTTAAAATAAATAACCCAGAAACATTGGCCCTACTACACTTTACACAAAATATTAATATTCTCCAGTAATCATCTCTTATTAAGAAGCTGTAGAACTCACCCTTCCTCCTCATGATGAAGTCGTTCCTGGCGGACCCCTGGCCGAGGATGACGTCTTCCAGCTTGGACTTGATGTCGGTCGTCTTGCGCACGTTCTGCTGAGCGCATTTCATTATCTCCTTACGACCCTGCGGGAAAGGAGGTATATGTTTTGGTTTTGCTGATTACTTTATAACCACTATTAAGCCGCGTATTCTTGGTAAACTTTATAAACAAAGTTGCATCAACATGTTGCTGAGTTGCTGGCAACATGTTGCTGAAAATACTGCGTGTTGCTGAGTTGATACTTCTGTTGCTCATCAACAATTTTGCTATACTAAAGTTGTATTCATGATACGGGGCTTTAGGCCGCGTTTCCACTGACGCGGAGCTCGGCGGAGAGGAGCGGAGAAGAGCGGTGAAAAGTGGTCAGTGTTTCCACTGAAGCGGAGCTGGGCGGAGAGGGGCGGAGAGGAGCGCAGCTGGGCGGAGAGGAGCGATGAAGAGCGGTGTGTGGTCAGTGAGCGGAGTGGAGCGTCTTTGGTTTCGTTGCATTTGTAGGTATTCAATCGCGTATCCCATAAACACGGAAATTATCTAACAGTTTCAATGAACTTCTCATCCATTTTGATACGTATGCACCTAGTAACGTAACGAGCAACCGACACACTGCACGCGAGCCACGCACCGCCCCGCTCCGCACCGTTCCGTACCGCCCCGCTGTCTTCCGCTCTGCACCCCAATGCTCGCTGTCCTCCGCACTGCACCGCCTCGATGTATGAATATTCGCTCAGCTCTGCTCCACCCCGATCGTACTGTTTCCATTGAAGCGGAGCGGAGATTTCAAGCATAGTCATTGGTCAATTTGTGCACCGCTAAGCTCCTCTCCGCCCAGCTCCGCGTCAGTGGAAACGCGGCCTTAGGCAGCTATTCCACCGGCGTCTCACGAGCGCTGGCGGTGAGATTGACAACGCGATCAGCGGATTTACTTAAGAACACATGGGTAGAAAAAACATAAGTTAAGCAACGCTTGGCTCGGCCCGTGGATGGGATTATTTATGTCCCGACTTTCTTCTTTTGTACTTAGCATGGTTGGTTGATTTGGTTATTTCGGGTTATCCATCAGCTGGCACACTAGTGCAGCTGTACCTTGTACTCCTGGCATTTGAAGCACAGCTCGATGAGGGCCAGCAGGTCGTGCAGGCGGCGCGGGGACAGCTCGGCCACGCAGGCCGCCAGGGCTCCGCGTTCCGCCCACTTCAGCACCCACACCAGGCACATCAGCAGGTTGCGGCTCGTCTCGCTGTTGAAGGGGGGTCGGCCGTTCTGGAGAACAGGCAAATAGAACGGTAAATAAAGACCAGGTGTACTGGCGTGAACACAGGAATAGGTACGGGAACAGGGAGCAAATATTTCGCGGTGATTGCGGTCACAAAGTGCGATAATGTCAACGCTGGTGAGTGCTAGCGCAGGCGCATATTATACATAATGTATGCAGAGTATAGAGCCGCGCAGTGGCGGGGCAAGACCTAAATTTGATGTGGGCAAGACAGATTTCGCGAGGCCCTGTTCTATGGCGACCTGAAGACGGATTCTTTAAAATAATAAAAACAAACAAAACAATTAACACTGCCAAGTTTTTATTCATAAAAATACAAATTAGATTAAAGTCGCTGGCAGAAGCTAGTATTGAATAACACAATTATACGTGTAATTATTCTATAGTGCAATTCGAACTCATAGGAAAAACAGAGACATATGCAGTTACCGATTGCGCGAGCGAAGCGATTTTTTTAAATAGTTAACAAGACAAAGCAAAAATTACGTAAAATGTAGCCCAATCGTACATAAGTTATTGCTGGTTGGTGAAGGCAAAAATACGGGAACATAGCTTCTGATAACGCGAGCGAAGCGAGCGCGAAATTTTTTGTAATATTTAAGAACTCAAAGCAAAAATTACGTAAAATGTAGCCCAATCGTACATAAGTTATTGCTGGTTGGTGAAGGCAAAAATACGGGAACATTGATTGTGATAACGCGAGCGAAGCGAGCGCGAAATTTCTTGTAATATTTTAGAACTCAAAACAAAAATTACTTAAAATGTAGCCCAAACGTACGTAACTCTTTGTTGACGCCTATGTACTAAAATTTTGCTAGGGTAGACTAAAAAATGTTGACACTGACAATGAAAACTACTGTAAAGTGAAGCAAGCCCGAAAATTTTTGAGTTTTGGATCACTGAAAGTCCTAAACATAGTAAACATTTATAATAAAAGGCAACTGTGAAGAGAAGAAGCCGCGAGCGAAGGGAGCGCGAATTTTTGTGAGTATTAGGACATTAAAAGTAGCTACATGTGATAAAAAAAGTGTAAAGTAAAGAAACCGCGAGCGAAGCGAGCGCGAAAATTTTTGAGTTTTGGGACGTAAAAGTAGTGTTTGTTCGAGAATTTCTCAAATTTAACGCGGAATTAAAAACAAATTAAAAGAAACCGTGACTGGATCGACAGTCTCCAACTTTTTGTTAAATTGAGAACTCTAAAAGTAAATGTAGAATAAATTAGAAATAAAGAAGAAACCGCGAGCGAAGTGAGCGCTTTTTTTTTCTTCGACGTCTGCAGCAAACTTGCTTGTCCCTAAAACCGCTACTCTATTGTTATGCGCCTAGCGACTGCGTTGCGTACTTTGATTTGATTGCTTGGCTTCCTAGTAAAGAAAGTAAACAAATAGAACCAGGGATACCCCGCACTCTGGTCGGAGGCAAATGTTCCCAGACTAAGAATACATGTTTCACAAATAAAATGATTTATATCTTTTATTTTATTCTCGCTTTAAAAATTTTTGAGGCGCGAGGCCCCTTGTACCGCGAGGCCGTAGGTGGTGGCCCACGTCGCCCACGCCTAACGCCGCCTCTGGAGCCGCGCATCCCGTGGATACCGCGGCGGCGAGTGGCGGCTCCACACTATTGCCAAGAATCCCTATGAATAGGCGTGAACGAGAATGTGGTTCTCGTATTTACGCCTATTAACCAATCAGTGTCGGTATGAATTCTCGGCATCAGTGTGTAGCCGCCGTAATGGCTCGCTCCGCCTATTGTCGTTGTATCGTATAGTATGAGCTAATATCGACGGCGGCGGCGGCAGTTCCCATCAAATGTACGAAATTAGATTTTCAACAAAAGTATCTTGTCGTTAAAAAAATATACTCGAATTAAGGTCCCTAATATCAAAAGTTGTTTGATATGACGGAGGGTACGTTATCAGGTGGTCGAGATATCGTTGAGGGTAGAATATCATAATCACAGAACTTTCGTCAAAACTTGTAGTAAACTATCCAAAAATCAAGAATACAAAATAATCAAGGATGCTCGAGATGATTAAAGATTTCGTAAGAAGGAACGCGGGAAGTTTAGTACAGAGTAATAGCCGAACACTTAGTCCCGCGTCCAACCAAAAAGTAAGTTGCAAGTCGGCTCGCCCGCCATTATATGTATTAGGACAGTGTTGGGTTCAGTGTTGCCATTTCTCCACACTAATGGTTAGTGTGGAGAAATGGCAACACTATTATTATTACATGGCGTTCCTACACGAACGAGTTAGTTTTTGTAAACAAACTTTAAAATAGCTCCATCTAGGCGTTTCTATTTAAATGAGTACGGTGTCTCGACAATTATATTAGAGCAATGCTGTAATTTGATCTTAAGAAGATGAGATACACAGTAAAATGTCAACGTTTCTCTTTGCAATGAGATCCTGTTAGAAATAAATTGTTTATATACCTGTTTGAAGTCTCCTTCGGGCGACGACGCGGTGTAAAGATTCCCGAATTGTCCTATCTCACTGTCCAGTTGAAGTATTTCTGCACAAACAAAAATACTTTATTTACTTCCGAAAACATACAATTTAGACGAACGTGTGTCGGTAATGTAACCTGAAGATCAAGGTATTTGTTTATTTTTCTGCGTCACTCACCCTTGTCGGTGACGAAAAACGACGAGGAATTTTGAAAGTGGCACTGATAATCGAGAAGCTATGTGGAAACCAGCTGTCATGGTGTGGGCATGTGATGCGGAGGAATGAGGATCATGTTGTGAGGAGCTCGAATGTGGATGGGTATAGTGGAAGGGGACGACCAAAGAAACGATGAAAATCGACATCGCTAGAAAGAATGTTACTTGTGAGATGACGGCAGACAGAAGAGTATCGAGGAAGAAAACATGCTGTGCCGACCACAAATAAAAATTGGGATGAGGGCAGGAGGATAATGATGAAAGAAAGAAGAAAGAAAGAAAAATAATTTATTTTTACGCAGACGCACACGTATACCATTATTATATGATGACTGACCTTTGTTAGTAGTGAAGCCTCTATAGAGCTGCGCCTGCGCGTCCATGACGATGCCCAGCAGAGGCAGGTACAGCGCCGCCACCCGCGCCTTCAGCTCCGGCGCCGACAGCCGCGGGTCCGCGTCGTGAGCGGTCAGGAGGGACAGGACACCGTTGACGGCCGCACATTGGAGCACTGGACTCCTGAAGTCAAAATCCACGAGTTATAGGAAACGGCGAATTGAGAGACTAATACAAGCAGAGTCTGCTAAATAAATGGAAAGGTATCCAAGAGGCTGGATTCTAAGGCCGGCTCCACACGTTGGCCCCAACGCTCGTTCCAACGTTGGACCGTGAACTCGGTGAGGCGTCCACACGTTGGCCAATAACTTAGTTCTGTCCCGTCAGGGCCAATGTAAAGATGTCCGATACGGAAATCGAAACTGCTCTCAGCGCGTTTGTAGTGATGAGTGCAAAATATTTGTTACCTACTGAGAAAAAATAAAAAACCACGTCAAAGAAGATGGTGGATGACGACACTTCATAAAACACGGAATCGTCCATGCCGGTGGCGATTTGCTAGACGAGGAAGCCATTTTTACTCGAAGTACGCACTCGCTGCGTGTTGTGGCAGAACTGAGCAAAGCGCCAACGTGTGGACGGAACGCCAACGTTGGCGCGCAGATTCCTTTGATGAAACCGACACGAGACGGCCAACTACCAACGCTCGCCCCAACGTTGGGACGAATGCCATTTTCTAGATCCACACGTTGGACGAATAGCGTTGGAACGAGCGTTGGGGCCAACGTGTGGAGCCGGCGTAAAAGGTGTGGAGTACATTTTTTGGACACACATATACATAGTACATATATTTCAACACAGTATAAAATGAGGCCCATTTTAATTTTTGGAAATTTTGAGGTAAAGTATTCTTCTATTGTAGTCATAATTTGAGGAGACTCATAACATGTCTTTTGATCATTTTTTTAACAAGTACCTATGTACAACTAATAATTTTAAATAACAGTAGGAAAAATTAAATTATTATTTTTGTATTAATTAGTTATGAAAGTTCTATTTTTTTTATATATAATTTGTATAACATTTAACATGGGAACATTTTTCCTGAAACAAATGCTTATTTAATTTAATTCAAAACCAAACACAACAAACAATACATACTGCAAATCCAAAGCATTAGTGAGCTCAGTCAACAACAGCCCCGCCAGATAATGCCTGGAGCGGAACTCGTGGTGCAGCGCATGCCTGGGCGGCGCGGAGGACTGCGAGCCCAGCGACGCCCACGACGCCGCCGGCGACACGCCGCCCGGGGACCCGCCCCACGACGGCAGGTTCAGGGGGACGTAGTGCTCGTGCGAGCAGATGATGCGGAGGAACGCTAGCTGTGGAAGAAGTGGGAGGTAAATTTAACCGCTTGTATAAGGCTAATTAATGGAACAATAAAAACTGTCACATATATGTACAATTATGTCGGATCCAATTGGTTGATTGGTGTTATACTATCCGGCCTTACAGAATTATTACGATGCAGGTAAAACCTATAAAAACACAAATATTGGAGATTACAATCTGTACTAATAAAGATATTTTTTTTTTATATTTTGTCCATATACAAGAACAACTTTCCCCGACAAGCGGATGAAACCGCGAAAAAAACTCTCAAAGAAACCTGGATTATAAACTCTGAACTCGCCAACTCGCATTAAGCAAGCGTGGTAAACGCTCAATCCTTCTCTGTGCGAGAGGAGGCCTATCCCCAGCAGTGGGACGATAAAAATGCTGGTAACTGTTGAAGATATAATCTATACTAATATTATAAAGCTAAAGAGTTTGTTTGTTTGTTTGTTTGAACGCGCTAATCTCAGGAACTACTGGTCCGATTTGAAAAAATTCTTTCAGTGTTAGATAGCCCATTTATCGAGGAAGGCTATAGGCTACTTTTTATCCGGGTCCGTGCCGAGGTTCCCACGGGATGCGGGTGAAACCGCTGGCAGAAGCTAGTACCTTATAGTGCACCAGCGGCACAGCATCCGGCAGAGAGGCGATCTTGGCACACATGTGCTTGTAGTAGGTGCGGATGAGAGTGAACACGTAGCCGCGGTCCATCACGCTCAGCAGCTCGAACAGGAAGAAAGCTAGGCTGTTGTTCAGGCTCTGGGTTAAGCGGCTGTCTTTGCCGTATCTGAGGAGAGAAGGTAAATATAAATAAATAAATTAAGATATCATAATATGTATGTACAATATAAATGCGCAATTAGTCGTTTCATGTAAAATTTCATAGTCTATCGGCATTAAAAATTGCAGTGGTAGCAGAAACTTTTCTTTGCCAGCAAGTTTGTCCAAATACACTGTGTACGCACCGACCTCGACACATTCAGACGATGAAGTGGAGGATATGTTTGATGATATATCAAGGGCCCTCCACTTCACTACAAAGACCCATTACACCGTTGTCATGGGGGACTTTAACGCTAAAGTGGGAGTACAGATTTGCGGCGAATCGGCAGTAGGATCCCATGGATTTGGAAGCAGGAATCATAGGGGGCAAATGCTCGTCAACTTCCTCGAGCGCGAGGGGCTCTTTTTGATGAACTCCTTTTTCAAAAAGCAGCCCCAAAGGAAGTGGACGTGGCAAAGCCCCGACACTATGACTAAAAATGAGATTGACTTCATCATGACGAACAAGAAGCACATATTCAGAGACGTCTCCGTGATCAATAGGTTTAATACCGGGAGCGATCACCGACTTGTCCGAGGCTCTCTGAATATCAACTTCAAGGCCGAACGTTTCCGTCTGATGAAGGCCAGGCTCCGACCAACACTGCTCCAAACCATGACAGGATCTGAAACGTTCCAGACAAATTTGGAGAACCGATTTGCCGCCGTGGAAACCACAACAGACGTTAACCAGAACCACGAATATGTGGTTCGGATCCTCAGGGAGGAAGGTTCGAGATTCTGTAACATGCAGCGTAAGGGCAAGAAATCAAAGCTTTCGGAAGAGACATTAGGGCTTATGAAGAAACGACGTGAAAACCCGCCTGTCACTTCGTCAGCTAAGCGGGCTCTAAACCAAGAGATCAACAAGCACGTACGACGCGACCTCCGGTGCTCCAATACTCTTGCCATTGAAAGAGCAATTGAGCTGAATCGGGGGTCAAAGGTGTTCGTACAATCTCTTGGAAGAAGCCACTTGACGAAGCTGACCACAACAAGTGGAGAAGTCGTTTCTTCGGTGCCGGCAGTCCTTTCGGAAGTAGAAAATTTCTATGGCCGGTTATACGCATCGCATGCATCTCGACCTGATCCCGGAAATGAGGATTCTAGAGCCACATTAACACGCCATTTCACCGAAGACCTGCCAGAAGTCAGCAGTGGCGAAATCGAGATCGCTCTGAGACAGCTCAAAAATGGAAAAGCCCCTGGCGAGGATGGCATTACAACAGAGCTTTTAAAAGCAGGAGGTAAGCCCGTACTGGGGGAGCTCCAGAAGCTTTTTAATGCCGTCCTGTTTGAAGGGAGAACTCCAGAGGCGTGGAGTAGGAGTGTTGTCGTCCTGTTCTTCAAAAAGGGAGACAAAACCCAGTTGAAGAACTATCGACCCATTTCCCTCCTAAGCCACGTATATAAGCTGTTCTCAAGAGTGATCACGAACCGACTTGCGCGAAGACTCGACGAATTCCAACCACCAGAGCAGGCTGGGTTTCGGAGCGGATTCGGCACCATAGACCACATCCACACGGTGCGGCAGATTATACAGAAGACCGAAGAGTATAATCAGCCCCTGTGTCTAGCATTTGTGGACTATGAGAAGGCCTTTGACTCGGTTGAAATCTGGTCTGTTCTGGAGTCCCTGCAGCGTTGTCAAGTAGATTGGCGATACATCCAAGTGATGAGATGTCTATACGAAGCTGCTACAATGTCCGTCCAAGTACAGAATCAGCAAACAAGGCCCATACCGTTGCATCGAGGAGTGAGACAAGGGGATGTTATTTCCCCGAAACTGTTCACTAAGGGTCAATTCACACTGAAAGAGCAGCGGCCGGCAGCGGCCGTAAGAGCACGGAAAATGTACGAGAGCGGCACGGTGCGGCGCCGCGCGGCGCCGCGCGGCGCGCCGCGCTCACGCTCATTCCCTTGCAAATACGGCCGCTGCCGGCCGCTGCTCTTTCAGTGTGAATTGACCCTAATGCAATGAAAGATATGTTCAAGACGCTGAACTGGAAAGGACGCGGCATCAACATTAATGGGGAACACATCTCTCACTTGAGATTTGCTGACGATATCGTCATCATGGCGGAGACGCTGCAGGACCTACAACAGATGCTGAACGACCTGGCTGAATCTTCTCTACGCATCGGCCTACGGATGAACTTGGACAAAATCAAGGTCATGTTCAATGAACATGTTCTACCGGAACCGGTTGCGATACACGGCGCCGTTCTCGAAGTTGTTCGGAAATATGTATACCTCGGGCAGACATTGCAGTTAGGTAGAAACAACTTTGAGGACGAGGTGAATAGGAGAATTCAGTTGGGTTGGGCTGCATTTGGGAAGCTACGTCGAGTCCTAACATCGTCGATCCCACAGTGCCTAAAGACAAAAGTCTTCAATCAGTGCGTCCTACCTGTCATGACTTACGGAGCCGAAACGTGGACACTGACGGTACGGCTGGTCCACAAGTTTAAAGTCGCTCAGCGGGCTATGGAAAGAGCTATGCTCGGCGTTTCTCTGAGGGATCGCATCAGAAATGAGGTAATCCGTCAGAGAACCAAGGTCATCGACATAGCCTACCGAATCAGCAAGCTGAAGTGGCAGTGGGCTGGCCATATTAGCCGAAGAACCGATAACCGTTGGGGTAAACGAGTTCTAGAGTGGAGACCACGCCTCGGCAAACGTAGTGTAGGACGTCCTCAGGCACGGTGGAGTGATGACTTGCGCAAGACGGCTGGCAGGAGCTGGATGCGAGAAGCCGAAAATAGATCTCAGTGGCGTGCATTTGGAGAGGCCTATGTCCAGCAGTGGACTGCGATAGGCTGATGATGATGATGATGATGATTGTCCAAATAAAACTCGAACATCTCTAGACAATATAAAAACTTCCTCGTTCCCCACGAGGTCTGGGGTTCGATTCTTGGGTCGGGCCGAGCATTGTGTGTTTTCGAAACTTTCACAAAGCAGCCCGTTGTCTGGTAGTTGGTGATTGATACACCCGTGCATCGGAGAGCACGTTAATGTCCTGCGCCTGATCTCTCTCCACGAGTGTCGGATTGCCGTCCCATCGGTCTGGCCATGTGTCTGCGAAAATGCTTGTGCACTATAATATGTGCTGCGCAGATGGCTGATTTCCTTATATGTTAACAGCCGCTGTGGCCGATATCGACCTTGGAAGACATTTATTTTAAGAAAAACTGACCTAGATATAATCTCAGTGGTGACGTTGTTGACGAGCGTGGTGACGTCGTCGGTGAACTGGTCGGGGAAGCGAGCCTTGCGCCGCGCCTCGTGGGCTCCGCTCCAGTACAGGTACTCCACCATCGACTTCACCATCAGCTCGAACAGCGCCCTGGAGACACCATGTAGGATATTACTAGTGGATATAGGGCATGGTGGTAACCACCAGCTCGAATAGGATCCTGCATCATATCATATAGGACATTGCGAGCGAAAGAAGTGTAGGGCACTATTTCAGAAATCAATACATCACTACATAGTATAAAACAAAGTCACTTTTTCTGTAACTGTATCCCTATTCCTCGTGTCCCTTTGAACGCTTAAATCTTCAAAACTACGCAACCGATTTTCCTGCGGTTTTTTAAATAGTGATTGAAAAGGAAGGTTTATATGTATAATAACATCCATTAAATAGTGGAGAAGAACTGTTATCCTGTTGAGAGCCGGGACGGGTCGCTAGTATAGGACGTTACCAGTGGAAATAGGGGATTGTGTAAATGTGCTTTATTATGACCACCAATGTAATGAGACTTATCGCTAGAAGCAATCTTTTCCTAACAACAAAAACTTTTATGACGAGTGTACATTTTTTCGTTAATCAAAATTACTTGAAATACCTCTGAAAGAAAGCTCACAACAACGTACTGTACAAACTTAAATGTCTGGTAAACATTTGCACTCAGATAACAGGTGGGTTGATCCATTTAATGGGGACATAAACTTTTTATATCAGGAATATTATAATCAGAATTTAAAACAGTCACACGAAATAATCAATTTTGAAAGGTAAGGCAACTCACCAGGAGTTCTGCATCGCCAGGTCTCTGGTGGCTCCACTAGCAACTACCCACTGAAGTGCCAACTCCTCGTGAAGTATCTTGCACGACCCGTCTGTCATCACTGAAATAAAAACGTAGATAACTGTCAAACTATAATTTATATTGACAACTAGCTGCCACTAGCAGTGTCACCCGCATCCCGTTGGCATGGAAAGGCTGAATGTATTAAAATATGTATAAATAAAAATGACGAAATAGAATGGTTTGAAGAAGTATTCACTGCTTTTTCGTAGCAAAAATACATAGGTTAATGCCCAGACCCCACCACAGCGGAGCGGACACAGATGTTCGACAGATGGGAGTCGAGATGTTGGACTAAGGAAATTCTAATGGTTTTCTGGCTTTGGTGGTCGCGGCTTTAAAGAGGGTGTTGTGGGATGGTGCACTGGTACTGTATGTACGTGCTGATCAGGCTATCACATACCAGCAGGCGGCAGCGGCAGTCCGATGTCCCGGTCGGTGAGCGAGGGTCTGGGGATGGTGCACTGGTACTGTATGTACGTGCTGATCAGGCTATCACATACCAGCAGGCGGCAGCGGCAGTCCGATGTCCCGGTCGGTGAGCGAGGGTCTGGGGATGGTGCACTGGTACTGTATGTACGTGCTGATCAGGCTATCACATACCAGCAGGCGGCAGCGGCAGTCCGATGTCCCGGTCGGTGAGCGAGGGTCTGGGGATGGTGCACTGGTACTGTATGTACGTGCTGATCAGGCTATCACATACCAGCAGGCGGCAGCGGCAGTCCGATGTCCCGGTCGGTGAGCGAGGGTCTGGGGATGGTGCACTGGTACTGTATGTACGTGCTGATCAGGCTATCACATACCAGCAGGCGGCAGCGGCAGTCCGATGTCCCGGTCGGTGAGCGAGGGTCTGGGGATGGTGCACTGGTACTGTATGTACGTGCTGATCAGGCTATCACATACCAGCAGGCGGCAGCGGCAGTCCGATGTCCCGGTCGGTGAGCGAGGGTCTGGGGATGGTGCACTGGTACTGTATGTACGTGCTGATCAGGCTATCACATACCAGCAGGCGGCAGCGGCAGTCCGATGTCCCGGTCGGTGAGCGAGGGTCTGGGGATGGTGCACTGGTACTGTATGTACGTGCTGATCAGGCTATCACATACCAGCAGGCGGCAGCGGCAGTCCGATGTCCCGGTCGGTGAGCGAGGGTCTGGGGATGGTGCACTGGTACTGTATGTACGTGCTGATCAGGCTATCACATACCAGCAGGCGGCAGCGGCAGTCCGATGTCCCGGTCGGTGAGCGAGGGTCTGGGGATGGTGCACTGGTACTGTATGTACGTGCTGATCAGGCTGCTGCGACCATGGTTGTCGCAGGTGGCTCCCTCGTTCATGTTCTAAAAGGAAACAATAGTTTTTGAGAAATGTAAGCTAACTGAGACCAAATTTAGATATGAAAATGTCTGCAAATTCGCAAATTCAACCGAGGTTTGCGAGGAAATTCCTAAATAATTAAAGCACTATAGATTGCGAGCTCAAAACATTTACTGAGATATCAGTGAAGAGATGCGCGAGGCAGGTGAAGACGTCCTGCGCGATGTTCAGCGTCTGCCCCGCCAGGGTCGGGGGGGCTACCAGCAGGTGCAGCAGCTTGTCCAGCACTACTGGCAGGTAGCGGGCCAAGACCTCCACGTTGGCTGTTGGTAGTTCAGTTATGCTGGAAAATAAAAATGGAACATTATTGATGTAAGTAAAAAATGTGTCACATTTTTCAGAGAGAGAGTTCATAAGGGAGTACATAAGAGAGCACTTAACAGGAGAACATAAGAGAGTACATAAAAGGTGTACATAAGAGAGTACATAAGAGCAGTATATAAGAGGAGTATATAAGAGAGTTCATAAAAGGAGTACATAAGAGGAGTACATATTATAATTATCTTTAAAATCAACATAAATTCAACATAACCTATATTTGTGATAATATGATATAGCTTCTATACTCCATGGATTTCAGGCCGGTCTTTTTGGCACCATCAAAGGTCTATCATAATGAACCCATTGGTAAACATTTCATTGCGGTCGATTCTGGGTTTTTTTATATGAAAATGTAACCTTCCTTTTGTCATACATTGCGCGTAACAAAATTAAAATACAGCTAAGACTCAGATTGTCGTTCAGTATAGAATAGGTCTTTATTCGCATCAAATACAATATACATACGTATAGTAGTAACATAATAGTAAATATATAATTTTTATCAGACATCAAAGGCCATATAAAACATTATACCTCTAAATATAACATTTAATTATTACAAAGACCATAATATTTCAGTCTTTAGAAGCAATTACAACTGCGATATGTTTATCATTGAATCATCATCATCCTCCGGCCGTTATCCGTATGGATATCAATGAATAAAAGATTGATATAAAATAACTAGTATAGTAAGTAGTTACCTAGCCCGTAGCTCAGACTCCATATTGGCAAGTCCAATGCGCGGCGGGATGTTCCCCTCCTGCACCGCCTCGCAGGCCATCGCGAACCGCTCGATGTACCCGTCCTAACATATAGAATACTATCGATAAAAGGTACACATTTATAGTGAGATATTTTTGCGATTTGACATGAAAAACAGAATAAACTATACTCCTATATACGTTTTCGTTTGGCATGTAACTGTCTTGACAGGACTTTTTAAACAGATAAGCTTCTGCTTAAAATAATTATAATTGATTTAGGAATTGTTGTTAATCGAATTCATTTTTGGCTGATACACGTACATTTTTTTAAGTTGAGTTTTCACATAGTAATAATTTAACAAGATTGTTACCCTCTGCTTCAATACTTAGGCAAATGGTGTACTAAGGCCAGTTGAAATTCGTTAAAAATATGGCAATTGTTAAAATTGGAATATTACTCTATTTTTTGAAGGTCTAAAATAGTTTCCACACTAACCAGCGGATGCACAGTAGTATGCGCATCTAAAGTGATGCTGAAGATGGGTTTGTGGTTGTCTATCCACCTCGTCCCGGGTAACAGGACATCAGGGAATATGTACGAGTAGTTGGCTGGCGGTTCCTCCTGCATCACGGGTAGGTTGAACTCTCCGCAAGTCAGTTTTCCGTTACGGCAGAGTGGGATCCACTGTAAAACAAAATATTAAGAAATGTAAAAAACAAATGGCATGATTATGTGCTGGAATTCTTATAGCGCCTTCTAATGTTAATGGTATAAATAAGACTTCTGATTCGCCTCTCGTTGTTTGTTAAAGTAGCATCTTCAGCAGCAGCAGCAGCAGTCAGCAAAAAAATCCAGTTTGTCAGCAAAAAAAATCAGATAGTTATCTACTACGGTTTTCTGCAAAAATTTGGTTTTATACTACACGAATTGTTTTTGTATAGAACCTGTTCGTCAAAGCATGCACACAGAATTGTGTTGCTGGGGAGCTCCACCATTTCTTCTTACCAGCTCAAATACATAGCAAGTGGTGAACGGTGGGCGTTTTCAGGAGCTACCTTTTGTACTATTATGTACCCTTGATTTTTCTTCCTTCTTTGATTAAATGACTTTTTACCATTACGCTTGTGTATAGAAATACATCTGTTTTACCGAGTATCCAACAGGAGTCTCGAGATTCTTCTCCTGGTCAGGCGCCACGGGTTTCCTCTGACAGGACACGTGCAGGAACGTGAACAGCAAGTGATGCTGATCGCCCAGGTCTGCTGGCAGCTTCAGCTTTATTTCGTCGTAGAGGGACGGGTTCCTGGGTAAGTTTAGTGACGTTTTAGATCAGAAACTTCTTGAAAGATTAGCATGAGGATAACATATTTAATTACTATTAGCTTATATTTCATTTTAAATCATTAAGCTGCATTACCTACTGAAGTTTTCAATTCGATAGAATACCTGAATTAGTACAGCATTATATAAAGACATAGATATGCTGGGGAGTTTGTTGAGCCGTTTCTTCCCAGCAAAAATACATAGGAAGTGGTGAAGGGTGGGCGTTTTTGAGGGCTGTCTTATTGAATTTGATATTTTTGAGTTTTTATTAGCTAATATAATTTATGAGTTTAATATTATTTATAGTAAAGCGAGCTTACTTGTTATGATACAATACGGTGGTGTAAGCCTCGTTAGTGAACTCGGGACAGGAGCTCCTGCCGAATATAGCCGGCAGAGCTGACTCCTCATTCTCGCCTGACATCAGTTGTATTCGCACCTGAACATAATTTTAAAACGTCCAAATTAACTATAAATATTTGTTACATAAACATATTTCTGTTTGTCTTACTGGAACTCAAGAATGGCTGGACCAAGTTGGCTTACTTTACTTTCCAAGTTTAAAGCACTTGTAGATGTCTACGGTCTTTGGGGTATCACCGACGCAAAGTATGCCAAATAGTTTCGTAGGAATTCAGAAAGTTATAATGCAGCTGTGGAGCTCGTTTTATTTATACATGTAATAAGACTTACTGCCACCATTCTTGCAACAACCTTTTATTTAATAGAGTAACCGAGCAAAACATATTACATAAGCAGACGCTCCTTATTAAGCACTGGTACTCAGCTGCATTATGATGAATTAGAAGCCGACCAACACACTTAGGGAAAGGCTATCAAGAAATTTAGACCAAGTTATACGTTTAAAAACGCTGGGCAAATATTAAAACCAAGTTATCTATATATATAAAAGAAAGTCGTGTTAGTTACTCCACTTATAACTCAAGAACGGCTGAACCGATTTAGCTGAAAATTGGCAGGGAGGTAGTTTAAAGCCAGGAGAAGGACATAGGTTTTTGTCAACATCTGGCTACGGGAAGCAGTTATCTCGGGACGCGGGTGAAACCGCGGGCGGAAAGCTAGTTTCAAATATAATATTCTCGTAATACAACTTACAGTGATATTCCTAGCGGAGCCAGCTCGCGAGGTGTAGGCGTTCAGGTTGATCTCCTTGACGGACAAGTACAGCAGGTTGCGGTACTGGTAGTGAGGCATCGCCGGCGCATGCGTCGGGAACGATAGTATCTCTTTGCAAGGACGTACGTTGTCATCTGTGAAGGAATATAGGTAATATAGAAGAAGAAAGTTGCGTATTTATTTTTGACACAAATAATATGATTTTGTTATGCAGATCCATCAAACTCGATTCATAAAAAAAACTATTATGAATACTGAAAGAAAGTATTCTATACACGATTGAAAAACAATTTATTTACACGAGTAACAAATAAATTATGTACAGTCAGCTCCAAAATTGCCTTACTAAGCTGCGGTTATGTATGCTTGTTATTACTGAGTTTTGGAACTACGAATATGATCAGCAACATGTCTGCAAGATGCATATAGTTTGCCATTTCTGAAAAATTTGACACAAAGCATTAATCTAATTTGAACTCTAACTCACCTCCATAAGGATGCAACTTAGCCAGCTCAGGAGTGAGTCCGTTCTTCAATTCCTCAGGACACGGAGACACCTCAATCTTCAGTGTTCCAGGGATGCATTTCAGCTTCTTCGGAGCTGAGCTGGGACGCTTGATCTCAGCCAGGAATTTGTATAGGTCCTCATCGCGAAGTTTGTCGGTTTCCTAGAGGATTTAATAAGAGTTTTACTACGAATTTCTATATCCTATCTGTACTTTGTTTTGTGATTAATGATGTCCTCCTAGCCGATTATCGGCTATGGCGGCTGTTCTCATGTAAGGAGATTAGCCAACTGCGCAGACACAGGTGCACTCACTATTCCTTCATTCTCATAACCCAATGTGACGGCAATCTGATACGACCGGAGAGAGATCAGGCGCAGGATATTAACGTGCTCTCCGATGCACGGGTGTATTAATCCCCAACTTCCAGGCTCCGGGCTGCCTTGCGAAAGTCTCTTAAGCGTCAGTCAGCCCAGCGCTTGCGACTGCTAGACCAACGAGGCAGTTACCTGCTTGAAGAAGCTAGTGACAGTGATGACGATGGGCTTGAAGCTGTCGAGCATGGCGGCGAGGTCGTCGGCGTGCTGCGCGGGCGCGCGGCGCTCGATGGAGCCCTTGCGCGTCAGCGAGCCGCCCACCTCGCCCGCGCGCCGCCGCAGCTGCTCCAGGCTGCTGGACGACGCTTTGCGGTCTGATACCAAAATCAAAAATCATTTATTCAAACTTTGCTGCAAAACAGCAAAGTCAAAGTCAATTTTTTTTTTATTTCGAAAAACGTTAAAACGTCAAACTATTTGCACGGTTCCAAAGAGTTGGCCTCATGGAGAAGAAACGGCGAGAAACTCCATCCAGCACTTTTCGAACGTCAGAAATTTACAAAAGACAGGCCCCAAAACGTTCACGCCTTTTACCACTTTCTATGTGGTTTGCTGGGAAGAAGTGGTGGAACAAACTTCCCAGCAACACATAGCAGGGGGAAGAGGGGAGGGGGAAGTGAGATCACTTGTTAGTTTATAGGCATATTTGTGCGTGTAAATGTATATTGTATTGTTGGTGTGCTTATTTTTAATAAATAAATAAATATTATGGACAAGCTCAGGAGAGCTCAGTAGGGGTCGAGTCTCCAAGTTATACAAAGACAATGTGCTCGTACAAGTTTGGCTCACCCGCTTAGATAAGATAAAACATCTATAAAAGCAATTATGAAACTACATTTTGAAGAAAAAGACAGAAAAAAGGTGATAGTGACTTCATTTGATTTTAAGGTATATATCTATGGGCCTATACAGCCTGAAAATAAAGAGATTTGATTTGAAAGTTAGCTGTAAATAGGTTGCTTATTACGTTGATAAAGTTGGTTAAAAAGGGCACATTTATACCTGTAATATGGGTAGTCGTGGTGGCCTAGTGGGCAAAGAACCAACCTCTCGAGTATGAGGGCGCGGGTTCGATTCCAGGTCAGGCAAGTACCAATGCAACTTTTCTAAGTTTGTATGTACTTTCTAAGTATATCTTAGAGACATCAATGACTGTGTTTCGGATGGCACGTTAAACTGTAGGTCCCGGCTGTCATTGAACATCCTTGGCAGTCGTTACGGGTAGTCAGAAGCCAGTAAGTCTGACACCAGTCTAACCAAGGGGTATCGGGTTGCCCGGGTAATTGGGTTGAGGAGGTCAGATAGGCAGTCGCTTCTTGTAAAGCACTGGTACTCAGCTGAATCCGGTAAGACTGGAAGCCGACCCCAACATAGTTGGGAAAAGGCTCGGAGGATGATGGGAGGATGATTATACCTGTAATATGGGCACTTGATTAGAGTAATCACTAGATTGAAAGTCAACCCTAAAGAGATGGGAAAAAACTGTACCTTGCCCAAATTAAGAATACGATTTAGCAGATACCAAAGTGAAGTAAAAACAACCGATGTCAGTAATTAATCGAATATGGTTTCTACATGTAAATAAAATCACGTTGATCTGGGAAAATGAATTCCAAATGACGATGAAATTTTGATACCACTACAAAGTGATTTAAAATAAGCCAATTACCAGTTCCCTCTGCGTCAGTTCCCAGGTCAGCGTGGAAATTGAAGATAATTTTGAATTATTAACACTATTATTAATACCAATCCTAAACAAAAAATACATAAAGCCAATTGATCTGCTACAACACAAAACAGAATTGTTTTGCTGTTAATCGGGTACATAATGTGCATTAAATTAATTAAATTGATGATTTCTTGGACACCCTGTAAATGTAAAACATCGAGAGTTGTCTCAGTAAATGATGGTACTGAGAAACTCTGAAACATATCGCACCAACAGCGCGACACTGACACAAAACACTAAAACACAAAAAATATCCTAAAGCACCCCGTAACTTTATGCGATATCATTACTATTGTAGTATACAAAAGTTGTCGTTATTTATCTCAACTATATATTCTTTCTTCATTGTTGTATGACGTGTCAAAGTTTTAAATGCTTCTCCTAGAAAACTACATTTTTGCATAAGTGATAGTGTCGCATTGGGGGTGCGATATAGTGTTCGCTACGAACATACACCATAGAGTGGGTATAATTGGACGAGACAGCGTCACAACTGTGACAGCGCCTTCGTTGTGGTAGTGAATTTCGCCGACTTTCGCTGAGACAAACTATCTATTGTCCTTATCCTCGTCACTCTACTGCTGTTCACTGGTTTTCAAGCACTAGATCAATTCTAGTTTTTTTTTTTACGCGTTGGATGACTAGTGTAGTTCCTAAATGGTGAACTTACCCAAGCTGTTAGTGTTAGGACAGTTATTGAGGCTGTCCTTATCCTGGTCTCTCTCCAAGCTGTTGGAGCCGCTGAGGATGTTGAGCAGGGAGACAGCACTCCAGGCGAGCGGCATGCGGTACTTGCCGAGCCGGGCGCATGCTGCTGCAGCACCGGACCGGACTTTTTCGCGGTTCTAGATAAAGTGGAATGAATGTCAAAGAAATTTATATAGTACACACACAAACATACAGACACTAAAATCTTTTAATATTTATAATAAGTTACCCAACTTCTTTAAGCTGTGTCCACATATAAAATTATATAAAATTACCTGTATACCATATGGAATGCTAATAAATAATTCTGCTGTAGGTTATTGGAGGAATAAAAACTTACTAGCCAACATTTAGTTATATATGTAAAAGGTAAATGTGTAAATACAATCATGTTGCCATTTTAAGAATAGTGGTATATTTGAGTATTTTTTTTTGCTTTTATCTTGATTTCGGAGGAGATTTTAAATATCTTGCAAAAATAATTCTTAAACTACAAAGAAATAAAAACAGATTCCATAAAACAAAAAATAAACAGCAAACCAAAACCAACCTTATCATCCTTAATATAAGGCTCAACGCACTCATTAACATCGCCTTGCAAGACCTTCTCCACTCTCACCACCAGGAAGATATCTGGTGAAGGGTTGAGGATATCGAAGACGGCACTCCGGCTGAGGGTCGAGAGGTCAGCGTGAGGGACGTGGGAGGCCAGCATCTGTCTCGTGCACTCGGAATTCAGGTTAAAGTAGAAATTTTCTGAAATCTTCTTCTTTTCTTTGGCGTCGTAAAGGGCCATTGATGCGAAGAGAGGTTCCACGTCCAGTTCCAGCCTGGAAGAATTGATTTTTTAGGGCTTATTCAAGCATCAGTTAACTTGGATCTGAGGAAAAACTTTGTTGTTTTGACATGTATTTTCTATTTATACAAAAGCTGTCAATACGTCAGAAATATTCTTCAGATAAGAGATATTTGGTGAATAAAAATCGGCCCTTAATGATTGAAGTTTTTATTTATTTGGCAAACATACAAAGATGATCCCCACAAAATATGTTTGTTACCCAGTTCGGTTTCTTTCTTATAATTTCGAAATGACATTGAAACTGGTCAAACTATAACATATATTGAAAAAAAAACATAAAGAACTTTACATAACATTAATTAGCCATTTACATAACGTAAAGTTTTATATAACTTTACTTTGGCTTTTCAGTAAATTCATAAATTGATATTATTTATTCAGAATTTTAAAATAGTCTAGATTACATCTAAAAAGACCTCTAAATCCAAAAGACACTCACTTCAACTGATGACAGACGACCAGTATGCGATGTCCCATGATCTCGCTAGGCATGTCAGCTGGCAGGCGTCGCTCCACCGCCTCCTCCTCATCCAAGTACGGAGTATACAGCCCCAGCAGGTCAGCCTGACGGTTCTCCAACCTAGTGGCAAAGTTTGGTGCTCATGTATGAGTGGGGGAGAAGTGATGAAGGCCAAAAACACTGGTAGTTTACGTAGAGTTGCGGTGGGTAAAGAAAATGGTAAGGAAGAGACAATCGTGCACGACAATTCACATAGGTATGATTAACTGTTATTCAGTACATTTTTGCACTGTTGAGAGATTTCAAGACAGTTGTTGATACAAAATATGGGGAACATTTAATTAGACGGGTCACACACGACATCTGCGGATTCCGCAGCGGGCGTAGTTCATGTGATAGTTCGCTTTGATATTCGCTACATAATATACCTGGCTAGTTATGTAAAAAAAAATTGTACGCTAATTACAGGCAAAACATGTATGGCTCTAACCTACCTAATTTCAACACCTCATGTTTTAACAATACCTATGTTTTGTAAACATATACCCATGTTTTAACAAAATAAATTATCTTTTATCTTTATCTTTAGATTTGAGTGGATTTCATAGAAATTAGAACAACATGAAATCAGTGTTGCGCCAACCGTGGTAGGCTGTGCCGTCTGAGTATCACCTTAAAGACGACAGTCGTAGAAATTTGTTTGCAACTAATTTATTATTCAGGTGCTATTTAAAGAGTAAGATAACAAAAGGAACGGTACAGACATAAGACAACTTTCACAATACAATGACTTTTCGGGAGTTTGTTACCTCAAATCTTCGCTGCAAAAGTAAATGCAAAAATACTTTAATAACCAACCTGAACTGTACAACTTTATTTAAGTATCTGACAAAAGAAAACTTGGTTCTTATATTTTTAGGTTGTTCACTTACCTCCTAGCCTCATTAACAGCATCAACCTGTTCCGGTGGTTTCCTCTCAAACAGGTCAGGAAGCAGGGGGTCTGAGGAGGAGCTCCTGAGGTCCAGGCTGGCCCAGGAGCCGCGAGGAGTGAGGGTCTCGTTGCAGGAGGAAGATGACGACATAGACGCTACTGATTGACGTCCGCTTGATGGTTGAGATTCAGACTGGAGAAGGAGACAAGATATTTATTATTTGGTTTAAAGGCAGTAAGGCCATGGATAGGGACGGTTTTCTTGAGAGAGAAACACCCACTCTTAGGCCTTAGTAAGTCAAGCTGATATATGAAGGACAGTGTACATTATGTAGTTGTCATAGCCAAAAAAGGTTTAGTGCTGGAGAAAGGCCTCTCCCAAGCTCCCCCCGATTTGCCAGTACTCACCGTGCTGGGCATGCAAGGTGAGCGAATATTGTTTTTTTTTTTTTCTGATGTTGCAGGGTTGGGTCAAGACTCCACCTTAAATGTTTTAACTTCGCTCTAGGCGCTCGCCCAGTCGCTCCCGCCCGCACATGGAGCCCGAGTGTCGCGGTGCTGCACTCCACACACACAACGTACCTGCGGCTCCTCACTCGCCGCACTGGGCTCTGCGTCCACCTCGTACTGATGGCGCGGGCCGGCGTGCAGCCGCTCCAGGCGCTCGCCCAGCCGCTCCCGCCCGCACATGGAGCCCGAGTACGCTCGGTGCTTGTACTCCACCACTGTGTAGTCTGTGGTGTAGCAGCGGATGCAGTCGCGGACGAACATTGGAGCTTTTGCCCTGAGTCACAAAAAAATCGTGTTAAAAACCACACGGAACCAACAAGGACATCATCATTCAACATCTGTAATTAACATCCATCTCTTCCGCACAGACTAGGTTCACATCTCCACTTACAGGTCTTCATCAGGCAGCACGTGCGCGATGGTCCTAATGCGTCGCGGCACGTTGCACAGCTCCATGTCGACCGCGGGGTAGGCGAGGGGGTCGCGCTCCCCCATCAGCCGGTCGCAGACCTCCTCGTAGTCCGGCGGTTCTATCATGTCGCACAGTGATATCTGGGTGGTGTAAGGGATATGAAAATAATACGGAGTTAACCAGCTGTTACGTTAATCAAATGTTTCTAACTAAAAGGAGTGTATGATGTTCAGGTGTTTCCTAAGTAAAAATAAGGTACACATACATGTAGGTTACATTTATAAATGGGAAAAAACTGAAAACTGAAAGAATTTTTCGTATCGGCCATTCCGTTCCTAAGATTTGTGCAATCAAGCAAATTAAAAAAACTTTTAATCTGTACAAAATAAGTATGTGTATGTTAATTACCTTTAACCAAAACCAGTATCATTTCAATAGAAAATAATGATTTTCTACAGATGCCAGCTGGTCAACTTACCCGAATCTGTCAAACTTGTCAAAAAATCGAACATTAACCTTCCACATTTTCTACTGTGATAAGGTTGAAAAAATATTGAAGAAATTTGACTGTCAGTCAGTCAAATTGTTAGGTTGATGGGCTGTCGTCTACACAATATTCTATCAAGTAAATAAATGCAATCATTCATCAGTTGATTCATCTATACTAATATTATAAAGCTGAAGAGTTTGTTTGTTTGAACGCGCTAATCTCAGGAACTACTGGTCCGATTTGAAAATTTCTTTCAGTGTTAGATAGCCCATTTATCGAGGAAGGCTATAGGCTACTTTTTATCCCGGTACGGGAAGTACTTCCCACGGGATGCGGGTGAAACCGCTGGCAGAAGCTAGTCACTTATAAATAAGGAAAAGGGCACAGCTAAATTAAATGACTACCTGTCTTCCCACTACAGTATAAATTGTAGACTTTTAATTATTATTAGCACTGAGGCAGACCTTGCCAGTATCCTGTCTGTTATATCCAACAGGTAGCATGCTAGTCTATAGATGCACTTCCTTATATTGTAGTAATTAAATGCTTATTATAAAACAACTAGTGACCCACCCTTGCTTTGGTAACAGAGTTTCTCTACTATATTATGCATGTATTATACACATAAACCTTCCTCTTGAAACACTATCAGAAAATAAAACAGCATGAAAATCAGCTGCATGGGTAATTCAGTAGAAAAAGCGACTTTGTTTTATACTATGTAGTGATAAAAATCTATTGTGTCTTGCGTATACCTGCAGTATACAATAATTTATTTTGTTAAAAGTTGGGTATATGTTTACAAAACAGAAGTATTGTTACAAGTGTTGAAATTACATATAATCAGATCCTTACATGTTTTGACTGTGATTGGCATACAATTTTCTTTAGATAGGTATATTAATACAAAAGTATCTATCACTCGACATACATATACTAATATTATAAATCTGGAGTTTGATTGTCTGTAAAATTATTTCAGTGTTACATAGCACATTTTTTGAGTAATAGTTTTAGCTAGTTTTTATTCCGGTGCACTTAATACTTCCACTTGTAAAACCGTAAGTCATAAACCTGTTGTCTACCAGAGCGTAGATATAAGCGAGACACAACTGATTTTCTACAGTCACATAATCACGAATATATATGAGCGGCTAATAAAATTTTAATAATA
Organism: Helicoverpa assulta; assembly: GCA_963856015.1. NCBI lineage: Eukaryota > Metazoa > Arthropoda > Insecta > Lepidoptera > Noctuidae > Helicoverpa > Helicoverpa assulta. The sequence goes on from CAWLCW010000008.1 coordinate 1,363,841, forward strand.
TAGTTTCATGTTTGATTTATGGACAATTTCTCTTCAGTACAAAGAGATTGTGATGTTCACTATGTATCAGTCCTGGATTTATGAATAGGCTGTATAGGCCACGGCCTAGGGGTGACAGCGTCACAGGGACGGCAGATTTCAGAAGATAAAAGTAAAAAAAAGGTCTTCTTGGCCGATTTTACTACAAATGTGGAAAATTATTATATTGTAAGGTTTGTACATGGGGCAACGGAAATAAAGTATCCTACACTCATTAAAAATATAAATCCGGCTATGTATACAGATAAGAGTGCTCCTAAGAATTATAATGGACACATAATTAAACACAAACATTATCATTCAACAAATTCAAAATCAAAATGAAGTACTCCAGCATAAACTTTCTCTTTACATAAATTAATGTAGAACTGTAGATTCATCACAAACATAAGAAAGCAGGTGCTGTTATTTATACATGCTATAAATTACCTTATAATTTTCGAAAAACTTTGAATATATAACACACTTGTGCATATAAATAAAATGTTAGTACTTATACTTTACCTGGATTATGAAACCTGAGTTGAGACAATAACTCAAGTATTGGCAAATAGATTAACATATTAGTATGAAGTAATGGTGGCTACTGTACCAGCAATCAATTAGTAAACTATTCAAAGCATGCACCACAAATAAGGACAGGGAAAAGGTGATTCATAAAGATTATGTGTTAAGATTTAATATACAGTTTTAGTAGGATAACTTACAGAAGACGAGCAACCAGATAGAGTCCCGACCTTCGACTGGTTAGAATACACCTTACGAGCCTCCCCAGCATTCCTATAAATAGGGAAAATCAATTTTTGCCGTATTTATAAACGATAAAGACCGTTCATGCATCGCCAACCAGGGACAGCGCTACAAGGGCAGGAGAACCATTTACCCGGAAGATTGCTGGTATTTACGTCCAAGAGTCATCTAAAATAACTTTAATAAACTTCTTACTCAGTAATAAACGTTATTTATTGATTATTTCACATAAGATTCCGTTAAAAAACAAACATCCACGATTTCTTGTTTACAGATTTGACATTTTAGTTTTTTTAAGTTTTTTTTTATTGACTTGACAGCTTGGTCGTGGGTTGCCATTTTAGTTTTGTAATAGTTACGGTCCAGTGGTTGAAAGATTTCTATTTACATTCCATATTGGAAGATAATAAAACGATAGTTATAGTTGTGACTAAATATTTGTTTTTTGTCTACCTCGTGTGTTCATAAGTTTTGAAACAAAATAAAAGTTGCATATCTTTTAAAATAATTAACTTATATTTATAAAAACAATAGTAAACATTAAGTAAATAGTAAGTAAAAATTAAATATAATTATTATTCAAAATGACCACCCCTGTTTTTAATACATGCCCTTAGACGATTTGGCCAGTCATCAATGGCGGCACGAATCTTTTCCAGAGGAATTCGCTTCGCTTCTCGGACAAGAGCTCGCTTAAGTGACTCCAAGTTTGGGTGGGACTTTCGGCAGGCTCTGAGCTCTAATTCGGTCCATAGAGAATAATCCAGCGGGTTGAGGTCGGGGCTGGAGGAGGGCCATTCATTCGCCGCAATGAAGGCCGGCACATTTTCCTTCAGCCAAGCTTGAGTGGTTTTAGCCTTATGGGATGGCGCCGAGTCTTGCTGGAAAACCCAATACTTGTTATGGAATAGGGTATTAGACAGGGGTTTCACAACAGTCTCTAGAATGTCACTTTGATAATTTTTGGCTTTCACCTTGACGCCTTGTTGGCAGAAATGAAGCTGAGTCACACCTTCGTACGAAACTCCCCACCATACCATGACACTAGCCGGATGATGAGTACGCGAGACATTCCGTGCTGAAGCTGGGACATCCTTGCTACTTTTGGCATACACTTTATTGTTTTGTCGGTTGAACTTTTCTTCGACAGTAAAGATTTTCTCGTCGGTGAAGAGTATCTTCCTCGCATCGTGTCTCCTAAGCAGTATTGGACAACGTTCGCGTCGCAATTGACGAAGGCGATCGTTTAAAAAGTGTACTTTCCTACGGCTATACTTACGCCTTAACCTTGAGATCATATTTCAGTATTCTGTTGACTGAAACGCGCGAAATATTGGTCTGCAGAGCGAGTTTCTTCTGAGTGCGACATGGATTTCGGCGAAGTCGCTCTCGGATGATTTTAATGTTCGCAGGCGTCCTCACAGAGCGTGGACGACCACTTCTTTGCCGATCTTGTAAAGAACTTGTCTCCTTGTATCGTTTAATAGTGTAATACACGAAGTTACGGCTCACACCAAAACTTTTCAGTTCTCGGAAAATGTCCATAGGTTTTCTTCCCACCTTAAATAGTGAAATGACGGTCGCACGCAACTCTTTTGTTCCCTCCATTACGAGAAAATTTAAATAAAATAATCCGAAATCATAGATATTAAAAGTTAACATTCCAAATTCAAAATTAGAAAAAAGAAATATACAGCAGCCAGTAATTTTTATTTTATTTTTATAAGTAAAAAGTTTGTCTCAAAACTTATGAACACACGAGGTAGTATTAATGTATGTAATTTATGAAATGTTGTATGTTCAAGTAAGTTTTTTTTTTTAATGAAAACTTATTCACTCGCTATAATGAGCTTGAACTTGGAAAATAATCTGAGGAGCAAGGTCGCATTCAAGTCTTATAACTGTGTCCAGACAATGTCACGCGATACCTAATTACCCTAAGACTTCCGTCAATCAATTAATAGAAACGTTTAATAATCTTTTGGATAATAATATTGTTCAAGGGCTTTTTAGCCCCGACGCTAAAAGAGGAGTATTATAATTATTATAAGTTTTACGGACTATGTTTGTAGCGTATGTCTGTGTAACTTTAGCTCTTAAACGAATAAACCGATTTGGATGCGGTTCTTTTAAAAACGATTTAGATAGCTAACGAAAGAGTTATTGTCTCTTGAACACTGGGTTTAAAACTACTTAGGTATCTATATCAGAACTGTTAAAAAACAAATGTCAGAGTCTAACTTACCTACTATTGAATATGTGATGAAAAATTCGATTTACTCTTTGGGTGGTAAGTTTTTTTTTACAGAATAACTTTTTTATAGGAAGCTGCATACGATGATAAAGATAGATTTTGCCTCTTTTTATAGATCTTAATTTAACACTAATTTATAAAATCTAGTGTACCTAAGTATTTAATGTTTGGCTTTCACAGCGAAACTAGTGAACCGATTTAAATCTAGAGTTTGTTTGTTTGAACGCGCTAATCTCAGGAACTACTGGTCCGATTTGAAAAATTCTTTCAGTGTAAGATAGCCCATTTATCGAGGAAGGCTATAGGCTACTTTTTATCCGGGTCCGTGCCGAGGTTCCCACGGGATGCGGGTGAAACCGCTGGCAGAAGCTAGTGAAAATATATAGGTCGGTACATGTAACTAGTCAGGACAAAGGCTACTTTATCCGGACGTCGGAAGAATCTAATTCAGCTTTTCACTAGCAGTAATTTCTAAACTGCTTGTTTTAAATATAATACGTTACATATTGTAACTACTTTCAAAGTTGTATATGTAGGTATTTTTTTATCCGACTTCAGAAAAAGATGCTTCTCTCTTTGAGCTGTACCTACGTTGGTTTGTGAGCGACTATCTCACGTTTGGCTGGACCGATTTTGATGCGGGTTTGACCAAGCATTAGTATTTGTCAGACTTTTGACAATGTTCTACCTACGTATATTATTGTTGTAGGTTTTTAGTAGCTTAGATTTTTGAAAAAAAAAAAGTTTTTCAGACAGAACATTTTTAAATAAAAACTCGCAAAAAAAACCCTTTGACCATCCCACACACGTATCTCGTGCTATAAAATCTGCGAGACAAACTGCGCATATGAGTAATCCGTTTGTTCTGTTGGCGCACGTTTTGAAATCTAATTGGATTGTAGGTCGCGTGGTGCGGGCTTCACTGACACGGGACCCGCACAGATTATACACGCACTTGAAAACTATGATGTTTTTGTTCTGAGGGTTTTTTTTGTTGAGGGACGTTAATTAAAGTTGGGTAGGTTTTTTGTTTGGCAAAACTAGGAGCTACTGAAAAATTCTCATCACTGAGAAATTGAAGTTCGCAGTGAGTTTCTCAGGATGTGATAAGTATACAATGTCTACTGATAAGTATACAGTGTCTACAGTGTCTACTGTATACTTATCTTGTTCTTTGATTTACTTAGGAATCGAACCAAATACATGAGATACAGAAGACATGCTTTGATCAATTTGGGAATCGAACGCAAGACATGAGATTTTGAAATTGCGCTCTAGGTGTTTCTGTAAACTAATGAAGCAGCCATCTGGAATCAAAGTTTGTGTCAGGTCGATGACTGGTCTAGCTAACTAGGTATTACACCTATAATACTGTAGTAGATACCTACCATCAAACACAGTAACGGCCGAATGCCGAAATTGCCACTGAATTGTAAGGACGTCTGAAACATCGTACTATCTCAGTCACACTTACCTATCTACAAAAACTGCGATACAAATACTTTTAATTAGAAATTAAAGTTAAGTAACGTTTGAACATTTGGCAGATAAAGCCCGTAAGCCAAAGTCAAAACGTCGACAAGAAATTAATAATTTGGTAACAAAATCTCTTCTGTAGTATTGATTCCTGCAGAATCAAATAAAGATGGTACCTATATTAAAATAACAGATTAAAGTAATGCATGTCTTCTAGTTTTCATCTAGTTACCTACTCAAGAGAAATACACAATTTCAATTATTAAGTTTTATATTTTCAGGCATAACGCGTTTAATATTAAAATAAACGCTGGCCTATTTGCGTGCGCTCCCTGAAATTGTCGCCATTTTCCTCAATTTAACATAAACGTTATGCGCGTAATGGCCTGCCACATTTCATATTACCTAGTTTTCTCCATTTTATATAAGAAAAATTTCGTTTAAGGACTACAAAGTCTGTATTGTGAGGCATTTCAATTAATTGAATTATCTTCATAGATTAATATTAAGACAATATAAAGACGAGAGAAACTTGGTATTTAGAACGCAATAACTTTTCAGACAAGAGAATTTTGAATCGGATGCCTTTCAAAACACTTCTAAATGTCTTCCAATAAAAACTATTATAATTCTTACACAAAATTGTGTAGTTAATTTCGTTGTTCGGCTTTCAAAAACTTAGAACTGGTTAAAAAGTTAAGTTACCAGTGATAGTCGTGTTTAAGTGAATTAAAATGTTCTCTCTCGTCTGCCCCGCCCAAGTACGCAGGGCGGCTTACCGCCCCAGTGTGCACCGCGCTGCCACATAGTACGCTTGTCTCTTCGCCAAAACTATACATAATAACAAAAACAATAAGAAATATCGCTTCATTTAAACAAAACCACTGCATAAATTAAACGTTATCGAACAATTTGTATTCAAATTTGAATTTAGAACTTAGTTTAATAGTGTTACCATTCTGTGTTGTGTTTTGAATTAAGAACAATTTATTTGTTAAGACATTAATTTTTGTATTTAAAATAATTGTTACGAAAGTGCTGCTGGACTGTACCTCGAATTGCAAAAAATAGGAACTGCCGCGAAAAAAGAGTTCGGATATCAATAAAGAAGATAAATACCTACCATAAATAAATATTGATAAATATTATTCTGTAAGAGCATAAAATTAGGTTATTTGTTTGTATGTAGTAAATAAGTGTTATAATAAAATAGAACTTATATTAAAGTTAAGTACAGTGCAACAGGTGACCGACACAACGACACTCGACATGATCCTGTATGACGTGAGTATACGATCTAATATTAATTAGTATTTTTATGAATTAGAAATGATGCCAACTTAGATAAATTACTTATTGGTATGTACATCAGCAATAGAGAAAATATTCTAGCAAAATAGGCATGACTTCATTTACATACCTAAGCCATAAATATGGCTGCATAGGGAGATACCTGCTGGTCGCAGCTGGAGGGAGATCTATACCTTTGAGTACAGACGCTACCAGAGACACTACAGATCTACTTCATGAGAGAACCATATCCTAAAAATAGAAGAAAATAGCTATTATCGTGAATCTTGTTTATCAAGATATTAGCTATTGGCAGCGGTTTCACCAATTTCATGCGAGCTAGGTACTATACGCAACCAGATTAAAAGTAACCTACTCGTACTAGCCACAGAACATATATACCCTAAAGAGGGGTACTAGCTTTCCTCGATAAATAGGCTATCTAAAGCTGAAAGATTATTTAAAAACAGACCAGTATGTAATTTTTTATATTATCGCGTTAATATAAACTCTTTAGCTCCTACCTACCTCTCCACAAAACTAATTAGTAATGTTGTGAATTTGAGCTTCAGTTTCCTCATAACTATGGTATCATAATTCACTAGATATTAAAATACTTCGCTGCGTCTGTTTGTCTGTCTTTCAAAGTCAAAAATTACTATGCTGATTTTCATATGGTGTGCCCCATTACATAGGGCGATTCATGTTTTTTTTTTCTAGGTTTAAGTAAGTATACATACCACGGGCACAGTTGAGGCTTTTTAATTCTATATTTTCTTAGCTCTATTGCCTACGGCGTAATTCCTCCTCCTCTCTTTTAAGGCCTCTACTTTTAAGCAGTCACGAAGAACAACCATTTGTATTAAAATGTATTAAAGTAAAATATCGAAATCTCTATAATAATAATAAAGCACTGAGCATTCAACTCAGTGACCAAATCCGCGGTTTGCATTTATACCAAACCGTAGCTACCGGCGGTCGCGTCCAATTCTAACGCACTTTACCAATTTCCATACATTTGTGAAGTACAGCAGCAATCAATAGTGGATTCACAATCAGCACGGCTGTCTGTCCGTACAATGGGTAGTATTGGAGTAGCTATCCCTGTTGATCCCGCGGGAATACTTGAGTTTATGACTATGCGATCTGTCCTGGTTTTGCGCTGTCATAAAAGTATAATATCCCTACCCGTCTCTTTGAATCACTCTATTGGTGAAAACCGCAAAATTATTCGATCAGTTTTCGACTTTGTCGCTAACAGACAGGCGATCATGTAAAAGTGCAACAAACAGAAAGACACACAGTTACTTCTACTTTCGCATTCTGGATGTACAGACGACATTGATTTGCTCTATAAGCAACATCGTGCTTCGCCCTGCTGAAAACGGACAAGGCCCTGGCGACCGCCTGGTGGCGGTATAAACACCACAGCGAAGTGGAATAAACACCTTGCTTGAAAATAGGCTGCAGCATCACCGATAAAAATATCCCACACTGCGTTACCAACACACATGCTCAGCGCGTGGGGAGGCCTTCTGACGCTGAACCACTGAGACCCCAAAATAAACTGCGCATGATGTAATGTCTAAGCACATGATGTCTGGAGAGATTCTTGCCGGTTCATCTACATGGAGTCCAATTTTTATAACAGGACAACTAGCATGACGTTTGACCAGAGCTTTGATCATCATCATTGGCCACAGAGCATCTTGGTCAGATGATTGTGGCAGTGCTTGTCTATGCGGTTATTAGTGCCGCAAGCACTTTCTTTTGTGGCTGAATAAGCCAAAAGCTGCGCGGCACTGCTAGAGGTTTGATCAGCTTATTTGAAATAGATAAAAGACAACAGTTTGAATTTGAGTACCTATCAATACAAACAAAAGAGAACATTCCAGAAATAGTTGCAAGTACTTAATGATTCGTGTAGCGTGAACCTCGTTCATCAATAGCGCTGACATTTGGACTGTCTGTATGTATGTGTGCGCACTTACCGAGTTCCAAGTGAATGCTCTGCCTCGTGTTTTTATTGTCTAAGTTATAAGATCCAAGCGGTTAAGTCTTTATCTAGGAGGAAACTACACATTACCAAATGTATATAGGTGGTATGTAGGTAAATGAGCGTAATTTCTCTGTTCCTCAAAAATCTGTTCGGTTTAACCCACCTATATCAGTCCCATTGTCATCTTCGAACTATAGGCAGAAGCGCGGCGGTCACCGCCGGTGCCGGACGTGTGCGAGAGCAGGCTCTCCACAGTACCTGGCGTGTCCGCTGGAGGGCGCCACAATGTCGTGCACAGTGTCGAGCACGGCGGCGAGCGCCGTCAGTAGAGCGGCGGTTACCGCCCCGACCCCGACTACTCGAGCTTCTGTTGTCACACTCCTCTCCGTTCCGTGGCAGCAGTATCCTACCCTCCTCTCCCTCAATCTCAAATTCCAAGCAGATGCCTCCTGCTAAGATCCACTGGCGATCCCGGCCAGGCACAGCCCTTCTCATGGCTCATGGTTCGCGTTAGAGGCCATGCTAACGCCTAGGGACGTCTCTACCTTTCTCCAATTGTGGCGGTTTACCGTTCCATTGGATACAGGGAGGTAGAGATAAGAGTGCACCTGTGTATGCGCACACACTGTCGTTGCTACGTTTCGTGCACTTTAATATCTCCTGCGCAATTGACTTGGTCTGCCAAATGGACTCCGATTTAGCCCTGCGGCGATGGGCAGAGGTAGAGAGGTCCGGTTGTGATGCCAACTTGGCTTTGTCTGATGTCTACACGCAGGCGACCTAGGGTAGATGGTCGCTTTGCACTGCATTGGGTTAACAGTGCAATTCGGCAGCTCCCTGGGTGACGAAGCAGCTCTATTTAGAGAGGCCCTGCTTCCCCCAATCCGGGGAGGGGACTAGAAAAGGTGTCCTAAAAAAGGCTTAACCCTGTATAAAAAGAGAGAGTAACCACGGCTGTCTCTGCATCAATAACTCGTGGTCGAAAGATACATAATAATCTCAGACGGAAACCCGTTAAAATTAATAATATGACCTTTGCAGCGTGGAATGTGCGAACCCTCCTTGATCGCGAAAGTAGCCTGTGTCCTCCTCGTAAAACCGCTCTCGTATCGAGAGAACTCCGACGCTACGGTGTGCACATCGCTGCTCTTAGTGAGACTCACTTGGCAGACGAGGGGGAGAGATTGGAGCGCTTGGGCGGATATACTTTCTTTTGGAAAGGTACTCCATCCTCAGAGCCTAGAAGATCCGGGGTTGGATTCGCGATCAGCAACCATATAGCAGCTAAATTAGAGGAGTATCCTATCCACATCTCGGACCGCGTCACCACGCTGCGCCTACACCTCGATAATGGCAATCACCTTAATATCATCAGTGTTTATGCACCAACGCTCGACAAGGATGATGAAACCAAGGCCAAGTTTTACGAAGAAGTTACGCAAACCCTATCAAAAATTCCCCAAAGGGAACAGATACTTCTGATGGGTGACTTCAATTCGCGAGTCGGACGTGACTTTGAAGCTTGGCCAAAGGTCTTGGGAAGACATGGTGTCGGTAACATGAATAGTAATGGACAACTCCTGCTATCTCTCTGTGCCGAATTCGAACTGGCCATCACCAACACCATGTTCAGACTCCCGGCTAAATATAAAACTACCTGGATGCATCCGAGATCAAAGCATTGGCACCTGATTGATTTCATAATCGTTCGGCAAAGAGACATTTCCCAAGTACAGATTACACGTGTTATGCGTGATGCTAATGCAATGTGCTCCACGGACCACCGTCTTGTTGTCACCAAGATGAAGCTTCGTTTATATCCTCCTCGCAGATCTCATGGAGTGAAGCCTAAGTGCCTAGATTTGGAAAAATTTCAAAGTTTGGAGGTACGCGACAACTATATACAGGCAATTAGTGATGCGATCCAGCTAATAGACGTTGAGCATGGTGATTCTGTAGCTAACTGGCATACCCTCTCGACCGGATTAATCGCTAGTGCTTCGCAGACACTGGGTGTCAAACCTGGTAGACACGAAGACTGGTTTGATGAAAATGATAAAATACTAACAAAAGCTATCCAGAATCACCGCTCCATACTACGTCAATTTAGGGACGATCAACAAGCGGAGCGTGTTAAGCAAAGTGGAGCCGAGTTGCGGAGATATGTACGGGAAATAAAAGACAAGTGGTGGCGTCAAAAGGCCGAACGTATGCAGTGGCTCTCTGACACGAAACAGCTAGGTGCGTTTTATGATGAGGTTCGCAAACTGGTCGGTAAAACCAGTCGTACAAGAGTACCCTTAAGATCTCATGACGGCACACAGCTAATGACCAACAAGCAGGACGTACTTAAGAGATGGGCAGAGCATTTCAACGACTTGCTCAATGTCGATAGAGCTGTGGACATGTCGTTTATCTGCTCGATGGCATCACTGCCCACTGTCAAGCAGCTAGACGATCCACTGACCCTGCGTGAGGTCATCGTTGCCGTTCAACAACAACAGAACAAAAAAGCGGTCGGCATTGATAATGTTCCTGGAGAGTTGCTGAAATATGGGGGTGCGGAGTTGCATGAGACCATTTGGAAACTCTTTGCAAAGATGTGGAACGAGGAGCGAGTACCTGATGAGTTTCGAGTCTCTCGGGTGTGCTCCTTGTACAAGAACAAAGGCGACAAATCTGACTGCAACTCCTATAGAGGTATCTCTCTCCTGACCTCTCCAGGCAAAACCTTTGCACGAATTTTACTGAACCGCTTGATGCCCTTGTCTGAAGACATACTGCCTGAAACCCAATTTGGCTTCCGGCCGAATCGAGGTACGTGTGAGGCCATCTTCTCTATCCGTCAACTTCTAGAGAAGAGTCGTGAGCAGAGTCAACCATTGTTTCTTTGCTTTGTTGACTTGGAGAAAGCTTTCGACTCGGTGCCGCGCAAAGCCTTATGGGTGGTACTAGCGAAACTTGGATGCACGGACAAGTTTATAAGAATGATACGACTTCTGCATGATGACATGCGCTGTTGTGTCAGTGTGCAGGGCGAGGACTCGGAGTTCTTTAAAGTGAGCTGCGGTGTGAAACAGGGCTGCGTGCTCGCTCCAACTCTCTTTGCCCTGTACTTTGCAGTTGTCGTTCGGGAAGCCTTGCAGACTCTGTCCGAAGGTATCCGTATTTGTTTTCGTACCGATGGCGGTGGTGTCTTCAACCTAAATAGACTCAAGGCTCGCACAAGAGTGTCTCGCGCGACTGTCACTGAGATGATGTATGCAGATGACTTATGTTTTGTGGCGGAATCCCCAGATGGGTTGCAGAGGCTTATGTCGAGACTACTGCAGGCATGCAGCAGATTTGGCCTGAAGATAAATGTCAAGAAAACCGAAGTCATGGCACTTGATACTGTGAACAGTGCCCCAGTTGACATTAGACTCGGAGATGTCTCGCTTAAGCAAGTAAACCAATTCAAATATCTTGGCAGCACCATAACATCCAGGTGTCTCCTTGATAACGAAGTCAACAGCCGAATAGGAGCAGCTGCTGCAGCTTTTGGTAGACTTCGTGCCAAGGTGTTCCGCTCACATGACATAAAGCTCTCTACAAAAGTAGCTGTGTACATGGCAATAGTTCTGCCAAATCTCCTATATGCCTCTGAGACTTGGTGTCTATACCGCGAGCATATTCGGACATTAGATAGATTCCATCTAAAATGCCTACGTGACATTATGTGCATCCAGTGGTCGGACCGTGTTCGTAACACGGAAGTACTTAGACGCGCTAATGTCAGCGGTATTGAGGCCTATCTAATGCGTCGACAGCTGCGCTGGGCTGGTCATGTCTCCCGGATGTCAGATGCCCGAGTAGCAAAGCGCGTCTTCTACTCAGAGCTGGAGACTGGCAAGCGTAAGCAGGGTGGTCAGCGTCTGCGGTACAAAGATGTGCTGAAACGCCACATGAAGAGATGTGACTTAGATCCGTCACACTGGGAGGCTATGGCGGCAGATAGGACCAAATGGAGGCGGACTATTAAGGACAAGGTGTGCGAGTTTGAGAGCCGGCGGAGAGAACAGCTCGACGCTAAGCGAGATGAGCTGAAGGCCCGACCACCCGCGGCCATACAATACACCTATATCGGAGGAGTGCTGACTTGCAGTGAATGTGGACGGACATTCACTGCAAAAATTGGCTTTGTCAGTCACTGGAGAGCACACCAGCGAAGCTCTCAAAATTAAGCGCAGATCCAAGTCGCTGTGGCCGAAATCGGCCAGGATCAATATATAGGCAGAATACATATATGTTGCGAGCGAGCAAGGATTTTAACAAATTGTGTAAAGAGTACTCTTTTGACCCATTCAATACCAAGAGTGCTGTGGTTCGTAGGCAGCTAAATCACGATTTTTTCAAAATTTAACTTTGTAATATGTAACTATGTATAATTTTAATTTCTCATAGATCAGTTGATAACCTAGCTATAAGCGTGTTATTCCACTACTATCCGTGAAAACCTATAATTGGCTTTCTGTTTCTTTATATATGTCTACAACATTGTTTTGTGTAGCCGTTGGTTTTCCAATAAGTAAATAAATAAAGTAATAAGATTTGAAGAATTACCTGAAAGAAATAAGTAGTATGATTTTTTTAGTCTATGACGCGTCGGTGTTTTTTAAGTAGGTATTCTTGTAGCAAATACTTGGTGCACTTGATGTGTACAATATTGCATAGTACCTACATTTTTTTAAATAAAAATAACCTTAAAACCCGCTTATACCTAATTTTAAAGTAACGCTCTTCTTCGTCCCAATTGGTATTAAATGCTGAACCAATTCCTTATTTGTCTGTTTGTTGATAAGCTCATCTCATCATCTGCGGAGCCTATGTTGGGGTCGGCTTCCAGTCTAACAGGATACAGCTGTTCACTAAAAACTAAATAGCATCATGTAAAATCTACATTGTAGATAACACGGCCGCACCACAACAACACAAAATTTTATTATTAGCAACGGTTTTCCCAGTTTACAGTACAAAATTGAATTTCTCCGCACATTATGTTGTGGTCCATATAGTTTTATAGCTAAACTAGAAATCACTTGTACGGCTACTCATATATTTTTATTGTTTTGTATAAAGGAACGTAGGTCTGGTTACTACGTGTAATGGATTTTTGTTTCGGTGCTACGAATCGTAGTACTCGTAGCAAGTGCTACGAATTCGTAGCTAGTGTTGCTAAATTATCTGAACAATTAATTGTTTTCTTTGTACGGTTTTAATTTGTTTTTAATTTGCTGTAACCGAAAGTATGTATGTATCTTAAATTCATGAGTGCACTATGCAGTGTGCAAAATGTTATAACACAGATAACAAATCTATTTCATATGAAAACAAAAGCATTTATGTATTAACAACATAATAGCGAAGGTTTTATTACACTACGACGCTTTGCACAGTAGCCGTGGAACTAGATAGCCAAGTAATGACTTTGACGCGTTTATTTCTTAACTTGTCGCTTTTCTACACAAATACATAGGAGTATTATGAGGATATCATATAAATCCTACTTATTTTATAAACGTTAAGTTACCTTAAAATAAACAATTTTGATGCTTAGATATTTAAACTTCCTTATACCTCTTTAATTTCTCTCAAAGAGCAGATAAATTCAAAGACTATTTAAATTATAATCGGTCCTTAATACTGAATTCTGAGAATGAACGTGTCAACGAGACCTTTGAAAGTTCTAGTTGACCTTTCCTAAAGGGTCTATCTACTTCTAACTTTACATTAATTATATAGAAGATATATTTAACCCATCTTGTAGATACAAATAAGCGAGCTTTCGATAATGTCAAATGGTTAACTGAAATTATTGGAAAACTTGTATTTTTTTGCCGGTAATTGATATTCAGTTAAGTTTTTTATAAAGTAATGACTTCTACAAGACTACACAAAAAGACCTTTTCTATTCAATTTATTTTATCAATATCATAAAGCTGAAGAGATTGTTTATTTGCTTGAACGCACCAATCTAAGGTATCACTGGACCAATATGAAAAATATGTTTCAGCGATAGATAGCCCATTTTTTGTTTCACAGGACGTGGATGAAACCTTTGACAAAAGTTACTAACGTACCTTATTAAGCTATAACCAATTAAGCTTTAACATTTCAAATACCTAATTTTTATCATCTTAGTCATTCCCAAATCGCTGCACTTACCTAAAGTAGCCATTTCACTCATTCTTAAGTGATAGCAGTCGCATCGCTGCCAATCATGACTTGAACTGCTAACGAAAACGAAGGACAATGGCTTTACAACGAAATTAAACTCTATTCCTTAGTGAAAAGAGCTCAGTTTTGATTGGTTTTCTGAGATAAGGTGTGAGGTAAGCTTCGGGGTTGGACGGCGCGCGCAGCATCTAGCAGTCTAGGGATGGGGCGGTGGTTTGTCGATAATTTAATTGATGTTAATGTTTGTTTGTGGTAGATAGATGTTTGTGTTGGTATTGAAACATAAATATTAAGAGTTGTATGTGAAATGTTTTAAGAGATGATAGCAGCGTAAGGTAATAATAAAACTAAAAGCGTTGAAGAATTTATCAATTTACAGTTTACGAAAGTACAAATTACAATAAATAATAAGTATCTTATACTGACGAAAAAATCTTACCAGAGTCTATATTTCTTTACACGCAATTTTATATTTGCCGAAATCATGTATCGATAATCCTGTGCCATCACTAGCCCATCCAGTTCTCTTCCCAGCCGTGATGGGAGTATACAGTCAGCCGCGCTGCGGCTAAAATTATAGCAATAAAGAAAAAAAAAAACATTTCACAATCATAATAAAACCTTTTTTCAAAGACTTTGGTAACGTATAATGAGTGATAGTGCGTTTCAAAATGGGCGTTGACAGTATGCCGCAGAGGCCGAATGTGAGTATACCTTTGCCTAAGTACTTTGCACGGGCGTCCCACCAAATGCGGTTTTTATCACTTAACTATTTCGTATTTTTGGGATTTTTAAGTTTTTTTTTCTAATTTTAGATCCTGTGTAAGTTTTTTTTGTTCTTTATTATTTGATGTGGTAGCTTTTGTGTTATTTTTTTATGTTTTAAAAAGCTTTAGTAACTAAATAGAGTCATGCGTTTTTAATTACCTAAAATTAATTATTTAGCAGTCAAGTTAGATGATGTTCTAGACACAACCATAACGTATAATTAAAGTTATTTGATAATGCTTCAGGGCTCAGACTTTCAGTATTAGGAACATAGCATTACCTGCAACGCGCAAACATGTCTGTCCGTCAATGGTAGGTACCGTAAATATTTTGGATACAGTATGATTATTTGTCTCTTTATTAAGGTTTAAGACAAGAATACCAAGTAATTTTCAGTCTGTTCTAATGAAGTTATCTTACCTTTCACACATTTTTTTATATCAATCCTTTTGAAACTAATGTATTTCTGCTATAATATAGTGCAGACACGGCAAGGGCTGGTTGAACTGAATTTTGTGACGGATAAGTGGCTCGTTATTAGCAATTCAATGTTACTGAGCTGCAATCTAAATAATATAATTAGTCTGTACATATTCCTAAAGTGAATAAATGAGTAATAATTTGGCTTAAAAGTACACACACCACACATAGAAATAATATTTTGCCCAGCCAGCGCATTCCCTACTCGAGCGCTTGAGTCGTGTTTTTTTTTTTAATCAAGTCTGGCCGTACCTAGTATTTGTGTAATGAAAACCGTGGAAATGCAATGAAAAGTAACGTAGGATTTTAAGTTCTATGAAAACACACAAATAAAATACTTGTGTATTTTTAAACTAACCTAACCTAAGGGCCTAACCTAAGTACTTCTTTACAGGATTTCGTATTTTATAAAAATCTTGATTACGAAAATAAAAAATATAATTTAATTCAGGACACTTAAGAGACAAAAAATTCAATGGAAAACAAACATACACAAACACTCAAATTGATACAATATTATGACGAATACCTTAGGAGTGTCACAAAGTCAGTCAGTGCCCTCGCCCCCCCCCCCCTCCAAGGTCTGATAAGGTGGACCAGACGACCTAGTGTAGGTGACGAGGTGACGAGTCTGCAGACTTCAATCAGTCGTTGTGTCGAATTTTGAAAGCCTATTTTAAAGTCAACTCATTTATTTCAATTTGCATCAATTTGTTAGCCGTTTGTAGAAGACGGAGATAAATTGAAATAGAAAAGGGCTAGAAACGATTATTTTTTAGAAAATTGTTGATTATAAAGTGTAGCTCATATACAAAATGATTAAACAACCATAGCTTATACATATTGAAAAGCGGAAGACTAAATGTTTATAATTTTAACGTAAACTATATTTACATTATAAAAAAAAACTATTAGAGGACGTCGAAAAATTGGTCCTCATACTGTTACCCGGTAGTGTACCCAATAGGCTGACGGCATTTTCATGTCGAAGACTTTATTTGTAATCTGTGGGAGTATTGGTTTAAAAAAAATATACAAGCTGTTGATTTGCATCCGTGCCATAGTCGGACGTAATATACTCATGATTCTCAACCCAAATCAACAAAAAAATTGGCACGAATTTTTTTTTTTTTTTTTTTTCGGAAATCCGTCAATATCACCTACCCGTTTTTAAGCTCGGCGCGTGTGTTACTGGCCTCAAAACCGTGCTGCACTCTCACACTAACGTAAACACAAAGCATACGCAACGATCACTCATAAATTTCATTCATAAAATTGGGTTATTTCTGAAATACTATGACATTACAATGACAAAAAAAGCAGCGCATATTAACTATTTCCCGTTTACTAAAATAAAATATCGCACAGATGCAAATCAACACCTTGTAGAAAGGCTATTAGGCTACTTTTTATCTGGGTACACGATTCGCGAAGTAGTTCCCACAGGACACGATCAGTAGGCGGGAGCGAATGACAAAATAAACGACAATCTTAGCGTGATTGAAAAGGATCTACAATCTACACGCTATATTTAACCAAAACCTCCTTTAGCCTTCAGGGTTTGATGGAAACCGCAGGTAACCCGTTAGTTTACCATCAAACAAGAACATCCATCAAGTGGTTACACCCACACAAGCAAATGTCAGCCGCAGATAAATTTAGCAGCAAAGGGTTTCATATCTATCTAGCTTTGTAGGTAGATTTTATACATTCGGAGAACTTAAAAGAATACCAGTTTCTATACGGGGTTTTATTAAAATACCTGTAAAGCCGAAAGCGGGTCGCTAGTACTACTATAAAGGCCTTGATTTTTATGTCTGTTTTACACCTTAAAGGTGCCAAAACTGCCGAAACGATTTGAAAAATTATATCACTGTTTGGAAGTACAGTATCTCCGGCTGGCATAGGCTATATTTTATCTGCTTACGCGAAGAAATTGCCACGGTATATGGGAAAAATATCGGGAAATAGCCCGTGAAATAAAAAAAAAAGAATTAATAACCGTCTACTTCAAACAAAGACACCAAAAAATCACACTTGAAAAACCCGTCAGACAAATTCTCAGCTATTTATAAACCAGTTCCCAGTTTGTAGGCAATCGCCGTACGGAATAATAATTCACATCACACAAGTAACGTGATCAATAGATGGACACTAAACGATCCAAAATTGCTCAAACTATTTCAATGTTAGGAAGCTAGAGTATCTGTGAGACATAGACTATATTTTATCTGCTTACGGGAAGAAGTTGCCACGGGAAACAGCGAGTTAAAAAAATCATCTACTTAGCTATTTATAAAACAGATCCCAGTTTTGTAGGCAATAGCCGTACGGTATAATAATTCATATCACACAACTAGCGTGATCAATAGGCGGTAATCCGCTCAAAATTCGGGATTACCGCGGCTAGTAGGGGGAGGGGAAGGAGGGGGCTCAGCAAACATTATTAATGAGTTATTTTTGTGATACAACGTGTTAGGAAAATTGTTTCGATAGTTTATTTTTTATTGTATACAAGTTTTGTTGATTTCGACTACCGAAGCTCTTTTTATCGATATGAATTTAAAAAAATAGTGCTGTCATCTCTACGAAATTATTATTTAGTTTTTCATTTTTCAATTTCCACGTCGTTCACTGACCAGCGTGTGAATGATTGAAAATTCATTGTTTATGATTTGGCGACGTGTTTCACGGAAATCGGCCTTTGTCAGCCTTATCTGTGTTTCAGTTAGCTGAACTGCGCATTTTAATTAAGTTGATATGATAGTAGATAAAATATATAGGTATTTAGTAGTTTGTGAGTTTCATCGGTTTATTAATTTTATTCTGTGGGAGCTTATTAAGTCGATACTGTTTTTTTTCAGTAGATAGGCAATATTGTTGTATTTACTTGAATCGTATTTTATAAGTTTTGTATTATAGTTATTTCTTGTGGATTTTATGTGGCATAAGCAATATCATTGTAATTTTTAAGCCGACCCCAACATGATTGGGAAAAAGGCTTGGAGGATGAAGCAATATCATTGTAATTTTTAAACCGTTTAAAAATGATAATTAATCAATATACTGCAATATCTACAAAACTTGTACTGTATAGGTAACAAATTCAGAGCACGTAGGCCTCGGCTACGCGCTACGCGCGGCTATCGTAGACGTACTACGCCGTAGCCCGTAGCCGTCGTGCAATTCTACCTCCGCTACTCTTTGGCCGCGCGCTTACCTTTGGTCTATTTATAGCGGTTTCAAAGACTTTGGTTTAACTATGTTTTGTGCGCGAGGTGTTGAAAGGTTTATATTTTGATCGTATTCTACTTAAAACTAGTAATTTTCCCGCGGTTTCACCCGCGTCCGTGGGAACGACTTCCCATATTTGGAGTGGACACACTTGAGTTACAAAGTTATCTATACTTAATATTATAAAGAGGAAAACTTTGTTTGTTTGTTTGGTTGTAATGGATAAACTCAAAAACTACTGGACCGATTTTAATATTCTTTCGCCATTAGAAAGCTATGTATATTATTTGCGAGTAACATAGGCTATATTTTATCCCGGTGCGGGCAGTAGCTCCCACGGGACGCGGGTGAAACCGCGGGAAAACGGCTAGTATTAAATAAGGTTAACCTGATAGGTTAAAATATAATTATAACTCAGGAAGAGAAGAGCTTTCGAACAGTTAAAGAATTTTCAAATTTTCAAAGGTAGTTATGGAGCCTTTAGGGTACAAAAACACAAAAAATGTTTCTTCTTTATTATAAATTATTTATTATTTATACAAGGTGTTGATTTGCATTTGTGCCATATTTCAGGAGGAGTACATAAAATACTTAAATAATCGATTGGAATTCCAGTAGACGGGAAATAGCTAATATGCACTGCTTTTTTTGTCATTGTAATGTCGTAGTATTTCAGAAGTTATCCTATTTTATGAATGAAATTTATGAATGATCGTTGCGTATGCATTGTGTTTACGTTAGTGTGAGAGTGCAGCACGGTTTTGAGGCCGGTAACACACGCGCCGAGCTTAAAAACGGGTAGGTGATATTGACGGATTTCCGAAAAAAAAAAAAAATTCCATACCAATTTTTTTGTTGATTTGGGTCGAGAATCATTAGCATAATTACGTCCTTGAATATGGCACGGATGCAAATCAACAGCTTGTATATATTTTTATTTATTTATCTTACTTTAGCTAGTACGTTGCTCGGGATTTGAAGTCACGACAGTACATGCACGAACCGTTAGCATAGGAATTTGTTTGAGAAGTTTCCATTTATTGAGATTCAATAAAATTTTATATGAAAATGTTTCTGTATTGTGGAAAACGTGTGGGTTGTGTACCATCCCACGCTTAATATGTATCTACTGTTTTATCATCGAGTTTCAATTCAAAGGTCTCTGACTTAATGAGTTGGAAATACTCGAATTAATTGGAAAGAAGTAAGCTTGATATTTTTGAAATGTCACGTGATTCTGAGAGATAATGGCTTTACGAGAGCAATTTTAAATATTGTCTTCAATGTTATCCGTACTAACATTATAAATGTAGAAGTCTCTGAGTCTGTGTGTTACGCATAAATAGGTTTAAATGAAATATGCACAGAGATCGGTAAATCAATTAGTTCGAGGAAATGGAAATTACAGTAGTAACTCTCAACAGAGTAAATTATCGAATTTAGTGTTTGAACACTGTTTTATGTAGGTATGTAGCAATCTTTGGATTTTAGGATCATTTTTTTATCCAGTAATCTTACTTGAAGCGTTCATTGCATCTCCATGTGAGAGGAGGCCTGTGCCCAGCAGTGGGACGAAAAAAAACTGATAATGAATCTTACTTGGAATACCTTGGAAGATCACACCAGGATAACCCTACTTACACAGCTTCCAAATACCATACATCTTCCAAAACGTGCCAAAACCTTACATCCTCGTAAAACGGCAACAACACACAATGATTATAACGTATACCAGACAGTGTACACCACGGCTTATAAAGCTTACGAAGCCTTATTAAACGCCCACGCGAGCCTTATCGCCCGTCACCGTATGGAAACCGGAAATAACTTGTACCGAATTGTGTTTTAACGTAGTGTTATGGGATGACGGATTTTTGTGCTGCATGTATAATTTTTTTTTTGTTAGACTGCTGGCCAAAGCCTCCTCTATAGCCATCCATCTATCTTATTGCGGGGAATTCGCGAGGAAGCTATCCAAGTCATCTCACCAGCGTTTTCTTGCTGTTCCTCTAGGTCTACTCCTATTATCAGGGATCCATTTTGCATGTATACATGTCACTTCTTAATCGGATGCGCGGAGTTGTTACGGAAATGCGAGAATGTTATTCTGGTCGAACTAGTCAATACTACTAGAAAATACTGAACCGATTTGAAATATTCTTTCACTGTTGAAAAGCTACACTCTTCCCGAGTAATGATAAAAGATGTAGTTCCCATGGAAAGCGAGTGAAACCACGGGAAAGCGGCTAGTTTAATTATATTTTAACGTTTAAACCAATTTTCAGCTTCCTGAGAATTATGTCAGTTATTTTAATGGAATAAATTGTCAGAGCTATATGATATTTGCCTTTTGTAAGCGATAAGCCGAAAATCGATCTCAGTGGCGTGCACTTGGAGAGGCCTATGTCCAGCAGTGGACTGCGATAGGCTGATGATGATGATGATGATGAAGCGATTTGTGAGCCCAATGATGTTGAATTTCCAGTCAAAATTATTAACACAACTCGTTTCTGCGTAATGATAACAAAAGAGCATATAATATGGCTTTATGACTTTGATATGTTTTTCTCAGAACTGAGAAATTCCAACGTGTTGAATTAAAATTGAATTTAACAATCGAAAATGCATCTGTGCAGTCTTTTCCCCAAAACTATATTTGGATCGGCTTCCAGTCTAACCAGATGCAGCTGAGAACCAGAGCATTAAAAAAATATTGTATTTTACCACGGCTTTTAAAATACTGCCGAATTTTTTCCCGGTTTTCTTTGGTCCTAGAAAAATGGTGCTAGAAAAATTTGGGCCTAGTCACCTACTAAAAAATATTCATAACATAAACCCTGTTATGTAAACAGTTTCTTTGTTACCCAATACTTTTAACATCAAAGAAGCTTTTTATATAAAATCTCCAGTTTGTAATAAAATATGGGCCTTTAAAATAGTTTGGATTAACAAGTACTTACCTACTCTTTGATGTAAATTTATTTTTGTATCTATAGACAAATGAATTAAACAGTACTTAAGCAGAGCTTTAATAATCTATTATTTGAAAGTTAATATTAGTTTGTCATTTGAATGAGACTTAAAATCAATTCGCGGAAAATAGTACTGTATACTTACGAGAAAAAGAGCCAGCTGATGTCCAAGTATCAATTATGTAACATTAACAGCTTAAAGAATTACCTTGTCAAAAGTTTGCTCAGACTGAAATTAATTTTCTTTCAGTTTATTTTCTTTAGTTTTATTTATATAAGCGCAAGTTTGTGTTATGTAATATAGTCATGGTAAGCTTTAGAATGATAACTAAAATATGAAAGTAAGAATAAAAGTTGAAATTTGCATCTGGGATCAAAAGGCAGACAGCAGATGTAAGTATTATTGAAACAACACCAATAAAATGAGGTTTGTGTAGCCAAAAAGTTTTTCGGAATTTTTGTAAAAGATTTAGCGATCCTTATGGAGCCTTAAAAAATCAATACATTTATCTAAAACCCCGTAACTTTGCTAAACATTGTAAATATAAATATTCCGTCAGATTGAATACAGTCGATGGATTGGATGGCTGACCCACGCAACAAGTGACTCCGAGTGATTGGTCAGAGCAACTTTGCTCTCGTAAAAACGAACGGGTTCCCAAAGATTTTCTATATTTAGAATTCTCGATTTTTCTTCAAGTAAACGTTACGTAATAACGCGTTTGAGGATGCTTAGAAGGATTTCGGTAGACGTTTAAGTTATTGGGTAATATTTTCGAGGTCTCCTCAAGAGCGTTTTCAAATTACATTAATCAGCTGAGCGTAAAGGATAAGTGTTTCACTTTGTACTTGAAAATGATTTGAATTCTAAATAAAAAATACTGGATCTGAATATGGCAGGGTATTTAGCACCTAAATTCAAATTCAGTCGTTTATTTATTAAACATACATTCTCTTTTATTAAGGTAAGATCTTAAAGCCTAGATGTAGAGGTATATGTATTCTGCCTGTAAGAGGGGCAAGCCGTGTAAATAGTCTTTTTTAAATACTTATATTATACTTATTACTATATTATTTATTTCTCTATTTTATGAACAAATCTACACAATTATTTCTACTATTATACAATGCCTTTCTTTAATTAGTAACACATACTTCTCTTTACTGTTCTTCAACTTCAACATGTCTATGCAAAAACAAAAGCCTGTCTCACAATAAAATAAGCCTGCCTCCGTGACGTAGGCTCTGACGTCACGGGCTCCCGGCCTCATATTGACCTGCTAAGGGAGCCGTGAATGCGTCTGTGCTCCCGAAGGGCCCGGCCCTGCGTTCGTGCGAGAGATGGGTGACCTTTTGTTTGTGTTTTAAGGACTATTTTAGTTTTAAGTTAGTTTTGTTTTTTAGTGTGTATGGTGTTTTTCTCTGAATTAAGATAACGTGAACTTTTATCTCATATTTATTTGTTACTGACCCTGATGAATCAAAGTCTTTGGTTATTCGATAATAATATTCATAAGTGTAAGTATGTGTTTTCAATTTCTGAGAAAAATAATTTTAAGTATAAAAGTTTAATACATAAAAGTACAACGAGTATATTTATATTGCATCGCGTTCCAATAGAAAACAATTAAGAGCACAAGACCAAACAATCCCTATGTAAGTATTGACAAACCTCGTTCTAAAAATAAATCGTCCCATTGTTTTATACTCAAGCCTCTGAGGAAAAGCTTTCGAGGAAATTCGGTTACAAATCTGCCAAATCGATATTATTTCAGGAGGCGTCAAGTGGCGCGGTTGGCACTTCGCTGGCATGCCAGTATTCCAGATTTGCTAGTACTTGATAGTGTTGCCAAACGTCAATTTTTGGAAGTCTCGACTATCGAGATTATAATTTTTTTGAATCTGTATGAGCCGTTGACACTTCTCGATGTTTATTTCACGGTTAGAGCTTCAAAAAGTCTAATGGGCCCTAAATTTTTTTGGGATGAAACTTACTGCAATTGCCTATCTTAATTGCAGTCTTTCATAAACTCGTGGTAATATTTCGAAGCAAAGATGACCATGTAAAAAAGTAATTTTAAAGATAATATAAAAATCCCAGCTTTTCCCATAAGAGTTAGTTTTCACGGGAGAAAAAATATGGCGTGATCCAAGGCGCTGTATACCTACTGTAGATATTCAAACATAAGTACACAAAATCTGTGGAAACTATTTCCCAGTAACAACTACTTACTTCATATGAGTATTACCAAAATATTTCCTCAGGCATATAAGAGGTAATACCGGATTCACTTATGTAATTCCGCGCTGATGTTCACATGTAAACATAGAATGTGATATGGGTTGTTATTTTACTCTGATATTTTCGTGATGTTCGGGAAAAATGTGTTTTTAAAGTTTTAGCATATAGACTACTAGCTTTTGCCCGCGACTTCGTTCGCGTGGAATAGTGATTTTTGGTTTGACCAATAGATGGCGCTATATGTCCGAAATAAATTTTATTTTTATTTTTATATTTTTTTGTAATAAAAACTATCCTATGTCCTTTCTCAAGTTCCAAACTATGTCTGTACCAAATTTCACACAAATCGGTTCAGTAGTATAGGCGTGAAGAAAAGACAGACAGACAGACAGAAAGACAGACAGACAGACAGAAAGACAGACAGACAGACAGACAGAGTTACTTTCACATTTATAATATTAGTTAGGATTTTACTTGACCGCTTTATGTAAAGGGAGATGTATATTGTCAATATATAGTCGCTTTCTCAGCGTTCTACTCCAAAAAAAATTAAGAAATATGTAAAATGCACTTTTGTCGATAATTCCACGACAGACAATTTTTACTTGAAGTTCATGTCCTCTAAGTAGTCGGCCGTAAGATATTTGTGAAAAACGAATTATCCCGCTCATTTGTCATTTTATAACTTTTTTAGCCGGCAAAATATACATAGATATCGAATTTCACATTTTCATTATGACGCCATAAAGCTGAATTCTGCTTAGTTAGAATTTTTCCACAGAGAAAACCAAAAATGATTTTACTAAAATTTTTAAAATTAGCAATTAATATTAAAATAATCTGGGCTGCCTGAGACTAGTCTGAGCCGTGGGACGCCGGCTTAGAATTGCGCTCCCCCCAAATCATCCCGTGGGTGTCGTAAAAGGCGACTAAGGGACAAACCGGAGGTCGGGCAGCAGCGTCCTCCGCGTACTGCACACCCTCACTGCGATCGCCAACCCGCCTGCCAAGCGTGGCGATTAACGGCAAATACCCCCCAAATGATAGACACAGAAACCAGGCCCCCAGTCCCCGGCAGCTCCGCTATCCCTGGCGCGGGTAGCGGTCAAGGTAACGGCGGAGCAGGGGGTGCTAAGAATCTCCGGAAGAGATCCGGCTACCCACCCCCACGACGACTGGCCCTGGTAACACACAACATACGCACATTGAGGACTGACGAAAGGATCTGCGAGCTGGAAGAGGAGTTGAGCAAGTTACATTGGGACATTATAGGGTTATGCGAAGTCCGTAGAGAGGGAGAGGACACCGTAACCCTGAAGTCTGGTAACTTGCTCTACTACCGGGAGGGCGACCAAAAGTCCCAAGGTGGTGTCGGGTTTCTCGTTCACAGGTCCCTCGTAAACAACATAACAACCATCGACAGTGTGTCGAACAGGGTGATATACCTAATACTCAGAATATCTGAAAGATATTCGCTGAAGGTCATTCAGGTATACGCACCGACCTCGTCACACTCCGATGATGAGGTGGAGACTATGTATGAGGACGTAAGTAGGGCCATACATAGTTCCAAAACCCACTTCACTGTTGTTATGGGGGACTTTAACGCTAGGTTGGGCAAGAAAAGTGGTGATGAGTTGAGAGTGGGGCAATTTGGATATGGGCAACGGAACCCTAGGGGACAGAGGCTGGCCGACTTTCTGGAGAAAGAGGAATTCCTCATGATGAACTCTTTCTTCCAGAAGCCGCCTCACAGGAAATGGACCTGGTTGAGTCCCGATGGTTTCACGAGAAACGAGATAGACTTCTTCATGACCGACAAGAAACGGATATTCAGTGATGTCTCTGTGATCAACAGGGTAAAAACCGGTAGCGATCACCGAATCGTAAGAGCCTCGCTGAATATCAATGTTAAACTTGAAAGGTCCAGTCTGATGAAGTCTACGCTCCGACCTACTCGGTCCCATATTCAAAACCCGGAAAGCTTTCAACTCGAGCTCTCTAATCGCTTTGCTTGCCTCGAGAACCTAGTGTCAGTGGACGAGATCAACGACGGACTAGTGGAAACTGTCCGCACGGTAGGGTCTAAGTTTTTTAGACCCTGTCGTAAAGATAGACCTCAAAAATTAACCGATCAAACCTTAAACCTCATGGCTGAACGACGCTTGCTACAGTTGCAGTCTTCCCACGATGCGAAGTCATATAGGCAGCTCAATAGACGAATATCCAAGTCCTTGCGACACGATCTGCGTCTCTTTAATACGAATCGTGTTAAAGAGACCATACAGCGAAACCAAGGCTCCAAAGTGTTCGCAAAGGACAAGTCTATTGGGCAAAGCCAGATGACTAAGCTGAAACGGGAGGATGGCAGCATAGCGTCGACCAAGGCAGAGGTTTTAGGCGAGATCGAGAGGTTCTATGGACAGTTATACACTTCGGTCGCAAAGTCCGTTGACAACTTGGCAGGAGACCCAAGAGCCAAGCTGTCCCGACATTATACCGAAGATATCCCGGACATCAGTCTGTACGAGATTAGGATGGCCCTGAAGCAGCTTAAGAACAACAAGGCGCCGGGTGAGGACGGAATCACTTCAGAGCTTCTGAGAGCGGGTGGAACACCGGTACTTAAAGTCCTCCAGAAGCTCTTTAACTCCGTCCTGTCCGAGGGCAAAACGCCTGAAGCATGGAGCCGGGGTGGGGTGGTGTTGTTCTTCAAAAAAGGTGACAACAGCCTATTGAAGAACTACAGACCCATCACACTTCTAAGCCATGTTTATAAGCTGTTTTCAAGGGTTATCACGAACCGTCTCGAACACAGGCTTGATGACTTCCAGCCTCCCGAACAAGCCGGTTTCCGAAGAGGCTTTAGTACCATAGACCACATCCATACGCTGCGGCAAGTTATACAGAAGACCGAGGAGTATAACTTGCCATTATGCTTAGCGTTTGTGGACTATGAGAAAGCCTTCGATTCGGTGGAAACATGGGCGGTACTTGAGTCACTCCAACGATGCCATATTGACTATCGGTACATCGAGGTGTTGAAGTGTTTGTATGATAACGCCACCATGTCGGTCCGAGTACAGGAGCATAGCACAAAGCCGATTCCATTGAGAAGAGGCGTAAGACAGGGGGACGTTATCTCCCCGAAACTGTTTACCGCCGCAATGGAAGACGCCTTCAAGCTCCTGGAATGGCAAGGACTTGGCATCAACATCAACGGCGAATACATCACTCACCTTCGGTTTGCCGACGATATCGTAGTCATGGCAAAGTCGATGGAGGAACTCAGTATGATGCTCGAGGGCCTCGACCGAGTTTCACAACGGGTGGGCCTGAAAATGAACATGGACAAGACGAAAATTATGTCAAATGTCCATGTTGAGCCCACCCCAGTCTCTGTTGGAAGCTCGGTACTCGAAGTTGTTGACTCATATATCTACCTAGGACAAGTAGTCCAATTAGGTAGGTCCAACTTCGAGAAAGAGGTCAACCGCCGAATCCAACTCGGCTGGGCAGCGTTCGGGAAACTACGCAATGTCTTTTCGTCCGACATACCTCAGTGCCTCAAGACGAAAGTCTTCAACCAATGTGTGTTACCAGTGATGACTTACGGCACCGAAACGTGGTCTCTCACTATCGGCCTCATCTCAAAGCTCAAAGTCGCTCAACGAGCTATGGAGAGGGCTATGCTCGGTGTTTCTCTACGTGATCGAATCCGAAATGAGGAGATCCGTAGACGAACCAAAGTCACCGATATAGCCCACCGGATTAGCAAGCTGAAGTGGCAATGGGCAGGCCATATTGCTCGCAGAGCAGATGGCCGATGGGGCCGAAAAGTGCTGGAGTGGAGACCACGGACTAGCAAGCGCAGCGTAGGACGTCCACCAGCGAGGTGGACAGACGACCTTATAAAGGTCGCCGGAAGACGCTGGATGCAGGTCGCTTCCAACAGGTATCTGTGGAGATCAAAGGGGGAGGCCTATGTTCAGCAGTGGACGTCCTATGGCTGAGATGATGATGATGATGATTAAAATAATAAAATTGGCAGCTTGTTCTGACCGCTAAAGGGCTCAGCACAATCCTAATTAAAAATCCAATTTGCGAAAATGTTTTCGCCTCATCATTATCATTTTTACCACGTCAAAGAAGTAAAGGATTGTAGGTAATTTAAAAACTGCGAACGAAGTCACCGATCCAAGTATACTTGACAAGCTTGTTGCAATTATACTTAGGTAACGTAGAGCAGTTAGAAACATTGTAGTCTTAAGGTTTTATTCAATATATTTTATCCCTGGCTGGACAACTATGTAAATATGTTCGATGTAAATAGAATAGGTTTTTATACGAAAGTTGTCACTTCTCTGCCATCAGATAAAATAAACAAGAGTTAAAGTTCTATTAAATGTTTTAACTATAAAATATCCCGAAGATCCCGGTACCAAGCGCGCTACGCGCTACAGTACTAATTCTAATTCTCGATTGGAGATGCTTGGAAAGAACTATATATTTATTCTTCAACTTCGACGAGCACTTTCACTCGTTTCTTGAAGGAACTAGATCCGGCACCAGGTAAAAATACCTACATGTTGTTGTGATGCTATATACTGACAAAGACAGGCTATTTAAAATCCGTTGAGGCGTTTATGTAAGTCACATGTATACAGAGTTAGCATAGCATTTATAATGTAAGTAACAATTCAGCAAAAGCTAACTTTAAACTATCTTATTATTCTAGCAAAAATAAACCATTAACACGTAAACACAGTTTAATTAAAAGCCAGCCACCCTCGTTTAGCGCATGCTCCCACACACTGTCAATTTATTTATCTAGACTGCAATTAAAACGGGGATATAAAAGTCTAGACCAGTCTAGACCCACTTAAAGGAATACTGTAGTAATATTCACTATTGCAATCTGTACTGTATACATGTACCTAGCTAGAGTGTGAAATTAAAATTGTTAATGTTATGTTCTTGACAGTTCTTGCAAGGTTTAGTTTGTAACAGTAAAAATGTATGTACTATAATATATACTAAACGGCTGCTTATTTTCTAGAAGTCTGGATTTATTAAAATTTTTAAGGTGTAATCTAAGAACATTTTGATGTGTCTCATTCCATCTGTTTATGAGAAGAGGCCTGTGACTTGCAGTGGAACATTAAGGCTGATGATGAAGTGCACTTCGCCATCAATATAATGCCCGATCACCACTGTTTGTCAATTTTGTATTAAAATACTCTGTCTGAATGTTGTCAGGCATTGATAAAATATCTAATTGACATATTGGACAATATTGGACATGTCCTTAAACCTAGAGAAGAAATACTGGTAATTTAATGAATGCGGGCAAAACCACGAGATGTAACACGGTAAAGCTTGTAACATACTATTGACGATAAACGAAGCTTTACGAGGGTTGCCGAAGATATACGATTCGCGTTTTATTTCCGCATTCCACAACCAATTAGAAAGGTTTGATGGTGCTATCAACGCTGCGGTAAGCGGTAAACTTATGCTTTTTATACGGTTTATACGGCAATTGCCGTATAAACTATAAAAAGCATACGACATCATGTAACCTGATTATACTGTTAGTTTAATCGTTAATGCAAAGAGACAACGCATTTTAATTAAAAGGTACTATGGACGTATATAAAAAGCAAGCAGATTGAAACAACATGAAGCAAATGTAACTGTAACCGAAAGGACCAGTGCCGGTTACAAGGTTCCTTTCTGTAGACGGCCCTATACGGGAAAAAATGATACTTCATATCCAAGATTCTATTCCGAGATGGGACCACATTGAGTGTTAGTATAACGTATAACCACGTTTACGTATGAACGTAAATGTCGGTCCTGCGCCTGATCTCTTTCCGGTCGTGTCGGATTGCCGTCCCATCGGGTTATGAGAGTGAAGGAATAGGGAGTGCACCTGTGTCTGCGCAAATGCTCGTGCACTGTAATATGTCCTGTGCAGCTGGCTGATCTCCTTAAATGAGAACAGCCGCCGTGGCCGAAATCGGCCGTGGACGCCATTATATAAACAGATCCATTTACTCTTGCACTTTGAATCAGAATAAGGTGGAGACTTATGGTAATTTTGGAAGATTAAAAACAAAGATCCGAAGGGTAAAATTTACAGCCTATACCTACATATGATAAAAAGATGAAGTAGCTCTACAGATTATCATTATTCAGTTTATTTAGCATCTCCATAGGTTCTCAAGGATTTCGAAGGTTTTATATCGACGGAGTTATTGCCCTTTTAGAGTTGATATGAGCACTTATATGTAATGGGCACCCTTTTTGTCCTTGGGCGTGAAAGCGAGCACCCAAAGGATTATATTAGGGTAGTAAGTAACGTTATCATATTGACAGTGAGACGCCTACATAAAAATAAAAAAGCCCTTTATTTCTACTACTTAATCATAACATATTCGAACATAACATAGTAGTACATACTCTATGATTAATTAATATCTAACATTACTATTTAGTAAATAAATATTATTTACTATTCTTGACTCTTAAGTACTCCTAACTATTTTACATAATAATTTTGCCCTATACCTTTTTGCCTTCTACCACACAGCAGACGCCTACATAAGTACCTAGTAAATATAAGAATTGTGTTTTTAAATCACTTATAAGGTACGGACAAGAAATTCATTTTCACACTAGCTGTTTTCCTGCAGTTTCAACTCGAGTTCCGTGGGAACTACAGCCCGTTTCGGGATAAAATATAGCCTATGTTACTTAGGAGGAGCGCTACACTCCTTTTTAAGAGTGAAAGAATTTTTCAAAACAGATCAGTAGTTTCGTAGCCTTTAGGGTACAAACAAACAAATGTTTCCTCTTAATTGTAATAGTAAGTAAAGATATCTTTTACATTCAATGCCGGTTTATTTGAATGAAGTAGCTAAAAATAAATAGAAGCTGTTAGGAAATATGAAGCGAAAATGTGGTTTCACCTACCTATTCATGAATATATAATTTCTTAAGCACTTATAATTGTTGTCGCTAAGTGCACACTGCACACACTCAATTATATTTAACAAGTATTTAGTGCTGCTATTACGACGCTAAAATATCCAAAAGGAAGGCAAAGAAAAAACAAATAAAAAAATACACTCCGTGACGGATACTTCCAAACAATCAGCTTTAACGAAAACTGCACTGAATTTGGGAAGCCAAGTCGAAAAGTTTGCCGAAGTCGGACAGTCTGACGTCAGACTGACTTCAACGTCAGACTAAGCATAGCGTGTTGTACTGACAGCTGAATGATGCATAGCTCGAAGCTGACTGTTCGATATACTACGATATTTAATGTTATGTAAGTTCTAGTAGACTTGTGAAAAGAGAAATATTTGAAATTGCTGAATGTGAGGAGTTTGATAAAGGTATAATGCCGCATGCCGTAGACAGTCTTGCTAAGTTAGTTTCATATTAACAATGATAGTTTATGTATTAAAAGACAGTTAATAAAGTAAATAAAAATTTGTTTAAAAAAACAGCAATATTTTGGACTAAAGTACAGTCACGGACAGTAACCGCTGGGTACTCACTTCTCATTATTCGTATTTTTCGAAATATCAAAGGTCAGTGTAACAAATATTGATGCCTAACAAAGATATATTATGTGCACACACAAACATTTTCCTACTGGGAGCTAAAATAATGTTAACGATATATTTTAACACTAGCTTCTGCCAGCGGTTTCACCCGCATCCCGTGGGAACTACTTCCCGTACCGGGATAAAAAGTAGCCTATAGCCTTCCTCGATGAATGGGCTATCTAACACTGAAATAAATTTTCAAATCGGACCAGTAGTTCCTGAGATTAGCGCGTTCAAACAAACAAACAAACAAACTCTTTAGCTTTATAATATTAGTATAGATTTGTTTTGACTTTCCCTTACCCTCAAAAAGACAAAGCCAAAAGGGGAAAAAGAGCATTAAGTGCGAGGGTTTGTTATACCTAAATGCAACATGAATCGTGCTTTCAGAAAATACTGACATTTAAAGAACAAACTGAATCTACGAACTTTGAAGCGAGGGAACGCAATATTTTCTCTGAATATCCAATGCCAAGCTTCATAGCTAAGTAAAACAATGCTTTTTCTGGCTTTCCAAAAATATTTGAATGTCAGCAAATTAATTAGGGTCAAATATTAACAAAAAATACCTTTTAAACAGCTCTGTATCTTTGCAATGAACAGCAAGCATAACAGAATTTGCTGTACCAAGTCTAAACTCTAAACTCCCATAACAATTGAGTATTATTAATCGCTTACCTCGTTTGTGGTACAAGCAATCAATTGCAGTTGGAGCAATATGGTTTTTGCTCGCGTGTGCAAGTTTCACCTGAAGTACTGCAGTAATTTTTGATTTATTGCCTTGGGTTTAGTTAGGAATGAGTTTTGGGTCTGTGTCTGTGTTGCTATCTAACGATTTTTGGGAAAGATAGTTCTATTGGTATAAAAGGAAGGAAGGAGGAGAAGAAAGCTCTTCTTGTTGCTGTTTATTTTTAAATTTCTCCGGGACGATGCGTATTTAAACAAAATAGGCTTTTGTTCTTTTTCGACCCTAGACTGCCTGTCTACCAAACATTTAAATAATTTGTGCAATTTGGTCATAGAATTGCGACAAATATGCAGACAGAGTAACATATTTTCGCATTCATAATGTTAGTTAAGGTTTTAACTGATCTCGTGACCTAAAATTTCTATCCACCTTCACAAAGTTCAAACATCTATCGATCAGCGAGACAGCAATTAATAAACTTGTCATCTCTAAAGATAGTACACCCTTTTCGTACATAAGAGTAATATATTATAGAGATGTATCACGTATCTGGCTAGGACCGGTTTATTGGTAGGGGAAGGTGGGAATCGATTGGGTCATTACCTCATTACTGACCGATAGGATGGTACCTTTAGTCTGTAGTATAGTTTAGGATAGCAATTTTGGTCGTTTGTGTTGTAACATACCGTATACCTATGTATGTAGGAATATCATGTATGGTAATACTAGCTTCTGCCAGCGGTTTCTTGCGCGTTATTCATCACACATCCGGATAAAAAGTAGCCAACAGCCTTCCGCTATAAATAGGCTATCAAACGCGGCATATTTTTTCAAATATGAGCAGTAGTTCTTGGGATTAGCGTGTTTAAGGAAACAAACAAATTCCTCAGCTTTATTCATGTAAAGTTATTGATTTTCTTTTCCTATGAAATTATCAGTACTTCAACCAAGACAGTGTGACAAACAGACCATCAAAGACCCTAACTGTAAATCACCAATACATACCAATACCTACCTACGTGTAGACTCGTCCGTCCTTCTAATCCGTTAGATTGTCTGACCCAATTACACAACAAATACGAACAAACAGAACAATCTATTTGTATTTAATACTGGAAGACGCCATCTTTAATTGAAACCGATGTATAAGCTTTCGAACCGAATCCTAAACTAATATTATAAATGTGGGATTTGTTTTTCACAGTTTTAGATGGAGTTGGATTGATGATGATTTTTGTATTGGATTAAGAGGGCTTTTAAAAATATGCCTACAAACATTAGAATTAATCTGAACCTCATCCTTTTTTGGGAAGTCGGTTAAAAGTTGTTATAGGCTTTCTTATCTTAGTGTGTGATATGATAAGGACGGCGAAACGGCTTAAAAATCTTAAGCTTGCATAAGATAGTAGAGCCAACTAATACCGCTTACAAAATGCAGCTGGGCGATCGTTGGATTATTTTGCTGAAAACGGTAATTCCCACTTAAAAGTTTCTCGATAGGGCTGACATATCTTCGATAAAAGCCCCTTAATATAATTAGATTTCGAAAAAACTCCTGAAAATTATGTCTGTATTTTATAACTTTTGCCTGTCTATCTATTGGTGTCACAGTCAACAGTTTCATAGCTGTAGGTACCAAAACAAACAAAGTTGCAAACTTAATAACGACAACGTTCGCACGCAATGCTGTGCAAGCGGAGCGGTAGCGTAATGCCGCTGTTACTAAATATCACTGTATTTTTTGTACATTTTTAATGTACTGTGTACAGTCAGCGGTAAAAATCTTTGAACAAATTCAGCACAGTTTTTAAACTGAATATTTTTTTTATAGCCAATTATATTTTTTTTCATGTGGGTTGTAAGTTACCATTTAAGTTTAAAAGCTCTGAAACATGGATTTGTTAAATCTGCTTGACGTTATACATAGAATTGTATCAATCACAGCTGATCTGTCACTTTTGACAATTGTGACAAGTTGAAAGGGATTAAGCTGATAAAATATTAATGTTGCGCGACATGACTAGATACGTTCCGCAAAATTAATCATATTTATAACTTGTAAGGACACAAGACGAGATTTCCAAAACATTTAGCTAAAAAATGCACAGGAATTTTTGTTAACACCTGCATAGCGCACTTTTAGTTTAATATTATAAACGTTCATAAAGTTTCGCCGCCGACTGTACCACTTAACATCGCATGCAAATTGTTAATTTGTTGTTACGGTGACATGCTAAAGAACGGTTGCGAACGGAGATTTTTGACGTAAAAGAATTGTTCTATTAATCAAATTCTATGCAATTATAATATTACGCGTGGGATTGTTGTATCTGTTAATAATTCTACGTACCTAGCTGAGAAAACGAGTTTGTTTCCAAGCAATCAGAAACCAGTAAACCTGACAATCTTCGTGTCCCTAATAACAAAACATCAGATAGGCTTCGAAACCGGGATTTGTTAATTTTCCATGGTTCATTTAATATTCTTATATTCTGGCATGCGACAACAACACAACACGCGATGTCTTATTGCTCCTAAATTATGGCTGTACTACTCTAATTTATTCGTCATTGTAAAATAATTATGCAGAGGATTTAATTAGAAATGTACACCGTTTTATTACTTAAGTGGAGAATT
The DNA here is from genome assembly GCA_963856015.1 of Helicoverpa assulta. NCBI lineage: Eukaryota > Metazoa > Arthropoda > Insecta > Lepidoptera > Noctuidae > Helicoverpa > Helicoverpa assulta. The sequence goes on from CAWLCW010000008.1 coordinate 1,398,505, forward strand.
TATGTTTCATTGGGTAGTAAGATTCCTATGCTTCAAACGCGGCTAAAACATAAATAAACCGGGATAACAGATAGACTACAGCATACTATCGTTGCAACGCTGGCTGCTGCTTTCGTCTTAGTTTTCTTCCTTCGTGTTCTTCTCATCATCGAGTGCCTATAGTGTACGACGGCCGACAGGACACTTGGTACGCAACTGTCGTGGTCTTTCACCGTCTCACCCCTTACCACATCAAGGCAATTATTTTTTCTTTAACATTTTAAAAATAAACAAACCTTCAACACAACTTTTTTTGTACACTAAAATTACAAAGCAGAATAATTATAAACGTTTCCACTGAAGTTGTGAAACCATTGAAGTTTAAATTAAGTGTATTTATAATTAAGTCTAAAAGTAATTAGCTCGTAGCAAAAGAAAATACTTGTGCACGAAATACGAGGCCGTTTAATTACGAACGTACACAGATATTTTAGAAGCTCCTTGGAAATTTTAATAGATGTTAATTAAGCTAATATTGATGGGAGAAGTTTCGTTCTTTGTGTACAGGAAGATTAAAGAAACGTCTATACATATTTCTGCTTTCTATTACGAGGACATTAGATACTGCATCCATACTTACATAAACAAATGAGGGTTTTTGAATTTTTTTCTGCCACCGGGTGGCGCCACGTATGCGTCTGGTCCAAACAGCTGTCAAATAGTATGGAATTGTAGGTGCCGAACTTATTGTTTATTGAAATTCTGTTATATTGGAAGTGTTATTGATTTTATTATGGACTACGGTCAGAATAAGGTTTCCGAACTAAAAATTGAGCTAAGAGAGAGGGTGCAAAAGTCACTGGTACTAAGGAAAAGCTTGTTGAAAAATTTGTTAACACAATATGATTTAGTTTTTTTTATTTACTCAACCGCAATAGTAAAACAATAATGCAGTGCTTTAATTATAAAATAAAAAAAACACTAAAATCGTTCACTATTCATAGTAAAGATAAGCACTTTGACAGTTATCTGGACCTGACGCTCGGTGCTGCCACCTCGTGGATTGCCATTTTAGAAAACCCTCATTGTACACACATCGTAATGGTTCCCAAACAGACAGACGTATGTTGCTGGGGAGTTTGTTGCGCCACTTCTACTTCCCAGCAAAAATACATAGGAAGTGTTTTGCGTATCTTTTGATGTTTAATAAAAAGTGCTGATTTTCAGCCCAATTTGATGAAATGAAGATAAATAGGAAAAAAGAAGATTCTTTTAAAGGACATACTTGTATGTCTTCTGGTGTATCGCTAGCCATCAGATGGTCAGACTGAAGACGGCTTAAATAGGCCAAACAGAGACATGGCAACTATTAGTAGTTCAGTTATAAATCCCAAACAATGATTTCATGTAAATCTTCTAGCTAAACGTATAAAAAATACTGAAATGACGTAGGTACCTTTTTACCAAAATTCAGCCCCGTCATTAAAAAATCTTTATACTAATGCGACCGTCGCCTGACATTCAGCTAAATATAGCAAAAAGATGAATGAAATTCGGTATTTTTAGGCTTTGTTCGTTGGTTTGTAAGTAAGCCGGCTTTATTTATAACTTTGACGCATTTTTCTGTCTTCGCAATTGTAGGTAATATAATAGGTAACAATGTTACTGTAAAACTTCTTGTATTTTTTATTACTGCCTACTCTAGATATGTTTCTATCCCCAAATATTTATTTTATACTAGGTATCCCCAAAATTAAACGTTAGTAGTACGCTGCGCCTATCTCAACTAACTTGTAAAATCTCTAGAAGAACACTGAAATTAATCTCCTCTTTTAATCATAGAAAATCCTAAAACAACTCGTCACTAGCGAGAAGAACCAGTCACTTATCATACAAATTCAGACTAAATCTCTGTTCCTTCAAAAGTCCTCCACGTCATCTATGGAACATTCTCGAACAATCCAGCAACTTCTTACCTAGCCCTTCTCCTTTCAGCTGCAGATCGAAGCGGGGGCAGGCGAGGGTCCCGGGCCCCCAGTGAACAATAACTCGGAGGGCGCAGTCGCCAGTCCTCCTCGGGATGACAATCATAATGCTCAACAGCCTTCCGCCGTCACTCCTCGGGCTAGGCAGCTCAATCCTGCAGGTAAGATCATCATCATCATTGGTATTTTCCTAAAATGGTTTGTGGCTACTTTTTGCTCTACTTGTGCTCGTGTAAAGCACTGGTACTCAGCTACATCTGGTTAGACTGGAAGCCGACCCCAACATAGTTGGGAAAATTAAAGGCTCGGAGGATGATGGTCTGTGGCTACTTTGTACATAGGGTACTTCTGTATAAATTGTTAGTATAGTTTTTCTTATAACAAAGAGGAGATAAGACGACCTATGCCGACCTTATATTTTCTTATGTGTTCGTGTTGTTTATTTTAAACTTTATGATAGGTGATTTTTATCTTTCTTTTCTTCTTTAAGTCTCCTATGTAGATATATGTAATTATCAGGCCATATACTCAATTATGATAGTGTGTATTCTCAATTATGACTTACTCAAAGTCTCAAAATAAACATTTTCTCCATGTCTACCCAACCCCATACTCATTATTTGAGGTCGACATAACATTGTCTGTTACACGAAGTATATTTTCTTCATGAATGAAGAGATGAATCCCAATTCAACACGTAATTATACTTCCTAAAATAGCCATAAAGCTTTGTACCTATTTCTGTATCGTCATTTTAAGCCCTATTCATCAATAACAGAGCTCTGCCATCTATTTGTCCCGTTTAATCACGGCATATTAACCCAGATTCTAATATTAGACATGAATATTAAATTGTACATGAAGACGGTTCACCTGTCTTGGCGACTGATATCTATCGGAATAATTAATTTTCATTTGTATTTGAATTAAGGTTGTATGATGAAGTTGAGGCTTTTTGGAAGTTATATTGTTAATCATTAGGTAATTTCAAATATACAAAAAGATAGTTGATGTTGGATAATGGGTTACTTTAACATAAGACACATATAGTATACATCAGACATTGTAAACGCAGCGCTCGTGACTTTTAGACCTTTCTATTATCATTAGGTATAATTATTTATTATTTTATGAGATATTTTATTTAATTCAAATTATTTAAACGTGTTTAGTTTTGACAATACAATACACATTTACAATACCGTAATAAAAATACTTGATAAAGGAGGCCATTAAGTCTATGAAGAATTGATTCATTTTAATTCAAATAAAGTTCACACATGCGAAATAACTCGATCACACAAAATATAACGCGATATCATTGTCAAAACCAACACTTTCAGCTCGTGAAGCTGAAACATTAGTTTTTACACTGTTCCAAATGACAGTAATAAATTGTATGAAAATCCCTTTTTTTCGCGTAATCGGACCGCAATCAATGGAGTGGTTTCGACGCCCGCTGAATTACGTAACGTTAACAATAACGGCTGTAGATACTGTGAAAGGTAACATGACATGATTTTTATGTACCAAGCTAATTGAGGGATTGACACTGAGTCCAGTTTTCAAAGATATAAACGACTTTATAAAGGAAATTGGGCCTAAAAAGAATCTATGGTTTGATGACCTCAGAGAAACAAGTTTGTAAGAGGACATGCTGTTGAGCCCTAAATAAAATTGAAATAATGGCTAGAGGATGATGACACAAACAAAACTCCACAGCTTTGTAATATACACATTAACACAGTACACATGAATACTACGATTATGTAGATCTAGATTTTCTATTTGGTCTGAAAATTTCATAACTTAAACGCGTCATAACAATACAACTATCAACCAAAACAAAGGCTTACAAAGACATATCGAATTCCACTACGCATATCCTACGTCGTTTCTCAAAGAAACAAAAAATATCAATGGGCGTGTAGCGATAATAATATTATATTAGAAACCCGATATATTTACTCTGAGTATGGCTACTTCGAGGCAATCATCATAGAATGTTTGCTTATTGACATTGTTACCAAATGTGGCTTAAGTAATACCTTTTTGGGGATAAAGTAGGTTATATGACGTGAAATGTGTATTACGTTGTGCGGAACGTCACGAAATTCATAATCTGGTTTATGAGATAACGTGTAAAGCTTACGGTAGCTTTATTTTTTGAAGGTATTTTAATTAAGCTTTTACTTTTAACAGCTATTTCGAAGACTCATTTTGGAAGAAGGTTAGCTAGGTATCATTACCTAGTTTTCAGCATCAATCAATACTGATGCTAAACAATTCGTAGTAGAATAAAAAACTTTTTTACAAAAAAATTTAACCGACTTCCAAAAACACTAAAAAGCAATAAAAAAACAAATTTTAGGTACATCGGCCTAGAAGTCGGTGTCTAATGGATGTTATTAAGTTAATTTTGCCACCGACTTCTAGGCCGATGTACCTAAAATTTGTTTTTTTTTTGCTTTTTAGTGTTTTTGCAGTTGTCGAGTTCCCTTGACCCTCTCTGGTCTCCATCATCAGGTCAGCTCTAAACCTTCACTGTTGCAAAGGTATCGTCAATACAAATAATATAAGCCCAAACACGAGGTAGTTAAGATGTGCCGTTTAGGAGTTCCCTCGATCCTCTGTCGTCTCCATCATCAGATCTGCCCTAAACCTCCATAGTATTGTAGTCTCATCAGATATACACATAAATATAAAGTTTTTACCCCATGCTCGCCTACAATTTTCAAGAGATGCCCTCGATGTCTCAGGGTTTCCACCATCAGATCCTGATCTGATGACGATGGGGCCAAATGACAAGCATACCCTTTCAAATAAAAAAAGAATTTTTGAAATCGGTCCAGGCGTCTTTGAGAAATCGAGTAACAAACATAAAAAAAAAAAAAAACTTAGCACTTTTGTTTTGACATTGAGAATAGGAAATAGTTTTTATCCTGGATATTTCGCTAAGCCCTATGTATGTGTCATCCCTCCATAGTCTTGTTCTTAGAAGCGAATATTCTCGGAATTCTAGCCAAATAAGGAAAAGTGATCACAAAAATGTTTATTCATTTTCTAAGGGGAGGAGAAACGAAGCATAGAGAACGCTGGATTTTTTTCGTAGACCCATTAGCAAAGAGGTGGTTCTCGAACAAGAATATTCATGTTTTTGATCCCTCATTTAGGGTAGAAGGCACCCTTTATGTTGAAAATACAATACAACTCGAATTACCTACAAATATTGAGATAGCTATTGTAAATTGGACGATACGATATAAAAACGAAACCATAAGAAAATCTCTTTGTGATCTCAAATCAAAAGACCTACCTTTCTAAAACAATATATTTTTCTTTTACCAGTTTCCTTCCAACCAATTATTTCGAAATTACTTTTAAATTGTATCGGAAAACCGGGGTCAATACAAGTTTCTTTGTCTTCCTCAAAAAATGTAGTATATTATCTTAGCAAAAATCTCGCACGAGCTGCCATCGACGAATTTAGTCTAAAATAAAATACGCTTCACACTCAACAAGGCTTTGTTCACGTTATTCGAGAAAAAAGGTAAAAGTGCTATCACAAAGTGACGAACAAATATTCTTTGTAGAGCATTTTAAAAGGAACTCATGAAAACTCGCTGGATCACTCGAGTATTATCACTTGGCCGTTCCATTAATTCTGAGTGCCCCGAAATCTGTGGTCATCCATCACGCAATCAATTTATTTCTTCAACTAACGGCTAGTTGACCTAAATAGTGGCCAAGTAACCTGTGCACCATTAAAAGTAGATTTACAAAAATATTTTTTTTACTTTCCTACTTAGTAGGACTTTCGGAGGGCATGTTAAACTATAGAGCTGCCGAGACCTACAGTTTAACGTGCCGTGCAAATGTCATTGAGCATCTTTGTCAGTCGCTACAGGTTGTCAGAAGCCAGGGGCCCGATTCTCCTAAGTTAATAATGTCAAAATTGAATAGAAATCGAATCGCAATATGATCGCAATAGCAGTTTTAACCATATCGGGCATTCTGCTACTAATTAAGACCAATCGTATTCCAACGACATTCGATTGGTTTGCGATTGGTCTGCTATTTATTGGTCTATAGACCAAAATCACCGTATCTATACGGTAGTTTGCTCTACAATCATATTGGAATCGTAAATCATTTGCAGACAAAATGATTCATTATTGAATGACAGAAAAGGATAAAAACGTTTATTTCAAAGAAAAAAATAGCGGAATGCCACATACGCTTCGATCGTAATTGAGTCGGGATTGGATCGCAGTCGAATGTGAATCGTATGTTGCTTAAGTAAAATTGAGTTGTAAAATTCCAACCGAACACACATCTATACTAATATTATAAAGCTGAAGAGTTTGTTTGTTTGAACGCGCTAATCTCAGGAACTACTGGTCCGATTTGAAAATTTCTTTCAGTGTTAGATAGCCCATTTATCGAGGAAGGCTATAGGCTACTTTTTATCCCGGTACGGGAAGTAGTTCCCACGGGATGCGGGTGAAACCGCTGGCAGAAGCTAGTAGTTACATACATTGCAAGTTAAATAAAAGCTTGTAAAATGAGGAGAATCGGGCCCCAGTTAGTCTGACAACCAGTCTTAGCTAGGGTATTGAGTTGCCTGGGTAGCTGGGTTGAGGAGGTCAGATCAGTCGCTCCTTGTAAAACACTGGTACTCAGCTGCACCCGGTTAGACTGGAAGCCGATCTCAACATAGATGGGAAAAAGGTAGATGATGAATGGCCAATATACCTGTGCGCCATTAAAAGTAAATTAACGAAAAAATATTTTTTTTACTTTCTATACTTAGTAGGACTTCTTTTTCTGAATAACATCAAACGTAAAAGTTTTCAGAACATTTTCTGCGTCTTATAAAGTCACAACTGGGGGAACAAGTAACATGGGCGAGTTTTCCTGTATCTTACGAGTACATTACCATATTACGAACCTTCAAATTCACTTTTCCTGGAATCCTGTATGTCAATATTTTCTATGGAGTTTCAATGTATTGATGTTGGAGATAAACGTGTATTTATGAATGTATTTTAAGTAGGCTTAGTGGCAGTCGTTTTCATGTAACTATCACGCCTGGAAGCTGATTCCAGCATAACTTTAAAAATCTAGGTTGAATGAGGAAGTTGGTGTCAGTCTTTTCTTATTGACTCCAATATTTTTTTTATAGGAATAACACCAACCATTAATTATTTTCATTTATGACAACCTTTTCGAAATTAAAATATTGTTCTAATAAGTAATGAGTAGTTTCGGAGAACAAAGACTAACGTGAAGTGAAATAATACTACCTAACACGAATACAGACATAATAGCTAATTTTATAATTTCTCACTTCGCTTCGCACTATTATTTCTGCTAACCCAGAAAGAGAGCATTAAATGTCACCAAATAGGTCAGCTTATGTCGCGTAGATCGATACAAATATTTATCGTCAGCAGGTATTTAACACAATTCCATGATACCTTGTGGGGCTTCGGAACAAGGCTCCACGTGCAAGGTCTTATGTTTCAATGAAATGCGTAGAACAATATCACCACACCGCTTTCACGCTAGAGGATTTTATTAAGGGGTTCCAAGTGGTGGGAATGGGATATGTATAAACTGGGCTTTACCAACGATTCATCGCGATTTTGAAAAAATAAAATTTGTCGGGACACCTTTCACACACGGCCGGTGAGCTCAATGATAAGCTATTTATTATCTTGTGTTACATAATATAATATTTATACATCCAGATCACAGTCAACAAACACGATCATCACACAAATGTTGACCATACCACGAACCGAACCCGGGACCATCTGTTCGGCAGTACAACACGGTGATCTTTGCGCCAAGGGGGCCATCAATATCATTAGACCACCATTTTGCTAAAACCTCTCAAAATACCTATTCTCGCTCCACCAATTTCGCAACAGGAAAAGGGTAAAATATTTCGTCACAAAACGTGAGCATTTTAATAAAAAATCCGAGAAAATACGAGTAAATACTAAGTAGGGCTTCGCTTTCAGCCAACGTGCCCCTGCAGCCGACTACGAACAAATGCGTTACCCAACAATACAAGGGAAAACACCTGGCTTTGCACGTGATTGTGACGACAAGAGCCCAAACGTGGTCTTGTGGGGGAAGGTCTGTTTGGGATTGTTTTAAGGAAAATTTGTGAATGGATTCTGATGAAATAGGGGGCCACGTGTAATTTGTAATTTAAATTGAAATTCAAGATACTTTTTTATGGTTTTCGGACCTTATTTAGTATATTGTTGACATACATAGGTTGTTCTTAGGGAAGTTTCATGTCTGTGTCTTACAGTTGTCCTCAAAGGTTCCACTGGGTTAATTTGTTAAATTTTTCTTGTGAGGAAAAAACGGGAGAGATTACTTTGCTATTTTGTCATTGTCTGTGTTGAATGGAAATTCCTAATGAACTTTCACACATTTTAGGAACCGCACATCTCACTTAGTGTACATCGAACTTTCCATACATCAAAGTTCGTTAATTTATCAAAGTTAGTAGGTATAAAGGCCAACAATCCTTCGCCTAGCTTCCCTACTAAGATAACAATTAATCAGCTCTCTGCAACCCAGATAGCGAAACAATGGAATATCCGATCTCTATAATACCGGCCTCATTCTGTGAAGGAGTTATTATTTCCCTCTAGAGAGTTCAGTTCTGGGTAAAGTTGGATCTAGATCTGTGTTCGTAAGTCCTAAAGTGTACTTCGCATTATGATGGCAGTAGATTCTACCGGTTCCTGGCACCCGTGGGAACTTCTCCGTGTAAAAGGATAAAAAATAGGCTTTAGTCTTTGACAATATATATAGTCGTGGTGGCCTAGTGGGTAAAGAACCATCCTCTCGAGTATGAGGGCGCGGGTTCGATTCCAGGTCAGGCAAGTACCAATGCAACTTTTCTAAGTTTGTATGTACTTTCTAAGTATATCTTGGACACCAATGGCTGATAAAAAGGTGAAGGAAAACATCTTGAGGAAACCTGGACTATAGAGGTAATGTCTGAAATCACCAACCCGCATTGAGCAAGCGTGGTGATTAATGCTCAATCCTTCTCCGTGTGAGAGGAGGCCTGTGCCCAGCTGTGGGACGATAAAAAGGCTGTAACAGTCTTTAACAAATAGCTTTTAGACGGCAGGTCGTGCCTCGTGAAAGCTATCTTATAGCTGTCTATCGTATTTATGTATTTATATAAAAAGAGCACTTTTTCATACACGGTCGGGTAGTCCCATAGTTATTAATTAACTTGTGTTATGGGTGCTAACAAAACTGATAAACTATATATAGCTACATATATACCTCTACACATTGATAAATACATATTGTAACACCCAGACCACGGCCAACAAGCATGCTCATCACACGAATGTCGACCAAACCGGGAATCGAACCCAGGACCTCAGATTCGGCAGTCCGGCATGGTGACCATTGCGCCATCGAGGTCGTTAAATGGAGTATATGAAAGATTTTTTCAAATCGATTCAGTTGTTCCTGATAATAGTACGTTCAGGCAGACAGACAAACTTCAGTCTTACAACATTAATAATAGATTACAAACACTTCTCACTTCTGAATGACTTAGCCACACTGTGTACGGCAATGCACCACAGAGAACTTTCCAACACGACCTTCTTTGCGCCTATTTTCAGTAAATTCAGTAAAATATTTTCTATCAAATATCGATACCGCATATCTCCACATATATTTACCAGTCAACACTCAAAACTTTGACTCGGAGCCTTCTCTGCGAAGTTGGCAAATTGCTTGCGAACGGTTCCAAGTATTGACGGGGAAGCCACTTGTCCCCGTATTGCGTAAACAGAGTTATATATTAGAACATGGAGTTTAACATGTTTTGGGTACTTGAAAGTGTTTGACAGGGTATTCGATATTCGGATGTTGGGTAATTTCGAGTGCGTGTTGTTTTGAATAGAATTTGTGGAGGTCTGCCGAGCTCTGTTGTTTGGGCAAGACTGCAGAATAAGGCCGTTACAGAAAGAAAAAAGGTGCCCTAGGTGGATTTACCAGTGCTTATCGGTATTTTGGTACCAGTTACATAAAGTAAGCAGATTGAAGCGATGTGAAGCAAATATGACTGTTACACAATGGATCACCATCGAAAAGCACTGATACTGAGTTCCTTCTACACGATCTTACTTCTACTAATCTATTTTTTTTTAAGTATTTGCATACCCTACATAATTTACATTTAAAAATAAATTATCGGTCCCTTTTCATCGTAAACTCTTAAGTAGTCCACTCAAAAGGGACACATTTTGGGACACTTTATTTCTTAATAAAGTCCTTTTATTGTGTACATAAAACCTATTTCCGTCACAAAACAGTGGGGCTGGGCTTTTGTAGGTTATAATGGTGTCGGCAAAATTATTATGCAAATGATATAAGTATTCCAGTTTTGTCTAAGGGACGGTTAAATGTCTCATGTACTCAACTGTTGTTTGGGAATTTAGCTACCAAGGTATGATGTTAAGATCTAGAATTCTAGACTAATTGCAGGTAAAGATCGTCTCAGTAAAATTCTATCTCTAGTGTTTAAATTATAGATATACAGTTTATTGGAATCCACAACTAGTGTGGGTGTGTCTCGTGTTTTAAAATATTAATTCAATAAAAACACATTCCAAAGTTACAACAATACCCTGCTAAATCCATAACTATGTACCTAATTTATAACTTAACCAAATAAATTATTCCTATTCCCATCTATTCATGTACCATCTAGGCTATTATCTAGCTAATCCTTTATACCCTGATGACATCAGACCTCTGTCTAACAGACTAGAACTCCACGGATTGAAGTGTGTATTCTAACTTTGACTTCAACTAGACCCATTGTAATGTTAATGATATGCCCACTGTAAGTACTGTCAGCGTCAAACGTGGCTGGACAAATTAAAATTTTCAAAAGTGCCTAAAGGTCATAGTTTCTTAGAGCCAAAAGGAGATTGCCCGTTTTGTAAGGGAAGTTGGGTCCCAGTGAAAAATGTTTGTGCCCTGAAGATTTTTATTTTAACTAATAGGAAAAACATTGCATTTTCATAATCAGAAACCTTTTTTCATTTATTCACCCTGGTTCAAGAGATATCATTATTTTTCTGTTTTAAGAATATAGGTTATAATTAGAAATTGACATGGACTATAGATCACTATGAGCATAGAAATATGTACTGTAAATAGCAGTACCATGGAATTATGTCTCTATTTATGCATAAAGTAATGGAATTGTTATTATGTGTTTCCCGCGGTTACACCCGCGTCCCCGGGAACACCTTTCCATACCCGGATAAATTATAGCCTACCTAATCAAATCTTTCCTCTTTATAATATTAGTATAGACTCATAATTACCGTTATTGATAGTTATTATTATTTTAGTAATAGCAAGGGAAATAAAAAAAAAACAAAACATGAATAAACTATTTATTCTTCATAAAATATTTCGTCCAAAGATTGAGCTGGAGCACTCACATTGTTGAAGCGGCCCCAGCTTAAATACCACAATACTGTCATAGTATGAGCACAACACCCTACCGTACGGTTACCCACTAGACAGTTACAATAGTAAGCAATGATACTTTCTAAAGAATTTGCCCGATCTTCATCTCTACTTATCAACAAATAAGAGTAATATGTTTTATGGCTCACATGGCGGGACTTAATTCTAGTCCTAATTAAATAATTATTTTGACCCAATATTAAGGGCAAATCCTCTTCCAAGACATCATTGCTTACTTCAACATTATAAGTACCATTACTTCTTATGTGCTCCCCATAATAGGATCTAGCCTGTTTTAATTGGTAAGATCCCAATGCAAATCTTCTTAAATCATCTAAAGTTAATCTTGGAAAATGATCTAAATGGGGAGCATTGCTGTCTATGTTTTGGAAAACCGTACGTCTCCTATTGATGTTATCCCTTCGAATAAATTCCCCCAAATAATTACTACTGTTTAATCTCGCCTGAGCAATTTGCACATACTCTGCAGCGTCAGGTCTATCTTCAATTGTTGGGTGGAATTTATTCAAAAGGGCACAAACAATTTTAAAATCATCCATAAGGTGTGTTGATGCTCTGTTAAAATATTCTTGTCGAAACAGTTTGTAGTCTCTTTTGATGCGACCATTTACAATTTCAACTACCCATCTACACATAGTCACACACCTAGACTTGTTTGCTTGGTCAGTGGTCAATTGAAATTCACCTTCCAATAATGACTCAGGCATGTATGTTTTATAATTATAGCTTTGGAGTTCAGGGATCACGTCTCTAAATCCCCTATCCAATATAAAGACATCCCCCTGTCTAAAAAATGAGCGCATTGGACCACTTTCATTACGAAATAGATCACTCATGATTGTCGAGTCATTTTTTGTTGCTTCATATGGTCCAATGCACTCTAAAATATATCCATCACAACATGTGATTAAAAAGGGTTTAACCAAATTATTATATTTGTGTAGACTATATGTCTGTTTCTGATATTTGTAGTTACTACTACTCTGTACATAAACATATGTACCATCACATATGACAATAGCAGGTTTAGAATCTGGAGCCATGCTACTGTCTCCGAATAGACCTTCAGGAATAGTCCTGTTACGTGAGGCCACATTTTGTATATTAGTGTGATTAACTCCCAAATGCATTGGTACAAAATGTTCTTTTAAACATTCCCTAACAATGTTCATTTTTTTTTCTAATGTAGATCGTGGCAATTGAAAAAGAGTTGCCAGTCTTTGGTTGCTGTCCCCTGTCCTAAGTTTAACAAGAAATGTGCTTAATGCAAGGCTAGGATTTCTAACCTTATTATGTAAAGTAGGAAGGCTATTTAATATTTCATTAAACTGCATCTCTGTAAGTCCCAGCCAATAATGGCGTAAATGTGCATCCATTGCTGCAATATTATTAAAATCTAAACTTCTTTGAGAAGCTCTTTCCAGTATGGAAAATATATCATCAACTTGAAAGCTAGTAAAGTCATTTAGGTTGGTAGTCAGTTCATCCCACTGATTGCTATATAAATGGTGATGACAGATTCTAGCATTTAAAGGTATATATATATTGTACTGCAATAACAACAGTTCCTTTATAGTCATAGGTACTAAAAGACGTTCATCATTATCACAGCCTACAAACATACAGTGACGAGAAGCTGCAGCAACTCGTTTATACTTTTGTGAGTTAATCTTAGATTGAACTCGTAATGCTTGTTGTGGTTGAGATGTTGGAGCTGGCATTGGAGGTGGTTCAGGTATCTCGGGGTCTTCTAATGAAGATAGAGCTGCATCCATGACCCTTGCAGGTCTGTTTGAATCTTGAACCTCCAAACGTCTCGTCTCCCGAGTTGCTGCTAACCAGCAAGGAATGCACACTTTTTGTAAATGTGGAACCTAAAATGAAATAGTTGGTATTAGTGAATATCAGAATAGGTACCAAACCCTATATTGTTATTGTGCAAGCATATGAATAAAAATAGCATCAATTAGAAATAAACTATGCAGCATTTTTTCTGAAACATTATTTAGAAAATGTTAAACACAATTGCAGGGTATGAGATCTCAGGTTCAGTTCCAGGATTGGGTTTCTGGGTATTTCCATTAAGATTTCATGAGTAGTAACCAGAAGAGCCTGGAATACTGGGTTTGTGCCTGGTTGATTGCATGGTCTCACCGTTATTACTTAGAACATAACTGACAAAATGTATTGTGTACTGTTAGGTACACCTCTGCCTAATCGTCGTCACGCTTGTGATTGGGGATTATAGGCGTGATGATACAGAATGTTATTAAATAATACTCACCAGATGTGCTAAAGTCCATCTTAAAATCATGCTACGTTGTGGACAGTCTAACTCAACTCTGTGGGTTCTCCGACTTGCAACAGAGATACCACATCCATAACAAACATTTAAGTGACCATATGCAGGTGATATATCCTCGTGGGATCCAGTTATATTTGACAATATCCTTTCTTGCAACAGCAAATAACATTCAATACATAGGATATCATCTGACGTTACCTGGAAAAGATTATATTCTATACTATTCTATATTTATAACTGCTTAAACTTGTAAAAACATAAACTCTCATAAAGAACTAAGTTTACAGTGCTAAGTTTACTCTAATCAAATGTTATTTTGAGTTTGCATAATGCATTTAACCACTATATTTATATTGTCCACAATAATTATTATTGTTTATGCACACGATAACTTACAGGTGTAGGCGTTGTCCAAGTTCGTAGAAGAACTGTCATTTGCTCGTTCAACTCCTCAACTGTATACCGGCGTAAATTAGACGCTAGTAAAAGGGAACAGTTAATACAGCGTCGGTAAGACAGGCGGTGTGCCCGACTTCTGGCTGGGGTAGACATAGTTCTGACAAAAACAGTTCGGGAGTTCAATATCACACAAGGATTTCACTAAGAGTCAAATTGTTCTCCAAGAATAGCACTTTATCTCACAAAGAACAGCACAAACAAGAGTCAAGCACTTAGAGTCAATATCTCACAAAGAGGAGTCAATTATCTCACAAAACATAAAGTAAGTACGCGAGGAACTTATTAGCTCAACTCGGTGGTAGCAGAAAGGCACGTATCGTAAATAATAACTAAGTAAATACGGAATTCAAAACTCAACGTATTATACAAAGCAATCACGAACACACAACGAACGAACGTCAAAGTGATGTGACATGCGCAAGTAAATGTTGCCAGAGCAATTATATTTAATCATTAATAAATCGATTTAAGTTTTTAAATTACGTAAGGCTTTTATTTTAATTTAAAATCGCTCTTATCTTATCTATCTTATCTTATCTGTTCAACAATATAGACTTATCATGAATATAGTTAGAATAATAATTAAAAATAATTGTATTTTTTTATTTTTAATAACTGTTTTGTTTTGATATCGATTACTCTATTGATTAAAATACGTAATTTTCAATAGTTATTTGATATCTGGCAACTTTTTTTTGTTTACCAATCAAACGGATGTCGACGTAATGTTTAACTATTAATTAATTTTAACTTTATTCCCAGGGTGAAAGAAATTGTATAAAAAATAATTTGGAAACAAAAAAATAAACAATATTTTTAGGTTATTATTCCATTCAGGCACACGATACCACAAAAGGGACCTGCCCCGTGGCAATCTCCTTTACTTAACATCCTGATTCTAAAAAAATCAGGGTCAGAATTTCTTAAAGCCAACATTTACTTAGCACCCTTATTTTCAAAAAAAGTTTATGATTACATATATTATAGTAATATAACATAGTATATGATTAGTAAGTTGTCGACACGTGTTTAGCAATTTTGAAAATTTATGGTGGGTCCACACGATACCAACTTCACACAGATTTTCATGGAAAATTGTTTGCGCAACAAATCGGTGATTACAATTACAAGTCTGAGCCAATGATGAATCAGCACAAACATCTTGCCATCATATTTTCACAAGGAGTTCAGGTTTTTACGATTTTTATTCAGAACTAGCTTTTGCCCGCGACTTCGTTCGCGTGGAATAGTTGTATCCGGCAGATTTTTGGTTTGAACAATAGATGGCGCTATATGCCCGGAATAAATTGTATTTTTTATTTTTATTCTTTGTAATAAAAACTATCCTATGTCCTTCTCCTGGCTCTAAACTACCTCCCTGCCAGTTTACAGCTAAATCGGTTCAGCCGTTCTTGAGTTATAAGTGGAGTAACTAACACGACTTTCTTTTATATATATAGATTTTAGTTTGTTCATTGTGTATACAGAGGTATGGACCCACCATTAGATTTGTTCAGCCACTTTTGATGCTGACTGTACTTTACTCCTACGCCTAGCGTCCCTAAAGTTATGAATTATTTTAGAAAAGAGTTGTATAACTAGCTTTTATTCGCTCCTCTGTGTGGGTGTATTATGAGTTCCTCTGAGCTGGAGTTTAAATATGTTTAGTTGGGTTTAGATTAGGACAATGTCATATGACATTGGTATTATAAAATAGACGATGTTTACCATTCTTTCAGGCAAGAAGTACTAATCTGTTTTCACAGAGTTCCCAAAAAGGGAGAGGTTCTCAATTACGATGTTTTATGTATACTTAGGAGTAGGTACCTAGTTAGTTAGTGTCTTCTTTTATGCACAATTTAAAACTTGGTATGATGAAGAACTGCTTTAGCTAGAAATCTACCGTTTACTTTCAGACAATATTGTCAATCTTTGTATCCATTTAAGAAAAGCTATCCCTCTTTCCTAAACCTATTAAATAAATGGTTAAAACTGCATACAACAGCTACTTTTTAATACGTATTTTAAAAAGACCAAAAGTCAACAAAGTCATAAATATCAGCAGGTAGCCAGATTTACTACTAAAAAATCACAAAGAAAGAAAGTTCTCCCAACGCCCGTATATTTAGCTACCGTACATTTAAACTGCTGTAAAGAGCATTAGTTTCGACGCAATGCGGATGAACACGCGGGCTGAGTATATATCAAGGGAAATACCATCGGCTTCAATGAATACTGCATTTTGTGGGATGCATGGTTTGATCTTTCGTAATATTATAAAGTTGCAAGAGTTGGATTGTATGGAGAACGCGGTAATTTCAGGAATTATTGGTCCAATTTGAAAAATTCTTTCAGTTTTAGATAGCTCACTCATCGAGGAAGGCTACAGGCAACACCTTCACATTTTTTAGCCAGCACGATATCAATATCGGTTTTTCACATCTTAATTCCAATGCGTTACCGCAGCCAATAAAAGTGTATTATAATTCAGTAAAAAATCAAAACACCAGGTTTTTACCTAAAACCTAAAATAACTAGACTATAACATTTTTCAACCCTTTCCCTTTTATATTTGCAGTATTTATTTCTTGTCAACATAACAACAGTAACAAACCACAGTTAATAAATATTCGGTCACAAAGTCCCAGGTAACACAGAGTAATTTTACGAGCGACTCCAGCTCCCTTTGCACAATTTAATATTTATCAGCAAGCTGTTACAGTTGCTATTTCAAGCTACATGGCGTTAGTTTATTTGACAAGGTGAGAACGTTTGTTTATGAGTTTTTTTATACTATACGTAGGTACCTACAGGACCAGTTTCCTTAGAATTATTTTAGGAATCCAGATAGGTAACACCTTCTATACTAATATTATGGAGCTGAACAGTTTGTTTGGTTGCTTTGACGCTTGCAACGACTATTCATTCGATTTGAAAAAATATTTCAGTGTTAGACAGCCGACATCAAGTAGGTAAAGCTCTTATATTTACATACATAGCGCAAATAAGCAAATAATATCCAGTATAGTCCACTTCGTTCGCCTACACAAGTAGAAGTCATAATATCTCCCTCGGCCGGGGGATGCACCCTGGTCTTTAAAAAAGATAATATGAATAAAGGAAAGGTCAAAAGTATTCCCTTTTTATGCAGTATTGATTTTCTTTGGCACGTGCGGGAAGTTTTTCGTTATACAGAGCGAATCTTTGAAAAAACCTACTGTTTTCTCCAGGAATATGCTCTTCTTGAAAATTATAGCAAATGGTTTTTTTTTTCGTTGATGTGCCATTATTAATTGACATTTAAAACCATAAGTAGGTACCTAAATCCGTTTTTAAGTTTACCTATCCCTCACAAACAGAGACGACAAAGAATTTTGTTTTATAATATGTAGTGATGGCTTCTAACTTTGAATTATTTAACGCAATTTCTCTAATTCCTGTCCCAAAAGACCACATCTGTACAAAATACTGACCTTGCTTTACACTTATAGCTACCGATCGGTTAACCACATACGGATAGACAGGCCGTGTCCGCCATTTATTTGGAGAGCTCTCGGACCTGCAAGTAGGTCAACACGACACTCAATTGGACCAAGAAAATGTGCCGTGTGTCACGGTGTCACATAATGACTAATGACGTCTTGTTTTTGTGGAAATAGTGGAGAGATTCTGTAAAAAATATTTGAATCTTTGTTGTTTTCTATAGTATGGAACCGTGCTAATTTAGGTTTATGATGTTTCTCGCAATTTTACTCGTTTCCTGTGGGACCTACTTCACGTATCTGAATAGAAAGTAGCCTTCCTTGATAAATGGACTCTCTACAACTGAAATGTTTTTTAATTCGGTCTAGTATTTCACCAAACAAATTAGTTGACAAACTTTTCAGATTTATAAGTACCCATAGATGTCTCTTGCTCAATCTAATACCGTGGTAGATAAGGCTACTTCTGTAGTATCATACTCCTATTCAGTACGAAATGTTTTAACTAAATAATTTAAACAAATACCTATGCCAAAAATCATCGCACAACCCGGTCATCCGAAATCACTTGCACACTCGCGATAGCGCTTAACAAAAAGCGGCTGCAGCGCTGCAACGCAGTTCAGTTGACAAAAAGCGATTTAATAACACTAAAGCCGAAGACAATGGGTGTTCAGTGTGCTCACCAACCAGCCTTCCAGCCTTTAGAGCAGGCTGTAAACTTTTAGTCGGCCGATAGTTTGTTTGGTCTCATAAGTCAGTACAGATATGAATGGTCCGCTCATTGCAAAGACCAGAGTGCTGAATCCGAGTTTTGTAAGTTTACGCGCTCGATACGTAATTAGAGGTATAACTTGGCTGAAGTAAAGAGTCGTATGCTACATGACATAATTAGAATATAGCACGTTCATTCATTTTTCCGGATAATGACGTTTACTATTTCGCAAGTGAGCGCGTTTAAGGCTCGAGCAGACCGGATGCGTATGCGTAGACGTAAGCGTAGACGTGCACGTACCACTGAATTGTAATGTATGGAAATGTATGAGACAGGCCACACCGCTTGCGTAACGTAGACGTGCGCGTTGTTTCGCAAGCGGTGTGACCTGTCTCATACATTTCCATACATTACAACTCAGTGGTACGTGCACGTCTACGCTTACGTCTACGCATACGCATCCGGTCTGCTCGAGCCTTAATAATACAACCAAGTGCCGATGACAGCCTTTATTAAATAGACAGTTCTAAAATTATTGCTATGTAATTCAGTTGTATGACAATTTACGCATCTAGAAAGTTAACTTACAAAACTCGCACTAGGCACTCAGGTATTTAGCCGGCCAAGATTAAAAAAAAATATCATGCTTTTTTGTTGTTGCGAAATCATCAAATTAAAAATCCCGCTGTGTCTGCAGCGTGAGGGAGTGTCAGACTCTTACTGACTGAAACCCATCATAGTCCTTCTTAAACCAGAGCGGTAACTCTTTCGAACAATCCCGCAACCCCGGCAGTCTATGACCCTGCAGATTAAAAATAAAATTGCCAACCATCAGGACAACTGTCGGCCAACTGTTTAGTCTTCAGTATGTGGGTGCTGTTAAGCGAATTGGATGGCAGACCCGCGGCTGTGTCAATGGCCGCCAGTGATTTGGCACAGTCACCTACCCGCTACCTATTTTTGCTGAATTTGGTAGGTCGCGTTGGGTGCCAAATTTTAGGATTTATAGTTTGGATAGTTGTTTTAGATTTTGGTGGTATATAGTTAAATTGCGGACTGTAGCTTTCACTGGTGGTGGTTTTACTTATTCTGAAGAATAATTAAATAGTCGTTTATCGAGGCTATAAAAGCTTTCTTTATTCGGGTGCGACACGTACTGGGGACGCAGGAAAAACAGTAGGGACTACTACCAACTAGTCTAAAATAAAAATATACTTAAATTGCTGTAAAAGTTTTTTCCTCAGCTTGTAATAACTTTGTTAAGTAAAATGGTATCTAAAAATAATCTCATTTTAACATCTTTAAAAAAAATCTTCGCAACTCAAAGGTCAGAAAAACAAATCCTGTAAAAGTCTCATCTACATATTTTGAAAACTTTCAATAAAGTTCGCGTTGCTTTCGTAAAAAGGAACGTTCGGGATACCTTTTTTATGAATAAATTCTTAGCTTTCTTTATGAGAAAGTTCTTTTTTCCGCTCGTGTACCTATTCCTTACCGCAACCTTTTTGATATTTGACATTCTAGCTGGATATTACTTGAAATGACTTGTTTTTGGTATTTGGTAATTTATCAAAACCATTTTTGAAACATTTCATGTTTTCTAGATCCAGAAGTTTAATTTTTTTATCGATCAGTGAGTTATTCTTGGTATATGTATATTGTAGAACATACGAATAGACTGGATAATAGCTTGACACTAGAGAGCACTTTGCTCTGACGCTTTGTCTAGGAGCTTTAAAACGTTTTAAATTGTCACTTTCTCTAGTCGAGGTGGAACTTCATGGGCTGCTCATTTTTCAATGCTATTTTGATTTGTAAGAATACTTCTCAGTCCTAGCTTCTGATTACTTATAACGACTGCCATAGATGTACAAACACTAAGCAGTATCTACGTATTGCTATACAATATGAAGATTTTCAGGTCAAAACCAATATAACAGTTTCATCTATCACACGCCCAATCATCATCTGCCTAGCCTATTCCCAACTATGTTGGGTCTTCCAGTCCAATCGGATGCAGCTGGATAACCAGTATTTTACAAGGAGCCTATCTGACCTCGGCTCTCTCATCTATAACACGTCCTATAATCTCAAGTTTAAAGCTATCAAAACAAAACACAACAACATAACCTAATAACCGACTCACAACCTTTCGTTTCTAAACGAAGAGAGACGTTATTAAGTGGTTCCTGAACTAAACTATTCAATTAGGTACTCTAGTTCAGAGGGCTATGGTATAAACTTGTCATATTACAGTTTTAAGTTCACGTACCTAATGGTTGTTACGTGTTTGCGGTAAAGTTTATATAAGTTCCGATATTTCCTTGTGAAGTGCTTGCCGTTGAAGGATTAATTAAATGTTATTTGTTTTTTTTTTCTCTCAATATTAGCCTATTTAAGTTACCATTATTTAAACTAGAGTGCATCTGAAGGGTCATCAAGTTAGATCAGGTCAAAGATTCCTGGCTTAGCCTGTTTCGTGCATTAGAAAGGATTGAAGTTCCTGTGTTAGAAACTGAGTCTGGCAATCATGACCTTACAGATGGAGGATTTTACAAAAAAAAAGGTGTTATGGAGAGGGGTATGCCAAAGAGATTATTTTTTTAGCCTAAAACGGCGTATTCGAGCAGTAATTGTTGTTCGTGCCTGGAACCTTTTCATTCATAAAGTTAAAATCAACAGCTCTTTCTCCAAATAGGATTCATCTTAGCAAGGTTATATTCATTGAAACCGAACTTAGTTACAGCTAAACATATCAAGAGTACTTCTACTAACTGAACCAGAAATATATAAAAACTTACACACGAATAAATCTTTGAGTATATTTATTGGTGGTAGTTATTGGAGCGATATATTCCCTTGGGCAAGTCGGTTTCTCGTTAAAACTAACGCGAGTACCCTAGTACGAACATGTTAGGATCGAATTATATTGGTTTCGACAAACGTTTGGTAATTGAACTTATGTGTCAAGGGGATTGAAATACATTTTATATTTAAGTAGTGTTTGGAAACCTGTTATTTGTGATGTTAGTTTTTTGTGAGATCAAAAATCTGACTATCGCCGATGGATGGACTTAGAGCGGGTGTATCACCACCAAATTTCGGACTCCGAGCTGTTTTGTGAAAGTTTCTAAAATGTGATATCGGCTCGACCCAGGAGTTGAACCCAGGATCCCAAGGAAAGATACCACGACCATGAAAACAGCATTTTAACATTCAAGTATCAAGATTTCCAATCCTATAATAAAAGATAACGTCATGAGTAAACTCGCGAATCCTATTAACCATGACGTATGAGGACGCTAAGTGACGTCACAGTCTCAGAGGAATACGGATCTCGCGGGTAGGAAATTGTAATGTTCTTCGTCAGTGATATACTTAGGTACTCCAAGTTCAAGTAAAGTGAAGTTGTCACTAAAGGAATAGCGTAAATTCTGTTACCCATATTTTCAAATGAAGCCACGAGAAGAGTCAGTTTATCTGTGGCTTGTAAATTGTACTAATATTTTTCTTCAGTTATTTAGATAAGAAACCATCAACAAACGTACCTACCTATTCAAAAATGTTTTAGATAGGTAAATAGAAGTTTTCCAAGGTTATCAGAATTATATGCAAACTTATTCTATTAAAGTATAATCTGGACATAACCATCACTAAAAAAAAATCTAGCCTTAGCTCGTTCGTTAAGTATCATCATAGTCGGAAATGTCAAGACTCGTTTTCCATTAATGAAATTACTTTTTAATATTTTAAACAAAGGAAGATCTTTCATTATATACCATTATGGCAAAGGCTGAAATGGTAGTCTGTCTCTCTGTAAGTATAATGGCGCTGTTACCATTCATGTAATTAAGAAAATAATTATGATGTTTTGTGAAAACCTGCAAAATAGGATGCCGCAATGTGTATAAAGGTGACATTAATCTTACTTTAGTTATCCACTCTGGAAAATACTTCTTATTGACATCGCTTGTCCAGCAGTTATATTAAAATTATCTTTATTTACAACTATATTCCTAAATGTCCTAATTTGTATAATTGCTTATTAGTTCACAGCTTAGTGTCTATGTTATGTAAAATAATGAGACGAAACAAATAAAAAATATCTACATAGGAAGTCGTCCAAGTATCCAAGAATGAGTAATTTCCCCGTTTTTCCTGATTAACGTAACCGCAGTTTTAAGTCCGTATAACTTATAAGAATACCTAATGAGCTGTTTACAGCTTAATGCGTTCATAACAGAGATTTATAATACTCTTGCTATGTTTATTAGATAATTAGGAAAATGCGAAAAACGTATGTAACTTATTGTTTTAATGCAGGTCATTTACTGATATTATTATTTAGTAAATTACCGAGTAAAAAGATTAGGTTACGAATATCCAAATAAGTAGCTAATTTTCATGAAAATATTTCTAAACTCCGTTTATGTGGTCATGTTTCATCATCCCATACTTTAAACTAGATTCACAAAATGTACACAAGTTTAGGTACTATTGATACATCGTATTTACCAAACATCTTGCACCAATTTCCTGCACCAACCAATACGCCATAACTCAGCCTACAAAATGGCCTCCAAGATACACTGAAATCTTCATGCAAATGCTAGCAGTCAATAAAATAGAATTCAGTACGTGAGCCTGAATACAAAACAACCAATAGCTGATGTTTCAGCA
Source organism: Helicoverpa assulta (assembly GCA_963856015.1). Classification (NCBI taxonomy): domain Eukaryota; kingdom Metazoa; phylum Arthropoda; class Insecta; order Lepidoptera; family Noctuidae; genus Helicoverpa; species Helicoverpa assulta. Next base: position 1,421,674 of record CAWLCW010000008.1, read on the forward strand.
AATAAAAAGGTTCCTATCAACGCTACCACTGTTTATTGAAAACCCTTGCGAAAAGTATTTAAATTGAAACTGAAATAAATAAAGGAAAAGGGTAAATAACACGGTTGTTTGAAAATTCTAAAAATACTTTTTGATGGGTTGGTCGGGTTAAGAGTTTTTAAATTAATTGTTCTATCTGTAAGCCTGGTCGTTTATTTATAAGGTACTCTTTTTAATAAATGCTTTGATCGTTTCGATCAAACCCGCAAACAATACTGTTATTTACTATTCATTGTATCCTGATTTTTTTCAATTTGTCAAAACCGTGCAAGAAAATTTATTATGCGTACTTGCATAGCATATTCATGCATGTGCTCAGGAGAGCTCAGTAGTAGTCGAAAACCAAGTCATACAAAGTCAAGGTGCATAATTTACACACACAAATATGACTCACCTGTTATCATGGGATAAAACATCTATATACCTACGTCTATCGTACCTAAACTTGACTCTGATGACTCTCTGATGACCGCGACTTGTACTTAATCTTTAACTCCAAATAACCTTATGCATTCACGCTTCTGACCTATCTCAAACAGATTTTCACTTCTGAACTAATCAATAAACCCTGAATATTACACTATTCACTAGCCAGTACATTTAGAGCAGGACTCGGCAATAAATTGTAAGACGTGCGTGCTATCTCGCGCTGGGCAAGCTATAAAGTCCTCTCCAGACACCACTTGCAACTTATAGCTCATGGTTAGGGCTGTCAGTGGTTGATAGAAGAAAAAAAGAATAAGGCAATTTTTTTGTAAGCCTCTACTGTTTTTGGTAAAACGGTTCTTGGTCTTGTTAAGTTAGAACTTGGAGGCTAGTGGGAAGAAATTGTTATTAAGCGATATGTAGGATTGTTTAGATCTGTTTATATTACTTTGTGGTGTTCCATAAGGGTTTGCTAGAGTAATCAGGAGAAGTGAGAGATTGGAATGCTCATAGCCTCCTATTTTTTCATTTGAAGTAACAATATTTATAATTAACTTTTATACGTACTTTTAAAATGGCTGAAAAAAGTTAAAGAACTACCAAAATTGACGCAAACTTTGCGCATTTCGTCCAGTAATTGAATTTTCATTTTGAACAACACCTGTCTTAAACAGTTTACTACAGTTGTAGCAAGCAGCCCTGCATTTCCAGTTCACGGCCAGACCCTGACCTATGTTAATACTAGCACTATTTATATTAAGGTCTTTTCACGTTTATTTCATTTTCTAGGTGTATCTTTGATGGATTTAATGAGGCCTTACTCTATTTGATGCAGTGGTTTCAATGACTTTAACATATGTATGTTATGCTGCACCACCGATCTAAGTACTTTATTAAACCTAATATTTCTGGGCGCGCGTTTCTAATTTGCTTTTGCATATTTATTTAACTGAATATATATCCTTGGACTTCCGAAATGAAATGTAGCCTATAGTTTTTTTCAACAAATGGGCTATCTAACACCGACATTTATTTTCATATCGGACCAGCCGATGTTGATATTAGCACATTAACCTTTTCCGGTTCTTATCAGTTATAGATTATTGTCTACATTTCGTAAGGGCCTAAATACGTAACACACATTGTATTCTATGTACATATTAATAATGACGCACATACACGTGCCCATTCGATCTGTCGTCACGTTGTTGTGACGTCATAGATACGGACCCTTTTAGAATACTTTACATATGTATGTAGATTCTTGTATATTTAGACCCTTGCGCCCTGCACGTGGAGGTATTTCTGGATCAATTTTAAATAGGGACCTAAAATATATTTGTATTATTCACAATTTTCAACATCAAATAAAGCTTTTTCTCTGTAGTTTTTATTATAAATAGATCAGTAATAGTTTATACTAGTGAATGAATTATAAAAATTGGTCAGTAATCAATCATATTAGATCAATGTAGATCTCATCCATAATATGAGAGGACTCTATCAAACGAAAAATGCCTTCAGAAAAAAGTAGCTAACATCAAATTACGTATTGTATAACAGGGAAACGATCGGAACTATCCCAACATAGCTACATCTCTTAGAAAATACATAAAAAATCATTCCCTATTGTATATTTTTTATGTATAACACGTGTAATACCGCGTCATTACCCCCAGTGACGTCACAGCGGCCGCCATGATGGATGCGATACGGGTCACTGTTGGGATGCTACAGATTTATAGCTCAACTGACGTAATCTATTTTATCGGAGATGAGAAGTTGTTATAGGGAATTGAGCTTTTGAAGAGTGGTAGTATGTCATCAGGCTTTTTGTTGTAACACTGCAGGGTACATGTCTCTTCTCACAGTAAGTAGTTAAATTGCCAGCTTCTCAAGTACCGCAATGTAACTTTTCTATGTTACCTTCTGTACTTATGTACCTTATGTACTTTTCAAGTATTTCTTGAACATCAACGATAGAGTAAAGGTAAAGGTAAACATCGAGAAAAGTCTGAAATCTTTAATGCGCCTCGAGCAAGCGTGATGTTTAATGCTCATTCCTTCTGTTTTTACAAGAGGCCTTTACAGAGGGAAAGTAAAAAGGCTGATGAAGATGACAACTAACCCCAAGAAGACTTTTTAGCTAGTAACTTTAAATAAGAAACGCAATTTAATGTTTCTAACATGATTATATTTTTCTTTACAGAAGCACTAAAGCTGTACGGAGACAGGCTATCGGAATGGGAGAGGAACGAGGTCAGGAAGTACCCGGAGATCTGGTTCCTGGGTCTGGAAGCTAACAAGGTGCAGGCCAGGGCTAACCTGCCCAACAACTGCGGTTTTGATGATGAAAACGGTAGCTATAATAAGGTAAGGAAGATTAATATGTAGACCAAGATACTATTTTGAGAACATGCTAGAATTAATTTTTAAATGAATTACCTATACGTTTTAGGGATGAAAGTTTTGTTTTCCACAAATAGATACTTGACTTTCAGTATTAGTGATACCAAGGAATATAATTATAGCCCGGCCCATGTGGTGCAACAAACTACCCAGTATCTTTAGTATATTAGGTACTTACACATCTACTAACAAGCATAATAGATTGATAGCTAGACCAACTTTGATTTTATGAAATACTAGCTTTTGCCCGCGACTTCGTTCGCGTGGAATAGTGGCATCCGGCAGATTTTTGGTTTGAACAATAGATGGCGCTGTATGTCCGGAATAAATTGTATCTATTATTTTTATTTTTTTGTAATAAAAACTATCCTATGTCCTTCTCCTGGCTCTAAGCTACCTCCCTGCCAGTTTTCAGCTAAATCGGTTCAGCCGTTCTTGAGTTATAAGTGAAGTAACTAACACGACTTTCTTTTATATATATAGATATAATAATATGAACATAGAATAAATATTGGATATTTATTAAACAAACACCCGGAGTTTGCCTGTTAGCTTATTAAAACCCAAAGCCTTTTATACAAATAATTACAAAAATGTATAAAATACGGATTTGTTGCAACCAAGAATTCATTCAAATGGAATTTTAAATAGGATACCGAAATGGGAATTGAGAGAGTCGATATTATTCCAAATTAATTGTACGAAACTCGAGCATTGAATTATAATCAAAGGATTTCTGCTTTTGCGCACAAAAAATGTTGACCCTGACCTGTTTTGTAACCTTTTGGGACCGGGATGGAAAATATTAAATTCTCTTTCAATATTTAAACATTAAACGAACGTAGTATGAAGCCTTTTATCGTCGCTGATGATACGAAGGTTTATATTGCACACCCCGGATCTAGAGGGGGCTAACTAAGTCTAGTTTAGTTTTAGTTATTTTATCAAATTCCGTAGACGAATTTCCAACGACCAACAAAACAGATTATAAAAATATGTTCTAGCTGCGTACAAAAAGCATTTTTCTATGCAGAACACTTATACGCACAGGGACTGAGGACTCAACTTTAGATATGAAGCTTTCCTATACTTAGACACTCTTAGTTTACTATTATATTATCATTAAGTACTCAAACAGATTATTCGACTCAATTTAAAATCTGTATGCCGTTATTTAAGAGCACACTAATGGATTGCGTAATGGGCTTTTAGTCAATTTGTGTCAAAAATCTATAACGAGTTTATGCATAAGTTGATATACGAAACTGCGCGAATCTGCTTTTGCAAAAAACATCAATTTACCTTTAGAAACAACGCACCCAAATGAGATATACATAGAAGTACCTATGTCCTTCAATCTAATTCCATCTTAATTTATATTATACAGAGGAAAACTCTTGGAGAGTCTGATGCGCAGTGGATGGATGGAATACAAATGAAACTTGGGCAGAATATATGTTTATTGTTTAGATTTACAATATAATTAGAACAATCACACATGTGTAGGTTTGAGGCGGAAGTCAGAAGAAGAGAGATGTTACCAGCGTAAAAAGTCACAATATCTAACAATTATCTTTAATCATAAAAATATTGCCAGATATGGAGTGTACAAAATTATTTCAACACTTCCCCTTACACTACATATTCATTTTGATCTGCTACCATAAACAATATCAGATAAACAACACATTACAATTATTGTTTTACATTCATCTGACTTATGAAATCCTTATGCTTGGAAGCTGATAAAGGTTTAGTTAAAACGTCCGCTACCATCATATTAGTGGGAAGATAATTCACATTAATATAGTTTTTACTTATTAAATCTTTAATGAAATGGTACCGTACGTCTATATGTTTTGTTCTTTTGTGACAATCCTTAGTTGTTAACATTTTAATGGCACTCTGGTTATCATTTCTTAATTCACATTTAAAATATTTACCAGTTAACTCGAACAAAAAATTCCTTACAAACATTACGTCTTTACAAGCATTACTCATTGATATATATTCAGCCTCTGTACTTGACATTGCCACACAACGCTGTTTTCTACTCTCCCAATTAATAGTATTTCCTCCCAATTTAATTACAAAACCAGAAAATGACTTTCTGTCAGTTGGGTCATTCGCCCAATCCGCATCTGCAAAAGCTTCCAGATCAAGATTCTTATTATTTTTCAAAAATAACAAACCATGATCAATTGTACCCTTAAGATAACGAAGGACCCTCTTGGCAGCCAACCAATGACTTTTATTGAAATTATTATTAAATTGACTTAATAAACTACAACAATAAGAAATATCAGGTCTTGTGCATACATTTAAATACATTAAACTACCAACAAGTTCTCGATATTTCAAATCACATTCAGAGTTATCATTATTAAAATTTTCAAACTTCTCATTAATTTGCATTGGTATAGAAACACTATTCGCATCTAACATTCCAAATTTAGATAGCAATTTCTTGATGTACTCAGATTGTTTCAACAATATTGTACCTTTTATTCTATCTCTGTGTACACTTATGCCCAGACAATTCTTTACTGGTCCTAAATTCTTAATATTAAAGTTTTTACTTAAAATATCAATGATACATGATTTTTCCTTACAACAATTACTAAAAATAAAAAAATCGTCAACATAAAGGGCTAAAATTGTCAAATTTTTGTCACTCGTTTTCTTAGTATAAACACATGGCTCACATTTGGTCTGTTTATAGCCATGTTTAGTCAATAAGTTATGAGCAGTTTCATTCCATACTCTACTGGACTGTTTAAGGCCATAAATGCTTTTCTGCAATAAACAAACTTTATTATCATTATTATTTTTAAAACCCTGTGGCTGTTCCATATAAATTTCTTCATTGAGTTTACCATTCAAAAAAGCTGTTGTGACATCTATGTGGTCTATGTCCATGTCCAACTCATTGGCAAGATTAAACAAAATACGCATAGTCGAATGCCTGACAACAGGGGAAAACGTTTGGTTATAGTCAACACCAGGCCTTTGAGTAAATCCTCGTGCAACTAAGCGTGCCTTAAATTTATCAAAATTACCTGAAGTATCCTGTTTTACCTTATATACCCATTTAGTTTTTATCACATTTTTATTTAAAGGCCTATCAACTAGCGTCCATACACCATTATTTATGAGTGAATTATACTCACATTTCATGGCTTCTAACCATTCATGTTTCTGTGGACTAGCTATTGCATCCTCATAGCACTGAGGTTCATCTAGGACATAAGACTGGCATAATAAAGAAAAATCTACCTCATAATCTTCAAAGCGCTTAGGTGGAATACCCCTGGTTCTCCTCACCGATGGCTGTGGAGCAATCAACTCCTCTGAAGACTCGCTGTCATCAACATCACTACACGACTGGTACTCAAAATCAGGACTTTGAGGTGAGAAACATTGCTCTCCCTGACCCAAGCTTTCCTTAGAACTTGCCACTTGTTCAATTTCAGATACAGGTTGGTCACCGGATGCCTCATTTCTGGGTGCCTCAAAACCAGTAGAGGGCTCAACGGTGGCTGCATCACCTGGAATATCAGAAAAATTATCAGTTACACTTGTGAAATTATCATTTGGCATATTATCATTGGAATTATTAGTCTCCAAATCAAATAACTCGAGATTATTTGTATTTGACATAATATTATTATCATTCATTTTAGAAATATTATTATCAAGTGTTTCAATGAAATGTACATTTCTAGATTTTACTATCTTTTTAGGAAATAGTGGATCAACCAACCTATATCCTTTTGAATCCTGACAATATCCAACAAAAATATATTGTTTTGATTTTGGATCAAATTTCTGTCTATGACAGTCAGGTATTAAAGAAAAAGCCTTGCAGCCGAACACCTTTAAGTGGCTCAAGTCAACTTTGGACCCCGTCCACACTTGTTCAGGAATTGTGCCGGACAAAGCAGCAGTAGGCGATCTATTCTTAAGATATATGGCTGTCATTAAAGCCTCACCCCAATAGCGCTTGTCTAGGCCAGCTTCAGCTAACATGCACCTAGCTTTCTCAATTAAGGTTCTATTTAGTCGCTCAGAAACACCGTTCTGCTGCGGACTATAAGGTATAGTAGTTTGGTGTATAATACCATGTTGAGATAAATAATTTTCAAAATTTTTATTAACATATTCTGTCCCATTGTCAGATCTCAAACATTTAATCAAAAAACCAGTTTGTTTCTCCACTAAATTCTTAAAATTAATAAAACATTTCATTACCTCATTCTTCTGTCTCATCAGAAACCCAAAAGTCTTTCTGGAAAAATCATCAGTGAATGTCACCAGATAACGTGCTCCTCCCCAGCTGCTCTGCGACATTGGCCCACAAACATCAGAGTGTATTAACTCTAACAATTGTTCTGCTCGTTTAGCCTGACCTTTAGGGAAAGTTTTTACAGTTTGCTTCCCCTCAATGCATGGGATACAGTCTTGCAAATGACCGGAGTCACTCTGGAAATTAATTCCTACAGCAAGATTATCACGCAATGCACACATACCTGACAAGCTTAAGTGGCCGAGTCGCCTGTGCCACAACTCCATTTGGGAACCGTGAACATGAGAACATTGCTCCCTATTCAACTGCAGAACATTGGAGGAGACCTGCGAACATAGGACTTTTGGCACGCACTCTAACCTATAAATTCCATTTGCAAACGTTGCACTTGCTAATAAATTTCCTGCTACATCATAAATATGACACATTGAATTATCAAACACGACTTTACGATTATTCTTAGTTAAACAACTCACAGATAATAAGTTAGCGGACAGACCAGGAACATACATTACATTCTCAATAACTTTGGTATTGTTTTTAAATTTAAGTGTTACATTTCCTATACCCAAACATTTCAGTTGGTCATTATTAGCTACAGTAACTAAGGTGGTAAAGTTAGAGTCCAAATTTAAAAACAGTTCCTTATCCTTGCACATATGCGATGTACATCCACTGTCCACAATCCAATAATGTGAGCTGAGACATGTAGCAAAAGCAGAGGCTGAGACGAACAGAGTACTTGTCTCTGTTTTCTGTTTAGAGGCAGCTTTCTCGCGTTTCAATTTGAAGCACTTCGCCTTGATATGACCAGTTTTCTTACAGTAACTGCACACTATGTTGCGTTTTGTACTCATAAATGCCAGATCATTTTTGTTTTCATTGTTATTTCCATTGTTACTACGGCGAAAATGTTCCTGCAAGAGCCTTGCACGTACCATTTCACTTGTGAGTGCTTCTAGCGACGATAAAGATTCCAGGCTGGATACTAGGACGTCATACTCTTGTGGTAGTCCACTCAAAAGAATTTCAGCAACCTCCTTGTCTTCAATAACACGCCCAATGTCGGCTAGCTGTTGTACTAGGGTCATTACACCTTCAATGTACTCGTTCATCGAGTTGTAATGGGTGTAGTCAGCTCGATGAAGTTGACGTAATAAGAGTACACGTCTGTATAGACCTTTATCTTCGAAGACAGATTTTAAGGCATCCCATGCCTCCTTCGATGTTTTAGCCGATCTAACGTGTTGAATGCAGCATGATTTAATAGCGAGGCAAATACGGGCTAAAGCACGCTGATCCTTAGTGGAATCTGTATCAGTGCCCTCCACACATTTCCATAAGCCTTCCAAAACAAGTGCCATTTTCATTTGGAATTTCCACGTGTTATAGTTTTGTACTCCATCCAGTTTCTCAAATGTAGTAGCAGATTGATTGGCCTGAGGCACATGGCCATTCTCCGCCGCCATTGTCATACTTGTAGTAGAACAAGAAAAAAAAATCACTCACGTTGATCTTGATTCTTCACGCTCTGGGCTGATAACCTCTTGGAGAGTCTGATGCGCAGTGGATGGATGGAATACAAATGAAACTTGGGCAGAATATATGTTTATTGTTTAGATTTACAATATAATTAGAACAATCACACATGTGTAGGTTTGAGGCGGAAGTCAGAAGAAGAGAGATGTTACCAGCGTAAAAAGTCACAATATCTAACAATTATCTTTAATCATAAAAATATTGCCAGATATGGAGTGTACAAAATTATTTCAACAAAAACATCTTTCTTTGTTTGTGTCCTGCAGACTAAAGATTCTTTCAATGGTTGCGAACATATACCATCTCCGGATTACAGGCTATATTTTATCAGGGTACGGCTAGTAGTTTCTACGGGACGCGGGTGGACGCGGTTGTTACCTTTAAGGAAACTGCCAATTAAAGTCCCATATCCATGAGATAGACTGTAGTTTCTATTTACTTTCCAATAGTAATTTAGGAGGGAAGTCCGGACGGGGCGGGAGGTCACCATTGTAGTGCCATTCATTCGTGTTTTGGGCTATTAGCTGTCTATCTTGAGATATGGAGGCTTTAATTGTTAGGGCTTCTACACATCACGGTGGACCACACAGTCCAGGTGTGCCCCGCATGGGAAGGGCACCGCCGGGTCCTCGTCGAGGCTTTGGGCGGCGGCGACCTCTCGCGTCCGGCCCTGGTTCAGGCCATGGTCCGGGGCGAGAGGGAATGGGATGCCGTCGCCTCCTTCTGCGAAGCGGTCATGCTCGAGAAGGAGGAGGCGGAACGCCAGAGAGTTCGCACCTCTCATCCCGGCCGCCGCGCTGGACCAGGTAGACACCATGGGCGCCGGGTGTCGCGAGATGACTCCCGGCCACCGTAGGCGTGGGTCTGTGGGCGGTGAGTTCGGGTGGCTCATCGTCCCTCTGTCTTTCTAGACGACAGACCCGTGTCGACAGCGCGCGTTGTTCCACGCGCTCCTCAAAGAGATGTCAGCAACCCCAGCGGGGCCCAGCAGGGCCAAGGCCTGCCGGGGCTGCGGGTTGTTCGAAAGAGATACCGCGGCCCTGGTACATAAAAGGCCTATGACGGAACACGACGGTTTTTAGTCAGTAAGAGTCTGACACTCCCTCACCGCTGCTAACCCACAGCGGGAGGGGTCATTTGATGATTTTTAACGTCGGAAAAAAAAAAGGGCTTCTACACATGCATTCAAAGCCTGCATAATTTTACCAGCTTTAAATTCTAAAGTGTCAAATATTGTTTTATCTCTGAAAAGTACTCATTTACTGAATCTAAAATTAGTATACTACTATGTTTAGATCGTACAGCATGAAACAAAGCAGACACAGTTTTCAAAAAATCAAAAACTTGAAATCAATGTATGGGTCACGTTGAGTGCTGAACATACGTCGTTTATTAGGGAACTAGCTTCTGCCAGCGGTTTCACCCGCATCCCGTGGGAACTACTTCCCGTACCGGGATAAAAAGTAGCCTATAGCCTTCCTCGATAAATGGGCTATCTAACACTGAAATAATTTTTCAAATCGGACCAGTAGTTCCTGAGATTAGCGCGTTCAAACAAACAAACAAACTCTTCAGCTTTATAATATTAGTATAGATTCGTGAAAAAAAATTATCTATCTGAGAAAAATTTTACTGTGGTAAAAAATCTGCTAAGTACTCGGCCAGAAACAAACCAACTAAAAAGATAAAATAAACTGATTACCAACCGTGTGTTTCATCCTCCGAGCCTTTTTCCCAAACTATGTTGGGGTCGGCTTATAGTCTAACTAACCGGATGTAGCTGAGTACCAGTGCTTTACAAGGAGCTACTAGCGATGGGTCGTTGAAGGTTTTTCCGTCAACGAAACGTTAACGTTGATTTCCGTTTGTCAACTAGTTGATCAACTAGTTAATTTCGTCAACGAGTTAACGTGTTACAAACGTCAACTTGCATCAACGATAAACGCCAAAACGTTTTTATTAATGTTAATTTACGAACATTTTGTTGCAGTTTATTTACTTAATGAAATTGGATATAATTTTTTGATACCTAACTTTCTAGATGATCTTCCCTTCATACTTTTTTCAGGCTTAGGTCTGACTAAATACTTTGCTATTTAGAGCTGCTTATTTAGAGTTCAAATTATTATGTCATGACTATCGCGTCGTAGCGAGAGTTTACGTTGAAAATAATAAAGCGTTTGGGTTCAGTTTCTCGTTTCGTTCGTCAACCTATTTGACATCATAAACGTCGTTGTCATTTTTACTTGTTGACAGTTGAATTTGTCAACAAGTAAAAATGACAACGACGTTTACGAATTCAACGCGTTGATTTGTTAACTGTCAACGTTAATCCCGTTGAAGTGACATCAACGTTGATTCAACTAGTTCGTTGACAGTGATGCCAGATGGGGGAGATTCCCCCCAAATTTGGGGGTATTTTCAGGCCTTGGGGGCAATTTCGGGGGGACAAATCCTTTGGGGGATTATGCGGAGGGAACTAAAACAGGCTTGGGGGGAATTGGGGTTTTTTGAAAAACATTAAAATCTTTTTTTTTTTCTGTACGCGATTAAAGGCGCTTATTACATAATCTGCACACATCCACGCACACTCACACACTCAAACACGCACAACGATGTGTAGGGTGGTACGAGTACGAACGAACATCGATGATAGCCGAGCGGTGCCGAAGCGAAGTTGTCATTGTCACTGTCACGCAGCGCAGCGCGCAGCCGCAGTCAGTCGTTTGTTCGGGTCGGACAAACAGGTTTATTTATACCGCCAATTGCTGAGTGTGTGCTATATTATTAAATTGTAAATCCTAAAAAGTGAGTGAAGATCATGGAAAAGACCAAACCACAATATGTAAGAAGATATAGAAAGGAGTGGGAACAGGACCCAACATTTAAAGGTTCGTAATTCTGAAGTAACTTCATTAAAGTGTAGTGATTATAACCTAAATGAAGTAATGTCTCATAAAAGAATTTTATGTTTGTAGCTCTGAATGAGTTACCACTTGGACCAGCCGTTTAAACATCAAGTAGATATATGAATATTTCAAAAGGAGGTATAAATGTAATAAAATAAGGTATAAGTAGGTATATTATCATTAACCTGGGTTCGGTTTGCTTTTACTAAAATTAAGGTGTGATTACAATATTATATATGTGGCATGCTAGCATGGCATTATTAATTTCAAAATCCCTTTCTTATGTTTTTGAGGGTTTTGGTTGGCGTGAGTTCAGCTTACAGTGTAAATGTGATTGGTTCGGTTTGGTTATGAAATGCTACTTTGAGAAGTGAGGTGTTCGTAAACGGGCGTTTTTTTTTTATGAATTAATCTCTCGTAATACTCGTTCTGAAATAGCACCCCTTGTACGTGCATGATTTGAATGTTATCAAACCTGTATTGCCATCTTATATTTTTTCCCAATTTTCAGGGTGGCTGACAGTTTGCATCGGTGACGATACAAAAGCGTGGTGCAAGGCCTGTAAGTGCACATTGATGTCTCATAAAAAGGATTTAGTAAAACATTCCAAAACTAAAAAACATGACCAATGTTTAAAACGATCTAATATAGTTGGTCAGTCAAGTAAAATGTCAGTTTTTTTTGAAAAGCCCTTGAAAGAGCCAAGAAAAAGAGCAGAATTAAAAATTGCTGCATATGTTGCTGAACATTCAAGTATTAAATCTGTGGATCATCTAGGTATACTGATTAAAGATTTAGATCCAGCTGCTCCAGTTTTGAAAGATTTGAAGTTACACAGGTCAAAATGCACTGCTTTAATTAGAAATGTTATTTCTCCTTGTTTCTTGGAAGAATTATTGGAAGAAGTTGGAGACAATCATTACTCAATGATCATTGATGAAACAACTACTATTGACACGAAAAAAGTAATGTGTGTGATTATAAGATTTTTCAGTGAAAAACAGAATAAAATTATTACTCAGTTTTACAGATTGATTGAAATAGAATCTGCAGATGCAACTTCATTAACTGATAAGTTTAAAGCGCAACTGACTACTGATGGCCTAAACACAGGAAAACTTTTGGGTATAGGAGTCGATGGTGCTAATGTCATGGTTGGTGAACATCACTCGTTTTCCTCTATTTTGAAAGAAGGAAACCCTGATCTGATAACTATTAAGTGCGTTTGTCATTCATTACATTTGGCGGCTGAAAATGCATTCAAAACGCTCCCCCGGTTTCTTGATTTTCTCATTAAAGAATGCCATAACTGGTTTTCAAACAGTACGAAAAGACAGACTGAATACAAGCAAATATATGAATTACTGTACGATGGAAAAACACCATTAAAAATAAACAAACTAGCTGGCACTAGATGGTTATCTAGATATGAGGCACTCATTAAAATTTTAGACCAATGGGATGGATTAAAACTACACTTTGACATGGCCAAATCTAGAGAAAGGTGTTATACTGCGGATCAATTGAGCAACATCCTCAAAAGTAAGGCAAATTTGTTATACATGACTTTTCTTGGGACTTACCTCAAACCTATTACCATGACAAATAAAATGTTTCAAGCCACTGATGCAGACCCTTTGAAGTTGCTTGAAGAAGTTAATAATTTATTATTAACCTATTTAACAATTTTAATACCTCCAGCGCAACTGGAAAAGGCGGACAAACATAGTTTATCTAACTATGATTTTGAAAAGTACATAATGGACTCATCGTATATGAATTTTGGGTATGCATTTAACGAAAAGTCAGAAGGTATAAGAGAACATGAATTGAAAGATATAAAACAGCGCTGCAAGGAGTTTCTTATAGAAATCTGTAAACAAATACAGAAGAGATTACCAAATAACATGAAGACGTTAGAAAATTTGAAGTTACTGAGTCCGAAAAATGCGACGTCTCAAATCAAACCGGACATAACCAATTTAGCAAAATCTTTTAAAACCGTCTGTAATGATGTCGACTCCTTGGTACAGGAATGGAACGCCTTACACAGAACTACCTGGGAATCGACAAAAAATACTGAGGAATTCTGGGTGGAAGTGTACAATTTTAAAAATGCTGTGGGTGAGAGAACCTACGGAAATGTTAGCAAATTGGCATTAGCCATTTTATCATTACCTTTCTCCAACGCAGTGGTGGAAAGAGCCTTTTCTCAAGTGACTATCATTAAAGATAAATTGAGAAATCGATTGGCCACCGCCACTGCGGAATCAATCTTAAGAATAAGATATACAATGATAAAAGGCTGTATAAGTTTTAATCCCACTGTCAAGATGCTACAGAGATTCAACTCTGAAAAAATGTATGGCACTGATGAAGCATGTGGAGATACAGAAACAGATGCATTAATGGAAGCAATTTCTGAAATTTAAATGTTTTGCCTATTTTTGTGTTTTTTCTTTACAAATAAAATAATTTTCCAACAGTGGGGGATTTTTCTTAAAATATCCTAATTTTGGGGGGATTTTGAAAAAGGTTTGGGGAGAATTTATAATATTCATCTGGCAACACTGTTCGTTGATTCAACGCCCATCGCTAGGAGCTACTGCCCTATCTGACCTCCTCAACCCAGTTACTCGGGCAACCCAATACCCCTTGGTTTAGACTGGTGTCAGACTTACTGGCTTCTGACTATCCGTAACGACTGCCAAGGATGTTCAACGACAGCCGGGACCTACAGTTTAACGTGCCATCCGAAACACAGTCATCGGTGTCTAAGATATACTTAAATAGCACATACATACTTAGAAAAGTTGCATTGGTACTTGCCTGACCTGGAATCGAACCCGCGCCCTCATACTCGAGAGGTTGGTTCTTTGCCCACTAGGCCACCACGACTTTTATTACCAACCATGGGTTTATCGGTCGGTATTTTAGTCTTTAGTGTGCGGGGGTTCAAAATCCGCTAGCTAGTTAATAATTTCATCCTCTTCTTTTCAGCAAATCCACGATCACATAGCCTACAGATACGAGATTCTGGAAGTTATAGGCAAAGGATCCTTCGGCCAAGTCATCAGGGCTCACGACCACCGCAACGGCACGCAAGTCGCCATCAAGATCATCAGGAACAAGAAGCGGTTCCACCACCAGGCCCTGGTGGAAGTCAGGGTGTTGGACCATCTGCGGCTGAAGGATAAGGACCAAGCGCACAATGTGATACATATGCTGGATTACTTCTATTTTAGAAACCATTTGTGTATCAGTTTTGAGCTGATGAGGTAAGTTGATACATTGATATAACATAGTCTTTGTTAATTTTGCTTGTATATTCAAGTGTCCTAATGTGCCAACTGCCACGTCCACATCTAGAAATACACGTACTGGGAGTAATTCCTCCCAATTCATTTATCCAAGTATTCGATAACTGACTTTTCGTCTAAAGAATTTAAAAGTGCTAGAGCTATTTCTCAGTCGACATTTGGAGATACAGATAGGAAAATAACGTTTAAATAAATACTGAAGATACGCGATATCATGAGAACAACTCTTTTATATTTCCAGTATCAACCTATACGAACTGATCAAGAAGAACAACTACCAAGGTTTCAGTCTGAGCCTCATCAGGCGGTTCGCGAGCTCCCTCCTACGGTGTCTCAGGCTGCTGGAAGCGGAGAGCATCATACACTGTGACCTCAAACCTGTAAGTTCAACCTTTAAACCTTGAAGAAAGACCAGGCTCCTTTTAAAATTTTCCGCAAGTCAGTCGGCAACTCCTCTCGGTGTTGCGTTTGCGGTGATATTCGATTTCTATCAGGCGTTTCGTCTTTTCCTGTGTCTGTTATTATGTGTAGTTGAAGAGTTTGTTTGTTTGCTTGAACGCTCTAAGCTCAGGAACTATTGGACTTTTTTGACTGGAAAATTCTGTCAGTGTTTGATAGGTCATTTATCCTGAGAAACTATAGGCTGCTTTTTATCTGGGTGCGCGAAGTAGTGCACAGGGTGTGCGTGAGTGCGAGAGTGCTGGCAGAAGCCACATAAAAACTTTTTTTTTTTGGAACATTCGGGAACAGAAATCATTTCGCTCACTTAACCTTTAAATCGTGAGGTCATGCATACTGCAAAACATAACTATATGCGTTGGGCTCAAAATTCGTGATTTGGGTTTTGACCCTTTTTGCAGTTCGGTCAGGCTTTTTGTTTAATCAAATGAAATCACATTTGCGTTAACATTTTCTAAGTTCTTTAAAACCTTGTACATTTACCAACTTTATTTATTAATAATATATAATAAATATAATACATTTTTGGTGTAAAATATAGATGTTTGTCACTTTTCACCCGAACTTATATCTTCTGGTCATCTTCCAGGAAAACATCCTGCTCAAAGCGCGAGGCAGTTCCTCCATCAAGGTGATAGACTTCGGCAGCTCGTGCTACACGCACGCGCGAGTCTACACCTACATCCAGTCGAGGTTCTACAGGAGCCCTGAGGTCATACTGGGCCTGCAGTACGGGACCCCTATTGATATGTGGAGTATGGGTGAGTAACTGAACTAATATGAATAATACAGTTAATCCTCACTTTTGGGATATTATGGAAAACATGGTCACTCACAAAACACCACAGGGAAAAGCTTGAACGCTGTCAAAGAGCCATGGAAAGGAGTATGACCGGTATAAGGAAACAAGACAGAGTAAGAAGCAGCACGATACGACAAAAAACCAAAATAGTGGATATACTAACACGCATCGACCAACAAAAGTGGAGGTGGACTGGCCACATGATGAGAGACCCGCAAAACAAATGGAGTACAGTTGTCTCCGATTGGTACCCCAGAGATGGCAAACGCAACAGAGGACGTCAACAAATGCGATGGGAAGACGACTTGAGACTTACGGCGGGAAATAAGTGGCGAAGAGTGGCAAGGGACAGAACCCAATGGAAGAAGTTAGAGGAGGCCTATGCCAAAAGGCACACTGAACTACGAGACATATTGTAGTGTAAATAATATTTATGTATGTTTTTGTAACTATGTTTTGGTTCAGAATAAAAGGCTTATTATTATTATTATTATATTTGGGATATTGTGTCTACTTATGGCATAAAGTTAAAGCCATAGACTTTAGAGCCTTGGATTGATATGTATCTATGATTATAATAGTTGCTCCAGCATTACAATTCAAGCGTGAATGCATATGGTGACCGTAGGATAGGCCCACAAAATATTTCACTGTAGGCTTACAATTTGTCAGTCTTTAAACACTTTCAGAACTTTGTCTCATTACCAAAATCTATTTTCGTAAAGTATTGGTATTTACAAGAATCCACTTATGCTGGAATCTGACCATAACCTAGTTATTAAAAACGTTTCATTTACTCTTTATTTCAAAACATGTAAGTAGGTACTCGACAATACTATCGTAACAGTTAAAATTACATGTAATTCTTGAATGTCAAGAAGATCTCCACCATAAAATTGACATTGTTATCGTAATTTAGTAACGAGAAGAAAATCTTGTCGTCTTAAATACTTCACGTCAAAAATAATTGCTATACGCAAGATCAATTAAAGTTTGGAGGTCTAAAAAGAGTTATGTAATATTTAAATAAGCGTTTTCAATAAATACTCTTTTCGTGAAGTACCGAGGAATTGGGACGAAGAGCAAGAATGTAATTCTCTTTGCCATACGTAAAGAGAATTACATAACAATTGAGAATTTGGAATGGATGTTAAACAAGCAAAGTTAAACTATAAAAAAAGTTAAAGCATGTAATCTTCATATCACTTCTCCGACAAAGTCAATGAAGCGACTTAGATACGTTTTACTACTGATGATAATCCGAATGATATAACTAAAGGCATGTTACACACGATAGAAAAAAAATCGTCACACAAAAAAAAAACTAAGAAAAAATCTTGGAAAATTCAAGTTATTGTAATGGAAGTTGAAAGTAACTTTATCGATACTAAACAGTACGGAAATAATAATAAATACTAAGAGAAAGTAACATTCAGAACCTTACAAGTATTGATAGCACTCCAATAATGTCTAGGTAATCGATACTGGAACACTACTCGACCTTAAAGTAATCGTAATCATAAATACTTAAACGAAACACGATAGCAAAATCAAATCAAAGGTTGCTACAGTTACACGACAACTAGTCGCAAGTAGATATTCCAACATTTCACAATGTAACAGTTTTAAAACACCCATATCATAATTCAAAAAAAAACCTATGTGTAAGTAGGTACGTTTCACGGAGATTTGACACCCCCTAAAAATTTAAAAATCTTCCCAAAATATAACAATAAAATCTAAAAAGACACAACAGAATAATCGCACACCATGCAAAAGGCCTTAGCTATAGAAAGTGAGGGAGAAAGGTGACCTCTCGATTCGCACAGCACTTATCGAAGCTAAAGAATGCAGCCTTTACGCAACTTATGACGAATGTTACCGGCCCACGGGGTAAGGAAAGATGAGCGGAGATGCCATAATGCAAGTAGGTCAGACACCTTCTTCTAGGTCAAATTCGTACGGTCGCTATGACCAAAACGATCAGTTACGATAAATAGGCGTTCGGGTTCCTTAAGACATCTCAACGATTTATAGTACTCGTATTACAAGAAATGGTTGGGTCCAAAGAAGGCGTAAAAGGGCAAAAACAGTAACGTTCCTCGCCCCCGCATTTTGGCGCGCTATTTTCTTAGGCGATGTTCCGTTATGACACCTCCGCTAGTCATTTTGTTCTCCATGTTACCGGCCGGTCGCTTCTCGTTTACTACTCGTTTTTAAAGACCCATCTCGATGTATCAAACAGGTTGTATTATGTGCGTGAATGCTTGAAGACTTTCATTTGTTTTTTTTCAAGTCATTCATAAAATTGAGTTACCGAATACTTATGTTCATATTTTAATGACACATACGAATTGAGATTCAAGTTTATTAGCTGTATGTATTCAAGTTATAAGAATATAAATAGGACATGGACTACTGGTTTTACACTATTGTTACAAAACTATTCGTTATTACGAATGTTACTATTCTATGACCATGAATTGATTATGGAGACACGAGACCTGGTGTTATTTTTAGAACTCTGGCTTCTAAAATTCACCCTTACCAATTGTTTCTAACATTTTATTTTACGTTGTCCCCAGGATGCATCCTTGCGGAACTCCATACGGGTTACCCACTGTTCCCGGGGGAAAACGAATCAGAACAGCTAGCCTGCATCATGGAGCTTCTAGGACCACCTCCTCCAGACCTGCTGCTCCATGCCACCAGGAAGAGACTGTTTTTCGGTATGTTTTGGAAATGGCAAAATTTTTTTGAATGCCTTTTAAGAGTCACTAAGAGGCAACAGTATCTAGCCTACTTGTTATCTTGAATATACCATTTAAGAAGCAGTCTAATATCAACTTGTTTGTTATGCACAAGTTCCTAATTATTATGATTAGCTGAAAATACAATATTTCATCAATATGACTTTGAGACAATATTTTGAAACTGCAAACTGTACTGAAGATAATTTAATTAAAATTTCGTGCCCCAATTAATCTAGTTCAGGCAAAACAAATCAATTTATCTGTAGCCAATGTAGAAAAACAAAGTATTATAATATTTTATGTCGAAGTTTTTTCCTGGTCCAAGTCCTAGATATACAATATTTTTGTTATTAATTTATTTTGAAGCAGCAAGTATAAATACCTACCTAGTATAAATCGCTGGCATACGTGCTAACTGGATTAGAGCGTCGATTAATTACCTAATTAAAAAATAAATGTGTTTCTAAAACTTACTAAACGTTATCAAACATATCCGGGACCGCTAAGATCTTGGATTATATTTCAAGTAAGAACTAATAAGTAATTTGTCTTGCAGACTCAAAAGGCGCGCCGCGCAGCATCACCAACTCGAAGGGGCGCAAGCGGAGGCCCGGCACGAGGACTCTGACCACCATAGTACGGTCAGACGACCCTGCCTTCCTGCACTTCCTACATAGATGTCTCGAGTAAGTACTCTAGCTTTAACAGCCAGTTTCTTCATCAAAAGTTAAAGCCAAAGTAATGTCATAAAGTAAAAGTAACGGTCAAATTCGTTTTTTCTATTAGTTTTGCTGTTACTTTAGCCTTGAAAAAGCGAATTTGACCGTTACTTTTACTTTAAACATTACTTTAGCTTTTACTTTTGATGAAGAAACTGGCTGATTCCAGAATATACTTCCTTAGGAACGTCGTAAGGACTATCTCCTAATGGTAGACGATAATGAAAGAAATTTGAAATGGTAACATATTATATCATAAGTGCTATGAAAACTTATGGTCTTTTGCCCAGATACGTCTCAGGAGAATGAATATTTAAAGTGTTTCTAGTAGCGTAACATCTAGATCTTATAATGAATCTGGCTACCATTTTATTTCGATGATCATGGTATAATGACAAATACAATAAATCGTTGGCCGATTTCAACACCAAAGAAATGCGAAATACTTAACACCATTGAATGTTACATCTTCAAAATTTCGTATCACTTTCGTCATTTATAATCATGGCAATAAAAGTACCATCCTTCGCAACATTGCAACCACCACGTTATATCACCCTTGCATCATCTTCAAATAATTATAATTGCAAGTAATAAATGTTGTAAATACCGACCGTTGCACGCCATCAATTATCCGCATAAAAACCATGCCACGAGACTGAATGGGAATACTTGCAGATTTCCTAAGTATGATTGAGTTGAATTAGAAACAAGTTGAGGAACACGGTAGTAACAGATAGGTTCAATTTGTTGAATGAACAGATCTTTCTTATTGTATTACAAAATAAATAAACCCTGTATTGTATTAGTTTATGTTTAAATGAAAGACAAACCTTTGGGCCCACATTTCTCTACGAACTTATAACAATCACTATCCGTTAAAAAGTCAAGCAACCTTTATACTCAAACCTAACAATGATTCAAATCAGTTGCACGACCTACACAAAATCTCTCGTCTGTCATTACGTATTAAAACTTGACTTGGCGTTAAATAATTTCCCACACCAAACCAAGATCGCACGTCATATTAGTCGTGGCGATGGGAAAGCATTGATGAGACTCTTGCGCAATCGTGCGAATGCCATTCAACGCCCTCTCAATGGGAAGCATCTGCCACGACCGTATTAGATTGTTTGGTAAAAAGTAGCTCTTTATTCTTTTCCATTTCATCTTTAGGTTTATCATTGAAAGTGACAAATTCTTGGATAGCTGCTTTTATTAATTCATTCATATTGAGCAGTACATCTAGATATATGTATGTATTTCTAGATTGTCAATATTTAAATTAGGACCTCCTTTATATACAATGCTTCCTAATGTTGCTTCTCGTTAGTAAAATTAACTTCATCAGTCACGTCCAAGTCATTAATAATCCTTCTAACCACAGTGATTAAGTAATGTCCAAAAAGCAAATTATGTACTGCCAAAAACACAACGTCGATTTTAATTCCAACCTTTGACCCCATCACTGCTTAAATTCCTAGCAAGCTATGCATTAATAGTATGTCATTATTAAATTCCTTAACTACATCTATTATAAGCTCTGTTGTATATGCTCTATCATCAGGTGTAAATAAATATCCAAGTTACGGTAATCCATGCAGAATTCTAGCTCTGGCAATGATTCTGTTTCCTGAGGCATCAGTTTCATACGCGGTTTCTAATTTATATAACAAGACATTATCTACGTTTGTAGAAAGTATTGAAAACTCGTTTCTTTTAGTTTATAGCTGATTTTATCAGTGAGCTTTAGATTTTGATATGATGTTCGAATTTTTGTTCTAATATCACCAGCCTTCAACAGTGGTTTCACCCGTATCCTGTGGGTACTACACCGCTCATCCGGGTAAAAGTGGCCCTTTTTAGTTAAAATGGCTGTCTAACACTGAAATATGTTTTCGTGTTGGTTCTGTAGTAACTGAGATTAGTGCGTTCAAACAAACAAACTATTCACCATTATAAGATTAGTATAGATGTTTAGATGATGTATTATTTATATTTCCTCAGCGATTTCCCTCATCCTTTCGTTTGCTATCATGCTTATAAACTGAAGAAAATTCTGTATTATAGTGATGCGAAATTCTCTTTCTTTCACACCCTGATTCTATCTCATATCTATAACGCATATAATTGTGTGCATTGTGCAAAGAAAAAGCCGGTTGCCATATAAATGTGTTTGACTGATGCGTTAAACATTTTGTGATAACTACAAAGAAAGCAGGGAAACAGTTTTTTGTTGTGTTTGTATGTTTTGATTATCTAATACTGATCATACAGTAGTTTACAGTGCAGCAATAAAACTAAAACAACTGTGACTTCTTCCTATGTTTTTATAATTTTAAGCGAAAGTTAAAACGGGATCTACAGAATTTATTTTAACTACCGACGGAATCTCTTCCCTCATCTCGATAAAAAATTCTATGCTCTTTCTTAAAAGAGGCTTCTGTGCACTTTATTTCATTTAAATCAATTCAGTCGTTTTGGCATGAAAGCTTAACAAATGTAGATACACATTTACAATATTGGTAAGGATAGTTTTCTGATTAACAGTATCAACGTCAACATACATTCCCACGGATGCTGTAACTACCTAAGTATCAGCAAACTGCTCCAAATATCCTTAGCAGATTTGTCAAGTCCATTGTGAAATTCTGACTCCAATGCTCCGTAACATATTGACATAACATTCAACGTTCAACGCATTATGAGTATCTAACCATCTGTGAGCGCTTCCAAACACGACTAATTTACCCAAACGCATATGTAAATTTGTTCTCACATTTGCGTAACAAACTTATTGATGCAGCTAAGAAGAAGAAAATGAACATTAAGACGGTAAGTATAAGGTTGAAAATGTAACTGATGATGTACATGATGAAGTTGGTAAATGTGACAGCAATAAAAACATGACTTTCTCTGCAAGTTCACACCTCTTTGCAGAAGCGTCAAGTGCGAGACGGAAATAGGAAATGCTGAGACGAGGCATTGTGGTTCCCTTGAACGGATCTGCTAACGTTTTTAGAATAATAAGCTTTTTGACACGTTCTGTTTCTCCAAATGGTTAGGAAATGTTTTTCTTTATTGAGTTCACTTATGTTTTTGTTGTTTGTGGAAACCTGGTTATTGCTATGGTTTTGTTGGCATGGTTTACTGAATGTGACTCCGGCTTCTTAAGTGTTAGCTTATGTATGTATGCAAATCTCGTAAAATTAAGGAAAACAATTGGATCAAAAGAATCGATTATGTAAGCGAAAATTATGAAACGTCGATAGAATAGATTTTTTAAATTAAGTAAATTAGGTTTGCTTATCAGAAATGTATACCTTTTTTTAAAACTTTCACTGACTGCTGTGCTTCTATTATTGTTTAATTTGCTGCATTCTTCCAAAATTACATCACTTCACTTTCAGTTTCACAAAGATTTTTCTCTGCAAGGATGATAGCGGGTTTATCATCATTTTCTCATCTTGTTCACGTTGTTCATAACTTTTGTAGCAGATAAGGAGATGATCTGGCTTTTAGTTGTTTGACCTCACAGCATCATCGTCACTCCACGATGCAACGTTTATCATAGAAATCTACCATCTTGAGTTTCTACAAACATGTTAATCTCAGTTTCACAGTAATCATATTAAACGTTCTCATAACTTAATTAATGTTATGATTCATTTCAAATATTACATAAGTATTAATACCAAAGATATAATTGCTGCCTATATTAAATACTAGCGACCCGCCCCGGCTTCGCACAGGATAACAGTGTTTCCCCACTATTTAATGTATGTTACTATACATATAAACCTTCCTCTTTTATCACTCTATCTATTAAAAAAACGCATGTAAATCGGTTGCGTAGTTTTGAAGATTTAAGCGTACCAAGGGACAGAAAAAGCGACTTTGTTTTATACTACATATGTAGTGATAATATCCGTATAATTATTGGTTTCATTACTTGCATAACCAAAAATAAAGATTTTCAACACCTTTTCAAAATTAAAGTTATGTAGAATATACAAAACATTAGAAATTCAATTGGTATCAATAATAATTATATCGCAAAAGTACCTAAATACTCAATTGAAGCAATAGTTATAATCACTTTAGCAGTATATCAAAAGCTAGCAATCAAACCAAGTCGCGATGTAACAGTTTCGCACAGGTGACCTTTTGCCCGTGAGAGCGGAGAAAGCCGTAGGGCCGACGAATGCCCAGTTACGTCACCGTGGGTAACACCATGCGTTATGGAATAGATGTTAAAGCTTATCGTTCGGTTAGGAACAGAGGAAACGATTCGTTTTGCTTACGAATCGTTAGTTGTGACGTTTACTCAATGACGCGCATGTCAAAAAACTGCTGTGCGTGCGCAAAACCAATCGTTTCTTTTTATAGGAATTGGGGATTAGTAATGGTGAATGTAGGTTGAATTGTAAATGATGTTAGGAATATACATAAAGTTCCAAACATTAAGACATTAGATTTCAAGAAATGTTGCCGAAGAAGTAGATAAACAAATGTCATCATAAATACTGGTAAAATAACTAGACAGGATTGCTAAGCTAATACAAGATGATAATACGAAGTTACTTTAATAAACGTACCTACGGATAATCAGATGAGTTATGAAGAAAACAATGCCTACTGATTCAATCTAAATGGCTATCCGCGTTATATTCCTATTTTGATTGATTCTAGCTCATTTTATTAATTTGTGACTGATGATTCAATAAAAATTATTACACACACAACAGAAAATTACCATAATTAACCATACGAGTTCAAGACCATATTGTCGATCATACAAACCGGCTTGTTCGAAATCCGTGTAATGTAGGCGAGGGTGAAAGTGCATCTCCGTGTATGCACCGGCCTCACTTTCATCATGCGATGCAACTATACATTATAAGTTGACCTCCATCGTATGAAGATACCTCTGAAGGCCAAAGTCACAACTTGTGATGATATTGATTTGAGGAAATGTTAGGATTCTTTGCGTTGATAAATATTTCGTAGCAGTTACTGAATTGAAGCTCTTAATAGGTTTGCAGTCATATGACGAAATATTGATGGCTTATGCACCAAAATAGAAATGGCGGCAACGTACCTAAGTCAAAAGAAGTTGAGGAACTTAGGCCTTAAAGGAAACTAAGTAAAATATTTTAATTACAATGTTGGATATTTATTACACACGACGGTTACTAAATTCCGAAGACTTCTACAGCAAATAAAAACGTTTTGCAGCCTAATACCACTATATTTCTATCCACTAATGCAACTTGTAACACTCTACCCAACGTTGCCACCTAAGATAAACTGGACACCACGCTCTCTGTAGACGGTTATCGATTTCGCACAGATTACAAATGCGCAAGCAATGAGAACTGAAAGTGGAGCAACGAACTCTCAACGAGAATATACTACAAATAATATATTATGTTGTTTGCATTGGAGGTCCCTTTCCCTCGCTGAAGGAACAACATTCCATTACTGATTCATATTTGAGGAGGAGGGTGAAACTAAGAAGTACCTTACTCATAGTGTGACAACAATCAGGATAGTGAGTAATTTTGGATAACATTAAATTACAACACTAGGATCTCCTAAACAGACATCTTGCAAAGTTACTTCACATTCGTAAGAGCTCTATTCGTGAACCACACAAACTTTGCACACATCATCATCATCCAGTTCACATGCCAATTTTGATTTGTGGTCTGCGCAACATGTTTTCTCATTCCATACTGCTCCTTCCGACGTCATCTTAACAAGTAAAATTCTTTATATTTTCATATCGTCTTTAACACAAATCATACCCTATCCTTAATCTCATTTTTTTTGTCTATCGCATTCCTTGCAGTATCTTCGAAATTAACCTCTCTATCAAACCTTCCTACGTCATCAGCTTCACCATAAAAAAGTAAAAAGATTCACATAAACGCGCTCGTCACGTCGCTCTCGGGTCGGCGACAGATGATCGCCGTTACGTCACCGCCGGTAACCTTTCACTGCGTGCTCGATGCGTATGGGCAGACCGACTTGCGGTTATGCGGAATGTTGAGTAGGTACAAGTAAATGCGGTGGATTTTTGTCAGTGGAGATTTGTAATGTCGTATAAATGACTTAAGGAAAGGGGTTTACCTCCCCACTCAGAGACATTTAATGATTACTTAAGTCACTCAGTGACGGAATGTCATACAAATCCTTCACTAAGGAATGGCTTAAGTAACCATTAAATGTCTCTGAGCGGGGAGGTTACTATCTATTAGTCGTCTCACTATTAGTTATTGTGTTTGTATTAAAAAAAAATATTGTACATTTTTTATGTACAATAAAGCGTTCAGTAGATTTGAGGTGAAGATCAGATTTATAGATGCGGTAGAGGTTAGTTTCATAAACTGTCTTGCAGAAAAGAAAAGCAGCATATTGATGCTAATTTCCTCTTAAAACAAGGAAATTATTTAGATAACGTATTTATGAAGATAGGAGACACATAAAATCTAGTAAAGGATCCGGGTGGCCAATACAATCAAAGTCCGGTAATTAGCAGGAAATGGGTACCTACTAAAGGGTCATTAAACCTTTAAGTAATCAGACGTGCATGGTATATGTAAGTTGGGTTCTAATCTAATCATGTAACATCATGGTAATCAGAATCGGTTTCACTTGACTTTACGTTTTCTCTGTGACTCAAACGTTTTACGATTCTGAACCTATGTTGTGTCATCTGGTTGTCTATTCATTGCATTCAAGTGTACATCCTTCTGGTTTTAGCGTAGCTTGTAATTTGTGTCTGTCAGAACCCTGTACAAAAGTTTTGCTCGACATTCAACTATTCTGAAGACTAAATGTTTTCCAGCTTTGTAACACGATGACGATGATGACGACACGAAGCGGTGTTTAAAGGCTTATTTTAAGCTATTTTTCTTATACTATACCTATAACTACTTACAACCTGATGTCTGCCTATTTTGAGTGCCAGATGTGGTCAGTTTCTCTGAACCTTCAAAATATTAAAGGCAAACCGCTGATAAAGGTGTTTGGAGAGATGCATGCTTATTACTTAATAAAACAACAAATAAAACCATAAAACGGGGCAACGACTTTATAATTGAACAAACAGAACAAAAGTGTGATTGTTACAAAAACGCCGCTGATCAAATTATATCGATCATTATTTATTACGTGTGCAAGAACCCAGGAGAACAAAATGACTAGAGGATATGTCATAACGCAAAATCTCTTAAGAAAGTACTTAATGCGCCGAAATGCCGGTGTTCGGGGGACGAGAAACGTTACTAGCTTTGCCCTTACCCGCATTCTATGGAACCTGCCCCTTTTTTTCACAATAAAATCACCAATCAATCAAGACCTTTCACAGATAGGTTTTAATTTGACAAGGAACCCGAACGCCTCGTTCTAGTAACTGACCACGCCTACCGCATATAACTTGACCTACAAGAAGGCGCCTGACCTACCTTTTTTATGGTATCTCCACTATCTTTCCTTCCTCCATGGCAAGAACCAAGAACCAGCATAATTGAAACCACCAGCAACCAAGTTACATCATTGACTCGGCTATGCGTACCGGCGTTCTAACCAATCAACTCTTTGAGTCAAATTGATCGTTCTGGAGGAAAGAGTATAAAAAACTATGATTATCAATTTGACATGCTGATAATGTGAATAATAGTTGATGTATAAGTTATGTTACATAGAATTGCGCTTGGATGTAAACTGTAGTAAGCTTAAAGAGAACTTTCAATATTGTGGATTTATTTAATCAAAATAAAAGCTTCTTTTCGCTACTATTTACTTTTACAGAATTGGTTGCACCATTTAACTATAACGATGACCAAACAATAACCAGCCGTTAATCTTGCAATAAGGGGACTAATACTATTCATGTTGGTTCAAAATATATTTAGCAATGGGTGTCAAGCAGTCATAAAACAACAAATACAGCTACACACTCTGAAATGAATCGTAAAATAGCTAACAACTTAGGATCATGACCTGCAATAATTCGTCTCACTTGCGTATGCGCAAGTCAGCCTTGTGGGCTACTAGGCCGCGTTAGTACGAAGTAGTCTCACGTTCGAATCCCAGGCTATTGACCCATTAGAAAGGGATAAAGGAATTGCTGCAACAGCATACTATAACTCATGGAGAACGAAATGACTAGCGGAGGTATAGTTATCGGCACGGATATTGAGCTCTCGGCGGAAGAGTGGGGATCGCTTTGCGTACACATAAGGCAATCTATACTAATATTATAAAGCTGAAGAGTTTGTTTGTTTGAAACAACTGGTCCGATTTGAAATTTCTTTCAGTGTTAGATAGCCCCTTTATCGAGGATATAGGCTACTTTTTATCCCGGTACGGGAAGTAGTTCCCACGGGATGCGGGTGAAACCGCTGGCAGAAGCTAGTAAACCAATAAATCGCTTCTGCGCAGGTGAAGGTCAGGGCTCAATATCCGTGCCGATAACTATACCATAACGGAAAATCGCCTAAGAAAGTAGTGCGCCAAAATACGGGTCTTTGGGGCCTTTCACCCTTATGCGCTTTCTTTGGACCCGACCATTCTTTGTAATACCAAAAAATAGTTGGCAGATGTCTCAAAGAACCCGAACGCCTCGTTAGTCCACTCGTGACAGACCGTTTTGGTCACGAATTTGACCTAGAAGAAGGCGCTTGACCTACCTGCATTATGGGACCTCCGCTCATTTTTCCTTACTCTGTGATATACTATATAACTCAATCGTCGAGCCGCTCTAAATGTCCTAAACTAAGAACTGGTTTTGGAGTTTTGAAATCGATTTTGAGAACTAAATTTGGTCTAAGTGATAGTTGGTTTTGGTGTTGCGGAAGTGTTATAATCTTATTTAGTTCTTATTTTAGTTATAGTTGTTTTATTTTTGCTGCTACATGCATTACAGTTAGATAGTACTTATTCACATACTAACTTTTTTTAAGTATTAAAATAATATGCCGATACCAAAAGTAGGTGCCTATTTTCCTCTAATTTCTCGAGTATAGTATAAAAGAGATGCAATATAATTTATTATAAAGAAAATTAAAGCATACCTAATCATTTCAGACTTGTATATTTAGGCACAGGATAAGCACACGTTCGACCACCTATCACAACTTTTTAGCATAGTTAGTGATGATATGGTCTAAGGACTTTGATATTTCCTAATCAACATGACATAAGTGCAACATGACACCATGTAAGGCTATACCAGGCTAGGCTAGGCTGGGCTGAGGCTATTAAAGTAGTCTGTATGACATAACGAGCTCCTCAGTGCGTGCTATCCCGATGTACGCTCGCATGCCAATCCGCATTCTTGGACGATTACACGATACTTTTGAAATTAATCTGGGCTTACATAAAGAAGTAGTTCTAAGAGTTATCTTTGGAAACAATTTTAAGTCGTCAGAGTTCTTTCGAATAGTCCTAACGGCTTCAAACAAGAAATAATTGTAATAAGAATGGCTTTCAGTATAGTATTCGACGACGACAACCTATCGTTTTAGACACGAGTGTGTAATACTGCCACCTACCAGTTCCCAGACACAGCTAAACATGATTTTGCTAGCGACTTCATCCATGGCCTGAGGGAATTTCGTCCCTTGCCCGCATAAAAAATCCCTCTACAACATCGGTTCAGTTCGTCGCGTGAGCGTCAAAGTTTATCATTAGGTAGGAAGAATTTAGTTAAAAAAGGTATAAAGTCGACGTCTGTACCTACGACCAGGAGATGGGACTCGACATCTCTTTCTTAGCAGTCGTGCTTACAACCAAAACCAAAGCTAAATCCCACAATTGATGATAGCCAAATGTCTGTTACTACAGCATTTACGTAATATAAATATTCCTAAGACATGCGATGAGCTGATGAACTACAAAGTTGGTAGTAAGTATTCGCGGCGTGCGGTCACGCACTTTGTGTTGCGACATTACACTCGTAGATTTGTAGGAAGTTTGTAATGCATCTTATGATTAGAATGGATTATTGCTGCGTGGCTTGTAGTTGAAGCTGTTAATACAATTCAACAAAAAGCATTAGATCGGAGTTCTTCCTCAGACGGATTTGAAAAAATCCTGACACTAGGACTTGTTAGGTGACTAAGTCTGCAGATAACTCGATAAAAAGAGGAGCTTTTCAGAGTCTCGTATGTCTTTATATTGGTTAAAAATTAGAACTTTGTTAATTTAACACATTTTTTTGTAGCTAACTTGCACAGCAATTGTATTTCCTTTATCTCTTTTATTTCTCCCACTGTGATTTGAATCACCCATCACCTAATAAGCTTCGAGTTTCGTTTTTAAATTAGTGTTCAGATCTAAAGCCCAATATTTATACCTCTGCACCTTATTTCTCAGTTTCGAATACTTTACAAAATATCGAAGGTACCAATAAGGTACTTTAGTTGAATTATTAATGGTCAGTCAGTCTGGGCCTGGCCAGTTTAGAAGTGACAGTTGTCGCCTTGATCCAAATATAATGGAGGTACTTAACGCCTGTTGGCCAGGACATAGGACTAGGAAACTAACAGAAAAGACGACAATATTATTTTACCCATTGATTTAAAAATATATAAAAAATAATATAAGAGTGATGACCAGGAAATCTGACTAGGTATGTCTATGATGCTAATTTGTTAGATCGCTATACTGTATTTTGCAAAATTTTTGAAGATCTAATTGACTTGTGAACACCCCTTTTTATGTCTTCAACAACGGGACCAGAAAAAACCATAGATCTATAAAAAAATCTTTATCGCGTCCTTTCTATATTTTCCTTCGTCACGAAGGATACATAAAACCATATAAGGTGTTCACATATAATAACCACAGCTATTAACTCTGAGACTAAAATTATACCAGCTGGCAGCTGTTACTATACAAAAAACGAGCCTATTTGAAAATGTATTACATTTGCAACGGGACAGGTTTCCGCTCAAACCTGAAGAGTTTTGCAATAGGAAGTGTTCCGAGGTTTTTGCTAGAAGTGTACAGCATTGAGCAATACTTAAGGACCATTTATGGACAAGATGCAACATTTTTCTAAGAATTTTCGCTGATTGGTATTACGTGATTTTGTGTAATAGATATTAAAAAGCGTCGTGGTGGCCTAGTGGGAAAAAAACCAACCTCTCGAGTATGAGGGTGTGGGTTCGATTCCAGGTCAGGCAAGTACCAATGCAACTTTTCTAAGTTTGTATGTACTTTCTAAGTAATCTTAGACACCAATGGCTGATAAAAAGGTGAAGGAAAACATCTTGAGGAAACCTGGACTATATATATAGTCTGAAATCACCAACCCGCATTGAGCAAGCGTGGTGATTAATGCTCAATCCTTCTCCGTGTGAGAGGAGGCCTGTGCCCAGCAGTGGGACGATAAAAAGGCTGTAACAGTAACAGTAACTGTATATTAAAAAGGTTTGCGCTAATTTGTGGAGGTCTCGTGATGTAATATGAAGGTGGTTTTAACTCCTTGAGTTTTCTTGCTTATTGCAAAATCTTTATACTTATATGTATGTATAATACAGTATTTCACTTCGATAGAGAAATTTTCACATAATAACACAAAGAGGAAAGCAGACATCATATTTTCACTAATAGAGATTTAATTTTCAATGAAAGACATGTTGCAAAAGTCTTTCTAATCATGACACTGCAAAAAAAAAAAAAAAAAAATGAATCTTGAAAACAAACTACATCGATACATTTTTAAAGTGAGCAATAAAAATAGTGATGAGGTCTTCTACCATCCAAGGTACTTGAAGCTCAATATATCTGTGCGATTCTTTCCAGATGGGACCCAAAACGGCGAATCACCCCAACGGAGGCCTCACGCCACGAGTTCGTCACGGGCTGCGCGCTCGGCACGGCCCCCGCTGGGGTCCTCGCGTTACCCCGACTCGCGCCCCCTCGCCCCACAAGGGGGGCTCTCCTGCACTCGCAGTCGGCGGGCGATGTGGCTGCCATGCTGGGCCGCGCGTGACCTCGCGACTCCTGAGCGAGGGGGGGCTCCGCGTGCCTGCCTTAGTCGGCTGCTTTGTATCCGTAGTTACAACGAGTAGGACTCCTGTGCGGCCTCGGTAGGTGATAGGTTATATTGTTTTTAGGGTTATGGTTGGCACATTTGTAGGTATTGTAATTATTTTCATTATCATCTAAGGGTGTATCTTCTAATGGAGTTAGGAGGAGATTTGGTGAAATCTGTCTCAGTATCTTCACTATATTTCAACCAGGTTATTATTGAAAGGAGATAGGGGTCCTCTTCTTGCTTCTTATCAATATTTGCCCCTAGTAAACCCTAAGGAAAGCAGTTCTCGAATCCAATCGAATTGTAACGAGTTAACAATAAAACCTAATTTATTTGGCAACTTAATTTAAAGTGATATCAATGCTGTCTAGATTACAATGTTGCTTAAACATGAAGTAAGTTTAAAAATATATCTCAAAACACAAATTAAATTGACAAAAAGTGACCAGCTAAGCTTTTGTCACCATTGAATTGTAATTTTGCAATATTATTTTGGAAACTGACACCCACAGAGCATAACAAGTGGTCATTTGACCTTTCACCTGCAAATGCAAAAATAAGACTTTTACAATGTTCTTTTAAAATGTTATTTCAGAGTAACCTTGACTCGTCAATGTGTAGTGTTATGTAAACTGAACGATTTGAAAGAATGTAATCTCTCATTCTTGCAGTATCATGTTCTTTTACAATTGTTTGATGTGGTTTCATTTAATTGATTGCATTCTAAATGTTCTTGTGTAATTTTGCATCCACAATATATTTTATGTTCTACTGTCGAAATAAAGAATTGGCATGATTGAGTGCAGATGACCAATTTGAAGGAAATTACCACCCAATGGTGTTTTTTTTAATAATTTTGTTATTATCGTTTCTGATTAAAGAGCTTACATATGCAAAATAATCATGCTTACTTGAGGTGATGTCGAAAATGGGCTTTTAAATATACCTAGCAACACCAGTAAGATTAATAATGACATGAATTATTACTAACCAATCATTTGTTGCCCCACATAACACATATCTTCCACAACTTGACCATCACTTATTAACCTTTCTTCAAGTCAAGAGATGCACCTACTAGGCTACTTTGTAACTTCTGTTACGTAAACCCCATTACCTATTGAAACAGTAAGCAACCTACTGAGATGAGCCTAGCCTAATGGGTCATAAGGCCATAACATATAATTTTATGATCATTACGATGCTTCGAGTTAAAGAGATCTATTGCAATAGGTACCTACTTGAGTTTTTGGCAACATCGCCTGTCTATGGGATTTTAAAATGGTGATTAGAGCAGGCTTTTGTTGGCTGTTTTCCAACTGGTTCGTTATTCAAATCGTTTCTATTTCAAACATTTTTATAGCATTTCTGTTCGGTTAAGTAGCTGTCATTCAACTACGATATTAGTATTGTTAAAGTGCCAAAGATCATTGCAAAAGTTGTCATTCTTCCGTAGTAAATAATTTCTTGTAAATATTATAATTTCATAGAAAATACCTTCGAGGTCCACAAAGGGAGTATAAATAGCAAAATGTACGTTATATCTAATAAATATCATATCGTCGAATATCATTCTAACTTTCAATGTTTTGTGGAATATGTAGACATTCCAGAATGTTCCATTTTGTGTACCGAATTCCGTTAAAGTCCTGAGTGCTGATTCCGAGTTTTGTAAGTTAACGTTCTCGGTCCGTAATTATAACTCGGCTGAAATAAAGAGCCAAATACTTAATCATACGATTTGAATTTTACACCTTACGTAATTTTGCCGGTTAGTAACGTTTACTATTTCGTGAGTGAGCGCGTGTATAATACGACCAAGAGCTGATGACAGCATTATTAAATGAATTGTTCTAAAATTAATGCTACGTAATTAAGTTGTGTGATAATTTACGCATCGAGAAAATTAACTTGGAATACTTACACTAGGCTCTCTGTTGTCCATAGTCGACTGATAAAAAGTACAAGTTGGTATACGTTTTCATATCACGGATGGAAATATGCTACAAAGTATAAAGTACATTTAGAAATTATAATTCTGTACACGAAATGACTGCGTTTACAGAATTGTTGGCGTAATGATAAATGGAATTAGAGACTATAGAGGTATTTGCGAATCAAAATTGTGAAGAGCAAAGCTACTTGGACCTTCTTTGTGACAACGAATGGTGCACGAGAGATATATCAATGAAGAAAGGTATTTGTGAAGTGGTAAAAAGCTGGGTATAATTCCATTTAATATTATTGCAACGAGTTGGAAAGTGTTTAAAATTAAAAATAAATACAATAATTTGATTCTATGATACACGTCTGGTTGTATTATTATGAAAATTAATAAATTCACGCTTCTAATTGTATACATAGATAGAATAAAAACGCGCTACAAATAATCAAAATTGTGTTTAAAAGTAGTTAAAAAAAACAAATATTGATCAACAAGTTTAGCGTTTTATAAATTTATTCTCATTTGCAAAATATTCAGTTGATTTCAGAACTAGCCGAAGCTTTATTTCAGAGAAGTCAAAACGCAAAATATCTTTTTTGAAATAAAGTTCTGAAGTCAACTACGCTCATAATAGTACGATCAGACGACTTTAGTCAAATAGTTAATTGTCTAGGATAATAGTCAAAATCGGGTACTTAGCCATTAATGTTCTAGTAAATGTGATGTTGTAGATTTTTGTAAATTCAATATTACACTAGGTAAGATTTCTAAGCTTTAAATAACCAAAGTGTTGATAGTCAAATAGTCATTATTATTTTAATTATCAAGTAGTTGACTATTCATCTTTTAGTAATCATATAGTTTTTAGTTTTGCTGCGATGTTTAAAATTAGAATTATTTATTGTTTTAAAAACAAAAATGTGATATTGTCGAGTTAAGTAAAACTTTGAATAGCTGTTATTTTGATTTTAAGTTAGTTTGGCCGAGATTAAAAAATATTCAACACTTTCTTTTTTATTTTGTTCAAGTTTTAGCTTTTTAAAAAGCAAGAATGAATATAATATATGACAAGGTCGTATTGGATTCTTTGTTTTCAATATTTCATTGAAATAGGTCATTTGTATTAATTGATAGATATTAATTATTTCTCAATCGATAAGCTAGACTTCACCTATTTATCTAGAATGAAAGCATTTTAATATATTACTTATTCCTTGTTTTTATGTTTGTTCAGAATTCTATGGAACAATGATCATAATTTTGAGCAAATGTAAAAGCAGGGAAAATTGCGCCTAACTTTATTTACCGGCATATATACCTCTACTTATCTATATAATATTGTAGTAGGATTTCTAGTCGTCAAACTGTGTTTATTTTCATAGAATAACGAACGGACCAATGCTTTCGGTTCTGTAGCTTTTTCAGAAACTAAATTCTATGTACCTACTTAGATATTTACGTCCTAGTTTTTTTATATAGCACTCGAACATCGGATCATTTGGTTTTTTATTGAAAGTTGCTATTTTAAGCATTATTTTACTGTTTTCTGAATACTTAAAATATTTTGTTGATTTCCACTTCAAATTCTAAATTGTTTTAAAAGCAAATCCAGTATGACATAAAAATAATTAGTTTGTCGATATAATTTTAAGTGTGTGACTTTTTATTAGTTTCTAACATTGTGAATAATTATTTCTATCAAATACATATAAGTTAAGTATTTAATTTTTGCATTAAAGTTAGTGAATAAGTTAAATGTTAAAGTTGTTCTTTCTAGTTAAAGTTAGTAAGAATTTGTTACTCCTAGAAAATGGTCTAAGATTGTGTATATACTCTTATCACGTTAGTTTTAGGATTAGGCCAAGCCAAACTGTGAATTGACTTAAGTATTTGTAAACTATATAGAAATATGGCGGGGTCACACGGTCATTCGCTAGATCGAACACATGGAACCAAAGATTATGAGTTTCATTTGTGTTTTTAATTATTTATTAATAAAATATTATCAAATATATATAGAAAAAAAACTTGTCCTTAATAATTTTGCATGAAAATACCTAAGGAAAAATAATTACAATTCCTATAAGAAATCCACTTTCCGCCTCATATGCTTTGACACAACTAAAATGGTTTGATATTCGCTTATGCCTTACCATGCTGTCTTGACAGTGATTACTTAATTTTTTTGTAATTGTTTTTTTTAAACTCAGTGTTCGTCGCGTGCCCCTGAGCCTGCCATGCCAGTGTTAGCGGAACAATGTGTGTGTGACAGGTTAGATCTAGCGGGTTGTTTACCCACGTATATGTACCAACTATATGTACGATATGTTATGTATTCGTCAGACATTTTCGTTATAATTCAATCGTCATGATTAAAGTTCTTCCAAGCAGTTTTGTTGTCTTATTTATTTACATACAGCTATTATCTTTTTACACGCATCCGGGAGAACTCATCGTGTACCCAGATGGTATAAAAAATATCTAGCAGCATCTGCATTCGATCACATATTGATACCGATAAGTATTATTTTGATTAATGTGAGGAGTGAATTTAGGTTGATATTTTATTATGTTTACAGAATTTAAGATTAGCGTCAATCGTGACGCCTAAATATTTTATACATATACTAAGGGCGTATTCAGATGACACGCGCCGATCACGCACAGCATCCGTGCACGCGTTCTGCCCGCCTTAAACCCGCACACGCTCTGCATCCGCCTCGCCTACGCCTCGCGCCCACATAAACTACTAGTGACTGGACTACTTCGTTCACTAGGCAAAGTGGCTTCCAGGTAGCACAACGCGTACGCGGGGAGGGTGCAGAGCGCGGGCAGGGCGAGTGC
Source organism: Helicoverpa assulta (assembly GCA_963856015.1). NCBI lineage: Eukaryota > Metazoa > Arthropoda > Insecta > Lepidoptera > Noctuidae > Helicoverpa > Helicoverpa assulta. The sequence continues at coordinate 1,458,200 of CAWLCW010000008.1, forward strand.
AGGGTTGGCGCGAGGCGGGCGCGGGGCGTGCGCATGGCGTGCGCGTGTAGACCTTGTTACATGCAATTTGAGATCTATTGATGCATTATAAGGCTCAAATTCTTATTCATCAAATTTCAATGCGAGTTGGACGCGGGTGGCGTGCGCTGGGCGTGCGCGTGTCGTGTGAACGCGCCCTAAGTCAGTTTTTTGTAAAGTAAGTAGGTAGAATAATGGTATTATAAACAAATGAATGTAGGTAAGTGAAGATATAAGCTCTAAACTCAGCAATATCGTTCCCATTAATACCCATTATAAATCGTAACAGACGCTACACGGCTGACATTTTCAGACTTGCCAAACTATTTCCAAACTAGATCTATTTCTCATGTTAACAGGGCAAGCGGGTCGAGGATTCTGAAAGCAAACGGGTCCAGTCCCGTTTAGATTGTCCAGTAGTTAGTAACTTGCGACACTGTATCGGTGAAAGGCAGCTAATCCCGTAAGCTTCGGAGGTAGCCGAGTGGAACTAGCGGTTGTGTAGGAAAATGCAGAAGTACCTATTAGGAAAATAGAGTGTGTAAAGTAGGTCATTCTTTTATTTCATCCGAAATTTATAATAGTTTTATTTAACATGTATCTGAAAACAATTTACAAATTGTTCAATTATACATATGAGTAGTTATGTACCTTGTATGATAAATATAACCTTCCTGACGCCATGGCTTGTCAAGAAAACCAAAGTCTCATTCGGAGGAAACTTGTTTTTAACGGAAAATTATCAAATTACACCAAAGTGCTTGGGGCAGAAGGAACACCTAATTATTCTACTTCCTCCGTGAAATTTATGGATCATAGGTCACCAGTCTTTCTTGTAACAGAGTGAACCTTTTCCTGCGCATTTTACACCGCATTTGATGTCAATTTGTAACATATCGGTCGCGGTTACGTGGCGTAGCGTAAGCTAACGTAATGTGGGCGACACAAAGCCGTGTAATTACATCGCAATGAGCTTGTTAATTGTCGATTAGCTCATCTTTGCTATAGTTTAGAAAGAAAAGTAGAGTGCGTTTGATAAAACAATTATTAATAACGTATTTATAGTTGCGGATCTCTCAGGATAATGTCAGGATAATGTCAGGACACCTTTCCACACACGGTTGGTTAGCCCCATGCTAAGTTATTAATTAACTTGTGTTATGGGTGCTAACACAACTGATAAATTACATATAGCTACACATATACATATTTATAAATACATATTGTAACACCCAGACCACGGCCAACATGCTCATCACACAAATGTCGACCGAACCGGGAATCGAACCCGGGACCTCAGGTTCGGCAGTCTGGCATGGTGACCATTGCGCCATCGAGGTCGTCTCTGAAAGAAATATAATCCTTTATGAAATAAAATATCTTATATTCTCAGAAGCAGGTAGAGTGAGCTGTAGGTACAAAGTTAAAATTCATCATCATCTGGCCAAAGGTTAGGCCTTTTACCAACTACATTAGGGTCGGTTTTCAGCCTCACCAGATTAAGCTGAGTAGGTAATAGATCGCAATGATAAAACTTATAGTAGGTAAATATTATAAAAATAAGTCATATTTGTCTAATTGCCAGTCTTGAAACATATTTCTTGCTACTTCTACAACGTTATTTTTAGTATATGCGAAACCTGAATATAGTTTGTTCAGAATCAGTAACTGAATCGATTCCAATAGTTTTTACACCAAGGTATATTTTTTTCAAAAACTATTTAAAAAAGTTTAAAGTTGGACATCGCCGCCATTAAGTACAACACAGGTCATAGCAGGTCATATCGAGTATTAGGAAACATTTAACAACTAGTAGCAAGTGCAAAAAAACCCCTCAGTCCCCTTGAAGACCCGGTGACCTTGAATGTTTGCTGACTTTACAAGCTTATAACTTTGTGTTTTTTTATGATACAGTCGTGAAATTTTGTAAATAGATTCTTTATACAAAAATACTAGACAGGTGTATCAAGTTTCGCATTAACAAAAAATAAGGTTTATACTACTTACTTCTACTTGAAGTATCAAGAAGCAGTTTACACTAATTTCATCGATACTTTCGACAAATATGTCCTATGATTATGAAGATAATCATAAAATTAGGCAACTTAAAACGATGGCAACACACACACACACAAACAAGAAAGTACCTATAATAAAGCTATTTACTAACACTTTTGTATACAAAACATTAGTGCATTGCTCGATACAATCGAAATACTTAGCTTCACAGTTACTATTGTTAGATAATAGGGTTGTTTCCTAGTATTCAGACAATTAAAAATAGGTATATGCACCGAAAGTTCACAAAACTAGAAACACGATAAGCTATATTATATTATTTATAACTGAGCACATAATTTTTAAATAATTTATGAATTTTAAAGTTATCGTCTATTACGTCACGCCCTTGAAAACGGCGAATCGAGTCCGATGTCGTCACTTTACATTGACAATGACAAGTATTTGACAGTGACAGTCTATGACAGGTATAACCTGAGAATTGATGTGTTGTTTTCATCAGTTTTTATTTGTATTTGAGCGAAAAAAAGTTAGAAAATAACTATGGAGAAAGGATTTATGAAAGCTCATAGTTTTATTGTCGCTCAATTCTTTGCTAATAACCAAGATGACACAAACATAACCTCAATAACAAACACAAACTTTACGTTCCTTTGCACAGTTTTATTTTACCGCGTACACAACTCAAAACATTACAGGTATTTACTTTTGTGCCCAATGTTTAAAAATAATTTAAATGTTTAAAATATTTGTTTTTGTATCTATATTATAAGAAAGCATTAAAATTTAAAAATCAACGAGTTCTTTCTAACTAGTTACTTCTCTTTAGATGTGCGTTAAAGTGTAAAGGAACACATAGTACATGTTGACGTCACAGTCACGTGATCGAGCGTTTTCTGGGCAATGTTTTAAGAAAAATAGAAAAAAATCGAATACATAAAAAGTAAAGAGATTTAAGACGCAAAATTATAGGAGGGGTGATCTTTAAATTATTTAGAAGCTATTTGAATAGATTTTCGAAAATTGGAAACAACCCTATTCAGATATCATCGCGCCATTGTATTAAAGGTAACAGCAGATTCCATGTCGGAAGGCAACGGAATACTTTTTACCACAATAACTGAGGAATTATCTATAATTTCCTATTGTTTAAACAAATGGGAATAAAAAATGTAATAGCTTTTATTGTTAAATGAAGTCGTTTGAACGTTTATTTGTTTTTGATGGTGTAACTGTTGAAGTCAATTCCAAAACTTTAATGCGGAATAAGTAGGTACTTACTTTGCATATTTTTGATACTAGAATAAAAAATAAACTTAGTCTCGTAATACATCTTACACGATGTGTTTTCTTTTTGTCTACATAGATTTAGGTATTAGGTACACCATTTTTTTTTCCATTTTTGATCTTAGAACTAATTAACGTATGACATAATGGGCGGTCTTATTGCTAAGAGCGATTGTCAGCGCGGTCGTCATTTGTTAAGTCTAATAATCTAGTTTTTACCAGGATTTCTGAGAAGGTTCAATGGCTATTTTTTACGTAGGTAAATTATCTTTCTTAATTCAAACTTTTCCTTTATAAAACAAAACCCCATTCACATCCAGATTATCACTTAGAATCACACCCGATGGCAGATATCCATGGCTTCCCATGGACAGACACACGACAATGGAGACAATAGAAACAAGTGAACACGGGTTCTGATGATAAGGTGCCGTGCGAAAGTGTGTTCACAGCTTGACCCAATTATTATGCACGTATGTGTAAAAGGGCTATTAAAAGTACTGTTGTAATTGTTTAGGTTATTTCCTTGTAATGTTGGATTAGTTGTTAAAGCACCTGCCTGTTAAGTATGAGGGACGGTGTTCGATTACAGGCAATAATTTTTATCAAGTTACTGTTTTTTGCTTACTTTTTAAGAGTAACTTAGACAATGGTGTCAACCATTTCTAAGACCTAGACTAAGTCAGAAATTAACGTTTGATTGAGAAATTGAACTGAGATGCCTGTGCCGTGCAGTGGGACTGTAAAATGTTGAGAATTATGAAATAATAAGCCTAGTACCTAATCTGTTTCAAATTAACGGCCAGATTCTTCATCAAAAGTTAAAGTTAAAGTAATGTCTAAAGTAAAAGTGACAGAAAAACTAATAGAAAAATTGAATTTGACCGTTACTTTTACTTTAGACATTACTTTGACTTTTACTTTGGCTTTAACTATTGATGAAGAAACTGGCTGTAAGAACACTAAAGTTACAGTTAATTTTGGAAGCAATATTTCAAGCAGCAAAATTATTTGAAGATCTACGATTTGGATGGTCACCCATCCACGGAGGGAACGCGCTAAGCGTAACGAAACCATTGAGTAGTCACTCGTGCGCAGTTAGCCACGAGCTCTTCCAGTATTTTCATAATAAAATACTAATACTATAAAGTAATTTAGTTAACAGCAATCAAAAACAAAAACATCTACACTTGTAATATAATCATCGGCCTAGTCTTTTCCCAACTATGTTGGAGTCGGCTTACAGTCTGGCCGGATACAGCTGAGTACCAGTGTTTTATAAGGAGCGATTGCCTATCTGACCTCCTCAACCCAGTGCCTCGTGCAACCCAATACCCCTTGGAAAGACTGGTGTCAGACTTTCTGGCTTCGGACTGCCCGTAACGACGGCCAAAGATGTGCAAATGACAACCGGGACCGATCGATCCGCGATTTACTTTGCCAAGAGCTCGTAAAAATACTAATGTTGTAAAGCAATTTAGTTTAGTACCTACATAAAAATAAAAACACCTACACTTGCAATAACTTGATAGATATTTAACAAGTGTTACAGAGACTTGTTTAGTTGTTACAACACAATATATACTTAATTCTGTATTATTATCTGGTATTGCGGTATGCGGAACCATTTCTCACATTATATATCAAGTAGCTTCCGCCCGCGGCTTCGCCCGCGTAAGGTTCGGTTATATCGCGTTTCCAAGAGAACTCTTCAAAAGCCCGGGATAAAAACTATCCTATGTTCTTTCTCAATGTCAACTCTATATCTGTACCAAATTTTATTAAAATCAGTTTAGTGGTTTAGACGTGAAAGGGTAACAGACAGACAGACAGAGTTACTTTCGCATTTATAATATTAATAGGGATGTTTCTATCTGAAGAAGTTGCGTTAGCCAAGAAACCAGCCACAGTTGAGCGTCTACCTGCTGTTCTTCCATACATAAGAGGAGTCACAGACAAGATTGGCTACATCTTGAAGCGAGCTTCAATCAAAACCTACTTCAAGCCGCTGAAGAAGATCAGTCAATTCTTACCACCTGTCAAGTGTCACATACCTCTACAAGATGCGGGTGTATACAAGCTTGAATGTGATTGTGGTCTCTCTTACATAGGCCAAACTAAAAGAAGCATAGGGACCCGCGTAAAAGAACACATCGCCGATGTCAAACACCGCCGTTCCAGACAGTCAGCAGTTTGTGAACACACACTAGACAAGGCCCAGCATTACATCAGATTTGATAAACCACAAGTCCTTGCAAAAGAAAACCGATTCCTACCTAGGATGATTCGCGAGGCTATTGAAATTAAAAAACATCCAAATTTCAATAGAGAAGATGGCTGGTGCATACCACCTGCTTGGAATCCCATCATAGAAACTATTAAATCAAAATCCAAGCCTACAACTGCTCGACCTAAGGATACAGTGAGCTCGTTTTGCGTGAATCGGATTGTCAATAATAATCAACAAAATGTAGGGTAGCTGTTTGTAACTAATATATCAAGACGACCAACACCTTAGTCTGCCCGTGACCATGGATGCTGTAAAGGATCCGAAACGTCGGGATTAAATAATATTAATATAACCGCGATAAAATCCGTAAAAGTAGTTTTATTTAAAAGTTGCGTTAGATTCATAACGATGTTAGTGCAATTTATTAGCTTTGCAAGTCTTGGGTCAGTTTGAAGATACTGAAATTGTTGTAACGACTTTACGCTTGTATATAAAGAATTGTTTCATTTAGGACTTCATAAAATCTTGGCAATATTTGAAACGTCTCTAAAAAAAAGTGAGTATACTTTTGAAAATCTAGCTACGTTTTACGTTTTCATCCAAGTCCTGAGGAAACTATTGTACATACCGATTTTGATTCGCACTAACTATGCTAATGTTGTTAAGCTACAAACACAGTAAAACCATATAAACCTATAATAATGTATTTAGTTCACAAAGGAGATCAAACATAAAAAAAATCGAGTCAAAATATACTTGCATCACTAACTGTTCGGCATCTCCTTTCAAGTAGCGTATTACCCAAATTGCGCTCAGTATCAAATTGTAAGTATATGATGCACGATAGTTTTAATTACATTTCACAAAAACTATCATCATCTCAACATATTGCAAGTAAATGACTTAATTTCATCGTAAAACGATCACGTTGCTAAACTTTAAGTTTGAAGGCTACACTTTCTATATTTACTTACAGGGGCCCGATTCTCCTAAGTTAATAATGTCAAAATCTAATAGAAATCGAATCGCAATATGATCGCAATAGCAGTTTTAACCATATCATTCTGCTACTAATAAAAGACCAATCATATTCGATTGACATTTGATTGATGTGCGATTGGTCTGCTATTTTGGTGATTTTCGTCTATACGATAGTTTGCTGTACAATCATTTTGCAATCGTAAATCATTTGCAGACAAAATGATTCATTATTGAATGATAGAAAAGGATAAAAACGTTTATTTCAAAGAAAAAATAGCGGAATGCCACATACGCTTCAATCGTAATCGAGTCGGGATTGGATCTCAGTCGAATCGAGTCGAACGTCGATCGATCGTCGCTTAAGTAAAATTAGGAGAATCGGGCCCCAGTTTTGTACATTGATGGTAGGTCTGGCCTTTGGTATATTTTTTGTGAGAAAATTACTTAATTTGTTTAGGGATTACAGCTGTTAGTGTCCAAAGAGTGATTCATATGCCATATGTCTTCATTGGTTGGAGGTGAAACCTGAAAAACTCGACTATTTTTTCAGGATGACTGTTATTGATGCAGATATTTTTCTTAATACAGAAAAAGTCCTTTTGGAAAATCCTCCACCTGGGGTCGGTGGAGGCATGTGGAGGTCTCTTACAGGCTTTAACCACCTCGTGTTGCCTCCGGTTTAGTACTTTTTGTAGAGGACACGGCTTATCCGATTCAGGTATTTGTAAAGCTGCGTTTTTTGTGCCAGGTAAACCTAATTGCATAAGGTCGAGAATTGGGCGTAATCTAATTTAGTTAATTAGATATAGCTTATTTAAAAATCCAAAAAAAAAAACTATTTCAACCAAAGTATAGTCTGTATAGGTACTACCAATTTATTTATCTATTTCTTTGATTCTAATTAAACTGTTGCAACGTCTACCTTGCGTTGATTTGTAAGTAATACCTAAGTTATTTCTCAAATCGTTTAAAAGTAAATAATGACTTTAAATAGCCAAAGGCTATGAGAATTCTATAAAAAACTAAGTTTGGCAACGAGATATTAAAATAAGCGTAACAGCCTAAAGAAAAAAGCTAGCAAAGTTTAGTAATAGCCGCTTTATTAGGTTAAAAATCCCTACTAATATTATAAATGCCAAAGTAACTCTGTCTGTGTGTCTGTTACGCTTTCACGCTAAAACACTGAACTGATTTTTAATAATATTTGGTACAGAGATAGAGTTGACCTTGGGAAAGAACATAGGATAGTTTTTATCCCGGACTTTTGAAGAATTCTCTTGGAAACGCGATATAACAGAACTCTGCGCGAACCCGCGGGCGGAAGCTAGTTACAAATATTATAAAGAGAAACTTATATTGTTAAAAAAAAAATGTAAACGGTAGTAATTCAATAAAATCATAACAAAGAAGTTAGTATTGAAAAGATCTAAATAGAGTATGTCAACCTGTCACTTTTAGGCTGATTCAAGAAAAAAAAATCTATTCAGATTTGCAATAGTTCAAAAACATTTAACGCTAAAGTAAACAACTTTCTGAGTTTCTTAAATATACTTAGTCATGGAATCGACAATGTCATGCAATTTCACGCATTTCGCACGCGTTATTTTAACTTTATCAATGTTTGTATTTTTTTATGAAAAAAAGGTCTCGACGAATTGAGAACGTAAAAATAACGTCAACGTAAAGATCTTGTTTCTTATTTGAAACTAGCCATTTTCCTGCGCTTTCACTCGCGTCCCTTGGCGATTACTACTTAAAATATAGCCTATATTACACGGGAAGAGTGTAGCTTTCCAACAGTGAAATAATTTTTCAAATCGGTTCAGTAGTATCGGAACCTTTAGTTATAATAAAATGCAAACAAACAAAAAAAATCCTCTTTATTATATTATATGTATTATCATAGATAACCTTACTTTTAACATACAGATATAGTTAGAGTCATGTTCATTCATCATTTATCGGAAGAAAAAATAATTAAAGGTCCGTTCTACTACAGCATTACCTCAAAATTATTTGGTAAAAACTTGACGCGACATCACGTATTGTATGTACCTCTACATTCTATGACACCTATGTAACACTCATGATCGCAATAAATATTTGAAGTTTGAAGAGAAAGAACTATGAAAGACTAAGATATGCTGTGGTAACCACAAATGGAATTCGGATATGGAAAGGAATACAATAATCTGGGACGTAATTTTTTTTTAAATAAAGTGATCGTAAAGACAGTCGTGTTACACAAACGGTAATGATTTTAATAAGATAAATCTATTGGTAATTGTGACTTAATAACTGTCACAGACAGTGATGTAACCGTAACATATCGAGGAAGTGTAATTGACGAAAATAATACAAATAAATCATCGATATTAGCATGAGATAAGGCCATGGAGTTAGAAAAGATGAACGGAGATGCCATAATGCAGGTAGGTCAGGCACATTCTAAATACGTATGGTATGTATGACAAACGATCAGTTACGAGTGAACTAACGAGACGTTCGGGTTCTTTGAGACATCTGTCAAGGAATTCTCATATCACGAAAAATTATAGGGTCCAAAGAAGGTGTTTGTTTAAGAGCGAAGACATTAACGTTCCTCGTCCCTCGCACACCCGCATTTTGGCGTGCTACTTTCTTATATTTTCCGTTATGGCAGCTCCGCTTGTTACTTTGTTCTCCATGGCAGTCTTACATAATCCTTGTTAACTAGAATTAAAACTAGATCATTATTGGGTGCCTGAAATATTATGAAATGTAATTCTTTTGTGAAATATTGTGCCAGTTATTGAAGGAAGTATGATTATTATGAAAGGGTGTGACAACTTACCTAATAGTAATTGCTTGTTAGATAACTTAATCCACTATATTTTTATTTGTCATAGCTATTATTTGGATGTTCCGGGTTTGAGTGTAGGCAACTGATGTATGTTTTTTTTAAATAGAATTAGAAATTTCCACTGCTTTCATCAATCATTATCTTCCAAGCCTTTTCCCAACCATGTTGGGGTCGGCTTCCAGTCTAACCAGATGCTGCTGGCTATCTTCTTAAAATATTATATATTATGTGCTAAAGTCATAACTTGGATTAGATTTTCGTTCATTTACCCAGCACCATTGGGAAAAAGCCAGGAAGATGATGATGCGATTTTTTTAAAATGTACACGATATTCTGGGGTCAAATTTCATAAGAAGATAACTTACTACAAAGCAATAAAATCCAACTACCAACTTCCTAATAACAAATAATCATTCCACTCTATTAAATAAACGCAACGGTACGTTCCACAATTCTGAATGAGATTGATCACCCAGACATCGAACCTAATCTCCACGCATCTTAAAACCTTGAGCAACATACCTAACCATTATTACTAATACTTACATAACATTATTACCTGTCTAAATCAAAAAGGTTCTTCGTGAAAAGCCGAGGTTGCACGAAGGGTGACCGTCGCAATTCCACCGGGTAATACACTTTTGACTTTAATACTTACATACTATTATTACCTGTCTAATTCAAAAAGGGTCTTCGCGCAAAGCCGAGGTCGCACGATAGGTGACCGTCGCAATTCCGCCGGTTAATACACTTTCTCTGACAAGGTCAGTGAAAGCAGTTATGAGATTTAAGTAAGACTGTGACGATGAGATGTGTATAATGTGGTTCTTGTTACTCTTTGGGAGGTATGATTGCCTGGTACTTTGACTTTTAGCTAGAGGAAGACATGTGGAAGTAGTGGAAGTGGAAGTACTTATTATGTACTAGCTTTTGCCCGCGACTTCGTTCGCGTGGAATAGTGGCATCCGGCAGATTTTTGGTTTAAACAATAGATGGCGCTGTATGCCCGGAATAAATTGTATTTTTTATTTTTTGTAATAAAAACTATCCTATGTCCTTTTCCTGGCTCTAAACTACCTCCCTGCCAGTTTTCAGCTAAATCGGTTCAGCCGTTCTTGAGTTTTAAAGTGGAGTAACTAACACGACTTTCTTTTATATAGGTATATAGATATAGATATAGATAATAATGTAGGTACATGAAAACAAAAAAGTGTTATTATTGTGTAACTAAATACTATCTTAAAACAAACAAAGTACCTACTATATATAGAAAACAACTACAAAATGAAACTGTGTTTAAAAAGTAATATTACGATGATAATTATATCGCATAAACAAATTAGCGCTGCATTCAACCGTTCAGTAGGGAGCCGACCGCGCGAGTGAGCCGCGCGGCATGGTATCTCGTTGAGCTACACCCCCCTCCCGGCTTGCCCGTAAGCACCGCCTCTCTCCCGCCGCGCCGGCCAGCGCAGAGAGCGAGTTGGTTTTGTTTCGGAGTTATTTATCATTGTAATCTTTAAAGTTTTTTGTTGAAATTAAGTTATGTCAAAGACAATTTTATTCACAATTTAGTACTCTTAACCAACAACATATTTATTTGAATAAAGATTAATATTATTATGTTGATACAACTTAAACAAATTATTTCAACCAAATTAGGTACCATAAAAACGGTTTTTGTGAGTTAATCTTAAAAGATAGACATACACTGTCGCGGACTGTTTTTTTAGATCATTAAAAGAGCTATTATTCCTTAATACATATTTTTTGTGTATAATAATAATAATAAATAAGCCCCGCAGGGCATCTGAGGCGGATGACGGGGAGTAGCGACCCCGCGGGGCTATATATCCGAGTGCTTCAGGGAGAGTATACTGTCCCCCATCTCCGGCCTGCCGGAGTGAAGCATGACGGGGGATAGGTCTCCCGCCTCTTGGCTTGCCTTCATCGGCTGGTCAGAGTGGAGTCGCTAGAGCAGGGTTAGCAGCCCACTCGGAGGGTAGGTGCCTCGTGGTAAGTGGCGAGTGGGCCGGTGATGCTGGACCCACAGGGAGCGCGTGATCTGCGTTTAAAGTCCGCCGAGGTAATCTCACCCTTCAGCCCCTCATGTACCTGTTGCCCCCTTGTTGCGATTTAGCGACTGATTCCCGGGGGCCCAGTAAGTGAGGTGGCGAGTCTCCACCTGCCATTTTTACATGTATTTAATACATTGTCATCGGCAGGTGCCATAGTTCCCGTAGTTTCCCCATTCCTAGTCCATTAGCATCCCATCACAATAGCCCAAGTAGTTTTCATCCACAGTTAGCAATAGTTTAGCACAGAACCGGGGATTGTCCTTGGGTACATTTCTATAGTGTATACAGGGATAATCGTCGGTTTTGTGTCACCATTTCATTAAAGTTGTCTCAAAAGGGCTTCAGCGTGTTGGCTTCGGCCCCACGTTCGCCTCCCAAAAATCCGGGACTCTGTAGTCCCGAGGTCTGGAAGAGACATACATTTATTTATAATAAATAATAATAATAAATATAGCCTTCCTCGATAACTGGACTATCCAACACAAAAAGAATTATTCAATTCGAACCAGTAGTTTCGGAGATTATCGCGTTCAAACAAACAAACAAACTCTTCCGCTTTATAATATTAGTATAGATTTTATGTTAGGACAGTGTTATAAAATTGTTATGAATAACAATTAGGTAAGTAATTAGATTTTCTGGAATTAACATGCTATTTTCAGGTGCTCGAGATATCATTTAGTCATTTAAGCTGTTACCCCAAATTATGTCTAACATTATTTTGAAGGTAGCAATTATAATAACTAGAGTAGCTAAAAGAAATAGATTTTAGCTTAAAATTAGCAATAAATTCCCAAAAAAAATGCCAGAAAAACTGGTACAGATAAACACTTGTCAACCCAAATAAAAATCATTAGCCAACATTATCAAATTACTCACGGCACCATAAACTAGATTACTAGGCTTTATCGATTTTAAAATCGATATCCTATTTCGATTCTTTCTCTAATTTCCAAATCGGCGTTGAAAATCGTTATCAATCACGGTTCGACCTTCCGAATTCGTTCCATTACGGATCAGGATCGGTTATGCACCGCGTGCGCATTTGTAATCGTGGCGATTCGGACACAATCGGTTATCTTCGGCGGCGGTTATGCAATGCACGCAAGATGTCAAATGTCGAAAGTAAAGTTACCGGTAACGGATGTTGTATGATGGCCATTGATGGCCAATTCTTTTTTGGAGTGAAGAGAATTGATTAATCTGTTTGTGTTTGTCATTCTTACCTGCCTACTTTATTTCAGGCGTGTTTACATTCCGTAAATTCCGTATTTTTCGTAACTTAGGTACTCGCGACTTTTGAAACTTTTTCGGCTAATTGAATGTCACTTGTGAGATAACGTCACATTGGGTACTTCTCTGTGATAGATGAAGAAGACATTCCTGCACCGACCCCATAAAAATAGCAAGAAGCCGATTATACTTTGACACTGGTCGTCGGTCAGTCATCGGAAAATATGGGAAGAGATGCAAATTTATCATCTGGCTCAAAACTTGATGATAAAAGCTAAAGATTCCTTTTATATTCTACTAGCTTCTGCCAGCGGTTTCACCCGCATCCCGTGGGAACTACTTCCCGTACCGGGATAAAAAGTAGCCTATAGCCTTCCTCGATAAATGGGCTATCTAACACTGAAAGAAATTTTCAAATCGGACCAGTAGTTCCTGAGATTAGCGCGTTCAAACAAACAAACAAACAAACTCTTCAGCTTTATAATATTAGTATAGATTCCAATATATGAAGCTAGAGTTCGTTTATTTGCTTTAACGCAATAATATTAGGTCAGGTTTGAAGAAATCTTTTTGGTTAGAAAGCCCACTTGTCGAAGAAGGCTTAAGGCTACTTTTCATCCAAGTGCGCAAAGTAGTTCAGACCGAAAGCCAGCGGAAGCTAGTCTTAAAAGAATACTAGACAAAACAACAGTTTCAGTCTAAAATTATTGTGACACCGTAGTTTTCATTTCCGAACTACACCGCCCATGATAGCATAGCATTGTGAAAAAACTCATTTTTGATGACGAAAATTGTCATTATCTTACCGAAGCTACAGTAATTCTTTATTGATTTCTTTCTAAAGATTAAATTAGTTTGTTGATTTGACAATAATATAGTTTCCACAATTGTTCGATTAGTATTATTTATGAAACAATGGTTGTTTGAACGTATGTCTTAATGGTGATGATCTAACACACTTAACAATGATTTTGTTACATAACTTGGAAGTAGACAATCATCTTTCATTTTAATTATTGGTTTGTGATGACTGCATTCCATCGTATGCGTGGTATAATTTACTAGCTTGTGCCTACGGCGTTGTTTGTGATGTATGAGCCTAAAGCGTTCCGGAAAATATTGTTCTAAATATTTCCGGAGATTGACTATTGAGATAGAAAGGTTCGAAAGAGTAGACATTGTTATTACATAGAATACGCTACTGTATGACATAAATACATAGGTCCCTGTACCGCTGAACTATAGGTTTACTTTCATTTTGCTACCTATATTATGTAATTACATGACGCATATTTAATCGTGCAATTATTACTTTAATCTGCGGAGTTAGAAAATAAGCTATGGTGGAAAAATCTATAGGTACAATTTTACTTTGTAGCATTAAATAATGCATTAAGGAAAATCGACCACCTACAGCTAGGTGTGACGCAAAATAAATTTATTTACGTTACATTAAAATATAAGCAATGCGAATCGGTTAACCCGTTGATCAATTTCGCGGTTACTGGTCATTTGAAAAAACAACTACCATTATTGTTCATACAAATCAAACCATTTTAAACCTTATTACACAAGAAATAAACAAAATTAAAAGGTATAAAAAAGTGCGTTAATTTGTAAGATTTCATAAAACAAGTTGCCAGATTAAAAATACCTGAATATTTTATTCGTAAATTGTGAAATTAATTCTGAAGTGTTGCCATTAATTAGTTATAGTTTTCAACTATTAGTACTTAATATTTGTCATGTTTTTTGTTGTGTATTTAATTTGCTATTGAAATTAAAACGCAGTGTAGTTAATACGTTGACCCATGAAAACTGCAATGGGTCAGGTCAGATGCTGAAAGTTCAGTCAATAAAAAGGTTTTAATTTTATTTAAATGCGCAAAAAGATTGTATTGACAAACTTAAAGACTTTGATTTTATTATTTTCCTATTACTTACTTACTTAGGACAACCAGACTTTTCCACATAATATAACATTTTATAATGCTGAATTTTTTACCCACATGGTTTGCATTTTTTTATGGCACAATAGGACTTTGTCTATTAATTTATCTCAAGTTACATATGTTACCCACGACATGTTTTCCTCATAATACACAAACAATTCAATTATAATATAATCCATTCAAAACTTTAAACAAACGTAATAAAAACAATCATCGCAACACAACAGAATCCACTCAACAAAATATCCAAACATATTTTGTGAATGCGCTCGCACCCATAACAAACCTCCTTGCTTACAGGTCCCATAACAATTGGGCAACATAAAGAACTGTCAATATCTCACCCAGCCATCGTCTGTCCAGATAATATCAAAACATTTAGGTTTCAGACCATTGTTGTGGTAACAAAGATGTGTTGCGAAAATAAAAATTTCTTTGCCTTCGCACATGCATCCGCCATGATGGATTGCGTTACGTTTGTAAATTCGATTAATATTTTTTATTGCTAAAATTAAAACTGTTAATAAAGTGCCCAATTCTCAAACTTTAGTATAAAACGAATCTATCTTTCTGTCATTTTAACCAAGGTTGAGATTTTCGTCTGATTCAAGTCACAAATATGGCCACTGCCCATTTTGCTCGCAGGCACATAAACATACTTCCCAGGTACTTTACCTTTATTCTTTTTTATCTCATTTTTTCTTAAATCATTATATTATGAAGTAGAAATACCTAACTGTGACTCTATTTATGAGTATTTTAAAAATGTCATCAATTAAAATTATGTAAACAATTTAATTGAATGCATTCATTGACGTTAATTTTGAAACTCTCCTGCTATGCTGTGAAAAGACAGTCAATAAGCATTTGTTTATCAAACAAACCATTGAACATTGGCATTTGTTGACACTAGACAACTATTACGACTAACTATTATGCGACTACTACAGGGTAAACATGTAGTATAAACTGCATATTGTTTACACCGGAGATGCCTAATATAAGTAAAAAAAAAATAGCCGATTTCAGAAATAGGAGGTACTCTACTTCATGCCTCCGTCTCAACTCATTCAGCAGTTTTATCGTATAATGGTAACAGATACACTAACTTCTGCAGTTCATAGACTATTGCTATGTGAAACTCTTGCTTTTTAATGGTCTCTGCACACAGCGGGCGCGGCGCGGCGGGACGGGACGGCGACGCGACGCAATGTACTAGATCGTCGTGTCGTGTCGCGCCGAGCGGGACGGCTCTGTGTGATGTCGTCCGTAATATCTAGTACATTACAACTGCTCAGCGTCGCGTCGCCGTCCCGTCCCGTCGCGCCGCGCCCGCTGTGTGCAGCGACCATTAAAGTTTCTGAAATTATGATGTAAAAGGGTCAAAATGCAAGCATATTGTCGCGTCAATCCATGTCAATCATCATGAAATCGAGCTGGCCTTTACTTTTTGACAGCTATTCGAATTCAGAACAGACACCATTTTGAGATTATACTTTTTTACGGACCAAAGAGTCCGAAGCTCGCGTTACCACACAATACCTTTAACTTAAATGGTGCAAAACGTTCAAACACCAATTAGTGAAGATATGCCCCATTCTTTCGCAGAAACTGTGGCTCAACGAGGTTTGTGGCCATTGTGTTCATGGAACATTACTGTTATTTCGCAATCGGCAGATATCTCGCCTGATTAATGATTTTACCATAAGATTTGCGATGGTTCTCGCAAGGGCTGTAGCCGAGGCCGCATTGTGATTCACGTTTTCATTGCTGGTTTTGATTGGTCATTGTTTTTTTTTTTTGCGATTTAATGGACGCCTTAAGAAATGGAGCAAGACTTTCATTTGTTAATGTTATGATGTAGAGGTTGCGTATATATCATTTAAACCATTACTTAAAGTTACACTATGATGGTTATAGTTGGGAAAAAAATCCATTATTAATTAATTCAAAATTTAACCAATTTAGCTGGTAGTATTATTTTGACCATGATTGATGGTCAAGTTTTTGTGCTGCAGTGGCAAATCACTAAATTGCAAAACGATCTGCAAGCACGCTGGGTACTTGAAAAGGTCACACTTGATCTTGAAGCCAAGTGTCAGCTAATGTTGCGTATTTTGTCAAAATAAATTTAATTAAATATTAGTGGCGTGCACTTGGAGAGGCCTATGTCCAGCAGTGGACTGCGATAGGCTGATGATGATGATGATGATGAAATTTAATTAAATATTCGGCCTTGCCATTTAGGCAGCCTAGAAAATACTATAACATGTAATAGCGTTACAGAAACCTAGATATTAGGGATTTCTAAACTTAAAATGGCGTAGGCATAACACGGCGATGACCTAAGCACTAACAAAAAAGTCTCTGTTATCTTTCTATTTCGTTTTGTCATCATCCGCATCACGCATCTGACCTAAAAATACTATAGCATACGCAACATTCAATTCAATTAAATCCGATGCTGCAGCCGTCTGTTTAATTCTCATCTATGATGAATCCTTTCGAAACGAGAAGGGAGTATGCGGAGTAGGGGTGGTAAAACGGACAGGTGGTCGCGGCTCGCGCTATTGCCGTGCCGACTGCCGCAGCGCGTATCCGACCGTCACGCAGTACAAACCGTCACGTCAACATTCCCGCTCAAATTTGAATTTTCAATCGCCATTTTGGAACATAGTGTCGTGCAGTGATTTTTTTTATTTTTGTCGGAGTGGCAAAGGACGTACGCTCTAAGGATAGTGGTGTGTTGTGTGATGGTACTCAGCCGCTCTGGGTTTTGAGAGCAGTATGAGGGGCAGAATTTGTCAGTTTTTGTTGTTGGCGCATGCGGCCTGCGCCATCACCGTGCCAAGAGTAAGTAGCCTTTATTATAATCTAAAGTGTGTATTCAGCCTAAAAACTATTTCCCGCATCTTCGGCAATGGTCCGGAAGAAAGCGGCTGCTAATTACAACTGTATGCGTTGAAAGTGGATGAATTCGCGTGTGTTACATAGATTATTTATTATCCCAGATACATATGTAATGATTAATTGATTTATTCCGGGGCTATTTGACGGTAAAGGAGACCGCCAAAATTGGGCTAAAGTATGCACAGAATCGATATGTATATAAAAAAAAACTAGGTTTTTTACTGATTAAAAAGAACATGTAACAATAATAACTTTCTATCGGAATGAGCTAAAAAATATAATTTTAAATATGGTTTTTAATTGAACGTAGGTCTAAAACTAGCTCTGTAAACAAGCTGTCAGGTCATTTTAAGTTCGTTCTAAAACTAGTAGGTCTAAAGAAGTTATTTAAAAAACACTATCTATTTTGTTTTAGCATTTTTGACATGAACATTATAATCGTTTATAAAAGAAAAAAGGATATTAGATAATTAGATTTTAGTAAGTTATTTATAGATTTAACAATAACATCTTTCAAAATCGTGTATCAACGACTGTTTCAAAACGAAAACATCAATTCTATTTGACAGTCTATTTGACAGTTTGTATTTACAATACATTTTGGCATAAGGGTCCGTTCAAACAGACCGGGTCGGAGAGCATCGGCGCGCATTTTTCTTTTCACACAGACCGGAGCCGATTGTCTGCGCGAGCATTAGAGAGCATGCAAACGGAGCCAAACGTCTAGAAAAAATACACGATCGGAGTCGGTCGGCTCCTCTTATTATTTCACACCGAGAGCCTTCGAGCATTCTTAATGACAAAAGCAGTGCACATTCAAAGATAAACCTTACTGCAAATACTAAGTACTCGATTTTCAACGTGTTAAGAATTTGCTCTTCTCTCCGAGCCGGTCTGTCTGAACGGACCCTTATAAATACATAACCTAAACTAGTGACCCAAAAACATATTTTCTTCCTAATTCCCATAGATTTTTGAAAAAAATCTTTCTGATATTGATATGTAAGTGTTTTATCTATTAAATAACACATAAATGATTCCTGTTCACATTTGGCCCAACGATATATGGATTTCTGGCGGTCTCCTTTGAATCATCACCGCTTACACGGTGATCGGAATAACTAAATTTTGGTAATTTTGATAATTTATTATAAGTTATTTTTATTATCATAATATAATTAATAAGTATTAGATAATGCGCTTTCTCAGACCATGTTTAGCAATTCAAAAATGTTTTTTTTAATCTACGATATACGCAACATAAAATGTTTGTAAGGGTTGCAATACCTATTAGGAGATGTCAAATTCATTTTGGGCGTTAGGTTCAAATATACAAAAAAGTTTCTCGCTCCCTTCATAAAAACATAAAACAGTTTAGTAGGTCACGAATGTTTAAGTACCATAAATAAACGATAGAATTGCGTGTTTAAAAAAAGAACATCGGAAAAGCGGGAAAAGGAAGCTACGGACACGAGACATGATACACAATTTGTCATCAATCATCATTATAGAACTATGGTTATTATCATCCGAGGAATCTGCGTGCTCGCATGAAAATAGACAAATATTTTAACGTGTTTTTTTATTATTTTCTTTTGCAACACGAAGGTGTGCTTGAATGAGGTTTAACGGAGTTTTTTTTCGTAATGATAGAACCTTGTTAGACAAGTGGTCGATGATATACGTCAGATTTTGAGTTTCATGCCCGGTTGAGGGAAAATAGGTTACGGTTTTGGAAGACTCACAGAGAATTGTTAGTTTGAGTCGAACAAAATTAGATATTTTACAATAATAATATCAATTTATTAACGTTCATTATGTTTACGTGTAGGTACGATAACTAACTTGTACCTACGCTACACTTGTATAGTATTTTATTTTTAGTAAGTATTGTATATAGTATTTTTATTTAGTAAAGACTTGTAGGTACCTTATACGAAACAAACTTATTTTCGAAAGATCTTTTGCTGATCCTAATTTCAACAGTGATCTAATAGGGATTCATTTTTTCCTTTTGAGTTACCTATTCTTAAAAATGGACGTCATTCTTTCAGGCTATTTATTAAATTCAACTAATATGGAATTATGAATATCCATTTCATGTTTATTATACCTTTATTAAGTATTACTTGAAGTATTATTTAGTTTATTATACCTTTATATAGTATTACTTGAGTTTAGAAGTATTACTCGTCAAATGTATATTAAATATTACATTTTGTTTGCGTGCAACTTACTTTATCTACATTGTCTTGTTTTCATTATAATTTTGATTGGAACTAGCGATATGGAGACGAAACACGATATATATATTTTTTTGAGAACGAATATTTGAATTATTTATAGATTTATAGAATTTGGTTTTTATTTCCTTCAAAATCTGTACATTATATTGTAAAAATTATATCTATACTAATATTATAAAACTGAAGAGTTTGTTTGTTTGTTTGTTTGTTTGAACGCGCTAATCTCAGGAACTACTGGTCCGATTTGAAAAATTCTTTCAGTGTTAGATAGCCCATTTATCGAGGAAGGCTATAGGCTACTTTTTATCCGGGTTCGTGCAGAGGTTCCCACGGGATGCGGGTGAAACCGCTGGCAGAAGCTAGTTTTAAAATAAATTAGTTCCACATTCACATAAAAAAAAAACTTAAAACTAATAAAGGGCATTTATCGATTGAACATTACAGCAGAATAGTACCTAGTGTGTTCTTTTTCTAACCAATATTTTATTATAAGTTCACAAACAGTTGTAGGTACTGGGAGAGTATATGAGATTTATTTCCTTACCGGAAGTCACGCTACCTATTTATTTAAGCAATTTTTAAGGTTAGGTACATACAACCGGCACATTTTAGGTCATGCCTTATCTAATAGCCAGTATAATATTAACTTTGTCAAATAGGACTAGTATAAAGAATAAATTATATTGCATCATCAAATGCAATCATCATCTTATTCACTTATTTTCTTATTATCAGATTAGACGTTCAGGATTGAAGAATATTGTTTTTTGTATTTTCTAGAAACTACAATATCAAGTACCTACCTTGACATGACAGTAAATAGCAATTACTTAGGTTTCTATTAGAACTAAATATAGGTAATGACAGGACCTCTTATCTAATTTGAGAATAGGTAGATACCTAGTTATAGCCACCTTCTTACATTATCGTCACGATACTCACTTCTGTCCCGGCCCAAACCATGTTATAATCTATAATCCATGTTATAATATACACTCATAATACATTATGGACATATTATACTCAGTTAGATGACAAACCTTTCTCTCTTTCACTTAAGAGTTTGCACAACCGATGATGTAACATACGCCTTACAAAATATACGCTACAGAATTATTTTTAGCAAAACGACTCGTCGCAATTTAGAAATTTTTGTGACTAAGACTTTGTGCGAAAACCCACTGTGCATATGGACACGTCTGTGTCCGTCTTTTACGTAATCAGTCGCTTTTGTTGGAACAGGATGTTAATTTCGTTAAATTTTTACAAAAATGTATTTTCGATTTCTATGCACCGTACTGACATGTGTCTTTATTTCTCACTGGCTTCCGCCCGCGGCTTCGCCCGCGTAGAGTTCGGTTATATCGCGTTTCCAAGAGAATACTTACTTCAAATGTCCGGGATAAAAACTATCCTAAGTATGTTCTTTCTCAAGGTCAACTCTATCTCTGTACCAAAAACTAAAATCAGTTCAGTGGTTTAGACGTGAAAGCGTAACAGACAGAAAGACAGAGTTAGTTTCGCATTTATAATATTAGCAGGGATTTGTATACACACTAAAGTTTACGGTGAAATAATATCTACGGAGGATCCTCATCGGTGGTTTATATAAGTACTCATTTTTTGGGAAAAAATTAAGAGGTAATTAAGCAAACTGCCGATAAATATGCTCAAAACCAGCCATAAGCCATTGCATACCTACATAACACAACAATTATAAGTTATATAGCTATTTTACTAGAGTCACTAGAGACCTTTTTTAGAGTACCTACATTGTAATAGGTCATGTACCTATGTACCAAAAAAATAAAACAAATAAACAAATCTTCTATCATACATTCTCAGATCAAAGAAATATAGGCATACATTGCCCAAAATTAAATGAAGATAATTCGCGTAACGCATGCAAAATGCGAAGTTTTATGAATAAACATGATGCCGCCTTGAACTACAACCATGAATACTGATGTGATGATCACACAAGTGCTTAGAAAGTTAAATAACGTGGATATTGCCCAACATTAAGTTTAAAAGCCGAATTTATTCGCTATCGCAGTGCAATGATGGTTATTTGGGCAATTTAGTTTTATTGATGTAGATTTAGAAGGGTCAATTTCGCTTACCATGGTTGAGGCTGTGTTCAAACTAAACTGACTTTTAGCCGCTAAATGTGAGCGAAAGTTACGCAGTTTATTGTATTTCCATACATATATAGGGTGTGTCGTTCACAATCACATTAAATCCTATCGCATATATTTTATGATATTCTATGGAGAATTTTAAAAATAATAACCTAATCCATTCAGTGGTTTGGCCAGAGGAGTCAGTTTTCGTTTTTATAATTTACAACATCATGTGTAAAGCAGAGATAAAGTTAGGAGTATCGAATGTTTTGATCACTTGATAGCTGTCAGTTTTCAAGGGAGAATTTCAGTTGTTTGTAATTACTGACTTTTATAATAATATAGTGTTCTAATTTTCGCACATTTTTATTCTATCTACTTTGTTTGAAAAATTCATTTGTTTATTTTCACGTATTTTTCTTTTTTCTTTGTGTTAATCGACATATATTAACCAGGGGCCCGATTCTCCTAATTTTACTTAAGCGACGATCGATCGACGTTCGACTCGATTCGACTGAGATCAATCCCGACTCGATTACGATTGAAGCGTATGTGGCATTCCGGTATTTTTTCTTTGAAACAAACGTTTTTATCCTTTTCTATCATTCAATAATGTATCATTTTGTCTGCAAATGATTTACGATTGCAAAATGATTGTACAGCAAACTACCAAAATCACCAAAATAGCAGACCAATCGCACACCAATCAAATGTCAATCGAATACGATTGGTCTTTTATTAGTAGCAGAATGCCCGATATGGTTAAAACTGCTATTGCGATCATATTGCAATTCGATTTCTATTCGATTTTGACATTATTAACTTAGGAGAATCGGGCCCCAGTATATTAACGCATTTCATTTAATGTGATTGTGAACGACACACCTGATATACTTTTTCGCTCACATCTAACCGACGATACGTTATTCTTAATACTTATACATACATTCGATGGCTGACAGTCAGGTTGACTTGAACGCAGCCTGAAGATCAGCTTTTATTTTTGTTGACTGTAGTAAAAACGAATAGCTATTACCTACATGCGGTTTGTACTTATGTTAGTCTAATGTCTATGAGCTATGTTACTGGTAAGTTTCGTCACAATACGTTCAGTAGTTTTTGATTAAAGCTAGAAATAATAACAAGTGCGATTTGTGCGTTATATGCGTTAGACAAGCTTTAGTGTAAAACATTACTAAATAGAATGATATAATTCTAACGGTGTGGTCGTTTTGTGAACTTCAAACCTACTTGGGTATAAGTTTTGAGAACCGAATATCTATCTATAATTACTTATTACAAAATTATATCTGCCTCACCTGTGTTTTGTGTTGTGCCAAGTTTCTCGCGCGTCCCTTCGAGTTGACAGACTGTCGACAGATTTTCAGAATTAAAAAATAAAAGCTTGTAAAAAACTCAGCATCTTCGTTTGTGCGGCGATCAATTAAATTATTTAGCCGTGAGTACCTGAGGTATACAAAGAGATATACTAATACCTATTAATAATAAATAATTGACTATAGGTACTGCGTTGAAAACATGACAGTGAAAATGCAATTGCAAACATCAAATGACGGCTAACCATATGTGTCAGTTCGCGGTAAAAGGTACTTTATGGGGTGTTGGCACTTACGACATTATGTTTATTTGATCTAAGCAAGATTGTAGAATTTGTAACTCCAAATGACTTAAGCGCCAAAGTCCATAAGGTACCTTTTACCGCGAACTGACACATATCAACTTTTTATATCAGAAAGAAATTAAAGGAAATAAATAGGAAATATACCAATTTGTCAGCTTTCCTTGATAGACATTGTAATGTCTTTTGTTTGTATGTAAGCAATTAATAGCCTAATAACAGTCAAGCGCGAATCTCGCGTGAGACAAGCAACTACTTTCACCTCTGCGCGGGCGCACCTCTGTGATGTGACATTATTGTTTATTATTTATATTTTTGAGATTATAGGAGATTTTTACTGTTTTTTATAATAATGTATCAGTTCGAATCTGGTTTTGTATTGAGCGTTATAAAAAAGGTTATGGTAGAACATAGAAGAATTACATTTCTCAATAAAATATACTTACTCAATCCATGTTCTACCTACGTATTTATTTTATGCATTAAGTAGGTAAGGTATACTTAATTAACAACCACTACAAATATTTTCTTCTATTTTATTTTGCAAAATGATTAATAACTAATTGAATCTAATGCAAAAATACAATATACAATGTGAACAATTTATGTGCGAACCAATTGAAACTAGTGGAAAATTAAACCTTTGTATAAAAAACTAGTCTACGCAACAAACAATCTATTTAAGTAATAGGATTATTGACACCATAAGCAACGTCCAACAAAATTAAAATTGTGCAAAACTTACATCATCTGCTAACAATTTCACAATTGCAAAAACCCATTACTGTGAATTGTGAATTATTATCAAATAAGCGATCGATAAAGCCGCCATTTTGTAACTGAACAAATCTTAAACCACAGCTTTTGTAACGCAAAGGAAACAGCCGAGCAGCCTTTACGTATTTTGTGGATATAAGTAGTCTGTAATGAAATGCATGTGTCGTCTGTTGTGATTTAATAGCTTATTTAGACTTCGGAAAACGACTGATCTTCGTTCTCGTACATACACTACCTATATATCTTAGGGCCGATTCTTCAATCGCCAGATAACTTTTATCTGAACATACCTATTATTCTGTTTGACGTTTTGACAGCTTATATAAAGAAAACATGTTAAACCGCTATAGGTATTTATTCTTCGGATAAAAAAAGTTAACGGATGATTGAAAGATCGGCCCTTAGAGAAGTTTATTTTTTAGTTTATGTGTATATGCTAAGGGGGTAACTTATCTCTGAAAGGGCTGGACAGATACTAGATAATTTTATGCGTGTTCTTCTTCCGAGTAATTCGGTTAGATTTCTAGTGCATTCTAAATTATTAGGATTCAGAATTTTCAAGTTAAATAACGCATTTTATAAAGTTATTATTTCTACTTAAAGAAAGTCATGCTATGTCTTAGTAGGTACCTATTACGTGTGATATGGTAATAATAAAAATAAGATTATACGGTCCAAGTCACGGGCTTAACTATTATTTAATATTTCATGCCTCGTCGCTTAGAAATTCCCACGGCAGTTAAGATTTATTTAAGATAGGTGTATTTCAACGTGCAAGGGCTTTTTAACACTTTTTAATTGCTTACCTCTTTTTTAACTTTTTTGTACTTATTTAAGTACTTTTTTACCTAGTACTTTTTAATAATATATAAAGTGGAAAAAATTTATTTTTGTATGTTTGTGATGGATACACTCAAAAACTACTGGATCGATTTTAAACATTCTTTCACCATTAGAAAGCTGCGTTATCTGCAACTAGCATAGGCTAAATTATCCCGGAACAGGCAGTAAGTTCCCACGGGACGCGGTAAATTTGCATTTTATGGTTTTTTTAAAACTTTATTTAAATATCGCAAAAAATTATGCAATCTAAAAACAGCTTTTAAAATATACAAAAAATGCAAATGCAACATCATGAGAAATGTAGGCGATTTCTAAATTAATGAGCCTAAAGGAAATGTCTTGGCAGTTGCGAGGAACGTCTTTGCGTAACCTAGTGGAATCGGGGAACGCTGATACCATCTTAGCGATCTCTCGATTTACGCAATTTACCACTCGAAGTTGCATCGAATTGCTATTCGAATTACGTTCACCGTAAACGGAATTATTGGAATACTCGTATTTCAATTAGTATTACAAATACATCCTTATTTGTCCATTATGAAGATGATGTAAGATCATTCATTCGGTCGTTCACAGCGCGCTATTTGTCATTTTCTCGAAATAAATCTTGTCTCAGTTTTAATGTTTAATCATTATTCTTCTTCGTAAAGAATTGTTAGTGTTCTTGATGTAATTAGCTGGTGTTTTGTGATGTATTAGGTTAATTACAAATACTACTGGCAATGTATTTCATAATCGGTTTTAAGTACACTAGGCGGGAAACTTTTTATCGCGTCATTTTGACAGATGTTATAATTTCTTTTTTTTTGCTAGATTTTTAAATTTGAATTGTCTATTGTAGATTTATTTATTGTATTGAATCCACCTTTTTTGTAGCTATATAATAATAATGACAAGACATCTCAAAATATTCTCATATTTCTCCTCAAGAAAATCAAATAACATTTTCACGCATCCGTGAGTAAAACTCATCAGCTCTGTTAACAGTTTCTATAAGTTTCGCAAATATTTATACTTAATATAATAAACAGTCACGTACCTATATGACACGATAGTCACTTTCTCCGTAAGAACAAGTTCTCGGAGCTTTCTGCTTCATACTATTGTGTTAGGTCGCTGACATTATGCGTAATTATATAAAAATTATGTAGGTGTGTATAATGTACAGAAGCCGGTTTTTTGTAGATGATGTAGGAAGATTTTTTTGCATATTTTTGTAATAAAATTAAGACTTGATTCGTAAAGGAAATAAAGATAGAATCGTTTAACGATTGCGGTTATGCCAAAAATTAATTTTATTTATATATGTAGGAAAAATTACACGCTATCACGTACATTCAATCTCAAATATCATTATAAAGAGGTAGACTTTTGTATTGTTTATTTGTATACTAAAGGCTTCAAAGCTGCGGAAACAATTTGAACTTGAATTTGACTGAATGTAAATTGTTTCCTTTAATAGTTTAAAGACTAGCGTCTTTGCTGGTGGTTTTTACCTAGTCAATGCACTTTTTAAAGATTTTGTATCGTCTTCACGACTTTGCACTCACATAACGATACTCACGACAAACGCTTTCTACCAGATAAAAAATCATATGCAAATTATTCATTCTACTATGTAAAACCTTGTCAAAACTTCATAGGACTTTCGCTTAATTAAAATTAAACTTCATATAAACGTTTTCAAAAGCAACGGTCGTCTAGTACGAAGGTATATGTGGAATAACAATCAGAATACATTTAGTTTCCACAAAATGAAGAAAGTAAGCTTTCTGTCGGCACGTTTTGTTGATGCAGCACCTCACTCGAGTTACGCACTGTCTAGATTTTAAGTGCCAAAACAATCAAGAAAGTGATTGCAAATTAATCACGTTTTATTTGACTTAAGTGACAGTTTTGGCTGAATGTCGTGTTCCTTTGCATTTTTAAAGACAAATTAAAAGATCTTTACCAACTTGCGAAAATAAAAGCAAGACTTCTTTGCTTGCGTATCTACCTCTAATTAGGAAGGTTAAGTAGTACTAGGGTCACGACTTTCAGCAGGTCACGAATTCACGATTAAAACTCAGAATTTAGGCAAAAGTTTCACTTTCCTGTGGTAGAAATTCGGATATTACTCGTATTTCAATTGAATTATATCATTATTAACAATTTAATTTGTTTTAAACTACAAAGCATCTTACTGACGATATTAAGTACTTATTCCATGTTCTTTGTATTTTTTTGACTCAATAATGCTTCAATCATAAATTAAATCGAACTAATAGGGGCCCGATTCTCTTAATTTTACTTAAGCGACGATCGATCGACGTTCGACTCGATTCGACTGAGATCCAATCCCGACTCGATTACGATTGAAGCGTATGTGGCATTCCGCTATTTTTTCTTTGAAATAAACGTTTTTATCCTTTTCTATCATTCAATAATTAATCATTTTGTCTGCAAATGATTTACGATTGCAAAATGATTGTAGGTACAGAAAACTACCGTATAGACCAAAATCACCAAAATAGCAGACCAATCGCACACCAATCAAATGTCAATCGAATACGATTGGTCTTTTATTAGTAGCAGAATGCCCGATATGGTTAAAACTGCGATCATATTGCGATTCGATTTCTATTCGATTTTGACATTATTAACTTAGGAGAATCGGGCCCCAGTAAAAACTAAAACGACACTGCAAAGTTTTAGTCGGCAAGCAGTTTTATCGGGCTCATTAATCAGTATGGTGATGAATGAAAGTGCGCACGATACAATGATCAGGTATCCGGCCGATATGAGACCGATTAAAAGTTACCGATTCCGATTACCTTCAAAATATAGGTAATACCTACTGTTAGTTAACCAACCATCGACGTCATTCTCGGCCGACAGTTCAGACAGTGGTTTGATGGGCTCTCGGGCTAATTTTGTAGTCAATTATAATCAGCAGAGCCTATTTAAAAATCAATCAAATTGGCAATAACATTCAATCGAGCTGTCAACACTCAGACCAAAGACCAGACTGGACAGATATAAGTAATGTATGTGCCTTCAAACATAATATATGGTCGAAAGTTGTGTAACCGATGCGCCGCCATATAGATCGTAGACACATATTTACACGCGACATTTACGAATGAGATCTGTAACAAATCTCTTTGCTATTATGGCGCGCTTTTTGTATAGAGCGACCATAGTGCAATAGACTTGTTATTATTGGTTAAACAAAAGCAGGTCCGCTGTTTATGTTTATGCTATTACCTAACACTGAAATAAATAATTTATATTACCTACCTAGACGGGAAACTTAGGGTGAGTTGCATCAATTAACTATACCTACCTACAATCAAACCATAACCAACCGTATACCTGCCACTCATTGGTCGAATCGGCCATTTGTCAATTTCGTCCCAATAGTTCAGTTATCGTTAACTCGTACAATTCTTTGTCAGATGGACCAAAATCTATAAGTATAAAGTTCCGTAAAATAATGGAAAAAAGTACTATTATTCTTTATTGCACACATAAATACAATTTGACACAAAGGAGTTTGTAATTAGGTGTCATATCAATGTAACTTATTCATTCTCATCCTATACCTAAGCATACAGGTTTTTTTCAGCATTATTACTTACGCTTACGCTCTAGACAGCTTATTATATATCTCTATTTCCGATTATTGGATTTCCAACAACAACTGATTATGTAAATCAGTACTTTCACCTGATATAAGATATGTATCTACTACCTACATTCCCTTTTGATACTTTATCTTACCCTTTCATAAAATAGAACTTGTATTACATTAGGAAAATGGTTGGTCGACTGATAAAAAGTCAACTCTTTTACAATTTCGTGAAGAATAACGAAAGGCATAGTAGATTTTTATTTTTTCGCGACTCTACACGAAATAAATTATAAATAAAATGTCAGCTTACATTTTAGTCTCGTAATCTGCAGCTCTTGTCCCTAAAAGGCGCTAGGTGTTAAAAGTTTGAAATTTCCCTATTTACTATATTCGATTTTCGTTCATATTTTCGTTAGCTTATAATTTAATCGGTAAGAACTGAAGCATGACAAAATGCGTAGCAGAAATATTAATATGTATGTGCAATGTCCACTTTTATTAATTTGATCTCGTCGTTATTTTCTTGAATTGACGGACGACAGCATTAATTTCTCACTTGTTAGACTGGAAGCCAAAAGAAAGAAGAAGGAATAAGGCTCGGAGGATGACGAGTGTACCTACCTAATATCCAATGGAAAATGTTTAAAAATTATTGTAAGAATTGGCCAAATGTTCAAAATTAGGCATTATCAACTTGGCTTAATTAGCTTACTACGTAACTTTTAATTTATACGCAAGTACCTACTGTTAATTTTCACGTAGAAAATAAAAAGTGAATTTGTACTTCGCACTTTCCCACACCAGTGACCCGAATCGGTGTTACTTTTCACGTCATTACAATATCCACGTTTATATATTATAAACCACGGTTATAAACTTACGTATTACGTATGCAAAGGCAATAGCCGTCGCGTCTGTAATTTCACCGCAGTGACGTCACGGCGTCTCATCACACCTGCGTGCGCCTGCGCGGGTCGACGATCTAGAGCTGGGAATGAGCGCTAAGTGGTTTGATCTAGTTAGCGCATTGCATTTTGCTGCGAATGTATGTTCTGTTTTACTTCTTTGGTACCGTTTTGTTGAGATTAAGATAAGTAACTACACCTACTTACATGTTTTGTGGTCGATATTGTCACGATCTAAAAGGTGCGACGAAAATGCATGAGATCAAATAATGACAAGCTTTGTTTATTGAATAAAACGATAGACATGACGTCTTAACATGTGTGATTACTTAATTAAATTGAAAGAATAAAAATATGTACAGACCTACATATTAATACCTACAATTTTAAATTAAATAACTCTAGATTTTATCATAAGAAATTCAAGAACTCTGAACTAGTGCTATTGAAAATGGCAAATTAAATAAAACTTATAGATTTCTGACGCACAAAGCAAAGTCTATCTGCCAAACGACGCCTTTTGAGGCAAAGTTTGTCGACAAACATCGTTTAAATGCATTATTCATTATTGTATAATCATTTTCTCCGCTACGTCGCCATCAGAATGATTATCTTTGGATTCGCTACTTTCTTTAAATGCTTTTTAATATTCATAATGACGGGTTCTTTAATTTATTTATATGTATTATGGTGATTTGTTGATAATGGAAAGAGTTTGCCATAACGTTATGTAATGTGGATTATGTGGAAGCTGATATTATTATTATTTAATTTACGTAATGACTGGTTTCAAATTTTTGGACAGATTGAAATGATAAGCAGAAATTATGGTCCGATTTTCCTATTAATGTTTTTGATTTTGACGAGATGAAAACCAGTCTAAAGCCTAAAATAATGGACCTTTGGCACCCATCAGTTCAACCGCTAAATAAAGGAAAGAGGTTTTTATTAATTATAACAATATAAGTGCCTTCTTTTTCTCTAACATTATTTACCGCCAAAATTTGACAGCTCACGTCACATTTCCCGCTTAAAATTTTCCCTCCGCAACAATGCAATAGACAATAAACAACATAGATCATACACGGAGCACGGAGTCGCATCTCGCACTAGATTCGTCTGTCCGTGACGCATCAGCCGCAAGAAAGTGCATTCTTGCGCACTCTCTGCATTTGCTACTTAACGGGCCATTTAGCCAACTGCTACTAAATATTAGTTTTAAAACCCATTACACTTGACGGTGTAAATTGCTGAAAGTTACCTCGTGATATTTTATGATGAAATTGAGTGACTGTCAAGTGTCAGTGTCAGACATCGATTGGGAAATAAACAGCTTGCTTGTTTTTGAAATTATTAGTTGTAATTTACGATGTATTGAAAGACAACGTTGTGCTGTGTCTTCCAATGTAGGTCCTATTTTCTAACATGTTTTCTTTACCATAATATGTAATGCGCCTACCAAACTAAGTATCTCTGCATTATTACTGAATATTTGTCATAGTAGCTGATTAGGGTCGGGTTTATCATACTGGGTTTGGCCTATGTAAGCGCCTAGAACGATTTAATTGCAACGCGTAACTGAAACTTTGCTGTCAAAATAATGCGGAAATGTCAATCAAAGCCTACTAAGCATAGAAGATGTCAATTTCGGAAACATCCCAATTACTTATGGTCGCTGCACACAGCGGGCGCGGCGCGACGGGACGGGACGGCGACGCGACGCTGGGCAGTTGTAATGTACTAGATATTATGGACGACATCACACAGAGCCGTCCCGCTCGGCGCGACGCGACGCGACGATCTAGTACATTGCGTCGCGTCGCCGTCCCGTCCCGCCGCGCCGCGCCCGCTGTGTGCAGAGACCATTACCTACCTAAATTATTCATTCACATTGTCAGAACTAAACCAATAGGTACCACCTATCTTTGGGTGGTACCTATGCCGTGTTTTAGGTAAGTGGGCACTAGGTTGCAGTTACATGCACCTTTTCAAAACCAGCGAACACTTTCAACAATAAACAATTTACACTTAGTCTCTTAACATTCAGAACCATCTAGAATGTATCTTCCATTTCACAGTTAAGTAATAAATTCTCACGATTTCAACCATTTAGTGGCTGCTCGTTTATGCAAATTCTAGCTAGATCTATTCAATTTTGAAACCACTTGCATAGTGCACAATATGACATAATTTATGCAAGTATTCACACCAGTTTTGCAATGAAATTGTCAACTTTTGTTGTCACCTCGGAGAGAAATACTCAGTTTTACATATTTCTCGTAAAGCTGAGTCCATATTCTAGGTACCACGGTAAAAGATTTTGGGGTTAAAGAACTTTATTTCTCAAAAGAACAATTCACTGAATGAGATACAAAAAATAAATAAAGAGATATTTTTTTTTTGAATGGCATCTCGCAGTTCAGCCTAGGAGGCTGTTGACTGCTCAACCGGACAAAAGAGATAATCCAGTGTACGTTGCTTAAATAGGTTTATGCATTACCACTTCCAATTTCTATTATCAATCTACGAAATAGGAACGATATGAGGTGCACAATACAGATAAATGGGGCTCTACCACTGGGAAACAGTTGAGCCAAAAAGTTTTATCAGCTTAATCTTGACGAAAATTATTGGATATAATTGTTGTTATATTAAAAGAAAAGACAATTTATTTTGCAAATATGGGCCCTTGCTTATAAAGGTGCGTAAGTGCTTCCCTTGCGATGCGGTTAAAAGATAATTATTCTGTTTCCCATGGTTTTACAATGATGATAACTCATGACGAAAGTAGGCAGACATAATTCTCTGTTCACCAGTTCCGTGATCGCAAGTCTTAGCATTTTGTAAGTGTGATCAGCCTTATGATGTTTACATTTTTAATATCAGTGAGAGCAATGACATTTTTACAACTTTGTGTGATAATAAATAAAAAGCTTTTTGATCAAATCCACATGTCGTAACATCCACTTCCGACTCATAAGTAAACTTATGTAATATTGTCAATTAACTATAGTTTTTTTCGGCTGGCAACAATAGACAATCGTAAAATTGTTGTCCCGTATTTTGTAACTCTGTGTGTACCGTTCTACTAATTGGCGGAATTAAATTCTTTTGAAAACTTTAGATTGCTTATTGGTTTGAGGAAACAATGTACAATAAATTCTTACGTAAATATTACATTCTTCAAATTGTCTAGTCGTATATTAACGGCTTCCTTTCGTTGTTTCCAGGTAGAGAATGACTACGACAGACGAAGACAGGCCACGCTACCGCACCCCGGGTTCACAGAACATCAGACGAGATTCGGCTTGAACTCACCTCTTCAGGGCTTCCAACAGCAACAGGCTTTAATCACAAACCCCCCACCAACAGTCCAGTTCCAACCGTCCTTGTTCCCCCAGCAACAGCCCCAGCCACAGCTGCCGCAGCAGCAGCAGCTTCCTCAACAGCAACAATCCTACGTGCCACAGTTCAACAACCATATCCCGAATATCAATAACAACTTACCCTTACAGAACAGCAACTTCCAATTCACTCCTCAAGCAAGCAACCCGCCTCTATTGCAGCAGAACAATAACTTCCAACCACAACAGAACTTGAGGCAGATCCCGCAACAAACGCAAAATATCCTGCAACAGCCCATCCCTACATTACCGACTTATCAGAATGGACACTTGCAACAAAATCCTACCTTCCAGCCAAGTATTCCAGCAACGGTTAACATCAACTCACAAAGGCCTACGCAACAAGCCTTCCTCCCCACTATCTCGACGTCACACAGCCAGCCTATCAACCAACCTATCTTCAGCCAGCCGAATCCCATAACTATTCAGCCCGCTCCGAACCTAGCTCCTCAGAATTACAACCAGAACCAAAACAATGCACAGCTCCCATTCCAATCGAATCTGGGCCAACAACCCATCTTCTCTAACGGCCAAGCTTCACAAATTCAAGATATTCTTGAACAGCAATCTAAGGAGAACTTGGAAAAGCTAAAGGAGTTACAGGAAAGGGCTAGAATAATCCAGAAGCACCAGGAGTTTGTGCAGAAACAACAGCAAAAGCAACAAGAAAAGGTTGAAAAACTGCACGAAGAGTTTGTTAAGAAACAAGCCACGAAATCAGTACCAAGCTTCACGACGACTGAAAGCTATGAGGAATATTATAACAGGAATTCCGAGAGGCGAAGGCCGATTTTACCACATGAGACGGATTTATTCAAGAAAGCTGTTGAAATGTACGAGAGGGAGCACCTTACTACGACCACTACGACCACCACGACGACGACCACGACTACCCCGCCCCCACCGCCTCCCCCCACTCCTAGGTACAGACCCCGCCCTAAACCCAAACCTAGGAATCCCCCACAAGACAGAAACAAGCAGAAACTGTACAACGAAATCAAGAATCTCTTAGAGGAAAGCGAAACAAAAGGATTCGACGACAGCTTGAGAGCGAAGAGTGCTGAATTATTAAAGAAACCAGACATTCTTAAACAACTGAAAGTAGCTCTCGCTGAAAACCCAGCAGACTTTTCTGAAAAGAACTTCTCGTCCCGAGAGATTTCTCTTAACGGGCACAAATATGAAGTGATTAGGACTAATAACCCAAATCTGATTCCCAAAGGTGCTATCACCGCTGACAGTTCAAACTTGGCACAAATCATGGCAGCCGCTCAGCTTGAACCTCAAAAGGAAAGCAGAGTTTCAATTGAAGATCTGACAAAAGGTATCTTGCCACCAGGTGCCAACTTCGAGTTGATCAAACAGGCGGAAAACGGAAAACTTGAAGAGGTCAAAGCACCAAATGAATTGCAAAACAAAAAGAAAGTTACATTCGTCTTTCTTGAGGAACAAGAAGACGGTTCATTCAAGGTGAAGGGCGTCAAGGCTAATGGCCAGCAGACTGAGGAAGGTCCCGAAGTAGAAAATATTCTGAAGAAAATAAAGAATGGTGAGATTCAGTTGCCTGGTCAGACGAAGATCTCAAACTCTATCTTCAGCTCAACCACTGCCAGCCCAATAACTGAAACAACTGACTATGTTGCTGCATCGTCCCATCATCCGTCTAGTTACTCGACGTTCGTTAGTACTTCTAACCACGGATCAACTGGCCATACCAACCCTATCGCCCATACAACACCGACGCCACACTTCCAGCCTTCCATCCAGCCTTCTAGGAGCACCGCCCAAACTCAGACACACTTCCCGTCTACCGTAACCGTGTCAAGCACCGAAAGGTACAACACCAAGTCCAGTACCCCCAGTTATGAGTACACCTCAAGTAGGAACAGCATCAACCAAAGTCCAAGAATCACTTTCCCGAGTTCGACTCATTCTACGATCATCAACACCACCCCTTACCGTTCCTCTGAGAAAGATTTAGTTGTGATTGGCTCCAGCACGATTGCTCCAACCATCAGTGAAGGAAGCTCATTGAACTTAGCAAGGCAAGCAACCCCACCAGCCAACCCGGGGCTGGTGGACATTCTGAAGGAGAATGGTCTGTTTGCGACGGCGAAGTACTTGCGCCAGTCAGGTTTGGACTCGATCTTGAATGAGACGGGTCCGTATACCATCTTTGTGCCAACTGACAAGGCGTTTAGAACTCTGCTCGTACAGCTCGGAGGTCCGGATAAGGCTGAGGAAAAATTCCGTGACAACCCTAGACTGCTTAGTGGTGTAAGTATAGACTAGTAATTTAGATAACTAATTAACGACTGGTGTCGTATATTGTAGTATTTGAAAATATCCCAGCAATTATACATGTTTTATATTAATAATATGTCACTTACCATCTCCCATGTACATTTCCAGTTGCTGCTCCACCACGTGATCCCAGGAGCGTTTGACATCGGCTCCCTACAGGACGAGATGACGGGCGTCTCTCTCGCCGGCACACAGCTCAGGGTCAACCAGTATGACATGCACGATGTTGAGTGGAACGAGGTCCGAGTCACCACCATCAACGGCGCCAGAGTGCTCGATGATAAGAAGGATATTCATATACCACAGGTATGCAAAATATAAATTATAGAAAACTTTCGGATTGTCCTCTTTAGAACAAATACCTCTATATGGCTGCCAGTCTTACAGGGTGATAACGTTAGGTAAATATGTAGATGGTGGTATGAATCTCGAATAGACCATCTTGAATCTGCATACACCTAACGAGTGTAACAGAGCAACGTTGTTAAAAGCATTGTTCAGGCGGCTCCATTTGTGGCAAATAAGTTTTCGACTTGTTGGTGTTTAACATCAAACTGGTCTACAGTCTTCACTTGCTTCTAGAAAAATGACAATATCTCACGAGATTCAGTCCCTAAAATTACATAAGTATTTTTTACAATCTTTGTATTCGCTTTCCAGGGCATAGCTCACGCAGTAGACCGCGTGATGTTCCCGCTGCCGGTCGGCGACCTGGTGCAGACGCTACAGGCAGACAGGGACAGGAGATTCACTACATTCCTGAAGGCCATACACGCTAGTGGCTTTGCGGAGACTCTTGCAGGTAAGCTTAATAGGTCATAATCATCATATTTGCCAACTGCCGTCCACTGCTGAACGTAGACTGCAGTATCCTATCTTTGTAAAATCAATGTCATTGGATATAGAAAAGGAATGCATTATGACAAAGCTTGATCTGGTGAAGCTTCTTTCTGGTATCAACTTTTTTTAGAAACAATAATAATTTTACGAAACAGACATGATTTTTTAAATAGCTTACATATGGTACAAAAAATGGCGGTAGTTTGCGTTCATAACTCAATACAAACACAAACCAGCAATAACACAGTATAACCTGATATCTGAACTAAACTCCGAAATCCATCGCCCACAATCTTATTAAATATTTTGACTTCTATTAATTTCCTATTCTTTATCTCTTCCAGAAAGCAAAACCTACACAGTTTTCGCGCCAACGGACGCGGCGTTCGCGCGCTTGTCACCCGCTGAACTGTCAAGATTCGCGGAAAAGGCGGGAGCGCGAGCGTTAGTGGCGAGACATGTGTTGCCAGGCACGTTATATAGTGCCGGCATGAGGTACTACCAGCTTAGGAACTCTATGGAAGACGCTAAACCGTTGACGCTGCAGAAGAATGCTGGTGAGTTGACTTATGGAAATACATGTAAAGTTAATATGGAATGAGATACATGTACATAGTGAGATACATATACATAGTGAGAGACAAGTAGCTAAGGCGATTTTAATAGGGAAGGACCACTGTTTCGTTTTCTTTATATGCTTTTTGGGTGGAACGTAAAGAATTATCGTCCTGATTTATACATACGAGGGCAAAGTTTCATTAAATTACCAAATTACCTAAAAATATTTAATATTATATAACTTATTACTTTCCAGGACGCATCAAAGTGAACAACGCACAAGTGATAACGCACAACATTCCCGCGACGAACGGCGTCATCCACGCGGTGGACGCCGTCGTGTAGCGTGCGCGAGCGCAGCCAGTTAGCTTCAATGAAGCTCCGCCAGTCGGCCCGCCGCCGCCGCCACAGCCGCACGACAGCGTCACTTATCATAATATACTTTAAGACTGTAAATAACGTTAGTTTAAGACAATAATTTATATATGCGTGTTAGATTTTGTAAATAAAGATTTTTAATTGATAATTGCATTGATTTTTAAGACAACTTATTTATTCTACAAAAGTAGAAGTAGATTTATCATGTGATGAAAGAAAAGTACGATTCAATCCGTAAAACTAATCGTATATTTATTAAATAATTTCACACACACAATCCCATCGATTTAAGTACACTTTAACAAACCTCCCAAAACACTCAAAAAGGTTTACTTCATTCAAATCAAGCTATCAATCATTCAGACAACCTTAATTCTGATAATTAAATTTCGCCAACATCAATTTTAATTTGGCAATCTCATCGTCTTTAGCAGCTAGTTCCTCCCTCAAAGTCTTAATGGTGTCATCTTTATTTTCTGCTAAAGCCTTCAATTCTTCCAACAGCTGGGCGGTATCTAACCTCTTCGCTGGTCGTCTTTGGACCAGCTTGCCTATAATATGGGCAATTTTGGGGTAGTTGGCAGTCAAGTGGGCAGGAATCTGACCTTTGCGAAGGTCGGTGATGGTTTTCACTCGCTCCATGTCGGTGCTGAAGGGTTCTACCATTTCAAGGAGTATTATTCCCAGGCTGTACATGTCGCTCTGAAAGAAATATTTTGAATATTAGTTGTCATTTCTTTAATAAAATTATGGCGTATGTGTTTGTCACTTGTTAGCTTCTTGTGAAAAGAAATTGGATCTAATTGATTTAGCTGATTAGTTTCGGGTTGTAGATCAAATAACTATGTTTTGTAAAAAGGTATATGAAAGGCATTTTAATGAAAATAACTAAGTTTCATACTTTTTGAGACTTCGTTTTAAACATAGTAATTAAGATTTATAACGAAATCATAATCCTTTCTAAAGTACACTAGATATGTGATAAATATATGTAAAGATAAACTCACCTTAGGATTACACTGTCCCTCCAACTGCTCAGGCGCAGCATACAAATGCGTTCCCAGAGCCAGTCCACTATGGGACTGCTGCAACGGACAGGCCAGGCCAAAATCTCCTAACTGGACTGTCACTCCACCTTCAGTCTGAGCCACGAACACATTACTAGGCTTTATGTCATGGTGGATAATCCCCCTAGAATGGATATAATGTAACCCTTTCACTAACTGCGTAAACATGTCTATGAGGACATCAATATGTGTCCAAGCCACTGGGTACGCTAAATCAGGGGATTCAAGGCAAGTGGAATCTGAGGAGTCACAATGATGGAGTGTCATGTCATCAGATCCTTTTCTATTGGCTGTCATGTGATGGTTTCTGTCATCCAGCCACTGTTTTAAAGTCTGCTGGCAGTAAGTCATTTGGATGTATAAAGTGGCCCATTTTAAGTTGACTCGGGAGCAGTTCTCAAACTCCTTGCTGTTGAAAATGTTTGCCAAAGCGTTTTCGTCCTGTGGTGAAGTTGTCGTGTCTTCTTCAGATTGAAATTCTGACTCTTCCAAATCCTCTTGAGAACTTGCAAAGCTATTGGAATTCTTGAAAGAAATCACGAAGTCTGATAGACTCTTCTGATTGATCAACTCCTTGGAATTATGAGTTTTGAATGACGTTATTATGTTAGGATGAGCAGATGAAATCAGGTTGGAGTTGATGGAAAAATCGTCTGTGTCAGTATCCATTTTGAAGTTACGCTTCTTTTTGACTGTGGACTCTATCATGGGTTCCAGCCAAGCAGCTTTGTAATTCACTATATTAGGGTGGTTGAGACTCGCTATGGTTTTCACTTCGGCCAAATGGGTCATGATCGAGTTTACATCCGAAGATTTTATGTAAACTTTTTTGACAGCGTATTCTACACCGTCTAGTCTATGCTTGGCTTTGAAGACACTGCCAAAGCCGCCACCAGCTATGAAGTACAGCTCCTCAAATTCGCGATGGTATCTCGACCACTCGAGGCACGATGGTTGAACTATAGGCCAAGTCACTGGGATGGTGATTGGTATTTCTGACCCACTGGAGACAGCAACAAGCTGGTACAAGGCTCGTTGGTACTGACTCCTCATTGCTTCGAACTCTCCCATGGCATAGGAGTCATCAATGAGGTTCATGCTGTGGAGTTTCTCACATATTGTGTTGTACAGTTGATTGGCTCTTAAGGAGTCTTTCTCAAGGAGGGAACATAGTTGCTTGACCAGGGATTGGACGAGTAGACTGATGGGCGTGGTCGCCGCGGAGCTGATGACGTCAATATGCTGGATACTCTGATGAAATACGGACTCATGGTGACTGTTGCGATTTAATCCTGGAATTAGAGAAAAATACATGTTTAGGTAAGGAATATTAAACCACATAAGCAGGTAAATTAAGTTAAAATTGAGAAAATTTGCTTATTTTCCTCACATTGTCTTGATAAGAAAATGGTGATGGCGTTAATACGATGACTTATAACAGCCTACATGAATGCCATGTTAGATTTAATTTGTTACGCTAAAGACTAAACCGTGAAGAACCTTGTAGTTATTAAAAGCATTCAAGTGGAAGTTATCGACTCCTACACGAAAACATTCAACATTACCAATCTTATCGTTCATGTCGAAGTTTCGAGAACAAACTACTTGAAGTTCTAGACGTATTTTCTCAAGTACAACTATTCCATCTTTTGCCTTGGAAAGTCGATGTATTTCTGTCGATATTCCAAGTTGACAATCACCCCTATATCTCCAGTATTAATGCAAATTAATACTTCATATTCGAATGGTATCGTGCCTCACATCTGACAATGAATGATTCATTTCGATTGCATCTTGAGGGTAACGGGTTTTAGAGGGTCCCATGAATTTAAATGACGAATAATTTCATACTGAGCAGGGTAAACAAACTGGGAAGAACTTTTGTGAGTTCTGGAGTAATCCGTCGTAATGTTTGTATGAAATTATTATTTTGAACATAACTGGTTACCGGTTGAACTAGGAATGTTGAAAAGCTTAACGCTGCCCGCCCACTTCTGATATATAATCGGTGACCGATCCTTTGTAGGAGAATAATATGTAGAAATAGGTATATTGAGCAATAGTGCAACGCACACGTCCGTCACAAATCTGTCGGGAAATCCTAGTAACAACGTTCTACAAAAAATTTCCCCGTTTTTTTTCTACAAAAGGCCTGACGTGGCGGGCAGCTCGAATATACGCAAATCTATTTTAAAAATTCAATGCATTCCTGTTTTGGAACCCAAAGACCTCAACATTTTATTCAGCTTTTGTTTCTTTTATTTGAAGTACACAAGGGGGCTTCGTAATCCTAGCGTGCCCTGCACAATAGGTTCAGCTTACAGAAACGATAATGGACCTTATTTTAGTGTGATAAAGTTTAAACTGTATTGTAATTAAAACTCCTTGAATTTTAGCAGAAAAATGTGAGTTAACCGATTTCCTACCTTATATTCTGAGTCATAAGGTCTACATTAGTTTTTGACAGAATTATGGAATATTCTCGGCAGATCTACGCGGTTTGCGGTACCTACTCCGATCACGGTTGGTATACCATGTGTCAGTAGCGGCGTAAGGGGGGGGCGGGGGGGGCGGTCCGCCCCGGGTACCACATCTGGGGGGGTGCCATCTTGGTCGGCACATATCTGCATGACCAGGATGATCGAGGTGGTACTGAAAGGGGTGTCACCCCTCTCAGTCCAGCTGTCACCCCTCTCTTGTATTTTTGCTTTTACCTGATTACTTAAATTAATTTCTCAACGTTGAAAAAAAATCCGCTCGCTTCGCTCGCGGTATTTTATTAATTTCTAATTTATTCTGCGCTTACTCTTTGAGTCCTCAATCTAACAAAAAGTTCAAGCACCGAAGTAGCAAAAACAACTAACGCTCGCTTCAGTCACAGTTTTTTTTTATTTGTAATTCTGAGTTAAATTTGAGAGTAGGTACTCAAATCAACAATTAGAAAATTCACTTTACGGTGGATATTTCTAAACTGCGTCCCAAAACTCAAAAAATTTCGCGCTCGCTACGCTCGCAGCTTGTTCACTTTACAATGGTTTCTTTTCTAATTTGTTTAAGCACTTATGTGTTCCAAAACTCAAAAATTTCGCGCTCGCTGCGCTCGCGCCTTTCACTTTACTATGTTTTTTTCTCATTTCTTTGGATATCTTTGTGTCCCAAAAATCTCAAATTTCGCGCTCGCTACGCTCGCGGCTTCTTCACTTTGCAGTGATTTTTCAAACTTGCCTGGGTACTGATGTGTTCCAAAACTCAAAAATTTCGCGCTCGCTGCGCTTGCGCCTTTCACTTTGCAGTGTTTTTTTCCCTCATTTCTTTAGGTATCTTTGCGTCCCAAAAATCGAAAATTTCGCGCTCGCTATGCTCGCGGCTTCTTCACTTTACAGTGATTTTTTTTCCAATTTGAGTAAGTACTGTTATGTTCCAAAACTCAAAAATTTCGGGCTCCCTTCGCTAGCGCTTTATAACTTTGCACTGATCTGTCTCCGGTTTCTTCATGTTAAACCTAGCGAAAAGCACCATGAATGATTTCTACACGATTTTTTTTTTCTACGTGATTTTATTTTGTCGTTTTGTTTTTGGGGTGTTCAATAGGTAGTCCGCCCCGGGTGCCACCCGATGCTACGCCGCCACTGCCATGTGTCGTTAACCGCAAATGATAATACCTATATTTCGTTTATTTATACATTTTAGTTTAGTTGAAAGAATGGTCAGTTTCAAACAACATACGTTAACTGGGTCAGTAAAAAAATCTTTCAGTATGAATAGGCACATTGCCAACATAAGAATACAATGCTAAATATAAGCATGAAATAGATAGGTAAATAGAGTAAAATTATTTTGAACATTTAAAAAAAGAGCTAAATAAATGGCGAAGAAATTATATTGACTTCACCCTATAATAGAAGTAATTTGACCCATCTTCCGGATCTAACATATAGTCAGAAGCCAAAGCCTGAAAACCCAGGGGTTTTGGGTTGCCTAGGTAACAAGGGTGTGACCTTGCACAACACTCATCACAACTGGTAAGCCTGGAGGCCGACCTCTACATAGTTGGGAAAAAGCTAAGCAGATCATGATTAATTTAACATAATCCATGACTAATAGGCCTCATAATAAAGTACTTAATCAAAATTCATTACCAAATAAAACAATAACATTGCAAAAGCTGCAAGTAAGGCCACATCATGTCCTTTATCTGATAACATTTTGATATTAGTAATCATTTCTTTGATTTACTAACAAAAACAATAGCTATTTTATCTTTGTCATATCTGAGTTTAATCTTTGTTGTAAATACGTGAAATACCATGTGAGCATTGCATAGTCGCTAGTCGGGACCCACATCACCAATAGCATATAACAGCTGTTTTCACAAAACAACTATTTATTTTGTTCATTAGTAAAGAACAATGGATGTTTATGATGCCAAAAAAAGTCATGGTGGATATGTGGGTAAAAAACCAACCTCTCAAGTATGAGTGTGGGTTTGTTACAAGTAGTCAGATGCCGTTAGGTTTGACAACCAGTCTTACTTAGGGGTATTGAGTTGCCCAGGTAACTGGATTGAGAAGGTCAGATAGGCAGTAGCTCCATGTAAAATACTGCTACTCAGCTGCAAATGGTTAGAGTGGAAGCCAACCCCAATATAGTTGGGAGAGGGCTCTGCAGATTTGATGGATATTTATGTTATTGGTGAACTTAGGTCTTAAAATGGTAGTTAATATTAAGATGCATCTGAACCAAATGAGTGGATGCTGACTGAAGATTACACTTGCTCAGTCAGTGTTAAAGACTAGCTTCTGCCAGTGGTTTCACCCGCATCCCGTGGGAACTACTTCCCGTACCGGGATAAATGGGCTATCTAACACTGAAAGAAATTTTCAAATCGGACCAGTAGTTCCTGAGATTAGCGCGTTCAAACAAACAAACGAACTCTTCAGCTTTATAATATTAGTATAGATAAATACCTTTCCATCTAAACATAATAGAAGTATTTTACAGAGGGTAATGAAACAATGCTCTGTTACCAAATTATCAAAGGGCATTCACTTGGAGAGGCCTATGTCCAGCAGTGGACTGCGATAGGGTGATGATGATGATGATGATTCACTTGACTTAATTTTGATTACTGATATTCCACAACTGTGTGAAAATTAAAAATAATAGTTATCTTTGCAGACTTTGTCCATTACATTTACTAATGAAGAAAGTATATCTACTATTTAAATTAAACAACCAAGATGCAGAAGTCTTTGACATCTAACCTCTTTAAAGGGCATACTGAACAAGGTTATTCAATACACCTAGGACAATCCGCTAACCATATAAATAAATTCTACCTACAGGCATCTGCGTAAAACTGGTTTCAAATTTTTTTACCCTTTGGGGCAAATTAAAATGAAATAAAACTGGACATTCCTTCTCGAGTTCAATGACCTCATTTACAGTAAACCCTATGAAAATAATTCTATTTTTAAATTGTGTGGGCAATTATTTCATATATTTCATCATGTTAGTT
The DNA here is from genome assembly GCA_963856015.1 of Helicoverpa assulta. Classification (NCBI taxonomy): domain Eukaryota; kingdom Metazoa; phylum Arthropoda; class Insecta; order Lepidoptera; family Noctuidae; genus Helicoverpa; species Helicoverpa assulta. Next base: position 1,501,965 of record CAWLCW010000008.1, read on the forward strand.
GATGGGAGTACATTTATAAACTTCTATGAGTATAGATATTATGTAAAGGTTGGTCTGTTGATGTAACCTTACGGTTGTAGGCCTACTTTGATTGATGATATGCTTACTACAGTTATTGATAGTGACGTAGACATATTGACCTACGTGTTTTACGTTCAACAAACGTGAATCTCAAGGCTAATCTATTTTGTTATATATATTCAACAACAGGCCAGCAGGTAGCTCTAAAACTATAGTTAAGCTTTTTAAGGTTAATTACTTACCTAAATCAAAGGATTTTATGGTCGCTAAGGCCTTCCACTTGTCCTGAGTCTGTTTATCCATGGTGTTTATATATTTTTTTTCCTTTTCCAATTTTCAATGATCAGTATACATCAGCCAAGACTTTAATTCGTTAAAGTCTCGAAAAGCCATCTTACTCAGTTACGAGACATTTTTAATTTATGATTTCACTACAAAATAATAAAATGCCAGATATTTACGCTAACTAATAAAAATAAAAATAACTACAGCGAATTTCACACACACTCGATTCTTGTCCACAAAACTGACTATAGACAACGTAGAACAATGTAGAACACTAAGGAAACGTCAATGTCACCAAGAATAAGGCATGTATTCATATCAATCTTTATAAAAATTGATTTATCTCAATCAATTTTCAGTTAATCTTAGACATCATTGACTGTGTTTCGGATGGCACGTTAAACTGTAGGTCCCGGCTGTCATTGAACATCCTTGGCAGTCGTTACGGGTAGTCAGAAGCCAGTTAGTCTGACACCAGTCTAACCAAGGGGTATCGGGTTGCCCGGGTAACTGGGTTGAGGAGGTCAGATAGGCAGTCGCTTCTTGTAAAGCACTGGTACTCAGCTGAATCCGGTTAGACTGGAAGCCGACCCCAACATAGTTGGGAAAAGGCTCGGAGGATGATGAATTTTCAGGATGGGTCATGGATGGGTTCTGATGTGTAGTATGTACTTATACAAATGTGAAAATAGCAATGTTCAGTAAAGTTTAAAAGTTTATTTGAGATCTCTCTAATGATAATTTCCTTGCGTGAAACTAAACATAGTTTCGCATTTATGGTAAAATGTCACTGTCATATAAATAATGAATGAATTTGACAGAAAAACAAACGCAGGAAATCCATGTGCGTTAAATTTTTCTTATTTTGATAATAATTAATAAATTACAACAGCAAGATGAATCTACTACCTAAAAGCCACAAGGAATTCAGTGAAAAGGACTACTGGAACAAATTCTTCAAAAAACGCGGCAACAAGGCATTCGAGTGGTAGGTTATATTCATGTTGTATTCTTGTTTTGAAACGCAAATATGAATTCTACTACTTTTAATTGAATTATTTCCCAGGTATGGCGAGTACTTGGAGTTGTGTGGACAGTTACACAAGTATATTAAGCCAAAGGATGCGATACTTATAACAGGATGCGGTAATTCAAGCCTTAGCGCGGACCTCTACGACGTTGGATATGAAAACATCACAAATATAGACGTTTCAGAAGTAGCTATCAAGCAAATGAACTCCATAAATTCTCACAGAATAAACATGAAATTCCTCTGTATGGATGCTTTGAACACAACTTTCTCTGATGAGGAATTTAACGTAGTTTTAGATAAAGGTACTTTAGACGCCCTCATGCCTGATGATTCGGAAGAGACACAAAAGACCATAGACAAGTACTTTGCTGAAATCAAAAGAGTTCTAAAGCTTGGAGGTCGGTTTGTGTGTATATCTTTGCTTCAGAGCCATATTTTGAGTAAGTTGTTGGAGACATTTTGTGATAAGTCTTGGATGTTCCGAGTGGTCAGATGCCATGAAGCTGAAGAGAGGAATGCTGAAAATGCTGATGGACCTACACTACCTGTATTTGTTGTTGTTGCTACAAAGTTCAAGGCAATGCCACAATTAGTAAGTTATAGTATCAATCAATATTTGTAAGTAAATGAATGGTGTTAATCATATCATCGTTTTAAAACCGTTGAAACTATTTTAATTTATTTGGAAAATGTCTTTGGATGATGAAATACTAATTATTAAAAAGAAACCCTGGTATTCAAAATAATTATAAAAATAATTTCTGTTATAAATAAAAATTTATTAAAAATGACTTGAATCTTGATAATCAATGTTTACTCTATGATTTCCACAGATATTAGAATTATGCTTGGCCGGTGAAAAGATGCAGAGACTACAGACCCCTGAAGAGTTGAAGACTTATGTGAAGTCAGCTCAGGATGCTGCATTTGTTACCAATGGACTTGCGAAAACTAGCCTGGATGAAGATAATGAGGTAGGTTTATGGACAAGGTTTCTTTAGAAATAAAAATTATGAAAAGGACACTATACAAAAGGTGGAGTATGGTGTACATAGAGGTAGTACCTACCATAAGGGATTTTATAATGGGAGTAAATAGGGAGTCCAAAAAGAGATACACATAAAAAGAACTTAAGATAGCATATGAGGATAGTACATAAAATTGTGTGAAGAGGTAGTATAAAAGTACATAAAAGAGTTTATAAGGGGAGTATATAAGACAGTATACATACAGTGAAGTAAATAGGGTTTGTATGTAAGTCAGTACATAAGAAAGTATATAGTGGAAGTACTTCTTATTTCCGTTGGCTCTACAACCCTTTGTGGGTCTTGGCCTCCTCTACAATCATCCTCCAGTTATCACGAAGCTTGGCTGTCCTTCTCCAGTTGGTAAACTTTCCTATTCTTTTCTTGTGAAGGTATCTCTGGACCTGATGCAGCCAGGAGAAGACACGCCGCGGTACACTCTGTATGTGGTAGACCAGAAGCGTTCGCAGGCCATCAACAAGTATGCAGTCTTCATTGTACCACAGGGCAGGTGAGATTACTTACATTATATGGTTTAGCTGATTTTAGAATACTGATTGTGAGATGACGGCTGATAGAATAGTATGGAATTAGAGAACATGCAGTGCTGGTGCCAAATAAAATTGGGATAAGAGCATGAGGTTGATGAGAGCTGATTAAATTTTAAAATTCTGCAGGCAAAAATAAAGCCTCGAAAATTACTGCGCGTATACTCGCGGCAAAACATTTAAAGTTATGCATAAAAGTTACAAATACCTACAATATGTCGTGTTGCTGCTGTCATTTAGTAGCCACAAACGCAGCGGTATAGTTGTCGCCAAAGTTAATGGCGGCTCGCAAGTGTCTTCAAACTATGTACATCTCTCGCGCACCTTCCTTGATCCACTGACACCTAAAAGTGGTTTCTACGTAAATGCCTCCGCTATATTCCGTGTACGTGTTTTTATTTCAGTTAAGAATACATAGTGATTATAGTACAATATACATAATTATAGCAACATAAACACATAAATACAGGCGGTCTGGTGAATGGCTGTCAAAAATAGTAGCAGCGCGTAAACATCGCCCACTGACTGTTTTATTGAGAAAGAGGATCTGTTTCTGCATACAAAATAATTTCATATTTTGTATGTCTTTTCAGAAAGGATTTTAAAATTGATTTTATTTGGAGATAAAAACGATTGGCAACATTCCTAGGGATTTTTTCTTCTAAAATCATATAACTTCAGAAAACATACAAATATTATCAAAAAAAAAAATACTACGAAATCACTAACCATTGATCACCATTTGCGGTTCTCACAAAAATATGATTATTATAGTAATCACCTCTGTCACTCCCCATTCCAAAATGTTTTTTTTTTGTTAAGGGTTACGTTTCGTGTTTTTCACGAGAGGATCCGCAGTATATGGCTTGTACATAAAAAAGTTTAGTTCATATAAAAAGAGGCGTAGTCGTGAGGCGCGAGCGCAGTTGCTTATAAAATTGTTTTGGAAGCTTTCGAACGCTCGTGTTTTTGTGCATATTGGAAATTGTGCTATTTTATTGTGTTTATAAAGTTTTGTTTTGCATTTTCAAGGATATTTGGTTAATTTTAGGTAGGTACTAATTTCTTATGGCAATGTATTTTTTGCTGGAGCTTATTTTTGTGATATGTTTCGATTTCGATGAGCGATTCTGGTGATAAAATTATTTTATATGAAAATACAAAAGTCACCTTTCAATTTGCACCTTTGGCCTTTATTTTGCTATTATTGTAAAACCTACTTTGATAATATGCATCCATTTTTAACTACAAAAGTCAGCTTTCAATTTGACTTGATATCCATTATTTTATTTGAAATTCCTGAGAGGCATTCATTTTCTTTTTGAATCACCTTTCCTAGTCTCAACAAACACCGGTTAACGAATCCATTTCGTGAATACCTATTCTATAGTAAAAAAAAAAAACTAGCATAGTAAATTCTAGACTAAGTTATTTTGAACAAGCCAGATACCTACTGCGTTTTTGCCGCTTCCCACTCGTCGGTAAGCAGTGAAACGTCTGTAAAACTGTTGTGGCACACACCTATCAGCAAGATAGGTACACTATTATAATAACTTAGTGTACCTGTGACATAATGTATACACCATTATATTTTTTTATGTTTTTGTTTTCTGTTTTTGGGAATATGCTGCGCCATTTCTTGTTGTCAACAAAAACATGATGGTAGGACTACAGGATAAGTGTAGGCGGTCGATTAGTCAGAGGAATCGCTTTTGTTTTTCTGGCAAATTGTTATTTTTGATAATTTTTTACTAGCTTGTTTACTGGACAGTGTGCTTGAATTGGTACGCCAACCAATTCAAGCACACTGTATTGTGTATTGCTGTGGTTGAGGCCTTAGGTTCAATTCCCGATTTCAATATAGCCTTGCGCGGTTAAGGAGTAGGTAATCGAAATAAGATGGTTTCCAGTGTTTAGAAATCTTTAGGTAATATTTCTTCTTAAATGAAGGAAAGCTACACTATCCCCGTGTGATATAGGCTATATTTTATCCGTTCACGGTAACACGTTTCCACGGAAACATCTTCAATAAATACATCACTCTTTACATGTACCTTCTCAATATCAGCTCACCTCATTTCCAGCTACCTCAATACTACTCAAATAAACCGAAAAGTCCCCACTTATCTCTGCCTACTCGATTACCTCATATCTAGCATCATGGCATAAGAATCCATTAATGTCGCCAGCCGTCGCTCATACATCATAGTTGAGCAGAAATAGACGCCTGGAATTACTGCGCTGTCCTTGTTATTGTTTATTATGATAGGGTTGACTAAATAAATGAGTTAAGTACCATGATTCTGGTGCACAAAAGGCTTAAGAAGAAACATGGTTTGTTTTAGTCAGTGTCTGACACTTACAGCGGATACAGCATAAATAAAACTTCTCCTAATAATTATATATTCCTATTCCTCCTAATACATAATTCTGATTCTTATAAGAAGGAATTATCTAGAGAACGGACTGCACGGTTGCCTACGCTTATAAAGTATTTTTATGTTTTGTTTACAACTTTTAAAAATAGGATATTTTTTGCAGTCATGAAAATAATATTTTAAAATTACTTTTACCGCTAATTACCCTTCATGCACGCACTAACGTGTATATAACATAGATATATTTTTATACAGCAAACAAGACACACCCACTAGTCAGTTGCACACTGGAATATAAATAGAAGTGTTGATCAACAAGACATCGGCGCGTGCGCCGGTCAACTGTAGGCTGTCCTCTAGCGTTGGGCGCCAATGTTGGTACGCCAACATTTGTTTGGATCGCGAGCTTTATTGCAGACAAACTTTTGTTTTTTTTTTTCTAATATATTTTTTCCAACAAATTATGAGCTTACAAGCTAATGACCAATGTTGGTGCAATATTGGGCCCAATTCAAATCTCCCTTAACGCAGTTTGGTCCAAATTATAGTATTTGCGTCAAAGACGTTATTTTGATAAACAAATGTTTGAGAATAGTTTATTACGTAGTAACTGGCTGACGGAGTATTCATTATAATTTGATATATTTCAGCACATTCGCTTGAAGCATTGACAAATTACTGATTTATCACGGTTGAATGCGTTTGTGCAATTAAAATGTCGTATACCAGTGTTTAGAGCAAGATCGATGTTACCTTAATATATTGCTTTTCTTTCTTTCATGCTCACCCCTTAAATAGTCATTATTTGCGATTTCACAAAATATTTGCCTATATGCTATTCCAGCATATTATTATGCAAGAAAGTATTGCATTTATCAGTCTAGCAAAAAATACCTAACATCTAGATATATACACTTCTTTGATGGCAAAATAGAATTTTCAACGACAGCAAGAATTTAGAAAATACAGTCCCCGAATGTAGAAATTACATTTTTCTGCTGCTGTTAATCCAAGGTTGACTTAAAATGGCCCATATAACTTGAAAACTCCACAGTCTAGTATAAAGGTGGCTTTTGTAATCCACCGTACTGTTAAACTATACATAATCCTTCTCACTAAATATTCCAGAGAATCAGAGTGGTTATTCGGCACGCCGGCCGGTCGGCGTCAGCTTCAGGACTCGGCACGGTTCGGCAGGCTAGTGGTGGCGGTGCTGCGGAGAGGACACAAGTTCGAGTCGCTAGACGCCGTGAAAGAAGAGCTCGCTCACGCCGCTAAGATGCTCATTCCTTATGGGTTGACGGGACAGGTGGGTTGTTGGCAGAAATAGCTGCACGGGTTGGTCGGTCAACTTTGACACCATACTGACCTGTCCATGCAATAATTCAGGCAGCATTGAGAAACCAAAAAGTGTAACACTAATATTTTTTTGCAATATCATAATGCATCCGACCTGATCGCAAACCAACTTCATTTTTTTGGGGAAAGGCAGTCTATCTCGGCTCCGTGGATTTTTACATCTCCTTTTTCTCTTTTAGTAAGCCAATATAGTAGTGTTTCTAAAACCAGTATGATATATAATATATTCTTATGAGCCGTCTACCTAATTTTATACAAATACCTTTTCCCACTTACAGATCCCGTTCCTCTCACTAGGCAGCGACGTGGGCCGCCGGGTGAAGGTGTTCGAGGGTAGCTCCACCTTCTCCGGGGACTTCGTGGTGGAGGACGTGGATGTAGACGGTGCTACCCACAGGAGGCTCGTCTTCCTCGACAACCAGTTCCTCGTTCAGTCGGAAGCTAAGTTGAAGAGTGGTGAGGATCTATCTTAGCCGTTTAGCGAAATACCTAGACGTATATTGGAGTTTCTTGCCAGTTCTTCTCCATAAGACCCACACTTTGTAACCGTGCACCTAGCTATTGACGTTTCTTATAAATCTGTAATAGGTCTATATGAAATAAAAACTTTTGACTTTGACTAATTAAATGAAGGTCAGAGACTTATTTTAAAAATCGGTTCAAAATTTTTATTTTCCCAAAATTTTTTGTATTTAAAACTTTTAACATAAGTGCCGATTTGACTTTCGAATGATAAATTGCTTACCTAATACTTACACATCCAAAACTTTTCAAAAACTAACAAAATGTTTTTCAATTTACAGTAAAAAGGAAAAACAAGACCAAACTCGTGGTAGACTTTGGCCACATATCACTCTACCATTCTTTCATGTGTGTTGGAGTTCAAATCGCCAGGTCATCCACAACCAATGTAGCTGTCTTGGGTTTAGGCGGAGGCAGTCTCTGCATGTTCCTGAGGAAATGTTACGATAATCTTAAGGTCACTGCAGTTGACCTCGACCCCGCGATGTTGGAGGTCGCCAAAAACCATTTTGAGCTGCAAACTGATGAGAAGTTGGAAGTACAGATTAAGGATGGTCTGGATTTCTTGAAGGATGAGGTTAAGAATGGTGAGTACTTTTTTACAGTGTAATCTTTATACATAGAGCTTCATACCTCTTTATAATGAGTCACCTGACATAAGATCTACATAAAAATTTAAATACTCATTTTATTAGTTCACTAGCTTCTGCCAGCGGTTTCACTCGCATCCCGTGGGAACTACTTCCCGTACCGGGATAAAAAGTAGCCTATAGCCTTCCTCGATAAATGGGCTATCTAACACTGAAAGAAATTTTCAAATCGGACCAGTAGTTCCTCAGATTAGCGCGTTCAAACAAACAAACAAACAAACTCTTCAGCTTTATAATATTAGTATAGATTTCTTTAAGAAGTTACCTTTTATTCATCCTAAAAATAGCGTATCATTCTACTTGCAAACATTTTGCTCCCTTCAGCTCTTGCTACTAATTCATAGCAGATCAACTTTACTATGTCAGTATTTTTCTATTAGACTATTTTACTATTATTGATTAAATCTCCTCCTTGCTTACCTTTCACGACTCCCAACAAATATGCAGAATAAATAACATAATTATTAATACCTACTTACTTTCTATACTAATTTCGTGTGTTCCAGGTAACCGCTACGAGGCAGTAATGTTTGACATGGACAGCAAGGACCGCACGGTGGGGCTGTCGTGTCCTCCGCGCCAGTTCCTAGACAACCAAGTGCTCGATGATGTCAAGAAAATACTTACGGATGACGGTAAGATATTAACGATTGATTTGGGTAATACTGAGATTTATCATGTGGCTTCAATATGACTGGAGATAATTATGTTGGTGCCAAACATGCTAAAGTACCTAGGCAACATTTCAAAGATAGTTTCGAATCTGACGAACCTTTTGCATAACCTATACTTACCATTGTCTTACTTACACATTCTCAACATAACTCAATCTATTCTTTTCAGGCCACTTCATCCTAAACTTAGTCTGCCGCGACGTAGAACTCCAGCAATCTATTATGGACACGTTAAAACGTCACTTCAAGCATTTAACATCAGTCAAATTGTATGAAGAAGTAAATGAAATAATATTTGCTAGCAATAGTACTAAGTTATACAATGCTGATGATTTTGACAAAGCTGTGAGAGAGTTAAACGCATGTGCTCGGAATAAGAAACTTGTAGATATCAGATGTGTGGACTTGAAAGATTTTATGCAGTCATTAACTATTATTTCGTAAGGAATAAATGTTCTATTTGATTGTAAGTTAATAATGTTGTCGCTCTAACTGCTGTTTATAATATTGTTGGACTGTTTTATAGAATTGGTAAGTTATAACAGTTTTTTTTCTGTTATTAACTCTAAACTTAAATGTAACGAATGTAAGTAGAAATCTGATTTTATACCCAAAAGAAGGTAATGTCGAACTTTTCAGGCTTAGAAAACCCCATAGCACGCCTCAAGACTACATGGGCCTGTAATAACCCTATAATATAGATTTTAAATAAAATACTATTTGCTCACTTTGTCTCCAAGCAAGTCACGTTTTATCATATTGTTAATGCCATAGATCTTATTTATATTTAGATTAAGCTCAACAAGTATTTAATACAGATTGATAACTCTATTCAGCAATTCTGATTGTATTCAGTACTCATGTCAAATTCAACAAACAAAGTTATGTATTATTAAACTTGTTTAATAACTTTAAGATATCAATATTTACATTATGTATGAGGATGTTCTTGCTGTTTGTAAATATTATGTCTAAGTGCATTATATTTTGTGTTCGACACTATGAATGAAGTTGACAATGAACTGAGATTGTAAATACAGGATGCTGTAGGTTTTATCCTAATTTTATAATAGAATCGTCGTTATTATCAATTTATTTTAATTAAGTATAACTTTCTGTGATAGGTGTAATTGACTTTGTAATAAAATAAAACAACAGAATAAAATTAATGCATTTAATGCCATTTCTTTGTTTACCGATCGCTCCCCACTCGAGACTAGTACTCGTCTTACCAATTTCGCATTATTGTCGCCTTTCAATACATCCACAAGCAAACATCATCGCATAAAATTAAAATTTAACACGCTAACAATTAGGCTCCCTAATTTATCACAATTGGCACCTATGAGGTCTACTAACAACAAATATACAATAATTTAAACATTAATATTCGCAAGGAAATAAATTACAATAGCGACACGCTTAATACATTAAGCGGAATACACGACACTTCTAAATTACAATAAGTTCCTCAAAACACTTTCTTCAGTATGTTCTTAAGACTTTTCTTCTTTTTGCTACCACTGTTCTCGTTTTCTGGTTGTCCGTTCTGTGATATTTCCGTGGATTCTGACCACAGGCTGCCCGTGGGCGACTCCGACGCAGCTTTCTTGTTCATGTTGCCGTTGAACACTGGCTCAATCGTCCTGACGACTGGGCTAGGAGTACTCCTGCTACTCTGCCTGCTCAATGTCCTCAGGAAAGCTGGCGACGACAACCGTCGCGTTTTCATAGTCTTTGTCTTCAAATTGTTGAAGAACGACCCATTAGTTTTTGGTAATTCTCGCTTAGGCGGATTGGAAGCGTCACTTTCACTGAATTCTTTAGGTTCGGTCACTGGCGCGAAGAATTCCTCTTCGTCTAACGGTATGGGATTATCCTGAAGCTTGCCAATGCTATCTGGTCTCGTCCACTCTTTGGATTCCATCTCACCTGTTCTATGTATTATAGATGTCTTTCTTCTTCTATTTTTGCGAGCGATTTGCCACTCGCCGTCTTCTTCATCTCTAATCATCTCTTCGGTAGACTGTCTAGCAATTTGCAAGGCCTCCTCGCTAGGACGGCGCTTCTTCGCCGACGGCGTCTCATGCCCACTGACACCTTCTACAGATTTTCTCCTGAACCTGTCTTGTTTCTTTTTGGACTTTTTTATTACTGGTATAATGACGGGTTCTGGCTTCCGTCTTCTGGAGAAAAAATAGAATGCTATGGCGAATATTATTGTTTGGAACACGACAAATTTGAAGAAGTTGATATTGCCGAACCAGCTGTCTCGTTCCTCCATGAGGATATGCATGGCTGCTGCCATTTGTCCCATCTGTTCCTGGAGGCTGGTCATCTGCTCCAGGTATTTCTGCTCTCGCTCGTTGCTCTTGCGTCGCTCCTCAGTCATCTGCTGCACGGTTTTCTCGAAGGTCTTCTGCATTTCTTCGACTTGTTTCTTGTAACGCCTGCTCAGCTCCTCGAGGTATTGTCCCGAAAGAGACATGTTACGCTCCAGTGTCTGGAATTGAGAATAGAATATTATTAAAACATATTTTTGCAGACTAAAAATTGTGTGCGAGTACTTCTTATCTATCACTGAAAGTTATTTTGTTATTTTTGACTATTAATTAAACTTATTATTTCCCCAACATCATAGTGTTCCTAATGCCCCTATTATGACAATTATTAAATAAATAAAAATATGAAATAGTCTTGTATGCAACTCGGCATAGAAAAATAGCAATATAGATATAATATCGCTTACAATACCAACCTTCACTCTGTTGGAAAGCCGCAGGAACACAGATTCCTTCTGCAGCGTCGCCTGCCCCTGGTTCTGATTCTGTGACGAGGGCATGCCGGCGGAGGGTGTCGGGTCTACCGCCATCTGATCGAAGTCTGACATAAAGTTCTCATTATCTATGATTATGGGATCAACAACTTCTTCAACAAAATTGTTCTCTTTTGGTTTTTCTGTGACAACTTCGACTTTCACATACTTTGGATCAGTTTTTTGAACGGTATCTTTATTTTCTTCTACGACTGTTTCAGTATTCTTGTCTATTTCTGGCGTTGGTTCTGGCGCCTCTTGTACTGGCTTCTCTTCAGTCGTAGGAAGTTCTTCGATCTTCTCATCAGCTGACTCATGCTGCTCTCTCGGCAACTCAACGAGAACAGCGGTACCTTCAGGTGTAGCTTCCGTCGTTGTTTTCTCTTCCGAAAGAGTGGTCTCATTAGCTTTTTCATCATCAGAAGCTGTACTTTTATCCGGAACTAATTTTACCTCTAGTTCTGAATTCGTCTCACTGCTTACGGCTTGCGGTGACTCATCAACAGTTACATTCATGGTAACATTCAGTTCTGTTTCAAAACTTGTGTTTAAAACAACTTTCTTTTCTTTAATAGCTAAGATATTACAGAGGGCGGCTAAATATTTTCGAGGGAATAAAGCATTCATATAAGCGACGCGTTCATCACTAAACTCTATTGTCTTTGTACTTTTAAAATCTAGTCCGTACTGCTGGCAGATGCCGGTACACTTCAAAGTCTCGCGGAGGAACACCTGACGCACTAAACTCACTAACTTGTCCGAGCTACAGCTAATTAGTTCGTACACTTCATTGTAAAGCGTCTCACTGCAATTATCACACACTATAATATGGCTGGGCGAACAACACCGTTTGTACGTTTCGTCTGTCGACGTATCGTTGTGTTCTAAGGATACGTTTTTAGGAACTTCAGTTTTCACCAGCGCTTGTGCCGCTTTCTTCATGATTGACATCACTGCGTCTCTCGCAGAGCCGAACAGATTCTTAGAGGGCTCTGTTTCAGCAGCAGGAATGTCAGGTACGTCTATTATTTCATCATCCTCATCCTCGTCAATGTGAGCGGGATGCTGAGAGTTCTCCTTTTCTAAAACTTCGAATTCTGACGTGCCGTACACTTTAAAGAGGGATACCGGGCAGTAGTGCTCGGACCCGTGGTGAGAGAGCATCTCAACTTTGATAAATTTTCCAAATAAATGCGGGTAAAGATCAAAACTCTGCACGTCTCTCATGTCTTGCGCCGCGAACTGGCCGACGCTGGCCCAGTCCCTCGTCGGGAACCGGTCGCTAAAATATACAGCGATATCTTTGGGGGTAGAGGAGAATAGCTCGAAATTGGCTATTTCGATCTTCTGCGCCTGCACAGCCTCGCAGAGCTCGACGACGAACCAGATGCGGCTGTTGCAGGTGTTGAGCATGTACTCGTCCCTGTTGGGCGACAGGATGGAGCTGGCGGAGCCGGCCTCGGGGTTTACGGCCACGATCTTGGCGCCGCACGCGAGCGAAGCGTAGTTCTTCGATCGCAATTTAGTGCTTTTACTACTAAAATTCGTATTACTATGACTAGGTTGACTCGAGTGGTTTAGTACTGTGTCTTTTTTCTCGGCTTCGGCCAGCTGTTTCTGTGCCCACTCTGAGAACGAGGGTATGTCCTCTTGTGGTGTTTCTGGTTTGACTGGAATGTTTTCTGTTTCTTGTTCTTTCGGTTCGTCGATTTGAGATTCTGTGATGATTTCTATGTCCATCGTCGGCGCTTGAAATGCTTCCTCTACCTGCCTGGTCTCATGCTGCACGGGCTTGGCTTTGACGACGAGCCGTGGTTCAGTGCTTTCCTTCTCCGCGTCTTCCGGTGGTTTCTCTGCGACATCTTCAACGGCGTCACCGTCGATGATGGAGAATATCTTGGTGTCATTGTGTTCCTCCGAGTCGTTGACGAACAGTAGTTCGTCTGGATGCCTCAATTCCAATTTGGCGTTGTCTGCTAGCGATATGAGCACTGGAGGTTGCCCGGTGTCAGGTAATCTGTAATAGAGGAAAACAGCACCCGTTAGAAACTATTAAAAACTAGTAAGTACAGTTGGAAATTATAATGCAGTAATTAAAAAACCTAAGAAATTCCCGCTTCATCGATGTTGCATAAAACATTACATTTTGAAATTACATCATAAAGTCTACTTTTTATTGCTTCATTAAATCTCTAATGATATTAATTTCCATAATTCACGAATAATTAACCGCATAAATTACAATATTGCAGACGATTTTTGATAAGCTTTGGATTCATATCTCTTCCACATAATATGAATTTTGCAACACAAACGATCACCGAAGACGGTATGAAAATCTGTACACATATAAGATTTCTAGCAAACAATCTCTCATTCTGAGACCATTACATAAACTAGATAGACCAATAAAAAATGTGCCGCATTCTACCGATATCGGCTTGCTGGGGCGCGCCCATACCGCATTGCTGGTCGGACCACACAGCCGACAATGGGACGGAATATATCGCTAAGATTTCACACGATTTATGATCATTGGTTTCAATGAGCGCAATTGAAACAAGCGTTCATGAGAACACTATGGAGATGTGATGTTGTTAAATAATTGTGGAGGGCGATGGACTGGTCTATAAGATTTTATTGTGATTGTGAATTGAGTGTAATAGTCCTATGTTGAAGAATAAATCTATCTTTATTTTTAAAATTTAATGGCACTTTTAGTTATAATTTTATAACTCACGAACGGTTTGAATAGGTGAGCTATTCAAACCGAATAATAATGTTTAGGCTTTGTTCGGACTATTTAGTAGATGGTTTAAGTGAAGTTTGCACAAAATCGGTTGAGCGGTTCTTCATAGTTGCCCCGGGACAACCAGTTACTTATATTTTTCTTCAACAAAATATAAGTTTGCCCAGTGATTACTTAAAACTAGGTTAACCTATACAAGTACCTACTCGGAAAAATACAGCCTCAATTTTGCGTCGAAAATAATACATTATTTTTAGGAACCTATTTTCATGTCCAAACCTGCCTCGCAAAAGATAGCTTGGAGCGTTAAATCGATCCCAAAAAATTTAGGTCACAATTTTCCACATTATGAATTTTGCTTTCGTCCCTAGTTTTTTCGTTTTTTCTTATCGTGTATTGGGTTCAAGGTTCCTGAGTTGTAAGAGCCAATCATGTGTAATTGGGAACAATTTTCATGACTAGACACAGTCTTCATTTCAGATGTTCCGAGTGTCCAGTTATCTCACTTTGATAATTTTCAGTAGGTATGTAGATTTATTTTTTATGTTTATTTGCGACAAGACTGTTTCAAGTGGATATGTGTGCTTTGTAAGAATATGTATCTTTTGGAGTTAGGACTCATCATCTTACCAGAGCGATGGTCAACAGAAACAATGTCCATACAAAAGTAGATCTGTTGACATGACACTCGAGTGAATTCGCAAGAGAACTATTGCATCTTTTGTGTTATAAAAATTAAGATTGTGTTGTTTTTATTGTGCCTTCTTTATTTGTATATTCTATTGTCTTTTCATTTTATAGCTGTTGTTTGTTTATGTTTTCATTTATCATTGTGTAGTATTGTGTCCTGTCTATAGCATTAGGTTTAGATAAAAGTAATGGTAGATTAATGGTGTAAATAAATAAATGTCCCTCGCCTTTTCCCTACTACGTTTAAGTCGGCTTCCAGTCTAACTGGATGCAGCTGAGAACCAGTGTTTTACATGGAGCGACTGTTGGACGAAAAATGCCATATTATGTATAAAAATTATACAGCTTAAAACATATTATTTACGTAGCGTGATAATTTAGACATGACCAAACTATCTTAAATTTCGTGCTTCGAAACCACAGCACTAATCCAATCTAGGTTCTCGATTTCAACTGTCGAAAGGCTCATTTAATTTCAATAAGTTGGCGATCGATTTTAATTTCAATAAGTGTATTCCGAATTAAAAACCGAAGAACGTTCTCGGTTTTGTGGAAATGAGGACAAATGGAAAGAATATGAGGTCAGGGGTATACTTGGACAGGTATGCAGTATTAGAATAAAAGAGTTTATAGAAAGTATTCTCATAGAATATTGAAATCATTTGGAAATTTGAAACCTGAAAAAGGATTGAAGACCGAGTTGCACGTTTTGGGAATCGAAATTACTAGATTTCTGTTCATGATGCGATCCATTTTAATACAATTTTAATTTTGAACATATACATATACGTTACCTAATCATAATAGGTATGACTGATATTTTATACTGCACCAATTATGTATTTAGTAATTTCCCGTAGCAATTACAACATTTTGTAATATTTTTTGATTTTGATACGCATCACAAACAATATATCGCAGTCATTGTTGATTTAAATCGGTCAGGGTTTTGATAAAACATAAAAGTAGTCACTATACAAAATGAAAACTGCACTAGTCAGTTTTATCTCGAATACTGCTTATTTTTTCTACTCAAGGAAGGAATTGTAAAATTGAATCAGTCATTGCAGAGATTATTGCCAACCAACAAGTTTACAGTTACAAAAAAATTGTGCTCATTATTTTAAGTAAAAAAGCTAGTGTCATTTTCAGTGATTAATTACTGTATCAATTACTTACAGTTTGAACAACAATATCGACGTTACAATAATGTTAAATATATCGAGTGACAGACAAACATAATTGGATATAAGTATAGGAAGTGCTGATTCATAGTTCAAATATCGAGTCACTTTTGGAAAGGTGAGTACTTATCAAATTGCAGACATACTATAATATTGATATTATTTGCAAATAAGCCCACTACCTATCAAATTGCGTATTAACTTCAATATTGAATAATAATTATGGTAAATAAACCTGTCTCTCGTGCACCAGTGTCTCTTTGGTCTATCAGTCAAGTTCACGCTACTTCTGAGCTGTAGGTTCGAGTCTCCGGTTGACCAATGTTAATAGTTTTATTCATATGGAAATTGAGTCCTATTCTATGTCAATTAGATGGCATTCATTGCCATAGCTTGCTCAATTGACGCGCCCCATTACCGCATTTGCGGTGCACTGAGAAAAGTGCGGTACGCCATTTTAGCTAAGACAAGCTCTGCTATTAGCCCGGTCAATTTAGATATAAAAATAGTGGTTAAATAACAATAATTCCCGGAAAGCCAAAATATTAATGAAGAGCTCGGGCTTACCACGAGTCTTAAAATCGCGATTTCTCACGAATGGTAAATCTTAGGAAAAAAAATCAAAGAACCATTTTGTAGAGAATTTTAAGATCTACAACTTTGGTCTGATGTCTTTTTTGATAAAACTTACCGTTTTCTAAAAAAAAAAAACCTTAAATTTTGACTTTTGACCTCGAATAACTTTTAACGAACACATGGGATCGATGGGGACTTTTGACATTTTATTTGTAATGGTAAACCCAAGCTGTCCACCAAAATTTGGCTTTCCGGGAATTTTTGTTATTTCAAATGTCTATTTTGACCTAGTCCGGTCAAAATAAGATTCAGATTCAGATTCAGATTCAGATTTTTATTTGTAAACATAGGTACAGATACACATGAGTGTGAGATGTTACAATTTTGTTGGTTCTCTATGCTTGGCCATTAGGCGTACAAATGTTAATGGTTTTATTTAAAAAATTAAAAAAAATGTTGGGATGTCAAAACAAATACCAAATTATTAGATTTTTCCCAAGATATCAATTACATACAATAATTTATTAAACTCGATTACAATGTCAAAACCATATAGTATCTAAAAATTACACTAATTAAATCTTAGTCAAAACAAAAAAAATGTCAAAAGATAGAATATTTAAATATCAAACGAAGGTAATACAAAAATAAGGCCTTCAGTAAAATACAAATATAAGGTCAAATGAAATAAAATAATAATATTGTAATATGTCAATTAAGCTCACAAATCATTATGTAATGTAAAAATACAATAAAAAATTATGAAGACTTATTTTTATTTTATGTTTTTAAGTATCTAAAGGAGGAATTATAGAATTATCATCCAGGTAGTCTTTTATTGAATAATAACATTTATTAATTAAAATTTTCATGAGCGTGATTTTGAATTTTTTCAGATTTAACGATTTTAATGTTTCAGGCAGCTTGTTGAGGTACATGTAAGGTACATGTAAGTGTGATACGACAACTCGGATTTTTTATACACAATGCTTGTGTCGCAAAACCACGACAAGAACTAACAAGGACATGAGCAACAACTTTTTTGTACAGAAATATATCAACTAGGGCATGCAATACCGGTTTACCGGTTTCGGTTTTACCGGTAAAACCGCCCATTTTCGTGACTTTTAATTTACCGGTAAAAATAATATGTAACCGGTAATTTACCGGTTTTTGCGTTTTTGTGATAATATATAGCAATTGTTCATTTAACGTCAAATCTTCATTATGTAGCCTGAACATAATGTAATATTGCAGACATTACATATTGTAAGAGTGTTAAAGCTGCTATTTTTTAGGAAAGTAAACTTATGTGGCTCCTTAACTATCTCTAGGTTAGATACAAATCTTCATTCTCATCTTAATTTATAACATCTAAACAAATTTTATTCATTCGGTTAATCTGAATTTCCTCAGAGCTGTCAGTTCCTATTAGATAAAAATGTAGCTTATGCTTATTTTACCTACTCTATGACCTTATTGAGCAAGGGCTTTTACTTCACTACCATGCGGACAGCACTGAGGACACGGTGGAGCACACAGTCTAGGTGTGCACTGCCTGGGAAGGGTACCGCCGTGTCGTCGTCGAGCCAATAGGCAGCGACGACCTCCGGCCCTGGTTCAAGCCATAGTCCGAAGCGAGAGGGAATGGGAAGCCGTCGCCTCCTTCTGCGAAACAGTCATTCTCAGTCTCTCCCAGTCAGCTCGAGAAGGAGACGGTGGAGCGCCTGCGAGTTCGCACCTCTCATCCCAACCGCTGTAGTGGACCGAAGACACCACGGACGCCGAGTGTCGAGAGACGACTCCCGGCCACCGTAGGCGTCGGTCTGTGGACGATGAGTTCGGGTGGCTCATCGTTCCTCCATCTGCATAGACAACAGACCCGTGTCGGCGGCCCGAGTTGTTCCACGCGCAGGGCCAAAACCATGGTCCATAAAATTCCCACGATTTACCATAAAAAGGGCTTTCACTTCAATGAAAAAAATGATTTTTTTTTCACGGTAATTCTTAGCGTTTATCCCGTCTTGTGACGGGGTCCGCTTTCCGTATCTTCTTCTTCCACTTCGCTCTATCCAGGACATCTTCCTCTTCAAGTTCGTAGATTTTCATTTCATTCATTACGACACTCAACCACCACCGTTTCGGCCTGCCTCTGCGCCTTTGACCGGGTATATTGAGATTGAGTACACAACATTGGCGATGTATTCAGGTGGTCTCCTTTTTACATGGCCGAACCATCGCAGCCGTTTCTTTTGCATTTTGTCGACGACATCGCGTTCGGATGGTACTGACATGTTTTTTTTTACGGCCCACGTCCCAAAAAATGTTTACCACCTTATACCTTGTATTTTTAATTATTTTTTGCTTTTAGACTACCCAATCTTATTGATATAATATCACATTTAAAAAAAATACAAAAATTACCGTTTTACCGGTTTACCGGTAAAAATATTTTAGTTACCGAATTTTTACCGGTAATTTTTATTTTACCGGAATTGCATGCCCTAATATCAACACAACAAAAATATTCAGTTTCAGCGACGCTTCAAATTACCTCTACATGCTGTCAATTTGTCATTCATCAAGATATTCATGAAATATGAAGCATTTTCCAAAAGGGCCTTGCGACCAAGGTGTGGCCAGCCTTGTACTGAATAACTATTAAAATAGAGGTCGCTATGAAATAGTTGTAAAATGAACAGTTCTGTTTGACAGAAAACCCTGAAACTTAGCCGAGGTATATTGTTGTTTCTAATTACTTACTGGTATTTTTACATCTTTTCATATGTTTACAAAGAAAAACTGGCTCTAAAGCTTTTCAAAATATGATGATCAGCTCAGCATGGTAACCGAGAACCGATTTTACTTAACTTGCAGTTAAGTGTGTTAAGTTGTACTAGCGTGGTCAGGCCACGGATTTACGACTACATAAATGTGGCAAGGCCCTTGCATGCCTCGGAGAGCACGAAAAGCCTTTCCTTTGAAAATTCTTCGGTGTAGGATTTGTGTGGCTTAGGAAGGTAAACTGAACCTGTGTACGTATATCCAAATACTTATGCGCTGTAACTCCTGGGACTTGAACTCCTGACATACGGATCTTTGCTATGTAGTTATATGTTGTTAGACCTCCATGAATCAAGTCTGGTGAAAACGAAGATATTCTCAAACTAAAAAATGCTTACGTGCAAAATATCTTGGTGAGTCCTTGGTGGCCACCGTACGACAGCAGTTGACATATAAGCAGGGCCGCCAGCAGCGCGCGCGCCGGCGACATCCTGCAACCGCCGCCGGCGCATTGGCGACGCGCCGATACACCTATCACGACACGACACGACAACACACGACACGACACGACAACACGCGACACAACACGACGCACACGACAACAATCACACTTTTATTTACAATAGTAACTGATACACTCTAGTTTTCTTGGCTGATAAAGTCGGGTACCACAGATTCACGTATCACCTTCTTATTTTACAGTTTAGTTTAGTTCTGGTGGTGTCCATTCGTCTTTCAGACGTGGTATAGCCTGTTAAAGGAATCGGTAATGTATTACGGATGTTTGCAAAACAAGAACTGTGAGAAATGGCGGTACACAATAGGTTTTGTCATGTCTTAAATCTGGTGTTTTGTTTGGTCAAAACGAGGATATTGAGAAATGCTATGACGAATTATGAATAGGGAAGTTTTGGTGTATTATGTTTAGGTATATATTAGGGTACAATTCGAACCGCTCGTGACCAGTCAATAATATATTAAAGCAATGGCGTTATTTATTTATTTGATTAACTACTTCCGCATAAATATCATGGTCTAATTTTACAGTACTCAACTACCATCTTGTGTACTAAAGTTCGTACCCTTCGTGAAGAGACAATAAAAGAACAGGTGTGTATAATACTATAAGATCATAAAGGCAAATATTTTTACTACTACACCAGTCAACAGATGACAACAGAGCTTTGTTCGTAGTGTCTTGTGTCAATTGGCAATGTTGTGACACTGGAAACAAGTGTCAATGTGTACAATTATACATGTAATAGCCTATTTACATTTACGCATTTTGGATGTACCTATGTAGTTACTCTTTCAATCAAAAAACCTCTGTCGATATTCCTTTGAATTGTTTTTCTATTAAGTATACTATTGTCCGTCTACATTTTTACCTCATCTCAAATGAAAACATTTTCTAAATACAATAGAATAGTTTTTTATTTTCTGTTTCAGTTGTAGCATATCCAAGTTGATATATTTCCATACTCATTCATAAATTCAATCCTTTACCGCTTACAAATACTAAATTGTTGCCTGTCTACTATTGTTAACTCATAGACTAATAAACACCTAACCAACCAATACTAGCTTTATGTAAATTTCCTCTGAACACAGTACACATTCGTCTATCGTACATAACAGCAATAAAAGAAACAATGAATGTTAACAACATTGACGCAGTAACAGAGCAAAGCATAAACAGTTATACTACAGAATGAATGAAATTCTTGTTCAAGTCAATTTCGTGGAAGAAGTTTTACAATGTGTGTTAGTTATGGTAAGAATGGAAAGTATTTACTATTATTTTGAAAGGTTTTCCATGAAATATAGTATACAAATCCGTGTTGTTTTTAACTTAGACTCTGCAAACTCTGCATATGAGGAGGCAACCTGTCTGTAGTCCCTGGCAACAATAGCCTGATGTAAAATAACTATAATTCAAATACAAAATTGAATAAGATTTCTCTCTCTACTACTACTCTGATTCATCATCAGAGTATCGATCCAGACCTCTTACCGTCAGTTGCACAATGCTCCATTAAAGTTAAAGCTTCTTTAAATCTATTGCTGGCTCTTTCTTTGTCAACAAGAGAAAAAGTGACAGTAATGGATTTAATGAAGCTTTAATGTTTTGGATATGTGTCCCCAAAATTGGGATTAACAACTTATTTAAGTCTAAGTACTCAATTCTGAATTGATATTCTGTTATCCCTCATCAGAGAAATAGGCCTCGTTTGTCCACTCCTTTGGATATAAAGCGGTGAGTTAATTATAGGGACCAAACGCAGAATCCATCATAAAACACGAAGTAACTATTATAGTAATCTGTGATAATACGCAAGTCATATCTTAAACCCCCGATTACAAAGTAATATTATCGCTCCGCATAACTAAGGTTGTCGACTGACACATAACTCCTTGCCCCACGTGTGTGTCGGACTAAACAATAAGCATCGGTTACAATGTAACATATCAGATGACGTTTCGCTCACCCGTGGGAATTGCGTAACGGCTAGTGACGTGCACATTCGGATAAACGCGGTTTTTCTCAGTGCGGTTTTATTTATTTAACGTGTGAAATGTCACTTATGTTTTGATGTGAAAATCTAGTATTTACTTACGAAGCAGTTTATAAATTTTATCATCCTTTTGTTTTTCTACATGTGTCTTATTGTTATCATGGCTGGGATCTAGACTTGTATTTGTAGGCATAAGATTGTGGGGGCAAGAATTGTGCGAGAGTTACCGTGGCCCTGGTACCTAAGGGGCTCAAGAAGGAACATGGCGGGTTTCAGTCAGTATAGTTATCGGCACGGATATTGAGCTCTCGGCGGAAGAGTGGGGATCGCTTTGCGCACTGTATACATAAGGCAATAAATCAATAAATCGCTTCTGCGCACGTGAATGTCAGGGCTCAATATCCGTGCCGATAACTATAAGAGTTTGACAGTGGGGTTGTTTGATGAATTCCCACAAAAAGAAGAAATAAGAGGTATAAGAAAATTAGCAACAGTTTCTTAAATTACATAAACACACAAAGAAAAAAGTTTATCTACAAGAACTATCCAACAATGCATGTCATGCATGCATGGATATACATAATAAATAATACATATTTACGTTTTACCTACATATTGTGCGTCTATACAATAAATTACAGTTGCACTGAAGACAATAGTCACTTGATATTATTTATTTAGAAATACACAATCATAGAGATAATGAAATGTTTGATGCAATAGATATCCAGCAGTTTTCAAAAACTGTATTGTCATTGTTCTTCACGTATTGTATAGTTAATTTTGATATGCGGATTATTTAATTTGTTTATTCAAATAAATATGATTACTGATTAAGATCTCCTCAATATGAATAAAGAAGAAAGTATAAGTTTCAATAAAATTCCAATTATTTATTAATAATTATATCTATAGGAAGGAAGTTTAGATGGCTTCATATTATGCAACAAGTGACATAAAAAATATTTAAAATTGTTTAGTTTAGTTAATCAAGCTGTGTATTTAAAATTAACTTTTATATCTACTGCGGAAAAAAATGTAAAATTACGTAAACATAATAAAAATACAAGGAAACGTAAATGTTGTAATAAATGTACATTATATTGTCATTGCAATTAATTAGCTTTGTGGTATCAGACGTTTCATCATATCAATATTTGTATTAGTTATCTATGAGAGCACTTTAACAACACAAGATTATTTAGTTAGAGGAATGTAAACTCAATTGTGTGCGAAAGAGTAATTTTGAATTTATTTTCTATGTAAGTAGTGTAATTTTATCAGTATTCACATATAATATGGCGTCTAGGTTCTGCAAACATGAACTCAATAGCTACCTCCATTAAAACGCTGTCTCAATCTTTAGACAATTTATACACAAACAAAACAATTACAAAACTTCAATGAGAAATAATTAGCACCTTTAACAAAACAACAACACTAACTTTATAAAATTAATGTGCAAACAGATAGTAAACTACTCGAACGCAATATCGACAACAATTCGGATATTTATCCGAAAAGTCGCCACCTCGAGTTACCGACTGGTCGATATTACGCAAGTTCCCAACACTACGGTACCATAGAGCGTAGCTTTATCAGTAGGCCAATAAACTAATTAAGTTTACTTGCAATAGTTCCAAGTTATCTGTAAACTATGAATTATTGAATAGTTCTAGCTTATCGAGTGACGTAGATTTTGTAAACTGATTCGGAATTCAGTTAATTTCGCGTGGTTCTATTTGAATTTGTTTTAGTATCTCGACCAATAAATAGCTTGTCTTTGGCAATATGGCTGCGGTAGCGTGGGCTATGGGTCGGGAGTTCGAAACTTGCGATATTGGCTTTAGTTGTAATTGGAAAGTGCTTTAAGACCAAATATTTTTGAGACCTAAGAAACTGGTTAAGCATTTTATTTTCACACTGGAAACTGTCTGTAAGATGAGAGAAAAATGACTTTTCGAAATGTGAAATCATAGTCATCTTCAAATGACACTGAAAGAGTTTTCCTTTCTGAGATTAGCGCGTACAAAGAAACAAACCGTCTTACCACAAAAATTTTAAACGTCAGTTTAAGACTTGTCTAAAAAAATGTCAAATTATGACGTTGACATATGGTTCATTTTGCAGCCACAATTTTTTTAGACAAGTGTAAAACAGGTGGTTAAGTTATTGTAGTAAGGCCAAAAGTGTTCATTAATTATTAAAATACCGTGGGATCCAGCCATTATTCAATTAATTTCCTTTTATCTATTAAATCTATTTATAAGGCCACAGTCGAGGCTTTCCTAGAAGCCGAGGCATGCAGTATGAAAGTGGAGCAGAGTGTATCAGCTACCCAGCGAACCTAGTGGGTCAGGTTGGGCTAGAAATGGGTCAACTTGTCTCAATTGTGGACGCTGTTTGAGATAGATTTTGTTTGTAGAAATTGTGTGTTGTGATAAAAGGTTTGTGGTGTATTCTTTTTGATTAGATGACATGTTTATGCGATCAAAATTATGTTTTTTTTTTATTCTTATTTTACGTTCTAGATTCACGTTTTTTTTTTAATACTAATTTTACTTTTCAGTTTAAAGTTTTTCGTTACTCTGATTTCGGTATAATGAGCACCGTTTTTTCGCAGATACTTTTACACTGGCGAAGGGTGTTATGGTCTTAATTAATTTGTGATTTTTTTCAACTGCTCTGAAAATCTCCTCAGTTTTGCCATTTAGGTGCAGACAAAAGGAGCGAGTAAAATATTTTGCTAACACATCAAAAAGTCCATCTATTAAAAAAACAATCAAATTACAGTCTAACAAAAGAAAGTGACGTAAGTCATTTAAATACGTCATATAACCCATTTATAATATGTACAAGTTTTATTAATTAAATTAACCATCACTTTATAAAACACCTTTACCAGTACCATCAGACTAACGACGCATCGATCACGTACTTTCCATTTCAATCAGCTATGTATCAATATTGGTTCAGCCCGTATCAATTTATAAGCTGTGTGTTGGCTATAGTATAGCTTTCGCTGGGAGCAACGGCCGAAGTGGGCGACCAGGTTGCATAGGCAGTTGCTTCGCGAGGGTAAGGACGTTAAATATGTTTCGAGTTTTTTTTTTCCTCATATAAATATATTTTTTTTGTCTAAAAAAATATACAAAAAATGTATCTCCTGACTGACATTGAAATTATTGTACCTATCTTAAATTAGTTTACGTCTTCGTAAAGAAAAGAAGTGATCGTGGTGAATATATTATTTTTACCTTTTAGTTTGTAGGTTATTTATCATGTTTTTATTAAGTCGATATTAATAGATTACGTTACATAACATCCAAATATAAATATTTCTTAATGGCTACATTTTATTGATTATAGCAAAATATTGTGTCATTTAATTTTATTTATAGAATTTTAGTGTCCTTTTGAGTATTACAAAATTATGCATTAGATAAGATATCTATCATAAGCTAAAGGTCATCTGTTCAATTTAAAATTTCTAGAACAGCTGTTGTTTACCTACAAATAAAAACAAAAACACTGATATCTTGCATAAGATCCTATTCTATTTCTGTAATCTGTTTTATTTTCGACTTTAATCTTTACATCTCTAAAGTAACCGATGCCATGTAATGAATATATTCATGTTGTGTCTACAACAGCGCATGTCTAACCGTCACAATCAATTATACAATAAAACATCACGATTGATCGCATCATCTAGGAAGAAAAATCGTCTCGGAAGCAGATACGTGTAGACAATATCATATTTAATATTCATGACTTGTTTAAATCAAGCAAACATTTACTGTAACATTATATGTAACTTATAGTATTACATCAAATATTATGTAGGTATTAGAAAAAAAATTGCAAAAGGCTAACTAAATATTATGAAAAGACGCTACAAATAAATAATTTATTACTAAGAAAGAAAAATTACCGATAAACTTTAAAATAAAAACTGTATTAAGATCCATAATTTTTAACGCCAGCTTACGACGTAGTTACTGGACGATCCCTCTCACATTCTGTTACTAGGTAGAGAGAGATATTATTAGCGAGTTCAGTCGTGCATCCAACGCCCTGCATCGTTGGAATGTTGCAAAAACTAAACTATTCATATGAAGAACTCGCATCGCACACTCAACAGCCTTCGACAGAATCCGCGTCCACTCTAGGTTAACGGGATACTTTATGCGAAACCAGGTTTATCGATACCACAGTAGTTACTTAAGTGCCAATAAATATCTTGATAACTATTACATTTACAATTAGTAAATTCAGGAATAATGTTACTGTCTGATTGGATATGGAGTTTATGGGCACCGAAGGCATTTAAGATGTGGAAACAAGCGGCTAAGTTTTCCCGGAATTTATGACGCCACTCAATCATGTAGGTACACAATTTATAGAAATAGTAATTAAAATAGCAATGGATAAGACATACTCGTACATACACCAATATAGACACAAGTAATTGCAAAAATAGACAAAGTAAATGCAATCAAAATAACACCAATTAAGCTTTATCTATAAAATCGTCCAGATCCTGACCGCAGATATTCAAGACTAAACAAAAATAGTTTTTATGACATAACAGATAAAGATCATAATGCCATCGATGACTTTGAAGTCTCATATAACGAAAAGGGGACTAAAGTCGTTTGCAATAATAAATCTCTCCTGCAGCCGAACAGTCAGATAATTTATCAAAATCCACAAGCAATTTATTGGTGCTAACAAATCAAATGCAGAGAATGCAGTTTTGACATGCAATCCTGACGATAACTATGAGAAAATGTGTTGGGAAGTCTGTTTCTCAATCAAATCATCTAACTTTAGACAGATGGCTATAGAAATTCTTCATGCTCAAGCGGAGGTTCAAATTAATCAGGTACATTTACGTCAAAACTTGGATGAAATTTATCTATTATGGCCAGATTTCTCGTCTCATGGTACACCTGTGATAAAACTAGAATCTCGCCATACTATAGATGAGCGAATGTATCGAGCGCTTGTTAACGATCTTAGGACCAGTTTGAGCAAGGTTTCTGGTAGACAGCCGGGAAAAGCGAGACCACCAGACAGATTTTTAACTCGTGTGAATTTTTATAAAGAAAGAATATTAAAGAATGGAAGGCCTTTTGGCAAAATTGAAAGATCTGAATAGAATAAGTCCGTAAAGGACACTGAAACGACATTTGAACGGTGCTAAGTCAAATCCCACGTACGCCCACAGTCAGTGGGCGAGTCATTACGAACTGTCGCTGCAAAGCTTGCAATACTACTGTTTACTGCCCCATTGTCTTAGCATGGCGAAATCAGCGGCGCACTGACAGCTATTGTGGATGGCTGAGAGGGCCACGGGTCAATCTAGGTTGTTAATTGAATATTTTGTTTATTGGTCACTGTTAGTTACAAATGCGGCTGATTAGATATAAATTGGCCATATTTTAATGTTACAGGCAATTTTCCAAACTGCCGCAAAAGCCGTACCACTTAAAAGACTAGGCAAAACGCTTAAGATAATACAGCACTGGTCTTACGCAAGCGAGGCTAAAACTAATATTTACCAACAACAAACTGTTGAGAATATTTACAATATTGCAGTCTTGACACATGCATGCAAAATTTATTGATAGCCTTCTAATATTTGCGAAAGATTAACAAATATGACACCTATTTTCCAAACACCTAATCATGTTTATAACATGCTTCACAATTTTACGATGACACTTGATTCTTTCTTCTTGGAAAACGTTAAAAACAAACGTTGATTTACCCCAAATTTCGCGTCCATGATAAACTGTGAAATAAACCATACGGTGACATCATGTCCCAAAGCCAATTCTAATCTGGGTGCTTTTACAATCGCAGGCGCAGAAACAGCTGACCTACTGAATGAAGGAACGAATGAATCGTTGAATGGTTTGTGTAACAAGACAGGAACAGGGTAATCATAATAACATTTATATAAACAACTAGCTTCTGCCAGCGGTTTCACCCGCATCCCGTGGGAACTACTTCCCGTACTGGGATAAAAAGTAGCCTATAGCCTTCCTCGATAAATGGGCTATCTAACACTGAAAGAAATTTTCAAATCGGACCAGTAGTTCCTGAGATGAGCGCGTTCAAACAAACAAACTCTTCAGCTTTATAATATTAGTATAGATGATTTTATTAACTGAAGAGAAAGCTACGGAGGAATTATTTGAAATAGTAAAAGTAAATTAAGCTATTTATTGATGAGTAGTCATTCAGTGAATGAACGTTTCTTGTTACATTAATTACATCAGCGCGTTCATCATTCTACTAATGATTAATAACAACCGGGTTAAAGATCGGTGGTGCCGATAGAAATAGACTAAGATTAGCTTATTGACCTTATCTGAATTTGCATTTCTTTTGTTCACTTTAGATTCTAGAGCACGTGCAACTAGTATGTTTTCATCTTCCTCTTGTCCTGTTTCATTTAAATTCAGCAAAATTATTCCTACATCTAACAGATCTTTTGTATCATTACCTGCAATCCCTTTTAGCTGTTTTCTACAATTTCCTGTAGCTATTAGCCTCCGTTTATTGCAACAATTATTATCACAATCCCTAAATTCTCCAAGTTCTGCCATGTTTCTTAGAACATTCACAAGATTCCCATTCATGTTTTGATTCTTCAATTACGCTATTCAACTAACATTATATTCATTGCGTTTCGCGATTACCGTTGCACTCGAGTATTGCAATGGCAATTGAAATGGTACTATCATAAATACTGACAGCTCGGTGTTCAGCCAACAAGTACTAAACCTCTTCAATTTAGCATTACAGTTCGAAGACAGGATTGTTATTGAATACTGATTTAGGTATTTTGTTTTTAGAACAATCTCATTAAGCATATATCTATTCCACATAATTATTTTGATTTTCAACATTCCAAAACCAGTCTTGTAATCTATTTTTGTCAATTCTGCATTTGTATTAAGATATGGAAAACATATGTTAAAGACGTTCTAGTATTTTCTCCACAAAGATTGAGATGAGAAATACTTACATAGAAATGAGACAATAATACAATTTATAACAGCTAGCAGTCATTAAGATAATTAAGATATAAATAAAGGCAAGACACATACGCACGAGTCACATAATCCCACTGATAATATTAAACTACTATAATATGTACTCTCTTTATCAGAGAACATAATTTCTCATTTGCGTCGAAGTGGCGAGGGGTCAAAAGTTACCGTACGCAAGCGTGTAGCAATTTGTTTCAATTTTCATATGTATTCTCAAGTTTATCTTCGACACTATCGATTAATGAACGAAAACATCGTGAGAAAATCTGAAAACGATAATCCAACACATACTATAAAAGCTGAAGTATAAAGTGCATGTATGACTTCGAAAGCCCAGTATCTGAAGCTACGGAGGTAAAAATTGGCAAGAAGATAGGAGAAATACAATGCGATAGTACCTACGACGTACACTGGCACGTGATTGAAGCCACAACAAACAACTAATAAAGAAAACATATGACTGTCATCGCAAATCCGCATAGTTAATCGATTGGATGACCACGCGACCGTCAGTGATCTAGAAACCTCGTAGCACGCGCCGCACTAATATTCAAAACAACCGCATTATTTGTCAAACGTGACTTTCGAACGGTAACACCGCATATCGGTACCGTATACACACACTTCATTATGGATGAACGGAAGCCTATAGACGGTGAAGAATTTTTGATATGATTACATTCGTGAGTCATTCCAGAGAAAAAATTTGAAGTGCAAAAGTACAATGTTAAGGAAGTTTGACTTCCAGCTAAAGAAACGGATTTAGCTGCCAATAACAATGGAGCATTACATTTCTTAGAAAAGAACGACCATCCAAATAATATAGTACAATGGCTTCTACTACGATAAAAGACAGATGTAATAGTAAGAGCTGATGGAGAGGATTTGAAAGTCACTTAAGATGCGAAGGAACGAAATGTTTTGGGATCAGCTATCCACAGTCTACCTACAGTACAGTAATATTGGCTAACTGTAAGCTTTCGTCATTTGTTAAAAAAATAAAGCTACTGTTTACTTGGCAATCAATAATTGAGATACGGTGATGAAATATAAAATGTATATGTGCTCACTATGCATGAAATCACAAATATTTCGGAATCCAATTATTATGTGCAATTCGATGTTTGCTATCTTCATGATCTGATGCATGAAGCATGCAATATTATTCATTACGATAGCAATGATGAGATCAACTACCAAACACTGTGAATAGGTCTAGGTAGGCATCTCCCACGACCCGTCGCTGGTAATGTTTTTGTTATTAACTTTTCCAATGAAGAGTTATGAGCTGATTCAAACAGGTACAACCTAGTTTATGTAGAAGACCTTGACTTGACACACGTTCGTGATCAGAAGCTACTTATAACGGACTTAGTTGTAGACATCGAAAGAGAATCGACTTGAGCTGTTAATGCGATTGGTTATAGCTACTCTGTAGTTACTGGTAATGGTAGACGTTACACAGTATTACATGTTAAGTGCCATTATTAAATGCTTTAAATGAGGACAGGTGGTGAATAACCCATCATTTTAATGGGTCGTCACCACATGATGGATACTGTGCCCGCAAAATTCTTTTATACAAAATCAGCCATCTAAAATTACTTTTAGGATACATAATTTACGCTGCTAACAATTTGGTATATTATTATACTCCTGCCTATTTTGGTAACCATTACCATAAAATCTCTTCATAAGTTATGATGGAAGAGAATGGAAGAAGAAACCATACTGCTCACCCCAAATATAATTGGTATAAGGGCAGGAGGGTGATGATAAAGTTATGAGCATTTGGCAAATAATAAAAATTAAAAGCCTGAATTTCTAAAGTGGAATGAACAAATCTTTCAAGGGCAAACCTAAGTTCACATATCCCAATAAAATGCTCTCACAGCAGAATCAAAGCTAAGAATTTCAGAACTGCATTAAAAATCTACATTGAATAGTACAGGACGGCGTACCAAGTCCTAAAACAGTTGCTAGTTAATCTAGCTATCAAGGTTTCCTACCGAGTGGTGACCCCGATTCTGATCCATATATGTATAAGTTTGTACATGTATTATATTATGTGGGCGTGTATTGTGAGAAATCTCTTCAAGTTTTATGACTTTGTTAGCACATAGAGGTATTGGATGTGGTCCTCGTATTCAACTGTTTATACGAGCGTTCTATCTCAGAATCATTGGATGAACTTGTGTAAGGGCACTTCAAATATCTTATAGATTTAATCGTTTTGCTGCGGGAGAAGTTCCCAGGTACTATTTACGTGCCAAGTTATTGATTACCTGAATTTTGTGCCAGACAGCTGACATTAAAGCCTAGGTATTCAATAATTTTGGAAAGGTCAGTGCTAATCGCTACTAATACTCAGTCTAGCTCATCAAGTAAGACTTTTTCACGCGTAACATAATCAAAATGAATTTTCACTGAAGCTACACAAGAATTTACGCAACTTGCAATCTCATATGCATTGTTCAGAATCTTGAGAGCGTCAACTGGTAGAGATTCCCAAGGAAAGCATTTCTTATCTTTTTCTTTTGTAAGTTAAAAAAAACTTCACCGTCTTAAGCCGACAGCACCCAAAGAACTTTATTCATCGAAAGTTATCTTACTCATTGTATCTAGACTTTCACTCTCAATTAAGTTTTAGATAAAAAGTCAAGGCAATCATTTCGGTGTATTATGACGTAACATGTAATTTGTTTAACATTGTAATGGGTTCAAATAATATTCTTTTAAGATTTTGATCTTGGAAAAAAACCTCATGTATAATTCATAGGCGGATATCTGATTGCGAAAAGATCTATTGTTTTGTTATTGACCACGAAATATCGAGATCGGTGAAAGAACAATAGGAACAGATAAGTTTATGTCATATTCATAAAGTCTGGCTTTCCGTATATTCATAAGAACTGTCTGTGTGACGTCACTTCGTAATATTCGGATAACGCCCACTTTGAATGAGTCAACAAATCCGAGCTCAGCTGTTTTTGGTATCCATGATATGCATTTTTTATTTCACTCAAAGATTAACTGTATTCGTGAGAAAATCTCTATAATATATTCAGAGTATTCTTGTTCAGTTTTTTTTGTGTTTTATATTAAACTAGCTTCTGCCCGCGGTTTCACCCGCGTCCCGGATGGTGACAAAAATTTTCGGCTAAATCGGTTCAGCCGTTCTTGAGTTATAAGTGGAGTAACTAACACGACTTTCTTTTATATATATAGATTGATAGAACACCAAAAAAACCGCAGTATTAAGTGTTTTTTACCGCAAAAAAGATCAATGCATATTTTAATTGGCAATTCAACTAAGCCCTCCGTCCATAAAAAGCGGCAATGTGCCAATTTTACCGGAGATATGCATAAGGCCATTATTAAAATAAAAGTATTATGTAACTAAAAGAAATCAGCAGGCAAAAATATTCCCAAAAGAATGAACTTATGTACAAAGGCTTGACTTAAATATGATCCTTAAGTTATTAAGTATGGAAATGGAAGACCCATTAACGCTCAAAATCCTAAAGACACTAACCCTGGAAATAATGTAATATTAAGTTTTCCAAAAACCACTTAAATGAATACTCTAAAAGAACTAGTAAATAAAAGTATCGACATAAAATCCTAAAAGGTGTTGGCACCTGATGAAATTTTATCGACGAGTGTTATCGAAACGAGAGGTGTGTCATAATCAATTGAGCACGCTTCTACTATAACAAGTTGCAGAGAAGATAAGCTAAATGCACGTTTTAACTTCAGCGTAGCGTGCTGTGTTATATTGCAGTTTTCATGTCAGGCTAACTGTTAAGTGGTCCGTTGGTAAGGCGACTAGCAACTTTTACGATGGGTTGAACAATTTATCTACAAGCTGTTGATTTGCATCCGTGCCATAGTCAAGGACGTAATCATACTAATGATACTCAACCCAAATCAACAAAAAAATTGGTACAAAATTTTTTGATTTTAATTTTTTTTCGGAAATCCGTCAATGTCATCTAGCCGTATTCAAACTTGGCGCGTGTGTTACTGGCCTTAAAACCGTGCTGCGCCCTCACACAAAGCATACGCAACGATTATTCATAATTTTCATTCATAAAATTGGATTACTTCTGAAATACTATGACATTACAATGACAAAAAAAGCAGTGCATGTTAGCTATTTCCCGTCTACTGTAATTCCAATAGATTATTTACGTATTTTATGTCCTCCTCCTGAAGTATGGCACAAATGCAAATCAACACCTTGTATAACAATGACCGAAAATTTCATCATTTTCAGTTTTTATATCGTCGATTTGACCAACCGGCGGCAAGTGTACGTCCAGTTATCATTGTAGTTAATAAGAAAGAACCCTTTCAGAATTTCTTTCAAAATACCATAAGGTTTAGAAATATCTTCATATTTACTTTACCTCATATGGAAATACTATTAGCAGATTCTTCGCGGTTCTGCAATAATTATAATTTATCACGTAAGATTTCCTTGACATAAGAATGGGTTGTTATCATCAAGCACGTTTTGTTACTGCGATGAATTCAGTTCAAAACACTGGCATAGTCACTATTGCTTATGGAAAGAAAATCACGTTTTTCCATAATACTACAATTAAGTAATACTAGACAGAAGATAACGAAAACATCAACGAATTTAAAACAAGAGAACAAGTAGACGATAAAACGCCTAGACAATGATATAACACAACACTGCAGACGAAAAATGCTAAACAAAAGCCTAAAGCTGCAATATTAATCTAGACTAAGCTATAGCTGTTGGCACAAGTCCAATACAGTCTGGTCTTGACCTTAATTCAACTTGTTAAGAAGAAATAAGAGCTCAACATGATTGATAACTAGACAATAATGGTGTTCCTACATAATAGTTAACAGAGACACGTGTTTAAGAAAAATTTCACTAACTGGTATCAAACAGAATAACTCTGAATTATTTGAAGATTGACATTACACAAACGTAAAGTAATAGTGAAAGGAAATAACTAAATTTTATGGCATTTACTCGATGTTTCAATATGTGTGCTTGCGTCAATATTTTATAGTTTTAACACGACATAATTGTCACGTTTGCTAATAAAATGAAGAATTCTATGAGAAATGTTCAAAGTCTAGTATGTTGTATGACCATTTTGTATAGTGAATGTGGCCGATCCAAACCAAATACGGAGGGAATCTATTGCAAAAATAGAGGCGGCGATATCTAACACTCTTTGACTCTATAAACTATCATCAATTTCAGTAGGTTAGTTCTTTATTCATTTTCATTTATAAACTCTTAGTTATTTCAAGCGCTGTGCCCCAACACTCAGGATGTTTAACGCATGTTAACCCGCAGACGAATAAGTTGTTTAACATGCAAAGTATTCTTGCGTAAACAACCTGAAAAACGATTGCATGCATTTGTTACTTATGTTCAAATGAAAAAACAATATGTCAGTCTTTGTATACACAATGACGAAACAACACAAACAATACCGGTAGAAAGCATTGCCAATGCACCGCTGGAGTGCATATATAATCACGAAAAGGTGAGGGACATAAGTAATGCTAATGATGAAATTGATTGGGCAGGTTCGTTCTAACTTGCTAAAGATGACAAGATTACTGGTAATGCAAGATCTGTGGATTATACTAATCCTAGACATCTGGCTAGAGTAGCAATGCAAATATCAGTACAAACGGTTTCGGGAACACGGAACGGGCAACTCAATCAGGCACGCATTCATGCTTACCATAGAGGTACAATACCAATAATCTGGTGCTACATAGATTTCTCTAACAATAATTACTAAGCTATGTCCAACACCCACCAGCGGCTGCGAGACCGCGGTGGGCGCAAGCTATGTAAATCGTGCCATGGGGCCGACCGAACAAGTTTTCTATTTCAAGGAGAAAATACAGATTTACAGTGCCCGTGAAACGTCAATTAGGTGGCTTTCGCGCCTTCTACAACTATTTCGAGTATTGTATGATTGTCAATCTATTTTGCCTTAAGGGGTGAACAAAACTTCAGGCGGTATCGCTCTGAGGATTGGTCGGCTAAACCGTTGGTCTACGTGATGGGTGAAAATGTAGGTGCGATAATTCACAAGTGCCTTTAATTCAGCAGGTTTGCTAGCTAGAAGTAACTTTCTGCGCTCATTAGGACTCTGCTAGCTCTTCAATCTTTTACGTGGCGAGATTCTGCTACTAGGTCAAGAGTTTTTTGACCTGTGCACTCTCAGCCTTTGACTAAACTGGTGTGAAAATCTTCACGAGTCTCTTCATTTCGCTGTGTGGGTTTAACTCAAATTATGGTGTACACTCATCATTTTTTTCCCATTTTAACCAACATACTTATATGTGTTTGGACATTTTCCTCTTAGAAAGACGAGTGCTTGACACTGTCTGCGATCATTGATCATTACAACAATATTAATCACTTCACTGTCACTCTGGTATCAGGGCGATCAGAGTGCTGATTCCGAGTTTTGTGTGCGTTCGCAACTCGATACGTAATTATAAGTCTATTGAAATAAAGAGTCGTATGCTACGTCACATGATTTAGATATTACATGTTAATTTATTTTGCCGGTTAATAATGCTTACACTCGCAAAAGTGAGCTGGAGTGTTATACGACCAAGTTCCGATGACAGACTTTATTAAATAAACAATTCTATGATAAGTGCTACGTGATTCAATGGTATGATAATCTTCGCATCGAAAAAATTAACTTGCAAAACTCGCACTAGGCACTCAGTCCAAACTAGTTCTTGTTGCCATTTGAGACGGATTAGATTGCCAGCCTTGAATCCTGTTCGAAGATTATTATGCAAGGCACTTACACAATTACAAAGAGAGCAAGTTGTTTAAGTAAATTTAATTAGAGACCAGGTGTTGATAAATGTAATTATGTAGAAAAGACTGCTGGTAATTTGCATGATGGCGACAAATTGTTCAAAATACTACTTTTACACTTAAGTACAGCAGAAAATTATAAGGGGGATAGGGGGAAACGGATCCTTAATTGTGAATATTGGTCAAGACAAGTACTGACAGAAAACAATTCAATAATGTACAGAGAACGAGAGAATTCCCTTGAAAACAAATGTCATAATTTTAGGCTTTCAGCATATCTAACGTAATAACGAGGACACCCATTGATGGAAGTGGCTTATTGCGAAGCTCGTGGGCGATAGTCCAAACGTAGCCATTTATATTTGTAGTATTTATAACGCATTGCAGATAATTTTCAAGTATTTGATCCAGTGTACATATCGGTCACTAACTGTTTCCCTTGGTTTCGCGCGTCCCGTGGAAACTACAAACACAAGCTCGGATAAAATATAACCTACGCTACCCGGGGATAGTGTACATTCGCAACAGAGTTTTTTTTTTACAAATCGGTTCTGTAGATTCTGGCCTTTCGACTCTTTATAATTTTTGAATAGATAACACAAATAAGTATGTAACCGAAATTCAGAAATGAATTAGAAAACATAAAATATTGTATAACTGCAGTTTTCCGACGAAAGTAGTTAACATCTCATGTGCTATTATTGCTAAGTACGTATATTATTACAGAATGCCATTACATAAAGGTGTGACCATCAGTTTCTGCGAAGTGTGAAATAATAAACGGTGGATATTTATAAAATAATAATGAATCAAAGCTATGCACTGCACTTTAATTGCGGTGTTTTGATATGATATGTTAAAACACTACTGTTGATATCTCGAGTTCCTGATTACTGCATGCCATCAGTAGAAATTCAATCGAATAAACATTTCCGGATTATTTTGGAAATACTGATCCGAACAGTCCTTGCTTGGAGACTATAACTTTCCGCCAGCGATTTCACCCGCGTCCTGTGGAACTAGAGAACTTTGAGCACCCGTATATAAAGTACATAGGTTTAAACAAACAATCAAACAACAACTCTTCAGCATTCTAATGTATATCTATAGTAAAGATTCTACGCTCTAAAGTACGACGTTTTATTTTTGGATCATCCGCATACTATTATCTTTACTATTCTTTATAATTGTATCATACTTAATCACCTGATTGACAAACAATGAATCTATACACAAAAGACTGTAAAAAGATTTGTCTTAGCTGTCACTCACATCGACCAACTTTGCTCGTCTCAAAGGGCCAAAATGAGTAAAATTTTGTTACACTTACATAATCCTATCTTCAAGACTAACCCTTTGAACCATAGTGACGCCTAAGAGCGTTATTTACATCACAATTACATTATGTAATCTTTGTAAAATAACGTTGTCTGGAGTAGACAGTGTTAGACAATTTGATATTGGCGCCGAAAGGGTTAAATGGAGGGCACATGAAATTATTATAAGCTAAAATTGTAGAGAAAAACACGCTTTCATATTTGCACGTAAAAAACAATACAAGACTTTTCTAACAAGTCCAAACACAGCTATGATATGGTCATCATGAAGTTCCAATTCTATATCCTGGCTTTCAACTTATCATCAGATAAGTTGAAAGTACCATATTATTGTATTCTCATCAGAACAACATACAACTGCAAATTTTCATGATGCTAGGATCCTTTAAAGACAGTTTCCATTCGATAGTTAAATACAGATCGACCTTATAAAATAGATTAAAGTAAAATTACCTAGAAATAATATTAGTAATTTAATATACTCAGAAAAGTTATCTACAAAACAGGAAAACACGTTGATTCGTAATTTGATATTATCATAGATGTCACAATAGGAGCTAATTATGAATTTATAGACAGATATTATGTGGCTTGCACGGCATGCCTTTTGATAACAATACAATGCTATCACCAATCAGAACACAGAACGTGGTGATTTTAGAAATGCTTTCGTTATAATAATATCTTAGGTATTAAAGATAAAAAGTGCAATAACGGAAATTTTTAACATGTCTTTTCAATTCCATATTAAGGAAAATATGATAAACCTTACATAATACTTGTAAATGCCTCTAATTTTACAACTGATGTTAAAAGTATCGTTAGTTGAAATTCTCAAATTCCTCAAAAAACTTAGATAATATCTGCACCTATTTTATGCTTTCATTTATTTCGTTTGTCAAATTCGCCTTTTATAGCGTTACTGAACAAAGAAAAATGTGTGAATTCTGCGAAACGAAATCTCTCAAAATTCTCGAAGCTTGCATGATGAATAACCAAGTTTTGTAGGCCAGCTTCCAATTCAGCTAGCCAATATGGTCTAAATAACATGCTAATTTTTATTTCATAACCATACAGTACCAGATAAAAACTAGATCTTTAGTATATTTGTTCCTGATTTTCAAATCAATAATAAATCAAGTTAAATCTCTTAATATTATCAAATGCCAATTTAATAGCTCATAAAGGCAAGGTCCACACGAAGCCATTGAAATATATGTTATTTTAACAAGAGCAATACATATGTAAACATTTACGCTGCAGTCGAATAACCAGACAGTAAAAACCAAGGTTAGAAAAAGTAAATAAACATAAGTAGTAAATACTGCAATATTTACTTTTAGATAAATAAATACAAGAAAGTTAAATGAGCTTAGTATTTTAAATACGTCAAACCTTAATTTAATAATAACAGTAGAAAAGGTAAGTGTGAGTTACAACTAATAAAATTAATGAGGAAACCATAATAATCATTGATGAAGGTCAAAATGTATGAAGATCAATAAAAAATATTGTTTCTATTACTTTAGCTGTAACGCATTGTTATCCATTAGGAAATATATTTGTTTTCAAACTAGAACATGAAGGCAATGGACCTAATTGGAAAAACAATTAAAGGAAATTCGCACTGAAACCATAAGTATTATTTGCTCAAGTTATGTTAATAGATCTAACTGTCACGAGCGGGCCTTATCATACAAAATAAATAGGAAAAGTACTTTTATAAGTAGGTTTATAATATATAGAATAATCAAAAACACCCTAAGTGAACAACAGTCAATGTTTCGCAAACACGTAAAGGGATTTACCCTAGGCACGGGAAAAACTCACGTTACTGAAGATATACCACAATCCAAATTAAAGATATTCCAAGCACTAACACTAAAGGATGCGAATAAAATAGAAAGCTCAAACACGCTTTCTTTAGACGAAATTTAAACTTCGCAAAATTCACGATCGCGTCGGATAATATAGTGTATTTTCCGTCCGAACGTAGTGCACACGTCTATCTTACGCGCAGTCACGCG
This sequence comes from Helicoverpa assulta, assembly GCA_963856015.1. Lineage (NCBI taxonomy): Eukaryota > Metazoa > Arthropoda > Insecta > Lepidoptera > Noctuidae > Helicoverpa > Helicoverpa assulta. The sequence goes on from CAWLCW010000008.1 coordinate 1,541,055, forward strand.
CCTTACTGAATTATTACTGAGTACTGCGCCGACTGTTGAGAGCGAAATTGGTTTTCGAACGACTAATCCTATCAATAGAAAATGGACCTTGATTCATTAGAATTTAGAGTTCACTATTCTTTTGGAGGATCTAATATTTTTTCGCTACAACGTGCAAACAGGTTGGACACGAGAAATTCGCAGTCTGCCAGGAAACTGACACGTAGGTCTTTAGCTTTTTGACCGATAGTGACTTGTAATCAGTTTGGTTTTACGCGCCTATAAATGACAATCAGCTGTAACTTGTTAAAGCCGTTATAACTTAATAAAAGTTCATTGGGCAATTAAATCTTTGCACATCTGTTACACCGCTGAAGACATCCCATACATTCCAATTGTTCTAGCTACACTTTGATTCTCAATTAAATTAAAATCTAACTACAGAAAATAAAGACGTTTCTAACAACATTTTATTTTAGTAAAAATCAATTAAAACCTCAGACAAAACGGTATCTAACGATTATTAGATTGAAGCTTTACATAAAGCACTGCAGATTTTGAAATCAAAATTCTGCAGCACCAAAATCTCTGCACAACATTACTTTCTTCCAAGCAAACAGGAATACCGCGGTTACAAATAATCGGTTCCCGTTAGAAACTACTTACGGCGAACGCAACGAGTTTAAAGATGGAGTGGTGGGTAGCCGATAGTTTATTGGGTCTTGTTGGACATGGGAGAAGTAATTTATTTCCGGATAAACCTTGTGATCTGTTACAACTACCTCGATGATGTCACTGGCTGATATGGAAGAGGTATTAGGCCTCCTTGGTGAGGAAAAAACAATTTGTAGATTGTTGGCAGTCGTTTTGGGCAGCCAGAAAGTCTGACAACCAGTCTATGAGTCCAGAGAAGGTGATTATGACGGTTAGTCCCTCGATGTACAACACTGGTACTCAGCTGATTCCGACTGGAAGCCGACCCCAACATATGTAGCTGGGAAAAGGCTTTGGGTTCAAATCTGATGGATAATGCGTGGAGCGTATCGTAAATGTATGATCGACGCACTAACCCATCATCGGTTAAGTGTGAATGTTTGAACGTTTTATCGTATATTTGTCTGTTTTGGGATTACGCGACCGATTATACGCGACACATGTTCCGAGAGATATGAACCTTCTCTTAGGACAATTTATATGTTTAGTCTATTAACTCGTGTTTATCAATATACAAACTGTTGTTATTGAGATAAATATAGCTCGGTGACATGTGTTATGTCATTGCAGTGGATGCAGTTTTGCGCTCAAAGGCCATGTCCTCATTATGTCAGGCCAGCTGTTTTGTGTGCCGTTTCGAGTGCCGGAAGGGTCTTTGTGATCCCGCTGTTACACAACTGTTCTAAGAATTCTGGGATGGAGGCGGATTTTTCTGGGTATATCTGAAGACTAATCTCGCTAATCTGAGGTCTGACATACTGGATAGGGTCATAAAGGAGATTAACATCTTGTATAAATTTTTGGGGGACCTAAAATTTTGGGTCAAGTTAAATGAAAAAATAATATTTCTATAACAAAAAGCAAAATTATGCTTTGTCCCACTTCCATCCTTTTAACGGTCAACAACAATGTTATTGGACATAACATCTCATAATTTAGGTTAAAAGCTTGCATATATACATTAACATATAGTCTAAGATCCCGCCATAGAACGACCTTCACCGGGCTGGTTATTGAATTAAAAGTAATTTTTAGTTAATAAAATGTGCCAATAAAGAGATTGCAAATGGGTTGCCAAAAAAATTCCTGTCCAGAATTAAATAATTGATAATCAAAAAAAACTTTTTTTTCAAACATTCCACTGGTTTGTTTATTAGAAAAAGAATATCCCAATCGAAAGTATGCAACCCATAGAATATGCAAACGTTAGGTTGTCTATTTTATTCCCGTCACTACCCTTGGGTTGCCAGGTATAAACAGGTAAATTGGTACACTAGTAACTTGCACCGGTCTGGTTATTTAATGAAATTTATATGAAAATAAAGATTATTTAATTACAAACTCGGTGGTATAGGGTTGTTTTCAAAAAATCTGTCATGAATGCCGGTTGGCGATTTTTTAAAATCGAAATATTGCTGCGAGTTAATACGTGCGACAGAGAGGTCCCAGTAAACCAACCCATGCGAAAGAAGAGGACACAGCATCGCAGCTGCCTCCACTTCGACCATAGACAGAAAGCGTATGCGCATGCTCTCTGTTCTCTGAAAATGAGAAGGATAGCAATAGCTTAGGGGGGCAGACTCTTCTGAAGTATACATCGATGCTGGTGACGATACCTGCATCTAAGACCCAGAGTCTGTTGCAACGATCAGCGCGCACTCGGTACACGGAGATCATAAGCCAATAGCTGCGCGACATTTTTTGCCGCATTTGTCGCAGGCAGGGTCGTCCACGGGTGAAGCGTTATTTATACGAAGCCTTTTCTGCTTAATATTGTCGATCCAGGCTTCGTCATATTTTGCAGTTCCAGTGTGCAGGTCGCGTCTCCATAAGAGCCTCTCATTGGCGCGTGCTTCCCAAGACTTAGTGTTGATGTTGAAGCTTTCCATGTCACGTTTACAACAGTCCGTCCGAACTTTTACTCAAAAATAATACGCAGCGTGTGTGAGTCTATCGCTATCATGCAACAGACTCTGGGTCTTAGATGCAGGTGTCGTCACCAGCATCGATGACTTCAGAAGAGTCTGCCCCCCTAAGCTATCGCTATCTTTCTCATTTTCAGAGAGCAGAGAGCAGCGCAGTCGTTTTCTGTTAATGATCGAAGTGGAGGCAGCTGCGATGCTGTGTCCTCTTCTATCGCATGGGTTAGTTTACTGGTACCTCTCTGTCGCACGTATTAACTCGCAGCAATATTTCAATTTTAAAAAATCGCCAACCGGCATTCATGACAGATTTTTTGAAAACAACCCTATACCACCGAGTTTGTAATTAAATAATCTTTATTTTCATATAAATTTCATTAAATAACCAGACCGGTGCAAGTTACTAGTGTACCAATTTACCTGTTTATACCTGGCAACCCAAGGGTAGTGACGGGAATAAAATAGTCAACCTAACGTTTGCATATTCTATGGGTTGCATACTTTCGATTGGGATATATTTTTTTTAATAAACAAACCAGTGGAAGGTTTGAAAAAAAAGTTTTTTTTTATTATCAATTATTTAATTCCGGACAGGAATTTTTTTGGCAACCCATTTGCAATCTCTTTATTAGCACATTTTATCAACTAAAAATTACTTTTAAACCAATAACCAGCCCGGTGAAGGTCGTTCTATGGCGGGATCTTATACTAATACTGGAACACGAAAATTAATGCAAAACTGATGTTGTTTGGTTTTTAACGGTTCTCTATTGAACATGACGTGAACAATGCTGATGATAATACCTCGTGTGTTCATAAGTTTTGAGACAAAATAAAAGTTGCATATCTTTTTAAATAATTAACTTATATTTATAAAAACAATAGTAAACATTAAGTAAATAGTAAGTAAAAATTAAATATAATTATTATTCAAAATGACCACCCCTGTTTTTAATACATGCCCTTAGACGATTTGGCCAGTCATCAATGGCGGCACGAATCTTTTCCAGAGGAATTCGCTTCGCTTCTCGGACAAGAGCTCGCTTAAGTGACTCCAAGTTTGGGTGGGACTTTCGGCAGGCTCTGAGCTCTAATTCGGTCCATAGAGAATAATCCAGCGGGTTGAGGTCGGGGCTGGAGGAGGGCCATTCATTCGCCGCAATGAAGGCCGGCACATTTTCCTTCAGCCAAGCTTGAGTGGTTTTAGCCTTATGGGATGGCGCCGAGTCTTGCTGGAAAACCCAATACTTGTTATGGAATAGGGTATTAGACAGGGGTTTCACAACAGTCTCTAGAATGTCACTTTGATAATTTTTGGCTTTCACCTTGACGCCTTGTTGGCAGAAATGAAGCTGAGTCACACCTTCGTACGAAACTCCCCACCATACCATGACACTAGCCGGATGATGAGTACGCGAGACATTCCGTGCTGAAGCTGGGACATCCTTGCTACTTTTGGCATACACTTTATTGTTTTGTCGGTTGAACTTTTCTTCGACAGTAAAGATTTTCTCGTCGGTGAAGAGTATCTTCCTCGCATCGTGTCTCCTAAGCAGTATTGGACAACGTTCGCGTCGCAATTGACGAAGGCGATCGTTTAAAAAGTGTTCTTTCCTACGGCTATACGCCTTAACCTTGAGATCATATTTCAGTATTCTGTTGACTGAAACGCGCGAAATATTGGTCTGCAGAGCGAGTTTCTTCTGAGTGCGACATGGATTTCGGCGAAGTCGCTCTCGGATGATTTTAATGTTCGCAGGCGTCCTCACAGAGCGTGGACGACCACTTCTTTGCCGATATTGTAAAGAACTTGTCTCCTTGTATCGTTTAATAGTGTAATACACGAAGTTACGGCTCACACCAAAACTTTTCAGTTCTCGGAAAATGTCCATAGGTTTTCTTCCCACCTTAAATAGTGAAATGACGGTCGCACGTAATTCTTTTGTTCCCTCCATTACGAGAAAATTTAAATAAAATAATCCGAAATCATAGATATTAAAAGTTAACATTCCAAATTCAAAATTAGAAAAAATAAATATACAGCAGCCAGTAATTTTTATTTTATTTTTATAAGTAAAAAGTTTGTCTCAAAACTTATGAACACACGAGGTATATAGCGTGATAAAAACTCGTATGTTTGTCTAAATGAGGATTAACACCTCTGTAATTAGCTAACTGTCGTACTGGGGACGGCAAATTATTTCGTGGAAGACTAATGGTTATTAACTAATGAAGAGTCGGAATAATGAGTAAATAATGACTACTAACATAATATAAGGGTATGAAGTCATAAATTTTATTTGTGCTCTTAGGTCCTTCAAGAAAGGAAACCATTTCTTTAACTAAAGGGAATCCACGAATGGCCTTGGTTAAAGCAAACCTTTTTTAAGTCACATATTTGCTATAAATAAAAAAAATAAAACCTGAGATAATGAAACAACATCAAATATTCAAGACAAATTGAAAGTTAATACCAAAAATGACAACTACATTACAAAGCTTACAACGACGAACAAATTAATCCCATTTACAAATTAGTAGCTGCATTTGCAAGCAGCTTCCAACATCACAATGAGAGTTTGTTCTATTCATGTCTGTCGCATTGTCCCAACACAGACCACATAAATTAAATCTAACAGGATATTACCAAACAATATTAATAAGGAAACGTCAGATTGACGACGGTAAATACCGAGATTTTATTGCTAACTAGCTTCTGCCAGCGGTTTCACCCGCATCCCGTAGGAACCTCTGCACGAACCTGGATAAAAAGTAGCCTATAGCCTTCCTAGATAAATGCGCTATCTAACATTGAAATAATTTTTCAAATCGGACCAGTAGTTCCTGAGATTAGCGCGTTCAAGCAAACAAACAAACAAACTCTTCAGCTTTATTATATTAGTATAGATATAGATTAACTAAAGGGCGACAATTATAAAAGAACAATAACAAAAAGTGCATTCGAAGGAAAGGCAACAATGGTTTATGGCAAAGCTGTATGAAGTAAAATTCTATGAATATCAGTTAGACATAGGCAGAAATAATGTAAACGAAGTAATTTGATAATCGTCCTAAAATTTGCACATTTGAACATGGCCAATATGAGGACTACAATGACCTTGAATATAAAAATACTCATTTACATCATATTTTTGACATGTTTTCCTTAAGAGACAAAACTTCGAAAAACATACCCAATGAAATAAATCTGAAACATCCTCATTCATGACGTTATTCCATGTGTAAATAGTTGCAAACGTAGACTGTTCTGTGCTAGTGCTATTTGCTTGATTAATGACTCTATTCATTGAAGTAATTACTATTGAAGCTGTTGTTTCATTTAAAGCTGAGGACACAACACATGCGACACGCTATATTTGGATTGCATCAGACATGTTAATGTATTTCTAAATTATACCGAGACTGAGAGATACCTACTGTTTGCTTTAGGAAGGTTTAGAACGGGTATGAAGTTAAGGGTTTGTGTTTAACCTATAGGTAAAGATTGATATGGATATGTAAGTTAATCTAACTATGAAAAACCTAAATTCTTAACCTAACTATAAACCTAAATATATGCAGATTCAAACATACAATGAGCAAGATTCAACCAGTGCAGTGAATTTTCGCAGCTCTTAAGTTTCAGAAGCCCTCGCCAATAATGTATTATTTATCAACTTTACTAGAAGTAGTGTTGTTCTACTACATAATAACTACATAGCAACAGAGAACAGTGACGTCAATGACGTATTTATACGTCAAGCAGACGATTTCGTCCAAACCGATGATTTTGTTGTCAGTGGGCGCGGCGCGTCTCGTAAACGCAAATAGTGAAGGTTGGTGTTATTTTTAAATGACAACTAGGATATTTTTAGGCTCGTTGGAGTTACTAGAGATGAAGTTAATAAAATTAACAAGGCATCTGTTGGTTCAGGTACACACGATGACGATATAAATATCTAACTGAACTTAGTTAAAAGGTTGTATCTAAAGGTGTGTGTATAGACAATTATTTGTGTAATGAACCTCAAAGACAGGACTCCACAGTTTATGCAGTAACAGAAACACATAACAATATTGCACTAAAACAATAACTTCATAACAGTTCATACATTTCCCACTGTTACGTCACTGGTCGGAGGTCAGAGGCACCAATCGTGACTCACGCGCCTGATAATCAAGACGTAAAAGGGGAATTAAACTATCTAGCAGATGGGAGATGTGTATAGATTTGTTCCTATGGAGTTATGTGGTGTTAAAACTTGGACTTTCACTCTTCATTATTCAAAGAACAATGGTATTTCATTTCTAGACAGAGTTGTAATTGTCAATGAATAGCTAAAAGTTGTAGATAAAGATATGTTGATTAATGCTAATGATTAGTACAGTATTTTTGCATGGCAATTTAATTTGTATCACGATGTAATGTAATACAGACTAGACGTAAAATAAGAACATGATTCTGTTAAACCATGTTGTCCAGACTTTCACTCTTAATAGCAGAAATAAATCGTCACATGTCAAAGAGCAAACGAGAATTAAATACTTTAGAATTGGATGTGGGGAACGGTAGTAAATATCAAGTTTATTGATTCAAAGCAATAAAAGGTTTATTTATATATTCTAGTGTATAGTAAAAGCTAACAGGATTACTGTAGCTGCGTACGACTTTATAAAGACAGCTTAACAGAGTCCGATTTATAGAAAGACGTTAAGTTCAAATAGCAGTTTAACTGTATTGATAGTAACTACTGCAGTAAAAAGGGTAGAGTTTATCTAAAGATTTCATATCTCGTGTAGTAAAACAGAAACTATCTAATAACCTGGTCAAGTCTCAAAAAGTTCAATTGGTCCTTATTTCCGTGTTAAGGACCAATTCGCATACAAGTCTGTTTAGGTCTCATATCTGACCCTAATCCTCTGCAACCACTTAGAATTCAAAATGAAGTTACACTAAGCCAAGTATTGAGTTCTCAAAGTCAAACAGAACAAAGCAATTCCCACTAAACCCACGTAAAACCAGATGAACTTAATTATGAATCATGTACTGCTTTCTAAGACGTGAATATCTTTATATGGAGCCTATTTAGAATTAATTATGTGGAGACAATGGTTTACGTAAGTATGCGGTCAAAATCCTGACCCCTGGGGCGAGCACAAGTATTTATTTAATTTATAATCTTATACAGTAGCAGAAAAAAATATCGAGTTTTTTTCAGAATTTGCGCTTTAGGTACTGGGTCATTGACATTCTCTTTACCCTTTATATTTGGCTCGAATGTGACTGAATTTTATATTACAAAATTTATCAACAGAAATACATTCCTTGATTCTTGGATCCATTCGAATGAAAACTTATGATTAATTATTCACCAGATTATCTACTCCAGAACATTATAGGCGATCAAGAGACTTATTATATGTAAATGCAGAATCTCACGAATGCGTAGGCATACATTGGGTGCATTTGAAATATGCGAGTCGGATACTCGCGCACATCAAAGCGAAGAAAGTTGGAAAACCAATGTTTGGAGCACTTGGTGCAAAGTTCCGCGCGAAAGTACGCGAAACATTTTGTACAAATGTTTGTACATGGATGGAAGTTCTGTAATTATATTCATGAGCAGGATCGAATAAAACTTTGTTATATATCATCTGTATTTGTGTATGTTGGCGATATTTCGTCTCTTAACCTCTTATGCTTCATAGGATGGAGAATACGAAAATGAGGGTTAAATACACACATCTAGCGCAGCAAGCCTACAATCACATGATTTATATTCCTAACAAATCATTACTATAACAGTAGTACAAGGACTCAGGCTAACTAACTCAATTTGTAACCTACAAGAAGTAATAGCTTCCAGCTATGTACACTACACTTACTTGGTATTCTGATTTAGTACCTCCCTGCCTCATAAAGGGGAAAATCTAGAGAAACAGACATAATTCACGAAACTAGGCTGACTATAAATAAATAAACTACATCAAACGTTGAAGGAAAACGTGACCTAACCCACGCCTTAATCTGGCTGTACATGTGTTTAGTTATCGAGCCTACGTTCACTCAGAGAGTATAGGCTTTTGCGCCACGCCCAGTTTTTGGTCCTAAGTGGCTTGCATCTATTGCCGCCAAACTGTCTTGTCTATCTGAGGATTATCTAGTTTACGGAGACATGAATAGTTCAGGTAGATAGTAATTAAATTGGTTTATTTCTATAGCTGGTGCAACATTTTCTTGCTTAGTATATGTTTCTTACTTTCTTGCAACCATGGACAGTAAGATCAGTTTGTTCGGTTACAAATACGACTAGTGTTTGCTAATCCTCGATGTAAGCCAGATTACGAGCATACATCTTATCATCGTCTGCATCTAGACCCTCGTGTGGGAACCTGGTATTTGGTCCTAACATCACATGTACTTGTGACCTTACATAATACTTATTTCTTATGGTGATTCTGAGACAATATTCTAAGTCTTTGTTTTGGGTGCTGAATATTCATATGAGAAACAGAATGCTATGAAATATGTCCTTACAACTTAATGGCTAATGGACCGTTGCAGTGTGTAATGTTGCATGAATTTCCTATTCGCATTTCAGGGCGTTTTCAGAGCACGCACTTTCTGTGTACCTTGCCATAATTTCGTAAAGTACAAATAATTTCTATTTAGTTTATAAATTAAAAGATGGTAAGTGAACAATCCTGTGGCACGGTGGACCGACGATTGGAAGAAGATGGAGGGCAGTGGATGGAGTGCGGGCTGTCCATGACCGGGATGGTTGGCGATCTTTAGGGAAGGCCTATGTTCAGCAGTTGATAGGAATTGGCTGATATGATGAAGTGAACAGTATACCTAGGCTAACTTTAAGAGAAATCCTTCTTCAATAATGGATGCAACATTCTTTTTGCCACGCTGTGCCTGTGCACATATGTCTATTAGTACAGTCGCTCACAAAGTGCCATTTACATAAACGAGTCAACGTCCGCGTCCCGTATACAGTTCACGGGTTAACTGGGTTACCGGAGCCGGCCGCTGCACCCGATTGTACTTTTGCATATTCCAGGGATTTTGAGCGTAGGAAAGTAAAATATTTTGTTTTGAATATGTGTAATTTTATTTACATCTTGATCCACTCTTAAGTATTTTTCCTGGTAATAGTTATATGCATTTTTCATCCTTATTTTTATTGAATATAGCCGTCGCCCGCGTTTTCACCCGCGTCCCGTAGCCGGATTTTGACAAAAACTATCCTAAAACCTTCTCCCGGGTCTAAGTTACCTCCCCTCTAATTTTCAGCCAAACCGGTCAAGCCGTTTTCATGTATGACAACGGAAAGCGAGTTTCATTTTTATGAATTTTATTGAAAAATATTAACTACGCCTTTTATCTAGTTGAGTACTTAAGGCCCTTCACTATCACTTCATTTTGAAAAAGTAACTTGCGGCACTTAGGACCAATATCCAATAATAATATTGACAGATCCCGATTTCCGCCATAGCCGCTGCGGTCTGACATTTAAAGTTCAGACAGTATTTAGTTCAAGTTATAATTAGTTGATAAATGCACTTAGCGTATCATTAGTGCCTATTAATAACTATGAACCGGATTCGACAATAGACTATCTGTCATATAGATATAAGTAGTTATCGCCACATAACTTTGCTATTCTGAAGTCAGCGATTTGACACCTGACGCATGCGCAGTAGTATTTTGTTAATATTTTTTCCGAGTATTATTAAACTAAAACTTCGGACAAACTTCTCGACTGTTCGAACAAACACGCAAGAAATGAAATGGCTAACTTCAGAATAGCGGATTTACTTGCTTGAACTTATAGTATCATCAACAGACTTTTGTATATCCTCAGGGTTATAATATCTTCTCACACAGAAAAGGAAATATGATTTCTCTAATAAACTAGCATACTACACTATAATATCGATTCCAATCTTAATAACCCACTGAAAGTTTTACGACGTTAATACACACTCGTAAATTATTCCTCATTAAATTAATGAACACTAAAATCGGTGCGTAAATTGAATGACAGTGTAACTTATTCAAATTCATTACAGACTTTGTACAAGGACTTTGGCATGTATGTTGAAGTATATTATACATAAGATTGTTGAAAATCAAATATTCAAATAATACTAATTATCACTTAGTACAATGCGTGTTACTACGCCTATTTAATGAAAGACAGAAATTGATCAGCCTAAATCACCAAAACAGCGGTCTTGTAGCTTCTTATACGTAAAAAATATCTTAACAGTAAGTACCGGGCTTTCATATAGATATAGAAAAGAGACTATAAATCAGAAAGACGAAAAACTGTTTATAAAGCCAAAAACTCGCATTTAGAAGAAGAGCATACCTACATACCTTTCCAATCAATACAAATATTATGCTGAAGAGTTTGTTAGTCCGTTAGTCCCCTCAATGTTAGAAAGCCATTTATCCATATAATTCCCACGGGAAGGTGAATCTGTTGAGCTAGCTCTATATACTACTGAATATCCGTATCTCTTTACAACCTGAACAGCCCTAAGCCAGTTTACGTGACTAGAGGAACACCACGACCCTGGCAGCCACGGGGCGCGCCACGCCGCACCAGCACGTGTCGATCTGATCTTATTAAGATTTACGTATGCACTGGACGCGAGGAGATTAGTTGGCCGTTTGGTAGCGATTTAATATGAGTAGAAAGAAGCCGTATTAATGTACTACCATTTAACGTAGGTCGTGGTGGCCTAGTGAGTAAAGAAACAACCTCTCAAGTATGAGTGTAGGTTCGCTTCCAGGTCAGGCGTACCAATGCAACTTTTCTTATTATATGGTTCGATGTCGAAGACGAAGGCATTGCTTAAAGATAAATACACTACTTAATGCACTAAAACAGAAGAGTAATTACAAGCTTTTATTTTATGAATGCATTCATTACAATGGAGCATTGCGATGATTCAAGTCTCCAAAGAATTAGGTAGTATAACGACAATATTGTCCGACGCATAACCGTCTGAGGAGTGGCAGGTCACCAGTTCAAAACCGATTAAATTGAGCCATTGTGTCGATTTAGTCACGACACATAATTAAGTTAAGTCTAGAGTATTACAAAAGTAATTAATTAAAAGGGTTTTAACCTAAGAGTCAATACACTAGGAAACTCTTTTTTATGACAGTCCATGAAACGACCAAAAACTAAAACTGAATAAAATAAGGCAAGGGTTAAATAAAGGTCGCTTTTAAGAAAAATATATTGAAGGAAAATTAGAGAACAATGAAACAATTAGCACGATAGCAACCTAAATGAATAACAAGCTTGGTCCATTGATCCATTTCAGAACAACTGAATCATTTGTTACTGAAACAGTTCAACGCACTGCTTATCAAACTCTTTCAGGTCGTTAGCATTACAGACGTTCAGACGAAAGTTCACAATTAAGGAACATACACAATCAACGGTGTTGCGGGTTTATTGAAGAGGCTGATGTGACGAAAACGGATGAAAGGGAAGATAAGGCTGTGGAAGTCAAACCAAATGATAGAATGATAAACAAAGTAGGCAATGATGACATGTTTGGTAAATTGGAAAACGACAACAAACAGATCGCGTGAGAAACGGCTTCAAAGGAAGAGACAAGACCGGCTGTTTCCGTCGACTTGTGTAAATTCTCCTTAGCGTGGTTTACCTATTTGGCATTCCAACCTACAACGAAGACTTGGCACGGTAGCTAGACGCCACTAACGTAACAAATAGACATGATATGCCAGATACAAGATAGCGATGTAAACAATGACCGATACATTTCAGGAATGGCCTGCCAAGTCTCAGTTTTCAATTTTCTTTAAAAATAAATCGGAGAAAGGGATTTATTTTCGGATGTTCTAAGGTCGACTGAAAGAATATATTTCACAGTTACACATATCTTTTTGTCTAAGGAAGCTTTGAATTTCTCCATTTCAAATTAAAATGTAGACTTACCCACTCTTACAGCTAGTAAATATGATTTACGATAGGAACTTACCTGTAATAGAAAACAGAGTTATTAGATATAAATCGAAATTGCCTGCTACAATATTCAATAACACACATAAAATTGACTTGAATATCTTATTATCATTCCACTGTCCAACACTATGGAATTTACTGTCAAAACTGTCAACCGATAGGCTGGGCTCGTTTCAATAAATCTGGAATGAATTTCACAGAATACGTTTCAGATTCTCAGACACAATACTAGATTGAGACAACAATAGAAATTGTTTGAATAGACTTCAAATCGGTATACAATGAAGTCGGTACAAAGACCTAAACGGAAGCCAATTACCATACCGCAGCATATCCGTAGGCTTACAGATTATATTTAATTCCAACACAAATAAAACTTATAAATGAGTTCAGTTTATGAATGACGCAGATGGACACAACGTTTCAAGGGTAGACAATTTTTTTTTAGAAGATGGAATTAATAATATGGGGGCTTTATAACGTTATATTAATTAAAAATCATGTAGACTTTAATATGTTAGCTTAAAAAAACAACACGTGATGATAATGAGATTGCAGTAGCTTCTGAAGCTAAAATAGTTTCTAAAAAGGCAAAGAAAGGTCCTTCCATTCCTGGTCCTTTGAAACTACAGCAAAAGTTCAGTGATTCAGCATTCTTATCCCTTTACAATTCAAGGATACCTGCATTCTTTGAACTCTCGAGTAAACTGGACACTTTAGTATCTGAAGAATTTCAAACCGGACTTGTACAAATCACTTGTGCAGCGGGCAGCCTAGACGATTAATTAAAATTGCATAATGTTACAACAAAAAAATTAGTCGCTTAAAATCATTGATTGACTTGCTATCTTCAACATTAACTCTATACGGTTAATAAAAAAAGCATAATCCGTATTTTAGGCTGTCCCTTAGGAACAAGGTTTGTTCCACGGAAGAAGGAAAGATGAGTGGAGATGCCATAAACTAGGTAGGTAAGGCTACTTCTTACAGATCAAGTAACCTACGGTAGGCTCGACCAGTTACAAGAACTAATGAGGCGATCCGTTCCTTGTCAAATCCAGACGAATTTGTTAAAGATTAGTCTCACCCATATTCGTGAGCGCTACTTGGAGAAATTACATTATGACATCTCCTAGTTCTCCTTGGTTAAATCGAATGCTGTGTTTGAGACAGCCCTAAACATACTATGAATATTTGAATTTATATCCAGGACAGAGTGAGTACGCTTAGTCGTGTGGCGTATTTAAATCCTTTTGCTCCTCTGACTCATATCCTGAAGTTACTTTTATTGCACACATTTGTTCGTCAGATCGCGTCTTTGTTTTGAGAATCTGTTTCATGTCTAAGCTTGTTCTCTGTTTTGGTAAATAGCTTTGTGTTTGCATTTGTTTGAACAATTATGCGTGCTCTACGTACATAGATTACTAACCTATGCGACGTACAACTTATTTGTGTTACAATGGTATTGTTTTATTTATAAGAAGACTAAGTCATATAATATCTGATTTACTTTAAAGGGAGTCCCCCACACATTTCACAAGAAAGTTAAAAATCTAAAGCCTTGACTGAGTTTTTTAATGCAACAGTAAAACTTAAACTGAAGATATAAATAAATCCCCATTTTTATCAGAGCAATATGTACAATGAAGATTCCGATGTTTAATTCAAATAGATGGAGATAAGTGATTAATGAAAACGTGTATCAACACGATAGGTCCAATTTAAATAATAAGGAATTAAGTGTAGATAACAGCATTTTGTCCTGATTAGATTACTGATGGGAAAGTACATTTCGCTGTCACCTCGTAGCCTTGATATATTTTTACTATCAAGGCTGAAAAAACAGATTTTAAAAACATGGTTAATAACCTTGTGGGAATCGATGACCTTCCTTATATTTTTTGCAAAACAAATGCGGTAAAGCTGATACAATTAATCATCAGTCATTTAACATTGATGACATTACACTAGGTCCTTTTTGGGGCTTTTAAACCGAACTTTTAGTAAATTCTTTTAGAGAGACCAAGAACGAAAGAATGCTCTGCGTATTGTTACATTAAAGGAATTTGATTGGGAAATAATGCTAAAAGGCTACGAAAGAATTATCAGCTTCTACCTAGGTAAAGTGGAGGTTAAGCACGAGGCCCCATACCGCCTACCCCTCAGCTGGATACATCTAACTTCAGTACGCATCAAGAATGGATTTTAAAAAATAAGACATGAACACTAGCTTAGGAATGTCAACTAAGACCCCACTTTGCTTCTGAGCAATTAGTCACTAACAGTAATTAGTGTCGTCTAACTCCTAATCTAGTAGTCGTTTTATGATAGGTGGCGCCAACCTTAGGTCATTGCTCTCAGGCTTACCACATATTATATTACCATTAGGTATACACACCACTATTTTAAATCTATGATCTATGAGGATTCAGATTAAACGGCAAAACTGCATTTCGTGTGAATATGGTTGTATAGTTAACTAAAAGTAGGGAATAGGAGAGGAAGAAGAAGATGGATCATGAATTGAATAAAAGCTTTTAATAAATTCGATTCGATCTTTAGCATGAATTATAAAAGAAACGTATTACTATTTTTGTTTCTTATGGCACTGTACAGAGTAACGGACGCTAGTAACCTTTGTTATGAGAGTGATGACTTGGCAGTATTAACTTTTCAATATATCAGCGGTCACTGACTACAGCAATGACTCATAGAATAGACCTTTATACATCACACATAACCTTCTTCCAAACATATCAGCCCTCAGCCTATTACAGCTAAATAGCTAAATCAATCATGCGTGCATGATGCACAAGTGACGTGCATATGTGCATAACGTCACTCCTAGATCCAATATTTCGGACTTTGGCTCGCCATGCGCGTGCACAGCGATGAAAGCATATTAATTTTTCGTCATTCATGCGTGTTGTTTGGCAGAACTTGTTTGGATTCGTGCCTGAATGTTAGGTGTCATTGTGTTGTAGAAGTAATGATAGTTTGACAGTCTGTAAACTGACTGGAAAATGAATTCTTCAGTCGTCGTTAACATCATCACAAAAAATAACGAAGATCAATTGTTTATTTGCTAGAAATAGTTTTTTTTTTAAGGTTAGATCTTAAGGCCTAGATCTCTATGTATTCTGCCTATAAGCGGGCGTGCATTTTTTTTTCTTAAATAATACATTAACCCACCAAAATACAATAAAACGCTATGCACAATCCAATAAAGACATACATTGCATAAATTGTTTTGTTTAACGAATATTTTGTATCGGATCCGACACGAATTGTTGACTACTAAAACAAGAAAAGTTTATAAACAATAATTGATAACGGAATACAATTTATGTAACGGAATTGAGGTCGGAGCAATTTTAATTTATTTTCGTACACACGATAAACTTAGCTTCAAAATAGTGTGATAACCTCTGAATAAAAGTTGCAATTTTAAATAATCAATTAATTTGTTTGCATTCTGTGATATATTTCCTGTTAAGAATCACTTATTTCAGCTGTATTTACCTTTACAAATATTTAAATATTCTTTTTATTCACTGTTCTTATAATCTATACTAATATTATAAAGCTAAAGAGTTTGTTTGTTTGTTTGTTTGTTTGTTTGTTTGTTTGAACGCGCTAATCTCAGGAACTACTGGTCCGATTTGAAAAATTCTTTCAGTGTTAGATAGCCCATTTATCGAGGAAGGCTATAGGCTACTTTTTATCCGGGTCCGTGCCGAGGTTCCCACGGGATGCGGGTGAAACCGCTGGCAGAAGCTAGTAACAGATAAAGTGTGTGTATTATCTTTTATACATTTCTCATTTCTAGAGGTACATTCTTTATTTTTCCCACGACTCTTCTCTCCTCGCAACAAACTTATTCAAAAACACACATTAAACTTCGTTGACTTTAATTTTACTTATTTAAAAAAGAAAAAAAAAAGTTATTTTCAAAACATCTCAATTCGCAAAAGTGCCTGCAACAATGAATGTCTTGTTTACATTCCGTGACAGATAGCGCGAGTAACGTGCAAGCTTCTTATTGATTTGGCGAAGAATGTTGGTAATCACTTGCGATCGCAATTATCTGCTGATAAAATAACACGGCTACTGTTGTACGTGCGTGATTAGAAACAATTCCGTAATCTGTACGATATTTCTAATGTATCTCTAGAATTTTCTTATGTCAAGAAATAATTTGAGCATATTTAAAAGTGACTAGAAAGAAAATTGTACATTGGAGACCATGGTTTGAGATCGACCAAAAGCTGAAGCGGATTATGGAAAAGATAAAAACACTCGCAGTATTAAAAGCTCTGTAGGAGACATCATTTCGAAATAAGTAACTTTCATCAAAACTGACAAACAACCATTAACAATTACAGGTGCACTCTCTAAAGCCAGTAACAAGACTATCTGATGTCACTGGCACTAAGATAAATCAGGCATCGATCATAGCAGAAATCACTTGGAGAATGTCGGAACGATGCATCATGCTCATTAATTTGATGCCAAAACATTTAGACGTAAGTACGTAGCGCCGAGAGTATGTAGAACGGGAAAACGAGCTTTTGTTTTTGTGAAAATATTTTCGGAGGAATAAGATGAGGAGCGGAAAATTTTAAAAACGTGTTCTTGTTCCTAAAACTCAATCTCTTTGGGAAGTCGGTTAAAATTCCGGCGAAGAGACAGATCAAGAAATATATTAGAAAGAAGCCTGAAACGAAAAAAAAACAAGATCCTTTTGTACACAATAAAAGGAAAAAATACAGGAAATATAGAAAAAAAATCGCAATCATGATTTTGTTAACAGATTTTGACGTCAATCAAAATCCTTGGCTAATACCTGATTTACCTTGAATTACGACTGTTTCCTTAAAGCCATGAAATAACAATAATCCGCTAGGGCCATCAGCAAAGTCCGTACTTCCTTCCAATTTCCCTAATTTAAATTCTAGAGATAACTTTTATTAGGCAATTAGATTTTGGAGGACATGTAAGCTTTTACGGAGTTAGGACTTAGAACCAATTATATCCGTACATTAAGACATTCTTCTCCATGCGAGAGGAGGCCTGATGAGCCCTACAGTGGGGCAATAAAAAGAACATTTGTGATGAATGATGATGTTGATTAGGACCAGGAACTGTGGTCTCACTATTGTTGCCATCAGCACAAATATGCCAAATATGGTGTTCCAAAAATATCTAAATAAGTTCCAGCCAAGATCCCTTACATTTTATGAAACAAACCCACTTTCCGTGAAGGGTGGGCGTTTTGGGGGCTGTCTTTTGTAAATTTCTGACGTTCGAAAAGTGCTGTTTTGCAGCCTAATTTGAATAAATAACTTTCGATTGATTTTGATTTTTAAATAATGTGGTAACCACCATATCATCCCTTATCAAATAGATTGGAGAAGAAGGTTCACATAAAACAGTAGAACACACACTCAAAGAGGGCGTATATCGCTTAGAGCTTAAATATAAAAGGCAACAAATTCGGCTAGGTACAAAAAAACGATACGTGCGAGCGGTCATAACCGCGGAGGCTGTTAGAGTTTGGGTGTTTGCCAAGCTTTTCGTGTATTGATCAGCTGATTCCATATCAGACCCAGACATCCCTAAAACTTTCGGGGAAACTTAGCTACTTTCTTAAAAACAAAAGTGTTCGGCATTTGCCAGAATACTTTCTTTGTTAGGAGTTTATGTCCTCACGGCATTTATTTCCAAACGAAGCTTTTACTATAGAATCTAGACGATTGATAGACATACTTAATACCTTTTCTTCAAACAGAAAAAATCACCTAGACTCAAACGAATTGCGAGGATCGTACCCTCGTATCATTGCCTCCAATGTGGCAAGCAGATATACTTCTATTACTGCTACTACACCATTTGATCGTTCATGTTCATCACGACATGTTATTTAGCTTAACAAGGCAAAGTTTCACTTATCTAATTAACCAGGTAGCAGTATTTCAGTGCGCTGGCCTTGTAAAATTGATCATCATACATTTATGCTAGTTTTGATGCGCCACTAAATAATGACGACGCACAGATTTCACTTGTATCGTAAACGTTAATTGATAATACAACAAAACATTTTCATGGTAATTTTATTTTATGTTCTATAGTTTTCTAGAATAGGTTCTATTCTGTTGTAGCTAACATCGAAAACCAATTCATTTGTAATGACCACTAGAAAGGTCCATTAGATAGAAAACGTACGCGATTCATAGATATTGACTTACACGTAGATAAAGACAAGTAAAATAATTTTATTTACATAGTCTAAAATCCACGTTTCGACGCGATATTTGATGCCGAATATAGGGGCTCAGATGTGGATGATGATACAACTGACCAAAGCAGCTGTGAACTTCATTCAGTGATTTATATTTCCTTCCCCGCAACAGGGAATACCACTCAACATTGTAAAAAGGAGAAACCATTTCAAAGCCACAGCACTGCCCTTTTCCACACCAAAGAAAGTTCTGAAAACACTTCATCAAGAGACTTGAATTTTACCGGCTTGAACGAGCCATATCGTTCAAGAGTGAGAAAGTATAAATACTTTGGTGGACTGCACCACAGCGCTGACAGACAGATCTGTTTGTACGAGGATCTTAGGCGTGACAATTGACAGGGAACAGCTAATAAGATAAATAAGTATTGTCAACACTTTCCCTTGGTTATGCTGCTGATTTTATTGAAAATGCTAACTCACTGTTGTTTAGCAATATGAAGCTTCCTGGGTCTAGTCTAGACAGTTTATTCAAAATTGCAACTTTTAACTTCATAAAGTCAGAACAAAGTCTTTTTTCCCAAAATTTATACTGCGAAGATGAACTAAAGATCTTTAAGGTATAAGGAAGAAGAATATAGACGGTTTTAGCACTATAGGTATGCTGGCCAGACAATGACTGTCTTAAGGATAAAGTTTTCATAAATCTTATTATCAGGATAAAAAATAACAATGCAAATAGGTACATAAACGTAGAGTACGATGAGAGGACGTGTCGTATTTTCACACACTATAAGAACATCTGTACAAACAAGAACGTTTGTGTAATTTATCATGTGTATGTAGTGTTCACTGAGCTTTCAAACAATATTTTATGGATAAAAACACAAAGCAAAGAACATAGGTCTGAGCAGACGTAGGGTCGCCTAAACACTGACTATAACATCCTATTCATGTGTTAGAACACATAGTTCAAAACTTCAACTAGAGCAACAACGAATATTATTTAACATACAAATAACCTTGCATACCCACCAGGTAAACATTATAATTAAAATTACGCCTGTTAATTACCCTAATTAAACACACAATCCCAACATTTATAATTTCGATCAATGATAACTCGGTAACTTTAAAGAGGTTTACCTTATTCATTACTTCATTTCAAAGAACTACCAAGAAGTACCAGCCACTGGACCATAGACAAAATACTTGTCCTATTTACTTGTAGAGCATAAACACGCTTGATTTGCCACACGACGATAAAATACGGGTCACCAGCTCAGAACAATGGCGAGTACATGGTTTTGCACGGAAAAATATTTCATTTGTGTCGTGAACACGTATGAATGGCTTTGGACCACCTGTTTAAGATATTAAATCTGATTAAGGAATAATGTTTCATTCTGCGTGATGTTTACCCGTTTAAGGCAATTTTAAACTTACGCACAGACACAGGTGCAATCTCCATTTCCTCACTCTCATAGTCCGATGGACGGCAATCCGACACGACCGGAGAAAGATGTACAGTACCGACAGATTAATGCTTCCCGAGGTACGATCTCCCAAAGGGTAGTATATACTTATGCAAGATTGTTTGAATGTTACTGCGATCCTGCTCCTGAAGCAGGAATAATTTTCAAAAACACTTCAAATAAAATTACATCAACCCCGCCTACATTAGTACCTAAAACAACGCCTACAATAAGTTAAGAAAGGCTTAATGAAAAAAACACTTAATTTAGGAGGCAGACGTCTACGCACTAATGAACTGGACAAACACGAACCAGCCGAGCAGCGTACGGCAGGTGCCTCAACTCTTAACACGGCATAAAATTCTAAACATAATATTTATGATACGTAAACACAATAACACAAACAGACAGCATCTACAACCATTAGTATCTTTTGCCAAGTGAAATTAACAATGTGATAAAACCGCTGACGGATAGAGGAAGATACGAAAACTTTCTAACTTCAAACAGATTGATAGACGAGTTTGTACATAACATTTATATAATAATAACTAGTGTTAAAGATGGGTGTGGCACTTGCGCTTTCAATGATTACGGAGTCAAAGCCCTTAAGAATAATGAGTCGAGTTTGATTGATACAAGTATTATCGACGCGGCGCGTGACGTCAATTTATTTGTCGAGCTCGATAAAAAAACTGATGATGAACATCGGTTTATTTATTGCTACTCTACTATCTTACTATTTTTACAGTTATACTTTATAAACACCAGAATAACCTTCACAAGTGTTTTTTTTTTCTTGCAAAAAAACGTTTCAAAAAACTACTAGGCCCTTTGTGCGAATAGGGCGCCACTTTAACCTTGAAACAAAAATACCGCATTCAGCACCAATCACGAACCGTGACATTCCGAAATATCGATATATTTTCAGTCTATTCTAGCCTGTCTGAGTACATTAACGCCTACATTGTTTTTGCCAGTAGCAACTATTGTCTACGTAAAGTCACGTGCCACACGTTAATGTCTGCTCTAAAAAGAAAGACAATACCCTAGTAACTAGTGACCTATTTAGTTTCTTAGAAATCGTATACCGTTCAAATTCACGTGAAACTGACAATGTTTTCGCCAAGATACTAGAAGACAGTTCAAAGAAATTGTAATCAAAACGCAAATCACTAGATCTACATAGTTCTTCAGAGTAATACAAACGTAAGCAAAAGGAATATTTCTTTTTCGGAGCACCCATCCGCAAATTCTCTATCACGTTACAGATATTAAATAACTCATTCAACTACAGCGAAAGTTCTCATTACATAATTTTGGTAATTCATTAGAATTACGTTACAAATGTGCGCTAATAATGACTAGGTATAATGAATAGATGATGTTTCAGTGTAAGGAAAACTCAATATTATTGAATAATACATGTTTTATTGGAAGCTATTGGTACTGCGACCCTCAAATAAATAACATGAACGGAAGCTTTCTAACGAACGTGGTGCGTTCAGGGGTTCACCCCTGAACGCACCACGTTCGTTAGAAAGCCACGCAGAGATTAAGTAATGTCAAACGGTATTTAATCAAAAACTGTCGAATCTAATTACGTTGGGCGTGAGAAGAAACCTTCTATAATACGAGAATCTCTTTTGGAGGTAGAGAAATGATCCTAAGCTTGATCTTGGTCAACTACACGATACAAAATCTGTTGTATAAGTTTAAAATAAATATACAACTGAACCTAATAAGGTATGTATCCTCATGTATAATGTAGAAAGACCCAGACAAATAGCAGATGTTCACAAAACAAAATCAATAAATCCATCAACGTTAAAACCAAAACAAGCAACAATCTATATTATTGCTACTTGTAAAGAAAGAGAAAGTGCACCGGTGCATCCCGCATTGCCCCACGAAGATTGATGATTAGGAAGTGGCTGATTGAAGACCACACTCGATTATTGTATAAAACCAACATAATTACTTGCAAGGGAGAGTTAATAGTTATTATAATTACTGGTCTTAGTCTACAGGAGCTCAATATTAGTTATTTGTATAAGAGAGAGCTAACAGCAGCGACAGACCTATGTTTAAGGCCGTATTTTTACTTTTTCGCCATGTTCCAGTTTCCCTCAGTTGACTTTTACATCTTGAGATGATAGGCCGCTGACACGTTATGATTTTCTTTCATAGACTTATCAATATGGTAATTTATTTGAGTAAGCCTTGAATTACACGACCGCATTGAATCTCTATGGCTTCATTTCAATTTGTCTTTATCTCGTTCGAGGTACACCGATCTCAGATGCTTGGACTAGATAAGATCATTTTACAATAAACAAGGTTAAATAAGGAAACTCTTGATGTATATCACAAGAAATCAGATGGACACCGACAAAGCGATAAAGCAAATTGAAACACACATCAAACTGTTCTTAATCTGTTCTGATACCTCAACCGCGCCATAAACTACGTTAGAAATTGGGTCGTCTGAAGTACTAAATGGCGGTATTTGTGATATCGTTTTATTGAAAATAACATAACGACGGCGAGTACAATTTATCAAAACGTTTATGGTTTAACAAAAGTTGTAAAAGTCAACTATTAAGATTCTGAAGTGACGGATTTAGGCCTTTCCCTACTTAATGCGATACAATGTTTATAGCACCATTAACATCGTGCTCTGATCAACCTATTGAGGCGAAATAAAACGGCATCTTGCTCATTATCGTCACATTATTATGGTAATACTGGAAACAATATGGAACAAACTTCTATACCTGCTTTCTATTATTAATAATAATCAGAAGAGTTACACGGCTTTTCGCTTGCAAGTGCAAATTGTGGAGAACAAGGCTTCCTGTGTGAAAGTGTGCACTTTCTTCTTAAATCACCATATATCTGGCTGTATCATCAATGTAACATACTATTATGGTAAACGGCTGGCACATAGATACCGTTCAGCGGTGCTGGAGCTTTGTAAATGAGTTTAACTAGAGTTTCTCAAGCATATTTTTATGTTTAATTAATATTGTAAACATTGTTTTCTTAAGGCACATTATTATCATTTATGGCCTCTAACAATACGGTATCTTAAGTTTTATGATCATTACTATTCTGTACAAATTACTACGTTTAATTATATTGCTTGAAAACATATCAAATAACAGCTGCAAATTCAAATCAATTTTCTTCACATTAACCAGTATATCGTCCACATAAACTTCCTAGTCATTCGCCAATTTCACCAACTTTACTGCAACCACTAACTATAGTGCAACAAAGTGCAGTAAACAATATAATGGAATCATTAAAACGCATCAGGCGGCCACACAGGATAGCCGCAGTGTCGCCACTTCCTCCCTATATATGGCAGTGGAACTGATAATAAGCCTGCTTCCTATCAAGTGTCCACTAAGATTAACATTAGAAAGGTCCGAAGCGATAAAATCGGAAATAAATTTATTTTGCTACTTGTTTTTTATCTTAATGAGGTGTTAGATCAATTTCTAGTTCTGAAAGTGTAAATAGGTGTGATTTTTCTTGATGACATTCTTGAAGGTTTTGACATGAATACTTGATAAATACTTTCTTCAGTCCCACATTTAAGTTCTAAAACTCTCGTGGGAGTACATAAAGCTTCCTTCAGGTAGTCCAAACCACTTTCTGAATAAAATTATGGCACCAGTTCAGATAGCAAATCAGTAGCAGGCAAAACAGTGCGTGCCTCAAACCGATGAATCTTGCGAGACAATCCGCCAAGCGTCTGCGCAATTCAAATGTTTGATATAGTGCAAATTGTGCTTTTAAATTCCGTACGTGGTTCGCCAAAGGGGATTCTGATAGAAGCTTCATTTTGCTACTGCGATATTTTGTTAGGGGTATTGTTATAGTTGCTGTTGTTTGTTATAGCATAATGGGGATAGATATATTCAGTGTATTTTTTAATTCCGATAATTTACCTAATATTTTTTGAATCTTGTAGGATGTTACAAATTGATAAGTGCTTGAACGTTTATATGTAAATAAACGTAGAGTCCAAGGCTTTACCTCAATATAACCTTAGACAAGTCGCGGACAATGAAATATTTACGGTAATTAGAAAGCGTCATAATGCAGAAACAGAGAATAATTTCTACGACCAATTAAAATGCAAAACCTTAACGCTTTACTACATTGCAATTAAGCAGAGCATAATGGTGTTATTGGTGATAAAACCAATGCCCAAGGTGTGGAAGTATCTTACTAAATGTCTTGTAACTGGAAAACTGTGTAGTTACTTTCCTTGGAATTAACGACATGGCTAGTCGATCGCTGTTGAATGACAGGCACTATATCATCTTTAATACAAGACTTACGACTAAGTGATTAGTGGAATTTAAACTTGATCTTGGTAAAGAAACTATAATTTTTTTATTAACTATAAAACTATAAAGTTATAGCAAAATTCAAGACAGAAGAGCTATAGTTTCTGATGATTATTATGAAAATACCAATCACGAGAGAATAAGACCAAACAGTAAAGATAGTGATAATATAATTTGGAAAAAGTGAAAAGAACACTGAAGTACTGAAACAAATGAAAGTCGTCTATAACTATCTCTTTCAAAAATGGTATTAATGACTGGCAATGTAACAGTAGCTACTTCCATTTCAGTAGCAGTTACTGTCATGTCTCATTAATGTATTGTTTTAAATACTGTGAAGATATAAAACTAAACAATAATATCATTTGAAATGACATCGACTACGTGATACTTATGAAACAAAAACTTCATCGAGATATGCACATTTTATCTAAAACAGTATCATTTTGAATTGCTTTGAAATATGCGAGTTGACTGACTCTTTAATTTTAATTCGACTGGTTAAACAGGTTCTTTTGCAAATTATGGACTCATTTGGTTAAATATTTGCATAGTTGTCGATTTAGGACTTCAAAATCAAAAACCAGTCGATTTTGGAGATACACGTGTATATAGACATACCTAACCCTATTTCTTTTGGAAATCGTTGATGAATTCCAATTCAGCTTGATATTTCCCTATTTTAAATATTTCCCTCCTCATTTGACATTTTGAGCTTTAAATTGCCTATCTTCTTGCCTTTGAATCAATCGCGCATTGGCCACTATAACATTTTTGAGTACATAAATAATTACAGATCTCTTAAAATCTACGCCACAACAACCGGTCTCATCTTCCGCACTGCGCAATACTATTGCGTGTTTATCGAAGTCATTACCATCAGGCGTCCACTTTACAATTTAGCAATCGTCTCCATCCGACAGCCATTGAACGACCTTCACATTGACCGTTACCGGGGAACTTACAAACATTGACTACGGATCATTTTAGACGTAGTAGATGGAAATTATAGTTTTAATATTATAGCTAGACAAGACCGGTCAAGCTGACTGTCCACTATTTTACATAATTATTTTTGACATCTTCAAAATTTTTACTGTTCAAGAACTGCGCCAAAATTTTTATTATTGTACAAGTGACAATATTTCCATGTCAGGATGCTAAAAGAAACAATGTTGGACACTATTATCGATTTCTAAACGCTAGAGGAAATACGTAATAACCATTAAAAAGTTACTTAATCATTATTGGACGTTAAATCGATCGACCAAGGTCGTGTCGGTGAAGACGCGATGTCGTAATACAGATTAGAAAATGTTATTATTTCATTTATTGATTTTAGAAGTACTTTTGTTCCGAGTCTACTCAACTCATAGACATAAGTGGCTATCCTAAATCTGAAGTCTTCTTCTTCTTCTCTTATTGAGTGGGCTGCAGGTTTAATCACCTAGCAAGCCCTGGTGTTAGTATTCTCAAATCCGACTGATCTTATCTCTTTCAAATCTAAAATAAAGATACTAAAATCAATTACACCATTTGTACTATGTATTATTACTTTTCCATCCAATTTTTGACTTGTTTTACTCAAAACCTAATTTATACCTGACTTTTGCATGAGAACTGTCATCATCGCCATTTCAGCAATAAAACTCCTTGTCTATTATAAGCTAGTGTTTCCCTCAATAAATCATTCACTATTCACCATAAATACTGAGCTATAAATTGTTCACATCCAAAACGTCCGGGATCATACCACGACTTCAGCACACGAAGTAAATAATAGAAAGCCTTGTTTGTTCATAAACGTCATTTTAATAATAACTCATAATAATAATTCTTTAGCAATAAATATGAAGTCAACCTCCTTATTCATTTTTTTCTAGCTACTAGGGTACCTAGTGAGCTATTTTGCATTGTGTCAAAATGATGTAACATCATAATTCCTGATTTTCTTCGAGTTTTGATCCAACGTACTATCAAGTATCAAATCTGGGAAAGACTACCGAAACAACATTTCAATATCAGACTCGGAGCCCTGTTCTACTTTTCTTTTGATTTATGTTTTGAGAGAAATATGCTAAAGATACTCCTAGACATCTGCCTGATTATGCTTCACATTATCTTTAAGTAAAACAACATTCAATACTTTAATTGTTAGGGTTCATACGCACTATGCGGGCAGCCGCATTACGACTAGCCGCGCGGCTGACCGCAGGATGCGGTTGCGAATGCGGCCAGCCGGATCGCGGGCAGCCGCATTCGCAACCGCAACGTGCGGTTGAAGAACCGTTGCGATTTGCGGTCATATCGATCCATTTCAAAGATGGACGTGGAAGAAGTTGCTTTTACTACATTTACACACGTTACGTAAAGAAGAAAAAACAAAAAACAGAAGTACTAGGTGCATCCTTACTTGCAAACACGAGATGAGAGCAAGCATTTTGCAATATTTTTCGAAAAACTAAAAAACACTCACTCAATGGCGGGCAGCCGCAGACTGAACCGCACAGTGCGTATAGCAACCGTCCGGCTGGTCGTCACTCGGGCCGCAGCCCTCCGAGCGACCGGAGCGGTTTGCGGGTAACCGCATCGCAGTGCGCATAGAAATGAATATTACGTACATAATTGTGCTTGCGGTCAGCCGCGCGGCTAGCCGTGATGCGGCTACCCGCATAGTGCGTATGAACCCTTACTCCTCACATCATTGCTTACTCAACGTTACTATGAATACCCCCCATACCTAGAACACAGTTCTCATAACTAAATGAACGAGGGCTTTCAAATTGCCGTATTTCGTTTCTGACACTTACACATTTACGATTGCTATGCGAAATCCTAAGTTCAAATTTATACATGTTACTTTTAGCACTGTTGCCTAGCGTCAGATTTCTATAGTGTGATTTGTGCCTAAGTTTACGGGTCTCGTAATGAAATTTAATGCCTTGAATAAATTACTTTGGGCAATGTATAAATGTCTCTTGTCTATTGTGTCCAGTGTAGGTCACGAATATTTATGTGGGGTGCGTTTATGTCGGGTATTACACTTTCAGTATCCCTGATATGAACCTGATCTATTTCCGGAAACAGATCAGATATTTAAGTGTCAATCAAAATCATGCCTGATCGATCAATCAATTTAAGGATTAAAAGAGAATTAGACAAAGATCGTCTTCCAAAACGCCTTTCTTTTGTCTAGAACTGCTCTAGTTCATTTGAGTCCTACAGTTAAAACAATACTTTCTCACAAGCCACTTCAGCACAAAACTTCAATAAAGAAACAAATCTAAAAGAGAAAAATCAATACTAAAACACGCCACATTGCGTGAAAACACATACAATCAAGTTCAGACTGAGAGCTTTTCCAAACGATCCTAGCCTTACTGATACGCAGCGCTCAAGCTGTCTGTAATTACATAGATTATTTATATTTATATGCATTTGTCATTGGATGTGTAGGCGGGGAGAAAGCAACATTTATCCCGCGGTTTATGGTACTAGTCTCAGTAATAATGCTTATAATTCACCCAATGCGTAATAGATTTCCGCTCGGCTCTGTGTACAATGCTATCTGTCAGTGTTGTTATATGGCCGCACTTACTGGACGCCATCTAAGATTTTGATTTGATATAGTTTTATTGCTACCTACCTTTGCCTACTAACCTAGCATTGAAATCAAGGTTCGGATTTAGAAAATCACTTTTAGTTAACAAGTAGCTGAACAAGTCTATTTTGGAATTGGTTCAATCAATAATTCAATGAGTTCGAATTGAAGGCCTGACCTTCAGTCTGACCGCAACACGCCCTAAGGACTGTCTTCATTTAGTTAAATTAAACCTCGCCTCTGAGTTGGGTAATAAAATGCGACGTAAAAACGGAATAAAACCTTTGAGGATTGAAGTATGCGTGCTGAAGTCTGATACAAAATATTTAATTTTATAAATCAGCTTTTGCAGTTCTTTCGCTGCTAGTGAAGGTAAGATTTGCTTATTTGAACGAAAATTGAAAAAAACCCAGAAAAGAAAAACTGTGTAAGAAAGTGTGACATATAATCACGAGAAATAAAATCGTTTATAAAGATGTGAGCGGGCGCAGCCGATGGAGCACAATCCTTAGCACGTGACAGTTGTATCGGCAAGCTTGGGCTATTTCAGCATATCTTCCAGTTGGCACCGAACGAACGTGAGAATCAAACTAAACTCGCAATTACCTACTAAGAACTAAGAGATTTATTACATTAAACACGCTCATTTCACTTTCGGAATCGTGTACGAGAAAACGCAAACAAGTGGTAGAAGGCCCTGTCTGTTAGCCGATTCAACATTAAGCCGATCGGCTTTCCCTACAACAATCGTAAATTACGAATTCATTACGAATAACATAACCGTTTAGTTGTTTTATTGTGGTGTACGAGAGATTAGATTTTCATTGCCACTATAAAGCTGAAATGTGCCGTAAAGCCGAGATTGTTCTAGTTAGTAAGGAAAGACGGTCGCACTTTATGATATTGCATGTAATGGAACGTGTCACTTCGAATAGCTGGACAAATAATTGTTTTGGTCAAACGGCCGGATTAGAAATCGCTTATTATAAGAAATAATTTGTGTTCCTTGTTTGTTATTGTATACAGATTTCATTTCTAAGCTTGCAATTACGCGTCTATTCGATGTTTTAGTTCCGACAAAAAAATTAAAGGTAGCCACGAGACCGCCTGATAGAATGACCAATCTTCATCTACAAAATGATAGGTATTAAAACCGACAAAAACCGCGGAACAGGTACCACCTTCCAACGGAATCTAAGTTTCATTAGCACACGAATAAGACTGATTTTCGTGCGTACATAACGTACGTAGGTTGAGCTGCTAATGATGGCAAAAAGTCGGTGTTTGTATAACATTGAATTTATCACTTTCCCTGTATCGAACACCAGCTGAGCAGGACTAACGACTGTTAATCGTGCGTCTGACATAACATTACTATGGTAACTAGAATGGAACTCGACGGTAAATTGTTTTGTAATTATTATTTTTTTCATCTTTATACGAACGGGACTAGGCGTTACGGTTTGAGGTTACTGCGTTATGCTTGCGAATTCGACTCGATTTTCATGGTTCATGGTTTCTGCAAAATGCATCAGCAGCTTTGTTAACAAACGTCTCAAGAACAACACAGTTTGTTGAAGACCTTTTTGAGTACACCTCTCCCGAAATACTTATCAAAAACTCTATTCAAGATGGCACTTCTAAATCTTCACTAACATTTACACACAAAATAATTGAAACCACTTAACCAAGAGGCAAATTCTCACCACAGCAGATCAATTTAGCATTCCTCTCAATTGAGTATCAACTACGGCCGACGAACCGTATGATGTCAACGAAATCCAATAAAATTCGAGCAAGCCTATTCCGGACATTACGGTTATGCAAATCTTTTAGCCAAATACGGCAACAGGTATACCGTGTCAACTTATTTATGGAGGCGTAGTGTTAAATAGCGGTATTTTATTCAAGTTGCTTAATTAATATCCTGATCTGCTGGTGTCTTGTTACTTGTCGGATTCTTTAGAGTTTAGAAGATCGTTTAAAATTTTTGAATGATACGTCAATGTCATGTGAATATGTATCATCATCCTCCGAGCCTTTTCCCAACTATGTTGGGATGTTTCCAGTCTAACCGGATTCATCATCATCTGCCTAAAGATGTTGATTTTCCCTATGTATACATAGGTATTGCCTAGCTTTTTCCCATCTACATACATAACCAGTCTAACCTTGAAATGTCTTCGTCTTGTTGACTGTAGTACGAGCAGCAGGAAAAAGCGAAGTAAAAATAGGCAAATAAACACTTAAATACCGAGTCCATTTTCTACTCTGTTTTGGTCAGGTCCACTTGTAGTTACGCCAAGTTTCTTCAGCTACTAAGTAGCCATCCACAGTAATAATCTTTTACAGATAACCGACCCATAATAACAGCCATTAAATTATTAGCACTAGACGTTAATACGTCGGCTTTTTATCACTCTAGAAACGCCATTACTCTCAGTAATTGCAATGGCAAATTACCATGGTTACCATGGTATAAGCCGTAATTCTGTTTATAGCACCTTATTAACACGTTGCAGACGGAGTTTGTTGCATATTACATTGAAAATTAATTAGAAATTCAATTTTATGACGATACGCTGACATATTTTCTAGAAAAATCTTTCTGGAATATGAAAACAACCTTCGGTGTTCATATTTTACATAGGTCATGAAAACAATACAGTGACATAAAAATAACGTAAAACGCACTTTCAAAAGAATTTGAAATTCCAATTACCATCTAGGAAACACCTACACCAATTTAATCTATACCTAACAAGGCATTGTAAACCACCAGAACGAAAATCAATGGGGTGACCAGACCCATTTTGGGAGACATCTCAATAACTCGACTGAAACTCGAAAGTTTAACGGACCAATGGTAACTTGTCTCACCTAGCAGACAGTTGAACGACCGATTGCAACGTCCGAGGCAATACCTTTTACAAACTGCGGAAAGCAACAACAAAACGCGGGGGACTTTCAAAACCTCTTTGGTATAAAATACGCGAGAACTTGGCATAACTGAAACATGGTTCAAAGAGACGATCGCCAGGATAAGATCGCGAGATACATATTGATATCGAGAGAAACTGGATAGAAACTTTGAAAAATATGGCTGCTCTATCTGAAGATATATGAATGGATAGATAGTTATCTCGGAACTATATGGTAGAGGTGTTGGAAGACTAAATATTATGAGATCTGAACTATCGAGTGGTGATATCGTTGGATCTTTATTGATCCTTGGTTTATTTAGGATGCTTGGAGTCCTGCAATTATATTCAAATCCCTTGAGGGTATTGTTGAAAACTGTAGCATATAACAACTTGATACTGTCACATTGTTGGATGATTATCAGAGTTCAACTTTCTTTACCATTTTTGAGGCAAACGGTCTCAATACTCATCCCGATTATGATTGACTTCAAACTGTTAAATCTCCAAGTTGATTATTCACTTTCAATTCTTTTGCACTTCATAGAAATCGTATGCAAGTATTTTACGAGTGTATGTTTAAGCATAAGCTTTCACATTTATCATCACAGAACACAATATTTTTATGGCTGCATTTAAATATTTAATAGCTCGTAATGTTACTTGAAGCGCAGAATACTAAAATATAAATAATCCTTATTTATGGTCAATTTGCAACATACACAAAAGACAGGAGTTTTCTTCGCGTAAAATATTTTGCTCTTGTAATTTGTAAAATAGATTAAATAGCCTTTGCGCAGAAAATGCGACCGTTAAACTATTGGCCCACATTCACAATCAGTGAACTACGTTACATTTGCATAGAAAATACAAGTAGTTGGCAATTAGCGTATATTTGGTTCCAATTAAATTATGTAAAGTTATTTAAAATTAAACATGGCTCCTTTAAATAGTACTATAAACTGTTGTATAACGAGGCGAGTTAAATATAGTTTGAACGTCGTTATTAACTGTTTATCTGGTTATTAAATAAATCAGGTGTGTAGGTCTTATATTATTTATGCATTCAACTACTTATGGCTGAGTTTTTTTGCCTAGGAATTTTAGTAAAGCATAGCATTTTTCAGTTGCAGAGGTGGTTCACACCTATTTACTCTAAAAACTCTTGTGACATTCAAAATTTATTTTTTCTTGACTATAAGAACCAACTACTAATTGTCTGTTATTGGACATCTTTAGCAGTTATAACAGTCAGAAGGCAGTAAGTCTGACAACCAGTTTTACATAGGGGTATTGCGTTGCCCGGGTAACTGGGTTGAGGAGGTCAGATAGACAGTCGCTCCTTGTAAAACACTGGTGCTCAGCTGCATCCGGTTAGACTAGAAGCCGACCCAAACACAGATTGGAAAATGTTAGCAGCATGAAGGACGGTCTACTAACTACTGAGTGTACAAAGCAGATCTGTCCAAGCTATAGCAAAAATTATTTTCAAAAAATATTTCCTAACCCGAGTATGAGGGTGTGGGTTCGATTCCAGGTCAGGCAAGTACCAATGCAACTTTTCTAAGTTTGTATGTACTTTCTAGGTAAATCTTAGACACCAATGGCTGATAAAAAGGTGAAGGAAAACATCTTGAGGAAACCTGGACTATAAAGTCTGAAATCACCAACCCGTTGAGCAAGCGTGGTGATTAACGCTTAATCCTTCTCCGTGTGAGAGAAGGCCTGTGCCCAGCAGTGGGACGATAAAAAGGCTGTAACAGTAACAGTAACACAGTAAAAAATATTTCCTAACCAGAAATAGATCACCAACAAAGTATCATAAACAGTTCAAATCAGACACAAGGTATTGCAAAAATGTAACAAACACGGATCTAATATTATCTGAAGCGGCCTCGTGGAGCGCACTGCCAAAGCGTCGTACGTAATATAACACATATTTATGACACTGCGCATATTTCAGTTTAACGGTTACTTACACCTGTTTACGTGGAGACATTGAAATTATATTTTTGTTTGTCGATGTTTGCTATGTTGCTTATTTAAAGGGGGGTGTCGATTTCCGTATAATTAGTAATATCTACAATTTTAAGACCCACTTTCATCAACAATAGGTATAAACACAAGTGAAAAAAAAAACAGGTTTTAAGAACCACTTTTAACAATAGGTATAAACACAAGTAAAAAAAAACAGTTTTTTTTTTAGAAAAACTGACATTTATGCTGTCGGCGAAAAGAAGCCCAAGTATTCTGTCTTCTTTATAAATCTTTAGAATTACTTTAGCTGCAGTAACTACATTATAAGATGCAATACAAGCGGCATAATACCAATATTAAAAAAAAAAAAACATTTTTATTACTTAACACTTACTAACATCAATAGCTAGATAAAAAACTCATTCAATAACACACAACAATTGCGATGAATACTTTTTATGTCCATTACAACAACTTTCACTACTATAAACGACAAACCATTATATTAAATTAATTAAAAGACAACATCTACTTACACGAATACAAATTACAAAAAACAATTAAAGAACTACATAAGAATTTGTAATTGCAATCAATATAATAAGTTTTAGCTAAATAATCAATTATGTCAGCCATTATTTATTATGTAAGTAAGTTATATAAGTTGTGGTACAGTCAATGTGAAAAGTAGTTTTATAATCAAAATTAAAAAAAAAACTGCTAAACGCAAAGGGTCATAATTTCTTAACAACGCAAATGCCGAAAGGGCTATCTGACCCGCTTTGAAAAAAGTGGTAGACATTAATCAAAATAGTTTTAAATAACGGGGAATAATATGACGTTTCATTTAATCTAGATATTCAATTAAAATTCCATGGAGAATTTACAGGATCGTACCTAATCTATATTAAGCAAAAAAAAACTAGATCAACACTCTGGTTAGTCATTCACGAGATGATGTTTAGCAGTTTTGATTCGTTCAGCTACTTTTGAAGGTGTCTGTCATCATCCTCCGAGCCTTTTTCCCAACTACTTATGTTGAGGTCGGCTTCCAGTCTAACCGGATGTAGCTGAGTACCAGTGCTTTACAAGGAGCGACTGACTTTTGAAGCTGACTGTAACTTCTATAAATAATTTTATCGTTCGGTAATTCGTCTCAAGTGCCTCAAGCCATAGAGGGTTGATTAAGAGGGCGCTTGTGCTACAATCCATTTTGTTATCTAACGCCCGGTTCCTATAACAAGAAACAATTCGTTTTGCTTGCGAAAACGTTTAATTTTGACGTTTATTCTGTGAAAATAAACGTCAAAATTCTATGAGAATAAACTCATAATAATGTGACAGTGCATGTCAGAGAATCACTAAAAACCAGGGACTGAATAACCGAAAAAATACTGGTTAAAACGGTAAGCGGTATGACGTCATACCTTTAAATTTCGATACCTTAAAGAAACGGTACCGGTTCATTTTGGTATCGTAATATTGCGGTATCATTATTTTTTTTAGATATTTAAATAATAAAATTGAGGTTTTCTTTGTATCCTGCCGCCCGCGCTAGTTAAGAAATGACGAGAGCGACGTTGACAGCTCGCTTTCATAGTTGTTTTTTGGGTACCGAAATGATTTCGGTTAAGGTACTAGTAATGTAGGGGTAAATTTTTAACGGTACCACAACCGTTATTCTCTACCTTTTTGGGTCTACCCCTAAATCAAAACTGTATCGTAATTCTATACCGGTACCATACCCTTATACCTTTACCGTTTTCAATCCCTGCTAAAAACTAAATGAACTTAATAACCCAGTTAAATTACATATTATTTTACCCATAACCCATATTCTATGGAGTAAATGACATACGATAAATTGTGCACAGCAGCTGCGCTTGCACCTACAAGACTTTTTAACGACGTCAAAAATCATCAAATGACCCCTCCCGTGCACCTACATGACTAACGGACTGTTAGAATTCTTTAATCAATTAAAAGTTCAAGAAATTGCATTTTAGCTTCACAAATTATAGTAATTATTTTGCACATGTATTTAACGATCACATTATTCTACGGTAAATCGATACTTTTTATTGGTACGTCACGATTATGTGTCATTGTATGCGTCAATACGACATTCCGTATTATTCATACTTCAAAAACGAAAACAATTTATTTATCATAGAATATTACTGGAAGGAAAATGATGCGTAGACTCTGGCCTAACAAACAACTAAAGAAAAATATAATGGCTACTTCAATTATAATGGCTCCAGTTTCAGGGTCTACCTTTCGAATCACATTACTTACTACGAGTGATAGGAATAATCTCTTAATATCAGCAATGCCTGAACCCTAACTCAATTATTCACATAGGACTTTTAATATATGTCTGAATTTATTTTACCCGTGGTTCTTCCCAGTGCTCCTTAGGACCAGTGCCTTTCATTCTAACATACCAAAGGACCCCAATAAGGCAAAGTGTGTCAGAGCACACGAAGAATGATATCTCTCTTGGTGACAGAACACTGGACTAAATTCAGATACGCTTAGTCAAATTGTCTAAATTTCAAAGACATGTACAGCCGACCCAATCTTTCCAATCAGCTCAATTAGTTTCCCACAAAATTAACGGCTTGTAACAAGCGAAATTTTAATTACCACCCTTGTAATAGCAACTGATCATTTATCACTTCTCATTAGCACTAACTAATTTACTTCGACTTCTGGCACCAATAACTTTGAATCGACAGTACAAATATTTTAGCTGGTTGCGTTGCCTGAAATTGGACCTAGATTTGTGTGTTTGTAACTAAATATCCTGTGCTAAATAAGGCCTTATTTGGGCCTTTTTAGCTAACCATACTTCGATTAGAATTAATTTTATTACTCAGAAATATGTCGACCATTGCAGACTCAAGACCTTTCCAATGGTAGACAGAGTTACTTTCGAGAAGTAGAGCTAAGTTTGTTAAACAAAGTTAAATTGAACTAAATCTTGGCCATTGAAGTCCACTTAGCAACAAATCAAATGCTACATTAGACGCTCAAATTGAAAAAGTATCGATGTAAATTTTACGCTTTCAATTTCAAGCTAGAATCGGAGTTCGAGAGGAAAATCGTTTAAGTTTTTTATGGTTGATGTGTTTCGTTTATGCTCCTCAGAATTCTATTGTATTTAATGATAGATCTTATGCCATTAATATCGAGAAATGCAAGCCAATACTGAAAGAATTCTGAGGGAAAAAGTATCCACGAAAGACAAAAAACAAAACCCAAAAACCGCTAAACAAGATATAATTGCAATAAATATAAATTCATCTACATACATACATCTTTCCACCTTCCAAAACAAAAATATGCGAATCTGTTGGCGCCCTAAATTATAACTCATTGCGAATATTATTATTGGCTGGAAATACCTGTTTGCATATCAGTTTCTCAGATACTTTTGGCATACAGCCCTACAGATAATTCTGAATTATTGCTATTCGTCACTCATTTGTTTTCAGAAAGATAAGATGTATCGTGGAAATAATTTAATGCGCGCTGAAATCGGACATTTCGATGATAAATAAACAATAATCCTGATTATTTGATTAAAGTGACGCTTAATGACTATTGGTATCTCCGTTCCCATGATCACGGAATTCCCAAGATACATAATGAAAATTATCACATAGACTATTGATCAAGGAAACAGAACTATCTAAATTGGGTACCAATTCTTCAGCGCCCTTTATAAGTTTGTAAATAATGAAATAAAATCCCAGTGGACATAATAAAATACAAGATAAACTAAATATGTGGAATATTTTTTCAACTGTCAGCCGAGTAGATGTTTTTCTCTGAAATATTTTCAAAATTCTACTAAAGGCACAACAACAAACTAGGCCTATAGAAGTACCAGGACAGCAGAGAATCATAAGATATCAACTACAACGTCATTAACAAAGTCATTGTCATTTAACAATAAAGCGAGATTTGTATAACAATAAAGGGCTTTACAAGGCATGCACGTGAGCAAATATTTACCAACGTGATTTTGAAACACAATGAATACAACGTGTACTCTGTGATTAACTGAGTCTACATCGTTTATGTCTAGTCTGTAGTCTAGACTGAGAATCTGGAAATTGCAATATGAATTTACGAAGTAAAGCTACGAACCTTTTCAACCGTGTATTATTCGCTTCATCAAATGATACGATGCAAATCATTTAAATCAGAAGTCACTAAAATAATTATTCTTTTCAATATATTAATTTTGCAATTGAGTCGTACTAAGGGTGGGTCTACACGGTGCATGTAGCTGGAGCAAGTTGATTTATTACATAATTGAAAGTCAGGCTTGCCGAATTTTTAAAAGCGTATGTGTATATATATTGTCAATGAAAAGATTATTCAGGAAACAGCTAAATCACGAGACGTATATTTTATCTCTGCACGTATTATAAACACACATTCCTGCTTAGATAATGATGATAAGTCATGTTTATCAAGTGATCATTATTTAGTGGTGCATAGTAGATTTGCAATTGGTTATTTTAGGAGTCATTGTCGATTGGATTTGCTGATAGACATGTTAAGGCCAAAAACTTATTGAAAATTATTCACATATGAAGAAGAGCAGAGAAATCAATATTCATTTCTATAAAATTGTTTGAATGATGAGAACCAACTACGATGAAAGTGAGAATGTTTCCTGCAACTTTTTTCTACAACATCTATATATATAAAAGAAAGTCGTGTTAGTTACTCCACTTATAACTCAAGAACGGCTGAACCGATTTAGCCGAAAACTGGCAGGGAGGTAGTTTAGAGCCAGGAGAAGGACATAGGATAGTATTTATTACAAAAAATAAAAATTACAATTTAGGTATTCCGGACATACAGCGCCATCTATTGTTCAAACCAAAAATCTGCCGGATGCCACTATTCCACGCGAACGAAGTCGCGGGCAAATGCTAGTAATTTATATAAATCGCCATAAAAAAGGTAACAATAAAAATAATGGTCTGGCGGAAAATTTACGGATTTTCCAAAGCGATTTTTAGGCACATTATGATGTAGGTGTTGAACGTAGTTATTCGCTCAGTTTCACTAGAATTTGTATTCGTTCTAGCTCTCTATTTTTCCTCAAAAACTGCAAAACTTATTGTAGCATCCTATTTCGTGTTCCTATTAAGTGAGCCAGAATCAACATGTATGACTTATCAGTTGTCATCAGAATACAAAGGTTTTTTCACATCAAAGACGAGTCTTGCGTGATCATTACACTATCTGTCAATATATTGCATCATCATCATCATCAGTAAATACTACAAAAGGACCAACGACACAATTTGAGTTAAATACTCACACTTAAGTAATCATTAAATGACTCTGAGTGGGGAGGTCAGTTCATTATTAGCATTCTATATGTTATACAGGTGTTACATTAGGCGGATAAAATATGGATGTTTCTCGGGCAACTGGGTTGAGGAGGTCAGATAGGCAGTCGCTCCTTGTAAAACACTGATACTCAGCTGCATCTGGTTAGACTGGAAGCCGACCCCAACATAGTTGGAAAAAGGCACGGGAGATCATGAAGACAAAGCTTAAATATGATGCTGAGTTATGCAGTACCTTTTTTTTTTTAGCGACGTAAAATCATCAAATGACCCCTCCCGCTGTGGGTTAGCAGCGGTGAGGGAGTGTCAGACTCTTACTGACTAAAATCGTCGTGTTCCGTCATAGGCCTTTTATGTACCAGGGCCGCGGTATCTCTTTCGAACAACCCGCAGCCCCGGCAGGCCTTGGCCCTGCTGGGCCCCGCTGGGGTTGCTGACATCTCTTTGAGGAGCGCGTGGAACAACGCGCGCCGTCGACACGGGTCTGTCGTCTAGAAAGACAGAGGGACGATGAGCCACCCGAACTCACCGCCCACAGACCCACGCCTACGGTGGCCGGGAGTCATCTCGCGACACCCGGCGCCCATGGTGTCTACCTGGTCCAGCGCGGCGGCCGGGATGAGAGGTGCGAACCCTCTGGCGTTCCGCCTCCTCCTTCTCGAGCATGACCGCTTCGCAGAAGGAGGCGACGGCATCCCATTCCCTCTCGCCCCGGACCATGGCCTGAACCAGGGCCGGACGCGAGAGGTCGCCGCCGCCCAAAGCCTCGACGAGGACCCGGCGGTGCCCTTCCCATGCGGGGCACACCTGGACTGTGTGGTCCACCGTGTCCTCGGGGCTGTCCGCACAGTGGTGACACCCGGGCGCCTCCTCACGACCGATGCGGTGCAGGTACCTCCCGAAACAACCGTGTCCGGTGAGGACCTGCGTCATGCGGTACGTGAGGGCGCCGTGACTCCTCCCGAGCCACTCCTCAAAGAGGGGACTTACCGCCACGATGGTGGCGTGCCCTGCACTGGGTTGCGATAGTCGCTCCCTCCAGGCCACCATGAGATCGCGCCGGAGCTCCGCCCGCTGCGCGACAACTTGCCGCGGTAGCGGAGTTTCCCCCCGGCGCTGAGCCTCCTCGCGCCAGTCGTACAGGCGCAAGAAGACCCTCGCCTCCAGATCCCACGGTGGCAGTCCAGCAAGTAGGCCAGCTGCTTCGCGGGAGATCGTGCGGTACCCCCGGATTAGCCTGATGGCTATCACCCTTTGGGGCACGTTCAGGTAGCGTACAGCCCGCGGCCGTACCGAACGTGTCCATACCGGGGCCCCGTAAAGGGCCATGGACCGCATGACCCCCGCGTAGAGTCTGCGGCAGGGGGCGTTTGGGCCGCCCAGGTTGGGCAGGAGCCGCTTGAATGCAGCACCTGCCTTCTCCAGTTTGGGGCCCAAACGTCGGAAATGCTCGACGAAGTTCCACCGGCCGTCGAGGACGAGTCCCAGGTACTTCATCGCCCTCTCGACGCCGATGGTAACCCCCCCCACCGTGACTTGGGAGCCTGAAGGTGGCGCGTTCCGAAGCCCATGAAAGCACATGGCCTCGGTTTTGTGCAAGGCCACCTCCAGTCCCAGCAGCTGGATCCTCTCGATGACTATCGCAACCCCGCGCGTCATTAAGTCGGCCGCCTCCTGGTGCGACCTCCCTTGTGCCAGAACCAGCGTGTCGTCAGCGTAACAGACCACGCTGACGCCGCTAGGGAGGTCGGCGCGCAGCACCCAGTCGTAGCCGATGTTCCACAAGAGCGGCCCCAGTACCGACCCCTGCGGAACACCGCACGACATCTCTCGCCGGTTCCATTCCCCGTTGTGACCAGGGTAAATGATGGACCTATCCGACAGATAGGCCTCGACCACGCGACGAAGGTAGGTCGGCACCCGGTGATACCGGAGTGCCTCCCTAATGCAACTCCAGGGAAGGGTGTTGAAGGCGTTGGCGATGTCAAGAGACACCGCCAAGACGACCCCCCCCCGGGACACAGCATCCCCCGTCGTGAGAGCTCTCACGCGCATGATGGCGTCCACCGTTGAGCGCCCCTTGCGGAAACCGAACTGGTGGTCCGCAAGGTCCGGCCCTACCCCCCCAAGGTGCGCGACGAGGCGGTGTGCGACAACTCGCTCAAAGAGCTTGCCCACCTCGTCGAGCAGCACGATAGGCCGGTATGCGGACGGAGAGTCCGCAGGGCGCCCCGGCTTCCGTATGAGGACCAGTTTCCCTGTCTTCCAACGAAGTGGGAACTGGCCCCTCTCCAAGCATGCGCTGAGAAGCCCCCTAAGTCGAGGCCCGAGAGCCTCAAGGGCCAGGACCCAGGCCTTGCCAGGCAGGCCATCAGGCCCTGGGGCGGTGTTTTTGGCTTTCAGCCTAGCCACCGCCACTCTCAGGTCCACCCCAGTCACCTCGGGGACATCGTCGTCGTCGGAAGTGTGGTCCGTACTTGACACCGCGGGTTGCAGAGACATGGGCGGGGGAGAGTGTTCCCCGCGAGAAGGGAACAGAGCGCTCACCACCTCCTCCACCAGCTGAGGCCGGAGACTCTGGGTCAGCGGGGGGGCCCATGGGCGGAGCTTGCCCCGCACCATTTTGTACGGGCGCCCCCACGGGTCCCTGTCCAGAGACCCCAGCAGCTCCGCATTGGCCACCTCCTTGGCCTGGATGATGGCCAATTGGAGGGCGGTCTTCGCAGCTCTGTATCCCGTTATGCAGTACCTTACATTTAAAATTATAATAATATTCGTTCTGTTTGCGATAAACTCAAAAACGATTTTTACGAGCTTTCCACCGATAGAAGATGGATTTATGAGGAAGATTTAGGTTATACATAAATTAAAACCGGGGTCTATTCATGAGATAATAAGGAGAGAAATAGAAAGCTATGTCAATTTAGACGCAATTTCTCTACTGAAAAGTCACTCAGTATTAAGTACCTATAAACTTCAGAATAGTTGTGACAAGTGGCATTTAATTCTAAGTACACTCAATCTTGAGTAGATATTAGAAGTTAACAAGCACCTGCATATTTGTATTAATTTATCTGCGCTATTGTGTATAGGTAGTAAATATAGAATATGAGGTCTGCAATTTCTAAGATTTGGTAGAAACTGATTCGCACTTGACCGGGCTTTTTGTTTCATGATAGCCGTCTCATATTAAGATTGTAGTATAGGTTGTTTTTCACTGAGAAAACGTCTAATAAACGTATAATTAGAGGGGCGGTAGCTTAGACCCGGGAGAAGGATAGTTTTTGTCACAATCCGGCTACGAGAAGTAGCTATCTCAGGACAGGGGTGATACCGTGAAATTATTAAATTGAAACAATGACCCCATTTTTCTAAAGCGAACGTTTGTGGCATCAAAACCCCCATCTACCAATTAATTCTTCGAAACAGTGCCAATAGCCGGTTTAATTTTTATGTCGTGAATCTATAAACGGAACGGAATACGCCTATCAGTTTATCGTAGCATCAGTCACGCTCAAACATAATAATGTGTTGAACAAACATCAACAATGACTGGAAATTGTGTAGTGTGAATTATTGCTCTTTTTTTATTTTGTTAATAACTCTATTTCTATGGTTTGTATTTTTCCCCCTTTTACGTCATGGGCGGAAAATTTTGCTCTGTTTAGACAGTAGTAGGTATGCATAAATTAGAAAACCAGCATTCTGAAGATAACAATAACCCTTTTCTTCCGTCGGGAGTTAAAATGTAATCGGCAAAGTTAGCATAAATATTATAAAAAAATGGAGGGAATTCCCTTTAAAATAACTTTAAAAAATAGTGTCAACATAGGCACTCTATGAAGTTTTAAATTTTGTCAAATGAAAAAAAAAAAGAATTCTTTTGAAAAACGTCGACTTTGCTACAACTTGTTTTAAGATAGCTATTAAAGTTCTAAGTCCCGGAAACAACGGAACGTGGTTCTCCAAAAATAGAATTTTGGGATTTCAAAGAATTCAGTTACGAGAGACTTAAAGGAAGTCATCTGTTAACATAAAAGTATTTATCTAGTTACTAACGTGATGTCCGGCTACAGATATTCAGGTCGAAGACCTATTTAGTAATATGTGCTGCAACTTAGAATTAGGGGAAACTAGCTGTTCTCCGTAGTTCATCCCGGGTCCTGAGGGTACTACTGCCCACACTTGGATAAAAAGAAGCCTAGCCTAGTGTAAGCATGTTTTGTACGAGGTACAGGTATGTGTAGTAGGCTCTCTACTCTTTGTACAAAATTTCATTTTAACCAATCCAATACAGTTTTTTGGCGTAAAAGCCAGATTGAGTG
This sequence comes from Helicoverpa assulta, assembly GCA_963856015.1. NCBI lineage: Eukaryota > Metazoa > Arthropoda > Insecta > Lepidoptera > Noctuidae > Helicoverpa > Helicoverpa assulta. The sequence continues at coordinate 1,583,971 of CAWLCW010000008.1, forward strand.
GTTACTTTCTGGTACATTTATACGTATGTATTATGAAAAGTCTGTAGTCTTCGTGTATTTCATATTGTGTAATAAAGAATAATAATAAGGATGAAGATAAAACTTCAAAAAGATTGAACGAAATGGAACACGCATGTTGATTGCACATTTCACGCTTCGAATGCCAACGCACTTTAGCTGGTTTCCTGTTTTATACTGGTGCATATTATCAGGGCCACATATGTTCAGTTTAATAGGTACTTGTAAGGTCTCCCGTCGCATGGCTTCAATTTTAGCTTAAAAAGCTGATACCGACTACTTTCTTGTTATAAAAGAAATGATAGTAAACGTAAGAAACCACTCCATTTAGGAATAAGAAGGGTCAGTGGGCCCGGGGCTGCGGGATTGATCCGGGGCTGCGGAATTGTTCTAAAGAGTTACCGCGGCCCTGGTACATAAAATCGTCGTCTTAGATAAGAAGGTAAAGAATGGTAAAAATATTTATTTGGCAAAAGTCCGTACTCCCAAAAATGACACACCTTCCACTGACATCAATTCTGAATATTCAGTTTCTCCTTGCTTACTACCACTATCGTCTCTTCCTCTTTTACAACAATATACCTATATGGTTATAAAAAATTTAACAGGGGTTCGTTCGACACGTGTTTAAGGGAAATTCTCCATACGATTCTTTCTTAAACACGTGACGAATGTCTGTCAGAAAATATATAGGTTACGAAAACATGATATTTCATCGTCAATATCAGTTTAACGACAAAAATACAATGCAAGGTTAACCGCCAAATGATTACGTCTAAAAATATGCGGGTTCCGGTCCACGCCTACCGACGTCATTTCCCATTGATATTTAAACTTGTCATCTTAAAATGTTTACTCGTTTTTGACCGAAATAAAAATAACAGTGGTAAATATTTCAACGTGGCTATCAGTTTAAATCAGTTACACTATAATACAGTGAAAGCCAGAATATGGTTCAGGTACATTTCTGGGACGCAAGGTAAACTATCTTTGAAATAGAGGCTACTTTCGCCTAACTTGAAGATATGTCTGTCAAAATATTTCGCGAATTTCAGGTGGCAACGTTAAGATATTTCGGAACTGGGTCGTTCTGCTGTATCCGATTGCACTACCAGGATATATTTAGATAACAGAATGGTTTATAATGGTGATAAAAAGCTTGAATTATTTAGTAGGTTGACAGTTGACAAAACTTGCTCTAGTTCTCTGAAGCACGAAAGTAAGCCTTTCTCTTTTTTACTCACGGATTCGGTATCGGAAGCTATAGTATTACTGCACTGCCATTTTTGTTAAACCACGACTTTCGGTGTCTCAGACTCAGTCCATCCAACCCATTTAATGGATAAGCTGAAGAAGACACGTCACCAAGGATCTTGTGTCGACGACCTACTCTTTTATAAAGTAAGGTCGCCGACACACCATATCCCTTACATCTGGCTACTTTACTATGATGGGATTGAAAAGTCTGACCCCTCACTCCTAACACCAATACCACAGCAAGTGGGGCCATCTGAGAATTTCCCATCTCCAAAAAAACGGAAAGATAGTACAAGATTTTCAACCAAGTGAAACACGTGTTCACACTAGTAGATAAAGAGTTGATTGACAGTGAAGATTATATTCCCAGTAAGCCAAAATGATAACAGAATTGTATTGCTGTGTTATCAATGAACACCCACATATTGTCCTTCAATGATTATGTGGATTAAAGGTATTTCCCATAAAATAAATTACATTGGAGAGTATAATCTCCGCATGTGTATTTAATAACTATAGGTAACTAAAGAATGTTTTTGTACTGTTTACTTAGGGCCGATTTTTCAATGGTCAGATAAAGGGAAAGATAAGGTTTATTCCACAGTTAGCGAGAATCTCAATTTTTCAATTGACAGATAGGCCCTAACGGTCAGGTAAACTCTCTATCCAGCCGATAAATTTATCTGGCCCTTTACGGGCCAGGTAGCGCGCTAACGGTCAGATAACTCAGATATTTTGTCATTTCTGCAATCACGCGCGTTCGTTTTTGTAGGTTATACTTGTGTTCTTGCTTCCTAAATTATAAAATAATGGATATTTTTGATTCTATCGACGACGAAACAATCGAGGAAGATGATATAGTGCTAAATTATTTAGAGTCAGAGAGAAGAGAAAGAGTTATTAGAGAGAGACCTGATAATATGTCTCTATGGGATGATAAGAAATTTCATAGGAGATTTCGTCTCGAAAAAAGTACTGTGCAATTTTTATTAACCCTCATTGAAAGTAAAATCGCCAACGTAACAAACAGGTAAGAATTATTTTCTATATAAATAATAAAAACGAGATTTTTGTATATTGACTACGATCTAGGTAACATTGAAAGATACCTATATATTATTTTTTTATTTTTCAGAAACAATTCTGTTCCAGCTTTACAACAATTACTTCTGACTTTGCGGTTCTATGCGTGTGGTAGTTTCTACATTACGATAGGTGATTTTGCTGGAATACACAACTCAACTGCGAGCAAAATTATAAGAAAAGTTACTGAAGCAATTGCCTCTCTTCGCCAGGAATTTGTTACATTGCCAGCTAACAGAGAAGAAATATTATTAGTACAGGAAGGATTTTTTAATATTGCCCGATTTCCGAGGGTTATAGCGGCATTGGATTGTACTCACATCAAGATAATTTCACCAGGTGGCAATACTGCAGAAGACTACAGAAATCGAAAAGGTTTCTTCTCATTGAATGTGCAAGCTATGTGTACTAGCGACTTAAAATTTGAAGATATAGTAACACGATGGCCAGGTTCAACACATGACAGTTTGATATTCTCAAACTCTGCAGCAAAGTTTCAGTTTGATACTAATAGATTTCAGAATGGACTGGTCCTAGGTGACAGTGGTTATTTCTTAAATCATTATTTACTAACTCCGTTAAGTGATCCTCGAACAGAAGCCGAAAGACTATATAATGAGTCTCATATTCGTACTCGAAATGTAATTGAGAGATGTTTCGGGGTTTGGAAAAGGAGATTTCCTGTGTTAAGTATAGGAATGCGGTGCCGAATCCCTCTCGCTCAAGACATTATTGTAGCAACAGCAATTTTACATAATCTTGCAAGAATTAGAAATGAAAGCGAACCACCTGTGGATCCTGAAGTCCACATACCACAACAACCACAATTTGAAACTCTCATTGCTGACCAGCCAGGACACCAACACAATAGTACAAGGGACTCTATGTTAGAATATTTTGAAAGTCTAATCAACTAGTAATGATATATTAATAAACACAATTTTATAACTACAATGTGTTCTTTTTATTATACCTCCACTTTACAGTAATCATATTGTTATAATCAAATAATTTGTGGTGAGGTATTCACTGCTTTTGAATAGGATTATTAGAATTTAACAGTCTGGGTTTGTAGTGATAAAAAATTAATTTATTGGAACTAAACACACACATTACAATAAAAAATGGTCAAAGACTAAAGAGATCCTTGTTTTGTTGAATAGGTAAATGAAAAAAAAAAAACATTTTATAAATCTTTATTTATTATTTCTAAAGGACTTGTTCCATAATTTACACCAGTACGGAGCTTACTTAATAGTACTTCATGCATTTCCTGCTTCCTTCTTTCATCATTATGCAGGTTCTGCATTTTTAATAAGTGTGCCTGTTTGACAAACTCATGCTCTTTTATGGCAATTTCCTTCTGGAGCTTCACTAGCTCTAAGCGAGATTCAGTTAAATGGTCCAGTTTTGCAGTCACTCCAACTTTAGTAATTTTTTGATTACTTTTCAAGTATGGACTAATCTTAGTTTTTAAAGCCTTTGGCTTCCATGAAGACCACTTATTCTCTGAAAATAATGATAAGTTTTAATTAATGTTATTTTATACAATGTAAATAAATGAACTGGAAAATTGATAAAGACATACCTTTTTCAGTTTGATCCACTTCCATATCCTGTATCTCTATAGATTGAAAGTCATCAAAGGCCTTGTCTGAAAACAAATTAATTTACTATTATATTTTATTACACTATTATACTATGTACTTTTTTTTCAATAAATTAAAATACCATTTCCAATTTCACTGTTAACTTTCTCCTTTAAATCCTGTTGCGGGCAAAACTCTTCTTGATCTAAAACAAAAAAATATATTCAGGTCCTTGTTTTTCATTTTACATTAAATAAATATATATAGGTTGAACATTCTGTAAAAAAATCAGTGGCCATCATGTGATCATAAATCTATCAAGGATATGAGTAAAAATCAAACATTTATTCTTTTCCATTCTGCAGCCAGAGATTAATTACAGCACATGTTTAGTTATTTTCTAAAGTTATTTATTATTATTGAATTAGATATTTTACCTAAAGTACACGGAATATCGTCATCACATGGTACAATTACTAAATTATTTTCTAATGATTGCAGTGGCAACGATAGCGGGTCAACTTTAGCAGTCTCTTCCAGTTCTAAAGGTTCTGAAAAAAAAAAACAACAATACACAAACTGCTTAGAAAGATGCTAAAGATAAATGTAGTGCGTTATTACTTTTGTTTTCATAAACACTATATCAATTCCCATGGTAACATCAACAAAAAATATTTTAAAATATTTGACTTCATACCTGGAATTTTGTCGCTGTCATTTCGAGCATCCAGCCCATTGATATTCGAACATATCGCGATAACCCTCTCCTGTATATCTGTAACCTCTGGGGCTGAAGAGGGCCCGCCACCAGTTTTGTACAGCTCTTGCCGATGTTTGGCCAATGTTTTTTTGGTTTCCTTTTTTATGCCTTCATATTTAAGCTTCAGGCTCTTGGTACTCCTCGCTGTAAATCCCGTAGCCGCATTAAATAATGAACTGATTTTTATCCACGCTGCTTCCTTTTCTTTATTGGTTACGGCGTCTGTCTGCTTATTTTCAATTATAGTACGGTGTTTTGCCACCAATTCAGTCAATAATCTTATTTCGCTTTTGTTAAAATTCGTGGAACGTTCACGTTTTACGATATTTTCCATGATTACACACAACACACAAAAAGCAAACAATAAATTCGAACGGAAAATAAATATTAACACGAAGACGAGTCGTCAAAGTTTAAGGTTATGTTATGATTCCCTCTAAAATGTGACAACCGCTGTCATTAAGTTGAAAATTGTTTGTCTCTTTCTTAGATCTGTAAATGTTCATAAGCGCGTCTCGCTCACACAGATGTAGTGTGAAGCTAGTCACAAAAAAAGGTCAGGTAGTAAACTGACTGGTAACTATGCTTTGAAAAATTGAAACTCTTTATTGGTTCGTTAAAGAATCAGATAAAGTTATTGATCAGTTAGCTACTTGACGTTTTATCTGGCTCTTGAAAAATCAGCCCTTAGTATATCTAATACAGTGGTTCTTAACCTTTTTGTCATGAGGGACCACTTTACCAAAATTTGTCTTGCCGGGGACCACCCCATTGGTTTGCCTAAATTGAGATTTTAATTTAATGAGATTTTTGTGACTGTATTCTCTTTACTAACTTCTGAATTCTTGGTTCAGTACTACTCAAAGCTAAACGCGAGTCCACTAGGTAAAAAAAAAACAGATTTAGCTCCGACTAAATCTTTCACTTACAAACGCAATGTTCAGCGTTTACAAAACGCAAGTACTCTATTCTTTTGTAGGTAAGTAAATCTAAAGAAAGACACACATGCCTACACATGCATGCACACAGTTACAAATGCGCGAGCGAAGCGAGCGCGAAATTTTTTTCGGACTCAAATGTATCCCAAACGTACTTAATTTTTTGTTTGTTGACAAATGCAAAAACGAGGGCATATAGTTTCTGAATACGCGAGCAAAACGAGCGGGAAATTTTGATTATTTATCAAAAGACTCAGTACCAAAATTACGTAAAATGTAGCCCAAACGTACTTAACTTTTTGTTTGTTGACAAATGCAAAAACGAGGGCATATAGTTTCTGCATACGCGAGCGAAGCGAGCGGGAAATTTTAATTATTTTTTAAGACTCGTAACCAATATTACGTACAATGTAGCCCAAACGTACTTTTACTTCTTGTTTGTTGACAAATGTAAAAACGAGGGCATATAGTTTCTGAATACGCGAGCGAAGCGAGCGGGAAATTTTAATTATTTTTTAAGACTCAGAACCAAAATTACGTAAAAGGGCTACATTTCAAACCTTAATTTTTTTCTGTTGGACAAGTAAGATGGATAGCAACGTCGCGAAGCAAAGCTTCGCGGACCACTTGGAATGCCTCCAGGGACCACCAGTGGTCCGCGGACCACCGGTTAAGAACCACTGATCTAATATATAAAATTCTCGTGTCACAGTTTTCGTTCCCATACTCCTCCGAAACGGCTTGACCGATTCTCATGAAATTTTGTGAGCGTATTGAATAGGTCTGAGAATCGGCCAACATCTATTTTTCATCCCCCTAAATGTTAGGGGTAGTCCACCCCTGATTTTTTTTTTTTATTTTTTAGACAAAATTTTTAGTTTCTATTTTTTTATGATACAACATACAAAAATACATACAATCCTTAATTTTTACCCTTCAACTATCAACCCTCATTTTTTAATAGCCATTTTAGTAATTTAATCAACCTCACGCTCCCCACTCCGACGGGCACGGAGCTGTTCGTTAGTCTCGCTAAAACTCGAGAACGGCTGGGCCGATTGAGCTGATTTTGGTTTTAAAATGTTTGTCGTAGTCCAGGGTAGGTCTAAACGGTGAGCAAATAAGGAAAAATTGCGAGTAAGATTCCCGGGACGGGAGTGATTAGACAAAAACCAACTTACGGAATGCCGCAGAACCACAAAAGTAAAGTACTAAGACAGCAGAATTTACCGGAGTATAAGTATACCAATAACGAAATTTCGATGCAACTGCTCACCATGTACCAGGGTAGCATAACTTATATGAGTATACCAATACCGAGTGTAGACGCTACTGCTCACCATGTACCAGGGCGGCAAAAAATACACCGGGACGCGGGTGAAACCGCGGGGAACGGCTAGTCTTTACATAAGATTATGCCCTTATACTTCTGAGGAACATAAATTACCCTTGATCGATGTAACAAATAGTTTTTAAATCAAGAATTATCTGGATCATAAACTAGGTAGTATTATTAAATTTAAACTTAATTTTAAATTCAAAACAGCATGATACACAATACAATGCAGGTTGGTAAGAATGGGGACACGCCCACATCTTCACTAATAATTTCACCCACATGTAACATACTTGTCAAGGCCACTGAATAAACTAAATGTTGGAAAATAACATCTTTTCTTTATTATATTTTGAAGAATATATTTGCTTTTTAAGAAGATTTATATGGATAGAAATAATGCTACTGATTATCGCAACCAGAGACAGAGAAGTATGGGAGAAGATATATTTTGTGGCAACCCCAAACAAGAAATTAGTATAGGGGCAGGAGAATGATGGTAGGCAATTTCATAATGACCAGCTCTGGTGAAAATAAAAGTAGAAATTACTGACATTTGTTTCTTTTTTAAATTTTAATGTTCTTAAGAAGATTGCATAAGTACTTTTTGTGCATAAGAACTGCATGCTTGACTTCCTAGACTATTAACACTGACTTGTAATTAAGAGTTTATGAACCATATCCACAGAATATTTTAACAGCTAAAGATCTCTTTCTGCATGATGATTAAATAAATTATAATGTTCTAACAAGAAAATGATTATTTTCCATTTAAAAATACACACAAAAGAAAGCAATGTGTTTATGTGATCATTTTGCAATGTAAAAGAATTATTACATCATGGTATCTCAATTCCATATTTGATTTAAAAATCATTTTAACAGATACACTTTATGTAGAGTACAACATATACATGCAACAGTTGGTTTTATAGCATCAGAAAGATAACAGTTGTAATCATATTCATTCATAAAAGGAAACTACATAAGTTATTACTGCAAGTTTAAAAGACCTTGCTGAATAAATCAACAACAACAATTGGCTATAAATGGAATGATAATAAGTAAAAAACTGAAGGCCAGTGGAAGCACTCAACAGAACAACTCACTTTCACTGCAATGCTAACAAAATTCCAAGTTTCACTCACCCCTCTGTTGTGACAGAGTTCAACGACAATGTCTCCGCGAATATCATCTCATGGTCTTCCTTCGTCTTCGAGTCCTCAGCCACCTGTGACTCAGGCGACTCCTGACTCCCTGGCACATCCTGCTTCCCAACCCCCACTTTCTGACTGACATTATGCAGTCCCGATAGGTCCACATTCGTGTCGACACCCTCGCCTTGAAGAGCCTCCGAAACCACCAAAATGAAGAGAGCACAACTGTGAAATACCAAACGAATCAGTTTCATCAGCCATCTGTTGCAATTTAAAATTCAGAATGGAAAAAAATACTCCCTTACCTGGATAGCACTGAAATAGTCAGCAAAGACGTGTAGATAACACATAAACCACCCTTCATCGTAATATCAGTGAAATATCCACAGTCCATATCATTTTGTGCGTAAAATTAACACATATTCGCGACGCCTTCAAACTCAACAATGTAAATCGAGTATTATTACTTATCACACAAAACACGAGCACAATTAACACATTTTGAGGGGTTGAATAATAATTAAAAAAATTAGCTGCCGTCGCCAAACGGATAAAAATGTGGGAACGAACTTTTGCTCAATTTTACTAAAATCGAATCGTGTAATTTGACAATTGCCAAAATTTTTGTTCTCTTTGCCGTTGGAAGAATACTGAAATCCTATTGGCGAACACAATAAAATGTAATCGATTCATGCTAATGCACCAATACCAGTTAAACATTTAATGCTTAAGCTCGATTTCTATTCGCCCACATATTTAGCCGTAAAAACGTTTTGTTTCAAGCAGAAACACAATGAATATTTCTCTCAGCTGTTTACATTATTTCCTGAAATTACGCTGAAATTATCATGTTTAATATTTTCTCGTTTAGTCACGAATAAAAGTGTAAGAATGCAGTACCTGATAATCTACATTACATAGAACTTAAAAAAGATATAAAAAAAAGTTTAAATAAAAACGGAAACTGGAATGTATTAACTTCTCCTAGTGCTGTTCATTTAATACTAAACGAAATGATCAGAGAAAATATTTTAATGATAATAAATCCGATAAAATACTTTATCTGATAATTTATTCATGTTGGAGAATACGCAAATAATAGTTTCAGATTGTATCAATACTCTACTAATCTCCCAGGAACTTTTTTTTTTAAGTAGTGTCCATGTGATTAGTAGATTAAATTGATTCAAAACTCACACCACTAGCTATCCCAGATAATGTTGACATTTTGTCATCGACGTCAACAGGCGTTTTTATTGGAATTTTGTCGGTTCTTGTTTTAGTAAATTCGAAAAATGGAGGCTTTATTTGCACTACCATTCACGGTCCTGGAAATTCCTAATATTAAAATTAAGAAGCCGACATGGCTTCAGGCTCCGTCTGCCATGACAACATTCTCATTGGTGCTGCTATCATACTTTTTAGTAACAGGAGGTTAGAGGCTTGTTTTGTGCGTTTTCCAGTTAATTTCTTATAGGAATCATTGTCAGCTTGTTGTAATACGTGTGCTTTATTGTAGGGATAATATACGACGTGATTGTGGAGCCACCGAGCGTGGGTTCAACGACCGACGAACATGGTCATAGTAGGCCGGTCGCCTTCATGCCAAATCGCGTAAATGGCCAATACATCATGGAGGGATTGGCGTCTAGCTTCCTCTTCTCTCTGGGCGGGCTTGGCTTCATCATTCTGGACCGCACGCACAACCCTTCGACGCCAAAATTAAATCGAATTTTGTTAATCTCAGTAGCTTTCCTATGTATTCTTGTATCTTTCTTCACAACCTGGATATTCATGAGAATGAAGCTGCCAGGTTACCTACAGAACTGATTGCTAATAGATTAAGCAAAGTCACAAAATGTTTTTTAATAAGTTTATTAAATATTTTTTATATCCATTATGATGGTGTTTCATTTTCACCAATGATGTAGATATCTGGCAACTGTTTTTTTGGCAGCATTAAGTTATTGTATTATAACATTGTATTAAAACAAATGTATGCAATCTTTACTAATATTATAAAGAGGAAAACTTTGTTTGTTTGGTTGTAATGGATAAACTCAAAAACTACTGGACCGATTTTAAATATTCTTTCACCATTAGAAAGCTATATTATCTGCGAGTAACATAGGCTATATTTTATCCCAGTGCGGGCAGTAGCTGCCACGGGACGCGGGTGAAACTGCGGGAAAACGGCTAGTCAGTAATATAGGTATGTGAATAAGTGACAAAAAATATGCACCACCAAAAGAAATATAATTTAATACTTAAATATTTGGCATTTTAATACAAGAAAGTATAAAGTTTTATAGATCAGGAACACCACAATTAATTAAAATGCAATATGTAATTGCTTATCACAACATAAATAATTCTTATTAAAGACAACATAAAATAAATTTTTATTAGGAAGACTTATTAAATGCTTTTTCTAATACATGAAAAACCTTATTACTTAGATATAAATTCACTATTTGTATTTATTACTATAGACGTATGGACAACACTATAATGCCGTTATTATTATGCAAAGATCATGATTATTATTATTTACCTTACAATTAATTATTTGACTTAAATTAGGTCAGTTTTAGTAATGTTATGGTTATTTTGAGACAAACAAGTTTATTATTATTTTGAGAATGTTTGAGTATCTTGTGGTAGTGTTGAGTATTCCGGGGTATTAGTTCACAGTCTTATCCTAAATGCACTGAAAAATTAAGAAAATTATATTAGAAAAATATCAATGAGCATAAATATTCACCTATATTATTTTCAAAGTCAAATGTTTTTATTTCAAATTATATTTTTATACTTAATGCAAACATGATATAAATATTAAAAACTTTGTTACTGATTATCTTATTTATCAACTTCTATTGTGAAATAACACTAACCTCCCCACTCAGAGACATTTAATGATTACTTAAGTCACTCCTTAGTGACGGAATGTCATACAAATCCTTCTCTAAGGAATGGCCTGGGGAGGTAAGGTAATTTTCAATGGGTAAAACTCAATGTAGCTATCACATCTGAATGAAAGACTTACAAAAATCCTCACTAATATTGTGCTTTTACACCAAAACTACTGAACCAATTTAAATGAAATTTCGTAATCTAAAGCCTGAGAAAGGACATGGACTACTTTTATCTAAGTACAGGAAGGAGTCCCCTAGACTTGGGTGAAATTGCAGGGAGCAGCTAGTTATACATAAACCTACTGGCAGAAATCCGAGCTCTTGTCAATGATATGTTCAAACTCTGCAAATGAGAGTGCCCCATCGTCATCCAAGTCTGCTTCTTCCAGAACATTTTGCACCAACTGCTGGATCTCAGAATCGCCAAGCTTCAGCTCAGGGCCACAGAGCCTCTCTATTACTTCTCGTAAGTCTGAAACTCCTATCATGTCATCTCCATCAAAATCTGGGGATGTAGGAAACAATGTTTTTTTTAATGAACTGACATACAATATCACAAAAAAAATCCCAGAAATTATAACTGATATACAAAAATGCTAGTCCATTTCAAGTACCTGTGTTGCATTGTGTGTGTGGTATTTTTAATTGAATTTATTTACATTTAAGTACTATTAAAGTAAATGTGTTGTTTGCCTGTGATTGGTTATGAATTTACCTCACAATTTTTTAGCAAAATATTGATTTTTCATAAAGAATGTTATAATTATTGGCATCTCAAATAAATAAGTAGCCTCTTAAAAACTTCGTATATAACATAGCAATACAAATTGTAGTAGGTGCTTGAGATAAATTTGAGTGGTATAGAAGTAACATCTTACCAAATATCCTAAACGCATGTTCAGCTTTAACTGCTTTTGGTGCCATCTCACTGAACACAGACATCATATCGAGGAAGTCTTCGAAGGTGCAGTCTCCATCGTTACTTGAGCTGAAGACTTTGCATATTCTATCTCGGAACGGGTTCACACGTAATTCGGGGTACTGAAGTATCTTCGTCATTGGAAGTTTTGCGTTCTTGTTGTGACCCACTTTCTCTGGAGCTAAGGCTTTGAATTTTTGATGAGCACTGAAATGTTTGATAAGAATTTGTTAGTTATATTTTATTTAGTCATCCCTGGGTGTGGTTATAAACAAAAATATATCTAGAACTAGTATAAAGGAAAAATAATTTTATCTTCAGCTATGACATAGATATTAGCTATATAATTCGGGATAGAATACGTAAAAATATCTGGAAAAACTTCTATTTAAAATAGATCATATTATGATGGTTTTCAACAGGACAAACTGAGAGAATCAAATTTTCAATATTTTGTACACATAAGAGTTCTTTATCTTGACAGAAAATAGTTGAACATTGAAAAATAACCGTCTGGTACTTACTATAATACTTCTTTCTTGGTAAAATAGGTGAGATCCTGCAAATTATGAGAAAAATATTAGTCATCGAGCCAAAATTCTATTGTTTACATTTAAAGACCTCATTACATCTTTAGTTTGTTACCCACCTCGTAATCCTGAAGTTCTTCCTCTGTAAACTGACTTTTTCCCTGCCCCATTATGTATAGTAACTTTTTATATGGCTATTATTTATTTTATTCAAACAATATCAGATCTGGAAATCGAGATTCTTTGGGCTATGAGGGGAACTGAGGAAGTGCATTGACATATGGAAGTGGGAGGGGTGACGGCCATTGACATTCCGTCATCAGTGTCAATGCCAAAGAAGCGTTTTGTTATCGGAATAAGAATAACATTAATTTATAAGTAAAAACAACTTTATTATAAATTAAATTATCAGTAGCTTTAACGGTGGTTGTTTAAAACTCCTCATCGTTTTTATTTTCCGTATTTGTATCTGTAAAACATAAAGCTTTTATAACACTACAACATCATTAGGCACAAAACTTTTACATATATAATACTATAATACTAACCGTTAGCTGGTTTCATTCTTGAGGCAAATATAGATCCTCTCTTATAAGGTCCTCCAGGAACAATCTCACAAATCATAGGATAGTTTTTCTTACAAGGGGTTGTAACCCATGTCCTGGACCTCGTGAGAAGCACACAATCATACTTGTCACGTGCCTTTCTTGGGCTGCCCGGTTGCCACGCACGATACGTGGTGCAGTCTAAAGCATCACCTTTATTAAATCAAAGGAAATAGGATAAATAAATTTCTATTCAAACAGTCTATGATGTGAAGATTTTAGGCATGAAATTCGTAACTGAAAGCATCAAGGGATATCTAAAAATTGTGCAGTGGATCGAAAGTTCGGTAGGCACATGGAAGAAAGAAAAAGAACGAGGGCAGGTACATTTGGACAGGTCTTACTATAAATTACAATTTTATCTATACTAATATTATAAAGCTGAAGAGTTTGTTTGTTTGTTTGAACGCGCTAATCTCAGGAACTACTGGTCCGATTTGAAAATTTATTTCAGTGTTAGATAGCCCATTTATCGAGGAAGGCTATAGGCTACTTTTTATCCGGAAGTAGTCCCCACGGGATGCGGGTGAAACCGCTGGCAGAAGCCAGTGCACCTATAAACAATTAAAATCATCGGTGGTTAACGCTCAATCCTTCTCTGCATTGGAAGAGGCCTGTACTAACAATATAATGACAAAAAAGGCTGATGATGATAGTAAATAAACAGTAGTTAGAGCTCACCAGTAACACTAAAAAAACCACTTCCATTCTTGCTCCTGAGACCCACAAATGCAAACTCCAAACTCGCTCCGGCGATCAGCTGCGCCAGTGAATCAGTCCTCTGCTCACTCGTGACGTCAGCAGGCAAACCACTGATGTTCTTACAGTCACGAAACCCTTGGCTGTAGTTCTGTTTCTTTGTTAGGATGTAGAACATGCCTAGTGTAGGGACGCAGGTTGAGTTTACGTGGGCTGGAAGTGTTATAAATACAGAAACTTGTTAAAAATGCTTAAGTTATTGAATATATCTCAAAGATGGCTCTACAGAAGGTGACTCTAGAGAAGGCAATGCATTTTTACTGGTGATTACGGAAAGCAATTAAGTCTGCCGAAAAAAGTAGGTAATTGAAGGTTTAGGTAAGGTAGGTTCAGTATATATCTATAGTCGTAATTAAAATGGTTCACTTACGTACTGGCTTTCCATAAATACTGTAGTAATCATATCTCGAATCATTCACCATAGACAGTCCCCCATCTGCTTCTGCACATTTCAGCACTTCACAAGTGTATCTACCAGTCACATTATAGTCCGACCAAGCCTCTTGAGGACTGAAGTTGATTGCCAAGGCTTTCTTCTCGAAGCCAAGTCGCTGGCAACTGGTCAACGAAGTGAAGTTAGCCTTGGTAACTATGCCAAGCTTGGAACGAAAGCATTTTTCAATGAGGTGATACTTTGGGGAACGCACTTGGCCGTCGACTGAGCATTCCGATTTGGCGTTAACTGTTTTATAATCAATTAATAATAATAGTAAAATAATTAGGAACATGATTTGTTAATAGTTAATAGTTTCTAAAACTTCGTTTTACTTCGACATTTCTAAACGCCTACCACTTTTTTCATGGCAATATGCATACTAAAACTGATTTGGCAAGAACACGTTTACCTAGAAATTATTTATGTTTATGGAATACGTTATATAACAGCGATGTTTATAGAGTAACTGGATTTATATATGTAGTACTACAATAAGGTCGTTTCTCCCAATTAAGGGCTCATTAATCTGTCACTGCCGTCACCACAGATGACGTGATGATTATCTAATGAAATCTAAGTGTGTGATGGTATGGCAATGAAAATGATCATTACGACCTTCACTGATCATTTAGTTTCATGCGCATTTTGCAGTTATACTTGTGTTGTTGGCCTAATTGAATCAAAATCGTTGTAAATAGCAATTAAGTTTGAACTATGCCAGAATAGTGTTTTTGCGACTCTGATCATCGACGGGGTGTAACGGCAACTTGATAGCAATCCTTCAGATCATGTGACGTGTGAAACTCTTTTAATACACACTGCAACCTCCTTAGCAGTTCTCAGCCAACAGGTTTTATTCAAAAATACTGCCCGAAAAGTAAAGTTAATTCGAAAACCGTCAAAAATCTAGTTGTCCCATTCAAACAAGTGTCATTTATTTGGAAATGTCATTTTACTCCAATTTTATTGAAGATTATAGTTATTATAATTAATTTTACACAATAATAAGCTTGCAGACATCGCGTGACATCAAAATGGGATGTTTTTACTCTAGGGGTACGGAGGAGGTAAGTTCTATATCAGATCGTATGTGGTCATAGATAAGTATAAGAGTGACGTAGGCACTGTGGTTTAATGAAGACCTATCTACATGTTTGCGTCTGAGAAATATTCAAAGATATAATAAATTTATCCATATCGTGAAAGGATGTTATTTTTGAGGGAGTTGAGTTGCGCTTTACAGCGCCTAATTGTTTCTTTAGAATGTAAGCCTATGTGACTGTGCTGCACAATCACGCTTCACAGATGTAGTATTCATAATAACTAAGCTAAGAATACTTAAGGCTACTTTTTCAGTTGATATTCAAACAGACATAATCCGCAATTTATCCGGTGCAACTGACCCTCAACCTCAATTTCATTGAATTAATTCTCCTCTTTCAAATGACTACATCATGCAGGACATGGTCTACGACATGTCTCCGATCCGGCACTTACCCGTGATCTTCGTGAACGGGGTCCCAGGCGCCGGCAACCAGACCGTTGCGCAGACCATCTCAAATATAACTGGATATACCATGATAAGGCCTGGAGAGCTGGTCAGGGCTGAAGCGGCGAAGGACACCGCTAGAGGGCGCTTGATTGCGGATAAGTTACAGGCACAGGAAGATATACCTGAGGTGGGTTTTACGTTTATTCTTTACAAGGTTGTCGTTTTAGTTTCGTGTCGACAATTTGCTGGAAAGGTAGGAACCCAATCTTGCTCGTTGGAGACTCGGATAGTGTTTTCATTCCTGTAGCGACTGATAGTCCACCTAGTCATAATTATATCATGAGAACACATCCAGTTCAAACTCACTAATTACAGTTCTTGAAAAATTTAATGACGTTCCTGTATAGGTACAGCTTAATTCTAAGCACAGGTACGATTTTTCCCGTACCCCTCTCACTTCCACTACCCACTGATAGCTTCTGCATCAGTTACGTGACGACAAAAAGTTTGGCGAGAACTATTCCAACAGGAGTGTCCTTCATTTCAGCAACTAACAGTGGACCTGATAAAGGAGGCGATGCTAATGCAGCAGGACGCGAAGGGTTTCATTCTCGTTGGGTTCCCGAAGAACCCTCGCATGTCCAACATCTTCAACAGGCAGGTCAAGTGGCCTGAGAAGATTGTTGCTCTCGAAGTTGATAATGAGGTAAGGACATCATTTCCTCTGAACGATCGTGACGGCAAGGATTTTAGGCAGAAGAATAATAAAATGCTTTAATGGTGCCAGATAGAACAAACTGCAAACTGTCTGCGAATCAAACATTATGGGAAAAAGGTTCAGTCATCTCGATTCCAAGTATCAAATATATTTAGTTACTTCATATAGTTTTAAAAAGTATGTAAGTATAAGAACAGTTTTGTTACTTTATGTTGGCACTTAGGTACGTTTTAGTTTTTGGGCTTCAACTCTTTAGCTCAAAGTCCACCAGGTGCCTTTTTTTGGACTAAAAACTGTTCTGTATAAAGACGACTAAAGTACCGTTTCTTTCCTGTAATCATCAGGTAGCAGCAACAAGGCTACAGAACAAGCTATCAGAGTTAGGCCGGCCGGAGTCTGAGATCAACGCGGCGCGGCAGATCGTCAGGGACGCGGCGCACAAGGTGAAAAACGTACACAAACGGTTCGGGGGACACGTTATAACGGTAAGACAATTAGATAAATAGAGGAATACTTCGGTACTCTTTTGTCCCAGGGTTTAATCCCTTATATGCATACATAGGCGTAGCCAGCTTTGGGCTCAGGGTGGGGCAACAGTCAACCTATCCCCCGGGGGAGGGCGGGGGCCCTCCGATTTTTTGTATCTTGAGCCGTTAATTTCAAAATTGTTAATCTCTTAATTTGAGAGGTTTATATTTTCAGGTACAGAAAATAAACAATCATACACAGGACAAAAACCAAAAGTAAGGTTTCTGAATACGCGAGCGAAGCGAGCGCGAAATTTTTATCGGACTTACACCAAATATTACGTAAAATTTAGCCCAAACGTACTTAACTTTTTGTTTGTTGATAAATGCAGAAATAACGGCATGTAGTTTCTGAATACGCGAGCGAAGCGAGCGCGAAATTTTTATCGGACACAAACCAAATATTACGTAAAATTTAGCATAAACGTACTTAACTTTTTGTTTGTTGACAAGTGCAAAAATAAGGGCATATAGTTTCTGAATACGCGAGCGAAGCGAGCGTGAAATTTTTAACGGACTTAAACCAAATATTACGTAAAATTTAGCCCAAACGTACTTAACTTTTTGTTTGTTGACAAATGCAAAAATAACGGCATGTAGTTTCTGAATACGCGAGCGAAGCGAGCGCGAAACTTTTATCGGACTCAAACCAAATATTACGTAAAATTTAGCCCAAACGTACTTAACTTTTTGTTTGTTGACAAATGCAAAAATAAGGGCATATAGTTTCTGGATACGCGAGCGAAGCGAGCGTGAAATTTTTTACGGACTTAAACTAAATATTACGTAAAATTTTGCCCAAACGTACTTAACTTTTTGTTTGTTGACAAATGCAAAAATAAGGGCATATAGTTTCTGGATACGCGAGCGAAGCGAGCGTGAAATTTTTTACGGACTTAAACTAAATATTACGTAAAATTTTGCCCAAACGTACTTAACCATTTGTTTCCTGACCAATACAAACATAATATAGTTTCTGAATACGCGAGCGAAGCGAGCGCGAAATTTTAATCATTTTTTAAGACTCAAAACAAAAAAACTACGTTAAATGTCGCCCAAATATACATTTTCATGAATGGGGGGACTAGGTATGACACACCCGATTTACGTCTATACGAAAACCCCCTCGCTCGCATAGATAAGTCGATAAAAATAAAGTTAGATAACGTATAGCAACGTCGCGCAGCTAAGCTTCGCGGACCACTCGGAATGCCTCCAGGGACCATCAGTGGTCCGCGGACCACCGGTTATAACCACTGTGCAAAACGATCGTTCTATTGTACAGGTCGTACATGGCTGGGCAAGCAAAATAGCGAGCGCGGTTTTTACACTAGGATAAAATTGCATTTCCGAAATTTTGATCACATCTACCAGTTCCATCTCCTTCAATGCATTATTTTTTGGATTAGATGGACTGCTCGGCTCGCTACGCCACATAGCAACTATTCTTTTAGGGAATACGGCTCGCTTTCAAATGACGCGCGAACCGCGCACGTTCGGGAACTCGAGCGTGCATTTTGTTTTGATCGCGCTCTTTTCAAAGTCGACAATTTTTTTGTGCAATAACTTACGGATATTACATATGTTGTTGATGTTGTTAGAGTTAGTAAAAAAAAACATTGTTTAATCAGACACCTTATAGGTCAGAGCCAGGGCCCAGGGTGGGGCAAGTGCCCCAGCTTGCCCCAGTGTGGCTACGCCCATGTATGCATAGCCTTTTACCTTCCCGGATGCAGTTGAGGTCCAGTTTTTTACATGAAGTGACTGCCGTTCTGACCTCGTTAATCCAGTGACACGGCAACCCGACTGTTGATTCTCTAGGCTTAGTTATCCCTAATTACTTAGAAGCAAATGAATCAGTCGAAGTTCTTCATTTTCTTGTATAGTGATCTTTTTATCATAGCATAATCCCTTCCGCCTATTTTTATTTATCCTTATTCGTGTGTTTATCCTAATTATTTCTTCCGTATTTTCCACAGCTGGACAGCAGCGGCAATCCAAAAGCTTTAGCATCCACACTGAAGGAGATTCTATCAGACACTATAGAGAAGTGTCAGAAGCGGCCAGAGTCACCCGAGCCCCGGCCCCCAACCGTCGTCTCGGCCCCCGCAGTCGCCCCCATCTCGATGGCGCTGTCCCCAGACATCGCCCCCACGGAAGTAGCCACTGACGGGGACAAGTGATAGGGTTACTCGTTTAATTATTGTGACTTGTTTTAAATTTTGCTATAATACATGTTACTATTCTTATTGAAGTGTTTTATTGGGGGATAGTATTTAATTTGGGATAATTTTTTATCAACCTTTCGTTTTGGGGTAAAACACGTGATAAATATACTGATATGGTAACTTCAAAATCCTCATCAGTCTTTTTTTACTCCTCTGCAAGATACAGGCGTCATCACATACAGAAAGGAATGAGGTAGGAATGAATATATCATTATCTCATCATAATCTCAAGATGCTTTCCTTCAGAGTCATCGGTGTTCAACATTGGAACTTGCCTGGAATCGAATCCGTACACGAACTTGCGAGGCGGGTGCTTGACCGAGGCTTCAACCACTAGGCCACAACAATTTATAAAGAGACGCAAAAGCTTTCAGAAAAACTTCGTTGGGTCGTGTTCACATTTTGCCGTAATGGCAGATAGTTTTTTTTATACATATTTAACTTCAATGTTTAACCTAGTTTTACTATCGCATATCCAGTTAGCGTATCTAGGTAATACCCCGTCTCCGTCTTAATTTAAATTGATTGTCAAGACAAACGAAACAATAAAATAAAATATGTGCTTACTTTTGGGAAATCATTCCAGTATTGGCCCTTGCAGTCAGGAGAAAAATTAAGTAGGTAGGTACAAAGTACTTACCAGTAATTATTACCCGCAAGTTTAGCGTAATGAGTAGGTATGCCTATTATCAAATAAAATTACCTACGTAAGTAGATCTCCGTTCGTCATCACTCTCATCGCTTGACTGTACTATGTTCGCAGTAAACCAAACTGAATTTCATGTAGAGCACTCATAGAACCATTATCATTAATTAATAAATTATTCTGATAGGTACATGTAGGTACAAATAAAGTAAACAAACCACCTACCTATAAAAAAACTGCCTAAATCCTGTACAAAGACCCCCCTACTATTTTCGGTCTGCAATAGTCTGCATGCAAAAGAGGTTGCAACCGCGACGGACTGGCCGTTAATTAATTCTTTTTATGTAAATTTCAAAAATTTAATCACAATGACAAGTGACAGTGCACGTCGTTGTCAATTGTCACAAAAGCGCATCGATTTTCGAAACAAAACATAAATAAAACGAATTCATTCCCTACAGAGCGGTCTTTGGCTAATCATCGTCCACCGATTTTGTTAAATTCATCATTATTTTTCACAAGTTGTGTACTTCTGTGATGTCAATTGTAAATATCATAATTAATTGGCAGCTAATGTCAAAAGCCTGAAGTTTGGTGGCGGGAATTGCACTTTGTTGATTATTTGGTAAATTCGCCACGCTGCCTAGGTCGGTGATCAAAGTTATGAAGATCAAACTGCGTGAGTATAGTAGACTCGACGTTCAACATACTATGCACTAGAACTTTCAGTTACGAAAATGTAGTTAGCCCCGCCTGTTGTGGGTACCTATAAATGTGTAGGTAAACAATCAGTTCTGCAGTAAACATACACACGTTTAAGTTTTCTGAAAAATCCTGAAAAACGAGTAGATCTATCCCTACATATTTCTTTATAAGTTTGGAATTCCTATCCTTAATGGAAAGGAATAGGTTTTTTTACACACTATTGAAAAACTAGTTGGAAGGTACTAGAATAAAAATACTTACCTATACGTATGTAAGACATAGGCTCCTATTTGCCTAGATGTATGTAATTTTGATAACTTGGGCTTAATTTTCTAGGCATGATTTTTTATTGTTGCTTGTTTATAATGTTCGTTTTTTAACTAAACATGGCGGCTTTACTTATGATTGCAAATAAAAAAAGTATTTTTCAAATTAATAGTTCTAATCAAATCACTATTCACATAAAACTGAATTCATTCTGTTGTTTTAGTATTTTCTTTGAAAGTTATTACTTTAGTTTTTCAATAATAAACTTTTTTATATACCTATTTTTCTATTCAATATTTAAAAATATAGGTACATTCATATAGCCGCGCTTCAGGTTATAAAAAAAAAATTGTAATAAAAAAATTGTTTTAGTTTCTTTTTTTAATTTTCTAGCGCGAGACCGTTTCCCGTCGACGTCTTCGACGGAGGACAACGAGAGCGGCAATGATTGGGATGCTGAGGGTCGCCATCCCGTTATGACGCATCCTCGTCATCCTCCACCACCCCAGGTGAGCCCCCAGACTCAAACTCTTATTAAAATAATCATTAAAAGCTTTCATATATGCTTATGTAGTTGAAATTTTCTATAAAACATGAATTAGGTGGTAGCCGTTTCTCGTCGTGTCAAGCTTTTGACTGTGTAGTACTCAAGGCTAAATTTTTAAAGCTGTATGTAAATCAATCGTAAAAGCTGCACTATTATTATTTTAAGCAGTTGTTTGTGTTTGTTTAAAAAGTCTTATCAATATTGTTTATCTTTAGTTAAATGCTTATTCATATTGAGTATATAGTTATCGGCACGGATAATGAGCTCTCGGCGGAAGAGTGGGGATCGCTTTGCGCACTGAACACTTAAGGCAATAAACCAATAAATCACTTCTCCGAGGTGAAGGTCAGGGCTCAATAGCCTTGTCGATGATTATACCTAGTTCCCAAGAACGTGCGATCAAGCAGGAGCAGCGTAGCAGTTCGTAGCAAGCTTTCTTAGTAATTCCGTAGTCACTAAAAACATATAATTATGTGACTTCAGTTATTTGTTACAAAGGATATTAACTTTACAGCAAAGAATAGACAGTACGGATTGGAATCCGGACAGCCGTCATCTCGCCATGACTCACCAGCGACACCCACCGCCTCCCCAGGTAAGAATCAATATCCAACAGATACTTCCCCAATACATATTGCCTAACAAAACGTGTTGTTATTAAAATGCTTCAAAAGTGTGGATGAACTTTCTTGTCAGTTCTTCCCCATCAGACCAACTTCTTGGAGCCGTGCAACTAGCTTGACATTCATAAAAACTATTAAGTCTTTGGAGTTCTTACTACAGTTACTCCAAATAGTCTGAGAGCTAATCTTAAATATGGAAATCTCAAAACTGACATACATACCTAGTTAACTGACATAGTTAGGGTACGTAGGTAAGCAGATGATGATGACGAACCCTTTAAGTCCAGAGTGCCTAGTGCGAGTTTTGCAAGTTAACTTTCTCGATGCGTAAATTATCATACAACTTAATGACGTAGCATTAATTCTAGAACTGTTTATTTAATGAAAGCTGTCATCGGCACTTGGTTGTATTATAAACGCGTTCACTTGCGAAATAGTAAACGTCATTATCCGGAAAAATAAATGAACGTGCTATATTCTAATCATGGCATGTAGCATACGACTCTTTACTTCAGCCAAGTTATAATTACGTATCGAGCGCGTAAACTTACAAAACTCAGAATCAGCACTCTGGTCTTATAGGTGAACATATTTGTCATGTAACCCAGGCAGTGATAGTGGGGTCGGTGCGCAAACGCCGCGGGAACTTGCCCAAGCATTCCGTGAAGATCTTGAAGCGATGGCTGTATGATCACCGCTACAACGCGTACCCCAGTGATGCGGAGAAATTGGCGCTCAGCCAAGAGGCTAACCTTACTGTTCTACAGGTGAGATCGAATAAACTATGGCAGTTAACTCTTAAGTTCGCGCATTTCAGGAAAATATTCCTTCATGTAGGTTTAAAATAGCATATGAGTAGGTTTGTTTAGAACAGTATTTTATTTAAATACAGCATAATTCTAGGTCAGTGGGTTCTACGTACTATACTAGATATACTGTGCAAAAACTATTTTAATGCCACTTAGGTAAGCTACTTTTATTACGTTTTAACCACTTCAATGTTGATTGAAGATAAGGTTTTGCATAGCCCTTTCCTTATTTAAATCTGTTACAAAATTGAATCCGCATTTACAAGATAAAAAATATACCATTTCCAAGTCCGAAAATGTCTACCATTCCCTATTTCCCCCAAAAGGTTTGCAACTGGTTCATCAACGCTCGCCGGCGCATTCTTCCCGAGATGATCAGACGCGAGGGTCACGACCCGCTCCATTACACCATATCTCGTCGCGGTAGGAAGCAGCCTGGCGCCATGGCTGGCGTGGGACCCATGGTGGGGTTAGGTGGGGCCTCCACTTCCGGCCTGGGGGTCCCTGGTGGGGATAATGTTACTGTAGCGTCGTGGGATGGAATCGTTGTAGAGGTTTGTAGTGATGATCTTGGAGAAACTTATGTTAGACGTAGATCTTTAGAATCATCGTCATTGGAAACTTTTCTCCCTTACCTTTTGTAAAATCGAAATCCAGTAATATTTGTGTATAAATCGGTAGATCTCACCTAAAAAGTAAACTAAGAGTACTTGGTTGAAATTCTGATCAGACATGGTAAGTAAATCAAATTCACCCCACAGAACGGCCCCGATGGTCGCTCCCACGACTACGGCGATGGTCTTCTAGTCTACCGAAGCGATGGTGATGAGCTAGGAGATGGGGAAGAAGGCTACTCCAGCACTATCAGCGAAGAGGAGGTGAAGTACGATCCCTCAGTCTGGCAATCCGTCATACGGTACGGACCGGAAGACCATGATCTGCATCCAGCTGCCAGGGAGTAAGTCAATAGAATTTTATTTTTGACGTTTTTTGAAAATTTTCGCAATAGGAAGTCATCAGTCATCAATTTTCGTTTTTGACTAAAAATCCAGCTTTTAGGTACTAGTGTTTTGGCTTAAAATAGACTCAGGATGTTGATCCTAAAAACGAGTCTACGAGTCTTATTTATTTTTATTTGTGGACCCTTCCAAATTGCCAGGAAATTTTCTCCCAAAAGAAGCGATCATAAAGATTCAAAATTGTGTATCAACCTGGAAGGCCTAAGCGAAAGTCATTGCGACGAAACCTTTTCCCTCCCACAGCAGAGCATCAGTGGTATCGATGTCCACCTCCAAAGACATGGTAGACCAGATGAGCGAGGCGCACGACATTGATTCCGAACAGTTCTGCTCGCGAGCAGCGCGGGCTATAGTCAAAAGCTGGTACCATCTCTATTCTCTAAAGTCTTTCTAGCCCCTTGACTTCCCTTTCGACTCAGCAAAACATAAACGAAAGGGATCACAAAATCTCAATGACCGAAATGAGCTTCAAAACATGCGATGTTGAACTTGGTTCTCCTTTGTCCAACTGTAGCAGTACGGCGTCGGTGGTGACAGTGACTACGACTGAGGAAATGGTGGAGCAGGTCCCCGAGCCTGTGTCGAGCAGTGAGGACGGGTGGCAGGCGCTGGCACACCCTCAGCTGGCGCACCTGCCTCAGCTGCCGCACCCGCTGCGCGCGCGCCGCATGCAGGTGAGCCCGCCCCCGCAGCCGCCACCCCCCGTCGCCGTCGAGCTCGAAGTGGCCACCACCGACATGTGGTGCCACACCTAGGCACCAGCACACCAGGACTGTACCAATCCATCAATCCCAGATTGATCCAACATTAAACCCTACAACATTATTTGCATATTGCCAAAAAATAGAAGTTTCGTTTTCTGAAAATTTCGTTTTGAATTTCTTTGTCTCTTTGTTTAAAAATAAAATATGTTTAGAGACTAATTATATAATTTGGCCGAGCGGTTGCTACGGCCCCGATTTGGATTTGAATATGTTTTTGTACATATCTAACTGTAGGCGACGTCGGTGTTAAAACACTTAAGTTCCCTTTAAAATCAAGTTTTCCTTTTTATATAGTTAAGAGAACTGATGTTAGTGTTTTTGTTTTGTTTTTAGCCTAGAGACGAGTTTATGTTTGTTGTGTAAATAAACTTTTATACTAAACTTACTGATTTTCATTCAAGTAGTTCTGTTACGCCACCGAATCGGGCGCTGGGTGTTTTAATGCCGGCATCACCTGACAGTTGTTCTTTACCAAAGTGCTTTTGTTGTGTCACTATTCTAAGCTAAAAATTTCCTTGAGCAGGTTTTTTTTTTGGAAAGTTTTTGTGTAAAATTGACTTGGGGGTATAACTTCAGGTGGTGCCGAGCAGGCCGGAGGGCGATCAGGATAAGTTCAAGTGCCTGTATCTCCTCGTGGAGACCGCAGTAGCCGTGCGTCAGAGGGAGAAGGAACAAGAGGAGGCTATGCTCCCTGTTTAGCACATCATCGCTAACACAAACCAACTCTAACTTTAAGATAAAATACATTGTCTCAGATATTTTTAGGAAGCTAGGGAAAGTATGGAAACTTGGGCATATATTAAGTGAAATTATTTTATGTCATAAAAGAACCTGGTATCTTTACCAAATTATTTTTTATAAGCAAAAGAACTTGCATAAAAAAGATAAGCGAAAAAGTTTATGCTGCATAACTTCGGAAAAGTTTCGAGGTCGTAAGAGATATTTTTGTTTAAGCCTAACTAGAAGTTAAGCATATTATTAACTTAATATTTTGTTATTTGGAATACAATTCCCACTAGAATAAGATCGAATGTTTTGTTAAAAGTTAATCGTTAATAAATTGGATACTTAAAATGTTATTTTTATTATACTAGCTATTTCCATCAAAGTAACAGAAATAAGACTTACCGGGGACAGTTTAGACTGGCAATATTCGCTTCGCAAATAACGATTGTAATGAACTTCAAACATGTACCTACACGTAAAAAGAAAACAAATCTAAACGCTAATAACGTGGTAAATATGTATTTATTGCTTCAAATGATTTTCAGACTGTCCAAAAGAGTTTCCTAAACATTCATCTGCTTGGGGTGCGTTTGTGGTTGCTACCAGTCTTCATTTTGTTATGACTTTCGCGCCTAGAGGCCGGATTCTTGTTGAGTTTCACCGGTTGATCGAGGCTCAAAGATCGGTAGCCAGCCAGCTTGGTTTCAGATTTTTTGAATGCGATCATGGCTTCAGACATCTGGTTAGCACGGGCCTCTTGTAATGCGGCTTCAGCTGCTTCAGCTTCGGCAACTATGGGGTCTAACACTTTTTCTACCTCCACGAAGATCTCATCTGGTGATTGGTCTGCATTTATCTGTAGTTAAGATACAATAGTGGTAAATGTATCGCTCAATTCGTCAATCGAAAAACCTTAGATTTGTCTTAAAGAAACAATTGACCGACATCACCTACTCCATTCTAAAATAGAGGTGATGTATTGTTTTGGCAATCACTACACTATTGACAATTTAAAAAAATATAATATCTTCGTACCCTGTAGACCCTGTCCCCATAAGGTTCAATCACGCCCTGGTTGTGCTTCAAGAAGGTCGCGATGCGGAGTTTCAAAGTGTCCATGTTGTCGTCACTACGATCTGACGTTTGTGCCCGGTTTAGCACCCTGGACACCAGTGATTCCACTGACGCGTCGAAGAATAGTATGGCCTGAGACAATAATCGCTATGAAAAATCATGGTCCGATGAAAGATCTATCTATGACAGCTTCTGAATAACAATAATGTAACGTATTTCACAAATGCTGAGTTATTTAAAGGTGGAAAAACAGACAATTATCGTCTCGTCTTCGTCCTCAAATCTCCATTTTGGTCATAGAGCACAAAGGTTGTATAGATTTTTATTTATACACAACCCTAACGTAAGTACAATTCTAAAATATATATAAGTCCTTACTGAAACTCGCCCAATAGCTTTCTCGAACTCACAGCCTTGCGATTTCTCGCGAGGGTAGCCATCGATGAGAAAGCCTCGCACTCCTTCCTGGGCTTTTTTTTCCATCGCCTCCTTCAGCACGGTCAAAACGAAGTCATTTGGGACCAGCCCACCTGTAAACCGTTAGTTATAAACACGACTAAAAGTTACCATACGATGTGCTCTTTTCCAAGGGCTATCAAACTTCAATGTTTCGTCATGATTACTTTTATAAAAGGCTTAGAAGCCTTGTTCTACGTCTCATCATCAACAGCTTGTGTGACCCGTTCACCGATGGACAAGACAAGAAAGACAAAGGAACTCATCATCCGAACCATTCAGTGAAACAAGGGCTAGCGATTTCACATTATGAGGTTGACTAAAGAACGATGATTCAGGTCCTACAATTTTTCAATGGTGTGTTTATAAATTATCCACTATCTTTATTGCAATAGGCAACTTTCCACTTTGGAGTAGACCTCTACGAAATGAAAGCACATTTAGGATCATACCTAAATGTGCTTTCATTTCGTAGAAGTTTACTAATTTCGATTAATTATGATAAATACGTACCTCGATTCATAATGGAAGCAAGACACTTGGCTCTGGCAGAGCCAGTTTCCACCTCAGCGCGTATTATATCTCCGGTAGACAGATGTGTGAAGCCATACTTTGCCATGATCTTCTTGCATTGGGTAAACTTTCCACAGCCTGGACCACCCAGAATCCACACTATTGGCTTCGTTGCTGGGTCGACTTTTGACTAGACATGATATACGAAATTGGCGTTAATATTAGCCTTCCTTTGAGCACCAGGATAAAAAGTAGCCTAGCGTCTTCAAGGCAATACCTTAGCTCACAACGAACCCAACGGTTCAGCCATTTTTGAATGTGAAAGCATAAAACAAACACACATGACACACCCTTATGATTTGGTTAGGAACTTAGGACACATTGAAAGAGATTACTTATTAGAAAATGTATTCATAGCGTTTAATGTAAAGGTCAGAAGACCACAAACCTTGTTCTGATAGGCCTTACACTTATCAGACCCGCATTGCAAAGGACACGCTGGCCGCTTTTCTACCTCAGGTTCCTCGCATCCAGGGCATATTTTCTGCTCCATTTGTACTTTTTATGAATATGGTCTTTTCCTGAAAGAGAAAAGCTCGGTCAGCGAGCTGTACTGGGCTGGTCAGATGGTTTTGGGAATGGAAAGTTAAGAGAACGCGGATCAATGTTTTGGTTGCTTCATTTTTCTGGTGTCAGTGATCAAAGTCACATGTCACAGAGTTGTCTTGTTGTTTTTGACATTGAGAATTTTATTATGTATCTTCTTTGTTAAAACTTTTTGATTCGAGCATTTCCATAGTTTGGATAGTTTTCAGGAAACTACCGTCGCGGAATTTAGCGTGAGTCGCTGTTCAGATACTATTCAAACAATTCTTAGAGCACCCACGTTTATCAATATTCTGGTTAAATTCATTTCAATGTAGGTATTTACATATTTCTTTACTTGCCTTAAGCCTTAAGCAATAGAGGTGTAATTGAATAAGTCGATATTTGAGAAATATAATGAAAAGTCCGTAAAATAAAAATATGATTTAATGTTGATTGTATGTACAGAGCTTATAAAATGTTGAGTTGTGTATTCACTTCGCTGCCGCTACGATCGGGTCTAGAATCTTCTGTACCTCTGCAAAAATAGCGTCGACGGACAATTCGGCGTTTATCTGTAATTGTCATTCAAAAAAGGTAAATTTTTATATATTTTATAGTTTATTTGCTATATACTATATTTACAAGCATGCAAGCTTCTTCGGTTTTATTTTATTTTTAATTAACTTATCCTTGACTATTGGTAACGTTATCCTGTTTCTAAGCTAGCTAAGACTTTGATCATAGCTTGCCGAAGACTACTGATTATAATGGAACAAGGTTTCTTTTTTTTATTCTCAAAACATGAAACCTAATTCAACATTAGGTTCTCCTTCACTAGAGCCAAGCGAATCCAAACACAATTACGGCCCGAATCACATCGGTATGGCAGAGGCCGGCAGTAGCCGCGCGACAAACGATATTGATCTTTTAATTATGTAGTTAAAGTTGAAATTATTTCACACTGAAAGTTGTGGCCGCATCGCTGCCGGCCGCTGTCATACAAGATGTATTACTGTACAAGAACCAAACTTACCCTTTTAAGCTTTTGAGGATACTGGTCCAGCACTTGCTGGTTGTTGTCGAGGAAGGTCTTGAGGCGTAGCTTGATGGTCTCCTCGTTGTCATCAGCGCGGCCCGAGCTGGCGGCGCGCCCCAGCAGCCTCTTGGTCAAAGTCTCTGCTGACGCTTCGAAGTAGATGATTACCTGGAGTAGAAAGAGTACCTCTTTAGTTACTAACACCTTTATTTCGTGGTGCCCTAGTAGTGATAGGTACTGCTTCTCAACTAATTGTGTGCAAGTCCGATTACAGTTCAGGCAAGTACTGATGTTACTTTTCTAAGTTATACGTATTTTCTAAATCTATCTTGGACACAAATGACTGAGTAAAGATAAAGAAAAATATCTTTGACTTATGCGGGGATAGAATCTGCGACCTCCAGTGTGGCAAGCAGTTCTACCTAACTACTACATCATCTGGTGTTTGAGACGAAAATAAGAATTCGACATTTTAGAAGACTAGTTTTCTTTAAGGAAACGTTGGGTGAAGAAGACATTAACAGATATTGTCAGATGTTATTGACCGTCAATTCATGAATATTGATTGATCTGCTGCCAACGTGGATACACCCAAAAGTTGGCAAGCACCAGCTAGTCTGTTACTATGTAAATAAACCTAACTAGCTTCAGTGATTTCATCCGCGTCCCGTAGTAAATAGGCTATCTAACACTGAAAGAACTTTCAAATTGGACTAGTAGTTTCTGCGAATGCGGTCTAGCAAACAAACAAACTCGTCAACATTATAATTGTTAGGTACAGATTCTAATGTTATATTACTCACGGAGACAGGTGCGATGGCTTTTTCAAAGGCGATGCCCTGTGACTTCTCACGCGGGTAGCCGTCAACGAGAAAACCCTTAGAGTCAGCTGCACGAGAGATCATGGCTTCCTTCAGCAGTTCCAGTACCACGTCATTGGGGACCAGGCCACCTGAGAGTAACCATGTAATAAAACCATTATTCAAGCGACAGAAAAAATTGATCAGTAAGAATAAGTTGAAAGGTATGAGAATTTAAATATATGTATGATTAATGAATCGTTCACGTCAAGAGTTAATTTAGACAAACATGTTTTTTTTTCTCACCACCTTCCGGATGGTTCAAATGTTGATGTAATATAAAGATCCCTCACCGAGTAAAAAGTAAAAAACATTTGACGGTAAAAGTTGTTCTGAACATAGTGTAGACTTTTTGACCAACCTTTTTCCATGATAGTAGTGAGGGTCTTCGCCCTAGCAGAACCACTCTTCACTTCAGCCCTGAGGAGGTCACCAGTGGACAGGTGGGTGAAGCCATACTTGGCTATGATCTTGTCACACTGGGTACCCTTGCCTGATCCTGGGCCGCCCAACACCCAGACGATGGGTTTCTTTGATGAGTCGATGGCAGGCTGGAAATATAATGAAGACGGTGAAGTATATTCAGCGAATAGTTTATAGGCTAGTACTAATAAGTGTTGAGGGTTCATGATATACAAATGTAACGTTAATACAAGCCGTTTCCTGAGGAACTCCTTTGTGTTCCAGGGTAAGAAGTAGACTAGCGACTTCTGGGCCACACTTTAACCCACAACGAATCCAACGGTTCAGCCATTTGAATGTGAAAGAATAAAACATATACATACTTCTACAGATTTGGTAGGGAACGGAGGATAAATTGGAGGAGATCACTTTAAGACTCAAGAATGTTGTTGGTGTAATACAAATAAGTACCTAATTCATAACATTTAATCCTACCCCTATTAAACCCTAGAAAATCCAAGGCCTTGATCATCGGTGGCAGAAATATGCGGAGTAGGCTAGATTTTAATGTTTTAACCCCGCTCTGCCTTAATGGAGTTAAAATTGATTTTAGTGCTACGGCTAAAGACCTTGGTGTGATCATCGACTCCAACTTATCCTGGACAGCTCAAGTCGCTGAAGTCAGTCGGAAGGTATATTATACATTCCACTCGCTCAGGTGCCTCCAGAACTTCTTACCCTTGGAGACCAAAATCTCTTTAGCCCAAACCTTAATCCAGCCCATTATTGACTACGCTGATGCCTGTTATTTGGATGCCACCGAGGAGCTCTTAAACAAGCTTGAGCGTCTGCAAAATATCTGTATACGATTTATCTTTAATCTTAAAAAATATGATCACGTCTCTAGCTTTCGCAGCACTCTCAAGTGGCTCCCAATTCGACTTCGCCGGAACACTCGCATTTTGTGTTTAACATCCTCTATAACCCTAAATTTCCTTCGTACCTTCGAGAGCGGTTTTCCTTCATCCGTCCTAATGATGCGCCTTGCAGGTCACATCTTAGAACGATTCTAAAATTTCCTTCCCATTCCACCGACTTCTATTCCTATTCCTTTACCGTTCACGCTGTTCGGTTATGGAATTCCCTTCCCCATGAGATTAGAGATTGCCAAACTGTTGGACTTTTTAAGAGAAAAGTTAAAGAACATTATCTGTCCATTGCATCATAGTTATTTTATTTATTTATATATGTATCTAGGTATATATTATTTTATTTTTGGGTATATATTATTTAGTAGGTATATATTCATTATTTACGTATTGTTTATGTAGGTATAATATACAATATACAGCTGTTTTCTTCTATTTTAATTTCTGTTTCCTTTGCTTTTTACACACTGTCTACATCTCTTTTATTCTCTTTTTCCTTTCGCAGGTATGCTGGAAGAGATTTCTTAAGAAATAAGCATTACCTTTGTAAATTCTTTCTTTCCTGTCATCTTTCTCTATTATGTGTGTGTACAAAAATTTGTAAATAAATAAATAATCTAAAGTTTCTGATCACAAACCTTTTTCTGAGAGCCCTTGGCTATTTCGGGTCCGCAAGGGCCTGCTTGCAGCTTTTCTAGTTTAGACCCGTCACATCCACCAGGGCATTTCTTCCGTTCCATTTGTACTGTTTTCTATATGGATCTGTTATTGTCCTGAAAGAGAAAAGCTCGGTCAGCGAGCTATGCTGGGCTGGTCAGATGGTTTTGGGTATGAGAAATCATGAGAACGTGGATTAATGTTTTGGTTGCTTCATTTTTCTGGTGTCAGTGCTCAGTGTGACAGAGAGTTGTCTTGTTATTTTTGACATTGAGGAGGATTTTTATTATGAATCTTCTTGGTAATCTATATACATACGTACCATACGTATAGAAAAATTAATGCCACTTTTTGTCCTTATTGTATAGGCAACTCAAGAACGGTCTCATCTATCCAAACCAAATGTATCCGTAGAGTGGTTCTTTATTAATCTCATTTTTTGTAACAAAATGGTGGACTTTATACGTAACGAAGCAGGTACCGCAGGCCACTAGTTTTTTTTAATTCAAAGTTTTCGATGCTTAGTTTGAATGGTTTTCGCCAAACTTTTCGTTTCATCTTCTCGCCAAACTTAACTAAAGCCGTTGACACCATTGAGATATAATACTGAGCACCCAAATTTATCAGTATTCTGGTTTAATTAATTTCAATGTACTTACTTACCTTAAGCAATATCATTAGAGAATTCAGATACTCTTTAGATATAAATGAAAAAGTCCGTAAAATAAAAACATGATTTAATCAACAGTCATTAAAATTAACGTAGAATAGAGGCTTATGTACAGAGCGTATAAAATGTTGAGTTGTGCATTCAGTTCGCGGCCGCTACGATCGGGTCTAGAATCTTCTGTACCTCTTCAAAGATGGCGTCCACAGACGATTCAGCGTTTATCTGTAATTATATTTAATAGAAGGTAAGTTATAATACTGTATACGCAATAATCGGTATCGGTATCGCCACCTAGTGGGTACCTAAAGAAAGAACCATCCTCTCAAGTATGAACGTGGATTCGATTCCAAGTCATGCAAGTATCATTACAACTTTTCCAAGTTTGAGCTTAGTCTCCAAGGGTATCTTGGACACCAATGAAAGTGTTTGGGAAGGCACTACAAACTATAAGTCCCGACTGTCATTTGAATATCTTTGGCGGTCGTTATGGGTAGTCCGAGGCCAGTATGTCTGATAAATAGTCTTGCCTGGGTTGAGGAGGTCAGATAGGAAGTAGATCCTTGTAAAACACTGGTGCTTAGACGCATCCTTTGAAAGTGGAAGCCGACCCCAACATAGTTGGGAAAAATGCTCGGGAGATGATGATAAGTTTTTAAGCTACATGTTAAGATTCAGACTTACCCTGCTAATCTTGTCAGGGTACTGGTCCAGCACTTGCTGGTTGTTGTCGAGGAAGGTCTTGAGGCGCAGCTTGATGGTCTCCTCGTTATCATCAGCGCGGCCCGAGCTGGCGGCGCGCCCCAGCAGCCTCTTGGTCAAAGTCTCTGCTGACGCTTCGAAGTAGATGATTACCTGGAAACAAGGCCAATAACGGGTAAATTAAGAGTGTGCGAGATCGATTCCAGGTCAGGCAAGTACAAATCTAACTTTTCTAAGTTGCACCTAAGTATTTTCTAAGTGAATCTTGGACACCAGTGACTGAGCAAAAACTTATAAGAGTATCAAACCCGCAAACTCCAGTGTGGCAGGCAGATCTACCTAACTACTAAATTATGTGGTCCAAGAGACGAAATAAAAATGTCGAAGATTACTTTTCTTTACGGAAACGTTGAATGGAGAAGACATTGACAGTCATTGTCGGATGTTATTGACCGTCAGTTCACGAAGATTGATCTGCTGCCAACGTGGATTTAGATTCAAAAGTTGGCAAGCAGCAGCTAGTCTGTTACTATGTAAAAAAAGTCTATAGTTCCTACATCAGTTCCTCATCCTATTGTTAGAGTATTAATTAAGTAGAACTTTAATAGCATACGGAAGACTATTCCTTGAAGAAACCTGGACTTGCCTAACGTATGATGTTCTTAGAGCTAACAAGTTAATTAATTGTGATGTTCCTCCTATTCTTCAGCAAATGTACCTAACTACCTAGCTGTTCTCGCGGTTCCACCTAAGAAACTATAACACATAGCCGTATAAAAAGCCGTATATTAACGCTCAATCCTTCTCCATGTGAGGGGAGGCCTGTGTCCATCAGTAGGACGATAAAAAGGCTGTAACGAGAATTAGAAGACTTTCTTGACAAATGCGCTATTTGAAACTCTGAACTGAAAATATAAGGTTTTTTAAACAGGACCCGTACTGCCTGAGATTGCACAGACTAACAAACTCTTCAGCTTTATAACATTTAGATTCTACCTCTAGAGTATTCAATTTGTCATATACTCACGGAGACAGGTGCGATGGCTTGTTCGAAGGCGATGCCCTGTGACTTCTCACGCGGGTAGCCGTCGACAAGGAAACCCTTAGAGTCAGCTGCACGAGCGATGATGGCTTCCTTCAGCAGTTCCAGCACCACGTCATTGGGGACCAGGCCACCTGGAAATGTAACATGAATCTATTAGTACCGGGGGCTACGGGAATGTTCGAAAGAGCTGCCGCGGCCCTGGTACATAAAGGGCTTAAGAAGGAAGATTATGGGTTTTAGTCAGTAAGAGTCTTACAATCCCTCACGCTGTTAACCCACAGGGGTTTTTGGTGATTACTCTTAAAAAGAGGACCATTAGTGAAGTGTTAGGATCAATTGATCGGGCGTTGTAGCTTTAGAAAATATGAAAGGTATCATGTTTGACTAACTGTTCCGAGAGGTTCTATTCCCGTCCCGAGGAAACACATTCAGAGTAAAACACTTCCCACACTTGGATAAATACACCATGAGATATATTATCAAGAAGAAATCCTTGATAAAAAAAAATGTACTTAGGCTTAGATACTAAAGACCAAATACTGCAACGCCAGTAAATTTTAAGGTATATTTTGACTAACCTTGTTCCATGATAGCAGTGAGACTCTTCGCCCTTTCGGAGCCACTTTTCACCTCAGCCCTGAGGAGGTCGCCAGTGGACAGGTGGGTGAAGCCATACTTGGCTATGATCTTCTCACACTGGGTGCCCTTGCCCGATCCTGGGCCACCCAACACCCAGACGATGGGTTTCTTTGATGAGTCGATGGGAGCCTGAAAATATTACGTAGATGGTGAAGTTCTGCAAATAGTTTGTAGTCTTACACTAAATTATCAATTTTTATAGTGAACATTATTAACAAAATATTCTTGACGAACTAATGATAATGTTACA
This sequence comes from Helicoverpa assulta, assembly GCA_963856015.1. Lineage (NCBI taxonomy): Eukaryota > Metazoa > Arthropoda > Insecta > Lepidoptera > Noctuidae > Helicoverpa > Helicoverpa assulta. The sequence continues at coordinate 1,619,165 of CAWLCW010000008.1, forward strand.
GTCTGGTCACTTCTTATAGTATTTTCAGCTGTAAGTAAATTGAACTAACCGCACCAATATACGTATCTCAAGATGTTTGTTTACAAAGCTTCATATATAATTTCTAACTTCTTTTACTTTACAGTTTTACTCACGGCAAAACTTCGTGGCGGTCCGTACCTTAATTCCGAGTACAAGTACCCTTTTTACCTATTTACCTATTCCCTTTTTACCTATTCCCCTTCCACTACTACGTAAGTGAAATGGGTTCTGCGCAACGACACGCGCAATTCTCTGTGACGACAAAAAGTTTGGCGAGCACTAGTACTAGTATACCATTAGTGGAAATACAAACGCTCTAACCGTTTTAATAGCTTGGCAATTCTGTGGCTTGCAGATAAAAGGGCAGCCTTCCGGATCAACATCTTCCCGTCCTTTGTTACATTCCTTGGCCATAATTTACGTCACAATACTCCTCTTCTTCAGAAAGTCGGCAAAGTACTTGGTAGTGGTCAGAATTAAATGCACAACTCAATGTCCGTGTGTTTTCATGGTTATGTTTTGGTCAATCCATTTATATGTCATGGTGGCCAACGCGATCTTACTTTTTTATTATTTAAGTGGTGTGGGAAACGTTGATTAATTTTGCAAATAGTGTCGGTGTTATAAGTTAGTACTGCTATTTGTCTCTGTCTGTGGCACCGTAGCTCTTATAGGTACGGATGAACCTATTTCGATGCGGTTGTTTTTATTGCAAGCTGGTTTACTAGTGATGGTCTTAAATGATCTTAAAAAAATTGGTAGGTTTTTTCGATGAGGTTTATAATTTGAAACTTAATTTATTGTTCCAAATCGTAACAGTATACCTCTTTAATGTTATTCATGTTTATAGCGTGTGTCCAAGCAATATTATTTTATATGCGTTTTTCCTTTGATGTGAGTGCAATATTGATTCCGCTAAGCCAATTAGCTTTCAGTGAAGCTAAATTATTGGATCAATACTGAGAGACCATCAATATTGTGAAACGCAAAAACTGTATCATGAATGTTTTACTATTTGCACTTCTTGTATTATTTACTAGCTTGCTACTATAGTTATCGGCACGAATCTTGAGCTCTGACCTACATCTGCGCAGAAGTAATTTATAGGGTCCCTTTTGTGGTATGAAGTGAGGCGCGGGAGCGGGCTAAGGCGGTGATTGGCCCACAGTGCATCGCGTCATAGCCGTCACTCGGGATTGGTTCTTTGCTAATAAATCACTTCTGCGCAGATGTAGGTCAGAGCTCAAGATTCGTGCCGATAACTATACCAGCGGTTTTACCCGCGTCGTCGTGGGAACTATAGCGTCCCTCCTAAATGGGGTATCTTAAACGGAAAGATATTTTACTTATACCGAGTTATTGTCAAAAAATATTTATGTATTTTATGACATCGCGTTTGAATTCCTAAATGCATTTAGTACCTAGCGCAAAGTATGGTTTTAGTAACAGAATAATATAGGTAGGTAGGTACTTTCTACTTATTTAGGTTTATTTAACTCCCAATAAACCATTTGTAAATTGTTTTTAAACTTTCAGCCTTTCTCGGACCTGAATATAGGCAGTTGTTAAAAGCTCCTTACTGACTGACACATTTAATTAGACAATAGACTGAAACGTGTTTATTTGTGGTTGTTCATCCAGACACTTAATGGGATCCGCTTTAGTGTCAAGGATTTGGCAGAGAGTGAGATGAATTAAAATAGGCTGACGTCATCAATGACCTCACTGTTATTAAAGTACCTATAGGACGGAGAGATTAGAAACTTTAAGCTTTTAGTTTGAAAGGAGGCAGTCGTTTAAACAATTGTGTCATTTCATGACAAAAGGTACCTTATGGACTTTGGCGCTTAAGTCATTTGGAGATACAAATTCTACAATCTTGCTTAGACTAAAAAAACATAATGTCGTAAGTGCCAACACCCATAAGGTACCTTTTACCGCAAACTGACACAATTATATGTTCTAAGTTCTGTTGCTTAACTTTATGGTTGTGGTTATTTTGTAATATAGGTATCAAAAATCTGAATGGACAAATAAAGACGGTGTGTGGTATTGTTATTATTATATATGTTAACGGAAATGTATGTAATCCGTCATTGTATGCAAATCCTAGGGAATCTATGTAATTCCTAAAACCGCCTGGAAATGTGTACAATAAATAACATTAGACACATTTCCTAGGAAATCTGTACATTTCCTAAATAGTAATCGGAAATGTATATTTAAGATATCAAGGGGTAAGCGGGGGATAGCGGAGCGAGGGTATTGCATTATCCGATCGGGCGCAATTGTTACCTGATTGAAGCGAAGCATGCAAGAAGGCATGCAACATGCAGCAAGCATGGCTTCTGTCACGGATCCGGCGCAGCGGGGCTCCGGCGGTCCTATGCGAGCTTATCGTCGCAGATGGTTTTCATGTTGCGTTTTGTTGTAGCGTTAATGCTACCTGCGCCTCAGCTCGCACGCCGCCCCGCCCCTCCGCGCCTACGCGGTTTTGAATTGCACTCTAGGGGTAGTGCAGACAAGACTACGTGGAGTCGGTTTTGCAGCGATTCGTTTTCGTCATTAACTTCAATTTTTAATACGGTTTTTCATTGAAGGTTATAAATGGCAATAAGCTAAATAAAGTAAATCCCAATGAAATTCTACTATCTTCATAGTACTTCACAATTCTGCCATATAGAAGGCACCCGACAGAAACCATTGTTCTTATACATTTCCTAATACAATACTTATTAGAATTTTATACATAGCCTAGAAAATGTATACATTTCCCAGGATATGTTTGTATAAAACAATTTTTGAAAGAATATTTTATACATTTCCTACATAGCTTCGGAAATGTATACATTTCCTACATAGCTTCGGAAATGTATACATTTCCTAGGAGCTGTATATAATTCCTAGACTTCATACATTTCCGGTAACATATACACTTTGATTATATAATATAATCAAAGCATATACACATCAATATCTAAAATATCAGCAAAACTGCAAACTTTGTGCGTGAACACATGTTAGCAGCAGACTCGCGCCGATAAGTATATATATTTCATTCTGGAACCTCGCCATGAGGATCTCCCTAGATATAATTTGATCAGGAACACTTCCATCACGAGAGGGGGCCATACAACATAAGTGGTGCGGGTGTCACAGATATATAATAATATAATAGCTTCTCGCAACAGGTTGATACAGGAGCTTAGACCCGGGAGAAGGACATATGATAGTTTTTGGACATCATCCGGCAACGGGAAATAGGTATCTCGGGACGCGGGTGATATCGCTATACGTATATGTATATCGCTATACGTATATGTATATCACCCGCGATCAATCATTATCTATATTTGTTACAAAGACCGATGTCATTAAATATATGATCATCAAGAGTAGATACTAAATATTTTACTACATTTTAATACTTAAAAACAAGACTCGAAATCCGTATTACATAAACGCCACAACTTCCGTATCGACACCGGCTGTCGTCGCGTCTATTTCAGTACCGCGTAACATTGACAGTGAACGTACAGGGACGCCAATAGACAATGTTATTATATGTTAGTTAATGAGCGGAACTGGCCGTTGGTAATGGTGACAGCAAGGTTGGCGGTAGATATATAGGCAAGTGGGCGAAAACATCACGTCTATGAAATTCAGTTAAAAGAGAGTTAAAAGTTTATTTTGCTGTGCCCTACAGGGTCCAACTGTACTTAGCGTAGGTACCTACACTTACAGGCAGGTGTTACAAAATGGCTTAGAACACCTACGTGTTACAAAACGGGTTAGATGGCATCGTGGAATGCAAATAAATAATATATGATATGAAATAAAAGAATTTGTAAAGGTCGACCTTATAAAGGTCGCCGAAAGACGCTGGATGCAGGTCGCTTCCAACAGGTATCTGTGGAGATCTAAGGGGGAAGCCTACGTTCAGCAGTGGACGTCCTATGGCTGAGATGATGATGATGATGAAAAGAATTTGTTATAAAAAGAAATCATTCTGAAATCACACACCCGCATTGAGCAAGCGTGGTGATTACGCTCAATCCTACTCTGTTCCCAGTAATAGGACGATAAAAAGGCTGACGATGATGAAACGAAAAAATACGAAAATACTGCAAAATAATGCTCGTGTTCCCGCTTCAGATTTTGGTTTTATTTAATAAGTTTTGTAAATGGCAATGGTGACTGGCTGAAAACCGCAATAAAATTTCATTCGACAGAGGTGGCTCGAAGCCAGAACATTTGTTTTCAGTTTCAGCTGTTATAAAAAAAAAAAACCAAAACGAGTCCAATACCTGAATTCCAATATTCAACGTTCGGTCCTGAATCCTAAATTTCTTCGTATCCATCCAAAACGCGAACACAATAACAAAAACAAAACGCAACTTCGATTTGTAGCTTTCAGCAACATAGATTTTCATTCCAAACTTTTTTTTATACCACTTTTTCTACACACTACAACTTTATATATAAATAAAATGTATCAAATATTTTTTTTACGTCTACGTCAGCTCCGTGGCCTTAAGAATTCTATCGAGAAACACGTTTAGTTTTCCAAGCCTTTAAATAAACAAGGTTTTCGGATATTCTGCCAAAAGTCCGCCGACTGGCAGCGGCTGAACACGCTTTCACACTGGATTATTTTGGAGAAATGCGTCTTATAGCAATAGTCTGTGTTTCAGATGTTACACGTTACACCCACGTTTGGCTGTTCTGAAAGTCTGACGTCTTATATGGTGTCTAACTTTTGGTTTGTAGGTTTGCTCTCTCAAGGAGAATTAAGTAATTTGTGTTTTTACAGGAGCCTTTCTGGTTCTTCAAAGTCAAGAAGATCCAAACTTTATTGTGACCCTCAAACAATTTAAAGAAAGGGTCTTATAGGGTTTTAGCTGTCATTACCATCCCTAAGTCGAATCCTATTAGGGACTTTTCTCTCTGTTACTTAGTTAAAAAACGGGAAACATAAGCGAACTTTTTGATACTAAAGTATGAAAGTATAAAAGCTTGAAATATTATTTAAAGCATCTACTTTTAATGTATTGTTTTAAAATATATTGCGTAAATCAATAAAGTAAGAATACATTACAAACTGCGTCTAAGATCTTCTGTTTATTTTCATATTTCAGAGTTGTGAATGGCCAACGATTTGTCTAGTCTATTTATTTATGTTTTAGCACGTGCAGGTAAGATTTGTAATCTCTAGTAACCTTGAGATTTGCATATGTACTCATCTATTTTCTTGCTTAACCTTCGCAAAGGTGATGAGTTTACTAGATCTTATACGAAAGCATCTGGTCTCAAACAACCAATTTTGGGCGCGAAACCAGCTATAAATTATAATTATTATTTAATAGTATGGAAGCTTACTGTTGTAATGAGTCCCTCTGTGCTTCAGAAGGCGATTTAAATTAGTGAAGCTCGGCTGTGCAGCAATTTGAACATCTTTGGCAGTCGTTACGAGTGTTCAGGTAAATGGGTTGAGAAACTGGAACCCGACCCAACAGCTTTTTTCTTAACTAAGTAAGTTAGGAAAAGGCTCATAAGGCTACTCAGACGACGCACTGCAGAAGTTGCACAAACAAAAATAAAAACATTTGCCGCCACTTTATAATGGTATCTACTTGCCTCAATATCCTTTAACATCAACCAAAGACATTGAAGCATTGACCTCGACTGTCGGTATGTTTGCCAAATTACTATTATATAGACATCATTATTATCTTCAACACCTCGCCATTTTTCTTCGTTGATAAACATCTAATGGTCGTTACACATTTCAACTCGGATACGGCGCATAAACGTAACGTAAGGGGTTGAGTCGAGGCAATAAGTAACTTATGTATGTGTATTTAGTATGTTATGGTGAGACTTCACCAAAATTGTTCGCGAACATTTGTTTGCAAACAAAAACTGTGTACGGCTAGGTGCGAGTATTGTGTACAAAGGTTGTTTATTTTGAGGACAGTTTAAAAATGTTTGCACGCAATTTGTTACGGTTCGGTAGAACGAGTAGACCAAAAGAAACATTTGTGTGCAAAACTGCCTTCTTGCCTTTACGATTTTGATTAGTGCGTTACAGTAAGGAGTTTTATTACAAATGCGGTAGAATGGCTCAAGTATACAATGACAATCCCATTCAGAGTTTAATATGTGTTACAACCTTAAATGTAAATCTTAATAGACCGTGAGTTAACGATGCCACGGATAATTGTGCATTGTTTTTGTTATTGCTTCTATCAGATTATAGATGAACACAGCTATTAAGTTTTTTTTTTATTATAAATATAAGTCGTGTGGTTTATCGTATTGTTCTTATCTATCCATGCTAATAGCATATGGCACGTGTTTGCTTGAACGCGAATTTCAGGAATTACCGAGTTAAAAAAATATTTCAGGATTAAACGGGCCAAACTATGTGGGAAAACTGAAAGCATTTCATCTGGTATTTCTTACGGGATGGAGGTGAAACTTTTCTTCAGAAAAAAAAGTCGCTGAGCAAAACTATTTAAAGTTTTCGTAACCATCTTCTTCATTAAAGTGTTTTGTTTCAGTTAATTCAAAACGACAGTGATGTGTTTTCTAACAGTGGGGAAAGGTCGCGTCACTTATGATTGTAACATCTCAATGCCATCATACAAAGACCATGGAACCATACTCTATGCCATCATAATATCATGGTATTTAAAAAAGCAACGGTAGAAGTGTTCTAGCGAGTTAACAAAAAAAAAAGGCCTCGGGCCTAAGACCTTGGGGCTTATAGGTCCCAAATCCCGACTGAATTTTTAATAAGTACATCTTTGACAGACGTTATGGGTAGGCAGCAGCCAGAAAGTAACGGTTTGCCTAGGTTTCGTGTTGAGACTATCTGCCTCATAGTCGACAGCTGCATCAGGTGAGACTGGAAGCCGACCACAACATAGTTGGAAAAAGGCAGATGGCTACCTCCATAGACCATGAAAGAAGACATTTCATGTTTTCCCCGCTTTTTTCTAATCTGCTGTGTAAAACACCACATATCTATACTAATATTATAAAGCTGAAGAGTTTGTTTGTTTGTTTGAACGCGCTAATCTCAGGAACTACTGGTCCGATTTGAAAAATTCTTTCAGTGTTAGATAGCCCATTTATCGAGGAAGGCTATAGGCAACTTTTTATCCGGGTCCGTGCCGAGGTTCCCACGGGATGCGGGTGAAACCGCTGGCAGAAGCTAGTTAATCAATAGGTATAATTTCTTCTTTCAATCCAGTTGCGCTCTACTAGTTCAATCGATCTTATCGTCACACACGCTTGTACATACATAAGTACAAAGTCTGAATAATCAATACTACATTAATATTTGATATTGTAAAACTGTCCGTATGTTTGTTAGTGACTCGTTTCGAAGGAAATGTCTTGGGAAAAGACATGTGTCAGGTAATTAATAGGATTGACAGTCCACGGTCAGCATATGAGTACTTATATCTATGTATGTGTCAACTGATGGAAAGGGGTTCGAATATAATAGAATAAAATAATATTTCGAATCGATCATAGCTAGTCGCTCCTTATAAAATACTGGTACTCAATTGCATCCGGTTAGACTGGAAGACGACCCCAACATAGTTGGAAAAAGGCTTGGAAAATGAATATTCCAAATGATTGTAATGTCAACTTTTGGCAAAACTTTTGGCATATGTATGCTGGCTATGTACTGAGATTTGAAGAAAGAAAGAACTTAGAAGGAATGTAATAAGTACCTAATTTTAATAGTAACATTAACCGTGTGCAATTATTTTTTGTCGAAGCAAAAGAAGACTTTCAGTTTTTCTTAGTGTAATAAAAAAAGATTAATAGTCTATGAAGACATTTTTTGGAAATTAGAAATAAATTAACAAACTATACCTTGTCACACAAAAAAAAAATAATTTTGACTCAAAAATGTAGTTTATTTCTAGAACAAATCTAGACACAATAACGTGCATACCTGCTCAAAAATAAAACCCATTACTTTTTTTTTATATCGCATGTCAACTTTTTTATTGCGGTTAAACGAGGCTGAATATAAAATACCCTTGCCTATATTGTGCTCTACTTCAAGTTGAATGACCTAAACTCTATACTGCAGTAGGATTTTATCAAATGGATTAGTGGAAAACGCACGCAAATTGTTTTTATCTATGACTTTGTAATCATATCTTATGAATCAGTAAATATGTAAAGTTAAATCATGTCCTGGAATGATTATTTCTTGCCAAATACATTATGAATATACTTTTAGATTATGTAGGTGACACATAATCTATATATATATAAATGAAACCCGCTTTCCGTTGTCACGACATAACATAAAAACGGCTTGACCGATTTGGCTGAAAATTAGAGGGGAGGTAACTTAGACCCGGGAGAAGGTTTTAGGATAGTTTTTGTCACCACCCGGCTACGCGACACGGGTGAAACCGTGGGCGAAAGCTAGTATTCATTATATTTATTGCAGTTACCAAATTGTTTCTTTTTCTTATGGCGTGAATTATTGCATTGCATTGATGACTTCAAACCAAATGTTTAAACTAGATAGTGCAAAATACTGAAGCAAAATTATTATTGTTATGTTCAGCAACTATTTTTATTTTATTACCCAGTCATCGTATCGAGCTATTTCTGCAAACAAACATCTAGAGATAACACTTTCTATTCTTACGTATTGTGACGTAACACTGAAAACCAAGCTGAAATCACTGAAAATCTCTCTCACATCTACGAAATCGAATCACTACGAAAAATCATCGAATCGACTAAAAGACTGTCTCTAATTTAGACCTAAATTATATCTATTATGATTTAAGTGATAAAACTCACCATTTTGATTTAAAATCGGCGCGTAATCCAGTGCGTATATAAATAGGATTGGCACGTCCGTACGCCGCGAGCAATGCGGACCAACTGCGGTCTCGTGGCCGGTCAAGGTCAATGAAACTGTGCCAAAGAGCTACGGATCGACCTCTGATGCGCGGGAAACTTAGGCGATGATGGCGGGAAATGCTTTTCGGTGCGTCGCGTTCCGCCCTAAACTAGGAATGTCGGCGCAGCAAACTTTTTGGTACGATTTGATTTTTATTTGGGTATCTTTTGTTATTTATGTTTTAAGTTTGATTCTGTTATATTTATAGTTTATTTCACTAAAAAGTAGATTTATCTAGTTTAAGTTACCACATATATGTTCGTGAATGTTGGTTCACCTGTAATTGGCACTGTGTAACCTCCTTTTCTTAATTTGTACACAGAAGCTGTTGATGTTTCTTTGCTAAATAAAATAAAAATTAACGTTGGTATATTATGTGTTGGTACCTACTAGAGAATGTTTACTTAGAGACGAGTAGGTAGATACTAAAAAAATCAACGGATATATTTTTATAGGCGATATGTGATGGATGGTAGATATAAATTAGTGGGTAGGGGAGATGTTCCCAAAACGGGTACCCCTCCTAAAACGGGTAGGCCTTGCCATTCGAATATTATAGATCTTAGTGTGAACCTGTGAGTGTAGAGTGGCGCACTACCCCCCTGCTGATCACGGTCAGTCGGCTCGCGCACCTGGAGCGAGCGTGTTCGAGGTAAGACGTAAAAAAAGTTTTTTGCTGAATTTATTAAAAAAAATCGAATTATGCTAGTGCTAACTACTCAAATATGGTGTAAGATATGGTTTGTGTAGTTTTGTATTATCATTTTGCATGTTATATGCTTATTAATTGTGAATAATTAGTGGTCTCCTTGTTTACTATTTTATGGTTAAGGTAGTTGAAATTTAAAACGTGCTTTTGGGCAAAACGGGTAGGGGCATAACGGGTGACTACCCGATTTGCCCTGGAATAATTTATGTTATGTATTTAGCTGACCAGTGCCGTTATTTATTTGACTCAAATGTAAAAAATACCTTTTTTAATTGGGTGAATAAATATAAAAGAAAAACTTCAAATGCTTCGTGAGATGTGGAAGTTATGAAACTGGACCGCAACCTCTTGACGAAGCTATAAGTCCACCTCATACTCCAACACCAGTAGGCCAGTATATTGAAGAACTTTCAACACCATGCAAGACTATAACGGCAGAAACACAAATTCTTAAGGATTTTATAACACCATGCAAGACTCCATCACAAACTACAATCCTTCTTCAACCTGAGGATCATCATGTAACACCAATAACATAAGGGGCACTTCATCAATTGATCCCACAGAAAGGTAATCGAAGACACAGGAAGCCACAGAGAGCTGAAGAAGAACAGGAACAGCGTGAAAAAGAAATTTAAATATTTTTTCTTTGATTTTTAACAATATTATCTGTTGGTAGCATTATAATTTCAAATGTAACATTTAATGACGTAAAGAAGTGATCTAGACTGATCAAAATAAGACAACTGTTTAACATAATTAAGGAAACTAATTAACAATAAAGATTTCCTGCATAATAGGAGGCTAAGATATGTTTTTAAATGTTGTTTAATTCATTACCTGCTTTGCCCAAAGGCGCTACCCGTTTTAGGACCCCCACTAGGGCAAAGCGGGTATTTCGAAGGGGTTTATTTTTTTTTATTTTTTTCAGAATATTGAAGAAGATTACTAAGACTGTCTTATGTTTTCCAAAGTTTATTATATAAACAATCCTATGAGTACAAATACAAGTCGCATGTAATGTTCTTGGTTATTTTATTTAACATCTTTCGTTAGCTTACCCGTTTTAGGAACATCTCCCCTAAGCCGTCAAAGTCAAAGTCAAAGTTAAAATAAATCTTTATTTTTTTTTTATTTTTTGTTTTGTTATTTTGTGTGAATGAATGAATTTTCTTTCTCTTCATCTCACGCTAGTAGTTAATCCTTTGAAACCTAAAATCAATTGAATGGAGCTTTTGAAATAAACTCAATTTTTTTTTTGTGTGCCAATCATCTATGTATACTAATATTAGGTTCACCCTTGTTTGGTCGAACAACGTTTCGTCGAAAATCACCGAATTTTAGTTGCAATAAAGTCATTTCGCATAATTATTCATTTGACCTAATAATTAATTGGTAAATTTTTATTTAGCATAATTATTTATTTGAACTAATTTCATTTCACTGAATTTTCAAATGCACTAATTTCATTTGAACGAATTTAATTTGAGCTAATAATGATTTAGTCGAAAGATCGTATCGAATATTTGGTTCATTAATAATTCGTTTCTTTCATCGTCTATAAACTAACATTGTTTCATCACCTATCAAATTAACGCCACGCCGTACTTAACCTAACTTAACAATATTCGATAAAATACCTACGTGTTATACCATCTAAACATTACATCAAATGAACATTATACCTTTTGATCATTAGCGCAAATGTTATCTATACTAATATTATAAAGCTGAAGAGTTTGTTTGTTTGAACGCGCTAATCTCAGGAACTACTGGTCCGATTTGAAAATTTCTTTCAGTGTCAGATACCCCATTTAACGAGGAACGCTATATATCACGCTAAGACTAATAGGAGCAGAGCAGTAACGAATAATGTTTCAAACTCGGGGGATTTTTGTTCTATGGAGAGCTTCTGCTGCGTGCGCTGTCGGTAAGTATCGCAAAAATGATGTATTACAGAATTGTTTCCCTTTAAAAGTTCTAAAAAAATGTCTGTGACAGTATAGGTCTATCTCTTAGGGTTAGCTCACTATAACCTTTTTTTAGCTTATCTTTGTTCTCAAAAAAATACATTATTTGCGAGGTGTTTTTTATAAACATGATGTTAATTCTTATCCAAATAAATACATACGTCACAAGTATTTAATTTACAACAAAATTGTCTTTTACATCGTTCGATTTAAATGTATAGGTATCTTAGGAGATAAAGCTGTTTTAAAATAACAACACAGCAAAATAATGATCGAGTACTGCGCGCACGATGTGCACAGCCTAGGACGATTTGGAAAATTCTGTCACTGTTCGGCAGCTACACTATCCCCGTGTAACATCGGGGCTATATTTTACCCGGGTACGGGAAGTAGTTCCCTCGGGACGCGAGTAAAACCGGGTAAAACGGATAAAAGCGAAATACTACACACTGATAAATTACGAAATCTCAGAAACTATAAACTCCTTCAAACTTGAAGGGAGGTAGGTTCTTTATAGAGGGAAGACATACATTAAGGAGGGATTTTACCAAAATCTGTTCCTTATGGGGTTAAACGGGGGTTGATAGTTCGCATGGAAGTCTAGTTTTAGAAGGGAAAGTCTTAAAATTTGTAGTTAGCCCGCTTACAATAAAAAAAAATAGTAAACTAAAATAAAACTCGATGTTACAAAAGTGTGCTTATTTATTTTATGATGGTAAATAAGACGTCTACTAACACATTAGTAATTAATGTAATTTAACAAAATGATATCACAACTGAAGTGATTATGGGTTTTTTACATTGATTGTTTAAAAATAAATGTAGGTATCTAATTTATACCTAATGTAGGTATATAACATAAATACAATTTAATAATGAAAGTAATAAATTATTCATTTAAAATAATAATATAAAAATAATAATAAAATCTCCAATTATCAAGAACTTTTTGTTCAACTCTTTCTTGTGCGGCATATTTTTATATAAGGACTTGGGGACAGCCCCCAAAATATTTAAAGGGCAACACATGAGAAAACAATAATTTGTGGAACAATTATTCTGGAGCACGTAAAAATAAGCTTTTCAACTTAACAAATCCATGAAAAATTACTTAAAATGGTACATTATCTTCAAATTAAGTATAAACTTACAGTATTAATAAAATTTACCCAAATGTCAACATGACAATTAGTTTCGAGCGTCCATTTTTCAAGCCACCTTTGTCACCGCATCGTGCGCAGTAGCGTCAAAAATATTATTAATAATTTTCATTTCATATGAGTACTCTAACATAAATGTATAAATATTCAAATTTTTTCACGATTATGACATTTCATATAAAAAGTGCTCGATAAAGTTACGAGTGAAAATATTATCTATCTACTATAAATATAGTCTAAATATTTTTCTATTTACTAAATCTAAGTTGGCCCCTTTAGTGATACTAACTACGTGACTTAGTCTAACTAAGTTATAGACTAACTAAATCTATGTTTTGTACGTGTGTGTGTGATGCACGCTATATTTTGTAAAAAAGCAAACTTGCTTCCAACTTTTTTGCTATTTAACAACCTTTCTAGATGCTTTTTATAGATCTGCTATGGTAGTCGTTACAGGACGAGATGGAAAGTGATCTCAAGATGTTTCCAAAAGTGTTTTCGTACGACATTTAACAGCAGATTTCCCGCTCAGTTTTTTCACGTGCGAGATATCCCGAGCGACAAAAAACAGCTAGTGTGAAAACGCTGTTAAACTCAGATTAACTGTCGTTTCGATTACACATTAAAAAAATAGGCACAAGTTGATAAGTACCTATATAAAAAAAATTGAGAACAAGTTTGCTTTCAAAGATTCGATTAAAAAAAAACTAATAAGTACTTAAATTTTAGTTAAAATAAACTAAACGTAGGTAGTTACACCAAAGTTAATATAGCATGTAACATTTTTCATTTAAACAATTTGTTGTTTTAAAAAGATTTTTCTTAAAAACTAATTAGGTAAATTAATTTTAGTAAGTACTACAGTATGTTTTTTAAATAGCTCTAAAAATAGCTACAGATCTTAAACTAAGGCACTTCTTACAATATGTGTGTGCGTAATTTTTACAAAATATTTTGGATATAAAATATATTATAATAAACGTGTTTTACTTATATCTAATATTTTTGTGCTGACTACGACTGAATTTGATTTGTCGACTTCTTCACTGACCAGTGACCGGCCATTTTGGATTTTGTAGTCCGTTATTTTTAAATAGTCAGTCACTACATTAAACAAAACTGACTATTTCACCGATTACTGATAAAGTCTCTGATAGCCTATTAAGAACTTAACTGATAGATAACCGATAAGTTTGGTTTCACAGGTTTCGGATACCAGTATCTGGCAGAAATGAGGGTTTTCGAGACTTTTTCTGCCGCCAGGCGGCGCTTCGTATGCGTCAGGTCCAAACAGCTGTCAAATAGTATGGAATTGTAGGTGCCGAACTTATTGTTTATTGAAATTCTGTTATATTGGAAGTGTTATTGGTTTTATTATGGACTACGGTCAGAATAAGGTTTCCGAACTAAAAATTGAGCTAAGAGAGAGGGTGCAAAAGTCACTGGTACTAAGGAAAAGCTTGTTGAAAAATTTGTTAACACAATATGATTTAGTTTTTTTTATTTACTCAACCGCAATAGTAAAACAATAATGCAGTGCTTTAATTATAAAATAAAAAAAAACACTAAAATCGTTCACTATTCATAGTAAAGATAAGCACTTTGACAGTTACCTGGACCTGACGACTCGGTGCTGCCACCTCGTGGACGCCATTTTAGAAAACCCTCATTACAAGCAGCTTTTGTCTGGCAGATAGCACTAACTATCAGATAACTAACTGACAATTTATCAGTAACAAGTGAATCCGTTCCTTAAAGTTCAATGTTTTATTAATGTACCTTCCTAACTAATATTATAAATGTGAAAGTAACTCTGTCTGTCTGTCTTTCTGTCCGTCCGTCTGTCTGTCTGTCTGTCTTTTCTTCACGCCTAAACTACTGAACCGATTTGTGTGAAATTTGGTACAGACATAGTATGGAACTTGAGAAAGGATATAGGATAGTTTTTATTACAAAAATATAAAAATAATAAAATTTAATCCGGACATATAGCGCCATCTATTGGTCAAACCAAAAATCTGCCGGAAGTCACTATTCCACGCGAACGAAGTCGCGGGCAAAAGCTAGTTGTTTATATTTCATTCAAGGTGCAAGTTAGTGATTAACGCCGACTAAATCAAACATAGTCAAGTCTTTTAATTTTAACTTTAAATTATTTTTCTTACAGATAAAATTCTTACTTACTTCTAAAATGTAATAATAATTTATATCCCAGTTTTTTGTATGATATTTTAATGTTAAATCTAAATCTATCTTATTCGGCACTTTCACTGCTCTCGAGGAGTCCGTCTTATTGATATTTTATATCAATAGTTAGCACTGTTTGATTGTGTGTCGTTGCTTTATTTAGTTTATTCATTATTTAATACAATATTTTTTAAATTATCTTAATGTTTTTTTACCTTTTATTTAATAGTTCGTAGTTTTTTAAGGACATACGACGTGTTATGAAAAGCATGAATTCAATAGTCGATTTAATTATAGATACTGGCTTATATTGGTATTGTTGTCCCTGTTCGGGCGCCAAAATTGATACGACAATCAGCCACAAACAAGACTAGAGAAGTTGTTCTTTATGTATCTCAAATCATAAATTGATTTGAACATAGCGTCAATTTAATCATAAAAATCAATAGATTTGCCTCACTTTCGGAAAATTTAAATTACTTACTGATCTGTTTTAAAATGTGGCTTATTTTGGATGAACCTCTGAAACATAACATTTCCGACATAAATTATATCTGTATTTTTGAAACTACAATAACAGCAACTTTACACATCATTATCCATTTAGTCAGCTGACTAATCACCTGGCTAGGCAAATAGTTTAAATGTGTGTGTTGAGTGTTATCTCTCCGGTTCCCTGCTCGTAGAGGGCGCGGACGTCGTCGTGTGTCATCTGCGACACTGTCGGGATCTTTGACACGTTGTTCAGAAGGGGTTTCACCTGAAAAACAAATAGTTAATAGTCAAAGTCAAATTAGTTTATTGAAATAACCTTTTCACGTCAAATTACATGGGTCAGCTCCCCATAAATGCCATTTTCTTCCCAGCCTTTACTAATGCTACTAATATTATAGTTATGTTAAAGTATGTATGTACGGATGTTTGCTCGTTTTAGACGCAAGGGGACGACCCATTGACCTAGTAATCCGATTTAAAAGACAATTTTTTCATAGATATTCTAGAGCCTGAAAATGGACATAAGCTACTGTTACTATAGGTATACTGTATGCGGGCGTAGTTTCAGTATGTATTTTCTTCGCAACGCTCTTATAATTCGAGCAAACTTCAAAGTAGTTAGCAAAATCCAAATTGTTGCAGTTTATTGTTGTTAGGTTACCTTCTAAAACTGAACCAGGTCGCAATCCTACCTTATTCCCAGTGATCCCAATGAACCCGTTCCCCAGTCCGTTGTGTGCGTTCCCGTTGGTCAGGGCGCCGTTCGCGTGCCCGTTGCCCAGCGCGCCGCCCATACGAGATATTGCTGTCGCGAACTGCTGCATGCTTGATACTTCTGTATTAAAACGATGCAATCATTTTAGCAAACACGTTAATATTATAGATTTCATAAGGCTAGCTACTTTATTATATTAGAATATGTAGGTAAATATGTAAGATATGACGATGAAATGAATTGTCAATGTGTATGTTCATGTCCAAGGACTTATGGTTTAGGCTATCATTTTGAAAACGTATAATCCCATAAGAGCAGTGTATAAAAGTTTTATCAGGAAGCGGATAAGGCGTACTTGTGTGCGTAAATGTACATGTACATTGTTTTGGCTCCACCACTACTGAGCGCTTATTTGGTTATGCGTACAAAGACAATGTGCATGTGCATGAACACACACAAATATGGATACCTGCTTAAATGAGATAAGACATCTACATATGTATGTTATTCTTAAAACTTGCTATCCAATTAAAAAAAATAAGTTTTGCGAAGAAAACTTAAAACTCCAATATTTACCTTTCTTGGGCGGTTCCTGCGGGGGCATGGCGGCTAATGCTTCAGCCTTCTCCATCTCTTCCAGCAGGACGCGGGAGAACTCCGTCTGCACTTCGGGAGAATCCGTGTCACCGTCCACCTGGAGATAGAAATAGCTTATGTACCTACAGAGGGTTGTAGAAGTGCTGGGTAGTAGTGTATTAGGTACTTTATAAGATGAGACAGCATCTATACTAATATTATAAAGCTGAAGAGTTTGTTTGTTTGTTTGAACGCGCTAATCTCAGGAACTACTGGTCCGATTTGAAAATTTCTTTCAGTGTTAGATAGCCCATTTATCGAGGAAGGCTATAGGCTACTTTTTATCCCGGTACGGGAAGTAGTTCCCACGGGATGCGGGTGAAACCGTTGGCAGAAGCTAGTTATTGATATATTGATAACTTGAAAGATTTGAACAGTGAATATCAGGAACTGTAAGTCAGTAAATGGATTAAAGTCATGTTGCTTAGTGGTGAAAGCACCAGCCTCTCAAGTTGAGAGTACCAATGTATTTTAAGTTGTTTCTACATATATCCTGGACAACAAAGACTGTGTAATGGTGAAGGAAAACATCTTGAGGAAAACTGGCCTTATGACGTTTCCAATATTACCACGCCTTATTACTTACCTGCGTGTTAAGTACATAAACACTTTAATCAACTTACAATAACCAGCCTGTGATCCTGGTCCAAGGTCTTCAGCATCGGCAGACTCAGCTCCCGGAAGACCTCGAGCCTCCTGCGGAATGCTGCCACCGAGTCGTCTCGTCTGCCGCGCCCCAGCTGCAGCTTGGAACAGTCCAGGAGTACCATGCGAGGGGATATGCGGAACTGGAAAAAGTTAAGAGTTAATTTTGAAATGACTTTCCAAAAAGACATGAATGACAGAACATCCATACATTTGTAGGGAATACCAAGATCAGTGAAAGAGCGAAGGCAAACTTTCTAATTTTCGAGAAGGAAAACACAGAGGCTGCTGTGCAGTGTAAATATGTAAATAATTTCATATTAAGTTAAAAAGCAAATATAAGTATTGACTATTTTTGACCAATCGCCGGTCAAATAAAGCTTCTAAGAACCGCCTCTCAAAAACACACATGTAACGATACTTTATTATGGTTTTCAAAGCAGTTGAAATTGCCCTACATCCAACTTTATCCTCATTCAAATAATCTATTTTTAAACCTCACCTCATTCTGAAACTGCTCCATCTGCTCTATATCCCTTGGATAGCCATCCAGCACTAATCCATGGCCCATTCTCCCTGCATCCCCCACGGCATTCCTCACTAACTTGCTGACCAACTCCTTAGGAGCCAGCTCACCGCCGCTGATGGCGGAGCGAGCGAGGGCGCCGTCTGATGCTGGTCTACCGCCCGCGTCTGCTAGGCTGCGGAGACGCTGGCCTAAGCTGGTGGTTGGAGGAAGTTGGGTTATTAGTGGTGTTGGTTTATGGAAAAACAAAATCATTTTTAGCCTATTTCCCAAAACGATGGAGGTTCTTAATGGCTGAATTATATATTGCATATTGTTTTTTTTTTTCTTTCGCTTTAGTCAAGATTTGAATTTTTTGTTCGTTCTTTTGCTATTATTTGTAATGTAGGTACATATTTTAGTTTTTTACTTATTTTATCAGCAAGCTAATGTATCCTGTCCACAAAGTGAAGAACGAACTTTTCTACTGACCAACACACACCAAACAAGTTTCACCTACACTTAAAGGGCTTAAATTGCTAGGTCCTGACGATATATTTCTAGGCTCAGATTAGCAGTGATTCCAGGCATCGGACTTATAAAATCATCTGACTGCTTGAAAGGCTCATGGTTCCTACTTGATAGGATCAGTAATACTTGCAGATGAGTAGTAATTACCTATAATGCGTCCATCCTTGCCGCTGGGCGACTGCTCGCTGGCAGAGCGTCGCCTTGTTACTGCCGGGGCCGCCCACCACCCACAGCAGCGGCGGTGTGGTCGTCTCTCCGCGGACTCTTATCACTTCAGGCTGAAGGGAGAAGACAAAGCATTTATAACATTATGAAAATCTTTTAATGGATGGGTCTTACGAATATACGTGCGTTTTATTAGGATAAAGTCTTCAAGCTAAGTAACCCAAAAGACACCAATCTTTCAATATCTAAGTAATCGCAAATCTGCAGAAATCAGAAATCAGAAATCAGAAATTTATTTGCTAGAAACATGGTATTACAAGTTGTTACAGTAGGTATGAGTTTCACATGTCTCGCCGTTTAACCGGCATGCAAATATTATTATGACCATTATCATAATGTGGAATTACAATTTAAAAAATCAAAAATAATATTAAATATTAACAAAGTCTCTAGGCATCTTTGACAAACCAAATTATATTATATAAATAAATGCGATAACAAAAAAAATATATATAATTATAAATAACTTTCTATATTTCTTGTAGTACAAGACATGAATTCAGTTATTGAATAAAAACATTTGTCAACTAGCCATTTTTTAAATTTAATTTTAAATTTTGCAAGTGTCATCTCTCGGAAATGCCTGTGAATTTTATTATAAACCTGAACTGCCATACAACTGCAATTTTTTTTTAACAGAGTTGTGGATTTACCTGGGACAATCAATCTGGTGGGATCCCTTGATGAATATTTTTTATTGAGACTCGCTTTCTCAAAAAGATGGCCATGTTTTTTAACGAACACAGCGATTTCATAAATGTATAGACCAACAACAGTCTGAACTTTTAGTTTTTTGAATAAGGGCCTGCAGGAGTCTAGTGGCCCCACCCCACATATTGCTCGTATACATTTTTTCTGAGAGATCAAAACCCTATTTATATCCGTCGAATTACCCCATAACAAAATACCGTAATTTAAAACGGATCCCACATATCCATGATACGCCAACAAAGCCGTTTTGTCACTTGCCAATTTTCTTATTTTTCTAAGGGCATAGACAAATCTATTTATACGTGTGCACACATTATTAACCTGGGCTTTCCAATTGCAATGTTTGTCTAATAATATACCCAAAAATTTTGTTTCATTTACTTCTTCTATATTTTGCCCACAGTGATCTATTGTTAAACTTTGATGTGTACTTTTGTAGTTTCTGAATTGTATAAATTTTGTTTTATGTATATTTACGGTTAGGTTATTTTCAGCAAGCCATTTTGTTATGTTTTCTACTGTACTTTTTAGTATTAGTTTATAGTTATCAATGTCATTGTTAGGATCAGGTATAATGACTGATATGTCGTCTGCAAATAACGTACATTTGTGTTTAGTTGCTTTTGGAATGTCATTTATATAGATCAAGAAAAGGAGTGGCCCTAACACACTCCCCTGGGGAACTCCAAATCTGTTAAATTCGTAGGTTGATCTATTTGAGGTACAGTTTAAGTTACTATCAATGCCAGTAATCTCCACACATTGTTTCCGGTTACTCAAGTAGCTCTCAATCCACTGTAGAGCATTTCCTCTAATCCCATAATATTCACATTTTTGTATTAAAATTTTATGATCTACGAAATCGAACGCGCTGGACATATCAAAGAATATTGCTGAAACACGCTTCTTTTTATCGATCGATTCGGTTACACTTTTTATAAGCGAAAATGCGGCCAACGTGGTAGACTTATTTTTCTGGAATCCATTCTGTTCTTCTGATAATATGTTATGTTTATTTAGGAAATTTACTAAACGTGTATACATTAGTTTTTCAAAAATTTTGGAAATAATTGGAATTAAAGTAACTGGCCTGTAATTTTGTATCACTTCTTTGTCATCTTTTTTGTGTAACGGTTTAATAACTGAATACTTTAATTTTTCTGGAAACAGCCCTTGCCAAAGGGAAAGATTCACAAGGTGACATAAGATAGGAACAATTTCGCGTTTACATGCTTTTATAATACTTGTTGAAATGCAATCATAACCTACAGCACTAGTGTTTTTTAGAGAGGCAATCGCTTTTTCTACTTCATGTTCAGAGCACGGTGTGAGGAAGATTGTGGAATTATTTTTATCTATTAGTGTGTAGTTTGGAGTTATATTATTTACTTTATTTGTTTTAGATATATAGAATTCATTAAATTTTGTAGCAATTTCCTCCGGATCATGTATAATTGTGCCATTATATTTAATGTTCATGATATTATGATTACTTCTTGTATTATCGATTCTGTCTCCAATTATATCCCACGATGCCTTACATTTATTGGTAGCTTTATTTAAATATTTATAATTTATTTGTTTTCTTGAATCTACAATACATTTCTTTAATAATTTATTATATTTTATATACCGTAACCGCACATCATGTTCATTTTTTTTATAGCATTCATATCTGAGACTTCTTTTTGTTTTAGTAGAAATTTTTATACCTTTTGTTAGCCATTTTGGAGACTTAGTACCTGTTTTTACTCTCATTTTATATATAGGGAAACATAAGTCATAAAGCATTTTAAAGTCTTCATAAAACAGTTCATATGCTTGATTGCAATCAGTTGAATTTTGAACTTCAGACCACGATAAACTTCTCAGATATTCTTTGAACTTTTGTATATTTTCGTCACAGTAATCCCTTTTCATTGTAAATATATACTGTGTATTTGGCTTTTGATGTTTAATCGGAAAAGTAAGACTTTGACCAGTGTTATGATCTGATAAATATAATTGATGAACTTTACCTACTGCATCCTTTATGTTACTGATTATGTGGTCGATACAGGAATTCATACGCGTAGGTTCCGTTATGTGCAATTTTAAATTTTGAGTTTGAAGAAAATGGGTTAATTGCGATGATATATTATTATTCTTTAGGGTATTTATATTTATATCACCAACTATAATAATTCTTTTGTTTTCCTTTAAATTTAATTTATATATAAGAAGCTCTAGTTTATCAAAGAAAATAGTTACATTTGAAGACGGTATTCTATACACACATATGACTACACATTGTAATGACGGAATATCTATACCACAACACTCAAATGTTTTTTCACATGATAAAGTATTACATATATCGATGGGCTTACAATCTAAATTCTTGTCAACTAAAATACACACCCCTCCGCGTTTTTCATTTTTTCTAGAGAAACTACTAGCTAATTTATAGCCATGTAGGCTAATGTTATATCCCACCCAAAACAAAAATGTGAAAGACTGCCAAGTTCGATAATATGGGAATGCTTCGCCTATAAAAGAAGTGAGATCTGAATAAGTACCAAGTTCCATACACATACCTCAGTTAAAAATAGTTACTTTTTAATGATGTCACTTGGCAAGTTTTCATACACCTTGTTATAAACCTACTAAACGCAATGAATCAAGTATTTAATTTTCTATTAAAACTTGCCAAGTAACATCATTAAAAAGTAACTATTTTTAACTGAGGTATGTGTATGGAACTTGGTACTTATTCAGATCTCACTTCTTTTATAGGCGAAGCATTCCCATATTATCGAACTTGGCAGTCTTTCACATTTTTGTTTTGGGTGGGATTTCATTTATTTTTGTAAGGTTGTTTATTTTTTTTTTCTTTTGATGAAGTTAGTTAAAGAAATGTCTCATTTATACTATCTTTTAGATTTTTTAATATGCACTATGTTTCTTACAAAGAAATGAACTAGATTAACTAATCATCCTCCGAGCCTTTTTCCCAACAATGTTGGGGTCGGCTTCCAGTCTAACCGGATTCAGCTGAGTACCAGTGCTTTACAAGAAGCGACTGCCTATCTGACCTCCTCAACCCAGTTACCCGGGCAACCCGATACCCCTTGGTTAGACTGGTGTCAGACTTACTGGCTTCTAACTACCCGTAACGACTGCCAAGGATGTTCAATGACAGCCGGGACCTACAGTTTAACGTGCCATCCGAAACACAGCCAATGGTGTCTAAGATATACTTAGAAAGTACATACAAACTTAGAAAAGTTGCATTAGTACTTGCCTGACCTGGGATCGAACCCGCGCCCTTGTACTTGAGAGGTTGGTCCTTTACCCAGTAGGCCACCATGACTTTTTTTTTTTTTTACTAGATTAACTAAATGGACTAGATTTACCAACTGACTGACATGACATGTTATCATATATTATGTTCGTGGATCAAAGTTACACATTCGTTATTTTCGAAAGTGACACACTAGGCCGTTTTCAGATTTTTACTTTACTTTGACTAAATACAAACCTTTGTACCATTCGAAGATATATTATATAAATATAGATAAATTTAGGTCGCTTTAGTTCCTTAGGGGTATAAATTTACACCTGGTATAAAACGCCTTCATTATTTTGAAACCGACTCACACTTGGCCATTTTCAGATTTTTTCCTTTACCTTGACATAAAGACCTACCTCCATGCCAAATTTCAAGTCAATACGACCATTGGAAGTGGTCTAGGTTTTTGATGAGTGAGTCAGTGAATAAGTGAATCAGTGAATCAGTGAATCAGTGTATAGTAAAAATAGCGATTTTCTGACGTCAATATCTCAAGACCTACAATAGGTATTTTAATGAAATTTTGTATTTTAGATAAGTGAGGGGGTCTCAACAGATACTAGAAATTTGATATGCGTAAATAAAATAGATTTTGAGTTACAGGGGGGTCGAATTTGGCCCGAAATGGTTCGTGTAATATAACCCACGGCCGGTGTGTCGCTTTTTTTGCTCGAACTTGGCGGACACACTGCCGTGTGTCTAGATTCATCACCTAACTTGACAAAAGTTTCCGATAAACAGATAATGCTAACTCGAATTTTATTTTCTTTAAACTCATTTATACATATTTCAATTTCTTCTAATTTATTTAAAAGCCCCGCAATATTTTGATGAAATAATGTAGTAGTATGTAAATTATTTTTATTGTCTGCATTAGAATGTTTTAATGAATTATAGAAAAAACGTATCTTTATTTATTGTGATGTTGTGAGATTTAGGAATAACAGGAAAGTAATAGGGAATAGTCCCTTTTTGTGGTTTAGTTTCGCGGGATTTCAATTTTTGTAGATTTAAGAAATTATTTTTATAATATTTGCAATCCAACATGTAATTAATACTGTGACAAGCATTTTGTAAATTAATTCTTTTATAATTTATATCCGCAGCGATGTTTAAAAAATTGCAGTTTTCAAAATTATGACAAATGTTTTTGAGCATATTATTTAGCATTACCTCGTTCAATGACTTATTTCTAATAATATTGACAATTATAATATTTATATTTTGTAAAGATTTTAAAGTAGCCATCAATTCATACATTAGTTCATTTGGGTTTACATCATGCTCACCAACACTGAGTATCAAAAAATTATCCATAGATTGTTCCACACTGTGACAGCACTTTAGTATTTCTTTTGACGTTGCGTTCGATTTTACAATAGATGATATATTGTATTTTTCATATTTTGTTTCTACTCGCGATTGAATTAATTTTGACGCCAATCCAGACATTTGATGTCCTCCAGCAATATATACTTGGGGGGCAGCTCGCAAGCTTAAAACGCTGTTCTCGCTGTTCACCTTTAGTTTTGAAAGTGTACTATTTGTTGATATTTTTAAGTTTACGTTACTGTCCGATTCTTGTGTATTTTTATGAACTTTCGAGGTAGGGTCGGTTTCTGCATCATCTGGACAAATTTCCTTTTCGTCGTCAGACTTCATACAAAGATCACTACTGCTGTTGTTTAATGTAGTGTTTTCTAACTGTTTTCGCTTACGTTTCTTGAGTGTGCTCTTCGGTCTAGGAGTTAACGGCGAGTTTGTGCAGATTTTTTTTAGTTCACTGATAGTGCGGTCTTGCTCCATCAATTTCTTTATTAACTTGTTATTTTCTGAATTTATATTGTCAATCTCTGAATGTGCTATTTCTAACTGTTCCTTCAATTTTTTAATTTCTTCTTTATAACACTCGACATCTTCATTGTATATTTGTCTCGTGGAAAGATCTGGCAGGCTATTTGACATGTAGTCAGAATTCGACGATATGAATGATAAATTCAAAGATTCATTTAATGTTTTATGTTTACGTAGGGTAACATTTTCACTATCCATTTTGGTGTTATACTTCTTGTCACAACAATTTTACGAATCAAAAAGAGATGTTTTCGGTAGGATGCGAACTCACGACGCATGCACGCAGGTCATCCTGAACTCCACCTCGGCTATCGACACATCTACTGGGGTTTGCGTATTTAGCAATTACTTTCTACTTTAACATATTTTTGAATTTTAGGAGTTCGTTAATGATGCGTTGTTTTTTCAAATTTTGCACTGGTTTTTTTTTTGTTTATATTCACTGTTGTATTGGTATAGTATCTTGATATTGTCTTTATTGCACTTTATTATTGTTTTCCATGTTAACACTTACTAAAAAACTGCATACTTTTACTGATAATGTTTGTTTTTATAAGCACATGCACAGTTTTGTTTATTATTGTTTATTTCACAATATACACTATTTATTTCGCAGATAACACTTGTACGCATAGTTTATATACTAACACATTGTTTTAACATAGTTTTGAGACTTAATTGGACTTATTATAATTTTAACTTATTTTTAAAACAGAGAGTTGTACGAAGATATGTTTACTCAGACAGCGCCATCTGTCTATCTGCTGCAAAAAGATGGAAATATAGCAATGATTATACTTTAAAACCTAAAAGCTTCGAGAGCAAACCTCCAACGTAGTGTATACCGTAGTCTACATGCCGATGTATACAATTTATGGACAAGTTTTGTGTAACTTAAGAACCTTATAGTAATCTAAGCCAAATTTAATTTCTTAGCTAGGTTAATAAGAGTCGAACCCGAGCCCCGCATTTTAAAATATTCTCATTTGCGACCCCGATAAAGCAATCATTAGAAGCAGCGTAGAACTCTTAAATCAACAACGTCGGCAGAAATAGATAAAAGGCTCTGATTGTCTCCGTTTACGGTGAAGGTTCTTATCAACCTTGAACAAATCACTTATAACTAACAATACTAGGACTTAGTACGCCTAGAAAAGTACCTAGAAACGCTAATATTTTTCTACAGTTTTTCTATAAACGTGGGTCGAATTGACACTTAAATCGAACCATTTTTTGTGGGAAAAGACACCTGTGATTCGAAATTTCAGTTTATTTTATAAGTTTAATAAAGAAAATCTACGAAACACGTGTTTAGGTCAAGGAGGTGTTCGCTCTGACCTCCTTAGTTCCAAAGGTTGATAAATGCACAAAACATATTTTCTGTTTAGTCACCGCCCTTGTCTATGGAGCGTTGTATTTTTTCTTAATCGTTATAATCGACAGTTCGTGGGTGGATGGTTGCGGATTTTTTGATGATAGTCTGATTTTGATGATAAGGTCTAACTGGGTACTTAATAGTTCATATAATTAGACCCAGGCTCCTCCAAAGCGGAGAAGTTTTCAAACAACCAATAAGATTTCGTTATTTAAATATCTCGTTTCCGCCCACTCAATGGTATCCACTGAGTTTTCAAAATTGCTTTACTATCTCCTCTGTTATTATGACAATGTATATTTGGTTCTTGAAAACACATTAATACATTGTGCAAAACGCCTAAGGCGTTAAGTCCGCCGTCATACAATGAGCAAAAAGTATTAAATAGGCTATTTATATATTAAAGAGTCTACATCGTCCTTACCTTTGGCGAAACCAGTCTTTCAGAAACCTCCTTCACAGGCGCCGGCGCAGCAGGCATCACCGGCATCACCGGCAAAGCTACAGGCACCACAGCAGGTAACACCGTCTCTTCTCTCCTATTCCTCTCTTGAGCAGGCGCCGGTTCTACTCCAACAATCTCTCCAGGAATACCACCAGCGCCGACTCCGACGCCGCTGACTCCGTTCATCGTGGACTGGTCTTCTGTGGTGCCCAGGATCTGGAGTACGGCAGCTCGGAAGTCTTTGTATACTTCGTCGGGGTTGCGCTCGCCATTTACCTGTGGATTTTGATGAAGTTGTTGAAGAGTTGTAGAGAGAAGAATTTGGTTTCGTTATGGATATGATTGGTAATCTCTGTAGACATTATTGCCTAACAGGTCTTTAGGGAATTCTAGCAATATTTAACTAGTGTATTTGGGAAATGGAAAAATTCCTAATTGTCTTTTAAAACAATTTTATTGAGCTTTTGATTTAAAATGGATGAAACTAACAGAAGTAGGTTATTTTCATTTTATCACATCAATATATTACCCCGCCGATAGCAGTATTATTTGATCCAAAAGAAATTCTGTGAAAACGCATAGTTTTTCAATACCTATAACTACATCTTATTACAGACAATCAGTAGGAAAGTAAATCCTTCTCACAGCTGAGAAACATGATATAAGTACATTCAACTACCACAACCAACTTCCTATCAAATTAACTAGTAAATATACCACAGGTTATACATTAAATTCTTGTTTCAATAGCTACACAGTTACCAGTAATTAAGAGCACGTTAAAGTTGCACGCCCATTGACACAGATATTCGGGCCAAATCATGCATCATATATGTGACCCGTTAGCTTTCGATATGAGCTTATAAACCATACCGATGGACTACCACCCTTAAAGATCTTGCCCAATAACCTAATTTACAGGAAAAAGAAAATCAATTAAGAAGTAACATCTCTTGGAATCAAGACTTTGGATAGATTGGTAATGGAAACAAGCCAAAATTATACCTTTAAAGTTATGCTTCAAAGCATTTTATACTACTTATCATCTGCTTTTTCCGAGCTAGATATATAATAAGGTCAGCTTCCAGTGCACCATTGTTTTACATGGAGCGACTGCCTATCTGACCTCATCAACCCAGTAAGTCGGGCAATTCGGTACCACTTAGAAACACAGATTTTCAAACCTTCTGGCTTCTGCTAAAAAAAATTACAGCCACCAATCTAACGAGTCTTTCCAAACCTGGAGGAACTCTTCAAAACATAGACATCATCCACGAACCGACCGCATCAAGCATTGCTTAATAGTATAAGATCCCGCCATAGAACGACCTTCACCGGGCTGGTTATTGGTTTAAAAGTAATTTTTAGTTGATAAAATGTGCTAATAAAGAGATTGCAAATGGGTTGCCAAAAAAATTCCTGTCCGGAATTAAATAATTGATAATAAAAAAAAACTTTTTTTTCAAACCTTCCACTGGTTTGTTTATTAAAAAAAATATATCCCAATCGAAAGTATGCAACCCATAGAATATGCAAACGTTAGGTTGACTATTTTATTCCCGTCACTACCCTTGGGTTGCCAGGTATAAACAGGTAAATTGGTACACTAGTAACTTGCACCGGTCTGGTTATTTAATGAAATTTATATGAAAATAAAGATTATTTAATTACAAACTCGGTGGTATAGGGTTGTTTTCAAAAAATCTGTCATGAATGCCGGTTGGCGATTTTTTAAAATTGAAATATTGCTGCGAGTTAATACGTGCGACAGAGAGGTACCAGTAAACTAACCCATGCGATAGAAGAGGACACAGCATCGCAGCTGCCTCCACTTCGATCATTAACAGAAAACGACTGCGCTGCTCTCTGCTCTCTGAAAATGAGAAAGATAGCGATAGCTTAGGGGGGCAGACTCTTCTGAAGTCATCGATGCTGGTGACGACACCTGCATCTAAGACCCAGAGTCTGTTGCATGATAGCGATAGACTCACACACGCTGCGTATTATTTTTGAGTAAAAGTTCGGACGGACTGTTGTAAACGTGACATGGAAAGCTTCAACATCAACACTAAGTCTTGGGAAGCACGCGCCAATGAGAGGCTCTTATGGAGACGCGACCTGCACACTGGAACTGCAAAATATGACGAAGCCTGGATCGACAATATTAAGCAGAAAAGGCTTCGTATAAATAACGCTTCACCCGTGGACGACCCTGCCTGCGACAAATGCGGCAAAAAATGTCGCGCAGCTATTGGCTTATGATCTCCGTGTACCGAGTGCGCGCTGATCGTTGCAACAGACTCTGGGTCTTAGATGCAGGTATCGTCACCAGCATCGATGTATACTTCAGAAGAGTCTGCCCCCCTAAGCTATTGCTATCCTTCTCATTTTCAGAGAACAGAGAGCATGCGCATACGCTTTCTGTCTATGGTCGAAGTGGAGGCAGCTGCGATGCTGTGTCCTCTTCTTTCGCATGGGTTGGTTTACTGGGACCTCTCTGTCGCACGTATTAACTCGCAGCAATATTTCGATTTTAAAAAATCGCCAACCGGCATTCATGACAGATTTTTTGAAAACAACCCTATACCACCGAGTTTGTAATTAAATAATCTTTATTTTCATATAAATTTCATTAAATAACCAGACCGGTGCAAGTTACTAGTGTACCAATTTACCTGTTTATACCTGGCAACCCAAGGGTAGTGACGGGAATAAAATAGACAACCTAACGTTTGCATATTCTATGGGTTGCATACTTTCGATTGGGATATTCTTTTTCTAATAAACAAACCAGTGGAATGTTTGAAAAAAAAGTTTTTTTTGATTATCAATTATTTAATTCTGGACAGGAATTTTTTTGGCAACCCATTTGCAATCTCTTTATTGGCACATTTTATTAACTAAAAATTACTTTTAATTCAATAACCAGCCCGGTGAAGGTCGTTCTATGGCGGGATCTTAGACTATAACTTTATGATCGATCTAGCCACGGCCCACGAGCCAGTAAAACAGCAAAACAAATAATTCCTCATAATTCTGAAAGGCACGAGTAAAAGCCAATTCAGGTCGAAATGATATCACAAAAAATTCATGAGCTTTCAAGGAAACAAACTGTTTGCTGCCTTTTTATTTATTAACTTCTTGATTATTACCTTTCGGTTATGAAGTAACATATTACAAGGCTGCTGTCAAATGGAACGGCCCATTGTTTATGTTTTTCTTTTATTTTATTTTTTCGAGCAAAATGCTTGAAACCTCTTTACACTGATACTTGAATTCGATTACAAAATCAGGAAATTAATGAATCATGATCATTTGAAAACATAAATGCAATTAATAACATCCTGAAAATGTTTAATTAAAAAAAAAAATGCATCTTTAATTATTCTATCTACTGATCGCTTTTTGCATTTTTTTTGTTTAAAAAGGATGATTGACATTTCTTGCCTTTTTTTTTGGATAGAAACTCTTTACAAAAAAAAAACTCTTACGACCAAAAAAACCACACGACCTTCCATTTTCAAATCAATTGCAAGTTGCATAGCTAATGCTCAGCAAATAATATCGGCCGCAAATATTGGAATACATCACCCCCTCTTTCAAATGTGCCCCACCTTTCAAGTGGGCCCCACCCTGTTCCAAGTGGCCCCTGGTAGCATCAAAGTGCCACTGTTTTATGTGGAAAATGTCAGTGGCCTATCAGGTGCACTTGGTGTCTCCCACGGTGTACCGTAAACCTACAAATGTTGCATTATTTATGCATCAGACTGTAGGGTTGGTATACGAGTACCTACTTACTTTTTAAGTCTTATAGGTACTTAATAGTGATTCATATTTTGCGTCGTAATTTAGTTCGTTTACAAAATCCATATCATTTTATTTATTTATATTTCGTTCATGGTAAAAAAAAAACTGGAACACTAATTCTTGAAAAACTTCTGGGTACATCCAGTAGGTAGTTTCTGTCGCATCTAGAGGAAACTAATATTTCCCGCGCCCGTATAAAAAGTACGTCCTTAAAATATGTATTTTCTATTTCATTTCATTATGTATTTCAAGCAGAAATATACATTGAGATACGGCACATTGATTTAATAAACGCACGTAGTCAGATAATTTTTGCATTTGTGTTTCTCGACAAACAATCAAGCGCTCCCTATGGTAAAGTGGTAGCCACTTATGCATAAAAGTAGTAAGTAAACATAGAACAGAAAATAACACCTACTTATACATTTTCTAAAAATAACGAAGTAAATATTTGCAACTAAATAAATGAAATCTACAAAGTTTCGCGTGAAAAAAAGAAGGAAATTTATCCCTAATCGACCTACTACGTGACACACAAGACGATGACCAGATTAAAGGGATTTCTAGACTCTGCGTCATATTTTTTATCTACAATACAACACTTCAAACGCCTTCGATGTCCCCACCAGAATAGACACTTAAGTATCCAAATTCTTTACGTTCAACGAACTATAGTTCTACAAAACGTTCTTACGCCCACGTTCCATTTTACGCAGCACAAAATAAAACCTTATTTTTTGTGAAGTCGGTTAAAAATCAATGGACAAACTTGGTGATTCAGACATAATTGTTAAAACATGGAGTGACAATTACATATGTTGTTTCTCATGGTATCGTGGTGTTTCGAACCTCTTCCATAGGCTATGGGGTCAGTGACGAAAACTCCAAGCCATAAGTGGTCATAAATATTTTATGGCGCGTGTCTAGAAATTAATAACTATTCTCGTATTTTCGAAAAGAAAAAGTGGTTTCTTTTAGTGTGATATCTATAGTTTTTGGTGTTCTTATTACGAATTTATTTTTTTGTGGCAAAGTCAAAAATATATGCGTAGCAGTGTCTAGGTAATAAGGCGCATTAATTATTGTTAAGAAATTTAGTATCAAATATCCCGGGTAACAGCAAGCTGAAGTGGCAGTGGGCTGGCCATATTAGCCGAAGAACCGATAACCGTTGGGGTAAACGAGTTCTAGAGTGGAGACCACGCCTCGGCAAACGTAGTGTAGGACGTCCTCAGGCACGGTGGAGTGATGACTTGCGCAAGACTGCTGGCAGGAGCTGGATGCGAGAAGCCGAAAATCGATCTCAGTGGCGTGCACTTGGAGAGGCCTATGTCCAGCAGTGGACTGCGATAGGCTGATGATGATGATGATGATGATGATGATGTCCCGGGTAACTGAGTTGAGAAGCTCAGAAAGGCAGTCCTCTATGTAAAACACTGGTACCTTATCAGCAGACCAGAGGTAGACTGGACGCCTACCTACATATAGTTGGGAAAAGAAAGATTAAAGAAGTGTCAATTAACTTGATTATTCTTTAAAGCCAAACTAAAAGACTCAAAGACCAACTAAAATAAAAACCAAAGTTACAGGAATTTTATAACCCCGACTCCGAAAAGGCGGGAAAGATTAATTACTTAACAAATAATGTGTGTCGACACCAAACCAAACAGTCCACAACAAAAGCAGTTTTTATCAAATCTTTTGGTATTACAATGAAGGGCTGTCATCAATCATTAATTTTATGAATAATCTTGCCTAACGCGTGAACGGTTTATCATATCATATCACATCATTTATTGCATTCCATAATGTACATGTGGTGGAAAATATAAAATAATAGAGGTAGTCACAATTATGGACCCTGATGGGCACAGAAAAATAGTTAGAAGAGAGGAAGGCGTTTAATGTAATATAGTAGTATGTAGTATATTATTTAAGTATTTATATAAATTATAATATTACGTATATTTTTAACTTAGTTATAGTATTTTGAATAAACTGTCGATAATATTACAATATCTGTTTTGCAAAAATGAATCATAACTTTAAAGGTAGGTAATACCTATAGAGCGTAAACTGCTATGGTCCAGGCTCCTTGGGGATTGACTTAAATAAAACCTTAAATAAGTTTAAACTTATGTTTATTCTGGGCACATTGGCAGAATTGACAGTTAGGTATCAAAAAGCTATTTTTGAATTTAAATGCTTGTCCGTCTTTTGCATCAGCATTAATTTAAAAAATAAATAAAATCTCTACAGTGCCGAACTTGCACAAAAGTGCCAAAAATATTTTACGATTTATTTTTTACAAAATAAAAATAATGTTACATCTAATAGGATTTTTCACTTTTTCGACACAAAAACAATATTTTTTCTCCTCAATATTATAGGTGTTCCACAAAGACGAAGTAATCGAACGGCTCCTGTATTTTTAATTAGTTCATGCCAGCTGACCCCTTTATTTACTTTCGATACCGACGGTGGAATGTATCGATATTTTCATTACCTACACACATTACCTCCAAGGCAACGTATTTTGCAGGTAGCTGCCTCAAATTGCTGTCTCTATGAAAAAATCGCGCGTTGTTGAGTTAGGTCATTCACATTTCACCCGCCTCCCGTGGGAGCTACTGCCCGCACCGGGATAAAATATAGCCTATGTTACTCGCAGATAATATAGCTTTCTAATGGTGAAAGAATATTTAAAATCGGTCCAGAGTTTTTGAGTTTATCCATTACAACCAAACAAACAAACAAAGTTTTCCTCTTTATAATATTATTATAGATTATACCTTGTACTTTTTTTTACTTTTATTCATAGTATAAGATCCCGCCATAGAACGACCTTCACCGGGCTGGTTATTGGTTTAAAAGTAATTTTTAGTTGATAAAATGTGCTAATAAAGAGATTGCAAATGGGTTGCCAAAAAAATTCCTGTCCGGAATTAAATAATTGATAATAAAAAAAAACTTTTTTTTCAAACCTTCCACTGGTTTGTTTATTAAAAAAAATATATCCCAATCGAAAGTATGCAACCCATAGAATATGCAAACGTTAGGTTGACTATTTTATTCCCGTCACTACCCTTGGGTTGCCAGGTATAAACAGGTAAATTGGTACACTAGTAACTTGCACCGGTCTGGTTATTTAATGAAATTTATATGAAAATAAAGATTATTTAATTACAAACTCGGTGGTATAGGGTTGTTTTCAAAAAATCTGTCATGAATGCCGGTTGGCGATTTTTTAAAATTGAAATATTGCTGCGAGTTAATACGTGCGACAGAGAGGTACCAGTAAACTAACCCATGCGATAGAAGAGGACACAGCATCGCAGCTGCCTCCACTTCGATCATTAACAGAAAACGACTGCGCTGCTCTCTGCTCTCTGAAAATGAGAAAGATAGCGATAGCTTAGGGGGGCAGACTCTTCTGAAGTCATCGATGCTGGTGACGACACCTGCATCTAAGACCCAGAGTCTGTTGCATGATAGCGATAGACTCACACACGCTGCGTATTATTTTTGAGTAAAAGTTCGGACGGACTGTTGTAAACGTGACATGGAAAGCTTCAACATCAACACTAAGTCTTGGGAAGCACGCGCCAATGAGAGGCTCTTATGGAGACGCGACCTGCACACTGGAACTGCAAAATATGACGAAGCCTGGATCGACAATATTAAGCAGAAAAGGCTTCGTATAAATAACGCTTCACCCGTGGACGACCCTGCCTGCGACAAATGCGGCAAAAAATGTCGCGCAGCTATTGGCTTATGATCTCCGTGTACCGAGTGCGCGCTGATCGTTGCAACAGACTCTGGGTCTTAGATGCAGGTATCGTCACCAGCATCGATGTATACTTCAGAAGAGTCTGCCCCCCTAAGCTATTGCTATCCTTCTCATTTTCAGAGAACAGAGAGCATGCGCATACGCTTTCTGTCTATGGTCGAAGTGGAGGCAGCTGCGATGCTGTGTCCTCTTCTTTCGCATGGGTTGGTTTACTGGGACCTCTCTGTCGCACGTATTAACTCGCAGCAATATTTCGATTTTAAAAAATCGCCAACCGGCATTCATGACAGATTTTTTGAAAACAACCCTATACCACCGAGTTTGTAATTAAATAATCTTTATTTTCATATAAATTTCATTAAATAACCAGACCGGTGCAAGTTACTAGTGTACCAATTTACCTGTTTATACCTGGCAACCCAAGGGTAGTGACGGGAATAAAATAGACAACCTAACGTTTGCATATTCTATGGGTTGCATACTTTCGATTGGGATATTCTTTTTCTAATAAACAAACCAGTGGAATGTTTGAAAAAAAAGTTTTTTTTGATTATCAATTATTTAATTCTGGACAGGAATTTTTTTGGCAACCCATTTGCAATCTCTTTATTGGCACATTTTATTAACTAAAAATTACTTTTAATTCAATAACCAGCCCGGTGAAGGTCGTTCTATGGCGGGATCTTAGACTATCAAGTTTTCAAGAAAATGCAAATAACTGAGCATCAGGGTTTTGGCTTTATTTTAGCAATGTCACGTTAAAAAATATACCTATATATCTGGAAGAAATTGCTCTTCAGCGATAAAACCGCCAATCACCTTTCGTGATGTACAATAAAGACTACTTATATCTATCAGAATTTTTGTTCAGTATTTGACATCATACAAATCTTACTGGATCTTACTTGCAGGAGCTGAACTATGACGATACGGAAAATCACAAACACACACACGCAAACTCTCTCTCACACACACAAACTCTTCTACACATTCAAATTAATACTAACCATTAAACTAACACTGCAAGTAATGTACCACAATTGTTTATTGTTCGTTTTAAGTCTTAAGTAAGATATCAAAATGTAACAACTACCCAAGGGGTGGAGACCTGGTGTCCTGAAATGTACCAAACATATTGTGGTGAGAAAAAAATATATATATATTATTACTGGTAACTTTCTCTGGTCCACTAATGGCACAAATACACTCAGCGGCACGGAATCTGGCCCAAGCACATTTGGGCCTTATAATAACCATTATTTGAATGCAAAATCAGAATTTTTATTTTAAAATTGTTTAATTTACTCATTTTCCAAGAGCAAATGACTAACAGACAACAGGATTGTGAGGATGTTCATTAAGTTCCATTGAGTTTCATTGAGTTAGAAAACAGAGTCCTTTAACGCAATAATCACCATAAACTTTTAAATTCAACATTTTTAATAAAACAGAAAGTTATCGAATTTTAATAATGGGTGTTTCTTCCTCTTGATCTGATGACTGCCTGCATACGATCTGGCATGTTCTGGATGATGTTTTTATCTCCACCTGAGAGATCTCCTCCCAGGCAGCTACCAGCGCGGTTTTCAGTTCACTGAGAGTCCGTGGTGGGTTACGACTTGCTCGGACCTGTCTTTTAAGCATGTTCCAAAAATGTTCTACAGGATTCATGGCTGGGTTTCTTGCAGGCCAGTCCAATTTTTGAATACCGACCTCGAACAAGTAATCGGTTACGCAAAGAGCTGTGTGCGGTCGAGCATTGTCCTGCATTATAAAAAATTCTTCACTTCCTATGAATCCCTGACAGGGTAAAACATAATTTTGAAGGATCTCTTCAATATACCGCACTGTTGTCAGACGACTTTCGACAACCAATAATTCAGTACGGGCTTCTGAACCTATGCCTCGCCAAACCAAGATGGACCCACCATGAAAAACGACTGTTTGCTTGGTAGTGGTAGAAAAAAACCATTCTCCGCGCTTTCTCCATTCGCGTTCACGGCCGTCTGGAGCTCTTAAGATGACTTGGCATTCATCGGTCCATAAAATTTTACTCCATTGGCCATGCGTCCAATTTGCATGTTCTTTTGCAAACCTAAGTCTGGCTATGCGATGGTGTAGGAGAAGTATCGGGCCTCGACTTGGTCTTCGAGCACGCAGATCCCGTTCCTCCATCCTTCTTCTTATTGTGCACTAACGGACGTTGACTTCTCTTGCTGTTTGCAAAGGCTGGCGTATCTCTAACGCAGTGAGAAACCGATTTTTCATTTATGCACGTACGATAAATCGGTCGTCGGGCGCCGACGAACACCTTACACCCCCACTTTTTGGTCTTCTTGTGTAAAGGCCAGCCTGGTCATGCATTTTCTATGCATATCTTTAACTTGTACGCGGTGCACTTAAAGTTCCAACCATCTTTCGCTGTGTACGCCCTTGACGTCTTAACATCACTGCTTAAGCAACTTGAGCTGCAGGAAGGGTAATTTTCAGATCAAATTGTGAAAAAAAGAGAAACAAAAAACGATCATAATCATTATTTTTTTTTGGAACGTACTTAGTACTTCGGCAATTTCTATCTGAATTTAAACTTAACTTTCCGCTTTGTGTTCCAACAACGGAATCTGTTTTTAGTGTTATAAAAGTTAAGCAGACACACATTTTTTTTGTACTTTAATTAACAATTACGAAAGTACTGACAATATGTCATATGAAATTAGAATTTACAACAACTATCTGAGCTGATATCTACTTGTGTTTGTTTGGGCCAAATTCCGTGCCGCTGAGTGTAGCACATGCCAGTAGCCAGTAGAGCAATGTCTCCACATAAAATATTGAAACAGAGACATTACGTATGTAAAAGCTCGTCAAACATCAACTAATTGTCTTGTACAAGTGTCAATTACAGTAATCGATTGCTGTAGCTCGTGTTTTGTTTCACTATATACGCTCTTTCACTGTTTTAAAGGAACTAGTGTAGAAGTATATCAGGGGTTGTGTTTTTTTAACGCAAAATAGGTACATCGAATTTGTTTTTTGAAAGAAATATATTAGCGCGAACATAAATTAATGTGTGTTCTTTTTCTTCTCTTATTATGGGCTCTGTGTAAAATTTATATTTGGGCTGTTGTCTATTAACATTGTTAAAAGACAGGGGCCCGATTCTCCTAAGTTAATAATGTCAAAATCGAATAGAAATCGAATCGCAATATGATCGCAATAGCAGTTTTAACCATATCGGGCAGTCTGCTACTAATATAAGACCAATCATATTCCAACGACATTCAATTGGTTTGCGATTGGTCTGCTATTTTGGTGATTTTGGTCTATACGGTAGTTTGCTCTACAATCATATTGCAATCGTAAATCATTTGCAGACAAAATGATTCATTATTGAATGACAGAAAAGGATAAAAAAAATTATTTCAAAGAAAAAATAGCGGAATGCCACATACGCTTCAATCGTAATCGAGTCGGGATTGGATCGCAGTCGAACGTGAATCGAATGGCGCTTAAGTAAAATTAGGAGAATCGGGCCCCAGGTTAGTTTGGCCATCCTTATTATCTCCTCATTATCAGCCCTTTTTAAAGCTATTCGATAGAAAATGCAAAATTTGGGATGAGGGCAGACAAAGATGATTCGATGCCGTTGAAATTTTGTACATTTTTATGAACATAATTATCCTCCAAGCACTACGAAAGGAGAAGAAGAAAGAAAACGCAGGCCATTGCAACGCGAACTATCCATAGTACCACATTACCATAAGTTCAAGATCGGTTACATAACTTCAAAGAGCAAATACCTGCTGACCATAAACAAGGCTTCACAGAACACGCAAAGAACGTCCATGACCATAGACACAAAACCTACATGAAAAAAATCAAACGGACAGTTCTCCATCGATAGTCTCGTCATACTTAGTCCTAGAATCTATTAAAAATGCATGAGCTCAGTCTGTAATTGGACAAATATGTTTACCAAACTAATATTCGACCTTAAACTCTTACTTTAAGAGTCAATATTGAATGTTAACGTTGTACTGATACGTCCTTTTGTAAACAAACGTTTTAATAGGTAAATTCATTTGGTGGGCTTTGTTTTACAATAGAAAGGCGCAGTTTATTTCATAATGTTTGATATTTATGAAATGATATATAGGTACCTACCTTATCTATTCTAAATTATAGGTATTGTTTTGCTTATGTCTTTCATTGCAATTTTATTTTGCATGAAGTGTCTATCCTTAGACACTCTAAAAGTCGTGGTGGCCTAGTGGGTAAAGAACCAACCTCTCGAGTATGAGGGCGTGGGTTCGATTCTAGTTCAGGCAAGTACCAATGCAACTTTTCTAAGTTTGTATGTACTTTCTAAGTATATCTTGGACACCAATGGCTGATAAAAAGGTGAAGGAAAACATCTTGAGGAAACCTGGACTATTTAGTCTGAAATCACCAACCCGCATTGAGCAAGCGTGGTGATTAATGCTCAATCCTTCTCCGTGTGAGAGGAGGCCGCAACCCAGCAGTGGGACGATAAAAAAAGGCTGTAACAGTCTATACTTAGAAGAACAATTCTCATCAAGTATCTTTACCGTTCCGAAGTTAGTCACTAATAACTTCATGATAGTCAAAATGTAAAACAAAACACTACCTATACACGAGGCGTTAAATACCGGACTTCAACGGAAATCTCCTTTAATTCAAAGAACGAAAATCAAAAGACCCAAAATTGGACCCCGAAAATCCTGCAACATTCTATTGCTCCCATAAAATTTGAACAAAAGATAGAAGCCACAGGTAGGTGTATCGTGTAGAGGTGAAAGATCACTATCATGCTAAATAAAGGGAGAATAGGTGATGGATGTTACGTGGCTAAGATACCACTACGTGATCGAAAGGGCAGGCTTCAAAATATGTAGGTAGAAGTTCATATAGACATTGTAGCAAAATCTAGAATGATATCTTTATAAACATAAGTGGAAATGGTGGATTTCTTCTGGAAAGAATTGTATTTTTCTTAATATTGTGTACAACTTGTCTGTTTTTCACCGCAGGAATTTTTTTTGGAAGCATGCACATTTAATGGGTCTTCTTAAATAAAGGAAAAACGTTTTGACTGTGACTCAACAGAAATAAATAAAAGTTCAGATGAAACACGGCATAAACAAAGAAAATTAAGGTGTATTGGGACTATCAATATTTTTACTGATGTTACCCGATAACTGGTGCAATAGAAGATAAACCCTTCTTTTTAAGAAGAACTTATTTTCTCAACTTCAGGATCCCTCAAAACATTCCCAATTACATTTTTGAAGTTTTGACTTCAACACTATCACATACAACTCTTTAAACCACCAAAATAACCACAAATCCTATTTATTACCAAAAAAAAAACATCTGAACTTAAAACTTCTTTTTTGGGTAGTCGGCTAAAACCCAACATTGCTACCACCAATAAACCACGAAGTAAAA
Organism: Helicoverpa assulta; assembly: GCA_963856015.1. Taxonomy (NCBI): domain Eukaryota; kingdom Metazoa; phylum Arthropoda; class Insecta; order Lepidoptera; family Noctuidae; genus Helicoverpa; species Helicoverpa assulta. Next base: position 1,658,696 of record CAWLCW010000008.1, read on the forward strand.
TCATGTCCACCACAAGTGACATTGTACATTGACCGTCACGAGTCGATCGATAGGCAAGCGACACGAGTGTTTTATTCAATACCATCGATTGTCAATGGTAGGACATTACTGGCGTTTAATGATGCCACTTACTTTATCTTTAGATTTTGGAGAAAGTATTTTCAATGTGTCACAAGATTTTAGATTTTATATATGATTTTTAATATGATTAGCATCCGCCAGCGAGCGGTTGCGCCCGCATTCCGAAGGAAATACCTCTCGTATGATGTTAAAAAGTTATAGCCTAAGTACATACGTGTTATGGTGATATATTTAGGTAATTACATTAACTACCAAGTTTCACTTCAAGATCCCTCCATCCAGTAAAAATAAAAAATCCAGAAAAATTCATCCAGTAGTTTTGTCATGAAGAATATTATTAAATATACCCATGTTCCTCCCTACAAACTTCCGCATTATTAACGTTAGCACATAAGATTTCTAAAAATACATAAGTATAGTTATCGGCACGAATCTTGAGCTCTGACCTACATCTGCGCAGAAGTGATTTATTAGCAAAGAACCAATCCCGAGTGACGGCTATGCCGCGATGCACTGCGGGCCAATCACCGCTTTAGCCCGCCCCCGCGCCTCACTTCATACCACAAAAGGGACCCAATAAATTACTTCTGCGCAGGTGAAGCAATGATGAAGATGACCAAATATTTTTCTTTCCTGGTTCCTGAACGATTATTCTAGAACTAAAGATTTAAAAATAACTAGCTTCTGCCAGCGGTTTCACCCGCATCCCGTGGGAACTACTTCCCGTACCGGGATAAAAAGTAGCCTATAGCCTTCCTCGATAAATGGGCTATCTAACACTGAAATAAATTTTCAAATCGGACCAGTAGTTCCTGAGATTAGCGCGTTTAAACAAACAAACTCTTCAGCTTTATAATATTAGTATAGATATGCACAAACAGATCTGAAAAACAAGCATTTGAGCCTACAATTTGATGGGCTTCTTTTTGCTTTACCATAATTTTCCTCGGAGATACAACTTCTTGAAAATCACTTAACCCCTTACTGCATGGATTATGAAAGAGATGAAATAAAAAATATTTTTTAGCAAAAATGTGTTTATTTAAGCTTAATTAATGAGATCAAATTAACAAAAAATTTTTTTTACTTATAATTCAAAAGTTATTAATTAACGCCATATATGGCTTCGTATGCATTCTAGACATATAACCTTCGGCCAAATTTGGCTTCGTATGCATTTACGACCAACGAAACTATGAAAAATTTTATTCTTGGTGAAATTCTTTGAAACAATTACGTTTATCATTATAACACAGATAAATATTACATTTTTCACATAATGTGAAAGAACGAAATTTAGAGCAATTTTGACATATTTGACGGGCGTTCTTCATCCAAATTGGAAAATGGCCAATCCCATCGGTTCGCACGGACTCCAAAGGTAAGTCTTGATGTCGAGCTGGCTTTTTTCGTGCCTTTTTTGCGGGAACCGGAGATTCAGGAAAATAGGAGTGGGCCCCGGCTGGATGTCGGAGTTCCAAGAATGCTCGATGGACGACCACGTTTCTTTTTCATAACAGCTTTTCCAGCCTTTCGCATATGTTCGGAAATGGCCAATTTGAAATCATATAGTGGCATATAAGAGTCAGAATTAATTCGGCGCCATAACAACCAAGCATTGACAAGGGTCATGTCCATAGTCATGGTCGTGTAAACGAATGGAGCCAATATTACAATTATCGTCACAATCCGAATCAATATCATCATCACTAACGTCACCATCATCTGGAATAATGTTCACATGCTTTGCAGTGCCATAAAAGCGTGCTGGGTCCATTTCTAAAACAAAAGAGAAAGAAGCCTTCAATGCATACCAAGCCAAATATGACAGTGTCACTTTTGATTATAATGCATACGAAGCCAAATATGGCAATTTTGAAAAAGTTGAAAATTACGTGAAAATATGCAACACAAAGCAAAAATCAAACATTCACCGCATAAAAGAAGGATTAAAGAATACTATAATATTTTTTTTCAAGCGTTTACTCACCTTTATGGTATTTATTTTGAAATTACAAAGTAAGACTTTTTTCACTGCACTTGGTCCGCCTCACGCGCTCAACATAATCTTAAAAATATTTGACAGCTGTCATTTGACATGAATTAATTAATTATCTTCCGTTTCCCAATGAAATTTTGGTTCTGTTAATGGTCTGATTTTTTAAATATTACTTACCAATAGCTTGTAAAAAAAATGTAAACTTGGTCGTCCATATATGGTATCGTATGCGGTAAGGGGTTAACAAAACCTACCATAAAAAAAATACCCAAAATTTTGTGAGTAGTATATAATTTCCTCCATATAAAAGGAGTTACATAATTTAATAAACACGAGCAATATTCAAGTTCCCAACAGTGCAGGGTCACAAAAACCATAATGTACGTAAAAACATAAACAAAATGAATCAGCAATAAACCTCCGTAATGGTATCATGAACGTTCATAATAAATTCAATAATCGACAAATATTTCTCATTAAGCGGAGTATCCGTAAGTACAAAAAACATACTTTTTTATGTACCTAGATATGTTTTAAGAAATCATTTTTATTGAATGATAACCAGTAAGAACACATGTCAAGGTATTTTTAGTTCAAGGGAGTACCTAGGTATACCATTAGAAAAAGTTGTCTGAAATTTTTTTGGAGACGAAATCTAAGCGCATATTTTGTTTTAAGTATACAAAATATGTATGCTATTACAGTGTAGATATCATCATCCGCCTCGCCTTTCCCAACCCTCTTCAATCCCTTAACCTGAATCCCAGAATGATTATCAAACGTTCTGACTAACCGTCACGACTGCCAGAGACGTTTAAAAGACAGTCGGTATCCACTAGTTTAACGTGCCTACGAAACTCGTCATGATAAGAAAGTAAACTCATCTAAGGACCGACTGCGTCAAACGTTGCTTAACTTTATGATCTATCTGGCTATAACTTAGCCACGAGCTTGTCATACCATTAAAAATAATAATATCATCACTCAAACCTCAAACGAAGAAAAAAAAGTTTTTTGTTGGTCTGAGACATTTTACTTGGACCTAAATACAGAAAGCCCGCCATAACTCAAAGAACATTCTGGAAAGACAGCTAAATCCTTAACTAGTGCAAGTAAAACGTTCAGCCGTGCGATGGGCAGCTAACTGGTGATTTTGTCATTATAAATGCAAGACCTACTTGTATAATAACCTACAATTTGGTTAATATCAACGTGCTGTGAATGTCGATGTGTTGTTACAGTTCCTGTGTGTTTGATTTTACAAGCTTTTATTTAACTAACAATATGGTAATGATATTTTAGGACGCTGAAGAGTTTTTTTGTTTTTTGTTTGAAAGCGCTAATTTCAGGAAAGTTCTGCTTTAAAAAATCTTTCAGTGTTGCCCATTTATCCGGGTGCGCAAAAAAGTATGCGGAAAGAAAAGTTGTCGGAAGCCAGTTGTAATGTATGAAGAAAAAAATATATGCCAATTCTTGTAATTTTGAAGTTTTAATGCTGATTCAACTACTGAAAATTGACAGTGTATTTTTATATCAGGTGTATTTATTTTTAAAGGTGTTCATAGAAAGTTTATGAGGGGAGACAATATTTCAACTTTTTAATGCTATTACAGAAATGAAAGGCCTGTAGTAACCCTTTAGTTAAAAACATGATAAAAGTAAAAATATTTAATTTAAAATGCAAAAAGATATTGTGGCCCATGAGGGGATCGAACCCGCGACCTTCGCGTTATTAGCACGACGCTCTAACCAACTGAGCTAATGGGCCGCTGCATAAGCTGTCGAAATACCTGACCAATTGCCAAATCATACATACAGTGGATATTATAGATTAGATGTAATTCTGTACATTGCATAATGTATGTATTTTTGGAAACAATCCAATGTTTGTCGTTTCTACTCTTTATTTATTTATACAGCGACCGTAGACTGCTTTAGAAAATCCTATCTTTTATCTATATTTTCTGCTAGATATGAAAGAATTTTGAAAGGTTCTGAAATATTAGTTGGTTTCGATTTATCTGACAGGTAGTATAAGTACATAATTATATCTTATACTAGCCATTTTCCCGCGGTTTCACCCACGTGCCGTGGGAGCTACTGCCCGCACCGGGATAAAATATAGCCTACTAGCTTTTGCCCGCGAATTCGTTCGCGTGGAATAGTGACTTCCGGCAGATTTTTGGTTTGACCAATAGATGGCGCTATATGTCCGGATAAAATTTTATTATTTTTATATTTTTTGTAATAAAAACTATCCTATATCCTTTCTCAAGTTCCATACTATGTCTGTACCAAATTTCACACAAATCGGTACAGTAGTTTAGGCGTGAAGAAAAGACAGACAGACAGACAGACGGACGGACAGAAAGACAGACAGACAGAGTTACTTTCACATTTATAATATTAGTTAGGATGTTACTCGCAGATAATATAGCTTTCTAATGGTGAAAGAATATTTAAAATCAGTCCAGTAGTTTTTGAGTTTATCCATTACAACCAAACAAACAAAGTTTTCCTCTTTATAATATTAGTATAGAAGTATAACGGCCAGTTTCTTCATCAAAAGTTAAAGTTAAAGTTATGGCTAAAGTAATGTCTAAAGTAAAAGTAACGGTTAAATTCAATTTTTCTATGAATTTTGCTGTCAGTTTAGCCTTGAAAAAACGAATTTGACCGTTACTTTTACTTTAGACATTACTTTAACTTTAACTTTTGATGAAGAAACTGGCCGTAAGTAGATAAACGGTAGGTATTTAAGTAATTGTTTCTCAGACTGACGAAGTTTAAATGCTATGCGGATTTAGATAATCTGCTTGCAAATTGCTATCTAAAAGATAATTTTAAGACTAGATAATATTTCATATGTTTTAAGTACCCAAAAATTCGACTTTAATACTAAAACCGTACCTATATCCTCAGTCTGGCAAATAGGTACTATGCCGAAAACCGCATCAACTTTCTGCGAAACGTTAGATAATCGCGAATACAATACAGGTACTACTATAGACACAAGTCCAACTGAGAGTCTTCTTTTTTTGAAGTCGGTTAAAAACTGTTAAACGCATAATGATTGAAATGTGTTCAACCTTCGAAACGCTTGAGAACCTTGGCCGACAAATCGTTCTGTTTTGATACGTAAAGACAATCCTATTGGTCAAGGATAAGGAGTTCTCAAGGTTTTTAAGAAGACGAGTATGTTTTCATACAAGATTTGATAAAATGCACGCTTTTATAAAAAAAGGCTGATGAATAAAACATCGATTCATTTTTATCTTTACATCGATTCATCTAAAGATGACGATAAAGAAATTCATCTAGCTCTACGCGTCTTAAACATGGTAACATAGGTAAACGATTCCTTTCGTTTAGGTGCCTAAGATGCCTTACTGCGGAATTCTATAAGCTATCTATCCCTTGTTTGGCAATTAGAGATCGAACATAAAGTTATTAAGATAGCTAAAGTGATTATTCAATCTCTGATTGCAGATCAACGAATAATTATCTAAGTAGGTTATACAAATATAAATGCAATTATCTAGGTTATAGGCAACCGTTGAAATTACACACACCGCCTTCTTTTTCTCGATATCAAAATGATTAACAAAATCCACTTACCGCTATCAGCATATTAGTCTGATCGAAGTAATCGGCGACCGGCATCACGTTCTTGTAGAAGTTGTTGAGTTCCATCCTAGCAAGACTCAGCACGACGTGTCCCAGTCTAGCGCCATATTCTATCTGTCGCTCCAGCACTCGTTGTCGCCAGCTTACCAGAACTACGCCGTTTATTGTCTGGATCTAGGAGGAAGAAGAAAAGGCATGCATAGAATAGAAGAGAATATTTTTTTATTTGTAAAACATAGGTATTGACAAAATAAAGATCTTATTATGTACCTATAGTTAGAACGCTATGTTTTGTCATTAACGGCCAGTTTCTTCATCAAAAGTTAAAGTTAAAGTTATGGCTAAAGTAATGTCTAAAGTAAAAGTAACGGTTAAATTAAATTTTTCTATGAATTTTGCTGTCAGTTTAGCCTTGAGAAAACGAATTTGACCGTTACTTTTACTTTAGACATTACTTTAACTTTAACTTTTGATGAAGAAACTGGCCGTAAGACGTACTTTAGTAGAGATAAAAAACGTATTAAATCATCAGAACACAACATAAACAACAATAAATACAATTCACAGAGACATGTTAAAGAGATGGTAAAAATCAGTGCAATGTAGTAGTTTTTGAATTTATTTCGAAGGCAGACATGCATCAATAAACTTAGGTACTAACGATAGCTAAGTATAGGTATAGACGTAATGTTATTCAAATGACAAAAGAACTAAATGATAACTTAGTAAGTTTGCCATTATAAGAAACTTACTCCTCCCTACGGTTTCTCCAATGTGTGTAGGTAGGAGAAATACTTCCTACAACCCTGCATCCTTTCTCAGACTTTAGACTAACTATCAACCAAACATTGAGGTAAACACGGCAGACAGACTATTATAACTTTCACATTCATATCTAATATTATATAGCAAGAATTTACCGGGGACTGACGTACCCACGAGCATTGCGACAACTAAGTAAAAGCACTTTTTTCAATAGGTTAGTGTATTCTATAGACCCCTGACGTCATAAGACATCATTATACCCATACAATAGACTTCAGTAGACAAGATACCTAATATTAGACTTGATGATGAGACTTCAAAGCAGACAGTATTCGCACTGTCATGTTTTGCAGAATAATTACAAGGGTGTTGTGACTCATGGTAATGTCATGGTAAGGTTTGTTTAGCTAGTTCAATAGTTGCGTGTTTGTATGTATGTGGTATACATGCTTGGTCTTCTCGTCATCAGTACCTACATCTGTTCATGGAAAGCCTGCAACACTGCAGAACTATTGAACTTCGAGTATTTAGTTTAAGTTGATAATAGGACTGATTCACTTTAAAAAAACCTACATTTGCATCGTGAGTTTGGCAAAGACTTATTATCAATATTTTAGTTGAAAGTTATAATTTCAACTTTCAACTTAGAATGGTGACCCGTAAAAATCAGAATTTTGTTAGTACGAAAATAGCACCAAAGTACTTAAATCAGACCTAATGTCTACACCTTAAAAGTATTCGAAATATTTTCTATGGAATAAAACTAAATAAATATTATATAGCAGCATTTGTAAATAAATACACGGCGGAGCTAACACGTCATTATGGCCGTGTCACATATGTAGCACGTGTTTCATACAGGGACGGATTCACATTCATAAAGAAAGTAGCAGTTGTTACTCGTCCCTAGTTTAAAGTCTGCCTTGATGTGGGCATAATCTTAAACTTAATGAAATTAAAAAATTGGGAATTTAATTGAAGAGATAGTTAAACGAAGAGGCCATAACATTTGCATACGCGCTAATGAACGTTGTAGTATTTACTATGTGAATTCATAACTATTCTGCTAAAACATCGCCAACCAATAAAAATGTACTTAGGAGGTCTAGATACTCAACGAAAGAAGTATTAAAGAAAAAAACTTTCTGTGAAAATTGTCTCCTAAAGACCTTTGCCTCGTTTTCCGCTACCCGGGTTCCCGGGATTTGTAGCAAATATAACATTTGCTACAAATCCCACGCTTCCTAACTCCGTCCCTGTATTATCAACGATCAGTCGATATTACCAGTGAATCACACACGCGATTCATGCGAATACAGTGACAAATTAATATATAATCAGGGGTTGCGTTATGTTGGCTATTAACACCGTGAATGATATCAATTTTGTTGGCGGTTACTGTGAAATGGTGAAGTGATATGAGGTTGTAGTTAACCGATTATTAAAAGCGTCGTCATCAGCCTTTTTACTGTCCCATTACAGAGGTGTACCTAACCTCTTCTCAAATTCAAAAACAAACTGTAAACTTTTAGTCGGCTGATAATTTGTTTAGCCCATAAATCAGGATGAAGATTAATAGTAGTACCTACGCACATTACAAAGGTCAGGTACCTATTTAGCCAGTATTAGATCGACTGAAAACTTTGATTGGAATAAAGATTAAAAAAAAAACGAATTTTGCCATCTATCGAGTCAACTGTCGGCCGACTGTTTAGTCTCCAGTGTGCTCAAGGCGGATTGGCGGTATGAGACTTTAAAGTCCGGCTTTCCTCAAGATGCTTTCGGTCTGCTTTAGGTAGTCAGTTATTTGTCGCCACGCCATCGTTAGAAAGCACATATAACTTAGAGAAGTCACATTTGTACTGGCCTGATTTATAATAGAACCTGCTCACTCACACTTGAGAGGGCGGTGCCTTAACCACTAGTCCACCACGACAACAGCTACCAGACACATCAAATAAAAAATCAAACCAACAAAACATTCAATATTTCATCAATCACACCAACATAACGCAATCTATGACTCGCAAGTCACAAGTAACGAAAAACTTCACTTGCATTTATTGAACATCCTTTACAATGATTGTAACACCCTATACACAAGGCCTTTGACCTTTCACCGACTAACAATATGGAGAAAAGTCATCACCATATGTTCAGAAGAAAGTGCAGTAATTCTTTCTTCCTCTGGGAGTATTTCCATTAGAATAAAATGTATAGGGTTTATGTTAAATTGAAAAGTCTTGTACTTGATAAAATTAATGATAATGGATATTAATTCTATGGAACTCGTGTAGCAGGAAAGATATTTAACAGTTAAGTACTGAACTCTTCATCTGCCGAGCCTTTTGCCAATAATAGTAGGGTTGGTTTCACAAACCCCCGAAACACGAAATCGTCAGGTCAAGACGCCAGACGGTCAACCATCTCGGACCGAACGCCCTAAGTTTTGGTGAACCGTTTTTGTATTTTGATTTCGTTTTTTTTTTTTTCAAATATTTGTTAAAAAGAAAAACATGATGCACCGACCTCATAAAGTTATTTATTGACTGAGATACCAAAGGGGCAGAACGAACACTATAAATATTTTAGCAACTTCTAAGACAACATAATCTTGACAGACACACCATTTAACTTGTTCACCATCTTGATAAAAACTTTATTTAAACTATAGATTCACTTTGATCGACAGTTTGAAGACGGTTAGGATATAAAAATCGGTATATTTATGTCAAGGACGGGCCCAACGGGCAAAGTAACAATTTATAAAATCGACAGCCGCCATACTTATTTTGGAGGGATAATTATTTCGTCTACTAGACAATAGCAATCAGAATATTGTTTCAAATTTATGTTATTTTTGTCCTTACATAACTCGTAAATAGTAACTCTGTCTGTTTGTCGCATTTTCAGGCTAAAACTACTGAGCCGATGTTTGGTGCACAGATCTTCTAAAGCCTGAGAAAAAACATAGGCTTATTTTATTCTTGGTGTATCTTTGTATCTTAGAAGTGATTCTCCTGGGATGGTGAAATAGCGGAAATTAAAACTTGTTTTCTTTTATGAAATACTAGCCGTTTTCCCGTGGTTTCACCCGCGTCCCGTGGGATAGCTACTGTCCGCACCGGGATAAAATATAGCCTACTAGCTTTTGCCCGCGACTTCGTTCGCGTGGAATAGTGACTTCGGCAGATTTTTGGTTTGACCAATAGATGGCGCTATATGTCCGAAATAAATTTTATTTTTTTATAATTTTTTGTAATAAAAACTATCCTATGTCCTTTCTCAAGTTTCAAACTATGTCTGTACCAAATTTCACACAAATCGGTTCAGTAGTTTAGGCGTGAAGAAAAGACAGACAGACAGACAGAAAGACAGACAGACAGACAGACAGACAGACAGAGTTACTTTCGCATTTATAATATTAGTTTGGATGTTACTCGCAGATAATATAGCTTTCTAATGGTGAAAGAATATTTAAAATCGGTCCAGTAGTTTTTGAGTTTATCCATTACAACCAAACAAACAAACAAAGTTTTCCTCTTTATAATATTAGTATAGATATATTGCAGGCCCATTATCAACGTCCCCCAAATGAGTATTCAACCTATATGTAAAATTAGGGTACGCAAGCGATTTCACAAACAAGCTGTGGGAATTAGCTGCGGGATTCTTCGAAAGAGTTACCGCGGCACTGGTACTTAAATATCCTTCTTGTTTACCTACTATTTAAGTTATTAAATAAGTGATTTTTCTTTCTTTATTAATATAAAGTAACTCACCTTATCAGAGTACTCGGCGACATCCCGCATGGAGCGCGGGTACCCCGACACGAGGTAGGTCTTCGCTGTGGGCGCCATCTTCATCTCTAGCATCAGCACCTCTGTCACCGTCTTGCTGGAGAGCGTGCCGAAGTCTTGCATGTCTGTTGGGAAGGTTGAAGATGTTTATTTTGTGTCGCTAGTAGGTACAGTTTATGTACAAAAAGATGTCATAATAAAACCCATGTAGGTACTTAAACACCAACTAAAATATTCGATAAACAGTGCTTTTATAGGTGAAATAAATGATTTTTTTGACCCGGAAACCTAACCAGAATTTCAAGTAGGTTTCACCCATGATGATAAAACCAAACTAAAATAAGATATCTAGTCATTCTATGCAGTTGAGTGAATAAACTTAATTTTATTTGAAAATAAATATTCACCAGGAAACATCTGGTTTTAAATGCTGTTTATAGACTAGTTTCCGACCTCGTCTTTTTGTAAAGCTGACCTTGGTTTGAAACCTCGAGTAGGTCTAGCTAGCTGTCATTATAAGCTTAGAATTTAGGACAAGACATTCTAACAATCTACTGGAATTGACACGGCTCAAAAAGTTCAATCTTTTCGTAATTTTCGCGAAAGCAATGTTATTAAAACAGTAGGTATAACATATCATCACCTATATTTGTTACTATTCTACGTCAAAAACTGTAGCCGTCATACTGATACAGACGATTTACCGCTGTTCCCAATATTGTATCCATCTTTCGTCGTTTTGCAAACGTGACCACACTTGTATGGAACGACCGAAAAAAATCTATCATTAATGTAAGCAAATCAATCTCAATAATTATTCTATGTAATTGTACTTTACAATAGAAATCAAGAGAACATAAATAGCCAATCTTATGCCCAGTTCAAGAAAAAACTTTTCACTTTGTTTTCCTCTTGGTCCGACCTAATAGAATAAACGTCAGTCAAAAAAAAAATACCATCCGTAAACATGATTCAATCGATAAAGACTTCGACAAAAGCATGACATCACGTTAAAAATCAGTTAAAAATGCATTACTTATGTCTTCCCCCCAAAACAACTGCCCACTAAAAGGCTATCGCTGTCGAAATATAAATAAATAATCATAAAGAACGACGGATCCCTTGATTACCATTGAGTCATCGTTTTACAAACAATAAAAGACTTTCACAACATCATAACTACTTCAAGAAATTAAATATTTATCACGGTAAAGTCAGATAACTTTACAATTGTGAAGTTAGCCACTTGTCCGTAAATTCCTATAGTCACGTTCGAAAAGCTTTGCTTGTCCGCAGTTGGCTACTATTGACTTCACGATAGTCAAAATAATATGCCCATGCGTACAGTTTCTTTTTTCTTTCTTTCTTTTCTTTCTTTTAATGGTGAAAAGAGAGATCTGAGAAAACAAAACTTTTAAGAAACCACTAGTGTCCATTCGCTCAGTAACTAACAAGTACTCCTGAGTGGGTGGAGACAAGATGTTTGCATAACGACATTCTATTGGTTACTAGCTTCTGCCAGCGGTTTCACCCGCATCCCGTGGGAACTACTTCCCGTACCGGGATAAAAAGTAGCCTATAGCCTTCCTCGATAAATGGGCTAACTAACACTGAAAGAAATTTTCAAATCGGACCAGTAGTTCCTGAGATTAGCGCGTTCAAACTAACAAACAAACTCTTCAGCTTTATAATATTAGTATAGATTTAAAAACTTCTCCGCTCCTCTACGCTTGGTGGAGTTGCTGTATACATTTGTCATAAGCCTAGTGTTTTCCTAACTATGTTGGGGTCTACTTCCAGTCTTCCCGGTTGCCGCTAGATGCCAGTGTTTTACAAGAAGCGACTGCCTATCTGACCTCCTCAGCCCAGTTACCCGGGCAACCCAATACCCCCCTGGTTAGAATGGTGGTCAATCATTTGTCATGTCAATAATAACATACAACCCTCCCAACAGTCGATATCACAAAATAAAAAAATGTTCTTTAACAAAACCATGTAGGTACTGTAGCAAATAAATGAAAGGTACTTTTAATCAATTTTGATGACTATCACAAGGCGATAAGATCTCTTTTCATTTGTGCTTCAGTAGGCATTGTTATTGTTTTTTTTTGGGTTCTTTGAACTCGATGTTGGACATACATTTGGGATGTTTTTGTGCTTTTAGCCAATTAGATAGTTACCTGCATAGTAGTAGTAGTATTATTATTTAAAATCACGTTTGTTGTATGGGAGCCCCCCAAAATAATTAGTTTATTCTAGCTTTCAGTATTTGTTGATATAGCGGCAACAGAAATACATCATCTGTGAAAATTTCAACTCTCTAACTATCATTCATGAGATACAGCCTTGAGCCTGGTGACAGAAGGACGGACGGACGGACGGACAGAGGAGCGAAAACAATAGGGTTTTACCCTTTCGGGTACGGAACCCTAAAAAAGTTTTTGTTTGCGAGTTATAAAGTAATTTAATTATATCCAGTATTTATTTGAAGAATCGGTACTTATTTGAATACTAGCTTCTGCAAGCGGTTTCACCCGCATCCCGTGAGAACTACTTCCCGTACCGGGATAAAAAGTAGCCTATAGCCTTCCTCGATAAATGGGCTATCTAACACTGAAAGAAATTTTCAAATCGGACCAGTAGTTCCTGAGATTAGCGCGTTCAAACAAACAAACAAACAAACTCTTCAGCTTTATAATATTAGTATAGATTAGAATCTAACTTTGACACCATACCTACTTACTAATAAATTCATCTGTTAAGAATTGAATCAAGTTTACCCGTAGCAGTAAGTGCTACGCCGTAGACGCATGCTACGAGGCGTAGCGTAGCTATAAATGGTATAAAAATTACCCCAACAATATTTCAGTAGCTTATAACATTACTATACATATATGTTTTATTATCTTCTTACACGATGTTCCCTTACTTTTGACATAAGCATAATATATAATTCATTTTAAATATAATGCCCTCACCATTTAAAAGTGTACAAACAAATAAGGATATTTTAAACCCACAGTCCGCCGTGTCAAGGTATAATTTTTCGCAAATATTTATAATGGCGTCCACGCCGATTTCGGCCATGGCGGCTGTTCTCATCTAAGTAGATCAGCCAGCTGCGCAGGACATATTATAGTGCACAAGCATTTGCGCAGACACAGGTGCACTCCCTATGCCTTCACTCTCATAGCCCGAAGGGACGGCAATCCGACACGACCGGAAAGAGATCAGGCGCAGGACCGACATTTACGTGCTCTCCGATGCACGGGTGAATCAATCACCAACTTCCAGACTACGGGCTGCTTTGTGAAAGTTTAAGAAAACCCACAAAGCGATTTCGGCCCAACCCGGGAATCGAACCCGAGACCTCGAGCACAGCAGCCGCACTTGCGACCACTAGAACAACGAGGCAGTCGCAAATATTTAATTAGTATAAATACCATAGGCCACATGCACTTGATTTGCATAAAATAAATTCTAAAACGTTTTTCTTTGTTTTACACGCTTAGCGATTTTTTTAACGGTCAAACAAAGACTTTCTGCTCGGCTCTGTAATTAGAATTTAAAGCAGTGTTTATGTAGTAAATTCTCTCTACATAATTGTATAACTAAAATATTAATAGATTTTACTTATTAGAAGTTAGATAAGTTTTAATTTCGTTCAATATCTTTTGCTGGGGAGTTTATTGCGCCACTTCTTCACAACAAAAACACTTAGGAAGTGGTGAAGGGCGGGCGTTTAGGGGGCTGTTTTTTGTTTTTGACGTTCGCAAAGTGCTGATTTAACAGACTAATTGAATGAGCGTTTTTGAGTTTGAGTTTTATAACTCATAATCCTATCATTTGAAAGTATTTTATTAGTCTATATTTAGCTAATCAAGTGTATGTAAATCAAGTATACAAATAAGCGGAAAGATCTATACTAAAAATACACAGTATTGAAATCCACTGTAACTTAATAATCGCACTAAATAAAAGTAACTACATATAAAATGTTTAGCACGTAATTATTGCGGAATTTAAACACGTTACTGACGTAGGCGCCATTATTTTCATAGTTATAATTATTAAAACTGCATTATGCTTTTATTATTAATTCATATAGTCACGAAACTATGAATTTGTCGCTCGTTAACTGTTTTAAATGTTTGTTTGAATACATCATTTATATTATTGTTTATTGCTCAATTATAAACTTGTAGCATTGCCAAGGTCGTTAAAAAATATGAATTTGACACTATTTTTTCGGAGTAGGAAACTACATTTTGGAAAGTATGCTCTTACTTATTACATAGGCTACTTGGTTTTATCCACTTTTGTACGTACTGACAATATACATTGCAGAATTCACGCTGATTGGTTTAGGTGTTTAAGGTGTTTTGTATTCTAAACAATATGGGTGCCAACTATGCTAAATATTTCTACTCAATGGTGGTGAAAATTTTCCAATTACGGTGTTTTTATTCTACGTTTACGTGTCATGATGTTTTGTATCTAAGTAGGTGATTTTATTCTACTTATCTAAATAAAGAAAACAAATTTTGTACGTAGCGTTTAGCTACACAGAATTATCTACAAAAAAATAAAACACATATACTTAATAGTTGAACCCTAAAGGCTAGAAAATTACAGAACCGATTAGAAAATTATTTCACTGTGGGGAAGCTAGACTACCCCCTGATAGCATAGACTATATTTTTCGGTTCGGGAAGAAGTTCCACCATATGCGGGAGACAACCAGTGCTTTTCACGCCAACGCGTCTACGCCAAACAAAAGTGAACTCTAAACTAAACTACATTAAGTGCAAACCGGGGTTAGCAGTACCGTTGCCGATGGCATACTGCTGCAGAAGGTCCGTCATATTGATGTGGACCACTCCTCGACGCTCCTGCATCAGGTTGTCGCAATGGGTCACCTTGCCGCTGCCTGGGCCGCCTGGGAAAATGGGTTGTGTTAAAAGGTTGTATAAGCGGTGGGCAGTATATTTTTTATGACTCTGGATAAGAAGGATATTTATGCGGAATAATATTTTTTTAATAGATGCGAAGGAATATGGCCTACCACGTTTAATGGTTTATCACGATTTCTGGATACGAAACGCAAAGAAGTAAATTGGAAAAGTTGTAGGTGATGAAAACATCTACAACTTTTGTTTTTACACTTTTCACACATAACCTCGAAAACAAAAATCATAAGAAAGAGAACCATTTTAAGAGCTTTTACTTTGAATTTGAAAAGATTTTTTTATCTTTCACAAAAATGCTAATGTTTTCGCGCTTGGTAAGACTTACCTTTCCTAAAACACCGCTCGTTCTGCAATTTATTACCTAGTAAGTAGGTAACTACGACATTTTTGGTAATAACTTACCCAACACAAATATAACAGGCACATTAGGCGGCTCGAACTTGACATGGCTGGAGTTCTGCATCGGGAAGGCGGCGACTGACGGCGTCGCGCGGCCGGCCCACGCACTCTCGCCCCGGCTGTGCTCCCCGCCTGTCGTCTCCAACTCTTCATTTTTTTGTTCTGGATAATTACCAGATATGGTTTGTAATGAAATCACTCGCTTTATGTGGCTAGGAATGTATCAGAATATGGATCATCGCAACGTCAAGGGAGATTGCCACATTTAATTTTATGTATAGGTATACCTACATAACATCTTTTTTTTTAAGGACGTCAAAAATCATCAAATGACCCCTCCCGCTGTGGGTTAGCAGCGGCGAGGGAGTGTCAGACTCTTACTAACTAAAAACCGTTGTGTTCCGTCGTAGGCCTTTTATGTGCTAGGGCCGCGGTATTTATTTCGAACAACCCGCAGCCCCGGCAGAGGTACATAAAATCTGAAGGGATACGAAATATGTTGGGCGCCAATAGCAATGTTTGGAGGTGCTACACGTTACATGTTTTCTTCAAGAAGAAATATCATTTATCACACACACTCTTTATGATCACACTATGCGTCATCGCTACCTAAAGCCATTTTCAATGTGTGTAACAATGAGATTTGTTGGGCGCCATTAACAATGTTTGGAGGATTATGCTTCCTTGAAGAAATAACATATGCCACTCATTTTATTTGACCATGAATAGTACCAGATGGTGAGTCATTAATAAATGAAATCAATTGTTTGTTGTAAGAATTGTCGTAAGGAGATTGTTGGGCGCCACTAGCAATTTTTGGAGATTTCGTGATAGTTTACTTCGTTTATAAATATATCGAAATATATTGTTGTTTACTCAGCAGATGTCTTGTTCAACCATGGATTTAGTTTTGCACTACCTATGTCAAAGCGTTTTGGGAAAAAGAGTTCTACAAATAAGTACTTTGACAATATTTTTCATCACAATCCTTACTTATTACAAATTAGAAAGTAAGTTTGTTATTTACGCTATCACGATTAAACGGCTGAGCTAAAAACGAAAAGCACGGAGATATCGCCAACTTTGAATAAATCTTCAAAATAATACGTTGAGCTGCAAAAATACGTACACATTCCGAAAGAAATACGTGGGTAGGCATATAAAATACCAGCAATTTCAAATGACAGCCATTGAGTACTCGGAATTGCAAATTCGATTCAATGATGAATAACAGATTTCTGTTTAACTGTAATTTTGACAGGCACTTTGCATTTTCTTATTTTTTACGTTTTTTACAACATGTCTCAGACTTCAGGCTGTTTTATGAAGATTATAAAAACCTATAAAGTGATTTCGGGCAGACAGGGGATTGAACCCAAGATCCTGTGCGTAGTAGCTGCGCGAGGAAACTTCTTTAACGAAACAATCGTATAGCGCACGGCTGCTGTTTTTCCGCACGTATCATTCAACATTCGCCAGAGTTAAACAATATTAGAACTGTCTTAGGTAAGATTTGAAGTTTATATTAACAGCAACCTACCTTCTTTATTAAAATATGAAACTTAGTAGGTACGTCGATAGATTGTTTGGGGATTTTTTTATGCGTGATCTTGTTAGAAGATAGATCAAAACGCAGTATTGCAAAGACTTTTGACTAATAATAAAAATTATCATTACCTCAAAGAACCAACCTCTCGAGTATGAGGGCGCGGGTTCGAATCCAGGTCAGGCAAGTACCAATGCAACTTTTCTAAGTTTGTATGTACTTTTTAAGTATATCTTAGACACCAATGGCTGATAAAAAGGTGAAGGAAAACATCTTGAGGAAACCTGGACTATATAGTCTGAAATCACCAACCCGCATTGAGCAAGCGTGGTGATTAATGCTCAATCCTTCTCCGTGTGAGAGGAGGCCTGTGCCCAGCAGTGGGACGATAAAAAGGCTGTAACTGTATACGTGTACCTAGACGACTTTTTAAGAAAAGATCTTGAAATTCGATTATCTTGAAACGGGTTAACTTTTGCCCAGTGTATCCCATGGTCAAATTTGTCCGTATTGACCTATACTATCACCTCATGAAAGGATGCGGACTACTTACAAGTAACCCTGTATAACATATCAGTTTGTTTTTGTTCACTTGAAATACCTCAAGATTCATTTATGGACCGTTCACCTTTACCTGCTCTCGGATTATTAGGCATACTTAAGTGAAATTATACAGTAAGTACCTTCAACTTTCATTTTCCCGCACCCTTAAGTAATAAGTTTACGCTCCCTGATAAGAGTACCTGTTTTCCCACATTTGGGTTTCAAAAAGTTGGGCGATCATACTAAGAAAGTATGACAAACTTACATCCTTAGACTGGAATTAACCGAGGAATATTATGATTCAAATCAAAACTGACAAAAGACTAAATTCTAACAGTATAAGAATCAATAATAATATGCTACTTTGAAGTATCAGGATAATTTATTTGTCAAACGTATCACAAACCTTAGTTACGTGAAACAGCAAGTCAGTGTTTGCAGTGGCGCCCAACCGGGACCCCACTGTTATCGAACTATTGATAAACAAACAACAAACCGGCACGAACATGTGCGTACAAAATTATTATTACTGTACCTAAATGTTTATTCTCTCCGATCTTATCAACATAATTGGACATTGCTATTGGCGCCCACACTGGGACAACTTAACACGTGTAACAACACTTAAAAATACACTTACCAGTGTCTAAACAGATGCCCATATTCCATGAAGATGCGAATTAATTTCAAAGTCTTTCCACCAACAAACTTTTCGACACAGGGTCCGTTATAAAAAAATACTTAACTAATGTTTTTAATTGGCACTTTACAAATAAAATATACATCCAAAACACGCGTGTAGTTCCGTTGTCTACCGGCCACGGGCAATCACACGCGGCAATTAATAGTTTATCGATTGAAGGACGCGACCTTCATAGACGAACCTCAAAACGAAACTAAACATAAAACTCTTTAAATGGAAAATTATCTCATCTTACAAAACTTTTAACTGATCGACTTGGTTTGAGTTATTCGGAAGTTGTGCCTTCGTGATAGCATTTCTGCGAGCGGTTTGAATCTTAATGGCATCGCGGGCCAACCGCTCCGTCGCAGCTCTCACACACGACTGAAAGGAACACCTTCCTTCGCGGGCACGACTGACAGAACACCAACTGTCTCTTTCTAACGTGTGACAATACGCGCGTGGGAGTGGGACAAGTCACCGGCTGAATAATTAAAACCGCGACCCCCTTCATTGAAACAAAGTAATTACAGTATAAACTGCAAGAGCAACTCCTGCAAGTGACTGATGACGATGTTTGCTCACTAAGAAACACTTTCGATTAGGGTCATAATAATTTTTCAGATCGACAGCCCCAAGGTGATAATATTTTATTCATAACTGTTACATTTACGATAATTGTCACGTTCAAAACTTTTCAATTCTATGAAAAGTATGCTCCCAATTACTAAATATTCAATACAGGTAAATATTCAATACAGTAGAAGTTTGTGCTGGTGTGTAATTACCTTATTAAAATTTTATTTTGAATGATTCATCGACAGCTCACGGTTCTTGGTGGCCGGGAAAGTTTTCCTTGAATGTTTTCTTGTTTGAATAGTGGCTGGTGCCCTTGTTTTGTTGTAGGCTAAGCTTTTCGTGTCAAATTTTTTGTGGCACGAGGAAACGTGTGAATAATAAAAAATAAATTTAAATATTAAATTATTAAGAATAAATAACAGCAGTTAGTGCAGGTGCCTACATTAGACAATCGTGACGGTTTTGGGAAAAAAAATACAAAAAAAGCATATTTTTATGAAACATTAAGTTTATATTTCGTTTGAAACTCCATTGCACGGTAAACTAGTGAGTGCAGAGATTCGGAACAGTATGAAAATTAAAAATAACAGATTCTATAATCACATTTGTTTTATAAATTATATAAATATCAACCTTAAGTCTAAGTGGGTAAGGTCTAGAATTCTGGTTGCTTTAAAAATTAAGTACAACTTTGTACGTATAGAATTAACATTTTTGAAGCATTTTTTTTATACTAATTAATGTACTATTTACAGTATGAAGTCACATAGTGCTTAACAATTATTCTGGCGTGAGTCAGTTTGGAAATTCGTTACATACTTAATTTACCTTGATATAGGTATCTTAAAAAACGAATAACTACTTTAAATTGTTCTATACTTAATTAAGTAATGTTTAATATTAATTTTGTTGAATAATATAAAAAAAAAACATAGAAATTGACAATTGATATTTTCATGACACAACCAAATAAAGATTTGAAAAACACAAAAAGCCCATAAATTGGGAAATAATTACAAACAAAATATTTATACAGGTCCATGAGTCATCATCGATTACAAATATCAATATCGATAAAAAGGAATCCCAGAGAAGCACACCTCTATTGTTTTGACATCTCGAGTCAAATCAGTGTCTAAATTCCCAAATATTTTTCTGTGACCCTAAAAGAAGGTTTATGTATCCAGTGGGACATCTTAAAGCCCAAACAGCCTTACTGAAAAAACTTACACATTTGTCGAACACTTGTCTAAAAAAAATGTGGCTGCAAAATAGACCTTATTTCAACGTCATAATCTGACATTTTTAATACAAGTGTTAAACTGACGTTTAAAAGTTTTTGTGTTATGACGGACCCATCAGACACTACTGTCTTCATAGTGTTTTAATAGTTGGGGCTTTTCATGAAATTACTTTAGTGCTTTCAACATATAAAATATAATATATATTATAAAATATAATATATATTAAAAACGACTATACAGGGTGTTAGTGTGAACACCGTTATCCTTGAAACCATACGTAGTTGACTTGGTTATAATTTTATTTATCTGAATTTAAAAATAAATGAACGTTTCTTTCATTTAAAATTTTTAATTAGTTTCTTTCCGACACTGTCCGTAAATTTAAGGATACTATGCGCGCGAGTTAAAGGGCGGTGACCTGCAGCACTCCGTTTAAAACACATACAAATAACCTGTGATGTAACTTCCCTTCATACTTTTCCTGGCTTAGGACAGGCAAAAATACCTACTACTGTAGCTTGACGAGTGAAAATTTAAGTTAATTTATTTTTGCCTCAATTTAAGTTAATTTACGTTCTATAAGTGAAACCAAACCTCTGGTTTCAAGGATAACGGTGTTCACACGAACACCCTGTATACATAGAAAGATTAGCTAACTAAGATAACACGAATGGAAGAACTTGTTTACTTACACTAAATAAATGCGTATTTTTTATTTACAATAATAATCATTATATATACTACATAATGAGTATACAATGTCTTACAATATTGTCTAATATAACTACGTCTTTAATTTAGGACATAAGCATACAAAAATAATTATAAAATAATAATAATAAATTGTTAGAAAAAATAAATGTGTAATCAACTTTGATGGATTCTTCTTAAGTAGTGTGATATCAAAATATTGGAAATAATAATATTACAACATTATAGCGACATTTTTATCTATACTAATGAAATATAAAGGATCTTAAATAACATGACTGAAACTATTCTTTAAGGGTCCGTTCAGATAGACCGGGTCGGAGAGCAGAGCAAATTCTTAGCACGTTGAAAATTGAGTACTTAGTATTTCAAGTAAGGTCTATTTTGGAATGCGCACTGCTTTTGTCGTTGACAAAAGGACAAAAGCAGTGCGCATGCAAAAATAAATTGTATGATTCAATATGTTTTTGCGAAATTGTGATACGGTGCAGTATTTAATGCCTTTTTCTATATGAAAATCAATTTATAATGAAATTATACTTAGACACTTCACAAATAATAACAAATGAAGGCCGAGGGAAACTTCAAACTCACACTAGGACGGCATGGCAGGTGATTTTGATTTAGCCACTTAGAAACATTGAAATTTATGTCGTATCGATACTTGAATTACTTTTCACAACAAAAAACTCCCCTGCTGTTCCGTCCCTGTGAGAGACCATTGGTTACAAGACCAAGCATCAGCGCCATCTATCGGTCAGAAACGGCAACACGTGCTTACAGAAACCTTTAAAATAACAAATAAAGACTATTGCGATAAATTCAATAACATTACACAAATTATATCAATATATTGAGATAACAAGTCGTTGGATGGACTTCAAAATATCACATTTTTTATAATAATATATATATTGATAGTAAAATATTAAAGAGTCAATGAGCACCAATGAAAAATTAACACATGAAAATAATATCGATTTCAAAATTATTTATTGAAGAAATTAGCTCGATATGAGAGTTGATAATTATATACAGAAGTAACAAAACATATTTATTATTGTTTGTGCATTGAAATGAGTAACTTTAAAGCACCAAGGAAATTATAAATTAGATAAAAACTCTAGTTTACAAAAAAATATGTCTGTCTGTCTGACTGTCTGACTGTACATTTGCTTGTGGATAAAGTTCTGTAGGTAACTTACATGTTGAAAAATTAACAATATTTAATATAATATGTTTGCAAATAAAAAAATGTAAGCATAAAAATATATTCAATAATATCGTCAATGTATTTACATAAAATCTACAATTATCTATAAGGTGACGATTTATTTCATTCCAATCGATTAACAACACAGAGGAAGGAAAGATAGCGGAGATGCCATAAGGAAGGTAGGTCAGGCGCCTTCTTGTAGGTCAAGTAACATACGGTAAGCGTGATCAGTTACTGGAATTAACGAAGTGTTCGGGGTTCCTTGTCAAATCAAAACCAATCTGTCAAAGATTAGTCTTGATTGACTGGTCATTTTATTTTGAAATTAAATGGACAGCTTCCATATAAAGCATGTAAGAAAGAAACTAGTAACGTTCCTCGTCCCCCAAACACACGCATTTTGGTAAACAACTTTCTTAGGCGATTTTGCGTTATGACATCTCCGCTAGTCATTTTGTTCTCCGTGATCAACAATCCATATACACACAGATTTTTCTACGAGAGAAATCTTTATGAAAAATGTCTTTTCGTGTAAGTATAAACATGTCACTGGAAATTAAACACTAAATTCGATAACTTAAGGAACTAATTCCTATGATTGTCTATTAAGTATTAAGGCCTACTTTTTCTACTAACTAAATTTCGTTATCTAATTTATTAGAAGGCCTAAGTTTAAGTACCTAATAAGATATTCTCTAAAAATAACACAATTTTAATTGCAACTTTTGAGCGTGACTAAATTTTTGGGACATTTTTTTTTTACTTTTTTTTTAATGTGCCAAGTTTTTTTTATTAACCAGCATTTTTTAAATTCAAAATTGGAACAGCCAATTGTGCTTGCCATAGACTAAAATACATTATTGTAGGTTATTATTGTTTTGGGTTCCTTCATAGCAACATAAAGCGGAATAGTTTATTTAATCGCGACCATTATCTAATTTTAACTCAAACGAAAAAATAGGTCATTGTTCCACGTTAATGGGATTAACTATTTAGCCACGCTCAACATAGCCACAATATTTCAATTCGTCCTACTTTCCCTGTCCACACAGTCAAACCGATGTCTTTAATATAATCTAACTCTGGAATGATCAACACATATTTATGTAAAGAGTACGGACAATAATATCATGAAAAAAAAAACTTATTCACTAAATAACTTGATAATTAACAAAAAAAATATATTAGTACACAAAAATATATTTAAGTAGTTATTTCACCTGGAAATTGGGAACAAAAAAAAATAAGTCGATAAAAAATTATTTTACCTCAAAAAGGTATAATGTGTCCTTACCTTAAGAACGGTATACAAAAGTAAAATTAAAAAAACTTTCATTTAGGCCTTATTTTTTCATAGAAATATATTTGGGCGACATTATTAGCTTCTTTGGCTAACAATTTTCTTTTGACAAAATTGAAGTGTTCTAACGCGAATTCATAGAGTTCGTTTTCCATTTTCCAAATTGTCGATTGTTGTATTTTGTCTACAGTAAGGAGGTTAGGTTCTATCTTAGAGCTAGTTTGTCTTAGATGAGACTTGTTGCTGTTTAAGTAATATTCTGTGGCTCCTTTGAAGAAGCGAGGTAGAGTAGCCTCTAAAACAGTTATAAAGTCGAGCATTTGTTCCGTAACACCTACTAGGAGATAATGGTTGACTAGATTGTGTTTCGCCTGATCTAATGCCCATTGGTTGCCGGGTTTCCTAGAATAGAAGTGTATGTGTTATTTTTTAATATGTAATGTTAAAAAAAATAGGAATGAGGAAGGGTGTGATGCTAAAACTTTCTGAAGTATAGAGAGCGCGCCACGAATCAAATAGGGCGGGAAATTATGGATACGTACATGTTTCCATGCTAAGCAAAAGCATAGACAATAGTGCCTCATCTATCAAACTTTTTTGGTTGAGCGGAATCTATGTTTTAATTCAAATTAAAATTCTACATACTGTTTGCTCTCAAGACGACTGGAATGGTATGTAAATGCTATCCACGATACTCTGTCAAGTTGAGTATTCCAAGATCTCTCCCGTGATTTCAATTTTTTTTTCTACAAAGGACCGATTTTTTCAATCATCAGTTAACTTTTGTCAGAGGAATAAACATAGTGGTTTGACAAATGTTCATACAAAAACTGTCAAACATATTTCTCAGATGAGTTTTATCTGGCGATTGAAATCGGTCCATACCGTTAGTTGCAGAAAGATCCATTTAAATCAAAGTTTTAATTAAATCTATTGTTAGTACTTTTCATCTTTTTAACAAAGAAAGAGACGGAAATGCCTACATTTAAAGAAGCTTTAATTATAATGGACCTTTCTACAATGACGGTTAATCTCATATTTAAAGGGCTTATACGTACCAGCAGTCAGCAGAATGGCCACAGAAGAATGGCACTTGCAGCCACATGTTGTTGGGGTCACAATCCGGCTGACCCCGCTCCACGCATTCGTCGAACGTCTGTAAGATAGCCGCTCATTATCTTAGCATTAGTCTAGGAATTGTGGATTACGTCATGCCTAGATATCTTGCTAGGTTTTGTTTAAGATTAGCACACAGACAAAAAAAACTTTTGTTTTGGGTTCTGTTATAGAACCTTTACGTTACTTAGTTTTTTTTTTTAATGTTTTCTACTATTTACTGTTAATTTAATACACCTGTGGTCCCGATCTCAATTAATTAAATCAACTATGTCCCGATAAAATGTACCCTATCTCAGTACTTAGAATATCTGTGTACTAAAAGTTTATTTAAATCAGTTCAGTAATTTTGGCGTGAAATCGAGAAATACTGACAGAGTTACTTTTGGATCTATATCATTAGTACCATTATTGTTGAACTAGCCGTTTTCCCGCGGTTTCACCCGCGTCCCGTGGGAGCTTCTGCCCGCACCGGGATAAAATATAGCCTATGTTACTCACAGATAATATAGCTTTCTAATGGTGAAAGAATATTTAAAATCGGTCCAGTAGTTTTTGAGTTTATCCATTACAACCAAACAAACAAACAAAGTTTTCCTCTTTATAATATTAGTATAGAAGTATAGATTGAATAATGTTCATACAAATCAATGTATGGCTATTGACCCATATATTTTTCTATGATATACCGTAGCTAGGTACATCATTATATTGGAACTATAAATTAATTTAGCCTTGCAACTAATGATTAATTAAAATTGTAACAAACATAATATTTAATCATAGGCTCGACCGTTTGTCCACAATTATATCGTGTAACTGATTAATTGGTACGACAATGTGATAAATATTAATCTGTATAGTTCTCGCCAATGTTTGTGGGTATGTTTGATACTCTTCAAGCTAAAAACTACTGGATGGATTTAAATGAAACTTGGCAGTAATGTAGCATATTGTATATTGTTATGTTTATATAGCACCTCATGATTCTCATGACTGAGAAAGTTCATTTACCTCGCGGATGAAACCGCGGGCGGAAGTTAGTATTTTATATTTTTTTCAATTTCATTATTTTTTGCAACTATATTCAGCAACCAATGCTAGACGCCTTATGAAAATAAATAGATGATAAGTTTCATAAAACAATTTCTAACAAACTCACCATTTTATCACCATGCTTTTTCCGCACTAAATGCGGCCTGTAATTGTCACCATTTCTTAAGAAGTAATAATATGATACTAGTCTATCAAGAGGTTTTCTTATTAAATTAACAAATATAGGCTTTGATGTGGCTCCCAACCTGAAAATAGAGAACTTTTAATTTATTATTCTCCATGTATTTACTTATGTTACTTAGAATTTTTTACAATATTTCATTTTTGTTAACATTTTCTAACTTTTCTAGGGTTTGCTTTCAATCTAACCGGATGCAACTGAGTATCAGTCTTCTACATGTTACCCATCATAGGATTGGTGTTCAGAGTTTCTGAATTCTGACTATTCATAAGGACTGCCAAAAAGTTTAATTTAAATGATAGCCAGAGGCGCTAGTTAGAGGGGAGCTGTATTCGACTATGAAATTAACTATTCAACCCTTGTATAAACTAAAATACATGGAATACACCTCTTAGTAAGCCTTGTAAATCCTATCTGAGATCAGCCTATCTCTGTAACCCCCACACTCAGAGACATTTAATGATTACTTAAGTCACTCCTTAGTGACAGATTCTCATAGAAATTCTGCACTAACGAACGGCTTAAGTAACCATTAAATGTCTCTGAGTGTGTCCTTAACGTTAATTAATCTATACTAATATTATAAAGCTGAAGAGTTTGTTTGTTTGTTTGAACGCGCTAATCTCAGGAACTGATGGTCCGATTTGAAAATTTACAGGAATATCAAACAGCTGTTGTCCTTTTATACATATATGTACATAATTGTATGTGTACAGTATTTTGTATGGCATCATTCTTATAAATAACTAGCTTCTACCAGCGGTTTCACCCGCATGCCGTGGGAACTACTTCCCGTACCGGGATAAAAAGTAGCCTATAGCCTTCCTCGATAAGTGGGCTACCTAACACTGAAAGAAATTTTCAAATCTGACCAGTAGTTCCTGAGATTAGCACGTACAAACAAACAAACAAACTCTTCAGCTTTATAATATTAGTATAGATAAAACATTTGTTCTGAATCTGGTTCAGTAATTTTGACATGATATGATGATACAGATAGTGTAAATATTTAAAGTCCCAAAAGTTTAAATAAAATCTTAGTGATGGCACTACTTTATGCTTTAATATGATGTCTCATGTTTACTGAAAATTTTCAATTGTCCTTTGTATTGCTATAAGCTAAAGAATTGTGTTTACTATACTCTCAAAACATATCATAAGCTTATGACATAATGTTTTTATCTCAAGCTGGCAGTGTTTCTTAGAAATCTCGGTATAATGTAGCAAAATAACTATATGGCATAATAAGCAGAAACATGTGTGTAGGTATATATTATTAGTTGTATTAGTTTATATATTAAACAGTCAGTTTTTCCTTAAGCATTGATAAGACATGATTACTTTACAAAAAACTAATAACTTCACATATTATCCTTTTTGTATCTTATGTCAGTAAACATGAAGATTTTTACTGTATACTTTAATCTATGGTTTGAAACATAGAGAAAGCATAACACTAGGTTCTTCGGAAGACTGAATTAACTTTAAAAAAAAATATTTTAACTCACCTATCAAAGTTCAGGAAGGCCATGTGCCCATGATACAAGGCTGGCTTCACCTCCTTCCACTTGGTCACGTTCTGAACAAACTTATACTGGTTGTTCAAAGACATGATATGTCTGTTTGCAGTAATATTGATATGTAACACTTTAAAGTTGTTCCTCTTACACAAATCGTATGCTACGCCCACGAAACTCGTCGATCCCGTCTTCGGGACCCTGTTGTATATCACCACAGTATCATCGTCACTTTTCTCCGGTACTTTAGGGAAAAACTGGCGAGATTCCGAGTGAGTTTGTACCAGCCTAAACTCTGAAAATTTTAACAGAATTTTAGCCAATAAGCGCCAAAACACTCACATTTAACACACTACAGATCTTCTACATTACCTAATTTACGATAATTATCCTCCAAACGAGCGATTTCTGATTGAAAATAGAGGACAATAATAACAATAACGCAGAGGCAAGAAAACAGACATAGTTTGTTTATGTTGAACATATCTGTATTCGCCCAGACCGTGCAACTTCACGCCGAAATCAGCACTGGCATAATTAACTCGTGTACATTATAAATAAACTTTATTTGGGACACATAGAAATGAAAAATAGTTCCCTTGACGACAAACGCCATGTATTAATTTTCTATCACAGCATTAGAAATTTGTTGAATGTTTAACATTCCTCTAGCAGCATTCTCTTTCTACACTATCAGTTAGAAAAGGACAAAATACAACACAATGCAAGATAACTACTCTTTGGAGAAACGGAACTCACTCGCATTATGTCAACATTGGAATGTCATTTCGGCAAAGTTAGATTTGCAGTTGTAAAAATGATTACCAGATTGAAATAGCTAGCATTCTTTTCTTTCGTAAAAGTAAAATAAACAAAGTTCGACACTGACAGGAGAAACGTTTTATTTCTCGTGAAGCCGTGATAAAAAATGCTAATCCATTGCAAACAAATCATAAACCATCTTCAAGACAGATAGGTATAATAGAGCAAGCATCAAGTATATTATTTTTTGCCGCCTTATTTCAACAAATTTTATATGCTGTACACATCATTTGGGAAATAGGCGTACCCTTTCAGAAATAAACAAAGGCTAAAGTTGTTTTTTATATGTTTTTATCGTTATATACTTACGAGTAGGTACTTATTTCATGTTACAAATTCCGAAGTTCCGTGTGAATCAATCGGCGTTCTATGAGACAGTTGATATGATATGGAAAGCGAGTCTATTTCAAATTGATTTCTAGGGGAAGTTATGTTGCAAAGACCAATGGGCTATTATGTCCGAAGGTTTCAAGGCAAAACTGTACATGTTAAGTACCTACCTAGCTACTTCCTGGGGCCCGATTCTCCTAAGTTAATAATGTCAAAATCGAATAGAAATCGAATCGTAATATGATCGTAATAGCAGTTTTGTCCATATCGGGCATTCTGCTACTAATAGAAGACCAATCGTATTCGATTGACATTTGATTGGTGTGCGATTGGTCTGCTATTTTGGTGATTTTGGTCTATACGGTAGTTTGCTGTACAATCTTTTTGCAATCGTAAATCATTTGCAGACAAAATGATTCATTATTGAATGATAGAAAAGGATAAAAACGTTTATTTCAAAGAAAAAATAGCGGAATGCCACATACGCTTCAATCGTAATCGAGTCGGGATTGGATCTCAGTCGAATCGAGTCGAACGTGAATCGAAGTAAAATTAGGAGAATCGGGCCCCTGGAGTCCAAATTATGACCAATCGACTCGTGTGGTTGTCAGCTACGAGCTTCTCCGGTGCTTATTGAAGCTGCTTAGTAGGTATAAGCTTTTATCAAAGAAGAAACAAGCCAACCTAATTACAGTTGCCCGACATATCTTGGTAAGTTTTATGTCGTGGACGACTTTACGTTGAAGTGGGTACCTACCTGTCTATGGTATTGTGTAGTTATTTGGGTGATCCATGGGCTGGTATATAGGTACCTATTTTGCACAATAACCCAACAATGACGAATTGATAAAATGTAACAAAATGTACAGGAAATAGCAGCGTTTTACCTGAAATAAAACGCATATTAAATACTTACCTTATTTGAAGCTTACTAGTTTGAGATAGGCACCTACGTGTTTTCCGCTTTTATCTCCGTCCTTTTCTACCCCATATCTTGCATCTCTCTCGCACACCGACCAGTTTCACTCCCCACCAGGCAGGAGGCGACGAGTGTTCTCGGCGGCCACAGTTCGTCATTGAGTCGAAAACACCAGGCAGAAATTAAAATGTAAGCTTCAAATAAGGTAAGTATTTAATATGCGTTTTATTTCAGGTAAAACGCTGCTATTAAATTCTTGACCGTTATTTGAAGCTTACTAGTTTGAGACGTGTTTGTTATCGCCTGGTGGAAGTGGACGCCAATGTGAGCAAAAGCACAATGAAATTGTGTATGTAAATAGGTACTTAGGTACACGAGTAATCACATGTAAGTATGTGTATTGCGTCCTGGAATACTAATGTAATAAAAGTTAACTGCTACTGGTACTCAGCTACATCCTGTTAGACTGGAAGCCGACCCCAACATAGTTGGGAAAGGGGCTCGGAGGATGAGTAATAAAAATTAAAAGAGAGATGCAAGAACAAAAGCAAAATTGATTTCATTTTCTAATAGTAATTAACAAAAACATTGCGATACTTCTTAATAACAATAGTAACAAAAATATAGACATTAATCAGCTAGATTAATTAAATAATCGAGATAACTTGCTACTTCTATTTAGTGGGTATCTTTCCCTTCTGTAAAAATGGGCAAATGTATTGCCTGATCGCCAATTACCCTTGGCTAATATATCGTCCAAAGGTATATTGTCAACACAGATTTTGACGCTACCGCCGAGCGGAAGCTTCCAGGGGCCCGATTCTCCTAATTTTACTTAACGACGTTCGACTCGATTCGACTGAGATCCAATCCCGACTCGATTACGATTGAAACGTATGTGGCATTCCGCTATTTTTTCTTTGAAATAAACGTTTTTATCCTTTTCTATCATTCAATAATGAATCATTTTGTCTGCAAATGATTTACGATTGCAAAATGATTGTACAGCAAACTACCGTATAGACCAAAATAGCAGACCAATCGCACACCAATCAAATGTCAATCGAATACGATTGGTCTTTTATTAGTAGCAGAATGCCCGATATGGTTAAAACTGCTATTGCGATCATATTGCGATTCGATTTCTATTCGATTTTGACATTATTAACTTAGGAGAATCGGGCCCCTGGGGTTGTAGTTATTCCTGCCTCTTTTAACAATGTCTTAATCCACCCGCAATCATCGTTCGGGTGGCTGCCTTTGGTTGGCCTCTAACGGATATAAATAAATTTAAGGAATTAGCCGATGTCCGTCTATCTTCTAACAAGGAATTAGTCTGTCTGACTCAATACACTGGACTTAGATTTATATTTTCCTGATTATCCATCAAACAACAACCCGACTGCCTATGACTAGAACTGTCGGTCTTAGAGCCAAAGACTGGCCATAAGATTAAATTATCTTTGTTGTTTTTGAAATGTTCTGGGTCTATTGCAAGCAAGGAAAGATCATGGACTCGCCTTTTCGAAACAAGCTAGCAAAAGAAAGAGCAGCAGTGTGCCTGGAAGTTGCAAATGGATTATTCTCGTCTACGTTTACTGCACTTAAGTAGGTTACCAATTGGTCAATATTCCAGATGGACGGCTTCCCGGGGAACAGGTTTGCTCAGCGCTATTGATTTTAAAATGTGTCCGACTAGAACGTGTGAATTTAGCTCTCCAGCGGTTTCTGCATTGCATAGTGTAGCTATAACTGACTTGTGTAATAAAATAGTATTGTATGCTAGTTTATTTACTATGTGTAAGTCCGCTAAAAATTGGGTAAGTATAGGTCCAAATAGGGATTCAAGGATTCATAGGATCCAATTTCATACTTTTCGCCCCAATTTAACCATCGACTCCAAGCTGATTGATAAGTGTTGCGTGTGGATTGAAGAAGACTTCAGTCGGAGAGACTCCTTGTCCCTCCCCCCCCCCCATTTCCTTGACCTTGGCAGGGGGTATCCCCGTTGCTGTGTCTATCGGTTTCTGCTCGAGGTTCATCAGTGTGTAGGGTACTGCTAATGATCGGGACTTCAAATCTGCTCGCCAAAATACCTGGTGCCACCGAAGGAACAACTATGAGATTAACTCCCGTTCCTGAATTGAGATGACTGAGGACCTTCGGTATAAGGTAAGGTGGCGGGAATACCCATGCTAGCGGGTAAGTCCAAACTTGAGAAAAAGGCATCGTGGAACCCCGCTTTCGGGTCCTTCAGATCTAGGGGCACGTAGTACACAACTATGTGTCCCTGGGCTCGCTTCGAGGCAAATAGGTCCACTGCTGATACAAGATGCCACTCCGGTGGAGGTTTGTGTCGGGAGAGATGGTCTGCATGACTGTTGAATAGGGCCGGTATATGATTCACGACGTGATAGATTTGATACAGCTCGAGATCGTTGACGTCAAGTTCGGTAGGCTCCTTGATCGGGTGCCACCTTGATTTCTTAGATATGACGCCACAGTCCCCTTTTTTGCATTGAAAAATTTCTGTTGATCTCCTTAGCAACTCGCCGTTTTTAAATACTGCAAGCATCTCTTTCAGATCACAGTGAAAGGCTTTTTCTCTCTTGTTCCATGAACCCATTACGGGAGTTCCGTTCAGTTGTGCCCCCATCCTACATCGGAGGCGTCCGTGGTTATAAGGTGACAGGGAAGTGGCGTATGAATATCCAAGGTTTGGTGGCAGCTGACCAGCCATCACTTTAGATCTGCTAAGGCATCTGCTGGTAGGTTCAACATTGCTATACTCCATTCACCGAGCCGTGAGCCCACAATGTAACCAAAGAATGACACTTTTTCAAAATGGTGGGTATAACCCGACCGATGACAAAAACGTCACATTTTTATGTAAAATGTTCTTAGTATCTGTGGTCTTCAATTAAGTAGGGTTCTATGTATGACAGTCAAGACTTCTAGGTTCCGACGCTACATCTAGACATATATATAATCAAAGTTTACAACATATTTCATTAAAATTAAGAAAATAATTTACGGCATTTATTATATTTGATTTCAAATAAGTTTGAAAAGATTGCATAAGTTCCACAGACATCGTTCTAAAATATCATTTCTAATGTTGTCAGTATATTACTTTCGTAGTTATTTTTATAAAATATGATCATTACTTCAAACGTGACTTTAAGAACCCTTTTTATGGTTTGTTCACCGTTTGGCTCACGGTTCCATGAATAGGGTAGGTATAGATTGCTGTTCAACACTGCATTGAGGAAAGTGAGGAGAGCCCGGTAATGCAGTCTGTCGTATGGGACAACGAAAACTTGCGAAGTTTAAAAGTCCTATCAAGCTATGCAGGTGTTCTAAGTTTGTCGTGCTGTTTGTCACGTAGTGCGTTTTGTCATTATCCTGTTGATAATGCTTGCGATTTATTCACTTGCCATCCAAAACGTGGTGCAAATGATCCCAAAGTAGGCGAATATATCTTGGTGAGCCACCAGAAAATCGAGATACACAATTATAAGTAACCCTTGAGTTTTCAAAGTTTGAGCCACCCAATTGGTCACTGTGGCGAAGGTCTTGGGTGCCGTGCTTAAGCCAAATGGTAGGCACGTAATCTGAAGCAGTCTTCTTCTGTATACTAGTCGAAGAACATGTCTGTGACTTTCGGCTACCGGAAGGTAGAAGTAAGCCTGGGCGAGATCCACTTGCACAGCCCTTCGTCTTTCTGAAGAAACTCTAGCACCCGAAAAACATTTATTAAACTGAAGGGTTCCGTAATTATGAACTTGTTGAGAACCTTGAGATTGAGTATTGGACGGTTCTTTCCGTCGCCTTTTGGGCACAAGAAACATATTGGAAGGAAAGCTGGCAGAATTTGCAGCTATCAATAGAACTTTTTGTTTTATCATTTGGGATATGACGACATCCATCTCTTTGGACTCTCTGGTCAAATCTGGCATTATCTATCAAAGGTGGCTTTTGGCCAATGGTATGCGATACCCAGTTATTATTTTTGACAAGAAAGGCGGAGCTCCCATTTCTTTCCATTGGTCTTGATATAATGTTAGGCAACCCGCCTCTAAAGTCATAACTTACGTGCCTTGTTGGACGCATCAAAGTCCGCCTGCGGTCCTGGACGCTTTCCGTTTCCTCTGTTGGACATAGTTCCTATTGTAATTTGCTCGTGATGTCCCAAGGGACCCTTTAGAGTTTTGCGTCACACGCCATTCAGCGTGAGTGTGATTACCATTTTCCTTCGAGGGACGGTTATAATAGCGACTCTTCGAGAGTCGATCCAAATAGCCACCCTGCGAGGGTAGATTGCAATGATGGTACGACCCGCAACATGCATGATTGGTACCCTGCGAGGGTCCGTGATAATGAGCCGACCCCTGCGGGGGGTGGCTAGAATACTTACTGGTCCCTACTTTGTAATGATGCTGCGACTCGCAAAATGCAAGATTGGTACCCTGCGCGGGTCCGTGATAATGAACCGACCCCTGTGGGGGGTGGCTAGTATACTTACTGGTCCCTGCTTTGTAATAATGTTGCAACTCGCAACATGCAAGATTGGTACCCTGCGCGGGTCCGTGATAATGAACCGACCCCTGCGGGGGGTGGCTAGTATACTTACTGGTCCCCACTTTGTAATGATGCTGAGTCTCGCAACATGCAAGATTGGTACCCTGCGCGGGTCCGTGATAATGAGCCGACCCCTGCGGGGGGTGGCTAACAGACTTACTGGCAGTCCTAGGCGGAGCGTACCAAGTCTTTCAAGGCCGAAAAGCATCACACGCCGTGATAATGAGCCGACCCCTACGGGGGGTGGCCAACAGACTTACTGGCAGTCCGTGGCGGAGCGTACCAAGTCTTTCAAGGCCGAAAAGCTTTCTTGACACCATCAGCCCTCTTCAAGTGCGGTAGTGACCAGTCCGAACTAAGGAGATGCTGGTTGGACCGCACCTCACACCATTCTTTTTTGTCAAAAAGTTGAACGCCTTGCAGGATTAAACTAGGGCCACAGGTGCCTTAGGAACTTCGGGTTTGCTTTCTTTTCCATAGTGACGTGCACGGGCTGTGGTAGCTTTATTATTTACCGCATCTGTATTTGCTTTATAAGTCACTCATTCTGAAAACAAATTACTGAAAAAAAAGTACACGGAAGAAACTCGTGACAAAAAAGGGGTAGATGTACAAAATATCAACACTTGATTTCGCAAAATCGAATATCGAACGGTAAAACCGTTAACAAATTGTATAAAATATTATAAACTCACCTGTGTTCTGCGAGAGCACTGAGTTTATTTTTCAACGAAATACTACAGCGGTTGGTTAGACCAACCTTCTCGGGCGGAAAACAAGACGCCAATGACGAACTGTGGCCGCCGAGAACACTCGTCGCCTCCTGCCTGGTGGGGAGTGAAACTGGTCGGTGTGCGAGAGAGATGCAAGATATGGGGTAGAAAAGGACGGAGATAAAAGCGGAAAACACGTAGGTGCCTATCTCAAACTAGTAAGCTTCAAATAACGGTCAAGAATTTAATACGGAATATTCCAAGGTGAGTCCTTCAATGCGATGCACCTCAGTCACCAGTATTCAATGGTGCTTCGCCCCACGCGGCCGGTGCGCGCGAAAAATAGCGCTGACATTAGTTTTCCCGCCAATGTGGGTCGCCGAAACGTCGCGTTCCAATTATCGCGTGAATTAATATCGTTCAGAATTTTATTTAAAACTTTTTTTTTTCATAATTATATGATGTCACATCTTTGGTAATTTTTATTATACTAATATTAGTTTTATTGTAGGTATGTACCAGACTTCTAGCTCTGTTCAAATGAAATAATCGATAACTTATTTACGCCCCTTTAACAGTCAATCAAACATGATCTTCATGATTTCATGATCGATTTCGATATACCTATATAATTTAATTATAGACCGGAAAGGGGCCAACCGTTTAATCAAAGTGAATTAAACCTTATACCATTCGATTAAGGTTTTATTCTTAAATTGGTATTAAGTGTTTATTTGGCCATACAAATGCAGTTTATTGGTTCCTTTTCCGGCCATAATGGGATCTCGATTGAGTTTGCACGTGCTAAGTAAAAGCGGTATCGATTGCAGCTATTCATGAATCGGTATTACATTTCGATAACATAACTCGAAGCGGTTAACCGTTAAACGCTTGAGTTTGAATGAGACCGTTAAAATTAAAATTATTAGACGTACAGATTGTGAATTTATCTTTATAAGAAGATACTTAAGACGAGGTGTAGCAATTATCTTTTAAAAGCTTTTTGAGACAGTCAAAGTTCAATTAAAAAATGAATAGGTAAGCATATACCTATACCTATTTATCTGATAGTGGGCCCAATAATTAGCTGATAGTTTATTGTGAAGGTAATCGTGAATCCAATCGATCGCTGTAACTAACATCTAACATCCATATAACCGACTAAAGTTTGCAGTTTGCGAATGTACTAAACTAAAACTTTTCAGGGCCCACAACAAAACTGTAAAAAATAAAAGAAAAAAACATCTGGACTTATTTTATATCTTATTAAATTTCATTTCATCTATTGCTCACATAGCTACTTAGCTTTTTTTTACCACAACATAAAAATCAATCAAATACTAAAGGAAATGAGAAATGGCGGGGTTGCTGGACAGAAATAACGTTAAGTTACGAGTCTCATCCCTCAGCGAAGAAATTAGACAAGGCATGCATCATGCGTGATTGCAACTGCCAGTTATGAAGGGAAGCCAAGGATATTATTTGTCTATTTATAGATGCAGTTAATTGCCATCCTGGTGCAAGTCGAGAACTATTTAAATGCATAGTCGGCCCTAAAACTCGAGTTACATAGTGAAAACTTTTTGTAAGTCCAAAAAAAAACATAAGAAAGTTAAGTCTACCTAATGTCGGATAAATAAGACGATAATGTTCTTATATTTTAGTAGATTATGGATCACAAAGATTAGGAATGATAGCAAAAAAAGGCCTAAACTTCAAAGATCTCTTTACTCTGAATCTTCTTAATTTTGCTATATTTCGATCCCAAATCCTTAAAGCCATCTTTTCCTCTTCTTCCATTTTCGAGGGAACGTTTATCGGTAATAGGTACATTCAAATCAATCAAATCAAATCAAATCATTTAGGTATTTCATTTAGGCCTTTACAAGCACTTATGAACGTCAGAAATTATTGATAGGTATCTTTATTCACAAATCTGTCAGGATATTAAATCAGGGCAAGGATTAATTAGTTACATTAGATTACGTATGTCCCGACTTCGCCAGTCGTTCATCCCGCGTCTTGCCGAGCGCACGTTTATTTATAACAACGCCCTTCACGATCGGGACGCTTTCGAAATATAGATCAAGTTTACAATCACTGTTATTTTCATATCAAACAATAAAAAAAAACAATTTTACATTAACGACGTTTTTAAAGTCGTGTTCGTAATTTAGCAAAATGGAAGTGGACCGTATTTTGTACATTTTTGGCAGCTTTACGCGTAAGAAGCAAGATAAGAGGAAGTCTTTGGACCAGCTATCTTTGAGCGCTGGGAACAGCCCTCTCCACGCGAAGGGTTCCAGACGTCCTGTCAGCCAGAACCTGAATGTGGCTCCAAGGACTTCAGCATACAATGACAGCAGGAAGAGTAAGGTTAAGGAATGGGATTGTGGGATATGTAAGAAGGAGTTGGTGGAACCTAGACTCTTGGGCTGCCTGCATAACTTCTGCACAAGATGTCTCGAAGGCCTGCACCAGGAAGGTGAAGCTGAGGTGTGGAGCGAAATTGATGGTGGTGAGTTTAAGACTTCTAAACATACTTTTCGTTCAGTAGGTAAACTTGTTGTATTTTCAAGGGGGTTGACAAAGGGTCCTCTTTCCCATAAAACTTTAACGACACAATCAGGACAAAATTAAGGCAAAACTATGAAAATTGGGCATTTCTTGATAAACAATTTCAACAGTGCAAGTAATGAGCTAAACTGAGATCCACATCCTCAACCTCGCTTTTAACCGACTTCTTAAAAAAAGCAGTTTCTAAAATGCACTTATGCAATTGTGCGAATCTTCGTGAATCCTTAGTGAAAACATTTTGGCATGGGGTGAATCTGATTGATGTGGCGCGTTTGATGTGCCGACAAGGTTTTCAACCTTTCACCTAATTGCAGAGCAACCAATAAATGTCATCCCGAAATAGAATAATTCGATGTTTGGTCCATTTACTCACGTCAATATGATTTGCGAACTGCCCCGCTCTGTTTAGAAATCTTAAATACATTACATTTATAAAGATACAGGTACACATACCTATAGAATACCTAGGGAATAGAATTCGATATCACATCGATAGCAAATCATCGTTTCATTTTATTGAGTTCTTATACAAATTAAATATGTCTTGCATGCTACAATAGTTCAGTCAAAGTCGTTTCATCCACTACTTAGCAGGTTATTTCCAATCATAAAATCCTTTTGTTAAATAATGAATTGTTATTATCTTCTTTTACATTTTCATAAACAATGGCGCCTATTAAAATCTTCATAAAAAATATTTTGAAGAACTTACAAACAACTACATTATTTTTACCGCCATCTGGGATTCAAACCATTTTTTAAGGATGCCTGTTTAACTGACCAATTAAAAAGACCCCTTGTTAATAAGGTGTTCTTTCATAAATACTGGTAGGGATACCATTTTTGGGGGGTCTTTGAAAATGGTCGATGTTTTAAAGTTAATAAAACGATCATTTAACGATTTAACTCTTAGTTAAGTGCCGGTGGTGGATCTGAAGAAGCTATGAGACAGTAATGGGCCATTAATAGGTCAATACGAGCAGGTCCTAGGTTGTAAATGGTTCATTTGTTTTGGGTGGTAAGTAGGTTTATCACCCTTTGTTCTGTTAAGAGAGATGTTAAAAACAATGTTGAGCAAATTACTAACGAGATGTAGATAAATTAAGTAGTCTGTTAAAGAAAAGTAGCATTATTTTCTCTTTTTGTGTGTCTCCTTAGATGCAAGATCTGATGCTGATTATAACGTCCACATCTCAGATCAAAGAAATATTTCTTTATGGTCCACATTATGTCGGTAGAAGAGCGAATAAGTATGTCTTGCTTGCATATAATTATGTAGCTGACCTAGATCGCCATAATGCTGATTTATGGTCTTCTTTGAACACCTTCGACATATCTATGCACCAGCTTCTGCCAGCGGTTTCACCCGCATCCCGTGGGAACTACTTCCCGTGCCGGGATAAAAAGTAGCCTATAGCCTTCCTCGATAAATGGGCTATCTAACACTGAAATAAATTTTCAAATCGGACCAGTAGTTCCTGAGATTAGCGCGTTCAAACAAACAAACAAACTCTTCAGCTTTATAATATTAGTATAGATTTCGGCATGTCTGTGCCAAAAAATAGACTGGATTATGAGGAATTAGCCTATTTTATCGGATTT
The DNA here is from genome assembly GCA_963856015.1 of Helicoverpa assulta. Lineage (NCBI taxonomy): Eukaryota > Metazoa > Arthropoda > Insecta > Lepidoptera > Noctuidae > Helicoverpa > Helicoverpa assulta. The sequence goes on from CAWLCW010000008.1 coordinate 1,697,572, forward strand.
TCATACTTTTTGAAGGTCTACGGTTCTGCCCTACCTAAATAGGAGCACAAAATTGACCTACAACTAAACATGAAAGCAGGCGTTCGATAGCAATGCGATTATAAACGCTAGGTCAGATGTCTGCCTGTATGGCTTCCCATAGCTCGCATCGCTGCCCTTACCCATTGTTGCTAAGTAAGCATGTGTGAATGATGCAACAATGGATTGGTAGATTTTGGCATGGTGTGAATGGGTTCTGAAATTATATTATCATGTTTAGTTTCATTTTTGTCGTCGTGTCGAAAAAATGAAACTAAACATGACAACATGAAAGTCGTGGTGGCCTAGTGGGTAAAGGACCAACCTCTCAAGCATGAGGGCGCGGGTTCGATCCCAGGTCAGGCAAGTACCAATGCAACTTTTCTAAGTTTGTATGTACTTTCTAAGTATATCTTAGACTCCATTGTGTGTGACTGTGTTTCGGATGGCACGTTAAACTGTAGGTCCCGGCTTTCATTGAACATCCTTGGCAGTCGAAACGGGTAGTCAGAAGCCAGTAAGTCTGACGCCAGTCTAACCAAGGGGTATCGGGTTGCCCGGGTAACTGGGTTGAGGAGGTCAGATAGGCAGTCGCTTCTTGTAAAGCACTGGTACTCAGCTGAATCCGGTTAGACTGGAAGCCGACCCCAGCATAGTTGGGAAAAAGACTCGGAGGAAGAAGTTTACTTTCATTTTTGTAACGTGACGGTGAATTAACTGAATGTCACACCTTACTAGCTTCCGTCCGAGGTTTCACCCGCGTCTCGATGGAAGTAGTAGTTCCATCACATGAATAGAAAGTAGTACCTATGTACAGCTAAGTTTCATCAAAATCCATGTAGTATTTTTACGTGAAAGACGAACAAAGATACCTACTTTAAAATACAAACTTGCGTAGATATAAATGTTCTATTCTTTTTTGTTTCTCTCTCTCTTTCCAGCTATTTATCCCACATGGTGGTGGGGTCAGCTTTCCTAATTTTTCTTCTCCACTTTGCTCTATCTACGACATCGTTCTCGGACACCTGGCACTCCGTCATATCTTTCGAAACCACGTCCCGCCATCTGGTCTTAGGATGGCCTTGTGATCTACGACCGGGGACAAAAAGTTGCAGAGCCAAATTTCCCACGATGGTAGTCTGATGGTCCTCTTTAACGTGGCCATACCACCGTAATCGGCTCTCCTGCAACTTATCCGCTACATCCCGCACCCCTAGGCTTCCTCGCACGCATTCGTTGCGGATACGGTTGAGCCTAGTGAGACGCCACACATCCACCTTAACATCTTCATTTCGGCAACTTGGATGATAGGTATTCTTCTTTTTTTCTGACAATCAACAATATAAAATTAAGTACCTAGTAAATAGACCTAGGACTTACTTTGATCAAATAACTTGACGTATAAATTCGATTTCCCATACGTTTTTTTATGGCAATGTTAACCGATGCAGATAGGATTAGGAAAAAATAGTCATGTTATTGAAAAAGCAATCTCTGTATGTTGTTTTTCAGTGCACAAACAACAAACGAACAAGTAACGGTAATGTATCGTGGCTAAGTCATTGATTCAAACAGGAACTAAGCTAATGTGTTTCTAAATATAGGCATGCCACCCGGCTCGCTATGACAGGACTAACAAACAAACATTAGGAAACTCCTACAATAGTTACATTATCTCTATCTTATGCAGTGCAGTAATCTGTAGTAGGTATTTTTTTAAGTTTTCGTCAATTTATGCAATGTTTCAAGACTAGGGAGGGCTTCATAGTTAAGTGCCATTTCTCTAACATCTTGGTAGAAATCTTTAGAGTCACGCATACTCCCAACTTTTAATCGATTGATAGTTAGATCTTAATCACAAATCATTACGGAGTTGAAAATGGTTGTGCGCAAATTAAAATTGGCTGCAAAATTAATGGTTTAAAATAAATTCTTAGCCTATCAGTGGGCCAAATATCGACGGACAATTTGAAGGGTGCTAATCAATGACATGAAAGAGTTATTTCCTGAAACTCAGTAATGCTGACTTTTTTTACCAGGTTGCCAGGAACGGTTTTGTTTTGGCTCTTTTATATCCCCAAACCACAAGGCCCTTGTTATGACTGGGGCCCGATTCTCCTAATTTGACTTAAGCAACATACGATTCACGTTCGACTGCGATCCAATCCCGACTCGATTACGATTGAAACGTATGTTTCAAACGTTTATTTCAAAGAAAAAATAGCGGAATGCCCGCTATTTTTTCTTTGAAATAAACGTTTTTATCCTTTTCTGTCATTCAATAATGAATCATTTTGTCTGCAAATGATTAACTATTGCAATATGATTATAGAGCAAACTACCGTATAAACCAAAATCACCAAAATAGCAGACCAATCGCAAACCAATCGAATGTCGTTGGAATACGATTGGTCTTATATTAGTAGCAGAATGCCCGATATGGTTAAAACTGCTATCGCGATCATATTGCGATTCGATTTCTATTCGATTTTGACATTATTAACTTAGGAGAATCGGGCCCCTGTCATGGCCCAAGAGGGTAAAGACTCTTCTCTCTGTTGATTCATCGACAGTGACATGATGTTATGTAGGTAGGTACATATTACCTTGATTACCCTTCATAGATTATTCAAATTCAACTTCAAACGATGACGAATCGTAATAGTTAGGTACCTCAGCACACACAAGAGTTCCCCGAATCGTTACTTGCAACATTAACTACTAAACCTCTCGAGTTATCAAACGTTTGAACCTGTGATTCAGTAATCATAACAATAAGAAGTTAAACAGACGCCCCAGTTTATAAACTGGAGTTTATTAATGTTATTATCATTCAAGGAATCATCTTTTATAAGCGCTGTTAAATATCACGGCCGTGGTTTTTGTTTATGAAGTCAGATGGGGTTTTCGTTTATGAAATCTGACGGGTTTGTTTCTTAAATTTGAAAGTTTGAACTGGTCTCTTCGTCTGTTTATGAGTCGTAGGTATTTATAAAAGAAAGTTGTGTATAATAAAGTGGTGTAGGTAGACCCTGGGCCAGAGCTTCAATCAAATACCAGAATGGTTTATTTGAAAAAAATTGAGTTAAAAATTGATACCTAATTAGGTGTAACATCCTCATGAATGGCATTGGGGATAAGCAATTCGTTAGATCTGAAAAGTTTCCATTCTGGCGTCCGTCCCCGAAAATTTACAATCAGCTGCAAACTGATTACTTAAAGCTTTTTCTTTAAATTACATAAGTCGTAACCTTCTCCCAGTCCGTCCCAAAACCTAATTCATCGACACCAACATTAATAACTAGCTAAATTATTAATAGTAAATGAATCACGCTCAATGTCGAAAGTTTCGCAATATGTTCCGACAATACGTGTAATTCCTCTGCCAAAAACTTTGACTCATCATCATGTAACACTGAACGTACATTTTCTTATGTTTTGTCAGTTTTTGTATACAGAAACACGTGTCGTTTGTATCACCTGGCACTGGGAGATTGTTTTTGATTTCATTGTCATGTATTTTTAGGTCCTCCCAGCACCGGTAGCGGGTGAATACTTACATTAATTTGTAGGCCATTGTCATGGTATGGGCATGTAATGAGGAGGGATAATACGCATGCAACAAAATGTGTGCTAAGTATGAATGTAGATGGATGGAGAGGAAGAGGAAGACCTAAGAAAAGATGGATGGATTGCCTGAAAGATGATACGAATAGGAAGGGAGTGAGTGAGTGTCAGTATGACGAGTGACAGGGGAAAATGGAAGAAAATGACATATTGCGCCGACCCCAAGTAAAATTGGGAACAGGGCAGGAGAAAGAAGAAAAAGAAAGAAGTAGGCCATTAGGAAATTCTATCTACTTTATACTTATTTCTCATCTGAAGCATAGCTGAGCTGTTGTACCTACTTTAATTCATGTTAAGCGATGTACCTAACGCAGTAGGCAGATAAATCTCTAAGCAATGCCTGTATCTGAATTGTTCATGTTTGAGAAATCACGCACTCTTTAGGATTTAGCCTACCAGAATGCGTAAAGTCCAGCGATGATAATTATCTGATTCGCAAGATCAAATGGGTTTTGGAGAGAACTCTCTAAATTGCTCGCTAAGAATCACTTACTAAGAATAAGAATATGTTGTCTATTCTAGGATCAATCCAGCTAGACCCAGGTGGGTCTCGGTCAGGCTCTGGAGCCGGGTCAGCAGGCTCGGGTTACGAGAGCGACCTGCGCCACTCAGGGTCTGAAGGCAGCTGGGAGCAGAAACAACAACACAAATATGGAATATTGACTAGGAAGGTAAGTTTAGAGGACATTTTAGTCAGGCCTCCTACTATTGATATAGTGTCTTTAAGATAAATGTATCTCGATATCAAGATATATCATGATGAACCAAAGGTAGGTATGAGGCCTGAGAGTTTGTAAAATTGGCTAAATTCCAATTTTGAAGCTACACTTCATGCCTTAAATCACAAACACAATATTTTTATAGCATTGGTTAAATTTTCAGAAGAAACTATATTTTTCTACGATGAACGGTGCCCTGAAAAGCATAGCAGTAAATGACTGGTTGAAGCCCGTTATTTTTCTGCCAAACGTCACTTTAGAAATCCCTTTTAGCATCTAAACCTACTTAATAATTTCAGGTGTCGGGCAAAAGCGTGCAATTTCTACTCTGCCCAACCTGCGGCTATGAGACACAGTTACCACTCGGAGGAATAGCAGCTCTGCCTCTCAACTATGTGCTGCTACGCAAGATGGCCGCCGCCCAAGACCACGAGGGCGTCAATGTGCTTTGTGATCTTTGTAGCAGTGATAATAAGGTAGGAAATTGCATGTTCACAGCCCTTACAGGCACTTATGAATACACACAGTATCTTACTGCTTATTTAAATCGCGGATCCCCTCAAGACTGAATGATTAATTTAATATTTTCTAAGAACCGTTGATCTATTAGGAAATCGAGGATCAAGGGCGGATCCACCGTTGTGGGCACGATGGGCATGCCCACAACCTTAATAGACTTGTGACCTTACACTTTTACGGTCTTTTGAAATCGATAGGCTGATCATAACACAAGGGAACAAAATAAGACTTTTTTTTGTTGCATTTAGTTTTATGACTGTTGCTTACTAATTCGAGGTCACCATATTTTTTTTCTAACAGCTTTAGTTTTTGAGGTACTTTTGTGTCCCAAAACTCAAAAAATTCGCGGCTTCTTCACTTTGCGGTGATTTGAGTCCAATGTCGAAAACGTTCGATTAGTTTAAGTTAAAATTTAAAAGTAGAAAAGGATAGCACCCCCATAACGCCCTAATTCAGCACTTTCTGGTTAAGAAGAAGGGGTGAAGAACAAACTTCCCAGCAACACAGCTGTCTATTACCATAAAATTATTATTATTTACAATAGCCACTATTTTATTATTTTTTGTTGTTTTGGTACTGTATTGTTCCAAAACTCAAAAAAAATTTGCGCTCGCTACGCTCGCGGTTTTTTTCCCTAAAGAGTTTTTTTTTTACTTGTTTGGGTGATTTCGTGTTCCAAGACTCCAAAATTTTGCGCTCGCTTCGCTCACAGCTCCTTAATTTCACAATACTTTTTTTATAATTTCTTTAGGTAATTTGTGGCACAGAACTCAAAAATTTCGCGCTCGCTCCGCTCGCGCAACTTTATACGCTACTATTCTACGTCTTCGCTTTTGGTTTTATAACTTGGTACCTACAACAAAATCTAAAAATTTTCCGGCTTGCTACGCTCGCGCAAAAAAAATACTACTCACAATCTTTCCATACATAGGGGTGCTTTAGCAATGATTGCTCCCGGTACATAAGCTAGAGACGGAACTGATAGTGAGCATAATATGCGTTTAGATATATTCCTAAAAAAAAACTACTCACAATCTTTCCATACATAAGGGTGCTTTAGCAATGATTGCTCCCGGTACTTACATATATTTTTTTAAATCGGGTCCGACTTCCTCCCAAGTTTATTTTAATGCCAAAGTCCTGATGCTCAGAAAAAAGGAAATAGTTTAATTCAAAAGTTCATCCGACTTGCATGATTGTTAATGAGCATGTTCATGCTCCGATTTGTACTTAGCCGATTTTCTAGTAGCTGTGACCACAACCTTTTTTGAGGGCTGGATCCGCGCTTGTCGAGGATGAGTTTTAATGGTGGAAAGTAAAAACAAAACCGGAGAATTTTCAGTTATACCTTCCTACTTATAGCAAATCCGTGGTTTCTTGTATTCCTTCTTCCATTCTATTTAAACGTTTCGTTATTTGTCTTCGTAAGCTAACAAAAGGCAGCAATAACAAGAGCAAGAAGGAAATATACTTATAGCTAATATAAACTTATAGCTAATATAAACTTATAGCATGTTATTTCTTCCTTTAAAACTATTTAAAGATATTAGAAAGAACGCACGTGAAGTATTCCATCCGTGAAACATCTCTGCTTGAAATGAGAGTTTTCAACAAATTACTATTCGTTCCGTTTATGCTACATTTGATCTACAGAATTTCGTATTTGAACTTAGTTGTATTTGAAAGTATTTATATGTCAATGATGGAATACCATACAAAGGTATTTTCATCCCACCATCTCGGAAAGAGTAGTTTTACCCTTTGATATCTGAGCGCAAAAGCCGTTTTTATCCTCTAGAGCGGCAAAGTGATTTGAATTTAGAACATCGTGTGCAATACTCCATTTGTGACAATCTTGATAAGAATTTTCAAACAAATACATATTAAACAAATAAAATACTGCTTAAAATAATTATTCAATTGATTAAGTAATTTTTATTATTGTTTTTACATAGATTTTTAACCTCGTTTCATTTTTAAACTGAGTTTTCAAATAAATGAAATTTAATAGATAGGTACTCCTTTTTTAATTTGATACTCATATGTGCGCGCCATTTTGTTTTTTTGCATTTAGTAATTTCCTCGATGAAGTGTGATGAAATTATTATTTTTTACAAGCTTTTATTATTGTTTTAAGGTCGATTTTAAACCTCATTACATTTTTAAACTGAGTTTTTGCATAAATACATTTTAATATGATTTTAATAGGTACATCTTTTTAATTTGCCATGTTGTGACGTGCCTGTCATTTTCTTTTTTGAGTTTAGAAATTTCCTCGATGAGGTGGGATGAAAAGTTACGTGTTGCACTCGAGTGCAAAGATTTTTGACCTTGTGCTCTTTTGATTCCCTCGCTATCGCTCAGGATTCTAATTATTGAAACACTCGCTACGCTCGTGTTTCAATTTTAGAATCCTTCGCTTGCTCGGTCATCAAAATTGAGCCCGCGGTTAAAAAGCAACTTTGCACTCTTGTATAACAAATAACTATTTATTTTCGTTATTTCTGAGAGTAGGTCTTTTCAGGGCTATTGACTTTTGTTCATTTTTACGATAATACAATGTAGCGGCAACAGAAATAAATCATGTCTGAAAACAGCTATCACGGTTCATCTGATGGTGAAAGATGGACAACGAAAAATCAGTAAAAGGTACCCCTTTTACCTTCCCATCTAGATAATTCTACTATTTACAACATAACAACCATATTTCCTATTTCTATCTCTCAAAGGCAGAAACCCGCTGCAACCAATGCCTGGTCAGCATCTGCTCATCATGCGGCGAGGCTCACGGCCGACAGAAGGCGACAGCTCGCCATTCGCTACAACCCCTCGAGCCGGCGCCAACCAAGTATTGTTCGCAGCACCCGAAAGCTGAACTTAGTGTTTATTGCGCTACTTGTCAACAGGTAAAAACTAATCTTATTTTAATTAGGTACTTTGTCTCCTGGCGGTGAAGTTTTTTTTTTTAGTCTGAATTGTCCCATTGCTGGGCAAAGGCCTCCCTATTTTGTTTCCACACTTCTTGTAGGTAAATAACAAAGTGATTTTTTTTTCTCTCTAAATTATGGCATTGTTGTCATAACCACATTTCTTTACGAAAAAAGAAATAAAAAGGAAACAGCTACTACCATAACATTATTCAAAGTACACTTTTTGGACACGGTCCCGAATTGATAGGAGCGAAACCAATAAGTTCCTTTACATCAATTTTTACCTACCCCCCTTCCACCTGGCAAAATTTCTGAGTTTTTTGTACATTATCAGTAATTATATACCTACTTATCCTATCCAGAAGTTACGATCTCTCACCTTGTTTTCCTAAACTTGTCATAATCCTCAGGTGGTATGTCGCGACTGCTGCGTAGTATCTCACAGCGGGCACGCGCTGGCGAGCGCGTCGCGCGCGGCGGCCGAGCGCGCTCGCGTGCTGCGCGACGCGGCGCAGCGCGCTAAGCTAGTGCCCGAGAATGTGGAGAGAGCCTCCAGGAATCTTAGCGCTCTTGCCTATGAGATTGATGTGCGTATTATCAAATAAACCTTAACTAACTGTATAAAAGCGCTTACAGTATTTACCTATCTGAAAGTAGTTTGTCATCATCGTTTGCCATATGACCTATCCAACCAATCCTTGATTGTCGCAATCAATTTAACTCTTTTGATGATGCAAGGAAGATTAAAGAATATAAATACTACAAACAAGTTACGCGCGAAATACATAACCCAAAAATCCAAGAGCATCTGTATAAATTGTACATAAGTATTTGGGAGATAATTAAAAATAAGTAAAAGCAATAAATAGCTACAGATACATATGTAAAAACATACAAACATCTGAATTGATAACCTTCGCCTTTTTGGGAAGTCGGTTAAAGAAGAACGAATTTTCCCAAAACGCCTTTCCTCAAAAAACAGACAAATATCCTTATTTCTTCTTCCCAGTGCCAAGCAGCCCGAGTAGAGAACGAAGTACAAGAATGGGCGGTCCAGTACAGACGAGCAGTGGAAGCCCACACCCGAACCCTGTGTGCCAGCGCAGCGAGGGCGAGGGAGAGGCATCGGCAGAGACTCGACCAGAAGACCAGGGCACTGGACGAGAGGGCCCGACATGCTGTGGATGCTGTTAATTTTGCTGAGGAGGTAAGTGTTGTATAATAACACCCTGTCGGGTAATCGGTAGCGGCTTGGTTAGAAGAGGGCGCTAGAAGAGAGAGCCCGACATGCCGTAGATGGTGTTAATTTTGCTGAAGAGATTACTGTTAAAACTCTGCCAGAAACGAGCAACGTTAAAGACTTGATCAGAAGACCAGGGCTATTGGCTTACCAATCCGTAGATGCCGTTGCCTAGTATGAATACTATGCCCCATGACCAGTAGCCAACACGTTCTCTCTCAAGAAATCCCCTTCTTTCTGCTGGAATTCTTGTTCCTATATGTACACAAAAAAATAATCTTTCTTAAGATCACTATCAAAATTGGTAGGTAAGTGGAAAACCACCGATTTTAACGAGTACCTACTAGGTCCATTTAAACAGCTATTTTCGCATGCAGGATAAATTCTTTTCACAAGTTAATAGCATCAAAGTAAATATCTAATACATTTATATTCCAGCTTCTATCAGAAGGCAAAGAAGACGAGCTGCTCTCCCTCTCAGGGCCGGTCCTCCGTCGGTTAGAACGCGTGTCAGAACTGCAGACATTGTCAGAACCCCCGCGACTAGAGTTGCGCTTCGCCCCTCGTGCTCCGGCGACACACGACAACACTGTCTACGGGAGACTGCTGGCTCATGCGCCTGATCCGGATATGTGTGTTATTACTACCGAAGGTAAGGGGATGCACTTACATCTTTAAGGCTTTATTTCTTTGGATCTAGTAGTCGCTTTGGAAAAAACCTAAAAGCCCTAGCCAAGTCACAATTATGCCAAGTCCTGGGCCTTCTTGACATCCGTATCAGTCTATCTCTTATGGTCTCCCTTTATTGGTTGCGGTCATTGGATTTGTAGAGCTGCGATTTTACCAAGTGGAACCCAAATCATACAAGTAGATTTTTCAAAACCGAACCTCAAAAAATCATCATAATAAGTGTATCTAATTATAATACTTTATTCTTTAGACTGTTAAGATTAGGTGTTGTTTCTTTTGAAGGTCTGCAAGACATGAGAGTCGACTGCGAGCACGAGGTGACGCTGGAACTAAGGGATTGCAACGGAGAACGTATCTGGTGTGGAGGCGAACAGGTGAAAAGTTCTAGTATTATTTTCAAGATCTCGATAACCACTGACACTCACTATGCTAATCCATTATCAATGAACGCAAGGAAAACGCTTTGATGATTATTTTGATTGATATAAATTTTGTTCATACAGCAAGGGTCAGTGAAGTAGGGTTTATTTATTATTTATTTCCCTTCACCGCAGGTGGCAGGATACTTCAGACGACGTGACTCAAGTGCTCGGCCGAGCTTAGCCCGTGTAGTGGACAGTACGGACGGCAGTTATAAGCTCAGCATCACGCCAAGATCTCCCGGAGCTTATCTACTCGCTGTTACTATTAATAACAAGCCGATCAAGGTAACATATTTGGAAAATACCTGTTTTTTGCATTTAAGGTGTCCTTCTATGTCGCGTCCCAGACCGCCACAACCCAGCTCGGCCCAAACTATAGCAGATTTACTTTTCACCGATCCAAACCCTGCCTGCAATCTTTTACAGAAAGAAGAAAGTTTAGTATACCTATTCACATTTCCTGCTGGGACTGTGGGATTATATATAGACATTTTTTGAACTGTTATTCATATTTTTGCAATGGTACTCATCATATCCCAGTCTTATTTGAGGTCGGCGCAGTATGTTTTCTTCTTCCATACTCTTCTATCTGCCATCATCTCACAAGTAACATTCTTTCTAGTCATGTTCAGGTGTAATATACATCCCTATAACGCGTGTTCCTCAGGGCAGTCCGTTCGCGTGCTGTGCCCGCGCGGGGGCGGCGCACTGGGGCACGTTCCACTGCTGCGCCTTCTGCTCGTCCGGCGGCAGGCGCGACGCCGTCTGCGCCTGCGGGGGCCGCATGCCCGGCGGGTATAAGGGTAAGTCAGACAAATTGCGTCAATGAATAATCTTTTCATGTATTATTAGATCAAAACTGATAAAAAGGAAGATGTGACATAGTTATCTTTTGTCAGAAATCACTTATTCCTAAAAATATGGCTTCGTAACTCTTCACTTTGTTCTTAGGTAATTTATATTGTTTCGTAAAAAAGTTGCTAATAATTAAATTAAGTCAAGTGCCCAATTTCTTGTGTAGGCACAAAGAATTTGAATATAAAAGGTTTCTTTTATATATTTTACCTAAATTATTATTTTCTTTCACCCATTCTTTATTATGCCTCAAAAATTAATGACTAAATTCTTTCAATTGAAATGTTTCTCCTTCTTTTTTTGGCTTACAATACAATTAGAATGATTGATCCCTATGTCCCCGACTCCCGCAGGTTGCGGGCACGGGCACGCGGGCTGGGCGGGCACGCGGCACTGGTCGTGCTGCGGCGCGGCGCGGCGCGACGCCGCCTGCACGCGACCGAGGAACGCGCAACAAATGTACCAGTTCTCGCTCTAGATCAATAGCTGAATATATGAGGAGATATTGTGTTTGTTTTGTGGTTTTATTTATTCTTTTAAACTAGTTCCTGGTAAACTCCATTTGAAAAGGTAATTACATTTTATGTTATCTATACTAATATTATAAAGCTGAAGAGTTTGTTTGTTTGAACGCGCTTATCTCAGGAACTACTGGTCCGATTTGAAAAATTATTTCAGTGTTAGAAAGCCCATTTATCGAGGAAGGCTATAGGCTACTTTTTATCCGGGTCCGTGCCGAGGTTCCCACGGGATGCGGGTGAAACCGCTGGCAGAAGCTAGTTATTTATATTACGAACGTCCCGTCATCAGGCTTCTCTTTCGAACGTATTTTGTTTTGGGTGCTGTCAGCCTCATAAAGAAAAACAAGCTTGTTTAGACTTTTAATTAAAAAACTCAGTTTAGAAGTTATGTCACTTTAGTTTATAAGGTGCGCCTAAAAATCTATGTAAATAGGTACAATTATAACAATTACTTAATGCATTGTTTTTTTAAGTAAAAAGTGTACCTAATTATTTGGTAACTAAATCAGACATCAGAATATTATATGAATATTCGGGGGACGATTTATCTCATACCAATAGTTCCATCTTTCAAATATAACTTCCACTCAATGAGTCAACCAATCACGAATCGGCAATGTAACAAATAAAACCAAAATATCAGTTAACTTATAATTTATTTAAACTTACAAATAAGAAAATTATTGCTTATCTCACACTCTTACAACAACGACATCGATAAAACTTTTTCAAAAAGGGATCTCCATAGTTAAAGTATAAAAATATAAACATTTAACTATTTCGTTGCTATGTCATATACAATTATATTCGTAAAATTGATCCCGAACTATCAAAATCATATTGAGAAGATGACTTTTGATATACTTACGGAACATTCATATTGTCATTTCATCTATACTAATATTATAAAGAGGAAAACTTTGTTTGTTTGTTTGGTTTTAATGGATAAACTCAAGAACTACTGGACCGATTTTAAATATTCTTTCACTATTAGAAAGCTATATTATCTGCGAGTAACATAGGCTATATTTTATCCCGGTGCGGGCAGTAGCTCCCACGGGACGCGGGTGAAACCGCGGGAAAACAGCTAGTTTTAGAATAAAGAAAAACATACTACAAGTTTTAGAATTTATTACATTTAGATTTATCTTTACATTTAGAAAAGAAAGCATTTTCTTTATTTATTTAGATTTATCTTTACATTTAGAAAAGAAAGCATTTTCTTTATTTTTTAACTATAGGAAATCCAGTGTTTAACATCATTTGGGATCAAGCATAAAGTAAAGACGACAGAACACAGCAGAAATAAGTCATACACATTGATTTAGTGAGTACATACATATTTGTATTTATCAAATTATCACAGATTAATATCACATCTGCAAAATATATAAGTTTTTTTTTTTAAATTAGAAGATCCCTTGGTTACCTTATTTTATAATTTAGTGCCCATTTTCGCAAGTTCTTAATACCTACGCGTTATCTAACATATTTATTTATAAAATAGGATTATCATGTCATCTGTATGAAATTAAATGACATAAAAAAAATATTCAGAAGTGGCGAAAATGGGTATTTAATCTTATAATATCTTACATTAGTTGATTAAAAACAGCTTAACGATTTAACACATGCATACTGCAAACCAAATTGAACCTTAATACTGTCACATACAGTGCAAAAACGTATAGTAACCCAGTGGAATATAGTACTATAGTCATCATGCCATTGTGAACTGTATGCAACTACCAGTAAGGTTCAATTTTGTATGAACAGGAAAAAACATTTGGTTTTCATTTATGTCAAAAACATAAAAAACATTTAACTATAATATACAGAAGGTTGCTTATCTGAATATGATGAAAAGTCACAACGTAGGTATAGTAAGTTCAACTCAGTCTTGCGCGCGGCCTTATGTGTGGGTAACCCTTGTACATATACAGTGACTTTGTGTGCGTGACAAGAGGTACAGTCGGGTACAAATACAGTTATTTAGGGGTTGTATACGGGTGTTTAAAGAAAAACAGTTATTACGTAATTTAATGTTTATTTATTTATAATGATTCTGAATCGGTACTTGAAAAATCAAATGATGAATTTTCGGATTCGCTACTCTCCAAGGTGAATTATAAATTCTGACTCCATGTCAAAATGTCTATAGTATTCTTCTTTTTTCTTTTGTACATGTCGACAAGTATTACCCCACCCATCCGTTCATCAATTTGACTTAAACGTTCATTTATGAGTTTCATTATTGCCGTCTTATTTTGGTCGACATTATGCGAAGCAATATATTTTTTTTTAATATTCCCCACACATTTTGTTTACATTATTATACTAGTTTATACGTTTTTTTACATTCTTAGTCCACACTTTTATTTATTGTCCCATTTTTTATTTATTGACCCCGAGCTAGAAAATATGTAAGGAGTATTTAATTCATCTTAGATATTTCACCTCATTTATTTCTTAGATACTGTCGATATCAATTTGAAAAGAAATATGAGAAAATAATGAAAAACTAAAAAAAAATGTAGATAATAAAAGGCTTTGAATGTTGTTTCATTTTTTGAAACGCATATTTACCTGACTTCTTTAACATTTTCTCCGTGAAGAACTGTACATTTTCGTAAACGACTGTACCCATAACAAAAAGCCATAAGAACACGTCATGCTCGGACGACGTCACTGTCACACGAATGAAAGTTGTATATTTACAAGCCGACGCACACATAGAGCCGCGCGCAAATCTGAGTTGAACTATCTATACCTAAGATTTATTGAAATTGAATGTTATTTTTGTAATTGTGTATTGATACGTGGTTCGTAGATAAAGGTTCTTGTAGACATTAGACGACAAAATAAGAAATAAAATGTACTAGAAAAATGTTTTTCCACACACAGCTAAATGAATTCGTTGTTGAACATACATTTTGGACATCATCAAGTCTGTTTGCACTAGCACACTTATGTGTTAGGTATAATCATCGGCACGGATATTAAGCCCTGCTTAGCTATATTACAAATATATACTCCAATTGAGTAGTACACTTATCTAAAGACAAACATCTTGTATTTAGAAACTCAGTTTAAAAATAAAATGCGACTAAAATCAATGTGAATACAATAACAGTTACTTCTTCAATTTAATCATTATTTTAAACAGCATTTGTTAAATACGAGTATGTATTTGCGTGATCTCTCTCCGGTGGTGTCGGATTGCCGTCCCATCGGGCGCAGAGAGTGAAGGAATAGGGAGTGCACCTGTGTCCAAGCAAATGCTCGTGCACTATAATATGTCTTGCGCAGTTGGCTAATCTCCTTATATGAGAACATCCACCGTGACCGAAATCGCCATTGGACGCCATATGTGTAAAAGTATCAAGACTGTTTACCTTTAGTTTACTGCATTGGAATATAGAATTATAGATATGTTATTTGTGGCTTAGATTCCGAGTGCGGGTACGGGAGTGTAGGTGACGGGGTTCGGTGCACAAGCTTGCCGCACGCTCATCTCCCACGCGTCCAGGAGTTGTCCTACTGAACAGCTCTTTGGTAATCTGGAGATGGATAAACGAAAAATATATAAATAAAGACTACTATACCCTATTCACGGAGGCAAGAGCTAAAAGGTAAACAAACCATGAAAGGGGTTATTTATAAGTCGCGGTTGAAGTAGTGAACATATTTTATAAAAATAACTACAGAAGTAATACACTGACAACATTAGAAATGATATTTTAGAACGATGTCTGTCGAACTTATGTAATCCTTTCAGACTTATTTGAAATTAAATGTAATAAATGCCGTAAATTATTTTCTTAATTTTAATTAAATATGTATTAAATCGTTTACATATAAAAGAACCTAAAAGAATTGACTGTCAAACATAGAACCCTACTAAATTGTAGACTACAGATACTTTTCACAGACAGACAACATTTTACACAGAAATGTGACATTTTGTCATCGGTCGGGTTATACCCGCCGATATAACAATGAAACTTGTAAGAACGACCTTTTACCTGTGACAAACAATAAATGGATTTGATTTGAAGGAGTGGGAAGCCAGATCCTTGGCAGGCCTAATCTCGAGGGGACTGTAGTCACGCGGCAAGTTTCCTGCAAGCGACTCACCTAGCACACCTAGCATCCATAGCTCTCTCTAATCTCGCTAAAAATGAATGTGGAGCCAGGTCCTTGGCCGGGCGGGGCTTGAGGCGGACGGGCGGACGCGCGGGGTAGTCGCGCGGCACCGACACGTGCACGCCCGCCACGCACGGCAGGCGCGGCTCGTCTAGTGCCGCGATGAGGGAGATTGCCCCGCCACCGCCGCCGAAGTACGACATGGGTTCTAGAGATACCTAGGGTTAGAAAAATAAAATTACTCAACATTATTTCGAACGGAAAACTCCGAATACAAAAAAAAGATTTACGTGGACTCGCCAGGCGAGTCGGTGGCACTCAACGTGTTAATTATACCTTAAACCTCGAGTCTAATCTGGCAATTTCACCCTGCAGTACATCTGGGATTTCCATTGGTGGTTCCTCTAATTTCGGAATCTTTTGGGGTGTTGGTAGATTCCTAGAAGAAAATAAAAACAAAGACTTAAATACCTATTACTTTCTTAAAAACAGGTCCATATAACTGCGATATACAATATGTAACGTAATTAAAGCACACCCTCAAACACCCTAATTAGAATATTATGTTATAATTATAATACATACACTGAATTTTTAATTTAACATGTATATGCATTGTTATTTACTAAATTAATTATACCAATTCTTGGAGAACTTTTTGGTCATACTACCTACTACGCACGCAACGCACTCGACTCGACACAACATAACGAAACTACGGAAAAAGCCGACAATACACGAAGTCTTATTACTTTGAGTTACGATCTATTTGAATTTGTTTTGACTGTACAGGGTTAATATAGCAATAATTTCCGTAGTTTTAATTATTTTTGGTATAAAAAATTACCTATATTAAAAATGATATAAATCGATTCAGTAAACGATTCTGAACAAACTAATTTCAGGATGTGCGTTAATTAAGTTACATCTATACTAATATTATAAAGCTGAAGAGATTGTTTGTTTGTTTGTTTGAACGCGCTAATCTCAGGAACTACTGGTCCGATTTGAAAATTTCTTTCAGTGTTAGATAGCCCATTTATCGAGGAAGGCTATAGGCTACTTTTTATCCCGGTACGGGAAGTAGTTCCCACGGGATGCGGGTGAAACCGCTGGCAGAAGCTAGTGTTGTATATAAAGAAAATTAAGTTTTTCCCTTGTATAATTATTTCATTAGATAAAGCACCAAAGTGTCTAAGGACCAATAAAGATATGCAATTGGAGAGTTTTAATCGTGTAAATAAATACTGTGGTGACAAAAAAATACACTTTGTTATTACATAATTTGTTTTGATGATCCTGGACATCTAGCTTGGACTTTTCAACGATGATTGTGCATAAGTTGCTTAATTAAAAATACCTATAATCTTACCTCATTTCTGGTCCATTAAGAGCGTCGAGGGCTGATCCGAATGTGCGCTTCAGAGTGTGGTTAGCTAGAGGAGATTGTAGGCAGTTGTTCACTACTTCCAGCAGCGGGTTGAAGATTTGTTCCTAAATAACAATCATTTCTATAGTAAACTGAACATAAAATTACAAAAATAATCTGTAAAAAACCGGCCAAGTGCGAGTCGGACTCGTGCACGTAGGGTTCCGTACCATCCAAACTAATATTCTATATATATATAGAGGTATATTTATATATATCGAGCAAAACTGAGCAAAACAATCACGTTAGTTGTATGGGAGCCCCCCGAAATATTTATTTTATTCTAGTTTTCAGTATTTGTTGTTCTAGCGGCAACAGAAATACATCATCTGTGAAAATTTCAACTCTCTAACTATCACGGTTCATGAGATACAGCCTGGTGACTGACAGACGGACGGACGGACGGACGGACAGACAGAGGAGCGAAAACAATAGGGTCCCGTTTTACCCTTTGGGTACGGAACCCTGAAAAGGGGAAAACAATAGTTCTTTTTTTTATATTAGATCACTGGCAAATGCTTAGACTAGCAGCTACACAAAATTTTA
This sequence comes from Helicoverpa assulta, assembly GCA_963856015.1. Classification (NCBI taxonomy): domain Eukaryota; kingdom Metazoa; phylum Arthropoda; class Insecta; order Lepidoptera; family Noctuidae; genus Helicoverpa; species Helicoverpa assulta. The sequence continues at coordinate 1,715,234 of CAWLCW010000008.1, forward strand.
AGGATTTGCAATTAGCCATAAACAAGAACAAGCACATCTATACTAATATTATAAAGCTGAAGAGTTTGTTTGTTTGTTTGAACGCGCTAATCTCAGGAACTACTGGTCCAATTTGAAAATTTCTTTCAGTGTTAGATAGCCCATTTATCGAGGAAGGCTATAGGCTACTTTTTATCCCGGTACGGGAAGTAGTTCCCACAGGATACGGGTGAAACCGCTGGCATTATAGATAGACAATGGTTCGGAAAATGCTTTATCCACTCCTGTGCTATTGAATCTCTTCACTAGTATGAAGTCCAATGAATTAAGTTATTTATTTACACAACTTATTTCAATTTAAATAATATTTTAAGAGTTATACCTTTCCAGCACTCGGCACAACGACTCCCTCGCTGCGTTTAAAGTCGAGTTTCTCCAGCACCACTTCACATTTGATGAGCGTCTCCAGAGGCATGCGTTTGTTAGGGTTCGATAATATGTCCAACAGGTTCTTCATCTTTGTCAGTTTTTCAACATCTGGGAATAAAGAAGTAGAAATTGATATCTAAGGTGAAATGTAAGTGTAATGTTATGTTATAAAAAAAAAGGTGAAGGAAAACATCTTGAAGAAACCTGGACTATAAAGTCTGAAATCACCAACCCGCATTGAGCAAGCGTGGTGATTAATGCTCAATCCTTCTCCGTGTGAGAGAAGGCCTGTGCCCAGCAGTGGGACGATAAAAAGGCTGTAACAGTAACAGTAATGTTATGCAGACAGACATGGTAACTATGACGGTCTGTCTATCCAGCTTTTAATTGCATGTTGGTGTAGATTACTTTAAATTATTTGTTCTTTTTAGGAAAGGCCTATTATAAATCTTGAATGACAGACATAACGGCTTTTTGACCGGTGTTAGCCGATTCCGCGTCGATAAATGTGGGGACACCCTAAGGGTCCGTTCAGATAGACCGGGGCGGAGAGCATCGGCGCGCATTTTTCTTTTCACACAGACCGGAGCCGATAGGCTGCGCGAGCGTTAAAGAGCATGCAAACGGAGCCAAACGTCAAGAAAAAATACACGATCTGAGCCGGTCGCCTCCTCTTATTATTTCACACCGAGCGCATTCGAGCATTCTCAATGACAAAAGCAGTGCCTATGCAAAAATAAACCTTACTTCAAATACTAAGTACTCAATTTTCAACGTGTTTAGAATTTGCTCTGCTCTCCGAGCCGGTCTGTCTGAACGGACCCTAAAGCTCACCCGCTTTTCTATACTAATAATATTATAAAGAGGAAAGCTTTGTTTGTTTAAAAATTCTTCCACCTTTAAAGCTACATTATCTACGAGTAGCATAGGCTATATTTTATGCGGGTGAAACCGCGGGAAAACGGCTAGTGTGAGATAAAACATGTACAGCAATACTCACTTTCTCCTTCGCTGACCATCCGATGGACCATTCTTCTCAAAGGCTCGATGTACTTGGAGAGCTGCCTGACCTTCTCCCTGTAGGCTGCCTCTTCGCCCCCAGGGGAGGCCACCCCGGCCCCCACGGGGGTGTTGAGCGAGGATGACGGAGAGGCTACCATGCCCATACCGACGCCCCTAGGCGACCAGTATTCAGGCAATCATACAATATTGTTATAACAGTTTTTGGAATTTTGTTGTGATGTAGCAAGGAATGTATATGAAGGTAAAGTTGTGAGAAAGGGTGCGTCCTGCGTGGGCGAATTTATGCAATTGCGAAGGTGAAGCGATCCCTCGTTATGTCGACTTCAAAAGAAAGCAACTGTTTGCTGTTTTTGCGTCGTGTCGCGTCTCTTCGCGTTTGCATTCAGATCGCTCACATGGGACGCACCGTAAGCGGTCGATATTCGATTCCTACGAGATACCATTACATTTGTTCTTGCCTGGATGGTGTGTTACATCACTATAACTATCAGATATGAACTGTCAGGTTAACCATCTTATCGCATAGTAAAGATAAAACCACGTTTCTAGTAAGACAAAAAAATGCCTATAAATAAATAGTTTATTACTTCATTTTGTAAATCTATACTAATATTATAAAGCTAAAGAGTTTGTTTGTTTGTTTGATTGTTTGTTTGTTTGTTTGAACGCGCTAATCTCAGGAACTACTGGTCCGATTTGAAAATTTCTTTCAGTGTTAGATAGCCCATTTATCGAGGAAGGCTATAGGCTACTTTTTATCCCGGTACGGGAAGTAGTTCCCACGGGATGCGGGTGAAACCGCTGGCAGAAGCTAGTTCTACAATATTTTGACGGTTTATTGAGTTTGATTTTAATCTGATGGATAAGCCCTGTTGTCACAGCATGACTGATAGCTTGGGCAATTAAAATAGACGTCAAAACATAGTATAAAGATAAACGGTAGTCCACTTTGTTAGAACAGCTTCGAATCTGTTCATTTGCCTACTCAAATTGAGTATATACAAGAGTATAATTATATTGTTTTAAATAGGATAGTATTTCTAAGAATATAGTTGTTGCAAGGTGTTACATACAATTAACGTCCAAAATAATGCCAGTTGTTTTTTTCAAAAATTTGGTCCTTAAGTACATATTTTCCGTATATGATACATACCTCTGTGGCTGCTGCACATGGTGAGCAAGATGGGCCGGATTGGAGGGCGAAGGGCTGCCGACACTGCCGCACGCGCCCAGCCCGCCCAGTGACGACATCGGGGACGTCATAGTAGCCCCCATTACACCTGGCGTTAGAATTGTTGGAGTATAAGCTACTTATATGAAGTTTAGTGTAGGTATTAGGCTGCCTGTCCACCGGAGCGGAGCTAGGCTGCGGAGTAGAGAAGCTGAGAAATATTAACCAATAGGATTGCCGCTCCTCTTCAGTGCGAAGATTTTGTGCAATCCTATTGGTTAATATTTCTCAGTTTCTCCACTCCGCAGCCTAGCTCCGCTCCGGTGGACAGGCAGCCTTAAACTTGTTTGGGGCTTACTGCATATGTAGTAGAAGTTTGTCTATGTATAAAGCATTTTTTGTTGTTGTTTGAAATCAGTACTGTTTCATCACTACATAGTATAAAACAAAGTCCCTTTTTCTGTCCCTATGTCCCTTTGTACGCTTAAATCTTCAAAACTACGCAACCGACTTTCATGCGGTTTTTTTTAATAGATAGAGTGATTGAAGAGAAAGGTTTATATGTATAATAACATTCATGAAATAGTGGGGAAATACTGTTATCCCGTGCGAAGCTGGAGCGGGTCGCTAGTTTATTATATAAAATAACATAAACAATTGTAGGAAATCGATTTGCAAAGGTCACTCCGTCACTCCTTGACAGAAATTAGTACTCAGTTGCTTCTGGATAGACTGGAAGCCAACCATAGTTTTCTTTTTTTATAGTATCTCGTGATAATGAATTATTTCTCTCTCTTAATAAATTAAATTGGAAAAGTACAGAAAATAAAAAATGAAGAAAGAAATGTAACTTTAATATTAAACATTTACAATAAACATCCTATTACAAAAATACGTGTCATTATAACATAGGTGACCTAATAAAATGCACTGATTGTGACTAATTTAAGTGATTAATTACAATAATTCTACGAAAAAATAATGATTACGAGTGAAAATATTTAAAATCTTATAAAATGCTCAACTTACTGGCTCTTATGGCAACACTATCACATTTCTTCATCACTAGATATCTGAGATCTAAGTAAAGGTACGTTTTGAGTTCTTGCCGCCGACCGCACATGCCACGACTGCAGGAAGTCGGCCGCAGATGCACTGCTGAGGCACGATTCTGCTAATTTTACTTAAGCGACTTACGATCCACATCCGACTGAGATCCAATCACGACTCAATTACGATTGAAACGTATGTGGCATTTCGCTATTTTTTCTATGAAATAAACGTTTTTATCCTTTTCTGTCATTCAATAATTAACCATATTGTCTGCAGATGATTTACATATACAATTGTAGAGCAAACTACCGTATAGACCAAAATGGCAGACCAATCGCAAACCAATCAAATGTCGTCGGAATACGATTGGTCTTATATTAGTAGCAGAATGACCGATATGGTTAAAACGGCTATTAAGATTCAATTCGGCATTTGCAGTCGGCAGCTAAATTCAAAACGTACCTTAACACTACTAGTAAACATTATATTATGCATAATATCACATATTTGCTTTTATGCACCATAAAATTCGATTTCAATAACTTTTTTACAAATCTCTTTTCTATCTACATTTATATAGGTTTACTAATTTACATAGTTATATAACCTATTTGTGTCAATAAATTACCGTCTTACCACAAAAACTTTACAACGTCAGTTTAAGATTTGTCTAAAAAAATGACAAATTATGACGTTGACTTATGGTTCATTTTGCAGCCACAATTTTTTTAGACAAGTGTAAAACAGGTGGTTAAGTTTTGTAGTAAGGCCATTAAAGTTTAAGATTAACACTGGCACTCAGTTTTGCCATCCGGTAAGACTGGAAGCCGACCCCAACTTAGTTGAGAAAAGGCTCGGGAGATGATGATAAAAGTTTAAGACTAGGATATACATTTTGACCATACATTTTAATATATTTTTTTCCAAATAACATAGTCCCTATTCTGATTAAACTTTGTTTAAATTAATAATCCAATTACAAAAATACATCATCCGAATTGAGAACCTCCTCCTTTTTGGGAAGTCGGTCATTGACTTAGTGTATGTACAGTACAGTTTGAACAAGAATTCCACCTTTGTTAAGTACACATTACATGTCACATTTTTTAAATTGTTTTTACTGTTACATCCAATTTTTCTGGAATGTTTAACTTGACAGGTGTGTAGAGTTTCACCATGAATTCCACCTGTTTCCACATGTCAGCTAGTTTCTCAATGGGCACGTTTCTGATAATTTTCTCGAATCTACATGTTAACACATTGCGAGCGCGAGTGCCCCTTAAGTCTGAAAAATTTAATTGAACATCTATACTATACTAATATTATAAAGCTGAAGAGTTTGTTTGTTTGCTTGAACGGGCTAATCTCGGGAACTACTGGTCCGATTTGGAAAATTCTTTCAGTGTCAGGTAGCCCATTTATCGAAGAAGGCTATAGGCAGCTTTTTATCCATTTCATGAAGAGGTTCCCGCGGAATGCGGGTGAAAACGCTGGCAGAAGCTAGTCATTCATATACCAGGTCTTATGAAGAGGCATTGTAGAACCAGGTAACTGGGTTGAGGATATCAGATAAGAAGTCGTTTCATGTGAAACACTGGTACTCGGCTGCATCTGGTTAGACTGGAAGCTGATCCCAACATAGTAGGGGAAACACTAGGCAGATGGTGATCAATCATATACCAATGTTCTTTAATGAATTTGTGTGACAACGCCAATTCTGCAATTGATTCATGCAAGTTAGTAATGTATATGACACTTACGCATTTTACACATATATAATTTGCAATCCTTCTCCATGTGAGAGGAGGCCTGTGCCCAGCAGTGGGACGATAAAAAGGCTGTAAGTACTATAATTTGTGACACTTTAATAAGTCTTGATACACAACATTTGTTAAAATGTAGGTAACATCACACACAGGTCTTTTAGAGAGATTCGGAAAAACTTGTACTCATTTAAAGCAAAACGCGTCATAGTAATGCAAAAAATATTAAATAACGCACTTTGCCGTCTTAAAAAAAATGAAATTAAAGATTTAATTATTACTGAAAAATATTAACATTCTAACTTAGAATCTCCGGTTTTGGTATCCATTAAAATAAATAAGGCCATCCCACTATGTGACCTAAAACAAATCGTCCAAAACACAAGAAAACGCGTTGCCGATCGATTTTGATTGAGGCTCTCCGTAAATTACTATTGTTCCCGTATGACTCAAATACACATCTGCGGTAGTATTGCATAACAATAATATACTCACGCGACCAGCGATTGCAATACTTTTATAAGACAAAATGACTATACTAAAGTGTTTTTTATGTTTATTTCTACCCCAAGGGCTCCGAAACCGATTTTAAATTCATGCACAGTTGGCGAGCGACACTATCCCCGAGTATCATATACGCTATTTTGTCCGGGTTCGGAAAGAACTTTCCTCGGGACACGGGTGAAACCGCCGAAAATAGCTAGTATAAAATAAAATTGTATACCACTCACCCATAGGACTTGGTCCTCCCATGTTAGGCGAGGGGGCAGACGGCGAGGGACTCTGGCGCAGGAACTGCTGCGGGGGCGGCGCACGCGCAGGGTAGGCCCCGCCCAGCATCCCGCCCACTTCCTGTTTGTTGGCCACGCCCACGCGCCCCATGTGCAACATGTTTAGGCCGACGATCTGGCTGTTGCCCATGCCTCCTACTGAGGAGAAAAAAATAAAATAGCAGATATAAAAAATTACAAGTATATATGCAGTAAATGTTCGTGAGTGTGTGATTGAGTTAATTCTCTTAAATTAGCATAATGTGAAGCAATTTCTTTGGAGTCAGAATCTGAAAAAAATATATAGTTTAAGAAGTGAAGTGTCCATAGAACATGAATAACAATATTTATAAGTTATTTTTTAGAACAATATGGACCAATTCAGCAGAAAAATAACAATATTCAAGCAATACACTTAAGTATTTGATAATAACAGGAAAATCAACATAAAAATAGTTACAAAGAGTTATCTCAAACTCACCCATTTGACCCGGCATCTGCCCTTGCATGTTATTGGGTGCCATCTGACCTCCCATCCCCACTTGGTTGCATGGCATCTGTCCCATGGTATTAGACCCACTCATAGGAACCTGCATGGAGTTCTGCATAGACATGTTTGGCATCATCTGTCCTTGCATGCCACCAGCCAGTTGACTCTGTAGCTGACTGCCCATAGGATTCCCCATTCCCCCCATACCACCAACCATATTGTTCCCCATTTGACCTTGGTTCCCCACCATCCCCATCGGACCACCAAGTTTATTCTGCAGCTGCATATTCATCTGAGGTCGCTGATTAAGTGTTTGCAATAAATTTGTAGCAGTTTGAGCTTGAGGTCCTTGAGACACAATTGGTCCTTGTTGTCCCATCTGACCTTGCATTCCTCCCATACCAGAATTGGGGCCCATGACCCCTTGCTGTTGCATTTGACCTTGAGGGCCCATGGTCATCATTTGGTTCCTTGAACCTTGTGATGCTAAGTTTTGAAGGGCATTAATTGGATCTTGTGTGAGACCTTGCTGGTTCGGCCCCTGTTGCTGTTGTTGACCTTGGGGTGCTTGAACTTGGGGACTTGGGCCAGGACCTTGACCTTGATTGGGGCCCTGCATTTGTTGTTGACCTTGGTTTTGTTTTGATTGAGCTGAAATACAATGAATCGTTAAAAACTATAGTAAAGGTAAAAAATCACTATATAACATGATATTTCAAAATACAGCAAACCATGACTATGCATTCAAATTCATGTTATTCACGTTTGTAAGAATTTGAGTAGGTTACATCATTCTATTAAAAAAACTAACTATAGGAAAAAAAAGAAATATTTTTTAAATATTTTTTAGCGAGTTGCTCAATACAACTTTTCATTGATATTTGGTGCTTTGATGGGAAAATTTTGAGTATCAAATTAAGTGTCGATCTTAAAGAGGGCATACAATAGGTGTATTAAGCGGCTCCTTCAGGGCATGGAGAACAAAATAAAAAGAAACATGAATACTTACACATTTCCCTTACATGCAGAATAAGTTTGGCAACCATATTCATATATTCTTCTCTAGTCTTGGCCTTCATAAACACATGGTTTTCCATCTCACTGCTGTTACGGGCCACTTGTACGCCCGAGCGTTGGATTACCTCCTCACTGGAGTGAGAGAATTTTGGTTTAATAATCTATACTAATATTATAAAGAGGAAAACTTTGTTTGTTTGGTTCTAATGGATAAACTCAAAAACTACTGAACCGATTTTAAATATTCTTTCACCATTAGAAAGCTATATTATCTGCGAGTAATATAGGCTATATTTTACCCCGGTGCAGGCAGTAGCTCCCACGGGACGCGGGTGAAACCGCGGCAAAACAGCTAGTATTATATGTAGTTATTTTTGTTCATTTCTATATTATTGATGAATAGAAGAGAACATTGAGGGTAATTATCAGCCGCATGATCAATCATAAGCAAGGTTTAACACTGCTCTTATGATGAGTTCCCCATGGAAAAACTCATGTTTCAGAAGACATATTAATGGGTGGGTCCTAGCTTTCAGTTGCACATCTTTACCAGTTGTTCTTAGTTTTTTTGGTCTAACACACATGGATGAATTAAGCATTAGCTTAGCTTAGAATATAAAAACCTGTTTGTAAACTGAATTTGGTCTTAATCTGGTAGACCAGTAGTTTCAAAACCTCAGATGTTACATTAACACTTAATTTCATCACAGATAGCAATAACGAAGTAAAAGGTAAGTCTTGGATATTCCTATTGCATCTGGGAATTTTGGTTTAAAAATGAGTCATATACTCCATCACTTTTTCCTGTTATCAAGCAACGATTTGGTTTAGATGTAATACTGCGGTCGAAAAACTATTCTGAGTCGTCTTTTACCTTGAAATTTCTTTGAAATTGTGTATGGGACAATGCAATTTGAAAGTGCCACACAAAATTAATACAAATATTATAAAGCTGAAGAGTTTGTTTGTTTGAACGCGCTAATCTCAGGAACTACTGGCCCGATTTGAAAAATTCTTTCAGTGTTAGATAGCGCATTTATCGAGGAAGGCTATATGCTACTTTTTATCTGGGTTTGTGTAGAGATTATTACAGGATGTGACTGAAACCGCTGGCAGAAGCCAGTCCTAAATAGATTTCTGACAACAGATCCTTCGTTCAGAGTCGTTTTAGACACCAAAATAACATCTTTCGCATAAAGTCCAACTATCATATGAACGACAAATATCAGTGAAATGTGTAAAACTTACATCTTGGACACAACACTCTGCCTAAAGGCTTGAGTCCTCCAGTTATCGTCCGAAGCCATTGTGTTGAATTGTTTCAGATTATCCATACGTTCTTAAAACCACTTTGTAAAACGTTGCCGCTTCTATCAGCACATTTGTAATGAATTTAAACTTTAATGAATCATGGAACGTAAAGCAATTCACTTCTCTCAGTAATTAAAAAGTAAAACTGTAAACGAGCAATGTCGAACGGAGCGACTGGGGGAGCGACGACGTCCGACGACGACGAATGAATCTATGGAATGAATGAATGAATTTTTTTTTTTTTTTTTTTTGGTATGGCATCTCGTAGTTCAGCCTAGGAGGCCGTGTACTGCTTAACCGGACTTTTCCCTGTGGATGCCTAGAATTTAAGGCCTCCAGCCAGGGGCGTAAACAACTTATAAACTAAGCGACTGCGCTAAGGGTACCCCCTGTGGGGTCGAACCTCGGCTTAGGGCGTCGCTGGGGAGGCAGCAAGAGGACAGGCTGGATCATATGATCATTATTATTAAATGGGGAATTTAAAGCTACTGGCTCAGCTCGCGGGCTGGCTCGATGAGCAAGGGTCGGGAGGACAGAGAACGGGACGTCGCGGTGGACCTCGGCGGCGTTTAGGTTTGTACGAACGCGGTTTGTGTTTGTGTAGGGTGCTAGTGAGTTTACTACTCTCTTGGAGGACAGTTATCTCATCGTCAGGTTCTAGAAGGGCATGCCTAGGGCGGCGAATCCTACTCATGCGGTGAATGAGAGCCACAGAGTACTTTATTATATAGACAGATGAATGAGAGCGAGGCGAGCGGATCGAAGCCAGAATGTTAATTTTTTTTTGAAACATAGCCTTTCGAGCTTGTAAAATGAATTTTATAAAAATATTTCTTTTGAGAGCTTTACTAGATTGAACTAAAGAGATAATAGGTTACATAGCATTAAGCCGCACTTTGCAGCTTCGGGCTTTGGACTACATAATATAAGTATAGACTAATATATTATTGTCTTGATGGGCTAACTTTGTAACAAGGTCTTATATATTAATTTTCCATACTCTATCCACAACCTACGGCCATTTTGTAGCACCACAAGGTATTTTTATTGTTAGTCAAAGTCAAAAGCGTTATATTATGAATGAATATGAATAAATGAATGAAAGCATCAAAGACAAGTTTGAATGACAGTTGTAAAATTATAAATATGCCAAAATGCCAAAAGTCATGAATGTCATGTGTCGCAGCACCAGCACTCAGCAGAATTCGGTTGCACGGTTAACCGCGGTTTTTGGTAACGCCTTGGAAAACATTTAATAAATAGATAATTGATCGTATACATTCATAAGGATGGCTTCGTCAACCGTACTACGGGTAAAACGGAGGTTAGAGGAGAACCCACAAGACACATTAGTGCTTATGTGCAAACGAATAAAAACTGACAAGGAAGAAATATCTCCATCACTGTTTGTTTTTCGGGGAACTGTTGATGATCAGGTAAATATTATTGCTGAATTGATAAACTATTCTAATTTCGAAAGTAGTACAACAGAATCGGATTCTCAATGTATAATTTGCTGACTTAAAATTCTTGTAATTTGGCATCGAGAGTTGAGGTTATGTTATTGTTTTATACATTGAAATGGCCTTTTGGATACTGATATTCGTTTCTAGACCGATATGTATGCTCTGGACGTATAAATTGTGCTTATATGCTCTATTTATGTATCTTTATTTACAAAAAATATATTAAAATTTACAGGAAACCTCTCATGTGAAAAACTTACTCCCAAAGATAGATATAAAACAGCAAACAGTTCCTGATGTGGACAGTATCATAGACAAATTGAGGAAAGAGCGCAAAGAGGTTGCAACAAAAAGTCGTTATGAAATAGTTAACTGCAGCAGAGGCTTAAAAGACAGTGACAATGATGGGGACAATGAAGATGTACTGAATCTAATAGATCTGCAGAAAGCAGAAGACAAGGATGACAATCTCATGTATGCCTATGATGTGTATACTAGTGTGAAACAGGAATTTGATATATCTATGATAGATAACTTAGTTGGGTAAGTTTAAATAATGTATCTTTTAATTATCTAAATAGACATAAGGGTAGAGTATATAAAAGCTTTTAAAGTCTATTATCAAATGGCCAGTATAGCCTGAAAATAAAAGGTATTCCAATTTGAAGTTAGAGTTATGTAAAACTAAGTAAAAAGAAATTCTTACCCATTATATTGGACTGCTTCTTCTATTCAAAACTCTCATTTAGTATTTATCATTAAAGAGCAGGTATGAAGATTATCCATCTTGCATCTCCCAAGCCTTTTATCTACAATGTTGGGCATGGTTTCCAGTCTAACCTTAGGGTCAATTCCCACTGAAAGAGCAGCGGCCGGCAGCGGCCGTAAGAGCACGGAAAATGTAAGAGCGCGGCGCGGCGCGGCGCCGCGCCATTCATCTGTTTGTACATGAAGAAGTAACACAGACACATACATACACATTTCCAAACTCACCTTCATAATATTATTGTGATTCTTTACAGAGTAGAATCCGGTCTAGTGATAGAGTCATATGATCCTACACAAGATTCCGATGTGGAAGCTGATGATGATGATGATTCTAATGATGAGAATAACTGGAGGAATGATTACCCTGACTCGGAACCCAGCAGCATAGACTTGGAAGATATGGTGCAAGCTATGCAGAGGGTTGATATTGGTAAGTAAAATTAATTTATTTATTTATCGCATAGTTACTTTGCCATTTTTTTATTATTTATTTTTTATTAGCCTATATTGTCCCACTCCTGGGCAAGGGCCTCCCCCATAGCCTTCCATTTTTCCCTATCGATCGCTATTTGTGGCCAGTCCTTGTGGAAGTTGTCTAAATCTTCTTTCCACTGTTATATTGGTCTTCCTCTTGGTCGCCTTCCATCGTCAGGGTTCCATTTTGTGGTGATGGTGGCCCACTTTGCCATTACAGATAGCTAAATCGAATTTGACATTGTACTAACAAATATTTCCTTACACACTACACGGTAAGTGTGAGTGAATTATGTTAACACTGCAAATAGGAATGAACTAACATCATTAAAAACATTAAACAAATTGTGAATGAAAAAAATAAAATAGTGTCCACTCACTAATATAATTCATGGATACCTACTAAAACCCAATTCCAACAGAAGGATTGGAATTTTGTTAATAGTTTCTCAGAAGATAAAATAACCTTTGTGGTCAACTTAAAAATTCAATTATGTTAAAATACCAACCAAGCAGATCAGTAAAGTATAATGTTAAGTTTCCTATGAATCTCTTAACTATGTGCTTGTTTTATTTCCGTCACCTGTTGGTTTGGATGAAGACCATTTTGGTAAATCGAATTTAATCTGTAACTTGCAAGTTGAAATGCCTGAACTGTACAAATAAATCATCTTATTATCCCTACTAATATTATAAATGCGAAAGTAACTATGTCTGTCTGTCTGTCTGTTACGCTTTCACGTCTAAACCACTGAACTGATTTTAATAAAATTTGGTACTGAGACAGAGTTGACCTTGAGAAAGAACATAGGATAGTTTTTTATCCCGGACTTTTGAAGACTTCTCTTGGAAACGCGATATAACCTACGCGGGCGAAGCCGCGGGCGGAAGCTAGTAAGATAATAATTCTTCACTTTCAGATGATGACTTATCCAGCGATACAGGTGAAGACAAAATCTACGATGATCCCCCAGACTTATTCAAGGATGATGTAGAAAAATATGGAGAAGCATACGCTAAATACAAAGCGAAGATCCTCTCACAAAACCCAGATTTGTCTAACAATAGGAGTTTAATACATTGTACGAAGGTTGAAGATGATGGGTACAAGGATGATAGTGACGATGGATTTTATTACGGAGAAGACGAGGATACGGAGCAGTTTAAAGAGCAATATAGAGAAGATGATTCTTCAGATGAATATAGTCCAGATTAAACTGGTGTGATGGGCAGATAGTTGTAATCATAATGGTGTTTATTTTGGCATGTTAGGGGGCTTATGTGCAGCACGTATTTAATAGGCAGCAGATTTAAAGGGTATTTATAAAATGGTTGTTAGTACCTACATAAGGAAAGGTACAGTAGACCGCACATGTCGTAACTGTCATGCACCTTAACACAATAGTAATAAGTACGATTTTCCTATAAAACTGTTACCACTGACCTGAAGTTGACTGTACATATCAGACAGAAAATGCGTCGAGCATATGGCAGTTAGGCGTGAATGATTGAATGTTTAATTGTATATTTGTCTGTTTAGGCGTTACGGGACTGATAATACGCGACGCGTTCCGTTAGATATGAACATTCCATAATACGTCACAGTCAGTAGATGTATCTACTGACTGTATACTCATCTGTGTTCCCTTGTGACAAAATGCATGCGATTGTGATTGCCAATTATCTGCTTTAGGTCTAGTCTTAGGTTAATAAATGTTTATATATTTTTAATATGTCTTTTATTTTATTATATGAATTCATATGAAAGGGGAAAAATAATACACACATTATTGTAAAACATATTTTCTGTAATTATTATTTTGAATAAGGTAAGCACACCAAAACAAATTAATCACAGTTATATTATTTTCTCTTGCTCCATAGAAAATACAATTTATTACAAAATAATTTTTGTATTATTCTTCGTCCTTGGGAGCTGAAATAAAAATAACCGCAAAATCAGATAAATGAAGCTTGTATGCAATCTAGGATGGTATGCGAGTTAATTTGTTTATAAACAGTCTATAGCGCCTTCATTCACGTACGTACAAGAATATGAAACAGACTTCAAAAGATCATACCGCATCAAATTGGTTCAACCACACGTGCGATAATCCCGCACAAACATATACAGGTCAAACTAAGAGCCTGTGTTTTTTTGAATTCGGTTAAAAAAATATGAAATTGGATCTTTATTTTTTTACTCGGATTTCCCGCCGAAACAAACGATCAAATTAGCATCGTACAGTTAACTGCACATAAGTGGTAACTGTCATACACCTTAACTCGTAGCAAAAAGTCCGATTTTCCTATAAAACTATTACCACTGACCTGAAGTTGACTGTACATCGTGCAATGAAAGACTTACCCGAATCATTCAAATACTTGACGAGTTGAAGAATGTTGTTAGCATATTCAGCAGCATTTTTACACTTAACAAATAAAGTGTTTTCTATTTCACTGCTCGAACTTGGCCAGTTTTTTCCTGATTTTTCTAAAGCTTGTTCACTGAGAACGAATGAAATTATCATTATAACTTTGTAAGTCTGTGGTAAAAGTTACCACGTAATTATACTGCTATAGGTACTAATATAATAGAGACGGAACTTTTTTGTTTTTTTGTACCCAAAAGGCTCCGAAACTACTGAACCGATTTCAAAAATTCTTTCCCACTTAAGAAGCTACAGTATCACCGAGTAACATTCTAACTAATATTATAAAATGTGAAAGTAACTCTGTCTGTCTGTCTTTTCTTCACGCCCAAACTACTGAACCGATTTGTGTGAAATCTGGTACAGACATACTTAGTTTGGAACTTGAGAAAGGACATAGGATAGTTTTTATTACAAAAAAATATAAAAATAAAATTCATTCCTGACATAATATAGCGCCATATCCAAACCAATAAACCAAAAATCTGCCGGAAATCACTATTTCACGCGAACGAAGTCGCGGGCAAAAGCTAGTAGGCTATATTTAATCCCCGTACGAGAAGAAGTGCCTCCGGGACGAGAGTGAAACAGCTAGCGGTACCTACATACCTACACTGTTAGTGTATAGAGCGCAAGTGCTGTGTAGGTACGGGTTCGAAGCCTCGATCATTCCGTACCATGCGTAGGTACTTGTGCTGGACAGAAGCGCATCTTCCATTTAGGCCCAAGTAAAAGACGACATAAATGTCAGTTTTTCTTAAAGCTGTTTACTTTGTATGTAAATAAAAGTCAGTTGTTATAAAAAAAAACAGCCAAGTGCAATTCGGACTCGTGCACAAAGGGCTCCGTACCGTTATTTAAAAATCACGTTTGTTGTATGGGAGCCGCCCAAAATATTTATTTTATTCTAGTTATCAGTATCTGTTGTTATAGCGGCAACAGAAATACATCATCTGTGAAAATTTCAACTCTCTAACTATTACTTTTCATGAGTTAGGTACAGCCTGGTGACAGACGGACGGACGGACAGAGGAGCGAAAACAATAGGGTCCCGTTTTACCCTTTGGGTACGGAACCCTGAAAAGACGGTCATTTATGTTGTCGGTGGTCTTGACTCTTAACTGTTTAATCGAGATGCAATATAACGTCGTCATCCAATCTATACTAATATTATAAAGCTGAAGAGTTTGTTTGTTTGTTTGTTTGTTTGAACGCGCTAATCTCAGGAACTACTGGTCCGATTTGAAAATTTCTTTCAGTGTTAGATAGCCCATTTATCGAGGAAGGCTATAGGCTACTTTTTATCCCGGTACGGAAAGTAGTTCCCACGGGATGCGGGTGAAACCGCTGGCAGAAGCTAGTCTTATATATGTGAATTATAAAATCGAATCGTTTTCGTAGGAACTGATCGCATATCCTAAAGAGTGACATCATCTTAATTTTAAGAAACAACGAATAAAAGTGTCTACATATACCTACCTATATCTGTACCTTTATTATGGTCGTTAGTAAATACTAGCCCAGTGCATTATTTGATTACCCAAAAGAGATTGGTGACGTGCCTAAAATCATTGGGCAAGGTCAGTGTTGTTGTTAAACGAGTTGTTCACAAATTTTTGTTTATAAGTATAGCTAGTTGATTATTCTAGAAACTTACATTTTGGATATCATCAGCTGCCTGTATGTTTCACTAATTTCAGATTTGTTTAAAGACGTTAACTCTGGTTCTTTAGCCATCGTCGGATAAATTGTAAATAGCGAAAAAAAAATGATGCGCTACGATGAATTGCAAATATGAATCAGTCTGTAAAGTCCAGACAACAGACAAACACTATAAACGTTCACTGCGACGTTCAAAGAACGAATGAACGGAATGAGTGTTCCATCTTCGAAATTAGGTCTTGTTTTGTCTCAATGTCACGTGACTAATATAAATATGTTATACAATGTATGTAGGTATAGATGAGAGCTCTCTCAATATTAATATTACTGCGCAGCTTCTTGGAAGTTTCAAACAAAAAAACCGGCCAAGTGCGAGTCAGACTCGCGCACGTAGGGTTCCGTACCATCCAAACTAATATTCTATATAATACATATATGTATTTATGGATATCGAGCAAAAATGAGCAAAAAAATCACGTTTGTTGTATGGGAGCCCCCCGAAATATTTATTTTATTCTAGTTTTCAGTATTTATAGCGGCTGTTACACTAGACTAGCTGTTATAGCGGCAACAGAAATACTTACATCATCTGTGAAAACAACTCTCTAACTATCACGGTTCATGAGATACAGCCTGGTGACAGACGGACGGACGGACGGACGGACCGACAGAGGAGCGAAAACAATAGGGTCCCGTTTTACCCTTTGGGTACGGAACCCTAAAAAACAAGATCATATTACACCTTTGTTTTTAAATCTTCGTGGCTAAATTACAGCTGTAAAGGTCTAAGGTCATGGGCTTAAGCAACGCAGCGCGGTCAGGTCGATGATGGGTGACCATCTAGACATGACGAGTTCCTCTATCTTTCGGAAAGCACGATAAATTGGTATCAGCGGCAGTCGTTACAGGTGGTCAGGAGCCAGAAAGTCGGACAACCGAGTCGAGTATGTCATAATATACTTAGGCAGTCACTCCATGTGGCACGCTGGTACCTATCTACTCAGCTGCATCCGGTAAGACTAGAAGCCGATCCTAACATAATTGGGATTAGCTAACCAAAGATGATGTGACGCTATAGTCAAAACGATGGTTGATGGTTTACCCATTCATTTTTGCGGTAACGGCTACAGGGGCCCGATTCTCCTAATTTTACTTAAGCGACATACGATTCACGTTCGACTCGGTTCGACTGAGATCCAATCCCGACTCTATTACGATTGAAGCGTATGTGGCATTCCGTTATTTTTTCTTTGAAATAAACGTTTTTATCCTTTTTTGTCATTCAATAATGAATCATTTTGTCTGCAAATGATTAACTATTGCAATACGATTGTAGAGCAAACTACCGTATAGGCCAAAATCACCAAAATAGCAGACTAATCGCAAACCAATCGAATGTCGTTGGAATACGATTGGTCTTATATTAGTAGCAGAATGCCCGATATGGTTAAAACTGCTATTGCGATCATATTGCGATTCGATTTCTATTCGATTTTGACATTATTAACTTAGGAGAATCGGGCCCCAGGTTGTATTAGGCCGAAGCTAGTTTTGCTGGCACTCTTTGGATAAAAACTGTACTAGGTATATCTCTTCTGAGGTTTTATTCCACCTATCTCAATACGATTTTATTAAAATTGGTAGGTAAAGCTATTGCACCTCGATCTTATTAACCCCTAGCAAAACTATCTACCAGCCCAGGCTGCTGAGAAGATCCAAAATTAACACATTGATAAATGACTTTTTAGCGTGCTAAGAATCTCTGCACTTTTGGAATCCAATCCATTTACTAACATGTACTTCGCTAAAAGCCAATTTATTTATTAATTTCTATTAAGTAGGTATAGCATTTATTTCGAGCAACAAGACTCACACTCAACAGGACCAATAAGGCAGCAATGTCATTTTTATCTTGATACCTACTAGCTTCTGCCAGCGGTGTCACCCGCATCCCGTGGGAACTACTTCCCGTACCGGGATAAAAAGTAGCCTATAGCCTTCCTCGATAAATGGGCTATCTAACACTGAAAGAAATTTTCAAATCGGACCAGTAGTTCCTGAGATTAGCGCGTTCAAACAAACAAACAAACTCTTCAGCTTTATAATATTAGGTAGTATAGATTATAATTTTTTGCTGGATCTAAGAGCAAAAAGGCGCTCATTTCATTTTCCTCCGGCATATTCTTCTCATGTGTGCATTAGGTAATTTAAACGAGGGATAGATGGCGCTAGCAGCCTTTGGGATTTGAAATTAAAGACTTCTGAATATTTTTCGTATTTCGGAAGGCACGATAAACTGTAGATCCCAGCTGTCCTTGAACATTTTTGGTAGTCGTCATGGGTAGTCAAAAGCCAGATGGCCTTAATACAAAAACTTAACCACCTGTTTTACACTTGTCTAAAAAAATTGTGGCTGCAAAATGAACCATATGTCAACGTCATAATTTGTCATTTTTTTAGACAAGTCTTAAACTGACGTTTAAAAGTTTTTGTAGTAAGACGGTTAAAGTCTGACAACCAGTCTTACTAAAGGGTTGCCCACGTTACTGGGTTGAGGTCAGAAAGGTAGTCACTCCTTGTAAAACAATGATACTCAGCTGTATCCAGTTAGCCTGGAAGCCGATCCCGACATATTTGGGAATAGGTCAGGTAGATGATTTTTCTTCTCGTGCGTACATTAGTTAATGTAATCGAGGTAGGGAATGCATGGCCCGCGGGATCCCGATCTCGCGAGATCTCGTGTAATTTTTCGGGATCAATCCCGACGCATCATATGACGAGATCCCGTTCGAGATTGACGGGATTGGGCGGCAGTGGTCAGCGACGCACCACACACACAACCAAGTCCTTTTGCACGTATATCTACGTCCACGAGCTTAGCCAAATTAGAATCTACCATTAAAAAAGAAATGGATTTGTTTGAGTGTGGAGGAACAAGGGGGCGATTTTTGCAGTTTGCATATAATTGCTTCGCCACGCTGTTGCCAACCAGCGTTGAGTCGGAGAGGGCATTCTCAGCAGCGGGGTACATTGCAACGGACATTAGATGCCGTTTAGCAGATGAAACTATGAATACCCTTTGTTTTTTAAGGAGTCATTTTCAAAATCACTCTTTTTCCTAATCCCCTTTAAATAAGCTTATTGTTTTGATTGCTTTTTCAGTCATCTGAATTCATTTTTTTTTTAATTAGACGGGATCCCGAATTTGCAATCTCGAGTCGGGATTGCATTCACTAAATCGAGGGTTAAGGGCCTGATCGACGAGTGAGTAAAACCGATGGTTTTATGGCTCGTCGGTAAAGCTCGCCGATGTATCATGTTCATGGCAATACCGCGGTTTTGTGAGTTGACGAGCCTGGCTCGCGGCTCGTCATGTTTGCTTCATTTTTTACTCGTCTCGTCGTGTAAATGTCGTGTTGTATTCAGATACAACTTTCTTACTCGCAGGTTGGTCAGCACCAACGAGCCGCGAGTAAAGCCGTCGTTCTTTAAAACCGCGGTGTAGGCTCGTACGTCGATCACCCACTGACCACTGTAGATGGTGCTGGCTGCGCGCGCAAGTTTCTTTAATTTCCGAACGCATCACTTCTTACATTTCATTCTCTATCGAATTAGCTATCCTTCTCTTTCCCTCCTAACCCACTACAATATACCAGAAAGAGAAGGAAGACTTGCCGCGCACACCAATCGCGGCGCGCCTACAGCCAAAACCACAATCGGAACTATTCCGCCGCTATGTTCAAAATTCGAATCACCGCATCACGGCTCTGCCATTTTGTGTGAAAATAATTAATCAACCGCACTTCTCCATCATTAAAACTGTATAAATCAGTGTATTTGTGTAGCTAAGTAGTTTGTGTAGTTGTGTAGCTGGTAAATAAGAACTAACAGTGAGTGATAGTGTAGGTACCTAACCCACGCATAGGGAAGACAGCATTGCAGGCCTGTATCAACGTGCGTCCAGCACATGTAAGTCCCTTTTCTTTCACTAACTATCCAGCTTCACTCATACTGTGTCCTGTGTTCCCGCGGTCTACGGTCCTTCGGTATAGCCATACGGTTGTCTACCAATATTTATGCGGTGTGGTGTTTCTTTGAGCTTTGAGATTCAAAATTATCTTGAAAATTAAAATGAAATCTTTATTTGTAAACATAGGTTTAAGAAAGTGGTTCAAACTTTCAAAGTACATATCTACATATATATTATTAGTCTATCCGTGTCTTGCATTGAAGCGTAAAATACACGCATTTTACATTTTACTTGTAGCACTTCTGATATTTTTCTGTGTAATATACGATGTAGGGTATAGAAAATAAAAAATAATATTTAATATGTGATAAATAATTTATTGTCTGGCGGTATTTTTACAATATCATTGTTTGCCTACATCAGCTTACGATTCATTAATTGTTATTATCACTTTAATTCAACTTCTTATTATAATAATGTTGCATTTTAAACATTCGTTGGTAATTAATGGATGTCTGAAAATATTTTATGAAGTATTTAAGTATTTAATAATATTTTTTATTGGTAAATAGCGTGGGTTTGCTGAAATATATCGCAAGCGTAGCTTTTGTGAGCTGTAAAAAGCTAAATAAATACATATGTTTTAATTTATACAAAATTGTATAAAGAAGTGGTAATACCTTTTTATTTGATTCGGTAATGTTGTAGCCATAAATTAAATTCAGACATCCATTAAAACGACACGAAATAGATTTTTATTCGAGATGACGCCCCTACATTAAAAACTATGTTTTTACTGAGAACACAGTTATGGCACATAACATCAGATGCTGTGTTTCGTTAATTTTTTAACATAAAATGTCATGATTTTTACGTTTATTCTACTGGTTTGGACTGACTGCTACAGACGTGACTTCGAATTTATATTAAAAAAAAACACTATCTGAGATTGTTCTTAAATCGTAAATAATCTGTTTTACAGTTTACAAAAACTGCATATAAGGTAAGTTTTTCTGTAGTTACTAAGAAAATGCTATTGATAATTATGTGGACTACTAGATTTTTAACCTTTTCACAATAGGGGAAGGTTAATGTTCGATTAGTAAAATTTGACAGATTCGGGTAGGTTAACCTGCTGGCGTCTGTACCTATTCTTGAGCAGATTTTAATTAATTTTTTTTTTTTAAAGTCACATCTGTTAGCAACAGTCCACTAAATACGTCATATAATGGAAGATCGACAACATTTTTGTTTTGTACCTATTTTTTCTATCGCAACATCGATTCGAGACTCATTCCTTTATAGACAGACAAAACATAAAAGTTTACACAAATTACAATAATTATACGTAGGGAACAAGTCTTGTAGTCACTTAATCTACAACTATATTTAATGAGATAACTATAAATGCAAATTACGATTATTCTAGCGATGCTTTGGCATTGACAAAACATGGTATCTCACAGTGTGCCCAGAATATTTTGACAGTTAAACGTCAACAAAGTGTCAAAATCAATTTAAATCTCTAGTTTCATATTTAACTGCGTGTCAAAATATACTGGAAACGCTGTATTTTATTAACACTTACGTTTTGATACTTTTAGTTGGGGGAATGATAAATACTGTGGTAAGCAATTTACAAACTGTTTTTAAGGAAAATAAAAAATATCATTCTAAATACGAGATGTCGGCATTATTGTAAAAGTTATGTTGAAAGTTGTTACTCTAGATTTGAAAATCCATTGATTTACAAAGTAGGTAATAATGGCGAAAAATTGTCTTCAGATACTGCGATACTTAAAAAAGTATAATTCATTTTGACGGACGAGCCACTCTACACTTCTGATCGTGAACTTTAATGCATTTGCCATAAAACAAATGTAATTACAGATTTGTGGCAATCTTCAAAATGACACTGGTAGTTAAAATTAAACCGCATTATGAAATCAGCACCTGCATTAGGGGTAGATAAATTCACCTAATCATTAATTAATATTAAACAAAAATTAACAACAAAAAAATCGAACAATCACTTAGAACGAATGGTAATAATATTTAGTAATATCTTTACATATATTTACAATTTTGGTAATATTTTTAACCGTATACTAATACAAAGACGAAGTTTAACTTTTAACTAGGAAATTTACAATAACAGAGTAACAAAATCTTAAAATATGAGGGCTTGTATGTACATTAGCCAATATATTAAGAACTTTTTACTTGATGTACTCAAATGAGTACGGACTTATAAGAGGACGGACTCATTTGAGTACAACAAGTTTTGAAGGGTTTAAGATGAAACACAACTAGCTTAAGTTACGCCAATTTTATGTAGACAGGACTTAATAAATACTTTCGTCCTTCACATGATATTATCTTTTAATCATGGCGTAGCGTAAGCCAATATTATTATCTTTTTATATCTTTATAATTTAACATTGAATCGAAAATTTCAAACATCGATTTGGCATTGATATGCAGTACACGTTTAATTTAATAATCATTAATTTATTGCACATTTATTTTAATTTTATTTGAAAACGAGAGGATACATTCTTATTCTAGGATAATTACAAGAAATTCCAGGTGAAGCAACTTAAGCATTTATGTTTTTGCGAGCAATAGTTTTCAAAGTACATTTTCCATTGGAATTTTAAGCTATAAACCGCCATTAGGTACACGAGATAAGGAAAATAATTATTTACGTACGTAAACATGAACGCATCTTACTTTCATAATCTGAATAACAGATGGCGCTACTAGTAGTACCGCATCAAAAATCATCGTTTCCAACAGAGTTACTGTTTTAGCGGTTTATGCGAGAAACAGATCATCAGTACGGCAAGTCTAGAATCAAATTCATAGTACAGGCGTATCAGTAATCCTAGCTGGCGTCGGCACGTTATTATTGGCCGTCGCATCCTGGTTGTTAGCGGTACAATAAAACTGCTTATGAGCCTTATAAGTGTTCACATACTTGAAGGAAATATCGCAAGACTTGCAGTAGTTAGGGGTTTCTTCGAGTTCTGTTTCTGGTTCCTTTTTGATGTCGACTGTTGGGGGAGGAGGGACGGGGGATGTTTGTTCCTCCTCGGGCTCGTCGGTTGCGTGGACGAGGCGTGCGTGTCGCACGACATTGCCGCGGTATGTGGAGGTGTAGGCACAGCTGCCGCAACGGTGTACGCGCTCGCCCCCCACCGCTGGGCTTGGAGAGGTCGCCTCACGGCTGTCCTCTTCGAGAACGCATGCGATGTAGCTCTCCTCCTGAAAATTGTGGTTTACTGGTAAGTATTGGTTATGCTGGTCTTTCATTAAAAGGAGTGTTTTTTTTTTCATAAAAGAGCTTGGGGGGATTGCTTAATACATATAGTTAATAGTTAAGATTTCTTGAGATTTTGCAAAAACTATTGTTTACGTCGTTTATGGTTAAGACATTTAATGATAAAAACCTACCTGCAAGTCAGCAGGCTTCTTGTTGTTGAAGTGCATGCGTATGTGTGTGCGCATGCCTCTCAGCGTGTTTCCCCGGTACCGGCAGATGGTACAGCGGAACGCCTTCACCCCAGCGTGGGCGTCCATGTGACGCTGGGCGGCGGCTGCTGTCGGAGACACCACATCGCAACAAGGGCACTTCCATCCACCTTCGGTGCCCGAAGTCGGTCTTGGAACCTCAGGAACGCTTCGAGGAGATCGCGTCTCCCGCTTAGTGCAGTAAAATGATTGGTGAGTAGTCAAGTTGTCCAGCGAACTGAAGTGAATGCCACACGCCAGGCAGATCAACTGGCGGTACTGCGGTGGTGGACCGGGCTCTGGCGGCGCAGGACTCGCGCGCTCCTCCCCGCCTCCCGCTGAACAATAATGCCTCTTGTGGATGCGATAGTTCTCGTATTTACAAAACACAATGTTACACTCTTTGCACTTAGACACTCCCTGTTTCACCAGCACTTGAGGAGATGCTGTGGTAACCGGTAGCTCTGACGCCAGGCGAAGTGCAAGAGCAGGCGGTATTATTGCGGGAGGAACAATCGGTGCGAATTTCTCTTCAGGAGGCGATGGGACACTTGGAGGCTTAGGCGTTGGCCCTCTAGAGTTTAACCTCCGTCGCTTTGGTGAACTCTCTGCACTTGGTGATGAAGACCGTCTAGACGGGGATGGCGTGGCTGGAGAACCAGGCAATGAAGGAGCGCATACAATTTGCTCAGGAGTTGTAGATCTCAGTCTGTTCTCTTTCTCATGTTCATCGGTCACCACAGATTCAGGCGATCTTCGTACACTGAGATCTAAAGGAGTTGCACCATCTCTTGGTGGCTCTCGTGTTCGATTGGCTGATTTTAAAACCTCGGTTTCTTTTCCTTCCGCATTCATGTTTGATAATGCCCTACTAATTGGTTGAAATGTTCCATTTGGTAACAAAAAACATGGCGTGTCAGGATCTGGTAGTGTTGTACCCGGTAGTGTACTTGCACCACGCAACAATGAGTATGGAACTATGAGAATCGGATTAGTGGGTAACGCAAGAGCGTACTGATTTTGATTTTGAGCCGGAGGCGTGGCACCAGGCGAGGGTGGCGCAGATCCCGAAGTTGCAGAGCCACCGCGAGCGGACGCTAGTGCTTGTTTGACAACTTGTCTCGTGCTACAGTAATGCTGTTTATGCGCTCGGTAAGTTTTGATAGAGCTAAAGCGAATATCACAATCCGCGCAGTAACGGTCCTGTACAGGCGGCCCTTCTGTGACTTCTCCATTAGAGGTCGGCGTCGGTGCCGGAGTTCCACTGCTCACAGGGGAGGAGGAATGCATTCTCATATGTCGGTTCAAGCTTACTTTCTTATCAGCACTATAAGAACAGTAGGTGCAAGCATATTGTTTGCCAGCAGGGCGTGGAGTTTTTGCATCGCTACTGGATTCATCTGCGGCTGGATCAGCCGGAGTATTCGCTCCTTCCGTCGGCTTTGGCAATCTATTGGAACAGTAATGTTCTTGATGAGCTTGCAATGTACTGAGTGATGAGTAGCGAATGCCACATGGCTTGCACACGTAGCTTGGAGGTCCTGATGCAGGAAAAAGCCCTGGGAACGCAGCCGCCGATAGGGCTAAGTAATCCCTCGCTTGTGGCGCAGGAGGCGGCGGCGGCGATGGTGAAGGTGGCTCACGTTTGAGCGTAGTCGCTTGCGGCGCGAGCGCAGGGTCTGTAGCAAGGCTGGTGTTGAGGCGCAGGCGAGGCGGTGAGGCGGCAGGCGAGCCCCCCGAGGCGGGCGAGGCGCCACCGCTGGACGCGGCCCGCTCGCCCTCTGAGCTCGGCGTGCGAGGTTCTCCCGGCATCGCCTCGCTCTCGTTTCCCCATTCCTCGTCCTCACCTGAAAACAAAAAGAAGACAAGTGAGAATCTATTGACTGCGCACCTAAATGCAAAAGGTTTGTGCAAAAAGAATGCATGGCATATCAGCTCCTATTAGTGTTGTTAATAGCTGTGCGATGGTGAGTTGGCAGCAACGTCTAGCGATAGTCGTCACTCGTCACGTTTCGTCCCGTATCTGTCGACGTCAGTCAGATGAAGCCCTCGCGAGTCGAGGCATACATTAGCGCTCCTAATTGAGACGTGGCCGCGCTATGTAAATGTCGCCGCGTGGGTGGGGCGCGAGTACCGGCCACTCGTCTTAACAAATGCGAGAAATGTGAACGAGATTAAGTTCGCGCACCCGGTTGATCCGTCATTACGGCCGATGCTCGTCCATCAATATCGTGAGCGGGCCCGCGGCCAAACAGAACAAAAACTTAACGGACCCCGTTGTAATTGGATCTGATTTCCAGAAAACGCTCGCTCACCTTCCTTTTTGAGCGACAACGATCTCTACCGAGCGAGGAATTAACCTATCTTTCGCGCAGCGATCTCGACTCAAAACGCCAATTAATGAGAGGCTCAACTTCATTCTCCTGGCCCTGTGAAGATCATTATATGGGCACGACAGCGAGATGGACGCGACGATTGGTGCGGCCGCGCACCGACCGCCATCTCGCGGTAACGAACACTGCTCGAATCGGATTGCGTTCGGGTCACGCTATCCTAGTGTGCGCGCGTTCCGATTGGTCATTACGATTGCTCGGTGACGCGCGATTGGCCGACTAATGCTGCCTTTATCTGGCAGCTTAATGTTAGCGTCATACCGAACGCAAGCTTATCACGGTTTGTTAGTCGCGCTCCAGCTTCTGTTTTTGCTAAATAAGTTATAAGCTTGTGATTGTTTGCTTGGCGAAAGGTTGTCCGGACAATCAGATAGATGGCGTGACTCGGTGTCGTTTATGCAGCGCTCGCGAACTGAACGTCGATTCGTTAAATGATATACATCTGTGCCCTTTGTCTTTATAAACATGTCATTGCGTACAAGAGAGAAACATGCGACTCATGTATTCGTTGAAAGCTAGCCCGCATAGTTTTGACTAGAACTTCACAATGAGCTGGTTAGATTAGGTGTACCCTTTGACTGCAAAGTTGCCTCACGAATGCAGGAGAACAATGCATGTTGCGTTTTCTTGTATGAAAATTCAGAGAATTAAACATTGGAATTAAATGTTAAACGTTTGGTGAAACAAGGCCGGCGAGCGTCATACACGTGCCTACACGACACATGTAGAAAAAAAACAAAGCGGCCATCTTGTTGAGGTTTTATCTGGTTTGAGATCAGGGTCCAATTAAAATAGTCGTGCATCGGTGGCGTCACAATCGCAGTGATACAAATCTGTGATTGTGACGGCTGTGAGCGATCACCTAGGACGCGCTACCACGGACCACGAATCATATCGCGATTGATAACTCACCGTAATCGCTGTGCACTCAATGCTATCTCGAGATACTAAAATAAATAAATATGGACGTTTATTAAATATTTGTTTAGGTACTTGTGTAAACGTGGCTCTGGTGAACGGTAGAGTAATTTATGTTCTGACTTTGTGGAGTCCTTCACGTGTCGTGTTTAATCTTCACATTGAAAAGTTCATCAAGTTGTTTCGCATAACTTATAATATGACAACATTTTAACTACTGAATAGTATTTGTGTACATATCTACGAGAAAATAATACCCATCATTTTCCACACGCGAAATAAACATGGCATAACTTTTCTGAAAAAGTACCTAATGCTAAAGATACATATATTTGATTTTTATTGAATCCATCATATTCTCAAGTAACCTACCGTATATAACGTGCATATCTGCACCGAGCACGTCAAACCTTAAATATGACACATAGTAAAGCTCCCTTATATAAGAAATACGAGTAGATAAACCACTGATTGCCTCTTTTCTTGGAAAAATGCGTTATTCATCATTGCGTCAGCGTCAACAATTAGTAGCACTGATTAAAAACATTGACCTAATGCGATTCTCAGATTTACGATGTAACAAGAATCATCCATTGGTTTCTATCTCAGTTATAATTATATATTAATTTATGTACATCAGTAGTTAACTGTTCAATATCCTCCATTCTAACGTTCGTAAAGATAGATGGCAGTAGTAGTAGTTTACGGGAATTCAAAATTCGTTTGTATAATACTCGCTTTTGAACTGTCCCTTTCATACAGAGACAATTATAAGTATAATATAAAGGTACAATCTATGTAACTCTAACTAGAGTGACCCAATGACCAAACTTTAATAGATTAGAACATCAAAAAAACTAATCCAAGATATAAATCTTAATCATAAAAACGTTCTCAAACTAAGCTTCAATAAAACTTTTCAAACATGTCTTCTTAACGTCACTACAAAACATTACGAGCCCCATTACCAGTGTTGCCAGATGTAAATGAAAAAAAGCTACCAACAAAGAGGTGAGTGACAAAGTCGGACCAGATTATCTATGGTTAACATCTTGATTTATTTGTGTTTGTTCTGGTAGGGAGTAAACATTCTATCATATGTGAGTCCGTGATAATATCATAGGTGTTTAATAGTAGTAGTGAGAATTCGAATAGAGCGTGCGTTGTAAGCAACCCGTTTCGCGATACTTAAAGATAACGTCCCAAACGATTGTAGTCTAGTTTTTTGTTACGAGATAGAATAACGTTTTCAGTGCATCTAAGATTAGAAAAGATCTCAGGTATCTTTTAATTAAAGTATAAGCAGTTTAAAGTTTCATTAAAAGAATTTTAGATACGGTACACTCTTTTCTTTCAGGGATATTTCGAAGTAAGTGAGCGGGTTACACGTGGTAATGACTGTATCGATACAAACATATACAACCCGTGCCGATAAAGAATGGGATTAGAAATCGCGACAGCTGTATTCACCTCTTGCTCATGTGCTATAGTGTATGAGCGAGAGGTAAATACAGCTGTCGCGATTTCTAATCCCATTCTTTATCGGCACGGGTAGTACCTTCCTAGGATACGTCTACATAAGTATGTAATGACTGGTGAGTAACTGCGGTACATAAGATTTTCGATTGTTAGACGAACCGAAGTATTCTTGGGATCCTCCATGCATTTCTAAGTGGAGGCCAAACAATGCAATTGTATTTTTTCTTAGCAATTCAGGTACTAAAAGCACTTGAAAGTGCTCTTATAATTCAGCCTATCCTTCCCAGAAACCCGGCGAGATATAAACCCAGTAGTGCAAGTCAGCTCATTACCGCCAAATCCATAACAAGCCCATTGAATAACTTCAAACGGCACCCAACCACGCTATTTACACATAAAAAAATATTCTCAAGTACATATCAAGTGGATCTTCAGCAAGTGTCCGGTAGGATGAGCGTCGTGCGTCACGATCGGATGCGCATTAACATATCGCCGGTTCGATTCCGCTATCGTTACGCTGAGCTGTGCTCATGGGGACATGTGCCCGTTTGGGGACGGCACGAGATTTGTTTGATTGTTTGTTTGTTTTGTGGAATGTTGATTTGTATTCTTGTTGATTGATAAGGTTTTTTAAAAGTGTGTTTTGAGCTAGACTTTTTTATTTGCTTCATTGCTCAATGCACACAATAATGAAAATTTACAAAAAAGATTGAAATATGATTGTTACATTCGTTTCACAAAACACGGGGAACGGAACAGATATACATAGTTATGATGGTGATTCGTTGAATAATTTTGGGGATCATGGATTACTGAACACCCTTTCTCTCACTTGTCCCTTACAACCATTTTTTTTACCTCTGAAAGTTGGAATCTACAAGTTTTTAACAGCACCAAAACGTACCAAGGAATTAAACTTCCACAATGGACACCAGTCCAACAAAAACGTTACTAAGTAAGCGTAGTACGTAGTAGATAAACATTTCCTCGTGGTGTCCGTCCTGCTTCATGACGAATAAATCTAGATGTCCACGCGGCCGCGATAACAGTAACGTACAGCCGCGATGTTGGTATGAGACCGCGATAAATGTTGCCACGCTTAGTTCGTTATCTTCGGTGTTGGGTGTACAAAAAATATGATGGTTGTTGGTAGAAATTTTGATGAGTACTCAGGTTTTTGATGGTTGTTGTGAGAACATCAAAACTACTGCTTAAAATGTTAGGAAAAGAATTTATCCGGCATTTTAATATGCATAGAGGTGGATATTAAATCATTGAAATGGAAAACATTGATGATTGTCTAATGTATTTATATCAAGTTGGTTACCAACCGTTGATGGTTTTCAAACGTCAACCATATTCTTATTCATATCCTTAATTATCCACACAATTCGTTAAAACAATTACAACAGCCACTCGTACGCAAAGTACACGTTTATACAATATTAATTACACACTTTAATTAACCCAGTTTTACGTGCTAACTAAATATCGTCAAAGCAACCCCTTACCCGCAAACGAGTTGTTGTAATCATAGAGCAAAATCTCAACCTCCTTGTATGATTGATGTAGGATTTAATATTCATGAGGTGTTGCCACATGTGTGAGGAACTACGTTTGGTAGAATTGATGTGGTATTTAGGGAAAATTATTTCTAGAAAGAAAAATTATTTGTTTTTCTGTCTTGAGCTGAGGCTAGTGTTAATATTCATTTTAGGTATTATATATCTAAAAGAAAAATAGTTAAATCTGAAAATCACAGTATCATGTAAGAATAGGCTACGCAAATGGGAGACTAAAATACCTGTTGAATTTTGAACTGGATTCGTATTGGTAATTTGAAATTGATAAAAATGTTACTGTCGCCATAATGATAGGGGTCCGATACATGTAGGTGTATCAACACGGTTAGAAAAACATTATAAACAGTAAGAAATTCATTAAACACGTCGTAACTACTATGTTGTGTACAAAGATTTGGATCTAATGTATATCGGTCTAATCATCGGCTTATCTTACTTTCACTTTTCAGTAGGAAAAATAACCGTATGTGAAGATCTATTCTCTACCTCTTAGAACTTTGATATCTAGGCGAAGTGCTAGTTTTCGTTTAAGAATTTTATTATTAGCTTCTGCTAAGAATTTATACTTAATAGGTACTAAAATCTTTATTATCATTCTATGTGGTGTAAGGCAAAAGAGCGTGATATTATCAATGTCTTTATGAAAAAAACTTGCCGCTTTCCCGCTGTTTCACCCACGTCCCGTTGGCCCGTATCGAGATAAAATATAGCGTATGTTATTCAGAAAAAGTGTAGTTTTCATAGTGAAAGAATTTTAGAAATCGGTTCAGTAGTTTCGGAGCCTTTACACAAACAAAAAACCCACAAAAAATCCTCCTTATTGTATCAGTATTGACTAACAAATAATTTACCTAAAAAAACGTTATTTATGATTTAATTTGAAATTGCTACTTCAGGTGACTTAATAGCAGGCTAAATTGCGTGCCAATTTAAAACTGTGGTAGCTTTAACTTTACATACAAAATTATAGGTGACCGAGTTTACCGCCTCTCATTTGGGATCATTTAGAAAGCCTGCAGGCTTATTTTGTACACTGGCAAGCTAACGGTGTCTTGGGTTGCCAGACTTTTTGGTCTGAATATTTCGGTGGCAAAAATTGTAATGGTAATTAAATGATTGAGTAATAAATAATTGGAGAAATGAGTTAATACTTTTGTTCCCTAGAATTTTTAATTTGATTAAAAGGCATACAAAAGGGCACAAGATAATAAGAAGATAAGCTGATAAAATGCATTTTACCTAACAATTTGAGGAAAAAAATGCTTTCTTTTCAAATTACTACTTTTTTTATAGACTAAGCACAATGTAGGTACTTCAACAAAATAATGCACAAAATTGAAAAGAAAAAAAAAAAACGTAGTAACAACCTTTCGATTCTACACTTCATGCCCCAAAAAAGTACCACATCCAAACTTTCTTGCGTCAAGTGTGGTGCGTATTAAAAACACAAGTAAGTAGAAGTACCGATTGAAAGCAGATACGAGCGAGGAAATTAAACATTTCACAAGTAATTGCTTCTTTTGCTTTCTTTGTTATTTTATCGTGAACGATTTGACGTATGGCGCTTTTTTTTATTAATTTTTGTGATAATTTGTCTTGATGATATGAAAAGAGCGTTTTGGTTTTATTTATTTACTTCTACTAATCTATACTGTCATTATAATGAAAATATGTTTTGTTTGAAACTTTTGAACTTATGAAAAATTCTTTCACTATTGGAAAACTACACTAACCTGGTCTATATGCTACGTCTAATAATTTCCACGGGAAACAGAATTGAGTGCCCCCGCGCTGGATATGTGTGATCAGTTTCTTGCAGTACCAACAAAAGTGACTATAATTCGTCATAAATAAGTATATAAAGGCGTTAAGAAGTAACGAGTGTTTTTTTTACACATATACATATTTATAAGTATGTATTACAAGTATATGTACCAAGTTTCCAAAAAAGAACCTATGTCTAATACTTACAAATAATCTAGTACTTTCAAATATGTACCGAGATAGTGTTGTACCACTAGTCGATTACGGTTTAAGATTCCATTACGATAAAGTTTCACCTTATCGTTGTATATCGAGTTCATTGTAGTTCTTATATTTTATGTGCATAGTGCGATACGAAAAATATGAACTAATCGGTTTATTATCGGGAAAATTACCTAAGTATAGCGTGCATACCTACTATAACATTTTAAAGATTTATCTTAACTCACTTTATCTGAAGTCACTTGAATGGTTTTCAAGGGAATAAGGCTGTAATGACTAAAATGATAACTTTTCAGAAACTTATCAATAAAAAAGTAAAACAGAAGAACACGTCAAATATAGGAAATTCCAGCAGCGATAACATTTCAAAGAAACTTCGGCAAGAATCTCCGCAAATCTTAGAATACCGTGCATGTAAACAATTACAATTTCCTAATATTTGACTCGTATGTCCTCCCAACACGCGATCTGCAGTCGCAGAAACATTAAAAAACTCTTTAACACACAAAAAAGTCTAATTCTGATAGGCGCGGGTCTATTACCGTGGCACGCCGTAACTCAGAAACAAGTAAACACGGCAGTCTCGACATTTGCATAACTATCGAGTTTTTAAATCTATGCAAAACGCGACGATACGTTGCACGGGCTCACGAGTCGACCCCCCCACCGCGCCTTCAGTAAAAACACATGCGATTTCATAATACGTCCCCCCATAACTTCACGTGTACCACGCTTTGATTAATAACCCAGGATTACCGCACAACAGATTATAATATAATTTGAATACACACTTTTTAATAACAATGCTGGTAATACACCGCGAAATTGATGATAAAGTGATAATATACATAAATAAACAGCTTAAAAGTTGCGTCCACGCATCGCTGGAGGCGTCAAAAGTAGGCGGTACTTATGATGAATAACGTGACGGAATCCGACGTCCAATCGGATCGATCTCGATTTTAATTATACGAATCGAGAACATCGAGACGCCTATAGATCGAATATTAATATGTCGATTGCGCACGCGGCGATATCAACGGCCTGGCCTTTGATTCCGCCGTTCGAATTTCGAATGCGTAATTTGATTTGAGTCCGCGACATTCCGCGAAACTGATGCACACGATAACGGTCTTCCGCAAAAGATTCAAGATAGTTATTGCCAACTGACAAAAATAAAAGCACAATTTATAACTGCTAGCATCGAGTGATCTTGATTTTAGTTTATTTGCATTCCGTGGACGTACTGTCTGTATTTTATTCATGTGAACATGACACTGCGACAGGCCTATATCGTAATAAAAAAGAATCAAATATAAACTAACAAAGCATTGTTACAGTGAAACGGTCACGTCAAACCGATCCATTTCCTTTTTGTATTACAGCACAATCTCGATAGTCGATAGCATCTAGCGTCGCAGCACGCCTACGACACGAAAATAATTAACTCGATCCACCGTCAAACATCATGTTTAACATCGGCTACTCCCATACCAATTACTACCGACAATCGATCGACTCACAAAAACAGGCGCCCAACACTAGCCCCGACTGGTTTAAAAAAAGTCGTCCGAGCGTCGACGCGCCCGAGAACGTGTTAACGAGCGTTTGATGGATCGCGCAACGATCTAATACCGATGTTCTTAGCACTACTACAATTTTCATGAACCTATACATGCTTTTTATGGCACTTTATTATCTGACACCCTACATAACACAACTGTGTATCCAAGCGCAGCCGGACAATAACAGATCCCAGATAAATCGAAAGAAATCAATTGAATTCATGAATAAATCGCATAAACTTGTCCCGCGCTGTTATCAATGCGACATAATATTTTTTACAGCTGTTTCATAAATGCGAGAAAGCGACGCACGAGGACGCGGCGGTATTTATTTTTTTAATAAATTCACGTTTAATCGGTATCCGGTATCTTTGAAATTGCTAGCGAGGCCCGTATCGATTCCATCTCTCGGGCCCCACAATGTAAATTATATAATTAAAGAAAACTCGCGATTGCCATCGAATACTTATACGATGTTAATCGAATAACGTGACTTTTATCGGCGATTGCGTCAAATTACTGTTCAAATTGCCGTTTTAAAAAGTAAAGAGTGGTGTTGTAAGCGCAAAGGGGTAGAGGGATAAAAATCGGTTTGTTTCTTAAAATAAAAAGTGTGCGGTGTCGTTTGGATCGCGGGCGGGCGAACGCGTTGGAGATTTGAAAATTAGCATTTTTGTCGAATAACTCTGTGGCGGTGCCTCGCTGAGCACCCGATACCGACGAGCTGGCCGAATCTCAGCTTTTTTATACTTTTTAACAGGATTGGACTTTAAAATATTTCTCTATTCTTTAGCAATCACTTGTTTTACGAGCTAGGAATGAAAGTGTGTACAACTCTTTGTACAACTTTGATGGTTTTTGAAGTACCTAAGTAGAACTTTTCTTTCTAAAGATTAAACTACTGATGTGACTTTTATGTTATGTAGGCAAATAGTGACGAGCTTTTTTTACTCTTATTGAAATAAATACGAGCAATTTAAAATGAGAAGTTTTAATTCGATTGTGACTTAAATATGGTTGCTGTAAATAAGCTGATATATCCCACGCGTTAAGTTCTGAAGTTATTTTATCCCCTGATGTATCTTCCATCTGATAAACATCATTCAAATCTGAAATTCACAACCACTGACTACCACATTAGTCTAAAACCTACTAGAGAATCACCAATGACTTAAAAATGAAGCAAAAACACAGCTCTAAAAATCGTTGACCCTTTATCTCTTGTAGCAGCTCTCATTGGGCGAGTAGAAATTTATGTCGCCCAGTAATCCGGGCCCATTTGTATAGATAATTTTTATTATTGCCATCTCCTCGAGCCGGCCGCGGCCGATAAATGCCGAACGAAAGAGTTCGTAATGACAATTTAAATAAGGAAGACGTATTCGTTGCTGGCGATAACCACGATTTGAATTTAGGAATTTTTGTAAGTGGTAACTTTGATGTAGGGCTGTGCTTAAGTATAATTGGAATAAAATACTATCGATAATAATTCTTTAGCAGTTTCTATGTGATAAGCTATTTTTGATTTTTCAGTCACAGTAGTGTTGTCCCTACAATCGATAACAATATTCGTTGGCCTTAACATAAGGAATTATTTTTCCGAATAACAACAACACATTATGATTCCAAAGCAATACAATAACCCTACCATACAACAAACTAAGCGTGTAAACTATTTTTAACATGGCCACACCGAGTTTATCGGGCTCCCGCTCTTATGTCCGCGTTATCTCGGCCAGTGCATTAGTCTTCGATAATACAACGATAAAAACAGATCGGCCGGCGCCATGCTCGATACAGATTGTATTTAGTCGATTTAAAAGAAAAAAGAATCGATTCAACCCCGATAAAGATGTTATGGCGTGTTTTCGTAGTCGAGTGACTTAATTGTGGATTCCTTTGCTATGTTTACGTGGGATAATAAATTTTGTGATTAAAAATGTTTTAAGCAGATGCCCTGTTTTATGTTTGGGTTACTATATTTAGATAATGCAGGTTAAGTGGACGCCGAGGAATGATCGGTATTCTGTATCGATGTATTAAAATAGTTTAATGTTTTACTAATTTTTATAAGTCACATATCAGTTTAGTATGAATCGCATTAAAAAACGTTTGAAGCTTTACGACTGATTCGAGGATTTAAATAATTCTAATCTTAATTTCTTGTAATTTAAACAATTATGCAAAATAGCGAGATATGCACTCTAATTTTAAATGTAGATTTTGCAATAAAAATATTTGTTCTTGATTTCTAATAGATGTATGGACCTATTTTTTCTAAATTCTTAACTAATCTAAAATATGTATTTATTCATTCATCTAACGATCAAACACCAGAAGTTCACGACTGGTATAATGAATGAGGCATTTAAGCAATTTCAATGCGGAATGTTAAGGACTGTAAAACTGTTAATATCTAGAATAAATTAACTGCGCCTACGACAAGGTGGACGCTCTCAGCGTATTAAAGATAAAGCGAATCGAGCGAGACAAAAATATTTAAGTCTAAGTAGTCTACATAATGACTTGATTCTTAAACGCTCGATTTAACATTACACTATATTAGATCACATCACTACCCCAACAAAATGGCGGTCTAATTTCCCTCCAAAATTAATAACCCGCATCGCTCGTGTCGTTTTTCATCAACCTCATTTTAGTGGGTTTATTATTTATCGTGTTTTCCTCAAAACATCATTTACATCGCTTTCATAACGCCGACGCACGTTGAAAGACTGAAAATTTTGTCTATTCGACAAAATAGTGCGATAACTGTGCTAATGACGCCATCACGGTCGCCATTTTCCCGCAGCCATTTTGAATTTGTAACGTTTTGTTTGTTAAGTTGCGTTGTGTGTAATAGTATGAAAAGGTTTAGGGTCCTAGATAATAGCTTGTGCACATCAGTTTTGTAGAAAGGTCCAACTATTCTGTCCCCGTGCCTTTTCACCAAAATGTTCAAAACCGCATTAGTGTCATTTTCTTTTGCACGAAAATAATAAATCCAAAGCAAAATGATCGCAACATCGATACAGTTTATGATTTACAAGGCAGTGGACATTAAAAAAACAATGCTTATTCAACATTCGAAAAAAATAAAACAACAATGAGATCGCACGGGCTGAGTTTGAGCGCCGAAAGTTGAATACAATCCCTTGCACAGTGGGCCGAAAGCGATCCAGATCTGGCTATCGGGATCTCAGTTTGTTCTCACATCATTACCCGCGCCGACGGCTACAAATTTACATCCAACACAATGGCTATCCACCATCGAGACATCATTAAGGTGATGCCGATAGCGCCAGCAAAGCCGCGGAACAAATGCCTTATATACCTTCAACCTTTTATTCAAATAGCAACCTTATGAAAAAGGCGCATAAAACCTGATTTCGAGGTGGTCAAACTGGCACTTATGCGGGATAAGCCGGTCGGCTGTAATGACGGAACGTCATATAAGTTAGAATGGAGCGAGCGATTATGAACGCAAGTATGAGCTTGTAGAGTCGAATTTAAATTGTTTGTTCAGGATTACAAGGCTGGAGGGACGGTTTAGGAAAGGATCAGTTTGAGCCGAAGCCTGGGGCTATCGCGGCCGCACAATGGAACTTATAATATGGGTGATTGCGGAAAAATTGATAATAAGAATTTTGTACGCAAATCGTGGATTTTGTATATATTTTTTTTGTAACTTTCAGTATTGTTTCTTGACGCTCCTTTTTGATATTTTATAGCAATAAAATGATATCGAATCAACAAGTGGTGCGTGTATGCGTTTAAAACGACCTAAAAAAAACAAAAAAAAATCTGGAAAACTGGAAACGATGAGTCAACAGTAAGTAAATAAACGTTACATTATTATCGTATGTAAAAGATTGCATATCTCAGTTAGGACATATCAACGCTGGCGTTTGCATACAATACTGAGTTCGTTACGTGCGATTGACGCGCGATCGACGCGCGATTTGTGTCGCCGCTGTGACGCGCGGCCGACGCCTTATCGCGTCATCTCGCCCGCCCTAATTTGCTTCGTGCTTTATTCAGCACCTGTTTAGTTATTGTCTGCGTTTTTGAATTTACAGTTTTATTATAACTGTATTTTTGCTTCGGAAGGAAAATTAAAAAGGCTGACTTTAATATTTGCTGCTATTAGCACAGATAAACTATTGAAAGGAAATTGTTTTAAACTATGTACTAGGTGTTGTAATTAATAACATAAAATGTCGGAATATTAATCAACTGCTAAACTACCCAGTCATTTAGAGAGAAAGTTTCTATTATGTCAATTTAACGTCCATTGTACGAGACGCACCGTCACGCCAAATGTATTATGCTAATGATCATTTGTTCATAATCTCATATCGCGATCATACGTATTAAAACAATCCAAATAATTACACAGCCATCCAAATCCTACATTGATTAATATCAAAGTATCGCGAAACAATAACGAGATCGTACTGACGAAAAACGTTGGAACAATCGACGAGCATGGTATACGAATGTATGAAGATAAGTAAAACATGGCTACCGAACAAAAATAGCTGAGATAACACGGCGATCGCATCTGTAAACAATGGTACTGGTATCCACGCTCTCATTAGCCAGCCTTGTCGACTCGACGCGGGAAATTGTGCAATTCCGCGGGAATCCGCCGCATCGACTATCGATAGGCGATTTGTAATCGATCGATTCTTGTGCGATCGCCCCATCACTAGCTGTTGTCTTTTTTATGGCTTGTTACTTTAATCCTTGTTGTTTCATCATTGTTTCTTTTTATATTTTCAGATTTGAGATAGAAATTAGTTTATTAATTAAACCCAAAATTAATTTATACTGTAACGGTTCAATAATTCCGCAAATAAAGCTACAAAATTAGTATTAAAATATAGCTTTAATTAAAAATGCCACGAGTCTCATTTAAAACTACTATTTTAGTATGTAATGATGATCATGACATTTGATATATCAATAATTCCTTCTAATGCTTTGCAAATAAGAGTGGCGTCTTACCTGTGGCGTTTCACACTTATCTACAAGATTAATATCGAGATAAGATACCTAATTTATATTTTATTCAATAATTATTATTTATGTTAACACTCATTCTTTATTCTCAGTTATTTTAAATATATTACCATAGCTGTATCTACTTTTTTTCGACACGCGCTTAAATGTGGAATGTCAATGATTTTGAATGAATTCGTTTCGTTCGGAAATATAATTATTTTTCGGTGACTGGCATTGGAAATAATATATTTAAAGAGGTTAGGATTAAATAATAAAAATTAAACGTGGAATGCAATGCATATACGCTTAATTTTACATGTTTAGATAACCATTTTAGCACTTAGTTAAACTAGGTTGATCTAAGGCTTTAGATAAGTATGTTGCTTCGAATTATGAACAAGTTTATTTTATTTACTAAAAGCAACACACATTTTTTTTTTATTTCCAGAATTTTCTAATAAACTACCTACTTTCAGTCAGTTTCAAGTTTTTAGATATAGCTGCGTACGTTTATGCAATTAAGAAATCCGACCACAGTTATTATTGGAATCTTATTATATTAGGTAGACAGTATTCTATTTAATCATTTTTAAACAAAATAAGCTTAAACATTCCACATTTGAATATTGAAAAAAAAAATACAAGAAACCATCGACAAATAAATCCGCAAAGGCTGCCGTTTAAAAACGCAACAAACGCTTGCAAATCGACTACAAATCCTCACAATGCCACCTCACTATAAATATCTTAGGACTATACTACGGATAAATCTTCAGAAAGGCTCTTTTACCATTCTCATGCAGTTACATACCACCTTATATCAACTGCATAAGGTTGAAATTCCCCTAGGACCACGGTATTTGGTGTGGACATGTCACCAATACTCGTGGACATACTTTTACAATTTTCTGCAGTCACACACCACCTTATGTCAACTACATAAGGTTGAAATTCCCTTGGCTAGTGTCACAGTATTTGGTGTGGTCATGTCACCAATATTTTGTGAGGGCAATTAGGGGCGTCCATGTTGAATTGTGGTCAAGAGATTGTTTGTAATATATTGGGCGATGTGCGTAAGAGTTGATGTGTTTGGGGAGCTGTGAAAAACTGGCGATGGACATTGTTTTGATGGTCCAAACAGGTATATGTTAGTTTCAGTTTTCCAAAAAATGTGGCATTATTTTTCAAAATGCCAATTAAACTAAATGAAAACCCGTGATAGCCTGAATTAAACGGGCTTTCCTTAGAGAACAAATAGATTTGTAATTATTTCATTTCCTTGCAATAAACTCAGTTTAACTCCTCCTTTAAACGTATTACTTTATACCTATCAGGTATGCATTATGGAAATCACTTCAAAAACTAAAAATCTTTAAGAAAATTTTCATGAAAAGTTTTTCATACACATGTTACCACAAAATCGTGACCAGTCAATACCCAATTAATTGACATTTAATCACCAGTCAGAACATAATTACTCATTAATTCGCTTATTAAAACTAAACCGCTTTTTAAGTTTTTACCATCGAGATCGTATCATATAAGAGACGATTTAATTTAAATGATATGTACATATTTTAACGTAATGAATATAAGGTTAATTTTGTATACTTGAGTTTTATAGCATTGTTGTTAAGTTGATCGCGGCTCCGATTATACACGAACCTAATTGATTAATGATGAATGAGAATTGACAATTGTTTTTTTTTTTATAATAAATATATAGTAAGAAGGTAATTTAATTAGGTGAAAGTTGAAATTGATTGTTAGGTTGGAAATATACTGTTATCTTGAAAATCATGGTTATTTAGTATAGATTTAGGAAAACTACTGAAATAACAATATTTTGGAAGGAAAATATCTTTTGTTGTAGGGTTACTTCAATTCGACTATTTCATTATCCTTTTTTTTAGAAACAAGCATAAAAGAGGAAGTTTGTCTTGTAAAAATTGTATCGATATTTGTTTTTCAGTATTTTTCGAAGTCGGTTTTATTTTTTTTTTTGTAAAAGTTTTTACAACAAGTGATCTCAGAAGTATAATATTCTATTGAGTTCTTAGTTTTAACGTGTTCAGAACCTAGGAATTTCTTGGAGGAATTTCCTCCAACCACGCAGCAAATATTTTCATCTTACATTCCTCCTATTACAAGTTTTGACTGATGGTATCATTACACACCGACCTGTCTTCGCTTATTCGCATATTCCCGATCGCAGCCGAGATATGCCGAAGGTTGCCGATCGTTGCCGATGGTTGCCGAATGACAATAAACAGACAGCTTCGCGATATTCCGCGGCGATACACGATGTGTGGTCACCCTTACTTTTTACTCGATTGCAGATTGTATTGTGTTATGAATAGGGTTAAACGGTCGATTTTGAGTTATCGATTTATCGAAAAATACGAATAATTCTTAGGCAATTTTTTAAATGTTACACGAAGTTGATTTATACGAGTGTTTTGAAGGAGGTACTTAAAACACAATCCATTGAGAATAGAGAATTGAAAATGATGTTAGGTAAAGGTTTTATTTGAAAGTACGCCAGAGAAAAAAACTATCCTTTGGAGTCGAATTAAAACATCATGATCATCCTCCCAATCTATACTAATATTATAAAGCTGAAGAGTTTGTTTGTTTGTTTGTTTGAACGCGCTAATCTCAGGAACTACTGGTCCGATTTGAAAATTTCAGTGTTAGATAGCCCATATATCGAGGAAGGCTATAGGCTACTTTTTATCCCGGTACGGGAAGTAGAAGCTGGTAGAAGCTAGTACCTCTATAACCCTTATCCCAATTTTATTTGGGTCGACGTAGCATGTTTTGTCCATACTTAAAAAAACCTACTTAGAAATAATCCAAGACCTGGTAACCCTAGTTATGAATCGATATTTATTTCGGCATCCAATCGCGAGTTTTTATGCGTCTCTTACTGTTAAAATTGAATGGCCTTACAGGATTAATGTTACATTATGCTGTAAGGTGCTCGACTATTGGCCGAAGTGAATTTAAAATGCATTTTCTGGTCGTTAGGCAGTTGTCCTGTTGGGCATTATACGGAATGGCCGGTTAATATGCACGTTACCTTACAAGGCGTTGTTTATCTCGTCCGTTTGTGTGCACTTACCTGTAAACAAAATGGATGGTCAGTCTGATGTTTGGAAGGTAGGTACACGAGTTATGTAATGTTGGTATTAGCTTGCATTTGTTTTTTTTTAGCAGTTAAAGTATGGAAAACCAGATGCTACAAGCCAGATTGCTGGCTTGCATAGTTTTGTATAAGTACCTAATTGAAGTACCTAGACAATATAATTTCAGGAGTTTTATTTACAGGAAACTTAAGGGAGTAAAGTTTGCGCCAAAAAATCTTTGCGTTTTTGATGATATTGATTTGACTAATTAATTACCTACGCATTCGTCCGTACCGATAATGTCGAAAAGCTTTACTTGACCGATGTTTGCTGATACGTCTAATATCTTACTTCGTAAAAAACTAATTTGGCGCGAACTGTAAATAACATATTCTTAATCTATAAAGACAAAAATATACAATCAAGATTTCCACAGACTTTCCTAACAACACAATCAAAAACCAACAGCCAAACCCACAAAGAACTATATGACCCACTTTCCGTAACTTTAAACTCGAAAAAACAACAACGCAACTTCGCGCCGTGTCACATAATGTCCCCTTCACATTATCCGTAAACTCACAAACCATAGGGAAGTGGAAACAGATCTTTATCATCACGCACTCTGCCCTGTATGTCAATAAAAGCTACCTGCGTTTGTAAGCACATTACCCATGACAGTATATTGGTTGTTATGTGAAATAATATAGTAAAGAGGAATATATTTTTTTGTTTCTTTGTAGTATAAAAGCTCCGAAAGTAGTGAACCGATTTGGATAATTCTTTCACTGTTGGAAAGCTACACTTTGCTACAGTGACATAGGCTATATTTTATCCCGGTACGGACAGTAGTTCCTAGGGAAAGCCGGTGAAACCGCGGGAAATCGGCTAGTGTGAAATATTCTGTTATGTTACGTGTGGGGAAAGTATGAAATGGGAGCTATTTGAAGGTTTGGTGCATTCCGATGGCGGATTTTTGTTGAAGTAATTTGGATTTAGGTAGTTAGAAGATTCTTTAAACCTACAGACAGACATTATGTTTGCTAGGAAAATATTTTCAACAACTACTCTACTTGTTCATAACGCATTGGGACTGTCTTTTGTAACTGACGTTCAAAAAGGTGATGATGATTTTGACTTAACTTAAACATTGTTAGTGGAAGCGTTTAAGTTTTGAGTTACCTATACGGCAGTTGATTCTGGAATTGGGAGTGTAATTACAATTCTGAGTTAGTTTTTTTTCGACAAAGATCGCCATAATTTAGCACGAATTGTACACATAATAGAGGCCTAAGAACACGGGTTCATTCATTATAAAAATATTTTAATTAATAAAAACTTAATGAATGATTTGAATTCGCCAAGGCGGTCATAGTAAAACAAAAACATAACCTGTTAAATATCAAATATCAATGAACGTGACGCCTGATAAAGAAATTAATTTATTACACTATGACCTTAATAAAAACAATTCTGGCACATATTAATCTATACTTATAATAAATCTGTAGAGAGGTCAATTCTGTACATTGAATATATTTCCAAAATAACTATTAGGGGGTGATTAGTGATCGATACTGATGCCAAAAATGCAATCAGTAAAATTTTTGTCTGTCTGTCTGTCTGTCTGTCTGTCTTTCTGTCTGTCTGTCTGTCTGTCTGTCTGTATGTTCGTTATGGAAACAAAAACTACTCGACGGATTTTAATGAAACTTGGCACAAATATTCTTCATACTCCTGGGCAGGTTATAGGATACTTTTCATCACGCTACGATCAATAGGAGCAGAGCAGTGATGGGAAATGTTGGGAAATCGGGAGAAGTTACTCCATTTTTTAAGCTTCCGTCGCGTGTGGTTGAAGCTAAGTAGTAATAGGCTAGGTACGCATAGATTTAGATAATTGCATAGGCTGGTGATTATTATTTCTTCCTCTCTTTGCACAAAGTCCGAATCTAACGCGGACGAAGTCGCTGGCAGAAGCTAGTATTATAATAAAACGATTAAAATATATCTTATTACCTAATCAAGCTGTCGACACGGTTTAAGATGGTAACAGACACACATTATAGACTAAACAGTCGGTCGACAGTTGGCCCGATGCCAAAAAATGATTTTTTAAAGAATACCATGAATTGAATCAAAGTTTTAAATCGAACTGATACTGGTTAAATATTAGATCTTTGTAATGTGCGTACTACCATTTATCTTTATACTGATTTATGAGCACAAACAAACTATCGGCCGACTAAAAGTTTGTACTGTGCAGGTCTCTAACATAGTGTTTAATATATGGTTGCTTATACCATTTACTGACTGTTATAGCGTGATGGTATTTAAAACTATTCGTATTAACATCTGAAACTCGTTTAATAAGATTTCTTTGATGACAGAGAAATATGATCTGTTTGGTGAGTGGTACAAGTTGAAAGGAAAAGCGGGGAAAGTAATTGTTCAATGAAATGTGGAAACGTGTGTTAAATAAGAGAAGTACCTACCTAACATTTTAGAATTGATGTTGAGTATCTATGCTAAATACTTAATTAATAATTTTGAAAGACCCATAAACTTGTCATATTGAAAAGCTTCAGGACTAAGCTTTTTTTTATTGATTTCTGACATTTACGCGAATATTAGACATTTAAATAAAACTACTTTTAAATAATATTAATATAACCGCGATAAAATCCGTAAAAGTAGTTTTATTTAAAAGCTTTTTTTTTTTAGATTTTCTGCATCGAAACCGACGTAAGGTCTTAACCTAGGACTTAATCTCAATTAGTATGTTTCAACAATCCTTGTACACAAAGGGATCCAGAAGGAACATGGGTTCCACTAAATAAAAGTCTGAAACACCTTTCCTAAGACCCAGTAAAAAGTCCAACCTACTACGTATTTCTTCAAAACAGTCAACATCTCACAACTTTTACCGCCCCAAAAAGGGCCTATCACTTTCTCCACAAGGTTGGCGCATCGCGTGTCTATCACGGTTATCACGCCATCAAGGCACGCAACTGACAAGCGTTGTCATGCATGATGCGTGACGTTAGGTGGCGTGTCAACGCACCTT
Organism: Helicoverpa assulta; assembly: GCA_963856015.1. Lineage (NCBI taxonomy): Eukaryota > Metazoa > Arthropoda > Insecta > Lepidoptera > Noctuidae > Helicoverpa > Helicoverpa assulta. The sequence continues at coordinate 1,759,651 of CAWLCW010000008.1, forward strand.
ATTTTCAGGCTTTTTACATACTTCATGCCGTATGTGTGGCGATCAATCAGATGACAGTTGAGTTGTCAAGACTGGAGTTTTGTTTTTGTTTTTTTTTGGTGGTGAAAATTGAAAAGAACTGTTTCTTTCAATTGTTTTTTAGAATATTGGGAGCAGCCGATAGTATTCAATGATATGTTTAGCTGTTGCAATTTCTTAGAAAATGTAACTTAGGGATGTTTTCTTGAGGCGCTTTTATCTTTTAAGATGAGATTAGGAAGTGCTCAGAAAATTTCAAAACTGAAGGCAAGGCAACAGAATAGGACCTAAATAACTTTAATTTTGCTTTAAACATGTAATATCTAAATTAAATTTTCAGCCACAATACCAATTTATTCCCCCTACCTTTACCCTCAATATACACCACCACTTATAGCTATTACCCCATCCGCATAACGGATTCCTTTGACATACCACATGCGGACTCCACAATATTTAGTGTCCAGCATACAGGCTGCTTACAAAGCTAGGCGTAGGTGTCTGATACACATCGTCGCATTGTCCACGGGGCTCTGGTCCCAGTTAATAGATTTGCGTATCAAGGAGCTAGAGGTTGTGTGTGTAGGGTGTTCTCGAAATCATGGGTTGGGTGTACAGGCTGTTGTCTGAATACGAAGGTGTTTTTGAAGAAAACTGCTAGGAAGGAAACAGGGGTTTTTTGGGAATTAAAATGGATAGTTATTAAAGTGTATGGCGCTATATTTTATAGCATAGTCACATTTTCCATGCCAAAATAGAAGTGATTTTTTGTGTTTTTATCAATTTAAGTTATAGCCAGTACAAAATTAAAAATCTAGAGCAAACAAATAACTCTGAAAACCTAGTATTCTTAACACAACAATGCAACACACCAAAACGTCAAAAAGCCCACCATTTTTAACGTCAGCCACGTTATGTTGTGTTCAAACATAATTAGAACGCTTACAAAGTAGGCCTGTATTAATTAAGTATGCGTTCATATCAGAAGCACGATATAAACAGGCTTGCCCACCACACCCAGTACTTATCTTTTTGATAATAAACAAAATTACCATATTACTATTTGCCGTCCCATTTTTCAGTGGAGTGACTTTTTGAAAAATGTGTTTTTTGATAGGGCAACCCTAAAAGAGGAGAGTGAATAATTACGTCTTGATGAGTTTTAAGAATTGTTAAGTTTGGGTTGAAGTTTTTTTTCGTTGTAGACTAATTAACCCTTAATTAATTTATATATTTTTGGGGAGTTTTGTAGCTATCACTAAACCGATTTTTAGTGTTTAAAATCAAAAAGAAATGTCAAACGATTTTTAATTGCATTTTGCATAATTATGAATGTTGATAATTATCTCAAAATACATTCAATCAGTTATAGGATTAAAATATTTTTATTGGATATCAACAATGTATCCTTAGGAGCCGTTTCCCCTAATATTAACTAGCTATCAAAATGTGTAACGCATATCTATTAAAATATGAACTAAAGAGATAGCAGACAGCAGTAACTTATCAAGTTTAAATGTAGCAATAACAATAGGTAAACTTTATCGCGATAGATCGAACTGATTTCCCTTCCTATTGAGCTTTTCGAAATATCGATAATATTAGTAGACATAGATAACGTTCAAGGTTTAAGCAATATATCGACTGCAAGCAAGCAATACCTCCTATCTGACTCCGGGTGGATTTTAAAGGGGAACAATAAAACTTAATAAAATCCTTATTCCGTGGTATAATGAGATACTGAAAATCCAAGTTTTCTTTATTTAAGCATAGTATTGATTAATAAAGTTTCTTTGTTTTTATTTTGAGTCTAAGGGTAGTTTATGGAAGATACGAGTTTTTTGAAACAAAAATGTCAGATAGGAGGTATTGCTTGCTTGCAGTCGATATGTATTCTTATATATTTTTTTTGCATCTAAACTTTCTTCTTCATCTTGACTTTGACTGACATATCCGCCATTTTCTTTTCACGCACATAGCGTCTTTTACAAATGTCACTTCAACATTTAAAAAAATAAAACCAGCCTGTTTTCATCGCCCCAATAATAAAAACCAACAGCCTATCTGTTACTGAATATACTCAAAAACCAATAAGCAATACCTGATTACCTTGTAAATAACTACATGCCTATCGTTCTCGTTTATTTTTAACGGCTACAAGATCGAATGTGATGGTTGCCGAGTGGCTGCTATCGGAGACTAAAAGCTTCGTATCTAAGGCATCTGGAATGGCTAACACGTGTATTGATAAGCCAAGTCTAGACTGGAGTGTGTCTATGCTGTGGTTGATTTATTTAGTTAGGTGGAGTTGTAAATTGATTTTGAGGGGTTTAATGATTTGTGATTATTTGGAATTACGTAGTTTGCCATTGAATTGGGTATTATTAAAGTATTTGCAAACATTAGGTTAGTGCCGGTTCTGCCGAATCTAAGGAGTATGGATATACGTAGGTAAAAGTTTTTATCGAGTTTAAACTAAAAGTACTCACTTCAAAGTAGCTTCAAATATTATTAACTTAAATTAAAGGTTTTTAGCGATATGTTTAATTATGAAACTGTTTTGGTCCTTAACCAAAAAATAAATCACCCACCACAGCAAAACACCACAGCTTTAAAAAAACACCAAAAATTATGATCCAGTCACAATCCCCCGTAAATTAAGACAGTGGAGATAGACCGCATAAATCTGGTGTATCGGCCAATAGGCGATCGCTATCACCCCACCCGCCGCCCCACCCAGGGTGGGGGTAAAGGGGGTAAGTTTCGTTATCCTGCACACGTAGTGCAACTGAGAATTAATATCTAGATATTTTGTAGAACGTTGATAATGCTGTAGTTGGAGAATTTAGGGGATAAATGAAATATTGTTGCAGGTGTTTGCTTGGTTGTAGGTAATGCTAATAGCTCGTGTGCTAGTTACGAAACTTATGTGGATGGGTAACAGGGTAGGCTGAAGAGAAGGATGTTGTGTGTCAAAGACGATATGACAAAGTGACTAAAATGGTTGATAAATAAAATATTGTATACATAAATACCACTTAGCAGAACGAAGATAATAGGAAAGCTGTGAAGCATCAATTATAGCCTAAAACATTTGGATCAGTGGTAATGTAACAGTTAAAATTCTACATCAAGTAGACCTACTGAACATAGCCAGTCTTATATAAATCAGAGCTACAATAAAATCTAGGTGCATGGCATATCTTAGCAATTATATCTAATAGCCTAATATCATTTCTAGCCAAGTCGAAATCAATTTGTAGTTGACTTATGTTACCGTCTGCAGTCAGTTCATTTCAAGAAACATTGTCTCTATTAATATTATCTCTAAAACAATATTCGCGAACAATTCGCTATAACTTGTCCCTATCAAGTATCTAAATCTCTGAATATGACAAAGCAACAAATTTCCACACTTCAATCTGTGTGCGCGTGGGCATAATCGCGACCATCTACGAGTCGAGCCGAAGCCGCCCGACGCGACCCGAGCGCGGCCGAACTATCGCCGAGTGTGTCCTGTGCTATCTGACGTACGTGGGTGGCCGATCTATCTGAAATGCCAAGTTGAAGGGAATGTGAATTTGACGGTCAAATGGCCGGCTTGATAACTTGCAGCTATTTATTTGAGGCTGGCAACCCGCGGGCCACTTTAACTGTACGACGTAAACTATGGAAAATGCTTGAGGTGTGCCGCCAAATTCTTGGACAAATAATTTAAAGATTATACTTACCTATTTAAAGTAACTTCATCAGTTAAATGTAGACAAATATGTATAAAATTATTTAAAGCACAGTAGTTGCATCGAGAAAACCGATTCTTGTTTTATTTTTTGACAGCATTATTGTACATTCAAGGAAAACTGCATAAGAAATTATAAGAAGAAAAACGATATTGTCAAGACAATCTCAATTTTCAATGCCAAGATACTACTTTTCCGAAATAGGTAGGTATAGATCTGAAATAAAACCTCATTTCTATCCACGATTTCCCCCCAAATGTACCCTAGGATTTAAAAACACTTACAACATTATAACCCTATATATTTTTAACGATAATCGGATGACCAGACAGATAGGTATCGTCTGTTAGAGAGCGGGCTAATCGATTCGCAGCCAGAGCCCTTATCTCACGGTAAATATAAACTGAATGCGGGCTTATCGCGAGATTTCGGGACGGAATGTCCATTGTAAAGGACGATACGGTTTTTATAAGCTTTTATGTCGTTCTGAGATTTTTAGTCTTTTATGTGTTATGTATTTTTGTTGGAACTGGTATTGATAACATTATTTTGTGTGTACCCATCTATTTTTGGGCAATTTGGGCAATTGCGATCTATTTTATATTTTTCAGAATGTATGGCTATCTATTAAATAAGAGTGATCTTAGAAACTGTTTTTTGATGATTAAAATTGTATTGAGACCTGCTTAAAACGACCTGATCAAAGATGGACGTTGTGTGTTACATACATATCTTCAGAAATAGAGATCTAACATATTTGTGAAAACGCTAGGCTGATGAGGCAAAGACGTCACAAAATATCGTGACGTATCAACAAAGAACACACACAGCACATAGTGTACTAACAAATCAAACGTTGCCTTTTTCTTAACATCTCTCATATCTGCTTGAAGAATTTATTGCCTAATTACCAGCCGTTATTGTTCTGTATTATTATTTATATACGAGACCGGTTCACGTTTTTATTGAGAGAGATAACTTCAGATTTTAATGGTAATGGGAGACACGTAAATGGGATAAGGATTGCCTTAAGAGCGCCGATTACGGAGATATGGCGAGCTCTTGTGAAAAACTTATTTGTTTTTTTTTTTGAGTATGTCTCGTCTGGCTTTTGTCAAATGGATAAATTATCGTGTGCTATACTTTTTTTCCGGTAAGTACTTGGGGATGTAGGAACGTCACAATGGTAGCGGACATAAAGACAAAACTATTTTATGTCCAAAAACAGGTCATGGTTAAAAAAATATTTTATTAAATTACAACATAAATAAATAATACAAAATGATCCTTAACAAGCTTTCACTGAGTATCTAACTAAACCATTAAACATTAAACTTTTGTTTTAAAAAGCAAAACTTTATCAGATTTAAAATATTGGAAAAGCTTATCCAGATAGCGAAATTAATAAGCTAATTACGAAATTCCATAGTCTATGATTATTTTTCTCTAATGGCCGAGATGTTCACGCAGATTATGTTCGTTTCTTTTTGTCATAACGATAGATAGTGGTAGATAAATGTCGTCTCGTCTTTCAAGATAAACACTATTTACTCTTTAATTAGGGTCCATATCATGCAATAAACGGCGGTTAATGCAGTAATTTGCTGTCCACTATAAATGACAGAATCCTATTTATAATCTATGGCAGTAAAAAGGCGGGATTATTGTGAGATGACGTGTCTATGGTAGCGTAGCATACATAATCTGTGCGATCTGTGTTTTGATTGAAGTTAATATGAATATAAAAGTTATGAAGCTTTTGAGATTATTTTAATGGAGCTGGTTGAATTTTGTAAAGTGATAACTTGTTGAAGGTTCTGTAATCGTTATCCTGACTGACATGCGAAATGATACAGGCTGATAATTTTACTTGTCTGTATGTTCTCAGCTTTATGTCTTCCATTTTTAAATGTGGCAATGACATATGTCGTAGTTGGAAGTTAAAAAAAAAAACATTTTTTTCACCAACTACACACTAAAAGTTATATCATTTTTAGAAATGATTTCATACATGTAATGACCCAATAAAATATGTTTATGTAAGATACAAGAGTGATAATGTTCGATGGCTATATACTCGTAAATGCAATACAACACTATTGAATTGAGCGCTGCACTTAGCAAATGTCTTTCTATCTGCATTACAGTACTTCTAAGAGGCATTTAAGACTTTTCTAAAGTGGTCTGTAACCACAATCTCGTGTGTTCATGTAACTAACACTTTTATTGAGAAACTTATGTAAAATATTAGTTTAGTCTCTTTCGGTTAAGGTACGTAAGAGATAGGACTGATCCATATTTGTATGTATGTTCTTATATACTTTATGCATCTATTTACTATCTTGGAAACATATCCAATAGAATCTACGCATTACCGCGTGACCTCATATTTAAACAGTTTTCCAACAGTCGTAATAACACAGTTAGGCTAACTACAGTTCTAATGAGCCCGTTAGCTTTCAAATCAAAATATTCCTAATTTAAAAAAAAAAAAAAATAGAACATCACTCCCGCCCAAACCGTAGTAGGTACGTGATAACCCAAAAATGGCGCCATAAATACGCGCGAAACGCGTCACTTTCCGAAAACATGTTACAAAGCATGTTGACTTGACCTCGAGTGTAATATGACCTCAAGCATTAAAAGGCTCGGGAGTGTGAAGTTTAAACAGGCTATAGGTAGTCTGAAATAAAACGCGACAAACACCCGGGTGGTGGGTGCTGATAACGGTAGGCGAGCGCCGAGCCGCGTCGCGCGCTGCCGTGCCGTGGTGTTGCCATATTCAACGTTTTTATGTTGCTCTATGGATTTTAGTTTGGGTTAGAATGTGGTGGAGTATTTATTTGTTGAGTTTGTTTATTGGAGTACAGAGTTGTTTGATTGGGATTGGGCGAAATTACTGATAAAGCAAAATTAAAATTTCTTACTTATTAACTTACGTTAAAATTACTTAATGTTTTATGGTATTTGTATTCAATTTAATTAAATATACATTTTACATTTCTAAATTCCACCAGATACTAAAAAAACGAATTCTAGCACTTTCCTGAATAAAAATCTACATTCAACAAATAAAACATTATTTTCTACACTGGCAACCCGTTCGAGTGATGGATGCACCACTCAGATAACACCCTTTTGACTTAAACGTGCGGCCGAAAAGTAAACACACCTTGAAATAACTCCACATTGTTATTATCTCGTCTTTTTATAAATAACAGTTAAGATTCTAAGTGCTTTTCTTTATCTACATTCAATTTGTAACTGTAATTAAAAAGTTTGTAACATTGTCTATGCTTTTTACTTATGCCTAATGATGGTTATGTGAAAGTGAAGTTGTAAAAGGAATTCTTGATACTTTATTTAACAGCCATTTTGGATATATTTTGATATGATTACTTAACTTACATACACAGTAATTAAACCTATTCCATATTTTTATTTCATAGATATAGGTAGCTTATATTATGTTGCTAGAACTTATCTCAAAAAGTTTGACAACAGCAAAGAAAAGTGAGCCAGAAATCCAAAGTCAAGCGCGTTAATAACCAATTTATTTGTCCAATATTATAAACAATTGATATGATAAATATTATTTACCACATTTATACTTTAAAACATGAAATATAACAGCCCACTAAAACAACCAACACACAAACAAAATTTTACACAACTTAATATTTGCACAAGTCCCCTTTATATGTGGTAAAACGAGTCGGCGTGTGCCGCCGTGATAAGGGCGGGCGGCGCCCTATGATGTATAGACCGATAGACTGCTGCTGGGCGGCAAGATAACCTGCCATTGACGCACTGCGTGATTGACTACTGACTCCAGAAATTATACTAGGATTTGTACGTGTCTGGGTAAGAGAAAAGGTGAAGAAAAACTAAGAAACTATGTCATGTTAACGCTAAAAAATTTGTAGTTTAAAAATTCTGAAAATACTATGATAAGTTTTCATGTTCAAGAGTTTGGTTAATTAGTTAGATTTTTATAATTTATTAATGACGTTAGTAGTTTACCTGTTTACGGATGTATTCAATAATAATCAAACTTTTTGAATTTTGTGTAATTTTCTTTAAAATTTAAATCAGTAGACCGGGATTATTGAATCTTAACTAAACATTCAAATCTATTATTTTGGTGGATTTAATTTTAAGCGTGTTAAAAAGAACAAGGAATTCAATCTTATAGTGGTTCTTTTATATTGAGAACTACTTAGGTAAGTAATAAGTTTTTCAACAGCTGTTAACTTTTAAAATAACTAAGTTATGAACCAGTTTCATATCATCAACTAATCTTATAAATTAGCTATTTAAAACTTCCACTTTTTCAAGTTATCTACAACAGTAGTAACTCTAGATCATTTATTTTAATATTAATTTGGTCATTATACAGATTGACAGATAAGTGGATTTTACGACCGTTTTAAAAACCGCGTTTTTGGCGCGAAGTCAGTTTTTATTGTTTTCATTTAACTATTATTCTTTTGATTTCGCTTTAATAATATACGTAAGCATAACTTAAAATATTCTCAGTATCTGATTATGGAATTGAGCAGACCTTTTTCTGGTCTTATGGCTAGAAAATTACTCAAACTAACATTTTAAATCCGCTAAGCAAATATCTAAAAATTATAAAAAAAATAATTTAAGTACCTAGTTATCAACCCAATTAATAATATAAAATGTATTGTTATCTAGATACTTAAAAACCTACAAAGATTATATTTATTGCCATTTCATGCAAGCGATTCTAAATCTTGTGAACCACACACAAAACTAATAACAAACATTCTTCAAAATAATCTGATATGTTCACACGATAGTAATCTATTTATGTTATCTTATTAATTTTTATCTGTTACATATCCTCTGGAAATAACCCTATCATAATTTTTACTAATATAATAAAGACCAAACTTTTCTGTTTGTTTGTTCCCTAAAGGCTCCGAAACTACTGAAGCGATTTGAGAATTCTTTCACTGTTGTAAAGCTACTCTTTTCCCGAGTAACATAGGCTATGTTTTATCCCGGTATGATCAGGAATTCAGGTGTTTCGGAGTTACCACGGGGCGCGGGTAAAACCGCGGGAAAACAGTTAGTCTGATGTCACTTATTTACAAAAATATTTTCGTGAGATGAGATTTTAGATTGGAAGACTTTCACTATACAAAAGTTATTGGTCATTAAATTTTTTCTAATACATTTATTTTTACTTGGAATTAGTTTACTTAATTGAATTAAACCTCTTAAGTATGCTTTCGTGCGGAATTTATGTAATGATGATGCGGAACTCATTATATTGCTATTTGAAGTTAATCTAGTATTTTAAATTAATATAGCGTCTGTGACCTAAGGGAGTACTTTTTTAATTATAAATTAGCCATCAAAATGAATTCTATATTCAAGTTCTTAAGATCTGAAAGTAGTTCTCAATTCTTCATCTTACGCTCGGATTATTAAAAATGTTTTGTTTACCGTACGGTTAGTTTTTGACATTATCCATATCAAATACTAGCTTCTGCCAGCGGTTTCACCCGCAGCCCGTGGGAACCTCGGCACGGACCCGGATAAAAAGTAGCCTATAGCCTTCCTCGATAAATGGGCTATCTAACACTGAAAGAATTTTTCAAATCGGACCAGTAGGTCCTGAGCTTAGCGCAAACAAACAAACAAACAAACTGTTAAGCTTTATAATATTAGTATAGAAGTAATTCTTATAGATTTATATTATCCGTATCTGTATCATCAGTAAGCAAAATGGTATCTTCTTTAATAAAAGAATGACGTAAAAATCAGCATTTTACTATTGCACTCCTCTATCTTAAAGTCTACCTATAAAGTCCGTCATTTTCTAACTTAACTATTATCAACAGTATTTTACACAAAGAACATTCCCAACAACTCATTCGTTCAATGAGTCACCTCAATTAGTCGTTATATGTTAATTCCATTTCGCACACGCCTATCCCTTTCTTATAATAAAACATTGACATTTAGCAGCCGATAAGGCTAAAGTCATCACAGATATGTATTTAAATCATACTTGGATTTCGTCTGGAAGGGCCTGTTATCTTAAAAAGCACTCTGACTTATCTTGGTAGGCGCAATCTCACATATTATGTGGCTATGTCCTTTGTAAAGCTGGGGGCACGCTGGATGGTAAAACTGCTTCATGTGTATATGAGTTTTTAAATGTTGAAATATGTTTTTTTTTTAATGTAGAAAGTGGTAAATTGTCGTAATATTGTGAATAGATAGTGTCGTGCCAAAGATTTTAAAAAACAAATATTTAAGTTTCATATTTTTTGAAATATGTCCGATGCTAAATCTTGAGACAGCTTGTTTACAAACGAGAACATTTTAGAGTTTCTTCGCAGAAGAAATCGTGCTAATAGCAAAAAATAACCCTAATTAAAGTATGAAAAATTTATTTTCCATAAAGAAAAATGTAAGTAACATCACACACGAACGCAAATAATTAAATTAAAATTCTAAAACGCGCAGATCCGTTGTACACTCGACTCTAAAATGGCGGAGTGATTCATTTGTCTCTCGGCTATCCGAATGTTTTAAGTTTTCACTGATAACCGTGGATGGGGGCACTAAATTAATGCTTCGGCGTTACTTGCCTATCACGTAGATAAGTGTCGCTCTTAGGTGCTGAGGAATGCCAGTAATTAAGTTGCGGGTATGCGCAGACGCTTATTTGTATGTGAGGAATGAGCTTACGAAAAAGTTTCTTGAAAAAGGAGTCAAAATATCGATAGTATAAAAGAAAATTTGGTAGCGGATACCGTTTATTCGGAAAAGTGTTAAATGCTCTTCTTTTGTTTTTTTTTTATTGCGTATGGTTTTTTGGACTCAGTAATCTAAATTCTAAGGTAACGATGAAGCTCCTAAAGTAGCTAAGTCCAATTTAAGTAAAGTAGTATTTAACTTTGGAAACACTTAAAAGTATGCCACATTTTTTTATACTAAGGCTTTTTCCCGATCACATTCTTACCAACCGACTATTGGGATCAATGTCCTCACTTTTAAACTTTTATCAGCTCTCAAACAAATAACCTCCATACAGATAACAATCAAGATATTATGTTAATATTTAAAACATCAGCTGTTGATATCTCAACGGAAACTCATAAGAAATCGAGAGTGGATCAATTAAGCTTTTATCTTATATCAAATTATCACTATATGTGACCAATGTGACACATATCATGATATATGGCGATAGAATTTATTTTTGAAGTTATGTAATTTGAAGAAAGTTGAGGTTGAAGTTATTATCATGACGGACAGAGATAGTAAGGAAACTTTCTATCTACTTAGTTGTAATTTTTGAGTTATTTATGTATTAAATATTACAATAGAAAGGTACTTTTCTCGAGAGAATCGCATGAAAACTTTTATATTCCTAAATAAAAAAATCAGTGACACAGATGAAGAAAAATCTACCCAAGGATCATTTTTTACTGAGCCCTTGTGTTCTTATAACCATACTACAAGAAAAGTTTAAATTAATCGATACGGTGGAACCTCTTTTTAAAATCAAAAACGTCAAAACTAGTCTGCGAAAGGAGTTCAAGACACGAATCTATGGCACGATAAGAAGTGCACCATCGACAACCCAGAATGCAAATGGCCGCCAACGTAAAACAATGCTATCTCACGTACGTAGTGTTAGCGGAACATTGGCGCGACATTCCCGCCACATTAGACAGAAACTAACATAACAGTTTAATTAGAAGTGCATCTAAACCGTATTAGTTGTTATGTAGGCGGGGTGAGGGCCAAGTTTTGAGAAAGTGGCTTTTTTACGTGAAGAGATAGGGATAAGAATCACCATCGTCAACCTTTTTATTATTCCACTGCAGAGCACAGGCCTATATTCATTTAGAGAAGATATGAGCGTACCAACTTACTATAACGTACCAAAAACCTAGAAACAAATCACAATTTTTTAATAGGGGATTTTTAAAAGGTAATCCACTTTTGAAGTCCATGGACATCCCAACACAGTAGGAGCGGTGTATTGCTTGTGTTTTTTTTTGTTAGGAGTTTTTTTCTTGGATTTTAAAGGTCGTATTAGAAGGTAAACTCTTTTAGTATTGACGGTCGTAATTCCATTGATGATATTTACCAATTTAGCTGTAAACAGTAGTTTTAACCTACTTACGGCCAGTTTCTTCATCAAAAGTTAAAGTTAAAGTTATGGCTAAAGTAATGTCTAAAGTAAAAGTAACGGTTAAATTAAATTTTTCTATGAATTTTGCTGTCAGTTTAGCCTTGAAAAAACGAATTTGACCGCTACTTTTACTTTAGACATTACTTTAACTTTAACTTTTGATGAAGAAACTGGCCGTTAATGGGATTATATATTTTAAAAATATTTGCTATTGCGGAAGAAGTAATTTTATCAGATCCTTTCCCCCGCTATCACTCTCAACTTACACCAGCCCCAGTCGGACCAACTTTTGGTGTTTCGCATTGGATCTTGCAAAGTTGGTCGTATCGGCAAACGTATCGTTGTCGATGTCTTGAGCACTGCAAACGTTGGAATACAATGTACCAACGATTGTGGTTTTGTGTACAGATTATCGTGGTAATCGATGCTTGAGGAAGCGAAATTAGGTGATAGGTTTTAGGTTAGATCCTTTTTTAATAGAGAGCTTTTTGGGTGACTTTTTGGTACCATTTAATTTTAAAAAATGTTGGGTCGTGTCCATTATCTCCATGGCATAATTATGTGGTCTGCATAATTTAGCTTTTTATGAGTGACAGAAAAGATGGTAAGTAGTCCAGTAGTTCTAGAACCACACCGAACGCTATATACTTTTTCATTCATATGTGTACACAGACCTTCCCATATTCCCACGACTACATACATTCAGTACGTACTGAAAAAAGGTGAAAACCAGAAAATCCAAACCCAAAATCTCTCCTAACCAAACCAGAACACAACAAATAACAACGGTCCGTCACTGAATTACAAACATCGACCCCAACAGTAGAACTAAGAGCAAAAAGCGAAAATTACTGATCGGAATCTCGTAGCAAACCAATGTATCATAGCTAGCTTTATCTCCCGGCTTATCCTGTACATTGTGGATGAAAAATGTTGAGCAGCTTAGAGTGCAGTTAAAATTTTATACGTCCGAGATCTGGCTAGTATCTCGATGCACTGCGCTTCCCTCCAAAACTTTTCCTTTGAGCGCCAGTGTTGCCAGTTTTTGGATTCGGAGTTTACCGTTCCGTGGGGAGACTTTGGGTGTTTTATGTAAGGATTCGGAATGGATTTTTAATTAATATCAAATGTGTGTTATGATTAAATAAAGACGTGCAATGACGAAACTATGTAATAAATAAAAGTGTATTTAATTAATACTCTCTTTTAACAAAGTACTTCTTTTAACCATTTATTGTGCTTATGTAAATAGGACCAAACATTTTCTTATGCCAATATTGGAATCTAAACCCTAAAATCTGGCAACACAATACCCAGATAGTGCGCCCTGATATATTCGTGCGCGATACGAACTTGCGAACTCGGATGCCTGAGATTTCGCCCGAATTGTTCTGAATTTTAAAGTAAATAAGCTAGTTTGATAGATAACGTGCATGATACAAGATACTTCCTGAAGATTACGTTTAGTTTTAAAAAGTTGTTGAACTGTTTCAGCATTTTTGACTTAGGTAAGTTTTGTTAGATAGGAAAGTGCATTACACTGTGTTGTACCGGTTTTCGCGGGGCAGGGAAGGTAAATAGAAATAGAATGGAATAGAATAGAATGGGTTTGTCTACATACTTAGTCATTTTTTTTGCTATCGGTACTTTTTTTTTTCCAAGGGGCCTAGTGGATGCTGAGATTAGTGCGTTATAGCAAGCAAACCAGCTTACTCTTTAGTTTTATAAACATTATCATCATCCTCCGGCCCTTACTCCAACTTTATTTGGGGTCGGCCCGATATGTTTTCTCCTTCCATACTCTTCTATCAGCCGTCATATCACAAATAACATTCTTTCTAGCCATGACGAATTGTAACTTTATATTAAAAATTAATCATTAATTAATTGAATTCATGTTGTACCTAATTCTTAAGTGTATTGGTAAATATTCAAACTAATTTGTTACTTATCTATGACATGCTCTTTTCAAAAGTCGTAAAACTTATATTATATCGATGTTCAATTTACGGCCGATGTTGAACAAGTTTTTAATGCACACAATAGTTGTAAATGTTATGAGCACGGAGTAAGGAAAGTTGACCGGAGATGCTATAAGTAATGCAAGTAGGTCACGCGCCTTCTTCGACGCAAATTCGTACGGTGAGCATGACCATAACGATCAGTTACGAGTGAACTTCGGGTTCATCGAGAGCTGTCAACGATTTTTAGTATTACAAAATATGGTACGGTCCAAAGAAGGCGAAAACAGTAACGTTTCTCGTCCCCCGCTCACCCGCATTTTGGCGAATTAATTTCTTAGGCGATTTTCCGTTATGGCACCTCCGCTAGTCATTTCGTTCTCCATGGCTATAAGGTTATAGAGGCTAGTAACTTAAGTTTTATCCGCTCGTAAAATGAGGATGCGAGCATCTCTATTAAGGTGATCAATTTATTTATAATTATATTGGAAATAGTTTTCGTTAAAGGAATGTATTAGAGAAGGTGAGGTAAAAAGGCTTGGTACATGAACTACGTACTGGTTTGTGTTACCTAACCATTTTTGTCATATCAATAAATATGCAATCTTTTTAATGTTGTCTTATGATTAACACAAAAATAAAAAAAATAAGGACACAATGATTGCATGGTAGTCTAGTTTTCGTTAAGCAATGTTCTATGTAGCAGATCTATATCAAAAATAACGTTTATTTAGAAAGTAATACATAAGTCATAGTGTGTTTTATTACTAATAATAAAGTGCACTTAAAATTGCCAGCTCATAAAAACAATTTAAGTTATTGTCTTGCTTATAATAAACTCGCCGATAAATAACATCTAAGGCCCAAAGTACTAGCAAATCGTTGAAATGTATCATTTTAATGGACATTGTCTAATATTAATATCTAGATACAATCTAAATGACAACAATCTAGACTGTTTTGAACCTAGGCTGTAAAATTATACGTCTGACATTGAATATTCCCTATAGGACTTGTGTAATTCATTATTGGGTGATAAATATTGGTATGATAGTTCAGTTGGGGCTAGATTAAGGCGAAATTAGTGGCTAAGTGAGATGTATTAAATAATATATTTTTAATTCCAAATATAAGCTTAACCTACAGATTACGATGAAGCGGGATCCTATTTGGTACTAAACTTTGTTGAAAGTATATCCATCAAGTGATCATTGCGTCGAGTTCACTAGTGGTGTCAAACACGCAAAGTGCACTAATTCTCTTAAGATATCTCTGGACACAGGTTAAGAAGAAGCTTCACAAAATATAGACTGACTTTGTGTCTATACACCGTGACTTTTTAGTCGTCTTACAAATGTGGTCCACTCAATGTATCCGACCTAAGATACCACTAGACATGATTATTAATTTTATA
This sequence comes from Helicoverpa assulta, assembly GCA_963856015.1. Taxonomy (NCBI): domain Eukaryota; kingdom Metazoa; phylum Arthropoda; class Insecta; order Lepidoptera; family Noctuidae; genus Helicoverpa; species Helicoverpa assulta. The sequence continues at coordinate 1,774,975 of CAWLCW010000008.1, forward strand.
GCATTAATTAAGATAATAGGTGCAAAGAAAAATAAATAATACATTAGAAATAAGAAACATCCTGTTAATAATGTTTACGTATCAAACGGTAGAAAGTAGATACCTTCAAAGCGCTCGAGTCGAGTGATCGTTCCATCTCCATTTTTACGAAACAAAATTATCTACGTCATGCGTTATAATAATGAATTTATTTTTATTTTTTAATTATTCAAATCTCATAAATAACATTTTTTTTTCTATAAACGTTTACTAGTCATTGGATACGTGAAGTTGGCTGCCGTTGTAAGACGACTAAAAAGTCACGGTGTATATATTGGTGGATCTATATTTTGATAAGCAGGTTGCAAAGAAGTAAGCAGCATCTTGGCAGTATGTAAAAGAGCCACTAGCAACCAAAGATAACAAATTTAACCGAGTCAATCGCGAAACAAATTTACGACTCGACGGCCATTTTACAAACTTGGTCCACTCAACAATGGCGGAGGAAGTAACCTCTACTAACGGCGTCGTTACGCCCGCTAACGCCCGTTAACAGCCGTTAACGTACGTTATCAGCGATACAGGGCGGGCGGAAGATCACCTGAGGCTAACGCCCGCCCGCCCTAATGCATCCGCACTTATTTATTCCCCTGTTAACTTCTGATATGTTTCCTCAGATTTCTATCGACGGAACCCGGTGGGTCAGTGGGCTGTTTTAATATTTGTTTTTCTGCAATTTTAAATGTGCTCAATGTTTATGGAAAGGCTTTCCGTAGTTAGCTTCTTCAATTAAATTTGATGGCGACCGTTTTTGTGAGAGAAAAATCTGTGTGTAATTTTTGCTTTTGATTTTTAATGAGGTTTAAAGGGTTGTTAGAATTAATGTGTTTAATGTGCTATATCGGTATGTTAAGTATATTATCGTCCTACTAACATTCACTTGGGAAGTCCCGCGTGGAAAATACTCCAAGCACCTAGTTATAACTAAGCCTTCCTCGATTAATGGGTTCTTAAATCTAAAACTATGTCAACTTAACTTCATAATTCCTATATCTATCAGATTTCATCTAAATCTGTTCAGCAGTTTTCCTTTAACGTAACAAAAGAGAGAAGAAAATTCATTCTACTTCTACACATAATTTCGAAATTCAAAAATCTTCCCAAGAAAACTGGAAACCGGTTAATAATTTAAGTGAAACTAGTGTTGCGATAACGCTGTAGTATCAGACCATTAGTGCGGTACCTGAGTCGATATATATTCAATTAGAGCTGGGCGGGCGGCGATAGCATCGGGGCGGGCGGAGTAACACCTTTTAATTTTGTACCGAGCTTTGTTTTGTTGAGCCATTGTCGGTTTTCAGGTGTTTAGAGTGAGGTTAGTAAATTAGTTTTCATTACTAGGATTGTTTTTCCTCAGAAAAGTTAATATTTATTGAGGATTTTCAACCGTCTTCAAAAAAAGGAGGCTCTCAGTTTGACCAGTATGTACGAAGGTATGTTCGGCTGAACCGATTTTGTTTCGGTTTTCAGCGTGGTAGTAGTAGTATTTGTCAGACTGAGGGGTTAGTTTTAGGTACATTGAAAAGTTTTCAATGTACCTAAGTCCAGTACAATAACATCTTTAGGCAGCTAATGGGTCTTGCGCCGCATTGTAGTGCGTCGGGTATGTTTGCTGAAGCGAGGCTGGATACGTTTAATGCCATCCAGAGAAAACGAATCGCTGGATTCATGTCGAGGGTTGGTTCGTGTAAGAACAATATAATTAAAGAACTTTATCAAAGGCTGTATACTACTACGATGTGTAAAAAATGGTTACAGATTGCAGCGTAATGTTAATTAGTGCATTTTTTTATGTTTGTAATTGTCTATAGATTCTTTATTTGTTTGTGTTTGTTTCTGTTTATATTTAATTAGTTTCTTTTTCTGTTAAATTGTAATTTGGATATGTTTATTTGTGTAAAATATGGAGTGTAAATTCCTAAATAAAGATTTATTATTATTATAGTAGGAGATAACATGGAAATAGCGTACAATGGTATATATGAAAAAGATTTATTAATATCGCTAATTTATATTATTTTACATATTTTATTACAAATTTTATTATCATAGTTACCTTACACTAGACTGCACGTCTTTATTTCATTATCGGACATAGCAGTACTTACCTGAAATAAAAACAAAAACATTAGTATCTATTTAGTTATAAATATATCAATATACACAAAAATTAACCCTCAAAATGCAGCTCAGAAAAACTTGCAACTTAAACATTACTTAGCATATGAAAATAAATAAAAAACGTAGATATAAATAAAGTAAAATTGGAATAAATTAACAAATCAATGTGCAACAGCTGTCATTTCAAAAAACAAAAAACAAATGAGAGTGCGTCGAACAAATTGCAATAAGCCCAACACTCTGAAGTTAGCATTAAGTGGTGATTAAGTAGGAATTCTTATGTTAATTCCGATGTGGGCGTAGTTATATCAAATTGATTGGTAATGCTGCACGCGGTAATGTGTGGCGGTGATAGGGTTAAAATTAGTCATTTTATTGTTTTTTTTGTCATGTATCATCACTTTATTATTTATAACTTTACATAAAAAAATATAATAAACGTGGTATTTACACTAACTAAAAAGCGTCAAAAAACTCCTCCTCATCATTTCAACAGTAAAAATACTTTCCACCATAATATTAATCCCTCTTATTATTCTAAACGACTTTATTTAAAAGCCGTTACTGGAAGTTTGTCTTTGAAAGTCGGGGCCGTGACTTGAAGCCAAACTTGACGATTACAGGAACTAATTTATTTTTTAATACGCTTTAAACGATACTACAACATTATTTTATGGAGGCTTGCTTTGGATCTTGAGAATGAATATTTTACAGCTTAATTTTGAAAATACTGTTTATTTAAAATTTTCACAACTAGGTTGGGATCGGCTTCCAGTTGCACCCGTGTTTTACAAGGAGCGACTGCCTATCTGACCTCCTCAACCCAGTTAGCGGGGCAACCCAATACCTCTTACGGCCAGTTTCTTCATCAAAAGTTAAAGTTAAAGTAATGTCTAAAGTTAAAGTAACGGTCAAATTCGTTTTTTCAAGGCTAAAGTGACAGCAAAATTCATAGAAAATTTGAATTTAACCGTTACTTTTACTTTAGACGTTACTTTGACTTTTACTTTGGCTTTAACTTTTGATGAAGAAACTGGCTGTTAGTGAGACTGGTGTCAGATTGACGGGCTTCTGAATACCCTAGGTGTATTTAGAAAGTACATACAAACTTAGAAAATTGCATTGCATTGGTACTACCCTGGGCTGGAATGGAACCCGCGCACTCATACTTGAGAGGTTGGTCGTTTAACCATTAATAAACCACTCCAAAGTCTCAAAAATGGACCTAGTTACTTACCAACCAAAACCATGACATACTGAAAACTGTTATCAACGTGATAAAAACACGACTAAGGCTTGACGTGTGGCTGTGGGAGCACAAACGTCGTTACTGCGTTACTAAATAAATCGTTAGCGGCGCGTGAGCTCGCCCCGAGATACGGCACGTAAGTGCACGGACTTAGGGGACTGGATGTGGCTTGCGAAATCTTTGTAAAGTGAGCTTAAGACTTGAGTTTTTAGGATTAGAATTAATGTAGTTTTTTCAATGGATTATTGAAATGTGAATTAAAAATTAAAACTTCAGTTTTACTTAGAACTGTAGTTTTACCCAACGGATTGCCTGCTAGAAGAAAAGTTTCTTAATTTCAAAATCAAGTTACTAGCATTTCAGTGATTTACTGCACCTATGTTCAGTTTAAAATATTACATTCACAATGTAGGTATTGATTTCCCGGAGTGGTATACAGATTGATGTAAAATTACAATTACAAAAAAACACTACTTAGTTCTACGTTTTATTGCTGACCTTATTTAAAATTGCAACAAATTGTTTAAGATATCATAGAAAAATCAAAAGCTTTGCATGGTCAAGTTATCTAAGTGAGCGTACTCCACTACGAGCCACTTCTAACTCCCTAACTCGGTGTACAACCTAAAACCGTGTCGGTTTACCAAGCAAACTAAAACTCGGAATTATTAGTGTTTTTCGTATTGTAGATTGTCTAACGCTGCTGAGTAAACTGTGTACACTTGTTGAGTTACAGCCGTTTAATGTATCGCTGCTATTTGTGCGGGAGAGATATACTTACGTTTTGTGGGCTTTAAAGTAGATAAGTACAAGTAATATACTAAAAGTTAGTGAGTTTTAGAGTCCGACTAGTTATGTTCTTTATTGTAGGAAATACTCTAAATTCCTGCAATACTTCTTTATTTGTGGGACGTTGTCTTTACAAAAGATGTGTTAGGTACAGTTTTAAATGAAATTATTGGTCAGTTAGCTAGTGGTTATTACGAGGTAAGTCAAGAGCTTTTTTTAATACATTTTTATTATATTAGTATAGATATATCATATACTAGCTTCTGCCAGCGGTTTCACCCGCATCCCGTGGGAACTACTTCCCGTACCGGGATAAAAAGTAGCCTATAGCCTTCCTCGATAAATGGGCTATCTAACACTGAAAGAAATTTTCAAATCGGACCAGTAGTTCCTGAGATTAGCGCGTTCAAACAAACAAACAAACAAACTCTTCAGCTTTATAATACATATTAGTATAGATGTATAGCAGTTTATAAGACACACATACCCTCAAATATTATCTTAACAAAGAGTATAACACAATATCGCCATATCGCCGCCCGCGGGTGCATTCCCGCGAAACTTAATTACAATTACCATACTGATAGCGAAGGCAGCACAGTTTGTGCAGCTATACAATATCATTTTCTTAGTAGAAAAGGCTTTAAGGAAACGGTTAGAAAACTGTCATTCTTTTAAACATGATGGAGATGGAGAGGGATGATGGAGAGGGCATGATGACTCTATATCAAGACATCACTATTAAGTACCCCGCACAATAAAGGCTTATAGCAGACATTTACAACCTTCATATTTGTTGATTTGTTTCCTAGGTATAAGTTTTTGTTAAACCTTTGCCCCATACCTGTCACAAAATAAATAAATACATCATCATCCTCCGAGCCTTTTCCCAATTATGTTGGAGTCGGCTTCCAGTCTAACCGGATTCAGCTGAGTACCAGTGCTTTACAAGAAGCGACTGCCTATCTGACCTCCTCAACCCAGTTACCCGGGCAACCCGATACCCCTTGGTTAGACTGGTGTCAGACTTACTGGCTTCTGACTACCCGTAACGACTGCCAAGGATGTTCAATGACAGCCGGGACCTACAGTTTAACGTGCCATCCGAAACACAGTCATTGATGTCTAAGATTTACTTAGAAAGTACATACAAACTTAGAAAAGTTGCATTGGTACTTGCCTGACCTGGAATCGAACCCGCGCCCTCATACTCGAGAGGTTGGTTCTTTGCCCACTAGGCCACCACCACCACAAAATAAATAAATACAAGCAATGTTAAATTCATCATCTTCCTGCCCTGTTCCTAAGTCATTTGGGGTCGGCGCAACATGTCTTTTTCTTCCATTCCTCTCTATCAGACGTCATACTTACATCCACTCCCTTCTGCTTCATGTCCTCTTTCAGGCAATCAATCCATCTTTTCCTCGGTCTACCTCTGCCTCTCCATCCTTCCACATTCATAATTAGCACACAAGCAATGTTAAATTCCTATCCAGAAAATCCGTAGATAAGTTATTGAAATGCGTCGTAAGCTGTCAGGTGTTAGTTGAGCCGATGGTTGACTGACAGTTTATTTTGAAGGTAATCGTGAATCCAATAAAAATGATCTCGGGACGTTAGGAAGAATTGACAAATATCAATCTGTTATCCAGATTCTAAACACTGCTATCAAAGATCTCGAAGCCCAAGTAAAATGCTTCAATGCTTGAATGTTCCCAAGTGGTACGCTTAGCACATATCTACCTTAATAAACGTAATTGCTTTTCATACAACCTCTGAACTATTTTCCTTCACCCTTTATACACACCTTAAGTAGCAAGCGATAATAAACCTTACGACTGCAAATTAGAATTCAATTTCGATTGGCCAATTAAGGTTCTTAAGCTACTTTGTATCGGATTGAAATCTTATTAATTGAAATGTTTGTAGTGTATTTTAAACTTTATATGTATTGGGATTGGGTGGTTATTGAGTTGGGTTTGCAGTGTTTTGTTGCAATGGATTATATTGTTAGTGAATTGAGATGTGAGGTAAGATAGGGTTGTTGTAATATCGATATTTATTTTGGGAATCTTTGATAAAGATTTTAGAAAAATAAAGGAATCAGGCGTTACTTTGCGGAAAGCTATTACAATAAATGTTAGTAAATATTAAAACAAAATATCTTTCCAAACATTTAAATAATTTTATGGTCCATGAATATTGCAGAAATGGTTTTTATCATCATTACAAGTTTTCAAGAAAGTACTTAAAAAACGCAGACAAAAATATTCACTAACCTAATAAAAAAATGTTTGTAACCATCATTTAATCCACCCAAATATACATGCAAAAAGAACTTTAAAAAATATACATCAAAACATTCACACATCGCGTTAGAAAAGTTAAAGCGGCTGGGGCGGGCTGATAGGACGCGATACGGCTGGGCGCGCGCGATAGCTCCCGCCCGCCCTGCGACGCAAGACACTGCATCTGTTAGACGCAGCCGGCCGACAACAGTGGCTATGATTCCATACGTTTTATGAGACACAGTTTTAAGTTAAAAAAGGTACAAAAAATAGTAAAATATTTTGGTGACTTATTGGAGAATTTTTGTGATTTTACATGACAATATTTAAGCAGAATTTCGACATAATTGACAAGAAAAAATCTTGTAAGATTCTACTCAAAATAATGTGAGATTACGTAGTGAAATTCCACTATTATATAGCTAAATATAATGGTAAAAAAATATGCGAAAATGACACATATTAATGCTAACTGTACAACAGTGTATGTTTTTAAAGTTTGGGCGGTCTGATAGGACGCGATACGGCTGGGCGCGCGCGATAGCTCCCACCCGCCCTGCGACTCAAGACACTGCATCTGTTAGACGCAGTCTTCTATATGGCGACAACACGATCTTGTATTTGAGGGATATTCCTGATCATAAGATGTGACTAATATTGTGAAACATTACAGATTTTCTTTGATATTGTCATAGAATTTATTTTCAAATAGATCTGAAATGTGGATTAGGTACTTAATTTACTACACTAAAGAGAATACTTTCTTTAAATGTAACCTCCTCCTTCTGAGAATCACAACTAGATGTCAAATAATATAGTTTTTTTCGTTGACTGGCTATTAGAAACATACATACCAAACACACATTGTCTTACGACATCCTAAAACTTTATCTCAGAACCTTCTACCAACAAACTCATCCTCTACAACAGTAAGAAAGTCCCAAAATTTCCTCACTGAAATCGTATCCACCGTACCCGGGGGGCGAGGCGTCCGAGCGGGGCAAGCGACCCGTTATCGCCGTCAAACACCCGCCGTATCGCCAACGAACATTGTATCTCTCGGGTTTTGTGATTCCCTGCACTACTCTATGAATTTTGATAAAGATTTCTAGCTACCTAAGATATTGTATTGACTTTGTTTTGAGGGAGCACTGGGTTTATGGCATTTGTAACTTAAAGGCAGCTTGTAGTCTCCCAACCAGTATCAAGGTGTATTGGAATGCCCAGGTAACTGGGTTGAGGAGGTCATATACGCAGTCGCTCCAAGTAAAACACTGGAACTCAATTGCATCTTTTTAGACTGGAAGCCGACCCCAAAGTAATTGGGAAAGACAAATCTTGAAGGTCATTTTAGGTACAGTTTTTTGAAAGTGGGATTAAGGGTCATTGTGTAGACAGTTAGCGCGTCTGTCATGTTTAAGAAACAAAATTGTCTTTTGAAAGTTGTGACTCCAAAATACCGTTATGTAGGGGATCATTCATCACTCGTCACATCATTCAGATTCCCGTAATATTACCTACATACTCGTATCTAATTTAAACAAACCTTTTTAACACCAAACAAACCCGATTTCAGAGACCCTAACAAAACTGCAAAGCCGCAACATCCACGAATCAAGAACATTTATTTAGTTCGTTCACATCCCTATTCGCGCGATATCAGGACTGCAACCGCGCGATAACGCGCGACACCGCGCTATATGTCGCACGACCGGACCACAGAGTAAGGAAAGAGCGGAGATGCCATAATGCATGCGGGATTGTTCGAAAGAGTTACCGCCCTGGTACATGAAGGGCTTAAGAAGGAACATGATGGGTTGTAGTCAGTAAGAGTCTGATACTCCGTCGCGCTGCAAATCCACAGCGGGAGGGATTTGATGATTTCCAGTCAAGAAAAAGGTGCTACAATGTAGGTAGGTCAGGCGCCTTCTTAAACGTCAAATCTGTACGGTGGGCATGACTAAAATTATCAGTTATGTATGTATATGTAACTAACGAGGCTTTCGCTTTCGGGTTATGTGAGACATTTGTCAACGATTTTTTGGTGTTACAAAAAATGATTGGGTCCAAGGAAGGCGTATAAGTAACGTTCCTCGTATTTTGCAAACCAGCATTTTGACGCCCTGCTTTCTTAGGAGATTTTCCGTTATGACACCTCCGCTAGTCATTTTGTTCTCCATGAACCAGACCGATTCGCAGCGATAATGTACGGGCCGTAAACGGATCGGAACGTTTGAAAGAAATTGATATGAAGTGCATGTTTTAAAGCTGAAGGAGTTTATGGTGTGGTTGTATCGAATTTCATCGATAGTGAAGCGTTGGGACAGATTTATCGATGATTGATTGATGGGAGAAGTTTAATAATTGATGATTGACCTTTGGTTTTCAGACAGATTATTTCTTATCGCAAATCGATGGTTTCAATAATTTCCTGGTAGACTTATATGGTATGCAGATAACTGTGCCTCTTGAGGATCAACAGTTATCAACTTCTGAGAATACTAATGATCTATCATAAGAATACGAACTATCACTGGTAATCCATGGCTTCCTCATAGCCATAAGTCAGCGAACACCATAGGAAATAGACCATAAGAAATAACATTTTTTAACTAAACTTGCATCTTCATTGTTATTAGTTTGTCCAATATTTTAGGGCAATCTTGAATTCGGTCTAATTGCTTTCTTATTTTCATTTGTTATACCAAAAAAACTGTCTCTTCCTTCATACATGCTCACAAGTCCGATCGCAAAATCGTTATTTAAATGTGGTCATTAATTTTATGGTGTAAGTAGTCCCGTTAGGTTTACGATGCAGGGTGCACAGAGCGTTCGGAAGTGGATATTAAATCGTTTTATTAGTCGTCGCCGACGTGTTGTGTGGTACAAGTGATGGGAAAATTGAGGGGATTTTTGCGGAGATGCTGTGGAGTTGAGAAAATTGGAGAAAAAGATGTGAAGGTTTTAAGAGTACAGGTTTTAAAGAATTGGAGAAAGCTATGTCTCATTCTGTGGCAAATAACATATACCATCTTTTCGGGAACAGGGTTGTAACAGGAAAATTGATCACCTACTAAACAACGTTTGAAGGACGCCTTACATGACTAGCAAATATTTTGACTTTACAACTGTTGTTAGAGCACTTTTTTCTGACATAATCTACTTGTAGCTTCTCAAGGCTGAAATGTCGTTTGGGGCGATTCAGTTAAGCTCAGACGACCTAACTAAGCTAACTAAAATCATCAACATAGGTACATTTATTCCTAAACTTTATCCTGCACTCCCAACTTGCACCAATCAGCCGCTGTGGTGTGAAATATAGAGGAGTCGAGCGAACGTTATCGGGCGCGTGCACGCGGTACTATCGGCTGGCCGATAACCGGCCGATCTATGCGTGATGCATGCTTGCAGTAGTTGCACTGCAAATTGCTTACGTGTTCGCTCATATTTTTGTTGATATGCTGTTGGGTCTTAAATCTGTTACTGTGGTTTGTAGTGAAGCTGTCTAGGTCCTGTTTTAGTTCCTTAAAGGATCCAAGCTTTTTGATTTTGTGAAGTCTGTAGCTATCTTTAAAGTTCAGTAATCGATATTTCTTTGAATTCTTACGCGAGTCAGTAATGTGTTAAAAATGAAGCACACAAACTTATCAAGTAGCTACTTATATTTCCAAAATATCTAGCGTAGAACTTGCTACCCAAAAAATTTGGAACTCCTCAAAAAATCCAACCAACTGTAGCGACGTGCACTGAAGCACTTTTTCAACTTATTCTAACTGACACCTTTCTTAAACTTTACCGTATCGAGAACCAATTCCTCCAACCACATTGTGTTCCATACTAACCCGAATCACGTGACCGCCATAGATTATGATGCATCCTAATTTAACCCATCGAACGCCGCTGAGCACAGTCTAATGAGACGTAGTATCAGCCGGTCGCTTCGCTGCGTTACCTATCGCTAAATTGTTAGCTAACTAGAGCTTTGTGGGGTTAACCGGCTCTGTGATCCGGCTTCCGATTTGAAGTGACAATGCGGTCTAAGGTGTGTGGTTAAATATGTTGATGGACGTGTTAAATAAAATGTTTGAGAAAAAAGTAATTAAGATAAAATATAATTTATGTTTTTGGTTGTCTTAATAAGTACCTATATCTTTTTACCTATAGTTTAAACTTTTGTATGTAATTGCAATGACGTATCTGGTTGACTTATGGTCTCTGCACACAGCGGGCGCGGCGCGGCGGGACGGGACGGCGACGCGACACAATGTACTAGATCGTCGCGTCGCGTCGCGCCGAGCGGGACGGCTCTGTGTGATGTTGTCCGTAATATCTAGTACATTACAACTGCTCAGCGTCGCGTCGCCGTCCCGTTCCGTCGCGCCGAGCCCGCTGTGTGCAGACACCATTAATGATTCAGAGTAAAGTGGGTTAAGCAAAGATTTAAGGTTTTTTTTTCTTTGCGACTTAGTAACAAGTCTCTCAATTTTTGCCGAGTTAGCAATGTTTCAAAGGTAGATTTTAGCTAACATCGCTGACCAATAGCTAGATCTCCTGCCTACCCCTTTACACATAACAGACGTGATATCTTTACTCTCTAAGAGTATTTTTTCTCTTCAATAAATAATACACAACTTATTTCTCAAATACGCCTACAAATCTTCTGTCGCCGGTCCCGCCCATATCACGCCTCACAAATAAGCATATAAACTATCATTTTATGTTAATAACTTATGTATCTGTTACGATCACTCAATAGATAAACATTTTGATCACAATCATGCGGAATTTTGCTCAATAAAAAATATTATATTACGTTCTAATTTCATAAATTTAAATTTCGAAGTGTTGACGGTTAAAAAATATTCTTTTGAAATATGATATTTATGGCAACACTGCCATTCATTATGTGGCGGTTATGGTCAATTTTCATATGAATGGTGTTTATTTTATAACATCTGGAGTCGGCAGAAATATGATATGACAAGAGTTAAAAATATGACCATTTTTCTATTTAACATTTTTGAATGAATCAAGTTTGTTTGCGGTAGACGTAGTTTGATATTACAACAGGTTTTTTTATTGTTTTTAAGATGTATCTTGCTGATGACGAATTTGACAGTTTGTTTTATTATTTACGCATTACTTGTTTAAAATTACTTACCTATTTTCTTATTTTATACATAAATAAATTGAGGTAAAAAAATCTTTAAAAACAAGCTTTTATTTAAATGCGCTAAAAAGAAAAAAATAAACTTTTACTGTAACTTTACTGTCAACTTATAACGACATTTCAAATTTAACATATTTCATACAATTTATACGTTTTAAAAGCTTGTCGCGAGATTTAAGTAGGTACTCGTATTTACTTTCTTAGTAAAATCGCGACAAGCTTTTAAAACATATAAATTGTGTGAAATATGTTAAATTTGAAATGTTTTTAAAGATTTTTTTACCTCAATTTATTTTATACTTTTTAGTTTTCAGCTGGTAAGTTCCTAAGTCTAAATTTTGTAGCGGCGGTCATCTAAGATTTTGATTTGGTAAAGTGCACTTTATTCTACTTGTCAAGCCCTGTCATTGGATACCCATATGGATGGGATTGAAAAAAATAGGTTATTCACCATTTTGTAGCGGCGGCCATCTTGGATTTTTATTTCGTAAAGTGCAATGTGTTTTACTTGTCAATCCCTTTCATTTGATACACATATTGTATATGTACCTTAAAAATAACTAGTCCGCCATCTTGTATATTTAGCCATGTTGGATTTAGGATGACGTCACATAGCTTAACATGCATTGTCATCCAAACTAAACATGTATGCAAAATTTCAGCTCAATCGGTTGAGGGCAAGTGCCTTAAAATTGAGTTGTAAAATTTCACCCGAACACACATAGTTACATACATACATACATACATTGCAAGTTAAATAAAAGCTTGTAAAATCAAGTCAATTACTTAAGCTTTCGGAAATCTCCATTTACTCCTTTTTATTTTGAAGCCAATTTATACTTCTACTTTTTAAAGCATTTTTTCTCCCATAACACACATACCCTAACTTATGATATAGTCAACGCGTATAAGGCCGTCCATTCACGACACTATAAACAGCTGCCCACGACGCGACATTGTCGTGTCATTCCGCTAAATATCGCGCGCGCACCGCGTGTAATCGCGGCAGAGGATCGCGCGACGCGCGGCCACCCCGCGAGCCGATATCGTGATAGAGGGCGCGTGTTACACCGGACCGAATGTTTGGGGAAAGTGGATGATGGTTTTAAAGTTTGACATAGAAATATAGCTGAATATAATGTCAATAAAATATGATACAACGTAAAAGTCAAAATCAGCTATTAAAAAGGCGCGATTTGTACTTTTTTGCCAATAAAATTCGTGCGAATTGACTGCTAACCCTTTGTCAATTGATTTTGGTTGTAGTTATAAAAAAATAAACATAAACTTAATTTTATTAAAATCTTACCTCACATGAGGTTTTTATTTATAATCTTCGCTATTTCATCTTCTCTTCAAACACACAACTAAGATATCACTTACTAGACTACTGTGTAATACACAGCCGTTGCACCAAACCCTGCCAACGTCACCTCCAAAATCAATCCTACCACCATCCCCTTAAAGTCCATATTCCCTTACTTTTATCTAAAGCAGTCAGTATGTTTGGGAGGTTGAAGATTTGTCCGTTCGCAGAAGTGAGGCCTCGCCGCACGACCTCTTGATAAGACGTTGTTCGTCTCAGAATATTATATAATATTATAATGTATGTAGAATTGTAGAATTTTCACTAAACGTGTTTGAAATTGAGTTATAAATAAGTATGTAAGAATTGTCTGTTTGTGAAGAAAGTTTGGTTGTTAAATTTATAATTTTTTTGATGAAGATTTTGATTTATGCTTTAAAAAATATATTTCCCTGATTGAAATTACTTAAATGACAATTCATCCAGAAAAAAAGCCTATTTTATCTGAGGGGCCTGTGCGTAATTTTAAATGTAAGAACATAGACAGTTGACGTGAGTTAGAACAATTCCTAAATTCAAACTTCTGATGCTAGCCGAATATTTTTAACAATAATTAAAAATAGATGTTATCTATTTCTCCCCGTAGGACCAAGTCTCACAATCAGTGATTTTTCTAGATTTTTATGCAATACGAGATAAAAATCTATGTCTACATTAAATCGAGATAGCATCGTTTTGCCAAAACCGAGTTTTATCTCTTCTAAAAATCATTTGATGGGTGTAACGACCTAGGATTGTTAATCGATTTAAAATCAATGGAAACCGCATTTTTTATAAAACCGCATATAATTAATGTTTTTTTTTTTAATTATGTAGGCTATTTAACTGTTTTAAATTAATAAATAAATGTTATCTTGCATTCCTTGCATAGAATTTATTGATATTGGTGACTCATAAATCCAAAATGGCGGCGTTCTAGATCTTTCTTTGTGAGAGTAATGGCTGTTAATGAGTTTATTACGTTACTAATTTTATTAGGCAGGTTGTTAATAACCACATGAGCTTATGCGCGATAACCTATCTCACGTTTTGATTCTTTTACAAATTATTATTTAAAAAAACCGTTAAAAATTATTACTAATATTTTAAAAGTAAGATTAATACTCCGCTAAACTTACGTGTGTTGATAATGCAATTAATATTTTAAATATCTCTTCCTTCACTTTGCCAAATTTTTTTTAATAAAAAATCTTTGATATTCATAACCTACATTTCAAATGTTTTTATTACCTGACTGGTAGGCGGTGTACATAATGAGAGCAGATAGCGCAATGGACGCCGAACATCTGATAGCAACAGGTGTATCAAGCACTAATGTCTGTGTTTCTGCCTTTTGTAGGGGGAAATAGTTCTTAATAGTTTTTATGTGGGATGACCATGTATTTTGTACTATAGTAAAGTAGTCTGTTGTTATTCTTAAGGCTAAGTAGGTAGGATTGGTTAAGAGAAATCGTTTCAAGACAAACTACAGTAAAATTAGATCATGATTTGAGATGACTGAGCATTGAGATGAGTTTTTTATTTATTTATTTTTGCAAATTTAAAAACAATTATATTATATACCTACATTTTCATATTTACAAAAATTTGAAAATATGTAAATGTTTTAGTTAATTATCATTTTCTAAAATTATGAAGTTTACCTACCTTTAAATGAGTATTTTTTAATATTACCTTTAAATGTATTTATAAGTCAAAAATATTTATTTATGGTACTAAAATAAAACCCGTGGCCTATAAGATCACAGTTTCAACAGCTGTCTAAAACCATTCGATATCGACATAAAATATTTTTCTTTACAACAATACGTTGCATTTAAAATCATCGATAGCAAGTGACAAACAAAAGCTCATTTCGCTAGTCGCGCCACAGTGGGGCGACGATCGCGCGATACTGTATGACGGACGGGCGAGATATGCTCACGCGCAGGGTGGCCATACCACGACCACGTATCTTTGCACAATAAACTGACGGACTTATTTTCTGTCCCATATATTTTGCAACATTTCAGAGAAAAATATTTCAGTTATTAAAACGGTATTTACGTCAATTAGTATGATCCAGTTATGAGACGAAGGTGTTGCCATATAAATTTTATAGGTTAAGCACGTCGAAAAAAACGGAATACTTATAATGTTTGTTCAGTACAAACATTCATAATTAATTTGAAACAGCATGACATGAATTCTTCGTCATATAAGGACCTGTACGCCCAGTCCAATTAACAAGTTAAAATAATATTAATTTAATTTCCATTCAATAACATAATTAATTAGCAACACTAAAAACTTTCATCTTAAAACAGCGACAAGAATCCGAAGGGCGCACAAAGTCAACACACGCAAAGAATTTTTAATGCTGGCAACTTATTAACATTATACTGGCCACCCTATCGGAACAATGACGCGATAAACTCGCGGCAATATTTTAAAATCGATGTTTTTATGAATCGATAATTTGTTCGGTGCGTTTCGGCGCGACGTTTCGCGAGCCTATCGATTCTTATCTCGATGTCACAACGCTTTGTTTCGATTCGACCCCAACATCGTCCATGTTTCGCTTGAAATGTGTTTCTTGCTAACGTACGAAATGATACTATCTCAGGCAGCGCTGCAACTTTATTCGAATCGATTCCAAATTGAAATATTATTCGAATCTGAGTCTTGTTTCTGAGGGATAGGAGTCTGTTTGTATTTTCGGGGATGTTTAGTTAAGTTTGTGGTCGTGTATCTGTCCTCTTCATATGCATGCCAGGCTGTCTGGCTTCAGGTGTGTCCGATGGTTAATATTTGATACTTTCTTGTTCGGGAGAGGTCCTGAGAATGCGGTGTGCCGTCATTATGCTGAATGGTGGTGGATCTTCGTTACATATAAAGTTTTTTCTTGAAGGAATGTGGGGCGTTAATTGATGTTTTGGCTTTGGGGATACAATATACCAAACAAATGGTGAAAGTAAGAGTAGTTTCGATCAATTTGCTGTGCTTTGACGACGGCAATTATGGTCATTTGCTTAGCCAAATACAGCTGGTCAATTTATAAGGAAGAAACCGCCAATGCTAAATAAAAAATACTATTCAAAGTGCCACTGAACTTATAAAAATGCGATCGGCAAACTTAACAAGATCAAATTTCAAGAAATCAAACATTCAAGCGATTCCTTCGTCGTATTTCAAAACATGACCACGTGGGCGAATGGCGGCCAAATAAATATGCGACAATCTCCTCATCTCTCGCAAGATATAATAGATATTTCGAATAATTATTTATTCGAACTAGTCGAGAATATTATAGAGGAAGAATAAATAAAAACTGATACAGATGGCTATCGGGTTTGTGCCAAAATTGGTCGCGGTGTGCGGGCTTCCTTAGTTGATAAGCATGCGACCGAAATGGTATGTTTTAATGTTTCGAGAAATGATGGTTGGAATAAGGTTCCTGAGTGCGTTGTTCCTTGTTCACTTTATATGTAGAGGAGTAGGTTTGTTACAACTAAGTAAGGCTTTGAAAAGTCATTCTTCGATATTTTTTTCTTCATTTATATACAAGGTGTTGATTTGCATCTGTGCCATATTTAAGGAGGTTGACATAAAATACGTAAATAATCGATTGCAATTACAGTAAACGGGAAATAATTAATTTGCGCTGCTTTTTTGTCATTGTAATCTCATAGTATTTCAGAAATAACTCAATTTTATGAATGAAATTTATGAGTGATCGTTGCCTATGCTTTGTGTTTACGTTAGTGTGAGAGCGCAGCACGATTTTGAGGCCAGTAACACACGCGCCGAGTTTAAATACGGGTAGGTGACATTGACGGATTTCCGAAAAAAAATAAAATCAAAAATTTTCGTACCAATTTTTTTGTTGATTTGGGTTGAGAATCATTAGTATAATTACGTCCTTGACTATGGCACGGATGCAAATCAACAGCTTGTATTCAGCCAATAGTGTCCAAGATACACTCAGAAAGTACAAACAACGAATATAACATGGAAAAGTTATATCGGTTTTTTACTGACTTGGATTCGAATCCAATCATACTTAAGAGGCTTGTGATTTCAAGTCGTTGGTACTGAACCGATTTCACTCAAGAAGATTCTTCTAACATTTAATCCTTTCCCATTCGATATAAAGTCAATAAATAAAGCCTATACAAGGGGTTGATCATTCATACGAGCTGATGCCAGAGATAAACAGTATCCGTTAAAAGGTTAGTATGCATGTGTGAGTGGGTACGCATGTGTGTGGGCGTATCGCGACAGGATCTTAATTTACAATAACGTTCTTTGTACTATGGTGCGATGACAGATGTGTGTGATTGAAGGTCTAGTGTGTTTCAGTGGTTAGTGGGGTGTAGATATTAGATACTAGCTCGATACAGTAGAAGAATCATCTTAGTAGTTTTGGCGTGAAAGCACTCATGGGATTAGACAAGTGCAGCCCAAAAGTGCTATTGAAAAATTATAGGTTTTGCAGGCATGTTCAATGTGATATTTTAAGTTGTAGCTTGTAAACATATGGAATCTTCCTTGTAAATAAGCTTGTAATAACTTATACGTATGATTTTAATTACAGAAGATCACTATTGTGAACAGAACAGAATCGTGTGGGAACACCAAAAGTGCTACATTGACTCACTACATTAAACAGACTTAGCCGTATCGCGAGCAATCCATATACCCACTTCTGCCGCCATTATAACCTGGTATACCTATACAGATAAAACCCAACTTCCTCTTAAAAAGAAATGCAAAAAAGTCCGACTCCACCACACGGCTAACTAACGTTTAACAAAGATTAATGCGAACAGATATATCATTCGCGACACGGAGAGGTGCGCGAACTTTCAACGATAAACTTTTTAAAGACTCAACTTGCTACAGCTTTTATATCGCCCTGAAAAATTGTGTATCTCGGCCCCAGCCCTGAGGCCACGAGATAAAACGAAAAAATCGCCCGAACCTTATTTGTTAAGTAGAGTAGATATTTGTCATGGGGATGCGCAAACTTTTGTAATTGCTCTCTGGGAACCTGATCCTCGCGTCGTTGATACCGACTACATGCTTTTTTATAGCCATTTTTAACGGTGTATATTTAGGCCGTTAGAAATGTTTATTGAACAGATTTAGTCTCTCCTCCAGTTTTATAATTATGGCCGTTGTAAAGTCATTTACGTAATTTGAATTTGGTACATGTTAAATGTATTTTATTACCTTTATAGCTCGAGTAAAGGTTATGTGTTTTACAAGTTCTCAATCAAAATGACCAAATTAATTATGTGATGATGGTATCAGTTGCGTTGTAAATAATCAAGTATGTTGATTTATTTTATGGGTGAATTGTTATTCAGGAAATACGACGGACGGCAGACGGTTCGTGGTGAGAATCGTAAATTCACTCGCTGCAAAAACTAAAGCTATATTTACTTTCCCCAGATTACACAATTAAATATGCCCAAAAGCTCGTCATATCGCGCGATGTGTCTCGACAAAGTGACTTTATTAAACTTTTTTTTACCATTTTTTGTTCCGAGTACGCTCTGCGGATAAATTGTCGTGCGATAAGTCAGCGGGCTAAACGAGGTTAATACATTAAACTGAGTTTAAGCACAGTTCAGGTTAACTTGTTGGTGCCTGCGGGCGGGCTTGGCTGATGGACTGGTTATAACAGTAAAGAAATGTGACCTGACACGGTCGGACAGTTGGGGTTTAAAATACAGGAGTAAGGGGCCGTTTTTGTTTAAAGATTTGTGGATGCGGGCCTTTTTAAGTGTTCTACATTGGTGTTACCGCTATTTTAGCCTAGGGGTGAGAGGTGATTAATACTGCTGAGACAGTAAAATATTTCTTTATATTTTGTCATCGTATCATGTTCAGCTTTTTAATCAGGCTCTTTACTCATCAATTAGGAGATTTATGGAGCTCTAAAATATAAGAGACGATTTTATGAAATTAAGAGGCAGACAGGAACATAAATTAAGTATTAAAAAATTCACCAATCCTTCACCAATTTTACCTTACCTAAACCATAAATCACCAAACTCCAATTAAAAAATGATAACCACCGCAAGAAAAATCAGCGAAAAGTTCCAAAAAGAAATCCTTTCGCCGGCTAGCTATCTAAAAATATGAAAATGTATGTAAAGCCGGCCACCGATGGGGCGACAATAAATCGTGCGACATCGGTATCGGCGTCATTAGCGCCAGAAGTAATTGTTGAGATTTGTCTTGCAGTCGCTCGTGGAATGGGACGCTTTATCTGGACTTTTGACAAGATGTGGGCTGCTAAGATTAGGTGGTTCGTGTGCTTTAAGAGCAGGGTAGGTAGGAAAGGGGGCTGAAAAAATTATCTAAGTACCTACTTATATTCTGTAGGACTCTAGCTACTCATTTTTATGAGGGGCGAAATAAATACTATGTTTTGGTGGGCCTTATTGAATTCATGGTCTTAAGTCGCTAATTTTGAAAATAGTTCTAGATTTGATTTGTGATTCTCAAGAAGTGTGCTGCAGATTTTTGCCCGACTGTGCCAGAAGGAGGGTTAGTTTTTTAAAGTAGATTTTGTTGTTTTGTAGGGTTTGGAGCCTGGTTCATGGCAATAGATTTACCCCTAGTTCGGAAAAAAAATATGTACTAGGCATTGTACATCTTTGGGAAATAGAACAACTGTACAAGTTTTCACTAATGAAGATTAATTCTTTAGTAACGGAGTTAAAAAAAAAACAGTTTTCTTTTAGCAACAATATCAATACTGTCTATCTAGCGGACTAGATTCGAGCTTTACCTAATAGAAGGGGATTACCACATTAGCCGGGCAATGTGCGATGTCGCCGAACTGCGTCTATCGCGACTTTCTCTAATCTTACGGAATTGACTTATAAGGGACACGATACATTTATCATTTTCGGATATAAATGAGAAAATAGTAGGCTACATACAATATTTTAGTAATATGTGTCAGTTCGCGGTAAAAAGTACCTTATGGGTGTTGGCACTTACGACATTAGGTATGTTTTTTTAGTCTAAGCAAGATTGTAGAATTTGTATCTCCAAATGACTTAAGCGCCAAAGTCCATAAGGTACCTTTTACCGCGAACTGACACATATTTAAGTAGTTATTGAAGAGTTTCCTTATAACCATCTTCATGAACTTATCACAATTGTCTACAGGGCTGGTAATTATGATTTGCAGCAACTAGGTATGTAGTTCTACTGTAGCATTAATATAAAATATGTTTCTGTTAATTTCAAAGTATAAATAACATTTTCAATATACATAAATATTCCCAAAATTTAATAAATAGGTAGAGAAAGTATATAACATGATTTATTACAAAATCAGTAGCAATAATTTTCCCCACAACAATACGAAAGTTGAACATTTCATAAATAAAAATTCATAATAAACGACTCACATGGCTAATGTTTCCTGCCATACATCTTGTTTGGCGCGGCTTCGCTCGCTATTTGATATAATATACGCTAATGACGTCTGCAGTGATGTATTGTAATCGGACTTACCTGGAAAGAATAAATTGTATGGTTAGGGAGAAGAAAATATATAGATTTACTTTAAAGTAATATTTTTTTTGTGTGGAATAAACCACGCATAATATCAAACAGTTAGCTTCCACCTGTGGTTTCACCCGCGTCCTTAGGCAATTACATACCGCATATATGTAGATAAAAAAAGAGTAGTCTACATGTACAGTCAACTTCAGGTAAGTGGTAATAGTTTTATAGGAAAATCGTACTTATTACTATTGAGCTAAGGTGCATGACAGTTACCACTAATGTGCAGTTTACTGTACCTATATAGCCATAATTATTGCCAAGTTCCATCAAAATCCATCTAAGTTCCAGATTTTTCGTAAAAGAGGAACAAACATCAGTACATACAAACTTAAGCGTTTATAAGATTTACTTATTTTCAACCGACTTCAAAAAAAGGAGGAGGTTCTCAATTCGGCTGTATTTTTTTTTTTTTTTTTTTTTTTTTTATGTTTGTTACTCGATTTCTCAAAGACGCCTGGACCGATTTCAAAAATTCTTTTTTTATTTGAAAGAGTATGCTTGTCATTTGGTCCCATCGTCATCAGATCAGGATCTGATGGTGGGAACCCTGAGAAAAATTGAGGGCATCTCTTGAAAATTGTAGGCGAGCATGGGGTAAAAACTTTATATTTATGTGTATATCTGATGAGACTACAATACTATGGAGATTTGGGCTAATATTCTTTGTATTGATGAAAACTTTCCACTTATATGGATAGTGACAACTATTCGTATCACTGAAAAGCTGTAAATAAAAAACTTTTTACAAAAAAATTAAACCGACTTCCAAAAACACTAAAAAACAAAAAAAAAAACAAATTTTAGGTGCATCGGCCTAGAAGTCGGTGGCAAAATTAACTTAATAATATCCATTAGACACCGACTTCTAGGCCGATTTTTAGTGTTTTTGGAAGTCGGTTTAATTTTTTTTGTAAGGATCGGTTTCTACGTAGAAATAAATGTGTATTTTCATTGTTTGATTATATTATTCCCACGATGAAACATAACATTGCGATTTTTGTATTTTTACCGTTACCAAGAATAAACTTGACTGTTTTTTTACATAATTTAATATATTAGTTCAAATTCGCGAAGATTATCAAAAAAGATAACAGAATAGCAATTCTAAATAGAATACTTAACTTATTATTCAACACATAATTTAAAAATGAAGTTCACCTTAACACTGAATATACAATTAATATATTACTACATTATTTCCTTATCTAAAACTAGTTAAAATTATCTATTGGCCATATCATACACGTGCCGGTTTTTTCGTATAATAGCCAGGATATAGTTGACACGAGACTCTTAAAATTGTCGAGAGGTAACAACTGCACGCGACTGCTCTTGGTATTTCCTGCTTTTTCGGTTATCTATAATAACTAATATATTAAAAGACTAGCTTTTGCCCGCGACTTCGTTCGCGTGGAATAGTGACTTCCGGCAGATTTTTGGTTTGACCAATAGATGGCGCTATAAGTATGTCCGGAATAAATTTTAGTTTTATTTTTATATTTTTTGTAATAAAAGCTATCCTATCCTTTCTCAAGTTCCAAACTATGTTTGTACCAAATATCACACAAATCGGTTCAGTAGTTTAGGCGTGAAGAAAAGACAGGCAGACAGAGTTACTTTCACATTTATAATATTAGTTAGGATTGATTATTTCTAAAGGCTACGAAAATACTGATACCGATTTGAAAAAAAAATACAAGCATAAGAATTGAGAACCTCCTCCTTTTTTGTGAAGTGAGTTTAAAATGGTTTCACTGTTGGGAAGCTATAGGTACTCTATTCTCAGATAACAGCCCTACACTACACCTTGTAAATTTAATGTGAGGTAACATCAACTCGAATGAGCGTAAATTCTAGACTTATTACACCATACCTATACCTCTATATGTATGTATTTTCTAACTTGAATTATAAATAAAGATAAAAAGATCAAAAATAAAGATTTTTTTGGATGTTTGTGTGTGAATTTTGAAGTCTTTGGACTACCAAAGACTTCAAAATTATTGAACGAATTTCAAAAATGCTTTCACTGTTTGAAACCTACACTATCCCGGGGTGAAATAGGCTAGGTACATTTTATTCAGTTACGGCACAGTTTCCACGGGACGCGAGTAACACCACGGGAAATAGCTAGTTATATACAACGGCCTGAATCTTTATAGTTTATTAGTTATTCCGCTATTTAGATAGCTTATTTGATAGAATAGGCTTTGGGAATGGGCTTATTTATGTATTTACTTATCAATATCGCATTAATTTTTGAATTGATTGGTGGCGTTGATATTTTCTACTGTTCCTATTTATCTCAGAAACAGTAAAAAATACCAAAATCACCGGAACAGTAGAAAAAACTGTATATAAATTGTGTTTTTTTTTTTAATATAATTTATTTAGTCATATCACGATTTTAAGGTCGTCGTTACAGAATTTATGTTTATCTGTTATAGCATAGAATATAGAAGGTTTATCAAGAATTTAGTTTGTATAACAACCTCAAAACTATTTATCATTCATTCCAAAACGCGACACAACTAACGGTTATTCTCAAACAAACAGATACAATCTAGGACAATATTAACTAAGGATAATTCCAATAAATATTCAACCAAACAGATCACAAAAATCTATAAGAAAACAAATAATTCACCTTTATCGATTAGTAATAAATCGAGTCGGGAGCTTTAATGATATTTAACGAGAGTAGATCTTACCGATAAACCTATGTAGTATTTTTTGAAATTCCCATTCGAGTATCGATTTTCCTAATCGATTAATAAGTATTCGGGTGGCCCGTTTCTGTGATGTAAAGTGACAGACATATTGTAACACGCTTACCTCATTAGGCATACCAAGAGAATTCTTACCGATTGGGAACAAATATGTTGATTTCAAATTGGATACCATATATTTTATTACATTATTATAAGTATATATTTGTATTGAATTTATTAGGTTGTATCAAGTTACCCCGCTACTGTTTGATCTTCGTTTTAAATAAATCAAAATGGTCATAATTATGGTTCTGAATGGGAAGTTCCCATTTGGAGTTTAAATTTAAATAATCTCAGTTTTTAAACTATTGGTTTATTTTATACTAGCTTTTGCCCGCGACTTCGTTCGCGTGGAATAGTGACTTCCTCCAGATTTTTGGTTTGACCAATAGATGGCGCTGTATGTCCGGAATAAATTTTATTTTTTATTTTTATTTTTTGTAATAAAAACTATCCTATGTCCTTTCTCAAGTTTCAAACTATGTCTGTACCAAATTTCACACAAATCGGTTCAGTAGTTTAGGCGTGAAGAAAAGACAGACAGACAGACAGAAAGACAGACAGACAGACAGACAGAGTTACTTTCGCATTTATAATATTAGTTTGGATAACATATTTCATTCTAATACATTTATATGGTAATTTTTATGATGATATTGATACGGTTCATCTTTTGCGATAACCAAGTGAGTTGCTGAAATACCTACTGATTCATAATTTGGCGATTCCAACCTACGCAAAAGACATATTAGAAAACCTGTTATTGGTGCTAACAAATCTATACTAATATTATAAAGCTGTAGAGTTTGTTTGTTTGTTTGTTTGAACGCGCTAATCTCAGGAACTACTGGTCCGATTTGAAAATTTCTTTCAGTGTTAGATAGCCCATTTATCGAGGAAGGCTATAGGCTACTTTTTATCCCGGTACGGGAAGTAGTTCCCACGGGATGCGGGTGAAACCGCTGGCAGAAGCTAGTTAGTAATAATCTGCTAAAAAATTGACTTTAAGATGGCTGGTATATGAGACTACTGGATGAATCATTCATGGTTTACCGCACGCAAATTCGGAAAAGATAAAGTTGATAGAGATGTGACTAATATCGAAGCTATAATGACTTGAGCTGGCGTCATGATCAAATTCTTTTCAGCATACGGACTCACATATCCTCTTTGAGTAAGAAGCAAAAATGTCAATTTTTCTACAGAAGTAACCAGAATTAACATGCATCATGACTCGACCAGATTCCTTAAATTCCCTACAGATAACCTGACTCCTGACTCCAAGATAAGGCAAGATACCCTCAGCTCTGCTCAAAGATGCACGTGATAATACACGAACAGTTTAAAACTCATGTGAATTGGAACGGTGACATTTCATGGTTTTATCTCCCAAGCACGAATTACAGGTTAATTGGCATACATCGGTTTTGCACAATTAGATACAAGTGATCTGATTGTGGGTAAAGAACGGGCATATGTGAATACGAGTATCGATTTGTTTAGAATCGAGTTGTTTAATCGATTCGGAAAATAGTGTTGGTATGGTATTATATTTTAAGTCATCTTTACTAATATTAATAAAGAGGAAACATTTCTTGTTTCACTACTGAACCGATTTGAAAATTTATTTCATTGTTGGAAAGCTACACTCTTCCTGAGTAACATAGGCTTATGTATTATTCTGGTATGCAGAGCAGTTCCTACGGGACGCGAATGAAACCGTGGGAAAGCGGCTAGTAAGGAATATTTTACCGATTTATTTTGGTCTTTCGCTATTACTATATTACCTACTAATAATAATGCTAGTTCATTTACATTAATATATATTTCCTTCAAGTAATTCAGTTATGTAGATCCTTGAAGATATCGTTCCATTTTAAATATTTATGAAATGCAACACATTAGAATAATATTCAACTTTTTAATGTCCTTACATGATGTAAAACAAAATGTTATTATGTATACGGATTTAAAATATTAAACATCAAGTTAAAAGTGAAAATGATTCAGAAATTACATCACCTCTGCCCAAAATAAAAACTTTAATGGGAATCCCACACTAAGTTGGAGAAATGGCCAGAAATACTAGACCGATAGTGATGTTATCTACTCGATATGTCTTGAGTACCTCTATAGATTCTATCGCAACCAGTTTGAATGTTAACAACCTTCGGTGTCACATTAACTAGACATTGTGTGAAATTATTAATTTTTAAAGTTTTGACTCCATTGAGAACGAAATTTTGGGAAATGAAACGAGGATTATGAACGCTGGGAATTCTATAATAAGTAATCGTAAGACATCTTGTTTGCGTTTTATTAGGTACTAGAGTTGTAATCGATATTTTGAAATGAATATCGATTCACAATGTTACGTTTTTTAATCGATTGGGAATCGGATTTTTAGGGTTGTATTGATTATTATGATTGTAATCGGTTTTGATAGGAATATTGGTGTTATTTTACGTACATTTATGGAAGGTAGGTACCTATATTTTTTTTGTAAATAGTGTGTAGGTGTATAAAAGTGGGAGGAGGTGACATCAAATGATTTGAGTTTTTTTTTTATAGTGGAGAAAAATGACAAAATAAAATGATAGCATCTAATTATGATTGTTTCATTGCTATTTAGTTTCAATCAAGTGATCAAATAGATTTTGAACCTTATCACAATACTGGAAGGTTAATGTTCGATTGGTAAAATTTGTCAGATTCTGGTAGGTTGACCTGCTGGCGTCTGTACTTAAGTATTGAAGTTACTCTGGCATTTTATCAGTATATGGTATTTTTCATCTTATTTAACTTTTTAATAATGAAAATATTATCTCAGTAAAATATTAGATTCGTCACAACAATTTAGACGTAATATTATTATTACATAGCAAAACCGATAAGATTATTTGAACAATATACTATATAATAATAATTTCAAAAATATTACACTGTTACGTAAGCATTGATAAGTATGACTTGATTGAAAGATTGAAATAAAATATTACATTACATTCAGTAGATTACAAGATATTTAATGCAATTAATTAAGATTGTGTTATCAATGAATTTCTTTGATTATTTTGACATCGTGTTTTTTGTAATGTTGTCTTTTTAAATTGGTTTTAATGAATGATGTCATATTTTTAGAATGTAATGATTATTTTGAAGAAGAAGAATTATTAAGCCGGAAGACGCTGGATGCAGGTCGCCTCCAACAGGTATCTGTGGAGATCTAAGAGGGAGGCCTATGTTCGGCAGTGGACGTCCTATGGCTGAGATGATGACGATGATGATGAATGATTATTTTCAATTCTACCTGGATATATTTGTGATGTATTCTTTCAGGATGTATGATAATAATCAATACCGTACCTAGTTATTATTTAAATAGCACAATTCATTTCCTAGCTTCGTTTTATTTTACAGTACCTAATTTTTCAGCATTTATGGATATTAAAATCCGCAAGTGCCAAAACGTTACAACGTTTAGCCTAATCATTTTGTTAGTAAGAACTTCATAATATTCCACTCACGAGAAATAAGGCTAGGATCAAGACATATTTAGCTAATTAATCCCTGCCATACAACCAACCAGCCTAGCCTTTCCCCAACTTTTTTGGGTTCAGCTTTTGGTCTAATCGGATGCAGCTGAGTACCTACCAGAGTTTTACATGCAGCGACCGCCTCAACCCAGTTATACATGAAAGAATGACTGGTGGTGGTGAGACAGATTCTTAGACTTTCCAGCTTCTAAGCACCCTCACTGCCTAAGATTTCATATGATATTTCCTCACAACACAACCAAAAAACATTAGACACTTTCTAAAAAGCAGAATAAACGCAAACACCAGTGAATAAACAAGAAATAACTCATAACACTAGTTTATTGATTGAAAACACAACATCACGTAACCACGCGTTGGTTATCGGCGAGGGGGTGAAGGGGGAGGGGCACAGATAAGAAAGAAATCGGCCTTATCGTCCGGTAACACGCGAAAATTGGTTGCAAGCTGCGGGCGGTTGGCGCCAATATTGGTGACCAATATTGGTACATAGGTGTGTTAGGATTGAAGTCGTGGCGGCCTAGTGGGTAAAGAACCATCCTCTCAAGTATGAGGGAGTCCAGGTCAGGCAGGTACCAATGCAACTTTTCTAAGTTTGTATGCCCTTTCTAAGTATATCTTGGACAGTAATGACTGTGTTTCGGATGGCACATTAAACTGTAGGTCCCGGCTGTCATTGAACATCCTTGGCAGTCGTTACAGGTAGTCAGAAGCCAGTAAGTCTGACACCAGTCTAATCAAGGGGTATTGGATTGCCTGGGTAACTGGGTTGAGGGGGTCAGATATGCAGTCGCTCCTTGTAAAGCACTGGTACTCAGCTGCTGCGGTTAGACTGGAAGCCGACCCCAACATAGTTGGGAAAAAGCTCGGGAGATGATGAGTGTGTTAGGATTGGTGATCATTGGAACTAATTTGAGATTGGTTTTGAATAACCAGGGTTATCTTCTTGTGGGCTGTGGGATTATTTGAAAGAGTTACGGCGGTTCTGGTACATGAAGGGCTTCAGAAGGAACATGATGGGTTTTAGTCAGTAAGAGTCTGACACTGATTTCCCATAAAAAAGGTAATTTTTCTGTGCATTTTTTATCAAATAAAAAATGGGGATTTTTTGGCTGTTGCTATTATTGTTTTAATGTATGCGTAAGTAATTGTTTATTTATTTTAATTCAAAGTCTAGACTTTAATCTTAATAATATTGTATTTTGTAAATGTCAGACGGAATACAAATAAGTACACGAAATGTTGCGCTATTTAGTAAATAAATGAATAAATTTAAACCCGGTATCTAACCTCAAAATCTACAATATTATTACTGTATTTTAATTTCATCGTAGTTTATTTCAAATTGCATCATCACTAGCATTTTCCCTGCACAGACTTTTTATATGAAGAATAGAAGTATGAAATTAATAACTACAGTTGATTGGATCAAATATTTGTCTATTAAACAAATGTTGGTGCCAATATTGGCGATGTGTTTGGTGATAAGAGCCCGTACATCTGTTATCTATTGCCAGTAAAACAATTTTACATGTGAAGATAAAAATAAAGTGTAAATACATAATAAATTGTCTGATACAGCTATCTTTGCTACTGTATCTATTTAGGACGGAATAGAAACTTGAAATAATCATTTGTACCTATAAACAGTATCAACTAATTATTTTTTACAATAATGTTATCGTATTGTCAACTTTTGAATGTAGAAAGCCAATGAGTTAAGTATTCCAGATAGTATGGTTCTGGTTAGACTTTAAGCCGACCCCAACATAATAGGAAATAGGCTAGGTAGATGATGAATGAGTTATTTCAAAATGCGTGAAGATTTTTCTTATGTAAGTATGTAGGCCTTGGTTTGTATGTATGTCTTGGTTTATTTTTGAGTATGAACTTGTAAATCTTCTATCTATATATATAAAAATGAAACCCGCTTTCCGTTGTCACGACATAGCATGAAAACGGCTTGACCGATTTGGCTGAAAATTAGAGGGGAGGTAACTTAGACTTAGAAGATTTTAGGATGGTTTTTGTCACCATCCGGCTACGGGACGCGGGTGAAACCGCGGGCGAAAGCTAGTGATTTATAATTTTACAGTATGTAAACCTTATTTATAATGTCAATGAATTTTTCAGATTTTTTACTTTTACTCGACTGTAAGTAGCTGGATAGTTAACACAATATTTAAACAGGTTTTAGATATGATATTTTAAACAATGACATTTTAAAAGCATTTTAAATTCTAACAAATTATTTCAAATAGGTGATGATAGATAAAATAATAATCCAATGTCTGATAATAATCTTGTAATGAATGATTATATTATGTTCTACAATGTTTGACAATTTTTAAATGGATCTTAGATAAGTATTGCATTAATTTGCAGTCTAATACATATATACAATCATTATTTTGCATTTTTTAATACTAAAACCATCTACAAAATGATTAGGCATAGAATTACATCAAAGAGAAGATTTGTTTTTTCATCTAAATGACTCCAAATAAAAATTGGTATAAAAGGGCCGAAATGACGATTAACAAAAACAAAAAACAGAAAAAAAATATATAAAAAATGCACAAACCGTCAGTAACCCGCGTCCATATCGCACAGTGGTTATACTAATCACATGCACAGTGTTTTGCTTCGACAATCTGAGGCGCACTAACAATTCTCGTCGAAGCGCGACTCTTATCGTTGAAAAAACCGATAAAACTTAATCGAGCGCGATTTTTACGATTTTTATCGAACTACATGCCGGATTACACACTGATAGCTATCGCAATTATTGTAGGAGCACTGTTGATTGTTATCTTTCAACATTTGGCTAGTTTTTTTATGATAACACGGCGATATGGTCTGTCATTGATATAGCGTGGTTAGAATCTGTTTGCATTATCTTGGTTTTGTTGGTTTAAGTGGAAAGTGAAACTTATGCGTATATGCGTGGAATGTTAGACAAGGTTCCTGATAAGAGAACAGTGAAAGAAATTAGAGATTGATTTTAGAAATTAGGTACGTTTTGATGTTGGATAAAAATGGTTGAGAATTTCAGTCACTTGTTGCGTGCATTTAATATTCTTCTGTGAATTGTAATGGAATTATATTAGCTTATCGATAACTTAAATGACTAGTAAACTAGCATAGATAAAGAAATTTAATCGCATATAAATAGTGCCTTGAAACTACGATAGGTTTTAAAGAGAAAGTATGCAAACAATTTAGGTATATTCAATTCATCGACAAGATAAACAGTGCTAAATAGTGACGTTAGCGATAGAATACATACGTCATGATTAAACATATAAATAGACATAGTATTCGGAGCTTGCATTAAAAATAAAATGTTAAAACACTATTCAAGTCATACCTATTTGAAAGGTCTGATAAAATGACTAAAAAAGACCAAAAAGTCACGTAAATAAAAACCCACATCACTCGAAATCGATAGGTAACATTAGTTTAAAAAATTACACGACGATAGCTAGTGGCGCACAGTGGTGCGAAGCTTATCTCGTGGACACAAAAGAATTTTTGACGACTGAGCAAACATAATGTCGCTCGGATCGCGATCGGAATCTGTTGGACAGGTGACGTGTGACGATACAGAGCCTGTAGAAAAAACAAATATTTTATACCGAAATATATTTATCAAACTGCTCATGCTGTTAAATATGCCATATAAAGCTGTTATAGTTTCCGCTGTTAGATTTACTGTACCGCTAAACTAATTATCTCAAACACCGGTTTTGGAATGTCATAAAGCGTGCTCCAAAAGATTAAAAATATTGACTCCACGGTGGCTTTTCAATAAAGCTTCTTTATTTTGTTCTGAACTCTAGTGCGAATGGCGTCGCTATCACACATAACAGTCGAAAAGTTTTTCAACTGTGTACAGAATGGCGCGGCTTAGCCTGACGCTGACGAGACGACGACAGGTACGTACGTAAATACGTGGATATCTCGCAGCCGCCTGCCGCACACTGATACGTCACTCATGTAAGTTTCTTCGCGTTTCCGCGAATTATCGAATAGAAGTTGAAATTGGAATTTTGCGCGGTTTTTTGCTAGGACGCGAGCGCGGTTGGCGCACTGTGCGATGTCTTCCCCCGATATTGTCATTCAAGTTTTGGATGAATTTTAATATAAAGTAGGTATCCTTTACTTCCTCCGGTGTAAGTCGATACTTAATCGTGTGTCACTCATCTCTTTGAATGTTTGGGTAACGCCACGGGTTAGGTTTTATCAATATACTTACAAAGGTATTCATGCATTACTAATGCGACCGATTTATGGCCGTTGATAAGTTAAAAAGATGTTAATAATATTGTATTTAAGTGATGAACTGGTTTTTTAAAGGTTTTGTTATTTCGTGGAAATTTTAGGCAACTGGATGATGATGAGTCATATAGGCAACGACGGGGCTGTGTGATGATGTGAAAACTAAGGTTCTACCTTCTAGTTAGTATCGCAAAGCCTTGCTCTGTAAATTGCCGTTAATTTGCTCCGTACAACGCTCCCATATAATATGCGATGCGATAATAGAGTCGTCTACTCGATGGACTTTCATTTCCGCGCGCACGTCCCTCGATAACAAAGAACTGTTGACATATTTAGAACAAGCCTGAAATCGAACTGGTTGGCAGCGCGGCCGGCGGCTGCCGACAGCCGTCAGCACTGCCAACATTGCCAACTAACGCGAGATTTTAATTTTCGAATCCATCGTCGCTGACGCGCGCCCTTTTGTTGCCAACGTCACAACCCGATTGGTTCCTTCGCCATTTTTTTTTAAACTGTCAAAGTCGGATGACGTATGTCAGAGGATTGAGTTGATTGATTCCGAATTGGAGTTTCGACAGCTCCGTCGGGTTTTAGCTTGTCTTTTTTGGTTCTGATGGCTCTGATATTTCTTTTTGCTTTTCCTAGAATCGCTTGCATAATTCCATCCTCATCTCCTTCAAACAATGACGGTTGTTTTCTATAAAAATAAGAATTTACGCCTCAGCATTGATGTTTTCAGTACTTAAATAATGTTCATATCTGTATGAGGCTCAAAGTCAGACTTACAGCTTTCACCTGCGTTCAAAATTGGACGAAAATTGAAAAATATGAATAGATTTCTGGCGAGGCGCGCCTTGTATCGTATCGGCGGTTGCCGTCCACCGTCCGTCACTATCTATATTCCACACGAGCGCTCTCGATACTCGCTTCCTCGATACACCTACTCGATTAAAATAAGAATATTTTAAGGCACAACACTATTGTGAGGCGCACGGACCTTCCGAGAAGGGTTGTAAGCTGATATCGCATTCAGAAAGCTGTGCCACACTACATGTGTTTTTGTGTTTCGACAAAATGATGGAGCTGTTGTTTTCTTGTTGGAAGTCTACGATAGTACTCGTCATGAACGGATTGTTGCAACTAAATGATAAGGATATGTTGCCTTAATACCTGCAAGGAAAATGTTGCTTTAGGAAGAAAGCATCGCAGAAAATTAATTTGTAAAACCATACATGGAAAAATTGAAACATAAAATAAAGAAGTGCAAACACGGGACGGCAAACTAAAACAAAGCCGTCGAGACACTTAATCGAAATAGAGGTGCGCAATAATCCAACATGGCGTCTGCAATTCGACTGCAGATGCAATTGTCACGGGCCGATGGGCTCGCTCCCGCTCCTTCTGTTTTTACTCGATTGCTCGATTACTCTATTCTCGTTTTTCGTCGTGCCCGACTAGCGATACCGTTCCTACACTGAGACCTGTCATATCGCCTTTGTTCGACGTATACCAAAAAATAGCAAAAAAAGAGATAAAAAGTCTCTCCCTAGCAAATTGGGCGTCTCTGTTATAAACAACAGAAGTGGAATGTAACGATAGCGAACAATAAATGTCCGATCCGTTTGTACGATGTGAATTTGTTGATTGTTTC
The DNA here is from genome assembly GCA_963856015.1 of Helicoverpa assulta. Classification (NCBI taxonomy): domain Eukaryota; kingdom Metazoa; phylum Arthropoda; class Insecta; order Lepidoptera; family Noctuidae; genus Helicoverpa; species Helicoverpa assulta. The sequence continues at coordinate 1,807,832 of CAWLCW010000008.1, forward strand.
GGCTCACCGGTGCTTTGTTAACGGTAGTTTTGGCGCGCTCTCCAACTGTCACTTTGACAGTTCGACTTTTTTAAACAGGTATTTTTTTTCGGTGTTTACTCGTTTAAGGTTAAAGGCTGTGGAGCCTATTGTTTTTTAAAGATTTTGTGACAGGATTTTTATCGTTTACTTTGATTCGCCTTTCTGAATGGCAACTCAATTACGATTTTGTTTCTATTTTGCGTTTTGATAACCGCCTTTGGCCAGAGTTCCGTATTGCCCAGTTTTATTTTGTTTGCGAACAAACAGAAACGGAATGAATCCTAAAATGATTGATTGTAGTAATTAGCTCGGTGCATGAGTCCTACTTTTTGTATGCAGGTTAAATTTTAATAGGTATATTGGGCGGGCCGTTATCTCAGGAAGCCGGGTGTTGGGGGTGCCGGGGGGTGTTGGGGGTTCGATATGAATCACCAGGAGTAATGGCTGCAATATCACGTAGTGCAGTTTGTCAACTGGTTGTAGCCTCCCGGTAGCATAGATAATACAGAGATTGTGCCCGCAAGAGATACGCTTGTTCTCGATAGTCTAACGTCTGGTGTTGCCCGCCTAAAATTTTAGTTCGATTTAAATATGTAAGTTATGAAGAATTTATTCCGCATTTTCTTTTGACAAAATTATTGATGCTTTACTGAAATCGAAAACCTTTGTCGTGTAGATTATTTCTTTTAATTAAGATCACGTACATTACCTAATTACAAATGACAGTTCCAAAATTACGAAACACTTTTACAACCCACTTTTCACAAGATCAAAAATAACTTCCAAAACCTCAAAAAAGGCCACTCAAACAGCAGCCATCACAAAAAGATTTCTGCTATATCAATAACCCCTTACTGGCTTGCAAAGAGCAGTTCCGATAACGCGGTGAGCACCATTGGTCTGCCACGAGGGTCTGGGGCGCGCCTAATCTGCGTTCACGAGACGATCTGTAAGAGCTCTTTCAACAATTAGTAGGTATTGCGAGAATTAGATGGCTGACGCTCACGTTTCTGCGGTCGTTTGTAGATTTTATGTGGATGATATTGTGTGAGGGTTATAGTATTTTGTTGTAATAAAGTTGTTACTATAGGCTACAAATATTACAATGCTCATCCATTGTGAGCTCTGGACTTGAAAGAGACTTTGAGTCTTGAGTTTTGGTGTCCTTTCCGATGATTGTAAGATAGACCAGCCTAATCTATAAAAAAAATGATTGGAATCTTATTTAAAAAACCACTATGAAATAATGTTTTTTTGAGTGGCCTTTTTATTTAAAACACTTATAACCTAAAACTCCGCCTGCTTCAACTGGACTCTGTTGCAGTTTTTATAATTAACATATTGAAATTAATCATATTGTTTCAGCAAAATCACTTCATCCCTTTCACACGCCAAATCATCAACCTAATTAGGTACAACCAACCAACATTAATTCCACAATCGATAACGTGCAATCGAGTAACCTAACTCGATTAATATCTCGATTAGATCCTGCGCGAGCGCAACGTTCGGAACAAATGTTAGGATATTCCCACGCTGTGGATACTTAGGTACTATAGTTAAGTGTTACTTAGTAACGGTTAAGTTAGAAAATTCCTGATTATCATTTTAGAGCTTGTGGAATTCTAGTTTATCGAGGAATGGATCTGCACAGGTATTGGTGGTATTTGGGCGAGATTAAAAATAGATTGGTGGGAAGTTATTGGTGGGCAATCTATACTAATATTATAAAGCTGAAGAGTTTGTTTGTTTGTTTGAACGCGCTAATCTCAGGAACTACTGGTCCGATTTGAAAAATTCTTTCAGTGTTAGATAGTCCATTTATCGAGGAAGGCTATAGGCTACTTTTTATTTCGGTACGGGAAGTAGTTCCCACGGGATGCGGGTGAAACCGCTGGCAGAAGCTAGTTAGTGATAATTTGAAAGTTAAGTCAAATCCTACTAGGGTTATAAGTAGGGTTGTCTGCGATTTTGCTACCGCACAAGTGATTCAAATCAGCTAAAAAGATTGTAGCTGCGATTGACACATCAATAAAAAAAAACTCGGAATTCAGAACCTCCTCCTTTTTGGGAAGTCGGTTGAAAAGAGCTGTATTTAAACATAAGATAATTTTATTCCGGTATCTATATAAAAAAAAAAACCTACACAAAGTAAATGGCAAGCAGAAATAAGTATACATATGTACTTATAAAATCGCGGACAAAAAAATATAACTTCTACCTATAAATGAGCCTATACAACACGTATATAAAGGAATCACAAATCTATATATCTCTTTCGTGCACTGAAGAGCGAGTGGGACAGCTGAAAAACGCGAGAGTGGCTAATCTATCATCACGCGCCGTTCAAGGGGGCTTCTCAGAGCTTTTCAAACGCTGGCCTTTTTAACCGACTTCCCAAAAAGGAGGAGGTTCTCAATTCGGCCGGTATGTTTTTTTTTTTTTTCTATGTATGTACTGTAGCGCGTGGCGCTAGGAACCGGGGATCTCAGGATATTTAATTAAAAGATTGCAAAATAACTTCAGCTTTGCGTTTATTGTTTGGGCTCGAGGGGTGAAGTGACACACTTCAATATAAAAACTTATTTCTAAGGAACAAATCGAATACATTTAAAATGATTGCCCGGTCAGTATTAATTTGTGACGAATAAAACCTTACAAATGAAAGAGTTTCTAACTACGTTACACGAGCTACGCCCTTAGGATAAAGTTGAAACTTTATCACAAAAGCACAGCTCTAGGCCGGCAATCATATTAAATGTCCCTACCTAACTCTAACTGACAATTACCTATGCGTGGAAATTAAAAACACGTCCCTCACAACGGGATAGCTTACAATAACCTGTGTATGGGTTATTTAATCTGTGCCATATTGCACTTTGAAACACAAGTTATCGTGAACTTTTTCGTGGCAAAACCACGCAAAAAGCCCCGAAACGTGCTTCTAATAGCAAAGGATATTCAAAGTGAACACCCGTCCTGAAGGGATTACCTTTCAAACGAAGACAAACTCTGTATTGACAACTTACAACCTTGCCGGACGCTAACGTGTCAGATGAAGGGATAAGTCACCGTTATCAAAGTTTCTCACCTAGGTGAATACAATCGAACATCTTATCCAATAATTATTTTTAAAAATTTTGGAATATTAAATAATAAATAAATGAAATATAGGGATCATCAATCTTCGGCAGAAACCATTGTGTCAAGCAAACACTCCCCGCGAGGCTATGCCCCTTATTGCGAAGTTGATCTCAACCTCAATTCAGCATCCAAATATTTTTCTAAACCAAATCAAATAATAATTTTGGGATCAGATTTACAGAGCAATGTTAAAAAACTTATAAAAATAACACAAGCTTGACCACATTGGTTATCTTCATCTTCCTTCGTATTGAAGATGAAGCAATTCTGCCGTGGACATCATCTTCTCACGAAGATGGATTAGTTCACCATCTTATCCCTTCACCGGCAATGCTCGTACAACTCGTTCCAGGTAACATGTAATTATAAAATACGCATTAGATAAACGTCATATAACATTAACGAAAATGTTTCCTATCTTTATATTTATCTACATTTTGTCTGTTTAAAAATTGTAAATTATTGTTAAAATTACGCAGCTGTATTCGTTTTTTATACTGCGTGTCTATCCTCCCCTCTGTAGGATAAAAATAATTATATTCATTATTTTTCCAATAACAATAACAAGATCCTATAAATTTCTTACTATTTATCATCACCTTTGATGATGTGGAAGTCTTTCGAGACTTCGAAACAATACGTTTCTTTCGTTTTCGCGAAACATTATTCCGAAAATCATTTCCTTTTACTTTTCTTTGAAAATAAATGTTATTAATTTTATTTATATTATTTACAATGTCACCTCTTGATAAGACATTATTTCCGTCACTTACTGTCAGTACCTTTGACACTGACCTATCAATTTCTAAAGTGCCAGTATCAATAAACTTGGTAATAAACCTCGTTTTCAAAATTAAATTATTATTGGAAAAATCTATCAAACAATTATTTTTACAAAGAAAATCTCTACCTAAAATTAAATTTTGATTAATATTTTTAATAATTAGAAATTTGTGACTGAAAAAACACGAATTTATCAAAAGGTGAATACAGGTTTCGCCCAGTACATTTAATCGTGCACCAGAGACTGACGAAGCCGTATAACTCGAGTTTTCATACTTTATTTTCAGTCGCAATGCCAATCTCTCGGACATGCAGGACACCGATGCTCCTGTATCAACTAACGCCCTGAACTCCTGTTGAGCAATCAACACATTAATATTTGGACCGGTCTCACCAGACTTATATTCTACTTCCGATCCAATCGCAAGCAGTTCCACAGGCTGCTCCGCATGCTGCTCCTCATCATGCTGTTCCATCTCCACATCTTTGCTGGGCGGTGCTTCTTTCTCCACACTAAAAGCATTATGTGTATTAACATGTGAACAAGGGGCACTTCTTTCATGTTCTTTGTCATAGAATTTCTTGTCATCATTCCTCGGTGGAATGACAGGCAAATTGATAATTTGATTTTGTTCTTTTCCGAACAAATATCTCATTTGCATCAGCGTTTCACGTAGCTCAGACTTGGTTGCATAAATCTGTGAGCTTAACATGGTCTTATACTTAAAAATAAGGCCTTTTAAATAAGTTTTTACAAAAATATCATCGTCCGTAACATTTGCTTTCATCTGTAAGCCACACAGACGATAATAAAATGACAACGGTTCTTCTTTTTGCTCCTGTCGAGCGTTGTAGAATTTTTCTACATAATTTACATTACAAGGGAATTCTGCCCTTAATTTGTCGCATATGGCCTTATATTCGATCCCATCGACGTAATTATATTTGTAAAATGCAAGAGCGGGACCTTGCAAATATGCACCTAGTAGTAGTGCAAAATCGTTTTCTTTCCATTTATTTATCGCCGCAATCGTGCGAAATTCGAAAAGAAAGTCATCGACTGATATGTCATCGACTCCGGAGAAAAATTTTATCTCTTCGGACATTTTTCTACATTGAATAAATAAAATTCCACTTAGCTCTTTTTATGATCCTTGTTCCGATATTCTACCAGAACTCCGGCCCAGGTTTATTCTTCCAGGCTCTTCTCTCTCCCCGTCTTCGACGTCGTGTCACCACGCGACTTTTTCGCGGTAATGACCTGAAAATTATACTGGGGCTTTGGCGTCGGCGCCTCCACCAAATTGTAGCGCGTGGCGCTAGGAACCGGGGATCTCAGGATATTTAATTAAAAGATTGCAAAATAACTTCAGCTTTGCGTTTATTGTTTGGGCTCGAGGGGTGAAGTGACACACTTCAATATAAAAACTTATTTCTAAGGAACAAATCGAATACATTTAAAATGATTGCCCGGTCAGTATTAATTTGTGACGAATAAAACCTTACAAATGAAAGAGTTTCTAACTACGTTACAGTACATCGATTACGCCGAGGTTTATAGACCGATTTACGTGATTCTTTTTTGTTCGACGCGGAATAGCTGCCAAATGGTCCCATAGTCATCAGGTCAGGGATCTGATGGTGGAAACCCTGAGAAATCGAGGGCAACTTTCGAAAGTTGTAAGCATACATAGGGTTAAACCTTGACACTCATATGTATGTCTAATAGCACTATTCAACAGTAAAGGTTTGGAGCTGACCTGATGATGGAGACCAAAGAAGGTCGAGGGAACTCGACAACTGAGTCTGTAAACTACCTCGTGTTTGGGCTTATATTATTCGTATTGACGAGACCTTTGCAACAGTAAAGGTTTGGAGCTGACCTGATGATGGAGACCAGAGAAGGTCGAGGGAGCTCGACAACTGAAAATGAAAACTACCTCGTGTTTGGGCTTATATTCTTCGTATCAATGAGAACTTTCTAGTTATGTGGATAGTGACCTATTCGTTTCACTGAAAAGCTGAAAATAAAAAACTTTTTTACAAAAAAAATATAACCGACTTCCCAAAACACTAAAAAGCAAAAAAAAACTAATTCTAGGTGCATCGGCCTAGAAGTCGGTGGCAAAATTAACTCAGGGACATACATCCATTAGACACCGACTTCTAGGCCGATGCACCTAGAATTAGTTTTTTTTTGCTTTTTAGTGTTTTGGGAAGTCGGTTATATTTTTTTTGTAAAAAAGTTTTGCAGTATCAGTTCCGAACATAAACTAAGTAGGTATATAATGGAGGAATATCATGTCTGCCTTGAAGTATATATTATGTGCCTACTTAGTTGGGTAAATGAAGTCTCCGCTTTTGTGTGTACTGTGTACATTTAAAATTACATTACTACTAATCGATCAATATGGTGCAATGTAGCCTATGTTCTTTTTCAGAATTAAGAGAAGGTATCTGTGTACCTACCATCTTATTTATTTATACAGGGTGTGTCGTTCACAATCACATTAAATCCTATCGCATATACTTTATGCTATTCTATGGCGAATTGTAAAAAAATAACCTCATCCATTCAGTGGTTTAACCACAGGAGTCATTTTTCGTTTTTATAATTTAAAACATCAGGTGTAAAGCAGAGATAAAGTTAGGAGTATCGAATGTTTTGAGCATTTGACAGCTGTCAGTTTTCAAGGGAGAATTTCAGTTGTTTGTAATGACTGACTTTTATATGGTGTTCTAATTTTCGCACATTTTTATTCTATTTACATTGTTTGAAAAATTTATATTTTTATTTTTACGTATTTTTCTTTTTTCTTTGTGTTAATCGGCATATATTAACCAGTATATTAAAGCATTTCATTTAATGGGATTGTGAACGACACACCCGATTAAGATGTTAGTTATTATTATTAACTACTATTAGGTACTAATTGGTATTATAGTAAGGATTGTTTAGAAGTAGAACTAAAGTGATACCTCAAATACTCTTGGATACAGGATAGTGCATGTGGACTTACCTGGAAGAAGGAAATACACATTGATTAGTATAAAACAAATAATGGTATACTTACATAATATCATGTATATGACATCAATAGGTAACACATGTATTAAAAATCTATTGGAATATCAGAATGATATATTTGTAGTCAACTTCACAAGGATTAAGGGACTAAACCGCCAGTCAATTTAAAAGACTGCTCAAACATCATTCTACTTACATCTGTCTGTCTGTCACACTTAAGTAAATACTTTTAAATAGAACTTAAAAATACATAAGTAGGTAACGTTTCAATACTTCGATGTAAGTTTGACATTAAAAATCCTGTTCATATAGACAATAATTTAGTTAAACATTAGATTATTATCAACCAGTATAAAAATCAATATCCAACCATACAGAATGAACCTTTCAGAGATAAACAATAGCAATACGTAGGTAAATCAGTAGAGTTAATGTGAACATAGAGGAACATCCGATCGGTGCAAGAAACGTAATAAATACAAAGTTTACAGAACAAATGCAATGAATCAAAAACAAAACAATGCGATTATCCTGCGTTGTAGTGTTAGTGCGAGGCTTAAGGCATGAGCGGTAGCGGATTAATTAGTGTTAGCGGATGACAAGACTACTGGGTGTTAACCGCCGCTTTGCTGACATGGCATGAAGGAGTTTTTTGACAAAAGTAGCTGATATGCTGTTCTGATGTTTAAGTTATATTGCTGCTAGGTTTCATCAGAATTAGACATTAGTAGAAAGAGTATCAAACGTCTACAAAGCAAAGGTTCACGCCTAATTTGTTAGTGTGATACATGATTGGCAAGGGTATTCAGGGTTATGTTGCTGGTATCAATTCCTACATCTATACTAATATTATAAAGCTGAAGAGTTTGTTTGTTTGTTTGAACGCGCTAATCTCAGGAACTACTGGTCCGATTTGAAAATTTCTTTCAGTGTTAGATAGCCCATTTATCGAGGAAGGCTATAGGCTACTTTTTATCCCGGTACGGGAAGTAGTTCCCACGGGATGCGGGTGAAACCGCTGGCAGAAGCTAGTTCATTATAAAAATGAGTACCTACAACAATACACATGTGTTGTTAAAGGAGTTTCCCTATGCTCCTAATTGTATCAGCGGAAAAGTTGTTTTTCATGAACATTATTTTAAAGAAACGGTTTTTAAATACTAATTTTGAAATATTTTCTAATGACATGTATTAGATCTCGTCTTTTTCATGTTTACACATATTATAGTTACGTGGTTGTTCTTATAGAAACTTACAACCCGCTACCGCCCTCACCTTGCGCCTTACCTAAGTTCGACAAGAGGCGAGCACAGGAAATGAAACGGGCCCGAGAGGAGCCGATAAATCCAACGCCACACAAAGAACTTGCCACTTCTTGCGTCTTTATTAACTTGCGACAAATTGTCTAGCAATAATTAACTTTACGAATATGTTAAGACGTTTCGATTAAGTCTAGTAGACCAAAGATTAAAGAAAAAAACCGTCCATATTTGTAACGAGAATGGTTTTTATATTTTGTGTGGAGTAGTGAAAAGAATAAGTTTAATATGAAACAACTTAATTTGGGTTTTAAGTGTCACCAACTGGTATTAGCGTAGGTGGTCAGCGCAGCATGTCTTCTTGATCCAAACTTCTATGTGAGACGTCAACTGACAAGCTTTCTTTGCATTCCAGCAGATTGACACATTAGTTAATTTATGAAATAAAATTAAGTAAATGTTAATGAAAAGCTATGACATAATCAAGTCAAAATTAATCAAGAAAGTGTACGTCTAAAGCGAGGGAGTCACAATCTTTTAATTGAATAAAACAAATGATTTAACAATAAACAAGTTAAGTTATCCAAGTGTGAATAACACAAATCGGTTTGCTCTTAATAAAGGTATCGACTAGCTTTAATCCGTGGTTTCACTTACTTTAATAACGACTATTTAGTTAATCTCATTATTATTTTGTGCTAAAGATACGATTAGTTGTTAGCAGAAAAGCAAAGCTGTCTTATTTGGCTGAAGTTCAAAGAGGTATTAAGTGATATTTTTTTACGTTGTATATTTTTCCTAACATTTTATTTCCGAAAACTAAAGAATGATTCCCTATTTTATCTTCAGCAAAATTGCTTAATTATGTAAAGTACAGTTGCCTACACTAAAAGATACACACTTAAGCGACTACAATAAAAACAAAAACAACAATCTACCTAACTACATCATCGAAATACCCTATTTTGTATTCAAAAACGATTGCTTATTGTAAACATCTGTACTTGAAACGGTACACTCAACGTTGTTTCATCTCTTTCAGGAAATTACCACAGTTCCTAGCGGATTATTGCAAAATAAGATATTGTTCACTCAATCTGTTCACTCGTTCGTTGCTCGTTCACTTCATTCGTTTGAATGATGCGCCTTTGTTTCGAAATTTGAATTTGTAAGTTGTGATCTGTGAGATCGGGTTGGTTCGGATTTGTGTATCTTTTAAATGTTTAATCGTTTGTGTTGTGTTTTGATGTTTAATATCCTTTATTTTAGAGCATTTGGTTATTGAGAAGTATAATACAATAACCATTAATATTGTTTGACTTTTAAATTATGGTGTTGTACTTAACTATTTATCTGGTTCTACATATTTATAAATTTACTTTTGTAAGAATATGTACGACATATTTTGCACCTACATGCTTTATTTCTTAACTTTTTGTTTTTTTTTTTTTTTTTTTTATTATGGATTAGTTGAATAATCTTATTATTAAGAAAGCTGTTGTTTTGTAATAAATCAAAACTTTAAATAATTCTACACCAAAAAAAAATACAACTACAAGCCGGTTTGACCAAAACACACGCTGCAAATAAACATCATATTTTTTCATACAACCAAATATTTTCAACACGATATCAAAGATAAATAGTCATGAAATGTTAGGAGGAAATAAATAAGCATAGCCACACTGACGGACGGACGACGGAATAGGAAATTGCGAGCCACGGGGATCTTGTCAACGCTTCAATACTAATGTTATTCAATATTTTGTTGCGATACGTATTTTTGGTTACACATTTTTGGGGCCGACTGTACTTATGTTTTTTAGGGGCACTATATTTTTTATAGATTGTATTTAGTATTTAAAGATCTGTGGCAGACATTAAGGGTAGTCAGAAGCCAGTAAGTCTGACAACCAGTATTGGCCTAGGGGTATTGGGTTGATCGGGTAACGGGGTTGATAAAGTCAGATTGGCAGTCCTTCCTTGTAACTTAGCTTTGTTCGATTAGACTGGAAGCCGTCCCCAACATAGCTGGGAAAAAGGCTAGGTAGATGATAATATAGTATTTTTATTGCAATTAAATTTTATGAATGAAAAACTCTTATTACGGCAATTATTTTCATTAATATGCCTGTTAAGTTTTACGTATAGATACATATAAGAATAATACACCATCTATATTCATCTCCTATTATTATTAATTTCCTATTATTAAGATAAAATTAACATTACATAAAATATGGTTTTTAGATGTGGTCAAGCAACAGTGTAACTTCTAATTTAAATGTTAATTATTTTAAAGAAATATTTACTTGACGATAAATGGGTAATTTACGATTTTATACTTTGATGATTTTATTGTTTTCAAAAGCATTAATTAATAGGGAGCAGCCATAATTTTTTAACGACGAATATATTAAAATTTTAAATAACTGAGTAGTAAATTGTACCCGGATGACCATATATTGTGTATTTTATGATCACTTCAAAAATGTAAAAAAAATAGAGCAATTTTTAGAATGTGAGAAATATCAACAGAACCAAACTTCCTTTGAGTTGATTTTATTAATGTTCGCTATATTTGTACAAATATTTCTTAAAGAAAAAAAATGTATATTTTTTTCTTAATTAATATTATATAAAAAAAATATACCTTATGTTCATAAAAAATTAAAAATGTCAGGTAAGTTTGTTTACGTATATTTTTGACAAATACGTATAACAAATAAAATGCTGAATTATAAAAAATAAAAAAAAATGGGTCCCTATTTTTCCCTTCGAATATTTTTCCGAACATTTTTGACAGCAAAACAATCGCCCAAAAACTAGACAGCCACCCCGAAAAAAAAGTAAGCAAATATATTTGGCTCACATCCGTACATAAAGGAACCCGTCATAACTTACATGGCACACAAGATTTTAATATTACGATAAGCCGGGGCCGATTCCAGATGTATGCGATGTCACGACGCCGCCAATATCCGTAGGAGAATTGAAATATCTGACCCGTCAGAGTAAGGGTGCTGCATGCTATTTAATTGTGTTGTATGTTTGTATACTTGATAGTGGGGGGTACTCCCCTTTGGAGGAGATAGTTTTTTTAAATTATTATAATCTATTTTTAACACGCTTACATTAGCTTCACTTGTAACAATGTATGTACGAAAATCTTGCAGTCTTAATTTGACCCACTTTTCGGTCTACGATGAAATTTTGCACCCGCTCTAAGTTCTGATGACAATACATGACTAGCTAAGAAACATTACAAAAAGCGTGTTTTTTAGTTTTCAAAATTGTTTGTTTTTAACTGCAATATTATTTTTATGGAGATGGAGATTTTGACATTTATAAGACTGTAATAATTGTGTTGTTACGACGCCGCCAATATCCGTAGGAGAATTGAAATATCTGACCCGTCAGAGTAAGGGTGCTGCATGCTATTTAATTGTGTTGTATGTTTGTGCTGTTGATAGCGAGGTATGGTAGGGGGGGATGGTACGGGAGTTTCTTTAATTAGGGAGCGAAATATGCATTAATTAATTTGCAGAAATCGTCATCGTATGACTTGTGAATTGATTTATTTCTTACTTTAAGGACTTTATCTACCACTGATTTTAGTGATACCAACTTCAAACTGCCACACAAACGAGAGAAAATTGCAGATATTATAATAAAAATCAATACACATTTGACAGTAATCCTTACAGTTAGTTAGAAACCTCACAATCTGACAGTCAGTGTTACAAATGAACTGGATTGAGAAGGCAGTCGCTCGGTGTAAAACACTGGTACTCTGCATCATCTGGCTGAACTGAAATCCGACTCCAACATTTTTGGGAAAGGCTAGGCGGATAATAATGGCTAATAATCATCGCAAAGCTATTTGTGGTTTGTTTTCGCACGTATAGGTACATACAACCGCCTGTTGGTACGAATTGAGAGTTAAAATTGAGCGAAAAATCCGCTAGTATGAAAACGCTCATATCTCAAAGTCAAATTCAAATGTTTTTATTTCTAACTAGCTGACCCAACAAACTTCGTATCGTTTAAACCTTCCCTGGACCTCTACAAACATTTTAAAATCAAAATAAGCCAAATCGGTTCAGCCATTCTCGAGTTTTAATGAGACTAACGAACAGCAATTCATTTTTATATATAAGAAGAAGAAGATAGGCCTTTGTAGGCAAAAATATGGTCTCATGGAGAAGAGCCGGCAAGAAACTCCATAAACACATACCTAACTACTTTATAATGATGATCTTTGCACATCAAGCAACACATGGGTCTATCAGCGATAAGTTTGTTTGTCTGTATGTGTGGGACGCTATCGGTGCATCGCTGATTCACGTTGAGTTGAGTCACAACGGACAGTATCACTGCAGTTAGTCATCTTGTTATAGTTAACTGTTGGTTTTATCTAGCTGTAAGCTGACTTTGATTTTTATATGGAGGAAGGGGAATAGTTATAAAAGATGATCTTTAATCTATTCATGATTCAGAAAGTATAATTTAACAGAATAATTGCTATACCTAAGTCATGCATGAGGGTTGAAAAAAAGACTTGTCATTGGCTCCCTGTTAACTAAACTTGTGTTATTCATAGTTATTTTAGCTGTAAGTCTTCCATGTTACATAGATAAATAAGTTATTACCATGGTTCTTAGTTGCATGTGATAAGACTGGAAGCCGACCCCAACATAGTCACGAAAATAATTACTATGATTCTCAGTAGAGGATCATCATCGGTACAAAAGGTACTCCTTTTCTCGGTAGTTTTGGTTAACTTAAACGGAACGAAGTATTCATTTTCGTACACTTATCAAGAATGACACATAGTCTCCTAAAAAAGTCAGTACGTTAAAAAGATAAATCTGTATCAGTTCTTCTCAACTGCGTCTCATTAACTGAGCCTTTTAAAACTGTCAGATACTCCCTCATTATGACACAACTCTTGGTAATTATTCGCTCCTGGTACTTCAAGAGTGAAAGACACCGCATTCCGATGACACGCACCGTCTGTACACCGTCTAGCCGCTTCGCAATGGCTATCTGCGCGTACGCAGCCTGCTTTCGCGCCAACAAAACCTTTTTATAATAAAAACGTAATAAAAAGTATAAACCTACCATTGGATTTTCAACCTTGTATTTTAAGGCGTAGGGAGTATAATTGGTTGTAAGTATGGAACATATTTTAAATGAATAACGAACCTTAGTGCAAGTCATTTGAAATTGGAATCGAATGCAGTCCATGAAGGATGGTTCCAGATCCCATTCAGCAAACGATTCTAAACTCAATTATGTAATGTATAGGGTTGATTTTTCATTGATTCGAAGTGTAGTTATGTCTTACGGTAGTCAATCAAGGTGATGTTTTATAAGGCAAGTTCACACGTGCAAAGACTAAGCAATTCTGCAAATCGATGCGATCGGCGTTGCGATCGGTAACGGAACCAGGTGGTGCGTGTGAGTGGACCTTTTTTATAAAATGAGTCATATCGGTTTTGAAGGAACGTTAATGTGAAATAATTGGAAAAACATAACTCTTTTTAGTTGCCAGGTAAAAATATAAATAAGTGAAATAGGTATTGCCGGAAGATGGTGGATGCAGGTATCTGTATCTGTGGAGATCTAAGGGGGAGGCCTATGTTCAGCAGTGGACGTCCTAGTAATTAAAGACAGCAAAATATTATTTTACACTTATTTAACTTGAAAATCACAATAAGGTTGTTTTATTTACTTTTCTATTATTTAATGATCGAGTGAACATAGACTTATACCAATTATTTTGCTATTTTTAACCCGTATAATTGCGTTTTAAAATACAAATAGTTAGTATGTTTGGTTTGACATTTGACTGACCTCAGATACCGGTATCTTGAGGTTAGTTAGATGCAAATGCAAGGTTTTTTGCAAAAACCTGAATTTATCCTTAAAACTACTAGCATTCGGAATAGAGTTGTGAGTTAACGAGTGTTAAGAATGACATATTTTAGTAACTGGAATATTTTTTGTAATATTGTAATTCTTTAAAAGAATTAACAAAATTTTTTTAATTTTTTAAAGCGCGACCACCACCACTAAGTTCCGTTTTGCTTATTAATTATAAAAACAAACATTTTCTTGCTTTGCTCTAATTACCTTAAACAAACGATATTATGCTTTCCTAGAACGTAAATCTATAAAGGGGTTTCTTTGAAAAGCGCCGCGCCGTAGGATTTTAAACGCAAAAATTAACTAGTGGTCGGGCGGAAAAGTCCGCGGTAGTACTTACCTGTCAAGCCAATATTGGTCGTTTCTTAAATCCTCCATTCTCTTATCAACATAGGCCTATAAAAATAATGATTATGGATATACAAATAAACATTAAATACGTAGGTACCTATTATGGAAATCGAAATCAATACATTTAAATGTGACGTTTAGAATAGCCCATTCAAAATAAATTGAATTTAAAAATATTTAAATAAGAAAAGTGGACTTTAGATTATTTTGACAGTTATAGTCGTAGTTATAGGTATGTTGGGAAAATGGCTGATATTTTCCTGTTTTAACAAAAAATAGAATTTTATAAAGTTTAAAAAGAGGAAAAAAATAAGTTTATCTCTGTCTGAGAACAATGATAATATTGAAACTTAAAATAGTCTAAATTCTTATTATATAGAATACAGACAAATTCAAGGATTTAACGTAGAAGGTACTTAGCTGAGTAATAATATTTCTAGTTAAGCCTTCAAAAAGAAAGTAAGCATACAAGTTTCAGCCTCAAGATCAAGTCAAATTATCAAAACTATCGACAACCTCTTTCGATACCAATCTTTCCCATCACTAAACCAAAACATCACATCCCATTAAACCAACAACCAAATAAAACGCACACAAAGTTGTTTTCTAAACTGACAAATAACTGGAAACAGTTACACAGACAGTCTCAATTATTTTTCCGTCTATACATCACAGCATGGCGGCCATATTTCAAATAGACGCAGCTAGTTTCACTGACTAACTTCCCACAAAGCATAAGGAAGGGAATAATTTTAATTGGCACACAATAAAATATGGTGAGTCCGTTGCGGTATCGATTACTGGCCGCATTGTCGATGGTTTCGCTAGTGATGGGAATGAGTCGGTAAATTAGTTTCGATTTTTTTTGTTTGTGAGCTGTGTTTTGGTTGGAGTGTTAGGTAGGTTTTGTGTGTTACTTATGTAGTTGTATCGTGAATTGTCCTTTTTATAGTACAAAATTACGGAAATTATAGCTCATTTGTTCATTTCCCCTTTTATTCATTCAATACTCAGTAACTTGAACACACCTGTTTAACGCTGAAACAAATGTTAATTTCAAATTAAGACATTAATAACCAAACAATATCCCATAAATGACTAAGTACCATTTTACACCAAAACCTGCCAATACACAAAATTAAAACACCCAATAATTGCCAAAAGAAAAAAGGCCCCCTCCCCTCGAAGTTAGCGTGCGCGGGCGCTGATGGCTGGCCCGATTGCGCTCGCAGGTGCGACCACGATCAGCCCATTCGTGACAATATAATTGTACTGCATACCTCACTCCGCGTCCCTTAATTTATACCTAATAGAGAGATAATCTCATACTTTTTCAGCACGTCTCATTTACATTTTAAACCTTTATCAGTTGGTACAGTCAGTTGTAAAACTTATATAGCAGTTTTACTGGTTCTCTTTAGTTTTATTTGTGGGTTTTAAGTTTAACAGCTTTAAGATGGGTTTGATGATGTGCTTTTGGTAATGTGGTGGTGAATGAATTTTTGTAAAGTGTTTGTGATCCATGGTAATGCAATTTCTAAACCAATTTTCTTTTTTTGCACTTGTCAGCCAGTGTTGGTTGATTGCTAGATGACCACTTTTGCTATACTATGTATATTCTTTTTGGAACTAAAAGAAGATGAAGAAATACATAGTGGTGGAAACTTGGACTTAAAATACTGAAATCGCTAATTTTCTCTATATGAGGAATGGCCTGTAGGTATCTAGCACTAAACTGAGATAGTAAAAAACTTGATGGTGATAATCCTCCTTTTATGGGCAGTTTGATTATTGTAACATATTCCTTATAACCATCAAAATAAGGTTCCAAATCCCTTTGAACTTTATATAGATGACAAAACCCCCTTAAACTTAAGCAAAACAAACACATGACAATTTGTTTCCTTAGAATTCGTGTTGGAGAAGGTAACAACAGTTTTCCCATGATATTTCCGTGTTCGCTAGTATTTATATTCAATATATCAACCCGTTGTCTTTGCACTGTATAGCAATATATTTCTCTTGCTTACCTTACCTCTAGGAGTACGATAAAAAGTGATTTTATCAATTTATTCTTGTTTAGTAACCAGATACTGAATTTGCTAACGTTTATTGTATTTATATAAGCAAAAGGATTGATAGTGAAGTTCTTAGATTGATAAATTGATTTGTAAGATTGATAATAACAGTGATAGAAAAGCATACTTCTATGCTTCTGGTTCGTTTGTTTCGAAGGAGATCCAAAATTGGTCCTCCGCCACTTGTTGAATGTTTAGGGCAAGAGAAATTTCAATTGTTTTCATGGCCGCTGTGAAGCTAACTATTGGGTCATCGTAGCAAGCAATGATGACTGTAGTAGCATAGTTTTGAAAAGCTTCGAATTGCGATAGTCATTTGTCACTTTCATCACTATTTTAATTGCTGTCTGCAAAAACAACTTATCTTTTAAATAACGGATTTCTGTCAATTCAAGATAATGTGTATTTTTTTACAAAATTATGAGATCATCAGATCTTAAAGACCAAGTAGGTAAATCATTGAAAATTTTATTTGTCTTCTAAAAGCGGTATTGGCAATTCTATTAGTTTTTATTACTTTTATAAATGTCATTATGTCAAGTATATGAATAACTTAAGGTACGCAATAAGTTAACTGATCACCTTATCTGCGTTTTAATTGGAGTTTAGAGTCAAATATGGTAATGATATGTGTGGTGATGATTTTTTATTGAAGTGGCGAGTTTTTATGATTAAGATCTTGATTTCACGTCTTCAAGGTTTATTGTAGTTTTAGCGAATTTATAGATTATTGAAGCACGTACCCGTATGCATAATAATTCGTGATTATTTAAATTGACAGGACTATCGTAAACGCCACTTCTGAATGTTATTAGGGTTCTGTATTCGAAGGTTTAATTGGCCAATAGGTTCTTCACAGAAATGGTAGAAGTTCAGATTGTAAATGAGTGATTGATCCCGTGTAAAGGTTACACTGTTAAACTCTTTGGATGAAAGATAAGTACATAACTTTATACATAGATGTGACAACGTATTTGCATACGAGATCCTTATTGGCTGGGAAGCTCTTATGAGAAGTCTTATGCTTTCAGCGCATTACCTATTCAAAGCTTTTGGCTAGTCTGTTTTCAAAATACTTCCAAAAGAACAAGATACCAAAACTAGAACCTCATTCGTACAACAGCAATTTTAAAATTCTTTCCCATTTCACAAATGGAACTGTCCCCGATTATCCCAATCCCGGGGTGGGGGGTACAATAATGATATTGCGAGGCGCGATCGCAGCCGCCGATAGCCGCGCAGCGATAGACCGACTCACGCGCACCTTAACGTTTATATTTCACTCTGAAGGCGTGAGCGTTGCGCTTGTAAACTCAACCGATTTAATTGGCGGGAATGGTCGATGGTTTAGAGAAATTGTAAGGTTGGTTAGAGTTTTATATTTGTTTCGTGGGTGCTGAATTGAGTTCAGAGATTGTTTATTTAAAATGTGAATGGATATAAAAAATATGGTCTCCAAGAGACCTCCGGACAAGTCTCGTTTAAGATGAACACGTACAAGCACCTAATTTCTGAAGTAATTATTTATTTTTTCTTGTCATCTTGTCTTCTGGCATCATAGGATGTATCTTAAGACGTGCAAAGAAAATAGATCGAATCATGCAAGTAGTTGTTCCAAATGCAAATAGTTCAAAGCTTTTGGTCCATCACAATTTTGCCACCTACCAAAATCGCCAAAAAAAAATCACCATCGGGGTGATTTTTTTTTATTAAACCATCCAGGCACTGGATGAGACAACCTAATCCTTACAACCGGACAGGCCCACCTATGACTGCCCTATCTAGCAAAGAGTACTCCTCGCGTGCCTAATAAATCGTGGTCCGTGGACGTGCGTACAAATTGGTCCCGATGCGATCGCGACAAGCCGACGACGCGCTTGTCTGGCCCTTGTTAACGCCTCAAGGAGATCGCATGCGATTTTATTGTCGCACCTCCTTAGAACGTGAGTGTGCCCACGTTTTGTTCGCAGTATTATAAAGTCGTACGTCTGTTGAGAAATAGGTGTGGAGTTATGTTTTGTTATTGTATTTATTGATTTATTTGTATCTTTGTTTTTTTTTTTAACTTTAGGTACATTTGTAGGATTTTGAGGCTTTTGCGAGCTTTTAGCTTTGACACTTTCTAAAGTAAAAAAAGTAATTTTTGAGCATTCAAATCTGTTTTTTACCGACGCTCCTTTTCGAGGCCGAATTTTTGGCACATGACAATATTCGTCACTGAAAAGTTTAAGCCCATCACTATGACGAATTGAAGTCAACAATTTTTTTCCCTAAATCATAGGTCAATGCTGTCATTTTAATTCTGTTTGCACATTTTAAACTTTTTAAGACATATCATATCCAACATTTTATTTTTAATGTCTTTTTCTACTATTCCGTAAGACCATATTTTGAAACAGCACGGCACTGTTGATAGAGGTACCCTCATTTAACATAAGCGTAATGGTTGGCCAGCGATAAGGCCGGCGACGTTTCCGGGAGCGATGCGATAACCAGGCGATAGCGATACCACTGCAGATTGTTACGTAGGACTGTACGTTGTAGGTACGTAATTACTTATGGGTTTTAGAAATCTAGTGCTTTGTGACTCGATTTTGTTTGGAAGTAAAGTTTTTTCTGAAATTATGAGGTTTAAACTTAATTTTGTACGTAACTTTAACGTTTGAATTAGGTACAGTTCAAATAACACCAAAAATAATAGTCAAGTTAGTCCTCCTCTTTTTTAAGGAAGTCGGTTAAAAGGCGTTTCGGTTACGACTTGTCATCATGTTTAAAAAATATATTTTTATTATCTAGCCTAATTTAAATGAATGATTTAAATCAATCAAATGAAAATGATAATGGCGTCCATTGGTTCTGTCCTTCTATATATGTACCTAACTAACTAGTTAAATTAAATTACACAAATACATATTCAATAAGAAATTAAAACAGTGGATACATGTTAGATTTATTATATCCGATCCTTAATAAATCAATGTATTAATTCCGTAATAAAATCTGACTTAAATGCATGCGAAAAAGTTCACGAGACTTATTCAAGGAAAAGGATTTTCTACCTTAATATGTTGCAATTACGATTCATTTTTGGGAATCAGAATTGAAAAATGAAAAAATACAGGAATATTGTAACATGCGACCTTTTTTGTGCAAAACTTTCCATGTTAGATTAAATGGCGCTAGATTTAAATAGGTAGGTATGCGAAATAAAAATCATCACTGCCTAGCTTTTTCTTACTAGGTATACCTAGTAAGAAACAGTCTAACCGGAAGCGGCTGAGTACCAGTGATTTTCAAGGAGTGACAGCCTATCTTGACTCCTCAACCCTTAGGCTAGGCTGGTAGTCAGACTTACTGGCTTCTGACTACCCCTAACGACTGCAAAAGATGTCCGGGACCTACAGTTTATCGTGACTTCAGAGGACAAGCTAGTCTCTATCTATCCACGGACCAACCGAGCTTGACTTAACCACTATCTGTCATTTTTAAATGGGTAGGTATGCGAAATAATAATAGACTTATGAAAATATAGATGTAAAAGTAATAAAATTTTAATGGTATGATAATATAATGGTTGTAAAACAATCTAAAATGCAGTATTTCTTGTATCTATCCAAGTGTTCTTTTGTTAACTAACATGTTTCTTAAATTAAAATGCAAATGCTTATGTTCTGCATGTATTCTTATTTTTAACAAATTATTTGCAGATTTTAGAATAGGTTTTTAAATATATTTAAAAAATCTAGATATAAATTGGTGTTTTTGTGTTAATTGACTTTTAAACAGCGTGGCGACAGCTTTCTCACAATAATTTAGTTTTTATAACATGGGTACCTAAGGATATTTTAGATTAACATTGGCGCCTATTAAGTCATTATCTATTCCTGATTTATCTATACCACTTAATATTATAAAGCTGAAGCTCTAGTTTGTCGGTTTCATTGTGCCACTGCCATGTCCCGTAGGAACTACTATCCCGCACTCTCTCTCAAAAACAGGTCATCTCCATCTCAACATACAGTGGAGTCACCACTAAATAATTATCAATCGGTTCAGCAATTTTAGAAAGAAACCGTTACAAATTAACTCATGCAACGGCAGATGATGTTTTACAAAAATGCAATCCCCATATTTAGCTAACATCATTGTCACATACATATTTGATACGGTAATCAGTAGTTCTAGCTAGTCATAGGGGCAAGACGGTATCGTGAAGCGCCGATACGGCCCCTATGGCGCACATTGTAGATAAAAAACAATTATACAATGTGTATTAGGTATTGTTCTGCATAAGTAGCTTTTTAGTGCAGTTTTTATGATAGTAATGATAATGAAATATTTTTAAACGGTTGCCTGACATTATATTTGGAATTTTATTGTAGGTCAAGATGTTCCTTGCGTTCTATACGTTAGTAACTTCGTCCCTTACCTGGATAAAAAGTGGCCTATGTCTTTTTTAAAACTTCAACAGGCTTTGGACTACGTGATTATTAGATTTCATCTAAATCAGTCGAATAATTTTGGAAAGCCTGAAAGCGTATCAGACAGAGTTGATTCGCAGTTAAGTTTGATTTTGACAGTTCGAGCACATTGGCACATTATCGCAAAAATACCAATTATTTTTGCAATAATGTTGACTATTGTAAAGATAAATATTAGACATACGTTGTGTAAGTTACAATTTAAACTACAATTTATCGGGCCGAAATATTCTAACAAAGTCAACACCTGACAGAGACATCCAAAAAAAAATAATAACTACAATAAATATTCCACCCGCGTAAACCTATTAAAAAAAGTCATTAAAACTAGATCCTGGCCAGCGATTAGAGACAAAAACCTTTTTGAAAAGATACAGGCATGTTCAATGTTCTGGAGTGGGCCTTTTATCGCTCCGAAGAATCGCTCCATATCGCGCGGGCGAATCTCGCTGCGATTGGGCGAGTTTTGGGCGATAAAATACCACCCTGCCCCCCCTCCGCCCCACAAGTTCGCTAGACGCCTTTTCGACGTAGAATGTAACTGTTTGTATTGTGTATTTTTGGTGATACATTTTTGTTGGTTGGGAGTGTATGACATGTTGCTGTAGTGTGTGATTGAGGCTGCAGTGCGCTTTGAAAAAGATGTTGACCTGATGAAAATTTGAAAATATTATGTTACTTACTCATAATCGTTAATAATTTATGGATATAGCTTGATATGTCTGTACAATAATGAATTATTGTATCTAGGGCATCGAGAACCGGTCCTATTTTAGGAACCGGTTCTTTCGGTTCTAAATTCTAGACGGAACCGGGTATCCGGTTCTTTCGGTTCTTTCGGGTTTTTTTCATAAATTCTATTTGAAAAGTGTCT
Organism: Helicoverpa assulta; assembly: GCA_963856015.1. NCBI lineage: Eukaryota > Metazoa > Arthropoda > Insecta > Lepidoptera > Noctuidae > Helicoverpa > Helicoverpa assulta. Next base: position 1,829,782 of record CAWLCW010000008.1, read on the forward strand.
AAATAAAACACGCTTTATTGGTACGCATATTTATGAATTATACTCAAATTACAACATCGTTTTTAACTATTTTTGGCAACAATCAGTTCTTTAAACTTCAACTTACCACCGAAACCGAACCGAGATCGAAGGGTTATCACGAACCGTCTCGAACATAGGCTTGATGACTTCCAGCCTCCCGAACAAGTCAGTTTCCGAAGAGGCTATAGTACCATAGACCACATCCATACGCTGCGGCGAGTTATACAGAAGACCGAGGAGTATAACTTGCCATTATGCTTAGCGTTTGTGGACTATGAGAAAGCCTTCGATTCGGTGGAAATGGGCGGTACTTGAGTCACTCCAACGATGCCATATTGACTATCGGTACATCGAGGTGTTGAAGTGTGAGGTTGAGGTATGATAACGCCACCATGTCAGTCCGAGTACAGGAGCATAGCACGAAGCCGATTCCATTGAGAAAAGGCGTAAGACAGGGGGACGTTAACTCCCCGAAACTGTTTACGGCCGCAATGGAAGACGCCTTCAAGCTCTTGGAATGGAAAGGACTTGGCATCAACATCAATGGCGAATACATCACTCACCTTCGGTTTGCCGATGACATTGTAGTCATGGCAAAGTCGATGGAGGAACTGAGTACGATGCTCGATGGCCTCGACCGAGTTTCACAACGGGTGGGCCTGAAAATGAACATGGACATAACGAAAATTATGTCAAATGCCCATGTTGAGCCCACCCCAGTCTCTGTTGGAAACTCGGTACTCGAAGTTTTTGACTCTTATATCTACCTAGGACAAGTAGTCCAATTAGGCAGGTCCAACTTCGAGAAAGAGGTCAACCGCCGAATCCAACTCGGCTGGGCAGCGTTCGAGAAACTACGCAATGTCTTTTCGTCCGACATACCTCAGTGCCTCAAGACGAAAGTCTTCAACAATTGTGTGTTACCAGTGATGACTTACGGCACCGAAACGTGGTCTCTCACTATCGGCCTCATCTCAAAGCTCAAAGTCGCTCAACGAGCTATGGAAAGGGCTATGCTCGGTGTTTCTCTACGTGATCGAATCCGAAATGAGGAGATCCGTAGACGAACTAGTCACCGATATAGCCCACCGGATTAGCAAGTTGAAGTGGCAATGGGCAGGCCATATTGCTCGCAGAACAGATGGCCGATGAGGTTGAAAAGTGCTGAAGTGGAGACCACGGACTAGCAAGCGCAGCGTAGGACGTCTACCAACCAGGTGGACAGTCGATCTTATAAAGGTCGCCGGAGGACGCTGGATGCAGGTCACCTCCAACATGTATCTGTGGAGATCTAAGGGGGAGGCCTCTGTTCAGCAGTGGACGTCCTATGGCTGAGATGATGATGATACCACCGAAATTCAAATAGTCGTACTTTTTTTACAATTGCCAGCTCACTATCGGATAGTATGTGTCAATACCGCGAATACTTAATACCTTACTTAATAACTTGTATTACTATATTATTCGAGACTGAGCTGAAAATTGCACAACCACTGTCAAAAATTTGAATTTCGCGGGGTATCCTGGAGCATTTACTTGTTAGTTTCTTAAAGATTAATAATAAATTATAACGTTATTTATTTATTATTTATTACTTTAACGGTGAAATAACTGCATATATTCTGTTTTAATAATAAATTTGGATTAACTTGATATTTAGTATTATAGAGATAATATTATTTCTAAAATTTTAAGAGAGAACCGAAAGAACCGAAAACCCGGTTCCTCGTTTTACAGAACCGGTTCTATTAGGGGGTTTCAGAACCGGGAATTCCCGGTTCTTTTGGAACCGGGAAAAACCGGTTCTCATGCCCTAATTGTATCAATAACTCACTTAAGAAGTTGAGATGCTTGAGTACGTTTCACGCAATGAATTGATTTATTTAAAACTTAATGTTTTCTCCGAGACCAGTAATATTCATAACTCATTCTTAAACACTTTCTAATGAATATTTAACTTATCGCCGTTCAAAATCTCTATCTTATCACCCCGAGCATAACTTCAGTTACTTAATTAGTTATTTTAAAACAGCACCTCGTCCGATATTAAAATAATCTAAATTCATTATAATTTACACATAGCTATTTTCATACGAAATAATCTAGTCACTAAATCATAGATGGTGTGATTACATTCTCTCCTATAATTACGGCCCCCCCTTACACCGAAGCGCGCGTCGTCCTACCGGCAACACACCCCGCTTATCGCGATGTGGCGTCGCGCGTCGCGGCGTTTCTTATCAGTCGCCCGCTCTCCATCTTAGATTACGATCCGTTGTAATAAATGGAAGGTGGATTGGAGCGTGACGGTGTGATACGCGGACGTGTGATGTCGCGAGCGCAGTTGGGTGGGATGTTTTTACGTGTGTATTCTACTTTTACATGGAATTTGAGAAAAGTGACCGGTGAAGTGAAAAGTGCTCTTGCTTTTTACTGTTTTTTTGATGACAGAGATGTATTTTTGTGTTCATTAATTATGCGGATCTGCTCTTTTTATTTTAGTGAAATGAGAACCAAAACACATCTGATAAACAATTTCGTTTAAAAATATAACATTCCTTTTAACGCAACTTTAAAAAAAGTCAAGATTAGCTTAAAAAAATATTCACAAAACTCAACTAACACAAATAATTATGTAGGTATTTAAGCATCTCATAAAAAAAAACATATCTTCTATCAAACTTTCACAGTTTCGTCAACGTCATGCAGCATCGAAGTCGCGACCTTTCCGTAGCCACGCCCCCAGCGATCTGGAATCAATTAGCATGCGCGTGAGTCGGCCGGCCCACGGCGCGGGCGCATAAATTGATGGCAAACGAGATTGACCCCGAATCGAGTTTGTATGATGTATGTTGTAAATTGTGAAGAAATGTCAATTTAGGTGAGAAATTTTGAGGATTTTTTTATGTGATTTTAGAAAAACTGGGAAATATGGATTAAAATTAGTTTTTACTATGCAAGTACTTCGATATTTATGGGAGTTTGACGACATGTAAACAATACCTATAGTTTCTATTTACTTACAATTTTTAAGTGCATTTTTTATTTATTACGATTTTGCCCATATTTTAACTCAACTTATTTTGTCCCAAAAAATGCGGCAGTCAAAACTCAACTCTTTTTCCATCACCATTAAGTCTAAAATTGATTAAACAAAAGATCTCGCACAAGAAGGCAGCGAATGCTGTATAGGGGAGTCTGCACTATCGTCATGATGTTAGATAACATGATGTAGGTCCCGTATTTCGACACCAAACTCACTATAGGTAACTTAGAACTAAGTAGGTATAATATTATTATAGTCACCTATAGTTTTAAGAGACATTGATGTGAACTAGACTTTAGAAAATTGATGTGTGTGACTTCAGCTGTTTTTTGAGGTAACACAAACGATACAGCCTGTATAAAAGAGAAAAAGAAGTCGAAAGAGATGTCGATTGTATATGCGGTGGTACATTTGATATTAAATGTATATTTCAAAAGAGTAGAGTCATTTTGAATAGTCATGAGAAAGCACTAGTGTTGTGACACAATAATAAATTGATACCAAAACTATCGCCGAAAATTGCTGAATACCGAATAGTTTGACATAAAACCTTGATGTTTTAAAAGAGCAATAATAATAGCAATATTTTGGACCACAGACCTTCAAGGTGCTTACAAAAAGAGATCATTTGATAACACAACAGCGCAGCAGCGTAGATATAAGCTCAAGATAACAGCTTCGATTCCCCGGCCGATGTTTTCGTTAGATAATTTCATTATTTCGGTGGAAAAAATAGTTTTTTTTTTAAAGTCGAACAATGGAACTGTTGTAGAATTAATTATAGATACCTAGTTAAATGTGTTGATCTTTGTCGATTTTAGATTTTTAATCTGACTAAGGAAATAGAATTACGGTTATTACAAATAAAAAAACGGATAAACTTAATAGACACAAGGTTAGCATTAACTTAGGTTAATAGTATACATAATGGTTAGGTATTTGTCAATCTTCTAAGACTGTTTTGAGACAAAAGTAAGAAGTTTTCCAAAGCAATGTGTTAGATTTATCACATTACCAATCAAATAGTGTCAGATATTTATAAACTTTAGACTATCGATATTCTTGCCTACAAACAAAACAATCAACTTATTAACTGCTAACAATAAATAAACAATAGATTATATTCCTATTTCAATACTATTTAAACAAAGGTGATTATCAGTATTGTTTTCGAGTCTTTTCCTAATTAAATGAGGTTAAGCGGATATTTATGTCTTGGTATAATTATTCACGAATATTTTTAGACTCTTAAATTAATGCCCGGGTAACTGGGTTGAGGAGGTTAGATAGGCAGTCGCTCCTTGTAAAGCACTGGTACTCGGCTGCATCCGGTTAGACTGGAAGCCGACACCAACACAGTTGGGAAAAGCCTTGGCAGATGTAATCACTGGGGTAAATCCCAAAGATAATATATTACATATTGACTTCTTAATAAAAACATTACAGTTGTTCTCGATTCTTATAAAAATAAATAAAAATACACTGTTAGGTATTTTGCTAATTAAGCGTCAACAAAGTTAATATCATTTGTTGCGAGAATTCTTATCTTGGAGGAAATATAACATACTTCCAGTTGATAAGGAACTTGCCTAATTTATGTGGAGGGACAAAAAACTGCATTGGTAGGTACTAAGTTCTTTTTGGCCGAATACATATTCGGCCTTATAATTTTAAGTTTTCAAAACGGTTGGATGGTACTTTTTTTGAGTTTTTTTTATATGAAGTTATACTTTTATTATACCAAAAAAGAATCGTAAGTCGTTTCGTATCGTTTCTCATCAATAGGAACCAGTCATTAATCCGAAGGTTGCTAGGAACAATAAAAAACTATGTTCTTCAGATAAAAATAGCATTTTTTATGATTTTTTTTAAATGTTAATCTATTTTTGTATCCTATTACAAAATATTGCATTAGTCGTCTGCTAATAGTTGTTTATTTTTGAATATATTTAAGTTATCTTAGTAGATAATCAGCCAATCTTGCTGATTTTGTATATAGATACATAATATCTATGCCAGGTGCTTATTTTAATATTTTTTGAGATAAGAGATCAGTGATCTTGCACTTCTCATTTCTGGTAAAAAAATTGAGACTGGTTATAATCTTGTTTCAATTTATATGAGAATGAGATAGAGTTAAACTTCATTACAGTTGCATCCCTTTTTCACTATAAAGATCTGGATTTATTCTATGAAAAATGTTTAAATAACATTAATGTACAGTCTTCAATTTGTAATTTTGTTTTATTTAATTACTTCTTATTGCTGTTTATAATACAAAAAATATGTTTGTTATTCTCTAATTATTTCTTAATGAGATACAATTAATTTTATATGTTAATTAAATGTATGAGTTCAACAATTCAAACTTAACTATTAACATAGAGGATATAATAAAAGTTAATGGTAGATTTGAGGAAGTGAACACTTCAGTTACTTACCATGTTTTGTTTAGTAATTCAATAGATATTCATAACTTAAACTGTGTCTAGACATTATTTCTTATTTGAATATGTAGAAAATCATTGTCATCATATCATATCAAAAATGATTTTTCATAATCATTGTCATTGTCAAAAATGATTTTTATGGTACATTATGTAATGTATTGTGTGTGGTAATGTATTGTTATTATCTAAGCACTAAAAAGAAAGAAAATACTTACTCTTATTGACTCAGGACAACTCTATGAAATATTGATTACAGATATTTTTTTAAAAACATATGTTGTCAAATATTAAGCAATACCTAAATCCACTTAAACAAAAGACAGTAGTCCAATAAAAAAAAAAACAATTTCTATAAAAACCATTATAACATGACCTTTTTATACCCCCATTCGAAATTTAAAAAAGAAACACCCTCCATTATCACATGGCGCGCACACATAGACATTCTTTAGTCTCACTCACACAGACAAACAATTTGATAATGAACGTGGAATCAGAATAGAGATAACGTTTCTCCCTCGTCTTATCAGTAGAATCGGGAGGCTGGGACCCATTGAGTGGAACACACGTCATTTTTATCGCAAGCCACGACTGTCTAAGAGGGGCTGATGGATAGTTTTTTATTTATTTTTATTTTACAGTGTTATTTTGAATAAAAACAGCTATAGTACCAGAAAATATTGACAAAAGAAAGGATTTATTCATTAAGTACTAAAGTAAGACAGAATGAGAGAGTAATACAAAAAAATAAAACCAAAAATATTAATTCCTCAAACACAAATCTGATATTAAAACCGACAGTTGAACTGCATTATACTGATGAAGCAACAAGATAGAAACACAACGAAACATATACGATCTATTTAGACATAGTTGACATTGACAGGAGCTGTCAAAATAGGAACATGCCTCACGAGTTCGGTATTTAAAAATGATTTCGATGTCATTGCATTTTTGATTTGGTATCGGCTTATGATCGGTATCTAGTTTTTGTAATGTCACATCACTATTTTAGTGGTTATATGTTTTTGGTTTTAATTCAACAAGTTCTAGAGCACTTATAGGTCCTTATTTTGATCCAATATTTTATATATGGTTCTGTTACAGGAATACGTTGGTCCTTGGTGTTATTATTATTTCTAAAACAGACTTTCTGTCTGCATTCCAGACACTGAAAAATGTAAACGCCAGTAATATCATTTTATCAATGATTTACATTCGCTTCATGATAATAATATATCTACAGGGCAATAAAAATCCTATATAATACATTAGTACCACAGTTAAGGCTATCAGAGTAGAGATAAAAAGCCGCAATCTTAACGACCGCCTTATCGCGAATTCGGAGAAAACTGCTATCATATAGCGTGGGCATACTGTATTTATTTATTTGTTTTGATTTTGAACTTGGCCCTTTTTTGTCTTCTTGCGATGACTGGCAGCTTGGTCATTTGTGATCTCTTGGGGCTTAAAGAATAAGGCACATTTCATATCAATATGATCCTTTTCCCCGAAGTATACGTCAAATAATAATATCCAGAGTATCTCCATACTTTTAGAGACCAAATTGATGGTCTCTTATGGTGTTTAACTGCAAGGGTACAAGGGTGTTACCATAAACCAGGCCTAGAAACTGACTTGAGGCTGTTGATAAATCTGACAAATACTGACAGACTACAGAAGAGGTTGGATTTCATGAACAGCAGTCAAGCTTGTTACTTCTAGGCTAATGATTGGTTTTTTTAATAAATAATAATTAAAATGCTGTAAGTAAATTATTAAGCATTATTGTAATATGGAGTGCAATGAACCCCACAACTTTTCAAGATAAAATAAGGAAACTGCGATTTCTGTTTGCCATGTTTAATTAGAAAATGAACAACATAAGAGGTGTAAGTAATTTCAGGTCTATTTTGCTATCCTAAAGTGTAATTTAAACCCATTTAAATGTCTTTAATACTTCTGTGACACTAATTAGGAGTCTGGGATTACCGATCACTGATAAAAGATGCTTACAAGTACACATATGAATTCCAAGAATGTTGTTATTATCAAATTTCAACAAATTCTATTTAAACATGACGTTTTCCTGCAAATCAAAATGATGTAGACTTGTTTTTGTTATGCACTTGTAAATAATGTTAAGAGCAAAAAATATTAGGTACCTAGTTTAGAATAAAATGTACCTAAGCAGTGTTTTGTTTTTGTACATAGAACTTAGAAGCTACTAGACAGTCTATTTCTCATTACTGTAGATTTTACCTATCATAAACGCAATATCGTTAGGCATTGTGTAAAAATGTCAAAGTTTAATAGATAACACAACTGTGCTGTTAGTAAAAACAGTAAGTAATTCTTATTTGATACAACATTTCATTCAATACGCAAGATAGATGCCTCTAATCGGTATCGGTATCTATTCGCGAGATATTTCATTGATACCCATCGCAGATTGAATTGACAAGGAGCCAGCTTTAGAATGCGCGAATGGAATAAAACAGAGGGCATTCAACACTCTAATATAAATGAAAATTTAATAAATAAATAAGCATTATAAACATGAAGTTACACCGACGATATGTAAACAAATCTTACACATTGTTTTGAAGTCGACAGCGCCACCTGGCGGCGGGTCCCCGGCCGCCACTTCCAGCTGTTTCAGATACCGCAACCACAATAACATAATATCCACAGCACAGCACTATTTTTTGGTATTTATTTTGTGTATATTTGTGCGCGCGACATTTTAGCCGTCATACTTTTACCGCGTAAAGTGAGTGACTGGCGTGGCGAGCCGAACGCCCCTCCGCGCACACACGCGCGCCGTGTCTGTATAGCGGTGCACACAGACGCGACCGATCCCTTATCAGGTTGGTTTAACTAGCAATGGCTGGCCCCAGATGCTATCACTCGGGGCTCGCGGTAACGTTGCATTGAAAGATAAGAGTCAGCGATATTATCGCTCTTTGAATAAACTTGTATAAAATGTCAAATAAAAAAGCTGCGAGCCATACACGTCGTCTAGCGGCGATTTTTTGATAGCAACTCCTGAATGTCTGAAGTTGGACAAGGTTTGTGATTTCGAGATTTTTTTTTATGTGGTCTCAGAAATGTGGAAGTTGTGCTGTTGTTAGATTTTCTTGTAAAGAACGTTGTAAATAAGTGTTCTCCTTTGTGCCAAAAAATATCAATTTCGCATTTATGAAGATTAAACTTACTTTGCTCCTTAATCATAAAATTCTGCGTTAGAATTGTGGACTTACCTGAAAATAGAAAAAAAAACAATTAGTACAAAAAGTATCACAGTTCAAAAAAATTTCTATACCACTAGAAAATTCTTCATTAACATAAAGAGACAATATTTCCAGAGAATCAAAAACTAACAAAACGAACAGGGTTCAAGTAGTGGGTGGTACAGCCGTAGTACAAATAGGAGACAATACAATGACACTGAGGAAAACATTCAACTAGGTCAGAATGCATCACATAGTTCTGAATCAGTTTCATTTCGCATTACTAAGTCTTCTCGCGTAGATCTCTTGTTTATGTATTGTCAAATTCACTTAAATGACTAAAGATTCGTGTACTGAATGTTTGAAGATCTTGTGACGTTAAATATGAGAGTAAAATTACACTTATTAGATCTGGTTAAAGATTTTTACATTACTTTTGCAATTTGTGTGAGGATTTCTTGAATTGTATTGATAGTTTTAGCTTATGTGTTGATGTTCTTATCAGAATGTGATCTGATGATATTGATACTTTTGAGTACATTTTAATTTTAATTGAAAACATATTTTATTTAACATGTAAGACTCATGTGGCCTTACATGTTAAAGATGAGTTTGTCGCTCGACTTGGACATTGTCGAAATTGAAAATACCTCTGTCAAAGAGCAGTGGCACCAAAAGTGTAAAACCTACTACTAGAAGCATTAACTATGTTCCAAAAAATTACTATAAAACTACTTTATTTTTGAACTCCAAAACTATCAGATAAACCAGTCTCCCATAATTCGAAACAAACACAGCCATGTTTTTTGCTCATTGTACATTTATTCTCATATATGGCACAAGTGCGCGTACGCATTTAATAGCAGTCTAAGATTCGGTGCTGATCCACGATAGCAGCCAAGGTTATGATTTACTAGATACGGACGCAGGTGGCTGAACGGTAGTGATGGGAAATGCTGGGAATTGTATTGCAATCCCGGAATATTTGTAGGAGTGTTTTGGTTAACACTGGTTGAATTAGACAGTAAAGATACAGTTTATTTAAAAAATAAAAATTAAGCTTGAGATTGTTATTTTTTTCTACATACCTAGTTAAGCTGGAGTATGTTGCCTTAACCTCAAAATAAAACACTTTGAAAGTACAACAGTTCATAGTCACTAAAACTGATAGCTTAATTAGGTATATCTAAAACTTTTGTTTTTTCTTTGTTCTAAATTCAATACTTCTCCTACCGCCATCGAACTCAAGAGCTCTAAATATGACTAAAACACAATTAATACTTTAAAAATAACTGACAGCACGTTCTTGCATAAATATTTCATTAGTACATTGTTATGTCCCGTTGAAAACACAACATTTGCCACCACTACACTCACACAAGCATCGCCCTTGTGTGCGATCCCCGTCTCAGATAGTATTATCTACCATCTCGTATGCAACGTTCATTTACATAAAAACTATTATTTTTTTGACCATGCCTTTATCTTTTATCATCGATTAAGTTTTTTTGTTCTGTGCGCTTTAATAACTCACAACATCTACCTATCTAGTTTTTGTAACGTTATTTTTGAGTTCTATATTTCATACTAGCTTTACATTACCCCGAGGTGTCACCCGCGTCCCGTGAGAACGTCTGCTCGTACCGGGATGATATATAGCCCATGTTACTTGAGAAGAGTGTAGTTTTAGAACAGTGAAAGAATTTTCCAAATAAGTACTGTAGTTTCGGAGCATTTAGGCCACAAACGATCAAAAAATGTTTCCTCTTTTTTTGGGTATAGATTTTGAACCATTTAGACCCTGAATTGAACCAGCCGACTTTAAAACACTTACAAAGCTCAAACCCAATCCCATAAATCCAGTACCACAAGATTGAAAGGATAATACTGTTAGTCTGTTACCATAGCAACCACACAAGGCATGGAGATCATAGATTGCAGCATGATGTCATCAGTGCATTCAGTACAAGTGGCTACTGCTCATTCACCTGATGCAATCCTTTGTGGAAACTATGCAGATTCTTCAGCTAATGATATTGGTATTTTAGATGGTAGTAGTTGATGTAATTCTTTGTAAAATATACTTGAGTTGAGTTTATTAAAGGGAGATATATTAATGATGTTTTATTTCGTGGAAGCAACTGTGATTTAATGGATGGATTTAAATTGAAAGATCATTCTTTCCATGCCTATCAAACTCTTCCAGAAAGAAAAACGAAAAAATCATTAAAATAATTTGATGACGGATAATGCCTTTCTCCTAGCTTTAGTTCTTAATTTGTTTGATTAAACACTCCCAAAGCGAGAAAATTGTTATAAACATTCCAATTCCGACACAACACACAAAAAAACACGTTGTCCTTAAAAACAGGGTCAAAATACAAATCAAACGGCAGCCGCTAAGTACATCATATCTACTCGAAAATTCATAAAAGAAAGCCCACACTGATAGGACTCGGCGCCAGCCATATGTGATGATAACTCCCAGAATAAATCAACCCGTCTTCGTACCTAGTGATAAGACCAGATAAAGCATTAATCAGTATTGGTCGAAGTTAATGGATTCTTAATGCGATGGTCGTCATGTGGTGAAGTGTTTTTGAACCCCTTGATTTGTTGTGTGAATTTGTTGGGTTTGTTAGCGCCATATTTGAACGTTTGGACGTGATTTGGTTAATAAGAGTTGATGCTGTGATTGTGGTGGAGATTTATTTTCCTGTAGGTTTGTTCTTGAAATCTTATTTCAAGGTGTTATTACTCTTATGATGATGTCCTTCTCGCCGATATCGGCTACGGCGGCTGTTCTCATATAAGGAAATTATCCAACTGCGCAGGACATATTATAGTGCACAAGCATTTGCGCACACTCAGGTGCATTGACTATACCTTCACTCTGATAGTCTGATGGGACTCTTATGATATATCTTCCTCCTTAGTTATCCTAGAAAGATTGGGTAGAATTAGTACAGTAGGTTCCAAAAATACCATCTTGAATTTAAAATACGAGTATAAAGAAGCAATAAAGGCCACAACACAAGGATTTAGTAGCACTGTAAGTTATGTATAAGATAATTCACATTCAGATGAGCATGTATTTTAAAATTGACTTCCCAGTTTGTCTGTCCATCTAGATTTTAATCAAAGCAAGCTACTGTATTCATAATTTTTATCTCCATATCATGATTACCGGTTACAATTGTATAAAATTAAATTTACATAATGACTTTTAATTGTAACCCTGTTGTCTGCAATTTTAGGTTTCAATGTATTTTATTGTTTTTTAAAATTACAGCTTCTTGTTCAAGATTGTTATTTTGGTGCCGATTAAATGAAAGAAACAAATGGTTTTTGGGCTGCAAACAATTTTTAACAGCTAGAGTACCTAAAGTATTTGTTGAAAACCAAATGATGATCATCTTTAAAGTTGACGTAGTTAAACATTCAAAACAAATAGCTAATAAGGAAATTAAATAATTACTGTACTTCAAATAAATATTTGCCTAAATGAATCAAAATAAATTATTAACAAAAACGCTACCCATAATACCTAAAATAACCGTGACCACAAACAACCAAAAATAAACGGCAAAATATAACCACAAACACAGGTAACGAAACGTATCGAATTTGATGCGTTTCGTTTCGATGTAGCGATAGGCGGTCAATCGATACGTTATCAGTACCATCTACCCCCCCCCCGCCCCCCTCCCTCGCCCCCCACAGGTGCTGGCTGTAATGGCAGCAGAATACTTTGTTTATTGGAATAATTAATTTTGTGGCTTTAAAATTTGGTAGTCTCTCTAGAATGATCTATGGAAGCTCCTTCCATACCCTTCCAATATTCTCTAATTTTAATTCGTACAACGCGAACAAAAATTAAAAGATGCGACGGTTGTGATAGTTATTATTTCACCAAACAGATCGGTAAATATCATTAATCGAGCTCTAGTTACAAGCAGTAAGAGAAAACAGGTATATAGCTCTAACTCCATCATCATTAAATTACATTGCTACTTAACAATAATCTCCAATATTCCATAACTTCATCATAAAAGTCATTAAACACTTCAGCTTTTTCTCCTAACTCTACCACATTTATGTGATGGCGAGATGGTGCTGATAATCGGCCGATCAAATTACTGGCGGGGTCACCACGCCTGCAAGCTTCCTCCACAAGGTGTGATGATTAACAGAGGACAAAGGGAACACATGGCTTTAAGGTCTTTAAGCCAGAGAAGTAGGCGATTCAATATCAAGGATATGTACGATAATTGGGGAAAGAAAATCAGTTGTATCACTGGATGATATGATAATAGGAAAACTGTGCAAAAATAAGGTTCAATGAGATCGGTCAATCTATCCTGAATTTACAAGAATTAGCGATGAAGCTTAAAGTGCTATTTGGTTTTTATTATGTAGGTAAACTGTGGTAGTAAGTATACTGAGACATCATCAGCATTCTCCTTGCCCTATTCCGATTTTATTAGGTGTCAGTGCAGCATGTTTTCTACTGCCATACTTTTTTATCTGCCGTAAATATACTGAATATGACTTTTAAAACTGCAGTACTAAGTGTTTAGGTACTTCTTTTTGATGTCGCAGTTTCCAAATTCCAAGAACTGCATTTTTATAAAGCATTGCTTAAGACACCTTGAATATGTAATCTGATCTCCCTACATTGATTCACAGCAGATGTAATATTTTTTATACTGTTTCGGTTCTGATTAGATCTAAAGTAAGATTGTGTTTCTAATATATTTGTGAAGTCATTTAACTAAGAAGGGCAATGGCATGCGGTCGTTTAGAACTGAATAACCTTGAATTAAATTGGGTCAGAAGCTTTGAGGCGATAAAACATAAAAGACTATAAAAAGATACTCGCAGTTATAAGCCCATAGTTAAGCATTAAGCTTTAGTATTCAATAATACTACTGTAATTATTAAATCATCTGATGATGGTAGATGGTCATTTTTTGATTTGTTTGTTTGTAGCCTTAAGGCTCCGATACTACTGAATAGATCTCAAAGTTCTTTCACTGTTGAAAAGCTACTGTTTCATACAAATAAAAGATTCTTATTCTTATTCATACACTCTTCCCAAGTAACAGGCTAAATTTATCCCAGTACGGGCAGTAGTTGCCACGGGAGGGGGTTAATCCGCGAGGAAACGGCTGCTTACTCATAAAATGATTGGAGCAAGTCATATAGAATCGAGACTTACTTATGTACATATTTATTTCTAAACAAGGAGAACTTGACCTATTACAATTAAATCAATTAATCCATCATCACTTAAGTCAACCTGATTAAACAGTGAGTGTAAGGAAAAACCAACTTTACTATAAGAACCAGCTGTTTACCTTAACAGTCAAGTTAATTACCAATTAAATGAAAATAAGTCATTATGACTCATAAGGGATACCACCTGGCTTGTTGAAGACTTACATGGATAAAAATATTGTTTATAGACTTAAAAGTGCAAAGGTGAGATAAAAAATAATAATGAAAGTATATGAGATTAATGTTGATGGAAACGGTGATGTAGAAAACGTTGTGGATAAAATCGGACAAAACCAGACACACAACTAATATACACGCAGAAATGAAGGTAACAAAGGACCAAGAAGTATGATTAACACTGAATTCAATGATAAACACAACAATGTACGAGAAGATGTCATTTAAAGACTACGCAACAAAAGTCTCTCTTTAGTAACACTTAAATCTATTCATTAAATTACTTAAGAAAGGACCGATACAGACAAAATCAATGAACTAACCAATTTAGACGTTACACCATCAAAAACGAAACCCAACTTAATACTTTAGCAGGTCAAAAATCCTAAATACAGTCCCAAAAAGCTTATAAAGCTGAAAACACACATAGTACCCATCATAACCGCTGCTGAGACGGCCCATATTGCATTGTGAGGCTAATTGGATTGAGATGCTTATCTCCTGAACCGATAAAATGGCGTAGATAACATTCTGTAGTGACTTATTAAGGCCGTTCCCAGAATAATATTAGATCGCACGATACGCGTTGTGGTACCGATTGCAGACGAAACTGTTTTTCGTCTGGTATTTTTTTTTTTCATAGGTATGTGATTCTTTTTTGGTGTATCATTTTTGTTGTGTGGTTGATCATATGTGTGTGTAGCTGATTTTGGGTTTGCTGTTATAGATTATAAAGTTTTGTTTCTGATTTGATGCCGAACGATGCGTGTTAACTCTCACTGTACTAATTATAATTTTTTAATAGTGACTTTTTGGGGCGTCTAAGTCTGTGATCCAAGTAACCATTCTGTACTGACTTATTGATCTTTTCAAACATAATTAAGTTTCTAACTCTTTAAATCTGAACCACATTTTTCCACTTGCATCCAAGCCTAAATTCCTCCCATCAGAAAAATGCCCTACAAAACCAATTAGGTCAGATCTCCTCCACATATCTGCAAACGCTACTCCGCTATCAACGATCAGAACAACGGATCGCGTTGTGTAGTTTTTGCGAAATTGGTCCCGATCGAGTGTTATTCGTCCGTGTTGATTCCCGGGAACACTGCATGTATCGGGGCTCTGATCTGTGACAGCCCTACCTTCAGACCCTGGACGTGAGTCATCAGGAGTTCATTTCAAAATTGGAAGGATCGAAGCGCCTTTTAAGGTTCTTTGGAAGGATTGGTAAATCTATCATAGTGAGACAACTCTATTTAACTTTTTAATAGATCTTGCTTATTAAGTAGCAGCATTGACTTTGTGTCTATCGTTTGCCATGTAGAGGTAAATAATGTTACTTGAAATATTAGGTTGTAACATAATAATATGATAATGTTTTAAGAAACTTTATTTTATTTTTTTCGTACAATTAAGCTTAACATTTTATTGAATGTATAGTCCATCATTATCTATGACCTCCTGCCAACGTTGCGGAAGCGACATAATACCATTCTCGTAAAACCTGGACTCACGAGAGTTAAAAAAATCTGTCAACCACTGTTCTAATGCATCTCGGTTATCAAAAGATTTTCCGCTAATGTGAGCCTGTAACGATCGGAACAAGTGGTAGTCAGATGGAGAAATGTCCGGCGAGTATGCAGAATGGGCTAAAGAAATCCAGCCTAGCTCCTTAATTTTTTTACAGGTCATCGATGAGGTGTGAGGTCGGGCATTGTCGTGGAGGAGATAGACATTGCCATGTTTTCCTTTAAGATTATCGGCTACTTTATCCAACGTAGCACAATAGCATTCACTATTTATGGTCGTTCCCTGCGGTAATAGTTCCCAGTAGATAACTCCGTGCATGTTCCACCAAACACTCAACATAACCTTCTGCGTAGTCATTTTAGATTTAACCGTTGGTACTCCTCTTTGACCCGCGCTAAGCCACTGTCGCTTATTGTTATGATTAACATAAAGTAACCACTTCTCATCTCCAGTAACTAGATCACGAAGCCACGCAAAAGTACGATGTAAAGTCAGTAATTGTGTACAAATCGCTACTCGCATCATCCGTTGTCCCTCCGTTAATTCGTGGGGTACCCATTGACCGTGCCTGTATACTTTACCCATCGCTTTCAAATGTCGATCGATGGTAGTATGGGAGCATCCGAGTTCCTTTTCAAGTTGGCGAGTAGGCCTCCTTGGATCTTACTCAATGAGCTGCAATAGGCGATGAACATCAACCTCAACTAGTCGCCCTTCGTGAGGTTTATCTTCAAGATCGAAGTCGCCATTCGAGAAACGTCGAAACCAATCTACTGCTGTATGATAAGAGACTGCATGTTCTCCCATACATTGACATATGTTTTGTGACGCTTGCTTAGCTGTATGTTTCAAACGGAACTCGTAAAGTAGAAGGACGCGGATGTCTCGTCTTTTCAAATCAATTTTTTCCATAATGCCACTCGCTGCGTTGTCAATTATTGCACTGATGAACTGAGCGCGCTCAACTGTATTTATACTCACAATCATAGAATTTTCTCGAAGCTGTGAAAAAATCTAGAATGGTCTCGCAAAAATTGTCAGATTATTATGTTACAACCTAATATTTCTAAAATGCAAAGTTAAGCTTTCTGATATTTTTTGATTATGTCTGTTTCTGACTCATCCAATTTAATCTGCTAAAGCAGTGATATGGTAGGTAGCAAACTTTTGATGGTCCATCGTCCGGGCTACTTTTTATAAAAAAAATTAGAGGGTTAAGGTAGGTGGAATTATGTTACATAATCTTTAGGGCTTCTAACTACCGTGTAGACTCAAGAGAATACAAAGACGTAACCAAGAACAATATTTACAATGATAACTAAATTATTAATAGAGGTGCTTAAATAAAATTAATACCATATCGTGACCGCGCCGATGAAGATATGGATCTTTTTGAAAAAAAAAGGTGCATAAACTTTAATTAGAAGAGCGAGATCAATTTGTGCGATAAGACGTATCGTTGAGATACACCTTGTTGTCTGCGGTATTACTTATTACTTATAACTTTAATAGCACCTGTGCTCGTGTTAATAGTGCTTTGATAATGTAATCTTGCTTATTTGGCATCTGGTTTTAGCTTTGGGAGATGTTATCTAGAGCTTAAAAAGGATGTGATTCGTTTAGTGATCGTGAATTATTAGTAACCATTATCGGAACTGTGTGAACAACATTATAGCTATTTAGAACAGTCGGATAAAATGCTTAAAGACTTTCTCGACAAATAGTCTATGTACCTCTAAAAGAGTTTTGAAATCAGTTCAGTAGTTCCTAACATTAGCGCGTTTAAGCAAACAAACAATCAACCTATGCCTTTACGGAACTTAAATTTATAATTATAGTGGTAACATAACAATTTCAATATAAAACAATTGTCAGGAAGTAAGCAATTATAAGTATTTGACTCGAATTTTTCTACCATGGGCAAGTTATATAACATTCTAAAACCAAGATAAAATACTTAAATTGGTTAATGACGATGATGATGACCAATCATTTGCTGTTAAATGATAATTCGTAAATCTCCCACAGATCTTGCTAACCAACAAAATCCACAAAACTGATTGATAAATTATGACCATCAACGATTAATGAACGACCCTATTAACTTTATATACCTGTAGAACATGTAGGACGGAGATAATTTACGATACTTTATACTAATTGCGTCAATAGAGTTGCACTTGGCCGATTTTTGTCGATAACAATCTGTCAATGGCGATAGCCACACACAAACATAAATTATAATAGAGATACGATCAAAATGTGTTAAAACCAATAAATCTAAGTCCAAAAACGTATGCAAATGAATCGAAATAAAGAGTGGGACAGACTTGTGAGCTAAAATAAGAACATGGTTACGATACCACATGATTATAGTGATGTGGAAGATTTTGAATGAGATAACAAAAGCCAATAAGTAGTGGAATATTTAAAAAGTATAATTTTAATTCATTATCTGCCTAGCCACTTCCCAACTATATTGGGGCAGGCTTCGAGTCTATCTGAATGCAGCTGCGAACCAGTGCTTACCTTGAAGCGGCTACCTATCTGACCTCCTCAAAAAAGTAGAGTAACTCAATAACCCTTGGTAAGACTGGTTGTTAGAGTATCTGGCTTCTGACTTTTTCGTAAAGACTAACAAAGTTGTTCAAATGACAGTGAGAACCAACAATTTAACGTGCTTTTCGAAACACAGGAGAACTCTTCGTGTTGAGATGGTCACCCATCCATGGACCAACCGCGCGTAACGTAAAGGAGATCATTCAAGTCTCGAACATTTTGTACCCAAAAATGAAAGTGCCTTCCAGAGTTCAAAAATAATAGATTCTTGTAGAGAATAATGTCCTAAAGATTTTTTACTATTCGGAACGTCTTCGATTAACCCAGTTTGGGAATGTAATGCAATGCTCCAAACATTGTTGGATTTTTTTGTATTTTTACAGTCAAATAGCAGCCTGGGGGTTAACTGTAGACAATTTTTGTCATAGTAAAAAATCTTCAGGACATTATTCTCTACAAGAATCTACTATTTTTTTACTCTGGCCGGCACTTTCAGTTTTGGGTACGAAATGAATGATGTCCTTTGGTACATATTATCTACGAATTCCCCTTATAAAAATATATGTATTTTAATTGATGATTAAGAAAGGATGTTCAAAATACCAAAGCTAGTGGTTTGATTAGGGTTCATAAAACTATTTCTAAAAGAGGAAATACCTATATTATATTAGGTGTTAAAGTATGTATAATTAAATTAAATTATATTATAAGGGCAATAGAATTTGATAGATTTATGAGACTTATTTACTTAATTTATTTATTATGGAGGTATTTAGCGGTAACTTGTCATTAATATTGATGACCGATAATAAGCCGTTAATTAAGTATCTAATTATAGAAATAATATCCTGTATAATTATGTTGATTTAGTATAATAATATTGACTCTCTGACTAAAAATAAATCAACATATTGAAAAATACTCAATTATGTCGGTTTCTCAAAATGGATGTAAGAAGGGGTCCCGTGCTACTAAGGAGCTGCTCCTCACTGATATGGTCATCAGCCAACAGGTTCGACGATCCCGAAAGAATTTGTCAACATGCTGGATAGACTATAAAAAGGCCTACGACTCGGTCCCCCATACATGGCTTAAGAGGGTGCTGGAGTTGTACAAAATAAATACAACTTTACGCACCTTTCTTGCGTCATGTATGGAGCAATGGAGAACGGTTCTTCACTATCCAGGATGTCGACAAATTGAAGGGACCGGCGATCCTATTAAGATCGAGCGGGGAATATTCCAGGGTGACAGTTTGAGTCCACTTTGGTTCTGCCTGGCCTTGAACCCATTGAGCACATTGCTAGAGGCTTCGGGGCTGGGCTATCCTTTGCGGAGAGGGGGTCAGGTTATATCCCATTTGCTTTATATGGACGATCTGAAACTGTTTGCTACCACGGAATTGCAGCTGATGAAGCTACTGAAGGTCACTGAAACTTTCAGTAGTTGCATCAGGATGGAATTTGGTGTGGACAAATGTGCAGTCATGCATGTAAAGCGAGGGGGAATTGTGGAATCTGAGGGAGTACAAGTCTCAGATTCTATAAACCTGAGATCACTCTCCGCAAACGATACATATAAATACCTGGGTATGGCGGAGGGGTTAGGCATCAATGTGGCTGTCATGAAACAATCATTACGGGAGCGTTTCTTTGGCCGCCTGAATAGGGTTCTAAAAAGTTCCTTATCGGGCGGCAACAAGGTTCGCGCCTTTAATGGTTGGGTCATGCCAGTCCTGATGTACTCCTTCGGCATACTCAAATGGACTCAAACTGAATTGGATGCCCTGGATAGAAGAGTCCGCACACTGTTGACCGCAGAACGAATGCATCACCCGCGATCGTCGGTGATGAGACTGTACATCCCGCGGAAATGTGGAGGTCGAGGCTTTTTAAATGCAAAGACGCTCCACAACCGCGAGGTGTGCAGTCTCAGAGAATATTTTCTCAAAAGCGACGTGGGTATGCACCGTGATGTGGTAGCAGTGGACAGAGGACTCACCCCGCTATCGTTGGCAAATGAGAACTGGCGCAAACCTGTGGTACTAACTACCCATGATCGCAAGGAGGTATGGCAGAGCAAACAGCTACACGGACGCTTCTTCGGGGCTCTTCATGGCCCCGATGTAGACTTCAAAGCGTCCGTATCTTGGCTATGCTTCGGTGACTTATTTGGAGAAACCGAAGGGTTTGTATGTGCAATTATGGACGAAGTTATCCTTACGAATAACTACCGGAGATATATCATGAGAGACGGGACGGTTGACATATGTCGGGCATGTCACCATCCGGGTGAGTCTATCAGACATATTATTTCTGGTTGCTCTCGTTTGGCTAACGGTGAATATTTGCACAGACATAACCAAGTGGCCAAGATCATCCACCAGCAGCTTGCTCTGCAGTACAAACTTGTAGATCTTGAGGTACCGTACTACAAGTATGCGCCCGACCCAGTTCTCGAAAACGACCATGTCACGTTGTACTGGGATCGATCTATCATCACTGACAGGCATATTGCAGCCAATAAGCCTGATATAGTGGTGATAGATCGATTAGCGCGCCGCGCGATGATAGTCGATGTTGCCGTTCCGCATGACGAGAACCTCGTGAAAGCTGAGAAAGAGAAACAAATAAAGTATCTTGACTTAGCGCACGAGGTTGTCGCCATGTGGAATGTCGACACGGCTGTCATTGTGCCGATTGTCGTTACGGCCAATGGTCTAATAGCCAAGAGCCTCGACCAACACCTCAGGAGGCTCTCGTTAGGCGGCTGGATCAAGGGACTGATTCAGAAGGCAGTACTCCTTGATACGGCGCGTATTGTGAGGAGGTTTCTGTCTCTGGGACCCTAACCACCGGTACCTTGGACCCTGTGCCCGATATCGGTGGCAACCTATTTTTTATATTTTTAAATGTTTTTTATTTTTATATTTAATATTTAAAAATGTAAAATATATGTTTAAAAATAAATAAATGCAAAACAAGTTGACTCTCTCTCAAGAATACAAACAAAGATTTGTCTATTAGTCGGAAATATCCCAAAATTAAGTCAAGGCCCCTCTTAAAACATAAATGGACTAAACGAAAAGTATCGAAGATGGTAAAAAAAAATATTATTTACATTATTATTTATTAGAACATAATCACCAGGCTAGTCTATTGTCTTTACCACTTCCAATCAGTAATACCTTATTAAGTATCAACTATTGCCACATATTATTATTTATTACATAGGCCTTATTCTTTGTTTTCAAATCGTATGTTATCTAAACTGCGGTCTGCCATACAAATTGGAACAAAAGCATTTTTATCACTTTTGGCTCAAAATAATGTAGTGATTCAATAGTGGTGACATGATTCACTATTTTTTGTTCACGTTTTGTAGCTTTGTTTAATAAATCTTTGATCGCAAATATGAAAACATCGACTAATTAATAGGTACTACTTTCAGCAATCCTAAGATCATTATGACAGTTTCATTTGGGGTCAGCGCAACATATTTTCTATTTGAAGTATGCAACTTCCACTATCTTACTTATTCCTCTTTCACATAAGAAAGAAAAATCTATACTTTGGAAAAGTCGTCATGTAACAAATGGCTTCCTTTATAGATATTCTTAACAACATGTATGTAATTACCCATATTGGAAAATAAATGATGATGATGATGATTAAGATATGTCGGTTGTTTCATAAGATGAAAAAAATGCACATTACGGAAAAGTCAAAACCCCAAAAATATAAATGATTAATTAACGAAACACTTAACACAGATTCTTCGATACACAGACACCATATTTGTAATCCGATGCCATGTTATCAAGCAATCCTTGTCACCTTTGTTCATATTTCGTATAATAAGCGTAATCGGGGCGATCGAGTGAATCATTAAACACCCGATAGAGGGCGTAGGTGATGCGTCGCCCACTGCGGTCGAATGGACACGACTGAGTTATGAGCGAACAGCGATTGGTATTATTTTGATGAGCGAGTATAATACAGTAAAAGTATGTTGTGGTTATTTAAGAGTATTTACAGACTTTTATGTGCTAGAGATAAAAACGTCATCTCCAATATAACAGTGCTCTGCTGCAAGTTCAATATCAAAGAAAAAAAAAGGATGTAAAAAAATACATTAAGTTACATAATTTTCCAAAATGACCATAAGTTCTTTTCATATAGACATTTACATACATGCCTAAATATGAATAAGTAAATGAAGAAACCACTTGACGAACAGCACATCTATTCTACTTACACTAAAACAAAAACGAACTCCACATCACCCACACCGCGACCGCTCCTAACTAAAGGCAAGTCCACACGAGCAACACACGGTCGATTTCATCCTTTGTTGTGCACAAGAAAAATGGCCAAACACTATCGAGCGACGATACTATTACTTTAAACAAGATCCTCGCTCCCGATAGTAGCTGAGGGAACATACATAAGCTTTGGACACTGATGTACACGGCGTTGTATTAGAATTACTTCGCAGATTTTGTTATTTATGGATTGTTTTTGGTTTTAGTTTAGGTCGCTGGTAGGTTTTGTGATTAGTACGAATTTGAAACAGTTCTAAGTGAATTATAATGTACTGTTGCATTAGGTGTTCCTAAGGGAAGAGTCTGAGGGCCAACATAAAAAAAACGCAGAAGTACAGTAATTGACATCATGTTCTAGAGTTTGGGTTTATGATAACAACAATAAAAATATACGATTCTACAGTTTATTTTTGACACGTTCAGGGTGACCATAAACTTGACACTAAAAAATTAGTTTAATAATAACTTCTACTATTGAGAAATCGGTCGTAAGTCCATTAGACAAAATATCAAGCACAAGTTACTGAACGAAACTTGGGAGGGGCAACCACAAGATTACAACATTAAAAAGATCTACAGCCACAGCGAACTAAGGAGCCAAACAATTCGAATAACTTAATAGGCGTTCATAATACAAGTCTCACGTTGGGTGGGCACAAGCAGTACTCATTTGTCAAATGAGCCCGCTACCACGATACGCGTCAGTCCTTTGTTAAGATAGCTATCACCAGAACAATGCTTGCTAGTGTTTATACTTCCAAAACGTTTAACACATTTGTTATAAGGCTCACCTTAAGATCAGGTTACATTTGATTTGGTCGGATTGGCTTTAAGGTGTAAAGGTTGTATGAACAATTGTCGTGATTTCTGTGTGGTGATTGTGAAGAACACGTATTGTTTTGTTGTTTGTTATCTTTGTATTGGTTTGAGGTAAATGATGGGAAGGTTATTGGTAGCAGTGGATGAGGAAATTGATGCGTTATTGTTTGGGACAATTACAGGATAAAGGTATCTCAATACTTGTAACAAGAGGCAACATTATCTTTGTAATAATTAGATTGATGACATGGTACTAAATATTTGAATTTCTTAATTCTAAATTAAAGTTTAAGACATCCATCTCACATACCTTTCACATTTATTCAAACAAAACAAAAATCAATAAAACTTAACGAGCCGGAATCGAATTTACAACTCGAAGCTCCACTTTCCTCACCATCAACAACGAACCTGTCTTTACCAATAAACAAGAAAATAATGGTGACAATCGCCCAGATCGAATATCGATACATCGTAACGTTTAGTGTTTCAAACAATGAACCATTTGTTACGACAAATACAACCTTAAACCACTCCGATCTATAAAGCATCGAGTCGATGAAACAATTCTATATCCATCACTCTTTTTGTTCTCATTTCAAATACACGACTACTCGTGTAGCCGTCAGTGTAATCGATACAAATCGGAGCGATGGGATTTATCTGTGTTCCTTGGTAGGTGCGCTCGCGCCGGTAGTCTCGGCTTTTTTATCTTCTATCCTTGTTTCTCCTGTAAGTTCTTGTTTAGTGTTACGCCCTTTCGACTTGCGATCGATAATATTGTCCTACGCGACTTTTATTAGATCACTATCAGTTTCAAGTGTCAGTTTATTAAAACTTTCGTGTTTTGAAGTTTTAGTGTTTATTTTAGTTACTTTGTTTTTGTTTTACGATTAGTTGTAAGTTTTTATAGCATAATTATTGTGGTGTTTTCTGAGATTCATGTTTATGAGATAATTGATCAAGTTACATGGCGTTTTCATTGGAGTTAATAGTGATTGTAAAATATGTATTAATATGCTTGGATCAGTGTGTGGTTGCTATTAAAAATGTAATAATTAACTGCAAGTGACATGCACTGTTTACAGCATGCAAGTTGTTAAAGATAAAAGAGTACTAGAACTATCATTTTTGAAAACTCACCAACATTTCAGACATCCAAATCTAAGTCATCAGCAGCTGATTTCTCCGAAAACCATAAGACGCATCCTAAAATCTCTTCCATTCATCCCATAAAACTCCTACCATAACCAGAAACCCTATCTCATCGTCTAGACAATTTATGTTTAGTTCCAAACATAAAACGTTAAAAATATTCGGCCAAAAGATACCACAGTATAGCATAATCTTCAGACTATACTACTATCGGAACATCTCCTATCAGAATTTATCTAACTACAGGCTTATCGCAAACGTGTTTCAAAAGCTTTTTTCGTGAATTAAATGTTTTTGCAAGCTGAAACTCGTGTAGAGATAGCCTTAGATTAATGACGTCAGATTGCAGATTTCGGATGAACAAAATATGGCGGATAGGAATCTGAGTAATAACAGTTTTGTGGAATGTTTTAGCAGTATTTTTGGAGGTCAGTTTTGAACAAAGTTGTAGGTACCTATAGAAAATTGAGGAACAAGTGCTCATGAAGGATTGATATAGATCAAATATCTAACATATGCATTGGACTTAAGCGTTGTATCAGAATAAAAGTTGAAGAATTCGTTTCATTTGACTACATGTAAATGAATCATCTTCATGATGATCATCCTCTGCCTTCTCCCAACTTTGGAGGTCGTGTTCTTGTACTACCGGTAATACCTAAGACTATATATTAATATGTATATATTTTCAATAAGTGATAGAGTTTTGCCATGAATGTAAGCGTAAAATTTCAAAGAGCTCTTAACACCAGAAATTGTAAATTGAGATGGCTTTTTATTTTTAGGAAATATGTCATAATTATTATTTACCAACTGATTTTGCTTTTATTTTTTTTCCATTAGATTCTTTAGTATCGCAAACAACAGTGTAACTTCTGATCAGACCCTACCCTACACTGCATTGCATTAAGTTGGCGCCACACCCCGACAACAGTAGATACACTATCGGACAATTAAACAGACTCAGCATTATCTTATCATATTAAGGCAGATCCTTTTATATTAAGTGGTAATTAGAAATATTTCAAAGTCACTTTTTATGTCCATGTGATGGGATTCAATTTGTTTTGGTGGTAATACAATTAATGTGTAATAAACACCCAATATTTATTTAAGTAAGCACAGGTGACCCAAGGGCTGGTTTTTATTTTGATCAAAAAGTAAGCATTGCCATCCAATGTGGCAATGCTGCCAGCCTCTTGGGTACACTCCCAGTGGGCAGCGATGAGGAGTTTTTTGATGCAATTTTTTTAATATTTATAGTAAGTGTACATAGTAGGTAATAAGTCAGTTGTGGTTGTAAGTAGTATATAATTTCATTATTAAGATTATGTTAAAAGTTATTTATAAATAAATATAAATGTTCAATATTTATTTAGAGAAAAAGAAATACGATACTACTGGTACTACTTTGGATTACTTTCTGAAAGAAAATACAATACAATACAGGCAAACTTTTAAAACATTTTTTGTTATGTATTTAATTGATCTCAATGCACACTAAAACTGGGTATGAAATTAACTTAATATAATGTATATTATTTACCTGGTAACGTTATGTTATCACCAACCGAAACCCCAAATGCAAATATCTAATAGTTTTCTCAGAATTTAACGGGAAAATCCCCAGATTCCCTAACCAGCTTATTTATCTGCTGGCCACGATGATACCATAAAACAAGGAAATCATCATAATCCTGCTTCATCACAATTTTATTTAGCATGTTTTCTTTTTCCATACTTCTCTGTCAGACGTCATCTTACAAGTGACATTCTTTTCAGCCATATTGTTTTTCACACTACCCATTCCTCATATTTCTTCCTCTATTTGCGGATTGCAATAACCGATCCATACGTTTTTTTTTTCGATTAAAGATTGTTTGACAGTATGTAATTTATGTCAAAATTAAATCTCCACGGATTTATATCTACACAAAAACCATGGATAGATCAATTATTGCAATCCGTATATCCATCCATTTTTAGCCTGAAAATGTTCTGTTCATAATTAGTCTGAAACGTAAAAACTGTATAAGTTTCCGCTACTTTTTTTGGCACAAGTAAATGGGGGCCATACGTTGGTACATTTTGGCACACAACCCTCTCGATGCCGCCGCGTTAACCCTCTGAACGATAGTTTATGTCCCACTATTTACACCCGACGATTATCGTAAACTTGTCGATTTTGTATAAGTTATGCCATTTATTTGTATTGTAAGTACTTACACTTCACTTTAGGTATGGGTATAATCGGATTTTTTTGTAAAAGTTGCAAAACAAAATCTTATTCGTTATATACGTACGACAATACAGGTATGTATGTGACAAGCAGAAAATAAATCAAGAATAAAAAGCAACAATAAAAAATCACTCATTATTTCCTAAAAGATTATTCAATGTACAGTATGCTCATACACAGGCTACATAGGTAGGAAGTATAGTACATAGTTGAAATAGTAAATATCAAAAGTCAGTCAGGTAGACACAGTAGTCAATCCAAGCAATAAATCTACTATCTACTGAAGGTTACACACACACACACACACTAACATAAAAATATGACATAACAATACCCAAAACCAAACTTCATATCTCCCATCAAAAGTTGGAAAAGAAAAACGTATTATCAAGAACATTAGAGTAATATTTTTATGTCGTATCGCGATCATATCGAGGCTACTAGTCGACTAATGCCTTATTTTACATGTCACATTTACATAGCAGTTTTCAAGAACAGTGCTGTCGAATCAATGTTAAGTATAGGGTTTAAGTTAGGAGATTAAGCGAGGGAAATATTTCTGTAGTACCTATCTTGATTTTCTGTAGGTAATTTTGGAAGTAAATGCAAAGTAAACTGATTGTGAACTTTTGGTTTTAGAGTTTGATTGGGCTCTTAATCAGATATAGGTATAGGAGTAAAATTACAATGATCAGGTGGTATCAATGGCATTTCCAAAACTTGACTACCTATGGGCGACCATCTACATCATATTTTTTTTTATGAAATAAGAGCTTATGAAACAAAAGACATATAGAGGATAAATGTTAGTTTTTCCCTGTTAGGTATCTGTGCCTTTTTAATTTTAGTGTTCATAGAACACACACAAAAAAACTATTTTAAGCCGTAAAAACATACTGTGAAATAATATACTAGTAAGTACATGTAATGCTACTACATAAACACGAATTCAAATGCACCTATTTAGAGATAAATCATTGAAAAACCATCTAAATAAAAAAAAAACGCTACCGCCTATGCCTCAGCCCAAACAACCTATAGCGTACTTTAGTGCCCAAAATGGCAAATTACATACAAGAAAATAGTGCACTTACATTACAATATTAACATTTTTATGGCCCATACATTCAGAGTTAGCGTTGCACAGAACAATTGATGGGCGCGAAAATACGGATTTAATGCATTTTTCCATAGTAATAGGTTTAACTGGTGATTAGGAGATTATGCAGTTTAACGGCGGAAATTCTAGGTTTGTGGTAATGCTGGAATGGTGATCAGTTGCTGGATTTTATGGTTGGTGTCGAATTAAAATTAGGTGCATTTGTAGGAAATGTAGGGTGCCAGTGTGAAAAATGATTTATAACTGCAACATGCTTGCAAGAAATAAAGCATATTATTTATTTTGGTATTAGACGTTTTCCCTCGGTTTCACCCGCGTCCCGTGGGAACTACTGCCTGTACCACGATACAATTTTACCTATGTTACTTTAAAGAGTGTAGCTTTCCAACAGTGAAAGAATTTTTCAAATCGGGTCAGTAGTTTCGGAGTCTTTAGGGTACAAACAAATGAAAGAATGTTTCCTCATTAGTTTAGAAGTATAGATATATTTCATTTACTGTAAGTTCAATAGTTCCTAGATATACAAGACTAGCTTCTGCCAGCGGTTTCACCCGCATCCCGTGGGAACTACTTCCCGTACCGGGATAAAAAGTAGCCTATAGCCTTCCTCGATAAATGGGCTATCTAACACTGAAAGAAATTTTCGCGTTCAAACAAACAAACAAACTCTTCAGCTTTATAATATTAGTATAGATATTTCACAGTAGAACTTATCAATGAGATACAAAGTCTACAGCCTTATTTTATACACAACTGTATATTATTGTTATTTACTGTTGTATGTCAAGGAAAAACGAGACCAAGCAACAAATAGGTATATTGGTGTATCTGAAGTATTTTATACGGTATGTTGTTGATGTACCTATCTATGTCGACACACGGAGAGTTAGGATGGAGTTCAAATAAAATAAATACAGTGGTACCTATACCTATATATATATATTTAATAATAATTTATATTTACCTACCTAATAGCGTATTAGTATAATGCGACGTCCACATAATTATTTTCTTGGGGCACAATGCACAAACGGACATTCAAGATTATAATATTACTTACGATCGTTTGTTTAAAAAACTTATAATCCTTAAGCTTGCCCGCACACTACAAACTTTTAGTAGGCCGATAGTTTGTTTGAGCTCATAAATCAGTATGATTGTGTGGTAGTACGCACATTACAAATATCAGGTATTTAGCTGGTATCAACCTAAATGAAAACTTTGATTGGAATCAAGATGTTCTTAAAAAAATTGCCATATATGAGGTCAACCGTCGGCCGATTAAAAAGTCTGCAGTGTGTAGGTACTCTAAAGCGGATAGATAAGTTATTTATTTTATGTCTAATAATTAGGTGTTTATCTATTAGAATTCACTAACCGTAAAGTTATATTTCATCCATATCGGATGAAATCACACAAAAACTTAGAGCGATACGATTCGGTGTCATAAAAACGTCATACTACTTAGCGTAATTTGCTTACTTCAAGTTTTTCTTTATTTTTTTTTTTACTTTTTATTACACGTAGATATTAATAATTTCTTGGCACTAATAGGATTATAAAAACTTCGCGTGTTGTTTTCTAGTTGCTATGAAAGTTTGGTTTTACATGACACTAATTCACCGCGGGAACTATTCGTTGCATGTTTTGTTTGTTCATTTTTATATGTAAATAGTATTTTAATGCATTAAGAAATTAGATTTAATAACTCTTTAATGCTGAGTGATTAGAACGATTCTTAGACCACATATTATAATATGTAAAGTCTATTTAACCTATCCCAAATTACTTCTTTTCATACTTGATTAAACGTCAAAATAACGTGGATTTCTATAGGTAAAAAGATTTTTGAGAACCGTTTTCTAAATCTAGAGATTACGTACTAGATGTACTATAAAAAAAAAACTACAACCTTAAACAACAACCAATAATTTCAAGCTTCGACATTCTCAAAAAGTTGCTCATCCGCTCCATCCGTATGTCACCCGCACAACTTACAACAATGGCTACCCGATAAGCTGTACTTATAAAATAATTGGTCTAGGTACGATAATTCTAATTAGCGTGCCGATATTATCGCTATCTTGCACCAGACCCGGGCAACAGGAAACCCTGATACCAGCCTTTATTTATTAACACTTGAACACGCTTAACTTAAGTTGTGGGACATCTAATAACGAGTGTTTTTTCGAAGTCAACCTTGATCAATCAACTTTAGAGATTTATAAGATACTAGCGACCCGCTCCGGCTTCGCACGGGATAACAGTATTTCCCCACTATTTAATGTATGTTATTACACATATAATTACCTTCCTCTTTAATCACTCTATCTATTAAAAAAAACCGCATGAAAATCGGTTGCGTAGTTTTAAAGATTTAAGCGTACAAAGGGACATAGGGACAGAAAAAGCGACTTTGTTTTATACTTACTATGTAGTGATATCAAGAAGGGAGATAGTAGATAGGTTCACAAGGAACATGTAGATATAGTTTGGAGTCTCTGACATACAAATGTATTTATGTACTCAACAAATCTGTCTTCAAAAGCTGTCATATGATACATTTTTATTGCATCAGTAAAAAATTAAGCTAAGCTAATGATATAAATGATGGTTACAAACGTATTAACGTATTGTCGTAAACATATTATTTAGCAAATAAGTTGAAATCAACACTTCTACACGTCTATTAACATTTCCTTCCTGAGAAGAAACACTGAAACACACTCGAGGGTCACAGTCTATTAAAAGTACAGACACTGCGACTTAAGTTTATCACAATTTTTGGTAAGACTGGGCTTCTAACATAATCTAATAGTTAACATGAGTCTGGTCACCATTAAATTAAGTCATCATCCTCCGAGCCTTTTCCCAACTATATTGGGGTCGGCTTCCAGTCTAACCGGATTCAGCTGACTACCAGTGCTTTACAAGAATCGACTGCCTATCTGACCTCCTCAACCCAGTTTCCCGGGCAACCCGATACCTCTTGGTTAAGCTGGTGTCAGACTTACTGGCTTCTGACTACCCGTAACGACTGCCAAGGATGTTCAATGACAGCCGGGACCTACAGTTTAACGTGCCATCCGAAACACAGTCATTGGTGTCTAAGATATACTTAGAAAGTACATACAAACTTAGAAAAGTTGCATTGGTACTTGCCTGACCCGGAATCGAACCCGTGCCCTCATACTCGAGAGGTTGGTTCTTTGCCCACTAGGCCACTACGACCACTTTAATTAAGTAATTAAATTAAGTAAGTATAAAAGCTCACAGCTTGAATGTAAATACTTTTTTTTTTCAATTTTAATATTTGTATGTTTTCTGACAAAAGCATAGCTCTCTCTAATTACCTTAAATTATACCTATATTTCACACATAAAACCCTGATTCAGATTTTTACTGGCAGATACTTACCCTCAATCTCTTAGCACTTGCATTATTCTTTTAAATGCACACAGTGCACTTCAGAAGCGAGTAGAAAAAGATAAAAAACTATTTATAGTCCTTATGCCGTTATCAGGAGAGATAGCGTAGTTTTATAGCTTGAGTCCGTCACAAACAGATAGATAGCTCCGAGGTAAACAGTTATTGATCATCGCTAAAATTTGTTATGACTATCTCTTGGTTGCCCTTTGGTAGTTTATATTGGTAGGCTAGGTATGTATGTATATTGGTAGCTCTCAGTTTATATAAACGTCTATATTCATGCAATGTTATATACTTTCGCATGTGTTGGACAATAAAATATTTGATTAAATAGGTTTCCAGTTTTCTAGTAAACATAGTATATTGGTCTGATTAGGATGGGACTGAGGAATGAGTAAAGTTGCCTCTATGGAGTTTGCAAGTTTATGGGTAGTTAATCCTTTGAAATTACTTTGCCAATTAAAAAAAATTGCCAATAATAGATAGCTACATAGGTAAATTATTCCTTAATTAACCATAATATGTTTACACTTGGACAATATCTTAATAACGCCCGCGAATGCGCGATGCTACACACAACTCTGGATAATATTCCCTCTATGCCTAAGTACTGACAAAATTTTATTTACACTAGGTATGGGTAAGGTACCATAAAAATGAACACATCGAACACCAACTGACACAACAAAAACATGTACCCAAAACTCTGCTGACCCCACAGAGTGCTAGACCAAAACTAATGCTATCAACATAAATAATATCGATAAAAAGCTCCGTAAATCGTTGCTTGATAACAATCAGCTGGATTTATATTGTACAGATAAGCGAACAGTAGATACGAACTGTATGTGGGTAGCTCTTTGTATTTTTATAGGTAGTACTTTAAAGCCATGGAGAACAAAATGACTAGCGGAGAGGCCATAACGCCATGCCCGGGTAACTGGGTTGAGGAGGTCAGATACGCAGTCGCTCCCTGTAAAACACTGGTACTCAGCTGCATCAGGTTAGACTGGAAGCCGACCTCAACATAGTTGAGAAAAGGCTCAGGAGATGATGAGATGCCATAACGCAAAATCTCTTACGAAAGTAGCACGCCAAAATGCGGGTGTTCGGGGACGAGGAACGTTGCTAGCAATGTCACACGTCTTCTCAAGATCAATCCTTGACAGATTCATTAGTTCAAGTAACTGATCACGCCTACTGCTACACACTACGTTACACTGACCTACAAGAAGACACCTGACCTACCTATGTACATTATGGCGTCTCTGCTATCGTTCCTTCCTCCGTGGGTACGCTTTGTATTTTTATAGGTAGTGCTTTAAAGCGCTTTTTGAACTGAACGATAAGATGGTATCATTGAGTTCGAAGTTTAAAACTCTGAGGTGTTTAGGAGTAAAGCCAGTGGGGTGTAATAGTGTTGTAAAGTGTAACGGACGAGTGACCTTTGTGAGATATTTTAAGTAGCCTAAAGTTTGACAGAAAAGATAACTGTTTTCTGTCAAACACATGTACAGATGCATTAAAATTAAGGAGTGGTATTCTCTTCCTGGTGTCTTTGAGTCAAGAGTATTAAGGTTACCAACTTATTATTATTAGTATAGGTTATAGTTAATAGGTAACTTATAGGTAAGCTTGACTACTTCCACTACATCATCACTTACCATCAGACTTGAGATAGAATAAACGCGTGACCATCATAAAAAATATGGGAAATCACCCTTGTTAACCAAGTCAGAAGCATCCCACTTAATCGAAACTTACCTAGGTATATTCAAACCCCATTTCCAAAAATCCTAAACAAAAACCAACAATCCATCAAACTCGAAAACACAATACAAAATTGAAGAGAACATAAAGAAATAACGAACGGCCTTGAATTCAGGATAAGAATTTATATACGGGAGCGATAAGGCTGGGCGGGCGGGTGATAAGCGGCCGCGGGCGGTGATAACGCGCCGCCCGCCCTACCGATCTTATCTGTGATTAAATAGCTCGCGTTATCAGTAGCGGGAGTCGACGATCTTGGGATGTGTAGAATAGTTAGGGAATAGAGGTGGCAGATATTTATTGAAAAATATAATTTTCTGGATCAATTTTGGAATTACAAATAGGAAGGAATGTATTTCCTACGCCCCTCGCGTAAAAAAAGTACTATATTTTATTCTGATGGGTAATGTATATTAGTGTAAAATAACATGAAAACCAACTCAGTACTTTTTGGTGGCACAGGAACAAACATGCAAACAGGCAAACGTGTTTTTAATTGGTTTGATCGGGATATTGACCTACACAGTTATTAACCTTTATGTTGCTGCATAGAGGTGTAATATGGAAATACACACAACATACCTAAAAAGTAGCCTATTTATCATAGAACCGTTATTTATTTTGACATGTTAATATTTTATTTAAAAACTTACCAAGTACCTATTTTATTTTCCGCCTCAATTTTCCTGCCATCGAACACCTAAAAAAATAAATAAATGACACCTCTATCCCCTAACTACTCTGTACAAAATATGAATACGCTGCGTTGTCGGTACGAATCCGTCAAACAGATGAGATAAGACGGACGTGAACTTTTGCTGTGTTTGTAACGTAACTCCCCCCCCTCCACCCCTGTCGACCTACCCCCCTCCAACCCGGACCCCGCAGCCACCCTCGACACTTACATATATTCAGAAGTTGGTGTATGCTTGATAATGTCTAGAAGCACTTGGCTTTGAAATAAAAGTTTGAGGAGTGACTTTGGTAATCTGTGCTCTAGTTTGTGATAAGATTTTTGACAAGTGATGGATGTTTTATAGATATGATTTTAAAAGAGGAACTTTCAAAGATTGCATAAGTAGCAAAGTAAAAGGTATTGAAACAATCAGTTAGCCCCACGCAACATCGAAGCAGCTAGTTTCACACTTGGTCATCACTGGACCAAACATGCCATCTACCACGTTACGAGTCATCTTTTAGACTACATTTAATGAAGCTACAAAAGGTACTTCTCTATATGAGAGGCGGGTCTCCTCAGGCCAGCAGTGGTACAATATTAAGGGTGACACTATGATGAAAAGTACAATTAATTTACCAGAAAATTATCTTCTCCTACCTTTCATCCTTTTCACGTACTCCAAAAATATGTGCCCAGTTTTTTTTTTTTATTTCACCACTAACCTTAATTTTTCACTAGCCTACAGCGTCAAGTGGTCACTAACTTGTGCTGAATATAATGGCTTCAGATGACCTACTTACCTGAAAGAAAAAAAAGCGAAATTAAATTACATTATAATATCATTACGAGGTGACTGTGGCTTGACCTGCGATTGACCTGATGGGGTTAAGTTTTAAGTGGTAGCGGGGATGGTGATGAAAGTGGTGATAGGGGTGATTGGGTATTGTAAGTGAGTTTAGGAAAAGGATGATTTTAATATGACTGTGGAATCGTTTCTAATCGGTAACACAAAAGAGGAAGTGTTATAAGTTTGACTGATAAGCGTGTCTGTGTTTTTGGCTGAGGCACTGAACCTTAAATGGATTAGTCGATTTGGATGCGACTGTTTTTTGGTGAAAGCTGGTCTAAGTGCTCAATGAATGTTCTTTCTATTCAAAATTATTTATTTTAAAATGTGCTTCATTGTAATCATAAAAAAAATATAGAGGTCTGAGTATAACGTGAATGATGACAATATTAAAGGTATGTAGGTATAGGAAAGACAGATGAAGAAAACGAAAAATATAACCCAAATTAAAAGGAGACAAAGTAACACTCCCAATTCATAATCTCTTTGCACCATATTCATTCCCTCCACTTCTCAGCAGTCGGGTCAACAGTAGCCAAAATCGCTGTCACCCGTACCTTACACCACCACCTCCCATATTAGCGCGCAAAGTTTATACGTATGCATTGTTGAAAAAAATCTGCGGTATTATGCAAAACAGCCGTATCGCTGCATCTAGAGTGAACTGCACACGCGGTAGCATGTTCTGCTGTTCAAGGAACCTGGTGCAACTGCAGTTTTTCTTCAACAAGCAAATGTGTTATTGATTTAGATTCAAGATTGAGATTTGATTTTGTTTTGTTTTGACCTATATTTGTTATTTTGTGGTGTGATTGATAGCGTGGTTTGTTAGTGTAAACGAGACTGTCGATTTTTCATGGGGCTCTGTGATCTGTAAGAAACATAAACATAGGAAGAAATATGTATGTACTTTCTCTCTTATAATAAGGTTTGCAGTAAGAGAACCCAATTCTGGGTTAAACTCGCCCTCTTCACCATCTTCTCCAAATTGTTTATACATATTTATAAATATTGTAGGAGAGGATAGAGGTATACCTTGAATGTAGAAATGCGAGTGCTAGCAAATGGGACGGTTTGGTTATCCTTTCAGGAAAATATGTATGATGAAATGTCGTTGTCCCAATTTGATAAAGCATTTCATGTAAAAGCATTTTATTACATACCTTTATTTGTACCGTCTCAATCCATCTACCATACACTTTTCAATAATCCATTCGCCCAAATATTTGTGCGCCCCACACTATAACATGACCACGGCAATCGCGGCACCCCTAGGCGGCGGTATCGCGCCGGCCGCGCGGCCAAAACCCACGTTATCTCGGTCACTTTTCACGTTTTTAACCAATCCAGGCGCGCCAGAATAGGACGGTGCCAGATCTCGCGATATGAGCTTTATTGAACGGACCTTATATAACGTTGTCTAGTTATAATTGTTGTTTTTTTAATTTTGTTTTGTGTTTGTGTTTCATTCGACTACGCCTTATATGTTGCAGGAATTATATTATGTTAATTATACATGTTTTAAGGAAAAATATCTAGTCCAAACATCAATCAATAGTTATTTCAGTTGACCATATTTAAAACTGACGATAGGTATATCATTGATAAATAATAATCTCCAAAATATTCAGCAGTTAAGGAAAAACACGAACAAAATGTGAGGAAAACCGAAAACTATGATATGGTTTTATGAATAACACTATTTTTGGTATAGATAACACTTCCAAAAAGATAGAATTGTAGTATATTTCCCTAATGATGATGATATTGTAAATTATGTCACATTGATAGCCATTATTTAAAAACTATTTACTTATTTATTTTTCAGAAATAATACACTAAGTAGAGTTTTCTCTAAGCCGTTATGTTTTCGGCTTGAACTAAAGTGTGATATAAATTCAATCATTATTTGTAAGGCAATCAAAAAAAATATGGATGGTTGTGTGAAAAACATGACATGACCTCACCCATGGCTATAGAAGAAGAAGAAGACATGCTGCGACATGAAATAAAGGTTGGAAGATGATGACTAATTTCAATACACTCAATTTTCCTTCATTTCCATAGAATCAACCGAAAAAATCATCCACACACTAAGTATCCACCAAAACAACACAAAATGACACAAACACCCACCTAATCACCAAACGCCAAGGTTTTTACCAACACCACCGCATTTTAATTACCGCACGATACGGCTATCGGTTAACTTCGATCCTTGTGCTCGCTCATTAACTGATACTTATTCACTACTAACCGTACGTGATAGCTGGTGAAAAGATAACTTGCACGTGTGTTCGCGTAATTAGTTTTATTTGTTGGTTAAATGTCTTTTAGTGGGTAGCAGGTGGTTTGAAGATGGGAGGGGACTGGTTTCCTGATATTTTTGTGTGTACTAGTGTGCCACATGCAGTGAATGCCTAGATGACCATTTCTACCCAGTTGTCTCCCTAGTAAGATTTCTTTCTGGTATTTGTGTGTTTAGAAAGCAGTCATTTCCCAGGTTTGCTGTTTAATGCTATAAAAATTAATTTTATAATTAATCACTTAAGAAAAGGCTGAAAAAATCATACCAGACAAACATGACTTGGCTGATACAAAGGAAGGTATAACATACAATCGCAATTGACATATTAAAAGCCTCAAATGGTCCCTTAAGCCTCAGTTTGTTACAATCGAGGATTACTCTTTTTACATAGGAGGTTCTTAGAATTGTGTTCAATTTATACTCAGATCAAAGAACTAGAATTTATTACCAAAAATCCTCAAAACCCATACATCAATAATCTAAACACTGCTATACAAGTTAGTGGAAAACTGTGCAAAATCTCGCAAGTGGGGGCTCGTATTAACTTACACATGAAATGTATTCAATCTGCGACTTCGCGATAAGACTTCACCCCACCCTACCCCCACCTCGGGGCGGCCACCCCCCCAAGCTAAGCCGGATGCGAGGATCATTTTTGACGGTCACTGCGTATGAGATTTTTTTGTTATTGTTTTTTTTTGTGTGATGTTTTGGAGATTAGATTGGGTGTTTTTTGAAGGTCAATTTTATGGGTTCGATTAGAATTTGAAAATGTGTCTTAACCTATCCTATTGGTAGGCAATCGGTAATTTCATAAAACATGAGTCTATTTTCAGAATTACTCCATTTTTTTTACTGGATATCAATGTTTCTCACCTAACTTTACAATAGTTAAGTAACATATTAAAAGGGATTTAGTAAATTGGATATGTACACTTTAGAACATTTTCGTATTTCTATTTAATCTTTAAAATCTATTTACAAACACCACTAAACCCATTACCCCGAACTTCTCACTCCATTACTTTAAAATTGACGATTTCTACGAGGTGGCAGCCCTGCATCGTGATAATAAAATTATTATTATTCGTACTATCAGGGCCGCCACCCGCCGATGTTATCGTCGCTATCTCGCCGCGCCAAGCGACGCTTCACCCCCTTCTGGGCTAGGGATGGGATGAATATCGATAGTTTTGATGAAGTGTGTTTTTTTTTGGGGTTTGAGTGCATACTTGGGTGTTTAGTGGTAAAATATTGATGTGGTACCTAGTGTGTAGGAGTGTTGAGATTTTATGTTACATAGTATTTTAGTCAATAGCTAAGGTCATCTTTTAAAATTAAATAAAGGACAACAATTAGAACACTTAGGGTATTGCGTTCAAAAAATTCATAATTTTCATGCACCACCTACCAACACTTGTTTAAATACCTCTTCTTGGCAGTTGGGTAATAAATATAAAATTCAGATGATCCTACCACCAAGACTGTATGCTAGATAAAACACTCTTGAAATCGAAAAACATCGATCCCCTCATCCCAACCCTACTCTTCCAAACAAACGCTATCGATATCAGGCCGTCACTAGGGGTGTAACCTGCCTTACTCCGGATAAGAATAAATACAGTGGCTTTCCAGCGGAATGTGCTAATACATCCTTATCGAGTGACACCCCCACACACAGCCCGGTTTATTTGTTCACTTACACCAAGGACTTTTAATTGGGATCTGTTTAGGTGTTTATTGTGATAATTGTATCTACATTTATGATTGTTTTTATATAATTTCCACATCTTTCTGTCATCTTCATCGACTGGTTCGATGTTCCACAGGGATATGAATCTTTATTTGCTCACTATTTCTGGAGAGCCATGATTGGTGACCAGACCTTAAAATCCAAGTTCCCAGATGATGTTGTTGTGTCTGGATGTTCTTCATTCTCATTTTCTTCCAGACAAAAATGTATCTGGTATCTAACTGACGTCATGATGTGTGAAATAGCAGAAAAAGATAATTTTAAAATGATCCATCTACATAGAAGCGTATGCTGTGTGTAATTACTGAATAAGGGAACTTCTAGCTATATCGTATTTTTTTACCGTCGTCCATCATCATCCTCCGAGCCTTTTTCCCAACTATGTTGGGGTCGGCTTCCAGTCTAACCGGATGTAGCTGAGTACCAGTGCTTTACAAGGTCCATGTAGGTGATAAATTTCCTACGAGTATAGTGCTTGTATATATAATTTTCCTTAAGTCATCTAATGTCGCTGCCCATGACTGATATAATGTTATGCTGGTTAAAATCCTGCCGATAACATTTCATATCCTGAATCAGTATTCCTACTAACAACTTTTTGCACACACCTACCACATTAGCTTGCAATCGAAATGTGACGCGGAAACGTAGGTAGGTACCTATCGATAAAAACAAAAGGAGTCGATTCGAGGTCGATTCCGGTTCCTGGTATGATACCTAACGTCTTCGTGCTGTCCTTTGATACGAGTTATTGATGTGTTACATGGCTTTTTTTTATAGATAAGAAGAAGTTAAGTTTACCTAGGTAAGTAGTGAACTTATACGGGGCGGCTAATATTTTTTCTGGGGATACAGGTTTGTTTCAGGTGTGTTTGATTAATGAGTACATGACTGCAGAGCCTTATTTTTGCGATCAGTTAAATAATTTGAAGATTTGAAAAGTTTTGATTATATCATTGAAATTAAAACCACCATGTATGTGTAAATTAAATAGTGGAAGTGTCTTAAATAATTGTTTTTCACAATAACAAGAACTAAAGAATATCTAGGTAAATCAGCTGATTTTATTTACTGAACCACACTTTTACAAGTTGCGCAAAAATTGACACGAAAATCGACAACAACCTTGCAACCTGAACATTTTTCACTCTTCAACGATAATCGGTAATCGTTTACCACATAGATACATATGCATACATACTATACATTATTCACCTGAATTAATTACTTTGATATGGGTAGTCTTGACGTGGGTTGTGAACGCATAATATATTTTTACAGACATATTTGCGCCTGATAATTAAAATGATCGTATCTAGGGCTGGGCGGGGGAGATAATGTCTTGGTTTTTGGTTAATTTTTGTTGGGGAAGTCGTTGGTTGAGTTAAATTTAACACTGATGTTAAAAACGTTAAAGTTATGTAAAGGCATTAATGAAGAATTCCTCCGAGTTTCGGAAGGCACGCTATTGGTGGATACTGTTTTAAAGAGTTTTTGGCAGTCGTTACCGGTGGTCAGAAAACAGAAAGACTGAAAAGCAGTTTTACCCAGGGAGTATCGGGTTATCTGGGTAGCTGACTTGAGGAGTCAGTTAGGCAGTCACTTCGTATAAAACACTGGGACAATGCTACATGCGATTGAGACTGGAAGTTGAACCCAATATAGATTGTAAATGGTTGGGCAGATAATGATAATAATGTCATTTTACATAGCACAGGTATCTTTTCAAAGAAAATTTTAAACACAATCGATTACCAAAAGCCTTCGATTAAAAATCAACAAAACTAATACGCACAACAGACATTTAACAACGAAATTACCTGATAATACATCTCCTAGCAACATCACATCAAATTCCCACCTTACACCTTTGAAATACAGTCGAAATTCGCTTGATAACGATCGCTACACATCTTGGTGCTCAGTCTAATTGAATTGCAACGTTGTGACGTTGAAAATAAAGTTCAAATTGGGTTGCATTATCAATCCTGCCTGTTGCTTCAGCGGATATTGCTCCGCTCTATCACCTCTCCCGCTAGCGCCCTCTAGCGGGAATTACCTTGTAATTCGCCAAATTACCCACTGGTTCTTGTAATTAAATACTTTTCTTTGCATTACCTTTAGACTGATAAGGGTTTTGAGCTTCTTTGAAGAAAATCTAAGCTTTGATAAGCAGTTTTGTTTTTGGAATAATGTTCTCTTATTGTAGGGTATTTATCTTGTAAGTAGTTGAAGTGTCATGTTAAGAAAAATGCTCTATATTGGCGCAGCTTTATTTCTGATTTTACATAATGTTTCAATATTGTTTGCTACACATTTGCACATTCTCAATTGATATGTACCTCTATATACAGACTTTCTTTAACAAGTTGGGTCTACTGAATCCAACCTTTAAAAAGGACGATAGGTTTTTCAAAAAAATTATTTACTTAGTCAACGCTTCCTACATCTTATCATTAGTAAAAATATTTTTATATATCTCCTTAACTATCACCATCACCTACAAAAACACAATACGTCTTAAAACAGTCTCAAAACGCCCCCCCTGGATCCCCATCCGCCCCACCAGCCTAGTGTGGGGTAATAAACAACCCCTGCTTCACTTTTAAACGTTATCTCTCGGCTGCAAGCCACCCCGGCCCGGCTGATAAACAGATATGAATTTTGATGTATGTAATTTTGTATGAAAATCGTCTTGCCTACTATTCGTAAATGGTGGCGTTTTGTGGCGTGTTAATTTGAATGTGGTGAGGTTTTTGGTTGTTGGATGTTGACAAAAAAATTGGTTTGAGTTTACGATTATTCAATAAAATCTATATTCTATACTAATATTATAAAGCTGAAGAGTTTGTTTGTTTGTTTGAACGCGCTAATCTCAGGAACTACTGGTCCGATTTGAAAAATTCTTTCAGTGTTAGATAGCCCATTTATCGAGGAAGGCTATAGGCTACTTTTTATCCGGGTTTGTGCAGAGGTTCCCACGGGATGCGGGTGAAACCGCTGGCAGAAGCTAGTATTGAATAAAATAATAAAATAAAATCTGTTAATTCTCAGACAAATAAGTCCAATTAGAAACTTTACAATCAAAATATATTTATAACTAGCCGTTTTCCCGCGGTTTCACCCGCGTCCAGTGGGAGCTACTACCCGCACCGGGATAAAATATAGCCTATGTTACTCGCAGATAATATAGCTTTCTAATGGTGAAAGAATATTTAAAATCGGTCCAGTAGTTTTTGAGTTTATCCATTACAACCAAACAAACAAACAAAGTTTTCCTCTTTATTATAATATTAGTATATTAGTATTAGTATACATAATTTTAACCCATTTCAACACTATAGCTCCCGCACATTGCAGACTAAACAGTTGGCCGAGAGTTGGTCCGATGGTTAGCATTTAGTAAAAGAAAATCTTCTAAATAATAAATACCTGACCTTTGTAATGTGCATACTACCATTCATCTTCATACAGATTTATGAGCCCAAAGAAACTATCGCCCGACTAGAAGTTTGCAGTGTGCGGTTACTCTTAATTTTCATTTCATTCATTATGATATTATAACCCTATTCAACACTCTTACTTGAATATTCACCAAAAAACATCTTTACCATACATCACATTTTTACAACAAGCAACACTAATCCAGTTATCTTCTGTCACGCTCAATTGAGCCCATAACAAGACACCTCGACACACGTTCGCGAAGCTCACCATTTTTATCTCCTAATCACGGAGTAAGGAAAGATGAGCGGAGATGCCATAATGTAGGTAGGTCAGGCGCCTTTTTCTAGTTCAAATTCGTACGGTGACCATCACCAAAACAATTAGTTACGAGTAAGATGACGAGGCGTTTGTATTCTGTGAGACATCTGACAACGATTTTAGGTAAATACCTACAAAAAATGGTCCGTAATGTATAAGTAACGTTCTTCGTTCTATGCTCACCTGCATTTTGGCGCGCTACATTCTTAGGAGATTTTCCGTTATGACACCTCCGCTCGTCATTTTGTTCTCCATGCTCCTAATCTCCAAACACGGACATTGCTGCTTAACGATGACGTCATCATAAACTTTAACGTACGCTCAATATGTTTTATTTTGAGGAAGGAAAAATTGATTAAATCTGTATTTGGTTACGGAGTTTTTGAAATTTGGCTACCTGACTCAAATCATGTGTCACATGTGTAATGAATTAATTATGCGAATAGATAGACTACAATTGGGGATATTGGTAACATATTACTTATTCTGGGATTAATAGGAATTTTCATCATGCGCCTAAATGATAATACAAATGTAACCGTACTGATATTAGTAGAGGTAATAATTCGATAGTTAATGTGAAGATGAATAGTTGTATTGTAGATGTAAGTTGATATTGTAGAGGTAGACATCTACCTCTCAAAAAGTTGATATTGTAGAGGTAGATGTCTACCTCTACAATATCAACTTACAGCTTACATAAGCTTAACTAATAATTATTTCTAGATATTGTTAACTTCTTATAAATTAATGTAATATATATAAATTTATGTATTTAGTTTCTAAGTCATAATTATAATATAAATAAATAATTTGTAGTTTTAAGTTAATTTGCCGCGCCCTAACAGGGTAATGTATGGTACCTAGCATAAGATGCATCTGTATACATTTTGCAATAAATAAATAAATCTTATTAATATTACTACAGTATACATCAAAATAGCATGCAGGTTACTATTTATCAGGGTGCGGCAAGTAATTCTCTCTAGAATCGAGTGAAACCACAGGGGTGGGATCTAATTTTATACATTTGGTTCAGAACACAAACACTAGCCATGACGTCACATTTATAATATTGAGCAACAAACAGCAACGATTGCACAGCAATATAACATAATCTATTGCAAAACCTTGCAATAGAGATAAAGATTTGTAATTTTACGTGTAATGTTACGATTACATTGTAATCTAGATTACATTGTAATCCAAGTTTAGTGTAATTGTTACCTAAGTTACTGTTGCATTCTAAGAGCTGATAGTTTGTAAGTTACGTTTAATTGAATACGAAACTGTGTGCACATTGATTTCGTTTTGGAGCTTTTGCTTAAAAAAATCCTTCAATAACAAAGTAATAATTAATATAAATCCCTTTGAAAAAAAATAGTATTAAAGGTTGTAAGTGTGTTCCAAAAGAAGCTAATGACTGGCTTAAATGCATGCGTAAAAGTGTATAAAAAATTTGAATTTCGGAGAGTTGTTAAGTTGTAATGTGGTTAAACCTTGTGCTGGACTAATTCCTGAAAGACGTTATCATATTTTATATACATACTAGCCGTTTTCCCGCGGTTTCACCCGCGTCCCGTGAGAGCTACTGCCCGCACCGGGATAAAATATAGCCTATGTTACTCGCAGATAATATAGCTTTCTAATGGTGAAAGAATATTTAAAATCGGTCCAGTAGTTTTTGAGTTTATCCATTACAACCAAACAAACAAACAAACAAAGTTTTCCTCTTTATAATATTAGTATAGATTTTGATGTTATTTTTAGTAAGCTGATAATGCAGTTTCAATTACTG
This sequence comes from Helicoverpa assulta, assembly GCA_963856015.1. Classification (NCBI taxonomy): domain Eukaryota; kingdom Metazoa; phylum Arthropoda; class Insecta; order Lepidoptera; family Noctuidae; genus Helicoverpa; species Helicoverpa assulta. Next base: position 1,874,084 of record CAWLCW010000008.1, read on the forward strand.
ATTGATGAACCTTTCTGTTTCATCCAATATTTTTTGAAAAACTATGCACGCTTCGTAAAATTTTATTAATTTTGCAAGAATATATGTAACACTTACCTAACCAAAATCTTACGATGTTCAACCTCAACTCACCACAAGATCTTCCACATTTCCAAAAAAATCCTCTAAAAAGCCTATTATAAGCGTCCCATAAACTCCTATTCACGTGAGCCTATTCAAAAATTCACTCGAGTGATTTTTAAAACCTCCTTATTCTGTGGAGGTGCGATATAGTCGTTTTATCGTTACGCACAATTTGGCTAGCTGGGCCGGCTCGTTTCAACTAACGAGCGACATCTACATCAGAGATACGAGAGTTGTGATCGTAAAACTTGTGGTTTTTTCGGTTTTTGGGGAAATGGTAATGTAGGTGTGTTGTTTTGAGGGTTTTTGGAATGTTTATAAATATTTATTTTGCTAATAATGACGTGGAATTAAAAAGTTTATCTAAAATTTTGACTCATCATCGTCTTCCTGCCAATTTTATTTGGTGTCTACACAGCATGTTTTCTTCTTCCATACTCTTTTGTCTGCCGTCATGTTGATGATAATAAATAAGACAGTGCTTTAAAAATGCTTTTAACACATAAAGTTTAATTCTTATATAGAGCAATAATTCAAACCAAAAAGAAATAAATGCAATATCATCCAAACTTCCTAACCCTTCGACCACCGCGTTTTGACTAACCCTCCGATATAAACCCTATCTCGATACTTCGCGGAACAAGAAATATTTCATACGAGATTACTTTGAGAAGGGCCTACAGATTGATCACACAGGTGACGCTATCGAACCGATATCGGCCGCGAGTCGAAAACGAGTTCCTATCATGGAATAAGGAAAGATAAACAGAGAGGTAGGCCTTAATACAGGTAGGTCAGGCGCCTTCTTGTAGGTCAAATTCATACAGTGAACTTGACCATAACGATCAGTTACGAGTGAACTAACGAGTCATTTCGGACATCTGTCAACGATTTTTGGTGTTAAAAGGGTCGGGTCCAAAGAAGGAGTATAGCGGCTTAAACAGTAGCGTTCCTCATGTCCCCCTCACCCGCATTTTGACGCGCTGCATTCTTGAGCGATTTTCCATTATGTCACCTCCGCTAGTCATTTTGTTCTCCGTGGTTCCGATCGAGTTACGATAGTAATTGATACCTGACGTGCGATCGAGAATCGAATCCGACAATCGTTTTGACGTGAATCGTCGTCGCTACGTCGAATTTCTTGGTGATTGATTTGTATGTAAATCGATTTAATGGTAGCTGCTCGATGTTTTTGGCGGTTCTGATGTTATCAATGTGTCACATTGTTTTTATCGTACAAAGTAAGTTGCTGTGAAATAAGGTTAATTTTTAAATTAGGAATTACTCAGATATCTGTGTATTACCAGGTCTTTCAATGAACTATACTGAATCGAATATTTTAATGGGATATTTATGTACAAAATTTACATTTTATTACAACCAAAAAAGTCCTCTTGATTGAGTCTTGGTAAGTACTATCTTCAGGTACTTGTGTCTTTTTTGTATTACTTTATATTCTAAAATATTTTATTTATCGATCATTAATTGGTTCACAAATCAAATCAGCATTTCCAACCACTAAAAAAATAAAATCACATACACCATAACTCCTTAAATAAAAACTGATTCTCACCCGAATTCCCATCTATTTCCGAATGATCGGCAGTTCTCACCTCATGGGAAAAAGGATAAATAATAATTTAGTATGATCCCGGGGTGCAGATAGCCGGAGGAACAAAGGTAGGGCGCTATCGCGAACGCCAGCCTTCCCCGCCCGCCCTGACAGAACGTTAACATTGCGTCATACGATACGAGAATGAAAAGGATTTTCTTGCACCTAATGCAGTTTATTTTATTTGTGTTTAGCGCAGCATGAATGAAAGAACGACTTCTTCCATATTACTCAGTCTGATGTAAGTTCACAAATGATGTTATCTATTTCTAGCTCTGTCTTTTTTTACATAATCCATCCATCATTTCTTTGGTCGTCCTTTTCTTCTACTTTATCCTCTACTGCCATGCACGATCATAGTCAAGACCTTCTTTGCAAAGTTGCAAGATTTGTTAATTATGTGTATCATTATTACGTAGCTGTTTTTTAAACATTACCTATATTCTTACTATTTATGATTTTTTGTACACACACGAACGATTAATTTTTATGAACACTCAAACAAATCTTACAGTTATTAGCCTTGATGTCGGATCAATCAATAATACACTTCTAAATCTAAAATAAAACGTCAGAAACTGACCTAGAGCACTTGTCTTGTGCTCTTGGAAGTAAATATGTTCCTAGAGAAGTTACAAAAACATACAAGTACAATGGAAACACACCCACTCGACAGGGGGTGAGCAAAACTCAAGGTAAATGAATCTCTCATGAAAATGTGATACAATGTATTACCTACCGATAGCCGACGAGATAAAGCGATGATTGAGCGAATGGAAGACGGCTGCCACTGGCTTGTTCAGCGGAAAAAATGCTATATTCGGGCAGGATAGGTTTAATATTTAGAAGAATTAATGTAGGTCTGCTTAAGGTAATAAATTCTATAGGTTCATATCTTGTGTAATCCTTTAAAGCTGTGGAAATCTGAGGTTTGATTTCTGTGCAAAATTACAGTGAAGAAATCAAAATCAAATAGTCATTTATTCAAAATAGGCTGAAAATCAGCACTTTTTGAAAGAATTTAACCAGTTATTTTTAGATCTAAAATCATGAATAAGCTTGGGTTATAAACGAAAATGTTTGATTATTTTGCTGTTCGTTGTCTGGGTATAGAAATGAAACTTGAGAAAGCTAAGAATTTCAGGTAAACTTTAGCCTACCTAAATAACAAAACGGTCACACCAAATTATGAAAAAACTGTCTTCCAATATCCTACGACCATCTTACTCATCTACTATTTATCCATGTGCAGGAAGTGGTTCCACCATTACTCGAGTGAAACCGCTGGTAAAAGCTTATAACATAATAATGCTTAGAAAAGTGGGCCACACAGATAAAACCCACAGACCATCTAATCAACTACCCAGCAAATCAAAAATCAACCGCAAAGTCGGAACTATTATCTATTACCAGACAATTACACCGATCGGAGATCTCTAGCCCCCTGATACGCGACGGGGCCAACTGGGGGCGGTGGGGTGAAATGGGGGCGGCAGGGGGGGCGTTATCAGCGATTTTCGCGCCATTAACCGTCGCGATACAGTCCGCACTTCATGCATAGCGCGTTAAGTTTCAATCTAATTGATGTGGTACAGGTAGGCTTGAGTCAAGTAGGTTTGAATGTCCATCTTTGTTATTTATGGGGTAGTTCCAGATTTGGGGAATTTTTATGGTGGTTTGCAAGTAGGTTTTTAGTTGCGAACAACTTTTTTAAGAATTTGTAACGAATTTATGTTCCTGTTATAACTGATCATTTATTTGTTGGAATTCACGCCATATTGTAAGTGGTACTAAGTATGATTTGATTAATTGAACTTATATTTATTTAATGAACTGTTTAAGATCTTTAGTACCTAATTGTCAGTGATAATTTTTATAACCGGCGCAAAAAGTATTACTAATTTTCGTAGTAATAATTTTTATCCGTAGAAACAGCATGCATCCTTAAGCTACATGTACATTTTTACGATTTGACTAATGGGCGGTTTGGTTATCGTTATAGTTAAATGGTGCAGCTTAGACTTAAAATAACTATCATACCTTAGCTATACATAAGTTTTCAAACAACACAGATCGTCACACGAACGATACACACCTGCTTATCACAGCACAGATTAAAGTAGTGCAACTTAGTAATGTAATGTTGATGGCGCAGCGATACGGCACGGTGCCTAAATGCGTTTGTACTTGTTGATTCAATGCTAAACTGTACTATTTAATTAATTAAGTATTGGTTTTAGATCTCCTGTATCTAGCTGTCACTCATAATTTTTATAACCCGTATGTACCTTTTCCGTAGAAACAGCATGCATCCAGCATCCTTAAGCTGCATGGACGGTTGGATGGGAGGTTTGGAAATCTTTATAGTCAAATGCCGCAGCTTACCCTTAGAATAATTATTATCCTTAGCTATACATATACACACCTGCTTATCACAGCACAGATTACAGTAGTGCAACTTAGTAATGTAATGTCGATGACGCGGCGATACGGCACGGTGCCTAAATGCGTTTGAACTTGTTGATTCACTACTTAACTATACTATTTATGTTGTGTTGGACTGTATGTGAGGGGACTTATTGAAGAAGGTTTGGATTTTGTTTGAGAACTATTGTATTAGGAAGTCTTATTATATTAAGCGTAATACGTCTTAGCGTCGAAGTAAGTACAAATTGAATGCTCGGCATAAGAAGGGCATGCAATTGTGATTTCAAAGATTAAAGTAATTAAGCAGTTTTGTATAAGGTGCTCATAAAAGTAGATGCAATTAAATCATGATGTACCTACTTATCTATGGTAATTTAAATAATAAGCTGGCACTCATTTTCCAGCTTTTAATTGCATCCTTGTAGTAGTGTAGGTATTTACACCAAAAGTGCTCCTCCTATTGTAACCATCTAGTTTTTTGTTACATCTAAACGCACCCTTATAACTTAAGTAACAAAATCTCAACTTAATTAACACACAAAGATTAATAACATACCAATAACTATTCAAATTTCAATTACTGTTAGCAATTGCGTCATAAATTACTTAAAATAGTTATCAGTTAATATTTATCGCCGTGACTGGCAGACGCAATTCAATATATTGAGTCATTGCGTCTATCTTGGTGACTCAATATCAATGTCCGTTTGTCCGTGTTGCTTGTACTGAAATGCTGTTAAGATTTTGATTGGGTTTTATCTGTTTTGAGCTTTTAAGGTTGTGTTGATGACTGTTTTGTGCTGTCTGCTGTAATTTGTGATAGGATTCGTGTTTCAATGCGTTATTTTTACAAAGCTAATGTTGGTACTAGCTTCTGCCAGCGGTTTCACCCGTATCCCGTGGGAACTACTTCCCGTACCGGGATAAAAAGTAGCCTATAGCCTTCCTCGATAAATGGGCTATCTAACACTGAAAGAAATTTTCAAATCGGACCAGTAGTTCCTGAGATTAGCGCGTTCAAACAAACAAACAAACAAACTCATCAGCTTTATAATATTAGTATAGACTAGCTTCTGCCAGCGGTTTCACCCGCATCCCGTGGGAACTACTTCCCGTACCGGGATAAAAAGTAGCCTATAGCCTTCCTCGATAAATGGGCTATCTAACACTGAAAGAAATTTTAAAATCGGATCAGTAGTTCCTGAGATTAGCGCGTTCAAACAAACAAACAAACTCTTTAGCTTTATAATATTAGTATAGATTTAAATAGATTAGAATGTTGTATAGGTGTTTATGTTAGAAATGCCTTTGGTTGAGGAAGATTACAAATGTCTCTGAGCCGCAATCATTAAAAAAACTGTAAAAATACAGATGCATTAATGGTGCAAATGCGTAGCATAATTATTCGTCTAAAACAATAATACCTACACATATAAAAAGAGAGCCTGTAGATTATGTGACACTGAATCGAAGTCCACAGAATTGCTTTTACATACGCTTAGGGATTTGAAGATATTTTAGTCTAAGGGTGAGTTGCACCATTTTACTACAACGATGACCAAGCCATAACCCGACATAAACTTCGGTCAAATCGCCGATCTGACAACTGAAAATTGTTCAGTTATCATTGTAGTTAAATAGTGCAACTCAAGGGTTAAAGTGCTAATAACACGATTTTATATACGCGATAATCTATACTAATATTATAAAGCTGAAGAGTTTGTTTGTTTGTTTGTTTGTTTGAACGCGCTAATCTCAGGAACTACTGGTCCGATTTGAAAATTTCTTTCAGTGTTAGATAGCCCATTTATCGAGGAAGGCTATAGGCTACTTTTTATACGGTACGGGAAGTAGTTCCCACGGGATGCGGGTGAAACCGCTGGCAGAAGCTAGTTAATTATATGCGCGATAGAATGAATATTTTTCTTTTAGTTAAATGCGTTTTACTAGATTAAATATCTTTAGTTCTTCGAGAACAATAGCAGATAACTTGCGAGAGCTATCTGTCTTATCTCTCAGAGGCTGTGTTATCTTATCTGCATCTTATCAGTCTGTTTACTGTCTAACAGATATAACTGTAAATATTTACCTTTCACTATCTTTTGTGTTTTAGTTCAAGAACTAAGGTTATAATATTCATTTGAAGAAAGAATGAAAGGTCCTACAAGGCTAAAACCGTTTTTTTTTTTAATTAAGTGAGTAACAAATGGAATTCATAGCTTTATCATATTATTTTAAAAACAAATGCATGATTATGTATTTAGCTAGTCATCTGTAAGTATGAATACATTGGTACGAAACTCTGTGCACGATATGCCAAGCATTTCTAGTCAGTTGTCTGTAATTTTTATGTCAAACTACTTTCACAAACAGATTTTAAGCATCTTCCATCTATCTTTGGCATTATTAACTCCAATCCCATTACTATAGTTCGGCCGTTCAGAGAATGCGTTCCTGACACATCGCGATTGAACTGACGACGTAACTTTGTAATGGCGTTGCAGTTACGATAAAAATATTTTTGCTCGTTGTTTACCGTTTTAACAATTGATGAGCATTAAAACAACATTATTATATCAATAATCAATGAATATTATAATTTTGTGCCAAACTGAGTGTCAAATAACTTGGTAAACAATATTTTTCTAAATCTATACTGCGCTATTACAAGGTTATGTCAGAGCGTTATATTTGTAGTGCTGTGCTAAAAATAACAGGCAAGTATCGTAATCTGTTCTTATACAGTTATACTTATAATATAAAATAATACGTTTTATAATGGACTATAAGATAACTTTTATGAAATATAAAAATAAAACTATGACCAAACCGAACGCGCGAAAGAAAGTAGCATTTTTATATTTAGGTTGAAAATGGTAGGTAACCCCTAATGGCGTTATGGGCCGCTATGTTGTGACGCTAAAACAGTCGTCTGTTGTCGTTTCGTGCGCATAGACCACGTTCTTCAAGTGTTCAATGTACTTACTTTATTGCATAGAAATACAGATTATAACTTTGTCACAAAGAATAAATAAAACAATTTTATTATATGAACTAGCTTCTGCCAGCGGTTTCACCCGCATCCCGTGGGAACTACTTCCCGTACCGAGATAAAAAGTAGCCTATAGCCTTCCTTGATAAATGGGCTATCTAACACTGAAAGAAATTTTCAAATCGGACCAGTAGTTCCTGAGATTAGCGCGTTCAAATAAATAAACAAACAAACAAACTCTTCAGCTTTATAATATTAGTATAGATATTACCGTTTTTTGGTGTCCACTTAAATAACTAAAATAAAAATTTTTAATGATTCCGCCAATTTAAAACGAAAATAATCTTAAAATAATGCGGCGGTTCATTTTGGAGGAACGGTAACGAACTCAGTGTTATGTTGTGCCCATCACTAGTCTTGACTAACTGATAGGTGTCAGGAACGCATTCTCTGAACGGCCGAAGTATAGCTAACAAACACAAGCATGTACTTCCCTGTAAACAAGATCCTAAAACCTTATCAAAAACACGAACAAAAATGATATCCAATCCAAAAGTTATGGCACAAAATCCGCCACAGCCGGGAATCGAACCGGCAACAAAGGCGACGACACCTCCGCCCTTATATTTATTGCAAATTATGAGCGTTATCCGCCGATCTTCAGCACTCGATAATGGACTTCATACGGACGGTGGAATAGGGTGGATGAGACTGGGCTTACTGGTGGTAGTTGTGAAGTGAGATTTTGGGGAAATCTATATTGTAACACGATAATAATGACTAGATGCATTTGGTTCTTTTCTTGTGAGATAAATAAAGGTATTCAATATGTTTGTAGGTAACAAGTGGTTCTTTTCAAAATAAAATAGTATTAAGTGGTGAAGCTGTGGCCCGAAAATGTATCTGCCTATGATAAAGATTATAACCTTAATTCGGCTTAGTAAAGAAAATCAGCATTAACCATTATATCTAGTCTATTGTGAACCACTACAAATCGGTAATTTATTAGCAATCAATTAAATTGTGACATCAATGAACAGGCATAACTTAATTATTCAGAAAGAAGAGATGTTTATACTTTCCTATATTTTGATGTGTAACCTACAGTATTAAACTTACGTAAACAACTAAGTATTACTTTCAATATTATTTCTTATATTTTCATAAAAACAAAATGGCCGCTGCCTTATCCATACAAATCCAACAGGCGGGGCCACCTCAAAGCTATTGACAGAGGCGGCGTAACGTTGATACCGGCTGATTTATTCGCCATTACACCAGCCTTAACTGATCGAGAGATTATTGGGATTTTTATTCAACCCCTAACGACTGAAGCTAAATATCTGTAGTATTTAGGCGATTAGATTGCTATTTTATTTAGCAATGGATATTGTGTGTAATCAATTTGGGAATGATAATTTTTCAGGATTAAAAGTTTTTTAGGAAATCGTTATCCATTGTTGAATCAAAAGTCTTTAGCTTTTGCTCGGTTATGGTGAGTTACTGTGATTCATCATGAATGGTTCCTCTGCTGTACGTCGATTCTGTAAAATTCAGACAACAACTCGCATTTCACTTCGCATTTCACTACGCTATTCACTCTCACTTCGCATTCGGTTCAAAACGTTCTAAAAGTCACCTCATACTTTATCTGTCAAAATCTCGAGTTTAATTTAGTTCAACTCGCAAACACGCTCGCAAGAGTAGCGCTAGTGTAGTAACTCACGGCGGATTCAGGTGCGAAGTTTAGAGTGAAGTCTTATAGAATCACACTGCTGTATCTGCCTTTTCGCAAACTATGTGTGGGTCTTAATCCAGTCTTAGTCAGTTGCTAAGTACCATTGTTTTACAAGGAGCGACCGCCTGTAGGACCTAGTAAATCTAGTTACCTGTGCAATCCCTTGCTAAGATTGGTTGTCGGACTTTCTGGCTTCTAACTACCCGTAACGATTGTCAAAGATGTACAAATGAGAGCTACATAAAGTAGAAGATAACTCCAGCATAGTTGGAAAATGGCTGGTCAGACGATGACTCAAAAACTTGCTATGGTAATTCCCCATCACTCCTATAAATAGCCATGATTATTTTTCCAATAATACGGGACCACACGCAAACAATAACCCATTTCTTTCTATCTCTAGAGGTGAGGTGCAGACATTTCTCGAGTATCGATAAAAAACGAGTCAAAACACGTTATCAATCCTAGTTAATGTGCATTTTGTACTAAGAATGTTTGTGCGTAGTGCAAGGGTTTGTTGACCTTTGGAGTGGCTCGTGGCTTGGTTACAACCACCTTGGAAGTTGTGGAGTTAAGAAGGTCTGCATCTTGCGTGTTGAGCAAGTGACCCTCTTTGTTTGGCTTCTAGTTCTCAAGTTAGCCTCCACCCCATGATAGTTACTACACCTACTTGCGTAAGTACGTATAGGATTAGCGCGAAGAAACCCTTCACCGCAGTCGGTTAAAAACACAACTCAAAACGAAAACACGTACCTACCAACATCTTGATAATGTCACCTTAATGTTGCTAATTAAGTAGCATATTTACAAATAAGCTCCGTCGATATTCACTTTCTCTTTATCAGGCAATAACATGTTTATCGGGGACAATGCACTATCGGCTGCTAGTTGCATCGGTGCAGGGTTGTGATGCACTTGTAGGGGTGACGGTTTTTCCGTGAAGAAATTTGAGGGGTGTGCTAAAAGATTGGATGTTTATGATTTAGGATATTTTGAGGAAGTGTTTATAATGAATTTATTGTTTTGAAGTAATTTATAACGGGATCATTTTTGTTTTAGATTAATACGTAAATGTATTTGTAGTATTTGATTGTGTGTTTGACTATGTGCGTCTAAAACTTTTAAAAGCATCAATTTAAAAGAAAAAAAATACTGGCAGGCGGTGTAAAAAAAGTAGTGAGTAATCTATGTGTAGACTTCAGTTCAATGTATAATGTATAATTAAAAGAACTTCACTTTATTTAAATTATGAAGCAGTGGGGGCATTATCTAATTTAATTTTTCTCCTATTACTTTTAAGTAATTTTCATTGATAATTAAAAATACCTACAGGTCGAGCTCAAGTTTTAAGAACCAAAAAATACTTTAATATAACAAAAAAGCCACCGAGCCTCCGCTGTCACCCCTACATATCTAGCGAAAGTGCACGTCGCCGATATCGAACAATGTGACTCCAGCGATAGCGTAACGTGATCGCAGCGTTATCGCAGCGCTATCGCAGCGTTATCGCGGCGACGCGGATACCGCGGTTATTTGTACTAGTCGCACTGCGCTTTGAATACACTGCTGTGCAAAAATTTATACCATTTTGTTTTCGTTGTCTCGAAGAAAGTGTATGACTTTATTATCAGTTTGTTGGAGTTTACTGAGATAGGTTGGGAGTGTGTCTGTTTTTGTGCAATACATTGTATTTGTGGTAGGTGAGTTTGTATTTGTAGCTTTGTAAGTTAGGTGTTCGAGTAACGAAAGATGTTTAAGGACGTTATGTTGTAAGAATTTGATAAAAGGTCTTGTATACTTAAAACAAAGTTTACAAAAACTTAAAGTTTACAAAAGTATAGCAAAAACTAAAAGTTTATTTTATTGCTACTCACTTATATCAACTAAGTAATAACGTGTTTCGTTGTCAAAGCATATTTTGTTCCATAAATAACCTGCACATAGTTGACTTGCATTCCACCTGAGACCACCCGTACATATGCCACAGGGTAGTTCGAAAGAGTTACCATGGCCCTGGTACATAAAGTTGACACATGGTGAGCTTTAGTACCTAAGTAAGAGTCCATTGATTGAATTTTGACTCACGTCATTTTGATAATGTTGGTTTTATCACCTGCAGTGTGATTCTATAAGACTTCATTCTAAACTTCGCATCTGAATCCGCCGTGAGTTACTACACTAGCGCTACTCTTGCGAGCGTGTTTGCGAGTTGAACTAAATTAAACTCGAGATTTTGACAGATAAAGTATGAGATGACTTTTAGAACGTTTTGAATCGAATGCGAAGTGAGAGTGAATAGCGAAGTGAAATGCGAGTTGTTGTCTGAATTTTATAGAATCGACGTACTGGTAACAATTATTAATGACACTACTTCACAGTGCAACCATAGCAATGGTCATTTATCACCAAACACTACAGTGCAAATTAACGTAACACCCATTTGCCACCAACAAACAAATATGTTTTACTCATATGTTACTCAGTCGCCCAGATGCCAATCGTAGGAAGTTTTTACGAACATACGCCGTTCCTATTACGTATGCGAACCTCGTGTCGTGTTAATTTCCTCGGCGAACGCCGGGACGTTTAGAGACGACACCGGCACGACGCAGGGACGGCACGGGAACGGTAAGGACGCTTCAGTGGGTAACAGATGGATGATGAAGGCATGTGACGGGGTTGTTTAGCAATTTGTGTTTTTGATAAGTTTTCGTTTTGAAGTAGTTGTTTTTTATAGAAATGGGAAGTTTGAAATTAATTGGTGAGCAGTCAAACTAACCTGTATGCGTTAGTAACTTTTCTAAATTGTTACTTCTAAAGTTAAGGGTGAAGTGCATTTAATATCAGGCCCAATTTAGAATCATCACTTATCTCCTTACATAGTTGTGGCTTCCTACTTAGTTGAGCACTAAAGCAGGTAGGCAGGAGCTATTTTGATATAAAGTGCAATGTATCTAAAATAATTATAAGTGTGGTACCGACAATAGAAGCAAAAACACGACAAAATACATCGGATAAAACGTCAACTAAATTAAGTAACAAAACCTTAAACAAGCTTAAACAGCCTACAACACTTCCAAACAAAAAAATCCCACAGATAAAGATCCGAACAACAAAAAAAAACAAATGAACACTTCAACAAACAAACGAACAAACATAAACAGAATCAATACAGCAAAAGAGCTCGTATGTTGCAAACTTTTTAATCTACTCAGACAATTCAAATGCAGCATAATGCGAGCGACGTCGGGCGAGGACAATAGTTAAGCTGGCTCGGCTTAAACATGCGAAGTGGGGTATCAATGTATTGTATGAAGCTAGAAACTTTGTGCGCTGTTTTTTTTGCATGGCAGTGTAATTTTGTTTAGGTGTGTGTAGAAAAATGAGTACTTGTATGACTAGAGAAAAATGTTGAAAGATAAATCCTTCGTAAATCTTATAACGTGCGGTATATTATAAAAGTTAAGTGTTAAAATAACACAAAATAAATCTTATTAAATACTAGCTTCTGCCAGCGGTTTCACCCGCATCCCGTGGGAACTACTTCCCGTACCGGGATAAAAAGTAGCCTATAGCCTTCCTCGATAAATGGGCTATCTAACACTGAAAGAAATTTTCAAATCGGACCAGTAGTTCCTGAGATTAGCGCGTTCAAACAAACAAACAAACAAACTCTTTAGCTTTATAATATTAGTATAGATTTAATCATTTTGGTGACACAGAAGATTAAGATCTACTTACCACATTTTGATACTGAGAGCCTCTTTGACAAAACTTCATGTTGATAATGGCGGATTACACTTAGGTAACGATAATATTACCGAACTTTATTTTTTTACAACTGCATTTGCAACTTACCTGGAAAAAAGAAAATAAATAATATTATGAACTTGGCAAAAAAAAATACAGTCATCCCTTTTAGTTATATTAAGATTCGTTGGTGCCTATTTTATATTTTTTGTTCTATCCTCTACTTGTTTTGACTTCAATATTTTACACACATGCAATTTATTTCAGTACAGTATCTTCTGTACATATTTTTTTACATAAATTTTTAAGCGAATGTTACAACATAAATAGACTTATCATCAACCATGATCAAAAGAACCCAAAGAAATATCTTTTCTATATTTTTTCTCAAAGTCATTACACAAAATATATTTTTAATTGCAACATTTTTTATTTTTCGCCCGATGTAGAACATTTAGGAAAACGGTGAACGCATTAAGAGGTGACTTATAATGGTTTTAAGGCGTTTTTTGTAATTAACTTAATTATATTTTTTCTCGGTCTTTGTGAGTGTCCTCGAGTGTACCTATTTATTAACTGAAATTGTACTGGATTCGTTTTGTTTTTTTTAAGTGCGAGATTTTATCACATTAATGCCTATGACAGTACCTACACCTAAAAGATTATAGGTAAGACTTATTCTTTCCATTATCTTTGAAATATAAATTAAAATGAAAATTAATATCTATTGAGCCACTAAATAAAATATTGTAATATTTTTTTTTACAAATAAATGATTTCTATTTGACACTAAAATCTAAGCACTTGAAAGATGCAATATTAAGTAATTAATAGCGTTGCTGGCCAAGAACCACGTTATTTTTCCAATCATAAAACAAAATATTAACGAAAAAAATCAACGACGGTATTACGACGGAGATATTTTAAAATTTTCTCAAAAAATCCTGTAAAATTAAAAGATCATAATATCCAAATGTAAATACCAACACCATATTAACACCATCAGCAACTACCAACACAAAAAAAAACAATACCAGCCACTAAAACAGTGATACAGCAAGATCAGTCATCGCCCTCCGTCCTCCTTCAGAGGGCGAGGTTGAATTTCCGCCGCAGCCTCACCGGAAGCGCTGCCATGTTTACAAATCGCGGCACAAACGTCATTGCGAATTTTAAGCAGTTTGGCTCCTACTTAATGATGTTTGGAGATTGTTGAAGCTTTGAGCTTTTATGCCTGTTTTGGATTTAGGTTTTGATTTTGAAGACTGGAGTCAGAAGTGTCCTTTTTTGTAAGCCTTATCAGGGACAGAAAAAAAGTGATTTTTTGTCACCAAGAATCAAGTTAGATTATGGCCGGATATCAGTAGGAAAGTATAGTACCAACTCGCCAAACTTTTTGTCGTCTCGGAACATTGCGAAATGTAGTTGCGGATCATAGTAAAATAAACATGTTTTTGGTATTGATTAAACACAGTTTTTTGATACAATGGCTTCTGTCGTTCGATCATGCAGTACAATATTCATGTTTTTATAATTTTGCTTGTTAGGAAAATATCCAGTAATTTATTTACAAAGAAAGCACACAAAGACAGCTCCTTCAAATTAAGCTCCAACCCCCCATTTAAACACAAAAAAAAACTCTGAACACTTGCCCCCTCATTCTCCAATTTTCAATATCGATATACAAACAGAACTGACAGTAAACTCATTACCAGCCGATCTTGAAGAGTCTGATCCGTCCAACTCCATGTCAGTGGGGACGGTAACCGACTTGAAAAATGAAACATAATGTGCAAATCCTTAATTTATATGCGAAGCCGCGGGCCGCTTGTGATTTTGTAGGGTTGGCACCCCTAAAAGATTATAATTACGTTAAAAATGAGTAGTTATTTTTATGACTGATATTAGATTGTTTTATTTTGTAATTATCAGGGCGAGTATTGCTAGAGTTGAAGTCTTATTTAGTTTGGTACAAGGTAGGAAATTTTCTGAGCTTTTCCACATAGGTATTGAGAGATACCAGACAAGGTTATACAACATGTAACGTAATTAACGCACACCCTCAAACACCCCAATTAGAATATTATGTTATAATCATAATACATACACTGAATTTTTAATTTAACATGTATATGCATTGTTATTTACTAAATTAGTTATACCAATTCTTGGGGAACTTTTTGGTCATACTACTACGCACGCAAATATCGCGCCGCGCGCCGCTCGACTCGACACAACATAACGAAACTACGGAAAAAGCCGACAATACACGAAGTCTTATTACTTTGAGTTACGATCTATTTGAATTTGTTTTGACTGTACAGGGTTAATATGACAATAATTTCCGTAGTTTTAATTATTTTTGGGATAAAAAATTACCTATATTAAAAATGATATAAATCGATTCAGTAAACGATTCTGAACAAACTAATTTCAGGATGTGCGTTAATTAAGTTACATGTTGTATATGTTGAAACGAAACAAAACGACCATATAATTATGTAGATGTAACGCATTTTTCTACGGGCGGGTCACATCTACAGAATGCACCCGGATAAGTGGGCCAACATCACCACAAAATGGATCCCTGATGATGATAGGCGACCAAGAGGAAGACCAAGAAAACGCTGGAGAGAGGACCTAGACAACTTCCACAAGGACTGGTCACAAATGGTGACCGATAGGGACAAATGGATGGCTATGGGGGAGGCCTTTGCCCAGCAGTGGGACAATACAGGCTAAATCATCATTAATTTAAGAGCCCAGCTCTTGTCGGTGCAGCTCCTTCTATTTACACCTATCTAGCGCCAGCTCCTGAACTTCCTTATACGTCACAACCTTCACTTTTCTTTAATTTGCTTGATGTAGCTATATCTTGGACGACCCCTTCCTCTCTTTCCTTCGACCTTCCCTTCCACGATGTTTTTGATAAAATCGTCGTGACGTATAAGGTGTCCCATCATTTTTCCTCTCCTATTCTCTATATTTTGCAATAGTTGCCTCTTAGTTCCTACTCTGCTAAGTACTTCCTCGTTAGTAACTCTTTCCGTCCAGCTAATTCTCTCCATCCTCCTCCAGCACCGCATCTCAAAAGCCTCCAGTCTGCTTATATCCTGCTTAGTTAGCGTTCAAGTTTCACAACCGTATAACGCAATGCTCCAGATGTATGTCCTTATGAAATTTTTGGCTAAATAAACAGGCTAAATAAAAAAGAAAAAGAAAAAAACGCATTTTTCGGATGTGAAACAAAGAATATCAAAGCTTGCAAAAACCTTACTAGTTAAGTATCGATTTATTAAGACAATATTGTATTTGTAATTGGTTATTTGCGTACCAATATTGCACAATCGCGTCTAGACGTGATGTAATGTACCTACTTACATTTATTTACGCCTCAGATTTTCGTTTCTAGATAGAACATTCTTCAATTTCAGTCCATTAAAAAGAGTTACAGATATAAAAAGAAATACTAAATGCCAACAACCTGTAACTGCTGAAAAAAATCCTTAATTTCTTCAGTGACAACCCTAAACGCCGTCTCGATTCATTTCTTAATAAGAGCGTTGCGATTCGCCGCCGGCGCTAATTTGTTTGTACAGCTCCGAACACCATTGATCAACCATTGATCACTGTTGATCAATGTGTTCACTGTTGACAAGATGCGGACGCAATGAAAAAGCGATGTATTTTTTTATTTGGTAAATTTTTGGAACATGAAAAATGTGATCTAAGCTAAAGGGTATTTTCATAAACAGTTACACCCGCTTCCAGGGGGATATTGGTAGATTTTATTTATGGATAAGATTAAAACACTCTTTTTAAATAAATTCTCTTTACGGAAGTGTGTTGATTAATTATTGAACCACCTCTGAATTTATTGTTAAATGTGTTTTCATTACTCTAGTAATTTTTTTACTAAAACTAATTATCAAAATCAAGTAGCCTACTTATTAAGTTTTTTTTTTTGTATTGATTTGAATAAAAGAAACTCAAACAGCTGTCCAATCTACTTTTTTTGTTGCAGTATTATTTTGCCGGAGTATTTCATTTTTAAACTAAATTAATACGGTAATTTCTACCTAAATGGAATGACTTTTTTGTACTTAATAATGATCTTAATCTCAAATAAATAATAATATTAATTAAAATCAATGACGTTAATAAGTAAACAAACCACACACTCCTTTCCCTTACACCTAACTTTTAATCAACAACCAACTTTTTTTAAAACAAAAAAATCATCTTATTCTTTATTCAAAAAATATAATAATCAAGTTTTGCTCTCAAGTTGAAGTGCTAGGCCTTCTGGGCGGAGGCTAGCGAGGCTCCTCCCACCAGCCATGATACTCGACTGGTTTGGCGGGAAACATCGTAGCGACATCTGTGGTTTGCGCGGGAAAGTAAGCGAGTCTTGTTTATGATGATGATATTTTTTTTGCGTTTTGTTTATGGGTTGTAAACTTGGTTTAATTATTGAAATATTTTTGTAATTAATTTGTTGGTAGGTAAACTTACTAGATTTAATTATTATACTGTAGGATTGTTTTTTTTTAAATAATGAAAATTATATTGAGAAATTATGTTACATTAATAATAGACAATTATTTCTTGGTATACTCAATTCATTTCTTGGTTACTAATACAATATTTTTCATGAACTTTCGCAAACGATTATATAGTAGGTATATTTATTTGGGTACTGGTACAGAGTCTGAAGCTGGGTATCCCTAATCTCTAACATAATCTTAAATAACATCATAGTTAGTTACTACAAACTCAAGTAAGTACCTATTTATTAGTTTCAGTACCTACTTACATTAATATTACTATAAGTAGCCCGCTCACTGACCAGAGGTCATGTAGTTTCAAATCAGTGGCTTACGCTACCAATGGTCGAAGCACCTTTGGCTGATGCCCCAGATTCGGTCAATTTTATAAAGAGCAACAAGCTACCACTGGGGACTTAAGCCACTGATGTGTAATTTCTAACCAAGATGGTTTTGTCCCATATAGGGAACCAACGGTCACAAAATCAATCAGATCCTCATTTGAAATATTGTCAACGTCCACGTTTTCCTTCCACATATTCTGTGAATCAAAATGCTCTAATCGCAAGCCAGGCAAACAAACATACGATAAAAACAGGAAAAATACCAACAACTAGAGACTACGGTTAATTAGAACCGTAATAAAAGGACAAATTTAACGGAATATTATACTAGTGTTTGAATGTATCGATAAAATGGCGGAGTTTCCTCATGATTGTTGAAAGGGATTTGTTTTTATATCGATTTATTTATAGGCTTTGGCTCATTGTGATCGATTTTACAGTAATTGGCCTGGATGGGAGGAAGCAACAGTTCTGTATTTTGATTTAAATAACCGTCATTCATGGCTTCAGTCAGCCCAAGATGTGTAAAATCCCTAAATGCTAAAGTTACTCCATTCGTCTGTCCGACTTTCAGCTGAATCGATAAATATGTTTGAAACGCAGGTAATCTAGAGCTTGAGAAAGGATAATAGGCTACTCTTGCCGGAGAAGCACCTAGTCCTTCAAGATGGGGTAGAACCGCGGGGGAAAATAAATTACAAAAGGTGAGCTATAATTATGATATGCGGTCGGAAATAACTCAAGAAGCCCGCCATCCTTTGCAATCTTTCCTTCTGTTATCAGCAAATGTTAATGAGAAATAATATTCCAATGAATTAGCATCAAAACTCCTCAATCTTTAGGTTCATACTTTTAGCTATAAGACACATGACAAGCCGTCGAAAATCTAAACAAGAAACCAATAACTCCCAACAAATAGCTTACAAAGCAACAGCATATAGAACCAAAAGTGTACAACGCATAAACCTGTATGCACCAAACTTTCGAAAGATCCTTCAATCATTGAAAACAAACCGCTATAAAAATCAGCCGTCTCGTACCATCCCATCAGAACAAAATAAAAGCGAACATTGTTCTTCACATCGCCTGCTCAAGATGTATCTTACTCGTTATTTAGTTAGCAGATCACCCCATTGTTACTTAGGAGAAACCACGAAAAAAGCATGGGCGGGGCCCCTATCTTCACTTGCATCAGCACCGATGAAACATGCTCTCTATCGCGATACATGCCTTCCAACACAACACTTTTTACCTCACCATTTTCAACTTTACCACTTTATTTGTAAAGTTCCTTTTCCCCTGCTAAAGTTATAAGCAGCTTATTAAAGAAAATTAAATTTGCAGCCACGCGAAATCGAAACGAATCCGCGAAAGGAGAACAGAATTTAAACGATCAAACAATATTGATCCTTATTGCTTTCGAAGGAATACTTAACGTTCGATAATGACCGTTAAGATTCAATTTGGTCGTAAAGGTTCATAATCGTTTGGGGGGATGTGTGTTGCTTGAGATGTTTTATAGTGTTGTGCGAATGTTTATATAGTAAAGGATATTTATATAGAGTGGATTATAGATAAGAGGCGAACGTATTTTCATTTTATTACCAAATTACCGATGGTGAGATTGCGAGCTGGTGAATCGATTGTGGTGCTCTGTATCGGTAACATTTGCCAACAGGTAATAATTGTCTTATTACTTATTTTGTGCATTCCGACACTTGCTCTGAGTGTGTTTAAGTTTAATATCAGTCCATTGTTCAAGGTTTTTACGTGGCTTTTATATATTTTTTTTAAAGTTCACTGTATGGTTATGAAATAAAGCTTCTTAAAATTGATCTTCAAATTCTTGCTAAGGTAGAACATACCTATTCGTCCCAATTCAAATAATAGAAATAATTGTCCTGCATTGTAGACTATTCCTAAGTTCCAATTTGAAATGCATGTAAAACATAACAACGACAAACCACTTTCCTTAACAATCCATAAACAATTCCCCATTGAAACCCACACAAAACATAAAATACAAATTCTAAAACAAATACAATCGGACGTACACGCTTTTAAATCAAACGAGTATCATTTATTAGTTTTATAGTTCAAACAAGCTTGCAAACAAAAACAAAAATTAATTATAAGCTGTGGGCTGTCCTATCCTGGATCAGCACGACCCTTCACCAGCCCTTAAATCATAGGAACGCTTCGCAAATTGATCGATCGAAATTCGTACTATGAAACAAAGGGTAGGGCTTGCAACAATCACATAATTCAGTCGAATAATCGTTTGTTTGAAACTAAATTTAGAACAGCGACCTCTGTTGGTCGTTTTAGAAGTTGTAATAGAAATTCTGATCAATAGATGGCGACAGTATTGCGGGCTGCAAGTGTTTTGTGAGATCGCAATTATTGTGCAGGTATTGTGAAACTACATTTTTGTATTTAGGTCTTATATTAAATGGACCCATCAATGTACTAACAATATTGAAAATATTTGAATGAAGCTTTAAGTTTGATCATCGCCAGTGGACGTTTTTATCCAACGACAAAAACGATACAATTGAAACCGGTACTTACGCGGATTAAAACATGACATTACCCATAACAAGTACCATTAGATAAAAACACGTCCACTATTTAAATAAACCATCTTTCTATCAAGTATTCCATCGCACAGTCGTTTAATAGCGCGATTTTAATCTATGAAAATGTCACACCATGACAGGTTACTGTTATTACGACACAAAGACATGCAAACTTATGTTTTGCACCTCACCTAATCAATAATCATCCTTAATCCCTTTACGTAAGAGTTAAAACACGGTTTTACGGATTTTTTGGTTAAGTTTGTCTCGTCATAAAGCTTTGGTCTGGCATCCGGCGCGAGCGCAGCGTAACGTCGATTACTCGATAATTTCAGAAGATTAAAATCGGCTTTTTGACAACACTAGTACTTTTGAAATACGTTTGAATAAGTGTTTGTACAACATTGACATGTAAAGGCAAATTGTCAGCCATTTTGATAGATAATGACGTGTAAATATATATATGTACATGCAATAATGACTTTGATAAAATCTGCCTTTTGGCTATTGTATAGACTTATTGTCTAAACGTTTCAAATTGTTGCTGCCAGTACGGACATGTGGAAAGGGAAAGTTCTTTATTAAAATTAATGAGAACTTTTCGCATTGAGGAGGCAACTTTACAAACTATAAAGAGGAAAAAGCAACAACTGAAAAGGTTTCTCTTATATATCGCTATAGAGACACGCCTGGTGATGTCTGACACAAAATTTAATTCAGGTTAAACTCAATTAATAATTATTTAATTAATTAAGATTCCATAAAGCACTTTGTCAATATTAAAACAAGATATTCAAAACATCTATACTAAGGAAGAAGGAAGTCAAAATCAATTTAGACTAATACCCTCCAACCGTACCCACACCGTACACAGCTTGAAGATAAATAAATCCAGAACTATCGCACGATACTCGGATCCGTTCACAATCCTTATAAAGCTGGTGCACACTGTTTTTGTTCCCAGTACAAACGATGTTATCGGCGCGTACGCAGCGTTGCGCATTTTAGACAATAGTGCGTAGGCGCGTATTAAGGCGAACGTATCGAGTTTCCAATCGTTCTGTTAGACTGTTAAACACGATTTTGTATTTCTGCAGATTAATTGGTTTACGATTTGCGTATTTTGTTTTTGCGAAACTTTAAATTGGAACTTGAGAATATTTAATCACCTGCCTCGCGGAAGGGTTTTTAGCAAATACCAATCAAATTATTTAGTTAACTACAATTACGTTTTAGTGTACCAGGATCTTTGTAATATCATCTATGCAATAGTAAGCAATCAACACAATTGTTAATATAGCTCAAACGAAAAGCTTAACTAATTCCCAGTTTAGTTTAAAACCACATTTCTATGTAGATGATTTAGTTTAACCATCAAAACTATTCAAAGCGTCATTCCAAACAAAATCACCATCCCTTAATCACCAAGTAGCCGAAGTAATAACAATCATTATTAGTTGTATAACACAAACACGTATATAATTAAAGTAAAACATTGTGTTGTTATCTTATCAGTACATCGGGCCATTAACGGGTGCCCACAAAAAGCGCTAGGCGGACGCGCCGATGTGTGTTCTAGTAGTATGATATACGGACCTGTGAGGTTACCAGCAATATATAGATGCTAGAGACCTTATTTATAAGTAAAAAAAATAAGTAAGACTGGGTAAATGTTTGATAAAGATTTAGATCTAATTCTAGAATGATCTAGTTCGAAATGTAGTGACATAAGTAAGAGAGCAGCAGAAATATTGTGCTTTGAAAAGTACCTTAACTGTTATGTACACCTGTATCCACAAAGTGACAGTAGATGAAATATAAAAGGAATTAACTGAATTGGGAATGATTCAGTATTTGATGTAATCTATAACAATAACATAACCAAGTGGAATTTTAATAAAAAACAATCTTCAAGAATTACTCAATCCATTACTATCTCATAGCAGCTTCAAGAACGAACTCGTAAAGAAAACTAAAGCTCCCCAAACTACTGGTCCGTGTGTCCACCCGTTATCTGTCGATCTAAAACGCTCCACACAATCGCATAATCGTAGTCACCCGTAACCGAACACTGACTGTCAAAACAAACGAATACTGTCCTTAAACAATAAGCCCGTAAAAACTACGCCCACAACCCCACACAGAAAACACAATCTTAATTCCAACCAATAGGGTTTAAAATAACGTTGAGTCGAAGCTAATAACATCCGTCATATGAGATGAATCGATATCGAATGTAAGTGTCAAAATCCTAACCTCAAAATATTATGTATCGCTTCAGTTGCTGGATAAGGAGGCACCAATTGATTCCAGATTGTCCGTTCTAAAGGAAACTTCATTCTTATTATTGATATATACAAAAGTCAAGCCTTTAAATTATCTAAAGTTTGAAGAAGAAATTGTTTAACAAGAAAAATAACAAAATCCTCCTCAATAATCGAATAAGTGACATAAAAATTTCAATATGACATTTCTAGATCCAAATATTAAATTCTCAAATCCTCAAGTTCAAAACACTTCAAAAATATTTCTACTCACACTATCACATTTTAATAACGCATGATCTAAGCCTCAGGGTGAGAATCGAATAAAACAATCGAGTCGCTAGTGCGAGAAAATAAGCGACGTAATCGATACTATCGGTTCACGAGAATCGAAAGGTTGTTAACAATTGACGCCTATAATGTAGTTTATGCTTGGAAGAGATGAAATGGATCGTAAGGCCGTAGGTCGAGAAAGATTCAGCTTTCAATCAAAATTCAACCTTTTGATGATAGAATAGGGTTGCTTTTCAGTTGAAGGTGTTTTGAGGAACAATTGTTCAATGTGAGATGAAGCAAGTGATTAAACGGCCATGCTTTTAGAAACGTAAAGTTGTGGCAACAGTATGACGTGTATTGCACATTTGGTTTATTTATATTCAATCAATTTTGGTTTGAGAATGGAAGTGATCGTAAATGCGACGTTTGTAGGACGGTCAGGGAAGTTGTGGCTGCATGGTTACTTGAAGGCTTTCGTGAATGCGACGTTTGTAGAACGGTCGAACGAAGGCTTTGAGAAGCAGCCTTATATGGTTGGTCACACATAGTTTCTTGCTTCTTGGTTTTCTAGTGTGCGAGGTTTTTATGGAATAATGTATTCTCGAAATTGATCTTCAACTGTTCTATCCCTCGTAACTTTAACTTTACTCTTTCCTTTATGATAAACTTGATGTTCCCCACGACCCTAGAGAACTACTTCTGCATCTGGTAAAAAGTAACCTGTATCCCTCCTCAGGCTTGAAACTACCTTGCGTACCAAAATTCATTGAAACGTTTCAGAAGGTTTGGCGTGGAAGCTCGATACGCAAATTTTCTTATGCATATATTATTAAAGTAAGTATACACATTCATAATACATTACGTTCATTTATTTTTAAAACTAACGAATTATTATAACATCGACGTATCACAATGCAAATTTTTAGTCATAAGTTCCCAAAAGCTCTCACAAATCATTATTTCAGTCCCATCTTATCTATACTAATATTATAAAGCTGAAGAGTTTGTTTGTTTGTACGCGCTAATCTCAGGAACTACTGGTCCGATTTGAAAAATTCTTTCACTGTTAGATAGCCTATTTATCGAGGAAGGCTATAGGCTACTTTTTATCCCGGTACGGGAAGTAGTTCCCACGGGGTGCGGGTGAAACCGCTGGCAGAAGCTAGTCCCACTATATTTTTATTAGACTTTAGACTCCCTACTGCAATCGAGAGCATTTCCATACCTATTGAGATTCGCTATCTGTCTGACCTCACTTAATCATGTTATCTGATATTTATGTGCTAAGCTATTTCTGAACATGACACGTGTATTTTCTTGGTAATGTTTGTGTTATATATTTACGTTTAAGTGGTTACTTCATGCTTCTGCAGGAATTGACCAATGAGTCTTTTGATGTGACTTTTGATTTTCGAGTGACTTAAATTCTGGGGCTCTCAGATAATGATTCTTATTTTAGTTAAATACTATTTTCAGCCGCCTAAATGATGGCGCCCATCGCATAAAACTTTCGACGAAATTTTTCGCACTAAGCTCGGCAATATTTTTGTTAAATATTATTCTTGACACAGATTATTTTCCCTATTATCTAAAATCGTCAAATTGCATGTTTTTATGTCTCAAAAGGTCTCATTGTTATTTCGATTAAGTACAAAACTTGAATGACTTTTTGTCCTTTTACCAATAACTTAATTTCAAAGTCTTAACGATTTCCACCTTCAAACCGATCACATTCTGTTTCACCTATTCAAACTATTTCTAAGTGATAAAACTTAACATCACGTTAAACGAGACGTTACTTAATCATAACTTGAAGCGTCAGATACGGCACGATGTAACTTAACACTACACATGTGGTTCCCGGTAGCGCGCGGGTGGTCGCCACATCGCTCGCTACAATTCTGTAACCATTGGTTGATGTAACCAGTTGCTACTTATTGGTTTGTCATAGGTATATGGTACAGATTTTTTGTTCTAATTTAAGTAGTCATGATAAGCAATTTTTCAATTTCGAAACAGGTACACATTAAGTAAATGTACAAATAGTAACAGCGATACAAAATCGTATTATTACTCTCCACGTACTACTTAGCTATCTATCCTGTACATTAATTATCAGTCTAAAGTTAATCGCTCTAGAACTAATGATGACTACAAACAATTAATAAACTCCTTTAACAGTTAAAACAAACAAAAAGGTTTAATTCAATTTAAAAAAAGAATCTAATCTAACTTTAAAAACTAAAAAAAACCATTACCCAAAAAAAAAAGAAACAAAAATAATTAACCCAACAAATCACACCTCGTTCCTAAATCGAATTATTTCAAAATTCAAACTTTCCTATTGTTCCTCAGCGATGGAACGTCGAGATAACCCGGCCAAAACAAATAGTTCTAATTACGTTCGGTTAAAAGTTAACAATCGGGGCATCTCTATCTGGCGGTATTAATTGGGTGGGCAATGTGGGCATCAGTCAAGGCTTTGGACAAATTGGGCAAATTATTTTTTCGATTACATGGCTATTGTTTAATCACGGAGCGGTAATAGGGGCGCCGATAACATCAGAAAGTTGAGGTTTTCGTCCGCGTTGGTGTACGGTTAAACTGTTGCAAGTTTGTTTGAAATATAATACTTAATTCGGAAGGTAAGTTCTTGAAGATTTCTTCTTTTAGTCTTGAATAAGGTGAGATTCCACCAGTTGGGGCAATTTGATGCTTCTGGTCTACTCGCGCTAGCAAACAGTAACAAATTGCGTGCGAACATTTCAAAAAGTCCGCGGAATTGCAACTGTTGTAAGCATAACATGCCAGAAGTGGCCTTACACCGATGCATACCTAAACAGTTTTTAGTGAAATCTCGCCAGTAGAATTCATGGTTTCAAACCCGTTGTATGTCGGAGCACAGATACATGCGAGACATTATTGATTTTCTATTGATCTATAATAAGCAACATACAAGTGGTTAAACCTGGTATAGATAGAGCCGGTACAAACTCTTTAATCTTATAAGTAGGTACCTGATTCTCATCATAACTTGTCTCCACAACATTCAATAGATACAAACCATAAACGAACAACTATTTATACAAGTATATATGTATATATACAACGTAGATAACAAACAAACATAACTAACAGCATCGGGTAATGATAACGTCTCTTATCACAGCGTCCGATTACTCCATCCTTTATCTAAATGTTTGCACGAATTTAAATGTTGTACTGATTAAAAATTATATTCCATATGCCTATAACACTTATTTCCTACAGATGCATACATAAGAGGCTAACTATATAGGGTTCCCGGGTCCCAAGTATTGTCTACTAGACAACTAATAAAAATACTTTGGGTCCAACGTATCATCATCCTCCGAGCCTTTTCCCAATCATGTTGGGGTCGGCTTCCAGTCTAATCGGATTCAGCTGAGTACCAGTGTTTTACAAGAAGCGACTGCCTATCTGACCTCCTCAACCCAGTTACCCGGGCAACCCGATACCCCTTGGTTAGACTGGTGTCAGACTTACTGGCTTCTGACTACCCGTAACGACTGCCAAGAATGTTCAATGACAGCCGGGACCTACAGTTTAACGTGCCATCCGAAACACAGTCATTAGTGTATAAGATATACTTAGAAAGTACATACAAACTTAGAAAAGTTGCATTGGTACTTGCCTGACCTGGAATCGAACCCCCGCCCTCATACTCGAGAGGTTGGTTCTTTGCCCACTAGGCCACCACGACTCCCACCACGTACGACTTTGGGACCAACGTATATTGCAAAATAAACTGTAAGTAGAAATTTTGAAAAGGTAATCGTGATTCCAATACATTTTTTAAGCAGTCTGAAACAGGCAGTAGGTCATACCGGCGGACTACCATTCATCTCCATACTGATTTATGAACACACCTATTGAACTGACAAAAACGACCACTTTCTTCAGAATATTTTTATTTGCGTCAAACATGGTATAAAGAACATAGTGTTGGAAACAAATTGTAGCAATGCAATTTGAATAAAACTATGATGTCACAGATTAGTCACGTCAAGCCAAATACCTATCTTCCAGCTTCAACCCAGCATAGTTATCAGCACGGATGTTGAGCCCTGACCTTCACCTGCGCAGAAGCGATTTATTGGTTTATTGCCTTATGTGTACTGTGCGCAAAGCGATCCCCACTCTTCCGCCGAGAGTTCAATATCCGTGCCGATAACTATAACCCAGGCAACCCTTGGTGACACTGGTCATCATACTCCCTGTGTTCTTCACATACAGACAGTCCATTCATCATGTTTCATCTCCCCAGCCTTCCCCCTATGTCAGTCCAGAGCAGTCTAATTATACACAAAGTAAATAAAACACACGGCTATATAACTAACAAAGAATATATAACACGAACAGTAGGTACAGATTCTTGCCATCTACCCGTTATCAAGCGGACAGCGAGCCCATTAAGAGTTATCTCCTATCAGGCTTATCTCATGATGAGAGCGTTACCAAATCATCGTTACTATCGTATTTAAATTTGTATTTAATTACAATCAATGTGTTTGTTTTTTTGTGGAAAAATCCGCAGTAAGGACCTATCCGTAATTTCTAAAATATTCTAGAGTAATTTTCGCCAGTTGTTTCACTCGCGTTCCGTAAACTACTCCGGGTATTCAGAGAAAAATTAGCCTATAGCTTTCCTCGATAAATAGGCTATCTAACACGAAAAGATTTTTCAAATCACTAGTAAATATTTTTTCTGAGATTAGCCCGTTCAAGCAAGCAAACGCTTCAGCTTCGCTTTTTATAAGTAGGTACCTGTAGATAATAATGGTATTTAAGGCCGATTTCCACCACGGTGGCTGTCCTAGTATGAGATGATCAGCTAACTGCGCAGGACATATTATAGTCCACAAGTATTTCCGCAGACACAGGTGCACTCACTATTCCTTCACTCTCATAGCCCGATGAGACGGAAAATCCGACACAGTATAGATAATATTACTAGGAGAAATAGGTATAGGTATAAATATACCTATTATATATATATATATATGTAGGTACATACAGATCTGGAACATAGTAACATATCTCCACCCGGATTCTAATTATACTAAGTAACAGAATTTTTAACGATAACACAGCGATAAGTTTGTAACAAATGCATAACCACATCACCAGTGGCTTTGTCTCGGCTGATACTGTTTCTGAGATAAGACACGTACATACACACTAACGGCTAAGTCTGAACTAAGTAATATAAATATTGTGCTTGAAATAGGAGCGGATAATCTAGAATTATCGTTAGGTTAAATATACATATAGTTGGGTGTATTTTCAAGTTGATGTTTAAGGTTCTTATTTTTTAAATTCCTGACTTCAACTAGATAAAGTAGGACGAGATTTTATTTTCGTACTATCTGCGGGCGAAAACAAATGCTTGTAGTAGACTCGCAAAAAAGCGTACAAATTTTTTGTTCGCGAACAATTTTGGTGGAATTTCGATATAAGACGTGCAAAAATCAATTGATCGTATAATTACAGTACGGGACCGAGTTTTACGTTTTTGTATACTCAATAATATTTGTAAGTATATTAATGAGGACTTTCCTAGTACGGGCCACTATCAAGTTTTTCTGGCTATCAGCATTATCGACATCACTCAGGTCATTCAAATCAGAATCAAAATTCTGACCTTACTTGACATCTTTATCACTATGAATCTCGAAAAATAAAGAAAGAAATTAAAAATTTTGAAAAAACCCCCGACGGTAAAAATCTTATTGAAAAATAATAAAATAACTCAAAACCCCCGACTTAACCCAATTATATAGGAATATCTGTCGGGAGCTGCCATTAAACCAGCTAAAGGATTCTAGTGTCGTGAATACAATTATTGAAGAATTGTAGATGTTTAACGATGACATAAAATACACTCAATTAATTGTTGAAATTTCATATAGAAAAGGCAGCCCCCGACGGTTAATCTCGGGACAAAAAATAAACTTCATAAAGTATAACTTTTTATTCAAAGGAAAGTTTTAAACGAGTGTAAGATTATAAGAATTATCAAGAACATTATATAAAACCAACAAAGCAATTGTTATATTTATCACTATGTAAACAAACTTATTATCTATGTACCGGGCTGTTCTGACCTTAGTTATGAGTACAGTTACAACTTTTTCTTAAAAATCTAATTGGGACGATAACCATTGAATAGAGGAATTTTTAACTTTAACTAAGAAAAACTTCAAACAAAGGTAAATAATCTTCTTCTTCTTCTACATGCCCTGTTCCCAAGTTATTTGGGGCCGGCGATATGTCTTCTGCTACCATTCATCTTTCATCCTCTGCCATCATACTACTTATATCCAATCTCTTACTATCTTTAACGCAGTTAATCCATTTTTTCTACCCATGCTACCAAACCTGCACTTTATGAAATCGCCAATCTCGCGTTAGCTTACCCTGTCATCTCTGGTACATTGTCTTCTCTGTCATAGCCTGTATCAGGACCCTGAACAGTCTTTTGATTTTGACCAAGTAGGTACTTAATGCCTTTAGTTCCCCTAGAAAGTTCCGGTTACACTCGAAGTCGGCACCAACATAAGAAAAGTTAAACAAAATGATGTCGGTTAGCTGTCTACGTGACCACTACAAACTATTCACCGATTTGAGGCTGCGTGCCCCACTCAACGTATCCACGATCATAACTCCCCAACGTGTACCATATCTGATTATCATGACTCAGTTTATCTCAGTTCAACGGTTATCGAGCCAAGATTAAACGACAGTAAGGGTCGATTGTGTATTCACAAACTTTACATTTTTCAACGTTGATTATTTTCGATATTATTATCGGTCTTTGTTTTATTTTGTGGATTGACACTAATTATGGCGTTTTGTGTGTAAATTGGCTTTAGAATCTCTTTCCTTTGTATCTAGAGTCTTGCAAAGACGTACAAAAACTGATGAGTTTCATTGTTTGAATGCGTTTATCTCAGAAAATATTGCTAATATTTAAAAAGCTCTTTAAGTGTTAGATAGCTGTTTTATCGAGGAAGGCATATGTTACTTTCTATCCTGGTGATCAAAGTAGTTCCCACCGGAGACGGTTAATACCATGATCTCTATATTATGACTCTAGCATACAAGTGTGTAAATACTGTATTATTATGAAACTACACTGATGGGCAAATTAACTTGTATGTATGTACTACAAACTATTAACAGTTCACCAGAAAGTAGGAACACAATATTCATTACCTCTGAACATCAGATTACAGACTCGTGCAAAACAAGTCGTAATCAGTAATAGAATTCAAATCGTCGACCATTGACATAGCAGATGTGGTCTTATCACTGATGATACTCAGACGGATGCTGTGCGATAGCTCTGAGCTGATAACGATACACTCATTATTTTATATTTTTAATTTCGTAACTAGCAGATAAGCTAGACAGAGATAAAGCATCGTTTTAGTAGGAGTAAAAGAGACAGGTGAAGCGTGATGGCAGCGTGTATCGTAGATTTTATCGATGCTGGAAAGTTCATTTTGTTAACCTTTTCGTGTTTTCTCACTTTTCTTGTTAATTTGTGATTTAACTCCTGTTCCTTGGCATCATTTTTGCTTAAAGACTCATCTATACTAATATTATAAAGCTGAAGAGTTTGTTTGTTTGTTTGAACGCGCTAATCTCAGGAACTACTGCTCCGATTTGAAAAATTCTTTCAGTGTTAGATAGCCCATTTATCGAGGAAGGCTATAGGCTACTTTTTATCCGGGTTCGTGCAGAGGTTCCCACGGGATGCGGGTGAAACCGCTGGCAGAAGCTAGTTGTAAATAAACTGCGTAGTAGGCATACTCTGTACCTATACCTACTTAGTGCTTACATACTACCAAGGTACTATTCCATACTACTTATAACGATATGTAACTGTACTCATCCCCCGAGCCTTTTCCCAACTATGTTGGGGTCGGCTTCCAGTCTAACCGGATTCAGCTGAGTACCAGTGCTTTACAAGAAGCGACTGCATATCTGACCTCCTCAACCCAGTTACCCGGGCAACCCGATACCCCTTGGTTAGACTGGTGTCAGACTTACTGGCTTCTGACTACCCGTCACGACTGCCAAGGATGTTCAATGACAGCCGGGACCTACAGTTTAACGTGCCATCCGAAACACAGTCATTGGTGTCTAAGATATACTTAGAAAGTACATACAAACTTAGAAAAGTTGCATTGGTACTTGCCTGACCTGGAATCGAACCCGCGCCCTCATACTCGAGAGGTTGGTTCTTTGCCCACTAGGCCACCACGACTTCCTATACAACTATATGTAACTGTACTCTTACATTAAATTGTATATAGGCAAGTAAACTTAAAATAACCTGCCATAAGCATGACTTGCAATTTTTATTTTTCATTGACATAATCCGAATATAATAATATCATTATCATTTCTGAAAACAGTGAAATACAAATGTAGGTACTGCCTTCCTCTTTATTTGTAATGCTTAAAAATAATGCATGAATGAATGGATGTGTATATACGTATGTATGTGGTCTGTGTGTGTATTCTACGTGGTTTTATACATTGTACACATCATCATCATCATCATCAGCCTATCGCAGTCCACTGCTGGACATAGGCCTCTCCAAGTGCACGCCACTGAGATCGATTTTCGGCTTCTCGCATCCAGCTCCTGCCAGCCGTCATTGTACACATACTCATAAAATAATCAAAATGACTGGTTATACTATAAATGTAGGTTAATGGAAATCTGCGGTTTCAGTCATCTATGGGAAACGGGAAAAAACCTTAATGGAATTTAAAATTTTAGGAAAATTGCTCAAATAAAATAAAATGAAATACGTTTATTCACGCGTGTGACACAGTGCCTTACAAAAAAAACCGGCCAAGTGCGAGTCGGACTCGTGCACGAAGGGTTCCGTAAATTACAGTTAAATCAACCTATCTCAAAAACTATAAGAGATACTTTGATCAAACCAAAAATCGTTGAAAGAGTTAATTAGCATGCATCACCTCTATTTTTTTTAGAATTTTATACCCCGTAGTTATAAAAATAGAGGGGGGGGACATACTTTTTACGACTTTGAGAGCTGATATCTCAAAAACCGTTCACTTTAAGAAAAATGTTTTTTTGAAAACTTTATATCATTTTAAAAGACCTTTCCATTGATACCCCACACGGGTATGTACATCGAAAAAAAAAATTTCATCCCTCAGTTACATGTATGGGGGGCCCCACCCCCAATTCTTTTTTTTACTATTTAGTGTCATATTTTTGTAGCGGTTCATACAACACATATTCCCATCAAATTTCATCACTGTAGTACTTATAGTTTCCGAGTAAATCGGCTGTGACAGACGGACAGACGGACAGACGGACAGACGGACATGACGAAACTATAAGGGTTCCGTTTTTGCCATTTTGGCTACGGAACCCTAAAAAATGTACAAAAAATAGAAATAAAAAAAAGACGAATTACAATTAGAAATACAATAACGGCAAATAACATTTTCAGTATAGTATATTTTCATATATATCCTTCTTTGCACCTTTGGACAAATTATTTTAGAGGTATTAAATCTGGATAAATTAATACATTTACTCAAATATAAAATGTAAATATGATTGCAAGAAAAATAATTACTAAATAAAATTATTAGGTGTGTTTTTAAATAAAACTCTTGAAGTTATATTCAAGTCGTTTCTTATTTAATCAGTAATTTTAACCAAGTGATAATTTCTCGTTTTAAAAGCGTTAATTACCCGAACCGGTATTTACATACGATAACAATAAGCGATAGGGAATAACGTTCGAATTGTAGATTTTCTTCATAACTCTTTAATTCTGATGAAATACGATAAGTTTTAGTAGCAATTATTTTTGTTTTCTGATGACAAATTCGTATAGTTTTTTGACAATTCTTAGAAATCCTAATGGATATTTTCCGCCTTGAGTAGGTAAGCGTGGTGGTTAACGCTCATTCGTTCTCTGTATGAGAAGAGGCCTGTGTCTTGCATTGGGGCTATAAAAGGGTTGATGATAATCTCTTTTTTAATAACTATTTCATATACTTGACTGTTTCTACTAGCTTTTACTCAGTGGTTTATCTATACTATCTATACTAATATTATAAAGCTGAAGAGTTTGTTTGTTTGTTTGAACGCGCTAATCTCAGGAACTACTGGTCCGATTTGAAAATTTCTTTCAGAGTTAGATAGCCCATTTATCGAGAAAGGCTATAGGCTACTTTTTATCCCGGTACGGGAAGTAGTTCCTACGGGATGCGGGTGAAACCGCTGGCAGAAGCTAGTGATGTATAACGGTAACCAAATCATTTTCAGTTGTCATATCGCCGATTTGCCCAATTAATGTGTGGCAAGTATACGGCTGGTCACGATTTGGTTAGCATCATAGTCAAAAGGTGTCATTCACCCTTAACAACTAAAACATCAATCAACTTTCAAAAAACAAATATTCCAAAACAAAATACTATCGCCACTCCACCACCCAACCCTCACCTAATTATAAGAGCCACCATAGACGAACATAATCGGCGATAGGCAATCGCGAACCAGACGTGAGAATATATTTATCTCACAGCATCCCAGCCGCCATTACTCACAGATACAGCACGAATATTAGCCCACGCTGAAATCTGATCCTGATCATCTGCGTCACTTTGACTTTTAAATTAACGGGACTTGTATCGTGAGATAGGGGCTTAATCTTAGGATTGCACGAGCTGTTTGCTCGTTCTTGGGAGATAGAAAAGGTTAGGTTGTAGTATGGTGAAAGGCTAATCAAACCATATTCATGCAATATCATGCGAAGACAGGTAGGTAGATAAATAGGAATGGTATCTATACTAATATTATAAAGCTGAAGAGTTTGTTTGTTTGTTTGTTTGAACGCGCTAATCTCAGGAACTACTGGTCCGATTTGAAAATTTCTTTCAGTGTTAGATAGCCCATTTATCGAGGAAGGCTATAGGCTACTTTTTATCCCGGTACGGGAGTAGTTCCCACGGGATGCGGGTGAAACCGCTAGCAGAAGCTAGTCTATACTAATATTATAAAGCTGAAGAGTTTGTTTGTTTGTTTGTTTGAACGCGCTAATCTCAGGAACTACTGGTCCGATTTGAAAAATTCTTTCAGTGTTAGATAGCCCATTTATCGAGGAAGGCTATAGGCTTTTTATCCGGGTCCGTGCCGAGGTTCCCACGGGATGCGGGTGAAACCGCTGGCAGAAGCTAGTTTTTAAATAAAGCTCTTAACTACTAACTACCTATTAATAACTCACACACTCTGTGTCCTTTAACACCGTCGATAACATTACAAATGTATGTATGTACTTGTTACATTTTTATTGATAATCATAAAATTGTAAATTGGTATCGCGACATCGGTAGCAAGCGATCGACTGATAAGAATCCTTATCAGTGCGTTATCACGATGGAGCTGCAATCATTAGCACACATTACATGGCCCTATCTAATCATTGTGTTGTACCTATTTGTGTTATTTACTTGTGTATGTTGGTAGTACTGTAATTTGAAAATAATAAGTCACTACATATGAAAACACTAGCTTCTGCTAGCGGTTTCACCCGCATCCCGTGGGAACTACTTCCCGTACCGGGATAAAAAGTAGCCTATAGCCTTCCTCGATAAATGGGCTATCTAACACTGAAAGAAATTTTCAAATCGGACCAGTAGTTCCTGAGATTAGCGCGTTCAAACAAACAAACAAACAAACAAACAAACTCTACAGCTTTATAATATTAGTATAGATAGTATAGATGACGGTTTCTGAGAAGGATTAGACACAAGTATCTCTATCTACTCTTATATATGAACCACCGTCCGACGCAAAAAATATTTGACTGTTTTTAATGTGTTTCAATGGTGTTTGTACGTCATTCTGTGGTTGTAGCGCTTAAACGTAAAAACACGTTGACGATTTTAGCCTACTTACATTTTGCTATGTGAAAACTTCTTGTCATTATCTACCTGTGTATAAACACTGTCAATTTCAAAAACCGAGACCAACAATCGGTAGTCAAGTTCATCATGAGGTACATAAACCACTTTTTTCCTATAGAGGTATGAATGTGAATCACTAACATTTCACAATATTGTGGAAACATAGTAGCTTTGAATAAAGACTTTTTGGAAAGGAGTCTTTTTTTACAAAATGACGAAAAAATTAGCAATCTGCAATAATGGCATCCACGGTCGATTTCGACTACGGCGGCTGTTCTCATATAAGGAGATCAGCCAGCTGCGCAGGACATATTATAGTGTACGAGCATTTGCGCAGACACAAGTGCACTCACTATTGCTTTACTCTCATAGCCCGATGGGCCGGCAATCCGACACGACCGGAAAGAGATCAGGCGCAGGTGCTCTTCGATGCACGGGTGAATCAATCACCAACTTCCAGCTACGGGCTGCTTTGTGAAAGTTTTAGAAAACCCACAAAGCGATTTCGGCCCGACCCGGGAATTGAACCCGAGACCTCAGGCACAGCAGCCGCGCTTACGACCACTAGACCAATGAGGCAGCAATCTACAGTCATACCTTTCAGAATATACAATACATTCTGACATCTTCTTAATTAAGATCGAAATTAGAAGTCACTAATTTCAAAGTATACTACCTATGTTTTATTTTATTCCAAGTAAGTACTGACTGTTGTTTACAATGACAAATCAATATTTTTTACTGTGAAAAGGCATGACTCCAAAGAAAACTGTCGCGTGATCTACCATATTTATTTTAATTAGAGCCTACTTCTTTCAGTTCTGTATTAAAACTGTTATTTCTTTACCTGTATTTTTAGTAAACACCTGAATTCCATCTATTAATTGCCTATCTAACCAACATCATCCTGTTCACCATCCATCGAAAAACCAGCATTTCCGGGGCGAGAGTGTGGGGAAATCTTCGCAAGCTTGGGGGAGCCTTTTGCCCAGCAGTAGACTTTTGTTAGTGGTGAGGGTCATCTGGTATGCGCATTGCAAGACTAAACTAGATTCAAAAACTGTGGATGAAAGTTGAAAGAGGTAGGAATTTAGAGGTACCAAAGTAAATTATGCTAATGATATTAAGTGATAACGATAATCATGATAATACTAATCATGATAATACTAATTCCTAATCGTCTTTTTATCTGTACATATCTAACAGTTTAGAGTAGTCTTTTCACGTGATCTGGCTAGCTTATTTGAATATGAGATATAGAATTTTGAGGATCTTTCAGGCTATTAAATCAGATTTTTTCCCTAGTTCTTTTTTGATGACTAGATTAAAGACGCATATTCATTTGAGTATATGCTCCTTGAGTTACGTGTTACATTTAAGTTTTCCTTATACAACATAACACGCGCATCATGCGAGCTCAATTAAACTAACATTACCTCATCACGTTAGATCGCAAAGCTAGATAACATTAAATTTATTGACCCTCAGATTGATAAACAGTAAGATGTTATCATTCGAAAGCGATTTATGCACCGAACATGTGTCCTTAGGATGTGGGATGAAGTTGTGGTCAATCTTGTTTTGTTTCTGACAAGCGACACGAGATGGCGTTGTTCTCAAAAAAGGTTTGATTGTTATCCGATTGAAAAGCTTGGGACGAGATTTTGTTAAGGATTTTAATTTTTAAGTGTTTTTAAGTAAAATTACGAGAAGAAATATGCAACGAATTTAAATTAATTTAGTGCATTTTTATAGACGCTTTTAAAAAGTCACAATAATATTATGAAGTCGTAAATTAGTCAAAAAGTTAGAACCGACGTCATATATGGTAATTTATTAACATCTATGTTTTTTAATACCCAATTTAAGATGTCGTCAACCGATATGATAATTTAATCTACAAATTAAGTATAACCATAAAATCAAGATTATTATCAATTCACTTAATCAAAACGATGACATTTTGTAAAACAGAATCCAAACTAAAAAAAAACAATCGATTCAAAAATCTAACCGAAAAATTCATTAAATCATAACCCGGAATTTCTAATCCTAGTAATGTAGTAACATATATAAATCTCCCTTTATCGATTAAAATCGTTATCTAAAATGTATATCTTGAAATGATCGATCAAGCAGTTATCGATAAACCGGGCTCATGCGATTACGCTCGAGATATCGATCAAATTACATGGATAGTGTGTGTTTACCAACGGTACATGGGCGAGACAGGATAGTTTCAAATTCAGAAGCCTATTAGTGCTGTTGATTGCATTTCGTTTTTTCGACAAAAGCGTTTTAGAGCTTTATTCTTTTTTTAAAAGCATCAAAAAGTGTTGTTATTTTTTCTTTTTTTTTTTTAACGAATGCCCAAAAAGAAGGAGATTCTCAATCCGTCGGGATTTAACTTATTTTTGTTGATAGAAATATGTGTTGTAATAGGTTGATTATTCATTTTATACCTATGTAGTATTATTATGTTGATTATATACTTTAAGGCTTAACAGAGTATTGTTAAGTCATGCTGTTAAGTAATATTTAATGGTCTTGATTCAAGTCCATTATTTAGATACATACTTGCATTATGCATTGACTTGAAGCTATTTTTTTTAATGTTTGTTAAAAATTGCATACCTATTTATGGTTTTACCAATGATCTATTTTATTTTTTAGCAACACGCTGCTTCTAAAGCAAATTGTAAAAAAACTTCATCATCATCATCATCATCATCATCTCAGCCATAGGACGTCCACTGCTGAACATAGGCCTCCCCCTTAGATCTCCACAGATACCTTTTGGAGGCGACCTGCATCCAGCGTCTTCCGGCGACCTTCACAAGGTCGTCTGTCCACCTTGCTGGTGGACGTCCTACGCTGCGCTTGCTAGTCCGTGGTCTCCACTCAAGCACTTTTCGACCCCATCGGCCATCCGCTCTGCGAGCAATATGGCCTGCCCATTGCCACTTCAACTTGCTAATCCGGTGGGCTATATCGGTGACTTTAGTTCGTCTACGGATCTCCTCATTTCGGATTCGATCACGTAGAGAAACCCCAATTTAAAAAGACTGAAAAAACTTATTTAGAAAGTATTTATCCTGTTTCCTAAATCCCTTTTAGGTGTACATAGCAAATAGCTTATCTCGCATTCATTAGTGTGCGTTTATATCGACTGTCGTTATCGATAGATGGCTATCGACTGGCCTAGCGATTTTAATCCTCGCATCGATAACGTAATCGGACTTGCTTATTTTTTTTACTTTATCAAGATAATGAAATACGATGGAATATATTTGTTAATGCAATATTATTTTTGGTGTATTTAAATTAGGAATATATCTGATTTCTTACATTTAGGTATATCTAACGATATTAATATAATAGTATTGTAACAGTTAATTCCTCATATGCCTAGCTTCTTCCCGACTATGTCGGGGTCGGCATCCAGTCTAACCAGATGCAACTGAGTACCAGTGTTTCACAAGGAGCGACTGCCTATCTGACCTCCTCAACGCAGTTATTAATACTGACAGTAAATTATTAAATTATTTTGTAATTGGATTTTCTCCTATAGTGGATATTTCTTGATTAATTGATAGATAACATGTAGATCCGACTTAAGCTGATTTAAGATTGGCGTCTCTGCAGGTTAGGTACTCTATCTAGTAAAGAGATTAGTAGACTTTCTATGTAAGAAGTATACTTTGTATGTAGAAGCAAACCGCACGCTCACACGTTTAATTCACTGAATAGGGGGATATCACACTAAAATGCGTGTGAGTAATTGAAGAAAAAAATCTATACCGAAATACTAGGCGGTCCCATAATGAACTGGCCTGATATAGTTCTAGGCGACATATCGCTACATATTATGTGGCATTAAAAAGTACGTTTATCATGTACTTAATTAAAAAATACGCATCGACATGAAATGCTTAGTTTTAGTTTAGTAGGCATTTGAATGACGAGAGTCGCGTATTTTTTCCGAATGTCGAAAACTGAGTATCGAAGTCTCATAAAGTTTCTGTTTAAAGCAGGTTTATCCCCTGCGTGAATAAAAAAATTAATGGATGGCGTGTATAAGAAGTCTGTCCCCTCCTATAACATAGTGAAAAATTTGGCTAAAAAGTTTCGCCTCGGGAGATAAACCGTCGAAGACATTGGGTATGACGGTTGGCCTGTGGAAGTGCTCACTTCCGAAACAATTGCTAATATTGAAGAGGAGGATCGGAGTGACCGCCGTTTGAAGATTAGAGAAATTGCAGCTATCCTTGGGCTCCCTAAAAGTATTTTTCATAATACCCCCCATGAACATCTTCACATGAAAAAAGTGAGTGCAAGATGGGTACCGAAACTTCTTTCAGCGGTACAAAGACGGGCGTTGCGTTTCAGAGTTTTTGGATCTTTGTGGAGGTAAATTCAAAGATGTGATCGAGCGGCTAGTGACTGGTGATGAAACTATGATCTTGTATTATGATCCACAAAGCAAGCGCGAGTCAATAGAATGGCGTTATAAGGGTGAAAAGCCTCCCAGAAAGGCAATAGGCTGCCTTTTTTGGGGTAAAATTGTGATTACTTTTATAAAGGTGAAGAGATGTTAATTCGCAGATGTCAGAAGTGTATTGGTATTCATTTTGATTATATTGAAAAATAAAATCGGTTTCGTTTCATTTCCTCCATTATTTCATAGTTAGGCCAATTCATTATGGGACCGCCCACGTATATGCCCTCTAGATCGACATTGAGCAACATGAGATGTTTTTGAAAATGGCTAACCATTTATACATATAGATGCAAATACACATATTTGACACAGAAACTGATTCTTCTAGTTTCAGATATTATTATCTTCATAGACTATATGATAAAAAAAAATGAAAAAATATTTACATAGGACACGACCGAGCTTCTGATTTGCTTACGTCAAACGAAGAGCTATTTTTTTTTTCAGAAATATTTTATCTTAAATTTTCAACAAATAGATTCATAAATTATTTGAAAAAATAATATGTGTCAATTTAGCTTAATATAATTTATACAATTCATTGACTACTGATAACAATAGCGATTAATTAAATCTATTTTATCGATGTGTCTGTTTTTTTGATAGAGTGAGGATATTTAGCAAATAGTACCTAAATGGCCTAGAGTCTATAATAATCTATAGTCTAGGGGTTAATGACCTTGCACCTTGAACACTAATGTAGTTTTAAAGTCTCGCAAGTGACGTGACTTCTATCAAAAAAACAACTGACTATCAGCCGTTCCTAATATTTAGTCTATCTATTGTTTTCTTCACTAGAGATAGATATTTGGCATTACTTGAAAAGGGCTAATATAAATATTCTAGCTCTATTAAGCGAATCAAAAGATAGACAACCCTAACTGGGTTTAAAAAGTACCTAAACATCGTGAGTAAACCTAGAAGAACCTAGAAGAGTAGGTAGAGTAAAACGTGAACTTTTTTGACATTTACCACCAATGCATTTAAGAAAGGCCTATTATTAAAGAAACAAAATGATCGTAGCGTCAAATATACAGATGTCAAAATAATCTTCGAAACTAACAGTCTTCCTTAAAAAAATCGTGGTTACCCTAATCCTAACCGTAGTTAAAAATCTAAAAACCTTCAAGGACAGCTAGTTAAACTAAGGTTAAAACTTGAACTTCCGTTAAATTTTGCTCCATGGAAAATACGCGGTAATTGCAAGAATAAATTGATAATTACCATATTCACCTCTAAACAATAATACGAAAAATAACTTTATTGGTGTCGCAACGAACTGTACGTTTTCCTTGTAAACTTAAGTTACGGAAATAATATAATTTGCTTAGTATTCCTGTTCTTATCGATCGACTATTTGTTTAGCGTAGCCACACACTGCAATTTTTTAGTCGGCCGATAGTTTCTTTGGGCTCATAAATCAGTATGAAGATGAATGGTAGTACGCACATTACAAAGATCAGTTAGATATTTAGCCGTTCTCAGAAAACTGAAAACTTGATTGAATTCGCGATTTTCTTAAAAAGTCTTTTCTTAAAAACTGTCGGCCGACAATTGACCCAATGGTTGGACATTGGGTCAATTGTCGGCCGACAGTTTAGTCTGCAGGTGCAGGTACTCTTTAAAACTAATAATATTTTTAAACTAGTTGCAACATGTTTGTTAGAATATGAGTCCTGGTATTAAACATAGTAAGGCCCAAGAAGTACGTCATCGTCCGTCTTTCTTATAGTTATCGGCACGGATATTGAGCCCTGAATAGGACTGTATATAAAATTTAATAAAAATGCTTCGTGAAAAATTATAAGAGTTGTATTCCGCAAGGCTTATTTTTGACAGAACAGTGAAAATTTAAAAAAAGATAAAACAAAACACAGACACAAAGAGGTTCCTACTTTACAGGTTTTAGTGTTTTACATTAAAAAAGGTTTTAACGTTCAGGGTATCCCGAACATCCCCCCGGGCGTTGAGAGCTCGACTCTCAACCAGAATCTTCCGAGTGAGCTATAGGTAAGGGGCATATCTTGCTGAAAGCCCGACGAAAAACATCACCACTTGAAATCATGATGTCCGCGACACGACTGATGCCATCATGTCCAGGGAACACCTCTGTGACTCGACCCAGGCGCCATTTTAAAGGAGGTACCCTGTCCTCCTTAATGAGCACAAGAGTGCCTTTTTCTAATGGCTTTGTGCAGGATCGCCATTTCGTTCGTTGCTGGAGCTCCGACACATATTCCTTACACCATCGTGACCAGAAGTGCTGACGAAGTTGCTCTATGCGTTGATATGGGGTTAACTGAGTTAACGATCGGTCCTCGAGGTTTGAAGATGGAAGTGATGTCAGCGGTCGTCCAATTAAAATGTCCAGGCGTAAGCGGCGACAAGTCGTTAGGGTTCGAAGAGAGTGGTGTGAGTGGGCGAGAGTTCAGTATAGCTTCGATACAGTGTTCAACTCCTCATATGTTACATTACAATTGCCCAGTACTCTTTTTAAATGATACCTAACAGATTTTATACCGACCTCCAAAAGACCTCCAAAGTGCCGGGAATAAGGAGGGATAAAAAGAAAGTTAATGTCTCCATTTGATAACTCACCGGATAACAAATCGCAACTACCCTTTAAAAACTTACCACGTTCGTGATAAGCACCAACAAACGAGGTCCCAGTATCAGAGTGTACATGTTTAGGTTTTCGCGAAAGAAACCTACGTAAAACTGATAAAAAATTGCTGCTTGTTAAATCACCTGCCAACTCTATGTGTACAGCCTTAGTCGTAGAACAATGTACACTTTCGTAAGACGACATCCACGTCCATGCCTAGTGGCTGACATAATAGGTCCAGCATAATCTACACCTATTATTTCAAAGGGGTAACCTCCCGGAATCAAGCGCTTTTGTGACAAGCTACCCATCAGAGAAGCAATTACCTGTCCCTTTGTACGACAGCAAGCAATACATTTCTTATGAATTGATTTAGCTAATCGTCTGCCACCAATTGGCCAGAAATTCTCTCTTATGGACGCGAGTATGAGCTGCGGTCCAGCATGCATAAGCTTTCTGTGCATAAATTCAAATAATAATCGTGTAACGACATGAGTGGACTGTAATAATAATTGATGCTTTTTATCGAAAGCAAAGTGAGAAATATCAAGACGACCTCCAACACGAATTAAATGTTGGTCGTCCAAAAACACATTAAACTTATTTAAGGGACTCTTTGTGGGTAGTTCCTTTTTATTCAATAACAGTGCGTATTCGAGGAATGATATCTTTTGTGAGCTTCGCATAATAACATGTAGAGCCTGTTTTAACTCATGAGTGGTAAGAAATAGATGTTTAGATAACTCCTCTTTTTTACAACGACTTATTAATCTCAATACGTATGCAACCGACCATTTGAGTGTAGTTAAGTTTGAAAATCTATGAAAGTCTATAAGAAATGGTCGAGAAATTTTATTTGTAACGAATAGAGAAACTTCGGACCTAATTTCGGGAAGTTTATTCGTCGCAACTGTCGGATTATCAGGCCATTTAGAGACATATCGTAAAAATTCAGGGCCTGACCACCATAAATCTAAAGATTGCAAAGAATTTACATCTGTTCCACATGATATAATATGGTCAGCTGGATTTAAGTCTGTGGGAACATGTCTCCAAGAGCAGACCGCAGTTTTGTCCAATATCTCAGCGACACGGTTACGTACAAAAGGTTGTGACTTTATTGGAAACATTTTAATCCAACCTAAAACAATCGTTGAGTCAGTCCAAAAGTCACATAGTACGATCCGTGGAACTCTCAATGCATTTAATAATAGTAAGTCGCGTAAGATTTTGGACCAAATTCTGGATATTTCAGACGGCAGCTCATCGTCCCACCCCAATTTAAATACCCAAAGCTTTTGCATGAGGGTTTTTATGACAATAATGCAAGGAGCTAATAGACCCAGTGGATCAAAAATTTGACCAATTGTAAAAAATGTCCCACGCTTTGTCATGACTTTATTAATATTGGGATTCAACGAAAAAACTAAGACGCCAGTCTCAGTATGCCAGCTCAAACCTAACATTTTACAAGGTTCTAGTGAACCAATATTCAAACTGAATGAAGAATGACCTATATGATCGGGTAATACTTGAGGAGTATTTGATTTCCATCTATGTAATGGTATTCCAGTTGAATTAAGCTCAACTGTTCCTTCAGTAGTTAAAGTACTTTCACAGACAAGGTCATGATGAGCTACTAAATATGCAACCTTCTGTGGATCAGGTGCACATAAAGACAAATGGTTAAACTCTAAATACTCTTTCATAAAATCACAATAACGAATGCTAAATGATGTCTGGCTCTGAACGCTACACTCTAATGAAAGCAAACACTGCTTAGCTTTATGTTCGGAGTGACCTAAGTTATAATGTGATTGTTTTACTGTTAATCTAACACAAAAATGGCCATCTTTCAGACGCGTAGTGTTTTTAATAAAGTGCTCTTCACACATTTTTTCTTCTAGATACTGTACTGATGACTGATGGCTAACTTCCTCGAGCTGCCTAAAACGCTTTAAACGGTTTTGGATGTCATCGGTACTTGAGTCATTCTGTAAAACATTAGCTTCAGAATGATGAATATTCGTAAAATTACAAATTAATGAGGGTGAACGCGACACTTGACCACTATTAACCATAGGGCCTGAAACTATCCAACCTAGTCTAGTCTCAAATAGTACCGGTTTACCTATACCGAGGTTTATCTTTTCTGTACCCAAGATGTCCCAGAAAATATCTGCACCTATAATTAAGTCCACGGAGGATGGTGCATAAAAATGAGGATCAGCTAGGCATAAATCACTCGGAATATTTATGTCATTAAGATTAAGTTGACGACAAGGCACTTCTTCAGTGATAGAAGGTAAGATGTAACAATTAATATTTACAGAAAAGTTTTCATTCAATGATTTTATCGGAACGCAACACATTTTACTTATTAGTGAGTTGGAATTATTTATGCCAATTAATGTCTCGCTAACCTTAATAGTCGGTAAACTTAATGAATTACAGAATTTTTCTGTGATAAGGCAGCACGTACTACCACTGTCAAGAACAGCACGACCAAGATGTTCGCGGTTACTGCTATCATAAAGTTTGAACAAAGAAGTGGCTAACAGAACGTCTCCTTTATTTCGTACATTCGCCGTGACTTGTGCCGACAATGTTAAGTTGTTATTGGGCAATGGCTTCGCAACTTCACTGCTGTTATTGTCGTTACCGATAGAGGTTGATGGTTCAATTGACGAGTTAGCTTTACCATCAGTAATGTGAACAAGAGTGTTGTGTTTACGCTTACACACTTTGCAGCCACTTGCTTTGCACCGATTTGCATAATGACCCGAACGGAAACAGTTAAAACATATCTTATATTGTGGTAGTAACTCCAACCTCTGTTCATTACTAAAACCTAAAAATTGTGAACAGTTATTAAGACTATGTTCACCGCTACACTTCGGGCAATGTTTAAATGAATTAGACTGCTTATCTGGCGCACTGGTTACAGACACCATGCTTTTATGTTTAATGTTAGAAAGAGATGAATTATTAGCACTATTCTGTGACATTTCAATAGTCTCTAACAAATCTGAACGGCTTCGCAAGAAGTCAAAAAATATGTTCAAAGTAACTGACTTGTCCTTTACAAACCTACCTTTAAATTCTTCCCACTCTCGAAAGGTTTTAGCATCCAATTTGGTTGAAACCATGTGAATCAACAGCGTGTCCCA
Organism: Helicoverpa assulta; assembly: GCA_963856015.1. Taxonomy (NCBI): domain Eukaryota; kingdom Metazoa; phylum Arthropoda; class Insecta; order Lepidoptera; family Noctuidae; genus Helicoverpa; species Helicoverpa assulta. The sequence continues at coordinate 1,919,021 of CAWLCW010000008.1, forward strand.
ATGATCTGTTGGCTCTCCTAATGACTCCAATGAACGCAAATTCTTATTTACAGAATCAATGACACGTTTTAAAGCTACGGAAGACTCTTTTTTAACAGTCTCGAGGTTGAATAATGCTGCAACATGATTGTTTATTAAAACCCCCTTGTTGTCATAGCGTTCGCATAGTATCTTCCATGCCACAGAATAGTTGTTGGCGGAAAACTCAATGGATTGGATCACAACAGCAGCTGATCCCTCGAGACACGCTTTAAGATAATGAAACTTGTTGACGTCATCAATATCATCATTACAATGTATCAAGCTAGAGAACGTGTCATGGAACTCCAACCATTTCTCATAGGAACCACTAAACTTAGGCAGTTGTATGGTAGGTAATTTAACAAGCCTGCGATTACGCGTTTGTGCTGAACTATAATCACTTTCCAAAGGTTCATTCTTAGTTGGTTTCAAGTTACGTGTAAGTAAGTCTTGAGCCTTTGCAAAGATCTTATAATACTTAGATTCAAACTCGTTACGCTCCGGTAGTTGACTATTGACATCATCAGCTAAACACTCTAATTTTGACTGAACCTCGTCAAATTGTGAAAATAAACTTTCCATCTTACCCAAACGTACTTGCAATTCGCACACCTGTGACGCATCCAATGACTCATCCAACTCGTTGACATAGTTGGTAAATGCTGTCAACCGACCCTTGCAACTCGCGCGTTTTCTGACTAACTCCTTGTCGGTCATTTTGGAGACCGGTATTAATTACACTGTAATGTTAAATAAGTTAATACCAATTCTTAATGTCTCACAAACTTAACAGTAAGACTTGCAAATAATAATAAGGGAATACAACAAGTTAAAGTATACAAATAAGAGTACCTACCTAATAGACTGTCTGATACTAACTTACATTAGTGAAAACTTAACAGAAAACCTAAAATAACCCTTAAAGATGTATTACAATAATCACTATGTTCATAACACACCTAGTTTCTGCTTAGTTTAGCACTGAAGTTAGTTAACTGCAGATAAATTAATTATCTGGTTACAACAGCCTAAATAAATAAATAGGTAGTACTAACCTTAACAATTTTCACTTAGCCGAAATACCTATTACCTTACCTATATTTTATTTAGAGCACTGGGTACCTTTGCCTACAACGAATAAGATTATCAATGAACACCACTGTATGCATATCCGCGTCCAGTTTCTCCAAATTATATAGATTTCCTCGTAGGCCGTAATTAGTTCTTCTTATTTTATCCGATCGCAAGGACCAATGAATAGGACTGTATATAAAATTTAATAAAAATGCTTCGTGAAAAATTATAAGAGTTGTATTCCGCAAGGCTTATTTTTGACAGAACAGTGAAAATTTAAAAAAAGATAAAACAAAACACAGACACAAAGAGGTTCCTACTTTACAGGTTTTAGTGTTTTACATTAAAAAAGGTTTTAAGAGCGTGTACGCTCGCCGCGCGATGTCAACTTTAGGTAATTCAACGCAAAAAATCACGCAGACTAGCGTCTCGGCCACTCGCGGCTGTGTGCGTGCCTATCATACTTCACGTATAGTCACACAAACCATTTTGATCCTTTCGAGTGAAACTAGTACAGCAAAAAATATATTACTTAGTAAATAGTTATTAGCGAGAAAATAGTGTAAATCTATGGACGACTAAAATATGAAAGCATGAAAATAAGTTGTTAAGAGCGTGTACGTTCGGCGCGCGATGTCAAGTATAGGTAATTCAACGCAAGAAATGCGGTACCTACATTAGCATCTTGGTTGTGTGCGTGCGTGTCATACTTCACGTATATATGTAGTCAAGCAACCAATTTTAGTCCTTTCGAGTGCACTTATTTATTTATTTATAAATTTTTACAAAAATTAAGTAAATAAATGACTCAGTTTTTATTTTTTAATGAAACCACGTTGTTTTAAATGTATACATTTATTTTGAAATTATATAAAAACAAAAATAAAATAAAAAAGTTCGGAATCTTAAAAATTTGTACCTAGTGTCTCTTAGTGCCATTGACCTGGATTTGCGTGGGTCTAGTATCTCAGGCAGCAGACACAGGTTATAGTAATTTACGAGACGAGTTTGCATTTGGCCTTGCCAAAATTGCCACTATGTTGGATTTAAATTGACATCACAAAGATAATCGTGCTTTGTCACCCAAACTGAACATCGAAACAAAATTATGTTTTGATTGCTTAAGTATATTTGCTTCAAAATTAATTTCAAGCTTAAAAAGTGTGCCATATTTGAATGGGAGTGATCTTACATTTTTTTCGAGTTATTCAATACAAGTTCTTTCATTTGATACCCTTATTGTGGAATGCATATTAAAAACAATTGCTCCTCCATCTTGGATATTCCGCCATGTTGGATTTTAAGAAGGAAGTTACATAGTGAATCATGCATTGTCATCCAAACTGAACGTGCATACAAAATTTTAGATCAATCGGTTAAAGAAATATTCTTCAAAATTGAAACGTAAGATTAACCCACATACCTATGATACATACATAAACGCAAACCTGAATCAAACACAAAAAAAAAACTAAACTATAAAAAAAATATACTCACCAACGTATCAAGATGTATCGGTCGCGCTCAAAATATCCACTATTCTCGGTATCGACGGCAAAGGTCATTCACCCTACGCGATGCTACGGAGCGATACGTCCTCTCTCTGTGCAGCCGCGCGGCGGTCTGGTTTGAGTTGACTCGCGTGCAGCGTTTTATAGTAGGTTTTAAATAATTTATAAAAAAATAATAACGAAAGATTAAATTATGAAATAAAGTTTATATTTTAAAGAAAGAGTTATATTAATATAATAAATAATTGTTATATTAAATTAAGTAAGATAGGCAGGTGAAAAAAGCATTTGAAATTCATAATATTTGACATTGTTAAAATATTTTTTTCTGAAAGATAGGGACCTGAATTAAAAAATGTTTTCAATTAACTATATTCAGGGGGATTTTGTCCATGAGTAAAAATTTTTTTATGATAAGATTTGTCACTGTTTTCACATCAATTTGAGCTTCGAAATAGACGCTGAACGGGAATTTTATAAAACATATATTACGTTACAGGGGATTTAAGTATTTAAACTACACAAATCGAAATTTTTGTTCAATTAACTATATAGACAGTGAAATTACCTTGCGTTATTAAAAATTAACATAGTTATAGGATAAGTAGTTACTGAGAAACAGTGGTTTGAAAAGTACCATTTTAGGCCAAATGGCGCGCGGCTGACGTACACGCTCTTAACGTTCAGGGTATCCCGAACAAGCCCTGTCCTTCACCTGCGCAGAAGCAATGTATTGGTTTATTGCCTTATGTGTACAGTGCGCAAAGCGATCCCCACTCTTCCGCCGAGAGCTCAATATCCGTGCCGATAACTATAACACAACTGTTTACTTTGAAACTTGAAAGAAAACATTCATAGGAAATAATTATTTTAAGATGCTATAGATGGTTTTGATATATGATTTTTTGATTTGAGATAGATGATTTAAGGATGATTTTGGCATAATATAGAATCTGCTTTCTAACCCGAGAATCCAGGAACTCGAAGCCAGTGGTTTTTCTCAACCACTACACATACAAAAATACATCTCCAAACTAAACATGTAACCCTAATTGAAATATAACCCTCTCCGGTCACTTATACCCGTCCTTTTATTCCGACGCTTTAACCCTCAAAAGTCAAATGGCCCACGCGCCATGGGAACCGAGGGTGCGAAGAAAAATCACGGGGGGTTGACACCCTAACCGCTGACATATGGTCATGAGGACCCCGAGCGATTACGGGTTTATGGTTCCAAGACAATTTGTTAATGTTGCTAGTTTTAAGTGTAATATTTTTGGAATGTGTGCTACTATTTTACGTTTATGCATGGAGAAATAACGTTAGGCGGTGGGACGTAATATTTCAATTTGAAATGCATAAATCTATCTAAGTAGTACATTTTTGCTCTTAGAATAATAGGATGTTTTTTTATTTATTTTAGAAAAAATATACGCTATTTATAAGAAAATCTTTGTTCTGCAATATCTTAATTATTTGAATTAAAAACTAAAATAAATAATTTTAATACAGACGTCAATCAATTAAAAAATTAGCACCTTATCATAAGAATTATACGAAAAAATATATTTATTGACGTATCAAATACTAAAGAAACCGAATAAAAATTAATATGATATCCTAAATTATGTCAATAACTTACTCAAATACCATATTTAATATAAATGAAGTGACTTAGCATATTTTTACATATTAGATGGTCATGGATCATATTACTTAGGTGCTATATTATATTTATGTTTAAAAATTGGCTATTAACACTTGATTATGATCTTTGTGCTACCGTCAAAATATTCAAATATACCTTTATGATAAGTTATTGGAAATTAGGAGAGAACCGCCTAAGGGCCTCAGAAAACTTAACATATTATGCAAAATATGCCATGATTTTTTGAATAGTTATTTTGAAGCGATTTAATTCTATAATCTGGTATCTTTTTTAAGATTTATTTTTGTGCATAATAGTCTAGAATATTACATCTTTAAGATTTCTTACATCTAATTCAGGAATTGTCTGTGTGTATTAAATGGGAGAAGACTCGGAGTACGATAATTTCAGAGTGTGGTATTTAAATAAATACTTCTGATTCTTGCTTAATATAATTTTCAGAATAATAAATTAACCAATCAAATTCAACAGAACTGAAAACAAAACTTCAGTGAAGTCACACAATTCAATTAAGAAATATATCAATATTTATCGATGGATGCAACTGTTTTTTAAAACACTCGACATCGCGTAACACGGTGATAATATTATCAGTCTTATCACTGTTATCAGATGTGTTTCTAGCAATATACCAGCTATTGCTAGTCATTGATAAAAATGTATACTTTTAAACCGTTTGATAATTAAAAATATAATTGTGGTAATTTTCTTTGGAAGTGAACACCTGCTTCTATTTATAAGTAGATGATGTTAAATATCGATATTTACATAGAGTTGTAACTTTGATGAATCCATTAGAGATGTACTTACTGGCTGTAATTTTGGATTAGCATGTTAATAATTTTATAGGAACTCGTGGCTAAGCAAGAGCGATTCGTCCGTAGATGGGTAACCTATCTTGTCATGATGAGATCTTTCTGGAAGCACGTTAAATAGGTGAGTCTCGGCTGTCTTATGCACATTTTTAACAGTCGTTATATGTAGTCAGAAGCCAGAAAGTCTCACAACCAGTCCTGCCAAGGTTTTGCCCAGGTAACTAATTAGGTAGGCAGTCGCTTATTGTAAAACTCTGGTTCTCAACGGGTTAGAGTTTGAGCTGACCCCAACTTTGGGCTAAGCAGATAATGATGAGTTTTGGATCAAAAGATCACATTGTGTACTTTTTTTTTTTTTGTGCCGTCTTCTGCCTTTTAGAGAGGGGCCACGAGGACCAAAGACGACTTTCGTGACCTCTCGGCAGTGGCTAGTCGCCTGCATCTACTGGCGATCCATCTCAGCAGCAGCTCGTGCAATGCAGGTAGCAGGAGTTCCCCGGTCTGCTACCCACTGGCTGCTGCTAGTCACATAGTGTACCTACTATTTCTTATTTTGTTTGTAGTGCATAACTCATGAATGAACACTTTTCCTCATAAATTCTGCACGGGATGACGAACCTCTTTGCTCTCAAAAACAAGATCCTATCAAGGAAAACTTGAATAATTGTTTATGGTACAAACCATAATAGTCATAGTGTAAGATAAGTCTTATGTGTCAACTGTGGGACTTCACCAACTGAGAATCGAACCTGGGCCTTTGTTATGACCTAGTTATCATACTGACGCAAAATGATTCATTTTGAACTGACTTTATAAGTAATTTTTAATATCTGGTTACTTACTTATTTTAGCAGGAATATGAAATCAATATTCTTTGAATTGTGTTTTTATCTCGGTTGTAATATTCCATAGTAAGGAGGAAAAAATGGCATAAAAAATACATTGTATTAGAACTATTGTTTGTTATTGAAACAAAAATAAAAATCTATGTCACTTGGAAAAGTTTCAGTGGCATTATGTTAAAAAGCTGCCGCAGAAATCACCCAAAAAGTAGAAAAGATGCTCTAAAATTATATATTAGTTTATTTGATAGCTCCAATCAAGTAGACTTAACACAAGTCCAAGTTAGGACATTACTTTGAAAGGACCCTTAATTCTAATTCATTTCTGAACGAACTTTTACATGACACAAAGCTTCCTTAAGCTATAAAGCAATCAAGGAGACAATATGAAAAAAAAAACATAAAATAAAATATCATACCTACCTATCTCAATACAATATCAAAACCTATTACCAACCCTTTCAATACCCACGGAAATCATAAGTAAATACTTACATCTGTTAACATGCATCTACATGGTACAATAGTCCCTAACATATGAGTTTAAGGGTGCGTCTACACGGTGCATGTAGCTGGAGCAAGTTAACATGCGCTAGTGACAAGAGCACGCGGATGGGTATTTTGCTTTGGTACATGCGCAAGTCGCTATATCCGCACGTTTTTAAAATTAAAAAAAAAAGACGTTCAAGGCCGATTTCGGACACACGCGTCTGTTCTCATATAAGGAGATCTGTCAGCTGCGCAAGACATATTATAGTGCACAAGCATTTGAGCAGACACAGGTGCACTCACTATTCCTTAGCCCGGTGGGACGGCAATCCGGCACGACCGTGACCGGTGAGAGAGATCAGATGCAGGGCCGACATTAACGTGCTCTCCGATGCACGGGTGAATCAATCACCAACTTCCAGACTGCTGCAGTTACAGGCTGCTTTGTGAAATTTTTATTAAACCCACAAAGCGATTCCGGCCCGACCCGAGACCTCAGTCATAGCAGTCGCCCTTGCGACCACTAGACCAACGAGGCAGTCAATGCACACGCATTGACTGCCTCAACATGCGCAAGCTACTTGCACCGTGTAGACGCACCCTAACTGTCCACCTGACTTGGAATTATACCGGGCGGCAAGACCAAAGGGTATTGTGCGTCAAGTGAACAGACTTACGGACTTATACGCAAATGACGGCGCTGCGCCCGCGCACAACTTGTGACAGAATTACGCGGTCCGTTTGTTCCTGGTTCATTGTTTTTTGAAGATGGGAAGATGGCGGATAAGTATGGATGTTTGTTTGTTGGTTTGTTGGTTGGTAGTTAATGTTTTATGGGATTGTGAGTAATTTGTGTTTTTTTTTGTAAGGCTGTTTTTTCAGGAATAATTGGGTAGCTGGTTTGGATTAAGTTTGTTATGTAATTTTCTGATTCCAGCCAATTCGAAAGTTTTGCCAAGTCTGGAGGATTCTTTCTCTAGGCTTTCTCTAAAAAACAGGTCGTGGTTGATAAGAGCTTTTGAAGCCACATTAAAGTCTTCGTTCAGAGGCATAAATAATGTACCTACATATAGTTATCGGCACGGATATTGAGCCCTGACCTTCACCTGCGCAGAAGCGATTTATTGGTTTATTGCCTTATGTGTACAGTGCGCAAAGCGATCCCCACTCTTCCGCCGAGAGCTCAATATCCGTGCCGATAACTATACATACATATCTACATATCATTGACGTCCCACAATTATTAATCTTGCCCTACACTTTTTAAAGATGGCGAATCAATAACAAAATAGTAATCACTAAAGAGCACTATATATTTTCACGTTACAATCCCACATACCGCAGTCTGATAACAAGATGTGGCTGCTATATGTAACAGCAGATATTATTATATTGAGTATATCAACGACTAACCACTTCAGAATAATCCGTACCTACTAGCGATCAGCCTGACTTCGGTTGTGTTTAAATTATAAAGTACTTTATCTTCATTCATTGGTGAAAATCATATGAAAATCTGTTCATTATTTTTGAAATTTTCCGAGAAGAAACTTTAAGAACTTTTTTATAATGTTAATAAAATATGCATTCATAGGTACTATTAAAAACTGCAAAATTTAATTTGTTTGCTGGCGTTTTAAAAGTAAACGTGGTGGTATGAAAACTTGAATAACAAAACTTATCAATTATGAATGAGAAAGTAACTGTCTGTCCAGATATCACACCAAAAATACAGAATCTATGTAAATGGTTTTTATACACCTAGGAATAGTTAAAGATGCTAAGCAATGACATAGGCTTCTTTTTGTCCAGGTGAGGGAAGAAGCTCCCTTAGAAAGCAGAAGGGAACGGGAACAACTGATTTCTAACTGGATTAGTGTAGGATTAGGGTGTGGATAGAATCTCCATTATAACGCAGACGAAACCATATGAAACAGTAAGTATAAACACAGATTGTATTAAACACGATATCTGCAAGTAATACCACTTCAGTGTAATGGTCCGATAAGGTTTAGACCACTTGTGAAGCCTCTTAGTTTTGTGACGTCCAGATATTTTTAGACGAAGATATTTTTAGATGGTATGCTGCATATTTGTGGCGAGTATGTCAGGAATTGGTGTGAATGCGATAACTGTTTTGCACGTGGTTTATATAAATCTATACTTATATGTTGAAGCTGAAGAGTTTGTTTTGTTTGAACGTGGTAATTACTGGAACTACTGGACCAAATTGAAAAAAATCTTTCATTGTTTAATAACTTATTTTTTATCTAGAACTTTTTCGTCGCACGAAATAGATTCAATGGAACGTGGGTGAAATCACCGGTAGAACTTAGACTTTATAGAGGTATATTATGAAAATTATGTATGTATGTCTGCTCTGGTTTAAAAATATATAGATATACTTTAGACCTAGTCTATAACCTGGAAAAGGATATAGGAAATTATGGATGTTTTATTTACATATATGTATATTGCTATTTTTATGAATAAAGACTCTACATTCGATTTTAACAGAAGGATGATGATGTGTAAAAGAGTAACAAACTTCCATCAAATCGGATAATCGTTATTTACCTCTTCAAATATAAATTTTAGATAAAAACATAATCGTTTGAGTACACACTGACATTAGACCGTCTTGCTGATAACACACTCTAATTAACTTATTATTTAGTATCTGTAATTTGACAGTTTTGTGTACTCACTATGATGTGATGAATAATTCTTTGAATATCTATAAATAGAGATATATATGTACAAAAGTGAATCAGAGAATATGACTTGGAATGTAGTTGGCATTGTAATAGCAATATTATTTAATACTACTATATCTACGTCCCTAAGCAACTACTTCCCGCAGCTGGTTAAAGGTAGACTATGCCTATTCTCAGCCTATCTGTGTACCCGCAGCTTGATAAAACATAACCTGTATTTTTTCAGGCTCTTGCCTTTCTGTGTACCAAATTTCATTAAAATCGGTTGCGTAGTTTTTGCGTAAAAGCTTCAATTTACAAATATATAAAAAGCGTAATTCTGAAGAATATTCTTTTTCTTGTTTCTACTTCAACTTGTCCTTGTTTATTCTACTTATTTCTGAAACAAATTAAACCATTCAAACGCTTGACAACAGTACTGATAAGTCACCTTCAAAGTACAACCAGCCAGTGATGTGATACAGATTAAAACACAGAAAAAGTAGTTAAAAAAATACCGTAGGTACAATGATCAAATCTGTATTGACATTCGAAGATAACGGGTCACCTAAGATATAATTATTATCGGCTGTATGTTAATCATGCACTTTCTACTTGTACTTAGTATTAAATATCTTTTGTCAACCATTACGTCAATAGCTGTTTTCTTAAGATTGTTCTATCTTTGTTTTAGGTTTGATAGATAGGTGAATATACTTAAACTAACTTCTGCCAGCGGTTTCACCCGCATCCCGTGGGAACTACTTCCCGTACCGGGATAAAAAGTAGCCTATAGCCTACCTCGATAAATGGGCTATCTAACACTGAAAGAAATTTTCAAATCGGACCAGTAGTTCCTGAGATTAGCGCGTTCAAACAAACAAACAAACTCTTCAGCTTTATAATATTAGTATAGATATGTTACTTAAGAATAGATAGATGGATGAATTCTCTATTATGAATACAAATTTAAATAATAAAAAAAATAGAGTAAGTATATAAAAAAGTTTAGGTGACACATTTACTTTTTCAATACGATTCATTATGTTTTTGTTTTTAAATATTTCAGTAATGTATTATTTTTGTTTTCTTGATATGCCTAAATTTATATTTCTAAAATAGATTTATGAAGTCCTTTTCACTATATACATTCTTGAAAAAATATTTAAGGTTTTCTTTTGTATAAATTTCTAAAATAGATTTATGAAGTCCTTTTCACTATATACATTCTTGAAAAAATATTTAAGGTTTTCTTTTGTATAAAAGATTGTGTATGCATAATCGAAAATATGCAGATACCTGGTTCAGACACAACTGAAAGATTAAAGAGCCCTTGGTCTTATCATCCACTAATGACGTAACATAAACTGATTAATTTTAAACCCGAAAGAACGAAACAATAAATTATTAAAACAGCAAAATTAAAGTTACTTAAGCTAAATTACTTAACAATAACTTAAAATGTATCGACGCATACTTACACTTATCTTAAAGTAATTAAGTAAAGCAGTATTTTTATGTGTAGTATCGAACGAACTTAATGGTTAAGTAAACCTTTTTTGTTTCTTACATTGAGTTTTTAAAGTTATCAAATGTCTCAATTAGTAACATTTGCTGGATTTTTTTTTACTTGGAGATGTTCATAAATTAAAAATGAATGTTAAGTGTGACGTCATCGAAATTGGTTAATTAAAAAAAAAGCAGGTAGGTACATATGTTCTTAAAACATTGATAAAAAAAGGAAAACTCTTTTTGTAGTCTAGTAAATCGACCAATACTCCATTAGGTACTATTGTCATTCAGAAAAAAATACACTTACTAGCCTTTCCCCATCTCAATCCTATCCAATTCCAATCTCCCATAAATAGATCCCCTTACCCTCAAATTCTTGACATAACTTCCCCGTGATACGAACAATATTATTCAGAGGAAATATTTGATTTTTTGTTTATTTGCAAAGTTTCTTAAAGTACTGAACTGATTGGATTTCTTTCACATCTTGAAGCTGTCATTTGAACATCTTTGACAGTATTTACGGGTAATATGAAGCCAGTAAGTCTGACACCAGTCTAACCAAGGGTTATTGTGTTGCCCGGGTAACTGGGTTGAGGAGGTCAGATAGGGCAGTCGCTCCTTGTAAGGCACTGGTACTCAGCTGCATCGAGTTAGACTGGAAGCCGACCCCAACATAGTTAGGAAAAGGCTCGGGAGATGTTGATTTCACTGTTTATTAGCTACCCTATCCCCGTATCACATAGGCTATATTTTATCCGTGTAGGATTTAGCCAGAGACACGGGTGAAACCGGGAGATATAGCTAGTTGATCATAACTACAGTAATTAAAGTTATAACTTAAAGTTATCTTTGGTAGAATGATAAATAAACAATCAAAGAATACTTATTAATATGGAAGATAACGGTGTAACGAACTCGGTTGCTCTTTGGTACAGACGTAGAACAAAAAATATTTTATTTATATGTAGGTATGTTACGGTTAAACTTGGAGATTAGGTGATGTCGATAATTGCCGGTTGCTTTGGTAATTTGACTTTTGACTTTAGTAGTTTACCTACTTTAAAGATCAATGGTTAAGGATTTCTCTTTAAATAATAAGAAAGTAGAAGAAAATTAACTGAGTCGCTAATCTGAGGTATTTTCCTGTAAAAATGTTAAAGGTACGTTATCAGTTATCATAATATTATCCATGTTTTAGACATAGTGTCACTGTAAATTATTGTTGTTACAATATTAAAAACAAAAGACGTAATAAAAATAGTAATACGCTAGTTCATTCTTCTTGTTCAAAGATTATAAATTAGAAACAAAATCGTTGTCCAATTAAATTAATCTATAAGACATTAATAATTTCATTTTATGATACATGTTTTATTTTATTATGAATGAAAAACAAGATTTTAATCAAATGTAAAACATTTGAAGTGTGATAATTAATATTTGGTAATCAATGCTAATAAAATAATAAAGAGGATCCATTTATTTGTTTGTCTGTTTGTACCCTAAATGATCCGAAACTACAGAACCGATTTGAAAAATTCTTTGACTGTTGGAAAGGTACACTCTTCTCGAGTAACATAGGCTATATTTTATCCCGGTACGGACAGTAGTTCCCACGGGACGCGGGTGAAACCGTGGATAAACAGTTAGTATATTATATTTTTTTGACAATCCGTCGCCGAGTTAAGAATAGTTTAAACCTATTTTATTTTAGGTGTGCGAATTTGAAGGATTATCTTACAATAGTGTTTTTTTATTTAAAAAACAAGGATAATGGTCAGTTTGTGTCTAAAAATAAATATATTTCGAATGAGTAACACTTTGTTTAGAACTTGGGAGTTATTTTGCGGAAGATTTCCTCCTCATTTATCAGAATCGTACCTACATACAATTTTATTTTAAACAAAACACCTTAATATTTTGTCTACTTTAACCAACTTTCCAAGAAGGAGGAGGTCCTCAATTCTTCGGCAATAATATAAAAAATACGGTAAATCTATAACTACCAAAGACAACTTCTACGACGATAATATTAAAATCTTATCTTAGTTTTGAACTTATTAGTAGACATATCAAAATAAATAGTTGTTATGATTACACAATGATTAGCAACTAGTAATATGAGAAGTTAAGTAAACTTGAAGTACCTATATACAATTCTTATGAACTATGTAAGAAATATATAAAAATATAAGTATGAATGCAAAAAAATTCCCAAACTTTACCGATACGTGACAAAACAACACTCAAAGGTCACAACAAACCATAAAATCAGACTTTTGTTATAATTCCTAATCTTAATCCAAAAAAACATAAACAAGAATCCAATGAGAAACTACTAAACAAACTTAGGTAGTACTAAACTGCAAAATATAACTTTAAAGTTAAAGTTGGCGAAAAAAAGTGTTCGTTTAAAAATAAGGTTAACTCACGTTTCAGCGGTTTGGGGTTGCTCTGCTTCCTTCGTGACATGACCTAACACGGGGCTCCAGCGATTCCCAACATGACACAACAACACACACTGCACTCGATACTAGTTTGTTCCCACTAACACGCGACCGGCTCCTTCGAAGGTCGGAACGCGACTGACTGGAGGCGTAGTGTAGCACGTTGGTGGCAATTCGCGAGTCTCTTGAGGGCTGGGTTTGGCTCCGCCCCCTTTAAACCCCCCCGCCCCGCTGTAGCGCGTAGCCCCGTAGCGTATGGGCTACTGAAAGTTTTTTGAATTTTCTTTTTGTAATTTTCTATTTTTGATTTGATGATAAAATGATCAGTACGTAACATGTACATATAAATATGTTACATTTAATTGAATAACAAATTAAAAGTTTCGTTCTATTTTATTATTTACTTGATTTTTGTTATCAACCTAAGTACAGTCTCCCACTGCAGGGTGCAGGCCTCTTTTCATTAGGAGAAGGAATGAGCTTCAATCAGCACGCTTGCTCAAGGCGGATTGGCGATTTCAAGATGTTTTTCAGTTCTGGTTTCCTCTCGACTTTATTTGCCTTCACCGTTAATATATTATGATATTGAAGATATATCCACGTACTTCCAAAGCATATTGTTACCCATACAGCCATTTTTGGTCGCAGATATGATAAAGATGTAACAAGTCGCAACAGTTTCGTAACTGGTACGACACAACGTGACTGTGTAGGGATTAGCTTTTATGTGTTGTAACGGTTCAGTAAAAATGTGACGGAAACTAAATTCAGTAACTTTGTGTGGTCGCTGTTTCGATACTTTACAGCTTAATTTGTAACGACACATTTTAGAAACTTTGCGTTTGGTTTGTAACCAGTGTGCAATGTTGACACAATTGTGTTGTAACTGGGTAGTAACATGTGTAGTCGATGTTCCAGAACACTAACACTAACTTGCATTTATAAAAACATGACGAGAGCCAGTTATTCTCAAACTGTCTATGTTTTCTGCCGTTATCAACCATTTAATGAAATTTAAAATGAGTAAACAACCAAAAACCTTACGTAAATTCCGATGGACTTCAACTTTTTACAGAAGAGTTAAAAAAATAAGTACGTCCCAAAATATCTTATTATATATTTTTTTCATGATGTTGCATTGTTGGTAGGGCAAATTGACGGATACCCATTTTATTGAACTTAAAACTTATTCTTTTCTAGGCCATTTACAGGAAAACAGTACGGAATTTCGTACCGAGGAGCTTAGTGGTATAGTCCCTAGTGCCAAAGTTTCAACTTTCGAGCTCCAAATCGCTGTTTTTTCTTTTTCTCGGCCAAAAGAAGACGTCTTCGTCTTTAAACAGAATTAAAATCGCTTGATTAATACCGAGTACCCCAAGTACTCGGTACAAGCGATATTAATTCTGATGAGCCTTCTTTGGTTAGAACAATGCAAAAAAAGGCATCTTGATAAAAACTTTGGAAAACACTGTAACCAAATGTTAAGAGAAACCATCTTAAAAATCTAGTAATTTTGTAACAACTTACCGTAACATGTCGACACGTGTCGACACATTATCGTAAGTTTGTGACTAGTTGCGACGAGCATATTTTTCATAACAAACATGAAAAAATATTTTTCATAGTTCATTATTTATCAATTTTATGAGTAAATCTTGCTAAAATAATTTGTATTAGGATTAAAATATTTGATATTGTATTTAAATGGAAGCTTTTGAGCACTCGATGTGCATCATTTTATATTTTTATTTTATTTAACAAAAGTTTTTCTTTCGCCAGAATTATTAAAACATAATATTACGGTGGCGCGTTGGAAATATCAACATATTCAACGAAATTACACAGTAAACTTTTTTTCCCAATAAGATTTGAGCATTATAAACCATATTAATTAATGAAAACTAAAACTTCGTTTACTTACCTTGAGTTTAACTCAAAGTAAGTAAACCATCATTATGGGATTTCTTGTATTTTGTATTATTTCGTCGTGTCACTCACGCACGAGCCAACGAAATTGATCGAACGAATGAATGATTGAATGATTAGTGCGAACTCTGGTTAAAATATGGTAACAATGTTACGACACGGCGACGTAAATTAGAAACTAAATGTTACTTGTTTATTGTGTCGAGATCTTCCCCATTTTTAGTTGCAGCGACGGCGCTAACACGGAACGTCGACGAGATTATGGTTCGAGATAGATCAGTGTCGACGCTAAGTGTCGAAACGGTTACGTTATGTTCGCAAAAATGGTTATATGGGTAGTTGCATCTATACTAATATTATAAAGCTGAAGAGTTTGTTTGTTTGAACGCGCTAATCTCAGGAACTACTGGTCCGATTTGAAAAATTCTTTCAGTGTTAAATAGCCCATTTATCGAGGAAGGCTATAGGCTACTTTTTATCCCGGTACGGGAAGTAGTTCCCACAGGATGCGGGTGAAACCGCTGGCAGAAGCTAGTAATTTCTAAAGTCCTTTCTTTGAGTCGAGACAGTAAATTGACAATCGCAAATGTCAAACTCCAAAGTCAGGTTTTTGACAAAAATGAAGAACAGATTTCAGTTTCAGTCAATCAAGAGAAACATGCTAAAATAATCCTACTAATATTATAAACGCGAAAGTTTGTATGTATGGATGTATGGATGTTTGTTACTCTTTCACGCAAAAACTACTGAATGGATTTTAATGAAACTTTACAATAATATAGCTTATACATCAGAATAACACATAGGCTACAATTTGTAAACATATTGTTCGAAATACTAAACCTGCGCAGACGAAGTCGCGGGCACCAGCTAGTTACATATAATATCATTCTTTTTGAGGCCTTACCAACTGCAGAATTCACCGTTTGCCCACTAAAGATAGAATTTTGACATAAGCAACATACGAGTGGTGTCAACTATGTATATCTTGTGAGCAAATCAACAGCTGATGACAGAATATTGAGAAAAGCTGTAAAACCCAAGAATTTGGTCGCCATTTTGTTTTGCATTACTTTACTAAGTACAAAACTTACGGTTGATTTCCATTTTTATGTTCTTCTGTTCAAAAGCCATTTGGGATCGGTTTTGTCTACGAATATTTATTTATTTAAACTTTATGCATCAAAAATATTACATAGGCGGACTTAATGCCATAGGCGTTCTTTCCAGTCAACCTTAGGGTGATGCAGAGAAAAACATGGTAGGTGCATTAGCCAATAAAACGAAAACTTAATAATGAATGAAACACTAAATACTAATTACTAATTACGAATAATGTGTAGGTACTTATTCTTTTTCTTCCTTTTTTATTGATCATACATCTCTACAAAACATTAACTACAATAAGACCAAATTGCATCATTTAACTACAACGATAGTAAACTTTGACCAGCCATATACTTAGCGCCCATTGGTTAAATCAGCGACTTGACAACTGAAAATGCTGCACAAAGGCATATAATAAACTAATAATTAAGTTATTTACTTAACTGTGCCAACTTGCACCACCAAAACATACGTTATCATGAACTTTTTCTTGGTAATTGTGGGACTGGGAGAATCTCGCTTATCATCATCATCCTCCGAGCCTTTTTCCCAATCCTGTTGGGGTCGGCTTCCAGTCTAACCGGATTCAGCTGAGTACCAGTGCTTTACAAGAAGCGACTGCCTATCTGACCTCCTCAACCCAGTTCCCCGGGCAACCCGATACCCCTTGGTTAGACTGGTGTCAGACTTACTGGCTTCTGACTACCCGTAACGACTGTCAAGGATGTTCAATGACAGCCGGGACCTACAGTTTAACGTGCCATCCGAAACACAGGCAATGGTGTCTAAGATATACTTAGAAAGTACATACAAACTTAGAAAAGTTGCATTGGTACTTGCCTGACCTGGGATCGAACCCGCGCCCTCATACTTGAGAGGTTGGTCCTTTACCCACTAGGCCACCATAACTGGGAGAATCTCGCTTACTCAAATGAAAAACTTGATTCTAAATGACGTTTATTATACGAGCTCGTAGGGCGAAGTGACAATCTCAGTATAAAAACCTAATCCTATTATTTTTACATAGAACACATTCAAATAATTTTCCAGCCAGGAATAAAATATAATGAATAAAACCTATGGACAAAGAAGTTTGTAACTGTTCCACAGTACCTACAACTGTTTCAAAATATATATTTTTTTATTCAGTGATCATCAATAGATTTAATGAAACGACAACTTTCAACAAAATCCTAACTAATATTATAAATGTGAAAGTAACTCTGGCTGTCTGTCTTTCTGTCCGTCCGTCTGTCTGTCTGTCTTTTCTTCACGCCTAAACTACTGAACCGATTTGTGTGAAATTTGGTACAGACATAGTATGGCACTTGAGAAAGGACATAGGATAGTTTTTATTACAAAAAATAATAAAATAATAAAATTTAATCCGGACATATAGCGCCATCTATTGGTCAAACCAAAAATCAGCCGGAAGTCACTATTCCACGCGAACGAAGTCGCGGGCAAAAGCTAGTAGACTATATTATTTAAGTTTTGAATACCTAATTTAGGACCTTTCTAATAATATATCTGTCAAATACCTCTACATAAAACATTTTAATCTATTTTATTTTACAATGCAGAATGACTAGAATAAATACTAGGATTCCGATCCCAACGTAGTTAGGAAAAGACTTGGTAGATGAATTACAAAATCAAGTGTTATTACTTTTTATTACTAAATAGAATAAACCTAATCTAGATCCGAATTAGTATGATCATCTTTGTTCTAAGTAATTTTATAAGTGTTATAGGTACTTTTGCTAACAATTGTATAAAATTACGGATTTCATAGATTTCCTCGCAAGCTTCATACAAGGATAATACCTTTGTACCTGTTTCTTAAGCACCTGTAATATGTTTATATGAAACTAGCCGTTTTCCCGCGGTTTCACCCGCGTCCCGTCGGAGCTACTGACCGCACCGGGATAAAATATAGCCTTTATTACTCGCAGATAATATAGCTTTCTAATGGTGAAAGAATACTTAAAATCGGTCCAGTAGTTTTTGAGTTTATCCATTACAACCAAACAAACAAACAAACAAAGTTTTCCTCTTTATAATATAGAAAAATCCTTGATGAAACTAAAAGTATACACAATTTAAACTTTATTTTTTTTTATACAATGAACAATTGATTTTTATTACCTATCTATCCGTTGTTTTGCAGTCAGACATTGTTTGACATGATGATGATGATGATGATGATGATGAAGCGATAACATGACCCTTAGCTGTGAGTAAAAAGATCAGGATTTCAACTCATTCTAATAATGCCTTAATTTTTATTTTTAATCCTGATTGTTTTCAGGAGACATGCCTCTCTATAATCATTGATAAATAAAAATAAGTCGGGTTTTCTTTCCTGACACTATAACTCCAGAACGCACGAACCGATTTCCACGGTTTTGCATTCATTGGAATGGTCTTGGGCTCCGTAAGGTTTATAGCAAAGAAAATTCGTCAAATATAAAACAAAAAAAAAATATTTATCTTTTAATTACCAAACAAAATGTAACATAAAACGAAGCCATCTGGTGGCGAAACGGAGTTCGCCAGGTTTGCTAGTCATTGATAAATTCATCGTCTTCTGTTAGTATCGAGTAAGCCCTAGGGTCAAAGTTTTCTCAATCCAACCTTTGACGTGGAACGGAACGAATGCACGGTTATGAACAGTCATCATTATCATTATCCTCCTGACATTATTGCTTGTAGCACTAATGCCACTGCAGGGCAAAAGCTTCCCTTCCCTCTTTCCATTTGTCTAACTATTGCTACCTGAAGCCATTTCTTTTGGTAAAGCCCAGTTCTTCTAACCAGGATCCACGGAGTAGCCGCTTTCGCCCAGTTCTCCTGTATTTATCCCAATTTATTTATCCAAATTGTACAGGGTGTGTCGTTCACAATCACATTAAATCCTATCGTATATACTTCATAATATTCTATGGCGAATTGTAAAAAAAAAAACCTAATCCATTCAGTGGTTTAACCACAGGAGTCATTTTTCGTTTTTATAATTTAAAACATCAGGTGTAAAGCAGAGATAAAGTTAGGAGTATCGAATGTTTTGATCAGTTGACAGCTGTCAGTTTTCAAGGTAGAATTTCAGTTGTTTGTAATGACTGACTTTTATATGGTGTTCTAATTTTCGAGGGTCGGTGCAGCAAGAGATAAACTCAATTTAAAGTTAATAAATGTGTTTCTCTTCATCTTAAATCATCGCTTGACGCCATTTGCTTTATTTAAAAAAGGGTTGTATTGTGGACTTAACAAAACTAGCAGCATCATCACATCATGTACTGGTCATTTGTTGCTCGATTTTAGCGCTCCCGCACACTGCAGAATTAACAGTCGGAAGACAGTTTGCTCTATGAGAGGCATTTTTTGTTAAAGAAATCTTGTATTCTGTCTTGGTTTTAGTCGGTCTGATACCGGCCAAATACCTGATCCTTGAAATGTACGAACTATCACCCATCTCCATCTCCATACTGATTTATAAGCCCGAAGAAATTATCAGCCGTCTAAAACTAAAGTGGTGTCTTAATACATTCGTGCCAATATGATATACCTATGTAAGGCCAACCATAAACTTATTTAGTAAACACAGTGACGTGCAGAATTTCAATACCAGAAACCAACATAACTAGCCGAACTATCGGTTGCATAAATATTATTGTGCAACAATATTAGACGGAATTCCATACATACTTGTTCATGGTCCTTTGCATATGATACATTCGGGGCCTCTGCAGGTCCCTAGACTGTTCGTTGTTTTTGGACTCGTACCACATATCTTTATTTAGGGTTTGCCGATCGATCAAAAGGTAGATTTAACCAACCTATGCTCTACCAACCACCTCATAGTGCATAGATTCTACTAACTATCACTATTAGAGCTATGCCTCATTAGGACGCCAATGGCGACGTCGCCGGCTACGTATCCGAGTAGTTAGTATTGAAACGTATGGTGCCTAACTCACTTGGCGACGGTATGGCAACGTCGCCAAATTGGAAGCGTGGCCACGAGCTACAGTTCCCTACGTGGCTTCTAGCTACTCTGGCTGCTTGGCGACGTTGCCGCGGTGGCTTCTATAATATACGCGGTAGAGTGCAGCTCCCTCACTCAGTCGCCAGTGTGGTCACCAGTCAGCCGCTATTTTGGACGCTCGCTCGAAATATAGTACTTATTTGATTGATGTTGTCAATAATGATGTTAACGAACTGACTGTCGAGACGCCGTGGCTACTCGACTTGGCGACCCTCGGATGCCAGAAGTAGCCAGACCCGCGTCGCTGGCGACGTCGCCATGGCGTCTTAGTGAGGCAGAGCTCTTAGGCTACTCACTGATAGCAATAATGCAACAGACAAGTCCTACAAAAATTCGGTTAGAAAATACTAGTTTGAAAATCCTACGAAATTCCGCCCGATTATCTGTCTTACAAAAAGTCTGACGTGGGTATTGGCCACAGAGAACAAAATGACTAGCGGAGATGTCATAAAGCAAAATCTCTTAAGAAAGTAGCGCGCCAAAATGTGGGTGTTCGGTTAGCGAGGAATGTTACTAACTCCACCCTTACACGCCTTCTTTGGAACCCGCCTACAATTTTTATCAAGACAATCAATAAAAACCGGCCAAGTGCGAGTCGGACTCGCGCACAAAGGGTTCCGTACCATTATTTATAAAACCAAAAAATACGTTTGTTGTATGGGAGCCCTCCCAAAAATATTCATTTAATTCTAGTTTTCAGTATTTGTTGTTATAGTGGCAACAAAAATACATCATCTGTGAAAATTTCAGCTCTCTTACTATCACGGTTCATGAGATACAGCCGGGTGACAGTCGGACGGAAGGACGGACAGAGGAGCGAAAACAATAGGGTCCCGTTTTGCCCTTTGGGTACGGAACCCTAAAAACCAGTCTCTGACAGATTGGTTTTGATTGCACAAGGAACCGGAACGTCTCGTTAGTTCTAGTAACTGATCAAATCTACCTTACGTTACTTGACCTACAAGAAGACACCTGACCTACCTTCCTTATGGCATCTCCACTATCTTTCCTTCCTCCATGCTTATATCTTGCCAAAATCTTTTGTGGTACTCCAAAACTAAATTCGCATCAGGGAAGAAAAGACTTCAACGAGCAAAATCTTTTAAAATTGGAATTAAAATTAATTTTAAATCTAGGTACTGCGAATAATAAAAAATAACAAGGATTTTTAATGACACAAAGTCGACGCTTTTCATAATTTTGGTTTGTATAATAAAAGGTCTAAACTTTTCACTTGCTAGTGTACATAAGGACTGACAGTGGGTTGATCCGTAACGCTCTACATATCTCGCTTTCTCAATGAAGTAGGATTTTTATATAGTAAGCTAGGTATAGACTGTGTACTGTAGAGTTTGAATATCGTGTACCTTTATCTTTTTTAAAATAGAAAACTATCAAATGACGCCTCCCGCTGGGACGATGAGCCACGCGAAACTCATCGACGAGTCGAGACGTCTCTTGGCGCCTAATAAACAAAGGAAATAATCAAATAAACGACGAATAATTAAGAAAATAAATTTTCAATTATGTAAAAACTTACTAAGGGGATCTTCACACTGCCCCGCATCACGCTGCAGTGTGAAGATCGTGTTTTCCATACAAACGGAGATATTTCCATACAACGGAAAAAAACGCATCCACGCACTACGCTGCATCATGCGGGGCAGTGTGATAATCGCCTCAGTGTGTTGGACTATGCGTGTTTTCCATACAAACGGAGATATTTCCATACAACGGAAAAAAACGCATCCACGCACTACGCTGCATCATGCGGGGCAGTGTGATAATCGCCTTACTCTAACATTTCAGACTTGAGACCGACAGTGTTACACTTAGGCGATTATCACACTGCCCCGCATGATGCAGCGTAGTGCGTGGATGCGTTTTTTTCCGTTGTATGGAAATATCTCCGTTTGTATGGAAAACACGC
Organism: Helicoverpa assulta; assembly: GCA_963856015.1. Classification (NCBI taxonomy): domain Eukaryota; kingdom Metazoa; phylum Arthropoda; class Insecta; order Lepidoptera; family Noctuidae; genus Helicoverpa; species Helicoverpa assulta. The sequence continues at coordinate 1,941,111 of CAWLCW010000008.1, forward strand.
ATAGTCCAACACACTGAAAATGCATCCACGCGCGTTCATGCGGATCACGCACATACATGCGGAGAAAAACGCACCCCCGCGCGTAGGTGCGGGGCGAGACGCAAGGTATGGCACACTGAATCCCGCAGTGACGCGCGTGATTTTGAATGGGCGTGACGTGTATGTTTGAAAATGGAACTCGATGAGAGCCGCCGTGCGTGAATTAACAAAACGCAACTACGCGCGTGAGTGCGCGAAAAACCCGCACGATGATGCAGATCTGCACTCCCGCAGGAACGCGCGTAGGTGCGTCGACACGCAAGATGCAGCGTGATGCGGGGCAGTGTGAAGATCCCCTAAGGCGATTATCACACTGCCCCGCATGATGCAGCGTAGTGCGTGGATGCGTTTTTTTCCGTTGTATGGAAATATCTCCGTTTGTATGGAAAACACGCATAGTCCAACACACTGAAAATGCATCCACGCGCGTTCATGCGGATCACGCACATACATGCGGAGAAAAACGCACCCCCGCGCGTAGGTGCGGGGCGAGACGCAAGGTATGGCACACTGAATCCCGCAGTGACGCGCGTGATTTTGAATGGGCGTGACGTGTATGTTTGAAAATGGAACTCGATGAGAGCCGTCGTGCGTGAAATAACAAAACGCACCTACGCGCGTGAGTGCGTGAAAAACCCGCACGATGATGCAGATCTGCACTTCCGCAGGAACGCGCGTAGGTGCGTCGACACGCAAGATGCAGCGTGATGCGGGGCAGTGTGAAGATCCCCTAAAGATAAAATCACCTCAGAAAACGACCAAGTTGCGAATCTTTTAACATTACTTAAAGTTAACAGTAGCGCCACCTATGTACTACGCAGGAATTAATCACGTTGAGTACTAAGGAAAAACGTCGTAGTTTGAAAATGAGTTGGTGCTCTTGACTTGAAGGTATAACCGTAGTACACTCGTAGCATCATAGATGGCGTTGTTTTAAATTGTATGATTTTGTATTTCTCGCTCTTTTGCATATTTATTTACTCGTAAGTTTTTTTCACAATATTCTTTAGGCTTCATAGAAATTGAGTTTTATTTTATGCTCACATACAATAGGTTTGTGTTTTATAATTCTTTCAGTATATTGGGTTACACCAAAGAAAGAAAGAAGTATTTAATTATTTAGGTCAATTAATTATACATGAACGTATCTATACCTACTAATATTATAAAAAGGAAAACTTTGTTTGTTTGTTTGTAATGGATAAACTCAAAAACTACTGGACCGATTTTAAATATTCTTTCAGCATTAGAAAGCTATATTATCTGCGAGTAACATAGGCTATATTTTATTCCGGTGCGGGCAGTAGCTCCCACGGGACGCGGGTGAAACCGCGGGAAAACGGCTATTAATAAATATAATAAGCCCACTTTGCAACCCCCAAAAAAGGACGTTTAGCTGCACTTTAATATATTATTATTGTTAATTAGAACACCTTTTAGACCTTGATAAGCAAATAAATACAATTGATTTTACATTTTGAACATAAATATTTGCTGACACATAATATTTTCTGAATAAGTAACAATAGAGCAGTAGTTTCTTTTCTAATATAAATGTTTGATATGAGAAAGATCTAATATAGATCCTTGGAAAATGGTTAATTTGGTTACCTCAGATTTTATTCAGGTCGACCTGATGAAAAAACAGATGTTCTCAAGTCCTTCGGCTGCCATCTTGGAAACTTAGTTCCATTATTCTTAGGTAGATGTCACTGTGCAACCCTAATGTACTTCTGTGTGGGAATATAAAATTGCATTTTCGAGCCTTTTCCCAAGCATTTATTACAGTTTTTCTCATTTAAACTTTCATTTCTTTTCATGCAATAATGCATTTTAGCGAGACAAATAGTCAGTAAATCATTTTCATATCTTTGGGATAAGCTACTTCGCCTGTAAGTCATCATCTAGCTTTTTGCCAACTAGGGGTATATTGGGTTCGGTTTCCAGTCTAACCAGATGAAGCTGAGTACCAGTGTCTCAGATAGAGCGAGAGCCTATCTGACTTTAACCCAGTTACCCAGGCAATCCTTGGTTGTCAGGCTTTCTAGGGCTTTCTAGGCTTCTGACTACCCGTAACAACTGCCAATCTATGTACGCTTATGAGTATTATAATAAAACTAGCTTCTGCCAGCGGTTTCACCCGCATCCCGTGGGAACCTCGGCACGAACCCGGATAAAAAGTAGCCTATAGCCTTCCTCGATAAATGGGCTATCTAACACTGAAAAAATGTTTCAAATCGGACCAGTACTTCCTGAGATTAGCGCGTTCAAACAAACAAACAAACAAACTCTTCAGCTTTATAATATTAGTATAGATATAGGGTTTATGCAAATAAGTGTGATTTCACAACAAAACAATGACAGCCCTTTTATCAATATTGCTCATCGCAGTAATACTTATAGTTTCCTGTTTTGTTGAACTGATTGTGTTGAATACGATACTTATTACCTACGTTTATATTATTTCATCACTTTGTTTATAAATTACAAGTTTTTTCTCTCCGGTTCACCCGCGTCCTGGGAGAGCCTCTGCTCGTACCCGGGAAAAATACAGACTATAGAGTCTGTAGATGTCACTCGGGAATAATGTGGCTTACAAGGGAATAATGTGGCTTACAAATAGTGAAATGATTTTTCAAATTGGTTCAATAGTTTTGGAGCCTTTAGGGTACAAAGAAACAAAACAAAGAATGTTTTCTTTATGGATAAGAAATAATTGGCGGTGAGCACTGTCTCCACTTTGTGTGTGTTGAGTGTTTTATCGTATTTTTGCTAGGCGCTAAGTTTTTCACACATAGCGTCACACTTAGCGTCCCATTTTACCAAGTATTTAATCTCTCTTTCCAGCTATGTACTTAGTTATTCACCACTGTATAAGTTGAGTTTCCTAGTTGACTACAGGACCCTAGTTTCGTCACGTCTATCTAACTAACCCTAACGTAGTGAAAGTAGAACTTTTTAAAAGTGTAATTTTGCGGTTGGACTTAGGTACTTGAAGCGGTTTGTATATTAAGAGCTAAGTTAACTTCTTTACCTTAGTCTCGTACTCTTAGCGGGGCCCAGTAGGGCCAGGGCCTGCCGGGGCTGCGGGTTGTTCGAAAGAGATACCGCGGCCCTGGTACATAATAGGCCTACGACGGAACACGACGATTTTTAGTCAGTAAGAGTCTGACAATCCCTCACTAGCAGCAGCAGCAGCAGCAGCAGTAAAAAAAAAAAAACAAAAATCTCCATAGCTGATTCAGTTTTTAATACTTATGTACAGTACAAACTAACAATTGTAATTTACACAGGACTAACAATTGTAAACCTATATCTGCGTAAGCAATTGTAAATAAGTTGTTGGTGTGCATTGTAAATAAATAAATAAACTAAGATCACAGGTATGAAAAACTGCGTCATCTTTACAAACCATTCCCTACTTTAACTACTTTTAAAAATTAAGTTAAAAAAGTTAAAATAAACTTATATATATACAACTTAAAACTAATACAATACATCATCTTTTTTAGATATCTACTTCAATGTTATGCTTCTATTTAATAGGTTTATGTGTATGTTTCGCTATGACACTTACTAAAGTGACAATTAACAGTTACGAATTCATACAAAACACATCAAAACACTACACCCACTTTTTACACTTACAACAAAGGCCGGTCAACGGACACACCCAGCACACACACATTCACATCTACACGTTCGCACACACACGCTCACACACACAAGCATATCATTATGCGCAAACGCATGCAACACGCACGCGTACCGTGCAGCCAAGCGTGACCGGAGTATTTCCAGTATTTTCCTTGTTTTTTAGTTCAAACTGTTGTTTTGCTGTTACGGTTATAAATGTGATGGGTGGGTGTGATTTTCTATCATTTAGTACTGATAATTTATTGTATTTTATATCAAGCAATACTTTAATAAGATGTATAAGTAACTTAAACTAAATATACGTATAAATCTCTGTCAATTCCCCAAGCTAGGTCCCCAAGATACAGGCAGCGCCTAGTTTGGGGACCACAGAACCTATGTAAATGTCTCCCGTAGAGAAGTTACAGCGAACATTTGAAATACCTAATTTACTTTAATTTTAAAAAATGTGACTCATTAATGTAACTGTGGATGAATAAACTTATTATTTATTTATTAATTACTATTTCTATCATCCAGACCTTTTCCTGATATTACTCTGCTATATGTATGTACTATAAGCTATATAATATATATTACTGCCAAGTTTCATTCAAATGTTACAGTCGTTAAAATATGATTGAGACACAGATATCTAAACCAAGCTAGATATATCATTATTGTATTTTTTAGGATATATTTATCCCTCACCCCTTTACAAATAACTAAGTCCAACTTCCTCAAGGTTCTGCCGGGGCTGCGGGATTGTTCGAAAGAGTTACCGCGGCCCTGGTACATAAAAGGCCTACGACGGAACACGACGGTTTTTAGTCAGTAAGAGTCTGACACTCCCTCACCGCTGCTAACCCACAGCGGGATGGGTCATTTGATGAATTTTGACGTCGTTAAAAAAAAAAGCTTCCTCAAGGTTTCACGAATGTCAAATGATACAATATTCGATTCTACGTATAATAATCATCACGCAATTGCGTCAGACAAAGTACCGCTTAGTGGCACGTTGGCACTTTGACACTAACTCTGAAACGCAGAACGCCGATTATACCTCTACGATAATAAATACATTTTCATCATACAGTATTTATTTGCGATGGTGTATAATTAACGTTGGTACTTATCGTTATACGTTTATCAAGAGGAAAAAAAATTCTTTGTAGTTCATTAATTGGTAAATGAAGACTGACTTTTTTAAGTCATTATGTAAGCACTTTCTACGTAGATTTTGGACAATAATGAGTGAGTAAGAGAAGGAAAACATCTTGAGGAAACCTAGACTCAGAAGTCTGAAATCACCAATCCGCCTTGAGCAAGCGTTCTCTGTATGAGAAGAGGCTTGTGACAATAACAACGCTTATGATTATAATAAACATTGAATTTTATTTCCGTGTCAGGGAAAATATGTTAAGTATTATAGTGTCATATCATATTACGTAGGCACTACATGTACATACGTAGGTATTCAGAGGTTGATAAATTGTAACTATAATCGAATTCAAATACTTACACATCTGAAATAACAGCAGGCAATCCAATGAAAACATAGACAAAACATTCCAATATGAAATACGTCGTCATCAAAATTCTCAAAATAGGTATTCCCAAAAACTCGACCCCCCAATATCCCCAAATACAGCTGACGTCACACCCGCGGGTCATCATGACCCACACTGTTACCGTGATACCGTGATAGCGATAACAATGATGATATCATACGTCACCACGCGTGGTTTCCCCAAACAACACTCACACTGGCATAATAAACGAGTTTGTTTACATCACGTTTACGCACACATAGGTATGTGTAGGCGGTGTGTGGTCCAAGTGTGGAGTTTGTAGCGTTTGGTTTGCTATTTGTGACTCATACTAAAATACTTTTTCTGCCATTGGTTTCACCCGTGTCCCGACGGAATTACGTAATATGCGGGAAGTATTGAAAAGGAATAGTCAAAGTGAGTATAATTTCACATTTATAGTATTATCAGTAAGATTGGTTGATGTAATTTAAATAAATACTAACCGTTCTTGTTGAATTTGGTGTGATAGCCGGACAGACAGACTGACATAGTTATGTCGACATTTATATTTATTGTCAGGGTTTAAGGAATAATTTAAACAAAATGTATGTTTAAATAAACTTTATTAAAAACACACACACTCGAATTAACTTACCACCGCAATCACAAAAACTCGTAGTCATTGCTACGTCATCGTAGCGTCAGCGTAGCACTACGCCGCGTCATTCTATGCGCAATGTAGCAAAATTATTCTCGCGTAGTCCTTTTTTTAAATACATACATATTTGATATTCAAGAAACATCCAAATTGACATACTCATCGTCATGACCTCATCCTTTTTGGGAAGTCGGTTAAAATTAATATTTTTTTTTCAAAACAGTTTTCATTCATTTATTTGCTATAATTTTTTTAATGTTATATGTCAAAAATAAAAACTTAAAAAATTGGTGACCATCGATATTTATGTACCAATTTGACTATGAAAAAAACATTTACCTAGAAAACAAACAAAACAAAAAACATACGTCACTTTAAGTCCAAAGTCCAATCACCGACCTCGCTACCTCCCCTACCTTACACCATCCCCGATCACTCACTCTGCGCGTGACCTCACTTTCACAACACTAGCGCGATGCGTCACACACACACACAGACACCCGACACTCACATACACACACACACACATACATAACTACATCGTAACGGTTACTACAGCGTAAGAAATTAGCATAAATGAGTAACGTATTTTATTGGAAATAGGAGAAAAATGGGTGTTACTAATGTTTAAGTTTAATGTGTTTTTTTTTTATTGTGATGCAGGTCTAAAGGTCATTGAACTTTTGACATGTTAAATATGTAGTGCATGAAGAATTGTTTTCGAAAATAAATATAAGAAGTTTGTTTACTACCTCTATATTCATATAGGAATTATACTTAGAATAAGCATTCCAACCGTATTTTATTTATACCTATCTTGAACACACCCATTCAATTGTTTTGCTCTATCCTTTATTTCACCAGCTGCTGGAACATTAAATAAATAAAGCACCTATTGTGGTATGTTTCCTGAAAAGAAAAGAATATGGTGTAAGCATTATTCATATAAAAAATAGAGATTCCTATACAGTTATATTCAGACTCTAATATATATTAAAATCGGTGTTTCACTACAAATAAACTACTGATTTAAAGGAAACTTTTATACCTAACTGTTTATTCTTTCTAGGTATGTGACTTGTAAAAACCCGAAAAACTAGAAATTTCTTTAACACAAACACACAACTTTACGACTTAGGCAAAAATAAACATATCGATGTCTTTTTGAGTTCAAATTAATAAGAAATAAGTCTAAAATTAAAGGCAACAAGATACATAGAAAAACTGTAAATTTTGTGTACATTAAAAGATAAAACTTTAGTTTACTTTTTGCCATGTTTAGTGGTTTCTTACGAAATGATGGACGAGAGAAACTAAGAACACAGAACGGCTGACCTACACCACCAAATTGTCAACGTTTTGAACAGAGCGACTTGCTAAGGTCAATGACTCGTCTGCGATGAAGGTAATAACTGCCTTTAATATACATGAAAATAACACTTAAATGCATACAGGTAAGGTGTTAAATACAATGACAGAGCTTCAGCCTAAAATTCAGCAAACATCTCGAAATAAATTATTTGTTACTATTTTTTTTGGAAACATGCGTCATAGGTATACAGAATTCTTAATTTTAGTCATAAATAAGCACTTTAGACTTAAAAATAATAGCTTATTTTCATACATATATCTACTAGTGACGCATCGCTAGTTCGCTTCAAGTTATTACACTAGATACGTAGGTAAGCGGGTTTATCTAATCATTCGCAGATACAACAACAACAACGAGGTGGGTGAAACAATTCAGTTGTTCGCGATAACTTTTATCTGAGCAATCATCTTTCTCATTACTATGTTAACAGAACAACTGAAAGTAATATAGGTAAGATGCATACAAACTGCAGTGAGAGGTGTAAGAGCTGGTACTAGACGCGTAACGCCGAAAGTGGCGAATGTAGAACGCGGGTCGTCGAACCGCAACTGTCAAAATAGTAGAGCTAGATGCAAACGAGTGTCATTGATTGTGCGGTGCAGCCGGCGACCTTGTCGCGCCCGCGCCCCTCGCGACGTCATGCGGGGGCGCGCCGGTGACGTCAGCGGCCTCGCCGTCAGCCCGCCAGCACGTGAACACCACGCGCCGGCACGCGCCGGGTGCGTGATCACCCGCCGCCCATTGGCCCGCGCAGCCGAGCCGCCCGCTCCCATTGGCTACCCGCCTCCCCCGCGCCCCGCACTCGCATGCCTCGTACGGCGACCGCGAGCCGAACGGTTTATTCGTCTGCCGCCCGCTAGCAGCACCACACGGCTCCCAACAGCGGAAGCGCCAAACGAAAACACAAGTTTTGTGAATTAAAAAAGAAAGTTTTATTGCGTTGAATGCTAGTAGTATTATCAGAATGTCGACTCTGCTCGAAGTTTGTGGACCCCTCTCACCGCCGTCAACGCCACCGTTGATGGAAAACAAAGTGAGTTTCTTTTAAAATTCGTCTTAAAAACTTTTTGAAAAATTCCAGAATATATTTTGCAAAGCTAAAAAATTTTTCCCGTCCAAAAAAAAATTCTCAGTGCCATTTGTGCAATCGAAAGTACAGTAAGAGCGCACGACGCGATCACGCAGTGCGCGCGTGCTCGCTCAGCTAGCGACCGTTCACTTACGTGTATCTGTCTTTGTCTCGCAGGTCGAGTTACCTTACAAGAAGGCTGCAGTGAAGCGCGCCCGCGAGTCTCCGCCGCCCACTGGGCTGGTGACGCCACAGCCCTCGGACTCGGAGGGCGAGGAGGAGTGCAACAAACGCGCGCGCTGCGAGCTGGCGCGCCTGCTGCTCAGCACGCCGCCGCCCGAGCCTTGCTGCCGGCCCTCCGTCATCATGCGCGCGCACAAGGACGGCACCTGCAGCCCCGAGCCGCTGCCGCCGCCGCCGCAGGACATCAACATGAACATCCTCAAAACGCTCAAATTCAAAATGAACAGAGGACACAGTTACTCGCAAGCTAAATACATTGCGTCGCAAGCTCAAGTAGTGCCACCGATCACAGTGGAGCCTCCCAGCCCACCGCCCAAGGTGGAGGAGGCTCGCGTGCCGTCGCCGCACCCCGAGTGCCTGCCCGCGCACGCGGTGCGCGACGAGCAGCGCGTGCCCCAGGCGCCGTCCCCGGCCGCCACCCCGGGCTGGGTGCCGCTGGCGCCGAGGCCCGCGCCTGCCGTGCTCGTGCCCGGCACGCTGCTGCCCACCACAGCACTGTGGCTCGTGGCCCCGGCCCCCGCCGCTCGCCGCCGCCTCTATGAGTGCTCGTACCCCGGCTGCGGGAAAAACTACTTCAAATCGTCCCACCTGAAAGCGCACGCCAGGACCCACACGGGCGAGCGTCCGTTCCGGTGCGCGTGGCCGGGCTGTGAGCGCCGGTTCTCGCGCTCCGACGAGCTGTCCCGTCACAAGCGCACTCACACCGGCGAGAAGAAGTTCGGGTGCCGCGTGTGCAGCCGGCGCTTCATGCGCTCCGACCACCTCGCCAAGCACGTGAAGAGACATAGCAAGGAGCGCGCGCCAGCGCCCGTGCTCAAGCTGCTGCCCTCGCCGCTGCCCGTGCACGCCGTCGCACCCGCGCACTGAGCCCGCGCGGCACATACCTCGACTGTGATCCAGATCTCATGATCGTTACCTAGTTGTAGTTGTACTCATCTCTAAGACTGTCCTATGTCTACTTAAGTAGCATCTAGATGTAAGGAAATATGTTATTGTTAGCGACGTTAAGCTTCCAAAAGATTAAACTGAATGATTTATACAAGTCCGTTGTTTGTATTGCACCTCACTGATCACACTGTACACTGCACAAACTGACACACTTCCTGGTGAGCTGGTGAGAGCTGGTGATGAGGGATACCGCGATGGCACGCGAGCAGAGCCGCGCGGCGCCCGCGTCCCGACTGCCGCCCGCCGCCGCCGCCGGCCGCGGCTGATAACGCGCTCAGACGACCTTATCACTGCAGATATCGCACCCAAAACATTTCTTACGGAAAACACACGACAATTAACATACTGATAAACTAAATATTAAGCAATCACAATGCTTATCGACAATATTTATAGCTTGTAAGTAGTCTTTAAATGCCGATAAAGAGATTAGTAAAAAATCTTCCAAGAGATAAACAAATTGCTTATTAGAAATGGGTAACATTTGCCTGTTACTAGGAACGACTGTTACTTGGCAACCATAAATAACCGATTCTCATTCTAAATTGTTGCATCGTCTTACTAACTCATTCGTGGAAACGAACACTATCACTAATTTCATGGGAACTATAACGATTTGGCAGGTACGTCTTAATGCGTGGAAAATCATAACAACATACTTATTCATAAGAAAATAAATGTAGGATTTCCTTTGTCCTCCGATTTCTTTCAACTTTACACAGAATATCAGGAAAACTTTACAAAACAATAAAATCGTACATATCGTAAAAAAATACTAGGTATAGTAATTAAAATATGCTATCCTGACACAATTTTCCCGTCAAAAGAGCTAAACTTAGTGACACGCCTACTATAATCACAAAAAGCCTTTCCTTTAGAGGCTTCTAATACGAGGTTTATATGACACACCTCTTTTGGCCTCATACATTTAGGGGGCCTGTCCATCGACTTTATAAAACACTAGCCGTTTCGCCGCGGTTTCACCCGCGTCCCGTGGGAACTATTGCTCGTACCGGGATAAAATATAGCTTATGTTTTCAGGAAGTGTGCAGCTTTCCAACAGTGTAAGGTTTTTTTAAATCGGTTCAGTAGTTTCGGAGCCGTTAGGGTACAAAGAAAAACATGATTCCTCTTAATTATATTATTTGTAGGTATAGATACAGCATAGACTAACACTCGTTCGCCTCTCGATTTTTTAAACATATTTTACTTACTTATATAAATTATTTTGTATATAAAAAATATTCGCAATTAGCCTCTTTTAACAGACCTTTTAATTGGCCTTAAAAAACGAGACAAAAAGGTTTGTTTGACATTTCGAGGTAGTTCTTAATTGGGTGACCTTACACCTTTTCCTATATTTAATTTTATCTAACGTAAGCTATTTTTAGAGAGCACCTGTTAACCTTGTTGAATAATAATTGAAACCCACGGGAAACATGGCCTACGGCAATATATTCCTATAGTACTGTAAGCCGTGGTAAGTAAATATATGAAACCAGACCTAGAGGAGTCGGTTGAAAATCTTCGGCTTTCCGTTGTTATATTATTTTGAAAACTATCTCGACTAAGTAACCTAAGAGTACGTAACATTTTCATAATGCTTAGTTGCGTTTTCTATAAGGCACACAGTAATCTCTCCGACTACCTTCACAATACATATTTACCAGCGATATGTTCTATATTCAATATTTTTTCCTCATAGTCAAAATGCTAAAACAATTTCATACGTATACTTACTATGCAAAAAATCTAACCAGGGGTATAACCAATTGGGTTGCCCGGGTAACTGGGTTGAGGGGGTCAGATAGGGCAGTCGCTCCTTGTAAAGCACTGGTACTCAGCTGAATCCGGTTAGACTGGAAGCCGACCCCAACATAGTTGGGAAAAGGGCTCGAAGATGCAGCGATATGTGTTCCTCTATATACATTTTTTTGTCAAAATTCTAAAACAATTTCAAAGATACTAGTTTACTATGCAAACAAAGACAAAGAGAGTGTGTATCTACGCTACATAGAAAATGTTACTCTCTTGCCAAATGCTAGTGGAAATTGCTGTTACAGCTGACATTTTAACACCAGTTGCGTCATGCGAGCGTTGTCAACGGTACGTCGTTGCATTTCCGATGCATATGATTTGTTCATGCATTGGGCTGGTGATTACTTGCGCTTGTTGGCTTTTGACGTATTTGATGTTGAGCTAGTAAATATCTCCTAAAAAGGCTGTTCTCTAAAGTATAATACTCTTCATCGTGTCAATAAAACCTAGAGGAATATTTCATCGTCCTGATCTGCCTCAACTCTTCCCAACTATCTTAGTCGGCTTCCAGTCTAACCAGATGCAACTGAGTACCAGTGTTTTACATAAAGCAAGTGCCTAGCCTATCTCAACTCCTACACCCAAGCAACCTAGTACACCTTAGTAAGACTGGTTGTCAGACTTACTGGCTTCTAACCACCTCTGGCGATAATCAGTAAATTCTATAGGTATATGTAAATACAAATATTTTTCGAAAAGTTCATTTGTAACAGGAAGCTGTGATTTGACATAAAATTTACAAAATGTAAACAGTAGTTAACGCTCCCGCATTACTACGATTCCCAAAGCCTATAGTTCCATATCATCATCATCATCATCATCTCAGCCAAAGGACGTCCACTGCTGAACATAGGCCTCCCCCTTAGATCTCCACAGATACCTGTTGGAGGCGACCTGCATTCAGCGTCTTCCGGCGACCTTTATAAGGTCGTCTGTCTACCTTGTTGGTGGACGTCCTACGCTGCGCTTGCTAGTCCGTGGTCTCCACTCCAGCACTTCTAGTTCCACATAGTCCCATATTATTTACACTACTTGTTAAGTTTTTTTTTCTGTTTGCTGTAATACTGGAAACAATAAACGTCTAGGTTCTATTCTATCTTCCTTTCTGTACACTATAGCCTAGACAATACCGTAATATAATTTCACTCGCAAACAAAATCTATTTCAAGAAAGACTTCCCCGATCACGCATCAGACAAGCTGCCAAAACCAATGGAAACTCCTTACGTTACCATTTTGACGCCACATCGTCACATGCATATGCATAAGCCAAGCCATGCCACGCTTGTGACGTGCAAGTGAATTTCCTCTGCATATGATATTGTCATATGCTCGTATCATGATACCGAGTGATGATTTTCACGTCACGTTGACGATTTGTATTGACGTGTGTGTGGGACAATTAAGTTTGTGTTATTTTTAATTGAGTAGCTGTACGTTGTATAATTAAATAGTAGATTTTTATTCTCCTTTGAGAATAAAAAAGTTTATGACTGAGAAACGCCTTTGATATTTGGATTATTAAATATGTACATCGATTTTCTATACAAAGTTCTTGTAGCAGGACACTTCCAAGTCAGAAGTAACTATGCTTCTTGATAAAAACCCTAGAATCGTCTTCAAGTATCCCTCTACCTCATGACTAAATTAATAAAAAAAACAATTCGAAGTTTCGATTTTTGCGCATAGCAACACGTATTTATAATTCACACAGTACATAAACTCTACAATTTAAAAACGCCCTCTTTAATTCTCACATGCCTCGAACATAATCTTTTTCGCCTAAACTCATACAATCACACATTTTATTTTCAAATCAGTAGACGAAATTAAAATTTCTCGTAGCTCGTAGCACGCACCGAGCGAGTGCTCAAACGTTTCGTAGCCATGTAGCAGGTTGCTAGCCTACAGAAATTGTACCTAATCGGTATTTACTCAAAGACTTTATGAACTGGTAATTATTTGTCGATTCTAATTTTATTTGAGTAATTAAGACTTTGTTTTTTTGGTAATTTTATTTTTGGATTGGTGTTTGTTTAGTTTTCTATGTATTTTTAATTTATATAAGCATAATAAGTGATTATTTTATATAGTTTACGAGACTATTATTAGTTATTCTAAGCTGATGTATTGATGAGGTCAGGAATAAATTAGGTACAGTATAAGTATTACACTCATTTAGAAGATATGAACCTTCCAAAAATATTCGTAAATAAATTAACATAACTAGGTATTATAAACGTCATATCTCGCCAGTTTTAGAAGGCAGATATTTTAATATTACACGCCCCCTATTTTATTGCGTTGAATCATGTATCTTGATTATAAAAACCGCTTAATGCATTATTTCCATACTACTCACTCACTTTAAAGTCAACAATTAAAGTAAAACTATACACATATACAATTTAGTAGATTGGATAATTTTAATGTGTAAAGGGATTCAGTCTAGGCATTTTGGTAGCTACCTTTTTAGTACTCTAGCATTCAAAAAGTATTTATGTATTGATAAGGAACCGTGGCAACAAGTTCAGGCAGTTACTCCATATACTTAAAACCGACCCCATCATAGCTAGAAAAAAGGCTAGGCAAATTATAAAATGAGTATCTCAATTAACAGGAAAAAACAACCACACACGAAGATATCTTTCGCAATCATTTCCAACGCTATCATCATGTCAGTTCACTAAGATGTACAAACACTCCCCTGAACGTTGAACAAATAGTTACTAATTAAAGTATGAGTTAATAATTTAAAACAATTAATATTTTGTTTGTGTGACTGTTACTGTGACTGTCGCTTGGCAGACTTTTAGGTAAATTGATATTTTTAATCTATGACTTAAGTTGTACACATAGGCTTTCGTTATGGTTAATTTTGTGTACATATTATAGCAATGATAGGTATGTGTCGTCTGCCTAACTTTTTCGATCAATTTTGGGGTCGATTTTCATTTAGGAGTAGTAGCATATCTAAAGAATTGTCAGATTTGCAGTTATTTATTTTTGAGAAGCAAGAGTCATGTATTAGGTAAAAAGAATTGTCATATGATAAAAGTTTACTGCAATAAGTGGTACATAGACGATGATATACTAGTAAAGAAAATCAAATGATTAAACATTTTCATCAGCATCTACGTTTGTAATATCTGTCACGTACTAAAATATACGTAGCAGGATGCTATATCCAGTTCATTCTAGGATTGGAAAGGTGACTTATCCAGACGATGAACTCTGCTTAGCAACCAACTGTGATGTATACAAAGACCATTTTTTTTCTTAAACTCAAACTTCAACTTCAGTTGAACATCTTAAGATTGACTTTAGTACAACTGCGCTTTCCTGTTTGCAATTTTAATTCAATATCATTAAAGTTCAAAATAACTTGCTCAAACATGCAAGTTGCTAAAAATGCATCTCTTTATGCTACACAATGCACAAATTCTCAGTTAACTAGTACTGTAATAATTTAATTAAATGTGGTACAGACAGCTTCAAAAGTATCTGAACTAATCAACATTTTCAAAACTGTAAAACACAGTGTCGTCAGTACCTTACCAGAATATTCATCTACTTTTTAAGTTAGAATCTTAAGTAAAAAGTGTCGCCCGTTTTCACCAACTATCTCTTAACGTTTCCCTAACCAAGTGTCACTTAGAATAAGGGCTCCCCTAATAATGAAGGTTATAAGGGACACTTAAACTTTGGTGAAAACGAAATTCGTATTAAGTGTTCCCTAAATGCTCTTAGGGGATCCCTAAACTTAGGTATTTGTTGGTGAAAATGGGCATATTATGTTGTTTTTTTGAAGTCAAATGTTTTCATTTCATACATACCTATTAAGAGACCTTAAGAAACGTCAATAGATATTGCATGGTTCCAAAGAGTGGGTCTAATGGAAAAAACTCCTTAGACGCTCTTTTCAAAAACTATTTTTTACAATAGGAAATCATGACTTACATTGGAAGACACTTTTCAACATTTCGATTTCTACTACTTATGATGCCGACTCTACCTGATCCGTTTCGCGAGTTACTAATTGACCACAAATTATGGTGTAAATTTTTTAAGTAAGTAAATATAGAAGTTTTCAATTTAACCTTGTTATAGAAAGCGGATTTACCACCTCGTTGGTTAACATCTGATTACATAACATACTTAACGTTATGGTGGAAAACCCATTTTACTGTCAATATTGTGGTTAAAGTTAAAATTTTCGTAGAGATGTGAACTAAGTTAAGTTCATGTAGGCACAATTATTCCAGGGTGTATTCTACCTCTATAATTCCCAATCATTTTTGGTATGTGGATTTTTACCCTTATCTCTTATCACATTTGTTAAAACTTTTGAACATTTTGAAATTATCACCACCGTATTTTTTCCAATCCGCCATGAGCAACAGTGGTGGGTAACGCTCATTCCTTCTCAATATGAGAAGAGACCTGTACCCTGCAGTGCGACAGCAACCAAAAACAGGCCGAAAATGACATCATCGACCAACCACGTAAATCCCCCTCTAAACACCAGAATTTCATAACACCAATCCCTATTACGATATCCCGAAAAAAATCAGCTGCAAAAATAAACATGCCTTACAAACATTATCTAAACTTATCAATGTACCTGCTACGTCACTCGGTTTAATCCGAAAAGCGTCGACGGTATCAAGCATAGTGTGCGCATACGCTCGCCATTCAACTCACACGCATGTACAACGTGATTTTACGTCATTTCAATAGGGATAGATTAGATTTGAAACTGCATTTTTTTTTGTTTTTGTTGTTGTTATTGTTTTAGAAAACAGCCTAGGATAATTGTGCTACTTTTATATTCAATGTTGAATGTTTAATTCTGTCTTTAAATATATAGTAGAAAAGAAAGTAATAGGTTTTCTGTCATGATATTTTCATTTAAACAATCATCTAAGTAAGTCTTAATAATAAACAGTGTATCACCATTTCAGTAAAGTTGTCTCAAAAGGGCTTCAGCGTGTTGGCTTCGGCCCCACGTTCGCCTTCCAAAAATCCGGGACTCTGTAGTCCCGTGGTCCTGGTCGGAACAGTGTGTTATAGTACCTAGCAACAAAAAAAAACTTGAAATTCTATGAATCAAAGGTAATTAAACCTTACGACTCAATCAACAGGTAAAGATACGTGTTATCCTTAACACACTCGCAATAGGAGACAAAACACAAAACATTTTATTCACCTCTTTCCCTAAACGTCAACAGAAACCAATATCAAGGATGTAATTAAAATACCACACACTTTACACTGCAGTTTGTGAATTTTATACATACACTAGCTTCAGCCAGCGATTTTACCCGCGTCCCATGGAAATTTTTCCACGAACCTGTACAAAAATTAATTCATAACCATAGCCTTCCTCGATAAATGGGCTATCTAAAACTGAAAGAATTTTTCATATTGGACCAGTAGTTCCTGAGATTATCGCGTGCAAGCAAACTGTTCACACACATACAAGCATACCGGATTTTTTATAAGTTGTAAAGTCAGCAACCAGTTTGCAATGACGTCATGAACCGAGGTTATTTGTGTTCAGACCAAGGGAAGCGCACGCCGACATATTCGGGCATTATTTTTAGGTCCATTGCCACGCCCTTTTATGGTTTAAAATAAGTTCGGTAAAAATGTAGAAGATCAGGAGTGGGTGCATACGAGGTAGTATACCTCTAGAGAGCTATTCCCACACTCTCATAGCCTATGATAAAACTGCAATCCAACACGACCAGAGAGAGATCAGGCGCAGGAACATTTACTTACTCTCCAATGGACAGATTATATTATCAATTAACATCTTCCGGACTTCAGGCTGCTTTGTACAATTTCATAAAACATCTAAAGCGATTCCGAGGCATCAAACCCGAGACCCACAGTCGCTTTACGCAACTTCTAAACCAACGAGGCAGTCTCTACATGAGATTTAAACATAAAATATGTATAAATAACTGAAAATATGAAGACGAAACTGTTAGAAAATAAAGCAAAAATGCTAAGAAAAATCACCTAATAGGTACATAAAATCTTTGAGACAATGCATTCCTCTGCAATAGTATAACATAAATAGGTACCTATTATGGTTGACACGAGAATAATCATGCTTACAGCAACCTTTGGACTGCTTATAACAGACCAGAAGTTAATATATTTTGCATACCTAAGCAATACAGTAAGACGACTTCCTATGTTATAAACATTTTTGTAAATACATATTTTATTAATTGTTATTAACTGATTTTAAAATAATTGCCGTGATGAATCTTAATTTATTTATACAGCACTTACTTCAAACTCGGATATAGAAAAAATATTTATCAGGAATAAAAATTATATTATAGCCTAACAGAGAGTTTCGTAACGCCATTTTTCTGTGATCAATAATTAAGTAGGTAAGTAAAATGCATGTTTTACTTTAATATTAGTGACAAAACATTTTTATAGTAATCTTTATTAATAAGGTATTTTCATACATTATACAAAAACAAGTGTGAGTGCTAACTATCATGTGGTGTAAGTCAATATTGCATATTGTCCTCTACTGTAATATACAAATATATTGTATACAAAATTTTATATCAAACAATGTTTAAGGTTCTTCCCACCTACAGACAGACATGTGTTGCTGGGGAGTTTGTTGCGCCACTTCTTCTTCCCAGCAAAAACACATAGGAAGTGGTGAAGGGTGGGCGTTTTGGGGGCTGTCTTATGTAAATTCCTGACGTTCAAAAAGAGCTGTCTTGCAGCCAAGTTTGAATAAATGATTTTTGATTTTGATGATTTTGATTTTGAAAAACAAATTGATTTTTTTATGCACATTTTTCATGAAATTATTAAGCTACACTGAAAAACTCTACTTGACATTACAAAATTTATTTAATAAGTTATATTCTCACCACTTATTATGATGGCGACAATAAAAATACAATGAAAATTAGCACAATTTTTCTCACCACTATATTACATCACATTTACAAGTTAACAAGTCGGTAATATTTTCAGTATTTTCCTGTTCTCAGAGCAAACTCGTTACAACTAGCTGAAAATGTGGTTTTGTAAATGTAAAAATTATATCTTTTTGAAGTCATGTGGTGTTTCCAAAACATAATATTCAGAAGTTTATTTTCATAACTGACGTGAGTTTGGAATCCGTGTTTAGCCAACTTTAAAGGAGGAGGTATAAGTAATTCATTTGCTGGTTGCTCAAAGTCTTTCGGATAATTAATATTATTGTTTTTCTAAGACAATCTCCAACAGATATAAATAAACTGCTTTTAGTTCCTCCCCGAGGACCACTTGAAGTGTTTGAAAATATATTTCAACTTTCACAGGATTTACTTTAAAAATGAATACCTGTAATAAAGAAAAACTGCAGTAAAATCTAAAATCCATCGTCTGTTTACCTACTGTTTGAAACCGCAGTGCGAGGCGCCAACTACTATGTTCAACAGTACAGCTCATCTTTTAGAGGAAAATTCTTTAGAAAATGGACGAGTAAATACGTATGCTATGGGTCATAAAAACAATGACACACTTTATTACGTAATTTGCTATCGTGGATTGCAGGCAATTATTGAAATAATGATGATTCAAGCTGGTTTAGCAACAGTTGTGTTGGTATATCAAAGTGTATTGATGACCAGCTTTATCATATTCGTACAATGCAGTCTTTACATATATCTGTGCTATAGTAACTTAGGAAGTAAGGTAGCAGAATTGAACTAAAGTCAATCAAGTAAAGGAATATCGTAAAAACCTTTTAAAAGGGGTGGTCTCGTCACCCCATCTATGCTTTGTTTAGATTTTACAAGCCGGAGCACTATGCTATTATGATTCCTAAATGCTAATACCTGGCCCTTTTATATCTAGAAGTTTATTTGTAGTGTTGTCAAGTAGGCTAGTGATAGCAAATTAAATTGAAAAGTAAGGGAGAGTCCTTACAAAGACTTTAAACTTACATGGCCTTACTACAAAAACTTAACCACCTGTTTTACACTTGTCTAAAAAAATGTGGCAGCAAAATGAACCATATGTCAACGTCATAATTTGACATTTTTTTAGACAAGTCTTAAACTGACGTTTAAAAGTTTTTGTGGTAAGACGGACAAAGTTTAATTACACACAGGTGACATAAGCGTGACATATTTATTTACAAGACTACATTAAATGCTTGGAGATAGTTATCTTTTTTAATTTTGAATAGTCACAACACGACAAATCTGCGTGTTGCGATCACGTGTGGTATCTAGATATCAAATGACAATGTTTTGCTGACTAACCAAAACAACTGGTGTTTAGTTTAGTGCAAATAAAGTATTGTAAATAGCTCGATTTAGTGACATCGAACTTTCTAAAAAAACAATAACAGTTATTAGATGTTTTTGTAGTATGCACTATAGATGACATGTTTTCGTTAAAATTCTCCTTCCTCCTCTTAGGTACTGGCTATCTGGGCCCATCAGAGTCCATTATTGTGGCAACTATTTTATATTTCCACCGTGTATATATTATGGAACGAAATAAACTAGTAGCATTATGAAAATTGGTATTTAAGAGGTACATTTAACTTTGTCACGAGACCGTTTATTTAATCTGGAACACAAATTTCGATCTGCATAGAAGTTCAATTTTTAATATCTGGTTACCTGTTAAATGTTTGTTTCTTCTATCAATCTATTTTTCACACCCAAAATTGTTCAACAGCTGTTTTTAAAATGGAACTTTGTACCATTGAGATCAGAGTACCATCGGGATTACGAGGGGATCAAAATAACCCGCGCTATAGAGGCGTGGCTTACAGATGTTGGACTTCGAACCGACTTCTATTTTAGTTGCAAAACATTACACACCTACTTACAGCTGTGGGTAAAGATTCGTTGATTACTCTCGGTTTCTTTGTTGATACGGTTTTGGGGAATATTAAGAAGTAAGTCTTTGGTCTTTGTTATTTCCGTTCAGTTTGGAGTTCAAGGATATTTATTATGTGAAAGGTATTGCTTGTCACTCGGCAAACGTAGTGTAGGACGTCCTCAGGCACGGTGGAGTGATGACTTGCGCAAGACGGCTGGCAGGAGCTGGATGCGAGAAGCCGAAAATCGATCTCAGTGGCGTGCACTTGGAGAGGCCTATGTCCAGCAGTGGACTGCGATAGGCTGATGATGATGATGATGATGATGATTGCTTGTCAATGCCATTTTATTTTGTGACAGCCAGGTGACAGGAAAACTCACTAAGTACAAAAAACACAGGACACAATGGACAGTACAAAATGAGATACATTTTTTAAACCTAAACACTTAGATACATTAAAATAAAATTAAATTGTGCATTCCAGTCTGCGATATCTGTGAAGGATCTTAAAATAGAAGCTCACTTAATCACAACACTTATTATATTTTTAATCAATTGGTTATTTTAACCTAATTATGAAGTAAAGTCTACGCGGTTGCATCTTGCGTCGGGTTTTATAGATACACATCATCATTTTCAATGCTTGGTTTTTGTAGTTAGACGTTGCTTTTTCAGAAGAAAAAGCATATGAAATTTTGTCGCCATGATATTATATATCAACATCTATAGGTGCAATAACATACCAACACAGAGTTACACAATTCCGTTCTGGCACATTCTCTGCCATACCTCATTTGTCATGAGCGAGATTATTTTGGCGCTGCATATCACTAAAAATAGAACATAAGAAACATTAATAAGAATGGTATCAAGGCAATTATAATCCGCATTTAGTTTTATCTAAATTTACAGGTTAATGAACTTTATAGTCGCTTGAAGCTAATCTCAAGTTCAATTTTTGTTAGTTATATTATGAATAGCTCTCTTTCTTTCTACACGAATATAGCACGAAGCTACGTGCAAATATTAGAAAATTACAAATAAAAAGTTAGCTACTTCCGGCACCCGGATAAAAAGTAACATGGGCATATATTACTTTTTTTCTCAAGTACTGGAGTATCTTTGCGAAAATTTCATTTAAATCGGGTTGCCCGGGTAACTGGGTTGAGGAGGTCAGATAGGCAGTCGCTTCTTAGATAGGTACTCAGCTGGATCCGGTTAGACTGGAAGCCGACCCCAACATAGCTGGGAAAAAGGCTCGGAGGATGAGTACAAAACTTTCGCTTCTGCGAAGGCTTTGGATGGACTCAAACTGTAAATAATTGGGGGTGTGGTCAACGTCAAGTATCATAAAGAAATACTTTACATTAATCGAATATTTTATCCTCAAATTCTTCAAGCATTTTCCTGTCTTCCTATTCTATAAAACTATTCTCACATTATACAAGTTCCTACGGAAATTTCCCGTCTAATAATAACCGACAAAAACATTTAATTCGGCCTCGAGAACAAAACCGTCTCCCATGCAATTCTGTGTATAAGACACAACGTAACGTAACTCTACTTTATAATACCTAATACGAAATATTATTAAGGTATTTACACACACATATAAACTTGCAGAAGAAAAAAAAAACGCACATCTTAATTTATAATAATATTGTATACTAGCCGTTTTCCCGCGTTTTCACCCGTGTCCCGTGGGAACTACTGCCCGTACCGGGATAAAATATAGCCTATGTTACTCGGGAAGAGTGTAGCTACAGTGAAAGAATTTTTCTAATCGGTTCGGTAGTTTCGGACCCTTTGAAATACAAACTAAAGATTTTCTTTCTCATATTAGCACATACTAAACTCGTAAATGTCCAGAGTGTTCTCTCTGTTTCAAGTTAGACTATCGCTGTAAGTAAAAACTTGAAATTCGCTTTCCGGTGTTCAATCTTTTGTTATTTTTATAAACGTAAATAAACAAACTACACTAATATCTCGTTGCTTGGTAACCCTTCCTTGATCCGTTGCCAGTCTGCAAAAGCCCAGCCTCTCAATCCTTTGTTAACCCTAACTTTAACACTACTTACTTTTATCTTCTATACATATAATAAATCTGTAAAAAAACTGTGTCTGTACATTGAATATATTAAAAAAATAATAATTGGGTGGGGTTTAGAAACAGTAATGGAACACAAATCCAAAAAAAAATCTGTCTGTTTGTCTGTATGTCTGTTTGTTTGTACACGCTAATCTTCCGAACTACTGAACGGATTTCAATGATTTTTTCTTTGTTGTATTGGTATTAAGCCGGGTCAACATATAGGCTATAATTTATCTTCGAAACTTGAAGACCTGATGCAGAACTCCAACAGACAAACAAAACTATAAGAGATACAAAAATGGTGCCATAGCAAAAATTGTTTCATGTTATGAGCATTTTCTGCTGAGATAATAAATTTGAAGATCTGGAACACCTTATGTGGAACCCCAAGAGCCCAGCTACTCTGTACCATATACAGGTATGACGTTTTAGCAAAAGTTGATCAATCTGATAAGCACTTTCTGCTGACTTATAAAAATTGAAGATCTAAAACACCTGATGTGGAATTCCAGGAGACCAGCTAGACTACAGCATATAAAGGTATGACGTTTTAGTAAAAGTTGTTCAATCTGATAAGCACTCTCTATTGACGTATAAAAATCGAAGATCTGGAACACCTGATGTGAAATTTCAAGAGCTCCACTACTTTAAATGTATAGAAATGAATGTTACAAAATAGGTATGGTGAATCAAAAAAAGTAATTAGTCCGCCTTTTACATAGATAACCCTAAAATAATGAACACGTATTTTTTCTTTTCTTTCTCTCACATACAAATAATAACGTAGATACAACACGCTTGAATTTTGTGTTAAGTCACTTATTAGTATAAATTTTACATCTCATTTTTATTTTGTATGTATGTCTCTTCCAGACCTCGGGACTACAGAGTCCCGAATTTTTGGGAGGCAAACGTGGGGCCGAAGCCAACACGCTGAATCAACTTTAATGACATGGTGACACAAAACCGACGATTATCCCTTTATACACTATAGAAATGAACCCAAAGACAATCCCCGGTAGACGTCGTTAAAAAAAAAAGACAGTCCCCGGTTCTGTGATAAACTATTGCTGACTATGAAGGAAAACTACTTGGGCTATTGTGATGGGATGTTAGTGGATTAGGACATAGGAAACTATGGGAACTATGGCACCTCCCGATGACAATGTATTATTTATACATGTAAAAATGGCAGGTGGAGACTCGCCACCTCACTTACTGGGCCCCCGGGAATCAGTCACTGAATAGAAACCAGAAGGCAACAACTACATGAGCGGCTGAAGTGAGGATACCTCGGTGGACTTTAAACGCAGATCACCGGCCCACTTGCCACTTACCACGAGGCACCTACCCTCCGAGCAGGGCTACTAACCCTGCTCTAGCGACTCCACTCTGGACGGCCAATGAAAGCAAGCCAGAGGCGTGAGACCTAACCCCGTCATGGTTCACTCCGGCCGGCCGGAGATGGGGGACAGTATACTCTCCCTGGAGCACTCGGTATATATAGCTCCGCGGGGTTGCTACTCCCCGTCATCTGCCTCAGATGTCCTGCGGGGCTTATATCTCATTATTATTGTCGTTATTATCTCAAGAGCCTTTGTCCCAATTATGTTAGGATCGACTTCCAGTCACGATGCAACTGAGTACCAGTGTTTTACAACCGGTTACCCGCTCAACCCAACACCCCTTGGTAAAACTGGTCAGACTTACTGGCTTTTGACTACTCATAACGACTGCCAAGAATGTTCAATGACAGCCGAAACCTACAGTTTAACGTCCCCTATTGGTATCCAAAATATACATAGAAAGCACATACGAACTTAGAAAAGTTGCATTGGCAGGTACTTGCCAGACCTGGAATCAAAGTCATACTTGAGAGATCGGTTCTCTACCCACTAAACCAAAACGACTTCCACTAGGTCACCACTACTTTGTTATCTTAGTAATATTTAATGTTTTTTTACGTAATAATACGTGCAATATTTGCCACACACAACTTAGACTAATTAGAATCTGTGCTTTTGCCGTTGACGTACAAAAAATTAAATATATGGAAGGTTTCTAATGGTTATGCGTATTCCGTTTTTTTCCCGTCAACGGGCCCTTAAAATTCAATATGAGACGATTCAGACCATTGATTTTGCTGACCCCGTAGTCGCTGGCATAAGGGACAGGATCCGCGTACGAAGTCGCGGGCAGAAGCTAGTTTTACATAAAATAACAAAAGCCAGTGTACAACGAAACTATTCATGACTATACAAAAGTATGGTTGAAGTTGAAACACGACGGGGCTTGGTGTAGTACACTTTGTGCGCACGTGATCGGCGCGCACGCATCGAAGGCGTGCGACCACTCCCCTCCGTGCGCTTGCGCGGACGACTGTTGTACCGAGGTTCGATTCCGGATTTTACGTATTGTTACTATGTGTGTTGTTTTTGTAGAACATGGTGGTCTGAAAAGGAGAAATTAGAAACGTTTATTTAATGCCTCGTTAGGTAGTTTATTACGATTTGAAAATGTAAGTTAAATTTTGAGATACCTAGATTGAATACAGGAAAGAGACATAGGATGGATATACCTACTCGTAGTTGTAAACAGTTGCAAGAAATGGTTTCTTAAGTATGAAAGAAATTGTAGAAAACATATTTCCATGTCGAAAGAGGTCGGATAGTACAGTAAACTCTTTTTTTTCCGAATTTTCCTCTATGTCAACTTAATCTTCATTACATAGAGTTTATTTTAAGTAAACCTTGATATCAATTTCATAACGAAAGCTATCTCCTACCAAGCAGTTATGCTAATTGCAGATAACGTACAGGAAAAGATAGTTATCAACTAATATTCGTAATTAACGATTACTAAGCAAATTAACAAATATTATCATTTTTCAGTGCAAAAAAATGCTGAACTTATATCCTTCATTTTTTCTAGAAATAACCTGCATGCACTTATTTGAGCAAGTATGGTGATTAACGCTCATTCATTGATGATGATGATGAAATTATTTATTTACAACTTCTTCTTCCACCTGCCCTGTTCCCAATTTTATTTGGGATATCAAATCTTTCCATTTTTTCTTAGACCTTATTTATTTACAACTAACCTCTATACTCGTAAATTAGAGGAACACCTAACGTCTTTGTTTTTAACAAAGATAGCCTTGAGGTAACGCGTTCGATTCTGGACGAGTAAATAAAAACATGTTTTTGATTTTTTCAACACGTGTGCCAAATTAATCTTTAGGAAAATGTTTAAGAGAAAACAATTCTCGTATATAAAATAGAGATATTGTACACGAGGTCAAAAGATCGTCTTATTACCTTCACTTTACAGCCTTTCTTAATCAACTAGATAACATACACATTAATCACTTTTCTTTGCATTTTGCAGTATTTTCTTCGTCTCCTGTCTTTACCATAACGTTTAATAATGACAATTACGTAAATAAAATATTAACTTATTAGATAAGGCCTAGTGGGCAAAGAACCAACCTCTCGAGTATAAGGGCGCGGGTTCGATTCCAGGTCAGGCAAGTACCAATGCAACTTTTCTAAGTTTGTATGTACTTTCTAAGTAAATCTTAGACATCAATGGCTGTGTTTCGGATGGCACGTTAAACTGTAGGTCCCGGCTGTCATTGAACATCCTTGGCAGTCGTTACGGGTAGTCAGAAGCCAGTAAGTCTGACACCAGTCTAACCAAGGGGTATCGGGTTGCCCGGGTAACTGGGTTGAAGAGGTCAGATAGGCAGTCGCTTCTTGTAAAGCACTGGTACTCAGCTGAATCCGATTAGACTGGAAGCCGACCCCAACATAATTGGGAAAAGGTTCGGAAGATGATGAGATAAATAACATCTATATAATAAATATTCTATAAACATTAACTTTTATTTACTAACGTTCTAAAGTAAAACTTCTTACTCTAGGTTGAACCTAAAATTCTCATTACCACCCACGCCTACTATTGAAATTATCTTCAGAACTACAGGTAATATTAACATCTGGTGGTCGACGTCATCATAGCTTCTAATATTCGGAGAATCACTCCATGACTTCCTTCCTTAAAGTAGTTAAAAATAAAAAAAAATTTGGTCAAACTTCTCGGATATTGTGGGATTTTAGCGTCATAGATCGTGAAAAACTCACGAGTTTCAATCAAGCTGGGGCTGCGGGATGGTTCAAAGGAGTTACCGCGGCCTTGGTATATAAAGAACTCTAGAAAGAACATGGTAGGTTTTAGTCAGTAAGAGTCTGACTCTCCCTCACGCTGCTAACCCACAGCGGGATTCATACGATGATATCTCAAAACAAAAAAAAAGGGGTGTGGTTATTAATACTCTTTTAGGATCTTATGCGTGTCTCATTCAATAGGACCTTACATAACCACAAAAGCAAAAAACGTACCTCATAAACTTATGACGCACAATGCATGCGATAATTTGAAAAGAACGCTAGCCTTAAAAACCGAGCAGTCTCCCGAAACAGCTGAAAATAATAAGCCAAACATATTGAATCATACAGTAAAGGCTAGTTCACACAGTCATACTTAAAACTTGTCCTTGAAGGACTCGAGACGGATATGACAGTGAGTCATGAGAGTAATAACTTAATAATTTACTTGAAGTTAAAGTTAAAAATACACTCATCTGTAAGTAGTCTTATGCATTGTGTGATTCATCTGTATGTCTGAGTTCTATAAATCTTTGAATAGCAAGAGAATCTGATAGGACCGAAACTCAATGATAGAAAGAATCGATGAAATGACTAACTGGCGCTGGTGGTTTCACACACATTTCATGGGAACTCCTTCCTGCAACCAGATAAAAATGAAGCTATAGCCTTCCTTGATAAATAGGTTATCTAACACTGCAATATTTTTTTTAAATCAGTGCAGTATTTCCTGAGATTAGCGAGTACAATCAAACTACAAACTATTTAGCTTAACAAGATTAGTAAATATAGAGATTGTCTCCTTAAAACTAACTTGTCGTGATCAAATTTCAGTCTGGAGGACATTATTATAATAATCTTAAGCATCAACTCCTTTCCCAATCCATCAATTAGTCGTGTGCTCGTTCGATATGCCAGAATCGTGACCGTCAGCCATACTGGTTACAACATTCTTCTAGACTAGACTTATATTTAGTCTAGTATGTTATGTTATAACTTGGCTGTTACGATATAACAGACTATTATTTAACCCGTGTTTGGTTTGAAAATATTTGAGTAGGAAGCTGTTAGAGCATGGGTAATAGTTTTCAAAATTATCTAATGTTTTGACTACATTTTAGTGTACCAAATTTAGTTTGACTCGGTTTAGTAGCTAAGCCGTTAAAACATGGCCAATATGTTTACAAAGAGAAGATAGCAATGCCTCAAGATCCTGGGTTAAAACATTTTTATTATAACTGTAACTAACAAAAAAATATGCTGTCTCTACGAGAGCCAATGAGGACGTTTATTACATTTTTTTGAGGTATTATGCATCCCAGTCTTCTTGAGACTGATCTATTTGCTAGCAGATTATTTTCGCCTAATTCTTTAATTTTAGCTATATGCTAAAATGGTGTCAATTCCCCTCGTCTAAGCAGGCTCGTTCTACCATCACCATAGAATCACCGCGTCTCTTCAGGGGCTGTGGATTCTAACGAAGAAACGTTGACCACTAAACCAGAAACCCAGACAAAATACCCAAAACTTACCATCCCAGCAAAAAATCGGCCACTTAACGAAATTCGTCTGGACATCGTCTACGCTACGCAACCCAAAGACAACACACTTGGCACACACAGAGCATTACAATTGCGTGGCAGTGGGCGTGATCCACGAGACCGACGCGTGCGCACGTGACGTCACGGCCGCGCCCGCACCTGCGCTAGAACATTGACACACAAACTGCTGAACACGGAATGGGTAACAGAAATTCCAGTGTATTCGTGTTAATGTTAATAATGCCTGTTCTCATTGGTTAAAAATGTTGATTTTTAGGAGTAGGGTCGCCAAAGAGCTATCTAGGCTAGACATTTTTAGGGGCTTCTATTTTATATGAGTTGGAGAAAATCACAAAATCAAAGGCAAGGGTTCAAATAGGGTTATTTGAAGAAAATCTTCTGGTTTAATAACTTCTCTTTCCCAGGAGTCATATTATGTGATACTCACCGATTGTTTAACTATTGTGTCTGCAACGTGGTCAGTGAAGTGGTCAAACGTGATAAATATCAATTTTTAAAAGAGAGCCAAGAAAATAAAGACAAGCTTTTCAAAATATAGAAACCCAGCTTACACGCCTAACCTGACATATATTTCTGTCTGTTACTGACTCACAAATAAACTACACACCACAGTGTCACGCACACAGACACAAGTAAAACAAAACATGGCTACATAGCGTGTTATGCGCGTGAGTTTCCAGACCAACGATTTACATTGTGCGTAGCGACTATGTTGCTTATGCGCCGATTGTGAGTTCTCGTATTTTAAATTGGTCAAGTTTTTTGTTATTTAATCAAGGTGGGATAGAAATTTGAATGTTTGAAGGATATTTTTATCAAAAGACCATGCCTTGAATCAGGTAGGGTGTTCACGAAACAACCACCTTTTAGTTAAATATCATTCAGAGAAGTCCTGAATAGGGGACTCCTAATCCTTAAATCAGGGACTTTGTTAAGTACTCCCCAATCTCAATTTTAATTCAGTTTTTCTAATTTAGCTTCTATTGATATAGCCTTGAGGGTATCCCAAACGCTTGTTATTTGCTAAAATAAAGGATTGTGATGCATCTAGAGTTTTGGTAAGTAAATGATTAAATATAATTTATTGGCCTTCTGATTCCATTATTATGTACGTAGTTAATACTTCTATGTTATCTATGGTTAATCTGATGCCCTTCACAAAGGTATTATGTTTGTTTGTCACACCCATTCTCTATGAGATAAGTTTTATTCTCGTGAAAGAAAATATACAAAATTTTAAGTCGATGAAAAAAATAAGCTGGTATTATTCAGTAGTTAAGTAGGTAGGTAACTATTTATCAATATTATGTTAATTGCAATCTTTTACCAATTAACACTGATGATTTGACGGAAAACCTTCGAAAAATGTATGATAATTTTGATAGGCACAAGATAAATAAGTGTCTATGATTGTCCCAGTAAAATATAACGATTCAGAAATTACAATTTTAAATAGTTACTTAGGTAAAATGGAGCACGCTAATGAGTTACTTAACTATTTTTTTACCATAGACAAAAAGAGCAGATGTGGGTGCAAGACAAACCTACATCAATTATGACCTTTTTAAGTTATTGACTTGATAATACTATTAATAGTCGTGGTGGCCTAGTGGGTAAAGGACCAACCTCTCAAGTATGAGGGCGCGGGTTCGATCCCAGGTCAGGCAAGTACCAATGCAACTTTTCTAAGTTTGTATGTACTTACTAAGTATATCTTAGACAGCATTGGCTGTGTTTCGGATGGCACGTTAAACTGTAGGTCCCGGCTGTCATTGAACATCCTTGGCAGTCGTTACGGGTAGTCAGAAGCCAGTAAGTCTGACGCCAGTCTAACCAAGGGGTATCGGGTTACCTGGGTAATTGGGTTGCGGAGGTCAGATAGGTAGTCGCTTCTCGTAAAGCACTGGTGCTCAGCTGAATCCGGTTAGACTGGAAGCCGACCCCAACATAATTGGGGAAAAGGCTCGGAGGATGATGCTTGATAATACTATGTATGACTCAAATTCGTGATGCACCTCAAATTTAAACGTAGTAAATTGGGCACCTGGGTACTTTTCCATATAAAACACTAGCTTCTGCCAGCGGTTTCACCCGCATCCCGTGGGAACTACTTCCCGTACCGAGATAAAAAGTAGCCTATAGCCTTCCTCGATAAATGGGCTATCTAACACTGAAAGAAATTTTCAAATCGGACCAGTAGTTCCTGAGATTAGCGCGTTCAAGCAAACAAACAAACTCTTCAGCTTTATAATATTAGCATAGACTAGCTTCTGCCAGCGGTTTCACCCGCATCCCGTGGGAACTACTTCCCGTACCGAGATAAAAAGTAGCCTATAGCCTTCCTCGATAAATGGGCTATCTAACACTGAAAGAAATTTTCAAATCGGACCAGTAGTTCCTGAGATTAGCGCGTTCAAACAAACAAACAAACTCTTTAGCTTTATAATATTAGTATAGATTAACACACTGATAAAACAAGATATCTATTAAAACATCGTTTCAGGCAAAGAGCCAAACTGTCACAATTTATGTTAAGTATACAGAGTTTACTATCCATAAACTAAGGAAGTTATTGGCGAATTTGGCTCAAACAACTCTTGCGCATATAGTTGGAATATCTCGTGACATTGATGAAGAAACATGTAATTTTCAGGGCATGTGCCGGCTATCTAAACTAATATTATAAAGAGGAAAACTTTGTTTGTTTGTTTGGTTGTAATGGATAAACTCAAAAACTACTGGAGCGATTTTAAATATTCTTTCACCATTAGAAAGCTATATTACTTATCTGCGAGTAACATAGGCTAACATTTTATCCCGGTGCGGGCAGTAGCTCCCACGGAACGCGGGTGAAACCGCGGGAATAAATAATATACTAGGAGCGAAACCTATATCATCCTCCGAGCCTTTTCCCAACTATGTTGGGGTCGGCTTCCAGTCTAACCGGATTCAGCTGAGTACCAGTGCTTTACAAGAAGCGACTGCCTATCTGACCTCCTCAACCCAGTTACCCGGGCAACCCGATACCCCTTGGCTAGACTGGTGTCAGACTTACTGGCTTCTGACTACCCGTAACGACTGCCAAAGATGTTCAGTGACAGCCGGGACCTACAGTTTAACGTGCCATCCGAAACAAAGTCATTGATGTCTAAGATTTACTTAGAAAGTACATACAAACTTAGAAAAGTTGCATTGGTACTTGCCTGACCTGGAATCGAACCCGCACCCTCATACTCGAGAGGTTGGTTCTTTGCCCACTAGGCCACACGAGGAGCGAAACCTATATAAATACAAAAAATAGCCATAATATAGTAGATTCCACCTGGAAAGAGTGGTGAAGAGGGAGAAAAGACACAGTGAATACCACCACTATCGAAATAAATAAAAACCATTTATTAAAAAGGCCTTAAAATAAATAAAAACCATTATTTTGATAACCTTCATTTCAAAAGCTAAGACTCCTCTATAGTATATAGCTGGTGCCCGCGACTTCGTCTGCGCAGGTTTAGTATTTCGAACAATATGTTTACAAATTGTAGCCTATGTGTTATTCTGATGTATAAGCTATATTATTGTAAAGTTTCATTAAAATCCATTCAGTAGTTTTTGCGTGAAAGAGTAACAAACATCCATACATCCATACATACAAACTTTCGCGTTTATAATATTAGTAGGATGGCCTTTTTTAACAACGAACTTCTAAGCGGTGAAGAAAATAACTTTAAGACATTCTCTTAAAGAGTCGAGAACGCCTATCTCAACAATAACCTATTCAAGACCACCGATAACAATTTCAAACAACAAAGCACGAGGTAAAACGCATATACAACATGTAACTTAATTAACGCACATCCTGAAATTAGTTTGTTCAGAATCGTTTACTGAATCGAATATAAATATTTTTAATATAGGTAATTTTTTATCCCAAAAATAATTAAAACTACGGAAATTATTGTCATGTTAAGCCTGTACAGTCAAAACAAATTCAAATAGACCGTAACTCAAAGTAATAAGACTTCGTGTATTGTCGGCTTTTTTCGTAGTTTCGTTATGTTGTGTCGAGTCGAGTGCGTTGCGTGCGTAGTAGGTAGTATGACCAAAAAGTTCTCCAAGAATTGGTATAACTAATTTAGTAAATAACAATGCATATACATGTTAAATTAAAAATTCAGTGTATATATTCTGATTATAACATAATATTCTAATTAGGGTGTTTGAGGGTGTGCGTTAATTACGATACATGTTGTATATAATGCAACAAACAGGTGCAACATCATTAACCCAAACACGAGGTCTACGTGCATCTATCACAGTGCAACACGTCATTAATAAGCGCTAATGCATAAAGGAAAATAATTAGGGTTAAGCACTTTGCATACATGACTACAACAACGTAGGGTGCAGTTAGTTCAAGTATACCATCATTAAAAGTCGCCATTTCAAGTAAACTTTGTTAAAGTAATGAATCATTTTGAGGGAAAAAAATTGGGATTGCTTTTTTTTTTGTGTGAAATCATCAAATGACCCCTTCCACTGTTGGTTAGCAGCGTGAGGGAGTGTCAGACTCTTACTGACTAAAACCCATCATGTTCCTTCTTAAGCCCATCATGTACCAGGGCCGCGGTAACTCTTTCGAAAAATCCCGCAGCCCCGGCAGAAAAATTGGGAAACCTGAAATTGATCTAATTTTGTCAACCCGCTTCGACCTAGGTAGTATGGTGATTTCATCTCTGTGACTTTTCCGTAGCGTAATAAGACGATACGACAATTTCATATAGTTTCAGAAAGGGACACAGGCGAAGATGAAAAAGTACAATAACTTAAAACGTCTTCTAGAAAAATACACATCAGGATATTGCTTATCTTACAAATTAAAAACAACTATAATCGAGGAAAATTTTATAATTAAGGTCAAGTAGTATGAACGCAAGACTGCAGCAACGTCAACAGTTAAATTGACTGTGTGATTCAATCATAGACTCTGGTCTTTTGACCCTGAGTGCCTTTCGAGCAAAGCTACAAATCCCTTCAGATTTCTATGAAGGAGGAGGGTCAAATCACTTTACTAGACACGTCAGCGCTACCTACAGCCACTTATCTACGCCTTTCCGTTCTGAATCATGCTTCAAAATGTCCAATAGATCTGTATTTGAAATATCTTGGTGGTCTGACGCAAAAGAAATGACAAGAATACTAAATGCGGTAGTTGATAGATTGATATTGCTTAAGGACTTCGATGTGTATTGAAATTGTTGTTGAAGTACCCTTTACTTCTTTCCCCTTTATTTTTTAAAAACTACGCTTTTGAAGGAACTGGGGCTCTTATTATTGTTTTCTAAAGACTGTGTAATCTTAGGCTCCAATCAAAACCCTTTGAGATTATGTAAATTTTATAGTTCGTGAAAATAAATTGACTATGGTGAGATGGCTCAGAGTCATAATAAGGTTAACCTCACAAGCAAATATGAATCAGTAGACAAAAATACTGACAGTGAATAAGTCTTCAAGTGCATGAACTTAAGCAACACATAACTTAATGTGACGTGAAAGAGGAAATTTGCAGCTTAAGTTAAAGTTGTTGTATGTGACTGGAATCACGTCGATCAATCTGTTAATGCCCTAACTTGAGTCATTAGTATCTTCCTGCCCTTTGTTGGCCCTTGTGTTCATTGTTTTAAGTTACGTGCTGTTATTAACGTCAAAAAATCATGTAGATATTTAGGCAGTTTTAGAATATCCTTGTACTGGAACTCTATTCAACATTTAAGAATCAATGTCTCTCATTATTATCTCTATGTACCTCTATTGCATTATGAATAACAATAAAAACAAGGTGTAGAATATTATCAGTTTTAAGAACTCCTTTGTGGGTTGCGTTTATTGGTTTTGCGGTTATACTAGTTCAAGTTTTCCTTTTCATTTGAATGCAAACGTCGTCATCAAGTTCTTTAGTAACTACGTCTTTATTAATTCAATTTCGATCCGAATCTATTCTGATCAAAAGTCTTTCAACAAAATCATTATTTAACACCAACCCACCGAAAACTTTCGCGCATATCCCACATTGCTCATCGTCGTGCGCGAAATTGTCGGCCGAGTCCAACAATCGTGACGCAACGTTATGTGCCTGCGCGTCATTGTAAGCCACGTTGTGTGAGCGTGCTACGTTACTCATAGCTTCTGTATTTTCAACTCTGTCACTGCCTACATTGCCCTGATACGCGCAAGTACGTCCCGGTATCGGTAGTGTTGTAATACTTTGCAATGTTGATGCGCATTTGTTTTGTTCTAGAACCGTTGCAAATGCGCCCGTTGTAGGTTTTTTATCGTCGTCCTTAAATAGATTGTTAATAGAATTTCACAATGTTACTCTACAATGCAAGGGTGCATGATTAGTCGAAATATTTGACTGCATTGCGCATAATTGAAATTTTAAAGTATGGAATTTACTTACAGATTGAATATATGTGTAAATCGTAATGTCGCATTATGGATACATTTTTTGCGATCCTTTTTGTCACTACCTTCAATCCAAGGTTGTATCTTTGCATACAGAGTTCAATGTTAACGGAACACGGATTACTAAATATGGAATTCCTTTCCTGTTTTTAATTATATCAATTTCCAAAATTATTTCTAGATAAAATTACTATGCATTACCGGTTGTTATGGCTTTGTTCTCAGACAGTGACGAGACGCTTAATTCTATTGTAAAGGTAAATCTCTTATCGTGTATTTCCTTTGAATTAGTTTCCAAAACAAAACAATGGACGGCCTTGTCTGGTGGAAAATCATAACACGTTACTTGCTCCAATTGTGCATTTTCAAAGCAAATGTGTCTGAATCATTCAACCATGACCTATATTTCTAGTTATTTCCTGCCCATTCATCATAATCGATTATTTATTAATGTTTATTTGTTTTGTTGTTATTTGTAAGACGTTTGACACGTGTGGTGATAACTCTGATAGCATTTGTTGCTATGGAGACAGTTTAATCATTCCTATCATTACTTCCTGCTTCGTGTTGATGTAAGTTTATTGCACTAACAGGCTCATTGCATAATTTCATTCATTATTTTACTTCTATCAGTCCCAAAGGTGCGGATAACCTTCGTTGGAATTCAGTACTATTGAATCATATTGAAACAATGTAACTCTTAGTTTCATTGTTTTCAATTTATGTTCGTTTGATATGAGTAACTAACCGGTTAGCATCAACACTTTGATAAAGTGTGACTGGGTTTACAGAGGTTCCATTGTTCAAGTCTGTTTGTTAGTCAGTCATGTGTTTAGTGTGCCCGCGCAATCCGCACTGGGCGAGGAGCGAATGTCGCGACCGCTTATATACCCTCGGTGCACTGATAAAACGACTTATTTACACTACGATAATACATTGACGTTTACATTCATCTTTTTGTTCCTGATAGACTGATAGACATTCTAATGTATAGGTTAAATAAATTTCGAAAATCTAACTAAACAAAGTACCACGCTGGGCCTATTGAAACCAAACCCGTATGCGATGACGTAAAACAACACGGGAGGCGCGTGTGCTGCCCGAAAAAAATGTACAACACACGCTCCGTGAACTTACGCAAAGTGAACGGAAAACTACAGCTGCACTATCAGAATGGGGGGATATTGGGGTTCTTATTGCGGGGCGGTAAGGTCGTGAATTGGGTGTGTTTGTATGAGGTGCGATGTTTTGACGGAGCGGTGACGCGGGTGACGTCACGCGCACGCCGTGGCCGCGTGCTCGCCGGCTGACGAGCCCACTAGTGACTCGGCTCTCGCCTCGATACAGAGTTATTCTCGTCATTCGTATGTGTTTGTGCAACGGTTCAGAATTTCAAAATTTCTTGCAAAACGCGGGGGCTCGTTCGGCCTCGATTTCAAGTTTGGTTTGTCTGATATAGAGTTGATTTGCAATAATATCGAATGTTTGGTCGGCCATGAAACGATAACGATATTTTGTTTGGTTAAAGAGATTAACAGAAATACCTATGAAAAATATGCTTGGTCAAAACAGACAAAATCATAAGGTATGAAATAATATTATTGAAGACCTATTTCGGAAAGAGTTAGAAAACAAAAATCCAATAGAGGATCTAAAAACAGAAACAGTTAGAACTATTAATGACGATACAAACACTGTAAGTAAATGACGCAAAATCCTAATATAGGAAACACACAAGTCCTTTATGACTAACGCCAGCTGTACGTCCAGTGCCAACCGATAGGCAAATAGAAACTGCTTGTATGATATCAGAAATCCCACTATTAATAATAATAAAACACGTTTGTAAGAAGCAGAAAATCCCGTAGAATGAAAAAATAGAACTATAAATGGGGAGAACATAAATAAGTCTGGAATAACCAATTAATAAAGTAAACGAGGTGATTAGTTCTCATGATTTCATTGTATGAGCCGATTGCCAACCTGAGGAAATAAATTTTAAATATTATGAATTTCAGCAGAGTGACAATTTTGAAAGTGAGATGACGTCAAACAAAGAAATATGGTAGAGGAAGCTAGCCGGCCAAAAATTAATTGGGTTTAAGGCAGAATGACAAATTGACAACAGTTGGAGTAAAAATTTTGTAGATTCTGTCCATTACCACTGAACAGGCGGATGATGAAAATAATGAAGACAACTGGGTTGAGGAGGTCACTCTCATTTGGTTAGACTGGAAGCCGATCCCAATATACATAGTTGGGCAAAGACTAGACTAGATGATGAAGATGAAAATGATGAAGATCTCAATTTTGAGGCAGGTCACTAATAAAATAATAAACTACCTAGTTTCATAATATTACCAGTTTATCAACTTACAGTGGATGGATATAGTGGAAGAGGAAGACCAAAGAAACGATGGATGGATTGTGTGAAAGTAGATATGGTAAGAAAGAATGTTACTTGTGAGATGACGGCAGATAGAAGAGTATGGAAGGAGAAAACATGCTGCACTGACCACAAATAAAATTGGGATAAGGGCAGGAGGATGATGATGATGATACGATTTTATTATTTTTTACCTTAATACTTAATGTGTTGGTTAATTATTATTAAACTAACTGAATTCTGTTGTCCATGTACAATAAGGAAACAATTTATGCTAATTCAATGGACGTCATTTTGACGTCAAAATTACTGGTTTATAATTATTCAGAACTAGCTGTTCCCCGCAGTTTTCTGAGAGAACTACCTTCAGCAGCCGGACAAAAATTTGCCTGAGTATGTTATTTCTCCGGTGATAGATATCTGTGTACCACATGTAAATCAGGAGTTTTGACGTGAAAGCAGGAGATACAGGCAGAAATATAAAGCTACTTTCATATTTGTAACATTATATTGAGGATTTTCTTTCAGGGGTTTTCATAGGTTTGTATTAGATACGGCTCTAGTATGTTATGTATAAAGAAAGAAGATACTACTTTGATTCTTAATTTCAACTTTCAATGGCAATTACTAAATTCTTGTTTATTTAACTGTTACAATACTATGAGCAATAACACACGGAAGTTTTCCCGACGTTTTCTCGAAAACATCAATGTGTTTACTTCGTCAACAATGAGTTCCCATTCAAATTTAATCCTTAACTACATGTTTATAAGATTCATTTTAGGTTACATTAATACTGCTGACGCAAATTAAGGGGTGCCATAAAATACTGTTGTTATAATTCTTATAACATAATGTAACAAAGTTTTATTAGTTTCAATGATGCTATTTTAACGAACTACCAATGCGGGCCTACATTTCTACGAAGAAGATAGAGTTCCACGTTTCGGCTCCCGGCTCTCATTTGAACATCTTTGGCAGTCATTACAGGGTAGTCTGAAGTTAGAAAGACTGACAAACTGTCTTACCAAAGGCTGGGGTTGCCCGGGTAACTGGGTTGAGAGGGACAGATATGTAGTCGCTCTATGTAAAATGTCAGGATACTCAATTCCTTCCTCCTAACTTTTGTAAATCTCTTATGTCTTGGTCTCTTTGTACTGTAGTCATGGCATTTACTTATGGGAAACACAATACAAGTATTTCGTATTTTATTTTGTTTAAATATACTTTTTTTGCAGACTGTACAATTGCCATTTAAATTAGATAATACTAGCTTCTGCCCGCGGTTTCACCCGCGTCCCGGATGGTGACAAAATGATCCTATGTCACTCTCCTGGCTCCAAACTACCTCCCTGCCAATTTTCAGCTAAATCGGTTCAGCCGTTCTTGAGTTATAAGTGGAGTAACTAACACGACTTTCTTTTATATATATAGATTATGCATACGAGTAGGCACACAAAATTAGTTTTTGGACAAGCTATTACTATTGCTTAAATTACACATCATGTAGCTAATACCTACCTACGACTTGTAGACCGATATGAGTAAGTATGATGTGGTAAAATAGGTACCTACGCATTATGTCTACTCATTTCCTTGGTCAAACTGTTCATTGTCTTTAAATATAACAAAAAGATTTCATTTACATTATTTTCAATCAAAATCAATGGTTCATTCAGTATTTAAAAAATAATCGCATTGATTAGCAAAATTTCGACACGCAAAAATAATTAAGAAGTCCCCAATCGATTGATTATAAATATCTTACGTTTCTTTATCTTCATTTTGTTATTTAGAGGAAATAATATGCTTCTAGTTATCAATTCCCTATAAGTACATTTCGATTACCTACCTTTTTTTTTGAAACAAAAAATACTAAAAAAACATTATTTATTCTAGAATTTAAACGAAATTCTCTTTAAATAGACTTTACAAATTACCTAGCACGTAAGTGAAACCGGTCTGATACAGCCACGAGGAAAACCCTCGATTTAACCTTCACATGAATCAAGCAAAGGGATAAACTTGTATTCCTTGAATTTGTTAAGATTGTTCATATGTATTTTAAACCAGCTATTTATTGGTAGGCTTGTATACAATAGGCTAAGATATAGAAGAAAGTAAGGTATAGAAAATACTTTTAATAGGTATTTCATAGAACATAACCTTCGACTGGTAAGAAGCGTGTTATTCTGAACAATGTCGTTATTCGTTTTTGTTGTTTCAGATTTTGCACATTACTTATGTATAAACAGGCTAGATGAGCAGTTTCAAAGATTCGCATAGAGCATCATCATAGTCTGAACCTAAAATTCTCAACAATATACCCCTTTAGCAGATAACCTTCTGCCATTATCCCTATTCGGGATCAGCTCAGTGTGCCATCTTCTTTCTTACATACTACTCTATCTAACTTCATCTCACAAGCCCCACCAAGCAATCCAACATAAAATGCCTCAAAAAACTGCCAATGCATTCAAGTCCAGCCCACTATTCTATTTATACCCTGGAGTAAGCACAGGCGATCATGACACACCTTCATGATGACTCACAAGCACCGGCCTTTGTTCAGTAATGCTCAGTAATTGTGTGCTAATGACTGAATGTAGGAATGCTGCCAAAATTCTCACTTACTAGGTAGGTAATGCAGGGTAAAGTAGTTTCAAATGTAGGTATGGAAGAAGTGTTAATGAGGTACTGGGGTTTATTGACGGGGATTTTACGAAAACAACTTTGAGATTCTAATGAGTGTGGGGGACTAATTGGCAAATAATTGAAATAGTATGATGTTTTGGAGGATAGCATGTTACGCAGCTGTATCCAGTGGGAGTGGCTGACCCTTACCTAGTCGGGAAGGTTAGACTAAATAATGATGCTCATTATCTTCTCTTCTTGATAGGTGAAACAGTGGTGGGACTAAACTTGTATGCAGGAGAATAGTTGAAGATTGACCTCAGTGGTATGTCACGATCACGGGAGAGGCGTGTCTAGCTGTGAATTGGCAAGGACTTCTAACAATTGCAAAATTACTGTTGCCATGAAAATGGTGATGCATCTAAAACGTAGCACAAATCCAAAAATAGCTGCTTAATGATACAAAATTGCCAAAATAGGATTTCGAAATACAGAAATAATGAAATAGAGCAAATAACGAATCACAATGACAATGATTGGCGCAGTACAATGGAATGAACACAACAAATGGCGATTTAGAATAATCCACAAGTGTAGTGTAATCATTTATTTACGAACATTTAATATGGCCGACGACGAGGTCGCATTATATTGCGCATATGCATCCAAGGACTCGGCCACAGACAATGAAAAAACATGCTCGTATGGAGTTATGGTAAAGTTTTTAATATAAAATATCAGAATAGTAAGACTTCTTTTTAAAATTAATTGACATATATACTAAAAATCTTAGTTTCCTTTTCTAAAGAAGGGATTTGATATGATACAGTTCCTGTCAAATACTTTATGGGTCCTATGAAGCCGTTGTAACTTATTTTAAAGGAGAATTAAGACGATGAATGTTGGTATATAAAACCTTAAGAACTAAGAATGCTCAAATTAAACCAGGAATCCCACCTTTATTTAAAAGTGGGAAATCATCAGATGATCCGCTGTGTGTGGCGTGAGAGTGTCAGACTTATACTAACTAAAATCTTCTGGAGCCTTTTGTCTACCAGGGCCTTGATAATTCTTTCGAACAATCCCGCAGCCCATACACGTGTGAATCCCAACAAAGCACTGTTTCAGTTTAGAGCATCATTGACTAGACTTAGTTTGTTCAGCAATCAATGTAAACCAAGCCGATTAGCACATCCTATGCGTCACGTACTTGTGCTTACACCAATCCACGTGTATCAATGAAACGGGTTGAAAGATCACGGCTGGAATCATTATTAACTTTACTAATTCTGCTGGTTAAATCAAAATTTGTTTTGGCTGGATTGTCTTAGATGGGAAGAAGAGGTTTTGTAGCTACTCTTTGGTTTTACATAGAGGTCTGTTTTCATCTTGACTCATCTGACGTTTGCCTACCGCCCTTTCGTTAATCATCATTCATACTTTTAGAGCTGTCCTGTTATATGCTTGCATTCTCGTAGAAAGTTCATGTATGAATATACTTCTTCTTCTTTCTCTTGTTCTAATCATTGTGTGACTTCATGATTCGTTTCCTCTCACACATGAATCCACTGAAATGGTAATCCAATCCACATGAATGAGGAGAGAGTGAATGTTATTATGTCATGTTACCTGTCATTCTCATTCCTGTTATCTTAGCAAGCAATCCATTCATCTTCTTTTTGATCTACTACTTCTGCACACTTCCCTTAATCAACATACTATTGTGGTATGTATGTACAGATATTGCTAATTAATATTAACATCTGTTGTCTCTACCTTTCTACATGAACAGTACGTAATCAGACACACCCTAATACTTTCACTCATACTTGATATTTAAAACCCAGACAATATTTTACATACACATCGATAATGGTATGAATGAATAAAAAAAGAAAATAAATCTGACCACCTCATCATCTCCCGGGCTTTTTCCCAATTATGATGGGGTCGGCTTCCAGTCTAACCGCAGCAGCTGAGTAC
Organism: Helicoverpa assulta; assembly: GCA_963856015.1. NCBI lineage: Eukaryota > Metazoa > Arthropoda > Insecta > Lepidoptera > Noctuidae > Helicoverpa > Helicoverpa assulta. The sequence continues at coordinate 1,982,578 of CAWLCW010000008.1, forward strand.
CAGTGTTTTACAAGGAGCGACTGCATATCTGACCTCCTCAACCCAGTTACCCGGGAAACCCAATACTAAATCTGAGCACCTATCGCCCAAAACGACCTATATATAAAAACTAGAAATCTTGCGCAGAAATAACTAGAAATTCAATGTAAACATCGTATTTGATACTGCGCAGTAAACTTGAAAATCGAGTTGGGCTAGTTTTTTTTAAATATATTTGTCTATGATTCATTAATGTTGTTTTTTCTATTCAATTAGATGTCAATCGAGGTTAGGATCTACATACATATTTTAAACTAGCTTCTGCCAGCGGTTTCACCCGCATCCCGTGGAAACTACTTCCCGTACCGGGATAAAAAGTAGCCTATAGCCTTCCTCGATAAATGGGCTATCTAACACTGAAAGAAATTTTCAAATCGGATCAGTAGTTCCTGATATTAGCGCGTTCAAACAAACAAACAAACTCTTCAGCTTTATAATATTAGTATAGATAACTTCAAGACTTCTTTTTTTAGTGGTGTAAGCTGGTAAATACATTATTAGGTCACTCCATGCTAAAATGGTCATTTGTAAGATATTTTGAGACGACCCTAAATAAAAATAGGCTTAGGATAGGAGGATGACGACAATATACTAAAAAAAAACAAAATGATCAGTATTATAAGGCTAAGGAATTTGTTTGTTTAATTAAATGTGGTTATTTCAGGAACAAAACCTTTACGATTTGAAAATAAAAATACTTTAAATACATAGGTATTTTTTGCAGGGGAAACCACTGGCAAAAGCTAATTAGACAATCAATATGCTTAATTCAGTAACAACTATATTATAACGTCATAATAATTATGTTAAGTTAACTCAAACCATAAACAAATGGCCCTGACTAGCCTTACATGCCGGTGCATCCTATAGACGTAATGACTTCGAATATTAACGGCGCATTTAAAATTAGAATTCTAAGCAGATGACCATAGAGACAAAAAAATTGCGACAAAGGCCTTTTTAGATGGGCGATGAGTTTAAGGTGGGACATCATCCTTCTGCTTGGAGACAACAGGCCCGAGCCAATCCCAGTGAGGCCTAACGGATCCAAAGCCTGCCAGGGCTGCGGGATTGTTCGAAAGAGTTACCGCAACCCTGGTACTTTAAGGGCTCAAGAAGGAACATGGTGCACCCGTAGCGGGTAGGGTCATTTCATGATTTCTACAAAAAAAATATCTTTTCTGTAGCAGGCTTGATGAACAGGTTGGAAACTTCAATAAGGAAATCAGGTGATATTGGACAAGAATAGGTTGTGTGAAGTTGTGAAGCTGCGGTCTATTAACGTAAAGGATAACAATAGTAAAATTGATTACAACGTATAAATCCCGACCCAGACGCGTATATTATGGAGTGCCTCAAGGTAGCGTCTTAGGGCCATTGTTATTCTTAATCTATATCAATGATCTTCCAAAAACTATAGAACAGAAAATGGTCCTTTTCGCAGACGATAGCACTGCTGTAGTTGAATGTAATAATGCTGATAATTACCAAACAGATATTAATGATACACTTTCGGAAATTATTACCTGGCTCAATAATAATAAGTTGGTTATAAATCTGAATAAGACAAAAGTAATGCACTTCCACCAACGACGCGAACATCCTGCTATAAATGTTTCTTATCAGGGCAACCAAATAGAAGAAGCCAATTATGTAAAATTCTTAGGTATTACAATAGACAATAAGTTAACCTGGAAGCCTCACACTGAACAATTATGCAAGCGACTGAGCCAAGCTGCATATGCACTCTTTCAGTTGTCAAAAGTAGTCAATATTGAAACGCTTCTAACAGCGTATCACGGACTAGTTGGTTCAGTTCTACGATATGGGCTTGTTTTTTGGGGGCAGTCCAGTGATAGAGAACTTATCTTTAGGATGCAAAAAAGATGCATTAGGTCAATGTGTAAATTAAAAGTAACAGACAGTTGTGCGCCTTTTTTTAAATCTCTTAAAATTCTCACATTGCCATCATTATATATTCTCGAAACTGCATTATTTGTTAAAACTAACCAGCACTTGTTTACTAAACTGTCGGATGTCAGAAAAACTCCTATGCGAGCTAAATATATGAATCAGTTGTGTCACACGAGGTGTAAAACATCTCTCATGCAGAAAAGTTTCTTTGGCGTCGCCCCGAGAATCTACAACAAAATTCCTGACGAGATTAAAATTCTACCTCTGCATAAGTTTAAGAAAACATTACAAAAAATTCTAATTGAGAAATGTTTCTACACGGTTGATGAGTTCCTAAATGACTAATTTAGACATTTAATTCTAGTTTTAATTGTAAAAAATTCTTATTTTAACTCTAGTACCTACGTAGTCCAAACCATATTTGTACGTCTCACCATAGACAGAACATAGCGCACTATTTTAATTTTAAGATCTACATTTATTTTTTACCTATGTTTTACAAATAATAAATACTTTGACTTTGACTTTGACTTTAGTATCTAATAGCGTGAGGCATGCAATTAGCAATTAGAGGAAACTTTACTAGAAAACAAAGGGTTTCACTTTTTGCTACTTAAAATAAGCAAATAATTCATGATGAATGCAATTTTTGAGATTACATTATCATAGCTTAAGCATTGTACAAATATTTTCCTGGTTGAAAATGCTTAACAATACCTAATTGTGCTTAATTGCCTCCTATGCTGCAATACGTATAAATTTTTGCCGTCTTTAGTTTGGAATCTGAATTCTAAAATAATTTCCGAACGCCATTTTGTCACAATGTTTTTATATTAGGCACTAAGAAAAAGTGCGCCAAAATTCCATCTGGTAACTCTGGCAAGAATTCAAATTTGGAACGCGAGACGCATCAAACATATCAGTAGGGCGTGGTTCTACGAGCCAAGGCGCTAAAGGCAACACGACCAATATTACAATGACACGTCATTTCCGAACGTAAATCTGTGATTTCTTCTGCAAGTTTAGTCAAATAGAGAATATTTTAGGTTGTGTGATGGAGTCTAGAAATTCTAAAATGGCAATTAAATGGAGTTGTGTTTATTAGAACAAAAACAAGTGTTATCGCGTGTTTGTTTGTGACTGTGCGGGGGAGGGGAGGTCAACTTACGCTGGTGAGTCAACGGTTCTATTTTTAAAGTGTTCGTACGCCGGCCACGCGCTCAACGCGTGCTAATGTTTTGCTGAGATAATGGCGCACCCACATATTTACATCGTGAACATTTTATTGTTTTATACCCGACTTATCGCTGTCACTATGCGTACGTTAAACAATATATCATTTAGTTGTAAAATTGTAGTTAATTGGAGTAGGTAAGTTAATTAAAGTATCGATAAAAAAGCGATTATTGTTTTCTACATTTTCGTTTGTTATCAAGTTTCGCTAATGCGGTTCCCACGAATAATATTAATGTTTTATATGTAAGTAAATAGTGACGGATGTTTTTTATCTATGTTGGCTGAATTTTAAGTAGAAGACTTATCGACTTATGAACAGTACGTTATTTTAAAGGCCACTTATTATGTTGTTCAGATCATTTTGTTCGTTCTAGAAGATTTTGCTGTTGATGGAGAATTTTTTTTCCATATGCAGTGATAAGGAATCTCTTTCTTTTCATTAACTTTGATTTCCGGTTATTAGTTGTACATTTCGGTAAGGTAAACTTAATACAAGTCAGCTATAACAAGATTAAATAACAAGCCTCATTCACCTAATTGCATCATTCATTTGTTTTTTTTATCTAGGTATAGGAAATATTCCAGGGAAATTATTCGTCAATTTATAATAGGTATATCCGGGTATTGCATTTCATGTTATCTACGACTTGTATTAATTTTATCATTTCCAAAGGAAAATATCTTAAAGATATACCTACAGGTGATTTTATAACAATAGGATTTACTTGTAGGTATAAAGATTACCACATGAATAGATTTGACTGTTTACAAAAACCATATCAGGAACGACCCAGTATTTTTCCAGATTAGCATGCATTTAAGTTTTTACATTATTAAAAGATGCAGTCGGAAATTAAAGGAAATAACGATTATTAATATCACAGTAAAATATAAATATTATTATCATGTTTGCGAATAAAAACGTGATACTTTGTCAGCGCCCAGACTAAATATTTGGACGCCTACGTCAGTCATAAATTTTGCAGTCTAACTTCTGTCCAGGAATTTGAACCTGTTATATTTAAAAACAACTACCTATGAACTGATCGTCTGACATAAGTCTTACCAAGGGGTTTTGGCTTGAGGAGGTCAGATAGGCAGTCGCTCTTTGTAATATACTGGTGAGGTGAGGGAAGGAACAAGTTAAGAAAAAGCTAGACAGAACCACGCTATCATTGCTGACTGAGTGAGTGTAGCAGTTTATAGATATTTAATTAAATACTATTTTTGTCCATGTATATTCATCCGCCCCACTAACATTTGCAGATCAGATACTGTTTGAATTCATTAACACAGTACTACGTTTTATTTTCTTAAAGGCCGGTAATAATGTAAACATAGCATGTCTTATGTAAATAGCAATCCAGTAACAGTTAAGAAATTAATTCTTAAATGACCGCAATTTTTCCCCAACATTTTTAGGTATAAAAAATTCTGAAAGAATTAGTCTTTATTTTCTGCAATAAAATGAAAAACATTTCCTTAGGACGTCCGCTGTCGGCGACGATCCGTCACCGACTGACTACACGAAAGAAAATAGCAGAGCGAAACCTACTGAACTGATATCGGCGACCAAATTACGTTGACCTACCTCCGTCTGCTTGCCGTTTCAAGTGTGGATGTTAGAGGGGACTTTGTTTAAGATGCAGGGGTCAAGTTAAACTGGTACTTGCGCTTACGCAAATGGCAGAGCAAGATTGGCAAGTGTCAACAGATAGTGTGTCTAGCCGGGGTCACGGCACTGTTTGTTTGTATAGATTTGAACATCGATGAGTACTTTTAGTTCAATGGGGCATTTTATATGTTGTTAGGTAGTGACTGATAATTTTGTGTTTTGTATAACGCAATTATTGAATGTTTTTTTTTTTGGTTGTTGAATTTTAATGGGGTAAAACTGATAGTCGAAGTGGATGAGTTTTGACCTTTTTAGTTCAATTGTTTTTCTAAGACTTTTTGTATTTTACTAACTAATATTTTTATTTTTTATGGCCTTACTACAAAAACTTTTAACCACCTGTTTTAAACTTGTCTAAAAAAATTGTGGCTGCAAAATGAACCATATGTCAACGTCATAATTTGACATTTTTTTAGACAAGTCTTAAACTGACGTGTAAAAGTTTTTGTGGTAAGACGGTTAACGTTTAACGTTTTACTTGGGTCATAATGAAAGATCCTACAAAATACTGACGAAAACAAATTTTCGGTTTATCAGGTAAAGAGTAGTCATAATTTTTTAGTCAACAACAAAAACAAATAAAAAAAATGTTTTAAATAATTAAAAAAATATTAATAACAAATACAAATACTGACGTAATGACACAATAGGAACTTGTCCTATCAGTGATATTGTTTGTAATTTAAAATCTTTAAACAATTTTTTTTATCGATAACCTTAGTGTTGTGCCTAGCCTTTTGAGAAGCGTGATTATCAGCATTTTTGTACACGTGTTTTTTTTAGATTAAAAACTTTATTACTTTTCTTTTTATGTTCCAGAGCTTCAATGATACTCCAGGGCAGCCTTTGATCCAAAAATTAACATACCATACAAAAAGAAGAATCACGTAAGTAGATAAGAGAATTTTTAAAGTACACAACCAAGTAAATGGCGATGATACAAAATGATCACCCATCCATATTCCAGCCGCGATCCCTACAGCTTAACCTCGTACGTCATGTGCCCTTCTCACTAACCTAATTCGTCCAATTAAATTATGTACACAGAACAAATTGTTATGTTTGTCTGTCAGAGGAAGTGTGTCATTTGTTCCTACTTGTTGATATAGAAGGGCCGTTTAAATACCATTGTTATTATTTTGTTGACTTTGAGCTTGCATATTATGAATCTGAAGGTATATGTACTTCAGTGGGCCCGACCAGGCCTGCCGCCCCTCATTGTTCGAAATAAGGAACTTGGTGGGTTTTACTCTCCCACGCTGCAACCATAGCGGGGTCATTTGATGATGTCCCATCAAAAAGAAAAAGGTACTTGTACCTACTTTGCTTTGGGATTTACAAAAATAAATAGCTCCATTCGGTTTTAGGACCAAATAACTATCTTCAGTCCAGTTACCAACTTTGGAGTATTTCATAGATTGGCACGCTAACTCAACTGCAAACCAAGATAGACAAACTCAGTTCAATAAGTCACGTGAAACTTTAAAATTGGTCTCGACTGCCAAAGTGTTTTACGCGTGACACGTTATCGAGTAAAAATAAACTTTAATGCAATTGACATAATAATGAGCAAGATTAATAATATTCGGTAAACATATATTCTACACCTTCATTAATTAACTGCCTTTATTTAATCAACTAGCTTCTGCCAGCGGTTTCACCCGCATCCCGTGGGAACCTCGGCACGGACCCGGATAAAAAGTAGCCTATAGCCTTCCTCGATAAATGGGCTATCTAACACTGGAAGAATTTTTCAAATCGGACCAGTAGTTCCTGAGATTAGCGCGTTCAAACAAACAAACAAACAAACTCTTTAGCTTTATAATATTAGTATAGATTTCAATAAAACCAATGTAACTGAGTAAGCTCATTTTGTGAGAACTTATAAACTTCTCTTTTCTTCTATTCTTGTAGGATTTACAAAACGAGGTTTTGTTTGTCTGAAAGAAAATAGTGTGATGGTTTTTTTTGTACTTTCTATTCTCAAGCGTTTCTAGAGAAATAGTTTTTAGTATGTTCATTATAAAAAAAACATGTGGAATACATGCCAGTGATGTACTCGCCAATTTCGACGGTGAAGTCCAACGGCCCATTAGCTCAGTTGGTTAGAGCGTCGTGCTAATAACGCGAAGGTCGCGGGTTCGATCCCCTCATGGGCCACTGTTCTTTTTGTGTTTTCAAAACTGTTTAAATGTTTTCTCTAGAACTATCTTGTCTGTATTCTAAATACTGCTTATTTTTCACAAATAATTCTGATGCAATGTTGAAATTGAGGTGATGTAAACGTAATTCCAAGAAGAATCAGTATAAAAAGACTGACGTATTACGATATATCATGCTGTAGAAATACAGAGATATTGCAAGAACTGGTATATTGTAATTAACTACTTAGTAAGTAATTTCTCACAATTTATCTTTATTATATAGGTACGATTGGAATATGACGGATAAAATGCTAGATGGTATGATACTTTTTATGCATAATGTTCATGTCCATGTAAAATATTAAACATGCATCATTGTGGAAATACGTCTAGTGTAAAACTTCAGTTCTATGATCCCATCATCAAATCAAAGATGTTACTTTCTTTAGACAACCCCAAAACTCTTGTTATTTGTAATCCAACAAACAGATACAGGTAGGTATCCATTAAATTGAATAACTTCTCCTGTGTAGTTAATTCAACATCATACTTTTTTTTAAGCATGTCTTCCTATTTCAAAATAAGAACACCGTCAAATTCCCCCAAACCAAACTGCGCAAAAAAAACTCAACGAAATCCAGCACCGACTATTGCAAAGACTAAGATAGGCAGACGCGTCACCTCAACCGGTTGAAACCGGTGCATATCTGGCGTAACCCCTGAACTGTGGCCCGCAAGCCTCCAGCGACGAGCAAAACACTGATAGTAGGTAAAAATAGGTACGTTGCGTTAGATCGCATCTGGGGCTTTTGTCTTTGTTGGGTCTGCAGTTTTAGTGGTTCATTTGTTTCATGAGGTTGCTGACACGAAATGGATAACTTCTATGAATCGATGGTAAAAAGTAGAAGTCGATGGCGATGGATAGTTTCGACCATACTGATCGCGTCAACGTATCCATTTACCTTTGATCCATACTATCGAACGACAGTCAATCTGTTACGTCTGTCTGGTTACGCCTTAAAAATCTATGGTATTTCCCAGTCTGCATTTGTTACCGATTAGATTTTAGGTAAATTCTGCTAGACTTCCTTCAGATGGAAATACTTTAATCTTAGCTAAAGAGCTTTGGACATAATAATTATATTCGCGACTTAAAACTTGTATTAGGTACCACAAAACGGTCACTCATGTGCACATACCCAATAAAGAAGTTGTGCAAAAAATCCCCTTCGACGTCTGTTCTATTATTAAAACATATTAAAAAACTAGCTTCTGCCCGCGACTTCGTACGCGGATCCTGTCCCTTATGCCAGCGACTACGGGGTCAGCAAAATCAATGGTCTGAATCGTCTCATATTGAATTTTAAGGGCCCGTTGACGGGAAAACAACGGAATACGCATAACCATTAGAAACGTTTCATATATTTAATTTTTTGTACGTCAACGGCAAAAGCACAGCAGACAAAACGCTGAGAACTGAAGCGCAATAGGCATGACCCTAGGGATAAAAGTAGTGATTCTAATTAGTCTAAGTTGTGTGTGGCAAATATTGCAAGTATTATTACGTAAAAAAAACATTAAATATTACTAAGATAACAAAGTAGTGGTGACCTAGTGGAAGTCGTTTTGGTTTAGTGGGTAGAGAACCAATCTCTCAAGTATGACTTTGATCCCAGGTCTGGCAAGTACCTGCCAATGCAACTTTTCTAAGTTCGTATGTGCTTTCTATGTATATTTTGGATACCAATAGGGGACGTTAAACTGTAGGTTCCGGCTGTCATTGAACATTCTTAGCAGTCGGTATGGGTAGTCAGAAGCCAGTAAGTCTGACCAGTTTTACCAAGGGGTGAAGGGTTGAGCAGGTAACCGGTTGTAAAACACTGGTACTCAGTTGCATCGTGACTGAAAGCCGATCCTAACATAATTGGGGCAAAGGCTCTTGAGATAATAACGACAATAATAATGAGATATAAGCCCCGCAGGACATCTGAGGCTGATGACGGGGAGTAGCAACCCCGCGGAGCTATATATACCGAGTGCTCCAGGGAAAGTATACTGTCCCCCATCTCCGGCCGGCCGGAGTGAACCACGACGGGGTTAGGTCTCACGCCTCTGGCTTGCTTTCATTGGCCGTCCAGAGTGGAGTCGCTAGAGTAGGGTTAGTAACCCTGCTCGGAGGGTAGGTGCCTCGTGATAAGTGGCGAGTGGGCCGGTGATCTGCGTTTAAAGTCCACCGAGGTATCCTCACCCTTCAGCCGCTCATGTCCTTGTTGCCCTCTGGTTTCTATTCAGTGACTGATTCCCGGGGGCCCAGTAAGTGAGATGGCGAGTCTCCACCTGCCATTTTTACATGTATAATAATACATTGTCATCGGGAGGTGCCATAGTTCCCATAGTTTCCTATGTCCTAATTCACTAACATCCCATCACAATAGCCCAAGTAGTTTTCCTCCATAGTCAGCAATAGTTTATCACAGAACCGGGGATTGTTTTTTTTTTAACGACGTCTACCGTGGATTGTCTTTGGGTTCATTTCTATAGTGTATAAAGGGATAATCGTCGGTTTTGTGTCACCATGTCATTAAAGTTGTCTCAGCGTGTTGGCTTCGGCCCCACGTTTGCCTCCCAAAAATTCGGGACTCTGTAGTCCCGAGGTCTGGAAGAGACATACATACAAAATAAAATGAGATGTAAAATTTGTACTAATAAGTAACACAAAATTCAAGCGTGTTGTATCTACGTTATTATTTGTTTTTGAGAGAAAGAAAAGAAAAAATACGTGTTCATTATTTTAGGGTTATCTATGTAAAAGGCGGACTAATTACTTTTTTTGATTCACCATGCCTACTTTGTAACATTCATTTCTATACATTAAAGTAGTAGGGCTCTTGAAGTTCCACATCAGGTGTTCCAGATCTTCGATTTTTATACGTCAATAGAGAGTGCTTATCAGATTGAACAACTTTTACTAAAACATCATACCTTTATATGCTATAGTCTAGCTGGGCTCCTGGAATTCCACATCAGATCTTCAATTTTTATAAGTCAATAGAAAGTGCTTATCAGATTGAACAACTTTTACTAAAACGTCATACCTTTATATGCTATAGTCTAGCTGGGCTCCTGGAGTTCCACATAAGGTGTTTTAGATCTTCAATTTTTATAAGTCAGTAGAAAGTGCTTATCAGATTGATCAACTTTTGCTAAAACGTCATACCTGTATATGGTACAGAGTAGCTGGGCTCTTGGGGTTTCACATAAGATGTTCCAGATCTTCAAATTCATTATCTCAGCAGAAAATACTCATCACATGAAACAATTTTTGCCATGGCACCATTTTTGTATCTCTTATAGTTTTGTTGGTCTGTTGGAGTTCTGCATCAGGTCTTCAAGTTTCGAAGATAAATTATAGCCTATATGTTGACCCGACTTAGTACCAATACAACAAAGAAAAAATCATTGAAATCCGTTCAGTAGTTCGGAAGATTAGCGTGTACAAACAAACAGACATACAGACATACAGACATACAGACATACAGACAAACAGACAGAATTTTTTTTTTGGATTTGTGTTCCATTACTGTTTTTAAACCCCACCCAATTATTATTTTTTTAATATATTCAATGTACAGACACAGTTTTTTTACAGATTTATTATATGTATAGACTAGCTACAAAAACAGTCTCCAGTAATTGTACGCGACCCTAATCTGACCCCACTGAACTTTAAAGGTAGTGTCAAGCAAGATAAGGTTATTTTTTCTAGCAGTCTGACCTTATTTTAAAGACTATGTTTACAATCATAAAATCATGTTTGATTTATAGTCAGGGATAAATGTGTAACATCTAAAGAATACTCTGAATATCTTCAATAAAGACAATGCTGTAGTCCAAGTCGATTCGAAGCTTTAGTCAGCAATGGTTGATGACCAATCGGGAACAAGTCATTATAATCTGCCTACCGTTTTCCCAACTTTGTTGGGGTCGCCTGTACGGTCAACCGGAATTCAGCTGAGTATCAGTATTTTACAAAGAGCCACTAACTGTCTGACCTCCTCAACGCAGTTACGCGGGCAACCCAGTACCCCTTGGTAAGACTGGTTATCACACCTGGCAGCTGGCTACCGCTAACGCTTGGCAAAGATCTTCAAATGACGACTGGAACCGTGCCTTCCGAAACACGGAAATCCAACGACAGAAATCCCTACTGGAAAAACCTTGTGGTCTGGACAAACCCAATATGGTATAAAGCTCAAAAGCTCCAATGTGTACAGCTGCAAAACATGTTTAAAAATCAAATAAAAAAGTACCTAGTCTTGATCGGGAAAATACTACTGGAGAAGTGCACGTGTTAAGTGGGTGATAGACGAGCATACTTAAAGTACGCGGTTTTTAAGATCGCGAACTCGGCTCGGCTCGATGTAGTGACACACGTGAAGCTTACTCATTATGTATCGCGATGTCTTCGACAGAAGTTATGTTCAACATCACAATGTCATTATTGTAATGAAACAAAGTGCTACTATAGGTACTCTATTTTAGGTACCTACCTAATTTAGGCACAGGCATAACAAAGAATACGCACGTATAGTAGGTATAATAGTGTATAGAGAAATTCTTTAATAAATAATTAAACTTACCTTGGCCTTGATCTTTGAGAAATTCAAGCTGACTGTAATACCATAACTTTGGCACGTATACCTGGTCAGTTCCTGAACCTGTCTTCTTACTATCTTGCACTTTTTTATGTTCTTTACGGAACCCAGCCCTTAATGAATTAATTTTTTTCTTGACGTTCTCAATCGTAGCATCTCTTTCTACCTTCCGTATAATTTCTAATAAATTAAGATAACCTTGAAGCTTCAAATATTTGTCTTTGTACTCGTTGCTTCTAATTTTCCAAAGACAAGGGTTATTTCGGAAAGCTTCTATAAATTCCGTTAGCAGTTCATGCGAATAACTTCGAAAATCACACATTTTGAGAAATTTATGAATCAAAATTAACAAGAATTGCAATTCAAACAAGCGTGCGTGTCCACGGACTGGCGAAACAAAATGGCGGCTCGCGGCTCGCAGTGCTGCCACACGTACGAGCCAAGACGAGCTACGAGCAAAATTTCAAACCGGTTGGATCGCCGACGAACTTACTCGACGGTTTTAAAGTACGCGTACTTAGGGTGACACACGAGCGAAAAAGGTCGTCGAGCCATAAGTACGCGTACTTGCTCGCCCGTCTATCACCCCCTTTAAGTCAACAGCTGGGAGCTTTTTTTCTCTGATGTCTTACCCAAGAATACCCGCACGCTAGAAACTTTTATTGGGCTCGTAAATCATTATGAAGATGAATGATAGTGTCCACATCAACGATCAGGAATTTGGCCGGTATCAGACAGACTGCAAGTTTAATTGGAATTAAGATTTGCTGTTTTTTTAATGGCTTGGCTTCAAAATTAGGATTTGCTTTAAAAAAATATTTGCCAACCATCGGGTCAACTGTCGGGCGACTGTTTAGTCTTAGGCTTTTTAAGCAATGTTCTAAAATGCGCCAAGCACTAACAATGACGTCAACAGCCAAGAAAAAACACAAGAAACTTATGCTAATAACTAATTAATTATAGCTTTTACAACACTACAGTCACGAAAGTCGAAAGCCAATGACTGAATTATTACGCATAATTTACCACCACAGTGGGTCCCGATAGTGTTTTGGCTAACATAACACTCCAGATCCAGTTAGTTCAGATAACAGCGTGTTATTGAATTGATATAATTTATTGATAACTGCGTATATTGTGATGGTATTTAGTATACACTAGCTTCTGCCAGCGGTTTCACCCGCATCCCGTGGGAACTACTTCCCGTATCGGGATAAAAAGTAGCCTATAGCCTTCCTCGATAAATGAGCTATCTAACACTGAAAGAAATTTTCAAATCGGACCAGTAGTTCCTGAGATAAGCGCGTTCAAACAAACAAACAAACAAACTCTTCAGCTTTATAATATTAGTGTACATTTATGGCTGTCATTCACATATTTGACAGTCGTTACTGGTAGGTAGCCAGTAAATCTGACTACCAGTCTTAAAGTACCAAGAGGTATTGGGTTGCCCAGAAAACTGGGTTGTGGAGCTCAGATAGGCAGACCCTCCTTGTAAAACACTGGTACTCAGCTGCATCTGGTTAACTGGAAGTCGATCCCAACAAGGTTTGGAATAGGCTAGGCACATGATGATTGATAACTGTGATCATTGTGATGGTATCTGCTATGAATTTATGAAGGACTAGCTTCTGCCAGCGGTTTCACCCGCATCCCGTGGGAACTACTTCCCGTACCGGGATAAAAAGTAGCCTATAGTCTTCCTCGATAAATGGGCTATCTAACACTGAAAGAAATTTTCAAATCGGACCAGTAGTTCCTGAGATTAGCGCGTTCAAACAAACAAACTCTTCAGCTTTATAATATTAGTATTGATGGCCATTTACACAAAATTTGAAGATTTTTATGTGTTCCGCTATCTTGCGAGTTGTTCGGACCCAATACTCTGATAACTAGGCGATGCTAAAGGTCAAGATATTCCTCCCATTTAAGAACCATCTGACCTTTACAGTAATCCTTTTAGGTTTATTGGTAGTTAGTCAAAGGTTGACCAGTTTTCAGACCACTAAAGAGAACGCCTACCGTCGAACCAGAAGTGGGGCTGACTATTTCGTATTGACCTAATTATGAGCAATTCTTGCATTTTGAATTGACATACATATGACTAGCTTCTGCCAGCGGTTTCACCCGCATCCCGTGGGAACTGCTTCCCGTACCGGGATAAAAAGTAGCCTATAGCCTTCCTCGATAAATGGGCTATCTAACACTGAAAGAAATTTTCAAATCGGACCAGTAGTTCCTGAGATTACCGCGTTCAAACAAACAAACAAACTCTTCAGCTTTATAATATTAGTATAGATGGAAAAGTCCGATATATTATAGGCCTAATATTCTAAAGCTTTGGACCAGTAAAAAATGTAAATAATCGAATGAGGAATGATCTTTCTGAGGCTTTCCAAAAGTAACGTTAAATTCGTAAGTAAAATGATTAATAACCGCATTGTTTTTCAGAAACTGATAAACAATATTTGGAGATTAATTTAAACATCATTATTCACTACCTTCAATCTTAATTTTCGCACTCATTAATTAAGACGATAAGCTTTAAAACTGTATAATTAGCATGAGACACTCACGTCAATGTTATGTAAAGTGTGACTATGTTATAATACACTAACATGACTTATCGAGTGGTCATTTGTGGCGTGACAAAGAGGTCATGACATATGCACTCTATCTTCGCTGGGTAACTGCGGTTTTATAATCGACTAGCTTCTGCCAGCGGTTTCACCCGCATCCCGTGGGAACCTCGGCACGGACCCGGATAAAAAGTAGCCTATAGCCTTCCTCGATAAATGGGCTATCTAACACTGAAATAATTTTTCAAATCGGACCAGTAGTTCCTGAGATTAGCGCGTTCAAACAAACAAACAAACTCTTTAGCTTTATAATATTAGTATAGATGTTTGCAGGAAGAAGTTAGTTATGATTACTGTTAATACACGTGTTAGAAGGATAGTTCATGGTTTTTGTCTTAAATGATGAATGAGGATGGAACTTAAAAACAATTGACTGCGGATTTCAATAACTGACCCTTACATTAGCTTCATATAAAGTATTAGTCCCCAGGCCGGCGAACAAATTTTTTTTTGATACATATACATTTAAGACTTTGTGAGTGCCTTCCTTACGATGAGTCCGACAAACTTTTCGAATGCGCAAATTTTGGTGCCGCTGCGTTTTTTAATGCTTGACTCCTGGAATTGTCGATATGACGTCACTATGACTCTTCGTACATACCTGTTTCATTTTTTGAGATTCGTTTAATAAAGTTAAATAGAAAATGGTGGTCAACTTGTCCGATAAAGATCGTGCTGCGTTTGGAGTGTCCACCATCGTGAAAATGTCGATATGACGTCACTATGACTCTTCGTACATACCTGTTTCATTTTTTGAGATTCGTTTAATAAAGTTAACTAGAAATGGTGGTCAACTTGTCCGATAAAGATCGTGCTGCGTTTGGAGTGTCCACCATCCTGAAAATGTCGGTATGACGTCACTACGACTCTTCGTACGGGGGTTTAACATTCTTAAGTGAATCCAAAAATGATTAAGTTCCTAACTTGAAGCAATAGTAAGGAAATTCCCTTATAAACTTGCATAGCAACGGGAAACGACTGTTGTCTAATTTAACACCCCACGCTAAAATGAAATTGAAAAATAATATTTTTCAGAAAGGTCAAGTTCACCAAACAAAGGCTTTCGAGACTTTCAACCAATTTCATTCTTCCCTTTTCACAATTAAACTCGAATTAAAAACAGCCAACATCGAGAAAAATCTCCGTTATTTATTATGGACAGGACCACGGCATTTTTTTAACCCCCACGCAAAACGTAGTACAATAACGGACTACATTTGACCCATTTTCGCCCCCAAAAATAACCCTTCACGCGTCCCGTAACTAAGAGGCACATTGAAGTCTAAACAGTCGGTCGACAGTTGGACAAATGGTTGGATAATATATATTTATAGAGAAAATCGTGAATTCAATCAAAGTTTTCAGTCGATCTGATACCGGCTAAATACCTGATCCTTGCAATGTGCGTGCTACCATTCTTCTTCATACTGACTTATGAGCCCAAACTAACTATCGGCCGACTAAAAGTTGGTCTGCACATACTCTAAGCGTAACTTGACCAGAAAATAGCGCCAAGACTATAAATACGTGTAAACCATAGCTATAAATAGAGAAAGCCTAAATTAGCTTTAATGGGGGCGTTCGAGTGCCGGTGATAACGGGGTAACTAACCCCATTGGTACTTGTGTATGGTGCTCTCATTTAATACTTGTAACAAAAATAACGTTTTTGCTATTTTTCTTGAAAGGATTGTATTATTTTTTTTCCGTTGCTAAGATATACGTATCAAACAAAACTATCAAACAGTTAAGAAGGATATTGAAAAACTATTAAAGGCTACTAAATAAAAGAATATTTTAATGAACAGAACCTCAAATTGCTTTCTGAATATGCTCAAGACTCGATTTAGGATCG
Organism: Helicoverpa assulta; assembly: GCA_963856015.1. Lineage (NCBI taxonomy): Eukaryota > Metazoa > Arthropoda > Insecta > Lepidoptera > Noctuidae > Helicoverpa > Helicoverpa assulta. The sequence continues at coordinate 1,998,734 of CAWLCW010000008.1, forward strand.
AAGGTAAATTGGCAATCAAGCAACTATAAATGAAATGAAATCGTTTATTTTGCAAGTTGGACATTAAATCACTTTTACACGTCATTTTTAAGAACGCTGAGGTCGGCATTACCTAATGACTGATCCCTGAGAAGAAATGCCGAAACAAACTCAAGGGTCATAGTCTCTTTTAAAGTCCAAACATGTTATAAATAAATCAAATAATATTATGTGCTCAACCATATCTTAGGGAGCTCAACGACCTGTCACACGACGATACCAGATCTGCAGAACATTTGCGTAGGCCATTTAAAAATACTCAAACCCGCCAGACAGTATTTATGTTATAAGAATATGAATATAATGTTGCTCGCATACACGATAACCATGTACCGTGTAACCATGGCAACGAAAGCTTTAATCCAATAAGGCCCAGTTTCAGTGGTTACCCATAAACTGTCAGTTCTATGTGCTAGATAAAGGCTGCTTATAATTTCTGTCAGATATTGCTATCAGAGACGTGTGATCCTGCCTGCGGGGGTTGCAAAATTGTTACCACGGCCCTGGTAGAAAAATAGGGTTCAAGAAGGAACTATCAAATGGGGTCATTTGATAGTTGCTAATAGACTATCAGACACTTCATCAGTAACCTTAACTCTATGGCCCTAAGTCTATAATTATAGGGTGATTTCTGGAGATCTCTAATTTCTCAAAAATCGGGAAATCCACCAAGTATGCCACTATCTCAATAATAAACACAGCTATTAAAATGATAAGTCTTATCACCTTCCAGTTTTCTCCTAACACGCAGGAAGTACGTGATCTCATTATAAACGTCTATTTATAGCTTTATCAATAGTAAATACTGCAAGTTTGCTGTTTTCAATTAATTTATTGCTAAGTGACGATAAATAATTAAGTCACTGTTACAGCCTTTTTATCGTCCCACTGCTGGGCACAGGCCTCCTCTCACACGGAGAAGGATTGAGCATTAATCACCACGCTTGCTCAATGCGGGTTGGTGATTTCAGACTCAATAGTCCAGGTTTCCTCAAGATGTTTTCCTTCACCTTTTTATCAGCCATTGGTGTCCAAGATATACTAAGAAAGTACATACAAACTTAGAAAAGTTGCATTGGTACTTGCCTGACCTGGAATCGAACCCACACCCTCATACTCGAGAGGTTGGTTCTTTACCCACTAGGCCACCACGACTTTTTACTCACTATGTAAGTGGATCTTTTACTCACTATTTTGGATTTTTGAAGAACGGAAACACAAAGCTCTCGTTAACAATGACTACATCACTTTTGGTATAGGACTTAGTTGCAAAGTCAGACCTAAGCAATTGTTTTAGGATTCAATAACCCGATCCGGGAAAAGTTTCATAGGGTTTTCCATGACTGGAATGAATCTTATAAATAGTAATAAACCAAAATGTTTAGTTGCAATGAACTACTAAGAATAAGCCCACAACCTTGACAGGGTGTACTCTTCAAGAACCATACACCTAATGTCATACCTATATATAGTAACGTCAAAAAAAACAAAACACACTCAATGAATTACATTCCTATCTTACAATATCAACTGATATGTCGTAATCGAACCCCACGTCATGCACTAAGTATTACTTATATACAAGTACTATATATTATATAGCAAGTTATCATGCGATCGAAGCGTGATGGAAAATATTATATATTGTAACTTGTTTACATAATGTGACACTTACCCTCGGTCAGATAGCTTCAAATGCCACTAATAGTGATAAAAAGTACCACTGTATAGTGTATATTAATTCAGAATGTTCTAGTGTTTTGTTTTATGGTGTTAATAATATGGCGGTCGTTGCTCTTGAAATGACGTCATGATGGTAGAAAGGTCAGCACTGATGCAGTTAATATCGTAAATATTTTTGCTACAGGTAAGGAAAAAACATCCGAATTGAGAACATCCTCCTTTATTTGGAGTCGGTTAAAAAAGGGAAGTTTTCAAATCACTCATAGGTACATCTCAATTTTACTTCAGATCAGTGAAAATATATGAGTTATATCTTTTGTATAACAATTTTAACTTAGAAGTAGTTTTTAGTGAAGCAACTTGGACCTTATAGTGGCACTAGCCAGAATAGGATTAGCAACATCATTTATTTTGTTTAAATCTCGAAAATATATACTTCTGACATTTTTCAAATCAATAGTTTTACCCAGTATTGAAAACTAGTGCTGTAGCTGAGCTGCCAAATTAATGAAATAGATAACTTGATGGCATTCTGTTACTCTTTGCATTAATAAGGTTATGAAAAACATGCAAGAAAATAAGCTGAAAGACAGGTAATGAAATTAACTTAATCCAGCAACATAGTTTCAATACAATACGTGATCATCATCACACCACCAGGTTACTCCAGGTCCCCGATAACCCAAGCTTCACACACCGTGGCACGAATCATGCGATGCGTGTTAAACGCGTGTCTTTTCGTTGATTATAACACGCCCGATTATACAGGCATCAGGCATTCTGATTGTCATTTGTCCTTATCAGGGAAACGCCCTGTGGTGATGTTTACGTTGATAAATGTGAAATATGTGGGAATCAGATAGTACCTACACGTTGTTGGTTGATGATTAATTTGTGCTGTGTTTTTTTTAGGGAGACATGTAGGCAACGTGATTTTTGAGCTTTTATTGTGATCTAGTGTTTTGTAACGGTCTCGATTTTTAAGAGTTGTTTAAACTCTTATACATGCCGGTTACTTTAACAGACCAACATTTAGGTAACAAAAAGCTTACATATGAAAGTAACAATAGGTCTGGATAAAAAGCTACAGAATACCTAATATAATAAAGCTCAACTTACTATATCAAAAGTATTAGTCAAGAAAACCTCGAAAACTTCAGGACCTTGAAGATCACGCACACCAAGCGTGCGCATGAGTAATATTACTATGCAAGATGACAATTTCAGTGACTGGCAATAGTTGTCAAAATGTTTATCAATAATGACTTAGCAAGAAAAAAAAAGTCATCTAGAACAATGACATGGAAAATTGAAGTACCTACAGGATGCAGTGAAATTCCATTTTCTTTAACTTGAACTGCTGACTTCATATATTTTGTAACAAAACTTAGATCATAATTAAGACCCAAGTTCTTACCTTATGGACTGCGGAATTGTTCGAAAGAGTTACCGCGGCTCTGGTACATGAAAGGCCTATGACGGAACACGACGGTTTTTAGTCAGTAAGAGTCTGACACTCCCTCACCGCTGCTAACCCACAGCGGGAGGGGTCATTTGATGATTTTTGACATAGTTAAAAAAGTACTTACCTTATCTCTATCATCTATACTAATATTATAAAGCTGAAGAGTTTGCTTGTTTGTTTGTTTGTTTGAACGCGCTAATCTCAGGAACTACTGGTCCGATTTGAAAATTTCTTTCAGTGTTAGATAGCCCATTTATGGAGGAAGGCTATAGGCTACTATTTATCCCGGCACGGGAAGTAGTTCCCACGGGATGCGGGTAAAACCGCTGGCAGAAGCTAGTTAAGTATACAAGTCTAAACTTTGTCGTCTTTAAGGTGTACCACTCAAGGATAGTATTTAATTTGGCATTAGGTACGACAATATCTTCACATGCACAGTTCCACCTTTGGACTATTGACAGATTAGATAACTTACATATCAATATCATCAATCAAACATCAAAATATCACGCGTAGTATTTAAATGATTACTTAAAATAACATTAGCAATTTCTATTTTAAAGTTAATCATTAAGCATTAGCAAGTATTCGATTTGACTAGGCTTATATTGACATTCCTATAACCAAAAAGCTTGTTAGTTGTGTGTAATTTTTTTTATATTAAGTATAGCGTCTTGGTTGGCATTTAAAATTCCTAGGCCACCAATAATATTGTCCAATTCTGCAAACTATAAAAACAATCTTCTTTGGTCATCAATTTCCAAAATAACTATTCTATTGTGGTCACCTTTTTCCTACCTGTGAAATCATCAAATGACCACTCCCGTCGGTGCAGTTAGAGGGAGTGTCAGACTTATTGACTTAAGCCCAACATATTCTTTCTTAAGCATGTGTACCAGGGCTTCTGCAACTCGTTCGAACAATCCCGCAGCTCCATCAGTGTGTCATCACAACACGTGTTAATATATGAAAATTCGGTTGTTTAAGCTCATACTTAACCTCGGTTTAAGTCACGTGTCTCGATACATCAACAGTGGTTATCAGATAAGGGAGATACCGCTCCTACCGGCAAGAGTCGTTAATCCTCAGATATGGGACCACGCGAACGATTGTCGTTGGTTGCTGATCGACACCCAGCAACTAGTTAAGAGTCGTGGGTATATCAATCAATTGATTTCGGGAATTTTGACGGGATATGACGCAATCAGATAGAAATTTAAGTCTACATAAGTCAAAAAAATCTACTACTATACTGGTGGATAAATCTCAAAATAAACACCACGTATTTGCTTAACGACATTTCGGTTCGCAAATGTTTGAGAATACGTGTAAGTTGGACGTGAAAGGTATTTTTTTAACTTCGTAAGCAAGAGCATCGTTAGCCAAAGGCAAAATTAATCTCCATGACAAACTCTATCGTTCTATCTATTGATGATTTTGATAGTCTTTAAAGCACAACTTAATTATTAAAGTGACCTAAGTGATTACTCGTATCATTAAGTAATCTAATAATGTTTTTTTTAAGGTCAACTTTTCGTAACCGGTTTCTATAACCCATAGAGATTACAAAGAGCTAAACCATTTTGCCCACATCCTATATCCAATAACACAGATACCTATCAGTCAAAATTATCATGTTGAAAACTCTTTAAACGTAATCTACTTTGAACTAGAACGTCCTTTATCTGAACACGCGAGATATCACACAATATCAGGTGGTATTACTGATAAATGTATTACATTTTACGTCAAACCACATTGTAAGAAACACCAAAACATATTACAATTGTCACTGATAAATAAGTGAGTCGGTCGTGGGAAAGTTTATTTTTAATATTGTAATATCACGCCTTGTTTGCAGATATACAAATCACGCAATCATTTTCCCTATTTAGTATTAAGCTTATTACTATCACATAAACACAAGGTCCTCAACACACACAACAACACAAGTCACTTTAGTACCGCCAGGTAGACATCCTGGCGCCCAAATAAGTTTTCTACAAACCCTTCTTAATTTTCCAACTTAGAAAATGTACCTCATCTGTAGTTTAGGGTCCATTTTACTTATAGAGTGATAACTCTAAAGAAAAATTATTTAAATGTTTGATGAAAAACCTGGTGTCATCTTGATATTTGGCTAAATATTTACAGATAGTTGACCCTGTGGGTACCTACTACCATGCATTTGCATTCTGATTTATGAGCTCAAACAAACTATCGGCCGACTTAAAGTTTTCAGAGTACTCTTGCTGAGATACCCGGTATTTAGGCTAGCCGCTGATTGCAACTTTTCGTCACCGTGACTTTTTGTCACTGTCACCTGCTGTCACCCACGATGCGCTCACTGAATCTGTTCTTGGGTGACAAATTGCGTTCATTTTTGTATGCCGGCTGAGTGACAAAAAGTCACCAGTGAGCGGACTCTCATTGTAATATACAGGGCGAGTGACAGTCACGTCACTCCGGCATTGCCTGCTGCTGCAACTATTTGTCACCGTATTATCACGTCACCATAATGAGCGCACTCAGTATAGTTTTCATAGCACTTGACTTTTTTGTCACTTCTAAGTGACAAAAAGTCACGGTGACGAAAAGTTGCAATCAGCGGCGGGCCTTATTATACCCGGGTATACCGGGTATACCTGTCTCTTTTATTAGATTTTCTACCGTCTTACAAATGCTTTATAATTCAATTTACTTGAAGTCATCAGTGTAGATCATTCGGCGCAGTTATTAAGGGCTGCCTACGTGACAGGCGCGACGTCCGCAACGCTATCGGCGTTTGCGCAGCCACGGTAAAATTGATAAAAAAACAAATCGAGTCAATGCAAAACTCGGAATGTTTTACAGGAAATTTTTGGCCAGTAATTAATATGATAATAAAGTCTGAGTATTTTGAAAATGAAAATGGGGCAAAATTGTATGATTGGTGTGTAGGTACCTATCAAAAGAATAATTATTTTCAAGGCCCGAACTGGGAGAAAACCGATGTTCCTGAAACATTATCAAGAGTGTCTGAATGATCCTTTTAGGTCGATCTAGTTGGTCGGTTATAGGTATATCTAAATAGTACATTTACACCTGTGTTATCAAAAACAAATGGTGTACATAAACTATTTCCGTTTACTTAAATCAGTATCACAAAATATAAAAGGGAGTTAATCATCAAATAATAATTAATCGATTTAAAACAAAAGAATTCCATGAATACTTTCAACGCTATACCTACTAATTTATCTCAAGAATGTATAATTTCATGAATTCCAATCGTAAAACATTAGAAACTTAAATGTCAACAACCGTAAGAAAAACGCAATTTTATAATTCTCATAAGAAATGTAAATATTTTCAAATCAATACGTTTAAAACAATACTTGTAGGACAAAATTACATGCACTTTATAAATCACTAGCTAGCGGATTCCCACGGCTTCACTCGCTTCCCGTGAAAACTATTACTTCCATATCCCATAGTGCTTCTAGATTTGAAAAATTATTTCTAACTATGGAAGTTTGAAAGAATTTTTCAAATCTCTTCGGTAATTTTGTTATGTAACAAACAAACAAAAAAATATTTCTTCTTTGTTATATTAACATAGATTATTTCCAAAGACCTTTAAAAAAAATTACCAAAAAAAAACTGTAAAATACTATGCTGAAAACTGCATCAAAATCGTTCAACCAAACATGAGATAATAAACATACTTAAGAACGTATTTTTTTTTAAGTCGTACTAATTTCTACGTCTCTACAGACTTACAAAATCAACTTTATCAAAGACTAGGGAAAATTTCAGATACCCCACATATTGCACAATAATTATTTCAGTAGGTATTATACCTAACTATGTGGCAATGTTGACATTACATGATATAAGTTTTACACGAACGAGAGAAGTAATTTTATCTTTGTACGATAACTGATTTTTTTTTCAGTTTCAGATATTTTCAAAAGTATGTATAGATTTTTTTTTGGTCAAATCCTCAAGTTTAGTTTAGGTGCAAAAGAATTTCGATTTTTTTTTTTTTTCATAATTGATTTCCCTTCTATAAAACAGACGTGGATATCGAACTTTTTGATGATCTGCTTTCGAAAAATACCTTGAAATTTTACTTTGAAATGTAACGTTAGTAACCAACTAGAATTTTCTGATGAAGCATACTATTATAGTAAACTAGCTTCTGCCAGCGGTTTCACCCGCATCCCGTGGGAACTACTTCCCGTACCGGGATAAAAAGTAGCCTATAGCCTTCCTCGATAAATGGGCTATCTAACACTGAAAGAAATTTTCAAATCGGACCAGTAGTTCCTGAGATTAGCGCGTTCAAACAAACAAACTCTTCAGCTTTATAATATTAGTATAGATAGTGCACACATTAGCCTATCTTTTTTTTGCTAGAGATTAAACTCTACCTACAGCAATCAAAGACATCAATATATAAGTCAAAGGCGTAATTACAGTGAGTCAAAAAATTATCATATAGGCACATACCTACTTAAATCGTAGATTAAAATTGCATAATAAGTGCATTTAATTTATGATACCTTTCTGTTAATTGGTAGCTTTATTAAGAATTTACACGTTTAGATAATAACTGTTTTTAGAATTTTAGTCCGTTGCTAATTTACGATACACCAACACATTACTTTCAAACGTATTAAATGAGTAAGTTGACAATATAAGTTCTGAAATGTATGTTCGTTGGGCTAGCCTACATTCAGCAGTTGGCTGATATGATGATGATGATGATGCTCATTACAGAGCTGCACGCAGCATACTCGAGTAGGTGTTACATAAAAATCCATTTCGTCATATGGAGAAGAAACAGTTAAATAAAAAAAATAGCTCAGTTACTAAAAACAAAGATTACTAGGTTCCGACTAATAATTTAGTAGCAAACAGCTTTGCAATAGTACACTAAGTGCCAAATAATTTTTCAGTCATATATTCTTGGTTCGAATTCATATACGACAAATTCCTGACTATACTTATGATCCATACACAATATAGTTTTCAGTGCCCTTCCGCTGCAGCCGCCTACAGTTCCCGACCCACCACATTGCACCACCCACATGCTCTGCTCATATTCTACCGAGCTCTCAAAGGTCATAGCCTGATATTTAACATATAACCTTTCCTCCTTAAATATTATAACTTCCTCAAAAGCTGGCAATAAAAGAAAAAAGTCCAAATCACACTTGTGGGTTTTTTTGTTTTCCTTATAAAAACAAATTCTTCAGCATTACAAACTAAAATAATAATAAAAAATTGTGCCCTATTCGTCTCTTCTGTATCTTATCGAATGACGAAACGTCCTCATGACGCGCCATCGTCATCGAGTGACGAATAGTGACGAGCTATGACGAATAACGCCGAGTATGCGATGACGACAAGCCACATAATAATAACATTGTCATTGTTGGTCAACGGCTGGCACAGTTCGGAAATAGCGTCTGTAGTTTTTTTTTTATAATAATGAGCTTTCTTTGTCATTTGTTTTGTTTTTAAGTTGCTGGTAATCGTCCAATGGAGCAATATTGTATTCTATGTCGTATCATATATCGTACCAAAAACTCCGCTTTCAACTACAAGACTACCCTCGCAATATAGTCCTCGAAATAGCAACAATAGAACCCCGAAATAGCTACACTATCTAAAATTAAACTGGACAAAATTAGAATAGGGAAAACCTCTGAATATAACCATTTTTCGTTACGAATGTACTGAAAAAGCATATTTTCTCATTTCAGATTTCCCATGAGTAATCAGTTGGACAACTTGACTTATTTTGTCACTATTAATGTCGTAGGAAAATATTTAAATTCATTCATAACATATAAATTATAACTTTATTGAAATTCAAATATCAAATCTTAAATTATTATTTTTTACAGTAAAACCTTTCCCAAACACACAGTCCGCCATTTTTAAATAGCAAAACCCACCCAGAAACAGCGAATTCTAAATTTAAAAACCATTCCAGGAACGAACACTCGAAGCGGCTGTCTGAATGTCATCCACTCGTTCATGGACGCTTCGTTCAAGTGCAAGGGTGGAGATCGATGCAGCAAGTTCAAGGCTGCACCCCTGGTATAGCGAGCATCCCTCCATCCCCCCCCTCCGTCCCGTCCCTCCTCACCCCACCCCGCTGGTAGTGACGTCAACGCCATTCATGCTTACATTTGGGTCGATAGATTTACCGGGAGGGAGGGTTGGTTTAAGTTGTAAGAGTTTCGAGGGTTTTTTGCTACGATAAATGATTTATATAACTTTTTTCTTATTGTGTCGATTGTCGTAGGAATTTGTTAGTTGCAAAAAGAAAGGAACGAGTGTGAAAAAGTAGAAAATGTTATTACATTCCTCCGAATCTAAATGTTATGGAGCATAACTTACATGAAAGCTTATTAAAACAAATCGGTTAAAATACCTAATGCTGGTAAATAATAACCAGAATTTAATAAATAAAATATTTTATAGATTTACGACTCGTATTTGAATTTTAAGACTAAAACGCGTAACGCTTATGACTTAGATAATTAATAGAAAAGCCACTCGCAAAAAAGCGCTGATATTTCGAATTCCAAGTGCTAGAGTATAAAGGTAAGTTTTCATCAAAAGATATAGGAGCATTTTCATGATTTTACAAATTCGGTATTACGATTTACTTAAAATTGAAAGGTATTAGGGTTCGAATATATTTTTGTTTTTAGATATAGGTGAACTACATTAAAGTTATAATGTTCAAATTGTTATTTGTGTAAACTTTAAATTACTGTATTTGTTATTGCATCCTTTTTGTTATTACGGTTATTTTTCAAATAAATTAAAGTAAAAAAAATATGCAATAAAGAAGCGGTGTTTCGATCCTGAGAACTAATATTATACCTAAATGCGAAAGTTGAGTCTCTAATGAAAAGGTTGCAAAATATCCCTTCTATATGTAATCAATTAAACACGACCTAAAAACCTCAATATTACAAATAGAAAAATCTAGAGCTAGCTCTCACTTGCAAAAAAACGAGCCAGCTAATAACTACACGTGCAAAAAATCCGACTCATTTCGCCCATGAACTAGACTTTGACGCAAATGGGGGTGTAACCCACCCCTCCTCCCCTCCATGGTGGGGAGGGGGGGTGTAGCATCGGCAACAGGCTGGGTCGCTCCTAGACGAGATGCTAACTTCATTTGTGATATTGTGATGAACTTTATGTATGATTGGTAGTCAGTTTAATAATGTATTTCTTAAATTTTTTTTTTTGAGAAATTACATGTGATTTTTTGTGCTCAAACTCAAAATATTTTTAGTTATTTTTTCTTGTTGAGGTATAACAGCTAGGGTATTCTCAAGCTTTGGCAATATCAAAACAGGAAAGAAAGAATTTACAAAAGTAATGCTCATTTGTAAAGAAATCTCTTCCAGCACAACTGCGAAAGTGTACTCGAAAAACCGGCTTCTCATAAAGCGTTTGGTGCAAATAAAATAATATTTAATTTTGTTAGTTGGACAGAAATAATATTTTCTTGCAAAATTGCTGGACCTGTTGAAATTATTCAATATACATATAATACATATAGGGCATAGAAAGGTGAGAAAGTGAAAATTAAATACAATTATACAATTGCTTTTAGATCTCTGAAAGGGTACGTTAATTGTACTCAGCAAAAGGTATTTGTTAAAGAGTACCGTCTAGAGTACACTCGTATATGTATCTGCATACCTTTTTTATGTACTTGTAGTGGTGAAAATAGACCAGAACTTTCTAGGCTATAAACTTATGCTTTGTTTTGTGTTTACAGAACAAAAGACTTCAAATTTTTCTTGTACATCAGTTTTTCTTTCATTTTCTCACAGAACATGCTTTTCTGACTCCAGTGTACATTAGTTAAAATTAAATAGATTAACAGTTGCGAGGCTTGGTCCTGAAATTATTGAAACTGGAAGCCACATGCCGAAACTTTGGAAAACCAGTATCAATAATCGGAAATCCCTAGTAAGGCGTTTACGTAATGAAACTTAGCAAAACATAAGGTGACTACGAGCCCCAAATATTTATTTACCGAAGTTAGTTTAAATTGTATTGGAATTTTAAACATTTACTCCTACTTCTCCAAAAGTAAAATACAAAACATAAGGCAATCAAAACAAAAGAATACAGCTGTTGCTCCATATATACTTAACTTTTGTAGAATGGAAGCAAAAAAACAAAATTGTACCTAAAAATTAAAAAAAAAAAGCAATTCGAAAATTATTCCTCCTCCGAGCCTTTTCCCAACTATGTTGGGGTCGGCTTCCAGCCTAACCGGATGTAGCTGGGTACCAGTGCTTTACAAGGAGCGACTGCCCTATCTGACCCCCTCAACCCAGTTACCCGGGCAACCCAATACCCTTGGTTAGACTGGTGTCAGACTTACTGGCTTCTGACTACCCGTAACGACTGCCAAGGATGTTCAATGACAGCCGGGACCTACAGTTTAACGTGCCATCCGAAACACAGTCATTGGTGTCTAAGATATACTTAGAAAGTACCTACAAACTTAGAAAAGTTGCATTGGTACTTGCCTGACCTGGAATCGAACCCGCGCCCTCATACTCGAGCGAGAGATTGGTTCTTTGCCCACTAGGCCACCGCGACTTTTCGACAATTCGAAAATTATTATTATACGGAAATGCTGGAACATATTACCTAGTAGATCATGACGTCTTCGGTAACCTTTAAACTTACAATTTTCTCGTTAAACTTGTATTTTACTTACATATCCTATTGAAAATTCAAAGTTATCTTACAATAAAGGTTGTATAGTTATTCACAAGGTTTGGTTAGTTCAGAATTTCAGAAATCAGGGTGTAATACGTGGTTGGGAAAAGTTGTCGTCTTGTGCCTCCGACGTTTTCAGGGTAGCAGGAATGTTAGCCAGTAAAAGATACGATATACATAGTAGGAAGAACTAGCAAGATAAACTGTATGAAAAGAGCCTCCCCTTTTTCCCGGGGAACATTTTTCAGTTTCCATCAGGTCTTGGTAAATGCTTGTTTCTCATCTTTCTGGATAGCTTTTATCATCGATAAATAAGAGACAGCCTAATATTCGCTTAAACCTCTCCCAAAGTATGCATTTTCCTCGTTTTCTTCCCAATTCCAAAATACTTTTCCCCTAACCCGGACTCTCCTTCAGCTAGTCAAAGGCCTTCCATCTCGTCTCCTTACCTCACAAAGGTCGGACTTATACCCTTTATTTACATCCGAAGCTACATATCTTCTGCTTAGCTCCCACTCCGGGAACAGCCGCAAATCCACGCCCTGCTTCACTGGGAGTCGCGTGGGCGTCTGACGTCATTCCCCCTCCCCTCCGCTCCCCTTCACCCTCAAACCCCTCGGCCCCTTCAACTTGACATTCGGCCGGCTCTATCGATTCGCGAGAGTCCGCAATGCCGAGGCCGACACTGTTTACATTTACGCAGCTTGTGAATGAAACTTGGATGTTAATGGTCGGAAATAGTATGAAGAGTGGAAGACGATGGATCCACTTTGATTAGAACCTCTATGAAAGGTTCTGGAAGGCTTAATTTAAAGTTCTTTTGGGGTTTAAGGGAAATGGTGTTGTTTTGCTGACGTCTTTCGCAATGTTGATGTTGCTGTCCGTTTTGGGGGATGGGCCATTTTTACAATTTGGCGCAGTGTATAAAAGGGGTTTGCAAATATCAATTTCGTTATTTGCACTGAAAAGTCGAGAAGTATATTTAGTATTAGCAAATATTTACTCTTAATCACACCAGACATTTTCTTCTTTCTTTCAATTTAATTTCTATTTTCATTTCTTTATTTACACACCACACTGTCTACGTCTTTAATTATTATTTTCCTTTCGCAGGTATGCTAGAAAATATTTCTTTAGAAATAAGAATTACCTTTGTAAGTTCTTCCTTTCCTATCATCTTTCTTTATTATGCGTGTACGAAAATTCATAAATATTAGGGCCAACTTTAAAACATAATTTCGATATAACAAACCGATACTGGATTAAATCAGCAAGATTGCTCACGTACCCTAGAGGGTTGCTATCGTCATAGCAATCCCTATGAGGAGAACGTGACTTACTGGTGACGTCATCTCGTATCGCGTAGGCTGATCCCTGCTGTTTTCCTGCAAATGTAATGTTGTTCCGACCTAATTGGGAAATAGTCCCAATTATGTGATCCTCGGAATTGAAGATTCTGTGATTTAATAACTACTTTAGAGTTAAATTATGAAATCTGGCGTTACTTTGCTGAAAACCATGACATAAAATGTTAGGAAAAATGTGTAGGGCGGGAGAATGAGACCCTTATTGTATGTGCATATGCATGAAAGTACACTGGAGGCTTGCTATCGTCATAGCAATCCTATGGGGTTAACGTGACCTACTGGTGACGTCATCTCTTATCGTGTTGTTCCTACCAAATTGGGAAATAGTCTCAATTATATGGTCCTCGGAATTGAATCTTCCTTGATTTAATTACTTTTTTTGATTTTTTATATTATTTTCTGTGTTTTGAAACTATATCATCATCATCCTAGTATTTTCCCAAATATGTTGGGATCGGCTTCCAGTCTAACTGGATGCAGCTGAGTATCAGTGTTTTATGAGGAGCTACTACCTATCAACTGTTTTCTGGCTGTTTTAAAACTATGCCTGTACTAAATTAAAAAATATTTATCCACTTTTAGCTTAGTTGAAGAGGTTAGAAAATTTTCCACATTGCAAAAAAGTTATTAAAGGTTGTTAGAAGCAAAAATTAAAAAGTTCTTTAGTTTGTCTCTTTCATTACTTTTTGAAACGGTTTGTGTGACTGTGATGGCTGTGGAGACTTGTCCTGGACTGGTATGGAGTTTCTTCCCTCATCATCATTGAAAGAATCTTTTCGTAAAACCTAACGTAAAATTGCATATTTGGAATAAATATTGATTTGCGGCAAATAAAATTACCAATAAAGTCTTTTAATTCAGAACTCTTGCTAAGTAGACACACCAATAGATATTCAACGATATAAAAATTATGAAAGAAGATATCAAAATAAAGGTCAGGATGGTAAATAGTCGACACACGTTTAAAATTAAACTGCGTAATCACATCCATGGTAAGTTGGCGGAATCATTACACTAGTTCATTTTCTTCACTTTCTTCTCTTGGATTCAGTAATATATATATATATATATATATTACTGAATATTTATATATATTTATTATATTTACATATACATAAATATTTTTTTTTTATTATCTTGCATTTATGCTCTAACTGTGTTGCACCTACCACTTCTGTTTCACCACCACCCTAAGGTAGACTGGCAGAGAACGCCTAAGGGGTTAAGTCCGCCGTTGTACAATGTGCATAAAGTATTTTAAATAAATAAATAAATAAATAAAACATTGTTCTAAGAAGTGTAAATTAATATTTTACCTTACATTACAATAAATGATTCACTAAGATCTTTGTACTCTGTATCTATGCGAAAATCAACGAGAATATTTTCCGACCGACAATGATATTCAAAAAATCCATGTAAAAACTGATAAGCTTCGAATAACATAATAACCAACTATGTACAGGCTGTTACATAAATTATAAATCTGAAAAGCTGAAAGTGAAATAAACGGTTACTTATAAAGAGTGAACAACATTAATATCTAAGTTTGCTCATCATAATTATTTGGACCCCGTAGGATCACAAGGAAGAAACTACCATAAAATACATTTTTTTCGTGACATGACAACTTTATATAACTAAAACAACCACTCAGAATAGTTTAATATCCACGGAAAAACAGTCGTCTAATAACAAATTACAAAGCATTTCTTAGATATTTTAACTAACTGCCAAGACTTACTGGTTATTTTGTAACACCTTTTATACTAAGTACATCTGTATATTAGTTGTTTAAATACGTGAGATGGCAAGCTAGAGGCGTGTCGTGGCGTTTTGCCAGACAACCGGTTAAAACCGGTAGTTCATGAGAAATATGCACGGATTCATGCCAGACTGTTTAACACCTAATCTGCTATGTGCGTTTGTGGACGCAAGTGTATACTTCGAATTGTTTTTGTCAATATATTGTATGACATGTACCTACTTATAGATAGTGTTTCTTTCTTAAAGGTAGGTACACCTTTTTAGGGCTCCGTACCCAAAGGGTAAAACGGGACCCTATTGATTTCGCTCCTCTGTCCGTCCGTCCGTCCGTCCGTCTGTCACCAGGCTGTATCTCATGAACCGTGATAGTTAGAGAGTTGAAATTTTCACAGATATTTCTGTTGCCGCTATAACAACAAATACTGAAAACTAGAATAAAATAAATATTTCGGGGGGCTCCCATACAACAAACGTGAATTTTTTGCTCAATATCCATAAATATATGTATAAAGAATATTAGTTTGGATGGTACGGAACCCTACGTGTGAGAGTCCGACTCGCACTTGGCCGGTTTTTCTGATGGGAAAGCATCAAATTATTATTCCCGCTGTGGGTGCAGCGTAAGGAAGTGTCAGACTTTTACCGACTAAAACCATGTTCATCATGCACATCATGTTCCTTCTTAAGCTCTTCACGTAGGTACCAGGGCCGCGGTAACTCTTTCGAACAATCCCGAAGCCCTGGCAGGTTATAGGTGTATGTTATGTGTGGTGACACATATTTCGCTCACAAAGGTTGCAATTTCTCGAACATTTTAGAAAAACCGGCCAATTGCGAGTCGGAATCGCGCAAGAAGGGTTCCGTACCTTTATTTAGAAAATGAGCAAAACAATCACGTTTGTTGTATGGGAGCCCAACAAAATATTTATTTTATTCTAGTTTTCAGTATTTCTTGTTAGAGCGGCAACAGAAATACATCATCTGTGAAAATTTCAAGTCTCTAACTATCACGGTTCATGAGATACAGCTTGGTGACGGACGGACGGACGCACAGAGGAGCGAAAACAAACGGGTCCCGTTTTACCCTTTGGGTACGGAACCCTTAAAAATGGTGTTGTTCCATGCAATTTGTTGTTCTTGCTCTTCTTTATATGAAAGCACATAACCTAAAAAGAGTCTAAAAAATAAGCCCTCATACGTTTATGTACTGTTTTCCAATCATACCTGAATCATACCTTCTTTCTGTTTACTTACATAAACAGTTAAATAAATTCAAATAAATATTATGCCCCTAAGATTTGGGGTTTTTTATTTATTTATTTATTTTTATTTATTTAACTTTATGCAATCCTAGAATTACAAAGGCGGACTTAATGCCATAGGCATTCTCACTAGTCAACCTTAGGGTGATGCAGAGATAACATGGCAGGTGCATTAATTACTTAAAAAGACATGGCATAGGACAAATAAAGAATAACAAAATTGGATACTAAATACACGTAAGTACTTAAACATATTTAACATACAAATAATTTTAAAAAATAAATAATATTATATATAGGTACATACACTTATATATATATATATACTTATATATAATATACCAATGATTATCATGATGGAGATTCTTCTAGCATTTTTTTAAACAATATTTATTTATAATCTCAATTTATTTAATTTATTTAACTACTCAAGATCGTGCCCTGTGGTGGTCTCACACATATGTACCAAGTAATAGAAAGTTAATGAATACATACATTATAGCTTAATGTTAGGTTTTTTCCATTAAAAATACAAGTTTTTCATATGTTAATAGTGTGGTTAGTACAGGTGAATTTAGCACTATCCATGTGGTTTAACGATCATTATCTCAACACGCCTCTTTTCCTTACTCTCTTCTTCCTATTAATATTATATTATAAATGTGAAAGTTTGTATGTATGTATGTATGTTCCTCTTCCTCGGAAAAACCACTGGACGTTTTATGATAAAACTTGGCATTTACATAGCTTACACTAAAACGGCGGTACCTAAACGGTAAACGGCGTGTGATCCTGGGACCAACGCAGACCAAGTCTAGCCAATCAAGACGAGGAGCTGTCTCCGCTGGGAGATACATTCGACATGACACAGTGCAGTCAAAAAATTTGCTCATAGTCTACGACTGATTGCAGATATACAAATGGGCCACTTATTTACTGAAGTTCCTTCAGGAAGCGGGTGAAACCGCTAGTAACAAATTCTGTTCTATTTTGTTTTTGTAAAAATATTTGGAAGGTTTCTGAATACTCAAGGAATCTTTTACCTAATTAGATTAAAGGCAAATACATACATATTAAGGAAAAGTTAGTCAGTGCAACGTCATAAGAGTTCGCAAATTTTTACAATTCGACGTTTTCTGCAGTTTTGATTACAAACCCAAAATATTGCATATGTAAAAAAACGTGTTTTTATACTAAGGGCTAAAAAACTGACCTGGGTGGGAGAATTATACCAAACTCGTGTCAACTGTCGATCAGCCGTGGTACCCGCTGCGCGGACACGAGACCCTCACGTGTTTCTGACATCAGACGGGAGGCGTGACGTCAGACAAACGGACATACAAACATGCGGATGATCGCTTCAATAGACATTGTGGTTCGCAAAAAGTCGTAGATATTGTTTGCATTTATCAAAGTACTAAATCATTTATTTTTCAAAAGTTCTACGGTGTTTTTTAGGATAAAAGTGGACATGGTGGAAGCATATTTTCAAAAATCTTTACTGGTCAGATACATATAATGATTCTTTTCGCTACTTGCACGTTGTGAGCACATTATACCTCCAATATTCAACCGCAGATTCCAGTAGTTTCACGCCCACTCTTGCGTCATTTAATGATTCATTCCACGCTTCCTTTTCAAGCATACTAAAAGTACTTGTCGAACAAAAATAAACAATGGAATATTAAGCAACACAGTAGCTGATATGACATGAAACAATTGAAAATAGACCTTACTTCTGTCAGCGTAAGGGAGGAAATTGTAAATATCCTTGCAGTTCGCCTTACTGCGAACGACAAACTGGTACTTCCCCTGCATAAACGATCAGCGATTGGTCGGTATTTTGTCGACCACCCGAACAGTTTAGAAGCTGAAATCTTTAATTTCCTAACAGGAATAGCATAAAACAAACATATTGACGAAATCTATGAAATATTCCGAAAATTTTGGCTGGAAAATCTGCTAATAGAAATCCGTAACTTAGGAGCTAATTGCATTTAAAAGTTGCAGACCTGAATCGCGCAAGCGAAGTTTTCCTTGCATCGTCGCTTATATACGACAAACGATGCTTGACCATCGGTCTTCCCCTGGGGTCGCTTCATCGACCGACCTGCTAGCCGCGGCCTACCTGATTCGGGTTGACCTAGTCGGCCTCGGACGCTCTCTATATCTCAAACTGTGAATTGTGAATTATTAACATTGAGATATAGGGAATAGTTCTACTAACAGCTACACCATCGTCCTCTCTCTGGGTACAGTTTAACGTCCTAGGCGCTTCTGGGTCGCCCGCTTGGCGGGGGCTCGGATAGCGGCTAGCTGGGGCTAACAAGCCCGTGGTGGTGTGCAAGCCTGGTGATCTTCACCTCGAGTGACCCTGGCATGTACACCACCACGCTTGGAAGACGAAGACCCCCAGGGGAGGCATCCGCTGAAGAACTTATCTAACAGCGTTATAAAATTGAAAGTTCAAAACCCAAAAAAAACACAAACCAACCTTTTGTCAAAATTATTAAAAATTGACAATATTTTTGCTAAATTTCATTTAAATGAGCCAATGAGCATTTGAATCTTTTAATCAGTTAAGAATTTCACTGCGGTAACAGATATGTAACTACCTAATACCATATCATACCTATATTATAGTCGTTTTCCATGTATAGTAGAAATCCATTACACAATCATAATTATAAAAAAATACCTGAACACTAAAATCTCAAATGCAAAATATATGAGTCTTTTGGAATCCTCAGATATCCATGTTATTTTTGATAGCAGTGGTAGAACATTAAGTATGTATATCTAATGTACATGTATCTGGTAATTTTCATTTTTTTTATCGAATTTTTGTGCTTGGGCTAATTATCCTTAAATGCGTCCTCGAAAGACTTTCGTTTAAAATGTTTCAGCCAACAAACTTTTAGTAATTATCTTTAAAGAAACACAAAAACAAAACAATAAATAATACAAGGATACAAATTAAAAACTTGTATAATTTATCCATAGGGGCTTATAATATTTAACTAGCGACCCGCTCCGGCTTCGCACGGTATAACAGTATTTTCCCCACTAGGTATTTAATGTATGCTATTATACATATAAACGTTCCGCTTTAATCACTATATGTAAAAAACCTCATGAAAATCGGTTGCGTAGTTTTGAGGATTAAAGCGGCGTTTTATACTATGTAGTGATACTTCGCTTTATAACAAGTTTTGTAACTACTAACGCCATCTATTACTCATGTTGCGAACTAATGGAGACCGGGAATCAAGTTTTTGACCCCGGAGATGAATTAATAATTTCACAGACATGCTATTCTTTAAAAATCACAGCAAATTCTATACAATTTAGTCAATCAAAATTTCTAATGTAATGGCTAGATGTTTTTTCAATGATTAAGAGAGTAGATTCAATGCATTTTTGTTTTTTATTATTCACCCTCCTTTGTTGCTCGAGTAAAAATAAGGTCATTCGGGATCCCTTTAGCTTAGTTTTCTTTTTTATTCTTATTCTTTATTGCACACTTAACAACAAATACCTATATAAAAATAATACAGACAGTTTATGTACAATCAAATGGCGAGCTTAACCCAGAATTGGGTTCTCTTACAGCCAACCATAAAGCCATAGAGAGATTCGATAGTGGTGATTTTTATATACAGTTTGCCAAAGATTCAAATGTTTCGTCAATGAATACCAATCTTATTTTAATACAATACTTACGTATCAACATACGTTACGTATTGCGTGGTAGAATAATCTTCGTTACGTAAGCACGAAGTGAATTAGTCAGCTATTTCAACCTATCACTCAAGCGGCCCATTAGCTCAGTTGGTTAGAGCGTCGTGCTAATAACGCGAAGGTCGCGGGTTCGATCCCCTCATGGGCCACAAATCCTTTTTGATTTTATACTATTCCATGCAATAACTTAAACTATTTTTTTAATTTAGCAAAAATATTAATCGCCTTTCTTTTGAAAAAAAAAAGCAGTATGAAACTATAAAGGATTGCTTCCCTTTGTGTCCAAAAATACGATTACATTATTGGGGATGATTACGAAAATTGACAAAGAATTTTTCATGCTATTTGAATTAGTCAAACCATGTGCCCAAAGAAAAATTAACAACAGCACAAGTTAATAAATGACGAAAATCCACCACACATTAATAAAAAATCGTGATAAATACTAATTGACATAACACAAAATCAATTGCAAAAAATCGGTTTCTACTAGAATTTATTCTAAGCTATTATTTACAAACGTAATTTGCAAGCACATCCCATCTTTGTAGACACGATATTTGACGATATTCCATCATAATATGACCCGCGGCGAAAAAGGGAACTAACTGAAAATGTTCTAGAATTTGATTGCTTTATTTACAATCAGCGCCATCTAGCGGTATCAACTTGTAATGGTCATTTCATTTGTATTGACTCAACCACAGTCATGACTAAACTTCTGATGGTAATGAAATACACATGTAAGCACGGTTGCAAGCGGTTCAATCTGGTTTTTGTTACACCTTCGCGAATAGACGGGACTGTAAATTAAAATAATACTGAATTTAAGTAAGGACTGCTTTGCATGTCGTTTTAACAGGAAATCCTAATAAAATAAAGTATTTCAACAACTCTCACGAATATGAGTTCTTAATTTACATTCTTAAGCTATGCCAGTTTCGTGCTTTCTATGTGTGCGTTACCCTGGCCAGATGTTGTCGAAAATGGTCATTTTAATCTTATAGATAATTAGTTGTGCGGCTTCTGTAATTGTTGCGCACATTTTTAAATTTGTTGCGCTTATAGTTTTTTAATTATTTCACAAAAACATTTCCTGCTGGAGTAACGTTACCCCAGCCAGACCTTTTTCTTTCTGATGGGAATATTTAAATAAATATTACCTATAAAATTAGTTGTAAATTAGTTGTAAATGTTGTGCCATATTTTGTATTTGTTCTTTCTTCGGTTGCGAAGGTATTCGAGATTTTGCTGGGGTAACGTTTTCGGTTTTGCTAGATCTTTGAAATGGTTAAGCGGATTCTTATCAAATTTTGTACATGACTTCCTAGGAATTAGTTTAAATTTGTTCGGCAATAATAAAACCAAAATAATGCATATCTTAAAGGTTATTTCATTAAATGGAAAAACGTTTCAATTGGTCCCAGCACCCTCAATAAGAAGTCTAAAGACTTACTTTAAACGTTATTTTAAAGCTTGTAACTGCCTTCAAATGTATATGAAGTTTCATTAGCATCCTGTAAGTATTTAACAAGTTATGATGATATTCAGTTTTTCACGAGCACGGTCTTGATGCGCGCGGTGTTATTTGGCCACAGGATTGGATATATGAACTGAATGTTATCTCAATAATTAGTTATATAGATCAGGTGTATGTCAGTAAAATTTCAGCTCAGTACATTGGATAATTAATGAGATAATGCGATTAAAGTCATTAGGAAGTGAATGACCGTGGTAACCCGACCAAGTTTAGGTGGTTACGAAAAAGCGAAAACGCAAAACATTATAGTATCTTTTGAAATGTTTAGTATAATACACCTTACAATTTCGGTACAGACGCGTACACTGTTAAATATACACTGTTAAATAAGACATACGTAAGTTTATTGTTAACTGAAAAAAACATTGTATATTATTTATTGTTTGTGATCATTACACATTCCAATATGTGTATATTTAAATAAAAACTGTAACTGTGTACTGTGCATACTGAAATCTATAATTTAAGTAAAAAATAAAAGAAAATTTTAAAAAAGCAAAATTACCATCTGTAATTTTTATCTGTGATTGTTTTTAAGTATAATATACTTTAAAAGTTCAATTGAAATGATTATTTTACCTGCCAATAAAAAATCTTTAAAAATCATGTAGTTTTTTTTTTACTTTTGTACACGTCTGTACTAAATTTGTAATACTATACTACATATTTTAGAAGGTACCATTATGTTCTGCGTTTTCGCTTTTTCGTAACCACCTTAACTTGGTCGGGTTACCACGGTCATTCACTTCCTAATGACTTTAATCGTATTATCTCATTAATTATCTAATGTACTGAGCTGAAATTTTACTGACATACACCTGATCTATATAACTAATTATTGAGATAACATTCAGTTCATATATCCAATCCTGTGGCCAAATAACACCGCGCGCATCAAGACCGTGCTCGTGAAAAACTGAATATCATCATAACTTGTTAAATACTTACAGGATGCTAATGAAACTTCATATACATTTGAAGGCAGTTACAAGCTTTAAAATAACGTTTAAAGTAAGTCTTTAGACTTCTTATTGAGGGTGCTGGGACCAATTGAAACGTTTTTCCATTTAATGAAATAACCTTTAAGATATGCATTATTTTGGTTTTATTATTGCCGAACAAATTTAAACTAATTCCTAGGAAGTCATGTACAAAATTTGATAAGAATCCGCTTAACCATTTCAAAGATCTAGCAAAACCGAAAACGTTACCCCAGCAAAATCTCGAATACCTTCGCAACCGAAGAAAGAACAAATACAAAATATGGCACAACATTTACAACTAATTTTATAGGTAATATTTATTTAAATATTCCCATCAGAAAGAAAAAGGTCTGGCTGGGGTAACGTTACTCCAGCAGGAAATGTTTTTGTGAAATAATTAAAAAACTATAAGCGCAACAAATTTAAAAATGTGCGCAACAATTACAGAATGCGCACAACTAATTATCTATAAGATTAAAATGACCATTTTCGACAACATCTGGCCAGGGTAACGCACACGCTTTCTATTAGGTATAATTTAAAATCCTACATACTAATTAACGTTGATATTACCAAAACAATAACTGAAAGAGGTAATTATAAAACGATGCTTATTAATTTAAGTTAAAAATTAAGCATATATGAGCCGGAAAACTTAGAATTATGTGTCACAGCTACGCAAACCGGATTACCTTGACTTTGGTATTATAAAAATTACTATAACCAAAAGTTATTATTCATTGGGTAGGTCAGTTTATGGATTTTGGACAGTCATCACGTGAATTCGTCGAATAGTATTTAAAAAAATGTGCTAAACGGTGGTAATTTTGACGCGATTGCGTTAAGTTTTTGAGCGTGAATCTGATATCAAAATTATAGCTATTAATAAGTAGTTTCATTACATAGAGGTATGATGATAAAGTATACGTATATTGTAATACTCTACATATTTTTTTGATAGATATGCACTAAGTATATACGTTACTAATTTACGTTACAGATCTTTATAGTTGAAGTTGCATTAATAAAAGAGAAATAGTTATAAGTTGAATTATGTTGGTATTTGTCAAACGATTTTATTTCATAAAAACGCTTACATCCATGCTATTTTAAGGTAAAATAGAAACACCTTTCTCAATAACTTCTTTTTTCCCGTTCCTATGTGATTTTGCTGGGACAAACAAAAGCTGAACACGTCCAACAAATTAATAGGTTATCATTAAGGTATTATAATTAAGGTATATACATTTTTAAGGTATAAAAAAAACTCTAAAAAAACGATCAACCAGATCTTTAATAATTACAATTATTAACATACAACATAATATATTCATAATGTACAATTACAAAAATAATAATGGACTAATATTATCAAATACATACAAATTCACAGGCACTGCACATTTCTGTACAGACAACGTCTTTTAGACAGCACAACAAAAGTATTTTTTAAAATTATTATTATTATACAAAATTATGAAAAAATAAAATCATTTAAAGCCGATATCGAATTGGTAGTAAAAAATATATTTTCTTGAAATAAAAAGATATTTACTAGATATTACAAAAATAATCAATTTTAATTCTGTTACTTTCGAATGATTTAGAACCTTGTTTCTAAGCTCTAAGGTTCAAAATCTATTGACAATTTCAAACCAATTTGTGACATTTTGTTTGCGTTTTACATATACATAATTATATCTCTGAATTTAAAAAAAAAACGGACGCGAATTTGAAGTGAGATTTTCTTATATTACATTTATGTGACTTAAATATTATAGGTTGCATTCACATTTTTTTCTAAACTCTTTACTCCATACATCGAAGATTATTATTGTATAAAAATTACTCTATAATAGTAATAGCAACATTTATTTTACAATATTTCTTTCTTTCATAATCACAACATGAGGTCGACATTCAAAAAAGATAAAGGCAGTTTTCTTTCAATATAAAAATAAAAAGTTAATGTCATTTTATTCATACAATATTTTAGTTTAAAATATCGACTTCGCATGGTAAAGCCATGTACGTATATGTCAAAATTTCGGAAATATACTACAAACCACTTTGTTACATTTTTGAGTACCATTCTGCCTGCACAGCTTGTGTTGTGAGCTATAATATTTTGGGAACCATTAGTTAAAATAAATAAATGCGAAACTGTGTAACTGTGATCTTAAAACTGCAAACCCCTCGAGCATAACCGCAGGAAACAATGATATTATAATATGTTATAGGTGTCTATAGTTATTGGCACTGATATTGAGCTCTCGGTGGAAGAGTGGGGATCGCTTTGCGCACTGTACACATAAGGCAATAAACCAATAAATCACTTCTGCGCAGGTGAAGGTCAGGGCTCAATATCCGTGCCGATAACTATATGATTGTAACATCTTCACGGGAATAGATTTTGATAAAACTTAAAACAACTAACATATCAGAATCATATACAAGTTACTTTTTAGCCGGGTGCAGGAAGAAGTATATTTTCAATAACCAATATTTCTCTTGATTTGCTTACTAAACATAGGCATTTGACATTAGTAGTATGAGGCTAATGTAAAAATTCCATCTTTAGTAGCAAATTAACAGATAGATGGTTATTGAAACCCACAGCATATATCTATAGCTCAACAGTGATACATGTTACCATTACCGACTGTTATATTAACATTCCTACATAATCGCATCGTTATATTTTACAATCATATCACAATCTTACCAAGAAGTATTGAGTTGAGGAGGTCAGACAAGCAGTCGCTCCTTGTAAAGCAGTGGTACTCAGCTGGCTCAGCAGACTGGAAGCCGACCCCAACATAGTTGGGAAAAGCCCAGATGGTAGTTTTAGACATCGTCTAAGACTAGCCAGCGGTGTTTGGTAGTTTTGACCTCTTGCTGTAGAAGTGGTGTGCGTACGCGCAGCTTAATCTCTAACGACCCGCCCACAGGACGACGACCGTCGATTAGCTGGGGATGTGAGAAGTGGAATATAAGTTACATGAAAGATAGAGTAAATTATTTACGAGAACATTACGCATAGGGAACAGAAAGGATTTAGATAAAAAAAAAAACAATAAATACTAATATTGTAAACAGGAAAAGTATTTTTTGTTTGTTTAAACTCAAAAACTGCATGACTGTTTAAAAAAAGTCTTTCACCATTAGAAACCTACATTATCTGCGACTAACATAGGCTATATTTTATTTCGATTCTGTCCCGGTTATTGTCGGTGACAAAGAGGCCTAAAAAGTGCTGTTTTGCACATAAGTTGGAACAAATGTCTTTATATTTAGAGTTAACTAGCTTTTGCCCGCGACTTCGTTCGCGTGGAATAGTGACGTCCAGCAGATTTTTGGTTTTACCCTCATAGTTCTCGATCTCGCTAGATAGATAACGCTGTGTCCGAAATAAAATTTATGTTTTATTTATTTTTTATAATATAAAAACTATCCTATACTTATCCTTTCTCAAGTTCCGAAATATGTCTGTACCAAATTTCACACAAATCGGTTCAGTAGTTTAGGCCTGAAGAAAAGATAGACAGACAAACAGACAGAGTTACTTTCGCATTCATAAGATTATTTTGGATTATTGCTAAAACATACCGGGAATGAATCATGAAGAGTGACAGCTTCCTGCAGCGGCGCCAGCTTGACGTTGACGGTGCCGAGCAGCGAGTCGGAGCGGAACCAGCCGCTGCAACAGACCAGCGCGTCAGCGCAGCCCCACCTGCACACTACACGCTACACGCACCCAGGACATGCCCATACGATACTATGATAGGAGGAAGATGGACATAGAACACGCTAAACGCACCCGGGGACATAGCAATACCATAGATGATGACCAATGATGGAATGAAGATAGGGATACATGCTACCCAGTAACTGTGTGGTGACAGACGTACAGACGCCAGCTATACATAGATTGCACTTGCCCACTACAAACTACACGCACCCGGGGAGATGCTAATACACTGGGTAATGATCTATGATATGAGGAAGATGGCCGTAGAACACGCTACACGTACCTGGGGACATAGCACTACGATAGATGATGACCAAAGATGGAATGAAGATGGCCATAGAACACGCTACACGCACCCAGGGGACATAGCACTAAGATAGATGATGACCAATGATGGAATGAAGATGGCCATAGAACAGGCTACACGCACCCAGGGACATAGCACTACGATAGATGATGATGATACGAGGAAGATGGCCTTAGAAGAACATTCCGGGACATACCACTACTCTATGTGACGATCTATGATGGAATGAAGATGGCCATAGATATATATACATGCTACCCAGTAACAGTGCTGTGAAGAATGTACGGACGCCAGCAGGTCAACGCCACGAATGTATAGGTCAAACACACACAAATCACTACGCCATATGATGATCAATGATAGGAGGAAGTTGGCCATAGAAATACATGCTGCCCAGTAACTGTGGTGAGAAAGTACAGACGCTAGGTAATAATTAAATACAATGTTGTGGAAACACATATTACAGATGAATAAAACCATGATGAAAAGTAATCAAAATTCATGCCATTCAATACTACGGGAAATACACAAATAAGTATACAAGAGTCTACATGTACTAATATTATAAAGTTACATATTTACAAAAACATTCATTGAACATCCTTGGCAATCGTTACGGGTAGTCAGAAGCCAGTAAGTCTGACGCCAGTCTAACCAAGGGGTATTGGGTTGCCCGGGCAACTGGGTTGAGGAGGTCAGATAGGCAGTCGCTCCTTGTAATGCACTGGTACTCAGCTGAATCCGGTTAGACTGTTGGCCGACCCCTACATAGTTGGGAAAAGGCTCGAGAGATGATGACGTTGTTAGGCACTTTTGAAAATTTTGATTTCTTCAGAAATTTTCGACGCTGATAAAGGGACCTTCTCTAAAAGCATTTTATTTACAAAATATACAGTGACATCAACTTACCCTTTACTCCATACTTCTAACTTGATGCCGTGACGCTTGAAGACTCGCAGACACGGCCTTGAAGAACGGTTGATGGCGAGAGGGAATACCGCATTGTACTCGGGATTGTTCGAGTCTTTCACTACCTCTGTTCTGTCTGATATGGGGGCTTCCTGCAAGGTGGTAAAAGGCATATGTTGAACTAGCTTCTGCCAGCGGTTTCACCCGCATCCCGTGGGAACTACTTCCCGTACCGGGATAAAAAGTAGCCTATAGCCTTCCTCGATAAATGGGCTATCTAACACTGAAAGACATTTTCAAATCGGACCAGTAGTTCCTGAGATTAGCGCGTTCAAACAAACAAACAAACTCTTCAGCTTTATAATCCAAACTAATATTATAAATGCGAAAGTAACTCTGTCTGTCTGTCTGTCTGTCTGTCTGTCGGTCTTTCTGTCTGTCTGTCTGTCTTTTCTTCACGCCTAAACTACTGAACCGATTTGTGTGAAATTTGGTACAGACATAGTTTGAAACTTGAGAAAGGACATAGGATAGTTTTTATTACAAAAAATAAAAATAAAAAATAAAATTTATTACGGACATACAGTGCCATCTATGGGTCAAATGTCGAAATGCTGTTCCTATGCTCCGTAGATAGATGGCGTTAATCGCGCAATGGTGTCATTACACGTGTTCGGTTCATGTTATTGTTTTAATTCATCGGAAAATCCATCAGAAAAATGTAAAAAAATTAATATTAATATAATAAAAGTTTTACTACAAAGAAAATGCTCTAACGGAGTATAGATAATTCTATTAGTACTACGCGCAATTGTGTCGATCGTTACACGAGTTCGGTTCATGTTGTTTTAATTCATCGGAAAAAAGTAAATAAATAGTAAAAAGGTATGAAAAAAATAATAACAATATAATACTACTTTTAGTACAAAGAAAATGCCCGAACGGAGTATAGATAAATAATCCGAGTTGTCACTATGCTCGATAGATGGCGTTGGGATCGAAATAGATCGCGCTATGGTTTCGTTACACGCATTTGGTTGGGTATCGGCCGAGCGCTTCGGTACCGTCGTGGAAAAATTGTATTGTTGGTTGTATGGTCGTTTATGTGGATTGGTCCTGTTTCGTAAATTCTAATTTGGTTCCGTTGTATTTGTCGATTTGGTACAGACATAGTTTGGAACTCGAGAAAGGACATAGGATAGTTTTTATCCCAAAAATCCTGCGGGAGCGGGAACGTCTCAAAAATCCCGCGAGATCGGGAACTATGTGGGTAAAACCAAAAATCTGCCGGAAGTCACTATTCCACGCGAACGAAGTCGCGAGCAAAAGCTAGTATTAGTATAGATTAAATAAGTTGTATTTTGGATTAGCAAAGGGTAGGTATAGAAATGTTTTCTTATCTCCCACGTTGACTTGTTAGTCCCTCTTTAGAATAGGCCAAAAAATATATGAATTATTGCTTCTATTCTCCTTATTCGATTCTGTGAACTGTCAGGTATCCTCATATCCCTGACTCAGGGATATCATGTTATAACTAAAGAAGTATAACTCAAGAACAACGGAAAACAGTGATCTATATATATAAAAATGAAACCCGCTTTCCGTTGTCACGACATAACATGAAAACGGCTTGACCGATTTGGCTGAAAATTAAAGGGGAGGTAACTTAGACCCCGGAGTGTTTTTGTCACCATCCGGCTACGAGACGCGGGTGAAACCGCGGGCGAAAGCTAGTTTGAAATAATTTTACAGAACTGTGACCCACTCCCGAATTGTAAAGCATTATATTTATTACGTATAATTTTATTTTTTTTCTTAAAAAAAAAACAAGCCCAATTAAAAAAAAAATACGCACTCATTTATAATTACACATTTTTAACCCCCGACGCAAAAACGACGGGGTGTTATAAGTTTGACGTGTCTGTGTGTGTGTGTGTATGTGTGTGTGTGTGTGTATGTGGCATCGTAGCTCCCAAACGGATGATCCGATTGTAATGCGGTTTTTTTTGTTTGAAAGGAATGTCATTCGGGAGTGTTCTTAGCTATGTTTGGTGGAAATCGGTTCAGGTCTTCAAGGTCATCAGCTCGTTTGTTAGGTGTGATAGGAATGTTACACGCTCAGTTTACTTGCAAGCATATGTGGGATCTGAAATTTGAAATACTAATGTCTTTTGGAACCACTGAGCTGGTCTGCTGTTAGGGCATGAAGGTAGGAGACGTAACCCTGAACTGCCTTTTAGTAAACCCATCGAGTTTGGGCTCGTTGAATTTGTCATGACGAGTTCTCTTCATGTTTCTGATTGACGAGAACCTGATGCTGGAAATTGGATGTGGCGGAAGAAACCCTGGAATGCCGGAATGAAACGGATAAACCGATTTATATTTTTACTGAAAATCTAGAATGTCCAAAGGTTAATCTTTATTGTTTCTCAATCTGTGCAATTCTCCCAGAGCCAGTTTGTCATGAGGATTGTTAAACAGCTTCCTTTGGCCGAGATCGCATATAGCGACCCCATCTTAAAATAAAAGAAATTAAATGAAAGACGGAAAAATTAAGGAGCTCCTTTAAAAAGCATGAAATAAAATTAAATTATAAATTTAAAAAAACCCCCGACCCAAAAAAAGTACGTAATAATTATGACAAAAGGTTAAAAACGCTAAACCCTATAAAAAACAAAAAATAACTTTTAACACTACGTAAACTAAATTTTGACGTGTCGGGGGACCGCTTTTTACCTTAAAAAATACTTACATAAATCAAATGATACCTACTTAATTACAACATTCGTATAAAAAAAACACGTATCTAAAGTAATGAATTAGAGCGGTCCCCCGACACGACAAAATTTAGTTTACGTAGTGTTAAAAGTTATTTTTTGTTTTTTATAGGGTTTAGCGTTTTTAACCTTTTGTCATAATTATTACGTACTTTTTTTGGGTCGGGGGTTTTTTTAAATTTATAATTTAATTTTAAAACCTTTATGTAATCCTGTCTACACCTTTTAAAGATCTGTATTTCAGATAAATCATATTACTGAGTCCTTTTTTTACTAAATTATAATTAAAATAGCACAAACCTGTGGGAAAGGGAACTCGAATCTAACATAAGTATCCATATCCTTAGACACATTGTAGGCGATGCCGCGAACGATTGTCAACTCTAAGTCGTTCACGCCAAGGTCGGTATTGCACTGCGTCACTGAGAACTCTCGCGTTACGTAGTGGAAACTTGGGAGGGCACGGTTGTTGCTGAAATAATTAAACATTGTTATTAAAAAAAATATTGAATGTAATAAGCTTCATTTCGGAAGGCAGCGTCATTATTGGGATAGTTACAAATATGGTGAACATACTGTTTCTTAGATGAAAAGCTTTTTAAATAATGTAAAAAATCCTTTTCAAAATCAGTCACATTAGCAATATTTTTTCGCGTTTAACATAAAATAAACACGTATTATTTTATGATAAGTATCAAATGTGACTGAGCTTATTGGTTTCATAGAAGAACCATTTAATTAGAATCTATTCCTTTTTTATTTTGGTTGATATTTTAAAACCAATCATAGCACATAAAAAAATGTGTGTCAACAATATTTTCATTCAACAAAACACACTTTGTTCTAATTTTGCCTACCCTCAATTCTACAATTATATTATAAAAAAATTAATACTCACAGCGTAGCAACCCTCACAATATCAAGATCTTCTTTAACCCTTTCATATAACTTCTCATACATTTTCGATTCAGCCACATGGCCCATACTTTTGCAATGGCTCATAAATTCCTTCGCCATCTTAGCTTGAGATTCCAGTTGGTTTAACAAACTGGAATGTGCATCGTCAGTTGAAGTTCCAGTAAGAGGTGAAACTTCTACCCAGTCCGATCCTGATGGTTCGTCGATCGAAGAACTTTCGGCGGTTGAGGAAGGTAGTGAGTCGGATCTGGGAATGTTTAGAGTAAGATGTTAGCGCAATGAAAGTTGGAGTGTTGATTTTGCGCAATTTTTTGCGCTTAAATTGTCGTGGTGAGCAACTTGAGCTAGAAGTTAATAAAATAAATATTCCTTTAGTCAATTAATATGATGATGTTATGAGATTTATGAAATGTGTTTTCTAAGGCATATTTTACTTTTACGGTATTGCGCAAGTTTTGCGCTTAAATGGTTGCAAAAAATGAAAACACACCCAACTCCAGAAATTTAAATAACATCAATATAAATATTTATTTGTATTTACTTACGCAGCTTTAGCAGGTTTCGCCTTAGGTAACGAGGGCAAAGCGCTGAGGTCGACCGGCCTGCCCGCCCGCGCCGCCTCTATGAGCGGGTCGAAGCGTTTCGCCGTACGAAGGTACTGTAATGCTGTGTCTAATTCACCTGTATGGAGAATAGTAAATAAGCGACATATTTATATTTTTTAAGCAATTTCCCAAAAAGAAGGAAACTCAATACGGATGCTTGTGTGTGTTTTTTATTTATTTACTAGCTTCTGCCAGCGGTTTCACACGCATCCCGTGGGAACTACTTCCCGTACCGGGATAAAAAGTAGCCTATAGCCTTCCTCGATAAATGGGCTATCTAACACTGAAAGAAATTTTCAAATCGGACCAGTAGTTCCTGAGATTAGCGCGTTCAAACAAACAAACAAACTCCTCAGCTTTATAATATTAGTATAGATTTGGAGACAAATAAGTGTTAGGTTTTTTTATGTTTTTCATAGCTTAGAATTTTCTCCAAAGATTGACTCTTAAAGTAACTGACATTAATAGCAATAGTGCTAACTCAATTTCACTTCAAACATCACTCAAAATAGAGGTAATTAATAATAATCAACCAAATTAGCGTCTGATACATCAAATTATTCAGACTTCTTTGAAATACAGCACTAATTTAACTCCAATTTCTTTGGTAAAGAAACTAGCTAAATTTTAAGTCAATCTCTTACCTTTCTTCTTATGCACCAGCGCTATTTCCTTAAACTGCATCTGCCTCTTGAACAGCAAGGCTAACACTTGGTCCCGTCTGGCCGCCTGCGCCGCCCCGGGCTCCGGGGCTGCCGGGGCCGCGGGGGCTGCCCTGGGGGTCGAGGGGGACGAAGCTTGGCCCTGAAGATAAGGTCATATTTTAGAAATGTCTGGAAGATTTTAGCGAAGAGCTTACCTTATTTCGTCGTATCGTCTTTGTCATTTGAAGTGATAAAATTAATCTTGATGACACCAGTTTGTCACTTTCATATAAATAATGATAATGGTGTCACTAGTGTCATTAGTGTGTCACTAGTGTATCACTACATAGTATAAAACAAAGTCGCTTTTTTCTGTCCCTATGTCCCTTTGTACGCTTAAATCTTCAAAACTACACAACCGATTTTCATGCGGTTTTTTTTTTATCAGATAGTGTTTCAAGAGGAAGGTTTATATGTACAATAACATACATTAAATAGTGGGGAAATACTGTTACGCCGTGCGAAGCCGGAGCGGGTCGCTAGTAACTAATATGACACTAATGTATCACTAGTGTGTCACAGTAACACTCACCCCGGCAGTGGGCAGGGGGCCATATCCAGCGGGGGCGGGCAGATCGTCCACGGCGACAGGCTGCCCCGCCTCGTGACGTTTGATGGCGTCGGCATATTGCTTGATAATGCGGTTCATGCGACGAGCTTTTGAGGAGTTGCCCTCTTCTTTGGCTTTTGCTTCTTGTTTCTGGGGGATACAATAAATATTAAATTGTTACAATGAAGCAATGAATAAGGTGCCATTTTATAAAAACTTTATCTATCTCCGTTCGGGCTGGATTGCCGTCCCATTAGACTATGAGGTTGCGCATACGCTTGTGAATTTTAACATTCTTGCGCACTTGACTGGATTGTTCAAGAATAGCCCTATCTATACTAATATTATAAAGCTGAAGAGTTTGTTTGTTTGTTTGTTTGTTTAAACGCGCTAATCTCAGGAACTACTGGTCCGATTTGAAAAATTCTTTCAGTGTTAGATAGCCCATTTATCGAGGAAGGCTATAGGCTACTTTTTATCCCGGTACGGGAAGTAGTTCCCACGGGATGCGGGTGAAACCGCTGGCAGAAGCTAGTGTATTCATATGACAGTTAGTACTTATGATCCGTAGATTAAAAACAAGCAAAAAATAAGTAAGAAAACTTACCTTGAAAGCCTCAAGCCTTTGGTGTAGTCCTTCGCCCAGAGTCTTTGCCATGATGAGCCCACCTCCCCCGCCACTCGTATCTTCTGTAGGCTCTGGAGCTGCAACACAAAAACCTGATTGTTCGAACTTTTATGTCGACTTTCACAAACAAGATAAACATCCGAATAGGGAAGACAGCTGTGAATCGTATATGAAAGCATCTTATATTCCAAGGTGAACTAACTATGAAAGAGACTTATGTTTCCGATGTTTGTAGAACGACTGATTACCAAACCAAGGTTGGACACAAGAAGACCGTTTCACGAAAAAACCATCTTCGCTTCGTTAAAAGAATTTGTCGCTATAAAGGTTACGTATTCTATATTCGGTTAAAAAGGAGAAATTTCTTTCATACAAACAAAAGCAAAACTTCTCACAAACCTGCAGAATTCTGCACTCCATCTTGCTGGAGCCTCTCTTGCTCCAAGGCAGCAGTAATCATGGCGACTGTAGGCAGTTCATCCATATTCATAACTTCACCACTATTATGAGCTGCTACAACTGTGTCGAACTGTTTCGTCACCTTTAAGAAGCCGAGAGCTAGGAATTTGTCACCGCGTTTCTTTGCGGCTAAGGCCTCGGCTTTGAATTCTGATTGGCGTTCTGGAAGATGTTTTTGGGGTTAATTAGTATGTTTCGAAGAGCAATGTAGAGTGGTTAAGACAAAGAATCTGTCAGCCTTTGTGAACTGCTCCTAAAAAAGGACAGTTCTAGCCAAACTTAGGCGTTTCGCTAAAGGCGTTTCGCTTCAGGTACTAGCGTGATGTTTTAAGCCAGACAGTTTGGCATGATTAGCAATGATTGACTACGGATGCCTTATAACTTTTAAGTGATATTTTGCACATATATATTGGTTGTATTACTGACATAAGGACTTGTGATTTTATAGAGTCATTTTTTTCTTTATGGATAAACGTCATAGCATCTACGGCTAACACAATTGGAAACGTTCAAAAGATATGGTTCTTATTTTCAATCGATTCAATCCATTCAAGAACTCACAACTTCAAGTCAATGAGAATTTTTATCGTCTACATTACAATGAAGTTATTGTTTCCAATGACACAATACTTACGTAATATTAACTGCAACTCCCTTTTCCTTTGATCATCTCCCGTACTAGCAGGCTCAGGTATGCTAGGTGGACTAGGAGCCGGTGGGCTCGGTTCTGGCGCACTAAAGTCTATCAGCGGTTCCTCTGGAGGTGGACTAGCGACCTCCACCGGAGGAGGTGGCTGAGGGACTTCGGGAATAGGATCTTGGTGATCAGCTGCCTTCCCGACCATGACTGGTGGAGGAATGTCGTCATTCTTTATCGGTTTGCCTGCTTTTGCTTGTTTAAGAAGGTCTTGGAGCGTTTTGAGGCCTCGACCGAACCTGATGGGAAATAGTGGTCGGAATAGTAAAGTAAATTAATAATTTTGGGGTTTCTGTAAGACTTTTGGAATTGGTGATGTGATGTGGATCTTGGCTGTCTGAAATCTGCATGCATTCAAATATATCAACCATATTTCTATAGTAGCGGTCGAATGAGTACAATTTTTTTTGTCGTAAGCGGGCTAACTACAAATTTTAAGACCCTCACTTTTAAAACAGGACTTCCATGCGAACTATTAACCCCTGTTTAACCCCATAAGGAATAGATTTTTGTAAAATCCCTCCTTAATGCATGTCTTCCCTCTATAAAGAATCTACCTCCGTTCAAGTTTGTAGGAGTTTATAATTTCTGAGATTTCGCAATTAAGCAGGGCGTTGTATTTCGCTTTTACCTGTTTTACTCGGTTTTACTCGCGTCCCGAGGGAACGATTTCCCGTACCCGGGTAAAATATGGCCCCGATGTTACACGGGGATAGTGTAGCTACCGAACAGTGAGAAATCGGTTCAGTAGTCTTAGGCTGTGCACATCATGCGCGCAGTACTCGAGCATTATTTTGCTTTACATTATTTTGGGATTACATAGAGTGTACATAAAGAAATACATAGGGGAGTACATAGAGTGTACATAAGGAAATACATAGGGGAGTACATAGAGTGTACATAAGGAAATACATAGGGGAGTACATAGAGTGTACATAAGGAAATACATAGGGGAGTACATAGAGTGTACATAAGGAAATACATAGGGGAGTACATAGAGTGTACATAAGGAAATACATAGGGGAGTACATAGAGTGTACATAAGGAAATACATAGGGGAGTACATAGAGTGTACATAAGGAAATACATAGGGGAGTACATAGAGTGTACATAAGGAAATACATAGGGGAGTACATAGAGTGTACATAAGGAAATACATAGGGGAGTACATAGAGTGTACATAAGGAAATACATAGGGGAGTACATAGAGTGTACATAAGGAAATACATAGGGGAGTACATAGAGTGTACATAAGGAAATACATAGGGGAGACATACTCCCCTATGTATTTCCACACTTTTGTACACTTTATGAACTCCTTACATTGTTTAGCCAAAGTTCGACAAAACTTTGGGTCTCAATTTGAGTTCGATATCTGAGAGAAAAACAGATTTCAACGTCGCTGAAATAATTTTCCGTGAGTTCAGGACAACAAAGAGTCTGTAAAAGCAGACGTCTAGACAGAGGGCGCAAAGACCTTTAAAGTACTATTCTACGTGATCATTATATTCATGATCAATAATATCTTGCTAAGACAGCACCTTGGCGAAAATTAGATTTAAAAGAGGAGATGACTATTAGGTTTATTTCGAAAGGAAAGTACATATATGTATGAAAAAATAACGGATAGACAACACAAGTAAGATGATAAACAATAAATACTAACAACTGAAATGATTGACAATAGTAGAGAGAAACGGGGAAATATCGAGAAGTATATATCTAAAATAGACTGGAAGCCGACCCCAACATAGTTGGGAAAAAGGTTCGGAGGATGATGATGATGTAAGTAAAATTGCCCACGCTCAGCATTATGCTGAAACCCTATATACCTTTAAATAAAACTACTTTTACGGATTTTATCGCGGTTATATTAATATTATTTAATCCCGACGTTTCGGATCCTTTACAGCATCCATGGTCACGGGCAGACTAAGCTGTTGGTCGTCTTGATATATTAGTTACAAACAGCTACCCTGCCGTCGTAAGAAAAAAGGGCACAACTAACATTTTATAAATATGGAGAAAATCGACTTTGAAGTTTTTATTGGTTTTTTTATGTTATGCTGTAAGTGTGCCTTTTCAAAGTAGTTTTTATTAATAACTAGCTGTTGCCCGCAACTTCGTCTGCGTGGGCAATATAGAATAGTCAATTATTACGTATGGTGCGTAAGTAATTTTCACAGGAAATAGCTATAATCTATGTCTATATGCTTTGAGTCTGACAAAGCTGTCATTTGTACATTTTCTGCAGCTGCTGCGACTAATCAGAAGCCAGAAAGTCTGTCAGTCTTACCATGGATATCGTCTTGTGTAGTTGACTGGATTGAAGATAGATAGATAGGTAGTCGCTCCAAGCAAAATATTGGTACTCAAACAGATTCGGTGACTGGAAGCCCAACACCAACATAGTTGGGGAATAGCTGGATGGATGATAAAATGAGTCATCATCATCAGCAGGCGCATAGGGTAGGATAGTTTCACTACTGGGGAGAAACACTTTATGACTTGTATGAATTGGGGATTTTCTGTGCACTTACTTACTATGGTAAGGCTGACCCCACATTAGGCGTGCGCGATCCTCGGGCGTGTGAGTAGCGCGGGCGTCGCGAGCGCGCTGCGTGAAAGTCGCGTTTTGCTGCCCTGCGGCATGTGTGAAGAGTGCAAGCGACGCGCTCGCGGCGAGCACGCGGCGCTCGAGTTGCGTTCTTACCCCTACGCCCGCTATCCCCGCCGCCCGCTAAACGCCTTAGCAGTTAAACGTCAAGTCGAGCGTGCTGAAAATGCCGCAGGGCAGCAAAACGCGACGCTCACGCAGCGTGCTCGCGACGCACGCGCTACTCACACGCCCGAGGATCGCGCACGCCTAATGTGGGGTTAGGTCTAAACCGGGAGGGACTCCACCGAAATGTTTGCATTAGTTCACGAATAGGCCAAATGTACGTATCTGTGAGAGTCCACTTCATGTGTTCGTACTTGAAACCTGCAGTTTTGCCAAGATTTTCAAAATGTACGCTCGCAATTTGTCATTTCTTGGTGGAGCCAGCAAATCAAAAGAAACAGAAGTGTTGTATACTGTGCGTCACTACCGCTCACCGGGAAAATTTCGCTCTTGCGGAGGACGTTTATATACCATATTTTGTGTCACACGTAAACAGGACGACAGTAAGTATCCACCGAAACACTTTCAAAGATCTGATGAACGAACAAATCAGACCTGAGTTGGTCACCTGGGGCCAATCAGAGCTGTATGAAGCGATCATACGCTTTGGCTCCTACTGTTATTGTGGTTTCTGAAAATGTATTCACCTCATTCAACGATGAATGTAATTCTGATGGTACTATTAAGAACACTTGCTTAGCGCAAAAGCTGACGATGGCAGGCCGACTCTTTTGACTTCTCGAATAGGATACCATTGGTTTTTGTGCAATGCACACCTGCAATGTATGCTGGATTAGGATAGGATATAGGTGGATAGGATTTGCAGCAGAGAACAATTTCTGTCTTTGTAATTGAATGACATCAAACGTAGTTTTATATAAAAGGTGTTTTTTTAGACTTGGCTCGGGTCTTACTGAGACTGTTCGTAATCGTGAACAGTGTATTTGCGATCAGAAGTTGAAAGTAAGCATGTCTCTGGTATGCGACGCGTAATTTGTACGTTTCCAGACGCATAAAGCATTTTACGTGTGTATGGTATTAAATCGAGAAAGCTCCCATTTCTTATCTGCACTTTGTATCTGGGCTTGTTTTTAAAGCTACAGAAGCCTACATTACCTGCCTCACGCTTAGCAGCGCTTGCGAGAGATAGATCTTCCTTTCTTCTAGGATTAAGTTTACATATTTTGCATCAGAAAAAATAATTAAGGTCTACTTAATACTACTCACTCAAAGTAATTTGTTTTAAGGCCACCACATTAGTGGAAGATAAGCTAAACTATGTTTATGAATAAATCCTGATATGAACTCCATCTGTAACTTTAAATGATAATTAATTGTTCCACTAAAGTCATCATTTTTGACATAATGTTCAAAAAATAATTTAGATGGCACCGTTTTAAATTTGGCTGCGAACTATTAATTTTCCTTTCATCAAGGTAATAATTATAGTTGGATTTTGATGTGGTACGGCAAACTGACAAACACTATTGAAATGTCTATCGAAAAATTACACTACGTGTTAAAATATGGTGAATTACGGAAAATACACAACTCTATCTGTTGAAATAATAATCCTCTATAAAGAATGTATGGTAATTAATTGTCATTTACCACCTCGCTCTTTTGACAAATTTGATGTATTTTTACCACAGATGGAGCTACTTTAACCTTGGCTAAACAAAATTTTCATATTTTTTTTTCTTCCGAAGTTACTTATAAAGGTGTGATTTTCTGTGTAAAGATTAATAATAGGCCGAACAACTAATATAAGTACAACATTCAAATGTACAGTTTTGACAAACAGATTGCGTGTCGTAATATTTTACATCTTGAATTCACAAAATTAATCATATCTTTTGATAGAGTGAATCGATTTCGATGAAACAAAAACTAAGTAATACCCCAAGTTACGTAGAATTTTTGTATATAAGCATTGTCTGCATTGAATTCGTAGATTTTACGTGAATCCCGAACAAACAAACAGATAAACAGACAAACAGACAAACAGACAAAAATGACAAAAATGATGGAAATGGGTTCTGTTAGTTATCCTTTAACATGCCGGCTATTTTTTTTGTCAATTTCTTCAATGTACAAAAATTACTTTTCTACAGATTTATTATATGTATAGATCTGTATGAAGTAATAGTCACATCTACGTATTTGTGCTTTTTCAATATAATGGTAAATAAATGTGCCTTTTCATTGTATAAAACATGAATATTAGTCTCATTTGTGCCTTTTGAACCTACTGTATCTCCGAATTCATTGAAGATAAAATTCTATAAAAAATTGAGTAGATCTGCCTTATTTTTCTGATTCTAAATATGTATATAACTCAATTTTGACAAAAATGTTAGTTGTGCCCTTTTTTCTTACGACGGCAGTACCCTATACCCTATTGTCAATAATAATCAACAAAATGTAGGGTAGCTGTTTATAACTAATATATCAAGACGACCAACAGCTTAGTCTGCCCGTGACCATGGATGCTGTAAAGGATCCGAAACGTCGGGATTAAATAATATTAATATAACCGCGATAAAATCCGTAAAAGTAGTTTTATTTAAATGTCTAATATTCGCGTAAGTGTCAGAAATCAATACCCTATATACCTATACCTATGACACAAAGTTCTATCGCAAGATACTTAAAAAGTTTTATAAGGAAACGAAACATAATGAAAAAGAGTCTATAGATTTGGAAAATGATTTAGAACTAAGACTAAGAACAACCGCATATTTTATAACCACGATGTGGAACCTTTCAACATTATTTAGCTTGTCTTTCAAGTGCTTGGGAAACAAAGGAAATATGCATTTCAAACGTGTCTGAAATTAAATTGAACTGGAGTATTTAAAGATTGCGAAGGTTTATTTTCTTTTCGTGGTTTGCAAATCTGTCTGGGGTCAATGATCGGAAGTCCTTTGTTATGGTACTGCGGACGTAGAAGAGAAAAGCCGTTTTGTGTCTGTTTGACACCTAGATTTAGTTACTAAGTAATACATTGTTAGCGTTAAATAGTGCTTTTGTTTATTGTTTAAGTAGTATTCTTTACCTATGTCAGTCAGGCTTTGAATTACCAATTATAATAAAACGTTCTTCGATCTCGTACAAAAATATTTTTAAGCCTATTCCTAACTAAACTAAATAAAAGCTGAAGTTTGTTTTTTTAAACACGCTTTACCTCAGATATAATGGCGTCCACGGCCGATTTCGGCCACGGCGGCTGTTCTCATTTAAGGAGATCAGCCAGCTGCGCAGGACATATTATAGTGCACGAGCATTTGCGCAGACACAGGTGCACTCCCTATTCCTTCACTCTCATAACCCGATGGGACGGCAATCCGACACGACCGGAAAGAGATCTGGCGCAGGACCGACATTTACGTGCTCTCCGATGCACGGGTGAATCAATCACCAACTTCCAGACTACGGGCTGCTTTGTGAAAGTTTAAGAAAACCCACAAAGCAATTTCGGCCCGACCCGGGAATCGAACCCGAGACCTCGAGCACAGCAGCCGCGCTTGCGACCACTAGACCAACGAGGCAGTCACCCCAATTACCGAAGAAGCTATAGACTACTTTATATGGTGCGTGTAGTGATTCCCGCTTGACGCGGGTGAAACCGATGTCTGTAATAAGCTTTGGCAAAAGCAACAAGTTAAGATCACCGAGAGTTCGATACTTGTTGCGCGTAACATAGACGGGTCAGGTCACTCACTCCAGTTTACAGACAAAGGTCTTAATTATGTTATTGATTCAGGAATTTTAGTTGCTTACATCCCATTTGTATATGGGTAGTATCCAAGTGTTTTC
Source organism: Helicoverpa assulta (assembly GCA_963856015.1). NCBI lineage: Eukaryota > Metazoa > Arthropoda > Insecta > Lepidoptera > Noctuidae > Helicoverpa > Helicoverpa assulta. The sequence goes on from CAWLCW010000008.1 coordinate 2,040,127, forward strand.
CCATAAACTATGATGACTTTTGAATTCAGAATTGTAGATCCATGCAAGACATAATTGATTTTGTATTGTCTCCTCAAACAAAACATCGGTTTATCAAATAACTGCCTACTTGAGACGATTTTAAATAGTCTTCATTCACATCTGATCACCGGAAAAATCCCATTTACTTCGCAGAGTAGCCATGAACTTAAATGCGAAAACCGCAAGATAAATAATTATAAGCTGCTGTTTCCAAAATGAGTCATACAGTCAGAATCATTATGACTCATTGTTAATACAGTTTATTTATCACAGTTATACATAGTAGGTACCTAAGTACCGTTATCTTCAATGTGAGAACTTATTAGCAAGTCCGCATAAATGTGTCTTTCCGATTATTTCGCTACTAAGTTTCTACTTTCGGCCCAACTGCACCGACAACATAAGGCCTCGTCTTCCTTAAAACAACTGTTTACTTTGAAACTTGAACTTTTTGCACACATTTTACAAAATAAGAAAACAATGTAGGTACAAAGGCGGACTTAGGCGTTCTCTACCAGGAGAAATATAATATTCATAGTAATTAACAGTTGCTTAAGAAAACTGACGTTTATATTATTAGTGAACTAGGGCCAAAATACTTTAGAAGTCGACTTGTAACTAGAAAGAGATGTTGTTTACACAAGGTTTTTGACCTTAGGTGTAGACAGTAAGTGGATCCAGGAGTGTGGAGGAAGGGTGGGGAACTAAGTAGCTTATTCCTTAATCAAAATTATGTCTGCACTGGACGTACGGTTAATATCAACAACAAAACGCTGGATACTATTATGTTTTTGCTTTGTTGATTTATGTTTTGAATCAAGCTAATTTTTCTCCCTCATTAAGATGAGATCTAAACAACAACATTAAGCTTGTTGTTTAGATTCTAATAAGTAAAATTACGCTTAAGTAAATAAACTATTATAGCCATTACAAAATTATTAAATAAATAAACAATAATTGTTTTATATAATTATTATGACATAAGCTACGTAAGGATACGCGCTTATCTGATAATGTGGTCATACTGCGAAGCCGGGTCAGTACTGACAGCTTTGTTATTTCTTCCATCAACGGTTTTAAATAGTTTGTTTATTTGTTCAAGCTAATACCAGGAACGACTTGATCGATTTTAAAAACGACTTCAGTGTCACGCTGATTGACCCGCGTCCCGCGGGAATCATGCCCGTACCGGGATAAAATGTAGTCTATGTTACTCGGAAGGAGTGTAGCTTTCCAACAATGAAAGAATTTTTCAAATCAGTTAAGTAGTTTCGGAGTCTACAAACAAACAAAAAAATGGTTACTCTATTATACTTAACATTTGTATAAATAGATAGTATAGAACACTACATAGACCACTTCAGGTCCGGGTGCGCGAAATAGTTCCCATTTCACACCGATAAAACTCTTAGTCGAAGCAATAAAATATCTATTCTTACCTTCTAGCCCGACTGCTTTCACCATTAGCTTTAGCATTCTTCTCAGCGACTGTATAATTAGTGATCCTGTCCTGAAGCATGCTTATAGTGCTGCTGTCAGTGCTGAGAGGAGCCCCGGGAGGTGGTGGCGCAGGGCGAGACGACCGGGGCGGAGGGGCGGGCGCCTCGTCATCGTCTATTGATAGAGCTTGGAGCTCGTTCAGTAAGTCTGGGTCGTCGTCGTCTCCTGAAAGAAGATGGAAGCAATAATGTCCAGTTTAAGGGAAGGGGGAGCAGTAATAAGCCTGTGTATATTAATCGGATCAATAAATCAATGAAATGGAAAAGGGTTTTAGCTTTTTGTGGCTCAAACAAGAGATGAACATGAACTATATGGCTAATAACATTAAAAGAATTTTAGCTTCCCATACAATAACTAAATCAAACAGTACCTAAGCTTTGTTTTTAAATATGAATGAAACAGAATCCCAGATCACACCGTACTTATACCATATAAAACTTAGCTTTATTTATAAATAGATTCAAACATTAAGAATTTTCCAAACTCCTTACCAGACCCCTCATCATCAGAAGGCACATCCTTCAAGCTCTCCGCTATCATAGCATCCAAGTTAGCCACAGGAACTGGTGCTGGTTTCTTAGGCTTCGGTTTCTGTGCTCGGCCACCACTGATAGCTGCCAGTTCCGCTTCCAAGTCGAAATCATCGTCTGATAGGTCCAGGTTGTCATCATCATCGTTTATATCTGGTATGTCTAGGAGACCGAACTGTGGGAGAGGTTTTAGATTTAACTTTATGGTTATTCAAGAACATTTGTCAAGTGAAGCTGTTCATTATCTGCAGAGCTTGTGGCTCAATAATGATAGGGTTGATTGATTTGTCTAATGTAGGTGGGTTGGGGAAGTAAGATAAGAAATCAGTCTAATGACTATGGTACAGCTGCATCAAGACAAAGCAGATGATTAACCTGTTTCCTGCCTATCATGCAGACATAAATGCTGTACATTGTTATGATCTTTTAATTGGACACCAAACAAGTGTTCAGCACAGAGTGCAAACAATAGTTAACAGAACACCTAAGTGTGAAACAAAATTGTATTGTGATAATTGAGGACTGACAGAAACTGGAGAACTCAATAAATAGTAGTTTATACAAAAATACATGTAGTAATAACGAACATAGACTTTATAATTTCCAATGGGAAAGAACAAAGAAACTTTAATTGTAAGTTTTTTTAAATTTTGTAAGAAACATAAGTGAAGTGTGACGTATGAATATTCTCATACATAATTGTATCAAATAAAAAAAAACATCCAAAGTATGAAATTGTAGAATCAAGATATCATAAAAGAGGAAATGGAAGAGGGCAATTTAGCAATTGTAACAGACAGATCATACATTGTCATACAGCCTACAGACTTAATATGAGATAAGTATTAAAAAAAACATCAACAGGATATATCTGACAATGATTACAAAGTAAGTATACAGAGAGAAACAGAAAAAAGCTTGTAAATCAACCAAGCACAATATAAACAATGGAAACCACTTAACATAACATTGTTTACTTTAAAAATACAAGGAAGGGGTTCTTCACAAAACAATAATTTGAATACATCTTTGTTTACCAAATCAGCTGACGACAGACTTCTCAGATTAACCTCAAATTAAGATTTATTGTTAGATAATGGCTATGACTTGTTCCTATAAATAAACTTACATTAACTGAGCTAATAGAACCGAACAAGACCCTAAGATCGCGCAAATAATGTGCATGACTCACCTGAGACAAATTAGTTTTTTTACCCGATCTCGGATTTCTAGACATGTTAAACTTTTAAAAACTAATTTTCACTATATTTAGAACCTCACTGCCCGATACCACTGTAGTACAACTACGGTAGGAAGTTTTATTCCGCTTAGAAAATAATTCCCCGATTATTATGTATTTTGTCTGACAGTGACTTAGAAAAACAGTAGCTAGAGTAGTGAAAGTGGAAATACTTCTGAGAAAATTAGTAACTGCTGTTTATGACGATTAGTAATTGTCTATGAGTCGAATTAGTCGATTATTATTAGAACATTATTATTCGATTGTAATGAAGCGAAGTTCAGATTTTCGAAATATGCAGCAATAAGCATGTTCACTAAGGGTCAATTCCCACTGAAAGAGCAGCGGCCGGCAGCGGCCGGCAGCGGCCGTAAATGCAAGTGATTGAGCGCGAGCGCGGCGGGCCGCGCGGCGCCGCGCGGCGCCGTTCCGCGCCGCGCTCTTACATTGTCCACTGCTCTTACGGCCGCTGCCGGCCGCTGCTCTTTCAGTGGGAATTGACCCTAATAATGGTTTCAGTTTCAGACCTAATCATATTTTTCATTCATAAGTTTACCGTTTAGTCGATGTTAAGAGGTGTGCCTCTAAACCAAAAACAATAAAAAGTTATAAGTAATGTTGCCATTAAAATAATAGCAAACTTTAAGTGTTTTTTATTTTTAACATCAACCAGGTTTTTAGACTATGAATTGTAATTTAAATGACTTGCCTTCATTAATGAAACTTAATTTGTTTTGTCGCTTAAGTTAAACACTGAACAGTGAAATCTAGTAAATGTTTTACAACTTTTCCACCAACACGTCTAACAGTATAAATGTAATTCTTACATCTGGCAACAAGTGCAACATCGCGAGAGTGACGTATGAACGGCAGAAGAGACGAAAACGAAAGAAAAGCCTTTCTGTGCCGTTGTTATCTTCTATCGTACCTGAAGAATGGAGACAAACGGCCAGGCTAATGGGCTTAAATCAAAAAAGAAAGAAAACGGAGACGTCAAGGACAACCTATGGTAACGGTTCACTGTTAATTTTACGGGTAACATGCACTCCCCATATAGGGATCCAATGTGTCACACCTACGTGATGTCAAGCTATGATGCTGAGAAATATGTGACCTAGCTGCGTTGTCTACCTTTGTATGTAAAATAACAGCGAAACATTCTCACACGGCGACAAATCCGCACATTTGTGTACACTTTCCCGTAGCAGTACCAACCTCGCGATATTGATGACAACGAATATTGTATGCTCGAAAATTTTCAGGTCTTCGATTCTAGAAGAGGTTCAAAACCAAGGGAACACAAAACTACCTTCAAACAAAAATGTTTTAGTTTTGGGTGACAATGAGACTGGTAAAACTACTCTGGTAGCAAAATTACAAGGTGTTGAAGACCCTAAGAAAGGTTCGGCACTCGAATACGCGTATATAGACGTTAGAGATGATTATCGAGATGGTAAGTGTAAGGTTTTAGTATTAAACGAAGTGTTTACAACAAAATAAACAATAAATTTCTCTCTAACCTACATTCTCAATATTTTGAGTATTGTTTAGATAGGCATATCAATCTTCTTTTATATATACAAATACAACCTCTTTTCAACATAAAACAAACATGATTTGTCTATGACATACATGAATATCTAAATTATTTAAAATATGCAGTATTCTTATTGGAATCATGTTGTGATTGTGTAGAATATTGATTATGTTAGGTGAATCATTGATGATAAATTGTCTTATTGCATGTATTCACTAATAAGGCATCTATACCATTCATTTCTGATAGATAAATGTTTCTGGTTACTGTCAGAGAAACTAGGTTGTATAACACTGATTACTTTTTGGGCCCAAAAATCAGTATGGACTAACTTATTGAAAATGAATTTAATCATTGCATTGTTATGACTTTCCTTTATGTTTATTACTTACTAGCCGTTTTCCCGCTGTTTCACCTGCGTCCCGTGGGAGCTACTGCCAGCACCAGGATAAAATATAGCCTATGTAACTCGCAGATAATATAGCTTTCTAATGGTGAAAGAATATTTAAAATCGGTCCAGTAGTTTTTGAGTTTATCCATTACAACCAAACAAACAAAGTTTTCTTCTTTATAATATTAGTATAGATAATCTAGTTACTCATAACTCCTTAGTTATGTAGTAATACATATAGCAATTTAATTAATGTTTTATTGTTATTTGAGGAAGTATAAAAAACATTGTTTGTTAAATTACTGCTTTAACTGCCTAAATAATAAATTGGAATAAGAGCAGGGAATGATGATAATAATACAGGTTTTATAAGAAGTCAGTATCTCACTGTTAAAAATATACAAAATATTACATTAAATACATTACAGAAATCTTTTAATCAGCGCAAATAAAACAACTGTTTAATAAACTCAATATAAGTTAATAACTCTTCTATTTCCACTATTATTTTACTTACAAATGACTGAAAAACCATAAACATTATCACCAAACCTCTTTCCCCCAACAGATCAAACACGTCTCAGTGTATGGGTGCTGGACGGGGATCCAGGACACACAAATCTCCTCAAGTTTGCTCTCAGCGAGGAGACTTTCCCCCACACACTGGTACTCCTCACAGTGGCGATGACCACACCATGGGGTATCCTGGATCAGTTGCAGAGTTGGGCTTCCGTGCTCGGCGACCATATAGACAAATTAGATCTCACACCGGGTAAGTTAAGTTTATTAATATTGTAAATATAGTCATGTAGAGCAAAATACAAGAATATTTTAAACCGCCGAGTGAAGCATACTTATTAGTGTGTTGGGCTTAAAATATAACATAGGACACACACCTCTTAAATAAGAGAAAAAAGGGTCACTGATTCAATATTAAAAAAAAACAAATTAGCATTCACAGCCTCTTATAAATGTGTCAATCATTGTTTATCTCAGTACAATAATATGCATAATTATAATTCATATAAATGACACATGTATAAAATCGTAATTTATCCATAAAGCATATATCATAGTTGCAATACATGATCCCTATTAAATAAATAACTAACTCCTAAATTAATAGCGCACATATTCTTCCAGCAAAAAGGATGCAACATTATTATACTTCAAAATTAATAGCACACATTTTCTCCCATTATCAAGGATGCAATATTATTAACTCTCACTTTACCTACTTTCATATGAAACTGTGAGCACACTGACAATGATTGGCGCATCACTCATTATTATCTTTAGGAGTGAGTCACAGCTGCATCCTTATTAAACATTCAAGGTGCATCGTGCACTCAATTACTATTCTTATCTGTACGTTAACAAGGTCTAGGATATTATGTTTGATGAAGTTTAACATTAGCACTAGATAAAAATGATTAACAAACAAACTTATTTATTAGGTAAGGTACAAGGATAATATTTTACTAAAAATTATTTGATTTTTGTAGAGGTATCCTTGTTTTAACAGTGATTCTCAGTCTGTTTGGTATGCTATCCTGATAAACGGCTAGACTAATTAAGACATAATTACTATATTAAAACCTGGGAAAGGAAGCTAGTTTAGCTTATTTTTAATATGGGATTGTGAGCTCCCGTTAATTAGGATTGACATCTATACTAATATTATAAAGCTGAAGAGTTTGTTTGTTTGTTTGAACGCGCTAATCTCAGGAACTACTGGTCCGATTTGAAAATTTCTTTCAGTGTTAGATAGCCCATTTATCGAGGAAGGCTACAGGCTACTTTTTATCCCGGTACGGGAAGTAGTTCCCACGGGTGAAACCGCTGGCAAAAGCTAGTATAGGATATAGCTAGTCATTATCAAAATATTGTTAACCTTCTATTATTTAAAAGATGATTACAAAACAAATTGAGTCTTAATTATCTGTCTGTTGCATATGAAAAATACATTAATAGCATACATAAAGCACGATGGATTTCATCACCTAACCCATAAGAAATAAAACTCCATCTAAACAATAATCACAGTTTGCATACGTATAAATATAACTGTAATCCTTTTTAGATAAAAATATATTTTCACAATCACCTAACTATATTCCCGAAAATCTCGTAAAACAAAACACGTCCTTGTAGACACGGAAATAAGGACCACATTTTCATATATCCTTCATCCTATTTGCGTTTCATAAATAAGTTTAGGTGATGAATATAAATGGCTTGGCTTAAAAAGTTGAGCGTAGATTATAGCAACCAATATCCGTTCTATAACGAGGTATATAAAAAGTTCCGATCGGGTATGAATTTTATTTATTCACAAGCTTTTTTCAAGCTACAATAAAAATAGGTACCTATGCAATTCTAGTTTTGACCATCTCAATATTCAAATCCCACCAAAAACATTAAATGTAAAAAAAAAGCCAATCCTCTACGCAATTCCTCCACCGTAAAAAGTTTTGAGATCGCATAGAAGCCAAGTCCTGTTCAACTTTATTTGTAATAATAAATCAATATTTTGTGACTATATCAATAGTTTTATTCACATTACAATAATATTGTTTTGGCCATGAGCACAATAAACTACAAATATAATACAGCATATCTTGGAGAGGTGAAAGTCAAACATGAAGTTTAATATCACAGAATTAATTACTTTTAGTTTATTCAATTGTTACTAAATGACCGACAGTCAGTATCATCCAACATCAATGAACTGCACATGTACTATGGCGCATGTTAAGTCCATGGTGATCTCAAATTCCAATCAGTCCAATCGTAAAATCATGTCCATATAGAATTTATCAATTCAATGGTATTGACACATAATTACAAGGAGCGACTTTTAACTTGTGCTCATGGCCAAGACAATATTATTGTAATGTGAATAAAACTATTGATATAGTCACAAAATATTGATTTATTATTACAAATAAAGTTGAACAGGACTTGGCTTCTATGCGATCTCAAAACTTTTTACGGTGGAGGAATTGCGTAGAGGATTGGCTTTTTTTTTACATTTAATGTTTTTGGTGGGATCTCATTTATTTTTTGTAGGTCTCTTTCTTCTCTAAGTATATAACAAATTTAATTAACTTACATGCAATTAACTAAATATATGACAAACTAAATATGTACACCTAAAGTAGCACGTAAACAACTTTTTTTTAAATAAACTAAAAAATTTCGAAATTGTCGAATTTTTGAATCGAATATCTTTTAGAATAAAATAGATTTATTTCAGAGGTAGATGGCGCTATCACATGAAATTATAGGATTTTTTTAAAGTACCTACTACTTATACTAAGCCATGTAACGAAACCATAGCGCGATTTAGACCAGGACAACGCCATCTATCGAGCGAACATGCAGTATTTATCGCACTGCATTAATATGAAAGATTTTATCATTATTCATTTCATTTTAACCTAGCTTTTTTATTCACATGTATGTATATTTAATACATAATAACAATATACCACACTCCGTAACAATAAAACAAATAGTAACATAATATTGTACATAAATAAATAACAAAGTTATCAATGCAGTCAAAATTCATACACAATGTTCTTGAAAAACCGCAAATATAAATTTGTTTCCTATTTTTTATTAAGTTTTAAGGTTTTTATAATTTTTCCTTTATATGTAGCTAATAACCTATCTTGGTGCCAAATTTGAAGGTTCTAAGTTTGCTAGAAGTACCTTAGACTTTTGATGATCGGTCAGTGAGTCAGTGACAAAATGGTGTAACTTTGATCGCTCATAACTCGTAAACTATTTATTCAAATGTCTTGTAATTCTGAGACTGAGCTTGTTCTAATACTTACTCTTGGTCATCGAAAACCTAAACTCCTAGCTTTGTTCACATGGAAGATACAGGGGGCTGAAATAGCCGCGAAACGCTTCGAGAAAAGATGGTACGGCCGTGCCCGCTTTGCTCGAGTCTTGGCTGGGGCACTGCCGTGCCCTCAGATATTTTCAGTGGTAACTACTTAGAAAGCGTGACATTTGTACTAATATTATAAAGAAGATATATTTTTGTTTGTAAACTCAAAGACTACTTATTAGACCGGTTTTTTAAATTCTTGCACTGATGGAAAGCTACACTCTTCCCGAGTAACATAGGCTATATTTTATCTCGGTACGGGCAGTTGTTCCTAAGGGACACGGGTGAAATCGCGTGAAAACGGCTAGTTTAAAATATAATTAAAATAATATTATCATTTACCATCCTTGCTGTAATACAATATGTACTATTATAAGCTTCAATATTTCGCTAACAATTTTTCCTATTCTCTATTTATAGAAAGGCTAGACCCATACAATTTAGTGATTACGTCATTATTATTTGTTGATAAACAAGATTTCAATGGCCTTGTTCTTCGTTGACTTTGACGGAAAACCGGCTTCCAACCCCTTGAGGAAGTTTGGAAGCCTTTTGAAAGTCGTCACTTAATCTAGTGATTAGTTAAGTTACGTACCCTTTGTCATGTTATAACACTTGGCTGATTAATAGACTCTTTAAATTCATTATGTAGTGGACTAATATTATTACGCTGAAGAATTTGTATAAATGCCCTAATTTCAAGAACTAGGTACTTTACTGGTTTTGAAAATCTCCTTAGTGTTAGATAGCCCATTCATAGAGGAAAACTATAGGCTACTTTTTATTCGGGTGCGCTATGTAGATCCTACGGGACGGTACCTACAGGTGAAACCGCTACCGGAAACTAGTAAAAAAAATATAGACAGTTTTTACCAGTATAAGGGGTTTATTTTAGAGGAAGATACAAGTCCTTTTCTAAATGGATACGTTGTAAAAATCGGACAATCCCATGCTAAGCTTTTACTAAAGCTAAAACGACATCGAAATAGGCAATCTTACTTACAAATGACTTACGTGCGTCGCCCAGCAATAAAACTGACGACACTAAAACGCTTTCTAATCGAATTGACTTGCAAAGTAAAGTGAAATGCGAAGGATTTTAACAAAAATATTTGATGGGTGCTTGTTGAAGTAATTCCACATAGCATAGCTTTTCCTGGAGATGTGGTAGCGAAATGAGAAGGCCTTTGCCAATATCGGCTTCAGCCGGCAAAGGCCTTCCCATACCGGCTGAACAATACCAATACCGGCTGAAGCAAACATTCAAAAGATGTGCTCCATGCAACCCCATTTCTATCATAATAAGGTCCAAAAGTATAAGGACCATAAACTGTGATTGGTCCTTCATATCACGAAATTAATTAAATTTTCGACGGAATAAAAACAATAACTCTTGCGTTTTTGTTATCTAAAAGACTCATTATAATCTACAATCTTCGACCAGTTTCATCGCGAAAACTGAACTATTAACCAACCGTTATATCTCGATCCTTATTAAGCGATAACGAAAATCGTGCCGATGGAAATCTTATAAACTTAACTTCACTGTTGTAACGAGCTGTAAATCATTTCCTAAACAATTTTGTTTCTTAGAACAATCTGATGCATATGGCCTTACTACAAAAACTTAACCACCTGTTTTACACTTGTCTAAAAAAATTGTGGCTGCAAAATGAACCATATGTCAACGTCATAATTTGACATTTTTTAGACAAGTCTTAAACTGACGTTTAAATGTTTTTGTGGTAAGACGGATATGGTCTACTTTAACATGTTTTAAAGACGAATTGTCTTGCAAATTAAATTCGTAAAATTCTCCATTTCTCGATTTTTTCAATCGATCGTTTTTTTTTTGCTTACACGGTGTTCTAAAATACATATTTATTTTCTAAAGTATTTTCTTTTTATGCAAAAAAAAAACTATATAAGGTTTCAAAAACTTAAAAAGCCCCAACCTCGCCTTAATGGTATCCCCAGCGATGTCTATTCACGTTCGTGAGTCACCCATTACGTCAGTTTGTCTTATATCGCACAGCATACAAAGCGGTTTGAATGTTAGTGTATTAGTTTACATTTTTATTCAAATTATTGTCGCCACACCTGTTAGGGTAAACTGGTTTAATTTCTAGATGTTTTATGAGTTGATGCAGTTTCTCGGATTGTCAGGAAATAATTTCGTCGATGAAAAGTTTTGTATGTACGTCTGAATATCGTGTTTGAACTCTGTGCCAAAATTTTTATTGCAACATAAAATTTTATGTGAGGTTTGATCGTGTACTTTACAGTGTAAGTTAGGTATTCATTCATTAGTGACGTAATCCACATTTTTTTTCTCCAACTAGCTTCTTCGACGGTAAAAAATCTGTCGGAACATTTTCGGCGAATGCATTTTTGCCGTTTCAAATTCCTTACTCAAAAACTTGGAATGTCGCTGAAAATATTTTTCCGGCAACAAAGCGACTGAAATATGTCTGTGTGTAAGCGTTTGGTAAAAATCGTTTGTTAGCTCTTTCGTGTTTTCACAGCAGTGCGGATCGATGCCATCGGACGCAGTTACGTTGACAAACTTACGCTTGGCCGGTACCACGTGATTGAAGCACTTAATAAATATGCAGGCTATTTCTTCAATATATATACTGCTATATGGTCATAAAGAAACTTGTTAAAAAAGCGGAGATTCCAATTTTTTGTTTGGTTTTGTATTTTGTTAAAAGGATAATTTGTGTTACCTACCTCTTTATCAAAGTGAAGTGTGGAAAATTAAGTAGAAACTGGATTAACTTGATAGCTCCAGTAGGAAAACCCATAAAATATTGTAACAATTGAATAAAATGAATTAGAGAGTACCTATTCTATCCATTGATCGCTTACTAATAAAAATAAAGCTTTTCAATTTCTTATCTATGAACGGTGTTAATCTATCTGTCACCATGGATTTGTCTATTTATGATAGTGGGCACATTAACGACGTTCTTAATCTATGTCAAGGCTTAAACAGTTTAATCAGTCATTTATATTTTATGATGTCATTATTAAGCAATCCTACAGGTTTGCTTCTTTTAAGCGTTTGTTTTATATGAAAACTTTATTAGTAAAAGCTTCACCCACCTTCATTATGGAGAAAAAAGTTACTAGCGGAGATGTCATAACGCAATATTTATCTCCTAAGAAAGTAGCGCGGAAAAATGCGGGTGTTCGGGAGACGAGGAACATTACTAGCTCCGCCCCCATATGTCTTCTTTACGACCCGCTAACTTTTTTCAAATTAAATTCACAATTTAGTCAAGTCCAATCTTTGACAGATTAGCCGTGATGTGACAAGGAATAACGTTAATGTGACCTACAAGGAGGCACCTGACCTTCCCTTTGGCATCTCCGCTAGCTTTCCTTCCTCCGTGGTTGTCACTAACTAAAATGGATTACCTTTTCTGCGCATATACCATAGCAGCTTTCGCATTTACTACGATCTATATTAAAGCCAATTACGTCATAAAGCATATCATCTAAGGCTTTTTTTGTTTAGTACCACTTTTAGTTTTGCTTATGACGATAATCTTGACCTTTCTTAACCTTTTAGCCTTGAGGATGAAGTAAAAAATTCAACTGAGCTTCATCCGGGCTGGATGTCGTAAATGGTAACGTGTAGGGTCCTTTTGCTTTCCACTTTATTGGAAAGATGGGGACTTTTTGGTAAGTCTGTTTGCAGCACTTACCTTTAAATCTTAATTGTATTTCCTACAAGAGCATCCTATGCACACAATCACACAAACTTAGGGTTGCGGGATTGTTTGAAAGAGTTACCACGGCACTGGCATACAGAAGGGTTCTAGAAGGAACAAGGAAGGGTGTTAGTCAGTAAAAAACTGACACTCCTTCCCGCTTTTAGGGGCAATATGGTGATCACCCCTCTCTATAAAAAGGGATTCTGTGTGCATCTCAAATTATGATAAAGTCGTTCACTTACAAATACGACTTTTTTACTTTTAAGTATCGAAAATTATTATTAAAGAATTTAAGGACTATTCTTACTGTTGTCTGAAAACTGTTTTATAAATATCTGAGCGACCGTTTCTCAACTAATTCCCTACAGATGCAATATTAATATCTCCTAAGTTCATTTGGCAGACTTGCTAGCGTATCCCCGGAGGGTGATTAATTAAAGCCGAACGTGCTTTAATAGGTCAATTTGCTGATCGTTTCACGCCAATTTGAGAAGCAACTAATTATGTATTTTATTTATTTATGTACAGAATGAAATGTTGCTTTCCAAAATATGACGGACAGGATAAGTATATTAATAAGCATGTAGAATTTTATTGGACTTCAATAAGTACTTATATTGTAAAACCGAAGTTTGTTTGTTTGAACCTGGTTAAGTATTTCTGGAATAGCCGATTAAATAAAAAAATCTGTGTTTGATAGCCCATTTATCGAGAAAGCCTATATTAAGCTTGAAGTAGGTACACGTAAGTATCAATATTGTCTTAATTATCCCTTATTTTTTCCTACATCACAATAAATTGATTTTGTATCACCAATTTCACCAATAAATACTATACGACAGTAACAAAAGTAAATAATAGTCGTCTATTAATAAAATATTTAGTAACAACGATCACGGATAAACATAATGACAATCGTGACCTTTGTTCATAGTGATACGTTAAGCGGTGTCTACTTGATATGTGTGGACAAAGTGAGCTCGTGTTTTTTCTGAACTCACATATTACGTTACCTATTTAAGTAGTTTTAACTAGCTTCCGCCTGCGGATTTACTCGCATCCAGTGAGAATAACGCCGCGTTCTAAACAGTAGCTTATAGCCACTATGACCTTCTTTTATAAATTGACTTACACCTAACACTCAAAAAATTTTTGTAATCGGTCCAGCAGTAGGTACTTACCTGAGATTAGCGCGTTCAAGTGAATAACTAAACTCTTCGGCTTTATAAATGATTCCCTGTAGATTTACCGTGTCCCTTGGATGGTGACCTATTACCGTCATACGAGAATTCAGACTGCAGGTGTTTTCATTTAGGGACACCTGTGCAATGTGCATAGCTGGTATTTTTGGATAATGACCACTGCCCTGACCGAAATTGTTCCTTGCACTTCCAGTACCGCATATTTCTTAGACTAATGACCGGTTTCGTCTAAAATGTGATAAGGGTGAACTCAGAAACCGGCGAAATTATTCGCTTAAAATATTCTTATCTACAGCTTTTAAAAAAAGTTGGTCTCATTTCTGCAATCCACAAATCCAATGCATTAGTGGGATAATAACAAACAAATACAAAACCTATCTATTCTGAATTAAATTCAAAGCGGAAGTTTCCAGCAATATAATCCAGACATAAAACTAGACTAATCTCTTCCGAATGCTTTCAGTGCTTCCGTTGTGAAGAGCTTAAAATAAGTCGAGACTACCCGCGATCGATATGACAATGACATTTTTATGATCACGGTTTTCAGATGAAAGTTTTATTCAAATACAGAAGTTTTCACATTTCTTCACTAATAATATATAGCCGTAAGTTTAGTAGTTAAAACTGAAAAGTGTAATAGAACAAGAAATATTTAAAGAAACAATATTCTGCGCACAAGCACAACTGCTATTAATATACCTTAAAACGAATATTCCAATGTATGAGATCTTTCTTCTCGGAATTGTATATAAAATATCTAACTACAAGGTAAATAAAATAAATAAATGCCATCTCTTTACTATAGTTCGGCAAATTGTATAGTGGCACTCTCGTAGTCCAGGGGTAGCGGGAGTAGGCTGCGGGGGTAATTACACGTATGCGTATGGGATAATTATATGTATTATTGTCATCGCTCACATTGGAAAAAACTATGGATACACCGGCCAGGACCTGACAGTGAACTTCCTCGCACACTCGTCCATGGATTTGGTAGTGCCACTAACGCATTTGCCAAGCTATTCTGTTTCGCCCCGCTGACTAACATCGACCCCCTCCTACCCGGTGCATTTCTATAAGTGACGTCATCACGTGTAGCTTACATCGATCTGCATTTATTAATTGTTATGTCAAGGTTACTTATCTGCAGTGTAAAGAGAATTATTATTTTTGTAACATTTAATACAGAAACATATCATAAATCACCATCATCTCAGTAGAACTAACAGTTTTATAAATAAAAGCAAGTTTAGGACAAACTGAAATTTTATTTTCAGAATTACTATGAGTCCGATTATCGTAATTAGAATTACTGTACACGCAATCAATTATACTTGTTAATAATCTAAAAAATAAGATATAACGCACTGTAAATTAATCCAAATATTTCATCATCCGGAAAAATGCAAAGAAAGTGACACAACTGCCGAATATACCAACTTTAACGTTTCGTTTCACCGAGATTCACACCGGCGGACGCTAGCACACTTTGTAATGTTAATTGCAAGAAAATACCGTTCTCAAATAGATTAGTTAATAACTGCGAATGTGTTTGTATTGAATTAATTTCCTAGATTTTTTTTAGCGCAGCGGAATCTTAATTGTGTAGTCATCGAAATTGCTGTATCATTAGCCGAGAGATGAATATGAGTAATTTGTTTGTATTTGGGATCCGTTTGTTTAGCTGGAAATTGAATTTTTAATTTAATAAAAAAATGACGATATATTTCATCGATACCTATGATGTGATCGAGAAATAAACTACATATTAATCTACTGTATTCGCCTTGAAATTGAATATTGACGATCTAGATCGAAACAAAAGAAACCCTTAAATTACATACTCTGGAACTAGGACCGTTGAAATTAACAAGCTCAGGCTTACAGACTAAAACACAACCGCAATTCTCAGATTAGCTATACATGCTGAAACCTCTGAAAAAATATCTTTCTCCCTTCCTTTTATTCAATTTACATCCCCTACTGGCACTGATCAGATTTCGCGTCGAAGTATTTTCGCAGCAGCAAAAAATTCTTCTTATAACAAAAAGGACTTACTTTTTTCGTTTTTTACGGCCGGTTTTTTTTACGGTTTTTTAGTTACTGGAGATAAGCCTATAACATAACTTATATGGGCTAATGTCGAAATTTAATCTCAATGAACAGATGCATAGGTTAATTAAATCGGCAGTTATTTCCTTTTTGTCAAAATATAGACTCCAATTTTAAAAGTCCCTTTCCCCTTGTTCCAGAACAAAGGTTACAAAGTAAAAAGCAGCAAGTACAGAAATGGCAGAGGTATACGGAGCCAGGAGACGAGCTGGAGCCCACAGCATCCTCTCCCATGAAGAGATCATCGAGGAACCTGTCAGATGACTTCGACAATGGCGATGAGGACGACTGTCCTTTGCCTGAGGCCGTACTTACTACCAATCTAGGACTTGATATTGTAGTTGTGGCAACTAAGGTGAGTGATTGAGTGAATTAAGCTTTTGTATTTATAGGAATAAGGCTAAAGATACGTTTAAAAGCCATGCCGTCCCATCGGGTTATGAGAGTGAAGGAATAGGGAGTGCACCTGTGTCTGCACAAATGCTCGTGCACTATAATATGTCCTGCGCAGCTGGCTGATCTCCTTAAATGAGAACAGCCGCCGTGGCCGAAATCGGCCGTGGACGCCATTATTATTACATTTAAAAGGTATGATATAAGGAAGAGATACGTCACGTGAGATGTCCACCGTCAAGTGTGGAAAAATGGCTGAGCCAATTCAGTGAAGGATATATGCATAGCAAGTTAATCAATCAGCTTTCAACTAAAAAACGCATCTAAATCTGTTCATTCATTTAAGAGTGACGGTGCCACCGACAAGCACATACAGGAATCAAACTTATAACACCCCTATTTTTGTGTAGAGGGTTCAAAAAAATCCAAAGACCCCAATTCATTGCAATAATGTTCTCAATTCGTCTTAAATCGACCAATAAAACAATCCCTTATTTAATCTCTCAACCATAACACAGGCTAACGAATTCTCCTCAGACTGACTACATGAGCACCCTGGAAAAGGAACACGATTACCGCGACGAACACTTTGACTTCATGCAGCAGTGGATCCGGCGGTTTTGTCTGCAATACGGGGCAGCTCTCTTCTACACCAGTGCTAAAGAAGATAAGAACTGCGATCTTCTGTACAAGTATCTAACGCATAGGATATACGGACTGCCTTTTAGGACACCCGCGTTAATTGTGGAGAAGGATGCCGTTTTGATGTAAGTAAATTTTGAAGTATCAGCTTCATGTTCACAAAGAATTCTTCAGTTATCCAAATATAGAATACCTCATAAAGAATCCATGACTTCAGTCTACTTCCTCACCAATTTTCATAAAAATCGGTTTAGCGGTTTTACCATAAAAGTGGGTAAGAGGTCTTGTCTGCAATTTGGAGCAGCTCTCTTCTACACCAGTGCTAAAGAAGATAAAAACTGCGATCTTCTGTACAAGTATCTAACGCACAGGATATACGGACTGCCTTTTAGGACGCCCGCGTTAATTGTGGAGAAGGACGCGGTTTTGATGTGAGTAAATTTTGAGGTCCATTTTGGCAAAAGAATATTCAAGAATCCGGATATAGAATACCCCATAAAGGACCCATGACTTTGGTCTATCTCCTCAACAATTTTCATACAAATCTGTCCGGCGGTTTTGTCATAAATGTAGGTAAATATCCGCAATCTGCGTTCGCAGTTTTAAATGTAAAATTACTGTAGGTACCCAAGCATATAGTACTCTGTCCTTCATCAGGTTTAATTCTAATTCCTTACATAATCATATGTAATCAATCAACCATAGTATATTCCTAAAACACTCCAACAAAAAATATATGTTGTTACAGACCGGCTGGCTGGGACAGCATGAAGAAAATTAGCATATTGTATGAAAACATGCAGTCGTGTAAGCCAGACGATTACTACAGAGATGTCATTGTGCAGCCTGTTATACGGAAAGTAAGTTATTTTATTAATTTTATTTCAAAAATAATTTATCTGGTCACGCAATAATAATTAATTAAAGTAATTGATTCACGACATCCCTAGAATCACCTCAAAAAGCCTTATCGTTCTTCCTGTGTTTTCACTGGGTAGGAGACATGGAAACATTGTTTTTACTAATGAAGTTTTTTTAGGTATAGGTATCGGGTGTGTCGTTCACAATCAAATTAAATGAAATGCGTAAATATACTGGTTAAGAGCGTGTACGTCAGCCGCGCGCCATTTGGCCTAAAATGGTACTTTTCAAACCACTGTTTCTCAGTAACTACTTATCCTATAACTATGTTAATTTTTAATAACGCAAGGTAATTTCACTGTCTATATAGTTAATTGAACAAAAATTTCGATTTGTGTAGTTTAAATACTTAAATCCCCTGTAACGTAATATATGTTTTATAAAATTCCCGTTCAGCGTCTATTTCGAAGCTCAAATTGATGTGAAAACAGTGACAAATCTTATCATAAAAAAATTTTTACTCATGGACAAAATCCCCCTGAATATAGTTAATTGAAAACATTTTTTAATTCAGGTCCCTATCTTTCAGAAAAAAATATTTTAACAATGTCAAATATTGTGAATTTCAAATGCTTTTTTCACCTGCCTATCTTACTTAATTTAATATAACAATTATTTATTATATTAATATAACTCTTTCTTTAAAATATAAACTTTATTTCATAATTTAATATTTCGTTATTATTTTTTTATAAATTATTTAAAACCTACTATAAAACGCTGCACGCGAGTCAACTCAAACCAGACCGCCGCGCGGTTTCACAGAGAGAGGACGTGTCGCTCCGTAGCATCGCGTAGGGTGAATGACCTTTGCCGTGGATACCGAGAATAGTGGATATTTTGAGCGCGACCGATACATCTTGATACGTTGGGGAGTATATTTTTTTTATAGTTTAGTTTTTTTTTATATTTATTTTTTTGTGTTTGATTTAGGTTTGCGTATATGTATGTATCATAGGTATGTAAGTAATATGTGGGTTAATCTTACGTTTCAATTTTGAAGAATATTTCTTTAACCGATTGATCTAAAATTTTGTATGCACGTTCAGTTTGGATGACAATGCATGATTCACTATGTAACTTCCTTCTTAAAATCCAATATGGCGGAATATCCAAGATGGAGGAGCAATTGTTTTTAACATGCATTCCACAATAAGGGTATCAAATGAAAGAACTTGTATTGAATAACTCGAAAAAAATGTAAGATCACCCTCATTCAAATATGGCAGACTTTTTAAGCTTGAAATTAATTTTGAAGCAAATATACTTAAGCAATCAAAATATAATTTTGTTTCGATGTTCGGTTTGGGTGACAATGCACGATTATCTTTGTGATGTCAATTTAAATCCAACATAGTGGCAATTTTGGCAAGGCCAAATGCAAACTCGTCTGGTAAATTACTATAACCTGTGTCTGCTGCCTGAGATAGTAGACCCACGCAAATCCAGGTCAATGGCACTAAGAGACACTAGGTACTAATTTTTAAGATTCCGAACTTTTTTATTTTATTTTTGTTTTTATATAATTTCAAAATGAATTTATACATTTAATTTATTTTTTAGTGAAACCACGTTGGTTTCACTAAAAAATAAAAACTGTGTCATTTATTTACTTAATTTTTGTAACAATTTATAAATAAATAAATAAGTGCACTCGATAGGACTAAAATTGGTTGCTTGACTATATATATATACGTGAAGTATGACACGCACGCACACAACCAAGATGCTAATGTACCGCATTTCTTGCGTTGAATTACCTATACTTGACATCGCGCGCCGAACGTACACGCTCTTAACAACTTATTTTCATGCTTTCATATTTAAGTCGTCCATAGATTTACACTATTTTCTCGCTAATAACTATTTACTAAATAATATATTTTTTGCTGTACTAATTTCACTCGAAAGGATCAAAATGGTTTGTGTGACTATACGTGAAGTATGATAGGCACGCACACAGCCACGAGTGGCCGCGACGCTAGTCTGCGTGATTTTTTGCGTTGAATTACCTAAAGTTGACATCGCGCGCCGAGCGTATACGCTCTTAATGTCAATTAACACAAAGAAAAAATAAAAATACGTAAAAATAAAAAAAACCCGTACACATGATGTTGTAAATTATAAAAACGAAAAATGACTCCTGTGGTTAAACCACTGAATGGATTAGGTTACTTTTTTTACAATTCGCCATAGAATATCATAAAGTATATGCGATAGGATTTAATGTGATTGTGAACGACACACCCTGTATAGTTCAACTTGGATGTAATATCGGGATAAGTCTTAGTTTGACCAGTTTATCATAATCTATGTGCAAAATATCATCCAAGTTCAATAATTTTTGCTGTAATAAAAGAGTTATAAACGTTCGCTAGTCGAAATAAACATGTGAATATTAATGAGTTTCTATCATGAATTATTTATAGCCTGAAAAAGATATCGATATTGTCACATCTCAAGTACAGTTAGGTGCATCAAAAAATATTATAAAATGTGTTTTCAGCACAGACGATGTTTTAAAATAATCAGACAGACTGAATTACTTATTTATTTATTTTGCATCTAAATGTGGATCAAAAACACGACGAGTCAGTCTGGATTAGAACAAAGTTGCAGGCCTCTGTTTCGTTTCGTATCCATCAGCACACGCTTTTATCACGTAGTTTTAACAGTATAGCTAACGTGGCGATTCATGAAAGCCTGCAAAGGTCTATTAAAAAAAAGATCTGAGTAGATACGTACATAAGAGGGGGATTTAAGGGAGAAAAAGCAAACAAACATCGTCAATAAAAAAATAAAATAAATAAAATTGCCGACCAAACCTATCCGTGATTAACCATGCTGTAAAAACGGACGAGGGTCTGATGACCGACTGGTGGCGGTATACACCATTACTTAGATTTAGTTCGGGTATTAAATGCACTGTTGGGATCTCCGAGCAAGACATTAAATACGGGGCAGATTCGAAACGGCACACTGCGTTCATCAACTCGTATGCCCAGCGCGGTGAGAATGGACAAATCCCCCCATCAAATATCAAGGGGCGAGTCCTTTGTCCAGCAGTGGATGTTTTTAGGTTGTGTCGTCTACCTTCAAAATGCATTTTTGTGTACATTTCCAGAGCGGAGCGAATCGTGAAGCTGAAGTACAGGCAGAGGATGAACAAGCGTTCCTACAGCGACAGTTGGCGGCGCTGCAGGCCGGCGCCCCCGCGCCTCGCGCTGACTCGCCGCTACGTGCTACACAACGTGCTACTGCGCAGGTATACTGTGTACTGAGTGTCATGTTGTGTACCGACAAGCGTTCCTACAGCGACAGTTGGCGGCGCTGCAGGCCACGGTGGATATAATTCAATAAAAAAAAAAAATACACGAAAATCACCGATCGGCCCCCTTTTTGTAAGAGGTTCTGGACAAGTATTTTCCGACTGACTTTTGTCGGACGTGTGCATTGTACTATTGTTGTTAGTACTTTAGATTTTTCTCTTACAAAAAAATCGTCACCAATTCGGACCTTACAAACTCACCTTTTGTGCAATTACCAACACAAATAATTTCTTCCAACAGCTCGACGGCGCAAAAATCGGCATGGGACCCGGCACACCTGGCAACGAAGGAGTCCTGGCGAACTTCTTCAACTCGCTGCTGTACAAGAAGACGGGCTCCCCGCTGGGCCGCGCGGAGGGCACGCCGGCGGCGGCGGCCGCGCGGAGCGACGCGGCGGCCGAGCTCGACCGCCTCACCAGGGCCAAGCGGCCCCCGCAGCCGCCGCTCGACCTCAACTCTTCGTCTGAGTGCTAGCGGGATATGCACAGGTGAGAAATAGATTATTATGTTGACACACAAAATTGTCGATGGTTACTAAAGCCATGTCTTAGTGACGGATTGTCAAAGAAATCCTTTACTAAGAACTGAGGAGTGACTTAAGTGATCATTATATGTCTCTGAGTGCAGGGGTTAGAGTTTCACTTCACACAACGTAACTTCGAATACATAAGACAGTTTATGAGGGGACTATATAAGGGAGTACATAAAGAAGTAAATGAGAAATTACGTAGGGGAGCTACATTAGAGAGGGTTTTTGACATAGTTACCTTGGCAACCCGACACCCCCCGGCTTTACTATTTATCAGTTTTTTTTTTTTTTCACCAATGAAACTGCCAATTCCAGGTACATGTAGTGATGCGGTCAGGACCGCGGCAGCACGCGTCACGCTACAGTCGGTGCCGGTAAGCTCGCGACTAAGGCTTACTGCCCATACGTATTCGGTTCATACTTAAACGGTGGACAACTCAACTAATAAAAACAACCACCAACACAGATTTTTGAAAGATTGGCCACTTCATTTTTCAATAAAAAAAAACTACAGAATAACCGAAAACGCATAATAAATAGGAATAAGTCTCATCTCTGAATTCTAAACGTCAATTTTCCAATTTTAAAAACTAACATTTTTTTTACTTTAAACGCTTTCCATGTTGAAATAATTAAAAAAATATCGTACTTACCAATAGTTTGTCCATCACTACATCGTGAGAATCTCTAGATAGATAATCGTAGATACATCGAAACCGGATCAGCATTTTTGTGTTTGTAAATACACAGATAGACAGGCTGTTGAGGCTGTTGATATTTTGTGGCAGCTTTGAATTGTCAGTCTTTCAAAAATCGGAATTAATGTCGGCGAGAAGTGCTTACTGTTTAGTGTTGCCAGTAAATAAATGGAAAGTATTATGGTAATTTTTGGGTAAATTAAATAACAACTGAAATACACCTTACTCTATGAGTACATATTTTCGAGGCGGCAAATCGCAGATCACACTTATATGCAGGCTTCGCAAAAAGCTATCTTTCTTCGTATGATAAAATTCAATTGAGATTGCCTGTAAAATTCACCTGGCTTAAGACATCACGAATTTTTATATCTAGTGATAAACTAATATTTTCAGCTGTCAGCAATGCTTTTGATAAAGCAAATGTTTCAAATGGTCTGCGATTTGCCTGCTTTTAAAAATAATACTTATAAGCTCGAATACTCAACCGTTACTTAACTTTTAAGTCGTACTTAAAATTGCTAAAAACAAGTGAAAAAAAAAATACTATTCCTACAAGTTGAGAATCTTGAGCTTTGAAGTCACGGCTTTAAATTAAGTGACGGTAATTTCTTCCAGAACTTTCCTAAGGTATTATCTACTCAGTATAGCACTTCCCGTCGGTGTATCCTCGGCTCTGAGTCGCCACAATACCCACACGGCGATAAGTGATTGTATTATGTAACGACAATTTAGATTTTATATTATTTGTAAAATTAACTCGAAAGGGACGGGACGTTTTGGGTTCAAATGTTGATGTTTAGAGATGAAAATAAAATATATATTCGCTTGAAATGTTTAGGAGCTTAAATATAGATAAAGGTTACCCTCTTTGATCAGTATTTTTTATAAATAAATTAAATTTAAATGCAGTGTTTTTTTGGGTTGTTTACAAGGTTTTTTTTTTCGAATTTATTAACGATATATTTTATTGTTCTGAATTTAGGATGTCGTCACACAATTTTTCATTCACAGTAAAACTCTTTGATGTATAACTCAATAGCTGTGTACACTAGCCTTTAAAATTAACCTAAAAAATCCACACTTTATAATATGTAAAATCTATAAAATATTAAAGTTTATTGTATTGTTACAACTAAATTGTTGTAAATAGTATTTTTTACAAATCTAAAACCCAAAACCGTCTCTGCCCTAAGTATAGGAACAACGTTATTCATACATTTCCATTACTATCGAAAATAAATGAGAATTTAATTTAATTTCCTAATTAAAACGCAACGTTTATTTGTAACATTGTTTATGATATTAAAATAAGTATTTATTTAGTTAGTCTGAAGTTAGTGCTGGGATACACGATTCTATTTGAACAACACCAGAAAATACATGTTTTCACCATACATAAATTAAAATTATACGAGTAATTGGAAAGAATTCTGCAGACTGACGAGAACTGTCAAATTGCTGTAAGCAAACAGAGCAATCTTTGTTGTCAAAACAAAGGTGATTACTGTTTGACAGAGGGTCCGTATTTTGTTTCAGAAGTTCTTTTTCCTCTGTATTTTCTTTACACAGAATTTTGTTTGCGGAAGAGGTATTATTACCACATTGCTAAACTACGATTTAACTTGAGATCTTTTGGGACGGAGCTTTTTTTCAACTTCGATAAAAATTGATCCGTGTAACCCAGCACTTACTGCTATACGATACGAAAAACATTATCCTAGTGAAAGGTTTTGTTATCACCTGAGATTAAGAGCGCTATTACAAAATCGAATCGCTCAGGTTTAGGTAAATTAGACGATAGCCGGCAGCACTTGCGCGCGTGTGCGTCTAGTGAAATACGCAACGCACACCTGCGGACCGCTACGCGGCACAAACAAACTTGAGACTTTGCCACTTTTATTTTCGAAATAGTTTATTGGTTTTATAGTTTATGAAATATTATTTGTACCGATGAATTTTATAACCTAGAATAGCTCGATTGAGTTACAATAAACAAGTAATCGTTTACAATTTTTAAATTATTTAATCAAAACCAAACTTTTCACCATGTTTATCAATTATAAGTAATTGATTTATAAAAAAACTTAAATCTATAATTCGTCTTCCATGTATTGTATCTTCATTTTCCTGCAACAATGAAAACTAGGAATGTAGATAGTTTATTAAAACAAATATGTCACGTATACCTTTTGCGGGTGACAAAAAATACTTACCATATTATTTGTACTGGTATTCAATTGAGTCTGATAGTCTGAATTAAATATGCTTTCATTATCCTGCAAGAATCAAAGAAGTCCAATTACATTATTATGCAACAGCGAAACTAACGACGATGACATTTACGTACATATTTCTTTATAACCAACATCAAAAAAAGAGAACCCAATCTATAACATTTTCGAATTAGAATATCATGGCCTAATACTTATGTATATTACATTTCAATCAGATCATTATAACTAATAAATAAAATAAAACTCACTAGTATCAAAACGTGTTAGATGCGTAGGTTGCGCTATATTTTTCGAACTCCGGCGAGTTTACGCGGCGCAACAGCGAGCGATACGTCCCTCCTCGGTAAGCGCCTGGCGCTGACTAAAGTTGAACACCGCGCGTCACAAGATTTATATTGATTTTTGCATTGCAAACAAAAATTATTTTAAAATATTGTTTTACTTTTAAATAGACCATTTTTTTTTTTCAAGCTTTATAACAATACCACCTTAATTATTAAATGTTTTTTATTTGAATTTGGATTATACTTTCATAGATAAAAAATATAGTTTCGTACGGAAAATTGTCAGTAACTCTCAGTTTTATAGAATTATTTTTGGTGTAATACTGTATGAATTGTAATAAATTGATTTAAGCACTTCCAAGTACAAGATGTAGTTGTATCTTGAACATTTTTATAAATGGTTAAATTGCTATATCCTCGGAGTACCGAAGCATCAAAAGATACCCAAAAGCAACATTTTATGAAACATCCTTTGCAGAGACAAAGATTTTACTGATGTACGTGGACAAATTAAAATATTTATTTAATACACTTTCAAGATAAATGATCAAACTTTCTGAATCTTATTTTTGTTTTTTTATTGTGACTATATCCAAAGCATCAAAACTCGTATAAAACGTTTAAATTCGCGAAAATTTGTGATAGCCCTCTTAAGGGAGTTCTACACGATCTCCCGAGATGACTGGCGGTGCAGTGATACATGGTTTAATGCACAATCAAGTCACTATTTGTACAAAACATTCAACAGTGTATGGCTAATAATTATCTACGTTGTAAAACATATATTTTTAATTATTTGCTCATCAAACTTTTAGATTCGCTTTCCCAATTGGACTCAATGGTGACCTTTATTGTGTTGTGGTAACCGAATTTATTTATTATGGAATTATATTGAATATTTGGATTTTTTTTTAATGTCCCATCCCTGATGTATTGTGTTTTTATTTTTACATTGTGACTGTATTAGATTGGATTTTGTTCACACGTGGTGCAATACTGAACATTCCAAACCTGGTTTGGTGCTTATTGTAATAGTAAAATTATTATTAACTAACATGGAGTTTCATTTGACGTTTCTTGCCTTTGCTCTCTTCACGTTTCGGTTATAAACATTTTGCATTAAAGGTCACTATTATTCCAACGTAACATTCTAATTTACCAAAAATACATTCTGTAAGTAGATGGAGTACGAAATCATATCGTAGAGTACTTAAACGTTTTAGCAAATCCAAATGATAATGAAAATAGCAGATGCAAAAAGCATGGCTTTTCCTAAACTTAATAAGTATTTATATCGATTAATAAAATATCTTTCAACTTATAACTTATTAACGTGAATAGCTTAGGTATTAATTAATTTTAGCAGTGTTTTTTGACAAAATTATGGGAAATATACCCTTGCTTTGATCTCCAATAGACTTGCTGAAAGGGTATTGGCAGCTAGAGATTGTGTTAAGAAATAGCAGATTTTATCGATATACTTAAGAACAATGCTTTATTTGCTACGTATAAATCCAGGATTGTTTCTTTTTTCGTTTATGGTTTAAGCTTACAAAAAAAAATAGGTACACGTCAAATCTGAGAAATTAATCGAATTCGTATATATGGATGATTCTTTGATTGAATTCAGCAAATAAAGTTGAGTGATGTTGCAAAAGGGATATTTTAGTGCAGAGGTAAAATAAAATAAATTTGTCAAAAAACACAAATATGTTATTATTATAATAATAAACTCATTTGTATGATAACGGAGAAGTATTGGCAAGTTTTGATATGAAATATTTGTACAAGTAAATGATGTGGTTTGAAGCTAAAGGCTGGATTATTGTCTATTTTTATAAAGGGGATTAAATGTTAGGTGGCTAAAATGCATAATTTTAATGAACATAGACTATTTGTGAGCTGTGGGGGGTTTCTTCGACCACTTTGACAGGGTAACTCGCGGCAGTGTTGCCCTATGTTGTTACAAATATTTCCCCAGTTGATGTGGTCGCCTATTTATACGTATATTTATTATGAATAGTAATCAAGTATTTTTATATAATTGCATTGTAACCCTATGTAACTCTAACAGCTTTTGAAAATTTTGTGTACCTAATTCGGTGAATGTTCTAGAATGCAGATAACTTTTTGCTCATTTATTTTCTACTTTTAACATTTATGTACTAGTCAAATATCAGTTTGTTTTATATTGATTAACGACTACCTACATCTCTTTCTGTGATATATTTTTTATGTAGAACAAAATAATTTCCTTTTTAATCTCTTCTGTGTATGATGTATTAGCCACATAACATCCTCATATAGGCATAGATTTTTTGTTTCCCGCTCAACTGTTACGAGAAAGACAAATTCTTTTTTCTTTTGTTGAATTTTGTTTAGTTTTTAAAATATTCGTAACATAAAATATTTTATGCATTATTTTTTCCGATTAAAATTAAAAAAGTATTTATTTAAAAAATAGACTATAATGAATAGTTGGCTGTTTAGAAAAACAATGCCATTTCGGTTGTAATGAATACAGTTGAAGCTATAAGGCTTAGTGATTAGTTAGATTCTCAAAAGATAATTTTTGTTACGCTTTGCAATAGGTTAGATTCCAATATTTAATAGCAAAACATTTTAGTTTAACTATGTTATTTAAATAAAAAAATATTACTAATCTATAAGCGATGCGCGATGGTCTAATGGCCAAGATCGAACGATTTATTTCTATTTGAGTGTATAAAAAGTATTTATGATAATATGGAATTTTAAAAAGTAATAAAATGCAGACAGTGAGCATCCATAATGTACTGGTGACATTTTTTTATGTTTTCCATCTCACTATTTGGGTGTAACTTTATTGTACATGGAAGCTTTGGAGGTCAAAGTTAGTAACTCAATCACAAGCAAAGCAGTCCCTTCGCTCGGGAATCTTTTAGATTTTCTACCTTATTGCTAAGAGTATAAGGTTAAAAATTAAAGCCCACTCAAGTAAAACTAAAACAAATGACAATCTTATAGCATGAGGAACTATATAGAATCAATAATACCACTTCTTTGACCCCCAAAGCTTCTAAATCTTATCGCACACTCATCTCTGTAAATATCCTTCCTTTACAGAGCTAATGCAGTGAATATCAAACACTCATTGTAGTTGCAGCGGTTATGTCTAATTGTAAGCTTATAGGCGATACTGTACATAATTTGAATAAACTAGCACGGGAACTGTTCTGATCAATTTTGTGTTTTATTTTGCTAATCTTGTTCTTATTCGTAAACCTCTGCGGAAAATTAGAATTGTTGTTTTCGTAGAAATTCATAATGTTGTGGAATCCCCACTCCTAAATTCTTGGTCATCCTTGGTCATCATAGATATAATAGCCCAAGGAGGTCATCGTCAACTTTTTGAAACGTATTTAGTTTAGAGAGTGGATTATCGCCGATAAGCGCTGGCAGTTTAGAGAGTGGGACGCTGACTACCAGCTTTCTTTCTATACATGTACGGCCTATGTGGCCTGCAGTGGCTGATCCGAATGTGTTATCGCGAATTTGCAAGGCTGGTTTTTGAAGAATACAACACAAAAATAAAATTGGCGACATGGGTTTCGTGACGTTCTGCAGATGACTCCTTAAGTTTAAGAAAAAATCTAGTTAAGCTAGATTGTAATATTTGTAATGAGTAAGTAAAAACTGTCTACATTACCATTAGGAAAGTTTTTATTTAATCCTTGCCGTGAAAAATGCCCAACATGGCCCAACTCAATACTTCTTTAACTTTAATCAATACACTATAGATGGCGCTACAGTTGGTTACTGGTTACTGATGTGTGTTGCAGGAGATATTGCAAATAATAAGAATTTGAAGAATATGTCGCAGTTCGAATTATTCAATAACGTGACCAACACAGACCAACAGAAATATAACGACAAAAAATCGAGATTTGCGCACCGCTAAATAAATAAAGATGGAACATACTCTGTGGACGCGTTCTCGAACGCAACGCACGTCAAACCAGGTGTCAGTAATGACGCGCTAGTGATGTACTCCAAACCAATTCAATTTTCTTAATTGAATGAAATAAGTGAATAATTGAACGTCCGATCAAAGCAAGTAAGAAGTAATAACTTAAAGAAATAATCTACAGAACTAAAAGCATGCTGTTAGTTTAAGTGTATATTTAAAAAAAATATATGAGAATAAAATGGTTAGGTCTTTTCACATCATCGATAATTCATTAAAAAAATAAAATCTAGGGTATTTGATTCTAGTTCTAATAAAAATTAAAGAAGTTTTTGTAATAATTACAATCCCAGGAAAGCAATTTATTTATACTTCTGCTATACTTCTGGTAAAATGTATTTTAAATACATTTTACCTATTCAATTAAATAAAGTGTTCAATTAAACAAATCGATTGCTAGTACAATGTAAGCACGTAACTATCCTTTATCTATTGTCATTCTCTGTGGCTGTCAAAGTGTCACTTTATTTCATTGTTGCGATATATTTGCTGACGGGGAGCTGTATGTGGTTATGTAGTGTTTTTACCTGGAAACCGTAATTATTTTCATGATTACACGGAGATAATTACTGCGATAAGTGCAACAAAAGGTGGTTTATTCCTATAGCTTAATGTGCCCGTGAACAATCTCAGTGCTAGTGAGTAACGTAAGAATCTATTAATAGTTTTTTTCATCAAATGTCTCTTAGTGAAATTTGTAATTAGTGTTGTTATGATCGATATATAATTTCGAAGTGGCGGCCAACGAAATGGGGCAAAGTCCGAGCTCCGTGTTGGGCAAGAGCGGCCGGAGGAGCTCGTTCCGGAGGTTCGTGCGGCGGAGTAAACTGAACAAGTCGAATTTGAGTCACACGTTCAGTTTGCCGCCTTCTGAAGACTATCCAGAGCTGATGAACGTGAACACGGCGACGGAGGAGCAGCTGATGACGTTGCCGGGGGTGAACAGGCAGTTAGCGCGCGAAATAGTGCGGCATAGACAAATGATAGGAAGGTTTAAGCGAGTGGACGACCTCGCACTTGTCTCAGGTAATAGAAATTAAATTGACGACAATGCAAGTTTACTTAGCTCTTCTACATACCCAGAACCAATTTTCAGAGTCAATATCAATATATTTGTTTAGGAATTAATATCTATTTGAATGTTTATTTATTCAAGAGTAGGACTTCTTTGCAAGTATGTCAAGGCCTCAATTCAAGCAGAAATAATTGTTACTTTTTACCAACATGTACTTTGGTAATTGTCTGCCAATTTGGAAGACTAATTAATCAACAGCAATAATAACAATAACAGAATAAACAAAGAGATTTATATTGTCTATTTCTCTATCATTCTTTATAACAATGGGATTTTACACAATTATTATTACATGTTAACAAAGTAATAAGTTGCAGAAAAATCCTCTTATAAATCTTTCAGCTTAATTGAACTTGCTTGCATGATACTCCAGTAAATATGCAATATTGCATAAAAACTTACTTTAATGAATTACTGAATATAAAGAGACAGGCAAGCAAAAAAAAAAAGAAAAACTTGCCAATGAGTTTTCTGTTGTGTTAAACATGTTGAGAAAGCAATAACTTGAACTATTAACACAAATAATATTCTGCTCAGACATGTTATACATTATTTGTGTATTTATTATTCATGAGTATAATATTAGGCATATTTGTGGTATGAAAGCTATTTATCAATTGCTGACCATTTTTGTTTGGTTCTAGTTTTAAACAAGACAGACACAATTCAATCAAGTCTACACAATTGAATAACATTTACAATAGAATTGTCTGTGAATAAAGTTTGTGTTTAGTTCACATACTTCTTCATTTATAATCTAATAATAGAACAAAACATGATTTATTTACCCTATAAATTAATAACATATTACCCTTTTAGGTATAGGAGCTGAAAAGCTAGAATTACTCAGGCCAGAAATATGCACAAACATAAGGAAACAAATATCTAGAGCAAGTTCACGGACACAATCGTTAGACAGTGTGCGGATACAGTCGGAAAGTAAACTGTGCTCGGTAAACTCCTCGAGTGTGTTCCAATTACAATGTGTACCGGGCCTCAACCAAGAAATAGCTGCAAACATCGTAGATTACCGAAACAAAAAAGGTCCGTTCAAATCTTTAGATGATTTAATCAAAGTACGTGGTATGGACATTGTTAGGTTAAGTACAGTTAAGCACCACTTAAGTTTGGAACCGAGAAAGTGTGAGAGTGTACAGCATTTAACGAATGGACATGTGAACGGGTGGAACGATGTTGAGAGTATGCCAAACGGTGTCTCAAGTACACCTAAGACACCGCATAGAAAGAGTTTGTCAATGCCAACAAATGCCAAGTTTCCTATGACATTGCCAAATGGGTTTGCCACTGTCCCAGTGAATGATATCCTTGATTTGCTATCGGCATACTCGCATAGGCCTATAGTTGAAGAAGTGTTCAATTATGAGCGAGATGGAGTGAGATGTGGCCGTATAGCCTCGTGGAACCTTCATCAGCTAAGTGTGGAGAAGATCACAAACCCTGGAGTCAGAGAGGTTGTTTGCAGGACTATTTTGGAAAATAAGTAAGTTTTTTTTTACATTATTTCATACCCTCCGATCCACTGATAATTTAGTTTTTATCCCCAGCCTAGTGAGTTATATAATTGAGTTTAAACCGTCTACACATAATTAGATTAATTTAACAAATAACTTGATTAAACAGAATTACGACTATAAATCATAAGTAGAATAATTATAACTAAAAATACCCAACTATATTGTATGTCAACTATGTCTGATTATGTGTCAGTTTGATTTATCACTTCAATTGTCTTAGCTTTCACTGTTAAATTGGTTCCAAATGAAAAGCGAAATATTAATTATGTGAAGACAGCTTTTAAAACGGAAGTGGAAATTTAAATCTCATTCTATTTTAATACTACCAGGATTCCAGATTAAATATATACGTACTTACTATTTACCTATTTTTTATCACTTGTACTTTCGTACTGACGATAAAAATTAAAACATTAATCAGTTTCGGATGCGGATTTTCGCGAAAAAGACGGGAATTTCCCTTCCAGTATTTAGCAGTTATCTAAATGATTTTTGTCCAACAAAATAGATTACAATGCAGAATGTACTTAGTAATTTCAAATGGCAATTAAAACTGCAACTACACTATCAGTCACTAGATAGTTGAAAACTTAATACTTTTCCTCATACAATGAACAGCGGTAGAGGAGGAATATAAAGCGATTAATATTGTGTAATTAGGCATTTAGATAATTGTGTTTTATTGCACTTAACCTACGTAGAAAAACTCATATAATATACCAACACTCAATACCTAACCTTATTCTTTCTATATCGGAATATCCGCCTCGATTTTAAAGTTCAATTAGCTACCCGCGACTTTACTTGCGTCCCGGTTCCCTTAGGGTCAATTCCCACTGAAAGAGCAGCGGCCGGCAGCGGCCGTAAATGCAAGTGACTGAGCGCGAGCGCGGCGGGCCGCGCTCTTAGGCCGGCTCCACACGTTGGCCCCAACGCTCGTTCCAACGTTGGACCGTAAACTCGGTGAGGCGTCCACACGTTGGCGCATAACTTAGTTCTGTCCCGTCAGGGCCAATGTAAAGATGTCCGATACAGAAATCGAAACTGCTCTCAGCGCGTTTGTAGTGATGAGTGCAAATTTATATTTGTTACTGAGTAAAAATAAAAAAACCACGTCAAAGAAGATGGTGGATGACGACACATCATAAAACACGGAATCGTCCATGCCGGTGGCGATTTGCTAGACGAGGAAGCCATTTTTACTCGACGTACGCACTCGCTGCGTGTTGTGGCAGAACTGAGCAACGCGCCAACGTGTGGACGGAACGCCAACGTTGGCGCGCAGATTCTTTTGATGAAACCGACACGAGACGGCCAACTACCAACGCTCGCCCCAACGTTGGGACGAATGCCATTTTCTCGATCCACACGTTGGACGAATAGCGTTGGGACGAGCGTTGGGGCCAACGTGTGGAGCCGGCGTTACGGTGTACGTGCTCTTACGGCCGCTGCCGGCCGCTGCTCTTTCAGTGGGGATTGACCCTTACCTGGAAGGGGATATAATGAAGCCATTGGACTTTCTTAAACTTTAGTATAGTATCTGTGTAGCAAAATTCATTAAAGTCAGACAAATAGACTGACAGAGGTGTTTTCGCATTTATTTCTTCCATACATGTCATGTCTTTCAGCAATCATCCCATAATTCACTATACTCTTTCAAGCCATTATAATATAGTCCTTTACAAAGGCCATCCGGACTTTTTTGCGTTTGACCTTCTTCGATAAATACTTATCTGTTCCGATAATATTATAATACAAAGTAATGTTAATCGGTTACTAATGGCCTGTAGTTTCAATTAAATCCGGATTGCTTAATAACCTAATATGCCCTGTATTTAATAAGCTCTGTAATCAGAATTTTATTATTAGAATATAATAACTTCCTTCTCTATTGTATCATTTTCATGATCTATACTAATATATTAAATCTGAAGAGTTTGTTTCTTTGAACGCGATAATCTCAGGAATTGCTGGTCCAATTTGAAAAAATATTTCGGTGTGGATTGCCCATTTATCCTGGAAGGCTATGTCTACTTTTTATATGGGTGCGCGAAGAGTTACCACGGGAAGCGAATGTAGCTCGCAGAATCTAGTCATAAATGTTTGTAAAAAAAATATCTTTTGATTGCTGTGGGAAGGCATATTTATAGGCCGACCATTTAACTCGCGTATCGCCTGCGCGGTAAGAAGGGGGCGGGAGCGGGTAACGCTAGACACGGAGTCAATAATCCAAAGATTTATCTCGAGATTGACATTGTTGGTATCCTTTTTTTTAAGTATTTATTTTTAAGTTTTACAAATATTTTATTAATAGCTTTTTAGGTACAAAATCATAAAAAAAAATAATTAACTCCGTTTAAGAAATATTGAACCACGGATAAAAGTTATATAGGACTATTCATCACTAATATCCATATCGCTTGAATCATCATCACTGTCTGTGTAGCTTGAGGAGTCAGAATCTTGCAAATTAATAATAAATCGGTCCATCTCTTCATCAACGATACGATCGTGCAGACAATATTCATTTTCAATAGTTTGTACATGTTTATCGGAATTAACCCATTTTTCTACAGAGTATTCGGCAAATAACTGTTCTAGTGTATTTTTCTTTTTGTCTAAATTAGAATCAATTTCAATTTTTGCGAGCTGTCCTTTGATATCCCCCCAAACCAATTCGATTGGGTTCAAGTCTGGGTGATATGGAGGCAGTCGTAAGACTTCATGACCTGCCGCCTTTAAAATTTCATCTATTTTATAAATATTTTCTGTCGCGTATTGTTTAATTAAATTCAATAAATCACATTTTCTTAAAGACGTATCAAATTCGACATTGTGTCTTTGCAGCCAGGTCTGCATGACGGCTTTTGTGGATGTCATTGTAGGCTTTTTGTCCTCTTGTACCGAGTGGTATGCGGCATTATCCATAACAATAACTGATCTTGGCGGTAAATTTGGCAACAGCTTTTCTCTAGTCCATTTGCTGAAGTTTACAAAATTCATATCGCTGTGATAATCTCCGGTTTTGCTTTTGGATTTAAAAATTAAAAGAGCTCCATCGATAAATCCGGCTTTTCCACCAGCATGTACGATAATTAAACGTGGCCCTTTGCCAATATGCGACAGCACCCCTCGTTCTTCATTGGATTGCCAACACGCCGGTACATTTAATGACGAATTGACATATGTTTCATCGAGGTAAACAATGTTTCTTTGATCTCTTCTGTGCTTCTTTATCGCATTAAGATAACGCCACAAAATTGAGTTATTTTTCTTCTAACAACGCCCTCTGTAAAACTGTCAACTTCAATTTTTTTCTTTCGGATCTGTGTATTTTTTTTTTTGGTGATTTAAAATTTACATTATTTTGTTCATCTTTTAGTTCATTTCCTTCTTTTATTATTTTACATATGGTAGTCACCGAGAGTCCTGTAGCTTTAGCAACAAGTTTGTTTAGGTTTACGTCTTCAAGATACTCTGTAGAATTATGATCTTGTTTTCTGGCTTTAAAATAGGAATATACATTGTATGCTAATTGTTTAGCTTGCTTGTTAATTTTATTCGCAAAACTGCAAGAGCGATTCATCTTGAGATTTATCTTGGCAAGTCGTATACCTTGTGCGTTTATGTCCAAGCGTCCGTAACAAAAATGACAACCGCGCGCTGCAAGCACAGCCAGCGCACTGTTGCACTTGACGTAAGCTGTCTGCTCCGCGCACCCCTTTCACCCACCCGCTAACATCACCCCTCGCTCCCTTCTTACCGCGCAGGCGATACGTGAGTTAAACGGTCAGCCTATAGTTACGCAATGCACTTGATGATTTACGTTACATATCGACATATGTAAACTAGAAATCATGTTGCAATAATCACTAGACTATTCTAGTACCTAGTCTGTTTGTGAATTCCAAAAAATATAGAGAACTAAAATCTCCCGCGGTTTCGCCCGCGTCTCAATAAAAAGTTGCCTAAATCTGTCTGCATGGTACCTGTCCTACCAAAATTTTATCCAGAACGGTTCAGCAGTTATGACGTGAAACGCGTAATAAACTCACTTTCCCTTCTATACTCTATACTAATTTATAAAGCTGAAGAGTTTGTTTGTTTGAACGCGCTAATCTCAGGAACTACTGGTCCGATTTGAAAAATTCTCTCAGTGTTAGATAGCCCATTTATCGAGGAAGGCTATAGGCTACTTTTTATCCGGGTTCGTGCAGAGGTTCCTACGGGATGGGGGTGAAACCGCTGGCAGAAGCTAGTTTAACAATATTTCCAGAAAATTACAGATTTTTTATAGAACCTACTAATAAATGATAGAGTTATGAAAGTATATCTAGCACTGAAATATTTTTTCAAATCGATCCAGCACTTCCTGAGACAACACCTTCTGGCAAAACACAAACAAATAAATAGCTTTACAATATAATTAAGTATAGATTAATACTCTATTGAAGTGTACATAATAGTGTGTACTATTAACGTTTTTCCTGTAGTTATAAAAGGACTGTCAGTCATGCTTCACAATGCTCGCGCTTGGACATCACGGCTATTCAGTTTTTGTGATTATGTTATGTACGTACATATACTATGATCATTAGTTACTTTACGATCAATTTGAAGTTATATGAAATGATTTAGTGTTAAATGTCTGTTTAGACTCTGGTTCTTAACTGTTCTTTCATTTTTAGCATGTGAGACTTTTTGTTAAAGTTAAGGAGAGAGTTCCTAGGTATCCAATAGTTTCTGGAAATACCAATGGTATAATATCCAATAGTTAGGGATTTCTTCATCTGTACTAATGTTATAAAGCTGAAGAGTTTGTTTGTTTGTTTGTTTGTTTGAACGCGCTAATCTCAGGAACTACTGGTCCGATTTGAAAATTTCTTTCAGTGTTAGATAGCCCTTTTATCGAGGAAGGCTATAGGCTTTTTTATCCCGGTACGGGAAGTAGTTCCCACGGGATGCGGGTGAAACCGCTGGCAGAAGCTAGTCATAGATATTAGATTTCTATGGTTCATACCTAATTGATCTAACTGAAACCTTGCTAATAAATACAACACGACTCATTCTTTCATGCAGAGTACCGATGCACAAGACTATCTTTCTAATAGATAGGTACTTACATATTATGAATGCTCGCAGGGAAGGATGCCTTGTGTCCCTACCCGTATATACATATGTTTGTTCTTCTTTCACGCAACAACTTCACAAAACTTGGCAGAGATATATCATCCATCAATATAATCTACTTATGGCTATTTTTTATCTACATATGTGCGGGAAGTGGCTCCAGTACCATGTTATCCTTTTTTTTTTACGAAATTCTTATAGCAAGTAATTTCCACCAGGTTATCACTAATAGCCGTGCAAGACGTATTAGAGGAGGCTGCCTTGAAGATCATATGTGACGAACTGAACTCGCCGGTACTGAGGAGAGTGAGAGAGTGGAGGAGTAACAGCCAACGGTGGGAGTACTGCATTTCCGAACGAATAGAAAGGTAAGAGTTGCATAGAGTTAATTAGTTATAGAGGTGACATTTTTCTTTTTTTTTTCACCATCATATTATGTGACCATAATAGGTATGTAAATAGTAGTATTATGTGAGCTTGATGACACATTTTCAAAAGATTGAAAGTGGTCGCTAACTGTTCTTCGTCAAAAAAAGTTTTATTTTCTTAAATAAAATTTTATCTTCTCAGAGAATTTCTCTACTAGGTGTGTTCAATTTGATTACATTCACCAAAAGTCGAGGAACGATTTAAATTTGGTCTGTGCGGCAATTGAATCCGTGACGCTCACTACAGACAGTTTGCAGTCTTTATAATGCGTGCCGAGAATACAGGAATTCAAGAGTAACTTAAGGGGTTGAATGCCGAAATTGGCAAACAATTTTTGGCCAAATCTATACAGTTTTTGACGGCGAAAAAAATATATATTAATCTTGAACATATTTCTGAGAACCCTGTTAATTTCAAAACACGTTCTCGAATAGTTTACTCGATACAAAAAAAAAATAAACTTACCTCTAAAATGATCTTCCAACAAAAATATCTGTATGTAATGTACTTATCAACGTATATTGCAAAAAAATTTAGCATTAACGAGTCCATATAAATGCAGAACTTGGTTAATTTTTATTTTTGATTACTCAACTCATTTTAAAGCAATTAATTTATATATATGTTACGAACGTTACGAACGTCGCGTCAACAGGCTTCTTTCTCTTTCTCTCGCGTACGTAAATACATAAGAGAGAGAAAGAGAGTGTTTTGGGTGCATTCAGCCTCTTAACTAAAAACGATCTAAATTTGTAGGTAACTCCCAAAAAGTATTTCTCGTTAAATTGCTTCTATAGACATTTGTAATATTTTCCTATCATAAAACAAAACAAACACGAACGCAAGGCTAAAATCTCTGCATAAATCATGAATGAATACTATTCTGAATCGATTTGCTTATAAATAAGACATATAATTCAATAACCAATCGATTCACTTTTACCGATACATTACGTTGATACTTAAGCGATGTAAAACCGCTTGCGTGCTAGGAATCGCTATAAATACAACGTGACGGCAAAAAACACATGTTTCCAGGTATTTAGAGATAACACAGCAACAATCGAGATAGGTAAATAAAGTGTTGAATTAATAGATAGTATGTTTAATTGGAATCGAACAGCTGTGGTTTTGCACCTGATCTTAGTCTAAAATAGCGTTGATGTTGTAAATAATTTGGAATTCGGCCGACAGTCGTTTGTATAGTATTGAAACCTTACAATTTGTTGGTAGCTGGTGGTGCTTATTCAAATGCTAGATTGCTGATGTGATAAACTTTTTAAATATACAAAAAAGCCTGTGATTTCTAACCCGTCCATCGCAAAAGGGTAATGTTTCCAATAAATATTGCCTTTGATCCGGTCCCTCTAAATCTAGTTAGTCCTACATGTAGACCTACAAACATTAGAGGTTCCAGCTACCGGTTCTGTGGCGCGATGTCACGCCGGCGCATTACGCCGACGTGGGCCGAGGTTCAACACGAATACTCTTACTTAATAGCCCGACGACATGCGAGGGAATAATGCCAATGTACTAGGTAGGCATGATTCACTGAGTAAGTGCGGTCCAATGACAGTTTGGTAGTGCTAAGAATTTTACGTGGAGATTGGAGTATTCTTCATGGGTGCTCCTTAATAAGATGAAGGTTATGGCCGGTGATATTGACCCGAACTGTAGACAAAATCAACATGAAATTACTCAAAATCAAAATCTTTTTATTTCACATAGGCCTTTGCAGGCACCTATGAAACGTCACATTAGTTGCACGGTTCCAAAAAGTTGGTCTCATGGAGAAGAGCCGGCAAGAAACTGCATAGACACTCTTTTTAAAAAGTAATACCTCTATAGTCACAGTACAAACAGTCTATTACATAAGTAAGCTCACAAAATTATACAATGCAAGAAAATTAAACTGTAAATCTATACAATGCAAAGAGATCTATATACTGGATCGTATGTATGAAGGGGTCAGATTAATCCGGGCATAATTTGATTGAATTGGCATGTAGTTGTTTTAATTGTAAAAGATGAAATCATAGTCAGAATCATATATTCCATTGAATGACACTTGAAAGTCAACTTTTGAATAGAAAGAGAGAACTGTCCATTGCAGTGTTGTCGCACAAACTATTGAGAATGGACTGGAAACGTTAATACTACTTAAACAAGCCATACGTATTTGGAATGTTGAATGACAACAAATATTTCCTCGTGTTCAGAAATAAAGAAAATCGATGAAATTACCTTAGAAGGTACCAGAAAAATATCGACTTTCTTGCCACACACGTGACCCAAACAAGCTTACATAACAAAACACACTTAATTTATGGTAAAGCCTGAACTGTATCAATAAAGGGGCGGCAAGTGGTAGCATTCCAATGGTGTGTACTACCCTTATACTAACGAGCGGTTCAATGTCACTTAGAACACTTGTTGCATATTAAAAGAGGTCATAATACTTAGGTTC
Source organism: Helicoverpa assulta (assembly GCA_963856015.1). Lineage (NCBI taxonomy): Eukaryota > Metazoa > Arthropoda > Insecta > Lepidoptera > Noctuidae > Helicoverpa > Helicoverpa assulta. Next base: position 2,079,959 of record CAWLCW010000008.1, read on the forward strand.
TACTTGCTACTTATTCATAAAATCGAAGTTAGTAATTCTTTAAGTTGTTAAACAAGATATGTGAGTACCGTTATAGCTAATAGACAGGATGTAGAGTACGTTAGAGTCCCGTGTCATAAACATTTGCATACTAGGAAGTCCAAATATGGAGGTTGTGTTTAAAAAGCCTAAATAGCTCATTAAGGGAACTGTTGCTTGGTTCCTGTTTGTGTTGGGTAGTCCCGTTTTTTGATTGACCAAGGTTGTAGAAAGGTGGGCCTTGACAGTGTCTTATTGAGGACCCTTGTTTGAGACTTCAAAGTCAGGGATGCTAAGGGTCCTGTCAAGAGTCCTATCACCTTTTTTGTTGTTCCGAAAATAAACAAAAATCTTTACTTTTACGGTCGCTACAGTAAGTATCATTTGAACCAGATCCCTCCAATAATTATTTGTACTTCAAGCCAGACAAGTGCAAAATATCTGTAACTAACAACTCAAGCGAAGTAGTTTTAAAATCTCGGAGCTATAAAAACCATACAATACAATGATTGTTCGTGGCAGCGAACGCACTGAGCGACATGAAACTCAGTCACGTGCGGTGTCACGTTGGTATCAACGTCTAGCACTCCTGCTGCGATTTGAGGCCGTTTAGTTACCAATTTGTTATCATAGATCACTTTAAAGGAGGGGAGGATATAAATGAACCTGGATGTTTCTAAAATCTGATTCATAAATTGCCTAGCCTTTTCCGAACTATGTTGGGATCGGTTTCCAGTCTAACTAGATGCAGCTGAGTACCAGTGTTTTATATGTATAAGCAGTGACTGCCTATCCGACCTTCTCAACCCAGTTACCCGGGCAACCCAATACCCCATGTCAAGAATGGTGTCTGATTTACTGGCTCCTGACTACCAGCCGTGTAGCGACGGCTTAAGAATACATATGTCGCTACCCCCTTCTTCCAGTGGGTGTCGTAGAAGTCGACTAATGGAGTCAAAAATGCACTGAACACCGTGCGAGAGAAGGAAAACTCGAAAAAAAACCCTCTATCAACCCGTCTGGCCAGCGTGATAGCAGTAGGCTGAATTCCTCAATGTGCAGAACCATCTCAGTGGCGTGCACTTGGAGAGGCCTATGTCCAGCAGTGGACTGCGATAGGCTGATGATGATGATGATGATGATGATGACTACCAGTAACGACTGCTAAGGATGTTAATGATAGCTAAAATCCGAATAAGTTTTGTAAAATGTCGTTGCATCTGAAATAAGCACAATCATTGTTATTCTCGATCAATGATGACATGATATGCAATGATAGCAGTCTGGACAGAGGATTTATGGATTATGGATTTATATTAAATCTTCTGTCCAGACTGTTTTGATATTCCAAACACCTTCCAAACGCCTTCCAAACACCATATAAAGTGCTAGTACTGTTTCATGTAGAATGTGTTGGTTAGACTTACAGACCAATAGTAAAGTTGGCTTTTCGAAATCTTTTGTATATAAACTACATTTTTTTCGAATATATTTTTAAACCATAAAGCAGCGCAAAGAGCAAATATTTTACCATGAACCAGTTCAACCATTGATTTCCTGAATGAAATTCCTCGAAACGGTTTACGATTACAACAAAAACGGCGATCTATTCTCAGCGGAGCCAGACGTACGAATCTTTTATCCCATCTGTATAGAAACAAAACATCATACGAGTCTGTTTTATCAACAGTTGATGTCCTTTCGTATCTAAATAAAGACGCCCTTGTGAATCCCTTGCTAGGGCACTCCGTCTGCGAAGTGCACATCGCTGCGTTTTTATTGCTATCTGCATAAATAGAAGTGCAATTGAGTGTGCACTCGGATCTTTCCATCCCCAACTGGTTTGAAACATAAACTGATGTGTCAATTTGCATTCTGTTGCTGGTTTTACGACCAATTAATGGCCTGTAAAATTTTATAGCGATTTCTTTTCGCAAAAAAAATAAGATTTATGAACAGTATAAAACATTTAGTTGAAGGAAGATAAACGCGTACAATTTCACGAGGAATAGTTGTTACCTTAAGTGCAGGATGAGGTAATCACACGAAATCATTTGCGTCATTATGACCATGCACATATCAGATAATGTCGTACTAGTAAATAATACGTAATCCAGCAAATTCGTCATCGTACGGGTGTATAATTTAGACCTGAAGATTTTTTTGTTTCATATCTTTGGATGAAAGAGAATAATTAATGTCTCTCTCTAAGACACTTTATCTCTCTCTGTTACATCTGTTTTCTGTCTGGTTAAAGGGTCTTCAGATTTCCAACATATATTCATACAAGATGCAAGCAAATTATTTACTCGAAACTAAACGAATAGGAAATTCCTACCTATAAACGAGATATGACATGAAGATAAACGTGTATTACAATATGTTATAGATAGCGAACTGAATGAAGTACTTGTATTAAATAATACATTACTATTGGCACATCGTATGATATGTTATTATCATTTATTAATGGTAGTTCGGTACAATTGTGTACGGTACCTACATTTTGAGACTTCGATATACTACAGAACAAAAATTTAGAAATACTTACAAACTAAAAACATAAATGAAAAAGGGTTGACTTCATTTTTTTTTTCTTTATATATTTTTTTCATTTGCCATATCTATCCGTTCATAAATCTGTGGAATCTGAAACTCGATAACTTCGACACTTTGGGAACTTAAAGTGTAAGTTGGCGGGGGCGTGCTCTATCTGAATCAAGTCAATCACTTATCTCTAGACTGAACTATCAACTCGAGACTATTATGTGGGAAACTAACTTTTCCATGCAGCGTTACTCGAGTTTTCTGAGTGAATCAAGAGCATTTTTGACAGTTTTTTTTATGCTAGAAACCGAATTAAAGAGAGGATTTTTATTTAAATTTATAAATTTTAAATAATATATTGAATGCTAAATGCTAAACACACATTGATCTGATAATACAATAATATCGAAATGTAACACAAACACGCATTATTTGTGTCAGTTCGCGGTAAAAGGTACCTTATGGACTTTGGCGCTTAAGTCATTTGGAGATACAAATTCTACAATCTTGCTTAGACTAAAAAAACTTAATGTCGTAAGTGCCAACACCCATAAGGTACCTTTTACCGCGAACTGACACATACAAGGTGTTGATTTGCATTTGTGCCATACTTCAGGAGAAGAACTTAAAATACGTAAATAATCGATTGGAATTACAGTAGACGGGAAATTGCTAATATGCACTGCTTTTTTTGTCATTGTTATGTCATAGTATTTCAGAAGTAATCCAATTTTATGAATGAAATTTATGAATAATCGTTGCGTATGCTTTGTGTTTGCGTTTGTGTGAGGGCGCAGCACGGTTTTAAGGCCAGTAACACACGCGCCAAGTTTAAATACGGCTAGACGACATTGACGGATTTCCGAAAAAAAATTAAAATCAAAAATTTTTGTACCAATTTTTTTGTTGATTTGGGTTGAGAATCATTAGTATAATTACGTCCTTGACTATGGCACGGATGCAAATCAACAGCTTGTATAAACAGACACCTACTACCTCTAAATACTGAAGTTTACCACGTTAAAGTCAATACTAACTTTGGTTTAATATCCAATTGAAGATATGCGTTAATTGTAAATTAAAAATAATACTTACGTTGTTGCCCTTTGACCGGGTTTGTCACCTCAACTAACTATTGTTTATTTTGTAAGACTACAATAGCATTTGAAATTATTTATATACTCACTAGGTTGTTATGTCAAACATGGAGTAGTTAATAAATGGTGTCATAATATGTGACGAGCTATGAGAATAACAGTAAGTACTGTTACTTGTTGTATAATATTTTTGACAAATAGGCTAGTGGGTCTGTGACATATAGCGACCATTTTTAATATAGCATCTGTGGTAACCAAGAACATAGTTATCGGCACGGATATTGAGCTCTCGGCGGAAGAGTGGGGATCGCTTTGCGCACTGTACACATAAGGCAATAAACCAATAAATCGCTTCTGCGCAGGTGAAGGTCAGGGCTCAATATCCCTGTGCGCACCGGTATACAAGGGGTTAATCAAAATAATCAATTAGGTAATTAGATGATAAGTAATATCTCACCTTTTCGCATAATATAATTACTACTAGCTTTTGCCCGCGACTTCGTTCGCGTGGAATAGTGATTTTTGGTTTGACCAATAGATGGCGCTATATGTCCGAAATAAATTTTATTTTTATTTTTATATTTTTTTGTAATAAAAACTATCCTATGTCCTTTCTCAAGTTCCAAACTATGTCTGTACCAAATTTCACACAAATCGGTTCAGTAGTATAGGCGTGAAGAAAAGACAGACAGACAGACAGAAAGACAGACAGACAGACAGACAGAGTTACTTTCACATTTATAATATTAGTTAGGATGTACAAAATAGGTACTAAATATCTGTGCTCTTTAATAGTTAAAGACAATACATGCAGTACAAATATAGGCAAAGAATATTGCTCTAATAGTCGCCTATTTGCAGAGCAATTGTTTCTCACAGAAGGACGTCAATGCGCATCCTTTTGGCACAGTTTTGTCACCTTGGGAACAATATTTGCATAAGTGTCATTATCAACGCACTTGGATAGATTATATGCTCAAAACGTCATTACTTTCCTGATGTGAAAATCTTGATGTATTTTTGAATAAGGGGCCTTGAAAACCGCTCTAGAGGCAGCATATCGGATGATTGTGATAAAGAGTCGGTACTAGTATTGACTTTAATTTAAAACTTTTCTTTTGAAACTAAACCTAGTTTTGACAAATTGACGTGTTCCTAAAAGCGTTCTATACATTTTGGGCTTCGCTACAATCGGATGCAAAATGCCTTAACAGTTTTAGATAACTAACATTACCTAACCACTGGGTAGAGGCTAATCTTATCGAACTATAGATAATTTTGTTTAAAAATGTGGTGTATAGGTCTAACTAAAGAGCAATTGGTAGCCAAATTGATTGTGTCGACCCACTGCCTTTCTGCTACTAATTTCTATTTTAAACTGCCAAAGTTCGCTAGATATCGATTGAAGATAGGACTGCAGAGAAACAAGGGAAAGTTTTGCTCGGATCTAAATGAATTGGCCTCTGTGTCTCCCTCACCTCACAGTGAATGATGGCAACTATACTTACCTTTTTTGTATATGGTAAATCATCAGATGACTCCCGCCTGTTGTGTGTGCATTTCATTTCCATGCCGCGTCACATTCCCTGAGGTATGAGTAATGGACCAGCCATTGCTCATACGAGGACATAGTGGATCTCCTTTCAGTCAGAGCAAATTTCCACCATCTCTTCTAATAACTATACCTGGACTCTTAAACGCAGTATTTTTGCTGCCCATAATTTTGTGTCTCTTATGGTTGACACATAATACCGAACGACCATTAGGTAAAAGACATTCAACTGTACTGCACAACACTGCAGAACTACCAACCTTCCTCTACAAACCATTTTCAAGTTCAAAATCCTCGTAAAAATCCACAAACCGCTGGTCATGCACTCATAAAGAATTGAAGACCCCAATCGATCGCTTACGTGCCGCAGCGAGCATTTGACTCAATTAACTTTCGAGTTAATATTGCACGGGTTGTGAGCGTGGAAATATAGGGTCCGCTTGTATTGAAGAGTAAAATTATATGTTGAGTATACGGTGGTATACTCAAATAATAGTTTATGACGTTCGGAGTTGATTTTGTGGCGACTGTATAAGTTTGATGTAATGGATTGAAACTAACCCCCGCACTCAGAGACAATTAATGGTTACTTAAGTTATTCCTTCGTGACTTTAAAAAATCATTAAATGTCTCGAGTGAGGGGGTAATATTTTTATTGGGATTTAGGTTTAGAAATTGAGACTCTTTTGACTGTGTGAATAGGATATCGAGAATTACATGGTTTATATGTATTTTGGGAATGTTGAATGGAAAGAAATATCGTGACATTCAGCTCGGCGTCTGGATTGATTGAATTTGGTTGTCATTTCATAGACTTAATAAAATACGATACCTCATGGATCATTTTTTTGTATCGTGCTTCCGAGACGTATACATCTAATCATGTAACTAAAAATACATTATCTCCATAAAAAGCACAGACAGTTTGGCTTTCAGAAGCGTGACAGATAACCCACAATTAACATGTGCACTTTGACACCAATAACTGAGAGAGAAATTAATATAACTGGACCGAACCGATAGCATGTTATAATTTTATACAACTGTCATTTGGAAGCTAATTGAAACTGTTTAATTACTGCTGATGATTAATTTGTATTGTTTATTGTAATATTTAATGTTAGATAGGAGCGAACAAATGCATGTTTAATTTTAGCTGATGCTCGATACAGAATTCGTTTTGTGACCTTTTGACCGATGTTGTCATTATCATGTGGTTAAATATGTTTTATTGAAACATGTGGTATTGAATTTGCCAAAATACATTAGTTTGTATTTAAGAAGCTGAAGTGATCCGCTGGCGCCTTACTTTAAATATGGAATACCCTTTACGACCTTCACAAATTATTACCTCTCTTCATAATTTTAGATGTCCAGTTCTTCTGTCTTTTCCAAATATGTCGGGGTTGGCTTCCAGTCCAACTGGATTCAGCTGAGTACCAGTTCTTTACATTTAGCGACTGCCTATCTGACCTCCTCAACCCAGTTACACGGGTCCATTCACAGTTATCTGCTAAAAATCTAATTGTTAAAATTTTGTTGCAGCCGCCAACTAGGCTTCATATACGACGCGGTGACGCGCGGCATCACGGTGGAAGACATAGACCTGGACCAGGTCTGTCTTCTGACGGAGGCGGCCGATGCTCGGCGTCTCGTCAGCGAACTGACGGCGTTGCGAAGCGAACGGTTCATTGCGGCGCCACAAGGTACGTGGTCTTCTTGAAAGTTCTTTAGTAGGGCAATAGTGCAAGCCGCAATTAGACGACTCGGACCAGGTCTGTTTTCCGGAAGGGTCCTATAGGACGTGAACCTCGGTGCTGCACTACAAGAAAGACTTTCAGCTGAGATTTTAGACAAATTCTTTATCTATATAGGAAAGGATGTAATCATTTGCAGATGTAGTTTGTTACTTTTGGTGTGAGGCTAAGATCCAAATGGGCTGAGGGGAAAGTTGAATTTTATATACCTACCCATCTAAATATATATATTTTTTTTTCATATTAAAAAAGTGCTATATCTGATTAACTAAATATTACAAAAAAATACGCATTTAGCCCAACCTTGCAGTAGCCAACAAAATAGATAACATTACCATTCATTGCGTGTACGGAATGCGTGTGCGCAAGGTAGCTGCATGATCATCAACATGGAATCGAACTCGTAACTAATCGGGGTCTAAGTCCGGCCAGTTGTTTTGACGGATAGGCTGGTCTTATCAACGTGCGGATGATGATAAAGCAATCAAGGTGAATGTTGAAGTTACAAAAATATACTGGTGATACTGTAGTTCTTTTTGACAGGTTTGATAAAAAAAAATCGAATGCATTTTTTTTGACTATTTTCCGTCTTTCCGTCTTTTTTTTCGTCATTGGAAGTGTATACAACATACACTTGTCTAGATAGAGCCTTTAACCACAGATGCTTTAACTGCAAATTATTAGGTTTTAGGCAGATTTCCAAATCCTCAAAAAATATGTTTGATGCTTTTAGTTTTTTTTTTCTGTTTTTATTAGGATAGATGCTCAATCCTTCTCCGTGTGAGAGGAGGCCTGTGCCCAACAGTGAGACGATAATAAGGCTATAACAGGATTATGAAGGATGTTTTTTTTTTCTTTAATGTAAATATGTTAATATGCTGAAAAAAAAAACAAACATACTTTTTTTCGTTACCACATAACGAATTCCAAGAAATTCCTTCCAAATTCGAATGCAAATTGTTTCAAAAGTAAACAGTGGAGCACGCGAATGCGTTGCGCCTGCGTTTCTCTAAACTGCGCGTGCGTGAACACTGTGTGTTTGGTAAACAGCCGACAAGTTCACTGTAACTGCATTATTGAGTTATGTAATGTTAATGTTTCAGTCCTGTTGTGTGGAAAATTTTCAGTTGAATTGGAAGATTATATGTACAGGCAAATACAGACTTGTTAAGTGATAAGATCTCTATATTATTTGATGAAAATAATATGGGAGGGACTAAACAATGCTATGTCAAAAGTACAGGTTATCACTGACACCTAATCGATGCGAAGTCAAATAATTTAGCACTAATGAACGACAAAAATATGAATAAGTTGGATTTTAGTTGAAGTACTTATGATGACGGTATTATAGTTGAGTCTTACGAGAAAATGAGCATGCATTAAACAATCTCCAACATTGGCTGCGGTCATTCATTACATTTTTCTTCAAATAACCATGCCTCTCGAAAATACAAGAAGAAAACATCAAATGCTTAGCTTCGTGCCATAAAATAGACTCATCATCATCATCATCCTCCGAGCCTTTTTCCCAACTATGTTGGGGTCGGCTTCCAGTCTAACCGGATTCAGCTGAGTACCAGTGCTTGTGCTTTACAAGGAGCGACTGCCTATCTGACCTCCTCAACCCAGTGTTACCCGGGCAACCCAATACCTTGGTTAGACTTACTGGCTTCTGACTACCCGTAACGACTGCCAAGGATGTTCAATGACAGCCGGGACCTACAGTTTAACGTGCCATCCGAAACACATCGCAAAAATTGGTTAATTTGAGGACAAAAATATACTATCGTTTTTATTTTCTCAAGTATTTGACATAAACAGCAAATCGTTGTTGTTTAGCATGAGCATAGCAACAATGTAACCACTTAAATCAGCAGCCGATTGGAATGTTAAGCGAATATAATTGGTCATCGATGTAACCTAACAACGAGGAGCCGTCGTCTGGCCGAATGTGCATAATTGGCTCAATTCATACGACCCGTGCACGTTTTGTTACTGGCCGGCTCAATGACTGACTCGTTTAGTACAGTGCGCCCAGATTTTATGTGACAAGTGACAAGGTCATATTTTAACTGTCATTTCACATTTTGTAATGATGGAGTTGTAAATGAATTTTTTTTTTTATATATTTATATACTCACTAGCTTCTGCCAGCGGTTTCACCCGCATCCCGTGGGAACTACTTCCCGTACCGGGATAAAAAGTAGCTTATAGCCTTCCTCGATAAATGGGCTATCTAACACTGAAAGAAATTTTCAAATCGGACCAGTAGTTCCTGAGATTAGCGCGTTCAAACAAACAAACAAACTCTTCAGCTTTATAATATTACTAGCTTCTGCCAGCGGTTTCACCCGCATCCCGTGGGAACCTCGGTACGGACCCGGATAAAAAGTAGCCTATAGCCTTCCTCGATAAATGGACTATCTAACACTGAAAGAATTTTTCAAATCGGACCAGTAGTTCCTGAGATTAGCGTGTTCAAACAAACAATCAAACAAACAAACTCTTTAGCTTTATAATATTAGTATAGATATAGATTGTTGCTAAATCGTTATTTTTGGGTTGCTACACATAATGTCAGTTTTTAAAGCCCAAATAAAATTATCTTTTGTAATCTGTTATACCAGTACTGCATACAAGAAAAAATATACGTAATATTTGAACTTTTACAAAAAGTATTTTAGAGAAAGCCATAGATGTTTGTGTAGCAAATATTTGTAGATTTTTTTGCAAATGAATAAATCTATCCATTATGTAGTTTTTGGTTGCCAAACTGCCCAGTTAGATCACCAAATATTCTTCAGCCTACAGTGCTAATATAACTCCTAATTATGCAAATTGATGACACAACTACATCCTAAAACAGTGCTAGATATCTCTTTGTTTTCAGTCTATTGCGTCATGGCTAAAAATAGTCTCGTTACTATCATCCTTTTATATCCTTATCGAAGACTAGCCGTTTTCCAGCGGTTTCACCCGCGTCTCGTGGGAACTACTGCCCGTGCCTTGATCAAATATAGCCTATGTTATTCGGGAAGAGTGTAGCTTTCCAACAGTGAAAGAAATTGTTCAAATTGGTTCTGTAGTTTCGCCTTAATTAAGGGTACAAACAAACAAAGAAAGAAATATTTCTTATTTATTATATTTGTAAAGGAGGTTATTTACAAAGTTGCTCATTTAATTTTAGATATACATATAAGTCTATTCTTTTAGATAACTTAGGATCACTAATTCCTGTCACGAAAGTCGTCTTTGGTCCTCGTGGCCCCTCTCTAAAAGGCAGAAGACGGCACAAACGCTGAGGTTTTTAGTGGGTGCAAGCCCCACATAACCTCACCGTCTCCCCGGGCGGTGTGTGTATGCGTCAGGCATTTTCCTCAGCTGAAACAAAAAAAAAAAAAAAGGATCACTAATTCCTCTAGCCTATTGTTATCGATACTCGATAATCGTCTAGTTGAGCGTTGTCTTATATGACTAACATATTAGAAAAATATTGGCTATAAACATATAAGCTTGAAGTTATCTTGAACAAATAATCCAGATATTATATTTTCTTTTAAGAATTATCCATATATAAATCCCTAGAACAAGGATGTAACTTTGCCAAAGAGCGATTATCTACTTTAACTTTGTCGTGACAAAATTTTAAGCAAATCCGTTACGGCCATTATTTGCATTACGGCTGAAGTTTTACATTACATTTATATAACAATGCAACTGTGTAGAATTTACCAAGTAAGTCTTGCATGTCTGGCATATAATATCCATGTCTGATTGGCTATTTGACCTTGGTGACAAACCGAATTAATGGTAATGACAGGCTGGTTTAATATTGTGGTAAAGACATTCATAATGTGTCTCTATTTGCACTGATGGCTCAAGTGTGGTGCTAAATTCGTATTAATTTTATTACATAATTGCAAAAGTATTTGTTTAATAAGCCACCGAATATTTATTACAGTACCCTATGTTCTTATAAACAGGTTTTGATTTGGGTGTAGAGGAATTTATATAATTACTAGCTTCTGCCAGCGGTTTCACCCGCATCCCGTGGGAACTACTTCCCGAACCGGGATAAAAAGTAGCCTATAGCCATCCTCGATAAATGGGCTATCTAACACTAAAATAAATTTTCAAATCGGACAGTAGTTCCTGAGATTAGCGCGTTCAAACAAACAAACAAACAAACTCTTCAGCTTTATAATATTAGTATCGATTTGCAGGATTAAAAACTGCTGAAAAAAAAAACAATAAGGTTTTCATAAAATCACGGTCAGCAAGACCATCAAAGTATACTATTTTTAATGGCTTTGAAGCGTCAAAATATTTTGATTGTTTTTCAATGGTGTTCTCTTGTTCAATCTCTTTCTCACTCTAAAATATGTGTTAAGAAGACATGCAAAATATAGCGCATGTTCAATTGTTTTTGCAATATAATAAACAATTATAAATAATTCGCAACGTATACATATTTCAAGGCTATGCAATATGTTATGTTATGCCAATGCTCGAATTAGTTTGTTTTGTATTGGAATTATATAAATACACGATGATTATCAAAACAGACATCCGTCTATAATTGTGTATTTAGTCCATTGTTACCTAAGTATTATTTATTATTTCGGCAAGTGTACTTACGAGACCTATTAGTTTAATTCTTTAACTATTCAAGTTGGTTTTCAATGTTTTTTTAACTGAATTAATCTCTGTGTTGTTTGTTTAACATCCGATACAAAAAGAGGGTTATTAAGTACTAGCTTCTGCCAGCGGTTTCACCCGCATCCCGTGGGAACTACTTCCCGTACTGGAATAAAAAGTAGCCTATAGCCTTCCTCGATATCTAACACTGAAAGAAATTTTCAAATCGGACCAGTAGTTCCTGAGATTAGCGCGTTCAAACAAACAAACTCTTCAGCTTTATAATATCAGTATAGATAAATTCACACTATGTGTGTGTATCTGGCTGTCTATCTGTGTGCAGCTCTTAAACGGATACCGATTTGGAAGCAACTTTTTAGATGTAACTTTTCCAATAACACCAAACTTATCAGCTGTTTTGTCAACAGTGGCACAAAATGTGAACTTATCTACTTTTGTTTCACTCGCGGGCCGTAAGAATATCTGCTCTTCCCGGGGTACAATATAGCATTATTTTACTTGGGAAGAGTGTAGCTTTCCAAAAAGCCCTAAAAAATCCTCTGACTATGTTAGTAGGTCATCATAAATAAACTTCATTCCAATAAAAATATTTTCCTGAAAACTGAAAATTCATCAAACAAATGTTTTTTGTATAATTTCATTAACAACATTGCTGACTATTACTCTAATTAACTAGAAAGCACGTTTCTACACACGCAGTAGAATTGCAAGAACAATCATTTATCACAAGGCTGGTCGTATGAATTGTTTTAATGGTGTTTGTTACAGTTTTTTTATGGAATTTTTATAGCGTGGCTAATTTAAGATATTGAAGGAAAATTTTGATAAATTGTTTTGGCTTAGCTTGACTAAGAGCTGAAGAGTATATTGTCAGAACGCGATAATCTCAGAAGCTACTGAATCTATTTGAAATATTTAAAATCTTTTAAATTTTTTTGTGTTAGATAGCCCGTTGATCGAACAAGGCTATAAGCTACTGTTACAACCTTCTTATCGTCCCACTGCTGGGCTCAGGCCTCCTCTCACACGAGAACGATTGAGCATTAATCACCACGCTTGCTCAATGCGGGTTGGTGATTTCAGATTATATAGTCCAGGTTTCCTCATGATGTTTTTCTTCACCTTTTTATCAGCCATTGGTGTCTAAGATATACTTAGAAAGTACATACAAACTTAGAAAAGTTGCATTGGTACTTGCCTGAACTGGAATCGAACCCACACCATCATACTCGAGAGGTTGGTTCTTTACCCACTAGGCCACCACGGCTATAAGCTAGCTACTTTTTATTTGGTTGTGCGGAGTAGTTCTAATGGGATGTGCGCAATACCGCTGGCGAAAGGATAGTTGCAATATGTCGTGTTGACATAGCTTTACAATTAGGTACCTATAAACAGTACTATTAGAAAATAGGTATAATTAAAAACCAAAGATGTTTCGAATCTTATGACGCAAACTGTCACATGTAAACTGTCAAAATCGATTGGAACCATTTTCCTGTGCGGTCAATTAATTAATCAGAATTCAATCTTAAAGGTCAAAGCTTAAAGGAATATTAGAAGTTAAATATCTGCTCATTATACGTCTAGATTTGTTCCTTGATGGGTTTATAATTGTTGGATTGTGGCCTTAGTGGCCTTTATGGCCACGTTCTGAGGCTTTCATTATTCAAAATTCATTAAGAAATCAAAGCTTTGAATATTAAAATTACTAATAGGTAGACTCCAAAAATATCATCAACTTGCCACGTCTTATGACCCACGAAGATACTTCGTGGTCACAGCTGTAACATGGCCATGATAGTCAGAAGCCTGATAAATCAGTCATACAAGGCAATGATACCGATCAGAAAAAGCAGTCACTCCATGTTAGAAACCGCTCCTTACATAATTGAGAAATAGGAGATGTTATTAGGTGCTATAACTTTTTTTGGCATGTCTAACGGCCAGTTTCTTCATCAAAAGTTAAAGTTAAAGTTATGGCTAAAGTAATGTCTAAAGTAAAAGTAACGGTTAAATTAAATTTTTCTATGAATTTTGCTGTCAGTTTAGCCTTGAAAAAACGAATTTGACCGTTACTTTTACTTTAGACATTACTTTAACTTTAACTTTTGATGAAGAAACTGGCCGTAAATCATAAAATGTTAAATCTTGCTTTAGCTGTCCAAGAAGTTCTTATATCTGTCAATGTTCTTTCATTGCCATTTTATCACTTTTTCCGTCCGCTGCCAATTTCATTTTTATACAACATTTTACATCATTAATTTGGTTTAATAGTTTATTGGTATCATTACTACATCACCCCCTATTCTGACTCACCTGATACTGTTATAATACAGCACAGTTTATAACTTTGCCGCCTACAATAAACTCAGACAATGGGTCTAAAAGTTTATGTCTATACAATAGGCTGGGTCGTGTCTTCAGTTCGTCTATCACGAATATTGTTATAATATTGCCTGTAGACAACTGGTTTATAAATAAGGTTTGCGGATCGTTTATTTTTATTAAAGTATAGAATTGCTAAATAAATGATGTTTACACAGCTTTTCTCATGTCCTTCATCATTATCTTTCTATCGTTTTTATTCCTCAATTTTAATTTGGGTTGACGCAGTATGCCTTCTTCCATACTCCTCTATCTAACGTTGGTTCTCCTCTTGTCCTTAGAGAGTTCTTTCCAATATGCTATTTTCTGCGTTGTGAAATTGTTTTTTCTCTTTTATCAGGGCGGTTTCACTTAATCACTTAAGTACTTGTCGTTACTTTTACCTCACATTTCACCACATATGCTGTATCACTGAGCAGATTGAGATAGTGACATCTTATCGCAGGTCATATTTATCTGACGATCTACTTTCCTTTATTTTTGATATTCCCCACACACTTAGATAAAAGGTAATCTTAATGTAGAAAGCTGTATTCCTGTACAGTTCCATTAAAATCTGATCAGTAGTTTTTACGTTAAAGGGCAACAGAAATCTGCACATCCAACTTTAACGTTAATTAGTTTCATTTCTGAAGTAATCTCTTAAAAAACCATAAAATTCACGCCATTTCGTGAACGTTTAGCATTGAAAATGTCGATAACCCGACCCCACTCAGAAAGTTTTAAAATTAGGTCACCTGTCGTTTTAACAATGCCCTTGCAACACGTTTTCGCCCGCCCCTGACCTTGTGTACTCGCGAATTGACAACAGAGTCACCTTGGAGGAAGACCAATGTTTTTTGAGTAAATTACTCATTTGCGCTTATGTCATAAAAACATACATTCATATACCTAATCCTTATTTTCTTTCTGAAAGTTACTCATTTGTCCCTCGCTAATTTCCAATGTAGTGGGATTTGGACATCATGCAACTCATTTCATAATTCGTGATCATCACTCTTCAATATATTATTATTGGTCCACCTATGCAATATTGTACCAAAACTCTCCTAACAGCTGCCAGAGAGCCCAATCCTGATCTTTCAAATTCTAGCTGCAGCCTATCGCAACTATGACCTCCCAACTTCCTGGGGCTGGATACCAATCGTAACACAGATTACTAAACAGTTACTAAGTCGTGATCATCATCATCATATCAACATATTGTCGTTAACTCCTGAACTTAGGCCTGGTATTACTTTATTTAAAGTAAAACCTCGTGTATAAACATGTAATTAGCAATCGATAGCACAAGTAGTGTGTGCGGTCTAATTTTAACCTGTCCGAGTTACCTGTCGACCGGTCGAGTGTTGCGACGTCGTGGCATTGTCTGTCGTAAGCCCTTTTATATGTTACGATTCTTTGGATATACCTATGATCTTTCTCAGTTAAAGAATCGCCTCGAATGTTATTTCGTTTGACGACTTCAAAAGTTCTGCATTTTTGTTTCATTTCATTTTGCACTAAATGCATTTATTACTTCAGTTTTTAATACATTATGTACGTCAACTTTAGGGTAATGAATTAACTCTGAACATGAATTCCGCAAACATTTATCTTCGCGCATAATTTTATTACCGAATTCAACCTTCTTGCATCAACAAGACATAAAAAGTGTTATTTTTGCATCCTTGCATCACAAATGACCTTGACCTTTTGGCAAGTATTCGGAAACAGAACAATATATCCGATGCCGTAAATTCTCATTATCTGTAAAAGTATGTAGTTTTCATTGCCTTGCCTTGCCAGTGCGTCCGGTACATGGAGAACAATTTAGATATGAGTAAAATAAAATGCGTAAAAATTTAGATATGAAACCTATTAAAATTTGTAAAGACATGGCTATTGAAAAATTCTTCGAATGTTGCGGGGTCGAAATACCCTTGCTAAATTGTTTAATTATTTGTGTTTATAGAATCCCAAATGCAAACGCAACTAAATTCTTTGAAAACTTAACCCTACTTTTACACAAATTAACCTACAGAAATAAAAATAAAAGAATCATAATAGCAGGCGATGTCAACATTGATACTCTTAAACCTACCAAAAATACAATAGAACTAAAAAATATACTTTCTAATTACAATCTAATATCACACATTGATTCCCCAACTAGACAGAAGTCATGTATTGATCATATTTATAGTAATATTAAAAACACTACAAGCGAAATTCATAATCATCAATTATCAGATCATAACACGTGTCAAGTACTAAAATTCTCAACTTCAACAGAAACAAATAGACTTAAATTCTGGTATGTACTAAAAAAATGCTACCACGACGAAAATATTCAGAAATTCATTAACTGTCTGTCTAGTCTCAGTTGGTCTGATGTATACAATGAGATCGATAGTAATAACGCATTCAATGTTTTTTATGACACCTTTTGTATGTTCTATAATCTTTGTTTCCCCATTATAAAAACGAAAATAAATGCTAACGCTATAGGTCCAAATTGGATAACAAAAGGCATCAGAAAGTCCTGCGTAACAAAGAGAAAATTAAGGTATGAAAGTTACACGACAAAATCAGATATAAAAATAAAAAAATACAAAGAATTTGATAAGGTACTAAAAAAGTGTATAACTATGTCTAAAAAACGAATAAATAATATATACGTAGATAAAGCTAAAAATAAGTGCAAGGCGGCATGGGACATTATCAAGAAAAAAAATGATGACATGAAAAGCTTTCAGAGTATTAAAAATATCAAACATAAAAATAAGATCGTAAGTGATCCAAATAAGATAGCAGATATCTTTAATGAGTACTATACTACGCTTAATACTTCAAAAAACGGTACCAAATGCAATGCAAATTATAACAGTGTTGAAAACATAAACTCTTCCATATTTTTGAAACCATGCACACCGACAGAAGTAATTAAAGCAATCAAAACTCTTAACGACACCAAATCGGTCGGATATGATCAAGTCTGTACAAAAATTTTAAAAGTGTGTGCAGATATTATAGCATTACCTCTTGCACATGTCATAAATCTATCTTTTGTTCAAGGGATGTTTCCAACAAAATTAAAAATTTCCATTGTTAAACCTCTTTACAAAAAGGATGACCTCCTTGAATTAACCAATTATAGACCAATTACTCTAATACCTGTTTTCTCCAAGATCTATGAAAAGCTTATGCATAACCGTATTACTACATTTTTAAATAAATTTAAGGTCATCAAGGAAGAACAAAATGGTTTCCAAAAAAACAAATCGACTACACTCGCCGGATTTTCTTTAATGAAGACCATAACAGAAAATATTGATAACAAAATTCCAGTTACAGTACTATTCCTAGACATGTCGAAGGCATTTGATTATGTTAACCATTCAGTCCTAATTAACAAATGTCAACGCTATGGTATAAGAGGACCTGCCCTAGACTGGATACAAAGTTACCTTTCAGACAGAACCCAATGTGTTGAAATAAACCACCTCGACACAAATCTAGTATCCGTACCATGCAAATCCACTTACCGACATAATAGATCAGGAGTCCCACAAGGTAGTGTTATGGGACCCCTTTTATTCTTATTATACATTAATGACATTCCCAATATAACACCACACCAATGTATCTTATTCGCAGATGACATATGTATTATTATCCCCAACACTGACCGAGCTAACAATCAACACGAAGACGAAGTTAATAAAACCCTAGGACATGTAATACAATGGCTAATATACAACGACCTACAGGCTAACTTATCTAAAACTAAATATATACAATTTTCTAATTATCAAACCGTAACCAAAAAAATTATTTTGCAATATAATAATACAGTAATCAGTCCAACCACTGACATTAAATTCTTAGGTATAACTGTAGACAATTACTGCAATTGGAAATCACATATTAATTACGTGTGTTCAAAAATAAACAAGTTTGTCTACGCACTAAGACAGCTTAACAAAACGGCTACACAATCCACAGCCATTGCTGCTTACCATGGTTATATAGGATCAGTATTACGATATGGTTTATTATTATGGGGCAATTCAACTTTAATAAATGAAGTTTTCCTGGCACAGAAACGTTGCTTAAGAGCAATATGTAATGCCAGTCCCCTTGATTCTTGCAAACCCCTATTTCAGAAAACTAAAATACTCAAAATTTTTACCCTTTACATCATTGAAATTGGTCTCTTCGTAAGAAAGCACCCACAATTGTTCGAAAAAGTCTCAGAAAAGAGTGTATTCAGCAAAAGAGATCCTAGCAAGATTGTTTTACCAAAATGCAGAACCACTCTGTTCCACAGAAATTGCATGTTTATGTGTGTAAAAATATATAATAGAATACCCCAAACTTTCAGACAACTTCCACTACGATTGTTTAAAATAAAACTAAAGCAATGGTTAGCAGAAAAATGTTATTATACAATTAAGGAATTCTTAGAAAATAAGTAATTAGAATGTATGTAATAAATTATAATAATAACAAAATTTCTAGATTTAATGATAAATTGTAATGTATTTAATTTGTTAAATGTAATAAATAATAATGTAGCTGCCCGCATGGGCTTTAATTATTGTATGCCCAAACGGGCTGATTGTTGTACTATAACTATGTACCTAACACCTGTAACCTACACAGTCAATACAATAAAGATTACTTTACTTTACTTTACTTTAAACAAAATGACTAGCGGAGATGTCATAACGCAAAATCTAAGAAAGTAGCGCCTCAAAACAAGAGTATTTGGGTAACGAGGAACGTTACTAGCTCTGCCTTTACATGCCTTCTATGGAATCTGTCCATTATTTCCAAAATAAAATCACCAATAAATCAAGGCAAATCTTTGACAGATTGGTTTTGATTTGACAAGGAACCCGCGTCGTTAGATCTAGTTGGTAACTGATCACGCTTACCTGCTTGTCCTACAAGGAGGCGCCTGACCCACCTTCCTTATGACATCTCCACTATCTTTCCTTCGTCCATGGTCCGGCAGCTATTGTTTATTCATCCGTTTTGCTCGTTGGAATGGTGCCCGATGTGCTTTTAAAATTCTAGTGTTGACAGATGAAAAATTACGTTGGTGCCGTGAAAATGGGGTGACACAATTTCTTTTGTTATTTATTGATTTATGGGCCGACACCTGTATGGCGATTATCCTGGTTTTCTGTACTATCGGAGCTTGTTTGTTACAATAGAATAGGTTGTTTGTAACAGCTCTTCTATTAAACATTTACTTTTACCTCTACCTTTTTTTTAAATTCTGGATCTGCAATACTTATATTTTACAGCTAGAATATTTTCTGGGTATTTCTGGTTTTCTGCGTCTTTACATGGTTGGATTTTTTTTTCTTATTGTGTTCAATATTTTAAAGTTTAAAAAAGTGCATATTCATTTTGTGGTGTAATGTTATCAATAAAAATAATCGGAACTTAGTATCTTGGTTATTTTCATTTATCTATTTATGGTACTGATACGCTATTATCGTTTTTCGGTAGTTCATGTCTTGTTTCATGATACAATGTCGAAAATGTTAGTACTTTTAGTGCAGTCTAAGGAGCGTTTAAAACGATGCATGATTCTAAAAAGTACCTAATAAGTGTTGTTATATTAACTAGTTTATCAAATGCTATTGTAGCTTTGTTTTATGGCTGCGATTTTTTACGGTCTACAGAAAATAACACGATATGAGGAGAAACATATGATATTCTACATTCACCAAATGCCATAATACATATCCTCTACTTGCTATCTTTAGTACCTAATCAATAGATGTATAGGTTAAAATCCACAGTAGGACAACAGCAAATCAGTAGTCGCATGCGCATCGAATCGATAACCTTTCATTTTATGGTCCAAAATCTGTGAAACGTAACCATGTACAATGACTAGCATCAATTTTAACAGACTCCCTTACAATGCTCACAAAATCGGAAAAGGTAGTGTAATCATTCAATTTGTAAGCCATTAAAATAAAATCGTCAAGTATAAAAGTCGATGCTAATTATCGGACCATATTCATCGTGTCGACATTCACATTTGCCTATACATAAAGGCAAAGGCGATGAAACAGCCTTACTGCTTTCATAACTAAGTTCAGTTCCGCATGAATTCTGAAGTTGAATGTCGGCGTCTCCGCGGCCATCTTTGTTTGTTTCGGTGGCCGGCGTAACGGATAGGCATGCATTCGGCTTATTATTTTGTATTGATTTTTATGTATGGAAGAATTTTGAGGTTTCCTAGATTTGGGCTATCGATACTCTCCTATGAAAATATACAGATGTTGTAGTGTTTCATTTTTATAAGTAGTAATGTGGCCAATTTGCAAAATAAGAAAGACAGAGCAACTTGGTTGAAAGCAGGGTACTTTACAGAAACCTTCCTTCTACCATTTTATCAATTTGACTCGTATAGTAGATGCATAAAGCTGCCAATATATAGACGGACTAGCCGTTTTCCCACGGTTTCACCCGCGTTCCGTGGAAGCTACTGCCCGCACCGGGATAAAATATAGCCTATGTTACTCGCAGATAATATAGCTTTCTAATGGTGAAAGAATATTTAAAATCGGTCCAGTAGTTTTTGAGTTTATCCATTACAACCAAACAAACAAAGTTTTCCTCTTTATAATATTAGTATAGTTAAAGCACATTTGATACACTAGCTTCCGCCAATGGCTGTACCTTCGCTCTGTAAAAACATCCGAATAAAAAATTGCCAAATAATCTAACACTGACATTATTATATAAATCATTTCAGTAGTTACTGTAATTTCAAAAAAAATTTTCAGCTTCAAAATATCTACTACACATTTCAGTTACTGCTATTGATAGTTCAAATTGCTAGATCAAAGCATAAAACCAACTGAAGGAAACGAAATAATTTATAACCAGCATGACAGGTGTACAACAACAAAGCAAACAATTGCATTTCCTTCAAACAATCGATTATTAGAATTGCAATAACTACGTGAATGATAGATAGGTAGTAAATAATAGTAGCAATAGATAGCAACAGGTTCAAAGCTAACGTTATTGATTTTAATACCGCACCTGGCGTTATTGTAACTAAATAATTGACAACGATTATAAAGTTGTTATCTATTTATAATGGAGTTTTATTTTCGTATCTCTATGAATAAAGGAACTTTGCACTTCTTTTTGGCATCGATAGCCTTTTTTGTTTTTTGGTCCTCCGGATTGGTTCTTCTCTAGATGTTACAAGATTGAGATATGGCCTATCCTATGTTACTCGACGTCAGCCTCATGAGTGAATCAGCCAATTTCATTCGCCTATAGAGAAATTCCTATATATTCTACTGTGATTGTGACTGTATTTTTCATTTTTTTTGGTTTGTCAAAATAGTCATCATCATTCCCTTAAGCTTATCCCAATTTCTTATTTGGAGTCGGCGCAACATGTCTTATCTTTCCATACTTTCCTATATGATGTCCATTCAATGCACAAGCAACTCAGTCATTTGCCAAAGTAGTATTAGTTGTTTAAAACAATAATATTACAATGTTACAATCGCTTTAAACCAAAACGATCTATGAACTGCGATGCCTTCATAATCATTTCGCTAATTCTGTTATCTCATTTATGTGCATTAATACGTTTTATTGCGCGGATGAACAAAGGAATAATTAGGTACTGACAGCAACTGTGGTTAGTCACCAGTGCGTCATATTGGTTTATCTTAGTATTGAAGTTCAGTATAGGCAACAATAATGGCAGCTGTTTCTACTGTTGAGATTATACCTAATGATTTGATAAAATAAACTGATTATTTATTTATTTATCCTTTTGCCAGAAAGAGACGTCCTGTTCTAGTTAAAGAATGAGAGGTGCCCACTGCGGTTACTCAAGGCAGCACACGGTTTTTCCAAATCTGCAATTAATGGCAAATAAAATAAGAAGAAAAGAAAACCTATTTTATTTGAACAAATTGGTATACTCATCTTTGAAAATCGGACGGTTTCATTCTCCCCCCGGCAACCACAAACTCTTCTTAATTCTTTGAAAAGTAGGATGCCTCCATTTTCCTCTAAGCAACCACAAAATTCTAGATATCAGAATATTTTTGGGATTTTCCACACTCCAAAATTTATTTTGAACGCTATAAACTCATCAAGCTAGGTTTTAACTTGGGCTTAGTTCTTCATCTTTATCAGAACAATGAAACATTGTTTAAACACAGGTCAACGATACTTCTGAGACATTATTTACCATAACGTAACATAATAATCTAGATGATTTCAACAGCAGACGGAAAAACTAGATTTTTCTGGTTTTGTTCTGATAAGGCTTAGTTTGGTTAGATACGAATATGGGGTTTCTTCCAAAGACTTGTCTACATTTATTTATTTTATTTATTCTTCAACCTTATCACTAACATTACAGATATACAATCCAATGCGTTAGTGAGTCACTTATATTATTTTTTACAAAATTAAACACATTCGGGTAGTAAAAACACAATATACATATTTACACAAAATAAAATTGAAAATTATAACAATAAAATAATAAAATTAAACAATAAAAACAAAAGTTATACAAACCTAATCTACATAACATAATATAAATAAAATCATCTTTGCGAGTTCACTGAACTGGCAAGAAAAAATGTCAATACTTTTCTGGATTTCGTTAATAGTACGGATCGCTCGCGTGAGAGGCGTTTTGGCCAGAAGGTTGGTCCTGGCGGTCGGCACTGCCAGCAGTGGCGGGCGCCGTCGTCTCTCCACGTAGCGGTCCGGCACACTGAGACACAAGCACCGAAGTACTCCGGGATTTTGCTCCTTTCCACGGAGTAATTTTACTAAATAATTTATAAGAGCAAACTCTCGCCTCACCTTCAACTGGTTGTACCCGACCATACCCAGCACGAACAATGTGGGGTACATAAGCGGGTACAGCGGATACACCCCGTACAGCCTCCAGTACAAGTGGCGCGTGAACTTGTTCTGCACGCGCTCCAGCATGACAGAGTACTTGGCCTCGTGTGGAGGCCAAGTACATATGCAATAGTGTGTCGGAAACAAAATCTTAAGCTATATTTGGTCATTTATGAACTGTAGGCACCTATCTGATAGTGTCCTTGACATTTTGGGACGTCTTCTTTTCAAGAGAAGTTAATTATTAATCATTAAACGTCTACTCTGACGAGGTTCAGAACCAGTGACACCAAACTCCAAAATTTTTAACCCTTGCAAATTGCTCAACTTTCTAGATCAGGATAGCCTTCAAATAATGTCATCCACATATCACTTAACTCTTTCCTTTACAAAAAAATATATTACATATACATATTTATTCCTATTCTCTCTTCTTCTCAGCGTTTCTGCTATGTAGTCGACCTGTCATCGTGGTGAACATTCACGTCAAGGAGAAGCTGGATGCCAGTGACGTCGACAGCCTCAGGAGTATAGCAGACCTGGCGGTGGCCAGCGGCACCCAGCTCGTGTTTATTGGAGAATTTAGAACCAGGAGTAATGTGCAGAGTGAGTAGTCTATTTCTAGATAAAGTTAGAAGTACATGCTTTAATTTACTTCAAGAAAGGAGGTATTCAGTTTGTTTGACTACATATTACGTGTGTCACGTTTGGCTAAATCGATTGCGATACGCTGTTTAGAATAATATCTGTCAGACTTAAGAGAAGGAGGGGAAAGTTTTAGTTACATACATGAAGTCAATTTGTTTGTTTGAAAAGGTTCAGTAAAAACTGAACCGATTTGAAAAAATATTTCATATTGGGAAGTAACATTACCCACGAGTGACATCGGCTATGTTATAACCGGGTACGGGAAGAAATTTCCATGGGACTCTGGTGAAACCACGGAAAATAGTTAGATTGTATTAAAGTATGTACAGTGACGTCATCAGCGTATTAAAAGAAGTCTGTCATCAAATAAACCACTCAGTGTTATGGTCATATCACAGTAACTATATAAATATTGGAATGTACGAGTGATTTTCACTAAAAACATTTTCTATTATTCAGAACTATTGTTATCAGCAACACGATATAGGCTTTCACGGCGACCATTTGTTGTCACTCAAATATTTATAACTACAAGGTCATGTTATGTAACATACACCACAAAAACGAACAATTGACAACGAAAATAGATATCAGTTCATATCATTATACCCAGTGCCGGATTTAATCATGTAGCAAGAGAAACAGCTAGGGTCCCGAACCTTGATCTAACCAAAGGGATCTCAACCACTTCACTGTCCACGATGCAGACACAATAATTAAACAATCGGTTTGTATCACATACGACTCGTGGGACAGGGAAGTCATTAAAGTTATAGGCTTCCGAACTAACATTTAAGAAAGAAAGAAAATAAGTTTTATTGTACGTGAAAAGACGCATGGACATGGACAATATAAACATACCTAAAAGAAAAAAAAACTTAAAACGCGCAATACGGACCTCGCTCAGCATAATGCTGCGACCCGATACGAGACAGAGCCCCAGCGCTGATTTTCAGCAAGTTTCATTTCGTTGCAACTGTTTCTATTCTAATTTTCCTACTACGGGCCCCGCGTTTGCTTAATCCAGCACTGATCATGACACTGGCTAGAAAAAGACAGTCAGGATGACGTACACAAAGTCAGAACTCAAAACGTTCCAAATTAATCCTATCACGAAAACTGACTCACCGCATACTTTTTAATCCGGCCTAACGACAGTAATCTTCAGAAGCAACAAAGTAGACGATAAAAACAATAGGATTAGAGACAGGCAAGTGTTCGTTATCGTTCAAACAAGTTCATTATAATAATCGATGGGTCTTATCTATGTTAATATCTACATTAGGATACAGCTGTGGTCTGTGGTACGTCACAGAGTATGTCGAAATATCACGTGCGCATAGCAAGAAAGGTTTAATCCAAGAGGATTTATGCAATTCTATGAAAATAGATTCAACAGTCTGAACACATCACCCTTAGGCCATGGGACATAGATGGGCCACCGTTTTCATACCATAGAAACTTCCTATCCTCGGATGAGCTGTAACTGTAATCATTTGCCGGATCTATTGCAAATCTTGTTAGATGAGTCTTATTGGATACTGAGAATTTTAATAGGCATACAGAAAGTGCAACTGTGTCTACGCATTAATGTATGCCTTTATATTTCACTAGCTTTCGCCCGCGTAGAGTCCGGTTATTTCGCATTTCCAAGAGAATTCTTCAAAAGTCTGGGATAAAAACTATCCTATGTTCTTTCCCAAGGTCAACTCGATCTCTGTACCAAATTTTTTTTAAATCAGTTCAGTGGTTTAGACGTAAAGCGTAACAGACAGACAGAGTTACTTTCGCATTTATAATATTAGTAGGAATACGTATAATAACAGTGACCGCAATTCCCTCTAAAAAGAAATGAAATGCGTAGTGCTCAGATTTTTCTTCTTATCGATTTTGAAAGTCCGATTTAGCGACAGTCGACCTTCCTAGATATTACTAATCGTACAGCAGGTGTTCGATAATAACAGCATTTAAATACACAGCACTAACCTTGAACTGACGAAGTCTAAAATAGTGCAGAAGACACTATTTTTATGTAGTCTTACTCATATTTTCTTTTAGTGATGTGTGAAAAATTGTAATCGGAGATAGATATTTTTTCCCATTATTAACCGACCGTTCGACCGTATTCTAGCTCAAAATTCTCGAAATATTTTCATTATTTTCAAATATGTATGGATAAGTCCATCATTACCTCATCACTACATTCATATTTAGCACAAACTTAAATCATATTTTGTCTTTCCCCAGCTTTCAAGACCTGCCAATCCGTGCTGAACGAAGACATAATTACCACAGTGGACGTCAAAGCTACTGGCCAGAGCAGCATCCTATGTCCCGGCATGCTGGACAGCACCAATTTCAACGGACACTCCGGTGCCATCAAGACAGGATTGAGCCATTTAGCCATACCCCGAGGTTGGTCCTGGGGCGGCCCCGCGTCCCCATTCTGCCCAATCTGGGCCGAAATCAAGGTCCCAGATTGACAAAAATATATTTTAAACCATGGCATTAAAGAAAATCTAGCTAATTTTATACCATCAGCTATTATACTCTATAAACAAAGCCTTTTCCTGACCTTATTACAATTCTATTTTAATTGACGTCTGACGGCCATTTTGAAACGTCAATCTTGGCGCCAATTATTCTGTCAATTTTATGGTGTCAAAATGTATTTGCTATGTATCCTATTTATTGTTTTAAGTGTTAGAGTTTTTAGTATTACGTGATAACCCGATCTTCTGGGTTTCAAAGTGTGTTTATTCATTATCTATTTATTTTAATTGAGTGAAGGTAAAACAAAAATGGCGGTTAAGCAGATCGGGTTCTAATTTATTTATAAACGAATTTTTAATCAAGACTTGCTGTGTTTAAAGTATACCTATTGCAATAAATAGCTACCTTAATGTGTGTACATTTAGTAATGTAGGACCAAAATAATGTAGTCCAATTTTCTTACATTGCCCAACCAAAGCATTGCCCGGGCAATGGAACTTCTATCAGCAACTTATTTAAAATATAATATTTTATTGAATTACCACAATTTAGCAAATTATGTTAAATAAATGAATTTGTAATATATATTTATGTAAATAAACGTAGTCTTTGCGGGGCATAGACTGAAAGTGTGCTTTTTAATATTAAGTAGGTAGGTTTAATAGAAGTTTTTTTTTTTTTTTCACTTTGCAGAATTCGGGTAGTAATTCTTTGCATTCCTTTCACTATAACGCAGTAATGGTAAAAGTTATCTTTCGAAATGGTCACATAAATGGTGCTTTGTTTTCAAACAATTCTAGGCCAATTTACTTGGTCACAACGGTGCCCTTTGCTCTAGTTAATAATGTAGCCAAAAGAACTGGTTGTTCAATATAAGAATAAATATCTATGATATGGTTTAAATATTATCTTCGGTCGTGTCGGATTGCCGTCCCATCGCGCTATGAGAGTGAAGGAATAGTGAGTGCACCTGTGTCTGCGCAAATGCTCGTGCACTATAATATGTCCTGCGCAGTTGGCTAATCTCTTTTTAAGAGAACGGGCGCCGTGGCCGAAACCGGCTTTGAATGAAGTAGTTTAATTTGACATATTTAATATTGCATGTAAAATTATGTCAAACTATAATATTTCTTGTTTAGGTAAAAGTTAAAATATTGAACAATCAAGTCATAGTGAACTATTCTTGTTTTTACTTTTGTTATTACTCACACTTATTTAATGGTAATAGATTATTTGCATTTGGTATATAAACGGTTTCTATGTCAATGTATTATTTTGCACTGAATTTTTTAAATTACAATTTTCACAATGCAATATCTAAAAAATACGGCCATTGACTAACGAATGTGACTTTTGTGAATATTTTGGCCTTCAATACTAATAAATATAATCTAAGATAAATAAATAAAAAAATCTACTTAATATTTTTGTATTATGTGATTTTGATCTCGTATAGTAAGATGAAAATTATTGTCTGTAGATTTTTTGTTTTTCAAAATTCATTTGTCTGCTGCAATCTACTAAACAGCTGTACCATTTTCGCAACTTAAACAAAATAAATCATGTATTCTTTGTCTTATTCTAAAAATAGTTATGAGTATGAATACTATTTTTGAAGTCATATAATAGAAATTTCTTCAAATATAATAACTAATAATGATATTTGTATATTTTATTTATGTTTTGTTGGGTATTTAAGGGGTCCATTTAACAGATGTTACTGTAACCAGAGATTCCACGTTGTCTATGGTTTATCAATTTTGTGATAATAAAATAATATATTATTTTGTGGTATTATCTGAATAGTTTGAAATGTTTATTACATGGTGTAAATTATTGATGAATTTTAAAATAAATTATTTAAATTATGATGAGTTGGTTTTATTTTTTATTCGTAACTAGCTTCTGCCAGCGGTTTCACCAGCATCTCGTGGGAACCTCGGCACGGACCCGGATAAAAAGTAGCCTTCCTCGATAAATGGGCTATCTTACTATACTGAAAGATTTTTTCAAATCGGACCAGTAGTTCCTGAGATTAGCGCGTTCAAACAAACAAACAAACTCTTCAGCTTTATAATATTAGTATAGATGTATAAAGTTCGCGCTCGCCACTAAACGCAGCTCCCTAGATTAATGCCTTGACAATTACGGTTATTATTATGATTTTATCAGTTCTGTTCAACAAATTATAGGTTTGGCTTGAATCTGATTTTTTTTCCTAGGTATCTTTATTTCTACTTTATTTACATATTTATATACCTTACCCTACCCTACCCTAGATACCCTAGTATGTGTTTTAAGTGCATTATTTTATCCAGTGTAAAGTCTAATTGCATCTCACAAACATTGTTTTGAGTTTCGCCAACACCCATAGCTTGTTCAAGTCTCCTTGCAAAAATATTCTTGCATATCCAAAAAGATCACAGTTTATCATCAGTTTATCAAATTCTTCAAATTCTACCCTATTGTCAACATATTGTCAACAAAATCTGACATATCAAGTCATATTGACATAGTGATCCTACTACCCGAAAGTCTTCGAGTTTTACCAAATATTCTTAAAAACCTTGAAAAATGCCTGACGTGGAAGCAAGAATGGAGAGCATGCTCTTCAATTACCAGACTACATACAAGACGGACTATCGAAGGGGGGAAATAATCCCCCATGTTCCTACTGTTTACAAGGAAAAGCCGACATGTTTGAGAATGAGGCCCCCGCCACTCAAGGACGTGCATACATTGACAGCTTGGAGGAAGAATGCTATACCGTTTAGTTTGATGCATCAGCCGAAACCCATTATTAGGACGGACCCGAATAAAGTGCCGGAGTCTTATGTAAGTACTAGCTTCTACTTGCATAAACCAATGATTTCACTATACACATGACAATTTCATAAAAGGTAGGCAGGTACGTGCGAAATATTTAGACCACTCCGAAACCGCTGCACTGTTCATAATAAACGTGTAGATAACAATAACAAGGCAGGTTCATAATCCTAAATCGTCTGTGAAATTTCTGTCTTGCTACTTATCACGATTCTTCAGACACAGACTGTTAGCAAGGTCTTAATCGGTAATCCTCAAAAAAATTAAATACCTACCTAGTTTATTGTCACACAGGTGGTACCCACCGACACGGAAAAGGAGAAAGCTATCAGGACTCGTCCCCGCGTGGTCATGTCTCCCGCAGTAGCCCTGGACGATTTAGACCCTGAGACACGCAAGATTCTCTGCGAGTCCATGTATACCAGTAATACGACCAGAGCCTCGAGGGAAGCGATTGCTAACTATTTTACTGTGAAGGCGCCCATGCCAAGCCTGCCTGCGCCCGCTAACCCGGTATTTGATAATTTAGAAAATATTAGATTTTTGTGTAGTCAGGATTTTTAAAAATAATTTTGAATTTCAAACTTCGTACCTACCTATCCACAAGGTTATTTTTATTTATACTTGCCAATGAGGGTAGTGCATGGGCAATAATTATGGTGGGATTGTCAGTTGCTCAAAATTTAGAGTTCAGGTATTATTATTTCGACTGCTTTCATTAATATGTGGTTATTTCCTTCGTATATTCGATGACTATTTTTTTGTAGCTATATTAGATTTTAATGGACTTTTTGGCACAAAACTTTTTGGTCTTTTGGATCCGTAGTTTTGGATTGTACCAAATGCGCTTCATATCCTTCGCTGGACATCACTATGGGGTTTTTATTACCGAATTTTGACCATACTTTCTCATGTCATGTTTTACACTGTTTCTTCATGTCCGAGACCTGCGTGTTACTGTGCATTAACCTATTAAATCAATAAATAACATGGTTGGTTCTAGATAACGCTGCCATCACTAGAATTCCCCTACGTGTCTCCGGAATGGAGGATGGAGACCGTACAGTGGGATAGAAAACAATTGAGAGGCTACTGTGATCCAACCAAGGAGTTCTGGCTCGCGGAGAAATTGCCGCCGTAAGGGTTTCATTTACTATGTATTTATTTAATGCAAAATGTACTGTTGCAGATATGCATCCTTATCCTAGGTATACATTACCCTGTTAGGGCGCAGAAAATTAACTTAAAACTAGATTCTATCACAACTGTACCTACCATACCATAAAAAATGATCGTCTCATATATAAAAATGAATTGCTGTTCGTTAGTCTGCCTAAAACTCGAGAATAGCTGGACCAATTTAGCTTATTTTTGGTTTTAAAAAGTTTGTACAGGTCCAGGGAAGGTTTAATTAAATTCGAAGTTCGCCGGATCAGCTAGTAAAAGATACCTAAGTATTTAGGTACATATTTGTCGTTCACAGTTGCAGAGCGTGCGAAGAGTCGGAGATGGTGAGGGCAGACAGGGATATGCGTTACAAAATGAAGACTGGAAGGTTTTGATAAACATCCTAGGGTAGATGAGGAAATATAACATTTATCAATTTGAATGACGATGAAAAACGTTGTAGGTCGTTTCGATGCGTTGAACATAATTTGCGTAGGTATCCTAGACATTTTCTTCATTTAATGACGAATAAATTCGAATAGGAAATATTTAATTTTAATGGTTATAAATACCTATTTATTTAATTACGTTTTTCGAACTAGAAATAATTTGATATAATTTAGATGAAAGTCACAACATTATTTTAGATAGCTTTATGGGAATTGTGTCGCTTTATTTTTAATTTAATTAATTTTAGATCTTTAGTTTTATTTGTATCTGCCTACCTACATCTCGTTCGTAATAAAATATTTAAGAGTTATACCTTTGCTGTTTAATTAATTATAATAAGAAGGTACCAAGTACAGAACAGTGCCTTCTGGGCTTGCAGATAATATTAAAGAAATGTAATAGAATGAGTTAGAACAATGTGAGGTTTTGGATTAATTACAGACAGACGGGCCCGCACAGCCACTACGGGGCCCAAAGTTCCACAAATAAAACCTTTTTCAATGACTACAGTACAGAACTGTCACAGAAAAACACGAAAATGTCTATTGGACCCAAAGCATCGACCCAAAGGGACATTTTGATGTCATTCGTTTTCTTTCTGAGTGTATTTTAATTTTTATTTGTGTTTTAATTTTCTGTTAATTCCCCGTCATGACGGATCCCAGCCTCAAAAAATACGAATCTCTGATTTTCGATAGTGAAACAACTTATAAAGACAATTTCCGCGTTTGGGAGTTAAAGCCGGATGTGAAGACTACGTATAAAGAGAAGAAGCTGCCCCTTAGGCCGTGCCCGGTACCGTTGAAGGACTTACATGCTCTCACGGCTTGGAGAGACCCAAACGTACCTTTTGACCTGTACCATAGACCCAAAGGCATCATTCGTACTGATCCTAGGGTAATTCAGAAGAGATATGTGAGTACCTACTATGTATATTTTGTGAATGCCTATTTGCAGGAGATAATTTATCCTACACATCCATGTTTATCACTTCTAATTAGTGTTATTTTGTTCTTGACTTAGAGGCGGGCCCTTTAATTTGCCAATAAGTATCCAGGATACTTATTGGCAAATTAAAGGGCCCGCCTCTTACACAGCGAACGGTAGTGAGCATCCATCGCAGGGCTCCTGGGTTTTGTAACATGAGCTCCCCATGAGAAGGGTGAACTGTTTGTGGTCCTATCACGTGGGTTCTGAGCCTTAATGTAATTTATACATTTTGAATTTAGCGTGTTGGTATATCTGTTGTCTCTTTTAGGATAAACCACCAGATTTGGACCGGGAGAAAGTTCAGAAGACGCGGCCCAAGGTGCTGATAACTCCCGCGTTGGACATAGATTCCCTCGAAGAGCCGTAAGTGTCCTAACTACCGCACAAAACCATGTTCTTATTAAAGTATTAGTAAC
Source organism: Helicoverpa assulta (assembly GCA_963856015.1). Classification (NCBI taxonomy): domain Eukaryota; kingdom Metazoa; phylum Arthropoda; class Insecta; order Lepidoptera; family Noctuidae; genus Helicoverpa; species Helicoverpa assulta. The sequence continues at coordinate 2,111,874 of CAWLCW010000008.1, forward strand.
CACACAGATAAAGAAAGAAATGATAAAAAATCCTTCTTTATTACTGTACTAGCTTCAGCCAGCGGTTTCACCCGCATCCCGTGGGAACTACTTCCCGTACCGGGATAAAAAGTAGCCTATAGCCTTCCTCGATAAATGGGCTATCTAACACTGAAGAAATTTTCAAATCGGACCAGTAGTTCCTGAGATTAGCGCGTTCAAACAAACAAACTCTTCAGCTTTATAATATTAGTATAGATTTGAATAGATTAATCAGACAAACAGTTTTTTTTTCAATAAATACTAACATTTAAGTATTGTTCGAATCATTTAACGGCAGTCATCGTCAGAGGTTGGTAGACAATGTGTACACATCCACAACAGCGAAAGCTCTGAAGGAGGCGGTGACGCTAGCGCACTTGGAAGGCGTGAGGGCGCCACTGTCCGAAGTTTATGCGAGATGTAACCCGGTGAGATGTTTATCAGTTTTTTTTCTTTTTCTATGCGGACGATAGACACCCCGTCTGTGAGGAGTCTGTGTCCCGAAGGCCACCAATGCTTAGGGTGCATCTACACGGTGCAAGTAGCTGGAGCAAGTTAACATGCGCAAGACTCAATTACGATTGAAGCGTGGCATTCCGCTATTTTGTCTATTAAATAAACGTTTTTAAATTTAAAAAAATTGTGATTCAATATGATAACTTAGCAGAATTAAGCCTCAGGTGATTAAATATTTACACCTGCAGTTCACTCGGTAAGTTAAATTGTATTTACATTACAGGTAGCCCTAGAGCCGGTGAAGGAGCCCTACGTGTCTCCGGAGTGGCGCATGGACAGCATGAGGTGGGATAAACGCCAGCTCAGGACCTATACTGAGCCCACTAAGGAGTTCTGGCTTTCTAGGGGACTTTCTCAGTAAGTATGCCACAGTTTTCGCTAAAGGACAATGGGCAAATTTCTATGGACCCTGGGCTATCAGCGGCCAGCGATGATTTTAATACTAACAGATGTAGTATATAGACCTATAATTACTGTTTTGAAGTTCTATCCCCGTGGTGCACTTCGAAACCAAGAAAAATGCATTTTTGTTTCAGAATGTTGAACTTTTCTGGCTCTTAGTGACTTTTCTGGTCCATATACCTAAGTTTGCACATTGTCCTTTTGATGGCGCACATATGTTTCTTCTGGTCTACTCGCTCTAGCAAACAGTTATAACTCGCGTGTGAATATTTCTAAAATATTCTTGAAATTGCAACCTTTGTGCGGTGAACACATGCTAAGATGCTACCTTTTCACATTCTCGATATCATCTATCTAGCTAGATCATCTCATCTCCCAACTGAGTACCAGTGTTTTACAAGGAGCGCCTGCCTATCTGACCTCCTCAACCCAGTTTACCTGGAGGAATTTTGACATCGGAATAATTGCATATTTTTATATCCAGTTGTCCGGAATTCAAGGCCACGGGAAGACCGACGAATCAAAGAAGGGGTTTCTGAATCAACGTAGCTTTATTGTCAAACTTAAACGTATAACATTAGTTGTAGACTGTAGTACATTGTGTTTATTATATTACAAATTGGTGCAGAAGTAATGCGTTTAGAGTAGCTAGTGATGTGAGTCCCATAAACGACTTATCGATTTTTTATCGATTAACACATGAAAAGTGGGATTTTTTTGTATGATCATCGTGATTTTTGTGCAAAATCTAATTTGGCATCTTTATTTATGTAAAACGTTAATGAAGTTTTCCCTACTCCTAAAACTTGAATGGGTCACCAAATAATATCATTGTTAATGTATTTTTTTGATAAGAGTTTACTTACTGAATTAAATATAAAGGGGCCCCGATGTATTCGGGCAGCCATAATTTTAAAATAATTTCAGTAATAATAAATAATTAAAATCTTACTTTAAAATACATTTGCGATGATATTATTTGTTATTTTAATAACAAAATCATTACTTCTGCACTTAACTGTAAATTTTATAAGGCAGCGGTTATCCAAAAGTTTTCATGTATCAAGATATTGAACAAACTATTGAAATATACAGTATCTTGAAACATGAATACTTTGACAGATTTAATATTTTTATTTTAGCATAAAAAGTCTTAATTATTTAATCTGTGTTATTTAACTATCATTTGAAAAAGCAAAATGTCTTTAATACCTTTTATGACATTTTAAAGTAAAAAAATGGTAGTGCATAAGAAATATCAGATTATAACAATTTATAGACTTTTTGAGCTAAATATTTAATGTGCAAATTTGAAGCAACAATTAGGTAATTTAGAATCAAAGTTTTATAAACATGTGAAATATTATTTTGGTTAAACATTTTATTTAATACGCTTATATTTTAGACGACAAATTTAATTTTATAAGGCGTGTATAACATTAATTGCTTCTAGCTTTTATAATATTCGATTTAAATACAGATTTTTGAAAAAAAGTTTTTTTTTTATTGTAACATTTATCTATAGAACCATTAAATATGAATGATAATAATTAACAAAATATAACAATAATTTTATACTAAAACTAAAAAAAAGCACTTAAAATTGTCTTCTGCACACTCTTTTCTATCTTTTTGATTCCCCTTATTTGACTGGATGGTGTTAATTTTGAACTACATGTTTGGTCATTGGTGTCCCAAAACTATTACTTAGGTATTAATATTTTTTGTAAAAGTCACCTATTGCACTCTCAAGTTCGTTTGCACCATTTAACTATAACGATTACTGAAACATTTTCACTTGTCAAATCTCGGATTTGACCAATGGGCATCAATTCCACGGTTGGTTGTTTGGCTGACGACCCTAGCTGTTGAAAGGTTGGCAAGACCAACATCACGATGGTTTGGTTATCGTTATAGTTGAATGGTGAAACTCACCCTTAGCTTTACAGTTAAAACATTTTTAAGCCAGTGTACAGAAGTCATAAGATTCAATAAAAAAAAATTGTTAGCCCCACAAAAGCCTTAAAATTAAACGTAAAATTAAATCAATATCACATATTATTATTAATTAACAATTAAACTGACTATGTTATCGACGGAATTATTATTTAAGGTTACGTCAATTCTTTCAGATGATGACGTTATAATCTATAGATGTTGGTTTATTTAATAACTAGCTGTTCCCTGCGGTTCTACCCGCTTGAGGGAATACCTTCCCGCACCCGGATAAAGTAGCCTATAGCCTTTCTCTATGAAAGGGGTATCACTAACAATGGAATATTTTTTTTAATCGGTCTAGTAGTTCTTGAGATTGGCGTGTCCAAACAATATTATAAACCTTGATAATCATAAGTGGGACTTTTTCCAACATAATAACAAAAAATGAATTTTTAATTTTTGTAACAACACTACAATTTTACAAATATTCCTTACTTTTTAATTTTTTATTACATTTTTAACTTTTTTGACTGTTCACAATTTATATTCAGTCTCTTATATTATAAGTCCAAATAAAATAATCCAAACTAATATTATAAATGCGAAAGTAACTCTGTCTGTCTGTCTGTCTGTCTGTCTGTCTTTCTGTCTGTCTGTCTGTCTTTTCTTCACGCCTAAACTACTGAACCGATTTGTGTGAAATTTGGTACAGACATAGTTTGAAACTTGAGAAAGGACATAGGATAGTTTTTATTACAAAAAATAAAAATAAAAAATAAAATTTATTACGGACATACAGTGCCATCTATTGGTCAAATGTCGAAATGCTGTTCCTATGCTCCGTAGATAGATGGCGTTAATCGCGCAATGGTGTCATTACACGTGTTCGGTTCATGTTATTGTTTTAATTCATCGGAAAATCCATCAGGAAAATGTAAATAAACAGTAAAAAGGTGTAAAAAAATTAATATTAATATAATAAAAGTTTTACTACAAAGAAAATGCTCTAACGGAGTATAGATAATTCTATTAGTACTACGCGCAATTGTGTCGATCGTTACACGAGTTCGGTTCATGTTGTTTTAATTCATCGGAAAAAAGTAAATAAATAGTAAAAAGGTATGAAAAAAATAATAACAATATAATACTACTTTTAGTACTAAGAAAATGCCCGAACGGAGTATAGATAAATAATCCGAGTTGTCACTATGCTCGATAGATGGCGTTGGGATCGAAATAGATCGCGCTATGGTTTCGTTACACGCATTTGGTTGGGTATCGGCCGAGCGCTTCGGTACCGTCGTGGAAAATTTGTATTGTCGGTTGTATGGTCGTTTATGTGGATTGGTCCTGTTTCGTAAATTCTAATTTGGTTCCGTTGTATTTGTCGATTTGGTACAGACATAGTTTGGAACTCGAGTAAGGACATAGGATAGTTTTTATCCCAAAAATCCTGCGGGAGCGGGAACGTCTCAAAAATCCCGCGAGATCGGGAACTATGTGGGTAAAACCAAAAATCTGCCGGAAGTCACTATTCCACGCGAACGAAGTCGCGGGCAAAAGCTAGTTATTCATAATTTAAAAAGCTGGTGATAATAATTATAATATCTTTTTTTTTTCAAATAATGCGTAATTTCATTATGAGAAACAACGAAAATGACACTAAATAATTGCTAAATATTTTGAAAAATAGCGAATAAGACAATACATCAAATAAGTATTTATTATAATAATCATATTTTTTCGTGTATTCATTCAACAATCAGTCCCGTAAGGCCGTCCGCCGCGTTCGCGCAGATGCGGCCTAAGCATTTGACCAACGAATTAAATTATAGTGCTTATAAGTGTACATAAGAATTAGTTTACATTGAGACGAATATAAAACTTTTTATTAAGTTTCGCAGGATCTGCCATCACATTAAACTGAAAAAAGGAAAACCTGTCTTGCTACTGGGCACACCTTTTGCCTCAATAAAAGATTTTACAACAACGAGCCTCCTAATTGAAGAATGACTGAGCACCACAAAAAAATCAATTCAAGAATATTTGTGTAGGTATTAATTTCATCAAAGTGCACCATTCTTACGTCTCAATCTAAACCTAAACCAAAATCACAAAATAAAACACCAACATCAAACTTGAAACTTACAAACAAAAATTGACTTTATCACCTTACATTAACGCTGGAATTCGAATAGGAATCTCCTCATCACATACCTTTCGACTTCTATTCTTACAACTCTCGGTCATCCGTCCATTGCCGTCACAAGGCATATATTTGCCAAAGCCATGGCGGAATTCTGCCGAACTAGGGGGTTTGGGTCCTTGATGAGTTGGAGTAACCTGGTTCTGGCTGTCCGGGTGATGTCCGGGTCTAGTTCGGTCTCGTCCGGGTTTTTCTCGCGGATGCGGTATAGTTCGGAGTAGAGGAGGCCTGCGAATGAAAAAAAAGGGGTGAATGAAAAAAAAAGGGGTGAATGAAAAAAACCGGCCAAGTGCGAGTCGGACTCGTGCACGAAGGGTTCCGTAAATTACAGTTAAATCAACCTATCTCAAAAACTATAAGAGATACTTTGATCAAACCAAAAATCGTTGAAAGAGTTAATTAGCATGCATCACCTCTATTTTTTTTAGAATTTTATACCCCGTAGTTATAAAAATAGAGGGGGGGGGACATACTTTTTACGACTTTGAGAGCTGATATCTCAAAAACCGTTCACTTTAAGAAAAATGTTTTTTAGAAAACTTTATATCATTTTAAAAGACCTTTCCATTGATACCCCACACGGGTATGTACATCGAAAAAAAAAATTTCATCCCTCAGTTACATGTATGGGGGGCCCCACCCCCAATTCTTTTTTTTACTATTTAGTGTCATATTTTTGTAGCGGTTCATACAACACATATTCCCATCAAATTTCATCACTGTAGTACTTATAGTTTCCGAGTAAATCGGCTGTGACAGACGGACAGACGGACAGACGGACAGACGGACATGACGAAACTATAAGGGTTCCGTTTTTGCCATTTTGGCTACGGAACCCTAAAAAAGGGGTCTTGTTTTTTACCCTTGAATTTTGAAGGTTTTTTGGATGTTTGTTTGGATAGGAAAATTTACGAACAAGAACATTCAACTATATACTTTTTGAAAATTTCATAAACTTCCAGGTCATCATGGCCAAACCACCATTTATAGATATAATCCTTTTTCATACACCTTTCTTTTGGCAGTTATTATAGATATAGATAGCATATAATCCTATGTCTATTATGTAATTGTCCTATCGAAAGGTAAACTTTGTATTGCACAAGAAACAGTAACAAGTACAACACTTTTTAAAAAGAAGAATTGCTATCGTCTCGCCAAGAAGAAGCAGCAAGAAGTGTCATTCACAGCTCTATCAAGCTAAATATACTGATAACTTACCAAGCAACAAGGGTGGATGTGGTTTAATCTCCTCTCTAGCACAATGCAGATAATTAACAGCAGTTTGCAAACACTTGACCACGCTGCCCGGGAGTTCGTCCGCCAGCTGTCTCAGTAAAGCGGAGAGAAACTCGTCCAAATACAGACGGCCTTCGTCCAAAAGGTGAGTTTGGACGAAGTCGTTTGATTTCTTCACGTTGAATGTTTTGAAGACTTGTTTGAGAGTGAATTTGCTGGCCTGTAAAGATTGAATGAAGGATTATTTTGTTTTTTTACAAGATTCAACAACTACTAACTTTACCCCCAATCGAGGATATGGCTGGCTGTGTATTTTGTAACTATGCAGTGAATCACTAATTGCGATGTTTGCATAAAAATATTAAATATTAGTAGGTACATTTTGTCGAAAACCTTTGAAAATACGTTTTGGCCAAAAAACCTTCATTCATATTTTATCATCTCATATATAAAAATGAATTGCTGTTCGTTAGTCTCATTAAAACTCGAGAATGGCTGAACCGATTTGGCTTATTTTGATTTTAAAATGTTTGTAGAGGTCCAGGGAAGGTTTAAACGATACGAAGTTTGTTGGGTCAGCTAATTTTATCATATAAATTTCAACTTTAGCAGGAGCATCATACAGATTAATATCTTCGTCATTTTCTTACTTAACCCCCAAACTTGTACCACCAAAAAATCATTAAAAAATCGCAACTTACTCTCACAACATTAGGGTTATTATCGCACAGATGCAACAAGAAGCAGGGCAGTGAACTGACGCCTTGTTCCACCAACGCATCAGACTTCACCCTCCCCGCTACAATTCCGAACAGTCGGATAGAATGCTCCCTCAGTTGAGCACACTCCGTGTTCATGAACGGACGTATCTTCTGAGATATGGAGAGCAGTTCCCGCTCGTATTCTTTGTCGATCTTGTCCAATTCTGTTAGGAGACGGCTTAGGCCTTGTATTGCGGCTAGGGGTACGTTGTCTGTTGGGGCTCTGGAAAATGAAAAAAAAAATCGTTTAGCAAATCTTTATTGAGTACTAAAACGCGATCAGATAATCAATAGAACGAATAATGCTACATGTCGTGGATTTTAAACTATGTACAAAGATTTTCATGCAACATATGGAGCCTTCAAAGGGCAATAACATTTTGAATCTGTGCATTGGCATCAGTTGCCACAGGCGTTCAAAACTAATAGTATGAAGAGGAACCATTCTATGTTTGTTTCTTAAAGGCTCCAAAACGACTGGATCGATTTGAAAAATTCACAATAAAGATGATCCCGGGATGCGAGTAATCCTACAGAGAACAATACTAGCTGTATTGAAAAATATCATGAATATATTTTCGCAAATCTAATATGAAAAAAAAAACAATAATTACACATATTAAAAAATGTTTAGTAACTTACTGAGTCTTCTGCGCATCAACGCCTTGACTTAGCGCAGCCAAAGCTGCGGGTAGCGCTTGGTTCCGATGATCCGGCTTCAGTTGCGCAATGTTCGCGGCACCGCGCAGACATGTCGCGCGAACTCGGTCGTGTTCATCCTTCCAGCCCGTGTTTAGTGTTGCTAGCACTGTGTCTATTAAGACCGGGTTGTCGTTACATCTGCAGAAAGATTTTGCTAATTTAAAGGAGGTATATAAAGGTTTTTTTTTTTTATGTAAAACGAGATATTGAATTGGGAGACATAGATTTCAATTAAGATATTCAGTCTTCAGTTGCGCAATGTTAGCGGCGCGGTGGAGACATATTGCACGAACTCATTTCCTCTTGTATTGGCGCTAGGTCCAGCAGGGTGTCACTGCGACACTCACACACACACTCAACTGTAGTTGAGCAGGTCGGCGAGCAGCGCTAGCGCCGCACAGCGCTGCGGCGGCAGCATGGTGTCACTGCGACACTCACACACACACTCACCTGTAGTTGAGCAGGTCGGCGAGCAGCGCTAGCGCCGCACAGCGCTGCGGCGGCAGCAGGGTGTCACTGCGACACTCACACACACACTCACCTGTAGTTGAGCAGGTCGGCGAGCAGCGCTAGCGCCGCACAGCGCTGCGGCGGCAGCAGGGTGTCACTGCGACACTCACACACACACTCACCTGTAGTTGAGCAGGTCGGCGAGCAGCGCTAGCGCCGCACAGCGCTGCGGCGGCAGCAGGGTGTCACTGCGACACTCACACACACACTCACCTGTAGTTGAGCAGGTCGGCGAGCAGCGCTAGCGCCGCACAGCGCTGCGGCGGCAGCAGGGTGTCACTGCGACACTCACACACACACTCACCTGTAGTTGAGCAGGTCGGCGAGCAGCGCTAGCGCCGCACAGCGCTGCGGCGGCAGCAGGGTGTCACTGCGACACTCACACACACACTCACCTGTAGTTGAGCAGGTCGGCGAGCAGCGCTAGCGCCGCACAGCGCTGCGGCGGCAGCAGGGTGTCACTGCGACACTCACACACACACTCACCTGTAGTTGAGCAGGTCGGCGAGCAGCGCTAGCGCCGCACAGCGCTGCGGCGGCAGCGGGCAGCGCGCGTACGCCGCCACACGCGACACCAGCCGCGACAAGTGCTGCGGGCACGAGCGGGACAGTGCCCCGGCTAGTATCGGCGCCAGGTCCAGTAATGTAGTGGACGAGTCGCTGTGCTCTATGCTTAGGCATAGCGAGCAGGCTTCGCGGACCTACGTAATAGGAAAAACGGTCATTCATGGAATGGCATACGAAAACAACGGTAAAATAGGTTAGATTGTGAAAAGGAAGCCACCACGGGCATCGCGTGTCGAGAGACGACACCGGGCTACCCGGCGATGAGTTTCGCGTGGCTCATCATCCTTCCATCTCCTATGAGACGCGCTCCTAAAAGACAGTCAGCAAACCCCAGTGGGGTCTATAAGGACTAAAACCTGCAGGGCCTACGGGATTGTTCGAAGGAGTTACCACGGCCCCAGTACATGAAGGGCTCCAGAAGGAACTAAGGCGGGTTTTTAGTCAGTAAAAGCCTGACCCTCGCCCCCGTTGTGGAATATCTGATGACTATACGTCTCAAAAAACAGTGTACCTACTTGAGTTTCTGGACTCATGCAAATGAAAGGAAAAACGAAAGCAAAGAACAAAGACAGGATGTGTAACTGTATTTTCAAATCTGAACAGTGTTTTAGACCTGAACAATTTTGTCAAATATCAAGAAATTTGTTTATTTCTAAGTGACGTATTCAAAATACTATGTCTGAATCCAAAAAAATATAATTGAAAGCGAAAGAAAAGTTTAATTTAAAAATGAATAACCGCTATAATAGATTCAGTTCATAACTAAAAAAACTAAAAAGTACATACCTTATGACAATCAGCCTGCTCCAAGAACGCGTTAAAAGTTTGCACCGTAATTTTCGCCGGGGACAACTTAATCGCATCCCTATTGGGTACAAAACCGAATCGTTCCTGGTTCTTGTTTGTAGGGGGGGAGTAGGCAGGCGACTCCGCGTCGATATAGCAAGCGAGGGTGGTATATAACACGGAGAATAGATCGGAAAACTTGGCTATGCAGGTCGGCTTCATCGTTTCTTCTTGTAGCATCTCTCCGAAGGCACTTATTAGCTGAAAGAGATGATCAGACTATAGGTACCTGCTAACCTGAAGTGTAAGCAATTTTGTACCTTATTACAGGGCTTGAAAGTTCATTTTTATGATGGCAAGACAGCTGACCGCACAGCGAAAACTGTTTGATTTTGGATTCTGTTTAAAACCACATATTTTTTCCAACGTTAACTCTATTTCTTACATGTCAAGGTTGATTTTCCTACATTACTTGAATTATATTTACAGGGCTTGAAAGTTCTTTATTATCAGAGCAAGACAGCTAATACCAATGCTAAAATATAAGTCTGATTTTTGGACTCTATTTAAAACCTTTAAAAATCATTTCTCTATCCATGTCAAAAATGTTACAATCAACCAATTTAGACTCTATCTCTACAGTTCTAAGGTTGACTTTGCTGCATCACTTTCAGTTAAAAGCTGAAGTTTTAAGAATTTAGATATCACTTTTTCCATTCACACCAAAACTCTTAACTAGAGTCTACACACTAAACCAATTTGGACTCTATTACAATGGATCTATGATTCAATTTCCTCTATCACTTACAGTTAAGGGCTGGAGAGCGGCAATATGATGCTCAGTAATGTGGTAAGGGTCTTCATAAAGCTCAACTGACGTCATCAGTCGCAAGAAGTTGTCTGTTATGGCTGCGGATAGGCCTTCGTCGCGGGCCAAGCTGCGCCAACAAGCTAATACGCTCCTGAAAGTTTGAATATTTTGTTAAGTAACATACTCTTATATACTCAGAACGATGGATGAAAAACAAACTCAAACGCCCACAGATATGAACCATTTTCAATTCAAACACCCTCACAACTATACCCATTGTATTTGTATATAACTAACGGACCTCATATTCATAAAAAAATATATACTCCGACACACTATCACATACCTGCCTTTTAAATTAATAAACTCAGGATAGGTTGATTTTAGTGGTACACAATTGAATCGCTATTTCCTAAATCTATATCTATTAAATTAAAAGGCATATCGAGAAAATTATCAACCGACCAACTTAGCAGATTTTCAAAGAAACGCTGCCAAATAAACACAAAATTACTTACTGTTTCAAAGGCAACTTCTGCGCCAATAGCACAGCTATAACAGCGTTCGAGTGATGCCGCGTCAATGACGTCATCGGCCTCATCAACCTCTGTCTCGCCTCCACTCCAACATCACCCATCGTAGCCAACATAACCTCCATTATCCGCTCAATGCTCTGGTACAAATCCTGACCCTTACTTGCGAAGTACGCATCAAGTATAGAACTGATCCCCACACTCCTGAACTCCTGGTCATCATACCCTTCCAACAGACTCTCTATAAACTGCATGTTATGATGATGGGGTATCTTCGGAGATATAGCCTCACAAAGCGCTGTACAATAATCACTGATCATGTTTAAGTCATTCGTGAGGATATTATTCTGAAGATGTCCCAAATTCGTCATGCATTCATCATCAGGTCCTATCGTATGACCCTCGTATAAGTCCTGGATTTGAATGATCACTTTTATGCAGTCTATAGTTGTCAGTCTTACGGGGAAGTTGGTATCAGCTATCCCGGGAATTATAAGCCCTAATAAGTACCCCATTTGGCCGAATTTGCTAGGGGTCTCATAATTTAGTTTTACGTTTTTGATGTAGGTATCGAATATGACTTGGAGAATCATGACCGATGCTGTTCGGATCTCGTCGTTTTCATGTCGGATCCATTCGATTAGGAGTCCGATTAAATCATCGATTGTGCTTAAACATGTGGATTGGATGACCAGCTCTTTAATCAATTGGTGTAGGAGTGTAAGGCTATCGTTTAGAGTTTTGGCTAAATTATCATTCTTGTCGCCATTTCCTTCGATCTCATATTTTCGTTTGAACGAAGATAATTCGCCAAAAATACTGTTGAATAGCACCCTCAGAATCGTATTTCTTTCTTCTGGTAATATTCCTTTTTGCAGTTTCGTGAGCGCTTTGGAAGCTTTAACAATGATCGGGTATAATTCAACGTTACGTTTGTTCAAGTTGGAGTTGTAAATTTGTTCCAGGACTGCGTTAAGCAACTGCCAGCGATTCCTCAGAACCACGTTATGGTGAGCAGCTGGGTGTAAAGCCTTGCTTATTTCATACAGAGTCGTGACACTGGCTTTGCAGAGGTCGAAAGGAGGGTTAGACTTGAGGATCTCAAATAGTATAGAAGTCACATTATCCCCTAACCTTGCCAAAACGTGGACATCCAAACAATCGACGGCCACTTTCCCATAACACGTGATAACTGCGTACCGAACTACACCCAACTCAGCCTCAGTTTTGGACTGTCTCGAAGATAAGAAATTCAGTATTTTGCTCCCTCTTTTAGACTCGTTCTCTTTATAAATCGCGTCCAACTCATTCAGAATAAATTCTCCGTGTTGCCTCGATGCGATTCCTACAGCTTTGCTGACATAATCGCTGCTTTCCATTGGAATAGACTTCAAAGCTAGCAGTATTATTTTAAGGATCTTTTCAACGACTGCTGCATTCGACATGTGACAGGACAAAACCGCTAAGTACTGTAAAGAAACCCCTTTGATCATGGGCGACTGTTTTTTGGAAAGAATCTGCTGTGAGATCAATGTAGCGATAAATTCCACCCACTTGTTGCTATTCACTTGTTCTACGGCAGACACTAATAAGTCTAGCAACATACTATGCCACTGTTCTTTGGATTCGCTTGTATCAACAAACTTCAATAACCTCTGAATTTCGATGGTCCAAGAATTTTTCAGATTCTTATGCACATCACCTGAATATTCTTCTAAGAAAACCAAAATACTCTTGTTTCTCTCCACCTGATCAGGTTCCACGACATGTGTTAAGCATCGAACGAAGACTAAATCGGGAGAGCATTTCATTTCAATTTCTTTTTCTGATTGGTCATCAGCGATGACGTCAGAATTATTCTGCAGAAGCGAAGTCAGACAATGGCAGACCGTCGCCATAGAAGCTGTGAACTCTTCGCCCGTTAAGGCTATTAACAGCAAGTTTCGTAACTGGGACCTGACACTGGTAACTGTATTACACATGAGGATTAACGAACTCTTGCACGTATCATGTAAATCCAAGACATCATTTTTGGAAACATTTGCCGGTGCTTCGTAACCACAATGTTTTATTATGAACTCCACCATAGTGAAGTCTTCAGGAGTCGTTATACAGTTTCGGTAAACAAGTCCTACTATAGCTTTGACTAATAACTTCTTCATTTTCACTCCTTGCTCCATAGCAGTCATTACTTTGAGTAAAACGATAAACTTCGCTGCATAATTTTCGACAAAGACCTGGGAAGACGTGGTCAAATGTGTAAGAATGATCACAGCCTTCATTCTATCTTTCTCTTGGTTATTCTTACACTGATGGAGTAAACTCTCGATAGTCTGTTCAGGGAATTGGCCAGCCATATGGTCGAAACACCTAAGCACCTCAAAATGGTTTTTAACCGTATGGGGTTGATCATAATCAGGTTCTAGAACCACTAGATTAAATAGCACATGGTTTATAGAATTAATTGTGCTGTCATTCAAACTCAATTTTGGATTCAATGGTGATGGAGATAGTAAGTACGATATACATTGACTTATGTAGTAGAAGTTGATTGCTGGTTTCCGATACAAAGAGAGCAATGAGAGCACGAATTTATTCACCGTCTCGTTAAACTGCCTTTCGGATATTAGTCTAGTTATAGGTCCTAGGGCTTCAAGAACTGATTCGGAAACTTTCGGTTCGTAGGAAGCAAGCCATTGGTTGTATAGTACGTCGAATATTATAGTGAATTCTGTCACGAAATTATCTTTGATTGATGTAATGTTGTCGTTTTCTACGTTGTCACCTATTTGTTCTGAGACCGCGACTGCGAAATGGCCGAAAGCTGGAAAAAGAAATACAAATAATGTCGCATGAGGATAATAATTTACATTATTTTAATTAAAAAATTAAAAGAGTTTGTTACGTTTTGAAGTTACAACTGCTGAACCCATTGAGATGACATTTGACACAGAGATTGGTGGAAGAGAGAGGAGACTCAGGTTAATTCCTGTCAGAATCCAGGAAGAACTTTCATTGGGACGCGAGTGAAATCACGATAAACCGATAGTTTAAATATTATAATACACCATTTACAATACGCATGAGCACACATGTGTAATTAAAAACAGATATGGACAAACAACAACCTTGCAGTTCATGGTAGATAAAATATTGTACTTATTCAGATAATAAAATTACATCTGCCATGTGCAATCTATACTAATATTATAAAGCGGAAGAGTTTGTTTGTTTGTTTGTTTGTTTGTTTGTTTGTTTGAACGCGATAATCTCCGAAACTACTGGTTCGAATTGAATAATTCTTTTTGTGTTGGATAGTCCAGTTCTCGAGGAAGGCTATAGGCTATATAACATCACGCTACGACCAATAGGAGCAAAGATATAGTGGTAAATGTGTAAAAAACGGGAGAAATTATTTCATCTTTGAAGCCTTCCGTTGCGTGCGCCGTGAAAACGGTTCAAGATACACAAAAAATATGTATTAAAGAATAATAGCTCTTTTAATGATCTAAAAAACAGTCCGCGACAGTGTATGTCTATCTTTTAAGATTAACTCACAAAAACCGTTTTTATGGTACCTAATTTGGTCGAAATAATTTGTTTAAGTTGTATCAACATAATAATATTAATCTTTATTCAAATAAATATGTTGTTGGTTAAGAGTACTAAATCTATATATATTATAGGCTTTTTATCCCGGTACGGGAAGTAGTTCCCACGGGATGCGGGTGAAACCGCTGGCAGAAGCTAGTCTATACTAATATTATAAAGCTGAAGAGTTTGTTTGTTTGTTTGAACGCGCTAATCTCAGGAACTACTGGTCCGATTTGAAAATTTCTTTCAGTGTTAGATAGCCCATTTATCGAGGAAGGCTATAGGCTACTTTTTATCCCGGTACGGGAAGTAGTTCCCACGGGATGCGGGTGAAACCGCTGGCAGAAGCTAGTAAATTGTATAAAGGACAATGCTATTCTTTGTATGGAAGTTGGGCTCAAGAGTTGTCCACGGTAACTGCATAGTGTATTATGTTCCATAGGCCCATAATAGGTCCCAGACCGAAATATTTAGAAATCCATCCCAGGAGTCCTGAGAAAAACTGATTTGACTCTTATTCAATATTACGAAAAATATGCTTACGAACTCTTAACTATTTCACTTTTATTATCTTAATTGAAATGCATTATAATATTAATCGACAAATACGAGGTATTGAACGAGATTTTTTTTTACCGACTTCAAAAAATGGAGGAGTTTCTCAGTTACTTTGTATTCTTTTTACGTTTGTACGTGCATAACTCCGTCGTTTACCAACCGATTTAAACAATCATTTTATTGTTTGAAAGGATTTACTTTCCAAATGGTTCCTTTGTTATTCGGTCCAGGGTCTGGTGATAGAAACCTTAAAACAATAGGGAACTCTCGGAAATTGTAAGCACATATCGAATAAAAACTTTTCATTCGGGTATATGTCTCCGACACCACAAAACAGTGGAGGTTAAAACCTGACCTGACAATGGAGACGACAGTGAGACGAGGGAACTCCTCAACGGTATCTATTTACTACCTCGTGTTCGAGCTTATTTTATTCGTCTTGATAAGATTTTTACATTGCCATTACGGATATTAATTGCATGACGCTACACGAACTTAGGACTGATTGTGGTAGATAGAGACTGAAAAGCAAGAGAAACAACAATTTCCTTTAAACGTCTATTCCTGTTTTTTTATCCTATTAACAGTGAAACCACTAACTATCTGAATGTTATTTCAAGAAAAGAGGTTGTTAGGTTTGTGGCTGCTTAAAATGGCTAGCTAACAATGGCTGGCTAACATTAGAACCAGTTTTTCTCGGGACCTCTGGGACCGATTTCAAAAATATTTGGATTTCGTCTTAAGAGTGAAGTAAAGAACCTATTTTAACCATTCCCACTACTGGGCAAATGGCTTGGGCTTTATAAAGTGACTGTTCAAGTTGAACATCAGAACTGGTTTTTCTCGGGACCTCTGGGACTGATTTCCAAAATATTTGGATTTCGTGTTAACAGTGAAGTAAAGAACCTATTCTAACCATTCCCACTACTGGACAAATGGCTTGGGCTTTATAAAGTGACTGTTCTAGTTTAAACATTAGAACCGGTTTTTCTCGGAACCTTTGCGACCGATTTCCAAAATATTTGGATTTCGTGATAACAGTGAAGTAAAGAACCTATTCTAACCATTCCCACTACTGGGCAAATGGCTTGGGCTTTATAAAGTGACTGTTCAAGATTAACATTAGAACCGGTTTTTCTCGGGACCTCTGCGACCGATTTCCAAAATATTTGGATTTCGTGATAACAGTGAAGTAAAGAACCTATTCTAACCATTCCCACTACTTGGCAAATGGCTCGGGCTTTATAAAGTGACTGTTCAAGATTAACATTAGAACCGGTTTTTCTCGGGACCTCTGCGACCGATTTCCAAAATATTTGGATTTCGTGATAACAGTGAAGTAAAGAACCTATTCTAAGCATTCCCACTACTGGGAAAATGGCTTGGGCTTTATAAAGTGACTGTTCAAGTTTAACATTAGAACCAGTTTTTCTCGGGACCTCTAGGACCGATTTCCAAAATATTTGGATTTCGTGTTAACAGTGCAGTAAAGAACCTATTTCGACCACTTTCACTACTGGGCAAATGGCTCAGCCTTTGTTAAGTGACTATCTATGGAGAACATTTGAACCGGTTTTTTTCGGGACCTCTGGGACCGATTTCAAAAATATTTGGATTTCGTGTTCAGAGTGCACTATGGAACCAGCTGGAACTACTCCCACTGCTGGGCAAACTTTGAGCCCAGACCCTGGCATTGTCCTTTGTATGCAATAGTCAACCCTAGTTTTTAGGTATTAAGGATCATTTTTCCGGTGGCGCTTCCTACTGTTGTGTCACATATTTTTGGAAAGGCGGCGAATTCGCAACAATTAGTATATTCTGTATCTCAACATGGATAATTAATAAAAAAAATAATTTATCATCTTCTATACTATTAAAAGACGATTTTCTTATTTGTGTGTCTGCTTGTTATACAGCAAACAAAGGCTCCAAAACCGCTGCACTGATTTTAAAAAAGGTCACATATCCTATAGGTATTTTCTCCAGGCACTGGAAGAAACCGGAGAAAACAATCAACTCCTATAAAAAAAAACATCTCACCATAAGCAAACGCCTGCTTCAATCCATCAGCTTTAACCAAAGACAGTAGAGGCAGCATTTTGCTAAGAATCTCTTTGATATGAGGAACTACTCCATGGGTGTTCACCGCAGCTAATGTGCCAAGAGTGTGGGCTATGGTATAGTGTGGCACTGACGCTGGAGATAGCTGGTTGATTAGGGATCGCAGGACCTGGAAATGAAGGAGAATCACCATTATTTGCTGATAGGTTTCTAGGTTAACTGGATGCAGCTAGGTGCCAGTGTTTTATATGGAGCGACTGCCTGTCTAGCCTTTTCAGGCCTAGAATAAGTTTTCGAAAAACTTAGCGGTGTCTTTCGAAAACTATTTTTTTATATTAGCGGGTGGCAAAGGTTCAGCGTAGAAGGATGTTTTATAGTTTTATATTTAAAATGCAAATTAAATTACGTATACCTCCTAAAAACGTCAAAAAGTTAACTATGTATTTTAAATAATTGTATTTTATTACGACTGACAGTAAAAAATAACCATTCTATTCTTCATTACATTTTCTAGCCAGCTACATAACACATACAGTCTACTGTAGACTGTATGTACGCAGGTACACCATTCAACAGCCGAGTGCAGGAAATGGCGGCACTTACCGCCAATTTAGACGGCTGCTCTTAAACCGGACAGATTACTGTTGCAACTAGCCTAGAGACGGGGTTAGCATTGACACCACTTACTCTCTACTAGGTGAGACGAAATTGTATTAGCTAAATCATTTTTGAATTTAACTAGCTGTTTCTGTAACCGGAAAAATATTGGCCCATGTCTTTTATCAGACTCTAGACGAAATATATAATAGATTACATTTCATTTAAATCAGTTAAATAACAACAGACAAAGTTACTTTCGCATTTATAATATGTACTAGCTTCTGCCAGCGGTTTCACCCGCATCCCGTGGGAACTACTTCCCGTACCGGGATAAAAAGTAGCCTATAGCCTTCCTCGATAAATGGGCTATCTAACACTGAAAGAAATTTTCAAATCGGACCAGTAGTTCCTGAGATAAGAAAGTACGGATGTATATAATATTATGTGTTTTTTCCTACTATCAAATCCGATTGCGTTACACGTGACATTTTGCATGGCAACCTGCAGTTACGTAATACATTATCTATCACGACAATGGTTTTCGTTTCTAGATCTGACATCCAAATCCAGCTGTAATATGCTTTATTGGTAAATAATATTAATTACCTAAATCATGATAACATTGTTGTATTACGATTAACTTCTGTTACAAGTACCACTTAATTTGTGGCTCACTCATGTATGATGCAAAGAACGCCTTCTGGTTAAATAAACAATATAATTTAATTATACATACCAAATCCAAATGCTCATGTCCCACAGCAACCAGCACCGCAGAACTGCCCATCTGAACCACTGGCTCGTACGTTACATTCTCCATCATGGCTCGTAACATGGCCGTCACCAGGTTGGCAGCCGTGGTTGGCTCCAACCTCTTTACTTGGTTCACACATGTCTGTTCTAGGACCCTGAAAGGGAAGATAAAGTTGATTGAGAGATAGAGTATGGAGATCTGAAGCCTGACGTCTGGCGTGGATGTTAAAAACAACATTGTAGTAGTATTCAGCTAACTTCAGGATTAGCTTTGAAAAATACAGGAAAATACTTAGAAATTGATCTGCCAACCTTTTCCCAACTATTTTGGGGTTGGCTTAGTAGCAAAGTCTAACTGGATACAGTTGAGTACCAGTGTTTTTCAAGAAGCGACTGCCTATCTGACCTCCTCAACCTAGTTACCTGTGCAGCCCAATACCCCCGGTAAGACTGGTTGTCAGACTTACTGGCTTTCGACTGTCAAAGATGTTCAAATGGCAACTGGAACATACAGTTTATCGTGCCATCAGAACCACAGAAACTATTCCGACAAAAAGTAGACTATAGCAGATAAATGAATATTTATGTAATGCTGATACAAATTAAATAATTTTTCAAACCGGTCCAGTAGTCCTCAGTTTAGCAAATAAATAAATGAACTCTTCCAATGCATAATATAAAAATACATAATGACTAGCTTCTGCCAGCGGTTTCACCCGCATCCCGTGGGAACTACTTCCCGTACCGGGATAAAAAGTAGCCTATAGCCTTCTTCGATAAATGGGCTATCTAACACTGAAAGAAATTTTCAAATCGGACCAGCAGTTCCTGAAATTAGCGCGTTCAAACAAACAAACTCTTCAGCTTTATAATATTAGTATAGATATGAATTCAGCTTATGATACTTACTTAGTCTGCTATTAATATTTCACAGATAATTAAGGATAAAGTCCTCATATAATATTAGTCATTTTTGATAACAATATTTATGTTTCCAATAACAATGTTCGGCTAGTGGTTTCCTGCAGCTTCTAAGAGATATCATTCACACATCAAAACTATATGAATTCCTTTAGACATTTCTACTGAGTTACACTATTAACTATAACAATAACGAACCAGTTTCAGATGTCATCCACTTCACCAATGGGTGACAAGTATAGGCTGGATGCGAGAAGCCGAAAATCGATCTCAGTGGCGTGCACTTGGAGAGGCCTATGTCCAGCAGTGGACTGCGATAGGCTGATGATGATGATAGGCTGGTTATGTTTTGGTTATCATTATAATTAAAGGGGTCTAAATGTTGGTTAAATTGGTTTAGCTGATATATAATTTTTTTTTAAATACCTACAATAATAAACTGATTTGATTATGCAATAGGGTTACTTAATATTTTTTATTTCAGAACAGAGGACACACATAGAAAGTGATCTATATATATAAAAATGAAACCCGCTTTCCATTGTCACGACATAACATGAAAACGGCTTGACCGATTTGGCTGAAAATAAGAGAGGAGGTAACTTAGACCCGGGAGAAGGTTTATAGGAAGGTTTGAAGTTTTTGACACCATCCGGCTACGGGACGCGGGTGAAACCGTGGGCGACAGCTAGTACAATATAAAATAAATATGTGAAGTATATACTCTGTAATATTTTAATTTATTCTTGCTTTTGAATAAATTCTGAACTTGTATCTCCAGGAAGAGCATTGCTAATAATATTAATATTAACCTGATTTTTAAATAGGCATAATATGATGACATTAGCACAGTTTTGCATGTTTTATTCAACAAAAAACAGGTATTTTAATTAATTGGTTTTCCATTGTAACAATGATTGCTCAATGATTTTGTCATTTCATGGTTTTCTAAGTTTCAAGTTTTATAAAGCATGGTAAACTACTGTAAGTGTTATGTAATAGGTCAAAATTACATATTTTCTATCACTCATTACCATAGGATAAAAAAAAAAACTATTGAGAAATTTTACCTTTTCAAATAGAGAATAGTTGCTTAATGCTTAATAATAACAATTAACATCCAACAAGGAGTTTGGTTACAAAATTAGTCATGCATAAGTGTTAATGATATGGGGGTAATCATATATCTACCATAATGAGGTATGAAAATGTATGTGTGATATCTACAAAGAACAAAGGTGACTAACATAGGTAGGTAGGTATTTATAAGTGTATTGATCTGTAGTAATTATGAAATAAACACATAAATCACCCATATTATCAGCTTAAGACATATTTATAACAATAAACAATAAATTACTCACTTGACAATATTTCCAAGCTGCGTAGTGTTTACTTTCACAGTATTCTTGTAGAATTCGCAAAATATTTCTATCACCTCGTTTGGGTACGCATTGGCTATTTTAGTCAATGATTTTATTACAACATTGTTTACGGAGTTCTCGTTATCACCGACAGAGTTAATTAACACTGTCACTGTATCTGTAAGAGAAAAAATATGTTATTTTTTTGGTACACGCTAGAAGCCGTATAAGTAAACAATGGGAATTGTTCTAAATACCTTTCAGAGATTCGGATTTTGACGAAGACATCTTATCTCAATCACATATCCTTGACCTTCTAAATGGATAATTAGAAATTTCGTCTGTTTTCCCGTTTTTATTCAACGACAATTTGCAGAAATAATAACGAAAACATGACACAGCTGTGCACCCAATGCGTCATAATGACATTTCAAGTCCAGTGTTGTAAGACCGCTTTATACAATACTACCAAAAGTATTGATTTTTGAGCTTATGAAATTCGATAAATTAATTACACTTTATAATTTTTTAATATAAATGGCATTAAAAGATTAGATTTTTTAAGACTACGTTCATTTCAAACTACAATCAAACAGTAGACACAGAAACAACATACTTAAAATTAAATTATAAAATGTGTAATTTGTTGAAAATAATACATGAGAAATTACGACGTTTGCAGTAATTATAGTATTCAAGAAATAATATATAAAAATTAATCATTAATATCAACAAGTAAAATCTACTAAGAAAGTTAATTGTCTATGCTTTAATTGAATAATGTAAAGGCCCGTCTATACAAGGTAAGAAATAAATAGGACAAGCTGATAAATCACAAAATTTTTATTTAAAATGTTTGTTTTATAGTTTCAAATTCTGTACTCATATTGAATATTGTCTTAGTCTTTGATATCTTAACATTTCACATTATAAAATGGAAAAGCTTCTCGATAAATGAATAAAAATAACAAAGGTGTTTGCGCTGATCAATTATCAATATAATTTACACTACGCAACTCAGTTTTATAATGAAATCTCTTTGACATTCAGTTTTGGTTTTACTTTAATTAAGAATAATATTTAAACCGGGCAGTGCAAATAATGAGAACACTCCTTTTCTTTTTGACATTTAACTACAATGTTGCCAAGGAAAATTAAAAATAATATAAAAACAAAGACATTACGAATTATTGCCAAATCCAACTATATTATTCAGAGGCGGTATTAGGTATAATATAAAATTACAAGGAATAACTGGATCATAGTTATTTTTCGTCTTGACAGTACTAAGGTATGAACATTTTTGATAATGGAATTTAAGGAAGTTACCTACTCCAGACCTTTGTAAATAAAATATTGTTTTTGAGATTAGCAAATCAAACATGAACATTAAATAAACCTGTTATGTGCCACTATACTACCAATCTTCAATTGGCTAGATGTTTCACAACAAATAAATAATGTCTAAACAAAATCCAATCATGATAAATAGGCAGTATATATCCGCCTGAAACGTGCAGTTCTATCTGTTTGTAACACGGCTGTATAGTCTATGCTCTTCCTGTTCGACGGTCCGACACGGGCGTGCGACGACAAGAGAATCGCGTTCTCAACTTCTCGCAAATCGTGGATATCGCAGTCGTGCGATCTCATTCTACGAACGGGATTTATTCCCACTGAACGAAAATTAAACTCGTAACACACCATTTTCAACACAATCGTGTATTACCGCATAAAAACGAAAACGACTTTCACCGGATACATCGATAATTTGATTAACGAAAGCAAGGGGGGCTCGCAAATTATCCCACATATCATTGAATTTATATGACAATGTATCCGTGCGTTTGTTCAGTTACCGATATATCTGTGTGATGTACTGTGTTGTTCGTTTAAGTGACAAAGCAAAAGCGTTGGCTCCCATTCGAGACTATTATCCTATTCGTGATTACGTTGGGCCGGGAACTGGCCACTTGGTTTAGTCGCCGCGGGGACTCCAAAGCGGTAAATACGGAGGCGCAGATCCTGCTTCGCATCATTTATCGTCAGGATTGCGGTGAGTACGGTGCCGACGCGGTGTGGTCACCTTTTCATACAATTATTGCGAGTAGACATCGAGGCGAGTTTTGAATTTTCGTACTTGGCATCTGACATTGAAGGCAGCCCGATCAGGTGCCTGTAAGTCTTAAAATAGCTATAAAATGTCAAGTCTGGCCTGGCACCGTAGCAATCAGCTGATCTGTAGCGTTTTAATTATAACGAATTAGGTAACTAATAGTTTGTTGAGACTCGCTAAGATGTCGTTATCGCCGCGTGCATAATCGCTTGATTATTATATTGTTGATAGTCTTATCTTGGAGATAAAGTGTTACATTACATAGATTGGCAGTCTTGACATATATCCAGTGATTTGAACTTTGTCCTTTTTCAGATTTAAAAATGGTGCAGCAAGATTTGACTTAGGCAAGTCAGACTAATTGTTTAAGTGTTAGTCGGGAATGGCTCGGGGCGGCTCACGGGTGTGAGCTCCGAGAGAGCTAGGGACACGGGCCAGTCAAGTGTAGTGTTGTGCTGTGTCTAGTCATAGTGTGTGTGTGAGTGACGGTGGAGCCGGGATGCCCTCCGTGATGTTGTCGGCAGTGCTTGAAGAGGAGCCCGATTTGTATGAGGCGTTCCCACCTCATGTAGACCCCACCGGCATTACTATCCTGACTGATAGTCCTCCAGGTGAGTTATTACTATACTATTAAATTATATTTTGAACCTTAAAGCAATCTCTAATAATGCTTTTTAAATAAATAGTCTCCTTTTAGCATATCACGCTTGTTCTTATCCATGAACAAATATTCTTATGAGATCTATGAATAAGAACATCTTATATAATTTGTATGAAGGTCACAATTACAGTTGTTATCATAGTTTTTAATTGAAAATGATTACTTGATTAATTCAATTTCATGTTGTTTGTTTAATTTAATTGAACAAAAAAAGTCTTGTACTATCATTACTACTATAGAATTGTAATAATCAGATGTTTGTAATTACCTAGTATCTTTATCAATTGATATGATTCTTACTGAATATCACTGATTAATTGAAAGTGTAGAATTTTACAATTTGATTATTGTAAAAACAGGTGCTAGTAATATGACTGGCTAGTAAAGTAGTATTATTACAAATTATTTAATCTGCATTCTGCACAAAATACCTCTTGTTGTGCAATGAAGAGGAAAATTACTGGAGGATTTTGAGTTCTAATGCCATTACAAATAGTGCTAATGATTATTTCTTAAAACACATAACAGCAATAATTAGGACCAATCAATGCTATATTATTTATGCCTATTACAAGTCCTTTTTGCACAACAATGTTAATTTATGATACATGAAATATTGTCTATGTGTTACAGTAATAAATCCTTTGTGGTCATAATCTACTTTATGATTGTTTATCAAAGACCAGACTAACTTTTATTAATGAATGGGCATTCAATAAAATTGCGTTCTATTTTCGAATTGAACTGTAATTTTATTGTTTTCTTATCTGAGTCATGGTGTATCGTTTTTTTTTTCATTTTACAAATGAGTCAGCTTCCCAAAATAGTACACCTTGACTTTTGGATGTTACTTCTCGTAAATAAGATAGTTCCGTTGTTTCGGGCAATAGCTCCAGCGTCCCGTCGCATTCCGGGAACGATTTTAACCGACGTTTTCACGGGAATCTTAGCGGCCGGCCGACGGTTTCTTTTAAGAAAACTCACTTTAAAATATCATTCGTTTTAATAATCCTTGGACTGTATTGTCCTTATACACCCACACGAGAAGCTCTTCCGTTTTTAAAACGAAGTAAATGGTGCTGATGTGACCATGTAGCTGTCCTGTTATAGAGATCCAAAAGCGGCCATACGGAACAACGAATCCTATGAAAACCAAGCAACAATATTAAAACAAAAGAAATAACTATTCGGACATTGCCCGACGGCAATTTCGTTTGGAAAAAAAATCAACAATATACGATTGCTTTTACAGAAAAAATCTATCAAACATGAACGATGGCCTAGAAAATTCACCGCAACTCTGAAATCAGGCAATAGATCAGCAAAACTCCTCACGTCCGTGTTTTTACAACCACCACATATTGTTGCGTGATAAACCATTATAATTTCAATTGCTATTAATTATGTGCTTAAAGAAATTTTCAAGGAATAGAAACTGGTGCGTTAAAGGCAAATTAACTCATTGAAGTAAAAGAAACGAAGTTTTTGTTGCTCCGGTTGGTTACGTGTACAACGGACAAAAAAGTTTTTAGGATTTAAGGAGACAGGCTTTAAACCAAAGAAGAAGGTGTAAGCACATTGAAAAGCTCTAGTCCATAAAAGATTGGGAGTTTGGGACGTATAAGACGTCCATCTGACTTTCAAACCGTATCGTTTCTACTTTTGTAAAAATCAATAACACCTTACGTCTAGTCTTCATTTAAATCAAGACAGAATGTGAAGAACCACAGCAATCTATTTAAACGTGTTGAATGACATCGGCCCAATAGACCTGATAAGGATCAGGCATCTCGGATACTTCAAGTATTCTTGTCGTAGATAAACCAATAAAGCCTCGGTCTGAACACTTTAAGACAGCAAAAATTTTTTATTACACTGTTGTCCGAAGCTAAAAGCGAACCCATCGTTTGCCAAATTCTAAAGAAGTCAAGAGCCCTTTACGGTCATTCTTGAAGATGGTACGTGAATAGAATTTTCCGCTCAGCGTGAAAGATACCCCGTTTTGGGGAGCACTTACTCGGGTTGCAAAGTGCCAGTAAAGGGTAGTTGTTACCACATAATGAGACTCTTGGGTCCTTTTAAATAGTCTATTTAGATAGGTAGCGGTTTGTAACTCGAGTTTATTATAAGCTGGGTCCATTCGCATCACAAATCTTTCCGCTTCCGTATCGATCACTCATGTTCTTTTGAATGAGATAACATAATCGATATGTAGTGACAGGTTACTTCGTTGCCAACCAGCCATTTATCAGGGATCGATTTAGATCGATTATAATTACTGGCGTACTTGCAGGATGAAAGCGAATGATAAAACTCATTTGAACGATTACATCCAAGTTGATTAGTTGAATGGCAATTACTTTAGCAATCTGCCGATATCCCTTCATTATGTCTAAGTACGATGTGAAGCTGGGAAAGTGAAATGAGAACTGGTGTTCAACATTCGTATCACGATCGATTTCGCAAATGGTTCTTAAATGGGTAAAACTGCCTGAGCGAGTTAAGATACTCATAGACTACAAATGGATAAAACACAGCTTGCAAGATCTGAGCTGATCCTTACAATTCTTTGTTTCTATATGGATGTGAAAAAAATCTAAGCAATTGAAATTCCTGCCAAAAAACCACGAAGGGTCTTACACTGAAAACCAACGAACCTGTTCGATCCGCTTCCATATCTAGTCCTTTCGCCATTGACGATGTTCATTGACTTCATGTTTCTGGCCAACCGTCGAGTTTCCCTGAATGAGTGTAATGCTCGGATCATTGTTTGTGAAACAGACGCTTGTTGTGCATTGCGTTGTCTAAACACTCTTAACCGTGACAATAGTGACTTAACATTAGCGAAGTAAGTTCATGTTAGCAACTCTGTTCTATGTATTGTCGACGTTTATTTGTGGGCGTGTTGGGGTAGGGTAAGGATTTGCTGTGGCTGCGATTTGTGAACTGATTTTTTTGCTGTGCTTATGCAAAGGAAGATATCTATGGGTTAGTAGATAGAATTCTGAATTTATCATTACGTTGTAAATAAGTTGACATAGCACGCATTTTCGTAAGCGATATTCCTAGCCATTCTGTCACTTATCTGAGCAGGCAATACGCTGGTTTTGCCAAAAGCAATCGTATCTCGACCCTTACATTCTCTTATTCCCAAAAACCGGATACTAACCCGTGCACCTGATTAAGGAGAGTGTTTGCACCAAACTCTGTTTAAAAAATGCTTAGCTCATGTTTAAAGAATAATTTATTATGAAATATATTACTGAGCAAGTGACATGTTAGTCATTGGAATTGTAATAGTTGAAATAACTGAAGGGATGTGCCATAACGATAACGACAAACAGAATTAGAACATCGAGGTTTCGCAAATGGAAAAGATGAAAATAACCCATTTTCCCAGAACTTTTCTATCACAGGTGCTCTCTGTCTGCAAAGTTTAAGACGACAGATGGGAACATTTCGTCTGAAAGACTTTCACAATATATTTTAAGGTTCAAAGTTACTTGAGAGAGTTTGTTGATAATGTCTGTCATACATAATATTGTCGACATTTTCTTCGTGGGATAAAGTTGTCATTTTAAGGTCTGTTTACAGCCAATAAAGGAGAGAATGGCCAGTATATTATGGCAATAATATCCAAAATGGTCGCGCCTCTTTATTCGTGTTTGCTATCTCATTTTATTACGGTGAATTTAATATAGGACAATGTTTCGAAATGTATCCCTATCTTTTTAAAACTTCGCAAATGTAATTTTTTTTTACCAGATAGGTCTGATTAAATCTGGTTTCCTGTATCTGTTGATCATTAATTTAGAGCAACTGGCTAATCATGTTCTCGTGTATTGTCAACTAACGCACTCTTAGTAAAATCAATTTGATATCGAATGTTATGTCAATATTTTTGTGAACGTTATTAATTTGTTCTGCTATAGAAACTTCCGTAAGCTCTAGGTGGAATATTACTCATATTTGGATCCTTTTCAGCATTTTGTTGACAAGTATAGTGACGATTGAAAAGTCACTATGCCTAGTTGATTAGAGTTTTAACTGATTAATGATACATTTTCTTTGCCTAAAGGCAGAACTGCTACATCTTCTAAAATACATTAATTAAAAGTAGCTACTGAAATCCCTTTTTCGAAAGAATTCTGATAAGATACCGATCCTCAATAATCCATCTTCAACCTTCATAAAAAACAGCTGATTTTTAAGAACAACTCGAAACAGATTTTGCACAAACCCGTCAGATGTTAGGAGAAAGTTCTTTCTAATGAATAATAAGTGTTTAATGTCTGTAATTTATTCCAACCTCAGATTGAGAATGGTTGCAACTGTTTATAAGAGTGTTGCCAATATTAAAAATAAGTGCAGACAAACTACTCGTCTATTCAAGCTAATTAGGCGTGAGGTGTTTAGAAAAACATAATAAAGCTCTCACAATGTCGTACACAAGTCTGTTTCTTATTTTAATTTGGTTTTATTGTTCTATCTATCAATAGTAATAGTTTTCTATTACTGATGTTATTTTTACCCTATAATCTGCACATGAGTCCTCGCCAAATCCTTTCGTCTATTTTGCGGCCCCTTCTTGTTTGCCTTCCTGTTCATCATTATTTTCCATTACATTTATACAATCTTTTATTATCTCTAATCCTAACCGTCACCGTCCACATTCTTTACAACTTCTTCATAGGCGTCACTTTCATGATTGCTCTCTATCTTTGCTTGTCCTATCCATAAATTACACAATATTATTGAATAATCACTCCCCAGAATCAACAAGTGAACCGGACCTTTGCATATGCAGATATTACTAGAATATTCTACTCAAAACAATAAACGCTATTAATATTCTAGTCCCATCTAGGTCACAGCACAATGTTTGTTATCAATGTAGGAGGCAAACAATTCTCATCTCAGTAATAAGCGTTATCAATGAAGAAATCTGAGCTAGTGATAACAGTATCTAAAGTACTACTGGTGATAAGACTGTGTGAATTTATAGTTCTCTTAGTCATTGTAAGCAGGATTATCTCTCTGAAAGAAATTGTAATGCGCTTTTTTTAATGCGTTCGATTCGATGACGTATAACACTGTCATGAGTGAATCATCGAGATAAAAATCCCTTTTGAGGGGTTTCCTATAAAATGAGTGTGAATATATACTTAACTGCCACAATTGGTGTGTGTGGTTGGAGATTCAAATCGGTTAAATTGTTATTGGGATTTCCCATATACAATTGGAGGCAAAAACTACGCATCATGCTGTTGATGACTTCAATTACACAAACTTTTCTATAAGGAGAATTAACAAAAAAAACTCAAATTATTTTCACGATAAAATGGTCTTTTTACCAAGCTTGCAAAGGTTCTGTTGACCACGATATCAATTTTCATTCGGCATGATAGGAACCATAATACAATGGCTTTTTTTTTTTGTCCTTTCCAGGGTCTCGTGTTAGTTCGATCTCGAATTTCATATGGTCAATCAACAGATTTTGTTCCGCAGTTTGATCGTGAAAATGTCTCAATTAGATATCAATTACTTTACCGTTAATATCTTCAGTTAGACTTATAGGTATTTCGGTTTTTTATCCAATTAGTAGTTATTGCTTCATTAAAAACTTGTATTAGGTATTAAAAAATGACCATATCCTCTTGTTTACCAAGATTTCCTATAACTAGACTTGAGTACTTAAATCCTAGGAACGTGGCGACTTAGTAATAAGACACGTCTTTTATTACACCTCATTGCGTATTGTTAAGACTAGTCTTCGTAATTTACGTTCCTATAAAATTTACATGACATAACGCACGTATGCTTCCTCAACTACGTATCTATAATTATCTATGAGTCTGAAAAACAATGTAAATAAACACGAAATAAAAAACTAGGTGAGGTTGCATCGCAAGCACGTGATTACGCTTTGTAAGATCAGCAAAACGGTCCAGCGATGGTCCGATGCCATGCGCTCGCGCTTAGTGGGGGTAACACGCCACCTGGCGAAAGTACAGACCCTAATCGACATGATTTAGCGAATAGAATCTTCACACCTGCTTATTTTGGATCGATAGTCATCTGTAACGTATGTAACTTTAGATAAGGAGGGGTACAAAAATTGTCTATTCAGATGGTGTAATATACCTAATTGAGTCAAATGTAATTTGTCCATACACTTGTACTTCCTTAAATTATTGCCAGTCTTAGCAAATCTGGGGTTCTCATTCGCGTTTGGCGGTTGTGCGTGCTATCTCAAGGCCACTGAAGAAGGCGGGCCGATGCCATGCGCTGGCGCAGTTAGAGGGGGGTAACACGCCACCTGGCGAAAGTGTAGACCCTAATTGCGATGTTTTTGTATTCATGAAATAATAACTGCGTTTGAATGGATTTTTAGAAGGGGCAAATAGAGGGGTATCATTTAAATATTTTTACATAGCGAAAACTGCTGTATAATACAACTTAAAGTATTATAGATTTCGCGGATATAAGATAGCAGTACGTTGAGTGCTTATTAGAATCCTATCGGTGTTAGTACGCCATACAAATTAGAAATCTTAATCTCAATAGGGCTTACAATGATTAAGATAGTATTATGTATCCTATAATTAAATATTTTGATGACATCGCCATATTTTTATTAGGATACATAATACTATCTTAATCATTGTAAGCCCTGTCATCAAAATATTTAATAATAGGATACAGATTTAATCTATTTGTTTATAATAATAAAATTATTAGATACGAATTTCTCAAAAACATACGCGAGAAATGGAATATTTTTGTTACAGTAGGTTAAACACCTGTCGTGACCTTCAGTGTAAACTTTGAACTTGTTATAATGTTTCTTAATACTGGAGGTTTTATTAGTCTACTATGCCTATTTAAACAACAACCCCTTCTGGTTACTGCTATATCTAAGAACCCTTTAAAAATAATTAAGTTACCGAATTAACAATACCTATTAATTTTTGATGATGCCCAATCTTCCTTAACTTTTTTATAAATCTGAAAACTAGACATTTGGACAAAATAAAAAGTTGTTTTTTTTTTTTTTTGCTGTGCTGTATACAATCATTTTCCTCCAAAATCACTTAAATCATTAAATAAATCAAACCTATGGGTGAATAACTAATGAGCACAGCTCTAAAAAGCTGGCAGTACAAAGTGGGCAAAAATTAAAAAAAAAAAGCTCAAAATTTGTTGCTAATTTGTTGCTAATTAGTTGCCAAATAATCGATTTTTTTGCTTTTGCCGATTTCGAGAAATCGTCAACAATGCTAGCTTCACCATAAGCTGGCATGGATTATAAGATAAAAGTAAAGGTAAAATAAACAAAATCACTACAAATTTGTTGCTAATTTGTTGCTGTATAACCAAAATAAATTTGAGGTGCAAAAATATTTTTTTTGTTTCAAATAGAAAATTTTTCTTTGCTTTGCGCGCTTGAATGTCAATTGTTTCATGAAAAAAATATGAAATAAATTTGTTGCTCGTCACAGAACTGTTCCTTGTCACTTAGAGAACCAGCAACTAAATAGACACCCGACGATCGGGTGTCTTGAACTTCGGTGACTAACAAACCGGCCATGCTGGCTTGAATGTCGATTTTTCCGGTGAAAAACGTTGAAATGAATTTGTTGCTCGTCACAGAGGTGATTAATGTCTCTCAGAGAACCAGCAACTAAATAGACACCCGACGATCGGGTGTCTTGAACTTCGGTGACTAACAAACCGGCCATGCTCGCTTGAATGTCGATTTTTCCGGTGAAAAACGTGGAAATAAATTTGTTGCTCTTCGCAGAACTGTTAGGCATCGATCGGAGAACCAGCAACTAAATAGACACCCGATGATCGGGTGTCTTGAACTTCGGTGACTAACAAACCGGCCATGCTGGCTTGAATGTCGATTTTTCCGGTGAAAAACGTGGAAATGAATTTGTTGCTGTTCTTTGGCATTAAAAATGAACTAAGCATTGAGTACTTTCCAGAAACTATATATTGATTAATTTTAGTATACTCTTATAGCCACGTAATCAACTGGTAACATTGGTGACTAGTATTCAGTATTAATATTTTTTTATTTTTCAATTTTATATTTTTTTCGCTTTTTTTTTGAATTCTATTTTTCTAAGCCATCCTTAAGTCGTGGTGGCCTAGTGGGTAAAGAACCATCCTCTCGAGTATGAGGACGCGGGTTCGATTCCAGGTCAGGCAAGTACCAATGCAACTTTTCTAAGTATGTATGTACTTTCTAAGTATATCTTGGACACCAATGGCTGATAAAAAGGTGAAGGAAAACATCTTGAGGAAACCTGGACTATAAAGTCTGAAATCACCAACCCGCATTGAGCAAGCGTGGTGATTAATGCTCAACCCTTCTCCGTGTGAGAGGAGGCCTGTGCCCAGCAGTGGGACGATAAAAAAAAAAGGCATTAACAGTAACAGTAAGCCATCCTTGAGCGCTAATAAGCAAAAAAAAAATTATCGAAATCGGATGACCCTAAAGGCCATTCCTGTAACTTCCCGCTAGATACATTAAGCGTTCGAATGTTGCCGCTTGTTGCGATGTTTTTGAGCTCGTCAATTTATGAGAGCTCAACAATTTGACTTGTGTTATTTTGAGCTCTCCTATTTATTTAGTTGCTGGTTCTCTAAGTGACATTAATCACCTCTGTGACGAGCAACAAATTCATTTCAACGTTTTTCACCGGAAAAATCGACATTCAAGCCAGCATGGCCGGTTTGTTAGTCACCGAAGTTCAAGACACCCGATCAACGGGTGTCTATTTAGTTGCTGGTTCTCCGATCGATGCCTAACAGTTCTGCGAAGAGCAACAAATTTATTTCCACGGTTTTCACCGGAAAAATCGACATTCAAGCCAGCATGGCCGGTTTGTTAGTCACCGAAGTTCAAGACACCCGATCGTCGGGTGTCTATTTAGTTGCTGGTTCTCTGAGAGACATTAATCACCTCTGTGACGAGCAACAAATTCATTTCCACGTTTTTCACCGGAAAAATCGACATTCAAGCCAGCATGGCCGGTTTGTTAGTCACCGAAGTTCAAAACACCCGATCATCGGGTGTCTATTTAGTTGCTGGTTCTCCGATCGATGCCTAACAGTTCTGCGAAGAGCAACAAATTAATTTCCACGTTTTTCACCGGAAAAATCGTCATTCAAGCCAGCATGGCCGGTTTGTTAGTCACCGAAGTTCAAGACACCCGATCGTCGGGTGTCTATTTAGTTGCTGGTTCTCTGAGAGACATTAATCACCTCTGTGACGAGCAACAAATTCATTTCAACGTTTTTCACCGGAAAAATCGACATTCCAGCCAGCATGGCCGGTTTGTTAGTCACCGAAGTTCAAGACACCCGATCGTCGGGTGTCTATTTAGTTGCTGGTTCTCTGAGAGACATTAATCACCTCTGTGACGAGCAACAAATTCATTTCAACGTTTTTCACCGGAAAAATCGACATTCAAGCTAGCATGGCCGGTTTGTTAGTCACCGAAGTTCAAGACACCCGATCGTCGGGTGTCTATTTAGTTGCTGGTTCTCTAAGTGACAAGGAACAGTTCTGTGACGAGCAACAAATTTATTTCATATTTTTTTCATGGAACAATTGACATTCAAGCGCGCAAAGCAAAGAAAAATTTTCTAATTGAAAAAAAAAAAAATTTTTGCACCTCAAATTTATTTTGATTATACAGCAACAAATTCGCAACAAATTTGTAGTGATTTTGTTTATTTTACCTTTACTTTTATCTTATAATCCATGCCAGCTTATGGTGAACCTAGCATTGTTGACGATTTCTCGAAATCGGCAAAAGCAAAAAAATCGATTATTTGGCAACTAATTAGCAACAAATTAGCAACAAATTTTGAGTTTTTTTTTTTTAATTTTTGCCCACTTTGTACTGCCAGCTTTTTAGAGCTAATGAGCACCAGAGAAATCTATGCACAGAATTAATACAATTAAGGATAACAAAGAAACAATAAAAGCGAACAGCGTAATCATATTAAATACTAAGAAAGTAAAATATATGGATACAGTCATTACGTTTCCTGCTATTGAAGTTACGTATTATACGCTAAAAAGATTTATCTCATGATTTCCGTTAAGAGATTCATCTGCTGTGGTCTACGTGACTCGAGGCACCGAGGTAGTGATGGCTTCAACGACCTTTATAATTAGAATCTTCAATAGTTAAGCTACAAACTCATAATGTCTGTTTATCAAGTATTTAGCAGGTTCAAGGAAAATTATGATGGTCATGATAAAACTGATAAGACAGGACCAATTTCGCGTTGAAGAGAAAGGGCTCTAAGTGTCCTGATAGAAAATGTGACGTAACAAGTGATTATATTTTGCAACACTGCATGAGAAAAGTTGCTACATTGTATTGCATAACTAGTTGAAACACCTAAGTGTAATTGCTTCGAGTTATGCTGTGATAATCTTTGTGAAGATTATGTCAGTAAACTCTTTTGTAGTTATTTTTCTCCAGGTACTCTAACAAAGGTTGTATGTGACACCAGAAAAGTATAATATAAAATAGAGGACAAAATTCGCAATCGGCTTAGTCACGATTCAGCATAAGAACCTACCAGTCAAGCTCGTGTTGCGTTTTACCTCATAATTTGAAGTGAATTGTTTAATTAATTGCGCTAAAGACCTAATTTGGAGACCCAGTTTTAATCAATATTGGCAAATCTATGTCAAAAGTTTTTTACTGTCTTGATTATCTTAAGTGTCATCAGGCTCGAAGGAGAGAACTATTATAGTTTGAAGAGTGATCTAAGTGACAAGATAAATGTGATTTATTATGGTGCCTCTTGCGAGTTTGAGTCATACTTTGCAAGATAAAGTGGTTCATTCATGGTGTAACTGAAGACAATGCGAGATCTTAGACTGTGCCTTTATGATGGCGTTGGTTGTACAAAAGATTCGCAAGTCACATACCATGGAGGGGGTATTGGTGTGGCCTAAGCGTAAGTCTGTTTGATGTGGTAAATGGATTAAAATTCTTTGCACGTTCCTCTGGCTTTTATATTCATGTTTTTCAGTCATAAAACAATATTTTTGAAGAAGATTTTAAGAACCCTTTTAGTTTTACGCCCTAACTTCCGAAGTTCTTAGAATGCCTAGCGCACAAAATGTAAACAATTGAAAGGCCGCAATGCCCAGTCATAGAAGCAATACAATAAATCTTAATTTCTTCCGTTTGTGATGCATCGAGATCGGTATTCCGAGTATGCGCATGAGTTGGTGTTGCCGTGAATTTTGGACGCTTTTCAAAATGCAGGAACTTCCTTCCTGATTTCTGAGAATCTGAAGATAGTTTTCTTGAACTATAGATCTGTTTATTTATAAACTTCGTTAATAAATTTCTAATTTGGTATCTCTTTACATTCGCACCTGTGATTTCATTCTCAGGTAGTTTTGCATTTCAAAGAACTACTCGTACGTACTTAGAGGTTTTACCCACTTTACCCTTATACCTACAACATTCAGGAAGATTGTCCAAGAGTTATTTTAGCAACCTTAAGAATGCCGTGTGAATTCGCACGTACAGCAGATATAACGACCGCAATTAACAGCTCCTATTATGTCACCCATAAATATTACAAACTGAATAACTCATGGGAACAGCACGATCATCCAACGTCATGAGTGACGTCACAAACCCATAATAGTATTGCCCTGTTCCTCAAATTCATTACGTATAAGGAAGATCCTTTTCGTGTTGTGAATAAACGGTGTTCCTATGCATGAAGAAAAGGGAAAATTATTAAGGAAAAGAAGGTTATACATAGTTGGTGAATCTTCGTGAAAGGCAACCTTTCTTCCTGTGAGGTCTTTTGATTACGCTCGAGGCTTTCATCAAATAAATGATGAGAAAGATTATTTTTGTTCCGTAGTTTTCGTAATGACTTTCATGTGTATGTTGATGATTGTGTCGTGCTTGGAGCCCCCTGTCTTCGGTAAAGCTATTTAATATTTTTTTTCCTTACGATGCGTGTTCGATTCAGCACAAGGACTTTTCATACCACACCCCTTTGTCTATTTCAACCTGTCCCACTGTTCAGTGTTGTATTCACTTCTCTATTTATATCGGCCGTGTCCATACTGATGGCTTTGACGTCATTAACTGCCATAAGCACAGCTTTATGCCTTTCATGCAGGATTATTGCGTTCTAGAAAATTCAATTGAGGTCCGACTGAATGAGGAGGAAAACATATCAATGGCACATTTTCTTGGTTCCCATACATGACTTGTATGTTTGTTGATAGATTATTCATAGTAATCCCCGACCGTTTTTTGGTGCAGTTGACAACTGTCAGTCTGTACAAAAAACTGTATTTTCCCTAGAACACAGTCAGCTATATTTATTTTTTCCGTAAAAGTGACAACACTTATCAGTCATTTCTCGTATAGATGCTAAGCTTGTTAATTAATTTAATATTATTTTTAGGTAGGTTAGGTATCCGTGTTTATGACGATCGGTATAATCTTATCTATGCCTGACGTTTGTCAATGACGTTCGTTTTAATATTTTCGTATCATCTAGGATGTGATCTATTTACCTACCTACTAATATTATTAAGGTGATGAGTTGGTTTCTTTGCTTTAACGTCATAATCTCAGGAACGAAGTATATTAGGTATACTGGTACGATTTGCCTGCCTCGTGGGTCTAGTGGTCGCAAGCGCGGCTGCTGTTCTCGAGGTCTCGGGTTCGATTCCCGGGTCGGGCCGAAATCGCTTTGTGGGTTCTCTTGAACTTTCACAAAGCAGCCTGTAGTCTGGAAGTTGGTGATTGATTCACGCGTGCATCGGAGAGCACGTAAATGTCGGTCCTGCGCCTGATCTCTCTCCGGTCGTGTCGGATTGCCGTCCCATCGGGTTATGAGGGTGAAGGAATAGGGAGTGCACCTGTGTCTGCGCAAATGCTCGTGCACTATAGTATGTCCTGCGCAGCTGGCTGATCTCCTTAAATGAGAACAGCCGCCGTGGCCGAAATCGGCCGTGGACGCCATTATTATTACGATTTGCAAAAATATTTTAATGTTGGAGCAAGGCTTTAGGCAACTTATTTATCCAAACAAGAGGTCAATAATAATCCGAATCTTATTTAGATAAGCAATAATGATTGCATAATAAAATTCATTATGTTTTAATACAAAACGGCAACAAATTAAACTTCAATAGATAAAAACATTAAGAAACAACATTGGATGCGCGTGAGCATAACAAAACAAAACAATAAACAAGATTAAAGTAAGTAGTGCCATCTGTCAATGGTGATGCCAACTCACAGTAAACATCTGATAGATTTAATTGCATTGAATCTTATCCGACCTCTGTAGATGTCAGTCGTGACTTCGTGAGATTCTTACCAGCGTGTGTTTATTTTTAAAGTAGGGTTGACGCCTTTTGAAAATTTAGGTTGTCAAATAATGATTAGTGAAATTGTAATGAAAATAAGTAAAATTAGGAATAATAAAATGTACTTTTGTCTGCATTTATATTTTCTATACCAAAGTAAGACTTTTTAATATGTTTAGCAACAAATCGAAGCTAATTTAAACCGCATTCCAACACGTACTTCATAAATGTTACCATGTAACAAAATAAATTACTGAATTTGTAAATAGCAACATAATATACGATGGAAGTTGCCAAGTTTGTTAACAAATTAACCCTATTTGATGCGCAAGCGACGCTGTGCCGTTGACGTTGCTCTGACGTCACTAAGATATTAGTTACGATATTAAGAAGTAGATGATTAAAAAATGTCAGAGATATTTTTGTTATTAATGACTGTCCCGGCCCACGAATATAGATTAAAGTAAAAATAAATAGGCTTAATAGGATATTTTTAGTAGGTATGTGGGTATATTTTTAAAGGATCTAATTAGGTTACTTTTTAAAGCGTAGGCGATCTCCAATAATTCTAAGGAACCTTTAAAAGTTTCTTGGTTTAGATTCAATTCTTATTCATAAAAATGGTTATATGAAAATGAAATATTTTATTATTTTTATTAAAGAAGTTAATTTATTTTCAAGTTAGCAGCCCTAGTTGTGAACATACGCACAGTGGGTTCACACAATCTCAGAAAATAAAAATGCACACTATATCGCATATTGAATGAAACTGCAGTAACACGTTGACTTTAGTAAGTGAACCATAATAAAATTGATGGAGGAGTAAAATTTTTTATTATAACTTAATAACAAAGTAAATTAAATCAATAGGACAAAACATAGAGATGGTTGGTTTTACAATATTTACTGTGCGATAAAAAATAACACGATGTTCATATCGAGCAATTAATTCTAAAATAATTAACAATGCACGCGTTGGGTGCACGCCACGTCATATGAAATTAAAAATACAAAGATAGCTTTTTGTACGCAGCTTTTAATGTTAAAAATACATCGGAAAGGTATTTTTTCTTGTTTTGGTCATGATTCACAAAGCAGTGTGTAATTTCATGTCTGACATATTGTATGCAAAAGTAAAAACCGGTGTGCTACCAGATTCATGTAAAATTAAAAGGTTTTGATTATCTCCCAAAGTAACTGGTGTTACGAAGCGATCTGTCATCATAATTTGCCTCAAAATTTCTAAGAACCCAAGCTAAAAAACTTTCACTTGGTTTTTGGATTACTAATATCCATATGTAATGTATATTATGTATTTGCGCATTAAGATAAGCTGAAACAACGCAGTTTTCTTTCTAAACACAATAAAATACAACTTAGGTACCTACTACATCCCATTACCAAATTGCCGTGGAATATTGTTAAGAAAAACATTGTTCGTATATCAGTGGCTTGTTACATTCCAATCTGGTTGAATGCAAAAACTTTATAGAAATCACTGATAACGTATCCAACAGTAGGTACCTACTTTCTTTTTATTCAGAAAATACTTGTAAATATATGTCCCATAATATTTTCTGCATCTTGATTCCGTAGGCTTGGAACGAAGCGTAATTTAATAAATCCAGGGTTATAAAAAAATGCGGATTTTGCGATAAAACTGTACGAGGTAGGATGAAGAATAAAGCTCAATCTGGAATATTATAGCTGATTGGATCTCCTCTTTCGATGGGACCAATATAGAAATAAGGCCTTCTTTCAGGGGGTTTATTTCTATTATGATAGCACAAAATCTCCTGGATACGGCAACAGTAATGAATAAAATGAAATTATCTGCAAATTCCCAGCGTTCCGCCCGACCTTGGAAAAGTCAAATTGATGTGACATTCACATTAGAGGTATAACTCAATAGTATAGCCAGATGAAGTGAAAATAGCAGATTATCTCGATAAAAACAAACCCAAAATAGCCGTAAGTTTACTCCATCTGATAAAACAAACGGTATCTTAAACCCAATAATAAACTCTTGGTATGCTTACGTACTTGCATGGCTGACGTCACAATCGCCATATCAGTTCTTGGTAAATTATAATCAATACGAAAATCTGGGAGAAACTTCTTACTGAATTTTGTTTGCCTAGATCGGTTAGATTTAGTTCATGTTATATTGAGCTGTCCTACTTTAACCTCTATCTCAGGTCAGTTGATTTAGGGGAAGGTGGAGTATCCTTGCCAAGAAGTCACCTATAGACTAGACCCTAGATCATAATAGGTAGCTAAGTAGCATGAAGCAGGCTCTGGAAATAATTATATTTCTTAGCTGTTCGCACAATGAAAGTATTCCTATAACGTTTTGAGCGTATGAGGGATGAAAGTCAATATAAAATTATTTTTATATTATCCTGTCTTTACTCAACTCTAGTTAATGTCAGCCATATATCGTTATATTTATCCTTTATCCTCCTTTCCACACGTAACCTGGTTTGATTGATGTGGTTTTCTATCGATCAAACAATCAATTATTTTTATACGGGTTAGGATTACATTAGATTTGGCAATACTCCTCAATCATGTCGAATCGAAATGCTTGATCACATTAGAGGCCTAACAAAAAAAACAAGTGAATATTATGTTTTTTCAATTGCGCTTGGACGGAAAATATATCACGTACCTATTTCTTATAAATGAGCAATTTTCTCATTAAAAAGATCGTCCGCTTCTAAAGAACTTTACGTGTATTTGTTTTTATTAGCTTCCATTTTTTTACCCACGACGGAACGGAGCAGGTATATGCGTTTAGGGTGAGAGATGTGCGTTTGTGTGTTTGTGTGTTTGTGTGTGCGTTTGTGCAAAGTAATGTTCCCACATATCTTCTAAACTAATGATCTGATTTTGATGCGGTTTTCACTATAGGGTTTGTGTTCGATGAGTTCATGTTCTTAGACAGGTGTCATGGCTGTAACTCACTAGGGGGCGCCACAATATTAGTCCAAACAGCAAAGTAATGTTCCCACCTACCTTCTAAGCTAATGATCCGATTTTGATGCGGTTTTCAATAACGTTTTTGTGTTTAATGAGTGCATGTTCTTAGATAGGTGTCATGGCTGTAACTCACTAGGGGGCGCCACGATATTAGTGCAAAAGAGCAAAGTAATGTTCCCACCTGCCTTCTAAACTAATGATCCGATTTTGATGCGGTTTTCAATAACGGTTTTGTGTTCGATGAGTTCATGTTCTTAGATAGGTGTCATGGATATTAATCACTAGGGGGCGCCACAATATTAGTGCCAAACAATGTTACAATATAATCAAAACGTCCAATTACAATTCTGTTTTCATCAGCAATGTGTACGTGCTTAATGCATGTTCCCAAATAATAAAGATTACGCCTGTAACTCACTAGAGGGCGCTACAATATCGGTGCAAAATAATATTGCAATAACATATTATATAGACTATAATTCGTATATATTCTCCAAAAAGTCTGAAATAAAATTAAGCAAAATTAAAAATTTTGAAAAAACCCCCGACGGTAAAAATCTTATTGAAAAATAATAAAATAACTCAAAACCCCCGACTTAACCCAAT
Organism: Helicoverpa assulta; assembly: GCA_963856015.1. Lineage (NCBI taxonomy): Eukaryota > Metazoa > Arthropoda > Insecta > Lepidoptera > Noctuidae > Helicoverpa > Helicoverpa assulta. Next base: position 2,152,475 of record CAWLCW010000008.1, read on the forward strand.
TATATAGGAATGACCGTCGGGGGCTGCCTTTTTCAACTTTCAACAATTAATTGAGTGTATTTTATGTCATTGTTAAACATCTACAATTCTTCAATAATTGTATTCACGACACTAGAATCCTTTTGCTGGTTTAATGGCAGCTCCCGACGGATATTCCTATATAATTGGGTTAAGTCGGGGGTTTTGAGTTATTTTATTATTTTTCAATAAGATTTTTACCGTCGGGGGTTTTTTCAAAATTTTTAATTTTGCTTATGTTCTATTGGGAAGACCGCAGAGAAGCATCCTAAAAAAAGTAATCCTAAAGCTATTTGCTTGAACTAGTAAAATTGTTTTTCACACTGTAAAGTGCAAACTATAAAGAAACTATTATTTCTTCAAAGACGATTAAACGTGTAAATTGGCTGTTAATATAGAAAGAAGAAAACTTTTATTTGTACAACATCGGAAGTAAACCCACACGCGAGCGTTGGGCCGGAAATTAACTAACCGGCTAGACAAACAGTCTTCTCTGGAACATGGCAGGCCAATTTATTATCTATCTATAAGAGGATTTTTTGAAGATAGCGATAAGAAATGATAGATTTTTTTTAATATAATTTCCGGAATTAATCAACGAACTAAGATATCGAAAAAAAGGCGAAAACACGCTCTAACACACTTTCCGAGAAGAAGGAATAATACCTGTTTTTTATAATTCAATATTTAATATTATTCTACTCTTGTTTTCCCATTTACATAGTTCCTTACTGCAATTTGCAATGTATTTTTTTTTATCGAAATCGTCATCTAAATCCACTACAGACTACCAACTAGTAACCGTGGAAATTCGCCTATAAATCTGAAAAAATCTGCACAACAATCAAACCATGCAACACCGCATAAGTTAAACTTAACAATAACTAAGTAAGTAATAACTTGAAATAAATCGTGTACGGTCTATCAATCGCAGCGGCTGGTCGGCGACTGCATTGTAGATAACCTCGCCTTATCACTTGTTTACTTAACACTCAAATGCAGCTCGCAGGTATAAACGGCCATGTTGCTTTGTTAGTAAGAATTGTGACGTCACGATTTTTTTTTTTAAATTCGTTTTTTTTTGGTTAGTTGTTTAGGAGTTCTTGGCTGGGAATATGACTTGAATTTTAAGTGACATCACGTTTTTTTTAATTAGGAGGTTTTTTTGGACAGTAATTGAAGTATTTAGTAGTTTTTGACTAGACATGCGTTTGGGTTGTATAGTTTTTTTTTGTGTTATCCAAACTAATATTATAAATGCGAAAGTAACTCTGTCTGTCTGTCTGTCTGTCTGTCTGTCTGTCTTTCTGTCTGTCTGTCTGTCTTTTCTTCACGCCTAAACTACTGAACCGATTTGTGTGAAATTTGGTACAGACATAGTTTGAAACTTGAGAAAGGACATAGGATAGTTTTTATTACAAAAAATAAAAATAAAAAATAAAATTTATTACGGACATACAGTGCCATCTATTGGTCAAATGTCGAGCTGTTCCTATGCTCCGTAGATAGATGGCGTTAATCGCGCAATGGTGTCATTACACGTGTTCGGTTCATGTTATTGTTTTAATTCATCGGAAAATCCATCAGAAAAATGTAAATAAACAGTAAAAAGGTGATATAATAAAAGTTTTACTACAAAGAAAATGCTCTAACGGAGTATAGATAATTCTATTAGTACTACGCGCAATGGTGTCGATCGTTACACGAGTTCGGTTCATGATGTTTTAATTCAGTACCTAATTTAATTGAGTATAGATAAATAATCCGAGTTGTCACTATGCTCGATAGATGGCGTTGGGATCGAAATAGATCGCGCTATGGTTTCGTTACACGCATTTGGTTGGGTATCGGCCGAGCGCTTCGGTACCGTCGTGGAAAAGTTGTATTGTCGGTTGTATGGTCGTTTATGTGGATTGGTCCTGTTTCGTAAATTCTAAATTGGTTCCGTTGTATTTGTCGCGGGCAAAACTACCCATGCTAAAAATGCGATAATAACTCTGTCTATCTGTCTTTCTGTCACGCCTAAACTACTGAAACGATTTAGATGAAATTTGGTACAGACATAGTTTGGAACTCGAGAAAGGACATAGGATAGTTTTTATCCCAAAAATCCTGCGGGAGCGGGAACGTCTCAAAAATCCCGCGAGATCGGGAACTATGTGGGTAAAACCAAAAATCTGCCGGAAGTCACTATTCCACGCGAACGAAGTCGCGGGCAAAAGCTAGTCTGTAATATAGCGCAATTTAAAAGATGACGTCAGATTTTTTTCTTTATGTTTTATCTTTAGACATAGAGTGTATTCGTTATGGTTTACTTGACATTTTCAAAGCGTACAAAGTGGTAAAAATGTTCTCGTTCAATCCTCAATTTATCAACGTCAGTACGGGGTACAGAAGAAAATTGACTCCCATCTACCGAATTTAACCTCCTAAAAGCTTTTCTATTGCCTACGCGACACACCAAAATTGTGTAGAAATGGGTCCTAAATTGATTTCTTTAGTACTTGTCGCTTCTGTACTTACAAATAATTTTGGAATAATAATTTCATAAATAGTTCCTAAAATTTAATCGACTTCTAGTCTTGCCATATCACCGTTATCTGAACACATGTTACACCATTAATCAATTTACCTGAACATAGTGGTTACACGGCACACGGAGGTTTACGTTAAATGGAGTTATACAGAGCTATTTCAATGGCTGATGGATAATCAATACTCGTACATTTTTAATTCCGTGTCATTGCCCTCTTAATGATTCAGGTAAGTATACAGTAATTTTGATTTATTTACTTCAACGGAACACGTGAGGTATTTGGATCGTATGCCAGGTCGAGCAAAGGGCGTATCCTCAGATGTTCATTTATTTTACACTCACAATCTCAACCTGCGATTACGTATGCAATACGAAAATTTCGTTTTATTGGCTCGCGGCCAAAACGTTGCGTTTTGCTTTGATTCTGTTTCTATTTATACGACTGTTCATGCTGTTATCGTGTGATATCTACGTGTTGTTTACTTGACGTATGAAGCTACTTAGTTTTCCTGAAAGTTTCAGTTTGTTACTACGTTATGATAGTACAAGATTTTCGAAGTAGGAACTTATAATGCAACTCATAAACACTGCACCAAAATAAACCACAAATTAATTAATTGAAGTTCAACAGCCTAAATTAATCAAGTAACACTGTCCTTGAGTAAACATTTGTTTTAATTGAAAAACTAATTAAGTTACGTTTGGTCTATTGTACCGGGTCGCACGTCACACGGTCAAATAAACAATGGAAGTGTGACAGTGTTGGGGCGCGCTATCGCATTTTCCGGAGGCTGGCGAGCTTGCGGCGGCGGGCGGCAGTGCCGGCGGCGCGCGCGCACCGAAAGCATGTGCCCCGCGCCAACAGTGCGATGTACATAGAACCCGCCGCGTTTCGCGCACCCAGCGCGGAGTCCCTCGCCGTCTCCGACCCGCCTATCTGGACGCAGTGCTTACCCTCTCCGTTATTCGCAGGCAAGAAAGCGCCCCTCAAAACATTCGAGGAGATCCAGCCCCTCATCCAACAGGGCCGCAAGCGCGAGCTCAAGCTACTCATCAGAGAGAACTCCTGGCCGATCAACAGCCCCGTCCGCGCTTCCCTGTGGCCCGCGCTCTGCAGACAACATCAACATGGAAAGTCTATGCTCGACGGATTCTACTGGGACATGGTTACACAGGTCAGTGCTCTTTCAAATTACGCAACGCCACGGCGATAGGTTTTTTTCCAAGGTGTGCGACCAACTTCACTAACTTGTTTTGCACGTAAAGAAATTCTTTTGAACTCGCAAGGTAACGCGCGGTGCGCTGCCGAGAGCGTTATCTCGCGAAACCGGCGAGCGCTTAATATTTCCAAGGTCATGTCTATTTACTTTACACAATACCGCCAAATGTTAGGTAGATATCGCGCCCCCCAGATAAGAAGGCGTCGTCCCCTCCAAGGTCTCGTGAGTTTTCGGCGCGTTTTTATTCAGGTGCTCTCTTTGGCAACAAGTAACACTCGCGAGCGCTTCGTTATTCAAGTCAGGTGCCCGTTGTTGACCACAAAACCCACTCACACAGGCGCAACTTGTCCTTGTAACTGAAATGTGCGTGAAGTTAACAATAAAAAGTCAATCTTGCCGCCGAGGCTACGTATTAGTGTCATGTGGAATATCACGTACTTAAACATCTATTTAGTTAAAATTTGTTCGAGTCATAGGCCTGTCTATCAGAGCGCGGGTCCTTGTGTACGACATCAACGTGCGCTCGCGCATCCTCGCGTCACAATGGGAGCTCTCGCGCATCTTAATTAGCCGCGGCGGCCTAACAATGGCAGACTAATTATACGACAGGTGGCTGTGGCTAACAAATACAAGTAGCGTGAATTTATTATTTTAACTTGTTGCGACGTTTATTAAGTCTATGTTTAGACTTAAGAAAAAATAAGAAAATATATTGTGTGTGTGTGTGTGTTGTTTTGACAAAAAGTTGAATTTTTTTGGGTACTGAATGCAAGGCATCATTAATATGCACGTAAGAGATTGGCACAGCTTCAAGTTAGCTTGCTCACCTTCGTCGTTGCGCGCGCGCCGGTACCTCACATGCAGGGCACGCGTATGTGGGCGTGTTTAACGATTGCATTGTAAGAGCTTTCCACGGTGGATGACTGCTTTTTAGTGTTTTACCGAGTAGGTTTACTTTAGTATTTGGTTTAATTGCTTTCTGAACGTCTAGCTTAGTCATAAACTGAATATAGAATTATGGTAATTTTTACTCTAATGGTCAGCAAAGGCTCCTTTTTCCCATCAAGTATTCTAGCACGCGTAACGTTGTTCTTACTAAAGTATATTTGGATATTATACGTGTCAAAATAGCTTGAACAGATAAGTGAATTTGTGATTCTTCAGATGCATTCATAAGCTAAGCTAGTTGTTAATATAGAGGTATATTTTTTCATATCGTCTGCACACCAAATGTCCATAAGCCGTAAATGGTATCTAAACGTTTATCTAATTACTTATTAATTAATGTAAAAGTAATCATTGACACGATTATACAAGCTATTATTCCTTTAGTCCGTTATTCAATACGACATCCATTATTCTACCAAAAATCAATCTTAAGATTCTTTTAAAGTAACTTGTTGCTTTGGTTTGACAAGCCTTTTAGCTCAGCTTAATCCAATATCCCTCTTTTCGCAACAAGTGTCAGTATCTACCGGATTTGTTTTATCTCCTAAAATAGAAGTCTCCGAAAAATCTTGCTTCATTCATTCATGTTAGATCCAATCAAAGACGTGCGCCCAACTTGGAAAGGCGCCACATATTTACATAATTACTCGTGTTTATATTCTTGTAAACAAATGAAGCACCATTGGAAATTCTTCCAAGAAAGCGCAAGTGAAAATCTCATACAAAACAACTTGACAATTTCTCCGAAATCCCCATTGCTTAATATGACCCAATTTATTCCCGTGACAAATGTGGTCGCATCAAAACGTGTTTCAATGTAAGCAGGATGAGTCACAGGGATCCACGTGCCGGCCAAGGTAACAAGCCAACTGTTCCGGTTTTCTCAGTAACGGAGGAAGCATTCCATGACCAAGATCTTGCGTTGTTTCCGATTACAAAGATTTGGCAGCTGGGTGATGATAGGAAAATTTAGTTTTTTTACAAGTAACTTATTTATATTGAATTAGTGTCTTATAAAGATTTGAAGTTCATATATCACGATGATCATTTTCACCAAAAATACTGCAGCAGTGCCCATTTTTATTAGTTTTATTTTCCTTTTAGCAGTGTCAATTCCTTGAAGCCATATCGTTCACAATCAATCGTTTTATTAAAAGTCTAAATTATCACACAGCCTTAAACGTTTGAAAGGATCGTATTTTATTGAAATACTATTGTTTTGGGAATCCCGATATATTCTGGGAATGACCATGAAAGCGAATTTTTGGAGTAGTACATGTGCTATGCTCATTGCTCAGTGAGTGAAATGATTCAATGGACTGTCCACGTGCCACCTAAGGTAGCAAGCCAAATGTTCCGGTTTTCTCCGAATCGTAGGAGGCATTACATACCCCACATCTTAGTGTATGTTTTGTTGTTATCGTCAAATGCGAATATTTGGCAACTGTTCCAGAGTTGTTTATTCGCGGTAGGAAAATTTTCGCAGTGCCTTGGTCGAACATTTAAGTTTAATGAATGTGTTAGGTCAAGACTTCAAAGTCTTCTATGTAATTCTCGTATTTATGATGTCGTATGGTGAGTCAGATACTTCCACGTGCCGTGCAAGGCAAGGATCCAAGTGATCTAGTTTTTCAATAACATCATAGCGAAAAACTTGGAACTCTTCAAATCGTTATCTCCGATTTTTTGGCAATGTTTATGTATTGACACTGCAGTGTTATTCATGTTTCGAGTATTTTGTTAGTAGCTCATCTGATATTTTCAGCAATTTTGAATTAATATTTTTCTTATTTTTATGTCGTTTGGAAGCAACCTATTGTGTCAATAAAAACAACACCTAACTAATACATCATTCATGGCGCATTACGTATCTTCCTAGACTGAGAGCTGACAACATGACTCATAAAACCACCCATACAATTCACAAAAGGAACTCCATTGCAGAATAGGCTTTGTATTGTAAAACTGTCTGCGGTTACAGTACGGTTACTATTGAATCCCCTTGACCGCAGTTTGACTGCTGTTCATATCTATCGACAAGTTCAGGCATTCGAAGCATCCAATTCTGTTCGATTTCGTCTTAAGGTTGAGCCACAACGTAGCTACAAATGCAATAGTCACACTACTGTTACATTAGCAATTAAGAATAACATTTATTCTAGAATTCATGAAGCACTTTGGCAATGTTCGTAAGACTCCATTAACCACTTCCAAGTGACGTTATATTCAATTAGCGCAACATTTCTCGGGCAGAGCAGCTTCTTGAAGGGACACAATGTAATTAGGCATTACGACATCATTACGGTGTGCGAGACTTTAGGTATCCGTGAAATTCGCTCGAGGGTCGTTCGCAAGAACTCGTCATGTGAACTCTGGTGCAGTGCCAACGACATAAGCGCCTTGACCTCGCAATCCGTCACACGCTGTCACTCACCGATAACGGTGGATTTACAACGATATCGCTATCCGTCATTACCACACGTGTGAGTAGGACGGAGAAAGCCGACGAAAGTGTCCGAATGTCTCGCGTTGTGGTCTTCATGACCTAGACATTACGCCTTGATGTGACTATCTGATTGTAAACACGAGATATTTATGTACTCGATGAATAGATGGGAATAGAAACTAACGATCACAATCTTTTCATTTACAATAATATTCTCTCGAATCCGATAACTACAAATGCTTGGGTTGTTCTATTGTGCCCTCGGGTCTAATTGCTAAACGATCTCTTTGTCGAAATTGTTCGCTGTAGAGCTTTGTTTCTACCCTCGGGTTTGCATTCACTGGTTGCTTATTTAGCTTCATTAATTTAACTTGTTACATAGTCTGGCAACAGAACTCTGGAGTCTGAATACAAACGCTAGTCAGTCGTCTCGCGTCAGACCATAATCTCATTACACCCAATCCGATTATGACGGACGAAAGCCCAACGTTCCGCTATTTCATATTAAAATACGACTCTAATTAAATCTCTGAGGGTAGAGCTTTACATATTTAGTCAAATAGAATCCTTGATTTGGGAAAACTCTGTAATAAGTTTAGGGGATCATCCCTTCTTATTTTCGCATCTTTCAGGCTCAACAAAAACCGTTTTCTCTAATGAGGAAAAATTACTCAGGTAACTCAGTTTTTGAAAGAGGCTTTGCTTAATGAATTTTCATTGTTCATATCTTAATTACTTTTATTATGGCTAAATGTCGGATTAGAGCCAACATTGTGATTAATATCACTTAGTATCGGTGCAGTATTAATTGGAATTATTTTTATCTGTGGATATTTGGAAACGCACCAATTGTTAATTAGTCCTCTTCAATCAAGTTTGCGGGAGTATCGGCTTCGTCAGCGTTGCGGTTTGAGCGCTTGCGTATACGTCGTGCGCCTGATTAATAACCGCTGATAAGACGTCAGAGGCGTGTCAAAACCATCCAAGAACTCTACTACGCGTTTTCAACGTCGTGTTTATGGAGTTTTATTGAGCCTGTTTTCATCTTTATTCTCGTTGTAAATGCTTATCCTTGTCGTTCGCGGAAACACCTTATTACGAGTGAGTTTTATTTTGATAATAATTATATGAGTTGTTATATGAATACTTAAGATTACCGTCAGTTGATGGCCAACATTGATTTTATGTGACATAAAATCATATCGTACCGATAATTGATATACTTACATAGGTAAAGCCGCACGCGCGATGGACGAGAGCCAAGTCTTAAAATAGACAAGCACCATTTTGTTTTTCTCACCTTCTGATACTTGCATTGTGGTCACGTGAGCAGAACATCAATATTTTATTTAATACTAGCTTTTGCCCGCGACTTCGTTCGCGTGGAATAGTGACTTCCGGCAGATTTTTGGTTTTACCCACATAGTTCCCGATCTCGCGGGATTTTTGAGACGTTCCCGCTCCCGCAGGGTTTTTGGGATAAAAACTATCCTATGTCCTTTCTCGAGTTCCAAACTATGTCTGTACCAAATCGACAAATACAACGGAACCAAATTAGAATTTACGAAACAGGACCAATCCACATAAACGACCATACAACCGACAATGCAATTTTTCCACGACGGTACCGAAGCGCTCGGCCGATACCCAACCAAATGCGTGTAACGAAACCATAGCGCGATCTATTTCGATCCCAACGCCATCTATCGAGCATAGTGACAACTCGGATTATTTATCTAAGTATACTCCGTTCGGGCATTTTCTTTGTACTAAAAGTAGTATTATATTGTTATTATTTTTTTCATACCTTTTTACTATGTATTATTTACTTTTTTCCGATGAATTAAAACAACATGAACCGAACTCGTGTAACGATCGACACAATTGCGCGTAGTACTAATAGAATTATCTATACTCCGTTAGAGCATTTTCTTTGTAGTAAAACTTTTATTATATTAATATTAATTTTTTTACACCTTTTTACTGTTTATTTACATTTTTCTGATGGATTTTCCGATGAATTAAAACAATAACATGAACCGAACACGTGTAATGACACCATTGCGCGATTAACGCCATCTATCTACGGAGCATAGGAACAGCATTTCGACATTTGACCAATAGATGGCACTGTATGTCCGTAATAAATTTTATTTTTTATTTTTTGTAATAAAAACTATCCTATGTCCTTTCTCAAGTTTCAAACTATGTCTGTACCAAATTTCACACAAATCGGTTCAGTAGTTTAGGCGTGAAGAAAAGACAGACAGACAGACAGAAAGACAGACAGACAGACAGACAGACAGACAGAGTTACTTTCGCATTTATAATATTAGTTTGGATAACTGATGTATTTCCATTCTGAGCTCATGTTTTAAAGAACAATGACTTAGGAAAAAATCCGAGACCTGCATACTTAAGTACAGTTACGGATGTTGTTGCGTATAAAGAGGATAATTCTTTTGTGTCGCGCAAATAACATACAATTTGGGACCTAGAATATACAAAGGTTTGGAAGAAAGACAAACTATGTTGAGCAAAAAGTTGAATCGAAAACATGTGAAAACAACTTGCATTACACGCTCGAGGAGGCACGTCCTTGTGGGCGTCGAGTCAGCTGATCTAACCGGCGGACCAGAGAATATTAATGACTAAGCCGAACGGCGACCACAGGAAGTACACAAAGATACAGACAGACGGACAGAGCCTATTTCCTGCACTTACAAGAGTTCGCACGCACTCCCTGCCGACCTTGAACGTTTATCGAGTTAATTCACTCATCTAGTTAGAACAAATGGTATTTAAAACGATCGTAGTATTATTGATTTGCGCAACGCCCATTGTTCCGATGTTAACACAGAAAAACAGGTTTATTTGCATATGGAATTTATGTCTGCGCTCAAAATAGAAATTGCAGGAGTCAGAGCAGAAACTGTTGAGTAACTGTGTAAAGTACTAATTTAATAACTACTCGTGGAGACGAAAATACGAAATCGAAATATCGGCTGTGTTTCTAAAGAAAATAATCGATAGGGATAGAAATGAATGAAAATGTGAATAGTTTATGCACGGCGGTGTTTGTGGATACGGATTGAAGCGATATACGTACAGCGCGATAAGATAACTTTATTAGAGACTAGCTTCTGCCCGCGACTTCGTTCGCGTGGGAAAGTGGCATCCGGCAGATTTTTGGTTTGACCAATAGATGGCGCTATATGTCCGGAATAAATTTTATTTTTATATTTCTTTGTAATAAAAACTATCCTATGTCCTTTCTTAAGTTCCAAACTATGTCTGTACCAAATTTCACACAAATCGGTTCAGTAGTTTAGGCGTGAAGAAAAGACAGACAGACAGACAGAAAGACAGACAGACAGACAGACAGACAGACAGAGTTACTTTCACATTTATAATATTAGTTAGGATTATTATTGTTTACTTTGAAACTTTAAACGGATAACGTTAAGTGATCCAGACTCTGCTCACTCTACAATGTAACCAAAAACTCCGTAAACTCGACAAAAATTGTATTCTAAAAACTTTGCATCAAAAATTCTCCAAGCGCCTTTTAAGTCTTAGAACTAGTTAAGCAACTCTCGCATATTAAACCAGCGGTTCCCAAATGGGGTTCCGCGGAACCCTGAGGTTCCGTCACAGGCCCTCAGGGGTTCCGTGGAAAATTCAAGATTTCCATATGGTAAATCGTATCACTTTCGACAATATTAAATTATTATTCATTTTCAATATTGCATTCCAAAATTCCATTTAGGCACCATGTAGGTGGGTATCACTCGGGAGTGTAAGTACGAGTTCGCGACAAGTGGCGGGGGAAGGCCACGGCAGCAGATAATTTTATTCCGTAGGACTTCGGCAATCGGCAAAAGTAGGTAGCAAGTCGGCCAAAAATCACCGCATTTTTTGGGCTTATTTTATCACCAGGATTATACGTTTTCATACATTTGATAGGACGTGAAATGACACGGCATACGAGTATTTCCAGTGGCTATTCTTACCATGAATCAAAGTGTGACATTATTTTTGCATCCGAATCCGAAAATTTCGCGCTCGCTTCGCTCGCGACTCCTTGTTACGTGTGATGCTTTTATGTTCGTTTAATTGCTTAGGTATCCAACACCGAAAAAATTTCGCGCTCTTCCGTCAAGGTTTCCTCTGATGTTTATTTTTTATCCCTCTGGTTCAGAAAAAGCAATAGCGCTTTCTTTGCTAGCTGCTTCTTATTCATTTGCATTTGCTTTTTTGTGTGGATATTGTACTTTTTGAGACCTTATTAATTTACAGAAGTTTTGTATATTTTGTGTAGAAACTAAAAAAAAATTCGCGCTCGCTTCGCTCGCGATACCGGCTACCACTAAATGTCTTTCAATGCTAGCGGGTGCTTGGAACTTTTTCTTTTAGTAAAAAAAAATCGCACTCGCACCTGTACAAACCCAATTTATTTCTTTTTGCGTTTACTTTGTCAGTCTTCAAACTGAAAACTATTCACATAATACACAAAGTCAAGAGGCTAAATTATTTTCTGGCCCATGTGGCAGATAGCCATGCTACGCCTGAGTATACTGAGTATGACTCTAACCATATAACCATTTGGTGCGCTACCACACTCTACGAGCCGTACCTAAGTGTATTTACGTCTTTAGTTTACTGCTAAGGTTCCGCCGAAAAATGGTGAAACGAAAAGGGTTCCGAAGCCAAAAGAATTCGGGAACCGCTGTATTAAACCTCGTTTCTAGATTCGAACGGAAATGTCTATGGCATTTTACAGGCACGCTTAAAGTGCCACCAATGCTAGAGCCACATTGATCGTAGAATTATACGAATGCGCCAAACCACAGCATCTGCAGTCCTTTCCGCCTAATCGAGTTGTGCAATTCCTACTAATTAGTGCTGCAACCTGCTATTGAGTTGGGATTTGATTATAGCTTGCCGATGTATCGATAATTGCCTTCACATCTTTCCCATTGTTGTTATTATGTATTTCTGAGCTTCTGTGTGCTTTTCATCTTGACAAATACTGTTGAATATTTGTTTTGCACGAGCGGCTCCCGTTTAATCTCCTTGTGCTCTAATTGATTCTTAATCTGGCAGACCTTTGTTAGCTTTCAATTTCACTTGTTCATTCTTTTATTTATCTTCAACCTTGAGTTTTAGACTTAAAACGGAAATTAGACTGTTGTTTTGTTCACTGAAAGGTGGTTATTCGGCCTCGTGTTCTGTGCTTGTTATTTGGTCTTATTAACTAAATACATCTGTGTAATAGATAACAATGTTTTTCCTTCGTTGTATCTGATAAATTGGCTCACTGAACACCTAACTAGAAATGTTAGAGGCAATATATTTGACGAGGCTTGTTAATATGAGAGTTTTTCTTCAATATACATAATATAACAAACATTAAATTATTATTTTCTCCCTTTTAAATTTAGACTGACACAATCTATCTTCTCGATCACATTTCTATTAATAAAGATATATGGAAATGTTTTATTAATAGCTGATTCAGCATCTTTAGTACCGAAATTGAGTCATTTGACTTGAGTGTCACGTTCTGCGGCTAGAATAGGCGCTCATTAATAATTGTCCGAGCAATTTAAAATTCATTATTCTTAAACGATAGGTGTTAATTAAATTAAATTTCAATATAGTTATACTGTGACGAAGAATGGAAGGGTGAAGATGTTAATTTGTTTTTTATTGTGAATCACTTACCTGATTAACCAATATAGAAACTGAACTCGAACTATGGATTATTTTCGTACGATCCGATCCGTAACTCATTATCAAAAGTTCCGAGTATTTTGCATGTAAAATGTACTCAAATTAGTAAAGACCCAATTATTATATTAAAAAGTGATCAACATAAACGCAGTACTACTAAAATTGAGGACACCAAAAGGAATGGTGATACGTCTTCATATCGTTACATATTTACTTGCAAGTCCACAACAATATAATGCTTCACATAAGACTGTAGGAACAACACATTTTTATTCATATTTCGCTTTACTTACAGAAAACTTGAAACGGTTTGTTTAACCTGTCAGCAAGATAGCTGATATTATGTATCTTAATACAAAAGTGTATTATGCTGAACATACTCGTTGTTACCGACCTAACCCAAGTGTATTTTTCTAAGGCACGTTCTTTCTTATCGCATGCAGTTTTATCGTATAATGTATGCAACGCATGAGTGATCGTTAAAGTGCATACTTAAATAATAATGTTGACTTTATTATGTAAGAAATGCATTTGTAAATTGTTTTTGTAGAAGGCTGGATTAATTGCGACGCAAATGTTGTTAGTTTTTGCGTTGCAGTTGATGAATAATAAATGTCTAGCTTAAAATGATCATGTGGTTTGGTTAATGTTGAGGTGATCGTAGAAAATAAAGATATTGGCTATTGCAAATTAATCCAAAGAAGTTTTGCTCATTGAAAACAAGACATAAATAGTAATGATCGGTACCGTGTTGAAAATAACATCTTTAGATTCAATTCGATGAATCATGATTTGTCATAATTATTAATATATATAAAAAAATCTAGATCTTAAGTTGTTTACGCCCTTCACACGGTTCTAGTTAATAAACAAAGTCAAGACACTAGTTCATCCGCAATCTATCGATGAGACAGACTTTGTAGGCGAAAATGACAATAGAAAATTTAATATAATCTTCAGCATTGAAAACACCTGACAAGTAAAATCTATTGAATAACCAGGTAATGCTAATATTCAAATAACTTAGTATGCACTAACAATAAACGAACGATGTTCGGCATTGTTAACTAACGTAACAAATGACTCAATAATTGAAGATCGGGTAAAAACCCGAAGCTACCTTTGAACTCAGTAATTATTCAAAACGGACAGCTACTGTACTCGTAAATCTTACTATATCTGACGAAGAACGTGCACAATTGCACTTAAACATACGAAATATGATGTGATAACTGTGTAGTTGTTGAAATCGAACTTTGTTCGTATCATTGTATCATTATCACCTACATTGTCTGTCACCAAGATGTTTACTGCTGCTATAATTAATAAATTAATACTATCTTCTGTCTTTAAGGTCTCCGAACTCCGGTCACAATGTTTTGAATATTATCAAGACTTATGCGTTTCTGTCCTTTGTTATGCTCCTCTTTATGAATATCGTTAATAACGCATACATTTTCACTGATTTCGCAATATTTATCTTCGTTTAGATTGTTGATGCGGCTTTCTATTTGCATCTAATTATTTTGTGTTGCGTTTTTATCTAGTTTACCTTCTTTGTTAATGAATGTTTAGCAACTTCATTTGAAGATTTTTTCACTTTATCTATATGTTGAACAGTAATGTATAGCTTATTTCGTTTATTTAAATTCTCACTAACATATGTTGATGGATCACTAGAAATCAAGTTTCTAGAATATTTTTATTTCGTATGCATTAACATAATATGCATTGACTGTACAAGTATGGTTAGTTCAATATCATAAAAATGTGTGAATTACTCCCAAGCTTTTCGTAACAGGATGTGTGGTTTATAAATAAATAAAATTTTGTTTGCACTGCCAAATTAAAGTCGCTTTTTTAAGTTTATACCTTCCAACTTCTGGTTAATTTTGGATTCAAAAGCGTCCAAGTGGCAGTCATATCTTCTTTGTTCACAACAATGTCTTCTATTTACACATCAATATTTTGGACGCGGAAACATTTAGTAAACAAGACACTAACAGGTGCATTATCAGTTTATTCCAACGTACGTTGCGCAACAATCTGGGCACATTCACATCCGTGTCAGAGCTAATATTGCGCAATAGAGCCGCACACACTCGTTTCCTATTTATTAGGTCGATCTATTTCAGTACGTTATCGTATGAACACTGCCAATATTTATATCATAAGCAAAGAGTTAGAATAACAATGTTTTGTTTAGTATGGATTGTAAAGATTGGAGGTTTTAGAATTATTTATGAAGACTTTTCCCTTTCATTATCTTTGATGTCTAGCACAAATTATAATTCCTTTCATTTAATTTGATCAACTTAAGTTTCATTATATGATTTTCATGTAAAGTTTTCGAGGAATTTGCCCAATGAGCCGAAAGTTCGCTATCTCGGCTAGCGTATAAATTATTGGAAAATTGGCGAAAAGTTAAGCGGCCACAGTGATCTGATTACAACACTTTCCGCCAAAACCGTTTCAGTAATAGGCAATTTTGGTCAAACTTTGGCTATTTCCTTAGTATTAGTTATTTCAATAAATTCTTTCCTGAAATAATCGTCTCAAAGCTCATCATTTTTATACAAAACAACAATTCTTTGGCTTATGATAACGGCTGACATTGAGAGGTTATCACAAGTCACATTCAAACCTTTCCCATGTATCATCATACTAAAAATACTATGTAAGTCAACACCGATGACCTACACAAATTGATTAATACGAAAAATAATTCTGCTCTAACTATACTTGAGCATATTTGAGCATTACATTCGTCAGATAACCCCGGGTCGTTTGTTCGTATCACATTATCAATCAAACTAGGTACTGTAAACAAGGCTTGACATGAGGTTATCAAATCAACACTGTTTACAGCAGTAGCAAACTAGATACGGAAATTGTCTTCTGTTATGACACATTCGTTTCTAATTGTCGCTATGTGATCTATCGAAATAGGCCAATGGAATATGCCCACATTACCAGACTCATGTTTGTGTATTTAAACATTATCTCTAGTGTAAGGACGGGAGTAGCTTGTTAAAGGAAAGATGTTTATTGTTCGATAATACGTTTAATACTGCCCTATAATTATTGAGTACATTCCTTATATTAGACTTACCACTACATCACATGCCCTTCCAAAAGGAAAAAAAAATAAAAATTACATTTTTTTTTTTTTTTAAGTAATACATTATAAAATTGTATAACATAATAATATGTATTATCAAGGATCCCATTAAAATATTATAAGATTATAATAATTAACATAGTTACCTACATGACAAAAGTATATATTTTAGTTATAAATCATATGGAATTATAAAAATAGTGTACTTAAGTATCTACCCATTACATGTAACAATACACTTACTCTTACATCTAAGACGATACCAATTACATCATAACATTTCATATTTGGTCATGTACAGTCAGAGTAAAAAGTCTTACGTCAAAAGTATAATAATAAACAATTATTGATTATAAAGTCTTGTCCTGTTTTTATGTATACATTTTTCCTTTCCATCCACTGAAATAATAACATTTGGTGCTATATCCTTGACAACAGGAAATGGGCCTACATACAATGGGTCAAGTTTATTACAATTTTCATTTTTAACTAAGATAAAATCTCCAGTGTTATAAGTAATTGGATTCACACTATTATCATATTTAATTTTTCTTAATAGTTTGCAGTTTAATAAATTGTCTTTTGCCTCTGCGTGTGATTTTTGTAACCGATATTTAAGTTCTATTGCATAATTATCAAAGTTGTAAATTGGATCTACATTGTTAGTGATATTACTGGGTACATTACATTGTTTACCAAATACCAATTCGTACGGTGTGAATTTCGTGCTCGAGTGTACAGATGTGTTATAAGAGAAGCACCAGTATGGCAACCATGAGCTCCATTCCTGAGTTTGACTATTTATTTGCATCCTAAGATAAAAAGTTAAATGCTTGTGACTATTTTCCAATGAACCTAAAGTTTCGTGATGAAAAGCTGTAGACTTTAAATGTGTAATGTTCAAAATTTTACATACCTGTTCCATTGTAGAGTTGATAAATTCTGTGCCCCTGTCTGTGACAATTGTACGTGGAATACCATACCTAAGTATAAAATTGTTTACCAAACACGTAGCAACTGTGCGCGCATCTTTAGTTGCAATCGGATATGCTTCGACGTACTTAGTTAGATCGCACTGGAGCGTTAAGATGTAGCTATAATTATTATCACGTATCAAAGGACCTACCAAATCTAAATACACCTTATCAAAAGCTGAAGTACCACAGTCTGTTATGACCATGGGTTCTTTAACGTTATTTAAATATTTAAATCTTTGACAATTATTACACTTTTTAACAAAATTTGTAACATCGTGTTCCATTCCAGTCCAAAAGTATTTTTTACGAATATTATTCATCATACGTCTTATTCCTGCATGTCCACTAGTAGGAAGGATGTGGTAATCATTTAAAATCACTCTCTTTGTATCATTGTCAATAATCTTTTTAACGCCTTTTATAACGCATAAGCGGGGTCCGGACCACTTAGGCAATTTATTAATACGATGAGCTAGCTCTTTTATTATTTGAATGTTGTCATCGTCTCTCACTATATAAATCGTATCTATTTTTAGATTCATACAAAATGACTCTAGTTCCCTCACAGAGACAGCTCGTGTACGCTGCGATTGGGTAAAGAGCTTTACATATACTATATGATGAGACGACGAGTATGCAAAATCACCTTTTTCTAAACATACATCCTTCACTTTCTTCCATTCTTCCTCATTTACAAATAACAATTCCGTGTAATACTTCGGTAACTTAAGTATTTCTACAACTCTTGGGTGATCAGACCAATCGTTAGTAGGAATATTAATCACCGAGGCATTATCACAAGGTTCCAGTTTTTTCTTTTGGGCCCTTGTAAGGACTGACACAATATGTTCATTCATCATCTTTTATTCATCACTGTTCACCTCTATCCGCGACAATGCATCTGCAGCTACATTGTTACAGCCTTTCACATATACTACCTTATAGTCATATTCCTCGAGCAACAATCTAAACTTTAGTAATCGGCTGGAAGGATCTGTCATATTGTACAAATATACTAATGGTCTATGATCGGTTTCTATTATGAATTTCCTTCCATATAAATATGGTCGAAAATATTTGATAGACCAAACAATTGCCAGTAACTCTTTTTCAATGGTTGGGTATCGTCGTTCGGCCTTGTTTAAACTACGGCTCGCATAAGCTACAGGCCTTCTGTCAGCATTACATAATACCGAACCTATAGCGAAACCTGAAGCATCTGTTTGCAAAATGAATGTATTTTTATCATCGAATTTAGGGTATTGTAGTATAGGAGGTTCTGTGAGCGCATTTTTCAAAATAAGAAAAGAATGTTGACAGTTTTCATCCCAATCAAACACAACATTTTTGCGACATAGATTGTTTAGGGGTATACATATTTCGGCAAAATTACGAATAAACTTTCTATAATAATTCGCAAATGCTATAAATCGCTTCAACTCATCACTATTTTTTGGCACCGGATATTCGCTTAAAGCTTTAATTTTCCCTGGATCAGGTTTAATGCCGTCCGACGATACCACATGCCCTAAATATAGGATTTCCTTTCTAAGAAAATCACACTTGTCGGGATTTAATTTTAGGTTTACTTTCCTTAGTCTGTATAAAATATCTACTAAGTTCTTGTTGTGAATTTCCAAATTTCTTCCAAAGCAAATTAAATTATCTAAATAAACAAAACATTTATCGTAATTTAATCCCGACATAGCTACCGTCATCAATCGTGAGAAAGAACTTGGACTGGTCATCGGCATACGAGTCATTTGATATTGGCCAGACGGTGTCGTAAATGCCGTATATTTTCTACTACTTGTATTAAGCTTTGACTGAAAATATGCCTGTGTAAGATCCAACTGAGAAAAATAAATTGCGCCAGAAAGGGAATCTAGAATATCGCTTATATTAGGAAGAGGGAATTTATCGTCCATTATGCGGTCATTTAATTTTCGAAAATCAATAACTAAACGCCACCTCTTGGTACTATCGTCGGATTTTTAGGTACCAAGAGAACTGGGCTGGACCATTCGCTTTTAGCTGGTTCAATGATGTTGTAGTGTGTAGCCGACCTTACTCCCGATCTATCTATATAATGTACTTAGTATTAAGCTTAGGTTAATCAAAGCAGTACAATATACGCCTTAGACATAGCAACACGTCTCTATCATTTTAATCACCAATAACTCCCCACATTGCATGGCGACCCTGCCAGTGCTGCCTTGTGGCAGTGCTGCGCGTTGGGAACATAATTATATTTTTGTGATTTGTGAAAACAAAACAATGTGAGTACAAAAATGTGACTACATCGCAAATTAGTCAAAGCTGACGGGGAGTTCGTTTCTACGCAGTAAGGTAGTACTTGGGATGGATCTGCTCTAAATCCATCCACATTCAAACCCACAGGGTTTGTGTACTGAGGTCGATCAACCACCAGAGGGAATACTGTGAAGAAGGCTTCGTCACCAAGCAGCAGATGCGATGAGTGATCTTTCACAAGACCAGGCTCACTCCCAAATGATGAGAAGAATTTGAAGACGGTGTGAGTGTGAGTGATAAAATAGTGTCAGTGATTATGTGAGTGTTTCAAAGGTTTAAAGCCTATTATAATGCCGCGGACATTTTGGTATTTTTTTTTATATAGGTATAATTAGGTACGTTTAAGGGTTTTTATTTTTAAAGGGTTAAAATAAAATAATTTTGTTATAGTTAATAAAACATATTGGATAGGAATTTTATAATGATAAGTACATTATGGTATCCAGAACATTCTCAGGTGCGCCGTGTCATATAATGCACGCGCTGCAATTTTGATAATGATGTCATGCAGCGTACTTGTGGCATCGATCATAGTTTACATTGGGTATCATGTGTCTTTCTGTGTAACTAACGGATATGGCTCTGCCAAATAGATAATAACATTCTTTAATATTAATATAAACATGTATTAGGTTTTAAGCAAGACCATTTATTTGTATTCGGAAATATTTGAGATCTTTGTTTACCTATGATTATCTTTTAAATTGTCTAGGAAAAGTATGAAAAATCTCTTGTCACTTTAGAGTGCAAGGAGGTACTTTGCCTGTTAAAAAAAATATATAAAAGAGGGTTTTGAAAAGATTTTTGAAAAGTGGTATAGGTTTGTTTTGAGGACAAGTTTATAAATTGTTTGGTATGTCAATAGGTTGCATTAAGTAGTTGGGAATCGTTTGGTAGGCAAGACTCTGCGCTGACGTCATCGGACTGATCACCCGAGAGCGCCCGGCTTGTAAACCAAGTTATTCATTTTGTTCGTGTGATAATTATGTTGTGTTTAGAATGTTAACGTTTATGAAAATGTGGTACACAAATTAGAGGTACATAAGGACAGATCCTTCCATTTGATCATGGTGTCGGGACGAGCTTCCCTCCGTGAAAATTGTTGGAAACTAAAAAGTTTTAAACACTGATCCTTATATGAAAAATGAAGTCGATTTATTATAAAAATTAGTAATGTACTTCTATAAAGTAAAGATGAATAATGAGAAGACCTGCTGAGGTCCAAATATAAATGTGTGTACTAACTATATTAAAGAGAATATAAAGATTATGGATAAGAATGACATGAAAGAGTACTGAAAGTAGATAACGTAATATTTTTTTAAAGAAGAGAATAAAGATAATCAATGTTATAAGACATAAAAACCATGTATTAATAAAATGCATTATGAAAATAAATGATGATAATATAGAAACAAAGATTTCTTTTGTTATAAAATATGAAAGTTTAAAATGAATAATAACAATAATGTGTTTTCAAGTAATCTTGAAGTTTTATTATTTTAATATATATATTTTTTAACAATTACTATACTATTGGAATTTGACAAATGTAATTCAGTAATATACCTATAGTCATAATATTGTCAAAAGTGTATTTTTTTTAATTATTAAATAACTATTAGCTGTAATAAATAAGTATATTATAAAAAATTGTTGAATGATTTTTTTTCTTAATTTAGATTAGACTAAAAAAAAAACATAAATGTATTTTTTTTTCTTTTATTATCGGGGGAGGTGTAGTGTGTAGCCGACCTTACTCCCGATCTATCTATATAATGTACTTAGTATTAAGCTTAGGTTAATCAAAGCAGTACAATATACGCCTTAGACATAGCAACACGTCTCTATCATTTTAATCACCAATAACTCCCCACATTGCAATGTCATTATTGAGCATGTTTTGCACTTGATTTTCAATTTCATTACGTTGTGAAAACGGTAATCGATACTGTTTTGTATAAACTGGATCTGCGTTTGGTTTTAACTGGATATTTTGCTCATATAAATTACATGTTCCTAATTTGTCTCCCGGTAGAAAAAATACATCTGAAAATTTGGCACATATGTTTTGAATTGATATACTTTCTACTTTGTTTAAATGATCCAATTTTACTAGTGATAATAGCTTTCGAACACGTTTCCCATCTAAGTCTGTCTGTTTTTCAAAAGAACAAATATTATAATTAAATAACTTATCAATATCGGGCTTGAAATAATTAAGGCCAATTTCTTTCTCACGAGTATTCAAGATTTGTATCGATATTTTACCTTGGTTTGGTTGACAGATACTTCCAGCAATAAATACACCCTCACAAAGTTCTTTTGGTAAAACTACGCATGCTTCTTGCATACCCGAATCGATTTGAAAAACCTTCTCACACCTAGGGGGCACTGTTATATAAGTACCTGGTTTACCTGACCCTATTGGTAAAACCGTAGGATTTGCTAAGTTGTTAAAAGTAATAGTATTATTCTCATAGTTTAAAACGCAATGGAATGTAACTAAAAAATCTTGTCCAAGTAATCCTTGTTGCAAACATGGTAGATATTGCAGAACATAAAACTTATGCATAATCTCTTTGCCGTTAATAGATAATGGAATGTAAACATAGCCCATTTAACATGTACGCATTTCTACCACGACTACCACGAGTATACCCATTATTGCCACGATTTCGAGGTCTGAAGCTACGTCCGCGTCCCCTAAAAGTCTGTGTATAACCTCTGTTGTTACTTATTCGTGAATATGACCTAAACGTCGGCTGGTTCCAGGTGTCTTGGCTATATCTATGGTTTTGCATACGTACGTTATATGTTCCTCGTCCTCTTTGGCGATGTTGGCTGCTGAAGATTGTCTCCATGGATGAGCTGGGGCCTTGTTGCGAACATTCTTCGTCTTTGGCCGCTCTTATAGCGTCCTTAAGCGCAGAATAATTCCTGGCCGCTAATACAGTGCTCAATCGACTGTTTCTCAAGCCTTCGGTAAATCGTTGTATAGCCAATTTCTCATTAATAGGTCTTAAAACATCAAAAGTATTAGAATTACCATCGGCTTGCGAAATAGTTAATTTTACAAATAAATCTTCAAGCTTCTTACCGAACTCCTCGATGTTTTGAGAACCTTGCCTGGCCTTCACCATCTCCAGCTGCAGCGCCGTGGCTGATTGCTTTGCCAGTAAATGGGTTTTCATGTCTGCAATTAGTTCTGTACAAGTTTTATAGTTAGTCCCTACGCGCAACTTTGCACTTTCCGATAAGCGGGTTTTTAGTATAAAGGATATTAAAAGTTGCTCATGTTCTTTCTTTAAATTCTGACAATAAAACTCTGCACAATCAATTAACTTTTTAGTAACCTCCTCGTCTCCTGTCATTATGGGAAGAAGGGAAGAAGCGGTTTTGATGTCAAACTCAGCCATGGTGCTTATTTCCTGTTTACTGGATAAACAAATGTTTTTAATTCTTTGATAAAAGGCTTCTATTTCCTCGCATAAAACTAAAATTGACTCGAATTCCTCCTGCTTAAAATGACCTTTATCAATACTAACGTTTATCTTTTCTCGGCACAATAAATATTTATCGTATAAATCTTTAGCATCAGAATATTTTTGCCGTAACAATGTTTGAGTCCTTTTTACTAAGCTCAACTTTACTAAGTTTTCTTTAATAGTTTTTAATTTTGCGTGTATATCTTGTATATCAGACATTTAATAAAATCTTACAATGCTAAAAGTAATAATAAAATAAGTACCAAATATGAAATATCCTAGACGTAGCCTTGTACACTGAAAACACATATTTTTATTCACTTTCACTTGCTTACGCACTTCACAATATTCACTGTGCACTACCACTCCATTTCACCTTCTGCTAAACTCCGCCGCTTGGATCCTTGCTCCGCGGTTCACGCCTGGCTCCAGAGCGTCTGAACGCGCTCCGTGCTATCTCCTCCCGCATCCAATTTTTGTGGCACCGTTTGTACAGCTTGTATATAGCCACTAGGCCTCCAAGTATCATAAGAAGAAGAATTACGCCCAAAATTATATTTGTTACGCTTTGATTTTGATGTAACTGTGCGACATCAGCCACGTTTGTTCCACCTGCAGCGTTCTGAGCAAGTACAACTTCTTCCTTACTCGTACTTCCGCCCATTTTTGAAAATTAAAGGCTCCGACTTTTGAATACACACGTCGTGCAAGATCACCGTCAAATCTCGAACCTCACGTTCCATTGTACCGAAATTGTTATTGAGCCCGACACCGAACCTTAAATGGCAGGGTCGCCATGTAAGGACGGGAGTAGCTTGTTAAAGGAAAGATGTTTATTGTTCGATAATACGTTTAATACTGCCCTATAATTATTGAGTACATTCCTTATATTAGACTTACCACTACATCACACTAGAGTGCCACTCGTCTGATTTAAAATGTTTTGTATACTTAATTGTGATATGGCTAAGTATACGAAAGTGAAACACTCTTTCCTTATCTGCCGTATAAATAACGTTTTTATTCTGGTAGCTGCGTTTTCATTTTTAATTATATTTGCGCTCCGCTAAATAAGCAGATATAAAAGACTGGTCGTGATATTGAAACATTATGGCGTCTGCGTATTCATTGCGTCTTGTACCAGATGTTACTTTTTGTATTTATGTAAATCAATCTCTTCAACCCTAGTCCATTCATGTGTCATTTAGATGCCGGCGCGCAGCTCGAATGTTGCGCCAGTATCTCTGCTTCTCAATAGTTTATGCGTTCTCAACTGGCGCGTCTGTCTTATATCTCTTTACTTTAGTCTTTAAACTACATTTTAAATTATACCACCGGCCCCTAAGTGCTTTATTGTCGTATCTACTCTATGCTTATAACTAGCCTCGAAGATAACAGGAGTGTTTTTCACAATCGACTTATAGCCAAGAAAGATTTACAGTCGCGCACAGTACGATGGTAAAACACGGAGTTATTTCCGACGGAATCCGCCTTGTGGATTTGCTCCGCCGAAAATAGTATCATCGATCTTATTCGCAAGAGAGAATAACAGTGGCCGCGTATTTATTTATACAGTGGCATATAGGAAAAGTTCTGCCTTATCCTCTGAGTTAATTTACATATTTATGCCACTGTGGCATGTCGACGGCAGCCCTTTGTCCCTTTAAACTTATGCATGAATTTACTACCATTATATTGTCAGTTGTATAGAATACGGTTTTATGAATGGCCTTTTGATATAATAATGTAATGTTAGTGGAGCCGTCATCAAACGCCTCACATAAAGCGCATCAAATTCGCAATTTGGCTCATGTCGGCCCACTTTATTCAATTAAGCGTTGATTGCCGGTGGCAAGAGGTCGCGTCGGGTTGTGGCTGTACTAATTAGGGCCTTAACGCTTCGCCCACGCACGTGCCCATTGTCGCACATGTACCTATAATCCGAGTTCAGATACAATACACCTTATGATTTGTGTCAAGCTAACAATTGACCAATTGTCTTCTCATTCATCTTGAGCAATAGTTTCTCGGAATACTTAATGCCATATTACTTATGCACCATTTTGTGTCCTTTTTGAAAATTGTAAGCTGCAATTAAAAAACATGCTTATTTGCAATTATCTATTACAAAGATGACACAAATCCAGGCAGGATTGATATCAGTTATGAAAACAATACTTAGCACAGTGCGTCAGAACGCGATGGCTATATCAGTGGACTCGTTGAAAGCACTCAATAATTCATTACATTATTCATGTCAAACCTCAAGGTTGAATGCAAATGTGCATGTTGAAACTGAACACAACAGATATAGAGTTGGATTCCGTTGGATTTAGTACGATTCAGTGTAAAACCCGAGCCATGGGCCCACGTGCGCCACGACCTCAATACTATCAGCTCATTGGCAATACAAACATACTGTTTATATTTACCTTCTTGTTATTATTACAAGCCGCGAGTAAATGCCAAGAAACAAATTCATTTAGTTCAATTTCAATATCAGCAATGCAACCATTTGATTTTCCACGGTTCGTTGTTCAAAACCTAATTTCTAAGATTATCGTTATCGAGTACGTGACTGCATACATATTGACTCTCCTACTTGGTATACGTCTTTGCATAATTATCAATATAATACGCTACATATTTCATAATTACGCAATCATTTTCCGTCATCAACAAGAAAATTAATGCTTGTAGCAACGGTTATGCTTAATGTTTTACACGGGAGATCACGTGCAAAAAGTTGTAGAACCTGTTTTGAAGCTTCGTTTATAAACAAAACAGGCTGGGATCAGGTTTTGGCGTATTCGTTCTAAGCGCGTGGGCGGCCTTGACTGAGCGAAGGACGGCGGCGCGCGCGCACACTCGCCACCGGTGGGGGCGTGGCACTCACGCGAACCGCGGATGGATGACTGCCGTTTTTCTTAAGCTAGTTTTTTCTCTATCTAAGGGGAAACGTGAGCTTGTATGAAATTAATAATACGTTTCACAGCTATTAATTGACGCGATGCGGCGCAACATGATAATGTAAAAAATTGACGTTGTACGACCTAATAAAAGATTGAGGATAAATGTTATGTTTGTAAAATTAAATAACAAGTGACGTTGAAATCAAAATACAAATAGTTGTAAATAAGATCTGTAGACAAAACAACGAATTTAGCGCGATTGTAGACAATGTTATACTGCACATTTGAATTATTTTAACACTTCAACTTTAGCATTTGTTTTCGCAAGTTTAATTTTATTATGGCGCCGACAATTTTCACCGTCCTCGTGACAAACAGATTAACCGACTAGTCCTGTAGATAAAAACTGGCGAACGACATTCATTATTCAAGATCCCCGGACGTGGGATACGCGACACTAATAATAAATACTCCTCTCATACGTTAGCGGACTTGTCCACAGTCTTTTCAGAAACCCCTATTGTCCAATTTCATGGTTGAATCTCACTAAGCATTTTATCTTTGCAATACTGTGATCTAGATTCATAATCTCTGTCTAGATTCTAAGATATTCTAAAATAAAGTGTGTATTTTTGCGGTAGCTACCTCAGTTATATTTAGTCTTTGTGTTATTTCTGTAATGAGCTACATTATAACCTCATTTAAATTTTCTCTGAAATTCCATTTATATTTGAATTTAAACTGAGCTGAAGCATAATATATCATTTCATCATTATAAGGTTATTTGATTCAGATAATGAGGGTATTGTAACCGAAAATAATTTGCTGCGCGTGAAACAAAATATCATGACTACCTTTTTTGTTAGCATTTTTAGGCGATTATCACACTGCCCCGCATGATGCAGCGTAGTGCGTGGATGCGTTTTTTTCCGTTGTATGGAAATATCTCCGTTTGTATGGAAAACACGCATAGTCCAACACACTGAAAATGCATCCACGCGCGTTCATGCGGATCACGCACATACATGCGGAGAAAAACGCACCCCCGCGCGTAGGTGCGGGGCGAGACGCAAGGTATGGCACACTGAATCCCGCAGTGACGCGCGTGATTTTGAATGGGCGTGACGGGTATGTTTGAAAATGGAACTCGATGAGAGCCGCCGTGCGTGAATTAACAAAACGCAACTACGCGCGTGAGTGCACGAAAAACCCGCACGATGATGCAGATCTGCACTCCCGCAGGAACGCGCGTAGGTGCGTCGACACGCAAGATGCAACGTGATGCGGGGCAGTGTGAAGATCCCCTTAGTAATTTCGCCTCCATTGAATCCAATCTCTTGATTATTCAAACATATCCCGTGGCTTATTTCAAGTTATCCTCTTCACCAACAAACATTTCCTCGAAATACATCTTACTATTCAACGATTTAATACTTAATCGATTATTATTCATGTAATTGAAAAACTAAACAATGAGGTGCATTATTCATAGGATTTATAGTCATTACTATGTCGTTAAACCATCGTTCCTAGTAGTTATGTATGGCTTCTTCGATGTAACTAATAGTTTTGCTTGCAACAATATATTGCATTATGGCTTTAATAATGTTGGAACTGAAGGCTTAATATATGTGTGAAAGTTGTTGAGGCTCTTCAAATACTTTGTGTCGTATACTTTCTAAGATATAATGTGCTTGTTTGTCTCGTGTGTATTTTATGATCATCATCTTCCCTTACTCTATTGAATCTTCTTTATATCGCGTGTAAAACAATACCATTATTAGCTTCTTTTATAAATTTCTATCAGATTAGTAAATGTAACTTTTCCTTCGCTCTTTATCAAGAATACTTTCAATAAGACTTTCGGCTTTTCCTCTTGCGATACCTTGATTTAACGTGATGCAATGCAAATCCCTTCGGTATACATTGTATAGAACCGGCTTACTGTTTGAGCGGACAGCTTTGAGCGGCTTGAGCTATAAAGCCAGCATTTAAAACTCCACTTTGCATAGTTTGGCGCAGTTTCCAACTATGAAAACAGCTACCGATACTTATAATCCATGCCAGAACCGTATCTATACTTCTGGGCGTATGTACTCCTATTTATTTAGCACACAATCTAAAAATTTCGTCTCAACAACGAATAACATTCTTCAGAGAAACTATGAAACGGAATATTATTGCACTAAAATTATCACCGTCCGGAGAGGCTACTATTATTTTTGTCGCGAATATTATCTGAATCTTGCCGAATTTTCCTTTGGGTGAGCTTTGTTGATAGTCTAATTATAGCTTGCTGGCGTCACGTTGCTGGGACCGGCTGTTGGTCCGGTGACAAATGTTTATAGCATGTATTTATTTTATTTTATCGTAACGTCCGATTTACAAACATTGGGTTCGTTGCCTTCTCCGAATTTACGCAATGGTCGGACCTAGTTTTTATTTTCTATCGTTATCGCACCTGAGAATGGTATCGTTCGGTGAACTACTTTTAACTGTTCTTTCATTGTGTTTAACGTCATACTTGGTTATAGTTTTATCAATAAAATGTACTTTCTAAAATTAATTTTAATTCTTTCAATTTTGTCATATTCATTTCAATTTAAAGTCAAGCTTGGATATCATCCGCTTTTATGCAAGGATGATCACTCCACTTGGGCACAATGTTACAATTTTTTTTAGAAAGTATAAAAATATCAACGAAACTCATTACCAAACTAAGCCGATGGATGCTCTTATCTTTTGTACAAAAATATTGATCCAAGAATGTTTGTACGAGCCATGATAATGAGAATACGCTGTTTTGTTTATAATTAAGTAGTCAGGAAACGTGACATGGGGATTACTACTTTACAACGATAATTAAGACAGCGTATACCTACGCAAAGAAATTAATAATATTGCCCTATCTCGACATGACTGTGTATATTATACAGGTTTTCGTTCATAAAGCAGATTTAGTTGCTCTTGTTCAAGGAGTTTTACCGCAAAGTAAACTTCTACGCGTGTATCCAATACTTAACGACATCCGATCACGAAACCTCAAAATATTGTAGCGTCACTACTAATACTTAGTTCACGTACTTAATCCTTTTTGAATATTTATTTTATTATTTAACATATCAACTCCATTAGCACAAATATCGTCGTCTATACCTCAGAATTTATTTGTGACGGACGGGTCACGCCCAGTTTTAAAATGTCTCTCCAAGCACTATTCTCGTTATCCATTTCAATATGAATTCGAATCATTAACTTAGAATCCTCCATTACAATGTCGTTCTCTCTAAAAATCTATCCTCGCTATAATAACGTAGGTAGCATGTATCTAAGCCATCATGCAAGCTTCAAATATATAATTTGTGCCTCGGCTCATCTCGTCCTTGCCACAAAGTGGATGATCACGCATACACTGAACATGGCGGCGACAGATTGGATAACAAATTCATACGACGACACTAATTTGCGAATCTCTAACGTCGCCTATTTTAAAAACATCCTTTACCAGTGTTTGGTGTTACAATTTAAGCCCAACACGCTTTTAGAATCACTAATTGAATATAAATAATTTATCATGCATCCATTTAGAATGCTGCCAACGTATTGCGTATGCATGTATATTTCCATAGTAATTAAATCGTTACCGATAAGCAAATTATTAAAGAGGTTGTTAACTCGAAGTTTAAAATAGCAACAGAATATTTTCGCATTAACAAAGTCAGACCCGAATAACAGCTGGGTCTGCGAACGATCTCAAACGAGTTACCAGATCAATCGGACATAGAAATTGGAACATCTATATTTGATAACTTCAATAACGTTCCGTACATCTAGTACGGATCGACATGCTAAACAAATTCACGATTTCCTTTGATATCAAGAGCTTGAAAGTTTTTCTTTTGTGTTGTTGTATAAAACTTCTTGATACTACGACCCTCTATAAAGTGTTCTATTATGTTGATGCCTGTTATCTTGTAACAATAAGCAGACTTATAAAAATAAACTCGTGTCTGGGATCTTTCTTAGAATTCACATTGTTCTTTTGATTCGATATAAAATCTAAATTCTGTACTCGATTGGCGCAAGAATGCGTATTTGTTGGATCTGGGAAACATTATGGACAGCGTTACATAATAATCGATTCGCTGCAATTGGCAGTGTTGTGTTATTTTAGGCTTTCATGAAAGTGTACACTGTTGCCAATATGAGGATTTATTCATGACGTTATGTTACCTATCATCAATATTCCTCATGGCCGTAAAAGACGAGGTTTGATTTTGAGCTTAGAGATAGGATCTTGGAAATATCGAACGTAGTATTGCCTCCTGCATCTCCTTTGTATTCTCAGTAGCTTTTGAATGCAATTTCTTTTTTAATTTTTTTTTTTATCTTTTGCAGGTGTTCGGCACAGTTGAGTTGCCGGACAAGCCGATCATGTTGCCGCCTTTCGTGGAGGCGACCCACTGTTTGGGCTACCATCTGACTCGTAAGGGTCGGGCGGTCGCAGACAGGGTGGTCTCAGTCCTCGGCTATGCTTGCCCGGACATCACGTACAGCCCTAGTCTGTACCCCATCACAGCTGCATTACTGCACTTCATGCCTGGTAAGTTCTCCATCAATATTTTAAACTAGCCGTTTTCCCGCGGTTTTACCCGCGTCCCGTGGTGCTACTACTACTGCCCGTACCGGGATAAAATATAGCCTATGTTACTCGTGGATAATGTAGCTTTCGAGTGGTGAAATAATTTTTAAAAACGGTCCAGTAGTTTTTGAGCCTATTCATTACAACCAAACAAACATACAAACAAAGTTTTCCTCTTTATAATATTAGTATAGATTACATCTTTTTTCTTTATGTCAAGTTTTAATTCTTCTCTTTCACCAACTTTCCTTTTAACTGGTTATATTTAAGGAAAATCCGCTTCATTTCTCTAATATAGA
Organism: Helicoverpa assulta; assembly: GCA_963856015.1. Taxonomy (NCBI): domain Eukaryota; kingdom Metazoa; phylum Arthropoda; class Insecta; order Lepidoptera; family Noctuidae; genus Helicoverpa; species Helicoverpa assulta. Next base: position 2,183,131 of record CAWLCW010000008.1, read on the forward strand.
ACTTTACTGTGAATTGAATCTGTAAATACTGTGACGTACTTCGTTTACTTAAAGAGTTTAGTTACATATTTACTTCTGAAATCTTATTTTTTATGTCCAAATCTGTTCGCAAAACGGTAGTGAAAATTATTTGTGTAACAATTGAAAACAGTTTTAAAAATTTCGGGACAGATCAACGAGTCTCATTTAAATGGAGGATCATTAGTACTTCTGAACTTTTTCTCGACATTAGAATCATAATGTGGATGGCTAATTACTTCGGCCGATGCGAAGGCGGTTTTATTAATTACTATTAAAGCTATCTCTTGAATGGAAGCTGTTAAATTTATTACATCGTCACGCTTGGTTTATGATACCGCCGCAGCTTTATTGAATGTCATTACTACCATTATGACGAAATTTATTAGAATACCAATATATAGTTTATTAATTGGTTCTCTTTCATCTTCATTCAAGTTTGTATGGATTTTATTTTATGGTATTAGAGACAAATTAAGATTTTTATGTTCAATTTGAATACAATTTATACCAAGAACATTTTCTATCATCAAATCTCTGTTATTTCATGGATACCTCTCATTGTAGTCAGGTAACAACCGGTTACATAAAGTACTCTCAATTCTAGAGCAGAGGCGTCACAAAATTTACTGTCGCTCTCGCCTTAATTCAGTAATGAGTGCGGGGGGCGATAATTGAACTCGGCAATAGGCAAATTGCCGGACCAGTCTCCCGTCTATACCGCGATTACCCTTCCACTCTTCTAAAATGAATACCAACTCTACATCTTGGCATTAAGACCTACTATTCCTTGCATGTAATGCGTATCCCTGATCTGTCTTATCAACATCTAAATTGAACTCTTCGTTCTGGGCAGCAGAGTCTGGAATGTGTTCGATACGGATCTTACTGGGTTGACGTGATCAAAACGATAAATGGACGTCGCCGGCACGCCACAGATTTGCATTGCGTCCGTCGTGCTGTCAGTTCCATACGATTCACTTCCTCCGTAGCACGTTTTCATATAATTGGTTGGAATGCGAACATGCGTGTACGATCAATATGGGGTGTGCGTGGCTTTATGTCCAAATTTTAAAACATTCATCATGTTGTAACTAATGTAAACATGAGAAACTGAGTATATAATGGACGTACTAGTCATTTATCACAGGTCGGATGATTTAAGTCGCGAGGAGGCGTAGTTGCGGTGTCAATTTAGCCACCGGATGACTCCAAAAGTGACAATTTCCTTCATTGTCATCGCTAGCTTTATTATGTAATGTACCTCTTGTATTTATAGATGCGACATAGTTTCTATTCTCGCATTGATTTATTGAAAACATCGGTTGGTGAGGCAACAGACAATTCTTAGAAGAAATCCTAAAACGGTAGTAAAACAATACAGTTCCAGGGGACTTATTTGTGTTTTGTTTCCTTTAGTCATTTGGGAGTTTAGTTACGTACAATTTGTCGAGTTAACGTGGCGGTCACGTTTGTGGCGACGACGGCATGTTATTAAACTGAAATAGTTCATGACGCCCATAGTCACATGTACCGCTGTAGTCAAACGTACCAAACAGTTTCGTGTCCAGCGCTGTTTTTATTGTTGTCCATCGCGCCGCTCGTGTGTCAATGTCGTTGACTTTATTAATTTGAATAGACATTACGTCCGTGACACTGGTGGCTCTCACCGTTATCACTGCTCGCTCTGGTTTTATCCAGATATCGCTCGAGTGCTCCACGTCATCAGCATTATCCATGTTGTTTTTGCACTAATAAATAAAGTTAGCGTTTGTAATTTGCTGTGAAGCGTCGACGTAAACTCTGGCTTACCGTGTTTTAGTGGTTGGCTCCCCGCCAGTGCCTGTTCCCCTCATATCGATCCGAAAACTGGCAACGTTCGCCACCAGCCGCCCTCTGAACAATACGGCCGTTAAGGAATCTGCCCCAACGATCTTCTTATCTTTACGCGTTTACTTTATCAACTGTTAATTCAAGATAAGCCAGCTTATCGATCAAAGAAGATTTGTTCAAGATTTGAGTGGAAAGTGTTTTTTGCCTTGTTCCTCAGCTGTTCAATTAAATTCTTATTGTAACCCCATTCAGTAGGCCACAAAGGTCGAAAGGGCCGCACAAAAAGCTTGAATAAAACTCTCATTACATGTTGTTTGTTCGTTTTCTGTAAGCATTCGAGCGCGAAGGGGCTTCCTGTTCCGTTCTTGCACTGTACAAACTGTTTATATTACCCGCGACACGTAGATAACACTTAATAAACTTTTCCTGCTTCAGTTACAGACACACAAACTAAGTGAGATGTCGTCTCCGCTAACAATATCTCGTTTTGATAACTTTCAGAGTTCCACAAGTTATCATAATTTTGTTCTTATACAGTTTGAACGTGATAGCAAAGTCGGTAATAAGCTTACCTTTGTCAAACTGAAAGACTTGAAGCATTTTTACTTTATAAACAACTTCGAAGTAACGAAGTTCAGCCATGTTTGTTCAATACTTTATAGTGTGGAATCTTGTGGAAAGCTTTGAAATTCGATGTGTGGTGTGCCTTGTCTCCGACACGAGGAACTTCTATTACATTTTTCAATTACGCCAGTTGAAAGGAACATCCAATCTCAATTTGCTGCGAAACGGAACCCCCTTTCGCACCCCCACTGCGACAAACAGGATTGTTTATAGGTATACGAGGACATTTGATATGGGTACCGACGATAAAATTGCCTACTTCATGCCCATCAACAAACATTTTATTTCTGAAACTTTGTGTGACCATTTTATTACTGAATTAACGGCGCCCGTATTTTTGTTTTATAACGAGATTTATTGCGTGAGATCTAATCACAACGTTATAGTCCACCAAGGCCGCTACGATTTCCATACGAGCTAAGGTCCACACAATGTCATGAGTTAGTCAGACAAATCACAGATGATATCATAGCAATACTGCGGAGTAGGTGAATGATACCGAAATTAATTCTGTTTTATATTTAGAATAAAAATCTGGTGCAGGGAAAGAACACAATGCAATAAAAGACCTGAGCCAAATGGCATGCATTCTGTAGACATTGAATGCTAAATAACGAGACATTGTCCCAATTTTTTCGCTGATTCTAATAATACATACTTTCTCTGATCTGTTCAATTTTACTTAAAAGTTTGCATGAAATCTTTTATCATAGATAAGGACATAACTAAATGCGTTGGCGTTAGCTTCTTTAGAATAATGTTCTGTGTATGGCAATAATATCTTAATATTTCTGCTTACTAGAACTGTTAGCAATACCTACTACTGTTTGTATAAAATTATAAATTTAAAAAAACCCCCGACCCAAAAAAAGTACGCAATTATTATGACAAAAGGTTAAAAACGCTAAACCCTATAAAAAGAAAAAAATAACTTTTAACACTACGTAAGTCCCAACTAAAGCATGTCAGACTAAACTAAATTTTGTCGTGTCGGGGGACCGCTCTAATTATCTAATTAAGATTCGTGTTTTTTTTATATACGAATGTTGTAATTAGGTAGGTACCTATCATTTGATTTATGTAAGTATATTTGAAGGTAAAAAGCGGTCCCCCGACACGTCAAAATTTATTTTAGTCTGACATGCTTTAGTTGGGACTTACGTAGTGTTAAAAGTTATTTTTTTCTTTTTATAGGGTTTAGCGTTTTTAACCTTTTGTCATAATAATTGCGTACTTTTTTTGGGTCGGGGGTTTTTTTAAATTTATAATTTAATTTTATTTCATGCTTTTTGAAGGAGCTCCTTAATTTTTCCTTCATTTAATTTATTTTATTTTAAGATGGGGTCGCTATAGGCGATCTCGGCCAAAGGAAGCTGTTTAACAATCCTCATGACAAACTGGCTCTGGGAGAATTGCACAGATTGAGAAACAATAAAGATTAACCTTTGGTCATTCTAGATTTTCAGCAAAAATATAAATCGGTTTATCCGTTTCATTCCGGCATTCCAGGGTTTCATTCCGGCATTCCGGGGTTTCATCCGCCACATCCCATTTCCAGCATCAGGTTCTCGTCAATTAGAAACACGAAGAGAACTCGTCAAGACAAATTCAACGAGCCCAAACTCGATGGGTTTACTAAAAGGCAGTTCAGGGTTACGTCTCCTATCTTCGTGCCCTAACAGCAGACCAGCTCAGTGGTTCCAGAAGACATTAGTGTTTCAAATTTCAGATCCCACATATGCTTGCAAGTAAACTGAGCGTGTAACATTCCTATCACACCTTACAAACGAGCTGATGACCTTGAAGACCTGAACCGATTTCCACCAAACATAGCTAAGAACACTCCCGAATGACATTCCTTTTAAACAAAAAAAACCGCATTACAATCGGATCATCCGTTTGGGAGCTACGATGCCACATACACCCACCCACACACACACACACACACACACACACACACACACACACACACGTCAAACTTATAACACCCCGTCGTTTTTGCGTCGGGGGTTAATTATATTGATCGTGATTATGCAGATCCCGATTAAGTTAAGTCACGAGCTTTGTAATTTTTTTTTTCATGATTTTCGTCAAAATTGTATCGTTCTTCCCACAAGTACATGAAACAGTTATAGTCGGTTTAAAATGGAACAGACACCACTCTGGCAAAACTTTCTATTTCTGGACTACGCAAACGATCAATATACTACCCAGGTTAGGTATAACTCGCTTACTAACTTGTTTCTTTTATCTTTTACAAACCTTTTCCATTTTTATTTCCAAAATTATATAAATTGAGTCCCAAATTGGAATGTAGTCAGTTTCTCTGTTTTTAATCTTGTTTCAAAAAGCCTTGCCTTCCGAAAAAACTATGTTTGTGTTGTGGGATCCTATTTGTATCCCGGTGTCGCTTTAAGCGAAATTACTTTTGCTCCATTTGGACCCAAAAGCCTTTAAGCGTTTATATTTGTCTCTAGAGCATTTAAAACTTCTGAATACTCTAGCGTTCGTTCACTTAGTCTGAATGTAGGTCACGCTATTGTGTAGCCAGACATGTACAGCCTTTACAGATTTTCACAGTCAGCTATTCTCAATGGAGTCAGAGTTTCATTGCTGAATCATTCATAGATCCCTTTTATTATAGTTGTTTTGTCTTCGTCTGTCATTTCAATCTCTTCGCTATTTTAATTTTGTTTGCTTGAGTTCTGAAGCTAGAATGGACCTGTTTCATTTCGCACTCCATAAGCTGGTAATAATGCGTCAGTGGGGCAATATGCTGCTCGTGGACAATAGACTTTCAAGCGATCACTTCTTATGCACAATGCAACTCAAGCTTTCCTGACAGCTCGACATAATTTTGCTTGCTGAATCCACTTTCTGAAAGATATGTACTCGTATTTTTAGAATGCTTCTGACTCCTAGGACTAAAAACAATCCATCTCTATCTACTTCCCATGCGTAGCTACAATTTTTCTAAATGCTCATTTATTATGTTCTCTAAATTTTAATTTATTCTCGTAGCAGCTTTTGCATTAAGCGTTTCAGTCAAAATTCAATATTTAACAGACACAGTTTCGGTCGACAAACTTTTCATGCATGTATTCACATCAAAGGATTTTCTAAAACGTAGCGTTGCATTTCAGCTCATGAGTGTTTGACCCGAATCCATGACGACCCTCCTGAAAGGAATATAGGTCACGATCTTTGTTAAGCTCTCTCTTTCCCTTCTATTTTATGCGCTATCCGTACCACTTACAAAGTAAGGCTTTTGTGAGTAAATAAATCCTGTTATGATGACCCTCCTTTTTATTGACTTTACCTTTATAGAGAAGGATTTGGAAAATCAGGAAATTGGTAGTGGTTTGGTTTTGTTTGTACTCGTTTGTAATTTGTTCCCCGATTTAATGGTTGACTGGGTTTTGATTTTATTTAACCGAATTAAATGGTTTATCAAATACTTCCGTTACTGATAATGTTCTGCAGTTTGTGAAAGATGAATGGAGTGGTTATATCGAGTGCTGAGAGTAAAAGTTTAATCAGTGTTTTTTTTATCCAAAATATAGATAAAAAAGTGACTAATAAGGAAACTGACAAAGATCAGCATACTAATGTTAATCATATCACATACCTAAACTTAAGACGTTACATGATATGCAATATTTTTATTTTCATGCCTCTTCAAACATTTTGAAGGCACTTCAAATCTGTTGCTAGCGTCCAAAATTATTAAAGCAAATATACCTTGATATCATATACACACATACATACATACGTATAGCAATTTGGTGTAAACAACATTTTCGTTCGCGACGGCCAACAGCCGTATATCAAAGTTTTACGACCATCAGTCGAACCACAGATTGCAACCACCGACTCTAACCGTACGGCTGGCTCATTTCTTATATTAAATATGAATATGAATACTACATATAAATAATCATTCTCATTAAATAAACCTTCAATGACTTATTGATAATGATAACCAGCTTCCTATTCTGTTTCCTGTACAGATGTATGATATGAATGTTCGTTTTATCTAACACATTTCTCGTACCTGATCTATACTTCAAGTTTTAATAAACGTTAGAAACCGGTTTCCAATTGCAAATTAATTTAGCCATAAAAATATCATTTGTGGTATCGTAAAGATAAAACTGCACTAAAGCCACAGATGTGAACCGGATTAATAATAAGAACATTTATTATAACAAACTATAAGAAACTTAGTTATTATTACTGTATATGAATTACGCCATGCGGTTCCATTGAAAGAGTTTACAGAACGATAAAAACTGGAGAAACGTTAGATCAAAACGCAATACTAGTAATAAAAATTAAATACTTTTTATTTCCAACCGGGTTGGGTTTGCAATCTTATAACATGTAGCTCACCTTTGAAAATATAATATCTGCAATCTCTACTAAAGCAATGTATTATAACAAGAATACCTACAATGTTTCTAATATCGATCAGACTGGTATTTACACAATGAATCATAGAAACTCATGTGATATCGTTACACTGGCAGGCATAGGTGGTTGGCCTCCATTACCAGTCGCTATAGTGCAAGGACTTTTACTTATAATGTCCGTTTATTATTGAAATGTTACTATCTACAATTGTGTCAATGCTAATGTTTCTTTTGTTGCACGGTTATATCACTGTAATTGCTTATGTCTATAATCTTGTGGATATGACAGATAAACGATTCCATATTTCCTTGCATGACGGAACACTGTTATGCAGAATAATTTCCTCATAAAATAGCTGCAAGGACATTGACCGGTTCCAAAAATGAGTTTAGCCATTTCTACTGATTTAGTCATTTAGCAAATCTTTGAGGATTATTTGTTTAACAGCACAAACCACGTGATAATAGCGAGGGCATACACAAAACAACTGTATGCTCCTAACTGACAGGTCGTTGCCTGTAACACAATACATTCGTCATTGCTTTTGGCAGATGTCAATGTTAGGCTTTTGAGCACGTTTACGACCACATATTAAAACGGTATTGTGTTTTCTTTTCCTGTTAACGTGTTGTCATATTAGTAACAAGGTTTGGGACGTGTTTATGTAGTATGTTTGTGGTCCGTACACATTTGATGATGTAAGCAGAATTTGGGAAATAATAGGTGTCCCGCAGGGGTCTATATGAGGTACTATATTAAACAGTGAATAGTATAAGTATGACTGCCAAAAAAGAGAGCAGACAAAAGTATGTACCATGGATGGTTTTCTTATTTTGATTGAATAACACGGCCCAGAAATGGAGTTTAACATTTTTAACACGCGTTTATTATTTAAACGGATTAATAAAAATGTAATGTCTAATCTGCTAGGTCAATTGTTCTTTGAATTGCCAAATTGCATGACTATTGTACGATAGTCCTTAGCTATGCCGTTGCAATTGTATTTGCCATTGAATTATTTCATATTGTATACTTTGTACGCGGTAACATTCAATTATTGTTATTTTAGTTAATTACAATTGTTTGTAGTTGACCTTTTTATACTTAAAATAGTTCAAATATGAAAAGTATTGTCTTAAACATATTAACAAACCTTAGAGTAATAATGTTCTATCTACTTAACGTGCCATGTTCTCCAAAACATATCCAATTTCAACGCCTGTACACAAATTGAACCCAGCCTTAGGTACATCTACTTAATGAGATTTCAAATTCAATCAAGAAGTTTAAGTTAGCTCCTAGGTGACGACGGTAACTGCCTTCACTGATGAAGTACTAACTTCCAAGTTCAGTTTCGAGTTTATTCGACTTCTCGTGTGAAGCTTTGAAGATACCTTGGTTGACTGGATAAGTGAGATTATAAGTTTTAATTAGATTCTCTGCCTTTATCGTTGTTGGCACGTCTTTATTTTATGTTGTTAGGTTATTTGTTTTAACAGGATTATCGTGTCTGACAATGGCATCGTGTTTTCTGTTTTCGTGTGACGTTTCTTTGGTATCATATATTTTATCTTTTTTGAACACGCTTTGTGGGGAAACTGTGTGTTATGCATTTTCAGCAGATTTCAGAACACAAAGCAATCTCATATGATTAAAATAACGTCACCTGAAATTTTTTTCAATTTAAACTGTTTATAATTTTTTTACCAAGGCTAAAAGGACCTCGAATCAAAACGAAAATAGCTCTGGTCTTCCAAAATAAATAATAAATATTTCAACCTTACGATTGAACTGAAATAGCGTTGGTGTCTGGTGGGCTTGTTTCAGAATTTGTTGATAGACAAGTGACATTACTATTAAACAGTCCATTTGAACAAATCGCTTCTGTCTAACTCCCTCTCATATTAGATTCCGACGTAAGAAACCCTGTCTTTCAGAACACCTCTTCAATTTTTGTGAGTGATGTAAATATAAATATTGAATCAATTCAGACACAAGAACGTTTGTGGAAACTGAAAGCTTTGTATTCCTCTCGTTTTATAACTTTTCCACTAGCAATTTCAATTTCTATAAAACGATTTGAGCTCAAAAAATATTTTCGGCCCTTGACCAATACAAAATTAATTGAATTAACGCCAGCAAAACTTTATCGGAAAATGTCATAGATTTTTGCTCGAAAATTCCAAAGCGGTCTAAATATAAATTCCCACCAAATTCATCCTATCCAAAATACTGTAGTTCACGAGTCAAGTGCGGGTCACTTGATATCAACCAGCCCTTCAGTTAGATAGGTCCTATTTCCCTAAGGTTTTCATCGGAAATAATTTGCGGGCCGTGGTGACAGGTCTTTTAGATGTTCAAACCCATGTCAGTTTTGTATTAGGTTAATATTAGATTTGTGTGAAGTCTGAGGTGAGTTCATTTATTGTAGAATTAATTTTAACCGTATTTTATTCAGTTTAATGAATTCTTTGATTCTGCAATTAATTCAATTGCGTTTTAATTGAAACTTGAAGAGAATTTCACGAGTACGCCGCAGACTAATTACATGAACCTAAGTTAACCTAACATGAAAGCTCCATTTAACCCTTCACAAGTTCAACTATTGCCTAGAAAATCCAATTACCACTCCATTGATCTTCAAAGCGTTAACGATATTCAATTTAATTCAGTTATCTGAAGTTAGATTCAATTAACTGGTAGGAGCAAGATATCCCCTCTAGTCGAAGCAGGTTCGTAGATAAACGCTGTAAATGCATCCGTTGGGGCGTCTGTTTGTCACTTCCCGTCGATTTAGCAAGTCTATTCGAGAAAAAGGTTAGACAATAGCCCGGTGTCGGTTTATCCGGATCTTTCTGCATTCGGATTTTCTTACGTGTAAGCGGATTTCTTGGGATTTCGCCATTGACGGCAATATGTTGTTACAATGTGTAAGAAAATGTCTAATACCTACGATGACTTTAGTTTATCAAATTACAATCTGAACAAAGATATCTGTAACTAACATCTACAGAAAAATAAACACTCGAAGTCATTAAAACGCAAATAACAGAGGGTATCCATAATACTTTCGTTTATTTACTTTAAGCGTTTATCAACACGCAGCTTGCGTCAAAGAGGCTGTATTAAAGGGATCAAATCGTAAATGACTGATATTGAACTGCCTACGTCGGTACGCACGCACAGAGTAATACCAATGCGCTTGACGTTGCGAGTCAACGTCATATCTTGCTGTATCTATGTCGATAAAGTTTACGTAAAAACAATGACTTATGTCTGCTGATAGTGGGTCTGATCTATTTGCTCGTAGATTTCTCTGGCGTGTACAGATTAGAGTTAGACTGTTATTATCAAGAAAATATAATTGCGATGATTTCAGTAAAAGTTGAAGATAATACTACAACTGAAACAAGAACATAAATAAATAATTCGCAACACATACAATAAAACGTTGACAGAAAACAAACATTTGCACACTGCTTAATCCTATGAAAATATTTTTGCATAACAGTATGAAAATTTACATGTGGACTGGCTGATGTGCTGTAGAATAATACTGTTAGCATACTTTATAGCTGCAAACGACAGTTACGTCCATTATAACAAGCTTTCAAAGCGTTTGCCCCTCTAGTTTTATTTTTTATTCGTTGTTAGCTGAAAACAGAAAAGCTGAAATCCCAATTACAGCAGCGTTGACAGTTTTTTCAGAAAGACCCGTTTGGCGACTACGGTCTAATTCCGGGGTAAAGTGTTTCGTAAGTTTTAGTTTGTTGAATGGTCTTATGAAGTTTTATTTATATTATTCTGTTTGTTACGTGTTTTAGTTTCTTTAGCATGATAAGTTTAAGATCTAATTAAATGTGCCTTCATATGGCACAATATTGTATTAGTGGCCTCTTCTTGACTTAATTGAATATGTGGTGTAATCTAAAAGTACATATAATACGTAATGTCATAAATTAATTTTCACGCTTTCAATGTTACATGCCTTTCAAACTGTGGTGTGTGTTAGTCATTGAAATATCAACATCTCGTCTTTCCCTCACTCTTCAACTAACGTAAATACAATTTAAATCAATATTGGTTCAAATTGCATAATTTTATATCGATTACGACGCGTATCCTTCATCATTAGCCGTTAAAATAATAGGGTTGTTTCCAATTTTCGAAAATCTATTTAAATAGCTTCTAAATAATTTAAAGATCACCCCTCCTAGAATTTTGCGTCTTAAATCTCTTTACTTTTTAACCCCCGACGCAAAAACGACGGGGTGTTATAAGTTTGACGTGTCTGTGTGTGTGTGTGTGTGTGTGTATGTGTGTGTGTGTGTGTGTGTATGTGGCATCGTAGCTCCCAAACGGATGATCCGATTGTAATGCGGTTTTTTTTGTTTGAAAGGAATGTCATTCGGGAGTGTTCTTAGCTATGTTTGGTGGAAATCGGTTCAGGTCTTCAAGGTCATCAGCTCGTTTGTTAGGTGTGATAGAAATGTTACACGCTCAGTTTACTTGCAAGCATATGTGGGATCTGAAATTTGAAATACTAATGTCTTTTGGAACCACTGAGCTGGTCTGCTGTTAGGGCACGAAGGTAGGAGACGTAACCCTGAACTGCCTTTTAGTAAACCCATCGAGTTTGGGCTCGTTGAATTTGTCTTGACGAGTTCTCTTCATGTTTCTGATTGACGAGAACCTGATGCTGGAAATGGGATGTGGCGGATGAAACCCTGGAATGCCGGAATGAAACGGATAAACCGATTTATATTTTTGCTGAAAATCTAGAATGTCCAAAGGTTAATCTTTATTGTTTCTCAATCTGTGCAATTCTCCCAGAGCCAGTTTGTCATGAGGATTGTTAAACAGCTTCCTTTGGCCGAGATCGCATATAGCGACCCCATCTTAAAATAAAAGAAATTAAATGAAAGAAGGAAAAATTAAGGAGCTCCTTTAAAAAGCATGAAATAAAATTAAATTATAAATTTAAAAAAACCCCCGACCCAAAAAAAGTACGTAAAAACGCTAAACCCTATAAAAAGCAAAAAATAACTTTTAACACTACGTAAACTAAATTTTGACGTGTCGGGGGACCGCTTTTTACCTTCAAAAATACTTACATAAATAAAATGATACCTACCTAATTACAACATTCGTGTAAAAAAAAACACGTATTTATAGTAACGAATTAGAGCGGTCCCCCGACACGACAAAATTTAGTTTACGTAGTGTTAAAAGTTATTTTTTGCTTTTTATAGGGTTTAGCGTTTTTACGTACTTTTTTTGGGTCGGGGGTTTTTTTAAATTTATAATTTAATTTTTTATGTATTCGATTTATTTCTATTTTTCTTAAAACATTGCCCAGAAAACGCTCGATCACGTGACTGTGACGTCATATTGTACTATGTGTTCCTTTACACTTTAACGCACATCTAAAGAGAAGAAACTAATTAGATAGAACTCATTGATTTTTAAATTTTAATAACGTATTCTTATATTATAGATACAAAAACAAATGTTTTAAACATTTAAATTATTTTCAAACATTGGGTACAAAAGAAAATACCTGTAATGTTTTGAGTTGTGTACGCGGTAAAATAAAACTGTGCAAAGGAACGTAAAGTTTGTGTTTGTTATTGAGGTTATATTTGTGTCATCTTGGTTATTAGCAAAGAATTGAGCCACAATAAAACTATCAGCTTTCATAAATCCTTTCTCCATAATTCTTTCCTAACTTTCTTTCGCTCAAATACAAATAAAAACTGAAGAAAACAACACATCAATTCTCAGGTCATACCTGTCATAGACTGTCACTGTCAAATACTTGTCATTGTCAATGTAAAATGACGACATCGGACTCGATTCGCCGTTTTCAAGGGCGTGACGTAATAGACGATAAATTTAAAATTCATAAATTATTTAATAATTATGTGGTCAGTTACAAATAATATAATATAGCTTATCGTGTTTCTAGTTTTGTGAACTTTCGGTGCATATACCTATTTTTAATTGACTGAATACTAGGAAACAACCCTATTCAGCATGCGTTCACTAATCTATAAGTTCTATAATTGTTGCAATCTCTGATACCTTATCACAATACTCAGTTCAGTCAGTTCCGAGTGGTGGGAACATGTGGGCTATACTTGAAAATATTTAGCTATACATATTATCATAACTGGTATGTTTAATGCTTAGGTAGTTGTTATTTTGTACCCTACGCCCACAAATGCCATGAACACTTTCATACACATGATTTAGGCGTAACTTTGGATTGTGAGGGAGTGACATCAGCTATTTTCTAAATCCAATCTCAGTGAACCGACGATTTTTTGAACTGCTGAATATAAGGAAAAAAGTTACCAACGGAAAATTATTTTATTTGCCGTTTACAACGTATAAAAAGGTCTTAACCTGAAATCTCAGCTCAATCCAAGTTCATTATTATCATAGACATGCTTTACGGCAATTAATGAGGCGATTGTTCTAACTGTAACTATATCTCTTTCTAGGTAAATAAATGCTTAATCGAGTGGAAACATCGCGATAAATCCTTGAAAATCATGCGTAACGTTGTTTGTGGCGTTAAATGTCACTTTATACGGGTTTTGCACATAATGTAGTAAATTGTTATACATTAATTTGAGTAACTGTAGAAGATAGGTTTCAATTACTCGGAATATTTCATGACTTTTGAGGATTGGGATTGTCTTATAATTAAATTCAGGTTTTAAGTGTGATAAGCAAAGTAAAGGTGTTGCTATTTGCTAAAATAAAAATCGATAAGCTATTAGTATATTGTTCGAACTCATAGTACAAGTTATTACTATGAGTTCATACAATACCAGAATTTAAAAACTGTTTGACTGTGACGCATGTCGAAGCAACATAAATATGACAAAAATGACACTAAATTATACGTCACAGAAACAGCAGATAAAGTTTATGCAAGCAGAGTTCTAGCAAACAAAATTGCTATTCTCACAGTGAACGTATGCAAATTAACGTTAGATCAGCTCACAGTGACGATAGTATGACGAAGTTTTGTCGACATGGTCATAACAGACGTAGGTTTGGCAAAAAAATTAAACATGTTTGCAAGACATCAAAAATATACATTGTTTCTTATCACCAGCGAGATAAAAAACAAGAGATCGAATCGACGATTTGTCAATCTAACAGATTGAATAGTAGGTAGATAAATTGATAAAATCGGTCGACAAAAAATACTGTCACTATAAACTTTATATTTGCGCGATTTTCTATCATAAAAACTGCTATACTGTAAGTTGTATTTATGTTAATCGACTTCTAATAATCGGGGATCCTAAATTAGATTTGGTTTCCTAGGGATTCCATACCTACTGGTTAACCTGTAGAGATCCTGTTTACTTCATACCTTCATTTACTATTCCCCGCATAATTTCACATTCATCGTAGTTTTTAGGCCTCTCATTTATTATTCCATCTTTCGCTACTAATAAATTCAGTTTTATAAATTTTTCAGCTTAAGGGATTTACCTTGTTTGTTCGTTTACGTAGGACCTGGGATTTACAAAATAACATGAGGATCTTATCATTGTATCAGATATCAAGTTCTTTCATCATTCTGGCATTTACCTGATGCGACTGAATATCGACATTTTATCTGTTACCTGTCAATGTCGCCATAAAACTCTATATTTATCATATTATTTATCAGTAATCCCAACCGATTTATATGCAATAAATATTTTATTACGTTATTGCATTTTGTGAATTATCTAACCCAGTGGGGATCGTGTGGTCGTTTTATAGTATTTATTAGCAAAAAGCAATTTATCGTTAAAGTTTATGGATTCATTATTTTCTAAAATCTCATTCCTGAAATGCTTGCGTCTCGTTTAGCTATTAAAGCTTTGACCTTTGGAATGTAACTGTTAATTTAATAAGCCATATATGGCAGTAAAGGTTGCACTAATGCACTAAATTGGCTCAGTATAGTGTTGGCGTGACTGACAATTTGCACGCTCATTAAGTTCCATAATTATCGATGACTAACTCTGATTGTACAAATACGGTAATTGGTGGATCATTACACTTGCACCATGTATTTATGGTTAATCCATGATTGTGATCGAATTAAAAACAAAATGTTTTATTAGGTCTTGTAGGTGCTTGATAAAGAGTTGCTACGTCAACGGGTAGGTACTCCAGCTAAAGTCCTCTCAGCATCATGTATTCGATGAATGAGATAAGGGGTGTCTCCATTTTTTGCAATATCATGTCTGGGTTGGCAAAAACTTGATATCCTTTGAATTTTACACCTGCCAGACTTTATTGTTTCCCAATATTTGGAACATGCTCTTCATTGATTTTTATGACTTCTGTTTAAGGGTTTATCTATGACTCAAGCCAATTTTCGGAAGTAAGTAATCTAACTCATATATTTTGCCTAGTCATGGTGAAACCTTATTTTATATGTTGCTGATCAAAGGACAGAACGTGTATGACTAATTCTGATGTCCAGTTTATGATGAAATACCTCAAGTTAGTACTTTCTGATGAAATTATTATGTTATTTTAATATGTCTTTAGTTGGATTTATTATACCTTGTGAAATACATCATTTTGTACTTTTAGGTCATCCACAATCGTCTACATTAACGCGTTCGTTAAACCTACGTTTTTACGTGTTTTGAGACATGTAGTCTGCATTACTTTACTCTGTCATAAAAATACCAGCACTTATCTTGCACGTAATTGATAACAGTTTGTAATGCTTTTCGTTCAGCTCTGTTTGTCTGTCCACTGATTCTGTTGAAAATATCTTGTTATTTTTCCTTATCTCTATTGCTTCATTCAATCGTCATGTGTCATATAAAATCTATTTTAACACCGAGATGACTAATTTGTCAAACTGCATGACACACCTTTTAATAATCCAAAGTTTAATTGTCATCTTTATCCTTTTCGATCTTTGAACGTTCTCTACATTCGATTAGCCTTTTCCCAACTATGTTGGGGTCGGCTTCCAGTCTAACAGGATGCAGCTGAGTACCGGTGTTTTACAAGGAGCGTCTGCCTATCTGACCTCCTCAACCCGATCTTTTAATATTCTGTAGTACATTCGATGAATTATAATCATCATCGTCATTTATTGCTGACGTAGATACAGATTGATTCCTCTCAACCACTTCAACATTCCAGCCGGTTTTAGCATTCTAATTTCGTAAACCGTTACTAAAATATATAGCGAGGTCACTTTTATTCATAAACTAGTTTACTAGTCTCTAAGAAAATGTGACATTCGCCACATAGAAAGGTTATCGGTCAAACGCCGGTATCGTTTATGAATGAACATCGTTTGGGTTCAAAGTTCGGATATATTGGTAGTAGTGGCATTAAGCTTGACTGATCTGTTTAACAATGCATGAATTTTCTTATACAGGTTAGGTCTTTTTCCGACCCACTTTATCCTTACATGCTTACATCATTTAGTCTTGGGTTTTTTCAATCAAATCTAAGAACATCTGAATTTATATAAAATGTTACTGTACTGTATTTTTTCTTATATTGACAATAACAGACCTCCGGTAACATAATGAAAAAGTATGCGTTCAACTTTGAATTTTGCCCTCGAAACTTGGTGTTTCTTGTCGCATTTTTTAGGTTCAAAGTTCGGATATATTGGTAGTAGTGGCTTTAAGCTTGACTGATCTGTTTAACAATGCATGAATTTTCTTATACAGGTTAGGTCTTTTTCCGACCCACTTTATCCTTACATGCTTACATCATTTAGTCTTGGGTTTTTTCAATCAAATCTAAGAACATCTGAATTTATATAAAATGTTACTGTACTGTATTTTTTCTTATATTGACAATAACAGACCTCCGGTAACATAATGAAAAAGTATGCGTTCAACTTTGAATTTTGCCCTCGAAACTTGGTGTTTCTTGTCGCATTTTTTATCATTCCATTCATCTCGGTTGGTATATTGCATGAATATTTCACTTTTTCCCTGAGTTATATTACTATTTTATTATAACTAAGACCGCTCGTTACCTTAGGGAATGTATGAAAAGGCTTTTAAAACATTTTTGTGCGGCTTTGTGTTGAATTTGTGCGAAATTTTTCGTTTTATTTAACGTCTGTAACTGATTCCGCCATTTTCTTGTTATTACTGATTTTGTGTGGAGATATTTATCTGTAATTAAAAGTAATATCGTCTGCCTTTGATGTTTAAGTATTAATAAAAGTTAGTTTTCCAATTATATTTTCTTTGTGAAGTAATTCGTGTGATCGTTGTTACAAATGAAACAACTTTTTTAATTACTCGCGAAGTACTCTTAAAGCAATTTGATCTATTAGCTTGTTACAGTGAATAAATTAAGTAAACAAAGGAATTGTTTTCTCAATTTAATTTAACTTTTAATTAGAAAAAAATACCTACCTTCATCGTACTTGTAGGCTATCAAAGATTTGTTACACATAGTCGTTAATGAAGAAATTAATAACCAAAGTTCAGGTGCTTAATGAAAGTACAAGGTATTGCTTTCCGAGGGTTTTTCCAACGGTGGAAAGTTTTCATTTACGTCTTTAAATGTTTGTAGACTTAAAGGTTGATGTGTAGGTAGGACACCCTTTGTTTGCGTCGGGAATGTAGTAAACAATTTTTTCTTTGGTAATGCAAAAGTGTTGTTTTCGCAGTGTATAAGAATAATAATAAAATTCGCAGTGAAAAGCATATTTTTGAGGGGATTTAATAAAAATCCTTTCTTCACAAACAAAATAAGCTTTGAGGATATATTCGCATTTATTTTTAAGCAAAAGATAATAGTATATATTTAGATGAATTGTGCAAGAAAACAGTGTCAAATGTGCACAACGGGTAAATGAAACCTTTATATGATCAAAAGTATATTATATCTTGTGCCTTTAATTAGAGCCATGAAGTCTTCAAAAGGTATCTACTTAATTTATTTAATTACTTTCAACTACTTAACCAAAATAAAAATACCTTAGCTATACCATTTCCTCATCTCTCACGTTGTTCAAAGAAAATATATCGTGATCCAAGAATTTAGTGCTTCGTAAACATTTTACGACTGTCATCAAGTTGAGTAATACCTAGACCGTTCGCTCGTACTGTAGCCTGCGGGTCAATGACCCTGGAATCTTCTAGAATGACCTGGATATGCTTTTAGAAGGCTACGTGTAATGAATCAGGTGGGAAAGTTATTTGAATGATTTGAATGTTCGAGTCTGCCCACGCAAATTGTTGAATCTAGTTTTGCTTGAAAGAAACTTGTTCTTCTGAATTTATCATCTTTAGTGTCATCCTAAATTTTCATCATCTGCCTCTTTTCCCCAGCCTTTTTTGTTTCTGGGGTCGGCTTCCATTCAAACCGTATGCAACTGAGTAACAGTGTTTTACAAGGAGCCACTGATTTTTTCTTTTGCATGTTATTTTAGAATTTTTTGACTATGTAATGTCATCCTATGTTTAAATCACTCCAAAGTCGTCTACAAAGAATGTCTGGAAATATAAAAGGCTAAGTAGTGACGTCATAAATTGCATAATGTCAATGTCTAAAAAAGTTCTTGAAAGCATTAATAGTTTAATAGCTAGATTAGGGTAATGGACTTAGGATGACCGTCGACCGTTGATCATAAAATATTCAGGTAGTGATTATTTTCACCTTCACCATGCCACAGGTAGCGACATCTACCGGCGGTACATGTAAAGTTCATGTTTCTTAGTTATTTGTTTATTGTTAAAAGTTCCAGTTTCCGTGCGATGTTTTCCTTAGCTCGGAACTGGTGATAAATCTAAATATAACCTGAGTTTGTGTTACGTAGGGTTTTTTTATACATTTGTATACATTTCGTGTCCCTGTGGAGATTCATTGATATATTTTTCAGCTCTGCTGGTAGGATGACTTCATGGCTTCATATTTTATAGTCTCTCCAAATAAATGTGATGAAACTGGATACTTGGTTAATTAATGGAGAAAGTAAAACCCTTGACTATATACCCAGAAGAATATTTTTTATTGTTACCAAGCATATTTTTACACAAAAAATATTAGAACCCAAACCAGATTCTCCCTTACCTAAAATTCCTACATTTAAATAAAATATAGAGGTACATCCACTTAGAAAGGCACGTGAGCCAGTTTGAGCACGCACGAATAGGTAAGACGATTGTACAAAGGCGGAGGGCAATATATTCGGCCGAGCTTATACGCTTTCCTCGCAAAAATTAAATTATAAATTTAAAAAAACCCCCGACCCAAAAAAAGTACGCAATTATTATGACAAAAGGTTAAAAACGCATAAAAAGCAAAAAATAACTTTTAACACTACGTAAGTACCAACTAAAGCATGTCAGACTAAACTAAATTTTGTCGTGTCGGGGGACCGCTCTAATTATCTTTCGATTCGTGTTTTTTTTATATACGGATGTTGTAATTAGGTAGGTACCTATCATTTGATTTATGTATTTTTTAAGGTAAAAAGCGGTCCCCCGACCCGTCAAAATTTAGTTTAGTCTGACATGCTTTAGTTGGTACTTACGTAGTGTTAAAAGTTATTTTTTGCTTTTTATGCGTTTTTAACCTTTTGTCATAATAATTGCGTACTTTTTTTGGGTCGGGGGTTTTTTTAAATTTATAATTTAATTTTATTTCATGCTTTTTGAAGTAGCTCCTTAATTTTTCCTTCATTTAATTTATTTTATTTTAAGATGGGGTCGCTATATGCGATCTCGGCCAAAGGAAGTTGTTTAACAATCCTCATGACAAACTGGCTCTGGGAGAATTGCACAGATTGAGAAACAATAAAGATTAATCTTTGGTCATTCTAGATATTCAGCAAAAATATAACTCGGTTTATCCGTTTCATTCCGGCATTCCAGGGTTTCATCCACCACATCCCATTTCCAGCATCAGGTTCTCGTCAGTTAGAAACATGAAGAGGACTCGTCAAGACAAATTCAACGAGCCCAAACTCGATGGGTTTACTAAAAGGCAGTTCAGGGTTACGTCTCCTATCTCCGTGCCCTAACAGCAGACCAGCTCAGTGGTTCCAGAAGACATTAGTGTTTCAAATTTCAGATCCCACATATGCTTGCAAGTAAACTGAGCGTGTAACATTCCTATCACACCTTACAAACGAGCTGATGACCTTGAAGACCTGAACTGATTTCCACCAAACATAGCTAAGAACACTCCCGAATGACATTCCTTTTAAACAAAAAAAACCGCATTACAATCGGATCATCCGTTTGGGAGCTACGATGCCACATACACACACACACACACACACACACACACACACACACACACACACAGACACGTCAAACTTATAACACCCCGTCGTTTTTGCGTCGGGGGTTAAAAAGGGGCCAATTTACGGAAAACTGTATATTGCCACACTGCAACGAATACCCGTCACGTTTTACGTCTTGGCTTTCTTTATTTTGGAAGAAATGTAGGGTGTGAAGGAGACATTTTTGCTATGGCAACAAAAGAGTGAACTTATTGTGATAGGTTTGCTTGAAGCTGAGATTGGTGTCAAATGTGCGTAAGGGATAGTAAATTGGATTTATTTATGTCGTCGCCATATCTGGCAACGATAAAGAGCAGATTGAGACGATTGATCCTCAAGCGATGGCTTCGGTTGTGATAGTGACATAAGTTGAAAAAGATGATGATGAACAATTACATACTGAGGCAATGCAATTGCAACAAAAGCATAACCGCATTGAAACAAATACTGAAAAGACTACAGATACAAAGAACTACACAGCATTAAAACTATAGAACAACATGACAGGTCATCTATTACACATATACCTGATTAAGTCAGCCAAGCTACTACTAATATGGTTAAAATTGTATGTAATAAACTTCATGTCACTGCAAAAGGTGGCATGGTTGACAGCAAAATGAGAGCCAACGTGATTTATGAAAACTTTTAATTAGCGCAAAATGTGACAGCTCATTATATCAACGTGTCTTTTGTGTGCGGTTGTGATGTCAGAGTTAGTTTTGCAGGAAAGACTAATTAGTAGTGAAATGTTAAAGTTGCTGTTTTCTTTTTTTTAATTTTGGATGGTTCAGTCTGTTCTGTCTGTTCTTCCATTTCTGCTTGTTAGTTTTTCATTACAACTTCGTGGTTTTTTTATGAATATTATTTATTTCGGCGAGTGCCAAGCGACCTGCGATTTGGTACTATTACCAAATAGTATTTTTCTTGATTGTCCAGGCTTAGAATTCAATCCGCTAACTAAACCAGAAATGCCTGCAGTACATCTATTTCAGTTAACACTTTATATGTTCACTAGCTTCTGCCAGCGGTTTCACCCGCATCCCGTGGGAACTACTTCCCGTACCGGGATAAAAAGTAGCCTATAGCCTTCCTCGATAAATGGGCTATTTAACACTGAAAGAAATTTTCAAATCGGACCAGTAGTTCCTGAGATTAGCGCGTTCAAACAAACAAACAAACAAACTCTTCAGCTTTATAATATTAGTATAGATGTTAGTGTTCTTAGTTTCATAATTCTACTTTGCCCAGACTTTTATTTCAAGTCCCCTCTTTACCCCTTAACCGTGAGGCAATAATAACTTTATGAATATACATGTCCAGGGTAACAAGCAATATGTGGGTGAGGCAGTCGTAAAGTCCAGCTGTGTTATACACCGCAATGAATACAATAAGAAGTTTTATCTGTCCAATATAACGTTTATTGTTTCTTGCGCACCAATGGATGGATCTGTTTATATCGTCAGGTCGTAAAAAAAGTAATTTCTTGTAACCTATCTTATTGCAGTCAATGTTACATTTGAAATGCAGGAGTGTATATGGGTTGGCAACGGTTTCGGTGTTTGGAGGCCAGGCTTTGTCAATGCCGATCATAATAATAATTGCTGCAGTGTTTTCTAGTGTAGGTTTCAAAGTCATATCTAGTTGTTATAACTGAGGTAGTTTAGGAGTGTCGTTGTCATAATGTAACGTTATGATATCATGATTCTCAAAAATCAGGAATTTACCAAAAAGTATGCTAGGGGGGATTAGGAGCGATTGGTTATGCACCGTAAATGCTGCTCCAAAAAAATCTAATGTAAAAAAAAATTATAAATGCTTATTAATCTACAATCATCAAAACAATCCAATTTATTAACTCAATAAAATGATTCGTTCAACATTTTTGGCGACATATCGCACGCTTAATCATATACTGACATAACTAAAAAAAGACGTTTTTCAAGAAATCGCTAAAAACGATTTAGCAAACCTGACTTACCTTACAAAATGGCTTATTACTCAAAGAAAATAACTTTATATAATGAAATAATGTATTGTAGGGATAGTTGATAAAGTGAGTTATTGTAATTGAATATAATTTTAAAGAAATATAGATTTTTTTACTATAAATTAATCGGTTAAAAAAATTGTTCCTCAAAATGCGTCAGTTTAATAGAAAATATATAGTTACATTGATTTAATACTGGTGACACATTTTGAAATGAGTCCGTGTTTTATTTAATACATAACTAAAGAATATTCATTATTAAGGTATGGGTCCTTATCATGTCCTTATACTATGAAGTATGATTTTGATGCTGGTGACATATTTTGAAATGAGTCCGTGTTTTGTTCAATGTATGTTCTTATTATTATGATAATGAGTCATAAACTGATATCAGTCTCTGTCTCGTAAAAAAGTTTGCCGAAACGATTGAGTGTGGAAGGGACAGATATGGGTGTAACTCCGCCTAGAAAAAAGATATCGAAAAAAATCCGAGATCGGCCGAAAGAGGGTGTTAAAATAAACTTCTTGGTACACTTATTTAAACTTTGACCGAAACACTAATCGGTCAGTATATGATTAAGCGTGCGATATCTTAGTCAAT
Source organism: Helicoverpa assulta (assembly GCA_963856015.1). Classification (NCBI taxonomy): domain Eukaryota; kingdom Metazoa; phylum Arthropoda; class Insecta; order Lepidoptera; family Noctuidae; genus Helicoverpa; species Helicoverpa assulta. The sequence continues at coordinate 2,205,916 of CAWLCW010000008.1, forward strand.
TTGTTTTGATGGTGTTTGTTTCCACGTAGAATCCCGATGTTTTTTGGCACATAGCTTACGCGCGTTCGTGGGCGAAGTCTCATTATAAAATAACAAGACTCGCTGAAAAAGGGTCCGAATACTTTTCTGACCCTGGCAGTGACGTATCGTCTGACAGTACCATTTACTTGAGCACAAACTGTGAACAAGTTATAGGAGAAAAAAACGTGGTTACTTTATCGCGGTAATGGTCTTCGAGACTTGGTAATAGTCCATTCGACGCCGTCTTGGTGTCCAAAATGCTGCCAAAATGTTTGTTTATGCTATCCAACGTCTTCCTTGGTTCGTTGCTGATTGGACAAAGTGTGATTCGTTTTAAATTGGCTGTTGTTTTGCTAAAGTATTGGCTTATAACTGAAAGGTTTGGTGCATCGTTGCCAGGACATTGTCACAATCTTGGCGCATACTGGTGTGACATATGTTTTCTCGCTTTCAATCGATTGTTTTAAAGGGATTCCCAAGCCAAATATTTCGTTACACACATTTTCCTTTTCGATATTAAAATAACAATTACGATTTATGATTTGTAGAGTATTTAATTCTTGAACTATATCAAAGAGCTCGGCGTAGACTTTTAGAACCAATGGTTTATTGGCATCCTCTCCGCAATTTATTATTTCTGTCTACTAAACTAATAAACTTTTAGTTTTGTTGTATCGTGAGAGTCACTCGAGAAGTATGTTTTTGTTCCGCGAATACACAACTACATGCTGCTGTAATGAAATCGAATCGAATCTGTCTGTTACTTTCTGTGTTATGGTATCTGCATAAATTTGGCCGGTTCTGAAATTAAAGCGTTTCACATTGTCATTGTACCCTTCACATATGGGAACTATTGCTGCCTCTGATTGTTGCACGTGGTCAAATATTGCCTCGAAATTAAGTAGCTGAAATATGACGTTATTTAGTTTAGTATTTTACTGTAGCATCAAATCAAATCGTATCGTGATATCTTTATCCAATTTCAAACCATCATTTTTTTCAAAAAATAATTCAGATCGACAAAGCACTAAAGAGAATTTACAATATATTGTTTGGCGTATTCTCACGGACGCATCTGAATACGGACTGATTGTTGGCAAAGAACTCGAAAACAGTTAGTTGCAAGAGAATTGATTTTTCTTGTTGTCTACCATTATGTCTGTTATGATGCAAATATATTTTACAATTCTAAAGCTTTACTTCATGATACAAACATTTCCCTTCTAAATCCTGAAATAATACAAACCACGTGCAATAAACCTTCACTTGAAGACAAAGTTCAACAAACAATACCATATGGTTACTCTCAGACATAGAACTTGATATACTCGTAAATTACGTAAGTGTCGGGGTGAATGTTCAAGAAAGAGGTAATTTGTTCAGCGCTCACTTATTCATGAATCATGAACTTACAGTTGGGTTTGCTTAGCTTGGATGGGAGATCGATAGTTCAGTATGGATTGTAGGGCAGTTTTGGGTTCAATGAAGTCAATGGCTTTGGTGAATAGAAGTGTGGGTACAAATGTAGGCTGTTGAATGTGAATGCTAAAATATCCTGATCTTTCTTTCTTCCTATCTTCCGAGTGTGTCCTCGCTTGCATCAGCAACCGCTTGAACATTGGAGCGTGGGGTCCTATAAAAATGTCGCCTATAGACCCTAATAATTCGAAATTCTCATCAGTCATTATGGTAGGAGAGCATTTTGAGTTAGAATTATTAGAGCGTAATATATTCCAGGCATGTTTTCAGGATTACTTTTAGTTTTTCTTCTCATGTAGGCACGTGTTTCGATTAAGGATCTACGAAATTAATTAAAACATAAACTACTCATGAATATACATGTTCTGAAACGTTATTAAAATACTTGTACTCAGTCTTTATTCAAACAAGGCATGTATGAGCATCTCACGCAACTGAAACTAGCAAAGCTTTTAATTAAACTTGTGTATTCAGTAGTTTATGAAACTCGTAGGAAGCATTTCATGCTCGTGTGAATAAATCTCATCCTGCTATTATAAACGTGAAAGTTTCAGGGGATGTTTGTTACTGTTTCACTGGAAAACACACTAATGTCTACATAGGGACTTATGAAACAGATACCTACTTTTTTCTAGAGCATCATCCTCTTGTCTTTATCACAATTTTTATTTGGAGTTGTTGCAGCTGGTCTTCTTTTATACTTCTGTATGAATACAGCTCTCAAGTTCTCGTTCCAATGTTTTCCTAATCCATATTACATAAGAAAGGATAATTTTAACTCAACTTGGATAATGTTTCTGTACTTAACTGTAGCATATTTACCTATAAAGTTTAATCGCGGAAAATTGTATTAGCGAAGTTTAATTTCTAATAACATTATCGTCACTCCGTCGTTGGCTTGACCTTTTGCTTTCGGTATTTCCTCAAAGAAAATTATTAAACTTGTTTATGACAGCCAATTAATCTCGCTCTGCTAAGTGCCCTCGTAAACATGCCAAGAAAACTGCTTATTAAGCACTCTTACTATATCTTATTGGTCGTCTTTTTTGATATAAGGAATCGTAGGTAAAAGAGAATATGTACCAAAATATTATATACTGGCATGTAAGTAGCTATTACCCAGAGCAATATAGAGAGAAGAAAGAAAGAAAGACAAAAATATATTGGTACAACACAAGGAAAACATAAATGACATAGAAAGTACCTGAAAAAGAAATGTGTTTGTCAAATAAGTCCAGTTCAACATTATGTCAGACAACAAGTGAATGACGCTGGTTTTCAACTGGACCTAAAAGGAGTTGCTAATCACTGTTGAACGAAACCATAGCGCGATCTATTTCGATCCCAACGCCATCTATCGAGCATAGTGACAACTCGGATTATTTATCTATACTCCGTTCGGGCATTTTCTTTGTACTAAAAGTAGTATTATATTGTTATTATTTAGTAGAAGATTGTCGTGGTATGGACATGTAATGAGGAGGGATGATACGCATGCAACAAAGTGTGTGCTAAGTATGAATGTAGATGGATGGAGAGGAAGAGGAAGACCTAAGAAAAGATGGATGGATTGCCTGAAAGATGATATGAATAGGAAGGGAGTGAGTGTCAGTATGACGAGTGACAGGGGAGAATGGAAGAAAATGACATATTGCGCCGACCCCAAGTAAAATTTGGGAACAGGGCAGGAGAAAGAAGAAGATATTGTTATTATTTTTTTCATACCTTTTTACTATTTATTTACTTTTTTCCGATGAATTAAAACAACATGAACCGAACTCGTGTAACGATCGACACAATTCCGCGTAGTACTAATAGAATTATCTATACTCCGTTAGAGCATTTTCTTTGTAGTAAAACTTTTATTATATTAATATTAATTTTTTTACACCTTTTTACTGTTTATTTACATTTTTCTGATGGATTTTCCGATGAATTAAAACAATAACATGAACCGAACACGTGTAATGACACCATTGCGCGATTAACGCCATCTATCTACGGAGCATAGGAACAGCATTTCGACATTTGACCAATAGATGGCACTGTATGTCCGTAATAAATTTTATTTTTTATTTTTATTTTTTGTAATAAAAACTATCCTATGTCCTTTCTCAAGTTTCAAACTATGTCTGTACCAAATTTCACACAAATCGGTTCAGTAGTTTAGGCGTGAAGAAAAGACAGACAGACAGACAGAAAGACAGACAGACAGACAGACAGACAGAGTTACTTTCGCATTTATAATATTATAGTTTGGATAACGTAAGCGTGTTGACTCTGCTATTACGTTAACAGTTGTTTTTTTTTACGTCAAATTATCACGCTAGAAGAAAGGTTTGTGATTGCAATATCCTATTGATGGACTAAAAAGTTACTATCAATCTCTATCAAATAAAGCAATAAGCAGTAATGATCCATTGTTTTTATGAAAGTGTGTATTAACAATGGCTGATAAAACAAACACAACAATATAAATTTAGTGACTAGCTACACAAATTACCGTAATTAATTGCCCATTTTTACAACAAGCACAAGATTCGTCACTTTCCTTTACGTAATCCCCATATATGTAAAACGTAGTTTAGATTACGTGAAATTCATTTATTCGTCAAAATCACTAAAAAATTATCGAAGAACAAGATTATTATAAGATGTAATCACAGTAAGACGTTAAGAAGCTAGGGAGTTTCATAAAACCTCAAGATACTCATAAACCTTCCTTAATAACATAAACACATATCTAATTACGTCCGAGGAGTCTGCTCGGTAACTCCCGTAATTCAATTGCGAAAATTAAATTAGTATATATGGAACAATAACCACCCTTATCACTCTTTCTTTCAATTTCACGAGCCATCGCCACTTCGGCAGCTTCCCTTTCATCATAACCCAATTATATTCCTTTTTCCATCAGTTCAGCTAATGCACTTATCCTTGAGTACGGAACCACTTACGACTGGCGTCCCAGGGATCTGTAATTGTGTTACTTGGACCGGTATTAAAAGCTTTCTTATGTAGCCTAAGTAATCCCTTCATATTCTGCAAATATGCGGGCTTAGAGATTTTGATGGATAGATAGGATTGGAGTCTAGACGGATGTTCAGACCTTGGTAAATATTATTGTAGTAGCGTCTATATTTTTCTTGATTTGAGAAACTATGGTGAACCACGGGATGAAAAATATCTTAATGATAAAAAGTATTTTGAAAAGGATACACAAAAAGTTATGTTGGGATACAAATTCAAATAGTCAAGTTCAAATTCAAATAAGACATTTCAAACGTACACAATCGAGATCACAGTAAAACGATATCATCATTAGAAATAAGCCACACTAATTACAATCATCAATCAAGACACACCATTACCAAACCATGACGCGAAGACGATTTACAATCCACATTATCACATACACTAAGGTCTTTCACAGGGAACGGTTAATTAGATTAATTAGTCGACCGCAACGATGCAGTACTGAACACCTGTGGTTTACATCCTGTAGGTACTATAGATGATGAAGATATATATGCAGAAGGTATATAATGCCTTGGTGATGTTGCAAGACTAGAAGAATATGTAAGAAGGATGTGAGATTATATTGAAGATGTAGGAAGTGATTTTAGCAAATAACTCGCATTGTCAGGATTTTCTTTTTCAGGGAAAAATGCGATGATTACCGATCATTTTTCATTTATTTGCTTAATCCACATGTTGCATTTATGACTAGGCTTATGTACAACTACACCATTAAAAGTGTATACGCTTGAGGCTGCAATTTAATTCAGAATCAATCTTAAGAGAAGACGCATCTAAGCACACATTATTTATTCTGTTGCAAAACGCATCTCTTTTAAGCCCCACATGAATATAAATTCTATTCCTTTGACCTCGTTAATGAGAAATGGTTAAACGCAAGCTATATGAGGCGTTCCCACAATAAACTTGAAATAAACCCTAACTATAAAACTGAACGTTTTCATCTCGATAAATAATTCAAAGCGTTTGGTTCAGACGCTATTAATTATCGCTGGTCGTTAGTGAAACGATTCGCTTTGGGGCGTGCTCTAACCGTTTTATATTTAGGTTTTACAACTTAATCTGGCTATCGGTAACTGAATGTTTAATACTGCAATGAATTGCTAAGCGGAGAAAGAAAATATGAATTGTAAATATCGATAGTCATATTCTATCCCCCGATGTAGACCCTCTGATGGATGGACCTGTTCTGAAATCATGACTCGGTGATTTTTGAATCAGTCAAATGAATATAATTCAAGAAGAAGACGAGATATCGATAATCAATAATCAAGCTCGAACTACGACCGAGAACAACAGAAAAACACAAACAAAATTAATTCCCGCCTGTTACATAACCAAGTTTTTATCTACCACAACACATGCATCAATATATTCATCATATACATGAGTTATTGGAAACCGATGCCGGTCTCTAGGGCCCTCGTGTATTCCGGGAGCGTCGATTGCAAATTGGACGTCTCACTCCAATTTGTCATGTTCAACAGTAGTGACGGGGAAATCGCAGGACGTAGCGTGTATCCCGTCGTCAGTTCTGGCTTGTTATTAAATTTTATTTTATGGGTCAGCCGGATGGTAGTTGGGATTGCAAAAATGAGTCGCATTTTGTCTTGCACTGTGACTGTCAGGGTGATTTCATCTCCGTCCGAGTTTAGTTTCCCAATAATGGTATGAAATTGTTCATTTATAGTAAGAAGCTATTCTCCTAAGACTGTCCGTCTTTTTGCAATAAACGTCTCAATTACTGATTCTGTAACGATGGCAACAATTTATAATGTATCATACTGTAGCAGAGTCTGCATAATTACATTTTGGCATAACACAATTTTTCACATTTGACCTTTCCAAGCTTCATCGTTCATGCTCTCAACAGTCCATTAATTACAACCGCAATTCCCCGTTTAATTTCGACACTGACCTTTTCATATCACACATAAAGTATTCACTCTAAAATAATTTCGCGGGATTACTTTCAATTCCCGGTTTTACAAACACCACTAGAGCTAACGTTTTCGCTTCCCAATGGGATTGTCGGAGTCCGGAGTTTCCATCGCTTTGTTTTATTTCCATTTCGTAGTAACAGCGGTGGGCATTAATCGAGTTTGTGTGCTTGCGGTCTGTGACGCCGCAATTATACTGGACGCTTTTAAAAATTCCGTTTTTATTTTTCCATGCGAAGTTTTTATAGAGATGTTGTTTTGTTTTTATTGTGGTTGATGGCATCAGCATCAGCATTTAAACTGTTGCTGATGATTTAGTTGTTGGGATACCGGATATCAATGCTTCTGCGTTCTCTGATGATAAGTTCAAACACTTTGTCAATCCATGACATGTTAGGAAATCTTGGATGGGCTAAAACATCGATATCATTTTACACATCCTTTCGTAAATGTCCGTATTTCATCTGTTACAGCCTTTTTATCGTCCCACTGCTGGGCACAGGCCTCCTCTCACACGGAGAAGGATTGAGCGTATTTCATCATCATTTCCAAAATAATCATGACACAATTAACCCTTACCTTGCAGCTACAAAACTACCATAACTGCTTTTAGATCCGTAACCAGCCATTTGGCTTCTCACCAAATTCTACTACATATATTGTTCAACGCCGTACATTATATACTTCCACTAGTAGATTTCGAACAAAGAGCTTATTTGCTTTCGGCGTGGGCGCATTAAATGTACCTTGAAATGGATTGTAGGATCACTTTGCCTATGTATCAGCGATGGGTTAAACTGTCAGAGGGTTTTATGTATTAGTTGGGTGTTTGTTTATTGCGTGATGTAAGAGGGTTTCAATAATCAGGATTAGGGTTGTATTTGTATTTACTGATGGATTCTGGTCTTCATTTATAAAGCGTGTAAACAGACTTCTTGTATCATATTATGTTGTGACTCATAGTTCAAAAGTTTTAATTTTTCTGACTTCTATAAAAACAGGTTATCAATTCGGGTGTTGGTATTCTTTCAATGTTAAGACTTGTTGTCTAATCTCCATTTTTTTTGTCAGTTGAATGTATCAATGTATGTAAGTTTCTTAACTTGTATTAATGTTTATTTCTTCTTGTCCACAGAAGAGGAATGCTACCACTGCATGGCGAGCCTGGTGGCGTCCAAGGAGAAGATGTTCATCACGCAAACGAAACTACTCAACGAAGTCACATGGAAGACGGTCATGCAGATCGCTAAGAAACATGCCGTAAGTTCGCATTTCACATAGTCTTCAAAGCTTTAAAACTTAAATAAGTTTGCCGGTATGAAGTTGGTTACTATAGTGCATTAGAATTACTCAGTATGCGGTAAGCGCAAGGTGTTAAAAATTGTCTTCGTACATTTTTGTCGTCTACTCACCTCAGCTAACTGCGGGTGGCAGTATTTGACAAGAAGCGTCATGTAACGCCCTCATCCGATTTACCCAATATCGGCAACTTAATTTCTTCAAAATAATTCGATGAAACAGGAAAACATGAATCATGACTCTACATCAAATTACCCTTGGTAAACCTGCGGTGGGTCCAGTAACATTTCTATTTATTTGCCAATATTTACGCCATAGTAAACAAAGTTATTAAACACATTTTTAAAAATGTCTCTTTCATCGCTAAGAACTTATTTACCCCACATTACATTTAATGCAGCTATAAAGTTCCCATAAATCAATAAATTACGCAAATAAGATAATGACTAGCATATCGTTCAATTAAATTTTTCCTTATTATTAATGCAGTTATGCGTAACCAAGTTAATAGCAGGACATTAAACTTTGATATTAATAGGAACGGGTTATGTTGTGAAGTTAGATACTTGGGTACCTAATATAATAGCAGTTTCTTGACCTAAAGACTGTTTGTAGTTCAAGAATTCCGTATTTCTACTTATTTTTCTCGTTCCTGCCCTGTTGTGTATTATGTAATTACGCTTCCATTTCTTCGTATTCTTCTTCAATTCATATTTTAGGCAATGAAGCCATATTTTCTTTTTTTTTACTTCCCCTTCCGACTCCAAATTCATACTCTTTCAGTTCTACTAAAGTTTAACAACATTCTTGCGTTAAGACTCTAGATTCAGCGTTGCTGTAAGTAGTGATATAAGTTCCAGAAGAAACGATCCCATACCATATTTTTACCCCATCTTATTTTTATACAAATACTAGCTTCCGCCCGCTGCTTCGCCCGCGTTGAGTTCGGTTATATCGCGTTTCCAAGAGAATTCTTCAAAAGTCCGGGATAAAAACTATCCTTATGTTCTTTCTCAAGGTCAACTCTATCTCTGTACCAAATATTATTAAAATCAGTTCAGTGGTTTAGACGTGAAAGCGTAACAGACAGACAGACAGAGTTACTTTCGCGTTTATAATATTATCAGGGATAACGACGTCAAAAAAGGGAGTATTTTTTTATAGCAACATGGCCGTCATGTAAACTAAATAACATCAATTGTGACATTTTATTTTCGTATCCGAGGAATTGCGTGCGTGTTTATACAATCAAACAAATAAATCTGACTTTTAAATTATAGTTTTGAGGTCCTTCTACCTACATTGTGTAACCGCGTAATTTTATTGGAATGTTTATAAAGACCATTGTTTTTATACACAAAGCTGTGGAGAAGGTTTCGAACGTAAACGAGGAAGGGAGGGAACGAAAAAAGAACCGATGGATTGATTTTGTGAAAGAGACTACAGTTGGATAGAATGGGACTTGTAAGATGACTTCTGATAGAAATGTATAGGAAAAGAAGACATGCTGCGCTGACCCTATATAAAATTGGGATAAAGGCAGGAGGATGATGAACAGAATAATAATCAATGAAAGTTGATCGCTTTCGCAGTAAATCCCTGAAGTAATTTAAAAAAGATTTGCACGAAGCTTAAACATTTTCCTCAACCATTGTTTCCGAGAAAACTTTACTTTGTAATCGAATAAAATCGTGGGAAAATCCTAATATCTACTTTATAATGCTACTCTCGCGACTGTGTCTCAAAGAATGTTTCGAGTATTTTCATCCTGAACATTTTAATTTTCCTTAACATTCTTTCAGTGGGACTAATAGACTAGTCTGTCACATTACATATACTTAAATGTGTAAGTTTGATGTATAGATGTTTGTTACTCTTTCACACAAAATTCACATAATGGATTTTAATGAAACTTATCAATAAGTAGGTACCTAGCCGTTTTCGCGTAGCTTCACTTGCATCCCGTGGGAACTTCTTCCCTTATCGGGATAAAATATAGTCGTATGTTACTCGGAAATAGTGTAGCTTTCCAAGAGTGAAATATTTTTTCAAATCGGTTCAGTAGTTTCGAAGCCTTGAGAGTACAAACAAACAATGTTTCCTCTTTATTATATTATAGTATAGATGTAGCTGAAACATTAGTACACCATACACGCTACACTAAAATATCGTTTTAAATGTTAATGCATACTATTACAGCCTTTTTTATCGTCCCACTGCTGGGCACAGGCCTCCTCTCACACGGAGAAGGATTGAGCATTAATCACCACGCTTACTCAATGCGGGTTGGTGATTTCAGACTAAATAGTCCAGGTTTACTCAAGATGTTTTTCTTCACCTTTTTATCAGCCATTGGTGTCCAAGATATACTTAGAAAGTACATACAAACTTATAAAAGTTGCATTGGTACTTCCCTGAACTAAAATCGAAGCCACGCCCTCATACTCGAGAGATTGGTTCTTTACCCACTAGGGCAGTTGATGTTAATGTTAATGCATACATACTAATATTTACTCACTATAATGTAATTTATTATGTACATAATTAAAGGGTTACGTAGAAAGAGGACTGACTAATTTCTCACCACTTTGAAGTGTGATTGACATTCAGACCTTGATTGATACTTAATTGGTTTAACCGTTAAACACGCCCTTTGAAGTTATAGAAGGGTGGCTTGTGGCTACGTTTTATTTATTGTAAATACCAGTTAAATAGGAATTTGTTAGTATTACGAAGAAATTCAATAACAAAGAATGGATTCACTTTGATAAAATATGAGCCAATTTTAGTCTGCAAAATGTTCAAACTAAAGTACATAATTCTCCTTTCTTGCTACCGTCACAAAGTCAAAAAGAAAAGTATATAAGTTCGTGGCAATGCTAAATTCGTTGAATATTCCCGAAAAGAATTCCCAAAGGACATTGCAATACTTTTTATTCGGGTCAAACTTTCCAACGGAAACATAGCAACCCCATTACTATAATGAAATCCTTTGCATCCCAAAAGTTTCCTCTACTAAAAACTATGGCAATTTCCTTTGCATTTTCCTTGAATTTAAACCACGAAAGGAAAAATGAGCGGAGATGCCATAATGCAGGTAGGTCAGGCGCCTTCTTCTAGGCCAAATTCATACGGTGGTCATGACCAAAACGATCAGTTACGAGTGAACTAACGAGCGGTTCGGGTTGTTCGGGTTATCTGTCAACGATTTTCGGTATAACAATAAATGGTCGGATCCAAAAAAACGCATATAGGCGAAAACGTAACGTTCCTCATCCCCCGCTCACCCGCGTTTTGGCGAACTAGTTTCTTGGGCGTTTTTCCGTTATGGCACCTCCGCTAGTCATTTGTTTTCCATGATAAACTACTGGATTTCCAGTTTGTGTAATTCTCCCCCTTTATACATAGGCCATTGCGTGCCAACCCCTCCCCCCTCCCAGAAGTGGCGCTTATCGAAACCATTACTGCGCCATAACTCTAGGACACGCAATGGGGGACACTAACTCCTTAAACTATTCCCTTTTGTTTTTATCGTGTAAATATATTATGGCGTCGTGGAGCCTAGGGACTGTGAGTTCTAGTATTTTCCACACGATAGTTCTTTGTTTTTATTTTGATAGTGACGAGCAATATCGATTAAATTAGGTTGTACAAGCAAACACATGAGCGTAACTCAAATTGATAAGTAAGAATGAACTCGTGCTTATATTTTGTATTGTATACCCATAAGTTTATAAGTTACAATGACCTAAATAACTGAACTTAAAGTGGCCCTGAAATATAGTCACCAATACCTCACTAAGTTTTGACAATATTGGTTTAACCGCAACTAAATACTTCAATAGATTCCAAGCCTTCAGTGATTCTTCATTTCGGATATTTATTTATTTCACTCAAAACATTTTACAATGTGTAAGGTCGATGAAGCTCAAATATTGTCCAAAAATCTTATTGAGGATAAATTAACCCTGAATCAGGTAAGGACTAATCAATCAGCCAAATTATCGATGATGTTAAAAAATGTTTTAATCTTACTCCCACAGTAAAGCCGTATTAGTTACTGATTCAACGGCCTCTCCGAATATTCTAGTCAAAGGAACTTAACAACCGACCTCACAGATCAAGACTTAACCTCCTTTTCCAATCTCGGTCACCTGACTGCTGACAATCGCAAAAAAGTCGCTTCATTGAGTATTACTATCAAGCGGGTTGATAACCTAATAAAATCACTCGCCTATAATATTATCGATAAAAATCCACAGACTGATTTAAAATGAATCAACACGTGTAAAACTACTTTATTATGTAATCGTATAATTATCGCATCTAATTCACATATCACGTGTGTTCGCACCTACGTGATCTAACAATAAACTATCGATAACATTATCACGGAGGGTACAACACTATTTATCGACTATGAATAATAAACATTGAGGGCAACGACCATTGAGGTAAAAATCGAGTGAACTTTAATCGATTTATTCGATAAAAATAAATGTTAATTGTGAATCGAGATTTGTGCCAAGGGTTGCATCAGATGCTGTGACTCATTGTCCGTAATTGGATGTTTGTATGCTGTCATTGGTAGCAAACCACTTGTAATTTGTATTTTCTTTGTATTACCAAATAGAGGAGTGTCTGCTTTCTTTTTCCATATCGGTTAAAATAATAAGGAAAATAAATTCGTCATCGCACTTTTCCTGAAAACCAATAACGACTTAGGTTCAAGAAAGGGTCGTTTAGTTCTTTATTACATAAAGGGATGATATTTGTAATTAGGTGGGCTATGTCGAAGGATGAGTTCTGAAAATCAGCTCAGGGACTCGGAGTGATCATAATAAATATAGAAATAGGATATTACCATGTTTCGAAACGAACGAGTGTAACGCTGAAAGGGAAGAATATGAGATTTGAAGACCATCATACAACTGATGCACCATGTAATTACAAGTTGTATTCCCACCCCCCATACAGTTTCCGTACAGTGCTATAAATTGTTTGCAGAAGTCGGCGGCGCAGCATCTGTCGCGGCTGTCGGGAGCGATCGGGCCCGAGCGGATCTACGCCGACTGGCAGTGGTGGATCCTCGCCGCGTTGCCCTTCCCGCACCTCGTGCGAGTGCTCGACTGCTTCTTCCATGAAGGGATTAAGGTGAGAAACTTGGATCTGGTCATCTTGAAAGCTCGCTAATGAAGGTGCGTCTAAAAAAAAATTAGGTATGGTGTTAAGGGTATTGGGTTGCCTGGGTTGAGGAGGTCAGATTAGTAGTCGCTCCATGTAGAACACTGGTACTCCCACTGGCCGCATCCGGTTAGAGTGGAAGCCGAACTTAACCAACATTGTTAGGAAAAGGTTCGGGGGATGATGATGATGATGATTAGGTATGGTGTTACAGCGAGGCATCATCTGATTACATTTGAGATAGATGTTTTAGATCACAGTCTTGACTTAACTTGTTACTCCAGATAGATGGCGCTTATACAGTATAGAAATAAAATAATTCCTTTGTGTTTTAAACCATACTATACATTAGATCTAACCAAGCACTTATGTCTGTTATATTAGGAGATAGGTCTCTGGTAACGACTATGTAGTTGGTGTAATATGATGTTATAGGTTTTCTAAAACATGTATTATTGTCTTCTCAGGTATTCTACAGGGTGGCGCTATCGATTCTCATCCTGTTCAACAAGCACGCATCGAACCAGAGCTCGGAGTGGTACGCCGAAGCCACGAAGAACGGCGTCGACCACGCCATTGACAAGTTTTGTAGGAACATGCCTGCTTCGCCCACCAAGCTGCTTAGAACTGCTTTCAGTATAAGGGCATTAAGGTAAGAGAAATCTATACTAATATTATAAAGCTTAAGAGTTTGTTTGTTTGTTTGAACGCCCTAATCTCAGGAACTACTGGTCCGATTTGAAAAATTCTTTCAGTGTTAGATAGCCCATTTATCGAGGAAGGCTATAGGCTACTTTTTTTCCGGGTCCGTGCCGAGGTTCCCACGGGATGCGGGTGAAACCGCTGGCAGAAGCTAGTGACGAATAATAGGACGTTAACATAGAAGATTTGTTGGTGTGTAAACTGCGGGTATAAAGGAAATAGTGATGGGACCGTAGTCATCGTATCGATATCGATATTATTTTTAATGAAAATCATGTTCGATATTATGTAAACGAGCATTTTCAGAAAATATTAAGTGCTGTTGGTTAGGTTGCAGAACTAAACATAAAAGCATTTTGACATTATTTAGGTGGAGTTTATACTTTTGACCCAAATATAAATTAATTTACAAGTTCTTGCAAAAAATTTTGCTCAAAACTTTTTTCGGTGTCGTATACGACCGACATATTTTATGTAAATGTTTCTGCCTGAAATTGTATTAATTACATTTTTTCTACGCCTCGAAAGTAATGTCAACTTTTTAACTCATGAATAAAACATGTCTTGTTATTAATTACGTTGGCAACGCGAAATTTTCGAAATATTTCATTCTTCGTCGCCTTTTCGGTGTTCGTAATTCTTGTATAAAAAGTTGTTCCTTCACAAAATTTCCTTCATTAGGCGGCTGTATGAGGCGAATGCATAATTAATTCGTCTCAATCAGAGTATGCAAATTAGATGAATCCCGAACGTCGCTTTATTAGATTTTGTATGGTAATGCAGGAATTTTGCCGTTTGTAAGATTATTTATGCTTTGTTTTCGTATTTAATGAAAATATGTGTGAAGTTTGCGGTGTAAAGCTTAGGATTATATAAAGCTGGGTTTAGCAGAAATGTGGGCACACGTTTCATTTTGTGATTAATAAAGTTGAATAATGGTGGAGAGTCGTGAGGGATTGAAGGATTTACTACGTGACTTGTTTTTCTGATTTATACGGTCACTGAAAGCCTGAACTTTTCTCTCACCTTATTACTCTTAACTATAAAACATTGCAATAACACGTTTTTTTGTTAATTGTTCCTGTAGACGAAGCTAATTTTCCTGTTTGACAGTTCACAGTACATATCGCGGGTGTTCATCAAGACGGAGATGACGCTCAAGTCCAAGCAAGTGATCACCGGGTCGCGGCTCGTCCGCTCCCGGTCCTCAGACAACCTCCCCACCAGCCAGTCACAAGTCAACATCCAGATGATGTCACACACTCTCACTATCCGCGAGGTATGTTACCACCTTTACAACACATCTCCCCAACTCTATGACATTTTGTTGACAGGTGTCAAATCATTTGACGTTTACGATATTCATGTTTGACATTGACAGCTTTGGTTTTTAAAGTCTGCTAATTTATGGGAATGGTAATAGATTTTGTGTGATTTGATAAGTTTTGGGCAGGGATTTATTATATTGATATTTTTAATGTACTAATATCATATGATATTATTTTTATTAATATATATTTTTGCAGCAGATTTATGTATCAATATTATATGTATGTGGAATTTATATAAAAAAGAGATTTATTTACCATTGTGAAGAATGAAAATGATGGTAAAACTTCCCATAGAACGATAGCCACGTGTAGGTTTATGTTCTGCTTACGGGTAGCTTTGATGCTAACAGTCACGATGATATATCCTAACTACACACTGCACATTCACAAATATATACAAGAATATATTTGTATATCGGTTTATTTTACTTGGTTCGCAGAGAATGTCTGAGGAAACGTGCAAACAAATGGTATTGTACTACGACGACTTAGGCGTGGCTTTGGCTTTTATTTATCATTAAATTCATTCGATTGCAACCCTAACACGACTAACTATAAATCGAATTGTTGTACAAATTCGATAGTCCAGTCTAATATATCTAAGATACATATTGTTTCGTTTGTCGAACCACCGTTATGTTATGTTCGGTCTGTGTAGCCAACATCTGTGAATGACTATATTGTTGTGTCCGTCGATGTTATCATACGATTCGATTTTAATTCTCATTAGTTGAATATTTGAACCGAATGAACGATATCGAACATTCATATTATCATTCGCTTTGAATGTCTGATTTATTCATGTTTCTCTCATTGTTTTAAGTGTGACTATACTCTGTGTACAAAATATTTTCTCCTTAGAATAATTTATTGAACATAATTTTGTGTCAAAGCGTGCAGTTGGCATGTGTGTGGAGTTTCAGGACTCTGAGGAGTCGGAGACAAATGTATAAATACAAAATGCCATAACAAGTGGACAAAGCTTGACAAATTAACAAATGTTGAGAGAAATCGATAATAGTGATGTGAAGGCATGTATCGATTGTTTTGTGTGAGTGCTAACTGTGTGTCGATTTTCCCGTTAGGGCTCACATTCGCCGGGCCCGCGCGCCCTATCGATGGGCGTATTCCCAATCCAAGCCATAAGGTCGCAGATTCTAGACCAGAGCGAAGTAAGATACAAGTATTAAGTCACCAAATATAAGTGTCGCCCCTATTGAGAGCTTGCGACATTATATCGATGTTTAGATGCACCGCTTGTCACTAGGTGTTTTATATATTTTGTTCTTTTGAAGCGATATAGCTTTGGAAGGATCGACTTTATGATAAGCTTGTTTTTGATTTAAACATTTTATTTTGCGTTTTAATGGTAAGTGTAAGCTAGTGTGCATGACGGCTGATGTGCGTCCTGTTTTTTTTCATTGTTGTATTACATGTTTTATTTTGTACAGTGCCAATACAATAACTTTCAACCAAACAACGAATACAATCAAAAAGTCGTAACTAAACCTCCTCAATGTCATACTACCCTACTTACTTTAGTAGTATTATCCCACCGTGACATCGGTGTTCACAGAGCCCCCGGTCAGCGCACTTGGCTCTTTGGTTCCCATTTCCTAACGCTGTTTTCAAGGATCAGCAACACCACGCGTCCGACCTCAGACAAAAGGTTTGACAGACTACTGTTATTACCTTACCTTATACGTAATCGTAACTAAGGGAGTTGTCGTGGTGGCACTCGTAATAGTAGAATTTTAATTTTTTATTTTATTTCAGCACTTGGTAGCTATTCGGTTTTTAAAATTGGAAGGTTCCGTAGGTTTGTTTGACAGATTTTATAGTGTTAGGGTTGAAGTCTCGACGTTTTATAAGAGCTTCAGGTATTTTATATAGAAGACATGTTTGGGTTATTTAGCCTTAGCCAACATAATTTTATTTATGGTCATATTATATCGTTTTTGCGAGTTGGATATTAGATGTTTTTAGACTTACTTCGTATATTAAGATAGTTATTTCTGATATTCATAATCTAACGTAGTTTTGAGAGTTTTCATTGTTAGTTCGCCCCTAGGTGGCCCTTAATTTATAGGTATTATTTTCTACTTTGAATGTTGTAGACCTCATAAAAGTACGGAATGTGATGTGGTATTTAAAAATATCAGTATTAAGTACATATTTCAATATAGCTGTATTTAGTGGTAGATTAGTGTCCCCAATTTATAGGTATATATATTAGAACTCCAAAAGGCGTTTGGGTAAGTTTAGTTAACCTACGGAACCCCAATTAGTTATGCATGTGTCTATAAAATCCACATTATCACTGTATCTAGTTGCACCTTTATAGTGCCTGCGATCACATATTATGTGTAGGTAAATTCTTTTTAAAAAATAGTTTAAAGTAGCCACCGATTTTAGAGGTAGTCATAGTTTGATGTGGGTTTGTACTGAACAAGAATTTAATTAAATAAATGAATTTTAGATAAGGCATCTTTTTAGTTAGTATTTATTGTTAATAGGGATATTAATAATGATAAAAATCGACTCTTGCTATCCTGATCTCATTAGGTAATGTTATAATTTTGTGGGAATTAAGTATATGCCCATATCAAAGACGTTATTTTTTTTTTAATCTAGTCCATCACGAAGTTTTGTAGCATAAGACCTTATTCGTTATATGAATATAAGTAGTTGTCAATCAGTTTTTTCAGTGTTGTAGGATATTTTATACAAAAACGCCACTTTATTTTCGTGTTTAATAACTTGGTATGTTAAATCGAATTTTAGATCTTAGAAAAGTAAATAAATGTAGATTTACAATAACATTCGTGATGTCTATTTCTCCATGAAATTAATCATTTTTAAAGGTACGAACAGAATTGCGAGAAAAAGCTATAGAAACTGTAAGTTTTATAGAAAGGGGCACACAAGATACGCGTCCAATGTTTTTTTTAATACCTTAGTGAAAAAAAAAATAGAAAAAAATACTTAGTATAACTTAAAAGTCCTTAGTAAAGTCAAAGTATATATTGCGCTCGTATTTGATGTGCCCCAACCTTTATAAAAAATCTAGACGTTTTTTTTCATAAATAATAATTTGTCTCTAGAACCCCATTATTAATTTAATAATACCGAATGTGATTCTTAGATGTTAGATAAGCCCTTAACCTGTAAAAAATAGCTTTTTTTATAAAATCGTTGTTGTGTACTTAGCTCTAACTCGAGCTGTTTATTTTGTTGTTTATTTTAATATTCAATATTTAATGTTGCATGACATGTCATTTCATTTGTATTTGTTCACGTAAATCATCCGTGATATTGCAATATAAACTTTAAAGAAAACATATAAGGTTGAAAATCGTCTGTAGCTCCACAAAGTTATGGTCAAATAGACCATTTTGTGGGAAATCATACAATGACCCCTCCCGCTGTGTGTGCAGCGTGCGTGAGGGAGTGTCAGACTCTTACTGACTGAAACCCACCATGTTCCTTCTTAAGCCCTTCTTGTACCAGGGCGGTGGTAACTCTTTCGAACAATCCCGCAGCCCTGGCAGATAGTAATATAGACCTTATGTTAAGGTATTGCAGTATCACTTTACTAGTACTGTGTTTATATCGTTCTTACGCACTTAAGCACAAGTCACTTTCACACGTTTACTAATACAACACCACTAACTGTGACGTCATTAAGATGTTGCCAGCTGAAATATAAACTTCTAAATTAGTATTAAATTGGATAATTTTGGTAATTGGTTTTAAAATTCATATTTTATTTACAGAATATTAAGTACAATTTATTTCCTTATTACATTAATTTATTGAGTGTATTTATTATGTAATTAAAAAAAGCGTGAATGATATTAATTAATTATCTTCACCAGTGAGACATAAAGATCAACTACACATTCTCTCTCAAATATAATTTATTTTAATTACAATCCATTTAGCAAACTTTAATTAGCTATTTTTTAGCTAGTTGTTTGTAGACCATATTTAGATAGCAAAGCAACCATCAACTTCGAACAACCGCCTAAAAATCAAAAACATATTCTAACATTACCAAAAATCGTTGCAGCTATTCACGTTATGGTCGTGGTTGCCCGTGCGGATCACGATGTACCAACCAGTGCTGCTATACACTACCGAAGAGCATGGTTGCTCGTTAACCACATTCTACGTGCGGGTTGAGCACCATGAACCAACGTTGCTTATGATCAAGACATGTAATAACGAGGTGAGGTTTTTTTTTTTGCTTAATTTGTTTTTCCGAAGTGTTTGGCTCGTTAACCATGTGCTTCCATGACTAACATTTTTATTTTTGACATTTTATTTTAAAGCCGATAACTTTCCTCGATAAAAGCTATCTGACGCTGAAACATTTCTCAAATTGGACCAGTATTTCTTAAGAATAGTGCATTCAGACAAAGAAACAAACTCTCCAGCCTTATGATATTAGCAAAGATATCTACAGTGTTTGCCCATCATTAGTAAAATTATTTATAAATTCCAGGTATTTGGAGCATATTGTTCAACGAGATGGTTCGAGCGCAACCAGAAGGACGAGCGCGGCAACCGACAGGCTTACTTCGGCACCGGAGAGACATTCCTCTTTAGGTAATCATTCACTTCGCACGTTTTGACAGCAACCAACAACTTCTTGGTTGCTTTGCTGCCTAAACGATCAATTATATAGCGCAAAACTACGGTTTGTGTCTATTCATTATCATTAACAGTGTTTATGTTGAAGATTGCGAAATGATTTTCAGCAACTTACAGTTTTTTGCACAATATTTTAATTGCGTAATTTAATTGATCATCTAAGTTAAGATAAATATTTTACGATGAAAAATTAAATTAAGTTTATACTAATACTTTTTTATGATTTTGTAATGTTTATTTATTTGTATTTTACTATACAAGCAGTTTTTTTACTATATTGGAGCTCTTCGGGTAAATGCTAGAATATTTGTTGTGTCCACAAATTTTTTCTTAACCCTTTACTGTAGCAGCCTAATGCTTTGTTTCGTATGTATAGTCCCTTAAATGTAGCTAACATGTAATAATGAGTTAACCATGTTTATATCGATATTTTATTTTCTATTTCTGAATATAGTAAACACTATTAATATTACCATAATACCTTACTAGAACTTCGTTAACCTCTTTACAAACTTTTAGATAACTAATATTGCAATCGATAAAAGCTACATTTGGTTATCGATATTTCTTTAATAGCAATGTCGATAAAACCCTGTATTTATTTATTTACTTTGTGTATTTAATACTCACATATTTAACTATCAATACGTACATGTATAAATATTTAAAAAATACTGCTAACCCTGTGAAGATATAATATGTAATGTGATCCTATCGTGAGGCACTTAGTTCCCTCATTTAATAACTACACCAATAACTGAACGTTTTTTACCATAGAGCAGTTCCTCTTCAATATACCCAGACAAAAAGTATGTTATGCCATACTCTGGTCCATGTTTCATCATGATCTTTGTTTATTAAAATGAGTTTTTTGACCTCACCTGAAAATTAAATTTAGTAACTTCGAGATTTTGTGCATAAATGGTCCAAACACTAGGATTTTTGAACACATTCTTGTATTTTTCTATACACAATGAAATTTCTGACTTTTTAAATGAGAAAGATATTCTAGTCCTGACCTCAATAAACCATCTACGTTATTCACCAAAAAAATGGACCATTTTCGCACAACACCCCCACCAAACTTAAACCCTCATTTGTAATAACCAGACCTGTATATACCATAGCATGTTTGCATCAACCCTAATTTCTTCCAGCCTCTACCCCGAGCGGGCCAAGTACCCCTGGGTGGGTTGTACCACGGGAGCCGATGGAAAAGGCGAAGAGCGAGTCGCTCACGGCTCCGAACTCTTCATGGCAGCCGACTCCAAAATGATCACCATTGGCGGAGGGTAAATTTTTCAAAAATAATAATAATAATTCCAGTTTGCATCCGTTACGAGCGAAGTACCCGTGGGTGGGGTGTTTGGAGGATAAAGTGGAGGGGCCCACAGAGAGGACTCCACATGCCAACTCGCTGTTCATGGCGGCTGATAATACTATGATTACTATCGGTGGAGGGTATGTCGATGTTTGTGTGTGAATGGTACGAGTAAGTGTTTGCGGTTTGTGAGTTGGGAGTCTGTTCTGATGCTAATCTCAATTTTAAAGATAGTTTACATGATAGTCTGGGACTTTTTTAAAGACTAATTGTAGCCGCGAGCCGCATTGATAGTACCTATTATTTTACGCCGCAGAGAACGCGTCGAAATCTTACTATCCGTTGCCAAAACGAATGACTTCCTTAAGGTCTTATGTTGATTACAAAAAGGCTACAAGATAATTGCATTAATTTGATGTCCTTCCTTTTGAAGTATTCGAGATACTTATTTATTATAGGACCTTTTAAGAACCTAGGGCTTATATTGTAAGATTGAGATTAGATTGGAATTAGATTTGAACAATGTCCAATCACGAGACTAAACCCTCCATGGTATGATTGTTAAGTTGCTGTTAAGCATGTCCCCTTTGCAAATGTCCTCTCAATGTTATCTATACTAATATTATAAAGCTGAATAGTTTGTTTGTTTGTTTATTTATTTGTTTGTTTGTTTGTTTGAACGCGCTAATCTCAGGAACTACTGGTCCGATTTGAAAATTTCTTTCAGTGTTAGATAGCCCATTTATCGAGGAAGGCTATAGGCTACTTTTTATCCCGGTACGGGAAGTAGTTCCCACGGGATGCGGGTGAAACCGCTGGCAGAAGCTAGTTTACAATAAACCCCCCAAGTGTTTGGTGTTGTGTTTGTAAGTTGAGTGTTGTGTTTTTGTCACATCACTAAATAACTATTATACATTATCATCACTTCCCTTAAAGGTCTATTAAAGAACCGAGGTCCCTTTTTCACGTCACAATTTTTTTACACTTAACAAACACCTCAATAAGTCATATCTCCATTTGGAAATAAGATTACTTATTCCTTATGAAAGTCAGAAGAACTCATATAGAATGTAAACCTAAATATGTTGTTTTGTATTTCCAGTGACGGACAAGCGATATGGATGGACGAGAACATTCGGTTCGGCAAAACGGATCGCTGTTCGACATTCAACAACCCGCCTCTCTGTCCCAGTGGCGACTTCGAAATCCGCGTCCTCGAAGTCTACGGCTTCTCCGGCGCGTAGATCGAAGTCACTTCGAAGTCGAAGTCCCTCGTCTCATATCCCCGAGTGATAAATGTTGTGATCGTCGCTTCATGTACGCGAATCGGCGAATAAATACATTGACAATGTATTGACCCTTTGCCGTTTAACAGACTGTGTAGTTGTATTCCTAATATTTATTCTACAATATCTCTGTGTGGACCCCGTAGCTATCCTATACGAATCAAGCTGTCCGTTCAAGACAACGAAGACGGGGAAATGTAGGTTGTTTAAAAAAATATTTACTCGTGTTTAGATTGTGTAAGTACAAATAAAATTTTGAATGTATCGTACCTACTCTTGATGGATTAAAATAATACGCTTATTATGAAAGCAATATGTATTTGTGGGGTTCGGCCGTGCGGTGGACTATGTTCGGGGTTTCGGACATTCCACATTCCACAACAGCGTTATCTCATTGTGAGGAACTTTTAGTTTGTACGACACAGATTCGGTCCAAACAACAGTATTTTGGTATCGTATAGTATGTTCTAATTGCTTAAGAATCTATTCGCTATGTGCAAAGTGGGTGGTGGGGGACGGCAAATCGATCGAAGCGCACGATGTGGCAGAAATGTGAATTAATTCTGGGCTGTCAAGTGTCAAATTGCTTTATTTTCATAACTTCCTTTATAATTTTAAGTAAAAACGTAAAAATTTGCGATATGGGTCATAGTACATGCTGTGTCGTAAATTGTAAAAACAATGGGAAAAACAGTTCGTGCAAGTTTTATTCGTTTCCAACATGAAAGTGGACATTACAGCAAAGACAAAAATGGATAGCTGCTGTGAAGAGAAAAAAGTAAGAAATTTAACCTAGTACCTACACTATAACAATAATAATAAGCGTTCCAAAATTACAGTCCTTTTTTATTTGCTTTTTTCAATTTCGTTGAAAAACTAGTCGAAAATCAATATCACAAAGATATCAGATTGACAGATGAGTCCTAAATAGTTGTGGCCACTAGGGGCGCTGTCAACGCGCACACAGCGAATACTCACAGTGATTTTGTCGTTGCTCACAAAAATGTACCAAAGAGTTTATATGTAGAGCGTATGCGATGCCAAGTCGTGCGAGCGTATAGAAACATGGCGATATGTTTTGCACTTCAGTTGAATTACAAGAGAAATAATCACAACCGCTCTCCTTGGTTCTATGAGAAAACATCGCGAACAAATATATTGCATCGGAAACTAGAGAACGATTGCCATTCAATTCTCGATCTTATCACGAAGAGAAAAGGTTCAACTCCCACTGCCATCGTTCGCAGTCAAAATAGTATTATTTATTATGTATTTTCAAAGGTGATGTGCCAAAATCGGACCATTAAACGAATTGGCTTGATTCTAAACTTCAGATATTAATCTGGATGTATTTGTTTTCTACATAAAATTTATGTAAAAGTATTTTTACACTTATTGATTGTATTTTTTAATCGACGAAACGTAAGTGAATTAGTTTTTATCGAAGATGAATTGTGTCGAAAAATATTTTAGTTGTTTTTTTTTTTTTAATATGGCATTTGAGTTCGTTTGTCGTTATATAGTTTGATGTGGTATGAAGCAACATTGTTTAAGATAGAATTGAGAAGACGCGGTGCGTATAAATCTTTACTAATGAACTCTGAGTGACGACAAACGAACGTCAGATGTTGTTAGCGCAATGCAGGTAACGTGTAGGTACAGACGACAGCACATCAACCTGCCTCAATCTGTCAAATTTCTTCAACAGATTTGCAACCTTATCACAATAGTGGAAGGTTAATGTTCGATTGGTAAAATTTGACAGATTCGGGTAGGTTGACGTGCTGGCGATTGTACAGTGACGTCATCGTGTACACAAACATATCCCTCAGGGTACAACGGGGAACAACCTGCGTTCGTATCACCCGCGGCATATTCCGCTACGATTTATTTGTAAATATTATTTTTATACAGTCTCCTAACTACCTGACCATGAAACTCAAACCCTTTACAATTTAATCACCATTAGAAACGAGGCCCAAACGGATTGTTATCTATGTAAAAATGTTCACATGTACCTGAGTAATGTTTTTATATATATTATGTGAAGTTGTGAATGTCGTTAAGTATTGTAGCCCATACACAAATATTATATCGTTCGGTTAATATAGACATTCTAACTTTTTGAATATTTATAAGGTATTTGATTTAGAGGAGGTTAGTTTAAGATAGCGAAGGATCATTCAATGTTTTGTGGTCTGTTCGATTTGAAATGCGCGAAGTTGCCTCTTGAGCATAATACGGCTCTATAGTGTTTAAGAAGAAAGAAATAAACATTACAACATTAAATTACGGTTGGATTGAATTGTAAAGGTATCCTACCATGGTCGCTACTTAGCGGACTGTTCGTAGCGTCACTAGGTTTTGTCATGGTACTACATGCTATAATTATGTTATTCAGAAGCCTAAGACTCGTTTTAAATTCAAATTATTTATGTAACTTATTGAGTAGGTAACATGTAACGTTTTATATGTATGTTATGATGCGTGTGTGTGCGGCCGACAGATTACGGTCACATGTTTTTTTTTTTTGTTTTTAGTTTATGAAACGATTACTTTTAGCGGCCGGAGCAGTCGGGGTCGCTACTAATCTTTGACGAAGCATGAGAACTTGGTGAACAAGAAATAATTCGTTTTGATTACGGGTGGTAGTTGGTTTTGACAGAAGCCTCATACAATAAACGTCAAAAAACTACCGCCCGTAAGCAAAACGTATCGTTTGGTGTTTATTAGCGACGGGGATCAGTGGTTGGCCCCGAGTGTCCGGGGACATGACGATATGTTTATGCAGCGGGTGGCGTCCGCACACACACGTGCTCGCGATATGTTGCTGTTAGCCAATTTGTCGTTGATCAGTGTAAAGTCTAGTCTTTATCCTGTTTTTATTATCTCTAACGATATAATACTATGTAAACTATATACAAATTGATATTTAAAAAGTTCGTGCGTTTTTGCCCTGTCAGGGCGCGTAGGCTCGTGGTTAGTTAGTGTATAAGTACATTTAATATATGTAAATTTATTAATCTCCTTTTTCCTTTTCAGTATTGTGTCGTTTTTTTATGTGAGGAGCATATCATTGTGTGAGGTATGTGAGGCGTGGATGGAGAGAGCTTTGTTCTGTTACTGTGTACTTGTGTACTGTTACATTCGAATAGTTTTAGTCCGCCGCGCACGCGACGGTGTAAAACTCGTTTATGGTAATGTAAATGTTGCTTCATAATGTGTAAAAAAATATATAATCCTATATACATATTGTCGTTTTTTTTCTGAACACCTTTAATATGACGCCTTAAAAAATTGTTTATCAGACATCTAGCTTCCTGATGTTAGAAGTCTGATATTCCAAGAACTCTTATCATTATTTGATGTGAATTAAACTGCAGTTCAGATGACCATTGGAATTTGTCAGCAGTTAACTCTAGCAAAACTGACAAGAAAATTGCTGGTATTTTTTTGCAGCAGCAAATTTTTTTGTGACATGGAAGGAAGATGTTGACATTTTATATAGATGCAAAGAAGCCTGCACTGATTTAAATCTTTGAAGGAAGAAACCTTAAAAATTAAACAGTTAATAGGATGAAATATATTTTATTATGAATCTACATTATCTTTCAACCTGGTCCTATAATTAGTTGCTCTCTTCCGCACATTAGTCTGCAACTCTTTATCCTTAACCCAACATAGAATATCTTCATAATCCGCTCCAATTAGATCTAATACTTTTAACAAATCTCCATCTGTACATTTTGATAGGTAGTTACAAATCAATACAGCTAATGATGGTTTCACTTTAGCTACAAATTCTTTAAGTTCCTCTTTATCATTCTCCTCAAAGGATGATCCATTTTTATCTGATTGTATGATGGAAGATGCCGCCTTCCAAATGCTGTAACTGAGTTCCAAGTACTTATCAGGGTCAGTATTAATTTTAAGCACATTAACAATTGTATTCGTTGATTCAACTATGTCAACCAAATCTGAATCAATCTCTTTGTTGATTACCAACTTGTCTTCATAATATTTCAGGATCACATTTATCATTGTTATTACATTCTCTGTACTCTGGCTGTAGATCTCTTGTGACTTATCAAAACCAACTAAGTTTAAAGCTATCTGAAGACTTACAACTAAAACTCTTTCCAAGTCATCTTTAATACACAACTCTTTCTGATTGACCGTGATCTCAGTAAAACCTGAGATGAGAGAATCTAAGGCCTCTGGTATGACAAATTGTGTGAAAAATTTAGTTCGAAACTTTTCAGTGTTACAATATGAACACAATGTATTTAAATTTTCTAGAGCTGTGACTATAAGTAATTTGTGCGAAGAGTTTTTTAATATAAAGTATAAGGCAGAAGAGTACTCTATTTTGACGAACAAGTCCATCCAAATGTCGCTTTCGTTGTCACTCGCGAGGAAGAGGCACGCGCTCACCAGTCGTAGCAGCTGAACCAACACTAGACTATCATCAGTGTTAATGTAGTCTATCAGAATAGTCAGCAAGCCGTCCATCGTCATCAAGACATTCACTACTTCTTTTTGACAACACATATTCCCAATAATACCGACGATTATCTCAATAATCCTTGGTATTTCAATGACCGGCAAAGCGAAATTGAACAGCTTCAAAACATCGTGTTTCTGAAGAAATAGCACAACATCTCTCTCGGCGGTCATGTCCCATAACGTGCAGACGTCGTCTTCAAATGCTTTCTCCTTAATTTCCTCTTTCAGCGTATCTAAATTGGCGAGTTTCAATAAAATTTTGAGAACAAATCGTTCGCTGTATGCTGTATCGCCGATAACATCTCCGGCTACTTGGGCCGAATTCTCTGTATCCTCAACCGTTTCAGGCTTCATTTTGTTTACCAAGTACAAGAGGCTTCACTAATAATTTAATTTATCGCTAATAATATGTTTTTACAACAAAAACTTCTCCACTGCAAATCAAAAACTTTACTATACTTTGACAGTGACATAATGAAGCGACGAGGTCATTGACTGATTGACAATGACTGAACTGAAGAATGAATATCGTTTTCTGTAAAATTGTATTTATGAAGCTCGCTAATGTGTACGTGGATATACGATTTGTTTTAATATCTCCAAATTATTGAATTTAATTTTGAGCAAACTTCTCTTTTTTCAGTATACCTGCATAAAACTATAAGACCGGGTCATATAAAACCGTACAAACAAAAGTTTTTTACCTATATTGAAAATATCTATGTAAATCCAGAAAATTTATAAAACTTTCATCTGGTTAAAAAAAATGAAAAAAAAGCACTTCGAAATTTGAATTCAATCGAAGCCAAGAAGAAAGTAATCAAATTAAAATGTAGAATTAAAAGAAAACACGTACGTACGTAAGTAGTAAATGTTCATTTATATTGTTGAGTGATTAACATTTTTATTATTACAATTATGTTGATTTAGAGATTTCAGACTGTCCTTCCACTCCTTTGCATTGTGAGGTTGTAGATTGGTCTTTCTTTCCATTGCTTTCTGTGGTTTCGGACTGTCCTGTGTCTTCTACGATTTCTGAGGTTTTAGACAGTCTATCCTCTCCTTTGCACTGTGAAATTGTAGATTGGTCTTTCTCTTCTTTGCTTTCTGAGGTTTCAGTCTGTCCTTGCTCTCCCTTGCATTGCAGTATTTCAGACTCAATTTCTTCTTCACAAGGTGAGGTTTGGAGCTGTTCTAACTCTCCTTCGCATTGCAAGTTATTAGACTGTTCTTTCTCTCCATCACATTGTGGGGTTTCAGACTTTTTCTCTTCTTGGCTAGGTGAGGTTTGGGGCTGTCCTGTCTCTCCTTTGCATTGTGAGTAATTAGACGTTTCTTTCTCTCTTTCACATTGTGGGGTTTCAGACTTTTTCTCTTCTTGACTATGTGAGGTTTGAAACTGTTCTATGTCTCCTTTGCATTGTGAGTTATTAGACGGTTCTTTCTCGCCTTCAGATTCTAAGGTTTTACAAGGCTGTCTTTTTTTCTTGCCTTTCCTTTGTGAGGTTTTAGACAGGCCTTTCTCTCTTTTGCAAAGCAGGGTTTCAGTCTGTCCTATATCTCCTTCGCATTGTGAGTTTTGAGTCTGTCCTTCCTCTCCTTTGCATTGTGATGTTTGAGTCTGCCCTATGTGTCCTTTGCTCTGTGAGCTTTCACAAAGCTGTCCTGTCTCTCCTTTATTTTTTGAGGTTTTACAAGACTTTCCTTTCTTGCGTTTGTTTTTTGAGGTTTTGGATGAATCTTTCTTTCCTTTGCATTGTGACTTATCAGACTGCCCTTCCTCTCCTGTGCATTGTAAGGTTGTAGATTGGTCTTTCTCTCCCTCGCATTGTGAGGCTTTGGGCTGTTCTTTATTTAATTCATATTGTGACTTTTGCGTGCCGTTGTAACCATCTAAACTTGGATTTCCTTTTGGTTTTGTTCTCGGTTTTTTCTTTTTATTTTCAAGATTGTAATAAGTGTGAAAATATTGGAAACCAGCTTTGTATAACTGATTTTTCAGTTTTCTACTCTGTGCCTTTTTATGTATTTGAAACATTTCTTCTATTACATATTCTAAGTACTTCCTTTCTTCTTTTCCTGATATAACTCTGAAGGTTAATTCAGCATTAGCTATAATAAGTTTCTTATTTTGCATCCTCCTGATGATAATTCTGGCTTCATGGGGATAGCTGAGACGCACCCATCCTTCTTTATGACCTTTTTGATAGTCCACAAATTCTACTTTTGCACCTGAAAACAAGAATCCTTATTATTTATAATTACAATTGAAAATGTAAACACAATGTAGCATTTTAATTTTGGCATTTTATTCCCATATGTCTGTGATTCTAGGTACATGATCTTCGCATGTTATTATCGTATGTATTAATACCTACATAATTATAAACTGTAATACCTATTATTTTTTTAAAAAGTACCCATGGAGTTTCTTGCCCGTTCTTCTCCATAGGAAGCTAGCTACTTTTCGAATGGGCAACTAGAATCAAACGTATTTATAATTTTTGACCTTTATAAGTGCTTGTAAAGGCCTAAAAGAAATAAATGATTTGACTTTGACATTGTGCCACAAACATAAATAGTTGTAATGTATGAATTAAAAATTATTGCTTAAGGGATCTTACCTAAGTATAAAAACTCGTTTTTAATATTCTCCCTCCACAACGTAGGTGCATCAATATTTACAGTGAAATGTAATACAGCACCCCTGGGCAACACAGCTCGTCCTCTGGGATACATAGTATGGATTTCCTGTTCTTGTGTCTCTAAGTAATAATCGTAGTATTGTCTTCCCTGCATTCTTCGGCATTTGCACATACCCTTCTCGCCACACTCTACCTGGAAGTTTCAGAAAATAATATTTTAATTTATTGTTTGCCTTGGAATGGGTAAAATACGTATTTACAACAAAATTATCCAACTTTTTATATGGTTCAATGCAATAGGTATGTAAAAAAAATGTGCAGAATTAAAATTTTGAAAGGAATATTTACAAAATTATCACATGTGTCTTCAGAGTCATAAGAAGGTTCGTCTGATGCATCATCAGAGTCTGATTGCAGTACATATAAGGAACAAGCATCATCATCCTGTCTCCTTTTTTTCTTTTTTCTGGACAGAACTGGTGGAAAAGGATAGTCAGCTTTATTTCCTTCAAATTCTGGAATTTCATCGCTCTGTTGGTCTCTAGAAATTATTTCACGTGAGGGAACATAATCTTCAAAATTCTCAACTCTGTCTTTTTCAAGCTTCATGTCTATTTCATCATTCTCGTCCCAGTGAGAGATTTTTAGGTCTTCAAACTTCATTGTTTCTGGTATTAGCGGATGGTCAGCATTTGTAACGATTTCAGGGATTACTTTTTTCGTTTCAGATCGAGTAAGATTTCCTTCAATATCCATGATTTGAGACACGTGGTTTTAAGTAACCCACGATGTTTTTAAGTTTACGAGACAAAATTTTAGACAACTATAAGATTTAACGCTACCGAGGTTAACGTTTAGACTACCCTAAGAGTGAACGCTTATCTCAACTTAACACAATAAATATTGTAAAACAAAACACTGTTCATCTCGATCGATAATAAAAACAAACGAATAATAAATAGCAGCTATGAATAGCAGTGTTCTTTATTTTGACTTTACGAGCCTGTCAAAATGAACGAATGGAAACTTGACATACGTTTACGAAGGAAGATTATACTTAGCTCCAGTATAGCCATTTTCAATTTTGCTGAGATTCGTATTCCTTTGAAAAACTGCTGGCTTATTCGCTAACTTTCCGATTTTCAGATGTCAACTGGCCTCAGTTTTCATCCGAACTTTGATGTCAACCGATAAGTTCAAAACATTGGTATTCTGTATCGCATGAAGTGGATATCGGTGGATATCGTTACACGGTTGCTGACGCCAAAACTACGATGACAACTTGACAACTCTATTTTTTTATCGACTATTATACTGCTAAGTAGGAAATACCCTATTAGCATTACATTACTATGTTTGAGAGAACGCTTTATTTTCAGCGTGTTATACATTTAAAAATAATCTGTGGCGGTAAAATTCAGTATTTGCTTTCTATTGTGTCTAAAGTTCCGTGTGGATGAACAATATTTTAACTGAGAATATTGTGTATTGTAGTTATTGTAAATTTAACAACGTAAATAATATTTTGATACGTAGATTCCTACGTTTTGCATGCAAAATAAAAATTGGTATACTATTTTATTATTATTTAGATTTAAAATGCTAACATACACTTTCATGATGGATTTTGAGAGGAAGGAAACTTTATGTACTTGAGTAGCTCGTCCCATACACTGAGAGCATCGGTTACCTCATGTAGGCACTTACTAAATAACAGTTGAGACATGTTGCAAATGAATGAGGAGTTCCTTTGGTATGATCCGTTTGCATAAAAGTTTAGGACTGCCAATATCTATACATAACAAAATTTGATGTTACAAAGTTTATCATCATATTATTATTAGTCATCATCATTTCAGAGTGTTTATGAGTAACATTAATTTATGTAATATTGGTATTTATTTTACTTTTAACGTTATAAATTCTTACTTTTAGCTCAATTGCAACAGCAGTGTTTTGTTGAGCATGTTGCAGAAACGGACGTAACTCTGCCGAAACTTGCTGAAACCCTTATTTGTTGATACGAAAATTTGCCATGAATTCCTTCTCCCGTAAATCCAGAGAATTATTGCAATCCCGCAGACGACGTTTCTGGATTCTGGATAAACTTCATTTTGTCTCTTATTCCACAAATGCCAGCAAAAATACACGCGACATTTTTATTCCACACAAAAAAAGATAAAACAAATTAAAATAATACAATAAAAAATAACACTATCAAAAAATAAAGGAAACGACTCAGGGTTTGTATTTCTATTGGATTCGCAAAATTAGAGAAATCTTATATGTCTGATGCTACAATATAGTATAGACATCCCAGTGATGAGGCATAAAACACTGCTATTTGTAGTGTATTTCAAAAAATTACAGTGACCATCAATTTGATGTCCACTGAGCTTACGGAATCGCAATCTAACGTTTATCGATACAGAAACAGCTGTCAAAATGAGTCATGGTGGATATCAGCCTGTGTCGATGCTCATGACGTCATCTCAGATGGTCACTGGCGTTAGCGAATAAGAAAATAGCTGTTTGACAATTTACTGATGTACACTTTACCAAATGATGATATCTGCGAGCTGTCAGTGGAGTTAGCGAATAAGGCTACTGGTTTCAAATACGCTATACTATGCAGAAAAGTACCTGTGAGATGGAAACATTAATGTGTTTATTTATTAATGTAAACCTACTCGACATACGAAGCATTCCAAGATTGATAATTTCTTTTGACTGTACTCTGAGTACTATCACAGTTACGGTATCCTGGTTACCTACTTTAGTTAGGGATTGTTTATTTAGACCTGGATTTCGTTCATGACTTTTGGTCACTTGTGATCCTTTGCAGTCTATAGAAACGGGTTGCATGCATGCAAGCTAGGTGCATAAAAATAAAAAATACATATCCTTATAAGATAAAATTTAATAGTAAATATTTGACGTAACAAATGAAACTCTAGATTAACACAGTTCCGGTTTATCAACAAACAGTTTATACTTGTATTAAAGATTATCTTTAATATTATACTTAGAAGCGAACATGAAAGTCTATGGTCAAGCATAGAGTCGTCCCTACACGGCGGCGCCATCTATAACTAACTGTCGGAGGCCATAATTTTCTTCGGGGGTCCACTGTCATCGTTGTCGTGTCGCCTTTTCTTGCCGTGGTACTTGTTACCTCCTTTCCTGCCTTTATTACTTTTGAAGTTCTTCATATTTTTCCGTCTCTTAGCCATTTCTTCGACCGTTTTCTGTAAATATAAGGTCTCTTCCTCTCCCTCTAGAACTTTGAACACTACGTCAGCTTCGGCAATCTTCATTTTGTTGTCAGTCATTTTCTCTGCAATTCCCTTGGCTGTGTTCTCTTTCGTGAGACGCACCCATCCCTCTTTGTCGCCAATATTAAAGTCTATGTAAGCTATATCTGCACCTGTGAGCAAAATCCACATTCAACCATTAGGCACTTGAAGAAATAAAGTAATATAATTGCCGTGACAGCACCTGCATCTAGCTTGCAGCAGCATGAACTGGGATAATCTTTTTACTTTTAAACAACTTAATTGGTTGTTGTGGTCAGCATTTTTATTTCTATTAACAAATCTCTGTAAAGAAGTACCATAACTTTTTTTACTATAGTGTTTCATAATGACAAAAAGTTTGGAGAGAGCTTTACCTATAGTAGAGAGTGCTTCCTTGATGTCCTCTCTCTTCATCTGGGCTGTACCCTCACTGAAGTGCAGCACCGTTCCTTTAGGGAGCTTCAGTTCTTCCTTTTCAACCTGTAAAACATAGATGCTTTTTTAGGGGAAATATAACTTATATATGGTAATATTCTAAAGCTGAAGAGATTGTTTTTTGTTTGAACACGTTAATATAGAGAGTTTCTGGTTCTATTCGTAAAATTATGCATAAAGATTAAAGCTTAATTCCTTTTTTGACTAGCTTACTACATGTTCTATTATTGCTGCTTCAAAAATTATAAAATTATCTCTCAAAATGTTAGTTCTACATGTGTCCATTTACAATTTTTTATTTGATATTAAAAAACCATCAGAATCCAGTAAAAAGTTAACACAATTTCAACCTAAAGTCTATCGCCACAAGGTTGTTTACTTTATCACTTATCCTGAAATAAATCAATACATACATGTTGTTCCTTATCTTTATTCTTCTTATCCTTCTGTTCCTTCTTGCTGGCATACTCTTCTTGCTTCTTCACAATATAGTCATCCTGCCAGAGGATCAACAGTTCTGTGTCTTGGTAGCTGTGAGGTTTGCCTTCCATGAACTTTTCAGCCTGAAATTATATAGAGGAACCATTAAACAATTTGAAAAAATTGGTGAGGTTTTATAAGAACATATAGGTCACTTTACAAGTCAATATCTCTGTTGTTATTTCATGACAAATCTACTGAAGTGATAGGCTGCAACCATGGGAACCAAACAGTATTTCTTCTGTTTACAGTAAAATGTTGAAAACAGAAAAAGAATGAAATTGTAAATTTTATAATTACCTGTTCTCTGGTCTTGAACGTAACAAAAATGGATCCTTTGAAAAGTCTCTTCTTAGAGGACCTATCCTGGTATTTCCTCATAATAATATTCTCAACTGTTTCAAACTGTCTGAAATGTTTCAATAGTTCATCCAATGAAGAGTCTTTTGGGAATCCTTTAGCGTAAATAGTGCGGTTGCTGAGTTCCTTCCTGCGTTCCTCGTTCATCTCAGGTATCGGTACCTCAGGGCTGCGTCTGACTTTTTTGTTGTCGTCTGAGATCTGAAAAATAATCAAAAGTAAAGTAACATTATTATGGTTTTATAAGCCATTTTGGAAAGTGAATTTCATATTCTTTGAAAGAAAAGGGTTAAATTGTTTACTTAATGAAAATTCAAAATAGATGCATTGTATCACAAATTGTATTTATCTATCTTTTGAAGGATTTGTGGTAATATGGAAGACATACACACATGCATTTGGTTGCCTTTATAACCATAGAGTGAAGTGTTTGAGAGACATCCAGGTTAGTTTCTTCACAGCTATTAATTCAAATATTTTCTATATCTATACTGATTGTCATCTGTGCATACCTCTAAAAGTCCACTAGTAGACTTGGCAAGAGCTTTTGCAATGATTTCAGTATCCTTAGTGAGTTTGGCGAGTCGGTTGAATCTGGTGAGGATTTCCAACGGTACCCAGCCATCGTCAAGCTGCACTTGTTCATGGAGGAACTTGTCACGGGGAAGATTCAGGTCACCTGAAAAATGAGGAAATCATTTTATTTGAAGTGAGGTATGGTTTAAGATTTTTGTTTTGTTGTTTGTGGAATGGTACTTGGTAAACAACGTGTCTCCTATTGCAAATTTTCTGTGGGCAGTTATCTAAATCTACACATGGTCATAATATTGTTCAATATTTTTTACACTTGTAGTTATTTATAGTTAACTTCGGAGTAGAAAAGTAATTTCAGAAGAACGGTATAAGAAAATTTATGTATGCCTTACAATTGATCGGTTATGGTAAGATTTTAAGTGGAGTGAAGAATTTATAGAGTAACTTTGTTTTCATAATAGTTTACATTGTGATAAGAACTTTGTTACATACAATGTATAATTCTTGAATAGTACATTGATATATAATTAATACATTCATTGTTTTATTTGTGCACTAATGCCATTGCAACTACAGCATAGGTACCTTTTTAGGGGAATTCCCAAAAACTGATTTGTTTATGAAAACACACCTAACCTCGTTAGTACTAAATTGGCGGAATACCAGCTGATGTTGAATGTTATGAAATTACATAGAAAATTAGTGGTAGATGCATCACAAACTATGCTCATACGAATGCAAGACCTTGGTCGTGCCGCGTATTCTTTATATAAACTCGACGTCAGATCCAAATTATTCGCTATGTACTTACCGAAATAGTACTCCACTTGACGAATGATTGCAGTTTCCAACCCAGTTTCTTCCTCCACATTCTCCTCAACCTTCTTATTCTCCTCTCCATTAGTCTCAGCAACAACTTCTTTAGCCTCAGTCATGTTTATTAAACTGAAAAACAAGCATATTGTATAAAAATATAAGCCTAAACTCCAAATCAACGATTCGGCGCGGCGCATCTCTAAAATGGCGCTATCGATTTTAATTACAACACTTACCTTTTTTTCACGGGGAATTAAAACACAGAAATGATGATACTGACAGTAAAATCAGAATAACACGTAGAATCAATGGATTCAAGCAATTTCTTTTCGAAAACACGTGTTTCGAGTTTTACCACACGCGGCCGGCTTATGAATTGGCGGGGGAGGGGAGAAGAATATGTGTGTTGACATGTATTGCTACGTTCTGAAAGTTGCGATGAAAATACTGTATTGATTTTGTTCTTAAGAATAGTGTTATTTATTGTAGTAACGCTTTTTAGACCACAAGACATATAAAAGTAGATTAAAGATTTAAAAAACTATAATTTTCGTGTCCCAACTCCAAGCATATAGAAACAAATTGCACGCAAACTTTGAAACCAGTGAGCTTGGTCTAAAACTACGTATATTTAAGAGTTTTCTCTATATGTGGTTATTTTGAATGTACGACTAAAATCTCGTTTAGGAGAAACCGGCGATCATTTTATGTAGATGCAAACTGTAAAGAGCTTTCTGAACGAACGTTTTAAATGAACATACATGACAATAGTTGACACTTGACTGACATTTACAAATAAAATATGACATTCAAAATAAACATAACCTGTCTATTGTATTTTATAAAAATAAAATGTATTTATAGAAAAGATAGACAACATTAAAAGCAGAAGTAAATTGTGTAATCAGAATTAAATTTACATACGACAAATGAAGTGAAAGAATAAACATGGGAGTACGAGGTTTGACTACTTATATTAATCATAAGGAGCATGCTTTCCTCCAAGACTTTTTGCTCCACGACTGCTGTTTGATCATTGATGGGCACAGTTTATGTGCTCAGTTATACAGACTACTCAACTGCTTTTCTGCCTTCGGCGGAGATTACGACAAATTCTTTAATTATGTGCGAAATTTCTTTAAAAATCTGAGAAAATGCAACATTGCCCCGTACGTTTTATTTGACGGGAGCTACGAGCACAGGAAATTGAGAACTGCCTATAGCCGATTAAGGTCTAAAATTTATGGCGCGTCGAAGCTTGATCCGGTTACTCAGGGAAGCTTACAGATTTTCCCGCTGTTGATGAGGGATGTTTTTATAGAGGCATTAGTAGATATGAATGTGCCATACACTGTTTGTGAGTTTGAGGCTGATGATGAGATCGCAGCAATGGCGCGTCACCTCAACTGCCCAGTTCTAAGCTACGACTCAGACTTCTTCATCTACAATGTTCTATACATCCCTTTCAACACTTTAGACTTCAAAGCAAAACCCATAGAGATAGAAGGCAATAAAACCTTTGTTCTAACATGTAAAATCTATAGAGTAGAATACATGGTCAAAAATTTTGGAGGTCTTAAAGAAGAATTGCTACCTTTGTTAGCAACTTTACTCGGCAATGACTTTGTACAGAAGAAAGTTTTCAAAAAGTTCTTCTTGCAGCTCAAATTACCTAAGACCAAGAAGAAGAGCAATGATCAACAGAAATGTATTCATGGATTATTCCAATGGCTTCAGAATGAAACTTTAGAGACGGCCATAGCTAAAATATTGGGCAGGCTAAAAAAAAGTCAGAAGCAAAGAGTTCTTTATGTAATAAAGAAAAGTATTGACGGGTACCACAGTAAGCAGTGTAGATCATTGAAATTCTTTAACATAACTCAGGAAAGCACTATTGAAGAAGACTGGCAACTGTCTAAAGACTTTGAAGAAAATATTTTAGCTGAAGAAAATGACACCGAAAATGGTGAAGATGACAAATCTTCTGAGAATGAAGAAGTTTCTTCAGATGATGAAGTCGAAGAGCCTGGAGAAGATGGAGAAGTTGGAGAAGAAGAAGTAACTGATGTTGAAGAAGATCAACTAGTTTTAGGTGTTCCCGAATGGTTTGCAGATGGTATACGCCACAACTGTATCCCAAAAGCATACATTAATCTTTATACTCACCATCTTTATTTCTGTTCACCTCAAGCAGAAGATTATTATGAAGAAGACTCATTTCTCTGTTGCTTACCAATACTGAGATATGCCTTTGATGTGCTCACAGACTTTTCCGAGGAAAAATGCATATACGTCAGCCGGGAGAAAAATACAAGTTATAAAAGGCTGTTTTTAGAAAAAGACCTTGCTACAGCAAGACCTTTTGATATACCATTTTGTGATTTAACAGAGGATCAACTGAAATCATGTTTTTACCATTTTTTTAAAGAACATATGAAAGATTTAGATTTGAGCTTAGTAGAATGTCTTCCATCTAATTTTAAGCTATTTTTTATTGCTATGCTTTGGTGGGTTGCAAAATGCAATGTTCCATTAGGCAATATTCATAGTCTTATAATAGGATTTGTAATGCTAGACGCCATTGACGAAAAAACTGGCACATTTAGAGGAAACTTCCAATTCAATAACAAATATTCCAAAAAGGTTGAAGAATTAAAAAAGAATGCAACTGCATACTCCTTTGATGAGAATGATTTATTCATGAATAAAAACAAAGTTCAATATGAAGACAGTTTGATAGCTGCTCATGTTTTACTAAAACATTTTGAATTAGATGACAAGATTAAGAAAAAGCCTAAAAGTTATGACACAAAAAAAATGCATTCATTTGCTCAATTTCAATGCTGTTTAATGCAAATTAACAGCCTTAACACTTTATGCAGGTATCCGTTTGAAAGTACAAAGTACTCAAAAACATTTAACGGAACATTTGTTTATAATTTAGCGGTCAAACTAGAGAGCCAGGTTGACCCAAAGAATTTTCTAGATCAGTACCTGAGAGGTGCAAATTCAGTACTTTTGTACTATAAAAGTTTATGTAGTATTTATGAGAAATGTTCTGAGCAAATGGGTTTGACAACTGCTCAATGGCAAGGAAAAAAGAAAAGACGACGAAAGAAAAATACAGAAGATGATGAAATCAATTTTATTGTGAAAGGATTTGAATCAGAGGTTTTTATTTAAAAAATAAAAAAAAACATTTTTATATAACAATTTTTATATTTTATTTCAATGATCTATTTACAAACTGAGTACATATGTATATTTGGAATGAGTTAAGAATATTAAAGGTTGTATAAAAATATATCTTTACTACAGCACCATACTTAGCCTACACTAGAATAATATATATTGAGAAAGGAAACACCCGGAGTGTTTCAA
Source organism: Helicoverpa assulta (assembly GCA_963856015.1). NCBI lineage: Eukaryota > Metazoa > Arthropoda > Insecta > Lepidoptera > Noctuidae > Helicoverpa > Helicoverpa assulta. The sequence continues at coordinate 2,244,627 of CAWLCW010000008.1, forward strand.
GTAGCTATCTAAGATTATCTACTATATTATGGACTGTAGTTACGTAGGTAAGTAGTGGGAACTATTTAGACATTTGTTGAAAAATTAAGTGTGCCACTTTTACAATATAAATGATTAAGGTTTGAACATTATGGCAGTGTGTGAATATGTACTGATAAATGCCTTGTAATCCTGTGTCGATAGCACGTTTTCTTGCATGCTCTTCTCAAAGAGCAGTCAACAAACTCTGCGGCTCCCAGGGCCGATACCTGCCGGGCCTGGTAGCTTCACAAAGGACTCCAAAAGGATAAAAAAGGCCGATTGCACATAGTTAGGTACTAGTTACACAATTTAAGTTTCCAAAAATTACTCTTATAAAATTAAATAATTTAAATCCTTATTTCTAAAATAATAATAATCAGTGTATTTTCTTAGTTCCATTAGTGTAAGTTACTTTACTATTTTTATCAGAGACCATGGCGTCCAGCTTTTCACCGAACGAATAGAAAGCCATTCCCAGTGCAGCACTGCCCAGGAAATACATACCTTTTGTCGTCCAACTAACAACATATAGGAACGGGTAAGGCCAAATACCGTATTTAAAGTAAATAACATGAATGTAAACAGCATAAATAGCAGTCAAGAAAATGGCCACAGAGAACCCAGTTTTCCTTGAAGGATAGTTTCTCTTAGTGAGGTATAATTCTACTAAAATAATTGGCAGAATTAGTGTGTGCATGATAAGGTTCAGCCACATGGGGAAGCTTTTTTCGATTTCATCGTTAGGGAAAATGGCTCGTTTGTCGATGATGTAGAAGGTCCAAAATACTAGGACCACGTATAGAGCAGCACTGAGCGTTATGCTGAATAGGATGTCCTTGAACTGACGGATTAGTGGTGGCTTTTTCGTATCTGTGTTAGTCCCGAAGATGTCATTCAGAAGTGCTACGATGAAGTACACATTTTGCAGTACCTGGAAAGACGGAAAATGTTTTTGTTAGTTTTGGAAGTTTTAAGTAGGTAGGTGACATCCGGGCTAAAGTCGGACTTGTTGCGTAGGCACAGGCATTCGCGGAGACACAGGTTCGCCCACTATTCCCTTATTCTCATAGTCTGATCATACGGATAGGAGAAGGATCGACAGCTTTTTTTTTTTTTTCCGACGTCAAAAATCATCAAATGACCCCTCCCGCTGTGGGTTAGCAGCGGTGAGGGAGTGTCAGACTCTTACTGACTAAAAACTGTCGTGTTCCGTCATAGGCCTTTTATGTACCAGGGCCGCGGTATCTCTTTCGAACAACCCGCAGCCCCGGCAGGCCTTGGCCCTGCTGGGCCCCGCTGAGGTTGCTGACATCTCTTTGAGGAGCGCGTGGAACAACGCGCGCCGTCGACACGGGTCTGTCGTCTAAAAAGACAGAGGGACGATGAGCCACCGCCCACAGACCCACGCCTACGGTGGCCGGGAGTCATCTCGCGACACCCGGCGCCCGTGGTGTCTACCTGGTCCAGCACGGCGGCCGGGATGAGAGGTGCGAACTCTCTGGCGTTCCGTCTCCTCCTTCTCGAGCATGACTGCTTCGCAGAAGGAGGCGACGGCATCCCATTCCCTCTCGCCCCGGACCATGGCCTGGATCAGGGCCGGACGCGAGAGGTCGCCGCCGCCTAAAGCCTCGACGAGGACCCGGCGGTGCCCTTCCCATGCGGGGCACACCTGGACTGTGTGGTCCACCGTGTCCTCGGGGCTGTCCGCACAATGGTGACACCCGGGCGCCTCCTCACGACCGATTCGGTGCAGGTACCTCCCGAAACAACCGTGTTCGGTGAGGACCTGCGTTATGCGGTACGTGAGGGCGCCATGACTCCTCCCGAGCCACTCCTCAAAGAGGGGACTTACCGCCACGATGGTGGCGTGCCCTAAGGATCGACAGCTTAAGTTACATTTCTCCTATGCATTCGGGCCCGACCCGGGAATTGAACCCGACACTCTATACTCGGCGCCCGTGCCTGCGATCACTCCACCAACGGGGCAGTCAGTATTTTGTATAGGTATCCAGGTACCTATGTTATAATTTAGCTTCTTATTGATTACCTGTTTTTGTTTCATTGCTCTACTCATTATCTATCTGCTTATTTTAAGTCAGTTGTTAAACGATTGTTAAGTAACTACCTATATAAATTGATTCTACCATAGATAACACTTTATGAATTAATTTTATCGAATCGAACGATACTATTCTTTTATCGATTTACGTAAAAATATCTAAAGTCGTCTACCTGATGTTGAGTCACGTCATTGAGGTAAATATCCATTGATAATATGGATTTAAAAGGAAGATAGGTGCCTAATTATAATTTCCGCTTTTCACGGAGATAAGGATAGAAAATATAATAAATAAATAGGTAGGTACCTAAAGAAAATAATGATTGTTGCACATACTTAGGAATGTTCTTAGGTACCTATTTCCTTTTTTTTTCTTTGTATTTCGGTATATGTAAAAGAGGCATGGTTAATCAATGTGTATCAATTGAGTGCATTCCCATAGATTGGCGTGATTAAGTCTGTCTGCATATTGACCATATCTACTGATACGCAGTAGATTGGTTTCAATTGAAGATGCAGTAAAGTTTAGGTACAACGGAGATGGAGAGATATCGGCATAGTCAAATTAAGTAGCATATGTATTTAGTTAAGTATAGTTGCATTATCTACTGGATTTGTTAGGTACATGATATTAAAAAGCTGAAGAGTTTTTTGTTTGCCTGAACGTGCTAATTAACTAGTCCGATGTGGAAAAAATATTTCCCCTCCTAGATAGCTAATTTATTTGGGAAAGTAACTTTTTATCTGGTTAGCACGCTCGTGAAACCGTTGGTGGAAATTAGTTTCAAAATAACATAACTTGTTCCTTACATTTAAAGATATTCAAAACGCATGACGTGTTAGATTTTAGTAGCGATCATGGAAAAAGTTAGGCAGAAAATGCCTAATCCAAGCCAGCAATTTCTTTCCCCGTGTTTTTCAATTTTATTAAAATAAGTACCTACCTAATAAAATCATTAAAAATAAATATTTCCTCTAAAGTTGAGTCTTTACCTATTTCAAAAAATAATTTTGACATTCAATGGACGCTTTAGTGGTACCTAGTTCGAATGTAGTTTAGTTAAGAACTGACAGTATTATAGGTATTTACTTAATTGTAAAATTATTTGGAATCAATTAAATTTTAGGGCTATGTGAAAAATCTTAGCACTCTTAAAAAAAAACACTAATATATTTTGAATAAACGGTCAACATTAATTAATTTGACTAAAATAATTTAAATGAAAATAAATACTTACAACAGTCCAAAATGTGAAGAAAATCGCTCGAGCGTTAAATGGTACATTTTCAAATTCTTTCGCCGGGTATGGTATATGCACGTACTTTTGATCGTACCATAGTGCAAACGTATACAAACTTACTATCGAAATATGGTATAAAAGCGCCATATTTATTTATAAATTAATTAATTTTAATATAATTTAATGTTTGCAACACTTTGTAAGACGTCTGTATTGATCGACGTCGATCGAATCACTGATACAATTTGAATTTGGAACCACGCTTATTTATTTATATTTTTTTCAGTATCAACCCTTATCGCGCCGGCCGATAGTGAGACAAATGTCCGCTATTGGTTATTGTCGTTAGGTTAAATTAAATTATGTCGGCCCTTTTAGTAAATCCATTGCTTATTTAGTGTGAAACTTTTTAAGTGGTCCTGCTCTCAGAAAAGGATTTGCTTGAAGATAAAGTTCTCGATACCTACCAAATTGATATTGACATATAAGAGGTACGTAGTTATGTATTTTGAACTTATGTGGTTGTGAAGTTGTAGGAGAATCAGTTGAACGATTTTCGGTAATACTAAAACATTATTATAAAACAAAGTAAGAAGTAGTTTACCGCGTGTTCGTTCGGAATAAAATATAGTTTGGATTTTCACTCGGTTTTCTTAATAAGTTTTATATGTAGGTAAGTAACTCATTAAGAGTTTTAGAGCTTCCCCTACAGTGGAGATTTAACTTACGGAAGAAAGTTAGCTCTTCAATGCTTCTGTGAAAGTTTACCTATTTTTAAGGTAGTTGTGAATCCAATCAAACTTTTTAGGTAGTATGATACTGGCCGGATACCAGATCTTTGTAATCTTGTTGTTATTTATTATTTTATTTACTTATGAGCCCGGAAAAGTATCGGCTGACAAAAAGTTTGCAATGGCGCGGGCAGGAACATAATTTTATACCCATTTAACGGAGAGCTAAAGTTACTACAGTAAAATTAATTTCAATAGTCCTCTCAAATACAAAAATGCCGCATGTTTTTTTTCGAGTCACAGATAACCAAATTCAGAGATAATGCCTGCACCTCCGGTTTCTGGATAAAAAGGTTCAATAAGTCATAGATAGTGATAGTTAAACGATATTTTTAATGTTTTTAAAATAAAAAAATAAAGCGATAAAGATAGCCGGATGTGTCTGACGGCCTATAGTCTGTCTCGAAGTGATATTCGTTTTATAATATTTACGTGATTTTGGTGTTTATGTAATACTTGGGTATCTAATTACATGTTCTCAGTCGTTAGTGTTATATCCTCGTGCCAGGGAGGGCATGTAAAGCCGCGTTCCCGAATGCTACTCAGTAGCAGTCATTGTTACCATTCGACGTCAGAGGCCGTCAGGAGGATTTCAGGAAATTCTGGCATCAGGGCTTGCTAGATGATTTAAATCCTGCATGCAACCAACTCGATAAGAGGAAGAAACCCGCGTTCTGAGGGTACTACTTCGCACCGTTAGATGAAAAGAACATAGGCCATGTTCTTTCTGTCTCTGGACTGTCAGTGTAGTGTACCAATGTGGTTCAGTAGTTTTGGTGTGAAAGCCTGATAGATTGACAAAGTTACGATCACGGTTCACATTTATAATATTCTTGATTCATTTTTTCCGGTTGTGTTGGATTGCCATCCCATCGAGCTTTGAGAGTGAGAGAATAGTGAGTGCATCTGTATCTGCGCAAAATGCTTGTGTACTAATAATCTGCCAATAAATCTAATAAGCTGGCTGACCTCATTATATGAGAACATTGGTCGAAATCGGCCTTGAACGCCTTTAGTAGGATAAAGGATGAATGTCCAGGGGCCCGATTCTCCTAATTTTACTTAAGCGACATACGATTTACGTTCGACTCGATTACGATTGAAGCGTATGTGGCATTCCGCTATTTTTTCTTTGAAATAAACGTTTTTATCCTTTTCTGTCATTCAATAATTAATCATTTTGTCTGCAAATGATTTACGATTGCAATATGATTGTAGAGCAAACTACCGTATAGACTAAAATCACCAAAATAGCAGACCAATCGCACACCAATCAAATGTCATTCGAATACGATTGGTCTTTTATTAGTAGCAGAATGCCCGATATGGTTAAAACTGCTATTGCGATCATATTGCGACTCGATTTCTATTCGATTTTAACATTATTAACTTAGGAGAATCGGACCCCAGATCTCTACTTTTTACGTTGCCGCATGATTGTTCGAAAGAGTTACCGCGGCCTTGTTTCACAAATTGCTTCAGAAGAAAACTACATACCTATGTAGGAAGTTAGTAAAAGTCTGACACTCCAGCAGGGTGTAATTTCATGTATTCCCATTTAAAAAGGTTTCCTTTCTCAGAAAGTACGTTTGTTCTATCATTGTTTACCTACCTGCATGTTCACCACGCGTGCTCGATTCATATCGACACCTTCAAGTCTTTCCAATGCCTTTCATCTCTAGTCCAGCGACCTATGTATGTACTTTAAACACACTTAATATTCAAAGCAGGATTATTACACTAGACTTTGTACCGTCTCCGATTGTCATTTATTTATAGAAGAATGTTCGATAAGAAACCTTTGGACTCAGTCGTCCTAAGTGACCGTTATCTGGGACAAAATAACAGTTCGATAATAAATTGCAAGGATTTTATAGTCCAAAGGTTGAGTTTTGTGATAATTTGTAGGTACTGAAAATAGGGGAGATAATGGCTGTACTCGAATACTTAATAGATAAATATTATGTCGAGAAAAATGTATCTTAAAAACATAGGCAATGTGGTCTGTTAGTCATTCTTATCAGAACATCACCTGTTGCCTGATAATATGTATTAAGTATTTATATATTTATATCGATAATAGGTTGCATTCCGCACCTGGTTAAGTAGTCCATATGCAGTTCTGATTTATGAGCTATCATGTTTCGTCAAAATCTCTTCAGCCGTTTGCACGTGAAGTAGGTACATATGCAGGTAGTGACAAATATCTGCAAATATCTAATAGGCCCATTTATTTGACTTTTAGTTCTGTTGCCATGGCAACCCTTTTTTTAAAATTGCTTACTGCCAGTTCTTCAACTTATTAAGTGTTAGAGTTTTTTTGCAGATTCTTTTATTGAATTCAGCGCAAATAGTTATTTGTTAAGTATACAAGAGTGCAAAGTTGCTTTTTAACCGCGGGCTCAATTTAGATGACCGTGCAAGCGAAGGATTCTAAAATTGAAACACGAGTGTAGCGAATAATTAGAATCCTGAGCGATAGCGAGGGAATCAAAAGAGCACAAGGTGAAAAATCTTTGCACTCGAGTGCAACACGTAACTTTTCATCCCACCTCATCGAGGAAATTTCTAAACTCAAAAAAATAAAATGGCACGCACGTCACACGTGGCAAATTAAAAATATGTATCTATTAAAATTTATTTATGCAAAAACATGAACATCGTGTGCAATACGCACACGATGTTCATGTTTTTACATAGATTTTTAACCTCGTTTCATTTTTAAACTGAGTTTTCAAATAAATGAACTTTAATACGTACTTCTTTTTAATTTGATACTCATATGTGCGCGCAATTTTGTTTTTTTGCATTTAGTAATTTCCTCGATGAAGTGGGATGAAATTATTATTTTTTATTGTTTTGAGGTGGATTTTAAACCTCATTACATTTTTAAACTGAGTTTTTGCATAAATAAATTTTAATAGATACATATTTTTAATTTGCCACGTGTGACGTGCGTGCCATTTTCCTCGATGAGGTGGGATGAAAAGTTACGTGTTGCACTCGAGTGCAAAGATTTTTCACCTTGTGCTCTTTTCTCGCTATCGCTCAGGATTCTAATTATTCGCTACACTCGTGTTTCAATTTTAGAATCCTTCGCTTGCTCGGTCATCAAAATTGAGCCCTCGGTTAAAAAGCAACTTTGCACTCTCGTATAACAAATAATTATTATCATTCCGCCTACAAAATCAAGAACTAACAATACAATATTTGTTCAATTTAAGCACAATCTCAGATAATACAATCCCCAAATAACAAAATTGTCAATTTACTCCATCTTTATTTACCTTATTATTCTTGTCTATGAATCCGAAACAATATTATAGACTAAAGTAAGGCCGTAACGGTGTTCCGATGTGGTTAACGCGTAGGTTTATCTTGGGCCCATACGGGGCCCGGGGTCCTAAGCTGGGTGCATCACGGCTCAGCACGATGGAGTAGGGTGACAACGTTGGGGGTGATATAATTTAGGATTTTGACTGTAGTTATTTTATTTGATACCAATGTCTCTAGGATAGTTTCTTCTTAGATCCAGAAAGATGTTGTTTAACTAATTGATTTTATTATTTTGAAAAAAACATTGAAACGTATTCGTATATTAGTCTGGACAAGCTGTATTGATTGATTTGTCGAGTCTGGCGGAAGTATTTACCTAGCCTTGTGTAAATAAATTAAAAACAACCTTTGTGTTTAAAAAACTGAAACTAGTGTAGATACTTTAATTAAATACTAGCCGTTTTCCCGCGGTTTCACCCGCGTCCCGTGGGAGCTACTGCCCGCACCGGGATAAAATGTAGCCTATGTTACTCCCAGATAATATAGCTTTCTAATAGTGAAAGAATATTTAAAATCGGTCGAGTAGTTTTTGAGTTTATCCATTACAAACAAACAAACAAAGTTTTCCTTTTTATAATATTTGTATAGATGTATCATGGCTAACTTTACTAACTTTGCGATACATATTATCACGCAGTTTCAAGAAACATCTCGAGTCCTATATCCCAGTTTCCCACACCTGAATCATGGTGACCCTACAACCTACTAAACTGAAGCTAAGAAAACAAAGGTATTAAGTTTTCTATTAACCCTCGGCCGCTGGATATTATTGGCAATAATGTCAATCCGGGCTTTGGCGCCGCTGTAAATACATTCGGCTCTTATATTTTGACAGTTTCCATTACAGGGTTATAATGGAAAATTTCTTATATTGTTTAACTATTTGGTTTTGAAATTTAAAGATAGTTTTATGTGTTAGAAATAGTGGTAATAGTGTTTGCTTTGATATTTGTAACTTTTGTATTACTGGAGAAATGTGGGTGTCCAATTTATTGTTATTTACGTAAACCTTTATTATCAGGCAACTATGGCCCATAGAATGATATACTATGGCCATAGGATCTGTTTCAATTATACCAAGAATATGGAGGACTATAGAAGACCGTTGGCTCGAACAAGGTACAGGAAAGTTCAAATCCTAAGCAAGACAATATTGCAATGTTGTAGTAGCTGAATTTTCTACGTAAAATGTCTGGTCTAAATATACAATAGACAGGTAAATGAGACTACCAGACAAAAGCGCACTTTGATCGATAGACCCACCGATCGAGTAAAGAAAAAAATACTGGAAATAGCCCAAAAATCTTCAGAATCATCCATCATATTCGAACTCCGGTGGATATTTATAGCCTGGGCTAGTTATTTTATATGATTTGCTGAAATAAACGAGCCTATAGATTTCCCTTGAGCGATTGAGGCTTAGATTCCGAATACTTACTGTAGCATTTCTTATGACCTGAAGTTATTAGGTTGAAATACTGTATTTATTGTAGTGAGAACTATTGTGGCGTGGAATATTTCATTGTCAATACTTATGCCCCCTTACTTATAAAAATCTCTAATCACCTTCTAAGCAACATTTTAACTAATCACTACTTAAAGTCTTAAGTAATGATTAAATGTTAGTTAAGACATGTTTAAGCAACGTTTATAAGTAAGAATTTTCTTAAACAACCCTTAAGTATTACTTATTATTTAATTCACGTTAATAAGTAAGGCTGATGATAGTTGAAAATTGAATATGAAAATAGGCAAAAGTAGTTGTTATGTTTCTTAGGTCATTATCATCCTTTCTAGGGCCTCGTATCCAAGGGGTAAAACGGGAACCTATTACTAAGACTTCCCTGTGCGTCTGTCTCCAGGCTGTAGATTACGAACGGTGATGACAATGATGAAAAGAAATCTTTTGCGGGCTTCCTTAGGGCGCTTTCAACTTATATTCTTTTCTTTCTTCACGGCCGGCTGCGGTGCCGAAGCGGTGCGTTACACGTACGGCGTTCGGACGTTCCTCTTTTTTCATACAAAAAGCACGGTGCGGCAACAGTGCGGCGCCGGTACAGCGAACGCTCGACAACAGGACTGTTGCCGCACCGTGCTTTTTGTCCTTTAATTCCTTAAGTCCTTTTTTTTCCGTGGTATATATACAAAAAGGCATCTGAATGATTGACTTTTTACTCTTCATAAATACACCTACATTTTACCCAAACTAAATCTCTTATAAACCCACACGCTCAGACTATAAAATTAATTAATGAGCGATTAAAATAACCATGAATACTTAAGCGTTGAACAATTACAGTCGCGTATTAAACATTACTCTTACTTATACGGCTGTGGCGTCGCAGCCTACAGATTAATATTAATATTAAATTTTATGGCGGTGCATCGCTGGAGATTAAAGAGCTCCCCACAGTCTGCAACATGGAACTATGAAGAAGTTTTCAATATCAGTAAAAATAATAAAACTATAACCATTCCTGAAGACTCTTTGACAAGTGTTAGGTCACTGTGGCCATTCCTAATAGAGACAAGCCAACTAAGGCCGTTGTTGGAGAGTCGCTTAGAGACCAAAATTGTCGGTGATCGCAGGCATCCGTGGCCTAGTTTAACTGAGGGCCACGACAACATTATAGGACTTTATTCTTACTTGTGCACAAATGTGCATTCACACATAGGTGCACTCTCTATCTACAAAGCTTTGCCTAATAATTGACAATAGTCATATCATAACTTACTTATGTTTCATCATCAGCCTATCGCAGTCCACTGCTGGACATAGGCCTCTCCAAGTGCACGCCACTGAGATCTATTTTCGGCTTCTCTCATCCAGCTCCTGCCAGCCGTCTTGCGCAACTTACTTATGTTTAGTCAAGAAAATTATCATTTATTTGACCGATGTGCGAAGAATGCTTCAACAAAGTATATTTTTGTTGCTTTTTATTAGTACTACGTCTTACTATATCAAAGTTCGTGGTTTTCTTGAGCTCTATCTCAACCTTACCAGATTTAAATGTACCTTCTCCATAAAACTCTTCCCACATTCCTGTGGTCAATAATGAAGCACTCGCCACTTTTTATTTAGCCGCGTTAGACTCGGCTCGGTGCCACTTTTTACCGAATCTCCCACTTTGCGGGGAGTTTCAACGTGAATGTGACACTTTTATTGCCCAAAATTAGGTCTTGTCTGCCACTAAAATTAGGCTATAAATGGAAAAACTTTGCTTTTAAAGCTGGTGACAGTGGTTTTGTTTTTTCACATAGGTATCTTTATTTTTGAAGATGGAGTTTTTGTCCATACGTCTCCTATTTTTTTCTTTTGTACAAAGTATAGTTACTTTGTACTTTAGTATGAATCTGATATTCGTTACAGTTGCACTTGGTTATATTGCTGCATTTATGTAGGTACTTACATAGGTAAGATTGTTACTAAATGGCAATTTTTTTCTAAAGTGACATGACTATGAAAACTAACCTTTTTAAATTAAAGTGCCTCTTTTTTTTTCAAAGTTTTTCGTCGGGTTTATTCTCCCTATTATCCTTTCAATATCCGCAACACTGTTCATTTTGTTGCGAAAGGGGATGGTAAGAAGTACGATTACCTATCTCGTACTTACTCTTGAACAGTGATAGCAAAATCACCTTAAAGGTTTTAAATAGGACATAATCAAGGTCCACGACTAGTTCGTTAACACGGCAATAGTGACGCACTATAAGTATCATGTCGGTATCAATTATACATACTTGTAAATAATGTTTCCGGCTGCTGTTAGGGCTGCCTAGATACTGCAGTGCATCGGGCATGTTCGCTGAAGCACGGGTGGATGATTTCTATGCACTCATGAGGAAGAAGGCTGCCTCGTTGCTAAGCAGATCTAGGTCCAGCGCTAACAGCATCCTACAAGTCTTGGCCGACAAGCATGACGCTCCGGTGCTTAGGCATTGGATCGAGTTGCTTGTTAGGCAGACACTTAGCTCTTAGGTATTACTAACCCTTAGTCGATAAGTTATAGTTGATAAGATACTAACAATTGGGCCATTGTAGTCATCATAAATAAACGCATTATTATTATTAATATTCACCCTTCAGTAGGGAGACTAAGATTTAAGGAAAACTGTTTCGTAGGTAAATGTGTCAAAAATTATTTTATGAAAGCCTTGTGAACAAAGATTGTAATTAAGAAGAGACAAAACATGAACATCTTCTCCTTTCTAAAGTCGGTAAAAGAAGACGTTATAAACGGTGAACAATTGCATTCCATTTCAATGTATTTCTTTTTCATAGTACACAATTATGGTGCGAAAGGAAAATATAGCATTCAGTGAGGGTATAAAAACTAAGATATTTACAAGATGATAATCAAGCACCGTTTAATTCACCATTTCATTTAACTTTTTAATTATAAGAAAATGTTTGAATAAGATTTTTTTTTCACAAACATATAGATCTATATCTGTACCTGTCCTATAAAACACACAAAACATGGTGTACCTACAGTAAATTCTAAGCATTCGTCTCCTAGCTAAAGCCACGTATTTCTTTGGTTGGTTTAAGTAAAAAAGACGTCATTAGGCTTGGGTTAATGAGAGGAATTTCTATTTGTGGGTTTTGCATCGCTCCCTTTTTGAACATTAATAACGAGGCTTTTAGGGGCCCGTAGGTTATTTTCTTTTAGGGCTTTCTACGTTACTTATATTGGTCCATCGTTATAAAAGTATTCATTTGTGTTTTGTGAGGTAGGTACTGTTTGTAGCTGCGGGTTGTTCGAAAGAGATACCGCGGCCCTGGTACATAAAAGGCCTATGACGGAACACGACGGTTTTTAGTCAGTAAGAGTCTGACACTCCCTCACCGCTGCTAACCCACAGCGGGAGGGGTCATTTGATGATTTTTGACGTCAGAAAAAAAAAGGTACTGTTTGTACATCATACATTATTTTAATGAATTTACCATTCGCCACTTTAATTAGATTTAAATTGTTTCTCAAGTGTCAAGTCAAGCAGTCTACATTGAAGTTTGTAACTTTAATTATAAAATCAGAAGATTTCATTACTGTAAAATCTCTTAAACGTTGCGATCAAGCAAAACATTATTTTCTTCATGGAAGCTAACATTAAATATTTTTTTCTATGTAACTATACTTCCTATTAGATCTTCTTGTAAAAATCATCACGTATACGGAACCACGCTCTGTAAGTTAATTTCGGTCCCTGCATAATTATATTTACAGCGGTATTAGTGGGCTTTTCGTGGTATTTTTAACGAAAGTGACCCCAGGACTCGGGGGATTTATTCATTTGCAAAGGAATCAGTTTACGGGCTAAGACCCCCGTGTAGTTTTGGGGAAATATTATATTCTTTTGATAATTCTGTCTAGTATAAAATATTGTGTAAAATATGTGTTTGACAACCTTTGAGTACAATATTCTAGTTAGCACATAAACTTCAATTATTCAGGGTCAAGCAATTTGATCAAAACGTATGTATGTGCGTATGCAAAATATATGTATGTGGGAATCAGCTTCCAGTCTATTTCACCAGGAGATCGGATGCCGCTGAGTACCAGAATACATGGAGTGACTGTTTATTTGACCTGCTCAACTCAGTTAACCGGTACCCTTTGGTAGGAGTGGCTTTCTGGATTCTGACTACGCGCTACTCTTAACGCCTGCTGTAAGCAAGAAAATAATATACAACATAGATTACGCCTTACAAAATTAGAAAGTTTACCTCTTTTTGATACTAAATAAACATAGGCCGTCTTACCACAAAAACTTTTAAACGTCAGTTTAAGACTTGTCTAAAAAAATGTCAAATTATGACGTTGACATATGGTTCATTTTGCAGCCACAATTTTTTTAGACAAGTGTAAAACAGGTGGTTAAGTTTTTGTAGTAAGGCCAATAATGTTTTTTAAGACTTTTCCTTAAAAAAATCTGTATCTTCTTCACAGAAACAAGACTCTTTAGCTATGATTACATAATCTTCCAGTTAAATCTTAATGACTGCCATTCAATCTCTGGAAACGCGTCAAAGGAATAATTAAGGAGGTATTAATTTCAGTTTGAAATAATAATTTCTTGTTCAATATTTAACTGAAGAGTATTTATTAATTTGTTGCGATGACTGATTGTAGGTATCGATGTTTGATCTCATTAAAGCGGGTGGGCTACACTTGTGTGCGTAAATGTGAATGCACTCTGTCTTTGTATGCGTAAGCTCGATAGCGCTCAGTATAGTTATCGGCACGGATATTGAGCTCTCGGCGGAAGAGTGGGGATCGCTTTGCGCACTGTACACATAAGGCAATAAACCAATAAATCGCTTCTGCGCAGGTGAAAGTCAGGGCTCAATATCCGTGCCGATAACTATAGTGGTCGAGTCGCTGAGACATACAAAGACAATGTGCATGTATACTTACATAAACAACTTTGCTTTTGGTTAAAAGTTTTATGACACTTTAGTTTTTATATAAAAGTGCCTATATGCACATTATCTGTAGTCCTTGTACAGACGACAGCACATCAACTAATTCTTCAATAGATTTTCAACCTCAAAAGGTTGCACAAAAGCAGAATGTTAATATTCGATTGGTAAAATTTTACAGATTCCGGTAGGTAGACCAGGGGCCCGATTCTCCTAAGTCAATATTGTCAAAATCGAATAGAAATTGAATCGCAATATGATCGCAATAGCAGTTTTAACCTTATCGGGTATTCTGCTACTAATATAAGACCAATCGTATTCCAATGACACTCGATTGGTTTGCGATTGGTCTGCTATTTTGGTGATTTTGGTCTATACGGTAGTTTGCTGTGCAATCATTTTGCAATCGTAAATCATTTGCAGACAAAATGATTCAATATTGAATGACAGAAAAGGATAAAAACGTTTATTTCAAAGAAAAAATACCGGAATGCCACATACGCTTCAATCGTAATCGAGTCGGGATTGGATATCAGTCGAACCGAGTCGAACGTGAATCGTATGTCGCTTAAGTAAAATTAGGAGAATCGGGCCCCTGTCAGCGTCTGTATATTCATCACAAAAAGACCTTTACAGGGCTAACTGACTTGTATTACACCACAGGTTTAAGTCACCCACCCAAAGAAAGGTCCCATTGTTCAAACGATTACTAGGGCATGCCAAACTTGGGCCGTGGTCGGTAACTAATCTAGTGGAATGCTGACAATTTGTGCACCCCCAATTAATATAAACTTTAGGGTGTCTAATTTGAGAACCATTTTGTATTGTTATGGGTCAAGGTGAGTACAGACTATGTAACATGTTATATAACCTGTGTTTCATAACACGTCCACATTATGTAACCTTGTTATTCAACATTGCAACATAAAACAATACTGTACACATTAGAATAACATTGCAATATAACATTGTTATATAACCATTGTCGTTTATCGTTCTTCAGTGCTATCCACAATGTCGACAATAAATAGTTATAAAACATGTTATTATAACATGTTTTATAGCAATGTCGTATAACATGTTATGTTATATAGTCTATACCCACCTTTACGTAGGTTTTTGAAGTGTGTGTAAGAAGTTCTGATGGATGGTTTCTGATTTTATTGTTGGATGGTTTCAGGATCTTTGGAATCTGTCTAGCCTTTTCCCAACTATGTTGGGGTCGGCTTCCAGTCTAACAGGATGCAGCTGAGTACCAGTGTTTTACAAGGAGCGACTGCCTATCTGACCTCCTCAAACCAGTTACCCGAGCAACCCATTAAAGCAACTCGGTAAGACTGCTTCTTAGCAAGTGGTAGATTTTTATGGCTCTTAGAATCAGGCTCTGTTTTTAGCGAATTATCTATACTAATATTATACTAATATTATAAAGCTAAAGAGTTTGTTTGTTTGTTTGTTTGAACGCGCTAATCTCAGGAACTACTGGTCCGATTTGAAAAATTCTTTCAGTGTTAGATAGCCCATTTATCGAGGAAGGCTATAGGCTACTTTTTATCCCGGTACGGGAAGTAGTTCCCACGGGATGCGGGTGAAACCGCTGGCAGAAGCTAGTTTAGGATAGCGGTTTAGCTACGTTCTAGGGGAACCACTTCACACATTAGGATAAAAAGCCTGTAAAAAAGGTACTCCCAAGCTGTATTAGAAGCTGCAAATTTTACCTACCAAGTCTCATCAAAATCCGCCTTTTAGGAGTTTTTGCTTGAACGCGAAAATACGCATATCCAACCTTTGTCATATAACAAGCACATAAAAAACAATACAAATCTAAACTCCACGTTTAATATTAGCCAAGTAAGTATTATACGGAAAGATTAATTATTCCGTTCAATGTGACATGAATATTCACTGAGGATAATTATGAATGAACAGCCTGGCTCCGGGTTTGCAAATAATTCTGTGTTTAGCTGTCGCATCTGAGTTATTGCTTGGTCACATTTCCCTTTTTTGAAAATTAGAAAAAATGGATGCCATGACATTTTTAGATAAAAAAACCCGGGTGTAGGTATACAGGTAGGTACTTACTTAGTTTTAATTTTTTGCTACTTGTGCTAGTTTGGGGTCAATATGTCTTCCGCTTCAATTTTTCATTTATTGTACTAGTATGTATTTTTTTCTATTTATTTCGGGGTTTTTATGCACATTTATATGTCAAACCTATTAGAGCTTTCTTCTCGATATTTCTGAGAAACTGGAGAAAGTCGTGGTGGCCTAGTGGGTAAAGGACCAGCCTCTCAAGTATGAGGGCGCGGATTCGATCCCAGGTCAGGCAAGTACCAATGCAACTTTTCTATGTTTGTATGTACTTTCTAAGTATATCTTAGACACCATTGACTGTGTTTCGGATGGCACGTTAAACTGTAGGTCCCGGCTGTCATTGAACATCCTTGGCAGTCGTTACGGGTAGTCAGAAGCCAGTAAGTCTGATACCAGTCTAACCAAGGGGTATCGGGTAGCCCGGGTAACTGGGTTGAGGAGGTCAGATAGGCAGTCGCTTCTTGTAAAGCACTGGTACTCAGCTGAATCCGGTTAGACTGGAAGCCGACCCCAACATAGTTGGGAAAAAGGCTCGGAGGATGATGGGAGTAAAATTAAAGATCCTCAAAAAGAGTCTTTTCAAAATAAGGTAATTCTCCTAAGTTGTATTATTCATCGTTTTCACAACAATCACATGATTAATCTGAAAAAAATAATCCAATGCTCTGCACTAAATCTCAGGTGTAGCGTATAAGATTGAAACATAAGTGAACTAAATAGTAAATACTACTTATGTTTGATTTATTCGCTTTAATATAAAACAGTACAAGAAACCTTTCTCGTACTATAAATATGAAATGATTGCATCGCGTTCAAAACCGCAGTTTCCTTCGCCCGATGGAACCACTTGTGGACCGCTGTCTTGCCACTGCTGAAATAATACAGATTTATTATGTACTAGCTGTTGCCCGCGTCTTCGTCTGCGTGTCAAAATACTACTTATCCCGTAGGTGTATCCATTCACATGACAGTATAATTAGGGTTGATCGATCAAGGTAGTTCGACCATTATACTATGGTTCCACGATGTGTGACTATTTATCTAAACAAAAGAAGTAAAGTTTGTGACGTTGTGGAAATCTCTGGATCTAGTCAACCGATTGGAAAATTATTACGTAAGGGGCGAAAGTAATAGGGCATGCCACCATAGTGACGGTAAGTCCGATCTTTGAGGAGTGGCTCGGGAGGAATCACGGTGCCCTCACGTACCGCATGACGCAGGTCCTCACCGGACACGGCTGTTTCGGGAGATACCTGCATCGAATCGGTCGTGAGGAAGCGCCCGGGTATCACCACTGTGCGGACAGCCACGAGGACACGGTGGACCACACAGTCCAGGAGTGCCCTGGGAAGGGCACCGCCGGGTCCTCGTCGAGGCTTTAGGCGGCTGCGACCTCTCGCGTCCGGCTCTGGTTCAGGCCATGGTCCGGCGCGAGAGGGAATGGGATGCCGTCGCCTCCTTTTGCGAAGCAGTCATGCTCGAGGAGGAGGCGGCGGAACGTCAGAGAGTTCGCACCTCTCATCCCGGCCGCCGCGCTGGACCAGGTAGACACCACGGGTGCCGGGTGTCGCGAGACGGTGAGTTCAGGTAGCTCATCGCTCATGTTTAGATAGACAACAGACGCGTGTTGGGGGCGCGTTGTTCCACGCGCCTCTCAAAAAGATGTCAGCAACCCCAGCGGGGCCCAGTAGGGCCAAGGCCTGCCGGGGCTGCGGGATTGTTCGAAAAAGTAACCCCGGCCCTGGTACATAAAACGGCCAACGACGGAACATGACGGTTTTAGTCAGTAAGAGTCTGACACTCCCTCGCCGCTGCTAACCCACAGCGGGAGGGGTCATTTGATGATTTTTGACGTCGTTAAAAAAAAGGGGGCTTTAGTAATTCTCATAGGAAACAAAGTTCTGACAAAGCCGTCATTTGTTCATTTTCTGTTCATTTTACTAATCAGAAGCCAAAAAGTCTGTCAAACAGTCTTACTTTGGATAACGTGGTGTCCAGTTCATTGGGTTGAGGAGATCAGATAGGCACTCCAAGTAACATATTGGTACTCAAACAGATTCGGTTTGACTGAAAGCCAACACCCACATAATTGGAGAATAGCTGGGTGCATGATGACAGTTCCTACTGTTATTGTGGTTTCTGAAAATGTGTTCAATTATTCAACGATGAATATAATTCTGAAGATATTTTTACACTTGCTTAGTTTAAAAGCTGCTGTTAGCAGGCCGACTCTTTGGTTTTTATGCTATGCACAAACGGAAATTCGATATATTACACGCTAATATTGATGTAAATAGTAGCGTAGTTAATATAACTCCCTAACTGAAAAAATCTTGTTGATCTTTCAATAAAGTTAGAGAAGCAGGTGTGCATGATGATCACTATGAGTTGGTAAATACGTGATGAAGATGACCACATTCACTTTACTGAAGATGACTGGTCTGGCTGTAGGTGCAGCGTGAAGGAGTGTCAGACTCACACTGACTAAAACCCACCATGTTCCTTCTAAAGTTCTTAGTATCACCGGTACCAGATCACCGGTAACTCTTTCAAACAATGTCGCAGCCCCAGTAGGCTTTTGCCCTGGTGGGTCCCCCGTTGGCATTCGCTGACTCTCCTTCCTCTCCTAGAAGACGGAAGGACGACGAACCTCCCAAACTCACCACCCACAAACCCACGTCAACGGTGGCCGGTAGTCGTCTCTCGACTCCCGGCTCCCGAGGAGTCCACGTCCACCGCAGCGCTTGCGATGAGAAATGCAAATTTTCAGTCATTCCGCCGCCGAATGACTGCTACGCAGAAGGAGGCAACGGCATCCCGTTACTCGCGCCGGACCATGGCTTGAACCAGGTGCAAGAGGTCGCCGCGCCAATTGCCGCCACGGGGACACGGTGGCGCTCTACCCAGGCGGGGCACATTTGACCAAAACACGTTTGACGGCAATTCTTTCTATGTAACTGAATGATATCCAACATAGTTATTTAAAAGGCGTTTTTTTTAGACTTAGCTCGGATCTGATAAATCAGAAGTTGAATGAAGATATATTTCTCTGGCATGCGACGCGTTATTTGTACGTTTCCGAAGGCGATAAAGTATTTAACGTGCGTATGGTATTAAATCGAGAAGGTCCCATTTCTTTAATCTGCACTTTAGTTAAAGTTGCTTTTAGGCCACCACATTCCCGGAAGATTAGCTAAAGTAACAAAACCCCAGCTTAATTTATTTATGAAAAAATACGCAACTCCATCTATGACTTTAAAAGATAGTTAATGGTTCCGTGAAATTTTTGACGTTGATATTCAAAAAGCCATTTAGATGGCATTGTTTTAGATTTGGCTTAGTATTATCAATTTTCCTTGCATCAAGATAACAATTATAGCGAGATTTTGATGAGGCACGGCAAACTGACAAACACTATTAAAATATCTATGGAATAATTACACCCAGAGTTACAATATGGCGAATTACGGAAAATGTACAACTCCATCTATGAATTTAAATGGTAATTAATACATTTTATTTTCCACTTCGCTGCTTTGTCAAATTTGATGTATTTTATATTATATACCACAGATGGAACCACTTTAACCTTGCCTTAACAATTTCATAAAATTTAATTTTTTTCCCAAGTTACTTATAAAAGCGTTATTTTCTGTGTAAAGATTGATAATATGCCGATCAACTTGTATAAGTTCAATATTTTAATATTTGTTATTACTGAGCACGCTGCTACAGAAATGTTAACAGAAGTAATCGTTCATTGCTCATCCCCCGTAGGTGATAGCGTGATAATATATACCTTATATGTTGAACCGGCCCCCAGGTAATATTCATGCAAAATTTGATTTAAATCTATGCAGTACTTTTCGAGTTCAGTGAGACCAAACATACAGACAAACAGACAAAAATTCTAAAAACTATATATTTGGGGTCAGAATCAATAATAGATCACCCCCCAAGTATTCTTTAAAAAAAATATTCAATGTACAGTTTTGACTTTCCTATAATTTTATTATATGTATAGATAACTACTGAAAAAGAAAAGTAAGAATAGTTTTTCTTGAATAAAAGTTAAGATATGAGATTGCAAGAAGTTACGAGTAGAAATTACAACTGTATGTATCTAAAAGATAGTTTCATGTGAATGTTTTTTTTTTATTAATAGCGGGTTGCCCGGGTAACTGTAGTTGTAGATGAGGGATAGGCAGTCACTTCTTGCAAAAACTGGCACGAAGCTCATCCGGATAGACATAAAGATGACCCCAACATGGTAAAAGCCCTGCAAATTATTACATTCTATCTACAAAATTTTATATGGCCGTTGAATGCTACAGAATTCTTACAATATTACTTTTAAAGTTCTATACGGCCTTCTAGTTCCTGTGATTCTTTATCCAAGGTGTTCATATTATTCATTCTATTTAAAGATCTGTCTAGGCGGCTGGTTGACGCTTCTCGTGACCAAAAGGCTGGCTATTACCTCGGACAAAGGATCAGCATGGCCATCTAACGAGGTAATGCTGCCAGCCTCTTGGGCACGCTCCCAGTTGACAGCGATGGGGATGAATTTTTTGATGCCTTTTTTTTTTTTTTTTTTTTTTTTTTAACTGACGCCTTTTAGATATAGTGTAATTTTTTTTTTTGTTTTACTAGGATAGTTTTTTTGTGTTGTAAATATCTGTGTATATAACTATGTAAATAAAAATTATAGGTGTTCATAAAACCATTGAAAAATCCTAACTAATATTATAAATGTGAAAGTAACTCTGTCTGTCTGTCTGTCTGTCTTTCTGTCTGTCTGTCTGTCTTTTCTT
This sequence comes from Helicoverpa assulta, assembly GCA_963856015.1. NCBI lineage: Eukaryota > Metazoa > Arthropoda > Insecta > Lepidoptera > Noctuidae > Helicoverpa > Helicoverpa assulta. The sequence continues at coordinate 2,265,407 of CAWLCW010000008.1, forward strand.
CACGCCTAAACTACTGAACCGATTTGTGTGAAATTTGGTACAGACATAGTTTGGAACTTGAGAAAGGACATAGGATAGTTTTTATTACAAAGAAATATAAAAAACAAATTTATTCCGGACATATAGCGCCATCTATTGGTCAAACCAAAAATCTGCCGGATGCCACTTTCCCACGCGAACGAAGTCGCGGGCAGAAGCTAGTATTCTATATTCTCAAAATGTTTGCCAAACAACGCCTTTGTTTGTTTTGAAACACGGAAGAAGGACAGATTTTTGAAAACAATCATTTCCTTGCAACAAAAATACCTTTTAGTAAGCCGGCTTAACCCCGCATAAATAGACGTAAATAAGTTCAATTTTACACGTGTAACTGCTTTCTAATAAAGATCTTAAAATATCAAGTTCTCTTCAAAATAATAATCTCGCAACCTTTTAACAATTCCCGGTAAATTAGCCCTTTCTGACAGCCAATTTTAAATGTTTTGAAATATTCTTACTTAGAAATATGTATTATATTTGCGAAAATAACTCAGTAGAACAACGCACTTGAGTAAAAACGCAATTATGCCAAAAGGGCTAACCCGATTGAGATTTTGACACAGATATAGATGGTACTTTGGAGACGAATAAGACTACTAATTAGGTACTCTAGGGTGTAAAATAATCACGCTTAAACGGCTAAATCGATTGAGATGAAATGTGGCACAGGTATAGATGCTACTGTAGCTGCAATACATTAAACATGCGCGCGCCGCGACGGCGGGCGCCCCACTGATGTCTCGCGCGCCAAGCTACCCATATTTATAAGGTGCGTTTCGAGCGCTCTCATTGGCCAGCGCGGATCGTGATTAATTCGCGCCGTACACTACGGAATCATTGTAATAGCATTTAAGTAGGCAGGCATTTTAGTAAAATATATTCATTTTTACCTCGACTGTGGAGTTTAATTTACCTACACCTATCTGCGCTACAGTGGTGACCCCGACGTGATTCCGCCTGCCTAACCAGTGTTGTCTGACTACTCCATAACGAAGAAGACATCCTTCATCATGGCGAGCAGCGGTGACCAAGCTCAAGCTCCGGCCACAGTCTCCGGGCTATCAACGGCTCAGCGCATCCCACTAATTTGGCGCGACCGGATTCGTCTATGGTTCGCTCAATTCGAAGCCATCATGTCGCCGCAGAAGAAGGGCGATCAAGGCATGTACGAGGTCCTCGTCGGGCAACTCGAGAGACAAGACCTTGACGAGATCAGCGACATCATCCTGCGTCCACCCGAGAAGAACCGGTATGAAACGCTGAAGAGCCGGCTGCTGCAGGTATATGATGAGTCCGAGCAGAGGCAAGTTCAGCGGCTTCTGTCTGAAATGGAGCTCGGCGACCTGAAGCCATCACAATTACTACGTCGCATGAAAAATCTCGCCGCCGACAACATCTCCGACTCCACGCTGCGTGTCATGTGGACGAACCACCTGCCACAGTCCATACGCGCAGTCCTCGCCGTCAGTGACAATATCGCGAAGCATTCTGACCTCCACGAGCTCGCGGTGATGGCGGATAAAATCCTGGAACAAACTCAACCACCTGGAGCAGTCGCCGCAATTTCGGCCCCACCACCTCCCCACGCATCCACATCAACGTCATCATCCATCGAAGCCAAGATCGAGATGCTCATCGAAGAAATTGCCGAACTCAAAGCATCGCAATCGAGTCGCCGTGATCGCAGATCGTTCGACAAGTATCAATCAAGGTCACGTTCGCCTAGCCGCTCACGCCACAAGCGCGCGCCGCGCATGCGTAGCAACACTCCGCGCCGACTTCAAGGACAAGCAAACGTCTGCTACTACCATCGTCGCTTCGGCGCAGACGCGCAGCGCTGCACGCGTCCCTGCGAGTTTGAAAACGGCGTCAAACCTACTTCGATGGCGGGAAACTAACCCGTGCGTTGGACGAGGCGGGAACCGGCGCAAGAAATACTTCGTACCGCCTATTTATAACAGACAGAAACTCCCGTCTGTCATTTCTCATCGATACCGGCGCAAATGTCTCCGTGATTCCAAGAAAAAAAGGCGGCAAACAAAAACCGAGCGACTTCTGTTTGTACGCAGCGAACAACACACTCATCTCTACCTACGGTGAAAAAACGCTGCAACTCGACTTCAACCTACGAAGACCGTACAGCTGGAAGTTTATCATCGCAGAAGTCAGCAAACCCATCATCGGTGCAGATTTCCTGAAGCATCACCAGTTGCTTGTCGATATAGCCGGACAATGTCTAGTCGACAAAGTAACGAAACTCACCGTGAAGGCGCCAATCTCGTACACATCTGAGCCGACCGTAAGAAGTATCGACGTTGACCAACCATATCACCAGTTACTCAGCAAGTTTCCTGACATACTCCGACCATCGTGCATGAAGGAAATACCAAAACATCGTGTAGAACATCACATCGAAACTACTGGTCCGCCTATTCACAGCAAGACCAGGCCATTACCACCACATCGATACCTCGCCGTGAAGAAGGAATTTGAGACGATGATGCAGCAAGGAATTTGCCGTCCAAGCAAAAGCCCATGGTCCAGTCCACTGCACGTCGTACCTAAAAAGAACGGCGATATCCGCGTGTGTGGCGACTACAGAAGGCTGAATGACGTCACGAAACCAGACCGTTACCCCGTGCCACGACTCAAAGACTTCACCTACCTACTGCACGGCAAGAAGATCTTCAGCACGTTAGACCTAAATCGTGCTTATCAACAATTACCAGTCTATGAACCCGACATCGAGAAAACAGCCATCACTACACCATACGGCTTGTTCGAGTTCCCGAGAATGTGTCCCGGTTTAAAAAACGCCGGACAGACATTCCAACGGTTCATACATCAAGTACTCAACGGATTAGACTTCGCGTTTCCATTTATCGATGACGTCATCATAGGCTCCGAGAACGAAGCTCGCCACATGCAAGATCTACAGGAAGTTCTACACAGACTGAACGAGTACGGTATCACCATCAACCCGTCTAAATGTGTCTTCGGTCAAGAAAGCGTCAAGTTCCTCGGGTACGAAGTGACAAGTGAAGGGATCAAGCCACCTTTAGACAAGGTCAACGCCATCACTGCTTACCCCAGACCCGAGACAGTGCACGACTTACGTCGATTTATCGGCATGGTGAACTTCTATCGGGACAGCATACCTAACGCTGCCCGCATACAAGCACCACTCAACGCGTACCTACGAAATTCCAAGAAACGCGATAAGACGAAAATCGACTGGAATAATGAAGCATTGCAAGCGTTCGAGTTATGTAAAGCCAGCATACAAAACGCAGCTTTACTCGCGCATCCGTCTCCTTCTCCCGCTGATGCTATCTCCCTCATGTGCGACGCATCGAACACCTGTGCCGGCGCCGTGCTACAACAACGTGTAAACAACAAGTGGATACCTCTCGGCTATTTTTCGAAGAAATTCACAGATACGCAACAGAGATATAGCACATTCGACCGAGAATTGCTATCCATCTACATGTCGATCAAACACTTCAGAAAAATGTTCGAAGGCAGAGAACTGGTTGTTTACACGGACCATAAACCGCTCACCTACGCCATTCGCAAGCCACCGTCCGACAATGATACGCAGCGACGCACGCGTCAGCTGTTATTCATCAGCGAGTTCACGACGGACATTCGACATGTGAGCGGAGTAAACAACGTTGTCGCCGACGCACTTTCACGCATCGAAACCGTCGACCTGCCATCGCCAATCAACTACGACGACTTATCTCAAGCGCAAGAAAGAGACAGCAATATACCCGATTTATTGAAGCAAACAAATATTCAACTCAAGAAAATCGTCATGCCCGGTACAAACAAGCCAATATTCTGCGAAACATCTACGTCACACGTTCGACCGTACCTACCAACCGACTTTCGTCGCATCGCATTCAACGCCGTGCACAATACAAGTCATCCCGGGGTACGAGCTACACGTAAACTCATGCAGCAACGCTTCTTCTGGCCCGCAATGAATACCGACATCGGCGAGTGGGCGAAAACGTGCACATCGTGTCAACGCTCGAAAGTACTACGTCACAGCCGAGCCGAACCCGCAGCGTTCCCGCCAAGCGAACGTTTTCAACACGTACACATCGACATCGTTGGTCCGCTACCTACTTCATCGGCTGGACATCGCTACCTACTGACGATGATCGATCGCTGCACACGATGGCCCGAAGCAGTACCATTGCGAGAAATCACCGCTGACGTCATCGCCAACAAGCTGTATGCGACGTGGATAACACGCTACGGGTGCCCAGCTAGAATAACGACTGACCAAGGACGACAGTTTGAAAGTCAGCTGTTTCGAGACCTCGCACATCTCTTGGGCGCCGAACGAACCCGTACCACTGCCTACCACCCGCAAAGTAACGGCATCGTCGAACGCTGGCACCGAACACTGAAGACTGCACTTATGGCTCGCTTAGAAAGTGCTAACAACTGGATTGCCGAGCTACCTACTGTGCTAATGGGTTTACGAGCCGCCGTGCGCACAGATACCGGCACCAGCGCCGCGCAGCTCACCTACGGCCAAGCATTGCGCTTACCCGGCGATTTCATATCACCATCACCGGCAGCGAAGGCAATGGATTATAACTTCGTCGATCACCTACATGACGTCATCACGAAGTTAACACCTACATACAAACCACATTCAAACAATCGTTGTATGTTCGTGCACAACGACTTAAAAACATGTAGTCACGTGCTACTACGCGACGACGCCGTCCGCAAACCGCTGCAACAACCATACAAAGGTCCGTACAAGGTCATCGAACGCAACGACAAGTACTTCACCATCCAGCTACCAGGAAGATCCAGCACTATCTCGATCGACCGACTAAAACCGGCGTATACGCTCAACATGGATGAAGATGACCAGCATGCATCCGCTCCAGCTCCACCGGCATCAGACGTCGCCATCAGCCGATCTCCGAGTCCTTCTCCGAGCAACGACGCCACTGCTATACGTCGCACGAGATCGGGCCGAGCTGTGAAATTGCCGGTACGCTTCGCTAGGGGGGGAGTACTGTAGCTGCAATACATTAAACATGCGCGCGCCGCGACGGCGGGCGCCCCACTGATGTCTCGCGCGCCAAGCTACCCATATTTATAAGGTGCGTTTCGAGCGCTCTCATTGGCCAGCGCGGATCGTGATTAATTCGCGCCGTACACTACGGAATCATTGTAATAGCATTTAAGTAGGCAGGCATTTTAGTAAAATATATTCATTTTTACCTCGACTGTGGAGTTTAATTTACCTACACCTATCTGCGCTACACTACTTTGGAGACGAATATAGATTACTTACTCTAGGGAATAAATCGATTGAAATGAAATTTCGCACATTTTTGTAATTGGTGCTCTAGGCGAATATAGGCTACTTTTAGTACTAAATAAAATATGGCTATTACAAGCCTGTAAAAACTTCTCAAGGTGGAAATATTTCCCGGCCCATAGAGCAAAATATAGAGCATGTAAGCTGTCCATAGATAAAGGGTGCTCCGTAGTGAGTCTTTACCTATGTATGTAGTTTGCATTGCGCCTCTACGAAACACAGAGTAGGGAGGAAGTTCAGAGGTTGCATTTTATTTATTTATTTTAAGAAATGAATGTGTTTCTGTGAATACTTGGGAGTGTGATTCTCAATTCTCTACTCATTAACTACAGGTGTAACAGGGGCTCGTGGCCAAGTGACAGCCGCTAGGGTCAGTCGATCATAAGGTCGACAACACTGGACAGGATCGGTTCGTGGATGGGTATAGTAATTATGTCATGACATGTACCTCCGTGTTTCGAAAAGCACGTTATTGGTGGGGCTCGGTTGTCATCTGAACTTCTAAGGCAGTCGTTATGGATAGTCAGAAGCAATGGACTCTGAGAAACAGTCTTACCAAAGAGCATTAGTTTGCCCAGGACGATTGAGGTGATCAGATAGGTAGTTGTTCCATGTAAAACATGGATACTAAGCTGCATCTGGTTAGATTAGAATCTAACCCCAACATCGAAAAAGGCTAGGCTTTGATTGAATTCTAACAAAACATTACACAGAAACCTCTGTGTCAAACTACTCTGTGCGCGAAGAAGGTCCCAGTAACGAGGTATTCAGAACCTGCCTTTCTATTGCCTTTGAATATCGACAAGCACACACACATACACATAATCATAGCAACATGTGTTACATGCATGTTTGTCTGTTCATACGTTGCCCCTACTTTAGAGCCATTGTATGATGGAACAGTAAAAATTGTGTGACGCTTAAATTACTTATTCAAAAGGGACCGATAAATTGTAGGTCTAGGCTGTCATTTGAACATTTTTGACAGTCGTTATGGGTAGTCAGAAGCCAGTAGTACAACCAGTTTTACCTTGAGGCATTGGGTTGCCCGAGTAGCTGGGTTGAGGAAGTCAGATAGGCAGTTACTCCTTATAAAACACTGCCTCGGCCCGATTAGACTGGAAGCTGACCCCGACATAATTGGGAAAAACGGTTGGCATATGACAATTTCTAAATAAACCATAACACTCTAAAGATAAAAACTTTTACAAAATGTTTAACCAGGAACAATGAAACCATCGCATGAAACTTAAAAGTACTACCGAAAATGTAAAGAAGTTTTATACACGAAATAAAATTTCACAGCCCGTCTTAATTTGCAAAACGTAGACAAATTATTTATAATTTCCGCGCATTTAAAAGGAAAGTGTAATTATTTAAATTATTGTTGAAACTTTCTTTAATAACACATTTACACTTGACGATCTTAAATAAAATGGCGGAATGAATAATTAGATTACAAATTAAAATGCATAATTTTATGAGCGTTTTGTTCATTTTCCTCAATAAATCATAATAAAAATGATTTAGATGCCAATTTGTTGAAAACCTTAATGGTGTAAAAAGTACGGTAAGTTATACGCTATGGTAAATATAAAACATTATGGTTTTAATGTGACCCCTGTCTAAGAGTAAAGATTTTTTAAAATTTTGTATATATTTTTTTTTCATTACAATTTATCAGTTATCTTACTGAAAAGACAGATTACATAAAACATACATACTGCAAGTGTTTTTGACAAAATTAGGTGTACCGAATGTTTTGTGCAGCTGACAATTTTCAAGGATGATAGCGTGTTTTGTACTGACTGACAGAATTGTTACCTTCACCAAAAAACAATCAAACCGTACATAGATTGTCAAAAAGAAAGGGAAAATTGTTTTATTTTTCTTCAAAAAATGCCTCAAATATACATAAACATTTATAAACCAATAAATTCATAACTTAATCCTTTCGCCATTAATATGACAGTTTCAGTTTATTGGACGAGTAACCACAGACAATAGACGCTTGACAAGATTCCCTGAATTAATATCAATGTCAATAACAATGCTGTCAGGCTTTATTGTAAAGTTTATGAATTTCTGAATTTAATTAATGTTTTCCTGATTTTGTTGTCAAACTTTAGGGATTGCACCTTGTAATTTTAATTATGTCATTCAATTATTATGTATCAATTATTGTAATATTTTAGGTTAAATAGTTTTGGCTTAAAAGTTCAACAAACAAATAAACTGAGTTACTTTCGCATTTCTAATATAAGTATGGGTAGGTACGTACTTTTCATTGTAACTTAAGGGTATAATTGTCGGGGTTTTTATTCGTTTATTTTCTTGCTTTCTCGAGTAACAGAATATACAAAAAAGTAGGCATAAATAATAATAATTTAATGTTAATAAAATCTTATTCTGAAAAGTCGTGTCGTAGTCGTATCGTGTACTATAAATTGCATTTCTCGCTTATACAACTGCCCGTTTCGAAGTTTTCTTCGCAGATTTTTTATTGTTATTTAAATATATCAACCAAAACTCTGTCATAAAAGGGAAATGATGTTCCGTAACTTTGACATGAGAGCAGTTTTATTAAACACAGCTTTTTTATTATTATCAATGTATTCAGGGAGGGATTTTGAGGCTATATTTTATTTTTAAAATACTTTTTGGTTATGATTTGATTTTCAAGATGCAATAAAAAAACAATACAGATAGGTACGTGGTAAACGAGACAATAAAAACAGGTACAGGAATAACTTAGGTACTTTAAAAAGTAGGAAACAACTTGAATGCAACTACATAACAGTAAGAAAATGCTAAAATTCCACTGTACTGTATCAAAAAAACTTCCGCCAATAAATTAAGCAAGCTTCCACAAAGTTTAAAGTATCATTTTTATAATTGCACAGTTCAAAACAGTCATTAAAATGAACAACTCTTTGTTTTGCTCGCTTTTGTTTTGTTTAATTGTTAAAGAGTTTATTTATTGCTGTTTGAGTCCGGACCTGGCTCGCTATCTCTTCTTGAAACATCTGTTTTGTTATACAATGCGAGATTTTACTACAGAAAAGAGAAGAAAAAAGGTATTACCCAGTTCTCTTTTGCATAACCAAGTTGCAAAGTCAAGTTCATTTATTGAAAGTAGGCTTATTAAATGAGCACTATTTCACGTCAAATTACATAGTTCAGCATCCTCAAAAAACGCCCCCTTTTCACCGCTTCCTAGTGTTATGGCTGGGAAGAAGAAACAGTGATGCACAAACTTTCCAGAAATACGGCTGTATATTACTAAATTCAATCTTTTGTTTGATTGTACGGTTAATTTCAAAGTCTTGCAATGTTATATAGAATAGAATAGAATAAAGTTTATTGTCCGTAAACGTTGAGGCAGCCCATTTAGTAGTACTTGTCATGGGGCGCGGGTGAAACCGCTGACAGGAGCTAGTTTTTATGTAAGTAGAAGAGGATGTACTCAAGTGAACAAAAGATACCATATTTAAAACGTAGAATAAAATATAAAACTGCTCATCTTTTGTACCTAACTGAGCAGTAACAAGACAGACAAAATGTTTACAATTAAAAAAAGGTATTATATTTATAACAGTTACGGACCTTTTTCAAAGTTTTCAGTGAAACAGGGCTCTGAAGCGTCGCCCCAGGCTTTGTTTTACAACGTTGTTGCATCTAAACAGAGAACAAAGATTAAGGTTTTTATCATTTTTTCTCTCATCATTTTTATTAAATCCTTTTTTCTGTTGCGGTGATGTTGGCAGCGCTGTGAAATTTCATTAATAGTTTATGGGTTGTTCTTTTTTGTTTTTAACCGACTTCCCAAAAAGGAGGAGGTTCTCAATTCGGCCGGTATGTTTTTTTTTTTTTTCTATGTATGTACATCGATTACGCCGAGGTTTATAGACCGATTTACGTGATTTTTTTTTGTTCGACGCGGAATAGCTGCCAGTTGGTCCCATAGTCATCAGGTCAGGGATCTGATGATGGAAACCCTGAGAAATCGAGGGCAACTTTCGAAAGTTGTAAGCATACATAGGGTTAAACTTTGACACTCATATGTATGTCTGATAGCACTATTCAACAGTGAAGGTTTGGAGCTGACCTGATGATGGAGACCAAAGAAGGTCGAGGGAACTCGAGAACTGAGTCTGTAAACTACCTCGTGTTTGGGCTTATATTATTCGTATTGACGAGACCTTTGCAACAGTGAAGGTTTGGAGCTGACCTGATGATGGAGACCAAAGAAGGTCGAGGGAGCTCGACAACTGAAAATGAAAACTACCTCGTGTTTGGGCTTATATTCTTCGTATCAATGAGAACTTTCCAGTTATATGGATAGTGACCTATTCGTTTCACTGAAAAGCTGAAAATAAAAAACTTTTTTACAAAAAATATAACCGACTTCCCAAAACACTAAAAAGCAAAAAAAAACTAATTTTAGGTACATCGGCCTAGAAGTCGGTGGCAAAATTAACTCAGGGACATCCATTAGACACCGACTTCTAGGCCGATGCACCTAAAATTAGTTTTTTTTTGCTTTTTAGTGTTTTGGGAAGTCGGTTATATTTTTTAAGTTTCGAATTGACGGGTTTTCAAATGCAGGGTTACCTGGGAGTAAATCATTTTTATTTATTTTTGTTTTTTTTTTATGCTTTAATCTTAATAATCTTCTTCTTAGGGCCGGTTTCTCAATCATCAGTTGATTTCTAACTGAGGAATAAATATGGCAGTTTGAAATATTTTGCGTAGAAAAGATATCTAATGACTAAACAATATGTCCTTTCTTTTAAATATCGGTCAGATTGTGTATCGTCCTCATTCTCCTGCCCTTATCAAAATTTTATTTAGGGTCGGCGCAGCATGTTCGCTCCTTCCTTACTCTTCTATTTGCCGTTTTCTATCGTGTAATAAACAGTTGAAAAAATAAAGCACGTGCCCTTAAAAAATACCCACAGAACTACTGAAAAATCTTTATATTCTCTATATTTTTTCTACCAAAATTGCACCTTTGACGGTCAGTAAATACGGAACGCATATCGCGCGGCCGTCGTGCGGGCCCCGCATCGCAATTTATGGCAACACAAATATTTGACGCAGAGCTACAGTCCGTTCTCACTGGGCGATTTATTTACACTGTATGGAAACGACTAGTGTGCACTCACTGAGTAATGGCGGGAATTCTGTTCTCTATGTTCATTTTTTTGCAGTTTTAAAGAAGATTAAATGTTATGGTACTGTTTATATTGTCTTACTAGTTTTTTCAATTGGTTTCACCTACGTAGCTAGGAAAATTCTCTGAGCAAGTGGATCATCTATTCGTATAGGTACAGTAGTTTCTGTTTTTATGGGAAATCATCAAAAAACCCCTCCCGCTGTGGGTTAGCAGCAGCGAGGGAGTGTCAGACTCTTACTGACTAAAGATCGTCGTGTTCCGTTTTAAGCTTTTATGTACCTGGGCCGCGGTAACTCTTTCGAACAATCCCGCAGCTCCGAGATAGTGTAATATTACCTCACTCTAAGGCGATTATCACACTGCCCCGCATGATGCAGCGTAGTGCGTGGATGCGTTTTTTCCGTTGTATGGAAATATCTCCGTTTGTATGGAAAACACGCATAGTCCAACACACTGAAAATGCATCCACGCGCGTTCATGCGGATCACGCACATACATGCGGAGAAACACGCACCCCCGCGCGTAGGTGCGGGGCGAGACGCAAGGTATGGCACACTGAATCCCGCAGTGACGCGCGTGATTTTGAATGGGCGTGACGTGTATGTTTGAAAATGGAACTCGATGAGAGCCGCCGTGCGTGAATTAACAAAACGCAACTACGCGCGTGAGTGCGCGAAAAACCCGCACGATGATGCAGATCTGCACTCCCGCAGGAACGCGCGTAGGTGCGTCGACACGCAAGATGCAGCGTGATGCGGGGCAGTGTGAAGATCACCTAAGTTTCTATTGCGCTATCCTAAAATTAGTATAGTGCACCCTATTCAACTATTTAGAGCAATAACGGCTATTAAGCGATGAGCAGTAAACTCCATGTATGAAAGTTCAGTGACGCATGAAGATAAGCTTTCAGGCTTTCAGGATCCACAACCTATCTACTGCACCTTTCAGCTGAAATAATTGCTGTAAAGGATAATTTATTAATTATTCACTAAGGTTGGTTTAATGATTAATGTTACTGTTACTGTTACAGCCTTTTTATCGTCCCACTGCTGGGCTCAGGCCTCCTCTCACACGGAGAAAGATTGAGCATTAATCACCACGCTTGCTCAATGCGGGTTGATGATTTCAGACTTTATAGTCCAGGTTTTCTCAAGATGTTTTCCTTCACCTTTTTATCAGCCATTGGTGTCCAAGATATACTTAGAAAGTACATACAAACTTAGAAAAGTTGCATTGGTACTTGCCTTACCTGGAATCATTCATTTCATTCAGATCATGGAACCCACACCATACACGAGAGGTTGGTTGGTTCTTTACCCACTAGGCCACCACGACTTCTTCTAGGCCACCACGACTTCTTGATTAATGTATCTTCTATCTAATATTAATATGATCTATACTAATAAATAAAGTGATATCATTTTTATCTTTGGGTGTGCTTAGGGTCCGAAACTACTGAACTGGTGTGAAAACTTCTTTCACTGTTAGAAAGCTGCACCCTTGCCAAGTAGGTAACATAGGCTATATTTTATCCCGGTAAGGACAGTAGTTTCCACGTTAACCGTGTGCAACTACGGGGAATACAAGGTGTTGATTTGCATTTGTGCCATATTACAGGAGGAGGACATAAAATACGTAAATTATAATCGATTGGAATTATACAGTAGACGGGAAATAGCTAATATGCACTCCTTTTTTTGTCATTGTAATGTCATAGTATTTCAGAAGTAATCCAATTTTATGAATCGTTGCGTATGCTTTGTTTTTGCGTTTGTGTGAAGGCGCAGCACGGTCTTAAGGCCTGTAACACATGCGCCAAGTTTAAATACGGCTAGATGACATTGACGGAATTCAGAAAAAAAAATTAAAACAAAAAAATGACGTAGCAATTTTTTTGTTGATTTGGGTCGAGAATCATTAGCATAATTACGTCCTTGAATATGGCACGGATGCAAATCAACAGCTTGTATAACTCAAAAACTCATTCATTCAGCAGGCGAAACAAAGATAGTGTGTTGATATTTTTTTATCTTGTCTGCAACTTATTTTTTTAAGACAGACTTACAGTACCTACTATATTTAATTACTTATCCAAAAAATCTCTTATAGTCCCACTGCTGGGCACAGGCCTCCTATCACACGGAGAAGGATTGAGCGTTAATCAAATTGAGCGTTAAAAAAATCTCCAAAGCATTCATTATTATGTATGTTCTTTACCATCGATGTTACACTTATTTTTATTTACCTCCGCAAACAGGACGAAAGTTCAACATAACATGGAACAATATTGTAAAATTCTTGTCACTTCCAGTTACATACTTAACACGTATCTATATTTATATAGGTAGCAATACACGTACAGCAAAATAAAACAATTGACAAACACATCTCTACGAGATTCCACCTTAAGTCGTAGAACACAGAGTATAAATTGCAACAGTGCACTTATTACAGTCGATATAAAAAAAAAAACAAAACAATTGACAAACAGATCACAACGAAATTATACCTTAATTCGTAGAATATACAGTTCAAATTGCAACGGTTCAGTTTTCCAATATAACACCTGTTGTTTCGGTTCCTCAAGTTTAAGAACTAACAAGCCTAGTCTAGACTTTAGATATATCTATGATTTGTTGGCGAACAATTTTCTACGATTTTCTTTGTTCAAGACTTACCTTTATTTGAGGGAAATTGAAAATGTTACCATATTTTCTAAGAGTGAACTGACACATGAATTTGAACGAGTTTTCTGTAAGACCCAAAAGGGTATCTTTGTTTATTTTGCTTTTTATTATCTGTTGGTATTTTATTTACGTATTGTTCTTCTACCTAATTACCCAAGAAGAGGAAAAATCTGAAACTTTCTGAAATTAAAAAGATAGAAATAATAATCTAGGTACTTAGATGCCTAGATGCTAGAGATGTTGGTAGATACCATTTTAGAAAAAGGCTTATTATAACTAAATAAGGGCAAAAGCCTGATTCTTTGTAGAAAATTACGATAATCTTCTTCTGAAAAAATATGAAAGGATTGATAAAACATACTTTTCCACACGAAAAACTTCACCTTACACCATCAACCCAAATTACCACATAAAACATATCATACCTGTAATATTTAAAATTATATTTTATGTCGAAACTCGGAGTAAGATATATTATAGGGTGTCCATGAATTATTCAACAGGTAGCCACGCTACTGTTTCCTATGTACAAACGAAACTGCCTACGGAAGTGCTGCCATCTTGCGATAGCATTCCGTACTTGTATTTCGGTAATATATGGCCACCCTAATTGATTTATAGACAGCAGTTTTGGGACTAAAAAGTGTGGTTGCTGAAATTTATATTAAGTTCCATTTTAGGCTCGGTTGGGTAGGAAAAGTTTTGTTAAGTATGTCAGAATTTTTGTTGGTGTATGATTTATTTTTCTTTTGTCAAGTTTTTAGTTTGCGTGAATTTTGTAGTGGTTAGTTTTCGTGTAATTATGTTGTGTGTGTGTTAAATTATAAGAAATATTGAATAAGCTTAGTACCAATGTTGGCTAGGTACGTTATTTGAACTTAAGTATACAAATTCTGTATGTCAGTATGTCATACAGAATTAGTGTACTTATTTACATTGTATGTACATTATTTCGTGCATGTCTTGTTTTTCCACATCAGTTTAATAATAAAGGTGTGAAGAAATAGGTCAAAAGAATCCCTTTATTCGACCTATTTAAGATTGATTTATATTGTAATTACCCCTTTTTACCTTTATAACATCCCTCATGGGTAAAGGGGTGGCTGACAAGGTAAGATTGATTGAAGAGTTTCCCCCGTACTTGAAAAGCTCTAGATAATATTATGCTATCAAGTAAGAATTACCACAAAGCATTACCTCCCATTAAAAAAAAACTCGCCCAAATTGTTAGCTTTTTCGTATTATTAAAACAAAAGCCGCCATTTTTTACGCGAAATGTCCAAAGAAAGTAGTTAAAATATGGCCACCCGGGCCAAAGCAAATCCTGTAAACAAATTGTAGTCATTTACAAAACTGTTTAATGGACAATGTACAAATTGCCTAAACGGACGGATACAGGCTTTTTAATGGCCAGATGGTAATTTCGAGCAATAACCGGGTAAAGTGCGAAGTTTTAGTGGATAATTGCGTAATTGTTTTGTTTTAATGTTATTTGATTGTTACGTTTGTATACGATGAATATAATAGAACTAGCTTCTGTCAGCGGTTTCACCCGCATCCCGTGGGAACTACTTCCCGTACCGGGATAAAAAGTAGCCTATAGCCTTCCTCGATAAATGGGCTATCTAACACTGAAAGAAATTTTCAAATCGGACCAGTAGTTCCTGAGATTAGCGCGTTCAAACAAACAAACAAACTCTTCAGCTTTATAATATTAGTATAGATGTAGAGGACATTGTGCTACCTTCTGTATCTTTGAAACCCCGTATTATTTGAGAGAACAACTTCCCACAACCTAAGTGGCCATGTTATTTCTCAGGTTTTATACTATCTGTGTACGAAAAATCATTTAAAACGGTCCAGTAGTTTACGCGTGAAAGCGCTGCTACGAAAGAAACCGTATTTACAATACTAGCTTCTGCCCGCGACTTCGTACGCGGATCCTGTCCCTTATGCCAGCGACTACGGGGTCAGCAAAATCAAAGATCTGAATAGTCTGATATTGAATTTTAAGGGCCCGTTGACTTGAAAACAACGGAATACGCATAACCATTAGAAACGTTCCATATATTTAATTTTTGTACTTTAACGGCAAAAGCACAGCAGACTAAACAAAACGCTGAGAACTGAACCACAATAGACGTGACCATAGGGATAAAAGTAGTGATTCTAATTAGTCCGCATTTAAGTTGTGTGTGGCAAAAATATTACACGTATTATTACGTAAAAAAACATTAAATAGATGACAAAGTCTTGGTGACTTAGTTGAAATCGTGGTGGTTTAGTGGGTAGAGAACCAATCTCTCAAGTATGAGCATGCGTCTTTGATTCCAGGTCTGGCAAGTGCCTGCCAATGCAACTTTTCTAATTTCGTATGTACTTTCTACGTATATTTTGGATACCAATGACCGTTATTTGGAGGGGATGTTAAACTGTAGGTTCCGGCTGTCATTGAACATTCTTGGCAGTCGTTATGGGTAGTCAGAAGCCAGTAAGTATGTCTTACCAAGGGGTGTTGGGTTGAGCGGGTAACCGGGTCGTGGAGGTCAGATAGGCAGTCGCTCCTTGTAAAACACTGGTACTCAGTTGCATCGTGACTGGAAGTCGACCCTAGCATAATTGGGACAAAGGCTCTTGAGATAATAACGACAATAATAATGAGATATAGGCACCGCAGGACATCTGAGGCTGATGACGGGGAGTAGCGACCCCGCGGGGCTATATATACTGAGTTCTCCAGGGAGAGTATACTGTCCCCCATCTCCGGCCTGTCGGAGTGAACCATGACGGGGGTAGGTCTCACGCCTCTGGCTTGGCTTGGCCGTCCAGAGTGGAGTCGCTAGAGCAGGATTAGTAGCCCTGCTCGGGGGGTAGGTGCCTCATGGTAAGCACAGGGAGCGCGTATTCTGCGTTTAAAGTCCGCCGAGGTATCCTCACCCTTCAGCCGCTCATGTCCCTGTTGCCCTCTTGTTGCTATTCAGTGACTGGTTCCCGGGGGCCCAGTAAGTGAGGTGGCGAATCTCCACCTGCCATTTTTACATGTACCTAATACATTGGCATCCACTAACATCCCATCACAATAGCCCAAGTAGTTTTCCTTCATAGTTAGCAATAGTTTAGCACAGAACCGGAGATTGTCTTTTTTTTAACGACATCCACCGGGGATTGTCCTTGGGTACATTTCTATAGTGTATACAGGGATAATCGTCGGTTTTGTGTCACCATTGCATTAAAGTTGTCTCAAAAGGGCGTATTCAGCGTGTTGGCTTTGGCACCACGTTTGCCTCCCAAAAATTCGGAACTCTGTAGTCCCGAGGTCTGGAAGAGACATACAAAATAATAATGAGATATAACGCAACAAAGTCGGAGAGTGGGGGCTCGTGACACCACGTCTAGGTAGCACTAAGCAGTAACTTAACACGAAATTCAAGCGTTGTTGTATCTTCGTTATTATTTGTTTGTGAGAGAGAGAGAAAAGAAAAATACGTGTCCATTATTTTAGGGTTATCTAAAAGACAGACTAATTACTTTTTTTGATTCACCATACCTATTTCATAACATTCATTTCTATACATTTCAAGTGTAGTATTGCTCTTGAAGCTCCACATCAGGTGTTCCAGATCTTCGATGTTTATACGTCAATAGAGAGTGCTTATCAGATTGAACCACTTTTGCTAAAACGTCATATCTTCATATGCTATAGTCTAGCTGGGCTCCTGGAGTTCCACATCAGGTGTTTTACATCTTCAATTTTTATAAGTCAACAGAGAGTGCTTATCAGATTGAACAACTTTTGCTAAAACGTCATACATCTATATGCTATAGTCTAGCTGGGCCCCTGGAGTTCCACATCAGGTGGTTTAGATCTTCAATTTGTATAAGTCAATAGAAAGTGCTTATCAAATTGAACAACTTTTGCTAAAACGTCATACCTGTATATGGTACAGAGAAGCTGGGCTCTTGGGGTTCCACATGAGGTGTTCCAGATCTTAAAATTTATTATCTCAGCTGAAAATGCTCATCACATGAAACAATTTTTGCCATGGCACCATTTTTGTATCTCTTATAGTTTTGTTGGTCTGTTGGAGTTCTGCATCAGGTCTTCAAGTTTCGAAGATAAATTATAGCCTATATGTTGACCAGGCTTAATACTGATACAACAAAGAAAAAATCATTGAAATCCGTTCAGTAGTTCGGAAGATTAGCGTGTACAAACAAACAGACATACAGACATACAGACATACAGACATACAGACATACAGACAGAATTTTTTTTTTGGATTTGTGCTCCATTACTGTTTCTAAACCCCACCCAATTATTATTTTTTTTATATATTCAATGTACAGACACAGTTTTTTTACAGATTTATTATATGTATAGATTAGTAAGACCTAACATTCTTCGTAAGAAAACCTTAAAGATTAAAAAGGACAAGCCAGTTTCAGAAATTCAAACAGGCCAGTTCCAGTTGAAAACAGAACAGAACAAAAACAAAACTGGGCACAGTTGTGAAAATATATTGAAAACTGTTGCAAAGTTCCAAGTGCATGGAGAACAAAATGACTAGCGGAGGTGCCATAACGGAAAATCGCTTAAGAAAGTAGCGCGGCAAAATCCGGGTGAGGACGAGGAACGTTAATGTTTTTGCCATTATACGCCTTCTTTGGACCTTACAATTTTTTTGTAAATACCAAAAATCGTTGACAATTGTCTAAAAGAACACGAATGCCTCATTAGTTCATTCGTAACTGATCGTTTTGGTCATACTCACAGTACGAATTTGACCTAGAAGAAGGTGCCTGACCTACCTGCATTATGGCATCTCCGTTCATCTTTTCTTACTCCGTGTCGAAGTGCAACTAGTTTCTAACAGAACAGCTGTACTGTCTTTTTGTGTGTCACCGAGCACGGACTTGTGTTGAATTAATTAATATAAAGCGAAATGGTTTTCGTATTTTTTTTTGTTGAGATGAAGATAGAATATCTGCATGGTGGAGATTTTTTGAGAACGTTGTCTTCGGTACGAAAGGGGTTTTCGTGGGGTGTTAAATTCGATTTTATTTTGTTTAAATCCCGGCTTTGCCTCGTATGTACCTAAGTGAGAAATAAAAAAGAAGCATGGCGTTGCATCTATGTTTAAATCAAACCGCAGACTGTTCGAAATAATAAAAAAAACGTCGAAAAACTTCCACCACATTATTCTATGGTCATAAAAAATATAAGGTACGTTCCACAAGTATGTAATATTAGGTTCCAATTCCAAGTAACTATCAGGAACCTAAACCAAGGAGCTCTCAGATTTCACATGGGACTAGGCCAAGCAAAGGAAATTATCGCCAACTGCCACAATGCAGGCGAAGTTAAATCGACCACAGTTTGCACAAGGCGGATTGTTTGCGGGTTCAATGCAAACTCACGGATTCCTCTGTTAAATGGTATTCGTATTGTAAACTTGGCCAATTACTGGATTCTCTAGGGTTGGGGAGGATTCAATGTGTGGGATAGTTTTGTGTTTGGATTTAGGTACATAGATAAGAAACGGATCCGGCTTTCGAAAAAACGTTGTACATTCAATAAAAGGCACTTAAGGACGTACATACGGGGGGTACCTAAAGATGTGTATAAGGAAATACATAAGGAAGTTTATAAGGGGAGTACTGTAGTGTATTTAGTTAGAAACTTTTTCATTGTAAGGTTTTATGTTATTCATTACTAGCTTCTGCCAGCGGTTTCACCCGCATCCCGTGGGAACTACTTCCCGTACCGGGATAAAAGTAGCCTATAGCCTTCCTCGATAAATGGGCTATCTAACACTGAAAGAAATTTTCAAATCGGACCAGTAGTTCCTGAGATTAGCGCGTTCAAACAAACAAACAAACTCTTCAGCTTTATAATATAATATTAGTATAGATATTTTAGGACTGCTCGGACAATCATTTTAAATTCGTTCTATGAAAAAGAATAGATTAGGATTTTTATATTGAAGTATGTCACTTCACCTCCCGAGCTCGTACAATAAACGTCTCGTGATATTGAATCAAGTTTTTTCATTTGAGCAAGCTGGTGATCTCCCGGTCCTACAGTACCTACCTCTACATAAAAGTGGTACATAAAGAAAGGTGAACATAATACACTATACCTTCTAACAACAATTCGCTACATATATTCTACTAATCTATTGCTTTGATTATATTACTAGAGCTAGAATTTTTCATTAGTCCCATACAATCAAATTTCTATCTCCAGTAACCAAACAAAAGATAGATAGAATAAAGGGATCAGCCGTTAAAACGTAAGTAGCTGTGTTACAGGATTCTTTAAGACAAGAGGGTATCAACAATCCTCTCGGGCTAACCATCTAGTTGAGACGAGGGCTCTTCACTCACCCTCTATTAGGAAGTCAAGCGATCAAAGTAGGGTGTAGTTAAGGGGGTATTTATATTACGTACGGCGTATATTTTTTTTTCTAAGTATATCCTGAACACCAACGACTGATTAAAGGAGAAAGAAAACATCTCGAAGAAACCTGGCCTGTAAAATCTGTTTTCTGAATTTATTGTCTGATTTTATAGTTAAGGGGCCCGATTCTTCTATGTTAATAATGTTAAAATTGAATAGAAATCGAATCGCGATATGATCGCAATGGCAGTTTTAACCATATCGGGCATTCTGCTGCTAATATAAGACCAATCGTATTCCAACGACGTTCGATTGGTTTGCGATTGGTCTGCTATTTTAGTGATTTTGGTCTATAGGGTAGTTTGCTCTATAATCATATTGCAATCGTAAATCATTTGCAGACAAAATGATTCATTATTGAATGACAGAAAAGGATAAAAACGTTTATTTCAAAGAAAAAATTGCGGAATGCCACATACGCTTCAATCGTAATCGAGTCGTGATTGGATCGCAGTCGAATGTGAATCGTATGTCGCTTAAGTGAAATTAGGAGAATCGGACCCCAGGTTTCCGTTATTAACGCTCAATCAATCCATCTCCGTGTGAGAGGAGGCCTGTGCCCAGCAGTGGGACGATAAAAAGGGCTGATGATGATGATAACGTGTTTCAAATTTTTGATAACGTTGTTAAGCAACGATTGGCGCGGTCGGTCCGTCCATGGTGACCATCTTGTCCAATCTAGTTGGGAAATGGATTAGGAAATCAGGTACTACTGAAGTAAGTGAGCATTGAATTTAAAGAAACGAATTGCATTACTTCTTTTGTCCTGACAGATGTGATCCGTTAGTTGTAACACCTTCTTATTCAGCTTCGAGAACTTTCGAAGGCTCTATCTCTTTAAACTTCATTCTTATAGACTCGCCATTTGATTTAGGATTTAGTTACGACGTATTCATTTATTTGGAAAAGGAGTGCACTGTTTTCGGACTTAGGTATTTAGGAGAAGTTTTTTATACCACTATAGTTTCAGAATGCGTTAATAACCATCATTGTTTATTTAATAAGTAAAAAGACGTTATAAATAGGTATCTGAACATAAAAAAGAACACCAAAAATGGGATATTACTTATTGTTTAACTCTCTCTTTTTAAGCCCGTTTTATGTCAGAGCGCAGATATACGCTATACACAATTGATTTTTCTATTATTTTATAATTAGTGACACATCTAAAAGAGGATAATTCTGTGTTAATTCAAGGGTTCAATGTTATTATATACCAGTATTTTCCATAGTTCCAAAATTAAAACATTCAAACCAAACTTCCACAATAATCCATTGGATTATTCCACAAAAATCCATCGAATCCATTCAATTAACTGACACAAATCACTATCCGAATTCGTTTCGTAACAACCGCATTCAACAAAGTTTCAATTACTTTATGATTTAAAATTCGAACCTCATTCGATTGGGGAACAGTGAGTTGTGGCCTGAGTCTCAACCAATTGCAATTAGCTAATGGATGGGGACCAATCGACTCGTGGTCTGTGGGTGACTTCAGATTTTTAAATGTCGAATTTAACTTTTTTTTGTTCACGTTCTATTTATTCGAACTCCATTTTTAAAACCTTGACTAATTAGAAATAAGACCTATTTATGAAAATTATTGTTTTAAAAAATAGAACGTTACTGTTTTGTTTTTCATTTGGGGGAATGTGTCCAACGTCGGCCATTTTTGTGACAAATCACAAAATCGATTGTGTCATGACACAGATATAAATAACACGGAGAAGCAATAAATTAACAATAGTATGAAAGATGGAGTCGAAGCGGAAGGTGTCAAATATTGTTAGATGTGGGTTCAATCAATGTTGGGCCATGAAAACCGCGGATGATCTGTACGTCGATTCTATAAAATCTTACATTTCACTTCGACATCACTCTCACTTCGCATTCGTTCTACCTCTAAAGGTAGAATTCCGTGGGTCGCGACGGCTCACGAAATTCGTCGGCCGCGCGCGACTGTCGCGGCCCTCGGCAGCGGTGCCATACATTTTCATAGGTTGACTATTGTAGCGCGCGGCTGCGCCAATCGCGACCCACGGAATTCAACCTTAAAGTTTCGTGATTGACGTTGTCAAACTACACTAGCGCTACACTTTCGAGCGTGTTGACGAGTTGAACTAAATTAAACTCGAGATTTTGACAGATCTGTCAAAATCTGTCTATCTATAGGGGAGGTAGGGGAGAGACGGGCAGTTGGGAGACATGAGCACCCCCCTTTTATTCTGATTTGGTCAGTTTTGTTTTTTTTTTTATTGGGTAGTTTACGTTACCGACAGGTAACGGTGTTCATCCATAGAATATCTGTCATTTCTGTGAGTTGTCAAGAACAAACACTCGTAAAAGTAAATATTTTGTTGCGGTTTCGGATCGTTATAAAGAGAAAACTAATGAAAGGTATGTGTATTTTCTATTATTAATTATTGATTGTCAAAATCTCCAGTTACGATTATAGTAAGTCGATGCAATCCAGACCTATTATACCTCTAGAAGAGAGTACTACAGCAATAGTTAATGGGCCCCACGTTTTTATTTTAGTCTAATATGACCGGGACCACCTACGTAGGTTGACAGGTAAGTAACTATTTTTTATTTTCTAGTTTTCGGTGCACATAAGATAAAACCGTTTGACTTAAAAGCTTTTTTACCGATTTTTTTTTTATAAACTAAGTCAAAAGTGTCCAATGCTCCCTATGGTAGAGAGGCTTGGACATACCATGTAATGTATAATTTGTAAATTTTTGTTCTTCTTCGTCAGTGAAAATTTGTGAGGTTATAAATCTGCGCGAAAAATCCTTTATAGAATCTTGTTTCGGGTACCGTTGCCAACTTGATCTAGGGACTCCATATTTATCAGCTGCTATTTTTATTTTTGAACCTTTTGATACCTCTTGTATTGCTCGTTATATTAAATCTTTAGGAATTTCCCGTCGCAAACCATTCTTTTTGAATTTAAACTGCATCTCTCTGTAATTGACAATAGTTAAAAATCCTCAACTGAACATAATAGGCGTTGGGCATGCCCAAACCACACGCAAGTCTAGATGCCCATTCCTCCCTCTGTATACATTTTTTATATAAGTTACCGGTATTTTTTAGAATCTACGTATTTAGGCTTGGATTTCAGTTTAATTTATAGATTAGTAAATAAACAATAGATTAATAATGCACATAAGATAAAACCGTTTAACTTAAAAGTTTTTTTTACCGATTTTTTATTTTCTAGTTTTTAGTATTTAATGAAAATGCCTACCGAATATTCCTCATTCTATCTAATTCATTTAGTGCATCATTATTACACGGTCTCTTACCTGATAATTTATTACAATCTAATTTAAAAAAAAAGTCTATTTTTTTAGCAGCGGTAAGGGAATGCCAGACTTTTACTAACTAAAAACAGTTATGTTTCGTAGTAGGCCTTTTATGTACCAGGGCCACGGTAACTCTTTCGAATAATCCCGCAGCCCAGGCAGGCCTTGGCCCTGTTGGGCCCCGCTGGGGTTGCTGACAGTATTCTACTTGTGTAGCCCTTTCATTTGATACCCATATTGAGGTGGTTGTGCCATTTTGTGCCGGCGGCCATATTGGATTTACAATGTTATTGATATTACTATATTGTATTGTCATCAGAATTAAAGGTGTATACAAAATTTCAGATCAATCGGTTGACAGGAAGAGGGTGAAATTTGAATTACTAAATTTGACCCAAAAATAAATAATATAAAACAAACGGGGTGAGCTAAATAAAACCGTTTAAATATCTCGTAATGTTGAAACTGATTGTAATTTTTAGGAAAGCTCTTTGATTATATCTAGCCAAACATAAGAAATGGCAATAAAAGTTGATTATCTATAAAATCTGATTTTTTATGCAATAAATAGTGAAAAAGTGCCCATCCCTCCCCTACCTCCCCTAAATTATGAAATGACGTTTCGAATCGAAGTGAAATGCGAGTTGTTGTTCGAATTTTATAGAATCGCAGTACAGGTCAGTATGTACTTTCGGGATTATGTATTTAGTTAAACTTCTTGACGTCCATGTTAATAATAATAAATCATTTATTTCGGACTGCTAAGAAAGTAAAAAAAGTATAATGTGAAAACTTACTTATGCTTATCAATTGTGATTCTTAGCTTTGGCCTATGCGCACTAAATAGTCGGCCGACTGTGGCCTGGAGGTTTTTTTTAACGAAATCGTGAATTCTTAGTCGATCTGATACCGGATAAATACCTGTACGTCGATTCTATAAAATTCGAACAACAACTCGCATTTCACTTCACATTTCACTTCGCTATTCACACTCACTTCACATTCGGTTCAAAACGTTCTAAAAGTCATCTCATACTTTATCTGTCAAAATCTCGAGTTTAATTTAGTTCAACTCGAAAACACGCTCGCAAGAGTAGCGCTAGTGTAGTAACTCACGGCGGATTCAGATGCGAAGTTTTGAGTGAAGTCTTATAGAACAGCACTACAGATCGTTGTTAAATGTAGGTATTTCCATTCATCATTATACTGATTTAAGTGCCTAACTAAAAGTTTGTAGTGTACTCTTAAAATTATAGGGCCAACTAACGGCCGCCAGTTTAGGCTGCATGACATTTACTTATATATTTTTCTTGATGTATGGTTAATTACTGTACCTATATTTTTGTTTTTATAATTTTTTATATGCCATACATGAACTTTTACTTTATGTCCTACAAACTTTTGTATTTTTATCAATTCCTCAATTTCGCTGGCTTCACAGCCCCAACGCCACCCGTCACACTTTCCTGACGCCGGTTGTACCAAATCCAGGGATTATTAGTTGATTTGTAGACTTACTGTGTCACTCGTTAACCTAACCTGGTAATGCTAGGCACAGCCCCAGGATTTGTATGCTCTAAACCCGGATAAAATGTACCTATGTTCTGTAATCCGGGTAGGTATAGACTTTAGGCAATGTGAGAATGGGTGTAGATTAAAAATATGATGGGAGTTTTATTTTGTTTGTAAGAATTGTGATTGGAAAGTAAGATAAAGAAAGCCGACCCCCAATAAAATTGGGATAAATAATGGCTGAGTACTGTCCAAGTGTTTCTTAGAAAACAATTACTGACTATTGGTTAAGGAAACAGTCGTAAAAAAGGACAGAAAATAATTATGAAACACACCTGCTGAGCCCTGCAATGGCTCAAAGAAAACTAACTATGATGACTCGAAAATGATGTAGGTAAGTATTTTTCTACACACCTTTATGTATTAAGCAACTGTATTTAAATACGAAAATGTTTTAGTAAACTTACCGAAAATCTCTTCCATGTAAAGTAATAGTCTGCTTAAACAAAAAAGCACAATTTCCTCCCGTATTTGCTTGTGTAAATGCGTGTGAAAATCTCGTGAATTTGGTGAGATCAGGACTGGGGTGCATCAGAGGTAGATCGCAGAAGTTTCATTTATAATCGCGTGTAAAAATTAGTGATGCTTTTGAAGTGAAAAATTTCCAATTAATTAGCCTAACTTCAATTATAGTAATTTATTTAAAAACTCAGTTTAAAAATAAAATGAGGTTAAAAATCTATGTAAAAACCGTAATAAAAATTACTTCATTAGTTTATTCATTGTTTTAAGCAGTAGTTTATTTGTACGTATGTATTTATTTAAAAAGTCTTATCAAAATTGTCACAAATTGAGTATTGCACACGATGTTCTAAAAAAAAAACGGCTTTTGCACTCAGATATCGAAGTGCAAAACTGCTTTTACTTTCGTTCGGTCTGGGTGTCATCAGGTTGTATCTTATGAACAGTGATAGTTAGTACAATTTGTTTTCACAGCTTAAGTATGTATTTCTTTTGCCATTATAACATCAAATGAAGATGTATAAAGATAAATAAGATATTATAGGAATCAATAAACGCAATTTTTGGCCGTTTTATAGATAAATGGAACGGAGAACTTAACGCGCGATCCTGACTCACACTTTTGCAGAAATAATCACAGAAGTTAATTATTTGAACGAAATGCATCTTCTGCTCTATAATTCAGTTTGACCCGGAAACTCCGCCGTCACCCGGAGCATGGCTTCCGATTATAGGCTTCGGCGCCCGCATTTTCGATTTTTCATGTTTTAAACGATGCTAAATTGGTCTAGCGACTTTCAGTACACTTCAGACTGAATCAGCCACTGAATTTGTACGTAAATTGCGTTTTTGGAAGTAAATATGATGGTTGTTGCGGTTGATAATTTTGGGAAAAATCAGCAAAGATCCTAGGAGTCCTATTTGGCATTTTTACTGCTATTGTAAAGTGTATGAATATTATTAAATATACCTACCCATTGGGATTCAGGATTGTTCTAAAGAGTTACCACGGGTCTAATACACAAAAGAATACAGAAGGAACATGATGCGTTTTAAGTCAATAAATGGCTGACAATTCAAAAAGGGTCGGGCCGTGGGGTCCAAGTGCTCATCTGCTTTTTAAAGATCTGGCAAAGCGACACTTCACTTGCTGACACTTCACTTGCTGACACTTCAAGTGACCCAAAGGCTGGTTTTTATTTTGGTCAAAAATTAAGCATTGCCATCCAACGTGGCAATGCTGCCAGCCTCTTGGGTACGCTCCCGGTGTATAAATAAGTTTATTTTTACGTCATGTAAATATGTACATAAAATATAGTCTTATCTATACTAATATTATAAAGCTAAAGAGTTTGTTTGTTTGTTTGTTTGAACGCGCTAACCTCAGGAACTACTGGTCCGGTTTGAAAAATTCTTTCAGTGTTAGATAGCCCATTTATCGAGGAAGGCTATAGGCTACTTTTTATCCGGGTCCGTGCCGAGGTTCCCAGGGGATGCGGGTGAAACCGCTGGCAGAAGCTAGTTACTTATAAAAATTCAAAAAGAGGGTACAGTTTCTGACTGAAATCCATCTACGTTTTTTCAGGTGTCTTTATGTCTTTTTTCGCTGTAAGTATGTATATTTTAATCGCACTATGTATACACATCTCTCACTTAAAATTAGCATTCAGTTCTGTATTGTAATGTTTACAATGTAGTATTTACTTTTCAGCCCGATTTAAAATTAATGTTATTCCAAAGAGGTAACATTAATTTAAAAAGGACCTTTAAAGTATTCCTCTCCATTTAAAAAGCGACAATATTGCTTCTTTTTTATTCGTGAGCCTATAAGAAGCTTGTAAGTCAGGGGTCATTAATTTTTTCAGACATTTCGCTAGAATAAGGACAAAAATATAAATAAATAAGAGCCAAAATCCCCTTAGGAAGTGTAAGTTACAATGTATTAAGTTTTTTTTAGAAAATGGAAATATATTTTAGGGTTCCTCAAGGGTATGAGTAAAGCCATTCTTTTAGTTTTATTTACCTGTAATCTAATGATATTAAATGGACGCAACATTTTGGACACTGTAAGTACAAGTACTTTTACTTAAAAGCTATTTATCCTAGCAAAGCAATTAAGCTAGATCATCATCATCCTCCGAGCCTTTTTTCCCAACTATGTTGGGGTCGGCTTCCAGTCTAACCGAATTCAGCTGAGTACCAGTGCTTTACAAGAAGTGACTGTCTATCTGACCTCCTCAACCCAGTTACCCGGGCAACCCGATGCCCCATGGTTAGACTGGTGTCAGACTTACTGGCTTCTGACTACCCGTAACGACTGCCAAGGATGTTCAATTCAATGCAATTAAGCTAGATAATAACATTAAAATATACTTTTTTAGTATTTTTACTATATTTAAAGATATAAGTAGTTCAACACACGTTTTGACACGTTCAACTTTTTTTAAACTTTTAGTCCGTAATTTTATTTCGGCCTACAGAACCTGAAACCTAATACATCGCAACATTTTCAAATTGTTTTGGATATAAAGCGTAAATAACAAAGGTTTTCATTTAGGTCATGTAAAATGTCTTTTTACTTTAGGGAGGTCATTTGTTTTTAGACTTTATTGGCCTTACTACAAAAACTTAACCACCTGTTTTACACTTGTCTAAAAAAATTGTGGCTGCAAAATGAACCATATGTCAACGTCATAATTTGCCATTTTTTTAGACAAGTCTTAAACTGAAGTTCAAAAGTTTTTGTGGTAAGACGGTATATTGCTATTTCTTTACTTACTCAGGTTTCAGTTCTCGGCCATTTTTAGAACTCGAAGAGAATGCGTGAAGGCATAAACTTATCAAGCGAGAACGTGCGCAAATTCCTTTAAGATTTTATTATAAAGGTATTTTATTAGATAAATACCTTCTGCCAGCGATTTCACCCGCATACAGTGGAAAGTTCTTCACGGACCCCGATAAAAAATGTGTATAGCCTTCCTTGATAGATACGCTATGTAGCACTGAAAGAATTTTTCAAATTTCAGTTAGTAAGTTCAGTAGTTCCTAAGATGAATGCGTCCAAACAAACAAACTCTTCAGCTTTATAATATTATAAAGTATATAGATTGCAATTAAGTAAAGATATTTATCGTTAGTAGGTAAAGATATTATCAATATCTTGAGTTCAAGTACTCTCAAAGCGTTAATCACTACTTAGAACTTCGAAAATGTGAACTAAACTCAGTCGTAATCATTTCAATATAAATTAAAAAAGCATTTCTAATCGAAATATCAATTTCAGCAGTTTTTTTCACACAAATCGAATGAATTTCCACCGTTCCCTAAGATCAAAAGTACTCGATTTAGGAATCAGCAATAAATACTAGTTGCTACTTTATTTATTCCGGATACTATTCTCAAAAGCACTCGCTACGAAAACTGTTCTTTTTGCTCGAAAATTTTGCATTTCACTCTAGATTTCACCTCGGACCTATATTTTACAGCAAACCCACGAATACGTAAAATGAACTAAAGTTCAATAAAAATAGGGTTTAGACTTGCTTGGCAATTTCTTCTAAAATGGTAGTTTTAAGTTTGTACTGGCAACACAGGCGCAGATGGTCTATTCGTATTCTAATGCGTAGTTGGTTTTAGCAATTGTTTACTTCAATCTTCAGTTACAAAGGGATAGTTTGATTTAAATTCTTTCACCTGTATTGAGAGGCTTTATTGAAGGTAGTTTAAGGGAAATTGGGTACTGGTGTGCATAAAACAATGCACTTCAAACTATAGGTAACTGTGATGCACTTTCATGAACATACTCATAAAATAATTATCTGTATGAAAGTATTATAGAGCGGAGAACATGGTAATTTCATTTTTTATTTTCACAACTTTTTCTATTTTTAACCGACTTAAAAAAAGCAGACTCTCTTTTTTAATAAGGGAAATTATATAGGTTGCATACATATGTTAATTACCTAAATCAACCGTACAAAGTCGTATCAATTTTTAGATACTTTTCTCTATCTCTGCTACTTAAAATAATCTGCGACCCTACTATATTATTCCTAGGATTAGTACGCAATACCATTTAAGCACTAGCAACACCAGAACCCAATCTTCATTCGTTCTAAATCTACCACAGGACAGGAATGAATATTTAATAAGCTTTACAATATGTTACTCGGTTACGGAGTAAGGAAAAACGAGCGGAGATGCCATAATGCACGTAGGTCAGGCGCCTTCTTCTAGGTCAAATACATACGGTGGGCATGGCTCAAACGATCAGTTACGAGTGAATTAACGAGTTATATGGGTTCTTTGGGACATTTGTCAACGATTTTTGGTATTACAAAAAATGGTCGGGTCCAAAGAAGGCGTGTCAGCTCGAAAACAGTAACGTTCCTCGTCCCCCGCTGACCCGCATTGTGGCGCGCTACTTTCTTAGGCGATTTTCCGTTATGGCACCTCCACTAGTCATTTTGTTCTCCATGCCCGGTTACTATGCATTTGGCTGGATGTCAACAGTTGCCACCAGATGGCGCCACGTCCGGGTAAAACGGATACTACGTCACAGTTGCCAGATTGTAGACGGATAATCGTTTTATCAGTATTGTTGGGTTTTTAAATTATTGTCGTTTTTTAACATCGTCACTTTTAAAATAAGGTCTTATTTATGACAATTTTTTGTTGCAATTTTTGGGATATGGGATTAATTTCACGTACTTGCACAATATTATACACATATTCGTTTACTTGAAGGCGCTAATCTTAAGAACTATTTGACTTGTTACTATTACTTTTACAGCCTTTTTATCGTCCCACTGCTGGGCATAGGCCTCCTCTCATATGAAGATGGATTGAGTTTTAATCACCACGTTTGCTCAATGGGGGTTGGTGATTTCAAACTTAATAGTCCAGGTTTCCTCAAGATGTTTTCCTTCACCTTTTTGTCAGCAATTGGTGTCCAAGATGTACTTAAAAAGCACATACAAACTTAGAAAAGTTGCATTGGTACTTGCCTTCAGTTGTAATAAAAAAAATAGGAAAAAAATAAGGAACGCATTATTTATGTGGTTGCTATGTTATCAACCTCCATTTTTATCCGTATCAAAATTACATAGAACTTTTAACATTATAACAACAATTACTGCACACATTACAAATTAATTTTCCCACAAAAGGAAATTGCAATTTGATTAATAGTTGTTCTAATGACTTTAATTAGCTACGATAAACTTTACATTTGAAAGATTACCTGATTTCTATCGATGTTGTAATCGTAACAAAATGGCGGCTTTGTCACGCATAAAGTTAATTTATTTATAAACAAATTTAATGGTTGTAAAATGTGATTTAATTGCGTTTTATATTAATGTTAGGTCGTTACATGGATTTTCACTAACCTTTTAGTAGTTTTGATTAAATATTAGGGGTTAAAGTATGAAATTGCCGTTTTATTCTAGTAGGTTTTTGAATTGCCATAGAGTCTTCATGGTTTGAGGTTTTCGAATGAAACTTTTTTCACGTGGTTTCTGTGATGTTCTTCTTTTAAAAAATGT
The DNA here is from genome assembly GCA_963856015.1 of Helicoverpa assulta. Lineage (NCBI taxonomy): Eukaryota > Metazoa > Arthropoda > Insecta > Lepidoptera > Noctuidae > Helicoverpa > Helicoverpa assulta. The sequence continues at coordinate 2,296,022 of CAWLCW010000008.1, forward strand.
GAAACATTTGATTATCGATGTTCAATTGTTTTTGTTATTCAACTTAAACAAGAAAGATGGACACTGCGAAAATTTAAGTAATTTTTGAATATGAGTTCCGACGCGGAAGTAAACGGCAGAAACAGCCCGCAATATCAATGCTGCATTTGAAGAGGTGTCTGCTAATGAACGCACCGTGCGATTTTGGATTAAACGCTTTGGTGGTGGAAACTTCGACTTGAAGAACGAGCCATGAAAAAGACCGCCTGACAGGTGATTAACGAGAAATTAAGAGAGACGGTGAACGCCGATCCTAGTCAAACTACCCAGATACCCAGCCGAAGACGAATAATTTTGAAAAAATTAGCAGTAAAACAGCCACGACTCATGAATCGACCTTCACCGTTATTGCTCCATGACAACGCGAGGCCTCATACAGCAAAAGAAACCGTTTTAACTCTTCAGGAACAGCAGTTGGAAACTATTCATCTTCCTCCATATTCGCCAGACCTTGCTCTAACGGACGACCACTTTTTTTTGTGATTTGGACAATTATCTGCGTCACAAGAAGTTTCTTCCCAGGAGGCAGATCAAAATTCTTTCACACAGTTTGTGCAGTCTAGATCCTCAGAGTTCTATCGTAACGGCATAAATGACCTTCTTATTAGATGGCCGCAATGTATAGATAATAATGGCAACTATTTTGATTAAATAAGTTTGTTAAAAATTAAAAAAAATTACAATTTAGATTTTCAGTACAAATCGGCAATTTCATACTTTAACCCCTATTATTAATTGTATTTTGTCATGAAAAGTTAGAAAAAGAAGTGGTAGAGTTGTTTAAGCTACAAAAATCGCTTAGATTCTTTGATTTAGGTAAGCGGAGTTACCGTACCTATATGTTCTTTTGTGAAAAAAAGTGTACTTTTTTGAAAATGTTTAATGTTTAAATATGAGTTACAAATGAAAAGTTCATATTTTATTTATCTTCAAAAATCCACCCTAACACGAGAATCGTAGATGGACAAACCAAAAGCCAAAATTAAAAAAAAAGAAACTTTTTTAAAGTTCTCACCACAGTCGTGCGTCAGCATAAAAGCTTTAAGCCCTCTAGGTCTTAGAGCACTTAAACAACTGGATTTACCATGGGCACAAATCTCTATGCGAAAAAATCTGCTAACTTAGGTGGTGTGCACCTAAATTGACAGAATTGTGAGGCAAAGCAATAAATGATCATGATGGATAGGTGATAGCTCACTAACCATTTTTGATCACCTCGTTACGTACGCAAACAATACATCTGTAAACTACACACACACACACACACACACACACACACACACACACACACACACACCTCTTTACGATTATGAGCGGCGCTCTCTTTCTTTGGTAGAGAGGAAAGCACAGGCAATGGCGTATCCAGTAGCTTAATAGCTCTAAGTCAGGTACAGACTCTATGGACATAAACTTCGTGCTTATCTTGTTTCCCGCGGTGCCTAGATTTCTACTTTAGCTGCGTGCTGACGGTACTATAGTTTTTACTCGTTTTTTTCAGGTGCATTTTGAAGTAACTGGAATTTGCGTTGAGTGTCGATGTTATAACTGGCTTTTAATCTGTCTCCTAGAATTAGAACGTATAATATTTTTTAATGTTTTTTTTTTTTAGAGATCAGAAAAATTCTTAAAGTATCAGTCTAAGATTAGACGTCGTTTATAATAGACTAGCTTCTGCCAGCGGTTTCACCCGCATCCCGTGGGAACTACTTCCCGTACCGGGATAAAAAGTAGCCTATAGCCTTCCTCGATAAATGGGCTATCTAAAACTGAAAGAAATTTTCAAATCGGACCAGTAGTTCCTGAGATTAGCGCGTTCAAACAAACAAACAAACAAACTCTTTAGCTTTATAATATTAGTATAGATTAATATTGAAAAGCGCTCGTGGTCGCCATTTTTGGGATGAAAGCCTCTATTCTATTCTATTTTTGTATATGGCAATCCGTGTCGATGTCAATTTCGACGATTCTGCCAATGACAAGTGGGATGAGAAGCAACTCGTTTGGCAATATGCTGAAGTCAATGATATGCTGCATATGTTTTGACGTTTATCTTACTGGGTTGCCAGTTACATGAAGAGTGACTCCGTATTGCTTCATAAGTCCCCCGTTGTTTATAGAACTTAATAAAACAGCCTTATAACCGCTGTAAAAAGACTTTATTTAGTTTTATTTCTATTTAGGTTATTTATTTACTAGCTTCTGCCAGCGGTTTCACCCGCATCCCGTGGGAACCTCGGCACGGACCCGGATAAAAAGTAGCCTATAGCCTTCCTCGATGAATGGGCTAACTAACACTGAAAGAATTTTTCAAATCGGACCAGTAGTTCCTGAGATTAGCGCGTTCAAACAAACAAACTCTTTAGCTTTATAATATTAGTATAGACTAGCTTCTGCCAGCGGTTTCACCCGCATCCCGTGGGAACCTCGGCACGGACCCGGATAAAAAGTAGCCTATAGCCTTCCTCGATAAATGGCCTATCTAACACTGAAAGAATTTTTCAAATCGGACCAGTAGTTCCTGAGATTAGCGCGTTCAAACAAACAAACAAAAAAACTCTTCAGCTTTATAATATTAGTATAGATTTAATAGGCAAGTCTAGAACAAATAGTACTTAACGTGTAAGTATCGTTTAACGTAAGTAGTGAAGGTACAACTTGTCTACGCGACGTCACTTGGCCACCAAACTTATGTGGACGAGTTAACTTTATGTGACAACTTGTGGACTGGACTATACCGTTGACTTAGAGTCCGTTCAGATAGACCGGGTCGGAGAGCAGAGCAAATTCTTAACACGTTGAAAATTGAGTACTTAGTATTTGAAGTAAGGTTTATTTTTACATGCGCACTGCTTTTGTCATTGAGAATGCTCGAATGCGCTCGGTGTGAAATAATAAGAGGAGCTGACCGGCTCCGATCGTGTATTTTTTCTTGATGTTTGGCTCCGCTTGCATGCTCTTTAATGCTCGCGCAGCCCATCGGCTCCGGTCTGTGTGAAAAGAAAAATGCGCGCCGATGCTCTCCGACCCGGTCTATCTGAACGGACTCTTAGTTTAAATTCACCTATTGTTGAACATTTATAGTTGGTGAGATTAAGGGAAGAATAGCACGTCTTCTGAACATTGTTCTACGTTTATACTTGGTAAGATTAAAAGGGAAGAATAAGACGTCTTTTAAAGTATAATAGAGAGCAAAGAGTGTATTTGTTTGTTGGCTTGAACGATGGAACACTAATGGTCCGATTTCATAAAATCTTTCAGTGTTAGATAGATAATTATAATTAATTTATAAGAAGAAGGAGGCTTTAGGCTATGTTGTATACGGGTACGGGAAGTAGTTCCCACATGCCGCGGGTGAATTTGCTGGCGGAAGCTAGTAAGGGTCCGTTCAGACAGACCGGCTCGGAGAGGAGAGAAAATTCTTAACACATTGAAAATCGAGTACTTAGTATTTGTAGTGAGGTTTATTTTTTCATGTGCACTGCTTTTGACATTAAAAAATGCTCGAAGGCGCTTGGTGTGAAATAATAAGAGGAGCCGACCGGCTTCGATCGCGTACCTTTTCTCGGTCACGCAGACGTTTGGCTCCGATTGCATCTCACGCAGCCGATCGGAGCTGACTCCGGTCTGTGTGAAAAGACAAATGCGCGCCGATGCTATTCGAGCCGGTCTGTCTGAACGGACCCTAATATTATAAAGCTGAAGAGTTTGTTTGTTCGAACACGCTAATCTTAAGATGTTTCAGTTCAGTATAAGATAGCCCATTTTTAGAAGGAAGCCGGGTGCGGTAAGTAGTTCAAAACTAAGGTGGAACCAAAAGGAACAGCTCGATCAAGATAAACATCTTTTTACCTCAATCGAATGTTTACATAATTAAACACAAAAAATACATATATTTTCAACGTTCCATTTCCGAGTAGAAAAGTCACAACTTGTTCCTATCATACAAATGGATTGTACCTTTTTGTTCGTCCCCTATTCCTAGACAAATTGGTATTCTGAAGAAAGCAATTAATTCTAAGGACAGGACCGAATAATTTGTAAAGTGTCACGTACAGGGCCCACGATTAACGGCCAATGACCTTTGGAGACAAGTTAAGCTAATACAGGATGATATTTTAAGATCCTTTCTTTGATCTCCGGTTTTTATCAAGGAGGTAACTTTTGAACTTTTGACGTTTTAGATATTACGCTTAGACTCTATTAAAGTAAAAAAAAAAACAATAGAATTTCGCCTACGCATAAGTATCTACCTGAGTGGAGAAATTCTATTGGTTGTGTAAAAACTTCTTCGGTTCGCGCCTCTTTGTTGAACACACATAACTCTTCGTCAATATAAAACCAAAATATCATCCAAAGCGAGCGAATAAATAAAATAAAATCCAATAGTTTTATTTCAAAATAAAATTTGAAATAGGGATTGCATGTTCACGCTATCATAACTTACAAAACCGCACTTTTTCGCGCACATAAATATTAGATCGTATGAAACCACAGACGGAGGTGCGGGTGCCGGATTAAACCGCTTTGAACCGGTTGGGACCGGTTGGAACTAGAAATTTCGAGTTAATTAGGGAGCTTATTTGAAGCGCATCTATATTTCACGCTATGCGGGTAGGCTTGCATCGCGTTGCAGATTTTTTGTCTTATGCATTGTTTTATCTGACCTTCTTTTATACCGTAGTGTAACATACGTGAAAAAGTACCTTAAAATATTTTAGTTTTGATATTTTATGAACCTAAATCATGTTATGAGAACTTTGTTTCCAAACGCGCATTTTGAACCACATTTGAATTACTTCCGAAACTGCGAGGAACAGCAAATTGAAATACTGTGACTTGAAACAGTCTATTTATATAATAGTAATAGGGACGATATTCGATAAGCGATAAAACCCTTTCACATAGTGGAAGCATGTTCTTAAACTAAAGATTCGTCTAGTTAGAAACAAGTCATCGATCGTGTCTTAACATCAGGCATCGAAACATCACTTATTCAGTTGAAAGGGCCCTGGATCCTACAATTTAATCTTATCCTTGACAGGTCTGTGTGCCTACAAACTAAGTAATCCCAACTAGATTAGGAAGTTATATGCGTCACTTGTCACTGTGGTGTGGAACTTAGGGATCTAGGCTAACCCTTTTCTAGTATACACACTTTATACGTACTCATAATACACACATGCTACATATCTGTGAATATTATATTGCCGTCTGACCACCACTGCTTTTATTTTCGCTTGTTCTTAAAAAATAGAAGCCATACTTCTTAGTTTTGCCATATTGTCTTTTAAATAGACGACAGTGCTTGGTTTTCTAATAAAAACACACACTGCAGGCTAAACTGTCGGCTGATACTCTGATAGAGTAGGCTCGATAGTAGGTTGTCAGTTTATTTTGAACTAGCTTCTGCCAGCGGTTTCACCCGCATCCCGTGGGAACTACTTCCTGTACCGGGATAAAAAGTAGCCTATAGCCTTCCTCGATAAATGGGCTATCTAACACTGAAAGAATTTTTCAAATCGGACCAGTAGTTCCTGAGATTAGCGCGTTCAAACAAACAAACAAACAAACAAACTCTTTAGCTTTATAATATTAGTATAGATGTAATCATGACTCCGATCTTTTAAATCGGTTTTATATCAGTCGGATATTCTTCTTCTTTCTCCTGCCCTGTTCCCAAATTTTACTTGGGGTCGGCGCAATATGTAATTTTCTTCCATTTTCCCCTGTCACTCGTCATACTGACACTCACTCTCTTCCTATTCATATCATCTTTCAGGCAATCCATCCATCTTTTCTTAGATCTTCCTCTTCCTCTCCATCCATCTACATTCATACTTAGCACACACTTTGTTGCATGCGTATCATCCATCCTCATTACATGCCCATACCACGACAATCTTCTACTTCTCATCTTTTCTGTAACTTCTGTATCAGTCGGATATTGACAGGTACTAATAGTTGTAATGCGCGCTACCATTCATCTCCATACTGATCTATGAGCCCGATCAAACTATTCACCAACTAAAAGTTCTTATTATTTCCTACTTTAACTGAAGAACTGAATCAAGTTTTCTCTTAAATCCACATTCAATTTCAGTTTCCAAAATAATATTCCAGCTATTAAATCTAAGTTCTTAAGTTTACACTAGCGAATATGTCGGTTAGTGTATGCACTAAGCTCTCCTTGAATTAATCCCGTATTTCAACTTGAAATACTGTGGTAAACCCTTTTCAGGTTTTCCTCGGGTTTCAGTATAACGAGCTAGGAATAATTTTGTTTGACACTGCGTTTCCTGAACTCGGTAATTCCTGAAAATGTGTAATGGAATATGGGGATTTATTTTGTGGTATGAGTTTTTAACGCTACGCTTTTTATTTTGTTTTTTGATTTGAGCATATTTGGGTGTTGTTGCCAATAGATTTGGAGCCCTTTCAACTTTATTCTACTTCGAGTTACGTAGCTTCACATTTCAGGATTGTTGATAACGCCAAAATAATTTGCCATTTTCAAAACTGCATTTGGCATTTAATAATCAACTGTCTGCACATGCAAATATTTTTTTTTTAACCCAAAAAGTATTATGTCAATACGAACAAATTTTTTGTTTTGTTGCACTTCGGTGTAAAAGAAGCCATTTTTAATCCGTTCCGATTTACGCGTTGTTCGCAATTCGCATACACTTACTAATTCAGAGGTCGCTTCCGAGCCAACACCTGACTGCAACGGCCATAGCTTTCCTTTAAATGTAATAAAATTATCGCTGCTGCGTGTAATGAAATGCACTTTATTTGGGCGTAAAAGATTAAATTATTATTGAGATTAAGAGTATGCAATATGCATTCTTGTAATACGTACGTACAGTCAGCACCAAAAGTCGATGAACAGAATCAACATGACAAAACACCTGTTCACAATAAAATGCCATAAATTATAGTCGCAACTAGGAAACAAAATAGCCTGTACACCAGAAATTTACAAAAGTCGTTAAACACGAGTATTTCAAAAGTATCTGTGCACTAGTATTCCTAAAGTCGCTGTACACCATAAATCCAAATGTCGCTGAACATCATTGTATCAAAAGTCACTAAACAGCAGTAAATACAAAATTAGGTTAACAAAGTATATTTTTAATGTTGCCGTGTGTTAATATACTTTTGACGCTTATGCTGTTCAGCTACTTTTGGGACAGTGCTTGCTTGACCTTAATAATGTATGTTAACACGTTAGTATCTATTTTAATACTTATTTACAAAGCAATTATATTTTATTGTCAGTAATCTTACTAATCTATAATATGAAATAACATAAACATAACTGTCATGATCTACGAAGCGATTATTGTGACGGTACTTGTAATTTACTTTGCGCGAATCTTTCAAAACCTACCTTCATTTAATTTTTAATTTATTATTTCTATTCACATGACTTGTGATAATTTTAGTCTAGCGTATGATTGTCATAGTCTGAACTAATTGAAGTGTTGTGTAAGTGCATAGTTGTTTATTTATATTATTGAGATACATCAATCGATAAATATCACAATAATACCGTATAATGTGCATATTACGGAGCATAAACGTCACAGAAGTCTCCTATCTCGATAAGTTCTCCAGCCTCTCCAGGGCCACCAGAGCACATCCAACCCCAAAACCCAACAGATATTCTGCCACTTGCACGGTTATCGATTATATTACGTTCTGCATATCGAGTATTATTTATGCGCCAGAGAGACATACGACCATTTTCAGTAGAATGAAATGTTTTTTCATCCGAAAGCCAAGAAGTTATTTCTAAAAGCGTTATGTTAATGGAAAGAGTTATGTTTGTGTTATTTCATATTATAGATTAGTATGATTACTGGCAATAAAAAACAGCAGGCACAATTTTTGGAGTCAGTTTTATTTTTTTGTAAAAAGTTTTTTATTTTTAGCTTTTCAGTGACAAGCATAGTTGTCACTATCCGCATAAGTGGAACATTCTCATCAATACGAACAATACAAGCCCAAACACGAGGTAGTTTACATATTCAGTTTTATAGTTCCCTCGACCTTCTCTGGTCTCCATCACCAGGTCAGCTCTAAACCTTCACCATTGCATAGTGTTATCAGACATAAGCTTTAGTGTCAAGTTTTTACCCTGCGTATTCCTACAATTTTCGAAAGTTGCCCTCGATTTCTCAGCGTTTCCATCATCAGATCCTGACCGTGTTATTATGGGACCACCTGGGAGGTAAACACTATCAAACAAAAAAAAAATTGCAAATCGGTCCTGGCGTCTCCGAGTAATCGGTGAACACATAAAAATAAAAAATAAAAGATCCCAACGAATTGAGAACCTCCTCCTTTTTGGGAAGTCGGTTAAAAATATAATTGCTTTGTAAATAAGTATTGAAATAGATACTAACGTGTTAACATACATTATTAAGGTCAAGCAAGCACTGTCCCAAAAGTAGCTGAACAACATAAGCGTCAAAAGTATATTAACACACGGCAACATTAAAAATATACTTTGTTAACCTAATTTTGTATTTACTGCTGTTTAGTGACTTTTGATACAATGATGTTCAGCGACATTTGGATTTATGGTGTACAGCGACTTTAGGAATACGAGTGCACAGATACTTTTGAAATACTCGTGTTTAACGACTTTTGTAAATTTCTGGTGTACAGGCTATTTTGTTTCCTAGTTGCGACTATAATTTATGGCATTTTATTGTGAACAGGTGTTTTGTCATGTTGATTCTGTTCATCGACTTTTGGTGCTGACTGTACGTACGTGTGACTCGTAGTTTTTGAGTGTTGGAGTTTACTCTCGGATTTAAAATATGCTTACTAATTATTATGAATGAGCGTTCCCCACGGTTCCACTTGCGTCTTGTGTGAACTACTTCCTGCAATCGGATAAAAATAGTCTATAGATGATACTCAGGAATAGTCTAGCTTCTCAGCAATAAAATAATTAATTAAATCACTTCAGTTTTGGGTTTTCAAGAACTATTTTGCGCATACGGATAAAAGTCACTTTTGTCGTTTCTCAGGCTGACTATCTTGGTCTACAGCCCAAAGACCTTATATCTTTCCTAGTATCTTTCTTTTAAATCGGTTCAGTAATATTGAAACCGAACACCCGACAGACAGACAGACAGGGTGAGGTACTGTGGTGTGATTCTGTAAGACTTCATTCTTAACTTCGCATCTGAATCCGCCGTGAGTTTCGTGATTGGCATTCTCAAACTACACTAGCGCTACTCTTGCGAGCGTGTTTGCGAGTTGAACTAAATTAAACTCGAGATTTTGACAGATAAAGTATGAGATGACTTTTAGAACGTTTTGAACCGAATGCGAAGTGACAGTGAATAGCGAAGTGAAATGCGAGTGGTTGTCTGAATTTTATAGAATCGACGTACTGTTGTATTTATAACATAAGTTTAGATATTTATTAAATCCCTTATGTCCTTTAATTACTTCTGACAGAGTTCCCTAACCCCTTCAATAATAGCACATTAATATAATTTCAGATTACACATTGTTTACCTCAACGTGGGGTCCCTAAGGCACTCGATTTCGAAGTCATATCGCAAGTTAAATTGACGTTGTTACTTATTCACTGGCCCTCAGTGCATGGTGAACGTTATTTTTGACTTGGCGGGTTTGCGTATAGTCATGGTGGCCTAGTGGGTAAAGGACCAACCTCTCAAGTATGAGGCCGCGGGTTCGATCCCAGGTCAGGCAAGTACCAATGCAACTTTTCTAAGTTTGTATGTACTTTCTAAGTATATATTAGACACCATTGACTGTGTTTCGGATGGCACGTTAAACTGTAGGTCCCGGCTGTTATTGAACATCCTTGGCAGTCGTTAGTCGGTCCAGCCAGTCTAACCAAGGGGTATCGGGTTGCCCGGGTAACTGGGTGGAGGAGGTGAGATAGGCAGTCGCTCCGTGTAGCACCGGTACTCAGCTGAATCTGGTTGGACTGGAAGCCGACCCCAACATAGTTGGGAAAAAGGCTCGTTTGTATATTGTTATTATGGCGAAATAGAAGCCACATGGGTTGAACGATCAAAACGTAAAGGAACGCTTGGCGCGGTTGGTCGGTGGATGGGGGTATTAGAAGCTAGAAATTCTGACGATTAGTCTTACCTGGGGGTATCAGGTTTCCCGGGTGTGTGGACTGACGAGATCACTCTATTTGAAACACGACTACTTACCCGGTAAGACTGGAAGCTAACAGTATATTTAGTTAAAAAGGCTATGCAGATGATAGGTTTTTATATTGTTCTTTAAGGTTATGGAAAGCTCTCGCAGGAAAGGAAATGACCTGAAAGTAGAATTGAAATCACGCCCTGATGATACTTTTTCTTTTATATATGAAATTAAATTCTGTGTTATTTTTTTCTTCTTATTTCACTGCTTTTGGATGGATGCACTGTTTTTAGTCCTGTTACTTTAATTATTTAGTTAGTTTAGTTAGTAGAGTTAATTAAGAAGTATTACTAAAAAATCAGACCATTCCATAATTACACTTCTTAGAAAAACCAACATTATTATTCCCTCTATTCAGTAATATCTCCATAAATATACCGACTCAATTATCTCGGGAATACTACGTCAAAACAACCACGGCAGAATCGTAGCGACCATGAGTAAGCAATTAGCTAATTACAAGTTGCCGAGACAGTTAATTAGCTCACACGGATATTAATAAGGCCAGTGACGTGTATTGATTTGTTGGTTATGCATTTAGTGCCTGTGGTCTATCTGTACTTATGTTATAAAGTTGGACAGTTTGTTTGGACGTGTAAGCTCAAGAACTGTTGGTTCGATTTGAAAAGTTCTTTCAGTGTTAGATGGCTCGTTTATTGAGGGCCGGCGCCCACTGCCGGCGTGGCACGGCATGGCACAGCAAAGGATTTTAATGCTAATTAAGTTATTTTGAATCTTATTTCAGTGAGTTTAGAATCTATGTTACTTTATTTGTATACCACGATGCCGCGACGTGCCGCAGGATGCCACGGCATGACGCGACGTGCCGCAGGATGCGGTGGCATGACGTGTCTTGTTTTTTCATTCCACGGGATGCCGCGACGCGCCACTGCATGCTGCGAGACGTATGGGACACTTAGGGGTCGAGGAATTATAATTCCTAGCTAGTTGAAATAAGGTTGAAACTTGTGCAGCATTTCGGTGGGGCGCAGGGCGCAAAACTGATGAATGCCAGAGTGGCTGGGCTTTCAGCTGGATGCCACGGCATGCCACTGCACGCCGCAGGATACCACTGCATGCCGCGGAATGCTACTGCACAACCTGCCGTGCCATGCCGTGCCACGCCGGCAGTGGGCGCCGGCCCTTGTAGTTTCAACCATGTCTCATTGAACTTAATGATAAGTAAGTTATCTAATACTGATAGAAAATAAATGGTCTAGTAGATTCTGAGAATAGCGCAAAGAAACAAACAAACTGTTATCTTTAAAATATTTGTACTTATAGATTTGCATTTTTCTACACATAATAATGTTTTAACATAAGTTTAGAAAATAAATGGTCTAGTAGATTCTGAGAATAGCGCAAAGAAACAAACAAACTGTTATCTTTAAAATATTTGTACTTATAGATTTGCATTTTTCTACACATAATAATGTTTTAACATAAGTTTGTTATTGTATAGGCGTTTATATTGTAACGGGCAACCATTCACACTATTTCAAGTAGCTCAAAAAGCAAAAATATACAGAATCCTGAAAATAAAAGTTGTTTATAAATATAATAACGGTCCTCAAGGGTGCTTTAATACATGTAAGAGTATGACGTCATCATTTAGGCATCGATTGTCGTAAACCTCGTACTTTCCATTTCCTTCTGTTACTCCCGTGGGTTTGCGTGATCTTCAAGCCATAAGCTTATGATTTTTTTTTTTAAATTTATTCTTGGTCCCATAAGCTTATGAGGTTTCATAATATTGCCAACGATAAAAAATGCAGCGTTGTATTTCTACAGGTGACTACACTGGTTATTATTAATGCAGGTAATTTTTCCCTAACATTAAGTAAATATATTAAGTCATATTATTATGATTTCATTAAATCTATTTCTAATTTTAAATTAGGTGTCAAACCGTGAGTAAGTGTTAAGTTTGAATTCCAGTAAATTGTTTTTAATTTACTCCCGCACCACAGAATGTTGCATTTCTCAGGTAAGTAAGACATTTGACGCCTCACGCGTTCGCAAAAGTGTTGTGTGTATTTTTTAGGGTTCCGTACCCAAAGGGTGAAAATGGGACTCTATTGTTTTCGTCTCTCCTCTGTCCGTCCGTCCGTCCGTCCGTCTGTCACCAGGTTGTATCTCATGAACCGTGAGAGTTGAAATTTTCACAGATGATGTATTACTGTTGCCGCTATAACAACAAATACTGAAAACTAAAATAAAATAAATATTTTGGGGGGCTCCCATACAACAAACGAGATTTTTTCGCTCATTTTCTTAATGGAACCCTTCGTGCGCGATTCCGACTCGCACTTGGCCGGTTTTTTCTTACCATTTTAATAGGAAGTTAAATGGTTAGCTTCAGGATTGCAAAGAAACCCACTTATGTGGCGCGATCTTTAACGCTTTCAGCTTATTCTTTACACCCCCAACCCCGGTAATCGACCGCCGATACGATAACTAACTTGATTTCCACCCCGGATATAACTTTTTCCAGGGCAAGGGCCATTTTTTGATTGATGACGATTTGATTAACATCACTTTCTTTCCAAAGAGCACTTTTCTGATTAACATTAAGAAGCAGTGACGATGGAAACTCATTTCCCGATTTGAGACCTTTAATAGCTTGGTAATGTGATTGGATCTTTTTTGTTAAGCCATTTTGTGGTGACGTTGAAACGTTGTCTATGATTAGGTACTGTAGAGATGTAGTACTTAGTTAGATACTCTTTGGTGTTTTATATTTAATACCTGGCAGGACAATGATGTAAATGGATTTGATTTAGAATAGAATAAGTTTTTATATTGAAGTGTGTCACTTCACCCCCGAGTCAGAAAATAAACCAAAGTTAAAGTTCCTTTTAATGTTTTCATTGAATATCCTGAAGATCCCCGGTCCCTAGCGCGCCACGCGCTACAGTACTATGGCTACTGTTTTCAATGTGAGTGTAAAAGTTTTAGTGCTGACAAGCACTGACTGAATTGACCTTTTTGAGTAATAGTCATGTATTAATAAAGAATATCTATGAAATCGTGAGATATAAAAAAAACAAAAAAAGACCGACATACGAGAAATAGAACCCCGAGGGAACTACTTTTCACACTCGGTTCTCAGGCTATCTATGTACCAAAAATTTTTATTCAGTAGTTTTGACTTGATACATTAGACACACAGAGCAACTTTCACATTTATTACATTACTAAGGATTATTCCATAAATTAACTAGATATTTAACAACACTGACAATCGAAGCACCCACGCTTCGACGCTCCCTCAAAATTTCACCAACTTTGTTAGCGTGAACCTGGTCTCCGGCATTTGTTTCTTGTTATTCATGGCTCTGTTGGAAGGCGTGTATGTGGTCCTCTCGTACGCCACCTGCCGGTTCACCAGGGTGATCATATGGAGGAGGTCCAGGTCTTCGTGGTGTTTCTGAATGACGTGGCAGAGGGCTTGGATCATCCAGGAACCGTTTGCGTCGCGGTAGGATAGGTAGTCTGTGGAAAATAGTTCTGAACATTTTTACCGATAATTTGTTGTAGTTTTTTTTTTGAAGAAGGGTTACATTTTTTATTAAGTTGCTGCTTTGTTTTTTTACGCAGGCATTAAAGTTAAGAAAGCTGATCGTATTAGGATGGCAAAGATTTCGTTTTTGCTTTCTGAGCAATCTGCTTATCGGACCTGAGAGACCCATTTTTAGGCAGTAAAATGAAAAAAAACTACAAAGTCCTTTCCTAAAATATTTCCCTTCGTTAAATATATCTTTGAAATCGACAGACTGTAAAAATCTCCTCGGTCTATCTTCTAAACGTTATCACAATATTTGCTTTTGTGTTTTCGTTTAGGTATTGATTAAAAAGTCTACCTTACCTTCAACACTGGAGCGCAATACGAGGAAGTCAGCATGGGTGGGCACGGTGAATGAGGCTTCGCCGTCCAGCGCCACAGTGTTTCCAGCGTCCATACTAGCACCTCTGCACGCCTGGGAGAAAAAGAGTACAAAGCCATTATGTTAGATGAAATTAAAACCTGCCAGGGATTCAGGATTGTTTAAAAGAGTTGTCTTTTTGCTGCACTGAATGACGAAGGGCTCTAGAAGGAACAAATTGAGTAGAATTGATGGTGAAAGTAAGTATGGATGGTCCCGGCCTGATACCGGCCAAATACCTGATCATTGTTATCTGTTCATATTAGTACTGATTTATGAGACCGATAAAACGTTCGTAATAGAGTTAATATGTTAATTTTGAAGATTGTGCAATAATATGTAGTGACATAGGTAATTGCACAATCATTTTATAGTAGGTAACATTGCACAACATTATTTTGCGGCTAGGGACCACCCAGTCGCAAGACCTTCTTCAAAATCCCAAGTACCTGAACGAAGAATAGCTTAGGTTTGTTGACCAGACTCGGCTGCTTCTCAAAGATGGTGAGGAGGTAGGGTCTACCAGCTGCATGTAAATTTTTAGCGACTATTTTAATTGCACAACATTATTATTGAAATATTGCACAACATTATTCTACGTGTATCTACCGCCTAGTCACAAGCCCTTTTCAAAATATCTACCTGAACAAAGAACAGCTTAGGTTTGTTGACCAGACTCGGCTGCTTCTCAAAGATGGTGAAGACATCAGTGAGGAGGTAGGGTCTGTCGGCTGCGTGAACTTCCCCACCCTTGTCTCCATGGCTCAGGATAGTGACACACATGCACGAGGTTCGAGAGTGGTCTTTTGTGGCAACTGGAATTATGATAGGAAACCTATTAATACTCATTCAATAATGCAAAAGTTTATAAGAATGCATGATGTATATCTATATTATATATATATACTAGCAAACCCGGCGAACTCCGTTTCGCCATCAGATGGCTTCGTTTTATGTTTAAAAGATAAAGATTTTTTTGTTTTATATTTGAAAAGGAAAGGAAAAATTTTATTTTATTTTACAACAGTCATAAATTCATTTCGATTACAAAAATGATATTGAAGATATAATATCTTCTGTTACCCTAGTACTCGTGACAAACAATGATTCGATTTCAATACCATTATAGAATATACCATTGTACCATTGTACCATTGTAAAACATTATTTCATCATCATCATCATCATCATCAGCCTATCGCAGTCCACTGCTGGACATAGGCCTCTCCAAGTGCACGCCACTGAGATCTATTTTCGGCTTCTCGCATCCAGCTCCTGCCAGCCGTCTTGCGCAAGTCATTATTTATTAAGTTGCTAATGCATTTATCTGTCTTCAATGCACTTATGATTCCTTAGTACTTTTTTTGCAAAATTAATTCATGCTATGTATCAGAGATGGCGAAAAAAAATTCCCGCTTTTCTGTTGAAATTTTTCCTGAATTTTCTTTACTATAAACCTCACGGAGCCCGAGACCTTTCCAACGAATGCAAAACCGTGGAAATCGGTTCGTGCGTTCTGGAGTTATAGCGTCAGGGAGGAAAACCGGACTTATTTTTATATAGTAGATTTTGTTTGGTGATTAAAAATAAAGATTTTTTTTTTGTTTTATATTAGAAAAGGAAAAAATGTATTGAAGATATCATTTTGAATATCTTCTGTTAAGTTCTGTTACCCTTGTATTCGTGCGTACTTCATTGTAGAACATTATTAAGTACTGTAATGCATTTATCTGTCTTCAATGCACTTATGATTCCCTAGTACTTTTTTTGTAACATTAATTCATGCTATGTATCAGAGATGGCGTTGTATGTGAAAAAAAAATTTCCCGCTTTTCTGTTGAAATTTTTCCTGAATTTTCTTTACTATAAACCTCACGGAGCCCGAGACCTTTCCAACGAATGCAAAACCGTGGAAATCGGTTCGTGCGTTCTGGAGTTATAGCGTCAGGGAGGAATACCGGACTTATTTTTATATAGTAGATATATATATATATATATTATTATATATATTAATATAGATATATCTATATATATATATATATTTTACGCTAAAATTTGTTCATTGATGTTGATAAAACTTGGCGATAATATAGCTTACATTTCTGAGTAATACATTTTGATTACTTTAAAAAAAATATAATATTGATCTCTGCGTCGGCTCAAGTCAGATAGTCTAATTAAATTCACGCTACTGCTCACAATGATTTCCCTACGCCTTGATAATTTTAGTTGATAGATTTTAACCACGCTCATTCACAGTATGACTACTCTTCTCTACCAGTTATAAATAAATAGTTATTAACACTTACTGGCTTTCAGATTCTTGATAATCTCTGGGTACTCTAAGTCTCTGAACACGATGACTTCAAAGCCGAGGTTCCCGAACAACGTCTTTAAGCTTTTCACATCATTGTCCGTACCATTCCTTGTGCTAGGCTGCTGATTTCTGTAATCAAAGTAAATACAAAATAAATAGAAGAAAGATAAATAAAGATAGGTGAATAAAATAAATAGATGTTATATAAAATGTATTAAGAAGACGAATTGGAATTTTTGGCGCCAAGGATCTCAATTTTTCTCAGTAAATACAAAACGGATCAAAATACAACTTGGTTACCTGAAAGTTCATGATATAAACCTTATTTTGTTAGACGTCAAAACATGATTAGGTATTCATATTCATATTCATATTCATATAATTTATTGCGTTCCACAAGTTTCACATGGTGTTACAAAAAGCTTACAGCTACGTACATTTGTGGACCCTGTTAGGGCACAGCAACATTTGGCATTTAATGCCAGTACATTTAAAATACTTAAAACTAATTCTAAATTATTATGGTAGTTTTAAACATTAGGTATAATAGGAATAGTTAATTTACAATTAAAATTATATATTATATTTCTTTATATTTGTATAAATATATGTATATTAGGAAATTATTTAGATATTAGCTATTTTAGTGTATTGTAGTGTGTATATTGTTTATGTATGACTAATATTTATTTTGTCGTTCATGTATTCTTGAATTGTATAGTATGCCTTTTTAGTTAGGATTTCCTTAATTTTATTTACATATACATTATGCTTTGGTTCGTTTTTTATAGCATTTGGTAATTTATTATATATTTTTATTGCCATTACATATGGACTATTTGAATGTAATGTCATACGGGAAGTAGGTAGCATGAGCATGTTCTTATGTCTAAGTGATCTGGTTTTGTGTTTGTCTCCTCGGGTTGTGAAGAAGTTACTGTATTTCCTAACAAACTTGCATCTTTTATAACAGAGAAAAATATATCAAACATACCTCTTTTTAAAAAGAGATTCACATATTATGGGCAAACGGGACCGATTTAAGCCTCTTAACTTTTTTAGTAGTTGAGTATAGATATACATACTCTTTAAAATTGTAGAAGGAATTTTTATCAAATTATCATTTCTAAATAATAAAATTACAAAACCATTTTGTCGCTTACGACTTTTAGTTATAAGCTAGCGCGCGTATTGTTATCCTCGCCCCGCTCAGACGCTCCGACCCCTTTTGGCGCCTTAGATGCGCGTGCCGGTTATGGAATTATTGTTGACCAATTCCTCGCCTTAAGACTACTAAACTTGTACGTAAATTAACATGTTGACTTCTGACCGGCTTTTATAAAAAACTGCTGACTTTCTGGATCGTCGATGTCAAGCTAAGTACCCGACCTAATATCAGCGGATAGCTGGACAGTTAAAAAAAGGTCGTGGTGGCCTAGTGGGCAAAGAACCAACCTCCCAAGTATGAGGGCGCGGGTTAGATCCCAGGTCAGGCAAGTACCAATGCAACTTTTCTGAGTTTGTATGTACTTTCTAAGTAATCTTAGACACCAATGGCTGACAAAAAGGTGAAAGAAAACATCAACATCAAGCCACAGAACGCAAGAAACACCTGCATGTTTGGCGCCTACATCCTGAAACGACCGAAGAAGCCATGACCAACCATATTAAAAGTATTTGTGGACAGGATATAATTTTGAAAGTTCAAAAAATTAAACACAAAACAGAGAGAGACTATGCCTCTTTCGTCATAGGTGTACCCGAACGCATGTATGATGATCTGAATAAAGCTGAAGTATGGCCAGTTAACGCAGAATTCAACGAATGGGTTTGGTTTCGTAAACAACAAGAAACTACATTCAATAAACAGCAATAAAATAGAAATATTTTATCAAAATGTAAGAGGACTTCGTACAAAACTGGACACCTTCCGAAATAACCTAATATTATTTAACTCGGACCTATATGCAATTACCGAATCAGGCTGCAATGAATCCATACAAGATGCTGAAATTGTTCCGCAAGGATATAAAATACTACGATGCGACAGAGTCGATGGCCGCAAGCAGGGCGGCGCGCTTCTCGTGGCCACACACCGTTTCGAGCTGCGACAAGTACATGTCGCGGACGCGTCGATAGACACCTGCGTATTTGAAATTGTTTGTGCAACGGTTCATTTAAATAATAGATTTTTGTTTTTGTGTTGTGTAGTTTATATACCACCTGGGAGTTCTGAAAATGACTATATGATTTTGTTTAGGTTAATAGAAAATATGTGTGATAGGTATAAGCAAGTTATAGTTATAGGAGATTTCAATTTACATTCGTGTCCTGTTAATATTACTAATTATTTTGAATATTTTATGTCATATTGCGAGTTCACACAAAGTAATAAGGTTCCAAATGCGTTGGGTCGTCAGCTGGATTTGGTTTTGAGTACGGGTCTTAGCGGGGAGGTGTGTGTGGCGGCGGCGGACGACGCGCTCGTGCCCGTCGACGCGCACTACCCGCCGCTCGCGGCGAGCGTGTGCCCCGCGCCCGCGCACCCCGCGCCGCTCGCGTCCTCGCCCGCCGCCGCCGGTGCCGCCGCGCGCAGTATTAGACCGCAGTGGAATTTTTATAAAGCTGATTATCAGTTGCTATATACAATGTTAATTTCTATTGACTGGAGTACATTGTATGAGACACATGACTTGGATGAGATTTTAGATGTCTTTTACGACAAGCTTAGTCATACTTTAGACCTGTGTGTACCCAGGAAGGCGTCTACCCGGGGAAACTCGCGGTACGTTTATCCCGAATGGTACACAGGGGAAATAATTCGAGATATTAAAATTAAAGCATATTTACACAAAAAATTTAAAGAATCAAAACTTGATTGCGATTATAAAGAATACGCTAAGATTAGGGCACAAATTAAAAAATCAATAGAAATAGCATACAGAGATCACAAACTTAAAATTCAAAATCAATTCGCGAAAGATCCAAAAGCGTTCTGGCAATATATTAGGCAGCGGCGGCCCTAGCCATTGCGAGGCTACGTGCGGCAGGTCTATGCGAGGCCCTTTGTCCTACGTGAAAAGTCTGTTGTGAGTGTGTTGTGTGTTGCTAGGAGTTATTTTCTTGTTGATAAAAGGACTTACAAGCGGCGCTACCTTCTAGGTTCGGCTAAAAAAGGATGAAAGAAATAAAAGAAGTGGAAAATAAAGCACCCGCGAGCGTAGCGAGCGCAAAAATTTTTGAGCTTTGGGTCACTAAAGCACCTAAACTTGTATATTAAAGAACGGTGTAAGGTGAAGTCGCGACCGCAGCGAGCGCGAAAATTTTTGAGTTTTGGGACATAAAAGTACTCTAATCATGTTAGAATGAACGGTACTGATAAGCGAACAGCCGCGAGCGTAGCGAGCGCGAAAATTTGTGAGTTTTGGGACATAAAAGTACTCTAATCATGTTAGAATAAACGGTACTGACAAGCGAACAGCCGCGAGCGCAGCGAGCGCGAAAATTTTTGAGTTTTGGGACATAAAAGTACTCTAATCATGTTAGAATGAACGGTACTGACAAGCAAACAGCCGCGAGCGTAGCGAGCGCGAAAATTTTTGAGTTTTGGGACATAAAAGTACTCTAATCATGTTAGAATGAACGGTACTGACAAGCGAACAGCCGCGAGCGTAGCGAGCGCGAAAATTTTTGAGTTTTGGGACATAAAAGTACTCTAATCATGTTAGAATGAACGGTACTGACAAGCGAACAGCCGCGAGCGTAGTGAGCGCGAAAATTTTTGAGTTTTGGGACATAAAAGTACTCTAATCATGTTAGAATGAACTGCACTGACAAGTGAACAGCCGCGAGCGTAGCGAGCGCGAAAATTTTTGAGTTTTGGGACATAAAAGTACTCTAATCATGTTAGAATGAACTGCACTGACAAGTGAACAGCCGCGAGCGTAGCGAGCGCGAATTTTTTAAAATTGTTTGTTTAAGGACTCGCAAATTAAACTCTGAATTAAGCACAAATAAAAAGAATCCGTGACTGGATCGAGAGCCAGTTGTTTTTGTTACGTTGGTGTTCCAATTTTTTTGTTAAATGGAGATCTCAAAAAGTAAACGCAGAATGAATAAGAAATAAATAAAGAAAAATATTTTTTTTCTTGGACCAGATATATATGTATTTTTTAATTATATTTTTTTTATATTAGTGTGGGTTGTAGCGCGAGGCCCCCCCAAGCGCGAGGCCCTGTGCGAAGGCACAGTTCGCACACCCCTAAGGCCGCCACTGATATTAGGTCCAAAAAAAGCCGAGTTAATCGCCAAAATATAATGAAAAATGGTGAAGATTTGACAGATGACCAGTGTGCTGGAGAATTTGCCGACTTTTTTAAGTCAGTTTATAACCAGGTACCACCGACACTAGATGCACAGGCGGCGGCGGCGGAAGCCGGTGTTACCAGTGCACGGGTACATTTAAATAACTTAACCCTTAATGATGTTCAAATAGCGCTGCAGAATCTCAAGCCAAAACGCTCATCTGGTCCCGACGGTATACCACCTTTTCTATTCAGGGACTGTGCCAGGGTTTTAGCGGGTCCCTTGCATTACATTTACAATACCTGTTTACAACAGTCAACATTCCCAGAACGATGGAAGATCTCACGCGTCGTTCCAGTACCTAAGGGTAAGTCAGGTCCAGATGTCAGCGGTTACAGACCAGTGGCAGTGCTGTCGACACCGGCTAAAGTTTTTGAGTCCGCCATTCAAAGTTCCATACAGGGGCAGGTCCGAGCACAACTATCGGACGCACAGCATGGCTTTCGGCCGGGGCGCAGCACTGCCACCAACCTGCTTAACTTCATGGCGCAGGTTATACCGGCGGTCGACGCGGGGGTGCAGGTAGATGCGGCGTATTTTGACTTCAAAAAGGCTTTCGACACCGTGGACAATGATGTTTTATTGAGGAAGCTGGCTGATATTGGCTGTACACCACATCTGTTGCAGTTCTTTGTCAGCTACATGAAAGATCGTCAGCAGTATGTTGACTATAATGGTTTTGAGTCAGAGCCATACTACACACGGTCTGGAGTAAGCCAAGGCAGCAATTTGGGGCCTCTTGAATTTATCATCATGATAAACAGCTTGCCGGAAGTAGTCAGACATGCTACATGTTTATTGTTCGCCGATGACCTCAAGTTGCTGCTCGAGGTAAGGGACGAGTCGGACTGTACGCGACTCCAGGATGACATTGACAGAGTGGTGAAGTGGAGTCATGACAATAAACTATACTTCAATGTATCCAAATGCTCGGTAATATCCTTTACACGTTCGCGAAGCCCTGTCTGCTATGAGTACAAAGCAGAGGCAACACCCATTACACGAGTGACACAGGTGCGGGATCTGGGGGTTAATCTCACTCCAGAGCTCACATTTCGCGAGCATATTATTAATATATGTAAGAAAGCGTACAGAAACCTAGGCTTTCTACTTAGGCAGTCGCAGGGCTTTACGAATATAACAACAGTAAGGGTATTATACGACGCACTAGTTAGGAGTCACTTGGAGTATGGTGGTGTCATATGGGCTCCACACGAAGCCAAGTACTCTGTCATGCTGGAGCGCGTGCAGAACAAGTTCACGCGCCACTTGTACTGGAGGCTGTACGGGGTGTATCCGCTGTACCCGCTAATGTACCCCACATTGTTCGTGCTGGGTATGGTCGGGTACAACCAGCTGAAGGTGCGGCGGGAATTTACACTGATACTGTATTTAATTAAATTACTCCGTGGCAAGGAGCACAATCCCGGAGTACTACGGTACTTGTGTCTCAGTGTGCCGGACCGCTATGTGGAGAGACGACGGCGCCCGCCACTGCTGGCAGTGCCGACCGCCAGGACCAACCTTCTGGCCAAAACGCCTCTCACGCGAGCGATCCGTACTATCAACGAAATCCAGAAAAATATTGTCATTTTTTCTTGCCAGTTCAGTGAACTCGCAAAGATAATTTTATTTATATTATGTTACCTAGATTAGTTTTATTGTACTTTTGTTTTTATTGTTTAAATTCATTATTTTATTGTTATATTTTTTAATTTTATTTGGTGTAAATGTGTACCTTGTGTTTCTTTTTTCTTTTTGTTACCTGAATGTGTTTAATTTTGTAAGAAAAGTGCCTCACTAACGCATTGGATGATATCTGTAATGTTAGTGATAAGGTTGAATAAATAAATAAATAAATAAATAAATAAAAATCTTGAGGAAACCTGGACTATATAGTCTGAAATCACCAACCCGCATCGAGCAAGCGTGGTGATTAATGCTCAATCCTTCTCCGTGTGAGAGGAGGCCTGTGCCCAGCAGTGGGACGATAAAAAGGCTGTAACAGAGAGTGAAGGAATATTGAATGCGCTTGTGTCTACACAAATGCTTGTACACTACAATATGTACTGCGGAGCTGGCTGATCTCCTTATCCGGTCGCAAAACGCTAATTATAAAACAATAGAAAATCAATTGTGTCTCGCGTGGGGAACCCCATCACAGAAACTATTAAATCAAAATCCAAGCCAAAAACTGCAAGACCGAAGGATTCAGTGAGCCGGTTCTACGTGAATCGGATTGTCAATAATCAATAAAATGTAGGGTAACTGTTTGTAACTACTTATACCTAATATCAAGACTACCAACACCTTAGTCTGCCCGTGACAGTGGATGCTAAAAGGATCCGAAACGTAGGGATTTAATAATATTAACATAACCGCGATAAAATCTCGCCTAGCCTAAAATAAAGTCGTGGTGGCCTAGTGGGCAAAGAACCAACCTCTCGAGTATGAGGGCGCGGGTTCGATTCCAGGTCATGCAAGTACCAATGCAACTTTTCTAAGTTTGTATGTACTTTCTAAGTATATATTAGACACCAATGACTGTGTTTCGGATGGCACCTTAAACCGTAGGTCCCGGCTGTCATTGAACATCCTTGGTAGTCGTTACGGATAGTCAGAAGCCAGTAAGTCTGACACCAGTCTAACCAAGGGGTATCGGGTTGCCCGGGTAACTGGGTTGAGGAGGTCAGATAGGCAGTCGCTTCTTGTAAAGCACTGGTACTCAGCTGAATCCGGTTAAACTGGAAGCCGACCCCAACATAGTTGGGAAAAGGCTCGGAGGATGAACCGCGATAAAATCTCTAGAAGTAAAAATCCGTAAAAGTTTTATTGAAATATATGTAAATTATGCAAATTTGGTACCACTTAAATATCTATTTTCTTTGGCTTTGGGATATTTTCTTTCTCATCCGTACTATATCATCTCACAAACCGCCTAGCGCCACCTATCGACCTCAAGCAACAACATCACAACATCAGTTCGAACGAAAGCAATGGCCGGCCGGCATCAAATTGTGCGCGCGGTCAAAAACATAAAATATACAGCGAAATACTAATATCAGTGATATTGTATGGCGATCCCCTGGTTTCCAGCATACTGTGAGTATCTAACTATTAATTTTTTTATCTCTTAAGCTGTTTTTTTAGTCTTAAGGACGCGTCCCCGGAAGGACGCAAATCAAAATTGGAACTCAATCAGTAATTATGAAATCGGCTGAATCTTAGGGTACAGTTGATATTTTGATTGAGTTCAATATAAATGTAATATCTCATATCTCAATATTAAGTTATAATGTAAATTTCAATAAGTATTAGATAATAATCACGGTACCCGCAAAAATTATAATATTAATGGCGTCCTACCCGATCAAAGACTATAAAACCACCCCGATCGTTGGCTACAGTTGCTGTTCTCATATAAGGAGATCAACCAGCTCCGCAGGATATATTATAGTGCACAAACATTTGCGCAGCCACAGGTGAACTCATTATTCCTTCACTCTCATAGCCCGAAAAAATATCTGATTATCTTCTAACTTAACTATCCAGCTATCGGCTGATATTAGGTCGGGTAGTTGGTAAAAAATGTAGTTTGCTCTAAGAGTATAGTACTTTTTTTTTTAACGACGCCAAAATTCATCAAATGACCCCTTCCACTGTGGGTTAGCAGCGGCGAGGGAGTGTCAGACTCTTACTGACTAAAAACCGTCGTGTTCCATCGTAGGCCTTTTATGTACCAGGGCCCCGGAAACTCTTTCGAACAATCCTGCTGGGTCCCGGGTACTTACTTGAAATATCTAGTCTTCTTGAAGGTATGGTGATTTAGAATGATTAGATACTTTTCACCACTCATGTTGTAGTACAGAGCATCTTTGTCGAACTTCAGGCCCTCATCTTCAGGAACAAAGATAGGATTGCTGAAAAAAATAATAAATATCCGAATTGACAACTTCCTCATTTTTGGAAAGTCAGTTAAAATTATGAGGTACATATATACGTTTTTTATAAACAATACTAGAATAATTAAATAAACAGGAAAAATTGTGACGTAGAAACCTCCGAAAATATGTCACTATTTGTAAAATTGGTTACATTGACTTACAATTACACTACAACCCATAGTGCAGGCTAATTTGTTAGCATACAACACGCACCACGGTGGGCAGAAGCAAGTCTGAAACCCATACTCCACCAAAGCGGAGAAGATCGAAGATAATTTTAAACGCTCAATAGAATTCCATTATTTATACAAATGATCTCATCATCGCCCACTCGTAGTATCGATCAGTGGAGAAATCTATTGGTTGCTCAAAATCACCTTTGTCTGGGCCTTAAGTTAATAACTATATATATGTTACAGCCAAAGTGATTAAATATATATTATACATAATGACTGGTCATTGTATATAATACCCAAATTGACTAGACAGTGTGATAGATTAATCACTTTATCTGGATCTAATTCATAATAGCTGGTCAAAGTTAGCCAAATTAATAAATATGGTATAATCGTCTGACTACTTACTAATTCTTAGAGACGGCTCAAGTTATCGACTCTTTTTATGATAAATCATCAAATGATTCCTCCCACTGTGGGAGAGCAGCGTGAGGGACTCAGAGAGCGTGAGCGTGAGCGTGCAGCGTGAGGTCAGACTGTTAGGGCTATTACGCACTGTCGACTAGTCGGCGGCGACTCAGTCCCTCGGCGACCGAAACAAAGGCAACAACCGGCGACCACGTGCGTAACACCTTATTTAAACTAATGAAAGTCACAGTCGCTGGCGACTCGGTCACCAGCGACTAGTCGACAGTGCGTACAGGCCCTAAGTGGCTTAAACCCACGCGTTGAACAACGCGCACCGCCGAGACGGGTCCGTGTCTCCCAGGAGACGGAAGGCCGATAAGGCACCCGAACTCATCGCACAGGCTCACGTCTACGGTGGCTGGGAGTCGTCTCTCGACCACACAGAAGGAGACGATGGCATCCCAGTACCTCTCGCCCCGGACCTTGGCTTGAACCAGGGCCGGGTGCGAGAGGTCGCCACTGCCGACTGCCTCGACGAGGACACGGCGGTGCCCTTCCCGGTCAGGGCACACTCCGGGCCGTCGGTACAGTGGCCCGAGCCACACTTCAAAGAGGGGACTTTTCGCTACTATTATGGGGTGCACTGTGCTAACTAGCCTTTTTCGAATTATATTAAGGTCAGCTACCGAAAACATGCTGCGCCGACCCCAAATAAAATTGGGATAAGGGCAGGAGGATGATGATGATTAAGGTCAGCTACCAGGCACTTTAGTTAGTTAACATGAAATAATAATCTTTACCTACTTGTTTTATTACATTATCTAAGTCTATGGAGATATTATACAAAAGTGCTAGTTAATGTGATTAATTCTGTGTCAGTTATCACTTTATCCAAATTGAGTAGATATTATAAATAATAGCTAGATAATATGTATAATATGCGGACTTATTACTTTGGCTGTAACATATACATTAAGCTAGTTATTCTTCTTACCTCGTATTTGAAGGGTTCAAGTTAAAACCCTTGACGTCAGGAGAAGTTTCATCCATATTTTCCATTGCTGAAACAATTACACCACTAGTTCACGCGAAAATCAATTTATTTTAAACACCAATTAGAAACAGGTTTTCACAAATCACTATAACTGTTTTTTTAGTAAAATAATTTTTAATAATAACAATACACACGGCTTAACAGTATTGTGGAATTGCTTTGTGCATAAGCGGTGACAATACAGCGTTTTTGTTCAAACTGAATCGCTAGATAAGGCTAATTCATGATAACAGAATGATAAGTTATCAATATGTTTACAAACTTATCATTATGTTTATGTTATAAATTTTTGAAATTGGATCGTATTCAGGAAAATACTGGTGCAATTTAGATATTGTGCAATGTACCTAAGTATGTGTAATTATTAAGATAAATTGCATAAGAATTGGTATTATTTTGGTATGTGCAATATTGCGAAAGATCTCAAGGATAATACACAAAATGAAATTGCTTACCTAATCGTTATTATTTAATTAAATTGCATAAGAATTGGTAGGTATTATACTAGTAATTTCTAAAAATGTTTGTACGTGGTGTAATACATAAATATTGCGAAAGACATATTTAAGAAAATACACAAAAAGGAACATTTTATATTCATATACTAGCTTCCGCCCGCGGTTTCACCCGCCATATGATATGACTGTTTCCCGTAGTCGGATGGTATCCTATGTCCTTCTCCTGGCTCTAAACTACCTTCCTGCCAATTTTCAGCTAAATCAGTTCAGCCGTTCTTGAGTTATAAGTGGAGTATAGTAGCCGGCATATAACTTGGCAAGCATTTGGGACCTTTAATAAGTGTGAGCTCGCTCATAGTGCACTATATTATACAAAAAAGTGGTCCCTGTTATTGCTTGTGCATTATTCTATGATTATTGACATCATTTATTGTCGATTATGTATGGTTGAAAAAAATTGGACCTGTTTTCATCTCACGATTCTTGCCAAGTTACGTGCCGGGAACTATAACTAACACGACTTTCTTTTATATAGGTATATGATAAGATTTATTTGCATTCCATAATGTTACAATAGATGTTGAAGAGGCTTAAAGCTAGGTAGTATTATGGATAGGGCACGGTAAAGTAAGGCATTACAACAAACAATTTTATTTATTTTTTAAGGTGAATAAAACCTTCTCAGTCGTTCAACAACAGCTTTTCCAAAACAAAGACTGGTGAAATGCCCTCTTACATACCTACATAGCTCCAACAAAGACTGTCTAAATCTAATTTACACGTCTTACACTTAACCGTCCAAGTTTACCTACAGGTCTTAGAGCATTTGAAGAACTGGAAACGCCTCTATGAAACTAAGTCTGTCAATTTATAGGGGTGAGGCAACGAAACTTAAACTACTAATAGCTCATTGGAGTATTTGAGCTTAGTTTTATCTAAGCACACGATTTTATGGGGATGTCTATAACCTATCTATAAAAGTCGTGGTAGCCTAGTGGGTAAAGAACCAACCTCTCAAGTATGCGGGCGCGGGTTCGATTCCAGGTTAGGCAAGTACCAATGCAACTTTTCTAAGTTGGTATGTACTTTCTAAGTATATCTTAGACACCAACGACTGTGTTTCGGATGGCACGTTAAACTGTAGGTCCCGGCTGTCATTGAACATCCTTGACAGTCGTTACGGGTAGTCAGAAGCCAGTAAGTCTGACACCAGTCTAACCAAAGGGTATTGGGTTGCCCGGGTAACTGGGTTGAGGAGGTCAGATAGGCAGTCGCAATGTAAAGCACTGGTACTCAGCTGAATCCGGTTAGAGTGGAAGCCGACCCCAACATAATTGGGAAAAGGCTCGGAGAATGATGATGATCTATAACTTATCTATGCATTGCTAATCGCAAAGCAACAGATGGATAGGTGCTGTATACTTCTATTTATAGTTTATTTTACACAGTCTGTCTAAATCTCTGTATTCTGTATTGTCTCTTACTACGGGTCTGCTTTGTAACATCTTGAGGAAACCTGGACTATAAAGTTTGAAATCACCAACCCGCATTGAGCAAGCGTGGTGGTTAATGCTCAATCCTTCTCCCAGCAGTGGGACGATAAAAAGGCTGTAACAGTAACAGTAACAGTAACGGGTCTGCTGGAAGTGATTTCTATAGAAATGAAGCACCTATGTAGGTACAATTGTATTAATTCTTCTGTCTTATGTGTTTACTGTGTACATAAATAAATAGGTTATAGAAATTCACTGTAAATTGTGTATCAGTAATGCGCTTTCGACTATGGCCAACGATCTTTCGAGTACCTTTAGAAAGTACGACCATGGGTGTCCGGTTGTCTAAATGCTCTAAGTCACAGGTACACAAGTCTAATTACTGCCGTCTTGTACCGTCCGGCATTGTGCCCGGCTCATTTGCCGGCTGATCCGGACATCCGGCAGCCATTAGAGACGGCTTCATCGACCTAACACCCTGTCCGGTGAAATTATTCGTAAATTTTGTTCTTGGTTTCGTTGTAATTTGGTTGTTTTGGATGAAAATCTTAAAGGTGGTTATGTATTTGAAAGTCTGTTAAGAAGTGTTTTAGATATTCTTAATTGTTTTTTTTTAAAAAGGACACAAAAATAAAGCTGAAAATTGAAAAAATAAAACTTGTGAGGCGCTATACCTACTTTAAGCTGTGTCTACGCTAGACGAACCGAGCACGAGCGGAGTACAAGCGGAGCCATTCTCGGCTTGTTGTTCGCGGCGTCAAGTGTGGACGTACAACGAACCTACAACGATCACTGTTAGCAAATCCCTTTGTGTTCGTCAAAAACTGAGACTAATGAATGATAAACTAGAGTGGGGACTATCCAACGTCTTGGAAGATTTGGATTATGCCGACGACCTGTGCCTATTGAGCCACACGCGAACCGACATGCAAGCCAAAATGGACGACCTACAACGAGAGGCCATGGAGATGGGACTAAAAATTAACACCCGGAAGACCCAGGAAATGAGGTGCGGAGTGACGTGCTCATTACCGTTGCTCATCGGCACAGAGGGAGTGGAGAGGGTCCACAAGTTTACTTACCTCGGTAGTGTTGTGTCGGAAACAGGAGGGACCGAGGAGGATATCACCTCGAGGATCGCCAAAGCGAGAGCAACCTTCGCACAGCTCCGTCCTGTGTGGCAATCACGGAAACTGACCAGGAGAGTTAAGCTCAAGATATTCCGGTCCAACGTCAAGACCGTATTGCTGTACGGATGCGAAACGTGGAAGGCCACGAAAGACATCTCGCGTAAGCTCCAGGTCTTCGTCAATCGCTGCCTTCGTCGTATTCTCGGTATATACTGGCCCGAGAAAATCTCCAACATAGAACTGTGGGAACGCTGCGGAGAGACACCGATCGACCAGCAGATCAAACGCCGCAAGTGGAACTGGATCGGCCACACGCTCCGAAGGGACCCCGATCACATCCCGAGGCAAGCCCTAGACTGGAATCCCCAAGGAAAGCGGAAACGTGGCCGCCCTAAACAATCCTGGCGGCGGACGATCATTGCAGAGGCGGCGACTATAGGCAGAACGTGGAGCGAAATAAAGCGCGAAGCTCAAGACCGAACGCGATGGCGGAGCACTGTGGATGCCCTCTGCCCCATCTAGGGGACATAGGACTTTAAGTAAGTCAAGTCGTCAAAAACTGAGCACAGGCGAAACGCAGCCAAGCACGAACGAAATGCTCGCAGCGCGCTCGTTAAAGGTTTGTAAGTTGGTCCACACTAGACGAATTGTGTTCGGCTCGTGCTCTGCTCGTCCTCGGCTCTCCTAGCGTAGACGCAGCTTTATATTTCTTGCCAAGCGGTATAATGGTGCCCGGCTAACTAAGTTAAGAAGGTCAGATAGGCAATCGCTCCTTGTAAAACACTGGTACTCAACTGCATCCGTTTAGACTGGAAGCCGACCCCAACATAGTTGGGAAAAGGCTCGGCAGATGATGATGTGCTGTATTTTCAAATCTGGGTGAAGCATCAGTTTTCCTGTTTTGCTGCAAAGTTGACAACTCGACGTAAACATATGACGCATTTTGGGTATTTTCGGTGGTTTTAATAATATATTTTTTGTTTATAGTATCGATAAATCCTATCAATATTTTATACACTCTTATCAAAGTCAAAATTCATGTTGACCTGTATTATTCCAGAAAGAGCCGATTTCACGTAAGTTAAATCCGTGAAAAAAATAATTGTCGAAGTCGAAAAAATTAGGCTATTTATTTAATGTTAAAATCCATGACTTGTTCAAACTGCCGCCATCAAATATGATCTTGATCGGCTAATCTCTTAGAAACATGTGTCATTAATCAAAATATGTCTTCAAGTCAGGATTTCTGGATCCCCTATTAATCATTACCTTCTAAGGACACTGATAAACTGTATTTGTGTATATCTTGGTATTCATAATGTTAACAGTATTTGGGAATTATTGAATGGTAAGGTCGTTAGGAAAACCCATACTTATCTATGTTATGGGTTCTCTTCCGTTGACTTTGTAGTTGCAAAGCACACCTTATATGCTGGGTCGATTCGTGGGTGTTCGGGCTGAAAAAATAGCCATGTGCATTTTAAAAAACTTTCATGAAACAACTCGAATCTGGAAGTTTGTGGTGTGGCTCAGAGAGCATTTAATTGTTAGTACCGTGCCTCATCTCTTTCCAGTCGTGTCGGATTGCCGTCATCAGCCTATGAAAGAAGAAAAAGAATCCATCTTTGATTGGGTGCATGCTTATGCACTTAGTTGGTATAAAATGTTCTGGTAACTGGCTGATGTCATTCGAGAACAGACGCAATGACCGACAATCTGTTTGGTTGTATTATCTATCGCTAGCACTAGAAAGACCAAGGCAGTCAAATTGACGGCAAGGCAATTTCATTGTTAAATATTTCACAAACCGTGTCTTTGTTTCTTTTCAAATTTTCTGACTTATCCTAATTTGCTATTGTTAAGCTAAATGCATATTTAAAAAATATAACAATGTATTGTATATGAATTGACCGCAGCGGTCTTTGATTGAAAGAAGCACGGCCCTTCTAGTGCTAAGTAGTGAGTAAATCAACATCATCCTCCGACCCTTTTTCCAACTATGTTGGGGTCGGCTTCCAGTCTAACCGGATTCAGTTGAGTACCAGTGCTTTACAAGAAGCGACTGCCTATCTGACCTCCTCAACCCAGTTACCCGGGCAACCCAATACCCCTTGTTTAGACTGGTGTCAGACTTACTGGCTTCCGACTACCCGTAACGACTGCCAAGGATGTTCAATGACAGCCGGGACCTACAGTTTAACGTGCCATCCGAAACACAGTTATTGGTGTCTAAGATATACTTAAATGAATGAGTAAATCAACAGATATTTAAATATAATATTAGGAAGCGCAGTTCATCGATTTAAAAATCCGACTAGACTTCTTCAGTGACTCTCAAACAAGCAAAGCTAGGTGGTATTTGCTCGGTAGTCTTACAAGTGTTTCTAGGTAATAAACAAGCATGTTCTGATTATGGTATGACGTGTAAGATCTGAAGATATGGAGTTCCGAGAGGTGTCAGACTTAAGTACTATTTGCGATAGGGCTGACAGCCATGTGTGATATGAAGTGAAATCTACATATTTTAACACTTATGCATAATTAATGTGATAGTCATTTACATGAAAATATTGACAAATATAGTGTTGTTTTACCAGTGATACTTTTGATATTATATAGGTTTAATTGTTTAGAGAACTGAATTCTTTGTCAAAAACAGTATACGTGTTACTTTGCTACTCCCTGTTTTTAACCCCCGACGCAAAAACGACGGGGTGTTATAAGTTTGACGTGTGTGTGTGTGTGTGTGTGTGTGTGTGTATGTGGCATCGTAGCTCCCAAACGGATGATCCGATTGTAATGCGGTTTTTTTTGTTTAAAAGGTATGTCAGTCGGGAGTGTTCTTAGCTATGTTTGGTGGAAATTGGTTCAGGTCTTCAAGGTCATCAGCTCGTTTGCTAGATGTGATAGGAATGTTACACGCTCAGTTTACTTGCCGTGTCTTGTAGTGTCGGGGGACCGCTTATTACCTTCATAAATACTTACATAAATCAAATGATACCTACCTAATTACAACATTCGTTTAAAAAAAAAAACACGTATCTAAAGTAATGAATTAGAGCGGTCCCCCGACACGACAAAATTTAGTTTACGTAGTGTTAAAAGTTATTTTTTGCTTTTTATAGGGTTTAGCGTTTTTAACCTTTTGTCATAATTATTGCGTACTTTTTTTGGGTCGGGGGTTTTTTTAAATTTATAATTTAATTTTTTGATTTAACAACTTCTTCAAAGAGCTATTACCAAACTAAAAATATTCAAAAAAATACGTCCAGCCTTTTCATTATAAATTACGAAACAAGACAGCAAAAGATTGATAAACAAATTCCGGCACACACAATCCGTGACGGCCCTAAACGAAACAAAAAAAAACATGCATAGTAACCGACTTCTCATCCATCACGACACTTCCTCTGAGGGGGTGGTCACGCAACCCTGATTAAACCCCCCACCCACCTTCACGCCCCACCACATACCATTAATCTAACAAATTCATTCTTTTAAAGCAAATTGCCAGAAAATATGGAAGAGTTTTATTTATTTTAGAGTGGGATACACTGTCAACTTTTAGTCGGCCGATCCACATGAGACACCAGTCACTATGTTTAATGCAATTTGTAACTACCAAATTCATGTATTTGATGATGAGAAATAAATAAATAATACTTGATAGTTTGTTGGAGTTGGAGAAGATGAATGGTGGTAGTAAGGACATTACAAAGAACACCTATTTAGCCGGTATCAAACCGACTGACCATTGGAATCAAGATTTTCTTCAAATATTCTTTTGGCCACTGTCGGACGACTGTTTAGTCTCCAGTCTGCTGATACTTGTATATTTTATGCCTGAGTAGGGTTGACAGAGTCAAAGAATAGAGTGTTTTGTGGTAACAGCAAGGTCATGTTGCTTTTTTTTTGTTTTAATATTTTTTGACGGATAAAGAAAAAGGTAAAGTCTGGGGAAAATTATTAATAACATTTTTCGGTTGACTTTTATTCTATTTTTGACTGTTATTCTATTTTTAGTTTTGTTGTTTAAAAATATGATTAAAAAAAATGTAGTCGATTTTTTATTTAGTACCTACTCCTTTTTAATTAAAAAATAACGAAAGATATTCCGACTGACGCGTTTTCACGGCATGACACCTGAATCAATTTAAATGAATGGTATACAAATAATTAAGAGCCCTAGAAAGGACATAGGCTGTTCATCCCCTTGCGGTAAGTAGTTCAGAACGTGAATAAAACCACGGAGACCAAATTATCATCAGCTTACCAGTACTTAAAAACTGATTAGCTTAGCAATCTTTAACCATCAACTTTTGAAAATGGAATCTGATAGCATCCACTTCCGATGTCTTCCTAAGATTTTAACCGTTAGACCCACTCCAGGGTCCCAAGATTTTAACCGATGAACGTTAGATTAGTATCAAAGGGTCCCCGAAACTTCAGTTAGACCTTACGTAGGTGTTTCAGGTATCGAGAGCCCTTAACAGTATCGAGTTCCCTTGAAAGGTCAAGTGGGTAATGTAAGAGTCCCATTTACGCATTGTTGCCGGGGAACCTAAGGTCTTGGTCATAGTATAGTTGCTTTATAGTACATATTATATTTCACGACTAGCTTCCGCTCGCGGCTTCGCCCACGTGGTGTGTAGATAAAGAGTAGCCTACGTATTAATCCAGAGTATCACCTATCTACATACTGAATTTCAAACAAATCGGTCCAGCCGTTTTTGCGTGAAAGAATAACAAACATACATCCAAACATTCTCACAAACCTTTACATTTATAATATAAGTAGGAATTAGTAGGATGTATTTAGAATAAATTTATACCAATACTAGCCGTTTTCCCCCGGTTTCACCCGCGTGCCGTGGGAGCTACTGCCCGCACCGGGATAAAATATAGCTTATGTTACTCGCAGATAATATAGCTTTCTAATGGTGAAAGAATATTTAAAATCGGTCCAGTAGTTTTTGAGTTTATCCATTACAACCAAACAAACAAAGTTTTCCTCTTTGTAATATTAGTATCTATATAGATATATCAACGGCTAGCTGTTTCCACAAAATATGTATTTCTTTTGTACTGTTTCAATCAGTTTCACCAGTGTCCTGGGAGAATTTCTTCCCGTACAAGGACAAAACAGCCTATGTTTCCCGGGGACAGCTATCTAACAGTTCAGTAGTTTCGATGCATTTTGGGTACACACAATCAAACAAAAAAAATGGTTCCTCTTTATTTATTTACCTCCCCACTCAGAGACATCATCCTCCGAGCCTTTTCCCAACTATGTTGGGGTCGGCTTCCAGTCTAACCGGATTCGGCTGAGTACCAGTGCTTTACAAGAAGCGACTGCCTATCTGAGCTCCTCAACCCAGTTACCCGGGCAACCCGATACCCCTTGGTTAGACTGGTGTCAGACTTACTGGCTTCTGACTTAAGTCAATTAATGATTAGCGCTGTGAGGCTTTGGAACGCTCTGCCTCACAGTATACGTGACAGCACATCGTTAGATGTCTTCAAGAGACGAATTAAAGAACATTTCCTGTCAACTTGACCTTATTTGTATGTATGTATTTATTTATTTATTATATTTTATGTTTTATTTATAGGTATATATTTTATGTTATGTAGTTTTATGTTTGTTTTGTTTAATGTTGTGCACTTTTAATTTTCTCTTCCCTATCGCATCTCTCTATCGCTCTAAGGTTTGCTGTTAGAGAACCCAGTTCTGGGTTAAGCTCGCCTTTGTACATGTCTTCTCTGTGTTGTGTGTATTTTTATATGTTTTTTGTGTACAATAAAGAATAATAATTAATATGAAGGAATGTCATACAAATCCTTCACTAAGGAATGGCTTAAGTAACCATTAAATGTCTCTAAGTGGGTAGGTTAGATACGCGAGGTACATATACTTATGTTATCGCATTGCCATCATTTGTCAGTTACGTGGCTAATACATAATACAATTTACAATACTTTGTAAGTAGGCGATACTACACTGACTGAACATGCCACAATCAGTCTGAAATTAAAATATTTCAATAATAATAGGAAACTTTTTAAAACGTCGTGGTGGCCTAGTGGGTAAAGAACCAACCTCTCGAGTATGAGGGTGTGGGTTCGATTCCAGGTCAGGCAAGTACCAATGCAACTTTTCTAAATTTGTATGTACTTTTTAAGCACCTATATCT
The DNA here is from genome assembly GCA_963856015.1 of Helicoverpa assulta. Classification (NCBI taxonomy): domain Eukaryota; kingdom Metazoa; phylum Arthropoda; class Insecta; order Lepidoptera; family Noctuidae; genus Helicoverpa; species Helicoverpa assulta. Next base: position 2,331,732 of record CAWLCW010000008.1, read on the forward strand.
TGGACACCAATGGCTGATAAAAAGGTGAAGGAAACATCTTGAGGAAACCTGGACTATAAAGTCTGAAATCACCAACCCGCATTGAGCAAGCGTGGTGATTAACGCTCAATCTTTCTCCGTAGGAGAGGAGGCCTGTGCCCAGCAGTGGGACGATAAAAAGGCTATAACTGTAACGGTAAAAGGAAACTTTCAGTTAAGACCGTTAAAAAAATGCACATGTCATGATTTTATTGTTCTACTAGTGGCTCGCCCTTCTACTAGTGGCTTCGCTTCGGTATTGTGGAATATTGATTAGAGATAGACACATATCATCGCGGAATTTTTGTTTATCCTTTTTAAGGTGTGCAATACTGTAGTACCTACATTATTTTGATATATCTCGGGCACATTATTTTGACTGCCTCGTTGGTCTAGTGGTCGCAAGCGCGGCTGCTGTGCTCGACGTCTCGGGTTCGATTCCCGGGTCGGGCCGAAATCGCTTTGTGGGTTTTCTTAAACTTTCACAAAGCAGCCCGTAGTCTGGAAGTTGGTGATTAATTCACCCGTGCATCGGAGAGCACGTATATGTCGGTCCTGCGCCTGATCTCTTTCCGGTCGTGTCGGATTGCCGTCCCATCGGGTTATGAGAGTGAAGGAATAGGGAGTGCACCTGTGTCTGCGCAAACGCAGCTGGCTGATCTCCTTACATGAGAACAGCCGCCGTGGCCGAAATCGGCCGTGGACGCCATTATATTAAAAAATATATATTTACTTAATGAACTAAATACTAACTATAATATATATTTACTAAATATTTACGTTACTTGAAACCGAATATTTAAAAAAAAGTAGGAAAACAAAGATTCAACCTTTTCAACGTTCTCTAAATTCCCAGCTTTAACGAATTTCCCAGTCCCAGGACGTACGAATTTCCCAAAGACCCACTCGATTCGAAGTGGTCTTCACTCGAACATGTAATTGAAATGGGAAGCTACTCATGTAACGGGGTACCAGTGATCCGACACCATTGGCGTCCGTATTACGTATTGAGATGCTATCGATGGCAATAGCCTTTGACCGACTTAGAAGATAGATGGTTGTGAAGTTAGAATTGCAGTTGATGAAATCCATACTAATTTAATTAAAGATTTTTTTATTTGTTTGTTTTTACTACTACAAACTAAAGCGTTTTGAAACTACTGAACCGATTTGAAAAAAATATTTCACTGTCGGAGAGCTATATTTTATCCCGATGCGGGCTGCAGTTTGATACCGCGGGAAAGCAGCTAGTAATTCATGTCAGTAGAACATTCGGATTTTATTAAAGCTTTGCGTATTAACTTGTTTGTGTTGTGAGAACGGATTTTTCTAATAGGGATAAAATAAAACATCAAAATTCAATGATGACTTTTATTCTAATTAAATTTAAGTGGAAACATGAATTCTTATAACACGAATCTAAAGAAGGAAACACTATTATATTCTTAATTACGAAATACTTATTAAATTAACAAATTGTCTTTCATTATGTCATCGTTCAAATAATACAACATTGTGTGAACTAAATAGAAACGCAAGCCATTAAGTATGGCACGAATTATGATTACAATGACAACACTAATTTATTAGAAAAACAAAAAAAGCGACTAAAAATAACGAAAAAGAAATATGCAAAATATAATCACAAACATTGATTTTTGCAAAATTGTGCCGAAAACGAGCTTTCTCTTAAATTAAGTAGAGGACAACCATTTTTTTGTGAATAAACTAAATTGTTTAAAGACTGGGTTTTTTTAATTTTATTTTTAATTCTATTACTATAAGGTGTATATTTTTTGAGGCCTTTAATATTTACTTCTAACCTGGTTGTATAAAATTACAAGTTTACTAATCAGTGTAGTGAAAAAGCTATTATTTTCGTTGCATTTTTATACTAATTTATTTTTTCGTAAATATGTTCACGTTGTCCTCTACCCGCATTTTACAATACGAAGCTCGTCAGTGCCAAATGTAACACTACTTATGTTAAAAAGTGTAACAATTATATGTAACTGTAATTAAAAACATTTTACAATTTTATCTTTATTTTTTTACCATTATTTTGAGAAGGCACATGAAAATTTTCTTATAAATAAATGAATCGACAGCGCGACGAACTAAAACTGAAATATTTCAACTCATTCTAGTTTTCACTAAAAAGCGAAGATAAATTATTATTTTATTCATAAAGTTTTGCGATTTTTAGTCGCAAGTGTGTTGTTACCTTTAAAGAAAATCGCAAATACGTCGCCAGCCTTTCTTCAAGCTCAATTATCGTTCTGTAATTCACTTTACGTGTAACAGTATATATATTATGAACGGGTCTTACATACTATATAAAAATACAACAATATACTTTCGGATAAAAATTGTTTGACACGTTGATCGCTCCGAGGTGAAAAAGTAAGTACATTATTAATGTATTTTCTTTCGCTTTCAAAAATTCGTTTTCACGTCTTTTAAGAACGTCAGCAGGTCAAACAACTTTAAGTGGTACCTAGGTGATATGCCACATACCTTATTTTGTACACACTACCGTATTTTACAATGTTCTATAATTATAGATATAAAAAAAAAATTAAAACACGAATATTTGGATTATTGAACTAAAACAGAGGTATTTTGTTTGACTTTCCTTTTAAATATTTTTATCTCAAACTTTACCGTTTCTTAAATATCAATGGTTTTGTTCCCAAAACAGATAATGGTTTGCCAGCATGATTTCAGCTTGAACAGAAAGCACAGAATAAGAATTAGCTTATTTACATGTACACTTGCATAGCCGATAGCAATAACAGTGAAATTGCTATGATACGGAATAAGGACCCAACATCTTCAATGAGAAAAAATATTTTTATATTTGTTGGAGTATGTAGTAAGAAAAAAATGTTTCATTCAAAGAATTCCAGGATCTTAATATTTTTCAAACGGTTGTTTATTGTGTCAATTAAACCATTAATAGTTCTAGTAAGAGATTTATTCCAAAATCATAGTCAATTTCATAATAAATAACAAAAACAATGTATATCGCTCGCTACGACTACGCTAGAAGTAAGAAAAATATATACTTTTTTATATATCAAACTAATATTACGAAAGCTCGTGAGAATAATATATTTAGGGTATTTTTGTATGCGTTGCTTTTTATTAATTACTTACACAAAACATTGCTTTTACTGAGAATCAAGTTGGAGTATTTTTTATTCTATTACACATTAATTAGAAAACCAAGCGATTAGATAATAATACTTTTTAAATGATGTCTTAATTTTTTTATATAGAAATAAAAAGCATCGCACACAAAAACCTTAGTGTCACAATAAAATGTCTTTTACATTTTTAATACTACAGTACACTAATAGATACAAACGACCATACACGTTCCCGCGTTTTAAAAAGTACCAAAACAATCCAATATTTTGAAAAAAGAAAAACAAACTGGAACTGGCAAGGACATATACAAACAGGCTCAAAAGAACCAAAATTTAAAATTATTTTAAAATTGACTAAAAATCCAAAAACTGTATACGCCCTTTTTACTTAACCCTAGACACTCGAAAACTTAAAAAGAAAAAACAAACGATTTTTTATATGTCTTTAGGATCTGCTGCTTTGAGTTTCCGGAATAGACTGTCTTTATTTAGTCATGTTTGTTTTAAGTAAAAACCGTTTTGAAAGCTGTCTTTTAAAAGATGGTAGGTATTAAAAATAATAGATACATTAAATGCATATTACAACTGGCCTCTAACGTCAGTAATGAATTATTAAAATTTTAATTTCCTTGATGTATGTAAAGTACAAAATTTTATGGTTTTATCTCCAAATATTTAAATTTCTACTTCAAAACTATGGAAGCCAAAAGTGGTGGGTTGCTACAAACGCCACCTAAAAAAATGCGACATATTATTTTTATTGTTACTTTAATTTACCTATGCATTTATTGTAAACGTACGCATCTAATATTACAGAGATAGCTTTTCTATTAAACAGTGGTCCTATTATACGTTTTTTTTTCAAGATAATAAGAAAATATAGCAGTGGTCCAATATTCAATTGAAATGAAATATTATCATCCCTCTCCCAAACGTTATTTTAAAAATGACGAAAACAAATGTTTCTGTCATAGATGTAACCAGCTTTAAAATTTATTTTAAAAATGACTAAAATATATTTTGTCATTTAGTCACTATTAAAATTACATTTGGCGGGTTATTTAGTCAAAATTTCGCCTAAACTCCGACATAAGTTTAGAAGAGCTATCCCATTGTTTCTTTTTAAAAATGATTATCATTTTAATATAATTCATTTATGATTGTGGTTCTGACCCTGCCTCGTTTAAGCGATATAACTATTTTAATGGTACATATTACAAATTGTTACATTTCCCTTACAATAACTACGTCACTAAAAAGCTTGACCAAATATTTTAGGCCGATAGGAACTGAACGAACAAAAATGATATAAGTAAATCTAAAAAAAATTGTCAAAAAAATCGCTATAGAGAAAATCGAAATGTGCTCTAAAGTCGACTAAAATTTTTTCAATGTTATTTTTTTCAGAACTGCGATTTTCAACGCTCATAAAATTACTGTATTCTTAGACTAACTCTCACTTACGTTAATTACAAAACTTACCTTAGAGCACTGTAATAGTAACAGCCAAGTTAGTAATGTCGTTTAGGGCGCCTCGCAATTTGGTATGTAACCATTTTTTAGTTAAAATGACCATCTACTGCGTGAAACTATGACATTTGCAATCGCTTCCATTTGACAGTTCAAATTGCTTGGCGATAGCAATTCATCTTGTCATATCAAAGCCATTGTGACTGTCGATTTGTTACGTAATAAGGCTTCTTTTTTTAAAATAAACCATAAAAATCTTAAGTTGTTAAGGCGTACCGAAATTTAGGCTACCGTAATAGGCATTGATTTACAATAATTAATAATCGAATTGAATAAACAGCAGCATTTTCAAACCAAAGTTCTTAACAAAATTTTATGCAACAATATGTAACATACAACGACGTAAATCAATTTTGTAAATGTAACAAATAAGTGTGAGTTGCACCATTTTACTATAACGAGAACCAAATCATAACCAGCCGTACACGCCTCCCGTAGGTTTGATAACTGAGAATGGTACCTTGATAGTGAAATGGTGCAACCGACCGTGTTCTAAATTCAAACAATTTTGACAAACGCAATTCTGTCTTATATAAAAAGGTTTTGAAAAAGGAATGAGCGACAGAACATTCATTTAAAACTATTCGTATTCGATATTTGAAACAATTATTTTATGGTTTTCTTTTGTTTTTGCTATTAAGTGATGACCAGGGTCGAGGCGAGGCGCGTCCTGAGTGGTGTCAATTCCTGTAACTATGAGTTCTCTGGCTCGTCCCAGTCGATGCTGGCCCACAGCGGCAGTTCAGTTTCGTATTCCCAGCCGGGGCCCTGTGGAAGATATTATTTTATTAATATTTTGTTCTTTTTGGAACATTACGATTGGAGTATGTTAGAGTCACACCTTTGCCTCTCCAGTCACTTGTGATAGTTGAGATGTTAAATGGGCAATTTGCTTTTGTTCTCGTTGAAATAATAGTCGAAGCAGCCATCCTAATATAGTTGGGGAAAGACTAGACAGAACATTGTGTAGTAGCCACTGTTTTACGTTTTTTGTTTTGGCCATTAGACTTAATTTAAATTGTAACCACCATTATTTTCTACAAGGAATAAATAGGTAATGAAGATCGACGTATGAAGAAGACCTAAATTACATAAACCAAAAATAGATTCTAATGTATCTCTCGCCATCCCTTACCTTGTATTTCCAGGCATGTAGATACATAACGAGGTCCCTAGGCCTTGGGTCCCGGTACCTGACGCGGCACTCGTAACAGTGAGGGTCCGAGGACAGTGCATCATTGGACCCACTCGCCGAGCTGGTCGCCAACCCGCTTGCGTGGCTGGATGCCGCTGGGGTACAGCCCGTTTGGGTCGCCACTGTCACTTTGTCTGACTGTTAGGATATAGAAGATTTTGGTTAAAATATTGTCCTAATGTCGAAGTATCTGTAATTAAGACTTGTAGATTCAACTGATTGACCGCCAATTTTTAAAAAAAGGACGTCTTTATTACACAAATGCTTGATAAATGGATGGTTGGCAGCTTTGTACGATCCATAGATTACATACCTATCTAGGCCAGTATTAAATATTGTTCAGTAAGATGGATCTAATGACAAACAGTAAGACATGTTTACTTCAACATTCAGACAAAGACCCAAGCCATTCATCAAACACCTAAAGAGTTAAGGTTTCTTCAGTCGCTCCAGTAAAAAATTATAAAGTATATAATCCTTTACATACCTTGGCATCATTGGAGTCGTCATTGAATGATGGAGAGGCGACGGGTGACGGCGCCAGTGTGCAGGGTGCAGGAGAGTTCACCTCTGATGGAGCCTCCGCGCCGCTTGACGGACTCGGGAGAGTTGCTGGTGGAGAATGTCATGATTATACTTTATGATCCCGATTTGCAAAACAATGTATCAGGCAGCTACGTTTACATGTTGTTGGGACGCTTAATTTTATACGTGATTTTGCTGCCAGCATGAGATAAGTGGGTTCTTGCTAAAACTCATGTTGTCTCCATACCTAAATGTAGTTGGTAGCGAGATGGCTCAAAAGATTTATCGAGACTCTGGTAAACGAAAAGCTTCAGAAATAACTAGAGTGGGTTTTAATCAGTAAAAGTTTAACACACCTACTGCACCTACGTTTCAGCGAGAGGGATCATTATGAAGATATTTATCAAGTAAAGGTCTTACGGGTCATGATAGATGAAGGCGTGACTCCTGGCGCTGGTGACTCTAACCTCGGTGAGGACTCTCTTGAAGCAGGTCCTGTGTCGCAGTCATCCTCACCAACTGTTGATATAAACAGAGTTAATTTTGCTAAAATAACTGCTTTTAGTCCTGTTTATTTTCTTGAATGATGTTGACTTCTTGAATTGGGTTACGATGATGTTGTGTATTTGTTGTATTGTTGAAGTTGACATTAGAACCAATTTCTATGTTATCGAGGGATAATGCAGAACAGAACCATTTGATATGCTCACTTGGCAAAAGGCAGCCTATAAAGAGCCACGAGATAAAGTCTGAGACAACCTCAAATCCCAAACAAAAATGCCTAGTGCCAATCTCTCGACAAACGAAACAGTTATATAATTCCTCCTTTCACTATGATAACATACATATGACAAAGTCCTAAAACTGACCTTTATCATCAGACACCGGTTTAGAGAAAAGCAGATCATCATCAGCAGCGTCGACTCCAAGCCAGTTCTCAGCGTTGTGGATAGCTATCAGGTCTCTCACTAGCTGCTCGTCTGTCTTACCCCCCGTGTCTCCACCCTTACCCCGGAGAGGGCCGAAGACCGGGTGGTTGTACAGAGGGTCGTTTACTACTGGGTAACCTGGTTAAACAAGAATAATTATGCTATGTTCGTCTACAGGTTGAGATTTCTCTAGTTGAATTACATATTGACATACATGGTATACTATTTTATTTTTTTTTGTCGACGATTCTGTATATGGCAAGTAAAAAAAATATCATGTTTAAAATTAGAAGTTCCTAGTAAACAAGCTTCTTTACCACCAAGATGCATTGAAGCGGACAAAGCTCATAATTATACGAGTTGTAAGTTCTACGAAATTTAGAAATTCGGGCTTGATCGCGTTTGCAATATTGTCACATAAGGGTCCGTTCAGACAGACCGGCTCGGAGAGCAGAGCAAATTCTTAACACGTTGAAAATTGAGTACTTAGTATTTGAAGTAAGGTTTATTTTTGGATGCGCACTGACAAAAGTGACAAAAGTGTCATTGAGAATGCTCGAATGCGCTCGGTGTGAAATAATAAGAGGAGCCGACCGGCTCCGACCGTGTATTTTTTCTTGACGTTTGGCTCCGTTTGCATGCTCTTTAATGCTTTCCGACCCGGTCTATCTGAACGGACCCTTTAGTGGCACTAACTCATTTTTGTTTAAAAATGTTTGTTAAAGTATACATGTAAGTAGATGATTTAATCTGATACAACAGACACGATTTTCGAAACCAAAATTTCTAAGTTACTGTTCAAAAATCCTCACCCAAATACTGCAAATGCACTCTAATCTGATGCATCCTGCCGGTCTTGGGCTTGCAGAGCACGACACTGGTGTTGCTGTTCACGTTGTACCCCAGCCGCTTGAACACGGTGGAACAGTCCTTGCCCTTCGGAGACACCTTGCAGACTCCGATCTTGTAGCTCACGACTTCTATTGGCTCTTGGCATTCGATTTCTTCACTGTAATATGGAGATTCAATTAGATTGAATGAGTCTTTATTCTTTTCAACTACATTCTAACAAACCTCCATCGTCTACTATCTATCTATACTAATATTATAAAGCTGTAGAGTTTGTTTGTTTGAACGCGCTAATCTCAGGAACTACCGGTCCGATTTGAAAATTTCTTTCAGTGTTAGATAGCCCATTTATCGAGGAAGGCTATAGGCTACTTTTTATCCCGGTACGGGAAGTAGTTCCTACGGGATGCGGGTGAAACCGCTGGCAGAAGCTAGTAAACAATAAACTATCAGTTTTTTTTTTTAAATGCGTCAACTGCCTTACAGATCTTTGTATTCGTAGGCAATCACAATACCTCTTTTTTATTTGTTATGCTAATAGGTAATCTTTGGGCATTATAAAAGCGTCTAGAATGACCTGTACTTTTATCTTTATGAAAACCTTGCCGTTATTATAAGAATAAAACACGAAATATGTACCGATAAAAACTACTAGATTTTTTTACTGAAAGACCTGAACCAGAATACAAAAGAGACCATCACCAATAAGAATTGAAATCGTTCAAACGACTCTCCGCAAAGCTGAACATGACAGGATTTTAACTTAAAATTTCTGGGAAAAGCATTCTTGTCATCCGAGGCGCGAACTTACACCTAGTTGGGCTAAAATCTGTTGATTGGACTGGAACATTGTAAATCTACTGAAAACTCGTTATTGACTGACAAATCGAAAATAAAATACGAACGAATCGTTGGAAGTTGGAAGAAAATGAATTTTCCGTCCATTCTCAATTTGAATACAATTTTATTATGATGGAGTTCTTTTGGTAGGAATGTTTTAATTTTAGGAAAATAATAGTATCAAAAGCTTCTTCCACCATCTTTCTTATATTTAACTTTATAAGTAAGTTTCTTAGTTACGCTTGCTGCTAATGCTGATCTGATTGTGATTAAATTTTCGTAACTGCGATTTCGCATAAAGAATTCACACACTACAGGTAACTTAAAAACTGTTCAGACAAAATTTTTTTGAGGGCTATATTTCATAAAAATGCTTGAAGTCGTGGTGGCCTAGTGGGTAAAGGACCAGCCTCTCAAGTATGAGGGCGCGGGTTCGATCCCATGTCAGGCAAGTATCAATGCAACTTTTCTAAGTTTGTATGTACTTTCTAAGTATATCTTAGACACCATTGACTGTGTTTCGGATGGCACGTTAAACTGTAGGTCCCGGCTGTCATTGAACATCCTTGGCAGTCGTTACGGGTAGTCAGAAGCCAGTAAGTCTGACACCAGTCTAACCAAGGGGTATCGGGTTGCCCGGGTAACTGGGCTGAGGAGGTCAGATAGGCAGTCGCTTCTTGTAAAGCACTGGTACTCAGCTGAATCCGGTTAGACTGGAAGCCGACCCCAACATGGTTGGGAAAAAGGCTCAGAGGATTTCATAAAAATGCTAGCAATATAAAAACGTTCTTCTCACAAACATAAGTATACCTCGAGACCCACACTACAACCATACATAGATACTTCGGCTTATCAACACACGTTTAGTGTGTGTAGATATGTGTCATAATCTTAGTTAAGCCAGGCTAATCTCGGTAACAATGCTAGGGTACGGTTACGTATAGAACCCCGGTATCGTTTCTCGACTCACAAATATTATTCTTTGATGAGTAGTCAACCAATCGCATTCAATAAAAAAATCTAAGAAGTCACGTAAAAGTCATTTATTATGAAGGCAAAAAACTGACTACATATTCATATTTGATAATTACTATGCATCCTCATAGTTGAGAATGACTATTTTTCTACGGATATAAGACTTCATAGATATTCGTCCTCAAAAATAATATTTACGAACTGCAGCCAGCGAAGATGCATTTTTATTTAAGCACTTACTAAGCTACGCGATGTTCAAGAATCAATAAACATTTTTGATTGGCTTGTCAGCTCAAGAGTGTCATATTTAGGAAAAGTTATCACAAAAACCACCTCTAAGTTGACGACTTAAGGTCCGCTTTCCTTTGGACGTGAATAATTGGTAGCGTCATCAATGTTATTGCAATAATGTTACAAGATCGATATCGAGTTCAGTGCTCCGGAAAATATCGACATTTGAAGTCATTTCATTTAACTAAGTCATTGCTTTTATAGCGTACTGCTATGCAAGTGTGATTTGCGCTTCATCGTTAGCGTTGGACTATAAATTAAAGGCATTATACTAATATAATTTATATTCACCGTTAACATTTGTCTATTCTTTAAACAGCTTCTTATTGCAGCTATTACTACTTAGCAACATCTATCGTGCTTCGAAGACTATCTTATGTTAGTCTATTCTCAAACTTTCTACAGAGTCACATACATTCTGTACATCATTTCAATCAATTCTCCGGTTTAACAATGATTATTTTTTGCAATGGCAAAAAATAACACTTCGTCCAAATTTCAAATTTTAAAACAAGAATTAGGAATTTCACGCCATTTTATAGCTTTCCATTAATTAACTTCATCAAAACACTTTTATTTTAACTTGCTATATATTTGTTTTAGTAAGATAAAGTAATTCACTTACTCTGGGAATTCTCCGTCGACTCTACAGACGTATTCCTTCTGTACTTGTCTGTTCCTGATCTGGTGTTCCATCTGTCTCGCCTTCTTTGGACTTCTCCCGAATAGTAGGAGACCTGTGAGTTTGGATAACATTAATAATTGTGAAAAGAATTTACCGATAACAATAATTATGGTAACGGTTATATTGTAACATCACCGTTGTACATTAACTAAAATGTTATACATGGAGCCGTACAGTAAATTATGTTTCGCTAGCATTAAGTTCCGCAACTTAATACTGCGAACTAACCGAAAAAAAATAATGTTGGCACTGTTAAGTTATTCAAATAAAAGTCCAATAACACCTAATAACCTAACAATAAAACCTGCCAATACATAAGAATTGAATCCATGACATAAGAAGCTCAACAGACTATCTTATAATACCTACTAACTATACGTTTAAGTTTTAAATCTCGCTAACAAGACAGCATAAATAAAACAGCAATAACTATTTAAACGTACAGACCGACCACTAAAATTTACGAAAATAAATCTTGAAAGACGAAAAAATAAATAAAGGCAACCTAACATTTACACCAATTAAAAATTCAGTGAGTGTAATTTTTCAAAAGGCTCCTTTTGATGCTGCGAAGAAAGATTTCGCTGTTTAGAGCAATCTCACCTGACGTTAGCCTGTCGAGTCTGTGAATGGTCCTTAAGTTCTTCAAGTTGTACTCTTTTGCGAGTATAAAAACGACGGTGTTGTGCCGGTATCTTCCACATGGATGAACCTAGAAAACAATTTTTGTTATTCAGATTTAAATTTTGAGCTAATTCACATATCCACCAAAATGTTGAGCTTAAACATGCTTTTTGAATGAGGAGGAAAATAGAATATAATTTAGGATATGATCAAGAATTATTTGATTATTAACATCACAAACATAATTTGGTATAACAACGCAAAATTTAATATATCGATAATAATATTTTTGTTGATTTTAAATAGATAACGCATAACAAGAGATTTGATGGTGATATAAAAAGTAATGACGACGAACAAAGCAAAAATGATAATGCAAGCAAATATGGTACATGAGCATTATAAGATGAAGTGCACACAAATATAATAATACCTGGTCCACGCAGTTCAGATGCTAAATATACGACAAAACGAAGCAAAATCAATAATACTTTATTGATATTTATTACCATGCATAAGGAAGTGTCAAAGCATAACTCAAGTGCTAAGATACAATAAGCGAGTACCGAGCTATGAAAAAATACATTTCGAGAGATTGAATTGCAAAAAATAATTTCGGAATAAACACAGACAGCACAGGGAGTGAAAATTTTGAAAATCAGCCAATTGATTCTTGAATATTTTAGTACATTACAAGTTTTGGTATCTAAAGAATACAAATCACATGCAGAAGACAATATTTTAAAATTTGTAATTCTCTAAAAGTTGAAATGAAAACCCGCATGCATGAAATCATTCGCCGTTTTACGTATTTCCGATATGTGCCGTCTACGTGAAATCGAGTTTGTATTTATTTATAGGCTATACAAACTGCCAGTCTACTCACAATTTGTTACTACAAACATTTGGGTAAAAACTTTTCAGAATTACCAAAAAAGGGACGCAGGACAAACTCTTAATTGAATCGACGTAAGCTTTTGCAACTCAATTTACCAAAATGTAAGAGAAAATATTTTCGAAACTTATTTCTGAATAACAATAATAGGGTCAAGTTAAAATATTTGGATAACACGGTACCCGCTTGAAAGAAATGAGATAGGAAGTATTTGGGGTACGGAATACTCAAGTTCTGGACCACTTTCAAGTGGTATTTTCGACAAGACCGCACATTTTCAACTCCGTTTGTGGTATTATGTTTCAAACTTTTGTGCAGATCACAATCTAGTCAGACTCTGACAGCGTACTTCGTTTGGACCGAGAAAAAATCAACCCCCGAATTTCAGTTCGCTATTCGCGAGCAGATTTATTTTCTTTCTCTTTGTACTTTCAAGGGTCTTTTTTAACGTGACGTTCTTTTTTGTTGAAAAAAGAGAAAATAATGTATTGTTGAAAAAAATCATGATGTTACAAAAAGGTTTCACTAACTTGAGGGATTATTTAATTGCCAACGATTTTCTGTCTGCTCACAAAGGTTTTGGCAAAGCTGGGGTTGGCAAAGGCATTAAGGTTTTTGTCTGTCGTAATGCCATTAGGTATTGGAAAAGGAAAAGGAAAATATTGATATTGAAGTTGTATAATATATAGAGGGTGATTCGCGGTCCAGACGCGAGTCAGAGCTTGACGATGAAGGCAAACGGTCCCAACGCATGACTCACCGGCAGCGAGCAAGGCTTGTCTAGCACGAGAAGCTCTTCATCCACGTGTATGATGCGCAAGGGACTAGCGAGCACTGGAGTTTCGTGCCTGGCCCACCACGGACACAACATTGTACATTACGGACTTTGTATAGTCTTATGATGTTGCAATTGCCTTTGAGAACAACTGTCTTACGTCAAAGAATTTTCTCTTCAACGTAATCAAAAATGTCTGCTTTAGTTCAGGAATTTGGATGATCACACAAAACAATTCAAACTTAAGTTTTTTTATAAAAATTCTTTGCTGTTACTAACTCAATATCCCCCTCTGCGTCGACTGAAGAATTTAATAATGCAGAAAAATCCTTATTTATAAATATTTCTATCGAACACTGGACTTTAAGTTGAAGATTATTGACGTTTGGGTTATTTACAAGATTTAGTTCTGTACATTTTAGAACTATGGCTTAGCAAGAATGTCAGTAGAAACGTAACATCTCATCCAAATGTAATAGTGGATTCAAAAGGACGTGAAGCATATTACTAACACCTAGAAGCAAAATATTTGTCAAATTTTGGAAAGGAACTTGTAAGGGATATTAAGGATACAAAACAGTAATACAAAGGTGATTTTAATGGCTTATTTTGATATGCACAGAGGGGTGGGAACATCAAAATTAATGAGATACGCAAAGTGCATTACAACATCATAGACAATGTAAATACTTAATACATTGGAGGCACAGCTTTATATAGGGTCCTACTTTTAAATGCATGACATTTTGTAGAACTTGTTCTGCAACTTGACTTGTAATTATTACACAAATATAATATTAACGAGTCATATACATACAAACGAAACCAGAATTGGGTAAAATTTCTGTGGCGTGCACGATATGATTTTAAAATTGGGTGTCTTAAAAATAACTGAAGGAAGTAACAAAATAGGACCTTATACAAAGAACAATTGTTCAGCTGTACGCGAAAAGTTATTTACGACTTTCTAACTAATCCCGGTTGATTTGATGGCGGGATTCTCGTATCTAACACATAAAATAAGTTCAAGAGTGTTCCGAGTTTGTGTTGAGATTGTAACTTTTGTGTGAAACATACAAAAGTAATAAAATCTAAATGAACGTGAACTTGGATCTGTTTGAACTGAATATAACAAATGAAATTTAAATTTTGTGTTTTTTGTAAATGTGATTTCAGAAGAGAATATCGTTATGTTAAAAGAAGTTGTTTAGTAAGTAAAGCTATTTAAAATTAAAGATAGAGGCATTCCTTTGAGTGAACATTGGTGCATTAGTAATAGTGCCGAAACTAAAATTCTACGTGTAGATGTTGGAAATGAAGTCAATCATGTAATCGATAAAGAAAACCAGAGTACCACAATTGATTATATTTTATAGATGAAGTAATATAGAATGTAGGTCAAAGCCAAGATATTTTACTTTGCACCGCAGTTTAGGGATCCAGCATTGAGCCGTAATATCAATCACTATGATGGGGGACGGTCGATCATTTGGACCCTTTTACATTCGAACTGAAGAAATATTTCTTTTCTACGGTATCCGCCTAACAATTACGCGCGTATAATCTATATTGATCCCTTCTTCGTCGATTCTTTCTTTGGGTTTGGAATTTATTGCTTGCGATTGCGTTTTGGGTAGAACATTTTCGCATATACTTAAATGGAACACTTTCGAAAGCTTTAGTTATTCAAAACTTCACAATAGTACTTACTCAGGACAAAAAATATGACTAGGTATTTTTTAAAAAAACTTAATTCAATCACATAATCCATAACTTCAATTTCAAGCAAAGGAAGACAAAAATTCAGCCCTCCAACCAATAATCGCGACAACAGCCTTAAACCAAATAGAATTTCAAATATAAACAAAAACACGTCGCAACATCCTCCGTGAAATTTCCACTTAGCTGAAACTGAACGTGAGCGGGGAACTAAACGCGAACATGTGTTAAAGCTAGATATGTATAGAGCTTATTGTATTGGTGTAACAAGAGAGTTAATGAGGGCGCACACAGAAATACCGAGCTGAGAGTAATTGGTCCACATTGTTGTTTCATTTTGGAGCTCGTGTTGGGCCAAAGGGATCCCGAATTTTCGGTGCGAAATGCTTAGTTTCAAGTTAAAGGGTCGTATTAGGTAAAAGCTGATTATTACGTTTAATACAACAATAGGCTTCTGATTTCTAAATAGGCTTAATGATCCTTAGGAAATTACTTCAATTTTGATCTTTGTGGGATTTCGCAAAATGGGCATAAAACCAGAAACATTATTAAGGAAAAAAGACTTTAAAGGCTGGTTTTTTTACGGACATAAGACGGAATTTATAAAGAACTTTGATAGGGCTCTAAATAAGGCTTCTTTTTTATTCCAGCGTTTTAATGCTCAAAGGGATTTCAAATGACTAACAAAAAGCTGTTTTATGGGAACAAGAAATTGAAAACATGGGTTCCCCTCAGAGGTAACAAAGAAACAAATCGTAAAAATACAATTTGCACATTAAATAGACCTTAGTATGGATTTCGTTCGGCTATCAACTAGTTTACGGCCGTCTGCCGCCAAAGGTAATTGAAACCACATATTTATAACGCGAGGCGGCATTATTTGTAGAAAGTATTCTCAGACGGTAAGCTGCTTTAGATATCCCTACACACCTATATGAAGTCTAACAATTTCTTCAAAAGCTAGTTCGGCAACAAAAAATTTATGAGACATTCACAGCTGAATACTTGCATTTCAAAGACCCACTGGATCGTTTTACTAAAGAAACATATTTTCTGATTGAAAGGTAGTCTCAAAGGAAAGTTGAGAGCACCAATTCAAAACCTACACCTAAAAATACATCGTTCATAAAGCCCGATGTTCAACTTGAGTGAGTGCTGAAAAAAATCAACTTTACCTCGCCTTGGCTGCTTTGCATGTAAATTCCAACACCTACTACCTACATTCTTGTTTTATTCCGTAAAAGCCGATATGAAAGTGCTTCATAATATTAGGTGTCCTCCATCATATAACGTTGCAGAGTATTTCTTGCAAAAGGGACCGCTTTACAGTAACGCAAAGGACTTTGTGAGGAGCTAGCTTTTAGGGGCAGGAAAGCGGATTTCAGAGGAATGGAAGCCTATAATATGATAGTAGCACTAAAATTGTGGGACGAACTAAATTAAATTCTAGACGGTTTAGATGTTAAACGCTATGTAATGTTCCTTACTTTCTGGCCTCTTAAGTACAACACCGAAATTCAATTTGTGACGACCCTTCACCAAAAGTGCGAGAAAGTACAGTGAAAAATGAAGTAATGTTAATAACAATGAAGTATAAAGCTGTTATTGCACTACTAAGCTATATTAGCACACCATGCAACACTTAGGGGTGACATACAAGTACTCGATGTATGATAAGCGTTCACAGAACATGGCTGTCTCATTTGCCACTTACGGGGATAGAGGCCGGTTTGTTGACAACCACAATGTCCTCGTCGATATGAACGAGGGTGATCGGTTGGCTGGTCACCGGTACTTCGTGCCTGCAACGATACACACGTCAGGCTAACGGCTTCTGGCCAACGTACTCGGAGCAAACCACATATAACAGCGAAAATTTCGTTTACGTAGACGACATTTTCGTTTTGTGAGGAAGAAAAATACAGTTCAGATCTTTTTTAGTTCGGTGCAGTTAAGAATACGGTTAAATATATTATTTTTTATGTTGGATTTTGTGTTTGTGTATCGTGTTTCAATAGAAGAAATGCTGAATGTAATCACAGCCACCTTTTGAATTGCGACGACGTCGTTCCATTATTACTTATTGAAGGCAAACATTTTTGCTCAGAGTTCGTTTCAATATCGGTTCTCGTGACGTATGAAATAAAGATTAGACGAGAACAGAACAGCAAATGAACATGCGTGAGCGAAATGTACCGTGAAGCACAACTAGACACTGTGTCGAACTATGAGCAGATTACAGTCAAGATAACAAGTGATAAAGAACTCTGTGTCTCTTTTGGAAAACGGCCAATATGCACCCGCATGCTCATTTAGTGCTCAAGATATCGTTATTGAAGATTACATTTGTGTTACAGTGGACTAAATACAAATTAGACCTGAAAAACAAACAAGCTTCGACGCACGTCACATTATTTAAAAATATTTATATAGTTAGAGTAACTGTGATAGTATGTAAGGATACTTAGTAAATAAATACATATAAGGCGAGAAAAATAAAGTTATTATTTACAATACTGAAATCAAAGAAACACCTGAGTTTGTAGGAGTATTGTGTAAAACAAAAGATGTCGATGTGTCTGGGTTTGTGTTTGACTAAGGTGCTGTAGCTATCTTAAGCGTACTACTGGATACCGTTGGGTTTGAGGATAAAGATAATCTTTTACCTATGGACGACGTTTGCTAGAAGATCGTTGTGCTTCAATCTGTAGTCGGGGTCAACTCGTTCATAGTTGACGGTGAGGGTACCAGCCCTGATGCATCGCTCGTACTCAGCGGCGGGATGGGCTCTAAACTCTCGTGCGAAAACATCGAGGATCTTCTCCCCAACCCACCTTCCTTTGGTGAATGTTGTGAACGTAAAGTAGTATGGGTAGACTTTTCTGAGTCCTGAAATTGCAAAAATATTATTAATATTAAAATAATCCCGCAAAGATTCCCTAATACAATTTTGGTTGTCTAGATTTGTAAGGTTCAGCTATACGTATCAGAATAATTAATGGCCTGGTAAAAATATACGTCAGACAGCTAGCAAGGCTGTCTGATATAGTTAGGTATCGCAGCTAGAGCCGGCTATTTCAATCTGCCCTCAAAAGCAACTTTCAAGAACACCTTCAATCTCAACTTAAACAGATTTCTGCTACTATTTCTACAAAACCACCAAACATTTAAAAACAAATTTAATATTTTTATTTCCAACCTGAAGCAGTAAAAAGTCTCTCAACATGATTGGACTTTCCATTCAAAGGAAAACCTCGACACAAAATGCTAAGATACAAAAACATTTCCAACATTTTAAAAGGCGGGTATATCGCAATTTATAAGTCGTTACCTCGAAATATCTGCATAGCCGTAAAGTAAGGGAGGGGTGAGGGGGGGTTGAATGAAGAAAGCGCTATTGCGGTTAGATGACTAAGGCCATTACATCATAATGGGCCTTTCTGACATTAGCTATATTGAAAACTAGCGTGGCCGCTGCCTCATCCACTTAATGTCAACGTGTGAACTTACGTAATGGCCCGATACCTTGCGAACCACTTTTTATTATAAGTACAGCATTGAAATTATACAGGGCTAATGCTTTTAAGTAGACTTTTCCATTACGCCACGATTCTATTGGTTTTATTTTTGTAAAATTGTAGCTTCATATTTTCATTTCTAAAAGCATCGACTTGGTATATTGAAGCCACAAATACATATGATACAAACAATAACGCAATATCGGTAAATGTCAAAACATTTAATATTAATGATATTACAGATTATCGAAAATCAGTCGTATCAAATAACGATACTGTATCAATTAAATTGGATACATAAAATACCTTCAGCCACATAATAGAGATTGAGCTTACGATTGTGGAAAAAGAAAATGAAAAAATAAGGATAAGAATCAAATCAATGGAAGGAAAAAATTAAAGGAACGGATTCGTTATTGAAGATAGGTATTCCTGTAATCCAATATCAGCCGAGGTTTGTAAAAAGCCGATCTTAGAGAAAATAAAAAAAGTTATTTCGACGAGACAATGGTGGCGTTCGTTTCGTTGAAGATTATTGAGAAATAATATTTTATGTGGACGACATGTTGTTCTGATCATAAATTATTTTATTTTGGGTCGTTTTTTCATTGGCTATGAAGTTTATTTTATTTTCTGATTTGA
The DNA here is from genome assembly GCA_963856015.1 of Helicoverpa assulta. Taxonomy (NCBI): domain Eukaryota; kingdom Metazoa; phylum Arthropoda; class Insecta; order Lepidoptera; family Noctuidae; genus Helicoverpa; species Helicoverpa assulta. Next base: position 2,350,894 of record CAWLCW010000008.1, read on the forward strand.
TTTTCATTTATTTTGTTTGTCTTTATAGAGGTTACTTTTGTTGAATATTTCATTGTTTTAACAACAATAAATCTTAAGAACTTAATTACGCAATATCTTTATTGAGCTTTTTTCATAATTAATAGAAATGCTAGTTCACTTTGTTTTGTCTTACAAAAACTTTTTTTGATTTCTTGAAGTCTGTAAGTTATTACTGAAATAATAACTAGAATGTATGGTTTAACATTTTTACTCACCATTTTCAATATAATAAGACGTTTCGTTGTAGCGGTCATCTGTAAAGCCAGGCCTTTTCGCTTTCAGCGCCTTTGTTTCTAACTTCGCCTGAAACAAAAGAGAAAAAATAATAAAACCATTGTTTTTCAGTCAGGCCTTTATAGTTGTGTGGGTACTAGATATGCGGAGGTAAAGGAAAATGTTCCTATATGTAAACGTGTGTACTGATAAGGCGATGGGCTTAAAGGATTTTTCTTTTGTTTTTTCGTTTGTGGAAAATCAAGTCTTGTAATTAACGGAATCTAGCTTTCAGAATGCTTAAAGGGTGAATTTTGGTTTTATAGTGTCCATGTGAGTTATTTATAAGTTGTGAGAATCAATGCCAGTCTATTGTTTTTTCATTGTTCTGGTATTTTTAAGGCATTGGAAAATTAGCTGTGACTAATCAAGGATATAAACATATATTTTGCATAGAAGTACTTAAGTGCTCATTTTCAATGAGCAGTTAACGAGTTATATTTTGAAACATTCTAAAAGCTGATGAATAGGTACACATTGTTTTCAAAAAGTTTGTTATGAGACGTTAAAATTTCTGTTAATAACGTGTCACCATAAAGGGATGTTGGCCCCAATTTCCTATGAAAATAAACAAAAAATTGACAGCACATTGTCGGCAATATCACAGCTTGTAAAAATTTCAGTCTACGGGGAACTGTCGGAGCAACGAGAAAATTAGAAAAGTTTTGTTTTTAAAAGCAAAACAATCGAGTGTGTTACAGCCTTTTTATTGATTGGATCAACGCTGTGTAATGGAAAGAGTTTGAGTAGATTTATTATTTGTTTATGGTTTTATAACAAAAAATATATGTTCCAAATATTTCTAAGTAATTTAGTATCCTACTAAAAATATATAGTAGTATATTATAAATGGGAAAGTCTGTGTATCATCTGTCTAGCTTTTTAACAAATATATTGAGGTTGACTTCCAGTCTAACCAGACGCGGCTGATTAGGTACCACTGTTTTACAAGGAGCGACTGTCTATCTGACTTCCTCAACCCAGTTACCCGGGTAACCCAATCCCTTGGTAAGACTGGGTGTCAGACTTACTGGCTTCTGACTACCCATAACGACTGCCAAAGATGTTCAACGACAGCTCCTCAACCTAGTATATTCCTACAGTAGTCAATAACTTATTACACAGTAACAACACAAGTGTGTTTTCCACATTAATTCCTAACCTACTGCTATTGATTTTTATTCACACTGTTTGTCGGCCATGATTCGTGTTGCAAAACTATTCCTTTGTTTCCACCGAAGTTTTCGAGTTACGATTTAGTTTTTAATATCAAAGTTGGACGAAACTATTGATGGTGTAAGCCGAAAACTTTTATTTAGCTTTTGTTTTAAGTGATTCGATTTTGGGGGAAGATGATAGCTTTTCGATTTCGTATGGTCAATTATTTGAGGATAAAATAAAGATGGGTTTAGATAACTATCGGCGGTTTTTAGTAACCTGTCTACGTGTTGATTTCCCTAGACATAAGCATTTGATATAAATTGTGTGGGGCTAACGTTAAATTCAATCTCAAAAGCAAATCAACAGAAAGGGTTACCTATTGAAATCTGCAGTAAATGGACCATTTTATTATTTTTTGTGGAAGTTAAAGTGCAATTCAGACTGAATCTAGAATTTAATAAAACCGGCCAAGTGCGAGTCGGACTCGCGCACGAAGGGTTCCGTACCATCTATACATATAATAAATCTGTAGAAAAGTAATTTTTGTACATTGAAGAAATTGACAAAAAAAATAGCCGGCATGTTAAAGGATAACTAACAGAACCCATTTCCATCATTTTTGTCATTTTTGTCTGTTTGTCTGTTTGTCTGTTTATCTGTTTGTTCGTTCGCGATTCACGTAAAATCTACGAATTCAATGCAGACAATGCTTATATACAAAAATTCTACGTAACTTGGGGTATTACTTAGTTTTTGTTTCATCGAAATCGATTCACTCTATCAAAAGATATGATTAATTTTGTGAATTCAAGATGTGAAATATTACGACACGCAATCTGTTTGTCAAAACTGTACATTTGAATGTTGTACTTATATTAGTTGTTCGGCCTATTATTAATCTTTCCACAGAAAATCACACCTTTATAAGTAACTTCGGAAGAAAAAAAAATATGAAAATTTTGTTTAGCCAAGGTTAAAGTAGCTCCATCTGTGGTAAAAATACATCAAATTTGTCAAAAGAGCGAGGTGGTAAATGACAATTAATTACCATACCAAAAGTCACTTTGGTGCGTTTGAGCGGATAAAGAGGATTATTATTTCAACAGATGGAGTTGTGTATTTTCCGTAATTCACCATATTTTAACACGTACTTAGTGTAATTTTTCGATAGACATTTCAATAGTGTTCGTCAGTTTGCCGTACCACATCAAAATCCAACTATAATTATTACCTTGATGAAAGGAAAATTAATAGTTCTCAGCCAAATTTAAAACGGTGCCATCTAAATTATTTTTTGAACATTATGTCAAATTGATGACTTTAGTGGAACAATTAATTATCATTTAAAGTTACAGATGGAGTTCATATCAGGATTTTTTCATAAACATAGTTTAGCTTATCTTCCACTAATGTGGTGGCCTTAAAACAAATTACTTTGAGGGAGTAGTATTAAGTAGACCTTAATTATTTTTTCTGATGCAAAATATGTAAACTTAATCCTAGAAGAAAGGAAGATCTATCTCTCGCAAGCGCTGCTAAGCGTGAGGTAGGTAGTGTAGGATTCTGTAGCTTTAAAAACAAGCCCAGATACAAAGTGCAGATAAGAAATGGGAGCTTTCTCGATTTAATACCATACACACGTAAAATGCTTTATGCGTCTGGAAACGTACAAATTACGCGTCGCATATACCAGAGACATGCTTACTTTCAACTTCTGATCGCAAATACACTGTTCACGATTACGAACAGTCTCAGTAAGACCCGAGCCAAGTCTAAAAAAACACCTTTTATATAAAACTACGTTTGATGTCATTCAATTACAAAGACAGAATTGTTCTCTTCTGCAAATCCTATCCACCTATATCCTATCCTAATCCAGCATGCATTGCAGGTGTGCATTGCACAAAAACCAATGGTATCCTATTAGAGAAGTCAAAAGAGTCGGCCTGCCAACGTCAGCTTTTGCGCTAAGCAAGTGTTCTTAATAGTACCATCAGAATTACATTCATCGTTGAATGAGGTGAATACATTTTCAAAAACCACAATAACAGTAGAAGCCAAAGCGTATGATCGCTTCATAGAGCTCTGATTGGCCCCAGGTGACCAACTCAGGTCTGATTTGTTCGTTCATCAGATCTTTGAAAGTGTTTCGGTGGATACTTACTGTCGTCCTGTTTACGTGTGACACAAAATATGGTATATAAACGTCCTCCGTAAGAGCGAAATTTTCCCGGTGTGCGGTAGTGACGCACAGTATACAACACTTCTGTTTCTTTTGATTTGCTGGCTCCACCAAGAAATGACAAATTGCGAGCGTACTTTTTGAAAATCTTGGCAAAACTGCAGGTTTCAAGTACGAACACATGAAGTGGACTCTCACAGATACGTACATTTTGCCTATTCGTGAACTAATGCAAACATTTCGGTGGAGTCCCTCCCGGTTTAGACCTAACCCCACATTAGGCGTGCGCGATCCTCGGGCGTGTGAGTAGCGCGTGCGTCGCGAGCACGCTGCGTGAGCGTCGCGTTTTGCTGCCCTGCGGCATTTGCAGCGCGCTCGACTTGACGTTTAACTGCTAAGGCGTTTAGCGGGCGGCGGGGATAGCGGGCGAAGGGGTAAGAACGCAACTCGAGCGCCGCGAGCGCGTCGCTTGCACTCTTCACACATGCCGCAGGGCAGCAAAACGCGACTTTCACGCAGAGCGCTCGCGACGCCCGCGCTACTCACACGCCCGAGGATCGCGCACGCCTAATGTGGGGTCAGCCTTACCATAGTGAGTAAGTGCACAGAAAATCCCCAATTGATACAAGTCATACAAGTGTTTCTCCCCAGTAGTGAAACTATCCTACCCTATGCGCCTGCTGATGATGATGACTCATTTTATCATCCATCCAGCTATTCCCCAACTATGTTGGTGTTGGGCTTCCAGTCACCGAATCTATTTGAGTACCAATATTTTGCTTGGAGCGACTACCTATCTACCTATCTTCAATCCAGTCAACTACACAAGACGATGTCCATGGTAAGACTGACAGACTTTCTGGCTTCTGATTAGTCGCAGCAGCTGCAGAAAATGTACAAATGATAGCTTTGTCAGACTCAAAGCATATAGACATAGATTATAGCTATTTCCTGTGAAACTTACTTACGCACCATACGTAATAATTTTCCAAATTGGCTGACTAGATCCAGAGATTTCCACAACGTCACAAACTTTACTTCTTTTGTTTAGATAAATGGTCACATCCACAACACAACCTTGATCAATGAATCTATGCGACTGCGAAGTGGTAATCCTAATTATACTGTCACGTGAAAGAATGCACCTACGGGATAAGTAGTATTTTGACTATTCTATATTGCACGCAGACGAAGTTGCGGGCAACAGCTAGTTATTTATAAAACGGACAAAAAAATCACGTTTGTTGTATAATATTTATTTAATTATTGTATTCAGTATTTGTTGTTATAGCGGCAACAATAATACATCATCTGTGAAAAGTTCAGCTCTCTAACTATCATTGTTCATGAGATACAGCCTGGTGACGGACGGACGGACGGACAAAGGAGCAAAAACAATAGGGTCCCTTTGGTACGAAACCCTAAAAACTAGATTTTAAATCACGAGACATGCCCTCATCATTTCAATGGTTTTACGTTGAAATAACTATAAATTCATAAGTCAACAACTTAATACCTCCTAAGATTTATTTTTCCTTTTAAATCCAACTTGAACTCAAAAACAATTAACAGTTATTACAAGCCGCCGTCTCTGGTTTGTTCTGATTAAAACTATAGTGCAGCTGTGGCTTAACGCTGATTGGTCGATCGAGTCTGACGTCACATCACTAGGATTACCGCCATATTGCTTTTTCATTCGAAAATCGAACAATAACGCGGACTGTTGTTACTGAAGATTTTATTTACTTTTTTTGTTTATTTTTATTGTATTTGTGTGTGAGATGTACTATGAACTACGTTGGTAATTTGTTATGTACAGATTGAGCGTTATTTCTTGTGATTTTAGAAGCTTGCATAAGTCCTTTTACGACAGTACAGTCACAAAGAAAAAACAGAGTGTAAGTAATTTTTCGCAGGTTCGATCCCAGGTCAGGCAAGTACCAATGCAACTTTTCTAAGTTTGTATGTACTTTCTAAGTATATCTTAGACACCAATGACTGTGTTTCGGATGGCAAGTTAAACTGTAGGTCCCGGCTGTCATTGCACATCCTTGGCAGTCGTTACAGGTAGTCAGAAGCCAGTAAGGGGTATTGGGTTGCCCGGGTAACTGGGTTGAGGGGGTCAGATAGGGCAGTCGCTCCTTGTAAAGCACTGGTACTCAGCTACATTCGGTTAGACTAGAAGCCGACTCCAACATAGTTGGGAAAAAAGGCTCGGAGGATGATGAAGTAATTTTTTATGTACAAAATTACAGCCCGCCGAATAACTTTGCCGCTCTGAAGTCAGCCATATACGGAGTATAAGCGGAGGTCACTATGAGAAAGCGCTTGTTTAAATAACTACAAAGATTATGCTAGATTCAAAAATAAAAATACATAAATCCATGATTTATCTTCTACCACCAGAGATCTCTCAATATTATCATAACTACGTAATCTACGCTGAATTTATTCATTTCTAACAACAAATAGACAAACATAAGTTATTTTCTATTTGATTTATTAACGGCGAGAGAACTTCGTATATGGAAATGTGCATTTTACCATACAGTTTATATTGAGTTTCAATTTATTGCGCTCTGAGTTATGCATGTGGTTTTAGCTTAGAGTGTTTAAAAAATTGGATACGCCATTGATAAATTCACCAGTAAGAAAGGTACGAGAACGCTGCCTGCCGGGGCTGCGGGATTGTTCGAAAGAGTTACCGCGGCCCTAGTACATAAATGGTTTAAGAATGAAGATGATGGCTTTCAGTCACTAAGACTCTGACACTCCCTCACGTTGCACCCACAGAGGGAGAAGCCTTTTGATAAATATGAGCTATCACTATTTGTTGCGTTACCTTATGCACCGGGGTAAATTGGTAGACTTTATCGCAAAGACATTTAATATTTATGACCCTTCCAGTTGGTGAAATGCTCTTAGGATTTTAGCAACGAATAAAGATGTTTAGATGTATTGTTGGTTTAACTGTTTACGATGTCTGGTTCAGGAGTTAGTAACTTGTTGACAAAGGTCTGGAAAAATAATGGATTGGAAGCGTCGATTTAGTAGTTTAGCGAAGGTTAATAAGAACTGTCGAATATTCTTTGGTCAATGCAATCTATACTAATATAATAAAGCTGAAGAGCACGTGTTTCTATGTTTGCTTAAACGCGCTTCCGGACTACTGAACCGATTTGAAAAATTGGCAGTGTTAGAGAGCCTGTCTATTGAGCACTTGTTATTCGGGTGCGCGTAGTTACCTTGACCTTAAATCTGTTGCTAATACGTATTACGAATAACATTCACCAAAATATAATAAAATTAAGCTAGAATATTTCTCAAAATACAATATTTTTGTATAATAAACTCAACTAGTAATAAAGTTACTCATAGATAACCCCACGGGGGTTGCATTGCACGCAACACACGCAACTGACAATGATTTTGTTATTATATATGTATATTATATACCTAGGTATTCTACCAGACGCTCTAATATTATAAAGGTGAATGTTTGTGTGTGTGTGTGTTTGTTTTGATGAAAAAATAACATATATGCTACTTTTTATCCTGGTAAAAGAAGTACCTTTACACGCGAGTGATACCGCGGGTGGCAGCTAGTTATACGAAAAAAGTAGATATGTTTTGGTAACTTGTGTATTCGGATCTGTGGGTACTAGTTTCATAAACCTCAAGAGTTTGTTTTTTATTTGCTTAAAAGCACTAATCTCAATAGCTATTAGTCCGATTTGAAAATTCTTTCAGTGTCAGAAAGCCCGCTTATCGAAGACGCTGTCTGTTTCTACCAGGTAGCTAAGTGCTTCCCACGGGACGAGGGTGGAAGCTAGTATCCATAATAATCAGTGCGACTTCATTTTAAATAAATTTTACCGAACAGCGCCAGAGGGAGGTTCCGTTTTTTGATTCATCACCTTAACATGGTGTGGTTTCGATTCCAGGTCAGGCAAGTACCAATGCAACTTTTCTGCGTATGTATGAACTTTCTAAGTGTATCTTGGACACCAATGGCTGTTAAAAAGGTGAAGGAGTTTTCCTTGGATATCTATATCTATATCTATCCTGAGGAATCCTGGACAATAAAAGTCTGAAATTACCAACCCGCATAAGACAAGCGTGGTGATTAATGCTCAATCCTTCTCCGTGTGAGAGGAAGCCTGTGCCCAGCAGTGGGACGATAAAAAAGCTGTAACATTTCAACATTCTCTTTTTAATATTCTCATTTTAACAGCCAAAACGCGCCATAACAATTCAATTCTCACCAAAAACAAAACACAAAACGCTTACTCACTTAACCTACTTTAAGTGCAATTATCTCACAAATCTTCATCTAGCCAACAAATGAATTAAGTGGAGATTTCCGTCTGTTACGAGTACAATTATCATCTAGCACCGCAACTACGCTGGGACTCTCTTACAAAACGAGTAATGTATTTAAATTAGGGTGGAGTCACGGATTAAGGAAACGGCGGAGATACCATAATGCGAGTAGGTCAGGCCTTCTTCTAGGTCAAATTCGTAACCAAACCGATCAGTTACTAGTTTACTAGTGAATTAAAGAGGAGTTCGGGTTCTTTGAGACAGCTGTCAACGAATTTTGGTAATACAAAAAATGGTCGGGTCCATAGAAGGCATATAAGGGCGAAGACAGTAACGTTCTTCGTTCCCCGCACACCCGCATTTTGGCGCGCTAATTTCTTAGTAGATTTTTCATTATGGCACCTCCGCTAGTCATTTTGTTTTCTATGGGTAGAGTGCACTCTTTGCCGTAACGCCCTTCCCATCCTACGAAATAATGAAAATAAAATGACTCAGTACTTGAGTACGAAAAGTTTGAGTTTCGGAACTTTTTTTGCTGTTTTGGGTCGTTGGGTTAAGCCTTTAGATTGCCCTGAATTTTAATGAGAGAAGTAATTGTTTTATGTTCGTCTATTTATAGACGTTTCATTATAATGTTTTGTGGTTTATACTTGAGCATAAATGGGGACTCGGCTGTCATTTGAATATCTTTGGCAGTAATTACGGGATGTCAGAAACCTGAATCTCTACCAAGGTGTGTCGGTTTGTCAGAGTAACTGGGTTAAGGAGGTCAAATAGGCAGTCGCTCCATTTGAAACACTAATATTAGGCTGCGTGCAGTTGGATTAGAAGCCGACCAAAATCGCTAGGCAGAAAACGCTCGATCACAAAAAAATATGGACAGCAAAATTAAAACAAAACACGATAATTTACTAAAAACACATCGAAATCCACTTAACTGGCCACAAAACTTATTATTAACTCACATTTAACAAACATAAACTGGTGGTCACAATTTATAATTCATCAGCTCCACACTTGGTGTTCCCGTTTTATGGGCACTCAGTGTAATTTGGTACCATATCTGTACCTCTACCATGAGCTTAACGGTTCCCTAAATTCTATCTATCTGCTATTTTGCCTACTAGAGATAGATAGTAATACAACAGATAGGATATTGGGAATGTCCAATATTTAATGGCAATATGGCATATTGTATACAGCAATACACTCATTGTATGTATAGTGTACCAATGTATGTTTGTTGCTGAAAGGTTCTTCTACAACAGACATACATGTGTTGCTGGGGATTTTGTTGCGCCACTTCTTCTTCAAGAAAATCACATAGGAACTGGCGAAAGATGGGCATTTTGGGGGCTGCCTATTGTAAATTTTGACGTGCAGAAAGTGCCGTTTTGCAGCCAAATTTGAACTAATAATTTTGAGTTTGAGTTTAAGTTTAGACGTAAAGCAATAAATAGTATTTGTTAATATTCGATACCAACTTCGTAAATTTTTTTCACCGCCTATAGCGGTCATTTACGGAACTACAATTTGCCATACAAAAAATATACGTACTCTGTATCGAGTATCGACAAATACAGTGACTTTAAACCCATGGTAGAGGGTAGTGATCGCGTGATCGAAGTTATTTTGTCCCGAAGTGTAGTAATGCCGTCTTTATGTGCTCGCCAGTGTAATGTCTTTATTTATACACACGACTTTTCAGTGTTGAGGTGGGTTTTATGAGCAGACAGTTCGTGTAGGGTTAATTTCTTTGAAAAATAAAATCTATGTAGATAAAAAGACAAATCTACAAAAAGTAGAAACTTTTTGTAGATTTAAGAATAAATTGCAGCAAAGAGAGTTAAATACGGTTTCGAATAAAATGTTTATTTGGTAATACTTGTCATATTGACCTTAACTTCGAAAAAAAAAATCCCAACAAATTGAGAACCTCCTCCTTTTTGGGAAGTCGGTTAAACTACTACTTGACGTAATCTCCAAACAGTACAGCACACATATTCTGTTTAATACAAATACGACCAAAGTAAGGAGGATTCATAAATGTATGTATGTATTTCAAAGTCCAGTATCACAAAGAGATAATACCTAAATACAATACACTCGTATACCAACTATCTCATATTTCTCATTGTATGAAAGCACTTGTATCTTCAGAGTACTCAGAAGCAAACATTTTAAATTCTGAGTAGTACATTCACGTACAAAATTATAAACACAACTATTGGTGGGATTTAGACTTGATTTACTGAATATTGTTCAATAAGCGTTGAAGAAATCTCGTTGGTTCACGTTGCGGTTTATAAATAGTTCTCTAATCGCATTTTTATACAAGGTGTTGATTTGCATTTGTGCCATACTTCAGAAGGAGGACATAAAATACGTAAATAATCGATTGGAATTACAGTAGACGGGAAATAGTTAATATGCACTGCTTTTTTTGTCATTGTAATGTCATAGCATTTCAGAAGTAATCCAATTTTATGAATGAAATTTATGAATAATCGTTGCGTATGCTTTGTGTTTGCGTTTGTGTGAGGGCGCAGCACGGTTTTAAGGCCAGTAACATACGCGCCAAGTTTAAATACGGCTAGATGACATTGACGGATTTCCGAAAAAAAAAATAAACAAAAATTTTTGTACCAATTTTCTTATTGATTTGGGTTGAGAATCATTAGTATAATTACGTCCTTGACTATGGCACGGATGCAAATCAACAGCTTGTATACATGTTTCTGAATAATCGGGACCTTAATTTGATACTACTCTATATAAAGGTATGATACCTTTTTATTTTCCCGACGGTTCTGGAAAATTGCACTGACTGTGAATGAAATAGATGATGTATATTTTTTAAAACTCTTTTTTATGCGAGGTAGAAAATTACATAATAATTTATCAATTAAGTTTTTAATTAGTAGTTGCAGTAACATTTTTCCACATGACTGTACGTTTGTAACTTTTCTAGTGTAGTTCTGGATTATGAATGGATGATGAAAAAAGATTTGTTTTGCAAAGATAAAGATAAATAGTAAATTATACTGTCTTTTGTGAAAACGTACCTTTTTTAAGTCCTTATTAATATCCGTGTCATCTGCTTTTCTCTTTTCACAGGATAATATGCAGTTCTTTCCGTTGTCTTTTTCTCCCTGTAAAAGAAGAAAACGTAATATAAGCTTTGGTTTTAACATTAACATCACAAACACTATAGTAGCATGTATAAAAAACCTGAAGAATATGTAAAACCTGACAAAAAATCCTCATTTACAAAACCTTTGAGATTCAAATAACATTATTTAAAACTGGCTTCTGCCAGCGGTTTCACCCGCATCCCGTGGGAACTACTGCCCGTACCGAGATAAAAAGTAGCCTATAGCCTTCCTCGATAAATGGGCTATCTAACACTGAAAGAAATTTTTAAATCGGACCAGTAGTTCCTGAGATTAGCGCGTTCAAACAAACAAACAAACAAACTCTTCAGCTTTATAATATTAGTATAGATAACTCCCTTATCTTTTAGTTTTGTTATTATTCAAAAACCCCGTAAACAAAATTATTATACAGGACGTTTCACTTTCCAAATCATTCTTAATGGTCAAATACTCTTCGTTTCCTACTACACACTTAAATGTTTTTTGTTTCATACAACTGTATTTGTAAACTAACCCTTAAATGCATATTTCAGTGTACCATATTAGGTACAGATTAGATCGCCTTACAAAGGAGTAATGTAAATCTCTTAGCCGGGGTCGAACGGGAAGGAATGCGGTCCCCTCGAGTCCAGGACGGAATGCTATAATGCACCATCCTGTAGGTATCAGGTACACTTATAATGAAATATTTCGCATTTTATTTCCGCACTTTTGCTGCATTGGTACGTAGGTTTGAAGAAAGAATTTTTTTGTTTTTTTTTTTTTATCTTGGTTCGTGAACCTAATTAAAAATATAGTAAAAAATATACTTCTGATTGTAAGATTATGATGTGTAACAATACTTTTCCGTTGTAGGAAAAATTATGCAAATGACCTTACAATTTTGAACGTGTCTGTATTTCAATTTTATTGAAAAAAAAAAACTGCAGAAACGGCAAAAAAATGACGAAAAATTCAATAAATGTCGAAACAAGCATTGGTTTCACACAAACGCAATTACGTTTTTTATGCACACAACATTTTCAATAAAACCTTTCAACCCTAAAAATCATTAAAAAAAAAAAACTCCCCCACACACAACCCGGTCCACACCTACAAACAACCAATTAACCCGATTTAATTCAAATAAAGAACATGTACGTTCGAATTTCGAAACCAATCGGAATCACCAATCAGAACGGTCGGAAAAACAATTGGTCGCTATTACTACTAAGGCTGATCGCAAACGAATGAGTAAAAATAGTCGACTAAGTAAAAATGTTTGCCGTGGCAATTTCTTTCTGTAAATGTTTTGTTTGTAAAACAAATTGCATTTTGTTTCAACGTTTTTGTCGTGCTTCTCTTGTTTTTAATTCTGGAAACAGAATTAACTTACAAGGGTCAAGGGATTTTTTGTCAAATGAAACAACTTTAATGTTTTTGCGTACTTTAATGTAAAGGTTAATGTAACTAACTAAAAGGCAATTCTAAGGTCATTGACCTGCAGTTTTTGTATGCAAAGAAAATGCCATCCAAAATGGACGCCACTTAAGTTTTTTTTTAAATACCTAGAGTCATACTACACTATTTACATACTACACGTGTTTCGAAATATCAGCTGTTCGTAGCACCGCTACGCTCGTAGCACGTAGGGTGGCGTAGCGTATTGATCGTAGCGACGACTGGTCGACGGGTCGCTCCCACGATTCTAAGTTTCTAACTATTGTTCCGTAAGGCTTAATTTTTAAGTTTTTTTCGCTGGTAATTAAATTACTTTTTTATGCCAAGTAAATTTTGTCAATATATATCACATTTCGAGGGTACACACTAATTTACTAAAGACTTATAAAATTGTTTGCTGATTTTTCCCATAAGCTAGGCCATACTCCTAAGGTCACTCTAGTATAGTAGACTACATAATATTTCATTCCCATGCACAACACCATTGCTGTTATATTTCCGATAGGATTCTCAAACAAAAAACTATGGAATTTATTTTATTTTTCGTCCATAACCAAAATAAATGTTACTAACCGATTTCCCGCGGTTTCACCCGCGCCCCGTGGGAACTACTGCCAGTACCGTAATATAATATAGCCTATGTTACTCGTGAAGAGAGTAGCTTTCCAAAAGTGAAATTTTTAAAATTCCAAATAAATTTCCTCTATCATCATCATCATCCATGATCAGCCTATCGCAGTCCACTGCTGGACATAGGCCTCTCCAAGTGCCAATATATTTCCTCTATGTTAGTGTATACAGGAATGAATTTTAAGCAGTGCGCAAAAAAAAAACTGGAGGTCCAGAATCATTAAGAGAACATATCTGCATCATCAGCAAAAAAAATTTTTCATTATTTTGTCCGCCCTAAAATCAGCAAAATATGGACACCAACTATTCTTACGCGCTTGGAGCAGCGCTCGCGTCAGTAAACCGGTTTCGCGTTGCCGCCGTGCCTACTATGACGACTGTGACCGTACAATCGGTTACAAAATAAACATCTTTCGCTATCAATAACTTTTCTTTTTTGTACTAAAACACGACAAAATAAAAATATACGTATCTATAAAACTTATTTAACTATAAGTTGACAAAGTTTGCGCACTGGATAAAATTCATTCCTGTATTTAGGCTAAAAATGAGCCATAAGAAACTATGTAAAGAAAATGAATCCAACGTATTTTCTTGAGGATAAAAAATGACAGCTACGTCTGACAGTTTGGCTTGACCCACGTATTGCCTTACTGAGGCTTATGAGCCAGATTGATGCCTCTGTTGAGGGTCATACAAAGCCTTCTGACTCTGAAATATTATACTTATTTCGTAGCCTGAAAAATCTTGAAGGTTTGGCTAAGCTAGCTGTATGAGTTTGGTAATGATTGTGAGGAAATTATTTTACCCAAAGAAAGGTATTACTTTGGTCTGTGTTCGTGTGCTAAAACAAATACAGGAAAAAGTATCAAAATAATGGAACCAATTTTCGCGTTATTTTCGATAATAAAAATCAAGTAAACTTTATTGCAAAAGATTAGCATTTTTAATGCCTGCTCGATTTAAAAAAGACAACGATGCAGACCCATTAGTTAAACAATCGATGTGTATCACATATGACTCATGGAACAGTGAAGTTGTTAACTTTATATTATTTTTTAGGTTAAAAGTATGAACATAGATATGTATAAAACATCGACGCACCACAGCACCAAACCCTCACCACTTCACAGGTACACCACTCAATTCAAACCCCTTGACCCGTTTGACACATAACCCTAAAATGGCAACGCATTGTTCACTCAACCCCCCGCTGGCTGTGCAATCAGACGGTTTGTCAGTCAAAGCCTGTGCGAGCTAATTGTAGCACCCTGTATGTGCGTTGCTTTTTAAACGAATGTTAGCGTTCGCGGGTTTTGTGACAATTTGTCACGTTGGTTCGTGGTGTCTTTTTATTTAAATTTGGAACGTTGAAAATGTTTTTTTTTTTTATGAAAGGTACGTGATGTTTGTCGTAGAAATAAACTTAAAAGAGGTTGGATGGAGTTATTTTACAAATATAGTTCTGCATTTTTTTTTTGTCTTCAATTGATGAACTATATTAGCTAAATCATTGATCCAAGCGGATTTTTTAAATTAAAATGTCCCATTTTCAAAAGCTTTTCTAAAAAAAGTCGATAAAAAGTTTATTATTATGAAACAGCTACAGAAATAAATACCTTTTATACGCTAAACAAACAAGGTAACTTTGTCTTACTTGTCAATTAGCAATAATAACAAAAGCGATTTTGAAACGCTTTGTTCAAAAATCCTTCACAAGTTGAAAGTTGTTCAAACAGTCTAAGGCTGATTTCAGACGCTTTATTCGAGCCAACGTTCACTCCAATGACTCCTTTACTTTTCATTCCATGTTCACACGACTAGACGAAAAAATATAACTGATCACTCGCAAGTCCACCCAGGAGGTTGTCAACTGCTTAACCGGCCTTTCCTGTCGAAAGCCTTAAAAATATAATTTTTATAATTTGTTTATGGCTGAAACCGAGTGAAATTCCTTTTTTGTATTCCGACCGTACACTTTTCTTTCACTCGGTGGTCACTATACAAGCTGTTGATTTGCATCCGTGCCATATTCAAAGACGTAATTATGCTAATGATTCTCGACCCAAATCAACAAAAAAATTAATTTAACTTTTTTTTTTTTTTCGGATTCCGTCAATGTCATCTAGCCGTATTTAAACTTGGCGCGTGTGTTACTGGCCTTAAAACCGTGCTGCGCCCTCACACAAACGCAAACACAAAGCATACGCAACGATCATTCATAAACATTCATAAAATTGGATTACTTCTGAAATTCTACGACATTACAATGACAAAAAAAGCAGCCATTTCCCGTCTTCTGTAATTACAATCGATTATTTACTTATTTTATGTCCTCCTGAAATATGGCACAAATGCAAATCAACATCCTGTATAGGAATGAAAGATGCCAATATTCTCATAATAAGAACATTACGCATTCGTATTTCATTTTAAGTTCAGACATTTCATCCCGAGTGAAAGGTGTCGAAAGAAAGGTGAAAATGAACCGTGTGATATCAGCTTTGTATTATAATAATTTTATTTGTCTGTTGTTCCGTAAATGCCGTTGACAAAGTCACTGTACAATGAAGGAATCCGTGCTTAAAAACAACACAATTTTCAAAAAGTTTTAATTGAAAGAGTTTGACCTTAATGTAAATGAATTTGCTGATAGATAACGGGATTTGACAGCGGCTGTCAAAGTTAGTGTTTTGAAGTGATTTTAGTGGAAATAATTAAGTTGAACACAATTTCTACAGCTACAGGGTTAAAAATAGACAGTTAGTTCACAAGTAAATACTAATGTGTAATGTAATAATGTCAGTTAAAGTGATCGAATTTACTGTGAAATTAATTAAAACTATTTGTTCTATGTGCATTCCCCAGAATAGTTTAATTTTATTTTTTTATTAAAACAGTTTTAGCAGTATGTCCAAATAGTTTAATACTTATTTTGTTTCTATGGATAAGCTTAATAAGTAGCTATCTATACATGTACCTATATCTAATACAGTCCACTAACCATGTTGAAGTTAGTTGCGAATATACTGTCGATCTAACCACTCGCTGTTTTCTTTAAAAATCACTGCACCACAAAAGTCAACAGTGTGTTTAATGAATAGGCCATTACACACATTAGCTAGAAACTACTAAGAAAATGCCTTACAAGAAACCCAGAATCAAGATGCGATCACGCATAACAGTCGAAAGATAATTGAAAATTTTGAGAAACGCAGCCCAAACTTTGGGATATTGACAAATTGGTAGCGAAGTAAACAAGTTAAAGTGTTCAGTCGAAAGGTTTGTACAGCTTGATTAATTTTCAGCTTCAGTTTAACGCATTTTTGGTCGACAGACCCCTTTAGATAATGTATATTGATGTCAATGTGCGTCATTGCTATGGTAATATTAGTAGGCGTTATGTTGTGAGGCAGATTTTTGACTGTTTTATATATTATGTTTAATAATGTTGGATTGCAGGTGTAGTTTTAAGTTAAGAAGTTTTATATTTTGTATATTTTTAACAGTTATACTTCTATAGGAAAATTAATTCTAGATCAGTATCTATAAATATCACGTGAGAATAAAATGGATTTAACAACTCTAGTGTAACTTTTGTGTAAAGAGGTACCTATTTTTCTATGAAAATGTTCTTAGAACCATCATGTACATTTCAAATCTACCATATCACTTGTTTACAAAACGACTCAGTAAAAGGTTTTTGATAATCGAATATCATCAATCAAACTAAAAATATTTTATAACCAAATTCCATTTTCAAAAATACTTTTCATTTGTTTCTGAATTCAGCCAGCACATAATACCACAGGTCAATATTCCATTTTTGAAATATCTATGAATATATCTTCGAATAAAGACTAATATTATAAAGAGGAAAACTTTGTTTGTTTGGTTGTAATGGATAAACTCAAAAACTACTGGAACGATTTTAAATATTCCTTCACCATTAGAAGGCTATATTATCTGCGAGTAACATAGGCTATATTTTATCCCGGTGCGGGCAATAGCTCCCACGGGACGCGGGTGAAACCGCGGGAAAACGGCTAGTCTTCGAATAAAGATGAACGGTATGATATACATAAACAATTCATGCGATATTTTTATGTCAAAATATAGATGACAGATGAATGAAAAAGAAATGTGCTAGCTGTCTGTCTCAAGACTGAAAGACGCGGGTTTTTGGAACACATCAAGCGAAAAACTAAATTACTTTTGTTTCGTTCCAGACGTTACGTATTTCTGCGGAATTTTACTTTTTTTTTTCGTTACATATAGTTTTGTTTTGTTTTAGTTTGTAAATCGAATAGCGACCCAATTTCCTAAAAGCGATTTTTAAATAAAGATAGAATTTCGTTTTTGGTGTTCCAATTATTTATGCAATGTTAGAGAGAGATAATATAAATCACCACGTTTCTACAAACAATTAAAACTCCACAGTTAAAAGGTCAGCCCATCACTGCTTTACAATAGTTCAAGGCGAGAAAGGGACGTGTATATTTCAGCAGTTTCACGACAAATCACGAAGTCGACTGGGCAAGGGCGCCGTGGCCAAAAATAACAATAGTTTCGGAATAGAATGACATAACAGAAGCTTTCTGCTAATCAGGCCGAATGTTCTCTGAATATTTTGTATGTGTTAACTGAAATAGAGTTGATAGATGCACTTATCTTTGGTAGACACTTTCATATGTGACCTATTAGTGATCATTGATGGGTCCTACAATGTATCTCTGTTAGAAATGGGATAACTCTTCAACAGAAAACCAACATTTGTTTTGATTGTTATAACATATTTTTATTAAGTCGTGAAAACTTAAAACCTGTATCAGTAAGTAGTTTTATTTTGCGACATTATCATGGGACACTTATCAAATCATGATGATGTTAGAATAAAGTTCTGAGTCCCACATTGTCTGATCTTGTAACCCATCATGTAAATGGGTTTCTAAGAAAATGCCCGTGGATTACATAAACTTGTACTGACAATAATGTACTCACATCATCATCTAACTAACCTTTTCCCAAATATGTATGTTGCGGTTGGCTTCCAGCCTAAATAGATGCAGCTGAGTACAAGAGTTACATGGAGCGACTGCCTATCTGACCTGCTCAGTAACATACTAACTATACATCTATACTAATATTATAAAGAGGAAAACTTTGTTTGTTTGGTTGTAATTGATAAACTTAAAAACTACTGGACCGATTTAAAATATTCTTTCACCATTAGAAAGCTGTATTATTTGCGAGTAACATAGGCTATATTTTATCCCGGTGCGGGCAGTAGCTCCCACGGGACGCGGGTGAAACCGCGGGAAAACGGCTAGTTGATAAATATATCTCAATCAATAAAAATAGTGCAGTCAATGAATAACCGAATGTTTGTTAAATACGAAGTTATTTACAAATATTGTTCAGTTACTGGGCAATCCTGGCAACATTAACGGTTTTATGGCTCCTCTCAATTCTCAAGACTTGGCAAACAAACAGAGTTACATGTGTAAATATTCAATTGTTAGTTCATTTGGAACAAACAATTATTGCAAACGCACTTCTGGCTGAGCCCGTATTAAATGAAGTTTATTGATTGTAAGGGGCCAAACAGGACAAAAAAGGGACAAATTAAAATACCTTTGCAATATATATGAACCAGTAAATGAAAAAAAAACTTTTTAAGTGAAAACAGAAAAAATACTACAGATAATATCGTCGTAATTACTCAATCACATAAAAGACTATAATGGGCTATCTAAAGGTGAGTATAGACTGCAACATTTACTTGTAACAGAACAACGAGCCGCTCTATGAGATGTTCTAATGTATCATCCTTTTACGAACAAAACGTCGAGCACGCTCGCCTGTTTGTTACAAACCAACGAGCATATTGGTGTAACATTTCGTCGAGCGTATTGGTGTAACATTTCGTCGAGCCAAGTGCGGGCGATGCGCTGTTGCGGGGTGACACGGAAGGAGAGGGACGAAAGACGCATAGACTGTGTGACTGTGTGTAACATAACGCCAAGCATTCGCACGAACGTTACATTACATGGAAATGCTTTGAAGATTGAGCTTTTGCCTGTATTGTACCATTCGCTAGAACGTTACATTACACAGAAATGCTCCAGAAAATGTTGTAGTCTATACTCACTTTAACACTGAAATGTTTTTTTTTCAAATCGGTCCAGTAGGTCTTGAGATTCAACCAAAGGAAACAAACTCATTAGCTTTATAATATTAAGTATATATTTAAATTAAACCTAATTTCAGACTAACTGATCACAGAACAATGAAATTTTTATAGGCTATTAACAAAAGTATATAGTCTCGCGGTTTTCCGAACCTACGAACTTTAATGGCCGATAAATAGTTTTGGAGCTGACAGACCAAGGGCAGACGGACTGACAGCACCTGTTGTTAACTTCTTGTAATATTCAGTCTTGTTTCAAGAATAAATTGATGTCTGAGTTTCTACGTCAACTAATTGACTTTAGAATTAAAAGTCTATTGTAAATTAATTGCAATTGTGCTCTGGGCGAGCGAGAATCGCTGCATATTTTTTTTGTAAGAATTTATATGGACGTTGTCGTCGTGGTGGGGCTTGCGTGCCTCAATGATCCTGAAGCTCTGCCGGTAGAGATACTCATGCCGGAAAGGTTCAGGGGAGAGGCCAGACAAAGAGGGACCCAGGGAGGGGCCGCTCCTGACCAGTCGACGCTAGTGGACATGGCAAGGATGCGGCCATACCCGCGGAGGTGCAGGCGCACTAAAGCGGTGGTCGTTTGCTCTTCGTACAACGAAGAGCAAACCTTTCGGCGGGTTTGCTGAGCCGGGCTGGCTGGACAGCAGACGGAGGCATGTATAATGCCGCCGCCGAGGGCTTGGCTTAATCGCCCGGCCCAGAGGAAGGACACCTCTTGATAAAAAACCACCCAATCCCAAGTTTCGGGAGCGCGGCGAGGGGATGAATGGCCGTGGGGGACACGGTCGTTAGCGCTCCCCCCTGTTGGGGCCAGCCGCCCCCAACAGTATGTAGGCTTGCCCCGGTATGAGGCCACTGCCGGGGTCGACGTTTAGATGCTCTCATAATCGTGGGAACTGTATGGATTCACTAAACTTAAAAAAAACCAACAACAAAAAAGACGAAAAGGAGTGGGATGAGGACTCGGAATCCGAGTCCGTGTCCAGCGAGGGGGATGCGGGGGGTTTTAAGCTCCCCCGCAACAAGAAGGACCACCGGGCCGACGCCTTCCTCAAGAGGAAGAAGGAAGACCCCGGGTCCTCTTCTAGTAGTCGCGGGGCCTCGGCCAAAAAGGTCGCCAGGAGGCCCGTCAGCGAAAGGTCCGCAGGGCCTTCTGGAGGTAGCGGAGGAGCGGCTCACATGAGCTCCTCCTCCGAGGAGGAGTCGGCCATCGGCCCCGACCTGGAGCGGAGGGCGGACTTCGAGAGGACGGTGGAGTCCGCCATCAGGCAGGTGGCCTTAAAAAGAAAAAAGGCCAGCAAGGACGACGCCATTGAGGCCGCCACCGCCTCCATCACCGCCGCAGCGGTAACCAACTTTGGCCGGGCTCCCGTGAGCGAGCTGGCCAAACTGCAGCAGGAGGTGGCTCGTCTGACGGCCGCCCTGGAGTCTCTCCTGGCGGAGAACAGGAGTCTCCGGGCGGACCTAAATAAGATGCGCGAGCAGGACGCTGAGCGCAGCGGGGCCGCCAGGCAACAGGCGCAGACTGCACCGGCGGACAACCAGATCCTGGCACTGGTCCGGCAGGAGATGGCGGCCTTCCAGGCTCGCTTCTCCGTCCTGGAGGGCAGGGTTCTGCGCCCCCCTCTCGCGGCGGCGAAGCCCCCTGCGGCCCAAAGGGCCTCCTATGCGGCTGCGGTTGCAGCGGCACCCCCACCCAGAAGGGGACCGCCGAGCAAGCCCCCTGTCGCGGCGCCGAACGGACCGACCAGGAGGGCGCCCGCTCAGCCAAAGCCCAAGACCGCAAGGGCGGTCCAGGCGCAGAGGCCCCCGGTGCCAACGTCAGCACCGGCTCCGTCGTCGGCACCAGTGGCGAAACGCCCTCCGAAGCCGACACCGTCAGCGGCCCCTACCTCTTCTGCCACTGAGCCCGAGTGGCAGGTGGTGGGGGAGAAGAAACAGAAACGGAGGGCGGCCAAAGCGGCCAAAAAGAAGGCCCAGAAACGGCGGCGCAGGGAGCGAGCCGCCGCGGCGAAACTCCGCGCCCCCAAAACCGCGGCTGTAGTAGTCACACTACAGCCGGACGCGGTCAAAAGGGGCGTGTCGTACCGCGACGTGCTCGCCCAAGCAAAGGAGGCGGTGAACCTGCAGGAGCTGGGTATCTCCTCCGGCCTCCGGCTCAGGGTGACCGCAACGGGCGCCCGAATGCTGGAGGTCCCAGGAGCGGCCAGTGGGCCCGCCGCAGACGCTCTAGCCGAGAGGCTTAGGGCGTCCATAAGTGCGGACGACGCCCGAGTCTCCAGGCCCCACAAGTGCGCGGATCTGCGCATCATGGGCCTGGACGACTCAGCTACTGCGGAGGAGGTAGTGGCCGCCGTCGCTAGGACGGGTGGGTGCTCCGCCGACGAAGTCAAGGCGGGCACCATACGTCCCGACTTCAGGGGCACGTGCACCATCACGGTGAGCTGCCCCGTGACGGCGGCCAAGAACATTGTTGACGGCCGAAGATTGCTGGTTGGCTGGGTGTCGGCGCAGGTTAAGCTGCTTGACCCCAGACCGCTGAGGTGCTTCCGATGCCACGTCGGGCAGCATGTGGGTGTCCGTTGCACCTCGGAGGTCGACCGCAGCGCCCTCTGTTTCCGCTGCGGTCAGCCCGGTCACAAGGCCGCGGAATGCAGCGCCACGCCGCACTGCTCTGCATGTGCGGCTGCTGGCAAGCCGGCCGAACACCGGGCGGGGAGCAAGACCTGTGCCCCACCCACCAAGTCGAGTAAGGGCAAGGGCCGGCCGTCCGTCGTTGCCACCGCCGCCACCTCCGCAGTGGCCACCACCGCAGCTCCTGCGGCCACCGCCGCCTCCAACGCTGCCGCCGCTGTCCACGCCGTCGCCACTGCTGCTGCCGCAGCGCCCGAATCTGCGTCTCAAGAGGAGGAAGACGTGATGGAGTGCTAGTCTGGCTCCATTACGCTTCCTCCAGGCGAATATCAACCACTGCGCCCGTGCCCAGGACCTGTTGCTCCAAAGCATGGCGCAGTGGTCGATCAACATCGCCGTGGTCGCTGAGCCGTACTTTGTCCTTCCCAGGGATGACTGGGTTAAGGACCTTAGCGGCTCAGTGACCATCATATCGTCGGCCGCCGCTGGTACTCCTTCCCTCGAAGGGGTGAAGAGTGGAAGGGGTTGCGTCGCAGCACGGTTCGGGGAGATAGTCGTCGTGGGGGTGTACTTCTCCCCGAGCCGAACTCTCGCCGAGTTCCACAACTCCCTCCTGGAGTTGTCCGTCGTCGTCGGAAGTTATTCCCTCCCTGTGCTAGTGTTAGGGGACTTCAACGCCAAGAATCTGGCCTGGGGTTCCCGACGCACAGATGCACGGGGTAGGATGGTGGAGGACTGGGCGCTGGAAGCAGGCCTGGTCGTCCTCAATCGGGGTTCTGCCCCCACGTGTGTACGGATGCGGGGCGAGTCAGTGGTGGATATCTCGTTCGCCAGCCCCGCTCTGCTGCCGCGTGTCTTTGACTGGCGCGTGGAGGAGAGGGTGGAGACCTACTCCGATCACCGGTACATCCGGTTTGACGTCTCCGCCCAGAACCCTAGCGCGCCGGTCCTGCAGACCCCGAGTGGTCCACGTTGGGCGCTGAAACATCTGGACCGGGAGCTTCTCCTGGAAGCCTCAGTCGTGCAGGCCTGGGTGTCATCACCGGACAGGCCCGCCGACATCAACGACGAGGCGGAGTGGTTCCGGGAGACCATGTCCGAAATTTGTGACGTGGCCATGCCCCGAGTCCCGCCAGGACGCGCCCGACGCCAGGTGTACTGGTGGTCTTGCGAAATCGCGGCCCTTCGAGAGGCGTGCGTCGCTGCGAGGCACCTGTACACCAGACACCGCAGGCTACGCATCCGCCCTCCGGATACAGAAGCCAGGGAAGCAGAGCTGTACGAGGGATACAGAGCTGCGAAGACCGCCCTCCAATTGGCCATCATCCAGGCCAAGGAGGTGGCCAATGCGGAGCTGCTGGGGTCTCTGGACAGGGACCCGTGGGGGCGCCCGTACAAAATGGTGCGGGGCAAGCTCCGCCCATGGGCCCCCCCGCTGACCCAGAGTCTCCGGTCTCAGCTGGTGGAGGAGGTGGTGAGCGCTCTGTTCCCTTCGCGCGGGGAACACTCTCCCCCGCCCATGGCTCTGCAACCCGCGGTGTCAACGACGGACCACACTTCTGACGACGACGATGTCCCCGAGGTGACTGGGGTGGACCTGAGAGTGGCGGTGGCTAGGCTGAAAGCCAAAAACACCGCCCCAGGGCCTGACGGCCTGCCTGGCAAGGCCTGGGTCCTGGCCCTTGAGGCTCTCGGGCCTCGACTTAGGGGGCTTCTCAGCGCATGTTTGGAGAGGGGCCAGTTCCCACTTCGTTGGAAGACGGGGAAACTGGTCCTCATTCGGAAGCCGGGGCGCCCTGCGGACTCTCCGTCCGCATACCGGCCCATCGTGTTGCTCGACGAGGTGGGCAAGCTCTTTGAGCGAGTTGTCGCACACCGCCTCGTCGCGCACCTTGGGGGGATAGGGCCGGACCTTGCGGACCACCAGTTCGGATTCCGCAAGGGGCGCTCAACGGTGGACGCCATCATGCGCGTGAGAGCTCTCACGACGGGGGATGCTGTGTCCCGGGGGGGGGTCGTCTTGGCGGTGTCTCTTGACATCGCCAACGCCTTCAACACCCTTCCTTGGAGTTGCATCAGGGAGGCACTCCGGTATCACCGGGTGCCGACCTACCTTCGTCGCGTGGTCGAGGCCTATCTGTCGGATAGGTCCATCATTTACCCTGGTCACAACGGGGAATGGAACCGGCGAGAGATGTCGTGCGGTGTTCCGCAGGGGTCGGTACTGGGGCCGCTCTTGTGGAACATCGGCTACGACTGGGTGCTGCGCGCCGACCTCCCTAGCGGCGTCAGCGTGGTCTGCTACGCTGACGACACGCTGGTTCTGGCACAAGGGAGGTCGCACCAGGAGGCGGCCGACTTAATGACGCGCGGGGTTGCGATAGTCATCGAGAGGATCCGGCTGCTGGGACTGGAGGTGGCCTTGCACAAATCCGAGGCCATGTGCTTTCATGGGCTTCGGAACGCGCCACCTTCAGGCTCCCAAGTCACGGTGGGGGGGGTTACCATCGGCGTCGAGAGGGCGATGAAGTACCTGGGACTCGTCCTCGACGGCCGGTGGAACTTCGTCGAGCATTTCCGACGTTTGGGCCCCAAACTGGAGAAGGCAGGTGCTGCATTCAAGCGGCTCCTGCCCAACCTGGGCGGCCCAAACGCCCCCTGCCGCAGACTCTACGCGGGGGTCATGCGGTCCATGGCCCTTTACGGGGCCCCGGTATGGGCACGTTCGGTACGGCCGCGGGCTGTACGCTACCTGAACGTGCCCCAAAGGGTGATAGCCATCAGGCTAATCCGGGGGTACCGCACGATCTCCCGCGAAGCAGCTGGCCTACTTGCTGGACTGCCACCGTGGGATCTGGAGGCGAGGGTCTTCTTGCGCCTGTACGACTGGCGCGAGGAGGCTCAGCGCCGGGGAGAAACCCCGTTGCCGCGGCAAGTTGTCGCGCAGCGGGCGGAGCTCCGGCGCGATCTCATGGTGGCCTGGAGGGAGCGACTGTCGCAACCCAGTGCAGGGCACGCCACCATCGTGGCGGTAAGTCCCCTCTTTGAGGAGTGGCTCGGGAGGAGTCACGGCGCCCTCACGTACCGCATGACGCAGGTCCTCACCGGACACGGTTGTTTCGGGAGGTACCTGCACCGCATCGGTCGTGAGGAGGCGCCCGGGTGTCACCATTGTGCGGACAGCCCCGAGGACACGGTGGACCACACAGTCCAGGTGTGCCCCGCATGGGAGGGGCACCGCCGGGTCCTCGTCGAGGCTTTGGGCGGCGGCGACCTCTCGCGTCCGGCCTTGGTTCAGGCCATGGTCCGGGGCGAGAGGGAATGGGATGCCGTCGCCTCCTTCTGCGAAGCGGTCATGCTCGAGAAGGAGGAGGCGGAACGCCAGAGAGTTCGCACCTCTCATCCCGGCCGCCGCGCTGGACCAGGTAGACACCATGGGCGCCGGGTGTCGCGAGATGACTCCCGGCCACCGTAGGCGTGGGTCTGTGGGCGGTGAGTTCGGGTGGCTCATCGTCCCTCTGTCTTTCTAGACGACAGACCCGTGTCGACGGCGCGCGTTGTTCCACGCGCTCCTCAAAGAGATGTCAGCAACCCCAGCGGGGCCCAGCAGGGCCAAGGCCTGCCGGGGCTGCGGGTTGTTCGAAAGAGATACCGCGGCCCTGGTACATAAAAGGCCTATGACGGAACACGACGATTTTAGTCAGTAAGAGTCTGACACTCCCTCACCGCTGCTAACCCACAGCGGGAGGGGTCATTTGATGATTTTACGTCGCTAAAAAAAAAAAAAAAAAAAAAGATCTTTAAAGTTTTTAAAATATATCTTTCTCATATTTATTAGGTATTCAAAGATTACGCTATGTATTATTTATTAAACCATACTATTCTACAAGATAACAATGTTACTCTCAATAATAATAATATTAGTTGTTCGGCATATGTCTGCAGAATTGGCTCAGGACGGCTCAGACGTAGGAATACTGAGAAACCTGCGTCTCATGAATTATCTATTATTTCTAACAAATCTATATAGAATTATTCTTGTTGTATGTTAAACTAAATATGAGAATAATCTGACCTTCGTAGTATTGAATGAATACTATATATGCTGTCTCAAATTTTCATTGAGAAAGCCTGGTGGCTTTTTTATGCTAAATCCCTCTCCGTGTGGGAGGAGGCTGGAGCCCATTAGCAGGACAATAAAAAAACGTGTGATGATAATAACGGGTGATTTAGCCAATACATACTCAAGCCTCATACTTATTACTTACTTTGTACCATAGTTTAATGTGAGATGTTGTGCAAATATCTACTACTAGCTTCTGCCAGCGGTTTCACCCGCATCCCGTGGGAACCTCGGCACGGACCCAGATAAAAAGTAGCCTATAGCCTTCCTCGATAAATGGGCTATCTAACACTGAAAGAATTTTTCAAATCGGACCAGTAGTTCCTGAGATTAGCGCGTTCAAACAAACAAACTCTTCAGCTTTATAATATTAGTATATAGATGTGTTCAGTTTAGAAGCAATACAAAACTCAAACGTCAAGGACGATTGCTATCAGAGTTCATATACAGTTCAAGTACATATGAATAGATGTCTATAAATCTAAAGTTCAACCTAAGCATTAACTGTTAAAGTCAGAATAATTTAGGGTAGTTTTTTACCAATCAATTTCTTAAGTAGGTACCAAAGACCTATACATTATCCAAAATAAAGGTTACGTCTCGCCAACGCGACACAATTCATAAATCGTTCCGCTTTTGTTTTATCTTCGATTTTCAAACTGTCGGGCGCCAGTCGTGCCTACAGTTAGACAGGGATAATGATTAATTTTAGCCAATAAGCCAATTTGGCACAGCTACGGGCAATAAAACATACGAGTATAAAAGTATAGGGTTCTGCAAATCTTCATGATTATTTATGTGTGAATTTTATTGCAGTTAAAACTAATATAGATTGTCTATTGAATTTGTAGGCTGTCTATTTATCTATTGAATTGCTATTTGATTTGGTATTTCGCTTGTGAGTTAAGGTGTGGTTTTGTTGTGGCAGATATTTAAATATTTGAATTCCAAAATAGTGCTGTTTAAATGTTATTGCTGTAGACAACAGTATCACATTGTAAAAATTAACAACTTGCTTTACTACTAATTTTTTTTATAATGTTGATTTAGTTTTAACTGAAATTGCTTATTATACCTTTACTAAACATGTTGCATTTCATATTGCATCTGACACCTATCAGTACATTATTTGCAATAGCATTTAAAATCTTACTTATCACGAATCGCGTTATTAATGACGTATACGTGATTATAAGTATTATTTATCAACATAATCATAATAACATACCGACGATTTTAATTCATCCGTCACATCACACAAATCAATTTTATCAATCGCAACAGCAGAACCGTACCTTAGTGAACGCTTCACCAAGTAAGGGCATTGCCTGACATCTGTGAACACGATACAACACAGTTTATGGGTCAAGATCCTTCTAGAATGGATAAAATAACTCCGTGTGATTATTCGAACATTATGTACGTTGATTAAGTCTATTATTATGTTATTAAATACAACGGTTTAAGGGTTAATTGAAATTAAAATTGATGACGGTTACTGTCAATACCTGGTGTCATTAATACAGTGCGTATATGTGGCTTTAGTTATCTATACTAATACTAATATTATAAAGCTAAAGAGTTTGTTTGTTTGTTTGAACGCGCTAATCTCAGGAACTACTGGTCCGATTTGAAAATTTCTTTCAGTGTTAGATAGCCCATTTATCGAGGAAGGCTATAGGCTACTTTTTATCCCGGTACGGAAAGTAGTTCCCACGGGATGCGGGTGAAACCGCTGGCAGAAGCTAGTGTGTATATGTGGCTTTAGTTATTATAATATAATTGTATGAGTTTTATAATTTATTTTGATGGGTTCGTTTTTAGATCTAAAGTGGTATAATTTATGTTAAAATTATAGTACTTAACCATCTTTAATTTATATTTAACAGAATAATTTAATTATGGTACTTTCCCATGGTTTCAATCGTATTCCTGCACTTGACTTGCCAATGCTATATTATTTTCTTAGGTCTAATCTACACCAATAAGTTTATAATATCAAACCGATAGTTCTCCTTTTCCCATAAGATTTACGTGTGTATTACCTGAAACAAATAAATAAACTAAAATTAATGACATTATAAATATAACATTTTTCATTTAAATACTATAATTATAAACACTTTTCATAACTAATAATAATATCAAACACTATCAAATAAAATCAATCAAAAACCTTTATTTTCAGGCTGCATTGGCCCATACATAAATACCTTAAAAACTAACATACTAATTATATTATACAAAACTAGCTTCCGCCAGCGGCTTCGCCCGCACGGTGTGTTGATAAAAAGTAGCCTATGTGTTAATCCAGGGTAGCTCCTATCTACATACCAAATTTCAACCAAATCCGTCCAGCCGTTTTTGCGTGAAAGAATAACAAACATACATCCATACATTCTCACAAACATTCACATTTATAATATACTAGCTGTTGCCCGCGACTTCGTCTGCGTGGGCAATATAGAATTGTCAAAATACTATTTATCTCGTACATAGGTGTATTGTGTGTAGGTATATGTATGTGCGGCCATTTATCATCATCATCATCCCCCTGCCCTTATCCCAATTTTATTTGGGGTCGTTATTATGTTTTCCCCTTCAATACTCTTCTATCTGCCGTCGTCTCTCACGTGTGACCATTTATATTTAAATGAAAGAAGTAAAGTTTGTGACTTTGTGGAAATCTCTGGACCTAGTCAACCGATTTGGAAAATGATTACGTATGGGGCGTAAGTATTTCTCACAGCATACAAAGGTCTGATAAAGCTGCCATTTGTACATTTTCTGCAGCAACTGCGACTTATCAGAAGCCAGAAAGTCTGTCAAACAGTCTTACCATGGATAACGTGGTGTCTAGTTCACTGGGTTGAGGAGATCATATATGAAGGTAGTCACTCCAAGTAAAATATTGGTACTCAAACAGATTCGGTTTGACCGGAAGTCAACAGCCACATAATTGGGAAATAGCTGGGTGGATGTCATTAGGCAGGCACATAGTTTCACTACAGGGGGTAACACTTGAGGATTTTCTGTGCACTCATTCACTATGTTAAGTTGGGATTCCACCGAAATGTTTGAATTAGTTCACGAACAGGCCAATATCTGTGAGAGTCCAAATCATGTACTTGAACCCCAGTGGGGCCCAGCAGGGCCAAGGTCTGCCGGGGCTGCGGGATGATTGTTCGAAAGAGTTACCGCGGCCCTGGTGCATAAAAAGCCTACGACGGAACACGACGGTTTTTAAGTCAGTAAGAGTCTGACACACCCTCACCGCTGCTAACCCACAGCGGGAGGGGTCATTTGATGATTTTTGACGTCATCGTTAAAAAAGAAATGTGTTCGTACTTGAAGCCTGCAGTCCTTTTTTCAAAATGTGCGCTCGCAATTTGTCACTTCTTGGTGGAGCCAGCAGATCAGAAGAAATATAAGGCTGTGTTCACACTAATAATTATGTAGCTTCTCCAGAATTGATGTAAAAAGATTCGACAGCGAGCTATAGTAGCGTAGTTAATAAAACTAATTAAAACAATCTTGTTGATCCTTCAAATATTGTTAGAGAGCGGGAGTGCATGATGACCACTAAGAGTTGGTAAATACGTAATGAAGACGACCAAGTCCCCGCGACCAAAACTAATTCATTACTATTCTAATTTGTTCATGTACCATAAAACTCAAGTGAAAAAAACTCTTAAACGTTTATTCAAATTAGGCTGATAAATCAGCACTTTTCGAACGTCAAAGACAAAAGACCCGCCTTTTACCACTTCCTATGTGTTTTTGTGAAGGTGGAGAAAAGAATTACCAAGCTTCCAAAGGCCTGGGCATTTGCAACACGTTGCATGGCATCCTGGAAAGTTACGTAATTCTCAGCCATCAGTTTGACTTGTTCATTAGAGAATGCAGTCTTCTGTCAGTGACAATGTGATTGCACTGGTCCGGCTATGGGTGCAGCGTGAGGGAGTGTTAGGCTTTGGTCCTGGTGGGCCTCACTGGGGTTTGCTGAATCTCCTAAAGGGGCACGTGAAATAACGCGCATCGCTGACACGGGCCTGTTAGACACGGGTCTCCTAGGACCCGGATGGTCGACGACCAACTCAAAACTAATCTCCCACGCCTATGGTGGCCAGGAGTCGTCTCTCAACACCCAGCTCTCGTGGTGTCTTACCGCAGTGGCTGAGATGAGAGGTGGGAACTTTCAGTCGTTCCGCCGCCTCATTCTTTGTCACCCCATTTCTTCTCACCCCAGACAGCTTGAATCAGGGCCGGGTACGATAGTTCGTACAGTCCACACAGTGGTGACAGCCGGGCGCCATCTCCATGAGATCAGAGTTGGGAATATATGTTTTCAAAAAATAATAGTACATTTAGCGAAAACACGTTTTATAGCAATTCTGTCTTTGTAACTGAATGATATCAATTATGTAAACGTAGATATATAAAAGGTGTTTTTTTAGACTCAGCTCGGGTCTGACTGTGACTGTTCGTAATCGTGAACAGTGTATCAGGATCAGAAGATGAAAGCAAGTTTGTCTTTGGTATGCGACGCGTAATTTGTACGTTTTCAGGCGCGATAAAGGGGTATTTCTATCTGCACTTTGTGCCTAGGCTTGTTTCTAAAGCTACAGAAACTTACCTTAACTCACGCTTAGCAGCGCTTGCGAAAGACAAATTTTTCTCCTTTCTTCTAGGATCCATAAGCGTTACCTACATGTTTTGAAAAAAATATTTATGGTTTACTTACTACTACTAATTTAACGTAAGTTGCTTTTAAGCCTTCACATTAATGGAAGATAAGCTAAAATAAAACCCCAGCTCAATTTTTTTTATGAAATAATGCACAACTCCATCTATGACTTTAAATGATAATTATTGTTCCGCTAATGTCTTTCCATCTTGCCGCTTTGTCAAATTTGTTGTATTTTATATACCACAGATGGAGCCGCTTTGGCCGTGGCTGAATAATTTTACCCCTGTTGACCGGGATAAAAAGTAGCCTATATGTTAATCCAGGGTACCACCTATCTCAATAAAAAAAATAATCAAATCTGTCTAGCCGTTTTTGCGTGATTGAATAACAAACATATATCCATTCTTTGATCTGAGTATCCATACATACAAACTTTGACATTTTTATAATATAAAGTAAGATTTTGTCAAGGAGTGCTGTAAACTCGATCGAAACCTTATAGGTATGAATAACAAAACATAAAGAAATATTGATTTTGAATCGACAACATATATCCGCAAAATTCGGATTATGGAGAATTTCGTTAAATTCCAATGGCCCTGACAGACAAAGCGCAGTATGATAGCCATATTTGTCAATAGATATAGATAACAGTAGATAGATCGACCATTATGTGATTTCTGGTGAAGCCAAAAACGAAACACACTTTTTTATGTAGAAGTTATAGTATTTAGAGTTACGTATTAGTATTTATAGCGTTTCTTAATTTTTGGAATCAATTCATAGAAAATGTTAAACATTTTTCAAAGTATCGCTTGTTTTGTTACTAAAATTTGTCTTCAACACATTCGGGGGCCAGCTACATGCCTCTACAGTGGTTAGTTTTTGGACTCTTATCGCATAAAATTATGTGTCACGTATTGCCTATCTATCAAACGGTAGTGGGTTTCTAAATCTATGACAGCATCCATGATAAAAGGATAGAAACCTGCGTACAAATCAAAAAAACCGGCCAAGTGCGAGTCGGACTCGCGCACGAAGGGTTCCGTACCATTATTTATAAATCGGACAAAAAAATCACGTTTGTTGTATCAGAGCCCCCCAAAATATTTATTACATTCTAGTTTTCAGTATTTGTTGTTATAGCGGCAATAAAAATACATCGTCTGTGAAAATTTTAGCTCTCTAACTATCACGGTTCCTTAGATGCAGCCTGGTGACAGACGGACGGACAGACAGACGGACGGACGGACGGACAGACAGAGGAGCGAAAACAATAGAGTCCCGTTTTATCCTTTGGGTACGGATCCCTAAAAACAAAAAAAATACAGGATTCAGAAAAAGAAACAGCAAAACTCAAAAGAGGCCGTCTATACTAATTTAACAAAATATTAATAAAATACGGTTTATCCCTGTTGACCGGGATAAAAAGTAGCCTATGTGTTAATCCAGGGTATAACTTATCTACATACCAAATTTCAACCAAATCGGTCCAGCCGTTTTTGCGTGATTGAATAACAAACATACATCCATACATTCTCACAAACATTCACGTTTATAATATATGTAGGATGTAGGATGTAGGAAGTAGGAAGTAGGATTGTAAGTATATAAAAACTATACTTCAGCTTATATAGATACATCAATACTAATGTCACAGAAATCATAACAAAACAAACACACAGACATTACAATATTCAGTATGCAACAGCAGTATCGTTTATACGAGTGCTAATAACTGAACTGCACCTATCGATCTACAACTATATATTATGGGGATTATTATCTAGACTCTATTAAAGGTACCCGTCAACTATACAGCAGAGAAACGCGAGACCTGATCTTACTGTGATGAATTGAGTGTGAAAACTATAAACTTAAAGTTATACCCACCAAAGACGGGATATGAGCGTGTTTCATTAGGCGCCGAAAAATATTGGTTCAAAGATTGCAAACGGAGCGTATCTGAATATACGAACTAACGAAGGTTTCTGTCTTTTATATAGGGAATAGACTTATCAAATTGTGGGAAGAGACATCCAGGCTTGGTAAAGGGTGTTCAAATTATAATTCTAATCAATAAACTAAAATCAAACTTTTGCTACCCTGTTCTATCACAAAATATGAATATTTTCCATTCTTAGTAAATGCTCTTGATTGTCATGTAAGTTTTAACCTGGCTTATTACATACCTTATTTAAACGACTTCCCAAAAAAAGAGGAGATTCTCAATTCGATGGACTCTTTTGTTATTTTATTAATATACTAGCTTCCGCCAGCGGCTTCGCCCGCGTGGTGTGTTGATAAAAAGTAGCCTATGTGTTAATCCAGGGTATCACCTATCTACATACCAAATTTCAATCAAATCGGTCCAGCCGTTTTTGCGTGATTGAATAACAAACATACATCCATACATTCTCACAAACTTTCACATTTATAATATAAGTAGGAAGTAGGATATTTTTTGGTCTTTGAAGCTTACTTATTCGTAGATTAGACACTGAAATACTTATCGATTGCAAATGAGTAACGTGCAGTGACAAACGTTACTACACAATGGAAGCAGACCTTAACAATGAATGCGATATATTATTTAAATAGTATAGCGTAGCTCTACAATTAGTGGTCATTGAACAATGATTATTAAGAGACAATTGTCATTGTATCTCGTTCATGCATCGCGGTTGCTTTATAGCTGTGAAATTATGAAATAAAATATTAGGTGGGTATTATTTCCGTTCGATCAAGGTTGATTTCGTAGTGAGAAAAAATATTGGGCACACAGTTATGAAATTGACACATTTGAGTTTGTGTTTAGAAACTTTAAAGGAAATTAGGCATTTATTATTTCTCACATATTTTTTTTGTAATCGAGTAGTATTCTAAATATGAAATCAAGTTCGTGTATTATCGACCTTTGGCTTCTTTTTATTACCACCAAAACATTCCAACAATTTTTTTTCAAACCACAAACATGCCATCGGAAAACATCCAATGTAACAAAAAAAGCTTCATCTT
Organism: Helicoverpa assulta; assembly: GCA_963856015.1. Lineage (NCBI taxonomy): Eukaryota > Metazoa > Arthropoda > Insecta > Lepidoptera > Noctuidae > Helicoverpa > Helicoverpa assulta. Next base: position 2,384,746 of record CAWLCW010000008.1, read on the forward strand.
TTTACCAAAAACATGCAAGTCAACGATAAATCACTAAAAAGTCTGCACCTGTCTGTAGACGGGCGATTAAAAGTTGCGCCACTGTTGACAGTAAGCGAAACTTGTCGGTGTCTGAAACATGGTCGAACACGTTCGTGCATCCGTTCAAAGACACCTGATCACACAAAATCGCGTGACTTTGTACCTTAAGATATCAGCAAGGTTTCGTGTGGTTCAAGTCAAAAGAGATGGCGTTTGGAACATGACCTTGTCGTGCAATGATACAAATTGCTATAAAGTACGATAAATACAAGAGCATTTGTAAGAAAATGTATAATAAATATCTTTGAATTATCAATTACTAGCTTCCGCCAGCGGCTTCGCCCGCGTGGTGTGTTGGTAAAAAGTAGCCTATGTGTTAATCCAGGGTATCACCTATCTATATACCCAATCAAATGGGTCCAGCCGTTTTTGCGTGATTGAATAACAAACATACATCCATACATTCTCACAAACTTTCACATTTATAATATAAGTAGGATTATAAAGATATATAAAAAAAAACAATTACGAATTTAAGATTTAACAAAACATGTTTGAGTAACTTTATTAACGCTCTAATAATGTGATATGATATGGTTAGTTAAATAAGAAGTACCTAGAATTATTATAAAAACTTAAGAAACACAAGCAGCATAAATAAATAAATAAATAAAATAAATAAATAATGTCGGGACACCTTTTCACACACGGTCGGTTAGCCCCATGGTAAGTTATTAATTAACTTGTGTTATGGGTGCTAACACAACTGATAAACTATATACATATAGCTACATATATACATATTTATAAATACATATTGTAACACCCAGACCACGGCCAACAAGCATGCTCATCACACAAATGTCGACCGAACCGGGAATCGAACCCGGGACCTCAGGTCCGGCAGTCCGGCATGGTGACCATTCTGCCATCGAGGTCGTGAGGTGCATGAAGTTAATTTTAAAGCTACAAAGTCAAATATTCACAATTAGATTTCCTGGTCCAATCTAAAAGTAGTATGATATTATTCTTTAAACTTAGACCACGCGGTAGGACGCCCGTGATGTGCGCTCATTAAATACAGAAAGAGGCAATTCCGACATCCGATGTGCGCAATTTTGGATGCCCAAGTAATTCAAGACCATCCGACTATCTACATATAAATTGAATTGTCTGTGTGATTAGAAACTACAGATTTCTTTTACGCTTTGCTTAATAATTATGTTTTAAAAACTGACTCTGTTCCAAAGAAGTAAAATGACTTACAACTTGATTATTTCAATAAAGAAAAGTAGGATTGTTACCTACCTTGTCACAGTATAATTATGGCACCGAATGAAGGATCAAAGATAAATCTTTTATATACTGTAATATCTTATTAATAACACTAGTTATTTGAGTGGTACCCTCTTTGTCTAATCATATAAAATAATAGTGATCAAACAACATCATTACAATTTTATAATTCGCATTTTATTTCCTTTTTATTGAAAGCAACATCAAGTGCAAGACTAGTGTAAATAAATAAAGTCATCGATACTAAAATGTTGTACTATCGTACTGTCACGAGACGGTTGTATTCTGTATTTACGAGCTCAATCAGTTTTTATTTTATTTTATGTACAATGAATAGCTTTATTTCCCGATTTTACCTGGATATTTAAGACACTCTATAACACTAATTTCTTAATTTATATACACTCATTTTTTTTTCCAAAATTATGTTAAGTCTACATTTCATGTACAATAAATAGCTTTTTTTCCCGGTTTCACTCACATTCTGAAAACACCCTATTAGACTCATTGCTTTTGTTTTCATACATTGTTTTCAAAAATACGTCAGTCGTTTTACTCGCAAAAGCGTGGCAAACAGACGAGAGCATTTAATAATTTTAGTAGAGATAAATCGCTTGGCAAAACAGTATGTAATTTAGTACAATCTCATGTTGATGATATAATGAGACGATTCGAGTATTTAGGTGTTATTTATTAGTTGTTCGAAGCTTCGTGTAATGAGGGCGTGCACTTAAGTGCGTATGCGCGCCAAAAACTGTGATTACTGAACGTTTTTTGGCTCTTTGTCGATTTTTTTTTCTTGTGGTGCATTTTTGGCAAATTAGTTGCAATTTTGGCATTTTTCTTGCACTATATTAATTTTTATATTTTGTACTTAAAATTGAAAATGTGCAGACATTACTAAAGGCAAGTAAGTATAGAACTAATTTATTTTCTTCCAACAGACACAAAAACTTTTATCAGTTACAAACAATTCCAGACTGTAACAAAAAACCTAGAATAGGCTTCGTAGAATTTAATTAGCCCATCCTACGCTCCAATTAATGTCCTACAATGGTTTTGAAATCGTATTCCATTAAACCGAACAAAAATAAATATTTGCGGTTTAGCGACAAAAAAGTTGCTCGTGTGCTCAGCAGGTTTAATTGCCAAGGAATTACCGCTCATTTTACAAGCTTGCGAACGTGCTTTGATTTCAATTTATCGTTTCTTGTAATCGAGTATCGCGACAAAGCAACGTGGGCAGTCTAAAGTTACGTTTTCAAAGCTAGCTGCCGACTGCAACTGCCGACCACACTTGCAGCGACTACATAAAATTGGTCAATTTCTGAAGGCGACTGCACGCGCTGCTGCCGCTTCGATCCAAAACGGTTTCATGTAAATACGACGTATGTAGGTACAAACCAGTACCTAGTACAGTTGTAGTCAATTTAATACAGTCGCGGCATGTGCGGTAGGCAGTTGCAGTCGATAGCTAGCATTCAAAACGTAACCTAAAAAGCGCGTACAATTTAAACAATTTTAAAAGATCTTTTATTTTTCTTTAAGTTTTTTTTTGGCTGGTAATTTTGTTAAGACGCAGTAGTGGGTGGATGTATTGTGTTAACAGTTTTATTTTTAAGTTTATTGTGTGTAATTATTAATTAAAGAACTGATGAGTAGTTTATTTAAAAGTTTATGCTGAGGTGAACGAAAAACATTTATGTCGAACTGGTACATATAAAATCTTTATTTAAACGTCATTGTGTTAATAAATCTGCCTTTGCACCAGATTCAGATCACATAGTCAGAGACAAGAAAACATAATCAAAAAAGCAGTTCAGAATCAGTCTGGGTATTCATTGTATGTATTTATAATTACACATACGTGTAAAGAATATATAGTTTATCAGTTAGGTTAGCACCCATAACACAAGCTAATAAATAGTTTACCATGGGGCTAACCGACCGTGTGTGAATGTGTCGCCATATCGCGTACATGGTGACACTCCCACATGATATTATTTGATTCGTAACATGTTTGGACTTTAAAAGAGACTATGACCCTTGAATTTGTTTCGGCGTTTCTTCTCAGGCATCAGTCAGTTAGGAAATGCCGACCCCAGCGTTCTTAAAATGACGTGTAAAAGTGATGTAATGTCCAACTTACAAAATAAACGATTTCATTTCATATTTATTTATGAATTCTACAATATATTTTCAAATAAATAAGAAAACAAGTGCCTACTAATTGTATTCACAAACATTTGCTTTACGATGTGCCAACGTCTCATTATCGTTCTACAATTTATCGTGCGCTGTTGAAATACAATTCTACGCGTGTCATCTTTGTGAATCGAAATAGCATTCGTAAAAGCATAAAGTGTGAGTAATATATTGAATTTTATAAGTGAAAATAATTATTATGTATTATTTGGAAGAATAATTGCAATAATATTTAGTTTTAAGATATGGGTGACATTTTCGAATGAACTTGCAGTGAATTTCCGAGAGTCTAACTCTGTTTAAGTCCAAACCATTTGAAAGGCCCGAGTCAAATAGCTTTAAAAGCAATTATGAAAACTAACGAGACTTATGAAAATCAAAAGATCGTTTCATCGTGATGTATTAATGGCGGTTCTTTTAGATTAACTTTACCTATAAGTTTTATCGATGTTCGAATCACTACGGCCACTTTTGAAACTAAACAAATCCTAATTTTATTACAAGCTTTTTACAAGCTTTTATTTAACTTGCAATGTATGTATGTATGTATGTAACTATGTGTGTTCGGGTGGAATTTTACAACTCAATTTTGGCACTTGCCCTCAACCGATTGAGCTGAAATTTTGCATACATGTTTAGTTTGGATGACAATGCATGTTAAGCTATGTGACGTCATCCTAAATCCAACATGGCTGAATATACAAGATGGCGGACTAGTTATTTTTAAGGTACATATACAATATGGGTATCAAATGAAAGGGATTGACAAGTAGAACACATTGCACTTTACGAAATAAAAATCCAAGATGGCCGCCGCTACAAAATGGTGAATAACCTATTTTTTTCAATCCCATCTATATGGGTATCCAATGACAGGGCTTGACAAGTAGAATAAAGTGCACTTTACCAAATCAAAATCTAAGATGACCGCCGCTACAGAATTTAGACTGAGGAACTTACCAGGTGAAAACTAAAAAGTATAAAATAAATTGAGGTAAAAAAAGTCTTTAAAAACAAGCTTTTATTTAAATGCGCTAAAAAGAAAAAAATATACTTTTACTGTAACTTTACTGTCAACTTATAACGACATTTCAAATTTAACATATTTGACACAATTGCTTGTCGCGATTTTACTAAGAAAGTAAATACGAGAACTTAAATCTCGCGACAAGCTTTTAAAACGTATAAATTGTGTCAAATATGTTAAATTTGAAATGTCGTTATAAGTTGACAGTAAAGTTACAGTAAAAGTTTATTTTTTTCTTTTTAGCGCATTTAAATAAAAGCTTGTTTTTAAAGATTTTTTTTACCTCAATTTATTTCCCTACCATTTCCCACTGAAATTCCATCATGTACCCACATTTTAAATTCGCACAACCCACGAAGCGGGTCAGCAATTCCTCGCTTTCAATTTAGTCTACCAGACGTTCAGAAGACATGACTGCCACGAATGTATGCCAATAGCATTCCTCTTGATCTTAGTACACTTGATTGAATGATTAATTGCTACTAAAACTTTTGTCAACCGGTTAGAATTAGTTACTAAGTGACGTCCAGTTTGGCAGGTATTTGAACCTTTAATCTGATGTTAAACTGTGATTAAGTTGAGTTTTTTGATGTGGTATTTGACGATATGTTTTTAAGAATGTCTAGGGTAGTTTCTATGATCGCCTTCGCTACATCATGTAAAGTTTAAGCAACGTTAACAAAGGGTAAAGTTAGAATAGATAAGATCGGGCATTCATCTGCCATTGAAGTAATGTCTACTCTAAGCTACTGGAATTGTCTAAAGCTGGTCCAGACTAGTACTTACTTGTTAATCCTGATCTTACGGAACTTTGTTAACCTACAGTCAACCAGAGACGAGTAGGTAGGTCTTAGCTCCCGCATCCCAACCACATTCTTCAGTGTTATTTAACTACGACTAATCACACTAATTATGACCACAAAATCACATACCACCCCTCAAAGTATTCGTGTCATTTTTAAATCAAGGGCCCAGAGCATTTACGACAGGTGAACTGAATCAAAGAATCCCGATCTGACCTATTGGGTTGGACTACCGCCAACATACCCAATTGATAGGTTTACATTTTATTGAGGAAGTCGCGTCAAATGGCCTGTTAATTTAGATTGCCAAGTGGCTGATCGAAATGTTAGTGGTTCACTACCGTAGTAGCCTTCTATTGTTTTATTTAGAACATTGGAACAAATTGTAGGAGTACGAGGCATACTGGCGTGGGTGCCTTGAAGATGTGTGCTAAGATCTTCAAACCTAACCTGGAATACCTATTCCTGTCTAATTGTCTGGTGTGTGAGGACCACCAACTTGAAATGTCTCAACTCAAACTCAATTTTTTTTATTTCAAATAGGCCTATAAAAGCTCTTTTGAAACGTCAAACTATTGCTCTAACAATAGAAGAGGAATATGAATATGAACACGATGTATATAACTACATAATGAGGTTAGGTTAGTTCTAATGTTCAGAATGACGGTTTACTCCCGATAGAGGAGCTTCTTAAAAAAATATTCCCCATACCAAAAAAAATATCGGAACATTAAAGTTTGTAAAGAAATTGATCTCCCTAATAAATATTGTGTCCTATCTGACATTTTGTTCCGAAAACAGATATTTTAGCTACAGTAAAATACTACCTAAAATCACAATAAAAATAAGCGTGCCTTCTCTTAAATAATTAGCTAGGGAATTCTGCTCCATTTAAATTAAAGGCCTGCTTAGGTAATTGTGAGTATATTTTTTTCCAAAGTTATGTCCCTCTCGAGGTTTCGCTCCTTCTGTTCAAAGTTTTTATTGGACCTTAAGCTAATTTATTGTCTTAATCGAAAATATATAGTAGGTTACTTTCGATAAGTTTATCTCAGAAAGCATTGGCAAGATATAATTGTTGCTAAAATTCTTTCAAGTTCACCTCGAGGAAACCTGGACTTTAAAATCTGAAATCACCAACCCGTAGTGAGCAAGCGTGGTGATTAACGCTCAATCCTTCTCCGTGTGAGAGGAGGCCTGTGCCCAGCAGTGGGACGATATTAAGGCAAAAACATCATCAACATTACAAGTTCAAAATAGTAACCTTTTCATAATTATTTAAGAATCAGACGACGGGAGAACTGCTACTATACCATTCGAAAATGTTGAAACTTGATAAGTTTATTTAAGTCAATGACACCAAAAAGTTTTGATGGGTAGTTGTGAAATAAATAGGAGTCGTTGCAATTTTCATACCGTTAGGAATAATTCATCATCATCATCATCATCTCAGCCATAGGACGTCCACTGCTGAACATAGGAATAATTACCGCCTCGATATTTGACGCTACTGCATTTGTTGATAATAATCAGAATAAAAGTACAATACGACGTAAAATGTTCTACTCGTAGGTATTGTGGTTATAACTTACTAGCCGTTTTCCCGCGGTTTCACCCGCGTCCCGTGGGAGCTACTGCCCGCATCGGGATAAAATATAGCCTATGTTACTCGCAGATAATATAGCTTTCTAATGGTGAAAGAATATTTAAAATCGGTCCAGTAGTTTTTGAGTTTATCCATTACAACCAAACAAACAAAGTTTTCCTCTTTATAATATTAGTATAGACTAACAGCCAGTTTCTTCATCAAAAGTAAAAGCCAAAGTAATGTCATAAAGTAGAAGGTAACGGTCAAATTCGTTTTTTCAAGGCTAAAGTAACAGCAAAACTCATAGTTAAAATCGTAAAAACGAATTTGACCTTTACTTTTACTTTATGACATTACTTTGGCTTTTACCTTTGATGACGAAAATGGCTGTAAGACTTTTCAAGAGCAGTTAATTTTAATATCTAAATAAATAAATAAATAATGTCAGGACACCTTTTCACAAACGGTCGGTAGGCCCCATGCTAAGTTATTAATTAACTTGTGTTATGGGTGCTAACACAACTGATAAACTACATATAGCTACACATATACATATTTATAAATAGAGGTACATATTGTAACACCCAGACCACGGCCAACAAGGATGCTCATCACACAAATGTCGACCGAACCGGGAATCGAACCCGGGACCTCAGGTTCGGCAGTCCGTCATGGTGACCATTGCGCCATCGAGGTCGTCAATAGAAGAACTACATAGAAGGTGTAAATATATTTTTGGCCGTTTAGCGGGTTTAATACTACACACATGTTACAGCCTTTTTATCGTCCCACTGCTGGGCACAGGCCTCCTCTCACGCGGAGAAGGATTGAGCATTAATCTAACTACACACATATTACATATTTAAAACTTTTAATTATTGATCTGATAATAATAATTCTATAATTTTACTAAAGCAAAGTTAAGCAAAACTCAATCACGAAGTCAGTATGGAGTCCCAACGCTTAGGTTCTAAAGAGTTCTAAGAATCCTTTGCAATCACAAGTGTACCGCGACATTAATAGTCATGGCGTACTCCCAAGCGGCCCAAACGCATTGCTCCCAAACTGCATAACCTTTCTATGTGTGTCAATCCCTCTATTTTAAGGTTACATGGGAATATTTCGCTGTCTATGTGTCAACAGCAAATAGCTATGTCAATCGTCAATGCGCTAATCTCAAATAGATTGGATCTATTCGGCTCACCGTTAAAATACATGACATGCCATGAAGGTATGAACCCTTAAGCATTTAGGTAGAAATATTCAGGTGAACGGATGTAGTGTGATTGAATTAGAAGTCGGTAATTAATACACGTCTTATATAAATCGAATTGGTATGAGGACTTTGATCTTTGGGTGTTTATTTTGAGTGCATTGAAGCCTGTGGCTCGGGATGTGTCTGGCTTTTGAGCTGTGAAAGAATCATCGAAGTCGGGTCAGTCGACTTGGAGCTAAAGCCGTATAATAGTTTATATATTGCTATTTGTTGGTTTTCAGTTTTTTTCACAATAAAAAAAACTTAACAACAAATCCAAAAGGATTTCTATCAATTCGCAATATTTTACTGTTTTTATCATTCAATATGTTTTAGCGAATATTTTTCTGAAATACAAATACCTACCAAATAGATGTAAATACCAAACGAAAAAGCTTAATTGATTTGCAAAAAAATGAATTTTTATGGAGTAAAAATTTCAGTTATTTTTTGTGTCGACAGTTGCAATAAAAAATACGAATACGTAGCGAACTAAGCGTTCAAGTACCGTAAAGTTTCAGCCTCGCTATGCTTGACCCGCGGCGCCACTCGTCCACAACGGAAAACCACTAGTGATACATAAAAAAACGATTTTACATGCCGACAGTTTTATTGCGGAAAAAAATACGGAAATTTTTAGAGGTCGCATCCGTTGCCGACATATTGGTAAAAATTGGAGTTGAAATTTGTTTTTTTTTCTATGTTGGATTGGCTTTCGAAAGAGGTGTGTGTATTTTTTTTATAAAATTATACACATGCCATGTGTGTATTGAGTTTAGCAGTATAACGGGTGTGTCGTTCACAATCACATTAAATGAAATGCGTTGATATACTGGATAATATATGTCGATTAACATTAAAAATAAAAAAACATTTTTTTCAAACAGAGTAAATAGAAAAAAAATGTGCGAAAATTAGAACACCATATAAAAGGTCAGTCATTACAAACAACTGAAATTCTCCCTTGAAAACTGTCAGCTGTCAACTGATCAAAACATTCGACACTCCTAACTTTATCTCTGCTTTACACATGATGTTGTAAATTATAAAAAAAAGAAAAATGACTCCTGTGGTTAAACCACTGAATGGATTAGGTTATTTTTTTACAATTTAATGTGATTGTGAATTAAATATTTTTTCTCCAGACAGTTAAACATCTTTATCTACATATAACTTCAAAAACCATTATCTCTAACTACACATAAAAATCTTCCTCACAAAGCCCACTATACTATCCACACTGTCATAAACATCCTTCAATTGAAAATTAAGTTTTACCCCACTTGAAGTAAAACGAGGAGTGTGGAGGTGGTAATGTGTGGTCCTGACGTTTCTGCCAGACAAGGTCAAGTTATAGGGAACGCAATATGGTCTAAGGGACAAGAGATTAGCGGGTTTTGAAGCCAAAAAGAGTTGGATTTAAAAAATATCTGTTTCATAGCAGGGAAGCTGTCGGCGACTTTTTATTCGGAACTTTCAAAATGTGCTTTGAATAAAGTGGCTTTTCATTTTTTTATCTAAGTCAAAAGAAACTACACCCTATATTGGTTTAATTTTTAATACAAAAAATAACTTGTAATAATGAATTCCAGCATGTTTTTTTTTGTCACTGAGTTGTAGTACAGTAAAGTATGTAGTGTATGCGAGACTTCTCTTTGAGAATACAAATTTATATCTTATTTTATATCATTCATATTTCAATATACCGAAACTTATTCTTTCACAACTTGTACCATAATAGAATTTTACGACGCACGAGTGTTAAGCTCTGCCATAAGAAGAACAATGTGATATTAAACAAAATCATTATAATATAGTAAAATTTTGTGGTTCCCTGTCAACGTTGGACAATGGGGTTCACGCCATGGTGACAACTTTAAAAAATTCATACACTATCCCTTTTACATGTGTCTGAAAGTTTACGCTGTCGTCAAAATTATGTCTTAGAAGGTTTCTTCTGGTTCTTTTTTAGTCAATATTTTTACAGCTTTAAACAATAATTGTGTAATGACTGATTGTAATTGTACCAATACTCATTTATTGTTCGTAATCGTAAAAACGCTGGTTGATAGCTTAGTTAAATAGAATCATAATTCTATATTTCTTAAGTGAGTTTTACCTATTCATCATGTCTATAATTTATAATTTGTGAATAATCTTCCTCCATATTATTTTAAACGGAACCATATCGAAAAAACCGTGAGTTCCAATAGTCGGGAACATCACAAAGGGCGATAATTTAAAGAAACCAAGAAATCAGTTTTTATGGTTCACGAGAAAAAGGGTTATGACGTATGTGGTACAGAATCCCATATTTTATGCGTCTGGCCTCAGCTCCAATTGGTTTTTGTTTTGTAACCGCAAGTAAATCGTGTTTTAGTGAATATTATATTTTACTTTCCAGATTTATTTTGATGTTAGTAAAATATGGATGGGACGTTGGCCTTTTTTAGATAATATCGACACCATAAAACGATTGATAAATCCTTAAAATATCGATGTATTTAGCAGGATTTTTTAAGAATAAGGACCCCAACTAAATTCCGTCATTAATACTCATACACGCCAACAATTACGCTTCTACCAGCATCAAAGCAAACCACAATACCAGCCCCCAAAAACGTTGTTTCATTTCGTTAAACTACCAAGCATTGCTCACATTCGTGCCAATACGTTGCAAAAATCGACAAAAAACATCTCTAACAAAGGGAGAAGCGGATAAAAAGTCAAAAAAGTCGCACCACGCGGATATACGATACGAAAGTCGCCGTCGTCGTCGGACGGCGGTCACAAAAAACGTACAAGACGCCATTTTCGGTGCCTAACGACTTCGGAAACCCCGAAAAAAGTCAACAATGCTAAACTGTGACGACGACTCAGGAATTAAAATAAGGTGGTATGAATAAGGAGAGGTTTCTGCGAAATTGTGGCTGTGTCCTGATTGAGATAGGGGAGTCTGCAATTTTTTGAATGTCGATGTTTTTAATGTCGAATTTACCATCACTGTATTTAAGATGAATTGCTTTTTAATCCATAAAAAATAATCTATGTAGTATGTGAAGTTATAACAAGACGCGAGGTAACTGCCTCTCGCAGCCTGGTAAAAAATGTCCTTTTCCAGGCTCTACACTATTTGTGTACAAAAATCCTCGTAACAATCATCAATTCGATATAAAATGACATAGCATGCAAAAGTCTTTTTTATGTGAAAGCTCTTACCTAATCGGTTATAGTTCTACTGCCAACAAATCGGTGAAGCTTAAAACAGGACCTACTTCCCAACAAAAGTAGGTACTTACCAACCAAGATATTTCTGAAGATAGGTGTGCAATCTTTTTGGCAGTTCCACCCCACTTGCCCCTAATGGTCCTTGTCGCTTTTCACGGATATTTACTTCAGTTTCTGAGCTAAGTTTGTTAACAAAACTTTTCTACTTACATTATGGTTTAATTTATATCACGGTTGGTAATCGGTGTCCCATAACATTTACACACGCACGGGAAAATCAACCCTATTTTGTTGTACATAAGGTTGGAAATTGATTGTAGTGTAAACTGTTTATGTAATGTATGAAAATTATTATAGGTAATATTATTATATCCATTGATACGTTAATTATATTAAATAATGAAGCACGTGTTATGTATAGTAATTGATTTTCGCACTAAGAGAGAATATAATATGTTGTTTTAGTTGTTTACATAACATCTATTAGATAATAGGTTTAAATAGTGTATGTAAGGCTATTGTATTTCTTAGAACGCTGTATGAAGGAGGTGGTGATAAATTGGTTATTTATTATTTGTAGATATTGTTTGATGATTATGTATGATTTACCATCCCGTATGAACAATACATATAAAAATACGTATACGGGACGCGAGTGAAACCGCGGCCGAAAGCTAGTTTTAAATAAACGTTATATCTTAGTAAATATTTTCGTGTCAGATATTTTTTGGTAATATAAAAGACGGACTAATTAGAATCACATTTTTTTAACCCTGTCATCATGTCATTCCATTGCACCTTTAAAAGCAACGTCAAATATAATCACGTTTCGATTTACGAGCCGCGCAATCGAGACGACTCAAATAATCGATAAAAAATGGTTTCGACGAGGAATCGAGTAATTACAGACGGACAAATTAATCGAATTATGACAGAACAGTAAAGTGAGGAGAGTCCTCGTTCTTTTAATTTATTTATTTCAATTCAATTTGACGATCCGATGTTAAAGTGAGTGAGTAGGTAATTGTTAAGGATAGTGTTCAACTTTGTTTTTAATGTATCGAGTCAAATGACGATCTTAAGTTATGTATTATTTTACATCCACTTATTTTACTTATGGTAGGATTTTTAAAATAATATTGAATTTGCATAAAAAGAATAACAAAAGGCTCTTCATAATTCAATCATAAAATCGCAACGGTTTTTAATCAAAACGCCACATCATAATAATAATTGGACTTCTTAATTCAAAATAACCCTTCCAATAGAAAATAGAGCTTTTTATTGAAACAAAACAAATACTTTTTAAAATTCGAAGCAAACATTTTCCTGTTCGAGATTTGTATTTCCCGCGAAAGTTTCTGTTCGCAATTTAAACGCGAGAAAAAACATGGCGGAGATCTTGTTTGAAGTTAGTTTTGCAGCTATTAGTAAAAATAAAAGGGATACACGTAGTTAGCGTAACTAATACATCTCTAATTATGAGGCTACAGTAATGTAAATTGGCTACTTTGATAAACTGAAGTGACGAGCCAAGAATTTCTTAGGTAATTCGTCGGTATTTTGTTTAATTCCAGGTAAGCTAGGGCATAGATATAAAAGTAATGAGCTTAGCATTCGTTTTTGCGACCAGTAGACCAACAAGACATAGTTTTCGAACAACATAAATAAATGACAATTGATGGATCCGGGTAGCATAACTTAGTTAAGCTTCTTTGCGAAGTCCGCTATAAATAAACAAACAAAACTTTCCTAGCATATTCCTGAGCCAAAAGACAATACAAAACCCAACCAAACTAATTGGAACCAAACGAAATGCTGTCCGAATTCCCGCGAAAACTTTCCAGCGGCCATTTTGTCGCACAAAAACATGGCTGTCCTTCATTTGGCTGCAAAAGTTGGAAGAAAAAAGAATATTAAAGGGCATGTCGGTTGACCCTTATCTGAAACGTATCTTTGTCATGGCTCCTCCATTTCGCGGTACTTTTTTGACTTTCGAACGGAAGAATTCCGTTCATATTTTGAAATTGCTTTTTTTTTTCTTTAATCTGTAGATATTGTGCGTTTCGTTATCCATAGAGGTTGAAGTTTTATGTTTGTTTCGAAGTCTGTGTTTTATGTGTGGTTATGAAAGTTACCTACCTATTGTAATATTCCTCACTATTCATAGTTTTAGTTAATGAAGTATGCGCTTATGACTGTCGCTTTACTCGAACTATTGTGCGTGTCATTGAATACAATGAGCTTTAAGTAGGTTATAAACACATCCAATAATTATTGGGCTGGTGATAGTATTTTCATTATCTGAGTATGTATATAATAATTTATTGAAGTGCACGTTTTTGAAAATTAATTAAATAATTAAATTAAAGATGAGTCATGGTGGCCTAGTGGGCAAAGAACCAACCTCTCAAGTATGAGGGCGCGGGTTCGATTCCAGGTCAGGCAAGTAGGTACCAATGCAACTTATCTAAGTTTGTATGTACTTTCTAAGTATATCTTAGACACCAATGACTGTGTTTCGGATGGCACGTTAAACTGTAGGTCCCGGCTGTCATTGAACATCTTTGGCAGTCGTTACGGATAGTCAGAAGCCAGTAAGTCTGACACCAGTCTAACTAAGGGGTATCGGGTTGCCCGGGTAACTGGGTTGAGGAGGTCAGATAGGCAGTCGCTTCTTGTAAAGCACTGGTACTCAGCTGAATCCGGTTAGACTGGAAGCCGACCCCAAAATAGTTGGGAAAAAGGCTCGGAGGATGATGACGTTTTTGAAAATTAATCTATCAATCAAGTACTAAAATAAACCGGATTACGTTTCAGACATTGCAACAAACGCCACATTTAGGTATATCATGGAGACCAAATAACATATCCATCCACAAAATTCATAACATTAAACTACATATCATTTCACACAATAACAACAGTACGTACAAACCAAGAAGATCTATTTTAATCTATTCCAGTATTAGACAACATAACCAACTGGAGACGGCATTGTCCTGCTCTTTCTTCTGTCAAAAGGAGAAAGTAGTGCTGCTCTATTGTAATTTTGACGTGGACATAAGTGCTAATTAAATTACCAAACTTTCAATAATTGATTTTGACTTTTTAGCATAGAGATTTTTGGCATCGTGAATAAGTAACTTGCCGGGTCGATCGATCAAAAGGGCCACACTTGGTTTTGTCGGTCTTGGGTCGATCAATCTTAAAGGAAGCAACACTAGGCGTGGTGTGTTGCGTTTTTATACGTCGAGTTTCCCGAATTGATTTGTGTTCATGACGAATCCAGTTGGTTATTTGCTCCAAGATTCCAGTCTAATCAAAACTGACCAGCCAAGAACGGTTGTCGATTGATAATCTTAACAAAAGGGAATCTTCGGCCGAGATAGATTGAATGATCAAAGGAACAAATTGCCCATCTCGAATGTATGGGCTATATTGAATACATTTTGCAAATTGCCTGAGGCGTAAGATACTGGTCAGAGTGATTTTGTTGGTAGTGGTTCTTCTTTTTGAAAATTTTGTTTTTGTTACGGTAGCTGTTTGTTTTGAAGTACCTATAATATGGCGGTGAAGTGTGTATTCGAATGTGATTATTTTTTACCGTTTTTTTTTTGCGTTAAATAACACTGTGAAATCCTTATGTTTTGTATGAATAACTGGTCAATGTTGATTAAAAAGTACAAAGTTCATTTTCAAACATTTCTTCAAAATTATTTAAAGCTTTGTGTTCATTAGATCAGGTTCGGCACTAAATGCGGCTTTTATACCTACTTAGAACAAGCTTTACATAATTAAATTAAAATCCGAAAATCAATGTCTAAAAAAAGTTATTACCCACCGTCATTGCAATCCAATTTCAATAACACACTATTTCACATTCCATAAATAAACACACATATCAAGTTTAAAACCATCGACACACTTCGCCGCGGACCATTAAAAACTAAATACTCAACCCTGCGAACGACATCGGCACCCCAAAAAAGTTGCACAAACCGCGGACGATAAATCCCGCGCCTGGGTTACCAAAGAGCACTTACATTTCAATATGAAAGGGAACAGGAAATTGGTTTCCAAGCACACGGCTCCCATGAATACTTCCCTTCATTTGTATCGATAAACTTGCGCTCAACAAAAAAAACTACAGCACAACATTGACATTTAACACAATAGAAATAAAGGCGGGGTCGAAAGAGTAGTCCGTTTTTTGTATGCAAAACTATGTTGGTAAATCGTGCAGGATGGGTTAGGCCCACTTCAATGAGATATAATGACAGATTACTAATGTTTTATAGAAAAACCTATGGCGCATGTAATACACGGAAATGATGGAGTCGTTATGGCTATCGAAATGAAATTGATTTTGTAATAGAAATGTATGGTCTGCAGAAATGCAGGCACTCAATCAAATACCAGTATTGGATGCAGACGTGCCTTTCTATCAATTACGGGTATGCCGATACTGTACTTATCAAATACAAATACGCTTGAAAATAATTCTGTTACATTTGCTACTGGAAAGATGAAAAGACTTTTTTTTCTAAAAAAAGAAAAACGAAATGTTTGTGTTTTTGGCGTAGACCTTATGATAAGATACTGACCACAGCTCGATAAATAGATATAGGAATCGATAATCATACAAACACATCTATTTTTAATCAGACGACTGTTACAAAAAACTAAAATCAACATCAAAACCAGTAATTAATCGTTGAAAATAAACCGACATTTATGAAGCCATATTTTATACACCCGAACCCAATATCAGTGAAAAGGGAAATTTATGCGAAAATCGAATAATACCAATCGAATGATCGGGGATAAATAATAATCGTTATTCGAACTGTTTTCATTAAATATCGTTGTCTGAAAGTTTGTACGTAATTATCGGCAATTCTATGTAAAATATTATTTTGTTAAATGATATTTTAGTCATTAATTTTGTATAAACTCTGCGTTGAATGGTCATTGTATACTTATTTAATATGTATTGGTACAAATGTTTGCTTTGTGGATGTAATTAATCGGGCGATTGAGGTAGCAGGGAAATATTATTTTAAAGTTCGTAGTATGTAAATATATATTAACTAGCTTCTGTTAGTGGTTTTCCACCATCCCGTGGCAACCACTACAAGCGCTTGGTTAAAAGTTGCCTATCTCGATAGGTAGACGGGCTATGTAACATCGAAAAAAATACCGATTGGTGAAGACCGAAAAGAAAACCTGTGGTTCTGAGGTTAGTGCTTTCAAACAAACTGTATAGATATTAGTATAGATTCTTTATATTTTTGTAACAATTTATTATACTCGTAATCTGCCGCATGTATTTAAGTTATATAACTGTTACTGTTACAGCCTTTTTATCGTCCCACTGCTGGGAACAGGCCGCTTCTTCAATGCGGGTTGGTGATTTCAGACTTTATAGTCCAGGTTTCCTCAAGATGTTTTCCTTCACCTTTTTATCAGCCACTGGTGTCTAAGATTTACCTAGAAAGTATATACAAACTTAGAAAAGTTGCATTGGTACTTGCCTGACCTGGAATCGAACACACACCCTCATACTCGAGAGGTTGGTTCTTTACCCACTAGGCCACCACGACTTTTTTCTTTATATAACTGCTATGCGAATATTATCCATTCAAAATTAGGTATATTCTACACTTGTATTGGTCTCTAACTTCCATATACAATTCGTATTTTTTTCACTTTCGTTTTCATTGACAAAGAAAGCAATTATATCCCACAAATCACTACCAAACTATCACGTAAAGCAATCGGTAACCACACAATCGCATTTTCAATTCTAATTAAACATGGTTCTACGCAAATTAGGCTGTGTATCAATCGATTAACGATTACCGATTCACAATCGTTTTAACACTCGATTCTCGCTTGTTAACCTGTCGCTCGTTTGTAGCGAGTGTGTTTCGAATTTTAAATAGCTGTCTATTTCGATTTGGTAAAATAATATCGAGTTAATTGAGGCCTGTTTTGTGGTTTGAATAGTGTTTTGTAATATCAGATGGAAATTATTTACGTGGTAATTTTTGATCATTTTTTAATCGAGTAACAATGAAAACCACATCAAAATCGGATCATTAGTTTAGAAGGTAGGTGGGAACATTACTTTGCTCTTTTGCACTAATATTGTGGCGCCCCCTAGTGAGTTACAGCCATGACACCTATCTAAGAACATGAACTCATCGAACACAAAACCGTTATTGAAAACCGCATCAAAATCGGATCATTAGTTTAGAAGATATGTGGGAACATTACTTTGCACAAACGCACACACAAACACACAAACGCACAAACGCACATCTCTCACCCTAAACGCATATACCTGCTCCGTTCCGTCGTGGGTAAAAAAGACTTAGACCTACTTTCGTATTTATCAAGTACTGGTTTAATGTTTTAATGAAACTGTGGTTCTAACTTAAATAAATGAACAAACATTAGAAAATTTTGATTATTTGTTACTCAAATAAAAGAGTTATTGGGAAGCGTAAAATACCTTTAAGTCTATCTCGAACAAGATACCTTATTTAGTCGCACTTTCGTACTAAAGAGCAGAAAAAAATTCTACAGTAACATATCTGACAACTGGTTCAAACCAGTTCCAGTCTGTCATATCAAGTAAAAAAAAGCAGAATTTCAATGAAGCAATTAATAATAAACACGCAGGGTCTAGGAACATATGCCTTAAGCCTATCTAGTGTACCTACAGTAATCAACATCCACGGTTATTCTAGAAAATGGGGGAAAAAAACTTGTGGTGGTACTTATAATCCCACGCGGGAACCGGGTCTTTATATTTTATCACCATGTAGGGGAGGGTTAAGTCAGTACATTCAAAGAAAAAGTATAACCGAAAACTTAGAACTTCTTGAATTGGATTATAGGATAAAATTGAATTTCTAATGCAAAAAAGGATCTTTTGAAGGTCTGATTGGAAAAGACAAAGGTGGGCCCGTTTCATTGATTAACTTGTCAACGGCAATATTATCTCATATTGAGCAAGGTATTGAAGTTATATTGTGTATTCTCAGTAGTATAGTTCCTCACTTAGGCTTTGAACATGGGCCTAGTTTTCCAAAGAAAATCAAAATCAAAATCAAAAGTCATTTATTCAAACTTGGCTGCAAAACAGCACTTTTCGAACGTCAAAAAATAAATTTACAAAAGACAGCCCCCAAAACGCCCACCCTTCACCACTTCCTATGTGTTTTTGCTGGGAAGAAGAAGTGGCGCAACAAACTCCCCAGCAACACATGTCTGTCTGTTAGGTTAGAAGAACCTTAAACATTGTTTGATATGTACATTTGTATACAATTTAATTTGTATATTTCAATAGAGGACAATACAGTAAAAATAATTTATACACCACATGCTAGCTAGCACTCACCCTACATACCTTAACTAACTCAAGCATTGAATATGTTTGATGAACAGAAAATTATAGCCTCCAATTATTTACACTTAATATCAGGGAGTGCCCACCTAGAAGGTGTCTTTTCCCCGTGATCTTTATCAGATCGTCTGACTAGCTCATTGGAAACCGGGAGGTCTATCTTTAACAGTGGATGTCCAAGGCCTAAGACAATGATGATGACTAACTAGGTATTACAGGACCAAAATCAAGCCAGATATTTAATCAAACCCAAGAAGCCAATATTAGGAGCACCTCTGTTTCACCCTTTGGCTAAAACAGACAAGATTTATGCAAACTACGTAAGATCCATTACAGATATACTTAACTAGAATAGGGTCTCAATTAACTCTTTACAAGATCACAGACTTGCGTGACTACAATATATATCACACATAAGTTAAACTGCGTCTAAGAACGGGTTCAGACGTAATTAGAATATTGTAATAATTACTTGGGGACTGGTAATCTTACCGGCTTTTAGCGGAGTCTTTGAAGCGTGGGCGGTTCTTATATTCTAGGCAGTGTATAGCAATTTATCCAGGCTTCTTATACGTAACATCGCATATTATAAAACAATCTGTTAATTCGCGATTAACTCACAAACGAATGTATGGTTTTTCAAGCGGTTTGGCCCATGGACAAATTCGTGAAGAAGATTTAAGAATGTATTTAAATACTTTTTGGTGATAGATCTATATAGTTTACAGGGGTTTTGACCTCAAAAGTTAAGCTAAAGATCCTAATTATTCATTTTACTGAAACTAAATAATAAACATACTGAAGTTCACGATAAATATAATTTTAGCTAAGAAACTTAGCATAAGAAAAAGTGTAGATTTCTACATAAAATCCTCCGTGTTAGAATTTATCGCGGATATATACAATTTAATTAGTCCCCTTTTTATACTGACTTCTAGTTATATCCTATAGAAATCGTAAGTCTTAAGGACAAACACTATTGCAATTTCGACTCCTCTCCTTTTACTTGCACATAGTGATGTGAATCTATTTAAAAATATCGATATTACTTAAGTACATAGCTACTTCGTAATTAAATTCTTAGAATAGAATTGATGATTAACGATGACTGTGATTCATGTTATTGCATAACATAACGTAAGATTCCGTGGTTTTTTATTATCAATTAAACATTTTTACTGGCGTTTTTGGATGTTTCAAAGGTCTATCGCGGTATTCAAAAATCAAAAAAATCAAAATCAAAACTCATTTATTCAAACTTGGCTGCAAAACAGCACTTTTCGAACGTCAAAAAAAGAAATTACAAAAGACAGCCCCCAAAACGCCCACCCTTCACCACTTCCTATGTGTTTTCGCTGGGAAGAAGAAGTGGCGCAACAAACTCCCCAGCAACACATGTCTGTCTGTAGGTTAAAAGAACCTTTCAACAAATTACAGTGAGTATATTGCAGTATGCAATACGCAATATTTTCATAAAATAAAATTACATTAAAAAGAATGATTTATGAAATCCACCACATGCTAGCTAGCACTCACCCTACGTAACTTGTCTAACTCAAGCATTGAATAAATTTGATGTCAAAAAAAGAAATTATAGCCTCCAATTATTTATAATAGTACATGAGGGAGTGCCCACCTTCATGTGATGTTCTATTACAACCCTATGTAATATACAACATGGGTAAGTAATGAATCTAGTAAATTGGACCGCTCAGCCAGGAAAAAGAAAAAGAAGTATTTGAAAAGAATTTACAAAATCATATAATACTACTTATATAGTCAGTAAGACGACCTGGCACCACAAGCAGCACCCGTTCACGAGCATAACGCGAGGATCAGCCATCGCCCCCCTCGCACATTTTTGAGGGAAGGAGGCAACCCGACCGCCGACGCTACCGCAAGCAGTGCCGTCTAAGGGAGCATGACGTACTCACTGCTACACAACTCAATATCAAGATCAACTATCGCTAAGTAGTGGTCCTTATTTACTGTAATCCAAAC
This sequence comes from Helicoverpa assulta, assembly GCA_963856015.1. Taxonomy (NCBI): domain Eukaryota; kingdom Metazoa; phylum Arthropoda; class Insecta; order Lepidoptera; family Noctuidae; genus Helicoverpa; species Helicoverpa assulta. Next base: position 2,405,587 of record CAWLCW010000008.1, read on the forward strand.
CAAAAAAAGAAAAAAAAAAATGGTATATAAATATAAGATTAAAAAAAAATAATAATAATAAATACAGTAAATGTATCCTGTCAATAATGTAAAACCAGGTAATGTCAATAATGAAATTGTAAAAAAAAATATATATAATAATAATAATTGATTGTAATATTTAGATGTCATTAAAAAAATTACAATAATAATATAGCTGTCTTGCGTTCTTCATGGCGACCAACTATTTTTATCATTCATATAATCGTTGATGGTATAATATGCCTTTTGTATAAGAACAGCCTTAATTTGTACTTTGAATTTATTAAACGGCAGTTCTAGTAAGGCCAGAGGAAGTTTATTATAAAAACGAATACCTAAACCCAAAAATGAGTCATGCACTTTATGAAGCCGGTGATAGGGTATACACAGTTTATGGTTATTTCTAGTATTAAAGCTATGGACTTCACTTTTTTTGGTATATAAGTGTAAGTTCTGTCTAATATACAGTATGTTGGCAAAGATGAACTGTGATGCCACAGTGAGAATACCAATTTCTTTAAACAACTCTCTGAGGGAAGTTCTGGTACCCAACTTGTATATTGCACGAATAGCACGTTTTTGTATAATAAATATATTCTCTATATCAGCGGCTTTGCCCCACAATAGAATACCGTAGGACATGACGCTGTGAAAATAGCTGAAGTACACTAATCGCGCAGTGTCGACGTCAGTGAACTGTCTAACTTTTCTGACGGCATAGGCAGCAGAACTAAGCCTTCCCGCGAGGCTAGAAATATGTGAACCCCACTGAAGTTTTGTATCAACTGTTATACCCAGAAACACGGTAGATGCAACGGTTTGAAGAACCTCACTGTTTAGGATAACATTAGGACCTAGGTTTTTTACATTAGGCAAAGTGAACTTAATGCATTTTGTTTTTTTAGCATTTAGTACTAAATTGTTTGTTGTAAACCAGTGCGTAACTGTTGAAAGTGCACTGTTTACGTCGTCAAATTGCTCTCTATTTCTGTCAACTTTGAAGATGAGAGATGTATCATCTGCAAATAATACAACATCGCAGATATTATTGAGGTGGTAAGGTAAATCATTAATGTACACTAAGAATAAGAATGGACCTAATATAGAGCCTTGTGGCACGCCTAGCTGAACTGGAAGGCCCGATGATTTAGAACCATTTACATCTACACATTGCAATCTATGTTGCAAATACGATTCTATTACGTTTAGAGCTTCATTTTGGACTCCGTAACAGCGTAATTTGCGTAAAAGTGTATCGTGATGGACGCAATCAAAAGCTTTGGAAAGGTCACAAAAGACCCCAATAGCATTTTGAGAATTTTCCCACGCATTATAAATGTGTTTTAAAAGTGCAACACCAGCATCTGTGGTTGAACGACCTTTTGTAAAGCCATATTGTTCTGAATGAAGGAGGCTATTTACATTGAAATATCGTAGCAGCTGCTTGAGTATCAACTTTTCAAGAATTTTACTAAACGCAGGTAAGATGGAAATAGGTCTAAAATTAGTAATGTCCGTCTTATTTCCCGATTGGAATGACTTTACTGTGTTTCATGAGGTCAGGAAAAACACCAGCGTCAATGCACTTGTTGAACGTAATTGCAAGGTACGGAGCAACGATGTCAATTATATTGCCTAACAACTTAATGGAAATATCCCAATAATCTCCCGTATTTTTTAATTTAAGAGTTTTAAAAACATTAAGTACGTCTATTGGAGTAACGTGCTCAAAACTAAACGAAGAATTACATTGGGGCACACTAGCACGCATAAGCTGTTCAGCGTCAGTCGAAGATGAATTTAAGGAGCGAGTCGTGGTTACAGGTATATCCGCAAAGAATTCATTAAAGGCTTTGGCTACATCAGCCGCATTACTAACAAGTTTGTCGTCCAGTTTAATCTCCAACTTGTTGTTCTTGTTCACTGACTTACCAGTTTCGTTATTTATGATTCTCCAGGTTGTTTTAATTTTATTTGAGGAGTTTTTAATTGATTCACTTAAAAACTTTGATTTTGCAAAGTTACAGACCTTTTTAAATATTTTCGAATATTGTCTAACATAGTCTACAAAATTATCATCAAACTGACAAGTTTTCATACTTATGTATTTTATTTCATGTCCAATTAATACTACAATACTAATTAATGAGAAGTCACCTATTGTACCTATATTCATGTTGGCGAAGAAAACTAAATGAGCCCTTAACTTTAGTGAGATGTTTTTAGTAAAAAAGGAATCAGTAAGAAACATCGATAAAAATAAATTCGATATTAAACATTATTGATTCTTCCCAATCTCTATTCGCATCGCGTTACAACTCCACTAGTGTGATAAATTAATGTTATGGGTTTTTGATACAAGTGTCTTACATTCCTAGGATAGATACGTGTTTCAGTTTCCGGCTTACAATGTCGTCATCGCACTAGCTTAGAAATTAACTTAAGCTTAATCAGAAATTACAAGATTATTAATGAAGGATTTATGAGATAAGACATCGTGGAAAAATCTAGCGAGTAATTAAGTTACAAGACATCTGTGAATTTGGATAGTCTTACATGTAATTTTGGCAATTACATTAAAGTCCTCAAACTGAGTGACCAATCATAATGATCATACCTTCTGCGTGTCAGATCTATGTAGTCTTTGCTTAATGTAGCGCAGATATACGCGAGACAATAGATTTTATATTATTTTGAAATAACGGATGAAACGACGTATGGGCAGTTAATACTGCAATAGTGAATAGGCTGATGATGCAGGCAAAGCATAGATATAAAGATATAATAGATATAAAGATAATAATAATATTGTGTCATAAAATTCCAGTATAAAAAAGTATTTTGACAATAAATTCATATTAATACAGTGCTTGAAAGTAATGGATTACATTTTATTACTAATAAATGAAAAAAAGTTTTGACCATCGAAATAAATTGAAGTGAAATAAAATGTACGAGGCCATAAATAAAATAAAAAGCATTATTAAGAAGTTTAATTTTTGAGTATTTTATATCCAAAGTATTAGAAATAAGATATTAATGGCGTGTTCAGATTGTTTTAGTTGATGGATCGGAAGCACAATAAAAATATTAGCGAGAAAGTCAGCTCAGTATGATCTAAGGTTAACAAGTTAAATAAAATCCTTTAACATTAGACCCTTTTCAAGCCTAATTTTCGTGTAGGCAGAATTATAATTATAAATACTGTTTTACAGAACATTCAACAAAAAACATAAAACAAACAAAAGAATATTAATTACAATTATCCCTAATATTAAAAAGTCCCAAACTTAATTTCATACCTTTTCGCTGGAACTTTATTTATTTTGTTAGTACTTAAAACTGGGAGCCTTTAGTCTTTAATAAACACGAATAAACATTTTACTAGCATAAATTAACTACGTAGGTACGTCTGTAGTTAACCATAGAGAACAAAATGACTAACGGAGATGTCATAACGCAATATCTCCTAAGAAAGGAGCGCGCCAAAATGCGAGTGTTCGGGGGACGAGGAACGTTACTATCTCCGCCCTTACAAGCCTTCTAAGGAACCAGGTCATTAATTTCAAAATAAAATCAACAATCAATCAAGACCATTTTTTTACAGATTGGTTTTAATTTGACAAGGAATCCGAACGCTTCGTTAGTTCTAGTAACTGCTCACACCCTCTTGACCTACAAGAAGGTGCCTGACTTACGTTCCTTATAGCATCTCTGCTATCTTTCCTTTCTCTGTGTTACTCGAATTAATCTAAATAATTGTATAAAAGAAATTCGTAGCTGAAACAAGGTGACATTGGAATAAGTTAAATCAATACGAAAAGGCGAAGAAACATAAATTCTTCTTTAAGTTCGAATTATTTTGAATGAGATGTAAAATTGACCAAAAAAAGGTGACATGAATAAGAATTTCAATAATTTCAAGAGGCTTATGGTAACGAGTTTTTGATGTGGTAGGTATTTTATAAGCGTAAGAAATAGCTTAGTTTTGTTTCAAGTCTGACTTAAAAACTACTTCACTCAGTTAAACGCACCTAAATCAGTTGGAAAGTATGTTTAACTACATATCATATACATATAATGAATCTTTTTATTAAAATTAAAACGAGTACTGAATTTTTTTAAATGATAAGAGGGACAACATTTTAGTTCGAAAGCGATAAGTTATAGGACAACTTATGAAAAGTTATGATCTCGCACAGCAGAAAAAAAATGGAAACATCGACCTCAAACTCTATAAATAAAACTCCAATACAAATAAACCTATTTATATTCGCTATCGTATTAGAAATCACAAGTAATGCGTCCGTCTGTCTGTTATCATACAATAAATGTGCGTAATTTTTCTCATTTACATAATTGAACAAGTTTCCTATCAAGCTGTGTAAATTACTGCAAGTAAGCTGTTAGGCTTAACAACATTAATTTAAAGATATGCTTTAAGGCTCCTTGTCTTGTCAAAATCGACAACCTGAGGGGGTGAGGTACGAGCCCACTGCGGGGCGCCTCTCACGTTTTCGCCGATACGAAAACAGTCGACAACTGATTTTTGACATAACTCATATCCATGCCTGTGTTCACTGGTTGGAATAAGGTAGTCAGTAGGTAACTAAACTTTTTTTAACAAATAATAATCTTGCAATGATTTTCTTTAGATTTTTTAGAAATCGCAATCAAATGATTCACATTATTTATGTTCCCAAACAGACGTCTCATTTATAATTTTGATTAATATTCCTACGAAGGTCAAAATAGATATACGGATTTAAGACATGGTAAGAGATAAGAGTTTTGATAGATTACAGGTAAATTTGGATTTTTAATAAAAACTACTTAAAGGATAATGGGCAAATCTCTATGAAGCCCGGGCTGTCAGCGGCCAGCGATGATTTTCGTACTAATGGATGTAGTGTGGTCCTATAATTACTGTTATGAAGTTCTATCCCCGTGATGTACTTTAAAACCGAAGAACTTTGAACTTTTTTGACACCTATTGTCACACAACCCAGTTAAAAGGTACGCCTTAAACGGAGCTTGAAGTGCTTTCTGTAACACTGAAGAAATCGCTACTTAGCGACGAGCTACTTTTCATACAAGAAAAAAAAATACTTTGTCAAAAACCTATATCAGATGATCAGGATTAATTAGAAATAATAAAACAGGGGATTATAAGCCTTTTAAAAGCTCAGAATTACGTAAATATCAAAAACTGCGAAAAAATGGATGTCTCAGCTCATACATTTCTGATGCAAAAATAACCGAATATCTTTTTTCCTAAATGTCCCGCGGGATAACGCCCATAGTAAAAGTTATTTCCAATTACTACTAGAGCTATCGTTTGATACCAAATTCATGGCTGGCCGCCGTTAGCCCAGGAACTCCCAATCTCCTAAGGACTTCTCGTTGTAATGATTTTCCCTGTCAAATATTGTTTGCATAGGCATACAAGGCGTAGAGACCATTTCCACGCCTTGTATAACTGACAGAAAGTAGTGAAAGTAGTTGTGTACTGCACAAAACATTCACAATATTGAGAAATAGGGACATCGTAAGCTCCATTACAGAAGTATGGTTGTAAAACAGCGTTCAAGCAATCGTATAAAAAAAGGTCGCGAAATTTTATCATTCATTGTAATTTTAAGACATCAACCCAGGAAATTAGAGAAAATACTCTTTAAAATAATCATATATTCACAGACCCGTTACTTTCTGAATGGCAACACAGCAACATTAAGTGATGTAGGAACACAACATTAGTTCGTTTGTTTATACAGTAAAATCTATAGGATTTTTAAATAAAACCCTCTTTTGTAATTGAGGAGGATTGACTTTCCTACAAGTCTGTCAAACTTCAATTCTTCCTTTGGCCAACTGAACGGCCAGAACGCGAGATCCAGTAACGTAAGGGTCTCACTAGAACGCTTGCATTTGTGCTTGACACGTTTCTAACTTTTGTAGGTAGCTTCCCAACTATTTACGCATAATAAAATAGAGGTATATATTTGGATTGTACCACAATCAACCCGCAGTTAGTATCGAAGCATTTTGTTGCCAAGTGGACTCAGAAGATTTTAGTGTCAGTTAAATATGTATTTTTATTTTATTGTATGTTACCTATATGCACACACAAAGAGTCACCGCTGTCCTGGTACAAAAAGGGTTCAAGATCAAACATGGTGGGTTTTAGTCAGTAAGAGTCTGATACTAACTGAAAAATATTCAAATCGGCCCAGGCGTCTACGCGAAATCGAGTAACAAAAAAAGAAAAACACGAGTTTAGAAACTATCTCTTCTTTTAGTTGGTAAATTAAAAAGTGAAATAATTATAAAATAAATTCATAATGTATAAAATAAGAACAAGTTAACTCTCGAAATGTCTGGCAAATAGGAGATGCTAGATTAGAAACAGGAGAGGGCTAGATTTAAGGCGAGGAATTGGTCAACAATAATTCCATAACCGGCACGCGCATCTAAGGCGCCAAAAGGGGTCGGAGCGTCTGAGCGGGGCGAGGATAACAATACGCGCGTTAGCTTATAACTAAAAGTCGTAAGCGACAAAATGGTTTTGTAATTTTATTATTTGGAAATGATAATTTGATAAAAATTCCTTCTACAATTTTAAAGAGTATGTATATACTCAACTACTAAAAAAGTTAAGAGGCTTAAATCGGTCCCGTTTGCCCATAATATGTGAATCTCTTTTTAAAAAGAGGTATGTTTGATATATTTTTCTCTGTTATAAAAGTTACCTAATCATGTTTTGACGTCTAACAAAATAAGGTTTATATCATGAACTTTCAGGTAACCAAGTTGTATTTTGATCCGTTTTGTATTTACTGAGAAAAATTGAGATCCTTGGCGCCAAAAATTCCAATTCGTCCTCTTAACTTACAATAAATCAAAAACGATTATATATATGAATCTCACATTGTACAAATAGTCACACGAAAAACATCAAAACTGCCCTTGCAGTACAACCCCAGCTTTGGTGCTTAATGTACAAAAAATGATTAAACGTAGTGTTTAGGATTGTGGCGGTACAGACATGGGCGTAGCCAGCTTTGGGCTCAGGGTGGGGCAGCAGTCAACCTGTCCCCCGGGGGAGGGCGGGGGCCCTTCGATTTTTTGTATCTTGAGCCGTTAATCTCAAACTTGTTAATCTCTTAATTTGAGAGGTTTTTCAGGTACAGAAAATAAACAATCACACACAGGACAAAAGCCAAAAGTAAGGGCATATAGTTTCTGAATACGCGAGCGAAGCGAGCGCGAAATTTTTATCGGACTTAAACCAAATAGGTATTACGTATTTAGCCCAAACGTACTTAACTTTTTGTTTGCTAACAAATGCAAAAATAAGGGCAAATAGTTTCTGAATACGCGAGCGAAGCGAGCGCGAAATTTTTATCGGACTTAAACCAAATATGACGTAAAATTTAGCCCAAACGTACTTAACTTTTTGTTTCTTGACAAATACAAAAATGAGGGCATATAGTTTCTGAATACGCGAGCGAAGCGAGCGTGAAATTTTTATCGGACTTAAACCAAATATTACGTAAAATTTAGCCCAAACGCACTTAACTTTTTGTTTGTTGACAAATGCAAAAATGAGGGCATATAATTTCTGAATACGCGAGCGAAGCGAGCGTGAAATTTTTATAGGACTTAAACCAAATATTACGTATTTAGCCCAAACGTACTTAACTTTTTGTTTGTTGACAAATGCAAAAATAAGGGCATATAGTTTCTGAATACGCGAGCGAAACGAGCGCGAAATTTTTATCAGACTTAAACCAAATATTACGTAAAATTTAGCCCAAACGTACTTAACTTTTTGTTTCTTGACAAATACAAAAATAATATCGTTTCTGAATACGCGAGCGAAGCGAGCCCGAAATTTTAATAATTTTTTTAAGACTCAAAACCAAAAACTACGTAAAATGTCGCCCAAATAGACATTTTCATGAAGGGGGGAATAGGTACGACACACCCGATTTACGTCCATACGAAAACCCCCTCGCTCGCATAGATAAGTCGATAAAAATAAAGTTAGATACCTAAAGCTGCGTCTACGCTAGAAGAACCGAGCACGAGCAGAACACGAGCCGAACACAATTCGTCTAGTCTGGACCAAATTACAAGCTTCTAACGAGCGCGCTGCGAGCATTTCGTTCGTGCTCGGCTGCGTTCCGCCTCTTGTCGGTTTTGCCCTTGTGACGCCCTTTATAAAAAGGGCTTGGCTGGCTGCAACAGCAGCGGCTACTGCAATATTATTAATATCATCCATATTCGCCAAGAGCCGCGAACTCACTGCGAAAAACTACGTTCGAGAACAGTGATCGTTGTAGGTTCGTTGTACGTCCACACACTCCACACTTGATGCCGCGAACGACGCCTCCGCTTGTGCTTCGCTCGTGCTCGGTTCGTCTAGCGTAGGTAGACCCGCCTTAACGTATAGCAACGTCGCGCAGCTAAGCTTCGCGGTCACTCGGAATGCCTCCAGGGACCACCAGTGGTCCGCGGACCACCGGTTAAGAACCACTGTGCTAAACGATCGTTCTATTGTGCAGGTCGTACATGGCTGGGCAAGCAAAATAGCGAGCGCGGTTTTTACACTAGGATAAAATTGCATTTCCGAAATTTTGATCACATCTACCAGTTCCATCTCCTTCAATGCATTATTTTTTTGGATTAGATGGACGGCTTGGCTCGCTACGCCACATAGCAACTATTCTTTTAGGGAATACGGCTCGCTTTCAAATGACGCGCGCACCGCGCACGTTCGGGAACTCGAGCGTGTATTTTGTTTTGATGTTTTGATCGCGCTCTTTTCAAAGTCGACAATTTTTTTGTGCAATAACTTACGGATTGTACATATGATTGTTGATGTTGTTAGTTAGAGTTAGTAAAAAAAGCATTGTTTAATCAGACACCTTATAGGTCAGTGCCAGGGCACAGGGTGGGGCAAGTGCCCCAGCTTGCCCCAGTGTGGCTACGCCCATGGGTACAGATACCTATAGCCAAAACATATCTTCACTGATTTTGATTTTGCTATACATTTTGTCAGTTCTTTGTTTCACCGCTTCCAATGAAGCTCTATTTGGCTTTTTTGATCAGGTTTATTTTCTTCTTTTTAATTTTGGGTCCATCTTGCTTTTACGAGTAGTTTCCTATAAGCACATAATTATTATTGTACTGAAGAATGATCACCTCGGTAGAAATTCAAAGAAAGTGGTTTTGTATCATAATGTAAATTTTATTAATCGTTTTTTCTATCATCCAAAATGGTTGATATGATATCCTAAATAAAACTTCTATGTTCACTTCATATTTTTATTAATTACTGAATAATTAATTATTTTCGACGTTCTCACGTAAATTATTCTTTTTCGCTATCGTAAATAAATTATTTTTAATTTCCTTATTAGTCAGATTCCAAAATAAATTACTAAAAACACAAACCTCCTTGCGCAGTCAAGCAATGACAGTTTAAATTCGGCTGCCATGACAACTACGTTTTGCAATAAACAACCGAACAATCTAATACAAATAAATATTTGAAAAATAAATAAATTTTGTGAATGGAACCACATATTTACCTGAGGTTAACGGTCATTATATTAATATTCTTATTTTTTAAGACCGGTGGAAGGCGTCTAAAACTGGGATCTCACATCATACGCTTGAAAACATTTTGTTGCAAGAGTAAAGCATCCACAATACTCATGATCATCTTCCATGGAGCTAATTATATGTAATACATTAAAATAAATGCACTTTCAGTCATAAAAAAAGAACTTATAGGATTACAAATATATTTTTTTATATTATTTTTGGGAATACGAAGGATGAACTGTCATCGGATGACAAAGCGACGTGACCACTCGTCTCAACGGCGGAACGCCGTCTGGCAGAAGGTAGAATTCATGAAATGAAAATTGTCATTGAATTTTATACGTTTTTTAAATATTTCTCCTTATGTGCTTCATAAAGCCTTATAATATGTCGTATTTTTATTTAGCTTAGGAAATTTTCTATCGTTTAGTGATACAACATGTGTAGGTTATCATTGAATATTTTGAGAATTAGCTGACGAAAAAATTTTTCGAGAGGCAATTTCAAGCCTTTTTTTTTCTATGTGTGAGACTATTTTTTTAACAGTTTTTTTTCATATTCTCTGGCCAATATCCTCGACTACTCACTGTTAAATTTTCTGATCTATAGAATGTATTCAGGCCTCATACTACCCGTCGAAAAAACTGATGTTTTCGAAGTGCGGAGCCTTAAGTCCGATTTACAAGTCGCTGGGTCAGTTTCACTAGATGACTAGAAGATAGTTTTTACTGGATGCGTGTGAACCGTCGTGTGAAAAGTCGTGGTAGCCTAGCGGGTAAAGGACCAACCTCTCAAGTATGAGGGCGCGGGTTCGATCCCAGGTCAGGCAAGTACCAATGCAACTTTTCTAAGTTTGTATGTACTTTCTTAGTATATCTTAGACACCAATGACTGAATTTCGGATGGCACGTTAAACTGTAGGTCCCGGCTGTCATTGAACATCCTTGGCAGTCGTTACGGGTAGTCAGAAGCCAGTAAGTCTGACACCAGTCTAACCAAGGGGTATCGGGTTGCCCGGCTAACTGGGTTGAGGAGGTCAGATAGGCAGTCGCTTCTTGTAAAGCACTGGTACTCAGCTGAATCCGGTTAGACTGGAAGCCGACCCCAACATAGTTGGGAAAAAGGCTCGGAGGATGATGATGGATGCGTGTGAACCGGGCTTTATTAAAAGTATAGTATTAAAATAAAATACACAAAAAATCTTTTTTCGGAGATATTTTCAGCAAACGGCGTAACCAAAATATGAGTTAATAAAGAGTATTACATACATACATACATACTAAGATAAATGCGATAATCATAACCTTTCTTAGCAGTCGGATACAGAAAAAATTATAATATTTAATTAATACCTACATATGTTAAGAAAAAATAACTTTTTTCGAAGCTGTGCAGTGCAAAATGAGTACGTATAGGTAAATGAAGAACACCGTATAAACTCACATGGACTCGCGACCAAGATTTCTTTTTTGTCATTAAAAACAGGTAAGTATATTTCTCGTAATTAGGTCTCGATATCGGTACAATTCATCTCACGATCATTACAGACCTAATTAATACTGAAGTTATTTTTAGCTTGGTACAAGAAACATGCATGTAGGTATTTTAGTGAGGGGACTGCGTTTAAGGGTATCGATAATTGTGGGTGTGATGGCATCGACTGTTAGTACTGAATGATTTTAAAAGAAGGTTTTGGTACTTTTTTAATGATAACAATAACGAACAATTTGTATGTTACGAGGAATTTTAGTGTAAGTGGTTGAAAAAAAAAAAATCTTAAACAAAGCAAATAGAAAAGAAATTCTGAGGAAAAATTACAAATCTTAACATTATGCACTTTAGTGAGGTCGATGTTACGAGAAAGGATTTATTACGTGCTAAAGGTTAAATTACGTTCTGAAGGCTCAGAAAAATTGTAGGTCAATACGAAAAATACGAGTATAATATACAATAGGTACCTACTTCAACAAATATCTTCTTCGACATATTTTATACATAAAAAATATCTTTTGTCTTATTCAAAATATCGATATCTCATATTGGAGTAATCCCCTCACTAGTTTTGATTTTTTATTAAACGCCAAGAGTGACGGTAATTGCAACAAAATTACTGCAGTAATAGATGCGTAGCAACGTTCAGATTAAATGTATTAATCTTTTGACATTATAAAAGTCGTGGTTTTATGAAAAAATCTTTCAAAATAACTACCATGTATACCTTGTAAGATGAGATACTGCACACTGCAAATTAAAGAGTCGGTCGTCGGTCGACCCGATGGATGGTAGATTTTTTTTGAAAGACAATATTTTATTCATGTCAATCTGATACTGGCCCAATAAAGTCCATTTCACGAAAGAAGTACAGCGGAAAATTGTGGAATTGTATATTTTTCTACGTATTTACTGAGCTATCGCATAGACACTAGCGTTGCGTCTGCGGGAATTCTTTCGTGAAATGGACTTTACTTTATCGCTGCTATATGCGTGCTACCATTCATTTCTATACTAATTTATGAGTCCGAGAAAACTATCGGCCGACTTAAAGTTTGCAGTCTGCGTGTACTCAAAATGTATTAATCTTTAGCATTATAAAAGGCGTGGTTTTATGAAAAAATCGTTAATAATAGCAGGCTAAGCTAGTAAGATGAGATATTAATTTTTAACACACTCTCTGGTTTTCTTATTTTATTATTTTATGTCTAAAGACGTGCAATTTCATACTTTTATGTTGTGTAAAATTTTGCAAGGTATACGATATTGTTTCATATTAAAATTCGTTTAATATTTTAAACTGTGGTTTCTTTTTCACAAATGAAGGTTTAATGTAGCGTTCAGGTTTTTTGTAGTTTTGTTTTCATCTATACATATTTTAGGTTATAGGTGTTATTTTTTAAATTAGGTTCTACGAAGAATAATTGAATTATTTTAATGAGTATATCTAGATATGGCAGCCATCATAACTGATGCAATGGAAAGACTCCAATATCAACCAACAAACCAACGTAAGGTCGAAATATTGAATCTAAAAAAAATACGTGTGGCACTCGGGGACTGCCGCGGTAAAGCTATTGCATAGCGTACAATACGTCTAATCGCACGACACACAGCGCCGTGTCGAAGACTGCCGAACTGACACGACGTTAGACGATGCACGGCCTTCAAGCCACACCTCCGTGCCCGTCGGAGTGGGGAGCGTGAGGTTTTTTCGTTACGGAATTTCTGGATTTGGTCCCCGCGCTCAAGGCCTGCGATAGAAGCTATGCAATAGCTTAAAAAAATACTTAATTGGAAACTTTTCCTTAACTGCGGTAAAAAACCTTAGGGATTAGAAAACCTTTTACTTTACCCTTACAATATATCACCATTAATTGGCGTGGAAAACATAATCTACCCTCACATACGTGCCAAAAGAAAATATATTTTCCAATTCAAAAATACTACACCCACAGCCAATATCACTCAATACTTTCTACCAACGACATCCATATAAAAATTGCAGCAAACACGCCCAAAGAAAGCTCTAGCCATTAATTGCGACTCAGTTAATGACCATAGCAGTCCTATGGGGGTAATTACCATATGATTTACGATGTAAATACTGCGGTTATTATCGTGAACGCCAACTGAGATCTCGAACATTTTAATTTTAGACCGACTTTGTGATGCGCTTTTGTTTTATGATGAAGTTGTAAAGAGTCCATTTGAGGTCTTTAGGGTTCCGATTCTAAAGGGTAAAACTGGAGCTTATTAGACTCCGTTGTCTGTAACCTGGCAACCAGTCTTACCAAGGGGTATCAGGTTACCCGGGTAACTGGGTTGAGGAGGTCGGGTAGGCAATCGCTCTATGTCACTGTCACTGTCACAGCCTTTTTTTTTTATCGTCCCACTGCTGGGCACAGGCCTCCTCTCACACGGAGAAGGGTTGAGCATTAATCACCACGCTTGCTCAATGCGGGTTGGTGATTTCAAACTATATAGTCCAGGTTTCCTCAAGATGTTTTCCTTCACCTTTTTATCAGCCATTGGTGTCTAAGATTACTTAGAAAGTACATACAAACTTAGAAAAGTTGCATTGGTACTTGCCTGACCTGGAATCGAACCCACACCCTCATACTCGAGAGGTTGGTTCTTTACCCACTAGGCTCTATGTAAAACACTGGTATGTATACAGCCGCATTCAGTTAGACTGGGAACCGACCCCAACATAGTTGAAAAAGGCTAGAGAGATGATGATGTCTGTAACCTCGCATTACCTATATCATGAACCGCGATAGCTACGCAGTTGTTGTTTACAGACGATTTTTTATTTACATTGCCTCTAAAACAAAAACAACGAAATAAGAATAAAATATTTATGGGAGCTTGTACAACAAAATTAATTACTGATTACGGAACCCTTCATGCCCTGGTCCGACTGGCACTTGTCCGTTTTTTTGCAATCTTACGGCAACAGATGGTAAGTGGCAAGCTCAGTGAACACCTGTAACTTACTAAAGGCATTGCATATACTATAATTATAGAGGCTGTACAAGTAAGAAGCATTGTACATTTTACTGCCATCTCAGACAGTTGAATGAAATGTCTCTTGTAATACCAGTAATACTGTTCAAATTGGAACATCTGTTCTTCATAGTACCAGAAACGTATGTTAGTGGTACTCTCTAGAATAAGGCCTTTTTGATAATTGTACAATGATACTAGCCGTCGTACCACAAAAACTTTTAAACGTTTGTTGAACACTTGTCTAAAAAAATGATAGATTATTACGTTACATTTGATATTATATCACGATACGTTGAAATAAGGTCCGCTTTGCAGCGACACTTTTTTTAGACAAGTGTTCAACAAATGTTTTTGTAGTTAGGCTGTAGGTATTTACCGCAGTTCCACTCGTGTCTTGAGAAAACTATCTCTCTCCCAGATAAAGAGTATCCTATTTCCTTCCTCAGGCTTTTGACTGGTTTTGGCGTGAAAACTGCTGAACCGATTCAAACTTTCTTACTTACGCATTTGTCATATTAGTACGGATGAAATATGACTTCATTCAAATTGAGATGGACACGATGACGATGACGTTAACAATTGAAAATGAATTTAAAGAATTGCAGCGGCGAGAGAGAGCAATTCTAGTAGGATAATTTACAGCTATGTAGAAGATACCTATTCAAATGAAGGGTAGAACAGTTTAGGGTTGTTCCCGAAGGGTCTAACGCACAGTTAACCATGTTAACATGAGATTATAAGGAACAGCGGGCATGTCTTTCGCCCACTACTAGTTTCATTTGGGATGAGGAAATCATTACGAAAATGAAAACGTATTCTGAAATCTGATAGATAGAGATCCAAAGTAACTGTTTAAAGGTTTCAAAAGTATGTACTGAACAGTTTTGAAAATAAAATCACTGTGAGAAAGCTACACAATCCCCAGTGGTATAGGTTATATTTCACTTGAGTCCGGGATGAAATTAGGCGGATGAAACTGTGAGTAAAAGCGAATCAAAAATGTAACAAAGAAATTGTATTTATTTGTTAGAATAAGTAAGTATTACAAGTACACGCTGAAATGACAAAGCAGAAGTAACAACCAATTGTTAAAACTATTTGTAAGCAATCTCAAATTACACTACTTGCCAAAATAATCAACCTATACAAAATGTGTGCAAGCGACTGTAAACAACGAACTTCGCACACTCATCCCCTGATAAGCGAAACCGAATTTATTCTGTCAACAGTGTAGAGGTAATATCCACGGAGAAAGGAAGGAACAGAGATGCCATAAGGCAGGTAGGTCAGGCGCTTCTTGTAGGTCAAGTAACATATGGTAAGCATGACCAAAATTATCAGTTAAGAGTGAATTAGCGAAGCGTCTAACTATCTAACCATTTATAAACTTTCTCTCTTACAATAAGGCTTGCTGTAAAAAACCCAATTCTATATGTTAAGCTCGTCGTTGTAAATATCGTATCCAGAAGGTTTATATATTTTTAAGTAGTGTGTGCAATAATAAAGGATAATAATATACAGCTGTCAAAGATTGGCGTTGGTTAGTTGAAGATTTGGCTTAACGAAACGAGCAGGTTCCACAGAAGTCGTATATGGGGCGGAGTCAGTAACGTTCCTCGTCCCCCGAACACCTACGTTTTGGCGACTTACTACTTTCGTAGGAGATTGTCCGTTATGACATCTCTCGTCATTTTGTTCTCCATGTTAGTACCATTAAAGGCTTCACAATACCGTCTTGGCCGTATTAAGGGGGCACACGGTGTTAGGCAAACGTAGTTAATCCGATGACACGATCCCGGTACTATTAAACGTCTTACATAGGCTAGACTAGAACCAATTACTTAGAGTTTGGTTTAAATTGTGAGAGGTGGCGGGTTACAATTGAGAAATACTAAGGCGCCCTAGGTCTAGTATGTCGTTGGTAAAAAATCTAGTTTAGTTTAGTATCTGTGGACAGATTTTTGTGATGATTATCGATGTGTTATTTTAAGTTTCAAATAAAAATAAAATATAGTCTGCTCTGTCGCTAGCTTGCCATAAAAATAAAAAAACCCTAACCTAAGTTACACACTAGAACGGTCAAAAGCAAGTTTCAAGTAGCACCCACGGTGGCACCAGCCATTTTATAATAGGTCCAGTATTTCAAGAGATTAAGTTACCCTATATCTTGGTACGCAATCTAAAACAGCACCCATATTTGGCTCGCTCCCTTTACACTTGTAACATGAACCATACTAATTTCAGTTCAAGTTAAACTAGTCCCACAGATAATAATAGCAAACATGACACCATTGGAAGAGTGAGACGGAAAATAAAAAGAAAGAGAAAACTGCATTGGTAAGGGGACACGGAGTAACGAAACAGCGGAGATGCCATAAGGTAGGTCAGATGACTTCTTCTAGGTCAAATACGAACGGTGGTCATGACCAAATCGATCAGTTACGAGGGAACTAACAAGGCGATCAGATTCTTTGGGACATCTGACAACGATTATTTGTATAACTAAAAATCGGCGGGTTCCAAAAATGGCGTATAAGGATGGAGCTATTAACGCTCTTCGTCACCTGCACACCCGCATTTTGTCGCGCTACTTTCTCGCGATATTTTCCGTTATGGCACCTCCGCTTGTCATTTTATTCTCCATGCAAAGGGAAGGCACTAGTCTACACACATCTTTGCGGATCTTAGATAAAATATACATTTCTTGTAAAATAATGCGCTGTTCCCTGCATTTTGACAGTAAGTGCACCTGGTTTTAGTTTAACACTGAATAGAGGATGCATTTGCATGAAATAAATATAAAGGTTTTGCAGCTGCTCATTTTTGCATCTATATGCAATTTTGTTGGATTCAGACGTGATGTTTTGCGATTAGTATAGTTTTCTTTTTAATTTATGTCTGATTTCTCATATGTAAATATGGACATAGTTAAAGAACGTGGGAATTTGTCCAGTTTTAAAACAAAAACAAAACTTCTATCGTAGTCGTGTAAATGGAAAATTATTTTGTTGTTTGGCTACTGAATAAAACCTCCTACGCAGATCTCTTGCTCAAGGCAGTTGATATTTCCAGGTTTTGAACTTGGGAAGGAAAATGAAAAAAAAAATCATAAAATGGTTTAAGCCCTTTAATACTAGCTGTTTTCCCGCAGTTTCACTCGCATCCCGTGGGGACTACAGCCATAATCATGATGAGATGAGGATGAAATATAGCTTCTAATTGCTCCGGTATAATGTTGCTTTCCAACAGCGAAATCTATACTAATATTATAAAGCTGAAGAGTTTGTTTGTTTGAACGCGCTAATCTCAGGAACTACCGGTCCGATTTGAAAATTTCTTTCAGTGTTAGATAGCCTATTTATTGAGGAAGGCTATAGGCTACTTTTTATCCCGGTACGGGAAGTAGTTCCCATGGGATGCGGGTGAAACCGCTGGCAGAAGCTAGTATTTTATAAATTGGTTTAGTAGTTTCGAAACATTTAGGATGCAAACAAACAAACAAATTTTTCCAATATATGAGTACCTACAGACAATATAAGGCTTATAATGATTAATGTACATATTTCTTTTAGACATGTGAAGGTCACATCATTCATTGAAGATCCACCAAAACCACATGGTTTCTTACATAACCAATTTTTTATATAACCGCCAGATTTTTTTGTAATTGTAAAGAATATTTTTTGTTCGCACATTATAATCACGAATTCGCAACGGTGTGTAAGACAAATCGTAATTAACACGTAACAGTGACTAAAGATAATTTTGAGGAAGTATTGAAGACCCTTTTGTGAGAAGGTTGTGCCATTTACGTCATATACCAACCTAAATTTCCTATAAATCAATTTAGAACCTTATTTTCGAAGGGATAAAGTTGAAAATTGGGAGTAAATCAATCACATTGTAGTTCGTACTTTAAATTTAAAAAAATTGATTAAATCTATTTCCGACAATGCTTTTGGAAAATTACCGTTCAATTGAGTGAAACATTATGTGGACAGAAATAGTTTTTGGTAGTTATTTTTACAATGGTGTATTTGTTAGTCTTTCTCTGTATAAAAAGAAGTATTGTTAATAGTTGCAAAAATAAATAAGATGAAGACGATGATGATTATACAATACATAATTTAGAAGAAGTTACTCAAGTTATTACGTTTAGCCCACAACAAACGCAACTAATTGAAACCCAATCAAATACCGACAATACATTAACATATACTGCGGGTATTAACATGCGAAAACAATTATGTTTATCATACTATACGCTGGAGAGAATCATGTTATTATTCCGTTGTTAGAAGTTTATCGATTTGTTGAACAATATGTTTGGGAACACAAAACTATTGAACTGAAGTTAGTATGTTACACCATTACAATAATTTTGTAGTAACTGTGATTATAAATTATATAGCATTACAAAATAAATTGAATAAAACAACTACTTATAACTAGTAATAAAAAATCTGTGATACATAATCTAAATAAAATTAGCGTCCTCCTCTCTTCTACGTTGCCGTGCCCTACAGGGTCCATACTGTACTATATTATTATGTAACACCTTTTAAACATATGGAGTGCAATAAACGTATTGAATATTGAGTATAAGTTTGTCTGTAAGTCTAGTACGTTTAATAAGAGACTAAATAGATAAAGATAATATTTTGTGTAGAGACAGGAAATACTATACTCCTAAGGACTTACCAAGGGATATTGGGTTGCCCGGGTACCTGGGTTGAGGAGGTCAGAGAAGCAGTCGGTTCATGTAAAACACTGGAACTTAGCGGCATTCGGTGAGACTGGAAGCCGAACCCAACATAGTTGGAAAAAGGCTAGGCATATCAATATTAAGATGATAAGGTAAGGTAAGGTAAGGTAAGACTATAAAGATTACTGACTAGAAGACTTAAGAAAGCAGGTGAAATCTGGACACTGAATAATGTGTACTCCTTGGCACGAGTTCACTTTTAGCATATGGTCGCGCACAAAGGTTGCAATAGCGTGCGGGCATTTCAAAAATGTTCGCACGCAATATGTAACTTTTTGTTAGAGCGAGTGGACCAGAAGGAATAGTTACCTATGTAGGTATGCACTCGTGGAATCTCATCTTTCAAGTTGTCATCTAAACACACTAGTCTAACCATCTAGGAAAACGATCGTGAAGTTATGTTGTTCCCACATTTCCCTTTTCACCTAGTAAAATCGAAAGTACTACGGATAAGCAGTATTGGCTCGTAAATTCTTCACACAACTTTAGTATGGGATCAAAGCCTCAACAATACTGTTGAATGGATAGTTAAAGTAACAGGTTATATACTGAAAAACTATCTCTTGGAGGTTGAGTGTAATAAATAAAAGGGAAAGTTTACGGTATCAGTAGAAAGCCCGTAATCTTATGGAGCTTCAATAATGTAGGTATATGGAGTTGAAGATGTGTGGGAAAACAAATGATAATGTATATGGAGTTAAAAAGTTTGTAAGCTTGTCACACAGGATGTGTCTCAACTTATCATCATCATCATCATCATCTCAGCCATAGGACGTCCACTGCTGAACATAGGCCTCCCCCTTAGATCTCCATAGATTATCCCAACTTAAACTTATGTAAATATGAGTTTGATTATTATATTTAAATTTTTATATAGACGACCGATTGAAAGGTGATTTCAAGAGTAGTGTCCGAAATGAGAAAGAAACATCGTTTACACCAAAATATTTTCAGGTTGCAATCGCTTCTGTCAATAAAGCCAATCCCCAAAACCATAGCTTAAGACCATTCGAAATAAAGACAAACTCCTCGACCCTTTCCCAAAATTTATCCCTATATAAATACCCATTGTCTGCCGAAGCCTCAATATTCTAGTCCAGGTGACCCAGACGGAAATTACCTTCAGTAATTGATACGGAACCCGCGTCAGCAACGTCTTTTTCTATTTGGGTTAAGATGGATTTAAGGGAGGAGATAAAATTGATTTTGTGGTTCTGACCTCCTTTAAGTTTTCGAACAAATAATTTTATCCTTCTTAGAGTGCATGAAATCGACTACAGACAGAAAAGTTTAAAATCGAACACAGACTAATTTTGTTTAGCCTAAGTTGAAATACACTTAGCAATGAATCATCATCAGAAAGAACAGTGAGAAGCTTTAACACAAGAAATTGATATTGAAAGTAAATATGTTAGAAATAACTTATATCAAACATCTATTCTTGCTAATATTGATGAAGTCAAATAAGAGTGAAATGGATTGTTAACCAAACATATGACCATCTAGTCAGATCGTGCTAACATTAAGCAGACTTTCTGCTTTTCTCCTTAGAAACGACAAATTATTACCCCACAGCAAAAAAAGCTGCTTCCAAGGAAGGCACAATAGATAGTCTTATTACCCTCTCCACGATCAGTCTCCCATTTAATGTCGAACACTTGATTTATATCCGCAATCATTTAGCTGTAACTGCTAATACGGTTTGAACAAATCGCAAGTCACTCGATCGTATCAATCAGTCCCAATGAGGAAATTTACGGCACCAAATTGATCTGGCTGTAGGATCCTATTGCGGAGTTTTGATGGTTTTTGGTGTCATTCTAGGTTTCCTTTTTATTGCTCTTATCGGAGTTTTTGATTCTAGCATTGATCTTAGATGTTGGCATTTCTATCAAACTCTATGACCTCCCTATAAAGGGTTAAGTTAAATGTGATTATTTTTTCTTGGAAAATGTAGGTACCTAAGCTGAAAAGTTCTGGTTTAAAGTGACTTTTCGAAAGAAGGATAATTGGCAAAACGTCAGCAAAAATAAAAAGGTGCCTGAAAGCACATAATCTTTGAAAGAAACATTAGTCCTATATTTCTAGTCGCACAGTCATCATGAAACGTTCCCTATATTTGACTACGACCATACCTTTCTCCCAGGCTGCTGATGAGGCAACTGAGGCGGCGCGATAAGCCTCAATGGAGGGGGTGCCGGCGGCAGGGCAGCGAGCAGCGGCGGTACCAGCGGCACCACGCCCCCCATTGGCAGGGCCACTGCAAACTTCTGCAGGCCCATGGTCCAGGGCAGGAACCAGCCGCCTCCCGCCTGCATCGCACCCCCACCGGGCCCGTACCACGCCAGGGCGATCAGCTAGTCGCACCCCACATGAACACTGACACTTATCGTTGAGATTTTTGGGACATGTATTTTGGACACTTCACTTGTACCTGGGGACAAGGGAAAATTAAGATTAATAAAGTTGCTATATTTTAATAGCAGACATTGTTGTCGTCATGGCAATACCAATGAAATAAAGCTAAACAGTTTGAACGCATTATTATCACGAAAAAGTGGACCGATTTGAAAGTTGTCCTGGGTCCAGTGATGGTTACAGTCTACTTATGACGTGGGTTTAACCGCTGGCAGAAGTTAGTTGTCAACACATGTAGGTTGTTCAGTTTTCATTTGTACCTTATTTATTTTGTTTTAAAACACAAATGCCTTGCGCAAATATCTTCTAGCTCTACAATATATAAACAAATCCATAACAAGCAACATAATACCTATTTACTTAGTGAAAATATCTGTATTTTTTTTTTCTATTTTCTGTGAGAATTACAAACATCGATATACGTTAGCAAGTACAACACTAGCGTCACGTTAGGCGCCAGTTTTTATCGAATAACTTGAGCACATCACTTGGCTGTCACATTAGATGTGAATCATAAGATTTATTATGTTCGTGGTTGTTCATTCGTGTTCTCACGGATGTATGTGGGGAAGAAATTGATTTTGATAGAGATATTATAAAAGCTGTGAATATTGAGTCAGTTTTCTCACATTTTGCTACTTTACTTAGATTTTTATGTGTAACCCAATATCTCGACGCTCGGCCGAAAATAGTACCCCGGAGCTCACGCTCAACTACTGACTAGGCTAGGTATTAAACTGTTAAAAAATCATAGAAAAAAACAAATAAAGTATCATCAACGACAAAAGTTCTCAAACACTTTCTTTCACCACAAAAGAAGTTCCCAAATAAACGCAGACACTTATTTCATTTGTTTAACATAATATCGGAAACGTCAATCCAGACACATCAAAGAGATTTGTGTGTGTCTGTTGGTGCGGTTACTAGAGCGGAAAACGAAAGAAAACGCTTGAAAATGCTCGAAATACGCGTGTCATTGTGAAGGGTAGACAGTGGATCAACTCTATACTGACATAGAATGAGCTAAGGATATGATGGGAGTGAAGTTTTAACATGATTAATGAATTTAAAAATGTATGTTAATAATGTTTTAGTTAAAGGCTGTAGGTTTGAATTGTTAGAAGTAATCATCGAATAAAATTAATTGTTCTTTTTTGACGTTAAAATATACAATTTATACATACGTAAAGACAGAAAGTATATGAAAAAAAGATTTTTATACATTTTGCTATGATCTTGTTGACACCCATATTTCTCGTTTAAAAGCTTGTAATTGAAAGGGACTCCAATTAGTAGCATGAATGTGCCGTGTTTATAATTTTTATGACATACACTTTTTGTGTACGACTGTACTTTGCAGGATATAGCTCAAAGCTAATTGGCGTGATTAGGGCGGATTATAGTTAAAGCTGGCAACATGTTTGCTGATAGACAGAACTTTTTTTAACATGTTTTTTTTTGGTTATATGTAAATGACACGTATGGACTATGAAAAGTACCTACTTTTTAAGGATTTTAGTCAAGTTCAATAGAAAATCAATTTAATTTGGTGAAAATCCTTGTGAAAGAATGGGTTAATCACATATTTTCTTTAAACGAAGTAGTGGTTAAGTGTGAGAGTAAATGTTAAAGTTAAGTTTGAATTCAGAAAAGGAGTTTGTATAAATTACGTTTAAATTCAAAATCACGACGTCCCAATCCGAATATTGAATGAAACGTAAGAAAATCTCGTTAAAACGAAGATTAGAAGTAATAAACTTTATTTAAAGATCTAAATAAAAATTCTTTCATTGAAAAGTTACATTTTCTTAGCCACATTTTGAATTGAATTTAGAGTTTTTTCATTTTATCTTTCAGTATTATTTTTAAATGGCGCTTTAATGAGATCTATGTTTTGACTACCGTCCAAGAATTTAACAAAAGAAATAGAATGATAGTGACTAATTGTATGACGATTGCAGAGTACTATTATAGTCATCTAATCATCGTTACTATTTTTGATCGGTTGTAATTAAAGACCGTCTTCGCATATAGTGAGTACGTCATTTCCCATACATAAATATTCTTAAAGAAGCAAGTTTCATCGTCGTCATGGTTGCCCAGTGGGTTAAGCACCAACCTCTGAAGTATGAGTGGGTGGGTTTGATTCCAGATCAGGCAAGTACCAATGCAACTTTTCTAAGTTTGCATGTACTTTCTAAGTATATCTTGGACATCAATGACTGATTAAAAGATATCGAGGAAACCTGGACTGTAAAGTAAAAATCATCAACCTGCATTGAGCAAGCGTGGTGATTAACGCTCAGTCTTTCTCTGCGTGAGAGGAGGACTTTGGGTAGGAGGGTAAGACGGGTGACGATGATGATGATGAATGATAATGTTTATAAATAAAACGGTTGAAATCTCACATAGGTAAGGTTGTATATTAAAACTTCAAAGCAACACATAATAAACAAAACATAAATCGTAAAACAAAAATTACACGTTACGTCTTCGGTAACATTTCCAAAAACTAATTTATTGCGTTTATGTTTGACAGCCGGCGCCATTTTGTCAAGATGGCGCCCGTAAAAGTCATCTTTGATTACTTTATGGTGTTTCCAGAAACAATAATGGTGTTTTTTGTTTGGTTGCAAGTCTGCGGGTGTTATACATCAATTATTTAAATTATTGTGCTAGGAACATTTCAAGGATCTTAACTGGACTGAAAAAAAAAAAATGTTTGTGTGTAATTCCATTCAATGGTTATTCAACTCAAAAACTACTAGACCAACTAAAAAAAAAATTCTGCTGGAAAGCTACTCTTTCTGAATAACGTAGGCTACATTACGGGTAGGTGGTTCCCACGGGATGCGGGTGAAACCGCGGGAATATGGCTAGTTTTTGAATAAATCATCTAGACAATTAGAGAGGCTACACACGGGGCAAAATTAGTTTAAAGTAGGGAGCGTATTTGCTTTCAAATGTGGTACATACATATGTATATTGACACATGTTATTTTGTTAGTCTAATAATTGATCGGATAAAACAGCATTATTTGTGGGAATCAAAAAGTCCCATTTCCATACAAAACATGACACGCATTATAAATTCTAAATACAACAAAAATCAAAACGGTTCCACTTGACTGGTATTGTTTGAAGTCAGCATACCCACAAAGTCGGTCACAGTTGACTTGCTAGATCGATGGGCTATTAACAGGACAATAGGCGTTTTGTTCGCTCGTTGGACGCAACCGACGTCAACACTAGGGATGTGACACGAGTGTGGTATCGATACTTGAGGTCATTAATCAATTTTAAAGAGACCGGGTTGTGAAAATATTTTTTTATTTTTTTTAGTATGTGTTGGTGGTAATGACGTGTTTAGGTCAGGATGGATTGGTTTGAAACGGCAATTGGAACATAGGGGCTGCGAAAGATTTAGCTAGAAATATGATGTGAATGTATTGATTGTGAATTGATTGGCGCTGTTTGTTGTTTTCTTTATCAATACATTATTTTGGAATGTCCATATAAAAAGAATTATGTTTTTCAAGTTGACGAACTCTACTCATATGATAGGCATCGCTAAGTTTTCATAAAAATGTCATCAGATTCCGAAAACCAATAGAATATTTTGAAATGGTTGCTTATCCATTCACCTTTGTCAAAATACAGTCTACACAAAAACCACCTATTCTATTCTGTAATTCCAAGGATTCATTTCCATGTCCAATATCAAAACGGAACAATGGTCGAAAATTTGACGGAAACCGAAACCGGTACCCAATTACCTAGGATCATACCTCCGATACCTGATTGGGTCTTTTCATTACTGAATGCTAAACGACCAAATACCATCTGGGATCGGTACCGCATTGTTCGATGATCGAGATATCGATTCGATATTCATTACTCGATTGTGTGGTAACGTGTTGTTAATGTAATTATTTAGTGGTTTGTATCGATATGATGCAGTTATTTGTGAATAAATGTTGGATTAATCAAACATTGTGTTTGTACACGTTTTGTTGACATTTCTATGAAGTTTCGGAGTATCGATAATTAGGTTTATTTGCATGATAAACAGCGGAATACATTGGAGCATGCATATGAGGGATTTATGTCGTTGGAGCTTAATCAACGTTATTTTTACAGAACAGAACAAAAACAGAAAATATAGATTTAATAACGTCTAGTTTTACATATACAGCCTTACTACATAAACTTAAACATCTGTTGAATACCTGTCTAAAAAAGTGTGGCTGCAAAACGGACCTTATTTCAACGTCAAAATCTGTCATTTTTTTTAGACAAGTGTTCAACAGACGTTTAAACGTTTTTGTGGTACGACGGTTAAAGTTAAATTTCTGTCTGTGTAAAAAACTATTTTGTTTGTTTTTTTTTTTTTTTTAACTTTGTGGGACACGACCTCTACAACGTTTACTCTCAAACATTAGTCAATTGGGCGTAAAATCGTAACGTCTAGTGTATTTTGACGGTTAATTGAGGGAAATAGGTTAAACTAAAACTGTCACTTTGGCACATTGTCAACTAACTCACAAGAAAGTATTAGAAACACTTTACTGTAACGTTTCAACAATATGTGTGAAATAACATACGGAAGAGTTAAAGAGCTTCGGTACATTGCGCAAGGAGTTCCAAGCTCGTTCGTTCTACGTTTATGAAGCTCTATTTACTAGGAAACTTAGTTAGATACATGTTTTACGTACAATTGTTTGTATGTATTAGCACAAATACCAGTTTTACCAAGGGGTAGTGGGTTGCCCGGGTAACTGGGTTGAGGAGGTCAGATAGGCAGTTGCGCCTCGTAAAACAATGGTACTCAGCTGCATCTGGTTAGACTAGAACCAGACCCTAACACAGTTGGGAATAGGCTAGGCAGATGATGAGTGTGGACAGTTACAGTGAACACTATCACCCGGAACTAATATCGAATATTAGGTTATGAATACATGTAAGCACATCTCTATATCAGTGACAGTAAATAGACATGCGTGTTCAAAAACATTAGAACATTCAAATAAAGAACAATAAGTTCCCTCCAATTTATACAAACATTCGGAATTCAAACGTCCACCACGCCTCTCTGATTCGTATCACCAAATCGATCCATCGATTTAGAAATTCGACTAATCGGTTACAAATGGGGATCGGTCAGTTATTTGGCCGGAATTTATGGGCAGTTCCTCCCACATAAGAGGGAATAGTTCTTTTATTAATAATTAAAATTCGTGGGAACGAATCCCTTTATTGAGTTTATGGGTCAACTCGAATATTTTGGTGATTCGATTTTTACGACGCATATTTTTTTAATATCGAAGGGCAAAGAACGGATTAAGATATGCCCTTGATACGGAAATGTCGATACAATCTCGATTAAAACATAGTTGATTGCTTGTTAGATGGAATTTATTGAGTTTATAGTGATTGATAGAAAAATAATAGGTGTTATAGATAATTCAACTCAGATTTGCGCGCGGCCCTATGTGTGCGTCGGCTTGTAAATATACAACTTTCATTTGTGTGACAGTGACGTCGTCCGAGGATGACGTATTCTTATCGCTTTTTGTTATGGGTACAGTCGTTTACGAAAATACTAGTTATTCATGGAGAAATGATAAAGGAGTCAGGTAAAGCGTTTCAAAAATGAAACAACATTCAAAGCTTTTTATTATCTTTCTTTTCTGCGTCTTTTCAAATCGACATTGACAGTATCTAAGAAATAAATGAGGTGAAATATTATCTAAGATGAATTAAATACTCCTTACATATTTTCTAGCTCGGGGTACGCGGACAATAAATAAAAGTGTGGACTAAGAATGTAAAAAAACGTATAATCTAGTATAGGTAATAATGTAAACAAAATGTGTGGGGAATTTTAAAAAATTATATTGCTTCGCATAATGTCGACCAAAATAAGACGGAAATAATGCAACTCATAAATGAAAGTTTAAGTCAAATTGATGAAGGGATGTGGGGTAATACTTGTCGACATGTACAAAAGAAAAAAGAAGAATAGACATTTTGACATGGAGTCAGAATTTATAATTCACCTTGGAGAGTAGCGAATCCGAAAAGTCATCATTTGATTTTTCAAGTAGCGATTCAGAATCATTATAAATAAATAAACATTAAATTACGTAATAACTGTCTTTCTTTAAACACCCGTATACAACCCCTAAATAACTGTATTTGTACCCGACTGTACCTCTTGTCACGCACACAAAGTCACTGTATATGTACAAGGGTTACCCACGCATAAGGCCGCGCGCACGACTGAGTTGAACTTACTATACTCATTTTTATATTGGCTTCAATATTTTTATCGATATATTTTTTTTGTTTAAGTATAATTGGTTGCTCTGTTTTAATGGGAAGATTGTTTTCTTCATAAAGAGTTCATCAGACAGGATATAATCATATCGTACATATTATTATGGTCATAATTGTAATAGCTGTCGTACTTTGTACCATGAACTTGACCTTCTTATGGGTTGATCTTTTAACTACGAGTACGTGATTAACTTAACATTATAAAGACACTTCTTTTGTCCATTAGTTTGTCCCTAAAAACACCAAAAAATCTGAACGATTTAAATAAAAATGACATTTTTGGAACGCTGACGAGGGCCGGGAAACATAGGCTGTATTTTATCCAATCCAGAAGTTTCCCGTGAAGACGTGGATGAAATCAATGGAAACAGCTAGTCATTAATACGCAGTATAAAACTAAAAATACTTAACATCCGAAAACAATCAACTACAAAAAAAAAAAAACACTCAATTCTTACAACAGACACAAAGGTCATATTATAATAGGGGTCTGAGCCCACTGATGCGTAACATATCGTTAAACGGGCAATGCCGGAAAGCATAACTACGTATGTAATATGTGTTGCAACTAATAATATATTAAAAGTTTACCCAGGGTCGTGGTTAACCAAAAGGAACGGCAATGTCTTTCTTGGTTGTTTGGTTGTTAAAGCTGGTGAGGTTACATCCAAATATCCTGGATGGAAGAAATTAATTTTAATGGTGGGTGATATCTGATGATGATGATGTCACATCTCTGCATAAGCGTGTATTAACAGGAAATTCCAATAGCTAATCTATTGTTGTAATTTTTCTTACCAGGGATAAGGTCGGAGTGCCGCTGGGCATTTTTAGTGGGTATACCGGGAATGTCTGTACCGGGGAGTCCCACATACCCCTCTCCCGTCCCCCGACGGGAAGGGCATGCGTAATAGCATTTTTTACCCAGCGGCAAAAAAAGGGGTATCATTTTGACATTTGTCAAAATTTTAAGCAGATCGTATAAAAATAGGATCCCGTTTTCATGGAAACCTTCAAATTTGTATTGTAGTTAAATATATATACGAGCAAGTTGTATTTACTATATCTTTGTACATTATTATCAGATTCTACATCCATTTGTGGAATCCTAGTGTGGGGTTCAGGGCTTCATACACCTTTGGAAAAAACTATTTGAGACAATAAATTATTTTTAATTATTTATTTATTATTTCCATTAAGAGCATTGCATTGTTTCAAGCTTTTACTCCATGATCATCATCTTCCGAGCCTTTTTCCCAATTATGTTGGGGTCAGCTTCCAGTCTAACCGGATGTAGCTTAGTCTTTACCAAATGATCTTGTCTAACAAATCCAGGAATGGATGACCATCATAGCACTAAAAACGCGAAGACCTAAGTAAACTGTCCTGAAAACTATCACGAGAAATAATGTCAAACGTTCTAGGTTTATAGGTAGTAAACAAAGACCTAGAAGCGAACTGGTCCATTTGGTGGAGTGGAGTCGTGGAGTCATACGATTTGGATACTATGGTGAGGGCAGATCATACTCAGTACTTTGTGCTATAAGACTTGTATCTACAAGGGAACAAGAAAAGGTCTCATTTTCGTGCAAATTTTTGGGATGAAAATATTTGATGTTTTAGTATCAAACATGGTCTTATTGTGTGTAGGCTTCATTAAAAGTCAACGCTAGCGACTCGGTAATTTTTGCACCAAAACCATAAAAATATCCTTTCCAAACAAAAAAATGTATTAAATGGAATCTTTTCAAGTTTATTGTGTCTAGAAACAAGAAGAAATATATTGAAAATGTTTGACCTATAACCGAACCATTATTATTACTGCCGGCTCCAATATTCCTTTACCACTCTCACTTAACCCGTTGCTACATAACATACATTCACTTAGACTGAGTATATGGCAAATGGTCACTTACTGCGACAGTCGTTCTTTAAGTGCTGAAGGCGAATACGACCGTACTTTAACTGGCAAGGTCAAAAGCTAATGCATTTGCTATCTTAGAAAATATTACGAGATAAGATAAACATGATATTTTTCGCCATATAATAATGTATATTGAGAATATGGAAGAACATTTGTATGTAGGAAATAAACTTTACTAACTACGGAAATTAACATATTCTAAAAATTACTAACTTCACGCTTTATTTATGATTATACAATACGAAGAGAAAACTACAAAATTTCTTTAGAAATCCACGAAAATGTTGATAAAAAATAAGTTCATAAACCTAGCTAAGAAGACGACCACAAACTCAAAAGATTAAATCCAAGGCCAGCAAAGCAAAGAATATATTTTTTAAGTTCTCATTGTGCCAACTAAATAGGGACTTATTAATCCCTTCGCCCTTTATCCAGCTTATTAGGTAACACAATGGCTTAAAAAAAGTTACTTACAAAAAAAGATGGCGTTGGCTCGTAAATCGATGGTTGGTGATGCATAATGTTTGCAAATTGCGACCGACGCCGCAAACTTTTTGCCTCCAAACATATTTCGCATACAATAATGAAATGAAATGAAATGAAATGAAATGAAATGAAATGAAATGAAATTGTTTATTTTGCAAGTTGGACATTACATCACTTTTACACGTCATTTTAAGAACGCTGAGGCCGGCATTTCCTAACTGACTGATCCCTGAGAAGAAACGCCGAAACAAACTCAAGGGTCATAGTCTCTTTTAAAGTCCAAACATGTTATAAATGAAATAATTATGTGTGAGTGTCACCATGTACGCGGTCTGGAATGGCCTTTTGAGGAAAGAGCCACATCAGGCTGGAGCTGACCAGTCCCAACAGACGGCACGCATGCATCAGTCGTCGTGTAGCTCAACCATATCTTAGGGAGCTCAACGACCTGTCACACGACGATACCAGATCTGCAGAACATTTGCGTAGGCCAATCAAAAATACTCAAACCCGCCAGACAGTATTTATGTTATAAGAATATATAATGTTGCTCGCATACACGATACTCACATTCACAATAATAATAATAAATTAAAAAAAAAATACAATTATAACATATAAATGTCAATAAAAATATGTCAAAGTCAATAAATTACAATGAGGTAAGTTTTTCAAAATAAATTTCACGTTTGACATTTGCTTTTGGCATTAAAGGGTTTGCACACGAAGTAAGGAAAGATGAGCGGAGATGCCTAATGCAGGTAGGTCAGGCGCCTTCTTCTAGGTCAAATTAGTGCAGTGGGAATTACCAAAACGATCAGTGACGAGTTAACTAACGAGGAGTTTGGGTTTTTTTGAGACATCTGTCAACGATTTTTGTAATACAAAAAATTGTCGGGCCCAAAGATGGCGTGTTTAAGGGCGAAAAGAGTAACATTTCTCGTCCCCCGCACATCCGCATTTTGGCGTGCTACTTTCTTTGGCGATTTTCCATTATAGCACCTCCGCTAGTCATTTTGTTTTGCATGGGTTTAATGACTGTCGACGGTCGCTGCATTTTCTGACATTGATAACCAGCGTGCAAATCTATACTAATATTATAAAGCTGAAGAGTTTGTTTGTTTGTTTGTTTGAACGCGCTAATCTCAGGAACTACTGGTCCGATTTGAAAATTTCTTTCAGTGTTAGATAGCCCATTTATCGAGGAAGGCTATAGGCTACTTTTTATCCCGGTACGGAAAGTAGTTCCCACGGGATGCGGGTGAAACCGCTGGCAGAAGCTAGTTGTTGAATAAATCAATAAATCTCATGGTGTGATAATTGGCATAAAAGCAAAATAAAATTCCTTTGTGCAGTTCAAAATAAAACGAGGTCGGTAAATACAAGTTGTGGTTGTTTAACTGGATCGAAACTGGTTAATATCTCAATTCAATAAGGTGCGTGATTGGACATATGATTTACAGTGTAGAGATTTATTTATGTAGCAATCCAATTATTTTATTCTACTATTGTCAAATTCATCATCATCATCATCAGCCTATCGCAGTCCACTGCTGGACATAGGCCTCTCCAAGTGCACGCCACTGAGATCGATTTTCGGCTTCTCGCATCCAGCTCCTGCCAGCCGTCTTGCGCAAGTCATCACTCCACCGTGCCTGAGGACGTCCTACACTACGTTTGCCGAGGCGTGGTCTCCACTCTAGAACTCGTTTACCCCAACGGTTATCGGTTCTTCGGCTAATATGGCCAGCCCACTGCCACTTCAGCTTGCTGATCCGATGGGCTGATTGTCAAATTAGGTACCTTTTAATTATTTTATGAGTTTGTGGCCCAGTATCATAAGACTTGAGTCTACCTACTAATTGAAGTGACACCTATAATATAGCATAACTATAAAGTAATCTGTGTCTTTGACGACGTGTTTTAATCACAAATCTTTACTACATACTCAACTTCCAACGAACAAATCAAATCCCAAAAAATCGCTGCGTTCATATAATCTTATGTAAAATCTTCCTAACACAGCCGAACGAACATTAAGGGACTGATTAGAGGAACATTTTGAACACACACTGATGAGAATTTCGGTTCGTATTTTTTTTTTCATCAAAGGGTCGTATCGTAAAAATATCGAAATGCGAATTTAAATGAATTTGCAAAGGACGGGTTTGATTTTAAAGTTAATTTATTTTAGGATACACAGTTTGTCCTTTGGTAAATTGTTTTAGGTAGTCATTTTTAATGAAGATAAAATTAGAATTGTGTTTTCCAATGTTTAAGCAGTCATTGACTGACCTGAGAAGAATTTTTATTTTGGACCTTAAAAAGGTAAAAACTGATTAATATTCATGTCAAAAACTCAGCAAAAACTAAAAAGTCCCATAACACGATAAACTCCAATACCATGAACAAGAAAAACCTCATAATATTATATTTATTAAAACAATTTGCGCCACAAAATGATATTAACGGTTTCATAAGTGATATATAGACGGTGTATTTTATAACAATTTACGGTCGAAACCGGGGCACGATGATAGTTTATTACAAGGAGCCATATGAATCTATATTAACGTTGGACATTATTTGTCCTAAGTGCCTCATGGACACGGTCTAGAAGTAGGCCGTTTATTCAGCCTAGGAAAAGGCCTTTTAACCGACTTAGGTAGAAAAGTGGGTGATGTGATTTCTATGAGGGGATATTTAAGTAGGAATTGTACATTATTATTGTTGTTTTATAGTTATTCTCTATTTTTTTATTTTTTTTTATTCCATGTGCCAGTAACTTATATTATTCCGATTTTTTTCATTCTTCAGCTTGTTACATCTAAGTTTGTATGTGTAATTTTTTCTTGGGGTTTGAGCAATAAATAAAAAATTAATAAACTAAAATGGCAATGTCCATTTGGTTAGTAAACACACAACATAGAAATTAGTGTTGTTATTTATGACAATTCAGATGAACAAAAAAAGCATTTCCAATTTTATACCATCCTTAGATAAATATACGTTCTATGGAAAATATAAGCCCATTGTACTTGTTTACACTTAAATTCACCACGTATAATTTAAAAATAACCCTAAATTATGATGTTCTCATTACATTAACATATAACCTGTTAATGACATTGAACTAAGGGTTAACAAACAACTAAAGGCACCTTTACCAAGGATTTATTTAATAGTTATTTGTTATACAAGAGTGCAAAGTTGCTTTTTAACCGCGGGCTCAATTTTGATGACCGAGCAAGCGAGGATTCTAATTATTGAAACACTCGCTACGCTCGTGTTTCAATTTTAGAATCCTGAGCGATGGCGAGGGAATCAAAAAAGCACTAGGCGAAAAATCTTTGCACTCGAGTGCAACACGTAACTTTTCATCCCACCTCATCGAGGAAATTTTTAAACTCAAAAAAAGAAAATAGCACGCACGTCACACATGGCAAATTAAAAAGATGTACCTATTAAAATTTATTTATGCAAAAACTCAGTTTAAAAATGTAATGAGGTTTAAAATCGACCTCAAAACAATAAAAAATAATAATTTCATCCCACTTCATCGAGGAAATTACTAAATGCAAAAAAACAAAATGGCGCGCACGTTAATTTATTTGAAAACTCAGTTTAAAAATGAAACGAGGTTAAAAATCTATGTAAAAACAATAATAAAAATTACTTAATTGATTGAATAATTATTGTAAGCAGTATTTTATTTGTTTGAAGTCTTATCAAGATTGTCACACGATGTTCTAAATTCAAATCACTTTGCCGCTCTAGAGGATAAAAACGGCTTTTGCGCTCAGATATCAAAGGGTAAAACTACTCTTTCCGAGATGGTGGGATGAAAAATATATTATTATATCATAATAACGAATGAATAATTAGGTAGCATTTGAATGTGTCATCTTTTTGGGAAAACTCAAGTTTTTTTTTGTTGTTACAAACAATATTTTTAGTAAGTAAGCAACGAAAACTTAAACAGGTTAGGCAATTTTTGTCATCGTGAGGTTTTCATGTCTTTACATGAAAACCTCACGATGACAAAAATTGCCTAACCAACCGTTTATGCATGCTGAAGCAGATAACAAACGTTCACAAACACACACTCATAATTCAGACCTGCATTCAATTTGAAAACCTGCTAACATTAGGTATTATCTATCCTAGGGGTTTTTGGTTGCTCGGATATGTGGGTTAAGGAGATGAGATAGGCAGTAGGCAGGCGCTCCTTGTAAAACACTGGTACCACGCTGAATCCGGTTAGACTAGAACTTGACTTACTTGACTTAAAGTCCTATGTCCCCTAGATGGGGCAGAGGGCATCCACAGTGCTCCGCCATCGCGTTCGGTCTTGAGCTTCGCGCTTTATTTCGCTCCACGTTCTGCCTATAGTCGCCGCCTCTGCAATGATCGTCCGCCGCCAGGATTGTTTAGGGCGGCCACGTTTCCGCTTCCCTTGGGGATTCCAGTCTAGGGCTTGCCTCGGGATGTGATCGGGGTCCCTTCGGAGCGTGTGGCCGATCCAGTTCCACTTGCGGCGTTTGATCTGCTGGTCGATCGGTGTCTCACCGCAGCGTTCCCACAGTTCTATGTTGGAGACTTTCTCGGGCCAGTATATACCGAGAATACGACGAAGGCAGCGATTGACGAAGACCTGGAGCTTACGCGAGATGTCTTTCGTGGCCTTCCACGATGCGTATAGCAATACGGTCTTGACGTTGGACCGGAATATCTTGAGCTTAACTCTCCTGGTCAGTTTCCGTGATTGCCACACAGGACGGAGCTGTGCGAAGGTTGCTCTCGCTTTGGCGATCCTCGAGGTGATGTCCTCCTCGGTCCCTCCTGTTTCCGACACAACACTACCGAGGTAAGTAAACTTGTGGACCCTCTCCACTCCCTCTGTGCCGATGAGCAACGGTAATGAGCACGTCACTCCGCACCTCATTTCCTGGGTCTTCCGGGTGTTAATTTTTAGTCCCGTCTCCATGGCCTCTCGTTGTAGGTCGTCCAGTTTGGCTTGCATGTCGGTTCGCGTGTGGCTCAATAGGCACAGGTCGTCGGCATAATCCAAATCTTCCAAGACGTTGGATAGTCCCCACTCTATGCCGCGGCGCTTATTCTTGGTAGTATGGTGCATGATGCCATCAAGGACAATAAGGAAGAGGAGAGGCGAAAGGAGACACCCCTGGCGTACACCCGCATGTACCGGTATGTCCTCCGAGACGAGGCCGTCGTGAGTTACCCTACAAGAATATTTCCCGTAGATGGCCTTAATTATGGTCGTGATCTTCTCGGGGACTCCAATTTCACGAAGCCGGTCCCAGATGCAATTCCATCGCAGCGTGTCGAAGGCTTTTTCGAAGTCCACAAAGGTCAAGTACATTTCCCTCTGCCATTCTGATGCCTGTTCGAGGATTATGCGCAAGGTGTTGATCTGGTCCGTGCACGATCGGTTGGGACGGAAGCCAGCCTGCTTTTTACGCAGAAGAGGCTCGACGGCCCCCGACAACCTGTCCAGGATGATCTGGCAGAGCACCTTGGAAGGAGTCGAGAGCAAAGTGATGCCTCTCCAATTGCCACATTCACTGAGGTCTCCCTTCTTGGGTACGGTGATGAGAAGGCCTTTGTTCCAGTCATCAGGTAACTCTTCGGCTGACCAGATGTTCCGCAAAAGGGGAGTCAGCGCGTTTGCTGCGGTGGTAACGTCGGCTTTGAGCATTTCCGCTGTGATGAGGTCGACTCCTGGGGCTTTCCCATTTTTTAGCCTACGGATAGCCTTCATTACCTTCTCCCCTGTAGGAGGAGACACATCGATGTCTAGGTTCGATGTGGGCAAGCTGGCAGCAGGTACGGCCGTGGCTACGGTGTCACTTGGGAGTCGGAAGATTTCCTCGAAGTGCTCCCGCCAGCGTTGAAGCTGTCCCTCCGATGTCACAATCAGCTGACCTCCTTTATCTTTTAAGCGCTTCTTCTTCCTCTGGTTCCGATTCCCGGTCAAGGTCTTCGTCGCCTTGTACATCTCCCTGAGATTGCCGGAGTTAGCAGCGCGTTGTGCGCAATCCGCAATAGTGTCAGCCCATACTCGCCGGTCATGACGAGTACTGCGGTAGATTTTTCTGCGTATCAGGCAGTATTGCAGCTATTATATTTTTATTATATTATTGTTGCCAGAAGTTGAAGGTGGAGCTGACGCCTTTCTTCAATGAGGTTCCAGGTTCTTTGTGACATCCAGTCCTCACGAGCGTGTGTTTTATGTCTAAGAACGACGGAGCTGGTCTCTGTATAGGCCATTTTGATGTGGTTCCACTCCGCGTCGACAGAAGTAGTGGAGTCTGGTTCGAGAACGGAGAAGCGATTTCGCAGCTCTAACCGAAAGGCTTCGGTTATGTCTGGGTCCCGCAGCTTGTTGACCTCAAATCGTTTTCCTACCCTGGACGTCGAGCTGGCAGCACGAGCTACCGCTACTTTTAGCCGCACCTCGGCTACGACTAGATGGTGGTCGCTGTCGATATCCGCGCCACGACGGTTGCGGACGTCGAGCAGTGATGAGCGCCATTTGGAGCTGATGGCAAGGTGGTCGATTTGGTTCTTAGTGATTCCATCGGGTGAGTTCCATGTATACTTATGGTGGTCTCCATGTATAAAAAGCGTGCCTCCGATGGTCAGGTCGTTGTCCTGGCAGAACTCCAAGAATCTCTCCCCGTTCCCGTTCCGTACTCCCATCCCGTGTGTACCCATGTGTCTTTGAAAGCCGTCGTTGTCTGTGCCAACCTTGGCATTCAGGTCTCCCATGACGATTACTATGTCCTGTTTGCGGATGTTTTTCAAGATCAGGTTGAGTGAACTATAGAAATCGTCTTTGTGTTCCTCTGATGCCGGGTTTGTAGGCGCATAGCACTGAACGACGGTTATCTTGCGGGCTTTGCTGTTAAACCGGGCTGTGATGATTCTCTCTGAGATGGGTTTCCAGTCCAGTAGGCTCTTCTTTGCGACGTCAGAAAGGAGGAATCCCACGCCGTTTTCACGTACGTCCTCTTCATCTTCCTTCCCGGAGTAAAGAAATGTAAGGCCCCTAGACGTTCTCAGTTCACCGAATCCATTTCTGCGCACTTCGCTGAGACCGAGTATCTGCAGTTTGTATCGCAACATTTCTGTTTCTGCTTGGGCTAGTCGGCTATCTTCGCTCAGTGTTCGCACGTTCCAACAAGCAATTCGTGTCCGTATTTTCATGCCAAAGGTCGTCGTAGTTTGATCGGTCCGGTTTTGCACTGTTTCAGTTTCATTAATCTTTTATGTTTAGGTAAGCGGGTGATTAGCCCACTATACCCTAGCCCACTGGTGGGGCTGCCACCTTAGAGCCTGTGGGCGTGCTCGGGTTTTTTCTCGGGTTTCCTCCCTGATGAGTTGGTTCTGTTTTGAGGCGCAGAAGACTCGCCTTGCGCCCTGCACCTTCAGCTCAGCTGCACCTCGTGGTGGTGGCCACGCGATTGCGCGGTGCAGCAGTTCCCAGGAGGGACGGCGGGGACGTTGGTGACTCGGACTGGCCAGGGCTCTGCTCAAATTCGGTGTTCCACCACTAACACAGCAGATGGTTTCTTGGCATTTTATAGGTAATGCTGGTCTCACATCCAGCGATTCCCACCAAGACCATACCCTGGCTTCCCCCCCCAAAGAGACTAGACTAGAAGCCGACCCTAATATAATTGGGACAAAGCTAGGTATATGATGATGATGAATTATTAATTTTCTATTCCCAAAACGCCTAAAACCTTGTTAAAATAAAAAGCGTATGGTTGCGATTCTACGGCCTCCTGTAACAGTGACCCAATTCTAAGGCCTCAATTTAACTGCCCGTAAGATAAGTGGGCAATTTGTTAACCTACTTGAACTAAAAAGGTTAATTTACACCTGTATTTTTACGCATAGATACGTATTATTAGGGTGAAGTTTTGGTTTTATATTATTTTTCTTTTTCCTTCGTGTGTACGTGGATTCGAATTTTCCGTTTGTTTTATCATATACCTACTAGCGACCCGCCCCTGCTTCGCACGGGATAACAGTATTTCTCCGCTATATAATGAATAGTATTATTCATATAAATCTTCCTCTTCAATCACTCTATCTATTGAAAAAAACCGCATGTATATCGGTTGCGTTGTTTTAAAGATTTAAGCGTACAAAGGGACATAGGGACAGAAAAAGCGACTTTGTTTTATACTATCTA
Organism: Helicoverpa assulta; assembly: GCA_963856015.1. Taxonomy (NCBI): domain Eukaryota; kingdom Metazoa; phylum Arthropoda; class Insecta; order Lepidoptera; family Noctuidae; genus Helicoverpa; species Helicoverpa assulta. The sequence continues at coordinate 2,443,879 of CAWLCW010000008.1, forward strand.
TACTAATATTATAAAGCTGTAGAGTTTGTTTGTTTGTTTGTTTGAACGCGCTAATCTCAGGAACTACTGGTCCGATTAGAAAATTTCTTTCAGTGTTAGATAGCCCATTTATCGAGGAAGGCTATAGGCTACTTTTTATCCCGGTACGGGAAGCAGTTCCCACGGGATGCGGGTGAAACCGCTGGCAGAAGCTAGTGTAGTGATATAACTTAGTGTCATGCGAATCATAACCTGGACTGAATATAATAAAGATTATTTGTTTGTTTGAACGCGCATATCTCAGGAACTAGGTACTGGGCCGATTAAAAAAACTGTTACTTTCACTGTTAGGTAGCTCATTTATTGATGAAGTCAGACAAACACGTTATGCGGGCAAAACCGCTAGCGGACGCATGTTTAATTAAAAGACTAGAAAAACTATAGTTGAATAAAAAATAATGTTGTGTACTTAGGTAAGAACGATATAACCTCTAAATAAATAGCTCAAACGTCTAAAACCAAATAAAATAAAATTAACTAAGACCAAACAAAATAAAATGTAAACCTAATCACCTCAATCACTCAAAGACGTAGGGTGAACGCGCACATTGTCGTCCACATGTATTCAATTACACACGACACGGGACAAAGTAATGATGTGCAATCAACACGTCCAGTGACGTCACTAGACAGCCACAGACGTATAATAAGCGCTATTCGTCAAGAATTCATTCTTTTTGTCGTTGTAATCATGTTTCTGTAGTTAATGTTGTTTTGTGGGGAGGTTTCGCTAATTACAAGTTTGTGTCAGGTATGTGGGCTAAGTAATTGTTGGACATTGTTTGTGTTATGTAGAAAAGATTCTTGTAAGATGTCTGTATGGACTAAATGCTGTATTTTTTGTAATGTTAAGAATGAACAAAGTAGGACATACTTGTACGGTCATTTACGGCAGATGTTTTTTTGTCATATCATAGGAAATTAACATAAGTAACCTAAAAAGTGTAAAAAATACATTTGAAAACATGAATATTTTAACTATAAAATGCTACTAACCAGTAATTTTACAATTCTAAATAACACGTACGTGGTTACAACTGCGGCTTCAAATGCATTACCTCTAATTAAAATAATTACAGTAATTTATTCTGAAAAAAAAAAAAACGAAATCCGTGTTTAATCCTTGTAAAAAGCTGTAATACTGCACAGCATCTAAAAAAATAACCTCTAAAGCAAATAATTACCGTGACATCATTCCTGTGGCGTAATAACATTTTTTTTATAACAGCATCCGCTTCAAACTAATACTTTATCATCACGCTAACCATACCTGAAGTAGTACCACAGAGTATACAATGACTCATAGAGAACAAAATGACTAGCGGAGATGCCGTAACGAAAAATCTCCTAATAAAATTCAGAAGAGCGGACGAAGACCGTTACTGTCTCTGCCTTTATACACCTACTTTGGACCCGCCCATTTTTGTAATCCCAAAAATCGTTAACAGATAAAGGACCAGAACTTATAGTTAGTTAACTCGTAACTGATCATTTCGGTTATGCACTTACGCATTTGACCTAGAAGAAGGCGCGTGACCTACCTGCATTATAGCATCTCTGCTCATCTTTCCTTACTCCGTACCACAGAGTACCTATACTATGACAGTATCTTAAGTTAAAAGTCGTGAGTATAACACACGCTCTTCTTTATTACAAGACGATGATTAAGCTCATACTTATGACCAACATTGTTACCTCAACCGTGGCATTGTGACGAAAAAAGACGGGACGTGTGTGACGACAATTGGAGCTTTCACCTTACTAATGATAGGATACGTAGAAGGAATGAAGTTATTTTTTGTTAAATTGTTGGGTTGTTCTGTTATTATCTAAACTAATATCATAAATTGGGATGATTTTTCGTTCGTTTCTAAAGGCTCCAAAACTACTAAACTATATTTTTCGCCATTTCATAGGTCTTACCTACAAAATATTCGAAATATTAATATACCTATTTAGGTCCCCCGATTCCTGTACCTATCTATTTCGATACAATAAACGGGGTTTGACACTAATGGGGCAAAGATTCATACTATTTTTAAGATAAATAGTCCTTTGAAATGAATGTCTATTCTATTATGTTCTTGAAAAAAAAAATCCCTATAAGGCTAATAAAAATAAATTATCATGTTCTCGAGTCTTGCTTACAAATGATCATATTTTGTATTGAATGCGAGTGTTTTAGCTCAATATTAGCTTCAACGGCATTTTTATGATAATCCTTTAATGTTATTTGCAAGAACTAGATATTAATGTATGAACCTCATACTTTTATTGATTATGTAAATAGGCAGGGTATAAATAATTATTTATTGTATTCCATTCTTTGTGTTTTACAATATTAACTATTTTGTTTTTATTTATGTAAAAGGTACTTCAACGATTTATTTACTAGTTATTTACAACAAAACGTGAGTTATACACATGCATCATTGGTCATGGCGAATAAATCGCTTATAGAAATACACAGTACTTACAATGTTGAGGTTAATTAATTATATTCTTCCATACTTCTGTATCTAATGTCTTATCAAAGTTACATACTTATATTATTTCCAACCATATCTTCTTTCGCCAAATCGCCTTAAGTACCATTATGATTAACGCATTTTTTCTTCTTCGAATGAGAAGAGGGCTGTGCTCTGTAGTGGGACAACAAAAGGCTAAAAATGGAGATGATATCCTCTTTAATAAAATCTTGATGCTTAAAACCGTCCTCATGATCCTTATTTCTTCGCATAACATATCCTGCATCACAGTCGGTTAACCATAGAGCATAATCCATCTAAATTCCAATACTGAACTCGTTCCAACTTTCCAGTACTGAATACAAAGTGCACTTAATGCGATGACACGGTGATAATCTCAACTAGGATTAACAGAAATTCTAGTTTCTGTAATTGCCGTTTTGAACTTGACGTGTAAGACCATGGAGGACAAAATGACTAGGGGAGTTGCCATTGCGTAAAATCGTCTAAGACAGTAGCGCGCCCAAATCCGAGTAAGGATGAGGAACGTTATTGTTTTCTTATACGCCTTTTTTGGACCCGTCAATTTTTGTAATACCAAAAAGAACCCAAGCGCCTCGTTAGTTAACTCGTTACTGATCGTTTTGGTCATGCCCACCGTACGCCTTCAGCGTAGAAGAAAGCGCCTGACCTACCTGTATTATGGCATCTCCGCTCATCTTTCCTTACTCCGTGTGTAAGACCTAAGGTTAGGTTAGTACAAGCTCATCGCTAAGTCGTTGATAGGCCTGGTTCTGTGTGTGGTCTGAGGAAAGGAGATATAATTCTTCCTATTATGGTAGTGGTTGGTTTTACTTGTGGCTTTAGTGGGGAAAATCCGTATGAAAAGATGCTGAATTCTAAATAAGAAATTGGGATAAGCACGGAAGTCAATAGACTGGAAGCCAACCCGAACAGTGTTTGGCAAAAACTAAGACTTGACTTTTTTTGACAAGTTTAATATTTGAAATCTGAGTAACTTAAGATTTATTATTTGCCTATCTAGTCAATGCATTTAGAATTACCGAACATACAAAACTTTGATTTTGAAGGACTCGAAAGTATTTGACATTTGATACCCCGAAAATAAAGAATGGAGTTTCATTGACTACTTATATTATCATCAATAATAAATTCATTATTGCTTGATGGACTTATTCGCCTTGAACTTAAAAAAGAAGCAAACAAACCTATTTATAAATATCTAGACTAAGCATTATCACGTTTAAAAGCATGTAACGGCGCACCTCTAATGTTTTTCTGATGAGCGAACTATTACTACGTTTATTCCTTTTTAATTACACTATAAACATGCAGAAATAACTAGCTTTTAAACATTTTATGTAATTAGATATTGGATAAGTTGAACAATAAAATACTTATTACCTATGTCTTCATTAAAAAGGGGGAAAATCAATTTTATGATCCATATCAACAAGGTTTGATTTTTAAGACTTGGAAATGGAGTTACTTTTAAAGCTACTTACATGGATTAAGTTCGATTTAAAAAAATATATAATATGGGGATATACATTTTTTTTGGTGCAGTTGACAGTTGCTGTCGTCAATATAACGGTATATTTCCTTGAAAACGGACAACTGCTATAGTAGAGTACCTAATGTTATTTAAATAATAAATAATATTATTTGAACTGAATTTTTCGAAGCTTCAAATTATTAAAATCTCAAAAATAGGGTAAATATATTAATCCAACTTGTTTACCCTACACGTATTTTCCTATAACTAAACAAATACCTAATGATGATAAATGACGCATACCCTTAGATCAAGGAAAAGATAATCTTAAACTTATTACCATTAAAATAACATAAATAATAACTCTTTCAAGTTTATAATAATGATCAATTTTCTTGTTTTTCCATCGTAAAACCTTATAGTTACAATCATTAATGCAATTACAATGATTGTTGTACACGCAGAAAGGAAAAATGGAGATGTCATAAGGAAAGTTAGGTTAGGCGCCTTCTTCTAGGTCAAATACGTACGGTAAGTGGGACCAAAGCGATAAGTTATTTGTGAACTAACGAAGCTTTAGGGATCCTTGAGATATCTGTCAAAGATCGGTCTTGATTGATTTGTGATCTGGTTTTAAAACAAATGGGTGGGTTCCAAAGAAGAGGGCGTAGTCAGCAACATTCTTCGTCCCCCTATAACTTGCATTTTAACGCCACCACTTTCCTAGAAGATTTTCCGTTATGACATCTCTGTTCGGTATTTTGTTCTCCATGTTGTGGCATCATGGGACATTATAGCTACGTACTTCGATTCAATGCAAAACTAAACAGTTTACCTTATTTCCTGGTCCGGTAACTGGTGATTGCACCTTAAATAAGGCTCTGTATACATTGAAGTTTATTTATCGCAATCCTAAATAGAAGATCAAATTGTTTTATGTATGCCTGTATTTCGTCGACATATCCATTGGCCACACTCTTTATTTAATCACTAGGTTTCGCCCGCGGTTTCACCCGCGTCCCGTAGCCGGATGGTGACCAAAAACTATTCTAAAACCTTTTCCCGGGTCTAAGTTACCTTCCCTCTAATTTATAGCCAAATCGGTCAAGCCGTTTTCATGTTATGTCGTGACAACGGAAAACGGGTTTCATTTTTATATATATAAGATTACTCATCATTAGTGGACTTAAAATTTGACTTTCAAACCGTATACTTAGTGGATTAGGTACAAGCGTAGGTACGTGCAGACACAGGTACACTCTCTATTCCCTCACTCTTATAGTCCTATGAGGGGGCAATTCTACATGACCAGAGACAGATCAGGCGCAGTATCGAGACCTTACCATGCTCTTCGAAGCACGAATTACTTCAACGATCATCATCCTCCGAGCCTTTTCCCAATTATGTTGGGGTCGGCTTCCAGTCTAACCGGATTCAGCTGAGTATCAGTGCTTTACAAGAAGCGACTGCCTATCTGACCTCCTCAACCCAGATACCCGGGCAACCCGATACCCCTTGGTTAGACTGGTGTCAGACTTACTGGCTTCTGACTACCCGTAACGACTGTCAAGGATGTTCAATGACAGCCGGGACCATAACGTGCCATCCGAAACACAGTCATTGATGTCTAAGATTTACTTAGAAAGTACATACAAACTTAGAAAAGTTGCATTGGTACTTGCCTGACCTGGAATCGAACCCGCGCCCTCATATTCGAGAGGTTGGTTCTTTGCCCACTAGGCCACCACGACTTACTTCAACGATATGTTGTGATAATTCACTGTGTGTGTGTGTGTTTAAGTTGACCCAAAGATGGGGTCTCAAACGTAGATATTCGTATGTGACAATTCACTTACTCTCAAAAGACAAAGTCTGGTCAGCAAAACAGGTAAAATATTTTCGCCTAATTGGTCCAACGAGAAAAGTTGTCGACTTATTTCTTTTATTTCAAGTGAAGATATAAGTTTTCTTTTCCGTTTAAAAACTTGTTTAAAGCTCGTGATGTCACGCTTGGAAAGACACTGGTGTATCGCCAAAAAGTCTTAAGTTTTCTCTAAGTAGGTACTCACTCGGCTGTTGGATCTTTATTCAAGATGCTTACCTGTGGAGAGAAGAAAATATTTATTAATAAAAGTTATTATTTTAAAAGTTGCTGGAGCATGTCATTTGATGTTCATGTCTCGACGTTTAACGTTAGCACATGTGCATTTAGCAATGGAATAAACGATGCATGGATTGTGTGAATGTAGATATGGTAAGAAAGAATGTTACTTGTGAGATGACGGCAGATAGAAGAGTATGGAATGAGAAGACATGCTGCGTCGACCACAAATAAAATTGGGATAAGGGCAGGAGGATAATTATGTGCATTTAGCAATGTCAATAATTTCTTCAGTAAGAAGAATACATTATGTATAAAAATGTGCATTTAAAACTGATAAATTGATACGACATTATATGAAGTTACACAAAAATAAATATTTAAAGGATTCTGTCTTATCTGCATTTCCTCAAGGCTATACCTAATAGTATTATGCTAACATGTGCAGCCAACCAAACCGTTGACGAACTTAAAATTCTAAGTAAATGGTTATTACGGAAATACTCGTACATATTCTTAAGGTATACCTACATAACACACGCTCAAACACCTAGACTTACCTAAAGGTCATTGCACATGCGCAAAATTGAAAAATTAAAATCCAAATAAAATCGTCGAAATACGACATTTTAAAAGTAGGCTGTTAAATATATTAAATTTTTCATTCATTTAACCCAGAAAGAATTATGATTTATTTACGTATATTTCAGAAAAAATCCAAAATAAAATACCAAACCTTCATCGCCTAGTCGTTACCACACAATATGACTCCACCTTTACTTACATAACGAACACACCTGCATCACAACTAATTATTATACAGTATTTATACAGAAGTAGACTCAAATAAGCCAATTAAACTTGTACAAACTCAAGCATGAGTTCATCGCATTAAACATCTCGAGACTCGTCTATTTTGTACTGAAACTCTCAAGGTTATAAACGTAATACAAGGGTATATTAAGTACAGAACAGTTTATTAAACGAGTTTTTTTTTGGGACATAAAGTTGTATGAACTTTTTGGAACCTATACAGATGATATATTTTGATAATGTATTAATATCATCTAAGGGCGTATAAAAATGACATGACACTCGGTTATACCGTGAACCCTTATCTATACAGAGGTAATACAATGTACTAGCTTCCGCCCGCGGCTTCGCCCGCGTAGAGTTCGGTTATATCGCGTTTCTAAGAGAATTCTTCAAAAGTCCGGGATAACAACTATCCTATGTTCTTTCTCTGTACCAAATTTTATTAAAATCAGTTCAGTGGTTTAGACGTGAAAGCGTAACAGACAGATAGACAGACAGACAGAGTTACTTTCGCATTTATAATATTAGTAGGGATTTGTGTGTGTGTTTGTGAATAGCCCATACTTCTAAACTTTTCTCTGAATGAGGTATTCTTGTGTACAAATAACCATCTAGATTAAGCCTTTATCTCACAAAAGAAAAGCTACAAGTAGGTAACTGAAGTTACCACAATACAAAGTTGTAACTTCCTAATTAATAATAAGGGTCTCCTTTAAATAAATAAATAAGACAAAGGTCGTGTGTTTCGGCCTTTGTGAAGGGTAAAACCACAGAGGAAGGAAGCATGAGCAGAGATACCATAAGAAAGGTAGGTCACGGGCGTTTGGCCCAAACGCCCCCTGCCGCAGACTCTACGCGGGGGTCATGCGGTCCATGGCCCTTTACGGGGCCCCGGTATGGGCACGTTCGGTACGGCCGCGGGCTGTACAATACCTGAACGTGCCCCAAAGGGTGATAGCCATCAGGCTAATCCGGGGGTACCGCACGATCTCCCGCGAAGCAGCTGGCCTACTTGCTGGACTGCCACCGTGGGATCTGGAGGCGAGGGTCTTCTTGCGCCTGTACGACTGGCGCGAGGAGGCTCAGCGCCGGGGAGAAACCCCGTTGCCGCGGCAAGTTGTCGCGCAGCGGGCGGAGCTCCGGCGCGATCTCATGGTGGCCTGGAGGGAGCGACTGTCGCAACCCAGTGCAGGGCACGCCACCATCGTGGCGGTAAGTCCCCTCTTTGAGGAGTGGCTCGGGAGGAGTCACGGCGCCCTCACGTACCGCATGGCGCAGGTCCTCACCGGACACGGTTGTTTCGGGAGGTACCTGCACCGCATCGGTCGTGAGGAGGCGCCCGGGTGTCACCATTGTGCGGACAGCCCCGAGGACACGGTGGACCACACAGTCCAGGTGTGCCCCGCATGGGAGGGGCACCGCCGGGTCCTCATCGAGGCTTTGGGCGGCGGCGACCTCTCGCGTCCGGCCTTGGTTCAGGCCATGGTCCGGGGCGAGAGGGAATGGGATGCCGTCGCCTCCTTCTGCGAAGCGGTCATGCTCGAGAAGGAGGAGGCGGAACGCCAGAGAGTTCGCACCTCTCATCCCGGCCGCCGCGCTGGACCAGGTAGACACCATGGGCGCCGGGTGTCGCGAGATGACTCCCGGCCACCGTAGGCGTGGGTCTGTGGGCGGTGAGTTCGGGTGGCTCATCGTCCCTCTGTCTTTCTAGACGACAGACCCGTGTCGACGGCGCGCGTTGTTCCACGCGCTCCTCAAAGAGATGTCAGCAACCCCAGCGGGGCCCAGCAGGGCCAAGGCCTGCCGGGGCTGCGGGTTGTTCGAAAGAGATACCGCGGCCCTGGTACATAAAAGGCCTATGACGGAACACGACGATTTTAGTCAGTAAGAGTCTGACACTCCCTCACCGCTGCTAACCCACAGCGGGAGGGGTCATTTGATGATTTTACGTCGCTAAAAAAAAAAAAAAAAAGGTTACGGGCCGTCTTGTAGGTCAAGAAACGAACCAAAATGATCAGTTACTAATCACTAATGAAGCGTTCGGATTCCTTGAGACATCTGTCAAAGGTGATTTGGTTGAAAACTAAATATCCTGGATCCAAAGAAGGTGTATAAGGGCGGAGCTAGTAATATTCCTCGTCCTTCGAACACGCATTTTGGCGACGCTACTTTCTACTACATACCTGTTGTTTTACTTGCTATAGGTAGTTATTTGACGTAACTTGTATGGAGCTCATGTCAAAATTCTTTCTCTAGTAAGCAAATGAAGAGATGGAATATTGGGAACAGTGGTTAGGAGATATTGCGTTATGACATCTCCGTTCGCCATTTTGTTCTCCATGACTCATGCGTACCGGCCTTTATGAAGGGTAAAACACACTGTTGCCGGAAGGGAGAAAATATAAATAGACAGTTTCATCGATTTTAAGAGGGTTCTCTGAAAGGACCCGTTTGTATTGGCAGTAATGTTGCCTCCTAAACTCTGATTGTTATGTTCTGTAGGTATATTTTTGTGAGCACTTTCAATTTGCGTTGTTTGTAAAAGTATGATAGGTTACATGGTTGTTTCTTCTTTTATGATTATATAAAAAAGTATTCTAAGGTATGGTACTGTCTGTTGTTGATATGATATGATATTTACTCGTGGTAGTTCAATATTATTTTAGTTTACTTTGATTATTTCGTGGGATAATGTATTTTGTTTATGAAAAGACATTAGTTTAGTTTTCTTCAAGATTAGAGACCCATTAGACACTCAAAATGCATGTTCTCATGTAACATTAAATACCTTTTAGCTTTCAAAAATTAGGTACTACATTCTGCTCTTAACATCACATGTAATAACACAAACACAGAATTCAAATTAACAATGTCTTCTTAAAGAAAAACGAAAAAAAAAACAAAACTCGTATATCGACTGACATCATTGTTACGACAAAAACTACAGTGCAATGAACAGGATAAAAATAAAAATAGTAACAAACTCAGAAACTCGTTTAACTAAAACATTCCAATTAATAACCAGTAAGCGGTCTCTAAGATCGAAGCTATTAAATACTTGATAATTATAGCAACACTATTGTAATTGAAATAATCGACACGCATGAAAAACTTAAAAAAGAAAAAATATCCATGACTAATTGACCCATTTTGAATGAATTGTGATAACAAAGCATTTTACTAAGTGTGCGTATTATACTGTAGTATGAACTTTAAATGGGCCAAAGATCAAGTTTTTTCATCTTAATTTATCTTTAAACGATTACTCGTTAATTTGCTCTGAAATCAAAACTAACGTTCTATGACTTCGACGGTTTCAATATCATATTGTTTTACCGCTTCAGAATAAAAGAAAATATCCAGATAAAATTATCCTTTTCCAATGATTTAACGAGTGAAACGTAAAAATTAACAGATTGACATTCCCATTTATTAAACTACATACTCTTTTAAACTCGCATCCCCCATAAAGTCATTAAAAACTATAACGCAGTTAACATCAGAAAACATTATTTTAAGGCCCATAAAATTTAAAAATTAATTAGTGCCGACATTAACACCATTACGGAACGTAGCGTGATTCCACGATAATGAGTGGAGTGACGTCATGCATCGATTGGGCTGGACGGACGATGACAGTAGGTTCCACCCTATTTTAGGTCGCGGCATACATACATTGATTTTGATAGTACAGTGGTTTTCAAAGTTGATTGGACATAGTGGACATACTTGAGGGATTTGTAAATTAGGATTTTAATGAACTTCTCGCAAAAAAATTAAATACTGTTCTCGTTTGACAGTGTTTGAAAAAACGCAATATCAACAGTACAAATTACACGAATGTGTTACTATATTCGTTAGTGTTAAGTGGAGCGTCATTTCCGCAGTATTGCCAGGTTGATCTATCTCTTTGACTTATAAAAGATGTACAAGTCTGTATAAGCACATATACATAAATTCTTCGGCTCTCGCTGAAAATCAGCGCTGAGGTTTTTGTCCAGTACAGGGTCTCAGCATTATGCTGAGCAAGGGCCGTTTCACGTGGGGTGTGACACATATTTCCCACTACTGTTTTTTAATTGTAATTCGTCTTTTCTTGTCTTATTTCTAACGACTGTTATTTTCTTTTTAATATTATTTTTGTTTATTGATTGTAAGGCTGTGTCACACGCGTGCGTGAATAAACGTATTTTCTTTTCTTTCTTCTTGTTTCTAAATCCACATTATGTCCCACACAGCTCTTGGTCACATTTGAGCTTGAGGTGCGGGATTGTGCGAAAGAGTTATATCGGCTCTGGTACAAAAACGCCTTCAGAAGAAACAAAGGTGGGTTTTAGTTATTAAAGATCTGACCCTTCCGCTACTTGAACAGCTGGAGGGGTCATTTGATGATATTGTACTCAATAGAAAAATTGTCTCATTTGACTCTGGTTTACATAACCCAAATTCTGCTCAAAATAGTACAATATTCGTCCGAAAACCATTATACTTTGAGAAATACAGCAACAGTTCATCATTACATTTGTAAGGCTGCTCGTGTCAAGCTTTGGTTTGGTGTCAATTACGTCCAGCAAAACGGTTTGACCTTTCTAGATTAGATTGTCGAGTGGGTAGCTAATAAGTGGGTACTTGCAGTTATTTGATGCTAGAATTAGGCCAAATAATGTTCATTCTGACACTTCAATAAGGTTATTATGCTTATCAAATATCTTGGAGCCAATTTTGGTGTTTCACTAACGTTCTGAGGGAACTAATTACATTACCACATCAAAAAAAACAGTCTATATCAGACTATCTGTGTACTTTGCATTTGAATCGGTTCTGTAGTTTTTGCGTGAAAGTCGTGTAGACACAGACAGAATTACTTTTGCATTTATATTATTAATTTTGCAAGGAAAAGTAAGGATTTAATGACACTTGATCCTATCAAAGAGGTTCAGTAGAAAAATAATTTATTAGCATATCTTCGCACCAGTATTTAATTACTTCGAAAGCACATACCGAGCATAAACATAAGCTATTAAGAATTAAAATATTACATAGTTCGACTTTAACCTCCGGCTTGTGCATGTTATCATAAAAAACCTTATTTTAATTTCTACAAACCTCAGGGTGGTACTGAATTTTTTGCTCTGGTACTTGTAGCCAATATACGTATTGTACATTAATTGAATTAAGTAATTAGGATTTTTTATCGAACGAATCGAAGTCGAATTTATACGTTTTTTATTCGACTTCAAATTGTTACTTTTAATTTGAACTCAAAACACATGGTACCTATTATTTATTACGTGTTTAACACATGCAAGGGAAAATAGACTTTATGTCTTTGTGATATAGATGAGATTTGCATATAATTTTTGTATTTTTCTCGTTTGAAAAGTAAGTACTAGTGTGTCTATTTTTTTTGATCGTATCAAGAGTAATTTGATTTTCTACAAGTATGTGCATAAAAACTACACGCTTTTGTTATGTAGTTACAGTCTTTTACTAGGTATTTGTAACGTGTTCGAAAATTATGGAAAAAACCGACGTGTGATTGACATGTTAAGTTTAAATAAAGCAAGTATTCGATTCTCAAGTGTATGTATAGTTGTAACTCAAGATGTTCATAACAGTTTTTGAAGATAGCTGACAGATGTTATATAAAAAAAAACCGGCCAAGTGCGAGTCGGACTCGCGCACGTAGAGTTCCGTACCATCCAAACTAATATTCTATATTTATGGATATCGAGCAAAACTGAGCAAAAGAATCACGTTAGTTGTATGGGAGCCCCCCGAAATATTTATTTTATTCTAGTTTTCAGTATTTGTTGTTCTAGCGGCAACAGAAATACATCATCTGTGAAAATTTCAACTCTCTAACTATCACGGTTCATGAGAAACAGCCTGGTGACAGACGGACGGATGGACGGACAGAGGAGCGAAAACAATAGGGTCCCGTTTTACCCTTTGGGTACGGAACCCTAAAAATACCGAAAATATTAATCCTATTAAAAAAAACTTTACCATAATTGGGTTTTAGACACATTGCATTCACAGCGGAATTATCTGATGACTTCCCATGAAAAAAAAAGTTGAAAGATCTTCACCGTAATTGATAAAACAGTACAATTCTTACAAAGTATCTACCACTAACATACCTTATACGTGAGTATATTAAGTGTGTCTCCACAAAAACCAGGCGAAGTCGTGGGCGTATCGCTAGCGAGATGACTACGTAGATTAACGTCGGCTCTTTAGTTTTTTGTTAACTCCATTGTTCGATGATAAGATGCTAATAACTGTGGCAATACAGGGTTGCCACTTTATAAATTACTCATTACTCAGTACTCAATTTATTTTCGCATATATAAAAAAGAGATCAGTGACAATTCTCTCATAAAATTAAAATTGTTACAAATACAAATTTAGGTTAAATATAGGTTTACAATTAAAAAAAAAAAAAAAAAAAACATCGTAACAGTTTGCATGCATTAATTAATTAGGTGCATAAGCAATACATTACATTGTAAAAAATAAAAACATTACAAAAAAATTTAAGAGTCCGACGAATTAAGGTCCTTCTCCTTTTTTGAAGTCGGTTAAAAATCACATTGGAAGAATACTCTGTCTACAGAACAAGACTCGAGTATATACAAAGTACATATCGTTAGGTGTTACTCATTTTCCAAAGGAAAAAAGATAACATCGCCACCGAGGGTGAATAAGGAAAAAGATACAGGAAAACCACAAGTAATATCGCAGTGATGTTTTATCAATGAAAAGCTAAATATCTTCCATTCATGGTTCCAAATAGAATTGCTGATTTATTCATTTGTTGATTTTCATCAACAGTTGTGAAGTCAATTCCCGGCTGTCATTGAACATCTTTGGCAAACGTTACGGGTAGTCAGAAGTCAGTAAGTCTGACAACCAGTCTTGCCTAGGGGTATTGGGTTGCCCGTTAAACTGGGTTGAGAAGATCAGATAGGCAGTCGCTCCTTGTAAAACACACCGTGTATACGAACGGATTCGTTTAGACTGACGCCGACCTCAACATAGTTGGGAAAAAGGCTAGGAAAATGATTTAATTAAGAATGAACATAAGTATATTTTAACAACATATGTTTTAATTGTCTTTGAATTAATTAATTCAGTTAGATGGCAGCCCTAAAACGCCGCATAAAGAAATCCTTTGGTCCAACACAAAATACTTACTATAAATAATAATAAATCGGTCGGTTAAAACTTCAGCGCGCGTGTCTCATTACGTAATCAACAGATATTCATTCGCAGAATCCATGTGTTATATACAACAATGTAAGTATAATATAATATATATGTAACTTTCAATAAATGTAAGGTATGTCACGGGTATGTTGGTGCAAGTTATAAATAGGTGTATATTGTGTCTATACTGATATAATACACGCGATAATCCCAAAAAATACTGGTCCGAATTGAAGAAGTAATTCAATGTTATATAAGTACCCTATTTATTGAGAAAAGTTGAAGAAATAGTTCCTATAGGAGCCTTGTGAAACCGCGAAAAATGTAGTTATTAAAAAACTTTTAACATAATGCTTGTCTAGACAACTAAAGTATGAACTCGAAAAGTGTTTCTAAATATAGAGATTATTCAAAAAATAATGTCGCAAAATGAACCTTAAAATCTTAGAAATAACTTTCGATGTAAGACTTACTTTCATTATATAAAATCTCGCGTTTCCAAAGCCATAATTATAAATTAAAAAAAAACCCCCGACCCAAAAAAAGTACGCAATAATTATGACAAAAGGTTAAAAACGCTAAACCCTATAAAAAGCAAAAAATAACTTTTAACACTACGTAAACTAAATTTTGTCGTGTCGGGGGACCGCTCTAATTCATGACTTTAGATACGTGTTTTTTTTATACGAATGTTGTAATTAGGTAGGTATCATTTGATTTATGTAAGTATTTTTGAAGGTAAAAAGCGGTCCCCCGACACGACAAAATTTAGTTTACGTAGTGTTAAAAGTTATTTTTTGCTTTTTATAGGGTTTAGCGTTTTTAACCTTTTGTCATAATTATTGCGTACTTTTTTTGGGTCGGGGGTTTTTTAAAATTTATAATTTAATTTTATTTCATGCTTTTTAAAGGAGCTCCTTAATTTTTCCTTCTTTCATTTGATTTATTTTATCTTAAGATGGGGTCGCTATATGCGATCTCGGCCAAAGGAAGCTGTTTAACAATCCTCATGACAAACTGACTCTGGGAGAATTGCACAGATTGAGAAACAATAAAGATTAACCTTTGGTCATTCTAGATTTTCAGTAAAAATATAAATCGGTTTATCAATTTCATTCCGGCATTCCAGGGTTTCATCCGCCACATCCCATTTCCAGCATCTGGTTCTCGTCAGTCAGAAACATGAAGAGAACTCGTCAAGACAAATTCAACGAGCCCAAACTCGATGGGTTTACTAAAAGGCAGTTCAGGGTTACGTCTCCTATCTTCGTGCCCTAACAGCAGACCAGCTCAGTGGTTCCAGAAGACATTAGTGTTTCAAATTTCAGATCCCACATATGCTTGCAAGTAAACTGAGCGTGTAACATTCCTATCACATCTAACAAACGAGCTGATGACCTTGAAGACCTGAACCGATTTCCACCAAACATAGCTAAGAACACTCCCGACTGATATACCTTTTAAACAAAAAAAACCGCATTACAATCGGATCATCCGTTTGGGAGCTACGATGCCACACACACACACACACACACACACACACACACAGACACGTCAAACTTATAACACCCCGTCGTTTTTGCGTCGGGGGTTAAAAACGAGTATCTGTAAAACCATAATTGCATTTTATTTTTGATTCAAAGACCAATAAATTAATGAAGCCATAACTTTTTTATGAAGAACATATTTCAAATGATTTTATGAAACAATTTCAGTTATTTTAATGTAATATGGCCGTTTATGGTCAGTATTTTTACGTCTGTAATTGATATAAAAACAAATCTATACTACCTCTAATATTATAAAGCTGAAGAGTTTGTTTGTTTGTTTGTTTGAACGCGCTAATCTCAGGAACTATTAGTCCGATTTGAAAAATTCTTTCAGTGTTAGATAGCCCATTTATCGAGGAAGGCTATAGGCTACTTTTTATCCGGGTTCGTGCAGAGGTTCCCACGGGATGCGGGTGAAACCGCTGGTAGAAGCTAGTAATATTATAATTAGAATTCCATGTCCTTAAAGAAATATTAGTATCCCTGCACTTAGTACTGTACTAGTACACGGTACTAGTTTAGCTATTAAATTCAAAAATATCTTTTAGATAATATTTTTTATGTTCACGATTGTACTTAAAGTGTGTTTTAAGTACGAAAATAACTTAATTATTTTTGGAATAAGTTATGCGAAATAAAAAGTAAATCCTTTTGAACTTTTTTCTATAAGCATGTTTTTTTTTAACTTACATAAAAATTTTATAAATTTTATAAATTACATAAAATAATAAAAAAAAAATCTAATCAAAAGCTAAACTGACGTATGTAACACAATTAAAAATACTTCTATATTTTTTTATTTTTCTCATAGCAGAAACACGTGCACTAAATTAATGGCTAAAACCCTAAAACTTCATTTAAAACACCAAAAATTATGACATCGCAACGAATTCTGTAACCCAAAATCCGGTTTTCAATACGTATGCACGAAATCGGCGAGGAAGTATTGACCTTCCCACAAAACCGGTACAGAGCCCAAATAAATTCGCCATCGATGCACTGAAACCTGTTTTAATTGGTAAAGTATCAATAACCTTGCTTAGTTCATAATTAACTCAAGGCCAAGAGTGTTTGGAGAAGTAATCGTTCATTTCAATTGCTGTGTTCTACTTTGATTTAAATACAAGCCATGCAATGTATTAAACTTACACATATGTTTTAGGGATGTAGGATTCTTTCATGTTTATCGAATACCTACATGAAAAAAAGTAAGTTTTCTCTCAGTGAAAGAATTCTCAAAATAGGTACCTATATTAGAGAATTCTTTAAAAAAATACAAACAATAAAATCGACTTCAATAACAGGTATGCCTAAAACTTTCACCCAAGTCTGACAAATACTATGTTGAAAACCGCATCAAACTCGGTTCAAACAAATTTGAGATAATTGCACACAAATATACATACAGACAAACTGAGAAACTCCTTTTATAAAAATCGGTTAACAAATACTTTTTCAGTCTATGAAAATAAAAGAACAAATGTTTACAATGCCTTGCAAATTGCAGTATCAGCATAAGTCTTGCAAGAGAATAAGTGTAAAATGCAAGCGACAGGTACATTTTTTTTTCACTTAATAAGCTACTGTTACCAGACTAACACAAGAAAAACAGCAAACTAGGTATGTAAACAAAAGAAATATCCTTGAACTAAACGAATGCATAAATACATCACACCCAGATGCATATCGCGGATAACATTATGTATTGTGTCGTAAGAACTTGTTCAAACGGAGCGACCGATGCGACTTTTTTGTAATACAACATGGATATGTAGATTCGTTCGATGCGACTAAATTGTATGGAATTATGAATCATTTGTATGAAAATTAGTGGTACGTAATGTTGCAAAATCTTAGATAAATTGTCGGCAAATGTTACTAGTTGCTTGTATATTAACTCACTGAACAACTTAATGGACAGGGGTTGAAAAAATCGACAAGAAGCAGTACAAAAATATATTTAGGATATGAGTTATTTTTTCAATAAATAAGCATGTAAAAGTTTGAATAAGTATGTAAAAAGCTAGTTAGATATGTAATTTATGATAATTTCCCGTGACCTGTGCAAAATTTAATCGCATTCGTCGTAAAAGCGTTCCATCTAAACTGAGCTTAATCGATGCATGAGCCAGATGTAGACAAAAAACACCGAAACAGCACGATTCATTTTCATAATGCAACGCCGCGAACAAAGACATTTAAATTTATAATTTACTTTAAGATAAAACCGCAAACGTGAACTCCGCCTTATATTTACGAATAATTAAATTCGAATACTTTTTTATTACAATTTTTAATTTTCTTTTTGAGATGCAGAAAGTTTTATGACAATTTGCGGGTTGTGGTGTTATAAAATTTCGATGATGTGGATTTTGTATATAGTTATTTTTCCAGAGGTTACATAAAGACTACATAACTCAAAATACGTTGAGATTGTTAATTAATTTTTATACCGGTATATGAAAATGTTTTTTTTTCTAAATTGTAGAAAAATATAAATAAAATTGAATTCTGTTTTTCAGATGTTTTTTCTTATAGGTATGTATCTTAATCTGTTATTGATATTTTACGAAATAGTTACGAATAATAGGTAGATATTAAAATATTTTAATATTATCTATGTCAAGATTAAATAACCAGCTTATATTTATGCAATCTGTAGAGTTTGTTTGTTTGTTTGTTAAACGCGCTAATCTCAGGAACTACTGGTCCGATTAGAAAAATTCTTTCAGTGTTAGATAGCCCATTTATCGAGGAAGGCTATAGGCTACGTTTTTATCCGGGTTCGTGCAGAGGTTCCCACGGGATGCGGGTGAAACCGCTGGCAGAAGCTAGTATCCTATAAATCTAGAGGTAGAACAAGTTTAGGTAACATATTAGTTATACGTGTTTATGTATATTATTATTTTGTTATGTAACATCGAAAATGACATTGACTTTTAAGATCACCATACCACTATTATTATTTCTCAAACCTGTTTTATGTAGTGCAACAGAAACCGTTAATCTTTCATGTATACCTAAATACCATCCCATCGGGCTATGAGAGTGAAGGAATAGTGAGTACTCCTGTGTCTGCGCAAATGCTTGTGCACTATAACATGTCCTGCGCAGCTGGCTAATCTCCTTAATCCTTATTTACGGATTATTATAGGTAATAATCACTACACACAATATACATAGAAATCATACTAATATCATAAATGCAAAGCTTATATAGGTGTTTTTCCTCTTTAAGTTCAGTGGGTTCCTAACTGAATATCTTGAGAAGGAACACTAAAACAAACTCATGTATTATTATAGTCTCTTTTGAAGATAATAGTAGTATTGCTATTTTCATCATCAGCCTTTTTATGGTCCCACTGCAGGGCACAGGCCTCCTCTCACACATAAAAGGATTTAACATTAGTCAGACTTTTTAGTCCAGGTTTTCTCGAGATGTTTTCGTTTAAGTACCTTTAATCAGTACTTGATGTCCAATAGAAAGTTCACACAGACTTAGAAATTTGCATTATTAGGCATTGGTACTTATCTGACCTGGGATGAAACCCAACACCCTCAAACTTGAGAGGTTGGTGCTTTAAAACCACTAGGCCACAACTTTCAACTTTCGTTAGACAGTTTAGCCGAGAATATTTTGTAGTCCAGATATTTTGCAATGTGACATAATAATAGATTATTACGAGTAATGAGCAATCAAAGCAGTTAATTAAGTAGTGCGCTATGAATTGTCAATTAATTTCCATGTAGATTTATTGGCGGTATTATCAAAATGTTCTGATATATTACAAGTTGAATACTTGATTGCGAATTAAAATATGAATTTGTTGGTTCAGTGAAGTATCATGTAATATAAAATATTGGTACCACGGGAATTATTCCGCGAAAGTATATAGGTATCACATAGGGCGAGTATATATAAAAGAAGAACTCTCTTCTATATATTTATAAAAATGAAACCCGTTTTCCGTTGTCACGACATAACATAAAAAAACGGCTTGACCGATTTGGCTGTAAATTAGAGGGAAGGTAACTTAGACCCGGGAGAAGGTTTTAGGATAGTTTTTGGTCACCATCCGGCTACGGGACGCGGGTGAAACCGCGGGCGAAAGCTAGTTATATAAATTTACAGAGGTAAACGAAAACTATACACAAATTTAAAAATATACTACGAAATTCCTTTTAAGCGATCCCCAAAATAGAATAACTGAATTTAATATAGTCCGAAACGACGTGAAACGAAACCACGTTAAACCGAACATGTTGGAAAAAGCTGAAAATTCAAAAATTCTCAGAAAAATTTTGCAACATGAAGAATTTAATTTTAATTATTAAACTCACGTCGAGCAGATTTCAGTTAAAATCCATTTATAGATTTTCGAGTATTTTCGCGTACACTATTGAATATTGACTTAATTTTTCGGTATAGTATACAGATTTTTTCAAACTGTGCAGTAATCGAAAAAGTATTTGCCAATAACCAAAATATGAGCTGTTTTCCCGCGGCTTCACCCGTGGTCCGAAGGAACTTCTGCTAATAAACTTTGAAATAATGTAGCTTTTCAATAGTGAAATATTTTTTTAATCGGTTCTGTAGTTTCGAAGCCAAAGGCCACCAATAAACGAAAAAAAATATGTACCTATAATAAATTACTTTAGAATCAATCTAACTAAATATAAATCGAAAATAAACATGCGAAAATCACCCTTCTGAACAAACTATTAGCTTCCTTGAATCACAGTCCCACTGTCCCATAGTCAATAAGGACGATTGTTGCTTCATCCTCAGCATCTATTTAAAGCATAAATTGCTTATGACCCCAATAGAGAGACACCAAGACAATTTTATTGTTTGTACCAAGTGCGAGGCTACAATTGCTCAATAGACCAATCAGGTTGATGATACACGAAGACGAGATTTACATTACACAGATTATACGGAGAACATTTTGAAATACACTAGTTAGGACTCGTTAAAACTTTTGAAATAGTATTTTTAATAGCTGACCTTGAAATCAATATAAAAGAATGTGAATTGGTCTTCAGTCGCTAAAAGATAACTGGTACTAAAAATTAAAATTAAATACAGCTTCGTAAAAGGATACCATTAATAAACCCTTGAGGACAACACACATAAAAAAACAACAATTGTTTAAGGCCCTATTACAATTGAAAAATAAACACTAATGACAATAATATTCAAAATAGAAAAGAAAAATTAAAACATGAATATATTATAAACTGAGACGAGGACAAACGAACGGAATAATAATTTATTAATTACAATAACGAACATGATTCACGTCTTGCATTAAGTTTGGAAACAGACAAGCAACTTTAAGGCCACACGCGTCCCAAAAAAAGTCGCTGAATATTTATGTATAGGCCATTATGTGAAATCTTATACAAAACATTATTACGTCAAAGTTTAACAGCATTCACATTATGTGGCTAATTTGAGTAACTGTTATCTTATACCCAATGGCCTGTAACACTTTAATACCCAATAAAAATATTACTCTATCGCTTATAACAATATTTTATGCCTATCATATTTTAGGATCGGATGCTGACCTTTTTAGGAAAGCGCATAGGATATTTTGTTTCCTTCTCAAATATCACAAAGTTATTTGACCATAAAATTGAAGCTTAAAATAAATTCCAATTCAACATATCAGCCATAAATTGTTGCTATAAAGTTGCCCGTCTGTAAAGATGTAAAACAAAAGAAAAATTGAAATTTTTCGCCTGACAGGACGCGGTTGTCTCTCCGATAACGAGTGCTATTAACATGATCTTGCAATTAATTATTTTATATTTTATGCTATATGTGGTCATGGTATGGCCTAAGGCTCTATGGGGTCTATCGGATGGTAATAAAGCTTCGATCGATTAATGTTCAGTAATGCCATAAATATGCAATATCATTCGCCCCCTGTGAATTTTCTCAAGACACGTCCATGTAAGGATTTCGAAGGATTCATTATAAATCTATTTTACTTTGAATTTATAGGATCTTTATTTAGACTTATAAATAAGAAACATTCTTTACCCACAAATAAGAAATAGTAGCTAAACATTTGGCTGATAAAAAAGGTGAAGGAAAACATCTTGAGGAAACCTGGGCTATATAGTCTAAAATCACCAACCCGCATTGAGCAAGCGTGGTGATTAATGCTTCATCCTTCTCCGCGTGAGAGGAGGCCTGTGCCCAGCAGTGGGACAATACAAAGGCTGTAACAGCAAAACATTTTAGAATTCACTCTTAATGTATCTTCGCAACACTTTTGCACTGTTAAATTGTTGCACAAAATTCCCAGTTCAAAGATAAATAACCAACAGCCTTCCAAAAGCTGACAACAAAATACACTTAACCCGAAGTTAAATTCAGAACACCAAAATTAGAACTGAACAAATCACAAGCGAGAAAAACACTGTTTTAAAAAGCTATTCTAAAATACTCACAAAAAATCTTCTTACAAAAAAATAAGACTTCCATAATATACTTTAGTGTCACACAAATATTATGATGAAAATCGCAGCAAAATTTGTTCAACCATCATCATCATCATCATCATCAGCCTATCGCAGTCCACTGCTGGACATAGGCCTCTCCAAGTGCACGCCACTGAGATCGATTTTCGGCTTCTCGCATGAGAAGCATTATCTCATGTTCAACCAAACATGAGATAATTGCGCACAAGCAAATAAACAAGCCAAATTGAAGTCCTCCTTTTTGAAGTCGGTTAAAAAATTCTTTCCCCATAGAAAGCTAAATCTACTCAAAAATTAAAACAAATATTTAAACGCCGATATTTCAATCGGTTTATATTCATAGAGTGATTCGTAGATTCATCCGTGAACGTGCGAGGATAGAATACTAATCTGCTCAAAGCGAGAAGCATAAATTCGTTAAAGGTACGGACCTTATAAACGAGGTCTTATGCGAATCCAAAACTCTATGGTTCGGCGTTTTTACGTTTGGATCCAGTTATGAAAAAGTGGATTTTATCATTTCAGCTGCGATCAAGTTTGTGGGTGATTTTTAGAATATAGCAATTGTAAATAGAGACCTTTGAAGTATGTTTTTGGTTAGGTAGCACTGGTTTTTACTAAAAAAAGAAGTGAAATGGTGATATACGAATTAAAGTTACAAAATCCCAGAAATCAAATAAAAAGCGGTTTGCCAAAGATAAGAATAAAATACAGCCGTTAATCGTATATATAAATCTTAAACGTAATAAATCTAAATAACTCGATTTCAAAGTAGTTGAGAACGACCAAAATATCTCAACAAGCGAAGTGAAAAAACTTACAATTGAAAAGGACATTGGCGGTCCGCCAAGATAGTAAACAGAGCTACAATTGTTGGTTAAGTATGAATAAGAAAATGTTGAAACCACGGAGTAAGGAAAGATGAGTGGATATGCCATAATGCAGGTAGGTCAGACGCCTTCTTCTTGGTCAAATACGTACGATAGGCATTACCAAAACGATCAGTTACGAGAGAGCTAAAGACGCATTTGGGTTGTTTGAGACATTTATCAACGATTTTTGGTATAACAAAACATGGGAGGGTCCAAAGAAGGCGTATAAGGGGGAAAACAGTAGCGTTCTCCGTCCCCCACATTTCGGCGCGCTACTTTCTTAGGCGATTTTCCATTATGGCACCTCCGCTAGTCATATTGTTCACCATGGTTAAAACATTTCAATTTCATACAATTTTGTAGCTTGTCTTAAAAGGTCAAAATACAGGGGTTAAGAACATTCATAAAGAATCTAACAATATACTCGCGGGTGTAATCAGTATGTTACCCACGTACGTTATGTGATCTATCATCCCGCATATTCAAATAAAAATGTTTGTCATTCCTGTAGAAAGGCTTCTCAAAAATTATCCTTCTATATTGAGGAAGTAATATAGAAAGTTAAATTTTATAGTATGAATAGATATGGGCATTTTAATGATATCGGTTGGGATGGTTTTAATGTTTTTTGTATAGTAAGTATATTTCCTGATTTGAATGTCTATACCATAAAACATGTGTTGTAGGTACTTGGAAGTGGAAATATAAGGTACCGCATATCGCATCATCATCATTAACCCAGCCTTTTCCCAAATATGTTGGGGTCGGCTTCCAGTCTAACCGGATGCAGCTTAGTACCAGTTTTATACGAGGAGCGACGGCCTATCTGACCTCCTCTACCGAGTTATACATTAACATCGCATTATATTAAAATAATTAATTAATATGGGCTATTGAATTTCATTCTAAGGTCCAATACTTTGCAGGCAGTTTGCCAAGATTTATTGATATCAATGGTACAAGTCATGCTGTCATCTATATACAATGCATTGTTTTACGATCACCTCTTGGTAACGCTATCCATCTGAATACATTCTTGGTAGTAGAACTTCTTTTATAAATATTTTAACCATGAGACAAATAGAAGAAGAAGAAATAAATGGTAGGTGCACAAGTCATCATCATCTCCCGAGCCTGTTCCCAACTATGTTGGGGTCGACTTAAAGTCTAACAAGACGCAGCTGAGTACCAGTGTTTTACAAGGAGCGACTGCCTATCTGACCTCCTCAACCCAATTGCCCGGGCAACCCAATACCCCAATGTTTGCACAAGTAATTGATAAAAAATATATATTTAAAATGAAGTGCAATTTTTTGGATCGTAACTAGTAACCTAGTAAATTGTTGTAACTACATAATGTAAGATGTATTACCACAAGAGTTTGAAAGGCAACTTCAGATGAAGTTAATAGCAAACTTGGTAATATCGTTCGAAAAGAATCTCCAGCATATTACACAAGAGCAAAACTAAGATGTTTAAGATAAACTAATAAGTCGATGAACAAGCGATTATGTGAACGGAACTTTACAAACTCGGCGCTGGTAAGAAATTGAGAAAGTTCTGCGTAAACTTACGACAAAAAATATAAAATTCAGTACGATATGTTCGGTGTTTGAGAGAGATGTATAACTTTGTCTTTGTAAGGTTTTATTTGAATACTTATGCTTTCTTTTAACCATCCTTGGGAATGAAATTATTTTGTAAGTACCGAGAAAAAGTTTGGTATGAAATAAAAATATTAATAGCTACAGTAGAATCTTTGTAAATATTGAAAATACCAGCAAACATATCCGTAGTCTATAAATCAAAACCGATAAATAAACAAATCGACAACCCAAAATATTGAATCAATTTAAAACGATCAAATTCGTGGGCTATCGAAATTCAACGCACGTATGAAACAACAAGTGTGTAAAAAGATCCAGCATCAATAACAAAGTCAAACAAATTGGTTGGTCAAAATAAATGGCGGGCAAATTCCCTCCAAAAAATATGACCAGCAAAAATATGAATGTCCGACACGCGATGGACATATTTTTGGTAGGTTCTAAGATGTCGGTTGATATTATTTATGATATGTATCGTTTGGGGGATGGCAATGATATTTAGGATGCGAAGGAGGCCGAAAACCTGAGGTCAAACGAGAACTTACGTGAAATAGTTGGCTGACTAAGAAAGATGGTGGAAGTGAAAATAGTAACTACTCTATTTTTAATTCCAATTCAAGATGACGTACATATTTGCTGAATCAGCAAGAAACTAATATCCTTGAAATGAACCAACAGCACAAATTATTATGCCAGACTACGAAGACACAATCAAAGAAACACATTGATTTATAACACCACTTAAAACTAATGATGTGACCTTGCCAACGCAGCATGATTTCCTTTTTGCTTCCACACATATGTACACAGACGAATATTTAACTTCAAGTACTTGTCTAAACAAAAACTGTTCATAAATACGACAGTTATTTTCAAAACAGATTTACTTCTGCATAAAAACGATAAAGATAACATTGTGAATACAGCTAACGACGTAACTATCAATAATAAATCAACCGCCAAGTAGCATGCAGTAAAAACTGATTGTAATGATACTAAATTGAATGTAACAGAAGCTAATTCATACAGTGGTGGCCGTGACCTAACATTACAAAGAATAGCTTTATACGAGTTCTGATTACATCATTTCTCTAGTTGATCGTACAAAGAGTGACTACTTCATGCTTATTACCGTCCGTAGATGTCATTACCGTTGTTAGAACATTTTGTAGGAGACGAATGACGTTTGTACTATTTGCGCTTTACGTTTTTTGCTTGATGTTAAAATTATTCCAATTTGCATAATACTCTAGTATTCTTCGAAGAGTTACATAGCAGTTGGGTAGATAGTTAAGTATCATCAAGAAGGTATTTTTCAGTTGCAAGGCGGATAGGGCGGATCTCTGATGATTGACCAAGGAAAAACTGGTTTATTTTGATAAATATCCACAATCTCCCACTCCCCCAGTTGCAATTTTTTTTTTTGTATTTTTGGAGCAAAGAAAGAATGAGTTCAGAACACCAACTTCATTCGTGACGGTTATTTCTAGGGACAAATATGAGCCAACAGTAAACGCTAGAAAATTATTTAACGACATTAAAATTGTAAAGCCATTAAGTGGGCATGAATGACCAACTCTCGCGCATTATTATAGGCTACTTAGCCACTTATGGATGCTTAACCAATTATGTATTAAATACAATTGGTCAAGTACACTACAAGAACCTCATAATAGGTAAGACAAGGTTACAACTTTGACATGATACTTAAGTTTTGTATTCTTTGGTACATATAGTAATTTCTGTATTGTATTCCAAGAGTAATGTTGGTTTTATTGTAGGTGCTAATAACAGTAGTTGGTTACTCAATACTTTTATTGCTTTTCACATATGTTCTTAGGTTAGAACGAAAAGAGCCTTGTTAAAGACAATCTGCTTTTTGGTACTTAAGAAGCATAAGATTTGAAGGGTGCGTTTAAAAACCAAACGTCCAAACTGTCAAACTGTTTTAGAGAGGATAACGATATAACGCTGTGCGTTAGTTTACATTAAAATAATTATAGAAAAAGAATGCTGAAATGCTGCAAAGAATAGTCTTGTTCTAGATCTAGTTTTTAGTTCATTTGGCCGAAACGTATGGGACCAGCAATTGTAAAAGCTACACCATTTGTTCTATTAACACCCCTCGTAACGTCATAATTGTAAACCATACGTTTTTCCCCATAAGATAGACTTCACAGTGCGTTAAAATATTACTAAGTTGCAACTGACCTGAACTAAATATTAACTTCCATTATTTTCCCCCCATTCTAATTTCAAACTACTTATTTCATCTCGGACGTAGCAATCTCGATTCTCGATGCTCGTGTTAGATAATCGATTCAGTGAATCGTACTTAAACATCGAATAACCCGTGCTTATCAATTTAACATGAAGGATGATGATTATTGGCCATTTGTGAGCAGTAAGAAATAACTTGGCATCGTTAGTTGCATCACCTAAGGCTTTGATGCGTGTGAGATGCGTGTAATGGGAAAGCCTAAGTACAGGAATTAGATCGAAATTGAAAAACATATTTTTTCGGTTTATCGGAATTTTTGCAAGATTAAAAATGGCGTTATTTATATTAGTGAATTAATGTTTATTTTTACTAAGTTTTAAGCGGGGTGATTAATAGTCATTCATCTTTATCCGTGTGAGAGGAGGCCTATGTCCAGCAATGGGACGATAAAGAGGATGATGATTAATTCATTCTAAAATGTGACCACGCTAATGAATCTTGAATAATTTTACTCTCGAAATAATGAAAAAGTTTTACTGACCAAACCAATTTAATGTTATACTAAATTAAGTAATTTACAACTCAATATAAAATAGATAAAGACATTAAACTCAACTCAGCATTAACCAGCTAAAAGGCACTAAATCAGAATTTAAGACCCAAGAAAAAAGCCGAGAACTCTATTTAGACCTTACATTAAAGGAATGAGAAAAAAAAATGCTAAATGCATTATGTAAAAACTTCTGCAGTTCCATTGGTTAGTGCAATTAAACATTAATAGCCTTAGTAAAATTAATTACGACCAGTAATCATTGCAGGGCTGTCTCTTGAATCTTTTATCTCTGAACGCCAGGATGTAAAGCTTTTAATTAATTAATTTACCTTTATCTTTAGATTTTCTGTATTTTTTCTTTTCTGTTACATTTGAAGCAGTTTTATCTGGTTTTAATCGGATGTGTGTCAAATGCGATTACGAGTGATTTGTGGGTAAACAGGTGGTTTTAATTTTAGAAAAATTAGCTTTGAATTTTTTACTCTGAGGAAAAAATATACCTACTAGTTACTGGTGTACTGGTAATCTGTACTTGTTGTCGACCACAGCAAACTGTGATGTATGCAGATTACAGTATTTAGGAAAATATAGGACCAATATTGGAAAATATAGGAATAGTTAACTACGATTCTAATTCAAGTTAATTTCGGCTCAACCCTACCCATCATTTTATGCGACTCTAGTCTTTTAATACTTGCAACAAGTAGCTAGAAACATTAAATTCAGCTCCGAGAACAGTTAACTGTGATAAATCAATTTGAAACCGGTTCTAATGCACGTAATATAAGCTCTATGTGAGAATCACGGAGGATAGAAAGATAGCGGAGATGCCATAAGGAAGGTAGGTTAGGCGCCTTCTTGTAGGTCAAGCAAGGTAGGCATGATCAGTTACTAGAACTAACGAGGGTTCATGTTAAGTCAAAACAAATCTGTCAATGATTGGTCTTGATTGATTGGTGATTGTATTTTGAAAATAATGGGCGGGCTCAAAGGCGTGTGAGAGCGGAGCTAGTAACGTTCTTCTTCCCCTGAACGCCCGCATTTTGAGCGCTACTTTCTTAGGAGATTCTGCTTAATGACATCTCTGCTAGTAATTTTGTTCTCCATGGTGAAAATGTTATATTTTAAATGCTAGTTAAAGGGCAGGTAATTATATGGGATAGTAAAGATTGTCGTGGAAAACGGTTATGTGTGTTTGGTTTTGTTTTATAGACATTGATTAAGTGTTTCTATTTAATCTTTAATTATTATGGAATTGAATTTATATGGTAGTTTGGCTTTAATGTGGTTAGATAATTGCAATGTTTTCTTTATTTGCAAAATTATAAAATTACTTATGAGATGACGTCAAACAGACAAGTATAGCAAAAATATATAGAATTTAGAGCCTAATAATATAATCTTAAAAAAAAATTAAAAGCAAGTGGTTCAAATAATAGATTTTTAAAAAGCAATTCCAAAATGAAAACTCAAAACTATAGAGCAGCTATTATTAAAATTTTACTCCCCAAGAAATTATTCAAACAATCATATCGTAAATTGAAATGAAATACCACACTAGTTTTGCGGTGAAATTATCGCTTTTCTAGAATTATAAACAGTCGTAAAACAGTGTTGAAGTTTAAGAAATATAATAGTGACTCGTATTGTATGGCCGCTAGTGTGAAGATTATTATCGTTCTAAGTAACTACTGGTGGAACTAAGTAATTTTATGTAGAAGGTTCATAATATTTGTGAGGCGTGAGAATTATGTATGTAGTCAGAATAAACAATATATGTATTGTTAGATCCTTTTATTTTATACGGGCAACACTGCTGCCACCGTGATGACAACCCTTGGAAGATTTTGATAGAGAGAGCGCGCGCTTCCTTCGTGGACTGATAAACTATGTTTTATTACGATTGATATTAAATTGTGTTTTAAAAGTGAATACAAGAAGTTATTGTGATACGAATTGACGTTTTATTTCTGATTAAGGCTAGGAGATCATACCCTAGCTAATAGTATGTATATAGTCGAACAATTTTCAATAGCTTTCAATAGTCTTTGTACTACTTCTGTATTTTTTTTTTCATGAAAATGCTGGATATCAAATATGTCAAAACTAAGGCGTAGAGATTTCTTCCATCTCTTCAGCAAGTGATCAATGCCAAATACATTGATTTTCTATAGATGAAGCATTTTTACCTTTTTTTTAATTATCTTTCTGTAATATCTATGTAGATATCTAAAATGTTTCCGCTAACCAACTTTTTATGTTCGACTATTTCCGTCCTCCAACTTAGGTACTATAAATTCAAATTAATTTGTCATTACAATACTGCAGATTCCAAAAGTTCGTGTGAACTTGACCTTCTCAAATTACCTTTTAGCACAAAAGCACGTAATAATAGTTCATTACTATAAAGATTGGGTTACACTTGGGAGAATTTAAATTGAAAGTGAAGAGCACAAAAACTGGCTTTATAATCTTTTAATGTATTTTTATAGACGTCCTTTTAAAGGCCTGAATGAATATGAAGTTGCCATAAATTTGAGTGGTTCTGAGTACTGTTTGTGCTACTGTATATTTTGCTTTTGCTAAGAATAGAGATCTCAATTACAGTTATCGATACGTTAAGTTGCGTTATGTATTTTATTCATTGATGAATAACATAAAAAAATATGCGAGTCAAATGAGAATTTAAAATGTGTTTGGCAAATTCAGGCATTTTTTGCACGAAACAGACTATATTTTGGAGTCTAATTTACTAAAAGTTATATAAAACAAATAAATAAAACAGGTAAGTACTATCATATTAAAAAAAATCTGAAAAAATTACACTTAAGTGCAATTAAACGGACACATTAATAAAAAGCACCGACACAGACATATAAAAAAGTGAACCATCGTCAAAACAGGATAAATGAACATTAAATATTAAACGTACGATATTAGCATAAGTCCGAGGGAACACCTGCTTGGCCGTTCTCGCATAAACTCGTCCGTTGATCTGGACTTACCTGAAATACAAGAAAAAATCATTGATAGATGAGACTAGTAGACATGGCCATGTATGGAGTGGCGATAAATGCTCGCTAAAGGCGAGATCGAGTGATGGAGTTTTATGCCGCGGTTTGTGTAAAAAGTTTTTAATGGGCACGGCTTCCAAAAATATGTTGGGAAAGTTGGAGCTCGTGGAATTGAATACGAGTTTTTTTTTTAGGTAATTTGTCGATTGTTTTATTTTGGACTGCAATTTAGACAATTGAGTATAAGACAATCTAGATACGGTAGACGATACATAGAAAAAACTATGTTTTTTTTTTTATAAAAAAAAAAATAATGTAAACGTAAAGAAGACTTTTCGCATATTAAACAAAACATGTACTAACAGTTTAGTAAAAAGTATTTAATGTAGGAATATACTTAATTGAACATTAGTAATCCTAAAAATAAACACTGTAAGTGTCGTATAAACACGCAAAGGAATTTCCCACAAGAAATAAAATAAAAACCAATCAAGCAACTGGAAACCGATAGTGCAGTCCCGTCCTTAATAGGAAAAACGTTTTACGACTACAATGTACACTTCCCCTTTAATGCTAAAGCCGACAGAAAGTTATTAGCTATATTAAGGATTTATGTACCAATGAAAGCTTACCCGGTTTTCCTGCCGTCAAGTGTACAAAGAAACAATTCGTTTTGCTTACGAATGCTAGTTTTTTGATTTAAGGTAAAATAAACCGCTCACCAACACTCATTTCCAGCGTGGTGAGTATGACCAAATTCCCCAGGGATTACAGCCAGAGAGGTACCAGTCCAGCAGTAGATAGTATGAGGGTTTGAAGACGACGTCGAAAATAAACGCCAGGAGTTACCATTTATAAACAAAACCAATAGTTTCTCGTTTGAACCGGGCATAAAATAACGATGTAAATTGTTAAGGTAATTGTATAAATATTCCCTTTTTGGTAAAGGAACATTGTGAGAATTTATAAGCCGTTTATTTTTTATTCTAGGCAGTTACTATGTTAGTCGAATCATAGAAAAATCTAGAAGAAATCCTGGAAAGTGTTCTATGTCCTTTTGCGGCGTATTTTTAAAACCCATTGTTTGTTTGTTCTCATCCCATCAAAAACATTGGAAACTGGAATGATACCTAGTCAAAGACTAATGGTAATTGTAAGCAGACTTTCAGCCTTATTTTCTTTTTCTGTATTTTAGTAAGAGTACAACTTGCCTAACACTAAAATTGAAATTAAATAAAAAGTTCAAGTAAACGACAAAAGATACCTACTCTTCAGCTACATAATAATTTGTATCTATAATTTTCGTATTGGCTAAAATTTAAATAATATCAAATTAATTTTCTAGTTGTCCATTGCGTCAGCATTTCACTACTATCCTATAATTTTCCTTTCCAACTCTTACTTTCTGAGGCTTGCATTTCGCGCCTACATCAAAGTATTTATCATAAAAAACTGGATTCCCAAGCGAATCAATTAAAAACTTGTTGCAGATAAATGCATGCGGTTGCATCGCGAATATTACCTCTGATGCGGTTTTAATGAACTAAGTCATGTGTATTTACAATGTTGATAGTAAATTTTTTTAAATGTAAGGGCGGATATTTATATTTTTATCGATTTTTTTTATGAGTGTAGGTATATTTTTTAGTCGGACAGTACTGTTTTTGGTATTTGCCGCTTTCAACAAATTATAAACTCAAAATATTTTTTAGGTATATAAAAAAAATCATACAATTTTTCAGTCACGTAAAAATTGTTAATGCATTTTATGTGGATCCATCTAATTTACTAGTCACAAACTACTAGTATCTTTTTTTTGCTTTACGCTATTCGTAACAACCGACTCTAATTACTTCAAAAAATATCCAGATAAAAGATCTTCATATTTTTTTAAAAGCAAGATTCTGCAATAAAACACTACTAAACCATTAACTTAACAAAACGACCTATTACTTATCTCTAACTTAACTTCAGTTGCGTGAAAATTAGTTTAATGGGTCACTTAAGTTATCTAGATACATTTTATTTCTATTTCAATTGTCCTAACTGACCTAGGCCTGGCTTGATAACCATCGTTGTGTTATCAAGGTCAATAATGGCGTCCAAGGTCGATTTCGGTCACGGCGGCTGTTCTCGTATAAGGAGATCAGCCAGCTGTGCAGGACATATTATAGTGCACAAGCATTTGCGCAGAAACAGGTGCACTCTATATTCCTTCACTCTCATAGCCCGATGGGACGGCAATCTGACACGACCGGAGAAAGATCAGGCGCAGGACCGACAGTAACGTGCTCTCCGATGCACGGGTGTATCTACCACGAACTTCCAGGCTCCGGGCTGCGTTATGAACATTTGTGAGGGGATCAGATAAGCAGTCACTCTTTGTTAAACACTGGTACTCAGCTACATTTGGTTAGACAGGAAGCCGACCCCAACATAGTTGGCAAAAGGCTGGGCAAAAGATGATGACGTATTTTTTTTTGTACCCATGTTCATAATCTGAGAGCATAACATAGAAGGTATTTCAAGAGGCATGTTAACAGCTGTTAGGGCGTTTCTCCACTATTCCGATCCGGTTCCGATAATTATCGGTCCGACGTTGAAGCCCATAGTTTAGCGAACATAAGCGCCGGATGTAGGGTAGTTTGGTATAAAAGCGAATAATGACTGATTTTCTTCATCGGAACGATAAGTGTTGGTTAGTGAAGAACAAGGTTAATTTCTGAAAATATTGGCAATTTTTATGCCTGAGTTTTTATTGTAGACAAAGGGATGACTGAAGACAAAAGAAATGATGGATTGTGTTGAAATGATATGGTTGGAAAAATGTTATTAATGACATGACGTCATACGGAAGAAGTATGAGAGAAGAATACATGCTTTTCTTACCTCAAAATAAATGATAACGACCATCTATACTAATATTAAAAAGAGGAAAACTTTGTTTGTTTGTTTGGTTGTAACGGATAAACTCAAAAACTACTGGACCGATTTTAAATATTATTTCACCATTAGAAAGCTACATTATCTGCGAGTAACATAGGCTATATTTTATCTCGGTGCGGGCAGTAGCTCCCACGGGACGCGAGTGAAAACGGCTAGTAGATGAATATACCTCTAATAAACAGCCACTATATTAGCACCAACAAGAAACCCGGAAAACCACCTCATATTTTCCGCAACTAAATAACAATGTTGCCATCACTAACCATAATTACTAAATGGTAGAAAAAAATACATTTTCTTAGAATTACGATCAAAGATATTCCTTATAGCGTTGTTTTTACAGATTACATTAATAATGATTAAGGAGTATACTTAGAATGATTCAATGAAGATGGTCTAACGTGCGCAGGAGTCGTGACCGATGCTACTTGGCGATATATGAACGAAGGTTGATATCATTATTTAGAAATCTTGAGGCTTTATGCAGATTGTTCTAGTTTTATTTAGTGCTGCTTCTTGGTAATGAATTTATATTGAAATTGTAGGGGCTTTTGAACTCGTTGGTTCCTAAGGGTTTTCTTGCAGTTCTAGTAAAGATTTTGTGTCAATATTATGTACATCATTGTAATTATTTGTAGGTAGTCTAGGTAGTATTTCATTTGTCTGTATAACTACAAAATGCATTATAACAGTTTTCTAATCATTTTTAAGTGGAAACTAAACCCATAAAAAATCGAATTTCACCAACTTCAAATTGCTCTAAGATCTTTATCTGTCTCCCAATCGTCCTTACATTTTAATGTTATTGCCTATACATGTCCCAATAGCTACGAATACCTAGTTAACGTACACTACTTGCGTAAGCGCAGTGGGTCAAATGCAAGTGCAATGGCCGATGGCGCCAACTGCTACTTCACTTGCGCGAGCGCAGCATAGGAGTTTTGTGATCTGTGGCACGGATGGGTGGGGTTGTGTAAAGTGAAGTCATGCTGTGTTGATGTGATTAGGATTTTAGAGTGACTTGACACAATAAGGGTTGTCATTTACAAAGTACAGTTTTAAAAGAGACAACGTAAATAAAAGGAGAGGTATCTGATTTGATCTGATTTAGATGGCACAAAATAAATATTAGAAACACCTGGAAATATAATCCATTGACCCCGCTGAATTGATTGACATTGTCAAGTTATTCACTTAAATTACATTTTTGTGTGTATTGCCAACTATTTTTCTTCGCAATTTTTCACTGACGTGAACCACCGTCACCCACTTTCGGAAAGAACAATTATTTCACGAGAACTGTATAACTAATTACACCATATCTACACAATTTTAAGGAAAACCCAAACCAGACTGAAACTCAGACAAACAGACATCGTATATACTTATTTTCTATGTATATACTGCAGTTTAGCACACATGAACATGTAGACAGGTTTGTCAAGGCCTTGCAATGTATAGAAGATAAGCGCTCAAATGGTTCTCAATGGTACTGTTTGATAGTTTTAGATTTCTTGGCGATGTTAGTAGAAAATAGGTTCGGTTTCTCCTATCATAGGAGAAAACAAAAAATATTAAATCGCATTATGAGAAATCAACTCTAAATCTATTTTTTTTTTCATAAATCCTTGATATGGCACTCGTTACGTCGAAAAGATAACGTTTAGGCAAACGTAATGTAGGTCGTGCATTTTGGAGTGATGATTTGAAGAAGGATAGTAGATGGATGTGGTCTGCCCTAGACTGGGATAGTTAGCGCAAACTGGGGAAGGCCTATGTTCAGTAGCAGATGGCAATAGGCTGATACGAATATATATGGCAATGGGATGATATGGAACTTTATAACAATTGTAAACTAACTACTTATATATTAATCCCACCAAAAACATTACATGTAAAAAAAAAAGCCAATCCTCTACGCAATTCCTCCACCGTAAAAAGTTTTGAGATCGCATAGAAGCCAAGTCCTGTTCAACTTTATTTGTAATAATAAATCAATATTTTGTGACTATATCAATAGTTTTATTCACATTACAATAAAATTGACTTGGCCATGAGCACAATAAACTACAAATATAATACAGCATATCTTGGAGAGGTGAAAGTCAAACATGAAGTTTAATATCACAGAATTAATTACTTTTAGTTTATTCAATTGTTACTAAATGACCGACAGTCAGTATCATCCAACATCAATGAACTGCACATGTAATATGGCGCATGTTTAGTCCATGGTGATCTCAAATTCCAATCAGTCCAATCGTAAAATCATGTCCATATAGAATTTATCAATTCAATGGTATTTACACATTATTTCAAGGAGCGACTTTTAACTTGTGCTCATGGCCAAGACAATATTATTGTAATGTGAATAA
This sequence comes from Helicoverpa assulta, assembly GCA_963856015.1. Taxonomy (NCBI): domain Eukaryota; kingdom Metazoa; phylum Arthropoda; class Insecta; order Lepidoptera; family Noctuidae; genus Helicoverpa; species Helicoverpa assulta. The sequence goes on from CAWLCW010000008.1 coordinate 2,479,664, forward strand.
AACTATTGATATAGTCACAAAATATTGATTTATTATTACAAATAAAGTTGAACAGGACTTGGCTTCTATGCGATCTCAAAACTTTTTACGGTGGAGGAATTGCGTAGAGGATTGGCTTTTTTTTTACATGTAATGTTTTTGGTGGGATCTCATTTATTTTTACCCACGACGGAACGGAGCAGGTATATGCGTTTGGGGTGAGAGATGTGCGTTTGTGTGTTTGTGTGTTTGTGTGTTTGTGTGTTTGTGTGTGCGTTTGTGCAAAGTAATGTTCCCACCTATCTTCTAAACTAATGATCTGATTTTGATGCGGTTTTCAATAACAGATTTGCGTTCAACGTGTTCATGTTCTTAGATAGGTGTCATGGCTGTAACTCACTAGGGGGCGCCACAATATTAGTGCAAACAGCAAAGTAATGTTCCCACCTACCTTCTAAACTAATGATCCGATTTTGATGTGGTTTTCAATAACAGATTTGCGTTCAACGTGTTCATGTTCTTAGATAGGTGTCATGGCTGTAACTCACTAGGGGGCGCCACAATATTAGTGCAAACAGCAAAGTAATGTTCCCACCTACCTTCTAAACTAATGATCTGATTTTGATGCGGTTTTCAATAACAGATTTGCGTTCAACGTGTTCATGTTCTTAGATAGGTGTCATGGCTGTAACTCACTAGGGGGCGCCACAATATTAGTGCAAACAGCAAAGTAATGTTCCCACCTACCTTCTAAACTAATGATCCGATTTTGATGTGGTTTTCAATAACAGATTTGCGTTCAACGTGTTCATGTTCTTAGATAGGTGTCATGGCTGTAACTCACTAGGGGGCGCCACAATATTAGTGCAAACAGCAAAGTAATGTTCCCACCTACCTTCTAAACTAATGATCCGATTTTGATGTGGTTTTCAATAACAGATTTGCGTTCAACGTGTTCATGTTCTTAGATAGGTGTCATGGCTATTAATCACTAGGGGGCGCCACAATATTAGTGCCAAACAATGTTACAATATAATCAAAACGTCCGATTACAATTCTGTTTTCATCAGCAATGTGTACGTGCTTAATGCATGTTCCCAAATAATAAAAATTACGCCTGTAACTCACTAGAGGTCGCTACAATATCGGTGCAAAATAATATTGCAATAACATATTATATAGACTATAATTCGTATATGTTCTCTAAAAAGTCTGAAATAAAATTAAGCAAAATTAAAAATTTTGAAAAAACCCCCGACGGTAAAAATCTTATTGAAAAATAATAAAATAACTCAAAACCCCCGACTTAACCCAATTATATAGGAATAACCGTCGGGGGCTGCCTTTTCTATATGAAATTTCAACAATTAATTGAGTGTATTTTATGTCATCGTTAAACATCTACAATTCTTCAATAATTGTATTCACGACACTAGAATCCTTTAGCTGGTTTAATGGCAGCTCCCGACGGATATTCCTATATAATTGGGTTAAGTCGGGGGTTTTGAGTTATTTTATTATTTTTCAATAAGATTTTTACCGTCGGGGGTTTTTTCAAAATTTTTAATTTTGCTTAATTTTTTTGTAGGTCTCTTTCTTCTCTAAGTATATAACAAATTAAATTAACTTACATGCAATTAACTAAATATATAACAAACTAAATATGTACACCTAAAGTAGCACGTAAACAACTTTTTTTTAAATAAACTAAAAAATTTCGAAATTGTCGAATTTTTGAATCGAATATCTTTTAGATTAAAAGAGATTTATTTCAGAGGTAGATGGCGCTATCACATGAAATTATAGGATTTTTTTAAAGTACTACTTATACTAAGCCATGTAACGAAACCATAGCGCGATTTAGACCAGGACAACGCCATCTATCGAGCGAACATGCAGTATTTATCGCACTGCATTAATATGAAAGATTTTATCATTATTCATTTCATTTTAACCTAGCTTTTTTATTCATATGTATGTATATTTAATACATAATAACAATATACCACACTCCGTAACAATAAAACAAATAGTAACATAATATATTGTACATAAATAAATAACAAAGTTATCAATGCAGTCAAAATTCATACACAATGTTCTTGAAAAACCGCAAATATAAATTTGTTTCCTATTTTTTTATTAAGTTTTAAGGTTTTTATAATTTTCCCTTTATATGTAGCTAATAACCTATCTTGGTGCCAAATTTGAAGGTTCTAAGTTTGCTAGAAGTACCTTAGACTTTTGATGATCGGTCAGTGAGTCAGTGACAAAATGGTGTAACTTTGATCGCTCATAACTCGTAAACTATTTATTCAAATGTCTTGTAATTCTGAGACTGAGCTTGTTTTAATACTTACTCTTGGTCATCGAAAACCTAAACTCCTAGCTTTGTTCACATGGAAGATACAGGGGGCTGAAATAGCCGCGAAACGCTTCGAGAAAAGATGGTACGGCCGTGCCCGCTTTGCTCGAGTCTTGGCTGGGGCACTGCCGTGCCCTCAGATTAATAAGTACTCTTCAAACTAGTTCTCTGAGGAAAATACTTATGACGTTATGTTTTGTTAGGTTATTGTGATACACATAAAAAATGTTATTGATTCAGGATTTCCCGTATTACTCATAATTACCCAACACAAGGATTCGCCTATAAGTAACTATACTTTAGGTTTAGACTGTTATGATAATATACAAGGCAAATAAATTCATAGATATTCAAGTATGAACTAAACACACACCAATTAGAGGTGTGAATTACTATTAACAGTCGTGGTGGCCTAGTGGGCAAAGAACTAACCTCTCAAGTATGAGGGCGCGGGTTCGATTCCAGGTCAGGCAAGTACCAATGCAACTTTTCTAAGTTTGTATGTACTTTCTAAGTATATCTTAGACACCAGTGACTGTGTTTCGGATGGCACGTTAAACTGTAGGTCCCGGCTGTCATTGAACATCCTTGGCAGTCGTTACGGGTAGTCAGAAGCCAGTAAGTCTGACACCAGTCTAACCAAGGGGTATTGGGTTGCCCGGGTAACTGGGTTGAGGAGGTCAGATAGGCAGTCGCTTCTTGTAAAGCACTGGTACGCAGCTGAATCCGGTTAGACTGGAAGCCGACCCCAACATAGTTGGGAAAAAGGCTCGGAGGATGATGAATTACTATTAACAGCTGTCTGTCATTGATTTTAAAATATGCTACGAAACTTCATTAACCAAAATCAAATAAAAATACATCTGAACAAACCTAATATTGATTTTCACATTACTAAACTCGCGTGATATTTAATTCTCAAATAATACATAGAAGGCGTTAAAAAAATAAAGGTATATTCCCACTAAAACGCTCTGTCGCGTTAGATCGTTTTCTCTTCCGGGCTCAACGCGACCTCCCTGAATAATTCATTGCTTACCTACAAACATGGGTTCAAGGTCAAAACATTATCTTGTAGATGCAAAATGAACTTGATTTGATATAATGTTTGGACTGTTTTCTGTGATAGAAATATCAATTTTACTATGTGTTATGAGTACCTTTACTTCTTTCTTGTAATTTCTTATCTATTAATTTTATATGAAGTAAGCGTGTTTCAGTATTAGATAAAAAATTGCACGGGGAAAAATACATAAAAATAAACAACACTTTTATTGGGATAAGGAAAATCATTACGAAGGAGAAAAAATATAGCAATGTAATTGACACCATACTTTCCATAAGAGTAAGCAATGTAAGGCTAATAGCCTATCAATTCATGGTATCCTAGTAATTTTTCCTCTACAAATAAACATACCGTATCAAGTTTTGCCATAAAATTCCCAAGAAGGCGAGAAAATGTGAATAAAGACTTGATATGCGTTCAGACAGCCTTATAAATTGTAAAAATTACTCATATTACTTTTATCCTTAACTTATGTCACGGTTATAAACAGTAAGTACTTACCATTAACGTATATAGGTATCTTCATAAATAAACATGTAAAGTAGCAATTATCATATAAATAATATTTAAATATCGCGAAAGCATTGTATAAGATATCAAAACCACTTAACAATACTTAAATTGCTACCATATTTATGTATAAACTTGACGAATAACTAGCAAAGTTTTAGTTTTAAGCGTCTCTGAAACTGCAAGTAGTAGGTATAATATTTTTGTTTTGCTTGAAAGAAAACGAAAGTCTATGAATTTATGTCGAATTTTTATATGTTGCTAGGTCTAACTGGGAGACTAACTCACTCGATGCGCCGCACATGTAACTTTCAAGTTCTAAAAAACCGCTTGACAAACACTAAATATAGCTATACCTATATCCAAAATCACAAATTTTATTATATTCTATCGTTTAGCATTTAACCAGATACTTATGACAAAACAAAAAAAACAGGTTTCCATTGTTTATTTTTATTTTAACGTCTGTCATTTGTTTCCGCATTCGCGCGCCGCGTGCGATAGTAGTGCAAGCATACCTTTATGACCTTGGATCGCGTATCAAGTTTAGTATAGATTTCTGGAGATTGTTTGCAAGATATAGGTATTTAAATTAAATAAATGTTATCAATATGCGATGTATGCAATACAGAGCAGACTAACTGGTTTTGTTGCCGTTTTGATTAATGTAATGAGTTTTAAGGTCAAAGTTTGAACTTATTTCAAGAAACCAACCATAAAAGACAGAAAATACACAGTTACTAAAACGGATAACTAATACAGTAACGAAAGGAATTCTAAATATTTTAATACAATTTCCAAACAATAAATATGTATTAATTAATGTTAAGAATGTTTTATTAATCTATACACGTGTAAAATATAATTGAAACAAATAAATTATGGACGGTATGTCTGTAATACTGCGTGTATTACAAACTCAACATATTTTTTTACTAGGATTCAACGGATAGTGTAAATACTGAGATTGAATGAGTTATAACTACATAAGATGTTCGGAATCATAAATTGCTTACATCACTACAAACTTTACCGTATCGAGAGCCCAGTAAACAATAACAGCACATGTTTTCGCCGCCATTTTAAGCTGGCTGTTTGTTCCAATTTCAATACATTATGAGGTAAATTTGAATGCGTCAGGTGTACAATATGACCGGATGGTGATTACTCAGTCACGGCTAATGCTATCCGGGTGAACCGGATTCATCCGGACTTTTACGAGCGACCGTCGGATGTTTTGAGCCTTGATTTCGGCAAGGCTTTGTTTTTATTTGGTATGCTCTTTGGTTCACGTAATATGTTGTTTTCAAGTGAAATGGGACGTCGAAATTAAATTTTGTTGGTCGTGTTTTGATGGGCGATGTAGGAATTACTTCTACAGGTGGTTAGGTTAGGTTAGAATATTACGTAAAACGCAGTAAGTGAACTTAAGGGTTAATCTCTTTGTTGATCTCTTTCCGGTCGTGTCGGATTGCCGTCCCATCGGGCTATGAGAGTGAAGGAATAGTGAGTGCACCTGTGTCTGCGCAAATGCTTGTGCACTATAATATGTCCTGCGCAGCTGGCTGATCTCCTTAAATGAGAACAGCCGCCGTGGCCGAAATCGGCCGTGGACGCCATTACTAACCTACATTATTATTAGGCACATATTACAGAAATCTGCATATTTTTTCCACATCTCATAATTATGAAAGTTACTTATCCACGTCTATGGAACACCCATCCATCAATCACTGCAAAATATATGCCTTCTTAAAAAACCTTTTTAAAATATTATTTTTTCGAAGCACCAATTGTCTATTTAAGTTTAATGTTACACTCTAATAATGGCAATTTAGTTCACTCATAACAGCAATACTGGAATCAAAACTACTTTTCTTTAGAAACAAAAAACTACGCCTAACTTGTCTAAACTATAAAAAAAGCCTTAACTAGGCAATTACGTCTGCATTTTTCGCAGTAACACCTGATTTTCTGGATTCAATCCTGTTTAACTTCATATTGAAAACTAGTTTATCATTCTTTTTCAGAAAATCTAACGATCTGTGCCTATTATTCAATACTTTTGTTGGCTTGTATGTGGATTTATACTACAAGCTACTCTTTTTTATGTAGAGACCATATATTTGATATGGGTGTTATCTCGAAATTATTTGAATCAAACTAACGAATGTACAATTTATTTCTTAGTTTGGCAAATTATACTTTACATCGCCTTTTACTTCTCTTCATATTTAAGACTACGAACATACTAATACTAAATATACCAAAAATCTATTATAGTGACAAAGCAATGGACATCAATCTACAAATCAAAATAAATTCCTTTAGAAATAAACTCTTACGTAAATATCCATCAGATGTTCACTGTTCAGTATGCAATACGTACGAAACCGCGGGCCGTAGCTAGTTCTATTTCTATAAAAACCACTTGTTTAGCAGTCGAAACACATGCCCATTGACCGAAGATAATGCATGCACGTGCATTTTAGTGCAATACGGTGTTTGGTGGTGCAAAACTATTGCATAATGGTGTAATTGGTTTGGTCTAAGTCATAGGCGGAGAGCGCAATGCAATAGGTATTAAATATCCTTATATTTGTTTAAAATTGATGAAAATAACTGTGAGTTTGATAAAGATTTTTTGCTTCAAATCACCTGTTCAGAGATACACCAAACGACTCATTTTGTTTGCAGGCAATAGTTTTATGACGTAAGGTTTATCATAGAACAAACGTCGGAAAACTACCACCGAAATTTTTAGTACGAAGATGGATGGGTCTCCTGAGACTCTTATCTATACTAATATTATAAAGAGGGAAACTTTGTTTGTTTGTTTGGTTGGTTGTAATGGATAAACTCAAAAACTACTGAACCGATTTTAAATATTCTTTCACCATTAGAAAGCTATATTATCTGCGAGTAACATAGGCTATATTTTATCCCGGTGCGGGCAGTAGCTTCCACGGGACGCGGGTGAAACTGCGGGAAAACGGCTAGTCTTTTATAAAGGCGTATGTGGAAGATTCAGAAATCGCACGACGAAAATATAAACAAAAAACGATAAGCTACATAGTATTAGTATATTATGTTTTAATCCGTTTGTACTTTGCACTTACGTAGAAAATATATTTTTATCATCACTGTCAAATTCTCAAAAAATGCACTGACAGGTATTTAATCATTTGCTTGCAACTTGGCAAAGCGTACAAAATTGAGACGTGGAAAATTTTCAGATACAAAATTACACTTATCATTGTCATGGAAAAATAGACATTAGAAATAATGTAATATTGTGTAAGAAAGGTTTAATGCATATTATATTTATTTGAAAAGTATCAAAAGTGCTAGGTATTATTTTCTTGTTTTGATGGTTAAGTAAATGCTACAAATACTGCCATATAAGATACACTATTTTGCAAAAAAAATTTACGCTACAATATTGCACTAGTTTGTAAAGAAGTTAATGCACTATACGCGGATTTGTTCCAATTTTTACACATCTGCTATTTTGTGTTTATGTTACACTGCCAGCTAAGCGAAAAATTAAAATCGCTGTATACTATAAACGTGACAATCAAGCCATTTTACTTTATCCAAACAATAAATGTTATAATTCTTGCAACGCAAACAAAAACATACAAATTCACCATTCACCTCAGATTAGACATAAGGAAATAAACACAATTGCAAAAAAAATGGGTCTCTTCTAGTATTCCTAAATAAATGGTATTTTTCATATCTAGAAAATTATCTTTGTTATATGATTAGGTAATTAACTCATACAAATATACCTAGAATACTGCAAACAACACAATATGTTTTCCATGACAAAAATACTTGAAGTAGCAAGACTAGGTATTCGTAATATCTAGATCAGATTACGGTAGCACTTCAGTCTAAGTGTTTATTTTGACGACCAAATGTGTGCCAACAAAACACTGGATTTAAGCAATAACAAATTTATATCAATTAGAAACTACTAGTTTGAATTAAAACTTAGGAGTTTTTTGATGCTATTTTAATTAGTGAAATACTGTCGAAGCAAAAGTGCAGTAGGTTATTATGACGATAACATTATATTTGCAATAACCAATGCTTCTAAAGAACAAGTAGAGGAACAATTGCAGTTGGCATCCAAGTAGTTTAATATACGTTAATATTTTCAACTTAATCCCAAAAACAATGAGGTTGTCTATTGCACTATTATGTCAAACCTCAAAATGCCTTTTGAAGCAATATGGCACTCAATTGCAAAATAGGAGCATCAACTGTACTTACAACAGTTTTTAAATCTATACTAATATTATAAAGCTGAAGAGTTTATTTGTTTGAACGCGCTAATCTCAGGAACTACTGGTCCGATTTGAAAATTTCTTTCAGTGTTAGATAGCCCATTTATCGAGGAAGGCTATAGGCTACTTTTTATCCCGGTACGGGAAGTAGTTCCCACGGGATGCGGGTGAAACCGCTGGCAGAAGCTAGTAAGTTATAATAACAAAAAGTAACGTAAAAAAGGGTTAAGTGCTACCAATTCTCGTGAAGTCAAGTTTGCTTAACCTCTGTCGATATTTATTTTCAAACACAATATTTGTCGTTAACGACATACACGACACGACTGTACTACATCGTTGGTACAGCACATAATTATCCTTGTTTCAAGAAGTCGATACAATCGGGGACAGAAGTGATTTCTATTATTTCTTTCGTTCGGTTAACAGTGTCACTATTTTTATTTCAACAACTAACAAAACTGGGTTGCATCTTTTTTATGTGCGAGCAATGATCAAAAATCTACCATATTTAAGGTGAATTTGAGTCCAAACTTTAAGTCAACACGTGTCTTAATATTTGTATCCTTAAAAGTAGAATACATTAAACGCGTCATTTTGGAGGCAAAATGACATCGCCGCCATAACTCGTGAAAAATGTTTACAATCAATCCAACAGTCACTGAACAAAAAATAATATCCACAATTAAAAAGTTTCCCTATCAACCGACTTCTACAACCAACTGTACAAAGTTACAGTAAATAATGTGTGGCCTAAAGGGTTTCAAGTTGTTCCAATTGAATGAGTAGCTGGCATGCAGACCTATCGCTGTAAGGCAAACAAAAGTAAAACCCGCTCCAATGGCCGTCAGTTAACTATCACTACTTCTGTTCAAGTATTTTATTATTAGACACTAGTAGCTCATCAACCCGTATTGAGCAATGGTCCTCATTACCTCTCAATCCCTCTCTGTGTGAGAGGAGGCCTGTGCCCAGCATTGGGACGATAAGAAAGCTGATGATGATTAGTAGCTTGTTATATATCTGTGACTACCTTTTGGTACAGTTTTAGCTGTGTTGTCACTTGCCCTAGTCTTAGTATTTTTGCCTTTTTCATTTTCACTACTAAAGCAAGGAGAAGATACTTAGGTTATGCAAAAGGTGGTAAAGAAGAACCATCACTAATTACGTGACTGATATCTCTCAGCGACATCAGAATAGAATGTATGATGAGAAAAAATAGCAATGATGATACTCAAGCTGGAAGAAGAAATGGAAAGTTTTGTCTATAAGTAGGTTTGATGACATTCACATCATATCAAACAGTTTTCCTTTTCAGTATTAAATTAACTTCGCTAGTTCAAGTAGTGCAGTTTATTTTAGATATTACCACTTTAGGCTGATATTCCAATGTCCAGCTTCTATATTCTCATTACTCGTTACAGATGAGGTCTTTTCCACTCCATAGGTACAAAGCGAGTTACTAGACATAGTTTACTATTTACGTCACAACCTACTCCATTAATACTGGTTTTTATGCAAAATATATTAATAGGCACACTATGTGTTTCTTTTTCTGTAATTCTGACGTAAGTCCACTTGCATACAAATGAGCGTGCAGCTTTTATTTCTTCATCTTTGTGGATCAAAAGCTGGTGGTTTTTTTTTTGTGATGGAAAAAAGTTAATAAAGTATAGTTAATTGGCGTCTGTAGGTGAAGGCTACTCGTCAAGTATGGATATCAACGTTTCGTAAGTATCAGACATGACAAAAATGTAGGTCTAAGACCAACTACAACCTGGGAGTCTTCAAGTCCAGAGTGAATAGGTTACCTTTATGCAAGGGTGCTCCATCTTCGACCATCATCGCTTACCATCAGGTGAGGTTGGGGTCGGCTTCCAGTCTAATTAGTTGCAGCTGAGTACCAGTATTTTACAAGGAGCGAGTGCCTATGTGACCTCCTCAAACCAGTTACCCGGACAGAACAATATCCTTTGCTATAACTGTTTGTAAAAAAAAGTATAGCGCTGAGTTTTTCTCAGCGAAATATTGCAGAATTTAATTATTGTGATAGTGGAAATATTAGGGGTTAATAGCTGCTTGACAATAGGCTCTAAAGTATAGCTGATGAAAGATTACATAATTTCATAATAAGTAGGGCCGAAACATGCTTGATATGACACCATAGTATTTACTATTTGCTGATGTCTTATGATTCAATCAGTTTGTAAACCGGTTGTGGCAAGAGATTAACGATGAATAGTAAGAACCTGTTTTGTTTGTAAATATTTGTTTTGTCATACGTCATCTAGTGTTGGATCACCGATTGTAAATTGTGAAGGCCTACAAGTGACTGATAGACAATTTGATTTAAATGTAGATATTGATTTAAGCCTACTTTAAGGTTAATAATGACAATTGAACCAATTCTCAATTGTATTTGTCTATTGAACCAATTCGTAATAGAGGAGATATGAATATTTACATTACTTGGATGTCGTCAACTTCCTCACTCTTAAGAAAGATGATATAATCACTATCTGATATTGGAGAGGCGTGACGTGACACATTTATCAAGTTATTCAAAGTTAACACAATATTTAACTTGCAAAAAAGAAAACGAAAAAGTGCTACTACTATTAGCTCCTCCTTATTCAATTGAGTTCAAGTGCCTCTTTGAATGTCAAGCTACCGACAAAACAAGTATTGCTACCAAATATAAAGACAACTGGAAGTGACAAGCCAATTGTATGTCAACAATATTTGGCGGGTCAATTTTATTGCACGGCAGTGTAACATTCAACATAGCTACCAATTTACACCGCACTGCTATTTCTCACAAAAAACTGTTTGAAAGATAATAACAGCAATAAACCTAATTACATCCTCCACTTCACACATATTTCTGCATCTAAGTGTAACATTTTCCACATATTTTTTTAAACGTGCAAAATCGCGGGAACAATTACACTTCGTGCATTAAAATTGACCGCTTCCAGTGAACAGTGTGGATGGTTTCCAGCGAAAGTGGTTGCTTCGAGGTCAGTAGAAATGCGGAGGGGGGGGGGAGCATGCGTGCGCGCAGGTTTGCGTAACACCGAGTAATCGGTGACAGCTGACATTGGGCGTATGTGGGTTACGATTGGTTTTTATATTATGCGAAGAATCTTTTGATGTTTTTTTTTGTGTGATAGTATGTGCTTAATTATGCGTATTGTGAGTTTCTTTTTTATGATTTGGAAATACATATTCGGAAGTTACGATGCATAATAAAGTAATAATAATCGTTTTTTTGTCACTAGTAAATATAATTTATCGACTAATAACCTCAAAAATATATTTATTAGATAGCCAACCAATGAATGGATGACTTTTAAAAATATATACAAAGCAAATTATATGCAGACATCACATTCAACAAGATAATATATGATTGCATAATAAATAGGTTAGCTTTTGTCAAGATAAATAATATAATGCCAAGGTCAAGTTACATGATCATCAAAATGTCAAAACTAGACTGAATAATATGAAAACCTAATTAAGGCAGATTTATTTATACGTTTAGAAATAAAAATATTAATAATTCTGTTACCTACCTATTATGTAGTATGTAAAATCGTATAAAAACTCATGCACTCATCATCATCAGCAATTTTTATTGTCCCACTGCAGGGTACAGGCCTCTTCTTAGGGTCCGTTCAGTAAGACCGGGTCGGAGAGCATCGGCGCGCATTTTTCTTTTCACACAGACCGGAGCCGATCGGCTGCGCGAGCATTAAAGAGCATGCAAACGGAGCCAAACGTCAAGAAAAAATACACGATCGGAGCCGGTCGGCTCCTCTTATTATTTCACACCGAGCGCATTCGAGCATTCTCAATGACAAAAGCAGTGCGCATGCAAAAATAAACCTTACTTCAAATACTAAGTACTCAATTTTCAACGTGTTAAGAATTTGCTCTGCTCTCCGACCTGGTCTATCTAAACGGACCCTTATACAGAGCAGGAATGAGCGTTAATCACCACGCTTGCTCAAGGCAGATTGCCGATTTCAGACATTTGAGTCCAGGTTTCGTCAAGATGTTTTCCTTCACCTTTACGCAGTAATTGGTGTCCATGACATACCTACATAGAAAGTACATACCACTTTTGATGTCCATGGTAGTACATACACATGACTTAGAAAACTAACTTGTTAAAAGTTACATTGGTACGGTAGACCGCACATCAGTGGTAACTGTCATGCACCTTAACTCAATAGTAATGAGTACGATTTTCCTATAAAACTGTTACCACTGACCTGATGTTGACTGTACTTGCCCGCACCCTATAAATTTTTGATGAATCACACTCAATTCGATAATACATTTTCAGGCCAAAAATAATTACACTGAAAGTCCGTTCACATGACAAGTGTCAGGATCTGAATAAAATTATTTTAACGCAATCTGACCACGCATACGAAAACTGACGTTATTCTGCGAAATAATAACATGTTGATTTAATGGATTGGTAAGTTTGTGCAGAGACAACAAGCTTTTTATTCTGTATTTTACTTGGAAATATGGACTTTAAATAATAATATAAGCTTTAGTAAGGTACCTGTTGTAAAAGTTTCATAATCAATTAGATTTAGAATATGCTTAACTCACATCTTATAGTGTATTACGCGCACACGCATAAAAAGAGCCTATACCGACGATAAGTGGGTCAAACACTGAAAGACTAGCAACTGAGGATAAGTGAATTTTAGAAATCAGTATTTTCTAAGTTGTTTTGCATTGCCTTTAAGCAAATAAACTCTTCAGTTTAAAAAACATATTTTGTGTATGTTTGGTACCTATTGATGCTTTTGATATAGATATCTTATCAATTGCTTTAAGATGACTAATTATATAATAATTATGTAATATGGGACACTATTATTATATGTTTCATACTCAGATCAAGGTAAACAGATGGGTACAAGCCATCACGTGTTAACTTTTGTGTCATCGCATCAAAACCGGTATTCGACACACCGCGAGTAAACTGCTATGCCCTAGAACTGAGAATCCGAAGTATGTATTATGTAATCTTAGCCAATATTAGGCCTAAGCCTAAGGTTAAAGTTTAATCACCATTTATAATCTAATCAAACAAATCTGTTAAAAAAATTGAACCCATCGTTCGTGTCAATTAATTTTGCATTTCTGAAGTAAGCCATTTGACTACTTGAGCACTTGTTTGCACCGATTTCTTCAAAAAGTGCTTGGCGTTTGCTTGACCGTAGTTGGCTACACAATAGTCAAAACACTATCGCACTAGCGTGAGATGTCAAATGGCTGACTTTTTTATACCAAAAGTTTTTATCCTCTACAGAATATAGTCCCAAAAAAATCTTTAAAAATGTAAAACCGACTTTTACATTACACCTGAAACCATGTCTAATATTGTGTTGAAAACCGCATCAAAATTGTTCAGTCCAACGTGATGAAATCGCGCACAAACAAACATACATAATGTCAAACTGAAAGTCTCCATTTTTTTATTCAGTTAAAAATCAGTCACATTCCTTCGCCCACCATCAAATTAACCACAAAATCTTCAGCCCAGAAAACTCGCCCAAACATTCAGTACAAAACGTTTCTATTCTCGTCCATAGTTGATCGTAAAACATTTGATCCGCCACTTGTATCAATGCACTTCAAAAAGATTCAGGCCAGTAATTGTTCAATGGAGATTTTATTGCACGTATATTTGGACTTCAAAAGCATGATAGGAATCAATGATGTAGAATGAGTTTCTCATCTGGTTTTGCTTATAAAGTACGGCAGATGCGAGCGTCTGTAATCTCGGATTGGTTAGGTAAAGGTGCGTTTAGAACAAACGAATACTGAACTACTACTAAAACAAGCAGCAATTTTAACATTACAATCTTAAATAAAACTACTTTTACGGATTTTATCGCGGTTATATTAATATTATTTAATCCCGACGTTTCGGATCCTTTATCTTCGGATCAATCTTGTCTGACAAATTCTTTCAATGCAAACAGAGTATTTTTTTTTTTATATTGCATTTTACAAGAATTTACTTGTTCCATGTAAACACATCCTTAGAATAATGACAAGAGCTACTTTATATCTTTACACTAACAGATTGAAATATGTAGATCTTCTGAATAGCATTTTCCATCTACGTTGGGGTGGGTCAGCTTCCAGTCTGACCTTGGATGCAGCCCTACCAGTGTTTTTCAAGGACTATGACGAGGAGTATATTAAAATAAATAGGTACCTACATATAAAAGTATTTTTCACCTACAAAACCGTCTTTAATGTACTGGAATAATTACTTAACAAATTACACTTTTAAACAAAACTCCCACGACGCTAAATAAGCGATAAGTCAATTCAAATTGACCTTCCTTCAAACAACGTGATACATTACCGAATTTTAATGGCAAACAAAGACTAAAGTCGAAACAATAGCATCAATGGATGTAAAACAAAACGGCTTCCAGTTATTGACACGTCACTTAATGGGTGGATCGCGTGTTTTCAACACAAAGGGAAATATATACAATGTATGATGAAAGTCAAAAACCGGCCAAGTGCGAGTCGGACTCGCGCACGTAAGGTTCCTTACCATCCAAACTAATATTCTATATATATATATATATATATATATATTTATATCTAGATATCGAGCAAAAATGAGCAAAAACTCACGTTTGTTGTATGGGAGCCCCCCAAAACATTTATTTTATTCTAGTTTTCAGTATTTGTTGTTCTAGCGGCAACAGAAATACATCATCTGTGAAAATTTCAACTCTCTAACTATCACGGTTCATGAGATACAGCCTGGTGACAGACGGACGGACGGACGGACGGACAGAGGAGCGAAAACAATAGGGTCCCGTTTTACCCTTTGGGTACGGAACCCTAAAAATTATGGACAGACGCGCCACTTTAAAGCAACTGTTGTGTAGCTAAAAGTTGCTTATTTTGTATGGAGTACCATCACTGATTGTTTTTTTGTCTGCTCTGTCGCATAGTATGAAGAAAATCGGAGTAAAACTTTTACTGACAATTTTTTTTTTGTAATTGGACTATGGAAAATAAATGATACGTGACCAGATGCATGTTATCTATACTAATATTATAAAGCTGAAGAGTTTGTTTGTTTGAACGCGCTAATCTCAGGAACTACTGGTCCGATTTGAAAATTTCTTTCAGTGTTAGATAGCCCATTTATCCAGAAAGGCTATAGGCTACTTTTTATCCCGGTACGGGAAGTAGTTCCCACGGGATGCGGGTGAAACCGCTGGCAGAAGCTAGTGTATTTATAAAATGGGTATTTTCGAGTCACGAAGAAGCAGTAGTAATCTGCGGTATGTCATAAGGACATACATTTATAGTTTATTTTTTCCTGTACATTAGTTTACTTGTGAGGCCGGTAGGTATTACAAAAAGTGTATTTATTTGGTATACTAAATATCATTTACACATTCCAAAATGGTAAGTAGAATAGAAACATATAAGTGGGCCGACTGCTCTACCGATTTAGAATGTGTGGTCTTAGAATACACACCAAATTTCAACCAAATCGGTCCAGCCGTTTTTGCATAAGAATAACAAATATACATTCACACATCCCCACAAACTTTCACATTATAATATTAGTAGGATAGTGTAGATCTCGATACTGTGTTTTTAGAATATAGGTAGGTACTCTACAGCCGTTTGTCATCAACTCATAAATGATCGTTAGGCGATTCTGACAAGTTGATATACGCAGACGTTTTGACGTATTTTAATAGACGCAGATTCGTACGTCGGCCCTAGATCTATTGCACTACCGCATTGCTAGTATTTAAATATTGTAATGAGTAAGAAACTCGCTTTTAAAACCTCAACGTTTCAGACCTCGTAGGCGCAATGCCGGGCTGTCGAACAGGAGGTTTCGGGTTCGATTCTCGGTCCGGTCAACACACCTACTATTTTTTTTACTGAGTATTCGAAATGTAATGTCTTGTTTTTCTTGTGATTTTATGTGCCCATCTTTAAAGAGCGGCATTTATATACGATTGTTCTTAAAGATTGAAATAGCCTACATTTCTTTCAAGATGGTTTTGAGATCAATTTGCTGATCTTTTTTTGTGTTTAGAAAAGGTATTTTTTTTAATATCAATTAGGGTCCATATTAATGATATATCTGCATTACAGTTGTAACACACATTACAGAAGATTTAATATACCAATAGGAAACTCATTAAATGTACAAATTACTACAAATGTAGGTCTTGCACGTGTCCGCGTTTCTAAATTAGTGCTCGCCTGAATTCAATAAATAATTTCATAACATACAAACACGTTTTGTAAGCAGTAAATATAATTTCCTTTGGATTACAATAAATAATACGAGGGAACACAAGTAGATGATAATGTAGGTATATTAAGTATATAAGTTTCTGAAATAATTATGTTTATATCACGCGATTGAAATGTGACTGAAATTGCTTCGGAATAGGGCTGGCAAGTTTAACTATTTGGGCGTTTCTTTCTTTAGTATTGTTTTCACTAAGATTTTAGTCACAAAGTGGAAAAAATCATTTGGTAAATGGTTTTTTAAGCAGTTTAATTTGTGAGCTTTTAATTGTCTTACATATCCAGGCTTAGATTTTTTAATGTGTTTGCATCAATATGTTTATAACCGACTTAAAAAAATAAGATTCTCTGTTTGACCTGTATGTACGTATACCTGTTTGTTTGCGATATTCTGACGTTTAGCTGAATCGATTTTGATGCGGTTTTCATCATAATATTTTTTAGTCTTTAAAAAGTTTAGTAGGTATACCATTGAAATTGGTTTTATTTTTTGGGAAAGATAGTTTCTTAAGCGAAGACAAACGTTACCAAGTACATATTTTACCTATACCTAATACATACGTACTCAACATAAAAACGTAATACAATCGTATTGATTGGCTTCCCGCCAGTACCAACTAACTACCGTCTAATAATATAGGAACATTGCCACGCTAATCTGGGATTGTAAGAAATATACAGGGTTTTGGCCGCTTCATCATATTAACTGGATGAATGCGAACATTATGCTGTTTATTGTATGTATGATTATTTCCAAAATGATTATTCCTTTTCCTTTTTCTCTAACAATAGAATTTGGACTAACTATCCAAAAATATCCTACTTCGAAAACACAGGGTGTGTCAATTTGAACCCTACCTATTAACCCTGACCGACAGAGTCGCGCAGTGTGTCGGTCACGCTTCAGAAACGCCGGGCACCGTGTGATCTTGTCTCATCCTTATAATGCAAGTATGTGCATGACAAGTATAATGGGTGACTATCAAGATATAGGTGTTTTTGTGCGAGTGGAAAGATGACATTAGAAAATACAAAAAGTAATGTAACAAGAAACAATACTGAACTTTATTAGAAAAAATAAAAAAAAGTTTCGGCCAGAATTAGAGCATTGCTCACTAAATAAAAGTAAAAATCAATTCAATATTTATTAAGACTACATTTACTTCGTCCTTTATCAAACGGGATTTTAACAAACGTATATACTTCTAATAGCTATTACATTAGAACTACATATATACTATTGTTAAAATCTATATAGGTACAGCTATCTAAACTACAAATCGAGTGGCACAAATGAATAGTAAGTTAAGCTCTAAACAGAACTAAAGACAACAGATTTAAATATTAAAAACTAGTCAAGCCCAAATGTAAACGAGGTTTTCATTTTTAAAACATCTGTTCCAAGCACGTCGGAAAAATAAAATACATTTGAAACATGCTGTAGTTAAAATGCGAGCATTATTATAACTTGTGGGATACTATAGAAATAATGGCGTCCACGGCCGATTTCGGCCACGGCGGCTGTTCTCATTTAAGGAGATCAGCCAGCTGCGCAGGACATATTAGGTATAGTGCACAAGCATTTGCGCAGACACAGGTGCACTCCCTATTCCTTCACTCTCATAATCCGATGGGACGGCAATCCGACACGACTGGAAAGAGATCAGGCGCAGGACCGACATTTACGTGCTCTCCGATGCACGGGTGAATCAATCACCAACTTCCAGAATACAGGCTGCTTTGTGAAAGCTTAAGAAAACCCACAAAGTGATTTCGAACCCGAGACCTCGAGCACAGCAGCCGCACTTGCGACCACTAGACCAACGAGGCAGTCTACTATAGAAAATAATAATAATAGAATATAATATACTTAGGTACCTAAACGTAATCCAAAAAGGCCATTATCTAATTAGGTCTAACAATTCGATTTCCAAGTAAACGATGGTGAAAGCTGAAAGAAACAGTTACAAGAAGGTACTAAACAAATTAAAAGATATTTCATTTGAGCGAATTTCATTAAAGAAAAACATCGTAATCTTTCAGCCTTTGTTCAATTATATTGGGGTCGTCTTCCAGTCTACCCAGATGCACCTGAGTACCAATGCTTTACAAAATACGAACGAAAAACATACGACTGAAATACAATTACTTCAACTATTTACGCAAACCCTTCCAAAAAAGCTGATTGATCTCAAGAAGATTGGATAGGGTAAATAATTCATTCAGAAGACCCCAAAACTTCTCAGCCAGTGACCCCTACCTGAACTCAAAATAATAAGCCCTTTAGACCACAACTTAGCTATAGATCACCAAAAGACCCCATTGCCCGAAGCAAATGATAAATTGCACATCGTTAATGGGGATCAAAACAACCTGTATTTGACTCTGCTAATAAATAAGATTTATATCGAACATTTATCACGTTATAAGACGTAAGATAAAGGGTCCTTTATTTTTATTCGGTAATTTTATGATTGAGAATAATAAACTTGAGAGACTACAAAACCTAATTTGTGCGCTTTTTTAACCGACTTCACAAACGGGTAGTTCTCAGTTGTGTATGTATGTTTTTTCATACTAGAATCTTCTACGACCGACAGTATGTCAAAAGCTGGTTAATACTACACGAAATTCGCAATCGTCATAGGATAAAAAAATGTCTCCCCTAAAACCATTAGAAACATAGAAAAAACTTGGCAAACAACAAAACAAACGACAAAAGCAAACTCTATCAATAAGAAATAACCGCTAAGGTCACAACACAACAAGCATTTTCTAAAAATACCCATCTTCACCAGCATTCACCACGCCAATCACAATAAAAACTAAAACCGACAGCCGATTTATTCCGCAACCCGTAAAAAGGTCGGCGATCATAAAAGTTCTAACAAAAAAAATCTTGACCCACATATCGTCCATTAGTGAAGTTTGGTGGACGATAAAAGGCTTGTTCCCACCTGCTCCACAAATTCCTTCCCAAAGCGAAGAAAACAATTCTTTAAAAATAATAAAATCCTTTCCCCAAGCTTTAAAAAACGTTAAGTACAGAGAGGTAATTTTGCAATTTGCTGACGATACACCAATTTTTTGGAGCCATTTATTCATAGAAGAGGAGAAGAACAATTTTAAAAGCTGACCCCACCACCGCGTAGGATATGCACCGAGCAGGAAAGAGAGAGTTCTACAAAATTTTGGACGCAAGGGGAAGAAATATATTTATGAAAACTTTGCTAACAGAAAACAAGCAGTTTTGGAGTAAATGGGAACAGGCCGTAAAAAAAGCAAAATATCACAAAATGTAGCAAAGGTACATAATGTAGGGTAGGTGAACAATAAAGCGCACCCTGTGTCATCGCAGACTGCGCCGGTGACCCAAATAGTGGCATAATGTCGCGAAATGGCCACTACACACAGTTGCGAGTGCTGGAAGTGGCTCGCATTTGTGTAAATTATTTGTTATAAATAGAGTAAGTCAAAAAGTGTTGATAAAGTGTTAGTTGGTTTGATTTTGAAAAAAAACAGGTTAAGCGACTTTTGTAGTATGATATATTATACTTACGGCCAGTTTCTTCAACAAAAGTTAAAGTTAAAGTAATGTCTAAAGTAAAAGTAACGATCAAATTCGTTTTTTCAAGGCTAAACTGACAGCAAAATTCATAGAAAAATTTAATTTAACCGCCCAGGCAGCACACAAGTCAGATAACTGGCCAAGAATTTAACTCTATGCAGGGTTAAGATTTATTATATATGAATATAAGCTGAGTGTATTACGAAATTATGTATTAAAGTTATTTTTTGCTATAATAATGCTATCAGCTGAATTAGTTTAGTAATTTGCGGATTTTATTTCTTCAAACTGAATAATCATCATAAAAAGACCTGTTACTCAAGAGTTCGTGTAATCTTTTGTATAACATTGGTATAAAATTCCATTATCAAGCATGATACTGGATAAGCTATATTCTGTTTTCTTTTAGTTGTATTACACAATACACCTTGACAGTTATTCAGCTGCTGTATAAAATAGGCGTTGTTTCTGTTATGAAGCATATACAGTCGACTCTTGTTAATTCAAACCTGCGATATTTCGAACCTCTCGTTAATTCAAAGTTATCACGAGTTCCCTACAAAATCTCTTTATATTTCGAACTAAATCAATACATTTTTATGCACTTGGTAATTCGAACGAAAAAAGCATTGCTGTATAACAAAACGACGCGTTAATTCGAATTCTTAGTCGTCCAACACTTGAGAATTCAAAGTTGCAGAGAGAAAGAGGCGGAAAGATTGTAAGTCAGAGTCAGAGAGCAGTCTGAGTAGCAGCAATCTGTTTTGAAGCAGTATGACGGAGCTGATTCGAAAGATTAAATTAATTCACATTATGAATACACACAAATGTGTCTTTAAACTTTTGTATAAAATAGCAGTTAACAAATAATAATTGATCAACACTTAATAATTCGAAGTTTTATTTATTTTCTCTCACAAATTTCGAACCATTTAATATTTCAAAAACTCGATAATTCGTAATATTTTAAGAGTCCCTCCAGTTTCGAATTAACGAGAGTCGACTGTAGTAACTTAACAGAAATAAAGATAGCTGTTGTAACTACTTTATGACGCTTTAAGTACGAAATTACCGTCATGTGCAGCTAACTGTAGTTAAAGCAATATTAACAGATTCTGATGCAGAAGTTTGCTGAGTATTCATGAGAAGTAGACATTTTTAAGCTAGAAGAGCTGTTCTGGAACGTTAGTCAGCATTTAACCGGCTGACAGTGCTAATTGTTTTGTAGTGGTTACTACGTGAAAATGCATCGCACGTTTGTAGTAGGTATATAGTACCTACTATGCTTATTTATTTGTATCGTACTATTATGAATTCTGTACTACAATGATTAATTATAAATTAAGTATGTAATTTTTCGTATCGTAATATTTTTTAACCGACTTCTAAAAGAATGAGGTCTGAATTTGATAAGAACTAAAAAGAATAAATAATATAGCTTTCCTATAATGTGGGTTTTATTAATTTATGACTGAATCCTAATTGTTTGATTTACAGTACGAATGTGTGTTATTATAGAACAGTTGTCGAAAAATGTTTAATGCAGTCCACTTTTAACCAGAGCACAACTTGATAAGTGGACACTTATGGTCTCTTATGCATACATTAGACGATAAGCCGCTGTGCAATCAGATTTTATTCAGAATGTGCGTCGCCATTACCGAACAACATAACCTAATTATAATGATGTGGAATTTTATACTCAAATACTCAAGTTTAATAACGAAATAAATATAATATTCTTAAAAAAGTTTTACAAGGTTATTTTTGAACCCATACATTGAAATAAACCAAAAAAATATTTTACACGTAAAAAACATAACTAGAAGAAATGTTGTTTATTTCTTCAAAACCCGGCTTATCAGGAAGCGCGTGAAAAATTTACACGAAATATATCTGAGGGCACGGCAGTGCCCCAGCCAAGACTCGAGCAAAGCGGGCACGGCCGTACCATCTTTTCTCGAAGCGTTTCGCGGCTATTTCAGCCCCCTGTATCTTCCAAGTGAACAAAGCTAGGAGTTTAGGTTTTCGATGACCAAGAGTAAGTATTAGAACAAGCTCAGTCTCAAAATTACAAGACATTTGAATAAATAGTTTACGAGTTATGAGCGATCAAAGTTACACCATTTTGTCACTGACTCACTCACTGACCGATCATCAAAAGTCTAAGGTACTTCTAGCAAACTTAGAACCTTCAAATTTGGCACCAGGATAGGTTATTAGCTACATATAAAGGGAAAATTATAAAAACCTTAAAACTTAATAAAAAAATAGGAAACAAATTTATATTTGCGGTTTTTCAAGAACATTATGTATGAATTTTGACTGCATTGATAACTTTGTTATTTATTTATGTACAAAATGTTACTATTTGTTTTATTGTTACGTAGTGTGGTATATTGTTATTATGTATTAAATATACATACATATGAATAAAAAAGCTAGGTTAAAATGAAATGAAGAATGATAAAATCTTTCATATTAATGCAGGGCGATATTTTTTTTTTTTTTTTTTTTTTTTTTTTTTTTGTCAGGGGGAAAATCCTCATGGACTACCCTCCACCTGGGGTCGGTGGAGGGGGTGTGCCGGACTCTTACCGGCTAAAAACCCACCCAGTGTTGCTACCAATTACCTTGTGTCGAGGGCACGGGTATCGCCGAAGCATTCTTCCGCACCCCCGACAGGTATTGGCCCGCCAGATGTTTGAAGGCGGGCCCCGTCACCGTAAGTGGCCATCAGCCAGCGGCCACAGTGAACTCAACTAGGAGAGGCGCGCGCAACACTACGCCACCGTCTCGAGGCCTGTTTCTGTTCGGACGACAGACGCCCCTAGTCTGTCGCCCGCAGGCCGCGCCCTATGGTGGCCGGAGATCGGCCACCCTGCGACGCCCACTACGCCTACTGCGGGCGGGGAGAGTGGTACTAGTTTCCCTCTCCCTTTCCGCCGTCTCCTTTGCGACCATCACATCCTCGCAAAAGGAGGCGACGGCGTTCCACCCTTCTTCGCTGCCGACCATGCATGACACGACAGCTGGCAGCGAAAGACTTCCCCCAGCATCTACTGCTGCCGCTAGGTCGCGGCGCTGCGTTGCCCATGCTGGGCACTCCACCAACGTGTGCAGCGAGGAGTCCTCGCTGCAGATGCCACAGTGGTGGCATTCGGGCGTGGGCTCCCGGCCTATGCGATACAGGAACTTTCCGAAACACCCGTGTCCGGTAAGAACCTGCGTCAGCCGGAAGCTGAGGGCGCCGTGGCGTCTCTCCAGCCACTCCTTTAGGATGGGCCTTACCGCTGCGATAGTGGCGTGCCCTGCCGTGGGTTGCGCAAGTCGCTGCTCCCATTCCGCAATTACCTCTTGCCGGAGCTCTGCCCTGCGCGCCTCAACTTGCCGAGGCGCTAGGCGCTCACCCCGCCCCACCGCTTCCTCGCGCCATGTATAGAGTGACGCGAGGGCTTTCCCGTCCAAGTCCCATGGTGGGGATCCGGCTAGGAGGCAAGCCGCTTCGAAGGAGATCGTGCGGTATCCCCTTATGACCCTGATGGCCATCGCTCGCTGAGGTCTTCGCAGCACTGCAAGATTGCGGGCCGTCAGGGTGTTCGCCCACACGGGCGCGGCGTAGAGCGCCATCGCCCGCACGACCCCCATATAGAGCCTCCGGCAGGAGGTATTGGGTCCTCTGAGGTTGGGCAGCAGGCGTGAGAGCGCCGAAGCTGCGGCCAACAATCGGGGAGCGAGACGTTGGAAATGCGGCCCGAAGTCCCACCGACTGTCGAGAACGAGACCGAGGTATTTCATCGTCGATTCGACAGCGATGGTGACCCCTCCTACTACGATGCTAGACCCCGGAGGTGGCTTCTTCCTCGGCCCATGGAAGCAGAGGGCCTCAGACTTGTGCAAGGCCACCTCGAGGCCAAGACGCCGGATCCTACCCACGACCTGCGCGACACTGGCTGTGGCCCGAATGGCCGCCTGTCGGTACGTCTTCCCACGTGCTGTTACTAGCGTGTCGTCAGCGTAGCATGTCACGCTGACGCCGTGGAGAAGCGCACCGCGCAGGACCCAATCGTAACCAATGTTCCACAGGAGAGGGCCAAGAACCGACCCCTGAGGAACACCGAACGTCATCTCTCGCCGCCCCCAACCTTCTCGACCTGGGTATATGACAGCTCTATCCGATAAATAGGCCCCGATGATGCGACGGAGGTACCTTGGCACTCCATGATACCGGAGCGCCTCTTTGATGGTATTCCAGGGCAGGGTGTTAAACGCGTTGGCGATGTCGAGCGATACCGCCAAGACCACCTCGCCCCGGGCGACTGCTTCCTCCGCCAGGACCCTCACGCGCATGATAGCGTCAACCGTTGAACGCCCCTTACGGAAACCATACTGGTTCTCCGCCAGATCCGGCCCCTCTCCGGTCATGTGCTGAATAAGGCGGTCGGCGATGATTCGCTCAAAGATTTTGCCCACCTCATTCAGCAACACAATGGGCCTGTAGGCAGATGGTGAGTCTGCGGGGCGTCCCTCCTTCTTGAGCAGGATCAGCTTTCCGATCTTCCACAGGCGGGGAAACTGATCCTGCTCCAGACATGCGCTCAAGAGTCCTGCAAGTCGGGGCCCAAGAGCCTTTATGGCCAGAGCCCATACTCGGCCTGGAATGCCGTCGGGCCCTGGGGCGGTGTTTTTGATGCGAGCGACCGCCACTCTCATCTCTACCCGGGTAACTTCAGGGACGTTGTCATCGTCGATCTCTGCGTTGGGCATTATCCAAGGCGGAACCATAGCCGGTGGGTTGTGCTCTGGCCTTAGGGGGAAAAGAGCGCCAACCACCTCCTCCAAAAGTTGTGGCTGCAGAGTCTGGGACAGAGGGGGAGCCCACTGGCGCAACTTACCCCTTACCATACGGTAGGGGCGACCCCACGGGTCGCGGTCTAGTGTCGCCAGCAGTTCCCTTTGAGCCTCTGCTTTGGCCTTCCCGATGGCCAGCTGGAGAGCGCTCTTTGCCTCCCTGTAGGCCTCGTAGAGTTCCGCCTCTTCGGCCGATTAGTTAAAATGTATGTAAAATGATTAGTTAAAATGTTGCTTAGAAGTGATTAGCGATTTTTATAAGTAAGGGGGATAATCTTTCATATTAATGCAGTGCGATAAATACTGCATGCTCGCTCGATAGATGGCGTTGTCCTGGTCTAAATCGCACTATGGTTTCGTTACATAGCTTAGTATAAGTAGTACTTAAAAAATATAATAATAATTTCATGTGATAGCACCATCTACCTCTGAAATAAATATCTTTTATTCTAAAAGATATTCGATTCAAAAATTCGACAATTTCGAAAACTTTTTAGTTTATTTTAAAAAAAATGTTGTTTACGTGCTACTTTAGGTGTACATATTTAGTTTGTTATATATTTAGTTAGTTCCATGTAAGTTAATTTAATTTGTTATATACTTAGTGAAGAAAGAGACCTACAAAAAATAAATTAGATCCCACCAAAAACATTAAATGTAAAAAGAAAAGCCAATCCTCTACGCAATTCCTCCACCGTAAAAAGTTTTGAGATCGCATAGAAGCCAAGTCCTGTTCAACTTTATTTGTAATAATAAATCAATATTTTGTGACTATGTCAATAGTTTTGTTCACATTACAATAATATTGTCTTGGCCATGAGCACAAGTTAAAAGTCGCTCCTTGAAATAATGTGTAAATACCACTGAATTGATAAATTATAAATGGACATGATTTTACGATTGGACTGATTATGGACTGATTGGAATTTGAGATCACCATGGACTAAACATGCGCCATAGTACATGTGCAGTTCATTGATGTTGGATGATACTGACTGTCGGTCATTTAATAACAATTCAATAAACTAAAAGTATTTAATTCTGTGATATTAAACTTCATGTTTGACTTTCACCTCTCCAAGATATGCTGTATTATATTTGTAGTTTATTGTGCTCATGGCCAAGTCAATATTATTGTAATGTGAACAAAACTATTGACATAGTCACAAAATATTGATTTATTATTACAAATAAAGTTGAACAGGACTTGGCTTCTATGCGATCTCAAAACTTTTTACGGTGGAGGAATTGCGTAGAGGATTGGCTTTTCTTTTTACATTTAATGTTTTTGGTGGGATATATATATACACGGTAGAGTTGCATGCGCACCTACAATTTCTTTCATCAAGCCTAAATAAGGGTAACATTTACTTAATTACGATAGGTAAAATATTATAATACGAATATGTATAACTCTGTTCGGATTTGTCAATATTTAATTTGATCAACTTCTTGCTAAAATATACCTGAAATAAGCTAAACGCTGTGTATGATCTGAATATCTGAGCTTTGAAGGACTCAGTCAATTAATATGTTCATTCATCATTCACTCATCATCTGGCTAAAAGAGCTGTAATACTTGTGTTAAAGAACAAAATCTTTTTATGCAGAAGATATTCAGCTTGTCGTACAATTATTCAAAACTTATTCATCTTTTACGTTGCTATTACACAGCTAATAGCAGTATAATTTTGTGCCCAAATTGCTTGAATAACGTCTGAGTAAGCGCCATATCAGCTATTTACAGTAGTTTTTTTCTGCAATTAGCTTCTATGACTGCTGTTTAACAAAAATTACTCAAAAGGTTTGTGCTGGCTGGGCGTTACTTTTACTTTAGACATTACTTTAGCCATAACTTTAACTTTAACTTTTGATGAAGAAACTGGCCGTTAATGTTATATCGCAACGTCAAATATGTAAATTAAGCTAACATCATAAACTGGCTTAGTATGAAATTTGGCGAAATGCGCAACTTGATTTAAATAATACAAATCAGTCCATCCGAAGTTGACATTTTCATATCAACTTCGGACAAAAATATATTTCAATTGTATGTTTCAAGTAAGTATAAAATGTATAGTAAAATCGTAAAATACCAAGCATATAATCCAGCCTTGTTATATTTAAATAACCAAGAAAAAACTTGTCACGGTTTTTAAAAAAACACACTAAATACTGTCAGATTATACTAATTCGATTTTCGCACTCGAATTTACGAGCCTTATCGTGTTAGCCAATAACGCAGTATAATAATTTATTTTATTACCGTATCATAAGACGTTATACTAAAAACAAGTGCGAAATGTATTATCGATAAGAAATAAATAAAATTCCGTACCACTTATTTGCACATGGGTGGTTTTCGTATTATAATAAATGTTAAAAATATGTAAACATTTATGCAAGGACACGCATGATAGCATTTTAGTGCATTTATGTAAATATTATTACAGTATTTATACTGCATTAAGGCTTAGTATAAAACAACGATTTAAATGAATATATTTGGTATTAGAAGGTGTTTGAATAACATCAAACAAAGATAACACACGCCTCTCAATATATATTTGAACGTGAAATACAAATAGTAATGGTATTTCGATGTTCATTTATTGCATAAAAAGCGTGGAGATGTAAATATCATAGGTCCATTGCCGTTTTACAGGGATGTCGAATTTTGTTTAACAATATGTATGAAACTATACAGAAGACGTGTGAAATAATTATTCAAATTGGTTCAGTAGTTTCGGAACCTTCAGGGTAAAAACAAACAAACAAAAATGTTTTCTCTTTATTATTATATGTATTATGTAAGATATTCATAACTACATCGAATAGCATTTACAAATATAATCCTTTATAGTCTCTTGCATGAATACTATGAATAAGGATTATGCATTCAAAGAAATACGAAAGGTCAAAATGTAATATTTTGAAGAAAAACCTGTGACCTTTGACCCTACAGTAATGATGTGGTTTCAAAGATAAGCGAAGGTCGAAATGGCGTTTTTGTGGTTTCATGCGTGAATGGTGATGACGAGTATTACTGACATGTCACAATTTTTTTTTCTCTACAAAATTTACAGTTGCGTAGGCAAGCAATTATGAAACATTGAAATGAAAAATAGGAGGTAAAAGTTACCTTATTATGCACAGTATATATACTAGACTGAAATAGTTAAAAAAAAAAACACGCTAGTCATATATTGTCATCAGAACTCAGAGCGTGTGCATTTCATCCTTATCGAAGACCGGGAAGTGGGTCAAATTAAGATTCCAAGATTTTCTTACATACATAGTTACAAGTGAAGCTAATATGTATAAGCGTGTTAATAAAGGTACTATATTTCTTTAAAAAATAAGTGCGTCCTTATACCTATTTCATATTCAAAGATATAATTAAATGAGATGTCATTTCCAGGCGCTATATTTCTGTTAAACGGCGCCCGACGAAATATCACGCAAGGTACAAAACAAGGGGGACTAAGTGGAACAAAGTGTTTAGCAGTTTTTTTTGTTCGGGAGATATTTTTTTTTATTTGTGCCATCAAAATAATGAAATAATTTATCGAGCAATATTTTCTAGGTTATTTCTGTGTAGGTATAGTTCTCATCACATAACTTTGCCGCTCCGAAGTTGGCCAATTGTTACTTTAAATTAGCCAAATATAACCTATCTTCTTTAAACTAATAAATATCTGAAGAAAAATGTGATTGTATACCAGCCAGAAGGCGACCAAGAGGAAGACCAAGGAAACGCTGCAGAGAGGATTTAGACAGCTTTTTCAATGTCTGGCCATGGACGAGGCCTTTGCCTAGCAGTGGGACAGCATAGGCTAAATAGAAAAAAAAAAAAAGTACCAGCTAGGTCTTATAAAGATAAAAACAAGCGTGAAGTTGTTTTATTTTTCTTACATGAAGAATTATATACAATACTTTTCAACACACGTAAAGACAAACAAGCGGATTATAAAGATTGAAGTTTTCTCATTACAATAACACAGTCGTATGTATTAAACGAGACATGTATTAATGTTAATGTGGTTCATTCCTTTACTGACCCAATCCGATGTAAAAGTGATAACATAGAAAAATGTCGTGTCTGCAATGATTTTTAATACCTATATATTTAAAAGCAGCTAAGTATCTTTTTAAAATCGTATCGTTAATCTGTAATGAAAATGTTAAAGTTGTTTTCTTTGCAGGAATTTTTGAGGCTTAAATCAAAGTCAAATACTTTATTTTAACTGCGCTTAAATAATAATGAGAACTTTATCAACGTCGGCTAATCTAAAACATGAGCAGGTACTGTAAATTGGCTAGACTCAATCAGTCTAAAATCAATCGCAAGGTTATTTTGTTCTAGATTTTCAGCAAAAGATATTTCCATTAATTCATCATCATCATCATCATCAGCCTATCGCAGTCCACTGCTGGACATAGGCCTCTCCAAGTGCACGCCACTGAGATCGATTTTCGGCAGCTCGCATCCATTAATTACCGATCTAAAATTATTCAATGAAAACTAGACCGAAACACTTAAAAATCGTCTATGAGCCAAAATAAATAGAATAACTGAATATCAAAGAAAAAGTAAACAAATTGGAAACTCATTAGCGTCCGTGACGTATTCCGACGCGTTGCTGACGTCCTATGCGCTTGCGCAGATTATAAACCAGATGCCAATTTGTTTGGTGTTATAGTACTAATGTATTTGTTTTAGTATATTCAAAGTAATTACACGTGAAATGTTGAATAAATATCGGTAGGAAGTTGAAATATTTTGCTTGGAATCAGCTGAGGTTAGAAAAGTTTTTTAATCAGTTGCTTTCACATTGTAGTGTAAATGGTCATACTCGGTGGAGTCACAAGGTCATACAATGACCTTTTTTGGTAAAGTCCTTCGATAAGGTCAGGTTTGTAGTGCCTCAAATGACATTAAAAATGTAAGAATATTGTAGAGGCATATCTAGTAGGTCTCAACACGTTATCTAGTATCTAATTAAATGCAAATTGTTTTTAACAAACTAAATTTCAACAAAAATATAAACATAATGATTACAATAAATATACATACCTATTGTCTTTTATATATTGATTATAATATCTAATCATCATCATCATCAGCCTATCGCAGTCCACTGCTGGACATAGGCCTCTTCAAGTGCACGCCACTGAGATCGATTTTCGGCTTCTCGCATCCAGCTCCTGCCAGCCGTCTTGCGCAAGTCATCACATATCTAATATTTAATATTTGAAAGATATAATTACTATTTAACACAATCCCATTCAAAAAGTTAACACCACACACCCTTACTAAAACCATTTTATTACAAAAAAAAGATAAAAGACAAATAAATGAATCATCTTTATTGGCTGTTTCACTTTACGATTGTCAACAAGTCTGACAAACGAATATGTTTGACAGGTCACTCGTTAAACAAGTCCGCTGTGTTTGTCAAACAAGGACTCTGTTTGACAACTTTCGTTTTCTTTTTTTGAGATTTTTTGGTTGAAATACGTAATTTATTGGTGTTGCTGTGGTTTTGCAACCAGTTTTTTGATTTATTAATAGCGTCTCTGGAAAACTTGCTTTTTTCAGATTAATTTTCAACTATTCCACAAAGATATTAAATAAATACAAAATGCAAAGCAATAAAATATAACAATAAAATAAATTACTTAAACAAAAATGCACTCAAACTGCCAACAAAAGTCGTCACATCTTACATTAGTCTGACACTTTTGAAGTAAAACAAGATAATTTGAAGACTTCAATTAACGATATATTCGAATGAGGCGACATAATTGCTCTTCAACTAATTGCTTAAATAATGATAAAACAATTAGGAAATAATGTCGAATGCATTAAAATACCTGTCGATCGCGTGAGAAGGTATATAGGACGAGCAATTAAAAACACGTTGAGATTAAATTACCTACAAATCTCACGTACCTAACAATTTGTATCGAAAAAATAAGACGTTAAGATTTTTAAGTTAAATTAAAAGATTGAATACATTTATAAGTTTTTATAAAAGTAGGTATATTTTATAAATATGAGAGTGCGTGGCGAGTGAAACTTATAAATCTTTCGACTTTTAAAATTGGAGTAGTTTATTATTTGTTGTGAAATTTTAGACTGTGAATATTAATAAAATACGTTGAGTTTTTGTGAGATACATCTTTGCGGAAGAACTGTGTGAAGGTAAAATCTACTTTTAGATCATATATTTTTAAACAAAGCCAAATTATTTCTTTTACGGCCTTATTCGTAATAACATAGCCCTGATTATATAAGACAAAATATCATGTAATTCAAGTAAAGATAAGCTCAAATTCAAATAGAATTCTAGTCCACAAACCAGCATTAAAATCGTTCTGAAAACCAGTAGCAAGCAGAATTACCGTGACCAACGTGCCATACATTATGACATGCTATGTTTTAAATCACCCAAGATCCACTGTTTGTGCACAAAGCTACAACGTTGGGATATAAATTCAAACGCCATGTAAACAGGTATGCTGTATGATACATGTATGTAGAGTAGCATTAGGATCGTGTAAATTCTGGAGCGTTGATTTTTGATAGTTTGGTAGACATAATACATACTGTATTTATAAAAAAAAAACTAACAACGCAGTACTAAACATTGATTAAATAATTAAAAACACACATGTCTCAAAGTCAAAATATATATTTACTTGTGACGTATTTTATTTAAATGTTTATAAATTAATGTTAAATACAGCATAACGGCTTTTTTCAGGTGTTGCAAATGTAAGGGCTTTTATTACTGTTTATTATATTCCATGAAATCTTAAAGCAAGATATTATAATCCTAAATCATTATTAAAATATTAAATTAATATGATTGCCAATAATTCCCATCTAAGTACCAATAAACGCCGAAGTAATTAAAAAAAACTTTACATTAAAACAAAAAAATCTACTCTAATAAATACAACGAACAAATCTCATAAAACTAGCTATAACAGATATCTTACCTATGTATAAAATAAAAACTGAACACAAAAAAAAAATATTAGATGAGAAACGATTAATTTTATTTATCGCCTATTTTACATCTTGACTGACAACTGTTTTCGATTTGTCTGTCTGTCTAGTATTTTAGAAAAAAGAAAAGTAGCGTGAATATTTTGAGAAGCTGGCAGTTCATTTGTAGCCCTACGTAATTTAATTGGAAAGATAAACAAAAAAAAACTAATAAAAAGTCTAAGGTTTGTAACTAGTCAGAAATTATAACATCACTAGCTTTCCGCCCGCGGTTTCACCCGCGTCCCTAGATAACTGCTTCCCGTAGCCGGATGGTGACAAAACTATTCTGGCCTTCTCCCGGGTCTTAGTTGTCTCCTCTCTAATTTTCAGCTTAAATGATTCAGCCATTCTCGAGTTATAAAATGTGTAACTAACACGACTTTCTTATGTATATAGATTTTCTGCCCGCTGCTGTTAACTTCATCTAACCAAGAACAGTTAATGACAGTAAAAAAATATAATGGCGTCCACGGCCGATTTCGGCCACGGCGGCTGTTCTCATTTAAGGAGATCAGCCAGCTGCGCAGGACATATTATAGTGCACGAGCATTTGCGCAGACACAGGTGCACTCCCTATTCCTTCACTCTCATAACCCGATGGGACCGCAATCCGACACGACCGGAAAGAGATCTGGCGCAGGACCGACATTTACGTGCTCTCCGATGCACGAGTGAATCAATCACCAACTTCCAGACTACGGGCTGCTTTGTGAAAGTTTAAGAAAACCCACAAAGCGATTTCGGCCCGACCCGGGAATCGAACCCGAGACCTCGAGCACAGCAGCCGCGCTTGCGACCACTAGACCAACGAGGCAGTCATCAAAAAAATATAGCTATATTTGTAATAACTTTTCAATATGGCGACTACATACAGCAAATCATGTACTTATCTTCATAATCTAGATAAACCTATCCGGATGTTAGTTCTAGCCTTAATCTTAGCGGGAAATCATCCATCTTTCATCGGAGATAAGTAAGTTCTTAAAGATGCCTGTAGTAATATTATAAATGCTAGAGTCTGTATGTCTATTTCTTTATTGAGATGGTGGGCATACGGACATGAGATATTTGGCAATTTACACATGACACCGAAATCATATTGCACTGGCCTTTGTGAAAACTGCTGATCTTATTTTTATTTCATTCAAATCATCGTTGCAACAACAGTTCAATTATGACAATAATTCCATTATTAGTAACTAGCTTCTGCCAGCGGTTTCACCCGCATCCCGTGGGAACCTCTGCACGAACCCAGATAAAAAGTAGCTTATAGCCTTCCTCGATAAATGGGCTATCTAACACTGAAAGATTTTTTCAAATCGGACCAGTAGTTCCTGAGATTAGCGCGTTCAAACAAACAAACTCTTCAGCTTTATAATATTAGTATAGATGTCTTATTTCTATGTCTAGTAAGCTAATCAATACATAGATGGGTAATTGAAATCCTCAAGCATTATTGTAGTGAAGACGACCAGTTGTACTGTGACAGTTGATATTGCTTGCATACCGCAAGCAATACCCCGGACAGATGCTAGTTTACAATAAATTAATTAATACAAACATGAATGAAAGAAAATATTATGATTCGCTATGGATTCAAACAAACTTGAGACGTGTCGTTAAATTAATTGAATCAGACTTACGATGCAATATCAAAATAAACAATAAATTAATATTAAGCAGACTGAGAGGTTTTTATAGTATTTTTACTGCTCGACTGCTGTTTTTACTGAATATTAAAATTAGAGACAATGGTGCGCAAAATAATATAAATTTTATAGAAGAGGGTTGGAATTATTCTAGATCATAAAAAGTAATTAAAATGAAGTCGTGATGGCCTAGTGGGCAAAGAACCAACCTCTCGAGTATGAGGGCGCGGGTTCGATTCCAGGTCAGGCAAGTACCAATGCAACTTTTCTAAGTTTGTATGTACTTTCTAAGTATATCTTAGACACCATTGACTGTGTTTCGGATGGCACGTTAAACTGTAGGTCCCGGCTGTCATTGAACATCCTTGGCAGTCGTTACGGGTAGTCAGAAGCCAGTTAGTCTGACACCAGTCTAACCAAGGGATATTGTGTTGCCCGGGTAGCTGGGTTGAGGGGGTCAGAGAGGGCAGTCGCTCCTTGTAAAGCACCGGTACTCAGCTACATCCGGTTAGACTGGAAGCCAACCCCAACATAGTTGGGAAAAAGGCTCGGAGGATGGATGAAAAAGTAATTAAAATCTGCATAGGTACAGGCTGTTTTTGAGATAATACCTAGATGATTTTGACAAACGGAGCCGTTTATCAAAATTGGAAAACCAGACTAATATATTTTTACTTTGACACGTAATTCAAACTAGGTACTATTATCGCTAGATTCTGCCCTCAAGTTCGTTTGGGTATCCTTATGAGCTAAGCACTGGTTTCAGGATAGAAAGTACTTTTACTCGAACTTAAATACCAATTTATTATTCAGGTCGACAAGTAAGATCAAACTCGCTAAGTAGATGTAATTCAACAGCCGATGCAAACGGACCATTAAGTCATAAGTACCATCAATCTCAATGCATCTGTTCAAAATGTTAAATCCTACCCATTTGATAACTGTTACTAATCGTCAATGTATTGATACATTGACTTATTAGTTCTTAACTGAAATCCCCATACACCCATGACCTTTCATCCTCCGAGCCTTTGGGGTCCTGGGGTCGGCTTCCAGTCTAACCGGATTCAGCTGAGTACCAGTGCTTTACAAGAAGCGACTGCCTATCTGACCTCCTCAACCCAGTTACCTGGGCAACCCGATACCCCTTGGTTAGACAGGTGTCAGACTTACTGGTTTCTGACTACCCGTAACGACACCCATGACACAAAATACAACAGAAGTCAATCTCATGTATGTACTTCACTTTTCATGCCTAAACTCGGCGGTCGCGCTAGGGTCGTCAACTTTTTTATGCGCATAAAACTAACGTGGTAGTGGTACTCGTATCTAATTATTTGATTTATTGTTGAGAATAAAACAGGAAAAATGAAATATAAACCAATAATAGTAAAATATTTAATGTGGCATACATGAGGTTAATGAACACTTTCAACGGAAATTCGTTTGAACGAGATACCGAACTTTTTCAGAAACCGCAATTTATAATTTTGTTATTCATACATATACCTCTATAGGTACTTACTTATTACTTAAAAATTATCAATTCCTACTAGTAATAATCTTTGAGGGTAGGTTGGGAGGTTCGCCTGGGTCGACACTAGCAAAACTTATTACGGCATTGGGCCAGAGGCCGCCGGGGCGCTTACCTACCCACCTAACTGTACCTACCTACTGCGTTTATTAAAAGAACCATCGAAATATGAGAAAATAAGTAGGTCCATACCATAGGTAATACGGCAGGCTAAAAAACGACAGTTCACTGTTTATTGTTGTATTAAAACAACCGTCCACTGAACAATTATAATATGACTTTTATTGTTGCTCCATTATTACTTTTTCTTTTGTTATTAAAATTAAAAATATTACAGTCAAATTACAGTTAGGTAGGTATCACAACGCGTGCACATTTATCTACCTTGTGTGTGACGCGCGTATCTCAAGAAAACGGCAGCCCCGCTCGCACTGTTTTGAGTTGTTTTGAGACAGCGCGTCTGTGAACACGCACACATAGACACCTATGTCTGCGTGACTCGAACGCGCTTTATATGTAGATTGACTTCTGTACCTATGTATTTTGTGCCCATGACCTTTACAAGTAGTATAATATTTTTTATCAATTTAAATAAGCTTAACAAAGCGGCAATCTTTGACAAAAGAATACCCATTAAAGGTTACCAGTCACGGTTTTCAAAACATGTCTTTGTGTTAAATACGGGTAGTTTTTATAATGTATCTAATTAATTTTAATATTGTTTTTATAGTTACTTTGTAATAAAAGTTCAAAGAAAACAATAGCGTCGCGTGTGGTCACGATAATGAAGGCGATATGAACATTGTCATCTTTTGTGACGCAGTCGGGTAAACCGGTCTATCTTAGTATGTCGATGAATTGGCTGTTACTTAGGTATTACTAGCTTCTGCCAGCGGTTTCACCCGCATCCCGTGGGAACTACTTCCCGTACTGGGATAAAAAGTAAAATTTTCAAATCGGACCAGTAGTTCCTGAGATTAGCGCGTTCAAACAAACAAACAAACGAACTCTTCAGCTTTATAATATTAGTATAGATATGCATTCAGTAAATATTTAACCAGCTGCTGTAAAATGTGTTTATTGTAAGACAATACACAATAGACATAGTACACAGTTGTTGTTGTTCTGTAAGGTTACCTTTGAAAAACTGCATCCTATCAAAACGTTAACTTTCATGAATTCTTTCATAGTGTAGTCATAATTATTTAAATTTAAAAAATCGATCTAATATCTAACCAGTTGCTGAAAACGAAATTATGAACACATTATATCTATAATAATGTCGTCCACGGCCGATTTCGGCCACGGCGGCTGTTCTCATTTAAGGAGATCTGCCAGCTGCGCAGGACATATTATAGTGCACGAGCATTTGCGCAGACACAGGTGCACTCCCTATTCCTTCACTCTCATAACCCGATGGGACGGCAATCCGACACGACCGGAAAGAGATCAGGCGCAGGACCGACATTTACGTGCTCTCCGATGCACGGGTGAATCAATCACCAACTTCCAGACCACGGGCTGCTTTGTGAAAGTTCAAGAAAACCCACAAAGCGATTTCGGCCCGACCCGGGAATCGAACCCGAGACCTCGAGAACAGCAGCCGCGCTTGCGACCACTAGACCAACGAGGCATTATATCTATACTAATATTATAAAGAGCAAAACTTTGTTTGTTTGGTTGTAAAGGATAAACTCAAAAACTACTGGACCGATTTTAAATATTCTTTCACCATTAGAAAGCTATATTATCTGCGAGTAACATAGGCTATATTTTATCCCGGTGCGGGCAGTAGCTCCCACGAGACGCGGGTGAAACCGCGGGAAATACTGCTGTTATTTGCAAACCACATTTTACACACTCAATGACGATAACTTTTTATCTGTTTCAAATGGTTTCACAGTTATAGTTTTATTGAAACCGTCATTTACCATCTTTGACATTCGTTACGGGTAGTCAGAAGCCAGTGAATCTGACAACCAGTCTAACCTAGGGGTATTGGGTTGCCCGGGTAACTGGGTTGAGGAGGTCATATAGGCAGTCGTTCCATGTAAAACACTAGTACTTAGCTGCACCCGGTTAGACTGGAAGCTGACCTAGGCCGATAAGTTTTATTGAAACGATAATCAAGTTGGTACAAGCATACGAAAACCTTCCCCCCGATAGTCATGTCTAACAAAGAACGAGCACGCAATATTTAATAATACTATCACTTTACGTATTCCTAATACATAACATTATTCTTTGTGAAATAAAACATAACTATAATCTAGACCGTGTTTAAAAACAGACATTAAAAATAAAACTTTGAATAGCAATGAATAAATATCAGAACTGAATGAAAACATTCTATCGTGTTATGAATACGAATTGCTCTATTTTATAGTTCGGTATAATATCTACTTTTAATGCCTTCATAGCATGACGATTTGAAAGTAAAATCACGGACTTTTTAGAACGATGCAAAATGGGTACTTGCACATTCTTTAGTAGGTACCTATTTGAGACCAGAGGAAAAAATAAGGCGTGTCTATACCTTAATTTGTCTGGTAAAAGACCTACGTACTTTTATATGTCGAAAGAATGAAATTATTAAATAACTTCTACAATTAATGGAAAAGCTAAAAAAAGGCCTCCAAATTAATGTGAGAAGCACAGAATTGGTTGTTTAAGAAAGAAAATGAAAGCAATTGTAATTATCATCAGTTACGTAATTAGAATGCTAAACAGGCAGCTTTTGAACGAATTCTTAGTAAATGAAATAAAAGAAAATACCTCGGAACGTACCTCTATTTCTTATTATCTCAAAAGTTGACAATGCAAACGCTTGAAATTCCTTTGAAATTATCTTTCGTGAACGTTAAGACAAGAAATAGAAGAATTAGAAATTACAGAACAGTTATAGTGGATCATATAGAAATTTGAACCCTAAAATAATGTTTTTTAATTTTCTTTTAATCCGGCAATGCAATGCATAATCACACAAACTGCAAGGGCGCCATGACACTTTACATTTGACATTTGCATCTGTCAAATGTATCAACTGTCACTTAGTTGCGTTGTGTCACAAAATTATCCGTTTATTTAAAATACTCGCAAGTTTAAAGATAAAAGACAGACTAAGCCACAAATCAACTTTATTTCTAGTATTTTTTATTTCATCCTCCGAGCCTTTTCCCAATCATGTTGGGGTCGGCTTCCAGTCTAACCGGATTCAGCTGAGTACCAGTGCTTTACAAGAAGCGACTGCCTATCTGACCTCCTCAACCCAGTTACCCGGGCAACCCGATACCCCTTGGTTTGACTGGTGTCAGACTTACTGGCTTCTGACTACCCGTAACGACTGCCAAGGATGTTCAATGACAGCCGGGACCTACAGTTTAACGTGCCATCCGAAACACAGTCAATGGTGTCTAAGATATACTTAGAAAGTACATACAAACTTAGAAAAGTTGCATTGGTACTTGTAGTATTTTTTATTTGTTTTAAATAAAGATAAGCGCATGAAAGCTGCGTGCACAATCGAAACAGATAAAGCCAAACTAATTAGTCTTTGGAATCAACGCCATTATTAATGATCTGATCTAAAGACACAGACATACGATTCAACTTAGAAGTGTATTTATTACTTGGCAACACTGAGCAAACTATTATCAGGTTAGGGATGGGGTACTGTGTCTACATTTTGAATTTTAGTCGATGTAGACTTTTTGTGAAACTGAAGTCGGTATTTATTTTTATGGGTGTGTGTTTATCATTATAAAGAAAATGAAAGTGAAAGTTTTACTTGTGTAACAGATAAATATAAAGATACGAAAAAAAAAAACATTTACATAGTATTTTTACATTACATTTACCACTGAACAACAATCATTACCAGATTTTGGAGCATCATGTTCTTCCAAAACAGACGAAATGATTGAACTTTCAAGCTCGAAAAAAACAGGTCATTCACGAGCCAAAGCGATCATTGAAAAATGTGCCCTTAATTAATATGGACACGGCATAAAATGCCACGGACGGAGCCACATGCAATCCTGTTATTATACTGACAAAAAATAATCAGTTGACATGCATACAACGGCTTTAATTTGGTCTTTAAAAGCATAATGAGTGTGCAGAATTAATGTCAACATCATTTTGTTAGTTTCTTGTTTGTAGATTACGTAATTTAAAGAATATACTAGCATCCGCCGGCGGTTTCACCCGCGTCCTTTGGGAACTACTTCTTTCATAAATGGGCGGTTAACACTGAAATATGTTGTCATCTTAGTTGATGGTTCTCTCCTTCTCACCTCCTTAGGTTCAAACAAAGAAACAAACAAACATGCAAACAAATTCTTTAGCTATGTAATATGTATTAATATAGATGTAGGCTAGTATTTTCTCACACTACATTTCCATATAAACACCATGATAAAGTTACTCTACCATAAGCACTAATAGTGAAGAGTTGCTCAAAGCATTTCTCGTCGTAAATCTTAGTATAATCCATTACACCATTTACAGACTCGATGAAAGACTAAAACAAGCTGGGACACACCGAAAATAGTGTGACAAAAATATACCAAACCATAAATAAAATATTGGGGAGACTATTGGTTTTTCGAATAGTTACGTCGAATTTTGTCAAGATTGTTCAAGCCATTCCATCTTGGTACATATTTTATTTACAAACTCACTGTATTTTTGGTTCAGTCTTACATAGAGTTGAGACGAAATAATAGCAAATGTATCTATTAATTAGAGGTAAACCGGATTTGTCTACAATTCATTGTTTTTTCTTTAAAAATATTATCATTCGAAACATCGATTTTTGAATTCAAATCGAATAATATTCAAACAAGGCAACATTTTAGTTAGGTCCCATCTCTATCGTCAACGGTATGCGACTAGGACCAATTAACCGAAGGAAATGCCCTTTAAGGTATTCTACCACGTTGGATAAAATATTTCAGAATGTCCGTATAATATATAGAATAGTTTCTTTTAACTCCTTATAGGTATTTTATTAATAGACCCTAAGCTTAGTGCATGCGTGCGAACTACCGACTTCAGTGTACCACCTGCTTATAAACATAACTGGCTTAGCAAGAACTTTTTTCAAGCAAGAACTTATGTGGCACAAAAATAGATTATAACATACTATTTCTAAACCCGTTTGTTAGCAACGAGAATCTTGATGAAAATTAGAAAAAATAAACGTTGACAGGGAAGTTTATCTTCCATGTTTATCCTTTGATTAAGTTTATTTTTCAAAGTGCAATCCTATTTCATAAAGTCGTGGGATAAAGTTGCCTATTTGTTAACATTACTCTTAGATTTTTCAAAGTCAGTTAATACAAAAAGACAGATATTTTTTTGCAAAAAATATTTAAGTGTAATAAGATTTGTAAGAGCCTTTCTTCGAAATGTATTTAGTATGGATCTGTTTACCACAACGCAATTATATTTAATGTGGGCCACTAAAATGTGTCATCTTATTTTCTTAAACGCCGCTAAGAGGGACGGACCGCGGTAACTGGATATTTTGATATAAAACACATTTTGAAATAAAGCTCAGTTTTATGAGCAATGTTTAGTGAGAAAACATGTTTATTGTTAATCTGTCATAATATATAAAAGCTGCAAGCCCTTTAGCACGCACAAAGTCACGTAGACAGTTAAAATAAATATTTAATTTAGTATTAATTTTAACGATCATACATAGCCATTTTTCATAAACAACTGAAACTAAATAGTACAGAAAATGCCATTAAAACAAATCTCACAGGCAATGCCACATTTATAGGGTTGTACATCATTTTAATTTTTGCTATAATCATAAAACTTTTTCATAAAAAAAACGAATTTAAAATTCTACTAAACGAAGTTTTTATTACTCGCTCCGTTTACAGACACCCATGTAAGTTTTAATCGCCTAACTATTTAACGGCTGAAACTAATATTACTAACCAAAAATTTTTAATCACTGTTTCTACGAGGTAAATAAAGTTTCAGACGAATAAACTAACTTTGGAACGAACTATGTCAGAACCCATTTGTAGAGCTTTGTTTTAAAATAAATAGTGTAACTATAGATAGTCAAACAACTTATTTTAATGGACAACAGAGGTTGGCACTGAAAACTGACTTCGTCTGTGGCTATTTCGAGTATTTTTACCAAATATAAATCATTGCAGGTATAAAATTGTCGTCGCTATATGGTTTCATTTTGATCGACTAGAAGTGTTGCCTACGTTACTAAAAATATTAGATTTTAAGCATTACACTCTTTAGAAGCAGATAAAAAAAATATGTAAGATTGACTCCGAAAATACACTTCTAGTCAAATACTTAACTTTACCCCTCTGACAGATATTTGACACCTCGTGCAAGCGTTATAGCGTAGTGATTGTACATTTTGATCATCTTGAAATCGCTAACAACCAACTTCGAAACGGCAGAGTTATTCAAAGTGATCTGAAAAAACTTCATCTAACTTCACATACAAGTGAACACCAGCCTTAACAATTTCAAACGAACATTAAATTATAAAGAAATACTCGTCGCTGTTGTTACACTAGATAATGTTAATAATTGAGCTATAAATAAACATGTTAAAGGCGAGAGTAAGCAAAAGTGTACGCCATTTTCTAAAGAGATATTTATGGAAAATTGTATGTCCATTGTAAAGTATTTCAATAAGTTAGAGCTGAGATTCTTTGCGAAAGTTATTTTATAGATTTATGCTGGTCTCAGGTTTAGACGAAGCTTTTGTGATGTTTTTTTTGTCACTGCAGATGAATAGTATAGCTGTGACAAGCATATTTGATTCGCTTTTATTATATAAAGGCTTTCATAAGAAAACCCTGTTTAATATGATTTTTGTGCAAAATCAAACTCAAAAACGTTTATTCAAATCAGGCTGATATATCAGCACTTTTCGAAGCTCAAAAACAAAAGACAGCCCCAAATCGCACACCATAAGCTGACCCCAACATATAGCTAGGAAAAGCTTAATTAGGTGACAATCTATCAAAAATAACTAGATCCACAGATAAAAATTTAAGATACTCATTTCATCACATCTTACAACCAAGACAATCAAAGTCATCCCCTTCGTACCAAGTACTAAACACGGCTGATCACGGACCCAGCTGCATACAATAGCCTCTATAGTACTTGATCCTAAATAGGTTACTATGGCAACCGTGGGTAGTAACCTGTTACTTCGTGCACGGATAACATCGGGCGAACTCTTGCCCTGAAGATGGGTTAGTGTTTTTAGTCACGTGTGTTAATCCTAACTAATATTATAAATGTGAAAGTAACTCTGTCTGTCTGTCTGTCTGTCTGTCTGTCTGTCTGTCTTTTCTTCACGCCTAAACTACTGAACCGATTTGTGTGAAATTTGGTACAGACATATTGGGACTTGAGAAAGGACATAGGATAGTTTTTATTACAAAGAAATAAAAAAATAAAATTTATTCCGGATATATAGCGCCATCTATTGGTCAAACCAAAAATCTGCTGGAAGTCACTATTCCACGCGAACGAAGTCGCGGGCAAAAGCTAGTACCTTTATAAGTGCAGATGTTTTAAAGTTTTTGTGGAAGAAAAATGGTGAAGACATCATTATTTGCTTTATTCAGTAGTGTGATAGTCTTGTGAGAGAATAGATAGGAAAGTATGGAAGAAGAAGAAATGTCGCGCCGTCCTTTAATAATAAATTGGGATAGGGCAGGGGAATTACGGAATGATGATGAGTATTTCTTTAATTAGGTGTCTGTGTTAAACATTCAGAGATATTGTTTCCTCATTATAAAGTAGGTACTTTTTCTAAACTAAGGCACACAGTTCTTTGTGTGCTGATCCCACGAACTTCGTATCGTTTAAACCTTCCCTGGACCTCTACAAACATTTTAAAACTAAAATCAGCTCAATCGGCCCAGCCGTTCTCGAGTTTTAGCGAGACTAATGTACAGCAATTCATTTTTATATATATAGATTTTAGGCAAAAT
Organism: Helicoverpa assulta; assembly: GCA_963856015.1. NCBI lineage: Eukaryota > Metazoa > Arthropoda > Insecta > Lepidoptera > Noctuidae > Helicoverpa > Helicoverpa assulta. The sequence goes on from CAWLCW010000008.1 coordinate 2,522,890, forward strand.
ATTTAGCGAGAAGTCTTAATACAGTATGTAAAGGATAAACCAATAAAAGATATAGTAAAAATATGTATTATCCGAGCAGCAAAAAACCTATGATGTCATCGAACTGCATACAACTACAGTCGCTCCTTCAAACAAAATTGATACTTTAATCGTTTTTATCACAATTTTCGTTACAGCTATAATTATTTTTTTGTTTGGATTAAGTGCTAATCTATTCTTTACAAGGCCTTCGATAAGTAGGATTATATGTGGATGAATGGTTCTTGATAGTTCAAGGTCAAAGTAACATCAATGTTGTATTCACGCTCAATAATGTTACTGAGTACAGTGTTGGTAATAATGAGAATTGAAAACATACAAACAATTACGTACGAGATAAAAATAAAAATTGTTATGAAAAATATGATAAAATAACATTTACACTTACGTCAGTTGGTATAATGATTCGATGGTGCAAAATAAAGGAAGGGTTAAATCGATTCTAAATATAGATCTTAATGTAATTACAGATACCAATTCAAAAACCCCAAACCCTAAAAATAACAATCCAATTACTTTAATTTTAGAATTTGATCCCAAAACAATTATCGTTAACAACAAAAGTAGTAAATAAAACAAAAGACGTAAAGGTGAAGCAAGACAAAATCCAAAAATATCACGAAACTGACCATTCATAAACATTTCAACTTTCAATGCGTGTGCGCAGTAGACATGCATTTATGGATTGTGATAGATCGTAGAAGTAAACATGGTACGCTTAAAGTACACAATATTGTGTTAGAATAACAATCAGCGGCGGGATTTTAAACGTATAGCTAATGAATTTTAATAGAATAACTCTTAATAGTTATGACGTGAAAACTTAAAGGTGATAACGTATTGATGATGATGAATTTAAGGAACAAGTATTCTTCACTATTCATCATCATCATCATCATCTCAGCCATAAGACGTCCACTGCTGAACATAGGCCTCCCCCTTAGATCTCCACAGATACCTGTTGGAGGCGACCTGCATCCAGCGTCTTCCGGCGACCTTTATAAGGTCGTCTGTCCACCTTGTTGGTGGACGTCCTACGCTGCGCTAGTAAGCGCAGAGTAATGAGGAGTGGAGTGAGTTCGTAGTTACTTAATAGTCTTCACTATTACTTATTTATAAATAGCTGTCGCTAGGTACTTTGTAAGACGATTTTATATTCACTTCCATGGATTCACTAAAGTGTATTGCAATTGCATCTATAGCTTAGGAAGTTCCAGATAACAAACAAGTGACTAATATTAGTAATAAAGAAAGAGCACCAGATAAAACAAACACAATAAAAAATAAAAATTCTAATACTGTTTGAATACTATTAATAAACTCAATTACGATTTTAATAAAGCAAATAATCTTCAAGTACCGTTAAACGTGAACACTAAGCAAATAATTGAAAAGCAGCCCCATAAGAAGCTTAACATTGATCTAAAAATATATTAAGGTATAAACCTTAGGGTCTTATACCTTATGACTTTAATGGGTTATATCAACGACTAGCATGCTGACTTTGCGTGAGAAGTTTAATTGGAAATTAAAAGTTATTAAATCTTATAATAATCACCTGTCTTAGAACGTACATCACAGAAGAGAATTAATATTCTCGATTGAGAAAGGAAATTATTAATCTGGTCATCACAACATAGAAAAGGTAGACTCTTACTGCGGTTTACAATAAACGAATCATCCGTTTGTTTTTGGATAAGATATTGAAATTTGACATTAGCTTCATATAATTTGTCTTTCAATCTTCAGTTACTGTTACCTCATCATTAGTTACCTGCCTCAATCCCAATTTATTAATGTGGGTCGGCGAAGCATGTCTTCTTCATCTTTACTTTCTGTTCATTTTCCATTCTTTCCATCTGATGACATCTCACAAGTAACACTCTTTGCAGCCATATTGTCTTTCACCTAATCCATCTATTTCTTTGGTCGTCCTCTTCCTCTATATCCATTCACTTCCATACGCAACTAAACGTCTAGTAAGTACATTAAATACTAGTAACCGATTTAGGTTTAAAATGATGTCATGTACTGTTTAACTTACCAGGAAAGTCAAAGGTTTATCCTCAAAATCTGTCATTGTTATGATATTTGCGTAAATAATTAAGGAAACCTAAGTCTTGTTGTATGTTTCACCCAATGTTCCCCGTTAAATTATAAAGCAAACACCGAGCGTGATTTTACAACCAACAACAACAAAAAAACTCAATACAAATAAACATTTTAAAATACACGACCAATGAAAAAATCTAGATGCCTACGATATTGCAGAATTAGTTTCCGAGTAACTGAAAAAAAATATCTGTTCAATGAAAAAGCATTGACCTGAACAAATTCCAACTGGACTGGTCGAAAAAAAGAATATTTGACATATGTCAGGCCAACAAACGCTTTTCATAATCGTCTATTTTTATTTTGTCTAACATGAGGGGTACTCAAACACTGATTTTAAAGACAAAAGTGCTATCATCTTTGACGGACGTTTCTTTGAAATGGTTATCTAGAGTGCCTATTTCTCTTACACACATAATGAGGTCACGAGGCATTCTTTAAATTCTAAGATCGCCGCCAGCAATTTGATTTTGGTTTGTATTTTTACTGAAGGTAAATGGAGCATTTGTAATATTGCCTGTTACCTTTTATTTAAATTCCTACACAGTAACGTTATTTGAGTTTGCTTTTATAAGTCCATAATTTTATAAATCTACATATTGTTCACATGCCATGTCTTCAACTAACACATGTGTATTTTTCTTGACACTTGTATTACGCGAACCAATGACACGTTCGTATATTTATAATCTACATCAGATATTTCCCATCAATCACCCAATTCATCATAATCAGTATTTGGTTTACATTTCAAACTAATAATATTACGACTTCAAAGTTAAATATTTTCACGTCTGAGCTTTAATTTGCTTTTTGTTTATGTAATAAAAGTAACTTCCGAAACGGTTTGGATCGACTTCAATGATACATCAAAGTCTGGATGGAAATAGATGAAACCGAAGTTATCTTCGTAAATCCGTTTTCAAAGTCTACCGATATTGCAGTTTTGGTTAAACCAATTTATACTTCAATAGAATCCGCGTTTGCGATTCTATATTTTTTTGCGTAACTGTGAATTAGTTTGCAGAATTTGTGTCACGGGTGAAATGGTACAGGCATGAAAGGTTTCGGACTTTTCAAATATTCGTTTCAATAAAAATGAAAGCTATTTGGCGATTGCGTTCAATTCAAATTTGAGTTAGGATGACAAATAAATGTTGAATGAGCATGATTTAGGGATCAAGTTTTTTCAGAATTAATACATAACCTAGGAAAGTTTTTGTTGACACAATCCGATAAGAAAAATAATTCATGAAATAATAAAGATTTTTTCTACAATGTGTTTCAATAATTTCCAGCTTCTCGCGTCCACAAAGATTTTAAATGCATCGTGAAAGCTTTAAGAACATGCATTCTTGTAACATTGTGAGTTTCGTTTCCCCAAATTCTTCAGCGCCTCAGTTAATAGCCGGGACAAACGTGCTCCATATAGATTAATTATCACACCATTAACAAACGCGTTGAGCTATCCAGACCATGAGTATTTCAAGATAGTAATGGATAAAGCAGCTGTGTACTTCACAAATTATATTATAAATCTGTAGAACAATTCCGAATTAACTATAGCTTGGCAACGTGGACACATTAAAAAAATATATAAAGACCGATGCTGTAACAAAAGGTTTGTGGCAGAAGAATGTTTTTTTTAAACGAAAATAAAATACGGAAAGTTTGGCGACGGCCAACTATCTGTCGGAGACCAGTCGGATGTGCGTCCAAAATAGACCGAGTTTCTAGTTCGACTTTACAAGTCAAAGCGACAATCGTTAGGCATGCATTAGTATTATTTAGTTCGTCTTTTTGTCCGTCTGCTGGTCTCGTACCGATTCTTATTTATAGTATAATGAATTTGAACGCACCAACATGTGGTTTGTTCTCAGTTTCGTTCAACGTTTCCGTAATCAATTTTTTGCTCGTATCGTTTTCGTGAAGTTAACGATCGCATTTAAAATGCTTCTGAATAATCGCCAATAGATTTTCTATGTGATTGATTGTTGAATTAAATAATTCGATCGTTCAAGGTTGAAGTCTGCATAATCATTTGAATAGAAACTAAAAAACGTTGCCACCACGTGTGAAATCTATTCAGGCGTTGTTACACAATGTGGCGAACATATAAACATAGCACACATTGTAAAATCGACTCAGGTAAATAAACGAGAAAAGTCACATGATAGTACGGTTTCAGTTTATTTTTTAATAACAAAAAGTGAACAAACCGGGGACGAGAATAGAAATGAAGTACTCTCAGATACTAAGAAAAATTTGCTTCGTCGGGTATTCATAATAAGGCGAGAAGCTCAGAGTACGTATGATTTATACTAATGAATTTCGACGAGATGGAATAGAGATTTTTTTGCTGCATATTTTATAATGTGAAGACTTAGATTATTACGGCTTCTTCTGAACCGAGAAGTCTGTCAGACTGAAGTCTAATTTGATCCAATTTTGGACACCTGGCATCATCACTCACTACTCTCTTCGTGTGTTCATTATACATTTTACAATTTCATGGATTGTTATTTTAATTTGATAGTTTCATGAGTCGTAAGTAATAGTCCGTGATATTTACGATAATTTTTGTCAACATAGACGCTGCTTCTTGAGCGAAAATTAATGATGACCATAAACAATCCGAAATGTCATAGCTTTCTATTGTTCTATCAATAAACATCTCGAATTAATTGTCGTGTGTTTACGTTTCGTAAATACTCGCTCCAATTACACAAAATTGCAGAGTACTGTTAAATTATTGCGAATAATTACACATTTGCGTTGCATTGGTTAAAAAATAAAAACAATTTGGCATTAAGCCCACCAGAAAAATTACGAACAGAATTAAAATAATTATGACACGAGGACAAAGACAATTGTTAGCGAAAAAACAAGACAATACCGTATTTTTTTATATTCTGACAATTGAAGCTTGAGATTCCATTTTACAAGATTCAAACTTGAAAATAGAACATGGAATGAAAACAAAATGAAATTATCCGTCAGTTGGAGTAGACACGTTTAAGTTTGGAATCAAAATTATTCAAATAAGAATTGGCGGCCAGCGAAACTTCAAAGTTTTGGTATTGAAATAATGCGATTATACAGCGGAATCGGAATATATTTGAAAACCGTAACTTGGAATCATTTGATACGTATTTTCTACGATCCCTATTAAGTCTGAAACGCAAATTTCGACCGACCCCGCGGAGATATAGCGTAAATATTTTATAAACTAAACTTTCGGGTTCGCGAATGAATATTCTATTGCTATCATTATACCTCTACATTGATGATTTTGGGCTTAAAAAATAAACATTGGTGAATCGTGGGCTCGTTTACGGGATTGCGGTGAATTTTGGAAATTCAAGATAATTTTATCGAATTGCAAATACAAACTAGGACTTTACAGAACATAAAATATTTTGCGGGTAATAATACGAATTATATTGCACATTAAAATCAAAACTAGTTTCTTATATTTATAGTTTTCCTTATCAAATATGTTTATGTGCGATAAAAAATGAATTCTTTTTTTCAGAATCCGTAGCCTTGTTTATAGCCAGATTAACAAAATAGCAAAAACATGTACTCACTTTTTATTGTTTTAACACGAAAAAAAAAAAACGATTAATCCGTTCGGCCGCTCCTGTTGTTCCGCACACAATTCTAAAACCACAGTACAATTTCAAACAAATTAATCAACGCCACACATCAACTGAACATTAACAGTAGCTGAACGCGATATCAACGTCTTTTCTTAGAAAATTGCGATTTTAAATCGTACGTAAAATTTTCGCGGGAAATACGGAGTGCGCGACAGCGTGCCACCCACGCGACGGTCAGAACACGACTGAGCTAGAATCATCAGTCTACCTGCAATGCGTGCGCTGATCGTTGGCGGGAGAGAGAGACTAGAGATACGTAGATAGTGTAAGTTAGAGCGGGATATACGATACACGTGCTCCCGTACCTACAAGGGGGGCAAAGCAAAATTTGAGGTAAGGGGCGAGTTTGTACCAAGCTGGGAATGAATAGGGATGTATTTTGCATTATGGAGACTGGGACAATAGCCTGAATTATAAACTTTTGTTCGTGAGGAAACTCGATGTGACATTTTCGCTGTTACTATCTCGTTGCCCTAATGAAGTTAAGATCTTTTAATGTAAACGACGATCGCTTAAGCGTGAAGAAAAAGTTTCTTATACCTATATTTTTTTTTATCGTTGGAAAATTAACAAGCTTCGATGTTTGCGTTGATAAGGAAGGATAATCGGTTTATGAAGACACAATTTTCTTGGATGGAAAATTAAAGTTCAAGGAACGGGATTTATTTTGTGATTGATGAAAAATGATTTGAGTATATTCAAATCCGACTCCATTTTCCTTTCCGTGTCCTATTTGATTATTTTTTAAGAACAAGGAAAGACTACAAAATATAACTGACAAAAATATTTTTTTTTTATAATATTGACTTCTTTATCATCACAGAATATTTATATTGAAAACTTTTTTACTGTTGAGGGCAAAAAGTCTGGACCATATTACATAAATTCAAAAAAAGGGTCAAATTTTCTAGTGTTAATAAAAACTCTGGTATGATGATACTTTTTTCAACTAAACTACACACATACTTCTCCTGAAAACTCATATGAAAAGTAGAGGCAAAAGGGTATTTAAACGGACAGACATTTTCATTAACAGATACCGAGAATTTGTGACTGTGTATGTTTTATAGTACACTGTGTACTGTTAATTATTTGTTTATGTATGCACATTTATTTTGTAGTGAACTGTGTCTGACATATTAATTATTATTTCGTTGAATTTACACAGGGTTAATGAGATTTTTTGATGATGATTTCTATGAAAATACTAAAATGAAATGCAGAATAGTGAATCAGGATTCTTAAAAGCTTTTCATAACTCAAAAATCAGTTATTCTCATCTATTCTCTACTTACAATTAAATAGGTAAAATATGAAATTCTCAGTTAGTATATTATTTACAGAATACCAGTTTCTTTCAACTGTCTCTATTTTAACATTTATTTTATACTAGCTTTTGCCCGCGACTTCGTTCGCGTGGAATAGTGATTTTTGGTTTGACCAATAGATGGCGCTATATGTCCGAAATAAATTTTATTTTTATGTTTATATTTTTTTGTAATAAAAACTATCCTATGTCCTTTCCCAAGTTCCAAACTATGTCTGTACCAAATTTCACACAAATCGGTTCAGTAGTATAGGCGTGAAGAAAAGACAGACAGACAGACAGACAGACAGACAGACAGACAGAAAGACAGACAGACAGAGTTACTTTCACATTTATAATATTAGTTAGGATTGTTTTGTTGTAAATAAAACCGAAAAAAAACATTCATGATTTTACTTGCATTAGAAGGCTTTTCACATAGAGATAACTTCGGCCACATATAAGTATGTATGTATGCATTCTAGAAGTTTATAATAAAACAAAAGACGTAACATTTAAATAAACAAAACAAAGATCTACAAAACATTACTAGTTAGTGACGCAATACTTCAGAGAACACACGCATAACGATCTGAAGTGGTTTGCGGTTGAAAAACAGCTGTTTCTGTACACTCGAGTGCAAAAATATATACACAGACGTGTCAGAGACTGACAATCCGGAATTACCTACGCGTTAGTATTATTAATTACGGTATAGAGGAGTTTTCATTTGTTTTGTTAGTTTTTCTTTATTATTTACTAGCTTGTGCAAGCGGTTTAACCCGTATCCCATGAGCACTACTAACCGAGATAAATATAGCCCATATTACTCGGGAAGGGTGTAGCTTTCCCACAGAGAAAGTATATTTGAAATTGGTTGAGTAGTTTCGGAGGAAAGCAGTACAAAGAAGCAAAACAATATTAAAATTTTCTCTTTATGTTAGTATGATTATTACTATTTAATAAAATGACCAATACGTGTATACTTTTTTTTACTGACTTATTAGGAAATAAGTAAAATAGTAACCTAACTAAAAATCTTTGAACACTATATCTCTTGTCTATTATGCACAAACGTGTTCTTGCTTTTGTTTGTGAGTCTACCAGTTAGGTTTTCCCAGTATTTCACGTCTATTATTCTGTCCATCAATTAAAATCATGTGCACCTAAAGAACATGCAATAAGTCACGTTTGCTCTAATTAATTATGCAATCAGAAGTTTTAGGAGCAATGTTTTAAAATTACGAAGAAAAAATGATCAATGGGAAATTGACCATATTGATGGGTCTTATTGGGTAGAATTTCTTTACATGTAAGTAAAATATTATGGGCAAAAATAATAAACTTCTTTCACAGAAATTGGTTACAAAATAATTTTCAAAACTTTCCCTCATTTCTATGTTTTCCATTACACAATTTCTTTGATAAGAAAATTACATAATTTCCCATTCCCACAGACTTGGAAACTTAAACCGTAACGCAATACTTTAATTAAAGGACTCGCTCAGAAATGCATAAATGTATTATAAGCTGTGCATAGTAATGGAATTAAGCGGTATATTGATCGGGAAAATCAATTCGTCTATTGGGAATTTCCCAGTGACTACGATGTTTTGTAATTGATGAATAATTTGTGTTGTTATTTTTTATGATATTGCAATATAGTAATGGTGACTTTGTAATAACCTTTTTGACTATGAGTAGTCTGTTATAGTTCTCATGACTACTTTGTCAGTATCAGTCAGATTATGCTATGGATTTAGTATTATAGAATGGTAGGTCAGATTCCCAGTTTTTGCGAGAGACTTAGATTTATTGTCATCGGAATGCGTTTTTTTCATCATTATTTGTTCCTTTATTTTAGGCAACTGCGGCCCATTAAAAAACCATACATAAGTAATCAAATATAATAATATAAGAGGTAATACCCTTAATTATACATACAGAATAGATAACAGCTTAAATCTATTCGGTTATTTTATTAGCTTCATAATTTCGACTCTTGAGAGTCAAACTTAAAACAGTAAAGTCATTCTTATTCATCACTTACTTATGGCAGACAGAAATTATTACATCTGCAAGATATAATTACGATTCATAAGCAATTAAATGGATCAGTGTATGTGTAGATGGTTTATGAGATAATTTCAATACCGGAATATTAATAAAAATACAGAAGTCATAATGATTAATGATAGTCGACATGATTCTTGATAGATCATCTCAAGCAATCCATTATCAAGGAATTGATTTATTATTTTTATATATTGGTCAAAAATACTTTTTATAAAAATAATACTAGCCAAATGTGAACTACTTTTTATGTCAAGAAGCAGGTTATAAGAATCAAAAGGTCAATTAAATATGAGCTTAATTAGGCTAAACTCATAACCTTCTAGACTTCATTATTCTAATACGAACAGTAGTGCCTAAAGATTAATATGACGTCGCTTGCAATTTTTTGTTAGGACCGAAAAATTGTGCACCACTCTCCCTAGCAACTTAAAAATGGTTCTAAAATTGTAATCTATATTAATATTATAAAGCTGAAGAGTTTGTTTGTTTGTTTGTTTGAACGCGCTTATCTCAGGAACTACTGGTCCGATTTGAAAATTTCTTTCAGTGTTAGATAGCCCATTTATCGAGGAAGGCTATAGGCTACTTTTTATCCCGGTACGGGAAGTAGTTCCCACGGGATGCGGGTGAAACCGCTGGCAGAAGCTAGTTATATAATAAACGCGAACAGCCAAGACCTTGAAATAAAACTGAAATCATTGGTAAAAAAAAACAATGCAAAAGAAAATAATACATTCAAGGAAGTTCTCAGTAATCACAAAAATATGAAGGTACATTCGTAATTTTATATAATTATCATCGGCTGTGATTATTTTCAGATTTACAAAGGCTTTGATTAGACTATTTAAAATTAGGTTGGGATTCCATAGACTGCTAACAGCCAGTTTCTTCATCTAAAGTAAAAGCCAAAGTAATGTCATAAAGTAAAAGTAACGGTCAAATTCGTTTTTTCAAGACTAAATTATTAGCAAAACTAATAGTTAAAATCGTGAAAAAACGAATTTGATCGTTACTTTTACTTTATGACATTACTTTGGCTTTTACTTTTGACGAAGAAACTGGCTGTAAATATGTAAATTAAAAAAATATTATGAAATATCTTTCTTTTTATATTTGACTTATAATTTATGACTGCAAAACAAACAATGTATCTATACAATTATTCCAAATCGGACCAGCAGTTCCTGACATTCGCACGTACAAGCAAACAAATATATAGATAGTACAGATTCCCTTGACCTTATCTAGTTTACGGGTTCACCTTTAGCTATAAAATGTCCAAAATAATAAACCCAACATAATATTTTAATATACTCTTTGAAGCAGAGTTATAATTCTATTATGAAACAACGTATCGTTAAGGTTCAAAGTTAAAAGTTAAGTGGTAGCAAGTTAACCTGCTTTACGAGCACCGTAGTGCAAACTGAACGACCTCATTATAGGATTAAAGTATTAAAACTATGTTATATCGTAGTATATTACTTTTGTACTTGTTCACGTACGGCCGCTCCCTATATTGTATCTATCTGTTCTTTTGGCTACTGGAGATAGGAGTTTCACATTGCGTGTATGGGGCTTATATCAAAGTTCTATCTCATCCTCCGAGCATTTTTCCCAACTATGTTGGGGTCGGCTTCCAGTCTAACCGGATTCAGCTGAGTACCAGTGCTTTACAAGAAGCGACTGCCTATCTGACCTCCTCAACCCAGTTATCCAGGCAACCTGATAACCCTTGGTTAGACTGGCGTCAGACTTACTGGCTTCTGACTACCCGTAAAAACTGCCAAGGATGTTCAATGACAGCCGGGACCTACAGTTTAACGTGCTATCCGAAACACAGTCATTGGTGTCCAAGATATACTCATATGTCAATGTTCTATCTCTAGAGGTAGTAAGGAAAACAACAGATGGATGGAATATTGGGAATGACCGTTAGCCTTGTTTTATCAACAATTTTGTGAAAATGTATCGGTGTATGTGGATATGAGCAAAACATGTAGACAATTAGTTTAATAGGGGACGAATAAGCCATCGTGTTTTAGAAGTTATTTTTATTATAGAACAGTAAGTCCTTTTTGAAGGACAGAAAATCATCAAAAGAATGCTTCCTTGTCACTGGAGCCAGAATTAGTTTTCTTCGGAAAAATTGACTGTATAAAAATGATATATTTTCAATCAATAGATCAGTAGATGTTGAAGTAAGCATGTTTTACCAAGCAAAAAAATTATTCAGCTTTTCACTGTTACTGTTACAGCCTTTTTATCGTCCCACTGCTGGACTCAGGCCTCCTCTCACACGGAGAAGGATTGAGCATTAATCACCACGCTTGCTCAATGCGGGTTGGTGATTTCAGACTATATAGTCCAGGTTTCCTCAAGATGTTTTCCTTCCCTTTTTTATCAGCCATTGGTGTCCAAGATATACTTAGAAAGTACATACAAACTTAGCAAAGTTGCATTGGTACTTGCCTGAACTGGAATCGAACCCACACCCTCCTACTCGAGAGGTTGGTTCTTTACCCATTAGGCCACCACGACTCTACACTATTACACTATTAGTAGGTACACATAGATAGATTCCATACAAAACGTTAATACACTTGAGAATTCTCAAACACTGATTCTGACATTGAAGATGAATGATAGCAATTTTATAGCTCTATAACTGGACTGCGCACTTTATATGGGAAAACCTTATATTCTACAACAATGGGAATTATTTTACAGACCGCTGAACTTAAACAATTAACATCGCTTTTGATTGACGTCGAGGATAAAATTAAAAGTAATGTAATAATTATGACTGCAATGGATGTTGCATTATTAATTTTAATTTACTCCGTTCATATCATTTTCTGCGGTTTTTTGCATTTACATCGGTTTTTAACCCTGAGAGATATTTTACACATCTAAAAGTTTAAAAGTGTGATTGTTTGAATACGGTCTCAGGAACTGCTGGTCGAACTAAAAATTTTTTTTTTCGGGTTTTCGAGTAGGGCATTACGTTTTTTTCGGGTGGTAAGCAATTCTTCCTGCAGAACGCGGGCGCAACCGGGAGTGGAAGCTAGTCCTTCTTATCATCTTTGTTTCAAAAATTCTTTAATTATCATACGACATTTTATTTACTATTATAATATGACACTCTCACAATGGTACCCTGCCTTTGCAAGGATTTTGTGCGTTTCCACAGAAGATATAACCAACGATTCCAGCATACTTATGGGTAAAAGATTGCGCTACTTATAGAAAACACTGGATAGGTACCTATAAACTCTCTGTTAACATTACAAGCAGTAATGCAGTAGAAATGTAAATACTACACTGCATAAATACATTAATAGCGCATACAAAACAAATTATTTTTGTTCTCTCAACCGCCACTAATATGGGAGTCCCGCTGTTAATCCATCAACTTTTCTGTCATTTCGCGATACCATCGTAACTCGTAAATTGTAGTATAAATAATGTGTATTGGGAGCGATGGGAGTTTTTGATGGGATGAGCAGATCTTAATATCGATATTTGTGTTTATTTATGTTGATTAAAATAAAAGGTTTTAACAAAAAAGAGGAAGGTAAGGTGGCAAAAATAAATAGGTGCAATAGCCTTAAGGTGCATCGACCCATGTCGTTGTTTTGGAAAAGAGAAACTTGAGGGTCATAACTTCAATAACTCATTTGAATAGGTAAGTTTAATAATAATGTCTGAACCTCAAAAAGTCCAGAAAACTAGATATTTCACTACCAAGAAGATCCCTATAGATTAAACGGGAAAGCGTTTTGCCCGATCTGAGGAATGAACCAAATACACCAACTACAAACTAACAAACCAAATAATACGTAAATATATAGTAATAATACGAGTTCAATAACACTGACGACTTACAGAAAAATAATAAAAATAACATAGAGAAGATTTTCAAATCCTTATCCGAGAACAATATTTAGTTTTACAAATAAATAGGATACTCCTACATAAGGCGAAAAAATAAAACCTTTCTAAACAGCTAAGGTTGTCTGCAAGAAAATTCAATTTGGAGTTAAGCTCTCTTTTGTTCTGAAATATATATGCTACACAAAATGTTTGTTTACTTAGTTTATATCAATACGAAAAATATATAAGAAACAATTTATTTGTGTGTTTCAAGCAATCTGTAGAGCCGATTCCAAAATATCTTTTGAAGATAAGAATGAAGTTATAACTGTAATCTGGACACAGTTTTTGAGCACATACAAATTTATTAAAGGCTTGCTTGTTTGCTTGTCTTCAGCCTGCCCCAAATGCCCTTTCATATCTGTTTTTTTTAAAGAGATGAAGTAGGTATTTACCACAAATATGAAGATGGATTCGACTATCAGTTTCAAGAGCCCTTATTTCTCTTTTGGGAGCTCATAATCAAGCCCTTAAACCTAAGTTGTCAGGTAATGGAGACTTACTGACTAACTTAATCATAGTTCTTTTTTGGAGCCCTTGATGTAGCAATGCCACGGTATCTCTTTAGAACAACCCTAGAGCTTCTGTAGGCTTTGGCCCACCTCGCATCTTCATGCTTTGGGCCTAAAAGTCACTCTTGATTATGATAACACCAATAACCAGCTTCACAAAAGAACCGTGATGATTCTAACAGTATAACAGAAATAGTGCCGTTAAAATAATTACTCGTTTGAAAGAGGCCAAGGTTACCCATTGTTAGTAGCCGTAGATTTTTTCCCATTAATTTTGGACATCCAAGGCTCTTCAGCTTAATGAATATTTAAGAAATTATATTACCATGTTTTTGTGTTGTTTTTACGCGAGTTTACGTCATTGTTTACATACTTTGTCTTGAAGACAATAGTGCGGTTTGACCGTTGTAAAATTGGCAATTTGTTTGATAGTTACCCGGTTTATATTAAGTCGTTCGAAGTTTTTCAATTACTTGAATACAAGGCACCCCCCACTATTTTGGGTCGGTTTCCAGTCTTACCGGGTTTGACAGCTGGGTACCACCGATTTACAAGACCGACTGCCTAGCTGACCTCCTCAACCCAGTTACCCGGGCAACCTAATACCCCTTGTTAAGACTGGTGTCAGACTTACTGGCTACTGATTACCCATAACGATCTCCGTTTCAACTATATATAGATTAAAATCACTATTCTCACTATTTACTTCGGAAATGAAAATCAATTAAGTATATAGGGGTATAAGAAAAAAGCCATTGTTGAAATGTAACAACCATCTTACCATTTATTCTTCTCTTTGTTCGTTTTAAATTTTCTTAACAAAGTTCTTACTTTAGTTAAGGTTGTCACTCAGGCTTAAAAACCAGTGCTTAAATATAAATAAGTACTGAAAGTTCTAATTAGACTAGAGATTTTGATGAGAGACATTTTCAAAATTAAAATACAGTAAAATATTATTTTGTGGATTAGATAGGGTAAACCATATCAATTAGGAATTAGGTCTAACCCAGTCTAACCAAGGGACACTGGTTTTCCCGGGTAACTGGGTTGAGGAGGTCGGATAGGCAGTCGCTCCTTGTAAGACACTGGTACGTAGCTGAATCCGGTTAGACTGGAAGCCGACCCCAACATAGTTGGGAAAAGGCTCGGGAGACGATGATTAATTAGGAAGAATATGGTACCGTTTTGATATGAAAAGAAAGATGAGCAAAAAATATATTAATATTCGGTAATCCGAAGCGCATTATATTTTTATGATAATATATTCAGCTTATTATAAAAATAGCCGACACTGGAAGGAAAACGTACATCAAGTTAATCCAGAGGATAAATTGATTATGGATACAAAGATAATATCAACACGTCATGTTAGTTATCGAAGTTCCAAAGTCTATACACCAAATCCATCAATAAAATACAATTAAATATGTAGGTATAGTCTCCGGCACGTAACTTGGCAAGAATCGTTAGATGAAAGTAGGTTGTATTTCATCCAAGAAGGTATGATTGCAAATCAATGATGGCAAAAGCCATGGAGTACTACACATGCAATAAAAGGCATCACTTTTTGTACCACTAAGTGCACGATGCTCAAACTTACATTCATTTAAAAATCTAAAATCTTGCCAAGTTACGTGCCGGTTACTGTAAATAAATTATCTTTGAAAATAATTATTTATTTGCTTTTTTTTTAAGATTTTCCATGTGTTATTGCTAAGGTAAATAATTATAAAATAAATGAAGAATTGCCAACAAAATAGCATCTTGATACTTGATTAATTTATTAGAAGCTACTTGTATTTGAAACATAAAAACGACAAAGCCTTTTAATTTCTTAAAAAATCTAAGAGTCACTTTCATAAAGACAATATTACAACAAAAACTAAATTCTAATAATACGCACACTCCAAAAAATAAATACGCCAAGTACAGTCACAGTCAACTGTCAATCAGCTCATTTTAACGCCATCAAATCCCGACCCAGATTGTCGGATTACAAAACTTACATCACTCAAGGAACTTGGTACATTAATGTGCCTATTATGCTAATATTGACCCACCGTGACAGGTTGGAAGCGTGACGCATAAAAATGTAAAAAAACATCGACCCTTGCTTTTATATTTTATGATGGTACAGCCACGTGCAAAACTGTAGGGCCTTGTTAGAGTTAATCTCAAAGGTTGTGCTTTAATTTGGTTGAAGATGGTAATTTGAATGAAAAATTTGACATTTAAATAATAACTCTAAGATTAAGCAGTACCAACACTAATTATTATCCTTGCGAGTCGTTGTAACTAACAATTCTTGTAGGTGTATTATGATTTATTTATTTCATAAAATTGTTATAAGAATGAGTGTGATGAATCAATATGGATTAACTAATCATTCAGAGAAAAAGTTGTCAGTTAAATAGAAAGTACTTTTGTGTACAACTGTACAACAGAGGTGGCGTAGTCCCGGCGTATTATTATAATAGTAATTTGCCTAGCGTGCGTAGTGAATGGGAAAATTTGTAATGACGGTTATTATGTAATACGTTTGAGTGGTCCCAAATTTAGTGCAGTATTAGGAATATAGGTCGTATTATCCACTCTATAGATATGTTAATCAGAGAACTGTTGTTTTACTTTAACTAAACAGGTGTACTGCGATGGTTGCTTTCAACTTATAATCTATGTATTTATGAGTATAAGAAGAGAATAAGTAAGTATTTTGCATTTTACAAAAAGCCTTTAAAATTGACACTTCAATTTAGATATAAAAGAGATCGAATTACATATTAGTTATTAATTTAATACCTATTTCATTAAAGATATTCACAATTATCAATGTCTTCGTACACATAATACTTTACGTACAGGTGTCATAGTTTTGAAGTGTTCTTAAAACTATATGACCAACTTTAACTTCACACAATAAAAAAAATCAGCAACAAAGATTATTAAAAACAGAACTTAATTACTTTTATAATTGTTTCCTTTGCAAACGGTGGTCTTGATACAAATCTGCGGTCGGAACAATGCAAGGACGATCTTAAGGTTTTTATAATCGCAGGAAAACACCTGATAGATATTAAAATATTGCGATGACGATAATGGTCGGTTTCTTGAAGGATTTAAGAAATTATTTTTGATTGAAACAGTGCATCTATTGAACATGCATACCGTTAATTGTAATATTCAAAGATACAACATCTATACTAATATTATAAAGAGGAAAACTTTGTTTGTTTGTTTGTAATGGATAAACTCAAAAACTACTGGACCGATTTTAAATATTCTATCACTATATTAGAAAGCTATATTATCTGCGAGTAACATAGGCTATATTTTATCCCGGTGCGGGCAGTAGCTCCCACGGGACGCAGGTGAAACCGAGGGAAAACGGCTAGTTAGGTTAATAAACCTAAAGGTAGGTACTTATAGAGTTTGTTTGTTTGCTTTGACGCGCTAATCTCGGAAACGACTGGTCCGATTTGAAAAGTTATTTCAGTGTTAGATAGACCATCTATTGAGGATTCTTGCAGACAGTCTAAGAGTAAAACAACAACTTCTGCTAGCAGAAGCTAGTTATTAATATTATACAGCTGAATAGTTTATTTGTTTGCTTGAATGCGCCAATCTCAGGAACTACTGGTCCGATTTGAAAAGTTTTTTAGTGTTGGATAGCCCATTTATCGAAGTAGTATTTTTTATCCGTGTTTGTGCAGAAGTTCATTGAAAATCCTTGACAGGTGTTACGGGTAGTCAGAAGCCAGTAAGTCTGACACCAGTCTAACCAAGGGGTATTGGGTTGCCCGGGTAACTGGGTTGAGGAGGTCAGATAGGCAGTCGCTTCTTGTAAAGCACTGGTACTCAGCTGAATCCGGTTAGACTGGAAGCCGACCCCAACATAATTGGGAAAAAGGCTCGGAGGATGATGTTTGTGCAGAAGTTCCCACGGGATGCGGGTGAAACCACTGGCAGAAGCTAGTGTATTTATATAAGTAATAGCCTGACGTCCTATCAAGCCTGTTCACTTAACAAGAATTCTTATGGGTGATCTAAACCATTAGATCATCTAAGTAAGTTTAGCATATTTGATTAATGTTAGGGATAACCTTATTACTTGATCACGTATTACAGTTTATCTTCATAGTAAGGTACTTACTTTAGAAGGAAAATACTTATCTATACTAATATTATAAAGCTAAAGAGTTTGTTTGTTTGTTTGTTTGTTTGTTTGATTGTTTGTTTGTTTGTTTGTTTGAACGCGCTAATCTCAGGAACTACTGGTCCGATTTGAAAAATTCTTTCAGTGTTAGATAGCCCATTTATCGAGGAAGGCTATAGGCTACTTTTTATCCCGGTACGGGAAGTAGTTCCCACGGAATGCGGGTGAAACCGCTGGCAGAAGCTAGTTTATTCATATTTTGCGTACCGACGTATTTATAGGTAAACCAGAAATATGAATGTTGATAAACTTTGTACAATACATTTGACTCATGAGTTGAGGAATTATGAATGTGGATGGATACATAGAGAGTTGAGGGAGAGGAAGACGAGAGAAAAGATGAATGGATTGTCTGAAAGATACTTACTCGAATAACATTCAAATTAATGTAGGCCATATATCAAAAAGTACACATTGTCTTTAAAGTGAAATTAGAGTCACTGCATATTTTACCCAAAGACAAATATTTTATTACTAGCTTCTGCCAGCGGTTTCACCCGCATCCCGTGGGAACTACTTCCCGTACCGGGATAAAAAGTAGCCTATAGCCTTCCTCGATAAATGGGCTATCTAACACTGAAAGAAATTTTCAAATCGGACCAGTAATTCCTGAGACTAACGCGTTCAAACAAACAAACAAACAAACTCTTCAGCTTTATAATATTAGTATAGATTTAAAGGTAACATGGAACAACAGTTTGTATATATTTTAATCAAAACTGAAGGATATAAAAAGGTGTGTCATATCCATATCACAAACACAAAATTGGTCGCCAGTAGGCACTTCGAAGTGTTATTACAAGCATTAAACTAAACGCAAAGAGTTTTAATCATTTACGACAGTTGTAAAACTGATATACAGTGGTAAAAACGTCTGTAAACTCGATAAAATCAACTTGCACTGTAAATCTTTGATATCAAAGGGATTTCCGCTACTGTTATCTGTTGCGCTGAAAAAATCTTATTGTTACTTATAGCACATTTTTTAAATTTATTTCTATATATATAAAAGAAAGTCGTGTTAGTTACTCCACTTATAACTCAAGAACCGCTGAACCGTTTTAGCTGAAAATTGGCAGGGAGGTAGTTTAGAGCCAGGAGAAGGACATAGGATTTGAGTTTTTATTACAAAAAATAAAAATAAAAAATACAATTTATTCCGGACATACAGCGCCATCTATTGTTCAAACCAAAAATCTGCCGGATACCACTATTCCACGCGAACGAAGTCGCGGGCAAAAGCTAGTTAATATTATAAAAATATATATCTCACTAATTGACAGTATTTCGTAGGTAGGTACATTCTGTTGTGTGACAGTTTATATAAAAAATATTAGAGACGTTAAGATTCGTCGTGTGCGTTTTATTTATTGATACAAATACCAGTTAAAAGGGTAAGTATCAAAAGTTTTGTGCAGGACAGCTTTCAATTTTCTAGAGAAAATATGATTTTTGTATTGGCTGATAGATCTGTCAACTGCACCAAAAACAGTCTGATCATAATTATAAGGCGCCATCAAACTATGACTCAAAGAAAAAGGGATTATAGTATAAACGATGAGCAATATTTAATAATAAAAGTTCATTGATAACTTTTTTTCTTCGATAAGATAGAATAAATGTAGATAAGTATAACTCACTCCCAGGTTTTTTGAGTACATACCAAAAAAATGCGTATATTAAGCAATAGAATTTACTTCGCAGTACATTAGTCAAAACCCTTAAGCGAAAATCCAAAACAAAAAGGTATTTCACTCAAAAACTTCAATTCCAACATAAACAAAAGGGTAATCCATACTCTATTTCGATCACAATAAAGTTCAAAATTCAATGCAGCAAGTATAGTATTGGTTTTTGCATTAGGCCGAATTTTCACCTAATCACAGTACAAAATGCACTCTATTCCTTAATGAATAAAGTTCAAATTAGCACGCATTCTAAAATTGGCTTTGTTGGCGCCAATTTTCATCTATGGTAGTTAATTATAGAAGTTTAGGGTTCTGTCAAAACATTTTTAGTTCCGTACACGTCCTTCCAGTTTAATTAAGATTAATGATTTGCGAACGAGTAATGAACTGGACTCCTCGAGTGTGTCATTCGACATCCATTATTAGAGTTACACTGCTGGCCGGGAAAAAGTACACTCACTTTTTTCTTACACATATTTTATTTCAGCAATGAAAATGTATGTTTTCCCCTCTTCCATTTACAAATAATATTCAATCTATACTTATGCCTATAGTAAAGAGGAAACATGTTTTTTTCTTCGTTTGTTTGTACCCTGAAAGCTCCGAAACGACTGAACCGATTTGAAATATTCTTCTTACTGTTGGAAAGCTACACTCTTCCCGAGTAACATAGGCTATATTTTATCTCGGTACGGTCAGTGATTCCCATGGGAAGCGGGTGAAATCGCGGGAAATCAGCTAGTTAAATATTATATTACATTTTAGTTTTTTTTTCAGTCTAACTCTACAAATACTGTGTGAATAGAATAGTTTGCCCCACATTAAAGTTAGAACAAAGTTTCTGACCTGAGAACTTCTGTGTTCAGTGGCAGACATAAAATTAATAGAAATAACTGTCTGCGTGATCATTACACGTAAATGTTAGTTGGACACGCTCGTCTTTGTAAATCTACGTATAACTATAGTAGAATAGTATAGAGTGGAACGAAACTTTTAATAGATATTTTAGGAATAAAATGTATGCCAAAGGGAATATGCTAAAATGAGTCTTTTCCACATTTCTTTGTTTTCATTTTGTGATTTTGTTCTTAAAACTAAAACTGGAGGAATTATTCCATTTAAAAACACGTTTTTTTAGTAACTCTGGTTATTATACTTGTTTCCATAGTAATATAATAAAGAAGAAATATGTTTTTTAGCTCTGAAACCACTGAACCGATTTGAAAAATTATTTTACTGTTGGACTCTGTAACTAAAACTCTTCCCCAGAAACTTGTGATATTATCTATGGGTACGGGAAGAAGTTCCCAGGGACGCGGGAGAAATCGCGGGGAAACCGCTAGTAATTTATAAATAAACGCAATTACAATAAAAAAATACAGAGAAATGCAATATCTGTGGCACAATGCCAGTATATTTCCACAAGTAGGTACCGTTGTAACTCATTTCCTTTGCATCACCATAAAGTAATGAAAGAACTGTTTTTATATTTTTAAATAAACATAAAAAGTCGAGTGTGCACGAAGTATTATTAAATCTACTGTTGTAATACCCGGCGTTCTCATAAAATAACAATATGTCGCACACCTCTAAAGAGGGTTAAGTCAAAAATCTAATTTTTGTGTTATGCATAGGAACCATGAAATTCTTTTAACCAATACCCATCGACCAACAAAACGGATTTAAAAATATGTTCTAGCTGATTTAAAAAGTCATATTTGTGTGTGTGTGAATAGAGACGGAGGACTCAGTTTTTCGTCTTTTCTGAAAAGTGATTTTTTGACTTAACCCTCTTTATAATATGCAAGTGTGCGATGTGATGACATATGCCATTTTCTTCTTATTTTCCCGTTTCTTTTTTGTTTTTTTTTTTTTTTTTACACGCCTCGTTCAGGAAATGTGGCATCAAAAAGCTCGTGATGTTTTATTGCATTTTCAGTGCCAGTTTGATAGCAAAATGTTTTAAAAAATTTAATATTTGTAATCCGAATTTTGTCGGTTTTATTTTTTGTTTAGTCTCGAGATTCAAGTTCACTGGCATTGGCAAGGTTGGGTTGCGTAATTTTATTTCTCGACTCCTTGTTGTTTTATACAGTTTTATTTTTCAGATTGAGTGCTATTACACAACATGTGTGACAGGGCACTAAGATATTGGGGCACACGGTTATAGTTATCGGCACGGATATTGAGCTCTCGGCGGAAGAGTGGGGATCGCTTTGCGCACTGTCCACATAAGGCAATAAACTAATAAATCCCTTCTGCGCAGGTGAAAGTCAGGGCTCAATATCCGTGCCGATAACTATAACTGGGTTAAAGAGGTCAGATAGGCAATCGCACCTTTTTAAACACTGGTACTCAGCTGCTCCGGTTAGGCTGGAAGCCGACCCGAACATAGTTGGGAAAAAGCTAGGCAGACTGATGATTAAGTCATGTAAATGAATAATAATATCATTATTAAATACAAAAACATATTTTACTATGTACGAGTAGTTGCATACATAGCAGGTGCATTAAAACTAATTATGCAAAGACTGAAGGTATGCAAGCTAAGTCATTTAAAAAAAACTAGCTTCTGCCAGCGGTTTCACCCGCATCCCGTGGGAACTACTTCCCGTACCGGGATAAAAAGTAGCCTATAGCCTTCCTCGATAAATGGGCTATCTAAAACTGAAAGAAATTTTTAAATCGGACCAGTAGTTCCTGAGATTAGCGCGTTCAAACAAACAAACTCTTCAGCTTTATAATATTAGTATAGATAAGAAAATTAAATATTCATACTTTACGATGCCCGCCAATGTAATAAAAAACTAATGTTATGAAGTACACCCTCGTTATTTTAAAGGGACATTTTATATGCGAATAAATAATATTAAAGTCTATGTAAAAAACTTAATGTCGTGTTGAAAGATAATGAGGTAAGTAGCTAGTTGGTAGCAGAAATGGCCATACTATATTACCTATATTGACAGGTCTCGTTATTATTAAAAATATTATAAATATTTCTCACACATTTTTATTTTAATTTTCCACTGTGTGAAATTCTGACAGCATGTCAACGGTATCTTGTCATGGTCTAATAATAATAATTATAGGGTTTTCTAAAATTAAGTATGAGGTACCTATTCATATACATATTTTATTTGTAATCCGAAGGATACCTAATTGTTATCACACACAAACAGACAATTTTCTGGATTAAGATAAATTAAAGCAGGATACTCATTTAATTCGGGAAGCGGGTGAAACTGCGGCAAAGATACACAAAGATTATCCAGATAATCATTAACCGTCACATAAAAAAAAGATAGAAAAAATATATAAAACTACCCGTAACACTATAACCCCTTTCTATATTAGGTACAATGACAATCATACTATGTATTGGGTGGGCACAGATCCAATTCCCACTATATATACGATGATTTTCCAATAGAAAACGACTAGGTTCTAACCGTTCTAACATAGCATTGTAATTATACTTAGACTTGGCGTATTTCAGAGCGAGTCGCCAACTGAAATAACGTTTAGTTAAGCACCTAAGTCCCGGGTTAAGTTTCGGAATTTCATTCTAAGTTAGGTTAAGTGAGTTTGTTATTAAGAAAGTCAGTACTTATGTTCTTTTGAGCGTTTTATGGCCGGTTTCTGTAATATATTCTTTATACCTTATAAGTGAATAGGTAAAACGCCGATAAAAATAATTTGAAACCAATCATCACAAGTAATTATTTTGTTTTTTTTTAATAAAATACATAATATGAATTATGCATCTATTTCCCTTTAATACAAAGATAATTTTATAGTAGCCGGCATATAACTTGGCAAGGATTTGGGACCTTTAATAAGTGTGAGCTCGCTCATAGTGCACTAAATTATACAAAAAAGTGGTCCCTGTTATTGCTTGTGCATTATTCTATGGTTATTGACATCATTTATTGGCGATTAAGTATGCTTGAAAAAAATAGGACCTGTTTTCATCTCACGATTCTTGTCAAGTTACGTGCCGGGAACTATAACACACGTTGACAAATAAATTAGACATTATAAAAATCACTTTACCCCAATATTTAGTCAAAGGTTTTTAAAAGTAATAAACTGTTGCACTCAAGGCTTTTGATTCTTCATATCTAGCACGCTAATCAAAGCTCATTATATATTTTCTAATAATAAATTAAGTTCTTCGAATATTTCAAAGTAAACATTGTAATTATTTTATACACGAAAACAAATTGTTGGCTGATAAAAGTTGTTACCTTTCACATGCACTGCAGTGTAATTTTAAATTAAAATCGTATTAAGTAAGTGTACACAAACTGTACTATTTATTATGTATATCGGCATGACGGTGATTTATTGACGAAAAATGTATTTTAATAACCAGATGTTTTTTGGATTGTACTGGAACATACCTGAAACAAACAAACAAAAAGGTTAATATATAAATTATTTATAATAATATAAATGCTTATAATGAACTAGCTTCTGCCAGCGGTTTCACCCGCATCCCGTGGGAACTACTTCCCGTTCTGTTCTCTGTTACAGCCTTTTTATCGTCCCACTGCTGGGCACAGGCCTCCTCTCACACGGAGAAAGATTGAGCATTAATCACTTCCCGTACCGGGATAAAAAGTAGCCTATAGCCTTCCTAGATAAATGGGCTATCTAACACTGAAAGAAATTTTCAAATCGGACCAGTAGTTCCTGAGATTAGCGCGTTCAAACAAACAAACAAACTCTTCAGCTTTATAATATTAGTATAGATTGCCTTTCAATAACATTGTTTATTTTAAATAGGTATTCTTTTACACAATTGTATCTTGGACCAGATAAAAATGATTGCAAATAGCAAATTCCATGACTATCGTGTGCCTTTACCAAAAATAATATTAGAGGTTACTTATAATCTTTCAAATCTTGTAAACTTTGCGTAATGCTATATTTATATATTCTATAAATTTTCGGAAATATATTCAGTTTGAAATTTCAGCCATTTTAAAGCCCGTTTTATATATTTATAATAATGTTATCTAAATACTTGTTAAGTCTCTTTATCATATCATATCGATTTGTATTGTCTTGAGATTATAATTATTGTGACCAAATCAGCAATAAATGTTTATCAGTACATACTTATAATTTGTAGAAGGTTGAATTGTGAAGAGGACAGTCTCTTTATTTCGTACAAGCCGTTTTCCCGCGGTTTCACCCGCGTCCCGTGGGAGCTACTGCCAGCACCGGGATAAAATCTAGCCTATATTTCTCGCATATAACATAGCTTTCTAATGGTGAAAGAATATTTAAAATCGGTCCAGTAGTTTTTGAGTTTATCCATTAAAACCAAACAAACAAAGTTTTCCTCTTTATAATATTAGTATAGATAAATAATTAAATTAATGAATATTTCCTGATGACCTGGTTTTCTTTTGACCTATTTCGATTGTCATTGTTAAGAAAGTTTAAGGGTGGATTTCACTATATAACCGTAACCCTATAGCCAGCCCTATAGTCGTCAATTTGGTGCCAATTAGTCGAATCGACCCTTTCGTATTCATTTATTAAAAAAATACTACATTTCCTTACTGCTTTGAACAAAAATAATCAACTTACATTTATTTTTTCCTTTAAAATTGTATATTTCATCAAGGATTTATCTAGTACCTAAATATTCTTCAAAAATAAATCCCACCAAAAACATTAAATGTAAAAAAAAGCCAATCCTCTACGCAATTCCTCCACCGTAAAAAGTTTTGAGATCGCATAGAAGCCAAGTCCTGTTCAACTTTATTTGTAATAATAAATCAATATTTTGTGACTATATCAATAGTTTTATTCACATTACAATAATATTGACTTGGCCATGAGCACAATAAACTACAAATATAATACAGCATATCTTGGAGAGGTGAAAGTCAAACATGAAGTTTAATATCACAGAATGTTTATTCAATTGTTACTAAATGACCGACAGCGCATGGCGCATGTTTAGTCCATGGTGATCTCAAATTCCAATCAGTCCAATCGTAAAATCATGTCCATATAGAATTTATCAATTCAATGGTATTTACACATTATTTCAAGGAGCGACTTTTAACTTGTGCTCATGGCCAAGACAATATTATTGTAATGTGAATAAAACTATTGATATAGTCACAAAATATTGATTTATTATTACAAATAAAGTTGAACAGGACTTGGCTTCTATGCGATCTCAAAACTTTTTACGGTGGAGGAATTGCGTAGAGGATTGGCTTTTTTTTACATTTAATGTTTTTGGTGGGATCTCATTTATTTTTTGTAGGTCTCTTTCTTCTCTAAGTATATAACAAATTAAATTAACTTACATGCAACTAACTAAATATATAACAAACTAAATATGTGCACCTAAAGTAGCACGTAAACAACTTTTTTTTAAATAAACTAAAAAATTTCGAAATTGTCGAATTTTTGAATCGAATATCTTTTAGAATAAAAGAGATTTATTTCAGAGGTAGATGGCGCTATCACATGAAATTATAGGATTTTTTTAAAGTACTACTTATACTAAGCTATGTAACGAAACCATAGCGCGATTTAGACCAGGACAACGCCATCTATCGAGCAAGCATGCAGTATTTATCGCACTGCATTAATATGAAAGATTTTATCATTATTCAATTCATTTTAACCTAGTTTTTTTATTCATATGTATATGTATATTTAATACATAATAACAATATACCACACTACGTAACAATAAAACAAATAGTAACATAATATATTGTACATAAATAAATAACAAAGTTATCAATGCAGTCAAAATTCATACACAATGTTCTTGAAAAACCGCAAATATAAATTTGTTTCCTACTTTTTATTAAGTTTTAAGGTTTTTATAATTTTCCATTTATATGTAGCTAATAACCTATCTTGGTGCCAAATTTGAAGGTTCTAAGTTTGCTAGAAGTACCTTAGACTTTTGATGATCGGTCAGTGAGTCAGTGACAAAATGGTGTAACTTTGATCGCTCATAACTCGTAAACTATTTATTCAAATGTCTTGTAATTTTGAGACTGAGCTTGTTCTAATACTTACTCTTGGTCATCGGAAACCTAAACTCCTAGCTTTGTTTACATGGAAGATACAGGGGGCTGAAATAGCCGCGAAACGCTTCGAGAAAAGATGGTACGGCCGTGCCCGCTTTGCTCGTGTCTTGGCTGGGGCACTGCCGTGCCCTCAGATAAAATTGTATTAAAGACAAAGAAAAGATCGTCGTCACTAAATTAATTTCTACAAAGCTCAGAATGAATCAAACAAATTTGTAACCTAAAAACGTATCATTAGGCTTCATTTTCTTTCAAACGAGTGCCTTCAATTTGTCACAGTCGACATAATGATAGATATTGTCAAAGCAAATTGGACCTTGACATGATATAATAAAGTCTACAATCAGTTGGATAGAAGAGGGGATGTTTGAATAGGATATGATTAGATTAGACGAGGCATCCTTGCAAGGTTTTGTAATGGCTTGGGAATGAAAGTTAAACTGAAAAGGAAAATTTTGCAATATTCTTGAAGTAAAAATTAAAGGTCTATAAAGTTTAGTTCACTAGTTCTTTGTTTAGGAACCTTTATTAGGTACTTTTATAGACCTCTTTTCCCCAAATCTACTTCAGACAGTTTTTTCCTAATTTTTTTGTGAACTTTGAGCCAACTTTTTAAAAGAGAACACGAAGTTATGCTCTAAGTAAGTACGCATACAATTAATTATAATTTAGGCTTTTTATCGTGCTAAATATAAAACAATATTTAGATACCTTTTATCATACAAAGAAAGTCTTATCATTAATTACAAAAACATTTAGCAATTTTCCACTTTTTACAGACACGAAGATCATTCTATATTTTTTTCTTTTGAAATTTTTGTACTTAAAAAATAGTTTTAATCATTTTATAAGCCACAAATGGGTATCTTCGATTTTAAAAACCCTTTAGTTAACTTTTCCCATTTCACGTTTACAGAAAACCCAAGTATTTCAGCAAGCACAGCGCAAAATAATCAGTTGCCATCATTACAGTCTTTTCAGTAAAATTACTCCCACACATCGCGTTAATTTGTGAGTTAAGCAATTTAATTAAAAAAAAAATGTTAATGAACTCTCATTAGCGAGAAAACTTAATCATTATACGAGTGTGAGTTTTTCCTTAATAAACGAGCTAAATTCTAAGCTCAAGTGTTGTTTGCGCCTACTTAATTAAATTAATTGATTTTGTGTGTGTGTAGACACGTGCTGTAATAATTATGGTTGTAATTAGGTTTCTGTTGTGCAAGAGGCAAATATTAACGGTCATATTTCAGAATTTTTATAATCTTTAAGTACTTCTTTTTTCGTCTTACAAAAGAGCTAAGACGTAGAATTTACTTCTTTCTTCGTCTTATCTATTTAACACACGACAAATTAACAAATACAGTTCAGATAACTCTTTGTCCAAACTAACTCTATTCTTTCATTCAGTTCCTATCAACAAAAAAATAATATCTCATTGTAGTGACAAATAGTAAAAAAAATCTATTCTATAGAATATGTCTAAAACAATACACCTCATATTCTTCACTTATAATATTGCATTTATGACGACAAAAAAACCTTTTAGCTCCATTCAAAGAATAATGAACACTCCTCCATTAAGAATTATTCCGTAGTCTGATTTCTTTTTACATTTTACTCGTAGATTTTTCTCAACTAAGCGAAGAGAAAACAAGAAAAAAATCCACTGTACAGCTGTCTGTTTTAGTTATTGTCTACAAAAAAAATATCATCATCTCATCTGCCTAGCTTTTTCCCAACTATATTGGAGTCGGCTTCCAGTCTAAACGTATGTGGCTGAGTACCAGTGTTTTACAAGGAGCGACTATCTACCTAACCTCCTCAACCCAGTTACTCGGGCAACCCAATAGCCCATGGTAACACTGGTTTTCAGACTTACTGGCTTCTGACTACCCGTAACGACTGCCAAGGATGTTCAATAACGGCCGGGACCTACAGTTTAAAGTGCCATGCGGAACACAAATTTTCCTTAACTAAGTAAAGAGAAAGGAACACTGAACTGTCTGTTTTAGTTATTGTCTTCTGAAAAACAAAAGATAAAAAATCGATATGGTTTTAAAAGTTCAAATGAACTTCGCTAGATGGCTTCCAACATTGATAGGTACGGAATTTAATTGCTGTTCCCGATGGGATATCAGCTTTCCCAAGCCTTAGGGGATGGGTTAAGTCATAAGAGTTAGCGAGCGCGGAAGCGGTAGACAGATGTAGGTGAAATGTACATTTTATGTTATATAGAGGTAGTATCAAGAACGCAGACCGAAGCGAATGTGCTAAATATAATAAAGTTTTGTTTGTTGATTTCATCAGCGAAAAGAAAAATATCAAAGTCTACAAGTTTTGAAAAACTTTGAATTCTAATTTAGTAACGTTGCACTTTTTTTACAAAACGAAAGGGGAATCGACCACATTTTGGGTCAAATGTGCCTCTTTCAGTATTTAATTCTTGATTCTCCAACACACGCGGTTGTTATTACACAAATGTGTCAAAAGTCACATATTCGACATGGTAGTAACATTACATAACCTACCTCAACGCTCAGATTTAACGCAACCACAGGTATGAGTCCAAAGCCCAACCTTGGTAGTAAAATAAACTTTGTAAACGCATAAACCTTATTAAAACCAATTCACCCAGCTATGTAGATAGACATCTGTTTATCTTAGACACGTTCTAAACTATAATAATAATAATAATAAGCCCCGCAGGGCATCTGAGGCGGATGACGGGGAGTAGCGACCCCGCGGGGCTATATATCCGAGTGCTCCAGGGAGAGTATACTGTCCCCCACCTCCGGCTTGCCGGAGTGAAGCATGACGGGGGATAGGTCTCCCGCCTCTTGGCTTGCCTTCATCGGCCGGTCAGAGTGGAGTCGCTAGAGCAAGGTTAGTCCTGCTCGGAGGGTAGGTGCTTCGTGGTAAGTGGCGAGTGGGCCGGTGATGCTGGACCCACAGGGAGCGCGTGATCTGCGTTTAAAGTCCGCCGAGGTATCCTCACCCTTCTCAGCCGCTCATGTCCCTGTTGCCCTCTTGTTGCTTTTCAGTGACTGATTCCCGGGGGCCCAGTAAGTGAGTTGGCGAGTCTCCACCTGCCATTTTAACATGTATTTAATACATTGTCATCGGCAGGTGCCATAGTTCCCGTAGTTTCCCCATTCCTAGTCCATTAGCATCCCATCACAATAGCCCAAGTAGTTTTCATCCATAGTTAGCAATAGTTTAGCACAGAACCGGGGATTGTCCTTGGGTACATTTCTATAGTGTATACAGGGATAATCGTCGGTTTTGTGTCACCATGTCATTAAAGTTGTCTCAAAAGGGCTTCAGCGTGTTGGCTTCGGCCCCACGTTCGCCTCCCAAAAATCCGGGACTCTGTAGTCCCGTGGTCGGTTAGAGACATACAAGATAATAATAATAATGTCGGGACACTAATGTTTGTACTTGAATCTATAGACTCGATGTAACATATACCTTTATTTATGACTAGCTTCTGCCAGCGGTTTCACCCGCATCCCGTGGGAACTACTTCCCGTACCGGGATAAAAAGTAGCCTATAGCCTTCCTCGATAAATGGGCTATCTAACACTAAAAGAAATTTTCAAATCGGACCAGTAGTTCCTGAGATTAGCGCGTTCAAACAAACAAACAAACAAACTCTTCAGCTTTATAATATTAGTATAGATATGACATTGGAAATGTAATAAAGAAAGCTTAAAGATAGATACTTTATTGAAAAAAGAATGGGTAAGAAAGGTGACAGATATAAGTTAGATAAATTATGAACATGCAAGAGAGTTAACAAAAGGGATGACGATGATATCCTCCTAGTTGATTGTCGGTCACAATTCTCATATAAGGAGATTAGCCAACTGCGCAGAACATATTACAGTGCACAGGAATTTGCGCAGACACAAGTGCACTCACTATTCCTAGTATTCCTTCATTCTCTGGTATTCTCTTCCTAGCATTCGATGGGAATAAAAGTAAAAAGAATTTAAAACGAATATCGCTGCGAAAAAGGAGAGTCCCCAAAATAGTCAACTAGCTTCCGCCCGCGGCTTTGCCCGCGTAGAGTTCGGTTATATCGCGTTTCCAAGAGAATTCTTCGGAAGTCCGGGATAAAAACTATCCTATGTTCTTTCTCAAGGTCAACCCTATCTCTGTACCAAATTTTATTAAAATCAGTTCAGTGGTTTAAACGTGAAAGCGTAACAGACAGACAGACAGAGTTACGTATACGTAAATATGATCCCAACTTATTTTCTACCTAACAACTTTTCCAACTAGCAGATAATACCAATACCTAGAAGAATAAATTGATACAGCCATTTCCGACTACAGATATTCAAAGAATCTCTTCCAAGTAGTTATAGGTATTTTATTCATAAATACATGACGTTATTCCGTTGACGTCAATCTGACCAGGAAACTAGCATGTGATAGAATATTTACATCTGTTTTGTATGGCTGAATAGTTTGGGTCTATTTTGAAAGTTTGCTACTATGAGCATTTTTTTTCCATGCACCCCGAAATCATTTGTTTTAATATCTCTTAAGTTCACTTTGAAAAATTATAAATGTTTTTATTAAGACACACACTTAGGTGTATGATATTTGCTCATCCAATCAGTAGAATTTTGTAAAAACTTTAATTTTTATGAAATAAAAAAAAAAAACAAATGCTGTAAATCATTTTAAGGCCGTATACAAAAAAAAAGCTGGTAGCCGACCCCGACGCCTACTATAGCTTGTTTTTGCCGGTTCATTCTGGCAACAGTGAAATAAAGTAAGTAGAGTTTCTTGTCGGTTCTTCTCCATAAGATGATAATCACTCTTTGGAACCGTGCACCTAGCTACACATTCACGTTTCTTAAGCACTATAGGTCTATATGAAATAAAAACTTTTGACTGACTAAAGCAAATTGAAGGAATGTTGCCACCGCTTTCGTTTGCAACTTAGACCAAATCGGAACCAGCAGACAGTAATTATTAAAGAAGTTCTCGTATTAAATTCTAAATGGCCCGAAAACAAGACACAAAAAATAATGACATTATCTTTAAACAAATTCTCAGAATACCTTTTAAAGTTGCTCTATCCAAAAATAAAAAGCGAAATTCGAACCGACTTAACCTTTAAAAAGTAATCCATCCTTCGAAACGAAGCTCTAAAATCCGTCAAAAAATTCCAATAACAAAACTGGATACCATTTTTCATTTTGCAAAAATTCAATATTGACGGGAGAATCTGTTACACGAGTCCTGACGTCACCACTCAGTTCATGACGTCATGAATAATGGTAGGAAGTGACGTAACGTAATATTATACAGCGCTACAAAGGGCTGGCAAAGGATTAATTTAATACGAAATTAATTTGTTTTAATAAAACTTTTTGGTTTCAGACTGAAAGTTGAAATTAAAGGCTTATGTGGTACCCACGGTTTTTTGTTGTTTGTGGTGGTAAAATTTCTATAAAATGAGTGACGTTACGGTTAGAACTTAAAAGATTTTTACTTGTCTAGTAGAAAATGTATCTATGGTAAATGGATTGTACGGCCATATGAGGTAAAAGTATCGTTTTATTTATTTACTAGCCGTTTTCCCGCGGTTTTACCCGCGTCCCGTGGTAACTACTGCCCGTATCGGGATAAAATATAGCCTATGTTACTCGTGGATAATGTAGCTTTCGAATGGTGAAAGAATTTTTAAAAACGGTCCAGTAGTTTTTGAGCCTATTCATTATAACCAAACAAACAAAGTTTTCCTCTTTATAATATTAGTATAGATTACTATCATCCGACAGCGATTTCACAAGAAGTCCCGTGGAAACTACTCGTTTGTTAGTTAGTTTGTTGGTTTATTAACTAAAATCTGCTAGTGTGAAAACATCATCATCCTCCGAGCCTTTTCCCAACTATGTTGGGGTCGGCTTCCAGTCTAACCGGATTCAGCTGAGTACCAGTGCTTTACAAGAAGCGACTGCCTATCTGACCTCCTCAACCCAGTTACCCGGGCAACCCGATACCCCTTGGTTAGACTGGTGTCAGACTTACTGGCTTCTGACTACCCGTAACGACTGCCAAGGATGTTCGATGACAGCCGAACTAGTGTGAAAACACTGTTAAATAATTATCTAGCATTTACAGGTGTACTTTACTAGCCAAGCAGCATCAAATAAACCAAAAAGATAAAAAAGGAATAACAAAACAGAAAATCCACAATCTCAGAAAGAAAACTATTCAAATAACCCAAGTTTTATCTCGTCGATGCAAGCTGTTTTCACGGTGAAGTAATAAAAACTAACTTTTGCTCTTTATTGTATTCGTTTAGATAACATTTTCATTTGCAGTAGCTTAGGTTAGCTAATTTAAATTGTATTGTGTATTTAGCAGTACAAGTTGGGTTTTGTGAGCAGTTTTAGTTATACTGGAGAAATGAAAAGTCTGGAAAGTTCCTTTTTTTATATTATTACGGGTGTCTTTTCTGAAGTCAGGGTGTTGTAACTATTAGTAGGTAATATTTAATATTATTGTAATGTGAACAAAACTATTGATATAGTCACAAAATATTGATTTATTATCTATACTTATAATAATACTTATAATAAATCTGTAGAGAGGTCAATTCTGTACATTAAATATATTTCCAAAATATCTATCAGGGGGTGATTAGTGATCGATACTGAAGCCAAAAATGCAATCAGTAAAATTTTTGTCTGTCTGTCTGTCTTTCTGTCTGTCTGTCTGTCTGTCTGTCTGTATGTTCGTTATGGAAACAAAAACTACTCGACGTATTTTAATGAAACTTGGCACAAATATTCTTCATACTCCTGGGCAGGTTATAGGATACTTTTCATCACGCTACGATCAATAGGAGCAGAGCAGTGATGGGAAATGTTGGGAAATCGGGAGAAGTTACTCCATTTTTTAAGCTTCCGTCGCGTGTGCAGCCTTAGTGGTTAAAGCTAAGTAGTAATAGGCTAGGAACGCATAGATTTAGATAATTGGATAGGCTGGTGATTATTATTTCTTCCTCTCTTTGCACAAAGTCCGAATCTAACGCGGACGAAGTCGCTGGCAGAAGCTAGTTACAAATAAAGTTGAACAGGACTTGGCTTCTATGCGATCTCAAAACTTTTTACGGTGGAAGAATTGCGTAGAGGCTTGACTTTTCTTTACATTTAATGTTTTTGGTGGGATCTCTTATTCTGAACTTAACTGGTACTTTTATCAATTATGTTATCCGTTTATTAGTTTTTCATCCAAACTTTGCCGTTTAAAATACTGGCTAGTTTTCTCCGCGCTTTCTCCCGCGTTTCGAGGGAACAACTAACTGCACCTAGATAAAAATTATGTCTTTTGTCAGGCTCAAGACTGTTTATGTACCACATTCAATTTATATCGGAATAGTAGGTATAATTTAGATATGATAGCATGAACTTTCACATTTACTATATTAATAAATTTTAATGCGGTAGTATAATTAAGAAGGTACTGAAAATATTGTTTTTACATTATTATCATCAAGTCCCAATAGCTATCAGAACCTATCATTAGCAGCTAATAAGCTTCTCAGATGCCCACAGAGATAACCTGACAGACTAGACATCTCCCTATTATGTGCATTGATCGCCAATATAGCTGTCAAGAACCTGACAAGACAAGACGATGTCAATTCTATTGCACTAAGTTTACATAACATAGACTGGTTTTCATGAAATGAAAATAACTTGAAGTTTAATGAATATTCACTTAATTCGATGTTACAAATATCCAATATTGCGCTCACCAAACCGCGTACCCAGCGCTGTGAGTATGGGAAAATTCCCCAGCTTGGGGGATGCCTGTATCCAGAACTGGACGTTTTAGGCTCTGACGAGATTAACTTACAAGACGGTAAACATCCTTGGGCTTATCCCAGTAGTCTATTTGTTTTCCGACTTAACTCTTGTATCGGGCGAAAAATACGCAAGTGTGAAATCGCTATAAGAGAAATATTCATTGAAACTCTTCAAAGCTAAAATGATAAAAACTATTGTTACATTCCACCAAGTATTTAAGTTTTCAAAACATACTCGGACGATCACATACTTAACTACATATATGTATACCTATTCTATATTTGACACTAATATATAGCAAAACTGCTGAACCGATTTTAAAAAACTTTTTCACTGTTACTATTACTGGAAAGGTACATTATGCCCGAGTAATATAGGCTATATTTTATCCAGGTACAGGAAGGCGTTCCCCCAGGACGCACGTGAATCCACGGCAAAACAGCTAGTTCTACAAAAACAATAGGACCCTATGATAACAAATTCATACAGTATCATAATCATCTAGACACGATATACGAAAGAGGTGCTATTGCAATCGTAAATATAACACTCAAAATAGAGACAGCAATATAGGATATAACGAGGGGAAAAGAGACGAACGCACCATGGAGTTTATTACACGAAACGAAGTTATGATAATAAGGGTGATTTGTAACGTTTTTATGGTGTTTGAGACTATTGTTTTGGGGAGGAAATTATTTTTGCCGAGCCAAGAAGGTCTTAAAGGGGAGCAAATATTTTTCATACATATATATATAATATATATAATATATATTATATAATATATAACATATAACATATAACATATATACACCGTGACTTTTTAGTCGTCTTACAACGGCAGCCTACTTAATGTATCCAATGACTAGTAAACGTTCATATATAAAAAAAAAATATTTATGAGATTTGAATAATTTAAAAATAAAAATTAATTCATTATTATGATGCATGACGTAGATTATAAGAACACCCTGTTGTGAGCGCTGCCCGAATCTTGTATCAATGAAGCGCGGCGCGTTGGGAAAGTACCTACTTTCTACCGTTTGATACGTAAACATTTTGTTTTCAGTATTTTTCTTTGCACCTATTATCTTAATAAAGTAAGGCTATAAAATTAATAATCGTGTCTAGTGGTATTTTATGTCGGATAGATTGAGTGGACCACCTTTGTAAGACGACTAAAAAGTCACGGTGTATAATAATATATAACATATATATAATAACACAAGTATATGTGCTAGGTACATGCAGTTCAGCCAAGCTGTGGGATTCTTTGAAAGAGTTACCACAGCCCTGGTACATGAAGGGCTCAGTTTGAACAAAGGTGGGATATAGTCTGTACAAGTCTAACACACAATATGCAAATGCAGAAATTATATATTTTTTAGATATTTGTGACCAAGAGTACTTTCTGAGTATATCTTGGACACCAATGGCTGATAAAAAGGTGAAGGAAAGCAGCTTGAGGAAACCTGGACTATATAGTCTGAAATCACCAACCCGCATTGAGCAAGCGTGGTGTTTAACGCTCAATCTATCTCCGTGTGAGAGGAGGCCTGTGCCCAGCAGTGGGACGATAAAAAGGCTGTAACAGTAACAGTAACAGTGACCAAGAGATATTGTCTTCTTTTCATTTTCTTATCATCCTTTCCTTATAATGGCGGCTCAAAAAACCACACCAGTCGCTATGCAGAATTCATTTTTCGGTTGATGGTGGAGTTGAACGATGGGTGTGCGCACTATATAGGTACGGAAGATAATTGCGAGCCGCCACTAAGTTTTGTTCATACTGTCCTCAGCTGCATCTACTTGAACCAGAAGCCAACTGCAATACGGTAAAGTTGGAAAAGGTTAGAAATATGACTACAACTAGCTTTTGCCCGCGACTTCGTTCGCGTGGAATAGTGACTTCCGGCAGATTTTTGGTTTGACCAATAGATGGCGCTATATGTCCGGATTAAATTTTATTATTTTTATATTTTTTGTAATAAAAACTATCCTATATCCTTTCTCAAGTTCCATACTATGTCTGTACCAAATTTCACACAAATCGGTTCAGTAGTTTAGGCGTGAAGAAAAGACAGACAGACAGACAGACGGACGGACAGAAAGACAGACAGACAGAGACGGAATTCCTAACCTCAAGGCGTTCCAACCTACTTTATAACTGTACAGTTCAGATTTTTCAGCAACAAAGTCAGTGGTTCTAAATCATTGTTTGTTATTACTCGTCCAACTCATAAATTGCTGTTAAAGCCATAACTCGTGTTTGTACGTGAGCTCGTAAACGGCTTACGTTGTTTTGATGCGGTGAGGTGAAAAATGCTATGTGGATCAGTGCAAAGGTATCAGTTTTCCTACAACTTAGTAAGGGATAGTTTAGTGTATGTAGGCTAGTTGGTTTATCTATACTTATATTATAAAGCTGAAGAGTTTGTTTGTTTGTTTGTTTGTTTGTTTGTTTGTTTGAACGCGCTAATCTCAGGAACTACTGGTCCGATTTGAAAATTTCTTTCATTGTTAGATAGCCCATTTATCGAGGAAGGCTATAGGCTACTTTTTATCCCGGTACGGGAAGTAGTTCCCACGGGATGCGGGTGAAACCGCTGGCAGAAGCTAGTCTATACTAATATTATAAAGCTGATGAGTTTGTTTGTTTGTTTGAACGCGCTAATCTCAGGAACTACTGGTCGGATTTGAAAATTTCTTTCAGTGTTAGATAGCCCATTTATCGAGGAAGGCTATAGGCTACTTTTTATCCCGGCACGGGAAGTAGTTCCCACGGGATGCGGGTGAAACCGCTAGCAGAAGCTAGTTTTAAATACGTAGTAAAAGTTGCTGTATTTTTATGGATGAAATATGTCTATTTTATAGCTCTGTTTTTAGTAGCGCTACAAACAAACAGAAACTTTGTTTATTTATTTATTTATGGCACACCAACGACTTATTCACTAATACATTTATGGGAAATTCTTACACTAATGCTTAAATCTAGAGTGAATTTGTCACTTAAAGGTGAGCACAACACTGACATACAGTTTTATAAAAATTGGCTATTGGAAATTATGAATTTAAACGAAATATAAAATGCAATATTTATACAATAATAATTATAATAATTAGCAGCATTAGAAAATTTATATATAATATAGAAAACTTTGGATTTTATAATATTAGATTTTTTTACATAGTAAAAAATATGCTGACATTACCTTAAGTACTAAAGCAATATATGAACAAACCTGACTTTTAGCAGATCTTTGCCTAATTTTAACCCCCGACGGAAATGTGTGACGTGTTTTTAATTCTACAAATATTCAAAACATTATGTAACTCATATTCCCACAGCTTAAGTACAAGTAAAACAATAGCCTATCGACATAATGAATATCACTGTAACAACTAAGAATTGTTAGGAAAACCATAAATAATATTTTCATTACCAAGAATGGCTGTCTATGATAATATTTTGACAGATACAATGACTGTTTTGACAGCTGCCCGTATGATTAGTTGTCTGTGCGTATTATGTCAACTTGTCGGCAGAAAGTATTTTATATCCTTTCCTTCGGTATTCATAATATTCAATTCAGTGCATTCATTGATTTAAATTACATTACAAGGAACTATAACTCAAGAAAAAGTGTTTTATTTACATACTAACCGTTTTCCCGCGGTTTCACCCACGTCCCGTGGGAGCTAATGCTCGCACCGAGATAAAATATAGCCTATGTTACTCGCAGATAATATAGCTTTCTAATGGTGAAAGAATATTTAAAATCGGTCCAGTAGTTTTTGAGTTTATCCTTTACAACCAAACAAACAAACAAAGTTTTCCTCTTTATAATATTAGTATAGATGTATGTATGCATTTTTGGGGTCAATATTTATTTTATTTATTTCCAAGGAAAGCTATAGTAACCATTGGCATCACACGTTTTTGATATTCACGTTATCAAAGACTAAACTGAACACAGTAACATATTAAAAGAGCGCATCTTAATACTTGCTCTTTGTAAAACAAGTTTCTTTATAAACCAGTGCACTACAGAACTGCAGTAAATATAGGTATATCTGCTATAAAAGCATTTGCATTAAGAAGATTGGCTACAAAGCATGTTTGTGGAATCATTTCTTTTGTCTACTGTTTGCATAATAAGGGTGTGTTTAGACCAAAGGAGAAAACAACGGCTAAAAGATACATTTTTTTTTCGTGTAAATTGTCCCTGAACATTGAGATCAGCCAATGCCGATGGCTTTTACAAGTCAATTCTGATGACGCACAAAAATGCTAAGCAACCGCTGATATGCGACGTTGCGCGGTATAAATATGTGTTTCTTGTGGTCTTTCGCTCTAGAAAATAGTGACAAATTGTGGGCGAACATTTCTTAAATGTCCCCAAAAGTACAATCTTTGTGCGCGAAACAGCGCGACCGCAGTATTTCTCTTTTGTACCCACATTTGATCGCGAACTGATTTTTGGTAAAATCTTGCAATCAGAACATTTGAATACGAATGAAACGTTCTGCTTCTGTTGACATTAAAAGAATTTGATCAAGTAGATAGAAAGAGCTTAGAATGTAAACGCATCCTAAGATGAATGTTTGACTTGCTTTTTCAGTTACCCTAATGTGGTAGCTCTAGTTTCTTTAACTCTGTTTTATCTGGGTTTGAGAGGATTGAGATAGTGGTACGCATTTGTGTGTTTTTGTGTAAAGAATAATATTGACTTCCCCGCACATGGATAAAAATCAGTTGGGGGATCTTCTAGCAATATAAGCAAGTGTCCAATAGATCAGTCACCTACTAGAATTGATCAATTTTTTTCTGCCGTTTTCGATCCAGTACGATAGTCAAGATTTTTATCACCTACAGGTGGGATTAAGAATACTAGATATACTCTCTAATTAAAACAAATCCAACTCAAAACATTGATTAACAAAAACACAACCTCAAAATAATTCCATTAACTTTCAATATACATCAAAGCAGAAACCATCAGAATCAGGATTAACAGCTTCCCCAGAACACAGTATTGACATCTTGAGACCACAAAGGATTTGGCAACGGCCTGATTGCAAAAAAAATGTATCCCCCGGGATATCCGGGAAATGTACGGTTCTTCACAAAAATCCGGACGAAATAACGTTCGAATTACTTTCAATGGGATTTGTTATGCTTTTTTATATCTATGTAGCTGTAGGTATGTTTTTGTGACATCCGATGTTTGTCCGATGGATTAAATTGGAAATATTTTGATGGGATGATTATTTGAGAATTTGTAGCTTCCTGGGGTTTTCATGATGTTTTGGCATTTTTTAATTGCAATGATAATAAGTTATATGAATGTCTAATGGCAGTCTAGTTTGAAGTACAAATCATGGCTAAAAATATGATTTCATAAAATCTTAAATCGTTAAGGCATAATTAAATAACTTGCCAAAATTCATTTATGTTGTTTTCAAGAACTGAAACGGGACCTAAAATAAATTAACCCTTTCCAAACGTAAAACTTAATTCCCGAAGTTTTTATTGTGGTCTGAAAATAGAGTACCAGGCGAAAAACAAGCGTTTTTCCTGAAGCAGGTAAACTTTCAAAAAAATATGGAAATTAAAAAGGTAAAGTTTTGCTTCGACTAAGTTTTAAAATATAGCGAGGGTTTTTGAAGGACTTCGTTCAGTTTACAAACACTTCACGCTCGTATAGTTTTTCTGGGTAGAAAAATATTTATTATTTTATGGTTAACTAGCTTCTGCCAGCGGTTTCACCCGCATCCTGTGGGAACTACTTCCCGTACCGGGATAAAAAGTAGCCTATAGCCTTCCTCGATAAATGGGCTATCTAACACTGAAAGAAATTTTCAAATCGGACCAGTAGTTCCTGAGATTAGCGCGTTCAAACAAACAAACAAACAAACTCTTCAGCTTTATAATATTAGTATAGATGTTAAGTACCTAGTTTTGCCCGGTGACCGGGTTGACGGTGGTAAGTACCAAGATTTGTTTTAATTCATGCTTCAATTGTTTTAAGCGGCAGTTTAAAATATATCACACTGTAATGTACCCCTATCCATATCTAACAAAGGATAAAAAGTACTCTATAAGTGTTTATTTTAAATATAATTTTTAGAGTCTACAATAAATCACGCACTTTCAAAAATTTCCTAAGAATTACCCGTCGTAATCGGCTTTTTAAAGGCACGTCAATTAAAAACAGATTAGCAATAAACTGAAAGCTGATTATCCAATCACAAGCTTACTCTCCTTTCACCATCTTTTCAGAGAAATTAATTAAAATCATATTTTAATACCTGTCAAACGTCAATCTTTTTCTTAGTAAAAATCTAGGTAAAGTTAAAATAAAATTGTTTGCTGAAAAACCCTTGTGACTGATGTTTTAAATAATCTTAAATCTATACTAATATTATAAAGCTGAAGAGTTTGTTTGTTTGTTTGTTTGAACGCGCTAATCTCAGGAACTACTGGTCCGATTTGAAAATTTCTTTCAGTGTTAGATAGCCCATTTATCGAGGAAGGCTATAGGCTACTTTTTATCCCGTTACGGGAAGTAGTTCCCACGGGATGCGGGTGAAACCACTGGCAGAAGCTAGTCCGTTATAAAACTCTTCAACAAAACATACCATTTATCATCATCATCAGTTATTTACAGTCCCACTGCAGGACACAGGCCTCTTCTCATACCGAGAAGGAATGAGCGTTAATCACCATGCTTTCTCAAGACTGGCTTTTAACAACATTATCAACTGCCTTTTCCCAATGATGTTGGGGTCAGCTTCCAGTCTCCCGGATGCAGCTGAGTACCAGCGTTTTACAAAGAGCGACTGCCCCCCGTTACCCGGGCAACCCAATATACTGTTTGGTAAGGTTGTCAGACTTACTGGCTTCTGACTACCCGTAACGACTGCCAAGGATGTTCAATGACAGCCGGGACCTACAGTTTAACGTGCCCTCCTCCACAGCCATTTCGAGTTATAGTCGCGTTTTACAAAGAGCGACTTGGCAAAACATCATTACTATTAGAAACATCAATTAGCTTCAGAGTTCAACAAAATTTGAACTACGCAACAGTCTACTGAAAGTCTAAATATAAAAACACGTAGACAGTTTGTTCTACGTCATTGCGTAAAGACAGCAGTTTTTTTTATAAATACTTATACAGTTTCACGTTAGTATATATCTTCTGCCTCGTTGATCTAGCTGTCGCAAGCGCGGCTGCTGAGCACGAGATCTCGGGTTTGATTCCCGGGACGGGCCGAAATCGCTTTGTGGGTTTTACAAACTTTCACGAAGCAGCCCGGAGCCTGGAAGTTGGTGATTGATTCACCCGTGCATCGGAGAGCACGTAAATGTCGGTCCTGCGCCTGATCTCTTTCCGGTCGTGTCGGATTGCCGTCCCATCGAGCTATGAGAGTGAAGGAATAGTGAGTGCACCTGTGTTTGCGCAAATGCTTGTGCACTATAATATGTCCTGCGCAGTTGGCTGATCTTCTTACATGAGAACAGCCGCCGTAGCCGATAATCGGCTAGGAGGACATCATCATCATCCTCAGTATATATCTTAGTTATAGAGGTATATATCTACTTCAAAAGTCCGGTACTAACCTCTCGTTTTTGTGGTTTGCCTAATACCGTTTTCCTGGAACAATTTTGTTACAAGTTTCTGAGAATTATTCCACGCAATTACTATTGTAGCTTCCCTAGAAATAGATATAAGATATCGTAGATCATTTCTACGATATCTTATATCAGATTAAATAAATAGAATTTGATATTATAATATTTCCTAGAGATAGAATAGTGATCTAAAATAAAATGTATTATTGTCTTAACCTTTTCGTATATTTTAAGTAGGTTAGGTGTGGTCAGTTTTCCGGTTTTCAGCCAAAGTATTATTGTATTTGGAGCGACTAGAAAGAAGAAAGAAACACTTATTTGCGTAGGTTATGACGCAAACAGAGACAAAAGTTCAATAACACAATTTGTCCGTTTAAAAAAATAATTAGACATCACATTTTAGTGTTTCCATTATTATTTAAAAAGTACCTATCCAATCTACCTCTATATATGAGTAATTAGGCATTTATGAATAGAACAAAGCTTTATCGTAATCTTCGAATAAAATATAGAGTTTTATATTACCAAACAAAACACAACTGTCGCGATGACGTCACAGGACCGAACATCCCAAATCTTCCTACACGGCATTCTAATCAAAATACCGTACAACCGATCTCCGAAACTACGTCATTCAGTTATGGCATGTACAATTCGCGTGATTCCAACGTGTATACTTGGAACAGTTCCATGGAACAAGAAAAAAAGTTTTTAAAATATCGTAAATCAACAGCGTTTGTTGTGACGTCAGAATTCCATTCAGCCGTATCGAGTCTTCGAGTTCTACTTTTGAAACTCGAATGGTTTCTGTTCGGGTTTTGA
Source organism: Helicoverpa assulta (assembly GCA_963856015.1). Lineage (NCBI taxonomy): Eukaryota > Metazoa > Arthropoda > Insecta > Lepidoptera > Noctuidae > Helicoverpa > Helicoverpa assulta. The sequence continues at coordinate 2,565,806 of CAWLCW010000008.1, forward strand.
ATTTGTTTTTTTTTTTTGTTTTGTTTAACGGCTATTTTTAATGGTGACCTATATTATTATTAGGTTGCCAGGTGGTCATATGCATTTACCTAAAGATGAAGATTTTTAACCTCTTGGGATTGAAGAAGAAGGGGCTGAAGATTTTAATTTTGGACAGAAATATGTATCTTAAAATATCTTATAAAGACCTATAAATACTTGACCTTTCAAAATTAGCTCGTTCCAAGAAGGTCCTAATAGAGAAATTGCCTACAAGGAAAATCATCATAATTTTCATCATAATTGCTATTTAAGAAAATTATACAAAATTAAATAGAAAATAATATTTTTCCTAGAAAATAAACAGCCACTAGATACCTAAGGATTCTTGGAATATGCAAGTTAAAGTAATTAGATAGATAGATAGATAGATATTCTTTATTAGGTACACCAATGTTACATTTTTGATCTTAAACTATGTAGTTAAAGTAGGTGACATAATGGGCGGTCTTATCGCTAAGAGCGATCTCTTCCAGACAACCTTAGGATGGATTGAGACGAGAAGGAAAAGATTATATATGGTAGGCAGTAAGGCAAAGTGTACACTTGCTCCTGCAACTTGTGTACCTATAATAATATTGTTGTCATAAATAAATAAACTATAAACTAAATATATATAATAATAACAATAAATACATTTATACTTAAATATAATGTCAATGCTAAATATAGATTTTTGGAAATAGGAATAGTATCCTACCGTTAGGAGGAAATGTAGTGTTCTTTTAACATTCTCTTGAAAACGGCTAATGATTGAGCCCGTCTTATCGTAACGGGCAATGCATTCCATAGCCGAACAGCCAGAACAGTAAAAGATTTGTCGAGGAAGTTAGTGGAATGCATCGCCATCTCGAGCCTCAAATTTTCTGATGACCTTAGATATTTTGTATGTGTGTCATGAAGGAACTTAAAACGTTCTTTAAGATAAGGGGGATTAGTGGGATTAAACAAAATGTTGTATAGTAAAGACAGGATATGAGTATTCCGGCGAAGACGTATAGGAAGCCACTTGAGCTTTGAACGAAATTCAGAAATGTGATCATATTTGCGCAAGCCAAATATGAATCTAATACAAACATTTTGAAGTCGCTCAAGTTTATCTAATTGTGCCTCTGTGAGATCCGGGTAGCTGACATCTGCATAATCAAGGATGGGAAGCAGGAGGGATTGTGCGAGCGCAGTTTTGGTGGCAGTCGGGAGAAAGTTCCTCAGTCGTCTCAGGGACCGGACAGATGCAAACACCTTGCGACTAACCTCTTGTAGTTGAGGGCCCCAGGAAAGATGTTTGTCAATAAGTGCTATCATATCCCTGTAAATTGTATACTTAGCGAACGCGAGAAAGTTTAACAATAATTACTAAGAGCAGGTGTTGCAACCTTTATGGAAGCCAATGACAATTTCTGGGTAAAACTGTTTATTTTGCAAAGATGATTATAAGCTTTTTTGTTTTATATAAGTATTGAGAATTTCTTGGAAATACTTATTATTGTTCTTTAAATTCCAATAATCCATTAAAACGTATGAAAACCATACAACGAAAACGATAAGTGCATAAAATATGTATTTTCTTCGAAATTGTTTATTAATGAATAAATAAATATTTTTGACTTTTCTTCGGGTGTTTTATGCAATGATAAGACGCGAATTATATAAAATAGCTAGCTAGCATACTTTTTATATTTTTTTTTTTGTAATAAAATATTAAAGAATAAGTCGGAGTAAAATTTAAAATGGTTTTCAATCGAGTAACAATAGTATAAGCCCCACATTGAAACAGTTCGTACTAGATATATTTATGAGCGAATATTGTTTACGATTTTTTCATAAATTGCTTTATTCTATAGCTACTGGTTTTGGTGCAATGCGAATGTACTTTATTTGTTTATCGGTAACTGTTCATAAATATTTCACTTGTTTATACGCACGTAAATGTCGAAATATTTTTTCATTGAGTGGCGCGTTGGTGAAAAATGTAATGTGGATGTTTGGGTTATTTTACTTTTTACCCGACTGCCAAAGAAGGAGGGTAAAAAGTAAACCACGGTCTGGTGAACGGTGCTATGGGTATCATAAGAAGAATTGAGTGGCCTTCTCTTCGCAGAGAGCAGTTAGAACCAGGTGAGTTACCGCAGGCAGTATTCGTAGAGTTCGACGATCGTTCTGTTAAGGGCAATGAATTGGGTGTGGGGGTTCGCATAGAGCCCTCCACTGTCGACTTTGATGCGCTTCGCGGACAAGGGAAGATTGAACGTCGGATGCTGCCTTTGATACTTTGTTGGGCTGTAACGGTACACAAACTGCAAGGTACCACCTTGGATCGGGCTGTCGTGGACCTATCAAACGTGTTTGCAAAGGGCCAGGCTTATGTAGCCCTAAGCCGTGTTAAAACACTTGCTGGGTTAGCAATAAAAACACTTGACCCAAAAAAGCTGTTGGACCGGCCCCACGACGAATGTTCTTTAACTGAACTTAAACGTTTGCGGGATCTTCAGCAGTAATGACTCACCTAATTCTTTTTCTTCTTCACTACCAACAGTCCAGATTGGCGGTAAATTTATGTTGCGGAGTAACATCACTCGTAATCTAAAGCCAAATGTCGTCGAAATAATTTAAAATGGTACTTACATATACATAGTCTTCTACATCTACAACATTTTCGTTAAATAAAAACAGCTAAAAAGTTATAAATAAAAGAATTATTATTAAAAAAACAAAATACCCGACTGCACACTAAAAAAAGAGTAAAACAAGCCCCACAATAATATTGATCAATCAAATGCTAAAAACTAATTATGTAATACCGTTTAAACAATACCTATATTAAAATACACTACAATATGTGTTCGTAATCGATAGTTAAATAAACAGAAACTTATTTTGAATACAAATTTACTGAATATAATTTATAAATATTGATGGAAAGCATCGCAGGCGGGGACCACCTTGACCGCCACCAACGAAAATTCTGCTAAATGGTGCACAACCGAAATGACTATAAATAAGCCTCTGTTGGTCCCCGCCTGCGATGCTGTCCATCAATATTTATAAATTATATTCAGTAAATTTGTATTCAAAATAAGTTTCTGTTTATTTAACTATCGATTACGAACACATATTGTAGTGTATTTTAATATAGGTATTGTTTAAACGGTATTACATAATTAGTTTTTAGCATTTGATTGATCAATATTATTGTGGGGCTTGTTTTACTCTTTTTTTAGTGTGCAGTCGGGTTTTTTGTTTTTTTTAATAATAATTCTTTTATTTATGTGTATACCTATTAGGGTTTAGGCGATTATTTTAATGTAGAAAATTACAAACAATTTTTTTTAAATTATTGAGTATTCGACAATAAAACACTGATACACAGCTGCATCCGGTTAGACTGGAAGCCGATCCTAACATAGATGGGAAGGGAATTTAGGTAAAATCATTACAACTCATAATCTCGAAAATAATCTGTAAAAACCGGCCAAGTGCGAGTCGGACTCGTGCACGAAGGGTTCCGTAAATTACAGTTAAATCAACCTATCTCAAAAACTATAAGAGATACTTTGATCAAACCAAAAATCGTTGAAAGAGTTAATTAGCATGCATCACCTCTATTTTTTTTAGAATTTTATACCCCGTAGTTATAAAAATAGAGGACATACTTTTTACGACTTTGAGAGCTGATATCTCAAAAACCGTTCACTTTAAGAAAAATGTTTTTTAGAAAACTTTATATCATTTTAAAAGACCTTTCCATTGATACCCCACACGGGTATGTACATCGAAAAAAAAAATTTCATCCCTCAGTTACATGTATGGGGGGCCCCACCCCCAATTCTTTTTTTTACTATTTAGTGTCATATTTTTGTAGCGGTTCATACAACACATATTCCCATCAAATTTCATCACTGTAGTACTTATAGTTTCCGAGTAAATCGGCTGTGACAGACGGACAGACGGACAGACGGACAGACGGACATGACGAAACTATAAGGGTTCCGTTTTTGCCATTTTGGCTACGGAACCCTAAAAACGATAAAAGAAAACCAATTAACCAGCACATCCATTAATGAATTCCAAAATTTTACACGATATCGCTCTCAAAAGCATCATACAACAATCGTCTGTTCACTATAACAACCCTGTAGGTAGCTGCAATTAGCATATTATGGCGAGCGGTTTCACAATCTCTGAGGAAGCGTTCCGTACACAGCCTTGGGGAAACCAATGCCATAGTGAACTCCCAGCCTGTATAAATATAACCAGGAACTGTCATATTAGATGAAATATGGGATTTCGGTTACAGCATGGTAATTTGAGAAGGGACGTCCCTAAGGGTTGCCTATTTCTTTTTGGTGAAATATTTATCAAGTCTTTTAAATATGCTCTTTTTAATACGTTCATCTCAAAGCGCTGAAATAAATGACGTACGAGTGTAAGAAAAAACCATTTCAAATCAAAACCGGGTATCCGACATTTAAAATATCAAGTCGCTCACTAGACAAAAAATTCCCGCCAGTCGACCATTCACCGTCGAATGTAGGTCGGGACGAGCAAGTAAATCCCTCCTTTTAAACTCTGTTAATCCCTCTGGCTTTTCAATTGTGAAACCTTTTCAGGAGGAGTATTACTCGTACAATACTGAGCGGCGCCAAGTCTTGAACGTACGCATTGTCTGACAGACGGCGAGTTTGTAACCTTTTTGCTTCGAACCTTTTTGTTACTTACCAGGTTTTTCATTACAGCAGTGTTGTGACAGATTGGGTTAAACGAATCGGAATATACGGTGATGGATTCGGGTTTTCTTCTTTTGAGATTTTTGTCTGATTAAAGGATTTATTTTCTTCATTCCCATCTTGTATATTTCAGAGGTCGTTACCGCTTGATTACAAACTTTGAAGACAATAAGTTAAAACGTATTTTTTTTGAATTTTAAAGCGTATCATTTTTACGTACTGAAAGCAGTAGGTTTACAGTTTGATCTGTATGTATGTTTGTGGTTATTTATGTCATGTTTGAAGCATTTCTCAAAGTCAAGGTTTTAGGTAGCTATATTATTGAAGTCGGTTTTAATTTTTTTTTTCATATTCCAAATACAAAGATTCTCAAAATTATCAAGTAACCATCAGCAGCTGTTTTTTTTACTTTCTATGTACATTGATCTTATCATAGTTTGAAATGTGACCTATAAAACTTGCGCCGCATCCTTTCCCGTCATGTGCTCATTCGAGACGCTCTAATTTAACATAGTCTTTGGTGCAAGATCTTTCTTTGAGAGATGAGATGTTAGGCACAAATCATGCGAAACACTTCGACTTGGTTTCACTTGCATTTTAGGCTGAGGAATTTTATGGATGTAAATGGAGATGCATTTTTATTTAAACTAGTATTTGAGTAGTCGATTTTAAGTAGTATTTAAGTTCGTGTTATGGCTTTTGATTTATTATTGCACTAGCTTCCGCCAGCGGCTTCGCCTGCGTGGTGTGTTGATAAAAAGTAGCCTATGTGTTAATCCAGGGTATCACCTATCTACATACCAAATTTCAATCAAATCGGTCCAGCCGTTTTTGCGTGATTGAATAACAAACATACATCCATACATTCTCACAAACTTTCACATTTATAATATAAGTAGGATAAGTAGGATTTAATGGAACAAAGTACCTATTATTGGAATTTGGGAATTAGGAATCTCAGAAGAACGTGTACTCATATATTCTATGGGTCAGCCTTCTTATTCGGTTTTCTTGGTTTTACACAATGTGATATAGCAAATAGATATTTAAGATGTAGTAAAATAAGTTAGCAAGGTTACCTATTCTAATAAAAGTAAAGAGAAGATTTTGCCCAAATGTCCATAAACAAACGGAACTCATCATCTCCCAAGCCTTTTCCCAACTATGATGGGGTCGGCTTCCAGTCTCATCGGATGCAGTTAAGTACCAGTGTTTTACAAGGAGCGACTGCCTATCTGACCTCCTCAACCCAGTTACCCGGACAACCCTATACTCCTTAAGACTGGTAAAACGGAAGTAATCTATAAAAATAAATTTACATTTCCACCCTTCACTCAGCGACAAATTTTATATAGCTTGAGGTATAAATATGGAGCGACAATTTCCAAATAAGTTAAGGTATAAATAAGGAAACCCTTAGTCACTTAAAACCTTTTAAGATATTAACCCATTTTCTTTCCTATGACCCTTTTTAGGATTCCGTACCCAAAGGGTAAAACGGGACCCTATTGTTTTCGCTCCTCTGTCCGTCCGTCTGTCACCAGGCTGTATCTCACGAACCGTGATAGTTAGAGAGCTGAAATTTTCACAGATGATGTATTTCTGTTGCCGCTATAACAACAAATAAAAACTGAAAACTAGAATTCAATAAATATTTTGGGGGGCTCCCATACAACAAACGTGTTTTTTTGCTCATGTTAAATGTTGGTACGGAACCCTTCGTGCTCGAGTCCGACTCGCACTTGGCAGGTTTTTTTCTTTACTATGACCCCTTTTCAAATAATGTGGTCATACACTATTTTCACTTTGAAGATCATGTGTACAAAACCTTAGTTTCAATTGAAGATATTGAATCTTTTGATGGTAATACTATTTATATTTATTTACTAGTTTAACTTACTTTTTGCTTGTTTGTTTTGTGTATGTGAATAGAGAAGGTAAAGGAAAAGACGTTTTTTCAAAGAACTGTCTTTCAAATGTTGCTACTGCTATGTATTTTCGATCAGACATATTCAAAGATTCGACCGGAGTTCGGAGAAAAGTGATTTAATTTTGTCGAAGAAAATTGTTCAGTTCGTTATCTCTATATACCATACTTTATTTAAATTGGTAATTATTTTACCATGACCAATTCAAAATTTAAAATTGACACACAACGATATGTAGGTAAAGGTAAAGTAAGCAATCCATAATGCATGATATAAAAGAGCAACCACATTATCTCAATGAATCATCAATTTAAAAACAAAACACGTCTACTTGCACAAAAATAGCATTTTTCCATCACTGCGAACCTGCTAATGAAACAATCCTACCTGCAACGTTCCAAAGCCTATCGCGAATCAAAAAAAAAGAATAAAAATTCGCAAAGCAAACATCAAAAACACGTTTCACTGAGACCAAACAAACATACAAACAGAGTAACTCCCTTCACAATATCAATGTAAATAATACCCGAAGCTTTAAGGATTTATTTAAATTTAAAAGCGATTTAAAAAAGTGTGTTTTGAATTTTAAAACCTGCCTCCGGGAGTCGACGCTCAATTTTGCGGAGTTTTAAATTAGGAATGGAACGATATTGTGTTTTTTGAATTGTTATTAATTTTTTGGAACTGGAAAAAGATAAATCCTTCTTTTTATATTTAAAGCTTTTTAAATATAGAATGAAAATCTATTTTGCTTCGTTTTTACAAGTTTTCACAGGCTACTGTAATATTTGCGCGAAGTGCAATATCCTCAAGGATATTTAACTTTGGTTACACATATACCTCTACACATATCTTATCTTAGCTCTAAAAAAATCTTAAAATCACTCAATAGATAATAATTTAAACATCTGAATGTACCTGGCCATTTACTGCCTTAAGGCACTAAGTCGACCGGACCCGCCATGAGCACAAATGTTTATGGGAAAAAGTTTGTAAATTAGAAGACTTTTCAGAAAACAACAAATCGTGAAAGCTCACTGATGCATTTTCAACCACATGACAAAATTTTTCAAACACAAGCATTGCATGAAATACATATTACACCCATCCGAGTAATACCAGCAGCAATTTGATACCGGTTAGCGTATCCAGTTAGTTGAATACTCCAAGATTTACACCAACTAGCATCGGCGTCAAACTTCATAGGATATTAAAATACCCTGTATGACAGCAGAGCAATCCGTTATTCAGAAGTTTGTTCTGGTTTCATAGTTTAGGTGGTCACGTCAAAACCGGCCTGTTATGTCGAACGAGGTTAGGAATATTCGATAGGCATTTTAAGTTTTACCTTTATTACCTTTGTTAACGCGAATGTTTTTTATTTTTTGTTCCTCTTTTACGCAAAAAATACTTGATTGATTTTGATGCAAATTGGCAGTAATATAGCTTTAATATCAAAATTATATAAAGGTTACTTTTTTCCAAGTGCTAGAAGGAGTTTCCCTTGGATGCGGATGAAACTGCGGGCTACTTCTTGTTGATAATGCTGCTCTGGGCTTCAATTTGTTTCATTAATTAAGGGAAAAGTGCCTTCGTAGTTACACTTAGTGTATAAAAATATACCAGGCAAACTCAAACTCAAAATCGTTTATTCAAATTAGGCTGATAAATAAGCACTTTTCGAACGTCAAAAACAAAAGACAGCTCCCAAAACGCCCGCCCTTCACCACTTCCTATGTGTTTTTGCTGGGAAGAAGAAGTAGGTAGGTTAGTAAAGGTAGTTTCCATCAATTGCCTCTCAAAGAAGGTAAAATAGTGTAAGACATTAAGTTTCATTGCTACTCAGTCATTACTTCTAATAGGAACTGCACTAATTATTTTAGGACACCAATAAAAATTAACAGTTCGCCCATTTATCTAAGTACCCATGAAATCTAATGCCGCATTAAATCTCGCCACGAAATTGCTCTACACGTAACTATAATATGTTTTTCTACCTAACCATACGTGCAACGTCAATACGATTATTTTAACAGAACAAATTCAGACGGCCATACGTCAGACTATAACAAATCATTGGCCATCAAATAGCTCTGAAACGACCAATAAAAACTCCTTTGAGGTCGAACATCTTAATGATTGGCGGTATAAATAAATATTGTTCTCTATTTGAATTTTTGAAATTATTCTATGTATTTGAATTTTTGTTTTCTGAATTGAAAGCAGGTATGCTAGAAGAGATTTCTTTAGAAATAAGCTTTACCTTTGCAAATTCTTTCTTTCCTGTCTTCTTTCTTTATTACTTGTGTGTACAAAAAAATTAAATAAATAAATAAAGTTAAGAAAGCACTCATATTGTTTTATATATTTTTGGTGTATAGGGGTAGCGAATCTTCTGTGCTGTTATAAATATTCAAGGGAAAATAAATTAGTAATAATTTTGTACTGAATGACAGAAGAAGACGCTCAGACTATAACAGTAAAATGAGTCGCTTATCCTAATCCTCATCTCAACCAAAACGGCTAAACTGATTTTCATGAAATTCTGTGTAAAGATAGAAGTGTTTTTTTGTAACAGTCCCTCAAACCGATGATTTCCCAAAAAATACCCAAAAAAAGCGACAACTAACTTACTTTTCTTCGTCAAACAAAACAAAACAAAAAAAAACAACATTTCACCAGTGTCCAATAATAAAAGCGTGTCAAAAGCGCGTCCGAAGCAAGCATGAGTTTGCAATACCGCAGCCGCCGTTAACAAATGAACTTCGGCTGACCATCAGAACGATACCGCGGTACTGGAAATGTGTGACGAACCATCTGTTGGTTTTGTTACTAGTGGTTTTGGGTGAGAAATTTGTGAGATCTTTCTAAAATACATATGTATAATAATAACTAGCTTCTGCCAGCGGTTTCACCCGCATCCCGTGGGAACTACTTTCCGTACCGGGATAAAAAGTAGCCTATAGCCTTCCTCGATAAATGGGCTATCTAACACTCAAATAAATTTTCAAATCGGACCAGTAGTTCCCGAGATTAGCGCGTTCAAACAAACAAACAAACAAACAAACAAACAAACAAACTCTTCAGCTTTATAATATTTGTATAGATTGGAAAGCTGAAGAGTTTTTGTTTGAACGTGGTAATCTTAGAAACTCGTCATAATCTGAATTCCTTTCTCCATCCTTTTTCCAACTATGTTGGGGTCGGTTTCCAGTCTAACCAGATGCAGCTAAGTGTCTTACATGAAGCAACTAAATATATCTGGTAATCTCAGACACTTCTGATCCGAATTGGAAAATTATTTCCGTGTCAGATAGTTGATTCATCGAGAAAGGATACATTTTTACTCAGGCGCACGGAAATGGTATCCACGGTACCGGGTTATATCCCTGACATAAACTTGTCTATTTACATATTAATTAAGTAACTATATGTGTCAGTTCGCGGTAAAAGGTACCTTATGGGTGTTGGCACTTACGACATTATGTTTTTTTAGTCTAAGCAAGATTGTAGAATTTGTATCTCCAAATGACTTAAGCGCCAAAGTCCATAAGGTACCTTTTACCGCGAACTGACACATATGTAGACATCTAGTTTACCGCCTGAACGCTACCGTGTCCCCTTCTATTTCTAAAACATTATTTTATTAGAGGTATTATTTTTAATTTTCTGCCATGTCTTCACAAGTCTGTCGGCCAGACTTCCTATTGGCGACAGTCTTCGTTACGTCGAGTTGATGTATAACGGTAGAACATAATAAATCATTTTATAAATAAATTAACGCTATGATGATGAGTGAATGCGAATTATGAAGGTCAGTCAACTCTAGCAAACCATTTTAACGATTCTTCCGAAACATGGAAATCACATTAAATTCGTGGGTCTCCGCTATCATTTGAACATCTTTAACAGTAAATTGGGTTGAGTAGATCAGATAGGCAAGCCCCATCTAATACACTGCATCCGATACCGACAGGACTTATGTATGGTAGGCAGAAAAAAAAAATCACTCACTGCATTCATTGTGGTTAGTAGAAGAAATAAGAAATGATTACCTGAAAACAAAACAAAAGATTTCGTTAATATCATTAGGAATATATTAAAAAAAATAACAATTTAAATCCACATTTAATTTCTTCAATTTCAACCTTTCAAACAATATTCGTTCAAGTTACCAAAAGTAGTCGCCATAACTTTCGAAAATGCTCGACGGAAAAAATGCCGAAACGACCCCAGTAACAGCACATGTCCAGTAATACAATATGCCTTGATTTATGATATGGAAAGCGATTCTTCTTCGTTATACGTCAAGCGGGGAATTTTTCGCTGTGTTACTTTTGCATGACTGCGAACTTAGATCATTGAAACAGCTGGAACCGCAATGAGCACAAATGGCTACGCGAAAAAGTTTGGTTTAAATACATGAGCGATACACCAACACTTGTCACTGTAACTATTTTAGACGTATAATACAATAAGATAAAATGGTGGATACCGTGTATTACTACTTTATTATACTTTATATCCTACTTCCTCCTAATATTATAAACTAGCTTCTGCCAGCGGTTTCACCCGCATCCCTTGGGAACTACTTCCCGTACCGGGATAAAAAGTAGCCTATAGCCTTCCTCGATAAATGGGCTATCTAACACTGCTGCCGTCTACTAACTAAAAAGCAGCTAAGTGCAAAAAGTCGTTTTCGAGATAACGCAAAAATAAGTGGGAATTGATGTCTCTTGAAAAGTATGCTACCTAGGAACAAGGTTGTAAGTTATATACGTAGGCATAGTCTTTTTGCACAATATGTGATATATTTCATTCATTTATATTAATCACATTTTATTTAAATTCATTTTCTAACTTTTAGCTAAGCAATATTTTTCATTTTTACATAATATACTGCACTATAAGGCCGCTAACCATACCTTAACTGCTTTATAGTAAAGCAATTTATTGTAACTGCCACGTCTTGTACTTATAGTAAAAGTTATGAAAATATACTTAGTTAAAAAGCAGTTAAAGGATTTTAACAGACTTATAGTCTAGTAACTAATACTGGGAAGACTATCTTTGCTTACTTAGAAAGCAGTTATGGGATTTTAACCACTTTGAAGCTCGGTATTGTAAAATATATTTTTATACTGCTTCTTCTATTGCTTAACTAGAAGGCAGTTAAAGATATCTCGCTCGCAATTAACTGCCTTTTAAATAAGCACTTGCAGGTAAAAAGTTGAGAAGTTAAAAACTTTTCTATGAAAATCACTTTATTTTATTTATTAATAAAAAAGAATAGACAATCAGTACGTCTAATTATATTTTGTGTAGGAACTTAACAAATACCTCTAGTTTAATTTTAATTAAACATCATCTCGAGGCTTTTCCCAACTATATTGGGGTCGGCTTCCAGTCTAACCGGATTCAGCTGATTACCAGCGCTTTACAAGGAACGACTGCCTATCTAACCCCCTCAACCCAGTTTTCCGGGCAACCCAATACCCCTTGGTTAAACTGGTGTCAGACTTTCTGGCTTCTGATTACCCGTAACAGCCGGGACCTACAGTAACTAACGTGCCATCCGAAACACAGTCATTGGTGTCAAGATATACTTAGAAAGTACATACAAACTTAGAAAAATTGCATTGGTACTTGCCTGATTTGGAATCGAACCCACGCCCTCATACTTGAGAGGTTGGTTCTTTACCCACTAGGCTACCATGACTTCCACTAGGCCACCAAGATTTCCACTACGCCACCACGACTTTAATTGTAATTAAACATTATAAAATAAAAGAACCAAGTTTTATCAAACTTTTACACATCTTATTCAGTAATGAGATCACAATTACATCTGTAATAATAATCAGTATTCGCGAAACCATAGGAAAAAATATATTATAATTATATTATAAAAATACCCAAAACATCTTAGTATCGTTTTTGAAATCTTCATCATGGCACATGACACATATTGGTTTCAAATTCTTACGCATACGAAATAAACATATCACAATCAAAGATTAATAATTGGAAAGTTGAAATAATATAATTGTGTGTAACAACATAACGTCATAATCAATTAAATATTAGACTTTATATAAAAATATATAAATTCAGCCATTTTTTTATGCTTAAATACTAATTAAACTTTAAAAAAATGAGTAAATCAGATTAGGTAAATAAGCAATTATACCTAGTAACACTCGTGTAGTATTATCAAAATTAAGTAAAGTAAACAAAAATATTTAATAAAACTCTTTTGCAAAAAAACCGGGCACCTATGCGAAATCTTGGTTTTAAGGACTTTGCCAGTATTCCAAAGGGTTTTAATGACTGTAGTATATTACTAGCATCAAAAGGGTTAGTCAAGCATGCGTGAGAGTATATTCTAAATTTGAATTTTGTAGAATTGCTAAGAAACTGGTTGAACCTCGTATTGGACTAATTCCTGGTAGAAAGTTCGTCTTCGTTTTGAAAAGGTTTTGACGTGATTTTTAGAAAACTGATAATGCAGTTTTAATAAATAATTAATGTACCTTTCTGTAAAATCAAACATTTTTGAAAAAACTATGAGTATTTGATAAAATCTTCACCTGCTCTAAATGGTCTATACTGATGATTGATGGCAATGTTAAGAGTTCCGTATTTTCATGTAAAGCGTTCTATTGCTTAGATATTATACCCATGCGGTTTAAAAGATCCCTTTCTCTTAAAAAACCCAATTTAGAGGAGTATGAGTATGCGACAAAACAAATTTAAGTTAGCAGTGCCGATCACAAATCGTCACAAAAAGTCACTATCGATGAGGTTGATTAGCATATAAAACAATAACCCGTTTTTATTTTGAGATGTACAATTATCAAGCCACAAATTTATTGATTGGATATCTCAAAATTTAAGTAAAAAGCTGTAATAAGCACTCATATAATTTTGCGCCATTCTCGTAATTGTGGCGTCAAAAATCAAGAGACGCGCCGCAAGGCCGTCCGCTACGAGCATCCGAAGTGAAAAGGCAGGAATTATAGCCTGAGCTGGTCAAACGCAAACGCAAATCACGAGCGTTTAACTGCTTTTTAGTCTAGTATAGTCGTTTAGCTGCTCTCTAGCGTTTGATATTTAGCTAACACCAATTTCCATACATAACTTAAAAGCCGCTATTGGTGTATAACTGCTTTCTAGTGTAGTTTTTCTTTATAGTTATTTGTAGTACACAATACATTTAGGTAGTTAAAGATGCTTAGCTGCTGTTTAGTCAAGCATGACTACATAACGTACTTTTAGTTAAGTAAATTTAGAAAAAAATTATAAGTACATCAATTTGTCGTTAAAGTATGTTAACCTCTTTCTAGAGAAGTATTGTGGCTTAGCCGCTTTTTAATTAAGGGAGTACCGAAATTTATGTGGTTTAACTGCTCAGCAATGTTCTGTATCTCTAAAACTATAAATCATAGAAAAATGTTTCTTACAGCAAAAGATAGAGCATCGAAAGTTGTATAAGACTACATTAAAAAGTGAAAAACGTCCAACTGTGGCTTAACGGCCTTTTAGTTAGTGGACGGCAGACTGAAAGAATTTTTCAAATCGGACCAGTAGTTCCTGAGATTAGCGCGTTCAAACAAACAAACAAACAAACAAACAAACAAACTCTTCAGCTTTATAATATTAGTATAGATGTGAAAGTTTGATAGAATGTATGGATGTATGTTTGTTATTCTTTTACGCAAAAACGGCTGAACCGATTTAGTTGAAATTTGGTATGTAGATAGGTGATACCCTGGATTAACACATAGGCTACTTTTTATCAACACACCACGCGGGCGAAGCCGCTGGCGGAAGCTAGTAATATTATAAAATTGCGGAAGTTTGAACGTTGCTAAGGCGTTAAATCTGTACTAAGTACATAGTGCATAAAGTATAAATAAATAAATATACATCCACCTCTACATCCACCACAGACTTACGATTTGGTGCCTTTGGCAAAAGGGAAGGCCTGGTAATGCCTCTCCGGTTGGTTCAAAGCTCTAAGACTGCGAACTTCGATACATGAGTCAGCATTGTGCCTCGTATATTATTATGGAACCCTTTATTCAATAATGTTTTGTTTAAATATCAGTCTCTTTGGCGGAAGCTTACTTTGAAGAAAACAGTTTATAGGGTTAAATATGTATTTTTTTCTGAAGATTCTTTTATCTATAGAACAACACCCTTGTAGCAGGATTAAAAAATCTATGCGCTTTCACACTCGGAACAATGAACGAACGAAGCGTTTCGTCGCGAGGAAAATCCGCTAGTCTAAAAACGCTGTTCCACAATTACCTATAGTTTTTTCTTACAATTTGAATTAATAACTCCACTACAACAAAGCAATCATAAAAATTAAATTTAAAATTCGAAACAATAAAACAAAACAATCGACAATCTCCAGAAAGCAACCAACCAGCAAATGGCCAATATATTTCAAATAACGAACGCAGTGAGCACACAAATCCCACTGATTGGTGGCATGTTTGCCCACGCCCACACAAACATGTGTACTTGTGTGTACATATGTGTACTTGTGTACAATACCCACCGCTGGGCAAACAGTTTGCGATGCTTTCTGATGTCTTTGGTACTTCGCTGAGGTAGGATGTGCATTTCGTTGCAACAACAAAGATGGTTTGTTTCTGGACTTGAATAAATGGTTAATGGTTAGGTACCTACTTGTTTGAGAGAAATTTTTAATGGCATCTACCTCTAGAGCAATTAAAATATTAACTGTTAAGCGAAAGAGCAGAATAAAAAAGATTCACTAGGTACTGCATAATTTGTAAACGTAAATGCACCGGATCCTTGATTTATGTATGTACTTTTGTATGTATAGGCTTTCCGGAAGTTTAACAAAAAAGAAAATAATAAGAAATATTTTTGTAATAGAGAAGATTTTTTGTATGGCTGTACATAGGTACGTATACAATGTATTCCAGTTTAAACTTCTTTCGGAAAATGTTAAGTTACAAAGTAAACTATCAATATATAATCCAACAGTTTAATTTTTTTCCATCTCCTGCGATTTCACAATTTTCACGTCACAAAATCATCAAATTACTTCGCAGACATTTTGATATCAAATTATTTTCTTACATAATCATAATATTAGTAATATTATAACAAAAATTACCCCCCAAAATAACCATTAACGCTTAATGAACGTCTATCAACTACCCCAGTACAGATAGCCCAGTATATTTGCAGAGTGTACACAAAGCGCCCAATATCCGCTCAATTTCGGGCCGAACGTTATAAATCTGTTATTTTCTCAAAACGATTTATTTACTGTTTACTGGTACGTTTTGATGATTACTCCTTATTCTGGAATAATTTGGAATTTGTTGTTTTATGGTTGTTTTAATAGAAATGTCAACAAAACTGCAAAATTGGTATTTGTACAAACTATGGTAGCTGACAGAAACAATGGTACTAAAATTATTGTAGAAAGTTTTAATATTTACTACCAATATAAAAGGCAGAAGAAACCTGTTTAAAAATGAGTACCTAAGTAATATCTTGAAACATATAAAGGTCAAACTACTTGAAACTAATAAGAGTTGACATTTGCAGAGGGTAGTATAATTGCAAGCGACCCACCCTTAATGGACTATCGACAAATGAACCATGACCTTTACTACAAATGGCAGTATGTCATAAGTATTAAATACTAGCTTCTGCCAGCGGTTTCACCCGCATCCCGTGGGACCTACTTCCCGTACCGGGATAAAAAGCCTATAGCCTTCCTCGATAAATGGGCTATCTAACACTGAAAGAAATTTTCAAATCGGACCAGTAGTTCCTGAGATTAACGCGTTCAAACAAACAAACAAACAAACTCTTCAGCTTTATAATATTAGTATAGATTCACTCAAAATATAGAAGAAACCCAAGCAATAAATGGTTATCTATACTAATATTATAAAGAGGAAAACTTTGTTTGTTTGTTTGTTTGGTTGTAATGGATAAACTAAAAAACTACTGGACCGATTTTAAATATTCTTTCACCATTAGAAAGCTATATTATCTGCGAGTAACATAGGCTATATTTTATCCCGGTGCGGGCAGTAGCTCCCACGGGACGCGGGTAAAACCGCGGGAAAACAGCTAGTTGTCTTATAAAGTTAAAGACAAGCAAAACCCAAAAAATTACAAAACGTTACAACAAGAAATAACATTTGAAAATATTTCTAACCCACTCAGAATGGTCTGACACAACAAAATTGGGGGCAGAATAGTTGCAGCGAAGCGCCCATATTGCCCGGAAAATATGCATTTTTGTCCAATTTCAAACTGTGTGTCGGCTACCTGTATTTGTGTACCTACGACTGTTGCTTGCATTTTTAAAAATATTACCTTAGAGTGCAATGGGTACCTACGTAACAAGTATATTTCTAAACATATTCTTGCTATAACCATGCTAACTTATTTGACTGCCTCGTTGGTCTAGTGGTCGCAAGCGCAGCTGCTGTTCTCGAGGTCTCGGGTTCGATTCCCGGGTCGGGCCGAAATCGCTTTGTGGGTTTTCTTGAACTTTCACAAAGCAGCCCGTAGTCTGGAAGTTGGTGATTGATTCACCCGTGCATCGGAGAGCACGTAAATGTCGGTCCTGCGCCTGATCTCTTTCCGGTCGTGTCGGATTGCCGTCCCATCGGGTTATGAGAGGGAAGGACTAGTGAGTGCACCTGTGTCTGCGCAAATGTTCGTGCACTATAATATGTCCTGCGCAGCTGGCAGATCTCCTTAAATGAGAACAGCCGCCGTGGCCGAAATCGGCCGTGGATGCCATTATTATAACTCATAGCCATACTTTCGTATAAATGACTCTAAGGTTTTTGCTGTAAACTGCATACTTATACAACATGTAACTTAATTAACGCACATCCTGAAATTAGTTTGTTCAGAATCGTTTACTGAATCGATTTATATCATTTTTAATGTAGGTAATTTTTTATCCCAAAAATAATTAAAACTACGGAAATTATTGTCATATTAACCAAGTACAGTCAAAACAAATTCAAATAGACCGTAACTCAAAGTAATAAGACTTCGTGTATTGTCGGCTTTTTCCGTAGTTTCGTTATGTTGTGTCGAGTCGAGCGGCGCGCGGCGCGATATTTGCGTGCGTAGTAGTATGACCAAAAAGTTCTCCAAGAATTGGTATAACTAATTTAGTAAATAACAATGCATATACACGTTTTATGATTATAACATAATATTCTAATTGGGGTGTTTGAGGGTGTGCGTTAATTACGTTACATGTTGTATAATAGACAAATAGAGAAACATAAACTTAACAAATCTAGCTATACAGCGTAGTCTAGCCCATATATTGAGAAATAATAGAATATTTACAAACACAAAGAACTTGACTTCTAACTGTCGAAGAATAATCAAAACATTTGATTGGAAGACTACAACCCCCCTACAACCTCACAAACATTACCTTTTCATAACATTAAGCACAAATACATTGTCACTTCACCATTCAGAGTCTCCGATTTCGATCTACAAACCGAAATCTCATAGCACAAAATTTCGAGCACGTCCGCAAAATGCACGAACTATTCATTCGGAAGCTGTGACCCGTTATCTGTCGCAAATCTATGCAAATGAAAGGAAGGAACCAGAAGACGACTGTCATAATAATCCGGTTTAATCTCAGCTTCAGGAGCTGTGAAAGTTATTTTATTTTTGGAGTGGGTGATGGAGAAAGTGTAAGACAGTAGGTTTCATGAGATGTTGGAGTTAATTTATTGTTATAACAAAGTTAAATATTAGGTGATATATTTAGTTGAAAAAAATGGGTAAAGAACACAAAAAATATTACAGTTGAAAAAGAAATGGGTAGGTACAGTTTACAAAAAACAGGACAGAAGTTGCTCATAACTACGACACTGTGGCGAAACGATTTTGGAAATAAATTGAAGGAACATCGCCTTTCCATAATATGTGTGTATCAAAACATATCTGTGTGCTGTAGGTCATCCTCCGAGCCTTTTTCCCAATTATGTTGGGGTCGGCTTCCAGTCTAACCGGATTCAGCTGAGTACCAGTGCTTTACAAGAAGCGACTGCCTATCTGACCTCCTCAACCCAGTTACCCGGGCAACCCGATACCCCTTGGTTAGACTGTTGTCAGACTTACTGGCTTCTGACTACCCGTAACGACTACCAAGGATGTTCAATGACAGCCGGGACCTACAGTTTAACGTGCCATCCGAAAAACAGTCAATGGTGTCTAAGATATACTTAGAAAGTACATACAAACTTAGAAAAGTTGCATTGGTACTTGCCTGACCTGGGATCGAACCCGCGCTCTCATATTTGAGAGGCTGGTCCTTTACCCACTAGGCCACCACGACGTTCTGTCTCTGTCTCTCTGTGCTGTAGGTATAGAATAATAATAAGAAAGAACAGCTAAAAAAGCATTATTTCCAATGAAAATTTTGGAACTTTACTTCCCAAACATTACTTTGTGTACATAAATTCAAGTAGTCGAACATTTCCATGAAACATACTTTATGATTCTATCAAAATGTTACCCAATATTGTTTGCAACATATTACTTGGAAAAATGAGGGTAGTCAGGAAAAGGTTCTAAGAATTATGGGATCAATTTAAAATCCCTAGAGTGCAACCGTTTTTAGCCGTGGCAAGCGACGTCATTTGAATTTTACATAGGGATGAATTTCAGGCGATTACTTAAAGCAGCGTTATGCAATAACTTTGTTGGTATTACATGCTTTTGAATAGGTACTAGTTATTTTAAAATTGTCTATTATTTTAAAGATTGTGATGAATAATATTGAGCTGTATTTTAAAAAGTATGATTCGACGATGTAAAAAATATGAATCTGTCCACAAATGTTCGTTACCAAGTGACAACTGAATAACATCTTTTAGCACCCATTGGTAGAGTATAGTTAGGTTCGGTTAGATTTAGACCACAAATTACCATAAACTCCTCAAAACCAGTTTACGATAACCCTAATTGCCATTCTGTCACTTCCAAAAACAGCACACAGAATCAACGCAATAAACTTCACATTGCAAACCAAATAAATTTCAGCGGTGCAAAATTTACACTAAACCAAATGAATATTACGACCAACTCCGCAAATTATGTTTTCGTTTCCCGACTAAGTTGGGTCCTAAATTCGCTAGTAAATATCAAATCTACTTTAAAACCATTGAAGCATAAGATTTTAACTAAAATATCAATGAATTTAATAAAGTATTTGAATTTAATTTTGTTCTGTCTCTTTGCCTAATGGAAGGTTCGATCGAAACTTGAAGTTGGGATCTGACATCTTGAAGGGTTGTCATCAGACATAGGATTTTGATGTATGCGAAATGGGGTGTTTTCATGTTTTGAAGTTTGAAGGGAGACACGTTAGCTTTGACAGGAGTTCGGCATAAAGTATTGAGTATATGGAAGAAAGGGGTGAAGGTAGGGGACGAAAAGTTGATGTCTTTCATGTCATAGGAATCTTTGTACAAAAAGCTGTTTATGTGTATGTTGAAAACACAAATATAAGAAAGGTTCCACGAGTATTCAAGTTAGCACGTGTTTCAAAATTTATTAAATGAGTAAAATTAACTTGTAATTTACGTAAAACTACTAGTCTATTTCAGATAAATCAGTTATCCTAATATTAATAACTACTTCAAAAATTATATAACCCTGAAGGAGTAGTGCTACTTAATTTTCGCTAAAAGGTTCTCCTTTGAAGATATTACTAAGTTGCCGAGTAGTTTTTAGCTCGCAACGCTTTTTTATGTCTTAAAGAACATGGAGTACCTATATTTGAAATCTAAAACTAGGTAATATAGGTAGTACTGCTGGTTGATCCTAAAATGTCATTGATCCGATGTCATAACCTATACAATACGTCATACTCCATTATGGAATCACATCAAATATTCCACAATATATTATTCAATCTGATTCCATCAACGTCCTGAAAACCGAAGTGAAATATACCTATTTCAGTATTCTAATGAAATCGTAACCCTTCGACATCAAACCATGTCCTACGATGTCAACCCTTGGGATAACAAATGTCTCTTTCAACACTTTGAATGCAAGCCACGGGTATTATGTACCCACAAATCTCTGGAGGCTCATCCGTATGCAGCATCCGTCTTATTTACTTTTTAGGGTTCCGTACCCAGAGGGTAAAACGGGACCCTATTGTTTTCGCTCCTCTGTCCGTCCGTCCGTCCGTCCGTCTGCCTGTCACCAGGCTGTATCTCATGAACCGTGATAGTTAGAGAGCTGAAATTTTCACAGATGATGTATTTTTGTTGCCGCTATAACAACAAATACTAAAAACTAGAATTAAATAAATATTTTGGGGGGCTCCCATATAACAAACGTGATTTTTTTACTCATTTTTGCTCGATATCGATAACAGCAGCAGTTAGATGCGGTTTTATAAATAATGGTACGGAACCCTTCGTGCGCGAGTCCGACTCGCACTTGGCCGGTTTTTTCCTTGACAGAATTGCTAGGGTTAAAGGTAAACGAAATTAAAAATATTATCTGGGTTATCTGACTGTTTAGATAGGTCCCCAATGTTTGAAGGACGAAAATTAAGGCTGAATTTTTAGGCCTATCCTCAATTACTGTGTTTTTTGTTTGTTATTGTTGTTGTAATTAAGAAAGGTTGGCTTTTATTATTAAATGTTTTTGGTCTTTTTGTTGGTGAATTTCTGGGTATCAAGGCCAATGGTGAGGACGGAAAGAATTTTATAAATAAAGCTTGAATTTTAACCAGTTGTAGGTCGGAACGCAGATACAATTGATTTTCTATTGTACTATAATTAGCGACAAACAAGAGGTTAGAAGGACAATCAGCGAGAAAACTATTGGATTATACACATTTAGAGCTAGACAACACTAAAATGACAACTGATGTTGAATCTAAAGCAAAAATTAAGAGGGACAATACAGCAGTAACCAATTTTGTCAGTGAAATCCATAAAGAAATAGCTACTTCACTACAAAAAGCTATACACACAGATGAAGCTACTCTATACATAATAGAATCCATAGACACAAGCGTTGCAGATCGTAAGCAACAGTTTCTGCCCCAGTTCGGAGAGACTTGGAACAACAACTTATTATTGTTCGAAGCTGAACACTGAACAGTGTGTAGTAATAATATTAATACTGGATTTGGTGGTGATGTATTATCATTGGTATTGGATTATTTCAAACTCTTTGAAGATTTTACACTGATGACACAATAAACAGTCTATAAACTCGAGACAAATCTTTCTTTTGTAGATGAACAATGTTGAATAATTGGCTATCGTCATAACAGTCATCATGCCTTATATATAGCACATGGGTACTTGATGTAGAATTTCAAGTAAGCCCAAATATAGAAAAACAACTTACAAACAAACATGTATTTTGGGAAGAAAGTGCGTCCTTGACCACTATATAGGCAAAAAAAATAATTGTCAGCTTTTCAATGTAAGCACAAAATATGGGTCAAACATAAATAGTTTTCAATACTTTGGAGAACGAAAACCATTATAACTTGGTCACTGACAATAGCGTCTTTTACTGAAACTCGAACAAGCGATGCAGAATACCTCTACAGATGAAACTTGCAAAACGTTAGGATTTCTTGTTCTCGTACTTTCGAAATATTTATAAAGGCTTTTTGGGTCAAACTTTCGACTTTTTCTGAAGTTAGTAAGAACGGTTAAGCGAACTTTGACGTATACTTTTTGCTTTACTTTGTACTTATAATTTATTGCAACTTAATTGTGGGTATTGCTTGATGTATTGAATACATATACCTACTAGCAAAGACTGCCGTTTCTAATATTCAAACTATCTGTTGATTTACTTACTGGCGATAGAATTTTGACAGTAGCCACAAATCAGTAATGTCAATTTTCTGCCTCTAATAAGCAAAACAAGAGGTAAATAGAATATTAGAAATGGCTAAAATCAAAATCAAAAGTCATTAATTCAAAGTAGGCTGAAAATCAGCACTTTTTGAACGTCAAATCTACAAAAGACAGCCCCCAAAACGCCCGCCCTTCACCACTTCCCTACACACCTTACCCATACCTGTTACTCAAGCAGCTACAAAAAAATGTGTTAAAAAAAAGAGAGAAGGAGGCTAGTGAAGGAAAGTGAAAGCTTTTAGCACAGTTTTCAGAATATCAATGTCATCTACATTTATGAAGTACAAACGGCTCATTGAAAGCGAGACGATGGAACATTGCCAGAAGAGACAGTAAAATGCCAACACCATAACAGCTAATGTAAATATTCCTTAGTCTGGCGTCTCTTCTTTCTTTGGTTGGGAAAAAATTGTGTTTCACATTGTTACCACTTTAATTTTATTAGGTAGCGTAGTACTGGGTTTCACCAGGGCCAAAACCTGCCGGGGCTGCGAGATTGTTCGAAAGAGTTACCACGGCCCTGGTACATAAAGGGCTTAAGAAAGAACATGGTGGGTTCTAGTCAGTGGGAGTCTAACACTGATCACGCTGCACCAGCGGGAGAGGTCATTTGATGATTTCTCGTCAAAAAAAGATCAAGTAGTCTTGTTCGGTAGATTTCTACGTACCTACATCTCATCCATCCTCCGAACCGTTTTCCCAAGTATGTTAGGGTCGGCTTCAGTTCTACGTACCTATATCTGCCAGCCTTTATTTTCGCCAGGCATGGTTCGATAGACAAACCACGACAAAGCTAACCATAGTTTTTGCTGACGCAGGTCATTAATCTGGGCCCCATTCTCCTAAGTTAATAACGTCAAAATTGAATAGAAATCGAATCGCAATATAATCGCAATAGCAGTTTTAACCATATCGGGCATTCTGCTACTAATATAAGACCAATCGTATTCCAACGACATTCGATTGGTTTGCGATTGGTCTGCTATTTTGGTGATTTTGGTCTATACGATAGTTTGCTCTACAATCATATTGCAATCGTATATCATTTGCAGACAAAATGATTCATTATTGAATGACAGAAAAGGATAAAAACGTTTATTTCAAAGAAAAAATAGCGGAATGCCACATAGCCTTCAATCGTAATCGAGTCGTGATTGGATCGCAGTCGAATGTGAATCGTATGTTGCTTAAGTAAAATTAGGAGAATCGGGCCCCTGGTGACCATACTCAGTCACTTTTGTCATCTCTAGACATTGTTTTAGACGGTTAAAGAAATTACAAAAAACTTACATCAAAGACAGTATGCATTTGACAATATGAGTAGGGGTTATATGAAGGGTCTTTATTTACGAGGCAAAATTCATCAAAGAGAATTTGATGTGTATTTTTTGTTTTAATGTTTACACGCTTCTGTTCATCCTTAGAACGTTGTTGGAGAGTTTGGAATTCTCCGCTTCTGTTATCGCTTCCAGGAACATACTGTTTTTGTTCTCGCTCGTTGAGACATGTATTTTATCAGTTTTCCTCAAAGACGGTAGGAACTAGTTTACCTTTTTGATACGTTTTAAGGTATGTATGATACTTTATTGTCCCCAAATACACTAAATGTTATGGAATATTTTTTATTAAGTCCCACAAAGAGTTAAATTAATGTAATGTTCTGTTTGAAAATAAAGAGTACACCGCGGCTCACAATAATTGTGAATTAAAAGCTAGCTGGTGATATAAACCTTTACAATTCATCGCAGTCATTTTCAATTATGTTCCTATACAAACCCAACTTATAGGTTATATAGGCAGTCGCTTCTTGTAAAGCACTGGTACTCAGCTGAATCTGGTTAGACTGGAAGCCGACCCCAACATGATTGGGAAAAAGGCTCGGAGGATGATGACAAACCCAACCTAGCCATGAATACATCTTTTTTGCCTTCTCTCATTTTGTTTGTATAACTTATTCATGGTATCGAGCTTCAATAACCTGAACTAACAGAACATATTTCAAAAGCCCTTGAACTGGACGTAACAACGTACTTCAAATATATTTCACAATATATACAGGGTGAGCTCGTTGAAGCCCAAACTAGCTACAGCTAAGAGGAGAATTCTTGAGCATGTCTACACCAACGGTATTGTTGACTGAATTCTTAGAACTAAGGTGTACATGATAGCCGATTTTGTTGAGACTTTTAGAAAATACATATTTACGACATTTAATTTTTTTATAGCAAAAATATTCTAGGTATACCAAACCTGTATATTGTGTGTTGTGTATTGTGTTGTGCATTGTATATTGTGTGTTTTGTGATAATAGCACAGGCTGGTCAAAATGACATTGTCAGATTTTTCTTTTTGTCTTATTTTGCCATAAAAATTGAATAGGTAAATGATGATCTATCATACTGTCCCATCAGAATTAAAAAATACAGCATCATAGCTTAGTATGAAATAATTTTATTTCAATTTCATCATCATCATCATCAGCCTATCGCAGTCCACTGCTGGACATAGGCCTCTCCAAGTGCACGCCACTGAGATCGATTTTCGGCTTCTCGCATCCAGCTCCTGCCAGCCGTCCTGCGCAAGTCATCACTCCACCGTGCCTGAGGACGTCCTACACTACGTTTGCCGAGGCGTGGTCTCCACTCTAGAACTCGTTTACCCCAACGGTTATCGGTTCTTCGGCTAATATGGCCAGCCCACTGCCACTTCAGCTTGCTGATTCGGTGGGCTATGTCGATGACCTTGGTTCTCTGACGGATTATTTCAATTTAGGCGTATAATATTATCTATAAACTTGCTAAAGGAGATGGGAGCTAGGTAAAAAGATAGTGCAAAAATATGGTAAGTATAAGATGCACTCAGATCTAAGCGTTTTCAAGAGTACTATAACTTAATAGCCATATAAGATCTAGCTCTCTTAGGAATTTTAGGACTGACATTTGAAAAAAATTACGACAATGCTCCAGGATTTCAAATTAGTTAGGCAAAATTTTAATATGTTAATGATTTTTATTTTTCATTGGGATATACCTAACCTTTTGTGAGTTTAGGCCTAATGATCTTAACGCAACTTCCACATGCCTCAAAACAAAACATTTACCTCAAATGTCACATTTTTTTTTATTGTACCTATCCAAAACGCTGTTCCTAGCAATCCTATTGCCCTGTCATATGGGCTTTAATTAGAAAGTTATATAAAAAAATCACTGTAAATCTTTTAACATATTTCATATTCCCAATCAAACATGGTCACACTAGTTAGGTCCGTGCGCCACAATATCGCTCGCGATCCAAGGAATCTATCGTTTGTCCGACAAAGCCAGTTATTTATATAAACGGATAAATACCTGAAAGCCAGATACATAAAGTTCCCCAAGATCTTGAAATATGAATAAAATATCTCTCTGGTACGAGATTTCAGTGTTTAAGTTGGCTCAAATTAATTTGAAAAGGAAAATTATCATTGTTAATGTTACTTTTGTATGAATAGCTGCTGTTGGAATACGTTCGTATTTAAATGATGTCTTCATTGTGGCAATATCTTATATTTGACTACTTCGTTTTATGTCTTGCTAGCTGTTCTTCATTTAGCGGCCCTAAACGGATAAAAAATAACCTATGTCCTTGTCTCAGGCTCAAGACAGATCGTCTAGGCTTCTTGTTTAAAAACAATCCTTTAAATAGGCACAGCAGCTTTGCGCTTTTACGCAAAACACAGCTCAGTTACTTTTGTATTTAGAATATTAGTATCTATGGATACATAAAAAAGGCTTTATAAAGCAAAGTTACAGTTTCAATTTGTAACCGCTTTATTAACAGTACCTACAAATCAATTAATCCATCACCAATCAATCAAAACGTCTTCAAGATTAATCAACCCGGACATAAAACGAGAGATCAACCGAACTGCAAATAACTCGCAATCCAAACATTTCGATCTGGATTCACAAGAAACATCTGAATCTAGACCAGAGATTACACCGCGATCCATCCATCGTAGTTATCCGTTAATTCCTTACGGCCGATCCTAATATTAAATCATCTTTTGCTTCGTATAGGTACTAGATATTGATTTCTGACACTTAAGCGAATGTTAGACATTTCATCATCACCATCATTGTTTTGCGTCATCAGCACAAACCAGCGCTGGGACTCTGTCTCATTTCGGGTCGAAGCATTATGCTGAACGAGGGCCGTATTGCGCATTTTAAGACGCATATTTTCCCTTTCATTTTTTTTTCTCTGTTATGCTCATTTTGTAAAGTGTATATATGCGTCTTATGTTTGCGCAATAAAACTCATTATCTTTCTTTCTTTTCTATTTAAATAAAACTACTTTTACGGATTTTGTCGTTTCGGATCCTTTACAGCATCCATGGTAACGGGCAGACAATTATTTAATTGTATACTAGAGATAGGAATTTCACATTACTTGTATGAGGCTAATGTCAAAATTCCATCCCTAATAAGCAAATCAACAAATACATTGAATATTGGGACGGTCGCTAGTCAGCATATAGTTACCAAAGGTAATGCTCGTATTACGTAGGGAGAAAAGATGATCGGAGATCTCGTATCTAAGGCTGCGTTGTTCCACGCGCTCGTCATAGAGAGTTAGCAAATCCCAGCGAGGCCCACGAGGGCCAAGACCTGCCGGGGCTGCGGGATTATTTGAAGGAGTTATCGCGGCCCTAGTACATAAAGAGCTTAAGTAGGAACATGGTGGGTTTTAATCAGTAAGAGTCAGCGGAAGGTGACTTTCCATCAACAAAAAAATATATATATGGTGGTAAGTGAAATACGAATGGTGGGCATGACCGAAATGATTAGTTACGAGTGAACTAACCAAGCTTTCGGGTTCCTTGAGACATCTGCAGACGATTTTAGGTTTAACAAAAAATGGGCGGGTTGCAAAGAAGACGTTGTCGTTAATACCCAGTTTATGGAAACGTTACTTTTCTTAAGAGATTTCCGTTATGGCTTCTCCGCTCATCATTTTATTCTCCGAGACTCGTACGATTCCTTCGTACAATAGTTAGGGCAACTAGTGGGATTCGAACCTATGTCTAACTTTAAGGGGGGTATCAACGCATTGATAATGCTGGCGTCAGACGGAACGACGGCGACGGGTATGAAAGTTCAGTGACCTGGCAAAACATAAATATTTATTAGACCTGAATGGAAATTAGCAGAAATAAGAACAACGTTATCCATAATTGCATTTATTATATTAATGTACATACCAGCTGTCACCAGCAGTGGAAACAACTCCCCGCCAACGAATAAAAAGCCCGTCACGGTAAATTGACTATTTAGCCTTAAATAATTCTTCAAATTGGTTTCTCATATTAGCGCGGTCTTGAACATAAACAAAGCTTTTTAAATATTACATTATTTATGATACTTTACATTTTTAATTTCAGACAAACGCAACCTAAAAGTCTCCCGTCTGAACGCACCAGTACCCGCATCGAACAAACTACACGACAACTAGGAACATCGAAGTGGGAACATTCGCGGCAGTGGTGACGTCACAACATACTCACACCTATATCAGTCAAGTTTAATACTTGGAGTAAACTGTAAGCACAGATTATTTAATAGTTACTACATAAGTAACAACATTTAAACTCCACGCAAGAAGCACACATAAGTTTAAAATTTTTCAGATCCCCTCGACAAACGCCAACTAAGACTGTCCAGGTTCGACTTTTTTTTGGACAGATAAACGGGCCGATTTTTTGTAGGACTAGGATTTTCTGACCGACTTTTTGCAGGACGTGGTCATTGCAGTATTGCTAACTGTATGTTCTATTTTTCTCCTACAACAAATCTGTCACCGATGACGTATATCGGACTTGAGCGGGCAGCCTAAAAGTCTGCAGTTTTACCAACTACGAAGTATCTAGATGTCGGTAAATTCGCGGGAGTGGTGACGTCACAACCTACTCATACCTATGTACATCAGTCAAGTTTAATTCTAGGGATAAACTATGAGTGTCTCGGCGACTGAGGTTCGTTACTTGCTTAACTTTGACTGTCAGTTCTGATTTTGGACTGGCTTTTGATTTAATAATGGCGATGAAAAATATATTTTGAAAAGGTGAATAAAAAAATAGTGTGAGAGGTATAAAAATATTACTTTATATAAATTACCTAAACAGGGTAAAAATAGCCTATGTCCTTCCTCTGGTCTAAGATTATATGTGTGCTTTGGCGTGAGGGATTCAGACAGATAGATTTAGGTACTTTCACATTTATAATTTTGGTAAGGATTTTTATTCCCTAAAAATAAAAATAGCAAGTCACGCAGTTTCTCTTAGCAACTATTATTAAAATCTTATCCCACCAAAAACATTAAATGTAAAAAAAAAGCCAATCCTCTACGCAATTCCTCCACCGTAAAAAGTTTTGAGATCGCATAGAAGCCAAGTCCTGTTCAACTTTATTTGTAATAATAAATCAATATTTTGTGACTATATCAATAGTTTTGTTCACATTACAATATTATTGACTTGGCCATGAGCACAATAAACTATATATATATATATAATACAGCATATCTTGGAGAGGTGAAAGTCAAACATGAAGTTTAATATCACAGAATTATTTATTTATTATTTACTTTTAGTTTATTCAATTGTTACTAAATGACCGACAGTCAGTATCATCCAACATCAATGAACTGCACATGTACTATGGCGCATGTTTAATCCATGGTGATCTCAAATTCCAATCAGTCCAATCGTAAAATCATGTCCATATAGAATTTATCAATTCAATGGTACACACAATTTATCAATGTAATTTACACATTATTTCAAGGAGCGACTTTTAACTTGTGCTCATGGCCAAGACAATATTATTGTAATGTGAATAAAACTATTGATATAGTCACAAAATATTGATTTATTATTACAAATAAAGTTGAACAGGACTTGGCTTCTATGCGATCTCAAAACTTTTTACGGTGGAGGAATTGCGTAGAGGATTGGCTTTTTTTTACATTTAATGTTTTTGGTGGGATCTCATTTATTTTTTGTAGGTCTCTTTCTTCTCTAAGTATATAACAAATTAAATTAATTTACATGCAACTAACTAAATATGTACACCTAAAGTAGCACGTAAACAACTTGTTTTTAAATAAACTAAAAAATTTCAAAATTGTCGAATTTTTGAATCGAATATCTTTTAGAATAAAAGAGATTTATTTCAGAGGTAGATGGCGCTATTACATGAAATTATAGGATTTTTTTAAAGTACTACTTATACTAAGCTATGTAACGAAACCATAGCGCGATTTAGACCAGGACAACGCCATCTATCGAGCGAGCATGCAGTATTTATCGCACTGCATTAATATGAAAGATTTTATCATTATTCATTTCATTTTAACCTAGCTTTTTTATTCATATGTATGTATATTTAATACATAATAACAATATACCACACTACGTAACAATAAAACAAATAGTAACATAATATATTGTACATAAATAACAAAGTTATCAATGCAGTCAAAATTCATACACAATGTTCTTGAAAAACCGCAAATATAAATTTGTTTCCTATTTTTTATTAAGTTTTAAGGTTTTTATAATTTTCCCTTTATATGTAGCTAATAACCTATCTTGGTGCCAAATTTGAAGGTTCTCAATTTGCTAGAAGTACCTTAGACTTTTGATGATCGGTCAGTGAGTGAGTCAGTGACAAAATGGTGTAACTTTGATCGCTCATAACTCGTAAACTATTTATTCAAATGTCTTGTAATTTTGAGACTGAGCTTGTTCTAATACTTACTCTTGGTCATCGAAAACCTAAACTCCTAGCTTTGTTCACATGGAAGATACAGGGGGCTGAAATAGCCGCGAAACGCTTCGAGAAAAGATGGTACGGCCGTGCCCGCTTTGCTCGAGTCTTGGCTAGGGCACTGCCGTGCCCTCAGATTAGCTGATATCATTAAATCTTTACAATAATACTTTACCTAAACGCTGTTAACCAATTTACACGTATAAGACCTTGGTATGTCTGTATGTGCGTCTACATAGATAAACCTCATAACATTCACGTAATTCTAGCTAGCTGTCTAGATATTTGGGTCGATCGTTTGATGTCTAATAGAGTTGTGTTACTATGATGTGTACGTTGAAAGCTAATCGTTGCTATTTGTGACGTCTTTACTTGGTCATACAAAAGTCTTATTATATTAACTAATATTTTTTTTTACTTATTTTCGTACTCATCAACTAATAACTGTTATAAATGCCAAAGTAACTTTGGCTATCTGTACGGATTCCACTCCAAAACGAATGTATCGATTTTAATGTTTGGTACACAGATAGTCTGGAGCCCGAGAAAATACAACTTCTACTTTATATCTAAGTGGGGAATATAGTTTCCTCGGGGCGGAGATTGAAACGCGGGTAATATAAAGTTTTATATAATTTATTCAAAATATTTTCGGTGAGTCCTCAGGCACGGTGGAGTGATGACTTGCGCAAGACGGCTGGCAGGAGCTGGATGCGAGAAGCCGAAAATCGATCTCAGTGGCGTGCACTTGGAGAGGCCTATGTCCAGCAGTGGACTGCGATAGGCTGATGATGATTGTAGGTGACAGCCAAAACAACAGATAACAAAGAAATAGAAACCGAACACACCCCTAAAATTGGATATAATAACACACACTCAATAAAAGTTTCTTACACACAAATTCACGCACACAACCAAGTAAGTAAATAAACATGTCACAATTTTACCAATAAAGCGATTTAAGAAACGCTCCCAGTTTCCCTTAATATAGTTACATTAAGATTGCGAACGAAAAGCAATAAACCAAACGATTTATACCTACTGAAATGCATAAAATTTGTTGTTTCCTAAATCGTTTTCTGAATGTTTACGTTCAGTTTGAGATACTTGTTGATACGGCGACGGAAGAAAGGGGAATTGGGTATACGAAGTGTAGTGTCGATACTTAGAGTACGCACATACTGCAAACTTTTAGTCGGCCGACAGTTTTTTGGGCTCATAAATCAGTGTGAAAATGAATGGTATCTAGTATACACGTAATATCGATCAGGTATTTGGCCGGTATCAAACTGAACAATAACTTTGATGGAATTCACGATTTTTTTGAAAACATTTTTTTTAAGGGTTCCGTACCCAAAGGGTAAAACGGGACCTATAGTTCGCTCCTCTGTCCGTCCGTCCGTCTGCCACCAGGCTGTATCTCATGAACCCTGATAGTTAGATAGTTGAAATTTCCACAGATGATGTATTTCTGTGGCCGCTATAACAACAAATACTGAAAACTAGAATAAAATAAATGTTTTGGGGGGCTCCCATACAACAAACGTGAGTTTTTGCTCATTTTTGCTCGATATCGATAACGACAACAATATTTACAGAATATGGAATGTATTATAGTACGGAAACCTTCGTGCGCGATTCCGTTTGGCCGGTTTTTTTACAACCATTGGGCCAACTGTTGGCCGGCTGTTTAGTCTGCGGTGTGCTGATACTTAGATGTGGGGGAGATTTGGAATATGGGGTGGTTTGGGGCGTTTTGTATATAAATGTAAAGATTCCGTGACGATATATGGCAGGTAATTTCTTTTAGTATATTTTGTATGCGTATTATAGTCGTCATCAAAGGCCCTCGCAACTTCGAAAATCAATCAAAGAATAAATGATTTTTGATTTCATCTATATAAATATCTATGTAAATAAACATTAAAACGTTAGTATAAATATTTTTGATAACACTGTCCAATCATCATCTTTTTAGCTCTTTCACTACTAAGTTAGGATCAGCTTCCAGTCTTAACGGATGCATCTGACTACATTTTTACATTGAGCGTGCCTACGTGGCTACATCAAGAATGGAAAAGTTCTCTTTACATTTTAATCCTTTGTTAACTTTGAATACTAATGAGCTACAGGCTTTAAATACCACATAACGGACCTAGGTTTAAATACCAAATGGTTTAAACAACAATTATAACCATCCTCTCATTCCTGAAATCCCAACTAAACTAAGGGAGGTCAGAAATACCAAGCCAAGCCATCATGATTTATTCTGAAGCCAAACATTCCTTCATACCAACTCCGAATATCAGGCTAAATAAACGATAAATCTATATTGACGTAAACCGAAGGTGTGTTCAGAATATATAGTATTTTTGGCTCCGTTGTCTGTTTGCCATTTTAGATCTTGAAGCTAGAATTTTCTTTGGGGTTATTTGAAGTGGTTCTTATGTGTTTTTGGAAGTTTGGAGTACTTGTAATGTCAATATTGTGGTAGTTTCGATGTCAAGATTGTTTAAAAAATATTTGATGTCCAACGAGATCATTCATTGTATGAAGACGTACCATCACCTGCCTAGACTTTTCCCAATTATGTTGGTATATGTGACCTCAATTCAGAGGCCTTGGGAACTGGTTGTCAGACTTTCTGGCTGAGGACTACTCGAAATGTCTGTCAGTAATATTAATGACAGACGGCTCTCCAAAAAATACTTACAGATCTTATGACATGTACAGAAACGATCAACAGGAAAAATGGTTATAATCTAGATAAAGTTGTAACAATAGTATCATTGTAGGGAGTACCTGAGTAACTGATTGTAGCACAAATCCCGCTCCATAACATATAAAGACAAATAGTAGCTGCGCCTGACTACACTGTAAATATGATTTTATTGGTTCGCCAAACGTAACTAGGTCTCAACCAATCTCTTGTATAAATACTTAGTATTGTTTTCCTAATAATTGGCACAAATTGAAGGAACACAGGTGTTAATACCAAACAATATACCTACATTTTGGGTCTTTGTTTTTAGTACTATAAATATAGGTATTATAGCAAATATTTGGTAATTTGCAAGTTCGAATCTATACCTACTAATATTATACGGCTGATTAGTTTGTTCCTTTGCGTGTACATCTCAGAAACTACCGATTCGATTTGGAACCATTATTTCAATGTTAGACAGCCTATTTATCGAGGAAGGGTATAAACTATTTTATCGAAATATGTATGTAGATTCCTCAAATGTTAAGCTAATGAGTTCGATCTTTACCTTTTTCTTATTTAAACCCTATCAGGTTCCGCTGCCATCATATTGCAGAGCCGCGGTAGCTCCTTAACAAAATCCCACAATGTTTACAGAACCAAAAAATACACAAAATTGTGCCATCTCTTTCCAAATCGTCACACGTAGCGAAAAAGCTAAAGTGACACTTATATTTCCAAATATAATTTCAGCATAGAATTTTTCCATGCCCACGACAGTTAACATATTAGGCGGATCACCCACGATGACATGTCTTCACGCGTTTTTTTGCGACTCGCAAGTGCGACGCGACTGTCATGCGTCAGAATCACGCAGTATAGACAGTTGCAAGTCACTTTGACCTTTACACTCCTACTGTAAACTGACAACGCTTTTATGGTATGCAAAACTAGTAGATTATCATGAAAATGCAAGTAGTATAAGTATTTCGTTTTATAGCAAATTAAGTTTCGTTGGAGTCTAGGTATACATGATGTGAAATTCCGAAAAAAAAAAATCATTAAATGCATATCCGAATTCTCAAGGAATGCCAGTAAAACTGTGGATAAAGTAGACAATAATACAAATTCAAAGACACCTATTTTAACAAGGTAATCACTTTGAAAAATCTGCTTTTCACGTGATTTTGCCGTGACGTATAACATAACCGTTAGAGACCGCCCTTAGGCCCGTTACAAGCTTCACGCCAAATGCGTGAGATGTGATCGAGTGTATTGTCGTGTACGCGGTACGTATGGTAGCACCTGATAATGCGTATTGACGGCTTGAAGACATTTTGCTGTTGTGTGGGCACGTGAGTAAAGGAGGTTGAATTTATATGGATAACTGTTTGGTGCGGCATTGGCGTTTGTATTGTGATAGGACAAAATATTGAATATTAGTCAGAAATATGATTTTTTTTAGGAAGAAGAAAGCTAAAAGTTAGCAATGGTTTAAAGATTTTGCTATTTTTAACGTGTTCTTATTATTTTCATGGTCAAATTCTGTGTGTCTCTAAACAAATTATTGTGTACAACTGATAGTACTAAAGTTCCGACTGTACCTTTGGAATTATCTCTAAAAAAGTGATCCTATAAGGGTTCCGTTTTTTCCTTTTGAGGTACGGAACCCTAAAAACAGACATATTTCAAAACCATACTTTACAGTGACTAACCAACATATCGTCCAGAAATACTGCTTAAAAAAATATATAAATCAGTCCAAAAACCAAATAAAAATGTACCGAACCATCCTTTTAGCAAAGTGTGAAGACAGATTTCAAGTTGTGAATAAGTCTGCGGTTAGGTCTGAAGTTAGGTCTAACTTTTCAGACTGATGTACCTAGGACGGGCCGCTCCAAGTTTCGCGGAGATACATCTTGCTACACACTTTGATCTTAGATTGGGAGATGCTGGATAAGAATTTTGTGACTTTCCGTACTTTTCTTTGCGAAAATAACGCATTATTTTAAACCTTATTATACACTTTTTCAGATCTTTTAAAAAGGATAGAGTGAGAGATTCACTTTCCCTGTATCTTTTTTCTTTTATATTCAGTGTGTTCAGCTTTATAATGATCGTTCATCATCATCATCATCATCTCAGCCATAGGACGTCCACTGCTGAACATAGGCCTCCCCCTTAGATCTCCACAGATACCTGTTGGAGGCGACTTAACGATAATGATCGTTAACAAAATGTATTCGCCTACATTAAAACTAGATATAATTACGTGATCATTTTGACTTCTTTTAAGTGTACTTCTAACTGAGGTTAGAAGTATTCTTCTTCTGTGAGAATACTTCTAACCTCAAATTCATTCACAAAACTATATATCTACTTAAATACCTTATCCAGACCTCAACAATCCAGGTACTCAAAATAAACTTCAGAAGGCGACTGAAAATCTCTTTACCTGAAACAAAAGACAACGGCGTTAATGATTTTCATAAAGTTGCATTTAACTTTTGAACTCAAAACCTCTCAAAATTGTAGGGCGCTTATGAAAACCTGACGAGGCACTATTTATGTAAATGTTTTGAGAAAATAAGCTAAGTTTACTGAAACGAAATGAAATTATTATGTTGTTTTAGCTGAGAAGTGTCGTAATAGATGACTGTTATTTCGAAATTATAGAAATCAAAATTACAAATCTTGAGATACCTTCTTTAAGGTTTCTTGTGAATTGGATTAATGCGAAATTAGGTACGAAAATATGAAACAAACAAGCATCAAAAATCGAAGATAAATTAAACATAATAAAAAAATACGTGTGGCACTCGGGGACTGCCGCGGTAAAGCTATTGCATAGCGTACAATACGTCTAATCGCACGACACACAGCGCCGTGTCGAAGACTGCCGAACTGACACGACGTTAGACGATGCACGGCCTTCAAGCCACACCTCCGTGCCCGTCGGAGTGGGGAGCGTGAGGTTTTTTCGTTACGGAATTATGAAGCTATGCAATAGCTTAAAAAACATCTTTAGACACTTGTTTTACATTCTCACTTTTGGTCTTTGCTAGATTTTTCGAAGGATAACAAAGCACACGTTTTTAAGACTCATAAAAACAACGAGTATTCTGTCCTTATTTTTACGGGCCTTCAAAATAAGTACCTACTATCTAAAATTGTATTGTAAACTCCAGTCTCCTCTGAAAACCTACTAAAAGCTAAAAGTTGCAAAATTAATTTATCTTCTTTAATTTTAATGTTAACCAACATCATACCTACGATGTGTTTCAATTAAAGCAGTGATGAGGCATGACACATTAAATTTTCCACGCTGTGCCTACAAATCGCAGACATCTAAAATATCCGGAATTTACCTAGATTTATTTTTACGTTAATTTTACAGGCTAGAAGTTTTACCTGAATGTTATAATTATGGTGATGTAGTGTAGACTAAACAGTAAGGACATACTCAAGCATCTGCAGAACAAATTCTGCAAAAGACTTATGTACACAAATATTATAAAAAACCTCCAAGTGCGAGTCGGACTCGCGCACGAAGGGTTCCGTACCGCATCTACCTGTTGCCGTTTCGATATCGAGCAAATAAATCACGTTTGTTGTATGGGAGCCCCCCGAAATGTTTATTTTATGCTAGTTTTCAGTATTCATTGTTATAGCGGCAACAGAAATATATCATCTGTGAAAATTTCAACTCTCTTACTATCACGGTTAATGAGATACAACCTGGTGACAGACAGACGGACGGACGGACGCACAGACAGACGGACAAAGGAGCGAAAACAATAGGGTCCCGTTTTACCCTTTGGGTACGGAACCTTAAAATTAAGAGTTTGGTTATTTAACTACATACTGGGTAAAAACTACAGACTTGGGAAAAAGCTAGGCAGCTGATGGTCACATTTCCCGAACTATGTTGAGTTCGACTTTCAATGTCACCTAATGCAGCTGAGATTTTATCGACATTTATCCGAGTGCACGGAATAGTTCCCACGGGAATTAGGCTAAACAGCTCGTAGAGGAAAGTATAATTTTTTCCTCAATGTTATATGCACTGAGAATAATCATAATTTTGGTAAAATGGTATCTAATATTCAGGCACGTGTGAACGCCGCCCGAGTGGAAAGGGAAAAAACACGTGCGCCATTATTTGCAAAGGGTATTTTCCTGTAACTCTATGTATGTTGAATGTTGAAACGTAAATTACTAGGATTCGCAAAACTTTTTAACACAAGAAATAGGCATGGTTTCATATTTTGAGCGGCAGATTTATGATTCCACGTGACGCTAATTTACTTTCGCTAAATATTTTGGGTCGTTCGTCGTTTCGCCCCACAAGCGATTGGCACCGCGGTGCCAATCGACGAAGTACAGTTTTTGAATGGGTCGATTCGCACCACAGTTTTTGTTTTAGTTTTGTTCGGGGCGAATTGCCCAAGGTATCTTAAGCATAGGTCGATTCGCACCACGCAGCAAAACTTTTGGTTAACTCATTTCAAATATTGTCAATTCCAATTATTTATTTGTACAGTCGCTACGAAAACTGACATCATCTACCAGGAGAGCGTGTGCGAAGTGTAAATGTGAGTGAATTGTGTTGAAAAGGATTAGGGTAAAACTCTAGGAATATTAACAGTTGGGAAAACTCGGCCTGAAAAGCACGGGCCAGATTACCATGAGAAGAAAGTAACGTAGGTAAATCGACCCATTGAAAATAAAATATTTTTCCTGAAATCTGGTAGTTGTGAAAATTTTCACAGCTCAAATTCGTCAGGAGGCCAAAAGACTTAGATCTTTTTCATAATTTTCATCAAAAATATTATAAGTAAAATACTTGGTCTAGAAAAATGGACTCCTAGTACCTAATAATATAAACTTTGTTACTACTGTGTACCTCATATTTTTATATATTTTTTTAACTATAATTTTTATTTACATAGTTATATACACAGATATTTACAACACAAAAAAAAACTATCCTAGTAAAACAAAAAAAAAATAAAAAAATTACACTATATCTAAAAGGCGTCAAAAAATTCATCCCCATCGCTGTCAACTGGGAGCGTACCCAAGAGGCTGGCAGCATTACCTCGTTGGATGGCCATGCTGATCCTTTGTCCGAGGTAATATCCAGCCTTTTGGTCACGAGAAGCGTACGCTTTTTTTTTATATTTACCTTTTGCATCAAAATTGAGATTATTTTAACTATCTTATATTGGGTACTAAAAGTCGTGGTGGCCTAGTGGGTAAAGGACTAACCTCTCAAGTATGAGGGCGCGGGTTCGATCCCAGGTCAGGCAAGTACCAATGCAACTTTTCTAAGTTTGTATGTACTTTCTTAGTATATCTTAGACACCATTGACTGTGTTTCGGATGGCACGTTAAACTGTAGGTCCCGGCTGTCATTGAACATCCTTGACAGTCGTTACGGGTAGTCAGAAGCCAGTAAGTCTGACACCAGTCTAACTAAGGGGTATCGGGTTGCCCGGGGAACTGGGTTGAGGAGGTCAGATAGGCAGTCGCTTCTTGTAAAGCACTGGTACTCAGCTGAATCCGGTTAGACTGGAAGCCGACCCCAACAGGATTGGGAAAAAGGCTCGGAGGATGATTATATTAGGTACTAAGAGTTCAGCATTTTAGACAAATTCATCCTCATTCTCCGAGCCTTTTTCCCAACTATGTTGGGGTCAGGATCTGAGTACCAGTGCTTTTTTTGCTTTGCAACCTAGTTACCCAGGCAACCCTTTGGTTAGACTGGTGTCAGAGTTACTGGCTTCCGACAACCCGAATATTAGAGAAAGTAATTTATGCGAACTTCGAAAATATTCTGACTAATTAGCTGTTTCACCCGCTTCAAGGAAAGTGATCGTTGATTACTGACGTGATACATGCATTGTATTTTATTTAATTCTTTTGCCTTTTTCTTTTGAATTTATTATAGTTAATAAGAACCACTACTTAGCGAGAACTGATAATAATTGATCTTGATATTGAGTTGTGTAGCAGTGAGTACGTCTTGCTCCCTTAGACGGCACTGCTTACGGTAGCGTCGGCGGTCGGGTTGCCTCCCTTCTTCAAGAATGTGCGAGAGGGGCGATATAATATTGCACACAAATGTATATATTATAAATTGTTGAAAGGTTCTTCTAACCTACAGACAGACATGTGTTGCTGGGGAGTTTGTTGCACCACTTCTTCTTCCCAGCAAAATGTTTTTTTAATGAAAATTATGAAAAATATCTAAGTCTTTTTGCCTCCTGAGAATTTTGAGCTGTGAAAAATTTCACAACTACCAGATTTCATGAAATTAAGTTCTAATGGGTGCTTACGCTAACTTCAAAAATATTCTGAATAACTAGCTATTCCACGCGGTCTCACCCGCGCCCCGAGGGATTTACTTCAAGTATTTTATGCTGTCCTAGTACATCGTAAGATGAAACTGGGTGCCAGAAAAGTTCAAAAGTTCAGATACATTTTTTCGGTTTTGAAGTATGGATAAAACTTCGGTAGGTAATGATACTACATGGAAAATGTTATAATAAAAACTGCTTATCTCCTCTGACTACAATCACAATTTCAAAAAAAGAACTGTTTCATATTGTGGGGCGAATCAACCCATTCCAAATGTGTAGTTCGTCGATTGGCACCGCGGGGCGAATCGACCTATTCAAAAATTGTACTTCGTCGATTGGCACCGCGGTGCCAATCGCTTGTGGGGCGAAACGACGAACGACCCAATATTTTTATATCATTCTAATCTTATATTGTTAAACTAAAGTAACTAAGAACAGAATAACATAAACTATTGCCTTTATCACGTTTTGCACAGATACAAATTATTCTATAGAACCACTTTTCTACTGGTGGAAACCGCCTGAAAATCCGTAAAATTTTAGTATTTGTGCTTTGGCGCAAATACAAGGTGTTGATTTGCATTTGTGTCATATTTCAGGAGGAGGACATAAAATACGTAAATAATCGATTGTAATTACAGTAGATTGGAAATAGCAAATATGCACTGCTTTTTTTGTCATTGTAATGTCGTAGTATTTCAGAAGTAATCCAATATTATAAATGAAATTTATGAATGATCGTTGCGTATGCTTTGTGTTTGCGTTTGTGTGAGGGCGCAGCACGGTTTTAAGGCCAATAACGCACGCGCCATATTTAAATACGGCTAGATGACATTAACGGAATTCCGAAAAAAAAAAAAAAATACGTACCAATTTTTTTGTTTATTTGGGTCAAGAATCATTAGCATAATTACGTCCTTGAATATGGCACGGATGCAAATCAACAGCTTGTAGATAGGAGAACACATTGCTATGACTAAGACAACACTATTTCAGTGGCAACAATGTTTCAAATGGAGTGACATTAAAATTTGAGCGTAAATCTTACAATACGTAAAACATAAATAGCTTATACCTAGACAATAAAAACCTACAAACATTTCAAAATGACAATCTCAAACAAACCATCACACTGATTTCTAAACAGCACATTACAAAAGCTATACAAAGTAGATTTACTGTTAAACAGTAACTGTGGGCCAGAGACGTTAAAACTGTGAATAAATCTTAACTGACGCATTTGAACCATCTTAGTTATGTCGTTTATCAACCGGTGTTTGCGTTTCGTGTAGTTAAAGATAACTGTCAGCGGTGATTCAGGGGTTTAGAAGAAAAACTGAGATTACAAAATTGCCTTCATCATTTTTTTCATTTCAGTGAGTTATCATGAAGCTTTTTTTATGGGAAATCATCGAATGACCCCCTCCCGCTGTGGGTGCAGCGTGAGGGAGTATCAGACTCTTACTGACTAAAACCTATCATGTTCCTTGTTAGGCCTTTTATGTACCAGGGCCGCGGTAACTCTTCCGAACAATCCCGCAACCCCGGTAGGCCTTGGCCCTGGTGGGCCCCGATGGGCAAAGCTATCATGAAGTTTGGTTTCATATTTTGGCAAAATATGGCTACAAAATGGACCAGTATGACGTAACACAATGTTCCCTAGACTGTAAATTATTGAAAGCCTGGCTAGACTTTCCTCAACTATATTGGGGTCAGTTTCCATTCTAATTGGATGCAACTGAATACCAGTGTTTTACATGGAGCGAATCTGAGTTTATATGGTTTATTTGATCTCCTCTACGTTACACGGGTAACATCCGATAACCCTTGATTAATTTGATAGTCAGCTTTCTTCCCTGTAATGACAATCAAAGTTGCTCAAACTGCAGTTATATAATCTCTTTGGAAAATAAAAAAAGTGTCTCACTGCGAGTGCTTACAATTCCACGTCAGAGCCCGTCAGGCGAATTTGAGTACACTCTGACACCAGGGCTTGCTAGGTGTTTAGACCTGCAGGTCACTCGATAAGAAGAATGCGAGTTTTATTCTTTACTAAATTTTGCCCGCGACTTCGTTCGCGTGGAATAGTGACTTCCGGCAGATTTTTGTTTTGACCAAAAGATGGCGCTATATGTCCGGAATAAATTTTATTTTTTATTATTATATTTTTTTGTAATACAAACTATCCTATATCCTTTCTCAAGTTTTGGAACTTGAGAAAGTACCTACGTCTGTACCAAATTTCACACAAATCGGTTCAGTAGTTTAGGCGTGAAGAAAAGACAGACAGACAGACAGACAGATTTACTTTCACATTTATAATATTAGTTAGGATTGTACACCATGTTTTATACATATAAAATCACTATAATTACTGAGTCACTAAAAGGCACATCAAAATACTCAGTATCCAATACCCACCCACGCATAACCTAAAACCGTTCACAAAATATAGGTAACATGTCACTGCTCTGGCGAACTACGAAAGGTCAGGTATACACTCTCCGACAATTGGATAACCGTAATTGATCCCGTGTGACAAGCACTCGTGTTTGCTAGTCTGTACGTGCCTTAGTAATGGGCTTCGACTGGCTGTGGGGATATTATTTGGTTGAAGGGATGACAAAATGTTTATTAGACTGGCATTTTCTTGAGACCTGAGGGAACTACCTCCTGCACACGTATAAAAATAAGCATACATATGTCCTTTCTGAGTTCTAGACAATCTGAATACCCATCGAAATCGGATGAGTAGTTTTGAGAATTTGTGATTTTTTGGAGATATTGGTTTCTTTGGAGTTAGGAGAACTTCAGTAGTTCAAAATAGAACTATTTAGTGATCTAATCCTTTAAATCTTAAGCTAATTAACAGCCCAATCTGCAGCTATGGATAGCCACGGCCCATTATTATGAAAACCTGACCACCATTAAAAAAAGTATTTAAAAAACTAAACCTCCCTCCTACTACATCATCCTCCGAGCCTTTTTCCCAACTATGTTGGGGTCGGCTTCCAGTCTAACCGGATTCAGCTGAGTACCAGTGCTTTACAAGAAGCGACTGCCTATCTGACCTCCTCAACCCAGTTACCCGGGCAACCCGATACCCCTTGGTTAGACTGGTGTCAGACTTACTGGCTTCTGACTACCCGTAACGACTGCCAAGGATGTTCAATGACAGCCGGGACCTACAGTTTAACGTGCCATCCGAAACACAATCATTGATGTCTAAGATATACTTAGAAAGTACATACAAACTTAGAAAAGTTGCATTGGTACTTGCCTGACCTGGAATCGAACCCGCGCCCTCACACTCAAGAGGTTGGTTCTTTGTCCACTAGGCCACCACGACTCCCTCCCTCCTACTACGTAACCAGTAATTGAAGCCAAAAGCGAAAACTATATCCATATACCTACATAAAAATATAAAATGTCCTTTAGCGTCTATTCCTGCTTACCCTCGGTAGCCTAAGAGTCCATTCAGTACGTTAGTTCTCGCTCCACTGCGTACAGTTAACGAGCCTGATTTTATTTCTAGAATTTTCCACATACAATTTTGTAAGAACTTAGAATTTTAAGCTCTATTTTTTTTTAGTCTGACAACACTTTGAAAGGCTTTTAGAAGCTGGCAGTAATTAGTGTCTTTAATTTATTGTAGTTATTTTTAGTTTGTTGAAGTGGTATTTAGTTGATGGATTATGGAAACGCTTTTATGTCTGTAGACATATTCCAGTTCTAACGGTGTAAGAAAATATTTGAAAGTATTCTTTAAAGTAAAGAAGAAACTTTTTCAGAATATTTGCAATAAAAAAGTCGGTAATTTAGCAGTACATGTTGTAGTATATGTATGAACAAAATAACAGACAAAAAATATATCTTAGCCAACAAGAAGGTGCCGTACTATGCTCACAAATAAATAATTTGATTTTGAAAGTCAAACTTTATCAACTTCCAAACAACTCAACTCATACTAAACATTTTAAACCTCCGCTAAATTCAACAGACAATAATTTCACGACAGTACGCTCCAAGTTAACCCTCAAAAGTGCACACAGAAGCACAATGCAACTGGGTTGGTTAGCGTAATATTTTTGCTTCCTCTGCCCTCTTTTAACCCTCCATCACAGAGGATAGAAAGACAAGAGAGATGCCATAAGAAAGGTAGGTCAGGCGCCTTCTTGTCGGTCAAGTTGGCGTGATCAGTTACAGGACCTAACGGGTGCCTTGTCAAGTCAAATCCAATTTGTCAAAGATTGTTCTTAATTGATTGATGATTTTATTTTGAAAATAATGGGTGGGCCATAGAAGGCGTATAAAGGCGGAGCTAGTAACGCATCCTCATCCCCCGAACACCCGCATTTTGGTGACGCTACTTTCTTAAGAGATTAAGTGTGTTAAGTATGAATGTGGAAGGATGGAGAGGCAGGCGTAGACCGAGGAAAAGATGGATTGATTGCCAGTAAGAGGACATGGAGTAAAAGGTAGTGGATGCTAGTATTAGAGAGAAATGGAAAAAAAATACATAATGCGCCGACCCCAAATGACTTAGGAACGGGGCAGGAAGATAATTTGTTTATCAATTTATATACAAAACATTGTTGAAAGGTTCTTCTAACCTACAGACAGACATGTGTTTTAGGGGAGTTTGCTGCGCCACTTCTTCTTCCCAGCAAAAACACATAGGAAGTGGTGAAGGGTGAGCGTTTTGGGGGCTGTCTTTTGTACATTTTTGACGTTCAAAAAGTGCAGTTTTGCACTCGAGTTTGAATAAGTGATTTCTGATTTAGATTTTGAAGACGAAGATTTTCTTAGGAGATTTTGCGTTATGACATCTCTGGTTGTTATTTAGTTCTGCATGGTTTCTATTGAAGAGGCTCTACTGCTTGCCCTGCTAGGGGGTTAATGAGCGCTTTGCTCTATTCCAGTCGTATTTTTTTCGCAAATAAAAATGTTAACGTTTCTACTCTTCGTTGTTATTGATG
Source organism: Helicoverpa assulta (assembly GCA_963856015.1). NCBI lineage: Eukaryota > Metazoa > Arthropoda > Insecta > Lepidoptera > Noctuidae > Helicoverpa > Helicoverpa assulta. The sequence continues at coordinate 2,610,313 of CAWLCW010000008.1, forward strand.
TTTATTTTTTTGCGATTGATGATAGCTAAATTGTGAATGAAAGCCTTTTAAAATTATTGAAACGCATTTTCATTCAACGTACATTTTATACGTGTATTACGGTTATATTTTTGTCATATAGCATACATTTCGTCTAGTACAAAAGTGCTGCATACAAATTTCAAACTACCCAAACTAAAATGACCAATTTCAGTCCTATTTTATAAACGCAAATTAGTAATTTTAGTCCACATAATTAGATTAGCTTACTGTTTTAGATTTAACTGCATTACATTCAATAATTACTTAATTAGCGTATAAAATTAGTTAATTAATTTGTCGTAATCACCTTCTTTATTAACTTTAATATTTAATAGTTTTCAGTGGTTCAGTTAATGTGACCAGATAAATTCATGAATATTAAAGCGTCTGGTCACACACCATTGTTGTGTAATTTAATAATTATGATTCTACTAGCTGTTTCCCGTGGTTCCATCCATGTCCTGAGGGAACTACTTATCACACCCGGATAAAAATGAAAGTTCTAAGTCCCATGTTCGTCTTCTGTTTCTAATCTTCCTCCTTTCTTGAGCTAGAAATAGTGTTACTAACTTACTTTCATAAGCTAAAATTTATGGCAATAAAAGAAAAAAAAATGATAAAACTATTTCGGTATAACTTGCTTATAACAGATTTTTGCTTAAAGTTCTTATTTTACCATGAAATAAGGACGTCTTGGGAAGTGAATTAAAAATCGTACATTTCAATTTTATCCATGTAGAATTGTACTGTTATAAGTGTTCCTAATGATCGTAAATATTTAATGTTCGCTAAACATTTCCTTAATGAAACATGTGTTCGAAACTAAACATATAGCAAAGGCCGGTATTGAATATATTTTTAGTTTACGACTTTCCAGTATCGGAAGTGTGGCGAATTAATTGCTGAATGCGTTTTATGTCCAGTTGATTTTAGTCGCTGGTTAGTTTGTGTAATGATGTGAGATTAACCGTAGATTAGGGTTTAATCAAGCAATGCATGTCTTTATTATTTTAAGATGCGAAAGTAACTCTGTATTGCTTGTAATCAGGGTAAAACTTAAAACAGTTGAGACGAAATTTGGCGGCTAGACACTAATCTTTATTTAAAAATGGTTATTGCTCTTACTTGGTCGTAAATGTAATGATCTTTATATGTATTTTTTGGAATTCTCAAAATTATTTTTTTTTTTTTTTAACTTCAAATATTCTTGAATGAGAAAGTCAAATTATGACCATTTGCAAACCAAACTATTTCATTATTAGTTAGTTTGATACGTGCATGCAGGTATGCTTAAATGACTATTTCAGCCACGAACTTCAAACTTAATATTTTACCTCCATGTAAACAAAACTTCGCAAATAACTATACCGCTTTATGATCAATGCCTACACATACCTGGGTATACATCTATTCCGGGAAGTCGGTTAAAAGGGTAAATTGTCTTCGTTAGACTACAAACACGTGTAACGCCGGTACTCGAGCGGAATTTATTATTTCTGTTTTGTTTGACAAGAAATAGAGATTGTGATTCTGTATTCATTTTTAGATTATTTTGTGATATATTTGTGTGTAATTGTGAATATGTATAGGATCACTTTTATTTTGAACAACATCGAGTAAAGGAGAAATAAGAATAAAAGGGAGCCTACATTTTCATTCTAGGTTCAGCCCAGTTTTACTCTCATTCCAACTACTTCATGCACCAGGTTAAAAAACACAGCCTATCTCAACAAATGTGTGCTATTTGACATTGTTTTTGTTTTCTAATTTGGTTCATTATTTTCTGAGATTAGTGCTTTCAAGCAAACAAATTCTGCTTTGATATATCAGCATACATTACATTCATACACAATTGCAATCAATCAAACAATATTTATACCAAAAATTATATAATTATATTTTCTCGCAATCTATAGTGGTATAGCCAAATTACCTCCATAAACTATAATACTATAATAACTCCAAACAAAACCAATAATACTAATATAAAATCGATACAGAGAGCATTATAATAACTTCGCTGTAGAGGTAGACCAAACATGAATCAATCAGTTTAATCTAAAATGATTTGATTAATACCCCGTCTGGCCAAGTAGCAATTAGTTTATAACAGAGCCGTTTTGAATTGAACGATCGCATTATTGAATATATTTTATTGGTATACTAGCTTTTGCCCGCGACTTCGTTCGCGTGGAATAGTGGCATCCGGCAGATTTTTGGTTTGGACAATAGATGGCGCTGTATGTCCGGAATAAATTTTATTTTTTATTTTTATTTTTTGTAATAAAAACTATCCTATGTCCTTCTCCTGGCTCTAAACTATCTCCCTGCCAATTTTCAGCTAAATCGGTTCAGCCGTTCTTAAGTTATAAGCGAAGTAACTAACACGACTTTCTTTTATATATATAGATATTAATTTGATATACATGGTGTATGAAATGATATTGATATATTTTGGACCAATCGAGCCATCTCATTATACAACGTGGTCTTAAAAAAGTACCAGCTTTAGAACTAGGTTTAAACCACCATCCCGAACAAAGTAAATGCACTAAATCTAGCATTACAGCTGGTACTATTTAAGACCACGTTTTATAAAAAGGTGGAAAAAGTAACAGCAAAGTTGCATGTTACATTAATTAAATACAACATTACATGCTTACTGTCTATCGCATTTTAATTTGCGTTGCTACTGAAAAGAAATAAGACATACTTGAATAAAAATAACTGAAGCTGCTAAAGCTGTTCTCAATTCAGTAATTTTGTAACAAAGCAGTTCTATACCTACATTTCATGCATGCTATGCAAAGGCTGAAATTTGCATAACCGCTGAAGTATGTAATATTGAATCAGTTCTTAAGATCTCAACCATTTCCAAAATAATAACCAGCACTATCCCAAAACATAACATACCCATTCTAAATTAGTCTCGCACCCATAAATCATAATACCCATACCATAACGCCATTAAATATCGATGTTCCTTGTAAATACATACATTGTTTCAGTTTACAGTTTCCACTGAAAGTTTGTCGGCAAGTAGGACATGTGAGCGCCTACTTGAGACTGAATTAAAATGATTCATTGTTCTGTGTGAAATGAGTTTTATATGTGTATAAAAGTATATTATACTTACTAGCCTCTGCCAGCGGTTTCACCCGCATCCCGTGGGAACTACTTCCCGTACCGGGATAAAAAGTAGCCTATAGCCTTCCTCGATAAATGGGCTATCTAACACTGAAAGAAATTTTCAAATCGGACCAGTAGTTCCTGAGATTAGCGCGTTCAAACATACAAACAAACAAACTCTTCAGCTTTATAATATTAGTATAGATTGTAGTTGGGTATAACGTGGAATAGTGTCTCAAAATAAAAGTCTCATCGAGGGATTTTTGGGTTGCCCGGGTAACGGGGTTGAGGAGGTCAGATAGACAGTGGCTTCTTGTAAAGCACCTGTACTCAGCTGCACCCGGTTAGACTGGAAGTCGACCCCAATATATGTAGTAGGAAAAACACTAGGCACAGGATGATCTCAATTTTTATAAATATGTGACAAATTATTTTAATACAATTTTGTGCATTACGTTAACAGATAGGCAATAATTATTTATTAATATTATTTAATGGATTTAATTACAATATCAATAAATAATTATTTCAGATTACTGTTATTAATTAATCATATTAAAATTTATTAACAGTATCAAATAAATTCGGTACTCAGTTTAACGATCAATTTACTGACGATTATTTTTATGATATAAATAATATTGACGTTGTCAAAAGTAAGGATACGACTTAAAATTTTAAAATGACTACTTACCCTACTTTACTTAAAAAAATATAATCGACATTATCCTAAGTGTCACATACTATGCTGGAAACCGTATCAAATTCGGTTCAGCCAAACGTAAGATAATCGCGCACAAATATACATACCTACATACTTTCAGATCAAAGTGAGAACCTCTATTTTTGTCAAGTTAAGTCAAGTCGGTTAAATGACATAGGCTTCAAAAAAATACTATGCAGAATAAATATTTATTTGAATAAAACCATGAATGAATATTATATCTGACGGGGACATAATACAAAATGGCTCTTTTGTCTGTTCATAATATCATGTTCACGCCTCAGATAATGTAAACGACAGACAAATGACGTTGGAAATGTTTGCATTCATTTATTTTTATTATGCTGAAATGTCGCGTGTGGGAGTTTTCTCAGTATTAGGCAGTTGTGTCTATAATGAGTAGAATACGCCCACTTTTTAGTGTCCTATGCACACATCCTAGGGTAAAGGTCAAGCCAATAGCAATTTGGTGGCTCAATCTTGTACTCTAGGCTTCTGAGAATTCCTGATAGGAATATTTCATCCTCTTGGCAAGATCTTAATCATTACCTAGCTACACACAGTGTATTCTAATCCTATGTTGTATAGTTGTAATGAATGTTGAGGGTTGGCAACCCTCAACACTCAGTGTTCCTATACGACGTTTTATTTTTAGGTACGAAAAAACACCAAATGAGTATTATGTGAGTATCCATAGAAGTGTCAGAGTCTTCTATATTTCAGTAGCTCTTCAGCAAACCATTCAGCAAGAAATCGCCCTTCAAGGCATTGAGTGTGCATTTTAGACCAGCAACCAAGTTATTTCTACAATTTTATTTACCATTTGCAAGCTTCCTATATGCAACGTGTTGCATGTAGTAATGCAGCAGTAACATTTCCACTGTCACATAAAATGACAACTGGGAAATAAAAGTCGACATCGCGTTTACGTTGCAACGTAAAACGCAATATTACGCGTAAAAACTTCAAGCTTTTCACGATTATTGTCTACTTTATGTTATATTTTTACTTAGTTGATTTATTGTAGCATTTCAACTCTTTAGGGTTAGAATTATTTGACAGATGCGGGTGGCGTAGTATGCAGAATATTTTCGGGGTATGTTAATTAGTACATTTATGTTTGTACGTCTAAGAAGCCAAACATTATGAACTTGTTTGTATTTATGTTATACTTAACAACCAGTATAATTTTGTGTACACTGATGTTTATAAAAATAAAGTATCTTGCACATATTTTATATCGTAAAATTCAGTCACAATGGTTTATAATTTAGCCATTACGAGCTTTTATGAATCAATAACAACTACATGCAGAAGAAAAAAAATAGTTACTCATTCCCCGGTTATCTACCAGTAAGTTACTTTTACTTTGCACTTATGTCACAAAGGGTGTATCACCAAAATACCATTATATTTCCGCTATTTGAACACACACAATATTCAGTGACACGCAAAAAAGGCAAGCATGTCACTCTTCAATATAATGAAAATAAAAACATATCCAGGAATAAAAGGTCTTCGTACAATTCTTATTCATTGTAACGCGTCGCCATGCGGCGCGCGTAAAACGGAATATCCATTCAAATCTTACGCTTTACGTCGTTATCTGTATTAGAGTCGGCACACACGCGCGATTTGTCGCCGCATTTTTTAAACGACCGCGTTACTTTTTTATGTTTTGATTTCGCAACGCGTGTAATGAAATGTGTTTGTTCGTCTATTGTGTTATTGGAAATTACAAAGCAAATAACACAAAACTTGCAACACTTTAAACGTTACCACTTATGTATGTCAATGTCATATTCCATACAAACATCAAATTAAAACCGACTTTTACGACACTTTTCTTTTAAGAAAGGTACTAAAAGATACTTAGGTGGAAACCTATTACCTAGATAAAGGCTTGACACGCAATAAAGTCGAAAGTCGTTTGTCGTAATAAAAGTTCAGTCCGAAGCAGTAACGTTTGCTATTACTCAAACGAACCGTTCTTGGTATACATTACTTTTCGTTTATTGACCAGTAAATACGACACGACAATTATTAAGGTCAAAGTAAAGATAATTTTTGATAGGTCACTTCATAAAACGCAGAATGATTTATACTGTATAATGAAGATAAACCATTTTTTTGTTTGTTTGTTTGCACCCTAAAGTTTCCAAAACTACTGAACCAATTTCAAAATTCTTAAATTGTTGTAAAGCTTTTTCCGAGTAAAATAGGCTATATTTTTTCCTAGAACAGGCAGCAGTTTCCACGGGACGCGGGTAAAACGCGAGAAAACGACTAGTATTGAATATATTTGATATTATGTTTGAAAAAGATAATAAAACACTGCAAATATTTAACAACAAAAGAATTATATTCTGTAGTAACAAAAACCTACATCAAATCAGCATAAAAATACACTACACCATCACCTACAATACAAAATGGCTGCCCTTGAAATTGGTGCTAAGACACACACACACGAATATCGTAACCAAGATTATTCTAGAAACAAAAGCCTCAAACGCAAGTGCGGGCTGAACCATAAATTATTATTACACAGACGATCGTAAGTTCAAATAGAGACCAAGATTTGTACATGCCGTTTAAATATTTGAGTAACGTAGGTCGTGTCTTTAGTGTGCGCCCCGAGCATGGAGAACAAAATGACTAGCGGAGTTGCCATAACGCCGGGGCTGCGGGATTGTTCGAAAGAGTTACCGCGGCCCTGATACATATGTATAAGCGACGGAACACAACGGTTTTTAGTCAGTAAGAATCTGCCACTTCCTTACCGCTGGCAACCCACAGCGGGGAGGTCATTTGATGACTTTTGACGTCGTTAAAAAAAAGATGCCATAACGCAAAATATCATAGGAAGTTAGCGCGCCACAATGCGGGTGTGAACAAGGGAACAAGGGACGTTACTGTCTCCGCCCTTATACGCCTTTGGACTTGCCCATTTTTTGTAATATCAAAAATCGTAGTCAGATCGCCTCGTTAGTTCACTCGTAACTGATCGTTTTAGTCTTGGCCACTGTATGTATTTGACCTAGAAGAAGGCGCCTGACCTACCTGCATTATGGCATCTCCGCTCTTCTTTCCTTACTCGTGGCTTCGAGTTTTGTTTGTGTGTGTTGTTTGTGACAGCCTATATGTGTATGTATATATGGGGATGTTTAAGTTGATTGGGAATTATTAAGTTGAGGTTGACGATGTTGTTAGATTAAATATGCTAGGTGGACATTGGTTATTGCAAGTAACTGTAGGCTGTGAGACAGGTAAGTAAAGGTCTGCAAGAGTTAACAATAAGGAGTAAGTAATAAGTATTTTTTTTTTTCAATTCTTGACTGTAAAGTTCGAACAATATGTAATTGTGAAATATCACTTTTATGCTCACTAAGAATTAACTTAATATAACATGAAACCTCACTAAAAGGTAACCTTCCCTTTAAAAAAAACTCTCGCAAGAAAGCACAAAAAAATATACACTCGCATACTGTCCTCATTTTTTTCCAGCAGAACGCCTCATAGCATAAGTGGGTAACTTAAAATGCACACTGAAATAAACATCGCAAGTAAACGCGGTATGAAATATGCATATCGACGCGAAACCCACTCCGATATGTGTTGCCACACGCAAAAAATATTCTTGCCATAACAGTGTTAAATACGTTTCTTGGGAATTGTTAGTGTATGAAGGGTACTGATTTTTGCCGTTGTTTTCTTCGTTGAAAATGTTACTGGAAAGTTTTTTTTTATGATGTTTATTGGCGTAATGTTGCCATATGATTTTGGTGAAAATTTGCATTTATTTTGTTTTATCGTGTCATCATTAAGTAACTTTAAATGTTATTAATACTGTTTGTCCGTTGAAATAACACATTAGATGGTTATTATCCGAATTGACCGCGTAGAGGTTTCTATTTTATGAATGTTACGGTAAACACTGAAGATATGTATCTATAGACGAAATTAATAGCTTAGTTGTTACATTAATATTCATGATTGTCATTTGTAATTATACACTTTCGGGTACATTATTACAGTGTTGGATAACGTTTAATTAATAACTATACGGTTTGATGCTGTTGGTTAATTAATTACAAAATTATCCATATGGTGGAAGTAAAACTTGATATCATATGCGTCGGAAAGAAACTCTCCAAAAATTCTGAAAAGTTCGCATATATTTGCTCTAGATTTTTCCTTAACGTTATCGAATTTCTGATTGTATTTACTCAAAATATTATCTTTACCTTTTAACCCCTACATACGAAACACAAACAAAAATAAAAGAAAACAAGCAACTTTCGGACGATTTTACGAATATAAAGAGAACCATATTCCAAATCACTTACTGTGTAAATGTACATTTCGCGTAATGACTATTTTTAAACGTGTAGAATCGTAAAATGCCCGGCTTTAGCCGGTCAGTGTGCGAATGTCTTCGTAAATCTGAAATGCGGTACACTGCAGTCGCTTGCGTGCTGTGTGGGATGACCTTTATAGTAGACGTTAGGGTATATTTCGCTTTTATTAGTTTCGCGTTTGAAAGTCTTGTTACCATTGCATGTGTGTATGTATGTTATATTTGATAAATACATCTTAAAATATTTAATACATACATCACAATAAAACGATTGAAGTTTCTCAGCGTTTCAGCAAATTGATATGATAAATCGAAAGAAAAAAAAAAACATAAAAAATCTAATATTATGCGTGTTATTTGTAACAACAACTATTATAACCATTATCGTAGATTACAGAAGAAAATTCTAGTGGACAAGTTCCATCTATAAACTACAAATATCAAAATATTATGACTCTAAAACTAGCTTATTATTTCATGGCCCAATATCTTAAGAGTACCACATACATATTTTCATGATTCAGTCTTTAAGAGTCGTTACGGGTAGTCAGAAGCCAGTAAGTCTGACACCAGTCTAACCAAGGAGTATCGGGTTGCCCGGGTAACTGGGTTGAGGAGGTCAGATAGGCAGTCGCTTCTTGTAAAGCACTGGTGCTCAGCTGAATCCGGTTAGACTGGAAGCCGACCCCAACATGATTGGGAAAAAGGCTCGGAGGATGATAGTCTTCAAGAGTCGGCAACTCTTTGAAAAGCTCGTAAATTAGTTGCAATTCATAACAAAACTGCGTTTGGCACAAAATATTTCACAGACCGACTGTCTTTTAGTAATTCTGCAATTGTTTTCAAATGACCATCTGTTTATTTACAGCCCTTCTGCAAATGCATTTGTTTTCAAACCTTTTTAGAACAATAGGTACTAAAGGGACCAGCTTTAGAAGTTTGTTTGTTACCTCAATATGACTCAACGTTATACTATTTTTTTGGTATTGGACTTAACGAACGTATCAAACCAGATAACGTTTGCATTTAAGTCAATTTGTGTGTTCAATTTAACTTTCTGTCACTTGATCATTTTATATGGGTACCTACTATTATCTTATCAAGGAGGAAACACTTTTCATTTTAAAAATTTCCTGTTATTTATTTGAGACGGGAAGAAGTGGACACGGGTGAAACCGCGGGAAACTGCTAGTCAATTACAAAATAACTATGTATTCATAATACATTCATAATAATTGTTTTTAGGGTTCCGTACCCAAAGGGTAAAACGGGACCCTATTGTTTTCGCTCCTCTGTCCGTCCGTCCGTCCGTCTGTCACCAGGCTGTATCTCATGAACCGTGATAGTTAGAGAGTTGAAATTTACACAGATGATGTATTTCTGTTGCCGCTAGAACAACAAATACTGAAAACTAGAATAAAATAAATATTTCGGGAGGCTCCCATACAACTAACGTGATTTTTTTGCTCAGTTTTGCTCGATATCCATAAATATATATATATAGAATATTAGTTTGGATGGTACGGAACCCTACGTGCGCGAGTCCGACTCGCACTTGGCCGGTTTTTTTATAGTTCAGGTACCAACTGTCCTTGTACGCCATTTATCCATCTTTCAAGATCTTCCAAGAAACAAAACAATATAGGTCTATACACCACATTTTCTTGGCCAGTACAGGCCTAATAAAAACGACATAAACATGATATTTACAGTATATTGACATGCTATAGATTTTCTTCAAAGCGTCTACATTGTATCACTAGGCCGTCAGGAACTAGATAAATACTGAATGCCCAATACAACGAGTTATTGCAATATTAATGGGACAGTTAAAACTATTTACACTTTAGGACAGGAAATAAGGGCAATTTATTATAAACAAAATAATAGTTATGAATGTGGATTGTGTTGCAATCTGATGCATACAAAATATTTAGTAAAGGATGTAACTATGGGTGAAAAACCAAATGAAACACATGTATTGTGACAAAATGACAGAAAAGCACTATAAAAAAAGGTAGTTTTATTTGTTTTGTTTTTTCCACCACATTTGCACAAAGCATTCAATTGCCACAGTATTGCAGTAATTTGTCTATCTAAGCAAAAATAAGTTGTATCATACTCAAAAGCATGATTAAATAAGTGGCTACTCAAAAAAATATACTAGACGTGTTAAAATAAAAATATTGACTATTAAATTAACATAAAAATAACTACAAAAGTGAAAGACAAAAGTATGCAATATAAAATTAACCGAAACAAGGCGAATATTTACGCTAGCAACTAAAAGCACCCATGAGACAAGAACCGTGCCAGCGACCTTCTAAAAACCCATATGACTTTTTTAAGGACAAACAATCCCATGAGACCACATGGCCTTTACTAAGGCCATACTTTCAAAATTTAATTTACATGTGTAATATTATTTTCTAGCTCCTTTTCTCTGCTCGCAGGTGTAAGTTCCCTTCCCACATAATTTACATTTTCAATTCTTGGGACCGAATCAGCAAGAAAACTTTTAGTAGACGAAATTGCAACAATGTACTGTATTGCAGTAAAATGTAGCCAATATATTACTTGCTAACAGTGGAACTGGTTGTTCTGTCTAATAAAGTGGAATTTCCAAACCATTACTTCACATCGTTAATTATTAGTACTTTCAAAGCGTCTCTGTCAAAGCAATTTTATTGTTGTACCTACTAGTTTATTGATGCGTACTAAAGGGACTTTAAAATCTAAATAAGAGTTAAAAATATCAGAATAATTTTGCTTGATGCATAGCCAGCCAATTCTCATAAAAAAATTTGTTATTAAAAAAAACAATAGCAAAGTAAAATTGACGAATCATAACGAAAAACAAATAAAAACGAAAAAGTAATAATAAACAAAATTGTATCTATTCCAAAGTTTACTACGAAAGCATCTGGATAGAAAACAAATGGACCAGTTTCTGAACTCGCATATCAGAAGTTATTGTAGTTTGAAAAACAAACGTATATCTGAGATATTGAACATAGTTTATTGAACTTTATTTACATGACGAAAAATATGGGTATGTTTTCTTGTCCTACAGTGTACCTGTGCTTTTAAAATGCATACAAATACTAGCTTCTGCCAGCGGTTTCACCTGCATGTCCGTGGGGACTTTTGAAATCTATGGCCTCTCTCGATAAATGGCCTACTTATCTAACATTGAAAGAATTTGTCAAATCGGCCTAGTAGTTCCTGAGATTAGCGCGTTCAAGCTAACAAACGAACAAACTTCAGCTTTATAATATTAGTAACTAGATTGCAATGCATATTGATAAAATTTAAATATATTTTAAATAGACTCGGCAAAAAACAGTCGTATTTTCAGTTAAGTTTAAGTTTCAGAAAGTTAATGTTAATCGTAAAACGTTCTACGTTTAATCGGATACAAACCAACTTACTTATAATTTATTTAAGTTGATAGTTACCTAACTTAGTTCGAGCTTATAATTTTAGCATTGTAAAATGCTTTATATTTAAGGGCCCTTTAGTTCAAAACTATTTGGCTGTCCCAAAATATGGACTTTATATTGTAAACATTTCGTTTCTGTGCGTCCACGTGACGCAACCACAGAGTGAAATTTTTGTGAAATTAATATGTATGAATTTTATAATGCAGAAGTTTTTTTTAAACTCTGTAATCCTAATCTATACTGAACCGATTTGAAACCTACACTCTTCCCGAGTTACATACGCTATATTTTATCCCAGTTCCCAAGGGACGTGAGTGAAACTGGACGGGAAAACGGCTACTGTTTGATACAGGTGAAACCGCATGTGAAAGTTAGTTTTGATACTTACATACTTGGTATACTAAAGCTTAGAACTTATATTAACTTCGTAAAACTTAGCGGAAATGGTAGTTTTAAAGTATACTTGGAAAATTATTGCTAGCATAGATGAGTAACTACTTCAAGAGTAGATTTTTATTTCTGTGATGTTAGGTGGATGCAACGACGAGTTGTGGGAATTTCAAATGTTCTTTTTTATATAATAGCTAATCTATACTTCTATAATAATATTATAAGCTGAAGAGATTGTTTGTTTGTTTGTTTGAACGCGCTAATCTCAGGAACTACTGGTCCGATTTGAAAATTTATTTCAGTGTTAGATAGCTCATTTATCGAGGAAGGCTATAGGCTACTTTTTATCCCGGTACGGAAAGTAGTTCCCACGGGATGCGGGTGAAACCGCTGGCAGAAGCTAGTAGCTTATAAGATTGAAACTCCCATATGGAGGCATTGGATTTCATTACATACATTAAAATATGTTTACTAACATAGATCTTAAGTATTATGTATTACTAACAAAATATGGACAAAATAAGTCTGAAATAAAGAATTTGAATTGAATTGAATTTATACATTTTTTTCCTAATTTACTCATCATGACAGGACACGTGATCTTATCATTCGAGACAGTAATATTAGCTCAAAGTATATTTTAAAGCCTTTATTAAAATCCAAATCATTTAATTCAAATGTTTCTTTAAAACAATATTAATATATTTTACAAAAAAAGTTTACAAATTGATTACCTACATATCTACATCTATTTTTCATTAACTGAGCCTCCAAGATTTTCTCCAAAGTAAAACACGTTATTTTCCCAGCCCTACACCATAAAGCACAGCCCTTTTAATAAACGTACTATTTCCCCAACACCCGACATAAAGCCAAGTACACACACATACATACGCATATAATATAAAAAGTCACAAACATCGTAAACCTACGCCGTTTGATCTCGCAACCTGCACCGTTATACTCAGCTGAATTACTTTCGCAAGCCTACCTGCGTTTTTGAAACTCAAACGGAAAAATGTGCACACAGCTTTACACACGGAGTAAGGAATGAGCGGAGATGCCATAAGGCAGGTAGGTCAGGCGCCTTTTTCTAGGTCATGTACGGTGGGCATGGCCAAAAACGATCAGTTACGAATGAACTAATTAGGCGTTCGGGTTTTTCGAGACATCTGTCAACGATTTTTGGTAAAACAAAAAATGGTCGGGTCCAAAAAAGGTGTATACAGGCGAAGACAGTAACGTTCCTCGTCCCCGCACTCCCGCATTTTGGCGCGCCACGTTCTTAGGCGATTTTCCGTTATGGCACCTCCGCTAGCCATTTTGTTCTCCATGGCTTTTCAGTACTGAAGGAATGTACTTAACGGAAAAGCAAGCATTCCACTGAATGCGAAACTCGATATCAAAGAGAAAACACGTGAATAACGCTTCTGTAATATTTGTACGTTTTTTGTAATTTAAATGTATTTTTTTTTGTATATATCTTTTGTTTTTGCAGTGATTAGATTTCTTTTTACGTGACATGCATTTTTTACGTGGTATCTATAGACACACTTTCTTTAATCAATTTATGCTTTAGATAGTAAATTGTGAAAACTACAGAGCAAACAAAATATCCAATATCAATAATGCACTTTTAATCCTTTTAAAATCGTGCATAACCAATTTTAAAATACATTTCTCAACGTCATCATAAAAATGTCATCCCCTTCATTTTTATTTGAAAGTTAATGAAGTGAAGTTAATGTACCACTGTCATTATTTAGTTACTCAATTTAAGACTTTAGGTTCACAATATAGGGTTGAATTTACATCTTTGGGGATAAGTTGAATTTATCAAATACTAGCTTCCGCCCGCGGCTTCGCCCGCGTAGAGTTCGGTTAGATATATCGCGTTTCCAAGAGAATTCTTCAAAAGTCCGGGATAAAAACTATCCTATGTTCTTTCTCAAGGTCAACTTTATCTCTGTACCAAATTTTATTAAAATCAGTTCAGTGGTTTAGACGTGAAAGCGTAACAGACAGACAGACAGAGTTACTTTCGCATTTATAATATTAGTAGGGATGAGAATTTCAGTCTTTGAATTTACATCTTTGGGGATAAGTTGAATTTATCAAATATGAGAACTTCATTCTTTCTATGTCTACTGAGCGTCAAATAGACTCAGTGTCAGATTTTTTAAGAAATTATATTTAAAGTTGTTTTGGAATATAACGTATTAAGTAAGGGATATTTTATTTTGTTTGTATATAACTCTTTGTATATTTACATACCTAATTATGTAATAAGTTGTGCATTTAAGAAATAATTAAATTTTTTATTAAATAATTATTTAAATAATATTTCCACTATATTAATGTAAAAAAGTGCGATAATTTTTCGAGTCTTTCTAGAAACAACAGTTGAACCTTTTATTATTTCTACTTTCACAAGAATCTAGGCATACACATATTTCTAAGGAACCCACAATTGCCTTATGTTCCACTATACCCACACTTCGTCTTTCCCCCAAGCTCCCGGGGGAAGGGGGTCCAGTCAGAATCACTTGACCAGTTTGTTACCCCCGTATCCCCCGTTTTTCGGAGCATGAAACTCAATTTTTCCAACAAAAGCACGCTATCGGTCTCGTGTTTAGATTTTCTTGGCGGAAATTATTCGGTTATGTTTGGATTTTATCTTTTTTTTGTTTACCTTAAAGATGTACTTTGAATAAGGTACCTTTTATGTATATACATATAGTACTATTTTCCATATTATCTTTTAGAACGACCGCACAAATTTTCATTAATTCATGAGGACCTCACGGGTAAATACCAGCTGTTCGTATAGCTGGACAATCTATACTAATACTATAAAGAGGAAAACTTTGTTTGTTCGTTTCTTTGTTTGGTTGTAATGGATAAACTCGAAAACTACTGGACTGATTTTAAATATTCTTTCACTATTAGAAAGCTATATTATCTGCGAGTAACATAGGCTATATTTTATCCCGGTGCGGGCAGTAGCTCCCACGGGACGCGGGTGAAACCGTGGAAAAACGGCTAGTATATTATAAACATAGAAAAAGGCTTGGCAGATCTTGAAATAGATTTTCATTCAAAACACTCAAAGATCCATACACAGACATACCTTAAACTTAATGCAGTTTTAAAAATATCTTCAGACTTGCATACAAAATAATAGATGGGTACTAGACGAGACTGCAAATTCACATCACGTTTGAAAAGGCAGGGAGGTAATACATTGTTGAGGTACCTATTTCTGTTTCACGTCCGTGTGGATTTTGATTCCCCGGTGGAGAAAAGTGTAATTAGCTGTAGTTTTTTACTGCTTTCTTTTTTATGGGTTTACTAGCTGGACATATAATTATCATCTGTGATATTCAATGATAACGGCGATTTGCTATTTCAATAATTATCGTTTTAGTGGATCATTTTTTCTGGTACTTATCTTCTAATTTCAATAGACTATAAAAAAGATACAAAAAGGTACAAAAAACTAGAAGCCCAAAGCATTTAAAAGGGATCGAAATTAGTTGAACACCCGCATTTAAGAGCGTGTACGTCAGCCGCGCGCCATTTGGCCTAAAATGGTACTTTTCAAACCACTGTTTCTCAGTAACTACTTATCCTATAACTATGTTAATTTTTAATAACGTAAGGTAATTTCACTGTCTATATAGTTAATTGAACAAAAATTTCGATTTGTGTAGTTTAAATACTTAAATCCCCTGTAACGTAATATATGTTTTATAAAATTCCCGTTCAGCGTCTATTTCGAAGCTCAAATTGATGTGAAAACAGTGACAAATCTAATCATAATTTTTTTTTTACTCATGGATAAAATCCCCCTGAATATAGTTAATTGAAAACATTTTTTAATTCAGGTCCCTATCTTTCAGAAAAAAATATTTTAACAATGTCAAATATTGTGAATTTCAAATGCTTTTTTCACCTGCCTATCTTACTTAATTTAATATAACAATTATTTACTATAGTAATATAACTCTTTCTTTAAAACATAAACTTAATATTATAATTTAATCTCTCGTTTTTATTTTTTTATAAATTATTTAAAAACTACTATAAAACGCTGCACGCGAGTCAACTCAAACCAGACCGCCGCGCGGCTTCACAGAGAGAGGACGTGTCGCTCCGTAGCATCGCGTAGGGTGAATGACCTTTGCCGTGGATACCGAGAATAGTGGATATTTTGAGCGCGACCGATACATCTTGATACGTTGGGGAGTATATTTTTTTTATAGTTTAGTTTTTTTTATATCTTTATTTTTTTTTGTGTTTGATTTAGGTTTGCGTGTATGTATGTATCATAGGTATGTAAGTAATATGTGGGTTAATCTTACGTTTCAATTTTGAAGAATATTTCTTTAACCGATTGATCTAAAATTTTGTATGCACGTTCAGTTTAGATGACAATGCATGATTCACTATGTAACTTCCTTCTTAAAATCCAATATGGCGGAATATCCAAGATGGAGGAGCAATTGTTTTTAATATGCATTCCACAATAAGGGTATCAAATGAAAGAACTTGTATTGAATAACTCGAAAAAAATGTAAGATCACTCTCATTCAAATATGTACAATATATACAATTTATAAATAAATAAATAAGTGCACTCGAAAGGACTAAAATTGGTTGCTTGACTACATACATATATACGTGAAGTATGACACGCACGCACACAACCAAGATGCTAATGTACCGCATTTCTTGCGTTGAATTACCTATACTTGACATCGCGCGCCGAACGTACACGCTCTTAACAACTTATTTTCATGCTTTCATATTTAAGTCGTCCATAGATTTACACTATTTTCTCGCTTATAACTATTTACTAAATAATATATTTTTTGCTGTACTAATTTCACTCGAAAGGATCAAAATGGTTTGTGTGACTATACGTGAAGTATGATAGGCACGCACACAGCCGCGAGTGGCCGCGACGCTAGTCTGCGTGATTTTTTGCGTTGAATTACCTAAAGTTGACATCGCGCGCCGAGCGTATACGCTCTTAAGGGACCTCTTCGATAAAAAAAATGTTTCATAGAAAGTCGCTTTTTCGACACTTTTTCTTGCAAATACTACTTCTTCTTTTCCTTTTTTACCCACGACGGAACGGAGCAGGTATATGCGTTTAGGGTGAGAGATGTGCGTTTGTGTGTGCGTTTGTGCAAAGTAATGTTCCCACATATCTTCTAAACTAATGATCTGATTTTGATGCGGTTTTCAATAAAGGGTTTGTGTTTGATGAGTTCATGTTCTTAGACAGGTGTCATGGCTGTAACTCACTAGGGGGCGCCACAATATTAGTCCAAACAGCAAAGGAATGTTCCCACCTACCTTCTAAGCTAATGATCCGATTTTGATGCGGTTTTCAATAACGTTTTTGTGTTCAATGAGTTCATGTTCTTAGATAGGTGTCATGGCTGTAACTCACTAGGGGGCGCCACAATATTAGTGCAAAAGAGCAAAGTAATGTTCCCACCTACCTTCTAAACTAATGATCCGATTTTGATGCGGTTTTCAATAACGGTTTTGTGTTCGATGAGTTCATGTTCTTAGATAGGTGTCATAGCTATTAATCACTAGGGGGCGCCACAATATTAGTGCCAAACAATGTTACAATATAATCAAAACGTCCGATTACAATTCTGTTTTTATCAGCAATGTGTACGTGCTTAATGCATGTTCCCAAATAATAAAAATTACGCCTGTAACTCACTAGAGGGCGCTACAATATCGGTGCAAAATAATATTGCAATAACATATTATATAGACTATAATTCGTATATGTTCTCTAAAAAGTCTGAAATAACTGTTGTTGTTACAGCCTTTTTATCGTCCCACTGCTGGGCACAGGCCTCCTCTCACACGGAGAAGGATTGAGCGTTAATCACCACGCTTGCTCAATGCGGGTTGGTGATTTCAGACTTTATAGTCCAGGTTTCCTCAAGATGTTTTCCTTCACCTTTTTATCAGCCATTGGTGTCTAAGATTTACCTAGAAAGTACATACAAACTTAGAAAAGTTGCATTGGTACTTGCCTGACCTGGAATCGAACCCACACCCTCATACTCGAGAGGTTGGTTCTTTACCCAAAAAAAAAAAAAAGTCTGAAAACCCCCGACGGTAAAAATCTTATTGAAAAATAATAAAATAACTCAAAACCCCCGACTTAACCCAATTATATAAGAATAACCGTCGGGGGCTGCCTTTTCTATATGAAATTTCAACAATTAATTGAATGTATTTTATGTCATCGTTAAACATCTACAATTCTTCAATAATTGTATTCACGACACTAGAATCCTTTAGCTGGTTTAATGGCAGCTCCCGACGGATATTCCTGTATAATTGGGTTAAGTCGGGGGTTTTGAGTTATTTTATTATTTTTCCATAAGATTTTTACCGTCGGGGGTTTTTTCAAAATTTTTAATTTTGCTTAATAAAATTAAGCAACATTAAAAATTTTTTGGTACAGTCATCGACTTAAATATGAGTGTCTAGAACCTTCTCTATTAAAAGTCGATTTAAAATCAACATAAATTCACCGCAAAACTGACAACACGACCTAACAAAACGTAACAACGAGGCCCGTTGTAAGATACTCCCGTCTCAAACTTTCGTTCGGAAATTAACAACGTTGGGCACCGTCACGAAACTCCTACATAATGTAAACAAAGACTGAACAATCTTAGACAAGATTGTTGAACTCCCTTAACTAAATTAGACAGGCCTGCATTTGTTTTTGTGGCTAAACTTCAGAAATTGTGAGAAGTACACCTGCGTTTTATATGGAATGGCATTGCTTGTTTTGGTTGATGAAAATGGTGATAGATTTTTTTAGGGGACCTAGTTGGAAAGAGGTACGTGACTGCGGCGTGTCTTTGTTCTGTTAAATCTTAAGATAGTCACACATTTTCAGGAGATTTTTCAGCAAGGCAAATCTTTCCAAGCTGCGTGGCGGCTCGGAGCTTTAATATAGTCACAGAAATAAGTTATCGGGGAGGTACTTACCTGTGCTCGGAAGTAGAGTGCGAGACGCCATTAAGTTTGGCGAGAACTACAAAAGCCTATTAGAAAACTTATATCCGATCTCATGATTCGAATACATCGAAAGCTTTTTTGCAAGACATCGGAAACTTGCTGATATTCAAATGAATTTACTTACCAGATATTCATATTCACTGATGATAAAAAGTGCCAAAATACTTCAACACCGCAGTTCCTAAACTCTTAAGTGTCTAAAGCATAAATCAAAAACAACCACCTAATCCAAGATACAGGAGCCATCTTCGATGAACAAGCTTGTCAATCTAAAACCAGCGTTAGTTGTAAAGTAAATCCCAACTTAGATTGAGATACATACACCGTCAGTGCAGGTCTGGATTAACTCCTCAAGCGTAACCTATGTATAGTCTCGCAATTAAGTTCTCCGTGGGAACAAGGTGACATAATACTGCTGCTGCACTATGAATACGTACTGTTGTATGTGTTGTGTGGTACGTACTATAGAGGTTGTATATTCAGATTGTTCTAGAAGGCTATTCTGGTGTATTTCAAAAGGAGGAATTTGATTTATCCTTCTATGTAAAGAGGAAAGGTTAATAATGACATTGGCTAGCATTTGTAGCGCGACTGCCATGCCACGAGGTCTCGGGTTCGATTCCAGGGTTAGGGTGAAATCGTTTTTCAGGTATTATCAATGGTATGGTCTTAGATAAGTACGGTTCGCGCCAAATAACTTTTGCAATTCTGAAGTTAACCATTTGACGCCTGACATCTTTTGTTCATATTTTTTTCTATTGTGAGCTTCTTCTTTCGTGTCGATGACATGTCTTACAGTTTGTCAGCCTAATATGCCCAATGAGCTGCCAACTTCAGACAAAAAAAAATCTCAAGAATATCTGTACAAGCAGATATGCATGGAGTCAAATGTCTTATTTAAGAATTGCAAGGTTATTTGGTAAGAGCTGTACCTACCTCTTAATATCATGTATAGTATTCCCCGATCGGCACGTCTAGTCTGGTTGGGACTTAACATCTCAATTTAACTTCGTCTTGTGTGCACTTAATATTTATGATTCTTGTGGGCTAGTGCAGACGTTATATTTTATAGTTCGGTTGACTTGCAACGATCGGTTAACTGAGTTTTTCTATAGGCATTAATGTAATTCTAACCGTCTTACCACAAAAACTTTTAAACGTCAGTTTAAGACTTGTCTAAAAAAATGACAGATTATGACGTTGACATATGGTTCATTTTGCAGCCACAATTTTTTTAAACAAGTGTAAAACAGATGTTTAAGTTTTTGTAGTAAGGCCATAAAGGTTTATCTAATTTTGTTTCTGACAAGTTTACTTTTCAGGTTTTTTTTGTTGAAAAAAATTTATGTAGAAAAAATTAAAGCAATGTTTAAAAATATTTTCCCAAATGTCTCGTCAATACAAGTAAGTAGGTACACATTTGTATAACCAAATAAAAAATCGTGCGCATTAGTTTGAAATGAAATTTGTTACATATTAATAGTATGATCAAGTTTCTTATGTAAATATTGTATGTGGACCTTGATGCTTGAATTAAATGGATAAATAAACAAAACAAAAGTAAATATAATAATCACCAGTACATATTTGCGCATAAAATATTAATATTTTCAAAACACGATCATCAAGCTAATCAAAACATTTCATGAGCTCAAAGTGAGCCAATTTATTTTGAACACTCATTAATTCAGAGCTTAAAGTCTGCATTTTATGCTTTTTCATATAGAAAATGTTTTAATCGAAATTATTTCTGATTAAAGTAGAGAGTTGTTTGAGTAGGGAGTTTTTAATAGTTTTAGTTAGTTGCTCTGAGTTAAATGAGTTTTTAAACTAAATAGTGTATGTTATATTGTAGGTTACCATTATTATTTATATGAACAAGAAATATATTATTCTTATATTTTTGACAAATGAAAACACTCATAGTTTTGCCAAAAATCACCTAAGAGACGCATAAAATATAGATTTAGTACTTAACTATTCAATACTAAAAAAATGTATTTCTTCAATGCAATTAAGTTTAATTGCTATAGAGATTCTAATTTAAATCGAATGATATTTTTGTTAATATCATAAATAGCTTCTGCCAGCGGTTTCACCCGCATCCCGTGGGAACTACTTCCCGTACCGGGATAAAAAGTAGCCTATAGCCTTCCTCGATAAATGGGCTATCTAACACTGAAATAAATTTTCAAATCGGACCAGTAGTTCCTGAGATTAGCGCGTTCAAACAAACTTCTTACGTTACTTCGACCCTATAAGCATCAGATACAATCGAGGTTGGGACCTGAATTTTAAATCGCCACGCTTTATTTAGGCCCAGTCCTTTGTAAACGTTATTGAAAATATGAAACTTTTTATGCCATTAAAAACTTTTGTTATTTTCAATTCAGCGGTATGAAATTTTTGGTTGTCTATAGTGTAATCTATTTTGATTACTCGCTTTTTATAAGCTTTAATTATTGTTATAAAGTTGAGATGAATTTTATGGTTTCAACGTGTATAATTATTATTATTTTAATAGGCTAAATCCTACTTCCTACTTATATTATAAATGTGAAAGTTTGTGAGAATGTATGGATGTATGTTTGTTATTCAATCACGCAAAAACGGTTGAACCGATTTGATTGAAATTTGGTATGTAGATAGGTGATACCCTGGATTAACACATAGGCTACTTTTTATCAACACACCACGCGGGCGAAGCCGCTGGCGGAAGCTAGTACTGTCACATAATTAAGCTGACAATGCTTGAAGTGTGAAACTGCAACAAAGCAAGTCACAACAAAACAAGCCTTACCCACAATCAGATCAAAAGCAGACGCACGCAACATTTCAATCAATTCCCAAGAAACACGGAAACAAACACAACACACCAATTTGCATCAAATGCAATGGAATTTACTAGTTGTACTACATAAATTCGGACGCGATTATATTTAGCCAATACCCACGCAATAGAAGCCAGTTGCACAAAATCCGGAACGGAATTACTGCCAAATACTCTGGCCTCATAATCTGGCAGTTCCGCTTTTATTCGGCTCTCATTCATTCGTCTATTTGCAGTGTTCTATATTAGATGATAATTCAGCATCGACGCCCCTTTCCACATCGTTCCATTGTTTCGCAGCACCACCCTTCGTGGTATTTGTTCAAACGGTCTCAACAATCGCTGATCGTTTTTGCTTCGTCGCTGTTTGCATTAGAGCCTCATTGTTAAACCTCCCCCCTTCACGTAGGTATTATGTGTTGAACACGATTGTCGGATTTTTTGTCACCGTCGCACTTGTTGAGCGCGGCGAAGAAGAGCAGGATGCCAGATTATGAAATGAAAGATTTTTTGAATCGAAGAAATTGTGACACGAGTGCGATGGGAACGCTTTGCTGAAAGGAGACGATTTGATTGGAATTGCAGCTGTTATACGGATTTACATAAAAGGGTTTTTACTGAGTGTAAAGATCACGTATTTGTGTTGCAAAGTACTTAAGAGACATTCATGGATATGACTATGCATAAATAATGTTGGTACAAATTGTCTGATACCTACATCTAATAAAAATGACGTTGCTTAGATTATTTGTACTTGAATCTATAGACTCGATGTAACATATACCTTTATTTATGACTAGCTTCTGCCAGCGGTTTCACCCGCATCCCGTGGGAACTACTTCCCGTACCGGGATAAAAAGTAGCCTATAGCCTTCCTCGATAAATGGGCTATCTAACTCTGAAAGAAATTTTCAAATCGGACCAGTAGTTCCTGAGATTAGCGCGTTCAAACAAACAAACAAACAAACTCTTCAGCTTTTTAATATTAGTATAGATATTACCAAAAATATCCTACGATTTTAATTAGGATTATCTCTACAACAGTTAAACTTGAAAAAAAAAGGTGTAAAGTTTTGTATTGGTGCAAATATTCTACGTCTGTAAAAGCATTCAGTAGAAGCAGTTCACAATACAACAAAACATAAAAAAACCGTTTAAAAAACAATGCTGGTTAGCGCTTTTGACAATACAACACTCAAAAACCTGTTACACGAGCTTAATCTGCAGATCACTTTCCAGAGATTTCCATTAATCAAGCCACTGAATAAACATCCGTTTCGCAAATGCACACACGTGCATTCCTCAGATTATTTACATGTTACACCTACAGTACAGCTGCATAGCAACTGCATCCCACCTTCGAGAGATTTGTGTAAAATATTCCAACATTTACTCAACGTCAGTTGGTGCATTCTTTATTTTGGATGCGGTGTTATTTGCTTTATTACAATACTGAAGTATGAGGCAGACGGTACAAATAATGCAAGAATTAATTGATACAGAGTAAAATGAAAGATAGACTCCAGTAAATAAGCTAGAAAATATCTGTTGATGTTCATTTGAAAGACATGAAAGAAAAGTGACTAGATCGTTATGTATACTTTCATTAACCACTCAAGCCCTATCAGTTGAATGACCCCCAATATCGATCGTTCAGAATACTTTTATATAATTAAATCATCTTCATAAAATCAGTAAATCAACTAATTAAAATCAACATCAACTAAAAAGCAACAATACAATTTGGCATCTGTAGACAACTCATAAAATCCAACAACTGCAAGTTTAAGATAAAATAACTGACCAAACAATATTAACTGCAGTTGCCAACCAGAAATCCGTAAACACACATTATTTTGGCTGCAAATTTATCATCATTTACCACTATCTGGCTTGTACTGGACATAAAGCAGAGTTCTCATTGAATGCATCGAATGAACGTATATTAATGTTTCGATCGATGCTTATAACTATTGTGGCGACTTGCCAATTGGGTGAACGCCGTCTAAAGTGAAGAAGACTTACTTTACCGGATTTTGTTCGAGGACAACCGACTGTTTTAATAGGTATGAAGTACAAGGCAAGTGAAATTCAATGTGAATTTTGTGAGAAAGTGGATTGTTGTAGACTTTTTTTAGACTGTGACTATTTTTTTAAGAAGTCCAGTCATGCACGGAGATGGATTTAAAATTGTTTCCAACATAGATACAACTACAGATAATACGGGCTTAAATGTATTGGTTGATGATGACAATGTTAAAGCTAATAGAATAGTTAAAAATAAAGTAAATACAATAGCTTTATTTAATGTTCACTAAGATACATACTATCTTCAATTCTTATTAATAAAACGGTCTAATAACTAAACCAACATAATATACCGCAAACTACTGTCCAAATGTAGGTACTACTAATACTAGTTTCTAGGCGCACCTAACATCAATCATTTGGACATTACTCCAAATCACGTGCTTCTTATTAGAAGAAGCCCACGTGTGAGATAATATATAACTGAATGAGCATAATCTATTCAAAACTAGTTTAGGAATGCAAGATGTTGCTTTTCTTATACATTCTTAGTATTTAAATAAAGTAGAGAACAGTTTTCGAAAGTGCCAAGCAATTAATGCAGATATAGTTAAATGATTGCAGTACAAAACTGCAATCATTTAACTATAACTGAGTAAAATACTCAAAATTCTGTAAGTACTTCTCAAGATATCGTATTTGAAGTTACATAAATTTCATTATTTGTAATTTCAAAACGGTCCGCGGTTCTACTTGACAAAAACTAGGAATCTTTTAAAAAGGAAATTACAAATACTGGAGTTTTTTTATATATAATGGTTCTACAACAAAAAAACCAAGGTAATTTTGAGAAGGCAACTAAATTACAGGCAACAGAAGCAGCACTAGACAAATCATCAAAAAACCAAAAACTCAAAGAAGAACAAGAATTCTAACAAGCAACCACACAAATTGATCTAAATACTACATCAAAGCTCAACCAGTCTAATGACGTACAAGATAATGATAATGTTCATAAAATATGTCCAATCTTACACAAACGAGATCACGGGTAAGAGCTAATATTTTATGTTCTATTTCCTTACATTTATCGGCCTTGGGTCCATGACCTTGTGCAATAATTTTGTTATAACTGTTATTTACTGACGTCATAAATAAAATAGTGAATGTATTAATATTGTTTTATATGGCTTTGCTAGAAGTTGGTTATTCTTGTTAAGCATTTTTTGTAATGACTTTATCGAACTTAGAGAAACTCCGTCCAGGTTTATCACATATTCATCTTTATTTCAAGGTCAAGCCAGTTAATAAATGCTACAAAAAAAAAAATTGCCGCCTTCTTTGCATATTTGCTCTCATTTTGAAAGTCCTACTTAATGCTCCTAAGTAACATTATGGTCCTTATCCTAGCTTCATCATAATTATTGTTATAATTATGTAAATCGCTTTACATATTATTCTGTAAGTTTTATTAACTCCATATTAAAAACGGACAACATTTGCGATTTTGGGCATTACCTCTACATACATTCGCATTTTTCTTTAAGTTTAGCTCATTTTTATCACTATCGTCTACATCTACAGCATTGCTATGAAAAAACTTTATCAGTCCACCACAATAACCTACACAAACATTCCGCAAAACCCTATCTCAAATCAGTGTCCACAAATGAATCTTAAATTACCTACTACAAGTAAACTGTTGTTTTTTTTCTCCTTTTTTTCGTACCCGCCATATGGTCTGGCATTATGCCAAAACGTATCGATCATTTGGCACCGTGCCAGTCAAACTAGAGAAATGAAAACAAATCCCTATGACTGGACTGGTGTTACTTTCAATCAGGAAATTTGGGGAGTATTGGGTTCGGTTCTAATTGGGTCCAAAATCATTGATGCAGAAATAGCAATATTAAACTGGGACTTTCGCTTTGAACAAAGTTCGGTCAAAATAAATGCTCGTAACTGGGGCCTATTTGTGGTTCTAATTGATGGTTTATGGATTGGAAATTTTGCTTTAATAATAAGACATTATCTTCTGTACAGAAATTGGATCCAATAAAGCCTTTAACGAATAGTAATTGAATAACAATTTTCAAATGGGAGACATCAATTTGAAAGCACGTATCATCTTTGTAATAAAGTAATGTAATATCCCGAAACACTTTAAAATCTCAAAAAAGACTATTAAAAGTTTCAACAGCTTACAGTCTCAGGATTTTACCTTTTAAAATTAAATACTAGCTTTTCATCTCCAGGTTCGTTCCAAGAAAATTATATTAAAGGTAAGTAGTGAAAGGACTTAATGACAATTTGCTTCATTAAACTTATAATAGACTATTTTTTTTTACTTCAACAAGATGTCTATTCATTACTTGGAGAAGGCAGACGAAAGTTAATTTCATGAATTAAACAGAAAGATAGACAAAGCACCCTTTTTATTATAATGATTTGCAGTCGAGTTGTAAAAAGACATCTAATTTTTGGGATGTTTTTTGTCGTCTTAGTTTATGTAGCTACAAGTTTCTGCACACTGCTTCACCAGTGTTTAAATTTCTCGTTAAATTTTTTGGAGGGGCCAAAAGAAGGCCCAATGCATCACTTGATATTAAATAATTGACCTCGCCATGACGTCAAGTTTTCTTACCCCTATCATCAAAATTTTACATAGAGCTAGATACACTAATGATAGAAATTACATGTCCCCAAATTAGCTATCTATTATATCAGTATTTATACCCAATCTGATTCTACGAAGATAGTTTTTACCTCTACGTGTGACATGGTCAACGCACGTGTTTCTAACTGGGAATTAATTTGGCACGTGTCATGGGAATCTGGCCTGTTGATAGGAAAGTAATGGTGATTGGACGGTCGTCTGGGGTCATGTTCTAATTTCTTCGTCTGATTTTGCAGACAACCTTGGTTTGATTGAATCTGATTCAATGAATATTGTGTGTGATGTAAAAGCGTCTTTGAATTGTGAAGTCGTTAAGTACTTATGATAATGTTGCAAGAAATTATTAATTTTAAATGTAATCGTAAATATACATGACAGTAGGTAATATATGGTATATATGGTATATATTACCTACTGTCATGTAGATAGATATGTCAAAGAGGATATCCTTACTAATATTATAAATCTGAAAGTAACTCTGTCTGTCTGTCTGTCTGTCTTTCTGTCTGTCTGTCTGTCTTTCTGTCTGTCTGTCTGTCTTTTCTTCACGCCTAAACTACTGAACCGATTTTTGTGAAATTTGGTACATACATAGTTTGAACTTGAGAAAGGACATAGGATAGTTTTTATTACAAAAAAAAAACTAAAATAAAAAACATATTCCGGACATATAGCGCCATCTGTTGGTCAAACTAAAAATCTGCCGGAAGTCACTATTCCACGCGAACGAAGTCGCGGGCAAAAGCTAGTATAAAATAAGTTGATATATATCATGCGACAGTTCGACAAAACGAAAAGACTACAATTTGAAAGTTGTGCCAATAGACACACTTCAAGACATGTGTGCTGACTGTTACCTTAGGTAAAAGTTCTACTTGTCTAGAGATAGTAGTAACTGTCATAATCCCTTCTAAATTAACTTTCTTACACAATAACATTATTATCAATGTCAAGTTACAAAGCATTATTGAGAAAATTCTTGCGAAAGACATTAAAATTTTTACAAGCCAATTTACTATTTCTGTTCTAACTACAGTTACAGAAATACATTTAGTAGCGACCGTAGTATTGTATAGTATGTTTTTTACCATCATTCCTTTTGACATGTTGAGCGCACGTGTTTCGAAGTGGGACACAAAATTCTGAACTATTTCAGTACTTACCATGAAGAATAGAATGACTAGCGGAGATGTCACAACGCAAAATCTCCTAAGAAAGAAGCGCGCCAAAATTCGAGTGTTTTGGGGGACGAGGAACGTTACTAACTCTGCTCTAAGGAACCTGCCCACTATTCTCAATCAAGACCAATCTTTAAAAGATTGTTTTTCATTTGACAAGGAACCCGGACGCGCGATAGTTCTAGTAAGTGACCACGCCTACCGTACTTTGCTTGACCTACAAGAAGGCGCCTGAACTACCTTCCCTATGTCATCTCCGCTATCTTTCCTTCCTCCGTGGTATCTACTATAATAATGTGCGTGAAGTATTCCTGTAAATGTCAATGACATTATGAATTGTATTTTTTATTACGGACACATTTATCTTTTTTTTTATTGAGAACATTGTTCTGATGATGGTATTATATTTAATTTATAGCCATTTTTATTAAAAATTTACCGATCGTGTCAAGTCAAGGGGATTGCTGATCATAAACAGAAAAAAATATGTTAAGATTCATTTAGTTTAAGATATTAAACACTAGTGGCCAAGTCCCAGAATTCTGGCAATAACGTAAGCATTGTTTAAGGATAATTTATAAGCCATCAATTTTAGTGTCGCTACGGTTAATAAAATATTTATTGCTACGGCTTTTCAATAGTTCTCGCTTAGCAACAGACAACATAGACAATTAAAAACGTTTAAATATAACTGATGTTAATTTGACATTTCTATTGTTTGACGTACAAACATGACTGTCCCAATTAGTAGGCAATTAATTACAACAAAGAATTCGTAAACCTTTTAACTTTTATACAGTAAAATTCGGCGTTGTATCAACTAGATATCGACCTATTTTTAAATGGCTGGCTTCCTTTTGGACTTCACATGGCTCTGAAGTCAAAGAAATTAATTGATCATGAATATGTTCCATTGAAATATTGATAACTGAGATTATGTAACTCGAAGACTAATGCAATGTGTGTATGTAAAATGTATGCGGGTGAAATCTTATATTCTCAATTGAAATCTAGTAAACATAATTTTGTAAACTGCTCAAAAAATATTACAGCTTCAGCCAGCGACTTCACATGAGTCTAGTTTTCAAATAGGTCTAGTAGTTCCTGAGATTAGTCCGTTGAAACAAATCTGAACGACAGTCTAGCTCTAGTGCCTTAGAAATGGCGTAATGGCATACTTGTGGTCTGGTTGCAATAAGCGATGCTCCCAGGAGGCGGGTGAAACCGGTAGGAACAGCTAATGACAATATAAATACTCAAGTTTTACAGCCATTCTGTTACAGACTGAGTTCGATATATTTCACGTCTGAATGCAGAATATGGGTAGAAACATAGACTGTCATATTTTACTGCCCGTCGCGAAGAGCTATCAATTTTACGACTGTCTAGACAATATTTCATTTAAATTGTAATGTTTATGTACTTCAAAGTTCCCTTGGGTGTACTGACATTATCGATGCTGTGACAAGTTTCAAAACTGTAATGTAAATGCATTGGAACTTGTGTGATGTATATCAATACTTGTTTCTTTACTTAAAATTAACAAAATAAATTGAAGACCTTGGTGGAGGTGTCATTCTAAGATTAGTTTACTGCGAATTTCTATAAACTATCTACATTTTACAGTTTTGGGTTTAGGTATTGAAAGACATACTTTGTATGGAGCTAATTTCAGCAATCAATCTACAAGGTAACTGTCAATAAAATGAGACTGTAACCTCCGTCATCCTTTTTCATTCCTCCGAGCCTTTTTCCCAACCATGTTGGGGTCGGCTTCCAGTCTAACCGGATTCAGCTGAGTACCAGTGCTTTACAAGAAGCGACTGCCTATCTGACCTCCTCAACCCAGTTACCCGGGCAACCCGATACCCCTTGGTTAGACTGGTGTCAGACTTACTGGCTTCTGACTACCCGTAACGACTGACAGCCGGGACCTACAGTTTAACGTGCCATCCGAAACACAGTCAATGGTGTCTAAGATAAACTTAAAAAAGTTGCATTGATACTTGCCTGACCTGGGATCGAACCCGCGCCCTCATACTTGAGAGGCTGGTCCTTTACCCACTAGGCCACCACGTAACTTAGACCACCACGTAACACAGAGTGTAATCTCCGTCTTATAGAAAAAAAATAACATCAGTAAATTGGTTTAAATTAAGAGAGAAACAAACAGAACATTCCCACTCTTTTTAATTTAAAGAAGAAAACAAACAAGTAAAATGTCTACGTAATTGTGCAACCACTAGTTGATATTAAAACTCTGAATCCAACACTAAATAGCTCTATCAAGTGCCAAACGAACTAACGTGCTTCACTCCCCATTACATCTAAAACGACCGTCTACACCGGATAGGAAGCAATCACCAAAAGGATATGACGTCACAAATTAAAGAATTACAACCATTCCGTCAAAATTACACAATTTTATTAAGCTGTCAACGCTTCCATTATTTTTAGACTAAATAAAATTGCAATAAAACACCACCGACGTACCCAATTACTGCGTCAATCAAATCCAAAATGGCACCCGCTTTATGAGTTTCCGTACTAAATGAAATGAGAAAAATATTACAATGAGATGTTTCAGTGAGATCATTAAAACTTAGAAATTCTCTTTGATGAAGAAAGAACAGCTGAAGGCGATAAATTTTGAAAGACATTGTCCCATGAATGTCCGAGAACTAATTAATAACGACTAATCTATTTTTATTTAGTACGGGCGACTAGATTTTTTTTTAACGGTAAAGGGGCAAGCGATTAAAACGCCTTCATAAATTAAATGATTCGTTTTTTGTGCAAGTTAGAAGCGAAAGCGGGTAAGGCATCTACTGTTTTTATGAATTCGTAAAAATATTTGCATTTATGTTCATTATTTTTAAGTTTTTAATTAAATTGGGTTAAAATATTCTTAAAAATCTACGAATGTTTTCAACCTTTATCGTTTCTGATATGATTTGATGGCAAAGGACCGATGGCGCTTTTTTCTTTGCCTATCGTTGACAAAGATATGTGAGTAAAAGAACTTTTTAGTAGAAGTGTCATATTCCTCAAATCCCGCTATCTGCTCATAATTGAAACCACACATTAGGTACATTATAAATCCCCAAAGAAAACATAAGAAAGTTTGCTTTTAAAGCTTATTACCGCAGACTTTTCTAATTACGGCTACGGAATGAGTTTTTTTTTTATATAACATCGGCAAATATTCGCTTATTAAGTATTTTAGGAGAACTGGAGCGAATTTTGAAGTTAATTAAATGAGGCGCTACCTTCCTTGGTGCTTTTAAAATAATAATTAGAAGTCAGGGTCCAAGTCATCTTTACTTTGGAAAAATGCTGACTAAGCGAGAAAAGTGATAATAAGCTTTTAGGGGCGTAATTGGTTAAATATTTTATTGGAAATTTGTTTTAGCTGATATTGAATTTGTTTATCATTATCGAAAGGTTGTGGCGAACTAAAGTTGCGCCTTTTATACGATCATTTTTTCTTATCTTATCACAGGTTTATTTAAGAATTGTACAGATGGACTTTAGGATTTTATTTAATGATGTATTTGATATAATAAAATATATTATTTATGAGACAATCTCTCTTCCTTAAAACTTTTTATATCAAGTACAACACTTTGAAAGCAATTTTACGGCGCTTACGTCCATTCTTCATTAACCAAGTATAAAAGCGTTCTTAATTATTATTTTTCAGTTCCTACTTACTGCTCGCAGACTCTTCATAAACGGACGCTTACCTGGAAAAAATAAAAAAAGAAGAATTTAATAAAGATGAGCTAAAAATAAAAGTCGTGGTGGCCTAGTGGGTAAAGAACCAACCTCTCGAGTATGAGGGCGTGGGTTCGATTCCAGGTCAGGCAAGTACCAATGCAACTTTTCTAAGTTTGTATGTACTTTCTGAGTATATCTTAGACACCAATGGCTGATAAAATGGTGAAGGAAAACATCTTGAGGAAACCTGGACTATAAAGTCTGAAATCACCAACCCGCATTAAGCAAGCGTGGTGATTAATGCTCAATCCTTCTCCGCGTGAGAGGAGGCCTGTGCCCAGCAGTGGGACGATAAAGAGGCTGTAACAGTAACAGTAACAGAGCTAAAAATTGGAGAGCAGAGAGTAGTGCTGTGGCAGGTGGATTTTGAATCGCAGTGTATGAACCAGCATTACAAGTTAGTGCTCTAAACCTTGTAAGTATTTTTTTTGACAAGTAGCATTGATACGTGGATAAAAACTTATTTAATGGCAGCAAGAACAAATGCAAGAACAAGTCAGCTTAACATATTTCTAGTAAAACGGACCGGTAATAATTATTCTACACATACATTTTTCGTACACGGCAATTAAGCTGTTATGGTGTACATTGTCACACTCAGTCTTCGCCTTAGGCCCTTAATAGAAATAATCATTCACTAGCTCTAAGGTCAATGCCTTCAATCTCACTAATTACAACATAGGCACGTACTAATGACATAATGAGGTTACTATTTAAGCAAGATTTAGAAGGCTACCACGTCTTTTCTTCATTACAGTAAAGACTTAATGACAAGAACAAAAGAAAAGCAATCAGCCACTAGATAATCGCAATCTGATGATGTAATCAAGTTTCCAACGAGTTATACTTAGCCGATAGGTTGGACCCCTGCCCAATATAAAACTGGTAGACTCGCCTCCTCAGATTAGAAACGCCTACCTTTACAAAGAGTGCCAACTATTGTGTTGAACAGAGGTTTCGTGATCGAGACTAATCGGTGATAGGTGAAATTGGTTCACGTTATTTAGTCGAGACTATTTTTGTGGTTGGAACCTATCTTAGAACTTCATCGGTTGGAAAGAAAACTATCCGAAGTTGCATTCTAACACCTAGTTCCCCTTCTACGTCCAATCCATTAAAAGCTACCACTCATACATAACAGTGAGCATCAATATGGTATAAGCAAAATTTAAAAGAATGCAGGTACAGTTTTGTCTTGCTTCCCATCTTGGCTTGCTATTCCTCTATCTCCCTGACAGAACTTCTATATTTCAAGTTGTGTAACTCACAGCTTAACACATATTTATGTCAATTTATCAGAGCAGACACGGTAACCTAATTCAGCATTCACTAAGCCCTAACCTTTACACCGCGCTAATAACTACACAATGACTCAAAAGCTTGCCACGCCAAAAATGCGAAACGTTAATTAGTCCACATTGATTGGCTGGGCCAGCAACGCCCATCGAAGGTATACTTGACACGCCCACACATCGGCTGCTTCTGGCTGCAATCCAAGATGTCCGCTATAAGTTGATCGCTGTACACGTTACACAATAGACGTGGATAGATAATGGATGGTAGCACGTGATTCTGTTGGCAGCCATGTCTGCCGGCGCTTTCGAGGTGTCCGGTTTAAATTTGGTGTGACTTCCTTGAGGTTTGGTCACATGAAGCGTTGTTAGCTACATTTATCTTCACCTTCATTCAGTCAGGCCAGCTCAAAATAATGGCAGTAGACAATTTGACTTAGAGGTAAGTTGATGACGTAGATTTGTCTTATCTAACGCTGTTTAGTTTTTGGGCTAGATAGCAAACTTCATTATCATAGGATCATCTTTCTTTCAGCTACACTTTCCAAAATACAATGATGTGAATCAATGAACATGGATATTTCAGATATTTCGTATCCTCTAATGAAAAGTGAATGTAGCTTCTCACTTCATACAAATCGGGCGAGTTAACATATTTGACTACATATGTTAATTATAACCAACACCCATGTCGTTTCTACATCAATAGAAAAAACTGGCTACGCCGGCAAAAAAAACTGTCTCATCAGAAAATGGAACAGTTCCAATATAACGAACTGCTTCATCAAGAATGAGAATAATTACCGTGACCAACACCGGAATAGCCACAACAGAGACATCTCCATCACAATCGTCATTCTTAAATGTTGCCCAAAACAAAATGTCAACAACCCATCTATTGTCAATCACTCCACCCAAATCTCAACTTAATCACCTCTCACCAAGATTTACAATTCATTGTCTCCTATCGACAGACAGATCATTAAAAAACGCACCGGAATTTCAACTCTATTGCTTTTCAATAAAATTTATAATAGCTTAATATTGTTAATGAACTGATACTTCATCGAGTTAACGAGATTAAGACCTTAAAGAGCCAACAATAAGGTTATTAATTGCTTGTTTTGATGATGCCAGGTTGACAGCAGCTGGCTTTTAGCCAGAACCTCACCTGTTGCTTGCAATGTTGCGACAGGACCCAGGAAACGTTGATAATCACTTGTCATTAGTCATGACTTTATCAGTGCAAATATTCTCCGTACGCATATTTCCGTCACTAAGACCAATAATAACTACACTCAGTGTCAGTGGAACTGAACCAGTAATCTGAGTAAAATAACAGCCTAATATTTTGGCAAACTTGCTGTTAATTACTGTACAGTTAATTGAACAAAAGACATAGTCTGTAAAAGCTGTCACTTAAAACTTTGAAATTAACTTCTTTGACAACAAAAATTACACCTTAAATAACTTCAAAAATATGCCTTGGACAATAGTATAAACCGGTCTTCACAATTTTGAATTTAGCTGACCCAATTCATGGCTGTCAGTGTACTTCGTTGAGAATGCCCACGCAATTTGTTCTGTGGGCGTTGCAGAGGGCGATTAACCGTCTATATCGGGACGTTTAGCATCAATCGTTGTAATACTTAGTCCTACATAATGGACGGACTTAAATGTTGAAGGACTTTTATTATTTACTAGCTTTTGCCCGCGACTTCGTTCGCGTGGAATAGTTGCATCCAGCAGATTTTTGGTTTGAACAATAGATGGCGCTATATGCTCGGAATAAATTGTATTTTTTAATTTTATTCTTTGTAATTAAAACTATCCTATGTCCTTCTCCTGGCTCTAAACTACCTCCCTGCCAATTTTCAGCTAAATCGGTTCAGCCGTTCTTCAGTTATAAGCGAAGTAACTAACACGACTTTCTTTTATATATATAGAAGTAAAAGCTTTTGATGATCTTTTGATGTTTCCACTCTAAGGTATTTTGTCAAAATTAGCAGGTATTGACATTAGCTTAGACCTATTTCACCAAAGAACTCAACAGAAATATAGGCTTCAATAGCTCATTCAAATATTTTTGGTATAGGAGAGAAACCTTAAGATGGTCATAATCAAGAGGTGCCATTTATAAAAACACCTACACTATTCGTAAGATAGATAGATATATTCTTTATTAGGTACAATAATTTTAGATTTTTGATCTTATATCTATCTCATTAAAGTAGATGACAGATTTGACCTAGAGGTATGAAAGTTAGAGGTACAATCCGAATTTCTGAAGACAGAAGACATCAAAACTGCGACACAGCTTGACAATAACCTTTCATTTACTTTTCATCATCTACCTCTTCCATCAAACACATAGTACACATGGTACTTAATTCTTAAGCACACAGCACTCGCGAGACATTGTCTGCCAAAACGTGGGGATTACGTCGAGGGCACGTCATTGTTCGTGCCCTTTCTATGTGTAAGTATTAAGTATGTAAATCTTACAATTCCTTTGGAGTGGTGACATTTCTAATGGTAGCTTATGTGTAGAATGTGAAAATTTCGGTATTTCGTATTTGCAGTTTTGAAGTCTTACTTTATCTCTTTAAATCCTGTTTCTGTTTTGCTTTTTCTGTTCTTCAAAAGAGCTGACCAGTTTCTGATGAGAATGCAGAAACAGATAAGATCTAAGGAAAGAACATCCTTAATATTGTTAATGTGCACACCCCTCAAAAATCATCATCTGTCTTGCCTTTTCTCAATTATGTTGGAGTCGGTACCGGTGCTTTACAAGGAGTGACTGCCTATCTGACTTCCTAAACCCAGTTCCTAGGCAAGCTCATAGCCTTTGGTAAGACTGGTTGTCGGACTTACTGGCTTCTGACTACCCGTAACGACTGTCACAGATGTGCAAATGACAGCCCCTCAAAAAATCTGAATATTAAATTCACAAATGGGTTACATAAAACTTAATCCTAACCATTGCTCACCAAAACAGCGCAAAAGAACCTCATTCGAAAATCACAACTGTGCAAACATGGATCCTCTAAAATTCTCCGGGTTTTGTGCGTTTAAATCTCGTTGGTGTAGCTCAGTCCTTTCAATTTCTATTATTCAACGTCCAAGCGGATTCCGCTGAAAATCATACTATCCGACAGACGCAAAAACCTTTTGTTAGCTATTCAATCCCCTATAGGGCTATAGTGTATATTTGTTGTTTAAATAAGGAAGTTAGGTGTGTTCTACAAATTTTGGACGAAGGTTAGAGGTCAATAATTCACACTTGGTGGAATCAAAATAGTTTTGAGGTGAGGAAATTGTATTTGGATAGAGGAGCGGTTTTTGAACGCAATCTTTGAAGACCCATAAACTATTAGTCTACGTGGGTTTTAAGTAAAGTCATCCACGTTTCGTCAACAGACCTTAGTAGTCTTAGATGTTCTTGAAAAATAGTAATACAGTTTGATACCATCCAAAATGTTTAGTGATTTGTGTTCCCATTAAAATATAATGATATTCTATCAAGAATCATAAGTATCTCAAACCAATATTGTCCACATTTTAAATTCAGTTGCCACTCCCGAAAAATTAAGGTTCATAGTAGCATAAAATTCTTGCTAAACGAGACCAGACATCTTCCATACATGAAGTTTCTGCGAATACGATGGGGGATATTCCAAATGATCCCCGGATGAGCTCCTAAAGGCTTCGTCAGTAAATATATCGGAAGCTCGCTGCGGTTGCGAGCGTGGGAAATTGTGGGTAGTTACGCTAAGAGTATGCTAAGGCGGTAGTTTTAGATTTAGTGTGAAATTTGAAGAGTAAAGGAATATTGCTAAAGGCTACATAAAAATATTTTCAGGCTAATATTACCAACCCATATTGAGCAAGCTTGGTGATTAATGCTAAATCCATCTCCATGTGAGAGGAGGCCTGTGCCCA
Source organism: Helicoverpa assulta (assembly GCA_963856015.1). NCBI lineage: Eukaryota > Metazoa > Arthropoda > Insecta > Lepidoptera > Noctuidae > Helicoverpa > Helicoverpa assulta. Next base: position 2,647,178 of record CAWLCW010000008.1, read on the forward strand.
GCAGTGGGACGATGAAAAGGCTGTTACTGTAATATTTTATAAGTTTTCTTGATCATGGAAGTGGTCACTGGACTATTAAGGTGAGACCAGGATGTACCTTCGTGTGATTGAGTCAAACCAACCACACCTGGAACTTGAAAATAAATCTTTACAAGCCAGCCTCAATCCAAATGGCTAACAACTGCCAAGCAAATCTTTAACTTAATTATTTATAAAGAAAATAAATTTAAATAAAACTACTTTTACGGATTTTATCGCGGTTATATTAATATTATTTAATCCCGACGTTTCGGATCCTTTACAGCATCCATGGTCAATCGTGAATCGACATCACCATCGACGGCATTGATTGCCAGAAACAAAAAAAATAGAATAGACCAACACCTTAGTCTGCCCGTGACCATGGATGCTGTAAAGGATCCGAAACGTCGGGATTAAATAATATTAATAATAACCGCGATAAAATCCGTAAAAGTAGTTTTATTTAAATGTCTAATATTCGCGTAAGTGTCAGAAATCAATAAGAAAATAAATTTTAGATAGTTCTTACATCGTCTTCAGTCTACAATGTTCATTGTAACGTTAAAAGTTCGCGTAGCGTAGTATCTCACGGCTACGTACTTTGCTACGAAGCCTACGATTGATAGGTCATTGAACTTATCAGCTACGGCTGTCTCGACGCCTACGACTGGCTTTTCATCTAAGTTTACACAGAGGCGTACTTTAAAGTCTGTATTTTGATGGAAAATTATTTTTCTGTAATCTTGTTGCTTATTTATGACTAGCTTCTGCCAGCGACTTCGTTCGCGTTAGATTCGGACTTTGTGCAAAGAGTTATTCTGAGCCAACCATAAAAGATAGACATATACTGTCATGGTATATTTTTTTACATAATTTTAAGGAGAACATTTTCGTCATACATGGTTTCTGTGTAGCTTTAACCATTAAGGCTGCACACGGGACGGAAGCATAAAAAATGGAGTAACTTCTCCCGTTTTCCCAACATTTACCTTCACTGCTCTGCTCCTATTGATCATAGCGTGATGAAAAGTATCCTATAACCTGCCCAGGAGTATGAAGAATCATTGTACCAAGTTTCGTTGAAATCCGTCAAGTAGTTTTTGTTTCCATAACGAACATACAGACAGACAGACAGACAGACAGACAGACAGACAGACAGACAGACAGACAGACAGACAGACAGACAGACAGACAAAAAATTTACTGATTGCATTTTTGGCATCAGTATCGATCACTTATCACCCCCTAATAGTTATTTTGGAAATATATTCAATGTACAGAATTGACCTCTCTACAGATTTATTATAAGTATAGATTAGTGTTTTTATCGGATTTCTTAGTTTTTTATTTTTCTTAACACAGCATGTGACAATGGTCATTTATTAGGAAATTAATGACACCTACCTGCTAAGATAGTACATGGCTCGACACTTCCTCATGGTGTCATATCTTTTCTATTTCTCCCTATGACCTTTAAAATGCGTGTATAGTATGAGTCTTAGCTTACGTATGAATGTGTATATTTAGTAGACCTTCCGATATTTCACAAGTAGCCTTATAATTTTCTAAAATATCTTCGGAGTCCTGCAAAAATAAACTAGACACTTTCGTTGTTTTTATGTACCTTCTTATCTTTAGTGTAATGATATTTCCCTTGAGTGTAGTGTAAATAAACTCGGGGAAAGCTCGCCAGTGCGTGAAAAGAAACGTCTATTGAAATGGCTCGTTTAGATGAGTTTCTATTTTTACGCCTGAAATAGATTATAGGCTAGTATTTGGATAGCCAAGTGGTAATATAAATGGAAAATATTTTTAAAAATATATTTGCTAGCACTTTCTCGTTATTGCACCCGCAGCCGAGGTAACTACTTCCCGCACGTGGATAAAAATTTGATTATAGCCTCCCTCAATAAATGGGCTATTTAAGTATGATTTTTTTTAAATCGAAACAGTAACACCTGATATACAAAAAGCCTTGCAATATTATAATAGATTACATAAAACAGAAACTTGCTAAAGTAAAATTCATTTTAGAGAAAAAATATTTTTTGATTAGCTTCAAATACTGCCATGAAAGGACTGTGTGAATAAAGTTGTAGTGACATTAAGTGGCTGCAAAACTGATGTTTTATAAATGTCAAGTTGGAATATTCTACTCGAATAAAACTTATTGGGATTGACACAAATAATGGAAATATCTAAGCAACAGCACATTGTAATGTTAAAGTTCTGTACTAGTAAATGACTATTATATGTAAGTGATATTTAGTTACGTGAAAAATATATCATTCTATTTTCACTAAAAACAAGCCTTTTTATTTTTTCACAGCAAAGGTCTTTTCTCCTATGGAGAAGAAAATGAGCATTAATCACCACGCTTGCTCAAGTAGGAATGGCGGTTTCAAGCTTTTAAATCGGGGTACCTCGATCAATTATGTTTTCCTTCATATTTATTCAATAATTGGTGCCTAACACTTAGAAAGTCCTACTTACATAATGAGAACTTATAAACGATACATTAGTTTGTTTAACCTGGAATTGACCATGTTTCATTGAATTTGAGAGGCAGACTTTTCAAATCAACCATACATTTTAATCTCTTTATATCCCGTAACAACAGACACACAAAAGATATCCATAACACACCAAATACAACAAAATATCGTATACGCAGCAAAGCGTAACTCAATTTAAATTATCTTGAAAAGGATCCCATAATTCATGGCTGTATCTCATATCGTACATTAGGCACTTTACATATGAGTGAGCGTATAATTATTTGAAGCATTTCATTGCTTTGTTCAAAATTGAGGCCTATTTTTGAGGCCTTTGTCTTTAGATCATACCCTAAGAGAAGATTAGCAGAATAGAAGATTAGGATTAGAACAGTCATATATTAGAATTTTAATTTAGGTATAAAACTTATTAATAGTATTCTAGAAATATCATGCCTTATGTACAGTTCAGTCTCCAAGTCTTGGTAACTATGTCATGGTGTTTCAATGTCACCAAAAATGATTACTCACGCAAAGTTTTACAGAAATCCGTCAACCATGAGAAATCCTAAGATTTATTAAAAAAAAAAAAAAAAACTTTGCAAAACACCGCATAAATTCTTAAGCAAGTCCGCAAAAGCCTGCCTAACTAATTCACGTCTCACTGAAGGCTATAAAGGAATCACGACATAACCTCGGCCATTGAAACAAGCCCACACAACGATCAGACGACCTCTCCAATTTTTCCCTCATAACTATGCCTATGGGAGCTCGGAAATTATCCTCAAAACCTCCAAGCAATCTTCAACCTTGTACCTATGTCAATAAGGGTTGTTTTTGCGTGAGGTGTTTGTAGTTCTGGACGGATTTGGAGATGTAGAAATATAATCGAGTTAATGAGATACGCTTCACGTTGGATATCATTGCGCTGTCCCACTTGGAGTGTCGACAGGGTCCGATTCAATGTGAGACGGTTGGGTAGGCATTTGTTTGATCCCCGGACAGAAAATATTATGAGATCTGAGAAATCTGAAAGACCTTTTCCTTTGAAATTAGCTTTGATAAGTATACTACCACTATTTTTGTGGGTATATCTTGGACACAAGGTAATGATAGAGGAAAGCAAGCACAGGTACTAGATTTAACAACGTGCGGAATTATCAATACGTCTATGTACATAATGCCCAATACACATCATATTACATCTAATCAAAAACAAAACATACAAACGCCGATTACATATCCCTCATCAAAAGGCCAAATACTGAGAAAAGAAGAAAGTGAAGGAAAATATCACAGATTCCTTCACGCTTTCAATTTCTTATGTCAATATATACCTACGCGTTCTAATTACGAGTTTCATGTCAAATGGAGTAAAATAAAGGTACCTTACTGAGCTATACCACGGAGTAAGGAAAGATTCGCGGAGTTATCATAATGCAGGTTGGTCAGGCGCCTTATTCTAGGTCAAATTCGTACGGTGGACTAAAACGATCGGTAACGATTGAACTAACGAGGCGTTCGGCGGCGTTTGAGACATCTATCAATTATTTTTGGTATTACAAAAAATGGTCGGGTCCATAAGAGCCGTATTACAGCAAAACCAGTAACGTTCCTCGTCCCCCGCTCACCAGCATTTTGCTGCACTATGTTGTTAGGCAATTTTCCGTTATGGCACCTCCGCTAGTTATTTTGTTGTCCATGGCTAATACGTATCAAAATAAGGGGTGAATTCGTCAATAACTCCGACTTGACTTGATAGAAAACATTAAAGATATTTAATTTTGAGTGTTGGTTCAAGGACTTGGGGGGGTGATTTCGTTTTAATTTAGCGAGTAAGCTGAACTTTTTTCACCTACTGAATTATACATTGGCAGGATATAATGGATTATATCAGGTGAAAAAAAAGTAACAGATAAGACTGGAAAATGCTTAATAAGCAAATATGACTATGAGGACCAATTTCACTTTCAGAAAGGATCCTTGTCTCTCACAAATTGTAATTTAAATAACCTATGTTCCAATTACTTACTTAATGTATAACTCCCTTGAATAAAATTAATCAGTCTACTGAAATACTATTTCAGTAGACTGATTTTTTAGACTGATTTCATACAAACGTTGTTACTATTCCTATTAAATTAGCTCTCTATATGTTTAACCGTTTCTTAAAATTAACAATTAAGTTGATTGAACCTTTGACGTAAGTTACCATCACACCTTAGGGCATTCCTGCTGGTGCTGCGGAATTGTTCGAAAGAGTTACCGTAGCCCTCGTACATAAAGGCTCCAGAAGGAACAGTGCAGTTCAGTGCACTCAAGGACAATGGTGAAATCCCATCTAGAAAAAAAATGATAGATAGACTTTCTTAACTAGATCAACATTTTTTTTCTGTAACTCAAATACGTTTGAATAAGCAAAAACAATTCAACATTAATCAACAAACAGCTACAAATTCAAAACAAATACCTAAATTCACATGTTTGCAATAATAAATCTCTGCCGTACGTATGCGTTTGCGCAGACGAACTATCGTAATGGGGGCGCCGTGACATGACTGAAACGTTCGGCATACACAGACGTAGCGGAACGTATTTGCAGAATGGACAGTTTAAATACCTGTGGTTGCATGGGGATTATTTAAGAAGACTCATGACGTAATGTTTTAAATATATTGGGGATATTAGATTTAGCAGGTAAGATGCAACTAGGGCTGCCATCTCGAATTTCGCCAAACCCGGACATTTGGCGTAAATCGCATTTTTTCCCCGAACGAGTACGATTTTTTTTAAACAAAATAATACCTAATTTGTAATCCATTTACTATTAACATATACTTAAATTCAATTAGGTGCTTTCTTACATGAAAAGTGTCCGGGTTTTCCCCGGACACTTCTTGAAACCCCGCCCGGACGGTCCCCGGACGGCCTCCAAACGAGGACAAATCCGGGGAAACCCGGACGGATGGCAGCCCTAGATGCAACTGATGTGCAGTTTTATAATTTTTCATAGGGTAGGATAACAGGAAGTCCATTCTCTGAAACAATCTTTATTGTGGATCAAGGCTAAGTACATAATGCAGGTGGCAGTTACATGATAAATTGTGAACAGCTAAATCCCATCCGTAGGGCATACAATAGTAGGAAAGTATGTAGATGGAAATTAATAGAGTACCTGTTTATTATTTTAAGAAATGTGATGCGGAAAGATCTTTTTATGTGACATGTCAAAGTTTTTGTAAAAATTTATAAAACTCAACACTTGTACGAGTGATCTCATTCAGAGTGCCTAGTGCGAGTTTTGCAAGTTAACTTTTTCGATGCGAAGATTATCATACCATTGAATCACGTAGCACTTATCTTAGAATTGTGTATTTAATAAAGACTGTCATCAGTACCTGGTCGTATTATACTTGAGCTCACTTTTGCGAGTGTAATCATTATTAATCGGCAAAATGAATGAAGATGTCATATCTAAATCATGTGACGTAGCATACGACTCATTATTTCAATAGACTTATAATATCGAGTTGCGAAAGCTGTCAAAACTCGGAATCAGCACTCTAGTCAATAAAGATTCTAGATAGCTTCTGCTGCATACCAAACTCCATTTTTTCCACTTACACCTTCTAAAACTCTAACCAGGACATCGAGTGAACGACAGAATCGATAAAATAAATCGAGAGACAATTCGATTTCGCACATTCGCAGCGCAGCATCGGTATCCCGGAGCATTTGGCAACGGATGATAGACTAAATACAGAGCTATTTGACGCGGAGATAAATGGGTTTCAGTTAGCACTTGTATTTTATTACGAGGAATAATAATTGCTGTGTGGAAAGTCATTATTTAATTTGGTGGGTGCAGTTTTTTTTGCAAGTTGGTGTATTGTTTTGATATGTGGTATTTTTTTTGGCGATTATAATCGGATGAGGGCGGAATTTATTACGTGCTTCTCATTTTATTTTAAACGGTTTTTTTTAACGGTTTTTATTAAACGGTTTTTAAACGGTTTTTTAAACGGTTTTTTTAAACGGTTTTTTTTAAACGGTTTTTAATTAATTAAACGGTTTTATATTTAGCTCACCCAGTTTGTTTTATTTATTCATTCTTGGGTCAAATTTAGTAATTCAAATTTCACCCTCTTCCTGTCAACCGATTAATCTGAAATTTTTTATACACCTTTAATTCCGATGACAATACAATATAGTAATATCAATAACATTGTAAATCCAATATGGCCGCCGGCACAAAATGGCGGATAACGTAGATTTTATCAATCCCATCAATATGGGTATCAAATGAAAGGGCTCAACAAGCAGAATACAATATACTATAAAAAATTGAAATCCAAGATGGCGGCCGCTACAAAATGGCGGATAACGTAGATTTTATCAATCCCATCAATATGGGTATCAAATGAAAGGGCTCAACAAGCAGAATACAATATACTATAAAAAATTGAAATCCAAGATGGCGGCCGCTACAAAATGGCGGATAACGTAGGTTTTATCAATCCCATCAATATGGGTATCAAATGAAAGTTCTCAACCAGTAGAATACAATGTACTATATAAAATTAAAATCCAAGATGGCGGCCTCTACAAAATGGCGGATAACTTAGGTTTTATAAATCCCATCAACATGGGTATCAAATGAAAGGGCTCAACAAGTAGAATACAATTTACTATGCAAAATTGAAATCTAAGATGGCCGCCGCTACCAAATGGCTGATAACAATTTTTTATCAATCCCACCAATATGGGTATCAAATGAAAGGGCTTCACAAGTAGAAAACTATCAGTAACTCCAGCGGGGCCCAACAGGGCCAAGGCCTGCCTGGGCTGCGAGATTGTTCGAAAGAGTTACCACGGCCCTGGTACATAAAAGGCCTACGACGGAACAAAACGGTTCTTAGTCAAGAGTCTGGCACTCCCTCACCGCTGCTGACCCACAGCAGGAGAGGTCATGTGATGATTTTTGGGGTCGTTAAAAAAAAAAGTATCTGGAAGGGCTATGTATTGAGGAATTAGATTGTAATAAATTGTCAGGTAAGAGACCGTGTAATAATGATGCACTAAATGAATTAGATAGAATGAGGAATATTCGGTAGGCATTTTCATTAAATACTAAAAACTAGAAAATAAAAAATCGGTAAAAAAACTTTTAAGTTAAACGGTTTTATCTTATGTGCACTGAAAACTAGAAAATAAAAAAATAGTTACTTACCTGTCAACCTACGTAGGTGGTCCCGGTCATATTAGACTAAAATAAAAACGTGGGGCCCCTGTGAAATCCTACCTATGGCAAAGCATATCTTTATTCTTTGGTAGATCATGAGCTACGGCTGATTATTGATTGTCAAAATCTCCAGTTACGATTATAGTAAGCCGATGCAATCCACACCTATTATACCTCTAGAAGAGAGTACTACAGCAATAGTTAATGGGCCCCACGTTTTTATTTTAGTCTAATATGACCGGGACCACCTACGTAGGTTGACAGGTAAGTAACTATTTTTTTATTTTCTAGTTTTCAGTGCACATAAGATAAAACCGTTTAACTTAAAAGTTTTTTTACCGATTTTTTATTTTCTTTTTACAAAAGTCTGGAAAAATTATGTTGGAAGGAGTTGTTAATATTTTTTCAAAATGTTCACGTCATTGAATTGAAACTGTTTGAGATTTCAGCACTGCAATATTGGCTTATCAATGTTTACTGTTATCAACTTAATTAGTATGAAATTCTTGAAGCGTGAAGCATGTCACGAACAAAATATTTTAATAATCGATTTACGCATTAAAATATCAGTGTTATTGAAAAAAACTATTTCATTTCATGATTTTAAGGGCAAACACGGCTGGTTACATAAATATTACAATGTTACTAGTACAATATACTAGAAAAGTTTAGCCTAGAAAACTGGAAATAGAAATGGAAAAAATTACATTAATTGCTGCGAATATTACATTAGTTTGTATGCTGAAAAGCATGAAAACGAAACCGCAGGCAATCATCATCATCATAATCATCAGCCTATCGCAGTCCACTGCTGGACATAGGCCTCTCCAAGTGCACGCCACTGAGATCTATTTTCGGCTTCTCGCATCCAGCTCCTGCCAGCCGTCTTGCGCAAGTCATCACTCCACCGTGCCTGAGGACGTCCTACACTACGTCCTACAACCGCAGGCAATATTTTTAATTAATGAATTTATTACCATAAATAACATGGGTTACGTTACCTATTCAAAGTCGTGTAAAGTTCAACGCCTTTTCTAACTAACATCAAATAAATCTAGCACTAATTACAATTAAGACTGACGTGGCAACTAAATAACTATAACTACTAAATAACTATAACAACGTAAGCACAATATGTCGCAAGAATATTGTGTTCGCCGTAATTAGCACTGAAATGCTAACTGTTGTAATACATGTTGTAGCTATTATGAAATAGTTGGGAGTTTCCTGAAAAGGCTAGTCCCGGTTCCAGTGAAGGCTTTGTGGTTGGCAAAGTTATGAAACTGCGGTGAAAATACCTTCGTTTGCTAGAAGCTACATATTTTTTCGGCCAGAGTGATGATAAATATTTAATATCGTTACGTTTTGATTAATGTTTAATTGTGAAAGAAATGAAGTTATTTAGTCATTAGTGTAATTTGCCAAAATTGGTAAAAATAGAAATGAATACAGGTTTTGTTTTACGTGGCAATTTCCATCAATCAACTAAGTATTACCGCGATCTACAAAATCATTCCCAAAGAATGGTAGGTATTTTTTATGGCTCTAGTAATTTACACAAATGACTGTTTCTACCATTTTACAGCTACATACTAATAACCGTGAAAATGGAAACTATGTATAAGTTGACATAAATCAGTTCAGTGCCAAGCGTTACGTGTTACAGGAATTTTGATTAAACTTTGAAAATGGCTTGGCGGCTAATTTCCTGAAATTATATGGCTAGATAAATGACAAGGTGATTAGGCAAAAGGTATTTGTAACTAGGCTATGTTAGTTGGAAAAAAAATATTTATTTGGGACACATAGAATTTTCTGGGTATTACAAACAATCATCCTAGTTTTGCTTTTTTCCAAAAAGGCTGTGTTAATAACAAAATGTAAAAGCTGGACGACAAATAATAACAAGTGATAAATCATACTTTATTATCTTAATTTTTCAATAAAATTTATGATAGGGAAATATTAAGATAATAAAGTTAAAATATTCATCCGCATCGCTGTCAGCTGGGATCGTGCCCAAAAGGCTGGCTGCATTGCCACGCTGGATGGCAATGCATATCCTTTGGCCGAAGTAAAGGCCAGCCCATTGGTCACGAGTGGACTCCACTAATCGCTTACTGATTTCTCGAAAGAGTCTGTGGGCACTTGGGCCCCATGGTCCCAAGTGATAAATAAAAATTTTGAATATTTATAGTATAGGTTGGGACTTTAAGAAACATAGATGTAAATATGTCAGTTTTGTTGTTGTACATTTTCTAATACTGTCCAAGTTTCAATTTATATATGTATAACAAACAGACAAGAAATGAACAACAAAACCTATTTCCGCATTTTTCATATAAGCAAGGATTTCCTATATAATTCTCAGTATAATTTTCTTGGTGCCTGAATTCTTTGTTCGTTAATCTCTTTTGCGTGGAATGCACAATAAAAGATAATCAAAATAATAAGTAACTTTAGTTATTTCTGAAACATTTTAGGTTTTAAGCCTGGCCAATCTTTAAATACGTAAGGTTTTTAAAACACTAACCAATATGTGTTCAAATAGATTAACCATCGTAAACCATTGTTTTTTGTGCTTGCAAATACAATTTTAAAACAATAATGCAAATTGATGAATAGCTGTTGTTGACTGAAAACTTTCCATATGCATAAAAATAGAATAAAAAAACACTAGTTAAATATCATAACTCTAAGTGAATGTCGTTAGCGGCATTTAATGGATTGAGTATCGACTCGTTAGTAACACAACATTCATAAATTGATTGATGAATACACACTAATCGATCATGCTGTATCCTTTGAAGTTTTGAAATGTTTGTAAAATTATTTGCAATATATACAAATATTTAAAATATTTACTAGCTGTCTATTCCAATGTTACTCGCAATTTGAATTAATCTTTCGCTATAGATTGATCTATCATCTAACGGCTATGCCTATTCTATATTTGTTGTTTTGCTTAGGTATCAGAAATGGGAATTTGAAATTACTTATCATCATCTCCCGAGCCTTTTAAGTTACTATGTTGGGGTCGGCTTCCAGTCTAACCGGATTCAGCTCCAATCAATATTGTATGTGACAGAATATTGAGAAATACCGCTTGGTTCGGATATTTTACAAATATCTGGATAGGTATAACAGTTATTTGTAAACCATAACGTTAATATACGAATATACTAGCTTCCGCCAGCGGCTTCGCCCGCGTGGTGTGTTGATAAAAAGTAGCCTGTGTGTTAATCCAGAGTATCACCTATCTACATACCAAAGAATCAAATCGGTCCAGCCGTTTTTGCGTGATTGAATAACAAACATACATCCATACATTCTCACAAACTTTCACATTTATAATATAAGTAGGATAAGTAGGATTAATGCTCAATCCTTCTCCTTGTGAGAGGAGGCCTGTGCCCAGCAGTGGGACGATAAAAAGGCTGTAACAGAAGTAGGATTAACAAAAAAATATTTAGGTATTCATGTAATTTTCGGGTATTCAACCGTTATTATAAAAGCTACACTAGTATTTTTACCTCAAAAATAAACCTCACTACAATTCCACCTGAAAGTTCACTTATCCTTTTAGAAACGAAACTGTCACAAAGCCAGTTGCCATGGTTACCCACTAAGCAGTGGACATACACACCTCATGGATTATCTACGGGAACAGTCGCCACAGACCATAAACACTACACCTTGAATGGAATTATAGTGCGGCTTAAGTCAAAGGAGAACGTTACACTGTAGGTCTCGGCTGTCATTGAACATCCTTGGCAGTCGTTACGGGTAGTCAGAAGCCAGTAAGTCTGACACCAGTCTAACCAAGGGGTATCGGGTTGCCCGGGTAACTGGGTTGAGGAGGTCAGATAGGCAGTCGCTTCTTGTAAAGCACTGGTACTCAGCTGAATCCGGTTAGACTGGAAGCCGACCCCAACATGGTTGGGAAAAAGGCTCGGAGGATGATTAAGTCAAAGGAGACATCATGAAAGGATGTCCATGTTACAATTAACATGTATTTTTATTTAACAACTAGCTATCGCCCGCGAATTCATCCACATTCCGAGATAACTGCTTTCCTTAGCCGGATGGTGACAAAACCTACTTATCCTATGTTTTTCTCCAGGATTTAAACTACCTCCCCTCTAATTTTCAGCTTAATCGGTCCAGCTGTTCACGTGTGATGATGTGATCAAGGATATAGTATATAGAAAAAGATCATCATCCTCCGAGCCTTTTCCCAACTATGTTGGGGTCGGCTTCCAGTCTAACCGGCTGTAGCTGAGTACCAGTGCTTTACAAGAAGCGACTGCCTATCTGACCTCCTCAACCCAGTTACCCGGGCAACCCGATACCCCTTGGTTAGACTGGTGTCAGACTTACTGGCTTCTGACTACCCGTAACGACTGCCAAGGATGTTTAATGACAGCCGGGACCTACAGTTTAACGTGCCATCCGAAACACAGTCATTGGTGTCTAAGATATACTTAGAAAGTACATACAAACTTAGAAAAGTTGCATTGGTACTTGCCTGACCTGGAACCGAACCCACCCCCTCATACTCGAGAGGTTGGTTCTTTGCCCACTAGGCCACCACGACTTTTATACGAGTATATAGAAAAAGATAGTTCATGTTATTGTGTTAAGGCTCGATTCCAACAAAAATCCTAGATTTTGTTGATATCTTTGGCTGATCGAAGATATATACTTCGGAATCTTCGGAATATACGAACTTTGGTATGGTTTATTTAACATAGGTACTATTGTTTACTAATTATTTCTAGTATCTTCTTATCACTTGCACCACTCCACCACTTTGAAGAGTTAAGCCCTCCAGGGGCGGGATTTGTGGCAGAAAAACTTTGTCCATTAAGACTTGCCACTGGTCATCAGTTTGGTCTGTTTGTTTACTTGTTTCTTTGCTCACGAGGTTACTTAATATATTACTTACTTATGCTCTTGTTTCGAACGTTATTTGACAAGACAAAACATTGTTAGAACAATCAAGAGTTATTAGAAAAGCAAAAAAATTGATAGATATATGGAGTATTTTCAAAGGAAGTAAGATAGAAAGTAAGAAGCAAGACGATAAAACCACGGAACCACTGTCAAATAGTATAAACATATAGTTATCGGCACGAATCTTAAGCTCTGACCTACATCTGCGCAGAAGTGATTTATTAGCAAAGAACCAATCCCGAGTGACGGCTATGACGCGATGCACTGCGGGCCAATTACCGCTTCAGCCCGCCCCCGCGCCTCACTTCATACCACAAAAGGGACCCAATAAATTACTTCTGCGCAGGTGAAGGTCAGAGCTCAAGATTCGTGCCGATAACTATACCTACCTTTTAAATATATGTAGGAGTATTACGTAGTACACCATAGTTTAATGCATAGGACACCATAAACCATTCTTAACGGCTCACTAAAACTCGATTAAGGCCCCATACACACGACCCTTTAACATCCAAAATCTGAGCCGCGATGTACGAAAACTCCAATTTGTACGATTAATTAATTCATGTACATACTTTAACGTATGAAAGTCACTAACATGCCATTTAAAGATAATTAATTTAGCCAGAAACAGTCACGTTTGTGAATAAACTGAATATTTATTAAGTGTAACCGTTTCGGGCTTGACTCCTTAGCTCATTAGTTCTGGTAGGGTCCGCATAAATTGGGACTTTACAGGACATAAAGGCTTTAATTAAACGCGGCGTTTTTTGTAGCATAACAAAAATTCAACGTGATTCTTTTGAGGAAGAAATTAGGGCTTGAAACCTAGTTTTGAAGCTTGAAATGTTTTTGTACCTCTGTTTACGTGTTTCTCTGCCTTTTTTATTTATGTGGCGTTTGCTACAGAGATAATTAGCCATTATTATTCATGACCATGTTATCATTGTTCTTGCTGAATCTACTGAATTTTTTTTATTAAAAACACACTTTTCTGAAAACCACTTTCTGCAGACTAATTATGTCAAGTCTACAATTTAATTTTAACCTATATAAAATAAAACTACAAAAGAGGACTCTTAAAGTAGAACAATATCTTGACAACGTTCCCTCACAATGGCGATTTCACACAATTCAAAGCTCTATTTATATTTTACATTTCATTTCCTCAGGGTAAGCAAAGGTATTTTATCGATATCGAGGCTCCGTAACAAATTCTCAACATTCGATATATCTTCGCCGCACCACTAGCTCGGAACATGATATAAAGATAAATCGATTGTTGAAATCAAACGCAGAAATTGTTAAATGTTCAGAAACCACCTGAGCACTGGTTGTATTATTTATTTAAAAGGCTCTTAGAAAACTTTTGGAAACTTACAAGGACCTATTATGTAAACATAAGCTCGTTATTTTATTTTCTATACTGTCAATACTTAGAGACAACAGGGAACCTAAGGCGTTGTCCTAATTGGCAGCGATCGCGCGATGGCGATCGCGCGATGGCGTTTTTCATCTCACTTGCGAGGTTCCGAGGTTCAAATAGGACACTCTGATGAAATCTGTATGTTTGAACTCATCGCATGACGAGAACGCATCGTGTCATCGTGCGATCGCTGTCAATTGGGACGACGTCTTAGATGAAAATCGCATCGCGCCATCGCGCGATCGCTGCCAATTAGGACGACGCCTTAAGGTGACTAACAACCAACAAACTGATACATAGGTAAATAAATAGTTGATGTTAAATCTTTGCTCATGAATATAGTTGCGTAAAAATAGTCTGACAAAACTATATAATTTAATATTTTTTCATAAACCAATGAAATACGTCACCATATAAAAAAATTACACCCATATACACATCAAACGCTCAGCAAGCATTCGCATACATGAATATTTCATTCAAATTAAAACTCTAACCGCTTTTCAAACCGCCAACTTAAACGTTAAACTTACATCATTAAAACATGACGCAAGAAAAAAACCCAAAGAAATATTATAAGTGGTTACCCTACTCTGTAGCTGTGAACTTGGTAAGTTATCATTTAAGCCGTCGCCATTTCAAGAGTAGAAATTATTCCTAATTTGTTCAAGTATTTTTGGAAAAAAAATCTTATATTTATTCCAGTCTTTATTTTTAGATTGACCTCTATCAAGGTCAGTGGAGAATATGTTTGTATTGACTCCGGCTAAAAGATTGCTTTTTGTAGAACTTTTCTTTCGTTCGAGATTGATTGTTTTTCTTTTTGATTTATTTCTTCGATGAAAAACAATTCCTTTCAGTTCCATGTACAATTTTTAAGACAACACAATACAGTGTCTGGAAAAATCACGATTATTTTTATTTTTTACTAGCTTCTGCCAGCGGTTTCACCAGCATCCCGTGGGAACCTCTGCACGAACCTGGATAAAAAGTAGCCTATAGCCTTCCTCGATAAATGGGCTATCTAACACTGAAAGAATTTTTCAAATCGGACCAGTAGTTCCTGAGATTAGCGCGTTCAAACAAACAAACATACAAACTCTTCAGCTTTATAATATTAGTATAGATAACCCTTGTATATTACTTCTTACTGTTTTTTTTTTTCATAAAAATACATCATAATTATGACATTATAGACGTCCGTCAATCCCTAATAAATAATTAAGAATTTTTAATATCATTATTCAAGAGAAACGAAACAGAATTATACGCATTATATAGCGCCATTCCTCTATACCAAACTCCAGGATTCCTGACAATAGTTTCCTTTGCCACTTCTTATTACAAGCTTTTTCTCTTTTACAGCAAATTCACTGAAGGAACACACCATCTCAAAGACCATCTTCATAATTTTCCTCTTATCCCAATTTTATTTGCGATCATCGCAGCATGTCTCTCTGACGTCATCTCACATTAAGTGGCAGTGAAGAAAATCTTCCACAGTAGAGCGAAAATAACACTAATTAATTAAAGAACTAGTTAGCAAACAAACATGGTTGTCAAAAACACGAGTCGCATATTGAGTGCGGAACTGACTAACTTGGGGTTCGTAACATGACGGTTGTATGAGTGCAGAAGTACCTAGTGTGTATTTGTACGTTGGTGAGAATTTTCTTTGTAGCATATTGTAGCCGACCACGCCTCGGCAAACGTAGTGTAGGACGTCCTCAGGCACGGTGGAGTGATGACTTGCGCAAGACGGCTGGCAGGAGCTGGATGCGAGAAGCCGAAAATCGATCTCAGTGGCGTGCACTAGGAGAGGCCTATGTCCAGCAGTGGACTGCGATAGGCTGATGATGATGATGATGATGATATTGTTCTGTAATTTGCCTGGGGGAAATTCTTCTCTGTTGACCCTATTGTCGTATAGGTACTTAGGTTTTCTAACAACGCCATAATTATGAAAGCACCTGCTGTGATTGGAACCTATACAGCAGGATTTCCAATATTTCTGAAAAAAAAAGTGAATTTATACCACTTTATTACAAAACGTGGTTCTATAAAAGTATCGGCTTTAGTTTCCTGTATAAACCATCGTCTCAAGCAAAGTTGAAGCTCTAAACCTAGAACTAAACCCAATACTCTTAAAACACACGCAATATAAAAAGTTGCTTTGAGTTCTGGGAGTGTGCTCGGTGGGAGGTGGACTGTATTCAATGGTGTGTGTGTTGCGGTATACACCGGGAAAGAGCGAAAACCCGGCCTTAAAATGAAAACAACTAGTTAAAGAAATCAAGAAAAAACGAGAGGGCGGCTCGCTGCGAGACGGCGCGATGACAACTGCAAAAACAAAAGACAAACTAAAAAGTAAACAGCTAGTTGCAGCCAGTACTGCAAGGAGTTCGGAATGCGTACGAACCTCGCCCTCGTTGGTCATTTTATTAGTTTAATGACATAAAAATATTACAACAAAAATCAAAGGGTAAAAAATACAAAAGATAAAACAACAAAAACTAATTCCATCGTTAACAGGGAGTAAATTACCAAGAAAAATATGTTCTCGAGTCAGCAACGTTACAAAATGGATACACTATGGACCAGCAAAAAATAGACTCGTTGACATTAAAAACTGCCTAATAACCTAATTCTCAGGAGAAGATCTCTGTGGTACTTAAAAATAAAATGTTACGTTACATACTATATTACATTACGCAATTAACACTAATTACTGCTTTACTAAGCAAGAAATGTTTAATTAAAGCTCAAGTATCTTTGTGTGTCTAAGTCTCTTTCTGCTGTATAGGCAGTTCACATAAAAATTATGGTTATGGTTAAACATACAAATTATGGTTTGTTTGACGGTTTTATTGTTTGCGTATGAATGTACTTGATATATGTACTACTAGCTTCTGCCAGCAGTTTCACCCGCATCCCGTGGGAACTACTTCCCGTACCGGGATAAAAAGTAGCCTATAGCCTTCCTCGATAAATGGGCTATCTAACACTGAAAGAAATTTTCAAATCGGACCAGTAGTTCCTGAGATTAGACCGTACAAACAAACAAACAAACAAACTCTTCAGCTTTATAATATTAGTATAGATTATTTCATGCCCTTTATGAAAACACAGTAAGGCCTCTTGTACACACACGGTTTTTGACGTGAAAATGTCGGCGAATAAACCTTAGATTTTCACGATGAAAAACCCTGTGTGTAAAGGAGGTCTAAATGTATTGCTTGGTGCATATTTTCAAATATAGTATTTAAAACTCAATCATTCCATATTTTTTTTAATCTTTACCCTGAAGCATGTATGAGACCTAATATTGCCACTTTCAGAGTCGAAAAAGTCTTCATCATCATCATCATCTCAGCCATAGGACGTCCACTGCTGAACATAGGCCTCCCCCTTAGATCTCCACAGATACCTGTTGGAGGCGACCTGCATCCAGCGTCTTCCGGCGACCTTTATAAGGTCGTCTGAAAGTCTACTTATCTTCTTTAAAAGCCTAGGTTTTTAGTTCCTTATATTTTCAGCAATCCCATTCCTCTATTCCAAGTGATTCCCGGACCATTAAGACAGATGTGGACAAATGTCCTCATTAAATTTTAATATTCCGACATTTACGATTGCCAATGTGGTGTTATGACTATAGAAATAGCAAATTATGACATTGTTAAACCGACAATGTAATAAAAAGGCATTAAGTTGGACCCGATAATGATTTTGTCATTCTAAACCTTGCGTTTTATAGCCGTTCGATTTGGTTGGTTACGAAATGTGTTAAAGATATTGTTAGAGAATGTGTTAGTTACTCAGAAACTATTAACGTAACCACTTCACTGTCCACGAAGCAGACACAATAGTTAAACAATCGGTATGACTCATGGCACACAGAAGTTATTAAGTACATCACTTCAGTTTCTTAAATATTTGTAATGACTAGGTACTGCCGCGTTAAACAGTTGTAATGTCAAACAAGCTGTGATGTGTTGTGTCACACAAAAATTAAAAAAGGTGAATATTTGGATATCGAAAGAAATCACCAAAAGGCAAAGCTTCAAAATCAGAAACATTCCAAATACAGCACAAACGAAGTTACAAGGCGATTCCTTGAAATAGAAATCCATCAAAGTTTCGTTAACATCCCAAAATATGCATCTACTTTTTCAAACGGAAACTTTTCAATGACCTTCTTCTAAAATGGTGGTCTATCAAAAATTCCGAGGCGATCACAATCCCGGGAATTCAAACATTGTTCCCGGAACTTTTGTTCGACAGCCCTAGCTTAGGGATGGGACATTCCAACGGGATTTGGGGAAAATTATGCAGATTTCTGTCTGTGGTTTGAATAATTGTGCGTATTACAATGGTATGGTAGGGCAGGGAATAAAGGGAAAGTCGGCGATGTTTCTAATCGTTTTGTAAATTAAAAGGTCTGTAGTAGGTACAGCTACCCTTCCTAGTCTAAAACTTTTTAGGGATTTTTTGTGATGTACAAATATAATTCTATGCTAAGCTAAAGCTAAAAAAATCATCCGTAATGTGATTGAAAATCCATCGCTAAAACATTCAAGGACTTATTTTATGCTCTTTTTAGAATTGGATTCTAGTGGTACTATCAATACCTTACATTATCGTCCTTAAATGCATCGACGTTAATTTTAGTATCAATTGTAGTAAGAACCTAACGTGCCTTTCCTATCTCTAATTGTAAAAATGGTGGAGCAACCAGCAAGACAGCACACCCCTACACCCCCGATAGATAAAATATACAGAAAACTTTCTCACCGCTCCACAAATTGTGTTACACGAACAAACTGACACAGTTTCAGCGAATTTATTAATATAATTACATGTAGGTGTACACGAGGCGTCTTGAGGAGAGGACAGACTCGTGTGTGACGTCGTGTACTTGTAAAGGTGGTCACACATACACAGATATAAATGCAAAATCATTTTTGTCTCATAATCTATTTTATATTCTCAGATTAAAATTGAGACATGAATGACACTAAAAAATTGCTAAAAATACCAGATTTCTACGACTAGCAAAACAGCAGTAGAATAAAAAATACTTAAAAATATTGTTAAGAAATATAATTATTATATGACTCTTGCACTTAAACGATTGAATAGACCATTTAGAAGGCATTTCATCTTTAATGATCTATGAGTAATAATATATTTAACAGCTTTTACAATTATTGTTGGTGCCAATTGACTGCAGATAATTGTTCTGAAAATTAATGATCAGTTTCACTGTTAATCATTATTTCACTACGGGATACTTGTTATATACTTACACATCGAACAATTTACAGACCAAACACATAAAATTTATGGACAAAAATATCAATATATTTCCTCTTTCTTTGCGTTTGTCGCCCAAACACTTATGTATAATTCAATGATCAAAATATGTACTGAAATTAAAGAATTTGACTTAGGTAAGCTTATGACAGAAATAGTATAACAATTTATAAAGACTCCACTCCACCTACAAAAGCAGGCGGCGTCGCAAGCATAAGCTAGTCATTCCGACTCATTTACAAACGCCACGTGCATGTAAACCTACATAAATTAAACAGAAAATGTAAAGTACAGAATGGAATTCTGACTATGAGAATAATTACTATGTAGGTATGTATTTTTCCTTGAAAGCCGATGGTGGAGGTATTGTGGTAATAGGGAATACATATAACTTGGATGTTAGATATAATTTTTAAGCTTGATCACATCAAGGATAGTATGAAATCTAGCACCAAAACTAATTCGGGATTTTATTTGACGATTCTTCGTCGTTTTCGATTTCAATTAGTCGTGTGTAAATATTTTGTTATGTGTTTTTTTAAATGATACATAATTACAAAATACATAAAATAATTTGGAAATATATATAAATATAAAAGTCTTCATTTTAACCCAAATACAGCTACTAATTTTCACGTCACAGTAAGCTGATCGAGAAAATACCAAACACACTAACCAAGAAAACCATTTCCTACATTCCTCAATATATTAACACGTAAGTACAGAACGTGTGTTTATAAATACGTACATAAATTAGTCCGTATGTCGGTCAGGACTCTGTTTTGTCACGACAGGAAATACAGCTTACGACAAACGTAATGAAAACCAGCAAGTTTTACTAGACCACACGCTCGTTTCTTTTGCTAAGTAACTTTTTTTATTTTTTTTTTTTATTTATCAAAACAGCTAACAGCAACTCGTAAATATGCGATCTAATAAACTAGGAAAGAACGCTTTTGTATTTATGTCTATCTATCTATACTTCTATATCTACACTAATATTATAAAGTGGAATAATTTTTGTCTGTTTGTTTGTACCTTCAAGGCTCCGCAATTCTTTCTTTCTCCTGCCCTGTTCCCAAATTTTACTTGGGGTCGGCGCAATATGTCATTTTCTTCCATTTTCCCCTGTCACTCGTCATACTGACACTCACTCCCTTCCTATTCATATCATCTTTCAGGCAATCCATCCATCTTTTCTTAGGTCTTCCTCTTCCTCTCCATCCATCTACATTCATACTTAGCACACACTTTGTTGCATGCGTATCATCCCTCCTCATTACATGCCCATACCACGACAATCTTCTACTTCTCATCTTTTCTGTAACTGGCGCTACTTTGGCTCCGCAATTACTAAACCGATTTGGAAAATTCTTTCACTATTGAGAAGCTACACTCTTCTCGAGTAAAATAGGCTATATTTTATCCCGGTGTAGGCAGTAGTTCTCACGGGACGCGAGTGAAACCGTGAGAAAACGGCTGGTTACTAATATAGTAAAGAGAAAACATTTTTTGTTTGTTTGTGCCTTAAAGGAACCGAAACTGCAGAACCGATTTGAAAAATTCTTTCACTGTTGGAAAGCTACACTCTTCTCAAGTAACATAGGCTATATTTTATCTCGGTACGGGTAGTAGTTCTCACGGGACGCGGGTGAAACTGCGGGAAAACGGATAGTCGGTAATAATACTAGTGTTAAAGTTTGTGTGAAACAGATGTTACAATGTTTAGGTGTACTGATGCGTAAAGTGTGTAATGGTTGGTGATTTTAACGTTTTACACTTGTTACTCGTAAATTATTGTTAGACAGATTAGTACCAGAATCTTCATCATATAGAGAAACTACTTAGCGGTCCCGGATAAAAAGTAGCCTGTATCGATCCTAAATAAATAAGCTATCCAACACTAAAATATTTTTAATGTCCGACTGTTAGTGCCAGAGATTAGTGCGTTCATGCAACCAAATGAAATCTTCTCATTAGAACCTACAGACTAAATACTCTTTGGCACAACATATACATCAGAAAAGACTAAACATTGTTCAAAAGTCATACTTGGAATCACTTACCACATAAGACACAATCTGTTTATGTAAAACAAAAACTCTATAACAAAAAACAATAACATTTTCCCCAAGTTACCCGACAAATTGAGAAGAGGTTCAATAAACACGAAATACTTTCTCTTTGTTCAAACTATGTAACAGAATAAGGAAAGATGAGCGGAGATGCCATAGCTAGTAGGTCAGACGCCTTCTTGTAGGTCAAATTCTTACAGTGATTATCAAAAATGATCAGACCCGATAACTAAGGAGGCGTTCGCTTTGAGACATCTGTCGATGATTTTTGGTATTACAAAAAATGGTCTGGTCCAGAGAATGCGTATAAGAATGGAAACAGTAAGGTTCCTCATCCCCGACTCACCCGCATTTTGGCGCGCTACTTTCTTAGGCGATTTTCCGTTAAGGCACCTTTTTTTTAACGACGCCAAAAATCATCAAATGACCCCTCCCGCTGCGGGTTACCAGCGGTGAGGGAGTGTCAGACTTTTACTGACTATTAACCGTCGTGTTCCGTCGTAGTCCTTTTATGTACCACTGCCGGGGTAACTCTTTCGAACAATCCCGCAGCCCCGGTAGGCTCCTCGTCTCAGGCTCACCTGCATTTTGGAGCGCCACTTTCTTAGGTGATTTTCCGTTATGGCTTCTCCGTTAGTAATTTTCTTCTCCATGGTTCAAACTAACATACGAATCGGTCAGATAGTTTACCCTTGACGGTTGCTTGTGTTTGATATAGAACATATTTTGTGGGGTTTTCTGTATTTGTGTTTATTTATGAACCCTTTTTGGACAGGTCTAAAGACAGTCTTGGATAAAAAACTTTTTTACAAAAAAATATAACCGACTTCCCAAAACACTAAAAAGCAAAAAAAAACTAATTTTAGGTGCATCGGCCTAGAAGTCGGTGTCTAATGGATGTCCCTGAGTTAATTTTGCCACCGACTTCTAGGCCGATGCACCTAAAATTAGTTTTTTTTTGCTTTTTAGTGTTTTGGGAAGTCGGTTATATTTTTTTGTAAAAAAGTTTTTTATTTTCAGCTTTTCAGTGAAACGAATAGGTCACTATCCACATAACTAGAAAGTTCTCATTGATACGAAGAATATAAGCCCAAACACGAGGTAGTTTTCATTTTCAGTTGTCGAGCTCCCTCGACCTTCTCTGGTCTCCATCATCAGGTCAGCTCCAAACCTTCACTGTTGCAAAGGTCTCGTCAATACGAATAATATAAGCCCAAACACGAGGTAGTTTACAGACTCAGTTGTCGAGTTCCCTTGACCTTCTTTGGTCTCCATCATCAGATCGGCTCCAAACCTTTACTGTTGAATAGTGCTATCAGACATACATATGAGTGTCAAGGTTTAACCCTATGTATGCTTACAACTTTCGAAAGTTGCCCTCGATTTCTCAGGGTTTCCACCATCAGATCCCTGACCTGATGACTATGGGACCATTTGGCAGCTATTCCGCGTCGAACAAAAAAAGAATCACGTAAATCGGTCTATAAACCTCGGCGTAATCGATGTACATACATAGAAAAAAAAAAAAAAAAAAAAAAAAAAAAAAAACATACCGGCCGAATTGAGAACCTCCTCCTTTTTGGGAAGTCGGTTAAAAATACTAAAATCACAGCTGTTACCGTGGCGTGGTTCGATAGAATCGTATGTAGTCTAAAGTGTCCATCAGAATTGCTGCTACTGCTGTGGTAGCAATAAGTTAGCAACTCTCCATATGTATTTCGAGGGAAAATTGGATGTAGTATAATGTAGATACATGTCATCAGAAACTAGCTGTTTCTCGTGGTTGCATCCGAGTCCAATGGAAAGAAAGAAAGAAAGAAAAATTATTTATTGATACAAGCCATACATACACATAGAAAAAAAAAAAAACAAAATAAAGTAACAAAAGGTTGCGTCAAATAGGTCCAGTTCAGCATTATGCCCGACAGATAGTGTCTGACGCTGGTTTTCAACTGGACCTATGCGGAGTTGCGGGTGTCCATCGGTATGAACTGATTTATGCTCTATAGAAAAAAAATAATAAAACTACTAAACTATGTACTATTTAAAAAAGAAATGTAAATCATAATCAGAAGGATTAGTCACAAAAATTAAATGAAAATAAGAAACTACTTTTTGTATCCAAATAAAATGCAACTTATTTATGTTACATGAGGATAGTGTAGCTTCCAAATAGTGAAAGAATCAATAAAATTGGTTCAGTAGTTTCAGAGAATTTGGGGAATAAATTAAGCACTATAAAATGTCGACCCGGCATGATATCATACATACCTAGATACAGGGGATAAAACTAGGGTTTTACAAACGAAAATTCATAATAATTATGTCAATAACTTTTTGATAGAGTTACAGATCGACTCCATAATCCGACGTCTAAAGGTCTGATCAATAACCCACCGAACCTTCATTCCAATTTCAATTTTTACAACGAATAAAATTTGGATTTTCCTGGTCGAACTCAATAATGTCGGTATCCCAAAAAGTAATTTCTTTAGACAGCTAAACCTTTACTAATCTTTTTGAAGTCCCCCCAAATAAGAAGGTCCAATCTCTGTCAATTCAAGTCGTGGTGGCCTAGTGGGTAAAGAACCAACCTCTCAAGTATGAGGGCGCGGGTTCGATTCCAGGTCAGGCAAGTACCAATACAACTTTTCTAAGTTTGTATGTACTTTCTAAGTATATGTTAGACACCAATGACTGTGTTTCGGATGGCACGTTAAACTATAGGTCCCGGCTGTAAATAAACATCCTTGACAGTCGTTACGGGTAGTCAGAAGCCAGTAAGTCTGACACCAGTCTAACCAATGGGTATTGGGTTGCCCGGGTAACTGGGTTGAGGAGGTCAGATAGGCTGTCGCTCCTTGTAAAGCACTGGTACTCAGCTACATCCGGTTAGACTGGAAGCCGACCCCAACATAGTTGGGAAAAAGGCTCGGAGGATGATGAATCTCTTTCAATTCGACGAAGGTATAACTATTAATTCTATTGGTAACCCTGAAATGTCTTAACAAGCAAACCTAATATCCCGGAACGGGAAAGATATCCTATTCAGGGGTTATAATGTACCCCTTTTCTAACATTCCCTTGGGCAAAAACCAGGAAAAACTAACCCGGAAATACGGGTATTTGCGATCTAAATATAGCTCGGATTGAAGTAATGTGTGGTTGGTTTATTTTCTTGTGTAAGGAAATATTTTTTGTGTAGTGTTTTTTGTATCAATTTGATGAAGTGGTTGGAAGGAAACTGAAAAAAAAATCTTGTACTGTTTGTTTGTAATCAAGGTGAAAAAAAATAATTATTCATTTATCCAGATCTAGCTTCTACCAGAACGACCCATTCTGGTGCGTGGTTGGCAAAACCACTCACCGGCATAAAAACTAGCCTATCTGTATCCTTTCTCTGGCCTTTTTAACACTAAAACATTTTTTTAAATCAGTCTATTAGTTCTTGACATTAGTGCGTCCAATCAGAGAAACTTTCAGCATTTTTTAAACTAGTATAGACATTTTGTTACAGTACTTCGTATATCTATGAAATAATATTTCAATCTGTTACCCTATTGTTACCCCACTGTTATCTGATGTCTGATGTCCATTACGTACTACCAACCTACTTGTTTTTCGACGACCTTTACCAAAACATATTATAGAGCTCACATTTTGTGTAGGTAACCTGCGTAGGTATAAACAATTTCAGTAGGTTTTAATATCGATATATTAATATGACATAAGCTGGTCTGATGACGTAGCATTTGTAGTACAAACATAAAACAAAATTATAAGGTACTCTATTTAAGTTATTATTTGATTGACAAACACATAGGCATGATATAGCTCTGGGGTATATTTAAAAAGTAATTAACAACATAATAAGCGCCTTTTTCCCTCCATAGAGTATCATACCTATAAGGTCAACAGCGAAAGTGCGCAAAACGAGTATCTATGCAATAAACCGCTATTCGACCTTTTATTATCTTAAAAAAAAAAACAACCTGTTGGTTAATACATTGGCATTTTAACTTTCGCCTTTTTATTGAAAAGCTAAATAGAATAGTGATGTACTCAAGCTAAGTCTTCGCAAATGGGATATCCGCAAAAATAACGCTCAATCCTAAATTGGGTACGTGACTTATTTTATATCGGAGAATTTTTGAGACCTTTTGTGGGCACAATGATAAAATATAACACACCTGTTATGAAAATATGAGCTTTTTAGTGTAATAGAATCTGATCAGAAATTGTATAAGAGTTAAACCTTTTTACTTAGCACTTGCAACTATGACTCTAACTTTGGTAGGCAAGTTTTTAAAGGGATATATTTTTATTTACGTATCACCGATTTCCCAAACCTCGCTGATCTATTAAACCCTACAAAATCACAATACACATAACCGCAAAATATCCGCCAACCAAACACACAACACAAAAACGCGTTGCGGATATTATCCGCACACACATCGGGCCATCTCTAAAGGCACCTGCTAGCCGATATTAGATGGCTATTGAGGATAGTCGAAGCAATTTATTTGGCACTTAACTCACGACCATGCGACCACATACTCGTGGTCGTATTCTAGTGAATTAGGGTGGTACTTATGTCTGCAAGTGTTGCAATGTTTGTGGTTTTCGGAAGTAGCTTTATTGAGTATGTTTATTAATGATTGTTTATTTATCACTAGCTTCTGCCAGCGGTTTCACCCGCATCCCCTGGGAATCTCGGCACGGACCCGGATAAAAAGTAGCCTATAGCCTTCCTCGATAAATGGGCTATCTAACACTGAAAGAATTTTTCAAATCGGACCAGTAGTTCCTGAGATTAGCGCGTTCA
This sequence comes from Helicoverpa assulta, assembly GCA_963856015.1. Taxonomy (NCBI): domain Eukaryota; kingdom Metazoa; phylum Arthropoda; class Insecta; order Lepidoptera; family Noctuidae; genus Helicoverpa; species Helicoverpa assulta. The sequence continues at coordinate 2,673,534 of CAWLCW010000008.1, forward strand.
CACAAACAATCAAACTCTTCAGCTTTATAATATTAGTATAGATTTTATTTCATCTTGTGTTAATGTGTCAATGTGACAATATATCCTTGCTTTTAATTAAACAACCTGCCTAGCCTTTTTCCAACTAAGTACATATTTTGGGATCGGCTTTCAGTCTATACAGATGTAGCTAAGTACCATTGTTTTACATGACTAACGGCCAGTTTCTTCATCAAAAGTTAAAGTTAAAGTTATGGCTAAAGTAATGTCTAAAGTAAAAGTAACGGTTGAATTAAATTTTTCTATGAATTTTGCTGTCAGTTTAGCCTTGAAAAAACGAATTTGACCGTTACTTTTACTTTAGACGTTACTTTAACTTTAACTTTTGATGAAGAAACTGGCCGTTAGACAACATTCTAGTGACGTCATTCACCGCTGTATTACGGCCGCTATATGACGGCACCGCTTTCCTAGGAAACCAAAGCTTTAGCTACCGAAAAACAACAGCCAAGGAAGTTGAAATGATAGATAGAACCTACCAACATAATACGCCTTGCTTTTGCTCTAAGGAACTCGTAGTGACGTAGGTCAGCCATCCTTGGACTCGCCGCGTCAAGTTATCACCAGTTAAACTCTGTTAAACCATGCAGCTGTGAAATTTGACTTTGACTTCAAATAAACGAAACTTCAAAATTCACCTACTAAAATTTAAAGCAATATGTCACTATCAAAACAAAACTAGTGTACTAGAGAATGCATAAACAATACACAAACGACGTTCTTCCTTGAAACTCCAATGTGAAAACTTAATGAAAATGCACGGCGAACTTCTGAAAGGTTCATAAAGATGAACCCTGAATACCAAATATGAATAATGTAGAAAAATAATGGGCTTTTGAATAGGTATGTTTATGTTCGAACTAGTCGGCTCTGGGTTGGCGTGAAATATTTCGTTCTTTCAGAATAATTTTTCGTTCAAGATTTTTTGTGTTTTTTTGGTATTGCTTCTATACTAATATTATAAAGCTGAAGAGTTTGTTTGTTTGTTTGAATGCGCTAATCTCAGGAACTACTGGTCCGATTTGAAAATTTCTTTTAGTGTTAGATAGCCCATTTATCGAGGAAGGCTATAGGCTTTTTATCCCGGTACGGAAGTAGTTCCCACGGGATGCGGGTGAAACCGCTGGCAGAAGCTAGTGAGTTATAAAATTACTTCATTTTCAAATCTTTTCTTAACAAAAGCTAATTGTAGGTACAGTCAAATCTATATATATAAAAATGAAACCCGCTTTCCGTTGTCACGACATAACATGAAAACGGCTTCACCGATTTGGCTGAAAATTAGAGGGGAGGTAACTTAGACCCGGGAGAAGGTTTTAGGATAGTTTTTGTCACCATCCGGCTACGGGACGCGGGTGAAACCGCGGGCAAAAGCTGGTATTGTATAATTTACCAGAATTTCAAATGGAAAGTCCCAGTAAGACAGTTTCTGTATTGCCAAATCACAATGGTTTCAAAAATTATATGTATTTTTCTTTAATTATGTTTGGGCTATGCCTTAGCCCAGGTGCCTTGACAAGCGTACTTAAAATTGAATAAAGAATTTATTTGTCTCTACATAATTCAAATAAATATAGGTATCCCACCAAACTAATTAATGAACATCTGAACCGTTATTAAACTTGCCATACAAAGGTCATTATATAAACAAGTCCTAAGAGAGAATATTAAGAGATCACTGCAAGTTTTAAGAGTCCTTCCAGACTAAAGTTACTACGGGCTCGTAACTTGTGTAAGTTTTATACGACTTGCACGTCTGATGCACCTTAAACAATATGGAGTTAATTTCGTAAAAGGAATTTAAGATCTTAAAGTTTTATCATGTAATTTTTATTATGTTCTTGTTTGTTACTTAAAAAGACCTGCATTATGTTATTTAAGTTGTCACATCACACTAATAATATTGTAAACGAGAAAGTTTGAAGTATGGATGTTTTTTACTCTTTCATGAAAACAATATACATATGTAGATGCCATATTGATGTATTTGAATCAGAAAAACACATTTTATGTGGGTACAGTATGATAGACCCTTCGGATGTGGGTGAATCCATGGAGAGAATCAAGTATTAAATAAAATATTTTTCACCTTGTGGAAAATACAAACCGCGAATTTCAAAAATTCTCCGTTCTAAAAAGAAAACCTGAACACTAACAGTATCTACACTCCGTCTGAACAGAATCTAGTCGTTACTAGGTTCTATTCTATCACCCTCCAAGCTTAACTCCACTCTTACCAAAAGTATATAACCCTCAAATGGTAACAAACTCGAAGGAGGACAAACAGGTAGAAAGGGCCCCACCGCCATAGGGAACTGTATAAGCTAACTCAATAAATCTGTCAATTTTCAGCCCCTTTGGATCACGGTGAACTTAATTTGAATTCGAAGATTCCAAGTAAACATTCAATAGCCGAAGGGTTTAAGGATCAAGGGAGAAGTTATATTTGTGACTATACTGATCGACATAAAGTATTGACAATAAGCTTGATTTGTCGCGTGGATTCACCTGCATCTTGAGAGAACTACTTCTCGTGTTGGGGTAAGTATAGGTCATAAAAACCGCAAAGAAGAAGGATGTCTGTAATTTTTTTAACATCCGTGGCAAAAAGCGATTTTAAAAGTCTTTCCTCCTCACTCAGAGACAAATGGTTACTTAAGCCATTCCTTAGTGAAGGATTTGTATGACATTCCGTCACTAAGGAGTGACTTAAGTAATCATTAAATGTCTCTGAGTGGGGAGGTTTAACTGTTTCAGTAGTCAAGTAGATAAGATCCAGATTGTTTTAACATTAGCATTAGTATAGTATTATTTGAAAGAAGGTTAGGGACCATAAATAACACGCGAAGACAATATTCTTCATTTTTCAAAAAAACAAGAAACCCAATCACATTTGAAACTTCACTACTATCTCAAAACAAAAGAGGCAGCTTTTCCAACGGTTCCGAAAACCACTTATGACCTTTTAGATAAAACTTTGGACATTTATTATTTCAAGCGAACGGAACGGACCTTTGTAAATTATTTTTTTTAGGCATTTGCCAAGTGAATATTATCGTAAATAACGCTCTCCGTTACACCGTCCCCGGGGATAATAAATGGTAATAATATAACCGAATTACCTTTGTCCCGAAATAACAGGAACAGCCTTTGAACTTTATGTTTTAATATCTAGAGTATGTGGCAAATACGGGTATCAGGTCATTGACCGGCAGGAAGAAAATACCTTGATGTGTATATTGTTTCAGATTGTTGTATCTTAGAACCTAATTAGGAACATTAGAAATGCCTAAAGCAGTCTAAATAGCTCCGATTTTCTGTTTGTTCTTTGATCCTACAAAGTTTAGTTCGCAATTCCATATGCAAACTAAACCGACATCAAAATACACGCAAAAACAAACACCGAAAAAAAAATATTCAGCCATCACCGATTGACAAGCCAGACACTGAACAGACAAGCCAAACATCCTATGTAAACAAAGTCCGGTGCCAAATCTATCGACGAGAAAACGACGACAAAAACGAGAAGCACATACCTTGATCTCGCAACTGTCTTAGTATAGCCACTTGAGAGAAACACACAAACACGGGGTAACACGTTGTTTCACGTCACTAACACGGTTCGGAAACTTCGGACGTGCGCCTAGGGCGGCGGCGTGACGGGTACTGGAAGGCGGGCGGCGGTGTTGCCAGCCGTCGACTGAAATTATGTTATTGTCAACCTAAGTAGGCTTGCTGGGGTGGTTAGAAGTAGGCATAGTTTGAGGCTGCAGTGGGAGGTATTAATATTTTCTTTTGTGGTTGGATCTTTGGTTTTGCAATCTTTGAGGGGGCATTTTGTTTTGATTGTTAAGTTTTCTTTGACAAATAGCGCATTAGCATTATATTCCAGTATTATACTCAGGTATAAGAAACTGTGACTTATTAAAAACTGCATTTAGATCTTTGCGAGTCAAAACATTTAGGCACCATCAACATTGCATCAACTGTGAAATGTACCTATTAAATATTTCCCTTATAATTCTTTGTCCATGCTTAAAGCAAAAAAATAATAATTAGATCGACAAGTAACCAGATAACAACCATACAATCCCTTCACTGTAATCTCAACTCCTTACTTACACCATTTTCACAATAAAATCTCCCTATATCTTGTACCCTAGTCTTCACTAGCAACCCCATGGTTCGTCGTGATGAAGGGAGGCTACACCAGTACTCCATTGGGGAGGTTTCTCTGATCGTATTTCGAAACATTTCTCTTTCAATAATGAACACTACAATATTAAACACATGGTTGATCAATAAGTTATATAAGTAGAAATCACCAACAAATCGTCTAACCAAGGGGTATCGGGTTGCCCGGGTAACTGGGTTGAGGAGGTCAAATAGGCAGTTGCTCGTTGTAAAACACTGGTACTCAGCTGAATCCGGTTAAACTAAAAAACCTTGCATACTTAGCAGCAAAACACTAAAAAATCTAGTTTTTGTTTTCATCAACATTCCACTACTTATAGGTACCATTTTCACAATAAAATCTCCCTATATCTTGTACCCTAGTGGTCACTAGCAACCCCATGATTCGTCATGATGAAGGGAGGTTACGCCAGTACTCAATCGGGGTATTTCGACGAGGTTTCTCTGATCGCTCCATAAGCATTATACATATGTGGTAATTCAATAATGGATTGGATTAAATCATTTTCTTACTTATATGTAAAAGATTTTCGGAAAATTGATGAGGGTAGAATGGGGGAATTGGTGTGGCGTGAATTTGTTTTATTAGAATATTTGGATAGAGATGTATAGGTACTTTTTTGAAATGGTACCTCTGAAAGTCATTTATCTTCCTTTGATTATTAGTCTAAATCTAAGCATAATAAAAGTTACATCTATACTAATATTATAAAGCTGAAGAGTTTGTTTGTTTGTTTGAACGCGCTAATCTCAGGAACTACTGGTCCGATTTGAAAATTTCTTTCAGTGTTAGATAGCCCATTTATCGAGGAAGGCTATAGGCTAGGCTTTTTATCCCGGTACGGGAAGTAGTTTCCACGGGATGCGGGTGAAACCGCTGGCAGAAGCTAGTAATAAATATAGCAATAAAGATTTATCGAACACAAATTACACCTAATGTCATTTATTACGACAATAATTGTTTCATCAAGTCCGAAATATTATATTCATATCATTATTTCTTCTACATGTCTACAGTTAACGTGGATCATTAATCTTCGTTCTCTAGGTATTTTGATAAAGAACTAAGATCATCTGTTTTCAGACCTAAATAACAGTGACATTTCTTTTGACCAAATCACCGACCTTCTAACCTAGATTCTAACCGCTATTACCCACATTAAAGATGGATCATTAAAGTAGACTTTGATGTAAGTATAAATAGTAGTTAGAACCTAGGTATATATTGTTACTAGCTTCCGCCAGCGGCTTCGCCCGCGTGGTGTGTTGATAAAAAGTAGCCTATGTGTTGATCCAGGGTATCACCTATGTACATGTCACCGTAAGATTACAAACATCGTTAGATTACAATCTATCTCGAGACATTGTAATCTGTCGAATTATTGTGAACCGTAACATCTGATTGCAATTTAACGCATTATTTTTCGCTATATTATAATCTATCGATGAGAAATTGTCAAATTGTCAACTGTTCGAAAGCTCTCTCTGATTGGTCAGTCTTTTTGTAAGATCGACCAATCACGACCAGCCGTTCTGTTCCCATGGAGTTCCCGTAGAGTTAGGAATGAAATAGAGGTGTCAGTTAAATAAAATAAATGCTCTTCAAAAATTCTTCAAGTATTTATTATTTAGTACGAGTATGTAATTAATATTCCTGACATATTATGGAGGGAACAAATTGTAACGAAATATTTATTCTTCAAACACAAATTGAAATTGGAAAATTATAAGAAACTTTTATAAAAAAAAAAAACAAAACAATTAGGTAGTTTGTCTTCAAACACAAACAAATATAAAAAAAAAAAATAAAAGCCTCTTATATAAAAAAGGGTACTTAATTTTGTCCTCAAACAATTTAAATTGGACAATTATAAAAAAAAACTTTAAAATAATAAACAATCATTTTATCCTGCAATTCAAATGAAAATGAAAAATATAATTTTACTATTTTACTATTTTCATTATGCCCACTGTAATATTTTTGTAGCTCTATGGTAAATTCGTTCGGATTAACAATATATTTTTTTTTCTGAGTTATTTTGTTGACCAGGCTCAATATCCGACATGGCTAATATTATTTAATGAGAACACGTAAGTTTCCACGCATATACAAATATTAAAACACGAGAAATTAATGTAATTTAGGTTATGTTCGGAAACTAACACTAATTTGTTGGTTTATCGTTCAAACTGCTTTTCTTTGGTTAATCACAGATAAATTTTACATCCTCAACACTTTTATATAACTAATTCTAAAGATATAAGTTATTTTCAACAGGAAATCAATTTATAATCACGAAAACACAGTTGTTTACACAATCGACAACAAACGAAATAAACAAACAAAATGGCGAATGCCGGAGCGGCGGGGGCACATTACGTTCTACCAATCAGCGCGCAAGATGCATTCCGTTCTACACCAGTTGACAATTTGACCGCTTTACATTGATAGATTATAATATAGCAAAAAATAATACGTTAAATTGCAATCAGATGTTTCGGTTCACAATAATTCGACAGTTTACAATCTCTCGAGATAGATTGTAATCTAACGATGTTTGTAATCTTACGGTGACATACATACCAAATTTCAATCAAATCGGTCCAGCCGTTTTTGCATGATTGAATAAAAAACATACATCCATACATTCTCACAAACTTTCACATTTATAATATAAGTAGGATATAAGTAGGATAGGTAGTAATAGTACTTAGATATTGGGTCTGGCGACAAAACATCTAACTTTCTTCGTCACCATCGAAAAAACAATAAAAAATACACAGAAGAAGGACCAAAAAGCCCGCTTCTCCTCTATCGTTTAACCTAGGACATGTTGATTGAACTCTGCCTGCCGCCATGATACCGCATCACGCAAAACCGTAATAAAAATTGATGAACACCCGCAATTACACCGTCCGTGGTTACTAACGCCACTTTAACGGTGTGAATTATGCCGCAACTTGCTCGCAATATATTGGTTTTGTAAGGGTTTTTGAAAACTTATATGGTGTTGCACGCTAAGCTTTTGTTAGGATGAACAATGTGTGATGTTTTGTGTTATAATTAGATCTTCTTCTACTAAAAACTTAAGCAACAAATAATGTCCTGACGATATTATCACTGTATTGTTCTACTAGCCGTTTTCCCGCGGCTTCACCCGCGTCCCGTGGGAGCTACTGCCCGCACCGGGATAAAATATAGCCTATGTTACTCGCAGATAATATAGCTTTCTAATGGTGAAAGAATATTTAAAATCGGTCCAGTAGTTTTTGAGTTTATCCATTACAACCGAACAAACAAAGTTTTCCTCTTTATAATATTAGTATAGATAAAATATTTTTTCTAACCAATACGAACCAAAATTAAAAAGATATAAAAACCAATGAACATGTTCGAACCCTAAGCTCTCACACTGAAGCAATTTACCCTGGTGACTTGTACAGGCAGGGGTGTATTCAACTTCCATGAAGACAATTTAAACGGAGGAAAAAGACTATCAAGAACAAAAGAAAAACGAAGCAAAACTCATTCTTCTTCTTCTGGTGACTATCCTCCACTGAAAATTTGCCTTCAGCTTAGCGTCATTTATTTCTATCCTGCACCGGACAAAATAGCTCACAACGCATTCAATCCAGTCTCTGTATAACTCGTATAAGAACCCAAACAAACCAAAACATGTACCTATTTTTCCATGAACATAAACAAACAGTCTTGTCACAACCATGCATGGTATAATCCGGCTAACGAACGTTAGTTCTCTAGAGACCCTTCCGAAGTTAAATGACGGAAATGGGGCTCAGTGGTGCTCCTAACCGATTAGCTAGACAATCTACTTATGCATGATACCAATTACTGATGTAGATGGTTTGTAGTTTTGGGAGTTATCGATGATATTGTTATGGTAATGGTTACTTAAGATATTGGTTCAGTTGTTGATATAGAAGAAAGTGTGACTTAGTGACTTCTTACCTTCTTACAAGGAAATATAGTCGTGAATATGTACGTTATGGTATCGATTTGAAACTTGTCGATTTGGTCGAACTATAGGTAGGCTAAAAAAAAACCGGCCAAGTGCGAGTTGGACTCGCGCACCGAGGGTTCCGTACAAATCCTGTATAGATAAAAAGTGAGTCTCGCGCCAACCGTTCAGTTTAGAACAATCATAGTTATGGTAATTTCGTGAGAGTCAAAATAGTTAATATTTTTTATTTTATAATATAACTAAAATAATAGGCGAGTACCTTGTAAAAGTTATTTTATTAAAATTATTTATATACAACATTTTATAGTCATCATTCAGAAATCTGATTGAAAATAACTAATTATGTCTTAAAGGTCATTGGGCATATCTGACCCGCTTTGTAAAAAGTGGCGGACATGAATCAAAGTAGTTTTAAATCGTGGAGAATGGTATGACGTTTCTTTGAATATAAATATTTTATTAAAATTCCATGGAGACGAATGTCCAGGATCGTTTGAAAAATATAAAAGACAAGCAGTTTCAGAGGATTGTAGAGGTTGCAATGCTAGTTTTTATTGTTAAAGACTTTTCATAAAGAAGGAAGATGCCAATTCGGATGACCAGGATCTGATGAGGATCTGGAAACCCTGAGATATCGAGGGCAACTCTTAAATATTGTAGGCACGCATCGAATCAAAACCAGACATGTGAGTGTATTTTTGAGGGTACTGGTAAACAGTAAAGGTTTGGAGCTGATTTGATTATGGAGACTACAGAGAGTCGAGGGAATTCCTGAACGGTATGTTGCAACTACCACGTGTTTTGGCTTATTTTATTCGTATTGGCGAAGACTTTCCACATAGATAGGTTTGACTGCCATTGTGGGATCGATAGCAAAGATCAGATATAGTTATGGGAACTCTTTTACAATTTATAACGTAACCTTGTGTGGGAGCTTATTTTATTTTAGGTGATGAGAATTCACTACTAACTTGGGTTAAAGCAGCCATTGCAGGAAGGGGATCTTTTATTTTTGAGGGATTAATCACCTAACGAGCCCCAGTTTCATGTTTTTTTCGAAACTGACTTGTAACTGTCGAATTGTAACAACGACTGCTAGAGAGTAGGATTCGGGGCTGCTGGCTTTACGTTTCTAGAGCCTTGACAAAAGTGTAATTCTGTCCCTTTCTTCGTTTTATAAAGTCGGCTTTATGTTATTTTGTAGCATTTTACAAACAAATCCAACTTCAAACATATAAAAAAGCAACAAGAAAACAAAAGCAAGAAAGAAATTGAAAAGATGTTAGGTGCATCGGTCTAGAAGTCGGAGTCTAGAGGATGCATCTATATTTATTTAACCACCGAGATCTAGACCGATGCATATAAACAGTTTTCTTGTTGTTTTTGGAAGTTGTTTTTTTTTTTTGTAAAAAGTTTTTATTTTTAACTTTTGTGAAAAGTTCTCGTCAATACGAATAATATAAGCCCAAACACGACGTAACTAAAACATGCCGTTGAGGAGTACTCTCGACTTTCTCACGTCTCCATCATCAGGTAAGCTCTAAACCTTCACTGTTTGATAGTATCACCAGACATACATCTGAGAATCAAGTTTTAATCCTATGCATGCCTACAATTTCTGATAGTTGCCCTCGATTTCTCAGGATTTCCATCATCAGATCCTGACCTGATGACAATGGAAATAAACGGCGAGTATACTCTTTCACTACAAAGAAATGATTTCTCAAATCCGTCAAACTTGGTCGTTTAAATTCTCCATTGAAATGAGGAAAATATTTGATGTTTACACCTGATTTTTTAATATTTTATGTAACTTCAAATTTATCATTTTCGCAATTTTTCCTTTATCTGTACTTTATAACGTTGCTTCTTGCCGAATTTCAAGATTCTGTGTTCACGGGAAGTACCTTGTAGGTTTTGATTCCCTAGCGTGTGACGGAAATTCGTCTAAGGTGTCGGTATAACTGCTGTATCTTTTGATCGCGATAACTTAGAAGTTTGATTTTTCACTGCTTAAAGGGACAATAGACCTTGGTATTTGGTATAAATTTCAATTTGATACCTTTATTCGTTCGTGAGAAATAAGGTAGTAAGTTTCATTTTATTAAAATATTGTTTTTATATTATATAACTAAAAAAATGAGATTTTCGAAATTTTTCCTATATTTGCATTATATGACAATGCTTCGTGCCAAATTTCAAGACTCTGAGTTTACGGGAAGTATCCTGTAGGTTTTGATTCCTTTGCGAGTGTCGAAAATTTGTTGAAAATATCGACATAATCGGATGTATCTTTTGATTGGCTTGGCTTAGAAGTTTGATATTTTCACAGCTTAAAGGGACAATAGACCTGAGTATTTCATGTGAATTTCAGCTTGATACGTCCACGCGTTCTTGAGATAAAGGGTCTTGACAGACAGACAGACAGACAGACAGACGGACAACAAAGTGATCCTATAAGGGTTCCGTTTTTTCCTTTTGAGGTACGGAACCCTAAAAAGGTAAAAAATGGATAGAGTCTGTATTCCGATTGCCAGAACATGTCCTTCACAACAAAAACCCTATATCCCGAAAGATAATCGACACAACTATACACGAAAAATTAAATCCCTACCACAATTTGGAACACAAAGCTCAAAAAACCTTTCCAATTACATCTACCATTTAACCAAACACGTGCCTTCAATAACATTTCTTATAAAAAGATCAAAAAGGAAAAAACCGGACCTACGCGGTAATCCCCAGACCACGATACTGCGTTCACGATAAGCACATAAGTAGCAACACAGATGTTACGGCAACAAGCTACGTACTAAGGCTCGTTTGTAACGAAGCAACTCGACACGACATTTTGGCGTGCAATCTTTGAGTACCGGAGAAATCTTGCAAAACTATGCCGTTGCTAATTGAAGAAGGCATCATGATGTTAAACGTTTTGATGAAAACCGAACCTAAAGAGTATTGTTAATATAAGTTTAGCGTAAAATTGATGACGGATTGCCACCTACTATCCAAAAGCTCAAGACAGAACATACTTGGATTTTAGAAAAATCCTGGCATCCAAATAGCTAGAAATAATATCTACTATATAAAAATAAGTCAGGTTTTCCTTCCTGACGCTATAACTCCAGAACGCACGAACCGGTTTTGCATTCGTCAGAAAGGTCTCGGGCTCCGTGAAGTTTATAGCAAAGAAAATTCAGGAAAAAAAATCTTTATCTTTTAATCACCAAACAAAATGTTACATAAAAAGAAGCCATCTGGTGGCGAAACGGAGTTCGCCGGGTTTGCTAGTTATTTATATTTCTCGTTACTACAGTATGTTGCAGCAACATCGCCCAGTATGTAGCGCGCCTAACAACACAGACGCTGCGGCGGCTAGTCGGCGGATCTGCACACGTCCCGCGGGGATCGTAACGCACACGTCTAGATTACCTACGTTAAGCTGAGGGTAGGACGTATCTTGTGGATAATAGGCGTTATTTTTAATTTTTGTTTTGAGTATTAATTTGTGAGAAATTGGGAAGTAAGTGGACCGTTTGCAATGGGTAGTCTTTGTGATTGTTTGAATGCATCAACAAAATACTCTGTATTTTTATAGTGCTTTTAAAAACCCAATAACGACTGGACACAAAATATTTGTTATGTTATATTGAGATCAAATTTTACCTGTGTGAGATTCGCCAATGTGTACAAACATTTTCAATCTGCTTCAATTTTCATACCTGAAAAAAAAAGAAAAACACATTTTTAGAGTCTAAAATATAAGGAAAAATCAGTACTGCAGTACACGAACATCTCTCGTGTCTCCTCAGCCTTACATTATAGTGAAGGATTCTTAATATCAGACCAGAGGCGTGGAGGAATCGAATGTCATTTTAATGTAAGTAACATATAATGTAATGTTTAGATATACTTAAAATGAAATTACATAGGTTTGGTAGGTATTAGATGATTTATATCTTGCTAAGGTGAAACATAATCTTCTTTAGATTTATTGAACAATTTTGATATGTTATTGCGGAAGACTGATTTCAACTGCGTCACATAGAGCTGCGAGCATAAGTAGAATAAATGAATTCATATTACAGAACAAAATATGTACCTACATTCAAACATACCAATAAATGTTATGCTTTGGAAGCCTCCTTAACTTAAGATATAAAACATAAGTAAAGTAAAACTCATACAATTTTCCATCTTCTGAAAAGGTTTATCAAATAATATATACCTAAAATTTTCCCATAAAACAAAAGGCTACCCCATTTCAAAATATCATGAAAACAAGTTGATCTATTAATGTAATTCAGCGAGTTTTGCGAAGAGGAGTCCGAAGTTCGAAATACGAGATCTTGTCTCAACGTGTTAAAGAACTTGTAAACCTTTACAAACTGGGTTCGGACTTTGCTGTAGAATATACAGATACATTTCTGTAATTAATGTTTCATTTTATGCTTATATTTTACTTTGGAAGTTGTTATCTCCAGTCTTAATTCAGATTTCATTTTAGAATAGATCGACTTGCGTCAGAACTCAATAATGTAATTTTTAACCGATTTGCCTAAAAAGAGCACGTTTGTTATTCGGATGTTTTGTTTTGGTTTTATGATTATTCGTGCACATTTAAATCTCGGAGGCAATTAACTTAAAATAAAAAACTTTTTTACAAAAAAATTAAACCGACTTCCAAAAACACTAAAAAGCAAAAAAAAAACAAATTTTAGGTGCATCGGCCTAGAAGTCGGTGTCTAATGGATGTTATTAAGTTAATTTTGCCACCGACTTCTAGGCCGATGCACCTAAAAGAAGACGGATCACAATCCATACAAAATTGCCCCACGTCCTATAACAATGTGTCGTATCTCAAAAAAAAGATAAAAATGTTTAAAAAAATATGGCATACTCTCTAATTTATTTTTTTTACACCTTCATACGAAAAAAATGCTTTAAAAATTGTTCAGGCGCTGTTATGAAAACATCGTTCATAGGACTATTTATGGACTATTTTTAAATTATTTTTTTGTTTGATAGGGATACCTCTCAGGTGGTCCCACAATCATCAGGTCAGGATCTGATGATGGAAACCCTGAGAAATTCAGGGCAACTTTTGAAAGTTGTAGGCATGCGCAGGATAAAAACTTGACCATGGTGTATGTCTTATAACTCTATGCAACAGTGAAGATTTGGAGCTGACCTAATGATGGAGACGAAAGAAGGTCGAGGGAACTCGACAACCGAATATGTAAACTACCTCGTGTTTGGGCTTATATTATTTGTATTCAATAGACCTTTGCAACAGTGAAGGTTTGAAGCTGACTTGATGATGGAGACCAGAGAAGGTCGAGGGAACTCGACAACTGAATATGTAAACTACCTCGTGTTTGGGCTTATATTATTTGTATTGAATAGACCTTTGCAACAGTGAAGGTTTGAAGCTGACTTGATGATGGAAACCAGAGAAGGTCGAGGGAACTCGACAACAAAATATGTAAACTACCTCAGAAGTCGGTGTCTAATGGTTGTCCCTAAGTTTATTGCTCCACCGACTCCTAGGCCGATGCTCGTAAGAATAGTTTTTTTTTTTTGCTTTTCAGTGTCTTTGGGAGTCGATTTTATTTTATCCATTTTAAAAAGTTTTTTTATTATTTTTGGCTTTTCAGTGACAAGCACAGTTGTCACTATGCGCATAAGTGGAAAGTTTTCATCAATACGAATAATATAAGTCCAAACACGAGGTAGTTCACATATTCAGTTGTCGAGTTCCCTCGCCCTTCTCTGGTCTCCATCATCAAGTCAGCTTCAAACCTTCACTGTTGCAAAGGTCTATTCAATACAAATAATATAAGCCCAAACACGAGGTAGTTTTCATATTCGGTTGTCGAGTTCCCTCGACCTTCTTTCGTCTCCATCATCAGGTCAGCTCCAAACCTTCACTATTGCATATTGTTATAAGACATACACCTTATAGTCAAGTTTTTATCCTGCGCATACCTACAACTTTCAAAAGTTGCCCTGGATTTCTCAGGGTTTCCATCATCAGATCCTGACCTGATGATTATAGGACCACCTGTGAGGTATACCCTATCAAACAAAAAAATAATTTAATAAAATAGTCCATAAATAGTCCTATGAACGATGTTTTCATAACAGCGCCCGAACAATTTTTAAAGCATTTTTTTCGTATGAAGGTGTAAAAAACATAAATTAGAGAGTATGCCATATTTTTTTAAACATTTTTATCTTTTTTTTGAGATACGTCCCATTGTTATAGGACGTGGGGCAATTTTGATCCATCTTCTTTGTTTTTTTTTTTTGCTTTTTAGTGTTTTTAGAAGTCGGTTTAATTTTTTTGTAAAAAAGTTTTTTATTTACAGCTTTTCAGTGATACGAATAGTTGTCACTATCCATATAAGTGGAAAGTTCTCATCAATACAAAGAATATAAGCCCAAATACGAGGTATTTTACATATTCAGTTGTCGAGTTCCCTCGACCCTCTCTGGTCTTCATCATCAGGTCAGCTCCAAACCTTCACTGTTGCAAAGGTATCGTCAATACAAATAATATAAGCCCAAATACGAGGTAGTTAAGATGTGCCGTTTAGGAGTTCCCTCGATCCTCTGTCGTCTCCATCATCAGATCTGCCCTAAACCTCCATAGTATTGTAGTCTCATCAGATATACACATAAATATAAAGTTTTTACCCCATGCTCGCCTACAATTTTCAAGAGATGCCCTCGATTTCTCAGGGTTTCCACCATCAGGTCCTCATCTGATGACAATGGGACCAAATGACAAGCATACCCTTTCAAATAAAAAAAGAATTTTTGAAATCGGTCCAGGCGTCTTTGAGAAATCGAGTAACAAACATAAAAAAAAAAAAATACAGCCGAATTGAGAACCTCCTCCTTTTTTTGAAGTCGGTTGAAAATACGTTACATGTTACAAGGCGTCTTTGAGAAATCGAGTAACAAACATAAAAAAAAAAAAATACAGCCGAATTGAGAACCTCCTCCTTTTTTTGAAGTCGGTTGAAAATATGTTACAAGTTTTGTCTTCTCGTAACTAAGTATAACTAACCAAAAATCCCGACGAATTGAGAACCTCCTCCTTTTTGGGAAGTCGGTTAAAAACAGGCAACTATTGACGAATCTAACTAATGCATTATTTTGTTTTAATCCGGGGCACTCGTGTTCAAAAACACCACGACTAATGAAGCATCACATACAACGTGTAGCTGAAAAAAATATCGCTCTCATACCAGCACTGAAAAAAATCAAAAACAAATAAGTTACAGTGCTCCGAAGCATAGTTTTCAACTGGTATTGAAAGTATCTTTTGTGCACCGTCGAGTTTTCATCTCGTATTGAATGGAGATGAAACAGAATTGTACTTACGAGTATTCCAATATTGGATTGTTTACGTGGGTGTAGTTATGACTGTATGCATGATGAAATAGTCTAGACTATTTGTTTTTGTTCTTTTTTGTTCAGTATCGAAATGGTAAATAAGATACACGTGGTGTATGATTTCTAAAGCTCTCATCGAATAACTTTGTCGCTCTTAACTCAGCCATTTGATGCCAAAAACGTTTGCAATAGTGTTTTGTTAATAGATTTGACAGTTGCCAAACCACAGTAGCTAACGTCAGAGAGGAAAAGTTATATTACAGCTCTCAGTCTCAACCTATTTTAGGAGCAAAAGTCTTCACACTTTTTAGGATATTAACTTTAGATTTAAAAGTCACAGTTCCCCCAAAAGAAAATCCATCTTATCATGACCACAATGACAAAATCACGAAGCCCACAGAATTAAAATTCCGCTCACTACCTAAAAATATTTTCTCCAATAAATATGCTCCTCAAAATCGATTTATCTCTCTCCCGACATGATTACACTCTGGGGAGTCAAGCAAACATACTGAACCACCTGAAAGTCTATGTATCAAAGAACTTGGGTCCATGGCTGTCTGCCAAGTAAAACCGGTGTACTACCCTCTTGTAATACTACCCACTTGTTTGGGTAATGGTTTTTTGGGGGCTGGCAATGTAGGCTGTTCATGTTTTCTTTTTTGTAGAGGTATAAAGTATTATTAGGTGAAGGTGGAGTTCGATAGCGTGTAAATATATTTGAGCGCCATTAGCTATCGGAAAAATAGATGCTTACAACACCTACATGTTTCTGATATTTTGTATTCAATGATAATGTCTACGTTACTAAAATAATTGTACCACTTAAGTATGTCCCAACTCTAAAAACATTGATAGGAGTTATAAATATCGAAGAGGATTTAAAAAACGAAGATTATTTGGTCTGCGATGTCAATAAATTCAATTATTCGCCAAATGAAGAGCTACTAGCAATTTAACAGACCAGGCTATCAAATCGTTCGCTACCCGGTAATCTAGACCCCTCTTATTGGTTTCCGACCAACAAGAGAATCGATTCCGGCATTCTTTCACAGCACTCCGATGTGCAGGAATTCTCAATGAGAAGAAATAAAAGAAACATCCGAACTTGTTTGTAAAGTTGGAAGACCAGCCCCTTTTGTGGGAATTAAATTTCTTATTGATTCGAAGCCGGGAGGTGTTCCGGGGGTTTCTGCGGTCAGTATTGTGTTTTTGTTTGCGTTAAAATAATTTTCCAGGATTTGGGATGGTGAAAAGATTTTGGGAAATCATTGCTTCTGGTGTATGCGTAAGATATGATAAAGATGCAAAGAATTAAATTAAACAAGCGATCCAAGAGATCTCATATTTACCTGGCTTATTACAGTTAGCTCGAAATCTAATTTGTTTAACTAATGGTCACACTCAGAGACATTTAATGGTTACTTAAGCCGTTCCTTAGTGCAGAATTTCTATGAAAATCTGTCACTAAGGAGTGACTTAAGTAATCATTAAATATCCTCTAAGTGCGGGGGTTAAATACTAACCAATCTATAATCTAGACACACGGCAGTGTGTCCGCCAAGTTCGACCAAAAAAAGCGACACACCGGCCGTGGGTTTTAATAGAAAATTGGTGGCAAGTTTTAATAGAAAATTAAATACTTGATTCCCTGCGTTTAGTAGGTTTTTTAACAAGGTGTGTGAAAACTTGCCAAGTAACATCATTAAAAAGTAACTATTTTTAACTGAGGTATGTGTATGGAACTTGGTACTTATTCAGATCTCACTTCTTTTATAGGCGAAGCATTCCCATATTATCGAACTTGGCAGTCTTTCACATTTTTGTTTTGGGCGGTCTACTTTACCAAATTGATTAGAAAATCTACAGATCAACTTGGCCAATACAAAGTTCTAAAAGCATGATCATCCAAATTCCAAGTACCAATTCTCCAATGTCGATCCTTTTGCAAATTCCAATAACCGAACCAGTTTAATGGAAACTGTCCCTTCTCAGATCGTTGGCACATTATTGAAACTTGATACAATTGACAGAAGCCTTAAATTCCGAGCTGATCGGGATCACATTTGGGAACTAATAACATTGTCTGAAATAGAGGTTACAAGGAAATAGAGGTACATTAACTGGTGAATTTGGAAGGTCTCATTGGGCTTCAAATGTTTCAATGGTCAAGTGAGCTTGCAATAGTGTTTCCAAATCTGATCAGGGTGTTATTCATTTGAATCTGTGACTTGATGCATGCTAAGACTATTATTCAGTATAGTATCTACATTTGCCATCTCTTCAGAATTCCTCAAATTAAATCAAACATTTTTAGTTCTTGAAAAACTACGAAGAGATATTTACAAGTCTAAAACCTTTTTAGTCGCTCTAAGTCCTAAAATAACGTGAAACCGTAATCATAAAACAATTCGTTCCGATAACTTAGATAGAAACATCACTCAACTTGGAACTTTATCCAACTCAGCTTTTATACGCTTGATAATCTGAATTAGAAAGTTTCCTTTCATTGCGATCTGAGATAAGCACTCAAATTAATACTACTTTTTAGTTCACCGAACAACTTTAAGTAACTTTTTCCCAGTGGATAGAAGCGATTATAGTCTTGTACGAAATATTATCTATGAGAAACTTTCATTTTGTAGAAAAAGGACTGAAGGCAACATACTGATTGCTTTATGTTTCTTTGAACATTGATAATATTCTCTACAATCAAAAATACATTCTTCATAAATCTAAAAGGCATCATCTATAGAATGGTTCATATCTTTAACATCATCCTCCTACTCTTATCCTAATATTATTTAGGGTTATGTAAGTCTTCTTATTCAATAGTGTCACAAGCAAAATGCATCCATCATAGTCTAAGATCCGACCTTACATCGACCTTCACCGTCTTGATAATAGAATAAAATATACTTTATGACAAATTTTATATATTAGAAAATATATTAAAAATAGGTTGTCTAAAAAAATCCTGGACAGACTATTTTTAAATAATTTTTTAAAAATAATTTTTAACTAAATTTTGTGACGTTAAGATAATAAGAAAATTTTTATTCTCACTTAAAGTATAAAGCTATTATTTTTATATATTATATAGTATATTATTTACCTGGACAAACTTATCGGTTGTCAGGTATAAACAGGTATGTTCATAGTAGTTACCTTCACTTGAAATGATAATATATTTTTTTTATACCAATAGAAGCGCTGTTTTATTACGAACACGTTGATAAAGGGTTGTCTGTGAAAAATTTGAAATGAGTCTTCGTCACAACACCTCACATCCTTATTTAGAAATTCAAACACATTTCAAACAAAGTAGGTAGCTCGGAAGCTTATTCCAACTAACGTAACTACCAATTCAATAACCATTCACAAAACTCCAACCCTTTCTCCGAAGATAAAATATATTCCAAAGAAAAAAACTGCCACCAAGACTTTGAATCTAAAATCTAAAACACTTGGTCCGATACCATCTAATGGAAGGGCCAAAATCACGGAGTAAGAAAAGATGAGCGGAGATGCCATAATGCAGGTAGGTCAGGCCTCTACTTCTAGGTCAAATATGTATGGTGGGAATGACCAAAACGAGCAGTTACGAGTGAACTGACGACGGGCTCGGATTCTTTAGGACATTTGACATCAAAAATGCTCGGGTCCAATTGCGCCAATCCAATGCGTACCTATAAGCGCGAAGACAGTAAAATTCCTCGTTCCCCGCACACCCACATTTTGGTGCGCTACTTTCTTAGGAGATTTTCCGTTATGGCACCTCCGCTAGTCATTTTGTTCTCCACTGCCAAAACATTCAGAGGGAGTGCAGGGGACGTTTATTGAAATTATAGCGCTATCGCTGAAGCGATCGCTGGCCTTTTGAAAGGGATAGAATTTAATGAGCGGACAAAGATGGGCGAATTTATGTCACTCCATTTCATATTCATAATGTTCTCTGGTTTGTTTGAAGGTCTTCCGAGTTCCGTATTCGTGGTGAAGAGAAGATTAAGACATGCTATATTTGGGAATGATCCTCATGGAGTATTCTTTCTTATCTGCTTTAGGGAAACGGTGAAAGTTTAGTACAAAACACTAATAAGGACGTTTATTAGAACGCTATAGCATGTGAAAGACAGGGCAGCAAAGTGCAGGTGAAAATATTTTCCATAGATTGAGATTACTTAAAAAAATGAAGCATTGCAAATAAAATTGAGACGCAGTCATAACAAATTTTCTTCTTGTCTGTGTTCTATCTGAATAACTGTGTACATAAACTATTAAATAAATAAAACAAATAAAGCCCATAATACACTGTCTTCCACAACAATGTAAGCGACAACAAATTCAAAGCTCGACATTTAAAACTATTTAGAATACTGTAATATCACGCGGTTTGCTATAAATCGCGTGCCGTCCTCAGACATCTTAATGTCTTAATCAATACTATGTAGTATCGAGTAGACTGTTGCTGGTTTGTTCGAGAATCGAATGCTCCTGTCAATTTTATGAAGATATGAATAGTGTTTGCGATTTTATGGGGATATGAAGTTTCGAATTGAGTTGTCAATGTAGATTGTGAGCGTGAGCCTTTGTCATGTGACGAGGCTATACCATAAAACTGAATTGTAGTTTCCAGATACATACCTATAAAAATTACTTCAACTGGTACTATCTTATCATGGGACCCTGAAGCCTGTAGAAGATCTCAAAGCCAAAGATGTTGTAATTGTCGTTTTCAATGAATTTCTCTCTTCTCAAGTTTAGCTATAAGAATAGCAGAAAGCTCACCCGTGAATGATTCAAACAATATTTTCACTAGAGAATCAAATTGCCGAGAATTTTATTACTTGCAGTAGAGGTGGCACCAGTAGACGATACTGATAATCCAGACAGAATATTCTAAATTTCTATTTTTACACGATTACGTCATCAGTAACAAAAGTGTTACTAAAACAATGGCTTGTAAAGTATCTCGGAACGGAATCGAGTGTGCGCCAATCGTACGGCGTGCCAACTCGGTCAAATGGCAAATTATATTAAACGACAGGTAATCACAGTTTGCTTATTTATTAACAATTAATTGAGATGTATGTGGTTTGAGGATTATGCTTTATTAATTTGTTTGATGATGTGCTGTGTTTAATGTTTCTAAACAATTGCCGTCTTATTTATCTTCTCTACAATCTATTTTAACTATTGACTGTTGTCCAATATATTTTTTACTGTTCACAACATAATTCAAACAACCAATAACTATAGAATGTAAAGATACTGACTAAGAGCATTCACCTGTAATATGACTACAGTTTCGATATTACACCTCGAGGAGAACCGAGCATAAAAGTGAATAAAGATCGGTCAAGACGAGTAATTCAAAATTGTATCTTTAACGTTAGATTACAGTAGAATCCTCCCATTGAAGGAGCACCTTAAAACAACAAATATGATGTCCAGATAAAAATTATGAAATTCGTTTATCTACATTCTGTTTCACCCGCGCAAACAGTCGACCTTATGAAAACGGGATTCAGATGGGACGACACGATACTCCTGTAATACCAATGAATGAATAATCTACTGAAACTCGGGTATTTTTCATATTCACCGTAAATGTTTTATGAAGGGTAATCCCACAATTAGAAGGTATTGCTAATTTTTTTGGTGGTGAGTTTGGGGAGTTTTTAGTAATTAATTGTTTCGGTTTAATAATGTATGTGGAATAAGAAAATATAATGATGCTGGTTGGTTCTGTACTGTAGATATAATATCTAGGATTTTAAAGTACAGAAAAAAAGTTATCAAATCAAATCATCTTATCGGCCCATAGTTTGTTTGAACGCGCTAATCTCAGGAACTACTGGTCCGATTTGAAAATTTCTTTCAGTGTTAGATAGCCCATTTATCAAGGAAGGCTATGGGCTACTTTTTATCCCGGTACGGGAAGTAAGTTCCCACGGGATGCGGATGAAACCGCTGGCAGAAGCTAGTATGTTATATACAGAATCTGTTAGTAAAAAAAAACTTAATCTATGTTAGTTAGTTATGCTGAGAGTAGACAGATACGTAGGTATAATATCAATTTTTTTACATAATATGTATTAGTCAGACAGTTTTCTGCAGAAACTATCTTATAACTTGTATTTTCTATACACCGTGACTTTTTAGTCGTCTTACAACGGCAGTCAACTTCATGTATCCAATGACTAGTAAACGTTCATAGAAAAAAAATGTTATTGATGAGATTTGAATAATTAAAAAATAAAAATAAATTCATTATTATGACGCATGACGTAGATAATTTTGTCTCGTAAAAAATGGAGATGGAACGATCACTCGACTCGAGCGCTTTGAAGGTATCTACTTTCTACCGTTTGATACGTAAACATTATTAACAGGATGTTTCTTATTTCTAATGTATTATTTATTTTTCTTTGCACCTATTATCTTAATTAATGCTATAAAATTAATAATCATGTCTAGTGGTATTTTAGGTCGGATATATTGAGTGAACCACCTTTGTAAGACGACTAAAAAGTCACGGTGTATAATGATTTTAAGATAGACTTTAAACTTATTACGTACAGTCAACTTCAGGTCAGTGGTTACAGTTTTATAGGAAAATCGTACTTATTACTATAGAGTTAAGGTGCATGACAGTTACCACTGATGTGCAGTCTACTGTACCTAGCACACAAACAAAAGATTAAAACTGAAGACAAATGGATAACCACGGCAACTGGTTTATTATCTCACCATCATAGAGAGAAAAGACTGGATAAAATGAGCAAAGTTAAATTGGATGCACAAAGTTCAAGAACATGTTATGAATGAACTGAACTAGGATGCGAGAGAAAAGTATTCACTCTCATATTATAACATGGTATTTTAAACTGTTATGCCCGTTTTCACCAACAATCTCTTACCGTTTCCCTAACTAAATGCCACTTACAATAAGAGCCGCTCCCAATTTGACATCTACCTAAATTCATTTTCACCACACTTGTACAAGGAACCCTTAAGTAAGTGACAGATTACTAGTTCTGCAAACGATAATGCAACGTCGATATTTTATCGATAAAATGATTTTTCAGTATTTCTTAAGAAATAAACGTCAATCGAGTATATATTACTAAAGCCTGTGAATAAATTATCTTGTGATGTTATATTAATTTAACTTTAACTACTTATTATGCAATAAAACAGTAAAGAGGTTGTCTATAGGTGAATTTTTAACTATGTCCTTTGCGCGTTTGTCAAATTGACTGATGTGTATGTGTACATTGAGTGAGGTTAATTTTGGGTTTATTATAGTTGAAAAGATAAGTTTATTTTGGCAGAGAAGAGAAAACGAGGACAAACCTTTCTTACAGAATAAAAAGACGCTAGTAAAGCTAGAAAAATTGCTGAAGTCTCATAGAGACACAATATTAAATAAATAACGGATGGGACCACGAACGAAGCCAAAAACAAAGCTTGGATCCAGTCACAATAGTTTTAATGCGACAGGAACCGTTTACAGGTAATTGTGAATAATATCTGTGTGGAATAATATAGTGTTGACGGATTCCACGAGTTGATGGATTTAAGTATGGAGTTAAAATGGAAGAAATTAAAATTATAGATTTATTATATTTATTTCGTTTCAGGTGGTGCGAGAAATTGGAAAGACGTGTAAAAACATGCTGCGCCGACCCCAAATTCAGTTGAGGCAGGAGGATGATGAAAATGTTTGGTACATCACATGAGGACTAATATTAAAATATTTGTTTACTATCTTTGTTTTAATTTACATAATTTATTATGTTCAATGTTAGCCTACTTCTTACCTTCAGACCACCATCACCCAGGAGATAGGCTCCTCCATATTCACCAATTTCGAATCATTGGTATCTACTGCTGTTTGGTATGTCCCGTCCACCGCGAAACTACATCAGTGATTACCAGATTTGCATCTGTTATGGTCTGTGTATTTATGACTGCCTCGTTGGTCTAGCGGTCGCAAGCGCGGCTGCTGTACTCGAGGTCTCGGGTTCGATTCCTGGGTCGGGCCGAAATCGCTTTGTGGGTTTTCTTGAACTTTCACAAAGCAGCCCGTAGTCTGAAAGTTGGTGATTGATTCACCCGTGCATCGGAGAGCACGTAAATGTCGGTCCTGCGCCTGATCTCTTTCCGGTCGTGTCGGATTGCCGTCCCATCGGGTGATGAGAGTGACGGAATAGGGAGTGCACCTGTGTCTGCGCAAATGCTCGTGCACTATAATATATCCTGCGCAGCTGGCTGCTCCTTAAATGAGAACAGCCGCCGTAGCCGAAATCAGCCGTGGACGCCATTATTTATGGACATGCAGGACTTCCTATTTTTGAATAATTCGACCTAGCAAGTGTATTGATAGCAAGTGATAACCTATAATATCTTATAAAAAAGTCATGATCGTCGTATTTCTCAGTCATCTGCTCTTTCACGTTAGATACGTGGTCTTCTAATGATTATTATTTAACATATCCACGACCTCCACAGCTTCTAAACTTTCTAAAAAAAATCATTTTATTTCACTATCCATCGCTAGAAACGATTCGAAATAAGTTTGTATTCTGTAATGATAATGATAGGGGTTGTTTAAGCAGGCATCAATCGGGCTCCCAAGTTTAAGTGAAATTTGAAGGTTATAAGAGACACCTAAGCTTTGGTGAAAATGAAATTCTTATTAGGTGTTTCGTAAACGCTCCCTAAATTTAGGTATTTGTTGGTGAAAACGGGCATTAGGCTCTTTAATTAATGGTCAATTGAATTTATTGTTTAACTGAACAGAAACTGAGAAGCAGTTGTGATGGATAAACATACATAAAGAAAGATCCAGACGAATTGGAAACCTACTCCTTTTTGGTAAGTCGGTTAAAAAATACATTGTAAAATTCATAAACTATATGACAGTTTTTGTAAATTAATCAAAGCAGAGAGTTTTCCCACCACCATTGCCTCTCTCTCTGTATCATTGACCCTATTCGAGATAAATTGAGAACCTCCTCCTTCTTGAGAAGTCTGTTAAAAAATACATCTTAAAACTCATAAACTATAATTATGAAAGATTTTGTGAATTAATCGAAGCAGAGAGTATTCCCACCATCATTGCCCCTCTTCAAGAGTTAGCTAAAATATGATGCTTATAAGCATCTTAAAGGAAATTTTCCTTTGACCCTTTTAGAAAGGACTCAACTCGAAGAACATGAGAGCCATCTCAAGCGCAAAATAAATACTTCTAAACCGTGCACTTGATTCAATTAATTAAGTCTGATTCAATTTAATTTGCATCGTGTAAAATATTTTGAGCTCACTGCCTGCCCTTTCGTTCAATTCAGTAATTTATTTCTATTAGTGGGAGCTTCTTCCCACCCCAAAGAGTAACACACAATAGAATCCACAATGATATTTATTTAGGAGAAAATTATAAATACATTTTCATGAAAGCACAATGACATGACACAACACAGACAACCCATTTTTATATTATTCTTTTTAAGTACTCCAAATTCAAAATTGGTTAATAGGCCAGTAGGCCGACAAGTAGTAAGAATTGAAACTTTAACACGCCCCCTCAATTTTACTATACTAGCCCCAAGCCTGAAGTACACTTATAGTGTTTAATCGCGGGTAAAGCTTTAGTTAATACATCGGCTAACATCAAATCTGTCGGCAGATGCTTCAACTCTACAACATCACCCTTCAATACATCCCTAAAAAAATGATACCTTGTATCTATATGTTTGCTACGGGCATGGTAGCCGGTATCGTTTGCAATATATATCGCCCCCTGGTTGTCAGCATACATCGTAGTTTTTGATAAGTTTAACAGACCTATTTCTTTCAACAAACTACTGAGGTAAATAGCCTCTTTCATAGCTTCGCTAAGACTTATATACTCAGCCTCGGTTGAGGATGTAGCCACTGATCTTTGCTTTTGCGATCGCCATGAAATTGTAGCTCCTCCTAATATAAAAGCGTAACCAGAGTATGATTTCCGATCAATTAATGAGTTACCCCAATCAGCGTCTGAGTAACCCGTTAACGACTTTCCTGTTTTTCTAAATGTTAATCGGTAGTTATTGACTAGTCTTCTTTAGATATCGAAGAACTCGTTTAGCGGAAATCCAATGAGTATGATTTGGACAAGTTGCAAATTGAGCTAACTTTGAAACTGTATTAGCAATGTCAGGCCTTGTGGCAACACTCAAATACATCAATGTTCCTATGAGTTCGCGAAATGGCCACGGTTCCCTTTCCTTGTATTCTTCGTGACGCTTTGGAGCTGCAAAATTTAGTCCCACCTCAAAAGGCGTCGATACGGTTTTGCAGTCCGTCATTCCAAACTTCTTTAATGTGTCTTGGATATATTTACGCTGTGATAGACTTATTACACCGTCTTCCTTCACTATCTCTATACCCAAACAATATTTGGCTGGTCCAAAATCCTTTAACTCAAAATCATCAGCTAATTTCTTCTTAAATTCTTGTATCAAAGTAAGATCATCACAAGCAACTAAAATGTCATCAACATATATAACAACTATCAAAACTGTTCCATCCTTCCTCCGCTGATAATATAGACACGGTTCATTTTTGCTTGGTTTCAGATTCATTCGACGAAGTGTTTCATCTAATCGAATATACCACTGTCGTCCCGCTTGCTTTAAACCATACAATGAACGCTTTAAGAGACAGGCATCTCCTCCAGCTTGAAGATCCACTAACATTTTATTAGCACGCTTTCCAATTTCTGAGCCCTCTCCCTCTCTCTGGATCAGCGTATGAAGGTTTTCTTCTAACATCTTTGGTATCTGCATATATACCTTGTCGTCGATTTTGCCGTTTAAATAAGCAGCACGCACGACTCCACTGCTGAGTCCGACTTAGGTATAGTTCCATTTACGTATTTCCATACCTGATTTCTCGTGAGCAACGCCTGCACTTGAACCTTCCAGGTTTCATAATTTGTACCATTTTTTTTTTTTTTTTTTTTTATCGACGTAAAATCATCAAATGACCCCTCCCGCTGTGGGTTAGCAGCGGTGAGGGAGTGTCAGACTCTTACTGACTAAAATCGTCGTGTTCCGTCGTAGGCCTTTTATGTACCAGGGCCGCGGTATCTCTTTCGAACAACCCGCAGCCCCGGCAGGCCTTGGCCCTGCTGGGCCCCGCTGGGGTTGCTGACGTCTCTTTGAGGAGCGCGTGGAACAACGCGCGCCGTCGACACGGGTCTGTCGTCTAGGAAGACAGAGGGACGATGAGCCACCCGAACTCACCGCCCACAGACCCACGCCTACGGTGGCCGGGAGTCATCTCGCGACACCCGGCGCCCATGGTGTCTACCTGGTCCAGCGCGGCGGCCGGGATGAGAGGTGCGGACTCTCTGGCGTTCCGCCTCCTCCTTCTCGAGCATGACCGCTTCGCAGAAGGAGGCGACGGCATCCCATTCCCTCTCGCCCCGGACCATGGCCTGAACCAGGGCCGGACGCGAGAGGTCGCCGCCGCCCAGAGCCTCGACGAGGACCCGGCGGTGCCCTTCCCATGCGGGGCACACCTGGACTGTGTGGTCCACCGTGTCCTCGGGGCTGTCCGCACAATGGTGACACCCGGGCGCCTCCTCACGACCGATGCGGTGCAGGTACCTCCCGAAACAACCGTGTCCGGTGAGGACCTGCGTCATGCGGTACGTGAGGGCAATTTGTACCATTCAAATTCTCAATTTTCGATGTAAACGTCGTCTGGGCCATAACCTATTAGTGGGAGCTTCTTCCCACCCCAAAGAGTAACACACAATAGAATCCACAATGATATTTATTTAGGAGAAAATTATAAATACATTTTCATGAAAGCACAATGACATGACACAACACAGACAACCCATTTTTATATTATTCTTTTTAAGTACTCCAAATTCAAAATTGGTTAATAGGCCAGTAGGCCGACAAGTAGTAAGAATTGAAACTTTAACAATTTCTAAGTTTATTAATAATATTCGTCTGTAGTAAAGAGCTTTTGAGATGTATTCAATCGTAAAGTACTCAAGAACTTCTGAATTTTATTTTAGTAAAATATTTTTTAAGCTAGTAGAAAAAAGACTGGTATATTAAAGTGTAATTTAAGTTTTTTATATTATTTTTATAGTTTTTTCAAAGAAAAAGCTAACAGAGAAATGACTAGTTTATTAATGTGTAATTTAAGTTTTTCATACTTAAGAGTGTTTAAATAAAGTGCCTATTTTAGGGACCAAGCACTTCTTTTTATAAAAGTATTGTATATATATTTTAAGTTAGTAAGTATAATTTTATCAGCATAGTAAAATACATACTCAGTTTATTTTAGACAATGAATAAAGTAAGTACCTATTAGTCCAAAGCATTTAAAGTAGATATTTTTTAACTAATTGCAAACCAAATAAAAAAGTATACAAAAAAATCTATCAACAAAAGATTAATATAACTGCAACTCATCAATCGAAATACTCACAAAAACAAAAGAGCTAGGATCTAATCAAGGTGTCAGTGTACACGACAAGACTAATCGTGCGACAAACAACACGCGACTATAAATCGCAGGCTTGCTGTTGTTCTTCCTGGTACGGTTAATTTTAGCATAGGCAAATACTTTACGAGTAAAATAGGAAAATTATTATCTATTGGGATATAGTAGGTAAATTAGAGGTAGAGTCCTTAGTATTAACTTCCCACTAGATTTTTCATCTTAATTGGTCGATCTTGTCCTAAAAGTTTAATGAAACGATAGACACATTTTCAATATTTTTAAAACAGGACATCATCATCATCATCTCAGCCATAGGACGTCCACTGCTGAACATAGGCCTCCCCCTTAGATCTCCACAGATAGCTGTTGGAGGCGACCTGCATCCAGCGTCTTCCGGCGACCTTAATAAGGTCGTCTGTCCACCTTGTTGGTGGACGTCCTACGCTGCGCTTGCTAGTCCGTGGTCGGACTGGACTTGTTGATGCTGTGGTTTCCAACAGAATACGAAGACATTGGTATTTGGGGAACATCTGGTAAACTAATAGTGACACGACTATTGAAATTGTTCGTAACCACTACCACTGAAATTGTTTAGATACCACTCATTGCAAAGCTAATTGAAAATCAAGTATTCGTAAGGAATTTGAAGTCGATAATAGAGAGCTTAGTACACTTTTTCGGGAATTTTAAAGTGAGAAAAAAGAACCTGACTTTAAAAGAATTATAACCCGTTGTATGTGCCGCAGCGCAGAAATACGCGAGACACAAGTGATTTTCTATTGTTTTATAATTAGCGGCATACAAGCCATTAATGTATAAGCTGCTAGGATGGGAATAAATAGGAATATTATCTAGCTTTACCTTATGCTACGTCTTTATCCCAATTTGAAATATATCCAGCGCCACGTCACGAAAGTTCGACTAATCAATTCCCTTAAATCAATCAACAAATAATAAACGGGACATTCGCAGTCGCGTTGCAGTCGCGTCATTCGACCTCTTTTATTAGTCGCCTATAGAATAGTACGAACAACAAAGGGTAATATAATTAGATCTTGGCAAAGCACTCTGCTCGGATTGAATTTACTATCGAACAAGCGTCTGAATGTATTCCTAACATTCTCATTATTGTTAAAGCAGTTGATGTTGTAGAAATTGCTAGTGATTTGTGCGTCAGTAACGCTTTTTGAGCCAGTTTAAATAATTGATGTTGTCGGTGGAAGACGTCTTAAGAAGTCATTTGTAATCTATTTAAAATACGTTTTCTTTCAAATTAATTAAAATATACATTAAGCTTTTTATGTTTGTCATGGGTATCTAAAATGTTAAGATTATATCACATAGAAACACGGTATTGTTTAAGAGAATTGGTATTGAAAGCATCTTACTTTCAGCGAGTGCTTTCACAGATATTTCTAGACCAATTTACAGCATTTGTTGCTGAAATAATTTTACGACTTTACGAGTCGGTAAGACACTTATTCTTATCAATTAATATGCAAATAAATTACTGATAGTTTACTGCGTTTTGTCAGCTCAACAATCAGGAAACCAGTAATAAATAATTTATTATAATTTAATGTGGACTATGGCTACTGTTCTGTTAATTGGGTACTTGGAAGTTAATTGCATTTCAATCGATGTTCTTAAAGTACTGGCGATGCTTTCTTCAAAAAATTATTCCAAACATGAAACCTGCATTGTTCATCCATAGTACAATTATGTCTAGACTTCTGTGACCCTTGAGTTTGTTTCGGTGTTTTTCTGCTAAGAGGCGACAAGCCCGAGGTGGCGGCGCGCGTTTTTCCACGCGCTCCTCAAAATGAATCAGCAAAATCAGGTTCGAAATAGTTACCGTGGCCCTGGTACATAACGGGCTTAAAAAGGTAAATGGTGGATTTTAGGAAGTAAAAGTGTGACACTCTTTCATGGGCACATTTTTTCATGGGCATGTCTCCTATTCAGCTGTCTAAAAATACCACATAGTACCCAAATGGACTAACCAAGAAACTCCACTCAATTAACACCTACTCTAATCCAAAACCGCAGTGTTATCGAACAAGCCTAAAGCTGCCCATTCACAGCAAGACCGCTTATTAATAACCCCAATAGTGCGCATTGTGCCAAAAGGTTGGATTTATCGTAGTTGTTGTTCGAAACACCGGAGAGGAAGGAAATATAAGCGGAGATGCCATAAGGACTTTAGGTTAAGCGCCTTCTTCTATTTCACATACGTACAGAGGGCATGACCAAAAGGATCGCGTCAAATACGTATAGTATTGTTGTTACTGTTTACTGTTACAGCCTTTTTTATCGTCCCACTGCTGGGCACAGGCCTCCTCTCACACGGAGAAGGATTGAGCATTAATCACCACGCTTGCTCAATGCGGGTTGGTGATTTCAGACTATATAGTCCAGGTTTCCTCAAGATGTTTTCCTTCACCTTTTTATCAGCCATTGGTGTCTAAGATTACTTAGAAAGTACATACAAACTTAGAAAAGTTGCATTGGTACTTGCCTGACCTGGAATCGAACCCACACCCTCATACTCGAGAGGTTGGTTCTTTACCCACTAGGCCACCACGACGATAGTATGCGTGATCATAATGATCAGTTACTAGTGAACTAACATGGTGTCCAGGTTCCTTGAGACATCTGTCAAAGATTAGTCTTGAGTAAGGAAAGACGAGTGGAGATGTTATAAATAACGTAGGTCACGCGACTTCATCTAGGGTCAAATACGTACAGTGGATATGATCAAAACGATCAGTTACTAGTGAATTAATGAGGCGTTCAGGTTCGTTGATACATCTTTTTTTACAGGCAATCATCAATCATGAAGATGAGAGAGTGTCTGACTCTTACTGACTGAAACCCATCATGTTCTTAAGCCCTTTATGTATCAGGGCCGCGGTAACTCTTTCGAACAATTCCGCAGCCCCAGCAGGCTTTTTGACCGTCTCTCGTTGAGACATTTGTCAATGATGTTTAGTATTACAAAGTAGAAGACGTATAAGGAGACAGTAACATTCCTTGTCCCCCGAACACCCGCATTTTGGCGACGCTACTTTCTTAATGGTCGCTGCACACAGCGGGCGCGGCGCGACGGGACGGGACGGCGACGCGACGCTGAGCAGTTGTAATGTACTAGATATTACGGACGACATCACACAGAGCCGTCCCGCTCGGCGCGACGCGACGCGACGATCTAGTACATTGCGTCACGTCGCCGTCCCGTCCCGCCGCGCCGCGCCCGCTGTGTGCAGAGACCATAAAAGATTTTCCGTTATGACATCTCCGCTAGTCATTTTGTTCTCCATGTTCGAAACACTGCAGGCACAGGGTTAAACAAACGTGGATATGGAATTTTTGGGCGAAGGGTTGGTGGAACTTTTTGGTCGCTTTTGTCGTACGATAATGATGTGGGAAGTTTGAGTTTGCGCATAAATCATTTGAGGGTGACGCTGTCATGTTGTTGTGTTTTATGCTTGTATACAGCAGTATTTTGTGCTTGACTGTTTTGAGTGCATTACATGAAATTGTGTATAGCGATTTCACGTAATAAGTAAAGTCACCCGGAGAGAATGTAGCTTCTAAATAATTAAATAATGGTTGAAATCGGTCCAGTAGTTCCGAAGCCTTCAGGGTATAAACAAATAAATTGTAGTATAATTAGTTAATGTCTGTAATTTTAAAAAGGTTTGAAGGGTTTTAATAAACGACTTTACTTAATGGAACTTTTACTAAAAAGCGGGAACGAAAGGGATGGTAAACAACATCTAAAGTCCACGCGGACGAAGTCGCGGGCAAAGGCTAGTAATTTACAAATATGCAAAGTTCAAAACAATCATACAATTGTACAGGTTCGATGTTGAACATGCACAATAACCTGATCATTTACAACAATTGCAATAAAAATGAGTCAGCGTCCTATACAATTACATTCACTACAGTGGGGATCATCGAACACCAACACGCAAGGTACAATTGCCAAGAAAACTTGATAGAAAAATAAACAGAAAACGCTCGAGACACCGATTTTAGGATGATGTATGTACTCAAAGAAATATTTTACGATTTTCTGAATTTTTGTTTTTCGGTTTGTCGGTATTAGGTGTTTTGTAAAATGTTTTAATAATGTGAAGTCATTAGTAGCCACCCTGAAATCGCCATGGTAATTACAGCTCATTCCTTTTCTGTACGAGAAAAGGCCTGTGCCTTGTAGTGGGACAACTAAAAAGCTGATGATTCTCATGATTAGTTAGAGCTTCGGAGAGCTAAGTATATACTTATTTGACAAGAACTGTAATTTTGGTAGAGGTTGAGGATACTTGTTATATTTGTAGTACATACATACAGCTTTTGATTCGAAATTCAAGTTTTAATTTAAGGAATACACGAAAGCATGATTAAAATCAAAAGATCGATTAATAGAGGTAGGTGGTCAAGCACTATTGCAATAGATTGTACCTATTGACAACTCAATAAACTTCGTATTGATTAAGACGTTAAGATGCCGTGTCCGCTGCAGACGACACGCGATTTACAGCAAATGCGGTGATGTAATAAAGAATTAAAATAACTTATATTGTAGAATTATCATTTATTTATGTATCGTAATAATCACTGTAGGAATGAGAGTCGTGATGACCTCATCATTTTAAAACCTTGACCAATTTTCAAAGAAGACGACTTCAACAAGTTATTAAGGATTTTATAGACGGAATACTGCTATATCTTAACAGGCAAGCATTCCATTCTAAACAATATAGAACGACGCGTAACCCATATACATCGGATCACTTTGATATTCTGATCCCTACATGATGATACCTAAATGTCTTGTAAGAATCCGAAAGATCCAGCAAATGTTCCTATATCAAAACTAAATGACGACTCAACCCCTCTCAACCTTTAATAGATCATACAAAATCCATTAAACGGCGCCAACACCCAAAAACACGTCATACACTCAAAATATTTGGCAAAACTACCAGAATATAATCATTTTCTTATCTTGCACTCTCGAATCTAAGTGTAGTATCTTTCAAATGAAATGGACCACTTACGTTCTATATAATACATATATATACTGTCATCATCCTCCGAGCCTTTTTCCCAACCATGTTGGGGTCGGCTTCCAGTCTAACCGGATTCAGCTGAGTGCCCGTGCTTTACAAGAAGCGACTGCCTATCTGACCTCCTCAACCCAGTTACCCGGGCAACCCGATACTCCTTGGTTAGACTGGTGTCAGACTTACTGGCTTCTGACTACCCGTAACGACTGCCAAGGATGTTCAATGACAGCCGGGACCTACAGTTTAACGTGCCATCCGAAAAACAGTCAATGGTGTCTAAGATATACTTAGAAAGTACATACAAACTTAGAAAAGTTGCATTGGCGAGAGGCTGGTCCTTTACCCACTTGACCACCACGACTTATCCATATGCACGGAATAAGGAAAGATGACTGGAGGATGCCATAATGCAGTTGCGTCAGGCGCCTTCTTCTATGCCCGTAGGTCAGCAGCGTGAGGGAGTGTCAGACTATTACTGACTAAAACCCATCATGTTCCTTCGTAGGCCTTTTATGTACCAGGGCCTCGGTAACTCTTTCGAACAATCCCGCAGCCCAAGCAGGCATGATGGCACCTCCACTAGTAATTATGTTCTCCATGGGCATATGTTAGAGAAATGAGGAAAAACAATTACCCATACAATATACCTACGCAGTATTGTTATAACATTTATGTGAATAATGGCTTAAGTTAGTTGAGGGTTAAGGTATACTTAATTGTTTGGGAAAAGCTGTGATTTGTTGCGATACTTATTAATGTTTATAAAAGTATTGGGAAATAAGTAGGCTACGTGAGATGAATTGTAACATTAGAGGTATATTGGTATTTAGCTAAACAGGAACTTGATTAAAACTAATTCTACTTTTAGCGTAGATCTGCGATTTTGCCTACGTCCTATGGGAAATATTTCGCGCAACTGAATGAAAAGTAGCCTAATGTTAACGTTCTTTGATAAATGGGTAATCGAACACTGAAATATTCTTTCATATAGTGTGGTTTCTGAGATTACCGTATCTAACCAAACAAACTGTTTTATACTAGATGTATTAATTAATAGGTATAATTTTTTTGGTGGTCAAATGCTCGTGCACTATAATATGTCCTGCGCAGCTGGCTGATCTCCTAATATAGGAACAGCCGCCGTGGCCGAAATCGGCCTTGGTCGCCATTATATTTTGGTGTACAATCTAACGGTGGAAAATGTCAGTTACTATTTCCATAAACTAAATAAGTACAAAGTTTAGTGTCGGTAAAGCTGAGATAAGAGTTCTAAATATATTTCAAAGAACTGAAGTACTTCTCAAGTTTGTTTCAGAGGATCATGTTTAAAGTTTGAGTACTAGATACTTTGTAAACGAATCTAGAACATAAAATGTCTGATTTTACGCTTAAAACAATGGAAAGAGGTTGTATTTCCCATTATTACGGTCTTAATACTGTGTCTAACAAAAAACTGTAAAACTTGGACCTTTTAGGAAGTTCAGTCAAGAGAGTTAGCGTTCGCAAAATAAATTTTAAGACAAGTATTAAAGTAAAGTAACTCATTAAGTAATTGATTAACTTAATACACCGATAAAATTTTATGAAACGAGCCGAAAATATACACGAAATGTTTATTATTAAATCCGCAAACTCCTTAATTAATTAAGTAAAATAGACGCCGGATCATTAAAATACACACATCCACATGCATAAATATAAACACAAATCAGTCAATTTGGGATGAATTTCTCGCATCTCACATCGTAACTAAATTATTTGAAGTACAATTTTGAACTCTAAGCTTCGGTAATAAGGGTCATGACATTCTCAAACTGATGAGCTGATTACATACTCCACCCCTTCATCTACAAATTAATTGTGTCTAATGGAACACACGCTTGAATATATGTAGATCACTTAGTTTGTACAAATAAATACCTTACGCTACAGACAAAAGGTCGAAAATTGCGTGAGAATTATTTCAGTACACGCAGATATTTCGTGATATGTTCGCAGTAGATTTGTGCTGTGTTTGAATTGATTTAGTACTTGTAGTAGAGAACTAGTGGAAAGCTATTAGGTAAGTTCAGCTGTTACATAAGGGGAATGAAAACTAAATCGTGTGTTCGATTTGAAGTCAAGTTTCTATTTGGGCAACGGGTGACGTTGAGTTGTTAAGTTGTTTCATATGAAAAGCTAGTAAGCGCAGCGTAGGACGTCCACTAAGGTGGACAGACGACCTTATAAAGGTCGCCGGAAGACGCTGGATGCAGGTCGCCTCCAACAGGTATCTGTGGAGATCTAAGGGGGAGGCCTATGTTCAGCAGTGGACGTCCTATGGCTGAGATGATGATGATGATGATGATATGAAAAGCTTAATATTTAAAGGAGAAAATACGAATATGAATTTCTGTTGATATTTTTACGATTACCTACCTACATCTATATTTTCCGAACATATGTTGTAAAATATTGGCACGAAAATTAAGAACTGTTCTTTTAGAAGGATCTTTACCAATAGAATGCCAACCAAAGGCGACTCGATAGTGATGGTAGGGATATTCTTATAGAGGACTCAAGGGTTCTAGTGACTGAGGCAGTGGCACCAGTTACCACGTCATCTGAACGCAGCACCATCAAGACAATCAGTATATAATAATATTGCTATGGCGAAGAGCCGATTAGAGAGTGGTTAAGCGCTTGGCTACCTATCACAAGAGTTCTGATTCCTTCAAACTTTTGTTTACGTTGTGAATGTATTTATTTACGACAGCACCTGCCATACCGTAATTAGAAGTTATTGAGTAAAGAATAGTAAAAGCAGACAATATCTTGAGGATACCTATCACCAATCCGCTCATTACTTATTCTGTTTCTGTTCTGTTGACTGCCTCGTTGGTCTAGTGGTCGCAAGGTCGGCTGCTGTTCTCGAGGTCTCGGGTTCGATTCCCGGGTCGGGCCGAAATCGCTTTGTGGGTTTTCTTGAACTTTCACAAAGCAGCCCGTAGTCTGGAAGTTAGTGATTGATTCACCCGTGCATCGAAGAGCACGTAAATGTCGGTCCTGCGCCTGATCTCTTTCCGGTCGGGCCGGATTGCCGTCCCATCGGGTTATGAGAGTGAAGGAATAGGGAGTGCACCTGTGTCTGCGCAAATGCTCGTGCACTATAATATGTCCTGCGCAGCTGGCAGATCTCCTTAAATGAGAACAGCCGCCGTGGCCGAAATCAGCCGCGGACGCCATTATTATTATTCTGTTTATGTAAGAATATGTTTGGCAGCGGTTGTCAGATGCCAGTAAGTCTGACGACCAGTCTTACCTAGGGCTATGGGGTTGCCCTGACAACTTGATTGAGAAAGTTAAATAGGCAGTAGCTCGTAAACCAATGCTACTCAGCTGCATTCGGTTAGACTGGAAGCCGACCCCAAAACGATCCCGGGAAAAGGTTCGGTAGAACAATAATAACGGCTTGCTTACGGATTTTTATTCGATTTATTACCTCTATAATTATTACAGTTTGGCATTGTTATTATCGGTTGGGAATATTGAGTTTTCAATCAGTGAAATAATTTCCCAAATCTTATCAGCTATTACATACAACGAAGTAAATCACTTAAGATATACTGGTAACAACAAGAGAATTACTAAGTGTTGATACAGAAGAGTAATAAGCTGGACAATAGATATACAAGCTTGGGTAACCATTGTAAATTATCAAGTAAATTGTTTGGACTTCGGGCCCGAAACAGACCCAAATTTAGTATGGCAATTTGTCTTATGGTACCGTTTACATTACCTAATTGTCCTACATTTTGGAAGCTTGTATTATGCGTAGTGTTATTAGTAATTAATTTGGAGGTCTTTGTAGTATACTTCAGTCATATTAAATACTCAAATCAATATTAAAATCATAAATTCAAGTTAGTTTTTTAATCATTACTTGTTGTAATATTTACAATGGCCATGGGCCACGATCATTGCTTCATCCATCAGGTAGTTTGACCTCATCACATAAAAACACCACATTGGTAAAGTCGTCCCTAAAAAACTCTGAAAAATACATAACTGATGACTGAACTGAACTTTTTAATAAATCACCGATGAAGAGCTTTTGACCGACTCCCTAAAGAGGAGTAGGTCTCCGATTTAGATGTTTGAATGTTTTTCCAAATAAAAAGTCTATTTTTAATCTACCATCGCCATAAAAACACCACATTAATTCCCGCCAAATTATTAACCGTCTCGTTAGCACGCTAGTTTTGGAAAGCGGTTATACTCGCTCAAGCAAATGATCAGATGATGTTCCAAATTTAGCCTGGGGGTCGAGATAGATTAAAATTAGGCTGTCTAGCTAGAGGTCTGAGAATTGCACATTAAGGTTCTAACTTGGAGAAACTTAAGGAGTGAACAAAATATTGGTATTCTTTTAGTTTAACTGGAAGTATAATCACACAAAACAATTGAGGCTTAGGGCTTTTTTTGCAAATGGAATTGATCATGTTTTGTAGCACATAATGTCCAGATATCCAGATCTAAAAACCTTTGCTTAAGTCTGACAAATAGGTACATACTCCGCTGAGAACTGCATCAATATTGGTTCAGTTAAACGTGAGATAATCGCGCACATACAAACGGGTAAAACTGAGAACCTCCTTCTTTTTGAAGTTAGTTAAAAAGTAGAGAGTGGTGCCAAATGCCGAAAAAATCGACCACTAAGTTTGGCAATAGCTCTCAAAATGGTCCTTATTCACTTCAAATATACATTAAGCTAAGAAGAACTATTATAACAAAACATTCCCATAAATCCTGAATAATATATTCATGTTGGATATTCATTAATATTGAATAATGACTATTTAGATTCGATGCAAGCTGAAAGCCAGATGCGCTCCGTTTTGTAGCCAATAATTAACAATAATGCATCGTGTATTTACGTTTAATGGTTTTTATATGGTAACTAGCTTCTGCCAGCGGTTTCACCCGCATCCCGTGGGAATTACTTCCCGTACCGGGATAAAAAGTAGCCTATAGCCTTCCTCGATAAATGGGCTATCTAACACTGAAAGAATTTTTCAAATCGGACCAGTAGTTCCTGAGATTAGCGCGTTCAAACAAACAAACAAACAAACTCTTTAGCTTTATAATATTAGTATAGATTTAACTTCTTTGATGTTTGAATGTTACTGTTACAGCCTTTTTATCGTCCCACTGCTGGGCACAGGCCTCCTCTCACACGGAGATGGATTAAGCGTTAATCACCACGCTTGCTCAATGCGTGTGATTTCAGACTTTATAGTCCAGGTTTCCTCAAGATGTTTTCCTTCACCTTTTTTATCAGCCATTGGTGTCCAAGATTTACCTAGAAAGTACATACGAACTTAGAAAAGTTGCATTGGTACTTGCCTGACCTGGAATCGAACCCACACCCTTATACTCGAGAGGCTGGTTCTTTACCCACTAGGCCACCACGACTTTGAATGATTATTTATTAAATATTCTTATTAAAATTTCTAGGATTTAAAAGATGATAGATATTACAAAATATGTTGTTATTACCGAATTTGAAGTTAAATACAAACAGTGTTGAACGTTTTAAAGGTAACAAGTGTACTTATTTATTTTAAAACAATTTCCTAAAATAAAGAGGTTTTCTATTCTGATGTTTTTATGCACAAATTTTCATACTTTTTTTATGTAAGTGAAAAATATATTCTCAATTTTCATAGCTTTTACAGTAAGTTACGTTTTTATTTTATTAATCTGTACTAATATTATAAAGCTGTAGAGTTTGTTTGTTTGTTTGTTTGAACGCGCTAATCTCAGGAACTACTGGTCCGATTTGAAAAATTCTTTCAGTGTTAGATAGCCCATTTATCGAGGAAGGCTATAAGGCTACGTTTTATCCGGGTCCGTGCCGAGGTTCCCACGGGATGCGGGTGAAACCGCTGGCAGAAGCTAGTAACATATCAACATTATCTTTCACTTCAAGCTAGTTAATAGAAAACTAACTTATGAATTTATCTCGTTTCTCATATGAAATTCATGTCATCAAAATTCAATTATTACGTAGTACCTATGAATTTAATTACATTCCACAATTTATACTAGAGATTTCAGAGAACAATATCTATCGATATAATTGCCAATCTACTTAATAACAATAACATAGTATTGGAAACATAATTATTATAGAATACTACACCAAATTGAATCAGATTAAATTAGAATTTGTAACAATAGAGGCATACAATAATATTATTCAATCAATATTAAATAGTCTTCTGTAACCTTTAACAGCCAATTTCTTCATCAAAAGTAAAATCCAAAGTAAAAATCAAAGTAATGTCTAAAGTAAAAGTAACGGTCAAATTCGCTTTTTCTATTAGTTTTACTGTCACTTTAGCCTTGAAAAAACGAATTTGACCGTTACTTTTACTTTAGACATTACTTTGACTTTTATGTTTGATGAAGAAACTGGCCGTAAGTGCGCTACTAATAATAGGTATATGACAAGTTCTTACTTTATTACAAAAAAACATTATTTTAATGTCCCAGGGGAAGGCACAGGATTCTTCTCATATATTCAGAAGGAATGAGCGTTAATCACCATGCTTGCTCAAGGAGGATTGGCAATTTCAGACTACTCGAAGAACTTTTATGAAAAAGTATAATACAAAAGACAAAAAAAAAAAACAAAGTTACTAACAGCCAAAGCATACATACAAGATTAATATTTTGAGGTCTGCACGCAAAGCGATTTGTAGCACCAGTGAGCATTCAACCGAATGCGAATCGAATGTTCCCATCTCGATCACAGTATCGATCCCTGATATATGGCGAATGCGTTCGAAAACCGAGCGAATGGCGTCATCAAATGTGTACGTGCAGAATCGGTATTTTTGAAAAAACCCGCAATCGAGAACACGTTTGCTGGCTCGACATTTTGTCACTACGTAAATGATTGTGTGAGTAGAATCGAGTGGTTGCGACAACTTTCATCGATATCTGACAATAGATGGACACTCATTGAATATCTTTGGCAGTTGTTACGTGTAGTCAGAAGCCAGTAAGTCTAACAAATAGTCTTACCAAGGGGTATTGGTATGCCCGGGTAACTGGGATGAGGAGGCCAGATAGGCAGTCGCTCCTTGTAAAACACTGGTCCTCAGCTGCGTCCGGTTAGACTGAAAGCCGGCTCCGACATAGTTGGATTTTATGTAATTGTCATTGTTGTTGTTAGCTAGCTAAAGGCTAGGCAAATGATGATGACAACTATAAGTTTGAAATAGCACAGAAAGGATCTATGCTTAGAAGCGATAGCAATGCCTTAGCCTAAATAAACTAGACCAAACAGAATCCAACAAACAGTTTACCTGATTCTACTCTACTTTTACTTCAGCCCAGTTCAAGCAAAAAAAAACAAGAAAATAGGTGACCTGTACTCCAAGTTTAAACTTTCAGGGGTATCCCTTTACTATGAAACTTTAAAATGACCCTATTTTAGGTGCAAATCAAATCACAATACGGAGTGGCATGCGGAAATCGTAAAACTGGTTCAAAACAAGGGTCGCCTGAATAAATTAGGCAGTTAAAGTGCACCCACACTTGTTGACATTATAGAGGACGAAAGGACACTTTTGCGTTTGTATTTCGTTCTTTTGTTTGACGGAAATTATTTTATTTTGGCTTTTGGTGGGATAATGTTAGGCTAGACTTCAAATTAAGGATCAATATACATATGGATACGTTTTGAGAGCCTACTTTTTAATTTAAGATTCAAATTAATTAGTCCACACACGTGGTATTTTTAATATCTAAACCGTTCTGAATGTGATTGTGACGACGACTCACTGTCTCCTTAAAATGTTCGATAGTTTCTATGCTACATAACTTATGGCAAAGTAACCTAAGGCCAGAAAAGTGACTTCACCATCCCTTGACTATACTATCGGAACAATTACCAAGCAAACACCGAAATCCAATCATTGTAGTTATACACGAAACAACTGGCATCTCACTAGGCCTTAACTCACAAAGACCTTGTATCAATCATTCATAGCCGACCAGCCATGTCGAGGCTGAATCTATCGGTACACACGTCACATATCTTCGACGTTAACGCTGCGTTCACGCGGCGTGTGCGCGGCGTTCACGCAATCTGCACAGAATTGCGAATTAATTGCCGCTGACGTGACGCGGGGATGTGTTTGCAAATGTTACGAATTGGTTATATGTGTTTTGTAGTCATGGTTATAAATAACGAATCTATACACCGTGACTTTTTAGTCGTCTTACAAAGGTGGTCCACTCAATGTATCCGACATAACATACCACTAGGCACGATTATTAATTTTATAGCATTAATTAAGATAGTAGGTGCAAAGAAAAATAATTAAAACATTAGAAAAGAAAGTAGGTACCTTCCTAGCGCCACGGTAAAGATATTTAAACTGTGCTCGGGCCGCGCTCACAACAGGGTGTTTTTTATAATCTACGTCATGCATCATAATAATGAATTTATTTTTATTTTGAAATTATTGAAATCTCATAAATAACATTTTTTTTGTGTGAACGTTTACTAGTCATTGGATACATGAAGTGGGCTGCCGTTGTAAGACGACTAAAAAGTCACGGTGTATTAATAACTTAAGTACGGATATTAAAGCTAAGCGTCCACTTGTCGGTATCGTACGCAACGGACGCGTCGTACAAAACGGATAAATATTTCACAGTGCGTCCACAGTGGACGCTTAGCAGTGGATCGGCAGCGTTCGGGTGAATACCAGCATACGGATTGACGATGCCATTTCATTCGGATTTTCATAGTGACCGCACGTGTGGACTCCTGTGAGAATGGAGGAAAGCGATGAAGAACAATTTGTCGTTGTAGCTTGTTTGTTAGCAGAAGAGGAAGATTTGAAAAAAAAAAAAACAATAAAAGAAAACATAGTATCTGGGTACACAACATATTCAAGATGAGATCGGAACATGCAGTGCGAGCGCGCGGACTGCGTCCACTGGTCGGCATCGGCATTACGTATGACGTCATCGGCAGGCATCGCAAAAGTTGCCTCTCGGAGCATAGGTGTCGGCATTGTCGATGTGCGATGCGTAGGTACGTTGCGGACAGGTGGACGCACTTGTTTGAGTTTCTATATAAATGATACTACGATCCGTTGCGTGCGATACGTCCGTTGCGTACGATACCGACAAGTGGACGCTTAGCTTAAATTGCATTAATGGCAAAAGCACAATATCTATATCGTAATCTAACACCAAATAGTTTTTTTTTTAAAGAACTCGATTACAAGAGATAAAACTCTATTCGAAGCAATTACCTACTCTATCAATCATGATAGATTGATAGATATTGTCATGCAAAATCTTGTAATTGAATTACAGTAGGTTCGAATTCAAATCAATCTATAACTTTTAAGACATGAAGAAGCTAGCCTAATTTGATTTAAAACTTTAAAGTGAATGATAGATTTTGAATAATAAATGAGTGGATTGACAAATGGCCGAAAATTCTTAGTATTTAGGTGTCACAGTTAGACCAAACTATTGTTATTTAGACATTAGATGTCATAGTTATACCAAACTATTGTCATTTAGGCATTTATCATCATCATTTTTATGTCAGTCTATTTTACTATTGAGCAGAAGGCTTCGTCTGATAAAATTATCTACATATTTCTGTCTAACAGCCAGTTTCTTCATCAAAAGTTAAAGCCAAAGTAAAAGTCAAAGTAATGTCTAAAGTTAAAGTAACGGTTAAATTCAAATTTTCTATGAATTTTGCTGTCACTTTAGCCTTGAAAAAACGAATTTGACCGTTACTTTAACTTTAGACATTACTTTAACTTTAACTTTTGATGAAGAAACTGGCCGTAAAATAGATCTATACTAATATTATAAAGCTGAAGAGTTTGTTTGTTAAAACGCGCTAATCTCAGGAACTACTGGTCCGATTTGAAAATTTCTTTCAGTGTTAGATAGCCCATTTATCGAGGAAGGCTATAGGCTACTTTTTATCCCGGTACGGGAAGTAGTTCCCACGGGATGCGGGTGAAACCGCTGGCAGAAGCTAGTAAAACATAAAA
The DNA here is from genome assembly GCA_963856015.1 of Helicoverpa assulta. Taxonomy (NCBI): domain Eukaryota; kingdom Metazoa; phylum Arthropoda; class Insecta; order Lepidoptera; family Noctuidae; genus Helicoverpa; species Helicoverpa assulta. The sequence continues at coordinate 2,716,839 of CAWLCW010000008.1, forward strand.
GTATCTCGGAGTTGGATTTTAGTCTAATCCGATGCAGCTAACTACCGGTGTTTAACATGGAGCGACTGCCTATCTGATCTCTTCGACGTAGTATCTTGGGAAATCCAATACCCGTAACGACGGCTTAAGCATAAATTGGCAGAGTCCACATTTAAACATGCCAAACCCCAAATTAAAAACGTCACACTTTTCGGCAGTCGAGTAAAAATGGACAATATTAAAATATTTAACTCAGATTACACAGCCAACGTAAATAATATTTCAAAATCTCAAAGTGACGCGATAAAATTAATTTCGACGCAATTTTAATTGAATAAAAAGCGAGACGGGGTTACAAACTTAGAGCATTTAAATATATGGAGACGCCATTGCCGTGCCCCTCTGCCAAAGGTAGGTAAGAAACCGCCGAACACACTCGCGACAGGTAGAAAGTACCTGCATGCCTGTGTTTGTCAATTTTGTCGTGTGCGTGTGTAACAATGTGATCAAAAAAGCATGTACTTATAAGCTATCGCTGTTTTTTGCGGTGCCTTTCTCCTGCGCATAAATTAGCAGACGTTTTCGAGTACTAACGGTCGTCCCCAATATTTTATATGTTGATTTGCGTTAATAGAATTCATTTTTAGATGTATAGCCCCATACAAGTAATATTTGATTCCTGATTCAGTGTCTCTAGTAAGCAACACAACAGATAGAAGTATTCTACTTCAATCGTCCGTTAGAGATTTGTGCTAATGGCGGGTCCAGTTCGTAAAACGCTCTAAGATAACAACACAATAAGCGGGTGTCGGCGAATGTTTTAATATTAATTAATAATGTATATTTGATGGTTTGAAAGCAAGTCTTAAGAAAGTTTGACGGCGCCTTATCGTTTGAAGATCTTGTCAATATTGTGGCAACGTTATTTGATTTTACATACAGATTGATACTTTGAAATTTATTTTGGCGTAAAAGTTTTAGATTAGAATTATTTTACTTAAGTAGGTAAGTATATCAAAATAATGAGTTTTGTTGTATGTAAATTGCTTGAAAACCTGCAGCTATGATTTTTGTTGGATCTTGTCTACCTGTCAGCTATACCTATGACCTAACTTCTTGCTTCGTTTCTCCTTATTTAGTAACATTTTTTATATGAAGTAACTGCACCAGTACTTAAGTAATAATTGAAATATTACATACCTATATACACATTTTTTTCACTTCATGTTTCCTTTGATTTTTAAAGTTTATTTCACAATATGCAGTAAAAACTTACTTTTTCAAGCAATTAAACGCATTTTCCTTCTATTTTCTTTATACTTACACGTATTAATAACAATAAAGAAAACACTCCACACGGGTACATATTCCTGTTGACAAATATCTTCGAAAACAAACAGTTTCCCTAGTCGTCAGCTCACATTCGAGCCAGAGCAATTACATTGCACAGCAGGCCTGCCCTTAATTAAGTGAATGCATCTCAGTGAGCGATGCGTTCCTCATTTCCCGCCCAAATGGAATTAAGATGGCGGAGATTTGAGGTGCGATCACATTAAAGGAGACACATAAAAATAACTCTTTTAGCGTGTTATCCGATATTCAAAGGATGGGAAACTTCATGGCGGATTATTAAAATCCAAAGTTTTTTTTTTTGTTTTTATGTAAAATACAGCTGGGGAAATTGTTTGTTTTAACGTGCTTATTTTAGGAAATAATAGTGTGTTTTTTTTAAAAGATCAGCGTTATATAGCCTATTTATCGAAGAAAGCTATGTAGGTTTTACAAGCGGATGAGCAATGCGGAATGCACGGAATGCGGGTGACACGATTACAAATATTCAGTTAGCTATGATTTCAAATACAAACTTAATTATTAATTTATTTACATAATATAAAATATTAATAGGAAAATCTAAAATATAAGGTGTTTCATTCCATTCAAAAGCTGACATAACTCGGACCTTATGAGGTCCAAAATGACGCATTTTGGCTTTTCTAAAGTCGGGTAAAAGGTTTTGGATGTCGAGATGAACCTTATGGCCTCATTTGTTAGGTTTTCAAACAGGACGAATGGCTCAAGTATTGTTTACTTTCTCTAGTAGAGAATATTATTCCCTAAGGCGCTTTGCACATGGAGCAACTTAAGTTGAGGAAACTATCAACATTTTAAAAGTTTCTTGTAAAAAGTTGATAGTTGCTATAACGTTTACGTTTGTCGCAATTTTATGGCAATCTGTGAGCAACATTCATAGCCGAGTTGCTAAATCTACGCAGCGATCAGCGTTCAGTGTGACAATGGATATCGAAGGAGCAGGCAACTTTAAAAACCGATATAATATTTAACAGTTGCTAGTTGCGGCAATTAGGAACCATCTTAGTCATCGATTACAGCAACTGAAAACTGTTGACGATTACCGGAACCTTAACTCGAGTTGCTATGTATGCGCGGTTCAATTGAAATATATGTAAACAACTAGTTGCCAGTTGCCAGTTGCTCCAATAGTTGCTCCATGTGCAAAGCGCCTTAATGTTGTTTAAACAACGGCTGTCTTATAACGGGTTACTCCAAAATTTTTTTGAGTTATAAAATAAAGACAACAATTGTAAAAAAATCAACTTCATTGTAACAGTCATTTAGGATATCTAAACCATTTGCCACTTTGCCTGTAGTAAGTATTCAAACTGCACTTACATATCTACTACAAAAAACAAAACAGGCGTTCGTCACGTCAGAAAAAAAATGAATGGAGAATTTTTCTTTAATACGTGTTGAACGCCTGTCTAAATTTTTTGTAGTAAGACCATAAACCTCGTAAGATACAACAGATCCTTTAAAACCAAGAATTTACAAACAAATAGTTAACAACCGAATTCGAAACAAAGCTCCGCTTATTGCTTTACAGCGCTTTAAAGCTTGCAACTCAAGCGATCAATCACCCATCAAAAGCCGAATCGGTCTTTACCAATGTCGAAACGCTAACATAGTACAACAGTGCAGCTTTGGCGTAGTTTAATTACGATACAACTGACGTTCACGAATCGGCAAACAGTGCTACATTTGTGTCTTTGAACTCGCAAGCACATTTGTTCTTCAAATGTGCGAATGTGTTAATGTGTCGTAGGAAATTAGAATGTGGTGGTGAGAGGGATTAAGATTTAGAGAGATATAGTCGAACTGCTTTATTTTAAACAACAGGCATTAAAAAAATGCGGTTTAAAAAATACAATAAATTGTTGAACAATAAACCAGGATTCTAAAATCTTGGAAAACGTATTTAGAGTTTAGGTGGATAAGCAGATTTCATCATCATCATCACTTTTAATCGTCATTCCCTTATAAGTGGCAACCATCCCTGTCCTGGGTAGCGCTCATACCGGTTTTTTTATTGTCAAAAGTATAATATTTGCTGTCGTTACGTTTTTATATTCTTAACATGAGAACCCATCTTATTCGAAACTTTTTACACCTAACATTCCGAGAAGAAATAAAAAGACCCTGACTTCACTAACCCTTTTCTACCATAGTTTGATTTACATATTAAATCTTAATCCAGTCTACAAGCTGTATAACACAGCATCTGTGCAGTTTAATTAGTGCACAACGGAGGCGACGCTGGCAACTGCTACATACATACATTCAACACGGAGAAAGGAAATATAGCAGAGATGCCATAAGGAAGGTAGGCGCCTTGTAGGTCAATGTAACGTACAGAAGGCGTGATCAGTTACTAAGAGGGCGTTCAGGTTCCTTGTAGAATCTGTTAAAAATTGGTCTTGATAAATTGGTGATTTTGTTTTGAAATTAAATGGGCGGGTTCCTTAGAAGGCGTGTAATGGCGGAGCTAGTAACGTTCCTCGTCCCCCGAACACGCGCATTTAGGCGCGCTAGTTTCTTAGAAGATGTTGCGTTATGACATCTCCGCTAGTCATTTTGTTCTCCATGATACACATACATACTGCTAGATAATAAGTACGTAGTTGAATTTGATTGAATCGTTCTGAGAAGATTAGAAAGGGGTGTTATGTAACTCGAAGACTGGTGTTTAATCTTGTACAAGGTAACGTATTTTCTTGAAGCAGAATTGTGCTGATCATACCCTAGTTTTTAAGGGGAAATTATAAGTCTAGCCACAAAATTATTTATTGGCACATGATTAAACTTCTAATTTTATAACGAAGCAACGAGGAACTTGCATAGCCTCTAATAAACTAATTCGTCTTTTTAAAACGCTTACTAAATATTCTATAGAAAGCTTCAACTAAAGGTCATCAATTATTGTGACTTGTCCTTCTTATTTATACATTGTCATCTAATTTACTAACTCGGCCTCGGTTTTAGCATATTGGCATTTATAACCTTCAATTTAAAAATATTGTATTAAAAATTGAAGTTAGTGACGAAAATGAATCGCTGCAAAACCGACTCCACGTAGTCTTGTTTGCCCTACCCCTAGAGTGCAATTCAAAACCGCGCAGGCGCGGAGGAGCGAGGCGGTCTGCGAGCTGAGGCGGTGAGCGTGAAAACTATCTACGACGATAAGTTCGCATGGGACCGCCGGAGCCCCGCAGCGCCGGAGCCGTGACAGAAGCCATGCTTGCTGCATGTTGCTTGCTAACATTTTAAACGTACTGAGTTAAAAAATTAGAAGCTAAAAAAAAATATTTTATGATGTCATCTAATAGTATTTTAGAAGTTTACTGTTAGAATGCATGCAACTTTAGATGTTAAAAAATAACCATCATGCTGAGTTGTATTTAGAGTGGTTTACTTACAAGATAACTAGTGGCTAAGATAGTATTATTTAGATGCTCGTTAATTGTGGCTGACTTAGTAATTTAGAAGGCACCATACATTTTTGGGGGCGAATAATGATATTAAAAAGAAGCCTGTTTAATTAGCACCCGTTTTTAAGCCACTGATGAAAAGGACGCTTTCACTTAGAAATAACTGACAAAAAAAAACAAACATAAAGAAGACAATTGGGATACCAAAGAGGGCCACCAAAAAATATTGCTTTAATTACTCCTAAACTAAAGAAGAAACAAACCTTTTACTGGCATTGATACGCCTATAACGAAATTAAACAACCACCATACCTCAACCAAACCTAACCCCTAAATCAACAACAGTAAAGTTCAAAATCCTCCAAGCACATTCACATCTGATTAACAAAGCTATGCATATGAGCATTTGACTAATTACTGTGACGTCACAGCTGTGCGTCGCCGAAAAGTCAAAAGAACAGTAAGACCACAGAATAAAGATGTACAGTTGTGAAGCTACCTACTAAAATTCGTTAAAATGTCACTCACGCACGCATGTGCATTGACGAAGTTTAACCGGTGGTATCTTTGCTGTCAGTACTGAGTAGGTATCGTTCACCGAGTACATGCGTGTGTGAGTGAGTTTGTAGCTCCACAACTGTTAACAAGGAAATGTATTTAAACTGTGGTAGGACTCCACTGATTACTGTGAGGATATTAAACCTGCTTTGTCACAAATGAATCTGGGTTTGAAAGATTTTTTGTTGGACACCACGTTTTTGTGCTTAGCAATGTTAAACTACTTTAAGGCAAGTAAAGTTTACTGTTACAGATTTAATTTCGTATTTCAATTTGAACGAAAATATGTAAAGATCATTTTATCACGATATCAATTAGTAGTTCTCAGCCCCAATGTTTAATCTGGAGGCGAGGGTCTTCTTGCGCCTGTACGACTGGCGCGAGGAGGCTCAGCGCCGGGGAGAAACCCCGTTGCCGCGGCAAGTTGTCGCGCAGCGGGCGGAGCTCCGGCGCGATCTCATGGTGGCCTGGAGGGAGCGACTGTCGCAACCCAGTGCAGGGCACGCTACCATCGTGGCGGTAAGTCCCCTCTTTGAGGAGTGGCTCAGGAGGAGTCACGGCGCCCTCGCGTACCGCATGACGCAAGTCCTCACCGGACACGGTTGTTTCGGGAGGTACCTGCACCGCATCGGTCGTGAGGAGGCGCCCGGGTGTCACCATTGTGCGGACAGCCCCGAGGATACGGTGGACCACACAGTCCAGGTGTGCCCCGCATGGGATGGGCACCGCCGGGTCCTCGTCGAGGCCATGGTCCGGGGCGAAAGGAATGGGATGCCGTCGCCTCCTTCTGCGAAGCGGTCATGCTCGAGAAGGAGGAGGCGGAACGCCAGAGTTCGCACCTCTCATCCCGGCCGCCGCGCTGGACCAGGTAGACACCATGGGCGCCGGGTGTCGCGAGATGACTCCCGGCCACCGTAGGCGTGGGTCTGTGGGCGGTGAGTTCGGGTGGCTCATCGTCCCTCTGTCTGCTTAGACGACAGACCCGTGTCGACGGCGCGCGTTGTTCCACGCGCTCCTCAAAGAGATGTCAGCAACCCCAGCGGGGCCCAGCAGGGCCAAGGCCTGCCGGGGCTGCGGGTTGTTCGAAAGAGATACCGCGGCCCTGGTACATAAAAGGCCTATGACGGAACACGACGGTTTTTAGTCAGTAAGAGTCTGACACTCCCTCACCGCTGCTAACCCACAGCGGGAGGGGTCATTTGATGATTTTTAACGTCGAAAAAAAAAAGCCCCAATGTTTACAGTGCCCTATGAAGCTTACATTAATTTTCTCTTTTTTTGTAACTTACAAATCCAAAAGGGAAATAACTTTCACATAGTCAAAGGCCTCTATTCCACATTCCATAAATTGTCATACGCATCTGGTTTCAATATCTTCAAAGGCATAGATTTAACTATTGACAAGCATACGGGTCGGCCATAGTAATCAGACCTCGAAAGCATATCATTTGACCTTTAAGGTCTATTGAAATCTCACTAATGTATTACTAACATTGAGAGTCTACTCTGATATATTAGTTACTAATACTTTTAGTGATATGAAGAATAGAAATCCTGGAATTCGTGAAAGGCTCAAATATAAATCATGCTACTTTATTTTTATGTAATGCTAGTCAGGTTTTCCATAGCATTCTCTGTTACGTTGATGGCCGTACATATTATAGCTCCTGTTTTACATTTAACTATTACACTACTCTAGTGGGTCTTGTTTCTCCCTATCGAGTGAGCTGCAGATTTCATGATCAAATACGCCCTAGTGTCAGGGTTCTCTCAAGTTCGCCTGATTGGCTAGTGCAAACATAAATTATGTCTTTTCAGAATTTAAAACGAAAAGAATGAAGCATTCATTTCAATATTTTAAATTTTTGAGACAGATATTTATGATGACGAATGAAATTAAGTTATATTGCTTCCATAAAGAGGTCCATCAAACTATACGAATTCAGCATACCATATTCTCGTAATCAGTGTATTTCAGATGAAGAAAAATGAGGGGTTCAGTTGCCAGCTGCTTAGAACTTTATATCAGGATTAATTTTAGTTTAATGTAAAATAGTTGCTCTTCAAAAGCTTTGTAGTTCAACCATATTTAAACCCCAAAAGAAAAGTTTCAGTTACTTCATAACGTACCCGGCATTGTGTCATGATTGTCATAAATCTTGCTTATCTAAAGCGCACTGTCCGACGTTGTGGATATATGGCAGCAGTGGCTTTTCTTAGTCAAAAGTTGACGGCAGTACGCAATACTGTTGAGAGGGGACACTTTTGTTGGTACTTTATGACATCAGCCATTGTAACTTAAGCTTTTTAACTGAAAACTTGTGTAATCCGGAGAAGGAGGACAAATGGATAAATGGAGGAGGTTTTAATTTCAAGTAAGTTTTGGTTACTTGTAAAAACACTGTTAATTTGTATGTTTCATTTATAGGGGGAAAAGACTATTTCGAATGTCTAGTGAATAGCTGAAAAGCCTTTCTTTACTAAAATTATATAAAAGAAGGTCACTGTCTGCTTGTCGAGCTTTCACGCCAAATCTGCTGAACAGATTAATGAAAAATTTTGCAGATATTTTGTAGGCCGGGGTGCGAGAAGTAGTGTCTTAGATAAGCGAGTGGAACCACGGGATCCAGGTAAATACATATATGTTCCATATAGTTCTAGAGTCACCAGGGACATGTTTGCAACGGTTGCAAACAACTGGTGAATAGCATCGAAGTAGAAACGTTTGTTCCACATGTTGCTTTTGGTTTCCAAGAATTTTCTCGGAAATGTAAGTTTGTAAGAACATTCACAGACTGGAGACGACACAAATATACGAGGTACAAAAAGTGTAGGTATTTTTACAAGATTAGTTTCTTCAGCCAGTCCCGCGAAAATTGCTCTGCGCATCCGGGGAAAAGTAGCCCATAACCTGCCTCAATAAATGGGCTAATTAATACTACATTTTTGCAAATCGGCCCAATATTTATTTTTATATTTTTTGTATTTTATTTTTCTTGTTTTTATTTTTTTTGTACTTTTTGTTTTTATTTTTTGTATTTTTATATTTTTTATATCCTTTTATTATTTGCGATAAGCTCATCAAAAAAGTAAAAATGTAATTTAAACGTATACACCATTTATCGACAACATGCTTGTAATAAAACTGACACAAAACTTGGACACCCCACCAATAGATGTGTATATACATATATCTACATACCGCACTCAATGTCATATATAGTATAAGAAGTTTTTGATTTATGTGTTCATGTTACCCAACGGGTGTTAACACATGTTACGAGAACAACCTCTTCAGAAGTCCTTAATGGAAAAGTGACTGAACTTTATCGTGTACTTTTGTTACATGTATCTATATATAGAGATAACTAGCTTTTGCCCGCGACTTCGTTCGCGTGGAATAGTGACTTCAGTCAGATTTTTGGTTTGATGGCGCTGTATGTCCGGATTAAATTTTATTTTTAATTTTTTGTAATAAAAACTATCCTATGTCCTTTTTTAAGTTCCAAACTATGACTGTACTAAATTTCACACAAATCGGTTCAGTAGTTTAGGCGTGAAGAAAAGGCAGACAGAGTTACTTTCGAATGTACAATATTAGTTTGGATTCATCATATTTTTATGTTGAGTATGTTAAATGCTGTGAAAGATGGTCATTTTTAAGTGAACTCTTCAGTAACAGGATGTAATAGCAGATAATTTAATATTTTGTAAATGTTGTAATTATTTTTGTTAGAAAAAAAGATAAATGTTTGCATGAATACAATTAAAAAAAGGATGCAGATTTTAACGACAAATAAAGAAATAGAGTAAATACTCAAAAAATATATAATGTTCGTAGTAGCTAATATGGGTGGTGAAAAATTATTTTCTTTACTGAATCGACTTTTCCCGGGATTTAAGAGGACTTCTAGAGCTTCGCATTGTAAGAAAAATAATTATTTTATATCAAAATGAAAGGTTGGAAATAATAATTTTGACTTTCATTTCTTTGATGTATTACGTATTTAGAAGATTCAATAAGGTATTTATACTTGCGGTTTATGAAGGCTGACTTTAAAAAGTACCTGAAAATCAAAGAAGAATTATATTAAGTTAGAGCTTCTGCCAGCGGTTTCACCCGCATCCCGTGGGAACTACTTCCCGTACCGGGATAAAAAGTAGCCTATAGCCTTCCTCGATAAATGGGCTATCTAACACTGAAAGAAATTTTCAAATCGGACCAGTAGTTCCTGAGATTAGCGCGTTCAAACAAACAAACAAACAAACTAACAAACAAACAAACTCTACAGCTTTATAATATTAGTATAGATAGGTATGAGTAGGCAATTCTTAAGTAAATATTTTTCTATACAATATTTTATTTTTGCATAAAAAAGAAGTAACAGTGATTTTCACAACAAATAAGTATAAAAATAATGAATTGCAAAATTTTTTGACAAAGTTGTTTAAAAGCATTGTAAATTATTAAAAAAGAACCGAGCATTGTAAATATGTATATATGTTTCATATTTCACTACACTAATAGTATTAACGTTTATTAAAAAAAATACGGCACATACCCTATTTAATTCATGTTTTATTCTACTCAGAGTGCAACATCATATATCGCAAAAATACTCTTTTAAAACAAAAACACAGCTACATCATAGAAGCCATACGTATAAAATCTTCTTACTTAAATGTCATATTTCTTACTTTAAGTTGAATATGAAGGTCCATTAAAGGCTCAGTGGGAAGCCACGGCGACCAACTTAAGTAGGCCTCTGAGACGCTTGACGTTTCAAGGAATTGAGGGTCTTAGTCTCCAGGCAGGCGATCAAATTTATTTGACATATACAAAGGACATGGCCAAAAAAACACCGAGAGTCGACAGAAACTTCATATGTATGACTGGATATAATCCTCTATATTCAGAGTAATAATATTGTATAATCCTCTAGATTCAGAGGATTAAAAAAAAATCTTTTTGGAATGGTCGATTTGACGTCACTGTGACTCTTATAAAGTTGTGTTACAGCCTTTTTATCGTCCCACTGCTGGGCACAGGCCTCCTCTTACACGGAGAAGGATTAAGCGTTAATTAAAGTTAACTTCAAAATTATGTCAACTTGTCCGACAAAGAGCATGCTGCGTTTGGAGAGTCCACCATCCAGAAAATGTCGATATGACGTGACTGGTTCTCTTCGTACATACAGTTTTTGTTTTTTGAAATATGTATAATAAACCACAGAAATCTTAATAAGTAACAGTGACATTTCTGTGACTATAACCGTCTGAACACAGATTGAATCCAGCTACTCAACTAAGAGGCATCGTACAGACCCGTTTCATACAATATTCACTACCTACTCATTCTCACTGATGTGTAAAAATAACTAGATGGCTAGCCGTAGTCGAGATTTGAAGAAAATGAACTTCTATCTTGTGGATTAAAGGAAATTGAATGTAGTGTATTTTCATTCGTTTTGGTCATCATGTGTTTGGAGCTTTTTGTCATCGGTTTGGATATGTAGTTTAGTCGCAAACATATGGAACTGAAAGATGTTTGTTCGTAATTTTCAGAACATTCTATAAATAAAGGAAAGATGTGTTAGTTACACTACTCACCTATAACTCAAGAATGGCTGAACCGCTTAAGCCGGAAATTAGAAGAAAGTAGCTTAATCCCGGGAGAAGGATATAGGATAGTTTTTGTTACCATCTTACGACGGGAAGCAGTTATCTCGGGACGAGGGTGAAACCGCGGGCAGAAGCTAGATCAGATAAAACATTGTTTACATACCCATCAATAAATTCAATAATTCAGCAGCCATGTTTCAATTGACCCAAACCAAAGGTGAATTTATGTCAGAAAACCCCATGGCGTGGAAAATACACCATGCTTCCCCACGGTGAAGTTATAGCCCCAACTGTCCATAAGTCGGGTCCAAAATAAATCCGGATTTGGGAAAAAAAATCGCGGGAAATCTCTACATGTCTCTTTTGTGTCTATATTAAACAGCTTCAGCTGTTGAATAATATAAGAAGAGCATGGAGAACCAAATGACTAGCGGAGGTGCCATATCGGAAAATCTATTAAGAAAGTAGCGCGTCAAAATGTGGGTGAGCGGGGAACGAGGAACGCTACTGTCTTCGCCCTTATACGCCTTCTTTAAAAATGGTAGGGTCCAAAACCATTTTTTTTTAATACCAAAAATCGTTGACAGATGCCTCGGAGAACATAAACGCCTTGTTAGTTCACTCCCAACTGATCGTTTGGTCCTACGTATTTGACCTAGAAGAAGGTGCCTGGCCTACCTGCATTATGTCATCTCCGCTCACCTTTTCTTACTCGGTAAACATGAGCAACAGTATGGGCGATTTATTTCCATTTTCCTTTACTTGTCGAAGTAACTCCGTTCTGACTTGAAGTAATGGAAGTACGTGTTATTTCAGTTCAGATCTTTGTTTGTTCGGCGTTTGTTTACAATTGGTGAAGTTGGAAAATTTTACGTCTACTTTGCAGACTTTAATCTTTATCAAAAGGAGTATCAGATTCACTGCAATTATACAGCTAATTAGTAAGTCTAGTCAAAACAATATTAGACCTCAAATAGCTGAGCAATAATACTTCTAATTAAGACAATTATAATACCAACCCAAACTCATTTAAGTATCAAAACTGGCACAAATAAATCAAGCGGTTAACACATTAAAAAGTTGGTACAAAACATTATAGCCGTGTGGATTCTCATAAAACTTTACAACAAAACTTCTAATAAATTCGTACACATGAAAATGACGTTGTTTCTAACATTTGGTACCACACTTCAGACTAAACAGTCGGCCGACAGTTTTTTTAAAGTATATCTTGATTAGCATCAAAGTTTTCAGCCGGTCTGATACCGGCTAAATACCTGATCTTTATAATGTGCGTACTACCATTCATCTTCATACTCAAAGTCAAATTGGCCCTTGCAGAAATAGGTTCCAGAAAATTGTTCTCATGGAGAAGATCCGGTAAAAACGCCATGGACTCCTTGAAATCATACTGATTAATGAGCTCAAACAAACTATCGGCCGACTTAAAGTTTGCAGTCTGTAGGCAAAATAAATGTCACGTCAAATGTGAAGATTTATGAAGGGGAATTTAAAATGTTTTACTCCAAAGAATGCGTGGTGAAATAGCTTTTATTGTCTCCTAATTATTTTTGTCTGGGTCAATAGCGACATTACACAGTCCCTTTGGTTCGAACGATTAGGCGTTTTTATTTTGTTTTACATTTTTACTCGAGATTTATGGGCAATTGGACTTGCTAATGTGAGAAGTCTTATTTTCGTCTTGAGGTTTTTGTAGCATCTTTAAACCGGGCTAGACGGCCCTTATTTTTACTTTCAAATATTTTTCAGCTTCATGAAAATCTGTTAAGTCTTTCAGAGATTTAAAGGTTATTTAGTAAGGATATATTATATATATTATATTATCCTTTATTGTACACCAATAGGACAAACATGTAAGGACGTAACAAACGAATATACGTTAGTACAAAAAGCATATATGTAATGTTTTGGTTGAACAGTGTCCAACAAAAGAATATCTAAAGGAATATCAAAAACATTAACTTAAATCTTTTCAAAACTAAATGAGGTACTTGTCCAATGTTATAATATTTATGTATAGTATTTCCTATTGGTCATATATGTCTTACTAGCTTCTGCCAGCGGTTTCACCCGCATCCCGTGGGAACTACTTCCCGTACCGGGATAAAAAGTAGCCTATAGCCTTCCTCGATAAATGGGCTATCTAACACTGAAAGAAATTTTCAAATCGGACCAGTAGTTCCTGAGATTAGCGCGTTCAAACAAACAAACAAACAAACAAACTCTTCAGCTTTATAATATTAGTATAGATAAGCGTCAAATAAATAGATACAAATAAGTAACCATACCTACTCAAATTCCTCAAAAGTAAAGGCGAATATTGAAAACTGTACGTTGGAAGCCAGATGCACTCGTAATTTTGTCTGAACGTATATGTAGGTAAATTTTGGAATAACCGTGGCCACAGGTGTGATAACTTTCAGGAGATAATATTCAATAAAGTTAGGGGAGTCGAATGCATTCGGGTATGATAGATGACTGTTCCTCTACTGAGTATTGGAACTGGAACTTCTTCTACTATAAAGGGGTTTTGTCAGTAAATTGACCTTTTCATAAGTTTATAATAACATGAATTACTTAATTGTATGTTTATTAAGATTTCAATAATCAATATTCGTCTCTTCTTATCGAGCGAGCTACACGTTTTAATCACCTAACAAGACCTAGTGACAGAGTTTTCTGAAATCCACCTGTTTCAATAGATGCGAAAATCAAATTATATGGAATTTAGCATTCCTTAAATGCATTCTCAAACTTAGATATAAGTAACTAAAAAAAACCTATGCCTGTTCAAACATTCGATACTCCTAACTTTATCTCTGCTTTACACAATATGATGCTGTAAATAATGAAACGTAAAATGACTCCTGTGGATGGATTATGTGTTTTTTTTTTGCAATTCGCCATAGAATATCATGAAGTATATGTGATAGGATTTAATGTGATTAGGTACGACACACCTGATATAACCAGATTTTTCAGCCAAAACCTGCCTCTCTTTGTCCCTTGAACTAACATTTTGTCTAGTAAACACACAAACATTAAATTGTGTGTCACGTAATCAACTAGTTTTCTCACGTAAGATGTTCAAACACGCTGTCGATAAACAAACGTACTAACAGAATCTAAGCAAACATGTATATCTAGTCTTTGCATACTAATTACTTAAGATTCGATCATTAGCAAAGAAATATAATGGTATTAGAATTTGGAGAGTATAAATATGGGCACAATAAAATATCATACATATACATAAGACTAGCTTCACACGCCATGGACTCTATAGCCTCTATAAATGGGATATCAAAAACTGAAAGATTTTTTCATATCGCACCGCTTGTTCCTAAGAGCAGCGAGTTCAATTAAAAAAAAAAACTCTTCAGCTCTCTTCAGGCCGAATAACTAATCGATAGAAAATTAAGAATCATGTCGGAGTTTGAATTCAAAATCTTTCCATAAGATATCCTCCACAAACCTTCAATATTTAAGGACTGCTTATAAGGATATCATTTCTTCCCAAAGACTCAAACCTTTTTCCGATTAACTTTCAATCGATTTTACGAATAAGTGCAGGAGGACCCCTTCTTACTGCGATTCCATTAATTTCCTTTAGTTTCCCTTGATTGTCAGTCTGGCATCGGTTCTCGGTATTCGTCAAATTAATTCAAACGTAAACATAATATGGAATGGCGTGTCTGTGGCATAAAAGGAATGTTTTTCGTCTTAAGGGTGTATTCTGCTAAAGAGTAGAATGAATTCGCGACAATAAAAATGTTTACCCAGATGTATATTTTCTGATAGTTTAATCATAAACTACATAAAAGCAAATTACTAAATTCAAACTAGTTATTATGTCAATCTGTATTTTACTAGCTGTTTGATGCGGGGAAATTCTTCTCGTATCCAGAAGAGGTATAGGTCATGTCATTCGGAAATAATGTAGCTTCCCAACAGTGTAATAATTTTTGAAATAGTAATTAAGTATGTATTCAACGAGGAATTATAATTGACTGGGTCGCAAACACATAATACAATTTATTCTTCACAAAAAAAAACCGTAGTTTCGAGCGAAAGTCGCGACTAATTCGCAGCAGTAGTGAAACACAGCTTTAAGCTACGCACAATATTATGTTAAATGTTGATAATTACAGCATGTTGCGACTTCTAAGAGCGGGATAATGTCGACTATGTATTGTTATTAACACTGTCTGTCTGTTGCTTTTGTCTCACGATTTTAGAAAATGTTTTCAAAGGGTTTTGATGACACATTTTGTTTGTCAAAGATGTTTTGTAGAAATATTTAAGGTGGTGACCTTTTTTTTAACGACGTCAAAAATCATCAAATGACCCCTCCCGCTGTGGGTTAGCAGCGGTGAGGGAGTGTCAGACTCTTACTGACTAAAAACCGTCGCCCCGGCAGGCCTGGGCCCTACTGGGCCCCGCTGGGGTAAGGTGGTGACCTTGGAATTAAAATGGTAGTGTTGACGATATGGTTTTGGTGGTTGTCGAATTTTGAGAAAGACTTGCCGTTGCTTTTAATAAACAGTTGTTTGAAACATGTTGGAAAACATTTTGGATTAAAAAAGTTCCGTCAAACAGTGCATATCAAAATCAAAAATCAAAATCAAAACTCATTTATTCAAACTTGGCTGCAAAACAGCACTTTTCGAACGTCAGAAAAGAAATCACAAAAGACAGCCCCCAAAACGCCCACCCTTCACCACTTACTATGTGTTTTTGCTGGGAAGAAGAAGTGGCGCAACAAACTCCCCAGCAACACATCTCTGTCTGTAGGTTAAAATATAATTTTAGCTGAGCCGATTTTTTAGACTGTTTTAAAGATAGTTTTTTTTTTTTACCGTTTGCAAACAATTAAAAGCTACCATTACCTGCAATTTGCAATTTAAAACTTTTTATTTTTCCATTTTCAAATCACACAAAAGTCTACCATTTGCACTGATTAAAAAGCCACACACAATTTTCTTTTTTAATAGCATTTTGCCTACTTCTGCTTCTGAATTAAGGCTAAACACGAATATTCTAGTAATTACTGAGTACAACGTAAACTAACGATGTTTCACTGAAAAACAATACAAGAAACAAAACACTTGTAATTAGTATAACACTGATGACGAGTTGTGAGCTTTTTCATTTTATGTTCTCCTGGTAGCAATCTATTATTATTTCTTTTTAGTATTTGAAATACAGGTTGCACTGGTTCGTTTACATGTTACATTTATCAAATGCTATGTTTTTATATCGATGTACATATTCTATCTATCGTTTTCAATATCTATACTATAATATTATAAAGCTGAAGAGTTTGTTTGTTTGTTTGAACGCACTAATCTCAGGAACTACTGGTCCGATTTGAACAATTTTTCGGTGTTAGATAGCCCATTTATCGAGGAAGGCTATAGGTTGATACGAGATGCGGGTGAAACCGCTGGCAGAAGCTAGTTTTTAAATATGATATTTGTGTTTTTTTGTTGTATGTTGGCTATACCTGATATACTTAACTGGATGGCAAAGTAACAGCCACACGACGAATCATATAAGGTTAAGCCAGGCTTGGTATTAATGCTCAATCCTTCTCCGTGTGAGAGGAGGCCTGTGCCCAGCAGTGGGACGATAAAAAGGCTGTAACAGTAACAGTAAGCGTCAAATAAATAGATACAAATAAGTAACCATACCTACTCAAATTCCTCAAAAGTAAAGGCGAATATTGAAAACTGTACGTTGGAAGCCAGATGCACTCGTAATTTTGTCTGAACGTATATGTAGGTAAATTTTGGACTAACCGTGGCCACAGGTGTGATAACTTTCAGGAGATAATATTCAATAAAGTTAGGGGGAATCGAATGCATTCGGGTATGACAGATGACTGTTCCTCTACTGAGTATTGGAACTGGAACTTCTTCTACTATACCTAAAGGGTTTTTGTCAGTAAATTGACCTTTTCATAAGTTTATAATAACATGAATTACTTAATTGTATGTTTATTAAGATTTCAATCTATACTAATATTATAAAGAGGAAAACTTTGTTTGTTTTTTTGTTTGTTTGGTTGTAATGGATAAACTCAAAAACTACTGGACCGATTTTAAATATTCTTTCACCATTAGAAAGCTATATTATCTGCGAGTAACATAGGCTATATTTTATCCCGGTGCGGGCAGTAGCTCCCACGGGACGTGGGTGAAACCGCGGGAAAACGGCTAGTAATCAATATTCTTCTCTTCTTATCAAGTGAGCAACACGTTTTAACCACCTAACAAGTCCTAGTGACAGAGTTTTCTGAAATCCACTTGGTTTCAATAAATGCGAAAATCAAATTATAAACAAATAATATGGAATTTAGCATTCCTTAAATGCATTCTCAAACTTAGATATAAGTTACTAAAAAAAACCTATGTCTGTTTAAACATTCGATACTCCTAACTTTATTTCTGCTTTACACATGATGCTGTAAATAATGAAACGTAAAATGACTCCTGTGGTTAAACCACTGAATGGATTATGTAATCTTTTTTTTTGCAATTCGCCATAGAATATCATGAAGTATATGTGATAGGATTTAATGTGATTAGGTACGACACACCTGATATAACCAGATTTTTCAGCCAAAACCTGCCTATCTTTGTACCTTGAACTAATATTTTGTCTAGTAAACACACAAACATTAAATTGTGTGTCACGTAATCAACTAGCTTTCTCACGTAAGATGTTCAAACACGCTGTCGATAAACAAACGTACTAACAGAATCTAAGCAAACATGTATATCTAGTCTTTGCATACTAATTACTGAAGATGCAATAATTAGCAAAGAATAATAAATAGCATTAGAATATTTTTGCGAGTTTTATGGATTGGTATTGGTACAATTAATTTATTTACAAGCGGTTTCACCTGTGTTGCTTAGGAACAACTTAAGGTTAAAGTACTCTGTAGCCTTCCTCGATAAATGGACTCTCTAGCATTTGAATGAAGTTTTTAAATCGGACTAGTAATATCCGGGATTAGCTTGTTCAAGCAAACCAAATAACAATAATTTATAGAAAATAAAAATTTAATCAAAATATGAACATAATCTTTCTGTAAGGATACCCTATTATACCACAAACCTTAACGGTCTTACTACAAAAACTTAAACATGTGTCAAACACTTGTCTAAAAAAAGTGTGGCTGCAAAATGGACCTTATTTCAACGTCATAGTTTGACATTTTTTTAGACAAGTGATAAACTGACGTTTAAAAGTTTTTGTGGTAAGACGGTTAAGATTTAAAGACTGTTTATAAAGACATCATCTCTTCCCTTAGACTAACAAACTTTTCCGACATCAATCGATTTTGCAGGAAGGCCCTTATAATTGCTATTCCACTAATTTCCTTTAGTTCTCCGTGATTGTCAGTTTGGCATCGGTTCTCGGTATTCGTAAAATTAATTTAAACGTTAACATAATATGGAATAGCGTGTCGGTGGCATAAAAGGAATGTTTTTCGTCTTAAGGGTGTATTCTGCTAAAGAGTAGAATGAATTCGCGACAGCAAAAATGTTTACCCAGATGTATATTTTCTGATAGTTTAATCATAAACTACATAAAAGCAAATTACTAAATTCAAACTAGTTATTATGTCAATCTGTACTTTACTAGCTGTTTAATGCGGGGAAATTCTTCTCGTATCCAGAAGAGGTATAGGTCATGTCATTCGGAAATAATGTGGCTTCCCAACAGTGTAATAATTTTTGAAATAGTACCTAATGAAGTATGTATTCAACGAGGAATTATAATTGACTGGGTCGCAAACACATAGTACAATTTAGTCCTTACATAAAAAAAAAAACCGTAGTTTCGAGCGGAAGTCGCGACTAATTCGCAGCAGTAGTGAAACACAGCTTTAAGCTACGCACAATATTATGTTAAATGTTGATAATTACAGCATGTTGCGACTTCTAAGAGCGGGATAATGTCGACTATGTATGTATTGTTATTAACACTCTGTCTGTTGCTTTTGCCTCAAGATTTTAGAAAATGCTTTCAAAGGGTTTTGATGACACATTTTGTTTGTGTAAGTTATTTTGTAGAAATATTTAGGTTGGTGCCCTTGGAATTAAAAAGATGTTGATGTCAATGTGGTTCTAATTGTTGTTACATTACAATTTTGAAAAATTATAGGCCATGCCATTTAAAAATAATATAGCTACCCAACAGTGTAAGAATTTTTGAACTAGTAATTATGTATTCGTGTTTTCAAGCGAAAGTCGCGACTAATTCGCAGCAGTAGTGAAACACAGCTTTAAGCTACGCACAATATTATGTTAAATGTTGATAATTACAGCATGTTGCGACTTCTAACAGCGGGATAATGTCGACTATGTATTGTTATTAACCCTCCCAGTCTGTTGCTTTTGTCTCACGATTTTGGAAAATGTTTTCAAAGGGTTTTGATGACACATTTTATTTGTCAAAGATGTTTTGTAGAAATATTTAAGGTGGTGGAAGGTGGTGACCTTGGAATTAAAATGGTAGTGTTGACGATATGGTTTTGGTGGTTGTCGAATTACAATTAATTTTGAGAAAGACTTGCCGTTGCTTTTAATTAACAGTTGTTTGTAACATGTTGGAAAACATTTTGTATTAAAAAAGTTCCGTCAAATTTCAGTGCATATCATTTTAGCTGACCCGACTTTTTAGTCTATTTTAAAGATAGTTTTTTTACCGTTTGCAAACAATTAAAAGCTACCATTACCTGCAATTTGCAATTTAAAACTTTTTATTTTTCCATTTTCAAATCACACAAAAGTCTACCATTTGCCCTGATTAAAAATCCACACAAAATTTTCTTTTTTAATAGCATTTTGCCTACTTCTGCTTCTGAATTAAGGCTAAACACGAATATTCTAATAATTACTGAGTACAACATAAACTAACGATGTTTCAGTGAAAAACAATACAAGAAACAAAACACTTGTAATTAGTATAACACTGATGACGTGTTGTGAGCTTTTTCATTTTATGTTCTCGTGGTAGCAATCTATTATTTTTTTTTGTATTTGAAATACAGGTTGCACTGGTTCATTTACATGTTACATTTATCAAATGCTACGTTTTTATATCGATGTACATATTTTATCTATCGTTTTCAATATCTATACTTCTTCTTTCGTGTCGATGACATGTCTTATAGTGAGACTACACTTTGTCAGCCCAATATGCCGCCACAGCGAGAGCACGGCCGGATGCGCTCATGAGGTCCTGCCGCGAACAAGTTTCAGGGCACAGCGGACATGCGATGAGGTGGGACATGGTCTGCATAGCAGCCCCGCACTCGCACCCAAGGTCCGCCCCGCCCGTGAAACCCCACCTGGACCGATTGTCTTTGCTTCGGCCGACCTGCGTTCGGAGTCTATACTATAATATTATAAAGCTGAAGAGTTTGTTTGTTTGTTTGAACGCGCTAATCTCAGGAACTACTGGTCCGATTTGAACAATTTTTCGGTGTTAGATAGCCCATTTATCGAGGAAGGCTATAGGTTGATACGGGATGCGGGTGAAACCGCTGGCAGAAGCTAGTTTTAATATGATATTTGTGTTTTTTTGGTATGTTGGCTATACCTGATATACTTAACTGGATGGCAAAGTAACAGCCATACGACGAATCATATAAGGTTAAGCCAGGCTTGGTGTCGGTCCGTGGTGATCATCTTGTTTTGTAATGCACGATGGCGTGATGCGCCAGGCGATGATGTCAGATGGCGTGTCCCATATATCATTTGAACACCTTTAGTCGTCGTTACGATTATTCGCTGTTGTCAGAAGCCAGAAAATCCGACCTTTCCATTCTTAATCCAGGAAAACTTTTGATTTAAATAACGACACCTATTTCATGTTCTAATATTACCCCTGTTCAAAAATAATTGTCAACAGTGCCAAAAAATACCTACTTCACCACTTTCATCAAAAGCTACTAAATTTACTCTGAAATTCTCCATCCAAGATACCCGAATCACAACCAAGCTAACCAAAAAACATTGATTTACATTTCCAAGGTAGTACTCCAATTAGCATATTTGGCCGACGGTGGCACTTCGGTGGCAGATGAGAATTACCATAGCAGCTTAGAGCATTCAACCAACTGGCACCATGACACAAATCTGTATGTGAAATAGTGTGCCAAGTTACGTGCTATGTGCCATGGGCTTAGGTATTCATGCATTTTCGCATCATTACAAACGCACATGCCATCGAGTATGAGGGCGCGGGTTCGATTCCAGGTCAGGCAAGTACCAAAGCAACTTTTCTAAGTTTGTATGTACTTTCTAAGCAAATCTTAGACATCAATGACTGTGTTTCGGATGGCAAGTTAAACTGTAGGTCCCGGCTGTCATTGAACATCCTTTGCAGTCGTTACGGGTAGTCAGAAGCCAGTAAGTCAGACAGCAGTCTAACCAAGGGGTATCGGGTTGCCCGGGTAACTGGATTGAGGAGGTCAGAAAGGCAGTCGCTTCTTGTAAGGCACTGGTACTCAGCTACATCCGGACTGGAAGCCGACCCCAACATAGTTGGGAAAAGGCTCGGAGAACGATGACAGACGCACATGCCAAAATTTACATACTTTAGAAAAACTTGACACACACGTTTACTAAGTATAGGGGACACTTCAGCCTGACCACCAATAAGATCCTGTTTTTGCTTATTTATAAGAAAAAAAACACCATCTTGCTTTACCCTAATGATCTTAAATAAACGATATTAGGCTTTCTTAAAAGGTTTAATCTATAAAGAGTTTTCTGTTTTATTCAATCACCTTAGGATTTTAAACGCGGAAATTCACCAGTTCTCTGGCGAAAAAGTGCGCGGTAGTACATTCGAGTATGACCAGTTCTCGCGTACCTTTGGCAGAAGCATGGCAATGGCGTATCCTGTTGGTTAACTTCTCTAAGCATAGCAGAGAATATTCCAGAATATCCGAGAGAACATTCTCAAATGTCCCCGTGTATTTAGCCCGTGGATATCTGTCACGTATGTGTCAAAGTGTGTGTTTGCAAGTTTAAGTGATTGTGTTAGTTCGAATGTGTTGTTGGAGTGGATGTTAGGATGTAAATATAATAGATGTCTGGATGTAGCACGTTTTGTGTCCGTTGGCAGTTGTGACTTGTGGTCATTTGAAACATGGTTGTTATCATGTACGCTAGCGAAACTAAATTTTAAAGAGTAGGGTTAAGAATAATCCAATATGCTCGTAAGTTACATAAACTCAGTAATAGGGTCTCGTTTAAGGAACCCTAAAAACGCTCCTCAAAACGTAAATTAAATGTGGTTACATTTATCCCTTTGAATGGACAAATTGATGATTTGAAAGCGAAAAATCGTCATATATGTAGATATTATAAAAAAATATATCATCATCATCCTCCGAGCCTTTTTCCCAACTATGTTGGGGTCGGCTTCCAGTCTAACCGGATTCAGCTGAGTACCAGTGCTTTACAAGAAGCAACTGCCTATCTGACCTCCTCAACCCAGTTACCCGGGCAACCCGATACCCCTTGGTTAGACTGGTGTCAGACTTACTGGCTTCTGACTACCCGTAACGACTGCCAAGGATGTTCAATGACAGCCGGGACCTACAGTTTAACGTGCCATCCGAAACACAGTCAATGGTGTCTAAGATATACTTAGAAAGTACATACAAACTTAGAAAAGTTGCATTGGTACTTGCCTGACCTGGGATGGAACCTGCGCCCTCATACTTGAGAGGTTGGTCCTTTACCCACTAGGCCACCACGACTTTTTTTCATTATTCATATAAAAAAATATATGATATTATTAAATAATGTATGTATATTACATTAAATGTTTTGCGTGGCGCAGTCGGGTAAAAATACTTCGACATTTATAAAAAAAAAAACACTATTAACAATATCGCAACAAAAACTGCCAGCTGGCCATAAAAATAAAGAAAAAGGTTACATACGTAACTCTTATTTTTCTGGGGCTTAACTCATAAAACCCTATTACAAAATATGGACTAGACTTCTAGCACGAAGCTCCAATAATAATGCCCTTAATACATCGCATTTATGTCAGACCTTTGCGTCATATGTCGAGTTACATAAAGCACATTGTTTTTCTATATATCGCTCCTAATTCGTACTACATTTCAGGGTATTTCAGATATAAGTCACAATAATACAAGCTGTTGATTTGCATCCATGCCATATTCAAGGACGTAATTATGCTAATGATTCTCGACTCAAATCAACAAAAAAATTGGTACGTAATTTTATTTTCTTTCGTAATTCCATCAATGTCATCTAGCCGTATTTAAACTTGGCGCGTGTGTTACTGGTCTTAAAACTGTGCTGCGCCCTCACACAAGCACAAACAGAGAGCATACGCTACGATCATTCATAAATTTCATTCATAAAATTGGATTACTTCTGAAATGCTACGACATTACAATGACAAAAAAAGCAGTGCATATTAGCTATTTCCCGTCTACTGTAATTCCAATCGATTATTTACGTATTTTATGTCCTCCTCCTGAAATATGGCACAAATGCAAATCAACACCTTGTATAGAAACTGTATTCATTTGAACATCTTTGACAGTCGTGACGGGTAGTCAGAAGCCAGTAAGTCTGACAAACAGTCTTGCCAAGAGGTATTGGGTTGTCAGGGTAACTGGGTTGAGAAGGTCAGATATGCAGTCACTTCTTGTAAAACACTAGTACTCAGGCTAAGCTGATGATTTCTATGACATTTCAGGGAATTACAGATAGTCGTCACAATAGAACACAAACTAGTACACATTTTTGTCAATAATTAAAGACCTTTTGTTTCATCAGCATTTTTATGTTTTTTTGCATAATTCCAACAATGGATTATTCGGCTTAGTAATTGTATTTTTGCATATATTTTTATAGTTTGATATTTTAGTTTATACAAGCGTGTGTTCATGTTGGAGAGGCCTATGTCCAGCAGTGGACTGCGATAGGCTGATGATGATGATGATGTGTTCATGTTACATTCTCGATCAAACTTTGCTACTAACTAATTTGCATTTTGTCCTAAAAACCAAAACATTCAGAGTACAAAGTTCCTAGAATCAGAGTGAACTGGAATTGAGGTAAGTACTTGGTACAAGTCCTCAAAGAAACCGCCCCGAAACCCTTCCGGCAGAAATTACCATAGTAACTAGTAATTTCTTGCTTCTTGCCCCAACGTTAATCTTGTATCTTTATTGGTATTCCGTCTTTGTCGATAAATGTAAAGGTCAAATGCCAAAGCTATACATCATGTATATGCACATCTATACTATACTAGCTGATCCCGCGAACTTCGTATCGTTTAAAACTTCCCTGGACCTCTACAAACATTTTAAAACCAAAATCAGCTCAATCGGCCCAGCCTTTCTCAGCTCTTCAGCCTTTCTCGAGTTTTAGCGAGACTAACGAACAGCAATTCATTTTTATGTATATAGACTAGCTGACCCAACAAAGTTCGTATCGTTTAAACCTTCTCTGGACCTCTACAAACATTTTAAAATCAAAATAAGCCAAATCGGTTCAGCCATTCTCGAGTTTTAATGAGACTAACGAACAGCAATTCATTTTTATATATAAGACTAGGTGATCCCGCAAACTTCGTATCGTTTAAACTTTCCCTGGACCTCTACAAACATTTTAAAACCAAAATCAGCTCAATCGGCCCAGCCGTTCTCGAGTTTTAATCAGACTAACGAACAACAATTCATTTTTATTTATATAGATAGATTACATTTATGTGTTACATTTGCAAATATTAGGTACTAGATGTGAATTTAAATATTAAACATATTTAAGCGATTCCGTTCTTACCGTTAGTAACTTTGAATCGGGAACCGGATTTTCATTACTTCAAAGTAACTTATATCGAACTTAATTAAATGCTGCTCTCATGTCATCAGGAATTACGAGAACTGTTATGCATGACTTCAGAGAGACCTCAAGCGATGTACACCTTTTCCGAACAAATCCGCCATCTTAACCCGCCTACATACCTAGACTAAGTCGAAAATAAGATCAATTTAGTTGCTAAAACAATAATTCAAAAGCATTGTAGTATTTTTGAGTTTACTACTAAACTTAAAGAATAGCGCGAGAGTCACTTAGCTGACAGCGTAGCTCCTACCATTTGTTCGACAGCTTAGCAGATCACCGCTAACAAAGTTATGATAAGCAGTTCAGATCCTTTAGGCAAGATGTCTTTCTAGAGACGGAGAAGCTAGCAGAAATGAAAAAAAATGATGGGCGTGCAAGAAATCACCAGTTCTTTGAATTCATTTTTACGTTTTCAATAGTTCGACAGGGCAGTAAGACACGTGATTCCAAAAAAAAAGCTACAAATTATAAGCTGAGTTGGAGATTTTTTTTACGAAAAATCTGAGGACAGCCGTAAACGAAGAGTTTGTTTTCAATTATTGCAATTTGATAAATTGATAAATCAATGAAACCTTAAGTACGGGATCTCAAGTCAAGCCAAGTTTCTCCGGCGAATGAGTGAAGTTTAATTTCGAGAAATGAAGAGAACGTTTGAGTTCATCAAGTGAACTCAAGTGTTTTGTGTTTTGCTCCTAATATCGATCCTGTATTGTTACTTATTTCGTAACTGTTAAGGAACAATTTACGATTCTTTCTTTTTTTTTCGAAAAAAAAAAAAACGATAACGGTAAGCATTTTTTCTGACTATCGGAATTATCCTTTTTTCCTAAATTATCTGGTCTCCTCGTTAATTTTGCATCAGTGAAAACTATTTTTTTTTGACATTCCTCAATGTCACTCTTCATCATCATGACTGAATTTTTTAACGTAGTAACCAAAATACCATCTCAAAATAATAGCACTTACATTTCTCAAGAAATAACCAAAAGTTCCACCAAGATTTCTACATATTTTACTCCATATAATATTCGGTTGAAATGAAATCCCGTAGCGAAACTTTCATCAAAACGGGGCGTCTGCATGTGACTCGCAGCAACTAACGTCTATATTTGCAGTTTTGGGACAATTTACTGCATCCTTATATACCTACCTGAGTTTGTGTGCATTTCTAAGCATTTACTGTGAAAATGTTTATTTGGTCGCAGATGGGGAACCTCTTTGTGAACGGAGTTTTACGAAATAGCCTATTCGTCAGTCTGTGACCATAGTGTGTAACGCTAATGATGTATTCGGCAATGATACTGTTTTAATTCTTGTATCATTATACCTTATTTAATCAGTTACATCGCTTTTGCACTGGCAGATTTTCCGCTCAGTATTTGCACGAGTAGCAAAACCGAGCGTCATTTTTGTAGAGGGAGTTTTATCAATTGTTATCTGTCGCGTCTACCTCTATATCACCAGTATGAACCGAGGGTCGCCAGTGTCGCCCGGAAAACCCGAGCGGAAAATTCATCAGTATGGAAGGCTATGAGATGAACAATCCACTCATAATGCCTTCGTATAAAACCATTTCAGTTAAAACTTCCAAAATTGATTTCCAAAAAGAGACTTTCAACCCTTAAAAGCTCAGGGTTTCAATAACACTAGTCTTTACAAGCCAAAATTCCGAGGCTGGCACGGTGCCTGAAATAACAAAACACGCAATTTGACACACACCAGCATTTTAATTACTGTTCACTGTGCCACTATGTAAACGAAGTACGACCATCATCACATAGACTTAGGTTTGCTGGAAGCTCTAAGGGTATGTTAACGTGATCAGTTAAAAGTTAAAGTGATCGGTATATGTGTGCTAATACGACGTTCCAGTGTCCCATCACCTGCTTTGCCTTTGTCCAACTATGTTGGGGTTAGTTTCCAGTCTATCTGGATGCAGCTGAGTATCAATGTTTTATACCTATAGAGTTTCTGCCTATCTGACCTCCTCAAACCAGTTGATTACCTGGGCAACAAAATACGCCTTAACTTGTCATACTTATTGATTATGACTATCCGTAAAGAATTCCAAAGAAGTATAAAAAAGATTTTATTTTTTCTTGAGCGAATCTAATTCGTGGTATAAAATAGTAAAGCTGAATAAAACCGGCCAAGTGCGAGTCGGACTCGCGCACGAAGGGTTCCGTAGCAGATCAAAAATGAGCCAAAAAATCACGTTTGTTGTATGGGAGAACCCCAAAATATTTATTTAATTCTAGTCTTCAGCATTTGTTGTTATAGCGGCAACCAAAATACATCACCTGTTAAAATTTCAGCTCTCTAACTATCACGGTTCATGAGATGCAGCCTGGTGACAGATAGACGGACGGACGGACGGACGGACGGACGGACGGACGGACAGAGGAGCGAAAACAATAGGGTCCCGTTTTACCCTTTGGGTACGGAACCCTAAAAACCGCAGCCCTCAAAACCTAGGTACGTGCTTAAAACTTCAGAAAAAGTAAAACCTTTGTTCAGACATCCTAATTAAATGTTTCCTATTAATTAAAAAGTAAGTTTGTTTGAACCCCTTCTCACGGCTCAAAGTCAAGATTTTCGTAGCAGTCTGCAAGTTTTATGATACTTAGCCTGAAAATGTATTTCACAGGACTTTGTTTCGTTTCCTTTAGCTTACTGCATTTTTTTAAGTCAGTTTTGACAGTGAAGGCAATTTGTTGAAATATATTTTCGCTCTAATGCAACGCAATGTAAATAGGATAGTACCTCTATATGTATAAGCAAGTTTTGGACGGGTAAAAGAATTATAGTAAAGATAATACCTATAGATAAAAAATTACATAAAGAAAAAACCGACTCCCAAAAACACTGAAAAGCAAAAAAAAACTATTCTTAGGTGCATCCGGCCTAGAAGTCAGTGTCTAATGGATATTCCTGAGTTTATACGCCACCGACTTCTAGGCCGATGCACCTAAGAATAGTTTTTTTTTTGCTTTTCAGTGTTTTTGGGAGTCGGTTTTATTTTTTTGTAGAAAGTTTTTTTTTATTTTTGGCTTTTCAGTGACAAGCATAGTTGTCACTAAACGCATTTGTGGAAAGTTCTCATCAATACGAATAATATAAGCCCAAAAACAAGGTAGTTTACATATTCAGTTGTCGAGTTCCCTGGACCTTCTCCGGTCTCCATCATCAGGTCAGCTCCAAACCTTCACTGGTGCAAAGGTCTCGTCAATACAAATAATATAAGCTCAAACACGAGGTAGTTTACATGTTCAGTTGTCGAGTTCCCTCGACCTTCTCTCGTCTCCATCATCAGGTCAGCTCCGAATTTTCACTGTTGCAGAGTGTTATCAAACGTACACCTCGTCGTTAAGTTTTTATCCTATGCATGCCTACAATTTTCGAAAGTTGCCCTCGATTTCTCAGGGTTTCCATCATCAGATCCTGACCTGGTGGTTATGGGACCACCTGGAAGGTATTCCCTATCAAACAAAAAAAGAATTTTGCAAATCGGTCCAGGCGTCTTCGAGTAATCGGTGAACATACAAAAAAAAAAGATCCCGACGAATTGAGAACCTCCTCCTTTTTGGGAAG
Organism: Helicoverpa assulta; assembly: GCA_963856015.1. Classification (NCBI taxonomy): domain Eukaryota; kingdom Metazoa; phylum Arthropoda; class Insecta; order Lepidoptera; family Noctuidae; genus Helicoverpa; species Helicoverpa assulta. The sequence goes on from CAWLCW010000008.1 coordinate 2,745,319, forward strand.
TCGGTTAAAAAGAAAAGTACATAAAACCAAAAATAATTGATCAACAAGTACAAGTCCACTGTTGATCAACATCATCAGATTCTATTGATCAACTGCTCGGCACAGGTACGTATATGTACATATCATACGTACAATTTGGCGATTTCAGATTTAAAGGCCAGCTTACCACAAGATGTTTCTCTGCACCTTTACTCTGTCTTTAGTGTGCTCGAAAAGTGCTTTGACCACTAGGGCGGCACCCTGACTTACATATTCAAGTTTTCGTTCACCACTTTTAATCACTAAACTATAAACCTTAATAACTTATCATATCCAGTACTGCAACATCCACTGAGGAAGCCGGTCGGCGACGCGTGGCGGCTATCTCGCGCTCCCACCCGCCCGAATGTGTGACGAAACGTGCTCAAACTACACGCTGCACATATGTGCGAAGTTCATAATTAACACCACATAATGTTATGCTTCGAAGTTATTTATTACTACTTGGTTTTAGTTTGGGAAGACAAGTTTTTCGCCATTTGTCAACATGAGGGTAAGATTGTTAGTCGGAATTTTGAACTGCTACTGTAATTTTTGATATTTTAACTTTTTATTTTTGCGGGTTTCCCGGTGGGCTGCGGAATTGTTTGAAAAAGTTATCGACCCTGGTACCTCGAACGCTCCAGAAGAAACAAAGGTTCATAATAGTCTGACACTGCGTTTCATTGCCCTCACAGAAGTCGGGTCATTTGATGATTTCAGAGCTCAAAAACATGAATGGCAAAATATTATAGTCTAAATGTCCCGCCACTTCATACCGCGAAATCCAAAACTTATGAACATTCAAAGCTGAAGTAGATGCCACAAAAGTCAACCCTCAGACAAATAATATCGGCGACGGAATCCCTCCTCTAGAGAGGCGACACGCCACGGGAACCCGCACGTGACCGCGGGATCCTCACACTAGAGCCCGGGATTCACGGGATGCCGCGGAAATGACGTGTCCCGATATTTTGTTACGGGAAGGAAAATGGATAGGGATTTCAATTGTCTACTATGATAAATATATTCCGTTTAAATTTTCTAGGAGAAACCTATTCCACAGAGTTATATATTTGAGGAATTTGTAACTGATATTGGTGTAGGATAGTAAATTGTAGTCATCCGTTGAGAAATATTTCTAGGTATCCAACAAAATTCTGAACCTATCCTGAAGGCACGTTAGAAATCTAAGTTAACAGAAATGATATCCAAAACTTTAAACAAGCTTTACCACGAAAGCCAAATATAATTCAATAAAACTTTCTGCTAATTGGTAGAAACTATGTTAAATCCTATGTTCTAACTTCGAATGGATATGATAGTCTAACTTTGGAGTCAAATACAGGCAGGTAAATGATTATTTCAAGCGCTAGTCTTAAGTGATAACTAGAGAGACTCGATTTTCTGTACTAAGCTTATTTCTGCTATTGTGTATTAATTAGACTTCGGTTGGGGTCTTAATTTTTGTGAAAATATCTTTAGATTTACCTTGCAAGCTTGTAAACTTTCGAAAGATTGAGAACCTGCAAGCATATGCTGCAATCCAATAACCCAGAATATAAGTTATCAAACTTAACCATAACTTTACCATCCTTTCTGCCTTTATTTCCATCAAACAATGTAAATCTAAAGCGTATCACAACATTGAACCAGCCATCGAACCAAATAACCAAAAATACACCCCGATAACAATTGACATTCGCTTTTAAAACGCGATCCACTGTTTACAGTCCATTGCGTTTTATTTTGATATGAATAAGGCAGTGTTCAAACCAAAAATGACTGTCAGCCGCCGAATATCAGCGTCTATGCATATTATTCATAACAATCGTCGATTAGATGTGAACTGGGCAACGTTCGCCGAATGTGAGCAGGCTCACTGTGAGCCCCAGTGTAAACGTGAAAATAAACGGTACTTATCGTTCACAGTATGCTGACAATACGCTATAGCTTACAATACGCCTAGAATAGCGTTATAACGTATCGTCGGTTACATGTGAACGAAAACTTAAACATAAACTGCGTAACACACACACACTCGCAGACACAGGCACATAGGAACTAACATAATGCAATTAACTATTTTATTTTCCCTTCTGTTACCTACATACTTGTGTTTTAATAATGTAATGGAACTGAGCGGAGCCTTCAACTACATTTCTATGAATAAATGGAGACTAATCGATATGAAATTGTAAGTTTTGTAACCTAGAATACATTTACAACGCTTATTTTGACACTAGCTTCTGCCAGCGGTTTCACCCGCATCCCGTGGGAACCTCTGCACGAACCCGGATAAAAAGTAGCCTATAGCCTTCCTCGATAAATGGGCTATCTAACACCGAAAGAATTGTTCAAATCGGACCAGTAGTTCCTGACATTAGCGCGTTCAAACAAACAAACTCTTCAGCTTTATAATATTAGTATAGATTTGCACGCCATGTTATGGCAGGATATGCTAAAACAAATTTATTGTAAGACCTTATGCACCATATTCTAGCAAATAAATATTTGAATTGAATTAAGCCAAAATCATTTGAAATAAACATATTTTTATGGTTCGCTCACCTTCGGCGGCTGACAGTCAATTTGGTTTGAACACAGCCTTATAGTTGAAGCGTTATCCAGCGAGCAATACATCATTGTCAATTACGAGACTTCAACAGTCGGTTGATTTAATACAATGGCCCATATTTCACAGTGGCGATAGTTCGTAAATTGTTTTAGCTCGGTTCCAAAACTCTGAAAAATTGACCGAGTTTTCTAACGTAATAACAACAGTTTTTGGATAAGTGGTACATGATTTAGGTTCAGTCAAGAGAAGCAAATGCAGAAATGTAGCGATTTATGGGGAAACTAGGAAACTGTTTTCTGCTATTATACTAACACCAACCACAATCAAACATAAAAATTCATCCTATAAAAATCAGAGTAGCCGAAACTGAAAGCAAAAATCTGCACTAAAACTTGACTCCCTCAGCTGGGGTCAAACACGATAACTTCTCAATTTCCATATCTTCTCAATTTCCAAGCGTCGTTCGCTAGCCTACCCTCGAGCTAATTGTTTTATCCAGAAGTATCTACCACTGGCCCAGCTTGGAAAGGTCAAAAGTCATAATTTATGTAATGGATACGAATAACTATTTCTATATTTAAAAACAATTTCTGAAACTTTTTAATGAATATGTATGGGAATACAATAAACTGCGTAACACACACACACACTCGCAGACACAGGCACATAGGTACTAACATAATGCAATTAACTATTTTATTTTCCCTTCTGTTACTTACATACTTGTGTATTAATAATGTAATGGAACTGAGCGGACCCTTCAACTACATTTCTATGAATAAATGGAGACTAATCTATATGAAATTGTAAGTTTTGTAACCTAGATTAATACATTTACAACGCTTATTTTGACATTTGCACGCCATGTTATGGCAGGATATGCTAAAACTTATTGTAACACCTTATGTACCATATTCTAGCAAATAAATATTTGAATTGAATTAAGCCAAAATAATTTGAAATGAAATTGAATTTTGATTTTATTTTGAAGGTTAGCTCACCTTCGGCGGCTGACAGCCAGTTTGGTTTGAACACAGCCTAATAGTTGAAGCGTTATCCAGCGAGCAATACATCATTGTCAATTACGAGACTTCAACAGTCGGTTGATTTAATACAATGGCCCATATTTCACAGCGGCTATAGTTCGTAAATTGTTTTAGCTCGGTTCCAAAACTCTGGAAAATTGACCGAGTTTTCTAACGTAATAAAACAGTTTTTGGATAAGTGGTACATGATTTAGGTTCAGTCAAGAGAAGCAGAAATGTAGCGATTTATGGAGAAAATTAAATAATTTTGCTCGCACGTTGTAGCGAAAGAAACTAACTTTTAAAAAATAAACCTTTACCAACTATATGCAATTCTCCTGTGTTGTGATTCTAATCGGACATTGAAAATACTATCGTTTATCCTAAATATTCACAAAATCCATGTCCTGACTTCCTCAAGTCAATGCTAAGTACTTATGAAATCAAAACGGTATATTCTCAATTTCCAGACGTCGTTCGCTAGCCATCGCTCGAGCTAATTGTTTTAGCAGAGAGCAGTATCTTCCAGTAGCCTAGCGGGAAAGGTCAAAAGTCAAAAGTTTTTGAACAAAAATATATTTAATAAATGAGTAATCTCTAGACAAGCGTCGACATCTTTAATTACATATTTACATTGAAAATCAGTTACTTTTCTAAGTATTTTTTGCTGGAATGGAAGAATTACGAACTTTCAATAAAAACTACGGAAAGAACAATATCTAAGTTGAAATAATAGAGGTATAAAGTGGCCTACATTCGACTATGTACACTGCACTGCAAAATACAGTACCAAAAATAAAATACCCTCTCACAACTCACGGCAAACAAGGTCCATGTTTCAAAAGCACATTGAAACTTGTTGATGTCCACAACTGTTTATTTTACGACAATTATGAGGAGCAAGCGACCTGACCACATTTCATGACAGCGAGTGTACTGAGTACATAGGTACACTGTTGGCTTGGAAACTCCGTTTGTGTAAATAGTATACAGCACCATACACGTATATAAATACATGACCTTTTCTATGGGACTGTTATGAATAGGTATATCTATAAAAAAAAGTTTTTTTTTTTCTAAATTTGTCGAAAAAGAGGAACAAATAATTATTAAATTTTTATCAAGAACTACCTGATCCCGGGAAATTCGTATCGTTCAAACCTTTCCTAGACCTTGACAAACATTTTAAAACCAATATAAGCTAAATCGGTTCAGTAATTCTCGAGTTATAGACTAATAGCAATTCATTTTTATATAATTATAAGATAATGATAGTCATGTTTTCCTCAAAGGTTTAATCCGCATACTTGTAGAATTCGCGTATGACTTGGTTATTGAAGTTAAAATCTCATTAAATAGTAAGCTATTTCCATGCACCGAGTTCAGATCTCGACACCGTAACTAGTTCTAAGAAGTTCCCGCAGTAAATCCTATTATTGAACATATCGAATATATGCAATCTAGGTAATTGTATTTACAAGCCAATGTTCACCATGTGCACCATTTGAACATGATGATTACCAAGTCCTAATTCTTTGAAAAAATCCACGTACATTGCAGGTATGTTAGCTCACATTACATGAAAATACAAGATCACTAACCAGTCAAAATACTTTATCCTACACTAGCTTCTGCCAGCGGTTTCACCCGCATCCCGTGGGAACTACTTCCCGTACCGGGATAAAAAGTAGCCTATAGCCTTCCTCGATAAATGGGCTATCTAACACTGAAAGAATTTTTCAAATCGGACCAGTAGTTCCTAAGATTAGCGCGTTCAAAAAACAAACAAACAAACAAACTCTTCAGCTTTATAATATTAGTATAGATTTAAAGATCTGTAGCTTTTGCACAACAAATCAATATTAATTTCAACTGCGACAAAAGTATACTTTATTTTTAATCAAAGTTAAGCAACGGTTTATCTTCAGGAAAAAATGGCTCAAGACTTAGGCATATATTAAGGGAAAGAGGATTGCGAAAAGCAATGAACTTTAACTAAAATGTATAATAGGGCCCCGTACTGAGTTCCGCCTGATTAACTTTGAGATTTCCTAATTAGATTGAAACAATTTGGCGGAATTTATTTAGCTGTTAAGCTTTGGGAAGGAAGATATTGTTCTAACAAAATATGTGTTAAGACGGAGGTATTTGGTGCTAAGCTTTTCAAAGAGCTGCCAAAAATATTTTAATGCTAATTAAATGCTGGAATGTTGCTTCAAGTCGTAAACCTAGTCAGTTTGCATAACATGCTTTGTAGATTAGGACTGTCTAAATTTTCTTACACGCCACTTGAACGGTCATTGAACAGTGAGATTTGATTCGGCCTTGTAACGAAACCAGTAGATACTCCATAACAATAACTAACGTTAACCGTATCTGTTTTTCAAGTAAACCTTTGTTTAATTAATATCGTGCAACTACGCATTTATCAAGGCGAGTATCAAAACAATACTTACCGCCTGAATTATACGGTTTCAACTACTGAAAACGGCTGATAACTTTCCAATCTGTATGCTAATGCCACTTATAAATCGAGGGGCAGACGAGGGGGTGTAGCGGGGTGAGGGGGGGGGGACTAATTAATTGCCACGATAGTTCCTCCGTATCATTGAAAGAAGGATTTATGAAAGGGTGGCTACGTTCGACGTTCAGATTTTCTATTAAATCATGGTTGAGGAATAAGAATTAATCTATTGGTTTTCATTATGATGTGGCTGAAAGATGGAAACCCTGAGATGAAAGTAACGATTGAAGAGGATTGTTCGAGATTTGTTTTAATGAATTTTAAGACGGCGTAAGGACACTTAGATGGCTGACAAAATATGTTTCTTTAGAACCCGTTCAAACAAACCAATGCCAAATATTTCTTTTTATTTATTCCTCCATGTCTAGTTTAATCTAAAAGAAGTGCAATACATTGTTAATTTAGGAAAAAAACGTACCTACTTGTTTATTTTATTGGCACTTATGTATCGCACTTAAGTAGATCTATAAGATATCATTTACACTCAAGGACCACCCAATGAGTAACACTTCCAACAATTTTAATTTAACCAAGATAGCACCTACTTATCCAAGATCAACTGCTGCATAAATGCAAAAAACTTATAATTACGTATATCGGTATAAAGAAATCTATATTGGCTAGCATCAACTGCGATGCAGCTGGTCTATGCAACCTGCTTTGCGTGTCACACGCTATATTGAAAACACCATAGCTTTTTCACATCACTCCATACCTCACACCAATCAATTTTGAACTTTTGGGTATGACAATAGAGTTGAATTTAGCTTGCTGAGTTGTGTGTGGTTAGGACCTTTTGCTTGAAGAATTTTTATGTTCTTATCAAGTTACTTGTACGATTCGCGAGTCGTGAAGGTGAATTAAACCCAAACGTGAGTCACCAGATATCGAATATCCATTTCTATTGTTGTTTGTCTAATTTATTTTATGGTGCCCCTATACCATAGGTGACGTAAGTCAGTGTGAGCTAAAGACCTGGTTTTGTTATTGGATATGGGTTGTAGAAGCATGCGAGGTAGAATCGAATTGTGTCGATGGAAACGATAGTTCGTGGGGTATCGAATGAAATCGATTGAAAATGTAATCGGGTCTTTATTGCGTTTAACTTCTGTCTAAGGTTTTGTTTTGGTTTTATTGAAGAGTATTCTATTCTTAGTGTTAAGCTACTGGATAAGAACTTCGGATAAAATTACAATTGTAAATCATAATAGTCATTTGGGCAATGAAAACGGTACTGATTTCAAAGTGAGAGTGATTTTGTTCAAAATGTGGCATCGTATGAGCATGAACTTTTTGGATCTAAATATTTTTAAGGGGCATGGAGTCGAGGTAAAATTATGCTAAAGTATAAAACTTTAAATTCGCAACACAAAAAAAGTTTCACAAAAAAATCGACTTAAAAAATCTCACATTGCAATCCCTAGCTGTCCTCGTCACTCATCACATATCGTCAAAAATATTTTTTACTGCAGTTTCTACTTCGAAATTACTTTTTCACCCTTAACTTTCACCTGTCTGCTGTTGCGTTTTAATTTAATAACTTCGCATGACATGTCAGGATACCTTGTTACCAGGATAGACATGAACTCATCTAGTAATTGAAGTGTTATTTATTAATTAATGTATGTCTCCCTATTTAATTTGATGGATCCTGACGTGTTGTGGGAAATGTTAGGATCGTATTTCTGTAGGTAGTAGAATAGTATATTTAGTCTGTTAGGTAGTAGAGGTAGAATATGTTAAGGGTGTTAAGTGGTCTAATGATGAAGTATGGATATCCAAAAATCTATTTAGTACATATCATATAGGAACTATTCATAACCTTTATTAGTTTAAGTCCCATTTTTATTACTTATCCTTTGGATAACTCATGAGAACTAGATGTGGTGCAGTTACGCTTTGGTACGACTGGCTCCCAAATAACGAGAAATCATCATCATCATCATCATCTTCTCAGCCATAGGACGTCCACTGCTGAACATAGGCCTCCCCCTTAGATCTCCACAGATACCTGTCCTGTTGGAGGCGACCTGCATCCAGCATCTTCCGGCGACCTTAACGAGAAATACGAGTAACTATTTTAAACTTAGTCAACAATAATTTTACCTCATATAAATATATAATAATAATATACATCCTAGCTAAGCAACTAGCGAAGCACCATTTACAAGCGCAAATACTCCTCAAAGAATAAATCCCTAATTATTTCTGCCCACTAAAATCAGATTAATTCTATTTTCATAGCAAGAATACGCTTTACAATCGCAGATAGGTATCGTTGGAGGCACGCAACACCTATTCATTACAGCGCAGATCAAAGGCGTTTGTTAGCCAATCGCGATAACTGGGTTCCTTCTGATGGTAATGAACGCAATGCATCGCTTGTCTTTTAGTATTTTCGGGGTTTATGTCGCTGGTGAGTGACAAATGCTCTGGTTTGTGACGTTAGAGTTCATTGGGATTGAGGTAAATGGTGCAGAAAAAGATATTCATACGAATGGTACGAATGTCAGACTATTGGAGAACATTGAAATCTAGTTACGCACTTAAGTACAAAATATTATTAGGAAAGGAATTCAAGGATGTAGCTTTTAAGAGTACAGTCATAGATTGTTTCAAAGTAGGCTGTGACCTGTCTAAATCAATTACCATCTCCTTCAGTTAGATTATATCTTAATTTATGCAGTTAATAGCTGTTCGTTAAAAATAACGAAATCGATTTTATTATTCGAATCGTTTTAAATGCTGTAATTATTTTCGCCGCCCCTCCGCATTCCGTACTTTGTCCCGTTTCCATTAAGTACTGAAATACCGATTTCCCCGAGCCATTATATAAATTAGTTCGGGATTAACGACGTCACCGAATTTATCTGAAATTGTAATAATAAATCACTATGTATGATAAGGGTGTTTCTGAAGTTATTCTCAGTTGAAATTAGCTTATTTTGTGTGCTAATATAATTTGAAATACTTAGAAGAATGGTATTCAAATTGTATTCAAGACATACAGTAGAAATTTTCTAGGATCGTAGTGTCAAATTATGAAATAATCAGTTTTACAAAGTTATTCAGCTCAATTAAATTGACTACTCAAAACAAATGTAACACTAAACAAAACAGCACCAAAAATCACATAACAATACTAAGACATCATCCACATAGACAGACTGCTGCGGTCACACATAAACCACTTTTATGAGGTCTACATACGTTCGAACGCCCCGCAGATAAGCCGGGAAACCTTCGGTGGAAACAGAGTGCGGAAAAACTTTATGTATCCGCCTATCCGGGGTACCATGGACGTACAGAATGAAGAGCACTCTGATGGAATGGGATCTGGTGAAACCCGTTCGTATGATCGATATTGTTTTAAATTATCGTTTAAGGTTTGCCGTTTTATATGTTTGTTACGTCTGTGTATTTCCTTTAGCTCAAATGGTTTTGTGACTGTTTGAGATGATGATAGGCTTGCACCATATCAATGAGAGCCTTTTTCTTTCAGAAAATCATCATAACGTATCTTTACTAGTACATGGTCCGATCAGCATCTTATTTTGTAACTAAATAAACACACGTACCAATGAAAAGCAACTACTATCTTGTTATTCTAGACTTCTACTAAACTTTTCAACTACCTCTATAATGTGTGAAAATAATTGGAGTAGAACAAATTCGTTTTATTTGATGAGAGACAATCATAGACACTCTCAACTTCACGACAAAGTTATATGCGCTCGAAAGTTTTTGCGAACGTTCTTACTTTACAGTACTTTTTCTTTTTCCCGGATCAGTCTCTACTTTGAATATAAGAACTTGTTGAACTATGAAGAAGGTTTAGCACGGGTTCAAGAAATGTGCATATTCTCATGGAGCGAATAAAATCAATTGCTTTAAAATCAGTCAAAAATCGATTGGAATAAACATTATTTAGTAAGAGATTTCATCAAATAAAATATCGTAAAAATAAGAAATATTATCACTCTAAAATTTCAAACTATAAATAAATAGATTTAGAAAGGACAAATTAGTTACAAATTGTTTCAATTCATTTAGTTTGGCACAATTAATTTTGTAAACTTTCTAATTTTATCAAGTACGAGTCCCAAGTGTATTGAATTATAAATTATATAATAAGTTACGAAACAATTTAATCTCTGAACATTAAACTTATAACTCTGTTCCGCTTGAACCAAATTTTCTTAAGATCATTAGAAATTTTAGTATACACGATTTATTTAAGATCAAAAGCAACGATGATCATAACTGGGCCAATAAAGACATCATAAAACACTTATGTTAAGGTTCATGTACCTCGTAGGACACTGACCTCGACCTACTCTGAAAAAGTTATACGTCCTACAGCGATCAATTTTGTCATACTGAAGGTACCTTTCATATTGGCGTGAAAGTATAGTTAAACATAGCTTATGTCCTTTGGGTAAACAAAATGGTGGCGATAAGTAGAGAGTCTTGGGAGAAACTCAAGTACATGCGTTTGATAGGCTGAGTTCGTTGACCGAGATTATGATGAAGGCGGAAAAAGTCGGACGAATTAAACAGTGTTATTGTAACCTTGACCTTATAAATATGGTTATAATCTATTGACATTCTTTTTACTAGTATATGATACACTAGTAATCCGAATACTTTGCATACAATCGAATTCATCCAATTCGAATCTATATAATATTTTTACATGAATGTTTTCATGTTATTAAACAGACAGAATTCCACTATTTACAGTTCACATTTCCACAAACAACCTTAAATCAAGTTCGTACAAAACGAAATTTTAAAGTTTTAAATACTCGATTTTTTGGGAACATTTCTTGTTTTTCATTCAACGATGTTAAAGCGAAAATCAAGAGTTCACTTGGTGAAAATTTGCAAGTCCAATCGCGAGAAATACCAGTGTCAAAGGAATTTATTAAGATGAGGTGGACCTTCCTGGGGTTGGGTATACTGAACTTTAGATCAGTAAGAGTAAAAAAATTGAGATATTTTTTAAATAGCTTTACAGATTTGGGATTAGGGTTCTAGAATCTGAATTATTGACGTGGATCTAATCTTTACGAGTTGTCAGAAACTGCACCTGATTTTCCTTTGGGAGGACACGATTTTTGAGTATTCATACTGACATTTTAGTTTTTAAACGTGACAACAGAAGCTAAGACCAACTCACTTTAAGTAAATGATGCCATTGAATTGTAAACATACCTAAATTCTGTTCACAATTAGTCTCTACTGTTAAATTGTACTACTATCCAATACAGTAAAGTGCCAGTTACTATCTCCCAAAAACAATTACCGCAAACAGTTATAGATTTGACGATAACTCCTCGAAACGTCGATAGTACTAAAACTAACAAGCTGTTGCCATTGTAGACGGACAAATGAAATGAATTGAATTAATTGTAGCTTACTACCATCGTTATCCAATTTCTGAAATTAACAGCGAATGGCGAAAGTTATTAGACTTTAAGCTGTGTCTTTAAAATTGTTATACATATAGTCGCACTAGCAACCCGCGGCTTCGCCCGCGTCGAGTTCGGTTATATTGCGTTTCCAACTCTTCAAAAGTCCTTCAAAAGTAAAAACTATCTTATGTTCTTTCTCAAGGTCAACTCTATCTCTGTACCAAATTTTATTAAAATCAGTTCAGTGGTTTAGACGTGAAAGCGTAACAGACAGACAGACAGAGTTACTTTCGCATTTATAATATTAGTAGGTATTGTATTAATGGCTTGGGAGTCTGGTTTGTTTACTTAGCACAAGAATAGTAAGGATTATTCTAGTGCTCTGTTTTAATCTTATTTACTGTGCTATAAGCGCCTTGCTTCATTATTTCTTGGAGATTGAAGCTGCAGTGAGAGCAAAACTTTAAGCTGTTGATGAAATTGTAACTTTCGTTTTAAGAAAAGTAACCATGGAGTTTCTTGCACGTTATTTATTCTCTATAGAAAGCTGGCTTTTGGAATAGGCAACTAGAATCAAACGTATTTATATTTTACTAGCCAGCGGTTTCACCCGCATCCCGTGGAAACTACTTCCCGTACTGGGATAAAAAGTAGCCTATAGCCTTTCTCGATAAATGGGCTATCTAACACTGAAAGAAATTTTCAAATCGGACCAGTAGTTCCTGAGATTAGCGCGTTCAAACAAACAAACAAACTCTTCAGCTTTATAATATTAGTATAGACTATATTTTTGACGTTCATAAGTGCTTAAGTGATTTGATTTTGACTTTGTAAAAAATTACGCATTTGACTTCAAACAGAGTTTCAAACGCTGATTCTGTCCATTAAACTATTATGTTTATATATTATATATCAAAACCAGAACAAAAGGTTTTAGAAAATCTTACAAGTAAGTATCTTGTTCGCGATAAAATCTCAGAACTTATTAACATGTAACCCTCTTTATTCATTAGTTACTAGCTGAGAGGGTGGAGTATCTACGCCGTGTTGTGGTCACTTTCTATTAGGGTTATCACTATAATAGACAAAGATAGATAGTTTTTTTCCTGTATTTGTTTTGGTTTCTTCTTTATGAGCTTACTGTACATTATTAACAAAGGATGGTCAACTGGGTAACTATAAAACTTTCAACTTCTTTTAAAAATTTGGATTAAAGTAAATCAATAAACCACTAACGAATCTAAAAGAATGACGTAGCTATTCCTTGAAACGAAAAAAGAAGTAGATATCAAACAGAGGTATTTAAAAAAACCTTAAATTATTCAGAACAAGAAAAAAGAAATTGGGCAAACGATCGGCTAAGCTTCTTGGAAAAACTTCGTTTTAAACTTCTAATAATTTCCTTCAAGTACGAATCCAATTACACCGAAATAGATTCTTTAAACTCTGACCTTAGAAAACTGCTTCGAATTTAAAACGGTTTGTCAGATGAGAATTTGATACTGAAAATCTAATTTTACGCTGGTATAAATTTTAAGATTTCGATGAAACTTCTATTATATTTTGCAAAACATAAGTTGCTGTGATGTTAATAACTAATTATGCCATACCTTGTTCCCTCTTAATCTCAGCTTTAAGTATGTAAACCCATATTCTATTTCCTCAAGTTAACCCTTACAGCAATTGATTTCAAAATCAGCATGAATTGCAATTAATTCATGCTATCTCATTATTAAATCTAACATAGATTTTTCTTCGTTGTCTTTTATGTCTGTATCATGTATTTCAAATGTACTGTCAATATCATCTTCAGATGACAGCCCTACTATAGGTGAATGTTCTAAGACGACTAGACCACTAGTCTAGCTCCCTTGAATCCCTATACAGACCAATTTCAATGATTCACTTGTTCATATCAAATGTCAACTTCTGAGATCACTGAACTATGTAATTTCATGTTTCGCTTGCTTGTACCTACAGAATATTTTATACTTTCAGTCTGTGATGTGGTTACTGTTTTTATGTTAATCAGATGAATAACTGTTTCAGTTTTGTTAATGGAAAAATAAGTCTTCAGTTAAGGTCCGAAGTCCAGCTAAACCTAGGTGCATGATCTCCATGTTTTTCCTTTTGTACTCCATTATGTACTTTTATTACGTACTAGCTTTCGCCCGCGGTTTCACCCGCGTCCCGTAGCCGGATGGTGACAAACACTATCCTAAAACTTTCTCCCGGGTCTAAGTTACTTTCCCTCTAATTTACAGCCAAATACAATAATTTCCGTAGTTTTCATTATTTTTGGGATAAAAAATTACCTATATTAAAAATGATATACATCGATTCAGTAAACGACTCTGAACAAACTAATTTCAGGATGTGCGTTAATTAAGTTACATGTTGTATATAGATTAGCCCAATGTGTACTTTCTCATGTAGTTCAATAAGGTATAAAAGAGTAAGCTAAGTGTAATTAAGAACCTGTTTCACCACATTCCTTAAAAAAACATTCATCAATCCAAATGGCATCAAATATTCCTTCAACAAACCATCCAGTTAGTCGAGTCGTAATCTGGACTCCAGTAAAATATTTAACGTTATATTTGCTGAAAATAACACCAAGGTCAAAAGTTTTACTTTAACTCCACCACCTGTTTTCAATTCCACCTAAAATTCGATCCGCACTGCAAACAAAATAAACAAGCAAACGGAATGAGGTTTCTAACACTGTCCTCGTTTATAGATAGAATAAAACAGGGATAGAAAACCTTTTGTCTTCAAAGAGGTAAAAAAGAAATAGTTCTTTATAAAAAGTTTAAATGACTCCTCGGAATGTTAAGTAAGAACTGGAACCAAAGAATAGAAAAGTTACTTAAGAAATCGCTCAGCGTACCTAAGTTCGATTTTCGGTTGATGTTCGAATCGATTCAAAAAATCGTCTAGAATAGTCTTGTTAGAAGCTTTGGCTTCGAACAAGACTCACAAACTTATCATAATGGTTTAAAATATTAATTTCTACAAAGCTGAACATAACATGTATAAATAGTAGGTACTTCATAAGTCAAGTCATCCAAAAACGATGTTACAAGAAAGGTTCGCCACCGCTGTTGGTGCAGACTAGAAGCGACATGTTAGACTATTTTACGACAGTTTTACTGCTAACCGGAAAGGCGGGACATGTTTAAAATCCCGCTCTAAATTCAATGTTAAATATGAGATGGATTTGTGATTGGATGACGCTGTTGGTCGTTTCATACCAAATTCCTGGTACAGAGAACTAACGGGAAAATAGGATAGCCAGAAAGCCTATGTTTCAGGTGAGGTTCAATTTGTTGATGAAATTCGAGATGATACCAGAAAATCTGGTTTGGATTCTAAGAATCAAACAACAGTGATCGGATTACAATAGACAGGTATGGAACAGCTGGTATTTCAGAAAATACTCTCACATATAAAGCAAAGATGATACTATAAAACAAAGGAGCCATTCAATATGTAGACAGCCAATCCAAACACATAGTATTGTCATCCTTTTGACACCTCTAATCTATTTGCTCTACGAAAACGTACTTTCAAATATCCTTAAAATATTTCCGAGTCAATACACATTAATGTTTCCAATCCAGTACCAAGCTCAACCTTTATCGATCGCTGACACATTGAACTACTATGCAGAACCTCTCAATAAGACTTCTCAACCATGCGCGAACGGACCTTTACAAACCCACTGGTCACTTAACAACTTTAATACCCTATAATACCCTTAAACTGCCAATCATTTTCAACCGTCTCGCGAAGAACATAAAGTTCAAAATCTTTCGGCACATGTGGATTTATAACATGTAAGTCGATCGGAAATCTGTTTATAATATTTGGATCGGCCAAGGAGAACAGGTGCATTTTATCGTGGCCAAACGGTGGGATAAATTCAGTTTTTCCGATACTAACTGTGTTCTAATGTACGTGGACTGTAGTGTATGTTTTCATGAATATTGTGTGGTGCTGCTGAAATATGTGTAGGTACCTATGTAATAAAATTGATGGTATGACATCGCATCAGATTTACCTCTATGGTTCCGAAGTTGCTATACTTTGTAATGGTTATTGTAATATCATTTGGTAAATTATCACTCACATCTCGAATTTCGATGTTATGGCGGTCGAACATTTTTAGTGTCATACCATGCATAAGGCATTGATTGAAATTGTTGTGATGGCAATAAAACCTTCTAAAAATAAATTCAATTCCAGCTCAACTCAGGACTTCGTCTACAGCATCTGTGATTTCTCTTTAATTAACTTCAGTGCCATTTCGTGTGTTCAAAGTCTTGTAATTTTCAGGTATGAGGCAAAATCCAAGGTTGATGACCTGAAGAACATTTACGGAAGACATAAAGTAGTGTTGTGACGTTGTACTGAAGCATGCCAAAGCAATGGACGTTGATAGACGCCTTGATTGACTGGTGCCCAAACATTATGGCTGAATGCAATGGTTTCTCATGTTTATTCCAAGAGTATTGAATGGGCACCATTAATTAGAGTTCGACATTGCGTAGTAAACAATTCTGAAAGCTTTGGACATGCTTCATTTATATAGCACTTAGATTTATTTATTTGTGTACGTTACACTAATATGTCTATGGCGTAATCTATATATATAAAAGAAAGTAGTGTTAGTTACTCCACTTATAACTCAAGAACGGCTGAACCGATTTAGCTGTAAATTGGCAGGGAGGTAGTTTAGAGCCAGGAGAAGGACATAGGATAGTTTTTATTACAAAAAATAATAATAAAAAATACAATTTATTCCGGACATACAGCGCCATCTATTGTTCAAACCAAAAATCTGCCGGATGCCACTATTCCCCGCGAACGAAGTCGCGGGCAAAAGCTAGTTAGTAATAAACAGAAGTAGTAATTTCTGCGCGTGTTGATTTGAAAATTAAAAATCAAGTACCTACATACAATATCAGTACTCTATTATTCGTTTTTTAAAGACGGATTTTAGAAATTTCTTACTTTACGAGTTGACAGGTAATTTACACCTACAGCTAACAACATAAGTACTACATGTAAAGCTACTGAAAAAAAATATCTTACATAAATACCAAAAAGAGTTATGGTAACACATAATTACATACAAATCAAATCCAAACAACATAAAATTAATAACAACAAGTACACTCAAACACAACATTCTACCAACAACAATAGAGAATTTCCGTCATAAATTAATAATTATTTTGGTAGCAACACTTAATGATAATGGTGTACGAGTGTTCCAGTAATTGTAGCATATAAATAATAATTTTATAGTTATTTTATGGTGAGTGAAGGCATATGAAAATTTCGTGACTAATCTGAATGAACTGTTTCCTTTAGTGCCATTTTTGTGGTTATTTTCGGAGCGTGTAAGTGATTTAGTGATGGAGATACAGGGCGGTATATTCGGACCGCTAACGCTGCGTACTTTCAAAGAAAGAAACATTTATTTGCATAACAAACAGATGGTAATTTTTCAAATAAATTAGAAATTATTTTTCCATATTCGGAAAATAAATTGAAATGCGAAATGTTACATAATGCAACATCACTTTATCGGCGAAGAATCGACGCAGGGAGACCAATTAAGTATCCTAAGACTGCGGAAAAGCCAGGCCTTCATATACAGTAGGTACTTTTTTTTAAAACGAAATAGTGAATATAAAGTTCTTAGTTTTTTTTTTCAATAAAAAAAAAATACACAATTTTACCTATATTTATTTTTATGTTTGTAATCATAGGTGGTTTAAAGATACACAACGAGAGAGAGAATAAGAAAATGGCAATTATTTCCAAAATGTTCTCCCGTATATTATCACCAAGCAACGACGGAGGGTATTAACAAACACACTGAATTCAGCCAAAATTTATACCCCTATATCAGAGGGTGTAAATATTGAGTTCCACGTATAGAGATGTAGGGGTCTTAGCGTTTGTGAGAATTTTGTGAAAACGTTTCTAGAATTTTACCTGATTTGTTGTTGCGAGATGTAAGCTGAATTACCTGGAAATAAGAAGGGAATTAGTAATAGGTACATATACTTGATTCTTAGAAACTTTTATTTATTAATCTTGCAAAGAAAAACTTTTAGAGGTAAAGCCCAATACGTAAGGTACGTAACAATTTATTTTCTATACTTAATAAATAAATAGTATAGATTTTATCTGAGGGCACGGCAGTGCCCCAGCCAAGACTCGAGCAAAGCGGGCACGGCCGTACCATCTTTTCTCGAAGCGTTTCGCGGCTATTTCAGCCCCCTGTATCTTCCATGTGAACAAAGCTAGGAGTTTAGGTTTTCGATGACCAAGAGTAAGTATTAGAACAAGCTCAGTCTCAAAATTACAAGACATTTGAATAAATAGTTTACGAGTTATGAGCGATCAAAGTTACACCATTTTGTCACTGACTCACTCACTGACCGATCATCAAAAGTCTAAGGTACTTCTAGCAAACTGAGAACCTCCAAATTTGGCACCAAGATAGGTTATTAGCTACATATAAAGGGAAAATTATACAAACCTTAAAACTTAATAAAAAATAGGAAACAAATTTATATTTGCGGTTTTTCAAGATCATTGTGTATGAATTTTTACAAGTCAATATTATTGTAATGTGAACAAAACTATTGATATAGTCACAAAATATTGATTTATTATTACAAATAAAGTTGAACAGGACTTGGCTTCTATGCGATCTCAAAACTTTTTACGGTGGAGGAATTGCGTAGAGGATTGGCTTTTTTTTACATTTAATGTTTTTGGTGGGATAGATCTTTACTTGATTCAAAACTGGCCATGAAAGGTCTTCATTAAATAAAGATTTGATTGTTATAACACAATAGTTAAATATTCTAGTTATTCCCAAAAATATTGCCTACGAAAAAAGAGCCGGTAAAACCACGGTGACCAACGATTACAGCTCATAATTACACTATCGATAATCACCGCTCGATGGACTACCGCTGGGAAATATTTTCACTTAACATCCGTGTTCTGACTTGGCTACGTGGAAATAAATACGTGGATTTCCACTGAGAGAAAGAAAACATCACAGTTTGGTTGGTGATTTATTTTTTTAGCTGCTAGGCAATCTTAAGCTGATTAACTCCCCATACCTACCTATCGATACATTTTGTGATATAGAATCCATCTTAACTACACTTCTTTGATTAAGAACTTCCCAGCCCCATGAATCATATGCGATACATCTGTTACTGTTACTGTTATAGCCTTTTTATCGTCCCACTGCTGGGCACAGGCCTCCTCTTACACAGAGAAGGATTAAGCGTTAATCACCACGCTTGCTCAATGCGGGTTGGTGATTTCAGACTATATAGGTTCCTTAAGATGTTTTCCTTCACCTTTCTATCAGCCATTGGTGTCCAAGTTATAAATACCTAGGAAGTACATACAAACTTAGAAAAGTTGCATTGGTACTTGCCTGACCTGGAATCGAACCCACACCCTCATACTCGAGACATACCTATTGTTTAACTATTGTGTCTACATCGTGGACAGTGAAGTAGTTAAAAAATATTTCATAACATCGGCATCACAGAAACTCTTCACAAAAAAAAACCCCCGACGGTAAAAATCTTATTGAAAAATAATAAAATAACTCAAAACCCCCGACTTAACCCAATTATATAGGAATATCCGTCGGGAGCTGCCATTAAACCAGCTAAAGGATTCTAGTGTCGTGAATACAATTATTGAAGAATTGTAGATGTTTAACGATGACATAAAATACACTCAATTAATTGTTGAAATTTCATATAGAAAAGGCAGCCCCCGACGGTTATTCCTATATAATTGGGTTAAGTCGGGGGTTTTGAGTTATTTTATTATTTTTCAATAAGATTTTTACCGTCGGGGGTTTTTTCAAAATTTTTAATTTTGCTTAATTTTATTTCAGACTTTTTAGAGAACATATACGAATTATAGTCTATATAATATGTTATTGCAATATTATTTTGCACCGATATTGTAGCGACCTCTAGTGAGTTACAGGCGTAATTTTTATTATTTGGGAACATGCATTAAGCACGTACACATTGCTGATGAAAACAGAATTGTAATCGGACGTTTTGATTATATTGTAACATTGTTTGGCACTAATATTGTGGCGCCCCCTAGTGATTAATAGCCATGACACCTATCTAAGAACATGAACACGTTGAACGCAAATCTGTTATTGAAAACCACATCAAAATCGGATCATTAGTTTAGAAGGTAGGTGGGAACATTACTTTGCTGTTTAGCACTAATATTGTGGCGCCCCCTAGTGAGTTACAGCCATGACACCTATCTAAAAACATGAACACGTTGAACGCAAATCTGTTATTGAAAACCACATCAAAATCGGATCATTAGCTTAGAAGGTAGGTGGGAACATTACTTTGCTGTTTTGCACTAATATTGTGGCGCCCCCTAGTGAGTTACAGCCATGACACCTATCTAAGAACATGAACACGTTGAACGCAAATCTGTTATTGAAAACCACATCAAAATCGGATCATTAGTTTAGAAGGTAGGTGGGAACATTACTTTGCTGTTTGCACTAATATTGTGGCGCCCCCTAGTGAGTTACAGCCATGACACCTATCTAAGAACATGAACACGTTGAACGCAAATCTGTTATTGAAAACCGCATCAAAATCAGATCATTAGTTTAGAAGGTAGGTGGGAACATTACTTTGCTGTTTGCACTAATATTGTGGCGCCCCCTAGTGATTAATAGCCATGACACCTATCTAAGAACATGAACACGTTGAACGCAAATCTGTTATTGAAAACCACATCAAAATCGGATCATTAGTTTAGAAGGTAGGTGGGAACATTACTTTGCTGTTTGCACTAATATTGTGACGCCCCCTAGTGAGTTACAGCCATGACACCTATCTAAGAACATGAACACGTTGAACGCAAATCTGTTATTGAAAACCGCATCAAAATCAGATCATTAGTTTAGAAGATAGGTGGGAACATTACTTTGCACAAACGCACACACAAACACACAAACACACAAACACACAAACGCACATCTCTCACCCCAAACGCATATACCTGCTCCGTTCCGTCGTGGGTAAAAAAACAACAAAACCCTAAGATAATACAAAACCAGAAACATTAAATCTGAACAGCAAGCAAAAAAAAAATCTCTTAAAGAAAAAACAGGAAAGTTGTGCAGTACCGGAACAGATACTCGAGCCGAGATACCGTTTTTATGCAAAAAAAAGACTCAAAAAAAATTGCTTGAAAAGTTTCCACTTTCTTCACTTACAAGACTATTACTTTGGAGTGCCACTTTTGTTAATATATGATTACAACGTTACATCTGCAATCTTGTGGACACTAATTAAGTTTCAGTTTTCGTATCTTTCGGGACTTTGAGGAAATTTTCCGGGGTAAAGTTTGTGTGGGAGAAATAATCCTGTGATCACGCGTGAAAATCAAGTTTAAGACTTTTAGTAGTAAGATCTAATGACAATCTAATCGTATATTGATTAATGGTTAATGCTCCATGTTAACAACAATATTGATTTTGTCTACAGGCGTCAAATGGATTTATAACGATGTCTAAAACTCTTTATCTCTCGTGAAGTGCCTTTTTGAACATACTCTGTCATCATCATCATCATCATCATCATCATCATCATCATCATCATCTGCCTAGCCTTTTCTCAACTATATTCGCGTCGGCTTCCAATCTAACCAGATATAGTTAAATACCAGTGTTATACTAGGAACGACTGCCTATCTGAACTCTTCAACCCAGTTACCCAGGCTACTATACTCTGTCATATCACTCAAAAAGTATGTTCTAAAAGTCTAAAGACAATTGCAATAGCATAGTTGCAATTCCACTATGCAGTTTCCTTTATAAAAACAACTCGGAGGATCCGCATGCAACACTCCGATAAAGGGATAAACCACTCCAGCTTTTAATTCTTTGGGCAGTCGGCTTTAAATTCAGGAATATTCTCGCATAACTTAGCGATGAAAAAACATGAAAAATTTCAGCCTGAAATGGACACAACGGTTTATGCAGATCACTGTAATGTTTTGGGAGTCTAATTTTTGTTATCATTTTAGTGATGTGGCAGGTTTTTTTGTATATTAAGTTTGCTTTTTATATGTAAATCTGTACTGTAACAGCCTTTTTTATCGTTCCACTGCTGGGCAAAGGGCTCCTCTCACATGGAGAAGGATAGAGCATTAATCACCACACTTGCTCAATGCGGGTTGGTGATTTCAGACTTATAATCCAGGTTTCCTCAAGATGTTTTCCTTCACCTTTTTATCAGCCATTGGTGTCCAAGGTATACTTAGAAAGTACATACAAACTTAGAAAAGCTGCATTGGTACTTGCCTGACCTGGAATCGAACCCATACCCTCATACTAGAGAGGTTGGTTCTTTGCCCACTAGGCCATCACGACTTTTTTTTTAATGTAAATCTATATATATAATAAAATGAAACCCGCTTTTCGTTGTCACGACATAACATGAAAACGGCTTGACCGATTTGGCTGAAAATTAGGGGTAACTTAGACCCGGGAGAAGGTTTTAGGATAGTTTTTGTCATCATCCGGCTACGGGACGCGGGTGAAACCGCGGACCAAAGCTAGTATTTTTATACAAATCAAGTTTTTAACGATATGTGCTGTCAAAAATGGTCCTATAATCGCCAATATTGTTATTTCAGTTTTCAAGTACAGTTTCATGACAGTATGTTTAATACCGAAGTCACATACGACAGGCTTTGTACAACTATAACTACTTATAAAAAGACACTCAATTTTCCAAATGAGGGTCATGCCATTCTATTCAATTTGTTTCAGTTTTTTCGCTAGCAAAGTGCCATCTTCTTTTAAATCCTTAAGACTGCCAATTTGTGTCGCTTACACAGTTTACTTAAACATACTGAGAATAAAAATCAACTACACTATCGCTTTTTCACCTGTTGTAGCACTGTAGAGCGGGGCAGAAATAACTATAACAATTTCAAGCCCCATTCTCATTGTGCTTTACAAATCTAGTCCCGACTTGTTCAAATAAAAGTTTAAAGGTATTACAATATGAACACAGACGGGGCAAGTCCATTAGTGGTCGGCTATACTACCGTCGATATCGAATGTTTAAGTATCGGACCACTCTAGTAAACGGTATTCGAGACTTCGATAATGTCCCCTCTCTATTCTTTGCTTATTAATATTCTGGAGTGGTCATCCATTGTTGATGGATCGTTCGATGAAGGGAAGCAACTGGTGTTGAGAAGCGTGATTCGAAGATATTATATTATGGGTGTGAATATTGTATTTATGAATTGAACAGTTTAGGGTTACAATTTGCCAATAATATGGCCATTTGAGGTAGCTTTCTTTAATATTGGATTGTTGAGGATGTAGGTATGAATGAGGAACTCGTAATGATAAAATGGTCATCCAACAACCATCTGGTCGCACCAAGTGTTGCTTTTGTTTAGCCATAACCTCCTTACGATCCTTTCCTTTCCAAACTAATTTCCTATAAGAAAAAGACGATCAAAAACTACAAGTAAGCAACAAATTTGTTCCGATCATAAATATCATATGGACCAAACAAAAGCCCATAAAAATATAACATCAACACTGTATATAATTCATTTTATTACGAAAGCCATAAAAGCTTATTTTTGATGATGTTACGCAATTGAGGGTCTTAAGTAATAGCAAACTTTGATCGTAAAATTGAACAACTTAGAGTACCCACAGACTACAGACTAAACAGTCGACCGACAGTTGCCCCGACGGTTGCAAAACAAATATTTAAAGAAAATACCTACTGAATAGACATGACGAATGAAAAGAAGTAATGTGTCCGTCTTTTAGATAACATTAGAATGATTGAAGCGTATTTTTTCTTTTGTCTCTCAGACAAATGACAACGAAGATACAACACGTTTCAATTTTGTGTCACGTCACATTTAGGCATAAAGTAGGTACATAAACGTGATGTCACCAATTCCCAAATCCAACCAATGCCTTATATCTTGGTGCATTTTTATTGTTAATATAAAAAATACGTGTCCAATATTTTTTGGTGGGTAATCTAAAAGTCGGACTAATTAGAATCACTATTTTGTAACTATTGTCACGGCTATTCAATTAAAGTTTTTGCTGGTTTGCTACCGACCAAATACATGATCGTTGTTATCTGCGTACTACCATTCATTTCCATACTGATTTATGAATCCGAAAAAACTGTCGGCCGACTAAAAGTTTGTAGTCTGGGTACTCTTACTTCAACATATTTCGCAAGTAAGGTAAGTCTTGTTTCGTTTCTTTGAAAATTCAATACACGTGTTCAGCTTCAGAAAGCTATATTTTATCAAAAGGAAAATCTCACAAGTCCTTTGTTTTAAGATCATTAAAGTTAAGATGAATCGATGTCTGATAATTATGCTTTCAATCGCTATTATTATTATTATGTCAATTAAACGCTTTATTATGATGAAAAATGGCGTAAATTATAATAACTTACACAGATTAAATTTTAATCTGAATTAATATTAACTTTGTAACTAGGGTAATTTTAGGAACACCTATTATTGCAGAATGCTTTGTATGTTTTCAAGATTCATTGCTGAAAAATGACTAAACAAATTATTTATTTTATTTTATTTATATTATATCCTTATGCTGCATTTAACCCACGGAAAGTTACCATAAACTTTTAAAATCCCGAAAAAAAAATTAGACGTATTTTGTACACAAAAAAAACTTTCACGAACTGCTATTAAACACCCAAAGCTTTAGTTTTTGCAGAAAAAAAGTCAGCAATTAAACAGAAATAAGTAAAGAATTTATAAAAAAACGTGATCAACACCGAATACTTTCATAAACTTTGGTTCACTCCAGTTACCTTATAGAATTTTTTGCCCTGCCTAAACATGAATCTATAAAAGTACCTACGAGGGTAACTTTTGGAGGTCGGGGTTTACAGTCAATAAACTTGACTTTGCCCAAGTTTCGATAAAAACATGTGGGGTACGGCTGACTTGTTTTAAAAACAAAAGCAAATCTGATCAAGTTTTTAAATTCTTTGGAACACGTGCCTATAATTTTTATGGTTTGATTTTAAAAATATTTTTTAAGGTATCGTACAAGAGATTTTTTTATGTTCTTATTTTGATTTAAGTTGTAAATTGAATGTTCTTCTAGGTATCATATTTTCCATGAACAATTATTACAGTTAATAGAGTACCTACCTCATTTGGTTCCATGACCGCAAAATCGCTGAAATTTTAAAATGTATTCTGCTTAAACTCAAATTAAATAAAATGTTCCAGTAATCATTAACTCAAAAGTTAAAAAAAAAAAACTTTTACATTATAATTAAGTAATACATGGAATTAAAAAAAACTTTGAGCCTAAGAAGCCAAGCAAATAAGATTATTTACTAACAATTCTATTGCCAACCCCTAGGAAGCACTAAAAAGCTTACGTTACCAAACTTAGTAACGTGTTACTGTTACTAAGTATGGTAACAGTAACAAAAAACTTAATTTTCACCTAGAACACGTGAAATGTTAGGAAAACTTTGTCGAGTGTTTCAAAATTGTTACGACATTTAATTTCCTCGTATTTCACGTGATGAAAACTATGCTTAATTTCAATGAATGGGTACGGGGAAAAGTTTTAGGTTTTCCCTACATTAGGGTAAGGAGAAATAGATGTTTTTGTAGACTTCTTTAGATATCGCAATATTTATATCGATTTCGGGGTATCACGTTTTGTTTTTCACGTCTTATTTTTTAAATGATAATTTGGTGATTCATGATGGATGACCAATTTCAACTAACATAAGTATCTGTGAAAACTAGAATTTCACAATAATTGTGAAATTCTAATTATTAATTTAAATGGTTTACTACCATTTGGTTAAAAAAAAAACTTGCAAAAATACATTTGGTACAAAACATGCGCCAGCCTAATCAGTCATATAGATCTATTACAGGTTCTTACGAAAACGAATCCCTATTGTCAAGTTCGTTGCAATTATCTTTTCTCATCTTTACCCCACTTAAAACCAGTCCAACAACAAAAATAGGTACACTTCAAGACATAAAACTTAGCACAGCACTATGAAAAATTAACAACACAACACAAACTTCGTAGTCTGGCCCATTTCCATTGCATTTCAGTTCAGTTCATGTTGTAACAACATCGGAACACGTACTATAGTTTTTGCTTGCTATTGTTGAGACAGTAGAAGACAGCTTGTCTTTACCACGAGTTGCAAGCTATGGTAATAAGCCTGTAGAATGTTAGTATGCAAAAAGCTTGTCGAAGTAAATAGTATACAGAGTGAAGTGGTTGGTTGGTGTATGAAATAATAAATACATACTGCCTCGTTGGTCTAGTGGTCGCAAGCGCGGCTGCTGTGCTCGAGGTCTCGGGTTCGATTCCCGGGTCGGGCCGAAATCGCTATGTGGGTTTTCTTAAACTTTCACAAAGCAGCCCGTAGTCTGGAAGTTGGTGATTGATTCACCCGTGCATCGGAGAGCACGTAAATGTCGGTCCTGCGCCTGATCTCTTTCCGGTCGTGTCGGATTGCCGTCCCATCGGGTTATGAGAGTGAAGGAATAGGGAGTGCACCTGTGTCTATGCAAATGCTTGTGCACTATAATATGTCCTGCGCAGCTGGCTGATCTCCTTAAATGAGAACAGCCGCCGTGGCCGAAATCGGCCGTGGACGCCATTAATAAATATGAGTAAGGGTCACTTTTCAAGAATAGTACAGACATAGATATGTGGTTGTTATGTTTGAATCAAGGGTCTTCTTCAAACATTTAACATTTAGCATGAACCCTGCTCAAAAATTGAGTTGCAAGATTTCATTACAGACACACAAACAACCGTGACGATAAATAAAAGCTTGTATAATATAATGTAAATATAACTTCACAAAAATTATGCTCGTTACGAAAAATTTAATGACGTGCAAAAAGACAGTTCAAAAAGTTACTTTGATTGAAGTAATGATATAGACGTAGATTTGCCTGATAATAGTATAATGGACAAAATGGATGATTCTATCATCTCCCGAGCCTTTTCACAACTATGTTGGGGTCGGCTTCCAGTCTAACCGGACTCAGCTGAGTACCAGTGCTTTACAAGGAGCGACTGCCTATCTGACCACCTCAACTCGGTTACCCAGGCAACCCGATACCTCTAGGTAAGACTGGCGTCAAGCTTACTGGCTTCTGACTACCCCCTAACGACTGCCAAGGATGTTCAATGAAAGCCGGGACCTACAGTTTAACGTGCCATCCGAAACACAGTCATTGTTGTCCAAGATATACTTAGAAAGTACATACAAACTTAGAATAAGCATTGGTACTTGCCTGACCTGGAATCGAACCCACGCCCTCGTACATACCTACATGAGAGGTTGACTCTTTACCCACTAGGCCACCACGACTTTAAATGAATGATTCTAGTACTTGTTAATTTCACATAGGTTGGTTTATTTCGCCAAAACGTATTTACCCCACGGTGTAAATACATCTTGGTACCCATCGGGGTACCTAAGTGATATTTTTGTAAGTATAATTTTAATTGCACAAGATCATGTAAAACATACAAATTAACCCAAACTGCTTATAACAGAACTTTGTCCTTTATTTCCTTAAACTCCTTTCAAATGGGTCTGATCGTAAAACCTCTATGTGTTCAACCTCATTTGCATAACATTATGGCGTGAATCGGGAAACTTTTATATGGAAAATATAATTTTATGGTGTTTTCAGTATTGGCCGTATTACTGTAATAGCGCTGGTTTTTATTTCGTTGTTTCAGTGTATGGCAATCGTGTTTCCTGAATTGTGTACAGCGTATATTCATGAATGAATATTCTTATAGAAAGAGAGTATGGATATATGTATAATCTTTTCAATTTAAGGATAGGTATGTAGGTTTTCTCAAGTTTTTTAAACCTAAATAAACGAAGACTATTTTATTCGGTTTCTACCTAGTCCCCATGGTTTCACCCGCGTCCAGAGGAAACCAACTCCCCCAGTCGGATAAAAAATAATATATGTTATTTTTCAAGCCAGACTATCTATGTATGTGACATTAATTTAAACCAGCTCATTTGTTTTGATGTGAAAGCGCCACAGATAGACAAAAGTTACTTGCGTATTTGATAAGAATAAATAATAATAATAATAAGCCCCGCAGGGCATCTGAGGCGGATGACGGGGAGTAGCGACCCCGCGGGGCTATATATCCGAGTGCTCCAGGGAGAGTATACTGTCCCCCATCTCCGGCTTGCCGGAGTGAAGCATGACGGGGGATAGGTCTCCCGCCTCTTGGCTTTCCTTCATCGGCCGGTCAGAGTGGAGTCGCTAGAGCAGGGTTAGCAGCCCACTCGGAGGGTAGGTGCCTCGTGGTAAGTGGCGAGTGGGCCGGTGATGCTGGACCCACAGGGAGCGCGTGATCTGCGTTTAAAGTCCGCCGAGGTATCCTCACCCTTCAGCCCCTCATGTACCTGTTGCCCCCTTGTTGCGATTTAGCGACTGATTCCCGGGGGCCCAGTAAGTGAGGTGGCGAGTCTCCACCTGCCATTTTTACATGTATTTAATACATTGTCATCGGCAGGTGCCATAGTTCCCGTAGTTTCCCCATTCCTAGTCCATTAGCATCCCATCACAATAGCCCAAGTAGTTTTCATCCACAGTTAGCAATAGTTTAGCACAGAACCGGGGATTGTCCTTGGGTACATTTCTATAGTGTATACAGGGATAATCGTCGGTTTTGTGTCACCATTTCATTAAAGTTGTCTCAAAAGGGCTTCAGCGTGTTGGCTTCGGCCCCACGTTCGCCTCCCAAAAATCCGGGACTCTATAGTCCCGAGGTCTGGTAGAGACATACAAAATAATAATAATAAGCCCCGCAGGGCATCTGAGGCGGATGACGGGGAGTAGCGACCCCGCGGGGCTATATATCCGAGTGCTCCAGGGAGAGTATACTGTCCCCCATCTCCGGCCTGCCGGAGTGAAGCATGACGGGGGATAGGTCTCCCACCTCTTGGCTTGCCTTCATCGGCCGGTCAGAGTGGAGTCGCTAGAGCAGCTCTGCTCGGAGGGTAGGTGCCTCGTTACCACGAGTGGCGAGTGGGCCGGTGATGCTGGACCCACAGGGAGCGCGTGATCTGCGTTTAAAGTCCGCCGAGGTATCCTCACCCTTCAGCCGCTCATGTACCTGTTGCCCCCTTGTTGCTATTCAGTGACTGATTCCCGGGGGCCCAGTAAGTGAGCTGGCGAGTCTCCACCTGCCATTTTTACATGTATTTAATACATTGTCATCGGCAGGTGCCATAGTTCCCGTAGTTTCCCCATTCCTAGTCCATTAGCATCCCATCACAATAGCCCAAGTAGTTTTCATCCATAATTAGCAATAGTTTAGCACAGAACCGGGGATTGTCCTTGGGTACATTTCTATAGTGTATACAGGGATAATCGTCGGTTTTGTGTCACCATTTCATTAAAGTTGTCTCAAAAGGGCTTCAGCGTGTTGGCTTCGGCCCCACGTTCGCCTCCCAAAAATCCGGAACTCTATAGCCCCGAGGTCTGGTAGAGACATACAAATATAATAATAATAAAAATGCTACAATTACATAAGTAAATGAGAGACCAAAGGATTCATTATAATTCAGAAAATTAATTGAACATGAACATCGCCCAATTAAAGCCGCCGAACAATTTGGGTTTCACAGCAGTTTCCACTAAAAAATATTGTCGAAACCCAACCTTTTAAATTGGTGAACCAGAATTATTTTAATTCCTCGGGTCAGAGTGTAATCAACTTGTAAATTATCAAGTAATTTCATTAAGAATGTAAACAGTTTGGGTAAACTGTGAAATCAGGCCTTTTAGACCCCCATTTATATTAGGAAAATTCTAGCCGTTTAAATGTTTTTAAAACTTTACGTCACCTTCTTTTTGTAATTAGCATGAATAACAGTTTCTGAGCACCTTCAACAGCGGTTATTAATGCTTTAAGAGAAAATAATAGATAAGCTGTATGTAAAATTAATCAAAATCGGACATAAGTGGCTTAGAAAAGTAGAAGTGAAATTATCCGCCCAAGATATCGCGAAAGTAGTTTCATTACTTTTTTAAAGCTCGGCCAAACTATCTAACCTATATTTACGAAAATGATTATCTCGTCAAATTGTGGAACTCATATTTACCCTCCGGAGAGACACGATAAACTAATGAGTGTAATTAGCACACATTCTAATCCATCAATCACAGGTCTGATAGGGAGGCTCAAATTACACTATCAAAACATGTGATTTGCATAGTAATATACTAACTACATAGATAAAGTATATGTATAAAGCCATCAACTTCAAAACAGAATGACGTAACACCTTCTATTCACAGTGATGATAAGACCTTTTCAACTTAGACTATTCTTACGACGGATAAGCATTAACAGCCAAGGTTAATCGTTCAGGCCCATCAAAGAATCAAAAGACAAGCCTAAAACACGAAGCCTTGCTTTATCGTCATCTAAATTACTTCCAAATTGCTTCGCCATCGAAATTTGTTGTTATTTTAAGTCATTAAAGAGGGGTGGGTTGTAACATAAACTCTTATTATGAAAGTTGGGCGGCCATTAGCCGGCCGAAGGAGGGTCGGGCCCACGGAGGACACAATGACTAGCAGAGGTGCCATAACGGAAAATCTGCTAAGTAGCGCGCCTAAATGCGGGTGAGCGGGGGACGAGGAACGTTACTGTTATCGCCGTTACACGCCTTCTTTGGACCCGATCACTTTTTGTAATACCAAAAATCGTTGACAGATGTCTTAAGGAACCCGAACGACAAGTCCCGAACTGTTCGTTTTCACCGTACGTATTTGACCTGGACGAAGGCGTCTGACCTACCTGCGTTATGGCATCTCTGCTCACCATTTCTTACTCCGTGGTAGGGCCTTTGAAGGTTCTAGCTTTTAAGCTGTATATATGGACGTAGCTGCTTTGACAGCTTGTACTAGGCTTGATAACTGTGAGAATAGCTTGAGGCGTGAAGTAGAATGGCGTGCGAAATGGGATATTTTCTTTGGACGGCTTATCGTTGAGGCGTGGGGTTTTTACTCGCGGTTTTTATTCGGTAAGGCTGCGTTTTTTTTTCGAGGAAGCAGGATGTTGAAATATGTTTTTTATGAAAAAAAAATGTGGTAATGTTCGTTAATATTGCCAGATATTTTTAGAGGCATGCGAAACGAAGTTTTTTTCTAGATATAAATGACGAACGAAGTTGCGAGCGATATCTAGTGTATTTACTAGTGTAATAATAAAAAAAAATATCAAGTTTCTAATTAAAGTGAATACCTACTATGAATAAAATAGAATAAACATTGAAAGAGTTTCTTAGAACTAAAATACGGGACTATTTTTAGATTTCCCCAAAACAGCTAACTAAATTATTTTCGTTTTGTTCGTTTAAGTTGTATTTATATAAGTATTGAGCAAACATAAGCTGCTTAAAAATAAACTTGTGAAGAAATAATTAATGAGTCCAGCAGGTCAGAATATATTT
This sequence comes from Helicoverpa assulta, assembly GCA_963856015.1. Lineage (NCBI taxonomy): Eukaryota > Metazoa > Arthropoda > Insecta > Lepidoptera > Noctuidae > Helicoverpa > Helicoverpa assulta. The sequence goes on from CAWLCW010000008.1 coordinate 2,776,515, forward strand.
AAAAAACTTTTATATAAAGATATGAAAACACGTGAAAAGCCTTATGTTGTAAAGATATATTTGGTTGAAATAATTTAGTAGGCCTTTCAAGTGGCTTAGATGGTTTGAAGGGACTTTAATATTTAGGTCACTGTACGTTTAAAGAATATTTTATTTATGATGTAAGATTGACTTCTAACTTAAACATAAACTAGTTTATTATTTACAACAAATCAGTTTATTATTTTATGAAAGCTTCTTTAGTGCCAAAACTATACCTATTATTTAAGATGAAAGATTTTGCCAGTGTTATTTCTGAAAATTAAAACGAACGATTGACACGTGTTTAACAAGTTGGTATTTTTTTTAAACGCTTTCCCAACAACTGATTATCTTTTAGTAACTACTTTGTCTAGGTTTTACCATGTATATGGTAACGTTTTTTTATTTTCCAAAATTGTCTTTCATCTATTGCCAGCCTTTTATGGATTGCACATAATCATCCTCCGAACCTTTTTCCCAACCATGTTGGGGTCGGCTTCCAGTCTAACCGGATTCAGCTGAGTACCAGTGCTTTACAAAAAGCGACTGCCTATCTGACCTCCTCAACCCAGTTACCCGGGCAACCCGATACCCCTTGGTTAGACTGGCGTCAGGCTTACTAGCTTCTGACTACCCGTAACGACTGCCAAGGATATTCAATGACAGCCGGGACCTAAAGTTCAACGTGCCATACAAACTTAGAAAAGTTGCATTGGTACTTACTTGACCTTTTTTTTTTTTTTTTTTGTCGCTGTGCTAAAATGACCTGGGATTAAACCCGCGCCCTCATACTTGAGAGGTTGGTCCTTTACCCACGGCCATGGATTGCATACAAATCCTCAAAAAAATTGCACGCCAATAAACAAACTAAATGCAATAAGCAACAAGCATTTAGTTTGTAAACTGCCAACAGGAACGTCATATCACTTGACACTGTTGACGAGCGACATCTGCAAGCGTCCAGAATATTTGATGGCTGATGACGGACACCTCCTACATTGGTTGGAAACTAGGTGTTAGGAGCAATCGAGATTTCGGATTTAGATGTTGGTTTGTCAATAAACGCAATTGCTAACAGATGTTCTGAATGTTTTGTTTTTATCACGTAGCGGGAATTAAAAATTAGGAACATCAATCAGTCTCAAATAAAATGTCTATAGGGCAGTATTGGTCAACATTTTGGAAACTTATTAACTTTGTTATATCCTCCGACGAACGGACGCATCACCACAGAGACAGCTTAGTGAAAGTTATTTAAAACACGAAGATATTTCGACCCGAAAATCGAATCCGAGACTTCGCGTATAGTAGTCGCTACCACTAGGCCGATGACTCATCAACTTTTACTAAACAACTATGAAGCAACGTCATCTCAAATCTTCCGGCTGAACCCAATTTCACGCTAACATGTCATACAGTAACCCTACACTAGAATGCTAAAAGCTAATTGAAAATTAACTAAAAATATTCGCTGTTGGCAACCGTGTCTGACGTACAGATTGACAGGTTTCTTTGTTACTGACACCGTTGTGTCTAACGGTTGTGAATTTCTAAATCGAGATCTTTGGGTAGAATATACAGGATTAAGTTTTGGACGTGTCCGTCCATTCGTCCATCCGTCCGTTAATGTCAAAATATGTGTAACTAAATTGTGATGTGATTAAATTGAGGGATTAATCAGACAAGACCTAATGTAATAGAGGTAGTGTCGTCCTCTTCACCGTGTCCGGTGACAGCGATCCAGACTATTTGTCTGCTCTTTTATGAGCTTTCTGATGACTAGCAAAACCAAGCTTGGTCTTTTACATCGTGTACAGATAACCAATAACTTGTTTCTTTATCAACGAAACAATTTGCGAATGCAAGTGCAACTTCCACGATTAATAGAACTTTTCGCTGTAACTAAATGTCATGTTACTAGCTACTAGTAGACTTTTCCGTTCAGAATACCTGCTCGTGTGTTTTCAAATTTAAACGGAAACCACTTCTTCATTTAATTAAAAAACACACTCATCATACGAGATGGGTGTCCCTCAAAATTCTATCATGAGACTGAAGTTTGGAAATAGGCGTGTTTTGTGCATTACTAGTGTTTTATTAATATAACACTTAAATTAATCATCATATTAACCTTGGATCACTTCTCAGAAAGTTACACGATAATGTCAACGGCATCTTACATCACGAAAATAAATGTCAAAGTTAATCTTAAAAATATAAAAGAAGAACAGCAAAAACTCTCAAAAGGGTAATTACACTCAAAGGCTTGGATCAAATGTTGGGTCATGTTAACCCTTCTAAAATTACCTTAACCAAATCCAAGATCATCCTTGTAAATGTGAACATTACACACGATAGAATTAGACAAGTTTAGGGTTTATCCTGAAATGTAAAACATAGATTATCCCCTTTCTTTGACCTAAAAGGCGAAACTTGATCCTTTAAACCTAATATTAGCAGGTTTCTCTGGGTTATTTTGTCAGGTAGGTACCTCATTTACAATAAATTAGTGTTAGTAAAGAGTGCAAGACAATCCCAATAAATGAATCTCGCTTCCGTTGTCATTCGAGTCCTGAAACAACTCGTGCACCCGCATAAAAAGCAAAGAATCTATAGCCTTCCTTAATTAATGGTCTGTATTGAAATAAATTGCAAATCACTAATTTCTGAAATTGGCGCGTTGAACCAAAAATCAGTTCAAAGCTTTTTAATATCGACATAGACTGGAAAAAGACTATCCAACTGCTATTATCAGGTAACAGGAATTGCGTTTTGTTTATCAAGCAAAACCATCTTAAGTAACTATAGCTGAGGGTTGTACTGGCACCCCCATGAACCCTTGTCTTAACCCTAATAAATCGTGTCCATAAACCGGTACGATAACAAAATGTTTAACAGCAGCAAAAGTGCAAGCAAAGGTGGGTATGGAAACTCTTGGATGCAAGGTGACAAAATACATATTAGAAATAAAATTATTAAAGAAAATCTCCTTTACTTTGTTTCTTCATAATGTAACGATTACCAATAACTGGCCTGCGTGATGATCAGCCATCAGATCTGTCATCAGCTTGGAGCCTTGTCAGGGTCGAAGCACTTCATTTAAGACCCTTGAATTGCCATGTACTCAATACGAGCCAAACAATACCGAATTTTACATTGACTACCGAAGCAGAACAATGATCTTCAATTCCACAGACCACGAACATGCATGCACACTAACATTCTAAAGGAAAGATTTGATTTTATGTTTGTTTGTGCTAACTAAGCTCCAAAAATACTGTACCGATTTCAATTTAATTTACCGACACTGTTTAGAAGCTACACTAGTGAAACTGTATCCCCTGGTGACACAGACTATATTTTATCGAGGGGAAGTTTCTCCGGGAAAACCCGTGAGGAAACAGCTAGTTTAAAACAATGTAATGATGAAAAAAGCTCTGAAAATAACAATGCAATCAGCCTACCAGACAACTGTATCGTTAATTGGATGACTAATTATATTTTACAGTGAACCGTGGTTGGTATTCGAAATTGCACTTGCAATCATCGGTGATGCGGGAGAAAATGAGGGAGTAAGTCCGGATGACAGGGGCGGATTTAGTGTAGGCACCGTGGGTCAGGATGCACACAACCCTAATTTAATTGTGACGTGAAACTCATTTATCCTCTTAATTTACTCTGGGTACCTAAAAACTTCTTAATGTAGGTACTTCCTTAGGTACTTTCTTATAAAAAAATCCCTATGTACCCCTAATGAGCTCTCTTATGTACTCCCTTATATACCTACTACCATATGTCCAAGTCATGGTGGCCTAGTGGGTAAAAAGCCAACCTCTCGAGTATGAGGGCGTGGGTTCGATTCCAGGTCAGGCAAGTACCAATGCAACTTTTCTAAGTTTGTAAGTACTTTCTAAGTATACCTTGGACACCAATGGCTGATAAAAAGGTGAAGGAAAAACATCTTGAAGAAACCTGGACTATATAGTCTGAAATCACCAACCCGCATTGAGCAAGCGTGGTGATTAATGCTCAATCCTTCTCCGCGTGAGAGGAGGCCTGTGCCCCGCAGTGGGATGATACAAAGGCTGTAACATGAACAACAACATATGTACTACCTAATGTACCTATTCCCTTATGAACTCTCTTATTTATTCCCCCTATTTTCTCTATTCTTTACTGGTAATTTGTGACCGATGCTTGAACACGGGATTCTACCTATGATTACTACAACTTACAACCAGATACATTTTTTTTTATATTTTCTTTAGTTTTATGAATATGTATTTAATTTTTTTGTGACCCGGATCCGGCCCTGCCGATCATTTTGATGGTCTAGTAATATTTAATGTCATTACTTATTAAATGTTCTGGACTTTCAGTGTGTAAACTTATTTATTTTGCATTTTTCCGTAAAATGTATATTTTTAAAAAGCTTTTAATTTTGGTTTGAAAAATTACTGACGACATATTTATTTCGACGCCTGATTGATGTTCTTTCTTTTATATATGTTTTATGTTCATATATATTGTGTATATAGTATTTTATTTTTAGATTTGTATAAAGATAAGTAGTTTAAGTTTGTATATATAGTTGATAGTACTTACTTTATAAACAAAATTTAAACTTAATCAAATTGAAATATTTTCTTTTATTTACCAACAATAAAGAAATATCTTTCCAAGAAAAGAAACTAGGTTAATGTAAAAACGCAGTAGATATAGTTGAAAAACGACATTATTGTGTAAGTTGCTTTTGCTTATCATTCTACGGAAATTGTAAAAGTCAGTCAAAGGAAACCGGTTATTGTGGCTGCTATAGGAGATTGGCTACCCTATTTGTGCTGTAATTATTGTATTTGCTTCAGTAATTTAGTGGTAGTGACGTTAAAAAATACGTCATCGTGGAGACACTTACAAAGTAAAAGAAAATGTACATTAATTTTTTGGTGCGTAGCAAATCGTCTAACTATTCCGGTCTGTCAAATTATAACTTCCAGAGAGTTCATTTTGGTTCAAACAATTTGGTCAAAAAAGGGTACATTGAATTGGATATTAACAATTGATTTTTGTTTAAAAAATATCAATAGGTATTATTTTACCTGATAATGAATGAAACCTAAGAAAACACTTCCAGTGGCTGTATAAAAATCTATTTCATTTCAAAAGCTCTATTATATTTTACATATTCTACTTATTTATATTTCACATTTCAAAAACCACGGAATTTTTTTAGGAATTTCCAGAAAGAAACATGTTCATACTAAATCAGTTTAAATGAAAAGCCTAATAAGAAAGGAAAAAATATCTTTATTGTATTTAAGATTCATCAAATCAAAGCCTATTTCGATCGTGAAGTCAGTTATACAAGGTGTTGATTTGCATTTGTGCCATATTTCAGGAGGAGGACATAAAATACGTAAATAATCGATTGGAATTACAGTAGACTGGAAATAGCTAATATGCACTGCTTTTTTTGTCATTGTAATGTCGTAGTATTTCAGAAGTAATCCAATTTAATTTTCATCAAATCTATTGAAGAGAAGGCCTCTTATAAGTCAGTTTAATAGTCAATTAGGGTCACGTTCTTAATGATAAGTATCAATATTTGCAAACAGCAAGAACTACAACTTTTACTTTCAAAAACACTTATCTTTACTAATATTATAAAGCTGAAGAGTTTGTTTGTTTGAACGCGCTAATCTCAGAAACTACTGGTCCGATTTGAATCAGTGTTAGATAGCCCATTTATCGAGGAAGGCTATAGGCTACTTTTTATCCCGGTACGGGAAGTAGTTCCCACGGGATGCGGGTGAAACCGCTGGCAGAAGCTAGTTTCTTATAAACTTTGGCATAACGTACTGACGAATTTATATCCCGACCAGGTAAGGACTGACGTTAAACTCAAGCAAAACATACTTAATATTAAAATCGGTTAAGCCCGAACCACTACTGATTTGAAACATTTCCAGCATCCTTTAAACAAAGAAAAAGGAACAAAACATCTTCTTCCAGCCAGGAGGCACACAAAAGGCGGTTTTATTCCTCGATCTAGACGTATTGTCTAGCCTGAATAGGTGCGAATGAAGGCTTGCCTGGATTTTGGGAGACTCTTTTATTCATATGGGCTCCTAGATATCCCGTACCATTGGATAGCGATATTTGAATTTACGAGATTTTTTTTTTTTGGTGAATAATGAACCGATATTAATAACCGGAAACCAATAATATTCATATTGACGACAGTCAAAAATATTGAAAAAGCTCGGAAGATGATAATTAATTATCTACCTATCCTTTCCCCAACTATATTGGGGCCAACTTTCAGTCTAATCGGATGCAACTGAGTATCAGTGTTTTACAAGGAGCGATTGCCTATCTGATCTAAACCCAATTAACAGTTAATACTAACTAATTACATATTTCAGGAAATTATTAATAGCTATAGGTACATGAATTTATATAAACACTGCATTGTAATTTAGGGCGTAACCTTGACCTCCAAACTCATCCCTAACTCGAAAACCTCCAACTATCCAAAGCAGCTCACTTACAAAATACCTTGTGGTTTCGCTCACTAGTTTATCACGTGAACAAATGGTAACCCCATTCACGTCGGTTGATGGATAGCGTAAATATATAAACTGTTGGTACAAGGACCTTTCGTTTTTGGTGGAAATGCTTGGTATATTATGTTCATCGTTTTGATTCTTTGCATTGAGTGGGATTTTGTGAGTATGCTCGGTGTTTGCTTACGTGAGGTGAAGTTTATTTGGCGTTGTGTTAGTATGATAATTTGGTATACATATGTGACAAAATGCAGGCGAAGTCGAACGATTTAATGTTTTGTGAGAAATGCGAATATATACGATAACATTCCCTTGCTCCAGCGCTAAAATACTCAAATACAAATAGTTATTTAGGTATTTTACTAGTATTATTACAGTCAGTCAACCAACTCCTTTAAATTGCAATAGAAACATAAGCTGGATAGTCCATTAAAAACCAAGATTTTAGTCGTTCTATACCTCTTATAGGTATCTCATCATCAGGGAAATAATAATCACCAACAATGAAACCCCGAATAACATTTTCCCAGCCTACACATATTATTAGAAAACTCGGAAAATATATGTAAGTATAATGTAAGAAAACATCGCGTGACTAAACCATATACATTCACTGTGGTATTCTAACCTAACTTGTCATACGTCACAGTATGAGTGAAACATATTTATTATGCTAATACAATATTCCCAAATGTTTCGACGTGAGTACGGAGAATATTCGTCATATGGGGAAAATGCAATGGAAATATGTTTTCAATTTCTAAATGGGTTTTGAGTAAGTATGTATGGAGAACCGGCTCGTTGGTTTAAGAAAGAAAGGTATACTTTTCACTCGGACAAAGAAAGTCCTCTACCGCGTCTTTCAGTAACAAACTCAAAAATGGTGATCTTTGAGTTTTCGTTTTACACGAATTTTCACACGGTTTTCAACGACATAAAGATATGAGGTCTTGTTGGAGTTTTGGTACATTGGTACATCCTTGAACGCAGCCGGGGTGGGGCCGCTAGTAATATTATATAAAAAAAAACAATAACGTTACTGCTAGTTTTTCGATTTTGTTCTCAACTAGCTTTCGCCCGTGGTTTCACCCGCGTCCCGTAGCCGGATGGTGACAAAAACTATCCTAAAACCTTCTCCCGGGTCTAAGTTACCTTCCCTGTAATTTACGGCCAAATCGGTCAAGCCGTTTTCATGTTATGTCGTGACAACGGAAAACGGGTTTCATTTATACAATATATATAGAGATTATTATGTACAAAGCTTTAGGTAGGTACTAGATTGTATTATGTAGTTTTTCTACTTAAATAAAGTAATTTCAGACTCACTGTTCGTAATTCTGTGGTATGGACCTACTTTAGGAAACCTTCTGAGAAAAATGGTTCGTGGTGTATGTTTTTATCAAGGAAGGTATGAAAGGTCATCATCCTCATCCTCATCCTCCGAGCCTTTTCCCAACTATGTTGGGGTCGGCTTCCAGCCTAACCGGATGTAGCTGGGTACCAGTGCTTTACAAGGAGCGACTGCCCTATCTGACCCCCTCAACCCAGTTACCCGGGCAGCCCAATACAAGGAAGGTATGAAAGGTACAAAGAATAAAAAGTACTCAGAAATTCAATCAATCTTGTTTGGATCAATGTTTCTGACACTTTATTTAGTGGTCAACTTAGTACATGAAACTAACTTAACCATTTACTTTCCTATTATGGAAAAACCGGAATCAATAACCGATAGACCGAAAATAGCGTGAAAAAGTTAACTGAAAAAATAAAGAACGTTTGTTTGGACAAAACCTAACTTAGCTAATTTTAATGTTGGTAACTACTTCCTTGAGTTAAAGTCGTGGTGGCCTAGTGGGTAAAGAACCAACCTCTCGGGTATGAGGGTGTGGGTTCGATTCCAGGTCAGGCAAGTACCAATGCAACTTTTCTAAGTTTGTATGTACTTTCTAGGTAAATCTTAGACACCAATGGCTGATAAAAAGGTGAAGGAAAACATCTTGAGGAAACCTGGACTATAAAGTCTGAAATCACCAACCCTCATTGAGCAAGCGTGGTGATTAACGCTTAATCCTCCTCCGTGCGAGAGGAGGCCTGTGCCCAGCAGTGGGACGATAAAAAGGCTGTAACAGTAACTACTTCCTATCGTGGAAACATCTGAAAATTAGCTCATGGTTGGTTGAGAGTTTAATTTAAAGGTGATATACGTGGATCCAATCAAACTCTCTGTCGGTCTGATACCGAGTATCTTATCATTGTAATCAACAATATGTTAATTTGCTTACTAAGTATAGTAAGAATTTCAATATAAGACCAATCGCCTCTTGTAAGCGAAACAACAGATAGATCTAATATTGGGAATGGCCGTAAGAGACTCAATCCTTCAACGTAAGTCGAGCTGCAACAAAGCAACAAGATTACGTTTTAATATAGTTTACGATAGTTTTATACATTTTAAAGTATGACGCATTAGCGCTATGTAGTTCATCGGTTTACGATCTTATGGACTTTGTTCATACTTTGTAGGATCATATTAAAATACTGTTCAGTTGCTAGCCTATACAATTTCATTTATAGAGTATACTTTTAAAGTTGCATTTTATCCTTTCCATATGTTAAACTGAAAAAATACGTGGATGAAAAATTTTTTTTTACAAAGATAGGTATTTTCTTTGAAATGTATAAATTATTTTTCTAGTAACTATTGCACATAAATTATTTTGTATAATTGATTAATACATTTTTAGCTCAATTTGGATTGTATAACATTGTCAGGACTAGATAGGAAACTATATGAAATATGTAAATAATTTTATTTTCTTTTAAAAAGAGAGTCCATGGAGTTTCTTGCCGGTTCTTCTCCATGAGACCAACTCTTTGGAACCGTGCACCTAACTTTGACATTTGAAATAAAAAAAATTGAGTTTGAGTTTAAAGGTAATGGGGCAGTCAGAAACGAAATAACTTTGGTGCATAAGTGATTGATGCAAAGGTGCCTAAACTAAACGCACTTTTTTACCACGATTTAAATAACTCGAATTGGTATCATATCAAGTTAATTTCAGTAATAAAAATAGCACAAAAGGTACTTGCAAAGCAAAAGTAAGTGATAAAGAAAGGTAAATTAGCGCTGAAGTCTTGCTTTTCTCCTCACATTGTTGGCTAAAAGCCACGTTGAGATAAGCGCTGGTATTACAGTCCGTGTCTTCATACAAAGGGTTTTAGCTCATTTCTATCTGATTATGTTGCTAGTTACTTGTTCCTTGGTTGGTTGTTTTAACACATCTATATACATATAATAAATCTGTAGAAAAGTAATTTTTGTACATTGAAGAAATTGACAAAAAAAATATACCCCATGCGCCAGCCTGATGACTCATGTCGTCATCTATCCAGCTATTCCTCAACTATGTTGGTGTTGGCTTCCAGTCACCAAATCTGTTCGAGTACCAATATTTTGCTTGGAGCGACTACCTATCTGATCTCTTCAATCCAGTCAACTACACAAGACGTTATCCATGGTAAGTCTGACCGACTTCTTTTGTTTAGATAAATGGTCACATCCACAACACAACCTTGATCGATGAATCTGTGCGGCTGCTAAGTAGTAATCCTAATTATATTGTCACGTGAAAAAAATGCACCTACGGGATAAGTATTATTTTGACGATTCTATATTGCCCACGCAGACGATGTCGCGGGCAACAGCTAGTTTGCAATAAACTAACACTTTTTCGTTTTGCATATTAGAAAAGTTGAGTTAGACCTACTATTTTCCAGTTAGGTCTGTAGTTCCGTGTTGCGATATTATAGGAGAGGTATAGGAATAGTTCTCGCCTCACATATCTTCGAACACATCATTGCTTACCATTAGGCGAGAGAGCAGTCAAACGCGTAGTTTTATAAAAAAAACTAGCGACAGGCTCCGGCTTCGCACGGCGTAACAGTATTTTCCCACTATTTGATGTATGTTATTGTACATATAAACCTTCCTCTTGAAACACTCTATCTGATAAAAACCGCATGAAAATCGGTTGCGTAGTTTTGAAGATTTAAGTGTACAAAGGGACATAGGGACAGAAAAAGCGACTTTGTTTTATACTATGTAGTGATGTATAGAAGGTCTCAAAATATACATAAGTGTAACTTCGGTATCCTGTAGTATTTATGAGTAGTAGATACTACTACACGTTGAAAAGAAATAATGAAATACAACAAACAAAATAATACATGGAAAGACAGGATCTTTATAGCCACCCAAAGAGCATACGCTGCAAAAATATGATCTGTACAACACGCCACAAAAAGGCTCTATTTAGTAAAAATCTGTTAGATATGGCACCCAAGATCTATAATAAACTACCGAAGCATATTTTAAATATCGAAAATAAAGATTTATTCAAAAAACGTTTATATGAATTCTTAGTTACAAAATGCTATTACTCAAATAACGAATATCTAAATGACAGATACCAAACATAATAAATTTATTGTAACAAATTAATAATATTGACTTTGTATTAATAATGACAAATTAATTATATTGACTTTGAATTAATAATGACAAATTAATAATGATGACATAAAATGCATCTATTTGTACGCTTCAATGCAAGACATAGATGGACTGCCTCGTGGGTCTAGTGGTCGCAAGCGCGGCTGCTGTTCTCGAGGTCTCGGGTTCGATTCCCGGGTCGGGCCGAAATCGCTTTGTGGGTTCTCTTGAACTTTCACAAAGCAGCCCGTAGTCTGGAAGTTGGTGATTGATTCACGCGTGCATCGGAGAGCACGTAAATGTCGGTCCTGCGCCTGATCTCTCTCCGGTCGTGTTGGATTGCCGTCCCATCGGGTTATGAGGGTGAAGGAATAGGGAGTGCACCTGTGTCTGCGCAAATGCTCGTGCACTATAATATGTCCTGCGCAGCTGGCTGATCTCCTTAAATGAGAACAGCCGCCGTGGCCGAAATCGGCCGTGGACGCCATTAGATGGACTGATATTATAATGACATTGAACCACCTTTTTAAACCTATGTTTACAAATAAATATTTCATTTTCATTTTCATCTGACTCCAACAATGTTTCAACTACAAAAACAGTTTCGCAAGTAGGCCACAAAGAAAACTTAGTCATATTACGAAAAGCAATTAAAATAAAAAGGCCAACTCTCACAGCCTCCCATAAAAGCTGAAAAAAGGGGGAAACACTTAACCCCAGTGTACTTGAAAAATGTACCAACTCCATTAAATTAAACACAGGCAAGTTGCAACCCGTCGGCTGCCGTGAAAAATAGCCAAGTGCGTTGTTTTTACACCAAAAGAATGTAAACATAATTAAAATTCCCCCGAGAGCGGGTGGAGGGTTGTATATTTTCTTGGCTGGGGAATTTTCATAAAAACCTGCCAAGTGCGAGTCGGACTCGCGCACGAAGGGTTCCGTACCATTATTCATAAAACCGCATCTACCTGTTGCCATTATCGATATCGAGCAAAAATGAGCAAAAAATCACGTTTGTTGTATGGAAGCGCCCCAAAATATTTTATTCAAATTTTCAGTATTTATAGCGGAAACAGAAATACATCATCTGTGAAAATTTCAACTCTCTAACTATCACGGTTCATCAGGTGACAGACGGACGGACGAAAACACCCCTTTGGTTTTACTCTTTGGGTACGGAACCCTAAAAATGAAAATTTTTCAACTGAAAGTTTTAGCTATTTTTCATGTGGGTCGAGTCTAAGCTGGGATAGTTTGTTTTATTTGACGTTAAGTCGATGAGCTGGGTGAGGCAAAACACCCTGTGTAATCATCCGACCCTGTTGAATACCTATCCTGTTATTTTTCGCTCGGGTGAGGCTAGCTGTTGAGTTTGTTAAAGAAATTATACTTCTAGAGAACGAAAGATAATATTTTTTATATCAAGGTTCACTCATACAAAAGAAAAGCTTAAGTTACGTCTAGATAACTTAAACTTATCTGAATTTTTGCTTGTTGTGCATTTTCTAAATCCCAACTCATAGAGCAGAAAAAATATTTGACGAATAAGTTATAATTTACTAAGAAATAGATTTACACTCTCTTTCAAACATTATGAGTCAGCTAAAATAGTTGTCAATTTAATATTTTCAGGTACTTCCCGACTATAAAAGACAGCTATAAATAATCTGCTCAGTGTTCCATATGACACAAGCTTTATGATCTTGAGTGTATTATTGACATCCCACGCACTAACATAGACATTGTTGACACCATTTCACGCCATTGTTACGAACGCTCGTAAAATATTACTAGAGACAAGTTTTGTGTGTCGTGTGTAAGTGCGATTGTTGAGCTGAAAATGCAGTTTGATCCGTAAATCGTGTGAAGCTTTGGAAATGTGTATTTTGACTAGGATTAATGTAGTTTCTATTTTAAATGGGTTGGTGATGTTCTATTGGCGGATCTTGTCTAGAGGCTTCGCTTGTCCAAAGCTGGTTACCGCTATTGCACATGAATGAGGCGATTGTGGCTAATTTTAATATGGAAGCCAATAATTAACCACTTCAATAACTGTAGGAATAACTCCCTCTCTTTAAAAACGAGAAGACCACATTACTTTCAGATTCAAAACAGAAGAACACCACATTAAGAAAATTGATAAAAAAAAACATCCCACAAACCATCATCAACCAAATAAAGGAAAACAGGAGCCACCGCAAAAACAGCAACGTTTATCGACCCAGTTTTTTTTGCAACACAGTTCCCACCCGTAATGTACACAATACAAAAGTAAATAAGTATGTGTGTGTGTAATATCCATGTCGGGTATCATATAACTTCATTAAGTTAAACGTACATACGTAACTCGTAGGCAGTGCATTTATTTCATTTGTAACATTACACTCTGTAATTATTTCGTGCAAGTCATTAGTTGTAGCGGGATCTGATTTTTTGAAATTTATGTGCACAGTCTCCGTATAGTGTTGTACCATGAAATAATTACTTCATACACAGAGAAAATAAAGTGATGAAACTAGTTAGAACTCAGAGTTCAGAGTTATGCTTGTATCGAATCACCCCCATTGAACTTGAATGTTTTATTGGAATCTCGGCAAATGGAAATGGAAGGAAAATAATAATTATAAGCCTTCAAATTGCCGTAGCATTCATTGCAGTTACATGTTGCAACCTACCCTTAAAAGATAAGTATGAACTTATATACAAATGTCTCAAATCTGATAGGTTTTAAACATTAATGGCCTTACTACAAAAACTTAACCACCTGTTTAAACTTGTCTAAAAAATTGTGGCTGCAAAAGGAACCATATGTCAACGTCATAATTTGTCATTTTTTTAGACAAGTCTTAAACTGACGTTTAAAAGTTTTTGTGGTAAGACGATATAGGTATTTTTTTAATATGTAATATATGTAAGGGCAGTGTTCTGCTTTTACGATTGTAACTAGAAGAACATTTGATTGAATTTTAAAAAATAACCCTCCGTTGCTTGATAGAGATCTAAATAAATAAAAACCGCTCCCTCCCACCCTTGGGCCACACAGCAAAATGAACTACGCGGAAATACAGAGTTTCAGTAATAACCGGCCTCACAAACTCAAATAAAGTGCGTTCATAATGACGGCCGTGTACAGCCAACGTTTCACTCGTTTTCAGACATTTTCAGCCATTTTCACGGTAATTAAATGGCGTCTGGCAGACATCTTTCTTTGCAGTTTACGCGCGAAAGAGTTTTTAGTGAACGCTGTTTTATTTGGAGAAAAAATTAAGGTAACTATAATGAGTTGTTGAGGTACTACCTATTGTTTTTCGTGTTTGACATTTTCATGTGTAGTTTTCAATTTTATGTAGTAAAAAATATAGACATACTGTACCTAGGAGTAATAAAAAATCGACCAACTAGCTAGAAGAAGTGGATAAATATATCTATCTATCCTCCGCGCCTTATCCCAACTATGTTGGGGTCGGCTTCCAGTCTAACCGGATTCAGCTGAGTACCAGTGCTTTACAAGAAGCGACTGCCTATCTGACCTCCTCAACCCAGTTACCCGGGCAACCCGATACCCCTTGGTTAGACTGGTGTCAGACTTACTGGCTTCTGACTACCCGTAACGACTGCCAAGGATGTTCGATGACAGCCGGGACCTACAGTTTAACGTGCCATCCGAAACACAGTCATTGATGTCTAACATTTACTTAGAAAGTACATACAAACTTAGAAAAGTTGCATTGGTACTTGCCTGACCTGGAATCGAACCCGCGCCCTCATACTCGAGAGGTTGGTTCTTTGCCCACTAGGCCACCACGACTTACACCACCACCTCCACGACCACGACGACGATAAATATATCATACTACGCAAAAGTGTTAAAGCTTTCGATATTTTTCGCGTGCTTCGTGTAAAAAACTTGAGGACAAATCCCGTGGAAGTTTCTAAACTTAAACACAAAAAACCTAACTACATCAGATTGGTCTCACTACCACCAAAAACGAACATACAGAAATAATAACTCCACGAATCGAGTGTTTCAATCGATTGCGAGTCGAGTCGGGTGGCTGGATCGAATCGAGCCATGCCAACTACATTTCACGGCGCCCCATAAGTAGCCACGAGGTAAGGTTGCCCCCTGATGGTATAGCAAAGCCATGCTTTATACAGCTGGGATTTACCAACCGCACCGAATGTTTCGGATGGAATTTCGAAGAAAATGTTATGGTTACTTCGTTTTAGAATTTTATTTTGTTGGTCCGTTTTTGAAAATTCTTGAAAAAAAATAGTTGTATTACGAGTATTTTCTGCAATTATGTTCATGAAAATATTTTTAGTCAGCAAAATAGAGGTAGGTAAAAGGGTTCAATCAAAGAAAAAGAGTTTTCTTAATGATTTGTTTGAACAAAGGTATTTTATCTTTTAGTATCGGTTGACTTGACTTGTTAGTATGCTTCATTAGTTGCAGATATTAATTAAAAGGGCTACCCGATAGTCTAGCATGATTTCCGTCTGGTAGTTATTTTATATTTAGACAAGCCGTAACACTATTTAAAGTTTTAACTACATTTACTAAGAATGGATAATACTTTCTGCTATATTTATTTACATAAAAAAGATATGATACAAGAACTTCCTCAGCAGCGAAATGCACACAATGAAATTAAACAAAAGCGCATCTATACAAACAAATATCAACCTCACACCTCTAACAATAAGATTCACAACACATTAAAGCTAAACTTACCATTGTCTCTGCCTAGGACAATAGACATCGCATTCAGACATACCTGAAACAAAAACCAGATCGATTTCAGTGAAAGGTTTTCCGTGTTACATTGAATTTTAATCAATTTAAAATGTGAAAATACATAGAAAGGATAGATACAGTAAACGAAAATACAGCGTCACTAAATGAATCCGTAACAATTGACGTACCAAGGTTTTTCGAAAATGGCTAGAGGGTAAAATCAAACAGTATTCTGGTTACAAATATTACATGAACAGATCAGTCAATTTACTAGCCACTGCTAGAAGAAAATAAGATCATCTATGCTTGCTTACGGCTTGGTTTTTCATAACATTTGAAATGAGACTATGTAACGGTGGGTACAGACTATGTAACATAACATGTTATACAACATTGCTATATGACATGTTTCAGATAATGTGGACACTGAATGTTATAAAACATGTTATAATAACATGTTGTATAACTATTTATTGACATTACAACAATGTTATATAACTTAGGATTGTGGATAGCACTGAAGAACGATAAACGACAATGGTTATATAACATTGTTATATTGCAATGTTATTCTAATGTGTACAGTATTGTTTTATGTTGCAATGTTGAATAACAAGGTTACATAATGTGGACGTGTTATAAAACACATGTTATATAACATGTTACATAGTTTTTATTCACCTTAAGGCTCTACTTTGCAGTCTTTGAGCTTACTTACCAACATGCTCCAGACTCTCTATATACTCTGTCCTTCTATCCCATTTTCATAAAATTCTCCGAAAAAATCTACAATAGCAATAAAACCCCAAACAAAACTTAACAACCAATTCTTTCACAGAATCATCAACAAATTCGCGCAAACCGATTACCGAAGCGAAAAACATTACAAAATTGCATAAAACCAATTTCAAAAACATTCGTTACTCGGTAGCTGTTGCAAAATTAAAATTGTAATCAAAGTTTCCACGTTCGCGAAACACGAACACTAGATAGAGCAATTTAATGTTCGCAGAAGGCACTGCATCGAATGTTGAGCGAAAAGTTCCCGCGATTCGTAACCGAGTTGAAAAATAATCGGATACTGCTCATAAAGTTTGTGGCATGTCGACGAAGAGTTGAAAAATACAGACGCGATGTTTGTTCTGATTCTTGAGATTGTGCTTGAGAAGTAAGTATGATTTAGTGCTTGAAATTACTGCGCTTTAGTCTTTTTGTTCATAGAAAGGAGATAGCTCATTTATCTGGATAGAGATCGCTTGGATGTTCGTGAGTACATTATTCTTCATCAAGTTAATTCCGTTCTATAATTAAACTTTTTGCAGTAACTTAACTAAGAGCATCATTTTGCAAATCAAGTTGCAATTTGCAACAAAACGTATATCTACATAGTTTTGTTGCAAAATCATAAATACAAAGGTATACAATATGAAACACTACCTAAAATTGCAGTGCAGCCATTTTTATGCATTCCAAACAACAGTTTCCACGTTAAATCGCCACATCAATATTATTTTCAAGCATCTAACATTAATGCACTACGAATGCCAAAAACAAGCTTTATTTTTCAGCATATTTGCCAACGAAATTCGAGCGCAGCAAATAAACTAGACATTTGGATAATATTCGGTGTCGCATTACACATATACATATTTTCATTAACTTGGAGACAAAGCTGTAACACGTTTTGGACAGAAATCATAGTTATCTGGTAGTCGGATACCGTTGGTATATTTTTGTATTGTTTGAAAAGAACTATAAGAAAACCCGGCCAAGTGCGAGTCAGACTCGAGCACGAAGGATTCCGTACCATTATTTATAAAATGAGCAGAAAAATCACGTTTGTTGTATAGGAACCCCCCAAAATATTTATTTATTCTAGTTTTCAGTATTTGCTATAGCGGCAACAGAAATACATCATCTGTGAAAATTTCAACTCTAACTATCACGGTTCATGAGATACAGCCTGGTGACGGACGGACGGACGGACAAAGGAGCGAAAACAATAGGGTCCCGTTTTACCCTTTGGGTACGGAACCCTAATATACAGACATTTGTGGACTAGCTCGAAAAGGTCGTGAAAATTGATACTATTTCGTCGATTTTAATAAAAATATTTTGGAATAAACACAGTATCCCTGGCAAGCAGCCTTAAAGTGTGAGAAAAAAAACTGGTTATTTTTCGATTAAAATGTAATATAAGAGTCTCCCCTCAACATAAAATACCACAAAGTCCTATCTGCAAATATAATAATCCTTAATCTATATCAATAGAAGTCAAAAAGCGATACACTTTGCACGACTGAAGTGGTTCCGTGACAACTGATTATAAAACTGTTGTAGAAACTAATTTCAAATGCGGACTGCGAAGTAAAGGTGCAAACGCTAAACTTTGATTAATAACTCCATGTTATATAACTTTGATAAATGTTTCTGTGTACTTCGACACGATAACTGTATATAATTTATCGGGGAAAACTTATGTAGTCGTAGATATTATGTTTCATGGAAGTGACGTGTGCTTAATCATTGGTGAACTGTGCTTGGTATGGAGGTCCTCAAGGTATGAATTTAGTGCCTCCCATTATGATTTTACCAAAACTACTGCAGTGAAGTTATGATGACTTAGTGACTAAAACACCTGTCTCTCAATTTCCAGTTTACAGGTTCCATTCCAGGTCAGGCATGCACCAATGCAACTTTTCTAAGTTACATGTTCTTCCAAGGTGTATCTTGGACATAAATGACTGAAAAATGGTAAAGGTAAATAATTATTGTGATGAAATCTGGATTGCACTTAGTGATAGAAGTAGTCACTGCAATAGTTTCAGCATCAAGAAAGTCATGATCGAAATTATACTTTTTCAGAAGAGGCAATTTAAAGCTCCATAAATGAACAAAATGCGCTAAAAAGAAAAAAATACCTAAAGTTACAATAAAAGTTTATTTTTTTCTTTTTAGCACATTTAAATAAAAGCTTGTTTATAAAAGATTTTTTTACCTCAATTTATTTTATACTTTTAGTTTTCACCTGGTAAGTTCCTAAGTCTAAATTCTGTAGCGGCGGTCATCTTAGATTTTGATTTGGTAAAGTGCACTTTATTCTACTTGTCAAGCCCTGTCATTGGATACCCATATGGATGGGATTGAAAAAAATAGGTTATTCACCATTTTGTAGCGGCGGCCATCTTGGATTTTTATTTCGTAAAGTGCAATGTGTTCTACTTGTCAATCCCTTTCATTTGATACCCATATTGTATAGGTACCTTAAAAATAACTAGTCCGCCATCTTGTATATTTAGCCATGTTGGATTTAGGATGACGTCAAATAGCTTAACATGCATTGTCATCCAAACTTAACATGTATGCAAAATTTGAGTTGAGGGCAAGTTGAGGGCAAGTGCCTTAAAATTGAGTTGTAAAATTCCACCCGAACACACATAGTTACATACATTGCAAGTTAAATAAAAGCTTGTAAAAAATAAATGAACTCTAAAAGTACCAATTACACCAAGTTCTTTAGAAAAAATTCAAACTAACTTGAAAAGTACATCAAGCTATCGTGTTTAAGTTTAAAATTATATTTTTTACAAGTACTACCATCTTTTACTTTTTTTGCTGCTTAAATGTTTAAAACGTGACGAAGCTAAAATCTTTGTATAAAACCTTCAACCCTCGTTATCATTCCCTTTTATATTAATCAGGGGACATTTGTGAAGAAAAATAATATAAAAATATGTTGTAGTCACCCTCCTAACTTAAGAAAGGTGCCGAAACTAAAAACATAGAAAATCTTAAAGTTTAGTTTGGTTGAATAGAAAAAGTTGACATTTACTTTTCTTGAAGGTTCTATAGGTCAAATCAGTATGGGCTTGCTATAACCTTCCTATAAATGCAAGTACTTTCAAACATTAAATTGTATTGTACTTCTATCTACCACCTATCTATAGTACTATTATCTACCAAGGGGAGAATTTCCCAAGCTTTTAAAGAAGTTTCCTATATCTTGAAGAAAAAATCTTCGAATTACAGAATAGAGATCCATTTATTAGAGCAACGTTTCAATTTGCTATTCAGCTAATCGGGTGTAACATGCAATACTATAGCACTTACTCCCAAAGCAGATACGCCAACATGTATTAGGAACAACAATCTATCTTCGAAAACTAGACACCGACTCCCAAATCGGCAATCCGATTATACCTGCACTCCGCTGCAACGATGCCACCCAAAATATCCTATAACACAGCGGTTCTCAAATATTCATAGAATACCTACTCATTAGAAATCTACAGAATGGTTCAAGTAATACTGGTAATGATATTGTTTTTAAATAGGTACGTATAGTATATTAAAATTCTGAAATTGTAAACTGACCGTTGAAACGTGAAATTTGATGCTAACCAATTTATTTGTGCTAATTACTCATACCCTTGTAGGGACCTATGCGTGTATATTTATATAAAAATCCACAATCTCGAATTTGCTTCTGTTTTTGTGTGTCTAATCGTGGAATTTTTCTATCAACTTGATATGGAATGCAATAAAAACTATTTAAAGGTTCTTAAAAATAAAAACTTTGAGAACCTCCGACTAATAAGTCAAACAGAAACTCAAACGCATAACTAGCAACGATCCGTCGATCGTTTGTCACGGCAAGCGTTTGAACGAGGCATACTTGATAGGAATGCCTCGTGTAAGTACTACGATGTAAGTACATACCGAAGGATTTTCAGATGAATAGTGCTTGAATTTGAAAACTTAAGTCAACTGTGTTGTTATTGAGTTCTAAAGTACGTGAAGGCATATAATTAACTTCTAATTTCAACTAACAAAAATATCAGAAAGCAGAAATGTTTATTTGTGAAACATAGGTGCAGTGGTTGGTGGTGGTTTAAGTGAGACTGGATATATTAGGGCTTTTATCGAAATTGATAAAAACATTCATCACAACATACGTCGGGCTCTTGTTGCCGTCGGGGTGCCAGCTGTACTAGAAACTATATGTCGGCAACTATATTTTCGAACCGTTTGGGGTTGAAACCCTCGGGTCGTGGGGTCCGAATGCGCACACCCTATTTAAAGATCTGTCTAGGCGGCTGGTTGACGCTTATCGTGACCAAAAGGCTGGCTATTACCTCGGACAAAGGATCAGCATGGCCATCCAACGAGGTAATGCTACCAGCCTCTTGGGTACGCTCCCAGTTGACAGCGATGGGGATGAATTTTTTGACGCTTTTTAGATATAGTGTTTTTTTTTATTATTTTTTTTTGTTTTACTAAGATAGTTTTTTTTTGTGTTGTAAATATCTATGTATATAACTATGTAAATAAAAACATTCACAATTTTAACACAATGAAGTTACACGTTACAAAGTTGCCAAACCAAATAAATTAACAAATCACAAACTCTCATTCCACAATTTACCACTAAAAAGCCGAATGTCCAACACAATATGCCTTTGATGCTAACTCGTTTTCTGGTACAAGCAGCGGTATGCAATAATATACGGTGCACCGGCTAATTCAATTGGCGTGTGTGCGCAAAACCTCTAATATGACAGCCGGCTCAAATTAATTGAATACCCAAAACGTATGTTGATGTCCCTTTAAAATTTTGTGTCTGTTTACTGTAAAATATGGCTGAAATAATCATGCAGTATTTAGTTACACTTTGAACACATTTTAGTGGGAGCTAATACTAAAAAAATACATACATTTAAAAACAGACATAGGATAACATTTAAAGGAACACAATTGGAAGTTCACCTAAAACGGAAAATCATGGAAGGCATAATTTTAGTGGCGCACTCTATTTTTAACCGACATCCCAAAAAGGAGGAGGTTCCAGGGTTTATATTTTTTTTATATCTCAATGGCGTACAATAAATAGGTAGTTTATATTGTCAAAATGGAGGTAAATACCAAATAACTTATTTAACCACGTTAAAGACCTTATTTAAACCGTAATATCTGCAGTGTATTAAGGCGCGTCCCCGAGCAAAACGCAGCGGAAGCCATTTATTGTACTGTTTTTAACCGACTTCCCAAAAAGGAGGAGGTTCTCAATTCGGCCGGTATGTTTTTTTTTTTTTTTTTTTTTTTTTTTCTATGTATGTACATCGATTACTCCGAGGTTTATAGACCGATTTGCGTGATTCTTTTTTTGTTCGACGCGAAATAGCTGCCAATTGGTCCCATAGTCATCAGGTCAGGATCTGATGATGGAAACCCTGAGAAATCGAGGGCAACCTTCGAAAGTTGTAGGCATACATAGTGTAAAAACTTGACACTCAGGTGTATGCCTGACAGTACTATTCAACAGTGAAGGTTTGGAGCTGACCTGATGATGGAGACCAGAGAGGGTCGAGGGAACTCGACAACTGAATATGTAAACTACCTCGTGTTTGAGCTTATATTATTTGTATTGACGAGACCTTTGCAACAGTGAAGGTTTGGAGCTGACCTGATGATGGAGACCAGAGAGGGTCGAGGGAACTCGACAACTCAATATGTAAACTACCTCGTGTTTGGGCTTATATTATTTGTATTGACGAGACCTTGCAACAGTGAAGGTTTGGAGCTGACCTGACGATGGAGACCAGAGAAGGTCGAGGGGACTCGACAACTGAATATGTAAAATACCTCGTATTTGGGCTTATATTCTTTGTATTGATGAGAACTTTCCACTTATATGGATAGTGACAACTATTCGTATCACTGAAAAGCAGTAAATAAAAAACTTTTTTACAAAAAAATTAAACCGACTTCCAAAAACACTAAAAAGCAAAAAAAAACTAATTTTAGGTGCATCGGCCTGCAAGTCGGTGGCAAAATTAACTTAGTAAAATCCATTAGACACCGACTTCTAGGCCGATGCACCTAAAATTAGTTTTTTTTTGCTTTTTAGTGTTTTTGGAAGTCGGTTTAATTTTTTTGTAAAAAAGTTTTTTTTGAAGTCAACTTCTCTTTGTCTAAAACAAATAACAACTAATAAAAAATACATAAAATTTGTAGACATTCTTGACTCTTGAATGGTAGTTTTTTTTTAGTTTTAAGCAGAATAATGTCTAATTATAGGGTCACAACAAAACCAAAGAAATTAGAAATAATCTATACTTATAATAAATCTGTAGAGAGGTCAATTCTGTACATTGAATATATTTCCAAAATAACTATTAGGGGGTGATAAGTGATCGATACTGATGCCAAAAATGCAATCAGTAAAATTTTTGTCTGTCTGTCTGTCTGTCTGTCTGTCTGTCTGTCTGTATGTTCGTTATGGAAACAAAAACTACTTGACGGATTTCAACGAAACTTGGTACAATGATTCTTCATACTCCTGGGCAGGTTATAGGATACTTTTCATCACGCTATGATCAATAGGAGCAGAGCAGTGAAGGTAAATGTTGGGAAAACGGGAGAAGTTACTCCATTTTTTATGCTTCCGTCCCGTGTGCAGCCTTAATGGTTAAAGCTACACAGAAACCATGTATGACGAAAATGTTCTCCTTAAAATTATGTAAAAAAATATACCATGACAGTATATGTCTATCTTTTATGGTTGGCTCAGAATAACTCTTTGCACAAAGTCCGAATCTAACGCGAACGAAGTCGCTGGCAGAAGCTAGTCACTAATAAGATGCATCTCTTCGTAAAGTAACTATTATTTTTATTTGCTACCTAAACTAATAGATAAGTAGGTAATTTAATAACGAACATTATGGTAGTTTTATTTTTTTTCAAAACACGAACATTTTATTTTATAAACATTTTAATCCAAAATATGAGCGTTCTCGCTACGTATTTCTTGCGCCGAGTTTGTATGGCGCAGAGGCTCAAGGTCATTTGCTCAGGGTACCGTCTTAATAACAAGACCTGCAAGGTCCACAATTCTTACTGCAAAGAAAAATTGCTTCCTAACAATATTTTCATGGCGACCATAACGGTTCATAACTGTCATAATTGTTCTTCCATAGTTATTACTTTAATAGACTTTTACTGTCTGTTAAATGGCAATTGCTGTCGTTTATTAACAAGTTTTAATAACTAGAGTAAGATACAATTAGTAACTGTCTTGAAGGTTTTATAGTTTACTAGTTAATTCCTGAAGTTTTATTTTGTTAATATTTACTTTGTGGTCTTTACAAGGTCCAACGCTAATCTATTACCAGTACGATAAATAAAGAGCAAAAACTTTTTTTGTTTGTATCTTTGTACCAAAAAGGCTCCGAAACTATTGAGCCGATTTGAAAATTATTTCACTGTTGGAAAGCTAAACTCTTCCCGAGTAGCATAGGCTATATTTTATCCCGGTAAGGGTATTAGTTTCTACGGGACGCGAATAAAATCGTATAGTATCTATACTAATATTATAAAGCTGAAGAGTTTGTTTGTTTGTTTGTTTGTTTGTTTGAACGCGCTAATCTCAGGAACTACTGGTCCGATTTGAAAATTTCTTTCAGTGTTAGATAGCCCATTTGTCGAGGAAGGCTATAGGCTACTTTTTATCCCGGTACGGGAAGTAGTTCCCACGGGATGCGGGTGAAACCGCTGGCAGAAGCTAGTCTAGTATATGTACATTATTTTCGTTTATCGTTTTGATTAAAACCACTCTAAAGTTACTTATTAGATGCGTTTTGACCATATTGCAGTCAAACGTAGCCAACTTCAGGGCGGCAACGTAATTTGCCGAAACCCGTTACTGTGTATTCTCTAGTCTATACTAATATTATAAAGAGGAAAACTTTGTTTGTTTGTTTGTTTGGTTGTAATGGATAAACTCAAAAACTACTGGACCGATTTTAAATATTCTTTCACCATTAGAAAGCTATATTATCTGCGAGTAACATAGGCTATATATTATCCCGGTGCGGGCAGTAGCTCCAACGGGACGCGGGTGAAACCGCGGGAAAACGGCTAGTTAGTAATAAAGTCACAATACAAAATGTCGGTGAACTACAAAATATGACTGAAAATAAACGGATCACAAAGATAAATGGAGATATGGCGAGATCGTAAACATTAAACGATATTAAGTTTGCGTTGAATGGTAACTCAATATTTTTGTGTTTGCCCGATGATAAATCGTTCACGCGTAAACAAAATGTAAAACAGATTGAATTTTGGGTTTGAGTGATACAGATATAGACTTTTATGAGGGACCGACAGATGTGTTGCTAGGCCATTTTGATCCTTCGTTTTTTCCTATTGCGAAACAGTTAGATTTTTTTTAGATATTTGAGTAACTTTAGATGGAAAAAGTTTCTATATTTCAGCTTCAAATTATTGCGTTAATTTGTCAATATTAAAGCAAACTTCTTAGGTTGAAAAGTTCCAAAATGAACTGAAGCATATACTCACGTTAACGTTTATCATATCTGCACTATTAAAACTGAAATCACACTTCAATTTCATAAAATAACATAACAGCAATGCATTTAATTACTTGAACTGCCAAAACCAATTAGCGATACGAACCAGTAAACGAAATTACTGAACATTTATTATTCGACAGTAATTTACAACTGCTGAAAGTTTTTCAAAAGTCCCGAGACTATTGGAGTTTGTTAAAGTTCTTTTGAGCTATCAAGAGGCACTTATATATATCGGAAAAAGTTGCAAATTGATTTACCATTCACAAAGAAATATAGGTACAGTACATTTTTAAAAGCTTTACGGCTTTATATTGATTTCCTTTTTTGTTCTTGATTTTTTTACATCAACCTAACTACACCAATTTTTTAATGCTTTTCGATGACGCCCGAGAGAAGAACGAGAAAGATATGGAAGAAGGTGACATGCTGAGCCTACAGCTACTCTAATTGAAAAAAGAGCCGAAAAGTGATAAATTGCTGTCCAGACCCATCATCGGTCACGGAGGCTACAGACGACAGTACTCGCGATTGCTGGTTACTAGACCAACGAGGCAGTTAAAGCTTACTAAGAAGGATCAGCCAATTGGAGGCATAAAATAATTCCATCCATTTATAGTAACTATACATACCTAGGTGTGAATAATTACTCAAAACCATAGATACCCACCACACAAAGGGTATCCAGAATACAAACAGTGCGCAAATGATTCGAGGAATCACTAGTACAGCGTATACCTAATTCAGTTATCTAGGTCAGTTGACAATAGTACTGTATAGCTTGGATCTCGTGCAGAAAGCTATTTGTGGTAATAATGTTATCTGAGAACTTGTATCACACCTTTGTTTTACTGAAGCTTGTGAGTGTTTATTAGTCGAAGGCTGTGGGATTGTTTGGTTGATCTTAGAACACGAAGGAGTTCAGAAGGAACGTGAAGTCAGAAAAAGTCTAATAGGCAATTGGGCTGTATCCCAAGGCCGTTACATGATGATTTGCCACCCATCAATAAAAATGTGCAACGTGTGTTGTTGACGTTGGGAAAAGGCAAACTTAGTTGGAAAAAGGCTCGGAGGATGATGAGTGTTGTTGACGTTGAAACGGAACGAAGTAATGAATTGTTTCCTACTTACTAAATTCACTGTTCCTCAAAAATATTCGCTTTCGCTTCATATCATAAACAACATGATACCAAAAATAGACAAGCCCATCAAATTTATTTTTAGCATCTCCAAAAGCAGAACACGTTCAATCAATTTGTATCAATCAAACACAAAATCCATCAAGTCGACTTCCATGAAAAAATATACGTATTACTACACAATAACCTTTACTAATACTAAGTTTGATTGTTTGTTACGGTTTCAGAAGAAAACTGCTGAACTAATTCAGACGAAGATCGGGTTCTAGGTGTAACTTTTACACGGTATCTCTTGTCCACTTGGCCGCTTTTTAACCAGATGCCAAAAGCAGTTTTCTCGGGAAATGAATTAAACCGTGAGAAATGCCAGTTTACGATAATCCAGGCTCAGTAAAACGTACTGTTTATTATATGATCGGAACTTGTCCCAAAGTTTGGGACAAAGCCGGAACATGAAAAAAGTATGCAAATTACTGGTTTTGCATAAAGGAGTTCTGGGTCCGGTTAAAGAACTGTATAATACATTATGTATTATTAAACATATGTATTATACATATGTTTAATACATAGTATATATTTAAATACTGTTGTTAGGTGGTTTTTGTTATCTTCTTGTTATATATATAAATGAATTACTGTTCGTTGGTCTCACTAAAAGTCGAGAATGGCTAGACCAATTTGGCTTATTTTGGTTTTAAAATATTCGTAGAGATCTGGGGTGTACACGATACGAAGTTTGTTGGGATTTCTTGTTTAAATACCACTGTTTTATCTGTTTTTGTTTTCTTTTTATGATTTACAAATTAGGTAAATGACTAGTTAGTGACTAGTTATTATTAAGTAAATGCTGTAGTTTCCTGTAATTGGGGGAACACAGCAATCAGTTCCCATGTAATTGTGTTTAATGTAAGTGATCTGTGTATCCTCTGTTGGAAATCCAAATAAATAATAAAGAAATAAATATGAATGAACTTATATTTAAAGTTAGTAACTATTTTAAATAATATTCAAACACATGCCAACAGATCGATAATCAATCATTTCGAAGATATAATAACCATTGCATAAAAATTTCATTCCAATAGTATGATTTATCTTCAAGGGCATACTCTCAATTCTTGGCACCGATCACACCACGTGCAAAAACCGGTAAAATCTGGTTATTAGAAAACATTAAAGAAAACGCAAGCTACTGAAAAAAGTTTGATGTGTGACGTCACAGGATTTCCCGGCGTCTGAAATAAGAGGGTTTTCACACTAGTGGGGTTTACAGCGCGTATTCGTTCGGTTTTGCATACGGATGATAAAACGTCTACCTTTATGTGTGTAATTTCAGACGTCCTCTCTCGGTAGCTGTAAGTCCTGCCTTCAGCGTAGCCCGCCGCGTAGAAGCCACTAGTTTTAAAGTGCATTTGTCATTTCATTGATAAAACTACATGGATTCTGATTCACAGCTCTTGCCAAATAACTTTGACACGGTGAGGACAGTTTGATGACTCGCACAATTTTTTTTTCATTCATTTAATTAATTTTGCTATTATTTTTAGCAGTCACCTTCAAAATCGTGATGTTATTATACGATGAGGAAATGCAAGAAATCAAAGCGTTTGTGATACTCGAAATAATTAGGAATTTATTACATCTTCACCCTAAAAAAATTGACCGCAACTCCTGTACACCCCCAAGCACCTTTAGAATCTAAAAGAGCTAGAAAATTAATGAGACCCGGTTCGTTATCAAAGCGATGCACCTTCGTTAGCCAAAACAAGCTTGCTGCACGTGATTTGGGAGCAAATTGCAGAAGGATACTTATAGGATCAATAGGTATAAGATTTTCAGTTCCATGGAAATACCATTTTAAAAAGTTGTATGTGTGCAGAATGGGGTACATAGTTGACTAGAGCAACACTAAATCCTGTGAGTGTTGTATTTACTTAGTAAAGCATTTTTAAATAATGTTAAGTACTTCAATTTTTTTTTGTAAGGACGTTAGAGTAAATCTGAAAGTCTGCCATCATGCCTAGAAGCTTCAGAGGCGTTCAGTATCCTCATGGAGAGACTGCCTATCTGACTTCCACAACCCAGTTCCTGTAGAACAATACGCTTCAGTAAAATAGTGACTGTCGTATGTCCTGGCTTCTATTTATCCGTAGAGGATAAAGTCCTCTACCTAAGCTACAATTGACAGCCCAAACCAATGAATTCAATTGCTTTTCCGAAGCATGGACAACTCTGTTCCTGACATAACATTCGAACCTTGCTTAAACCTGTGCTTTTACAAATTCACTACAGGACCCGAAATCCCGTTTAAAATTTACTCTCAATGTTACCAACTCAGACTAAAAGGGAACGTCTGCTATTTTCGTCTTATAACTACTCGAAAATAACATTCCTGATTAAGTTCTGACTTCTGTGTGTCTGACTGTGTTATGACCATCATAGATATACGTTTGACAACCGGGATGTTTAACGTACTCTCAAAATCGCTTAAATTATGGCCTATGCACAGACCGACACGACGGTGGTGATTTAATTTGATATACCGACTGATGACTTGGCTCCTTTGTTTAGAGTCAACAACAATTATCTTGAATTGCATCATTTTTTGTTTGCCAAACAAGTTCGCTGTAATGTGCGGACTACGATAGGTATACTACGGGTACATAATGTATGATTAAGAGCTGGATCAAACTATCAGTAGAGTAAAAGTTTGTAATAGATATGCAAGTATCTCATGATTACGTACTCATATCTAAAATTTTCATAATTCAACAAAAATCATCTATGAAACATTATAGGCGATGAAAAATACGCAATAAAACTGATAACACCAACATTTTTTATCCAAAAAATATTTATTTCAACACCTAAACTACAGCTTTCACTTCAAATCCATACAAAATTCACTTCATGTCGTGTATTGAATGGGCAGCTTTATCCGAGTGTTTGGATGATAGCCAATGACCGCAGTTTTGAAATATTACCGACAATATTCAATACCACATCCGTCGACGCTTACAATAATAAAATTAGAGTAAAATTTAAGACTCGTATTATATCTGAAGGGTATATTAAATTATGTTTTAAATATATGGCGGATGGGTAGTCAAAATGCATCAATCTGGGGCCCGATTCTCCTAATTTTACTTAAGCGACATACGATTTACGTTCGACTCGGTTCGACTGAGATCCAATCCGGACTCGATTACGATTGAAGCGTATGTGGCATTCCGCTATTTTTTCTTTGAAATAAACGTTTTTATCCTATTCTGTCATAATAATGAATCATTTTGTCTGCAAATGATTTACGATTGCAAAATGAATGTAGATAACTACCGTATAGACCAAAATCACCAAAATAGCAGACCAATCGCAAACCAATCGAATGTCGTTGGAATACGATTGGTCTTATGTTAGTAGCAGACTGCCCGATATGGTTAAAACTGCTATTGCGATCATATTGCGACTCGATTTCTATTCGATTTTGACATTATTGACTTAGGAGAATCGGGCCCCTGTTTCTGCATATAATGGAAACATAAAAACTCGTAAAGTGCTGAAAGTGACATCATTATCTGTCTAGTATTTTCCCAACTGTGTTGGGGTCGGCTTCCAGTCTAACTGGATGCAACTGGGTACCTGTGTTTTACATGGAGTGACTGTTAAACTGATCTCCTTAACCCAGTTATCCAGGCTACCTGGTACAGTTTGCTAAGATTGGTTGTACGACTTTCTGGCTTGTACGCGTAATGATAGGACCTGTAAAAATAACAGGCTGGACCAGCAATTTAATGTGCCTTCAGGAACATTGAGAAACTCGTTATGCCGACCTGGTCATCCCTCCATCCAAAATTTACTAAAACATTATTGGCCTTACTACAAAAACTTAACCACCTGTTTTACACTTGTCTAAAAAAAATGTGGCTGCAAAATGAACCATATTATGTCAACGTCATAATTTGACATTTTTTAGACAAGTCCTAAACTGACGTTCAAAAGTTTTTGTGGTAAGACGGTAACTAACCTATTCAATCTAAGCTAATATTATAAAGAGGAAAAGTTTGTTTGTTTGGTTGTAATGGATAAACTCAAAAACTACTGGACCGATTTTAAATATTCTTTCACCATTAGAAAGCTATATTATCTGCGAGTAACATAGGCTATATTTTATCCCGGTGCAGGCAGTAGCTCCCACGGGACGCGGGTGAGACCGCGGGAAAACGGCTAGTAAATTATAAAAGTGTGAACTTGACACATATGACGATGTAATTACTGTGCGATTGCTGTACCTGAACTCTTTAACATAAAGGATTTCCAATCTTATTATCATTAGAAACATTTTTTTGCACATGCACAAGCACTAAAAGTCTAGGTTTTTCAAAAAAGCGCGTGTTTCTTAAGGTCGGAAACGCACTCGCAACTTCTCTGCTTTTCCTGGTCTCCCATGATCTGCGATAATCGCTTACCATCAAGCGACCCGTTTGCTCTTTTACATCCAATCACATAAAGACCAAAAACAATCGCGCAGAAAATACCTGCAATGTCTAACAACTTTAAACAGCAGTCACTTAGTCTGGACCAGACACGGAAGGGCTTTCTAATCTACAGCAAAACCCAAAATAAAAATGTCGCATTCAATTTTGGAATTCCCAAATATATGTCGTCCGAAACAGTTTCGGTTCAAAATAGATGAACCATCTGTTTTAGCAGACAAGTGTCCCAGAAACTAAAATATACGTTTAGAATTCTACTTAGAGAATTTAAACTACTGGAGACGCCATGGCCTTGCTTTCTCCTCTGAGAAAGGTGCGAAAGGGCCGCTCATACCACGTATGTGCGTCAACTTTATGCATGTGTTTGACAATTTTATCTTGTCCATGCATTGTGTTGTGTGTCCGTCCAACGTTACGCGATGTGATTGAAAATACATGAATGAGCTGTTACTGTTTGTTGCGTTACCTTACCCCTGTGCGTAGATTGGATGACTTTTTCACATAGAGATGTGTGCTGTTCCAGTTAGTTGAATGTTCTAAGTAATTCTCACATCGGCGCGTGAGTATAACGCTTTTGTTCATTTATCTTCAAGCTTTGTGGCTTACAGGTTGGGCAGGGATCCAAGTGTCAATTGTGAATGTATAGAATCGTTTGTAGCCATTTGTAACAAGAAACATGATGTTATTTCTTGTAAATCTAATTATTTTATTTCTATAGTTTTTGTCGACGCTTATTAGACGGGATGACAAATTAAAGTTTACGACAGAATAGATAATTTGATATCTATGTGATTTCGTATTAAACCTAAAGATTACGGTTGGCCTAGGCATGCAAAAAATATGGATGGAAGACTTTTGACTTTTCACACCCTCTATCCTTCGAAGCGCACAAATTAATTACATACGACCAATCCTTATGGTTTAAGTAGCATACGTATAAAACAGACATCGTTACTTCCCGATTCCAGAAGAATATAAGTACATACTGGAGAGTCTATTTTCAAAGTACTGATCTTAGGAAGGTCTAATTTTGAAAAATCTTTTTGAGGTATATAGCTAACTGCGGGTTGTTCGAAAGAGATACCGCGGCCCTGGTACATAAAAGGCCCATGACGGAACACGACGGTTTTTAGTCAGTAAGAGTCTGGCACTCCCTCACCGCTGCTAACCCACAGCGGAAGGGGTCATTTGATGATCAAAAAAAAAAAAGGTATATAGCTAAACTCTTTTGCAAAAAAAGCGGGCACCTATGCGAAATCTTAGTTTTAAGGACTTCACGTGTATTTCAAAGGGTTTTCATGATTGTAGTCTGTTTCTAGCATCAAAAGAGTTAGCCAAGCATGCGTGAGAGTGTATTCTAAATTTGAATTTTGTACAATTGCTAAGAAATTGGTTCGTTGGTGGAAAGTTCGTCGGTGTTTTGAAAAGTTTTTCAGTGATTTTCAGGAAAATGGTAATGCAGTTTTAATAAATGATTAATGTTAATTTTTGTTAGATCGAAACATTTTTGAAAAACTATGCGTATTTGGTACAATTTTCACCTGCTCTAAATGGGCTATACTGATGATTGATGGCAATGTTAAGAGTTTCGGTATTTTAGTGTAAAGCGTTCTATTGTTTAAATATTGTACCCACGTGTTTTAGATTATCGCTTATTCATAATTAAACACTATTTAGAGAAGTATCAGTACCTTTGGCTGTGACCAAACCAATGTAAAGTAAGCAGTCGTCAGTATCAAGAAATGTTATAGAGATGCCCATAATAATTCCCTCATTGTGAAAGCAAAGCAAACTCACAAGGACCACCCAGCGTATATCTACAGCTAATTACACCGTAACATAATCACACATTCGTTACTCCTAATTCAATAACCAACATACCTGATACAGCACTTGAAACGCGAATGTTACCCCCACGAGTCGATCGATCACAATTTCAGTAGGTATGTACATACATAGGTATGTAGCAAAGGTATTTCAATCATGATTGATTATAATCAATCAATGATCCTTGGAGACTAACAAGCGTGCTAAAGTTGGCTCTTCCGCTGTTAAAGTTATTGGGAAACTAATATTTAATGGAGTTGATGCAAAAATTGATTCGAAAATACAATTTGTCGGTTATTTTACTGGGTACAATACAATACTTTGATCAAAAAATTAGTAGAATTAAAAATTATTATTTTTATAAATAGCAAAAATAGTTATTATTTTCAAGTAACAACGACAACATAACAAAAGCGTTACTAAGGCAGCGAAGAAATATTTCTTTTCGGTTATGTGGATGAAACATTTTTTGCACCAAGCTCTGAATCCAGCCACTTAGAAAATCTAGTTATGATAACGGTTCAAACTAGAAAAATCCTCCTACTGTTTCTCAAAACTAAGAGGGAAATAGAATAAGATTGCTAAAATGCTGCGCAACAATATTCTTCGTCTAGCTCCATTTTCTTCGTCTGTTGTAAACGCACACTACAC
This sequence comes from Helicoverpa assulta, assembly GCA_963856015.1. Taxonomy (NCBI): domain Eukaryota; kingdom Metazoa; phylum Arthropoda; class Insecta; order Lepidoptera; family Noctuidae; genus Helicoverpa; species Helicoverpa assulta. The sequence goes on from CAWLCW010000008.1 coordinate 2,809,813, forward strand.
AAACTAGAGTATTGTAAATAAACTAATTACTTCGAACACTAAAATAGCTTCAAAGCCAGTAAGTCTGACACCAGTCTAATCAAGTGGTATCGGGTTGGCCGGGTAACTGGGTTGAGGAGGTCAGATAGGCAGTCGCTTCTTGTAAAGCACTGGTACTCAGCTGAATCCGGTTAGACTGGAAGCCGACCCCAACATAATTAGGAAAAAAGGCTCCGAGGATGACTAAAATAGCTTCAAAATTATTACTTAAATACCAAAACACATGCATAAATTCACTATCATGAAAGCTCAAATTGCCTAACGAATGAACACAGGTGCAAAATCAACTCAAGCGCATACGACTCAAGAATACAGAGATATCTAAGAGCATCGTGCTAATCCTGTTAACTCTAAAGGATTAGCAGATCTGTGTGAGAATGTATGCGTCTTCTGCGCAGTCGGCTATCGTTATCCTACTTATTTATATGGGATTAATTTTTGGATGTACCTAAGTTCTCTTCTTAGGCACGAATATCGTATTTTAATTAGAATACCTGGCAGTTAGGACAGATTATTCTGATAAAACACAGCGACTGCCAGTCTTGTCTATATATATGTTACAGCCAAAGTGATTAAATATATATTATACATAATGACTGGTCATTGTATATAATACCCAAATTGACTAGACAGTGTGATAGATTAATCACTTTATCTGGATCTAATTCATAATAGCTGGTCAAAGTTAGCCAAAGTAATAAATATGGCAGGGATGGTGAACCTTTACTGACTTACGTGCCAAATTAAATAGAAAACACAATCATAATTATAGAGGCGTGCCTTTATGGCAAATCAAATAGTTAACATGAAAAGGTAAGAGATTATGACGAAGGGACTTGTTTTTCATTCTCAAATTTACATTAATGCTTAGATCTCTTAATAAAAAAATAGGCTCTATTCTGAATATGGGAAGAATCCACGAAAAACATTTAATAGTATGTGGTTATGGTACATAATTTCAATTGAAAACTTGCAAAATAATGGCGTGCCCAAATTGTTTAGCTGCGTGCCACCACGGGCACGCGTGCCATTGGTTCGCCATCCCTGAAATATGGTATAATCGTCTGACTACTTACTAATTCTTAGAAACGGCTCAAGTTATTATCGACTCTTTTTATGATAAATCATCAAATGATTCCTCCCACTGTGGGAGAGCAGCTTGAGGGACTCAGAGAGCGTGAGCGTGAGCGTGCAGCGTGAGGTCAGACTGTTAGTGGCTGAAACCCACGCGTTGAATAACGCGCACCGCCGAGACGAGTCCGTGTCCCCCAGGAGACGGAAGGCCGATAAGGCACCCGAACTCATCGCACAGGCCCACGTCTACGGTGGCTGGGAGTCGTCTCTCGACCACACAGAAGGAGACGATGGCATCCCAGTACCTCTCGCCCCGGACCTTGGCTTGAACCAGGGCCGGGCGCGAGAGGTCGCCGCTGCCGACTGCCTCGACGAGGACACGGCGGTGCCCTTCCCGGGCAGGGCACACTCCGGGCGGTCCGTACAGTGGCCAGAGCCACACTTCAAAGAGGGGACTTTTCGCTACTATTATGGGGTGCCCTGCACTGTGCTAACTAGCCTTTTTCGAATAAAGTATATTAAGGTCAGCTACCAGGCACTTTAGTTAGTTAACATGAAATAATAATCTTTACCTACTTGTTTTATTACATTATCTAAGTCTATGGAGATATTATATAAAATTGCTAGTTAACGTGATTAATTCTGTGTCAATTATCACTTTATCCAAATTGAGTAGATATTATAAATAATAGCTAGATAATATGTATAATATGCGGACTTATTACTTTGGCTGTAACATATATAAAAATGAAACCCGTTTTCCGTTGTCACGACATACCATGAAAACGGCTTGACCGATTTGGCTGTAAATTAGAGGGAAGGTAACTTAGACCCGGGAGAAAGTTTTAGGATAGTTTTTGGTCACCATCCGGCTACGGGACGCGGGTGAAACCGCAGGCGAAAGCTAGTACTTTATAAAGGCTGAAACATTGTATGTGCAATGTGCATTCATCCCTTAGTGAGTAAAAACGACTACATAATTTAATAAAAGTGGTTTTGAAGACATGAAGAAATGTCTCCACTTCTATCCACATTGAGACAAGTTCCATCTATAATTCACCAAGATCGATCCCAACTTCAAAGGTCACACATCTCACCTGCATTAACGAACTTTCTGCACAACAATTATTAATCACATCATCCCACCCTCACACTCACACATATACAAACTAGCGACGTCACGAGGGGATGAAACGTCATCCATTAACGGAACTATTAGAAGCTGTTAATAGATAATATCCACAGATTAAGGAATTATGAGCGGAGATGCCATAATGCAGATAAGTCAGGCGCCTCCTTTTAAGTCAAACACGTTCGGTGGGCATGACCAAAACGATCACTTACGAGTGAACGAGGCATTCGAGTATGTTGAGATATCTGTCAGCGATTTTGGTATTACAAAAAATGAACGGGTACAAAGAACGCTTATAAGGGCGAAGACAGTAACGTTCCTCGTCCCCCGCATACACGCATTTTGGCGCGGTACTTTCTTGGGAGATTTTCCGTTATGGCACCTCCGCTAGTCATTTTGTTTTCCATGATAATACGGAACACAAACCCACGTCTTGCTGAGACAGCTACATATAGTTACGTTGTCAATGTATTAACGTCATGACGTAAACAGATATTATACTTAATGCATTAATTAGAAGTAGGAAATGATTAAGGGATTAATTGCAAGGTTTTGGTTAGATTTGTGAATCTTATGGAAGGAAATCTGGACTTTAAAGTCGATGATCGGTCTTGAGCAAGCGTGGTGATTAACGCTCATTCTTTCTCTGAATGAGAAGAGGCTTGCCCTGCAGTGGGATAGTAAAAAGTCTAATGATGATGATGACCTAATTTTTTTTCGATAGGTGTACATTGTACCGTCATTGAACATCTCTGGCTGTCGTTACGGGTAATCAGAAGTCACAACCAGTCTTACCAAGGGGTATTTGGGTTGCCCGGGTAACTGGGTGGAGGAGATCAGAACTTAACTGCATCTGGCTAGACTGGAAGACGACCCCAAAAGGCTCAGGTGTTGATTAGGTACTTATAAATAATCAAAAACTAGACTACTAAATGCTTACTAAAACTAAGTGGTACTTCAGTATACTCGTGTCAATTTAATTGTTACGTCGAGTTTCACATTAGACACAAGGTTTACTGCGTTACAACACGCTAGGATTACTCAATCTATTTGATTAAGTTCCCAGATATATGTATACGCGGTGTCACTTGTCTGTTTCCAGGTTTTTGCAAAGGAAATGGAGTGTCCACATCCTTAATATATTTTAAAGAACAAAACAGGTAGTTTACACATTACATAATTATTTTACCTAAATCTTTCTGGCTGACTAAACACAGCGAACTTTCTGCATGTTACAGATTTCTGAACACTTGTACGCATCTTAGTGTCGTCAGTTATGCCCCTAGCTAAAAGCAAGGCAAAAATGTACTAAAAAGCCCAACATGGTATCTTATCTAACAACATTAATAAAACATTTCGCACTGCCTCATAGCTACTATTCATCAGTAGCCCATAAAATATGACTACTGCATAAAAACGACACAAATTCACAATAATAACAATATCAATTAATTGCGGAACTATCCCAAAGGAATATTTACCATTTGATGCATTAGACTCACACATACAATGTTCTAACGAGTTACCGAAAACATACACACGAATATCACCCATTATGTATAAAGTTATAAGGGTGAAGTTCCCTTGATATGTTTTCGAAATAGCCATGTAATGGAATGGGTAGTGACATGACCATCCGAATTAGTCAAGGGACGCGTCGTATGTAAAATATTGATCGATGATTGTGCGGTTTTTAGTCATTTTGCAATATGGTTTCTGTATTAATGTTATGGGTCTAACATTTTTAATGTACATTGAAATTAAAGGATGCTTACTGCTTTGTATGTTAACCGATGGTGTCAGATGCATATATATTTTTTCAGGAAACATTATTCAAACAATTGTAAGTAGCAAAAGTTGAAGACCCCAGTATGATATTTAGTATTAAACAAAAAAACTTAAAAACAATACCTACAAATAATTTAGAAATTGCAAGACCAGTAGTGCAAGAAATGAGATTTTTACACAAACCCTTTGCGAATCTTCAAAATAAAGTCTAGTCAAAGACAGTACCTACTGTTAACGGTGTAAGTGAATGCCCACAGAAAGCATCTTGAAAACCGCAGCGTGAGAAATGTTAACAATATTACTTTAGTTTATAATTTTCTTAGTATTTTGAAGGTCTTTATTTCAAGGTCATTTACCTTACAAGTCATAAAAAGTTCACAATTAGAGCCTCATCGAGCTAACTATGAATAGAAGGATTTCATTTTTGTAGAAAGTTAAAAAAATGCGATCTGATTGTAAATGAACTCTATTCGAATTCTGGTAAACATGAAGACGAAAAGAAAAATATTCACTTCCTACAAACAGTCATCTTTCATGGCAAGTAAAATGTAGCCCCATATAAAGCAGGTACATACATACATACTTGAATTAACAATTTCCTCTAAAACCGCTCATAGTATAAAAACTTAGCTACCACACTTATCTAGAGGTATACTAATATTATAAAGCTGAAGAGTTTGTTTGTTTGTTTGAACGCGCTAATCTCAGGAACTACTGGTCCGATTTGAAAATTTCTTTCAGTGTTAGATAGCCCATTTATCGAGGAAGGCTATAGGCTACTTTTTATCCCGGTACGGGAAGTAGTTCCCACGGGATGCGGGTGAAACCGCTGGCAGAAGCTAGTAGTTCATACAAGCATATCCAACAGAACAACTCCTAACACTGGAATATTACGTCTCCCACTTAAAGTTTAATGTTTTTATTATTTTCAAACTACATCCAAGCCGAGAATTTTTAAACTGCCTCCCAGCATTCTTCATAAAGGGAATGAAAAGTGGAATTATTTTATGACGAACTTTGTCTGAGGAGATTTTTTGCCGACACAGCAAAATGAGAAATGCTATGATTAAATTCCTTTGGAAATTGGCGGGATTGCAATTAAAACGAACGCCGGGATAACGCGACTACCTATGGACAGCACTTCTTTTAATTACGGATCACGCTTTTGAAGGTATAGAACGTTATTCGTGAACTATGACGTTCATGTTTTAGATATGAATTTTTAAGAAGTTTCAAAAACTCAAAAGCTGTTTTACTATTCAAAGTCATTCTATTTTTTTTAGGTCCATTCCAAAAGTAGCTTCCTGTAGAGAGGCACGGGCAAGAAACTCCATGGTTGCCTACTATTTAAAAAAATCGAGATATTATATTCAAATTAATAAAAAGCTTTTCTTTCTTTGAGACATAAAAATTCCCTTAAAGCTTCAGATTCCTGCATTGAGAACTAAGGGATGACCACTCGTTCTAAGAAGGCTTTTTATTTAGGTTCGGCGCAGTATTTCTTTTTCCATAATTCTGTCTACCGTCATCTCACAAGCGATAATTTTCTATTGTCGCAATGCAAGGCACAGGCTACTTCTCATACAGAACAGAAATATCGTTAAACACGACGTGAATTTAAAGTCCGTCTGTACGTAACATTCACCAAATAACGCATGTTCATCAACAGTCCACCACCATTCTAAATTCAGGAATTAACTTCATCAACTGCAACTGTAGAGCACAAAGGCTCAATAAACATTGTCAATCAGTTAGCTAGGTTTGATCAACGCGACTTTGACTGACGTGGCAATTTGTGAACGCACATGACGGCAAATGACGGCATTGCTTTGACGGTTAGTGACGTAATATTTTTAGTGTTAGGAAAAAGGGATTTGGAAAGAATTTTTTTTTGGTGTTGTGTAATGTGATGTGGTAAAATAAATTATAGAAATGTTGTGTTATTTTATTTCAGATGGAGAAGTATGGAACACAAGAAATGCAGAATTGACTGCAAGAAGAATTGCTTTCAAGACAGAAGAATGAAGACTATATTTTACATCGTAGCTATTATATACTCTAAGAGACTTATAAAACCCAACCTATATATAAGCACATATACAAGCATAATGACATCCAACTAAGCATTGTGTAGGGTATATTTATACCCAATACCATTCATAACATTTAATTGCAGAACTTCGCTTAGAGGGGGCCGATTACACCATACTAAAAATTAAGTACGCTACGAGAGTGCTACGCTTCGACTACGACTTATATTCTGTAGCACTTCGTAGCGAAAAGCTACGTCTTTGGCCAACAATGTTTTAATCTTAAAACGCATAGAAACTAATTCACAATAAACGGGACAATAATCTATACTAATATTATAAACCTGAAGAGTTTGTTTGTTTGTTTGTTTTTTTGTTTGTTTGTTTGAACGCGTGAATCTCAGGAACTACTGGTCCGATTTGAAAATTTATTTCAGTGTTAGATAGCCCATTTGTCGAGGAAGGCTATAGGCTATTTATCCCGGTACGGGAAGTAGTTCCCACGGGATGCGGGTGAAACCGCTGGCAGAAGCTAGTCTATACTAATATTATAAAGCTGAAGAGTTTGTTTGTTTGAACGGGCTAATCTCAGGAACTACTGGTCCGATTTGAAAATTTCTTTCAGTGTTAGATAGCCCATTTATCGAGGAAGGCTTTAGGCTTCACCCGAAGCGGTTTCACCCGCATCCCGTGGAAACTACTTCCCGTACCGGGATAAAAAGTAGCCTATAGCCTTCCTCGATAAATGAGCTATCTAACACTGAAAGAAATTTTCAAATCGGACCAGTAGTTCCTGAGATTAGCGCGTTCAAACAAACAAACAAACAAACTCTTTAGCTTTATAATATCAGTATAGATTTAGTTAAGTCATCCATCACCTGCGTTACTACAGATAAGTGACCTCACAATCCCTGTTTACAAGATCTCTCTCCTAGAAACATCAGAATCACCTTACAAATAACTTCAAGGAACAATTTTGAAACAAATCACACACAACCCTTTCTCCATTAGTTTCCACCACTTAAGAAACTTCAAACCCCCATGATTAGTCACTCCGCTAACTATGTAATCCTTTACGCAAGCCACTTTGAACCCCCTTTTGTCATGTATCTAATTTTGAACAGGAACACACCTATTGAAGTTAGAAACTTGTGCTAAAGATCATTTATATAGTCGTATATTTCCTTGTTTCATCAAAATGTCAAATTAGTAGATGGAATGGAGATGGGCGTTTATCAATATGATTTGACGATGTCAGACTTTTTTGGTCTTTCTACGAATAGTTAAACAGAATTTTTAAACACGTGTTTAAGAAAATGTTGTATGGAGGATTTTCTTTGAACACGTGACTAACGTCTGTTTACCTTGTTTGTAGTGAGACCATATGTCCAATATCGAAGATATATTTCTCCAATATGTAAGTCATCATCATCATCATCATCTCAGCCATAGGACGTCCACTGCTGAACATAGGCCTCCCCCTTAGATCTCCACAGATACCTGTTGGAGGCTACCTGCATCCAGCGTCTTCCGGCGACCTTTATAAGGTCGTCTGTCCACCTTGTTGGTGGACGTCCTACGCTGCGCTTGCTAGTCCGTGGTCTCCACTCCATATGTAAGTAAGAACATTTAATTTAAAAAAGCTCAATTGTGTTTGACCTGACCTGGAATCGAACCCACGCACTCTTACTTGAGAGGTAAGTGGCAACCACGACTGGTCCGACCATCATCTTTCTACCCTTATACCTTATCGCCCTAGTAACTCAAAAACTGCCTCTATACAAAAAGTCCTAACATAAAAGTATCCTAAGAATCCATCCCGTTACTATCTCATAAACCTAATATGTCAACAATACAAATATCGATCTTCACACCCGTCAAAGCCCTCGGTGGAAAAACACACGCATGCAATTTGCAATAAAACGCCTATAACTTTGCTTTACGACCAGTCAGCCGTCTTTACACTGTTCGTTCAAGTAAAATATCTGCGAACAATTTCAGTGAAAGCCTGAAGAATGAGGTGTCAAAATGGCGGAGATAAGAAGCGCTGAGTTGAGCCTAATGATAGGTAGATGGCATTTTTGGCAGTCATTACGGGTAGTCCGACACAAAGTCTAAAAACCAGATTTACCTCTGATAGACAGACCATCTATGTAAAACACTGGTAACACTGGTAGTCAGTGCATGTCTGTCAGTCTGGTGGGACTGGAAACCGACCCCAACAGAGTTTTGGGAAAAAGCTAGGCAGATGATATTGATGATAGCTAGTGACTAAGCCGACACAGACTTAAGCAAAGCATGGAGTGTGCTTAGCGGCAAAATAGGCCGCATGACTTATTCCAAGAAAATGTTCGCATAGCCTCCAAAAATTTGAAATTAAACGTCTTCAACCGAAGAGAGATCATAAATTATAATCAAGCGAAAATTCAATCAACTTCACCATACATTACATCAAAAACAACGAAACCTTCCAGCTCATCAGAAACGCTTTCATTCGCGAAATCTGTCGATCTTTGACACTTTAATAAAACGTCGTTCATACATCCATATTTCAATGTCTTCGGCTCAAAACCCGCTACTCCCCCCTTGGCTGTCAAAATTCTGCAACGACGCCGACTTATTAAAGAGTGCCTTCGTGTCTTTAATAAGGCGGATCCTTATATTAGACGTGTGAAATTTGTTGGTGCTTATATGCTTGCTTGTGTGTATGTCTGTGTGTGTGTGTGTGTGTGTGTGTGTGTGAGGGGAAGGACATATATAAGGTGGGAAGATAATACATTGTCGTCAGCTGTTTAACATGTTGGCATTTGCGCATTAATTATTGGGAGTTTTAACTATGTTCTCAAGATTCATTTTTGCAATTATTGACTCTAAATCTGAACAGTCTTATAACCTTCGGCAGGCCCCGCATGTACAAGCAAACTTATTGTAAATTCTACTACAAACCACCGTCAAGTAATTTCAAGTTCAGAAAATCAACGTACTAAGACAACAACTAACTAATTTAATATAACAACATTGCTTCAAAATATTAATCAAAAATTTCACTGGAATCACTCCGAAATCAATTTGTACAGGAAAGTGTAGGTACTAGAAACTTTGCATCATTCAGTTAACTTTGCTAATAATTTATTTTGATGTTGAGAAATTGTTTTGGAAATTTCGAGACCTATAGAAATTTACTTTAGTGTGTAACTAGTCAAAGAGAAAGTTGCCGAGTCACGGGAATGAGGGTTCAACTTCTGAATAAGATAAAATTATAGGCTCGTTAACTCAACAATTTAACGTTTCAGCGTATTACTTTTAAATTACAGGGTGTCATCACACTTTTTGTACTTACTTTTGGGCAACTGGAGTGTTTACATCATACATACCTTAAAACTAGCTTCTGCCAGCGGTTTCACCCGCATCCCGTGGGAACTACTTCCCGTACCGGGATAAAAAGTAGCCTATAGCCTTCCTCGATAAATGGGCTATCTAACACTGAAAGAAAATTTCAAATCGGACCAGTAGCTCCTGAGATTAGCGCGTTCAAACAAACAAACAAACAAACTTCAGCTTTATAATATTAGTATAGACTAGCTTCCGCCAGCGGTTTCACCCGCATCCCGTGGGAACTACTTCCCGTACCGGGACAAAAAGTAGCCTATAGCCTTCCTCGATAAATGGGCTATCTAACACTGAAAGAAATTTTCAAATCGGACCAGTAGTTCCTGAGATTAGCGCGTTCAAACAAACAAACTCTTCAGCTTTATAATATTAGTATAGAGGTAGATAATGAAAATGCAAAAGTGACATGAAGATTCAGGTAGAATTAAATCTCCACAGACTATTTAGATGTTGTTATTAAAATATTAAGTGTAACTTATGCCCATTTTCACCAACAAATACCTAAATTTAGGGATCCCCTAAGAGCATTTACGGAACACTTAATAAGAATTTCGTTTTCACCAAAGTTTAGGTGTCCCTTATACATAGTTATTTATGTCAAAATTGGGAGAGCCCTTATTCTAAGTGGCACTTAGATTAAGAGATTGTTGGTGAAAACGGGCATTAGTGTCATAAAACTAGTCATGATTGAATTTCATTCAATTGCACCTGATATTACACTCCTATTTCAAACCCTGCACCTCAAACTTTTTCCAACCAAAATCGATTTCTTCCTTACCTAAATACGAAGGTACATTAATTACAAAAGTCTTAAAACACTTCGACAGTATCACAAGAAAATAGCTTTGAGCTAGAAAATTGCGTACGAAACAGCTCAGGGCAAGTTATTAATTTCGGGCGGAAATTTTAAACTGTTCATTCTTAGCTGTGTTCAAGTTAATTCTCATCTAGAAAGGGCGTGTTCAGACAGACTGTAATTGTGTTAAAATGTTTGCAAGGAATGCTAGGATAATTATTTACGTACGTCGCTTGAATGTGTTAGTGAGATAAACAATGTGTTGTATGAATGAGTTTGAATATTTTTTACAAGACTTGTTTTGTGCGCACAAGGGATATTGGTGTTTAAAGTTAATTTGTATCTTACAAGGTTTTTATTTTTAATTTCAGAGTAACCACTGGAGATGGACCAATGGATGGGAGATGAAGTCGTGGTGGCCTAGTGGGTAAAGAACCAGCCACTCGAGTATGAGGGTGTGGGTTCGATTCTAGGTCAGGCAAGTACCAATGCAACATTTCTAAGTTTGTATGTACTTTCTAAGTAATCTTAGACACCAATGGCTGATAAAAAGGTGACGGAAAACATCTTGAGGAAACCTGGACTATATGTATATATCAGTCTGAAATCACCAACCCGCATTGAGCAAGCGTGGTGATTAATGCTCAATCCTTCTCCGTGAGAGAGGAGGCCTGTGCCCAGCAGTGGGACGATAAAAAGGCTGTAACAGTAACAGTAACCAATGGATGCTTGAAATAATCAGTGTCATTATCACTCCGCCATAAATAGGGTTGACAAAAACATAACTCTAAAAAACCATAACCCATCTTAAAGGTCGGATATAAAGGTTCACGCGAAACCAAGTTCAACAGTAGGCAATAAGCGAATGAAGAAGAAAAAAGAACTTTCTTCCTTGTGCGCACATCTTTAGGCATCTCCGTAAACTGTAAAGCGTAAAGAAAAGATTGAGCATGGCAGCTTTTTAATCAAAAACATAAACCGGTGTATATCACGTCATTTCGGGAATAAAACGCGTTTAATAAGGAGTAGGGCTTCTTCGGGTTTTCATGTCAAACGCATTGAACAAAAAGGGAATAACGAGATAAGGTTCATTGTTAAGACAGTTTGAGTAAAACCTGAATTTAAGACTTCTTTTTTAGAAGAATGGGAGGTGTTTATACAAGTATTTTTTTTATATTTGTAGCTAGAACACAAGGATGATTTATTTATAAAACTTTTAAGCTGACAAAACACCTAATTTTTATTTAGTTGCCGTTAACTTTCGACACGTTCACTGACAAAACTTTTTCCAAAATAAAAATCCACTTAAACTCAAATAAGGTTTGAAAAATAACTCAAGAAAAGTTAAGAAATGGAACGATTCCAAATACTATAAAAGGAGAAGCGTAAAGCATCATACGATTCGACTCACGTTGGCACAGCCGATATTAATTTCTCGGAAATGCACACGGAATGGCAAACCCCTGTATATTAGGTGGAACGGAACGTGCCGAAAACTGCTGGCGTATATTATGATTACGGTTAATGAAATAAAAATAAAATATATCTACGAAACAAATTATGGCTTAATAACGTTTGCTAGAAAGATTTGGACGGTGAGAACTCCTATTGACTTTTGTGGGTAAGGTTTTCAATAATGATTTAAAACTTAGAGGTACCTAGCCAAAATAAAACGAACAACTTTCCTATATAAATAGTAAAACATAAGCATAGAAGTGCTTACCTAATTTCGTCTAAATCGTCTCAGCCATTATAGAGAAAAAGCTAAACAACCAAACTCACGTCTCCATAATGATATTAAAGATCTTTTCCGAATCAAAAAAAGTGCTATACTCGGTTATCCTTACAAAAAACTTTCCTGTGTGTGGATATCACACAAGAGACCAACATTATAACTTAGTACACAATGTAGATGAGCCAACAGATAAATCAGATGAAACAATAAACTTCCATTAACCGAGCTTGTCGGTATAATTATTTTCGACCACTGATTACTGTTGACAAGGCCCGAAATAACTTTGTACTGTGTATTTTTGTACAGGATAACGAAATGTGGGAAAAATTGGGGCAAGTTTGTAAAGATTGCTGTCTAGGTCTTCTTGTTTATAAAGTTCCAGATTTTCGGAATATCTTGGTATTTGTTTAGCTTGAGCATTAAGGGTCGTGAAATATGGATATCATGTAAAGACACGTACAGAAAAGGCATAATGTTTTTTGATAATGCTTTTGATCGCTCTTTGTAAAACACTGGCACTCAGTTGCTTCGGATTAGACTAGAAACCGACCCCAACATAATTGGGAAAAGGCTAGGCCCATGATAATATCTAGAAGCCATATCACTGTTGGTTGTCGACATAAGGGCTAAAACTAAAGATACAGAGGATCAATCCTACGGAGGAAAATAGTCTGAACAAAGAAAAACCTACTTCAGAATACATACAACAAACACAACCAAGAATAGACGCAGTAACAGCTAACATTAAATTAATATTCAATGGACGACTAAAGCTCTGCGTATAAACTTGTTTACGAGTGTATCAATTCTAATTTATGCTGGAGCGGTCAGTAAAACGATTTGCAGCTACAATACGAAGGTTTTACGGTATTCATTTTTACTACATTTCGTTTGGAAGCTGCTTGCTGATGGTATTTTCTGTTTATAGGAATCTGAAGTTAGAAAATCGAATGGGAAACACTTGATTTAGATTCTTTGGAACACTTTGCATTTACTACTTCATATAAATTAAAACCACTATTTAATAAATGGTATCCAACGAGCAAAAAGTAGATAAGTACAATAGTTTAATTCTAACTTGACCGCCTTATATAAATACTGAAAGATATGAGCAACTGTGAATTGACAATGGATGTAATCATCACGGATGAGTTTTACGAGTTTAATGAGATTTACGTAGACAGCAGACATACGAAACTTATAAATGAATATTTCAGCAACATGAATATTGTTTGCAGTTGGTAAGATTTTCATTTTACTTAACATCAACTAAAACATACATACAAGGCATATTCCTTTAATCCTCCTTCCGATGCTTCCACGAGCTACCAAACAAACTTTTGACTGAAGTTGGTTAAATCTTAAAACTGCACAATAAGTCACGTGCGCAGATTTTGGTAGGTACTTAACGCACGTCTTTAGAAGTATGAAAGTTTTGAGAAAGCAGCATCAACAGTTGTGAATTTGTAGAGGTATCTAATATTTCAATAAAACAAAAACTTCTAGTAACTCTAAAGATCAATTTTAGAGAAGCTCTAGCCTTCACGCGGATTTGACTGATAAGCTTCGCATCTACGCATCTACCGAAAACTATAACTTAATCATTAATTAAGGATCAAGTACTTACCAAAAGTATTAAGGATTAACTATATAGAAGTATGTCCGAATCTACCCATAAACTGCGCTCTACATGTAAAATCGGACATTCTACCAAACATTCTTACTACGCCTTTATTTAATCCTAAAAATAGTAACCACTAAAAAACAATTTTACTGCAGACTTCAAGATGTTCGTCAGCCATCCGCGAAAAAGGCCATCAATCCTGTTGGACCATCGACAAGAGACGAACACGAAAATTTTCATGTTCCAAGAAGATTATGATAAACAGTTTTCACTTGAACTTGGCGTGGATTGATCGACCACGGCTCTTCATTGCATATTTATTGGATGCTTAGCTTGAATTCCGTGGTACGTATCATGTTTCGGATTTTGGATGTTCCATATTGGATAGGGAATTTTGTTAGGTCGTATATTTTGGGTTTCATAAATAGTGATTGCATGGTATAAGTGAATTTTAGAGATAATGTAAATTAAAGGTACTGCAATTCAACCATATTCATTATAGTTGGCTTTCAAACCCTTTTTTTTGATGATTTAGAATTTTGGAGAAGGTAATGGTTTTTTATTAACTCTAGTATAAGTCTTCTTAAATTATAGGTAGGTAATAAAACCTTATAATCATTAACATCATCATCTCAAAGATTGAGGGACGAACTTTCTAAAATTCCTTAATAACGACTCATCTCCAAACTCTCTCAACGAAGTTTAAGATCGCTGTAACAAAGTTTGCGTGAAAAAGGCGGAAGATTCGTTAATCGTTCGCTAACCTAAAAGATAATTGTCGCTAAACTTCAACAGTTTGGAGCATCTGTCAGGCCTTAGGGCTCGCTGACAAGGATAATATCACAGTTGCTTCAGCTATATTTTATTTATTGGATTCAATTTTCATTTCTATTTCAATTCTTGAATATAAATCTTCAATCCGTTTGATCTGCCATCAAATTTTGTTTAAAAGTTACCTCATGTTTTTTTCTTTTTTTGTTTCAGATTATGTCTCCAAGCACATCTTGTGGAGTTGCAAGATTTTTCAAAACAGTAACAGGAGCCTTGGTAAACGAAAGGCAACAAAGGTGCACCCATCACAAACGTCTTTCAGCCGTCAGATCTTAAAAGCGAAATAAAAATACTGAGACAGAGGATTGTTAGATTCTAAGTAACTTTCTTTTTCTAATTCTATACGTAAAATAATCAACTGCGCGTTTCTTGCAGTGAAACTTGGGGCATTAATGCATTCCTTCGTTTAATCGATGGTGAGTGAGGGTCTCCAATTTACCATTTGTCTCTGTCTAAAGGAATAAAAGGCGAAGTTTTCCAAGTGTTTATATTCCAATGGAATTTGGAGGTCGCTTTTTTGGACGATGTTTTTTTTTGTTTTATTTTGTCCCTTAACTTCAAAACGAACTTAAGGAAATGTAAGATTGCCATTAAAGGTACAGATAATTTAATGCTATGGTATGTAGGTATAACTACGTATATCATAACATAGCTTCTGCCAGCGGTTTCACCTGCATCCCGTGGGAACCTCGGCACGGACCCGGATAAAAAGTAGCCTTCCTCGATAAATGGGCTATCTAACACTGAAAGAATTTTTCAAATCGGACCAGTAGTTCCTGAGATTAGCGCTTTCAAACAAACAAACAAACAAACTCTTCAGCTTTATAATATTAGTATAGATAAGCAAAACCATTGCAAGATATGGCAACTAAGGTTTCCATAAAGATTGCCACTTCAGATACTCATACAGCTTACCATATCTTCTAAAAATATATTCTAAGTAATTTAAAAACAATAACCAAAGACCTTCAGCACTTAAAATAAGGTCCGATCAAAGAAAGAGGTTCGCTCACCTTAAATATCTTTTTAACCACACTATACCCTTGCAAATTTCCCAAAAAAATATACCTTCAGCTTACGGAAAAGGCAATTTGCTTATAAAGGGAAATGCCCAGTCTTGGCCAAGTACTTGCCCATCTATGTGATAAATACAATAAAAATACTAAATAATCAATTTAAATATTGCGAGTATTTATCTAATAAAAAAACCCCGGAAAAAAAAGATGAAATTATTCAGAATTCAGTTGTTAAAATACTTCCGCTTCCGCTGTATCGATCATGTCAGTCTTGTCAAAATAGAGAATTAGGGATTGAAACCCATATTGAAAAAAGTCGATTTATTAAAAACCGGTTTTTGAAAATCGATTTTTTTTTTAATATTTTCTAATAATTCAAAAAAAAATATTTATAATAATAATAATAATCCACAGTTAGCAATAGTATAACACAGAACCGGGGATTGTCCTTGGGTACATTTCTATAGTGTATAAAGGGATAATCGTCGGTTTTGTGTCACCATTTCATTAAAGTTGTCTCAAAAGGGCTTCAGCGTGTTGGCTTCGGCCCCACGTTCGCCTCCCAAAAATCCGGGACTCTGTAGTCCCGAGGTCTGGAAGAGACATACATTTATAATAATAATAATAAAGCCCCGCAGGGCATCTGAGGCGGATGACGGGGAGTAGCGACCCCGCGGGGCTATATATCCGAGTGCTCCAGGGAGAGTATACTGTCCCCTATCTCCGGCTTGCCGGAGTGAAGCATGACGGGGGATAGGTCTCCCGCCTCTTGGCTTGCCTTCATCGGCCGGTCAGAGTGGAGTCGCTAGAGCAAGGTTAGTCCTGCTCGGAGGGTAGGTGCCTCGTGGTAAGTGGCGAGTGGGCCGGTGATGCTGGACCCACAGGGAGCGCGTGATCTGCGTTTAAAGTCCGCCGAGGTATCCTCACCCTTCTCAGCCGCTCATGTCCCTGTTGCCCTCTTGTTGCTTTTCAGTGACTGATTCCCGGGGGCCCAGTAAGTGAGTTGGCGAGTCTCCACCTGCCATTTTAACATGTATTTAATACATTGTCATCGGCAGGTGCCATAGTTCCCGTAGTTTCCCCATTCCTAGTCCATTAGCATCCCATCACAATAGCCCAAGTAGTTTTCATCCATGGTTAGCAATAGTTTAGCACAGAACCGGGGATTGTCCTTGGGTACATTTCTATAGTGTATACAGGGATAATCGTCGGTTTTGTGTCACCATTTCATTAAAGTTGTCTCAAAAGGGCTTCAGCGTGTTGGCTTCGGCCCCACGTTCGCCTCCCAAAAATCCGGGACTCTATAGTCCCGAGGTCTGGAAGAGACATACAGTTAATAATAATAATGTCAGGACACACGTGCTGTGTTTCGGATGGCACGTTAAACTGTAGGTCCCGGCTGTCATTGAACATCCTTGGCAGTCGTTACGGGTAGTCAGAAGCCAGTAAGTCTGACACCAGTCTAACGTAGGGGTATCGGGTTGCCCGGGTAACTGGGTTGAGGAGGTCAGATAGGCAGTCGCTTTTTGTAAAGCACTGGTACTCAGCTGAATCCGGTTAGACTGGAAGCCGACCCCAACATGATTGGGAAAAAGACTCGGAGGATGTATTGTTATCATTAAACAAAATGTTTGGTGATTGATGTACTTTTAAACACGATTTTATGCGACTCCTTTCAAGGATTCCGTGTTTTCGGTTTATGACAAACATAGATTTTTCGATAAATTGATCCTACGTCCCATCCCTAATGCTCTTGTTTGTTGACGTTTACGGACGACTGTTTTGTATTTCGGGTATTTCACAATTAGGTTTGTGCTGTGCTCTTACGATTTGTGTCTTTTCTTACTGCGTTTCTGATATTTCGACGACTGTTTACGATTATGGACCCCGTACCCGCCCTCGATGACGACCTTGGCTTTACATTGGATTCAGTACTGGATATTTTTTAAGTATTGGATTGAATAAAAACTTTAAAAATATATGTGTGTATTTTTAGCATTATTTTCTGTTTACAGTTTGTGATATTCCACCAAGTCCTATGTAAAAATTTTTAGTTATTTCGTTATCTACGATGTCAACTCTAATGCCTACAACTTGTTTCTTTCTTGGGCATTACTTGGCCAAACCTTCTTTATCAAATGGGCATTTCCCTTTCCTTTGGCACAAAACCCTGTTGGGGAACCGGGTTTCTGTTGGGGAATTTTAATTATTTATTATATACTAAGTTTGAGGGCATCTATCTATCAATGTCGCCATTGATGACTGGGGTCCTTTCGCGGTTTTAATGGCGCCGACAATTTAGGTTATTGATTTATTCTCGTTTGAAGTAAAAGTTGAAAGAGTTAATGTTGATTTTGGTTAACATTTTCTCATTATTTCTTTTATTAAGTATTTTTACTATAGGAAAATTGTGTGTTTACTTAAAACCTTAAACTTGACGAAATGTGGTGCTGGTGCTTCAAAGACATTTTAGAACCTTAAAAAGGCTGTTCTAGCTAAAAACAAACTTGACCATGATTAAGACGATTCAATACAGTATAAGTCACTATCCATCATAAAGTAGTCGTAAGTGAACTTCAACATAAAAACGCCCATAAACTTTGGGCAATAAAACACAGTTTTATTTACAGCACCCTGAAAATTTGCTGTGTCCACCTTTCATCATGAGATGTTGATCTTTGACGATATCGAATAGTGACCGTGGTATACTCGGAACATCATGCCACTTGGTGTTGTATTTCTAAACAAACAGGCTATATAATTTCGATTCACTGGCGTCATAACCAGGAATAAGTGTGATTGAAATGTCCTATATGAAAAGCTTTTTACCATTACAAATTATTTGCAATTTGTAACTTCCATCTTTATATGGAGACCACAGTTTTTCAGCCACAAAGTTAAGTGCAATCTCACACAAAAAAAATCAGACAGACCATCATCCTCCGAGCCTTTTTCCCAATCCTGTTGGGGTCGGCTTCCAGTCTAACCGGATTCAGCTGAGTACCAGTGCTTTACAAGAAGCGACTGCCTATCTGACCTCCTCAACCCAGTTCCCCGGGCAACCCGATACCCCTTGGTTAGACTGGTGTCAGACTTACTGCCTGTCAAGGATGTTCAATGACAGCCGGGACCTACAGTTTAACGTGCCATCCGAAACACAGTCAATGGTGTCTAAGATATACTTAGAAAGTACATACAAAAATCAGACAGACCATTGCCAACTAATAAAAAAATAAACCGGCCAAGTGCGAGTCGGACTCGCGCACCGAGGGTTCCGTACAAATCCTGTATAGATAAAAAGTGAGTTTCGCGTCAACCGTTAAGTTAAGAACAATCATAGTTATGGTAATTTCGTGAGAGTCAAAATATTAATATTTTTTATTTTATAATATAACTAAAATAGTAGGCCAGTACCTTGTAAAAGTTATTTTATTAAAGTTATTTATATACATAATTTTATAGTCATCATTCAGAAATTTGATTGAAAATAACTAATTATGTCTTAAAGGTCATTGGGCATATCTGACCCGCTTTCTAAAAAGTGGCGGACATGAATCAAAGTAGTTTTAAATCGTGGAGAATGGTATGACGTTTCTTTTAATATAAATATTTTATTAAAATTCCATGGAGACGAATGTCCAGGATCGTTTAAAAATATGAAAGACAAGCAGTTTCAGAGGATTGTACAGGATGCAATGCTAGTTTTTATTGTTAAAAACTTTTCATAAAGAAGGAAGATGCCAATTCGGATGACCAGGATCTGATGAGGATCTGGAAACCCTGAGAAATCGAGGGCAACTCTTGAATATTATAGGTACGCATCGAGTCGAAACCAGACATGTGAGTGTATTTTTGAGGGTACTGGTAAACAGTGAAGGTTTGGAGGTGATTTGATTATGAAGACTACAGAGAGTCGAGGGAACTCCTGAACGGTATGTTGCAACTACCACGTGTTTGGGCTTATTTTATTCATATTGGCGAAGACTTTCCACATATATAGGTTTGACTGCCATTGTGGGATCGATAGCAAAGATCAGATGTAGTTATGGGAACTCCTTTACAATTTATAACGTATCCTTGTGTTGGCGCTTATTTTATTTTAGGTGATGAGAATTCACTACTTGATTTTTTGAGAGATTAATCACCTAACGAGCCCCAGTTTCAGGTTTTTTTCGAAACTGCCTGACGACTTGTAACTGTCGAATTGTAACGACGACTGCTAGAGAGTAGGATTCGGGGCTGGTGGCTTTACGTTTCTAGAGCCTTGACAAAAGTGTAATTCTGTCCCTTTCTTTGTTTTATAAAGTCGGCTTTATTTTATTTTGTAGCCAATCCAACTTCAAAACATATAAAAAGCAAAAAGAAAGAAATTAAAAAGATGTTAGGTGCATCGGTCTAGAAGTCGGTGTCTACAAGATCTATATTTATTTAACCACCGAGATCGAGACCGATGCAAATAAACAGTTTTCTTGTTGTTTTTAGAAGTTGTTTTTTTTTGTAAAAAGTTTTTATTTTTAACTTTTGTGAAAAGTTCTCGTCAATACGAATAATGTAAGCCCAAACACGACGTAACTAAAACATACCGTTGAGGAGTTCTCTCGACTTCCTCACGTCTCCATCATCAGGTAAGCTCTAAACCTTCACTGTTTGATAGTATCAACAGACATACATCTGAGAATCAAGTTTTAATCCTATGCATGCCTACAATTTCTGATAGTTGCCCTCGATTTCTCAGGATTTCCATCATCAGATCCTGACCTGATGACAATGGAAATAAACGTCGAGTATACTCTTTCACTACAAAGAAATGATTTCTCAAATCCGTCAAACTTGGTCGTTTCAATTCCCCATTGAAATGAGAAAAATATTTGATGTTTACACCTGATTTTCTCTAGATTCCCATGGTTCACATTGATGCGACTAATGCCGTAGTAAATCAGAGCCTTTATCATTATACTGTGCTATGTTTCGTTCGTATCCGCCGTGGGTATGGTTTCCATACTAAGGTGATGACCTTTGAATGATTTAAAATTGTTCATAGTTTAGAGGCAATTATTTTTAAGAATGTTGATATGAATTTCAACTTTAATATCTCTACGCGTTCATGTGAAAAAGGGTAGGTAGTAAGTTTATAATTAAAGGGTAGGTAGTAAGTTTATAATTATTAAAAAAATATTTTATGTCATGTAAGCAAAAATAATATTTTAATATTTTATGTAACTTCAAATTAATCATTTTCGCAATTTTTCCTTTATCTGTACTATATAACGTTGCTTCGTGCCGAATTTCAAGATTCTGAGTTCACGGGAAGTACCTTGTAGGTTTTGATTCCCTAGCGTGTGACGGAAATTCGTCTAAGGTGTCGGTATAACTGCTTTATCTTTTGATCGCGTTAACATAGAAGTTTGATTTTTTCACTGCCTAAAGGTACAATAGACCTAGGTATTTGGCATAAATTTCAATTTGGTACCTTTATTCGTTCGTGAGAAATAAGGTAGTAAGTTCCATTTTATTAAAATATATTTTTTTATATTATATAACTAAAAAAATGCGATTTTCGTAATTTTTCCTATATTTGCATTATATGACAATGCTTCATGCCAAATTTCAAGACTCTGAGTTTACGGGAAGTATCCTGTAGGTTTTGATTCCTTTGCGAGTGTCGAAAATTTGTTGAAAATATCGACATAATCGGCTGTATCTTTTGATTGGCTTGCCTTAGAAGTTTGATATTTTCACAGCTAAAAGGGACAATAGACTTGAGTATTTCATGTAAATTTCAACTTGATACGTCCACGCGTTCTTGAGATAAAGGGTCTTGACAGACAGACAGACAGACGGACAACAAAGTGATCCTATAAGGGTTCCGATTTTTCCTTTTGAGGTACGGAACCCTAAAAAGACTAAAAGACTTCATCTTCGTGCAATTAATTCCACCAAAAACATCCTAGTATATAAATAAGCTGCAAAAGATAATAATATTAAACCATATGAGTACGCCATCTCCAGGGATACAAAGTCTAGAACACGACAGCGAACACCATTTATATTTTAACATAGTGTAATATAATTTTGGTTTGAGTGTAATCGTCTAACAAGCCCCTAGTGGTTACCATGCAAATTCAGGATAAGTTATGTTATAAGTGTATTACTATCGAGGAGGCTGAAATATGGTTATATGCCCTAAAAGGAAGTGCAGGTAATGACGGCCAAGTTTAAAAAAATATACATTGAAGTGTATCTGAAATCTGAATTAAGGATAGGTTTAACTTGCACTTTGCTGAGAATTTCAATGATATATGCGAGTTCCTTGAGTAACATCTAAATTCATATGTTTAGTAAATTGAAAGTATGTATATCACACTATATCTACAATACGAGTTTCAAACAATAGTTTTACCTATTTCCCAATCGGATATCGCTAAAGCACCAATCATTCTATAAAACTAAATATCAATACTGTGAGTATACATACGAACAATAATCGCAACGCAACACTGTCAAAAACCTATTCGAAAAACAAAAGAAGCGTAAAGTAAAACAATAGGGAGAACCCATAGCATTAACCTGACATGGTATTGGCACGAATTCGGCAGCCAATACCAGGGGGTCTACTCTAAATCAACGAAAACGAAACAGCTGAAACGGATCGAAAACACGAAGACACTCGACCCAAGAAACTTTCGAGAAGGAAGTCAGTAAGAAATGCCAAATAATTTCCATACAGGGCTATGATAAAATATTGTTTAAAAGGGTAACCTATCACGACCCTGGAAGACAAAGATGTTCAGAAGGAACTGATTGAGTTTTAGTTTAAAAATTTTGACACACATTTTCTTCAGCCACAGCAGACGAGTTCTTTGATCTGCGATTACTGTATAACTCCCAAATCTTAAAAAGAACAAAAGAAGACAATGCAAAAAAAAATGGTGTGCAGAAGAATATATTAATCAGTCCTCGAGTTTTCCCCAGTTCGAGTGTATGTTTTTTCGTTTATCCAGAGTAGGCCCCTAGTAACTGGTGAGTCCGCGAAGATTGCTGGCAGCTGACAGCGATTGGCACTATGATTGATGCCAAGACTGGCAGGTGAATCTATCCGTGTATTCATTGAAGCATTTGGAACGTGGCATCGCCAGAAATTGATATGGACCCCGTTGAGTTGGGTGTTATTTTGATTTGAGGATCGCTTTGTTTTCCATTAGGGATTTGTTATTTCTATACGTACGAAAACATTGCTTTGTATATCTTTGAGAGGATTTTCTGAACAGATTTTATTTTACAATCCAGTTTATATCTTGCACCACCATAAGTCCATGCAAGAGACAATTGCGTTATAAGTCTCGTCGATGTTTTGGAATCGTTTTCGTTTTTAAAATTTTATCGTAAAACCAATTTTTTTTTTATTGATCATATGGTTCCCAAGATTAGCGAGTCTAAGCAAACAAACTCTTCAACTTTATAATATTAGTATCCAAAAATGTCATACTTTAAAAATATGACATTACTAAAAATCGTCTATGAAATCTGAAGAAGAATCTAGACTGTCATTAAGAACTTCAATATTTAATGTTACAAGTCACGATAGCAATGTATCTCATTTATAAAAGTCAATGACTCAGCTCGGTAAGAAAGTACTTCATCATTTATCAGTGTAAGATTAGATTTAGTATTAAAATGTAAAGGTTAGAGAGATAAATTACGGTTTACGTAAGTATTATTACTTAGCTTGACAAATCTAGGAGTATTGAGAAGAATTGGATTTCTGGAAGATTCGTTGACAATACGAAGATATCTTACAATTAATAACTTAAAAAAGACACTAATATAAGTACTAATAAAAAAAGAAGCCAAAAAGAAATTCTAGTCGAATCCAGAAAACAATTTTCGCAGCAACACCTTATCCTAAGAGGCATAAAAGTTTAGAATTCAATCCTTTTCAAATTCCCACACTCGCGGAATTTAGAAAACTGAAACCATTTTCGGTATGTATAAAATATCAAACTATGTAAATTGCTAAGTGAAAACCAGGTAGACACTCCCAATATTGAATTGACCCAAAATATTTGCGAACCAAATTGGAATGGTAATTTAAACATGCAGGATTTAGTCATGTTTTGAATATGTTTAGAATGTTTGTGGTACCTACCGCAATGTAACTTTAAGAACCCTTTCATAGTTTCGTTATAAAATGTACATTTATTTTTCATGAAAAATTCAAATACAGAGACCAACATTGTCAAAAAAAACTTTGTAATATTTAAGTTCTGGATATATTATGCAGAACTTAAATGTTGACTTGAAGCTACCTATGATTCACTTCATCACCTTCTATAACAAATATTATGGATTATTATGTTGCTACAAATAACTCAACAGCAATCAAATGTAGATAAACAAATTCTATTTTTTTCACGGCAGACTTCACAACAACTTTTTTAATCAAAACTGCTTCATCTTCTATTTTCATCACTAAAGTACTTTATACAGAGTATAATTTGGGTTATCAGCAAACATTGGTCCCTAATCCCAGCTTAAAGGGCCCCATTTGCGTCCATAAACGAAATTGAGGAAGTTAAAATTTGTGATTCGTTGGTTCATGTATTAATGTTATATGCCCACATAATACGACCCTCTTATGTTGTAAAAAATATTTGATGCCGATGTGAATGAAAAGCGACGACTATTCTTAATATTTACCATTGACTTTTCTAAGGTTCTTGAACCTAGTGAATTCTGTAAAAAAATATAATAGGTATTCTATTACAAAAAGATTAAGGAAGTCGGGTAGGAATGTCATGGTATAAATCATGCGCAAACAAGCCTAAAACGGAACAGAAACAGTGAATGATCAGAAAAATACCTTAAAATCGCATTCTTACGCTCTACAACCAAGAACAAAAGAAGGTACCAGTAAAAGCAAATTACCTCCACAAGGTCACAGTACGCTGTTTTAAAACCCCATCAATTGTTATGAGAAAGACGTAAAAGGCACACCATAGCTCGAATTTCCACAAGAATCAACGTTCAACATTAAAAAACTTGTGCTAGTGACATTACAATGGCGGATAATTCCTTTTTGCCACACATTAAAATGTAATATCTGGCTAAAATAACTCAAGACACTTAAGATAGGGTCGTGATGTTAAGGTCTGGTGCGAATTTGCGACTTTTAATCGCACTCGGTTAAAAGAAGTCGACATTTGTCTATCCGGTGGGTTATCGCTTTCAAAGTCAGATAGATATAATGTAGAAAAGAATTCACAAATATGTATAATCTGAATGCCATTTCAAGGAATATAAATCAAAGAGAGATGATAGCTTGATGACATCTCAGAAACACGGAGTTGGCTCGGGTCATCATCATCATCTCAGCCATAGGACGTCCACTGCTGAACATAGGCCTCCCCCTTAGATCCCCACAGATACCTGTTGGAGGCGACCTGCATCCAGCGTCGGCTCGAGTAATTCTGTCAAATGTCAGTAACTAATGGTTTCTTAAGTAAACTTAGTTGTTTAATACTTAAAATACTGGGAGGGTAAGAACAAAGGATTTTTTAATAATGCTTGTTTTACTGCATAACGCTTATTATGATAAAATGCAAGACAGGTATATAATTCAGCAGCGATAAGGAGCACAAAAAGTAAGATATCTCAAGTAAGTTACGTACTGTTGGATTTTTTATCAAACCACTAGGTAATACGATTGTCGCAAAAACTTCTAATATGAGCAGAACCTTACGAAACACAAAGTTGTTTTAAAGAATTTACGTCGTCGAGTTTCGCGGGAATGCTTGCAATTTTGTAAGCGGACGAAGGCGCAGGAATTCGCCTTTGTCATAACATTTTCGTTGACAACGCGTTTTAAATACGGCTTTGTTTTGCGAAATTATCATTTTTTCAGCTTTGTTATTTGTTGTGGAAGTTTGTCTTGAGTTTTGTTTGAAATAAATATTGGTGGAGTGATGCGTTTTAATTTGTTGTGTTGTGTCTAGTTGTGCGATGTTGTGGACTTTTATGAGATCGTATTGTCAATTAAATTAAATGTTGAAAGATGATCAGTTACGTGGTTACACCGTATGTATCTCTGTATGCTTTAATAAAATCATCCCTATGCTAAACGCTAAGTCCTTTCGGCTAGTTAACCTCTGTTTAGTGGTTCAGGTGAATAAAGCTAAGCGTCCACTTGTCGGTATCGTACGCAACGGATCGTAGTATTATTTATATAGAATGCGATGCCTACGATGCGGACAGGTGGACGCACTTGTTTGAGTTTCTATATAAATAATACTACGATCCGTTGTGTGCGATACGTCCGTTGCGTACGATACCGACAAGTGGACGCTTAGCTTAACCGTCAGTTGCACAAAGCTCCATTAAAGTTAAAGCTTCTTTAAATCTATTGCTGACTCTTTCTTTGTCAACAAGATAAAAATAGTGTCAACAATAGATTTGATGAATCTTTATCTTTAACTAGCTTCTGCCAGCGGTTTCACCCGCATGCCGTGGGAACTACTTCCCATTCCGGCATAAAAAGTAGCCTATAGCCTTCCTCGATAAATGGGCTATCTAACACTGAAATAAATTTTCAAATCGGACCAGTAGTTCCTGAGATTAGCGCGTTCAAACAAACAAACAAACTCTTCAGCTTTATAATATTAGTATAGATGGAGCTTTGTGTAACTGACGGTGGGTGTTTACTTGCGTATAGAAATACAGATTGAGATGTGGGGAGACACAACGTAAGTAATTCCTAGGCCTGTAACAAAAACTGTAACACTGTAAAGAAACAAGAACGTATTGGACAATGAATTATCATTTTACATGAGCATCAAAATAAGAGCTATCAACATATACACTTAAGCATGCTATATAATAATTTGCAACTGCATTGAATTCTGCATCAATATCTTTAGTACGCATACAAAATGCATATTAATTGCACGTATAGCGAGTAAACATATGGATGTACAAAATTGCACATCACATCTTACTCTAGGGCTGTGTAACGTGCGGAATTTTCCCGCATATGAGGAAAATACGTAGGAAATGTAAGGGGAGAGGGAAAGGAAGAATTAAAGATAACATCCTTCAAGGTAAGTTGTATTAAAGAGGAAAGATTATCAACATAATATGATTGTAAAAAAAAAAAAATACTGTCTGGAATATCCGTTGACAGATTGTTTGGACCATTCTCATCTTGAGTTCAACCTAACGTAGTACTAAAACTTCAATGTAAGCATACGGGGACCTTATTTTTAAAACTGGCTTCATTTCGTATTTTAAAGTTATAAGTTTTTTGGTTGATTGAAGGCAATAAATACCTACAGTAACCACTCATTATTTATTCTTAGATTTTTTTAGGTAATCCATTTATAGAGCAAAACGCAGAGACGTTCCTAAAGGTGGATTTACATGAAAAGAACATAGAGCTAGAGCTAGAACAAGAGCATTCTTTCGTGGTCTTTTAGTGTAAACAAAAACTCGTATTCAGCGTTTACATCAAACGAACAAAGAGCTAGAGCTAGAACAAGAGCATTGTGTAGAGCTGGATCATTAAAGATCATTGAAGCTGCCTGATGGCGTACTCATTGTTTTTTGCCTTTCTCGGCGATAAGATGCAAGAAGCGAGTCCATCTTCTTTTTTACTTCTTCAACATTACATTTCAGTAGTTTTGCAATTTCTTGCCAAGCATCTTGTTTGTAAGTTGTATTTTTATAGTGTTCATACGTCGGATCCCACAGACATCTAAAATTTTGATAGGCTTCTCATCATCATCATCATCCTCCGAGCCTTTTCCCAACTATGTTGGGGTCGGCTTCCAGTCTAACCGGATTCAGCTGAGTACCAGTGCTTTACAAGGAGTGACTGCCTATCTGACCTCCTCAACCCAGTTACCCGGGCAACCCGATACCCCTTGGTTAGACTGGTGTCAGACTTACTGGCTTCTGACTACCCGTAACGACTGCCAAGGATGTTCAATGACAGCCGGGACCTACAGTTTAACGTGCCATCCGAAACACAGTCATTGATGTCTAAGATATACTTAGAAATCTATCGTTAGTAAACATTTTTCTTGAGACCAATCCATAATTTAATCGATACAATCGCTAGAACACAAGAACGCTTTGAAAAGACCGCTCAGGGGCGCGAGCACGTTCGAACACGCAAGAACGCTCTAAGTAACTGTTCGCGCGCTCTAGCGGCGTTTACATCAAGCGAGCGAGCATTCTTAGAATATTCCATAGAAACTTTGCGAACGCACTCAGAACAACGAAAGAATGCTCTACGCCTGTTTACACTAAAATAATTTGACATAGTGGGGATAGAATGAGCATTCGCTCGTCTCATGTAAATCCACCTTTAAGGTCGCTGACGAAACTCGTCGGTTACTGGCATTGGTATCCAAAAGCTAGCTAATTATATTAATAAATAGGTACCTATAACATGCTAGAAAACTGAAAATAAAATGCTACAAGCATGTTTACCAATTTTAGAATCTACCAACCCTAAGACCAGGACTGCATAATATAGGGGCAACGTATCCCAAACTGATTAGTGTACCAAATGCAACTTAGTAACCGTAGAATATTAAGTTCAGGAGCGCATCAATAATTTAAGAGTATGTAAGTGTGATTACATAGTGCAGTATGCAAGTATGCAGCTCTGATAGACGGCACCTGATTTTAAGTTCAGGTGAGATATTTTGTTGATTGTTTGTTCGTTTGTTTGAAGATGTATTCTGGCTATAATATGTTAATGTCTTTGGCTGTGGATTGTGTGAAATTCGATATGAAAAGAAAAAAATATAATTATGAGATGACAGCATTTCTATAGAAGAGTATGGAAAGAGAAAACATGCTGCGCCGACCCCAAATAAAATTGGGATAAGGGCAGGAGGATGAAATCTTTTGTTGGTTTATAAAAGGACTTTAGGAGCAGGTACAGTATTAGTCCTTTTAGACATTTTTTTATTAAGAAGAAGATTATATTTTTAAGAATGTTACTAATAAGATGACGGCATTTAGAAGAGTATGGAAGGAGAAGATTTGCTGCACCGACCTCAAATAAAATTGGGATAAAGGCAAGAGGATTAAGTCTTTGGCTGGGTTAGAAATAACTCTAGGACTAAGTATAGTATTAATCGGTGTAGACATAGATGAATACATTTTTTATGGATTGATTGATTTTTGATTGATTGATCCCAAACTGATTAGTATACCAAATTCAACTTAGTAACCGTAGAATATTTAGTTCAGGAGCGTATCAATAAGTTAAGAGTCTGTAAGTGTGATTACATAGTGCAGTAAGCAAGTATGCAGCTCTGATAGACGGCACCTGATTCTAAGTTCAGGGGAGATATTTTGTTGATTGTTTGTTCGTTTGTTTAAGATGTATTCTTCGATATGAAAAGAATACTTATGAGAAAAAATATACTTATGAGATGACAGCATTTCTATAGAAGAGTATGGAAAGAGAAAACATGCTGCGCCGACCCCAAATAAATTGGGTTAAGGGCAGGAGGATCCCAGCGGGGCCCAGCAGGGCCAAGGCCTGCCGGGGCTGCGGGTTGTTCGAAAGAGATACCGCGGCCCTGGTACATAAAAGGCCTATGACGGAACACGACGGAAAGGGCAGGAGGATGATGCCTTTGGCTGGGACATAAAGGACTAAGGGGACAGGTATAATGTTAATCGGTTTAGGTATAGACGAATGCATTTTTAAATTGATTGATTTTTGATTGATTGATCCCAAACTGATTAGTGCACCAAATGCAACTTAGTAACCGTAGAATATTTAGTTCAGGAGCGCATCAATAAGTTAAGAGTTTGAAAGTGTGATTACATAGTGCAGTAAGCAAGTATGCAGCTCTGATAGACGGCACCTGATTCTAAGTTCAGGGGAGATATTTTGTTAGTTGTTTGAGAGATTGTTGTAGTTGTTTGTTCGTTTGTTTTGAAGATGTATGTTGCGTTATATATATGGGCGATTCTCTGTAAGCTCGTAATCGGCTGTCCGGACCGATTTTTTCAATAAATAGTTTAATTCTTATTTAAAAAATCACATTTTATGAAACTTTAACCCCGAAGCTTCACGGGCCCTTTGTTTTTATAACCATAATTACTTTAATTTTTTTTCTATACGTTTTAGAAGCTCGAAAAATACAGTTCCCTGGCTGTCCCTTTCACTGCATTCACACCTAGAAATGCGATTTCCGAAAAACTTGATGAAACTACTTTCACTTAGCAGTTAATATCACAAACAAAAATAATGAAATTATATTATTTTCGTAAAACAAGCACTCATTACAACTTTATTCATTTTAATAAACTCCTGTAAACTTTGTCCTGAGAATTTTAATACAGTCCCCTGCCAAAAATTTAAATCAATATTTTAAAAAAACTATAATATTTTACAATCGTTTTATTAGTGCAACGAAATGCAATTGTTGTGAAGTTGGCAAACTTATCAAATGCGGTAACGATACGCCATTCTGTTTAGTGTTAGAGCGTCATTTGTGAGGCGAACAAGCGTTTGGGCCGCTACCACACACAGGCCTCTGGTAAATAATTGTATGTAATTTAATTACTTAAATTATCTCTATTTATAGTTAATTGTTACATTATTTGTGCCTTAATTGATCGGTAGGTTCTTAAAAAACTATAAGACATCGGTTTCATAAATATTGTGAAATCTAACTGAAATACACAGTCCTCTGGCAACAGTCCTTTGCCAAAAAACGCAACAGGGGACTGTTTAACAAAACAGGGGACTGTGTATTCTGCGTATTGGTTTAATAGTTTTCATGAATTGTTTGTGTAAATTTATTCGCTAGTCTCTTTTATTAATTTAAGAATCAAACTATCATTGCATCGCATTATTTTTTTCCTTTATGTACTTGAATTATATTACACAGGCTGATCGAACGCACGTGATATGGCTCCTAAAAAGAAGAAGCTATCCCGAGAGGAATTACAAAAAAAGAGAGAATCAGAGCGGCAAGAGCGACTGCCCTATCTGACCTCCACAACTCAGTTACCCGTGCAACCGACTTTTTTTAACGACGCTAAAAATCATCAAATGACCCCTCCCGCTGCGGGTCAGAAGCGGTGGGGGAGTGTCAGAGTTTTACTGACTAAAAATCCGTCGTGTTCCGTCGTAGGCCTTTAATGTACCAGGGCCGTGGTAACTCTTTCGTACAGTCCCGCAGCCCCAGAGGCCCTATGCCCTGCTGGGCCTCGCTAGGGTTGCTGACATCAACTTGAGGAGCGCGTGGAACTACGCACGCCACCGACACGGGTCTGTTGTCTAAAAAGACGCAGGAACGATGAATCATCTGAATTCATCGCCCACAGACCCAGGCCTACGGTGGCCGGGAGTCGTCTCGCGCAACCCGGCGCCCGTGGTGACTACCTGGTCCAGCCGGGATGAGAGATGCGAACTCTCTGTCGTTCCGCCGCCTACTTCTCGAGCATGACTGCTTCGCAGAAGGAGGCGACGGCATCCCATTCCTCTCACCCCGGACCATGGCATAAACCAGGCCCGGACGCCCTCGACGAGGATCCGGCGGTGTCCTTCCCATGCAGGGCACTCCTGGACTGTGAGGTCCATCGTGTCCTCGAAACTGTCCGCACAGTGGTGACACCCGGGCGCCACCTCAGGACCTGTTCGATATTTCCCAAAACAACCGTGTCCGGTGAGGACCTGCGTCATGCGGTAAATGAGGGCGCCGTGACTCCTCCCGAGCCACTCTTCAAAGAGGTCCCCACTATGGTGGCGTGCCCTAACCCTGTACCCCTTAGTTCGACTGGTGTTAGACTTACTGGCTTCTGACTACCCGTAACGACTGCCAAGGATGTTCAATAACAGCAGAGACCTACAGTCTAACGTGCCATCCGAAACACAGTCTTTGTTGAAAAGTTGCATTGGTACTTGCCTGATCTGGAATCGAAGCCGCGCCCTCATAATTGACAAGTTGGTTCTTTACCCACGAGGTCTACCACGACTTTTTCGCCGGCGACGTCATTGGTAAGCAGTTGAAAGAAATGGGTTATCAAACCAAACGCTCAAAATGGCGAAACACGTCTTTGTATAGTTCACAGCCACATAGACATGAAGCTTAGCGCTCTTCATACTGCTAACATATTAACTTACAACAATCACCAGGAGTTGCTGGAAGATCTACATATGTTGCGACGTATCAAGATCTATGTCGTGTCATGCTTGCGGTAATAAAAACCCGAAATATATGGCTTTTGATCATAGAAAAGTCATAAAATGTGGGTTTCTGTTCACATTCAAAACAGTCCCCTGATGCCTCAAACAGTCCCCTGTCATGATTTTTTGGAAAATCGCTAATAACTCGGAAAATAGGTACAATTTCAGTGGGCCTCCTTGTCTAACTAAATAAATAGTTAATTTTCTTTGGCATAGGACTACGTTTTTTGTCAAATTAAAAAAAAAATTGCCAGGACAGAATTTGTATGGAGCTGAACGAGCTTACAGAGAATCGCCCATATACTTAAGTGTTCTAGGAGCAGGTATGGTTTTAATCAGGTTAGGCAGAGGTGTTGAGTGATTGATAACTCTTGAATGTTTTCGGTCACGGCGAGTGCCTAAACTAATTCACGTTGTTATACGGAAGACGAGCCCGTATGATATTCTCATAATCTTCCCAGGCTTTTCCTTTTCTAATATAAGCTTTGCAATAGGTAAGTTTGCAATAGGTGGCCTAGTGGGTAAAGGACCAGCCTCTCAAGTATGAGGGTGCGGGTTCGATCCCAGGTCAGGCAAGTACCAATGCAACTTTTCTAAGTTTGTATGTACTTTCTAAGTATATCATAGACACCGTTGACTGTGTTTCGGATGGCACGTTAAACTGTAGGTCCCGGCTGTTATCGAACATCCTTGGCAGTCGTTACGGGTAGTCAGAAGCCAGTAAGTCTGACACCAGTCTAACCAAGGGGTATCGGGTTGCCCGGGTAACTGGGTTGAGCAGGTCAGATAGGCAGTCGCTTCTTGTAAAGCACTGGTACTCAGCTGAATCCGGTTAGACTGTAAGCCGACCCCAACATGATTGGGAAAAAGGCTCGGAGGATGAATAGGTAAGTTTCAAATTGTTGTTGAGTAGGTAGGCATTAATGTTAAGTTTTTTCAGAATCCGTTCAGTAGTTTACGCGTTAAAGAGAAACAAACATCCCCACATAAAAAGTTTCATGCTCATAATATTGGTGTAATAATGTGACGTGATTATGCACATAACCTACATGAGTAAGTATATGTATTCAATGTGAAGTGTGATAAAGGAAGAGACATCGACATATTTCAAAGCACCAAAATACATTATTATCCCGGCAAGCAGGATTTGTTTACACACATTAATCAACGTTACACATTACGTAAGATTTCAGCAAGTTTGTTCAGCTAATGGCAGCTATTTGTAGTACGAGTCGGCTCATCTAGTTGGGACACCTCATTTATATCAACGACGACCTGCAGACGTTTCTTAAATGGACGTACCTATATAATTCCATGTTGGTAGGTAACTTTTTATTTACCAACTTGGATAAATGGTAAGTACCTACCTACCTTTTTTTTTTACTTAATTCTGTGTCCACTGGCATTTTTATAGAATTTGTTCTCATGAGCACTAGTATTTATAATATGTATCATTTAATTGCAAGGCAAATAAGCAAAAAAATATAAATGAACTGCAAATGATGATAGTCCCCAGGCCGGCGAACAAATTTTTTTTTGATACATATACATTTAAGACTTTGTGAGTGCCTTCCTTACGATGAGTCCGACAAACTTTTCGAATGCGCAAATTTTGGTGCCGCTGCGTTTTTTAATGCTTGACTCCTGAAATTGTCGATATGACGTCACTATGGCTCTTCGTACATACACGTTTCATTTTTTGAGATTCGTTTAATAAAGTTAACTAGAGAATGGTGGTCAACTTGTCCGATAAAGATCGTGCTGCGTTTGGAGTGTCCACCATCCTGAAAATGTCGGTATGACGTCACTACGACTCTTCGTACATACACGTTTCATTTTTTGAGGTTTGTTTAATAAAGTTAACTAGAAAATTGTGGTCAACTTGTCCGATAAAGATCGTGCTGCGTTTGGAGTGTCCACCATCCGAAACATGTCGATATGACGTCACTGTGTCTTCCCATACATACATGTCAGACAAATACAACAATGATAGATAATACTATTCTTATTGCAAATATCGACTTGTCTGACAAATGTAGTGAGTCAAATAGTCAGTTCGACAAGAAAATTAGAAAAAAATATTAAAATTGGAAGAAGTTTATTATTTTTGTCAATTTCTGACTTAAATATTCACGTGCATTATTTAAGTATATTAAATTGGCATACTACTTACTAATTTTAATTACTATTTTAGAAAAAGCCTGACTAAGACGTATTGTTGATAGTTTATATTATGTTAAGGAATAATATCCCACATCTATTAATGGACTATATATCAATCAAAAGGTCTTTTTAAGCGCAACATTTTGTCTCAACATACCACTTATCAATTCTTAGTATTTTAGAAGATATAGCCCAAATAAGGCGTATTATCGATAGCTTTTACTATGTTAGGGAATAATGTCCCACCTCTAGGTATGAACCATATGTCAATCGAAAGATCTTTTTAAGCGCTATATTCCGTCTTAACATACCACTTACCGATTCTTAGTATTTTGGAAGACATAACTGACCTAAGGCATATTATTGATACTTTACATTGTGTTAAGGAATAACATCTCACTTGAAGTTATGAGCCATATTTCAATCAAAAGGTCTTTTTAAGCGCAAGGTTGTATTAGCATAACTCCGACAAATTGTTAGTACTTTAAAAGCTAGAGCTTTTCTAAGAATATATTATCGGTAGGTTCTGTCAAGCTAATCCATTACTTCTTTAGTAACTAATTATATATTATTTGAAAAACCTTTCTTAATGAAACATTTCGTGTTAACATACTTCCGACAAATTGTTAGTAGTTTAGAAGCTAGAGCTTATTTAAAATTATAATTATTGATAGATGTTTTCAATTAAATAAATCCCATCTCTAGTAATGAGTTATACATCATTCAAAAGACGTTTTTAAATGCAACATTTCATATTAAAAAAACTTCGGCGAATTGTTAGTATTTCAGAAGCTAGAGCTTATATAAGATTATTTTATCGATAGGTGTTTTCAAGTTAATAAATCCCTCCTGTAGTAATGATACATATATCATTCGAAACGACATTCTAAATGCAACATTTACTATTGATGATTGAATTGTCAGTACTTTATACCAAATCTTAAAATATATCTATATGTTCCGGTCGGTGGACACTCCATATGCAGCATGATCTTTGTCGGACAAGCTTACCACAATTTTCTAGTTAACTTTATTAAACAAATCTCAAAAAATGAAACAGGTATGTACGAAGAGTCGTAGTGACGTCATACCGACATTTTCAGGATGGTGGACACTCCAAACGCAGCACGATCTTTATCGGACAAGTTGACCACCATTTTCTAGTTAACTTTATTAAACGAATCTCAAAAAATGAAAAAGGTATGTACGAAGAGTCATAGTGACGTCATATCGACATTTTCAGGATGGTGGACACTCCAAACGCAGCACGATCTTTATCGGACAAGTTGACCACCATTTTCTAGTTAACTTTATTAAACGAATCTCAAAAGATGAAACGTGTATGTACGAAGAGCCATAGTGACGTCATATCGACAATTTCAGGAGTCAAGCATTAAAAAACGCATCGGCACCAAAATTTGCGCATTCGAAAAGTTTGTCGGACTCATCGTAAGGAAGGCATTCACAAAGTCTTAAATGTATATGTATCAAAAAAAAATTTGTTCGCCGGCCTGGGGACTATGAGAAACAATAAGGTTTCTGAAAACTCAAAGCTAAAATAATTCAAAATTATTACTAAAAGATGTTTTTAACGCCATATAACGAAACATTTAAGAACTACTCCAAATTCTCGTGAGGTTAGGATATAAAAGTCTTACAGCGCCACCTATACTATTGAGCAGAAACCCATTAGTTCTTTGAAAAGCCACATGAATTGTAGTTCCTAAAATAACTAAGAGATGGCGCTGTATGTACAATTCAAATACTAAAACTACTGTAAACTAATTAATAACTTTTATATGTTAATGGTACAGTAATTAAGCCAATAATTTACAACATTAAATACAGGATTAAAATTAGCTACAATTTGGATGTAAAAAGTATAAAAACCACTGTCTTACCTGATCATTATCGATGTCCGGAAAGGTCGCCTCCCAGAAATCTTCAATGTTCTCCGGATAATCAGCCTCATTAGTTGGATCAGGACTCAAGCACGCCTCCCTTTTCTTGAACACGAAGATCAAACCACCATATTCCTCTTCTGGTCTCCATGCACCACACATAGTTGCCACCGTTCTTTTTTCAAACGACTGGTTCTCACTTTCCAGCTTAATTTTTTTTACCGGCTCGTGTTCCATTTTTGAATCACTCTTCGTCTTCAAACCTTCACTAGCCATAACTAATTTACTTTTTAAATTGAAACGCGGGTAACCTAAGTATTTCGTTTTAAAACTAAATGCTCTAATAGCTATGGTTTTTAGAAAACTTATCATTTAACGAAAATGTAAACTACTTATAACTACCTTATTTACTGATATAATTGAGATTAAACTAAGAGGTAGTAAACAGAAAATAATAAACAAAGTTTTATTTACACCGCGATATAAATAACTTTGACGTCAAACGCGCACACGCGGGTCATAAGACCCAATAAGGAGGTCCTTTATACAATTCGAATCAATTTCACTACTGTTACACTCAAAAATTATAGTATATTCATACAAAAACCGAGAAATAAGCGAGATTTTAACCTCAAAAACCGACGAATAGAGGTTAGGGAACACCAAGCCACCAAACGTCAAACAATCAGCTGTTTTTTATGTCAGTGAAGAATGTCAAAGTGTGTTTTAAACTTGGAACAAAGTCTTTTAATACACAATAACTATGTTATTGTTCAATGTACTTATTTATGTGCCAAGCTCCGAGCACTTGAAAACTTTATTGCTGTATATAATTTAGATACTTTTGATAACTGAGTACAATGGTAGCCAATATAGTTTTACGTCATTCCCTGATAGATGGCAGTATCTTATCTAGTTAGAGTGCCCTTTGCCCTTTTCAAGGTTTCATAGTTTAAAAGTTTTAATTAAAAGTCGTGAGATGGCGCTAATAGATCATTAGCACTCCTACCTAATTTGGCTACTGGAGTTATAGTTTGTACATAATATTTTCTATTTATATGCATTGTAGCTGCTTATATTTTTGACTTAGGTAGGTATTTTTTTTCTCTATGATAGTTTACTTTTTAAGCACTTCCTTTGCCAACAATGAACGACAATAAGATTCAAATCACAAAATATTAGGTAGTAAAAATAATAAGTAATATAAATAGTAGGTAAGATTAAAATCACCAGTTGGACGCATCATAATCAGGTCATATAAGAACTAACACTGAGAGCGAAAGTATGGAGGAGTATGGAGGACTTGATAATAATCTATACTACTTAATATTATAAAGTTGAAGAGTTTGTTTGTTTGTTTGAAAGCGCTAATCTCAGGAACTACTGGTCCGATTTGAAAATTTCTTTCAGTGTTAGATAGCCCATTTATCGAGGAAGGCTATAGGCTACTTTTTATCCCGGTACGGGAAGTAGTTCCCACGGGATGCGGGTGAAACCGCTGGCAGAAGCTAGTTTTTAGTAAGATTGGTTTTCAGACTAGACAAACGCTACCGTCAAGTTTGGTGGTATTTCACGCTCGCCAACGTGACTCGTGCCGTTGCTACCTACCCACCCACCTAGCCAAGAGCTCAAAGCCTGCATTTTATCAGCCTACCCTTTTCCCAACTATGTTGGGGTCGGCTTCCAGTCTAACCGGATGGCATTGCAGTACCAGCATTTTACTTGAAGCGACTGGCTATCTGATCTCCTCAACCCAATTACCCGAGCAACTTATACCCCTTGATGAGACTTCGTAAGCTCATTACAGACGCAAAATTTTTGCTGACTAACGACAAAGCCTATACAAAGAAACAATAAGCAATCAACGTCCAAATGAGTCATAAATCACGTGGAATCTTTGGTGGGAACTGACAGCTGTTTCGACAGCTCGGGATAGCTTTATTTGCTGGAGCGAATTGCTCTGGGGTTCGATGATGAAGGACTGATGGTTTCGTGTTGGGAGATGGACAAGTGTACCTAGTATGTATATGATTGACTTAATTTTTGGCTGAAAATTAATCGTGAATTCGATTTAACTGTTGGTCTTATGCCGGTTGCATAACTGATCGTTGTAGAATATAATAATAATCTCTAGAATACTGTTTTATTTTATACAACCGATGAATTTGTTCGTTAGCGCTAATTTCAGGAACTACCGGTACGATTTGATTTTTTTTTACAACATTAGATAGCCCTATGTTTCAAAAGGAAAGGCGGAAGCAAGTTAGCACATAATAAGATGATATGTAGGTACTAAAATCGTAACCTATTCGCGGATGTATGTATGTTGTCTCGTGCCTGCGTGTGCGAGACACAGCATTACGCTGAGCGCTGCCCCTTTTCACGCATAAGTGACGCAGCTGCAGCGCTTTCCTTTTTTGTTTCACTGTTTGTTTTGTCCGTAGTTTTATTTGTTTGTATTTGTGTGTGTTTGTTTTCTGCGTCATTTGTGTGTTAAATAAATGGTTTCTTCTTTTTCTTTCTTTCTTATGTATTCACCAAACTTAACCCGAATCGGTCAACTCAGCCGTTATTTAAGCTCACCCCTACAAAACCCCACAGAAAGTAAAACAGAAATTCAACCACCTTTACTTTTTCTAACCCCTTTTCAGATGTAAATAAAGTGTCACACGATGGGGTTGGTTGGTTGTTCCATAGAGCAGGGAAAGATAGCGGAGATGCCATAAGGAAGGTAGGTCCGGCGTGTTCGTGTATCAGTTACTAGAACTAACGGGTTTCTTGTCAACACCGATCTGTCAAAGATTGGTCTTGATTGATTGGTGATTTCATTTCGAAAATAAGAGGGTCCCACAGAAGGTGTGAAGGGTGGAGTAAGTAACGTTCCTCGTTCCCCGAACACCCACATTTGGTGCGTTACTTTCTTAGGAGATTTTGCGTTATGACATCTCCGCTTGACATTTTATTCTCCATGGGTTGTACATACTGACGTTCGTTTGTTTATATAGAAAACATGGCAGCTACGCGAATACTGTTTATCCTGCGCCAAACCTTTTACTTTTCGTTGATTGTGTTTTTAAATCATCTGGCTGAGATGAAAGAAAGGAAAATAGTGAAAATACTGGGGTAGGTACCTACTTCATTTGAATTTTGTGATGAAGGAGATTACTTAGTTTATGCATGGTGAACTTTGGAGATGGTTAAAAAAAGTTTAAACTTAACATTAGGTATATGCGAAAACAACTCCGCTATCTATTGAACTAATTTACATGAAACTTTTTACACAAACTCTGTTATCCAGAGAAAGTATCTAAGTATATTCCTAGATGGTAAAGGACAATTTTCATACCGTACTCAACCTGCAGTTTTCACAATTTTTTTGACCATAGACGAAAAACAAACTATTAGATACTCCAACTGCCAATTTCCGCCTTTACTTAATATAACATTTTCCTTGCCCACTCTCTCGATTGGTCCACGAAAGTGGTTCATAATCGCACTAGCGACATCTGTTGGGCGTCACCTAAACGATGCGCGGACAGCTGACAAATGGATAAACCTTAATAGCTGCCTACGTTAGGTGTTTAGTGGGGCTGCGAAATCAGCGGGATAGAAAATATTGTCGGAGAAAAAGAATGAAATTGTCGAAAGAATTTCGATATTGAGTATCATGGTGACCTCCTCCGCTGTTTCTATGCACATCCCATAGTAAAAATTTCCCGCGACAATGTAGAAGTAAAAAATAGCTAACCCATGTATCACCCTGTATCACGCTTGTATCTATCAATACTGTGTTCCATTTAAATTGGTTTAGGAGTTTTGTCGTAGATGTGTGAAAGATAGACAGTAAACCAGAGCCTGATAAAAAACATATATGAACCTAAATTAGTTTTAAGTCATTCCGACGGGATCCCGGACGTGAGTAGAACCGCGGTGACTAGCTTTCAATAAAACCGTTAATTACAAAATTAATTACAAATAATTTAAAACATACCTCCAAAAAGTAACCTTACCTATTTACCGCCTACTTCATAGCCCAACAATCCACAAAGCATCTCACAGCCCGCGAATAGTGTAAGTGTAACATAGCAGGCTGGATTCTCTCGTATATTTGTCATAGTCAATCCTCGTGTGCAGCCGCTGTCATAGGATTAATGTGAAGGTTTTTGTGCTCATCCGTTACCCTGATATCATGATGGAACTACCTAGTTTGAGGTTGTATTTTTTGAGAAGCAAGCATTGTTAGTTGTACTGTCTTAGCTATTATTATCTTAGGTATTATAAAAAGTGAGAAAGTGCAGGCATTAGTGTGAGGTTTCTTCAGTTGACTTTCTTCAAGACGAATCCTGCAACAAAATAGGAAATAGTGAAGGGCGGTTTTGTATAATTAAATGTTCAAAAGTGCTGATTTTCA
Organism: Helicoverpa assulta; assembly: GCA_963856015.1. NCBI lineage: Eukaryota > Metazoa > Arthropoda > Insecta > Lepidoptera > Noctuidae > Helicoverpa > Helicoverpa assulta. Next base: position 2,849,959 of record CAWLCW010000008.1, read on the forward strand.
GTCTAGTTTAATTAAATAACTACAATATTGAATTTAAAGATAATCAGGTTTTTTGGAACAAGCTTGCTATGAAATAAAATGGCTGTAAAATATTTTTGGAAGCTACTTGGACAAAAAAAAAATAGGTAGCATGCGAATCCGTTTTTTATTAGATTGTTCTGTCCCACTGCTGGGCAAAGGCTTCTTTCATCACTTTACCGACATCTTTTTTCTGTCGTGTAAAAAATCTGTTTGTTTAACTTTTATAATTAAACAAATTAAAAACACCTAATTCAAAATCTCCAAAAAACCTCCTAGCACACTACTAAGACCCCTAATCACCTGACCCAAATAAGGACAGACACCCGTCACCACCACACCACTCAACTGTAAAGCAATACATATGTAAATCGATTCAAACGGTCCTAATTAAAAGCTTAACCCTGCGAACGCTGCATGGTAACAAACTCGTGTCTATCTGAATTAGCGTCCGCCAGTAACTATCGGGCCGGGAGCCCACCTCGGCGATAAATTAGATGCTGGCCCACTACACGGGTTGAGTTTGTCTCCATTGTGACACGTCACACGTCATACGTGAATAGATGTCAGTTGGAAGGACGTAGTGACTGTTTTTTGCATTATGCTTGCTTTATGGTCTTGATTTGTTAAAAAGGTTCGATATTTACGTGGTCATGTAATTAATTTATATAGAGTATGCACACATAATCTACTAGGAATACGTGGAGCGAAGCATCTGGTACCAGACGCCGTAAAGCTACCAGTCTTTTCTTTTCATTCAAGCGCTCAGAGAGATAGATCAACTACCTACTGCATAGCGTCCTACCATACCTACCTACATTTACTAAGTATTCTGTGATTCTATCAGTTTAAATCAGTTGTGACATTCTGTAAGACTTCATTCTTAACTTCGCATCTGAATCCGCCGTGTGTTTCGTGATTGGCATTCTCAAACTTCACTAGCGCTACTCTCGCGAGCGTGTTTGCGAGTTGAACTAAATTAAACTCGAGATTTTGACAGATAAAGTATGAGATGACTTTTAGAACGTTTTGAACCGAATGCGAAGTGAGAGTGAATAGCGAAGTGAAATGCGAGTTGTTGTCTGAATTTCATAGAATCGACGTACTGCTTTGGTTTTCATTTAGAACAAAGGGAAAGGGTTTCCCCAATTTTGATTTCATTCTGTTTTCCTTCCCTCAAAAATAAAAACATTTCACCATTCAAACAAAGTCTGTTGGTCACACTGAAACACAGTCCTCGATAACGAACTAACAAAGCACAAAGTACAGTCCCCACATAAATTTCCCTGCCACAAAAACTCACATTACAATGGAAACACTCTATAAAGCATGGACCATAGACTTTTAATCAATCTGCACGAGCGGTACGGTGCGCAAAAATGGCCGTCCTACCGGCGAACGAGGCTTAATTAAAGCCATAAGGAAAATACGTTCAGTTCCTCTATGAGTTTGTTTTTTTTTTGCCATCGGTACATTGTTGGCTTGATTGTTATTGTTATAGTTGGGACTGAAATTTTGTTTTTTGGGGAAATAGATATTTGGAGTGAAATGAGAAGATATAGAAAATTTTTGGTTCAAATTGTGTCATGAGAATGAAATTAAACGTTATTTATGACATACCTAAAACTGATAAAGAAAGAAAAGGAAGAAGAAAGAAAGTAAATTTTATTGCGCAGATAAATAATATTATGATAATCCAACTACTGTAAATTACAACGCACTGTAAAATCAACTTTCCATGCTTTTCCGCCTTAAGATTTGACACTGAAGGACTGGCTCACAGTGCCAATCATCGCTTTGAAAGAATGAATTTTATTGAAATGTTACCATTGTCAATTAGACATGAATGTATTTAGAAGAATTACTAGCAATCCCTAATTAACACATTTGGTACTGTCCCAAACTGCAAACAACGTGGATCTAAAATAAAACTTATTTCTAACAGGAACTTCCACCAATCAATCCACAACCTTCCCGCAAACATAAATTTAGCAACAAACCTATCATTTCTAGCGCAGACATTGAAAAATTGAGACTCCCTTCCCAGCGGAACAACACAAGATATAACCAAAGAAAGAAAATAACAAATAACGATAAATAAAACAAAATATAACCTGTATGTTAATCCCCGGTTTAATCTTGGCAACAAATCGCGTTGCCAACTGTATACGGTTCTTGCAAAATGGATTTTATGGTAATATTATTCCCATGAAGAAAAGTAATCCCCTACTGTGGGGTATATAAGAAAATGTATGAGATTACCTGGTATATTTCGTATTAAACATTAATGGCGATTTGAAAATGAAAGTGGAAATGTAAGCCGACTTACGGAATTGTGTAACAATCGTAAGTAAAAAGGATTTAATTTGATCACAATTTTTTTTTGTATTTCTGCCAAAAGACTGGAATATAGTTAACAGATAACTATTAGGGTCAATTCCCACTGAAAGAGCAGCGGCCGGCAGCGGCCGTAAGAGCACGGACAATGTAAGAGTGCGGCGCCGCGCGGCCCGACGCGCTCGCGCTCAATCACTTGCATTTACGGCCGCTGCTCTTTCAGTGGGGATTGACCCTTAGCGATCCATTAAATGATATAGCATGGTAAAGCAGGGATCATATTAAACATTAAGGCAAAGGTAACTCCCTTCTGTTTCAAGAAGGACAACCTACTCTTCAAAATTCTTAGTTTCGAGACATCTTTCTTCAACATCATCCTCCGAGCCTTTTTCCCAATCCTGTTGGGGTCGGCTTCCAGTCTAACCGGATTCAGCTGAGTACCAGTGCTTTACAAGAAGCGACTGCCTATCTGACCTCCTCAACCCAGTTCCCCGGGCAACCCGATACCCCTTGGTTAGACTGGTGTCAGACTTACTGGCTTCTGACTACCTGTAACGACTGTCAAGGATGTTCAATGACAGCCGGGACCTACAGTTTAACGTGCCATCCGAAACACAGTCAATGGTGTCTAAGATATACTTAGAAAGTACATACAAACTTAGAAAAGTTGCATTGGTACTTGCCTGACCTGGGATCGAACCCGCGCCCTCATACTTGAGAGGTTGGTCCTTTACCCACTAGGCCACCACGACTTCTTCTTCATATTGTTATAAAATCAAGAATATCACCTCAAACTCTTCCTGCTAACAAAATTTCAAAAAGAGAACATTCGACATTTACAAAAAAAGGTACGATTCGACTGTTTAAAAAATAAATAGCAAACCAAAGACAGGACTACAGTACCGCGTGTTAGTTTTTATAGTTGTGTCTTGTAATATGAATTATAAATTGCGACTACGCATGGAGTACGCCGATTGCGTGAGTACCGGAATTTGAAAATTTGGATATGAATTTACTCCAAAAAGAGACATTGAAAATAAATGACAGTTAAGCTTCTTGGCACGGCATTATTGGCAACAGATTGGAAAGAGATCATCTAATTGTCTATCAAAGTTTCGGAAATTTTAAAATTACATTCATTGGAAATTATTAAACATAGCTGTAAGTTTTTTGGTAAGTATTCGAAAGGTCCTATAATAGTCATAATAATATCCTAGTACTAGCTTCTGCCAGCGGTTTCACCCGCATCCCGTGGGAATTACTTCCCGTACCGGGATAAAAAGTAGCCTATAGCCTTCCTCGATAAATGGGCTATCTAACACTGAAAGAAATTTTCAAATCGGACCAGTAGTTCCTGAGATTAACGCGTTCAAACAAACAAACAAACTCTTCAGCTTTATAATATTAGTATAGATTACCTAACCTCCTATCCTATTTAGGTACCTATGTGAAAGCAAGAAAATCATTTATTTATGTGAAAGTGTCAAATAATTTTGTACGCTTTTTACGCAACTGTACGTGCGATTCAGAACATTTTCGTTTTCATAGATATTTGTGCATTGAATGACACGAAAGGCAAAAAAGCTAGATGCGGCAAGCAAGGGCTACTTCACAACGTCCAATCCAGTTGTCTCACCAATCCAGCACCGGAGTATTCAAATAATCCACAGGCAAATAACCGATTCTCCGCCCCACGGGGGTCGTTCGGTGTCTGCTTTACTTTTCCACATTATTCTGACTGCGTTACTGTGCGTCCTATGTGAAAAAAGTAGATGTGAACGCGAAGCGACGCGAAAACAAAAAACGCTCGATTTCTTCTGGTCAACGTCATGCGGCGCATTGTCCATTTTCGACATTTCATGTTGGAGTGCCTAGTGCGAGCTTTGTACGTTAACTTTCTCAATGCGAAAATCATCATACCACTTAATCACGTAGCACTAATCTTAGAATAGTTTATTTAATAAAGACTGTCATCAATATTAGGGCGTATTACACTCGCGCTCACATTTACGCGTATAAACATATTAACATTATCCGGCAAAATGAATAACGATTTACCTATCTAAATAATGTGTAGCATACGAATCTTTTTTTCTATAGAGTAATAATTACGTATCGAGAGCGTTTGCTTATGAAACTTTGAATCAGCACTCAGATCGCTTGGTAACTTAACTGCGGTAACTTAACTGCGGTAACTTGCCCACGTAGGACGCACCCTTACGCTAGCGGGGCGACAGCGGGACGTCTGCGGGGCAACGGCGACCGTGCGTCCCATTACCTAAGTGTTTATTTTTATGAAATGTGTACCGTGTGTGCTCGGCTTTATAATACACGTGTGTGCCCGGCTTTATAATACACGTGAGATTTTTCCTTCATAACGATTTTTCAAAATGAAGGTTTTTTCGGTGGAATTCCTAAGCTTTGTTTGGGGTATATTTTATAACGGGTCCCTGGAGGTCAGATAAGGTTATGAGGGCGAGTTATTTTGATTGTGGTGTGTAATAAAGGCGTCAGTGACCTGGGTAATTAAGATTGTAAAATCGTTGCCCTGGTTTTCAGAGTGAAATACTTAGTTTGTTTTACGGGTGAAAGTAGGAAAAGCATTACCTATGGCTTCATGAACTAATTGTGATGAAGTTTACTTTACCTAAACATTTTGATAGACCCATGCTTATTATTGTTTATCTTGCATTTCGAGAGATAGGTTAAGAAAGTTTACTTCATAATTGTGAAAACTGTTGAGATCATCTAACCTTTATTTACCACACTAATTGCACACAACCAACTTCGCAAGTAACTAGGAAGATATTTACCTACCCACAGCTACATCTGAAGACTGTTCTCCAGCCTCTTTGAAATCCTTCCGTCTGGTGCGGTAACTACGTTTGTGGCGATTTGAATCTCAAAGATTTCGAATTTAAGTTCTGCTACGCTCCCGGCTTTTGGTTGTGGCGTAATTTATAAGAGGGTAGCGATTATAGTACCTTCATATATTGCAAATTTTCAGCTCATTTGCCACTCTTAATAACATGTTAGAAATAGAAAATCCTTAGTCGATTACTTGATGAGTTCTCGGTTACAAAAAAAAAACAGCAATCAGCAATGTCATACCTATTATGAAGATGTTACAGCCTTTTTATCGTCCCACTGCTGGGCACACTCGTCTCACTCGGAGAAGGATTGAGTATTAATCACCACGCTTGCTCAATGCGGGTTGGTGATTTCAGATTAGAGGTATATAGTCCAGGTTTCCTTAAGATGTTTTCCTTCACCTTTTTACCAGTCATACCTAGGTACATACATATTATGTAATATAAGTCAAAGTTATATGTGATTGATAGATTCCATATATCTAAAAAAGCATGAGATAGGACGAAACCGTTTCTGCAGCTTCTCAATATAATTCTCATATTATACTTTTGGCCACTATTTGCTCAGGTCTATTTGAGGGAAAATCGTTCGACGATTATAACTTAGCCCACACGTCATCTTTTCATGCGCAATATTCAATTCTGATATCCTTTGAAGCATCATCTTTATGTATTAAGCTAGTCAATCTGCTTGCAGTATTTTCAAGTTTTTACATACATACGTATTCGTAGTTTAATATTGTTATTTTCTTTCCTTAAAATTTTCCTAGCAATTACATATCTAAGACCCATTTCAATTGCGCCATTTAACTATAACGATAACTAAACCACAACCATCTGTGGATACTGTAGAGCAGTAAGAAACCCTTTAGTCATAAGGTTTTATTCATTATATTTTATTACTGGCCGGACAATTATTTAAATGTGTTCCATGAAAAAGAATAGGATCAGGTTTTTTATATTAAGGTTGTCACTTTGCCCCCAATCGAAAATAAAGTTAAAGTTTTTCAATGTTTCAATTATAAAATATCCCTGAAATCCCGGTACCGAGCGGGCTATGCGCTACTGTACCCATACTTGCCACTGCTCAAATCGGCGATTTGGCAATGAAATGGTGAGGTCATCGTCTTATGTAATAAGTTAACCAGTTATGTGCCAACCGCATTTGTAGAGACTGCAGGAAATCAGCCAATAACTTTTTTTTTTAAGACGTCAAAAATCATCAAATGATGTCCTCCCGCTGTGGGTTAGCAGCGGTGAGGGAGTGACAGACTCTTACTGACTAAAAACCGTCGTGTTCCGTCGTAGGCCTTTTATGTACAAGGACCGCGGTAACTCTTTCGAACAATCCCGCAGCCCCGGCAGGCCTGGACCAGTCCATATCTGAGGGCAACTGCACGTGTTGCTTCTTTAATGAAGATGCGATATGTGCCGTTGGTAGTAAATGTTGCAGTCAGCAGCAAGCATTCAAAACGTACCTTAAGTGCTTTAAAAGATGACTTTTGAAGGTCACAGCTGCAAATCCATACACGACCTGATATCGCATGGATTTTTCCGTCAAACACGCCGACAGCAAATCTCTCATACGTAACAAGCTACTTAAAATAAATACCTTTCTTTTATGAGCCGTAAAGGAAATCTTCAAGATAATATTAAATACTGATACCTATAGATAAAAAAACCGGACAAGTGCGAGTCGGACTCGCGCAGCAGAGTTCCGTACCAGAGCAAAAATGAGCAAAAAATCTCGTTTGTTGTATGAGAGCCCCCCAAAATATTAATTTTATTCTAGTTTTCAGTATTTGTTGTTATAGCGGCAACAGAAATATGTATATCATCTGTTAAAATTTCAACTCTCTAACTATCACGGTTCTTGAGAAACAGTCTGGTGACAGACGGACGTACGGACAGAGGAGCGAAAACAATAGGGTCCCGTTTAACCCTTTGGGTACGGAACCCTAAAACAAAACGATGATACAAAACAAGTGCCTATCTACACAAGTATTAAGATTTTGTCAGCCAGTATCTACGCGCATCGAATAAATATTTATCTAAAGTATAACTAAATCTATATTACGTATAAGATTATATTGTTTTTATCAGCTTACGTCATCATCATCCTCCGAGCCTTTTTCCCAACCATGTTGGGGTTGGCTTCTAGTCTAACCGGGTTCAGCTGAGTACCAGTGCTTTACAAGAAGTTTTCTATCAGCTTACATATAAGATTTTAATGTTCCTATCAGCATTAAAATAATTGAAGTTTATTGTGTAGCAGTAAATATCTCTTAGTCACTAAGCAGCGTTGGTGAATTCATTCATTCAAGTTTATTTATATACTTAACTGTTATATAAGAGCTTCATTCAAAGAAAAAGAATCAATGAGTCACTAAAATAACACGTAAGTTAGGTTAAAAATATTGTTTTCATTTATTGTACATCTTTTAGGTACTTATTCTTCTTATTGAGCTGCAGGTTTTATCACCTAACATAGAGGTTTCTCAAATCCGCCTGACAGTCTCTGCTGTATAATTGTTACAGCTACCAGCGTTTGGTGATGAATGCTGTACGTCCCCCTCCAAGTATGGGGGCGTGCACCGCCAACTTCCAGACTCCGGGGTGCGTTGTGAAATTCATCTGATTTAGGAGTAAAACACGGACCCCGTGCAGGAAAATCGTACTTGCAACCACTGTGGCCAACGGTATCTTCTAATTATTATGAATTCTCACCAATTCTAAAATTTCTAGCTTCAAAAACAAACCCAAAATATAATGATGTTCCTTCATAGCTGATGACAATTCGGTAATAGTTTTTTTTTATATAATGTGTTATAATACCAGATCATCATAATTTCAAATCCAAATCAACAAACAAAAACGCTAAACTAAAATCCTACACACCTAATTATAAACTCCAACCGTCGCAGCAAAAATAACCTAACTACCAATCTCACTTCCTCGCACATAACAATTAGATGCGCACGCGGTGACGTCACAGCACTAATGAGGAAGCACCGAACCTCAGGATACGAACAATTAGCGGGATCATAACAAATCCCCGGGAAACGGCTGTAATCGGGACGCGAGGACATTTGCAATTGACTCCGGAGTTTGTGATCGTATCGCGATGTTACAGTGCTTTGTAGTGTTTTTTTTGGAGGCTGTGTTTTGTGTAACAGACATATTGCCTTGAGTCCAAATAAATCATACCTCACACAAATATTATAAAGGCGTAAGTAAGTAGTTCTTCATTAATGAATTTAGATGAAACGAAGCAGCTCATGTATGACATAGTAAAACAGTACATAGATAAAACAAAGCCGCTTTCTCTGTCCCTATATCCATGTATGCTTAAATCTTTAAAACTACGCAACGGGTTTTGATGCGGTTTATTTAATAGATACATAGAGTGACTAAAGAGGAAGGTTTATATGTGTATAATAACATCCAGCACCCGTGCAAAGCCGGGGTGGGTCGCTAGTATCTTAATAAGATACAGATAGTTACTGTTTCACATACGAGCAATAGTTGTCTTGTGAAATAGCTTAAACCACGGGTGTAACCTAGTTAGGTACCTATCCTGTCATCAAAGAAAAACAAGAAATATCCTTAAAAATCTCACTTTAATCAAATCACCAAATAAGGAAAGCAGTAACCCTTCTTAGTGAATTACACATACCCTTAGAAGCATGTGTGTTCGGTACAGCTAAGAAATTGCTTCCTCTCCCGATCACTTTATCCCAATCCATTGATTAACAAAAATCAGGAGATAACAACCCTCTGCACCTGGGCACTCAATTCTGTTAAAAATGGTGGATAGGGCTGTGCTGTTTTCGTCATAAAGTATGGAACGAATATGTTGTTATTCAGTCTGTAGATTTTCAGACATCAATTTCGTAAAGTGTTTTGGACAACTTTTAAATATTGTCAATGTGAGAGTGTAAAAAAATTACCAGCTTTTAGTTTTCTATTCGTCATTCCTAGAGCTGAATAAATATTTAAATCTACCACTACCATACCTACTATCTAGGAGTTTTCACATAAGAAGACACTCGAGGCTTCTGCATAAAGTTAATATGTATTTAAATATACTGTCATCAGAACTGAATATCGATGCAAAGTTTCAAAGACGTTAGTCTCGACTGACTTATTAAACTAAAATTCAAGTTAAATAAAAGGATTATATTAAAGGAAACAAAAATGTAAGCTTTCATAGTTTGAAATATCTGTAAGACACAACCCTAAAAAATCTAAAACCTAAAACATTTGCCGAAGCTAGCACATCCCCATATGTTACGATTTTCGAATGCCGTGTGCCTCACATAACTTCCTACTAGAATATATCGATGCTTCTGTACTGTAAGTTTAGACTATAGGCATTGAATTCACTAAATATATTGTCACATACAAGCGTTTGAGGCATTCCATATAAGTATTTAAATTATAATGACAAAGATTGTTACGATGTAGGCAGTAAAAATACCAGTATTCAAGTCAGTGTAATCTGCAATAAGTTTATATACTATTGTAGACACGGGTTAAATAGTATAGGAGCATGACATCAATGTAACAACATTTACGAATTAATCCGTGGGTGGTCTTGTGTTAAAAATAGACGGACAAAGTCTATTCTTGTAATATGACACATTCATTGGGCGTCGAAAGTATAACGAAAGATTGCGTATGTAATCAAGAGTATTAATGGCAAGCCCAACTTGTTTTAAAAAAATCTAATTTATTTATTCGTTATTTCAGATAACTAACGAGTAGGTAGTTGTAAAAGTCGTGGTGGCCTAGTGGGTAAAGAACCAACCTCTCAAGTATGAGGGCGCGGGTTCGATTCCAGGTCAGGCAAGTACCAATGCAACTTTTCTAAGTTTATATGTACTTTCTAAACATCTCTTAGAGACCAATGGCTGTGTTTCGGATGACACGTTAAACTGTAGGTCCCGGCTGTCATTGAACATCCTTGGCAGTCGTTACGGGTAGTCAGAAGCCAGTAAGGCTGACACCAGTCTAACCAAGGGGTATCGGGTTGCCCGGGTAACTGGGTTGAGGAGGTCAGATAGGCAGTCGCTTCTTGTAAAGCACTGGTACTCAGCTGAATCCGGTTAGACTGGAAGCCGACCCCAACATAGTTGGGAAAAAGGCTCGGAGGAGGATGATAAGTAGGTAGTTGTAAAATACGTAGGAGGCTCATTACAATCCCTTTTATTGCATTTGTTGAGGAAAAATGAGATAATTGAGTACACAGTACTATTTCATCAATTAGTACAATCAAAATTATATACGCTATCGCGAAATTCTAGAGATCAGGGATTCCATAGATTATTTAAACTTCAAGATTATCAATTTTACCATATAGGTATTACAGCTGTAGTCAATTGGGCAATAATTAAACATGATTGAAAATACTTCCCGAAGCAACTTCACTAAAATAAATTACCTTTTATCACAAAATTAATAGTGCTAGTTTAAACTCCCGTTCCAACACACGTTTAAACGCATCCCCTCAAAAATTTCCAATTAAGTAGATTATACTTTGAAGCAGGGTTAACTAGACCCGAAATGAGACAGACCAGAGTTCTGTTACAAACATGGAGAACAAAATAACTAGCGGAGATGTCATAACGCAAAATCTCCTAAGACAGTAGAGCCCCAAAATGCGCGTGTGAGGGGGACGAGGAACGTTACTAACTCCGCCCTTACACGCCTTCTTTAGAACCCACCCATTTTTTGTAATACCAACAATCGAACCCGAAGATCTCATTAGTTCACTCGTAACCGATCGTTTTGGTCATGCCCATCGTATGTTTTTGACCTATAAGAAGGTGCCTGACCTACCTGCATTGTGGCATCTCCGCTCATCTTTACTCCGTGGTTACAACAAATAACCGCTTTACCCCCAAATTGAATTACGTTCCGTACTCGCGGAAACTTACGGGGATTAAATTGGTGATTAATTGCTGCGGTTGCGTGATGTGGTGGCTGATCTTAGCTTTTGTTGTAGAGTAGATTTAATTGCAAACAATAATAGTACTTCGGAGGGATCATTGTTTGGGAATTGCAGCCATTGTATAAGAACTATTTCAGTGACTATATCTTTTTATTTTAATGTGTTTTATAAATAGATATCGTTCTGTTTTTGCTTTGACTCCAAAATAGTTATTGAAAAATATAACTTCTTAAGAATACACACATATGTAGGAGGTATATGTCTCTCATACATACTTTACCACGTTTAATATCTAAGTATAGATTGATTTTTTTAAATCCAATGCGTTTAGATATTTGGAGTTTGTTCGGGATTACTATAACATTTGCATTGTTGTGTAGTCGAACAATATGATGTAAATATTAATTTGGAAGCAGCCTAAACATTATGTACATAAAGCATTTACTACACATTAGACCTTGTTTTTTAGGGGTTAGTTGCAAAAATCTAATTTACTTACATGATATGGTTAAGACGAAAACAGCATTTGTAAAGAAAGTACCAAATAACATCCCGTATAACCTTCCAAGGCACGAGAAACAAAAACAGTGTGTGTGGCCAGTTTTAAAATTAAGCTCAATTTAGCAGAAACTGACCACCATTGTGCAAGATGAACTGTTTTGTGCACAAAACGAAATGCGTCAGTTTTGAGCGAATCTTTTATTGCTGTAGACGGTTGTTTAGTAAATGAAATGGATGTAAGGGAAAAATTATAAAGTTTGAAAAAATATATAGATTCATTTGCTATCTGAGTTTGCTATGTAAATTATGGAATTAGGAGTTACTTTGCGAAAATCCATGATATAAAATGTTCAGAAAAATATGCATTAAAGAGCATATGCATTACCTATCTTTCCTACATGAGCATGTGCATATGAATAGCAGCATCTTGCATCCAAGTCTCGATTTATTGTCTCCCGGAATTAACGCTATATATTTTTTTCCTAATGTATAACTTACAATCGTTCTCATAGAACTACTTTACACACCTTCTATCATTCACTAATTTTCTTTCGATCTTTGCTCTACAAGCCACACTGTCAAAAAAATCCCATAAACCAAGTAACCCATAATTTAGTTCGTAACAACATTATAAATACTAATCATAGCCTCACATTGCCACCATTACGAAATTTAATAACACGTCCTTGCCAGTCTTCCATCCCCCTTTTTACGAATACCCCACCAATTTACAGTTACCGCCACGAACTTATGTGCCCACTCTTATGTCTTAGTGTTTAAGGTTGAAAATTGATTGGCAATAAGTTTGATAGATGAAAATGATTGATGGTTTCCCCTAATGACGTCATCGAAGGATGTCCCAAGGCACTTTGAGTATTAAAATGACAAACGTAGGCCGTTATCGAGTATGGAAATCTTCCAATTTATTATACGATAGGTAGTTATTCTATTAGGTAAACAGCGAGGGTTTAATAGAGTCATCGGGTTTATTAACTAGGGTTGGGTAGACTATTTTGTGTGAAGTGTAATTTTTTATAGGTGGTCTATCTGAGCCAATTATGGGTCATTCGGAGTCGTCGTATGACTTGAGTGGTTTGTAATCCGTCACGCTATGTTTTGTGTTGGTTTTGACATTATTTTACGAAGATTTCATTATCTGCTAAAAGCGCATTAAAAAAAAAAAACAAGTAAAAAGGATGAAGCTCCATGTTATTAGGATTAGATCAGATTGTCAAAGATGAGAAAGTCAGGAAAATAAACAAATCGTTACATTTTGCAAAGCGCTTCTACCGATTTATGGAATAAGCGATTTAATAACTTATCTACATGCTTATTTAAGGACTTAAACTTACATGTCTAGTTTACATAGAAATAATAAAACTTCAAAAATTAAAAACTGTTAATGTTACAGCCTTTTTATCGTCCCACTGCTGGGCTGCGGCCTCCTCTCACATGGAGAAGGATTGAACATTAATCACCACGCTTGCTCAATGTGGGTTGGTGATTTCAGACTTCATAGTCCAGGTTTCCTCAAGATGTTTCCTTCAACTTTTTATCAGCCATTGGTGTCTAAGATATACTTAGAAAGTACATACAAACTTGCATACAAAGTTGCATTGGTACTTGCCTGACCTGGAATCGAACCCGCCCCATCATACTCGAGAGGTTGGTTCTTTGCCCACTAGGCCACCACGACTTAAAAACAAAACATATCAATTCAAAATCATCAAAAACGTTCAATTATTTCATTGTTTTGAGCAAATATCCGTGAATCGTGGTCATACGGTTTGGCCATAAAACAGGCGTGTGCCGACTGAACAAATATCGTTTTGTATTATTATTTAATAACGCCGGAAACAATGAGAACGTAATGGTCGCCTTTGAAAAATTTAAACACTAGCTACTACTATATGTTTCAACTCGATCAGAAGTCGTAGAAGCGATAACTTTTCAGGTTTTAATGGATAAGTCCAAGAAAAGGGACTGTATTCATATGACTTATATTTAATGTTTATCTTGTCATCTAGTCTAGTTCTTATAATTTGCCTTTTCTAAGAAGCAGTACTTAAAGTGTACCTATATTTCTATATTATATATTATCTTAGTCGGCATATATATTCTTAGTTGGCAAAATATATCTTCATTCTCCTGCCCAAGTATCCCAGTATTATTTGGGATCAAAGCAGCATACTAGTCTTTTATTAATGCTTGAAATGTAGGGTTCATCTAGATCGAAAGGCAAATAAAAATGTAACAAATTTCTTTCTCAAACCAATCAACACATAACATTAGTAAAAAAGAACACAGAAATATTAGTTTTCTCACCTGAATCGAGAACAAAAAGTAACAATTTAACTAGAAACGGCACTTCGACCTGTACTAAACGGCATTTCCCTTACAATGTAAACACATTTAAGTCCGATTTTTTACTGTAAAACGTCACTGGGCACCCTTATAGCTGTTATTAGGGGCAATATATCAAAATATTGTAAAAATGAGGGTAATTTCACCCTTGTTTGCTGTGGCGCGGATAAATTTTTATTTACCCGACTGTACACGTTTTATGGTAATAGTGGAAGCTCAATGCTCGAAGCTTTTTGTCAATAATGAAATTTTTAATTGGTTGGTAACTCGTTGGGTTAGTTACGTTTAGTGGTATGAATCATTAGGTGAGCTTTGAAAATATTTTGGTTTAGAGAGTTAATTCTATCATTTTCATTTTCTGTGGGAATTTGATTATTATGTTTACCTATGGCTTTTACCGAGTTACCTTCTTAATGTGGATTATTTTCTTTTAGAGTTATTTCAAGATACTTGAGTTACAGCAACAGACATGAAGCTGTGATGATTACATATACCTTCCTACAAGCTAGCAATGTTATGGTTGGTGTAAAAACTTTTTTAATAATAAATATATGTAAACAATACATTTATAAATAGTAGATACACTATCCATACTATCGACGCTCTAATAATATAAATCAGCCGTCAAGATATCACAGCGGCATTCATTGATATTTAAATTCATCTGTTTCTGATAACCCCATAGTGTTACTGAGTGCATGATCTCCTCAATTGAATATTTCGTTCATATTATAAAAGCGAAATACATATCTAAAGCTTAGTGTTCAGATTGTCAATGGTACAAATACAAAGAGGGAGTAAGTTACTCAACTACTTATCTTACAGACATGGTTAAAAATCCACATGGCAAGACTAGGCCGCCGGAGCTGTGGGATTGTTCGAAAGAGTTACCGCTGCTCTGGTAAATAAAGGGGTCAAGAAGGAACATGCTGGGTTTTAGTCAATAAGAGTCTGACACTCTCGCGCTGTACCGATAGCGAGAGGTCATCTGATGATTTTGCACCAAAACAAAGACCTTTCAAGTTGATGAGTGTATGCTACTAATATTAATTTACATACTTTTGAATTAAAACGCTGAATTAATATAATTTCTAATTAAGAGATTTACAAAGCAAATCATAAACCCAAAATAAATCCTCCATTATTAAAAGATTACGGTGAATCCGTGTAAAACACGCAAAATTGACATCAGGGAGGGCCCATCCTAATGACGAGTGAATAGCCGTGATATTGTCATTACGAGTAATATAACTAAGTAATTAATTAAACTGACTGTTAGTAAAATGTGGTAAAACGTCAGTTTTGTTGTTCTTGATAAGATCAGTTTGTATGAGGTTGGGTGGTTCTATCAATTTGGTTATGACTTGTGTCTGGTGGAGATAGTTTGAGAATTAATAAAGTTTACCTATGATTACATGAGGGAAATCCAGTAAAGAGAAATAGTAAATATAATATTATTGGTTTGATCGGACTTGGGTAAAATTTAACTCGGAATACGAAAAATTAAAACTGACGTAGTGATGTGTCTGATAAGAAATTCATCGAATCTTAGCTAATTTTGACAATTGCCTGAAAAAACTGTCCAAATTCTAGCGATTGCTTTACGCAAAACTAACAATCGACACTCAGCTTAGCAATGATAACAAATTTTCCATCGTTGTTTTATATACCCACTTACTAGTACGTAATAAACTAATTTATAATAAACAAACCACATTTAATCCTCGCATTTCACACCGCACTACAAAACAAATTCTACCACAAAATAGCTAAAAAAAACAACGATTTTATTCATCAGCTACCAGGCTGTCAGTCAACAGCAGGAGCATTCATTAGTCCATTCTAATGGGAATTGAACGCGACTGAACTAAAAAACAATAGCGTTTTAATACGCTTCGTTATCCGCTTGAGTGATGGCCCCAAGAGGTTGAGCGACATATTAATTTTGCCGTGAAATATTGCTGCTAATGTCGTTTGGTTGGTTAGCTCAAATATGGGCAGTACATGAAGTTATTTGGGTCAAATTTTATTTATTTATTGATTTATTATATGTATATAGATTAATCACTTTTTCAGTATATTATTTCAAAATGCTGTATAGTTTTGTGTTATCAGAAATCTAAAATATTATATGTGCATTACATCTCGGTGGGCAGCGATGAGGAGGAGTTTTTTTTGATGCAATTTTTAAAATATTTATAGTTGTGTGTTTAAGTGTACATAGTAGGTAACAAGTTAGTTGTGTATATAATTTCATTATTAAGATTATGTAAAAAGTTAATTATCACAAGCTTCTATCAAGGTTTTTAAATTTTTGCGAGTCTTACATATACACACATACATAATCGGGACTTAATCACGGCTTTACGTCGGTTAAAGAAAAAGGTATCGTACCTTAATAGTAACACTTCGTGGTAAAGTCCCGATTGTGTATAAATACACACCTCTATCATTTATTGTCAGTACATTTATGCTTCAAAAATCGCTTCTAGAAGACCGTGGCCCGTGGCTTAACAATCCCACTTATTAACACATATTTTTACAAGTTTTATCCCTCGATACATCTAAATCAGCTAATTAAAAACCAGACACTTTCCGCCTCCATTTTAAACCAGACATTAACAGGACCGTATAAACAAAGCAGAAATTGATTGTCTCATCAGGAGCTCTTAATAAGCAATCTGAAACGTCACTGTAATTAACTTTGTAATCAGTTTTAAGTGATAATAACGACATGCGGGTACTGTTGCATTGTTTACTTTTTTTGTAAACCGTACGTTCACCCTTTGTCTTTGGGAGTTTTAATTGGAAGAGTGTTTATAGTCATTATTCAAGTTTATTAAGATTTGGGTGTCATCGAGATTGGGTGATTTTGTGTAGTCGAAAGTCCGTCTGGGAGGGAAAATATAGTAAGTAGTGTGTGTCAGAGAGTAGTTCGATATGGATTTTATTTTCGAGTGACTCTGTAGTAGTGTTGGTTTGGTTTTACCTTCTAGGCTGATTTACTCTTCTTTGTAACAGCTGCTGCTGTATTATGGTCTTTACAGCAGCAGTGTGATTCTATAAGACTTCACTCTAAACTTCGCATCTGAATCCGCCGTGAGTTACTACACTAGCGCTACTCTTGCGAGCGTGTTTGCGAGTTGAACTAAATTAAACTCGAGATTTTGACAGATAAAGTATGAGATGACTTTTAGAACGTTTTGAACCGAATGCGAAGTGAGAGTGAATAGCGTAGTGAAATGCGAGTTGTTGTCTGAATTTTATAGAATCGACGTACAGCATATATGGGAAAAATCATAGATTGCTCATAAAAAAATATAATTTGTTACCGTATTTATATACCATATACGTTTGAACGGATTTTGTACTGTTACAGCCTTTTTATCGTCCCACTGCTGGGCTCAGGCCTCCTCTCACACGGAGAAGGATAGAGCATTAATCACCACGCTTGCTCAATGCGGGTTGGTGATTTCAGACTATATAGTCCAGGTTTCCTCAAGATATATAGAAGAATACGTGAAACATAAAAAAATAAAAATGTTAAAACCCATAGTTTAACGATCCAAACAATTTTCCACAAAACCAACCCTTACCTACAATAACCAATATGAAGAACAATAACACATTTACGACTTATCTAACAAATGTCAATTTATTCGCAATAAAAACTAACAACAATAACAGAAAGAAAATAAAAAGCGAGTTACCAACGATTTTAGTGGATTTTCAGATAGTTAAGCTTAATAAAGGAGTTGTAAAATTAATTATCATTAAGAGTACAAACACACGGAAGACTAAACAGTTGGTCAACAGTTGACCAACGAGTCTTTTCAGTCTAATGCCTCGGATGCAGCTGAGTAACACTGTTTTACATGTAGCGACTGCCCTATCTGACCTCCTCAACCCAGCTACCTGGGCAACCCTTGGTTAGACTGGTGTCAGACTTACCCACTGGCTTCTGGCTACCCGTAACGACCGCCAAGAATGTTCAATGACAGTTGACCCAATGGTTGGCAATTTTTTTTAGGTATTATAGTTTTGTGTCCAATCAATGTTTTCAGTTGGTCTGATACCAGCTAAGCAAATATCTGGTCTTTGTATTGAGCGTACTGCCATTCATCTTCGTACTGATTTAGGAGCCTCAACAAACTATCGGCCGACTTAAAGTTTGCAGTTAGCGGGTACTATAAGAAATAGAGAAAAATTGTGTTCTCGGTCCTTTGTACCCGTACGTTAATTTCGAAAACAATAAAAATCGTGGACGGTGATGGGTTGTTGATTGAAAAAGATGAGTGTACACTGTGAGAACGATGCTCGACAGATTATAAGGGCTTTTTACACTTTACGACTGTCATTAAAGTTTTAATTAGGACTTTTTGGTTCTTGTCGCAATGATTTTGGTTTTATGACCTGTTTCAAAATGACAAATACAATGTTAAAAATAGGATTTCTAAAATTAACTGGATACTTAATTTCAATTACAAGTAATATATTTAATTGTGTCGGTCTATAAATTCAGGAACTGCATATTTAGGGTGTATTAATCTATACTAATATTATAAAGCTGAAGAGTTTGTTTGTTTGAACGCGCTAATCTCAGGAACTACTGGTCCGATTTGAAAATTTCTTTCAGTGTTAGATAGCCCATTTATCGAGGAAGGCTATAGGCTACTTTTTATCCTGGTACGGGAAGTAGTTCCCACGGGATGCGGGTGAAACCGCTGGCAGAAGCTAGTATATGATATAGCATTGATGATTTTAATTATTCTGACATAACGCAAAACATTTTTTGATGCAATTACCTATTTGCGTTTTACAAGTCTCTTTGTTTTATTTTTGCTTGAACGTGCTAATCTCTAGAACTATGTGTAGTCTAATTTGAAAAAAGAAGAAAAAAAAAACAATTTTAGATAGCCTATTATATATGTCGGCGGCTCGCCACAATAGGATTTTTTTTTTTTTTTCTTCTTTTTTCAGAATTTTTTCAGAATAGAGATTATTTCAATGTATGTCATGTTGGTGAAGAACTACATTTCAAAAATAAAAAACACGTGGTCATTATTTTTACCACGTGTTAGCATTAACAATAGATTTACGCATGTTAATTGATTTAAAACATTTGTTTATAAAATAGTAGCAATTTTAATGTAAAAACTAATTTTAGTGTGTGGAGATTGGTGTTTTGTTCAATGAATGAATGAATGAATGACGCGCCCATTTCTACTATAAAAGGCCGAGCGCTCGCCAGACTCGGGCATTCTTACTCGAGCTGTCGTAGCGATCGGACCTCCTGAGTAAATTGAAATAAATAAATCAAGTGAGTACCTATTTACATTACTTGTTTTAATTGCTAATTATGAGTGTAAACCCTGACCAGGAAGTTGGTGACGTCAGCGATGCTGACGTCACGTTTTTTAAAAACAACCACGAGAACCTTTCTTCGTCATCAGAAGTGGGATCAGAACAAGCTCTGATCCCAACCACTTCCTCTGCTGCTTCGGTTCAACCTGTCACGTCTGAAATAGAGCAGGGCAGTACCAGGTTTATGAACCCTGCCTCATCGAACGTTTCACACTTGCTAGTTGGTGCGAACAATTTCAACGTCGTGCAGTCCACCGCGACGGGAATACCCGCAGGCATGACGTATCCATCAACCGCAACGTCAACTGTTTCGGAAATACCAGCTTTCGCAGGGATGACATTCACGTCAATGGCATCCACCTCGTGCAATCAAGGAGGCTTATATCCTCCAGGGGTACCCACTGCCGCTGGATCATCCAACATGTCGTCTATGCATCCTACTACTCCAACGGTCGGGTTTCCTCCCCAGTTTATGATGCAAATGATGGAGATGATGCAGAGAATGTCCGAACGATTGTATTCTCCTCCAGAACCACGCATCAGGATCAAAGACATCTATTTACCATCGTTCGATCCGGACAGTCATGTTGGAGTCAGGGAATGGTGTCAGCATATCGATAAAGCAGCTGCTAACTACAAACTTAACGATCTGGACCTACGTACTAAGGTATGTGGATTGCTGAAGGGACGTGCTAAGATGTGGATCGACGATTGGTTGGTGACTACATCTTCATGGGAAGAGTTTCGTGAAAAGTTGATCACCACATTTGAGCCCGAGAATAGATACTCTCGTGACATACTACAGTTCCGGGAGCATGTCTACGACTCAAGCAAGGATATATCCGAATTTTTGTCTCGTGCTTGGGTTCTCTGGAAGAGGATTACAAAAGATAAACTGGATGATGAACTCTCAGTCGAAGCAGTCATTGGATGTATAAATGATGAACGCCTACGTATTGAGCTATTGAACGCAAAAGCAAATACGGTTCCAGAACTCATCTCTGTGGCTTCTTCGTTACGAAAGAAGCGCCCTCTTCAAAATCCTGTTACGTCAATACCAAAACGTGCACGTTACTCGGATACTGCTCAAACTGCAGCACGTTGTCAAATATGCAAAAGGACGAATCATAGCACTGACGATTGCAGGTTCAAGCCTTCGGAACCCACTTCAAAACCACAGAAGACAAATGCTACAGCAGTGGAGACGTCTAAAAGTCTGATTACCTGTTCATTCTGCAAGAGAATGGGCCATACTTTTGAAACATGTTACAAGCGTCAAAACGCACTGACATCGAACGTGAACTGTATAACTGGAACCAATCAAGCATTCATTACTGTTACAATTGGTGGAACAACAATACGTGCCATTTTCGATAGTGGAGCAGAGTGTTCGCTGATGCGTGAATCAATTGCTGCAAAATTACCGGGTCAGCGACGCTCTGCAGTCAACCACCTCAAAGGGATTGGCCGATTTCCGGTAATTTCATTAGTCGAGATGAAGACAGTCTGCATCATTGACTCCATAAGCGTAGAAATATCATTCTTTGTGATTCCTGATCACGAGATGTCAGCTGACGTGTTGATTGGTATGAATTTGATCCATGGTACCAACTTAAGCATGGTGATAACGACAGATGGATCCAGACTGATGCATCAGCAAATGGTTCATCATATAACGACAAAAAGTATCACCTTTGACAAATTAGACTGTGACCTGACAAATCCCGAAGAACTAAACCAGTTACGTACGTTACTAGTCAAATATGAGCATCTATTTATCCGAGGATATCCAAAAACGCGCGTTAATACTGGAGAGCTCGAAATAAGACTGAAGAATGCAGACAAATATGTCGAGCGAAGACCTTACCGACTCAGTCCGGTGGAACGAGAAAAGGTACGGAACATCATCAAGGATTTGTTGGAACACAACATCATACGCGAAAGCAAATCTCCCTATTCAAGTCCGATAATTTTAGTAAAGAAGAAGAATGGAGATGATCGGCTATGCGTGGACTACAGGGAGCTCAACGCGAATACATTGCGTGACCATTACCCACTACCTCTCATCTCTGACCAAATTGACCAATTAGCCAATGGGTATTACTACACCAGCTTTGACATGGCTGCAGGATTCCATCAAATACCCATCGCAGAAACGTCCATCGAGAAGACCGCGTTTGTGACACCGGACGGCCTGTATGAATACATCACTATGCCGTTTGGACTGAGCAATGCCTGTTCCGTTTATCAGAGGTGCATCAACAGAGCATTGTATCCGCTATTGGGAACAGTTGCACAGGTATACGTCGATGACGTACTGAGCAAAAGTACGAACTTCAGCGAAGGGCTAGCTAACATTGAACGCATTTTATTAGCCTTACAAGAAGCCGGCTTTTCCATTAATGCCGATAAATGCAGTTTTTTTAAGCGGACCATCGAATATCTAGGCAACGTGGTATCAGACGGCCAAGTAAGACCCAGTCCAAGAAAAGTGGAAGCTCTGGTCAAAGCTCCGGTACCGAAAACCGTTAAGCAAGTAAGACAGTTCAACGGGCTCGCGAGCTATTTCAGGAAGTACATCCCCGACTTTTCACGCATTATGGTACCGCTGTACGAATTAACCAAACAAGGAGCCAAATGGGAATGGGACGACCGACACGAGGAAGCCAGAGCAACGATAATTCAATGCCTCACATCGTCTCCAGTGCTGACTCTCTTTCAAGAAGGAGCACCAATACAGCTGTATACAGACGCGAGCAGTCTCGGATTTGGGGCAGTTCTCGTACAAATTCTCGACGGACGACAACATGCGGTGGCTTTCATGGGCATGAGAACCACTGATACTGAAAGCCGGTATCATTCTTACGAACTCGAAACATTGGCGGTGGTCCGAGCAATAAAGCACTTTCGACAGTATCTGTATGGACGAAAATTTACAGTAATAACCGATTGCAATTCGCTAAGGGCATCTAAACACAAGAAGGATTTGTTGCCAAGGATTCACCGCTGGTGGGCATTTTTGCAGAACTATGATTTCGAGCTCGAATATCGTAAAGGAAACCGGCTTCAGCATGCCGATTTCTTCAGTAGAAATCACAGTGAGCTTACAGTAAATGTAATTGAAAAGGATTTGGAATGGTTGAAGGTCGAACAGCAACGAGATGATGAACTTCGGCCAATATTGAACAACCTGATTGATAACAACCCCGTAGAAGGTTATACTTTGGAGAATGGCGTACTGAAGAAGTATGTCTTAGATCCGAGTGCCGGCCGACAGCTACGAACTGTAGTGCCGAAATCATTCCAATGGAGTTTAATTAATTCCTTCCACACTACACTCAAGCACCCAGGCTGGGAGAAGACCCTACAGAAAGTTAAGGAAACCTACTGGTTCGACAAGATGAGCACCACGATCCGAAGATACGTCGACAACTGCGTGGTGTGTAAAACTAGTAAAGGCACATCGGGGGCAGTACAAGCACAGCTTCATCCAATTGAAAAGCCAACATGTGCGTTTCAAGTGATCCATATGGACATCACGGGTAAACTGGGAACCCAAGAAGACCAACAATACATCATTGTAACGGTGGATGCCTTCACAAAGTACGTACTGTTATATCATGCTACTGATAAAAGCCCACACAGTACGCTAGCCGCCTTAAAACGGACGGTACATTTATTTGGAACACCAGTTCAAATAATTGTAGATGGAGGAAGGGAATTTTTAGGCGAATTCACACAGTTTTGTGAACGGTTTGGCATTAATATTCATGCTATAGCACCAGGCATCAGCCGAGCGAATGGCCAAGTGGAGAGAGTGGTAGCCACACTAAAAAATGCCCTGGTAATGATCAAGAACTATGAGACTGAGCAGTGGCATAGTGTCCTTGAAGAGTTGCAACTAGCGATGAATTGTACAGCACATCGTGTGACAGGAGTAGCACCACTCACACTCATCACGCAACGAAAACATTGCGTGCCACCAGAACTACTTAAATTGGTTGACATTGACAACCAAACAGTTGACATAGAAGCGCTAACCAGACAAGTACAGCAACGAATGACTCAGACCGCTGAATATGACAGACAACGCTTCAACTCTCGCAAGGCTAAAATTAATCATTTTCAGCGTGGAGATTATGTCCTGATCAAGAACAATCCACGCAATCAAACGTCACTGGATCTCAAATTCAGTGTACCCTACGAAATTATCAGGGTACTTGAAAATGACCGCTATATGGTCAAAAAGGTGGTAGGTAGAGGACGTTCCCGAAAAGTTGCCCACGACCAACTTCGGCGTGCGCCGCAGCCTGGAGACCAAGGTGCCGTGTCGGCGGGTGAAGATCACGATACACCTCAAAGCAACAATACAACTGCTCCCGACCCGGTGCCATCCACATCACAAGCTGGCCAGCCAGTTCAAAGACAGCCAGCTCACGACGACGATAACTGGTCATCGGATTAAAATCGGTGAGTTAAAACTTATTATTTTTATGAAATTTTGCAACCCACTAGGGTTCATCTGTAATATTAATAATCTACGAGAATAAAGGTCTGGAGAGTGATACCTCTGAGCTAAAACCATGTGTTACCCTTGAGCTAACCACGGATCCTTGATGCATCCACAAGAGAACCCTGAGATACCGTTGGGACGCCTTGTGGAACCATGAGTAGACATGTATCACCACAGATTCTAAAACTAACAAGGCAGGGCACGACAGACTTCTTTGTGTACCATGCTTACAGCAATTATCATAATAACAAGCAACATAGTTTGCTTACGGATACCTAGTCCAAAGGAAAACGTTTTTTTTTTTTTTAATTTCAGACATCAAACCTCATACGAAGGCAGACGCAGAGCACGCGCCGCCTGTCAGAATGGCCGTGTCGGCGGCTCGCCACAATAGGATGACAAACAAAAAACACGTGCCCGGAATAACCTCAAAATTGAATCAAATTTGTTGATTGTAATTAAGTAAAAATTGTAATTTAAATCATTTTATTATCAAAATTAGTAACTATGGTAAGAATAGAGATTATTTCAATGTATGTCATGTTGGTGAAGAACTACATTTCAAAAATAAAAAACACGTGGTCATTATTTTTACCACGTGTTAGCATTAACAATAGATTTACGCATGTTAATTGATTTAAAACATTTGTTTATAAAATAGTAGCAATTTTAATGTAAAAACTAATTTTAGTGTGTGGAGATTGGTGTTTTGTTCAATGAATGAATGAATGAATGACGCACCCATTTCTACTATAAAAGGCCGAGCGCTCGCCAGACTCGGGCATTCTTACTCGAGCTGTCGTAGCGATCGGACCTCCTGAGTAAATTGAAATAAATAAATCAAGTGAGTACCTATTTACATTACTTGTTTTAATTGCTAATTATGAGTGTAAACCCTGACCAGGAAGTTGGTGACGTCAGCGATGCTGACGTCACGTTTTTTAAAAACAACCACGAGAACCTTTCTTCGTCATATATAAAAATACTTGCTAAAATATGCAAAAGTATTAATAACTATTTACCTAACATTATTGAACGTGCGTCTTTTCCAGCCTTAAGGCGACGAATTGGTCAACAATAATTCCATAACCGACACGCGCATCTAAGGCGCCAAAAGGGGTCGGAGCGTCTAAGCGGGGCGAGGATAACAATACGCGCGCTAGCTTATAACTGAAAGTCGTAAGCGACAAAATGGTTTTGTAATTTTATTATTTAGAAATGATAATTTGATAAAAAATCCTTCTACAATTTTAAAGAGTATGTATATACTCAACTACTAAAAAAGTTAAGAGGCTTAAATCGGTCCCGTTTGCCCATAATATGTGAATCTCTTTTTAAAAAGAGGTATGTTTGATATATTTTTCTCTGTTATAAAAGTTACCTAATCATGTTTCTACGTCTAACAAAATAAGGTTTATATCATGAACTTTCAGGTAACCAAGTTGTATTTTGATCCGTTTTGTATTTACTGAGAAAAATTGAGATCCTTGGCGCCAAAAATTCCAATTCGTCCTCTTAAAATCGTATCCGTCTCGTGACCACAAAACGTCTCAACAAACCGATAGTTACATGAGTCACTCATTAGTCGCAAGCTGTGCTTTAATCAGTGAGAATAACGTGTAATTAGTAGATGTGGAGCGAGGAGACTCTCTCACGGCGGTTCGCTTTGACCAGTTGACTTTTGTAATGTTTGGCACATGCCTATTATATTATTGGTTATCGCAAATCTTTGGTTTATATTGGTTTTGACATGTTTATAGTTAGACATATTTTAGAGTTTAATTACCTAACCGGTAAGTCGTGGTGGCCTAGTGGGTAAAGAGCCAACCTCTCAAGTATGAGGGCGTGGGTTCGATTCCAGGTCAGGCAAGTACCAATGCAACTTTTCTAAGTTTGTATGTACTTTCTAAGTATATCTTGGACACCAATGGCTGATTAAAAGGTGAAGGAAAACATCTTGAGGAAACCTGGACTATATAGTCTGAAATCACCAACCCGCATTGAGCAAGCGTGGTGATTAATGCTCAATCCTTCTCCACGTGAGAGGAGGCCTGTGCCCAGCAGTGGGACGATACAAAGGCTGTAACAGTAATTACCTAACCAGGTCTACTATTAGATGGCTTGTTATACATGTATCGTTTAATGGCTGAAGTGGAATTGTAGCGACTACTACCAATGTAAAAAGAAGAGTGAAGTAAACTTAAAAACTGGGACCATATTATATGAATACTCCCAATTTGTAGGCAACTTTGTGCAGTGTCTAAAAACCTACAGAACTATTTTGGCACGACTCGAGAATCAAACATAATCCATCCATGTAATCCTGTGTTAACGATCTTGCTAAAGCTAAGTACTTAGTTATCAACACATATATTTAGGTACTGCAAATGTTGTTTTATCTGAAAACTATGTCCACCTATTAGCCATATTTCAAGGCTTAAACCATTTATCTACCACCTCCTAAGTATACAGGTACTAAAAACTTAATACACCATTCCACCCCAATTCCCGTTTACAAATAAGATCACCCTGTATACCCCATGGGTGTCGTAGGTGGCAACTAAGGGATTGTATCGGGGGACCATTGGTTCACATAATGTTTGTACCTACTTATACATCTTGATAGGTACCTATAGATACATTCTAACATGTTTGTCTGAAGCATGTATGTGACCTTAAGTATCCCTGTGAGTTTTAGATAGTCTGACAGTCTGACCCACAGTAATTATTAAATACTAGCTTCTGCCAGCGGTTTCACCCGCATCCCGTGGGAACTACTTCCCGTACCGGGATAAAAAGTAGCCTATAGCCTTCCTCGATAAATGGGCTATCTAACACTGAAAGAAATTTTCAAATCGGACCAGTAGTTCCTGAGATTAGCGCGTTCAAACAAACAAACAAACTCTTCAGCTTTATAATATTAGTATAGATTTTTAACCTCGCAAAAAAAGTTCTAATAAATACCTAAGATCTATCCGCCTTTTCTCTCTATGGTCATCCAAACTTTAATCTTGTAATACGGTGAAGTGATGGTACTAATGCCTATAACTTAAAAGGTAGGCAGAAAACCAGACACCGCGGGTTATAACTAAGAAACTGTTCGAGGTACACCCAGTAACAGTTATAAGTATTAGGCACAGTTTAATATAAAACAGAAGTAGCATATGATATCTGACTAACTAAAATGCCATAAAGTGGTTTGTTCACCATTTCACTTCAACAGAACTAAACCGCCCTTATCTCGTCCACCATAAATTCCCAAAATAATCGTCAATAATAATAAATACCTAAATCATAATGCCACCTTTACTTCACAGATGCGCTCGCGCAATGAAACAATACACATCGATGTTTAACGATTTATTAATTACGGTGCGACAGCAGAGGGCGGCGCGCAAAGATGATGTTATTTAAACAGATAGGTGACTGCTTTGTGTTGTTCACGAAGTCATTCAACTGATAGAATTTATGTAGGTACCTACACATATATTTAAAACTGGTTTAATTTTTTGTGATTTTTCTTCAGGTCTGGTGGACAACGCGCGAGATGTGGTCCTGAAAAGATGTAATTTCGACGCTTGATTTTTATTTTTTAATCCCCTATTTATAATTTTATTTTTACAGGATAAAGATAGCTATTTGTTTCAGATAACTATATTTTTACACGCTTTTGATTTACACGCTTTATTCTTACTTCAAGTTCTTATGTCCTAGCAAGATTTATATCTATCTTAAAAATTGTGTCATTTCAATACATCACCCTTCACTTTCCCCAAAAAATATCTCACACGCATCAAACAACCCTTCTTTCTACCACCTGATCTATGTTCGTTGCGTGTGCGCACATGCGGGCCCCAGCTATCTGGCGATCTGGACCAGCCAATTGGTAAAAAGGCCCCCGACACTAAATTCACAGTAAATTGCTAAAACAGTTGAGTTTGATTCGGTCAATATGTTTACGATTCCACTTGGAGATTAAAAAAGATTGCTTTTTACAGTAAATGCGGGTTATTAGATTTTTTTGCTGTTGTTTTAACGTATTTTTGTATTGTTTGTTATGGAGGTTATATGATGTGGTTTTAAAATTCTAATTGTAATTTATGATTTAACTGCGTGTGAGAACAGTTGATAGTACATTTTTTCTTTTCCTTCCTTGTATATAGGTAAACATTCAAAAACTTGCAAAAAAAATTTCATGCATTAGCATTTCAGAAATGATTGATTTATTCTTTATTTTAGAATAAAAAAATTAAATAAAAACTATAACCCATGCGCAGAGTGGGCTTGCTTCAGTTGCATTCTTATCATACCTATCAAACATGAATGAAATCACCCGTATTATGCAGTTCACAGAACTAAAAAAAAGTATTAAAAAAAAAACATTGGTTGAAAGATTTTTCAAACGTAACATTATTCATTATTTATTTATTGACCAATAACAAAAAACAAAATTTAATTAAAACATCATCAATATACAATAGTTATCATTTCAATCTAACCCTTCGAATGCGACCGTACAAATTAGAGGCCCCGAAAAAAATTCAATAACCCTCCAGTGGGCACCGATCGGCAATATCAATGACGTTTAACCCTAAACATAATCGAGTCTGAATCGAAACTACCTCAGGGACATCGGGTCTGTTGTGCCCGTAAAATTGCCGAGTATTTTTTGCAATAAAATTGCTCCCTAGCTTTAAAGGGGGTCGTTCACGCCTCGGGCGGTTAAGGGTTACAGAGCTGTGTTGACGTATTCCGAATGATTTCGTGTAAGTAGGGATAATACTGTTGGTTACACGTAAGCTATGTAAATATGGAGCTTTTGTGCTCTATTGATATTTTTTGAACTGAAACGTTTTTTTTAGAGTAAGTTTCTATACAAAAAAAAATAAGGTATGTATAGGTTGACCAAAGTATTCAGGAATTTGCAGTAGGCCAAATAATAAAGCTGCGAGATTATGAGTAGTAGTAGGCCTAGGCATGTGTTTTCAAAAACCAAGATTAGGAAAAATCATATTTTTTATTGTTTTTTATACAAATCTACTACTACACCAAAAAATAATACAAAAAACATCAAATAAACACCACACGAAAATATATTCAAAACTAACAAAAATCTTCAAAGCTCAATACAAATTCAGACCGGTTAACCCTTACAATACCGGAGCATATTTTCCGCAAGCGACCCCGCGTGTCGCCTAAACGACCCCATAATTGATAAGTAAAGGAAAAGAAGAGTACCGCCTTATACATATTTATGAGATCCTAAAATTGCTACGGGACCCTGCGAACGGGAGCACTTGCGCCCATTGCCGTCTCATTATGTTTTTAGGGTACCTCTGTTATCAGCACTTTGATGTCTGTCAGAAATCGGCAGAATGATTTCTTTTAGTTTGCCGATTTGGAAGTTTGAGGGTTAAATTGCGGGTGAATTTGGGGACGACTTTTGCTTTTTGGAGTGACAAAACACTCCTGTTTTTGTATGTGAAATTGTTAGAGGTCGGAAATAATAAGTTACAGATATATTCGTATCTGTAGGTATGGAATAACAGAGGTAATTTTAAGATTTATGCAGAATTGTTTTGAAGAGCTTGTGTCCTCATTATTTAAACATTTTCTGGGTCTCATAGACCGTATACCTATCTTTGTGTATTACTATGCATGTTATTTACATATGTACTCGTATGTACAAAAAAAAGCACCGTGTTACCACAGTCCCCACTTCCAACATAAACGGTAAACCGAGTTTATAAACGCTGAACCCGACGATGCGTTCAAAAACCACAATAAACCGTAACTTCATAGGCGAAACAAGAAAGCGACACTTACCTTGCCTCTTTACGACAATAATCCATTGTTGAACGTTTTCTTTTTATAATCCACGCTCGTTTCTGAACGCGCTAAATGAAACGGCGACGTTCTTATTTTGAATTGTTGGGGGTACAAAGGACGATATACGGTAATGTGGTTTCGAGTTTTTGAATTTCGTATCGGAGGGTTCTTATTTTGTTTATTCAATTTTAGAACGTTATTTTTGGAATGGTACTGAATAGATCTTTGTCGTTATATCATCATTCTCCGAGCCTTTTCTCAACTGTGTAGGGGTCGGCTTCCAGGATCCAGGATCTTTGTCGTTATATATTGTTGATTAATAGATGTAGGTAGATAATAATAACGTTTCAATTTATGGAATTAAAGTTGGTAGGTATGTGGTTGAGACTCAAGATTAACGAAACAATCTGAATTCAATACGTCTCAGTTTAAGAAAGACTGATTCACTAGCAAAATGGCCTCGACAAACAGACAGAACATTGAAAAATTCCAAATAAACAATCCGCCATACATTCATTCAAGCTCTCAATTAATTCAACTATAAATACCAACAGCGATATCATGACAAACGCTACAAACTCGCTGGACAAACATAAACGTTAACAACGAGCGTTCAAGTACTAATGAACAGGGTTGGATTAAGTAGGTATAGAGTCAATTGGTATGGGCTCCAAATTGAATCACAATGGTCCGAGCATCAAAATCGTCCAAGGAAAGATCTAGGGGGCCTTAGCTGGGGCTGCAGTTTAAACGAAAAAGTTACCGTTGTCCTGATAATATGCATTGTTATAATTAGACATTGGATGAAACACACTATCAAATAGCCAAAATATACACTCAGTACGGCAAAAAGTTTACATACGTTGATTTTCTATTTATTTACGTATATACATAGATAGTTTTTGGGCACAAGCAAATACATGTCAATCCATCAATTTCTAGTAGTGACCATTGTTTTACCACTTGCAAGGTCCCCATCATATTTGTTACGGGCTCTCACTTCTTTAATCCGGCCCTGTTAATGAATGAACTTATATCAATTCGTTTGAGACGACTTGGCACCACATGTCAATGATTCGTTTCCGTTCACTCGTTGCGTGACGTCACATCCTATTGACGATGATTTGTTGGTTCTACAATTAAAAGAATAACGAGTCATTTTGGTGAATTGGTTAGATGAAACGGTTTTGAAAAGCAAGATTCCAATGAAACTTAAAAAATATAAGAATGATTTTAAGAAACATACTCTATTTTTGAACATAATTACGAAAGAATGGTACAGAATGTAAATTTTAAAGCTACTTTAAGCAAAGTATAATAACATCCAAATAAAGAGGTTGCTAAAACAGAATTATAGAATTTGCGGAATGTAATTGAGAAATAGGTACCTAATTTGCTTTTTTTAATTTTTCCACATAAAAGCAATAATAAATATTATTACGAGAAACATGTTATTACGAAAAGAAGCAAATGAATCTAAAAACAAAATAACAATAACCAGTAATTTTTTTTTTTTTTTTTTTTTTTTTTTTTTTTTTAAGGAACAGCAAACAGTTACATTATATAAACTTGCAAATAATATAACAATGACTTGTTGAGGTCATAATGTAACCCACAACGCTATCCACAGGTAAACATAAAAATTTAGAGCAGAAATTCTAATCGCTAGGAACATTAATAGCAGTACGCGTAACAAATAACAAATAGGGAGAGTATAGTAGTGTAAACATGACTACAAAATATATTCATAAAAAGGAAAGAGGAGTTTAAAGATGACAAAGTTAAAATGTTTGTTATTAAGAGGTTTGGGTTTTAAGTAGGGAACTGTGAAGGAGGCTTTTGAACTTATTTATGCTACAATTGAAAATATCAATGTTTATAAAGGTGACGTTATAAGTGTCAACCATATGGCGGATAGGTGAGCGCAGGCCCGAATTAGTACGACAGGTGTTCAGCGCAAAAAGAGTGCCTGGGCGCACCCGTCGCCTGTGAATGGTTCTTGGTACAGCATAGCAGATCATATTATTTAGGTTTGTACAGTTGAATTTATTTCTGACTATATTATACAAGACAGTTGCCTCAAGGTACTTTCTTCGAGAGCTAAGGGGAAGGAGTTTGTATTTGCTTAGTAAAGTAGGATACGGCAGGTAAGCTTTATGACATCTATAATGCATTGCACGCAAAAATTTGTACTGGACATTCTCTACCATCTCAACGTATTTTATGTAGAATGGATTCCATACCGAAACTGCATACTCTAGTTGCGAACGAACAAGGGCTTTGTACAAACATAAATACGACGTGGTTTTTTTGAAGTCAAGAGTAGACCGCATGACAAATCCGAAAAGTTGAAAAGCTTTGCTGACTATTTTATTGATTTGTAAGTCTAGGCATAGTTTGGTGTCGAGTATAACACCAAGGTCGCGGACTGATTTCAGTTGAGATAGAGGCTCATGACAAAGGTTGTAAGAGTACTTAATTATGTGTTTATTTTTAGTAAATGTGAGGAAGTTGCATTTGGGTAAACTTAGCTTAAGTTTGTTTCTATGGCAGTAATCTGTCAGTCTATCCAGGTCTTGTTGGAATAAAGTAGAATCGTCAACACTTTGGATGGAATTATAGACCTTCAGATCGTCAGCGTACATTAGAAACTTTGTATGATGGAAACATTGGCCAATATCGTTAACGAAAATGTTAAATAATAATGGCCCAAGGATAGAGCCTTGTGGGACGCCTGATGTGACCTCGATGACCCTTGAAGCATGTCCATTAATTACTACTCTTTGACAGCGATTCAAAACATAGGAGGCAAACCACCGCAATAAATTGCCTCGAATCCCATTAAAAGATATTTTATTAAGCAGCAGTTCGTGATCCACTTTGTCAAATGCCTTGCAAAAGTCTGTGTATACGGCGTCTACTTGCAATCCGTTGTCAAAGCTATCGAATAAAAAACTGGAGAAAGACAGTAGGTTCGTAGTGGTAGATCGCTGTTTAACGAAGCCGTGTTGCTGCGGTATAATGATATTATGTAGAACCGGGTACAATTCATTGTGGACAAGTTTTTCAAAGACCTTTGACAAAGTGGATAGAAGTGAGATTGGACGAAGTAATGGATGTAATTCAAACAAATAGAGTGTAGCGTGTTCATATTCCGAGGAATATGTTTTGTATCTGTTTAGCCGTCCATTCATGAGCTTCTTTTTAATGACGCCAAGACGTAGACTTAGGGATAAATAGATAGGACATTCTGAAGTCTTCAAAATATTAACTTCTTGATCGCTGTAAACTGTCGAAGGAACATCAAGCATATTTTCAGTACTCTTCAATATTTTGGTTCCATTTTCAAAGGGATTCTAAGTAAAGCTTATTGTAAATTAAATTCTGAATAACTTATGCTTAACTGGTTTTATTTGTCGAACAACTTGTGCTTAGTTTATAATATTTTTAATAAATGATGAAAATCAAGGTACATGACCTTAGTTCATACTACCTACTTAGAGGTTTTTTTGGTGCACTATGTATTATAAAATGTATTTTATAAAATATACTATCACCACACCACCACAATATCTACAGTACACCACCATATTTAAGGGTTTTTTTCCTTCTTCCTTTCCTTTGACACAATCAAAATTGCATATACCTGAATGCTTGCTTAAATCTGTCATGGTAATAATCAGTACTTAAACAAAATACTGGGCTGAGGAGGCTCACGTATTTGAATTTGCATTTTACATGGGAGAGTCTATTCTCGATATTGAGTCTATGCTAAATAGTGTTTCACACTTGTACCAGTTCCAGATCATTAACGTTGCGAACATGTGTCGACTTATCGGGACAGACAGACAGACGGCGCGAATCACTCGTTATGTAACAGAGAAATACAATGTTAGTTATTTATTGTATTGTTACTTGTATTGTTTTTACCTTTTTGAGCGTTTTTTAAAAGATGTAAGTCACTGAAGCTTGGTTTTTACATAACCAATATTTTGAAATTTAAAGGGAAGTAAACCTTGATTTAAAAACATAACCGTAGTATTTCTGGTATATAAATAATACGACTATTTCATTATCTAGGTAGAATAAAACACTAACCTTACTAAGACCAAAGCTTATGAAGTAATAAGAAAGGTTAAATATGAATTAAACTTAAAAAAAAAATAAGTCAAACGAGGACCAAGTATAGACGCCAAAATTAAATCAAGATAAAAAATCTATAACACAACCACAATCATAATCAATCATAGCTCCACCCCCACTAAGCTAATCTAATTAACCAAAATTAATCTATCAACGTTTATAAATAATTTATAAAATACTAAAATGATAAACTCGGGCAAAAAAATCTCTCTTGCAAGGGACCATGTGTTAACCCTGCAAACGCAACATGTCTCGAGTTTGTCCCGAGATTAATTCCATTAAGTATTACCACACACTGTACACTAAATAGTCGGCCGACAGTTGACAAACTTTTTTTAAAGAAAATAGTGATTCTCACATACTGCAAACTTTTTGTCGGCCGATATCTTGTTCGGGCTTATAAATCAGTATGAAGATGAATGGTATTACACACATTACTAAGCTCAGGTATTTAGCCGGTATCAGACCAACTGAACTGGGATCAATCATCGTCCTCCTGTCCTTATCCCAATTTTATATGGGGTCGGCGCAGTATGTTTTCTCTTTCCATACTCTTCTATATGCCGTCATTTCACAAGTAACATTCTTTCTAACCCTATCGAATTTCACACAACCGATCCATCGTTCTTTGGTCGTCCTCTTCCCCCATAGGTAGGTATCCGACCACGTTCATGCTCAAAACTTTCCTCACCACATGACTCTCATTCCTCCGCATCATATACCATGACAGCCGGTTTCCACGCAGTTTTTCTTTTTTGAGTTGAATCAAGATTTTCTTTTTAAAAAAATTGTGAGCTATCAGGTCAACTCTCGGCCGACTGTTTAGTCTTCAGTGTGTGCACTATAAAAGTACTATAAAAGCAATAGAATTATTTGCACATGTAAATAATGAAGCACAGGAAGTCGGTGTCACATGTGGTCATGTCATTGGCCTCAACTAGAATATCTAGACTTTATAATTGCTGGCTTTTTAAGATTATGCACGAAGCTTATTTAAAGAATTGGTAAAGATATTTTAAGTTGTTGGAAGTTTGTATTTAGAATGGAATATTTTTAAGAACTGGGTAGGGAATGTAAAATTAAATATGTATATATTTTTTTTAATATATGAGAAAACAATAACAATTTTATTTTCAAGATTTTACTTATTGAAAAATCTTATTATTAAAATAAGCAAAATATTTACCACATAACAATAACACAATTAATCCACACTTCACACACCTTAACCCTAAAATAACCACGCATAACCCTACCATCGCTACCGGACAAATTTGCCTCTAATTTGTTCACCTACCGAGCAAAAAGATAAAATTGTTCCTACTAATGTCACATCAAGATGCAAATTGTTTCGGCCCGGGGGTATTTATTTTAATTCTAATTTCCCGCGGTAAATACCACAAGGGTACCCTTAGCCGCTTCTGCGCTGAATGTTGGCAAACTTTCCTTTTTACACTTCTATCAAAGTCCTTTTAAAGTAACGTTGTGAAGAGTTTTTTTACTTAAATTGAGTTGGTAATGTTTTTGGAGAGGATATTGACTGTCATTTTAGGGTTAACATTTTTTTTATGTTTTTTTTTTTTTAAGTCTGTTGTCAGTTTTAAATTAATAAGTCGTTATTATTCATGTATATTACGTAATAAGTTGTTACAGCAATGATAGCGACAATATTCATCTGAGGGTATTGTCAAGAGAAAATGATAATCATAAAAGCATAAACACCTTCTGGCACAGTCGGATAAAATATATTTTTTACCATTAAAACCTCAGTACCACCGATTGATAATGTACTCTTTGAACATATCCTTGACTGATCACTCTCCACTTTAGCCACTGTAAAAAAAAGAGTTTCCTTGCAAAGCCAAAAAGCGCTTGAAGCACACAAATATTGCAAGTAATTTAATAATTACCGTAAAGTACAGTTACTAAAAGACAATGGCCACTCCGTCATTGCGTCGCTCTAATTTCAAGTTGTTAAGTAATGTCTTAGAAACAAGTTCAAGTTGCAAAAGTTTGTCCTTTTGAAACGCTGCTCTAAAAACTGCAGCTTCCAGAAAAGAAAAGGTTTTCTAGAGGTAGAATAAAGAAGAAATGACTCAGAGAATAAACACATGTAACCAAAAGATCACCTGTTACCTATTTTTTTTCATTAAGTAACTCAACTCCAAATGAGAGAAAGTTAAAAACTCTACTCACTGATTTTAATTTACCAATTATATGCGAGACTTAATAACAAAAAAAATATTACCTCTACAAATACATATAGGTAAAATTTTTGTATATTTAAAAAATCTACATTTTATTACTGTAAAAATACGCACGTGCTCAGTATTCCTTGTAAATGTTCACCTTACCTTGTAAATTCATACTAAAAAGCGCTCTAATTCACTAAAAGCGCTTAATTTACAGAAGGTTGAAATAAAATTTTGACTGTGAATTAAAAGTAAACATTAGTAGCGGGTAATTTTGCAAAACGCCTCTCGTAGGCAAAGACCAAATGATTTTTGAGAGAACTACCTGCTTGTAGTTAAGCTTTCGGGGTACTTCTGGGGCCATGAGAAACGCGATTGTGAAAACAAACCAGTCTTCCCGTCTTATCAAAGGTATTTCGTTGCCCAGATTACTGGGTTGAGGAGGACAGATAGGCACTCGCTCGTTGTAAAACACTGGTACTCAGCTGCATGCGGTTAGACTGGAAGCTGACCCCAACACAGTTGGAAAAAGCCTACGCAAATGATGCAACTGTCCCGATAATAATGACAACATGACAAATGAGTCTACACTAAATATTATACTGTTCAGTTTTTACATGTCACTTTTGTTTCATGCACTCCTCAAAGAGCAGCCAACAAACTCTGGACCCAGGCCGAAGCCTACTCGGGAAGCGAGATTGTTTGAAAGAGTTACCACGACTCTGGTACATAAAGGCCTCCAGAAGGACCAGAGATAGGGTTTTGGCAGTAGAAGTCTGACATTCAACCGACTATAGTCTGTTTTTTAATCTCGTAAACTAAATTGACACTTGCAAAATGTCAAACTTACAAATAATGTTGCTAGCTTTTTTGTGCAGTGTTGTACTTACGATACTGGTTTGTTGAATCGTAACTTTTTATCTATAATAGACGAATTTAATATTCATTCAAAGTTTTATATTTAAAATTCACGTTCGTACACACGGCTGTACGACGTGCTACAAGCTGCCAGGGATATCTGACCACGCAAAGCCATGCGTAATCATCAAGGACAAGCCCATTATTTCAGGATGACTTATTGTAAAAAATCGATACTTGATTTTATTAACGCTAAGTTTCGGTCGTGCCACATCACTATTTAAGAATTTGCAATAAACTGACAACACTCGTAATGTCTAAAAAACAGACTATAAAAGGTATAGGTACACTTGTTTTTGATAATTTCTTTGCATTTTTGACCTTCAAGTCAATCATTTGTTACTCAAAACAGCCAAAAAACTGGTTATTCTAAGCCTTAACCCGCAGTTTTCACAGCCCCAGTCGTAATGTTTCGTATTAATTAACTCAGTATAATTAAAGTGGTATGCGCAACACTGGACTGGTCGCTTTTCCAACGTTTTTTGATCCGGACACCGTGTGCGAACCGTACCCGGTTTTACATAACGGTTTCAGGTAACTTCAGGAAGTTCTGTAATTAGGTTGAAGTAAGAAAGTTAGTGTTTAGTTTAATGCGATTAGGTATTTTAGTGGGTTGGGCTTTTTAGGGCTGGTTTAGTAATGTAGAGTATAAGTTACATATTTAGTTTTAATGGTTTAGGTAACTGTAATGAAAATGATGATGATGAAAGATGGAGTGGGATTAATACTTATTTTAGTGAAAATCATATAATACGTTAGAAAATTATCCATCCCATTTTTACTCTAACTAATGATAATAAATTCATGAGTGATAAAATCATATAAAGAAGAAAGAAAATACAAGGCAAAAGATGCCAGAAACATCATCTGTACCTGCTTAAAAACAGACAAAAATATCTACAAGAAAACACAGAGCCGAAACACAGAGTCCAGTTGGAAAACCCAGCGACTACCCAAGTTCAAAACGGTAGGGTTAATAAGCTTTTCGTCTTTATGACCCCGGTACAAAATTGCTCAGAGTTTCTGACACTCACTTTTGAGTGGCCATTCTCTAAATGACCCTCAGATATTTTGAATTTTAAACTGTATTAAAATGAGCTAAGGATTGGGAGACCAGGTTGATGTTTTGAGCAAAATTTTATTAGCAATGCGGTTGTAAACGGTTGGCTATTAAAATCTTATGATGGCAATTAAAATTCATGGAGTTATCTTTATTTTTCTTATATGTTGTTACTTACTTTTTATTTTTCGTGTGTTGGTATCTGATAGCATGATGATAATTTGAAATTAAAACAAAAGTAGTGTACAAGGACGTATAGGAACGTTAGTATTAGAACTAGAATAATAAAAAGAAAAAGATCTGGAAATAAAAAAAAACTGACGGGCAAACAACTCTCGGAGAAATCCATGAAAACCTTCATTCCCAATAAATTCTGATTTCTGACCGCACCAACTTTTACGACTAAATCCCGCAAAAATCAAACGTCTAAAAACCGAATTACGATTACGATTTTTATATTGCACGTTTTTTTTCCGAGCTCCCCGACTACAATCGAGGGGATGATGATCAAAATAATGGGATTTAGCTGCGAGATTATGCCAGGATTATTTTGCACTGAGTACGTAGTAAAAATTTTTCCGTAGCTCAGTTGTAATAACGGACAGCGAGAATGGAAAAGTAACCCTAAACCGCTGACGTAAAGTCGGAATTGGAATTGGGTAGAATGGTCGGGAATTTCATTTTGTCCCGAATAAAAATATCCTATACGACGGCTTTGCTTTATCATTGCGAAGTGGAAGTGTAATTAGTTTTCGCAAAGCAAGCTCTGCTTCCTTATTCTGGGATTTACGGTGCCCTTTGTACTGCATTGTTATATTTTTTAAGGAAATGAAAATAAAAATGTAATTCAGGAAAATGTTGATTTTGGTCTGTGGTTTTCCAGGTACTCAATAGCGATATAATAAAGATATAAGTAAGTAAATACAAATGTAGGTAATACAAGATTTAAACTTTTAGGTTTAAAGTAGTAGGTACTGATAGTCTGATAATAGGTACTTAAGTATCTAAGTGTTAGATTATGTAGCTACCTACAAGGTTTTTCCGGCAATAAGCAAAATCTTAATCTTTTTATTTATTACAGAAATATATATTTCGGTCACACTACACCTTGCAAAATTAGACTCCATGAAAAATTTATAGATACCTAAACATTTAATTTTATCTCCCATAAAATAAGACCAAGCAAAAATAACTCATTCTTAATTAAAAAAAATACACATACGACATTTCAAAACAAGAATTATGGAAGCCGGCTCCAACATAGTTGAGAAATCGCTACATAACGATTTCAAAAAAAGAATTATCTATAAAAAAAATCGCACCCAATCAGAATACCGGTGCGTAGGCGCGTTCGGATTAGCGTCCCGTATTCGTGAAAAATTGAACCGTTCATTGTTTTAAATGTTGGTTCGTGACGGCGAGCTTACTGCGTCCGTCCGCGTATAATTGTATCATCTTTTGACGAATTTGCGAATACACTGCGTTATTAAAACGGTACTAGCTATTTTTGTGCTTTGATGTTGGTGATTTTTTTGTGTATTTTAAGAGATTTAGATTTGGTAGGTAATCTATATCTTAAACCTATTAAGTACGTAAATTTTTTAGAGTTCATATTTTTTCACTTGACATCAACTATCTAATATTAGCTGTAGCTAAATAAACAATAATTACAGTAAAACTACTGTAACTTAAAGAAAATATTATATTCCTACACATTGTCCGCATCGAACGTCCTTAAAGTTCTTAAAAATTATATTCTATAGGTATAAGTGTAGGCGCTTTTCTAAAGAGATTATTATAATTTGCATAATGTCTACTGTTGTTAAGTCAATGTCGTCATCCATTAATTTGGAGAACAATAGTTCGATTTAAAAGGACTCTTGCTGGGTGAGAGTGATAAAGAGCTAAATATATTTCAATGACATACCTATTTAATTCACAGTAAAAGTGGTTTTGTATCTAATTCTTGATTCAGAATGGACTGTTCCTAAGTATTAAAAATTAATATTAATTAAAATATGTAAAGTATTTTTTTCTTAAACACGAAATAAATATAAATTGCGATCTGATAGAGATATCACTATTTAAACTTTATTTTGTAAGTAAAACAGTTTTGTTTCCATAAACCCATATTCTTTATCAAATTATTCGTCCGAAAAGAAAATCATTTTTTTTCTATTTCATAAAAAAAGACTGACGCGATGCATCAACTCAATAACAAAGTAAACAAATAAAACATACTCCATTTCTAATCAATATTCACATACCTACTTATTTACACGCGTGAACGCGAACTTTTTACCAACGAAAAATTGCTCGCGTATAAATGCATCGGTAGCACAATAAAATCCATCACGAATCATATTATTGTGTTACCTATACAAAGTGATTGTCACTCGAGGCACATGGCGGCTTGCGACGCCCGAGGCGGGGCTTACCACACCACGCCCACAGAAAAACGGCTCAAGCGATAAGGTCGAAATCACTATGGAGATTCTAGAGATTTTCGGCTTTACAGAACAGAAAGCCGCGAGAGCGCGCCACGAGTGTGTGTCTGCCTTAAAACATAGTCGCCACCCGCGCCGGGCGCACGCTCGCCATTCCAAATTCGTTCAAATTCAAAGTCGAATTTTTAAATTCGGTATTCCAAATTTAAGTTCTGTATTCCAAAGTCGGTTTTGGAATTGAAGTCGGTTAGAGATTTTGTGTGTTATGCGTCGGAGGCCGTAGTTTTTTGACAATGGAAGTAAGTGCAATGCCTCCGATGCCCCTGGACTTCTCCATGGTGAGGAATGGAAGTGGTTCACCTGGTTCGCTTCGGGAAGGTTCTCCTAGACCTGTGTCCAACAGCGCGTTCAGAGTTGTCACCCCAAAAGGTAAGAAAATCTGATTTTTAGTCAATAGAAAATGTTTGTTATTGTTTTGATTTTTTCTTGTTAGGCTCTTATGTTTTTTTGAATAGAAGTAAATATAACTAATAGAAGGACTCTTTTTAATTATTT
The DNA here is from genome assembly GCA_963856015.1 of Helicoverpa assulta. Lineage (NCBI taxonomy): Eukaryota > Metazoa > Arthropoda > Insecta > Lepidoptera > Noctuidae > Helicoverpa > Helicoverpa assulta. The sequence continues at coordinate 2,891,023 of CAWLCW010000008.1, forward strand.
AAAATATAGTTGCACACCTCCAGAATATACCGTTAATCACTGTTTGTTGTTAAACGGTGAAAATAAACGCTGCCCTTAAGTATGTTGTTTACCTTATGTCAGTTATTTCACATTTCTTGACAAAAACAGGCAATGAAACAGATCTTTTTACATGGAAAATTATTCCAAATTTGTTATTATACCGAGTTAGATCTAAAGGGTAACTATTATTTAATTTCAAAGAAGGTGCGCAAAGTTTCAAGCCTTACAAAGTGTGCAGAAAAAATCCTAAGTCTTAACTTAGATGTACAAACAATATTTTGTCATAGGATATTTTTTGTATAATAAATAAGTATCGTCTGATTCTTATTGGATTCCAGTTTGTTATAATATTTTAAGTTTGTTCTATCTATAAGTATATTTAGGAACAATTTGGTTGCAGTGCTTATTACTAAAATATAAAATGTTAAGCATATAAGCACCAGTTTTTTTTCAACATATTTTTTTGTTCTATGTGAAATTGTTACCTTTTCTCAAAATTATTCTACTTTTAATGAACCATTTATTATTACCTACTCTCATCTGATTTATTTTAAATATTAATTCATAACTGTTTCCCCTTCTAAAATGCATTTAAATATTTTTGAGTGTAACGGTCATAAAATATTTGTATTACCTGTTAAATCTAATATAATTTACCTTATTGTAAAATACCGTTTAACCGCAAGTATATTTAAAATAGTGCAGTTTTCCTGAAATTAGATGTTTTTAAAATAATAAAAAATTTAAACTTATCACGGAATCTCAACAGTCAGTAGTTCTTGGATTATCAAACTTAGAATACCGGTTCTATGTAGAAGGCAGACATTGACAAGATTGTACAAATCATTATTTTTTCCTAATAAGGTAAATAATGGTCACAAAGTTACTACAAAAAGATCAACGTTTTTATAGACAAAAAAAAATATGGGAATCGAGTTGCAGGCAAATTATCAAATCACCCAGAATCAAAATAATTTACACATTTAATCAAAGTCAAAACTGGATCAAAGGACAACCAAATTTTATACTTACCGGTACCTAAAGGGCAATTTGAAATGATCAAATTTTCCTATGAGCTAGCTGATCATATAATCAATACTACTGTCAAAGGGAACTTAATTGTCGCCCCCTCGACCCTTGACAAATGACACCCGACCACTATTATTATGACGGTATTGGGTGCAGCAATACTTTTAATTAAGTTACGAATACATCTATTGGGAATTCTATGACTGTAGTTATAATTTTGGGAAAATACTTAGCTTGTGTGCACTAAAATGTGTTATTAGAATGTAAAATGCACATCGCATTACGGAATTACTTATTGTAGTAAATATTAAAAGAAGAATACAAATAAAAGTATTGCAATTTGTTGTTTTTCTCTGCGTTAAAATTTCTTAAAACTGTACTCAGTCTTTTTTATCATCTAAAAGAAAAAAAAAACATAAAATACAATTTTAAAGTCGCCAGAAATTATTTTGGTGACATGATGGTGCTTTTTCTTGAAAGTGTAATTTTGTATCAAACAAAAAAATATGTAAGAAAACCTAAATCATTGATTTATTTACATAAAAATCAAGCTATTTGGTACTAATATTTAATGTTATATGTTATTGATTAACATTGATAAATGATAAAATAATTATGAGAAACATTGAAAAAATTGCAATTCCGGCAATACACCCACGGACTTGCCTTAAACTACCAGCAAAATTGCAGCATTTCTCTTCACAGACCCCACAAATTTCCAGACGGTACCTAATTCTGATTGGTCAAAGGAAATTAAAGTTCTCACACGATACCTGGATACTAGATCACAAAGGAAACGATGCTGGATACCGATACTCTATGCATTTCAAATATTAATTCCGAATATCCATTCTGCAAGTGGAATTTGAATTTTTATTCCAGAATTCCATTATCTGTTTTTAAAATTTCATAGTTGGAATTGGGTGGCTTAGAATTTAGATTTATATTTTTATTGAAAAACATTAAAATCCACTTAATTAAATGTATTATGTATTGTATTGTAATGTTATATTGAAGGTTTTTTTTTTCAGAATATTTTTTAAATCAGATTGTAAAAATTTGCATTTTGGCTCTTTAAATAGTATTCATTACATGTTATTTAAGCTTCATAAAAAATAATGTCACGTAATTAGCAATTTACTAGATAACTAACAATATTCCTAGGTATATGACGTTTTGTTATCTAATTAAACTAATAGGTAGGTACAAGGAAAAAACAATAACAATAATTAATAAATCTCAACGGTTCCTGTCACAGCGCTATATATAGATACATAAAAAATTATGTTATAAATAAAATAAAAACTTACTTCAATCCAAAATGTTAGAAAAAGCGCAAACCTTTTTTAAAAAACACCAAAAAAATTAATAATTCAAGCCAAAAAAAAATACACGCATATGACATTGCACCCTCCTTCCAGCCTGACATAAAAAATAATTCCAAAATTAAAAAAAAGAAGATCCCTCAAACACTCCAATCAACCCTGCACCGGCCACGAAAGGGCAAAAAGTACCTAAAGTACAATAGGACCGTGACTGTAATCCGGCGGGTCCTTTAGACCCGGCACGCGCCTACCCCGCATTCTAAGTGTTAAGCACGATTGTTGAATAGCGAACCTTTTTAAAGGATTACTAAATTGTAATTGTTTTACGGGTATTTAAACTTTTGATAAGGGAGCAAATTAACATACGTTTTGGTATTTTTGTAAAAAAAAGGGATCGAGGAAATTGTTCAGATAAAAAAAAAATGTTAACATTTTTAATTAATTTTAAATGGGATATGAAATTGTATTTCTTTCTTTATGAAGAGATTTAATGTAATTGTGCTTGAGTCTAAGCAACGACGGGGTATCTTTTCATGTGTAGTATGCTAACTAGTTAATAACATTGTGGATTTCAATTGAAGAAATCTCAAAACATAGGTAAAATGATAACTCCAACGTTTTGGCCTATCATGATCATATTTAGTCGAAAAACTGAAATAAGGCTAGATACCAGTTTTGTTTCTTTGAAACAGAGTAACATTTTTATAAAATAAAGATTGTCAACAATAGATGATTTAAGAAAAAGAGTCAAATAATATTATTGTGAATACACTGCAATGTACTTTTAAAATAGTAGTACCTAGTTTGATTTTATTTGAAAAATCTCTATGTAGAATAACATATTAGGAATATGGTTATAAACTTTTTTTTTTATTTTTTTTTTTTCAAAGGATAAAATCATTTATTTGTGTTTAACAATTAACAAATAACTTTTTACAATATCTTAATAATCAAAATATATACAACTAACTTATTACCTAATATATACACTTACTATTTTAAAAAATTGCATCAAAAAACTCCTCCTCATCGCTGCCCACCGGGAGTGTACCCAAGAGGTTGGCAGCATTGCCACGTTGGTTATAAACAAGAAATAAAAGTACAATAATAAGAATAAAAATATCACATACAATCTCATTAAAATCAATGTCTATGTTGCGTGTCGTACAGAAATAATGGCAAACTCAATAACGACCAGTGTTCGATCAGCCAAATCCGATTATGACCGGGATCAGATGTCTCGACAACGAACGTAGATATTACAATCCGGGATAATATCCTCTTACGTATTAATTGTTTTCTGTAATCTGTTTTTAAGATTTTCTTTTGTATGTATTAGTTTGTGATGTTGGTAATATGGTTTGGAGATAAGAGTATATACCTATCTTACTTAGGAGTAATTATAAAAATAAAAACAAGTGCCAAGAATCTACCTCTTCTCGAATTTAGACCATCGCACACTACATTCTTTTGTTTAGACGATATTTTGATCAGGCTCATAAATCAGTATAGAAATGAAAGGTTGTGCAGACTTACACACCTCAGAATCCGACTGGTATAAGACCGACAGAAAAGTTTGCGGGGTTTTACGATTACCTTCAAAATAAACTGTCAGCACACTATCGGACTAACTATTGGCCAGTAGTTTAGCCTGCAATGTGCCGGGACTTTTAAAGCCTACCTTCTTCTTTCTCCGAGCCTTTTTCCCAAACTATGTTGGGGTCGGCTTCCAGTCTAACCGGATGTAGCTGAGTACCAGTGCTTTACAAGGAGCGACTGCCTATCTGACCTCCTCAACCCAGTTACCCGGGCAACCCGATACCCCTTGGTTAGACTGGTGTCAGACTTACTGGCTTCTGACTACCCGTAACGACTGCCAAGGATGTTCAATGACAACCGGGACCTACAGTTTAACGTGCCATCCGAAACACAGTCATTGGTGTCTAAGATAAAATTAGAAAGTACATACAAACTTAGAAAAGTTGCATTGGTACTTGCCTGACCTGGAATCGAACCCGCGCCCAAAGCCTACCAAACTATGAAATACAATATCATACATTTGGAAATTGCTTTTGTTTTATTTTTAGTCAAGAGTAACCTTTTAGAATCGATGTTGTAGTTTTAATAAATGATTTCATAACAGAGTACCTAAGTTCTAAAATATCATGACATAATTGTCATGTTTGTGTTCTCTTTTTCACTCATTGCCTTTTTTTGCAATAGTAGAGATTACACCATTCTTTTTTCAATCCAACACACAACTTTGTATCCCCTGAAATTAAACAACTACTATCTACTATATTTTCTCCTAGATTTATCTACATTTTAACACTAAAAAGCACTCAACAGAAATAGCTCACTACAGACAGCAGACCTGATTTCTGAGCGAGCACACACCGCATCCGATCCATCATTGGCGATGGAAATCTAATTTGTTACATTCGGCAACTACTAGCGACTCCCTAAATGAATTACAGTCGACACGGAACGTAGTGCGAAGTGCGATTTATTTTTACCAATGTCGTACGCATCTGTGCGGTTATGTTCTGGTAGTGAGTTCTGTCTTTTTATAGGTACAGCATAAAGCTCATCTTCATACCTGTAGAGCAGTACCTAAGTTTTGATGAATGCGTTTTTAAATTATTGCTCGGCTAACAACATCAAACTTCTAAGTACAATACCTTTTGATGGATTTTTTTAATCAAACGAGTTGCATGTAAGTACATTTAATTAGTTTAGGCAATGGAGAGAAATGAACAAAGTATAAGTAATATGCAAACTTTTTTGTCAAAAATATGGTTTCCAAACCCACAACTGCGTTATATTCATTGTTTAAATCTGAATTCATTTCATTTCAAAACCAAATCCAACTTTTTACAATCACTATCCGTTTTCCTCCATTCAAGGAAGTACCGATTCCCACTCAAACGCACACAACACAACTATTGTTCATAATTGTAACGTTCATTCACAAAACTTTAATTAGCAGTAGTCATCCGGGCGTCTATTACATTGACAGAAAAAAACAAACGAAGCTTCAATTGCGGACCAGACTAACACATGTTACTCGCGACAAAACGACGACATTAAAATCGCACGTCCTTGGTCGCATCCGACATCCGCTTCTCACAGTTAACGCTACACGCATTAAATCATTGTGTTACGGTAATAAAAATTATAAGTCTTACTGTGGTGGTTCAGAAACTGGTAAGAATGAAAGGGTTGAGCTCGTTTTGGGTATTGATCATGATGAAGATACAATGACTGTGCAAGAGACACGGATTGATTAGGAGAAAATAAATAAAGTTTCCAAATTAACTAAAGTTTATAATGATCCTCTGATAGCCGGTTTGGGTTACTACGGTGTTTTTTATACGTACGTTTTAGCTTCATTATGAGGCATCGCTTTTTGCTTATAAGAACCCGCAAATAGAGAATAGAGCATTAAGTCTGTTTATAGATGGGAGTAAACGACATAATTGCATAGTAAATATAAAATTCAATAATGCTCTAGGTGACAATAATTGCAAACAACAGAAAGTCCATTTCAAAAGTTTAGTCCCATAACGTAAAGGAGCTCAGGATTAGATAAACGGTAAAGATTCCAGGGTCGCCATTAGTCTAATGGCACACACGTGGCCGCATTGCCAAATCCCTTCGTCGTGTGAAGGCGATTTAGTACCCAAATTAATTATTAATGGGCCCTTTGATGCGGTCGCTTCAACAAGCAGATGATTTGTTGATTGCGAGAGATTTTTAGATGTCAAATAATTAAGTGAAACAAGTCATGCGATTTTATCGTTAAAATCATGAAGTATTTTTCTCTTTGGGGCTGTTATGAAATTCTTAAGTTGTAAGAATGTTGGTTGATTAGTTATAATACAAGATTTGTTGCGAGGAACCCTAAAATTCCACAAATATTCATGTGTGTAGGCGACGCACTACACGAGAGAAAAACAAAAATGGGAAAAACAAAAATATGGGTGTAGGTTGTGTTAAAAACTACATACAATAAAGATTGCGTGTGAGAACACTGCACTATTCATTGACAAAACTGAACATTTTCCGTTTATAAAATGCCAATATACTACATCGGATGCATTGTTTTCACTGTCGCACAAAAATTATCCCATTTTCCCGCTGGTCCTTCATCCGATTCAAAGGACCATTTTATGAACATTACTCCTATTTCGTAATAATTTAGATTACAGTATCTCAACTAGCTCACTGACCATTGTTTAATTACCATTAACCATCCGATTCTAGTCCAAACTCCATTCCTCATTGACCCTAAAGCTTTAAATCTTAACCTTATTAGAATCTTCCTGTGTTCAATTGTCGCAAAACGTGCGGCTAACATCAAAGTGGCCACTGTCCAATGAGCGCAATGAATCATAGGCCATGGAATTGATTGAAACTGTTTTATATTATGCCGACTGACGGTTTAGTCAAATTGGTCGACTTTGTAGATTGGATAATTTTTTTTTAGTGTTTGAACGATGAGTTCGAAATTTTGATTAATAAATGTTTTAGTTGGGATATTTTTTGATATTGTGATTAGATTCTTGTTGTTGGTGTAATCAATGGGCCTGGTTATATATCTACGTATAACATAGTTTAAATCAGTAACACTGTCTACTATATTGTGCGAAATTTTTACCTACCTACTAAGTGCAAAATTTTTGCTATGAGGTACCAACATTCGCTTTCCTTTACTTTACAAGCTCTCTTAGTCACCTACCTCTATATGCCAACTGATTTACAATAGTTTTTTAAATTGGTATATACTGTAAACAGAAGTTCCAAAGGTCCCAATCTAAAGCATAGGAGTTGCGATGTGTAACACTATACGAACGGCGACTTTGACCCCAATTCCGTAGGGACCAGTCACACGAGTATGTGTTTCAAGCGGGATTTTATTAATTGGAAAGAACTTATTAGATGTAAATGGTCTTTGGATCTCTTTCTCAACCTTCAGAGGTCTTCAAGTATACAAATATGTTTTGTTTCCCGATAAATAAACTGGTGATAATAAAACTTTCTAGTATTACACCAGTTAAACATTCGTATATCCTCAAAATCAATTCTCAATTCCAAATTTTATTTGATAATTTCCAAAAATAACCAGACTAGACAAGCAACCTTTCCTTCAACAAAAAAGCAGGATCAGACGGAGTAACAATTGCGTCCAATTGAATATCTGCCCTGAGAAAACATTCAATCTCGCACAATTAACACCTCTTAACCCATTCCGACGTTCGCACGCCAATCACGAGACGGAGGATTGTACAATTTAATCGCTGCCACACTGTTCTTGTGCTAGATACACACATCGATGGGCTAGAACCTTGATAATGATGGTGGTATTGGTGAGTTTGAAAATGGAAATACAAAAAGAATCAGGTGTTAGTAAAGCTTTGAGAAGTAACAAAAGAAAGACAGCTGATATTGATGAATCTGTTCTGCACTTGAGATAGCATCTTACATTATAGCAGCCGACTTTGGGTGATTAAAGACTGTTTATTAACGCTCCATTTAAAGAAATCGAATCGAAGACAATCATTGATAAAACATCACAAACTTAAAAATCAATAAACGCATCTGCATCCACAAATAACAACCCAAGGCAAGACAAGGCCATTTCTATCGCGAATGTTCAACAAAAAAATATTCACACACTCGACCATTACGAACCACGATTTAATTTACGACTAGATCTCTTTGGATCAATTAAAGTGGCAGATGACAAACAGTGGACATGACTATGACTAAGAACACGCGTAGGTGGCGTGGTTCCGTGGGAAACGACCAATGACTAGATTTGACAGACTTGTGCATTCAATTTTGTAAAACTAGATTCTGTACTAAGGTTGATGGAATTTTTTTGGTTTTAGATACATTCTTTCGAATAGCTTTTGCTATGTCAAAGAGACAATTGCAAATATTTGTTAGGTTTAAATGATGAATGATAAATTGGAAATTGATGTTTAGCGCGATAGAGATTTTTTGACAATAAAATAGGAACAACGAACACAGTCGATATATCCGGTGCAGATAAAAAAACACTTGAGATTAAAAATATTTCGCTCGATTTTAATAATCTTAGTTTTTTTGGAAATAGGTAAAAACAATTTCACAAACAATCTTGACCTTCCTAAAGTAAGGAAACCCGTTGATTGGATATCACGGACATTGCATCTGAAAACGGAGGCTGTGGGCGGATTGAACGTGGGAACTCTCAGTGGACTAGTCAACAATGAGTCAGAGGCTGACTAATGTAGGCCAGGCGCCATACTAAAGCGGTGAAATAGGATGAATAGACAGGAACAGTAGGAAGAAAGGTAAGGCAAGAGGAAGAAGAGATTATTGAAGATATTGAAGCTATAATCATGCATATGACAAAAAAGGGAAGATTCAAAGGGATAATAATAGGAATACTAAGTAAAGGAGTGCATATTTTGAGTAAAGAATTAGACAAACCTAAGTTTCACGAAGGACTTGGATGATGAATGATCTTATGAGAAACCTTTAAACTCTAAGTTCTCCTTCTACTAATCATAATTTATGTAATGTATATTCGCTCTAAGTAAGTACCTATGTTCCTCCAGACTGACCCAATTTAAAATTTAGCTAGCAACCAATGAAAACAATCAGAATAAAAATAATTAGGTACGAACACACGTTGCTAATCAACGACTTCCTCCGCAGCTTTATTTTAATTAGCAACTTTGTTATCGTTAACAAAAAATATTTTTCTGTTGCTAATCTGTTAGGAAGCGGGGACCTCTATGACCTTAGGACCGCATGTTTTGCAATTAAAAATGAAAGATTCTTTATAACGTACAAAAAGCTTAGTGTTACAGATATCTGGGTCTTGTAGACCGCCTGTCTCCAGATAAGAATGTCATACGTTTCTGTTTATCTTGTTTTTATGGTATGCCTCATAATGAACTGAGTGTGCTGATGAAATTTCTTTGTATTTTTTAATTGGTTGGTTGCTAGAATTTTTTGTTTCATTTGGTTTCTTTTTTGTTAGTTATTTAGTTTCATTTCGGTATTGAGCTCCATTGTTTTTTTTTATCTTCTACTTTTTGTGTGTGTTTTCCTAATTGCATATTATTATCCAGTAAGTGTATGCGAAGGTCAATTTCGCGAGCCCACACCTAAAACTTAAAAAATGGCACCACTTCCATACGTCACGTTCACAAAGATTCACAAACACATCACACGCAAAATGAACATCAAAGGACCAACAAACAAGTGTTATGAATATAATACTAATATAATCATGACATAACATCGATCAGTTTCCTTTGAGAATTCTCTAGATTGTAGATAGTAGACCGTTGTTCTTGGCCAATTATAATAATGTACTGTTAGCGGCCACCCAGGACGGTAATGCGACACCCGGATTAGAACTCGATGGGTTCGGAGTCACTGCAATTGGTTTTAATGCATTTTTTGTGGTTGACCTTTTAGTAATATTGGTCACTTTAAAAATGAATCAAGATTAGAAAGAGTTGAGATTTAGGGATTTGGTTTTATGAGTTGTGGCTAATGATGATCTTGCTGTAAGGGTTATTGTGGTACATAACAGACTTCATTATTTTTTGCTAAAACTATTGATATTGATAACTTTCTTTGCTATTCTGGTAAAGTACTTTGGAAAAAAATTTTTGTTGTTTATTGTGGTACATAACAGACTTCATTATTTTTTGCTAAAACTATTGATATTGATAACTTTCTTTGCTATTCTGGTAAAGTACTTTGGAAAAAAATTTGAATCTGTTTTACCTATATACAAAAAAAATTATTCGTTATCCATACCTACTGTAGAAACGGTATTATTTTTTTAAATTGAAAATTGAAATCAAAATAAATGCATTAAAAAAAAACTTTCTCGAACCAATCAATCGACTCTATTCATCTCTATAGGCGACCGAACGATTGAACCACATTACTATCTAATAATACGCGAATGAATGACCACCCGTCCATTGACTGAAGTATTGTTCGACGGACACTAATTGATGCTGCGGCTGCCTTTTGTGATAACACTAGTAGCTTCGAGACAAATGCAGCTGGTTTTAATATGGATTTGGATATTATGGTGATTTTCTATGATTCTTAAGATGGGACAGCAAATGATATTCATTTTTAAGCTGATCTAGAATACGTAAAAGGTTAGGATTTAGACAAAGTTCGAGCTTAAACAAGGACATACAAAAAGGGAGATGGACTAACAAAAATTCAATAATCAGAATCTGACACTCGATCCTTAGAAGCCGGACGGTCGGTATTCGAGGCGCCGGTCGCCAGGCGCCTGCAAGCCGACATGATTTGATCTGATGTATCTAGATTTCTTATTTTAGGTGCTAATGTGTGGTCTGGATAACTGATATGATTAACACATTCATAAGGTGTTGTTGATTAATTGGAGTAGATGTCTAGACAGTTTTGTATCTGGTTATAAGCGCAATAACATGTTTGGCGTTGATTTGATTAAAATAAGTTCCCATTGAGACAAGGGGAAGTTTTTCATAATTTATCATAATAAGCATATTTAAGACACTATATATATTATCTGTACATAATGCATTTATGCATTATGTACAGATAAGAGCATAAATATGGTCAAATTGAACAGCATCAAAATGTGCATTTGCTAGTGATTTTGTGGTTATCAACCACTGTTGTTATATAAGGATTCCTTCCTTATCCTATCATAATGAGATTATATTCATCCTTCTTAAACGGCCCTACGATGCCTTTATGGTTTGAGTTTCTATTTTACCGCATTCGATCTTTCTAACTATTACACATCTTACCGTCTTCCAAAGATCCTTTGTACGTTTGATCATATAATTCTCTTAAACATTCAGGATCTAAACCGCCGCTATGATCGTACAACTTGTTCCACCTCTCATCACAGGAAGCGATGTCACAATTGGCGTGGCGAGCGTCAATTTAATGATCTGCCGGCTCCGGACGACGGTCATTGATTCTCGTAACATTGGCGCCGTTCGGCAAGTCCTTTGTTTTAACTTTGTATGTCTGTGTGTTTTCAAATGTTTCTTTTGTTTTCGATTGGTTGGATAAGTGGACAAAGTTCAAGAGTGTGAATGTTGTCTCTTGTAGAAGGTAATATGGAACTGGATCATTGTTATAGTCATTTTGGTTGATGTTCTTTCCTAAAATTATGTTTCATCGGCTCTAAATACATGACGATACCTGGTTTTCACATTTTTGGGGATTCTTTGTGCAATGTTAGCAAAGAGCTCTAGACCGGCAAACGAGCAGGCCTAAGCACAAAACCTCTGAGCAAAAATATTTGTAATTATACTTTTTTATTGTATTCAACAAATACATCCTAGTTTGAAATCATGATTCATACCACAATTACAAGCTTGGCCATTTAAAAATAGATTTCTCCGTTCACACAGTGACGATCTATTTCTATAAATAGTAATTGATGTACTCCAAATTTTACCAATTCTGCTGTATGGTCGGCGGCATTGAGGTCATTTCGTGGTCTTAATTTTTTTTATTGTTGATGAAATCTATGATGTTCATGTTAGTGGGAGAATTACTTAATACTGGTTGCTTCCTGGTTTTATTCCCATCAGAAATCAATTTTACAACTTCAGGCTTTGTTTTAGCTGAAGAATTTGTAACAGCTAGAAATATTTTAAATTGGTCATTTGCAATAAGAAATAATTGAATATCGAAGGTTCCAGAACATCATGTGACGTATGATTCAGTTATATAATGTATGTTACGCTACTATCTTCTTTGGGCACTGATGGCAGTGTCCGGCAGCCGACCTTAACACTCGCTGGCGCCACCGAATCGCTCTCTTCCTTTGCACTGATTGCCCTTGCCTGTCTTGTTCCTATCCTGTCCTGCTGTACTACTGTTTGTTTCTATACCAGCCATCCTTATTGTTCAAGAAGTAACACAATCATATACCTACGGTACACATCAATAAAACAAAATAAAATCAAAAGTATTACCTAAATAAAATACTAGTACAATAAAATATTACATAGTAGGTATTCCTCCACATCTTGATCAGAAGACTGGCTGTCCGAATTGTGTAGAATATTAATGAGGTTGTAAAGAATATATGCATTCTTTTTTTTCAGACTTGTATGTATGCTGAAGTAAATAAAAGCCTAAAAAGCAATCTGTACAATTTTGACATTTATCATTGCTTGAATAGACATCAGAAATTAATCATAACTTAAATGTAGGCATAACTTTAGGATATGTTTTTAAGCCTTATGTGTATCGCGTTAATTTGGAAGGTCCATTCGGTAGATTATGGTTGGCGCCATCAAATCGTCGTCTTCCTCTGCACTGATTGTCCTTGCCACTCGCTTACTGTTCTTATCCTGTCAGTTCTAATTTATTTGGAAGGGCTTTTGAATTAGGCCCAGTCAGACTTTTATATTTTCAGATAGGTACTTAACAAACTTTTTATGAGCACATCAATGGAACTGAAAATGTTATCACTTCAATCCGATTACTATTCTACGTCAGACGCCATCAGGCGGATTTGAGAAGACTCTAATATTAGAGCTTGTTGGGTGATTAAGTCTGCAGCTCACTCGATAAGAAGTTGTCAGTTTTTGTGTCATTGCCAAATTCCAAATAATGCACCTTTACATCAAATCTACGATTTGTCTCGGCATTGAATAAATCCAGTGCACGTGAAAAGTCGTATATTTCTTACGTTTTTATCTCTCTCTGCTTATTCTTTTCAAATATTGAGATTAGGTCTTTTTTGTCCGTAGTAAACTTTTTTATCTGTTTAATAAAGTATCACAGCAGTGCAAAAGTGCATTCGGTGTTAAATAATTCGTTCCTGATTGTATTTGAAGAGCTCTTTTTATGAAGTTTAAGCTAAGTATCTGGACGGCTGTTCACCACACTTTCACCAAACTTCTTACGCCTCTCTATGAAAAGTACTATCGGCGACTGTGGGGTACCACCTTTTTTTTTTTTTTTTTTTTTTTGTTTCAGCTGAGGAAAATGCCTGACGCATACACACACCGCCCGGGGAGACGGTGAGGTTATGTGGGGCTTGCACCCACTAAAAACCTCAGCGTTTGTGCCGTCTTCTGCCTTTTAGAGAGGGGCCACGAGGACCAAAGACGACTTTCGTGACTGTGGGGTACCACCTGCCTACATTTCATACATCTCACCTCAATCGCTCAATAAAGTCATCTTAGCTTAAAAAACTAACTTTGCCATTCATAATATTAGTACGAAGACAGCCAAAGCACATCATATTCGCAATTTCAAGTATTGTCGCCTGGCGCCAGAGAATCGCTCTCTTCCTCTGAGGCACTGATTGCCTCACTTACAGCCATCCGTACGTAATCACGTGCTCCATCCATCTGCATTAACGGACAAACAAACTGACACGATGATAGAACAATAGATCTTATTAGATAGTACAGATATGTGTGGAAAATCACGCTTCAATTGCCTGATGGGTTAAGTGAAGTTAGCAAGTTTGAAATGGAAGTTAGGTCTTGGTTTTCGTCAAGTTTATTAGACTACATAATAGTTATATCTACAAAGAAAATGGTAATATCATTGATTAGAATAGGTCAATGTAAAAAGATCATAACCGAAACTGATGGAACTAAAGATTTTCATAGCCATGAAAACGTCTTTTTCTCCGACTATGACAAACATCCATTAGAGACATCCAAGACCATATACCTACCATAATAAATATTTGCCAAAATTACAACTCAGAGAGACAATTCATCGAAAAAGTTGCAAGAACTTCCCTATTTTCCATAGCTGTTTTCTTCCTAAATCATTTTTCATCATTACATTTTTGACCGTAACTGATAAATTACAATAAATTCTCACTAAACCGGAGTTCATATGCCATTCCTAAACTTCTAAGAATTTTCTGATATCAGAGTGACCTTCATTAAAATATTCATAGATTTAATGTTAATACGTAACTGTTTATCGGTTTGTCATAAACAAATAAACTTTATTGTTGTTATAAGTACTTGTGCCTATGTGATGTGGCCGATTTAATCTATGTTGCGTAGAAGGCTGATTTTGAATTGAATTGAATGTTTGCACGCAACTTTTTTCACTGAATGTAAACTAAGTATTTTCTTTTTTTGATGTTTTTACATATTGGAATAAAATTGATATGTTTCAAGTCATCTTTTTTTTATTTCAAATGGGCATATAAGATCTCTCCATCTCGAAGCCGTAGCACGGTTCCAAAGATTGGGTCTCATGGAGAAGAATTGGCATCGGAATTACAGAACAGCTGTTATAAGTTGTAATTGTACTACAGAAAGAAAAGTTGTGTCGTTCTATTGAATATACCAAACTGTGGCTTATATAGGCCAACATGGATAATATTTTATACCTTAAATATTACAATCTTATGTAGAATTGTCAAATATTATGTTTATTTCACATAAAAAATATGAAACAAAATGAATTAAACACTTAATCGTGTACTATCAGAATTACACGGAATAAAATGTAATCGATACAGCTAATATCTTGTAACAACAGCAGTGATTACCTAAATACATGTTTAGATAATAGTTTATCGAGTAATCCTTTCGGAATTGTTCACCGATATAATCGATGTAAAATCATCGTGCTACATGTGTTATTTGATATTTTTATTGAAGATTGTTATGTAAGTTTTCATGTTTAATGTGTACACGCAGAGAAATATCTGGCTATCTATACGAGAAAAAATGCTACTGTAACTAGAACTTCTGTTAGCAACCGTGACAGCAAGACTCGTTGTTGACTTTACAAAAACCGTTTTGTTATTATTTTTACCTATCGTTTTATTAAGGACAACTAGACGTTAAGTTTAACTGACCAACCAACATAGTACTCAATACAGTGCAAATAACGCGCCTGTTACAATACCAATGTAATTAGAACCATACGTCACTAATTTACATTACTAAATCGATCGTAAGGACTACTATGCGATCTTGTATACATAAACACTTTTTTTTTTGGGTTTACTAAATATTTTGCTGTATCTACTAATCAATTTATGTAACATAACGACCTGAACTGTAATGATAACTATTCGTATTGCAATGCTAGCTTTATGTTTATTGTAACAAGTACAATACATATTGTAATGCTAGCATCCTAGGTATTGTTATAGCTATTATCTCGTATGTAGTACCTACTGGTTTAGATGAAACCTGCAATCTAGTGCACTTATAGTACCTACTAACGGGTCCTCACAGGCTTTTAGTAGACGAAAATCCAATTTTATTTGTCTATAAGTAAATAAAACTGTATTTTCTCCACTGAAAGCCTAAAAGGGATCCGTTGTTGGTGCTGTCAGTCCACTGGATTGCAGGCGCTCCATCAAAACGCAGTTCATATATAGAGCCAGCAGTATGTGTGACGTAGTAAAACAATGCCTTTTTCAATACATTATCTAAAGACTCCGACTATCTTGTATCATAAGTGTCATCAAGTGTTAGATTAGAATCATAGAATTTGAGATTATCGGCATTTTTTACGACGTCCCACGCGCTACGGCTCTATATGTTTAGGATCCCTGGAATCAAAAATAAAAAATATTACGTACAGAGAAAAATGACATTTATTTTAATATAATCATCACAATCATTGGTCCGTAGAAATTACACTTACACATTACGGCCCCTCACATCTGCATTGGTAGCATGATCGCGCGATAAAACATCCGTCCCTATCGCACTTACTAATAGTGCGATAGGGAGATGTTTTATCACTTTTCGCGCGATCATGCTACCCGTTCAGGCGTCTTTTCAGCGTCGACGTCCCTTATACTTATCATTTCTACATTCAACTTGTAAAGTATGGGGCCCTATTAGAGCCTGTTCACACTAGCGATTCTTTTCGGCGATGCGAGATCGCGGCGTGCACGCAACGAGCTCGCCGCGGGTCGTCGCGGTATCGCGGCGATTATTTTATCGCAATAATATCGCCGCGAGCAAACTTTATATGTGTGTGATATCGCAGCTTGCTCGCCGCGTGCTCGCGGCGATATTAATGCATCTGCACCACCATCTGCACCACCATCTGGAAAGATACATGGACTCATAAAAAAATCATGAAATAAAGACTTCAAAATAATTTAATTTAGTAAAATAAGTTGCAAGTTATTAATGTAATTAACTAGTGTCATGCCAAATCATGGGATTAGGTTGTCAAGCGGACCCCAGGTTCAATTGAACCGTGTCAGAAAGGTGGGCCAAACGTTAGGAGGATGATGAAACTGCAAGTTATTAAAGTTGCTAGAAAGAGGCCAAGGAAAGGCAGTCAGACAAACAACACAGTTGTCCTTTTTTCCTTTTGAGGTTTGAATACAATTAATAACCTATTTGGGAGATGCTCTAATCCAACAGTGGGATCACATTTGGCTATTAAAAAAAATAAAAACCCAGGTAGATAACTTAAAACTTGCCTTCTTCGACGACTTCTGGCTCGTTGCTGTTATTGTTGATGTTGCTGCCATTTTTCTTTTTAATAACCTTAGCCTCCCTTAATTCGCGGCGCCTGTTTTGTAGACAGTCATATAATTTGCCTTTTGCACATCTTTTTATTTTAAGTTTAGTATCATTAATGTATGGAATAAAGTAAGTACTTATATTTTCCTTTTTGAATACTTCAGTTATTTCTTGTGCTTTTGTAAGAAGTAGAGAACTGTCTATTCTTTTATTTGGGTCTGATTGCATTAGGTCTTTTATTATTATATTGCAAACTTTTCTTCGCCCATTATTTGATAATTTGCCTTGTTCTGAATATAAATTTAGCAGGCCTTGTCCTTCATTCGATTTTAAGAGTAGATTTTTCAACGGCTGAAATACACAAAAATAAAATTAATTATTAAAATAATTGAGTAGGTTATTATGATATAATATTGTCTTCGGTTAGCGCGATAGTTACTCATGAAATAAAACTATAGAAACGGATTATTATGATAGTTTTTTAAAAGCATATATTTAATTTAGTTCTAACATTTTTTATGTTTTATTTTGAGGTCAAATATTAGGTCTCTACCTATGAAATTGGTGTTTTTAACACTCTTACTGCGTGGCCAAAAACAGCCGGAACAACAATCGATCAAATCGCTTATTTAAATAAAATAGAATACTTTAATGCGAACCAAGCGAACCATGGTAAATGTACAGTTGTTACAATAAAATTCATAGAACACATGGCATCCTGATACTAAGACAATGGTACAACTTACCTTGAAAAGTATGAATATATTGGGGTAAACCCCACTGCTTTAATAACTGAGGGACGTCTTGGTCAATGTCATCATCCATCTCGTCACTGGTTTTGTAATAATAACCCAAAAAGGCGAAAAACACTTCAAATTCAATCTGCAATACTGCGCTCGCTCGCTGGTCAAAAACACAATGGCCGCCAAGCCGGACGCCGGCTCGGGTGCGGGTGGCGGTGGCGGGGCGGGATGCGAGCGCGCGAGTTTGTTTACAAAAACACAGTTTTCGATAAACAGTACAAGATACTTTGCTATGAATACCACCTCGATTGTTATTGTAACATTATTATTTTATAATATTTTAAAACACACTAACAAATAGCACGGAGTAATACATGCATTGTACCGTTTACTGTTTCCGGTGCGGTTTTTACTATAATAGTCTTGTTAAGGCCTAACACTACATAAAGGGTAAACCAAACTAAACGATTTTTAAGTGACGCTAC
This sequence comes from Helicoverpa assulta, assembly GCA_963856015.1. Lineage (NCBI taxonomy): Eukaryota > Metazoa > Arthropoda > Insecta > Lepidoptera > Noctuidae > Helicoverpa > Helicoverpa assulta. Next base: position 2,909,151 of record CAWLCW010000008.1, read on the forward strand.
GAACGATATGTACTGCAAACAATAATGTAGTTGTAATAAAAATATTATTGTTTTGATTACAAACACACTCGTAGTCTACCAGTAACATTGTAAATCATTAACCGTAATTGGATCATTTAGTAATTGCGAATCTCTGTTTCTTATTACTTACAATACATTATATAAATATTAACAGAATTCTTGTTCATGATACATAAATTATTGATGTTTTTGTTCAATTATATTTTTTTGTAAGCTACATTAATCAAATAATATAATGAAACATACGATTAGTAGGAATGAGTAATTAGTCGTAAAGATAACAAGGGTCAAGTATTTCAAACTAGAAACTTTGTAACTTCATTTTACTATTCGATTCAGTACTTCTGTTTGTCACCAATTTCTCTGCGTGTACAAAATGCTATTGCGTTTCAGTTAAATTTTCCCTTTAATTTTTCATCGTTGTTTTGAAAAGCTGAAGCTCAATAGACCTTTTCTTCTTCTACTAATTTATGCTAGGACTCAGAATGTTAATGTATGATATGCTATTATCTACATATTAATTACGACGTTCCTTGTATGAATTTAATGTCAAAATTCTGTCTCTAGTTAGCCAATTAACAGATGATAGGTTATTGGGAACGGCCGTTAAAGATGTTGCAGTACAAATGGACATACATACACGATTATTTGTGGCGTTTTTTCTTTAATGCAGTGCGTCCTAAAAAAGGTCACGTACCTATTACTTACTACCAAGTAACATGACTGTCCCATAAAAGCCAGTCCTCAGATAAAACCAACTAAAGCCTCATTATTCTCCTTCCAAGAATTAAACACGATCATACTTCCAGGAATTAATATCACGTTTGAAGAAAGTGCAATAGAGTTATTAAGCTGAACGCCTTGTGACTTGGTACAGTAAGTCAACCTACTCGGATCTGTCAAATTTCGCCAATCGAACATTAACCTTCCACTATTGTGATAAGGTAGAAAATCATTTGAAGAAATTTGACAGTTTGCTCGTCTGTACCAAGTTGCTAACGTGGTGAGGGCATGAAGCCAAATCATGACTGACCATTTCATTGATAAGACAAACACTCAATTGTTTGATGTTAAGTGGGCCACTAAAATGCTGCTGGGTAAGGAGAAAGGGCTTGTGGCGTTGCGTAATTTTGAAACCAATAATATATAAAAACAATACATACGTAAAATCTTACATTCGAAAACTAAACTTATTGTAAGAGTATTTAATGGAATAATCCCAAAGATATGACATTAATTTGGAAATTAATATATATGCATGATGCAATATTCAGGTATCGTTGTGACAATTTTCAGAAAATTACATGAACTTTAAAATTGCGCATTTAGAACATGGTTTTCTCAGTTTTTCGCCCCCACATAGCACAAGCTTCAAGTAATAAGCGCCATTTTAGAGCTCCACCGGATCAACACTTTGTTTATAAGCTTCGCGCGATGTTTGCTCTTCTTCTATATTTAGAACCTTTAATTAAGATTGATTGAAGTGTTATTTCGTAGATAAGTATAACTTTTACTGATACAATGGTATTGTTACACATATTTTGAAATTTTGTGGGGTAACGGTGGAATATTCCTTATTACTTACATAGTGGTTTTAGTCTTTAAACGCATCAAGTGACGTAACAATCTCAAACTAAAAGTGCTAAAACACAGGTAAAACAGTTTTATTTGTTAGACCTATATTTTTCCAATAGGATCTAAAAGATATCGGCAAATCATACCAGATTTCGTGGATAGGAAGGACAGAATACTGCGAGAAAGAACATACATAAAAACCGGCCAAGTGCGAGTCGGACTCGCGCACGTAGGGTTCCGTACCATCCAAACTAATATTCTATATATATATATATTTATGGATATCGAGCAAAACTGAGCAAAAAAATCACGTTAGTTGTATGGGAGCCCCCCGAAATATTTATTTTATTCTAGTTTTCAGTATTTGTTGTTCTAGCGGCAACAGAAATACATCATCTGTGAAAATTTCAACTCTCTAACTATCACGGTTCATGAGATACAGCCTGGTGACAGACGGACGGACGGACGGACGGACAGAGGAGCGAAAACAATAGGGTCCCGTTTTACCCTTTGGGTACGGAACCCTAAAAAACAAAGAGAATTGAGAAGTCGGTCAAAATAACATATTTTTATCACCTGGATCTATTCACTTAATCAAAAAAATAATAATAATAAAGATTGCTTTAATTTTTTATCAATTTTTACTATGTGACATTAGACCTTTGGCACCTATCATCTTTAAAACTGCAGCTTCTAATTTACTACGTATCAAAGGTCCAAAAACTCCTACAAATTTTACAGAATCAATGACAATGGAATTCGGAATTCCTATTCAATAGAAACCTATCGCACAGAGGTTGAGCATTGCCATCCAACGTGGCAATGCTGCCAGCCTTTTGGGTACATTACCCAGTGACAGCGATGAGGAGCAATTTTTTGATGCAATGTATTAGTTTTAAGTTGTATAAATAAGTTTATTTAAACTTTTTAAAATTAATGTAAATATTATGTAAATAGTTGAAAAAGAGCTTATATAGGATTATTTTATCGATAGGTGTTTTCAAGTTAATAAATCCCTCCTGTAGTAATGATAAAAAAAAAATAGAAACCTAGATCAGTTTCCACATAGACGGCAGATGCGCGTGAGTCACTTTGTCGTGTAATTACCGTGAGCTGTAGATAATGAGGAAGTGCCCTACTACTGAACATTGACCGGTTTACCCTTAACAGCTTGTTTTGTTAAAGATTTTCCGTCTTCCCACAAAAACTTTTAAACGTCAGTTTAAGACTTGTCTAAAAAAATATCAAATTATGACGTTGACATGTGGTTCATTTTGCAGCCACAATTTTTTTAGACACGTGTAAAACAGGTGGTTAAGTTTTTGTAGTAAGGCCATTTTTGTGTAATGGATTTTTAGAAGTGCGTTTAAGTTTTTTTTTTAAGTCAACTTTGAGGTGGATGATGATTAAAATTATTAATTTAGGATTAGTGAATGACGTTTCTGTGACGTGTTATGAAAATTGTGTAATTGCTTATTTTCTTTTTTCACCATCATGATAATTGATTCGTTATCTTCTCATACAATATATTGCCTATACTTATATGATTATTTTTTTCTTAAAGAGAAGCCCTTTTTTGTCATAAAGGGGAAGTTTAGCTATTGTGTAATATTATGAAAACCAAGCCAAATCATCGAAGCAAGAATGCAAGCGCATTTGGAAAAGCTTATCTCGTAGCCTTGAAACACAAAACCTCAACACTATCTACGACAACTTGATTATTGTTTTTTTTACTTCTATGTATTCTAATTATAATTATTTACTGCTTATATTAAACAAATAAATCCTCTTTTCTCCTCAGGAGTGTCAGCAAGTGAAGCCCTTCGGAATGGCCTTTGCCAGTCCCTATGGGGTGCTTCAGCCAGTCGGTCAGAACCCAGGATTGCTTCACCACCCCCACAGAGTCATGAGACTCCATACCCTGTCAGAGGTAAGAGCACCTTATCATTTAGTGCCAGAACAAGTGGGTAAGCGATTTTAAACTTTGACGAAGCAGTTTTAAGGTTGTATTTCAGTTGATGCTTAATTCATAAATGTAATGTACCTTCAAAGTCAAAAATATTCACTGCATATGGCTACTACGCATATTTAGACGAGATATATACATATGGCTACTACGACTAATTATATGAGCATTTTTTCACGTAAATTTTCCGGGCACAGCACTCCTAAAAACGCCCATTTCCTCAATCACAGACTTACTTATTTCTGAAGACAGTCCTTAGTACACTTAAAGACAATCTTATTTAGTACCTACCACTGCAGAAATATATTTTGGCCAAAATTCAAACAAACCTGTGAAAATGCTGCTAATCAAAAACTTTATTTACAAACTGTCAACACATCACTGAAACGTCATTCACTAATCCTATTACGAAATCATTCAATCCGCTCTCGCTCTTTTTAGTTCACCGCCAATAATCTCGGGCTGAAGTGTTCCGCCAAATGACGGCTGTATCGAAACTGATAAAATTGGCGTGCAATCGAGCACCCAAACAGATTACTTGCAGATGTCTAGATTGCTGAAGACATGATTGGTAATTTCTTGAGGATTTTGTACGACCAAAAAGATAGAAAAACCTATATTTTTTAATTTTTGTATTCTCCATCTTGATTAGAACTTAGCAGCCAAGCCAATGCTCTTGATTGCTAGATTAATATCAACTTTCTACACATAATATTAAAGTTTCAAGTAACTTACACGCAATTTCTGTTAGAACAATAAATAAAAACTTGACATAGTCATTACATAACATAATCTTATAAACAACAAAAAACAATCGACGTCACATAAGCTGCCGAAACTCATTCAAAGCATAATCTATATTACACTACAGGCCACAATAAACGACCCAGCTCTAATACCCAACATTTAATAACTAACCAATAACATTTGGTGCCTAAATCCCACGGCTACAGATTTAGGGTTCGCCCTATCTTATCAGGAACGTCAAACTGTTATCACTGGCGAAATTACGTTGTTTTATGACTTTGATTTTGGCGGTACGACAAAGGCGAGATAAGTTATCGATATACAACTTCGACAGTTTAAACGTGCATGTTATGATACATGTAATTTTTGTGTCGAACAAATTTCGATATAGATAAGGTAGGGACAGAATATTGGTGGATGTTAAGTGTTTTTTTTTTGGTTTAATGGTTGCTTCGTGGTTGGTATATTGGGATGCAGTTTGATATATTTTGTTGTTGAGCTGAAAATTATGGTTATGGTAAATCCATTTTTTTTCTGCATTGTTGAGTTAGCTAGTTCTTTTGAGAGCTTTTAGCTAGGGACTTCAGTAATGGTAATCTTGCAAAAAATAATAATTTCAACAGCTTCCATACATTTTCGTTCACTATAAAGATAAAACAATGTCAATTACAAAATTATGAACATTCAATCAACTCAACTTACTTTGAAAGGCTTCATACTCTTATTGTAAGTAGTTGAAGCAAAAAGCTAAGGTTTTTTGAACAATAATGTTTTCCAGAAACAAAATTCAAGAAAAATTTGAAAATAGATTTCGTTGCTGACCGTCCTTGGTTGTCTCGGTTGTAAATCGGATTTGGACATGTGTACCCTGGTAGGTAAACATACGTCGTCCAGATAACAGCCGGTTATGTTAAAACTCGTGGGGCTAACCAACCAAACATCTTGCTGTGAGTTCGGGATTTGAAATTACCTTCTTAATTTAAAAATGAGTTTTTGATTTTCGAATGAAGTTGTCTATTGACGTATCCAAGTGAAGGAGTAATGAATTGGTGAAAAGTGTGCAGTTTTTTTTGCACGCGATTGTACTGTCAGTTCATGGCAGGATGTTGTTACATAAAGGTGAATATACTAGGCTTGTTATTGTTGTAAGTGAGAAATTATCGCTTTTATTACGAACTGTAGAACAGAAACTAATAAGTTTGTTCAGGTTTTTGGATAGGTTTGACCGATTAGAATGCTAGAATTGTGACAAATTACCCCGTCTTCAAAGCTTCGAGGTAATCCATCCAGATTGATATTTTGATACAATTGATACTCATCATCCCCCGAGCCTTTTTCCCAACTATGTTGGGGTCGGCTTTCAGTCTAACCGGATTCAGCTGAGTACCAGTGCTTTACAAGAAGCGACTGCCTATCTGACCTCCTCAACCCAGTTACCCGGGCAACCCGATACCCCTTGGTTAGACTGGTGTCAGACTTACTGACTTCTGACTACCCGTAACGACCGCCAAAGATGTTCAATGACAGCCGGGACCTACAGTTTAACGTGCCATCCGAAACACAGTCACTGGTGTCTAAGATATACTTAGAAAGTACATACAAACTTAGAAAAGATGCATTGGTACTTGCCTGACCTGGAATCGAACCTGCGCCCTCATACTCGAGAGGTTGGTTCTTTGCCCACTAGGCCACCACGACTTCAATTGATACAATTGATACTACCACATATTAAAACCAATTCAAGGAAAGTTCATGTTACCCTCGTAAAATCCAATGACACCCAACCCTTAAACACGACATGCGATTCAAAATTACAAAACAGCCAAGTTTAACCACAATGCTCGATCAATCAAAGGGTAAAATTCGTGCCAGGTATAACCGTCAATATTTGCCAAGCGGTCACGACAACGCTTGACTGTTTACCCTATTATTCACTACACTGTTTGCCAAGTGCGGCCAAGTCGCGCCAAGTCTTGATAACCTCTGTTAGCGTGACTTTTGCTCGTGTCAATTGTTTAATGTTAGTCTTTTTGGACATTATTCTGTTGTATTGTTTGTTTGCCAAGCTTGGGGTGGGTAATCTCGAAAATCTATTGTTGACTGCGTTTGTTGAGTAAGGCTTTTGTGGCAGAACCAAACAGTAGGCTGCAATGACATGCTTGATATCTTTACTGAACGATAAAAGAACGCGAGGATTTAAGCATTGACTACAGAATGGAAAATGCCAAGATTGTTTAAGAAAGCAAACTGAGAAAAACGTCATTTTATAACGTCAGAGTGCCAAAAAAACATTGTCCAATTAGCATTTTTCTTCAAGCAATCCTTGTTTTATTAGCAAGCATTAAGTTTGTAGTACTAACCTCAATCACACGAGACGCCATTAAAGAATAAACCTCGTAAACTGTCCATAATCACAAATCTTGGCGCTGTGTTGACTGGCAATTATCAAACCAGAGTTTAATCTCAAAGGCACCGCGGTTTCGTCAACGTTTACAGACAAACAATCATTCAAATGGCATTTAATTCAAGAACTGCCATTCTAAAATCAACCTTAATTTTTGGAGCTGAGGTGGTATTTCCAATGGTGTAGGTAACTGCACTGTTAAGTTGGTATGCATCACAAACATGAAGCGTGCTATTGTTTCAGCAAATAATTCCTAGAAACATTAAGAAGAGAAATCGGGGCACGCATACAAAGGCGCCGCCGCGATAGCGCAGAGGTCATCCAAAACTTGATAACCTGTCTGAGGTAGAGATTAATGAATAACTCACAAATAATTGAAATAGGAGAAATTATTGATCATGATTTATTTTTGTAACCCTTCATACAGTAGCCGGCATATAACTTGGCAAGGATTTGGGACCTTTAATAAGTGTGAACTCGCACATAGTGCACTAAATGACACAAAAAAAGGATCCCTGTTATTGCTTGTGTATTAGTCTATGGTTATTGACATCATGTATTGGCAATTATTTCTGCTTGAAAAACATAGGACCTGTTTTCATCTCATTATTCTTGCCAAGTTGCTATATAGAAAAGCTTTAAAACCCGCCGCTTTAAGCCCGTGGACTTCTGGTCCTAATCTGGTTTCAAGTACATTTTTGCTTAGCAATTATCAGGAAGCTAAATCAAAACCGCCATATATTTTACTATTAAAAGCAAATTTACTAATTTACTGCGCAGTAAATCATTATCTAAAAAAGTTTGGCAACGTAATTCTATAAAAACATAAGTGCACCTTAAGCTGCTAATAAAATTTTTACCCTCAGTAAGTTTCCACTATTTTTGATAATTTTTTAAATATAAAACATCAAATCATTAGTAATCAGATAGTATCATTTCATTGATATCGAAATTGATGCAGTATGTCGGATTATTAAACAATTTCAGTGATATGAAAAACCAAGTCTATTTAAAGCTTGGCTGAGAATTATTAAAAAAATTATTTAGTTGTTTAATTACGTATCTTGCTGACATAGCAATATTAGTTTAATTCAAGATTTTTTTTACAATAAATGATATTGCAAACACAGGGTCTCAACTGCATCCAGTTAGAGTAGACTGAAAGCCGACCCCAACATAGTTGAGAAAATGCGGTATGTGATGATGAAATAATATTGCAAGAAATGAACTTTCTTTTGCAAAAATCCAAAATGGTTTTTCTCAGATAATTTTTATCGTGACGTAGTACGATAACTTCGAAAAACTGTAGGTGCGATCACCATACATAATCCCCCTTCGTCAGTATCATAAAAATTCTTAGATCGTACCGAAAGACCTGATTTATCAAATTTATCGTCAAGCATACTGACATTGTTAATACCATCAAATGTGACGTTGTGTTACGTAGCTGATATTGGATAACAATATTGCAATTCACTATTTTACCATCATCATCAGCCTATCGCAGTCCACTGCTGGACATAGGCCTCTCCAAGTGCACGCCACTGAGATCGATTTTCGGCTTCTATTACCATATATTTTACCATAAAATATGTTAAACTAGCTTCCACCCGCGTTCTAAAGGAAATCATTCAGGCATATGGATAAACAGTAGTATATGTATTATTCTGATGTAAATGCTATATTTCTACCAAGTTTCAACAAAATCCATTTAGTAGTTTTTGCGCGAAAGAGGAACAAACATCCATACAGACTTTTCTGTTTTAAGTACTGAAATTGTCAATCTTAGCAAACATTTGAAGGTTGTATGATATTTCTTTACAAAAACACAGCAGTAAAGATAAATAAGTTGATAACAAAATCAATAGGTAATATTGCTTGGTTTTACAGTGGCAATCTGGATCAGGTTTAGCAGGTAAAGCGGTTTAAATGTAAAACTAATTTCTGGCTGCTTTTTCACCCGTCCCTTGCTTGAAAAATAGCTTACTTTCGGCTTCATTATGCCACCTATCTCTGAACCAAATTTCGTCTTAATAGGTTGAACTATTTTAGCTTGATAGCGTTTAATATTGGGTTGAGAAGGACAGACAGGCAGTCGCTTCATGATTCGATTAAATCTAAAAGTCAACCCTAAGATAGAACGTAAAAACCGGCCAAGTGCGAGTCGGACTCGTGCACGAAGGGTTCCGTAAATTACAGTTAAATCAACCTATCTCAAAAACTATAAGAGATACTTTGATCAAACCAAAAATCGTTGAAAGAGTTAATTAGCATGCATCACCTCTATTTTTTTTAGAATTTTATACCCCGTAGTTATAAAAATAGAGGGGGGGGGACATACTTTTTACGACTTTGAGAGCTGATATCTCAAAAACCGTTCACTTTAAGAAAAATGTTTTTTAGAAAACTTTATATCATTTTAAAAGACCTTTCCATTGATACCCCACACGGGTATGTACATCGAAAAAAAAAATTTCATCCCTCAGTTACATGTATGGGGGGCCCCACCCCCAATTTTTTTTTTTTACTATTTAGTGTCATATTTTTGTAGCGGTTCATACAACACATATTCCCATCAAATTTCATCACTGTAGTACTTATAGTTTCCGAGTAAATCGGCTGTGACAGACGGACAGACGGACAGACGGACATGACGAAACTATAAGGGTTCCGTTTTTGCCATTTTGGCTACGGAACCCTAAAAAGGCTAAAAAGAAGTAGTCTAGAAACATGACATTAATGTGTACCTATTTGTCAAAATTGACTTCAAAATGTTTATTTTCCTGTCGTATTTATTTATTTTGTTATAGACGAATAGGTCTAATCTTTCATAGACCTTCGCGTAAAAACTTTGATTAGTATAATCCTTACTGAAATGGATTACAACAAATCCTACCCGATTACACCCGAGGTTTACCGATAATTTATATCTAATGATTTTTAATATAAATTGTACGTTTTGTACATATTTTCTAGGGTTTGGTTGGCTCTGGTTTTATGTAGATTATTATAGGATTAAGTGGATTTTTTTTGTTTTTGCCGATTCTTTAGATACGTATTTGGTATGTCATCATTGTGACGTTTGTAAAGGCTTTTCATACTGATTTCAATCAGTTATTAGTTTTCAATTTGAATTAGTAGAAAATCTGATGTTTTTTCTTATTATATTTCACTATGTATTTAGCCCGCGTTTTCGACCGTATTTTGGACCCCTACAAAAAGTCTATCTACGTTTCTAGGGTACCATTTATCTCAATGTCTTTCATCACAAACGGCTCAACCAAATCACTTTTGCAAATAATAATTTAAAATTCCACTTTTTCAGCCAGGTTTTCAAGAAATCCCGCGCTTAAAATCCTTCAGTTCTTACGCTTAAATTCCTGAAAGTTCTTCGCTCATTTTCAAATCAGGCAAATTGACTTTTAACTGGATAATCATGAAATTGTGCCGGTTTTTCTTACACGCCCGTGTTACTAATGACAGGATTACGCCATCTTGGATTTGCAGTGATTAGCAAATTGGAAAAAAAGATAAAATTGTAACTCATGTTGGTAAAGGTTGATGAAATTGATTTTCAGTTAGTGTGGGGGTTATTTGTAGTTGTTATTTTATTTTCATTTATAGTATCTAACTATAATATGTATGTTAAATAATAAAATATGCAGCTCAATTATCCTTGCTTAGGCATTTGTCACTACATATTTTGGTTCGGCTTGAATTGGCACATATTCAGGTTAATTTTAATTAAATAAGTCATGAATAAACCCTATGCAGTCATCTGAAACTTTTTCTTTATTTCTAATACATGCTGAAATATTTAGTTAAAGATTAATAAATATTTTAGGCGGAAGTATAAAATTTAACTTATCAAATACTAAAATCTAAGTCAGGATTAATGTACTTATGACGAGTTATACTACTGATTGGCTAACCGGATTTATGATAAACATTAACTTTTAGTAAACTCAAATAATATTTAATAATGTCCCTAATGATGTAGGTATTTATTTGGAAGCAAAAGTTAAGATGTTTAAAACTTACATAGGTTACATGCGACACAAAAATATTTTTTCTGACTTGAAGAACTTTTATATTTTTTGAACGCCTCTAATTAGTGGATTAAAATATGGTTTAAGACCGAAATCGTCAATTAATCATCAAATATGATGATGATTAATTGGACTAACTATAGGTTTTATGACTCAAACTCATAATAAATAGCACGTATTGTTTCTTTTTTTAGAATATCAGATAGGTTTTGTGTACAGACAAAGATAAAAAAACGGTCAAGTGCGAGTCGGACTCGCGCACGAAGGGTTCTATACCATTATTTATAAAACGGACAAAAAAATCACGTTTGTTGTACAGGAGCCCCCCAAAACATTTATTCAATTCTAGTTTTTCGTATTTGTTGTTATAGCGGCAACAATAATACATCATCTGTGAAAATTTCAGCTCTCTAACTATCATGGTTCATAAGATACAGCCTGGTGACAGACGGACGGACGGACGACGGACAGAGGAGCGAAAACAATAGGGTCCCGTTTTACCCTTTGGGTACGGAACCCCAAAAAATGCCTTTAGCCGGATGTCCCAACATGTAGATTTAAATGTCATATCTAATAGATAATACTAAATATCTAGTATGACTCTACCTGTACGGCAGAATATTTAATACCTTTCTTTTTAAATAAACTTCCTGAAGAATTGCAAATATTGTATATGACCGATTCGAAAAGTTATAGGTACAAATGTAAGCGTTTCCTTACACAGCATAATTATCTACTTATAAGAACAATTATTATGTACTAGCTTTCACCCGCGGTTTCACCCGCGTCCCGTAGCCAGATGGTGACAAAAACTACCCTAAAACCTTCTCCCGGGTCTAAGTTACCTCCCCTCTAATTTTCAGCCAAATCAGTCAAGCCGTTTTCATGTTATGTCGTGACAACGGAAAGCGGGTTTCATTTTTATATATATAGATGTAAAATACGACTCGCAATAACAGAGATAAACCCTGAGAGATTTGCGTTGTGTGGCTATATTATTGTAAGAAGAAATATGTAAGTGCCTTAAAAATAAATAAATAAAAGAAAAACCTAATTACTTATACAGATACATGAACTTATAATCAATGTATTAATAATCTTATTTTTGATTATTAGTGCCCCGAAAGGCTTCGAAACTACAGAACCGATTTGGAAAATCCAAAATCTTTTACTGTTGAATCTATTTTACTATTCCCGGGTGACATTTATATTATTTAGTTACAGGAAGTATGAGTATATAGTTTCCACGGAATGCAGGTGAATCCACGAGAATCAGCTAGTAAGTATATTAATAAATAGCAATGTGAGTCAAACAAGAAATCATTAAGACACTGGTAGGTATGTTTTTTACAATCGTTGATTTAACTAATCTTAGCCGATAAAAGGTATTAAAATCATATTATTACGATTGATAAAGGAATTACATGCGAATGATAACATTTGATTTATGCATATTTACCTACTTCTGATAGATTTAATTCTGTGACAGTCACGTACAACGGATGTTTTAGACATTACAATATTATCTAGTTTTGTCACAAAACCTCTATCAATCACTGTTTTATCTGATATTATCACCATCTTCTTCAAGTAGTAAAATAGGCCTACCTTAACTGATACATTGTTTCTAATGCGTCCTAGAATATTAATTTTAAATCAGTCACTTCTTTGATTTTTGAGAAATCAATTTCTATTAAAATAATTGTACCTACACAATTTTGAAATCCTTTAGTCACTTGATTATTAAAAGTTCAACTGGTCCTTCGATTCGGTATAATTCAGTAACTAAAAAATCAAATATAAAAAAATAATTAAAAAAAAAAATATATAAAAAAATGGATTTATGCAGTTGATCATTGAAATTGGTCTAGCATAGATTAAATAAAATTGAAGATTGGATAGTTAAATCAAAAGTAAGTCCAAAGTGCAACATTTATTGACTTATAGATAAAATAAAATCTATGACTATCGTATAGTTGTAAATAATGGTTATCTTTACACTGATCACAGCGCCGCTTACTTATCACAGTTTAACAGATAAATACAAGGTGTTAATTTGTTTTTTGACGAAAACGATGATTGTCTTTTGGTGGGCTTCAGTGATGTTCAATATTTGAAGACAATATTACTGTCAAAAATAGTAAAAAAAAGGTTTTTTTTTTTTTCATTCTATCATGTTATTCTTAAAGTTGAAATTAAAGGTGTCTGCCCACTATCCCGTAGCATACCATGACCGTGCTAGGAACGTATCCAGCACGGAAAGCCATCCGATACGCTCTATTTCGCCCACTGAAGCGGGCCGACAGCGTTCTGAACCCGTTTACAACCCGTATTTAATCTGTATGATGCCCGTATGCAACACGGCAGGATTTTTTTCAATACCCTTGTAAAGCATCGGTTAATTCTCGTACAAATATCAGTGTTGCGTAGACACGTAAGAGTGGTGAAATATTGAAATAGTTATGGCTATAAGGAAACGAACGATTGAACAACTGGCAATGATTGCTATCATTTTTGATGAAGAGGAAGAGGAATGAAAACACTGGACTCCCCGGTCAATCACCGTTTAGCCGCCTGCGCGCAGCGGTCTAACAGCGTCGCGTGCCATGCACGTAGCGTATCCGCACCGGCAAAATATTCCCTCCGACGAATAGTTGAGGGCCCGTGCATGGAACGCTACGGTGTCGGCCGGTGACGGAACGGTCTAGTGGGCATAGTCTCATACTTCTCAATACAAAGAATAGTTTTTTGTCTGAAACGGTCCTAGTACGGTCATGGTATGCTACGGGACAGTGGGCAGACACCTTAAGTAAGCAATTGAAATGAATTATGTTGTTAACATTTTATACCATGCATATTTTTTACAGACCTTCCTCTATTGTGTTAAGGTTGAAAATCTCGTGAAGAAATTTGACATTTTGGGTTCATTTGATGTGCTGCTCATTATACTATTTTTGTTCTTAAGTATGGGTCAGCAAAAACAGACAGAAATATTAACATCAATAATTCACCTAAATATTAACCCTGAAAATTCTCATTGCGGTCAAAAGGACCAATAAATAGTACCTTTATTAAATTTTTGAATACCCGTCACGGACCCCGTATGATTTACTTACATTACTCTTAATCCTGATAAATGATTGGAACGTGACTAGACATTTTGATTTTATAATCTCAAGTTATAAATTAGATATTAATTTACTTGTGTTTTGGTCCTATGGGTTAGCATTTTTTTTTTTGAGAGTACTTTTGAGATTCATATAAAAATTGGCACTGTTTATCACTTTGCTCTTTGCACTATGACAAGAATTTTTGTTCATAGATCCATACTTTGTTGATCATCATCATAAATCAGCCTATTCAAAGTCCACCAGTATCAGACAGATTTTTTTTTCCATTTCTTATTAGATATCTTTTATCAATAGATATTCAGGTGTTTACAGTATGTGTCATCATAATATGAAACTTAGGTACCTATATTTATTATCTTATGAGTTAAGAGATACTGTAATAAATTATAATAAAATCATAATCCTTAGACATGCAAATTATCTACAAAAAATAAAAAATAATGTCTGTAGGCAAGTCATTTATTTATTCGGAACAAAAACATATTTCTATATAATCTAACCCTATTTTACTAACTATACACCGTTTCCATGCAACCTAATAACAAAAGCGCATTAATTAACTTTTTCATAAACACCATCCATTTTTCATAACCTAAGCGACATTTCCACGATCACGCATTATGAACTATTTACAACAAAAAAACCAGCTCTAACAATAAATCGCCGGCAACATACGCAACACATATTTTTAATTTGTTAAAAGCTCTCAGAAAAATAACAATCTGAATGCATCGCTTGCAATTTGCTGCGAGCCTCGCCTTTTATAATTAAAATTGCATTAAGCCTGCAAATAGTCTGACAGTAATGACGCTAATGTTCTGTTTGGTTAGAAAAAATACAGACGGACAGCTTGTAATCCAATTTGTTCGCTAAAAATGCCTTAATTCGATTGCATTTGATAGTTACTGTTTGTCTTACGTCTGGCAGTTTGACGCCAGAATGAGGTTAGCTGGAGTTCTGTTGAACTTGTTTGAGTTTGTCTTTGTATATTCGATGTTTTACATACCTTGAATTTATGAGAGAGGAAATTTTCATAGCCAGTTGCATTTTAAGGGTTATGTTTTTGAGCATCATAAAATTAGAATGTTATGATTGTCATTCATAACCATCTTTAGAAATCATCAGAGAGAAAAATAAATACCATGATAATAATGACCATGACCGAAAGACACATTGCCCAAAATTATAAATCAAAGCCCAAAATTATATCACATAATTACCAACTAACAATAGAACGCCTTTCTTTTCACTGAGGGTCCCATTCAATATTTGGCAATGCCATAAATTCGAGCATACTGTCGGGGCGTAACAATGAATCTAAATAACCATTAATATGTAATAAATACTATAGGGTGATAAAGCCGTGTCGGTAGGGAACAAACAAACAAGTGTAGGAGCAACCCTTAAACGCTGGGCTTTGTTAAAAGAGGCCCGAGCGTGAAATATGCCAAGGGGACGGTAGATGACGAAGTCAGAGCCGAATTTTGCCGAAGTTTCCCGATTGGTTCCGCTCCAAATGCCGACAGCTGCTGCGTTTCAGATGGGGGTCGCTCTTCATTAGTATAGCTTGTCTCGGCTAGAGATGGATGTTTGTTTTTGGACAGCACGAGGTGCTGATGGCTAGTTGATGATGTATGAAGTTTATTCTGTGGGACATTGTCTGTAATTTTGTTTTAGATTTCCTTTTGGACACGTGTAGATCTTTCGTCGTGCTTCTATGTTTTGATTGTCATGTGTGTCGTTCGTGGGAGTCGTTATTGATAAAAGTTTAAGTGATTAAGTAATATAAGTAGTGATCACGAACTTATAAAATATATTAATGCGTGATTCACTTACGATGATAATCTTATTACAGCACATAATTGGGCATGTATATGTATATACTTAAGACTTCTTAAAAAAACACTTTATAAACAAGATTATTTAATACCACTATGGCATATGTCCCTGTAAGACCACCTCAAAACAATATAAAGAACCCACCATCCTTAAACACCATTGAATAACATAATTTCTATTCACTCCCAATCCTTAATCAAACATTGAACAATACCAACAAAACTAAACAAAACTGAACAGCAATAGTTACGTTTAGTCGCGCCCGCGGATTAGTGAATTGTAAAAAAAGATTGGGGTCCTAAACGACCCGACGTGTTAATTACAGGGGTTGGGCTTCGAGGGTTGAACAGATGAAAGTCAATTTGCTTCAGCGACATGATACGGCCCATTTCGCTCGGAGCGACAAGTGTGGCACCTGCGCAGTGGGGTCTTTATGACCCAAACAATTGTAGGGTTAGATGCATTATTTGCATCAGTTTTGATGACCGCTATTGTCCGACAATGGTTGAATGAGGACAATGGAAATGGTTCAATTTTAACAATGCAAACAGATTTGCTCTTCTTGAAGTACTCACACTCAATGTTATTTTTTGTTACAGAGGAAATCAAATTCGGCATCAACCGTTTAGTGAGTGAGAGAACAGATAGAACTGAAGATGAAGAAGAGGAGCATCACAATGAAACGCGACCCGAAGGCATTTCACCAGCCTCCCGCTGTGGAAGTCCCTGCTGGGCGCCGTCACCACAATCACCACGATCGGTTCGCTCCAGCTCCCCAGAACTTGAAGTGGATTCCCCTCCATCATCCCCAAGAAGACCCCCAGACACGTCTCCTCCTCCGAAAAGATCGGAAGCTTTCTCCGTCAGTGCATTGCTCCGACCTGACGCCCCAAGAGTGCAGCCACAAAGACCATTCCTATACCCTCCGCTACCTTTTGCGGAGTTTCTGAGAGACGCTGGCAGTCTTGGTCTTCCTGGCTGGGGAGGGTACAGCAACTTATACCTGCATGCTGTTCAGGCAGCTGGACCAGAATTCTTACGTCTCCGTGCAGCTGTTTTGGGAGCCCCTGGACCTTTATCCAGACCTCTTCCTTTAGGAGACGTATACTCCTGCGTCAAATGTGAAAAGATGTTCAGTACTCCTCATGGTTTGGAGGTTCACGCTAGACGGTCTCATAACGGGAAGAGGCCGTTTGCTTGTGAACTCTGCAGCAAGACTTTTGGACATGAAATCAGTTTGAGTCAACATAGGTGAGTGTCCAAAATGTATGTTGAAAACTCGAAATGACTTTAATTTTAAAAGAGACAAAGAAATTGTAATCACTTTCTAAATTAGATGTTAACATAGAGTTATATAAAAAATAAAACACATAACCTTAATCAATGCTTAACACTTCTATACCGGAATATAATATTGGCTTCTAATATATCATTTCTTTCTGCAGGGCTGTCCACAGTGTAGAAAAGGTCTTCGAATGCAAACAGTGTGGGAAGACCTTCAAGCGGTCTAGCACATTATCTACTCATCTGCTCATCCATTCCGACACCAGACCCTATCCGTGCCAGTATTGCGGGAAACGGTTCCACCAGAAATCTGATATGAAGAAGCATACTTATATTCATACTGGTGAGTGCTATATCTAAGTATGTTGTATAATGTTATACAAGCTGTTGATTTGCATCCATCCCATAGTCAAGGACGTAATTATACTAATGATTCTCAACCCAAATCAACAAAAAAATTGGTACAAAAATTTGTGTTTTTTTTTTCGGAAATACGTCAATGTCATCTAGCCGTATTTAAACTTGGCGCGTGTGTTACTGGCCTTAAAACCGTGCTGCGCCCTCACACAAACGCAAACACAAAAAAAGCTGTGCATATTAGCTATTTCCCGTTTACTGTAATTCCAATCGATTATTTACGTATTTTATGTCCTCCTCCTGAAGTATGGCACAAATGCAAATCAACACCTTGTATGTCTTTATTCAAAAACGTACTTCTTTCTATACCGGTAACCCATTTGCGACTCCTATGGGGTACCATCCTAACTAATATTATAAATGTGAAAGTAACTCTGTCTGTCTGTCTGTCTGTCTTTCTGTCTGTCTTTCTGTCTGTCTGTCTGTCTTTTCTTCACGCCTATACTACTGAACCGATTTGTGTGAAATTTGGTACAGACATAGTTTGGAACTTGAGAAAGGACATAGGATAGTTTTTATTACAAAAAAATATAAAAATAAAATTTATTTCGGACATATAGCGCCATCTATTGGTCAAACCAAAAATCACTATTCCACGCGAACGAAGTCGCGGGCAAAAGCTAGTGTATCTATAAGTAGCAATAATTGCCAAAGATAATCTTCACCGGTCTCGATTTAAGACACACCACCAGAGCAAAAAATGTAACTTTGACGGAACACGTAAAAACAAGTCTCACTTTTCAGTATCAGGTTCAAAGGACCAAAAATGGTTTAAGACCAAACCTATTCTCCCCACAGTTTTAATATTTAATTCGGGTCCGGAGCACTATTGTTTACACACAATCAAGTGTGTTGTGAAAGTGAGAACGGTCAAATGAAATCGCAATGGCACTTAGGTACCAGAAGGTCCCAGCGAATCTTATCCACGGACTTAAGTGTTAGTGAGACGCCGAAGTATATTTTGTAGACCGCAACATCTTACATTCATGAAGAGGTTTTGTTACGGACGGAAAAGTTATCGAACAACTCCATAGCTTTAAAATTAAGTGTGACTGGGGGGGAGGCTCAGAATTGTGCTATTTAGACTTAATCAAAAGAGGACACCATAAGGTGCTTTATATTTGAATTCAATTTACAATCAAAAGGTTTATATATAAAAATCTGCTCACGTTAAACTATCAGCAACATAAGATTTATCTCATCACTACTCAGCTCAATCTAGGTAATCCTTATTCAAATTCAGAAGTCTTTTCACTCAGATGATTCATACTCAAAAAACAAACCTTGGATCGGCGCCCCATTCTTCCCGTCCCTATGTGTCTGTAACCCAATCGCTTCATAATGTAACCACGACATTACGCGATTATTATAAAACAACAGAAACTCGTCTTACATTAATTATGTGGAGGGTTGGTTAAGATGTTTTGACAGCATAACTCCCTGAATTATGTCGGATAAGTAAATGGACTCGGGAAGTGTCGTGGTGAATTATTGTCTCGTAATTTTCGGTTTAAGTTTGTACTTAGATGGTTTTAAGACGTTTGGAAATGACTTGCAACTTTTGGATGACAATGGCGTTGATAGCATTGAAGACAGCCTAATTTTGGATTCTTGAATGGGGAATGGTAAGGTGTGAAGTAATAAATAACATCAATAACTACACATATGTACAGTTATCTGTTCTGATGATCACTTTGCCCTCATTGTCTATCACAAAAGCTGATCTATTATAAAGCAATTTGTCTAACAGCGGGGTTCACTCAACGCAGAGTAATTCATGCTATTTAATCTAGTATCGTTGGCTCTGTTTACAACTTTCTGGAAGATAGTTACTAGAGCTTCTCATTCAGACACTTATGTTATTTGTCAAAATTCTTATATTTAGTACGAATGAAGCTCTTACTTTGAATTATAATACCTTTTTCAATTAATAAAAAAAGTTAATTGATAGTTTGTATAAATTAAATTAAGCACACGTAGGTCACTTATTTCTACAATTCTTTCTATTACTATATAAGTCACGTATAAAATCTAGTTCCACATAAACAGCACATACATACTACAGTGAAAAACATCCCTTATAGTTAAAAAGACGTTCGTTCACCAAGTACCTACTATTCTCCCCAGTTCATTTAAGACAAGGGTGGGGGTGCGATCTTCTCTGATTCAGACGCATAGATTCGCCGTTTTCATTGCTTTGACAGTGGGTGCGAGGGAACCAGCCCTACAGTCTACAATAAGAGTGAAAAGGATGTAACAGAAGGGTTGGGTTAGTTATTGGGCACATGTTTCTGCAATAGGGTGGTCTGCAGATAGTGATGAATAAATTTTCATCTGAAATTTTCTAGTTTTAAATTCGTTTGGTTTTTGTCTTCATTTTCAAAGTCGTTTAATGTTTCCAGTTTAAGATAAATTACTTTATTGAAATATGCATTCACCTTTTGCAAAATATTTCTAGCGTTTATTTCATTTTTATAATGAAATCCTTTAAATAACTCACTCGTCCAAGAGTATTTATCATGAGACCGTTGACCTGAATTGCAAAGATAAACAACATTTAATAACAAATCTAAGTACATAAAAACGAAATCCTATAAAATAAGAAACTACAAGCAAACCCTTTTTATTATCTTTCACCACATACATTGACTCGACAAAAAATCCAAACATTCCCAACCCCGAAATTCCAGTACCAAAAATTCCACGTACCGTTTACAACACTACAATCCGTCTATTCAACAAAATGCTCTCAGAGTCTCAGCTCCAAATAAATTAAACCACGCATCACACCTGCTCTCACCCTAAACCTACCCTCAACAAGTAAATTATTAACGATATCAACTTAGCAAATAGTTGGACGAACGGTATTTTAATCAGTGTCCCAACTTCTTGATTAATGTACCCTAGTAAAATTTATCGTTGAAATTTTATTTATAATTACGCCAGCTAAATTAAGCGGGTGATTAGTCAACGTCGAGGACCGCTTTGCGATTTGTCACCTCAAGAACAGAATTTGAGTGTAATTGGGCCCAGAAGTTTGGCTTTACCTGCAGTTAACTCCAATTTTGCAGTTGCTAGTTTCGAGTTTGGGCTATTAATTGGGAAGTTAAATTATTCATTGAGTCTAACTATCGTTCTTGTATTTGGGTTTCCTGTACAAGTGTTATAGTATGTTATTGGAGAACATAATGATTAATATTGCAAAAACATAAAGGCCCAATTATAGTACCCAGCAACACCCCTCATTTTTTTGAACAGTTATCAAAACTTTTCTCGTCAGATAATTGACCCCCCATTTACAGAGATTAAAGAAATAAAAATTAAAAAAGAGGAAGCATGTAACACGATTACTCAGACATCTCTCAATCCAACTCATGAATGCCTATCCACTCGAAGGCCTGAGTTGAAGCATTTTTTAAAAACTCTTCCTTCTCTTAATTAGTCGGCGAATAAACAAGTGGCACATTAGCTTTCCAAATAATTACGCAGTGGCTGTATTCCGGCCTCTTTTGTTTTGTTTTTTGTTTTCTTTTTATCCAGCATTACTTCCCTAGCCTCGGTTTGCGGTGAAGAATTTAAAAAGCATTTGGGAAATTAGTTTGGTTGAGGTAGCATTTAAAATGCAATTAAAATGTAAAGCTGGAAACTGAACGTTGGATATTTTTTAATGGCCAGCTCTTAAATGAATGCGTCAAGTCTAGCAAATATGAAAAGTAATAAAACACTTTGCAGCATTATATTCTTATTTTCTCATCACGATCTTAGAGATGAAGCAGGTAATATGCATCTAGTTGATTTACATACAAATTAAAAACTAATTGCCGAGATGCTCGACTTACATTTAAAAGAAAGCAGTTAAGACGAGAAAGATTCTCAAAAAAAGATTTCAAAGAACAAAATGAGAAACATAAAACTCTTAATAATTGTCTTAGTCGAGCCAAATGTTCTTAACTTTCTGTTCACAGCCCCTCTGATTACTTTTTAAAGCCTTTTTACACACAAAAATAGCAGAAAGACATCTTCGCAGTCCGAAGAGGCTTGCTTTCTTGTAATTGAATTCGTAAGGAGCCATTCAAAGTTGAAATTGTTATAAAATGCAAATGTTAGAAAAACTCCCATGATTTTTCTTGGTATTGGGAACTTTATAATTCTTTTAATTGATAAAGAATCTTGAGATGAATTTAATAAAAGTTGATCTAATATTGACGGTCTGGATTCTACCTAATTTTCTTTGAAATATTTTTTAATGTACTTACTATCTGCAATAGCCATGATCTTATTCTATTACACCTTCCAACAATAATAGATGAAATAATAGGTAAAATTGAAAGTACGAATTTAGAGGTATCATCTGATAGGTAACTGAAAACTAGAAATATTTTACAAATACCTGAGATTTCATGATGTAACGACAATATCGTAATACAAGACAACTAATTTCACAACCGCAATAATCTTGTTCCTGCTTTATACGTACACGGTATATATTTATATTTTGAAACACTGAAAATAACCTACAACTTAATTCTCACAAACTAAATTTTATCACCCCAAAAAAACTCGACCAACGAAACAAAAACTAACAGATATAAAACTAAATGTCCAATCTCTCGAAACCAATTCTTCGTACAAGATTCAGGACTTCAAGTATTCCATCCACACAACTTGGGGGGAGGAAATCTAAGCGGTCCATAAGGAAGGGGGGATGAGGAGGAGGGGAGGAGGTGTCGCTGCCCGGGGGTCTGAATCAAGGAGTGCTACGTGCTCCGGGTTTAATTAAGGATCTGGGATCTTAGAATGCTTCGATTTTAGTGGCGTTTTCTTTTAATACCTTAAAACGTTTTATTAAATGCTGTGTGAGCTGAGTGGTTTATGCGGCTGTAATATTAATTAGTTTTATTGGATATCTTTGTTGAATCGGGTTTGGGTCTTTATTATAGAGGTGAAAATTAATAAGTTCATTATTAACTAACGCATTTTCTCAAAACACTTCTCATGAGTACTCCAACTTTCAACAATATAATTTGTCAGTACCCAAATGTATATTCACAACTATAAAAGAATCGTACAAAAAACTCAAAATGAGTTTTTCTTCTACCAGATTTATCTTACCTTTAGAGATCTGACTATTGAGATGGATTCAGATCCCTAAACATCATATTCCAACGGTTGATCCTGACGTAAAATCCCAATCCTAACACCTCGCCTCCAGATTTGTATTGTATATTTTTTCCACACGCCACTTGATCTCACAGGGGATGCCAACAGGAAAAAATCAGTTTCGCGAGATTTTTTTCTCACGCGAAAAAATGACAGTTGAATTTGTATGCCGGGAGGTCTCACTCCCATATAATATTAGACGCTCCCAAGAGAGGAGGATAATTAAATTAATGTCCTCAGCCCTCTTTTGCCCCACGTTTCGTTGCCAGTAATCCGACACCTGCATTGTTTTCACTCAGTATCGTTGTAGTTTTATTTTCTTTTGTTTTGGTCTTTGCTAGTGGATGAAGTTGCGTCTAAAAATCGTTGACGTTTGTATGTTTAGTTGATAAAGCAGTAATATACAATATTTTAATGATATTTTCTTCCTGCTGTTTCCTTTTTGAATAAAGCATTTTTGAAAAAAAGATCGTTAAGGAATTTTGATTTTTGGAGCCATTCCAAATATGGTCCTTCGCTTCCTGTTTCCTTGTTCCATTCCATTGAAATGTGATAACTATATATTGGTTTGCAAAATCGGTATTTTAATTATTTTACTCGGGCATAATTTCATCTAGATTTACCAAACGATTCCCACCAATCTACATTACAAATCAAAAACCAAAAAAGCAATCAGAACAAACATTTTCTAATCCATTACCGGCTCAAACAACTGCCCTAAGCTCAAAAAAGGCAAATCAAACCGCACCTTCAATCTATCACTCATAACGAGGATCCACTTAACTGTTCTAGCATGTGCAGGAGTCGACGCGTGTCGTCGCACGCGCCGCTCCGGTAATTCAATAAACACATTATCGCGATTAGGTTCCGCGCCCCCGCTGCGCTCGAAACGACCCGAGTGGCCCCGAAGTACTCCCGAAGGGACGACAGATTTCGTCGGCTGATTTCGGCCATATTAATGATTAGTTCTTTATTCTAATTTGTAGGGTTGAGTTGGTTTATGCGCTGGACAGTGTTTTGAATAATTTTGACATAAAAGTATCCCACCTTTTGGTTCATTTCACTCAAAGCGAGGGATCGTACTTTTGCAGTACAGTTTTACAAGGATTAAGAGATTTGACATCCTGGATGGAAATTTCCGACACGATAGTATAAAATCATATTTCTATCACAGTTTTCAGAAGCCACAAAGACCATCCATATCCGTAAAAACTGACTCATTTGGAACCAGAGAGGCTAATAAGTATTCATTGTTATTACGTTGGTCGGTATAAAAAGTAGTTGTTATCGCCCGCACCATACTTCCTGCCGTAAATCCATTACAACTTATTAACAAACATGGTGATTAGTATAATTGTTGCTAACACAGTTAAATAACGCGCACATGTTGGATACACGAGGAAGTATTAATCTGAGACAAGGTCAATTCGAAAATTTTTGGTCCTTCTGTACGCAAAAGGACCAGGTTCAATGGCTCTTAGGAACAGAACACGGATTTCTTTAAAAGGAATAATATTTCGAATAAAATATTTAAATGGAATTGGAGGCCTTAGGTAAATTCTTTTATTCAGCATATTTTTTTACCGGCTTCGCAAAAGGAGGATTTACTACAATTGTAGTGCTTTTAATAATGAAACCTTTTTACAAAAGAGATTTAATTAATGTAAGAGCAGAAGTTAATAACGCATATGTTACTTACCTACCCTCTTACATCCTTTTCGCATTACACCATCCCTGGAACAAATACTACCGTTATTAAATGATCTTAGTACCTTATCAAACATTTCAAACCATAAGTACAGGTCTCATTATTTTGGAAAAATGCACATGATTACTGTAGTAGGGGTATCTATAGGGCATCATTATTATATAAACAAAAAAAATATTCTAAATGAGTTTCCTATTTTAGGGGTGACTCGTACAACGTTGTTTAAGATAAAAAAAAAACATATTTTTAGTACTTACGAACAAATATACAATTTTGAAAATTAAACTGTTTTACGTTTAAGGAGCTGAACCTAAGTACATCGAC
Organism: Helicoverpa assulta; assembly: GCA_963856015.1. Lineage (NCBI taxonomy): Eukaryota > Metazoa > Arthropoda > Insecta > Lepidoptera > Noctuidae > Helicoverpa > Helicoverpa assulta. The sequence continues at coordinate 2,933,776 of CAWLCW010000008.1, forward strand.
TATTTGATAACTACATAAGTAACTTTATTAAGGGTTCATCAACAGTAGAAGCTTTTTGTACCTTTTTTCTCGTCATTAAGCCTTAAAAACACGGACAAAGGTACAAAGGTGCGACCTATCATATGTCACAGTAAATTAAAAAACTGCACTCACATGAACTTCAGTCCGCGTGAACGTTGATACTCATAATAATTGATGCTATTCACTGATTGGGACTCATTCTCATTACTGGGGTGTGGCGCGAAGCGTGGCGGCCGCGTGGCGTCGGCGTTTTTTATCCGTTTTTTTTTCGATCGCAATTTTTGCTTATTTTCAGATTAGGATTAAGTTTGAATGTAATTGAAGGATTTAAAAATGTGGTTGAGTTGAATAGTTCAATTGGTTAGTGATTTTATGTCTATCGTCTATTAAAGTCTATTTGATCACACCAAAAACATTTTAGAAACAAAACGACGTAATTATTTTGCAAATGACAATTAAATAATTTAACAACAAAAACAACCATGGCAATATTAAAAAAAATTGTACCTTTATTAAATTACTAGCTCACAAAACGCCATGCCTCCATTAAAAATAAACAAAAATATTTAAACCAAAAATTAAACACACGTTCCATTCCAATTTCAAAACAGCCCGCGTATAAAATCAAATTACCTCTATTTTGATTGGCCAGTGCTCCGCTTCGCGCGCTTTCTGAGTGTTTTGATTTGACGGTGCGACAATGGCGCCAGTTGTCCAAGTGTTTTAGCAAACCGGCGCTTGCCAAGAAAACAATAGACTGCAAGTGATTTTAAACCTTAGCACATAGAACTTAAGGTTGGTATTGCAATGGAGTCTTCCTCGAATTTGGACTGTTATGGCTTTTGTGCAGAACGGGTGCAATTCGAATGTAAAAATAATAGTGACAAATGTGGTGCATTTGTTGAAATAACATGAAATCATGTTGGGTCAGAATGATTGTTGATTCTATAAAAAAACGTAAGATTTTTCGTTGGACCTTTTTGGAATCTCACTTTCAATAATAATGTTGAATGAAATCATTGGCAGACAGCTATTGTAAAAAGCTTTATACAAGATTACATTTTACTTACCCATAAAAGTGACGAAAACACAGATTTCACCAAAAAAAATACTAGTAAGACTTTCAAATACTTTTCACACTCATCATCTATCAATATTACAGCAAAATTCGTATCATATATAAAAGTTATTACACTTATAATCTCCTCTAACGACTAGACTCGCACATGGCATCGGGTGTCACTATGAAATTATGCAAAGCCACCGGTCTAGCCACTCACCACGACCCTAATAGCTGTCATGTTTGATTTATATTTGGAATAGACTATTAACCCTTTGTATGCGATAGGTGTGACTATAGACAAGTAGAAAATCAGAAAAATTGAAAAATGCGTTATAGATGTACATAATATTAAATTGAAAAAAAATTGACATGGTGATTTTACATTGAGTATTTTCATGTTCTTAAATAGTTGTAAACCTGATGATGATAATATTTTTTAACTGTAGAAATACCACAAGATACTATAAAAAAATCATGCAACATTTTCTACCACAATTTGCGATATTCGCACAATATGCATCTCGCAAAGACCGAATATCGCAAATTAGTCTTCAGTGTAACTCAACAACAATAATTCAGCCCATTTACATCGACAACAATTATCGCTTATTTTTCGTAAATCACTGCTTACTTTGAAAATAGAACGTAAAAACTCGTTGACAGTTGTTTCAAGAAAACTGACGTTTGCGTTGTCAGTGACATATAAGTAACAACAGCCACTAACAGTTTCAATCAACAACACAATATCGTGCCTACTCACCGTTGTCGGTTATTACGAGATAATCTACTGAAAGCCCAACCCTTGCTATTGTCTATTAAGTAGGAGTACCAATTTATTATTGTCATATCTTCTTCTATTGGATTTGAACGCATGGATTATGGGGATGAATGTCATTGGTGTTTTATGGTGACGAATGTTAATAAGTGGGAATATTTGATACTGGTAATAAAGTATAAGATGCCTCTTGGAAAATATTTTTTCCACATAGCAACTCGTTAGGAATTTTCAGCTTTTAAAATTCACACATTTTTATACAATCCCCGTTTTTATGCCATGATGTGTAAGTATATTTAATTGATTATAATAATATGTACATATATTTAAGCAGCACATAGGAAATGGTGAAAGGTAAGCGTTTTTGGGGCTAGAAAAGTGTTGTTTTTGAACCTACTTTGAATAAGCGCATTTTGATTTTGAGTATCCAAATCCTATTTTTTACTGTGTTTGGCACAAATACCCAAATTATGTAAACCAATGCCTAAATTATTTAAAAGAAAACCCAACTTTTTTTGCATAACTACGTCTGTATAGTTCCAGTTCATTTTTAACCCTAAAATGCTACAGTATGGGTGAGCCACTCTTAACTATTAGATCACTTATTGTCGACACGAGTCACTTAATTTGAGTGTACTCCAAAATCACTTGAAACCCTCTTCACATTATGTCAGCCACTTATTAAATAAATATTTATTGTACACATTCGGACCTGTTTGTGTAAACCTACTGGTATTTGTTTTGTTTTACGATATTTAAAAAAAAGAATACAATTATGTACATCAATAACAAGATAATGTACATTTTTGGTCTTGATTTGGCACAGCCTTGTCAAGCATTATAAGATAAAAAATAAAACACATTTAGATTACCTATATCCCCTACTATACTGACGAAAGATGAACAAAACGAATCACTGAATGGCCAGGTCCAAGCGGAATAAGGAACAAAGGCAGACCCAAAGACCGCTGGATTGACGAAATTCAGAAGATTGCAGGAAAAGATTGGATGATGAAAGCAAAAAAAAACGGAAAAAATGGAAAAAGCTGGAGGAGGCCTATACCCAGAGCGGGGCCATGCATACATACTAGTTTAGATTTTATTCAGTTTTGTCACCGTCAATGTAACTTGCATGGAAATAAAGGCTATATTATTATTATTATATCCCCAAAACCCCCAAAATTATATACAAAACAAATGACACACGATTTTTCTAGAACACTATACTTGTAAAAAGACCCGAACATAGAAAGTTCGAGAGCGTCCGAGAGAGTTCAGATTGAAAATGGCCCCGAAAACAAAAGCTGGGTGCCCCGGGTCCCAAAACTACAAACATCAATTGTCACCGAGCAATAAGCGTGGTGACTCTCGCATTCTTGAAGGTCCTACTCCTCAGAACTTCGAGGACTATGAAAAGATTGGAGTCGCTTTTTGTGGAGATTCTTATTCAGAAAAAAATCTTCAAAGATTTTGTGAATTGAATGCTGTTAACATGCGGTTTAACAATTAATGATAGATTTTTTTCACAATCATCAGTTACCTGGCACTCTTATTTGCCGTAAAATTAACACGATTTAAAATCTGAAAAAAACTCATACCTACTAGTGATCTATTCTTGTTAGATTTAGGTAAAACACATTTCATATCCTCACTTATCCTCACTATTGTGTCAATAATTCTTTGAAAATTTTCCCCATCTCCTTATCATTACGTCAACTTTGATATACGAGCTTCCTATTTCCTAATAAGTAGACGAGACCACAAGGGAAATGACTCTGAACAATTCCTCGTAATCCAATACAGAACAAAAGAACTATTCTCCATAAACGTGAACAGGCAAACCGCCAATCTTTAGGGGTGTCCCCTAAAAATCCAACATTCCTTAGTCTAACACGGAGCAATAAACGTAGTGACAGTCGCATTCCGGCCGATTCCGGCAATCCGGCCGGACGGCAATCTGCCGCATTCCGTGCCGACTGACCGACATTGTGGAAGAGTAGTGATCTGTTTACTTATGAGGCCTTGGGCTTTTGTTTACTGGCCTTCTACTTTCTGTATTATACAATTCTATTTATATACAGGTACCTATGATGAAAAAGTACCTAAAACTACATAATTACGCACCTTCATTGATGTATTGTTAAATTGTGGCTTATCTCCTCTTCCTCCTATTCTATCTCCTTTTAAACAATTCCAAACACAGATTTTCAAAAACTCACAGTAACATAAAAATCACCTGCACGCCAGCACAGGTTTTCGCAAACATACAATTTTCTTGGCGAAAACATTCTATATTTTCCCATGTGTACCCCTCGGAGGGTCGAGGGGTGGAATTAACGAATTTGTCAACTGTCAACGGTAGACCTTATGAGTTTTTCTAAGGGGTCACGATGATTTTCACCGTGGCATGTCAATTACGACGGATCTCATTTTATGGGCGGTGATTAAAACGGCCCATTTGTCTTTGGAAAATTGGAATGGTGATGCTCAACAGTTGTAGGGTTATATTTCCGAATTAGAACGTTCGAGAATTTTAGATAACATTGAACTTGGAAAAAGGTGTAGCTTACATGCAGTTTTTTTTCGTAGAAGTGTAGCAGGAAACCACATTTTAATCAGAATTACGTTACTAATAAGCTTAAATATGTATTAACACTAAGTACAAACGAGGAAAACCGACACCCTACCTTTACTACCTTTTAACCAAAATAACCGCAAACTTTCATATGACGTTTTAAAAATATTGCATATAAAAACTGGCCACGTTTTCAACGTAAAAAACTTGCTTATATAGGCAAAGAGCCTGGGTAGCCACTACAATAAATCCTTCGTGTAAGTGGCATTTACACAACACATATATTTCGAGTTAGAGGCAAATCGTAAATGTCGGGTACGTGAAAAGCTTAGACCCGTTATGTGACCCAACTTAAAGTTCCGTTTGGATACAAGAAGGTTTAATGTTTTGTGTTATTGTGCTTTAAATTGTTGTCAAGTTTAGTAAAGTTACTTTAACATAAATCTTAAAACACATAGTCTGAATTGTAGAATAGATAAAGTCGATTTTTTTTGAAGTCTTTAATCTGCATAGTGTTTCAACACGTTGGACAAAAATCCATATTTCTAGCTTCTGATTTTCATCGACCAAAAGTTGCAAAATAACACAAACCATTTTACCATCGCCAACTTGATTTTTTCATCGCCCTCGGCATCAGAACAACATTTTTTCATCTCTCAATTTATTATCCCACAATTACAAAGCAGTTTTCCTTAACGAAAACCGTTGAGAATTTAGTTTTGTTTTTCGAACGAAGATGGCCGCTGTTTGCGAAGATCTTGAGGCAAGATTGTGCCGTATTTTCCATTAGAACGAAGAATCTAGTGTTGTTATAGAACGTAGAGAGATTGAATCGTTGTTACAATGTTTTTGCAGGCTAGAGGTTTGTTTGCTCAATCAAAATTCTGAAGATTGGTACGGGGATGGATTTTCTGAGTGGGTAGGCAAATTTTAGTAGATTGGTTCTTGTGTTTGTTGAATAATAGTTATCAAATCTTAACTTGGCTGGGATAACATCAAAATATGTATAATCGAATTTACAACTATTGCTTTATATTTTGCTTCGTCTGATAATGTGATGCAAACATAGTCATTTACTTATACTATTCAGATGAAGCCTTAAAATTATCAACACCCAAATATTCTTCCACGCAAAAACACCAGAAAATCTGAAACCACATCCATCTTTAACAATATAAAGGCCGATAAAAACATTATCTCCATCAATTTTGTCCGTTAAAATGTCTAGCATATACGTATACGGTCATCCCTCCTCACAGGGTGTAGGGTGGTACGGTCGTAAAACGGGATTCTCCGGGAGAAAATCCTCACTTCACTACCGACCTCGGTAATCACGCCGCCGTCTCAACCCGTGTGGATTTGTTGAGATATAACGCTATATGCACGTATATAGGAACGTATAGTATGCCTTCTATCAGCAGAGCAGAATGTTTGAGCGTATTTTTTGAAGTCACGTTGTTTTGCGATTGTTGTGCAGCGTTCGTGATATGAGTTTGGACCTCATTTGTAAATCTGTCTGTGTTTGGATGAAAACGAATTTTGGGCTGTCTAAATTTTTTAGGTTGTCACTTACTGTCTGAGACATGTAGCATAGGAACCACATTTTTATTTCTACCTACGAGGTTGACCGTCTTATTTGTTAAAGATTTTGATGCTTAAATATTTATTTTTTCACTATCTCAACCTTTAGTGACTCCTTTTTCGCTTACAATCTCTCTTACATGGTACCTACCAGCTCCTTCTTTGCATCTTTCTCTTCTATCATGACAGAAACATACTCCATGGTCTTTACAATGTTTCAGCTTTCCCTCTTACCAGCCTGTGACTCACATACATAAAGGCTAAATTTATCGCCACGTCAGTAAACACTCGGTCCCGGCTAGTTTCCTTAAAGCCTGTACTTTTAATCCTGCACCTGGTTTCAGTAAGTGCAGTTTGCGCTCCACGGTTAACGCAAAACGACGTCACTGTGTTTTCCAGTTTAGACTCTGTGTTCGGTCTTGGTCAGTTTGTGTTTACTGTATCTTGCGAGATTGTTCTTGATATTAAATTTTGATTTATCATTCTGTATGTATATTTTTGGCTCTTTGTTTTATAATGGTAAAATCGGAACGTACTATGCTTTGACTTCCATTGGTTTGTGATTTTTACCATCATTTTCTCTGTGTTAAGGATTCAATTCTGTTGGACCAACTCTAAAATTGTCATTAACTTTCCTATCCTTTCATTTTCATTCACAAAGCTTAACCAATCTGCCTTTCTTGACCGCGTCAATTGACCAAACCTTCTAATTGTTCTGCAGCTAACGTTTTCCAGCTACGTCCATACTCAACACGGAGCTCACTATAATTTATAAGCACATCGACACAGTGTCCCCGCGTGTCTTCGTAGGAAGACGCGGTGAATAATCAATGAGAATGTAAATGCAAGGTGAATCCACGAGCTCCCCGCCCCCCATTTGCTCAGTTTTTTATAAGTCGTTGAATTATTAAAGTAGGACTAGTAGTCGCTTAAAGTTATTGTTATAAGCTTTGGTTTGGCCCTTATGATTGTGTTTTCAATTTCTATTTTTTTTGTATTTGATCTGCATAAACGGCGAAAGATTTAAAAACCTTGTGATATTTTTTTTTCTCTAGCTATCCATCTATTACTACATCCTCATCTTTCAAGATTTTCACAATAAGTTGTACTTACCTCGCGTATAACATTATTTTGTAAATGGTCTCTACAGAATGAACTTTTCGTTACCTTAGAAGTTTGGCATTTAGGAAGTTAAACAAAATGTTAAAATATGTATCTTGCCAAAGCAGTGTCTGCAAAAAATGTTTCAACCATACCCCTAAAAGTCTAACACCCAAAAACACCAGCTCGCACCAAGCGCAATATTTCGTAAAATCTCACTGAAGGAAGCACTTTAAGTTTGTACCATCGTATATTTAATTCACGACCATCTGAAGTACGTCCCCATAAAAATCCTGGCAGATACTGTGCAGATGAGCCTGCCAGGGATGGATTGCAATCATTTTAATTGCCTTGTCCTGTTTTAGTGCTAAATCTCGTTATACGATTATGGCTTTGTGATTTTCTCAGATCTGGTTTTGTTTTATCGATTATTTTGGGGTGAGGGTGGAGGAACGCTTTTTAATGGCACGTGGCTTATGTGTGCAGGAGAGAATTGATTCTTATTTCTCATGATTTAATTACGAATATATAGACGAATATTGCAGGATAATGTAAGAAATTTGTGAAGGAAGAAGTTCTATAATTTTATCTTCATACGAGAAAATTTAATTTGAATTTGATAGAGGGACTGTATTTTTAAAATACAAAGAATTATAGTAAGTATAGTTAAATTCTCTTATCGACTATCTACTACCCCATTTTTTTAGAATACCCAGATACAGCCCTGTACCCCGGTTCAAGATCCGTATACCCGGGATTTACGGTTATCGCTACCCGGGTTGCGTTCAATCACAACCTGGGAACTTAATACTTAACGCGTCTATTGCAAGCTCATACGTTTTTAGTGTTCAATTATTTATGTATTTTATTTTTATTGATCACGCTGAGCGTGATTTGAAAGGAACGCGGTGAACGAGGGTTAAGTTTTACGGAAGATTTTTTTTGTTTAATTGTGGCCAGAATTTTTTGTGTTGTTCACTGTGGGTTGTAAACTGGAATGGGAAAATAATCCTGTCTGGCTGTCTGTCGCGCTTTCATGCCAAAACGACTGGACCGATTTTGATGACATTTGGTGCAGAGATAGATCTGGAGTCTGAAAAAGGACAAAGGTAGTTTTCATTCGGGTGAAAATAGTAGTTACCTCGGGACGCAGGTGGAACCGTGTTGAACTGCACAGCAGTAGATTTCTACCTACCTAATCAATCAAAAATGAAATAGGCATTATTACTATTCAAATAAAGCTCAATTTCCCATACCTCCTAATTTCGCACTCAACATTGAAAGCAAAGGTCAAAACAGAAACCTCTCTAACAGTAACAAAAAAAAATAACGACGTTCGTAAAAATCTGTGAACATCATGTCGGATCGTAACACTTTACTTATTACTAGTTTATCATCCATAACCTCGGTTATACTGAAACAAATGTACTGTAAACAGGTTAAATGAAAGTTTTTTTACGATCGACACTGAATTTTGTAGTTTTTATGTTATAAACGTGCACTATGAAACAAAGGCAAAGTTTTCATTCGATGTGTGACACGACTTAAGGTCTTTATGCACATAATTGTATCTTCTAATTTAAGGCATATAGCAATATCGTATACTTATACTCGATAAAAAAAAACTCGACCTGAATATGGGCAGGTTCACAGAAAAAAGTGTCCACGGATGGAAAATTTCAATGGATTCGTTAACTAAGTAGGTACACACTGATATCGGGGACATCGCACAACTGTTAATATATGAAATACATAATACATAGTAAGTAATAAAATATACCTTTCACATCGAAAAATTATGATGTGCGCTTTTAATTCAAAAACTTACTAAAATACCCTAAAAGACAGCAGAATTTCCACCTAACCTTCAAGCAACCAAATCAATCAAAACTTCAACACCAATCAATAATTCACAGTCTATATCTTAAATCCTCCCCTTGGGATGCCCTCGAAAACAATTAAGGCTTTCTCACCCTTCGCCATATTGTGTAATTACGCATTTACCCCGACGAAGATTTTACTCGGTAAAGATCTTGCGTGTTACGACTTACGCCTCGTAATAAGTTCCCGTAACGCGTCGTACTTTACCCTGGTGGCATGTTTCGGGGTAAACTTTTAAGGAAACTGAGTTTTGATGATGTTGTTGAACATTTTGGAGTGAATCTGTCTCTTGTTTTAAGTGGGTTTCTCTTTAAATAGAGAAGAGTGAAAAATTATTTTATTTTTTTGCTAAATGTCTTGTCTCCTATGTTATATGTTACGGCAAGACAAAAATGAACTGGTACCTAATAGATACTTAGCCTTTGCAACAGATTTCAAATAGTATGTAATGCCGATTCAAATGCGAATACTTACCTACACCGAATCGATTACGTCTACATCACACAATCAGTAGCGGAACTCCGAACTTAATGCCCAGCAATTTATGCCCCCACAAATTTATTCACGCAGCGTATAGGTAGTCGAAAGGGGGCCGAATCGCAAAACATCACAATTTGCGAACGCCACAAAGGGAACATCTTTCAGTAAAAATCTGTAGAGTATCGTGAAGATGGAGATACTAACGAGGTGGCCTGGGTACTCTGATTTCCAATTCAAAGGAAAATTGCGATGGGAAGGGTCGGTGGGGGGTGTCGGCGGAGTGGGGGCCCCCCTCCCGTTGCTACGCGACGCGGGGTGGAGCCGCCGCAATCACGGCCCAATGGCACGACGGTTATAAATTGCTCTGGCGTCGCGACATGGCCGTGGGAGAGAGATGGCGAGGCCTCTCCGTCGCACTAATGAAGTCGCCTACAGCACCCTTGATTGACGGACTGGCCCTTTTTCGGTCCTAGAGTTAGGTATCAATGGCGTGCCGTGATTTGCCAGTAATGAAGGTGTGGTTACATTTTCCTGTTGTGCCTTTGTCACGTGGTTATACCATTATATATAATAGGTACGAATGTACATGTGTGTGTTATGTGCTCGCCAATTTATTCGCACTCCCACTTATATGAATCACTCTATGTACCAATTAGATGTTTAAAGTCATGTTGTGGTGAATATTATACGCAGAATGCGAACACCCACGAGTTGACTCAGATACGCCAATGAGGTGGCCCCATTAAATTGGGTTTAGTAGTTTCTGAGAATTTTCTGCGCATTTGTACCTACATACATATCTAACCTTTTTATATGTCTAGGTGTCACATTTCTGCAGTAGTTAATATGGTGCTTTTGTTGAAGATTTTTTGCAGATTTTTTTTATTTCTTAGTATTTTCCTCTTTTCTATAGAAATGAATAGTTTCTAAACAATCCTTGAGTTGGTATTTCTGCAAACAAAAGCTGGGGAACACAAAGGAGATATTAAATTCTTGTCTCGTAAGAATCACGCTGATGTTTTGTAGGTTTTATATTGCTTATGTGCGGTTAAATCTAGATGTTTTTCTCAGTAAAAAGATTCCGAAGAAAATAAAAGCAAATCTTCAAATCTTCAAATATTTATTGCAATCATGAGTGTTACAAGGTGTTATAAAAATGTAGAGGTACATACATGATACCCTGTTAGGGCGCAGCAATTTAAATATACAATTACTTACAAACTATTTAGTTAATCTTATATATTTAGGTACAACTTATATATTTACTTATATATATTATTATATTCATATATACCTTTATTATTATACTATCATTATATTTATACTACCTTTATTTACTCTAACATATTATATTTAAATTGTTTTATATTGCACACTATCTTACTGTTTAGTTCTGTCCTCGAAAAACTCTTTTAGACTTAAAAAAATTAAAAAAAATATTAAAAGTAGATGACATCTAAATTCAATCGAAAACAAGGCAAATCAGGGATTGAAATACAAGTTATGCTCTTAATACGTAAATACGAAAAATATATATATATAGCACTTGGGTACTTATCAAATTTCTAGTAAAACAATGTCCTAAAGAAACTACTTAAGTAGGTACATAGGCACAAAAATCTTAATAAATAGTACAAAAGTGAGTCCAAAAAAATCACATATTTTCCATACCCATAATGTTACACTACACCATGCTAAGGAGTCCGATTCGTATGAGAAGAATGCGTAATAAGGAACGAACTGCGCACAGATTACACAGATAAGGTAACTGCACCAGTAATGGTAAGCGTTCCGGTAATGGTCAATTGAAAAAAAAACCTTTTAAATAAGAATCACACATGTTGTAGAGAAAATTGCAACACTCAACAACAAACTATAGACTATTAGCTTGTCAAAATATGATATGTGAGGTCTAGATGTCGTCCATTTACAAAAATGGTGGCCACGTAAATAGACGCTGTCGGAAAGTTACAAATATTTGTTAATCCTTTTAGTGGAGTGAGTACCTATTGAGAGTTGTTTTTACTATGAAAAATAGTGTTTGATTTGTACCTTATCATTAATATGCATGTTAAGATGTTTAGGATACGATTAACAACATAAATTAATTAATTTACTTTATATCTTTTTTTTTAACTGGGGTGTTCATTACTGGAACTTTTAAAAACGGTTAGTACCAATTATGGTCAATCTGACCATAACTGGAGAGCTGGCGTTTTAACCGTTATTCATCAAATTTGAATTTTAAATATAACGATCATTAATTTGATGTTTGTTACGCAATAGTACAAACGACGATTCTAGTAATGGTCATCATTGACCATTAATGGTGTGACCATAACTAACACATCATCACTCAAGAAAAAGCGTGGTATGGTACCTTTACTTTAATCATTATAACTTGAATAAAAGGATTGTTTGAAAATAAAATGTTTAGTACTTATAATTATCACCATATTTTGTTTTAATAAACCTATAAAAACTTACCTGGGTGAGATTTGATTCGATTTATGTAAGTATATTTTTTATGACCATTACTGGCTGTGCATTACTGGATTTGACCATAAATGGTGGTCCATTACTAGGTATTTACCTGACCATTATTGGTGAAAAAAATTTAAAAATTATTTATTTTATTTGATTTATTCTAATAAAGATAAATTAGTATTTGTAATTTCCACGGTTAACTGATACCGTCTTTCACAAATACCACAATAGAGCAGACAGATGCGGCAATAACAACTTTGATAAATATTAAATAATACCAAATATTTTTCTACTATTGACCATGATTGGTGCGTTTACCTTATGTACCTATCACAGTACAGATTAGATTGATATGGCATAATGTAACTTAAGTTGTAGGGATTAAGGTTGAATTTCATCTGGCAAGGTTTTCGAGAATATGTTTAGTTTAGTTTATGTTCCTTTATTGAAAGCTGACTGGAATATATTTTATCAGTTCCGTTTTACAATAAAATTAAGTATAACTAAATTAATGGAAAGTGAGTAAAAAAAACACATATTTTCCCTACTATAAAAGAGTCCGGTTCTTATGAGAAGAATGCGTAATAAGGAACGGTCTGCGCACAGATTACACAGATATGTTATACTAGCTTCTGCCAGCGGTTTCACCCGCATCCCGTGGGAACTACTTTCCGTACCGGGATAAAAAGTAGTCTTCCTCGATAAATGGGCTATCTAACACTGAAAGAAATTTTCAAATCGGACCAGTAGTTCCTGAGAATAGCGCGTTCAAACAAACAAACAAACTCCTCAGCTTTATAATATTAGTATAGATTGATATGGCAAAATGTAACTTAAATTGTAAGGGTTAAGGTCGAATTTAAAAATTTTGTCTGGCAAGGAGTATAGGTACTTAAGGGTGATTCTTTGAAACCGAGGGTTTTTGACTCATTGATCTGGCTCAATTTTTTTTTGCTCTTAGACCTGAATTGACGTCATAGTTTGACCCAGTGCCTTATGTGCAATATCATATATCGAAGGCATCGATTTGCATCACGTAGATTAGGATTTAAAAGGTGCTGATTAATTGCTAGGCCAGATTAATTGTGACCGAGGCAGATGAATGTGATTTCGCACCATATTAATTAGAAGTATACAGATTAATGATACTTCCTTTATTTTTCCAATGATCTTTATTATAAAAATAGCCGTTTTCCCGCGGTTTCACCCGCGTCCCGTGGGAGCTACTGCCCGCACCGGGATAAAATGTAGCCTATGTTACTCGCAGATAATATAGCTTTAAAAATGAATATTTAAAAATGGTTTTTGAGTTTATCCATTTCAACCAAACGAACAAACAAACAAAGTTTTCTTCTTTATAATATTAGTATAGATTTTACCAAATATTGAAATAATTACTCCTATTACTACTTAATTATCACTTTTTTTTGGTTGACACAAGAAAATAATTATGAATTAAGTAAACAGTAACACTTTCCTTCAAATTAATAATTTATTAAACCTCTTACGGTTGTTAAATCAACGCTATAATAATTATATGAAATGGTAAACTTAGCTTAATAAGACCTCTTACCTTAATAACACAAAACAAAAACGTATCTTAGCTTAAAATAAAAATAAACTTCACCGAAAACAAACTCTAAATTAGAATGAAATTTAACTTACTAATCAAAGCAGACCTAATTTTTCAGCACGATAGGAACTCTAAGCTTGAGATAGTAGGAAACTAATTAATAACCTGCCTAAATTTCTAAAAAATATTACATTTTTCATCATCTCAGTCTATTAATTATGGATTTATATTTTCTAAATCAACACTAAAATGTTTACTTCCATCTCTTGAAAAAGTATCTCTTGATCGAAAATCAGGTTAGATCTCCAAACTTGCAGAATGCTGAATAATTAAATTTGAGTTTTTCAGGAACCTTTTATGATAATGAATCTCAACGACAGTCTTCTCAATACTGTCGTTGAGATTCATTTTTCCTATCAGTAGTTGTTTGTTTTCTTCTTTCCTGCGTATATTGTTTTGGCTATTCTTTTCTTGTTTTTCTTTCCATAATTCTTCATTATTGTTAATTCTGTCATATCTTCTCTTATCCGTTAGTCTTTTTTTCTTAGTATTTCTTCTCTTGTATGTAATTTTCGTTATGCCATTTTGAAAATATGGATCTAAAAAAATATAAAGCTATTCTAGCAACGATAAAAAAAACCCCCAAAATCTCTAGCACAGAAATTGAACTTTGGAATAAAAACCAACAGGCCATTTGCTTTATTTTTTTTGTATTACTTACTTAAGTAATCTTATTGAAATTAAAAAATAAGTAATACTAATAAAGATCTGTGTCCAGAAGAAAATAATTATTTCCACGGTATTTGAACAAAAAAAAATGCACTAGAAGCCAACACAAATTAAACAAACTACAATAAAGAAATGTCATTAGACATACCTGTAACATATGCCGAATTTGAATGAAACCTAATTCATATGTCCCGCTCAAATTCATCTGGCTTTAAGAGCCAGATGAATCCAGACTAATTGGGGTCAGAAAAATTAGGAATTCGCAGATTATCAAATCCTGCTCCTTTATTTATAAACGTAAGGCATCAAACATGCAATTAATGTTAGCAAAACCATCTCATAAGACACTTTGCTTCGGCAACAAAACGATAGTAGATGCACACTATCAGTTAATTAAGACAGATTGATATGACTACTTGCCTTACAAACACCAGATGACATCTTGCAATCGTATTTTTTTGGAAAAATACGTCCGCTCACGAGCACTCACTGTCACCGTTCGGTGCTGACCGGCGCAATCACTTACAAGTAAATATTACACTTTCAAATATTTTTTATTTACGTATAGATAATGTTTGAACAAATCGAGCCAGCTTAATGATGAATTTAGTCGGGGACAATTTTTAAATTGATGTAATTATGAAAATACACTAATTTTTTTTATTTTAATATTAAAATATTAAGAAACACATATTTAAAGATCATTTGGATTCATTAGTTTTATTGTAAAGTGACCGTAGCTCGCAGAAAGTTAAATAATGCAGCAAAAACCGGCGTTGGGACACACCAGATTAATTAGGTTTTACTGTTTTCTGCTAACTTAATTATAGTTTTTTTTAATAAATTCTAATTAGTTACATGAGGCGTCGATAGACCTTTACCTTTTACATAAAACCTGAAACTTTCATTCCAATCGAACGATATTTTCATGTGTTCTTCGGTCAAAAACACGTAAAAACTGTGTTTCGAAGAATCACCCTTAAATAGTTTTTAGGAATAATGTATAAGTATCAGTTTCGTTTTAATAAAAATACCTATGGCCTAAAAATTACTATAACTTTTAATAAGTATCGTTTACCGACATAAAAATGTAGTTAAAAATATTTTTAACAGTTCTACCAACTTATTATTCTTAAATAATCCTAAAACGTCTCAATAGGCCCCGCAGTTAACATTATTATCAAAACTATAAGCACAATACTCAAGGCCACTCAGATTACACGATTATTACTAATTTGTGGTAAGAACGCACAGTTTTCCGCAAAGATAAGAAGAACATATCAAAAACATTTATTATTCGGAAACAAATTCATAGATTTTATTATTTAGGTACTTATTGCGTTTGATTCTATTGCGACGCTAAGTCGTTTTAAATGCAGAGATTGAACAAGTTTATGAATTAAAATCGCCAATATTGATGTCCTCCTAGCCGATTATCGGCCAAGGCAGCTGTCTCATATAAGGAGCACAAGCATTGCACAGACACAGGCGCACTCACTATTACTTACACCTTCACTTTGGGTCTGCAATCCGACACGACCGAAGAGAATTTCTTTCTCGATTGCAAACCGCCATTGTCTTTTTCGAAAACTATTGTATATTTGATTTTGCCTCATTAAAGTCACTTAATTCAAGCCTAAAAGCCTTTAAAAAATAAAACATAGTTAACTCTTTAAAACATAATCCGAAACCAACTATCCGCATATTACTATTCGATAAAAGCAAAGCGAACACAGCAGCAGATTTTACCGATACTCCACAAAAGATATTGGTAGCTCTATAAATAGGGCATTTACCCTGTATACATACGAACTTTTGTATATGGATGACGTAGCTAGGGCTGTCTCTCTATAAATCGTATATAATACGGCCAGAGAGAAAACTGGGAACAGATTCCACAAAGGTTTATTAACACGGCATCGCTAGGGTTGGTCCGCGTGTTTTTCAACAGTGTTATGTTTTTGTAATCTAATTCACTTGCCTTTTGAGTTTATACCAGTGCTTGGTTCCGCTAGCGGTAACACACTTGGGTCCCAAGAGAACTACTTCTAACGAACTACCTATGCCCTTTAAAAAGCTTCAGAGTATCTGTATTCCTACGACAGACAAGCAGACTACTATTACTTTCGCGTTTATAATACTTAATCGAAAGATGAATGAATGATGAGTACAAAGTGTTGAAGCAATTATGAAACTGGTAGTTTAACAACTGAAAAACTAGCTGTGATATGATCGGGACTAAAAACTGAGAGAACTGACATTAAGTTTCGTGGAATCATAATTATATCTAGATACGTATGGCTATTCACAAATAGTCAATTTTGACGAGTTCTCATAAAAAAATCGCAATGTACCTCCAAGGGTAGTTGTCCAATAGGTTGGGAATCGACAACCTTATCATTCGCAGGGTCGCGCGTCACACTGGATCGATAGCGCGAATGTGCCGCGGATTACCATTGCCAATGCTCCGCGATTACAAGATCAAAATGTGTTTTTAGCTGTGGTAACACTGGTGTGGGAGTTTAGGAAAGGTTCAACTTATGTTTAGAAACGATGGAAACTAGTTCTGATTACGTTTTTTTCGGATGCGATTGCTAAAGGAATAAAAATATAAGTTCAACTTAAACTATCTCTGTATTCAGTTTATCTTCATATTCAGCTCCACTCCGAACTTTTCAGTCGTTTGAAATTGATCGAGAAGCAGACAGACTTACTTTCTCACAAAATAGCTTAAACATTTTGACAGACCATAATTTCTACACAGGCATATCAGCTTTTAACCTTTTCCTCCTTTGTCCACAGGTGAGAAACCCCACAAATGCCAAGTCTGCGGCAAAGCCTTCAGCCAGAGTTCCAACCTGATCACCCATTCCCGCAAACACACGGGCTTCAAGCCCTTTGCCTGCGAACTATGCGGCAGAGCATTTCAGAGGAAAGTAGACCTCAGGAGACATAAGGAGACTCAGCATGCAGACATCAGACCTCCTCAGCCCCATATGCAGCCTCACACGGATGTGCATGGCATGCATCCTACTGATATGCATGCTGTTGCTGAGCATCGGATAGGTGAGGTTTCATATTAATTTTTGTGTTTTGGAAAAAGAAAGCTGAGAGACATCAGCGCTCTCAGTAATAAATAGGGATTAAAGGGGACAAGAAACACACAAGAGAGTAAGAAAGGAGTAAATATACTTTCTATTTATATCAAATTAAACGTAGATTAACTTTACTCCTACTTTCATCTCACATTTCAATTTGGACATTCGCTTCTTTAGAGAACTACTTTCCGCACCTGAATAAAAAGTAGTCTACTATTCTGGGACTTCAGAATAGTAGACGGAATATTAGGTATATTAATGCCAAGTCCCATCAAAATCCGCTCAGCCATGTAGGCGTCAAGTAGCAAGAAACATCCACACTCCCAAACTTTCGCTTTCATAAATTGGTGCAATGATATACTAATATTCTTTTTCTTCCACAGATCTCCGTCCTCCCCACCCGGATCTGCGCCAGCACCCTGACTTCAGAGCTCACATGAGCACTTCAGTGCCACCTCTTCAGCCTCTGCCCTCCTGAACTTCGACAGCCTTCGCGCCCCACTCCTGGCGTTGAGGCTTGAAGGTTCACCAGCAATGGTGAAGCGATGTGTAGTGAAAGATATAATTGGTGATTTTTTTAAAGCTGGCTGTTAATTTCAATTTTGGAATTGTTTTTGAACTTCGAATTGGTTCCTGGGACTGGCTGGTATTGGCTGTTGAGTTTGTTGCAGTTTTGGTTTTGTTTTTGAACTTCGAATCGGTTTAAAATACTGGAAGTTTGGAATTCACAATCACCAGTAAAAGGTTTTTTTTTTTAAGATAATACTCAAGGAAATGCAAGATTCAATTATTTTTTATATGAATATGTTACTGAGCAGCAATAAATAATTGGCATTCCACATCGCTTTACTATGAAAGGCCTAACTATGGTGTGTTGAAGTATAGTTCCATTGCAAAAGAGGGATGGTGATATGAACTCTGTATAGTTACATCTCGCTCTTACAATGGAAATATGATTTTGAGACATGCCATAGTTGGGAAAAATAAATAGTAGGTAAATATTAGGCAACATACACATTGTATACAAAGTAAAAAAATGTTACCGCAATCCAAACATTGTAGTTAAGATAATTATATTGTAATTAAAATTTAAACGCTTTGTAATTGTGAGTTTTTTGATCTCAAAGTAAAATACACAATAAAATATCACATATAAAGTAGGTGTTGTGCAAAATAATTAAAAGAAAAATACATTAAATTAAATGATCCGAGATAATTTTATTTGAATGAAACCGTTTATATTTTAAATATAAATTAGAAAAAAATACTTACTCAATAATAAAAATTCAACACAATTTATTTGAGCTGGAATCATCCAAAGAATAATAAGTTTTCTATAACAAAATATATTTAAATAATGGACTGATGGAATCATTCCAAAATGTTTTATTTTTCCATATGTTTTAAGACATGAACAATTTAGTTTTAAGTAATATTTTTTTTTGAAACTGCACGTTTATTACAAATATTTACATTACATTATTTTGACATCATTCCGTGTTAAGAAAAAAATAAAAGTATCAAAATTATTAATTAAATATAAGTAGGAACTACAACCACCAAAAAGCATCTATTTATCCAAATAAATATTGGCAGTAAAATACACCACCATGGCAACTGTAACAATTTAAACATAAAATAATATTATTTTACCAAAACAAATAATACTAATGTGTCACATTATACATATAAAATCGCCATAATTACACTAGATTAGAATTATTGTAGAAAAATACTCGCATATCAATATCATATTCATAATAATTTTAATTAATTATTAAAATGAAATCGAATTATGTAAAATATTTAGCTGATATATTTTAAGAATTAGTAATAAAAATGTACAAAAAATGTTGTCTATTTTTATGGCTGTAATCTTATGTAAAAGCACTTAGAAGTGATTCACTGTATTTCAGAATAATATTAGACCTTACAATACGTGATTATTCCTATTTTTCAATTAAACAATATTGTAAAAAAAAAATTTCACAATAGTTTTTCTTATTATTTTTTTTTTGTGAATAATTGATCAATAATAATTAAAAAATATATTATAATGTGAAATCCATTATGCCAAAGTCACATAGAAAAATAGTCGTCTAGAGTCACCGAAATATTAGGTATTTAAAATGATTACATTCCTTAAAATTTTGTGTGAGCTTAAAAGACAAAATAGGTGTTAGATTTAAAATAATTAAAAAAAACACAAATAAGGTCGCATTCCATTTACACACAACTTATAGATTTTTAAATCGTTCATCATAATATAAACGAAGAAAAGGGAATATTTTGTCATATTTTTTTTTATTTCCTACATTACATATACCAAAAAAATGTTTATAATTTTATGTGTAGCTAATCCTCATTATAATATTCTCCTCTATTATTAGAATATACCATGTAGAAAAAAAAATGTTAAATCATTTCTATTGTTTCCAACATTTGTAAATAAAATATCAAAAAATGTTTTCTGAAAATTTTCTTCAAAATTTCTTAAAAAATTGTATGTTATTAAATGTAAAGTCAATGTAAATATTGTATAAACTTTAAAACTAGTTATGTTAACGATCCCAAAGAAAAACGTGCAATCCTAAAGGTCGTAATTTACGAGTTATTATTATAAACAACTGTCACTTCAATAAATATGATGATGTATATTTTTTTGTCTTTTATTTAAGCACATAGAAGAACCCCACTTTTGATACAATGCTAAAAAGTCAATCAGGACCATTTCTTCAGTTAAAAATATGTTTGAGGTTGACTGACTGTCGCCTTAATCGAAAATATCAATGTTTCAAGTAGTTACTGGTTGGTTTACCCTGACGAGGAGAGGAAGAATGGCTATTAATTTATTAAGGTTATAAATATGAAGAGTTTTTTGCTGTCTCAGACGCGCTTAGCGCTATCTCAGGAGCCATTTACTGGACCGGTTTCAAAAAATCTGTGTTAGGTAGCTCATATATTGATTGTAATTTAACCCGACTGCTTAGAATAGTTCCACACAGGTGAAACTGCTGACGGACACTAGTCAGTCAGACACAGAACCAATGATGTTGACGTTTATACATTTGCGTAATAAAGCTCAAACCATTTTTTGCAAGGCGATCTTAAAATGCAGTTAACGGAAAATAGACTTCCCTCGAATAGGCTCACAGGTCTGATATCTGATACGAGTGGTATCTGACCCACCTCTCAATTCTCTCTGTAATCTAAAAGTGTCTTAAACAAGACACCATCTAAACAGTACAGGTTACAATAAAAGCCTTTCTAAATAATTATGCAAATACACCGTGAGATGTTGCTGAACTTAATTTTATTTCGCCATTATCTCAAGGCAGGGGAATAGGATTTAATATTGGAGAAAAGCTTCTCATGTTACATCGACGAAGACTGAAGTATTTTGAATAAGAAGTGGTGTCTATTACAGGATTATTTACGTGGCTACCATTAAGCAATAATTTTATGACAGAAAATATTTACAAAGGCCTTATTCGGGTATTAAAAAGTAAATAATGTGAAATGATTTTCGAAAATGGTATACCAAAACCTATGAGTATGAGTTGAAAGACAAATTGCTAGAAGAAGACTGATAATATTTTTGACTAGGAGAAGGCTGAAGATTCTTGACAATAAAAATAATATATGAACCGCGAAGCCAGCTTTTGGAATATTAGCTATATATCAGATGATTTTGATTGCAATATTTTGACGAGTTAACTTCACATGCTACGATTTTCCTTAATTAAAAGGATCTTGTTGACCATAGCAAAAAAACGGAGTCCTAGTTAGGATGACATTTTTCACACTACCCAGTGGAACCCTAAATTAATCCAATTAACTATCACCCGATTCCAAACAGTCTGTTTGTCTATATATAACCGTCAATGTTTGCGACGCCATGATCGATTGATCATTAACCTAATGGCGGGTGTATCGAGTGTTTTTATATTGTTAATGTTTTATAAACTTATAGGTTATGTGGTATTTTTAGATTGACATAGGTTTTTAAATACGCCTCTGTGTTGTTACGTCATTTTCTTTCTACTTCGATTCGAAATACCTATTTGCTGGCTTCAAGAACTTCGTCGGTAAGGACACGGTTAAAATAATCGTGTTATTATAATACAATAGTTGGATGTTATGGAATACCTATATAATATTTTGTAGCCACCCTTACTGCCAATAAGGTAACGAATCAGTCGATGTGTTCAGCTTTATCACTTATTTTTTTAATCAACCTGTGAATTCACACTGAAAGCACCCATCCATGGATGACAAATGAAGGGTTACTTTTGAAACTACGTATGAACTTACTGAACCAGGACTCATATACAAAATACCTACTTATAAGAAAATGTCACAACCTACAACAATACCTACAAAAGCTGTACCTACCTCCATTCCGTATTTAATAATGTTAGACAAAAAACCTAGTTAGATTTGTAGCAGCCGGGATGTGGGTCCCTAGAGTACGGCGGACTCTAAACGCCTGTTAGCACGCACTGCGGGGCCAGCGAGGACCATTGTTATACAGGGATGGATTTAGGAAGGTTATTTGGGTATTCTATTGAAAATTTTGAGTTCTAAGGTACTCAAGCTGTGGGATAAAGAAGTACTGCGGCTTTGGTACTCAAAGGTAACTGAATGAACAAAACTGAACCAAAGTGAAATTGAAACCAGCGGTTTCACCCGCATCCCGTGGGAACCTCGACACGGACCCGGATAAAAAGTAGCCTATAGCCTTCCTCGATAAATGGGCTATCTAACACTGAAAGAATTTTTCAAATCGGACCAGTAGTTCCTGAGATTAGCGCGTTCAAACAAACAAACAAACTCTTCAGCTTTATAATATTACTAGCTTCTGCCAGCGGTTTCACCCGCATCCCGTGGAAACTTCTTCCCGTACCGGGATAAAAAGTAGCCTATAGCCTTTCTCGATAAATGGGCTATCTAACACTGAAAGAAATTTTCAAATCGGACCAGTAGTTCCTGAGATTAGCGCGTTCAAACAAACAAACAAACATACAAACAAACTCTTCAGCTTTATAATATTAGTATAGAGTATAGATTAAGTAATGTAGTTGGATACATGTGGTAGCAAATTAAACAGTGGGGATGCTTAAATTAAAAACGATGACATTGACTAAAAACAATACTTAAATGCATACGAAGTAAGTAGGACTACTCAGTTCTTAGGAACAATACCTTGTTTACTTAATTTGGTTTGTTGGTTTAGTCTATTCAATTCATTCTGTAGGTACTGCTAAGAATGCGCAATTAAAAACTTCAAAACATCTGTGCAAACATTACCTAGGAAAGTCTATCTTTGTGCTATCTCTTGATATGTTTTGATAAATTAATCAAGAGGTTCCATGGTGTAACGGTTAGCACTCTGGACTTTGAATCCAGCGATCCGAGTTCAAATCTCGGTGGAACCTGATCACTTTTTAGATTAGTAAGAAAGGTATTTGATGTCCATAGATTCACGAATCCATAGATTCACGAATGCATAGTTGAACAAAACTCTTCTCAAGACAAAATGTTATATTCAAGCTCAGCCTAACCAGTGGAAATGGGTACTGTTTCACCTTTTTACCTCTACGAATTAAGTCAAACCTATTCTCTGTCGCTTTTAACAACTTTTGATTAAAAGTCATAAATAATTTTCATGTGACAGATTGGCATAATCTTCCGTTTCTTGCAGAAGAAATTGAGACTTTTTAATTAAACACTCCTTCCCTTTCAATGGATATAAAATTTTGCACAAAAATAGGTGGTTCGTGAAGACAGAGATAGCCAATCTAATCATTTTTTTGAACAACTAGCTTTATCAAATCTTTCACTAAACGGCAATTAACTTCAAAATACACTTAACAAAAAAAAAACACAATTTAATTCCCTCATCCCAAGTCCGTCCCCCTGTGGGTCAGCGTCATATATAATTCAGCGGTATCCACATGCGTCTCGGACGCAATCAGTATTGTGAATAATTGATTCCGGCCTGATGATTGTGCGCCCCGCGAGATTGAAGAAGATTTGCCCGTCCCAGTACGGCCCTGGTGGATTTGCGTTATTATTGTTTTTTTTTTTTGATGTTGGAATTGTGAAAAACATTTTTAGAAAATAGGTATTTTAAAAATAGTAAATGTTTGAAACAAATATCTTGTGTTTTGGTTATCAGTGAAATTAAAGTTACTTAATAAAATCTTTATAAGTACAGGGAAATTATTTAACAACGGGAAGTGCAAATTCTTTGTTTATCATATCAGTGGTCAATTCTGTTTATTAAAAAAAAAATAACTTTTGAACAGAACTTGTATTAGTAAAAAAATACTTCTTTTTGTAATCAAGCTGAATGTTAAATTTTTTTTCAACAAAAAATATAAAACTAAAGTAAACGCTAATAATTTTCTCCTGTTGTGTTAATAAAAAAAAAAAAAAAAAAAAAACAAAATATCTAAATATGTACGAGTCCGTGAGACAATATTATACAATTCTAGCCAAGAAGCAAAAACAACCCCAATAACGTCGCTTGCGCCTAAATAATTTTCATATTCATCAATCGCGTCACTACAAAATAACAAAAATTCAATTCACACGCTCATATTAATTTATCTATTATACTAACACATATAAAGTCGATAATAGCATGACTCAACATTATAGATAGAGCATTTGAGCCGATGACGTCAGCGTCTAATAGCCGTAGTGAAAGGGACGCACTATTTCGGCGCTCTGCCAACCGGTTCCATGGTGTAATGGTTAGCACTCTGGACTTTGAATCCAGCGATCCGAGTTCAAATCTCGGTGGAACCTTAGAAACCACTTTTTTTAATTTTTATTGCACTAAATAAATTATTTGTTAAAATTAAAGTTTTTCTTTTTTGTTATAAATGAGTTGTTTAGACAACAAAGATATCAATTTCGTTTATAGCGATAACGCGTTCACTTCGCTAATCTCGGGTCATCCTTTCCATAGTCGGTTCTGAGTCGGGTTTAAGTCTAATACCTACTTACTTACAAGTTTTTATAGTTGTAAACCGAATACACCTACGCAGGTTTTTGTACTTTTAAAATTGGCACTAGCTTGTACCAGGTTTTAATTTAAATTTTAGCCAAAGATTTTACTTCCAATAGATTTAATTCAACAAAACCTCTTCCCAATAATATGTTCCAATCGTAATCAAATAAAACGCTCACAAATGACATAAAATAAAGTCAATAGGAGCCTTGATAACACTGGAAACCAATTTCATCACGACAGATATCACTTTCCAATTTCATTTTACCCTTTCCACAATGGCCCTACCATCAAATTTATTCAAATTGCACCCTGTCGCGACCGCGGCAGTGTCGCACCTGCTTTATGTAACACACACGCGAAAATGCACCTTGTTGTCTCCAGTTAAGGTTGAGAATCTAATGGTGATGAGTGCACCAATTTCGAACATTGCAATTTATAGATAGACATTCTTATTCCACTCAAAATAACATACGTTTCTTCTTAGCAGAGGTTCGGTAGTTCCTTCGGGGTGGTGTTTCAGCAATATGGATCGTATTTCAAAGACAGTAAGGTAGGTTTTTGATTGAAGTTTCGTGTATATAATATGTAAGGAAAAGCGAATGGAAAGCGTCTGCAGTCTTTTGTATTGACGCGTTCTAAGTCAATACTTGATCAGTAGAGTGAGAATAGTAAGTTTTCAGTAGGATCTATTTCTGGATTCTGGTATAAGTACGTAAGAGTATTTTTATTTTACAACAGATGCAACCGTTCACATATTCAAAAATTAGCAATTTACTATTACAATGCACCAGATACCAATAAAATGCACTTAGTAATCTATTTGAAAATTCAAAGATACCTTTATGAAAAGTCGGCATAATGTAGTCTAAGCGAGAACCTAAAACATTAATTATTTAGTTGCATACGAAAAAATAATATTCATCCATCATCATCCTCTGAGCCTTTTCCCAACTATGTTGGGGTCGGCTTCCAGTCTAACCGGATTCAGCTGAGTACCAGTGCTTTACAAGAAGCGACTGCCTATCTGACCTCCTTAACCCAGTTACCCGGGCAAACAATACTGGCTTCTGACTACCCGTAACGACTGCCAAGGATGTTTAATGACAGCCGGGACCTACAGTTTAACGTGCCATCCGAAACACAGTCATTGGTGTCTAAGATATACTTAGAAAGTACATACAAACTTAGAAAAGTTGCATTGGTACTTACCTGACCTGGGATCGAACCCGCGCCCTCATACTTGAGAGGTTGGTCCTTTACCCACTAGGCCATCACGACTTTTTATACGAAAAAATAATATTATAACAAAAAAAAATCCGAGGACCTGTTTAATGACGCCAGTTAAGTAACAAATACGACTAAGCAACTTAATCCTTATCAAAAACAAAAAAAAAAACATGCTTACCTACCCACATACAAATCAATTATCTTACAAGAATATCTTTAAAAAAAACTACACGGTACAAATGGCACTCGCCCGCAAAGTTAAGTTGGCACAATTTACATAAAGATGTCGACTTTCAGCATCAGAATCGAGTTAGGAGGATACTTTAAAACTGTCGCTTAGCACAGACGTCGAATCCGTTTACAGTTTTCGGGAGTTTCAAGACGGTTAGGGATGTGGTGTTGACGATATGGTGGTATCGATGATTTGTTTATCAATCTTTATAACTATAGTTTGGTATCACGATCTCTATTAACCGTAACTGAAAAATATTTTTTTATTAAAAAAATAATGTTCAATTAAGAATGACGCACAGAAATTATACGTGAGTTTTGTGCTTAGATTTGAGAGGTTGATATGAGCTTCAGCCAAAAAAAAAATAATCAAAAGACAAAAACAGCCTGTTCGTGAAATCTGTAGGAAACATTCATATATTACAAAAATAGTAGAGAAGTTCTGTAGAAATGAATATATGTATAGGAATATAAGTGAGACAAATAACAATTTATTAAGTTTAATTCATAAGTTGAGTTTAAGAAAAACACGCATTAACGCAACAAAACCATAACACACACCAACCAAATTGTGCCTGCCAAAAAAACACACTATCGATAAAAATCCTCTTCCCTCATCCCATCTCTACCCGCCACTAGGGGCGTCCAAGTTGCGTATTGAGTTACGCGTCCCTACACCGGTCCAATCGCATCAGAAGGCTCCATTATAATATCCCGTTGCTACGGTCGTAATCTCCATATTTACATAATGCCACTCTTGAATATTTGCCTATTTGCCTATTCTTGTTTGTGACGGACTGATGGACTGGTAGTCTGAAGGTGTAGGGACAGCTTAAATTGGTGTCTAATGCCCAATTTTTGAGAGGTGAGAAATGGGATATAAATATATCTTTATCATCTTCATAAGTCGGCAAGACACTGCAAGTTGGTGCAAACTTTTGGCTTTTGGATCATAAATCGGTATGAAGATCTGATTATTGTGCTGTCTGCAGCAGATTGGTATCCAGCCGGTATACAACCGAATAAAAAAGTTTGATTGGATGTGCCATCGGCCCGATTAGGACTGATCGACAGATTAGTCTGCTAAGACCGGTGACACTAATTCAGAATTATATATATTTACCAAGAAAGTACACATTTGTATGTAAGAAATAAAGAAAACATTTAAAAACATCCCCTAACAGAGAATAAAGTCTTCACCACTCACGGAAGACTCCCCTAGTACCCCAAACGTCTCGATTTGATTTCCCCTCTCACGTACAATACGTCTTCGAGTCACTTATATCAATTTAATCGTTCAAATTGAAATTCAAAGAGCAGACTCCGAATCAATTACAGATGGGTGATCGGCGGCATTCAAATACTCGCTGATAGAAATATCCTTAAAGAATGTGCGTGTGGAGAAATGTGAGCCAATATATTAAGACGTGCTGTTGGGGTGGTTTATAAAGAAGACGACTTGCGTGAGAAGTAGGGGGTATCTTTTTGGTACACTTGAAACAGCACTTGCAATCCACCCCAAAGAGAATGCTCTGTCTCAATAGTGCAGTATTTACTATTTAGGTAGTTTAAGTTTTAATAACTTAACTCTGACTAGCAAGCGCAGCGTAGGACGTCCACCAACAAGGTGGACAGACGACCTTATAAAGGTCGCCGGAAGACGCTGGATGCAGGTCGCCTCCAACAGGTATCTGTGGAGATCTAAGGGGGAGGCCTATGTTCAGCAGTGGACGTCCTATGGCTGAGATGATGATGATGATGATGATGAACTCTGATGTTTATAAGGTGATAATTATATCGATTGAAAATAAGTTAGATTACATTCTAGAATCCTTTTAAAGATGATTTTCCATGTAAATCTGAAACATCATTGGAGCGCCTGTGTTTAAGCTTTGCACATTTGAATTAAAATAAAAAGAAAGTCATCAAACCTCCCATTTCACACAAAATCATAAAACAAAGTCTGAAATAAAAATAAAAAAGTAAAAAACACTTATAATTTTACGTTCATATGAAAAATACGTCCATGTAAAACCCGCAATACAAGTCCTTAATATGAAAAGTGATTACTAGAATAAACCTTCACTGTCATATTTACGTTGTCGTAAATATGACAAAGTAAACCTTAGTATAATTTACGACAGCAATACGACACTAAGTGATAGAGAGATATAAAATTTATTCTCGTCTCTGCGACGCCGATATTATTACGATATAAAAACGGGAATCAAACGGTTCACGATTATTAACTTATTGGTTGGGCTCGGTTGAATTAAGAAAGGGTTGGGCTTGTTAATTTTATGGTGGTAGGAAAATTATTATTTTGATTAATTTCAGTTTAGTAAATACTACAAGAACTCTGCTAAAATATTCCTCTAACAAGCTAATCAAAAGTATATACTTTATTATATTTTTACATCATAGTTCTGACTTTACATAAATGCTTGTCTTTATTTCTCTGTAGTTATTAAGCGCCTGCAGAATAAAACAACGCAACAAAACGCACGATCGATATTAGAACACATCAAGAAAATAAGTGGAGAAAACGCCACAGTTAATTTAATTCAAAAAGCTTCTGCATTTATCTTTGAAAACACCGTACTGTACTAAAATAATTAATTACTTAAAACCTCTAAAATACGTCCTATTACTTCATTTTTGCGACACACCTTCAAACCACCAATCTTCATATCCAAAACATAAAACCGACACACAAACTATCAATAATAAAAATACCCTACATACCTTTACCTACACATAAAAACCTTAGGCCTTTCAGAATCAAGATGCTGCGATCCAGAAAAATTATGCAAAAAGCCTCCCTGGTCATCTTAGAGTGTTTGAAAAGGGTGAATATTTTTTTTATGGCCGGGACCCATCAAAATTTTACGCGACATCACGCCAGAGCTATATAGAATCAATCATTCCGAACGCAGAAGGTACTTTCTATTCAAATAACGTATTTTTATCGCATTTTGCTCGGGGTGTAGGTATGTACGTATCTACTTGAATTACGTATGTGATGTCGATTTTTGGTTTTATATTGTACCTATATTTATTTATAATGCAATCGTTTATTTACATAGTTATATACATAGATATTTACAACACAAAAAAAACTATCCTAGTAAAACAATAAAAATAAAAAATAAACACTATATCTAAAAAGCGTCAAAAAATTCATCCCCATCGCTGTCAACTGGGAGCGTTTATATATACTTAATTGTTAATCTTCTTGGGTTTTGGCTTGGGTCTTCTAAGTTTAATGATGTAGCTAATACCTCTGAAGTTTCAGTATTTTGTAAGAACACTGTAACTTTCCCTTAATATCATAATAATCTTTAGAATACATAGAAAAACAATATGCTCTCTTTTATAGGGCCACTTTCAATCCTGATTAAGTAAATTTGGAAAATTTCTGTAGGCACCTAGTCGTATTCTTGTTTACAATTTTAGATGACATTTTCTGATGTTCAGGAGATCACCTAATCTCAGTAAACTGAACCTGAAAATTCTACAACAAAATGTAATTTAATAAAAGTTTAGAATACAAACATATACCAGCTTACTGATCTCCTATCAATCCCCCAACTAATTCCTCTCTAATTCGACAAGCCACTGACAAACCGACGTACTAAACGACTTCAAATCCTTGAAAGTTTAATATCATTGGGCCAATTATTGCGCAAATTGTGACCGATGGCCGAGAATGGTCCATTCTCGTCCAACTAAGCAGTTATCAGGAATAATTGATTCGGAAACTCGCCCGGGGACCGACGCATTGCATTCGAACATGCAACCGTAGATTTTAAGTTAATTTTCAGTTAGGTATTGTTAAGATAACTGTGAGATTCTTTGTTTGTCATTTGTCTTCTTTTACAGTGTAAAAAAAGAACAAAATGTTGTTCTTTCAAAAATAAAAACCATAAATTATATGTTTATCATTGATATGAATATAATAAACTATTAGGTTTATACACAAACTATCCTAAAACCTTCTTCCGGGTCTAAGTTACCTCCCCTCTAATTTTCATCCAAATCGGTCAAGCCGTTTTCATGTTAACGGAAAGCGGGTTTCATTTATATATATATATAGATCAGAAAATGTAAGGAAGTAAATTAATTTCTTACACCTGTTGCATTAATGATTTTTGCTCTTAAAGATTCCACAGGCGTCAAAAGACACATCAGTTAATTTCTTCATACTTTCAAAAAACAAATAAAAATATGCCAATAATGAAACACCTTTATAAGCCAAGAAACCCCACTAACATTTTATTTTATTTTTCACTGGTAAACTTATACGGGAAAGCACATCGCGTGCATAACGCCATCTAGCGGCAACTAACGAAGATTTAATGCGAGCTGGAGATTTTGTTAAGCCAGTACAATTCGCAAACATTGATTTGTGGGCAACAGATGCTGATTTTATGGCCAATTAAAATGCCATTATGGTGAAAAAATAATTGTTGTTTATTTGTTTTTAAAAAGGAACATGCTATATGTATCTAAGTAGGTATCATTTTGTTTTAATGAATTTTAATAGTTGCCTTACTGATTTCTTTTTATTTTTTTGATTGATGTTTTTAATTTTACCAAAATAATAAACTTTTCAGCCTAGATACAACTCGATATAAAAACAAAAAATATGTTGTCACAAGTGCCTTATATAGAGTGAAGAGCAACGTCTAAATAGTCTCATTGCAGCATTGTGACTGATCAAAATTAAAAGTTACTCATGCGCTTTAAAGTTAAAAAATGTACCAAGCACTCATTCTTTAATAATATCGTTACTAACTGTAAATTAACACATTAAACTTGCAAGAAATACACCCTTCTTTTTATTTACCAAACATTCGTGCAAAGTCTTGCCACCAAACACCAATAAAAGCCATCATTTTGCAAACACTCTTGTCACTTTATTATCGTGTGTACGTCAATTCTGAATATGCATTTGGATGCAACGGCCCGAAGTATGCAAATACACATTAAACGTTTATAGGCTATAAGGAGTTTCATGTTTATGGCGAAAGCCTATGGCGTCTGGAGAGGCTTTTTCTAGTTACGATATTTTGGGTCAAAAGTTTGTCCAATATGGTGAAAATAACTGACCATTGGTGAGTGTTTCCTTTTTGCTACAAGACTGCCATAATGTAAAATTATGTTGTTCTTTGTATTTGGCAAAAAACGACAACTGACTTTTAGTTATTCACTAACAATATAGTTCTGAAATCCTAACTAAAATTAAATTTTCTTCTCATCTGCTCAGCTTTTCCCCAATGAGGTATAATAGGATCGGCAAAGTCTAATCGTGAGTCAGCTGAGTTCCAACGTTTTATATGGAGGGAATGACTATCCAACCGCCTTTCCCCAGTTACCAAGGCAACTGGTTGGCTTTCTGGCTTTTATCTCTAAAAATCGTATCGTCCCCGCCCCGTCAAGTCTAAACGCCCCCCATCACCACTAACCGTTCGATAATTATCGGCAATACGACATTGACGACGCCCCCGGGTGTCGTACGGCACGACTACGACACGACACGACACCTAACGTAGATACGATATAAATTTATTTTTATTTTCTGAACCATTACGAGAATTGCTTTCGATTTACTTACGTTAAGCAAATTGAAGTCGAAGTATTGAGTTATCTTTTGCTCTGAGTGGGTAAATGGATGGTGGTTTATTTGAGTATAAAAATATATAAATACTTATCACCAAAATATACCTATACATATTCATGGGAGATGGAAAAGCAAGCGCTAAGGACAACACTACGCGTGGACTACGGCGTAGCTCGATAAAGATTAAGTGAGTTTTGCCATATCATAAATATAACGAATACTTTTTTTCGCACTAACTTAAAGTGACCTGATAAAATTATTGGATAGATTAAAAAAGTAAAGTAGAAAGAGTGTTATTCTATTATTAGAATGGTAAATGCTAGCGAGATAATTATTTTATTTCTGCACTTTTATACATATGCTTAATGATATTAGATAAAGTACCTAACTGGCCAAATCAAATACAAATAAAGAAACAAAACTATTTACCGTCTCAATTAAGCAAGCAAACAGTAGCTCCCTACAAAATATGAGCGAATTTTACCAACCATTTGGCAAACATAGCCAATATTTGAACAAAGCCACCCCAAAAGGGTCATAGAGGACAATAATTCTGTTATTAACTACGTACAATACGCGATTACAAATAAAAGACATCGAAAAGAGCTACGTTTGTAAACTTCATTATGTAAACGTAATATCTATCACAAAAGAGAATATTTGAATATCCGCTTTATGACAAACAATTAAAGCTCAATGTCAATTGTTACAAAGAATTCACTTTTGCTGCATCACCGCAAACCAAATCACTGACCACTCAAAAATTAACCTTGCTGAGTAGAAGACAGGGTACAATTTCCTTTGTAGAAATTCGTCGGTGTATTAACAACAGGGGGTTGTAAGCCGTAGGCCTATTTGTGT
This sequence comes from Helicoverpa assulta, assembly GCA_963856015.1. Lineage (NCBI taxonomy): Eukaryota > Metazoa > Arthropoda > Insecta > Lepidoptera > Noctuidae > Helicoverpa > Helicoverpa assulta. The sequence continues at coordinate 2,966,106 of CAWLCW010000008.1, forward strand.
CGGTTTCACACTTACAACAATAGTGTCATGATTCGTGATCCCGGATTATCCGGGAACAATCCCGGGATTAGGTGGCGTTGCGGCAAACAAATGGACTCGGCTAACGAGTGGAGGAACAAGTGTTGTCACTAATGGGGCGGTCCTATTTCTAATTGTATTCATTTTTTTTTCGGGTTTTGAAGACACGTGTAAGTGTTTTGTTAAATGGCTGAATAACATAATGATTTAACAAGAAGTAGGTATAGCCTGGTTAAACCTGGTATAATAAGAAGCTGCTAAGTACAATCGAAGTCTACACTCTACATCGTTCTTATGTACTGATGAAGGTACACGCAGATACGGCCTGTTAAGTTCCTGATAAGGTAAAGCGATTATTCATCATCATCATTATTTTCTGCCTTTTTTGATCATCCCACTGCTGGGCGCAAGCCTCCTCTCACATAGAAAAAGTTAAAGTACCTATTTAAATTATTTTTCCCATCGTTAATAGCTTTAATAAGGCAATAACTTTATTTGGATTCCATACAACTGTTTTAGTTACCAACATAGTTTGGGAAAAAGGCTCGGAGGATGACAACTGTTTTAGTTCGATTTGACCAATGGGCTGCAAAAATACGGTTGGTTATGGTAAAGTAAACATTAATAGTGAAATGATGCAAGTCACCCCTAGTGTTACATTCATAGGTTTATATTCATAACGTTTTAATTGTCTCAAAGTCCAAGTTCAGAGAAACATAGCTATTAGACGAGAACTGTACATGATATCACCACTCCAACTGGTTTTTACATAAAGAATATTAGACCATCGAGCCCAAAAACCAGCTTTAATTACCCAGACACACTACAAACACATTCACACACAAACCAAATACAATATCTTTTAATCCTATTGTCATGACGCTTCATAGGGTATTTAGTCTGATTAATTACCTGACGTTTGTATGAAAACCAGTTTACATTGACCTCCCGTCCCCTTTTCGAAGCATACATTTAGGTACTGTTAAGGGAATGTTAGAAGGATGACAGAGGTCTTGTTGTATTGGTAGTTGTCACGGAGGAAGGTAAGATAGCGGAGTTGCCATAATGCAGGTAGGTCAGGCGCCTTCTTCTAGATCAAATTCGTGCGGTGGGCATGACCAAAACGATCAGTTACGATTTTACTAACGAGGTGTATGGGTTCTTTAAAACATCTATCAACGATTTTTGGTACCACAAAAAATGGTCGGATTCAAAGAATATACCTAAGGGCGAAAACAGTAACGTTCCTCGTCCGCCGCTCACCCGCATTTTGGCGCGCTACTTTCATAGTTGATTTTCCGTCATGGCACCTCCGCTAGTCATTTTGTTCTCCATGCTAGTTTCACAGGTAGTTAGCAAGGTGAATGGGACAATTAAGGTAGTTAATGAAACTACATTTGGAAGACAATATGGTTATGATTAAGCGTGTCTGTTAAATCGTCGGATTGTTGTTGAGATGTGGTATTTGTATGTATGTCTTCTTGGAATAATCTTGGACCTGTTATAATGATCTGTGGTTCTAGAATGAACGTGCTAATTAATGTTGTCTTAACTTTGATGTAAATGAGTTTTGAATGAATCTATACTTTGTATGTTTGTTTAAAGTTTTATGATGGCTCGTTTATTTAAACTATTTAAATATAAAAGCCTAACTAGCTTTTAATCCATATTTAAGGATTTTATTCTACGAAAGGCGGATGGAAGCTCAGGAAACTGGTATGATATTGTAACTAACTTAAAGATATACGACATTATCTATACCTGCAGTTCTCACATAAAAATCTTGCTGCAATCTCTGTTGAAGTACCCCGTTGAAACTCGTGACCCTTTAAACTGGTGAATAAGACAAACTTACCAGGGAAAGTGGAAACTGGACAGAACAGGATCCACCAACGACTTCTTCTGCACTTTCACTCGCGTGTAGGCACAGTCCTTGATTTCACAAGGACTTTGAAGACATGGGCATGCACGTAAATTAGGCTGATAAATCATCACTTTTTGAACGTCAAAAACAAAAGACAGCCCCCAAAACGCCCTTCACCGCTTCCTCTGTGTTTTTGCTGAGAAGAAGGAGTGGCGCAACAAGCTTCCCAGCAAGGCTTGCTTGTAGCTATCTTCTAGAGATGGTTTTAGGACATTTTTACTTGTTTACGTATAGGAGCACCGTGCTGCTCCCCTCATCGCTGCCACTGTGGTGAGGCTGTCACCAGCCTCGGACACCACGGCCTGTCGTGCAGCCGTAGTGCGGGCCGTATTGCGCGGCACGCAAATATCAACGACATTATTCGTCGGGCTCTTGTTGCCGTCGGGGTGCCAGCTGTACTGGAACCAAATGGCCTGGCACGCGACGACGGTAAGAGACCAGACGGCATGTCTTTATTCCCTTGGAAGATGGGTAGGCCTTTAGTATGGGACGCAACCTGCGTCGATACTCTTGCGCCATCCCATCTTCCAAGTTCTGCGTGCTGTGCTGCTGCTGCCGCTGCGGCCGCGGAGAACCTCAAGCGGCGGAAATATATTTTCGAACCGTTTGGGGTTGAAACCCTCGGGTCGTGGGGTCCGAATGCGCATACCCTATTTAAAGACCTGTCTAGGCGGCTGGTTGACGCTTCTCGTGACCAAAAGGCTGGCTATTACCTCGGACAAAGGATCAGCATGGCCATCCAACGAGGTAATGCTGCCAGCCTCTTGGGTACGCTCCCAGTTGACAGCGATGGGGATGAATTTTTTGACGCCTTTTAGATATAGTGTATATATTTTATTTTTTTTATTGTTCTACTAGGATAGTTTTTTTTTTGTGTTGTAAATATCTATGATATAACTATGTAAATAAACCTACCAAATAAATCAAAAGGACATTTTTTATATCGCACGTATATGTAAAAAGGGTGAGACACGATACTTGACAGGCGAACGAATGCGGAAAGCTTGAATTCTGACTGTTAATAAAAAGAAATGACAATAAGTTCTGTTTTATTTTGAGCTACTTTCAGTTTGATAATTTATAATTACATGAAATACTCGAGTATAAAAATATCCCTTGCATTACATCTGGTAACACATGAACTAGTCCCAAGGAAACTGCTGAAAACAATTACGCTCGGAGGAAAGAAAGAAAACCAATCTCCACGTCGGCAACAAAAAAAATCTAACCACACACACAAATCCCTTTATTTACTCAACAGAGAAGATCCCAGAAAATAAATTCTCAACCGATTTTCCATTACGGTCTGTCTACGGAAACCGCTAACGATTCCAGTACAGAATACAGATATACAGTTGTGAAGGCAACTACTAATGTTCGTATAAATTACACTCACACACGCATGTGCATCGACGAGCTTTTACCGGCGCTACCGATGCCGTCAGTACTGAGTGTCGTGCACTTGCGTGTGTGAGTCACATTATTACAAACGTTAGTGCGTAGCTTCACAACTGTTACAAGAGGATATGTTTAAACTGTGATTCCAGCGTCCGATCCTCCATGCTTTTCTAACTAACCAAAAATCGTATTTAACCCATCCCGTTCGCACTCTAGTGTGAAATCAGTCCGACAAATTAAATCCCGCCTCAGATTATTACATAGCTCCGTGAATGTTCATAAATAACCCGTAGGGAGGAACGCGGGAAATGTACTGAACGCACCCGTTACAATGGCGGGCTTATTTGAATTCGGAATTCTGTTTTTTTTTTGTTTCTGGCTTGTGTTTTTTTTTTGTTATTGATAGTAGGTTTAAATCGATTTTATTTGTTTGCTTCTGACATACTCAATTGTGTATGAGGGGTAATTTGATGGTAGATAAAAGAGGAGTGCCATTTCTTCACTCCTCTAAGAAGGCGACAATAGAGACTTACTTGAGGAAACAATATTATGTTACAGCTCTTATCATAACCATGCTTTGCTATCTACTTGAAGCTGCGAACCATATAGACAGCTAGCATTACCTAAGTCCCTTTACAAACCTCCTTGCAAACTACATCAATCAAACAGAAAAAAAATCAAATTAATTAACCCACGATTAAGCTCAATCGTTAGTCAAGCTATATTTTATAGAGTTCTATATTTGAAATATAGGCGGGAACGGGTTCAATTAACGGAGTACCGTTATTAATGGGACGTTCCCGGGCGTCCGATTATACTCAATCTCCGGTAATCCGCGGTGGTGAGGCGGGTTGCACTGTGAATGGTTAAAATAAGAGTTAAATGTTGTTTTAATTTTTTTGTTGTTAAATGAAGGAATCGTAATATCATAGTTGGTGAAAGAGAAAACAAGTAGTTGCAACGAAGTTCACAACACAGGATATGAAGGTTATGAATGATTTAGTTGAAACTTGCTTAGCTCCATGCGAACCAATGAACTTTATGTCTATGAGTTTCAACGAAAGATATAACTGCCGCAGAAATCTTCACTTAACATAGAAAAACTACTAAGAGTAATTTTTTATCAGCAGAAAGTATTTTCTTTAAAGTCTAAATTCTGAATAGAATAATCACATCTCTGACAAAGAAATTATTAATGTTGAAGACTGTTTAATGTGCTTCAGCTATTTTTCTCTTTGACATTTTCTTATTATTAATAGAACTATTTTTGTTTAAAAAACGTTACAACAACTCCGTACTTTAAACCCCTAAAACGACAGTTAACTCAATCCCCGTTTACAACAGTGCCACCAACCGACCCTCGTTGAAGGCACGCACTAATTACCGAAGAGAATTCAATGCTATAAATCACGGACATAATATAGCAGAGCGTCGCGTCGCTCTGGTATGCGCAGCCCAAATCCAATGCTATGCCCCCTATTTGAATTTAGTGCTGTATGTACTCTATTGAGTGTGGGTATATGGCCTGTTTGATTCTGAAATACTGGTTAGTTCGTGAAGTCAAAGAAAGGGTAATGAGCTCCTGCCGAGGCTGCGGGATTGTTCGAAAGAGTTGCCGAGGCCCTGGTACATAAAGGGCTTAAGAAGGAACCTGATGGGTTTTAGTCAGTAAGAGTTTGACACTCCAACGAATTTTTCAAATCGAATCACTTTTTCCTGAAATTACTTCGTTTTACTTACTTGGTTGAAGTAAAATAGCCACTATAAGAATATTTAGTATTATGCATTTTATATCCTTTTATTTTGTCCTGCAGTTTCAGTAGGCCGTTTGCATACAAATATAAAACACGTATCTACATGGGAGATTTTTTTACGTGCAAAAAAATTATGATAAAAACATCTCCGACTTTCAGACCGCCTTTAAGACGGACGGTAAAAATCCTCGAATTTGATTATACGCATGTTAATATAAAAAAAACTTGGTGTAAGTATAAAAAAATCCTGTAAGAAGGCGAGCTAATGTGATTGCGCCCAGGTGTGTGCGACTTGAGTATATTGCTGAGTCGCTGGGCCGCTAAAATGTGCTGCACTGACGAATGGCGGAGGAATTACATAAGTACTTTCTATTTATGTTTATTGAATAAATTTGAATAATTAATTAAATCTGACGCCAGTCTAACCAAGGGGTATCGGGTTGCCCGGGTAACTGGGTTGAGGAGATCAGATAGGCAGTCGCTTCTTGTAAAGCACTGGTACTCAGCTGAATCCGGTTAGACTGGAAGCGGACCCCAACATAGTTGGGAAAAGGCTCGGAGGATGATGATGATGACCAATAAACGTAGGGAAAGACATGAATTTGTGTAATTCGGAGGATTAACTAATACAAACTGATTTACCTACCTACATACTTGTTGATTTTACATATTTTAGCCAACTTCTGCCCTTGTCATTAGTCGTAAAAACACATAAAATGCCCAATATGTAAAAATATGGCGTAACAGAAACAGGAACTTCTGCTATTTCATAACTATTTCTTATCTTCAACAAGTTGATACAAGTATGTAAACTTTATCTAAAACATTATACAGTATTTAGTAGCTCCATTTTAAACATCCGATTTTAATGGTGATTTCTGACACAGTCTGCCTGTTACCATGGAAGCTGTCAAGGATCCGAAACGTCGGATTTAAATAATATTAATAAGGTGTTCTATTTAAAAGCCTATTTTAAAATTTCATTTCATAAACTCACGTCGGCCATTTTGAATTCCTCATCGGCCCACAGCAGCATCTTAGGCCCCCGATCACATTACAGCTTCCCTATATAAATCATTCTGCTGTCGCTTGCTATTGGATTAAGATTTCCTTCGATGTATTGGTACTCATCTCTTAGAGTGACGTCACATCAGCTTTGATGTATGAATTTCCCTTGAGACGTTTCAGTATGTAGAGAAATGTATTGGTGAAGGGGTAGTTTTAGTATTTTTAGTGGATTTTATGTTAACATATTTTGTTTAGCTAGTTTAAAAGTATGTGGTAGGGGTAAACGAGTAGACTGATTGCCTGATGGTAAGATCTGTGGACATGCGTATCAGCAGAGGTGCCGAAAGAAAAACAGAGTTACATTCTTTTCTTAATGGTTTGTAAGTCAATTTGTTTTATTGAGAAAGTTAAAAAAATATACGTTTTTCATTTTTCTAAAACATTAAAAGTAGGTAGGTTTAAACACTAAAACAAGTTATGTCCAATTTTAAAAGACTGAAATCTTAGAAATGCAAATAAACAACATCTAAAAATACATTAAGGAAAATCTCAATATTATGTTGTCCATGACATATCATGATTAATCGGATCTGATTTCCAATAAATAGATTGACACGATTTAAAACAATGATAACAAGTCTAAAACGTTTTCTAAGAATAGCTTGATCTCTCTTATAACATACATACGATAAGAAACTATTTGCATAAGATATTGGAATTCTGAGTTTTTTTTCATGAATAATTTGGTAGAGGTTTATCACATTTTCAGTTATTTCTAAGACACAGTTTCCGGCATCAAGTATGATGATGATGATGTCCTCCTAGCCGATTGTCGATCACGGCGCGGCGGTTGTTCTCATATAAGGAGATAAGCCAACTGCGCAGGACATATTATAGCGCACAAGCATAATATAGGTACTACTATAGTTATAGGCACGAATCTTGAGCTCTGACCTACATCTGCGCAGAAGTAATTTATTGGGTCTCTTTTGTGATATGAAGTGAGGCGCGGGGGCGGGCTAAAGCGGTGATTGGCCCGCAGTGCATCGCGTCATAGCCGTCACTCGGGATTGGTTCTTTGCTAGTAAATCACTTCTGCGCAGATATAGGTCAGAGCTCAAGATTCGTGCCGATAACTATAATACTCAATAATGCAGCTATGCAGATTTCTTTAAGCAATAGTCGAAACCACCATCTAAGCACGCCTACATAAACCAAGTATTACTCAAAGTAAGTATATGAATAAAATAACACCAAACTATTAAATTGGAAAACTCAGACGCTGAGTAAAATCGAAAAAGTTACACCTTACAACAAAAGTACTGATATCAAGATTATTGTCTACAAGTAATCCGTCTTTTTAGGGACTAGGGATGGGAAAAATGCGATGGTGTAGCCTCGGCTGTGTATGGAAAGAAAAAAAAATTTTTACAGTTACTTAAGTGGATGTTATGTGTATGTCTCATATAGTATTATGAAGGTGGGTCACACATAACCATATCAAAGTTTGGGCAAAATTTCAGCTACCTAATGAAATAGATTGAAGACGACCTCAAGGTCGAACTTCCGTTACAAATTGAAAAAAAATTCGTACTTACTTTTTTACTTCAAAACTTTGAACTAAGGCTGTCAGATGTCAGATAAGAACAGGAACACAAGAACTACAAAGAGTTGCCACAAAAACCAACTCCCAATAAACAAAAGTCGATTTGCCTACACCACATCCCTATTCAGTAAATATTTTATTAAAAGGGCGACGCCGGCGCATCATCAGTCTTGTCGCGCAATATAGCGCTAGACGTCGGACAAATCGTTCTGTGCGGTTGTCTTTTAACTGTTTACAAAGGGGTAGAAAGGAGTTCGATTCTGAAAGAAATTTGTCTGGGGAAGGAGGTCGAATTAAAAAGTTCGTAGTGGTTAAGTTTGGGAAATTGAGCGTCCCTGATTGATTGAAGGCAAAGAATTTTAGTTTTCAGCAGATTTATAATTATCATTCATTTTAGTTTAGGAAGTATTTCCGTGTTTATATCAACCTGAAAACTTGTATTGAGGATCTCACTGTAGTATTTAGCAAATAAACAGTACATAATATACTATACCAATATACTTACACCTAACCAATAAACTTCAATTCTTTCCAAAATTAAATGATTGTGTCAATCTGATTCAAGTAGGCTTCAAGTTTGCTAATTTCAAAACCTAAAGAAATAACATTCTACAAAATAAGTGTTTTCAAATCTTGCTATTAAAAAAACAAATGCAATTCCTTATTCAAAACAAGCGCCAAGAAAAAAGAATGAAGCTACAGAAAAAAAATTGAAAGTGGCAAAAAGAGGTGGAAAAGAGTCAGGTCCGAACCTCATTTGTCGTTCGTCGTTTAGATTACATTTCAAATGAAAAGTGGGTATAGTGTGCAAAGTTTTTTTTTCTTTCCCTTCGTCGTAAATACTTGTCAGGGCGACAACCGTTTCGGAGTGTCAAGCAGTTGACTGATTTGTTGGAAAAATACCCTTTTTTTCGTACCAAGAACGTCTTGGAAATTAGTGAACGTTTTGGCAAGGAAAATTGTGGTTTTTTTATTAAGTTCGTTTTTTGGGATTCTTTGATGAACAACTAATTTGAAATCCACCGAATTAAAAGTTTTGAAATAGGAATGAAAAGTACTAGAATTTTTCTTTCTCATTTAGGTAAGGTTTTCATTTCTGTCGATCTTTATTTATATTTTTCTAAAATGGAACGATTTGGAAAAAACTGAGGGTAATAATTTAGAATAAAATTAGGTACTTAATTTTGTATCTGATTGGGAATTATGAATTCATGAAATAGTCATTTTACTACACTAGACAGACGAATGATTAACAGGTGCATCTATATATAATTCCTCTATTCATGAAAAATATGCAAAACACATAAGTAGATAGAAAATATAAATAATAGTTTCACATTACGATAATATTATTCTGTCTTCCAATACTTTGGAAAACCCATTATCATAAACCGTTTCGAATCAACGTGACATTGTCCATCTTTGTTATATGACGTATTTGATATGATTGTACATTGAAGGTTTTACCCCTCAAGAGTCATTTAATAAACTTACAAAACAAGCAATGTATGATATGTTGGAATAGTGACACTTGGGTAAATATTTATGAATGAATTTGTGACGTCATTGCGTTTATTGTTGTGTTACGTTGGTAACGGAATTCTTGCAAGTATTATGTGTACCTATGTGGGCCGGCCAGCAGTGCCGGATTAACTAGTAAGAGTATCTTTATTACGGACGTCTACTAGTAATTTGTGCATGCACTTAGGCATAAAGGAAAACTGACTTTGATTTTTCCTACGCAAGGAAAGACCCGCACAACTGAATGTGTTTTTGCTATTCTGTCTCGATAATCCAGAAAGGCCCAACCGACTTCATAAACGTCAAAATGAAAACAAAACACGCTCAATTTTCAAAGAAAACCGAACGTGCTTATAATAATTATACGGCACTGTTCAGCACGTAGGTACAGAAATTGGTTATGATGAACTAGCTTCTGCCAGCGGTTTCACCCGTATCCCGTGGGAACTACTTCCCGTACCGGGATAAAAAGTAGCCTATAGCCTTCCTCGATAAATGGGCTATCTAACACTGAAAGAAATTTTCAAATCGGACTAGTAGTTCCTGAGATTAGCGCGTTCAAACAAACAAACTCTTCAGCTTTATAATATTAGTATAGATTAAGCAAACCAGCGACGTCTCATGATCCTTAGTAGACCATTTCCATGTTATTGGTAAGATATACAACCAAAATAAGGCATACAAAACCTCAAACTTTCTTAGCCTACTTTTTGACGTAGATACATGCCACATCCAGCTCAGCGTCCAAGCAGAGATGAGGTAATATAAAATATTCAGATACGTCAATCAATATATGAGCGCTCCGTGGTCCGATGCCCGATGTTTTCATATTTCATATTGCCACCTTTACTTTGCGTAGTATAAGAGCCTGGGTTGTATTTTAAGAGTTGGTATTTCTTACTGGTGCATTATTGTGGGAAGATTAATTTTGTTTTTTTAAGTTACACGAGTAACCATTTTATATGTAATTCCGACATCTTACACTGTTATTGACATCTGTCATCATCAATGCGCATATATACGCAATTATTCATTAGCAATTTCTAAATTAAGAGATACCTTTAGGACACATCGTAAAAAAAAGTTTCTTTTTTTGCTTATTAAAAAAGAAAAAGTTTTAGGCAGAAAAGAAGTTCTCAAAAAAAAACTCGAAAACGAAAAAATATTGGTGAATAGTTAAAGTAAATCTTAAAATCCCTGGCAGGCGAGCTCTTAGCCTAGTCAGTTTGCAGATGTAGTCCCGGTCGGAATATTGGTAAAAAACAATATTTTATAGCGGTCGCTAAGCGACTCCGCAAATATATGCCCGTGGACGTCGCGCGTTGGGTTAACATGAGATTAGGGTCGTGGGGATTTGTCTTACGATATGTATATTTTTTTTTTCAAGTTTTATTTAGATTTTAAAGATGATTTAGAATGATCAATTTGTAACTATTTATTAATCTGCTTGATCCAAATCTGGTATTCAGCTACATAGTATTAGAGCTAGTGTATTTTTAATAATCTTTGGTTATAGGCTTAATTTATTCAGGTTTATGTTGGTGCTTAAAAAATAATTTTTGAAATCCACAAAACAAAGCGTTAGTAATTTTTGTTTTTTCTATATAACACCAAATTTTCTTCTAGCAACACTATACAATTCTGAAATTTCATGTCTGCATTTACCTAAATCATATTTTTATAAGAAAAAAATACTTATTTCTCAAGTGACCAAACTTATTCACAAAATATTCCTCTCATCCACGTACGTTCCCATCACATTAACTATTGACAAAATAAAAATGTAAAATGGCGGACGACTCGGCCGTTACAACCGTCGGTTACTCCAAGGAGCCATTCCATTTTCGAATGTTCCCGCCAATAAATATGTTATAGAGTTACAATGAGGGATAAACGCTTAGGGGCTCTTCGCCACTTCCACGTAACTTTATATTTGACGTATCTGTGTCTTTTTGGGTTGTATGTTGTATGGACATGGGTTTTTTAGGGTTAAATATTTTTTGGAATAAAGGGCTGTTGGTTTGTGGGTTTCTTATTTTTTTGGGTAAAAATGTGACTAACGGCCAGTTTCTTCATCAAAAGTTAAAGTTAAAGTTATGGCTAAAGTAATGTCTAAAGTAAAAGTAACGGTTAAATTAAATTTTTCTATGAATTTTGCTGTCAGTTTAGCCTTGAAAAAACGAATTTGACCGTTACTTTTACTTTAGACATTACTTTAACTTTAACTTTTGATGAAGAAACTGGCCGTAAGTATGATTAGATTGGCTGGCAGTATAAAACATGCTTGACTACCAATTTTTTGTTTTAATAAAATCTAACGAGCGAAAAATTATTAAGCTAACCCTTTTTTTCTATTAATGTTATAGATATACCTTTCCGGAGAAAATACATATATCAGCATTGACTTTTAAATGTTTATTTCATACATAAATTAAATAGATAATAATTTTATGCCTACTATATCATAATCTTTTTACCTATGTCATAATCAGCTAACGTAAGTTTTTTGCGTCAATCACTGAGAGACGATAAAACTGCATTAAATAAGATTATGTAGTATTTGATAAAAAATACAGTGTCTATAAATTTCACGTTATGTAGGTTATGTCTTAATGCTTTTTTATTTTTATCGAAAGATTATACACACGTTTATTTACACCTTTTTTTTTTTTTTTTTTTTTCCGACGTCAAACTCGTCAAGCTGATTTTTTCTGTCTGTTTTATGAAAAAAAAACTACTAATATTAAATATTATATTTTTTAACCCTTCAACGGTCGTAGTTATTCTCACCAAAAATCTACTTTCAATAATGATAACGACAAACAGACTTTGAAAGCGGTAAGTACAATAAATTTGACAGATGTCAAAAAGATCCATAGAGATTCGAGAACCCTCGGAAAACCTCGTAAGTTAAAAAGTTATGTAGAAGGAAATTAAAAGTTTTACATAGTTAGGTACTTACATACCAAACTTTCAATATTTTGTTTCCTGAATTGTTATCTTTGTTTGTACCGTATACTTAACGGCTGAAGCTTTTTGTATTTTACTGCAAACAGGTTTTTTTCGTCTTACATGTGGATTTTTGAAGATAACTATGAGTATGCGTCCGATCATACCAGACTTTCTAATTTCAACTTTTTTTATTGCTCCATTTTAAATCGAGTAAAAGATTTCAAGATGCTACGAACATAGAACATACAGTTACATACAATCTCCAACAAAAATAGATTCTCTCGGTTCACACATTCTTAGACATGTTTCTAGGTCACGGACGAGATCTATAGACGAAATTAGCTATAGCAAGAGAAAGTGCTACGATAGTAGTGGGTAAATTCGACTCGGCTATCAGTCGGTTCCATGGTGTAACGGTTAGCACTCTGGACTCTGAATCCAGCGATCCGAGTTCAAATCTCGGTGGAACCTGATCTTTTGGCAAAGAAAAGGTTAGGGAAGATAATGGTCCGTTTTGTTGAAATTGCTCTTGTCAAAGTTAGTTTAGTTATGTGAAAAAATTTAGATAGGTATAGTTTTATAGTGTTTAAAAAAGATAGAATTACGAAAAACTGTACTTTTGACCTACCATTATTTATTATAATTTATTCATCCCAATCTTTATTGTATAATAATGTCAACGCTGACAAGACTAATCGATCGTATTATCGAAACAGTTAGTACCCAAATCATTTAATTTTTTTATGCTTAATATGTATTTTTTTGCTATCTTTTCATTCATGCAAGTCTTTTGTTAGTAATCTCAATTGTCCTCAATAGATAGTCATAAAAAATGATTATGTAATAATGTTTAAGGTCACAATATCCTTTTTTTAACATTCCGATAACATAACGAATAATGTTTGAATTTTGACGTAACTGAAATACTTAAGTAGTTTAATTTTAAATAAAGGTTAACAAAATATATATCACTAAGATTGCTTGGCTAATCACTACATAGTATAAAACAAAGTCGGTTCTTCTGTCCCCATGTCCCTTTGTGCGCTTAAATCTTCAAAACTACGCAACCGATATTCATGTTGTTTTTTTTTAATAGATAGAGTGATTAAAGAGGAAGGTTTATATGTATAATAACATACATTAAACAGTGCCGAAATACTCTTAACTCGTGCGGTCGCTAGTTATAAAATAAAAAAAACACATTGTTAGCTATTGATAGTGCTAACAATGTATTTATTATTTGGACTGGATGTAAAAAACATACTAACTTCCTCCATAAAAAAATCTACCAAATTCCATAATACTCCACCTGCATAAAAAAATCACATCATCATAATTCCAAAATCAAAATTGGGTGGAGTTCCCCAATTTATCAGTCAACTAAAAGCCCTGATACACTGCGATATGCTAAACCCTTGCTAATTACCATATGTATGTTAAGCATTCATGTGTCTGGCCGCGCCCTTACGAATTTACTGATTACTTTAATTAAAAAAGCGAACTCTTTCGCTGGAGCGCCTTGGGATTTCAAGCGTTAGTATGTGGATTAAAAATCCTGTTAGTTGGCACTGTTGGTAAGTAAACGTTTAGTTAACTATTGTTTAAAGTCACCGCAAAAGGTAAATACTTGTTTTGTTGCACTTATGATTAGTCTATACTAATATTATAAAGCTGAAGAGTTTGTTTGTTTGTTTGAACGCGCTAATCTCAGGAACTACTGGTCCGATTTGAAAATTTCTTTCAGTGCTAGATAGCCCATTTATCGAGGAAGGCTATAGGCTACTTTTTATCCCGGTACGGGAAGTAGTTCCCACGGGATGCGGGTGAAACCGCTGGCAGAAGCTAGTATAGTATACGTATTAAGCCGTTCTGAAATGTATTGGCCTATAAATAGGTTAGAGAGTTGAGGTAATATCTGGTATACCTGCTGCGGTAATGCTTGAAAGAGTTTCCGAGGTCCTGAGACACATATGGCTCTAGAAGGAACATTATGGTGTTAAGTCAGTGAGAGTCGTTCGCGCTTTACCCATAGAGGGAAGGGACATTTAAACATTTGTTACTGACTCTATAGTATACCTCCAATAAATGTATTTTTTTTATACCTCGATAACAAATACACTTATATTATTCACTAGCTGCTGCCAGCGGTTTCACCCGCATCCCGTGGGAACTACTTCCCGTACCGGGATAAAAAGTAGCCTATAGCCTTCCTCGATAAATGAGCTATCTAACACTGAAAGAAATGTTAAAATCGGACCAGTAGTTCCTGAGATTAGCGCGTTCAAACAAACAAACAAACAAACAAACTCTTCAGCTTTATAATATTAGTATAGATAATTTTGCTCACCTTTCAGTTAAGTTTACCTTAACTTTCAATGTGTAACCCACCACAAAACTAGGGCTGTCACTTTATGTTAATAAAAAGCCGTTATAATATCATAATAAAATATATTATAGCCGTAATAGCTAATAATTAATTAGATGAAATTGTTTAGTTAGCACAGCGACCTAATAAATAAGTCGAGCTTAGTAAGCAATTTTTCATTGGAGTTTTTGTCTAAATGAATAGGACTCAAATGCAAACATCATCCTCCGAGCCTTTTCCCAACTAAGTTGGGGTCGGCTTCCAGTCTAACCGGATTCAGCTGAGTACCAGTGCTTTACAAGAAGCGACTGCCTATCTGACCTCCTCAACCCAGTTACCCGGGCAACCCGATACCCCTTGGTTAAACTGGTGTCAGACTTACTGGCTTCTGACTACCCGTAACGACTACCAAGGATGTTCAATGACAGCCGGGACCTACAGTTTAACGTGCCATCCGAAACACAGTCATTGATGTCTAAGACATGCTTAGAAAGTACATACAAACTTTGAAAAGTTGCATTGGTACTTGCCTGACCTGGAATCGAACCCGCGCCCTCACACTCGAGAGGTTGGTTCTTTGTCCACTAGGCCACCACGACACAGGACTCAAATCTAAGAACCACAGTCTAAGAAATCTGAGCAGTTTCTTATCGAACACTTGCAAGTGAACCGTCATGTGCCAAATCATTTCCCAACGACGTTTACACCATGACCCGGTATGGCTAAGTAATGGCGTCCACGGCCGATTTCAGCCACAGCGGCTGTTCTCATTTAATGAGATCAGCCAGCTGCGCAGGACATATTATAGTGCACGAGCATTTGCGCAGACACAGGTGCACTCCTTATTCCTTCACTCTCATAACCCGATGGGACGGCTATCCGACACGACCGGAAAGAGATCAGGCGCAGGACCGACATTTACGTGCTCTCTGATGCACGGGTGAATCAATCACCAACTTCCAGACTACGGGCTGCTTTGTGAAAGTTTAAGAAAACCCACAAAGCGATTTCGGCCCGACCCGGGAATTGAATCCGAGTCCTCGAGCCCTGCAGCCGCGCTTGCGACCACTAGACCAACGAGGCAGTCACACACAGCGGCTAAGTACTGCGGCGGCTAAGTACACCACAGTTGTACCTACTGTGTTTTATATGAAGCGACTATCCACCTGATCTCCTCAACCCAGTTCCTTGTGTGACCTTATATACCCTTGGTGAAATTGGATGTAACACTTTCTGGCTTTGACGTTGTCAAACGTTGTCAAAGATCACCTGACCCACAAATTACTTCCAAAATACAAAAGCTCATACTAAAAAATCACCATTATTTCTGTGGCAACCCTTAACTTAACCCTTCCGATTACGAGCGATGGTTATCTTATAGAACTCACGCGCTGCCCACATTACTGGTGAATTATTATTTCTGATTAATAAATTGTGTGTCCCGGGAGACTGCCTGCTCCACACTGTCACGACTTGTCACAGCAATGTTGCTAGTTGAAGAAAATTATGGGGTAAATGCGAGAAAAACTCACTGAAAAGAAGGGAAAGACAAAAGTGTACTTTTGTTATATTAACGTTTAAGATACTAATAGGAATAGGACACTAGATAAGTTTTTAGGTACTTGTCAATTTCCCGAGAATAAAATCAAAAGTTTGTTTAACTATCTTGAAGGAAAACTTCTACTGAAAAACTATTAGAAACTGAACAATTAGAATTGTAACATGTTAGAAGAGCGAAGTATTTTGTTGATTCTTACTGAAACTGGCGAATTTTCAGTATTTTTGCCAGTTCAGTAGCAAATTTTCACCTGGCAACCCCTTCCGATCGTGTCACGCCGTCACACCGTCAATTACGTTATTTGATGCTTTTTCATTAAAGTAATAAGATACCCAGGAGGCTTTGGGCGGGACTGGGTTACTTGGGTGTGATCGACGGCCAAAATAATCTGGGGACGTATTTTAATACGAATTATTACCACTTAGGGCCTTTTTTGCCAAAACTCGACATGTCAGGCGATTTTTTTTTATATTCAAAACCTTGGCTTTTGGTAATTAAATGGCACGATGTTTAGTTTGTTTTATTTTTTGGTAGAAAATAGGTTTTTGGGGCGGGCCTTTGTAATTGTAGGGTTAGACAAGTATGACATAATAGGTGTAATTTGAAACAATGCTGTGTTGTTTTTATGTTGCTGATTTAGATTTAATGATTCAATTTAAGCAAATGCTCGCATTCGTCAAAGTAGAACAAAAATATGGATATGCAGCAAAATTTGCTGTTTGGGCCTAATTTTGTTTAAATAGCAATTTTTTTCATGTCTCGTAGATATACTATAGGTAATAAAGTCCAACTAATGATTTTGTTTTGTTTCCCAGCAGAATCTCAGGGTTGGAAAAAACATGACATTTTCAGTAGTTTATTTCGATAAAAAAAAATAACAGAAAAATAATAATCATCTCGTAGGTCTTGAATCAAATTAATAAACCAACTTCCCTATAAAAATTGTAAAAAAACTCTAAATTAAAAATCAACAAAAAGTATCCGAGGTTCCACCGAGATTTGAACTCGGATCGCTGGATTCAAAGTCCAGAGTGCTAACCATTACACCATGGAACCGTGCTGGATGAGACAAGAGTAGCGAAATAAGATACCACTATCTTCCTAACAACATTGTAATAATTTAAACAAAATAGCCACTATTATATTGTCAGAGTAAATTAAACCTTAGTAGTTGAGCATATAGTACATTGTTGTATAGCAGTTTATTTTCTTGACGCACTTGTTTTTGTTAATGTCGATAATTTTAATGAGAGCGTCACGAATTTCTTAGAATTAATATTGATGCATGAACGAATAGCTTAATGGGCTTATTAATTTAGTTTTTTACTTTCAGCGTTTTACCAGGGGCATGATTCCGCTATTTTACTTAAAAGCGACATACTTACGATTCACATCCGACTGATATCCAATCCCGACTCAATTACGATGGAAGCGTATGTGGCATTCCACTATTTATTCTTTGAAATAAACGTTTTTATCCTTTTCTGTCATTCAATAATGAATCATTTTGTCTGCAAATGATTTACGATTGCAATATGATTGTAGAGCAAACTACCGTATAGGGACCAAAATCACCAAAATAGCAGACCAATTGCAAACCAATCGAATGTCGTTGGAATACGATTGGTCTTATATTCGTAGCAGAATCAATTTCTATTCAATTTTGACATTATCAATTTAGGAGAATCGGGCCCCTGGCAATGATGTGCAGTGGCTGCTTGCTGTCTTAGATAAAATGCGCTCCAGATTAATTACTTCAGAAAGTCTAATTAATTACTTAAGAAACTATTATCCTACTTCAGAAAGTCTGTTCAACGTCTTGTCTTCATTATTTATATCTTCTTCCATGCTCTGAACCTAAAATCATTGTCTGTCTATCAATAATTAAGTTTAATTAACAATTCTGATTTCCTATTATAAAAAAACTTCAGGCACAGTTCACGCCAAATAAGTTTCACTAATTGAATATTTGACATTTTTAATGAAAAAAATATTATCCTATATACCTATTATCCTATATAAAAATATGTTGTGTTTTAGTTACATGTCTCACTTATATACTATTTAACTAAGAATTAAGTAGTTGCTTTACACGGCGAAAGCAAAAAAGGTCACAAATGTGATGCTGATTGCCGTAACATTATCAAAATATTTTTGTTAATTATCTATAATTATATTTACTTATCCTTGTAACACGTGACATTGGGTAAATTCAATGAATATTCAAATTATTTATTAGAACAAGTGTTTTGTACGAAACTAATTGATTCAAATCTGTTGTGACGTCATTAAACAGATTGATTATCAATTGATTTATTTATGATAATTATTTTCTTACCTATGTAAGTAGGTAGTATATTTATACCTATATCTTAAGCCAAGATAATCCTTAAATAGTAAACATTAACTTGAAAAGACAAAAACATAATAATGATTAGGAAATAGACAATAGGACGGTGTAAATTCCTTAAAATTGACGTCAGGGAAGGCGTCTTCAGTCACAAAGTACAGTCGGCATCCAAAGAGAGTGATAAAATGATTCTGATAGAATGAAATTATAGGTAGGTAATTAGAATTATTATTTGCACCCGATGTACTGATGAAGATATACCTACAAGTAAATTCCGTTGAAGAAACCCAATATTAAAAAAAAATAAAAAATAAATAAATAGCTTGAAAAATTAAATTCCACGTATCACATTAAAAAAAATCTCAATAACTGAAGTTATGATGCTATTCCATCTCATAATAAACCGGTTTAGCTCATTTTGTGCACCTTTCTAAAAAAAATGAAAACGTTCTAGAAAAATACACCAATAACTACACACACGTAGAAACAGATATCTAATTTCGACCAATCGTTCATCGGTTCCATGGTGTAACGGTTAGCACTCTGGACTCTGAATCCAGCGATCCGAGTTCAAATCTCGGTGGAACCTGATCTTTTTGTGCAATTAGCATACTTGTCTTAGTAAATTATTATGATTTTAATTTATACAAAATCTTAGGCGGTTCAATTTAAGTAGTTGTTTAAAAAACTGTGATTTTAAAAAGTTTTAGTGTTGCTACAAATTCTAAGTGAAAGTAAAATATCTATTTTTAAAGATTACACACGTTTTGTCGATTTCACCGGTTAGTCTAATTTTATTACACTTCTCAGATGTCATACGACTTTTTTCTGATTTAAATATAAAAAGAAGGAAACATGTTTTTATATTCTTAGGTAAAAAATATTCCGCATCCAAAAGATAGGTATTTAGTATTGTATGTAAATCTGTATAAATTAAGTATCTGAGTAGAATTATTAGTTTTGTTTCTAATGCTTTTACTTACATTAATCAAATTGCAAGTCAATTTTTCACAATCAAAAATATCGATGTTGCATATGGATTTCAAATTGGTAGCTAATTATCAAAACTCGTCCAAACAAAGCGATTGAATCGTCCAGTTATCAAACTGATAACCAGAGTTCATATAGCAAATGGACAAGATATCGATCAAGGTGAAGTACAGTCAACGACATTTAACTAATATACTTAATGACTGCCTCGTTGGTCTAGTAAACTTTCACAAAGCAGCCCGTAGTCTGGAAGTTGGTGATTGATTCACCCGTGCATCGGAGAGCACGTAAATGTCGGTCCTGCGCCTGATCTCTTTCCGGTCGTGTCGGATTGCCGTCCCATCGGGCAATGAGAGTGAAGGAATAGGGAGTGCACCTGTGTCTGCGCAAATGCTTGTGCACTTTAATATGTCCTGCGCAGCTGGCTGATCTCCTTAAATGAGAACAGCCGCCGTGGCCGAAATCGGCCGTGGACGCCATTGTACTTAATAAAAAATAATAATTTCTTTGTTTGTTTGAAGAAACTTAAAAAACAATCCATGCAAACTATTCTTCATTGTTGGAAAGCTACACTCTTCCAGAGTAACATATGCTAACTATACTGATATAATAGAGAGGAAATATTGAATTTGTTTATACCCTAAAGGCTCTGAAAGTACTGAACCGATTCGTAAAATTCTTTCACTGTTGGGAAGCTAGACTATAATGTAGGTTACAGGTTATATTTTGTCCGGCTACGGGCAGTAGTTCCCCCGGGACGCGGGTGAAACCGCGGGACACAGCAAGTTTGTTATAAAATGTATAAGTAATTTTATTATCAAACATAACTGCAAGTAGATACCTACACTACAGTAACGTAAAACGTATTTTTCATATTTAAGATAATCTTTGTTTTTGTATACTTAATACTTATAAAACAAAATAATCTAGCATGACGTATAAAAAATACCAGTGGGAAAGTAGCGTTGTGATAAAGAGAAGTACTGAGAATCCACAGATTTTCCAAAGTCCAGTAATATCAAGGAACAATATAATAAATGTTTTTTTTTCTTCTGTTTTTAGTGTAAATATTACTTTCTTTATTTAATAGATTAAAGTACCAAAATTACAGTAATTATTTTAAGGGTGATTTTGAGCAGTTTTTTTATGGGTTACTATACTAATTTGTCCGACTGTACCATCTATGGTGTGTTATGGGTAATCGTGGCCATTCGAGTGGTTGTCTACCCATTTACCTAATAACTGCCGTAACAAGTGGTGTGGGGTGACCACATTTTGGGGTGGCTTTTCTTTATAAAATTCCCAGATTTTGTTGGGTGTTTTCTGTTGTTTTATTTTTCAAGTCTATCTTCTAGACTTATTTCTTGCCTAGTTTCCAATGACTTCTTATTTAACATTAATCATTTTATTTAGGTTGGGATAATCGGGAAAATACGTCCCTTAAGAAAAAAGCAACGGAGTCATTAAGTCTTGCAAGCAAAAAAATAATGCTTTTTAAGCTAGCTTTAAGTAGGTCATCTATAAGACTATCAATCTTTGGTATTAAATGTAAAAAAACAGCTTAATATCGACGCAATAATCAGACATCAGTCATTTTATGCTACGGATTCAAAAAATTACACAAATCATAATATTGTGAATCATAACTCATACGACATTTGAAGTCTAATCCAAAGTGCATTTCCTCTCAATGAGTCATACAGAATGCACGTTGCATATAAACTCACGTTATTAACATAGGTACAAACTTAACATGAGTTATTTAACAGGTAGTTAGATGAACAACCATTTCACATAATAAGGTAATGTTTGATGACATGGTAATTCAAGAAAATTGGTAGTTAGAAGTTTCCAAAAAATAATCTGGCGATGTAAATTTATCATCATCATCCTCATCTCAGCCATAGAACGTCCACTGCTGAACATAGGCCTCCCCCTTAGATCTCCACAGATACCTGTTGGAGGCGACCTGCATCCAGCGTCTTCCGGCGACCTTTATAATGTCGTCGGAATGTAATTTTATGCTCGCCAAATTCTCAGAAAATTCGCTGACGTTTTGTATGGTAAGTACACCACAAGTACTTGAGTAGATAATGTCTTCTACTTATGTAGACAAATACAGCTTTCTAAACATGATACGAGAGATCTGAACATCAGGATCACCATGCTCTTTGAACATACGGTTTATAAGGAACATTGTATACCTAGTTGAAAATTGTAAGCAAGATAAATGTTAAAATGCAAAATTGTCGTTGTCGTGACAGACAAAAAGGTCCATTGCTGGAGAAAGGCCTTCTTGAATTGACAAAGTACCTTCTAGAATTTACTGTTTGGCGATTAGGTACCTCAATATATTAAAATTGTGAATAAATAGGTACTTTAAATTCTTACCACATTCCTTTTAAGTTACTTAACTGACGATTGTTCTTTCCTTATCGTTCAACAGATGTTTCAAAGTCAATGTCATCAAAACTGATACAAGGATGCGAGAAATTCCTGATAAGATAAAACGGATTTTTAACAATTTATCTTCTCCATTGCTTCCTTAACACTTATCAGTAAAAACGTAACTCTTTGTAAGCCAGCATTCTATAACAGGTTCAGCAATAATGTCGAAGTCTTAGAAAATACTGTTATGTAAACTCAGAATAGGTTTTGTTTGGATTATTATTCATAGTATCGCGCGACATAATTACTATGACAATTCGTAATGTGTGAAATATGTCACACTTATGAATATGAATAGGTAGAATTTTTAATACAACCACAAAGGACGCGGCCATTAAATGCCATAACGACTTTGCTCAATCATCTCAGCCTCTTCTCAATCAGAAAAAAAGTACCAAGAGTATTCAGCACATCATTTGTTCATTACTCCAGATATCTTCAAGATCATTTTTAACCTAAAATTAGCTCTAAAAACCAAGAATAACTTCGAAAAGGATAATAAAATCCTGCACGTGCCTATCCTCCTTTTCAGCATTTCTCAAATAAATAATCCTTAACCACAAGTATGGAATCTTTTAGCTCATAAATAGCAACAGATTGGCATATTAAAAGCAACAATAACCGCAGATTAGCATATCAAAAACCACACCCACAAATCAGGAACCACCCAAGACCTTAAGGAAAACCATCTCACAAGTCTCAAAAAATTTACAGAATCCCAGACAAGTCAAGTACAAGATGATACGGCTGACACATCTTTTAAATTGGTCATATCGGATATCCGGAGTTAACCAAGGTAAGCCAGACAGACTGTAATTTCCTCAAATAAAAATATCTGAGAACTTGCATAACTTTATTGTGTAAGATCTGAAGGTTGATGGGGATTTACCTGGAGAGAAAGTTCCGAAGGTGAAAGCTTAAATTGGGACAAGGTTCCAAATATTTATTAGGCATATTCCAAATATTTATTAGTATTTGGGCAAATGATTAGGTGGTTATTGAGAGAGGATTTGAAGACGTGATAGAGTAGAATATGGTGTTTTATGGCACGAACGTGTGTGAATTTTGATTGAAATCAAAATGAATGTATCATTAGCGTTCCAAAATGTAGATATGGTATTATGTGGTATTATAAAAGTAACGTAGAATAGAGATATCGATGAATATCAGCTAAAATGAAAGCAAATTGTATTGGTAGGTTTTCCTATCATGATTAGTCAGGAAATCAGAGCATTGTAAAAAAAGTACACTATGAATTGATGAAAGTTAATCAAATCAAAAAGGTTTACATTTAACAAAGATGTGCAATAAAAATAGGAATTGCTACTTTTGACGCATTATGCCGAATGACGAACATGCCTATCAGTTGGATTGTTTTTCGATTAGAAGTCATCTATCATTTTATCTAAATTGGACATTGTTCCCGGTTTATCAACTGAGCCACTGGTCTGTTTAGTGACATCATTCATAGACACATTATGTAGGGTATTTTATGTAGTTTAATCGAAATTACTTAATGTCAAGTTGTATAAATCATATTTGCCGTATACTCACACAGGGATTCAAACCAACTATAATCAATATCCTTTTCTGAATAAAACAACTATCGGCATTAGCTGGTCTTCAGTCACATATACTTTACTGTTCTAAATATGGCTTTATTCTACACCATAAATGATGGAATGAACTCTTCAATTGAACGCATCATATTATTTATCTAGGTACATTAAAAGTACCTACAGTAGTAGTAGTCTGACACCAGTCTAACCAAGGGGTATCGGGTTGCCCGGGTAACTGGGTTGAGGAGGTCAGATAGGCAGTCGCTTCTTGTAAAGCACTGGTACTCAGCTAAATCCGGTTAGACTGGAAGCCGACCTCAACATGGTTGGGAGAAAGGATCGGAGGATGATGATTAAAAGTACCTACATACAGCAGTTTCTTTGAACTTCTTATACAGTTTATCATAGTGGTCGTGACCTATCTGTTTTGCGGGAAATCCCGTTGGCACACGTGTTTCTAATCAATAGTACCTAGCCTAGAAACTAAATAGACTTGCCTATCAGAGTCATGGGACAGGAAAATTATTTAATTTTAATACCTATTAAATTTTTCCAGAATTAAAAATTAATGAAGCTGACTGAAAACTTCTTCCGAAAGACATTGATGGAAGTATTTTATTTTCAAAATCTCGTCTATTGGCCGTGCTTAGATCTTGTGTTGGCAAAGGAACATAGCAAAACTATATTCAGGTTTTTTTTTAGGACAGTTTTTCCTTCACTTTAATTTATAGTCACCCCAAACATTGTCACAGTACTAACTGTACAGTAATTATAGTAAATGTGTTAACTATGGTGGTTAAATGGAAGCTAGTCACGTTATGGCTTCATTCTATACTCAGACAGACCTATTTTTTATATGATTGATGTATCGTCTTTTTTTTAGCCCACTGTTTAAGTGATTGGTATGAAGGTTTACTTCAGAACGGACTGTGTTAGATTGGAAGAGATAGTTAGCATTCACGAATATGGCTTTGTAATCTATGTTATACTTACTTGGACGGGATTGGTTATATTATATTACTTATGGGTAATACTTTCTCGTGGACATCTTATATAGATTACTTTTCATAGGCTACTTTTGATCCAGGTGCATCGAGAGTAATTTCGTCAGTCTATGGTAGTAAATACTGCAGAAATAGCTAACAGAACAGTATCAATAATTTTACAGCTGTCGTCTTTTTACTTCGCACACAAAGGAAGCTTAGTTCCCTTCAGCAATACTTTGTTATATCAACTGAAGTGTCAATTGTCTGTACTCAATTAAAGTACCTACGTCATCAGACACACGCCAAGGTCATTCGAGCATATGACTGCATATGCCACTTAGGTACTATGATAATAAGCTTGCCTTATCATGCTATCATACTACGTAACGTGATAAGATTTTAATTACTAATTCATAACCGATGTTGTTTGTGATAAAAAGATCTTCGACCTTTCTTGTTGCTATGCTTGAATGTCATCAGGTGTGTAAACTACGTAAGTATTGTTCAAACAATGTGTAATTATGAATGGACAGATGTGAGAGAGATGAGCTATAGATGGATTAGCAACCGTCTCTTTTTGGCACTCAAAACTGGATCATGAGCAACTTCAATGAATGGTATAGTGGGGCTAGTTGTTCGGGCTGTCATTTATACATCTTTGACGGTCTTAACGGGTATCTGTCAGTCTTGAGAGGTATATGTGAGTCTACAGGTATTTAAGCATAGTCCTTCATTCAGTGTATTAGTTTTTATGGTCAGAATGACAGGGGCCCGATTCTCCTAATTTTACTTAAGCGACGATCGATCGACGTTCGACTCGATTCGACTGAGATCCAATCCCGACTCGATTACGATTGAAGCGTATGTGGTATTCCGCTATTTTTTCTTTGAAATAAACGTTTTTATCCTTTTCTATCATTCAATAATGAATCATTTTGTCTGCAAATGATTTACGATTGCAAAATGATTGTACAGCAAACTACCGTATAGACCAAAATCACCAAAATAGCAGACCAATCGCACACCAATCAAATGTCAATCGAATACGATTGGTCTTTTATTAGTAGCAGAATGCCCGATATGGTTAAAACTGCTATTGCGATCATATTGCAATTCGATTTCTATTCGATTTTGACATTATTAACTTAGGAGAATCGGGCCCCAGTCCCTTTAAGTAGGTACGGTGGTACTCAGAGGAATCCATATTAGCAAGCTACTTACAAAATAAATTAAGAAACTGTAGACCAGAGGTACTCAAGTAACTTGTATTAACTTTTAATAATTTCTATTAGGCGTAATAGAGGCCGATAACGGTTATCATAACAGTTTTTCGTCTATCAATTTGTTTACTGTTAGAATTCACCCTAAAGTACCTCTTTCGATAGAAAAGATTAGACCGTTTAGGCTTGTTATCTTCACTTATTTAAAATACTAGGAGTTTAGAAGGAAAATATATTTGCATCCGACTTTACTTTGAGTTACTATGAATTTTAGTTAAATATTATGTACTAATGCATATTTAAAATGAATGTAAGTAAGTCATTAACCTTTTACAGGTCACAAAAACAATTAAGATAGCTTTAAAAACTGTACACATCAACATTTAAGATACTGAATAAATTGATACTAAGAAAAACAACTGTTATGATGACGCTATCATCCGTATCATCCGTCTCTTACATCACGAAGCGTTAGACAGAGACAAAACAAATCCATTCTAAGCTCAGGGGAATAACATCGGACCAATTTAAATTCCAAAGAAAAAAAACTGTTCAGGTATAAATCAAAGCATTTATTACAACACACAAGAAAAATCTTCTCATTTACGGCAGAGAGCGATTACCTCCGTTTCTACGACGAGCGTTTCTTCTGATTATCAGAAGGCGAACTGACACAAGAAGCTATTCACAGCACTTAAGTCCAGGGATCACTACACTTCATCACCGCATCACGAAAGTGAAGATAGACTCGATGACGTCATCCAGGTCTTTGCTGAAGGGAGAAAGTTGGGCTTCGTATCCTCCAGTGCTCTTCTCCTTGCCAGCTACCACAAGATGGCAGCCAGCACCGAGGAGTTGCACCCTGTCGCCTTTCCACCGCTTGCTGATAATCACCATGCCATTATTCCCCACTATGTTAATCACTCCATGGTTATCCGTCACTTCGACACGGCAGTCGTTCCCCACGACTTCAATATCACCGTGGTTGACAGAAACCCTGATGATACAGTTGTTTCCGACTATCTTCAGTTGCGTAGGATTCACTTCCATGGTCACCTTCTTCTTATTACCGAGGATTGAGTACTTCTTCATTTTGTTTATTATTTTATTTTTATTTATCTTCAAAAGTGAAAATATGAAAATTCTATTTTGGAATTTACGACGATTTATTATTATATATTAGTTTTCAGTGTTTAACACGACTGTTGCTTGCTGTAGCTGAGTAAGCGAATGAAATTTTTGTACGGCGCGCTCTTTTATATGCGTCAGCGCAAGACGTTCGAGCGATAGGGAGTCCCCTATGCGTCACTCATTCAATGTAACGTGAATCGGTCGGAGTATCGACCACCTGTAATGATCATACTGTATACTAGCTATAGTTATTCCCCCAAATTGGGATGTAGGTTATATACTTTTTAACGGTATTTGTTTTTAATTTTGTATTTTTTAATTTATCGCGAATTATCGATCTTTAAGTACTGTAGTGTGATAGATCTTATTTCATTACTATTTTATTTTTATTATGTTGTATCGTTTGAGGGCAAAAGCCTTATGTCATTTTTTAGCGATAAGCATTGAAGCTGAAAATAGATATTTATCTACCACATGATTTTCTTTAAAACCTCTAAATATGAAAATAAAAATGTTCAGTCATTTTTACTGAAATAAATTGGTTTTCTATGAACAAGGAATTTTGCTGTAATGCGTAGTTTAATTCTGATAAATATATAGTTCAGTGGCCGTGTTATGTAGCCATCATTTCAATAGATAAAAGAGTATCATGTTTAGATATAATGTTTAGATTTGAATAGATATTAAAAACAGAAAAACACTTTGTTGACTAAGTACTCACAACAACAGTGTTGTCTAGGTATCTCTAATATATAAAATTCTCGTGTCACAGTTTTCGTTCCCATACTCCTCCGAAACGGCTTGACCGATTCTCATGAAATTTTGTGAGCGTATTGAATAGGTCTGAGAATCGGCCAACATCTATTTTTCATCACCCTAAATGTTAGGGGTAGTCCACCCCTGATTTTTTTTTTTTATTTTTTAGACAAAATTTTTAGTTTCTATTTTTTTATGATACAACATACAAAAATACATACAATCCTTAATTTTTACCCTTCAACTATCAACCCTCATTTTTTAATAGTAATTTAATCAACCTCACGCTCCCCACTCTGACGGGCACGGAGCTGTTCGTTAGTCTCGCTAAAACTCGAGAACGGCTGGGCCGATTGAGCTGATTTTGGTTTTAAAATGTTTGTCGTAGTCCAGGGTAGGTCTAAACGGTGAGCAAATAAGGAAAAATTGCGAGTAAGATTCCCGGGACGGGAGTGATTAGACAAAAACCAACTTACGGAATGCCGCAGAACCACAAAAGTAAAGTACTAGGACAGCAGAATTTACCGGAGTATAAGTATACCAATAACGAAATTTCGATGCAACTGCTCACCATGTACCAGGGTAGCATAACTTATATGAGTATACCAATACCGAGTGTAGACGCTACTGCTCACCATGTACCAGGGCGGCAAAAAATACACCGGGACGCGGGTGAAACCGCGGGGAACGGCTAGTATGTAGATAAAAATAGCTAAGTATGCCGTACAATAGATAATTTTGAAAACTACCTATGTAAACAATTTCCTATTTAGATTGTAATCACTAGGGACATACCCGTGTTAGAATAGAATTAGTAAGTATAGAAAAATGCATTAGGTATATTTGAATTAAGACCCTCTCCTTCTTGGGTCGTCTAACACATAATTAAGGTTAATAACTGTGCATAATATATGTTGATTGCTACTCAGCAGTGAATTTGCAAATATTATATGAAAAGAACTTCTTGAGATAGACCAATGTGACTGGCAATTCTTATGTAAGACTTTTGTTGATGCTATTGACGGGAAAAATCGTGCAAAGAATTGTTAATTAGTATTGAAGTAATATGTATATGGAAACACACAATCATACAATTTAATCTTTGT
Organism: Helicoverpa assulta; assembly: GCA_963856015.1. Classification (NCBI taxonomy): domain Eukaryota; kingdom Metazoa; phylum Arthropoda; class Insecta; order Lepidoptera; family Noctuidae; genus Helicoverpa; species Helicoverpa assulta. Next base: position 2,994,756 of record CAWLCW010000008.1, read on the forward strand.
TATTGACAGCAGGTCAGGGGCCATGTGTTTTATTTTAATGTATTGATAGCCTCGAAATAAACATTTTTTTATCTAACACTCTCTATACTCTTCTATTCTCTTTGTAAGTGATGCAATCACAGATGAAAGGCACATAAATAGGCCGTACCCTGGAGATGGACACACCTAAGCTTCTTCTACTTTGGGTGTTAAAGTAAATACTCTCATCACCCATCTCGAGATATGGGTAAAACTGCGACCGGAACCTCGTGTGACATGAACACATAACAGTACTCTTACGTTAATCAGACCATAAACAAATGCAATTCGAAGTTCAAAGTCCGCCATGTTTTTTTTTGACAACCGATTTTGACAGCGATTAGCGCGGGATTTAACCTGAGCGCGGAAACACGTTTAAGGCACAAAATAATGGTATTTTAATGTCAAATTATTAAAAGTTCAATGTATCTGTTAGTAAACATAGATATACGTAGGTAGATGTTAGAATAATAATTTATAATGCATAGATAAACATCATGTTTTTCGGCTGTCATTGTAGATCTTTGGCAGTCGTTACGGGTAATCAGAAGACAATAAGTCTGACAACCAGTCTTACCTAGGGGAATTGAATTGCCCGGGTAACTGGGTTGAGGACGTCACAAAGGCAGTCGCTCCTTGTAAAACAATAGTACCTACTCAGCTAAAGCCGACCTGGCCTTAAAATAGCCTTTTCCCAACTAAGTTGCTAGTCAGATGATTATATATATTCAAAGTTCAATGTATTTATTAGTAAACATACATACGTAGGTAGATATTAGAATAATAATTTATAATGCATACATAAACATCGTGTTTTTGCTATCTAGCCGCGTGTTTCTGAATAGGTACTTCCCTATGAGATAATGATAGGAAATCATGTTGTTTAAATGTACATTTTAATAGGTATACGTCTAATAGATTATAATAATTATTGGCTGATCTTTGCCATATATTTAATCACGCAGCATACCTAACAACTATGATTATTTTTGTGAAAATAAATAGTTTTTCTTTCTTCTTTCTCTCTTTCATTATCATCTATGTGTGTTTACAGTAAAACTACTGAAGGGATTCAGATGAAATTAGACAGAAATATAAATTGAAATTTACTGATAAATCAAGAAGTTTTGGTCGGGATTATAGGATGTAGTAAAAAAGTTTTGAATTCTCATCAAATACAAGTAAAACCACACGAAAAACTCGTCAAGAATATAGAGGAAACATGGGCGTTTTGCTTATTTCCTGCAGTGCAAAATTTTGTTAATGGGATAAATAAATAAACACGCTAGGATTCCCTGGCTTGCAAACGTGACCGCTTGTGTTTAAATAAATACCTATTACGATAATTCTAAATGAATGGAATGCGTCAACAACTGTTAGGTATTACTTAGTTAAAAAAAATCCTAGCTGAATAAAAAAAAATAATTGCAGTTTAATCTAATCTGCTTATTTAGTATTATGAAGAGGTAAAGTTTATGGTGTTGTAGGGGGTAATCTGTGAATCTAATGATTCGATTTTGAAAATTATATTTCGAATAGAAAGATAGAAAATACATCATTTTTTAGCGTCTAGACTAATTTCCTCGGGTAAAGCTATAATCTATAATAATATTATAAAGAGAAATAATTTGTATTTTTGTTTGAAATGGATAAACTCAAAAACTACTGGACAGATTCCAAAAAATCTTTCACTGTTAGAAAGCTACACTCATCCAGGGTAACATAGGCTATATTTTATTCCGGTACGGGGGGTAGATAGTTCAAACGGGACGCGGGTGAAACCGCGCAAAATCGGCTTGTATTTTATGTACCCGACAAATATGTATGCAGACATTCAGTTATCTTTTAGTAAAACATTGTAATGTAGTCTTTGTACAATTCATAGTAATAGTGGCCTTGGTAATGTACAAGGTAAATGCCTTGAATAAATAAATACTCAGTTCTAACCACGTGCCAACTATTGAGTATGTTGTGCATAGTAAATTAGCACGTTTATTAAGAAGAAATCAGTATTTAGTATCCAGTTTTAAAGCGGTTATTTACCAGTTTATTCTGGATACGTTTACAGTTAATAATTAATGTTCAATCCTTCTCCATGTGAGAGGAGGCCTGTGCCCAGCAGTGGGACGATAAAAAGGCTGTAACAGTAACATTTACAGTAAAAACATTTATCACCAGCAGCTGGAGCAGATGGAGAATCTGCCCAAAGGAAAGTCCAAACTCTTAATTTTTTATCAAAGGTTTCTGAAAAAAGATTTTAGGAGAAACGAAAATTGGAACAGCTGCGAGGAAAATTTAAAGTACCGAGAAGAAAAAACTGTTTTTTTTTTGGGGATTTCTACTGAGAATATGTACTACTAAATTTTTGTAACCAAGGCCATGTCTATTTTTGATAACAGTTTTTTCGCTGTTCGTTTTGAAAGCATACTTCCTGAAATCACTTTTACAGCTATTTTTATGCAATTGTGTGAGCAAATTCAGGTCATTGAACTTGTATCATTTTGTGTAGTTTCAACTTACTTCAGTAAATAATAGTTTTCTCCATTGTTCATATTTACAAGTGCTTAGTTACTTTACAGGTTCCGCCCCCATATTGAGGGCATTTTGAGACCTGTTGTTGTAATGTAAACTGGGGCACTGTATTTTGTAGAGTATTTGTAAACAATTTGCAGGTAAAATCAATAAGTACTTAACAACAATTTTCATGTCTATTAACTAGATTTTACGCCGACCCCAAATATTACATTTAAGGTACATAGTTGGAAAAAGTAGTAGAAGATATGATTTCAATCTGTGACTTCACTGAATGAAAAAAAGCGTGGTTTTATAAGTAAGTACCTTGAACTACAATGGAATGTTCTCATGTCTTAGGGAAATCACGTAGGATTCAAACGTAGTTTGGGTCATGGTCATTTCGCATGCCGAATAATCAAATCCGTATTGCACTTTCCGCATTTTTGATACGCTACTTAACAACATTTGTATTTTGGATAGGTATTACACAATAATGTGTTCTGCTTGTCTGTTACGTCTTACAGGGTTAAATGGCAAGTTTGTGGGGGGGGGGAGGGGTAATATCTAATTTTACGGAGACGACTTTCAAATTATTTTAACTAAAAAGATAGACAGCGATGGGAATATTTGCCACTCTTTCGACAAATTATTATAATTGTTATATTTGTGTACTTCATAATTGTCGTAATGTTTGGTATGATGATTTAATGTACCTAATGTACTGTCAGCTGTGAAGCTGCCTCTCACAAATAAATAAATATTAAAGTTAAAAATGACATCTGATTTAGGGTGTAAGCACATCACCTGGCTACGAGGTTGGTACAATACAATCATACACCTACTCTTAATTAAGAATGATCATAATATTTACAGGTAAATGCGCAACAACACTTATGTTTGGTATTCAAAGCATGGCGAATTAACATAATATTATGGTAAGTTACCAGTGTTATCAAGGTGTTACATCATCGAACAGTGCACATGTAACAAACACTAGCTTCTGCACACGGCTTCGTTTGTATCCCAAAGTAGCCCTCGAAAATGGTAGCCAGCGTGAAAGTGCAATTGTAAAGAAATGCTTCGATAAGGACCATATTTAATGATGCAAAGCCAAGAATCACTAGGTCAAGTTTTAGCACTATGTTTTCCTTCACTGTTGGTCAAGTAATCATTTATAATTTGCACAAAAACTAAATTGGTACCTTGCCTGGAGTCTAACCTACACTTCTGAAGAAGCAGATGCGTATTCACCATTTTTATGGGTATAGCTCAGACCAACTATACACCATTGTAATGTAACAAACCAACATATAGTTTCTTTTCACAAACCATTGCCATAATTTGCATACCTACTTACCACGCCACCACATACATTTAAATACCTGGCATATCATGTAGGTACACTATGAATGAAAATGATTTCATTACACATTGTAAGGAAACTTACTTCTATGGTAGGTCCCATTTTTTGGGACAGGAAACCCTCCATCAATATTCAATAAACAATACATGATCTGATTGTTTGGTTGTCATTGTTTAAGAGTTATATGGCTTTTGGTTTCGGGTTTGTCCAACGATGAATAAGTAGATATGTAAATAGTTGGTAAAAAGTAAAAACTGCTATTGGGCAGTTATGGTGCTTGAAGAACATCATCATCATCAGCCTATCGCAGTCCACTGCTGGACATAGGCCTCTCCAAGTGCACGCCACGCTTGAAGAACAATCAGATTCAATTGGTAGGTGCCTACGGCTTGTAATAGGAATGTTTTTGGTGTTATTTCGATCGTGATCTGGACATACAAAATAAATTGTATCTACTGTGACAAAGTTTCTCTATCATTATCAGCAGCCAGCCTCAATATTATGGTTGCCGGCACAGCAGCATTGGTTGGCGTTCGTTGGGTTAGCAATGAACGGCAATAGGCTGATAGTGATTGTGCATTTTTGTAAATGTTTGATTAGAATCACAATTGTTCATCAGAAAGTAGATGGCAGTATTGAGGCATGAGGCATTATTGTAAATGTGTGACTCTTCACCGCAGACTTATAGTGGTGCTGCGGGTTGACGGGACGACAGACCCGTGTCGACGGCGCGCGTTGTTCCACGCGCTCCTCAAAGAGATGTCAGCAACCCCAGCGGGGCCCAGCAGGGCCAAGGCCTGCCGGGGCTGCGGGTTGTTCGAAAGAGATACCGCGGCCCTGGTACATAAAAGGCCTATGACGGAACACGACGGTTTTTAGTCAGTAAGAGTCTGACATTCCCTCACCGCAGCTAACCCACAGCGGGAGGGGTCATTTGATGATTTTTGACGTCGTTAAAAAAAAAAAAAACTTTTATCTAGTGGTATTTTTATTATAACGATTAGAATAGGTAAGTACATGATACAAAACTTATAACTGTCAGAAAACTGTGATAATCTAATTTCAGGCGCTATCCTATTAATCGTACCTACTTAAAAATCCGATGTGTCATATAAATTCTTCATACAAAATACGAAGTGAAAAGTCATTTCGTTATTATTTTCCTTCCGCACTTCCTTTCAACAAATTCACATTTCCAGCCATAGATTAAATTCTAATAAATTCAATACAATCATTGATCGATTGATTGAATCATATTACCGAAGTTTTACCGTATTTTCCCTGGTCAAGTCATGTTTTTGGATCTCTCTCTATCTCATATAAAAGAAAGGGATAGTCACACCACTCATGCGCAAGGTGATTCATATAAGTTATGCTCTTACTAAATTGATGTAAGCATGAGTCATTCATAGTAATGTTACCGGAGACCAAACTCGAGATTGTGTCGGCCGGAATATAGATAAAAATATTATGCAGATACGACAAAGAAAGTCCAAAGTATTCAAACCCATATTAATTAGCTTTATTTCCGAAAATGACTCATGTATTAAGACTTTCTTTATATTGACGAAATCTGATTGTATAATCAGTAGGTATTATTGGACAATACTTTCGTCAGATTTTGTGATTTTTTATCGATTTCGTCAGAATATATTGTTGTAACGCTTACTTGCATTTTGGGTTTGCGCAATAAGTTGTGCTCGTCATTGATGCTGCAATTAGTGCAATATTTGTAAAAATCTGAGTAATATTGGTCTTTAGTTGCAAAATAAAAATAATATCGAAAAAAAAAAACACATATCAATCTAAGCATTAGAAGTCGTTATAGGAGTCTAGTTAAAATAAGAACTTTTGTATCCACTTATCTCAAAATCTATACTAATATTATAAAGCTAAAGAGTTTGTTTGTTTGTTTGTTTGAACGCGCTAATCTTAGGAACTACTGGTCCGATTTGAAAATTTCTTTCAGTGTTAGATAGCCCATTTATCGAGGAAGGCTATAGGCTACTTTTTATCTCGGTACGGGAAGTAGTTCCCACCGGATGCGGGTGAAACCGCTGGCAGAAGCTAGTTCTAAATAAAATTGTAGGCTTTTAGTCGAATTTTCAAATGACGCTTCTGCCAAAACAATCTGTATCAAAGGGATCCATTGAATGTTGAGACGGCACGCCCCCGTGAGAACTCCGCGCTATGAATCATGCGCAGACGCAGCACGCGTCGCGCCGCTCAATCACCAATGTTACTATACGACTTTTTATAAATTCTACACACGCAATTCTTAGTAACATGACGACTGGCCATGTCACTCCGATTTTATGTAAAAAGATTAAAAATAATCTATTCAGATCGAACTGTCGTATATTTCTTTAGAAATACTGAGTGTAATTTTCTATGTAAATGCGAATTTCCTTATGTTTTTTTTGGTTTGTTGGGCGCCAAAAGACGCCTGTCTATGAATCATGCGCTTGAGCAACATAACAAAAGAATCAACGAACATATACTGAAGTACTTGTTCGTTAAAATTTTAAAAGGGTTTTCCCTATTATCTAAGTAATAAGTAGGTATCATTTATAATCCTATCTAATCTTAACGGCTAAATAAAAACATTTGAGTAGATTTTAACTGTGACTTGGTTTACATCTACCTGGTTAATCCAAATGTAATTTAATGGGTAAATTATAACATCGTAAAAAATATTCGTAGAAAGCTGTCTTTCTGTGCCAAGAAACCACGTACTTTCCTGTGTTTATGTAAACTAATATTAATTCATTATGGTATCTACATCTAAATTACCCTTTCCTCCTAATAATGTTTTAAAATTAGATAATTTCTACAGAATAACATAAAAAGGCGCCAACAAAATAAAATAAAACTAAGATAAGTATTAGTGTTAAATCTGACGCTTGGATTTTGTTTTTCTTCGTAAAAAAGTGACGATCGCCAATTTTTGGCGCCAGTTTATTTTTTGCAAGAATCACATTTAGATCGCTTGTCGTTTATTTCAAAGAAATACTTACTGAATGTTCCGTTTCGCTGTGAAGATGATTTTTCACAATTCACACGACTTCTTTTGGTACTCTTGCAAAAAGAACAAGATTAACGTGTTGATTTCTGACACTTACGCGAATATTAGACATTGCAATAAAACTACTTTCACGGATTTTATCGCGGTTAAACTAATATTGTTTAACCCCGACGTTTCGGATCCTTTACAGCATCCATGGTCACGGGCAGACTAAGGTGTTGGTCGTCTTGACATTATAGCACAGATTATAGTTACAAATCGCTACCCTACATTTTATTAATTAATTTATATTATAATTTCAGTAGCCTCACGAATCATCCTAGGCAGGAATCGGTTTTCTTTAGAAAGGACTTTTATGTTAATCACATTAACATAACCGCGATAAAATAGTTTTTATTTCAGGAAAAAGGTTGTCATCGCCATATTCTTTAATTTAATGCTACATCAAATTTGAATTCCGAACGATGCGCACGGGCAAGCCTCCGTGGGAATTCGTTACCATGAGTCATGGGCACGCGCAGACACGATTCATTATTACATGAAATCAAAACAAACTTTTGTAGCGTAATATAAAGACTCAATTATTGTTTTTTTTTCTTAGTAAATGACAATGTTTTTGATTTCATTTGTTTTTAGTTTTATTGGAATTCTATTTTAATGGGGCTTTTGTATTTTCAGGATTTTAAATTACTCAGAAATCTGTATTCAGTAATTTGTCAGCAGTTTTTGACACGGTGACGGCACAAACTGACAGTTCGGTTTTATAATAATATAGCATTTTATGAATTTGTTATCAAACCAATAAAAGTAATTGGTAAAAATGTTTTTATTTCCCAACCTTTACGCAGTTTTCGGTGATTTACATGACTAATCTGTTATTGAAAATAAAAAGGGGCACCCCGCCCTTCAATAGGTTTAACAAAAGTACCTAAGGATTATTAGATATTATTGATAATTCTTATCTAGGTAAAAAACCTAACTCAAGTGGCATTGAGAGTTCATACGGATGTGCTAACTCTATTTATCTACCTATACATAATGTTTGAGTGGATCTGTTTCATAGTTTGTTGATCAGATTGTCAAAGAAGTTTACTTATATGAAGTAGTAGTAGAGTGTACTGTTGTAGGGGTTGTGCCCTAGCAGTACGTACTAGGCACCGTTTCGGTTGTTCCTGAAAAAAAACTGTTCTTGAACTTTTGTTTCTTTTTCTGTTCTATTTTTAAAAGAGGCTGACGGATACCTTGGAAAAGAAAAATATTAAAATCTACTGTCTTTACAACTGGCCAGCATTCCCAACACTTTGAAATAAAACCTCTACAGTAGGGGGAGTCCGGGATAGTTTAGCAGGGAGGAGACAATAGCCGCTGGTCATAAAATCTCTGTTTACCTAGATTTTGCGACGTTGCCACACTTTTTACAACCCATAGGTGCCTCCCACCTTACTCACGCGGCGTTGTTGCGTTCGGCAGTTTCGTTTTAGAGTTACAGGTAAATACACGTTTTTGAGCCCGGCAAGTACTTTTTTTCAATTTTCAATATTTGACTATTGTTGCTTACTGTTTATAGATTCCAGCATGTGATGAATACATACCCTTAGTGTAATTATCCTTATAACCTTTACGACAGACAGATTTTACTTGGATATTATAGTTTCTTTTGTAAATTGAATAACGGATAGCTTGGCGTGGGGTGGGAGACATCATGGCGACGGGAGGAGACTTTACCCAGAGTAATCTCTCCCTCTGTTTCTGTTGCAATAATTTTAAATGAAAAATAAATGAAACTGCAGAGTCTAGAGCGCCATTAATTTTGACGGAGGAATCTGAGCCAGCAATTTCAATAATAAGGCAATCAGCAGAGTTAGCTTCTCATCGTCATCTTCCTGCCCTGTTCCCAAGTCCTTTGGGGTCGGCGCAACATGTCTTTTACTTCCATTCCTCTCTGTCAGACGTCATACTTACATTCACTCCCTTCTGCTTCATGTCCTCTTTCAGGCAATCGATCCATCTTTTCCTCGGTCTACCTCTGCCTCTCCATCCTTCCACATTCATACTTAGCACACTCTTTGTAGAATGCGTTTCACCCCGTCTCATCTCATGCCCATACCACGACAAACGCTGACCTCTCATTTTTTCTATCACTGGCGCTACTTTCAGGCTTCCTCTGATATACTCATTCCTCACTTTGTCCCTTGTTTGTTCTGGTAACCCCACACATCCATCTCAACATTCTGATCTCTGCTACATGCACTCTTTTCTCATCCTTCTTTTTCAATGCCCAACACTCTGATCCATACAGGACGACCGGTCTTATTACGGATTTGTAAATTTTGCCCTTCAGTTTGAGGGGCATCCGTGGGTCACAAATAGTGCTAGTTACCTGTCGCCACTTCATCCATTCAGAATTGATCCGATGCGCAACGTCCCTGTCCACCTAACCGACACTTTGGACGAGTAAACCAAGGTACCGGAAGTCGGAGCAGACTGGTAGGGGCATGCCGGCTAGGGTTATGGTCATGGGTCTTGATGTACCGCCAAAACCGCAATGTAGGTACTCGGTTTTGCTCTTGCTGACCTTTAGAGAGTTAGTTTCTATGTTTTAAGATCTAGATAGGACAACGGTAGATTCTAATTCACGACAAAAAACAAAAATAATTTTATTATAAGATATTGTTAAATGTACCAGATATTTTACTGTAAATAGACTGAAGTTATACAATTATTATATGCCATGTTTTTTTTTTAATTCTTTATTTAATTATAATTTGATATTTTTATTTTACCTAGGGTAAAGTCTCCCTTGTCGGGTGGTCAAGTCTCCCACCCAGGCGGGAGATAATAGCCAAATCTCACTTCGGTAGAAATCGTTAATTACTCAAAAAGTATTAATAATTCACAAAACTTTCTTAAGAAAAAATAAACCTTAATAATGCAGCTTAGGGTACAATTTTTTGAAAATAGTTTTTTATGAATATAAAGAGATTTATGAGCATTTTAGTCGAAGTTGGGTAAACTCTCCCGGACTCCCCCTACCTACCTATAAGACGATCGTATTTTTTGTTTTTTTTTCCTGCCTACAAGGTAGGTATGTAGACAAGTTCGTATGAAGATGCAATGTATGTAGGTACGGTTACAAACTTAATGACGTAGATCACGTAGAACTATGACATATTAGCTTTTGATTACCCCAAAATTTTACTACAGCTCTACCTATTAAGGAAAGTTAATAGAGCATTGTACACCTACTTACTTTATTACTAACGTATCTACATACCTTTTGGGTTTGTTAATCAGGTACTCATTATGCTAATTTAATTAGGTAACAACCGTTTCCTGCCTGTGGGTTTATTGCATTTCAAAAAGAAAAAAAAAACATGCACCGAACATGAAAAATACAAGTAGCTTTAGCCAACAGATTTGCCTGCATTCCGTGGGCACTACCCTGAGAAATTGCATAAAAAGTAGTGTAGGAGCCTTCCTCGATAAATGGGCCGTCTAACACGGAAGCATTTTTTTAAATCAGTCCTATGGTTCCTGAGAATAAAGTATTCAAGCCAAGAAACCAACTCTTCAGCTTTATAAATTTATTACTACTTAGATATTCGTCAATGCCATTCAAAATGCTAGATATCGCCGTTTTGTTGCCCAAACAGTATTTATACGAATGACAAAACACGAAAGGCTGTTTGTGTAGCTAATCCACGTGCCTAAGTCGGTCTCCCATAAAAGGTAGGTAAGCCACCTACATTATAATAACTTAACCGCCTGCAAGGCAAAACAAAGCTTTAATTGGTAACCTAACCTATCGGAAAAAATCTAACGCAAAGGAAAAATCGACCGCAACCTGACCACTAATAAAAAAAACCGGCCAAGTGCGAGTCGGACTCGCGCACGTAGGGTTCCGTACCATCCAAACTAATCCTACTAATATTATAAACGCGAAAGTTTGTATGTGTGGATGTTTGTTACTCTTTCACGCAAAAACTACTGAATGGATTTTAATGAAACTTTACAATAATATAGCTTATACATCAGAATAACACATAGGCTACAATTTGTAAACATATTGTTCGAAATACTAAACCTGCGCAGACGAAGTCGCGGGCACCAGCTAGTATTCTATATATATTTATGGATATCGAGCAAAACCGAGCAAAAAAAACACGTTAGTTGTATGGGAGCCCCCCGAAATATTTATTTTATTCTAGTTTTCAGTATTTGTTGTTCTAGCGGCAACAGAAATACATCATCTGTGAAAATTTCAACTCTCTAACTATCACGGTTCATGAGATACAGCCTGGTGACAGACGGACGGACGGACAGAGCAGCGAAAACAATAGGGTCCCGTTTTACCCTTTGGGTACGGAACCCTAAGAAACGTGTAAAAACCTAATCATACCTATGGTGGTTCCCCTAACTGACTTGCTAATTAGTTTATTATATTATCTACTAATATCTACTGCTAATTACTTATATCATAATTACATAACTGCAGTGATTTACCTATTAAGTACAAGAGATAATATTGTTAACTTCTAATCGATATTTCTTATCGATAGATCGGTATCATATCGGAAGACTTGATGGGTCGAGTGCTCAGGGACTTTTTACGTTTGACGTAAAATTTTCAAGAGTTTGTGTTGTTTGAAGTGTTTCTACTTAAGGTTTATGTAATAGACGGTAGTTCGATACCTAATGTGATTACCCCGTGGAGTGCCGTAAAGATAGACAGGGTATGTTCTGTTCAAACATAGCCCAAACCTGTACGTGTGTATTTTTATTTATAGCGAGGGAGATGTAGACCAAAAAAGGGATGTCGACTGAGGCCAGGAAGGCCAGGTCTTGAAAAATATATATGAAGAAATATAATGTAGGTGTCTTTAAGAAAATGCTAAATATACAACAGAACACCTGATTAACCGCAAACCACAATACCAAAAATAGTCATATCACAAAAACAAAGAAGGCTAAATACCTATAGCCAGCAATCCTAAAAATGCTCAAGTACCTATGAGTCAAACCAGTGCATTTAAGCTTACCCAGCATAAAACCTCATATTTCAAAGAAAGAGCTATGGAATTGACGGCCGAGTAAAAACTGCATAGTTAAGCCAACGGATGCAAGATGAGTCACACAAGAAATGCATCAAATGTATTCAAAAAAAGAAAAAGGCAATAGAGTAGGGATTGGATGACGTCATTGTAAAGCAAGTAATGGTGAATGGTGGTGTGTGCTGTTCAGCCTTTTAGATGATGATGTAAATATCTTACATCATTTAGGTAGTTGTAGAAATGTTAAATAATAAACCCCGATTTAGCAGGATGTCGTTGTGAATTTATTTAGGTATTTTTTTAAGAAATTATGTAGGTAAAGCTGGGAAATAAATAAAGGAGGATTTTTTGCAGGTAGATAAAACATAGAAATAATAAGGTAAGGTCCAAAAACAAGACAACAATGAATAGGTAGGTACATAGACATGACACATTGTATCTGAGTAAATGATACCTACCTGTATCGAATTCGGCAGGTCGAATTATGTGACCGTCATTAAAATAATCAGGATATGACATCTATCAGTCAGTCATCAATTGATTACGAACCCGAAAGGCATTTAAGCTTACCTACATCACCACAAAAAAGTCGTGGTGGCCTAGTGGGTAAAGAACCATCCTCTCGAGTATGAGGGCGCGGGTTCGATTCCAGGTCAGGCAAGTACCAATGCAACTTTTCTAAGTTTGTATGTACTTTCTAAGTATATCTTGGACACCAATGGCTGTTAAAAAGGTGAAGGAAAACATCTTGAGGAAACCTGGACTACAAAAGTCTGAAATCACCAACCCGCATTGAGCAAGCGTGGTGATTAATGCTCAATCCTTCTCCGTGTGAGAGGAGGCCTGTACCCAGCAGTGGGACGATAAAAAGGCTGTAACAGTACATCACCTGCCTAGCCTTTTACCAAACTACCTACTTACATCAGAGTCCTAACCCATTGATGCAGTACCTAAAATTGTTTTATATGCAGTGACAGCCGATCTGACCTCCTCAACCCAGTTAACTGGACAACCAAAAGATTGTATTCCGTTTGGTAAGACTGATTGTCAGAATTTCAGGCTCCTGACCATCCGTAACGACTCAACTCGTCATGTCAATTGCTTACTCTAGTGATCGATTAAGCTGTTACTTAGCCAACTTACTGCCACTGTTACTGTTACAGCCTTTGTATCGTCCCACTGCTGGGCACAGGCCTCCTCTCACACGGAGAAGGATTGAGCATTAATCACCACGCTTGCTCAATGCGGGTTGGTGATTTCAGACTATAGTCCAGGTTTCCTCAAGATGTTTTCCTTCACCTTTTTTATCAGCCATTGGTGTCCAAGATATACTTAGAAAGTACATACAAACTTAGAAAAGTTGCATTGGTACTTGCCTGAACTGGAATCGAACCCCCACCCTCATTCTCGAGAGGTTGGTTCTTTACCCACTGGCTACCACGACTTAGCCAACTTACATATAAATGATAATATTTTAAACATAGTTTTTCTAACTAAATGCGGCCAACATCGACAGGAATGCTAAAACCGCGATAAGAACTAACGGAACAAGATAAACATAGTTTTGAGTGCACTATGACTAATATTACTTGGAAGATATTGAGTAATAACTGATAACAGTCAAAATAGACAGTTTTCGCTTCTTACCTTATATGGGCACGTAGCTGGCGTTTCAACGTTATCATTTGCAGAGGAAGTTATAAATGACGTTTGTGGTTATCTGAAGATGGCTGATAAACGCTCTTGCTTGTTATTTAGGTAGATTATTCAGGGCGTCATTGAATTATTGACTCAAATGTGTTGATGACGTCAAATACTCCTGAAATGTAGTTGAACTAGCCCATTCATGGTCTAAGGAAACTAGGTAGGTAGGTACCTACTTACTTCTCGCACTGAAATCTGAGGTAGGTATGTACCTACATAATCTATACATATATTTACCAAAATTTAGGCTGGCGGATTGTTATTTTCTTTAACAATGAATATTAGCAATAAAAATGTTTTCACCCCACTGCAGTGATAGCACTTTTCATGCTTGTAGATGGTGTGGCAAGTGACAGTTTCTTAGCAAGTGTATTAAAATATGTCTGTCTAGGTAGAGGAAAAGCAAAAGACACAATTGATTGACGCATCTCGAGGAGAGGCCTAAGTCCAGTACCTTTCCCACTGTATTACGAAGAGCAGAGATTAAAAACCTTACGACATGTGTGAAGTCACTAAACCAGTCGATACCTACGTCACAACCAACAGTGACCTCAATTGTTTTGATGTTTTGAACATATGGTAGTACCTACTAAAGGTCGCTGACATAAGTCAGTGACGTAGGCGAGGTCCGATGTGACTTTTGCTGCATCCTAGCGGTTAATAAATGAAGTTAAACCACGCTCACTGTGTTCTCTGGTTAGATGGCCATCAATTTCATTTCGACTAACACTCTTTCTTCCCATGGATACTGACAAGTTTTTTTTGGTAGATGGGAAAATATCAAATGATCCCTACGTCGGTTAAGTAAAAGAGAGTATAAAACTCAGTGACTAACCTAACCCAACCATGTTTCTTCTGAATCTCATAAGCAATTGAACTCTTTATAAAAGCTCTTACAAATTGGCTAACCTCGAAGAAGACGGAAAGTTTGATTTTACGGAAATTAATGATATTATCTGGGAATCAGTTTTGATTATACAAAAGACTAAAGCAAAATATGATGTCAGTTATTACATAATTTATGATACCTATAAAGATGCATTTTTGTAAAACAGGTACTAAATATTCAAAAAATCAAAAACTGGTAAGTTAGGTAACGTTTTTCCCCCGAAACCGGTTAAGACCTACCCAAACTAAAAGAAATCTTTGATTAGCTTTTTTAACATTATTATCTGTCATGGTAACCCTCATTATATTTTACGGCAGGATACACCTACTTTGTAGTTATTTATGATGCAAAAAAAAGGTATGAGAAATTAAGCGGTTCAGATTTAGATCCGGTTTTTGAGGATATCACAAAAAGCTTTTGAAGGTTTCAGATTGAAGATTTGATGTAGGTTTATTAGTGTAGGTTACATTTTATTAGGTACTCGCTTCCACCCGCGGCTGCGCCCGCGTAGATTTCGGTTATATCGCGTTTCCAAGAGAATTCTTCAGAAGTCCGGGATAAAAACTATTTTATGTTCTTTCTCAAGGCTAACTCTATCTCTGTGCTAAATTTTATTAAAATCAGTTCAGTGGTTTAGACGTGAAAGCGTAACGGACAGACAGACAGACAGAGTTACTTTCGCATTTATAATATTAGTAGGGATGTAATATTTATTTTTTTTATCAGCAAAATGATTAATTAATGAAGAACTTAACATTGTTTACTAATATTTTTTTTAGGCAGATAGTTATGGGCGCAAACACAAAACTGCGATGCGATGCGAGTTTTTCGGCAACCCGTTTGGTACAGTTTGTGTGGGATCCCTAAAATGTAATGTGTCCCACCGTACCTTGAAAAAACACCTGACTCGAAATTTTTTAACCCAGCAGAAATTGCAGTAGACCTATGAATCATGCGTCCGTCGGCTCTTTTTTTTATACTTTTGTGTAATTTTTAATTTTAGCGTATTGGTCTTCCATGTTATTTAAAGTTTCATTAATTTTTTTTATTCTCTTTTTTGTCGCTTTCGTGTGCGATTTAAATTATTAAATGTTGCTCAACTGTCAGGAGCCAGCTGAAAATCAGTGCTGTGCTTGCATGCACAGCGTATACTGAGCTGAGTCTCCTGCTACATATCATTTTCTCCTTCTGTTTGTTGTCCTATAAATGTAAAGTGTATATGTAGGGGAGATGTTCCTAAAACGGGTAAGCTAAGGGAGATGTTTAAATAAAATAACCAAGAACATTACATGCGACTTGTATTTGTGCTCATAGGGTTGTTTATATAATAAACTTTGGAAAACATGAGACAGTCTTAGTAATCTTCTTCAAAATTCAGAAAAAAAAATAAAAAAAATAAACCCCTTCGAAATACCCGCTTTGCCCTCAGGGGGGTCCTAAAACGGGTAGCGCCTTTGGGCAAAGCAGGTAATGAATGAATATATGTGATAAATGAATTAGAAAACATACCTGAGCCTCCTATTATCCAGGAAATCTTTATCGTTAATTAGTCTCCTTAATTATGTTAAACAGTTTTCTTATTTTGATCAGTCTAGATCACTTTTTTACTTCATTAAATGTTACATTTGAAATTATAATTCTACCAGCAGATAATTTTGTTAAAAATCAGAGAAAACACATTTAAATTTCTTTTTCACGCTGTTTCTGTACTTCTTCAGCTCTCTGTGGCTTCCTTTGTCTTCGATTAGCTTTCTATGCGATCAATTGACGAAGTGGCCCCTTATTTCAAATCAGGTAGTCACCCGTTATGCCCTTACCCGTTTTGCCCAAAAGCACGTTTTAAATTTCAACTACCTTAACCTTAAAATAGTAAACAAGGAGACCTCTAAGTCTTCACAATTATTAAGCATATAACATGCAAAATGATAATACAAAACTACGAAAACCGTATCTTGCACCATATTTGAGTAGTCAGCACTAGCATAATCCGATTTTTTTTAGTAAATTCAGCAAAATACTTTTTTTACGTCTTACCTCGAACACGCTCGCTCTAGGCGCGCGCGCCAACTGACCGTGATCGGCGGGGGGGTAATGCATCGCTCTACACTCACAGGTTCACACTAAGGCCTATAATATACGAATGGCAAAGCCTACCCGTTTTAGGAGGGGTACCCGTTTTAGGAACATCTCCCCTAGCAAATAAATGGTTTAATTAATTAAAAAAGTAAAAGATTGAAATAAAAATAAAATACCTACTCTTTAAATGGTTACCTTACCCGACTACCTAAAAACTATAATTAATAGCCGAATCACTTTTATTAATAGCGGGAAAACTCGAAGCAAGAAATGACTTAAAATTTTCAAGAAACAGAACATTAGACACGAGTGTCATTTAGAGGTAAAACTAAAAATATAAGTCATTAGAAAACTGCACAGACGTCAAGGGCGGATCCACCGTTGTGGGCACGATGGGCATGCCCACAACCTTAATAGACTTGTGACGTCACACTTTTACGGTCTTTTGAGATCGATAGGCTGATGATAACACAAGGGAACAAAATAATGTTGTTTATTAATTCGAGGTCACCATATTTTTTTTCAAACAGCTTTAGTTTTTGAGGTGCTTTTTTGTCCAAAACTCAAAAAAATTCGCGCTCGCTACCCTCGCGGCTTCTTCACTTTGCAGTGGTTTAACCGTGAGTTGCACAAAGCTCCATTAAAATTAAATTAAAATTAAAGATTGTGACGTCTGTCAGACGTCACAATCTTCGACAATTTGTGGTTGAAAAAACCCTTACTAACAAATTGTATGAAAATTACGTTTTAAGTGATTCAAAGCGCATTATACCAAATACAGAAATTTAAATACAGACCTGCGGTTCAGTGTTACTAAAAATAAATTAGTTAAAATTAGAAGCACTAGCGCAATGCGCTTTTTTAAATGCACGTATAAATCTTTACAAAACTTTTCTAACAAGTCCAAACACAGCTATGATACCATGTTCCATCATGAAGTTCCAGTTCATATCTTCTGGCTCTCTTCTATCTCTATCATCAGATCAGTTCGACAGTACCATATTATTGTATTGTCATCAGAACTACATACAGCTGCCAATTTTCATGACGCTACGATCCTTGGTAGGTAAATTAGTTAGATTAGATTCCATTACACAAGCTGACCTAATAAAGAAAGATCCCGACGAATTGAGAACCTCTTTTTTAGGAAGTCGGTAAAAAGGGGGGTTAGGTAATAAAACAGATAATACTTGTATAAAAAGTTCTTATTACTTTCCTTATAGGTAAAAGTCGTGGTGGCCTAGTGGGTAAAGGACCAACCTCTCAAGTATGAGGGCGCGGGTTCGATCCCAGGTCAGGCAAGTACCAATGCAACTTTTCTAAGTTTGTATGTACTTTCTAAGTATATCTTAGACACCATTGACTGTGTTTCGGATGGCACGTTAAACTGTAGGTCCCGGCTGTCATTGAACATCCTTGACAGTCGTTACGGGTAGTCAGAAGCCAGTAAGTCTGACACCAGTCTAACCAAGGGGTATCGGGTTGCCCGGGGAACTGGGTTGAGGAGGTCAGATAGGCAGTCGCTTCTTGTAAAGCACTGGTACTCAGCTGAATCCGGTTAGACTGGAAGCCGACCCCAACAGGATTGGGAAAAAGGCGCGGAGGATGATGACTTTCCTTATAGGACTAAAAAGCCTACTTAACACAGAATTTATTAATAAGAAGCATCGGCACGAATCTTGAGCGCAGAAGTGATTTATTAGCAAAGAACCAATCCCGAGTGACGGCTATGACGCGATGCACTGCGGGCCAATGAACGCTTCAGCACGCCCCCGCACCTCAGTTCATACCACAAAAGGGACCCAATAAATTACTTCTGCGCAGGTGAAGGTCACCGCTCAAGATTCGTGCCGATGATTTTATTTGAACTATTGTCAGTAAAATTATATAAAATACATGCATACTTAATGTACAAAGATGTAAAATGAATTGAGAAATAATGGTTTTCTGTATACATTTTAAATGAGTTTTTGATATGAAAGTTCGGTGCGATTTCATGTTATTGTAGTACCTTTTAAAAATGTTATTAAACATACATACATAATATTCTCAAACTGATATCAAATTAAAAAAGTAGGTACATTAAGTATAGATAAAAATCATCAAGACGAGATATTAAAACATGATAATAAACACGATTTGTTTTAAATACAGGAATTACAATAATCATTATAATTGAGCCTTTGTTTCATATTATGAGATTGAAAAAATGTTGCCATACTATAAAATTATAGGTAAGACTTATTGTTGCCACATAAAATTCGAAAGTAATGAAGATCAAACAATTCTAAATCTAATTATATTAATAGGAAAAGTTCTATTGTTTTTTTTAACTTTCTAGTCACTTATTAATAATTAGGCTTAGAAACTAATAGTGCATTGTAAAATTCACACGAAATGAGAATTGAGCCGAAAAACCGCCTCAAGGAAATGTATGCGTACCTATATATACATATTTGTGGGTAATTAAACATTATTTCATACACAAATAAATTAATTAGTGAAGATATTTAGGTATTCTAGTTTTTAAGTTACTTAACATGAGCTTTGTAAAAATTCAATACAATATAAAATATCACTATCCGAAATTCCAAATCATAGCTTCATATTTTGGCATTATTAATATTAATACTTATTAAAATTGCAAAAAAAATAATAGTATTAAATTTTTTGCAAAGATTTGAGACATTTGATTATACAAATTGGAAAACTTTTACATAGATATACACAATATACATATAAACATCAAAACGAAGTTATTTTGAAGAACGCAAGTTTCAAATCAGATCGACCAAAAAATACTCAGATTGATAGCATACGAGATACAATATATATATCGAGAAAGCTACTAAATCATAAAACTATAAACTAAATGAGTAAGTTATGTAAAATTTGTCTACTTAATTAAAATAAAATTTTAAAATTACCAATCACTTTCTTTCTAATATTCGAAATTCTATTTGGCTGTATTATAAATTCGTTTTATTATTTGTAGTATACAAATTACACCACTGCTGAATTATAATAGTTTTTAACAAAATTAAATAATATTCAATAATTTAGTTCTACCATCGTAATTTTGAATCAGATCAATTTCGAAATGCCAATTGTATTTTTAAACTGTTTTCAAACTTTTTTTGCTGTTTTTAGCTGTTTTGTAAACTTCTTCAACTTTAGTCAGCGGATTTTGAATTCTAACAAATCTATAACTAATAAAAATCCCTTAATGTAAAAAGGATTTTTTTGCTATTTTGGTAAAAGCAAAAAAAAATTACACTGCATTCATTAAAAACCATGTTACCAAAACAAAAGAATTCAAAATCGTTCGAAAAATTGTAAACAGATTAAGTACCACCATTCAAATATGGAACGTCTTTCAAATTAATAAAAAAAGAGTTCGCTTAAATTTCATTCAAGGAGTTTCCATTCAAAAAAGGTTCTAATCCAAGTATGGTAGCAAATAGTCGTCAACGATGCTGATATTCATATGCCAGCTGAAATGGTTGACTCCTGGGACCGTCACGACGTGGAGACGACCGCTCTCGTCGAGGGTACGAAGACCTATCTTGTCTTCCATGTAAATATCCTGGGATTTCATCTCGATTATCGTCTCGTTCGCATCGTAGTACCCGAATTGGCTGGAATTTTGTGCAGATTATTTTTATTATATTTTTTAAAGTGATCAATTAAATATCACTGAGTTAAGATCAAGTTTCACAATATCAATATGTAGGCTGTAATTGACTGCGTTACAAAAGTGTCATTTCAAATCCGAATCATCGATATTCCAAGTCTTTAATAGAATGTAAGTATAACAAAAGAACTGTTGCGATATTTCAGTATCACTTTCTGGTAATGCAATAATTTCATGTTTATTTCAAAGGATAATAGTTAGTTGATTATTTATTTATTTACCTGCTTTGCCAAGGTGTGATAACATTATCATCTGGACCTCCTATGAGCACCAATCTCTTCAGTCTTAGCAAATTTTTCTTGAAATCCTCCGATTTCGCAGACCTGAAAAATGTTTAAGTAAAGCAATTATTTCACTACTGTTTTATGAATATGTTTTTAAGAAATAAACCTGTAAACCGTACTGACTATCTATATAACTCTTTGAAGATTATTTTTGCCACAAAAAAGGGTTCAAATGTTCGGAACATTATAGGCGGGGCCGACAGACTACTGACGTCAATTGTAACTACGTATAATTTATTTTTATCACTAGTTTAGTAATAAAATATTATCCTTTTACATAAATACAAAATCAAAAATAAAATGCATTAATATAGCGTCTCTGATTTGTGGCAAAAACATTACCTATTTTATTTTAGTTACATTTTCCTTATTTATAAAATACTAAACTAAACTGAATCTTTATTATTCATTAACAGTACTTAAATTATAATTCACTGTTGTTATTATTTCGCGTCAAAACATGACCTCGTTTTAAAGTTTGACGTAACCACTTATTCTTAGATGACCAACGTTTTAGAATATTTTTTGCTTCCTAGTAGATCACGCCCACACAAAGCTAATAAAATTATCTAAATATCTACAAGCATTAACTGGAGGACATGGTGTAATCAAAATTATTCTTTTGTATTTTTGTCAAAATAATTAATAAATTATAAAATAATTGGATACCTATTCCTATTTATACCTATTATTCAGCCACAAATATGCAAATATTAATAAAAATCAATTTAATATCCATTAAAAACTTCCTTTATATACTATTTGAATACAGAAATGTATTCAAAATTGTACCATAGACAAACAAAAGATCAGGTTCCACCGAGATTTGAACTCGGATCGCTGGATTCAGAGTCCAGAGTGCTAACCGTTACACCATGGAACCGACTGACGGCCAAGTCGAAATTACGAATCACTTTTAAACACTTCCATGCCAAATTATTTTGCATAATAATGATTACATAATCCGCAATAAAAAAAGTGTATAGTCGGCTATCATAGATTAATTTGCATTTAAAATAACTATGAAGCGATTACCGTTATCAGTAGGTATTTATTCAAGGTCACGTGACCTTTAACTCCGCATTTACTTTCTAATACTATCTACTCCACGTGGCTTGAAACAATGCCAATACACTGTATGCATATGGCATTTATTAGCGAAATAAATGTAGCATGTATACAATAATGTTGTTCTATCGTGTTAGTAGGTGGGTTAGTAAGTCAATAACATGAAAGAGGCATAGTGCAATTAGTACATATGAACTTTAGGCTCATAAAAAAAAATCCACATTGAAAAAGTAAGAAAGAGTCTCTGGTACAGGATTCGAACCTAGAACCTTACATTCAACAGTTGTTTTACTACTAGAAGGCGTTGTTACGAAGATAGACTAAGCACAGGAGACTATTCTCCAAATCTCATCACGTTATTTTCGAAATACTCAAACATTAATTAACTTTAAGTCATACATAAGAGTATTCTATCGCAACAATTAACACAAGTGTGATGGATACAAAATAATGTTCATCCATTAGCAAAACATTCAGCCGTTAGTTAAAAAAAAACCGGCCAAGTGCAAGTTGGACTCGCGCAATGAGAGTTCCGTACCATTACTTATAAAACGGACAAAAAAATCACGTTTGTTGTATGGGAGCCCCCCAAAATATTTATTTAATTCTAGTTTTCAGTAGTATTTGTTGTTATAGCGGCAACAAAAATACATCATCTGTGAAAATTTCAGCTCTCTAACTATCACGGTTCATGAGATACAGCCTGGTGACAGACGGACGGACAGAGGAGCGAAAACAATAGGGTCCCGTTATACCATTTGGGTACGGAACTCTAAAAAGAAATACTCACTTGATATGATTATTAATATAAGGCAGATACACACTGTAGGTCTCATACAAGCTCTGGTGGTAAGGGTCGTTCCAGTAGTTACCGACGGAAGTGTGCTGTCCCACTCGAGAGTAAAATAGTTCGTAGACAGTGTCTTTGACTAGACCGGGGAATACTAGGTGGAGGAAGCCAGCTGTAAAATTAAAAAAAAAGTGTAAGAAATGAGGTTCTATTTTTAAATGGAGGTTTTAAATTATTTTTTTTTTTTTGTGTAAGAAGTCATAGATCATTGCTTCTATTTTCACTCCTGTTGAGGTAGGCTAACTACGCTGCTTAATAATATTATATGTCATTCTAGCTTTCTCTAGGTTTGTCTTCCTGGGAACAGAGGCATAAAGCTGAATACAAGACTTTAGATTGGACTCAGCTTCTAAATATAAGTGAAGACCCCAGAAAGACCTCAGTTTCGAATCGGGATGCAGTTTTTCATCACTTATTGGCACTGTGCCACAGATGAAGTATTGTCATAATACAAAGAAGTGCTGAACAAGTGATTTTTAGGCTGTTCTGAATATTCTGTTGTCCTGAAGACTGTTTTGAATAATTGTTTACCTCCATATTGTCCAGCTTGAGGTGAGCTCAAGGATATAAATGTGCTAACTGATACATTGGGGAATGTCTCCACTATGCCCCGCGCTATTAGCCCTCCTTGGGAATACCCTGGAAAGTTAATGATATAGTTTAAATTAAACATTTAAAATAATATCTAATTTTACTTCTATGAAGATAATTTTCTTGCCTGTCTTTAGTACAATTACCTATTGTTAGTTTATGAATAATGATCACACCGATTCTTTTGTTTTGTGCCTACTGAAAGATGAACTTGTTTGCTTGGATGAGCTTATCTTAGGACTACTGTGCTCCTGCCGGGGCTGCGGGATTGATTGTTGGAAAGAGTTACCGCGGCCCTGGTACATAAAAGGCCAACGACTGAACACGACGGTTTTTAATCAGTAAGAGTCTGACACTCCCTAACCCCTGCTAACCCGCAGTAGGAGGGGTCATTGTGCTGAATTTTTTTTCAGTTGAGGAAGGTTACAGGCTACCTTTTATCGTAGGGCATAAATTAGTGCACTGGTAGAGGCTAGTCAAAGATATGAAGATAAATCTTACCAATAAGATTTATTCCTTCAGGATGGCTGGCCGATATATTGGCTATGTCCATACCAATTTCCAGCACTTGATGCCACATGGTTTCCAAACTGGACCAGCTCTCGAATCTGTTCACATTGTACACTATTGTTCCCGGATGTTGCTGTGAATTGCAATAGTACATTTTAAATTTTAAATATATAAAAAAAAAAATATATTTTTTTAAGGACCCTTTGTATGTGGAGCAGCAAAGTAGGAACTGTCATCTTCTTTTTCTAATTGAGTGAGCTACGGGTTTAATTACCTAATGGTCTCTGCACACAGCGGGCGCGGCGCGGCGGGACGGGACGGCGACGCGACGCAATGTAGGTACTAGATCGTCGCGTCGCGTCGCGCCGAGCGGGACGGCTCTGTGTGATGTCGTCCGTAATATCTAGTACATTACAACTGCTCAGCGTCGCGTCGCCGTCCCGTCCCGTCGCGCCGCGCCCGCTGTGTGCAGAGACCATTACAAATTCTAGTGTCAGAGTTTTGTCAAATCCTCCTGACAGCCTCTGACCTGTGATTTCATATTATACATAAAGACTACCTACCAATCTTTTGCTTTGTCATAATATGTACATCAAACTAGGTTTAACTAAGATAGATAGGATTTGTCTATTTGTGACCATAGTTGGACCTTTGTGAAGCTTGATATGGTGATATAGATGGTAATAAAATTAAGGTGCTGACTTGTGTGTTCTATAAAAATCAGATAGACTGCAAAAATTTTGAAACGCACGTATATTGGGCTCTCGGCGGAAGAGTGGGGATCGCTTCGCGCACTGTAAACATGAGGCAATAAACCAATAAATTGCTTCTGCGCAGGTGAAGGTCAGGGCTCAATATCCGTGCCGATAACTATACAGAGGAAGCTAATAGTAAGAAAAAATTATGCAAGAGCAAAAAATACAGATAGGTAAGTATAAAATATATATAATAAAAAATATAGCATACAATAAAAGCATCCTTATCCTTGCATAATGCAATAATTAATAACTGTCATAATAATTTGCATCCTTTTGTTGTTTACAGGAAATTAAAACAATAATGTATTATTTGTTTTATTCCAATGTTCCTTATCCACTAGGGAAAAGCAATGTGATAACCCTGGGACATGTCATGTAGAAGGTAAGTTTAGTAGGTATAAATATGAGGTACGTGAACATTTTATTTCATATTTATGTAGATAAATTGTAAGGAATTACTAAACAGGTGGAGTAGATTTTTTTTGTACCTGATTATTTTCCAGTTTATGCTTGTGGTAATCGCATCTGTTTCAGAGGTACCTAAGCACATAATGATCTGAACTCTGACGCGAAATCTTAACACCAGTTTGAGCATTGATACCCTCACTATTGAGTAGTACATTATTATGTAGTACCTATATATGTACTATTATGTTAAAAATAGTTCCGCGAATAGCATTACACATACTACAAAAAAACAGAGGAATGAACTTGACCTTCGCAAACACCAGCATGGTCATTTAAAAAAAAAGTTGAGAATGAAAACTTACCTCTTCAATTCTGAATTTAATCATTTCCATACTAGCACTCCCAGTCATGACCCCATGGATTAATACCACCGGTTTGTAACATAATATAGGCGAAATAAATAAAACTAAGCCAAGAAATACGATTTTCAATGCCATTTTTAAACACGCGAACAAAGGACTTTACTGATGTAATATTCAACGATTACTGAATTCACTTACAATACATTATAAACTTACACTACGTCTACGTCATAAATTAAACATTGTTAATTTATTAATTGATAATATTTCAATAACAGAATTTACGTAAATAATACGCAAAATCCTTCAATTTGTAAACAATAATCATCTGGCATGAGTCAAAAGTCAAACAGCCAATGTCATTCTGTGTGTTGCCATTGCCACGAAATTCTGAGCTCTGCTTATCAATTTCAGATATAGCAAGTATTTTTACCCAGCTGCATGGAACAAATATTTTCAGAAGTTTTCAATAAAAATGTAAAGGAATTAAAATGAAACAATAAAAATCTTAGGCAATATTTTATAAAGTCAGTTTATATTTCAAGTACATTTAAGATGGCATTAATAAACAGAAATCATTATTATCACAATCATTATTTGTTAACTTTAAAACTTAATATATAATAATACAATAATCATACAAAAAATATCATGTATCATCATTAGGTATTTGTGATTCTTCTACTACTCTAGTCGCTGGGACATACACATTAAAAGTAAACTCAGTTCTAGGAAATGAGCCGGGATTAACAACCTGACAATCCTTATAGTTTCTCACAAAAGGTTGAAAATGATCTGCGATAATAACTAAATCGGGTAATGGATACAGATTTAAGGCACTAGAATGCTTCCAAAAGACTGGTTGGACTCCTATAGACAGTGGTGTCAAACAGCACTGACTTAGTAAAGTTTTTGTTAAATGGTCAGGAATATCCCCACTGTCCGGGAAGTGTAAAGTATTTCTACATAACTTCATGACCAAATCATGTCTAAATACAACAATTTCTTGAGTACAATACTGTATCCGGCATGGATTTGTTGTGAAAATTGCATTGTCTCCAAGTTTCTTCTGTATTGTTTCTGTTAGATAGTTAGGTAACGGTGGCCTTGGTAAGACATTTGCTGCCGCAGGATCTGTTTTTCCAGGTACAAAAATAAACTTGCATTTCTCTCGTAACTGCTTGAATTGACAAATAGTATCTGCTAAACTGTTCAATCCATTCTTCAAGTGCATGTGGAACTTATATGTGTAAGGGCATGAGAGAAATTCGCCAATAAGTACAATAGCTATCGGTGGATAATCTTCAAATCCAGCAAACAATTTCTTCAAACTATCCATTACTTTAGGGCTATCTAGCCACACATCGGATACAAAAACAATCACTCCATCTCGGTTTTCCTGTTCAATCTTTAATAGAGCCTTTGAATTTTTAAGAGAAGTCTTTGATTTTCCTCCAAACACATTCAAATTACCAAAATATGGTGCTGATGCTTCTCTGGGTTCTACAGGAGGTTGGACTAGACCAGTTACATGTAATACTTTGTCATCATAGTACCCTTCGGCGAGTACAAAGCTTCCCTCCATGAATAATCCTGAATGGTATCTCACATTGTTCATATCAAGGAGTATAGTGCCTGTAGGGTCTTCTAAATGGTACTTTCTCTCAATAACTTGTGTAAGCAAGCCTAAAACAACTACATCATCAACCCTACTAGAGCAACTTAATAAAAACTCAACTTTGCGCAATCGGAAACGTTTTTCGCTTTCAGATGAATTGACAGGATCTGCCGTGAAGAGATTGTTCCTTAGTGTTCGCTGCCAGATTACTGTGTAGCGATCTATTACAAATCGAGACTTCCATTTTGGATCAGGCAGTAAACATTTAGATGTATCCACGTCTTTAACGAATTTCTTCAGTTCATGGTTGTAACAGAGTTTAGGAATACTGAACGCGTCTATAACATTTAAAATAGTTTCGTGTTCTTCTAGACCTGCTGTCGAACACTCTTTGTAAGCTATTTCTATGTGATCTTTCTCTAAAATAGGTTGGGAGATACATTGGTGGAGTAAATGAGC
Source organism: Helicoverpa assulta (assembly GCA_963856015.1). Classification (NCBI taxonomy): domain Eukaryota; kingdom Metazoa; phylum Arthropoda; class Insecta; order Lepidoptera; family Noctuidae; genus Helicoverpa; species Helicoverpa assulta. The sequence continues at coordinate 3,021,998 of CAWLCW010000008.1, forward strand.
TGCGAGCTTCTCGAGCATTTTGGATCGTTCTGCTGGTAGCAATTGCAAAAGCTGTTCAGCCAGATACACGCTTGCATCCTTCCTCAATGTAAATCCACTAAGTTTAAAAGTCGAAGTTATTTCGCTGCGCATCCGTTGCACATCTCCCATGTTTCTAGTGTAGATATACCACAACACACATTAAATAACGGCGAAACTGCGTTCGTTGTTGATTACACGGCAGATTGAAATTATCGTAATTAACAATGTTATAACTAGAATAACAACAATCAACAGCTTGCAATTGCAAAACTGATTTTGGCTAGCGATGGGCGTTGAATCAACGAACTAGTTGAATCAACGTTGATGTCACTTCAACGGGATTAACGTTGACCGTTTTCAAATCAACGCGTTGAATCCGTCAACGCGTTGAATTTGTCAACGAGTAAAAATTACAACGACGTTTACGAATTCAACTAGGTTGACGAACGAAACGAGCAACTGAACCTAAACCAAAATAATGTAAAATTATAAATAATAAAATAATGTAAAAAAAAAATAAGGAACTTCGTTCCAATTGTAAATAATAATTAATTAATGTATATAAAAATCAGATGATCTTTTAAATAACCCTAAAATTTGTATTTTATAGCAAATTATTTAGTCAGTCCTAAGCCTGAAAAAAGTATGAAGGGAAGATCATCTAAAAAGTTAAAAAAAAATGATATATTAACAAAAACGTTTTGGCGTTTATCGTTGGCGTTGGCGTGTATCGTTGAAAGTCAATGATCGTTGATGCAAGTTGACGTTTGTAACACGTCAACTCGTTGACGAAATTAACTAGTTGATCAACTAGTTGACAAATGGAAATCAACGTTAACGTTTCGTTGATGAAAAAACCGTCAACGACCCATCGCTAATTTTGGCGGCAAAACAACGAGAATCGGAAAACAGCTGACACTGACAATGGTAAATCCGACTTTATCATTGCATTTACAAAGTTTATTATGAACATTCTTCATTACCACTATCTGAGAAGTAGAATTGCTTTGGTTCTAGTTTACACAAATTGAATTGGTAACAATACAACCAACTCTCTAAAATGAGTGCTTGAATTGTAAAAAAAATTTCTTTGTAATAATATAATTGTTTACCAGTGAGCAAGCATAAAGTAACAAGATTTGTAAACAGGACTCAGGTAATTTTAATAATGGCAATGGAATTAAAAAGTTAAAAGCAGCATTGACACTGACAGGAAAAGTTATAAAAAATTGTAAACATTCGAGTGGCAAGTTCAATTAATTTTCCACGTGCAGTTTACGATTATCTATAATATTGTGTATTTTAACAGTGTATTAGGCAATATTCAAAGATAAACAGTTCTTACATATTCCCTATAAATCAATGTTAAACTGGTACGTATTATTTTTCTATTCTTTAACATAACCTTATGCCACTTAAGCTCCGGCGTGGAAATAAATCTGTGTTTATATATTTACAGCTGAAAACCAATATAGCTAGCCATGGCTGCTACATCTTTAGCAGAGCAGCTGAAAAAGCTAACAGTACCCCAAGCAACGATCTACAAAGATGATAGCAAAACTATTTCTTTACTCTTTGACCCAAAGGAAGCGGCTGCGAAAGACCGCGATACTTTCTACGAAATTGGTCTTAGCGGGTTGAAAGAACTCATTGCGATTTATGAAGGATTTCGTCTATTTGAAGATACACTCTTCAGCTTGTCATCCAAAGACTTTGAGAGAGCTGTTCAGACCAAGGAGGTTAATCAAAACCTAGATCAGACCATAGAGAAGTTTTTACTACAGTTGTCACCTTACCTCCTTTTGCAGTCATCTCATAAAGCTCTGGAATGGCTGATAAACAGATACCATATTCATGATTACAATCAGGATGCTATTATGGCGTTAATCCTGCCTTACCATGGAACAAAGATATTTGTACGTTTTGTGCAGCTCATGGATATAAAATCAACTAATAACAGGTGGAACTGGTTGATGCCTATTCACAAACATGGCATTGCTTTAGCCAATCAGGTTCTTTTCAACCAGTGTGCATCTAATTCTGGTACTTTGCAATTCATTGCTAAAACTACTTTGAAGTATGTCAAAGAGTTTGGCGACAGAGCATCGCAGCTGAACACCGTATTTGCATTCTTTTGCCAAACTGCTATTGGTGTAATTGATTCGAGCAAGAAAGTTACTGAAGCAATCATTAATGCATTGTTACCAACTGTAATCAAAGCGATAGATTCTCCCATTACTGACTTCAGAGCAGCAGCATACATTATACTTGGATATTTGTTTACTAAAACAAGTCTAAAAGAAGATACACTGAACGAAATAGCTCTAAAACTCTTGACAACAGAATTTGATATTTCTTATGATGTAACAATCTTGATTACGATGATGTATGAAAACCAAGACCATGTGACAAGTATGTCTGAAGATATACTGAATAATTTGTCGGTAGACATAATTAATACATTGTGCAATCATATGAAGAAGTTAGTTGAGAAAGGGAATAACATCAGAGCATTTTTGTTGGCATTCTTGTCAAGCATTCTGCCATTGATACAGGGTGAAGATTTCTGGAGGTATTGTAAACTGCCAGAAATTCTGATTAGTGAGGTGGATCTGAAGCAGCAAAAGCCAGAATTGATTATCAAGTAAGTTAATCTTTATGTAACAACAAAATTGCTCTAGAAGCTGATGACAAATTAAATACAGTAATCAAATCTAGACACCAATTCTTACCTAAAAGTTTTTTTATTTACTGGGTTTTAAGCAAATTTTTACCTGGCATATTTTTTAATTTAATTTCTTATAATTTTCAGGTGTATCCTTGATGCCTTCCAGCCACAAAGTAACATAAACACAATGGATGACGGCAACGAAAGTGACATCGAAATTATTGATGAAGAAGACGAATCTTCCGGCAAAGTCCTCAACTGGTATGCACTTTTCGTTAAAGATCTTGAGCGACAATACCCTGACGCATTTGACAAAGTTGTCAAAGAACAAATGAGTTCTGATAGCAAGAATTCACCTAAAAGAAGGAATCAGTTGTCAAAACTGTTAGGATTTAAACCTGCAATCGCACACAAGGTTGGTGGCACATATCTTTTCGAAAACTTGAACCACGTCAACGCTAAATTACGTATTGAAGCAGTAAATTACATAGCTAAGGAGTTTGATGCATTGAAAGCTGAGAATTCTGATTTTGTCAAAGAATCCATAATCAACAGACTTAATGATGACACTCCTGAAGTTGTGAACGCAGCTTTAGATATACCTAATGATAGTTTGAAGGAGGTATTAAATGAAATAGATGCTACCAATTCTTTTGTCGCAATCGTTGGTAAGGGAGCTAAGAAATGGAAGCCTGTAGTCAAAAAAGCAATCACTAAGTTTTGTAAAATTCAAATTTTACCAGTGAACCAAGAAACAGTACTAGCTCTAGTACCATACCTCTTCCCAAATAGTGAAGAAACAGCAAAATTAACATGGCAGATACTGAATTCAGAATGGGGAAAGAAATTCGGACTCGCGAATAAAACTAAAGACCTAAAAGGATCAATAAAAGGAGACCATTTGAAATTATGCGAAGTCATTTTCAAGGCTTTGTTTGTTGATAAAACTGTTAACTTAGATAACATACTTGATGAGAATCAGTTGAACAAAAGTAATACTTCTGATGTCTGCTTTTATATGCTACTTAAAACTAGCTGCCTCAAAAATGCGTCTGTTGAAGAATTGTCTGCTATTCTAAATCTGCTTCTAGAGTCAGTTGAAAATAGGTCAATAGTACACAGTTCCGAAGGTCAAGTATTTTCAAGCACCATAATGCCGGAATTTATAAAACTTTGCCGCGAAAATAACATGCTCTTCCAAATTATCGAATACATTTTCTCCAGAGTCATTGAAGACATGAATATTAGGGACATACCCAAACCATGGTGTGATGTCTGCAAAACTCCTGAAACTATCCTTATAAGGCGATTGTATGAGATATGTGTAATTGGTTGTGCTATACCAAGTTATGGTGAAAACTACGTTGCTCTCCTCCAAAAACTTTTAGAGAAATTCTTCAAGAATGCCAGAGAGAAATTTGAGTTCATTGCCAACTTTGCTTGTGGACATATTCTTTATGCAACTGATCCTAAAGATGTTATTGGTCCTGAACTTCAGCTAAGAAGTCTCAAATTGTTGTCCAACTTCCTCGCCGTACAAGAAAATGAGAAATGGTTATATGATTCTGATGTGGTTGTTCTAACCATTCTGTTCTGCTTGAACAACCCAATAACGGCTATACGCGAATGCGTCATCGATATTGTGAACAAATTGCTGAGAGAAGAACCGGATAAGAAACTAATTTACGTCCAATTATACGAAGAATTAATGGGACATAAAGAGGAGTTGGTACTTGACCATAATCAAATAACACAGGTGTTGAATACTATTCTGACAATGAAAGACCAGAATAAAATGTTCAGACGCAACTGTCTTCTGAAACTTGTTGGTATTTTGAATTCTGATGCTCCATCTCATATCAAATCTAGCTTCCTGAAGATTCTTTGCGAAGTAAATAATGCTGTAGCTTTCCCACATATTGTACAAGCTTTGAAGGCCTTGGAACAAACGTTGTCTGAAAATGAACTAAATGCAAGATTTACATTTGACATTTACGAGTCTAATATGTTCCAGAGTGTGTACTCTCACATCAATGAATCGACTATTTCTACATTCTCTAAAGACCAAGTATGGAATTCCATACAAGCAGGCCTGAAAGAGTATAGAGAGTGTATTTTACGAGAGGATCAATCATTCGTCAGTCCTGCAGTTTTGATATTGAAGCAAATAGACGAAAATGTCTTCAATAAAGTGCCAGAAGAGAAATCCAATGACCTCGTCTATTTAATCGCTTGTGCTGGAGCCGTGAGCAATAATCCATCGATTTCAAGTGTCGCCTCCAAGGTCATGAAGAAAATCCATCTAAAGTTCAGTCACTTCAAGCCGATATTGGAGAAAATGTTACACGTCGTTGATCCAGCTGAGACCGTGTCCAAGAAAAAGAAGTCTTCAGTCTCCATGCTGTCCTATCAAGTTACAGAAACAGATGAATGGAGATTGGGAGTTGCTTTCCTTGAATTCGTTCAAAGCAAAAAGAAGATGAAGCTGGATAACTCTTTTGTTTCTCTTCTGTTCCAAATATTAAACAAATGCTTGAGATTTGAGGAGCAATCTTACGTGGAGTATACAAAACAGCTGATATTGTCATCTCTCTGGTATTATTGCAAGAAATTCGTTGACGAAAACGATAAGGATCAAATGAAGTCTCTGAAATCTGTGTTTGATGTGGAATTGGCTGTGCAATGTATCAGAGGCACACAGAACCCTCAAACTCACCATCATGCTTTGATTCTCTTGTCTCATGCTGCATTCATGTTGCCGGAACAAGTTCTTCACCATACAATGGAGATATTCACATTTATGGGAACATCAGTGCTTAGACATGACGACGCGTACAGCTTCCAAATCATCATAAAAATCATTGAAACTCTGATACCTATTTTGGTCAAGTTAGATAAGAACATTCAAGATTATACTGAAAAAGAACTTCAACAATTACAGAATCGTGTAGTCCCAGTGTTGCGTATATTTGCTGACTGTGTGCTACATGTTCCGGAGCATAGGAGACTTCCACTATTCAAAAAACTAATAGAAACTCTTGGACCAAGTCAATTCCTTTGGGTATTCCTAGCTTTGTTGCTTGAAACACATGTTGCGCACTTCAGTGAAGAGAAGAAAACTGACAAGCGAAACACTAGAACATTAGCTGATCAGGAAGCTCCTATAAATCGTATTGATTTTGGCCAAAGTATCGTTTTGGAGTTCCCACCAGAAATTGCCTTAGAAAACTTCATAAAACTGATAATTTATATAAAATCCTTACCTTTGCAAAAAGATGAGAACACAATGGATGCTGATGTTGACCCCAGTGACATATTTAGCGTAGCAGGACATAGTCCATTACAACTACGTCATTACAAGTACATGATAATTACTTTTATGAACACCTGCCTAGCCTCGTCTAGATTTATCCAGCATTCCAGCCAGGCTACTGATGATAAAGCCATGGAAACCCATTACAAAACCTTCATTATCAACATACTAACATTCATTCAAACAATATCTAAAGTATCTGATGATAAAAGTGCTAAATATTGGCGTGTTATGCTGCATCACAGTTACGACTTGCTAGACCATACAAACAATTTACTATCTGCTCCTATGTTCTTGTCCGTAGTCAGAGGTCTTATGAAACATACTCTGCAGACTGTCAGAAGAAAGTCTATGGAGCTCCTGAACTCCAAAATCCAGTTCAGTCCAGAATTATTTGAAGGGGTAGACAAAGAGTTACTGTTCTCCTTACTGCCTCCTCTATTAGATATTGTGAAGACAATTGAAACAAGAGATGAGAATTTGAGTGAGATTGCTTCTCAAGAATTGGAGTTGAACCAGCAAACGGCTCTTCTATCCTTGAAATTACTGACGAGAATGCTGGCATCAGAGAACCCTGAGCCATTCAAGGATGTTTTGGAAACTGTCACTGATTATACTTGCAATCCTAATATAGCTGGAAATGTGATGGCCTCAGTCGTTTTATGTCTGGCTGAACTGTGCAGCAACTTAAAGGCTCACGCTCTAGTAAGCCTGCGGAAATTCATGCCAGCTCTGATCAAAGTGCTCAAAAAGCAGCGAAAGGCAGAAACACAAGAATTGGTACTGCTCAGTACAGTGACAGCAATTGCGAAGATAGTCGAAAGCCTCCCACTTTTCTTGAGTCCTTACTTGCAGAAAATATTGTATGAGTACTCGATTCTATTGGCTAAATGGCAAAGTCAGGATCAGGAGTGCAGTAAAGTATCGGCTATAGTCACCAAGCTATTGACGATTAAGAAGAAAATCGCCAGTTCTATACCACCCAGGGTCCTCATTCCTGTTGTAAATCAAACTCACCAGATGCTCTTAGAAAAAGAGGATTATGATGCTGTTGGTCCTGTGATGTTGGTACTAGCTGACAGTTTTGCCAATGTAACGACAGCAGATTTCACGGCCCTTCAACAGGACTTGACAACGTTCTTCTTAAGTGCCCTTCAACTTAGAAGTGATGCAGTGGAAAAAGATGTAGATGATGATGTCGTAGATAGGGCTGAAGATGAAGTGGTGAATGCACTTGTGTGCTTGGTTTTGAAGCTGTCTGAAACCAGCTTTAGGCCATTCTACTTCAAGATCTATGACTGGGCCATAAGGACCAATGTTGATGGGCATAAGGACAGGGCTATTACATTTTACAGGTATGTAATTTTTCATGACAATTAAAATTTCTATAAACATTTTTGATTCATTTAATTGATGCTAAAATATTTTTTTTCAATTTCAGATTAAGCAGTGCCATCGCAGACAAACTGAAAGGCCTATTCGTTCTCTTTGCTGGTCACTTCATCAAAAATGCTTCAGATCTTCTTGATGCCTGCAATAACAGCAAAACTGAAGACCTATACTTCGATTCTGAAGCGAAATGCTTAATGTTAATCAAGTATATTGTTAAAACTCTGCATACAGTGTTCTTGTATGACAGTCAAAGTTTCCTGAACAAAGACAGGTTTGAAACTTTGATGCAGCCGGTTGTGGATCAGCTTGAGAACACTTTGGGAGGGATTCAGAGCCTTAAGTCAAGGGCCACAGAGTACATTATCCCTTGTGTGTCTCAGTTTGCTGTAGCTACGGCGGATGACTCACTGTGGAAGTTGTTGAACTATCAGATTTTGTTGAAGACGAGGCATAATGATGCTGAAGTCAGGTTAGTACAGAAAGATCTTTGTTTCATATTTATCTAAGTACCTACAAAGTACCTTCGTTGGTTGGCTGGTATTGCGCGCCTATGTGTTATTCTGATGTACATAATAAGACTGCCAAGTTTCTTTAAGTTCAATTCAGCCGTTTGTGCATGAAGATGTAACAAAGATAGACAAAAACTTTCGCCTTACATGGTGACACTCACACATAATATTATTTGATTTATAACATGTTTGGACTTTAAAAGAGACTATGATCCTTGAGTTTGTTTCGGCGTTTCTTCTCAGGGATCAGTCAGTTAGGAAATGCCGACCCCAGCGTTCTTAAAATGACGTGTAAAAGTGATGTAATGTCCAACTTGCAAAATAAACAATTTCATTTCATTTCTTAAATATTACTGTGATATTTTAGTTAACACTCCCAACAATTTTGATTTAAGTTTTTCAATATTGATAAAAAAAAATAATACCATTCATGTTAGCACTGGTACTCAGCTACATCCAGTTAGACTGGAAGCCGACCCCTACATAGTTGGGAAAAAGGCTAGGTGGATGATGACGATGACTACCATACATGTTAGAATTCATGCGATGTTTTATGATAATTTAATATTGTTTACAGGTTGACAGCCCTGGATTGTCTGGTTGCCATGGCAACACAACTAGGCAGCAGCTGGTTACCACTCTTGGCTGAAAGTGTTCCATTCTTAGCAGAACTGCTAGAAGATGGCGACTCAAGAATAGAAGCGTCCACTAAGGATGCCATTAGGAAGCTCGAACAGATATTGGGCGAGCCCCTAGAAAAATACTTCTAAGTTTTCAATGTAATTTTATACTGAAATACATTATTACACAGTGTATTTAATTTATTTTTTATTTAAACTTACCTAAGCGCCATCTATCTGTAACTAACAGTAAACACTACGAGTACTGATGACTCTGCATACGTTTTGATAACTCATGACATCAATAGAGGGCGCTGAATACCTCGCCGTTGAATAAAATATTTCCCACTCTAATTTTCAAACTGTAAACTTAAAAATAAAATTGAAAGAATATCAAAAAAGTTACTATTTTTCACAACTTGATCATAAGTATTCTTTAGCTAATTTACAGAGGCTTTAGACTGTCTCAACACCCATCTATGGCCATTTCAAATTGCATTTTTTTAACAAATAAACCAACAAGGTGTATGTCATCATTAAGTTGCCATAAAAGGTGGTGAAAGGTGCTGGTTTCTGATCCACGAAAAAAACTCAATTAGGACCTGCCTATTAAATGCAAAAATCGTGTTCACGCATGCAAAGTTCAAAAACTTTTTAGCTAATAAACTTCGTCAACAACTTTTTGAGTACTCAGAATCTCAACGCATTAAAGTCAGTCATTAATTTCGAAGATCATCAATCAAAAACTAAAAGCAAATAAGTTTGAAAAAACGCAACACATCAGCAAAAATGAAAGTACCTACCTACCTACCAACTTATGAAATATCGTATCTCGCTAAATATTTACCTAAGTATATACTGATATTTACTTACAGTACCCACACACTGCAAACTAAACAGTCGGCCAACATTTGAACCGATGGTTGAAACAAAATTGTTTTTAAACATTTATAGTTGCAGCCTTTTTTATCGTCCAACTGCTGGGCACAGGCCTTCTCTTACACGGAGGAGGATTGAACGTTAATCATCGTTTAAAGATTTATTCCAATCAAAGTTCTCAGTCGGCCTGATGCCGACTAAATACCAGATTTTGTGATGTGCGTTCATACTGACTCATCTTCATACTGATTCATGAGCCCAAATAAACTATCGGCCGACAAAAAGTTTGCAGTGTGTGTACTCTTAGCCTTATTTACTTGCGAAAGTGGAAAGTTTTCATTACACGATGAAAGTCGGCGCCTTGTCAAATAAAGTTTTTGGTATGAACCTAAAGCGTTACCTAAGTAAGAACGAAACTTGGCAGACTTTGAAATGTTTTTTTAGAGAGCCTACAAACGCTGAACTTTTTTTCTTCCAACTTTTCTTTAATAATGTGCCCTTGATATCGCATTGTAAGTAGTTTTTGTTCCGTGGGAATATAAGCACTTGTCTACAGCCTACTTAGCTCTAACTGTAAGTCAAACCTATCTGGTAATCCAAATTTTATGTTTTAACTAGCTTCTGCCAGCGGTTTCACCCGCATCCCGTGGGAACTACTTCCCGTACCGGGATAAAAAGTAGCCTATAGCCTTTCTCGATAAATGGGCTATCTAACACTGAAAGAATTTTTCAAATCGGACCAGTAGTTTCTGAGATTAGCGCGTTCAAACAAACAAACAAACTCTTCAGCTTTATAATATTAGTATAGATTCATTCATAAACCAGATACCTACTTACTTAAACCATCTTATGCATTAGTAACAACTTCAATATTTATTATCGCTCTAAAACAAGACAGGTCCGCAGCCTGTCTTAGTACTTAGGTATTAGTGTTACTAAAAATACTCAGTTTTCACTAAAAGCTTTATGTACCAAACATTAATAAATACTTACCTACGTAGTTACGTTAGCGTGTACCTAAGTAACATAGAACCCGAATCTAAATATAGACTGAAACAAGCAAATAAAAGCTTAAGTAACTTATTAATTAATCAACTAATCATTAAGTTTTAGGATTAGGCATACATAATTAGGGTTTAATGACGCAAAGTTCCTTCCCAAACCTCCTCTTTATTGTAACTTAGGACGTTTGAAGGTCTCAACTAACGTCATTTTCTTAATGTGCCACGAAAGTCGAATAAAAGACTTAAGTCATATGTTTTACTAGCTTCTGCCAGCGGTTTCACCCGCATCCCGTGGGAACTACTTCCCGTACCGGGATAAAAAGCCTATAGCCTATAGCCTTCCTCAATAAATGGGCTATCTAACACTGAAATAAATTTTCAAATCGGACCAGTAGTTCCTGAGATTAGCGCGTTTAAACAAACAAACAAACTCTTCAGCTTTATAATATTAGTACCTATACCTAGATTAGCCAATTATACCTACTGTCCCACGGCTGTGCAAAGGCCTTAGGCCCCCTTCCTTCCATCTATCTCCATCAGCCTCTTTTAGTGGCCAGTCCGCGAGGAAGCTATCCAAGTCTTCTATCCAGCGTTTCCTTGGTCTTCCTCTCGGTATACTTACCTTATTTTACCCAATATAGATGTTCCCTGTGAAAATTCCTACTCTATCAGGTAATGCCTACCTAATGGTCGCTGCACACAGCGGGCGGGGCGCGACGGGACGGGACGGCGACGCGACGCTGAGCAGTTGTAATGTACTAGATATTACGGACGACATCACACAGAGCCGTCCCGCTCGGCGCGACGCGACGCGACGATCTAGTACATTGCGTCGCGTCGCCGTCCCGTCCCGCCGCGCCGCGCCCGCTGTGTGCAGAGACCATAAAGGTTTCTAAGTATGTACCTAACTAAGTACCTACTGATCTACTCATGTATTCTTTTATCTATCCATTTCAAATAGATTCTCCAGTTTCCATCTTATTTAATTCCATCGCAATACTTTCTTTGTAACAAAATTGAACAAAGTGCATCAAAATTCCAATAGATTATCGTGAAGCACGTACAAGAAAGAAATCTATAGTTTATCGTTCGATATCTAATATGCCGTCTTTCTGAAGAACTCTTATGTTCGTATAGAGAAGACAGACGATTGCAGACAGTCCGTTCTTATAATAAAAATGCAGGAATTGACGTCGTGTATAGGAATAAAGCTCGTGCTTCAATAGAAAACTGATTTTGCTGAAGTAGGTATGAACATGTTATTGCATTTTACGTTTAGATATTGTTTGATATTGAATAGTTCATGGAGAGTTTTAAAAATATGGTAAACTGAAGAATATAGGTACCTACTTACCTCGGCTCAGGCATCCCATAGAACATTAGTGAAGGAAATGTTGACGAATTATGTACCTCCTCTTGTTTTGGAAATCGGTTAAATATCTCCACCGGGTATTTTTAGAATAGGGCTAGACCTTGTAGTTTGGTAGATCCAGAATATGTGTCTAATCCTGACTTCAATATAATAAAATCAGTAGAAACTTATAGCGAATAAATGAGGTGGGCAGAAACTACCAAGCTAACCAAATAAAACCTTTCAGTATCACAAGAATAATAATTAGAATTTCTACCTGAAAGCTACTTCAAATGCAAGGAAATGAAAGGGTATAAAAGGGGACACGTCTTGAAAAATAGAATAAAAACTCTTTGCTCGGATACTAGGTACATTAATTTTCTTCTGTGAATAAAGAATTCTCAGGTGTTAAGTGCTCTTGGTAAATGTTGTCCGTAAGATGGGGTTGCTATAGTAAAATGACAAAGGATGTTAGTAGGATATTCCTGTGGTTTTATGTGATTGTTCAGAACTTTATATGCTTGATGTAAGGGAAACGTTTTTTTTTTGGTAAATCATCAAATTAATCCTGCTGTGGGTTGCACCATGTTCCTTCTTAAGCCCTTTATGTACCAGGACAGCGGTAACTCGTGTAAGGGTAGGTACCTAAAGATGAAGTGTGTAATATTTCTGCCTATGGTCTGCTCTATGGTCTACCTATCTATGATAATGGATGCTGCTGAGTACCTGTAGTTTTCGATATTCTGGAGCCGCGGAAAACAGGTGGTAGTAGAATATAATAGAACTACCGACTTTTAGTTCCTTTAAGTAGTGAATAAGTGGCAGAAAATTGCTACTATTTTCCATTCATATTAATAAGTTATATTTCCTGTGATCGTAAGTGGCGAATGATGTTTTCAGACAACTGATTTGTAGACGCGATTGGCCGGGGTCATCGTTCGGGTCAATGAAGTAGAGGCTTTACTTTGTAGGTACGGCAAGTTATTTTTTCTCGATTTCTACGTGAAGTATCTGTAAATAGGATAGTTCGCTTCCAGGAAACACTTAATATTAATCAAAGTAGGTATATTTTTTATTTCCCGTGATTTTCTTATAATAAGTATTTTCTATAGGTAACGTAAATTTTAGATTAAACTTTTGTAATATTACAGCAGCGATAACGATGCGGGCGTGGGTGCTTGGATAATCGATTTTTGCCTAGAATCGTATTGATTAATCTTTTCATATTAATAGTAGGTACGTTTAACTTACCAAAATAAAATAATTCTTTATCAATAATTATTCATTTCAAAGGGGATACTGATAGTTTCGAAGATAGTTTATTCATAGCCACATACTTTACACATAAAGGCACCAAAAACATTACAAAATCAGGGAAAAATGCATAAACTATAAACTGCGGACACAGCAAAGTATTTTTAATTAAATTGAAACAGCGGCCTCCTGTAGAAGTTATGTTTTTAGAGATCCTTAGCGTTGAACCTGAGCCTTTAACAAATGACAGTGACGATACAAACAAGCCTATTGTGAGAAACGATAGTCTATTGATAAATAATTAGATTTCTGTAGAGTTGCAAACAGCGTTCAAGGGTCTGAGGAATATTAATTTGCAAAACTATAGGTTTGTAGGCAACTTGTAAAAGTTTAAAGTTCTTTCCCATTAGAATTGTGCACCGTTGGTTTAGTGGGTGCAAAGCATGACTGCTTCACTGTCGGTCTCAGGTTCAAATATGTATGAGACTGTCATGAGCCTGTACCATGTCTGGTATTGATACAAACGCATCGGAGAGCATGTAAGTCGTATCGGATTGTGTATATCAGTAACTGTGTATGCGCACCTGGCTCTCCTTTCTCTGGACCTCCTTAGAGCGAACAGCCACCGTGGCCGACAATCGGTCTGGACCCCATTGATAACCGATGTAAGTATGAATCTTTAACTTATCTTAATACGGGAAGAACGCACGACATCTTTAATGGTATTTGTTCCTCGATTATGTATGAAGTACTTATCACAGATTTACATTAAACAAACAAATCTCCCTCTTCTGTATACCCACCTAAATATAAATGTATAAGGTGACACGTGTACAACATGATTCCTAAATAATAATAATATCCTTAGTGACAGGAAATACCGCATGTCACGTAGAGGGAAATTCATGAATAGTTTTCCCTTCGTTTTCCATTTACTTACTTATACATCATGTAAGTTTCAGTCCTGTTTAGGTTCTTGTTGGTCCATGTGGTTCCACATGCATTCCGAGGGCACTCCTTGCTGCGCGTTAAAAAGTAACCTATGTCCTCAGGCTGGAGTAGTCTGTCTATGTATCTACTTACCGTTAAATTGATTCAGCTGTTTCGACGTGAAAGCGCGACAGACTGACGGAGTTATCTTGCATTTATCTATAGTCTTACTTAGGATACAGCTATATATTATTTACTACTGCATAAACGTTTTTTCATTAATTATTATCCAAATTCACGAACACAGATCCAAAACATAAGTATATATAGGTATGTATGTATAAGTATACCTAAGTGTCTCTTACCTATGTTTAGTCAGTGTGCTAATCAGAATTGACTCAATATTTCAACGGTAAAGACATCTCATGACAACTCAGTTTACCATAAATGATAATTCTCAGTACCTAGCTTACCAATTACAGTTCGCCGATTCTGGCTTGCCCATTTCATATTCCCGAGGCGCATAGAGCAAAATCCAATTGAACTAATGCATATGTCGAAAGGTAGATATTACGAAAGCTGTGTAAATATAAAATGAAATGCATTTTTATGTACGGAACTATGTTTACCATCGTTTTAATGTACGCAACTCTATTTTTTGAGCTTTTAATTTGATGAAGATTGTGAGTGGTGAGTTTTACATGGAATAGAAAAGAGGTCTAGTAGTAGTAGTAGTCTGTCTATTTTTCGAGTGTCTTAATTACCTCTAGAATAAAGTATTTGTGTGATAAAAAGGTGAAGGAAAACATCTTGACGAAACCTGGACTATAAAGTCTGAAATCACCAACCCGCATTGAGCAAGAGTGGTGATTAATGCTCTATCCTTCTCCGTGTGAGAGGAGGCCTGTGCCCAGCAGTGGGCCGATAGAAAAAAGGCTGTAACGGGATATCCTGGGTCCCTTTTTCCTGAAGCCATAGGTATGTCAGAGCCAGAAATATAAAGAAGATATAAGAGATATAAAACCAGAGATAGGACGGGTAGGTACAGCTACAAAACAATGAAAGATTTTTTGAAATCGATGCATTTGTTTCGGAGCTTTTAGGGCACTAGCAAAACAATATTTTTTTCCTCTTTACTCTTTATCTATACTAATATTATAAAGCTGAAGAGTTTGTTTGTTTGTTTGAACGCGCTAATCTCAGGAACTACTGGTCCGATTTGAAAATTTCTTTCAGTGTTAGATAGCCCATTTATCGAGGAGGGCTATTATAGGCTACTTTTTATCCCGGTACGGGAAGTAGTTCCCACGGGATGCGGGTGAAACCGCTGGCAGAAGCTAGTACTTTAATATTAGTTCCATTTTACTGAAAAATCGTAGGATAGCAAAAATAACTATCATCCAATTAATTTATCCGTAAACAATCTTACTACTGAAAACTAATAAAGGATTTTAATTAAATCTAGACAACGAGACAATTAGTGCCGTTGTATTATAACTCAATTCTACGAAGCTTATTGTTGAGCAAAAACAGAGTTTAATCTGCTTTTAAAATCTAGCGCCAAAAGGCCCTCTGTTAAACTACCCACTACAGAAATATTTTCATTCTAGTACTTCTGACATACGGTTTGATAGAAAGGCGAATAAGTTGGGTATGATTTGAATTTTAGAAAAAAAAAAAACATGAGGACAAGTAGGAACTTACATATTTTCTTTATCAAATGGGTGTAATCGCCCGAATAAGGACACGGCGAAAGGTAGACATGTTTCACCATTTTTCTCTAAGCTCGGTATTAATATTAATTTTGTACATTTGAATAACCTAGGAACTCTAGGAAGCTACTTAAAAATAAATTAAGTCTATTGCATTCTGATCTTTAGTAAGTACTAGCTTCCACCAGCGGCTTCGCCCGCGTGGAGTGTTGATAAAAAGTAGCCTATGTGTTAATCCAGGTTATCACCTATCTACATACCAAATTTCAATCAAATCGGTCCAGCCGTTTTTGCGTGATTGAATAACAAACATACATCCATACATTCTCACAAACTTTCACATTTATAATATATTAGCTTCCGCCAGCGGCTTCGCCCGCGTGGTGTGTTGATAAAAAGTAGCCTATGTGTTAATCCAGGTTATCACCTATCTACATACCAAATTTCAATCAAATCGGTCCAGCCGTTTTTGCGTGATTGAATAACAAACATACATCCATACATTCTCACAAACTTTCACATTTATAATATAAGTAGGATATAAGTAGGATTAGATAATATTTTCTTTATTAATCAGTGAGTCAGTGAGCCTTATCTTCTAGTAAAAATCAACCTACAAATCATAATGTCCTTAAAATATTTAGTTTACACTGCCTACTCAATTATAACCAGACTAGCTTTTGCCCGCGACTTCGTTCGCGTGGAATAGTGACTTCCGGCAGATTTTTGGTTTGACCAATAGATGGCGCTATATGTCCGGATTAAATTTTATTATTATTTTTTTTTGTAATAAAAACTATCCTATATCCTTTCTCAAGTTCCATACTATGTCTGTACCAAATTTTACACAAATCGGTTCAGTAGTTTAGGCGTGAAGAAAAGACAGACAGACAGACAGACAGACCGACGGACAGAAAGACAGACAGACAGAGTTACTTTCACATTTATAATATTAGTTAGGAATAGTTAGGAATAGTTAGGAATTAGGATAAGATTATGGCTTTAAATAATAATAAGAAATCCCAAATATTATTAATCATACATATCTGTACTTGGTAGCCGATAGCTATAATAAAAGGTACCTATGTTTATAATCTACTTTATAATACATTGTAAGTATTGTTTCCGTGACATTCAAAACAGCACAGGTGCAAACTGCGAATAATTACAAAGTACATACATCTCAGGGATTTGGTTAAGTTAATAAAAAGGCAAAGAAAAACCTCATTTTTATAATATAGAACTTCATTTTGATCTTTTTGAGAAATAAAAAGAAAAGTATAACTTGTGACGTTTCGGTTTGAAGGTTATGATAAATACGCTGGATATTAATTATTATCGATGCTATGAATAAGTAGCATGTCTTATTTTGGAAAGAAAACGATTGATTGTTATTATAACGAAGCAGTACGGTGAGTGGAGACCACGGACTAGCAAGCGCAGCGTAGGACGTCCACCAACAAGGTGGACAGACGACCTTATAAAGGTCGCCGGAAGACGCTGGATGCAGGTCGCCTCCAACAGGTATCTGTGGAGATCTAAGGGGGAGGCCTATGTTCAGCAGTGGACGTCCTATGGCTGAGATGATGATGATGATGATGATGAGTACGGTGAGCAAATATTTTGTCTTATAAATATTTGTGAGCCGCCTACACACCATCAATTCACACTAGTATATAGGTGATGGAAGTCGTTCCTTCTGGACGGGGGTAGACCGCAGGGCAACTCTAAAGTTTATAAAGTTATAAACCAGCGTTTGCGAATAAAAATAAACCCGATCTTTGATTTAATTTTGTAATGTAGGTAGTTCATTGCACGCAGTACGTAGTTCATTGCAGTACGTAGGTCATTGCAGGTCATTGCAAAAAAAAAACCACAAAAAACGTAGAACACATACTTTATCAAAGTCTACCAATTATTATGAATTATAATCAGTTACAATGTAAAAAAATGCGCGATTAAAAACCACGTATAAATTAGGGATCTGCATAAAAGTAGGATGTTTAAAATTATTTTGTATCCTCTTAGTATTTTTTTATTTTAAAATACACCATAATGGGATTTATGGTTTTTACCTTACATTTTTTTCTATGTATCTTGGGATTCATGCGGCAGGAAAATCTCAAAAATACCTACTTTCTATTTTTTTAAAGTTCATTCTTAAAATATGCAAATTACAATTTTTTTACAAAGCCTAATTTTCACAAGAAATACGGAACCTAAATAAAAAGGTACAATAACAATTCTCATCTAAAACATCGGCCAGTATCAAAGGTCGATAAGATACCTCAATTCAAGGTAACTCGTGTATCACAATCTATGATACAACAGTTTACAACCACATTATTTATTAGTGTTTACATCAGTTTTATATTGAAACTATAGTGAATAAGACCTGTTTGTAGTGATGTTCGTTAGTCACAAGTGGTTAGTGCTGTGGTCACTTTGGGCAGCCCGATTTGTGCGACAACCTACGCCAATTCGTCAGTTGCAGGACGGATCGCTACTTCGAGGACAGTACTCACCGGATGGCACCCACCAACGGTATTTCGGCATACCTTACGCCAGTTCTGAATTCAAGTACAGATTTAAGGTGCATGCTTGCTTAGTAACTTGGTCGTCCAGACTTTGATTTGTGCTGTATGTATTTGAGTCCAATTTTTCATTCTATTTAACAGAATCTCTGACCGGATCTTGGCAAAAGGAGGAAAAAACCTACTTAAGTTATTTACTATGATGATGTTTATGTAATCAGTGGCTAATACTTGTAATAGTTACCATAATAGATTTCCTCAAAGTGAAGGTTACAAACGGCTGGCCTATTAAATAAAGTAAATGAATTAGCAAAACACGGATTCAAACTCAAAAATAAATTGTTTCAGGCTCCCGGTCCTGCACCAAAATGGGAGGGTGTCTTCGAAGCCACTCGAGAGAATATAAGATGTCCACAAGTGTACAATAATTACCTATCGCTAGTGGTAGGACCAGAAGACTGTCTTGTTCTGAACGTGTATACCCCAAATGACGCATGGGATGACGTCCCCCTACCTGTTATGGTATTTGTGCATGGTGGAGGCTTCAAGGAAGGATCGGGGTCAGCTCTCCTTTACGGTCCCGATTATTTAGTCGCTAAAGGCGTAGTTCTCGTCACAATCAACTACAGATTGGCCATCAACGGCTTCGCATGTCTAGGTATCAAGGAAGCGCCAGGAAATGCAGGATTAAAGGACCAAGTGGCTGCACTTAAATGGGTCCAAAAAAATATTCGAGCGTTCGGTGGAAACCCTGATGATGTTACACTGTTTGGTGAAAGTGCTGGCGGTGCTTCGGTTTCTTACCATCTGCTGTCACCAATGTCTAAAGGACTGTTCCATAGAGCTATCATACAAAGTGGTTCGTCCCTAGGAACATGGACTAGACAGAGATCCCCATTAAAACTCGCCAGTGCTGTGGGAAAAGTTTTAGGGCACGAAACTGAAGACCCTAACGAATTGTATAGGATATTTAAGAACACAGCTATCAATGATTTAATTGCTGCAGATATACCGAGGACGAAAGGAAGGCTGATGTTTGCACATCTACCATTTGTGCCGTGCGTAGAACGACCAATAGATGGAGTTGAACCATTCATAACAGATACTCCTTATAATATTCTAAGTAAAGGAAAATTCAACAAAGTACCTGTTATAATAGGTTCTAACAGCGAAGAAGGATACATGTTCGCTGTTAGAGAGACTGATGAGACTTTGAAAAACATTGACTTCGAAGTGACATTGGAATTATTTGACTTAGAATTCCCATCAGATGCTGTACGGAAAAAAGAGGCAGATACTCTTAAGAAGCTCCATATGGGTGATGACGAAATATCATGGGAAACGTTAGGAAAATTGTCGAAATTACATGGAGAGCCGTACTTTAATATACCGGGACATATTGAGACAGGACTTATATTAAAGAGTAGTGACAAACCAGTTTACAACTACTTATTTAAGTATGACGGTCGGAGAAATATTCCAAAGAAAATAATGGCTGGACGGAAATTTTCGAGAGCCCCTGGCGCTACCCATGCTGACGAGTTGTTCTATCTCTTTAGCTTGTTCCCGTTTTTGAAAATGTTCGAAGATAAAATGATTGAAACTATGACAACGTTGTGGACTAATTTTGCTAAATATGGGTATGTTACCTTTTTTTGCTCCACTAAAATAGTTCTTGGATCTATAACAGTTAACTGACTAATGATATTCCTAAATTCGAATAGGCAGAATTTTGTTCAGAGGTAGTTTAAAGTTTGTATACGGGAATACGGGATAACAGGACATAGGCGTTATTCTTCACTCATATGCACGTGAATTCATATAAAGTGTGGATGGTGTCGTGGAAACCATTTAATTTCTGCAAAAATATTTTCTTTCTCTACAAAGTCTGCTAGAAAAACTTTCTTCCCACTACAAATACTAGCCCCTATATCGTATCTTAGTATCAAATATCACCCACATAACAAGCTGTTTGTTACAGGACGCCTACTCCACAAGGCAGCGAGTTCAAGTGGCCTCCTACGTCGTTGACCTCACCAACTAGATTGGAGATTAATGAGCCTCTAGCCATCGCTCCAGCGACACTATGGACGCCCACGTTACAATACTGGGAATATCTATATGATAAATATCGGGCAAAGGATCTGTGAATTTTGTTATGCTATTGTTTCAATAATCGATCTTTTCTTTGTTTTTCGATTAGAGATTGAAATTTTCATATGAAGTCAATGTCAAAATTTTATTTCCAATCTCGAAACAGTGGATAGATTCGTTAGGGAAATCGGTAAATAGTGATTCATCTAGTTATTGTTGTGTGTTTATTTTATTTGATGGTGTGTGTTCTGTATGTGTGTGATATTTAAATAAACTGTTTTTATTTCTGTATTTTGATGGCTGTATTTTTTTTGTCTATTTTTGGTATTTCCGATGCATTGCAGTAGATTGCAGTGTGACGTTGATGTAAAAGAATTATTTATTTCTGATAACCTGTAGCTATCCAAGTACAGCTCTTATCATAAGATATCATGCATTTGCAGTTGAAGTGCAGTTTTTTTGACAGTAATTATTTTACAGAGTTAATTATGATTCTCGTATAGAGTATTATTTGAAAATCAGACAACTGTTACCAAGGATTATCGAATGGCCCAGGTATCTGGGTTGACGACCTCCTCAATATGAGCGTCACTCCATGTACAGCACTGGTACTCAACTGCATCCCATAATACTGGAAACCGATCCCAACATATTCAAACGCCTAGGCAGATGACTTAGCTAACTACCCAACTAATCACACAACAAAACAGTCCGTATATCAGATATTTAAAACGAATTTCCTTATGCGCCGTCAGGCACAAGCTCTCCGCAAAATTGGAGGTCGGCCAACCGCGAATCTGATAACGAGAGCCACTGATTGTGATAACTTTAGATGAACACTTGATCTTCCTCGTGCCTCTTGAATTACAGTTAAAGCTCCTTTTTGAATGTATTTTTTGGACTTTTGTGAATGTTTTTTTGAGTATCTGAATGTTGGTTTTGTTTCTATTTACGCGTAGTCTTGTCTTGCTTATTGAGCGGGAGAGCAGTTCAGTGAGAAAACGTGAAAGTTTGGTAATGTGGATGGTACTTAAGTTGTTTAATCTTTCATGCAAAAATGGATTCTCTTCTTTTTATCCCAGTTAAGGAAGAACCTTACTTCCCTTTTGATCCGAGGAAACAGCTACTTCTACCAAAACCTCACCCTACTATTAATAACATACAGAACGAAGACTCAATTAAACTTACTCAAATCTACCTACTTAATTCTAATTTCAAAGTTGACAGGCTGACGTGACCTTACTCTGTATGGGATCAAATTAATTTCTCCCGAAAACATTTGAGGATCAACTCGCCTCAGGGAAATAGGGCCTTTCATATTGAAATCTTAGACCCGGGACACACGAGGCTAATTTTTTAAAGTAGTAAGCTAGCAATCTAGTACTTATGACTTTGTGAAGACAAAACTATAACCCATTAGAGTACCATGGCACTTAATGCAAGGTAAATAATCTTGGATAAGAATTTTTATCAGCTTAAAATAATGATTCATTTGATTGAGTAATTGTTAAGAATTAAGTACATTGATTAGTAAACAAGATTACCAACCCTCAATGAGCTGGCGTGGTGATTAACGCTCAATCTTTCTCTGTGAGAGAGGAGGCCTGTGCCCAGCAGTGGGATGATAAAATGCTGATGATGATGATCAAGATTATTTACCTGTAGTTAAATGATAGCTTGAAAAATATCCTTGTGTATTCCAGACATTATTTCTACTACCTCAATTCTGACAACGGGATTTCGTGACTTTGTAAATGTGTCTGTTATTTTTGACGTTGAAAGGTGTTGATTTTCCAGTTTTGATGGGTTATTTAATGGCGGGGTTTGTTAATGGATTTCACGGAATACAGAGCTATAATGCAATGCTTTTGTTTGATTAGGTTGTAAACTACACTATATATATGTCCTGTTTAGACCTTGTAATAGTTTTGAAAGCCTTTACTATATTTTGCAGTGATTGCAAAAATATTTCGACTTTTCCTGTTTTTCTGTCAAGGGAGATGCCATATGAGGTCTGAGGGAAAAAAAGAAAAAAAATGTAACAGCCAGTCATTCACTAAAAGCTGTGAGGGTAAATTAAGGAAAACGCACTTCATTTTGCGTTTTATGACTACCTACAAGTTGTGAGTTTTTTGGGATCAGCCATAATGTTAGGAAGCGGTGAAGGGTGGGCGTTTTATGGGGCACTGTCATTATGTATTTTTTGGCTTGAAAATATATTACTTATGTTATGACAAGTCATTTCTGGGCAGAGATATTTATGTTGCTGTGCAATAAATGTACCTACCTACTTGTCATAAAGTTTCGGATCTTGTTGATTTTCCATTCGATTTTGTTTTCTATCGTACTGGTAAATGAAAATGTTATAACCACGTAGACGTTACATTTATTCGCTATTTTTTTAATGACTTTGCAAGCCAGCAAAATATGCCAGCACATCAAGCTACTCCAGTCTGTAAAACCTAGATGGCCTTACTACAAAAACTTAACCACCTGTTTTACACTTGTCTAAAAAAATTGTGGCTGCAAAATTAACCATATGTCAATGTCATAATTTGTCATTTTTTTAGACAAGTCTTAAACTGACGTTTAAAAGTTTTTGTGGTAAGACGGTTACATTTTAGAGATAAAGTTGAAAAACCTATTGTACAGTTGAAAGATTTTAGTGAGTAGCTTGATGTGCTGTCGTCTGTATGTACCTACATAGATTGTATTCGTCCTTGAACATTTTACAGAATGAACTTTACACAGAAGATAACCTAAACCGATTTCTACACAAATCAAACTTTACAGAAATTACACGAAAATTCAACATCCCAACTTTATACTCCATTATTTAACTTGAATAAAATGATTCTTCAGAAAGATACACATATGATAAGAATCGAATATTCGTATGAAAATCGAATCAAAACTTCGATCATTAAAAACTAATTAGGAAATCGTAGTTACCCGCATCTGCGGCTTTAATTAATCAATTGATTGGTATAATTGTCGGGTTTTATTCATTTTATTGTGCCACTACTTATGAAATTGATATGACTCGTCGTTATGGTAAAAATGTTTTTTTTTTGCGTCGGGAAATTTGCGTGTTTGTAGATCCATTCGACGTACTGTATTTACAAAACAAAAGTAAATCGGGTGTGTCATACCTAATCACATTAAATCATATCACATATACTTTAAGATAAACGATTTCCAAAAAAAAAAACAAATCCATTCAATGGTTTAGCCGCAGGAATTATTTTTCGTTTTCATTATTTACATTTAGAACATCGATGGCAGAGATAAAGTATAAGTGTCAATGACCCCAGCTAGCGATCAAAATAAAAGCTGCCATTCTTAGCAAAACCTAACTAAACGAAGAAAGAATATTTGAGAAGGGAAAATAAAACTTATTTTAATAGCCATAAGTTCTATAGTCACACGTTCACGTCATGAGCGAAAAGAAAGGAAATAGTTTATTGTGTCACCGGGATCATTGCTGCCAACCTAACTTTTTAAGCCCCCAGTACACGTTGGCCCAAGTTCGGCCAAGCTTTCCAATGCACAAATGTAGGCCACGATCAAATGGTGTTTACACAGTGGCGCATGGCTCATTCCTGTCTGGCAAACCACTTGCGATGGACGTCGATGTAATTAAGGCTTCGGCTATTAATTTGTACACTACTATATATATTTATATATACTACACTACTATATATATTTATATTATACTACACTACTATATTTACTACTATATTTATTTTTACACGCAACACAAAGTGTACTTTATCCCTCAGCGGTCGGTGACGAACTAAACATTGGCCGAATGTGTAAACACCACACGCCAAGCTGGGCGTGGCTTCCTTTGATGTGTGCCCAAAAAACCGACAACTCGCCGAATGCGCGCCAACCTTGACAAATGTCCGCCAACCTGCACGAATACCCCGAGTACACGTTGGTGATGGCGTGTATTGGCCGAACTTGGGCCAACGTGTACTGGGGCCTTTAAATATTGAATTTTGGAGTAAGTATTTATGTTTTAAATGCTGATTTCTACTCATTAATAATTATAACACAAAATACTGTTAAAATATTTTGTTTTAAGAGTTGAATAATGCGTAACTCTTACATTTTTATTTGATCTTTCTAGCCGTCACTTGTTTTTAAAGGGTTTCTAAGCTTTCAATTGACTAAGATTCACTTTTTGAAAATTTTCGTGTTCGGGAACGTGTGTGTGAACTGTTTTTACGTTTAGTGCATGGCCGCCGCACCGGTTTCTTTGATATCACTGCATTTGTGTTTTTGTGACAAAAGGTGTGTTTGCGACAGGATTATAATTCTTTTCATAAAGGACTTAAGTACGTGTTTTAGTGAACGGTTTACCGTGTATATGTGAAAGTGGATGCCATTTTAGTGTTGTGTTTTTGTTTGTGATTTGTTATCGGTGTAAATAAACAATGCCTCGAGTAAATTACAGAGCCGCGGAGTACACCGATATGGTGCTTATTTACGGCGAATGCCATCAAAACGCTGCTCTAGCTTTGCGGACATATCGTGAGCGATATGGAACCAGTCGCGTTTATTCCACAGATGTCTGAATCTTTGTATGAGCAGTGTAATCAAAGTGAATGTTGGTCTAATGATCTAATTGATAATAATCATAATGAATAATCAAAATAAAAGTGATGTGTCGTGATTGTAAGACGATTGAGATGTTAAGTTTGCCGCGTTTGATTCGCCGACATATTGTTGCGATGCGACGTTGCCGCTCCTACAACACAGGTCAGTGAATTATGCCATGTACCTATTTAATAAAATGGTGTTCTAATTCTCGCACATTTTTATTCATTTTATAGTTATCGGCACGGATATTGAGCTCTCGGCGGAAGAGTGGGGATCGCTTTGCGCACTGTACTGACTGTACACATAAGGCAATAAACCAATAAATCGCTTCTGCGCAGGTGAAGGTCAGGGCTCAATATCCGTGCCGATAACTATACTTACTTTGTTTTTTTTTTTTTTTTTTTTTTTTTTTTAATTTGCGTACCTAATTAATATTTTTTTATTTGTGTTATTCGACATAATTATAAGCAGTATAATTAACGTCTACCTCGTTGGTCTAGTGGTCGCAGGCGCGGCTGCTGTGCTCGAGGTCTCAGATTCGATTCCCGGGTCGGGTCGAAATTGCTTTGTGGGTTTTTTTAAACTTTCACAAAGCAGCCCGTAGTCTGGAAGTTGGTGATTGATTCACCCGTGCATCGGAGAGCACGCAAATGTCGGTCCTGCGCCTGATCTCTTTCCGGTCGTGTGGGATTGCCGTCCCATCGGGTTATAAGACTGAAGAAATAGGGAGTGCACCTGTGTCTGCGCAAATGCTCGTGCACTAGGTATAATATGTCCTGCGCAGTCAAAAGTCAAAAAAAAGTCAAAAAAAAGTCGGCCGTGGACGCCATTATACCTATTAACGTATTTAATTTAGGGCTGATTTTTCAATCATCAGTTAACCTCTATCTGAGGAATAAATATGGCGGTTTGACATATTTGCCATACAAAAGCTGTCAAAACGTTTAAAATATTCCTCAGCTAGAAGTTATCTGGCGATTGAAAAATCAGCCCTTAATGTGATTAGATATGATACACTTTGTGTAGGTAAGTATATAACATTATTCACATAGCTCTGCTTAGTTTAAGACAAAGTAGATGGCGTGAATGTGTAAGGAAAATTAAAATGAGGTAATATTCTGTAATCTTTGGTCTATATCTAAATCGGTCCTTTCTGTCCCATTCAAAACTTGAACTAGGTTCCGAATTTCACGTGCGCCGCAAGTGCATTTCCAAACAAGAGCGTTGAAGACAGATATTTCATATTCCACTTAGCAGCTGCACCTCAAAATTCTACTTCCATGAACATCAACACCGCAATCCTTGTGGTTTACTGCACAGAGGGACAATTTAAAGTGGATAGGACGCACGGGTATGAGTAACACCATTAAGATTATACTTTATTCATCATCATCATCATTTCAGCCATAGAACGTCCACTGCTGAACATAGGCCTCCCCCTTAGATCTTTACAGATACCTGTTGGAGGCGACCTGCATCCAGCGTACTTTATAACAAACTAGCTTTTGCCCGCGACTTCGTTCGCGTGGAATAGTGCCATCCGGCAGATTTTTGGTTTGAACAATAGATGGCGCTGTATGTCCGGAATAAATTGTATTTTTTATTTTTATGTTTTGTAATAAAAACTATCCTATGTCCTTCTCCTGGCTCTAAACTACCTCCCTGCCAGTTTTCAGCTAAATCGGTTCAGCCGTTCTTGAGTTATAAGTGGAGTAACTAACACAACTTTCTTTTACCTCTATATATCGGGTGTGTCGTACCCAATCACATTAAATTACATACGTTAATATACTCGTTAATATATGTCGATTAGCACAAAGAAAAAAATAAAATACGTAAAAATTAAAAAATGAATTTTTCAAACAAAGTAAATAGAATAAAAATGTGCGAAAATTAGAACACCATATAAAAGTCAGTCATTACAAACAACTGAAATTCTCCCTTGAAAACTGACAGCTGTCATCTGATCAAAACATTCAATAGTCCTAACTTTATCTCTGCTTTACACATGATGTTGTAAATTATGAAAACGAAAAGTGACTCCTGTGGCTAAACCACTGAATGGATTAAGTTAATTTTTGTACAATTCGCCATAGAATATCAAAAAGTATATGTGATAGGATTTAATGTGATTACGTACGACACACCCGATATATAGATAGACGACCCACTGACCAATAAATTTTTAAGACACACGTTATTTTTAACTAGTTGTTTGATGAGGTCCTACCCGCGTCAAGAGCGAACTACTTCTCATACCCGGCAAAAAAGTTGGTACCTAGCCTACGTCTATTCTCAGGCTACGGACTACTTACCTATGTATTTGTACTTATGTGAGTTAACTCCTATGATTATTATTTTTAAGATTTATTTACTGCTATTACAACTGAGCTGTTTGTATTTGTACATGTTGAACTATGTTTTTATTAAGTAAAAAATATTATTATTTTTATTTGTGTTCTTTTTCTACATTTCATTCAAATCGGTTTAATTGTTATTGCGTGGAGGCGCGAAAGACAGAGTAACCTTACTTTACGGATTTTCGCACGATGATTAACAAAAAAAAATGTTGTATATTTTCAGCTACCTATATAAAAAAAATACAGGTTGCTATCTACGTCCCGTGGCTAGCTTTCTTGAGTTCCTTCTTTGCCCCATCGAATTCCTTCACAGCAGTTTTTCCTACTTTAAGAACTTACCAAAAGCTCAGCCAGATTAAAATACTTATTTGGCTAGATATGTCGTATCCACTTAACATACTACATTAGACACGTCTATGTAACACCGTATGTAATCATGTTACACGGTAATGCACTAAGCTGGTTAGCGAGTACTTATCGGGTGTTATGATCCACTACAATTGCCGTAATGGTTCCAAGATTGTTTACTATAGGTACGTAGTTCATCTCGTAATTATCGGTGCTATTAATTAAATAGATTAAAGTGACTGTTTCTCGCGGTTTTATGTGGATATCGTGGAAAAAAATGCTTCGCGTATTCGGATAAAAATAACCTATTTTGTGAAAAGTGAAAGATTTTTCAAAATCGGTTCAGTAGTTTCGGAGTTTGGGGTACCAACAAACAAACAAAAATCCTCTGTATCACCTAATGAAGAAGATGATGATGGGTTTGACTTTGAGTACAGAAGTACCAAGTTCGCCCGCGACTTCCCCCACGTCCTCTAGGAATCACTTCATGCACCCAGATAAGAAATTTAAGCCAGTTTTATGTATAACGAAAATCCTACTTATATCCTACTTCCTACTTATATTATAAATCCTACTTTATATTATAAATGTGAAAGTTTGTGAGAATGTATGGATGTATGTTTGTTATTCAATCACGCAAAAACGGCTGGACAGATTTGATTGAAATTTGGTATGTAGATAGGTGATACCCTGGATTAACACATAGGCTACTTTTTATCAACACAACACGCGGGCGAAGCCGCGGGCGGAATCTAGTTAAAAATAAAGCACCATTTAGATAATTAATAAAATAAGTTTCATAAACCTTACCATATTTCAGCATGTTTACATATTAATAGAGCAAACTAATAAAACTTATATTTGCTTGAAAATCTCCTAAATAACACAAAAAGTTCAACGTAAGAAGGATTTAAGTTGACTGGTTTCATCGCTAACAGATCATTATAAGTTTTTGAGTTTGCTATTCGAAAAGTTAACTCGTAGACGGATCGATTTCGTAATTATGACCCAATATCGTACCTTAGTAATTTAATCAAACTGTTTACATTTTAAGTTTTAGAAGATCAATACCTACAGTTTTTGGCAAATTCATTAGAGTTTCTCGCGGTTTATTTTACTTAGGTACGGCCTGACTGAGGTAGTTTCGCTGTAAAAAAAACTCGTTCTTAAAGGATAAAGAATAAACAGTTTTTAATCATAAGTACCTATATACTCAAGTAAAAAAATAGCGAAGTAGGTATTACAATGACTGAATAAAAATATTACACAAAATAAAAAACCGGCCAAGTGCGAGTACGACTCGCGTACGAAGGGTTCCGTAAAAATCACGTTTGTTGTATGGGAGCCCCCCAAAATATTTATTTAATTCTAGTTTTCAGTATTTGTTGTTATAGCGGCAACAAAAATACATCATCTGTGACAGCACTCTAACTATCGCGGTTCATGAGATACAGTCTGGTGACAGACGGACGGACTGACGGACAGAGGAGCGAAAACAATAGGCTCCCGTTTTACCCTTTGGGTACAGAACCCTAAAAACGATATGAACATAGATGTTTTTAACACGACAGTACTGGAACTGTTTACAGTTGAAACAAGATAGGTATAAAAGAACAAATGTTCAATGTGCTTTGTGTATTGTAGTTTTTAGTACTCGAATTACACGTAAATACCAATAAATCTATCTAGAATTTTCCATCGGCAACTAGAATTCATTTTAATAGCTTACACCAGCATTCACTTCAAACGGCTGTCTACGTGAGTTTCCAAGTAATACCCTTGCCTCAAAGAATATGACATGTTATGAAAAACTTTATTGTCACCTTATGTAGTTACGTGACTCTTGACATGGAAGGTTCATTTTAGGCGGGGGAGTAAGTACTCCATGTCATTACTAGATTGCATGTTACTATACCGATTTTATTTGTATCATTTTCTTTATTTGTATGAGATATGTTGCCTGCTCTACGATGGGATTGTTAAGTATTTCACTGTGCACAATGCAACGCAATAGTAAAAACAATCAGTGAGTGTCACAGTCATTGGAAAGAGAAAGGAAGTAATTCACGCGAGATTCCACCTGTCTGCTGGGCAACTGTGTGTGTTGGGCACCGTGAAGTTCAGAACGCTTCAGAAATGTTTGATCTTATCTAGCAAACAGTAGCAAATTGCGAGTGAATTTTTCTAAAATTTCCTCGAAATTGCAACCACATGCTCACGTCGAATCACTCATACCTACACATTATTATTTTACACCAATATTTAATTTATAATATCACCTGTTATGTTACTCAATATAATCACAAACAATGGTTTAAATTACACATTAATTATGAGCTTTATTTTGCTTGAACCTAATGATTATATCGATTGTGCCTAGAGGCAGGTTAATATGGAAACCATTGTATAGTTGCAGCTTATTATTTTAGGTATGTTATGTTCCATGGAGTTGTCAAATGGAGACTATTGTTCTGTTAAACCATTGTTGGGAACGCCACAATGTTTGGTGGTTTGTGTCACAGTAGTTTAATGAAGAGGTTTTTGGAAGTTAGTATTTCAACTTCAAGATTATGCTTGCCATGTAACTGGGTTGAGGTGGACAGACAGGCAGTTGGCTGATGTTAAACACTGCTACTCGGTTGCATCTGATTAGACTGAAAACCGACACAACACCAACATAGTTGGAAAAGATTCGGCGGACGATGACAATTAGTTCTTCTTAGTAGCATACAGCCGTCTAACTTTTCTTTATATTTTGCTTTTTCGTAGTTTTTTTCTTCATTTTAATTCCAATAAAACAGCATAACATTGTATGTGCTATACTTTTTATGTTTATTTTTAAGAAAAATCGATATTTTTATCAGTAACTAGCTTCTGCCCGCGGTTTCACCCGCGTCCCGGTATGACTGTTTCCCGTAGCCGGATGGTGACAAAAACTATCCTATGTCCTATGTCCTTCTCCTGGCTCTAAACTACCTCCCTGCCAATTTTCAGCTAAATCGGTTCAGCCGTTCTTGAGTTATAAGTGGAGTAACTAACACGACTTTCTTTTATATATAACTAGCTTTCCGCCCGCGGTTTCACCCGCGTCCCGAGATAACTGCTTCCCGTAGCCGCTTGGTGACAAAAACTATCCTATGTCCTTCTCCTGGCTCTAAACTACCTCGCTGTCAATTTTCAGCTAAATCGGTTCAGCCGTTCTTGAGTTATAAGTGGAGTAACTAACACGACTTTCTTTTATATATATATTTATATTTATATATATAGATAGATTACAAACAACACAGATCAATTCTAACCAAACACAACATATATACTTTTATCTATATTTAAAAGGCTTTAACGTAACTAGAAAACTTGTAAGCTTCAAGTAATGCCTTACGAAGTTCCCTCAGTCCTTTGTTAAGCCGGAGTCCGGTTTGCTTCCGATATTTATAGGCCGGATTACGCCGAAGACATTCTGCAATGCAAGAGAAAAAAAAGGTTTAATTTATCGTGGATTTAAGCTGATTGTTTTTTTTCAAGTTACGTAGGCAATTGCATTGGAATCGGTTTAGTTTACTTTCTTTAGAAGTTTGTTTACTGTGTTCGATACTAGTGATTTTTATAGTCTTGTCTACAAATCTTAAGAAATAGGTCGGAAAAGGTAACATAAAATATTTTGGAAATCAGTGAGAGGAGCGTACTTACGGTCAGCCGTGGATGTCCTATGGCTGAGTTCCTGATGATGATGAAAAAGACTGAAAAGATTTAATTTTCCATTAAAAATGTACCTATATTTCTACACAAGACTAATAAATATAAGCAACAGAATTTCACACAGCAAGGTTTGGTACTTTTTTGTACATGTAAGAAGCTGAAAAATTGTATATGCAAAAATGCGAACCATGTTATCTGAAATAGTTCAGAAATCAGATTTGAGAATATTAGACTATTCCATTGGGATAAAAAGATTCAAAAAATCAGATTCAAAATTGCAAAACCTAAAAGGATTTGCCTGATAAAAGATGAAAGTGAAATTATCTCAGAAAGATGATTACATTTTGCTTCTCCATCAAATTTTCTAAAAGGATTAGGGGTGTGCTACACAGTGGGGTGACAAAAGATAAAGATAAATTTCTTTTCACTTTTGTTCCTACCTTTTATCTGTTTAGATAAAGAAAAGTTGGTTTTTTAAGACATTATTATTTTCTTAACAACCTTTATCTGGCTAGACTTTTAATAAATGTTTTAATCGGTTTGATTGCTAGACATTCCGATATGTATCTACTACATCTACATAATGAAACGTCGTCAGACCATTACTATCAGGAAATGTGATACCTTTCGACTTACGTGCACACTGAATGATATCCACTTATATATGAGCAGCGGCGGCCCTAGCCATTGCGAGGCTACGTGCGGCAGGTCTATGCGAGGCCCTTTGTCCTACGTGAAAAGTCTGTTGTGAGCTAGGAGTTATTTTCTTGTTAATTAAAGGACTTACAAGCGGCGCTACCTTCTAGGTTCGGCTAAAAAAGGATGAAAGAAATAAAAGAAGTGGAAAATAAAGCACCCGCGAGCGTAGCGAGCGCAAAAAATTTTGAGCTTTGGGTCACTAAAGCACCTAAACTTGTATATTAAAGAACGGTGTAAGGTGAAGTCGCGACCGCAGCGAGCGCGAAAATTTTTGAGTTTTGGGACATAAAAGTACTGTAATCATGTTAGAATGAACGGTACTGATAAGCGAACAGCCGCGAGCGTAGCGAGCGCGAAAATTTGTGAGTTTTAGGACATAAAAGTACTCTAATCATGTTAGAATGAACGGTACTGACAAGCGAACAGCCGCGAGCGTAGCGAGCGCGAAAATTTTTGAGTTTTGGGACATAAAAGTACTCTAATCATGTTAGAATGAACGGTACTGACAAGCAAACAGCTGCGAGCGTAGCGAGCGCGAAAATTTTTGAGTTTTGGGACATAAAAGTACTCTAATCATGTTAGAATGAACGGTACTGACAAGCGAACAGCCGCGAGCGTAGCGAGCGCGAACATTTTTGAGTTTTGGGACATAAAAGTACTCTAATCATGTTAGAATGAACGGTACTGACAAGCGAACAGCCGCGAGCGTAGCGAGCGCGAAAATTTTTGAGTTTTGGGACATAGAAGTACTCTAATCATGTTAGAATGAACGGTACTGACAAGCAAACAGCTGCGAGCGTAGCGAGCGCGAAAATTTTTGAGTTTTGGGACATAAAAGTACTCTAATCATGTTAGAATGAACGGTACTGACAAGCGAACAGCCGCGAGCGTAGCGAGCGCGAACATTTTTGAGTTTTGGGACATAAAAGTACTCTAATCATGTTAGAATGAACGGTACTGACAAGCGAACAGCCGCGAGCGTAGTGAGCGCGAAAATTTTTGAGTTTTGGGACATAAAAGTACTCTAATTATGTTAGAATGAACGGTACTGACAAGCGAACAGCCGCGAGCGTAGCGAGCGCGAAAATTTTTGAGTTTTGGGACATAAAAGTACTCTAATCATGTTAGAATGAACGGTACTGACAAGCGAACAGCCGCGAGCGTAGTGAGCGCGAAAAATTTTGAGTTTTGGGACATAAAAGTACTCTAATCATGTTAGAATGAACTGCACTGACAAGTGAACAGCCGCGAGCGTAGCGAGCGCGAATTTTTTAAAATTGTTTGTTTAAGGACTCGCAAATTAAACTCGGAATTAAGCACAAATAAAAAGAATCCGTGACTGGATCGAGAGCCAGTTGTTTTTGTTACGTTGGTGTTCCAATTTTTTTGTTAAATGGAGATCTCAAAATGTAAACGCAGAATGAATAAGAAATAAATAAAGAAAAATATTTTTATTCTTGGACCAGATATATATGTATTTTTTAATTATATTTTTTTTATATTAGTGTGGGTTGTAGCGCGAGGCCCCCCCAAGCGCGAGGCCCTGTGCGAAGGCACAGTTCGCACACCCCTAGGGCCGCCACTGTATATGAGTCTAAAGAATCAAAATTAAAAATAATTTTACACGTAGACATGACTTTTTAAACACAACATTAAAATTCATGAAGGTTTAACAACAGTGCAGTAGGGCGACAACAAACTTTGTGCAAATTGTTCGGACAAACGAGAGAGCAAGGGTGACCATCATTCTTGTTTAGCTGCTGACAGGTGGATTTGTTCGGAAAATAGAAATGTCCTTTTTGGAGGCCGAATTTACTGTATGGGGGTAATTTGTAAAAAAATGTATCACGGATTTTTTTTGATGATTTGTTGCAGTAATGTTGTGGTACATTTGGTGGTATTTTGTTTTTTAAAAAGATTGAACGTTTGATTCAGTGGCCTTGGGTTAGAATGCTCCTGAAATAATATATGGAAGAAGTAAAAAATATGAATAACTTAATTAGTATTTAAAATAACGTAGTGCAATTTATCGTAAATGCCACAAATATGACAACTTTAATAATAAACATGGAGTTCCTTACTCTCCATTTTTTGTGAACACTAAGAATACCAGCACACTGCGAACTTTTAATTGACAGTTTGTTGTACAATGCTGCACATTACTAAGATCATACACCGTGACTTTTTAGTCGTCTTACAACGGCAGCCAACTTTATGTATCCAATGAGTAGTAAACGTTCATAGAAAAAAAAATGTTATTTATGAGATTTGAATAATTAAAAAATAAAAATAAATTCATTATTATGACGCATGACGTAGATAATTTTGACTCGTAAAAAATGGAGATGGAAGGATCACTCGACTCGAGCGCTTTGAAGGTATCTACTTTCTACCGTTTGATACGTAAACATTATTAACAGGATGTTTCTTAGTTCTAATGTATTATTTATTTTTCTTTGCACCTATTATCTTAATTAATGCTATAAAATTAATAGATAATCATGTCTAGTGGTATTTTAGGTCGGATACATTGAGTGGACCACCTTTGTAAGACGACTAAAAAGTCACGGTGTATATTTAGCTGTATCAGACCAACTAAAATCTTCGATTGACATCAAGATTTTCTTAAAAAATAAAATACCGACTGACTCGACTGTTAAGTCTGCAGTTTGTCTCTTATACTCCATTTTATGTGAACACTAAAGTAAACTAAACCACTCCACACAAAGACAAATATAGCAGTCCAGCGGAGCCGTGTCTCTGAAACTAAACTTTGCCTACATTTTGTGATTTTAAGCCTAACAACATAGTTATTACTACTAGGAGTCCTTCCACGAATTTAACCAACACTGTATTAATTACGCAAGCGACATTACTTGACCTGTAAAAGGGACATTATTTTTTAAAAAACACCACAGTGTTAAACATGAGAATCGTTTTAACCGATGTCAAAAAAGGTGGATTTCACTTTGACCTATATATGTACGTTCGATCTCAGATAAAAGTCACGTTACAATCTATATTTTCACACCATACTCAAATGGGAAAGTTATTTTATTCGTTGCCTTGCACACTTGCAGACAGGTGCATTCGCCATTCTGTCACTCATAGCCCAATGTGACGGTAATCCAACCCAATCAGAGTGAGATTAGGCGCACTACCGACATTTAAGTGCTCTCTCATGCCCGGGTATATCATCACCAACTTCCAGACTACGGGCTGTACTGTGAAAAGTTACCTAAATCTCACAAAGTGATTTCAGCATGACTTTGGAACTCCGTGCACAATAATCGCGCTTAGAGGAAACTAGATTAAAGAGGCAGTACAAAATCATGAACTAGTTAGAGCCCTGCCTCACTAAGACGCCATGGCGACGTCGCCAGCAGCGCAGACCTGGCTACTTTTGGCATCTAAAGGTCGCCAATTCGAGTGGCTATGGCGTCCCGACAGTCAATTGTTTACGTCGTCGCTGAAGAAATTCCAAGCTGACTGGCGACCACACTGGCGACTGAGTGAGGGAGGTGCATTTTACCGCGTACATTATAGTGGCAACCGCGCCAACGTCGCCAAGCTGCCAGAGTAGCCAGAAGCCACGTAGCGAAATGTAGATCGTGGCCACGCTTCCAATTTGGCGACGTTGCCAAACCGTCGCCAAGAGAGCTAGGTTCCATACATTTCAATACTAACTGCTTAGATACGTAGCCGGCTACGTCGCCATTGGTGTCCTAGTGAGGCAGGGCTCTTAGAGCAATAGCGCACCAGCGGCTTGGACGCAGCGGCCAGGTCGCGCGGCCAGGCCGCAGGGATCGATTTGCAACGCGGCCAAAACCACGGCTACGATCGTCAGTTGCACGTACAGCGCGCTTCAAAATGGACGTTGAGGAAATAGCAGTGCTTTTGTATCTTATAAGTAAGAAGCGGAAAAAGAAAAGGAAAAAATATTGGGTTTTATATCTCGGTGGGCATAGTCTTCACAGGACATGTCCCACAACGCCCTCCTCGTCTCGATTTCTGTTATAAATCTTTCCGTGTCGAAAGACATCGCGATAATCAAATCACGCTGTAGCTCTACAACACGTGCGGCCGCCACGGCTAGTGCGCGCACACTGGTGATTTTACTACAATACTATAGATCTCAGTGGCCGCAGCGACCAGCGACTGAACACTGGCCGCAAACGCGCCGCTCCGATCTCGCTGGCCGCTGCGGCTGAGTGTGGCCGCTGGTCGCGTGCGACCAGGTGCGCGCGCTCTGTGGCGATTTCATACTAAGGTATCTATCTCGATGGCCGCCGCGACCTGGCCGCTGCGGCCAAGCCGCTAGTGCGCTATTGCTCTTAGAGTACCCGCACACTATAGACTAAACAGTTGGCCGACAGTAGGACCGATGGTTGAAAAAATAGATTCGATTAGAAAATCGTAAATTCAATCAAAGTTTTTAGTCGATCTGTTACCAGCCAAAAACCTGAACATTGTGCGTACCATTCATTTATGATAGATTAGATTTATGAACCTGAATAAACTGTCGAGCGAACAAAAGATTGCAATGTGTGAGTACTCTTCTATACATAGTAGTCTAATGACTTAGGTATCTGAGCCAGATACACATTACATCTGATCTTCAATCTCCCATCAAATCAATTCGTCATAACGTAACGTAAGCACAATTCCATTACCGCAGATCCTACATGTTTTGCTCCCGAACCGATCCTCACAAAAACTAGACATTATTGTATATTTGACGTATAGCTAGAACATTATTCCAAAAGGCCGATATTGAGAAACACATCTATCATTGGCGTAAGGATCACGGAGAACAATATGACTAGCGGAGGTGTCATAACGGAAAATCTCCTAAAAAAGTTGCGCGCCAAAATGCAGGAGAGCGGTGGACGAGGAACGTTACTGTGGCTCTTATACACCTTCTTTGGACCTTAAATTTTTTTGTAATATCAAAAATGTTGACAGATGTTTCAAAAACCGGTAGTTCACTCGTAACTGATCGTTTTGGTCATGCCCACCGTACGTATTTGACCTAGAAGAAGGCGTTTACCATACCTGCGTTATGGCATCTCCGCTCATCTTTCCTTACTCCGTGGGAGGGATGCATCCAATAAGGTAGTTATTTTCACGTCTACCCTCAGTTATTGATGGGTTAGTTAACTTAGATCGTTAACTCTTTAAGTTACTTTCAGTTAGTTCTTGTCGTTTGATAGATTGGAAGTGTAAAAATATCATCTTCGAGTGTTTGTGTCCTGCTGAGTCCTGGTGATATTTATAATCGAAAAATATAAATATCATAGTTTCGTAGTAGTTTGCTTAGTATAACAATCTTCATCATTATCTCAGCCATAGACTGCCTTCGATTCGTAAAAGGCCTAAAAAAAACGAATAATAAAAGAAATGGATTTTTGAAAAAATACTTTTAGGCGGACTTAAAGTTTGAAGTGTATACCCCTAAGCTCTACTTAACCTTATAAGTGCAAAAACCATTCTTATGTTATTTGAAGTGGTAAATAAAGAAAAAAGGAACTAATGAACAGTGCCATCTGTTTCCAAGTGAAATGAGCAGACATTTAATTAACTACCTGAAGCTAATTAAATTATGAGAAAGAAAACTCTTCGAAGAATTTAATTAGTTTTGTATTATTACAAGTTAATGATGTAAGCTTTAGGTTACTTTAACAGGATAGTGGATACTTGTTTTTGAAGAGTATTGAGAAAAGTACGTTAGCTTAAGATTCCGTCAGGTACACTTTCTACGCCCTCGTACACTCTTATGAGGAAAGGAGAGGAAGTATGAAAGTGATCACCAAATAATGGACGTAGAGTGAAGGCATAGTAGACGAGAGCTTGCTTTAAAATTCTTTCCAGTTATTTCACACAACAATATTTAGTCAAGCAGATCCAAATAAGATTTGCCTTTCTTCCACAAACTATGAACCGAACATCTTAAGTTATAACTCAAAAATATGTTGAAAGAC
Organism: Helicoverpa assulta; assembly: GCA_963856015.1. Taxonomy (NCBI): domain Eukaryota; kingdom Metazoa; phylum Arthropoda; class Insecta; order Lepidoptera; family Noctuidae; genus Helicoverpa; species Helicoverpa assulta. Next base: position 3,059,974 of record CAWLCW010000008.1, read on the forward strand.
ACCTTTCATTCTGGTCGTGGTTAATGCCATGGTCTGGAGCGAGAAGAATAAGGATGCCGTCGCCTCCTTCTGCGAAGCAGTCATGCTCGAGAAAGAGGTGGCGGAGCGACTGAGAATTCGCACCTCTCATCCCAGCCGCTACGGTGGACGTGCAAGACCACGGGCGACGGGTGTCGATGAGCAAAAGTCTGACAATCCCGTCCCTCTGTGGGTGCAACGTGAGGGGTCATTTGATGATTTACATGACATAGAATGACTTTGTGAAACCAAAATCAGGAGCGACAGCCTGCAAAAATACAAAAACCTAATAAAGTAGCCACAGTATAAGTACAAACACACCAGTATACCAAGTCACAACAGCTCCCTATAAATCACACTTGACTTAACGCACTCGATAAAACCACGTGCGAGCTAATAAGTTGCGCGATAAATTCTGTTTAGCCCACCTCTCAAATCTGCCGAATAAATACAAAATTGTTCGGGGAAAAATATAGGGGGTGAACTTTGGAAAAAAAGCTGGTGGAAAGCGGTAGATAGGTATTGGTGTATGTGTCAAGTTTGGAATTATATATTTTTTGGAGTTCTAAAATTATTACCTGAATTAGGTGTTTTTCACCTTGGTATAATATATACCTAAAAGAGTGCGTCTATATTAGGACATATAAATTATTTAGTTTATTTTGTTATTGGAACAGGATACAATTTAAACACATTGTTTAATATACGTGATCAACACGTTTTCATAAATTTTTGGTCTTTCTACAACCCGACCTAACATCTGTCAATTACCTTGTGTTAGAGCTTATTTTATAGGAGGTGATGCGAATTCCCTTCTAACTTGGGTTATAGCAGCCATTGCGGGAATGAGATCTTTTCTTATTGAGTGGTTTAATCATCTCACAAGCCCTTATTTCAAGTTTTTTTCCACTCGCCAAATCCACCTGACGGCCACTTACATTGACTTGTAACAACGACTGCTACAAAGAAGGATTCGGGGACGCTGGCTTTACGTTCTTAGAGCCTTGCTAAAAGTTGTATTTTGTCCCTTTCACTGTTTCATGAAGTCGGTTTATTTTTCTTTTGTAAATAATATTTTTTTATTTCAGTGTTTGGGTCCATCCACACCCAGTATACATAAAAATAACACCACAGTTATACCCGCAGTAGCAGTCGTATTGAGGTTTAGAGAGAATTGAGGTTTGGGAAGTAGTTTTTTTTTGTTGTAAAAAGTCTTAATTTTTAACTTTCCAGTGAAAATTACTTGTCAATACGAATAATATAAGTCCAAACACGACGTAGTTCAAACATACCGTTGAGGAGTTCCCTCGACTTTATCTCGTCTCCACCAGCAGGTCAGCTCTAAACTATCACTGTTTGACAGTGTAATCAGACATAAATCTGAGAATCAAGTTTTAACCCTATGCGTGCCTACAATTTCAGAAAGTTGCCCTCGATTTCTCAAGGTTTCCGTCATCAGATCCTGACCTGATTACAATGGGCATAAACGGCGAGTATACTCTTTTACTATAAAGAAATAGTTACTCGAATCCATCCCATTTGGTCATTTAAATTCACCATTAAAGTAGGGAAAATTTTTGATGTTTAAACCTGATTTTCTCTAGATTCCCATGGCTCACGTTGATGCGACTAACGCCATAGTAAATCAGAGCCTTATATCATTATACTATGCTATATTTCGTTCGTGTCCGCCGTGGGTATGGTTTCCATACTAAGGTGCCCAATGACCTTTGAATGATATAAAATTTTTCACAGTTTAGAGGCAATTAGATTTAAGAAGTGTTTGATATGAATTTCAACTTTAATATCTATACGCGTTCATGTGAAAAAGGGTAGGTAGTAAGTTTATAATTATTAAAAAAATATTTTATGTCATGTAAGCAAAAATAATATTTTATGTAACTTCAAATTTATCATTTTCGCAATTTTTCCTTTATCTGTACTATATAACGTTGCTTCGTGCCGAATTTCAAGATTCTGAGTTCTGTGTGACGGAAATTCGTCTAGGTGTCGGTATAAACTGCTGTATCTTTTGATCGCGTTAACTTAGAATTTTGATTTTTTCACTGCTTAAAGGAACAATAGACCTAGGTATTTGGTATAAATTTCAATTTGATACCTTTATTCGTTCGTGAGAAATAAGGTAGTAAGTTTCATTTTATTAAAATATTTTTATTATATCATATAACTAAAAAAATGTGGTTTTCGCAATTTTTCCTATATTTGCATTATATGACAATGCTTCATGCCAAATTTCAAGATTCTGAGTTTACGGGAAGTATCCTGTAGGTTTTGATTCCTTTGCGAGTGTCGAAAATTTGTTGAAAATATCGACATAATCGGCTGTATCTTTTGATTGGCTTGGCTTAGAAGTTTGATATTTTCACAGCTTAAAGGGACAATAGACCTGAGTATTTCATGTGAATTTCAGCTTGATACGTCTACGCGTTCTTGAGATAAAGGGTCTTGACAGACAGACAGACAGACGGACAAGAAAGTGATCCTATAAGGGTTCCGTTTTTTCCTTTTGAGGTACGGAACCCTAAAAAACACCAGGTAAGTAGTTCAGAAAAGAAAGATGTAGTGTTTTATCAACATGTTTTTAGAAAATGTTGTTCCGTATGTTAAGTAGCAAAACTATCGACTCGCCTTCCGTATTTTCCTGTCATTCTTGGCGGCAACTTAATTTATTATAGCAAATAAATCGCCAAACTAGACAACCATAACTTTTAGTTATTTACTCATATACCTCATTTCTTTGAGTTCAAGAAATAAAGATTTTCATTATTAGTTCTGAGGCTGATTTTTATCTGAACGCGGAAAGGAAAAAGTAGGCTCTTAACTGAAGGTAAACAATCTTTATAGAAAGTATATCAAAACAACATACTAAACAAATAAACTAGGTACTAAAATATATGTTTAATTTATTAAGTTATGGTTATTATTGTCTACATTGTTTTTTAGACGCATTTTACTTTTTTAATATGTCGGGACACCTTTTCACACACGATCGGTTAGCCCCATGGTAAGTTAATTAATTAACTTGTGTTATGGGTGCTAACACAACTGATAAACTACATATAGCTACACATATACATAATTGAAACACCCAGACCACGGCCAACAAGCATGCTCATCACACAAATGTCGACCGAACCGGGAATCGAATCGGGGACCCCAGACTCGGCAGTCCGGCATGGTGACCATTGCGCCATCGAGGTCGTCAAAACTTTTAAACTGAGTTTCTAAATAAATGTCATATCAAAATTATTTAAGTAATCTTTAATTACGTGCCTACGCAAACGCAGTTACCTACCTTAGGTAGGTACGTGGGAAAAATCGCCGACACAGCAAGTGAAATCTAACTAAACTACCATCGTATTCAAACCAGATTCACCTAAGAAAAGAAACGCAATCACAGTCACACTTCAAGCTCCAAACAAAAGCCTCCCTGAAGTCTGAAAACGTCAGACAGATGCAGAAAGCCTAATAAAGTATCAAAAGCAATGCATCTGAATGCAGAAACCACTTTGTATTCAACGGGGAATCGATCCTATGGCCCTTGAGATGCAAATACGGTGACAAGATTGGAAGTGGGACTCTGACAATTTGGTTTGGAGTATTAATGTGTTGGAGAGCGCTGTAATGAGAGTTGACATGAATGGGAAAGGAGTGTATGTTCGTATAATGAGTGACAAAGAAATAGAAGTGGAAAATATAATGCGCCGACTCCAAATACAAGTATAGGGCAAACAGAAGAAGATACAAGACATCAAAAAATTATTTATTAGTATTACAAACACCTCAAACTCAAAAATAATAGAAGGACCTTTCAAGATACTGAATAGTTTAGTTCATTTTGATACATATTATTTCGTACCTAAGTAACTAAAAAGTTGAAATGGTTTAACTAGTTACGTACCTAATTTTTCTAGGATCATCTATACATATAATAAATCTGTAAAAAAACTGTGTCTGTACATTGAATATATTAAAAAAATAATAATTGGGTGGGGTTTAGAAACAGTAATGGAGCACAAATCCAAAAAAAAAAAATTCTGTCTGTATGTCTGTATGTCTGTTTGTTTGTACACGCTAATCTTTGGAACTACTGAACGGATTTCAATGATTTTTTCTTCATTGTATCAGTATTAAGCCTGGTCAACATATAGGCTATGATTTATCTTCGAAACTTGAAGACCTGATGCAGAACTCCAACAGACCAACAAAACTATAAGAGATACAAAAATGGTGCCATGGCAAAAATTGTTTCATGTGATGAGCATTTTCAGCTGAGATAATAAATTTTAAGATTTGGATCACCTGATGTGGAACCCCAGGAGCCCAACTAGACTATAGCATATAAAGGTACCTATGACGTTTTAGCAAAAGTTGTTCAATTTGATAAGCACTTTCTATTGACTTATACAAATTGAAGATCTAAAACACCTGATGTGGAACTCCAGGGGCCCAGCTAGACTATAGCATATAGAGGTATGACGTTTTAGCAAAAGTTGTTCAATCTGATAAGCACTCTCTGTTGACTTATATAAAAATTGAAGATGTAAAACACCTGATGTGGAACTCCAGGAGCCCAGCTAGACTATAGCATATGAAGATATGACGTTTTAGCAAAAGTGGTTCAATCTGATAAGCACTCTCTATTGACGTATAAACATCGAAGATCTGGAACACCTGATGTGAAACTTCAAGAGCAATACTACACTTGAAATGTATAGAAATGAATGTTATGAAATAGGTATGGTGAATCAAAAAAAGTAATTAGTCTGTCTTTTAGATAACCCTAAAATAATGGACACGTATTTTTCTTTTCTCTCTCACACAAACAAATAATAACGAAGATACAACACGCTTGAATTTTGTCTTAAGTCACTGCTTAGTACAAATTTTACATACCTGGACGTGGCGTCACGAGCCCCCACTCTCCGACTTTGTTGCGTTATATCTCATTATTATTTTGTATGTCTTTCCAGACTTTGGGACTACAGAGTTCCGAATTTTTGGGAGGCAAACGTGGGGCCGAAGCCAACACACTGAAGCCCTTTTGAGACAACTTTAATGAAATCATGACACAAAACAGACGATTATCCCTTTATACACTATAGAAATGACCCCAAGGACAATCCCCTGTAGACGTCGTTAAAAAAAAGACCATCCCCGGTTCTGTGCTAAACTATTGCTAACTATGGAGGAAAACTACTTGAGCTATTGTGATGGGATGTTAGTGGATGACAATGTATTAGATACATGTAAAAATGGCAGGTGGAGACTCGCCACCTCACTTACTGGGCCCCCGGGAATCAGACACTGAATAGCAACAAGAGGGCAACAGGGACATGAGCGGCTGAAGGGTGAGGATACCTCGGCGGACTTTAAACGCAGATTACGCACTCCCTGTAGGTCACTCACCATGAGGCACCTACCCTCCGAGCAGGGCTACTAACCCTGCTCTAGCGACTCCACTCTGGACGGCCAAGCCATAAGTACCAGAGGCGTGAGACCTACCCCCGTCATGGTTCACTTCGACCGGCCGGAGATGGGGGACAGTATACTCTCTGTTATCCCTGGAGAACTCAGTATATATAGCCCCGCGGGGTCGCTACTCTCCGTCATCAGCCTCAGATGTCCTGCGGTGCTTATAACTCATTATTATTGTCGTTATTATCTCAAGAGCCTTTGTCCCAATTATGTTAGGGTCGACTTCCAGTCACGATGCAACTGAGTACCAGTGAGTACAAGAAGCGACTGCCTATCTGACCTCCACAACCCGGTTACCCGCTCAACCCAACACCCCTTGGCAAAACTGGTCAAACTTACTGGCTTCTGACTACCCATAACGATTGCCAAGAATGTTCAATGTCAGCCGGAACCTACAGTTTAACTTCCCCTCCAAATAACGGTCATTGGTATCCAAAATATACGTAGAAAGTACATACGAACTTAGAAAAGTTGCATTGGCAGGTACTTGCCAGACCTGGAATCAAAGACGCACGCTCATACTTGAGAGATTGGTTCTCTACCCACTAAACCACCACGACTTCCACTAAGTCACCACGACATTGTCATCTATTTAATGTTTTTTTACTTTAATACGTGTAATATTTTTGCCACACACAACTTAAATGCGGACTAATTAGAATCACTACTTTTATCCCTATGGTCACGTCTATTGCGGTTCAGTTCTCAGCGTTTTGTTTAGTCTGCTGTGCTTTTGCCGTTAAAGTACAAAAATTAAATATATAGAACGTTTCTAATGGTTATGCGTATTCCGTTGTTTTCAAGTCAACGGGCCCTTAAAATTCAATATCAGACTATTAAAATCTTTGATTTTGCTGACCCCGTAGTCGCTGGCATAAGGGACAGGATGCGCGTACGAAGTCGCGGGCAGAAGCTAGTTTAAAAAATATGTCTATAAACTTTAGTTGTCAAATGTTGAACTTATTAAAGAACAAAATTTGCTTCATGTAATAAGTATAATAAAACGCGCTCTACTTCTTTATTAATACTCTTATCTTAGTTACAGAAATACAGAGGCAATTTGTCGTGTCTGATTGTCGGGTCCAAATTATGTGCTGCAATACTTCTCCTTCGTTATTAGTTAACATAAGTTATAATACTTATTTTACATTATAGTATGTACTTATAAAATTTAATCATAATAATTAACTTAAAATATGAAAAGGTAATGTAATAAAACCGTAATTCAAAATTCAACAACGACCATTATTGTAAAAGATTTAATAAACATCATCCTCATCCTCCGAGCCTTTTTCCCAAACTATGTTGGGGTCGGCTTCCAGTCTAACCGGATTCAGCTGAGTACCAGTGCTTTACAAGAAGCGACTGCCTATCTGACCTCCTCAACCCAGTTACCCGGGCAACCCGATACCCCTTGGTTAGACTGGTGTCAGACTTACTGGCTTCTGACTACCCGTAACGACTGCCAAGGATGTTCAAAGACAGCCGGGACCTACAGTTTAACGTGCCGTCCGAAACACAGTCATTGGTGTCTAAGATATACTTAGAAAGTACATACAAACTTTGAAACGTTGCATTGGTACTTGCCTGACCTGGAATCGAACCCGCGCCCTCATACTCGAGAGGTTGGTTCTTTGCCCACTAGGCCACCACGACTTAAAAGATTTAATAAACATGCATTGTTTTTTCGTATTTACTTATTAAGGTTGCTTGGCCGGCTTATATATATACACTTCGCTGTCCACGATGCAGACACAATAGTTAACAATCGGTGACTCACAAGACAGGGCGGTGATTAATAAATAAATACATATTTAATAGGATCTCAAGAAATAAGTTGAGGTACAACCTTGTTACATACAAAAAAATATAATTAACAGAATATGACACTAGGATTAATGAGAAAAATAAGTTTTCTATTCTGTATGTGCTGATTCACGACTAAGATAGACATCTTTGTTTCGGGAAAAGCTTGTGTCATCATTTGACCTGTAACATTATTTACTAATCTATACTAATATTAAAAAGCTGAAGAGTTTGTTTGTTTGTTTGTTTGAACGCGCTAATCTCAGGAACTACTGGTCCGATTTGAAAATTTCTTTCAGTGTTAGATAGCCCATTTATCGAGGAATATTTTATTATATAGGCTACTTTTTATCCCGGTACGGGAAGTAGTTCCCACGGGATGCGGGTGAAACCGCTGGCAGAAGCTAGTTAATTTTAATTATTGTTAGGAGATGTTGGTATTGTAAAAGTATTTTTTTTTTGTACATATTTTTTACTACACATTGTAGACTAAAGTATTGATTGCACGTGATTGCCTACTCTGTAATTCTATGAAGCGTTTAACACTTTTGCAAAGAAATAACATAGGCAAGCTACCCACCACTCTTGACTGAAAAGGCTTGCAAGTTGTGCAAGATATCAGAATAATAATCAGTATCTTTTTTATGACATTCAAATCATTAAAACATAAATATTTCCGCTCAAATAAGTGTGGAAAGGAATGTTAAACTTTTAACGACTATAGTGATTCTTTAATTGTGTGACTCTGTGCGCGCCGTCGCATCGCTACGTTAAATCTTTCGAAATCCTGGTAATAATAGATGAACGTTACCTGTTACTTCCTACTGATCTTTCTTTACGACTAGTTACTTCTTATACCTAGTTCTCGCCAAACTTTTTGTCGACACGAAATGACGAAACGAACATATCGAATCTCACCATTACACAACAATAACTAGGTCATTCTTTGACAGTTTTTCCATTGACATTCCTAGTCTCATCACAAAAGCATCTTTCGAAGAGTTATTAAGACGCCTGTCATTAGCGTACAGGGTGTTGTTTTCTCACAAACATGTGAAACAAAGGTTTGTTCATACTTCGATGATCTTCTATAGTGATGTGTCGTGGCTTTGTTCGTACCTTGCTTTGAGTAGTTGGGGTTTTAAGAATTGGGATTGGATGTTCCTTTTATGTATTTGTGTTGAGCTATAGAAGCGAAAGAAGGTAACTCTCTTTCGTTAATTAATAGTGCGGTAATTAAACGGTAGTTCGCACATAACAATGATCCAAGTATTGGTCAGAGAGTTGACCTACAGATAAGTCTGCTATTTGTTGGGTTTTGTTGTTCAAACTGACTACTTTAGGTAAAAATCTTAAATCCGAAGATAAAGAATGATTTTTCTAAGAGAACCAGGATCAATGGAAGCCATCAGATGACGATAGTTACTCAGCCATTATCTGATAGCCGGAACCATAGCTTAACCCAATTCAATCATTCTCATAATCGTACTTAAGACTAATTATTATTTATTTTTATTTTATTATAATCGGAAAACATAAATAATACTGTAATTAACAACTAAGTAACAAATGCAACAAATTATGCATCTATTCACCAATAACATGTTTTCGCATTTAGGTTTTTATGAAGAGCATGCTTGAGAGAGAAAAGGATATAAAATTAGGAATAATGTAAAAAAAAAAGAAAAACTTAACTTAAACAAAACTACATTACTACACTGTAACAATAATAAGTCTTGCTACTAAATAGAACAGCTATCGAACCAATGTTTTGTCAGTAATCTATTCAATACATGTGGTTTAGTAACGAATAAGTCAAGTTCAGAAAAACATTAAAAGTAACTACATTAAACACACAAACATTAAAACATTAAAAGACATACAGACAAACATTAAAAGTAAATAACAAATAACGACACACAAAACTCAATATCGCAAATAAATCGAGTGATTACCAAAATAAGTAGCACTTAACCTTTTAAAAGTGGCGTAAAATAAAAATGTTCGTTCGCGGTCACCAAGCTCGAGGATTATTAATCAAATTTCTATGCGATGGGGAAGATTAAAGAAAATTTAAAAGGTTACAAAGGAAAATTCACCTTTTTCATAACAGTTGATACCTGTTTGATTAACGTTATACGGAAGGCCCAAGTAATTAAAATCTTCGGGATATTTTTGGGGGCCATTAAAATGGATTTTTTTTATGGTTTATGAATAATTTTTTGTAGGAATTTGTTGGTTGGAAGATTAATGTCTGTTGATTTTTATTTTGGTGGTGATTAAAAAGCTGTTTTGTTATGGATCAGATAATCTTTATATTGTTACATGAAATAAACTTTTCCTTCCACATTTTTCATTTTTACAAGAGTCTTTCATAGTTATCCAGTAGGTCTGGTTTTTATGTACCCCAAAAGCTCCAAAATCTTGCGCAATTTTGAACCTACACTATTTTCGGGCAACTATAAAAAATCTTGCTCTTTTGGGAAGCTACACTCTCTGCCACATGTCCAGAGATGCAGGTGAAACCGCAAGAAAAACAAAATCTATACTAATATTATAAAGCTGAAGAGTTTGTTTGTTTGTTTGAACGCGCTAATCTCAGGAACTACTGGTCCGATTTGAAAATTTCTTTCAGTGTTAGATAGCCCATTTATCGAGGAAGGCTATAGGCTACTTTTTATCCCGGTACGGGAAGTAGTTCCCACGGGATGCGGGTGAAACCACTGGCAGAAGCTAGTTTAGAATAAAGTATTTTAAATTATATTGCAGAATTGACCCGCAACGTTATTTGTATCGTGACCTAATAGCACCATATACGAACAAACCGCCATTTCACCTTTATTGACCCTTTATGGGGTCATTCTATTAGGAGTGACCGATATTACGCTTTTATGGCAAAATGTTATTGCAGCTGATATTGATGGGGAGATGAAAATTCAATGCCTTCTAATAAAATATTGTTTATACGGTTCTTTGTTTACGAAGGCTTTCGTTTTATTTATAAGCTATTTACGGCCAGTTTCTTCATCAAAAGTTAAAGTTAAAGTAATGTCTAAAGTAAAAGTAACGGTCAAATTCGTTTTTTCAAGGCTAAACTGACAGCAAAATTCATAGAAAAATTGAATTTAACCGTTACTTTTACTTTAGACATTACTTTAGCCATAACTTTAACTTTAACTTTTGATGAAGAAACTGGCCGTAAGTGTGTCAACTACTCCGCACTTCTGGATAAAAACTAGCTTATAGCTTTCCTTAATAAATGGGCTAGGTAATGCTGGAAGAATTTTTCAAATCGTACCATTATTTCCTGAGATAAGCGCGTCCAAGCAAACAAACTCTTCAACTACAGCATTTATCAATGAAGAAAGGCTACGTTTTATCCAAGTGCGCAGAGCAGTTCCCAAGGTAACGGAGGTAAAACCGCTGGCAAGAAGTATATACATATTAACATATTTAGCTTTTAAATAAAAGTATACGTCACCAATTTTGAGATATCTACTTCCTACGCATTATCGAAAATCATCAGGAAAGGTCAGCTTTGAATTTCGAAAAGCCAAAAGCCGCAGATTTTAATTAAACTCAAAGTTATTGTTGACAAGGAAAGGTATTTTTATGTGTCGTTTGAGGTTAAACCCTTTTGAGCCAGATGCCGCCAGTTCAGTTAAGTTGTTATTGTTTTAATTTTGAATCTGGGTTATTAACTTTTTAATGTAGCTTTTTTGTTTTAAGGGCTCTGAAAATCTCAAAATTTTTATAAGCTTCTGCATTGCATAAAAATAGCAGTACTCGTTTATGGAAAATATAGACAAAGATTTCTACTTATATGAAAATATTATAAAGCTGAAGAGTTTGTTTGTTTGTTTGTTTGAACGCGCTAATCTCAGGAACTACTGGTCCGATTTGAAAATTTCTTTCAGTGTTAGATAGCCCATTTATCGAGGAAGGCTATAGGCTACTTTTTATCCCGGTACGGGAAGTAGTTCCCACGGGATGCGGGTGAAACCGCTGGCAGAAGCTAGTATGAAAATATTCACATGTTTACTTTAAGTACCCAAGCACACTTTAAACTTTCGGTCGGCCGATAGTTCGTTTGGGCTCATAAATCACTAATAAACATGAACGGTGGTACCTAGTTAGAAAGATTTGAAGAAAATGTTGATACCAATCACATGAGAAACTTTTGATTGGTATCAAAATATCTTTCTAATGTGTTTAAAAAAAATGACGATCATTGGGCTAACTGTCGTCCGACTGTTTACTCATAGCTATAACACTGGTCAACAAATTATTAATTTTTTTTTGGCGCAAAGGTGAAATATACAATTTCTTGTAGAATATTTGATACGTAATCGAAGTCCAGAACATAAAGTTGCACTAGCACGTAGGGATTTAGAGATATACCCCTCCTAAAGTACCAAAAACGCGTCAATTCGTGTTAACAAATAGAAATTATTGTTATTTTATATGTATTAGTTTATAAGTATTGCAATATTAAAATATGTATGTATTGTACTTTCTATGGGCCCTAGTTGCCTGATGTAAACAAATAAATAAATAAAATAAATAAATAAATAATATGCGTAGCTCATTTTATTTATTTACATACATACTATTGACAGTATGATTTCCGCGAAAAATAATATTGTTTATTCAGAGAATTTCAACATATTTTAAAATATTTAGCAACAGTTTTGATAAATCACATCATCGCTATCTATATCTATACATATAATAAATCTGTAGAAAAGTAATTTTTGTACATTGAAGAAATTGACAAAAAAAATAGCCGGCATGTTAAAGGATAACTAACAGAACCCATTTCCATCATTTTTGTCTGTTTGTCTGTTTGTCTGTTTATCTGTTTGTTTGTTCGCGATTCACGTAAAATCTACGAATTCAATGCAGACAATGCTTATATACAAAAATTCTACGTAACTTGGGGTATTACTTAGTTTTTGTTTCATCGAAATCGATTCACTCTATCAAAAGATATGATTAATTTTGTGAATTCAAGATGTAAAATATTACGACACGCAATCTGTTTGTCAAAACTGTACATTTGAATGTTGTACTTATATTAGTTGTTCGGCCTATTATTAATCTTTACACAGAAAATCACACCTTTATAAGTAACTTCGGAAGAAAAAAAAATATGAAAATTTTGTTTAGCCAAGGTTAAAGTAGCTCCATCTGTGGTAAAAATACATCAAATTTGTCAAAAGAGCGAGGTGGTAAATGACAATTAATTACCATACATTCTTTATAGGGGATTATTATTTCAACAGATGGAGTTGTGTATTTTCCGTAATTCACCATATTTTAACACGTAGTGTAATTTTTCGATAGACATTTCAATAGTGTTTGTCAGTTTGCCGTACCACATCAAAATCCAACTATAATTATTACCTTGATGAAAGGAAAATTAATAGTTCTCAGCCAAATTTAAAACGGTGCCATCTAAATTATTTATTGAACATTATGTCAAAAATGATGACTTTAGTGGAACAATTAATTATCATTTAAAGTTACAGATAGAGTTCATATCAGGATTTTTTCATAAACATAGTTTAGCTTATCTTCCACTAATGTGGTGGCCTTAAAAGAAACAGAATTGTTCTCTGCTGCAAATCCTATCCACCTATATCCTATCCTAATCCAGCATGCATTGCAGGTGTGCATTGCACAAAAACCAATGGTATCCTATTAGAGAAGTCAAAAGAGTCGGCCTGCCAACGTCAGCTTTTGCGCTAAGCAAGTGTTCTTAATAGTACCATCAGAATTACATTCATCGTTGAATGAGGTGAATACATTTTCAGAAACCACTATAACAGTAGGAGCCAAAGCGTATGATCGCTTCATAGAGCTCTGATTGGCCCCAGGTGACCAACTCAGGTCTGATTTGTTCGTTCATCAGATCTTTGAAAGTGTTTCGGTGGATACTTACTGTCGTCCTGTTTACGTGTGACACAAAATATGGTATATAAACGTCCTCCGCAAGAGCGAAATTTTCCCGGTGTGCGGTAGTGACGCACAGTATACAACACTTCTGTTTCTTTTGATTTGCTGGCTCCACCAAGAAATGACAAATTGCGAGCGTACATTTTGAAAATCTTGGCAAAACTGCAGGTTTCAAGTACGCACACATGGAGTGGACTCTCACAGATACGTACATTTTGCCTATTCGTGAACTAATGCAAACATTTCGGTGGAGTCCCTCCCGGCTTAGACCTAACCCCACAATAGGCGTGCGCGATCCTCGGGCGTGTGAGTAGCGCGTGCGTCGCGAGCACGCTGCGTGAGCGTCGCGTTTTGCTGCCCTGCGGCATTTGCAGCGCGCTCGACTTGACGTTTAACTGCTAAGGCGTTTAGCGGGCGGCGGGGATAGCGGGCGAAGGGGTAAGAACGCAACTGGAGCGCCGCGTGCTCGCCGCGAGCGCGTCGCTTGCACTCTTCACACATGCCGCAGGGCAGCAAAACGCGACTTTCACGCAGCGCGCTCGCGACGCCCGCGCTACTCACACGCCCGAGGATCGCGCACGCCTAATGTGGGGTCAGCCTTACCATAGTGCCATAGTGAGTAAGTGCACAGAAAATCCCCAATTCATACAAGTCATACAAGTGTTTCTCCCCAGTAGTGAAACTATCCTACCCTATGCGCCTGCTGATGATGATGACTCATTTTATCATCCATTCAGCTATTCCCCAACTATGTTGGTGTTGGGCTTCCAGTCACCGAATCTGTTTGAGTACCAATATTTTGCTTGGAGCGACTACCTATCTACCTATCTTCAATCCAGTCAACTACACAAGACGATATCCATGGTAAGACTGACAGACTTTCTGGCTTCTGATTAGTCGCAGCAGCTGCAGAAAATGTACAAATGACAGCTTTGTCAGACTCAAAGCATATAGACATAGATTATAGCTATTTCCTCTGAAAATTACTTACGCACCATACGTAATAATTTTCCAAATTGGCTGACTAGATCCAGAGATTTCCACAACGTCACAAACTTTACTTCTTTTGTTTAGATAAATGGTCACATCCACAACACAACCTTGATCATTGAATCTATGCGACTACGAAGTGGTAATCCTAATTATACTGTCACGTGAAAGAATGCACCTACGGGATAAATAGTATTTTGACTATTCTATATTGCCCACGCAGACGAAGTTGCGGGCAACAGCTAGTATTTTATGAAATTTGGTGTTCGTTGTCCGGATAGCCGGAAATGAAAAACATAATAACGGATATTATTAAAGTTTAATAAATCCCTGGTTATTTGTGGTTGAACGATCCCGAAGTTTTATTTGAAATTGGTTCTACATACATATGTAGGTATCACACGTAGGTATATTGTATGGAAAATTGGCGGATAACTATTCTAGCAATTTAACTACGTAATTGGATAAGCGAGCCCGATTATTTTCAAGGTAGGTATTACAATATGATTTTGTTGTCTGAAATAATATCATTATCTGCCTCGCCTTTCCCCAGCTGCTTGCGTTGGCTTCCAGTCTAACCTGTTACTGTTACAGCCTTTTTTTTTTATCGTCCCACTGCTGGGCACAGGCCTCCTCTCACACGGAGAAGGATTAAGCGTTAATCACCACGCTTGCTCAATGCGGGTTGGTGATTTCAGACTTTATAGTCCAGGTTTCCTCAAGATGTTTTCCTTCACCTTTTTATCAGCCATTGGTGTCTAAGATTTACCTAGAAAGTACATACAAACTTAGAAAAGTTGCATTGGTACTTGCCTGACCTGGAATCGAACCCACACCCTTATACTCGAGAGGTTGGTTCTTTACCCACTAGGCCACCACGACTTTTTCCACTAGGCCACCACGACTTTCCACGACCAGTCTAACCTGATGCAGTTGAATCCTACCAGTGTTTTATGTGGAGTGATTGCCTATCTGACCTCTTCAACCCAGTCACCTGGGCAACGCGGTAGGTACCTCTTTATACGACCGGTTGTCAGCTTTTTTGGCATTTGACTACTAAACTAACTAGTAAAAACTGACAAAGATGTTCAAATGACAGCTGAAACTCACCAATTTATGGTGACTATAACTATCATCAAAAAAAGTTTCTCAGTGACGAGCAAACAAAAAACTGAATTCGATAGAACTCTTAAACATTTCTTCAAATTAGATTCGAAAGAAATAACTTCACGCTCGAAGTAATCAAAGGATGAACAAGAAAAGTGTATTACTAAGAATCCTACCCTATTCCCAAGGCACTTGATATGTTCAAACGTCCAAATTGGACTCTCATAACATAAAATATGTTCAAGGAAAAATTCTGTAGTATGAGGTCTACTCCAATACAACGTAAAACAAAGAATTGATCGATATTTGATAAGTTTCTTACAGTGTTTCTTATCCTTCGGTCAAGATAATACGCTCTTACAATACCTATTATAAAACACATTTTAAGTAATGTTTCGTTATTTTTCGTGCATCCGAAAACCATTTAGAAACCTTTCACACGTATAGGTATTGTCGCGCGTACACGCTTGTTTCCATACGTCATCGCTAGACAGTCGCTCGTCAGTTGTCATCATAAATTCTACCGGTTTGGAAACGCCCAAGGGTTCTTTACGTACCACGGAACTATGATCGGTTAATGGGCACAGCATCAACCACATGAGGCCGATCGCAGCCGAAGATAAACTTTAAAGTCTCACTGTTCAATTTTTAATTGATTATGATTTTCCTTTTTCGTTGAGTGACAGTATACCCCCAGATAAGTTTGACGTAATCCGCACATTATTGGATAGGTAATCGTTAAGCGTGACTGATTCATATCGAACGGGATCAATATAAGCTGTGTTGTTGTGTGACAACTTGAGAATAGCATTCTTTTGGTAGCGGTACAATGATATATCTCTATATCGAATACTAGCCGTTTTCCCGCGGTTTCACCCGCGTCCCGTGGGAGCTACTGCCCGCACCGGGATAAAATATAGCCTATGTTACTCGCAGATAATATAGCTTTCTAATGGTGAAAGAATATTTAAAATCGGTCCAGTAGTTTTTGAGTTTATCCATTACAACCAAACAAACAAACAAAGTTTTCCTCTTTATAATATTAGTATAGATATAATATCTTACTTTCGATGTAGATAAAAAATACATAACTAAAAGTACCTCCCACAGCTGACTAAACCGTCGGGTGTCAGTTGAATCGATAGTTGGTGTTTTTTTTTAAATAATATCTTGATTTCAATCTACATTTTCAGTCCGTCTTATAATGGCTAAATACCCGGTCTTTGTAATGTGCGTACTACTGTTCATCTTCTTACAGATTTATGACCGCAGAAAACTATTGGCTGACTAAAAGTTTGCAGAATGTAGGTTGTAGAAGACAACGTATATATTCTCGCAGTACAAAACGCACCATATTGTTTCAATACCTGCTTTCACAACAAAATATTAAATTGAAAACGACAAACAGATTACCCAATATTTCTCCCTCTTCAACCATTTATATCCTCCATCTAAAATATAAGACGATTAAAAAAAACACAAATAAAATCTGTTGCACCAAAGAATATCAGACAAAGAATAATTGAGTTGAGAAAGTGCTGAATGGCGTCGTAAAATCACAAGGATACCACACCGGGGAACTTGAGATTTGTAAATATATGGACGCATATTTGAAAACGAAACGCAACGTTTCTTGAACGGTGAACCCAATTTCACTACCTGTAAGATGTTCCTTTGAGGTTGAAGCTATTGACTTCTGCTAGCAGCTTCTAGTTGATTAAACACACTAAACCCTTATCTAGTCAGCTTTAACAGTGGTACTCAGCTGCATTGGGTTAGACTGGAATCAGAACCCAACATATTTGGGAAAAAGCTAGGCAGATGATGAACTCTTCTAGTGAAATTCTCCACTCAGGAATTCGTGCGTTTCAAAAGAAAAAAATAAAGAAAGCAATCGAGTTATTTTTCTGTAATATCTATGTGGTTTCTGGCATGTGCTCTTTTTACATTGGGTATGTAAAAAGAGCACATGCCAGACAATATATATACTATATATATATATAATATATATATAGTATATATATATATATATTGTAGTTTTACAATAGACATCTTTAATATCATGTGTATTTTAAAACATTTTTTTAAGCGTTTACGCTAACAAATTCCTCCCGTATGTCACCACCATCTACAGCCTGTTAAATAATGCCCTATTGTAATCGAGTTGACGTTTCATCCCTCACCGCAACCCGGCGTCGTTATTAATCGATTCTTTACGAGAACAAAATTATATCGAGAGGTCCCGTCGCGATTTTGTTGCTGTGTTTTTTCAGTTAATTGGAGGAGTTTTTCAAAAGTCCTAGACTTTCAGTTTACAGGTGTTTTTGCCGTGAAATGCTTTAATTTGAACCCTTTTGAAGGTTTACTATTTTAATTGGTAGTTTTTTTTAAGTTTAAGTATCTTAGGGGATTGTCTAGGTTGGGTTAAAGTTTTATAACACCTTTTCTTTGGAATTATTAAAAGAACCTCTAAAGTTGAATGGGTAACCTAAAAAATAATGTGGTATGTTATGAAAAAATACATCAGTACACGTAAAGGACGTCCAAATTAAAATATTGCATAATATGCATCCAAGCACTGGGTATAAACCTACTGCGTTTGTAAAATAATGAAGAAAGGCAAATAAATTTTTGATTAATTAACTAACAAAAACCCCTTTAACTTGTAGTTAAAAACACTTGCGCAATGATGACTGTCTTACAAATATCCTCCGTATCCAATTTCACTTAAAAATACATTATTTTCAAGTAAAGAAAACTTCATTGAAATCTCTCCATTCATTTACAACCCCCATGCCAGCATGCCACAGACAGCCATTCACAGCCAGACAGAAACAAAGATAAATCCAGAACACTATGTTACAACCTACTTCTTGTAGTCTTATTACTAGAGAACGCTTGCTTTTATATTTCAACTTCAGAAAGATACAATAGAAAATACTTATGTTATGAAATATTGTACCCGTTCCGTCTTGTGAATAGATGGATTCATTTGTTACGTTCAAAATGAGCTGAAACTTTAGCTATGTTGCTAGTGTGGATAGGCTAGGATCCTTCTAGAAGTTTTGCATGTATAATTCTTTTAGTTTTTCGAGAGCTTAAATAACAGGATCCAATATGTTTGAGGTTATAGGACAAAATTATGTGTTTCTTAATTCTATTCAATATATTTTTTTGTACTAGAGTAGCTGTTTCTTCATGGTTTCACGCTTGGTGTTAATGGAATATTATATTTATTTATTTATTTATATAGTGTAGCTTTCCAACAACGGATAAATATTTTTTCAAATCAAGTGGTTTCGGAGCCTTAATGGTGCAAACAAACGAACAAAACAATTTACTTTCTGTAAGTATATTGTATGCGTATAAAAGAATAAACGGGTTTATACCTAAATAAATGTCTATATTAAGAAGTAACTATGATCAATGCACGTTGTCTATAATTAGTCTACAATCTATGTTCCGCAAATGTTTCTATTATTAGACAAAATCTCATTCATTATTAAGCAACAAGAAAAGAAAGGAAACTAAGACATAAATAATGTGTTCGCAGTTGGAATAAGATTATATCCCAAAATAAACGATATTAGGCTTTTAGGTAAAACGTTTATCGTTACTTAAGTCTCCAAGATACGCTAAGGGAAGATACACCTACACTAATGGTGTAAAAAAACAACCTTTTTTTACTCCGCAATAGAAAGATGTTGCTTGAAAATATTTTACGTAAATGTACTTTAAGTTTATGTACGGAATTTGGTAGCAAGGAAATAAATGCTGCTGTTTCAGAAGGCACGCTAATTTAGTGGTTATCTGTCATTTACTTACTTCCCGTACCGGGATAAAAAATAGCCTATAGCCTTCCTCGATAAATGGGCTATATAACACTGAAAGAAATTTTCAAATCGGACCAGTAGTTCCTGAGATTAGCGCGATCAAACAAACAAACAAACAAACTCTTCAGCTTTATAATATTGGTATAGATTTGAACATCTTAAGAACGTCTGAAAATCAATCCAACCAAGCGGTTTCGGGTTGCCCGAGGTTAGATAGGCAGCTGTTACATGACGGTGCTCAGCTTTCAGTTAGGTTTCAGCTCCACAAGTAGATTTAATTGAAAAACGAAACTGCAAAAAACCTAAACCGATCAAAACTCTGATATTTACAACGACTTCCCAAAAAGGCGGATTTTTTTTTGGCGTTATTACTCGATTTCTCAAAGACCCTTTCTCTTGAAGAAAACATGTTTATTTATCATTTAGCTATATGTATATCTAAAATTATCAGCAAACCTTATCATACCAAAATAACTCCCGCCTACAGAATGCAATAAAAAATTAACCAGTCTTATTTATTCACAGCCACCATCCTGAAAGGTTATGATGGTCTAAACCATGGAGAACAAAATGACTAGCGGAGATGTCATAACGCAATATCTCCTAAGAAAGTAGCGGGTGTTCGGGGGACAAGGAACGCTACTAGCTCCGCCCTCATACGTCTTCTTTAGAATCCGCCCATTTCTTGAAAACTAAATCACCAATCAATCAAGACTAATTTTTGACAGATTCGTCGCTATTTGCCAAGGAACGGGAACGCTCATTAGTTCTAGGAACTGATCACGCCACTTGACGTACGTTACTTGACCTACAAGAAGGCGCCTGACCTACTTCCCTTATGGCATCTCTGCTCATTTTTCATTCCTCCCCAGTCTAAAGGCTTACATATTGTATAAGGATTAGCCGTTTTTGTGGCCAAGCCCGAAACGGTCGCAGTTATATTTAATGTCCCTGGTCTGTAATCTGCGTGCTTTGAATGGTATATGAATTGTTTATCATTTTGTTATGCGTAGAGTGAAGCTGCGTTTTTTAGCTTGTGAAGATCTAGCTTCTATCGCCGGATTCACCCGCGTCCCAGTAGAATTACCTACTTTCTATACCCGAATAAAGATAGTCTACTGTGTCCTTTCTCGTGTTATAGGCTAATAGGTAACTTTACCTTCTTAAAATACTAATATTACTGTTTTCCCGCGGTTCCCAATTTCACCCGCGTCCCGGGAGAACCTCTTTCCGTATTCATACAAACTACAGCCTGTGGTCACTCGGGGATAGTGTAACTCTTCAACAGTGAAATAAATTTTCAAAACTTAGTTTAGCAATTTCGAAACATTACTGGCATTGATAGGATGTGCCAGATCTATTATCTCAGTGCTCGTTTTTTTTAATACTTGACTACCTAAATACTTAATACTTGATACCTAAATACGAAGGTATGTATAAAGGTATGTATAGTAAAGAATTTAATGACTTTTCCGTAGGTAAAGTAAGAGGCTTAAGAGTCATCAAAGAGATTCATTAACGACAAATGGCAGACGAAATGAATTTATTACGGCACTCATTAATTCAACCATTTTATTAGATGACCCCCAAATTATCAAGATATTATTAAAACCATGGTAATCAAAATTTCCGTGGAAATTAATCTTGAATTATTTATTATATTTCATGTTTTTTATTATATTTAAGTGATATTTTAGTGTGCTTAAATTTTTCATAATTATTAATATTTTCAAATAAGTCTTCATTATTTTTATATAAAAGTAGATAAGGTACTTTTATATCTTATATTCTAGAATCAATTGCCTTCCTATAGCCCCAACGGTTTATAAAAATGAAAAATAGTCGATTTTTGAGGACTTTTGGGTGCGCTGTATCTATTTATTTTTAACGAAAAGTTAATAGATCGACTGTGACCAAACTGTACCTACTCAAAAACTGGGCATAAGTCACGAAATACAACGATAGTTATATTAATAGATTACTAGCCGTTTTCCCGCGCTTTCACCCGCGGCCCGTGAGAGCTACTGCTCGTATCGGGATAAAATATAGCCTGTGTTACTCGCAGATAATAAAGCTTTCTAATGGTGAAAGAATATTTAAAATCGGTCCATTAGTTTTTGAGTTTATCCATTACAACCAAACAAACAAACAAAAAAAGTTTTCGTCTTTATAATATTAGTATAGATTAGTATGTTACTTGTGAGATGACGGCAGATAAAAGAGTATGGAAGGAGAAAACATGCTGCGCCGACCACTAATAAAATTGGGATAAGGGCAGGAGGATGATGATGATGATTAGTACAGATATAGGTATAAAGACAGTAAAATATAAAAACCTAGTGTTTTTCTTCTACGCCTAGGGAAGCTAAAAGGCTCCGTACTCGGATGTAGGGACGGATGTAAGGAGGAACATTTTACAGAGACTGAAACTGTAGCAGGAAGGCTGCAAAGTATAGCTATAATATAAAGAAGTATAGTAGGATAACAATGCGTTTTTACTGTTTTCAATACTGAGGACTAAGAAGTCGTAGTGTTCTAGTAGGTAAAGCACTCAATTAACAAGTAAGTACGAGAGAGCGGGTTCGATTCCACGCCACGCAAATACTAATGCAACTTTTTCACCTTTCTGTATACCTTGGAAACTAATGGCCAATTAAAGGATGCAGGAAAATATATCGAGAGTACCTAGACTATTACCGTCTTACCACAAAAACTTTTAAACGTCAGTTTAAGACTTGTCTAAAAAAATGACAAATTATGACGTTGACATATGGTTCATTTTACAGCCACATTTTTTTTAGACAAGTGTAAAACAGGTGGTTAAGTTTTTGTAGTAAGGCCATTACAGTCTAGAAGCACCGCTCAATCCTTCTCCGTGTGAGAGGAGGCCTGGGCCTAAGAGTGGGACGATACTGATGATGATGGATGATACATACCGTAACTAACATTAGAACATGTTAGTACTTTTGTGCAGGAGAAACCGCGGGAAACAGCTTGTTACTTATAATGAACACTGATAGAAAATGGTGTCCATAAAAAGTGTTCAACAATTTACTGTTGGAAAAGTCCAAATGTTAATGGCTATATCACATCAGGGATGTTAAACATTTTACAAGAATTCCGTTACTGTACAGATGTAGTAAACCTGTCTGCGTGATAAAATACAGGGATGTATTCAGAGTTAAATAATAAATCATGTTTCGGTATTGTGTAAAGCTAAGATCGCGAACTGAAAGTGGTAGAAAAAGCTGCACTAACTAAATACTTTTGTTTAAATATTTTATTGTAAAATGGTCAAAAAACTACATACATCATTACAATATTATCCAACAGTGGTATGTCTAAAAGATATTGTATTTTATTTACCTACGCAATAAAGCGTGACTTGCTTTAGATTTACCTATTGTTTGTATAAGTATTGTTATTCAAAAAATGTAGAGACCACATATTACATACCTAGGCATTAGTTTTATTTGCATGTTAATTTAATTCGACACAGCTATTCCTTCGGTAGAACACTGATTATCATATTCGTCATCATCAACATTAAATTATGTTCGCAACATTAAAAATATTGAAATGCAATCACTACGCCAAATCCGGTCCTGTAAAAACGCACAATATTTTCTACTTTGTCGTACAAAATGGTGTTTATATCGAGCGTAAAAGCGGTTTACGACTATATTTCACGGTAGGGGGGAGGGGTAAGTGGGGGGAAGATTTTAACAATAATCACTGAAAATAATGATACAACGGGAGACAGCTTTTATATGCTTCATAAAGTAAAAGTATGATGGTTTATACGACTGCTACTGTATTTTATGGGCTTGCCTGTGTTACATAGTATGGCGAATCAAGCCATCGGCTAGACTTATAAAGTACTCCACTGATTCAGGGTAGATTTATCAGGTATCTATTATTATTTAACATGCTTCCAAATAAATTAAGTTGGTAATACTACCTACCTTTACCTATACAAGGTGTTGATTTGCATTTGTGCCATACTTCAGGAGGAGGACATAAAATACGTAAATAATCGATTGGAATTACAGTGGACGGGAAATAGTTAATATGCACTGCTTTTTTTGTCATTGTAATGTCATAGTATTTCAGAAGTAATCCAATTTTATGAATGAAATTTATGAATAATCGTTGCGTATGCTTTGTGTTTGCGTTTGTGTGAGGGCGCAACACAGTTTTAAGGCCAGTAACACACGCGCCAAGTTTAAAAACGGGTAGGGGACATTGACGGATTTCCGAAAAAAAATTAAAATCAAAAATTTTTGTACCAATTTTCTTATTGATTTGGGTTGAGAATCATTAGTATAATTACGTCCTTGACTATGGCACGGATGCAAATCAACAGCTTGTATATTAATTTTACGGATTGGCTCATCGTGGTTGAATTTCAATCAGCATTGTTTGTGGCTACCAAATTTTTATTTGAGCCTTGATTTTTACCTTCGGTTTTTGACTTCAGACTTATGATATTGGTATAAAGATAATAAGAAAATGCAATATTTTCATGACAATTCCCAATTATCTACATTCTAGTACAAACAAAATATCCATTGTGCACGTACTATTTGAGTAGCAATTTATTTTCTTTTTCTTCCTAGCGTCAGAGTCCTACTTTCAATATCCTCTTCTTCCACTTAGCTCTGTTCTGAACATCTGACTATTTCATTCCCATTGTGTACTAGATTTCAATAAGTTCTCTAAACGCCAACACAGATACAGCTTAAACTAAGCACACAACGATGTACAACCGAGCACACAACGCATTCGCTAACCAGTCGTACTTCGAAAGCGATGTACAACGCATTGTGCGATCCGAACACGGTTGGACTGTTTGTTCTCGACTGTACTCGCGTACTTTGAATTGCGGTTACGTTGAGCTTGGACAGTCCCTTTTGTGTGCGTTTTTTTTATTTATTTTTATTGAAAGTTTCAATTAAGTGTAGTATAGTTTCATTAAGTGTAGTCGTGGTGGCCTAGTGGGTAAAGGACCAGCCTCTCAAGTATGAGGGCGCGGGTTCGATCCCAGGTCAGGCAAGTACCAATGCAACTTTTCTAAGTTTGTATGTACTTTCTAAGTATATCTTAGACACCATTGACTGTGTTTCGGATGGCACGTTAAACTGTAGGTCCCGGCTGTCATTGAACATCCTTGGCAGTCGTTACGGGTAGTCAGAAGCCAGTAAGTCTGACACCAGTCTAACCAAGGGGTATCGGGTTGCCCGGGTAACTGGGTTGAGGAGGTCAGATAGGCAGTCGCTTCTTGTAAAGCACTGGTACTCAGCTGAATCCGGATAGACTGGAAGCCGACCCCAACATAGTTGGGAAAAAGGCTCGGAGGATGATGAGTTTCATTAAGTGTAGTATAGTTAGAATGACGTAGGGTAAAGGCGGGATAGATGCCCCACTTTTTGAAATAAGCTTCTAATTTAATAAATATTGGTGCTACATTGATAACACCTATGAATGTAACTAGTTTAATCCTTTATGTTTATTTGTGATTTGTCTTTTTGGACCTATATACTACACGTTTTGCAGATTTTAGCTTTTTGTAGAACTCAATTTTTGGGGATAGATGCCTACCCCTATGGATAGATGCCCCACCTTGAAAATACTAGCAAGGATAGATGCCTACAGTGCGGGATAGATGCCCTACTCTTATTCATACTGTATAATTACATTATATTAATAATATTTATATATTCTTTTACTTTAATTTATTTGAAATGAAAAGTATTTTGCAGTTTTTTAAATCTTTTTAAATTTATTATCAGATTAATTAAAATTAACACAATAAAATTCTAAAAGTATTTGTTCAACAAAAATAATGTATTTTAAATTTTAAACCCTTATTATAAAATATTAAGTTTCAACATGCAAAATCATAAAAATCATTCCTTCTTAAAAACTAAAATAACACTATACTTACTTACTATACTTAGCATCATAATATTTAACCGGACAGTGCTTTAAGTTTTCCACATCTCGAGCAAAAAATTTTGAAAAGTGTACAGGTTCCATGTAACCAGTACTGACAAATTACACATTGAATCCAGTCGGATTTAGACTTAATTTGTTCATAGTTTTTAAAGCATTCTATGCAGTTATTTTTATTTGTATCTTTAGGCTCATCCCGTGCATCTCTTTTAGTCTTCTTTACCGGCAAACCTTTAGTTTTCTTTCCCTTAACTTTTTTCTTAGGTGAATTGTCTTCATCTTCACTGTTTAAACTGTAAATCATTCGTAATCAATAAAAAGGGTAAATACCTATAGGTACATAAACACATGAAAATATAAAAAACACAAAAATATATTAAAAATATATATTCAAAGCACTTATAATACATTCAGGGTATACGTGGTGTACGGAGGGATAGATGCCCCTAGGGGCACCTATACCGTAAAAAATCAGGGCATCTATCCTTTTTGACAGGGTTAGATGCAATAGTATTTTTTTAAATAAATAAATACAATAGAGCAACTATTTACATCAAAATGTATACTTCATGAAACAATATACATACGTAATAAAAAATTAGACGGAATTAATATCTTCTTATAAAGTTATACAACAGCAAATACTCACCTTTAAAAATTTTACGCTTACTTTAAGTTCGCCGAGGAGATGAATTCACACACGAGCGAAACGCGACCTCACCCCTCGACGGAGCGTGGCTAACTTAGGTGCGGGGTGCTTGCGCCTTCTAGTTAAATGGTTGTTTCTTGATCGCGAGCATGGGAAGTTAGGTTTTTTAAAAATGGGGCATCTATCCCACTGCGGCATCTATCCCGCCTTTACCCTAGTTGTTTATTTAACTAGAGTAGGAAAATTAAGGTGTCTATGAAATAAACTTACCGAACGTCGTTTCCTATTAGGTACGAATGAAACCAGAAAACAACCTCTCATAAAGACAATACTTAGTGGGTTTTTAAGCATGGTATTTTGGATGTTTGTTCCTCGATCAAACTTCAACAACTGAACGAAATATAAGCTACAACTTGGCACATACATATTATTATATGTATATTATTTCATTCGTGTAAAACTTGTCTTTACCACGTAGACAAAACAATACTCGACCATGAATTAACGACTTTAAAGATCACCTTAAACCAAAAGCGCCTGGTTATTTAATCTCCCTACAATCTAACTGGTTGAACAAATGCGTTGGAAAGGCAATTAGTCTGAAATCAGAAGCCGCAGCGGTGTTTAGCTCTACATTAGCTGTATTGCGAGATCGATCGCCGAGCGTTGTTGGGTTAGCTCTCAAACGTTAGTGCTTATTAACTAAAGGCTCCACGTACACGCATGTAGGCTGAATCGATATGGTATTTTGAAATTGCAGCTATGAGGGGTGGTTTGATAGATTTGATTATAGATATGCACATAGTTTGTATACCGTATATGTGTATCGTTTTATGATTCATAATCAATGTAAACATAACCTACTGTCTTTAGGAGAACTAAAAAATATTATTACTAACCTGTACGTCGATTCTATAAAATTCAGTCAACAACTCGCATTTCACTTCGCTATTCACTCTCACTTCGCATTCGGTTCAAAACGTTCTAAAAGTCATCTCATACTTTATCTGTCAAAATCTCGAGTTTAATTTAGTTCAACTCGCAAACACGCTCGCAAGAGTAGCGCTAGTGTAGTAACTCACGGCGGATTCAGATGCGAAGTTTAGAGTGAAGTCTTATAGAATCACACTGCTGTTTTAACAAAAACCACGGGTGTATTAAAAATACCAAAAGATTGAGTGCAAAACAATCATAACTCATATGTATTTAATAGTTTTCGACATAATTTCCCACTCATAATCTCCTACGTTCACCTTTATATCCAGTATTTTTGGTAAATTAAAATAACTATGAAGTAATTTTATTGTAAAAAATAAAGTTTCATTTGAAAAATATTTTTTATTTCACATTATTTATTGGTAGCATCCAATTGTGTGCGTAAATTGCAAAAAGGCCAATTCTAATCAAAAAAATAATAAATTGGCAAACTTTTCATTATTAATTTATCAAAAACTAGCTGGCTGCTATGAATTTTTTATTTCAAAATTGTTTTTCAATTCACCCAATTCAATTACGTTGAATTCGGTGCCATTATGTTAAAACTAGAGAAATAAATTCAACATTTCAAATACTCTAATGTTCTTCGCTAGATATTCAAATCACTGAAAATCAATGCCATTTAGAGTACTCGCACACTACAAACTTTTAGTCGGCCGATAGTTGACCCGATGGTTGGCAAAAAATAATCTAAGGGTGCGTCCACATCTGGCGAATGCGCCGCGAATGCGCAGCACGCGAGCCGATCGCGAGCTGTCCGCGAGCTGCGCGCGTGCAGTCACTGCAATAGTTCGGTGCGCCTCTTTAGCGCAACTCACGCAAGGCTCGTATAGAGCGCGCGATCTGCGCGCAATCAGTCCTCGCCCTTACAGTTCCGTATATTGGCTCAGTACTATCGAAGATGGCAGACGTCGCGCGCCGCCTGCGCGCCGCTCGCGTGCGGCGCTTAGGTCGCGCGCGAGCTGCGCGTGGGCGGCGCAGAAGCGGCGCACGAACAAAAATGCACGCGCGCAGCTCGCGGACAGCTCGCGATCGGCTCGCGTGCTGCGCATTCGCGGCGCATTCGCCAGATGTGGACGCACCCTAAAGAAAATCTTGATTCCAATCAAAGTTTTCAGTCGGTCTGATATCGGCTAAATAAGTAACTGTTCTTTGTTATGTGCGTACTACATTCTACTTCATACTAATCTATGAGCCCCAACAAACTATCGGCCGACTAAAAGTTTGCAGTGTGCTCTTAAAATAGGTAGCTTGGGAGCGATTTAATAGTCACTCGTGTTGATCTTCACTCAATTTGTTTAGCAAATTAGTCTAATGGACCAACAAGTTACTGAAAAATAGGACATAAAATAATAAAACACTGTAAAGTAGGTAAGCACTTTAGGAATAGGCAAAGTGTCCCTATTCAGTTATCATTAGCCTTTTTCTTTAGATCTTTTTTCAGGAGAACAATCTGTTTGATCCTTGTTTCCTTCACTTAGTTAACTGCTATGTTTAAAGTGACGAAATTCCTATCAGATGTAGTCATATACCGAGGGAACTTCTTTCAATAGTCCATCTCCAAGATATCGTCTATCTCCGTGCTAAGTTTCATTCAAATACCTTCAGTTTTCGAGTGAAAAACAAACTCTATCTCTATCTCTCAAAGCCGTGCGGATCGATTGATAATGAAAGTTAAGCAACGCTTAGCTCGGTCGGTCCGTGGATGGGTTATCATCATGTCATAACGAGTTCTTATGAGTTGCGAAATGCACGATAAACTGTAGGTGCCATTTGAACGTCTTTGGCAGTCGTTACGGGTAATACGTTTATTTAGTTTAATCATTATGTAAGACATTCGTGCGTACATAATGAAGATCCCATTTGCCTAGGTCACGCACGCCACCGAATCTCATTTCAACCGTATTGAAGAGCGATCCGAATTACTGATTACTAAGCTATATTGGTTGAAGTAATGGTTGATGAATTGGATGAGATTAATTAAATTGTGTGTCGTGGTGGCCTAGTGGGTAAAGAACCATCCTCTCGAGTATGAGGGCGCGGGTTCGATTCCAGGTCAGGCTAGTACCAATGCAACTTTTCTAAGTATATCTTGGACACCAATGGCTGATAAAAAGGTGAAGGAAAACATCTTGAAGAAATTTGGACTATAAAGTCTGAAATCACCAACCCGCATTGAGCAAGCGTGGTGATTAATGCTCAATCCTTCTCCGTGTGAGAGGAGGCCTGTGCTCAGCAGTGGGACGATAAAAAGGCTGTAACAGTACAGTACAACAGTAATTAAATTGTCTTTCATTATTGTTTATATGTTTTATTTATCTGTTTAGTAAGCGTATTATTATTATTTCAAAAGTGAGTTTGCTTACTACGCTTTCATACAAAAGCAGTTGAACTGATTTACAACAACCGGTATCGGCTTGCCCGGGTAACTGGGTTGCGGAGGTCAGATAGGCAGTCGCTCCATGTAAACCCTGGTATTCAGCTGCCTCCGGTTAGACTGGAAGCCGACCCCAACATAGCTGGGAACAGGCTAGGCCGATGGTAAGTAGTTGGGGCGAATCTACGGAGATTACACTAAAAATTGGATTTGTTGGTTGTTCGGGAAATTTGATGTTTATTGGGTCGACAATTTACTTAAGTGTTAGTTTGATGTACAGCGTTTTTCCTTTTTAGGGTTCCGTACCCAAAGGGTAAAACGGGACCCTATTGTTTTCGCTCCTCTGTCCGTCCGTCCGTCCGTCCGTCCGTCTGTCACCAGGCTGTATCTCATGAACCGTGATAGTTAGAGAGCTGAAATTTTCACAGATGATGTATTTTTGTTGCCGTTATAACAACAAATAGTGAAAACTAGAATTAAATAAATATTTTGGGGGGCTCCCATACAATAAACGTGATTTTTTGTCCGTTTTATAAATAATAGTACGGAACCCTTCGTGCGCGAGTCCGACTCGCACTTAGCCGGTTTTTTAGGAGAAACGGTGTAAAATGTTGATGATTGTTTTGTTTTAATATTTCTTGTATTTTGAGAATTAATTCTTGTTGGAAAAGACAATAAAGGACATAATATATCGTCTCGTGTAGGTTATTGTGTATGCACCTATACAAATTTGTCATGCAGTTTTCACGATTATGTGAAAATTCAAAAACCATGAGGTTAGAATGATAGTGTTAAATATTAAAAAAAAAAAATAAACAAAAGCAAGCGTATACTTTCTTGTTTAATCTGTTTTGTATGTAGCAAACATAAAATCCACTTTTACTCTTTGTATATGTTAGAGCTCAATCCTTCTCCGTGTGAGAGGAGGCCTGTGCCCAGCAGTGGGACGATAAAAAGGCTGTAAAAAAAAAATATATATGTTAGAGCAATTTTCCCGGTAACACACGTCTGCTCACAAATAAATTGAATTGTACATAAATATATAGAGTTAACAGATATAGTGTAAATGTCAATGCGATCTTCAGTAGACAGAAGCATGCATATTACATGAGTTCTTGTTATGGGCCACGAAATTTACCTACACAAAAATTTTCACAGATGATGTATTTTTGTTGCCGTTATAACAACAAATAGTGAAAACTAGAATTAAATAAATATTTTGGGGGGCTCCCATACAATAAACGTGATTTTTTGTCCGTTTTATAAATAATAGTACGGAACCCTTCGTGCGCGAGTCCGACTCGCACTTAGCCGGTTTTTTAGGAGAAACGGTGTAAAATGTTGATGATTGTTTTGTTTTAATATTTCTTGTATTTTGAGAATTAATTCTTGTTGGAAAAGACAATAAAGGACATAATATATCGTCTCGTGTAGGTTATTGTGTATGCACCTATACAAATTTGTCATGCAGTTTTCACGATTATGTGAAAATTCAAAAACCATGAGGTTAGAATGATAGTGTTAAATATTAAAAAAAAAAAATAAACAAAAGCAAGCGTATACTTTCTTGTTTAATCTGTTTTGTATGTAGCAAACATAAAATCCACTTTTACTCTTTGTATATGTTAGAGCTCAATCCTTCTCCGTGTGAGAGGAGGCCTGTGCCCAGCAGTGGGACGATAAAAAGGCTGTAAAAAAAAAATATATATGTTAGAGCAATTTTCCCGGTAACACACGTCTGCTCACAAATAAATTGAATTGTACATAAATATATAGAGTTAACAGATATAGTGTAAATGTCAATGCGATCTTCAGTAGACAGAAGCATGCATATTACATGAGTTCTTGTTATGGGCCACGAAATTTACCTACACAATAAGTTCATTTATGTGGCAGTAAGTATTTATTTCAATGTAAGTACTAAAACTATGTTTAGCATTAATCTTTTAACCGACTTAAAATGAAAGGAAAGAATATGGAGATGGTTGTAGAAGCAGATGAATAAATAAATAAAGTCAATAGACCTACAGGTACTAGAGCCACATCAAAGCTTTTTTCCCTTTCAGTGATTTGTGAAGTCAGATTTTATTTTTCACTACCTTTATTTGAGACTAGCCGTTTTCCTGCGGTTTCACCCGCGTCCCGTGGGAGCTACTGCCCGCACCGGGATAAAATATAGCCTATGTTACTCGCAGATAATATAGCTTTCTAATGGTGAAAGAATATTTAAAATCGGTCCAGTAGTTTTTGGGTTTATCCATTACAACCAAACAAACAAAGTTTTCCTCTTTATAATATTAGTAAGATTGAGAGTACAATAAGTTTCAAATATTTTCCAACTGCATAGTTGATCGGAAAATCGCAAGAAATACCTTTTTTGGTTGATTCGGTAACTTAACCCCAATGTTGAAATATAAATATTGTTTAATTACCATTTTACGGTATAACAAACACTTATTAAAATAATATCCGTTACCAAATATGCATTATTATTTCTTTTATAATCAGAATAAAAACACAAGAGGATTTAAGTACTACTTGCAACCCGTGTTCATTTATTTTATTAAATACCAGTGTATGTTAACTTAAAAACGCTCTCGTTTCCGCTGTTTTCCTAGCCTCTGAAAGGGCATTTGTTGGATCACATCACGTCTAAGCAATAACATGAAAAATTGATTCGCTTTATTCTTCCTACTCCTACTACTATTATTTTCTTGATACGAGGTGTCACGTGCCTCGCTAAATTACCTGTGGGAAATTACATTCCTAATGTCTGTATTACAATGGGTAAGTATATGTATTTGTCCCAGCTGTCGTTTGAACATCTTGGATAGTCGTTACAGGTAGTCTGTAGCCAAAAAGTTTAACAACCAATCTTGGTATTCTTGGTAAGTTTATTGGGTTGCCCAAATGACTGTGAGGAGGTCAGATAGGCAGTCTCCATATAAAACACTGGTTCTCAGCTACGTCTGGTTAGACTCGAAGTTGAACCCAACAAAGTTGGAAAAAGGCTAGTCAGTAGAGTTTATTTTGTGACTTTTAATAAACAGATAATTATATGTTAATCATTAGTTTAAGTATTGAACTGCCTAAGCTGGTTTGTCGTTTGTATATAATTTGGTATCATCTTAAATTCAGTTTTAACTTTGAGCTACAGTATTTTGTCAAAAAACATAATTTCTTTTGACATAGGTACCTACTAAATTAAAAGCCTTACCAACAAACACACAATAATAAAACTACAATCACCATAACATCCATTTTCAAGTATCAACATAACTATCCATAAAACCACGTTACATCCTCCAATGATAGCGCAGATGAACCACGAATAAAATAACAAAGAGAGGAGTACTTAGCGGACACAATATCAATGAAACGGGTTGTTATCACGATAATGGCTACAGATTATAGCGCAATATTTTTTTTTATATTTAAGGAGTATATAACTCGTGCTTGCTTTCATTTTCACTCGTATTTTCTTCAAATATCTATTACTAGCTTCTGCCAGCGGTTTCACCCGCATCCCATGGGAACTACTTCCCGTACCGGGATAAAAAGTAGCCTATAGCCTTCCTCAATAAATGGGCTATCTAACACTGAAAGAAATTTTCAAATCGGACCAGTAGTTCCTGACAAACAAACAAACAAACTCTTCAGCTTTATGATATTAGTATAGACTAGCTGTCTTTCGAATGGTACGTACTGTAGGTCCCCCGGCTGTCAGTGAACAACTTCGGCTGTCGTTACGGGGAGTCAGAATCCAGTAAGTGGTTGGGTCGCCAGGGTTACTGGGTAGAGGAGGTCAGATAGGGCAGTCACTCCTTGTAAATCACTGGTACTCAGCTGCATCCGGTTAGATTGGAAGCCGACCGCAACATAGTTGGGAAAAAGGCTCGGGAGATATCTATTTCTGGCTGTTTTCCTACGGTTTCACCCTAGTTCCGGAGATAGTTCTTCCTGTATCCAGAAAAAATATATTATTTGGGGATAGTGTAGCTTTACAACAGTGAAAAAAATATTGGAATCGCTTCAGTAGTTTCGGATCTTTTAGAGTGCAAACGGACTAAAAAATGTTTCCTCTTACAACGCATACAATTATTTAGGTAATCTATATTATGCTCCTCACAAATACAATACTCTTGAATGTAGGTAATCATAACGTGTGTTTAATCTAACGTTAAAAGGAAGGTGTTGCCATAATAAAAATGCAAAATAGCAACATTTGGGCCTTGCGTAGCTGTTAATTTAATATTTATACATATTGTAAGCGATGGCTCCGTCTACAAGGTAAGAGTAATTTCATAAATTGTTAATAACTTATTAAAATATAAAGTGGAAGGCACACGTGTAAAATGAGGAATTTTGTTAGAATGTGACTCACACTTTGAACGAGGTTAGGTTTGTTTTTGGCACATAAAAAGTCACCTATAACTCTTCGGCCTTAATGGATAATACAGCTGTCAGCTACTGCTAGCTATATAAAGTTACAAACATTAATAAGTGTTATTAAAAAAACGTTACATAGGTATTTGTTACGTGATAAAAAAAGTATCAAACATCTGTTTAACTTTCTTTGTAATAACACGTAAGTTTTAAAAATTATTCATGTAAAAAAAGCAGTAAATAAAAAACTTTTTTACAAAAAAATTAAACCGACTTCCAAAAACACTAAAAAGCAAAAAAAAAAACTAATTTTAGGTGCATCGGCCTAGAAGTCGGTGTCTAATGGATGTTACTAAGTTAATTTTGCCACCGACTTGTAGGCCGATGCACCTAAAATTAGTTTTTTTTTTGCTTTTTAGTGTTTTTGGAAGTCGGTTTAATTTTTTTGTAAAAAAGTTTTTTATTTACTGCTTTTCAGTGATACGAATAGTTGTCACTATCCATATAAGTGGAAAGTTCTCATCAATACAAAGAATATAAGCCCAAATACGAGGTATTTTACATATTCAGTTGTCGAGTCCCCTCGACCTTCTCTGGTCTCCATTATCAGGTCAGCTCCAAACCTTCACTGTTGCAAAGGTCTCGTCAATACAAATAATATAAGCCCAAACACGAGGTAGTTTACATATTCAGTTATCGAGTTCCCTCGACCCTCTCTGGTCTCCATCATCAGGTCAGCTCGAAACCTTCACTGTTGCAAAGGTCTCATCAATACAAATAATATAAGCCCAAACACGAGGTAGTTTACATATTCAGTTGTCGAGTTCCCTCGACCCTCTCCGGTCTCCATCATCAGGTCAGCTCCAAACCTTCACTGTTGAATAGTACATTCAGGCATACACCTGAGTGTCAAGTTTTTACCCTATGTATGCCTACAACTTTCGAAGGTTGCCCTCGATTTCTCAGGGTTTCCATCATCAGATCCTGACCTGATGACTATGGGACCATTTGGCAGCTATTTCGCGTCGAACAAAAAAAGAATCACGCAAATCGGTCTATAAACCTCGGAGTAATCGATGTACATACATAGATAAAAAAAAAAAAAAAAAAAAAAAAAAAAAAACATACCGGCCGAATTGAGAACCTCCTCCTTTTTGGGAAGTCGGTTAATAAAATATTTAAAAGCAAGCGTTGCCTTATTACTAAACATGGTTTAACTTTAGTGTCACTAATTTTATAGTGTTTTATATAAATGATGATTGGGTGCTTAACTCGTAGACGTACGTTACCTATGTTTGTAATAGCTGTGACTTTTCTGTAGACAGATCTATTTAAACCCGTGGTTTAAATAATGACTGTAATAATTAGTTTTAACCTTCTGTCAAAGTTTTTGATAAACCGAGAAAGTTTGACAGCTCAAAAGTGCCCACAAATGTTTTATGAAAACAAACGCTTTACAATTGAATTTAACTTTGTTAAAACCAGTTAATTTGAGTTAATTACTTGTTTTGTGTTATGTTAGCAAGACTAGAATTATTCTTATTCTAATTGCTTGCATATTAATATTGTAAATATGAAATTCTATTTGTAACATAACTATTTAAATACTTCTAAGTCTATTCAGATGAAAGGTAGAACCCTTACTTGAATTCTAACCGTCTTACCACAAAAACTTTTAAACGTCAGTTTAAGACTTGTCTAAAAAAATGTAAAATTATGACGTTGACATATGGTTCATTTTGCAGCCACAATTTTTTTAGACAAGTGTAAAACAGGTGGTTAAGTTTTTGTAGTAAAGCCATAAGTATATAGGTACTATTAAAAGACATATGTAATAAGGTCATAAGACAATTTACTTATTTATTTTTTTTATTTTATTAACCGATTAAGATGAAATTTGTACTGCGGGTTGTTCGAAAGAGATACCGTGGCCCTGGTACATAAAAGGCCTATGACGGAACATGACGGTTTTTAGTCAGTAAGAGTCTGACACTCCCTCACCGCTGCTAACCCACAGCGGGAGGGGTCATTTGATGATTTTTGACGTCAGAAAAAAAAAAGATGAAATTTGTAAGCGACCCAGTTTAAATCCTAAGCACACAGGACTAAAAGTGTCTAAAAGACACAATGGGATACGTTCAGAGTGTCCTGTGAATTTTAATTTATTTTCCCACAATAAAACCCGTCATATAAAATATTAAACCATTAAACCAAATGCAATCATGCGCATATGCCTAACGTTCGTTTAATCAGTCGTAAAGGAAAACTGTCTTGGCAATAAAAATGTAAAATACGCATCGTTTGCGGCCCGCCTTATACCAGCTAATTCCGTACTCATGCATATTTCATGACTAAAGTGAATAAAGCGACAATTTCAGGTCATGAGGTCACTTTTGTAAACATGTTTTGTGTATCGGAAAGCCGGTTTTAATAATTGATTTTTAATTGGTTTGTATGTTGTAATGAGGGAACTGGTTTGTTTGGTTGTTTGTTTATTGTAGTAATTTTCTAATTGACAATGTGTGTGAAATAGTTAGTTACTTAGTTGTGACCTTTTCGTAACCATTTTTTGGAAGAATTAAATAGTCTTAAACGATGACATTAATTACATTGTTGACATTAATTTCTAACCCCGATGTGAAAAACGAGACGATGTAGATTGCATAACAGTAACGATGCTGGCTCAAAAATTTTACAGGGCTTGTCGTTTTATCTCTACTTTTTCCTACTAATAGTTAAAGAGTGGACATCTACATACGTGGTGTTTAATTCTATAATTACTATATAAAGTAATACACAATCTATTGTACATAGGTACAATAGATTGTGTGATTGTGTATTGTAAACTTTTAAAATAATACACAATCTATTGTACATAGGTACAATAGATTGTGTATTATTTTAAAAGTTTCTTAACATGATACGAACATCATTTTTCTCATTTCATCGTGTCCCCTATTATATGTAGTACATATACTGTTACTGTTACAGCCTTTTTTTTTATCGTCCCACTGCTGGGCATAGGCCTCCTCTCACACGGAGAAGGATTGAGCATTAATCACCACGCTTGCTCAATGCGGGTTGGTGATTTCAGACTAAATAGTCCAGGTTTCCTCAAGATGTTTTCCTTCACCTTTTTATCAGGCATTGGTGTCCAAGATATACTTAGTTTGTAGTACATATGTAACAATAGGTATATAGAGAATCTCCCAAGTGACTGTAGGTACAATTTAACCCTTCAGCGTACACGTGTCATAACGCACGTGTTTCTGCTGTCATGACGCGTCATCAGTAGTCATTTGTTTGTAGATAATGAAATTAGCAGACACCATGACGAATTTCCTTATTCCTATGCTAAAATTTTGATCCTAAAATGCATAAGAGTGTCAATAGACTGGCTCAAGTTTGCAGGGCTCATCTTTTCAATATTATTTTTTCCTAAATAGTTTTCAGCGAAATAAATTATCAACATAATTTCATATACCTAAATCTATATCTATACATATAATAAATCTGTAGAAAAGTAATTTTTGTACATTGAAGAAATTGACAAAAAAATAGCCAGCATGTTAAAGGATAATTAACAGAACCCATTTCCATCATTTTTGTCATTTTTGTCTGTTTGTCTGTTTGTCTGTTTGTCTGTTTGTCTGTTTGTCTGTTTGTCTGTTTGTCTGTTTATCTGTTTATCTGTTTGTTTGTTCGCGATTCACGTATAATCTACGAATTAAATTCAGACAATGCTTATATACAAAAATTCTACGTAACTTGGGGTATTTCTTAGTTTTTGTTTCATCGAAATCGATGCACTCTATCAAAAGATATGATTAATTTTGTGAATTCAAGATGTAAAATATTACGACACGCAATCTATTTGTCAAAACTGTACATTTGAATGTTGTACTTATATTAGTTGATCGGCCTATTATTAATCTTTACACAGAAAATCACACCTTTATAAGTAACTTCGGAAGAAAAAAAAAATTAAAATTTTGTTTAGCCAAGGTTAAAGTAGCTCCATCTGTGGTAAAAATACATCAAATTTGTCGAAAGAGCGAGGTGGTAAATGACAATTAATTACCATACATTCTTTATAGAGGATTATTATTTCAACAGATGGAGTTGTGTATTTTCCGTAATTCACCATATTTTAACACGTAGTGTAATTTTTCGATAGACATTTCAATAGTGTTTGTCAGTTTGCCGTGCCACATCAAAATCCAACTATAATTATTACCTTGATGAAAAGAAAATTAATAGTTCTCAGCCAAATTTAAAACGGTGCCATCTAAATTATTTTTTGAACATTATGTCAAAAATGATGACTTTAGTGGAACAATTAATTATCATTTAAAGTTACAGATGGAGTTCATATCAGGATTTTTTAATAAACATAGTTTAGCTTATCTTCCACTAATGTGGTGGCCTTAAAACAAATTACTTTGAGTGAGTAGTATTAAGTAGACCTTAATTATTTTTTCTGATGCAAAATATGTAAACTTAATCCTAGAAGAAATGAGGACCTATCTCTCGCAAGCGCTGCTAAGCGTGAGGTAGGTAATGTAGGATTCTGTAGCTTTAAAAACAAGCCCAGATACAAAGTGCAGATAAGAAATGGGATGGTATTTAATACCATACACACGTAAAATGCTTTATGTGTCTGAAAACGTACAAATTACGCGCCGCATACCAAAGACATGCTTACTTTCAACTTCTGATCGCAAATACACGTTCACGATTACGAACAGTCTCAGTAAGACCCGAGCCAAGTCTAAAAAACACCTTTTATATAAAACTACGTTTGATGTCATTTAATCACAAAGACAGAATTGTTCTCTGTTGCAAATCCTATCCACCTATATCCTATCCTAATCCAGAATGCATTGCAGGTGAGCATTGCACAAAAACCAATGGTATCCTATTCGAGAAGTCAAAAGAGTTGACCTGCCAACGTCAGCTTCTGCGCTAAGCAAGTGTTCTTAATAGTACCATCAGAATTACATTCATCGTTGAATGAGGTGAATAAATTTTCAGAAACCACAATAACAGTAGGAGCCAAAGCGTATTATCGCTTCACAGAGCTCTGATTGGCCCCAGGTGACCAAGTCAGGTCTGATTTGTTTGTTCATCAGATCTTTGAAAGTGTTTCGGTGGATACTTACTGTCGTCCTGTTTACGTGTGACACAAAATATGGTATATAAACGTCCTCCGCAAAATTTTCCCGGTGTGCGGTAGTGACGCACAGTATACAACACTTATGTTTCTTTTGATTTGCTGGCTCCACCAAGAAATGACAAATTGCGAGCTTACATTTTGAAAATCTTGGCAAAACTGCAGGTTTCAAGTACGAAAACATGAAATGGACTCGCACAGATACGTACATTTTGCCTATTCGTGAACTAATGCAAACATTTCGGTGGAGTCCCGGCTTAGGCCAGCACATTAGGCGTGCGCGATCCTCGGGCGTGTGAGTAGCGCGGTCGCCGCGCGTGCGTCGCGAGCGCGTTGCGTGAGCGTCGCGTTTTGCTGCCCTGCGGCATTTGCAGCGCGCTCGCGGCGCGCAAGCGCCGCTCTCCTTGACGTTTAACTGCTAAGGCGTTTAGCGGGCGGCGGGGATAGCGGGCGAATGGGGTAAGAACGCAACTCGAGCGCCGCGTGCTCGCCGCGAGCGCGTCGCTTGCACCCTTCACACATGCCGCAGGGCAGCAAAACGCGACGTTCACGCAGCGCGCTCGCGACGCCCGCGCTACTCACACGCCCGAGGATCGCGCACGCCTAATGTGGGATCAGCCTTACCATAGTGAGTTGTGGTGTGGTCTATGATCACGTAGTGATTAGTTAGTATTGATAATGTTAAGATAAGTAGACGATAGGAATGCCTCGTACAGAATAAGATATTTAATAAGATAGTAATTAGTTAAGATAAGCACGTAGCTTTTCCTATGTATAAATAGCGTAGTATACTCAATAAAGGTGTGCACTTCTTAGTAGGTATTGGTTGCCTTGACTATACCTAGATATGTAGTTCTGTTGTTTTATTAACACGTCTACCCTCATCAACACCTAAGGACCCTGCCTGTCGGAAGGTTGGCAAGCCCAACATCACATGGCGACCCTGCCATTCGAACGGACCCTGCCATTCGAACGGACCCTGCCATTCGAACGGACCCTGCCATTCGAGCGGATCTTGTGATTCGAGCAGACCCTGCGAGACCCTGCGAGAGCGGTTGGACAATATCGAAACGCCATGGGAAGCACGACGTCCAAAGAAGAAGTAATAGTAGCCCAGACGGCAGCAGGAGGATCAAATGTCGCGACGGTGACGAAGGAACAATTAGCAACGACCAACACGGTGCTGTTTTTTATGGCCACTTGTTTTGCGCTTATGATCATTGGCGTGGTATTCTGGTTATATAGAAGATGTCACCAGAACTGGATTGAAGAGAAAATACGACAAAGGGAGATGCAAAAAGTAGTGCAGACGGCCTAAGGAGCATACGGAGCGACAGGAAGATCTGAAGTAAGTGTTTAAATATGTACTAAGTGTTGTGACAATGTTGTGGTTTATTGTGAATTAGAGACAATAAGTTTTTGTTCAAATGGAAGTAGAGTTAACAACGTTATTTTTACAGTTAAAATTATTAAGAGAAGCTATTGTTAAATTAGGTCCCAGTAGGCGACAGGGACAAAACTTTGATAAAAAGATAAGTGAAGCAAAAGCCCTTTATAGTAAATTTAAATGTATAATTGAAGGAACGAGCAAAGAAAAATGTTCAGAGGAATTAGTGCAATTAGTGAGTAACATAGAAAGTTTGTACAAAAATACTATTAAGTTTGAGAGCGAGGTCAGTAACAAACAGAAAATGGCGGCAGAAAAGTTTTCGTTGAAAACGGCGGTTAGCTTACTACCGAAAATGAATGGAGATGAACAAGTTACTCAAGATTTAATTGATGCTATAGGATTATATAGTTCTATGTTAGAAGGGACCGATAGTGTTCTTTTGATTAAGTTTGTGCTAACTACACGGCTTACCCAGGGTGCTAGGATTCGGTTGTCACCTACTTACGCGTCGGTAGACAGTCTTTTGGCAGATATGAAGAAACATCTTCTTACGGTAAAATCTGACGTTGCAATACAAGCTAAGTTAACACGCACTAGGCAAGATAATAAATCAATTGCAGACTTTGGAGCAGAAATAGAAAGGCTGATGACTGATTTGACTATTTCTCAGGCGGGAGAAGATTCGGAAGCTTATAAAATATTACAACCATTTAACGAAAAATATGCAATTAGGAAGTTTGCAGGCGGCCTTCGTAATCAACGTCTTGGTACGATCATTACGGCACGGAATTTAACATCCTTAAAAGATGCTATTAGGGTAGCAGAGGACGAGAATTGTGCTTCATCGTCACAAGTCATGACGTACCAACGCTGGCCCTCAAGGAGTAGTTTTTCTACATTCAATAGAGGTCGTGGAGATAGTGTTAGGAGACATTCTGTAAGAAATTCGTACACGCAGAGTACGCGCAAAAATGTCAACATGGGGCATAACGGTGGAATGCGCGGTCGCAGCAATAATGCTTATCGAGGACGGCAGACTCAGCAAGGTAGAAGGCGTGTAGCATACTTTTCGCACGTGCGGAGCGATAATGATTCATTGTCAATGTCACGAAGTAGCGAAGGTGGACAGTTGAATGAAACGCAGTTTTTTCGAGTCTAGGCATATTTTAGCTTACGATAGTATTAACTGGGTTAATTTAGTGATAAATAGTATACATAGCGAATGGTTAATAGATACGGGTGCGTCGATATCAGCCGTAAAAAATATTTTTTTAAGGGATAACGCTTTGAACTGTAAGATAGTTAAGGATGAGTTAGTGATTAATGGTGTAGGAGGTAGTTTACGAGCTATAGGTTATGTACATTTAAAGTTGGAACACAGACAGTGTTCATTCGTGCATAAGTTTTATATATTTGATGATTTGCCTTGTAAGTCAGTTGGCATATTGGGACAGGATTTCTTGCAGAAGTATGGAGGTATTATAGATTTTTCGACGAACAGATTGACTCTTAAAAATCATGCTAGACAGTTAGTTTCGATGCCGCTAAGGACCTATGATTTCTTATTAACTATACCTCCGCGTTGTGAAGTAGTAAGGTATTTTCCTGTTAATAGAGCAGAAGATTGTGTAGTGATTAGGAAAGAATTACGCAAAGGAGTTTTTTTAGCTAGTGTGATGGCTAGGCCTAGGAATGGGATGATACCCATTAGAATTTTAAATACAACCTCTGAGGAAGTTATGTGTAGCATGTCGAATGTAGAAGTTTTCCCATTAAGTAATTTCGATTGTTGTAATTTTGTAAAACCTGAAAAGGACGTTGAGCGTGTAAAGAAAATATTTTCTTTACTTAAACTTGACTATTTGAGGTCCGAGGAGAGGTTGTCAGTTGAGCAAATATGCGCGAAATATCCAGATATTTTCCATATTCCAGGAGATAAGTTAGCTATCACGGATGTATATAAGCAGTCGATACGATTAAAAGACAATGTTACTCCAGTTTATAGGAAACAGTATAGGATACCGTATATGCAGAAAAAGGAAGTTGATAGACAGGTACAGGAGATGCTAGAGAATGGTATTATTGAAGAATCAGTTAGTGAGTGGTCTAGTCCTGTATTGATAGTTCCTAAAAAAGCGGATCGTAGTGGTGAGAAAAAATGGCGTGTAGTGATAGATTACAGACAGTTGAATGAAAAAATTCAGGACGATAAATTTCCATTACCGAATATAAATGAAATCTTGGACTCGATGTCAGGAGCTGTTTACTTTAGTCATTGTGATTTATCTCAATCGTATTATCAGTGTAGTTTAGATGAAGATAGTCGGAAGTATACGGCTTTTACTACGGATAAAGGTCAGTATCAAATGTGCAGGTTACCTATGGGATTAAAAATAAGTCCAAGTGCGTTTAGCAGGTTAATGACTGTAGCCATGTCTGGATTGAATTATGACAAATGTCTAGTATATTTGGATGACCTTGTAGTGTTCGGAAGGAATTTAGAAGAGCATAATCGGAACCTTATGTCAGTTTTTTCTCGACTAAGAGAAGTAAATCTTAAACTTAATCCAACAAAGTGTGAATTTTTGAAAAAACAAATACTTTATTTAGGGCACGTAATTTCAGCAGAAGGTATTTCACCAGACCCAGAGAAGGTCATAGTAATTAAAAATTATCCGCGTCCAACAAATAGTGAGGAAGTCAAGCGTTTTGTAGCATTTGCAAATTATTATAGGAAATTCATTCCTAACTTTGCTAGAATAGTTATTCCAATGACTAAGTTGTGTAAAAAGAATATGGTGTTTCAGTGGACCGAACAATGTGAGGAATCATTTTTATTATTAAAACAAGCATTGATGAATCCTCCAGTATTAGATTATCCAAATTTTTCTGATAAAAATACTTTTATATTGCAGACAGACAGTTCAGGTTTTGCTATAGGTAGTGTCTTGTGCAATGGGAATGGAAAACCTGTTGCATATGCTAGTAGATCTTTGAATAAGAGTGAGTTAAACTATCCTATAATAGAGAAAGAATTGCTGGCTATAGTTTGGTCAGTTAAGTATTTTAGACCATATTTATATGGGAGAAAGTTCGTTGTAAAAACTGATCACAAACCACTTTTGTATTTGTTTAACATGACAGATCCTTCCAGTAGGTTGACTAAATTTCGATTGTGTTTAGAAGAATACGACTTTGAGGTCGAATATGTGAAAGGAAAGGAAAATGTATTAGCCGATGCTTTATCCAGAATAGTTATTTCAAGTGAAAAGTTAAAGAGCATGCATGAAAAAACTATATCTGTAATGACCAGAGCACAGTGCAAACAGTTAAAAAACTCGGATATTCGAAAGACAGACTCTGCGGTTAATAGGACTGATCACCCTAGGATCGTAGAAGTTCTTAAAAAACAAGGAAATGATATAGAAGTACTTCAGGTAGGTGTAGATAAGTGGGAAAAGTTGTTACGTAACAAGAAGAATGATTGTAAAACGATATTTGCAAAGTCGCGTAATTTAATGTATATGCCAGAAAACTCGAGTATTTATATAAACTATGAATCTTTATCGGCATCATCGCGAGACGAGTTGTCGAAAGACATAGTCACATTTTGTGTGGAAAATGAAATAAAAGAAGTAGTTATTTTAAAAAATTGTTATAACAAAGAGATGATAGAAAAACTGGCAAAATATTTTAAAGAGAATAGTAAATCAATATGTGGAGATTTTAAAGTTTGTGTAGTAACGGGTGTACGAAGAGTGGAAGATATAGATGAAAGAAAGATCATTATGAATGATTTTCATATTTTACCCACGAGTGGACATGCTGGAATACGTAGGATGGTGAACAATATAAAAAAGTATTATTATTGGCCATCTATAGAAAAAGATATCGGAGAGTATGTGCGGAAATGTGATAAATGTCAGAAACAAAAGTATCAGAAAAATATTAGGGAACCTATAACCATAACAACTACAGCATCATCAGCTTTTGAAAAGATTTATTTAGATGTAGTAGGACCTTTTGATAGGGACGAATATGGGAATGTGTACATATTGACGTTGCAGTGTGAACTTACTAAGTTCGTTGAAGCCTATCCATTAAAAAACAAGTCGGCAAATGAGGTAGCAAGAGTTTTAGCAGAAAATTTTATTTTAAGATATGGAATACCAGAAGGCATTGCGACAGATAGGGGTTCTGAATTTATTTCAAAAGTAATGGTAGAATTATGTAGTATCTTGGGAATCAGGAAAACAACATCAACAGCGTATCATCACGAAAGTATAGGATCGTTAGAAAACGTTCATAAAACTTTAGGTGCATATTTGAGAATACAAACAAATAACAGTACAACATCATGGAGTTCTTGGATTCCGTATTGGTGTTTTTCATATAATACAACAGTTAATACCGTAACCAAGTATACACCTTATGAATTAGTTTTCGGAAAGATATGCAGATTACCAAGTAATCTACAAGGAGCAAGTGTTGAACCATTGTATAATTTTGATAATTACCCTTTAGAATTTAAGTATCGATTACAAAGAGCTCAAGCTGATGCTAAACAAAATTTAGTAGCTAGTAA
This sequence comes from Helicoverpa assulta, assembly GCA_963856015.1. NCBI lineage: Eukaryota > Metazoa > Arthropoda > Insecta > Lepidoptera > Noctuidae > Helicoverpa > Helicoverpa assulta. The sequence goes on from CAWLCW010000008.1 coordinate 3,104,696, forward strand.
AATATTGAGGAAAGAGTGTTATGATAGAAATATAAATCCAATAACTTATAAAGAAGGTGATTTGGTGTTAATTAAAAATGAAACGGGTACCAAATTAGATTGTGTATATGACGGACCGTTTGTGGTTGTCAAGGATGAATCACCAAATGTTGTAATTAAGGATAAGTCGAATGTAGATAAAGTAGTGCATAAAAATAGGACTAAGTTATATTGTGAAAGGTAAAAAAAAAAAAAAAAAAAGGTATTTATTTATTTTTTTTTTCCTTTGGAAGGGTGATGTGGTGTGGTCTATGATCACGTAGTGATTAGTTAGTATTGATAATGTTAAGATAAGTAGACGATAGGAATGCCTCGTACAGAATAAGATATTTAATAAGATAGTAATTAGTTAAGATAAGCACGTAGCTTTTCCTATGTATAAATAGCGTAGTATACTCAATAAAGGTGTGCACTTCTTAGTAGGTATTGGTTGCCTTGACTATACCTAGATATGTAGTTCTGTTGTTTTATTAACACGTCTACCCTCATCAACACCTAAGGACCCTGCCTGTCGGAAGGTTGGCAAGCCCAACATCACAGAGTAAGTGCACAGAAAATCCCCGTCATAAAAGTGTTTCTCCCCAGTAGTGAAACTATCCTACCCTATGCGCCTGCTGATGATGATGACTCATTTTATCATCCATCCAGCTATTCCCCAACTATGTTGGTGTTGGCTTCCAGTCACCGAATCTGTTTGAGTACCAATATTTTGCTTGGAGCTACTACCTATCTACCTATCTTCAATCCAGTCAACTACACAAGACGATATCCAAAGTAAGACTGACAGACTTTCTGGCTTCTGATTAGTCGCAGCAGTTGCAGAAAATGTACAAATGACAGCTTTGTCAGACTCAAAGCATATAGACATAGATTATAGCTGTTTCCTGTGAAAATTACTTACGCATAGAGATGTAAAGTGACCGTCACGTTATAAGTGACCGATTAATCTGACCGAGCATATTGGACATTTATCCAATTTGACCGGTCACTTATTGTCATTTATTGTCAGCAACGTCAGAATCGTTTTTTTTGTATATAAATAGAATTTATTAGAAATAAACGTTTTTTCTTTCTTTATTTTATAAAACTACGGGAGTTTTAGAATCATCGAAGCTAACCAAATGTCATTCATCGATCTTTAAGATAAGATTTCGCCCGGCGAGAGATGTCGTGCGGTGTTCCGTAGGGGTCGGTTCTGGGGCGGCTCTTGTGGAACATCGGCTACGATTAGGTGCTGCGCGCCGACCTCCCTAGGGGCGTCAGCGTGGTCTGCTACGCTGACGACACGCTGGTTCTGGCACAAGGGAGGTCGCACCAGGAGGCGAGCGATATAATGACGCGCGGGGTTGCGACGATCATCGAGAGGATGTAGCTGCTGGGCCTGGAGGTGACCTTGCACAAATCCGAGGCCATGTGCTTTCATGGGCTTCGGAACGCGCCACCTTCAGGCTCCCAAGTCACGGTGGGGGGTGGGGGTTCCCATCGGCGTCGAGAGGGCGATGAAGTACCTAGGACTCGTCCTCGACAGCCGACAACTTCGTTGAGCATTTCCGACGTTTGGGCCCCAAACTGGAGAAGGCGAAGGAAGGTGCTGCCTTCAAACGGGTCCTGCCCAATCTGGGAGGCCCAAAAGCTCCCTGCCGTAAACTCTACGCGGGGGTCATGCGATCCATGGCCCTTTACGGGGCCCCGGTATGGGCACGTTCGGTACGGCCGCGGGCTGTACACTACCTGAACGTGCCCCAAAAGGTGATAGCCATTAGGCTAATCCGGGGGTACGATCTCCCGCGAAGCAGCTGGCCTACTTGCTGGACTGCCACCGTCGGATCTGGAGGCGAGAGTCTTCTTGCGCCTGTACGACTGGCGCGAGGAGACACTGCGCCGGGGGGAAACTCCGCTGCCGCGGCAAGTTGTCGCGCAGCGGGCGGAGCTCCGGCGCGATCTCATGGTGGCCTGGAGGGAGCGACTGTCGCAACCCAGTGCAGGGCACGCCACCATCGTGGCGGTAAGTCCCCTCTTTGAGGAGTGGCTCGGGAGGAGTCATGGTGCCCTCACGTACCGCATGACGCAGGTCCTCACCGGACACGGTTGTTTCGGGAGGTACCTGCACCGAATCGGTCGTGAGGAGGCGCGCGGGTGTCACCACTGTGCGGACAGCCCCGAGGACACGGAGGACCACACAGTCCAGGTGTGCTCCGCATGGGAAGGGCACCGCCGGGTCCTCGTCGAGGCTTTAGGCTGCGGCGACCTCTCGCGTCCGGCCCTGATCCAGGCCATGGTCCGGGGCGAGAGGGAATGGGATGCCGTCGCCTCCTTCTGCGAAGCAATCATGCTCGAGAAGGAGGAGGCGGAACGCCAGAGAGTTCGCACCTCTCATCCCAGCCGCCGTGCTGGACCAGGTAGATACCACGGGCGCCGAGTGTCGCGAGATGACTCCCGGCCACCGTAGATGTGGGTCTATGGGCGGTGAGTTCGGGTGGCTCATCGTCCCTCTGTCTACTTAGACGACAGACCCGTGTCGACGGCGCGCGTTGCTCCACGCGCTCCTCAAAGAGATGTCAGCAACCCCAGAGGTGCCCAGTTGGGCCAAGGCCTGCCGGGGCTGCGGGTTGTTCGAAAGAGTTACCGCGGCTCTGGTACATAAAAGGCCTACGACGGAACACGACGGTTTTTAGTCAGTAAGAGTCTGACACTCCCTCACCGCTGCTAACCCACAGCGGGAGGGGTCATTTGATAATTTTTAACGTCGATAAAAAAAAAAAAAAGATTTCGCCGACACTCTATGATTAATGATTTGTCAGTATACATCAATAAAAATAAATACGTACTTGAGAGTCTATCTTTTTAAAAGGTTATCTATGCACTATGTTGGTTTAGAAAGGCAATAGGTATTATTTCACATGTTTTTAATTTGCTTGAGACGAAAATAATAAGTGTACCAAGTAAAAAATACTTATTTAATATACCTGACCAGTCTGACAATAAATGTCCAATGTGACCGGTCATTTAATATTAAATGACGGTCACTTATCGTATGTGACCGTCAGTTTACAACACTACTTACGCACCATACTTACGTAATACTTTTCCAAATTGGCTGACTAGATCCAGAGATATTCACAACGTCACAAACTTTACTTCTTTTGTTTAGATAAATGGTCACATCCACAACACAACCTTGATCAATGAATCTATGCGACTGCTAAGTGCTAATCCTAATTATACTGTCACGTGAAAGAATGCACCTACGGGATAAGTAGTATTTTGACTATTCTATATTGCCCACGCAGACGAAGTCGCGGGCAACAGCTAGTAGTTTCATATTTTGATATAACTAACAAGTCTCAAATTGGTTGACATGACACCTTCTTCATATTCCTCATTTCGTCGTGCCCCACTATTATATAATGCATAGAATCCCCAAGTGACTGTAGGTACAATTTAACCCTTCAGCGTACACGTGTCATAACGCACGTGTTTCTGCTGTCATGACGCGTCATCAGTAGTCATTTGTTTGTAGATAATGAAATTAGCAGACACCATGACGAATTTCCTTATTCCTATGCTAAAGATTTTGATCCTAAAATGCATAAGAGTGTCAATAGACTGGCTCAAGTTTGCAGGGCTCATCTTTTCAATATTATTTTTTCCTAAATAGTTTTCAGCGAAATAAATTATCAACATAATTTCATATAAGTACCTAAATAGTTTCATATTTTGATATAACTAACAAGTCTCAAATTGGTTGACATGACACCTTCTTCATATTCCTCATTTCGTCGTGCCCCACTATTATGTAATGCATAGAATCCCCCTGTAGGTACAATTTAACCCTTCAGCGTACACGTGTCATAACGCACGTGTTTCTGCTGTCATGACGCGTCATCGCGGTTTAATTGGGGTCACTAGTCGTTTGTTTGTGCCGCTCGATTGTTTTTATTGTGGTTCAAGTTATAGGCTAAAGTTTACTTACCTATTACTAGCGATTCCTATCAGTTCCTGAGGCCATTACTTCCCTCACCAGTACCTATAAAATGCCTATGTTTCTCAAGTTCTTTGACTATCTTTCTGTTCAGTTGAATCGGTTCAGCAGTTTTGGAGGGAAATGCTCATAAAGAGCGTTACTTACGCATTTATAATTTTAGTAAGGTTTGGGTTCTGATATGCAGAAATCGACTAATTGAGTAAAAAATGCACCGAACACCAGTGCGAGAGAAGGGAAACTCGGAAAAATACCCTCTATCAACCCGTCTGGCCAGCGTGATAGCAGTAGGCTAAATTCCTCTATGTGCAGAACGATCTCAGTGGCGTGCACTTGGAGAGGCCAATGTCAGCAGTGGACTACGATAGGCTGATGATGATGATGCAGAAATCTGGAAAATCTACATAAGATAACAAAATTAAAGTAACTCAGTGGGGAAGAGTTTTCAAAGCCTGAAATACGCATGATAATTTCTACGAAATATAAACTCTGAAGAAAAAACGTATTATGTAATTGCTTAAAGCTATTAACAACTGCAATATATTTATTCCTTAGTAAAATAAAAACGCTCCTCCCCCAACTTGGACCAATCTGTCAAATATGATGGGGAGCGACATTAATTTCAGGGGAAGGTTGTAGACGCCATATTGTTACAGCGACCCATGTGACAAGCCAAATGTGCTGATAACGTATCGAATTTCTGTTTACAAGGCATTTATGTTTATTAACTAGCTGGTTCATGGTTTTACTTGAGTTAAAACTTCAAACTTCACTTATTTTTCGTATGTGTTTTCTGGCTAATCATCTGACGTTTTCCTAACTATGTTATACGTAGGTAGTCTTCCAGTCTAACTGACAGCATCTGAGCACTTGAGTCGTTAATAGCTAATTCTTATCAAATATATGTTAGTTACGTGGCCTTAGTACTAAAAAAAGTCGTGGTGGCCTAATGGGCAAAGAACCAACCTCTCGAGTATGAGGACGCGGGTTCGGTTCCAGGTTAGGCAAGTACCAATGCAACTTTTCTAAGTTTGTATGTACTTTCTAAGTATATCTTAGACACCAATGTCTGTGTTTCGGATGGCACGTCAAACTGTAGGTCCCGGCTGTCATTGAACATCCTTGGCAGTCGTTACGGGTAGTCAGAAGCCAGTAAGTCTGACACCAGTCTAACCAAGGGGTATCGGGTTGCCCGGGTAACTGGGTTGAGGAGGTCAGATAGGCAGTCGCTTCTTGTAAAGCACTGGTACTCAGCTGAATCCGGTTAGACTGGAAGCCGACCTAAACATAGTTGGGAAAAAGGCTCGGAGGATGATGATGATGATGTGGCCTTAGTACTACGGCTTCTTATTTATAATTAGCACGAGTTTAAGACTCCTGTTACAGCCTTATTTTCGTCCCACTGCTGGGCACAGGCCTCCTCTCACACGGAGAAGGATTGAGCGTTTTCAGACTTTATAGTCCAGGTTTCCTCAAGATGTTTGCCTTCATCTTTTTATCAGCCATTGGTGTCCAAAAAATACTTAGAAAGACTCCTACATAGTAATTATTCGGAAACAAGCAATATATAAAGCAATTGTAAATGTAAGCAATTTAAAAATTATGTTGCGATTTATGTTACAAAAGTCTGATTGTTGGGAAATTGGTTTTCATTAAATGTGACACATTTCAAATGTTCCCACATTTTATAATTGTTTTTGGAACAATATGTAATTTACGAAGTGTTACAAAAATAAACATAAGTTTATATAATTACGAGGTTTGATGTCGGAATTAAATATCTAAATTAAAATACATTTAAATAGAAGCTATTTTATTTTTGTTACTTCTATATTCATTCATTCCGAGAATATACGTTTCTAGCCTTTAAACAAACACAACTTTTATTTTTAGATCTTAGATGAATTTTAGTTCCATTTAAACACAGATTACTAGTACTTTACTTTTCTATAGAGCTGGTCTGCTTCAGCATATTTTTCTTATAAATTGGCGTTGAATTTATGAGAATTAACTTAGTAGCCTACCTACATTTCTAACATTGTATTTTCAAATAATTAGGCAAACAATTTGTTAGGACAAAACCACAAAGGCACTTTTAAGTTCATGGACTTTTCAAAATATTAACATGTTAAATTGCCGGGGTCCTAAATTAATAAATGCCATACCATAATTAAATTACAAATAAATTAACGAATTCCTTAATTAAGGGTAAATATTACCCCGGGTTTATTTGAAAGCTTCATACGGTGAGCGGTCAAAGGGTTGGAAAAGCAAAGGTGGCGCCCGACCAATTACAGTTTAAATAATTAATAATAATTTTGCACTGAGTCATTTTTACTGGTTTGCAGTGTAAGAAAATTAGAAATATATATTTTTCAGTGGAACACCTTTGAAGTGACGTTGCTTAGAAATCTTCTTTTTGTAATTAAGGCTGTATGATTATAATTTGGTAATGGCTTCGTTTCTTTATCGTTAACTTTTTATAAGAGCTTTGTTATTTTTATAGCATTCAACTAATCTGTAGTGTGTGGTCTGTTTTGGTCTGTCATTAATCAATTGGGATGTCCTAGGATCAGTTAATTTTTTATTATCATGACTATTTTTGCAAATTTATTCATGGCCCTATGTGGTAACAACTTAATCGCCACAGTCTTAACACGTCCACTGCTGCACAAAGGAATCCACCAAGCAGTAAGGGTCTGTCTATTCCACTAATTTTATTACACGCAAACACAAAACCAATCTGTAACCTTTCAATATAAAACGACTACAATATTATCTTTACAACTCAATAAGACTCACTAGAATAATATAACAGACTGATGCGTCGATTTACGCTATATGAGTTCGTTTACACTACAAATCGGTGCGGTTGTATAACAAACGGGTTCGGTAGCGTGGTGACGTGGCGACCCCGTGAGATAGGTCGTAGGGACAAATCGACCTTCTCACGCGTTAAGTATAAGGTTCGTCTGTAGTGTAGGGTTAGATTTTCAACTATTAGGTACAACTTTACAACGGGCTTTACAACGGTTTAAAGTTTGCGGATTTTAATATACATAAATACTGAAAAATTAGGTACTGTAAAATAAAACGACGCCAGGAAATGAATAGCGCTTTTTAAATATGAACTAGGTACGGTATTGATTATTATCATACATCCTGAATCAAAAGTAGATACACAAAAAGAACTAGATTAAGGAAAAGTAATCTTTTCGATCTAAAAATATGACATAATTCATTAAAAACCAATTTAAAAAGACAACATTACAAAAAACACGATGTCAAAATAATCAAAGAAATCCATTGATAACACAATCTTTTTTAATTGTATACTATAAATAATACCCATACTCGTGTTTCTGTTTTTTTCTTTAATTGCCGCTTCCTAAAGGAAAATACCTTATGTTAGCTAGACTTTCCTATATGTTATTCTGATGTGAAATAACCAACACCCATTAGGAGATTTTGCGTGAAAGAGAAAACAAAGGAGAATGACGGTACGGTACAGAGTTGCGTCAGTTCAAAAGTTCTTTTACATGGTTTATAAATTAACCAAATAACCATCTACAATTGCCATTTTGGAATCGAAACCCGCATTTCCGAGTTTTTTTAGAAAACGTAACTTAACCTCATAATAGAAGTTAGCGATAGTGATTGAAAACTAGAAATAAGCAAATAGTTACAATGAATATCACAATTACTGTGGAGAGTAAGACTCGATTAACACAAAAAAACTGTAATATTTAAATCGCAATGAACAAACTTAGCATGCACCACGCGCAATTGACATTGTACTTTTTGACAATGACAAATAACAATTCAATTTGAGACACCAACACCAATGGCCGGCAGTAGGTAATTCATTTTATGAAAACAATTTCATAACTTATTAAGTTTACAAAATAAACCCCTATACAAAATTGACATTCTAATTGCAGAATGACTTCAAAAATAAAGAAAATAATTGTAATATAATTTTTATCTTGATGCATGAGAAAAAAAAAACCAGTACCGTTGATGGTCATGATCCTTTCTCATTTGCAATATTAGTACCTTAGGGCAGTTTCCAATGGTGGATTTAGTTAACTATTGCCACAAACAATATTAAATAACTCCTATGTAAATATAACAAAGGGCTTCGGTGACGTGGTGACGATCCTTGATACCTAGGTTGTAGGGACAAATCGACCCCGTCAATAAGAGTAAGGTTAGTAAGGATAGATTTTGAACTCGATACTCTGGTTTCTGTTTTATTTTTAACTTACTTCCGTCAACGATTATAACAGTTTCCTAGGGGAACTATTTGTCGTGCTCATATAAAAGTGGCCTATACCCAAGTGTCATCGAAATCTGTTCAGGCGTTTATACTTGAAGAACTTACATACACAATACAAATACACTCAAAAACATTCTATTTTACAATATTAATATTTTAGTTTTCAGAGTTGGACTTTAATCAAGTTAAAAAGTAATTATGTTAACTAATTCTCACTTTATGTAACCAGTAACTTAAAACCTATTTTACCATAAGTAAATTCTACTTAAATACCAAAATACTTAAAGTCACACATAATTTTTAGTCTAGCAAACACTCAAAATTAATTTACATTTCTTAATTAAGAATTGTTAAGCTTAGATAAGCGTAATTGAAATCAGGGAGTCGTTTCAAAGTTACATCTTCAACTTAAGCCGACACACGTGTGGTTGAATTTATTGCAATGAAGTGTAATTTGAAACTACTAAGCTTTGAATTATTTTAGTTACATTCTGAAAAAACTGGTTTATTTTTTCTGTTACTAAGTTTAATAAGTTAGTCCAATGATATTTTCACCTATGTATTGGTGAAATATAATCGTACTAATATTTATAAAGGTGAAAAGTATGTATGGATGGACATATATAGGCTATAGCTTCTGCCAGCGGTTTCACCCGCATCCCGTGGGAACTACTTCCCGCACCGGGATAAAAATTAGCCTATAGCCTTCCTCGATAAATGGGCTATCTAACACTAAAATAAATTTTCAAATCGGACCAGTAGTTCCTGAGATTAGCGCGTTCAAACAAACAAACAAACAAACTCTTCAGCTTTATAATATTAGTATAGATATGTAAATATTTGTATCCAAAAGCGGGAAGTGGTCTGGGGCAGGGGTGAAACTGGATTCTAGTGTATCTATGTACTAGCCGTTTTCCCGCGGTTTCACCCGCGTCCCGTACCGAGCTACTGCCCGCACCGAGATAAAATATAGTCTATGTTACTCGCAGATAATATAGCTTTGTAATGGTAAAAGAATATTTAAAATCGGTCCAGTAGTTTTTGAGTTTATCCATTACAACCAAACAAACAAAGATTTCCTCTTTATAATTTTAGTATAGATAACTGTTTTAATAGCCACAAGGAGAGAAAATGTAAAGTTATAAAAGAATACGAAATAAAATAAATCTCCTCCCCTTTTTAAAACATCATTACTGATTTTCATAAATGCTCCAAACTATACAAAAACGTGATAACTGTAATTACAAACTTAACATTGAACATAACCTAAGTACAACTAGTTACGCAGTTAGCGACTCGTTCCACATGAGTTTAACTTTAACCACTCACATGAGAACTTTTGTAGTTACGTGTCAAATACCGAGTTTGTAGGCTTTGTGGGTGGAAGATATTATTACCTGTATAGCTATGTTATTTTGATTTAGATTGAAGGGATTGTGATAGTTTTCAGAGGTATATTTTATGTGGGCTGATATTTTTTCATACTCTTTTATTTGTGCAGTAAAATGAATAAGACCAACGAGTAATACTTTACGTGTTTTCTAGCTATTTCTCGAATTACAGATTCTGATAGACTGTAAGTGGTTAAGCCTGGATGGTTGTTTTAAATAGATTCTAAGATACATCATCACAGTTTCTTCTTTTCAGTCATAACTCATAATACTAGGAACTGGGGAAGGGGTGAGGAGCGTTTATGGGTACTGTCTACTTTCTAATAACTGACATAAACACTGAGTGAATAATTAAGACTTTGACAACAGATCTTAAAATATAGATGCACAATAGATATATACCGTCTTACCACAAAAACTTTTAAACGTCAGTTTAAGACTTGTCTAAAAAAATGACAAATTATGACGTTGACATATGGTTCATTTTGCAGCCACAATTTTTTTAGACAAGTGTAAAACAGGTGGTTAAGTTTTTGTAGTAAGGCCATTAATGTTTTTTTATTGTACACCTAAAGGACAACCATGAAAAAGGGTGAAACAACAAATATGCATAGTACAATGTGGCCTCATCGCTTATCTATACTAATATTATAAAGCTGAAGAGTTTGTTTGTTTGTTTGTTTGTTTGAACGCGCTAATCTCAGGAACTACTGGTCCGATTTGAAAATTTCTTTCAGTGTTAGATAGCCCATTTATCGAGGAAGGCTATAGGCTACTTTTTATCCCGGTACGGGAAGTAGTTCCCACGGGATGCGGGTGAAACCGCTGGCAGAAGCTAGTTAAAGAAATATCTTAAAGTTAACCTTTGAATCGAGTCGATTTGTATAGAGATAGACAATCATCAATCTAAGATTCTAAATCTGTATATGACAGCAAAAAATCTTCTAATCTAAATTGTAAAAATAATTCTAATCCTAGACCTATAATACTACGCCCGAGTACACACGTCGTATTGTCAGACGCAATCGCAAAGGTTCTCATTTACGACCCCCGTATAAATAGGGGAAGCAGAAGACGCCGCGGGGCGAACGGACTCACAGACCCGTCTGTGTGGGTGACTGAGTAAATAAACCGAGTTCTGTGTTTAGTTTTAGACGTACGAGTAAGTTTAAATGAAGGAGTATTCAAATTATTGTGAAAAATTGAGTTGTAAAATTCCACCCGAACACACATAGTTACATACATACATACATACATACATACATACATACATTGCAAGTTAAAAGCTTGAAAAAAATCGCAATGGTCTTGGCGATTTAATTATCATCGCAGAACTTGTGTTAATTTTAAGGTTCTCATTTAAGACCCCCGTATAAATAGGGAAGCAGACAACGCCACGGGGCGAACGGACTCACAGACCCGTCTGTGTGGGTGACTGAGTAAATAAACTGAAGTTCTGTATTGTAATTCTAGATATATACATAGTACGAGTAAGTTTATATGAAGTTATTCAAATCTCTAAACCATTCAAAAATGCGATGGTCTTAGTGAATAATCCACATTCTTCACTTTACATATTCGCTTCTTGCGCAAAGGATATTTTCGTCACAAAGGACAATGGGCGAATTTGAATGTTGGTCTACTCCCCCTCTAGTAATGAGTCATACATCATTTGAAAGGTCTTTTCAAGCGTTACATTTTGTACTAATTTAACATACTACTTACCAATTCTTAGTACTTTAGATGTTAAAACATGTTTAAGGTTTTTTATCGATAGTTAGTTTCAAGTTCTTAGATTCCTTCTCTAGTAATGAATTATATCACTGGAAAGGCCTTTTTAAATATAACATTTCGTACTAAGATACCTCTAACAAATTGTCAGTACTTTAGAAGCTACAGCAGATTTTAGACATAGTTATTATGTCACTAAACACGTTCTAACTCCCTAAATACTAACAAATGACAATCGCCGCCATACAAAAAAAAACTCTACATAACACAAGCTTTCTATTGATATATCACTTAATGCTAGGAGAGGTAGACCAAAACGCTCATTGTCCTTTATATAAATATTTGCCTCGTTTAAACAAACATATTGTATGTGCAAGCTATACCTAGTTGTTTGCTATGGCTTCGTACTCAGTCTCCAGAGTACCATATATCCTCGTCTGTACCAATTTGCATCATTATTGATTTAGACGTCACACCATAGGTACCTGAAAAGCCAACTAATATTCATTTGATCATCTTAGGTTAATTAATTAATAGAAACATAAAATATTTATACAATATTTATACGTGTAATAGAGAACAATAAGAACCCAGCATTCAAAGCTTTTCAATATAAGTATAATTAAAAGAGCAAATGAACTAGACCTTTTACTAACTACACTAAACTTGCATTTATATAGAAACCCATGTCATCTTCCGAGCCTTTTCCCAACTATGTTGGGGTCGGCTTCCAGTCTAACCGGATGTAGCTGAGTACCAGTGCTTTACAAGGAGCGACTGCCCCATCTGACCTCCTCAACCCAGTTACCCGGGCAACCCAATACCCCTTGGTTAGACTGGTGTCAGACTTACTGGCTTCTGAATAGAAACCCATGTCAAACTGTATTAATTAAAACCCGTGATGGATACAGTAACATCAAAACTATTAGTTTTTAACTGAAAACCATTTACAGGCGCAAATAATTAAAAACTTTATAAAGCCGAACGGGATAAAATTGAATATGTAGATTGCCTGTCTGAATTTGATAATACATTTTGGACCAACAAAAAATATATTGAAAAATACTTTTTTATTGCCAGCCGTTTATAATAATTTATCAAAATTAAAGTTAGTTAAATAATAAATTGCTAGATTTTATTTAAAAATGTTAGTTATTTTTATGGTTAATTGACTATGTTGGGAATTTAAATAAAAATCTGATAATAGCCACGTAGGTACGCTATTGTAATTTACGTAATTTATTTAGGTATTTTGTTCATACTCCGAAGATAATTTATTTGACATTAAGAAAATTATATGGATAGACAACAGAGGCACCTTAACTTTAACTTATACTATAAATATAATGATCGTGTTTTACACGATTTCAGTTCTTAACTTGCAATGTCTTAAAACTTCATTATTACATCAAAACTTTACAAAAAATCATACAAAAACCCTAAATCCTATCCATAAATCAATAACACACAGTTGACTACCGAAAATATCAAAGAATACCCCCATTATCCCCATTCTATGGGAACCGTAACATTTGTTAGGAACACATATTGTCCCCATTTCATATCCAACAAAGGGAGGTTTAGAAATCAAAACTAAAAACGGTTATACGGCTGAAAGTTCCCATTGTGATACGGATAAGTGTTGACTCATTGCATAAAATGAGAGTCACTGGAAACACAAGGATTGTTTTACACTGAAAGCTGTACGGAGGAAATACATGCGCTACATGAGATTTTATGCTATTTTTGGATGCAATAAAAATTACCCAAACCATCTTGCTTTTTACAAGTTTTTTTTATTTAACTTGCAATGTATGTATGTATGTATGTATGTAACTATGTGTGTTCGGGTGAAATTTTACAACTCAATTTTAAGGCACTTGCCCTCAACCGATTGAGCTGAAATTTTGCATACATGTTTAGTTTGGATGACAATGCATGTTAAGCTATGTGACGTCATCCTAAATCCAACATGGCTAAATATACAAGATGGCGGACTAGTTATTTTTAAGGTACCTATACAATATGGGTATCAAATGAAAGGGATTGACAAGTAGAACACATTGCACTTTACGAAATAAAAATCCAAGATGGCCGCCGCTACAAAATGGTGAATAACCTATTTTTTTCAATCCCATCCATGTGGGTATCCAATGACAGCGCTTGACAAGTAGAATAAAGTGCACTTTACCAAATCAAAATCTAAGATGACCGCCGCTACAGAATTTAGACTTAGGAACTTACCAGGTGAAAACTAAAAAGTATAAAATAAATTGAGGTAAAAAAATCTTTAAAAACAAGCTTTTATTTAAATGCGCTAAAAAGAAAAAAATAAACTTTTACTGTAACATTACTGTCAACTTATAACGACATTTCAAATTTAACATATTTCACACAATTTATATGTTTTTAAAGCTTGTCGCGATTTTACTAAGAAAGTAAATACGAGTACTTAAATCTCGCGACAAACTTTTATATACGTCTAATCGCACGACACACAGCGCCGTGTCGAAGACTGCCGATCTGACACGACGTTAGATGATGCACGGCCTTCAAGCCACACCGCCGTGCCCGTCGGAGTGGGGAGCGTGAGGTTTTTTCGTTACGGAATTTCTGGATTTGGTCCCCGCGCTCAAGGCCTGCGATAGAAGCTATGCAATAGCTTAAAAATCTCTAAACCTTTTAAGAAAAGATTTTTTTTTTGTTTATTTGGCTTTGACACTGAACCGAATTGAACAATTATTTCACTGTTGGTTAGCTACACTGTTTCCGATTAACAAAGGCTATATTTAATCGGGGTACGAGAAGAAGTTCCCCCGGAACCCGGGTGAGTTCGCGGTAAAACAGTTATGGTTATCGGCACGGATATTGGGTTCTCGGCGGAAGAGTGGGGATCGCTTTGCGCACTGTACACATAAGGCAATAAACCAATAAATCGCTTCTGCGCAGGTGAAGGTCATAGCCCAATATCCATGCCGATAACTGTAGTAGATAATACATGCGTATAATACACATTTTCAATTTTCTTCTACTGAGATTTTATCGCACCGCATATCTTTAGCACATCGCATAGCTTTCCAAACAGCCATAGCTTACTCCGAATCCTCCATTAAGCCGGGTAACGTTATGAAAAACATTATCTCGCTGCCGCTGTCGGTCTATTGTACCCCTGCAGCCAGGATAGCACAGCTTTGTGCTCGAATACCATCTGTTAGACCAAAATCTAGGGTTAGCACTGACCTAGGTTTTGATTTTGTATAAGGATGCTTAACTCCATCAAAAAGTTGGCTTGAAGAAAATGCTTTTTAGCGATAAGACCGCCAATTGTACTGTTTGCGTTTGTGATTTCTTATGTTGTTAAACAATCATGATGTTCACTGTACCTACATCAGTACACAGTATAGTAAATAATAATCTACATATTAGATTTTGGAAGGCGAAAGGAGGAAACATATGGTATGAAGAATTGAAGACAAAAATTGAAAACAAAATTATACAACATGTAACGTAATTAACGCACACCCTCAAACACGCTAATTAGAATATTATGTTATAATCATAATACACACACTGAATTTTTAATTTAACATGTATATGCATTGTTATTTACAAAATTAGTTATACCAATTCTTGGAGAACTTTTTGGTCATACTACTACGCACGCAAATATCGCTCGACTCGACACAACATAACGAAACTACGGAAAAAGCCGACAATACACGAAGTCTTATTACTTTGAGTTACGGTCTATTTGAATTTGTTTTGACTGTACAGGGTTAATATGACAATAATTTCCGTGGTTTTAATTATTTTTGGGATAAAAAATTACCTATATTAAAAATGATATAAATCGATTCAGTAAACGATTCTGAACAAACTAATTTCAGGATGTGCGTTAATTACGTTACATGTTGTATATTGTCGTATCTTCGTTGTGTTTTGTTAGAAGGGGAAAACAAAAAAAATACGTGTCCATTATTTTAGGGGTTTCTTAAAGACTGTAGATCAATTATTACTCCATTTACATTCGCCATATTATCTATTTGTTTTAAATGGACTTTTTAAATGGTTACCTTTAGATTAGTCGACGTGAATGATCCCGAAGTTACCGAACTTTCTATCAAATCTGCACAAATGCACCTCGTTACTAAACTTTAAGCCAATTTGAACCTTATTTTAGAGAATCTAGGTTAATGAAGATGACTAACCTTTCATAGATTTTAGATAACTGCTATGGATAGAACTAGCTGCCGCCAGCAGTTTTACCCGTATCTGCAAGGAAATACTTTCCATACCAGGATAGAAAGTATCCTGTATGCTATTCTGATGTATGAGCTATAATTGCTGCCAACTTGTATTAAATCAGTGCAGCCGTTTGCTCATGAAGTAGTAACAAACATACACAAAACTTTAAAAAATAGTGTGATTCGACAGTTCCACGAAATATCGGAATTTCTTCGTAATCATGAAAGAAGTAATTATTCGTTCTACTAAAGAAAGCGGGGAATGCTTTTCTTGGCAATCGGTCAAAATTGATGGAACTAAAATGCTGATCATTAAAGTTTCCTGGGCTTTTCCTACTCTGTGGAATTATACAAGGTACATATTTGTACTTTGTATTTACATAGTTAGTTTATGAAGGTACCTTCTGTTTTATACATAATAAAAGCTTGTAAATAAAATTTATGCGTCAAGTTAGACTGGAAGTCAATCTAAGCATAGTTGGGTAAAGTCTAAGCAGATGATTTTTTATTCTACTTTTACTTTAATATTAAAGTAATATTACTAAAATGAGTAGGTATAAAGGCGCTACGCTAGACGAACCGAGCACGAGCGGAGCACGAGTCGAACACAATTCGTCTAGTGTGGACCAACTTACAAGCCTCTAATGAGTGCGCTGCGAGCATTTCGTTCGTGCTCGGCTGCGTTCCGCCTGTTGTCGGTTTTTGACGAACACAAAGGGATTTGCTTCTCGACCACCGCTATAATAATCGCTGCAACAGCAGCGGCTACTGCAATATTATTAATATTCGCCAAGAGCCGCGAACTCACTGCGGAAAACTACGTTCGAGGACAGTGATCGTTGTAGGTTCGTTGTTCGTCCACACTTGACGCCGCGAACGACAAGCCGAGAACGGCTCCGCTTGTGCTTCGCTCGTGCTCGATTCGTCTAGCGTAGACCCGCCTTTAGAAATTAAAAGTTCTGATAAAACACGCATTAAGCTAATGAGTTGTGTGATCTAATACCCTTACTTCAAAATCAAAGTTAATTACCTAATTAGAAATTTTTGTTTTTTGCCTATAAAAGCAAAAATAGTTATTCAACGAAACCAAATCATAAGCTACACCGTAACCCAAATACAGAGCAAAAAATTATCTTCCAAGGCCCACACTACTGACACTACATACATTTATCATATCCTGGATTTGCCCACAGCCTTACAAAGCCACAGATGATTGCAATCAGGAAAAATGAGGGATGCGAGATGGGTGCAAGATAACTTCGTTAATACGAGAAATGCTGACACTTGCGGGATGTTATGGCGAGTTCTTTTTAAAGGAACTGGGAAGATTTCTTTTCTTTGAGTAATTTTTTTTTAGATTTGAATTCGTGCTGGATTTTCTGAAGGATTATGTTGTTTTTCGAAGAAGTTACTTGTATAATGACGTCATATAGAGAAGTACCTATAGTATGGTTTATTGTTTATGTGTATTTATAGAGCTACTTGGTTTGTTTTTTTGTAGAGGAAAAATATTTTAGTTTTGGAAAGCTCATTCATTGAGGAAGGCTTTTTATTATTATTCGGGTAGGTATACATAACAGTGTATCATTTTATTCTCATTGGGTTCGCGCCAAATTATTATGGAGATTAAATAAGTAGTTTTCATGAAAATCAAAGCCTTTTGATGCTTGACAGACTTGCGTATACATATCTATGTATATTAGTTACACATAGTTATACATACTTTACATATCTTTATTCTAACTCTCCTGCTACGGGTCTGCTGAAAGAGATTTCATTAGAAATAAGCAGTACCTTTGCACTATTTTATGTTACTTCTACCTCTTTCGTGTGTGTTTACTGTTTACATAAATGGTTAAATAAATAAATAGTTTTTTTTTTAAACTATTTTGGACAACCCTCGCGATATCCCGTTACGAACTAACATTGTTATTGCGTTTTATTTACGATAATTTGCGATTCAAAATGGATGACACGACTGAACACGGGTTATTAAATTGTGTTATTTGAATAGTCAAGCGCAGACTGACAGTAGTTATTTACTTACTTGTTTTGCAGTTGAGATCCAGTTTATTATGTTGTAAAGAAAATTGTGTAATCCGTAAGAAAAAAAATTGAGACGAAAGATGTATACTTATCAGATTACTAATTATGTATGTCTTATGACAGGCTACTGAATCGATTTGAAAAATTGTTTCATTTTTGGATAGCTACACTCTTCCCGAGTAACAGAGGCTATATTTTACCCTAGTACGTGCAGTAGTTCCCAGAGGACGCAGGTGAGACCACGTGAAATCGGCTAGTAGTCAATATTTTACTTTTAAGAAAATTATAGAAAACTAGCAGTTTCTCGTTGTTTCACCACCGTAGTGACAAAAAAATCTCGAAGTTAGGTAGTTAAAATCGTAAACCACATCTAGATTTAAATACCTACATCAATATCACAATAGTAAACCAGCTTAATTAATTCTAAATATTCATTCAGCTGTCTAGAACAACAATTCGTAAAGTTTGTCGCTGAATTAACATAACAATAGACTTATTTAGAAATACCTAGAGGATACAATGATTGAAATTAGTATTCATATTTCATACTGTAACTTTTAATTAAGAGTATTGCTTTTTAACTTGTACATTTTCAATGGAAGACACTTCTTTTTTTTTCTTTTTTTAATTAAAGTTGGTCCTGAAAAAGTTTGAATTTTTCTCATGTTTAGAAAATTGGAAATACGAATGAGATGGAAAATTCCCGATGTCGTTAAAGAAAATAGCAATTATTTGAAAGTAACTATTGTTTAACATGAAAAATATATCCGAAAGAGTTCATAATATTCTCCGATTTCAATCAACAAAATCTTACGAACTGAGATGTTATCCTAATGTTGAATTAAGCGAAAACCGATTTCCAATTAGACACATGACATTCAATTCAACGAATACTTTATTTCTCCATTAGGACCAATTTTTTGTTTACCGTACTTTGCGAACTGATGGAGCATTTCGGACCGTAGGACTAATCTTTTGAAAACCTAAGGACCAATTCTTTGCATGTAAGCATTGTCAATTATGTGTACACTGCTTGCTCAAGAATTAGAACGTAGAACCAATCTTTGTTTTACTTCACTTTTGACAATTAAAGGACCATTTAGCTCCGTAGGGCCAATCTTTTGAAAACCTAAGAACCAATTCTTGTCTAGTAAGTAAGTATTTTCAATCACATGTAGACTGTTTACTCAAGACAATTGAATTGGGATTCAATCAGTTAAAGTTTGTTAGTTCTGATTTATATGCTAATTTGATTGTAGACGCCGCGTTGCATGAGCAGATACGGGGCTGGTAGTGTTTGTGTCTATTAGTTTAGGTTAGCAGAATAGCTGGTTTGTTGTAATACAGTAATAATTGGCTCCTGATCGGACTTCGAAATCCCTAGTCCCTACTGCGAAAGTAACTCTGTCTGTCTGTCTGTCTGACTGTCTGTCTGTTACGCTTTCACGTCTAAACCACTGAACTGATTTTAATAAAATTTGGTACAGAGATAGAGTTGACCTTGAAAAAGAAGTTTTTATCCCGGACTTTTGAAGAATTCTCTTGGAAACGCGATATAACCGAACTCTACGCGGGCGAAGCCGCGGGTGGAAGCTAGTTCTATATAAATGTATACTAGATTGGTTTACACTTGCTAGGTTCTGATCGGACTTTGAAACTGTACAATGCATCTACACCAGTACTTTCCCACGTTTATGTTATAAATATGAAAGTTTGTTACTCTTCTACGTAAGAACTACGGATCGGATTTTGATAAAACGTAACACCGCTGGCAATCTATACATATAATAATCTATACATATAATAAATCTGTAGAAAGTGATTGTTTGTTCGGGATTCACGTAAAATCTACGAATTTAATGCAGACAATGCTTATATACAAAAGATCTACGTAACTTGGGGTATTACTTAGGCTTTGTTTCATCGAAATCGGTTCACTCTATCAAAAGATATGATTAATTTAGTGAATTCAAGATGTAAAATATTACGACACGCAACCTGTTTGACAAAACAGTACAGGTTAAAGTAGCTCCATCTGTGGTAAATAAAATACATCAAGAAGCGAGGTGGTAAATAACAATGAATTACCATTTACATTCTTTATATACTATTATTTCAATAGATGGAGTTGTGTATTTTCCGTAATTCACCATATTTTAACACGTAGTGTAATTTTTCGATAGACATTTCAATAGTGTTTGTCAGTTTGCCGTGCCACATCAAAATCCAACTATAATTATTACCTTGATGAAAGGAAAATTAATAGATCTCAGCCAAATTTAAAACGGTGCCATCTAAATTATTTTTTGAACATTATGTCAAAAATGATGACTTTAGTATAACAATTAATTATAATTTAAAGTTACAGATGGAGTTCATATCAGGATTTTTTCATAAACATAGTTTAGCTTATCTTCCACTAATGTGGTGGCCTTAAACAAATTACTTTGAGTGAGTAGTATTATTTTTTCTGATGCAAAATATGAAAACTTAATCCTAGAAGAAATCAGGATCTATCTCTCACAAGCGCTGCTAAGCGTGAGATAATGTAGGCTTCTGTAGCTTTAATAACCAGCCCAGATACAAAGTGCAGATAAGAAATGGGAGCTGCCTTATCGCGTCTGAAAACGTACAAAATACGCGTCGCATACCAGAGACATGCTTACTTTCAACTTCCGATCGCAATTAATACACTGTTCACGATTACGAACAGTCTCAGTTAGACCCGAGCCAAGTCTAAAAAAAAACCTTTTATATAAAACTACGTTTGATATCATCATCATCCTCCGAGCCTTTTTCCCAAACTATGTTGGGGTCGGCTTCCAGTCTAACCGGATTCAGCTGAGTACCAGTGCTTTACAAGAAGCGACTGCCTATCTGACCTCCTCAACCCAGTTACCCGGGCAACCCAATACCCCTTGGTTAGACTGGTGTCAGACTAGCTGGCTTCTGACTACCCGTGACGACTGCCAAGGATGTTAAATGACAGCCGGGACCTACAGTTTAACGTGCTATCCGAAACACAGTCATTGGTGCCTAAGATATACTTAGAAAGTACATACAAACTTAGAAAAGTTGCATTGGTACTTGCCTGACCTGGAATCGAACCCGCGCCCTCATACTCGAGAGGTTGGTTCTTTGCCCACTAGGCCACCACGTCTATACATATAATAAATCTGTAGAAAGTGATTGTTTGTTCGGGATTCACGTAAAATCTACGAATTTAATGCAGACAATGCTTATATACAAAAGATCTACGTAACTTGGGGTATTACTTAGGCTTTGTTTCATCGAAATCGGTTCACTCTATCAAAAGATATGATTAATTTAGTGAATTCAAGATGTAAAATATTACGACACGCAACCTGTTTGACAAAACAGTACAGGTTAAAGTAGCTCCATCTGTGGTAAATAAAATACATCAAGAAGCGAGGTGGTAAATAACAATGAATTACCATTTACATTCTTTATATACTATTATTTCAATAGATGGAGTTGTGTATTTTCCGTAATTCACCATATTTTAACACGTAGTGTAATTTTTCGATAGACATTTCAATAGTGTTTGTCAGTTTGCCGTGCCACATCAAAATCCAACTATAATTATTACCTTGATGAAAGGAAAATTAATAGATCTCAGCCAAATTTAAAACGGTGCCATCTAAATTATTTTTTGAACATTATGTCAAAAATGATGACTTTAGTATAACAATTAATTATAATTTAAAGTTACAGATGGAGTTCATATCAGGATTTTTTCATAAACATAGTTTAGCTTATCTTCCACTAATGTGGTGGCCTTAAACAAATTACTTTGAGTGAGTAGTATTATTTTTTCTGATGCAAAATATGAAAACTTAATCCTAGAAGAAATCAGGATCTATCTCTCACAAGCGCTGCTAAGCGTGAGATAATGTAGGCTTCTGTAGCTTTAATAACCAGCCCAGATACAAAGTGCAGATAAGAAATGGGAGCTGCCTTATCGCGTCTGAAAACGTACAAAATACGCGTCGCATACCAGAGACATGCTTACTTTCAACTTCCGATCGCAATTAATACACTGTTCACGATTACGAACAGTCTCAGTTAGACCCGAGCCAAGTCTAAAAAAAAACCTTTTATATAAAACTACGTTTGATATCATCATCATCCTCCGAGCCTTTTTCCCAAACTATGTTGGGGTCGGCTTCCAGTCTAACCGGATTCAGCTGAGTACCAGTGCTTTACAAGAAGCGACTGCCTATCTGACCTCCTCAACCCAGTTACCCGGGCAACCCAATACCCCTTGGTTAGACTGGTGTCAGACTAGCTGGCTTCTGACTACCCGTGACGACTGCCAAGGATGTTAAATGACAGCCGGGACCTACAGTTTAACGTGCTATCCGAAACACAGTCATTGGTGCCTAAGATATACTTAGAAAGTACATACAAACTTAGAAAAGTTGCATTGGTACTTGCCTGACCTGGAATCGAACCCGCGCCCTCATACTCGAGAGGTTGGTTCTTTGCCCACTAGGCCACCACGACTTTTGATATCATTCAATTACAAAGACAGAATTGTTCTCTGTTGCAAATCCTATCCACCTATATCCTATCCTAATCCAGAATGCATTGCAGGTGTGCATTGCACAAAAACCAATGGTATCCTATTCGAGAAGTCAAAAGAGTTGACCTGCCAACGTCAGCTTCTGCGCTAAGCAAGTGTTCTTAATAGTACCATCAGAATTACATTCATCGTTGAATGAGGTGAATAAATTTTCAGAAACCACAATAACAGTAGGAGCCAAAGCGTATTATCGCTCCATAGAGCTCTGATTGGCCCCAGGTGACCAAGTCAGGTCTGATTTGTTCGTTCATCAGATCTTTGAAAGTGTTTCGGTGGATACTTACTGTCGTCCTGTTTACGTGTGACACAAAATATGGTATATAAACGTCCTCCGCAAGAGCGAAATTTTCGCAGTGTGCGGTAGTGACGCACAGTATACCTACAACACTTATGTTTCTTTTGATTTGCTGGCTCCACCAAGAAATGACAAATTGCGAGCGTGCATTTTGAAAATCTTGGCAAAACTGCAGGTTTCAAGTACGAACACATGAAGTGGACTCTCTCAGATACGTACATTTTGCCTATTCGTGAACTAATGCAAACATTTCGGTGGAGTCCCGGCTTAGGCCACCACATTAGGCGTGCGCGATCCTCGGGCGTGTGAGTAGCGCGGGCGCCGCGCGTGCGTCGCGAGCGCGTTGAGTGAGCGTCGCGTTTTGCTGCCCTGCGGCATTTGTAGCGCGCTCGCGGCGCGCACGCGCCGCTCTCCTTGACGTTTAACTGCTAAGGCGTTTAGCGGGCGGTGGGGATAGCGGGCGAAGGGGTAAGAACGCAACTCGAGCGCCGCGTGCTCGCCGCGAGCGCGTCGCTTGCACTCTTCACACATGCCGCAGGGCAGCAAAACGCGATGTTCACGCAGCGCGCTCGCGACGCCCGCGCTACTCACACGCCCGAGGATCGCGCACGCCTAATTTGGGGTCAGCCTTACCATAGTGAGTAAGTGAAACTATCCTACCCTATGCGCCTGCTGATGATGATGACTCATTTCATCATCCATCCAGCTATTCCCCAACTATGTTGGTGTTGGCTTCCAGTCGCCGAATCTGTTCGAGTACCAATGTTTTGCTTGGAGCGACTACCTATCTGTTCTCTTCAATCCAGTCACATTACAAGACATTATCCATGGTAAGACTGACAGACTTTCTGGCTTCTGATTAGTCACAGCAGCTGCAGAAAATGTACAAATGACAGCTTTGTCAGACTCAAAGCATATAGACATAGATTATAGCTGTTTCCTGTGAAAATTACTTACGCACTATACGTAATAATTTTCCAAATTGGCTGACTAGATCCAGAGATATTCACAACGTCACAAACTTTACTTCTTTTGTTTAGATAAATGGTCACATCCACAACACAACCTTGATCATTGAATCTATGCGACTGCTAAGTGCTAATCCTAATTATACTGTCACGTGAAAGAATGCACCTACGGGATAAGTAGTATTTTGACTATTCTATATTGCCCACGCAGACGAAGTTGCGGGCAACAGCTAGTAGTTAATTAAAATATAACTTTGCTCCGATACAAAATGTCAATTGGCTCAATTGAAAATCATGATTATCTCGATAAGTGCGTAAGTATAATTCTAAGTATTTTTTTAGAACAAATGATCGTACGTTCAAAAGGATGGCATGTACATTATACGATTGAATAACAATTAAACCATTACGGTGCTTTTATATCATCAAAATAACTGCATACAAAACCGTCACACAATACGCGTGTCAAATTACTGTCATATTCATTTCAATACGATTTGAATCATACATAGTTGAATAGAGAGGGGCTTTTATCGATAATAGAGTCTATACCGAGTTATCGATAATAATTCATAGGATATCGTCAGTGAAGCGCGATGGGATTGTTCGCCTAATCAATATTAGGACTCGATGTTGAATGCGGAATACCAATGGTAGGTATACGTGGAACTTACTATTGTCACGTATTAATAAAGGATTTCAGAGATATAGCGATTTAATTATGTTCGGTACCTAATGTAGATTGGGATATTGTCTGATTGGTGTTTTATTGAATCCATCTACATCTATACTAATATTATAAAGCTAAAGAGTTTGTTTGTTTGTTTGTTTGTTTGAACGCGCTAATCTCAGGAACTACTGGTCCGATTTGAACAATTCTTTCAGTGTTAGATAGCCCATTTATCGAGGAAGGCTATAGGCTACTTTTTATCCGGGTCCGTGCCGAGGTTCCCACGGGATGCGGGTGAAACCGCTGGCAGAAGCTAGTCTACTAATATTATTACAATTATTTGTTACTACTTGTTTTCCCGTGGTTTTACTCGCGTCCCGGGGAAACTTCTTTTAATATCCGGGTGAAACATACCCAGCCCATGTTCAACGCAGATAGTGTGCTTCCTAGAATGAAAGAATCATTCAAATCAGTTCAGTAGGTCCGGAGCCGTATTCATCGCAGACAAAAAAACAATCAAATATTTCCTTTTTAAATTAGTAGTTATAAAAAACAGATTTGTTTCTTTGTTGTAACATTTTTGAAGTAAAGTTGAGTATGCTTAACATATTATGTTTTTTTCTAAATATAACGGTTTATTTACATAGTTATATACATAGATATTTACAACACAAAAAAAAAACTATCCTAGTAGAACAATAAAAAAAATAAAAATATATACACTATATCTAAAAGGCGTCAAAAAATTCATCCCCATCGCTGTCAACTGGGAGCGTACCCAAGAGGCTGGCAGCATTACCTCGTTGGATGGCCATGCTGATCCTTTGTCCGAGGTAATAGCCAGCCTTTTGGCTGGCACCCCGACGGCAACAAGAGCCCGACGAATAATGTCGTTGATATTTGCGTGCCGCGCAATACGGCCCGCACTACGGCTGCACGACAGGCCGTGGTGTCCGAGGCTGGTGACAGCCTCACCACAGTGGCAGCGATGAGGGGAGCAGCACGGTGCTCCTATACGTAAACAAGTAGCGAGGCGGAAAGTTGTATCGTCAAACATGGTGCCAATGTTTGACGACGGTAGTGCCTGAAGCCAAAGCCCCGACTCCCATCTACCCACAGCCAGTAGGCGCGCTCGCTCAGCAGGAGTAATTGCCGTTTCTATCAAACTATTCCGGGTTACTCCGCAGAGCGGCTCATCCCACTGTCTTTGGGAAGACGGGTTGCTGGGTAAATTTTCGTTCGGGCAAGTAATTTTCCATGCATCCATAGCCTCGGCTAAATACGGCACCTCGAAATCAGCCAGTGTTGGAGTAAGAATATTCCTGGTTAATTTCTCAGTGCCGTGAACCGAGGATATGAATGCCGGTAAACTAATACTGGTAATTTTGCGGACGCCGAGACCTCCCATCCGAATGGGCAATGTGGCTTGTTGCCAGGCTCGGTCGTCCAGGGCCACATTGAGAATGGAGCTGAGGGTATGGCGGATAATTTTATCAATTGGGTCTAAAAGGTGGCTATGTTTAAAGAGATGAGAAGAACGGAGGTAATATGTAAATTTAGGACCAAAACAGCAGTGTCGAATAATTGTGATGGCCGAATGCATTGTAATTTTCTGTAGGCGTTCCGAAATATCGTTGAAATTATCAATTTTTTCCGAAATAAATGTAGAAAAAGATTGGTCTAGGATGGGAGCCCCAAGGAGGCGGAGAGACTGTTTATCTATAATTTTAATCTGTGGTGCTAATGATTGAAATTTGGATATTGTCATTTGTCTGTTAGTCGTGTCAGTAATAAATAATTCACATTTTGTACAATTTAGTTCTAAACCAATGGAATGAAATTTATGTTTTAAATGAATGAAATCCTGAAATACGGTCTCTACATCGCCTCCCAGGGTCCCATCATCTAGATACCAAACGTTGAATTTGGAATTTAGCTCTCGAATGATCGGGTGAATGGCTAGGCTGAAAATTACTGGCCCGAGGGGATCACCTTGTTGGCATCCGACTGCAGATTCCAATAGGTTGTCCTTATAAAGTAATTTTGATGGGTGCCTGTAACACTGATAGAGAAAACTATAAATTTTGGGTACTTCTTTTTGTGCTTCAGCCAACAGGGTGTCCCGGTTTACGGAATTGAAAGCATTTTTGATGTCAACCTTCAGGATGACCTCTCCTTTGCCACAATTTAGGTAGGCCGACAAAGCGTGTACGGCAGCCTCGCAGCCCCCTTTGGAACCGTATCCCAACTGTAGGGGCTGGAATTTGTTCGAAAGTTCCTCACTGTAAAATTTGCAACCGATTTTGGCTGCTATACGACGATATGTTGTTCCCACGGCAATGGGACGAATACCGCCGTCCTTTTTCTTAAGGGCGCACAGATTAGCGCCATATAAGACGTCGAGGACAGCATCGTGCACACTGCCGGAGAGCATCACATTGGTTAGGGCTGTAAGCTCCTTAAGAAGCTCCGCACCGGCGTCCCCGGCGCCCGAGCTCGTTAAATCTTTAAGATGTTGCGGAGTCAGGCCGTCGAGGCCACCGGCGGTTCCGCTTCGAAAAGAATTTACAGCCTCAACCACTTGTCGACCTGTAGCTGTGAGGGTGTTTGTATCAGGAAGGGGAGGGTCGGGAAAGGAAAGACCATCAGCGGGGGCCGGGTGTTTGCTCTCCAGGGCTGTAAGAGTATCCGGAGAGCATGGCGCCACAACATCACTGCTGAAGAGTATTCTGGCTGCACCTCTGATATCACCTTCGCCTAGCTTTGTTTCAATTAAATTGCTTATACCCCTTGGGGAGGTAAAACATTGTGTCGGTAATTTAGAGTCAAAATTTTGAGTCGAAATATTACAATTTTCTTTTACTTTTGATGTCAAAGATTTTTTGCTAGCTAAATTTTTTTGGATGTGGAGAATTCTGTAGGGGAAGGTGAGTAACAGTTCCCAGGCACGTGGCGAGTTCTCCCGTGCTGCGAGACGCATGCACTGCGCTAAGGATTGCGCTACTAATGGCCTCGCACCACGGGGAACCCGCTTTAAAATGGGAACAGAGTTTTTTAATTTGGAAAGCTTTTGCCAAATGGGAACATCATTGGGTACAGTGTGTGGGCCAGGTTGGGGGGTGTTGACATTTGGAGGTACTGAAAAACTTTGGGGTCTGTGTATTTTTCCAATGTGGATATTCAGACCCCGCTTACCTTTAAAGTACCGTGCCTGGGTACAGTGCGGGCATCGTTCCGGAATATCTAGCGATGCAGAAGGTTGACTAGCACTTCTCGCCGCATCGCTACTGTTCATTTCACTTACAACTAACAATACAAATATAAATACAAAAAATAAATATATACACAACACAGTCTAAACACTGTATGACAGACGTCACTGGGGTGGCACTCAGAAGCGCAGCGCCGCGCGCCGCCGCCGTCACCGCAGCGCCCTGTCAGCGCAGCCTCCGGCCATGGCAACCGTTGCCGGAGAGACCGCTGCAGGGCGTCGCGTCACGTCACCAAATTGCTTCAATCGTAATTGAGTCGGAATTGGATCTCAGTCGCAGTAAAATTAGGAGAGTCGGGCGTTTGTTGCGT
Source organism: Helicoverpa assulta (assembly GCA_963856015.1). Taxonomy (NCBI): domain Eukaryota; kingdom Metazoa; phylum Arthropoda; class Insecta; order Lepidoptera; family Noctuidae; genus Helicoverpa; species Helicoverpa assulta. The sequence continues at coordinate 3,132,529 of CAWLCW010000008.1, forward strand.
TTATTTTATTTACTCAGTTCAGCTGATATTATTTTTAGAATGTATGTAATTTTGTCCGTTTCAGAAAATCATCCTTTTTATTAAAATTTAAAATTTAAATTTTATTTAAAATATCACGATGACATGTCATGTCATGTCATTATTGAAGAATCAATAATGTCATGACATTATTGATTCTTCAATAATGTCATGACATTATTGATACACATATTATGTGTATCAATTAAGACAATGTTTAGTTGACACCGATTGTTTTGTAATAAAACTTATTTCTTAGACATTAATGGCCTTACTACAAAAACTTAACCACCTGTTTTACACTTGTCTAAAAAAATTGTGGCTGCAAAATGAACCATATGTCAACGTCATAATTTGACATTTTTTTAGACAAGTCTTAAACTGACGTTTAAAAGTTTTTGTGGTAAGACGATAATTCATTAATTTAAAATTTCCATACAGAGAACCAATAGTAACTACAAATTAAACATCCGTACGTACAGTCTCGTGGATTCGAATGCAGCCGAAAATCTAATATAAATCCGTCATGTGCAAATTAGTTCAATTGAATTCCCACCGAATATACACTGTAGAGCGTGTTCTATTAATTTATAGTGTGCTAGCTTTGCTCGCGATTTCACCCGAGTCTAGAGAGAACTATTATCCATACTCTAATGAAAAGTATTTATATCCTTTCTCAGGCTTCAGAATTCCTCTATAGTTATCGGCACGGATATTGGGCTCTCGGCGGAAGAGTGGGGATCGCTTTGCGCACTGTACACATAAGGCAATAAACCAATAAATCGCTTCTGCGCAGGTGAAGGTCATAGCCCAATATCCGTGCCGATAACTGTACCTTATTTCAAAACGTGGTCTTAAAAAGTACCAGTTCTATTTCTAGGTTTAGACCATTAACTTTGTTTGGGACGATAGTCTAAGCCTCGTTTTAAAGCTGGTACCTTTTTAAGACACCGTTCTTTAATAAGTTGGTCCGAGTACAGAATTACATTTAAATCAGTTCAATAGTTTTAGACTGAAAGCGCGACAACTAGACTTGCATTGACATTAATAATATTGACAAAAAGTTTCGTCCAAATAATATTTAACTTGTACAGAAACAATCGGCGCTTTAATTAGTAAAACAGCTTCATTAGCTGAGGCTTTTGTTAGTTCAGTCATTTTAAATTGGGACTTAAGTTTGCTTCCTCCGATAAGACGAGACGGACCCAGTTACGGCAAAATGAAAGTCTATAATAGCTTTAGCGATGAGTAAAGAAAATTTATAGATAAAAAGTGAAAAAGTACAATATAATAAATTATAAAAATCATCATCCTCCGAGCCTTTTTCCCAACTATGTTGGGGTCGGCTTCCAGCCTAACCGGATTCAGCTGAGTACCAGTGCTTTACAAGAGGCGACTGCCTATCTGACCTCTTCAACCCAGTTACCCGGGCAATTCGATACCCCTTGGTTAGACTGGCGTCAGACTTACTGGCTTCTGACTACCTGTAACGGCTGCCAAGGATTTTCAATGACAGCCGGAACCTACAGTTTAACGTGCCATCCGAAACACAGTCAATGGTGTCTAAGATATACTTAGAAAGCACATACAAACTTAGAAAAGTTATAATCAATTATAAAAATAGAGTGTCTAATATTCTTCCAGTAAATACTGGTACACATCTGCATCAGGTTAGTTTGGAACCCCCACAACATCAATGGTTAAGAAAAGATTAGGAAGAGAATGTACTCGTAATTTTCTGGTCATCATCGGCTAAGTCTTTTCCCAACTATGTTGGGGTCAGTTTCCAGTCTAATCGACTGCAGTTGTGTACCAGTGTGATACCTACATGTAGCAACTGGCTACCTGATTTAATATCCTATCATATTATACTAAACCAATAAAACTTAAAGGGCATTAGAAAAATATTTTCTTCTACATAAAAGAGATATAAAGCACAGCTTTGAACGTAAAAATACTACTAATACTTCAGAACAGCATTATATGAGAATATCGGATGACGCGGAATGCACTTCGTCTCAAAGAGCATACGCGTAAAGATACATAAAGATATACAAAGATTCATGAAGGTACATGAATAGATCAAATGCCTTCATTGAAATGCCGTGCGGAGCTCAAAGCGGACCTGCTCAAAGTATCTTTGAGATTTTTCACGTCCATTCATTTCATATTTTTGAATGCAAAATTTATAATTCTCGACAGTCTTTTTAGTGCTTGAGATGGTTTAGATTTTGTGACTTTACGACATGATATTAACTTATACTTAACGTGAACACCAATATTTAAAATTTTCTGCAGTTTTGGGCTTATAACGACTTTGCCAATGATTTTTACTAAATTAAATTGAAAAAAGTTGTATATTCTTGAATTTGGCGCGGATGAAAATGAACAGCTTATATTCCTTAACTTATATTCTTAACAGGTACGGAAAGAAGTTCCCCCGGGACTCTGGTGAAGCCGCGAGACAACGGCTATTATCAATAGATATATACTATACATAATGACACTTTACCGTATTACATAAATGTCAGTTTAAATATAAATTGCAACTCTGTGACTACGAATAGAAGGCAGTTTTATAGTTATGCAAATCTTACGATCTATGACTAAACTATGTGTTTAGTTAGTCACCAAGTCGACAGAGTTCTAAATAAGTTAGGAACTTACTGTAAAGTCTAAAGATATTGGTAATAGTCCGCAGGCCGGCGAACAAATTTTTTTTTGATACATATACATTTAAGACTTTGTGAGTGCCTTCCTTACGATGAGTCCGACAAACTTTTCGAATGCGCAAATTATGGTGCCGCTGCGTTTTTTAATGCTTGATTCCTGAAATTGTCGATATGACGTCACTATGGCTCTTCGTACATACACGTTTCATTTTTTAAGATTCGTTTAATAAAGTTAACTAGAGAATGGTGGTCAACTTGTCCGATAAAGATCGTGCTGCGTTTGGAGTGTCCACCATCCTGAAAATGTCGGTATGACGTCACTACGACTCTTCGTACATACACGTTTCATTTTTTGAGGTTTGTTTAATAAAGTTAACTAGAATATTGTGGTCAACTTGTCCGATAAAGATCATGCTGCGTTTGGAGTGTCCACCATCCGAAACATGTCGATATGACGTCACTGTGTCTCCCCATACATACATGTCAGACAAACACAACAATGATAGATAATACTATTCTTATTGCAAATATCCACTTGTCCGACAAATGTAGTGAGTCAAATAGTCAGTTCGACAAGAAAATGAGAAAAAAATATTACAATTGGAAGAAGTTTATTCTTTTTGTCAACTTCTGACTTAAATATTCACGTGCATTATTTAAGTATATTAAATTGGCATACTACTTACCAATTTTAATTACTATTTTAGAAAAAGTAGCCTGACTAAGACGTATTGTTGATAGTTTATATTATGTTAAGGAATAATATCCCACATCTATTAATGGACTATATATCAACCAAAAGGTCTTTTTAAGTGCAACATTTTGTCTCAACATACCACTTATCAGTTCTTAGTATTTTAGAAGATATAGCCCAAATAAGGGGTATTATCGATAGGTTTTACTATGTTAGGGAATAATGTCCCACCTCTAGGTATGAACCATATGTCAATCGAAAGATCTTTTTAAGCGCTATATTCCGTCTTAACATACCACTTACCGATTCTTAGTATTTTGGAAGACATAACTGACCTAAGGCATATTATTGATACTTTACATTGTGTTAAGGAATAACATCCCACTTGAAGTTATGAGCCATATTTCAATCAAAAGATCTTTTTAAGCGCAAGGTTGTATTAGCATAACTCCGACAAATTGTTAGTACTTTAAAAGCTAGAGCTTTTCTAAGAATATATTATCGGTAGGTTCTGTCAAGCTAATCCATTACTTCTTTAGTAACAAATTATATATTATTTGAAAAACCTTTCCAAATGAAACATTTCGTGTTAACATACTTCCGACAAATTGTTAGTAGTTTAGAAGCTAGAGCTTATTTAAAATTATAATTATTGATAGATGTTTTCAATTAAATAAATCCCATCTCTAGTAATGAGTTATACATCATTCAAAAGACGTTTTTAAATGCAACATTTCATATTAAAAAAACTTCGGCGAATTGTTAGTATTTCAGAAGCTAGATCTTATATAAGATTATTTTATCGATAAGTGTTTTCAAGTTAATAAGTCCCTCCTGTAGTAATGATACATATATCATTCAAAACGACTTTCTAAATGCAACATTTACTATTAACATACTTCACACCAATTGTCAGTACTTTATACCAAATCTTAAAATATATCTATATTTTCCGGACGGTGGACACTCCATATGCAGCATGATCTTTGTCGGACAAGCTTACCACAATTTTCTAGTTAACTTTATTAAACAAATCTCAAAAAATGAAACAGGTATGTACGAAGAGTCGTAGTGACGTCATACCGACATTTTCAGGATGGTGGACACTCCAAACGCAGCACGATCTTTATCGGACAAGTTGACCACCATTTTCTAGTTAACTTTATTAAACGAATCTCAAAAAATGAAACAGGTATGTACGAAGAGTCATAGTGACGTCATATCGACATTTTCAGGATGGTGGACACTCCAAACGCAGCACGATCTTTATCGGACAAGTTGACCACCATTCTCTAGTTAACTTTATTAAACGAATCTCAAAAGATGAAACGTGTATGTACGAAGAGCCATAGTGACGTCATATCGACAATTTCAGGAGTCAAGCATTAAAAAACGCAGCGGCACCAAAATTTGCGCATTCGAAAAGTTTGTCGGACTCATCGTAAGGAAGGCACTCACAAAGTCTTAAATGTATATGTATCAAAAAAAAATTTGTTCGCCGGCCTGGGGACTATAAACCTTTACTAACCTGGGTGATCTCGAGTCAAAGTTTAATAGGAGTTCATCGCTATTTAAATAATGGCCAAAGAGTATGAAGTTATAGACTGGCACATTGATTCTTTTTAAATGTGTGGTGATTTAAAAATATATTCTTACAGATAATAAAGCAAATACCTACTACTAATTCAATTCAATTCTTTATTTGCGTTCCATATGTAATACAGGTGGTATTTTATAAAGTTTAAACAATATATTAGAAAACAATATGGACCCGGTAGGGCACAGCATTAAGAGGTAGGAGAGGTTTGCAGTACCGTAAGTATAGTAATAGAAATCGAATGACCAATGCTATCTAAGCTAGCTAAGGATAAGACGAATTTATGGGTTATTTTTTAGGTTCACACAGCCACCTTATAATGTGTGTACAATGTGGCCACAGTGACTATTCCACGTACACAAAGACGCGGGTGAAATCTTGTTACAAAAAGACACTAATGTTTTTGGCACTAAAGTAAATCTAGCAATATTCAACAGAAACACAAAATACAACAGAAGTCAATCTCATGTATGTACTTCACTTTTCATGCCTAAACTCGGCGGTCGCGCTAGGGTCGTCAACTTTTCTATGCGCATAAAACTAACGTGGTAGTGGTAGGTACTCGTATCTAATTATTTGATTTATTGTTGAGAATAAAACAGGAAAAATGAAATATAAACCAATAATAATAAAATATTTAATGTGGCATACATGAGGTTAATAAAACTTTACATAGGAACCTAAGGATAAAGTATACATGTTAAAAAATTGCAATGCCTTAACGGGCAACTAAGTCCTAAGTACGTACCTAGCTATAAGATCCTTTTATACCACTTAGTTCGCAATAAAGATTTTGAATTTGAATTTCAACGGAAATTCGTTTGAACGAGATACCGAATTTTTTCAGAAACCGCAATTTATAATTTTGTTATTCATACATATATACTTATTACTCTTTACTTGCAAAAAAAATATTTTTGTATGTTGGTACAGTCCCTGATCTAAGCTTGCTTCTACCTACAGAAACCTTGATGTGCGAGTTTTATTTCGTCTACCTTACAACATACTCTCGCCATGATCACAAAAATTATCAACTCCTACTAGTAATAATCTTTGAGGGTAGGTTGGGAGGTTCGCCTGGGTCGACACTAGCAAAACTTATTACGGCATTGGGCCAGAGGCCGCCGGGGCGCTTACCTACCCACCTAACTGTAGGTACCTATCTACTGCGTTTATTAAAAGAACCATCGAAATATGAGAAAATAAGTAGGTCCATACTATAGGTAATACGGCAGGCTAAAAAACGACAGTTCACTGTTTATTGTTGTATTAAAACAACCGTCCACTGAACAATTATAATACGACTTTTTTTGTTGCTCCATTATTACTTTTTCTTTTGTTATTAAAATTAAAAATATTACAGTCAAATTACAGTTAGGTAGGTATCACAACGCGTGCACATTTATCTACCTTGTGTGTGACGCGCGTATCTCAAGAAAACGGCAGCCCCGCTCGCACTGTTTTGAGTTGTTTTGAGACAGCGCGTCTGTGAACACGCACACATAGACACCTATGTCTGCGTGACTCGAACGCGCTTTGTATGTAGATTGACTTCTGTACCTATGTATTTTGTGACAGAAATCTGTCACGAAATAAAAAATTACTAGTGATTGATTAGGTGATCTTCTTTTTATTACTTTCAATTTAGTAATATTTTATTCAGTTGACGTAGATGTTAAAAGTGTTTATTCTTTTGAAGTTTCTTTAATATTTAGTATCTTTACTGAAATATTAATTGTGAAACTCTGTCTTTGTGTATGGCAACTACGCTTAAACAATAGAACTGCTTGATTTTAGAGTACTCGAGCACTGCAAGCTTTTATGGTCGCTGCACACAGCGGGCGCGGCGCGACGGGACGGGACGGCGACGCGACGCTGAGCAGTTGTAATGTACTAGATATTACGGACGACATCACACTGAGCCGTCCCGCTCGGCGCGACGCGACGCGACGATCTAGTACATTGCGTCGCGTCGCCGTCCCGTCCCGCCGCGCCGCGCCCGCTGTGTGCAGAGACCATAGTCGGCCGATAGGTGTGAAGATGAATTTATGGTAGTACGCACATTACAAATATCATTTTTCATGATGATTCAGACCATTCTAAAAAGTTTAATTGAATTCACGATAACCTCCAAAACAAAAATAATACGAGGCATCTTTCTGGAATTTAAACGTAACTATAATTTGTAATCTATGACAACTTTACTATAGTTTTCAAGCTCCAAAATAAAAATACAACATCAAAACACAAAGAATTCAACACATTCTTTTTACACCATGTTCAAGATAAAACCCAGTAAATAAAAGGGAACAATAAAGCAATTTACTGCACACACAATAGCTACAAGTTAATTACGTCACTCCGCACTACTGTGGACGTGCGTGCATTGTTCCAGAATATTCTATAGTTACCCCACAGATGCACTTAATAGAGAAGACGTTTTATTATTTACTACACCCGCAGTTTCACCCGCGTCCAGCCAGGGGCCCGATTCTCCTAATTTTACTTAAGCGACATACGATTCACGTTCGACTCGGTTCAACTGAGATCCAATCCCGACTCGATTACGATTGAAGCGTATATGGCATTCCGCTATTTATTCTTTGAAATAAACGTTTTTATCCTTTTCTGTCATTCAATAATGAATCATTTTGTCTGCAAATAATTTACGATTGCAAAATGATTGTACCTACAGCAAACTACCGTGTAGACCAAAATCACCAAAATAGCAGACCAATCGCACACCAATCAAATGTCAAGGTCTTACATTAGTAGCAGAATGCCCGATATGGTTAAAACTGCTATTGCGATCATATTGCGATTCGATTTCTATTCGATTTTGACATTATTAACTTAGGAGAATCGGGCCCCAGATAGTAAAGATTGACCAATATCTTTAGACTTTACAGTAACTTCTAATTCTAATTCTATATTTTGCTAACGCTAAAATATAGTTCACTAATTCATTTAGACTGACTACACTTCTTTTTCAACAAAACTAAACCACGTCAACAGTTTGTTATCCCACTATTGATCTAAAATATCAAAGACACACTGTTGGTGACAAGTTTATTGCATTTTGAAAAATGGCATCAACACCAAACTCAATGGGGAGTTTGTGGAAAATTGACACCTCTCTTTCCCATGACACTTTTTTATACGGAACGAATAGGTGCTTTGAAAACATTTTTCCACGGAGGTTAAATTTTGTCCTCCGTGCATTTTTCTAACGATTCCTTCCCTTTGAGGATAAAAAACTTCCTCGAAATTGGTGTGGAGAGATGAATTCTTTTATGTGATGTGCTGGTGAAAGGATGAGACAATGTTTTTTTTGTGGTGGTGTAATTTTGAAAAAGTTTTATAGAAGCTTAATTAATTGAATGGAGATTAATAAGCCCAATCAAAACTATGTAAGTATGCAGGTTAGTTTTGACTAAAATGTTGTAAATGTTGCCAATCTTATAAGTAATTACGGATAGGAACTGGGTATAAATTGATCCAGACGATCAGACCTCTAAAAATTTACAGTGTGGTTGATGTAGCCGTACATCATTTCACTTCCATTAGATAAATATACACACACATGTGATAATCAATGCGTATCGATCGATGAACTGTCGCTCTTCAAAGCACAGTTATAGGTATAGCTACATCATTTTACACTGGAAACTACCCTTGACGTAGCTAAAATACTACGCAAATAATGATGACAAAAATAAAGTACTTAAACAATAAATAATCCTATTATTAAACAAAATACATCATACAAACAATTTGCAAGCTAACATCCGAGGCTACAAGTGAAGACATCTTGCATCTTGACTGCGACACAAATTGTAACGCGAGTGCAACGTTCCTGCAATTTGTTATATCCTTCACGCTTGCTAGAATAATATTATTTATTTGGGGACAAAAGTTTAAGGAGAAAATTATACGTTGCTTAGGAATATCTTAATATTTTCTTAATTGTTCTCAGCCTTTCCTCCGGGCTTTTTAAGACTTCATACTATTAGAATACTTGTTTATTAGACCCTTCCGATTAAGCTAAATAATATTAATTGTATCTAGAGTAGAATAAAACTCATGACCTCCCTATCACTAGCTAGGCCTTTGCCTTAGCCATCGGGCAATTTGAAGTCTTGGGGATCGGGAACCCAATACTTTTACCCAATAATTTTAGAATATTTTTCATATCTGCAGTACCTATGTCATTCCAGATATTACAGCTTCGTCAGTCCATACGTCCCATACTACTGCATACTAAGCCAATCTATCTATCTAGATCCGACAAGCTACGTCTGTTTGAATCTGTGGAACCGTTTTAATTTAACAGAACAATTGGTAGTTACTGTGGTAACATCTTACAAGCTGTAATCAAAATCTAAAATACGTTAAATGTAATTAAATTACAATAAACAAAACACAAACATTTACTCACACAAGTGTTGACTGCTAACTTACTGTAACAATGCGTCCTAGGTGAGCGATCTGGATACGAACGCGAAGCGACGCGGCGCGAACAAAGTGCCTAGGTGAGTTTTGTAAGTTAAAGCTGTCAATACGTAATTTTTCATAACTCGGCTGAAATAAAGAGCCGTATGTTACATTACATGATTTGAATAAAACACCTTGATTCATTTGAAGGCTTTTAATGTTGACTATCTCGTGAATGAGCGCGTTTATAATACGACCAAAAGCCGATGAGAACTTCCGCAGCGTACATGTCAATTCACTTCGCATAGCGTAGCGTTCGCGATTTGCCAACACAGGACGCACCCTAAAGCGATTACTAAGAAGCGATAATGAAATATAAACAACTTTAGTATTTTCCTACACAAATAGTCTTTAGTCGGTGAAACGTTGGCGCTATTTTATTTTGAAGTAATCAAACGCTATGTTGCTATGGTGATTTGGGATTAAAGAATAATAGTTTTAGGAATTCAGTATGTATGTACATATGTGGGAACATATGTAGGGAGGAAAACTAGCTGTTTGCCTCGTATACCAGGAGTAGTCCTTATGTTATTCTGATGTATAGCTATATCACTCTTCACATAACCAAACTTTTAAGTTTTTAATACATTTGTTAGATAAGAGTGACCGAATATTGGCTATGATTATACCGTGCCTGTGGCTGAAAATAATTTTCTAAATTGAAATATAATATTTAACTATTTGTGAAATTAGGTACAACTCTAAATACTTCATAATATGTTTTTACCTGTGGAAATTACTTGGTATTTTACGTTTAAGATAAAAACATTACAATTCCATTTCTATACCAAAATTCTAAGCATCCAGACTACCAATGCTCACAAAATTAAATTTACATATTTTTAAGGCATCAACAAGATATTAAGGTACAGCAATTTGACTGAAAACTATTTTATCAAAGCTTTTTAATATCGTTTAGATTTTAATAAATATTTTCGAAGAAGTCGAGCGCGTTTAATAAAGGAGGTTCGAAGAAAATCTACCCGCAAAGCCTTATGAAAATCTGATGTACAGGTATTTATATTGATAAATTATTATTAGTTTACTTGTGTTAATTTAATTTGGTCTACGTCAGATTTTCCGATTTTTCGTAAGAAGACTTATACATTTTTCTCATGGCTTAATGTAATATAAAATATTGTAATTTTCTGGCTATTAAAATTCTTACTAATAGGTATTATACACGTTATAGTAACTTCGTCTACTTATTTGTTGCTTCTCCACGCCAAAAATATTACTAATAGATATAGTTACATAGATAGTTTTTTTTTATCCCGGTTGGGGGAAGTTTTTTCCTCGACAAAGCGACTGAAATGTAGAATGGCTGAAATATTCATATCTTACGTTTCAATCAGAGCAGACAGGCAGAGTCAAAACTTTCAAGAGTCGTGACAATAGAATTTTCTAATTAACCGTACAGTGACTACACCTCAATCAGATTATAGTTTTAAACAAGTGTAAAACTACCCTGTAGAACTTCTGCACACCCTGTAAAACAACAAAAGAGGTGACAGGCTTTGTTATTCAATTATACGAGGCGGGAATGAATGGCGGAAAATTTTCACGCGAGGCTTTTTTCACTCAGTTGTTTTTAATTCAATGATAGTGTGGAAAATAAAGATGGAAGTATGGAGGTTTTGTGTTTCCATCATCTTTTATGATGCTACTGAATTTTATAGTTTCTCGCTTCGTTCATTGTGAAATACACTTAATCAAGACGAGCCGCTTTAACCGAGACAGCGCCGCAGGTAACGAATTTAATATAGAGATTGACCGAAGAACCATGTTTCGTTCGTAGTAAAGATTGACCTACTCCTCCAATAAAAAGTGCGTTGATAAAAATGTGTGTATAATAAGATGAATATTATTATTATTTGATATTCCTTCTCTGTAGCAAAGCCTCATTAGGATATACATACATATGTTTAGTTATTTCCTAATCATACATCCTATTATCAATGAAATAGCTATCTTATTCAGCCTCCCACACTATTCTTGGAAACAAGAGTAAATAAAGTCATAAGAAAAACTTAACAGAATGTCGGAAAAAGGAAGACTTATTAAACGTCCCCAAATAGACTTCTATTGTACAAGAATAATGGGAGTTTGAACGCAGTTGAGGATTCCTTTGAACAACTAATAACAAGACGAGTACCTTAGGAAAGTATTTAAGAAGGTTCAATTCGTACAAGAGTTCTGTTTGAAAGACACTGGTCATGAATAGAAGTTTTTTGGTCAGTAAAAGCCTGATACTCTATTTCGTTCCTTTAGTTGGGCGTTTTGAGAAGCCTTCATCGGTAATGCTCTTGGGTAATCTTATTATAATCATTTGCTTAACATTTTCCAACTACAATATGTTTCTGTATCAATGTTTTTACAAGGCAGTTACTATCAGACCTCCCTACTCAATTTATTTATCAACTTTCTGTCGTTCAATTTTATTATATAAACTTAAGATGCCAGTGCATTCCACGTCATTTTATGACAAATCGTTTGTTGTACAAGCCACTCGTCTGTGGAATGCACTGCCAGTGGCAATAAGGCGTGCGCAGTCGATTGCAGTTTTTAAAAAAATGGTCAAGGATCACTACTTGGCTCTTTGACTACTATCGCTGTATTGTTATTATTTTTTCTTTTATTATCTTTGTTCTTCTATTTTTATTTTCCGTTTATTGAATATGTATTTTTATTTATTTTTTATATCCTTGGCACTTATCACTTATATATAATCTATATTAGGTATGTACACCCTAAACTGCCCGTTTTTTCATTGTGTTCTACAGATAAACTCCATCCAAAGGTTGTCTGGAAGAAATCGCTATTTAGCGATAAGACCGCCATTTGTACTGTACTTTGTGTGTTGTGATGTTCTGTGTTGTTAATTCTTTTTTTGGTGTACAATAAAGAATAATCTAATCTAATCTAATCTAATCTATAAGCTACAAAAAACCTGTGTTCATAAAACTTTTCCGTTGTTTGAGCATTAAACGAACTGTTAAAATAAAACTATTCGAAGGTGAAGTTTAAGTTATAATTAATAAATTAACAATAAGTCTTTTTATAACAATTGCCTTTTTGTGCTTATTTAATGCGTTTTCTTAATGCTGACTTCCAACTAAGCTCTGTATAAAAATCTCTCTTATTCTTTCTTGAATTTACGTACATTTGAATCTAAACGAAATGTTAATAAACTGGGAACTTTAATCAATAAATTAATTTAGTTCTCTCGCACAACAATCTCCAAACTTTGTGGGTTTGTGGGTGAATAGTGGGTCGTGAATTGTTTGGGTGAATACGCTTGGCAGTTGCACTTTATAGATTTTTGACTGACGACTTATAAAAAGAGTATTTTGGATTTATCGTTTGTTTTATGAACTTTACTTGTAAGAAAATATGCTCTGATTTTTTATTAGACTGGTGAAAAATGGTATCAGTGTGCAGTAAAAATAATACAGTTTTAAAATTGTATGTTCAGTAAACAATAAATTAGGTGCTTATGTATCTAGTAAATTAATTTTGCTAGCTGTCCCCTGCCTTTCCGAAGGCACTACTTCTATAAAAGTAGTTTGTTTCCTTTCTCAACCTCTAAAATATCTGTGGACAAAATTTTATTTAAATTGGTTTGGTAAAAGTGTACGTCAAAATGCAATATGTTAAGTATATTTTCATGACTAAATTGTTAATTCACAACACGATGCAAGCTATTTCACATTCAGACAGTGATTTCCATATAAAAATCTGTGTTGACTCCATACAAATACTTTTATTTACTTACTCATTTACATTGCAATGAAAATATATGATAACTGGAATGAACATAAAAACATTTATTTTAAAACGGAAATTCAAGCGTTCCATTCCTGCATTTTTCAGATTTTCTGCATAAAAATGTGGAACGAAGCTTTTAGTTACATTTTAGTAATCCTTTTGCCCTATCTTTTATCTCACTTGACAGTAGGAAATTGTGTTAGTGTGAGAGAGATAGCAGAGGGCTTAATGATAATATATGAGAAGATTCTGTGGGTATTTGTTATTAGGATTATTAGAGTACCACTACACTGTATACTTTTAGTCGGCCGACAGACAAAGTCAAAATAGTTTATTAAAGTAAGCTAACTAGATAAGCACTTTTTAACCTCAATATTACAAAAAATATAGCACCCCCAAATCCCCATTTCACCACTTCATAGTGTTATGGCTAGAAAGAAGAAGCGGTGAAGAACGAACTTACAGCAACACAGCTGTCTATTACAATTTACTTATTTATGTATATAGTTTACGAGGTATATAATTCAATAATTTTTCAAATTAGGTTTACCGTTCTAAACACCAAAAAAAGTTTGTTTGGAGTTTGGACTCATAAATCAGTATGTAGATATATATGGTAGTACGCACATTATAAAGATCAGGTATTTAGCCGGTATCAGACCGACTGAGAACATGGATAAGAAACCAGATTTTCTTTAAAAATAAATTGCTAACCATCCGATTAACTGTCGCCCGACTTTTTAGTCTGTAGTGTGTGGCTACTCTTACGATACTGTACGTGTGTGTTGGATTCTGTTTTTCCTTATGGTAAGCCAAAAGATTGAATGCATGGTTGTTATCTTTCCTCCTTTACGTCAACCTTTCTGATAACAATTTGATTTATGCCGCGTGTCGTCTTGTCGTAACTAATATTACGCTCGATATACTAAGTTACACGTTTGACAGCAGTCAAGGTTATAGGCACGTATAAAATTTTTCTGAATACTGAGCCCGACTTCAATCATGAATTTTTTTTTTATAAGCCTATACCAACGGCAAATCATCAAATGACTCCCCTCCCGCTATGCGTGCAGCGTGAGGGAGTGTCAGACTCTTACTGACTAAATCCCACCTTGTTTCTTTTTAAACCCTTTATGTACCAGGGCCGCGGTAACTCTTTCGAACAATCCCGCAGCCAAGGCAGGCTTTTCCCTGGTGTCATAGTGGTTGATTGGATCGACTCCTACATGTAATGGGATCGATTCACACACGAGACGGTGTAACTCCACTGCTAGCATGTATTCACGCACATAAGGGCTATTACGCACTGTCGACTAGTCGGCGGCGACTCAGTCCCTCGGCGACCGAAACATAGGCAACAACCGGCGACCAAGTGCGTAACACCTTATTTAAACGAATGAAAGTCACAGTCGCTAGCGACTCGGTCACCAGCGACTAGTCGACAGTGCGTACAGGCCCTAAGTTGCAATATTTGTTAAAGCTACCAGACCAGAACATTTATGCTCGTCACAATGCCTTACACCGGTGGGATCACACCTCAATGTCTACACGACGTGTCAATAATAACTATATTACAATATGTCGGTTTGTGTTGACCTACTTGTCAAATAGAGTGCTACAGTACTCCACGTCACGTGTCTGATGTGACAGATGCTGAGACAAGATCACAAGGCTGTGTGTTTTGTTTATATTTGGATGTGAATTTGTGAAGGTACTAGTTGTTGCGAACAGTTTTACTTGGATGAGTGGTGCTTGGGTAAAAAATTGGACAAGTGCGTGTTGGGAAAATATTCTTCTGAGCAAAAGATGTTACTTAGTACTGGCATTCCTGTATTATTTTTAATAATATGAATATGTATTTAATTAATTACTGAGGGTGACCTTTGATTATTTCAAAATAGCAATCGATAAATGCTGAATGACTTCTTTTTGTACCAGAATTTCTTTGATCTTTACATATTTGATAGACATACATATTTGGTTAATAGTACCAATGTTAAATATAACAAAAGAATAATAACTTATAATTAAGAGTACGCTTATATATTTTTCTGATAATTTCTTTGCCAATATTTGAATGGACAGGTGATCAAAGTAAATAAATACTATTGGACGTGTCTTTTCATACAAAGTTTACGCACGAAAACTGTATTTACTCTATATTCATGGTCATATTTACACTTAATACTAGCTCTTAACAGTGGTTTCGCAAGTGGCCCGGTAGAACTACTATGCGTATCTGGATAAAAACTAGCATATTGGCTTTCTAGATAAAGAGGAATAAATAGGTCGTTTATTTCAAGATGTAAAAACGGTATTGAAATATTATTTGATTGTTTATTTTTTTTTTTTTTAAAACAGGCACACCCAAATAATAAATAACGCATTTAAAACAAAATAAAATATACTGATAGCCTTCCCACATTGTCCTAACACATACATCATCTCAAAAATAAGTTATTATTTCACCCAAAATGAAATTCTCACGTATTAAAACACAATTGCACTCCATATAACGACAGTCACTTCGTGCACATGAGAGCTCTATTCTCCCAAAATACTTGCCAAACAAACTTACACCTTAACAATACAAAAATAAAGCTGAGTTTTGAACTACGTGGTGAATTCAAAATGGCGTACATAAGTCAACAAAATGAATGCTCTTGTGACAAGATGGCCGGTAATATTTCAAAAAAATTACGCCACGAAACGAGATTAGTTGTGGTTTTTGCACGGGCGTGATAAAAAATTATATATTTTTTAAATTGATGTCGGAAAAGTTTTGGTTTAAGTAGGTAGGTTTTGTTTGGTACTAAAATAATTGTTGAAAGCTCGTCTAGAGAAATTATATATTTTTTAAATTGATGTCGGAAAAGTTTTGGTTTAAGTAGGTAGGTTTTGTTTGGTACTAAAATAATTGTTGAAAGCTCGTCTAGAGAATGGTGTTTGAAGTTTTATTTATCTTCTAGTCTAGAAGTACTTAAAGTAAATAATGTATATGTATGTAAAAATGTTGCCTTCATCATTCAAATGTAACAACATCTGTATCGATTTTTACATTTTTGAATTACAGTGCCTCTTACTTAAAAAAATAAAAATAACAGAACTTCAACAAACTCAACAAAAATACAGTTACTACTACTAACTAAACAATTTGATTTTGTTTAAAAAGTTAAAAATGTACTCAACTTGCTAACACTCGATTAGAATAGTAATAATTGTTCACAACGGAAGTACTTACTCGTACACATACAGACATACATACAAAGCTACACTCACTTACATACGGCAAATCTCATTAATGTCTTAAGGCGTCACATTTCCTACTTTACATTCACTTAGCACTTACCCTTAAATACATACGCACGTACATGTTGCAGACATATTGTTAAAGTTGACATTTTGGCTCATAAACTCTGATGAAAAGTTATATCCCAATTTATTCTCGTCAAAAATAATTATTGAACAGCTTATTTAGCTCGAGAAGAAATACACATACTGTGTACAACACATTGATGAATTTTCATGAGTGGTTAACAATATTTATATTAAGAATCCTAAACTAGTAAACATTGCGTTCAAATTCCATAACATGTAATAAATATAGTACATAGTAGGATTATCACATACTTACGAAAAATCCTAGGCCAGATATATTAAATCGGAACTTTCACAAAACTCGCATTCCAGTATAACACCGCTACATAAATACTTTCTACTTAGCTGGTAGCATAATTTATCACTATAGTAAATGAAGGCAAGACCCCATTTCCGTAATACAAAACATTTTTACGGTATACTAGGATACCATGTGGCGGTTATGGGATATTAACGTTGGTTTTGGTATCTAATTATAGACATTTTGTTATATAATATGTGATATAATCAAAACAACACAAAACAATAGTTACACAACTAATCAAAAATAATTAATACACGAACAGCATAACTACAAAATTAATTAAGTAATTAAGTTTGAACTGTCCATAGGCTGCTGATTTTGCAAATATCCAGCTAATTTATTCGAGAGCACTCTAATAGCAATTACTAAAGCATTGCATTAAACAGACCAGTTTTAATTGGATTAATTAACTAAGCGTTATTGTTGTAAACTCGTTAAATGTGTGCGAAATAATTATTATTGATGATTTGATGGGTTAATTTTATAGACATATATCGAGAGGTTTTCGTTGTCGGTTTATGTATTTTTTATTATTTTTTTACCATCCCACTCCTGGACAAAGGCCTTATTATAGTCTTCGTATATTTTTGTGCAATTGTGCAAGGAAAGTCAGTCAGCAAGGAAAGGTCTTAGCCCACATATTTGGGTAAATTCGACACCCGCCCAATAAGATCATTTTAAAGAAAAATAGCTGAGTCCTTTTTAAAGTACTTTTTCTATGTGGGTGTGATTTATGTGAATTTATGAATTCAAATTATGCCTGTACTTAATATACACCTAAAATACTTCGCCACATACCTCATAATATGTTAATAACTTAATAACGTAGTAATACATAGCGAGTGCTACGGCGTAGCGGCGTAGTAACGTAGCTAACGCCTACGCGGCTCGTAGCGCGAAATTAAATTAGCTGCGGCCAATTATGCAGTTCTGCGCAATATGGGACACTACGTTTTATTTATTAAGTTCATTTACATAATATTTTGCATATACACTCGTTTTACTGTGACTGTATTTAATTTTATATGTGACAATTTAAATAAAATATAAAAATCAGGGTTTCGTGTAATAACTGCAAATGCAAGAAGGTCGACAGTGGGTTTATTTTCTGGTTTGATAATAGTTTTTATCCGGATGAAAGAATTGAAAGAAAGTCGTGGTAGCATAAATAGGTAAAGAATCAACCTCTCAAGTACGAGTATGGGCTCGATTCCAAGTAAGGCAATTACCAATGCAACTTTTCTAAGTTTGTATGTATTTTCTTAGTATATCTTAGACATCAATAGCTGATTGAAAAGTGATGGAAAACATCTCGAGGAAACCTGGACTATAATGTCTGAAATCACCAACCCGCATTAAGCAAGCGTGGTGATTAACGCTCAATCCTTCTCCGAGTGAGAGGAGGCCTGTGCCTAGCAGTGGGACGATAAAGATGATGATGATGTATGAATTAAAATGGAGATGTTCCGAGCGATCTAATTAGACATAATTGATGTCCTCCTAGCCGATTATCGGCTACGGCGGCTGTTCTCATAGTGAGGAGATTATCCAACTAAGCAGGACATATTATAGTGCACAAGCATTTGCGCAGGCACAGGTGCACTCACTATTCCTTCACTCAGAGCCCGATGGGACGATGGGTTGGGATCCAAACAAGACGAAACATAATTAATGAACTGGTGTCTACAGTACCTAAGTAAAATCTTAACTTTAATGTTAAAAGTTGAGCCGAACGTTTCAATCATAAATAAGAAGTTGATCGTTTCTCGACGAAATGGATGAGGGAAGTTCAGGTAAAGTATTCAAGTTACACAATTAATTCTTTAATATTTAGCCATTTTGATGTTTCAAGTAATTGAGCTCATTTTCATGGAAAGGTTGTACCTTTAAAAGGTCATTGGAAAGTTGTCGAACAACAGATTAAGAATTCTGCAAGTTAGATATATTTTTTTAATTCAACATTTTGATCACGGTTCAAAGTTTTCTTATACTATCATGGAACTTACCACAGCACAGTCAAAAAGAAGTTCAAAACCTTGACCTCAGTTCTAGCTGTTACAACGCAAAGCACACTACATAAATAAGGCATCACGTGCGCTACAATTTTTAACACACTGCAATTTTATCGCAGAAATCGTCAACGTCATTATATCAGCCTGAAAAAAATCGTAATCTTAGCCTGGCCAGCTGGTTTGACACTACCATGATCCACGCGGAGATCGGTAGGTATGTAGGTAGCGATTAGATTACAGTCTTGTCAGCTGTCACCGTGCATTCGGACAATAAGAGCTGACCAGGCTATATATAGTACGCTCCTAAGTTAATATTGCATAACCTTTGCCATCTAACTTTCATTCTACCTATCTCGTTCTCTCATAAATGTTGAACTCTCAAGATAACAGCTGTCAACGCATTAAGTTTTAAAACATTAATGCGAACATTACGTTGTGATGACAGCACCGACAGGCACCTTTATTGCTGCTAGCATTATTTATAAAGCTTTTTATAGCTGCGTCTGAGATACGGCTTGGGATAGCGTAGGAATAATTTGTAGGCTTAGTTATTATAGGGAAATATAGAATAATCTATGCACTACATAACTTATTTATTTATAGTGTCTAATTAACTATTTGTCATGGTGGCAAGGAAATTGCAACTTTTATCTGGGTTCAGAAATGTAGATAAATAATATCTCAAAACCAAACTAAACTTCATTGCGATCAACTCAAACTTACTTTTTTTACGTCATCTACCACAACTTATTTACACCAAGTTTAATACACGTATTTACTGTACATACATATTATGTATTTAAAAGAGACAAAATCATGCACTTTTATTTACTACCCAAAGCAAAATATGTATTACTAGCTTCTGCCAGCGGTTTCACCCGCATCCCGTGGGAACTACTTCCCGTACCGGGATAAAAAGTAGCCTATAGCCTTCCTCGATAAATGGGCTATCTAACACTGAAAGAAATTTTCAAATCGGACCAGTAGTTCCTGAGATTAGCGCGTTCAAACAAACAAACTCTTCAGCTTTATAATCTATACTAATATTATAAAGCTGAAGAGTTTGTTTGTTTGAACGCGCTAATCTCAGGAACTACTGGTCCGATTAGCCCATTTATCGATGAAGGCTATAGGCTACTTTTTATCCGGGTTCGTAGCGAGGTTCCCACGGGATGCGGGTGAAACCGCTGGCAGAAGCTAGTATTAGTATAGATAAACAAAATACATTTCTGATTTTAAAACTACTTGACATTACAATTAGGTTAATATGTTCATAATTCCCAGTACTTACCAGTACCAGTACACAACACTGCTATAGTTGTATCTAAAATCCTCTCTACACACTGGTCGTAAAATTCAACGCAACTAACTAACCCTTTGGTTCCGTTCGAAATTAGTTTTATCTACTGGGATGCGACGGGTTCCCTACACAATAAACCATTTTATGAAGGTATCGCTTCAAACATACCTATAGCCGACTTGTGAAAATAGAGGTACTTTCCTAATAGTGCGCTTCATTTTACAGCTTTGGGAAAAGGCTCTGTTTAATTATTTACAGTTTATTGTTTACCAAAACATGAGAGGACTAGCAATTTTCTCCTGCCTTACTTGTTTCTGAAAATAAATTAGTTTTCAGATTAATAACATATTCATAGTTATTAGCTAAAATATTTTTATTTTAAAGGGTATAATAACAGGAAAACCGAGACCTTTGGAATTCTGTTCTTTTGCTTACATGGCGTTTTTAGAGTTGTTATGTAGTACCACTAGTTAAATATGGAAGGGTAGTTTGTGTTATTCTATAGTGAAGGGATGCATATTAATTTCGAGAGTTTGATTTAACTTTGACTAAAGAAACAAACTATATGAGAAGCTTGAATTCTAAAATTATATTCGTGTTGGACTTTCCTTCACTGCCTTATTTATAAATTTAGAATCTGTTAACAAGTTACCGAGACAGAATCCTTTGAGCAATTTCCAATCTTCCTCGTTGTAAAAGAAAACAGCTCAATATTATCGGAAAAATCATCAAATTAATTAAAATCACAATCTTCATAGTAAGTAGGTTTGTTTACTGAGAAACTTTTGACCGTATCTGGCTTGCAAATTTCTTGGCGAATTCTGTTATACCTGGGCGTAGGTACAGTCAACTTCAGGTCAGTGGTAATACAAGCTGTTGATTTGCATCCGTGCCATAGTCAAGGACGTAATTATACTAATGATTCTCAACCCAAATCAACAAAAAAATTGGTACAATTTTTTTTATTTTAATTTTTTTTCGAAAATCCGACAATGTCATCTAGCCGTATTTAAACTTGGCGCGTGTGTTACTGGCCTTAAAACCGTGCTGCGCCCTCACACAAACGCAAACACAAAGCATACGCAACGATTATTCATAAATTTCATTCATAAAATTGGATTACTTCTGAAATACTATGACATTACAATGAAAAAAAAAAGCAGTGCATATTAGCTATTTCCCGTCTACTGTAATTCCAATCGATATTTACGTATTTTATGTCCTCCTCCTGAAGTATGGCACAAATGCAAATCAACACCTTGTAGTTTTATAGGAAAATCGTACTTATTACTATTGAGTTAAGGTGCATGACAGTTACCACTAATGTGCAGTTTACTGTACATATCATTGGATCTTTCAAGGTATAACGAACTTTATGACGTTGTGTTAAAGTTAAAATTGAGTAGTCAGTTTTGGTGAATTTTGTTTTTCTTTGAGCTATCGATCTCGAGGCAAGCTGTGCCGAAACTTATGATGTTAGTCGACGTCTAGATGAGTAAATAGGGTATGAATGATATATGAACATTAGATAAGAATGTACGGAACAGAATATCATGCAAAGTTACGCTCTTTGGTGAGCGAAGTTTTCGCGATATGAGAAGAAACGTGTTCAGTTTCAAAGAGCTTGTTATTTGTTTTTGGAAGTTTGAGGAAGCGTTTATTTTAAGTTTTTTACTGTGTAAATGTATGAAGTATCATTTGAATGAGTTTTGTACGAGAACTTGTAACAACTACTTACTTTATATTGATGCTCAGTGTAATTCATGAAATTAATGTACTCGCTTAGTACCTGTACCTGACTGGACATGTGGCTAAATGGCTCCCATATACTTTGCTATATATCAAGAAAAATATACCTACTAAGAACGTTAAACTTTTAGGTAAGTAAAAATAGACTTTACCTTAATATTCCTACTTTAATAAGTTTCCTTTTACGCAAGGCAAATAATATTAATTCAAGTACGCTAATTTCTATCTTATATCTTGGTGTAATAACGGAAATTTTATACCTATTAAGTAATATAAATTGAAGGATGGAAGAAATATCCTGATGGATGTAAAGGTGGTAGAAATGATACTTTTGCAATATTCAAAGACTTTGAGCAACCCCTTTGATTTAATAATTAATTAGTACAAGTTCTATTTTGAAGAAAATATTATTATTTAAGGAATTTTAGCTTGTTTAGTACTTTTCCCGGAAAAGTTACAAACAGTTTAATTGAAACATCGACTGTAATGTTTTATTGGAAAATATAACTAAATAAATGACCACTTACTGTACATGGCTATTACAAAAATAAATGCAAATAATATCTACGTCTGTAAAAAATATCACAGACGACAGAATATACGCGGAGACCATACACATCCATGAGAATTATATATAGTTGTAAGAACTTCTTTCAAAATCTAACCCTGCTGGCTCAAGTTCATAGGCGATTATCACTCGGAACCGCGCACCGCTACGGAGGGCGGTGGCGGTAAAGCGGATTTCGTAGCGGCTCCCCGCGCGGTAAGGCGGTTTACACGCCTGTCAGCGCGGATGGATCTTACGCGATTTTGACCAGTTTGATCACAGACACTGGCAAAAGTGCGGCGCCCCGTGTGTGATGCACCGCCCCACCGCGCGGCCGGCCGCGTGGAGGGGCGGTGGCGGTAAGGGCACCGCTCGAACGCGCGGTCAGGCGGTGTACGTGTGTTAGGCATCAACGGATTTAATACAGACCCGCTTCACCGCCTACCGCGGCGGTGCGAATCGCCTTAAACCCTTCAAAATTTACGTAGAATCCTTAAAACTTGTTCACACAGCAGTTACATTAGAATACTTAATTTAAAAATAAACTGTCACCACCTTTTCTCCTCGTAAAATTATTTTATTCCTAATTTAGATAAAAGACTGACTGTAATTCCTTCATTTCAAGTTGTTCACAACCCTAATTTCAGAATGTCATCAACAATGTTCACAGGAAAGTTTTGTTCGACCCAAAGCTTCGTAAAAACAATTCCTTTGCTGACAAAACAAAAAAACAACAGTCACATTTTTAAATTAATTTCATAATTCAGTTTTAGGGACTTGAAAAAGTTACCCGGATAACGGGGTTGTTTACAAAAAGTTAAATTAACGTTAAGCTAACTGTTTTACATCAAAATGTGGTTCCGTATTTTTTTTTTGGTTGTTTAATCAGGTTTTATCTGCTTAGGATTTGTGTTTATTTTGTAGTTCTAATGTTAAATTGCATTAGTATTTTCTAAAGTAGTTTTTAGTAAGTTTGAGTAAGTAATCATATTCTTATTGACTCATTCATGCAACGTTACTTCAGTTGCCTTTGGCGTCCCGGAATTGCCATTACTCTTTCTAAATATATTTTCTCACTAGTTTAAGCTGTTAGCTGTACTGTCAAGTTGTTCATAAGATTGACCGTAGCTCTGTAAAAACGAAATAGAGACATGTTTAAGTCACTTAAAGTTTAACGCTCCTTCTCGCTACAACCGCATCATGTTATGATGATTTTTCACCTCACAAAAAAAGTTCATAATTCATTTTTATCTACCTCCAAAGAGGCTTCTAAGCACGTGAGTAAAAGCTCACAAGCTTTTTATATTTACTTCCCAAACTACGAGTAACTTAACCATCACCAAAACAAACTCCCATGACCTATATATTTACCTTTCCACCTTCACTACCCCATACTTCAGTGCCTCACTCGATAAGTTTGACATGTTAAGAGCATTTTACCACCTGGAACTGCCATGAGCCCATAATTATGTCGATGCGAAAAAAACTGCCAATTTATTGAAAACCATTTTTTTTAGATGATCAGCAACGCAACAAATAGTGATAACTCACTCATTTGTTTTCGATCTTATCGTGACAAAATTGACAAACAAGCAAAACTTGATAGCAAAACTAATGACTGACCCTCCAGCAAGTTTTTGTCAAAATTTCTTTTGACATACATTGTAGATTCAGACTTTGTTTATTTTGGCAGCAAACAAATTTTAGATAATGTGAATCATACATGTCATAGGTTGATAGTATATACGAGTACGTTTTAGCAGGGAAAAGGCACGGAAATTTCGTGTCCAGTTGGTTCCACACTCTAAGTTTGACGTATCACCGACCACACTCTTAGGCGACAGCGTTTCCGCGCTCTTTAAGAATTACATCCATCAAAAGACTCGTGATTGATCGTGTGGCGCTTTTTCGGCCTGTAGTGTAATTGTATCGTTGTGTTATAGATTGTATGTACATATGTATGTGTGTGCGAGTGTGTGAAAATTAAGAATGATTTTCACACGGCTGCGTCCAAAAGGAGTATTATAGAGTATGTTTTTGTAAGTCGGTATTTTATATCAGGAAAATGTGTTCATAAAGGTACTTAATATAGAATATAATGTGGCTGAATTGATTGAGATGAAAGAAACATGCATACGTCGTCCCTGGACATCTGGGTAGTCTACAAAGGGGTATTGGGTTGCCCGGGTAACTGGGTTGAGGAGGTCAGATAGGGCAGTCGCTCCTTGTAAAACATTGGTACTCAGCTGCATCCGGTTAGACTGGAAGCCGACCCCAACATAGTTGGGAAAAGGCTCGGCAGAATGATGTTTCTGGGCATGGATATAGACTTCTTTTCATCTATACTAATATTATAAAGCTGAAGAGTTTGTTTGTTTGTTTGTTTGAACGCGCTAATCTCGGGAACTACTGGTCCGATTTGAAAAATTCTTTCAGTGTTAGATAGCCCATTTATCGAGGAAGGCTACTTTTTATCCCGGTACGGGAAGTAGTTCCCACGGGATGCGGGTGAAACCGCTGGCAGAAGCTAGTTCTGGATATAGGAGTAGTTTCCTTGTTGAAAGCTAGAATTTTATAACCCCCTAAATCCAGGACTTTACGTGACGATGTAATAAAACAAGGGTTAAAATGACCCTTTTTATTTATTCACTTTATTTTTAGTACCTATAAATGAAAGCAGTGTTTACAGACAAAGAAATAAAACAAACAGCCTAAGCCCAGTTAATTTCTTAATTGAACAATTAAACTGCTAAATCTACGTCGGATAACATTAACCCTGGGTCTAAAATCCACACCAATGACTAGAAATGATAAATGATATACCTTTTAATGCTTTCGTGGTTTTATGACTGTTAAAATCATAAATTTTGTTGTAGGTAAATAAAGTTATGATTTTATATATAATTACGATATTATCATTTTTAATCGGATCAGTTGTTTCTCGCGGGTTATCCCGCAATCCGAGGGACATAGTTCTCATATTTTGATATAATATAGCTTATGCAAATGAACAATAATTTAAGCATGCTTAGTGCAAGAATTTTTTTATTTTTTTTTAATTGTACCAGTAATTTTTCAGTTTTTCTGTTACATACCTACTTATAATTTGATATGCTATAAACATCAATCACCTATAAACAGGTTAGATATATTTATTGACCTTTACGTACAGCAAATAAAAAATCTCTCAGAATTAATAACCACAAACCACATGCCCAATTACAAGAAATATAAATCAAAAATTTTCTTTTCCATGAATACCATTGAAATATGAGCAAAAACATCTAATTGCGGAGCTTTCGTACTGCTTGAATACTCTTTTCAAACATATTTGAAAGGAATTTTTATTTTCCAACGACTTCATTGTAAGGATACATTTATTTTTATGATGAGGCAGCATACAAAAGGTTTGGAGACGAATTAAATATTTACGTTATGAGAGAATAATGAGGACGTCTTTTTTGCCGACTTTGTGATTTAAATCGTACTTGTTTGTGTTATGTTGAAGTTATATGCCTCGGAAATGGGATGTATGGCATAGGTACAGGTATGGGGAGGCCTATTTTCAATAACGGAAAAAAAATAATTGGGTTACATTTATGTTAATACTAGTAATGTTAATACTAATACTATCAGTTGGGCATCCTAAAGAGTAACTCCAAGTATACCTCTCGCGTCCGGCCCTGATCCAGGCCATGGTCCGGGGCGAGAGGGAATGGGATGCCGTCGTCTCCTTCTGCGAAGCAGTCATGCTCGAGAAGGAGGAGGCAGAACGCCAGAGAGTTCGCACCTCTCATCCCGGCCGCCGTGCTGGACCAGGTAGACACCACGGGCGCCGGGTGTCGCGAGATGACTCCCGGCCACCGTAGGCGTGGGTCTGTGGGCGGTGAGTTCGGGTGGCTCATCGTCCCTATGTCTTCTTAGACGACAGACCCGTATCGACGGCGCGCGTTGTTCCACGCGCTCATCAAGGAGATGTCAGCAACCCCAGCGGGGCCTCACCGCTGCTAACCCACAGCGGGAGGGGTCATTTGATGATTTTTAACGTCGCTAAAAAAAAAAAGGTATCCTTCGGAGTACATCCGGCTGCGAAGGACATTATTAGTGCCCAGGCATTTGCCCAGGCGCACTTTCTATTCTCTCACTCTCCTAGTCCGATGGGACAGCAATCGGACACCACCGGAGAGAGTTAAGGCGCTAAACCTACATTAACATAATCTCCGATGAACGGGTGTGTCAATCACCAACTTCCGGACTCCGGTCTGCTTTCTGAACATCTACCAAATAGTAGCTGTTACCAGAATTATTTTTTTATGAAAATAACAAAGACCTTCATAAAAAATATTTAGTTATAGATAGAGATTTCACGTTAAGAATACTAAAACTACTTTCATTTTGATAGAAACGCTATCACGGAATATCGCGTGTTAGGAGTTGAACAAAATTCTTGTTTTCCCTTATTTTAGTTCATAAAAATGATAGTTGTATAACGTATTGTATAATATTCTCAGTAGTTCTTATCATGCTATGTTTTCATCATTTGCCTAGCTCTTTGTTTGTGCTCACAAATCAGTATCAAAATGAATGGTGTACGCATACAACAGCGATCAGGAATTTGGACGGTATCAGACCGACTAAAAACTTAACTTTGATTGAATTCACGATTTTATACAGTAGATATACATAAGAACAAGTAAGTACTGTTACTGTTACAACCTTTTTATCGTCCCACTGCTGGGCACAGGCCTCCTCTCACGCGGAGAAGGATTGAGCGTTAATCACCACGCTTGCTCAATGCGGGTTGGTGATTTCAGACTATATGTATAGTCCAGGTTTCCTCAAGATGTTTTCCTTCACCTTTTTATCAGCAAGTAAGTACCTAGAAACTTTACTTCTGCTTACTATATTTCGTCCTATTTAACCTAATTTTATAATAATTTGGACAACCTTTTTTTAACAAGGCTGTACGGATAATACCTGAAGTCTGTTGTTTGTACAATTTCGTATTATAACTGGAAAAATAGGGCTTGAAATATTTAATTAAAATTTTCTCCCTGCTCATACTTTTTTCTTTATAAAATTACGCTCAAGGTGCGTTCAACTGCTCAGTTATTTAAGTTTTAGGCTGTTATCTGGTAGGCTTATTTTGTTTTTTGCTTTTTTTGTATAATATGTACCTGTTTACCTAAGGCAATGTTACATCGGAAGCTTAGTAAACATACAGATGTTATTTGTTATTTAGTATGAAACATAAAAAGCACAATAGGTCTTCAGAAAATTATCTAGTTTTTAATCTACGTCGTTCAATTTAAATTATCTAGGTAAATATTTATGCTTTCCATCTCAAAAATATTGTTCCTATTGAATGCACAAATGTAACAATCTTTTTAAGAAGCCATGAATATTGCCGAAAGAAATACCACGTAAACATCAACCTATTCAAACAACAACCGCGTAAAAAAGTGTACACTATAGATTGTTGCTTACCCTCGTCACGTGTTCAAAGGGTGAGAAATGGGGCCCGATTCTCCTAAGTTAATAATGTCAAAATTGAATAGAAATCGAATCGCAATATGATCGCAATAGCAGTTTTAACCATATCGGGCATTCTGCTACTAATATAAGACCAATCGTATTCCAACGACATTCGATTGGTTTGCGATTGGTCTGCTATTTTGGTGATTTTGGTCTATACGGTAGTTTGCTCTACAATCATATTGCAATCGTAAATCATTTGCAGATAAAATGATTCATTATTGAATGACAGAAAAGGATAAAAACTAATATTTCAAAGAAAAAATAACGGAATGCCACATACGCTCCAATCGTAATCGAGTCGTGATTGGATCGCAGTCGAATGTGAATCGTATGTTGCTGAAGTAAAATTAGGAGAATCGGGCCCCTGATCTGATTCTATAAAGCAAGATCACCAGTCGGGTTATGTGAACAAGTTTATAGGTAACGTGGGTGTAAATAGGAAATATGTATGTCATGGTGTAAATGTCGATTTTGACTTGAAGCTATAAGAAATTTCAATGGGATTGAGGATTTTGGATTCTATAAAAATATTTAAAAAGTCCATCTCGTCATACATAGTTTGTTTATTTCATTTGCTTTTGACTTATACAAGGTGTTGATTTGCATTTGTGCCATATTTCAGGAGGAGGACATAAAATACGTAAATAATCGATTGGAATTACAGTAGACGGGAAATAGCGAATTTGCACTGCTTTTTTTGTAATTGTAATGTCGAACTACTTCAGAAGTAATCCAATTTTATGAATGTTTATGAATGATCGTTGCGTATTCTTTGTGGTTGCGTTTGTGTGAGTGTTCAGCACGGTTTTAAGGCAAGTAACACACGCGCCAAGTTTAAATACGGCTAGATGACATTGAGGGAATTCGGAAAAAAAAAATAAAAAAAAAACAATACGTACCAATTTTTTTGCTGATTTAGGTCGAGAATCATTAGCATAATTACGTCCTTGAATATGGCACGGATGCAAATCAACAGCTTGTATATTTAACCGGGCACGAAAAAAAAATGTATTTAAGTGTAAGTTGTGCATATTTTAACCGTCACGTCAAAAAGGTATGCTTGATGTTTAAATTATTTTTGTCTACTTCTGAAATATAAAAAAATGACTTAGTTTTTAGACTCTTAAGGCTTGTTGTTGATCAGCCAATTTCTTCATCAAAAGTAAAAGCCAAAGTTATGTCTTATAGTAAAAGTAACGGTCAAATTCGTTTTTCACGATTTTATCTAAGTATTAGTTTTGCTGTTACTTTAGCCTTGAAAAAACGAATTTGACCGTTACTTTTACTTTTGACATTACTTTGGCTTTTACTTTTGATGAAGAAACTGGCTGTTAGTATTGTTTTCCAAAATAGTTCCACAAACAAAACATATACTTCATTAACGTTTTACAATGACATCAAAACAAAACCACAAAGCTGTCTGTTTATCTTGCGTTTCTATTTCGTACCCGCCATTAGGCAGGGTACAAAGCGACAATGCCACATGGTCTTAGAGCATTTGACAGACTGGACACGATACTGTCATGCCTTTTGCTTCTGCCAAAAGGGAGACCACCGGTCACACTTGTTTGTAGAGACGCATTTCTAGCTACTAAAATATTGAACTTTTTACTTCAGATGTTCAGGCGTCTGTTCATTTTGTGCATCCGTACTTTGGTTAAATACTTGTGTTTCTCAATTTTGCCGTCTGCATGCTTTTCTAGTGTATTTTCTTTCATTGTAATTGAAATCGAAATAAACGCATAGGGCTACCATTGTTGTCGCGTTGTCTCCCCACGCTTACATAATTTGATTAGGTAGATTTTTTGCAGTAAAGGATTGTGCTCGAGGCACCTCCAGTTGATTATATGTTCTAAGTACGTAACCTAATGTGGACCTTTCTCAAACTTACTGCGGTTTGTTTCTAGGTGAGGTTACACGGCATTAGTCATGACCCGACTGACGGATGACTGAATTAAGTATTTACTTTAACTTTTACAGTATTTTGGCTGGATTTGGAATGTATTTTTGGTTGGTTTGTGTGTTTTTTTTACCTGGTACAGGTAGGAGAAAATGACTGATTATTTATAGCAGCAGTGTCCAAAAAGTTGTGGTGGCCTAGTGGGTAAAGAACTAACCTTTCAAGTGAAGGAAACATCTCAATAAAACCTGGACTACAAAGTCTGAAATCACAAACCCGCATTGAGCAAATGCGGTGATGAACGTTAAAAAGGCTGATGAGGATGTTGTTAAAAAAAATAGCTTTTGCTGTTGCATACTGTTGGAAATATTACCCAACAAACTAAAAAGTGTTATATTATATTCTTTTCCTGTCCCCAGGTTTAAGGTCCGTTCAGATAGACCGGGTCGGAGAGCAGAGCAAATTCTTAAAACGTTGAAAATTGAGTACTTAGTATTTGAAGTAAGGTTTATTTTTGCATGCGCACTGCTTTTGTCATTGAGAATGCTCGAATGCGCTCGGTGTGAAATAATAAGAGGAGCTGACCGGCTCCGATCGTGTATTTTTTCTTGACGTTTGGCTCCGTTTGCATGCCTTTTAATGCTCGCGCAGCCGATCGGCTCCAGTCTATGTGAAAAGAAAAATGCGCGCCGATGCTCTCCGACCCGGTCTATCTGAACGGACCCTTATGATTTTGTATACGTATTTATTTAACCGTTGAATCAGAAGGGGCAACTTTAGTGGTTAATTAATGCGCTTCTACCAATTACCCTTGGAATCATGGCGGTTAGGCAATTCAATGTGCCCATTGATTGGGCAATTGGACAATAATTGACTTATGTGCTGAGGAGATCCGATTTCATTATCTATCTATACTAATATTCTAAAGCTGAAGAGTTTGTTTGTTTGTATGTTTGAACGCGCTAATCTCAGAAACTACTGGTCCGATTTGAAAAATTCTTTCAGTGTTAGATAGTCCATTTATTGAGGAAGGCTATAGGCTACTTTTTATCCGGGTTCGTGCAGAGGTTCCCACAGGATGCGGGCGAAACCGCTGGCAGAAGCTAGTGTTGAGATATTTGGCACAAGTCGACGTATTGTTAAGTAAAATCTTGTAAGAGTGTAACGAAACAACATTGCTCATTCTATCCCCACTTATATGTATAACTAGAGAAAACAAAGAAAGAATGCTATGTGCCTTTTTATTTTTTTCTAATACTTAGTTCCTTTAGTTTCAATAGACATGAAAACACACTGAAGAAAGAAAGCTTAGTAGGTTTCATTGACACCCTGTACCTTAGAAGAACATAGATTTTTTAAAGACTTTATTATAATACTAGCCGTTTTCCCGCGGTTTCACCCGCGTCTAGTGGGAGCTACTGCCACCGGGGTAAAATATAGCCTATGTTACTCGCAGATAATATATCTTTCTAATGGTGAAAGAATATTTAAAAGCGGTCCAGTAGTTTTTGAGTTTATCCATTACAACCAAACAAACAAAGTTTTCCTCTTTATGATATTAGTATAGACAACAACCATCTGTGTAAGAACAGGGTTATAAAAAATATTGCAAAATGATTTTATTTCAATCCCTTTTGCTATATTATTAACGTTCAATTTAGATAGGAAACAAACATAATGTTTTGGTGACGGGGGCACTCAATTAAAATCCAGGCTTTCTCACACATCATTAAGCAGATCGGTGACAGAACCAATATCGAATATACAGATATTTTAACGAAATAATGCATGCTGGTTTTGTCATATTCGGATACAATATTAATATTTAAATATTGGTGATTGTAAATCCTCATTTATGTATATTAAAACTGCAGAAGTGACTCTGTCTGTTTGTTGCGTCTGTTCACGCTAAATCTATTGAATCGATTTACAGATAGTCTAGGTAGAGCCTGAGAAAGGACGCAGGCTTTTTTTTATCCAGGTGAAGGAAATAATTCACTTGGGATGTAGGTGGAGGGATCCAAGGATCCAAGGGAAACAGCTGGTAATATTCAAATAAGCTGTAGGTATTCAAAACAAAACACGATCGACACATTTCATTACAAAAAGACAAAACAAGTTTCTTTAATTAGTTTTAGAATGTAATAAAATTCTGGAACAATGAGCCTACCCGCACACTGCAAACTAAATAGACGAACAGTTAAAAAAAATATTACACCGGTTTTTGTCGATCTGACACTAGTCGAATACCCGACAGTTGGTCTAGCTGTCGCAAATACGTCTGCTGAGCACGAGGTCTCGGGTCTCGGAGCCTGGAAATTGGTGATCGACAGCACGTTAATGTCGGTCCTGCGCCTGATCTCTCTCCGGTCGTGTCGAATTATCGTCATATAGCCGGATATGAGAGTGAACGAATAGTGAGTGCACCTGTGTCTGTGCACATGCTTGTGAACTATAATAATATGTCCTGCGCAGTTGTCTGATCTCCTTACATGAGAACAGCTGCCTTAGCCAATAATCGGCTAGGAGGTCATCACCCGCCAGTTGTTATGTGCGCACTCCCATATATCTTCGTACTTATCAAGCTCCCGATCAAACTGTGAGCCGACTAAAAAGTGCAATGTGAAGGATTACAAGGAGCAAAGTTTAACAGTTTTCTTAAAGAATGCAATTACGTTAAAACCTGTCTTGTTATGTTAACTCTTGAAAATACAATATTAAATGCTATTTGGAGTGTTAAGCGCTTAAAGCGCTTTGCTGTCGGCTTGTGACGCTATTTTCAGCTTGAATTTTCAGCTGCAGATAAATTGTTGAATCTTGTTCTTGGTAATTCTATGTACCTTCTTAAAATTATAATCTGATGGTACCAGGCAGAGAGGTCTGGTAGGCAGTCGCTTCATGTAAAAACCTGGTTCTGAGATGCATCCAGTAAGACTTCAAAGCAGACTCCAATATATTGTGAAAAAAAATTTTTTTTGATGCATATTTTTAATTTTTCCTTTTTTTGTAAATATGTAGATTTCATTTGTAATGTCTTGTCTAATGTATTATCTATGTAAATGAAAAAAAAAAACATACTAAAGTGACTAACCTAACCACACGGAAACCGTAGGCGCAAATTAATATTATAACCACTTTTGCAGTTAAATTAATAAGTTATTATTGTAGTTTTTACAATAATTCATGCGTGTCTTATTAATTTGTCATATTACTGTAATTTAATAAAAAAAAAAAACACTCACATTAAGTGATGTAATTACTATGCATCTTATGCAAACGGCTTAGGGTTTCCGTATGTGGCCGTTAAACTTGGAATTTGGGCGCCTTCACAAATTCCTAGCCGTGCAAGCGACACTGGAGTGGGTAATTATAATAAAGTCATAAAATACGTCGTATTTGGATATTTGGCGTCGTGCCAGGGTTAAGGAAAATATTTTTATGAGAGATTTTCATGTATGTATTTGTAGTTAAGGTATTACCCTGTTGTGAAAATATGTGTGAATTAGTTTTCGCGGTTTCACCCGCATCTTGAGAGAAATGTTTGGTGGTCGGATATAAAAAGTATCTCTTATCCGCTTCCAGGGTCCTACCTATTGCCATACAAAATTTCATCTAAATCGTTTCAATTGCTTTTGTTTAAATGCTGACAACTATGTTAAAATACTAGAATTGGCTTGATCGTTAAGTGTCTTTACCATAATGTCGTGATTTTTTTTATATTTAAATGTTTTTACTATTTTAAATGCGACTAACTTAAAGTTCTATTTAACTCTGTACCATTAAGCAATAATAACAATAATAGTAAGGACATGTTGGCGTGGCACAATCTCATTCTGCCATGCCAAAGTACACGGTAATATTCCGTAATGGTAATGTCATTTGCCTTGTTATTACATTCTAGAATATTCTGAACTAGATATTTAGTACGGCTTTGCTTGCCCCCGAAGGGATTACTTTATAATTATATCTGCATGAAAAGAAAAATAATCTAAAGTCGTTTCTCTTTGAGCAATTTTTGAATATCGGATCAGTTAATTATTAGCACAAAAGCTTAATACTAAAAAAACTCACTTAAAAAATTGTGTTCTTCAATTCACAACATTACCTAAAATAAGCAATAGGTAGAACACTTCCATATAATAAGGAGACAATACTATTATACGTGATTCGTGCCTTTTAACTGCCTCGTTCTCAAAGTACGGCTGCTGAGCACGAGGTCTCGGGTTCGATTCCCGGGTCAGGACGAAATCCTCGTACAAGATTATGTGCTTGTCACTCTCTATAAACAAACATATAACTACTTCTTTCAACTGACTAATTCATCAACACAAAGTCTAAACCACTGAAGCTAAACTTCTTATTCTGGCAGCTCATACCTTTTATGTTGTGAGCAACCACTAAGAAGTGAGTCACGGATGCGTGAACTAGTTTCCTCAGCTAATTAAATTAGTAGGTAATTATTTTAAGGTAAGCACGTAGTTAGTTAACACTTTCTACACTATTATTGTGAAGAGGAAATATTTGAATGTATGCGTATGTGTAATGAATAAACAAAAACCTATTAGACCAATTTAAAATATATAACATTATTTTACCTTTAGTTTAGATTGTAAAATTATCCTTTATTACCGAAGATTTTATTTAAATGCCACTGCTAAATGCTAAAGTCGTGGTGGCCTAGTGGGTAAAGAACCAACCTCTCGAGTATGAGGGTGTGGGTTCGATTCCAGGTCAGGCAAGTACCAATGCAACTTTTCTAAGTTTGTATGTACTTTCTAAGTAATCTTAGACACCAATGGCTGATAAAAAGGTGAAGGAAAACATCTTGAGGAAACCTGGACTATATACCTATATAGTCTGAAATCACCAACCCGCATTGAGCAAGCGTGGTGATTAATGCTCAATCCTTCTCCGTGTGAGAGGAGGCCTGTGCCCAGCAGTGGGACGATAAAAAGGCTGTAACAGTAACAGTAACTGCTAAATTGAATGAAGTGATGGGTTCTGGCTTTCATTTGAACATCTTTGGCAGTCGTTACGGGTATCGGGTTGCCCGGGTAACTGTTTTGAGGAGGTCACATATACAATCGCTGCATGTAAAACACTGGTACTCGGCTGTATCCAGTTAGACTGGAAGCCGACCCCAACATAGTTCGGAGAAGGCTAAGCAGGTAGATTATGGGTGTAACCACAAGAAAGAGCTAAAAGAGCTAAAAGTGCTAAAAGAGCTAAAAGAGTTAGAAGAGCTAAAAGGTATTTTTACTTTTATTACCTAAGAAGATGTAGTCATTTAAATTTTTATCCGTATTTTTCGTTCCTTGAAATGCATTAACCACGCGATTCTTCCATTATCACAATTTAGATGTCTAGCTATGTTGCATAATAGAGATATTTTAGATAAAAGTACCAGCGATGTTGAATGAAAAAGAAGAAAAACTTCTAGTCCATTATGCATTAATTTATCCTCCGATAATATCAGACATACCAAGGCATGAGATGAGAAAGTTATTATCAGGAAAACCTATTTTAAACCACAATAAGATGCGTTTAAAATAAAACCCTAGGTACCAACTGTATCCCGGATAAATATTATCTTCTATAGCACGCAGGGATAATTTTTTTAATACATTTAATAATAAATTAAAGTTTATCTGTCTGTTACAGCCTTTTTATCGTCCCACTGCTGGGCACAGGCCTCCTCTCACACGGAGATGGATTGAGCATTAATCACCACGCTTGCTCAATGCGGGTTGGTGATTGCAGACTGTAAAAGACCGGGTTTCCTCAAGATGTTTTCCTTCACCTTTTTTTTATCAGCCTTTGGTGTCCAAGATATACTTAAAAGTTTATCAGATTCCGGAAATTCAATGAAGCTTTTCGAGAAATAAAGGAGAGGTAGATTTATAAATAGTAAAGATGAAGATTTTAACTTTTAACTACACTAATACCTCAAAAGATTCATTCATCCCGTCTTAGCCTCAATTCGGTTCTCAGGAGACTAATTTTAATTAAAGAGTCACCGATTTTACTGTCTCTCAGTTATTATTCTATTATTGGGGGAATATTAATTTACACAATAGTACCTAAGTTATTCAGTGCGAAGATATAATTTCTTCATAGTTTCATTGGTTTTACAAAATGAAGATACGAGTTCGTAAGAAACATTGATATAAGGAATATTAGTCTATATCATCCTCTTCCGAGCCTTTTTCCCAACTATGTTGGGGTCGGCTTCCAGTCTAACCGGATGTAGCTGAGTGTCAGTGCTTTACAAGGAGCGACTGCCCTATCTGACCTCCCCAACCCAGTTACCCGGGCAGCCCAATACCCCTTGGTTGGACTGGTGTCAAACTTACTGGCTTCTGATTACCCGTAACGACTGCTAAGGATGTTCAATGATAGCCGAAACCTGCAGTTTAACGTGCCATCAGAAACACAGTCATTGTCTATATATATATATGAATATTAGTCTATATTCGATATCAAAATAAAATTAACGGAAATAATAAAAACTTCCCTTAACACCCGTTACGCAGTTAAATTACTAGAATTTAGAATAAAATGCAGACTCATTCCGCTGAGGGTGCTAAAAGCCAAAATATGGTTTCATATAAACGTTCGTATCTGTTTCGGATAAGCCTTACGGTATTGTTGCTTCGAATTCTCAGTTCTTAGGAAAAGTATCGTAACTGAAAATAGTATTTTTTCGTTAATCCGTTTTGGTAAATCTTGAGTACATATTAATAACATGAGAATTTAGTTTTAATTTGTAAATTCACCATTCCTGTGATATTTTTTTTTTAAGTTTTTCCTTTTTACAATTTTTATTTCAATATTTTTTAAATTGAAAATGAAATATTCGTGAAAAGACAGACCCACGAGCAGACTAAATATTTTTTCTCATGCTACTGAACAGTGAACTACATATATATTATTAGAAAAGCTGGAGGAAAATATGGATGAACAGTCAAATGCCAATCAGTCAATAAAAAGTAAAAAATAGTTTTGTAAAATTTTGTAGTTACAACCTTTTACATGAAGACTGTAGAAATATCGCTAGAAATGTGTATCCGACAGCAATCTCATTACCATACGCCAGATTTAAAAATTGAAGCAACAATAATACGTGGTTTAGCTCCACATTTGTTTAGGTATATGTTACAGGCATAATTCTCTATCGTACAAATGTAAAAACGACTAACGTTCATTTATTTATTTTATTTATTTACTCATTTTTGTACACATACTATAAAGAAAGATGACGAGAAAGAAAGATGTAACAAAGCCCAGAAGGTAATGCTTATTTCTAAAGAAATCTCTTCCAGCAAATAAACCAGATGGTAGTACTAAAAAAACGTTTTAATTTTTTTTTGTATTGGATGTTATTTGACACGTGTCAAACGTCTGTTTAACTTTTTTTTATAACCAAGAGAGTTTTAATAGAGTATAAGAGAAATAGGTATTATAAAAAAGATTTAATAGGAAGCACATGTTTTATAGCTGCATATGTCTTTGTTCTACTTTATTTCCATTGCGCGCAAATCACGCTCTGCGCTCCGACTCAGAAATTACACAAGGAAAATTAAAGTAATACATTTATTTTTACCAGAACTCCAACATCCAACATTTAGAGTAAATGCATGTAAAAAAAAAAAACAAAAAATCTATCGGTACACATTTTGAGTATACACTTAACTAAACCAACTAAAGAATATGACAATTTTAAAAAATCCGTGTAAAATTAAATGCACCTAAAAATCAATTTAAAAACAATTACTTAACCAATTCACTTTCATTCATTTATTTCAAGCAAAAGTTTATTCATTTAATACGTATCTGTGTAAAAAGTCCTATCAAGATTGTTTACTAAGTATTCATTAAGTGCCAACTCAGAGTGCAGACAACTATTCACCGTATTCCTGAAACAAAATCTTACCTGCAACACGATATGTATTTAAGCGGTGTTTATTTAAACCATCAAGTACTAATGAACGAGCTCATACTAGAGATATCTGCTTATGTTTGTTTACCCTTCTGCTGTGTATAGAGAGGGTAATTACCCCGTTTGTCGGATTACCCCTCATTAATCCCACTGCAATTTGGGTGTTAACTGTTAACCAAATGTGCAGAGAAAGGCCAGTCATCATCATCTCTCGAGCCTTTTCCCAACTATGTTGGGGTTGGCTTCCAGTCTGACCGGATGCAGCTGAGTACCAGTGTTTTAGAAAGAGCCACTGCCAAGGATGTTCAATGAAAGCCGGGACCTACAGTTTAAGGTGCCCTCCGAAACACAGTCTCTGGTTTCAAAGTTATACTTGGAAAGTGTTAACAAAATGCAGAGGCCAGTAATTAGTGTTAAAATAATTATTGTAACTGCTCTTGAAATATTTTCTATGTTCATTATAGTGACATTGATTAATGGATAATGCGTTGTTTTGTAATCAAAAGACAAAGGTCTAACAGACTTCAAAAAGGTCAATCCAATGACCTTTCTATAGTACGTATTATAACACTACTGATAGTTTATTTCCAGTCCGATAATCAGAATGTCGAATGATACATAATGGTTTTAACAATCATAAAAACATTATGGATCGTTCAAAGCTAAAGGATAATTTCTATCTTGATTACTCAACAACTCAACCGTCATGGCATGCCATGCACACATTTCACCTACCAAAATATTGCAAAAAAGGAACACAAAACAAATGGAATTCTGAAAGGAGGTACAGCTGTTAGACATTAAAGGGAAATCTTTGTTTTTTAATTTGTCAACACAGTCCCCATTCTCAAGAGGGACTTAGAGTACACGCGCACACTACAAAATTTTAGTCGGCCGATACTTGGTTTGGGCTCAAAAATCAGCGTGAAGATGAATGAAGGTAACCACGGAACAACTATCGGGTACTTGTCCGTTATCATACCGACTAAATAATTTTTATTAAATATATTTTTAGTGGTCAGATAGGCAGTCGCTCCCTGTAAAAGTACTGGTACTCAGTTGAATCCGGTTAGACTGGAAGCCGACCCCAATATAGTTGGAAAAAGGCTCGGGAGATGATGATGATTTATTAAGTCAATAGAAATAAGTATTTACCTTTAAATTAAAACCTATAACTTTTTGATTGAATTCACGATTTAAAAATAAATATACTTTTTTTTCCAAACACTGGGCTAATAGTCGACCTACTGTTTAGTCTACTGTGTGCGCGTAGTCTTACAGTTCGCGAGCTAATATATTTTTTACTTTCAAAAAGTAATATTTTATAAAGTCACCAGTGAATTTGAAATAAAGCTCTTTGTAAGAGCCATAAGTCTCTCGCTCGACATCCACACAAAGGGTATCGGAACATATTTCCTACTGTTTTTGCACCATTCAATGAAATAAAGTGTGTTTTGTACTAGTTTCAGTGTCAAATGTTACAATATTTATTACCCTACTTAACTCTCGAAACAATAAGAAAAAACATGACAAATGGGCCTCGAGAAATAGGAACATATGTATGTAGTTGACGAGTATTTTGGTTGGTGACGAAAATAACGAGGTAACCAAATATTCTTGTACATATTATACTTGCTGTTCGCCGCGGTTCCACCCACGTGATTGATCTATCTACTTCCAGCCCTCGTACAAAAACTATAGGTATGGCTAATGCCCATGCCTCAGCCGTCAAGCTAGACTTAATGTAACGTTAGCAAGGTTTATATTGTCTCTCATTAAATACTTTTCGGTCTCAATAGAACAATAAGTGGTGGTGGCCTAGTGGGTAAAGGACCAACCTCTCAAGTATGAGGGCGCGGGTTCGATCCCAGGTCAGGCAAGTACCAATGCAACTTTTCTAAGTTTGTATGTACTTTCTAAGTATATCTTAGACACCAATGGCTGATAAAACGGTGAAGGAAAACATCTTGAGGAAACCTGGACTATAAAGTCTGAAATCACCAACCCGCATTGAGCAAGCGTGGTGATTAATGCTCAATCCTTCTCCGTGTGAGAGGAGGCCGCAGCCCAGCAGTGGGACGATAAAAAGGTTGTAACAGAACAATAAGTGTTATTTCTTTAACACTATATGCACATTTTGTACAATGGCGGACTTAACGCTTTAGGCGTTTTCTCCCAGTCTACCTTTGGGTGGTGGAGAAATGCTTTCCAAGAGTGAAATAATTTTTAACATCGGCTCAGTAGTTTTTTAGCCTTTACAAACAAAGAAACTAAAAAATATTTCCTCTTAATTAGATTTATATTAGTATAGATAGGATACTGTTATCAAGACATGGACAGTGCTTAAGATCTACGCAATGGCGGATGGTAGTGTGTGATACTCTAAACTGCTTTGCCAAAGCCGATAAAAAGGGAAGCTAAAAGTGTAATTTTTCTAAAGTAAATACAGCTATTATGCTTCCATGTTACTTGTCGATAAACAGTTTTCTTTCCCGTTTATGTTTTCCGGAAAATGTTTTTCCACCAAATATTTTCCTTAAGATGGAGATAAAATCTGTAATGCCTTTATGATACTTTTCTTTTATATCTTGTCGTTATTTAATGCTATTATAAGGGTAGTCCTAAATATTGCTATAAGAAATTTGGTGGTTGGCTTACTTGTGATGTCCAAAGGAATTCCATGTATGGTAAGCTTTATTTACGTAGTGTCAATAGTTCAGTATTTCATTTTAGTTATTGTTTAGAAAAATGAAGTTTTAGTGTGAACAGTGTGTAATTAATATGTTCAATATTGTTTTGTTTTTTTTAAGGAATTAGACTTGTAAAGGAAAGAAAATTGCACACCGTTATTTTAACCCAGTCATAGATCTGCACTATTTTTTAACGTTACATTTTTTTTTAGTTCATTTTACATAAATCTGAAAAACTAGTCTGAATATAATATTTAGCCTGCAAAATAAAAAATACATTTCAAAAAACTGCAAACTAAACTGTACGTTTTTGTTCAATTCATTGAATTGTACCTCGGGACATGATGAATACCGATATGTGGCTACCTACAGTCAAATAAAAAATACAATCAGAAAAAAACAAATATGGAAAAAAATCTGTTAAAACAATTTCTAGTTTAGAATTTCAGATTTTTAAATTGTTGGTTATTAATTATCGAGGATTAGAAGAATATTCAATAAAGAGTTTTTGCATTAGTTATGTTTTAATCATTCCTGTTCATTTGTATAAATGTAATAAAAAATTCAAACTTTAACCGTCTTATCACAAAAACTTTTAAACGTCAGTTTAAGACTTGTCTAAAAAATGTCAAATTATGACGTTGACATATGGTTCATTTTGCAGCCACAATTTTTTTACACAAGTGTAAAACAGGTGGTTAAGTTTTTGTAGTAAGGCCATAAATGTTTTGTACTTTATCAAGTAGTGATTTGAAAACTGATAGTCACCCATCCATGTTTCAACCGTGGCAAGCATACCTTGTTCCTTTCTACCTCTATATCAATCAATGATTGGAGAACATTAGTTTAGGACAAAACAATATAATTCACGAAGTTACGCGTACGTAGCTATCTTTATATTTTTTGCGTGTTCTAAATATAGTCAGAGTTAATTTAGTGGCCTGACATTTTCAGACGGTATCTACATCATTTGGAGCATTTAGCGAAGATCCTGCCAGGAGACATGAGAGCACTCAAATTGTCGGAGAAATATTTTTAGCTAGACGACATACTCGTAAATATAAATGATATCTCGTATTATAGTTCTGGGAAAGACACTTGGTTGTTAAAATTTAAATTATTGTATCTATTTGAAGTATTAACTTTAAGTTATTAGATACTAGCTGCTCGCCCCGGCGTGGTATACTTCCTCGTGAATTTTCTGTCTATACAGGAATGAATTTTAAGCAGTGCACAAAAAAAAGTTGGTGGTCTAGAATCATTAACAGAACATATC
Source organism: Helicoverpa assulta (assembly GCA_963856015.1). Lineage (NCBI taxonomy): Eukaryota > Metazoa > Arthropoda > Insecta > Lepidoptera > Noctuidae > Helicoverpa > Helicoverpa assulta. The sequence continues at coordinate 3,174,405 of CAWLCW010000008.1, forward strand.
TGCATCATCAGTAAAAAAAAAATTTCATTCTTTTGTCCGCCCTAAAATTATCAAAATATGGATACCAACTATTCTTACACGCTTGGAGCAGCGCTCGCGTCGGTAAACCGGTTTCGCGCTGCCGCCGTGCCTACTATGACGACTGTGACCGTACAATCGATTACAAAATAAACATCTTTCGATATCAATAACTTTTCTTTTTTGCACTAAACACAACAAAATAAAAATATACGTATTTATAAAACTAATTTAACTATAAGTTGACAAAGTTTGCGCACTGGATAAAATTCATTCCTGTATAATTATGTAAAAACCACATGAAAAATCCATCGGTAGTTTTGAGTTTATCATTGAACTAGCGACCCGATCCGACTTCGCACGGGATAACAGTATTTCCCCAATATTTAATGTATGTTACCTATTTATTATACACACAAACCTTCCTCTTTAATCACTCTATCTGTTAAAAAACACTGTATGAAAATCGATTGCGTAGTTTTTAAGATTTAAGCTTACAAAGGGACACGGGGGCATAGGTCAGAAAAAGCGACTTTGTGAATAATATTATGAATCACGGTTAAAACCACAGCAAATGTAAAAATAAAAGCAAAAACATTTATATGTAAGTATTTTCTTTCCCAGCAGAAAGGGTGTTTGAAAAACCCTACTATTTTATTAGGATCAGTGCAAACAAGCTTATTTGTGTTACAAAATAGAGTTTACTGCCGTAATGGATATCACATTTGGGTATTTTGTGAGTATTCGATTTGATTTCATAAAATATTCTATGTCCGTGCTGTCTGGTGGAAGGTACATATGTAATTTGAGAACTTTGTTTACTTATTTTCAAATATAGATTTTACGGTTTTTTTTTAAAGTTTAATGTAAAAATATCTTACAGAAATAACATTTACCTTTTTTCTACTTACTATACTTATTGAACCGATTTAGGTAAATTTTTGTCTAGAGCCACAGAAAAGATATAGGCTACTCTTTAACCAGGTGTAGCAAATAGCTCCATTGGGATGCGGATCGAATCGCTAGGCCAGTTGCTAATCTGGGAGCGTAAAGTTTAAACAAAATATACCAACATTTGAAATAGACTCTTTATTTGGGGTGTTTAATTACCTCTTTATTCATAGGAAATATGCTATCTAATATGAGATAATTACCCTTTCATGCAAGGAAAATACCCCAAATTACAAAACATCAATTTTCCATCAAACATTGAAATGAACACGTCAACATCTCCATAAAATTCAACAAACCAAATGCAAAAATATTCACAATTCCAACATGTAAAGGCAAAATTGTAACATCTTACATAAGTAGTTCACCTGTTCACATTTGAACGAGTGAATGTGAACGAACCATGGAGAACAAAATGACTAGCGGAGATGTCATAACGCAAAATCTCCTTAGAATGTAGCGCGCCAAAATGTGGGTGTTTGGGTTTCGAGGAACGTTATACTAGATACAAGAGATACAAGATACTTTATTTGTAAAAAAACATGTGTGTACTTAAATAATAATAATTTATTTTTGAGTAAATAAATTATTATAATAAATTATTAAAATAAATTATTAAAATAATAAATTATTATATTAAATAACAATAATTTATTTTTGAGTAAATAAATTATTATTATTTATTTAAGCTCACTAGACCTACAAGAAGGCGCTTGACCTACCTTCCTTATGGCATCTCCGCTATCTTTCCTTCCTCTGTGGACCGAACATATAAAAGTACATTCAGAATTCTGAGCAAATATAATGGAGGCACCCGTTCGAATATTATTTGTATTGTGCCTGTCAATGCCTGTGTGAAAAGTCGACTGGGAACGTGCATTTACAGTCTTTTGCAGTAACGTTGCAGAAATAATAGCCGGCGCCATGTTTGCTTTGATTTGAAAATGGAATCGTTTTTGTTTTGTTTGTGTTTGTGTTCGATTGTAAAGGTTGTTTTACACGTTTTTTTTTAAATGATGTTATGTTATTAAGATACTTATGTTTTGAAAGAGATGTATTAGCATTTAATAAGTACCTTAATAATGAGAAATAGAGAGCTTTTTTTTATTTATTGGAGCAAGCTTTCTCGATAAATAGTGTATTAACGCTAAGAAAAATCATCATAATCAGACATCAGCGTGTTCAAACAAAATCTTTAGCCTTATAATATCGGTACCTACTTACACAACATTTTTTCAAGAAAGGTCGAGATAAAGTCCATCGTTTATTTTTGTCCTTTTGTATTTTTAAATGAAGCCAGATAATACAGCTAATAATATATTACTAGCCTATACAATTTGTCCAAACAATGAGCCATTTAAAAAGCTCTAAAAGCCATATCTATGACAGTAAGATTACTATCCAAAAATTCTTTAGAAGACCAATTTTTACGCCTAAGATGACACGAAGGGAAGACTTCCATCATTTAGAAAAAGATTTGTGATATCATCAAAGGGAATTCTTTTCCAAATATAATCGCGTCTCCAAAGCGGTGAGAGTAGGGCGACCATAATGTCGGTATATAGGAAAAATGTCGTAAGAGATATAATGAGTATGATGTCATGGTTAAAATGTTTAATTTTTAGCGTTCATTCTGAAATCATCATCTTTACATTTAGGGGATCTTCACACTGCCCCGCATCACGCTGCATCTTGCGTGTCGACGCACCTACGCGCGTTCCTGCGGGAGTGCAGATCTGCATCATCGTGCGGGTTTTTCGCGCACTCACGCGCGTAGTTGCGTTTTGTTAATTCACGCACGGCGGCTCTCATCGAGTTCCATTTTCAAACATACACGTCACGCCCATTCAAAATCACGCGCGTCACTGCGGGATTCAGTGTGCCATACCTTGCGTCTCGCCCCGCACCTACGCGCGGGGGTGCGTTTTTCTCCGCATGTATGTGCGTGATCCGCATGAACGCGCGTGGATGCATTTTCAGTGTGTTGGACTATGCGTGTTTTCCATACAAACGGCGATATTTCCATACAACGGAAAAAAACGCATCCACGCACTACGCTGCATCATGCGGGGCAGTGTGATAATGCCTTAATTATAATTAAGAAAAGTCCTTCACCTGTGTGCCAAAACTACTAAACTAATTTAAATATTTTGTAGACTGGAGTCTAAAGCCTAAGAAAGAACTTTTATGATGCTACTTCTGATCCGGTTGCGGAAAGGAATTCCGTCGGAACGCGGGGAACAGCTACTCTAATAGCTATAATTCTATAATACAAGAAATATAATAGTAAAGAGAAACATTTTTTTTTACCCTAAATGCTCCGAAATTAGTGAACCGAATTGAAAATTTATTTCACTGTTGGAAAGCTACAACTTTTTGAGTAACATAGGCTATATTTTATCACGGTACGGATAGGTAGTAGTTCAGCTAGTCGTTCATAAGAATAAAAGGACTATCCCACAATAATTTAGAAACCTGGTCACCCTACTGTGGGGGTGGGCAATCATATTTTAGCGCATTCTTTTGATGTCTATCCTTGTTTTTTCGGTGGAAGTAACACGAAATAAAATGTAAGCAAAAGATAATACGTTTATTTGTACAAGATATATGCAATATTGAAAGTTGGAACATGTGTGGAAATATTTGGAAATATGTTTTTTTTTTTTGTGTATAAGATTATGTAGATGTTACATGAATCATATGGGTGAATTTCAACAGGTCCAATAAAATCTTCATTTCCGTGGATTTTTTATTCTTCAACTTTAGAACAAGAAAAAATAGTGTTTACTCAAGTTTTTGATAAGATATGTATTCTTACTTAATATCTAGTAGATAGCTTAAAAAACTAACGAGATATACAAGATTAAAATTTTCATGCCACGTCGATGAAACATGCATGCACGGCAATGAAATATGCGTCCATGGCAATGAAAGAACTTTTCACGTCGGTTTTTTTCAGACAATCTTTTTCTTTCCTTTCTCTCCTCTTCCGATAGTTTCGGTTTAGGCATCTTGGCTTTCTAGAAAGAATCAATCCATTATTATGTTTATAATTAGACTGTAGTATATGTGAGTGAGTGAGTGAGTGTGTGTACGTGTGTGTGTTCGTGTGAGTCCGTGTGCATGTGTGAGATGGTGTGTGTGTGCGTGTTTGAATGTCTATCGTGTGATGGAGTGTCAAATGACAGAGAAAGTCGAGTGGTGTGTGTGTAAGTTTATCATTTTGTGAGGTGAACGTGGAAATATCTTTTTGTAGTTGACTGTATAGTACAAACTGATTTTTTTCTTAATCATGCCGTGGCTATGAAAACATAAGTCACGGTAATGAAACATGCGGCCACGGCAATGAAACGAAATTGTTTTACAAGGCATGTCAATGAAAATTTTTTCATTGCCATGTATTTTTTTTCATTGCCATAGCAAATTTTGACCACGGAAACCACGGAAATTAGAGCGCGGCGATGAATATCAAGGCTAAAACATCAAAAAACCAAAAATCTGTTCATAATTCACAGTAATTAACACGTCACAAATAAACATAAGATAAATGGCATTGTACCGAATGATCAATTAAGAGGACAAACTTATTCAAACAGAAGTTAGACCTATCCACGGCGATGAAAGAAAAAATGTCCAGTAGTAAAAAAATTGAATACTTACATTTATGGCGCGAAAACGCAGGCACTTGCACACGTGATTCCACGTTAAACACTTGACGTCCACTAATATGCAACATTTAACGCACAGCGGGAGGAACGCAAAACGTTAGAAAAAGCAATATTCTCAAATATGTTTAAGACATGGCGATGAATGGTAGTTCTGGGACAAACTATTTTTTATTTACCATTTGTTGTATTGTTTAGATATTTGAACAAATGTAGTCCGTAACAATACTTTAACTATTCACGAATCAAATAAAAGTAGGTTTTAATATAAATAACTAATAAATTTTTATCAATAAGGTCTAGTACACATCAAGGTGACGTGTGGACAGACACGGCAATGAAAGATTTTGAGGTTTAATTTTTTTTTTTTTGGAGAACCAATTAATCCTATTAACAAAATATTTAGTGCTACACATAGATTACTATTTCACCTACTTAGAAAAAAATATTAGAATATTATAACCATGATTTTTAGTACCGATTTCATCGATGGCACGCAATTTTTGGTCCCGGGAAATTCACCCATATAGGTACTCGCACACAGGAACAAAGATATTAGGCTACTTATATACGAGTTCTCATGTTTGTATTTGTACTATCTATATATATAAAAATAATAGGTAAATCTTAGACACCAATGGCTGATAAAAAGGTGAAGGAAAACATCTTGAGGAAACCTGGACTATAAAGTCTGAAATCACTAACCCGCATTGAGCAAGCGTGGTGATTAACGCTTAATCCTTCTCCATGTGAGAGGAGGCCCGTGTCCAGCAGTGGGACTATAAAAAAATGCTGTAACAGTAACAGTATATATATATATAAAAATGAAACCCGCTTTCCGTTGTCACGACATAACATGAAAACGGTTTGACCGATTTGGGTAAAAATTAGAGGGAAGGTAACTTAGACCCGGGAGAAGGTTTTAGGATAGTTTTTGGTCACCATCCGGCTACGGGACGCGGGTGAAACTGCGGGCGAAAGCTAGTTAATTATAAAATTGACAACTTTGTTTTTAGAACATGCTACTGAAATGTTGAACCAATTGGAAAATTCTATCTGGTTAGATAGATCGAGGAAGGCTATAAGCTACTTTTTATCTCAGTGTGTGTAAATTATTTCCTTAAGCTAGTTCGAAGCTATATTTTTTTTATTAGAAAATTTGTTTAATTCTCGTGATTGCTATCAAAATTAGTGTTATTTCTCCTTAATAAAAAGTGGAAGAGTTAGTTAAGGAGTTAGTAAGTGGAAGAGGAAGACCAAAGAAACGATGGATGGATTGTGTGAAAGTGGACATGGTAAGAAAGAATGTTGCTTGTGAGATGACGGCAGATAGAAGAGTATGGAAGGAGAAAACATGCTGCGCCGACCACTAATAAAATTGGGATAAGGGCAGGAGGATGATGATGATGATGACCATCAAAATTAGTGTTATAATTCGTTAAATAAAAACTTGGTACTTACGTATATTTTTTTTTGTTTGCAGGTAAGTGTTTCTCAAGTTTGGCTGAATTTATCATCTGTCGGCACCAAGTGTTCCAAGTACCTATGATGGAGACACCTCAAGTGGCCCCGATATAGTTAGTAAGCACTTCATCACTTTTTCTGAATATTATTTTTTTCTTCTGAGGACCACAAAAAATTGTTATAATCACCAAAACTTCAAATGCCAGAGCAATAGATAAAGGATACATGTACAGAACACTTATTTATTTCAGAACACCACCCACTACTGCTTGTATGTCACTAATTAAAAAACAACAGAAAATCAAATTAAAATGCCTCGCGTATATCTGCGCTTCAACTTATGTGCAACGGAATAATATTTTAAGTTGTAAAAAATATTCAATCTACCTAATAATCTTGCATGTATAACGCATTTTTTTGGGTAACAAGTGAAGTAACAATCTGTCATATTATTTTTTCCAATAATCAACAAACAAGACTGTCTATTAAACAACACAGAGATAAGAAATAAAGTTATACAGTTCAAAATATTTTCAAAAGAAAACTGATTCTTTTTCATAATGAAATTTTTCGACTAGTATCAGACTTTTTACTTGAAAATTCACAAAGACACAGCATTGAATATATTATTTTGTTATTCACAATATCCTTTGACCAATATTCTTTTGCGTGGGGATAAAATTAATAAAATCTCTCGATTATTTAGAGTACGTGCACACAACAAACTTTTAGTCGGCCGATAGTTGGTTTGGGTTCATAAATCAGTATGAAGATGAATGAAAGTACACCCGTCACAACGTAACAGACTAACTAAAAAGTTTGATTGAATACACGATTTTCGGGATCTGTCAGACAGAGAGCGGTCACGCGGTCAAGCGTTCTGCGTTCGCGTTCTGTGTTCGCGTTCTGCGTTCGCGTTCTGCGTTCGCGTTCTGCGTTCGCGTTCTGCGTTCGAGCTCTACTACTACTACTTCTACTTGACCGACACGGTCAGAATGCCTTCTGTGTGAGTAAATCTATGTAACGTAGTGTAACACAACGAACGCAAAACTGACCGCTTGAACGCTTAACCGCGGGACCGCTTTCTGTCTGATAGATCCCTAAAAAGTATTTTTTTCCAATCACCGGGCCAGCAGTCGGCCGATTTTTTAATCTTCAGTGTGCGTGTAAGCTTAGACTTTTCAATGTTTCAGGAAAAAACGTTCAAAGCTGTTCAAATGTTTGTTTGGAGAGGAAAAATATTGAATATCATACTTCAGCTAAGCCCTCCTGATGTTTAAATACTCTTTGAGTGATGGAGAGTTTATGTAAACATTTGTAAACTCGAATATTGGTTATGGTTAGAAGGTTTTTTTCCACAGATTTTGTTATACATTTCTGAATAGACTGTGTTAAAATATGGCTCTGGTTTATCGTTGTTTTTTAAATAACTCCAAATGCCTTCGAGTGCATACTTCATTTTAAAAGCTACGCATTTGGGACAACAAACATTGCTACTGACTAGCAATTGTTCTGAATAGCAATTGTTGTGGCTATGTTGCTACTCAGTAGCAATTGTTATTAAATTTCATCAAAATAGGTTCAGTAGTTCTTGCCTGAAAGACTAACATTCACACATCCATACTTTACATTTTAAATACGAGTGAGAAGTTATATGATAGATTTCAGCCATTCTCTCTGTCTGTGCCCAAATAATTCACAAGCTTGATTATTTTAAATATTGATGAGAGACTTTATTAACATGTAAAAAGTCACGCTTTGTAAGTTTTTAGGTTGGTTTTGTAATATTGCTACCTATACTAATACTTCCCTGCAGTTTCACCCCCGTCGTGGGTATATTGAAATGAACACCCACGTCAGTTCCAGTTCACATTGACAAAATGTATTTTTACAAGCTTTTATTTAACTTGCAATGTATGTATGTATGTATGTATGTATGTATGTAACTATGTGTGTTCGGGTGAAATTTTACAACTCAATTTTAAGGCACTTGCTCTCAACCGATTGAGCTGAAATTTTGCATACATGTTTAGTTTGGATGACAATGCATGTTAAGCTATGTGACGTCATCCTAAATCCAACATGGCTAAATATACAAGATGGCGGACTAGTTATTTTTAAGGTACCTAAACAATATGGGTAACAAATGAAAGGGATTGACAAGTAGAACACATTGCACTTTACGAAATAAAAATCCAAGATGGCCGCTGCTACAAAATGGTGAATAACCTATTTTTTTCAATCCCATCCATATGGGTATCCAATGACAGCGCTTGACAAGTGGAATAAAGTGCACTTTACCAAATCAAAATCTAAGATGACCGCCGCTACAGAATTTAGACTTAGGAACTTACCAGGTGAAAACTAAAAAGTATAAAATAAATTGAGGTAAAAAAATCTTTAAAAACAAGCTTTTATTTAAATGCGCTAAAAAGAAAAAAATAAACTTTAATTCAATTCTTTAATTTTGTTCATCTCTCTGTCATTTCCTCTATTTTTGTCTGCAATTTTAATTCAAAGTTTAATTCAATTCTTTAATTTTGTAATCACAATTTATATTCAATTCAATGGTATGTCAATTTTCTAGATTAGTATTTATGTGTCAGTCCTATTTTAATTTATCAAATAGCAAATTCCCATTATGTAACTTTATATGTAACAAATATTTATTTATAATTCAGGTAGTGGCGTGCCTAGGCATAAAAAAAGGTAAAATACATAAACAATTGTCACTTACCTACGCCATCCTGATAGCAGGATTACGATCGACCTACACACTCGTTCACACTTAATACGTATCCATTACACAAATTCATGTTCGTTATTTTATTTTAGTTTTCTTTCATAACACCATTTCAGACACTCATTTCCACAATATTTGAACACAATGATGCCTTGCATAATAATTGTTGATAAACACTCGTCGCCATTATGTAATTCGTAAATAGTTTGCAATGCATTGTGTGTGTATGGTCATTGGTCAACGGCATTGACCATGACCATAGCTAATTTATAGAATTTTGTGAAGCACGTTAAGCGTCACTTCCATTCACATTCGTTCAGAATCTTCAGAAAGTTGTTATGTTAGTTAGTTTTTTCTATTTATATTCAGTATGTTTTTATAGCAGTATATTACCTTTTATATATATATATTACACACTTAGTATGTATATTAAGGTTACACACCGATTGACGTCACATGTTAGTGTTGGCCATCGCTGAAAACCAGCGCCGCGACTCTGTCTCGCATAGGGTCGCTGCATATGCTGAGCGGGGGCCATTTCGCGTGATTGTGACGCATATTTTCCTTTTTCCATTCTCATTTTTTTTGTTCTCATTCCTGTTTTGTTTTGTTTTATTTTTGTGAGCTTTTATATAATATTCGTTTTTGTGTGTGCGTCACGAACGCGAATAAACGTTTTGATTTTTTTGAAACGTTTTTTTGATTTGAACTTTTACTGTAACTTTACTGTCAACTTATAACGACATTTAAAATTTAACATATTTCACACAATTTATATGTTTTAAAAGCTTGTCGCGATTTTACTAAGAAAGTAAATACGAGTACTTAAATCTCGCGACATTCTTTTTAGCGCATTTAAATAAAAGCTTGTTTTTAAAGATTTTTTACCTCAATTTTTTGTCTGATGGGAATGAATGATAGAAATGACTGACTATGGCCCCTGAGTTGGTGTCAGTGTTTCTTTTCAAGGTAGTTAGATAGGAATTGCCTGTCCCACTGTCTCATTTAGTTTAAATATTCAAGTGTTCCGGTGTCTTTTTTTTCAAACCTTATAGGTAACATAAATCTATACTAATATTATAAAGAGGAAAACTTTGTTTGTTTGTTTGGTTGTAATGGATAAACTCAAAAACTACTGGACCGATTTTAAATATTCTTCATTAGAAAGCTATATTATCTGCGAATAACATAAGCTATATTTTATCCCGGTGCGGGCAGTGGCTCCCACGGGACGCGGGTGAAACCGCGGGAAAACGGCTAGTTAATAATAAATAATGACGATAATAAGTTTGCCTACTAAATCCATCTTAATCTTAGAGTGCAACGTTTGTAGTGTGTGGGAGAGATTCAAAAATTAATTATCTCAAATATAAAATAATGTAAGTAGTTCCTATTGGCTTAAAGAACTAGGCTAACTTTCCTATAAATCTGTAGTCCAATTAACCTGTATTTTAAGCACTTACAATCTACCAGGCAGGCCTTTGTCAGCTTACTAGCAGTGGTCACAAACCTCTGGGGTGCATAAACCATAGAGCACTAGATCGACTGCCATCGAGAGCTGCAATCGAAATTCAAAATATGCGAAGCGTGTTCTCAGCTAGTCCGTTGAGTGAGGCATGGTTTTATCGCAAACGGCCTTTTTAAATGCACGTTTGATTTTCGAAAGATCGTTTTTTTTTGTGGAGGGTTTGAAGTGGTTTATTTATGACACTTAAAATTAAATGCAATACGTTATTATTGGACGTTTATTTTTTTTTAATTAAGAAATTCGTTAGACAGCTTATTGGGGTCGGAGTTTCAAAATTATTGAAGATGATCTATATACATATATTCTACTCCTATATGACCAACTTTTATTATTTTTGTCTATCCTGTATGTACTTTACCTACTCATATGAAAGCCATATTCAACGCAAGCAATTTATGCCAGCACACACGGGCTAACTAGTATTTCCCGCGGCTTCCTCCACAATACGGGTTGCGTTAGTTTTTGATTAATGGCCGCCATGTCGGATACACGGCGCCATTATCAGCTGATCGTTAAACCGAGCTTCGATAACATGGAGGAAGGAACGAGCAGAGATGTCATAAGGAAGGTAGGTCAGGTGCCTTCATTTAGGTCAAAAAATTCGGTAGGCGTGGTCAGTCACTAGAACTGCCGAGGCGTTCGGGTTTCTCGTCAAATTAAAACTTATCTGTCAAAGATTGATTTTTTATTCCATTTTGAAATAAAAGGGCGTTTCCAAAGAAGGCGTATAAGGACGGAGCTGGTACGTTACCACCGTCTTCGTCCCCCAAACACGCTACTTTCTTAGGATATTTAGCGTTATGACATCTTTTAATTTTTTAATTTAAATCATCAAATGACCCCTCCCGCTGTGGGTTAGCACTGTGAGAGTCTAACACTCCCTGTCGGACTCTTATTGACTAAAACCCATCATGTTCCTTCGTAGGCCTTTTATGTGCTCACCAGGGCCGCTGTAACTCTTATGGACAATCCCGCAGCCCTGCGTTATGACATCTCGGCTAGTCATTTTATTCTCCATGTTGGGTAAGTTATCCGAGTCTACGACAATACTTTCTTTGTTCAGCAATTTACGTAACAATGAATGTATGTACATATGTAGGTATTTTTTGCTTACAGGCAAGAATTTACTAACAAAACAATGTTGGTAGTTGTTTTGTTTTAATCAACAAGACTTCTTTGTATTTAAATAAATGCGGTTAGATTTTATTGAGGAAGTTCCATAGTAAAAAAAATAGTAACAATGAATGATGTTTATGTTGAACTAGACCAATCCGATAAGAAAAAACGGACTAAGTGCCAGCCGGACTCACGCATGGAGGGATCCGTACCATTATCGATAAAATAGCCAAAATTCACGTCCATTTAGTCTACTGTAGTTTTCAGTATTTGTTGTTATAGCGGCTAAATACTATCTAAATATGATTAATGTGATACAGCACAAGTGGTCACAAGGATAGCGACGTCTTCGGTTTTAGTTTCTCCCTTCGGTTACGGTACCCTTGAAAACAATAATTACGATAGTCATTTTGACTTTTCAACCGACTTCAAAAAAAGGAGGAGGTTCTCAATTCGGCTGTATTTTTTTTTTTATATTTGTTACTCGATTTCTCAAAGACGCCTAGACCGATTTCAAAAATTCTTTTTTTATTTGAAAGGGTATGCTTGTCATTTAGTCCCATCGTCATCAGATCAGGATCTGATGGTGGAAACCCTGAGAAATCGAGGGCATCTCTTGAAAATTGTAGGCAAGCATGGGGTAAAAACTTTATATTTATGTGTATATCTGATGAGACTACAATACTATGGAGGTTTAGGGCAGATCTGATGATGGAGACGACAGAGGATCGAGGGAACTCCTAAACGGCACATCTTAACTACCTCGTGTTTGTGCTTATATTATTTGTATTGACGATACCTTTGCAACAGTGAAGGTTTGGAGCTGACCTGATGATGGAGACCAGAGAGGGTCAAGGGAACTCGACAACTGCATATGTAAACTACCTCGTGTTTGAGCTTATATTATTTGTATTGACGAAACCTTTGCAACAGTGAAGGTTTGGAGCTGACCTGATGATGGCGACCAGAGAGGGTCGAGGGAACTCGACAACTGAATATGTAAACTACCTCGTGTTTGGTCTTAGGTATATTATTTGTATTGACAAGACCTTTGCAACAGTGAAGGTTTGGAGCTGACCTGATGATGGAGACCAGAGAAGGTCGAGGGAACTCGACAACTGAATATGTAAAATACCTCGTATTTGGGCTAATATTCTTTGTATTGATGAAACCTTTCCACTTATATGGATAGTGACAACTATTCGTATCACTGAAAAGCTGTAAATAAAAAAATTTTTACAAAAAAATTAAACCGACTTCCAAAAACACTAAAAAGCAAAAAAAAAAAAAACTAATTTTAATTTTAGTTGCATCGGCCTAGAAGTCGGTGGCAAAATTAACTTAATAACATCCATTAGACACCGACTTCTAGGCCGATGCAACTAAAATTTGTTTTTTTTTTTTGCTTTTTAGTGTTTTTGGAAGTCGGTTTAATTTTTTTGTAAAAAGTTTTTTTATACGCCTTTTTTGGGCATCACAATCTTTTATCATCTACATAAAAATCAAACGATACCTACCTACCTTAAAATTAAATACTCAACCTCCTCTCATTAACTGCTTACCTTGAAAAAAATACTCCGAATCTCAAGTATCAATTTCACATACAAGCCTTGGGCATATATTCGTTTTAGCTCCATACGATAATACCGCGTCAGTCGATCGAATTCAGCTAATGTAAATATTGAGCACGAAGGGACCACTTCAGTCCGGGATGTAAGTACGTTTAGAAAAATGTTTACTCACCATGGATGTACGACTTTTTGGAAAAGGAACTCTGTGGAAACTGTAAAATATATAAAACAAATATCGATGTCGATTAATTGATGTCATCTTCGTCACAGTCTAAAAACTTCTAATGCTGGACAAAAACCTCTCAAAGTCAGCGCAGTGTATGGGAGACATTTTTATAGTTGGGTCAATTTCTAGACACTTTTTAGTTTTAGAAATAACTCGACTGAATTCACGAACAGTTGACATTTTATAAGTATTAATATAGATGTTCAAACTTATAGAATGTCAATTGTTCTTTCCACTTTTAATATTTTGATTTGATTTTGGGCTCTACCTAAAAATTGTTATGTAGGTATACGACATTTATTCATATTAATAGTTTTATTTCTACTTTCCATACAAACATTTAAAACTTCTAGTTACTCCCCTAATTCTTTGTCCGTTTGTTCAAAAACATTCACATTCACATTCGCAGCTCAACGTAACATAGTAACAGTGTCTGAACAAAATAAATATTCGACCTTTCTCGAAGGTAAACATCAATTGACCTGCCTTTAACTCGTGTTTACTGTGCCATACATTACCTTACGTCCACTATACTGGACTATTATTTGATGATGAATTTACTTGTTACTTTGCATTTTAACTATCTATCTATACTAATATAATAGAGGAACTTTTAGGGTTCCGTACCCAAGGGTAAAACGGGACCCTATTGTTTTCGCTCCTCTGTCCGTCCGTCCGTCTGTCACCAGGCTGTAGCTCACGAACCGTGATAGTTAGAGAGTTGAAATTTTCACAGGTGATGTAAGGTAATTTTTTTTTTCGGTTATGGTTAGGTGTTCCCCCGAGACATAGGTAGTAAATAAATGAAACCAGTTGAAACTTTTCTCAATTATTTTTTTCAAGAAATAACTACCCTCAGTTTAAATGTTGACTTTACTTACACCTCGATTAGATTCAGCTCACACAGTTTTGAATGTTACCCTATTTTTTCAATTATTTTTTTCAAGAAATAACTAGCCTCAGTTTAAATGTTGACTTTACTTACACCTCGATTAGATTCAGCTCACACAGTTTTAAATGTTACCCTATTTTTTCAATTATTTTTTTCAAGAAATAACTAGCCTCAGTTTAAATGTTGACTTTACTTACACCTCGATTAGATTCAGCTCACACAGTTTTGAATGTTACCCTATTTTTTCAATTATTTTTTTCAAGAAATAACTAGCCTCAGTTTAAATGTTGACTTTACTTACACCTCGATTAGATTCAGCTCACACAGTTTTGAATGTTACCCTATTTTTTCAATTATTTTTTTCAAGAAATAACTAGCCTCAGTTTAAATGTTGACTTTACTTACACCTCGATTAGATTCAGCTCACACAGTTTTGAATGTTACCCTATTTTTTCAATTATTTTTTTCAAGAAATAACTAGCCTCAGTTTAAATGTTGACTTTACTTACACCTCGATTAGATTCAGCTCACACAGTTTTGAATGTTACCCTATTTTTTCAATTATTTTTTTCAAGAAATAACTAGCCTCAGTTTAAATGTTGACTTTACTTACACCTCGATTAGATTCAGCTCACACAGTTTTGAATGTTACCCTATTTTTTCTCTTCAAGGGTTCCAGTTTAGTCGCTTAATATCTTGTTAAGCAAAGGTCGGAAGGGCTTTATCAGTCGAAGGCTGTATTGAGCGCTCACTACCCGGTAATATTGCCTAGTAAGTGTAAGATTTAGGTACTAAAATATTCCTATAGGAACAACGAACGAACAGTAGGTTCAGTTTGATATACTTACTCAGAAATAATAATCAGTTAAAATTACCTTATCTATGTCATGCAATTTTTGAAGCGAGATTTTCTAGAAGAATTTTTCTAAAATGTAAATAAAATGGCAATAAGTTGAAGTGGCAATGGGCTGGCCATATTGCTCGCAGAGCGGATGGCCGATGGGGTCGAAAAGTGCTGGAGTGGAGACCACGGACTAGCAAGCGCAGCGTAGGACGTCCACCAACAAGGTGGACAGACGACCTTATAAAGGTCGCCGGAAGACGCTGGATGCAGGTCGCCTCCAACAGGTATCTATGGAGATCTAAGGGGGAGGCCTATGTTCAGCAGTGGACGTCCTATGGGTGAGATGATGATGATGATGATGATGATGATGATGAAATAAAATGGCAACCTTTGTACACGAACAGGACAGCATTGTAGTAGACTCCAACCGGCTTGAACCCATTATTTGATCGCAAACAAATCTTCACGAACTATATTGATAGAATCTGGCCTTACTAACATAATAACCACACACTAACTAAAAAACCGGCCAAGTGCGAGTCGGACTCGCGCACGTAGGGTTCCGTACCATCCAAACTAATATTCAATATATATATATATTTATGGATATCGAGCAAAACTGAGCAAAAAAATCACGTTAGTTGTATGGGAGCCCCCCGAAATATTTATTTTATTCTAGTTTTCAGTATTTGTTGTTCTAGTGGCAACAGAAATACATCATCTGTGAAAATTTCAACTCTCTAACTATCACGGTTCATGAGATACAGCCTGGTGACAGACGGACGGGCGGACGGACGGACAGAGGAGCGAAAACAATAGGGTCCCGTTTTACCCTTTGGGTACGGAACCCTAAAAATTAGGTACCTAAGTATTTAAAACTGACAATTCGCTGGACGAAGACAAAATAACCGTTTAAAATGAACACTCAGCAATAGAGACAATTAATTAAATTAAGCCGAATGTGAATCACCTTTGTATACTAAAATGACTAGGTAAATACAGTTAGTTATCAACATGAACAATGTCTCATAAATTATATTAATATTGTCAACACGTAGAATACATTATTTGCATAACTTGCTAAATCGTTTGCTCCTAACAACTGCTGAGCGTTTTGCTTACGTGATCGTTATGTATCGAGAACAGTCGTTGGATACGTGAATCGAGCATTTTCTATATTAAAAGGAGGACTGGATTCCATTGTACCTATACGATGTTTCTCTCTCGTCTTTGAAACTCATTACTGAATAAAATTCTACCTCCTGACAAATATTTACTGATTGTACTCTTCGGTTCTAAAGGTTAGTTAAAAAAAAATTAAGTTGTCAATTCGCCGATTTGAGCAATGAGCAACAAATTCACGGCTACTTATGGTTTGGTTATCATTATAGTAGGTAACAAGGTGCAGCCCACCATGACTATTAAGATGTACTTAACGATTTACAGCCTTACTTATAAACGTGAATTAAATAATAAGTAATACTTAAGGGCTGTTTAAGAAAATTCTTACTTATAAACGTTGCTTATGCATGTCTTAACTAACATTTAATCACAACTTAAGACTTTAAGTAGTGATTAGTTAAAATGTTGCTTAGAAAGTGATTAGAGATTTTTATAAGTAAGGCTGTTTTTTAAAGCTTTACTGTTCATTTGCATTAAGTAAAACCTACATATCCCGGATATATCTAAATATCCCGGGTGACTATCACTTCACACTACTTACTATACTTAACAAAAAACCTTGATTTATTTCACAACACACCATGATCGAGCCTCTTAAAATAAAACATTTTAAGTATTAGACAAGAGTTTCCCACAGCAAAAGTGTTGGATCTGAGTGGCACGTCTTGTACCTACACAGTTATAAGCCCATAGCGACCCTTCAGACGATTGAGATGCAGCGATAAAGGACTGCAGAGTCGATGCACATGTGCGAAACCACTCAATAACACGAAAGCAATACTAAAAACAATCAAAGAAGTTTAAAAAAAACAAGACCCAAACCGTCGTACCACAAAAACTTTTAAACGTCTGTTGAACATTTGTCTAAATAAAATTGGGTTATGACATTGAAAGAAAGTTAGTTTTGCAGCCACATTTTTTTAGACAAGTGTTTAACAGACGTTTTAGTTTTTATAGTAAGGCTGTTTTTGTTTAAAAAGGAACAATACGCAAGACAATACATAAATGCTTAACCTTAAGGACACGGTTAACAGTTAACTTCTATAAACTACCTAGCGTTGTTTTGTGATTAGAATGGTTTAGCATTTGTAATTTGTTTACGACTTTAGACATAGAAGACAAAACATATTTTTAAAGAAAATCTTGACTTCAATCAAAGTTTTCAGTCGTCTGACACTGAATACCTGATCTTTGTTATGTGCTTACTACCACTTATCTTCACACTTATTTAAGTACTAGCTGGTGCCCGCGACTTCGTCTGCGCAGGTTTAGTATTTCGAACAATATGTTTACAAATTGTAGCCTATGTGTTATTCTGATGTATAAGCTATATTATTGTAAAGTTTCATTAAAATCCATTCAGTAGTTTTTGCGTGAAAGAGTAACAAACATCCATACATCCATACATACAAACTTTCGCGTTTATAATATTAGTAGGATGAGCTCAAACCAAACTATCGGCCGACTAAAAGTTTGCAGTGTGCCCTCTTACGGCCAGTTTCTTCATCAAAAGTTAAAGTTAAAGTAATGTCTAAAGTAAAAGTAACGGTCACATACGTTTTTTGAAGGCTAAAGTGACAGAAAAACTAATAGAAAAATTGAATTTGACCGTTACTTTTACTTTAGACATTACTTTGACTTTTACTTTGGCTTTAACTATTGATGAAGAAATTGGCTGTTAGATGTCTATCACTAACATTATTTCAAGGCAGAAAGAAATAATAAAGTAAAACTTACACAAGTGAATCCACTGTGCCTACATTGGTATGCGGATATCTGTGCTTCCTCAGAGATCGACTCATGTCGTCAGGATTACAATATCGGATATAACAGACGAAATATCTCCTATATTGTTGAATTGACAATCTTGTAATGGGTTGTTTATTCTTTCGTGAAATTGTATGTGCTCAGACTAGGTTATAGAGCTCGCGAAAGTAGAAGACCACCTGCACCTACGTTGCAAAAAAAAAAAAAAATAAGAAACATAGCATGTTGACAAAGCAGAAACTAATTTAAACTATCATTACAAAAACTGATGAAACGCCCACATTTGCTGGCATTTGTAAGGGCCCAAACCACGGCCAAAACCGATTCTGAAACAGTTGAATATTTCTACAAAAAAGCTAATAAATCTCTTTTTAAAAAATGGTCAAGTGGGTCTCGAACCGAGTGCAATGTTGGTTCCGTTGGGTCCGATAGTTCAGTTTATTTTTTATTCAGTAGACAATAAACTTAGAAAATAAAACCTTCTTGAGTGTAGTTTATATTTTTACCAACTTCTAAAAACACAAATACGATTATTTGTATTTTTTGTGTAAGATTTTTTTAATGGGTCCTGAAGTTCTGAGATTAGGGCGTTTAACAAGCTCACAAGCATACTCTTTAGCTTTTAAGTTCATGAGAAACAATTTTAACCTTATTGAAATAAGGATAAAATAAAATGGATAACAATAAATTCCTATCTTTGTTAAAATAAGATATCATTAGTATCAGTATCATTCTTTAGTAACCAGCATTTTTTTTAAGCCTGAGCGCGTGCGCACAGTGCAAATTTTTATGGCCTTACTACAAAAACTTAACCACCTGTTTTACACTTGTCTAAAAAAATTGTGGCTGCAAAATGAACCATATGTCAACGTCATAATTTGACATTTTTTTAGACAAGTCTTAAACTGACGTTTAAAAGTTTTTGTGGTGAGACGGTTTATGTTCTGAATTGAATCAAAGTTTTTAGTCCGTCTGATGCCGGAAAAATACCTGATCGTTGTTACGTGTGTACTTCCATTCATTTTCTTCATACTGATTTATGAGGGCAAAACAACTATCGGCCTACTTAAAGCTTGTAGTGAAGTCGTGGTGGCCTAGTGGGCAAAGAACCAACCTCTCGAGTATGAGGGCGCGGGTTCGATTCCAGGTCAGGCAAGTACCAATGCAACTTTTCTAAGTTTGTATGTACTTTCTAAGTATATCTTAGACACCAATGACTGTGTTTCGGATGGCACGTTAAACTGTAGGTCCCGGCTGTCATTGAACATCCTTGGCAGTCGTTACGGGTAGTCAGAAGGCAGTAAGTCTGACACCAGTCTAACCAAAGAGTATTGGGTTGCCCGGGTAACTGGGATGAGGAGGTCAGATAGGGCAGTCGCTTCTTGTAAAGCACTGGTACTCAGCTACATCCGGTTAGACTGGAAGCCGACCCCAACATAGTTGGGAAAAAGGCTCGGAGGATGGAGGATGGATTAAAGCTTGTAGTGTGCTCTCGCTCTAAAGGTTTCTGACTACGGTACCCTAAAATCTACGGGGATTTACAGGGTACAAACGATATGATTGGGAGAAGTGTAAATACTTATGTCAGACCACAGTTAAGAGTCATTCGGTTTTTAGTCGCCTTGTGACACGCGTCTAAACATAATAGAAAAGTTAAAGTTAATTAATTAGTAGAATCCAGTTGTTTTTAGTGCACTTTTATTTTTAACAGAGTGGAAGTTAGTCATTTATCCACAATTTGAAGCTGGTTTTTGATCAAAAGGTGAGTCTTGAAGTTTATCTTTTAAACATGTAGGATAAATTAATAAAAGACGTAAAAAGTGCTTATGTGGATCGGCAATCGGCAAAGTTTGCAGAATTTTCAATTGTTTGAGGAAACATTGTTTTCGTTTGTTCATATTCAAAAGTACCTACTGAGCTTCACAATATTTTTTTTATTAAATGATTGAATTTTTCGAATTGATTGAGTAGTTTTCTGAGCCTTTATGGTATAGGTAAACATTTTTTTCCCCATTTTATAATAAAAAATTGTTCTCTAAATAAATATTAATTTAGATTCCCTCATCTTTCCGTTTCCAGTGCCTTATCAACGGACAATATGAAACTCGTCATATCAGCATTGGTCATAATGATCTCTGGCATCTGTCTCTGCATGGACGAAGAACGTGAGTATCTGATATAAAGGTACTATTTGGAACTGATCTGCCAAACGCCGTGCCGACGGCATGATATCGGATGAAGGCTGAGGGCAACTGCGCTTTGAAGTTATTTTAAGAAGTTAGTTAAAACCAGTAGTGTATGCCTTTCCGTGCTGCAGGCAATTGATCGGCAGCTTGAGCACGATTCCGCTATTTTACTTAAGCGACATATGTACGATTCACATCCGACTGAGATCCAATCCCGACTCATTTACGATTGAAGCGAATGTGGCATTCCCCTATTTTTTCTTTGAAATAAACGTTTTTATCCTTTTCTGCCACTCAATAATGAATCATTTTGTCTACAAATGATATACGATTGCAATATGATTGTAGAGCAAACTACCGTATAGACCAAAATCACCAATAGTAGCAGAATGCCCGATATGGTTAAAACTGCTATTGCGATTCAATTTCTATTCAATTTTGACATTATTAACTTAGGAGAATCGGGCCCCTGATAGCCCCTTTACGAGGCTTTTAGACTTGCGGGTTTTTGTCGCGCGTAGCTGAACAAGCCTGAAAGTGCTGTAAGCGGGCTCTATGCATGTGTCAACTGTTTGCTAGGTCTACGTATATAAAAAATAATGTTACTTTTCGTTGTAATTTTATAACCCAAGAAAGGGCCCATTAATTCAAAACCAAATGTTTATCCGTGGTTCGGACAATTTAGTAGATTGTTTGTATGAAGTTTGCACAAAATCGGTCGAGCTCTTCCTCGTTTATACGTAGCAAGACATGTACCGGGCCGCTAGTATTTTCATAAATAATGATTGTGTAATTATCCAGTAGCAAGAGGTAAATCCCATAGATAAGGATTACCTAAAAAACATGTCAAAATTTTTACCCCACTACAGTTTTCCCCATGAACTTTATTGTGAACCATTGATGTAGACGGCTTTAAAATTATATATATTTCTCCATAAATTATAATTTAATACCTGGTCTTTTCCCTACTATACCGCCAGTTTTTTAACAGACTTCAAAAGTACATAACTTAATTTGCTTTTATTTTTGCAGAATATATGAAAGAAAATAATCTTATTAAGTGCTACGCCTGTCTCTCGGATCCACTGGACGGTACCAATGCCACTTGTAGGACTGATGTGACTGGCGTACATGAGTGCCATGGCAAAGAATGCAATATTCTAAAGATTGAATGTGAGTACCTACTTTTTATTTACTTACTAAGTTAATATCGCGACACCTTCGCACACGGTCGGTTGGCCCCATGGTAAGCATGTCTATATTAGCTCGTGCTATGGGTGCTAACACAGCTGATAAACTACATATACTGTAAACATACATCTTTAAATACATTTTATGACACCCAGACCACACCTATTTAACATGCTCATCACATATGTAATTGTTGACCGTACCGGAAATCGAACCCGGGACCATTAGTTCGACAGTCCGACATGGTGACCATTACGCCAACAAGGTCGTCATGTGTAAAGGGACAAACCAACATCGCCTGCCCCAATTACTAACCCCACTTGCCCGTGGTGAATGCTTCTGAAAAAACGAACGAGGCTGAGGCGTCTGAATGCTGGCGGTATAACCATAATATAAAATCGACTAGGATATTAAATGCATTGCTCTGAGATGAACATCTTCTTCTAGGGTAAAAAATATCCCACGCAGTAGCGTTTTAGGCTGTAAGGAGACAAAATATTTTATGACCCTAACGACTTAAAATGAAGAACACAAGCGCTACTAGCGCCGCCGTGGACTCATCATCTCCTGAGCCTTTTCTGAACTATGTGGGATCGGCTTCCACTCTAACCGAATGCATCTGAGTACCAGTGTTTTACATGGAGCGATTGCCTATCTGACCTCCTCAACTCAGTTACTCGGGCAACCCAATACCACTTGGTAAGACTGGTGTCAGACCTACTGGCTTCTGACTGTCAGAAACGACTGCCGAAGATGTTCAATTATTCAATTGTAAAACGAGACATGATTAACTGCATTATTCTGGCTCATCGCCTAATCATTTACTTAAAAATGTTTTCTCTTTTTCAGTTCTCGGCGACGACATAGTGTATCGTATGTGTAACGGCAAACACTATACACATGATATCTCACGAACGATATTTTCGACCGAAGAGGGCAGCGTGCAGCGTTTGGGTCTAAAAGTTTCTTGGTCGACTTGTCACGAAAACCTGTGCAATTCTTATAACATAGAGGATAAAGCTGTTGACTCATTTGCGACTGGTTCTTCAGTTATTTGGAGAACTCACGCGCTGATCTTGTTTGCAAGTGTGGTGTTACCCCTTAAGTATTGTGTTTACTTCTATTAATATATGTATAATGTCTTAAATCCAAGTTCACTGACGACTTAAATCTTAAAGCAACTGGTTAATATGTTTTGTACATTCCAATTTTCAAAGACACCAGTTTCTTAGGGAAACTGGATGTTTATGCTACCAGTGAACTTCGGTTATGATAGGTATATTTGTAGGTATCAATTTGTTGGCTAAACTAGAACTTAAGTGGAAGAACATAAACTGTGCACGAAATAACGATGTCTTCTGAATGTACCTTCTAAGTAGTAGTTTTAAGTATGTTTAAGTATATTCCGCACCTTTCAACGAAAGCTGCTTCGTTGTTTGTTTTTCATCAATAAAGTGCCTCAAATTTAATTTATCGTTTTATTAGGGTTCCGTACCCAAGGGGTAAAACGGCACCCTATTGTTTTCGCTCATCTGTCCGTCCGTCCGTCCGTCTGTCTCCAGGCTGTACCTACCTCATGATACGTGATAGTTAGAGAGCTGTAATTTTCTCAGATGATGTAATTTTGTTGCCACTATAACAGCAAATACTGAAAACTAGAAATAAATAAATATCTTCGGGGGCTCCCATACAACAAACGTGATTTGTTTTTCGGTTTATAAATAACTAGCTTCTGCCAGCGGTTTCACCCGCATCCCGTGGGAACCTCGGCACGGACCCGGATAAAAAGTAACCTATAGCCTTCCTCGATAAATGGGCTATCTAACACTGAAAGAATTTTTCAAATCGGACCAGTAGTTCTTGAGATTAGCGCGTTCAAACAAACAAACTCTTCAGCTTTATAATATTAAGTATAGATAGTACGGAACCCTTCGTGCGCGAGTCCGACTCGCACTTGGCCGGTTTTTATTATATCTAATTTCATAACATACGTATGTACTTCGAGAAGTTACATTGGTATTTGCCTAACCTGTAATCGAAGTTCTTGAGAGACTGGACACACTGCAGACTAAACAGTGGGCCGATAGTTAACCAGATGTTTGGCATTATTTTTAAAGAAAACCTTGGTTCCATTAAAGATTTTAGTCGATGTGATACCGGCTAAATACCTGATCATTGTAATGTGCGAACTAGCATTCATATTCATATTGATTTAAGAGCCCGGTCGTTACGGGTAAGTACGGGGTAGTCGTTATGGCAGTCGTTACGGGTAGTCAGAAGCCAGTAAGTCTGACACCAGTCTAACCAAGGGGTATTGGATTGCCCGGGAAACTGGGTTGAGGAGGTCAGATAGGGCAGTCGCTCCTTGTAAAGCACTGGTACTCAGCTACATCCGGTTAGACTGGAAGCCGACCCCAACATAGTTGGGAAAAGGCTCGGAGGATGATGATTGATTTATGAGCCCAAACAAACTATCGGCCGACACAAAAATATGGTGTGAGGTTACTCTAAATCATCTATTAGATCATCATCATCATCATCATCAGCCTATCGCAGTCCACTGCTGGACATAGGCCTCTCCAAGTGCACACCACTGAGATCGCCATCTATTAGATAATCCTCCAAAATAAAAGTAACTCAGAACCCTCAAAAAAACTTCTTATCAACTAAAAGAAACTAAGTAGGTAATCCTTCAGCCAACTGAAACATTAAACTACTAATTGCTGGATGAGTCTTAAAGAAACTTACAGAGACCACAAAGTGGGCTTTAATTGGTCTGTCTGTTGGTCTGTGTCGATTTACCTACAGTTTAGTGAGAACTGGTGTAGTTGGCTTAATGAGGGTAGTCTGACAGTGTTTGTGGTAGTAAGAAAGTTTTATAAGCAAATAGTGTATGAGTGAGCTACACTAGGTTTATAGATACTAAGGGCCGGTGCCCACTGCCGGCGTGGCACGGCATGGCACGGCAAAGGATTTTAATGCTAATTAAGTTATTTTGAATCTTATTTCAATGAGTTTAGAATCTGCACGCCGCGGGATACCACTGCATGCCGCGGAATGCCACTGCACAACCTGCCGTGCCATGCCGTGCCACGCCGTCAGTGAGCGCCGGCCCTAAATAAAAGGAAACGGTAGGTTAAAAAAAAGTTCGGTTTTGGAAATTCAGAGATCGATCTGTTTGATGACATGAGTACAACGCTTTTTTTACTAGTTACAAAGTTTTTTTTATTATTTAACAACGTGGAATTATATTTTGAGAGAATCCATGTAGTATATTTTAAGATGTTTTAGAAACCCTGAAAATGTATCAACATATCTGTAATTAAAACTATTTAAAACTTAACAATAATAATTTTAACAATCCTCCTTCAATTTAGCTTATTCCAACGGTTCAACTCTTAGAGCATTAAACAAACTGGAGACGCCATTGCCGGGCCTTTACCTCCCAACATATCGAGACCACTGGTCATACTCGTATGTGTGAGTAAAGTTTATGCTTGTGTTTGACACTTTTCTCATGTGCATACATACGTAACGATTTCATTGAAAATGGATGTTCCCTAGCCCCCCAAAAGTAAATAAGTTTTACCCAACTGTCAAGAAGTGCTATGTTTTTTTACCTATTGGTACCTATGTATGTATTCTTTAGTACCTCTTAATTGTCGTTGAAAAGTCCAAATTGATTGAGAACAGTGTCCCCCAAAAACGATTATTAACTTGTTTCTGCGTTTTCAATTCGTAATTGTTCAGGCAGGCGAATTTTTTTTTTTTTTTGATTGAGATTCGTATTTATGGTGGTTCTGGTAGTTTGAATACTCTAAGCCCAATATTGAGCAAACAATTACACTAAGCTCCAACAAATGGATGCAATAACATTGCTTTAATAACGTTCTACGTCTCTTTAGCTTCAAATTAGTTGAAATAAAATGACGTACATTTCACGTTTTATTCTTGTTAACTGTGCGTAGTCTTTAATTCGGGAGGAATTACTTTAAATAGTGATGTGACAGTACAGGACAGTAGGTAATAGTATGTCGATGTGTCTCTTTTATTTATAGAACACTAGTGGCCTCTCTAGGGCTGCCTAAACTTTGATCACAAATCATGTTATCGATCGACACCGCTTACTGACTTAAAAAACAAAAGATCTCTAATTCTCTAATCGAAAAACAAAGAATCGATCGGTTGGACCGCAGTTAGTCAAAAGAATATGAGGGAATTTATAAATACTCGCTGTCTTGAGGTCCAAATAATTTTGTTTTCAATCTCTAGTATTTTTTTTTTATTTTTATCGTCCAAAACTCACCAATTCATTCGACGTAACATCACTAGAGATACCAGGAGTTCATAACAGTGTAATGTGTAGGAATCCGGAATGACGCGTCATCCATCTGGGGAGTAAGATGAGAGCGTTAGGCCCATAGACGCTGCGTAATGGCCGGCCCCATGACGTGTCGCCTTCTTAACTCCTTATATCATTTCCTTATATAGAGCTTAATGATTTTGGACCAAGAAACTTGTCTGTATGGAGAACAAGGAATGAAACTGAAAATTGAAAACTATGTATTGAGGTGATTTAGAACTATTATAAACAAAACTGTAGTTGAATTTGTTTTCCAAAAAATTACTTATTTTTAAATATTTTCTTTTACATTTAGCCTTTCAGTGACAAGCATACCTAGGTAGTTGTCACTATCAGCATTAGTGGAAAGTGCTCATCAATACGAATAATGTAAGCCCAAACACGAGGTAGATAGCACACACCGTTGGAGTTCCCTTAAGTTTCTTTCGGCTTCATCATCAGGTCAGCTCTAAACCTTCACTGTTGTTTTATCTATAGCTTCGGTCTATCGGTAATATCCAAATTGAGAAGCTCCTCCTTTTTTCGGAAGTCGGTTAATAATTGGTATATTTATCAATGTGGAATAAATGATGTTTTATTTTTGTCACTGATATGAATAACGATGTTTAAATAGAAGAACTTTATCTACTAAGTACGAGTATTTTTCTACGTTAATAACATGTGATAGTTGAACGAACACTAACTCAGCCGATTTGGGGACTCTCTGATATTTAAAATGTATTGGTTTCTTTGATATTGTAAACGAACATTTCTGATAGCTAACATTTTCGATTGCCTCTAAAAATAACTTTGAATTAGACATAAGAGTACATAAAATTCGTGAAAGTACTTAACTTGCTTAACCTACGTACGAATATGAGTATTCGCAAGATTATAGTATTACTAACCAACTTTCCAAAAAGAATGTTTCTCAATTCGGATGTTTGATTATTTTATCATAAAATTCTTTTATTGTGAAGTGACGCTTGAATTTTCACTCGATTGGCGTAAATAAACTTTTACGCTATGGGTCTCGTAGCTGGAAATAATTAAATAAGGTATAATAATAATATTAAGTTTCGCAAGTTAAACATATAGTCTAAAGATTCAACGTTAAAAAGCCAGCCTACTAACGTAAAAAGCTAGTAAGGTCATTTGTTACAGTTTTTCTCAAAAACAACTGAACATCGAGGGATGGGACTGTGGAAAAGGTATTTTCTTTATTGTACAAGAATAATGTCAATAGTAATTCTCTTAGTACTGTAGTAAAGGTTTTATATAAATGTGTTTCAAAATGTTACTGGTCATCGGACAGGAATTTATATATTAACTAGCTTCAGCCAGCGGCTTCACCCGCGTGGTTTGTGATAAAAAGCCTGTGTTAATCCAGGGTATCACCTATCTACATACCAAATCGGTCTAGCCGTTTTTTGCGTGAAAGAATAGCAAACATACATCCATACATTCTCAAACGGATCATATACAACGGTGCACAAATTGACCAATGACTATGCTTGAAATTTCCGCTCCGCTTCAATGGAAACAGTACGAGCGGGGTGGAACAGAGCTGAGCGGATATTCATACATCGAGGCGGTGCAGTGCGGAGGACAGCGAGTATGGGGTGCAGAGCGGAGGACAGCGGGGCGGTACGGAGTGGTGCGGAGCGGGGCGGAACGTGTAGGCCGCGTTTCCACTGACGCGGAGCTGGGCGGAGAGGAGCGGAGAAGAGCGGTGAAAAGTGGTCAGTGTTTCCACTGAAGCAGAGCTGGGCGGAGAGGGGCGGAGAGGAGCGCAGCTAGGCGGAGAGGAACGTTGAAAACGGTGAGTGGTCAGTGAGCGGAGTGGAGCATCTTTGGTTTCGTTGCATTTGTAGGTATTCAATCGCGTATCCCATAAACACGGAAATTGTCTAACAGTTTCAATGAACTTCTAATCCATTTTGATACGTATGCACCTAGTGACGTAACGAAGACAACTGACACACTGCACGCGAGTCACGCACCGCCCCGCTTTGCACCGCTCCATACCGCCCCGCTGTCCTCCGCTCTGCACCCCAATGCTCGCTGTCCTCCGCACTGCACCGCCTCGATGTATGAATATTCGCTCAGCTCTGCTCCACCCCGCTCGTACTGTTTCCATTGAAGCGGAGCGGAGATTTCAAGCATAATCATTGGTCAATTTGTGCACCGCTAAGCTCCTCTCCGCCCAGCTCCGCGTCAGTGGAAACGCGGCCGTATACCTACAAATGCAACGAAACCAAAGATGCTCCACTCCGCTCTGCTCCGCTCACTGACCACTCGCCGCTCTTCATCGCTCCTCTCCGCCCAGCTGCGCTCCTCTCCGCCCAGCTGCGCTCCTCTCCGCCCAGCTGCGCTCCTCTCCGCCCCTCTCCACCCAGCTCCACTTCAGTGGAAACGCTGACCACTTTTCACCGCTCTTCTCCGCTCGAAAACGCGAAACGCGAAACGCGGCCTTTATTGGCTTGTCAATCCCACCATCGCTCGACCAAAAGAAATAACCTCAAATTTAAACTTCCTGAACATTTTCATTTAAGTAAAACCCTTTCTGGTGGAATATCTACGTGTACCAACGCGAGTAAACCCGCGCTATAGTATACTATAATGCTGAGACAGAAAGCTCACACATTCACCTCAGTGATTCAAATAATTACTTCGCGACGACTAACAAGAGAATTGGATATGACGATGGAGATCCTTTTGTGTTAAGGCGAAGACACACTAGACTACATATTTTTTTTATTAGCCAATGCTGTCCCACTGCTGGGCAAATGCCTCCATCCTAGCCTTCCATCTTTCTCTATCGGTCCCTATTTGGGGCCAGTCCGCGAGGAAGCTGTCCAAGTCTTCTCTCTAGCTTTTCCTTGGTCTTCCTTTCAGCCGCCTTCCATCATCAGGGATCCATTTTATGGTGATGTTGGCGCACTTATACATATGTAGATTGCGTGCGTTTAATAAAACCAAGCAAATGCACATTCTATTCCTTCTATGAAATTATTTTTGGGAGAGAAAAATTAATACTTAAAATAAGAAAGAGTTACGAAATAAAACACAGACGCCATTGATGGTTTGATTAAGATTTACTTGGGAATCTTTTTTCTAGATACATTTTGAAACTGACACTAGTGTGTAGTGTGTGTCTACCCTAACACTGCATACGGGAATCAAAGATGGAGTCTCGTAACCTCCATGGTGGAATACAATGGCATTTCTGAGCTTAAAGGGATTCTTACTGGAGTTTAGAATGCCAGTTAATTTGATTCGGTAGCTACAATTTCTCTAAATGTAACTGTAAGTACTACGGTTAGCGATAAATTCTATTTTGTCGAATAGATCAGGATTTTAATATGCACGCCTAGCTCTCCATTTAAAACTAATTTGACAAGTAACGGGATTATGTACAATCGTACAAAAAATGGTCAGAAAATAAAAAATAAATGAAAATAATAACTAGTACAAATAATTTATTTTAATTTAAAAAATCAAAAAGGTTTATAAAAAGCGAGAATACATAAATATACATAAAAAAGTAAAAGTATTTTCTATTATTCTCTTTACGGCCGTTTATTCTCTGCAATTTCTCGCACAAATTTATATCATACAAAATTAAAAATTATAACAATACACGGACAAAGGCAACACAGTGCTAAGGAACAGAATTAAGGTCTGTGCTCTCTGTGCAACTCCCCAGTTGCACAATTCTGTGTCACAGAATCTCCAAGATATTTTGGCGCCAACAAATTTTCGTGTTACGGACTTCTCGAAAGATGGCCCCAAAAATGTCTTCATTGCTCCATGTTCATCACGTGATATACAATTGCGTATTATGATTTCATCACCTGAATCTGTAATAACAATATTCAAGCTTCATCGTCTACCGAGACAAACCAACTATCAGCCTTACTTATAAAAATCATCTAATCATCTTCTAAACATCATTTTAACTAATTACTACTTAAAGCCTTAAGTAGTGATTAAATATTTGGGTTCTTATTTAAGACATGCTTAAGCAACGTTTATAAGTAAGAATATTTCTTAAACAGCCCTTAAGTATTACTTATTATTAAAAAACCCACCATATATAAATATAATCGTTTTCAAGTTAAAACCAAATATGGGGTCAGGATTGGTATGAGATATAAACGGGAAACTACGGAACCCTATACTGAGTGTGGCTGACACGTTCTTGGCAGGTTTTATTTAGTTTCACGGTAACGCCGTACCTAAATAAAAATAGCCTAAGTATGTGCCAAGTTTCATCAAAATTCAATCATTAGTTTTGGTGTAAAAGATGACCAAACATCCATCCATACTTACATTCCTTATTTAAGTATATCGGGAGTATTGAATTCTGACACTTACGCGATTCCTACCTAGGATGATTCGCGAGGCTATTGAAATGAAAAAACATCCAAATTTCAATAGAGAAGATGGCTGGTGCATACCACCTGCTTGGAATCCCATCATAGAAACTATTAAATCAAAATCCAAGCCTACAACTGCTCGACCTAAGGATACAGTGAGCTCGTTTTGCGTGAATCGGATTGTCAATAATAATCAACAAAATGTAGGGTAGCTGTTTGTAACTAATATATCAAGACGACCAACACCTTAGTCTGCCCGTGACCATGGATGCTGTAAAGGATCCGAAACGTCGGGATTAAATAATATTAATATAACCGCGATAAAATCCGTAAAAGTAGTTTTATATCGGGAGTGTCGTATCTAATCACATTAAATCCTATCACAATACTTTATGATATTGTATGGCGAATTGAAAAAAAAAATTACCTTATCCATCCCATCATTTTCATAATTTACAACATCATGTGTAAAGCAGAGATAAAGTTAGGAGTATCCATCGATATATATATGTACTACGTACTAGATAGAACGTTCCGAACAAAAAGCTTGCCACACTGAAATGCACTGCAGACTTTGTATTGCCCAAAATGGCAAATCAGAGCGATTTTGACACCTGCGTCAGATGGATGTCTATGAAACGACAATTATAAAATAGAAAATACATATCAAGGTATAAAATTACACATATAAACTATTCGAGAGTCAAGTTAGTAAAATTACACGCTGTTCATGCTATTACAACGCTTGTATATCATACTTTTCATTTATAATTCAATTTTACAAATATGCATTAATTTGTTTCCCGCCATCTTAAAATTATGGATTAAGAAAATCGTGCAGAAACAGATGTGCCATAAAACTGGCAGTAGGTAAAATATCAATGAAAACAGACTTCACTTTGTCATGGTATGTTCTTACTTTCAAGAAAAAATAATATGACCTCGTATGTATTTCACTACTGTAAAAACACTACAAGATATATCAGCGCGTTTAAATTCGCGAAAATTTGTGATAGCCCTCTTAAGAAAAAAAACATCGTAATTAATATTAAAAAATCCTAAAAATAAGTTCCTGGTTTTAATATATTACATGATTTTGCATTCACTTAGATATGAATAAACTTTTTGATATATTACATGATTTTGAATTCACTTAGATATAAACTTTTTGAGTAATGAAGAATGTAGGCAAAATACGAGCGAAAATATTATGTCACTTCTGCAATTAACATCAATGAGGATGACTACATGTCACAATACGTCAACAAGATGTCAACAGACGACATAAGCGGGTAAATTATTTGTATGGATGTTCTTGTCTATCGCTAGAATATATTATTATGTTGGGAGTATCGAATGTTTTGGCCAGTTGACATCTGTCAGTTTTCAAGGGAGAATTTCCGTTGTTTGTAATGACTGACTCTTTATGGTGTTCCAATTCTCGGACATTTTTATTCTATTTACTTTGAAAAATGCATTTTTTTATTTTTACGTATTTATTTTCTCTTTGTGCTAATCGACGTTAAGCAGTATATTAACGTATTTAATTTAATTTGGTTAGGTACGACACACCCGATATACTTTCGCGTTAATATATTCAGTTAGGACTTACATTCAATTCTCACGACTTCGCATTCATAGGCTTTGCATGTTGGCACATTTGTCAAATCAGACTTGCATGTGTAATCCGACGCATTTAAAATACTGGATATGGTGTCACAGAAGTAACAGTTTATTTCTTTATCATCTGAAGAGGAAGAACCTGTAAGAAAAAATAAAATTAAAAATATATTAGAAAAACTACATTAACATATTGTTTTATAAATATGTTTAAATATTGTCAATCTCTCTCTTGTTTCGTGGATTAGGTACAAGTTCTCTTACCATACAGACTAAAAAAATATATACTTACATTATTGATCTTTTTCACTCAAATTATAAATAAAATTTTAATAGATGTAATTTTTTTTTTTTTTTAACTTACCTTGTGCACCACAAATACCGATAAACACCGAAAAGACAAATACCACTTTGACCAATCTAGATTTTAAGAGCTCCATGATAAATAAAGAAATAAACTGTTGGTATTCAAAATTTCGACAGCTTATTGGAAAAAAGTGTGTGCCTGTCCTACTATATATGTAAAAATTAAAGGAAAACTAAGCCATATTATATGTAGGAAATTAGTTGAAATAATAATTAGTTTGTCATTAAAAATTAAAAAATAATTCGGGTTCTGTTGCCAGTCGTTATTGTCAGTAAGTCACATTTTCTACTGTGTACTGCTAGATGGTCAACTGGTTGCAAACAGCGACTACAGTGCACGGGGTCTTGGGTTCGATTCCCAGGTCAGGTCTATTTTTTTTTTAAGCCCAGAATCTGGCGTTTAAAGTTATTGGCGATACACTAGTGTTTTGGAGAGCATGTAAATATCGGTCCTGCGCTTGATCTCTTGTCTCAATGGAACCCCGTTTGGTGCAAGTATTGGCTTTTTTCTGTCATTGTTTTTAATTTTTAACCGACTTCCCAAAAAGGAGGAGGTTCTCAATTCGGCCGGTATGTTTTTTTTTTTTTTTTTTTTTTTTTCTATGTATGTACATCGATTACGCCGAGGTTTATAGACCGATTTGCGTGATTCTTTTTTTGTTCGACGCGAAATAGCTGCCAGATAGTCCCATAGTCATCAGGTCAGGATCTGATGATGGAAACCCTGAGAAATCGAGGGCAACCTTCGAAAGTTGTAGGCATACATAGTGTAAAAACTTGACACTCAGGTGTATGCCTGAAAGTACTATTCAACAGTGAAGGTTTGGAGCTGACCTGATGATGGAGACCAGAGAGGGTCGAGGGAACTCGAAAACTGAATATGTAAACTACCTCGTGTTTGGGCTTAAATTATTTGTATTGACAAGACCTTTGCAACAGTGAAGGTTTGGAGCTGACCTGATGATGGAGACCAGAGAAAGTCGAGGGAACTCGACAACTGAATATGTAAAATACCTCGTTTGGACTTAAATTCTTTGTATTGATGAGAACTTCCCACTTGTATGGATAGTGACAACTATTCGTATCACTGAAAAGCTTTAAATAAATAACCTTTTTACAAAAAAATTAAACCGACTTCCCAAAACACTAAAAAGCAAAAAAAAAAACTAATTTTAGGTGCATCGGCCTAGAAGTCGGTGGCAAAATTAACTTAGTAACATCCATTAGACACCGACTTCTAGGCTTTTCAATTTGCAAAATATGATTTTTGTTAATTTATATAATTTTCATCTATAGTCGATAAGGTAAGAAAATTAATTAAAATTTTCTAGAATTTTTCTCTACAGTCGATAAGGCAGGACTCGATGTTAATTTTTATTTCCAATAATTATCTTTAGCCGTTTTCTCTAATATTGACAAATTTTTGTATACTAAAGAGAATTTTAATTCTACAAAACAAATAATAGTTTTAAAACAAACTAAAAAGTAGAATATAAATAATAGTTTAAAAAAACTAAAAAACACGCTTTTTATAGAAAAACGAATTAAAAAATAGAAAATAAATTTTAATGAATTTAAATTAAGAAAACAGTGTTAAAAATTTCAATGAATATAAATTAATAATAGTGTGAATACAAAAAAAAATATTTAAAAAAAGCGTGGGGTGCTTTTTAAGATATTATCGAAATGAAAATCACTGTACTCATATCTGTCAATAAAATATTTATAACTATTGACACCATGCACCCCACGCTTTTTTTCTAAATATATTTTTTTGTATTCACACTATTATTAATTTATATTCATTGAAATTTTTAACACTGTTTTCTTAATTTAAATTCATTAAAATTTATTTTCTATTTTTTAGTTCGTTTTTCTATAAAAAGCGTGTTTTTAGTTTTTTTAAACTATTATTTTTTTAAGCCCAGAATCTGGCGTTAAAAGTTATTGGCGATACACTAGTGGTTTGGAGAGCATGTAAATATCGGTCCTGCGCTTGATCTCTTGTCTCAATGGAACCCCGTTTGGTGCAAGTATTGGCTTTTTCTGTCATTGTTTTTAATTTTTAGAATTAAGCTTTAAACTCGACCAATCAAAGTCAACCTAATGTTACAGCCTTTTTATCGTCCCACTGCTGGGCACAGGCCTCCTCTCGCACGGAGAAGGATTGAGCGTTAATCACCACGCTTGCTCAATGCGGGTTGGTGATTTCAGATGCCTCAAGATGTTTTCCTTCACCTTTTTGTCAGCCATTGATGTCCAAGATATACTTAGAAAGTACATACAAACATAGAAAAGAAGTCAACCTACCTACAAATTTTTCTTTTATATAATGTTGTTCTCCAAAACTCGTCCGGAAATCATGTATTACGATTATTTTCAAAACAGGAAAGTGATAAATTGTTAACGATGTGTTTAATGAGCTCATTAATTGGCATTTAAGCCTATTAACTAACTGGGTACATGCATATAATTATTATTATCCTAGGAGGAATATTTATTGTAATAATTACATGTTTTTTGGGAAAATCATTTCTATTCCTCAATTCCGCATTTTGCTTATGCGTGATTTAAAAATTACTTGCATATTGCTATTATTGTAGTTGTTATTTGACTACAAACTTCTCCAATGGTGCTGAGGAATTCTATTATGAAGCAATTCTTGCCAACCCTAGCCTTGAGGGGAAGGGGGAGTTCCCCTATTATTGAGGGAGCAAGACTGCAATCCAAATTGAAATTCCTGTGGACAAGACTCTTTGTGCTGGACAGCGTTTTGTAATGACGTCAAAGATGTACAGTCAACTTCAGGTCAGTGGTAACAGTTTTATAGGAAAATCGTACTTAGTACTATTGAGTTAAGGTGCATGACAGTTACCACTGATGTGCAGTCTACCGTACTTACTTCCGGTGTCTAGCTGCGGGATTATTCGAAAGAGTTACCGCGGCCCTGGTTCATAAAGGGCTCAAGAAGGAACATGGTGGGGTTTAGTCAGTAAGAGTCTGATACTCCCTCACGCTGGTCCCAGTGGGATCATTTGATGATTTCCCATAAAACGTGCCATATTTTTCTTTCTTTAATTTATAGCCACTAAATATCAGACAGCTTTTACAAAAAATGCAGGTTTGTTTTAGAACCGCGTATAGAGTAGTTGGTATTGGAGTTCCGTAACAAACAGTACAAAAAAGTAACTTATGGTGATGGAAACCCAGAGAAATTGAGAGAATTTGACAAAAAAAATTGCTATATACTCGTTGAAAGTTGATCGGATATATATGTATGTAATCTCTCTGAACGAGTTTTTCCATATTGCTTACCCTGATAAAGAGCAAATTAAATGACAAAAATTATTTCTAAGCGGAAGTTTCCTACTGATTTATCCTACTGATAATAATATTATAATTTAATTAAAATGTATGTCTCTTCCAGACCACGGGACTACAGAGTCCCGGATTTTTGGGAGGCGAACGTGGGGCCGAAGCCAACACGCTGAAGCCCTTTTGAGACAACTTTAATGAAATGGTCACACAAAGCCGACGATTATCCCTGTATACACTATAGAAATGTACCCAAGGACAATCCCCGGTTCTGTGCTAAACTATTGCTAACTATGGATGAAAACTACTTGGGCTATTGTGATGGGATGCTAATGGACTAGAAATGGGGAAACTACGGGAACTATGGCACCTGCCACGCCACCTGGTAGGTGGAGACTCGCCACCTCACTTACTGGGCCCCCGGGAATCAGTCACTAAATCGCAACAAGAGGGCAACAGGTACATGAGCGGCTGAAGGGTGAGGATACCTCGGCGGACTTAAAACGCAGATCACGCGCTCCCTGTTTGTCCAGCATCACCGGCCTACTCGCCACTTACCACGAGGCACCTACCCTCCGAGCAGAGCTGCTAACCCTGCTCTAGCGACTCCACTCTGACCGGCCGATGAAGGCAAGCCAAGAGGCGGGAGACCTATCCCCCGTCATGCTTCACTCCGGCAGGCCGGAGATCGGGGACAGTATACTCTCCCTGGAGCACTCGGGTATATAGCCCCGCGAGGTCGCTACTCCCCGTCATCCGCCTCAGATGCCCTGCGGGGCTTTAATTAATATTATTTTATTAATAATCAATTCTCTACATTGATTATGCTCAGAAACTACAAAACCGAATTGAAAAATTCTTTCACTGATGGCAAGCTACACTAACGGGTGACAATCCACGCCAAGCACTGCTTAACCTTATGATTCATTGATGATTGGCTTATTTAACCACGAGCCCCTTTGAGATTGAAAGAGTGACAAGAAACAAAATCCGGCCAAGTACGAGTCGGACT
The DNA here is from genome assembly GCA_963856015.1 of Helicoverpa assulta. NCBI lineage: Eukaryota > Metazoa > Arthropoda > Insecta > Lepidoptera > Noctuidae > Helicoverpa > Helicoverpa assulta. The sequence goes on from CAWLCW010000008.1 coordinate 3,210,786, forward strand.
CGCGCACGAAGGGTTCCGTACCATCCAAACTAATATTCTATGTATGTATATATTTATCGAAATAAAAAAAAAGTGAGCAAAAAAATCACGTTTGTTGTATGGGAGCCCCCCAAAATATTTATTTGATTATAGTTTTCAGTATTTGTTGTTATAGCGGCAACAGAAATACATCATCTGTGAAAATTTCAACACTCTAACTATCACGGTTCATGAGATACAGCCTGGTGACAGGCGGACGGACGGACGGACAGAGGAGCGGAAACAATAGGGTCCCGTTTTACCCTTTGGGTACGGAACCCTTAAAACTATGTAATTACAAACTACTTTCACAGCTGCCATCGTAGTTCATTAGATGCAACAGTTAATTATTTGAGTTTGATCGGCCATTAATTAACTTTGTTGCCTTAATTAACTGTCTGGTTCTTCTACAATGTTGAACGAGACAAAGTGGTCAAGCATATACATACATACATACTATACCCTTTTACGTTGATATTATATACAAAAAGGCATTCATAATTCACTGACACTGGGTTGAACTTCACCACTCGGTGAAAAAAAAAATTCTCTATATATGTTTATCCGGGTTCGTGGAGTAAGTAGTTACCACGGGAGACCATTATGGTCTCTGCACACAGCGGGCGCGGCGCGGCGGGACGGGACGGCGACGCGACGCAATGTACTAGATCGTCGCGTCGCGTCGCGCCGAGCGGGACGGCTCTGTGTGATGTCGTCCGTAATATCTGGTACATTACAACTGCTCAGCGTCGCGTCGCCGTCCCGTCCCGTCGCGCCGCGCCCGCTGTGTGCAGCGAGCATAAAACCACCTGCGGAAGCTAGTAAATAATAATCTCCTTAGCCTACCCGCACATTGCAGACTAAAAAGTCGGCCAACAGTTGACTCGCTGGTTGGAATTTCTAGATTATAGACAAGCAAAGTTTTCAGTCGGTCTCATACCCGCTAAGTACCTGATCTTTGTAATCTGTGTACTACCGCTCGTCTTCATACTGATTTTCAACCAAATAAACTATCGACCGACTAAAAATTTGCAGTGTGCACTGCACAAACTTAAAGTAAACAAAGTAAAAAACTTAATTAAACAGCTAACAATGAATATAGATTCCATTTCAACTCTACAGTGCTAAGGTTAAAGGAAAAGGCTAGGCGGGTGATTAAACTCTGCAGTACTGTATCATTCATTTCGTTGACATTCTACGAAACTTATATTGAAAATGTTGAATACGTTTCAATTTACTCCCGCTGAAGAGAGCTGAGCTCTGCAGTTAGTTTATCTTGCCATTCTTGTTATAATTGAGGAAAACTGAAAACTTTAAAATAGGTATTTCATTTAACAATTAAGTATTTTAGGAGATTATACAATGTAATGCGTGTTTTGACTGCCAGATTGAAAGCTGACTTCAACATAGTTGGTAAAAGGCTGAGAAGATGATAATTCGTTTTTTTTTAGATAACTGGGTTGAGGAATTCAGATAAGCAGTCACTTCATACGAAACAGTGCTAAGTACCACTGTTTCGCAGTAGGTATTATCTAGTGAGATTGGAAGTCGACATAGGTTGGGAAAATTTGGCTAAATTGAAATAATATTAGACCACTATTAAATTATGAGTCAACAATTTATTTTATTCACATACATAAATACCGCGGATTGCGTCTCAAACAAAACTCAAGTAGTTTTATAATAATTCTATAACCACCGTGTAAGGAAGAGTTTTGGCCGAAGGGTGTCGTATATCGGAGATTCCGAGGATGGCTACGCGACACCTCGCAGCGTAACACGACGCCGACACTTCGTGTACATTAGTTTTAAGTTGTTTATATAAAATATGTATTTGTATATGATTTAATGTTATAATATTTATGTATAGTATTTTCTATGGGCCTTTGTAGCCTGATTTAAATAAATAAATAAATAAATAAATAAATTACAGAATTCAAAAGAGTCGGTTGTCTGCGCGATGTTCCACGGATCGCTGTCAGAAGTTATTTTCCACAGATCTAGATAGCTCTAGATTTGGCTACGAGATACAGAAGTAGAAGAGAGAGTGTCTGTAAGGACTTGACTTTGGATGTACGCATTCAACTTGATGTCTTCGGAAAAACCTTTAGTGATTATTGCAGTGACAACTTAAAAAAAAAAACTTAAAATACTTCTTTATCTAAGGCCTGTTTACAGCGATAAAATATACCTACATTCGTTTTTCGTAAAACAACTCTTTACTTCATATAGATCGCTATGCCAATGACCTCAGGCCAAAATTAATTCGATCGGTTTCTTACCAATTTTCATTCATTCCTGGAGCCAACTCTAGAGCTTCTTAAGTCTGTGTTGCTAACTCTGTGCTAAGTAGGCACCGACCGAGGATAAAGTTCTGAAAGAGAAAATTACCAGCAACTTGACGCTGAAAGTAATTCAGTACGATACAGGTATAACGTTTACAAGTTTAAAATTCTACATGTAACATATTTTTAATGTATATTCTAAATGATTCTAAAGTATATCTGAAATTGGCTCGCAAACAATTGACTCGCAAACGAATATTGTTTCTTTAAGTAATCAAAATTAAAATACTGTGTATGTATGTAATGTATTGGGTAATTTAGGGTTCTGTAAATCTACTTACATATAACAGGGTGAAAGTATGCGTTCATTTCTTCTCAAAAAATCTAAGATCTATAACAAATTCCAACAAATTTCTTATACGTATTAATTCAGGGCTATATACATCTGGAAAACAATGCATGTTAATTCGTAAAAAAATAAATAAAAAATAAACTAATATCGCGTTAGAAAAAAGCATTCAAGATAAACAATAAACTACGGAACAGCTTAAATAGACTATATATATTCTTTGTTTAACTTTGCACCTTATTTCTTCAGGAATAGATATTAAAATAATACAAACACTCTTCAAAATAGCGAGACTCTTAATATAATGTCAAAATGCAACTTATACTATTTTTGGTAACGAAACCATAGCGTGCATTTAAACGCGGCAACGCCATCTAGTCGCATACGAGACAACATATGCCGGGAATCCTGAACATTCTTATCTTTCAAAGTCTACTTTCAGGAGCCTGTAAGCTCTAAACATCATTTGACCTAACAAAAGCTAGCAACCTCACATAATCCCCGAAGCATACAATTTCTATACAACCTTATCGCTATGCTTTAAAAATGGTCATTTCGATACACTACAGTGCCCGATAAAAGTGTAGCTTATATACCCATTTAATGGAACTTTTTAAAAACCTGAATACCTTGAGTTGAATTGTATTTTTAATACTACTTTTTTGTGACAATTGAACTAACTTCTAATATGTAAGTGACTCGATTTTCTATGGATGATAAGGAAGTTTCGGATTCGTATTGTCAAAAACTGATTCGTGCTCCTTTGTATTCTAAGGGGCCGAGGGTCTAAAACTGCTTCTAAAATTAGATTGAAGTGGTCTGCTATCACTGACATCATAATTGTTGATTACTAAGTTTTTTTATTCATTATGATTTAAACGATAGGTTCGACCTCTTTTTAACTTTCGAAGCTTGACATATCACACTACGATATATAGTGTATTTTATACAGCTATTACATATATGGTGTATTTGACCAAATAAACCTTTACAACAAAATATTTTCGTGGCACTTGCATTGAAAATAATGGGACATCATTTCAGACCGTTCCCCGAAAAGCAGAGGTACGGAACTAACCGGAAATATGTCTCCGAAAACGAGGGCGATTTGTGATTGTGACGCTTTTGGGGTTCCGTAGTGAAACTATTGAACCCTTTCATGTAGGTATGTTGGTTTGCTTGACAGCCATTTTATATGTTAAGTCTGAAATATTTTTATCAAATGGACTTGAATTTAAATTGGACTTTGAAGAAAATAAGTATTTAAAATAGACCGCTACAATAATTTTCTTTGATCTTTAGGGTTTGAGTACCTGTTACTGTTACTGTTACAGCCTTTTTATCGTCCCACTGCTGGGCACAGGCCTCCTCTCACACGGAGAAGGATTGAGCATTAATCACCACGCTTGCTAAATGCGGGTTGGTGATTTCAGACTATATAGTCCAGGTTTCCTCAAGATGTTAGCCTTCACCTTTTTATCAGCCATTGGTGTCCAAGATATACTTAGAAAGTACATACAAACTTAGAAAAGTTGCATTGGTACTTGTCTGAACTGGAATCGAACCAACACCCTCCTACTCGAGAGGTTGATTCTTTACCCACTAGGCCACCACGACTCTTCCACTCTCAAAACGACTCTTGAGTACCTATTGCGGGATATTCATTTCTGTGCATGTTTTGAAAGAGATGGTTTGAGCAGACTTTGGCAGTCCCCCCACCACGCTTCTTGCTTTTACCAACTCGTGATTTTAAAGGTTTTTGGGCGCATAATGAGACATACTGCATGTAGATTTGTTATAAAAATGTTTGTCAGTCTTGTAGATGCTCACAAATTCAGAACTACTGAACCCTGCACTCCCAAACGCTAAACTTGGCCAGTTTTTTATGAAACATTTCTACCACTATGTCATTCCCTACGACGATTGCAAGCGTTTTGCCGATTTGTCTACAAAACCGAGCGATTATATTGATTGAATCGAATGCAGTTAAGTGAGACCGTATTTTATATCATGGACCATTTTGGGGTATCGGGAGTTATTGCTAAAATTTTTTTTATGAATTGCATAGATTACGTTGTAGTGAAACTTCAAAATATTACGTATGACTGTGAAATACAGCTTTAACTTTTTGAAAATTAAGAAAGAATGAAAATAACATAGAGAATATTAGGTACAAAAAAAAAAATTTTTTTTTCAACATTATAAAACGTTAAAATCGTCTCTAGTACAAATAAAATCATACACGTTAATTGCTGTTTGCGTTTGTTTTCAAAAACCCACAGAGTTAGCAAAACAACGCGAATCGACAAAGCAATATTTGTTAACTTAATTAATTTTCGTTTTTATTAATCAAGCTCGTTTTTAGTCGATTTAAAAAATACAGTTTAAAAGCATACATAGAAGTGGTTGACAGTCAAATTAATAAAGAAGAAACATTTTTTCGAAACTACTGAACCGATTTGGAAAGGCTCACTGTTGGGAATTTAGGGGAGGATTTCTAACTGGAAAGACTTCCTAAGTTAAGCGGCTGAAATCACGGGGAGACAGCTAGTCACGATATAAATTAACGACAAAAAACTAAATTATTTTGAGCAATATCAATTCAAGACTTCTTCTTTTCAAAGTAGGAAGTTAAAAACAAAATTTATTTATTTATTTATATCAATAATTTATGTTTATTACACGTCGAGAGGGCGTTTCTGTGGAACGACTTGTGGTGCAGGGAAAAGTTGAAGGCACAAGAGCGCGCGGCAGGTCACCGATGCGTTGGGCTGACCAAATAAAGACGGCACTCAATGGTCCACTTCACGAATGCGCAAGGAGAGCTACAGTGCGAGAAGAGTGGCGACGGATTGTGAAGCTTGTTATCACCCCTGATATGACGACCACGACCACTCTGCCAAGAGTGTGACGACAAAGAAGAAGAATTTATGTTTTTCCATCTAGCTACAAAACGAATCTTTTCAAACACAGAACCACTAGTTCTAACAAAATCTCTAAACTTGCGAACTGACCACCTAATTCTTCCCCACAAAGAATTGGCTCAAAGATAAGCAGTAACAGGAATCGAACTGCGGATCTATGTTCAAGAAAGTCTCACTTAAGCTTTGATACTTTTGAACTTGATAGATAGGGCTTTGCCGAAGTAACAAGAGTTATGTTTGCAGGTGTACTAACTGACCACGGTCCATGGTAGGTATAAATTTACGTGGTTCAAGTGGGTATGTTTATTATAACTCAAGAACGGCTGAACCGATTTAGCTGAAAATTGGCAGGGAGGTAGCTTAGAGCCAGGAGAAGGACATAGGATTTTTATATAATTAGAACATAGGACATAGAGTTTTTGTCACCTTTGGCTACGGGAAGCAGTTATCTCGGGACGCGGGTGAAACCGCGGGCGGAAAGCTAGTATTTTAAAGATAGATATATTTTCGACACTTAACAAAATTATTATAAGGCATCGAAAAACTCATCGCCGCCCGCTGGCAGCGTACCCAAAAGGCTGGCCACATTGCCACGTTGGATGGCAATGCTTAACTTTATACTTTATTTGTTTAGTTTTAGGTAAGTAAATATAAGAATAGTTTTAGATCTGTAAATAATATGCAAGTACCTGTAGGTATATAATAAATAAAATTTACACTTGAGTCGTGGTGGCCTAGTGGGTAAAGAACCAACCTCTCGAGTATGAGGGTGTGGGTTCGATTCCAGGTCAGGCAAGTACCAATGCAACTTTTATAAGTTTGTATGTACTTTCTAAGTAATCTTAGACACCAATGGCTGATAAAAAGGTGAAGGAAAACATCTTGAGGAAACCTGGACTATATAGTCTGAAATCACCAACCCGCATTGAGCAAGCGTGGTGATTAATGCTCAATCCTTCTCCGTGAGAGAGAAGGCCTGTGCCCAGCAGTGGGACTATAAAAAGGCTGTAACAGTAACAGTAACATTTTCCTCATTCATTGTGTGGAGCTTATCTCATTGTTAAGAAGAGACCTGTACCCCGTAAGGACGATCGTACCCGGTAAGAAAGATCATTAATCCTTAAATCTAGTAATCATGTTAAAAGAAAAGGTAGAAAAAATACTTATATATTTATTAGTCACGCTTTCTTCTTCATTTGAGACATTCACACTAGTATTAGTACTTACCTCATCATCATTATCAGCCATTTTTGCGGTCCCACTGCAGGGCACAGGCCTCTTCTCATATAGAGAAGGGACGAGCGATAAATCAAGTAAAGGTATCCAGAATTAAAAACGTAACTTGAAATATTTTTTTACCGCTTCAATAACATTTTTTAAGCACATCCAAGAATTCTAACAACCGTTTTTCATAAACGTTTTATAAAATGGTATGATTTATTGTTTTCAATAGCTATCGTGTATGCCCTTGAAAATTCAAGGTCAAACACATTGTAGAACCTTCAATTTTATGACTGCAATCCGAAATAAATTCTTTTAGGTTTATGTAGGTCTGTTACGGTACCATATCGTGATCTACCCTGCTTTCAGACTTTGAACTTGTTACAGCCTTTAAACCTACTCAGGAAAATAGTGCTTTGTCCTTGAATATAGATAAGCAGTTAACTTTTAATAAGTATGCAGTAACCAATACTCTATATCGTGTGACACTCATTATCAAACAAGTTTTTGACTTTTAAAGTTCTTATAAAGGTCTTAGTTAGTAAAAACTTTGAGGTGATAGTTTCGGAGTTTTCTCAAATCCAACAGATAATCTCTAGAATTTTATCAACAGCTAGAAATGATGTACATACTTGTTTGTGACTTTCCCTCCTCAGTGTATACTGTGGGAGAGATCATTTTGATGATTATTATCCTACCAAAATACTTAATGTGTTATAAGTAAACCAACTAGTTAAAGTAGCCGTTCAATCAATCAACCCATTTACTGAACAACACTATTCAATCACTCGTCTATTAGAGCTGGCTGTTTGATTGATAAGTTATTTTTAACCGACCAGTTGTCTGTGACATAATATTCTTACATACATAAATATTTTCTACTAATACATAAATGTATTTCGCCAACAAAAACCGAGGTCAGAAGCTAGTTAAAGCCAACGAGAACATCAAAGGCGGACTATTCCCCACATATTACCTCTAGTTAGTTTCTTCATCTCAGGTCCGACACCTACGCAATGTTTCACACAAATAACCTCATGAAGCTTTTGTACATAAGTATGTAGTATGTAGGCTTAGTAGTACGTAAGTATGTACAGAGAAACATTACTGGCAAATGGTACAAGTCGGCCCAAATGTTAAGATCTTGATTCTTTTACGCGAACAGTGAAGACAAAATTCGATAAGTATCGAATATTTTATGGAGATTTAAAACAACCTATAGATATTTACCATTGTAAGCTTGCTAACTGCGTTAAATGCAAAAATCTTTAAAGTTCCACAGCAAAATAGGCGTATTAGGAAATGCACATTAGATTAAGTGACCCAATTTACCACAGATATTCAACATCTGTAAATGGCTATAATACATAAACGATATTATAACAATCACTCAGTGTAATTAACATGTAAACTTTCTCTAACACTATATTGTCACAGATTTTTAACCATATCCAGTTTTGTTTCGAATCGTTCAAAAATCATCAAAAATAATGACTAGGTAACCTTCTGTCACTAAAAGCTCGCTTATGAGTATTGGAAATATTCTTCAAGTCATTTTGTGCGCGTAAAAAACCCACAGCCTTACCTAGCAATTTCCCGACAACACCTCACACGGTTAAAGGTAACATTTACAGCAAACCGTAGCAATAAATACAGAATAGCCCTTATCTTAACGACATCGCGTTTGTATTAACCATTCCTTGAGTATGTGATTTACGAAATGAATGACTACTCCATATAAAAGTACTCTGCTTGCAGTTTAATGGCGCTATTTTTGGTTTTCGGGAAATGGGTGGCTTTAACTTGTTTTGAGTTGGTATGTTCGTGAAAAATATGGTCTACTATACTACGTATGAGGATAATTGCTGTCACACTTTCAATTCTATCATTAGGTACTTGATATTTTAGATCGGTTGTCTGCAAGAACAAGGCTTAAATGAAAATATTTCAATGAAAACCCCATATCCCTAAAGTTAGCGGTTACCATCGAGGGTCATCGAAAAAGACAATAATATAAAGAAAAATTGGCTTTTGAACCTTCTCGACTACGCGAATTGTCAATAGGCATTATCAAGTTCATTCATCACAGAAAATATTACGGATAATATACGTATAAAAATTTCATCATTATGTTTGTAGCTATTCAATGCCAATTGTTTGTATTTATTGCATAAAAAAACATATAAAACTTACAATTCAAAATAGTAGAAAACGTGTAACAGCCATAAGGCTACACTTGACTGTGCACTTCAGACGGGGTCATCGACCTGTCTAGCTCTCGTCCCCAATCATACTCGATCGGTAAGAAAATCCTATTAAGCTTTTACTCTATACAGTGAAAAAATACTTTCCTTTAATTTAAATCAAATACAATTCAATGTAGGTTTTTTTAAAGACTTTTTTTTTCAAGAGGTTTTTTGCCGTCTAAGACATAGCTAGGCATACTATTATAGAATGACTGAACACAGAGATTGTTCATGGTTTTAGAAATAGTGAGGTCATTTGCAACATTTTAGCAAAAGTACCTACTGTTACACATAATATTACGCTGTATAGATACATATTAAGTATGTTAGATACAAACACGTATTGTATAGTATGTTGGATACAATAAAATGTTTGTGATAAGGTACTACATGACTGTCCAACTTCTTTAAGCTGCGCAGTACTTCTATTTTATGAAATAATTACCTGAAGGAATAACAAAAATTAAGGCTGAATTGTTAACAAATAATTATTATTATTAAACACATAAAAATTACCCATCATTAACTACAAACATTCACCCCCTTACTTATAAAATCTCTAATCACCTTCTAAGCAACATTTTAACTAATCACTAGTTAAGACTTTAAGTAGTGTTAGTTAAGACACGCATAAGCAACGTTTATAAGTAAGAATTTTCTTAAACAGCCCTTAAGTATTACTTATTATTTAATTCACGTTTATAAGTAAGGCTGTCAAACTTTAAAAACCTAAGTACAAAACAGTTCGTCTCACAAAACAACAAAAGCTAGAATCGTAAATTGAACTCACCAGAGGTGCAAAGACCTGCCACATTCAAACGGCAAATTGTCACTGCATTTGCATCACAAGGGTCGTGGTTCACTTCCTGCGCCACGTTAAACTTAGACTTGCATTTAAGAGAAGCGAGGCGAAATTATTGTATAATGGGGCTTATAATTGGCCCCTTTTGTGGCTAAATTGGCCTTTGCTTGTATCTTTGTGGGTTTTTCTTTGTTGCTCTGTGGCTTGGTATTGTTTGAAAAGAGTTTGTAGTATGTACCTATATTGAGAGAACAGCTGCATGCGTTTCGTATAAAAGTAGTTATAACCGGTTTCGTTTCATGTTCTCTTGTATCTTCCAAAAGTAGCAGTTTTTCCATTTCGCTCTAAGCAAAACAATTAACTATGTTTAAACATGTAATACTGAATATTATTTAGTTGGTATTTTTGTCTGTCTTTTACGGTAATATGCCTCTCGAAAGCTTTGATCCATTCAATCACAGCAAGGAATGTTTCAAAAATATAATTCCAATTTTGACTTTTTTAAGTTTATTGTCAGTTTTATTTGAAGACACAAAAAAGGTTATGTAACGTTTAAACTTGCACTTTATGATGATGAACATAAACATACTGGTCGGATTTGTGAACAAGCCGAATAATTTTTGTATAGGAATTCATTATTATATTTCAATCATATTATTTCATTAATTTGCCAAAAAAGGTCTTGATACAGGTACAATATCTTACCGTCTTACTAACAAGAAACGGTGTCCAACAGAAAACCGTGTACCGAATTTTGTCACAAAGTACCATATTGAAGCTAGATTTGAGCGCCTATTAAAAGTTTCCGAAAGCTGAACCTTGATATTGATTGCACTTTATTTTTTGGCAGGCACAAAAAACGGGAGTCATCATTTTCTTTGTTTTTCACGACCACGGCTTACAGTTCGATTATCTTTTATTTTATTAAGTACTAGCTGTTGCCCGCAACTTCGTCTGCGTGGGCAATATAGAATAGTCAATTATTACGTATGGTGCGTAAGTAATTTTCACAGGAAATAGCTATAATCTATGTCTATATGCTTTGAGTCTGACAAAGCTGTCATTTGTACATTTTCTGCAGCTGCTGCGACTAAGCAGAAGCCAGAAAGTCTGTCAGTCTTACCATGGATATCGTCTTGTGTAGTTGACTGGATTGAAGATAGATAGATAGGTAGTCGCTCCAAGCAAAATATTGGTACTCAAACAGATTCGGTGACTGGAAGCCCAACACCAACATAGTTGGGGAATAGCTGGATGGATGATAAAATGAGTCATCATCATCAGCAGGCGCATAGGGTAGGATAGTTTCACTTACTCACTATGGTAAGGCTGACCCCACATTAGGCGTGCGCGATCCTCGGGCGTGTGAGTAGCGCGGGCGTCGCAAGCGCGCTGCGTGAAAGTCGCGTTTTGCTGCCCTGCGGCCTGCCCTGTGTGAAGAGTGCAAGCGACGCGCTCGAGTTGCGTTCTTACCCCTACGCCCGCTATCCCCGCCGCCCGCTAAACGCCTTAGCAGTTAAACGTCAAGTCGAGCGCGCTGCAAATGCCGCAGGGCAGCAAAACGCGACGCTCACGCAGCGTGCTCGCGACGCACGCGCTACTCACACGCCCGAAGATCGCGCACGCTTAATGTGGGGTTAGGTCTAAACCGGGAGGGACTCCACCGAAATGTTTGCATTAGTTCACGAATAGGCAAAATGTACGTATCTGTGAGAGTCCACTTCATGTGTTCGTACTTGAAACCTGCAGTTTTGCCAAGATTTTCAAAATGTACGCTCGCAATTTGTCATTTCTTGGTGGAGCCAGCAAATCAAAAGAAACAGAAGTGTTGTATACTGTGCGTCACTACCGCTCACCGGGAAAATTTCGCTCTTGCGGAGGACGTTTATATACCATATTTTGTGTCACACGTAAACAGGACGACAGTAAGTATCCACCGAAACACTTTCAAAGATCTGATGAACGAACAAATCAGACCTGAGTTGGTCACCTGGGGCCAATCAGAGCTCTATGAAGCGATCATACGCTTTGGCTCCTACTGTTATTGTGGTTTCTGAAAATGTATTCACCTCATTCAACGATGAATGTAATTCTGATGGTACTATTAAGAACACTTGCTTAGCGCAAAAGCTGACGTTGGCAGGCCGACTCTTTTGACTTCTCGAATAGGATACCATTGGTTTTTGTGCAATGCACACCTGCAATGCATGCTGGATTAGGATAGGATATAGGTGGATAGGATTTGCAGCAGAGAACAATTCTGTCTTTGTAATTGAATGACATCAAACGTAGTTTTATATAAAAGGTGTTTTTTTAGACTTGGCTCGGGTCTTACTGAAACTGTTCGTAATCGTGAACAGTGTATTTGCGATCAGAAGTTGAAAGTAAGCATGTCTCTGGTATGCGACGCGTAATTTGTACGTTTCCAGACGCATAAAGCATTTTACGTGTGTATGGTATTAAATCGAGAAAGCTCCCATTTCTTATTTGCACTTTGTATCTGGGCTTGTTTTTAAAGCTACAGAAGCCTACATTACCTACCTCACGCTTAGCAGCGCTTGCGAGAGATAGATCTTCCTTTCTTCTAGGATTAAGTTTACATATTTTGCATCAGAAAAAATAATTAAGGTCTACTTAATACTACTCACTCAAAGTAATTTGTTTTAAGGCCACCACATTAGTGGAAAAAGTCGTGGTGGCCTAGTGGGCAAAGAACCAACCTCTCGAGTATGAGGGCGCGGGTTCAATTCCAGGTCAGGCAAGTACCAATGCAACTTTTCTAAGTTTGTATGTACTTTCTAAGTATATCTTAGACACCAATGACTGTGTTTCGGATGGCACGTAAAACTGTAGGTCCCGGCTGTCATTGAACATCCTTGGCAGTCGTTACGGGTAGTCAGAAGCCAGTAAGTCTGACACCAGTCTAACCAAGGGGTATCGGGTTGCCTGGGTAACTGGGTTGAGGAGGTCAGATAGGCAGTCGCTTCTTGTAAAGCACTGGTACTCAGCTGAATCCGGTTAGACTGGAAGCCGACCCCAACATAGTTGGGAAAAGGCTCGGAGGATGATGATGATGATTAGTGGAAGATAAGCTAAACTATGTTTATGAAAAAATCCTGATATGAACTCCATCTGTAACTTTAAATGATAATTAATTGTTCCACTAAAGTCATCACATTTGACATAATGTTCAAAAAATAATTTAGATGGCACCGTTTTAAATTTGGCTGAGAACTATTAATTTTCCTTTCATCAAGGTAATAATTATAGTTGGATTTTGATGTGGTACGGCAAACTGACAAACACTATTGAAATGTCTATCGAAAAATTACACTACGTGTTAAAATAATACACAACTCCATCTGTTGAAATAATAATCCTCTATAAAGAATGTATGGTAATTAATTGTCATTTACCACCTTGCTCTTTTGACAAATTTGATGTATTTTTACCACAGATGGAGCTAATTTAACCTTGGGTAAACAAAATTTTCTTTTTTTTTTTTCTTCCGAAGTTACTTATAAAGGTGTGATTTTCTGTGTAAAGATTAATAATAGGCCGAACAACTAATAGAAGTACAACATTCAAATGTACAGTTTTGACAAACAGATTGCGTGTCGTAATATTTTACATCTTGAATTCACAAAATTAATCATATCTTTTGATAGAGTGAATCGATTTCGATGAAACAAAAACTAAGTAATACCCCAAGTTACGTAGAATTTTTGTATATAAGCATTGTCTGCATTGAATTCGTAGATTTTACGTGAATCCCGAACAAACAAACAGATAAACAGACAAACAGACAAACAGACAAACAGACAAAAATGACAAAAATGATAGAAATGGGTTCTGTTAGTTATCCTTTAACATGCCGGCTATTTTTTTTGTCAATTTCTTCAATGTACAAAAATTACTTTTCTACAGATTTATTATATGTATAGATATACAGAGGTATTTGGAAACCCACAAACACCTACTTTGCGCATCGCAAAAAATCTTAGTTATTCACTATTTTTAAAGAACGTGCTTTATTTCTACCCTTTTTCCCTATTATTTATAATTATAACCTTTTATTAGCAATATTACTAGGTTATTTCAGTAGTAAAACCCATACGTTAATTTGTACTCACCTGACAACGTACTTAGTTAGAATTCATTAGTGACCTATTTAACATAACACTTACCATTTTAACGGGTTTTAGAGTGCCATAACAATTAACCGAGATCGCTTAATAGTTAAGTACTTCACAATTTAGGCCAAAAATGACAAAGTGCTTATTTAAATCGACTTTTCACCCATTTCTTACATCATTAGTTAAAATATAATAACACCTGTATTAGTTACAATAGTAGTTTATTTTTTCTATCAGTTTATTTAATTTAATTTCAGTCCTAATCATGGAAAGATTCCTGAAAGCTTTTTAGAGCTCTCAAAGCTATTGCAGACCAGTAATCAAACCCGAGACCCCATGGATGGCAACCACGCTTGTGACCACTAAACTCAGAGCTCAGTCCGTAATCAGAGCAATAATATTTCAAGTGAGGACTGAAAATTCTATGTGTACCTACTCAATATTATTAAACATAAGTGTTTGCTTATTTGTTTGTATGTTTGTTTGAGCGCGCTAATCTCAGTCCGATTAAAAAAAGCTTTCAGTTTTATATGGCCCATTTATAGAGAAAGGGAATACTTAACTAAGTTATTTTTTACTCAGGTACAATACTTAGGTCAGATTCCACGCAACGTGGCCGAAAACTCTGGAGGAAGCTAGTTAACTATAAAACACATGTTTAATCTAACACGATGCGATGGTTAAAATACTAACCCAGCTCGACGTACAATTCAAACTGCTAAATAAAACCGTTACGTCGGAAGTAAGTTTATAAAACAAAGTAAAAGTTGCGACCCGCGCTTAGCTCACTAATAAATTATTTAACTAACTTGTCCTTAGTTCGATGTGACTAGTTTTTTGTGATTACTTATGTAGAGTTTTCTCAAAGGTTTAAAAAATGTTTTCGGAGCTGTTATGTTTGAAATGTTTGTATGCTGTTGAAATCAAAATTCAATTATGAGACTAAAAAGACCATCAGCGTAACTGATAAGGGTGATTAATAAGTTTCTTACCATTTCATGATCTAATCATCCTCATCATCAGCCTATTTATAATCCCACTGCAGGACACAGGCCTCCTCTCACATGGAGAAGGATTGAGCGTTTATCTCCACGCTTGCTCAATGCGAGTTGGCACTATGATCCTACATTTATCGTCAATAGTGATGCTCCAAAATATTTTCTACAATAACTTCAATCGCGATAGGCACCCGAATATCTGCAGAGCTTGTTAATAATAAATTTACTCAAATCCATAGTTTAATATTCTGAAGCTATCAAACAAGACGCATAAAGCACTTAGGAACTTTGTAATAGAGCTAAAGTTAAACTTACATAGAACTAATAATTTGATTTGCGATGCACTATAATATGCATGGTCTTAGATACTACACACTTGGGTTGTTTTGTTAATTAACTGCTGTATACTACAACTTAAATCCATAAACAATAATGTATTGACTTCTCTATGTTTACTTGCGACAAACTCAAAATTACATCTGTGTGTGTGTGTGTTCACGACAAACTTAAAAACTAGCTACTGCTTGGAATTTCCTACGGTTTTTAGGTAAATAATCCATGAGGGAGGTTTAGGTAATTTAGGTGCAGCCAGGGCCACTAATTCAAATTCATTAATTCAGTAAGACATCGGAGATCCACTGTGTTAGTATAACAAAATAAACAGACTTAAACCTATGTTAGTACCATTGACATACCTTACTAATGCCTTTATTTATAACCCATTCTATATTATATTCTATTCAACTTATAATAAGTTTTGTAGTTTTGTAATCTATAAGTTTACAAAACTACAAAGCCGTAATGTCAACATTCTCTCAACTCCATCTGATGGCCCATGAGATGGAATAACAACAGTAACAAGATGTAACAAGTTGTACGTTGGATGGAAAATAAAGCATAAAACATATAATTAACTCAGTGAGCACCTGGCTACAAATTATTTAATTAACACTAGAAATTTCACGAAAACCTGGAACTTGCATTACAACAATACTGTTTGAAACTAGGTAACGCCTTCTGAATATGTATAGCAAAACAGGGAGAATTAATTTTGCTTTGACAAAAATAATATGTCTGTTTTTTGGATAAATCACAATAACTCAACTACTTTTTTCTCTATAAAATGTTATATTTTTTGTATATTTTATTTTTGTATATTATACAACCTTATTTTTTGTTAATGCGAAACTTGATACACCTGTCTAGTATTTTTGTGTAAAGAATCTATTTACAAAATTTCACGACTGTATCATAAAAAAACACAAAGTTATAAGCTTGTAAAGTCAGCAAAAATTCCAGGTCACCGGGTCTTCAAGGGGACTGAGGGGTTTTTTTGCACTTGCTACTAGTTGTTTACTGTTTCCTAATACTCGATATGACCTGCCATGACCTGTGTTGTACTTAATGGCGGCGATGTCCAACTTTAAACTTTTTTAAATAGTTTTTGAAAAAAATATAACTTGGTGTAAAAACTATTGGAATCGATTCAGTTACTGATTCTGAACAAACTATATTCAGGTTTCGCATATACTAAAAATAACGTTGTATATGTAAAATTTGTCTTACAAATCTCATCAAATAACATTGCTGTTTCGATGTCGTGGAGCTAGTTCTGGCACTACATTCACTTGGAATACTTACTCAGACATACCAACTTAATTAAACACCATTTAAATTAAATGTGAAATTGTATTCTTCTGATAAAACATGACGATCCACATCATATCATCCACCAGACATAAACCAACGCAGAATTCATGATTGAACCAAACCAAAGCAACATGAAAAATATATAACTTTTCACGTAACATGTTATCCCCAAAAACTCCCCCAATCCCCCGAGA
This sequence comes from Helicoverpa assulta, assembly GCA_963856015.1. Lineage (NCBI taxonomy): Eukaryota > Metazoa > Arthropoda > Insecta > Lepidoptera > Noctuidae > Helicoverpa > Helicoverpa assulta. The sequence continues at coordinate 3,227,609 of CAWLCW010000008.1, forward strand.
TACAACTTGCGGAGCAGGAGGCTTTGTTTCCAGTTCATTATTAAGTGCACACAACGAAAACCACTCTTGGGCACGTTGTTATGAAAAATAAATTTCGCGAGCGAAGGGTACAATTAGCCCCCGAAATTGGTATTTCATACATGTTAAATATTTAAGGGTTATTTTGTTCATGTTTTCTAAATACGGAAATTGAACGATTTTAGTATAAACTCTGCCAGCGACTTCGTCCGCGTTAGATTCGGACTTTGTGCAAAGAGAGGAAGAAATAATAAACACCAGCCTCCTATTAGGAATCTAAATCTATGCATACCCACTACTACTCCACCTAAAAAGATACAAAATATGAACTACATATTCATAATTAAGGCTGCACACGCGACGGAAGCTTAAAAAATGGAGTAAGTAACTTCTCCCGTTTTCCCATCGTTTATCTTCACTGCTCTGCTCCTGTGAAGAAAAGTATCCTATAACCTGACCAGGAGTATGAAGAATAATTGTACCAAGTTTCGTTAAAATCCGTCAAGTAGTTTTTGTTTCCACAACGAACATACAGACAGACAGACAGACAAAAATTTTACTGATTGCATTTTTGGCATCAGTATCGATCACTAAGGCGCTTACGTGTGTTATGGAATGGCTGCGTAAAAATTTACTAACGGTGAACATAAGTAAAACATTTTACATACCGTTTGCTATTAAATCAAATCTTAGTCCACCGGCATCCTATACTCTTAAAGCTCACTCATGCAAGTCCACAAATTTCTATGACTGCCCTGCCATCGCTAAGTCACAAACTGTTAAATATTTAGGCGTTCATATCGATCAACATCTGAACTGGCATAAACACCTCGACACACTCGTGAGCAGAACTCGTAAGCTGATTTACGTTTTCAAAAAACTACGTAATTCTGCTGATACGGACACACTAAAAGTCGTGTATTTTGCCTTATGCCAATCGATTTTAGCGTACTGCATTCCAGCCTGGGGTGGTGCTACGGAAAACGTCTTCTTACGACTAGAACGAGCGCAAAGAGCTGTATTGAAGATTCTTCTTTGTCGCCCGCGGAGATATTCAACAGTACAACTATATGCTGAATCAAAAGTTCTGACAGTAAGACAGTTGTATATTTTCCAATCCATGATCCGCAAACACACTGTGCGCCCACTATCAGAGCCTACTGGCAGAGTCAAACATACAGTCTTTCCCCAACAATCGTGTAAGACTTCTTTCGCTAAAAGGTGCTACCATTTCAATAGTTCGAAAATTTACAACCAGCTTAATAAAGAATTAAAAATTTTTCATTACACTAATTATCAGTTCAAATCTGCCTTACGAGAATATCTTCTGAAACTCGACCATCGCAAGACGGAAAATCTTTTGATGGGAAGCTATTTCAATCTAAAGGACTGAATTTTATCATGGACGGTAAAATTAAAATAAAAATATAAAATCTATATTTTAGTTGTTATATACTACGCTCAAAATTGTTCTTACATATAAATACACCCTCACTTAGTCCACACTCTCACCATCTATTACATACACACACCCTCACACACACTCACCACACAGACATTATTACTTTTTTGTTTTTGTTTCATTATTATTAATTATTTTTCTCTCCTTTATTACTGCTTATGCTATCAATATATTGTTTTTTGCCCTGGATTAGCTTACTTTGATCTGTAACTTTTTATTTATGTTTTTTTTTTTTGTTATGGTCCTATCCAGGTAATTGTATTGGCTTATTCGTTCGTATAATTTCGAAGGTGCACTGGCTTCTAAGATACAGGATTTTTCCTAGTTTAGAAGTCAGGGTCCTTATGTTCTGGCCCACATTGCCATGATCCTAATCATGTAAAATTTGTGTTCTTTTTGGAAATAATAAAGATTTATTATTATTTTGTATGTCTCTACCAGACCTCGGGACTATAGAGTCCCGGATTTTTGGGAGGCGAACGTGGGGCCGAAGCCAACACGCTGAAGCCCTTTTGAGACAACTTTAATGAAATGGTGACACAAAAACCGACGATTATCCCTGTATACACTATAGAAATGTACCCAAGGACAATCCCCGGTTCTGTGCTAAACTATTGCTAACTATGGATGAAAACTACTTGGGCTATTGTGATGGGATGCTAGTGGACTAGGAATGGGGAAACTACGGGAACTATGGCACCTGCCGATAACAATGTAATAAATACACGTAAAAATGGCAGGTGGAGACTCGCCAACTCACTTACTGGGCCCCCGGGAATCAGTCGCTAAATCGCAACAAGGGGGCAACAGGTACATGAGCGGCTGAAGGGTGAGGATACCTCGGCGGACTTTAAACGCAGATCACGCGCTCCCTGTGGGTCCAGCATCACCGGCCCACTCGCCACTTACCACGAGGCACCTACCCTCCGAGCAGAGCTGCTCTAGCGACTCCACTCTGACCGGCCGATGAAGGCAAGCCAAGAGGCGGGAGACCTATCCCCCGTCATGCTTCACTCCGGTAGGCCGGAGATGGGGGACAGTATACTCTCCCTGGAGCACTCGGATATATAGCCCCGCGGGGTCGCTACTCCCCGTCATCCGCCTCAGATGCCCTGCGGGGCTTATTATTATTATTATTATAATCACCCCCTGATAGTTATTTTGGAAATATATTCCATGTACAGAATTGACCTCTCTACAGATTTATTATAAGTATAGATTGAAGCATTTGTGAAACTTGCTAAACCTGTTACTAAGTATATTTTGCTAGACTAGACTTTATCTCCATCGAAAAGTTCTTTTACCAATCGCTTCAGCGGTTTTGTCATGAAAGCGTACAAACATAACCGACAGATATACCACGTAAGTTAAGATTGTAAGTCCTGTAATCCATGAAAGACGAAATATATGGATACCATCCTATATCAACCTGATATCGAGCAAGTACCTATCTATAGTGTAGTATCTACTTAATAAATGTGTGACACAAACCTCCAAATAATAAATCCTTTGGGATAGCCCGGCGACACACATACAGATTTACGATATTTGACCTCTATGGAGGTGAATAAAGAGCTCAAGTATTGTGAGAATAAAATACAGTAACAATATACAGGAATGAATTTTAAGCAGTGCACAAAAAAAATACTGGAGGTCCAGAATCATTAACAGAACATATCTGCATCATCAGTAAAAATTTTTTTTTCATTCTTTTGTCCGCCCTAGAATCAGCAAAACATGGATACCAACTATTCTTACGCGCTTGGGGCAGCGCTCGCGTCAGTAAACCGGTTTCGCGTTGCCGCCCCGTGCCTACTGTGACGACTGTGACCGTACAATTGGTTACAAAATAAACATCTTTTGCTATCAATAACTTTTCTTTTTTGTACTAAAACACGACAAAGTAAAAATATACGTTTCTATAAAACTTATGTAACTACAAGCTGACAAAGTTTGCGCACTGGATAAAATTCATTCCTGTATATAGCAATAAATATATATATATACAGCAATACGTTTGCAACTTGTGGCTTTAAAACTTTTGCAGTCAGTATGGTAGCGAACTTGTCCATACCTCTACACTTATACGATTGTTTATTTGTACGCTGAAAGCTCCGAAATTACTGAATTGATTTTAAAAATTAATTCACTGTTGGGAAGCTAGACTGTCCCCTTGTCTGGTTCGGTTTCTTTACCCAGAACGCGGGTGAAACCGCGGCGAAATAGCTAGTTAGCAATCAAGAAATATGTTAACTCGATGATATGGCAGGAACCACGGCTCGAACATTCTTGATGATATCCATTGGCAATAAAGGTTGCAAAAGCTTAAAACACTTTTACAAGTAAAAGTTGTGTTAGTAGGTACTTCTGAAAATACAGATTTTAAGTTGACGAAAGGGTCTAACATGCTTTCTGAGACGTAAAGGATTCTGAGTACTACTTCAATCGCCAACCATCCAAGGATTTACTTAGGAGTAGATTAACCTTGGCCTAGATAGACGTGCCTTTATAACTAAGCCGCTGTCACCTCTAAAAACGACCTAACGACATAGGTTTTATATAGTCTGTGACATAAAACAAGCTATAAACATATTTGTGATTAAAAGTACCCACACTGCATACTAAACAGTCGGCTGACAGTTGGCCCGTGGAAATTTTTTTTTTTAAGAAGATCGTGAATAAAATCTGAGTTTTTAGTCGGTCTAATACCAGCCACATACCTGGGGCTTGATTGTGATAATTTTACTTGAGTGACATACGATTGATATCCAACTAAGATACAATGACGACTCAATTACAATTGAAGCGTATGTGGCATTACGCTATTTTTTATTTTAAATAAACGTTTTTATCCTTTTCTGTGATTCATTAATGAATCATATTGTCTGCAAGTTATTTACGATTGCAATATGATTATAGAACCGACTACCCTATAGACCAAGTGGCTAACCAATGAAACGTCATTGGAAAACGATTGTTCTTATATATTATTAGTAGCAGAATGCTCGTTTAGGTTAAAACTGTTATTGAGATTCAATTGTTGTCCAATTGTCACATTATTGACTTCGCAGAATCAAGCCCCTGATCGTTGCTTTGTGCGTACTTTCATGCATTTCCATGTTAATTTGAAACCCATACAAACTATCGGTCGACTTAAAGTCTGTAGTGTATTTTCTAAGGTCACCGTAGGAGCGCTAATTAGGCTGAACCTACACATAACAAGTTAATTACTGCCCTTCGTCTGACCCCTTCAATAGTTAGGACTATGCGACATTTAATAATAACAGTAGGCATTCAGCCTGTCTGAACAATGTAGTCCCTCAATTCGGTCTGACATCACGTTCGGGACAAATTGGTGACCCGGAGGATGTTAAAACTTGGGGTATGACCACAACAATCGGATTTGAGCACTTTTTGCCAGGATATCTACAGAATCATTAACATAACATATCTGCATCATCAGTAAAAAAAAATGTTCATTCTTTTGTCCGCCCTAAAATCAGCAAAATATGGAATTAGTACTAACTATTCTTACGCGCTTGGAGCAGCGCTCGCGTCAGTAAACCGGTTTCGCGTTGCCGCCGTGCCTACTATGACGACAGTGACCGTACAATCGGTTACAAAATAAACATCTTTCGATATCAATAACTTTTCTTTTTTGTACTAAAACACGACAAAATAAAAATATATGTATCTATAAAACTTATTTAACTATAAGTTGACGTTGACGTGACGTTGACGTGAAGTTGAGTAGAGTCATAAGTTCTGTGATTGAACTAAGATTTTGTCTTGAGTCTTTAGCGTAGATTTGACGATATTATTCTGGTGCATTGCTGTTTAAAAAAAATGTCCATAGGTCTGTCAACAGCCCAAATTGAACTTCGCTCTAAAAAGTGAGAATCCAATTCAATAAATAAACTGTCGGGACTATTTGCTTGGGACTCAGCACCAGTATGAATACCTATAGTTGAACCTGTAAAATTGCGCAAATAGTCAAAATTTGGACTCACCCTTTATTTAGTCTTAAGAATTCCCTACAAATTAAAAACAAACATAAACCAGACAAACAAAGAAATAATTAAAGAAACAAAAGAAGCATTTCAGCAACTCTTGCTGTTAATCGAGTAATAATTCGTAATGGCATATAATGAATCGAGATGATTGCAATCTCTCGAATTGGGTATCGAAATAACTGATCGCTTAAAAAGGCCCAGATATTAATTACACCCCGAATCTCACCTACACTCAATTTTCTGATATAATCCATTTGTTTTAGGGTTGTCGAAAAATGTTTTAACATCAACAAGCTTTAATTTAAGAAGGTGGCGAAAGGTGAGATGGATGCTGGTCATTCAAGATGGGTAGTGTTGTAAACTGACGGTCACATATGATAAGTGACCGTCATTTAATATTAAATGACCGGTCACATTGGACATTTATTGTCAGACTGGTCAGGTATATTAAATAAGTATTTTTTACTTGGTACAGTTATTATTTTCGTCTCAAGCAAATTAAAAACATGTGAAATAATACCTATTGCCTTTCTAAACCAACATAGTGCATAGATAACCTTTTAAAAAGATAGACTCTCAAGTACGTATTTATTTTTATTGATGTATACTGACAAATCATTAATCGTAGAGTGTCGGCGAAATCTTTTTTTTTTTTTTATCGACGTTAAAAATCATCAAATGACCCCTCCCGCTGTGGGTTAGCAGCGGTGAGGGAGTGTCAGACTCTTACTGACTAAAAACCGTCGTGTTCCGTCGTAGGCCTTTTATCTACCAGAGCCGCGGTAACTCTTTCGAACAACCCGCAGCCCCGGCAGGCCTTGGCCCAACTGGGCACCTCTGGGGTTGCTGACATCTCTTTGAGGAGCGCGTGGAGCAACGCGCGCCGTCGACACGGGTCTGTCGTCTAAGTAGACAGAGGGACGATGAGCTACCCGAACTCACCGCCCATAGACCCACACCTACGGTGGCCGGGAGTCATCTCGCGACACCCGGCGCCCGTGGTGTCTACCTGGTCCAGCAGGCTGGCGGCTGGGATGAGAGGTGCGAACTCTCTGGCGTTCCGCCTCCTCCTTCTCGAGCATGATTGCATCGCAGAAGGAGGCGACGGCATCCCATTCCCTCTCGCCCCGGACCATGGCCTGGATCAGGGCCGGACGCGAGAGGTCGCCGCCGCCTAAAGCCTCGACGAGGACCCGGCGGTGCCCTTCCCATGCGGGGCACACCTGGACTGTGTGGTCCACCGTATCCTCGGGGCTGTCCGCACAGTGGTGACACCCACGCGCCTCCTCACGACCGATTCGGTGCAGGTACCTCCCGAAACAACCGTATCCGGTGAGGACCTGCGTCATGCGGTACGTGAGGGCGCCATGACTCCTCCCGAGCCACTCCTCAAAGAGGGGACTTACCGCCACGATGGTGGCGTGCCCTGCACTGGGTTGCGACAGTCGCTCCCTCCAGGCCACCATGAGATCGCGCCGGAGCTCCGCCCGCTGCGCGACCACTTGCCGCGGCAGCGGAGTTTCCCCCCGGCGCAGTGTCTCCTCACGCCAGTCGTACAGGCGCAAGAAGACTCTCGCCTCCAGATCCCACGGTGGCAGTCCAGCAAGTAGGCCAGCTGCTTCGCGGGAGATCGTACCCCCGGATTAGCCTAATAGCTATCACCTTTTGGGGCACGTTCAGGTAGTGTACAGCCCGCGGCCGTACCGAACTTGCCCATACCGGGGCCCCGTAAAGGGCCATGGACTGCATGACCCCCGCGTAGAGTTTACGGCAGGGAGCCTTTGGGCCTCCCAGATTGGGCAGGAGCCGTTTGAAGGCAGCACCTTCCTTCGCCTTCTCCAGTTTGGGGCCCAAACGTCGGAAATGCTCAACGAAGTTGTCGGCTGTCGAGGACGAGTCCTAGGTACTTCATCGCCCTCTCGACGCCGATGGGAACCCCCACCCCCCACCCGTGACTTGGGAGCCTGAAGGTGGCGCGTTCCGAAGCCCATGAAAGCACATGGCCTCGGATTTGTGCAAGGTCACCTCCAGGCCCAGCAGCTAGATCCTCTCGATGATCGTCGCAACCCCGCGCGTCATTATATCGCCCGCCTCCTGGTGCGACCTCCCTTGTGCCAGAACCAGCGTGTCGTCCGCGTAGCAGACCACGCTGACGCCGCTAGGGAGGTCGGCGCGCAGCACCTAATCGTAGCCGATGTTCCACAAGAGCCGCCCCAGAACCGACCCCTGCGGAACACCGCACGACATCTCTCGCCGGGCGAAATCTTATCTTAAAGATCGATGAATGACATTTGGTTAGCTTCGATGATTCTAAAACTTCCGTAGTTTTATAAAATAAAGAAAGAAAAAACGTTTATTTCTAATAAATTCTATTTATATACAAAAAAAAAAAACGATTCTGACGTTGCTGACAATAAATGACAATAAGTGACCGGTCAAATTGGATAAATGTCCAATATGCTCGGTCAGATTAATCGGTCACATATAACGTGACGGTCACTTTACATCTCTAAAGATGGGGATGGTTGGCGATCATTGGTGGGAGGCCTAATTTCAGCAATAGACGACAATCTATAGTTACTTATATTTTATTAAAAATCTAAACAGTTTATTGGTTTGCTTGCACGTGCTAATCTCAGGATACCTAACTGGAACGATTTGAAAAATCTTTCAGTACCTGTTAGATATCACCGTTTACTGAAGAAGGCGATAGGGTACCTACTTTTTATCCAGGTGCGCGGAACAGCTCCCACTGCATCAGAAACCACTGGTGGCGGCTAGAAGGCTGTTATTATGATAAGGCTTAAATTCTCTTCTTTCAATTGTTTCTGTCTAAATTAATCCTTGAATCGAACCCACACCCTCATACTCGAGAGGTTGGTTCTTTACCCTCTAGGCCCCCACAACTAGTCAGGCAAGTGCCAATGCAACTTTTCTAAGTTTGTATGTACTTTCTAGGTAAATCTTAGACACCAATGGCTGATAAAAAGGTGAAAAACATCTTGAGGAAACCTGGACTATAAAGTCTGAAATCACCAACCCGCATTGAGCAAGCGTGGTGATTAACGCTTAATCCTTCTCCGTGTGAGAAGAGGCCTGTGCCCAGCAGTGGGACGATACAAAGGCTGTAACAACAAATTAATCCTTTAAGAATCCAGTTCACCCAGCCATTTTGTTTTAGAGTCCTAATTAATCTAATTTTAAAATGAAGTCGAATTACATGAGTCAAAAATTCATTAGGTAAGTCAGTATATTATTCCTAATGAGTACTTTCTTATCTTTAACTGTTGGCAGTACACAAAGGTACAATAACAAACTATTTGTTAAGACTAGCAAATTACTCCCCACGGGCTATTAAGTGCTGTTTTATCTTCTTTTATTTATACCTATTTATGTGCATCAATATGTGAAGTCCGTTTAGTTTATTTAGACTTCATCATCCTCCGAGCCTTTTCCCAACTATGTTGGGGTCGGCTTCCAGTCTAACCGGATTCAGCTGAGTACCAGTGCTTTACAAGAAGCGACTGCCTATCTGACCTCCTCAACCCAGTTACCCGGGCAACCCGGTACCCCTTGGTTAGACTGGTGTCAGACTTACTGACTTCTGACTACCCGTAACGACTGCCAAGGATGTTCGATGACAGCCGGGACCTACAGTTTAACGTGCCATCCGAAACACAGTCATTGATGTCTAAGATTTACTTAGAAAGTACATACAAACTTAGAAAAGTTGCATTGGTACTTGCCTGACCTGGAATCGAACCCGCGCCCTCATACTCGAGAGGTTGGTTCTTTGCCCACTAGGCCACCACGACTTTTAGTTTATTTAGACTACGTGTTTGCTAAATAAATAGGATGATTGTGGACTACTAATGTCGGGAATTTTGCAAGGTTTATGTACAATTTTGTCGAGTTCATGTAGTATTTGTTACAATTTTTTGCTATTGAAAAACTTATAGTTCCTTGGAGTTACTTAATTTTAGTCGCCATATGTAATGTGTTTAGAACCTATAGCAAAATACTATTCTATAAATAAAAGTGTAATACTCAAATTCGGTCGAGTGTCTGCATACACACGTTTTGATTGCATGTACTTACCTACCTAACAACGAGGTGACATTTAGCTCCGAAGTCCTCAACAGCTTAATTAGCCCAATCTTTCACTCTCAAATAGGCATATCACACTTAATCACACTCGAATAGATCACCAATAAAAATGTCATGCAAATTCGATAAAAATTTTCGATATCGACAACTCGACAACCCTACATTACTTTTACAGAGGGCCTATTACACTTGATCGCGGCGAAATTAAAAATGTTTGCTTTCGACATTTTTATTCGAAAACCATTACCGAAACACCACGTCGATAATCCGAAGGGTTGATGGCAAGAAAATAAGGAATTCCGATAAATATACCCACTTGTAATTACTCGAGAATTCGCTGGATTTTTTCCCTCTTGATATTAATTAAAACGGTGAGGTCGGAGCTCATTTATAAGTCGGATTTAAATTAAAAAAAGATTTTTAATTAATTCCGATATCAATCGTGTGATAAAAGATTTCATTGAGGCTCATTAACTTTTATTCGTTTAAGTTTTTTTTGGATTTACACCTCTCAAATCGTATAGTTTTTAGAGGTCTAAAGGTCATTAAGTATACTTACTAATGAAGGTTATTTAAAACTTTTGGAACAATCACAGCTTTCTGATGTATACAGACAGGTAAAGATAAAAGATAAGCTACAGTCCTTGCGGTTCTGGTTTCGATTCCTAGGATTGAGACATTGTTGAAGAGTCTATACTATAGTGTCTGTTCCGGTAATGCAGAAGCCAAAGGCGCTTTCACACGGGCGGATTTTCTCCGTTCGGTTTTTAGCTCGTAGCAAAATCGGGGGGCAAAAATCTGTTGCACAGTTAGTTGTTGCTTGCTGTCGCGTATACACCGTCTGTACGAACCGAGGAAAAACAGAGTGGAAAATCCGCCAGTGTGAAGGTACTGTGAGTCCATTTGGATTGAGATTTACTTTAGTAAGTTTTATTTAGTACTAGCTTTTGCCCGCGGCTTCGCTCCCGTCAACTGACTTCTCTACTTTAACCTATTTTTTTTTTCATAAGATCCTTCTCCTGACAATAACAAACACAACAAAAAAAGAATTAGCCAAATTGGTCCAGGCGTTGTTGAGTTATGCGCTTACCAACACATTTTGCGATTCATTTTTTTTATATTATAGATTGTGGGCTCTATAATATAAAGTGCTTACACTCATGACGTTATACAATAAAACACACAAAAAAGATAAAGTGCATTTTATTCATTACAGAATTTATACATACTCCGCCAAATACAAAAACATCAACAATTACAGAAGAAATTATAATCACAAGGTACCTAGAGCATAGACTAGCCTAGAGCGATCAAGCATCAACATTAGGTACTTAATTGACGTGACAACAGAGCCAGTGAAGGTGCGATAGAAAATAAAAAAAAATCTAATAGAGTATTTATAACAATATCAGTCCTTACTTAATACCTAAAAGGGTCCTAAGAAAGATTAAACTTGGACTATTTCGCGTTCTATTTGAGTCTAACGAATAAATAAGGTAACCCTAATACGCTTAGGCCAACACGGCGACCTTCTAGCACAACACAGCGACTTGTACCAACGACCCTATTTACTATCATATAAAATCCTATTAAATAAAGTCGCCAACATAGGTCGCCAAGTTGTGCTGGCGACGTCGCCATCTTGGATATTGAAAGCGTGTTACTTTAGGCTGTCGACAGACCGGCGCACCACCGCACCGCCCAGCCGTCAACAACCGACATTCTTCAAAGTTCAAATCAATTAAGGACGCTTGCACGCCGACGACTCTGCTGTAGTTGTAATTAGATTTTTTTCTCTTCAGCAATCACCTCGCTTTACGTTAAAGACATAATAAAACTTGTATCTTTCTTGTAATCTCAATTATCTTTTGAAAGCATTATCATAATCGCTTTTGTATTTATCTAGACTCGGCAACAAGATAGTCTGAAGGTTAAATAGTCGCTATTTATTTCCAGTATTCGGCCGTGAAACACTTTTAAAGTGTGTTAATAAATTAACTGCGTGGAAAAGAAATGATGTCAGCATGTTTTTAAATTAATTTCGACGATGCCATCTTCACATTACAAAAGTTACTACTTAAATGTTCGAAATAACCTAAAACCTATTGCTCTTACAAATTATAACCAACTAGCTTTTGCCCGCGACTTCGTTCGCGTGGAATAGTGATTTTTGGTTTGACCAATAGATGGCGCTATATGTCCGAAATACATTTTATTTTTATTTTTATATTTTTTTGTAATTTCTCTCTCATTTTCTTTCTCAAGTTCCAAACTATGTCTGTACCAAATTTCACACAAATCGGTTCAGTAGTATAGGCGTGAAGAAAAGACAGACAGACAGACAGAAAGACAGACAGACAGACAGAAAGACAGACAGACAGACAGACAGAGTTACTTTCACATTTATAATATTAGTTAGGATTCTTACCGTGACATTGACATAATTAAGATGTGTGAAGTTACATAACACTTATGACAATGTTAATATCTCTTGATTCAATTCACAGTTACAAAATGTTATACACGAAATCTGCTGTCAAAAAGCAAACAATAATCTTGTCTTCCTAGTCTCGATAAATTCACTATCCACTACGCGAGAGTGTACGTAGGTCTACTCATACGTAGGTCAACTCGTAATAGGTAGGTCAACATGCGTTTCCTAGGTAGTGGAAAGTTTAGTCGTTCGCGTGTAATCGTCCTGTGTTGTAAGATGACTAAACCGCGTTGCCGGCGCTATGTACGTTGCCGTTGACACTCAGTGGAATGGTGTTAAACTCATCTTCGACCTCATCGCCTTCTTTTCTGTGGACAAAATTGTTTTTATTAGTATTGAGGGATGTTGGTAGAACGTTTTGTGATCGGGAAGCCTGGGTGTAAAAATGATTATTTAAGTTGTTGTAGGTAGTGAACCAGAATAAAGCCCTCCGAATCCAACATTATTACTACGAAACCAGTTTCGTAGCAAGAAAAATAATACTTCTTACGTAACTGATTACGTAGCGTTGGTTTCATAGCCGACCGAGGGGGTAAAGGATAAAATAAAATAATACATTCAATAAAACACTTCTTACAAGCATAAACTAAAATAACAATAAACTAAAACCCAATTAATAACTTAATTAACATACTAAAATAAAATTATCAACATATTTTTATTAGTTATAATTATTCGCAAATGTACCACAGAAAAAAATTGAAAAAAAAAAAAACTTCCATTTATTGAGAGCTGTTTTTACAGCTAACATTTTATTTAATGAATAGCACTAGGTATTTCTTTTGTCTATAAAAATACAAAGCAATGTTTTTCAATCTGCACGTTTTATATGAATAAGGGTGTGCACACACTCAAGCCTTTGACTGCCTCTATTCGCTCAATGAAATTTCCGAACGCCCGTATCTGACGCATTTTAACTCGTACACTATCAAACGAAATTGTTTCATATGCATAGGTACAACTGACTAGAAAAAGGCTTTTTCTGTGATGGAAGTCCCGCTTTTTTGTTAGTTTAATAGATAGATACAGCTCGCAGCGGAGTTTTCGATTGATTTTTTGGGAAAAGTTCAGTGTAGTAGGTTTGTGCAGTACCTTAGGGATATTGTAGCTTTCTAGTTTTTTTTTTTTACTTTTTATATTAACGTGCTCCTTTTCATAGAGCAGACTAATTACAATTCCCTATTCTTTTACAGTTTCAAAAACAACAATTAGTGTATTTTGCTATTCGATAAATACAGATGAAAATGTTTCTTTGTAATAATATTGCCAAGAGATTCAGAGAACACACAATAAGCATATTGCTGTTTTTTTTATTTTTATTTCTATCTGAACAGACTATTGGGAACTACCGGCTATCAGTGACCAAAACGAAAAAAAAATTTATGAACTAAAAACTCTAGTATATCATTCCCCTTAGCTATGTGTCGGTGATAGTACCTACATACATTTATTTATTTGAACTTTTGTTTGAAAAATCATATTGCATGTCGTTTTCACTCGTTGAAAAATATATTTTTTACTATTTCAATATTTTTTTTTCAAGCTTGTAGTTTTTTTTTGCGATACAAATGTTTGAAGTACTTATTGTCATCTATACTTCTATACTAATATTATAAGGCTGAAGAGTTTGTTTGTTTGTTTGAACGCGCTAATCTCAGGAACTACCGGTCCGATTTGAAAATTTCTTTCAGTGTTAGATAGCCCATTTATCGAGGAAGGCTATAGGCTACTTTTTATCCCGGTACGGGAAGTAGTTCCCACGGGATGCGGGTGAAACCGCTGGCAGAAGCTAGTAGGATATAAGTAAGCGCGCGGTGTGCATAGGCCTTAAGGTTATTATATGTCATTTCCTTAACTAAAGTTCATCACAGTTTACTTTATAAGCATGAAGAGGCATAATAAAGTAACGTAAATAAACTAATTTTAAAAGACACTTATTTTAATTAATTAATATAAAAGGTATTTAACAGTATTGAAACGCAAATAATTTTCAGTCGTCATTAATATGCACACTAAATTCTGAAATAAACATCATCTTAGAACTCAATCCGAGAATCTTCAAGATGTAAATACCGTTCATTAGTTAATTAATTTATCTTAATGTAAATGACTTAATTTGCATTACTAAGCCTTTCAGTGAAGGTCCCTTCTAAATAAAGGTATAAACTTGTGTTATCTTGATGAACAGGCGACTAGGTAGATGAGATAATTGAAAGAACTTTTGTTAATGCTGAATTCAGTATTACCGAAGTTTTGTACTGATTACGTTCTACCGGCTGTATGCTAAAACTCCACTCAATTTAAAGGACTGCTCAAACATCATTCTACTTTTGCCAAACTTACGTCTGTGACAAAAATACGTTTAAGCAGAACTAAAGGTACGTTTTCGATGCTAGTTGACGACCGCACGACCACCGCGACTGCATGAAATAGGCCGCAGCTGCAGCTGGTTTGTATGTATTTACATGAAATCATTTTGGATCGAAGCGGCAGCAGCACGTGCAATCACTCTCAAATATCGATCGATTCCATGCCAGTCGCTGCAAATGCGGTCGGCAGTTGCAGTCGGCAGCTAGCATTCAAAAAGCACCTTTAAGTAACTTTTGAGTATTTGGAGTTAAGTCTTGCGAGTTAAGAAAGGTTTCAAATAGGATCTTTATTAAGATTGTTTATTTTTTAAAAGTTAAATTGGAACTTTGTTTTAGAGTAAATTGGGCAAGTTTTGTTATAAAACAATTGACTGTCTCTCTTAATAGGCGTTTATTTTCAGCTCGCAATCTATACTAATATTATAAAGCTGAAGAGTTTGTTTGTTTGTTTTGTTTGTTTGAACGCGCTAATCTCAGGAACTACTGGTCCGATTTGAAAATTTCTTTCAGTGTTAAATAGCCCATTTATCGAGGAAGGCTATAGGCTACTTTTTATCCCGGTACGAGAAGTAGTTCCCACGGGATGCGGGTGAAACCGCTGGCAGAAGCTAGTTTATTTATAAAGGCGTAGTATCAAGATGTAATTTGTATTCAGTATTTTTTTCCAACAATGAACCCTGCTTAGTAAAGCTTACAAAAGTAACAGTACTATTGTTCAACAAGAATAATACGAGTACCTTCTAAACAACTCTACGCATCAGGTTACAATACGTAAACTTCAAACATTTGTTTATTTAGTATGTATAAGCAATAATCTTTTGATTAACTATAATTAAATAATGTTACCTATTACAGCTAACTATGTTCATACTATATGTATAATTACAGAATTCATAAACTATTTAAATAAAAATTAATAATTATTATGTATACATAGCTACCACACTTTATCTAAATGTACCTATATACTTACCATACTTTTTGTACAAAATATCGACCCATTTATTAAAAATACATTGTTTTAATAATAAGTTATACCTAGACCAAACAACGAAGATAACTGATTACCTTAACTCATTTCGATTGTCTTCAATCGACAATAAACGGTATCGCATATCGATTAATCAGTTTATGCAATTCCAACGGATTTCTTACACCAATTTAGCCAAGCAAAAAATGTGCCTTCATGTGCTTCACCTCGGTTTGCTTCTATACTAAAGTAATAAAGAAATCAAATTATTATTAATCATTAAGAGAAAACTAAATGATATAAAAAATACATATTGCTTGTAATTTTTAACACTATCTCCTCCTAAAAATGATATGCATATGCATGATATCACGCATTTCGAAAATATAGGACCAAAATTCCCATTTAAAAATACACACCAAAAGTCCCACACTAAATCCAACCTTATGCTCTTGAGCATAAAGTCCATTTTCCACTAACACAAGCATGACATGACGATTGTCGGCGGTCGATTGTCGAATTAACGCTAATAGAGCGACTTCCCGTCACCGGCCTGCTAACTGGTGCGCACGAGTGGACAATATGACGATTTACTTGTACATCTACTGATGAAGGAATTCATGAAATATTGTATGTGATTGTTAAAGAATGAGTGAAGAAAACAAACATGCATCATGTGAATAGATAAAAGTTATGGGCAGGACTAGGCAGGACTTCTAATACTTAGTAATTTAGACTTTGATAGAAAATGAACGTAGGTAAGTACTACATAGCCATAGTTATAAATAGGTACCTATGCGTTCTATGTTTGCACATTGTGCAAGAAATACACAATACACTTGGAAAGTCTCTTTACGAACTATTTGATTTCAGTTTGAAAAAAAAACATCTAAGTACTTAAATCTATACTAATATTATAAGTAAAGCTAAAGAGTTTGTTTGTTTGTTTGTTTGAACGCGCTAATCTCAGGAACCACTGGTCCGATTTGAAAAATTCTTTCAGTGTTAGATAGCCCATTTATCGAGGAAGGCTTTTACTTTTTATTCGGGTCCGTGCCGAGGTTCCCACGGGATGCGGGTGAAACCGCTGGCAGAAGCTAGTAATGGATATAGCTTGTGGATCCTAAAATAATTTTAATACATCATCATCATCATCATCATCATCAGCCTATCGCAGTCCACTGCTAGACATAGGCCTCTCCAAGTGCACGCCACTGAGATCGATTTTCGGCTTCTCGCATCCAGCTCCTGCCAGCCGTCTTGCGCAAGTCATCACTCCACCGTGCCTGAGGACGTCCTACACTACGTTTGCCGAGGCGTGGTCTCCACTCTAATTTTAATACACATACTTATAATTAAGGGTATAATAATATTAAAGAGTGCAAAACTTACCGTTTCCTATATTTGTAAATGATGAGGACGATTAAAGCATTGCCGACGAACAACGCTGCTATAAGTAGTGATGGTATGACTATGTCTGAAACAAAAACAAAAACTATTTTACTACATTGTTTCACACAACTTCACACTAAACCTAGATATTTCTTCATCATCATCATCAGCTTGTTACATCACCCCACTGCTTTGCTTCCTTTCACACAGAAAAGGATTTATACAGGTGGTACATTTTATAAGGTGGACACAATATGGACCCGGTAGGGCACAGCTTAAAGATGATGGAGAGTTAGGCAGCAGCTTACTGCTAAAACTCATCATCATCCTCCGAGCCTTATCCCAACTATGTTGGGGTCGGCTTCCAGTCTAACCGGATTCAGCTGAGTACCAGTGCTTTACAAGAAGCGACTGCCTATCTGACCTCCTCAACCCAGTTACCCGGGCAACCCCCTGTTTAGACTGGTGTCAGACTTACTGACTTCTGACTACCCGTAACGACTGCCAAGGATGTTCAATGACAGCCGGGACCTACAGTTTAACGTGCCATCCGAAACACAGTCATTGGTGTCTAAGATATACTTAGAAAGTACATACAAACTTAGAAAACTTGCATTGGTACTTGCCTGACCTGGAATCGAACCCGCGCCCTCACACTTGAGAGGTTGATTCTTTACCCACTAGGCCACCACGACTCACTTACTGCTAAAACTATAATCGATATATTTTTTAGGAGGAAACTATTTCTGAAACTAGGTTTGATAAGAATAAACAATCTTCCTCAAAACGTTTAAGGTTATTCGTACGTTAAGCAACATCCAACTTTCTTTCTATATACCTACCTACGACTCAATCTACGTAAACCATTGATTCATGATTTCGGTCTCTAAGCGACTGCTATGCAAACAAAGTATCGGTAACGTGTATGAAAGTCTATGAATTGAATTTCCGTAATCGTTTAGAAATTAATTATCCGGGTATCGACAATCTTCGTAGTCTAAAGCCTAGTGTATAACGGTTTATCCGGGTGCGTAAATTGGTTTCAGACGGACTTAAGTCTTATCTTAATTGAGCTTAATCAATGGCAATATTCTTAGCAAGATGTCTTACGAAATGTGCTAAGAAAACTAAAAAAAAAAAAATAGGATGTGGTTAGAAAGTAACTAATCAGTAAACTAAGCTACTATAGATGTACATAAAAGAATTCCCATCAATGTTAGGATTGTACATATTTATAACAAATCAATTTTGCTTACACGTGTAAAAATAGATTATATTTTCTGAATACACAAAACCATTCATGTTACATACAAGAAAAGAATTCTCCCTTTCCCCGTTATTATGTGGAAAATCTTCAATGACACGAAAATGTTCATGATTTCATTTTATCAAATTGCCACTGTCAACTCCTTGCCAATTTTCTTCTGACAAGTTATTTTGGTAATAATATTAAATTGTACGTACGTAAAAAAAAAGTCGTGGTGGAAAAAAAGTCGTGGTGGCCTAGTGGGTAAAGGACCAACCTCTCAAGTATGAGGGCGCGGGTTCGATCCCAGGTCAGGCAAGTACCAATGCAACTTTTCTAAGATTGTATGTACTTTCTAAGTATATCTTACACACCAATGACTGTGTTTCGGATGGCACGTTAAACTGTAGGTCCCGGCTGTCATTGAACATCCTTGGCAGTCGTTACGGGTAGTCAGAAGCCAGTAAGTCTGACGCCAGTCTAACCAAGGGGTATTGGGTTGCCCGGGTAACTGGGTTGAGGAGGTCAGATAGGCAGTCGCTTCTTGTAAAGCACTGGTACTCAGCTGAATCCGGTTAGACTGGAAGCCGACCCCAACATGCTTGGGAAAAAGGCTCGGAGGATGGATTAAATTGTACGTACATTGTAATAATTTTGTGAATGTGTGTGTGGGAGCAGTATATTACCCAAGTACACTTGAGGACGTATAAAAATGCGATGCTAATTTAATAATAGGTACACGTTCTAGTACACAATTGTAATGACAAAAATCTTGACAATAAGTAATTTGATAAGTATGTTGTAATCCTTGACTTGAATTTTGGAAATTCATATATAATTGTTTATATACTGAACTAGCTTCTGCCAGCGGTTTCACCCGCATCCCGTGGGAACTACTTCCCGTACCGTAAAAAATAGCCTATAGCCTTCCTCGATAAACGGGCTATATAACACTGAAAGAAATTTTCAAATCGGACCAGTAGTTCCTGAGATTAGCGCGTTCAAACAAACAAACTCTTCAGCTTTATAATATTAGTATAGATACAGAATCTACTCTTGTCAGACCACTCCTGGATATAGTTCTCTCCCATGATTCACCACTGAACTCAATCTTAGGATTGCCTCTGTCTTAAGTTGGTAAGACCTAAACATGTGCTACCTACACCTTAAAGTCGATAGGCCTAAATTGTGCAGGTAATTATATCAAGGATTTCATTCAAAAAGCTTTCCTCCAAAAACATAAAAACATGGCGGTCATTGTTACATGTCATTGTGGGAAGAGGTCACTTTCAAGTGTCCGGGTCCGAGAGAGTATAATTAACACAATAACATGAGGTATTGTATTTTCTTAAACCTGATTTTATTTACAACTAGCTTTTGCCCGCGACTTCGTTCGCGTGGAATAGTGACTTCCAGCAGATTTTTGGTTTGACCAATAGATGGCGCTATATGTCCGGAATAAATTTTATTTTTTTATTTCTTTGTAATAAAAACTATCCTATGTCCTTTCTCAAGTCCCAAACTATGTCTGTACCAAATTTCACACAAATCGGTTCAGTAGTTTAGGCGTGAAGAAAAGACAGACAGACAGACAGACAGACAGAAAGACAGACAGACAGAGTTACTTTCACATTTATAATATTAGTTAGGATTATACCACTTCACGTTTAAGCAATACCTAATCTACAGTCCAAAGAAGTTAAAGTTGTTAAATTGGATAAGCCTATCCGTACAGCTGGATTTACAAAATCAAAGTATCCTTCGTAATGTTTCCATTAGATCTTAATTTTGGTCAAGCCAACAGGTCTGTAAGTTTCTTAAAATACCGAAGCAATTTCGGCCCAAGCGAGAAGCTAACCCAGGACCCTGCGCAGAACAGTCGCACTTTGCAACCACTAGACCAACGATGCATTACTCATATATCAAGTTGACTAAGCCACAAATCCTTTTCAAACGAGCAACAAGATCTAGTATTTCAAAATGAAATAACAAAGGCGTTGAAACTGAGGAGAGAAAAATGCCAACAACTTGTCACCTATCACAATTTCTTCTCTAGCGGGATCATAAAAGGAAGTATTACTAGATCACATTCAACAAGTGCGGTTTTATGCATTTTTCTGAAGCTGGTATAAAGTGCTATCGAGTTGCTAAGCAAGATATTTATCATGCGAAGCAATTTTTCTGCGTCAATTCCTTTATTGGATTGTTAGAATGGTCTGCATAAAGGATCTTTAGATGAATAAACCGAACAGGAAGTATTAGATGGAGTGGAGACATTGTTTGATAACTAAGTACAGCTCAAATGAAATGACTAAGTACAGCGTAGGAGTCTTCAAGTCAAGAGTTAATAAGTCACTTCTAGGCAAGCGTGTTATCTTCCTCCACATCGTTACTTAGCATCAGGTAAGATAGTAGTCTAATACGTGTCTATCAGACTACTTTTTCTTATCGAGTGCTGCAGGTTTCATCACCTAACAAGCCCTAGTATCAAAGTTTTCTAAAATCCGCCTTACAATTTACAAAAAAAAAATAACTCGTGCTGCAGCAAAAATATTTTCAGACAAAATAATTGATATTGTTCACTTGAAACAGTCTTAATCCGCATTGTATGAGCTGCACCGTCTTACTGTATTTTCTTAAACCATTTCTCTCAAAATTTTTGCTCAATTCTGTTGCAAATAAAAACAAGCTGAATTCGTACAAAAATACAGACTCGAATGAAAAACGTAAATAGCAACAAAAACACAATACCCAGTGGATTGAAGACCATTCATATCATGAATTCAATAAAAAAATATCTGATAACACAATGGACCAAAAAATCTGACGTTTCAAGAATAAATGTGCTTTCAGTGAATATCTTTATATCCAAAGTCAAAGGAATCTATTAATCTTCCTCCCCCCTTCACCCCTTCGAGTACTTCCCCCTTAGATTTCAGTCTAGAATATTTCACTATATCTTTTGTATCTGGACTAAATTATGGGTAAGGTTATGCTTTCTTGATCTTTGCTTTAGTTCGAGTGCGTATTCTAATATACTTGAAAGGGGTCATACATAATTCTTTTTCCTATACTATATTGCGGTGAATCTTATGTGATCATCATCAGTCTAGTAATAGATCCATTTTCCTTTCTATTTGAGTATAACCCATTAAGAAACGTTGGTCTACTAATAGATATTCATTAGACAGCCAAATGGCTTGTGTTAATCCTATCCGACTGAGAATAAATTAGGCCCTCACCACTAACTAGGGGCAAATCTGTCCACTAAGTGCCAAAAACAACACCCAAACCGCTCAGATTATTGTTTGATGTTATCTCTTTGAACGACCCAAAACATTTAAACAGTATTATTGCAAACTACTAATGCAAACACAATCAAGGAGTAAACAAAAACATAGTAGATGATGACTTGCGTATCCCTAAATATAAAATCAAAATGTTGAACATAAAACAAAAGACCATTGCTGTAAATCCCTTTCAAATATTACTATTGCTTTTACACAAATGGCAATATATACATACGATCTCCATTTTCTAGCTATTAATACACCTGCTACACCAATATATCAAGTGTAATATCTATGGACTTCAGACTATAAATTACCAAAAGCATATTTCACACCAATACATCGTACCTTGGGATCCCCATAAATATTTAGACACATAATGGACCGGATCCGCCATATTTGACGTATAGCTAAAGTTCTCCAGTAATATCTATTACCTTGAAACTGTCTGGGGTTGGTCAAGGTTTTGGCGGAGCCTTGACAAGCCCCTAGCCAGTCATAATTTCATAACTTACTACAAATTACCCTGGCTAAATAACGAAGCTCGCTTTGGGTTGGGTAAATAACCGTTTCGCGTTGAAATAACTTTGATGATTGCAACTTGTTCTAAGTTTCGTAGGTTCACTTGGGTAGTCAGGGTACATCTTCTCGCAAAAAATAACATCTGACTACTATTCCTTTGTTCCTAAACTGTTATTAAGATGAAATATCTCGCTTTTAAAAGACCACAAGTAAAAATAAATATAATATCTCCCTACCGTCGTATGAGACAACTCTATTCCCACCACGGCCACGTGACAATGGAAGAGCTTGGTATAATAGTGTATATTGTTAGATCCGGTTGTAACAGACAGGAGAAATATGCCCGCAGATGTTCAACGGATCACGTGTTCCTTTTTTAAACTGCAACGAATGTGATGGCGAAGAGAGATTCCCACGCGATTAGAATTATTAATGAACTGCAGAAAGAGGATCGAATATCGCACTAAATACTTTGTTGAAAGTTTTGTCCTACATTGTGGAAACTAAAGAAATTTACAAAGTATTGATACACTCAATTTTGAAGACAAACCGACTGCCAGTATGATTTTACTCCACTATTATATGTCTAACTAGAGGTATTTTGTATTCCAATCTATAGGGATTCATTCCAATCGGGTCTACCAATCGTATCGATAAATTGGTCATCTCTAGGCTACCTCTCGTTATGTTTGTAAACGCACTGAAGCGATAGATTAGAAATTGATAGTGGTGGGAGAGATTTCAAAAATCGATAGCAGTCCGCTAAAACATGGAAGAGAAGTCTGCACCCATTAATAACACCTTTACAAACGTCAATATAACAAGAGATTGCGTGAATATTTTGTGAAAATTTGCCCAGATTTGTCAAAACCTCAACAATTTGTTAGATAGAAAACGACAATCAAATTGTCGGAACCCCTTCAAGTCTAAATTGTGAAGTTCGTCAAAGTTCCAATGAGATACAATTACTGAGTTTCCTTACATTTTGTGTTATATATTCAATCTGCATAAATACGATCTGTTGTGAATGTTTCAAAGCTGTGGTTTACAAGTTGAATATTGCTTTGGAGCAAGGACGTAACCTACAATTCCACGAATTTGAAGCAATAGGATTTGTCAGTACTCAATACTATTTACGGTTCTACGTTATTTTTGATGGCAAATTTTATTTCCATAAGTGCCGCAAGAGGCGCTGTAAAAATTGCCGTACTTAATTATAAAAAAAAATATGCAGTCCGCACAGAGTATCAACCAATATTTGCTTTAACCTAGCTTAACATAGAGGAACTATACTATAGGATTAAGAATGAGCTGGCTGGTAAGATGTTGATGCTTTATTCAAATGTTGACCTCTTTCCTCAAGTTATATAGCAAAAACCTGACCCACTTCGTACTAAGTGCGGTCACTGATGCTTTTGTCACCTGCAATGCCAGAAGCGTCGCAGATGTCTTTACAATTTAGGGACTCAGATGGAATATCTACTTTTTGTAAACGTGCTAGTACTGTAACTTTTCATAAAGCCTATTTGAAAGGAATACTTTTAACTCCAATCTCTGGACCGTTTAAAACGTAGATTACTCTACTACGTCTCTCTAATGAATAAAAATCAACAAATTGCAACAATAGTAGTAGTGCAAATCTATACTTTCGGTATATCTTTATTTTACACAGTTCACCTCCATGTCGTAAGAAAATTACAATTATTACGCACCGAGATAAAATAAGACTATGGTTTAGTTCTTCCTCCATCTATCTTCTTATCGACTCTTTAGAGTCAAAACATAATAAGTGTAACTTCCCCACTCAGAGACATTTAATGGTTACTTGAGCCATTCCTTAGTGAAGGATTTGTATGACATTCCGTCACTAAGGAGTGACTTAAGTAATCATTAAATGTCTCTGGGTGGGGAGGTAAGACATGTAATATTTAATTAGGTAGGGGAGGATGTCCTTTGCAGTGTTATCTTAAACACGTAATAAAAATTATAACAAAAAAAAACACATTCCCCAGGTTTTCACTCTAATTCGTCCAGATATCGTTGTCAGTATGGTACATCGTTTCATCCACATACTAATCTACCACGTAGAAAATAATTTACAACTCTAATATTAGTGAGAAAGTCTCGATACTCACCAACCATCATATCGGGTACGTCGCGTGGCGCCAGGTCGTATTTTTCCCCTCTTGCTTCAACTAAATCTTCGACGGCTGGTACCGTCGTCTGAGTAGCCTCTCCTGTAACCGAAACAGTCTTGCTTACAACCGTTGTATCAACATCAGTGGGGAACACACCCAATATATCATCAATAGGATCAAACGTCTCTGAATCCTGTGCTTTTGTTAACCGCACTTCGTGTAGTATTATGAGAAATATTTTAAATAATATTAATGTCATTTTTGGTATTCCCATCTTGCAGCTTCAAATCTTGAATTGATTGGTGTCGAGCTGTCAATGTCAAGTTTGATAATAGACAAAGTTTTAGCATGAAGGTTGTATTCGTAGAATTATTTTTTAGGAAGTAAAAATAGGAGTCTTTTCCTATTGATATCATAAAGTTCGTAATATTCTACAAATAAAAAACATGTTCTATCAACTTCAACAATCTACATAAAAATTCTTATGCGAGGAAAAATATGTAAAGTTGTAGAAACAAATAGCATCTTTTATCGCTAAAAATATAAGTTTTCCTTTGTTCAGTTGTGAACTAAATATGTCACAAGCGGACAAACTTACACGTGTATATTTATACTGATTTATTGTACTGTTAAAGTTACTGTACTGTTTGTTAAGTAGGGCGAGGCTACCGATATTTTACTTATTACATACTAAAACTTGTGTAGGAATAATGTCGGTTTTGTTACGAGTTCACTTGGAAATCTGTTCGTTTTCTGTTATATTTTAGTGGTCGTAGTAAGTTCTTGTTTTTATGTATGGTTAAAAATAAATAATAGATTGAATTGTGATATCAACACTCAACATTTGAATCTGTTCTCCCCTATTTATCCGACTGACAGGTGTGTCTTCGTGTTTGATTTTTAAAAAACTATTCTAAGCGTCCTTAGTAAATAGACTTTTTGACTTAATTAGCTAAAAACACTATTAAACTAAAATAGTGTTAAACACAGGTCGCCGAACTGCACAGAGGTCAAAAAAATGGACGTAAACCGATGCAAACACTGCATGTTCTCATATATTGGGCATTGTGCAACAGCAATCATTTTTACAATTTATAATCTTGACGTATTTCAAACCATTGTGCATTATTTGACCATTTTCCATTGTAATTTTCTTTGATATTGTACTATATAATTCTTAGTTTATACACGCTACAGTATTAGCTTAATTATGTTTTGCCTACTATTTCTGAAGCATGAAATTTATTTGCGAAGGAATTGAAAAAGGAATGCCAATTGAAGATTTAAAAAAAACTAATGGAAGAAGTTGACGGGGTTTAATTAAGAATCACTGAGTTGTAAAAACTATCGGGAGGATGGGTACCCATACCATAGCTTATACAGAATATAGTATGTGAATAGGATATTTGTTATTAGTAAATGATAGAATTATAAAAAAAATAATTAATAGTGTTTCAGTGATTGATCATAAGATGAAAATTTTTATAGTAAAAATTGCCTAACCTCTTAAAAAATTGTTTCCTATTTTTCATATTTCGTCTCATAATTCCTGTTTTTTCGGCTTTATTTAATGATGACTGATATGACATTCGGAGAAATCACCTTTTTCCATCGAGCTTAGAGTTATATGTCAATGCCTTTTTCACTTCCCTAGGTAATTTCTGGAGGTGTCAAATCTGTCATAATAAATATCAATTGATAAGAACCTCCGACAGAAAGCCTCTTAATTTAATTTACCTCAAATCTAAAAATAAATCAAATACTGTGCCCATTGTCTTTCGTATTTTAGAGGGAAGTATTATATACTAGCTTCTACCAGTGGTTTCACCCGGGTCCCGTGGGATGCACCCAGATAAAAAGTTTCCTGTTATCCTGTAGCCTCCCACGATAAATGGGCTATCTATCATTACAAAGAATTTTATATAAACTTAACGTTGGTTTTTTTTTATAAACTACATCTGAAACTATTTGTTTCAGTTCGTTTGACATAAAAACGTAATCAGACAGCATATTTTACATCGTAAGAGCTTAAGCTATTTAAGCTTATACTGAACCTTTTACATAAACTAGGTTTGAAATCAACTTCAGAAACAACCTGTCCAAAACATATACATTTTAAACTAGAAGACCTAGGCTTTTGTTAAATTTAATGCTTTGGATGCAAAGCAAACTATCTAATTAAACTTCTCTTCAAATAATAAGTAGCTATTTCTACGGGTTTTAACTATAATCTGAAGGAACTTCATGTAAAATGGTAAAAGTTAGTTAATTTTGCAAAGAAAAGGATGCCTTTGAATACATGT
Organism: Helicoverpa assulta; assembly: GCA_963856015.1. NCBI lineage: Eukaryota > Metazoa > Arthropoda > Insecta > Lepidoptera > Noctuidae > Helicoverpa > Helicoverpa assulta. The sequence continues at coordinate 3,253,933 of CAWLCW010000008.1, forward strand.
TCACTTTCTCGGTTATGTTATTATTATTACTGAGGATAAAACTCTCAGAAAAACTTGTTACTAAAAATAATTATTCATTAAACGTAGACTCACAGCTACGGTAAAGAAAAAAAAAACAATTTATGCTGTCTATGTAAATGCAAATAAATTCAATTCTCACCCGAGGCTAGTCGAAGCAAAGCAATCTTGTGGCGTCTCCCGAGACCGAAGGACTAAGAAAATTCTAATAAATAGCTATTTTTAATATAAGTCCTGATTCTCTTTGAAATATCCTATATCATTGAATGTTAGAAAAGATCTTTAGTGTTAATTCCGCAAGATTTGTCGTGCGATTAAACCCTATCTTTCCTGAAATTTAACATAGATTTAGTTCTGCAAGCTACCTTTTACTGTAGTATCGCTATAAAAGGCAGATTTTCAAATATTTCCGAGTTATGATTTTAGAGTTATTTTAATCTATACTTAATATTATAAAGAGGAAAGCTTTGTTTGTTTGTTTGTTTGGTTGTAATGGATAAACTCAAAAACTACTGGACCGATTTTAAATATTCTTTCACCATTAGAAACCTATATTATCTGCGAGTAACATAGGCTATATTTTATCCCGGTGCGGGCAGTAGCTCCCACGGGACGCGGGTGAAACCGCGGGAAAACGGCTAGTGGTTATATATACTACTGCATTCTGCCGTTAGAATTTCGAAAATATCACGTTTGACTATGCCTTTTCAAGCAGGAATATGCTAACACGTACCTATCTTGATTTTCGATACAAAGATATTAACCATTTGCAGCGGCGTCGTAATACTATTTTTACAAAAGATTATTTGGAATTTAAAAGCACTAAGCTATGTGAGGTAAGCTCTGGTACAACATTTATTTAGGACCAGTAATTTTACTTAAAAGCTGTCATGGTATGGGCATGTGATGCGGAGGAGTGAGAATCATGTTGTAAGGAAGATGATGAGTATGAATGTGGACGGATATAGTGGAAGAGGAAGACCAAAGAAACGATGGATGGATTGTGTGAAAGTAGATATGGTAAGAAAGAATGTTACTTGTGAGATGACGGCAGATAGAAGAGTATGGAAGGAGAAAACATGCTGCGCCGACCCCAAATTAAATTGGGATAAGGGCAGGAGGATGATGAATTTTACTTAAAAGGTAGGGTCCAAAATTTGGACCTTTATCGCTCTTCCCTTCAATTACTATTCAACATTCGAAGTACCTACCCAACGTTAGATGAAACAAGGAAAATAATTATAATGCTAAAAAATAATAATAGGAGAAGCGTAGTAAAAAGTTAACTTTATCAACGTACCTAACAAACTTATGAATTAATGTTTCAATGTTCCTCGTGTCAAACAATTGCAATACATCACCCAAGGAAAATATTAGGTACAGTCAATTTCAGGTCAGTGGTAACAGTTTTATAGGAAAATCGTACTTATTACTATTGAGTTAAGGTGCACGACAGTTACCACTGATGTGCAGGTTACCGTACGAGAGGGTAAATAATTTTGTTATTTAATGTAACCTGACCTGAGTATACATTCGCATACTTCAATTTGTTGTCGGTAAAGAGAATAAACAGTTATTTGATTATTTACAAGGATCACTTTCATATTATACAAACAAAAGATTCCATGAGCAGTCGCACCCAAATCCCGTGAAAAGTAGCTTGTAATATAATCTCCGAAAAATTAGTTATTTAATATTGAATGATCCTGTAATTTTCCTCAATAAATGGAATATTTCACACTGAAATATTTTTTCAAAATCGGTCCAGCCGTTTCTGAGATTAGGACATTCAAAATAGCAAACTCTTCTGCTTTATGATGTTATTAGTATTGTATAGGTACTGACAGATACCATAGTAAAATTTTAATATCAAGTATTCCGAAGTGAAATAATGTTGAGTAGGTAGGTAGGAGTAATAGGGCTTCAGCCGACGTTATTAAAGAGGGGATGAGTCACGCAAGTTTGAACACTCCACACTTTACTTTACTTTCACTTTACAGTCCACAGTTAGGGGCTAAAAGCTGGCTTCCCTTTGTAAATAATTAGGGATACATACCTAAATATACTTCAATAGTAAGAACAGCAATTTCGAATAACTGGAAACTGTACAGTCGCCGAAAAAACTGTTATCACAAATCAATTTATTGTTCCAAAAATTTAAGTAAAGGGTCTTGTAAACACCGCGTGGAAACTCAAAAATCAATTATATCCAACGTACTGAATTAACCAATAATCGTGAACGCAGCTGTATCCGATACAACACTCTTCAAAAGACTTGCTAACAAGTTCCAACATAATTAAATTTAAACTCTTCATCTTCACAGAATTAAATCGAACTCCTTTAAGATTCATGGCAGAAAGCCCTCGGCTCTGATGATAAATTCGTAATTTATTACACCATTGAGTTCAATTGTACTGTGAAGCCCCAAAGGGCTAACCGACGAGATAATTCAGTTCACGGACCGCTTGGGTACATAACTAATGTGACGTATGGCCCTTAAGGGATGCCAGGGTTGCCCAAACTTTGGCCTCGTGATGGCTATGACGATTTGACTTCCACAAAGTCATCTACTTTCATCCCCAAAAAATACAAATTCCCTTAATGTTCTACCATTATCGAAATTTCCGATCCAACATTAAAAGTTTGACTGTTAAGTACTAGAAACAAGTAAACGACTTTCAAACTCGAAATATTTACATTAAGGTAGCTTCGCATTCAAACCCGCTTTCCAATGGTAATAACAATCACCATAAATCCAAGTTTAAGTTATACCTCACATAAATCTGCGGAGAGCCGTCTGCGAACTTTCAGAAAGGAAAAACGTGAATCATTGCTGCCGAACTATTGTTTGTATTGTCTCTATTCAAAGCTGAGTACACATGCTGGTAAACAAAACAGGGTACACGCAAAATACGGGTTGGGAACGTGCCGGGAAAAAAGTGCTCCGAATACACTGCTCGACAGTGTATACTTTGGTAAATACACCATGATATATTTCAATGTCGATCCATCATTATAAGCTACGTAATACGAATTGATGGTCCCTAGGAAAAATATAAACCTTCCATTTTTTCGTGTATCAAAATTTTTTGCGTGAATTAGTGTCGTAATTCGTGAAAAATATCTGGCTCATATTTATTATCCTGGTTTTATGAAAGGCTTTATTTTAATATGTACGTCGTGTGTAACGTTTAATAGAAACAAAGATTTTGGGACGCTTGAATGAATTGCTTTGATACGGGATTTGGGATTATATTATTCACTAGATATTACGTACTAGCTTTTGCCAGCGGTTTCACCCGCATCCCGTGGGAACTACTTCCCGTACCGGGTTAAAAATAGCCTATAGCCTTCCTCGATAAATGGGCTATCTAACACTGAAAGAAATTTTCAAATCGGACCAGTAGTTCCTGAGATTAGCGCGTTCAAACAAACAAACAAACTCTTCAGCTTTATAATATTAGTATAGATTTTTGTAGTTGGAATTTAGGTTTTGATTTATATTATCCTAACAAAATATTAAGACTAACTGGACTAGATTAATCTTCTTGCGCTCTTACAAAAAAAAAAAAAAAAAATAGCTAAGTATTTTCTTAGGATTCCAAAAACAGACCATATAGGCACAAAAGATTTGTAAAAATAATTTTAATGTAATTTCGAGTAATTTTCGTCAACCCTAGTGCTAAGTAGTGACGTCACCCCTTATTCTAAAGCTTGTACAGTCACGCAGAGCTCGTGTTTAACGAGTTTAATTTGTATTGGTACCAGTTATACCTCTATAAATTAAACCTCTACTAGACCGTCTTACAGAAATAGAAACACGAATAAATATGAATAAGGAACCAACTAAAATAATATAGGGAAAATATCTGGACGTGTAATGTTTCAAATAATTTCTTTACAAATAGGTTAAAGTCTTCTTGGACTAAAAAACTACAGTTTGGCATATACACAGTCATTTCCTTCATGATATCCTGCGTCATCCTCCGAGCCTTTTTCCCAACTATGTTGGGGTCGGCTTCCAGTCTAACCGGATTCAGCTGAGTACCAGTGCTTTACAAGAAGCGACTGCCTATCTGACCTCCTCAACCCAGTTACCCGGGCAACCCGATACCCCTTGGTTAGACTGGTGTCAGACTTACTGGCTTCCGACTACCCGTAACGACTGCCAAGGATGTTCAATGACAACCGGGACCTACAGTTAACGTGCCATCCGATATCCTGCGTGCGTGAAATTAAAGTATGTTGCTATTACAGTAATCAATCAGTATACTTTCGGATATATCTGAAAATATTTAAGTCAATTTATAAAAGAAATGGGTATGGCCTTCAGAAATGACTACTAATTACAAATAATACTAATACCTTTAGGAGGACAACATGACTGTTATAATAGTGAATTAATTAAAATTCTTGTTAATTCATACTTTGCACTTGCTTATCTATACACTCGTATCAATTAAAATAACAACGGCGGAGGTCGCTGATAAAAAGTTTACTAAACATTCATTTTATTATTCGAATTAATAAAGATACTTGTTGTACTAGAGTATGTTGCTATCGGACACAGAATAACTATGTTGTTCAGCTTATCAATTCACTAAATTAATATCAAATTCAGTACAACATACACTTAGGTGAGTTGGACTATTGAACTATAAAAATAACCAAACCATAGCCAGGCGTGAAACTTGCCGCCCATTGCTCAAATCAGCGATTTGAAACCTGACAATGGTTCGGTTATCGTTAGGTATAGTTAAATGATGCAACCCAGCGTTAGTACTTATATGATTATAATTAAATTGTAATAGACAGCTGTGTTGCTGGGAAGTTTGTTCTTCACTGCTTCTTCTTCCCAGCCATAATACTAGGAAGTGGTGAAGGGGGGGCTGTTTTGGGGGAGCTGTCCTTTTAGCACGTGAAAAAGTGCTGCTACTTTCAATAAACGTTTTTGGCTTTGACTTTACTTGTAGTTTATATCAACGAGAATCTGTGCTATTTTAGGAACTTGCTCTTAATATAATTTACGAAGATTCACTAAGTCACTTGACTTTCCAAACTTGAGCTAGTCTATTTCGAGCGAGGGTTAAGACCTCTAGTTTTCGCCAGTCATCCAACATCACGTTGCTCCAACAATAGAAGAGAAGATATTCTGCCTAAAAATAGGTGTTGAATCGAAAACTCGGTCTAGTGTAACCTAACATGAGTAGATAAAACAGGATAGGCATCTTCGGCAACTATCGGCTCTACGATAATAGATACATAGACAGACTTTACATAGGTATGTGGTACACTTTTTTTGTAGTTAGTAAAATAGTAATTTTGTAAGTATGGTTGTAAAATAGTTGAGACAATGGCGCCACCATTCTTATTGCAAAGAGCTATCTCTTCCAGACAAAACATTTAGGATGGATTGAGACTTGATTGAGCAATAAGAAATATACCTATTACGTAATGCAGTTAGGCAAGGTCATAACAAAACCCCACTGAACATGCGGGAGTTGTCAAATGGCTAATAATTCAGACAGGAGAAACTGTACGATCAGTTGAAACTGCGAACATTTGTCACACAACCCTTTGTGTAAGAAATCTATAAGAAGAGTTTTAAATCAATAGCAGCCACCAACAAAAGCAAGAGTAATAAGAAAATTAATGAACTCACTAGACGGACTTCTCTGATTAATGATTATAGTATGAGAGTTCTACGTAATACATCGATCCGTACTTTGAGGAAAAAACTTGGTGTGGAGTTTGTCCACGGCATGGAGTAAGGAAAGATGAGCGGAGATGCCCTAATGCAGGTAGGTCAGGCGCCTTCTTCTAGGTCAAACTCGTACGGTGGGCATGATCAAAACGATCAGTTACGAGTGAACTAACGAGGCGTTTGGGTGCTTTGAGACATCTGTCGACGATTTTTGGTATTACAAAAATGCTTAGGTCCAAAGGCGTAAAAGGGCCGAAACAGTAACGTTCCTCATCCCCCACTCACCCGCATTTTGGCGCGTTACTTTCTTATTAGATTTTTCGTTATGTCACCTCCGCTAATAAATTTGTTCTCCATGGTCCATGGTGAAAGATGTCTAACTTTTGTTATGTAAGTAGTTTATTTTAGTTATGTCGTGGTATTTGATAAGGGTTAGTATACAGATATGACGTGTGTAAATCATGGTGTCCTATATTTTACGGGTGAATGGTACACGAGCTTGTAACAGTTTTACGGCCAAATTGAATGGATATGATAGTCTTATTCTTAACGTAAGACATTACTGGGATTTCCATAAAATACAGAGCACCTACCAAATTTTTCTGTGGCCAATGATCTTTTAAAATAATAAATTGGTTTCAAAAATGGATGATTTGCAATTAATTTTTGAGGTAATAAGCATCTCATATCATAGCTAACAATTGGTAGCTTATCTAGTCTATGGCCTGTTTATGGGTTTTTGTAGTACAACCACAAAAACTAGTCGAGATAGACTATCATGAAGTAGAGCTTGGAAGAAATTGCGTTGAAAAGGGTCACTTTTTAAAATGATAATTTTTGGTAAAGTTAGTAAAACAAATGTCTTGAGATAATATCTGAAATAAGGTATGAACTAGGATTTTGTAATGTTTATTCTCGTGCGCTTCACATTATTGGCGCCAAATCAATTTTCAAATATCGAACAAAAAAACGCGGCAACGGTAATACAAAATGGCCATCACTTTTATTCATCTTTTTATTTTGGAAAACGTTCAAGAATTTAAATGGGAAGTTTTTATTTTGCTTTTTTTATTAACAGAGAAGTTTGCGTGAAGCGTGAGCGTGACGCTTGCGTGTCGTTACGCATCGATTGCGTATAAAGAAATGTAATTGCTATATACCATGTAGATAATGTATAAAAATGAGGTTAGTTTTAGAATGTATTAACCTGATTTGTTAGTGAAAGTGGTCTGGGTTTTTTGGGATTTATTTTTGTTTTTAATTGGGCCGTGAGCATGTTACATTGCACATTTTATACGCATTCGTTATTTTATTTAGCCTTATTAGCTTTGTCCTCATATATAAACTTACTTATCTAGGCCTAATTTATTGATTCAAAGGTACAAAACTAAATGACCCTATTCCATGCCAAAGACCATTTTTTCCCATCCATGGCAGAAACGTTTCCGCAAAAAATCCTATCGTCCGTTAGCGTACATTGGAACGTAGCCAAGACCGTCCATCTCGTGTCAGAGTGACGCGACTTGTGAGCAAAGGAAACAGCTGTCTTCCTCTATCAGATCATGAGGCTGCAGATTTGATTATAAATATTGGATTATTCCTTTCATATCTTATGTGTAAGATATTGTTAATAATGTCTGTTATCTTATTAATGTTACAAAGATATCCCTAGCATTTATTACTATAACAGATGTTTTGTGTCACGAAAGCTGGTAAGCCATGCTTGTGTGTGAGAATGTACATACATGATGTCTTTGTGTGCCTCGGGGGCTCGGCCAATACTCAGCGCTCCCGAGTTTACACATACATAGACAATCTGCATGAACATTTACTCACACAAGTACGACTCACCCGCTTTTGTGGGATAAAACATGTATCTGATTATTGGATGAGAACTAATTAAGCTAAATGTTTTGTTGTAAATAAAGCCGTCACATAATTAGACTAATCAAAACAAATATAGACTAACCTCTATTTATTGAACCTTTCATAGAGTAAATAAAATACCTAACTAGTATTTTCCAGAAATCATTTATGTACATTACATATTATTATTTACGAGTCTATATTTAACGTTATTTCGCTTGAAACGATAATTATATATAGGTACATACTTCAATGCTGAATGACGGAAAATATGATCCCATATTTTACCAATAACAACCTATTTTGGTACATCTCTACATGAAAACATTTTTCGTCTTGATAAAGCAGCTTTCCCTATTATATTCTTGTATACGGGAAAAACCATTATGAAAATTATAGTATGTAGGTACTATTTATTTCAACATGTCTTACTTAATCAAATAAATGTTTATACTTAGGTATGCTACTTATAGGACGACGTGCGTAGGACGTCCGCCAACAAGGTGGACAGACGAACTTATAAAGGTTGCCGGAAGACGCTGGATGCAGGTCGCTTCCAACCGGTATCTGTGGAGATATAAGGGGAAGGCCTATGTTCAGCAGTGGACGTCCTATAGCTGAGATGATGATGATGATGATGCCACCAACATCCAACCTGGAATTGAACCCACACTCATACTTGAGAGGTTGGTTCTTTAGCCACTAGACTACCACGACTTTTATACCGATATATTTCCCGAAATAACAATTTCAAGAGTTACTTTTAAATTCCGTATAGTTTTCTAAACTTATCAACATAATGTCAGAGATAAATGATACACTCGCTTTGTCGTCAACTTTTGCGCTGAAAACTATAACCGGGATATAAAGTATCCATTTATGCAATATTTTTATACAGGAAAGACCTAACAGAATATCTTTCATCTATACTAATATTATAAAGCTGAAGAGTTTGTTTGTTTGTTTGTTTGAACGCGCTAATCTCAGGAACAACTGGTCCGATTTGAAAATTTCTTTCAGTGTTAGATAGCCCATTTATCGAGGAAGGCTATAGGCTACTTTTTATCCCGGTACGGGAAGTAGTTCCCACGGGATGCGGGTGAAACCGCTGGCAGAAGCTAGTCTAAGTAAGTATATACGTTTTATATTCATTTCAAATAAATATTAGAGTGTAACATACTATAAACTCTGAATTTAGTTTTAACATTTAGTTCATTTCGAAGCTTTGAAAATAAATGTTTTGCTTTTTAAGAAGCCATTAAAATTAAGGAACTTTTAATGCAAAGGTGAAATAGATAAGCTTACAATACGACTCATTTTCTAAGTTCGAAACATGTCTTTGGAAATATATAACTTTAGGTCATTGTTAATCTAAAAAAATGTGATACCAATGCTACTTAATTAGAAACAATATTATTATTGACTTATTTAATACAGTTAATTACAGTTAAAACAACATATTAGTCACACTCATTGTGCGAAATTACAGTCCAACGTTATAGGTATTATGTCGGTCACGTTTGCATTAAAGTAAACAAAACATTACTAATTTATGTTCGTTGAAAATAAACAAAAGAATATCTAGATTACAGAACTAATGTGTCTATTGTCTACTATTTATGGTTTAGTAGTTTTAGATTATATCATCAGCAAGAGTTGTATATACCAACCGTCTTTGGAAGAGTTGACAGTCGATATTATTCAGTACAAACAACGGTATTTTCTCTTGAAAACTGACAACAGTCAACTGCACAAAACATTCGATACCCCGATATGTAAATTAAATATTATCAACGCTTTGTCAGAGGTCAATATCAGTTTAGCCTTTTGCTACGAAACTGTTGAAAGGACACTGATCCACAGTATTAAGTTATTGATCTACCAATAGACAATGGATATGTTAACCACGAAAAGATTTTGTGGTTTTCGACTTTCCCAATCTTAACATGTAGGGAATAGGTACCTAGATACTTTGTTTAAGTCATGTTTAGAAAATTATCATTCATACCAAAGGGGTAACTCTGTTTTGTATTGTAATCTCCGGAACTACTGGACTAGTCCCAAAAGTCTGTATAAGCCACATTGTCAGTGTAGAACATCTTTATCTGCGTACAAAATAGGCTCTACAATAACCTGAAGCTCTTGTTGGCAATATAAAAGCCAAAGACGATGTCCAAAAAGTTACCTCTACCACGTAAAATAAACTTATCCACCCCTAGTCAATTATCTCTCAATCTAGCAATTACAAAACTGTCGATAAAAAAACAAAAGAATGATCGAATTTCAAATCGTTAACAGACCTTTATCCAATCAAATCGATTAACAAACACGCATTGAAAGAAACGAAAACGATCTATTGTTACAAATAGGTTTTATCGACTGTCGATAAGCGAACAAATCGTTATGGGTTATCGATAAGATAGTGCAGTTCGCACGCGAGTTCGAAATGATTAACTTTCTATAGGTAGAGATGTTGATAGATTTTACTAGGTATCTGTTGTCTACAATACTTAGGGATAAAAGATGCTTTATAGTTTGGTAAATACATATATGGATACCTACAATGTGATTTTATATTATAATACTCTTAGGTATCTATTGCCTACCTAGTTCCTATGTTTATTTTCTTTCCATAGAAATGCAAACAATTTTCAGCGGTTTTATAAAATAATGAATAAAGTAGACGATCTCAGGAAACTTAAGCTCAAAAATGGTAAAATGGTCACCTATTATACATTTACAAAGTGTATTATCCTTGTGTAGGTATAAATGGGTGCAAAAATAACTCTTGTACACTTGTGAACCGTAGAATAGAATAGAATAGAATAGAATTTTAATGCCAGGAAGTAAATTAGTTTTGAAAGTTTTAGAATTATTTTGGAGGGAAATTATGGAACAATTTTAACAGAAAGTGACTAAAAAGGTATTACATCAATTCAAAAAATATATTTCCGTTAATTCAAAATCATAAAGAGCGTTCAAACTCATAAAAAAAAAACTGAAATTAGAAATATTTTGTCAACGAAACGCACGTGAAACCTAACCAAATATTCCTACACGAGCTTACCACGACTTTACTTCCGAAAACTTCACAATTATCACTGAAAAACTATATAAAATAACTTAAACACTAATAATTACCACATCTATTCAAATATTTGCAATAAAAACTCCGTGAATATTATTAAAAACTCACTTTGGCCGAAAACACGTGTCGTTGCCTCGACACTATTTAAATTTCGTATTTCGAACTTGCCGAACGCACTCGACGGCGACCGAAGACCGAATATCCTATTTACTAGAACGCGAGCGACTGATCACTGAAGTGTTGTAGAAGCCCTTTGCTCCACGAAAAATAATAACAACACTCATCAATCAAATTTGATCTCTAACACGTTAGCGTAAAGTCAAAAATTGAAACGAAACTTTTTAGTGTAAATAATCGTGGTGTACCTGAAATGAATGTTGCTGTTTCTTTTGTTCTTATGTGTTTTGGGATGTGTGAAAGGGATGGCAGATGGAGAAATTCGCGCATGTGCCATGCTTCCCCATAGACTTTGAAATGATTCAAAGAAGTTTTTATGGAACGTTTATTGTTATCGACAAGTTTGTGCTACGCCATGATATTTTATGAGCTATCTGCTTTATGGCAAGATTGGCAAGGCTATAGGAAGTTCTTACGAACTGATTTATGATACATTTTCTTCCTATAAATATTTTTTTTATAAAAGCTTTGATGTATGTGAGAATGTACCTATTTATTTTCAGGGTTGATGAAGACTAGAAAGTCCTAAAAATAACTGCTTTTGGGTTACCTATTCAATTTCATGTTGATGTCCGGGGAGGCAACTGATTTTCGTTTTATAAAATATAGATATCAAACAACAATATAAAATCTAGATTGGTCATAATTAAATAGGTAACATAGGTAAATGAAGTAAGTTGGTACGGTATTTTTCAAAGAAACTAGATCTTCTTAGAAAAAAAAACTCGTATTAAATTGAGCTTTTCCATGAAGTTCGAGCACATTCCTCATCCATAATAATCATTAAATTAATCAACATTGATACTTTCTCCTTATCATCATAATACACAAGTCACTGACTCATTTCGCCATCTGTTCATAGTTCTTAGAAAAACTGCAGATTTCGACCATTCCGTCCCAAAAATAAACTACCTGATGATTGATTCGAAAAAACTTACCGACACACACAGGCACAGTGTCGTTCCATCTATTGTCGTCATAGCACCATAATAGACGCGCCCTCTGTCGCGTGTCGACGAAAACAAAGTTCACGTTGCACATGTAGTGAGCTACGTCTTCGTTGCGGTACACGAGATAGCCGTTAGATGGCGCTTGTAGCGTAACACAACCTATACCTGTGGGTATAAAAGTTTGCCGTTAGATGGCGCTGTACAGAGTTTCACTGTTGAATTTATAAAAATAGGTAGATGGCGCTGCATGTTTCAAAAACAAAAAATATACTAGCTTCATACAAATTAAATTGGTATAAAGGCAAATTAAGTTAATATCAAGTTTCGTCTTACTTTTATAATGTAACAGCACCCCTCTCTTAGGGTAAGCTCCTTTGGATTTAGCTTCCACGGCGACATCGACGACGTTGGTCACTGATGTCAACCTTAGTGGCAGTTCCACCTGCTCACAGGAAGACAGGAGGGAGTCTCCATTCTGGTCCTGAACCGTCACGTAGTCCGTGCAGCGGTTCTCAAAAGGCCCTATACCTGTGGAGAAGGAAAAACGTATATTTTTTTCAGAAACACAAAGATTAAAAATAGTAGACGGAAGTGTAACTATGAAGCTGAATCAAGTAGTTTTACATTAGATAAAATAAAAAAATATTCTGTAGCAGAGAAATAGATTGATTGTCCTAGACTTCTATGTAACATACTTGTCAGGTACTTATACTAAAACACAACTGGTAAAATGTGTGTGGTAGGTACGTGTTCGGTCAGTGTCTTGAATCGCAAATAATGACATTAGCAGCTAACCCAAAAACTTTTTAAATTAGTTCTACATTCCTGAAAAGCACCCCATTTGCATTTCCATGGTCCAATTAAATGTGTTTCGCGTCCATGCAAGATCCAATTATGAATGCCAGTTACCTACAGCCGTTACTGTCACAGTTAACGTTAATGAGTTAAAAACTAAATCGCCAACTCGGTTCGTAACTACGAAACAGAATATTTTATCGTGAGACCAGTGAGGCTGAGTTTTGTCGCTGCTTTTTGTTCTTAGCTAACTGGGTTAATTTGATTAAGATCTTTATTTTTGAAGAATTAGATACCTACACCATAATTATTTCGAAAACTTCCTAAATGTACTAATTTAAATAGTACAACAAACAATGTTTCTAAATGCGAATTAGGACAGCTACCAGGGGTGATACCTACCTACTTATTTATCTATGCAACTGCGGGAAGGAGAGATTAAGTCTGAGATTGTCAAAAGGTTTTTGTTTGTATCTAGTACCTCTATTTTTAAACTGCAAAAGGAGCTGGCAGAGATCATTATGTTTGATTTAGTTCGCTCTAATAGTTTAGTTCAACAAAGTCGCTCAACGAGCTATGGAGAGGTCTATGCTCGGTGTTTCTCTACGTGATCGAATCCGAAACGAGGAGATCCGTAGACGGACCAAAGTCACCCATATAGCCCACAGGATTAGCAAGTTGAAGTGGCAATGGGCAGGCCATATTGCTCGCAGAGCAGATGGCCGATGGGGCCGAAAAGTGCTGGAGTGGAGACCACGGACTAGCAAGCGCAGCGTAGGACGTCCACCAACAAGGTGGACAGACGACCTTATAAAGGTCGCCGGAAGACGCTGGATGCAGGTCGGCTCCAACAGGTATCTGTGGAGATCTAAGGGGGAGGCCTATGTTCAGCAGTGGACGTCCTATGGCTGAGATGATGATGATGATGAATAGTTTAGTTATCTAAAGCATCCTTTAGCTTTGATTCAAACATCACATTACATTTCATGAAAACATCTGGCAAACCCAAAGTAGGCATAATTACAGAAGTATCAACACTCACTTCTCAAACTGACATCCATGAGCGTGACCCTAACCCTCTGTTCGGGGTTAACCCTCAAACGCCAGCGGCACTCGTCACCGACATAGAAGTGCGGATACCCTGGGGTTCGGATGTACCCCTCGCTGTCTTCTCCGACCTCGGCTATTGTCACTTCTCTGTTGCAGTAGTGGACTGATAACGTATCTGGAAGAAGGAAATTGTACGTAGGTTAATATACAGAGCATTAGGTCACATAATATACTGTCTGAGAAGGGTCGCAAAGCCGTACCTATTTCTATTTCGCGCAGATATGACGCAATAATTGTCAATTAATTATTTAGTCTTATTTTATTTATTTTTACTAGCTTCTGCCAGCGGTTTCACCCGCATCCCGTGGGAACCACTTCCCGTACCGGGATAAAAAGTAGCCTATAGCCTTCCTTGATAAATGGGCTATCTAACACTGAAAGAAATTTTCAAATCGGACCAGTAGTTCCTGAGATTAGCGCGTTCAAACAAACAAACAAACTCTTCAGCTTTATAATATTAGTATAGATAGTATAGATGTGGGTCATTTTGCATCAATAAATGTTTTTTCTTTCTTTCTTTTTCTTTTCTTTCCTATGCTGTTTTCTTTATAGGTCAGGTGGATTCGAGAATACTTACTGTTATCATAGAGCTAACTAAGTAATTTGAGTATTTAGACACTTCAAATTAACTAAGTAGATCTAAAGTAAAATAGGAACCCAGACTTTTTCATTCCTTTACTGCTAAAGAAAAAACATGATATTATCCATGAGGCAATTTCATATAATTAACTTCAGCGACATACTGCTAATTTGCATTTCATTATTTATAAGGCTGTGTATAAAAACACAATTGTCGGCTTCCCGCTAATCTACAATAATGACCACCCGTAAAGTCAATGACCTCAATGGAGCGATAAAAATTATTTGCGTAGTTCAGAAAGTGCATAAAAATATTGTTTTGAGTAACAAAAACTGAATTTCTTAGCATTTTCCTAAATCCCATCGGAATTAGCTTAACAGTTTAGCATGAATGTATAAACGGATTGTTTATTAATCAGGTATTAATTTAAGTAGTTTCATAGAGGATTCATAAGTACATGGTTGGATTATGCAAACCAGTAATTAAAAGGTACCCAAAGGTAAAAATTACGCGTCCAAATAATTTCATTTTGATGCAACCGGCTGTACTAACTACCTTTACATTCAAATACCAACCTAGTTCCTTCAAGATAAAGTCGAAAATCGCTAGACTAATAATTCCTTCCTCCATATTTTTTTTTGTTCCGTTTTACGACTTTTTTCCATTAAGTAAAAAAATAACACCTCATTTCCTTTGTCAGGATAAGCGAATCACCATAAATTATACAAAAAACGCTAATATTGTCGTGCACACTGACAGACTAAACAGTCGGCCGACTGTTGATCCGATGGATGGCATTTGGCATTTTTTAAAAGGAAATCTTGATTCCAATTAAAGTTTTCAGTCATTCCGACACCGGCGAAATACCTGATCGTGACGTGTGGACTTGCAATCATCTTCATACTGATTTGTGACCCCAAAACAACTTTTGGCTGACTAAAAGTTTATAGTGCGCTCTTATTATACATCATCATCCTCCGAGCCTTTTCCCAACTATGTTGGGGTCGGCTTCAAGTCTAACCGGATTCAGCTGAGTATCCGACTGCCTATCTGACCTCCTCAACCCAGTTACCCGGGCAACCCAATGTCTGACTACCCGTAACGACTGTCAAGGATGTTCAATGACAACCGGGACCTACAGTTTAACGTGCCATCCGAAACACAGTCATTGGTGTCTAAGATATAGAGGTAGGTACTTAGAAAGTACATACAAACTTAGAAAAGTTGCATTGGTACTTGCCTGACCTGGAATCGAACCCGCGCCCTCATACTTGAGAGGTTGGTTCTTTACCCACTAGGCCACCACGACTTTTTGTGTGCGCTCTTATTATACAAGAAACGCATAAAGTTGACGCTCTATTAGTGACGTTAACGGTCAAAATGTTTGGACTATAAAATAAACGTATCGGAAGATATTGTCTGTTGTAAGTTGTTTTTGTCCTAGTATGTCACTGTTTTATTGATGTTATACGAGTAGTAATCGTAAACTTTACTAACGTAGGTACGCATAACTGAATTAGTTATACAATATTGGGATTTTTACATGGAATTCAAAGAACGGTATCTGATCATAGTTCAAAACGATTATTTATAATAAAATAGCTATTTAATGCGGTTACAGCATTCACAGAAAACCCATGACAGGATAAAATGTAACTAAAACTCTACAAAAAACTTAGCTTTCTATTGACTAAACAATTTTCTTGAATTGTTTCAATAGTTCTACAGTTTAAAGTTACAACCTGACAAACTCACAAACTTTTTACTTAGTATTTCGTACCCATAGGTAATCACATATGTTTTTTAAATCTTAAGACAAATGTTACTGGCCACAGGCCGATTTTGTTGATCATTAAAAGAAATAAATCTTTACTATAACGATCATGTTTCAAGACCTCCAACCGACAAACGGTTAACCTCCCTCCTAATCCCACTACGATTTAAGCTCCAGAAAATTCTTCATTTTCTACCAAAAAGAATCCTATTAAAGCTCGTCTATACTAATATTATAAAGAGGAAAACTTTGTTTGTTTGTTTGTTTGGTTGTAATGGATAAACTCAAAAACTACTGGACCGATTTTAAATATTCTTTCACCATTAGAAAGCTATATTATCTGCGAGTAACATAGGCTTTTTTATCCCGGTGCGGGCAGTAGCTCCCACGGGACGCGGGTGAAACCGCGGGAAAACGGCTAGTTAGTAATAATTTCACGAAAATGTTCTTTTGCCCCTAGGTAAGGATACTTAATATAATTTATAAAACTCATATTTTGCCGCTAGGTACTAGTAAGTGCCAGACACATAATTTATCGTTTAATAAAACGCTCGTTAGCCGTGTTTTAATAAGCGAAAAAACCTGTCTCATTAAAGTTTTTATTACGTCATATTTTTTGTAAAAATTATAATTTTATTCTGAGCAGATTTTAAGGGATTAAAACTTGCTCTGTGTGTAAAATTTTAATATATCAAAATTAATCAGAAAACCAAAGAAAAAACACTAAGAAAATATATTCTAAATACCACTTCACCAAACCAAAAAGAAACACAAAAGACCGGTACCTACTATCAAAAATATTTTGTTAAACATAATAATTTAACATAATAACAACGCTTCCCGCCCTTCGCCCGCCCAAAACCACCCGTCAACACAAACATGACAATTTGAAAAGAACTTATGTATCTTTTACTGTATGGACAAACACCCTTTTTTTTTATTTTTTTCAACATTCACAAAAGAGCTCTTTTAGAGGTCCGTAATAACATAAACTTGATATAATTATAACACTTTGTGTTGTTGTTACGTGCATTCATAACAACCCTACCTATTACAAAATCAACTTTTATGGGGTATTGTGTGGTTATAATACATTTGTGTATGCAATTTTGTAACATACATATAATTTAATATAAACCTAGTCAAAATACAAAAAAAAATTTTTTTTTCAAAATATGTCCCAATCCAAGTTTCAGATATTTAGAAGTGAACTCTGAGTAGGTAAATAATATAACTTAACTCACAAAGCTAAGGTGGCCATACAATCATAAGGTCATCAACATATCAACAAAATAGCACAAATAAAACAAACATAAGATCCCTATCACACAAAAAAGGTTGCGACTAAAATAAACGAAACTGCGACAAATAGCCGCCTATATGATATCTCGCCCCTGTTACCAGACGGCGAAGTGACCTTGAACTCTTTCCTCCAATAACGTAGACGCTGTAGGGTTATCAAAGCCCGTAAAAATGTCTAGCTCAGCGGTTCCCGAATTCTTTTGGCTTCGGAACCCTTTTCGTTTCACCATTTTTCGGCGGAACCTTAGCTTATGTAAGAAGTAAACTAAAGACGTAAATACACTTAGGTACGGCTAGCGTGTGGTAGCGCACCAAATGGTTATATGGTTATATAAAGACATATTCAGTATACTCAGGCGTAGCATGGCTAGGTATCTGCCACACGGGCCAGAAAACAATTTAGCCACCCTTGACTTTGTGTATTATGTGAATAGTTTTCAGTTTGAAGACTGACAAAGTAAGCGCAAAAAGAAATAGATTGGGTTTGTACAGGTGCGAGGCGAGCGAGCGCGATATTTTGTAACTAAAAGAAGAAGTTCCAAGCACCCGCTAGCACCGAAAGACATTCAGGGCTAGCCGGCATCGCGAGCGAAGCGAGCGCGAATTTTTTTTAGTTTAATTACCTACACAAAATAAACAAAACCACTGTAAATTAATAAGGTCTCAAAAGTACAATATCCACACAAAAAAGCAAATGCAAATGCGAAGAAAGCGCTATTGCTTTTTCTGAACCGGAGGAATAAACAATAAACATCAAAGGAAACCTCGACGCGAAATTTTTTCGGATAATTAATCGGGTACCTGAGCAATTAAACGAACATAAAAGCATCAGGTAACATGGAGTCGCGAGCGAAGCGAGCGCGAAATTTTCGGATTCGTGGAGGTGCAAAAATTGGAAATAATGTCACACTTTGATTCATGGTAAAAATAGCCACTGGAAATACTCGTATGCCGTCATTTCACGTCCTGTCAAATATATGAAAACGTATAATCCTGGCGATGAAATAAGCCCAAAAAATGCGGTGATTTTTGTCCGACTCGCTACCTACTTTTGCCGAAGACCTGGAGGAATTAAGTTAATCTACAATTTGTAAAAAACGGAATTAAATTATCTGCTGCCTTAGCCTTCCCCCGCACTTGTCACAAACTCGTACTCTCCCGAGTGGTACCCACCTACATGGTGCTTAAATGGAATTTTGGAATGCAATATTTAAAACAATTTAATTGAAAATGAATAATAATTTAATATTGTCAAAAGTGAAACGATTTACCATATGGAAATCTTGAATTTTTCACGGAACCCCTGAGGGCCTGTCACGGAACCTCAGGGTTCCGCGGAACCCCATTCGAGAACGGCTGGTCTAGCTTACTCAATATCAAACCTGCAACGTAAACTAACGTAAATGAAACGTAATGGAAAATTGCAGGTAGATTTACAGTTATTTATGTTACAACTAATTGGATTTAAAAAGGTGCCTATGTATGATGTCTCAACCAAAAGCCACACAGCAATCTGACCTTGAAGTCTTTTTTCCAATAACGTGGACGCCATAGCGTTACCATAGCCAGTAAAAATGTCTATCTACTGTAAAAACCTTATAAAGGAAAATTGCAGGTAGATAAACAGTTGTTTGTGTTACGGGTGAATTTAAATGGAACTGCTCTAAATAGTTGCCTATATGATATCTCACCCTGTTACCAGATGGCAAAGTGACCTTGAACTGTTTGCTCTAGTAAAGTAGGCGTTCTAGGGTTGTCAGGCCCCGTAGACAGGCTTAATTTTATTATCAACTAGCTTTTGCCCGCGGCTTCGCTCCCGTCAACTGACTTCTCTACTTTACCCTATTTTTTTTTTCATAAGAACCTTCTCCTGACAATAACAAACACAACAAAAAAAGAATTAGCCAAATTGGTCCAGGAGTTGTTGAGTTATGCGCTTACCAACACATTTTGCGATTCATTTTTATATTATCAACTAGCTTTCCGCCCGCGGTTTCACCCGCGTCCCGAGATAACTGCTTCCCGTAGCCGGATGGTGACAAAAACTATCCTATGTCCTTCTCCTGGCTCTAAACTACCTCCCTGCCAATTTTCAGCTAAATCGGTTCAGCGGTTCTTGAGTTATAAATGGAGTAACTAACACGACTTTCTTTTATATATTATCAATATACATTAACATACACTCTTTTGCAAAATAAACTTTTGGACATTGCTAAAAGAGTGGTTAAACCCTGTTGTTTTTGGCTAGTTAGATAATACTTTTGTATAATCAGGGCTTTAACCTATCTAAATCAATGTTCAATGAATTTCGTACCACAACAATAAACATATGAGAGAATGATAAGAAGAAAGTGTAAACTTTTCAGCTATTTTAGTTTCAACCCTGTTGATATAAAATTCATATAACTCTCTTCTATAACAAATTACAGTATGTAGGTATGCGCATTGCGGTTTATTTCAATGCAAGTTATTTCAGCTGCTGAAAATTATAGTACCTATAGCATAATTTATTTATAAACAGGCTTTGAGAATGTTATTAAGATAAATTAAAAAGTTTATCGTCGACGTTTTAATGATCAATTCTCTGGGATAAGTAATTACGTAACATCTTTTTTCAAGATGCTTATTTAAAAAAAATGCGGTCAATAGTATGGCATTACACAAAACAGTGGTCTTACGGCAGATTTCCATAACTTAACTTAGTATCTGTACATTTGTTGAAGATAGGATAGAATCCTATCTCTATTAAACAAATCAATAGATAGCTTATAAAATACGCAGTTAGCCAACCACGCTGTTGAGTCAGCTAACCTTGATACAGATCCAATAAAAATACTAACAACGTAATACCCATTAAAAAGGTATTTTGTTTACCTTTTCCAACAATAATATTTTACTGTAGACGAAGGAAATAAGATCAATATTTTCAAATCCACGAGAATATTTGTGAAGACAGTTATGAATCTGCGTAGGCTTTCGTAGCAACTCGCGTAGGCGAGCGGCTACGAGAAATCTTCCGTAGCCACATCTATGTTACAGCCAAAGTAATAAGTCCGCATATTATACATATTATCTAGCTATTATTTATAATATCTACTCAATTTGGATAAAGTGATAATTGACACAGAATTAATCACATTAACTAACAATTTTATATAATATCTCCATAGACTTAGATAATGTAATAAAACAAGTAGGTAAAGATTATTATTTCATGTTAACTAACTAAAGTGCCTGGTAGCTGACCTTAATATAATTCGAAAAAGGCTAGTTAGCACAGTGCACCCCATAATAGTAGCGACGACCCGGAGTGTGCCCTGCCCGGGAAGGGCAACGCCGTGTCCTCGTCGAGGCAGTCGGCAGCGGCGACCTCTCGCACCCGGCCCTGGTTCAAGCCAAGGTCCGGGGCGAGAGGTACTGGGATGCCATCGTCTCCTTCTGTGTGGTCGAGAGACGACTCCCAGCCACCGTAGACGTGAGCCTGTGCGATGAGTTCGGGTGCCTTATCGGCCTTCCGTCTCCTGGGAGACACGGACCCGTCTCGGCGGTGCGCGTTGTTCAACGCGTGGGTTTAAGCCACTAACAGTCTGACCTCACGCTGCACGGTCACGCTCACGCTTTCTGAGTCCCTCACGCTGCTCTCCCACAGTGGGAGGAATCATTTGATGATTTATCATAAAAAGAGTCGATAATAACTTGAGCCGTTTCTAAGAATTAGTAAGTAGTTAGACGATTATACCATATTTATTACTTTGGCTAACTTTGACCAGCTATTATGAATTAGATCCAGATAAAGTGATTAATCTATCACACTGTCTAGTCAATTTGGGTATTATATACAATGACCAGTCATTATGTATAATATATATTTAATCACTTTGGCTGTAACATCTATACTAATATTATAAAGCTGAAGAGTTTGTTTATTTGTTTGTTTGTTTGAACGCGCTAATCTCAGGAACTACTGGTCCGATTTGAAAATTTCTTTCAGTGTTAGATAGCCCATTTATCGAGGAAGGCTATAGGCTACTTTTTATCCCGGTACGAGAAGTAGTTCCCACGGGATGCGGGTGAAACCGCTGGCAGAAGCTAGTTACAAGATAAATCTCAGAATATAATTATTTACCTATTCTGAGTATAAATGTTTTGGCAAGCTTTTGTAGATAAATAATAGGTAGGAACCTTAATAGGCTTAAGTAAGAACACTTGGGAAAATATACTTTCTCTTTTGTATATTAAAGAAATGAGCTACGATTTTTTACTGATATCAGAAGTTATAAAATTAATTTCTTCTGCTTTCAGATTAAAATAGGTATACGTTACCTTAAAAAAAATTAAACGTACTTTGCAACCACCCTCAAAGTACTACTTATTATTCTTTCAATGGACTATACGCTTTTTCAAGTCTGTTAAAACAAAAAATAAAGACAGATAAATGTAAGTAGTAATTTAATATATGTGCAAAAACAAAAGAAAAGACGACTTTAACCACTATTTAAATCCTTTTAACAATTAAATTAAATATCTTGACAAAATTAAAATAAATTCACCATCCAAACCAACCACAAAACAATAGAAATAAACCAGTCTACACTTAGAACCAACAAAGATAAGGCTACGTACAGACTATCGGACATTCGATACAGTTAATCTCTGCTAAGGTTCTCGTGTCTACAGGTTATTCCGAGGTCGGTCGATAACTGTCGTGAGTTACCGGCCTAACCAGGTCTGACTTTATGGGGTAGGATGTTGATTTAGAATATTGTTGTATTGTAGACATATTATTGTATTATCTTTACCTATAAAAACTGAAAACAAACATCTAGGCCCCCTCGGATCACAAAAAACTATAGCTATATAGCTGTTTCTCCCGGTTTCACCCATGGCCCGGGAAAACACGAGTTTGTTTGTTTGAACGCGCTAATCTCAGGAACTACTGGTCCGATTTGAAAATTTCTTTCAGTGTTAGATAGCCCATTTATCGAGGAAGGCTATAGGCTATTTTTATCCCGGTACGGGAAGTAGTTCCCACGGGATGCGGGTGAAACCGCTGGCAGAAGCTAGTATTAGTATAGATTATAAAGCTGAAGAGTTTGTTTGTTTGTTTGTTTGAACGCGCTAATCTCAGGAACTACTGGTCCGATTTGAAAATTTCTTTCAGTGTTAGATAGCCCATTTATCGAGGAAGGCTATAGGCCACTTTTTATCCCGGTACGGGAAGTAGTTCCCACGGGATGCGGGTGAAACCGCTGGCAGAAGCTAGTCCTTTTATAAAGGAACAAAAGAATACAATAAACTACGTTATAAATACAATAGTTCTATGACAAATAGTAATGAGCTGTCAGTTTTCGTACTGTTCAGATACAGTCTAAATTCAAGGCAATGACTGGACTATTTACTATCTGGGGCCCGATTGTCCTAATTTTACTTAAGCAACATACGATTCACGTTCGACTGAGATCCAATCCCGACTCAATTACGATTGAGCGTATGTGGCATTCCGCTATTTTTTCTTTAAAATAAACGTTTTTATCCTTTTCTGTCATTCAATAATGAATCATTTTGTCTGCAAATGATTTACGATTGCAATATTATTGTAGAGCAAACTACCGTATAGACCAAAATCACCAAAATAGCAGACCAATCGCAAACCAATCGAATGTCGTTGGAATACGATTGGTCCTATATTAGTAGCAGAATGCCCGATATGGTTAAAACTGCTATTGCGACCATATTGCGATTCGGTTTCTATTCAATTTTGACATTATTAACTTAGGAGAATCGGGCCCCTGGAATCTAGAACAACATCGATTAAGCCATGACTCAGGTATTTCAGCAATGGTTTCACGGTGTTTGAGGTTGTTGTTACTTTCAAGTGTAATAATTCATTGTTGTTTGGAATAAAAGGAAACCAAAGTCTATAGCAATATTAAGCTGAAGAGTTCGGTTATTTGCTTGAACGCGCTGAGCTCAGGAACTACTGGACCGATTTAAAAAAAGGGTAGTGTTAGATAGTCCATTTATCGAGGAAGATTATAGGCTACTTTATATCAAAGTAAGATAGTAGAAATAGTGAGAACGGGATGAAGGTTAAACCACTGTCAGAAGCTAGTATTAGTATAGTATTCCTTTAAAAACATTTGACATCTATATTTCTTCTTAAAATCATGTACCGCATTGCGTTTAGATTTTTTAAGAAAATTGTCTTTGTTTGTTCGACCTAAAACTTCAAGAATACCCATCTTGTATCGAACCCGTGTCATTTTAGTAATAAACATCGCACGTGCTCAAAATGCTAAAACACCTACGTACAAAGTTTCAGCCTTTTTATATTGAAAATGGTGATAAACTAGAGAAAAAGCTAAAACTAACTAAGGAACATGTGATGAAATTGGAGTGATTAGTTTTATTAATCTCTCTTATAATCTTTATTTCTCTACTTAAGTGTGTGTGTGTGTGTTACAGCCATTTTATCGTCCCACTGCTGGACACAGGCCTCCTCTCACAAGGAGAAGGATTGAGCATTAATCACCACGCTTGCTCAATGCGGGTTGGTGATTTCATTCCAGGTTTCCTCAAGATGTTTTCCTTCGCCTTTTTCATCGGTGTCCAAGATATACTTAGAAAGTACATACAAACTTAGAAAAGTTGCGTTGGTACTTGCCTGACTTGGAGTCGAACCCACATCCACATACTCGAGTGGTTGGTTCTTTACCCACTAGGCCACCACGACTTTAAACACTACTTAAGTACCTTTACGTCTTATATGGCATGGTAGCTTCAAGCACCTTTGCCTTTGTTTATCCATCTATCTTTGAGAGAAAATTTATAAGTAAATTAAAATCTGCCTCTTGCATGTTCTCTTTGCTTTGTTTAAGATGTTCACAAAGTACATGTTATATTAAGCTCCTACATCCCTACTAATATTATAAACGCAAAAGTAACTCTGTCTGTCTGTCTGTCTGATACGCTTTCACGCCTAAACCACTAAACTGATTTTAATAAAATTTGGTACAGAGATAGATTTGACCTTGAGAAATAACGTAGGATAGTTTTTATCCCGGACTTTTGAAGAATTCTCTTGGAAACGCGATATAACCGAACTTTACGCGGGCGAAGCCGCGGGCGAAAGCTAGTAAACATAGGTATATAGAGTGGGTGTCACCCACGACAGCAGCCAGATAGTCTAGAACATTACTTGTGAACACACTCCACGTGGAATGACGTCACAGTACTTATTACTGTATGACGTTGGTATTAACTGCTCTTAGTATATCCCATTTCTCGTCTGGAGTCTGTATATATGGTGGTGAAATATTATTGCAATAGTGTATGTGATTCACTGGGAGTGAGATTGCGTCATTAACTAGTATGTATTTGAGCTACCTACGGTTTTAATCGCACGTTTTGGGAATGGCTTTTGTACAGAATATTTTTTTTATAACATTTCCCTATTTTCATCTGTTAGAGTTAAACATAACTTATAGAAATACTTTCGCACAGTTAGGATGATGAAATTTTAATACCAGTACGATCGCATGGGATTAACAGTTACAAGTGCAAAGATGAACTAACCAATAGCTTTTATAGTTACTGTCTATCTTAAGTTTTCTTTTAGTGGTTTACAGAAATAGTAACTTCGCTATTTTTGCAAGAAACTGAAGGAACCAAATTGTATCATTATAAACTTATAGGAAAGTTGTCTTTCCGCATAAAATTATCATTCGTGCGGCTATTCATTATATTTCATTTTTATAGCGAGCGTTTAACAACAGCTATTTGCTAAGTTTTAACATAAAACCCGAATTAAATACAAATTACTGTCTGTGTTTTGGCAAGCTTCGAGTAAAGACATAAAACATTTTACTTCGAAGACGCTTTTAAGAAAATCGTCTAAGTTATTTTATAATTAAGTGAGCTTTCCATACATTCAAATATTTTGAAGAGATTTAAATATTATTGGCCTTACTACAAAAACTTAACCACCTGTTTTACACTTGTCTAAAAAAATTGTGGCTGCAAAATGAACCATATGTCATCGTCATAATTTGACATTTTTTAGACAAGTCTTAAACTGACGTTTAAAAGTTTTTGTGGTAAGACGGTATTTATTTAATTTATTAAGATATCTACAATAATTTAATTAGAGTCAGTTTGTTTGCTTAAACGCTCTAATTTCAGGAACCACTGGGCCGATTTCAAAAATTATTTTAGTGTTAGAGAGCCAATGTAATAAAGAAAAATATTTTTTTTACGGTGGCTCTTATAGTTCCGGGTAAACTAATTTTCAACAAAGCATTAAAAATCTCATTCGCATCACAGTGAGCAGGGATTGTGACCAAAACAACTGGCTGCAATGTTATCAATAATTGCAATCTACATTAGTCCCCAATACTATTCTTTCTCTACCCTTCAGAGCACATATATCAAAACATCTTTAATTTCCTCGCAAAATGCACCATATCCAATTACTATAATCTCCGTTGTTATCAGTAACAAAATCGGCTCGGCAGATTAATCTCATCGACAGATTCGGTTCGGGGATCCCTTTGATAGATTAATGGTCCGTGGACCAGGATTATGTAGAAAATATTCAGTTATGTAGTACTGGATTTATTTGGTTAACTACAATTTTTTGAGGAAGTCGTGGTGGCTTAGTGGGCAAAGAACCAATCTCTTTAGTATGAGGGCGCGGGTTCGATTCCAGGTCAAGCAAGTACCAATGCAACTTTTCTAAAGTATGTACTTTCTAAGGATATCTTAGACACCAATGACTGTGTTTCGGATGGCACGTTAAACTGTAGGTCCCGGCTGTCATTGAACATCCTTGGCAGTCACGGGTACCCGTTACGGGTAGTCAGAAGCCAGTAAGTCTGACACCAGTCTAACCAAGAGGTATTGGGTTGCCCGGGTAACTGGTTTGGGGAGGTCAGATAGGGCAGTCGCTCCTTGTAAAGCACTGATACTCAGCTACATCCGGTTAGACTGGAAGCCGACCCCATCATAGTTGGGAAAAAGGCTCGGGGGATGATACAATTTTTTGAGGCTTCATTTGGTTTCATTATGTACTTGGAGGTGGTTTATGATGATCATCTTTTAGCTTAAATCTGTAACTAGCTCCTGAGGAAACGTTGCGCTCCCAGAAGCGAAATGGGCAGTCTAAAAATGAAAGATTTATCAAAACAGGCTACCCAGCACCCCGAGTACCCAGGTACCTCGTGTCAACCAAAAATACATCCGAACTCTTCCGGTTCATGAGAAGGAACCGTAACTGGTAAAGGAACTGAAAAACATGATGCAAAAAGTGAAGATGGATAAAGTGGGGGTAAAAAGACACATGACACGGGAGCCGTATGAGATCCTGAATATACCGTACATTTCTTCATCAATAAAACGTTTGTGGACAAGAGGCCTGTGTATCAACTAGTAGTCCCTATACATTTCACAGCATTTTTATCGTTTCCAAAATCAGCGTGGGATTGCCTGTCCTTCGATATGAGTTTTATGTTCTTATAGCGAGGGTGGCAATAGCAATTATCGTTGCAACCCCACAAGTGAAATAGTTTCTCGAACAATTACATAGAACACACAAGTTATCGAGTTAGTTAGTTAGTTTAGTTTGTAAATATAGTATTAGAAGTAGAATAGTAAGTTTGTATATAAATGTATTATAATAAAGGGTTGAAACCTTGATAATAAAAAAATATATAAATAATATGTTGTAAGATAAATAAATGCACTACCAGTAGGAATGGGAAAGTTACATGTAGGAACATATGTACCTATATACTTGTATCGATGTATTGTTAATAGTTTCGGTAATCAGCTGGTAAAACTAATCTTTTTCCTTAAAGCAAACTTCGCTAGATCTTTTAGGTACTAAGGGAAACTTTACTTTGACCGAAATGGTATTATTACCTAATCGACGAATACACAAATTATAACAAATGCATATTTTGTAATCGAAAAACTTATTCCAATAAGCCACCTGCACTAACGCGGCTATCTAAATCGGAAGCCAAATAAAACACCACAACAATTAAAAAAAAAACATTAACATAACAATACACACCCTAACCTATATTGACAAAAAAAATTGGTCCATCACTTTATCGCGGGGACCAAAAAAAATTGCCAGTAAGTGTACGTAGGGCAGGGTTTCTCAACGTGGGGTCTACGGACCCGTTAGCGGTCTGTAGCATGTGCATCAGGTCCGCAGTAGGTCAGTTTATGGATTTTAAACATATGTATTATGAAATTGTGTAGTAAACTAGACGAGAAATTAGTTGTTGGGTGGCGAAGCTACGAAGGTTTTCTAAAAATATTTTTTTCACAAGGTCCCTGGAATTATTTAAATTGTGAAAGTGGTCCGTGATTGCAAAGTTTAAGAAACCCTGACGTAGGGGTAAAGTATTGTGTAAATTTTTTTGCCAGTGTGTGTACGTAGGGGAGGATAGACGCATTGTGTCGCCAATCAGGGTTGCAGTAGATCGCACGTGTCCGGAATTCGACACACACGACGCTTGTTGTTC
Source organism: Helicoverpa assulta (assembly GCA_963856015.1). Lineage (NCBI taxonomy): Eukaryota > Metazoa > Arthropoda > Insecta > Lepidoptera > Noctuidae > Helicoverpa > Helicoverpa assulta. Next base: position 3,281,830 of record CAWLCW010000008.1, read on the forward strand.
ATAAGGGTGTATGCAAGGTATGTTAGAGTCCCGATTTAGAGTAAGAAGCAAGCCGAGTGAAATTATGATCATTTAGCAATCAAATGATGACATCGCTTTGGTTTAGCGTTGTCACTTATGTAGGTATTGATTTATTGTCTCAAGAAAAGTGGTGATTCATAGTTGTGTACAAGTAGATTGTCAATGTACCTATAAGCAGATATTGAGTACAAATATATCTAAAGAGATAAATTATACCATCATGTCTGTCAGATTAATAAGTAAAACCTATTTGGGTAGCTACCGAAAGCCAATTTTCTTTTTTTATCATACGAGTACATGATCTAAATTCATTAACACAATTCCTGATATATTTTTCGCTGTACAAAAATAAATGTATTTAATTAAAACGAACCACCGTCACCCAGATTCTTAATAGGCATACAAAAAAAAATAACTATTCCATTCGGAACCCAATATTAATATTGCAATAATACCCATTAATAATACCGATATTATTGCGAATAATATGAAGGCATCCATCATTTTATGGTAATGCCCACTGTGGTCTATAACGAATGGGCATAATATACACTGCAAAAACAGAAAATTGTTTTATTAATGTGCGTTCTGACCCATGGTTCTGACCTATATTGGAATAGGTTTTGATCCACATTCGGAATCCTGAACGATATTTGAAAAGCAAATATGAATTTCATTCAGAAAAAATAGATAAGAGTAGCCTAAGCTATGGCGAAAATTGACCAATCTGACAATATAAAAAAATAAAAATCGCAAAAAACGTTTCCGAGATTAACACGTTCAAGCATAAAAACAATCGAACTTTTCATATTTTCAAAATAACTATAAATAAGTTAGCAATGCCCTAAAAATATCATGAAAAGCTTTCTCTTTCTTGTTTAGCTTCAAAATATCAGTCTGTACGTAAAACTTTTTTACATCTCATTTGTGCAGACAATATCTTCAATTTACGCTTCTAATATGCATGCGAATAAATTCCCCTTTCTCTTTTGCTTTGAAAAAATATTTACCATAATATAGGAACAAGTTGGCTATTCAAAGTGCAGTTTGCATGAAGCTAGTGCATAACGGGTGAACTTTATGCATTATTCCTGCTGGATTTACGTGGGTTTGCAAAGTTACTTGTGTGGAGATGCATGCGTTATGTTGCATTATGAAATGTCATCTCATACTTTATCTGTCAAAATCTCGAATTTAATTTAGTTCAACTCGCAAACATGCTCGAAAGTGTAGCGCTAGTGTAGTAACTCACGGCGGATTCAGATGTGAAGTTTAGAGTGAAGCTTATAGAATCACACTGCTGAATTTAGCTTCAAAAGTTATTTATTTGATAGTAGAATGGTTATGAGAAAAACTATTATCCACCAAGGTTTTTAAGTTGAAGTTGACTTTTACAACATTGAAACTTCATTGTATAATTATTAAAAACTAGCCGTTTTCCCGCGGTTTCACCCACGTCCCGTTGAAGCTACTAACCGCATCGGGATAAAATATAGCCTATGTTACTCGCAGAAAATGTAGCTTTCTAATGGTGAAAGAATATTTAAAATCGGTCCAGTAGTTTTTGAGTTTATCCTTTACAACCAACAAACAAAGTTTTCCTCTTTATAATATTAGTATAGATGGAAATATAGAAATACGAAGACATCATTATCTGCGCAGTCATGTCCCAACTATGTTGGGGCACTATATCGATATATCGACATTCTTTTGTCCAACATAACATTCGATATTTAAAATTCTCACCCAAACAACAAAAGGCACGCGATAACACCCCCCAAACACAAGTTTACAAAGACCACATAAATTGTACAATTCCTTTGAAATCGCGCGCACGTGACGACAACTGTGTGTTGCCATACTCCATTAGGTGCCCCCAACTTACTGATATTTTAACATTTCGGGGTAAAATGTGTCAATGCTATGGCAAACAAAACTACCGATATAACTTGAGCCCTACACTTCGAACACGTCAAACAAAAGTCTATGACAACAGCGAAAATGAGCAGCGTGCTATGGGTCAACATAAACTGGTTGTTTTAACAATGGGAAGCACATGGGATTCCCAGGGGTAAATGTACTGTCAATGGTATATGGTGTGGTAATTGTTGTTACTACAGATAAGTTGGATTGGCAAAGTTTGTTCTTGTTGAAATAGATTTACAGTCAATTTTCGCTTTGGGTATTCAAACTTGGTGTTTGACACAGAAAGGACGATCAAACTACAATTTAGTTTATGGCATTGAGTCTATGTTCCCACGAACATATACCTAAAGTTCAATTAAAATATCATATCTGTCGGCATAGTTTTTGAATATTGTTCTGTGTCTGAATACTCTGTATGTAACTTTTAATATCATCATTATATAAAAGTAACATCGATTAACAAATGAATGTATTTTGGAAGGCATTAAATTAATGGGTCCCGGCTAGCTGTCATTTGAACCTCTTTGGCAGTCATTATAGGTAAGTAGTATTAGCTAGGGTATGATCTCCTAGCCTTAATCAGAAATAAAACGTCAATTCGTATCACAATAACTTCTTGTATTCACTTTTAAAACACAATTTAATATCAATCGTAATAAAACATAGTTTATCAGTCCACGAAGGAAGCGCGCGCTCTGTCTGTCAAAATCTTCCAAGGGTTGTCATCACGGTGGCAGCAGTGTTGCCCGTATAAAATAAAAGGATCTAACATTCGGCCTTCCTGACCTTTAGTTTGTCCTCAAACTATACCCTTGGGTAATTATAAGTAAGTTTGATTCTAGTTGCCCATTCCAAAAGTAGCTTCCTATGGAGAAGAACGGGCAAGAAACTCCATGGTTACTCTTTTTAAAACATAATAGGTATATCATTTGGCATGTATTGATACATACGATAGTAACATAAAAAAAAAGGAAATGCTTACAATATTTTACGGCTGACTCTGAGAAAGTTATACAATGCAAGTTGAACTAGGAATAATAACATGTGCCACCTATTGGCCACTAAACAACTTTCCAATAAGTCGGATTTAACACAATTACTCTAATTTATTAATCTTTTTATATTCTACATTTGTTACCATATCTTCTCATAGCTTCACTGGCCAAGTACTCTCACTTGCCAGTCACTGTACAACTTCAAGCAATATGACATCACTTACTACATTGTAGGTTTCACAGGCCAAGCACTCTCACTTGCCACCTGCTTCTCTTTACTGTTGCAGAGGCCAAGCACTCTCACTTGCCACCTGCTTCTCTTTACTGTTGCAGAGGCCAAGCACTCTCACTTGCCACCTGCTTCTCTTTACTGTTGCAGAGGCCAAGCACTCTCACTTGCCACCTGCTTCTCTTTACTGTTGCAGAGGCCAAGCACTCTCACTTGCCACCTGCTTCTCTTTACTGTTGCAGAGGCCAAGCACTCTCACTTGCCACCTGCTTCTCTTTACTGTTGCAGAGGCCAAGCACTCTCACTTGCCACCTGCTTCTCTTTACTGTTGCAGAGGCCAAGCACTCTCACTTGCCACCTGCTTCTCTTTACTGTTGCAGAGGCCAAACACTCTCACTTGCCACCTGCTTCTCTTTACTGTTGCAGAGGCCAAGCACTCTCACTTGCCACCTGCTTCTCTTTACTATTGCAGAGGCCAAGCACTCTCACTTGCCACCTGCTTCTCTTTACTGTTGCAAAGGCCAAGCACTCTCACTTGCCACCTGCTTCTCTTTACTGTTGCAGAGGCCCAGCACTCTCACTTGCCATCCACACCTTCCAACCATCTGTAACTATGACTGCATCGTGGCCTTCACTCGAACTGGAGCCATCCACGCCTTCCAGCCAATCTCAACTCACGACATCTGCATTTGACCCCTCACCGCAAAGCCAAGAGGATGTCCACCAACAAGGCTTCACGATCGTGCCAACCTTCCAGAGTCGTATCTTTAACTAGGACGGACTGCATCGTGGCCTTCACTCCAACTGGAGCCATCCACGCCTTCCAGCCAATCTCAACTCACGACATCTGCATTTGACCCCTCACCGCAAAGCCAAGAGGATGTCCACCAACAAGGCTTCACGATCGTGCCAACCTTCCAGAGTCGTATCTTTAACTAGGACGGACTGCATCGTGGCCTTCACTCCAACTGGAGCCATCCACGCCTTCCAGCCAATCTCAACTCACGACATCTGCATTTGACCCCTCACCGCAAAGCCAAGAGGATGTCCACCAACAAGGCTTCACGATCGTGCCAACCTTCCAGAGTCGTATCTTTAACTAGGACGGACTGCATCGTGGCCTTCACTCCAACTGGAGCCATCCACGCCTTCCAGCCAATCTCAACTCACGACATCTGCATTTGACCCCTCACCGCAAAGCCAAGAGGATGTCCACCAACAAGGCTTCACGATCGTGCCAACCTTCCAGAGTCGTATCTTTAACTAGGACGGACTGCATCGTGGCCTTCACTCCAACTGGAGCCATCCACGCCTTCCAGCCAATCTCAACTCACGACATCTGCATTTGACCCCTCACCGCAAAGCCAAGAGGATGTCCACCAACAAGGCTTCACGATCGTGCCAACCTTCCAGAGTCGTATCTTTAACTAGGACGGACTGCATCGTGGCCTTCACTCCAACTGGAGCCATCCACGCCTTCCAGCCAATCTCAACTCACGACATCTGCATTTGACCCCTCACCGCAAAGCCAAGAGGATGTCCACCAACAAGGCTTCACGATCGTGCCAACCTTCCAGAGTCGTATCTTTAACTAGGACGGACTGCATCGTGGCCTTCACTCCAACTGGAGCCATCCACGCCTTCCAGCCAATCTCAACTCACGACATCTGCATTTGACCCCTCACCGCAAAGCCAAGAGGATGTCCACCAACAAGGCTTCACGATCGTGCCAACCTTCCAGAGTCGTATCTTTAACTAGGACTGCATCGTGGCCTTCACTCCAACTGGAGCCATCCACGCCTTCCAGCCATCTCTAACTATGACTGCATCGTGGCCTTCACTCCAACTGGAGCCATCCACGCCTTCCAGCCATCTCTAACTATGACTGCATCGTGGCCTTCACTCCAACTGGAGCCATCCACGCCTTCCAGCCATGCTAACAAATCGTCAACAATATAATTGCATAAACTCTCACTACGATAAACAATTTCTGCGAATACTTTCATTTCATTTTGAATCCAAACTGTGACTTGTGTACATTGCCATTTTAACAAATTGGCAACCATATACTTGTATCATATCCTATTTCAATAATCGACATGTTTTATATCCAGTCTCTGGATTTATTTCTTTATAAATACATTCAAATTCAACCATTTCAAGTCAACATCAACATATTGGCATCTATATACTTATATAATTTCCTATTTCAATAATCGACATGTTTTATATCCAGTCTCTGGATTTATTTCTTTATAAATACATTCAAATTCAACGATTACAAGTCAACATCAACATATTGACATCAATATACTTTTATCATTCCCCATTAAAAAAACAATTCTCTATATCCAGTCTCCGGACTTGTGTACCTTACCAATACGTTCAAATTCAAGCAATACAAGTCAAAATTAACATATTGACATTAATTCATTTATATAGTTCCCCATCAAATAAACAATTCCTTATATCCAGTCTCGGTTCTTATCCTACACGTACATTATCAATACATTCAAATTTCAATATTACAAGTCAATATCAACATATCGACGACAATATACTTATATCATCAATCATTAAATAAAGAATCCTATGTATCCAGTCTCTGGATTTGTGTACCTCATTCAAATTCAAGCAGTACAAGTCAACATCACCATATTGGCATCAAAATACTTATATCATTTCTCATTTCAATAGAAAACTTCTATTATACAAAGTCTCTGAACTTTTGTTCCTTATTAACACATTAAAATTTATCACTATCATAATTCAAAGTGCAAATCAGTATTTACACATTGCTTCTGCTTATATAATTTCTCATTACAGTAAACAACTTCTTTCTATCCAGTACCTGGACTACTGTACATTAACAATACAATATACAATTTCTTAATATCTAGCCTTAGATTCATAAACTGCGTCGCTACACTTGTATTGATCTTCAATACAATATACACTTTCTCAATATCTAGCGTCAGATTTTTTTTATACTTCATCATTACGCTTGTATCAATCTTCAATACAATGTACAATTGCTTAATATCCTGGATGGATGGATATAAAATATTATATCCTACTTCACAATTACACTTGTATTGGTCCTCATTAGGCACAATATATACAATTTATTTTTAAAGGACTTAGTTTCGAAAAATTGAGAGCTATGAGAAATATACACAGCTTTTTAAGTATGTGTCAATGAAGATCTCTATAAATATTGATTAATAATATTATCACGAGTGGCTCCTTACACAAAACCGGCCTAACACAATTCCTTCCGTGTATTAACTTCAGAATCATAAATGACTCGTAGTTATCAATATCATCAAACTGGACAATATACAAATCTCTCAATTTATTACATCTTCTATCTCTGTCTACAATATATATATATGTATACATATTTTATCTCGTTTAGTATCCATTAATCATCAATATGATCAAGGTAGCTAATACAAATTCTTTAGTCAGTTTCTCTGCCCATCTCTTATTTATATTCGTTATCTCACAACTAGTACAATATATCTTGTCTATTCAATACTCAATTCTTTATTAGCATTCCAGTTGCTTGTTTTTAATAATTAACAACATAATAAAACGAGAAATATACAAGTAATTACATTTTTCTCTGTTCATCTCTTATTTGTATTCTTCTTCTTGGCGAGTCGATTATTTGTACTATTAGAGCAATGCCTATGGTTGAACTAAATCAATACATGTCTTCTATTATTATTATTTAACAACACAATCAAACTCAACCAGACCACTACAAGTTACAATTGTTACAACATTACAATTGTTTCTGTTAATCCCTTATTGTAGTGGATAAAATATATAAATACATAATATCCATTTCCTTCCTCGAGTCGTTTGTTGTCAGCAACAAACAATAGAACCAGCTAAAACAGTACATAGTGCATACCTTCCAACCTATGAACTTATCAAAAGTTTATTTATGTAGTCTTATTTCAATAATTCAACAATACAACCAAACTGAATTAGTATGAATCTTTCAATTTATTTCACATCTCAATACAGAGGCTCGTAAGAATTAATAACAGATAATCAAGGTAAAAATTGTATAAATCTTTAATCTATTCATTCAATTTTCTTCGTCTGGTATTGTTTTATTAATTAACAATTCATTAAAATCACTACACTTCTCAATTTAAGCTTTTCTTTTTAGTGAATACCATTTAATCAAATTATAACTCTACAAGTTGTAAAGTGTGAGTGGAAAAGCCTTCTGCTCCCTCGGAACTATATCCCTGATGAGGGATACGAAAGCAGAATTGAAGGTGGTGCCGTAGTAACAATTTTAATACAAACAAAGTGACAACAAAGTACCCCTGAGCCTAGTTTAACTCATGGTTCTTTGTAAATTATTTATGGTGCCTTAAAGTATTGCCTTCTTTAGCTGTGCCCTAACAGGGCCTATAATGGTACCTACTTAGTTTTAAGCCTCTTCAACATCTATTGTAACATTATGGAATGCAAATAAATATATATGAATATAAACATAACCAGATGTCATCATCTTTAAATATAAGTTACAATCTCCATATAAATTGTTCTTTATCAGTCAGTTTATTCAATTAATGGTTCAAAACTAATAAATACTAAGCAATGCTCTTTCTTAGTTGTTGACTGTAAAACACTTGTGGTTGTACTTACTGACTTGTTAAGGATGTTGTTGACACCCCACTGAATTCACTCCTCTGATCCTCCACAATCTTGGTTCCTATTTTATAAGTGGTCAGAATAGACTCACAACATCAATCAAGAAAATCATCATAAACTGTACATGTAATTTTCTGTGAGAAAAGGTCTAACATACAATATGTGCTGAAATTTAGTCTCAGAATAAAATGTCTAATCTCCCAGAAAATTACAAGATTTCCTGTCATAATGAGAGTATAGAGAGAAGTGTTAACTCGTATTGTTACCATCCATAAAAGTTCAGGTTCAGTTTATTTATAATAATCTATGTGTTTTACTGAGTGCCCTGGTATGCATTCAACTTTTTAATGGGCTAGGACAAATTACTTATTAATTGCCTAGTCTTTTATTCTTTAACCGTCTCACATACTTCTTTTTCAGTATGGTTTAATGTATTCTGATGGTATAGCTCCTGTGTAGTATCAGACAATTTTATGTCTAACTAATGTTGTTTTGTTCCAACTCAAACCTATCTCTTATTGACCCAATTGCCATATTCATTTATTAAGTTAATAATAATAGACTGCTTTCGATTCAGATTTCAAAGCCGAAAATTGATTATTTTGTATTTATTTGATTCTAGTATACATATCTTTAAGCACTTCGGGTTATTTTTAATGGTTGAGAAAACTGGTCTCAGCATCAAGTGGTGGATTCCAAATTAAAATGAAATCTTTCAAAAAGAACATAATATCTGATCTGGTTACTCAGATTACTGACACTACTGAGTTATATTTTCTTCTGATTAATTGACACTACTGATTTATATTTATTTATTATGCTTCAGTTTGTAAAATCCTTTAAGTAAATAATATTTACTACAATTGCTGCATCTTTACTGTGATTAAACTATCCTTAATGTGTTACGGTCCTATAACGTACCTGTTAGCTGTAATGTCATCCAACATTCAGATAGAATAAGCAGTTTAACTTTTTCTAGGTGAGGCAATTTACAGTTAATAATATGGAAAAGATCATTTAAAAAGATTACCATTTTTATAATTTTCACTTTAGATACTCTTTAAAATAATAACAAGCAATGATATTTGCTTGGAATGAAGTTTTACTTAACAATGATGTATGCTATTGGCAGAACCAACATATTGGTAAAACATACTTAGTGTCTGAAACATACTGGCTTGGAGCATTTAGTTTCATATAGTTACTTTATTAATAAAAACCAGTTTAGTGTTTATAGTACTTTAAAGTATTTGATTATCCATTATTAATACCTGTTATCACCGCTTTGGATGTACTTAGAATAGTCAAGAGCTGTGTCGCACGGTTTTTGTTGGTTGTCAATTAACCACTTTATTTTCTACTTCTATTTGTAATTGATTATGGTTATTTCAATTTTAATTATTGTAATATTGGCTTTATATCATGAAAATCCTATTGTTATATCCTATTTACTTATTTTTATAGGTACTTCCTCTGTCTATTTCAATAATGTATGTAAATAATGCATTAACACCAAATCGTTTGGCCATCATCCCCATAAACTATGCAATTAGCTTTACTTGCTTTATTTACTCTTTTCCCATAAATATTTTATGTATTCAATGTGTAGCAAAAATAACACCATACATAATTACTCAGGATATAAATGTTTACCTCAGAGTATCTGCCATGTTCCCAGCTGGTTTATGGATGTCTAATTAAATATATTGTTGTACATTTACTCACCTTAAAAATGCATGCATCAAATGGATCAATAGCAAACTCTGTTCACATCCATGTAAAACTGCACTTATGTGCAAAATTTTATTTTGAATGGCACCCATTATGTACAACAAAATATCTGTAACCTAGAGAAAACTCAGTACCGAAGCTCTGAAATGTCGGCTCAAATAGTTTTTAGTATATAGAGCTAAATGTTTCTGGTTTTATATTTGTATGCCATGACAAGTGGCAAACATGTTTTAAGCACATACCTTTAATAATTGTATTATCCTACATGCATGCACCTGCGTGTGTATGCATGTATACAAATGTTTGGGTAATTAAATGATTGTTTTCTATTCCATGGATTAAATTGGAATGAGAAAAAAAATATTAATGCTTATACCTGATTGTCCAATGTCTCGAGTACCTGTTTCATCGCGGCGGAGAAGGTGTCTAATCGCCATCAGGCGTAGTGTGTGTCAAGCAGTAATCTACACACAAGAATCTTGTCTGGTCGTCGTCATTATAGGCTCCACAAGTTGTTGACCATGTCGCTTTGTTTTCCTTGAGTAGAAAAGTCCTTGATGCATTATTGCGGTTGAGCAATCAGTGCTGTGGTCATCTCGTCTTCGTTTAAGTGTTTCGCATAGTGTGGCGTGATCATTATTTTTATTGTATTCGGAGCATTCGCGCCCCATTGGTAATTAGGCGTTTTCTGTTCTTCCCGCTTCTGATATTAGCTAGGGTATGATCTCCTAGCCTTAATCAGAAATAAAACGTCAATTCGTATCACAATAACTTCTTGTATTCACTTTTAAAACACAATTTAATATCAATCGTAATAAAACATAGTTTATCAGTCCACGAAGGAAGCGCGCGCTCTGTCTGTCAAAATCTTCCAAGGGTTGTCATCACGGTGGCAGCAGTGTTGCCCGTATAAAATAAAAGGATCTAACAGTAGTAAGAAGCCAGAAAGATACCTAGGGAGGAGGTTGCCCGGGTTACTGAGTTGAGTTGATTGAAATCATGGGCGTAGCGAGGTACGGGCAGGGAGGGGCAGCTGCCCCCCCCTGAGCGGGATGCGGGTCGAGCGAGCGAGAGCCGCGAGAGGCGAGGCAAGACATGGGCAAAATGTGTCATTAAAAAGAAAAGATAGATATGCATCTTTCAATCACTGGGATATGAATCACTCTTTCATATCTTTATATCAGTAGCTCAGTATAACTCAGTAGCTCGTTTAAACTCGAAACTCGTGTGCGGCTCACTCATTCAAATAGATCATTCAGATATAGTGATAGGTTGGTTGTTTGCATCTTTCTGATATATTGAGCGGTTGCGATTTAACAACTTTTTTTCTAATTAAAAAATATACTATTCTTATGAATCACCCAGCTGAGAGTGTCTATGCGATTTTTGGAAGCGATCAATTATCATTCCTTATTTAGATTCTTTGATATCCGCACTCGACCAGCGTTTTTCTAATGAACATTTACCAGCTTTTAGTTTAATGTCGATACATCCAAGTTCAATGTTAAATATGTCACTGGTTGATTTTAAAGAAAAATCGCAAGATTTCTGCCAGTACTATGATCTTCTTCTTTTTGAGCATGAAGCGGAATTATGGTATAAACTTTGGAAGGATAAAGGTATGGAAAAAGACGCTCTAGAAAAATTAGATCTTATTGATGTATTAAAGGAGGCGGACACTTTCTTCCCGACAACCAAAAAAGCCATACTTATTTTGTTGGCACAACCGTGTACAACAAGTAATATAGAAAGGTCTTTTTCTACCCTGAGACGTATCAAAACGTGGCTGAGGTCTACAATGACCGAAAACGTATGTTAAGCGTACACCGGAAAATTGTCCATGAAAAAAAAGATGAAATTGAGAAGTTTTTAATAAATTTTGTGAAGAACCGCGCAGATTACTCTTCAAATAATAAAGCTGTTTCTTATTGTTATATTTGTTTTTAATGTTTACCTCACCTCCACCACCAATGTTAGATACTCATATGTTAAAAATCACGATTAAAACAATGTAGTATGGGATTTTGCTAATCTGCCCCCCCCTGTATAGAATCCTGGCTACGCCCTTGATTGAAATACTGGTCAGTTCTCAGCTGCAGGTTAGACTAATGGTCTAGCTAGGCAACTGATGTTCATTCAAAACCACAGACGTACAAAATAACAAATTAAACTTGCAATTTACACCCCAACACACATGGCCTATAACACTTTAGGCGTGATGTTATACATCTGTCGCAATATAAATCAATTTCACACCTACTAACGCCATGTGCTCTGTAGACCTTCCATATTTTTATGGTAGTGTTAATTAATTAAATTGTATCGGTCTATTAAATTAAGTTATTATGGGTTGATGGTGAAGTGAAAAAACATTATATATGGTCGATAGGGTCGGTTTTTTGGGAGCGTTTTGGACACATTATTTGTATGTACCTTTAGGTTTCGATTAGTCGTGTGTGTGAGTGTGTGTGTAGAAGTCGTGGTGGCCTAGTGGACGAAGAACCAACCTCTCGAGTATGAGGGCGCCGGTTCGATTCCAGGTCAGGCAAGTACCAATGCAACTTTTTAAAGTTTGTATGTACTTTCTAAGTATATCTTAGACACCAATTACTGTGTTTCGGATGGCACGTTAAACTGTAGGTCCCGGCTGTCATTGAACATCCTTGGCAGTCGTTACGGGTAGTCAGAAGCCAGTTCGTCTGACACCAGTCTAACCAAGGGGTATCGGGTTGCCCGGGTAACTGGGTTGAGGAGGTCAGATAGGCAGTCGCTTCTTGTAAAGCACTGGTACTCAGCTGAATCCGGTTAGACTGGAAGCCGACCCCAACATAGTTGGGAAAAGGCTCGGAGGATGATGATGACCTTTAGGTTTCGATTAAAATGTTGACTTCTGTCCAAACTTTTTCTCAATACTTAGGTCCTAACTAATACTGATGCTTTGATTTCAATAATTTCTTAGTTACCTGATACAAAAAATAAGATACTTGTTTGTGAGGTAAACAACATTTATGTAGATCTCTTATGTAAGTATGAATTTTACAAGCTTTGCAAAATACCACTGCGTACTGTACTAAGTACCTATATTTTCCCGGCAATTTTCGCTTCACGACTAATTAGCCGAAGTACAGTCAAGGAGAAAAATCTTTAAACACTACATTGTGAAAGCAGACTTTAACAAAAAAATTTTTTTTTTTTTTTGCTTTAAGGACTTGCCTAAGATATTTATGAAATGGTGCAAGAAATTTTCCAACCACAAGATAAAGCCCATTATTAAAACTAACCACGATTTAAAACGGTTTTAAAACCTGTGTTAACAGTACAAGTATTGGTGCCAATTAAATTATTTATTTTAAGTAAAAGCTGGTGGTTAATGCTCAATCCTTCACCACGTGAGAGGAGGCCTGTGCCCAGCAGTGGAACGATACAAAGGCTGTAACAGTAACAGTAAGTAAAAGCTTTTGTCGTTCACTGTACGTGGAAATGTTATCCATTCTGCGCATCTGACGCAGTAGTTTAATTATAGATAGTTCAACTCAGATTTGCGCGCGGCCCTATGTGTGCGTCGGCTTGTAAATATACAACTTTCATTCGTGTGACAGTGACGTCGTCCGAGCATGACGTGTTCTTATCACTTTTTCTTATGGGTACAGTCGTTTACGAAAATACTAGTTATTCACGGAGAAATTATTAAGGAGTCAGATAAAGCGTTTCAAAAAATAAAACAACATTCAAAGCTTTTTATTATTAAACTAGCTGTTGCCCGCAACTTCGTCTGCGTGGGCAATATAGAATAGTCAAAATACTACTTATCCCGTAGGTGCATTCTTTCACGTGACAGTATAATTAGGATTACCACTTAGCAGTCGCATAGATTCAATGATCAAGGTTGTGTTGTGGATGTGACCATTTATCTAAACAAAAGAAGTAAAGTTTGTGACGTTGTGGAAATCTCTGGATCTAGTCAGCCAATTTGGAAAATTATTACGTATGGTGCGTAAGTAATTTTCACAGGAAATAGCTATAATCTATGTCTATATGCTTTGAGTCTGATAAAGCTGTCATTTGTACATTTTCTGCAGCTGCTGCGACTAATCAGAAGCCAGAAAGTCTGTCAGTCTTACCATGGATATCGTCTTGTGTAGTTGACTGGATTGAAGATAGGTAGATAGGTAGTCGCTCCAAGCAAAATATTGGTACTCAAACAGATTCGGTGACTGGAAGCCCAACACCAACATAGTTAGGGAATAGCTGGATGGATGATAAAATGAGTCATCATCATCAGCAGGCGCATAGGGTAGGATAGTTTCATTTATTCACTATGGTAAGGCTGACCCCACATTAGGCGTGCGCGATCCTCGGGCGTGTGAGTAGCGCGGGCGTCGCGAGCGCGCTGCGTGAACGTCGCGTTTTGCTGCCCTGCGGCATGTGTGAAGAGTGCAAGCGACGCGCTCGCGGCGAGCACGCGGCGCTCGAGTTGCGTTCTTACCCCTTCGCCCGCTATCCCCGCCGCCCGCTAAACGCCTTAGCAGTTAAACGTCAAGTCGAGCGCGCTGCAAATGCCGCAGGGCAGCAAAACGCGACGCTCACGCAGCGTGCTCGCGACGCACGCGCTTCTCACACGCCCGAGGATCGCGCACGCCTAATGTGGGGTTAGGTCTAAACCGGGAGGGACTCCACTGAAATGTTTGCATTAGTTCACGAATAGGCAAAATGTACGTATCTGTGAGAGTCCACTTCATGTGTTCGTACTTGAAACCGGCAGTTTTGCCAAGATTTTCAAAATGTACGCTCGCAATTTGTCATTTCTTGGTGGAGCCAGCAAATCAAAAGAAACAGAAGTGTTGTATACTGTGCGTCACTACCGCACACCGGGAAAATTTCGCTCTTGCGGAGGACGTTTATATACCATATTTTGTGTCACACGTAAACAGGACGACAGTAAGTATCCACCGAAACACTTTCAAAGATCTGATGAACGAACAAATCAGACCTGAGTTGGTCACCTGGGGCCAATCAGAGCTCTATGAAGCGATCATACGCTTTGGCTCCTACTGTTATTGTGGTTTCTGAAAATGTATTCACCTCATTCAACGATGAATGTAATTCTGATGGTACTATTAAGAACACTTGCTTAGCGCAAAAGCTGACGTTGGCAGGCCGACTCTTTTGACTTCTCTAATAGGATACCATTGGTTTTTGTGCAATGCACACCTGCAATGCATGCTGGATTAGGATAGGATATAGGTGGATAGGATTTGCAGCAGAGAACAATTCTGTCTTTGTAATTGAATGACATCAAACGTAGTTTTATATATAAAAGGTGTTTTTTTAGACTTGGCTCGGGTCTTACTGAGACTGTTCGTAATCGTGAACAGTGTATTTGCGATCAGAAGTTGAAAGTAAGCATGTCTCTGGTATGCGACGCGTAATTTGTACGTTTCCAGACGCATAAAGCATTTTACGTGTGTATGGTATTAAATCAAGAAAGCTCCCATTTCTTATCTGCACTTTGTATCTGGGCTTGTTTTTAAAGCTACAGAAGCCTACATTACCTACCTCACGCTTAGTAGCGCTTGCGAGAGATAGATCTTCCTTTCTTCTAGGATTAAATTTACATATTTTGCATCAGAAAAAATAATTAAGGTCTACTTAATACTACTCACTCAAAGTAATTTGTTTTAAGGCCACCACATTAGTGGAAGATAAGCTAAACTATGTTTATGAAAAAATCCTGATATGAACTCCATCTGTAACTTTAAATGATAATTAATTGTTCCACTAAAGTCATAATTTTTGACATAATGTTCAAAAAATAATTTAGATGGCACCGTTTTAAATTTGGCTGAGAACTATTAATTTTCCTTTCATCAAGGTAATAATTATAGTTGGATTTTGATGTGGTACAGCAAACTGACAAACACTATTGAAATGTCTATCGAAAAATTACACTACGTGTTAAAATATGGTGAATTACGGAAAATACACAACTCCATCTGTTGAAATAATAATCCTCTATAAAGAATGTATGGTAATTAATTGTCATTTACCACCTCGCTCTTTTGACAAATTTGATGTATTTTTACCACAGATGGAGCTACTTTAACCTTGGCTAAACAAAATTTTCATATTTTTTTTTCTTCCGAAGTTACTTATAAAGGTGTGATTTTCTGTGTAAAGATTAATAATAGGCCGAACAACTAATATAAGTACAACATTCAAATGTACAGTTTTGACAAACAGATTGCGTGTCGTAATATTTTACATCTTGAATTCACAAAATTAATCATATCTTTTGATAGAGTGAATCGATTTCGATGAAACAAAAACTAAGTAATACCCCAAGTTACGTAGAATTTTTGTATATAAGCATTGTCTGCATTGAATTCGTAGATTTTACGTGAATCCCGAACAAACAAACAGATAAACAGACAAACAGACAAACAGACAAAAATGACAAAAATGATGGAAATGGGTTCTGTTAGTTATCCTTTAACATGCCGGCTATTTTTTTTGTCAATTTCTTCAATGTACAAAAATTACTTTTCTACAGATTTATTATATGTATAGATATAGTTTTTCATTATTTACTTTCAAATTGACATTGACAGTATCTAAGCATTAAATACTCCTTAAATACATAATTTCTAGCCCGGGGTACGCGGGCAATAAATAAAAGTGTGGACTAAGAATGTAAAAAGAGGTATAATCTAGTATAATAATGTAAACAAAATGTGTGGGGAATTTTAAAAAGTTATATTGCTTCGCATAATGTCGACCAAAATAACAAAATAATGAAACTCATAAATGAACGTTTAAGTCAAAATGATGAAGGGATGTGGCGTAATACTTGTCGACATGTACAAAAGAAAAAAGAAGAATACTATAGACATTTTGACATGGAGTCAGAATTTATAATTCACCTTGGAGAGTAGCGAATCCGAAATTCATCATTTGATTTTTCAAATAGCGATTACAACCCCTAAATAACTGTATTGTACCCGACTGTACCTCTTGTCACGCACACAAAGTTACTGTATATGTACAAGGGTTACCCACACATAAGGCCGCGCGCACGACTGAGTTCAACTTACTATAACACCGCTTTGCCGTCACTGCGAGATGTCAGAATAACATAAATGTGAACTATTTTATATTATGAAACGAAGAGTATGACTTTAAAAATATTTTCATTGGATGAAAATAGTGAATTAATAATATTAATAAATGCAACAGTGAAACTTTTTTTTGAATTCCGTTTGCGATTGCCAGGTTTAAATTGTTTATTATTTGCTATGGTTTGTACAAAAAAAATGTAAAACAAAAAATATATATTAAACTAGTACAGTAATACTCCAACAACCCTTACATACGTCTTTGCAAAAAGAAACCTCATTTTCTATTCATTATTCCTTTAACCTCCTTAAATCCTTCATTGACATTAATGGGTCCCTCCTGCTCTTCTAGGAAGTCGGTTAAAAAACAACTTGTATATGCTACTTACCATCAAAACAAGCATATTTAATGAACACAGCTCCTGGCGACCAACTCTTCGACGGAGGAAAGTCCTCATACAGCAGAAAGTTGCAATGATTCACGCCTGTACATCTGTAACAAACGAAATAGTTATTATTAACAACAATAATAATGTCCTCCTAGCCAATTATTTATCGGCTACGGCGGCTATTCTCATATAAGCAGGTTAGCCAACTGCGCAGGACATATTATAGTGCACGAGCATTTGCGCAGACACAAGTGCACTCACTATTCCTTTACTCTCATAGCCCGATGGGCTGGCAATCCGACACGACCGGAAAGAAATCAGGCGCAGGACCGACATTAACGTGCTCTCCAATGCATGGGTGAATCAATCAACAACTTCCAGACTACGGGCTGCTTTGTGAAAGTTTTAGAAAACCCACAAAGCGATTTCGGCCGGGAATCGAACCCGAGACCTCGGGCACAGCAGCCAAGCTTGCGACCACTAGACCAACGAGGCAGTCAACAATATATGTATAAGGTAACAATAGGTCATACAGACTTAATTTCACGAGTTATCTATACTTAATATTATGAAGCTAAAGAGTTTATTTGCTTAAACGCGCTATTCTCAGAAACTATTGGATTGATTGGAAAAATGTTGGTGTTTAAGTTGTCTACTTATCGAAGAAAGCTATGGACTACTATTTATCTAGGTGTATGGACTAACTCCCAATGGAATGCTGGTAAAACCGCAGGTGGAAGGAAGTCCTAACATTATAGTACTCAACGAATAACATTAAAGCAACTGAACCGATTTAACTAAATCGGTTATAGTTTTGTACAAGTCCGTAAAGAAGTTTCCGTAAAGCTTTGGTTTCCTAGGAAAGCGGTGCCGTCATATAGCGGCCGTAATACAGCGGTGAATGACGTCACTAGAACGTTGTCTATGTAAACAAAATGGGGCGGTTTCCTAGAGAGCGGTAACTGACGCCGTAACTTCAAAAAGCGGTGCCGCCATTTGCATGACGGCCGTCTTGACGGTGTCAGATAGTTTGGTGAACGTTTTATTGAAAGCGGTGAAGCTTTTTTAATACGTATTTGTGTTTTTTTTTCGGAACAACGTCAAAAATGAGTTCCAACTCTTGGAGCAGCGAGGACGACGAAATTTTAATAGATTTCGTTCGTAACCACGAAACAGTAAATAATATAAAAAGTAAAGATTATAGAAAAAGTCAACTAAAACAGAATTGGTGTCGTGAAATTTGAGAAATATGAAATAAAACAGGTTAGTAAGTATAATACAACTAACAAAAAGTTTATGACGGTGTGTTAAAACGGCCGTGGAACTTTCCACATGTCATCACCGTAAAGACGACCGTCTATTTGCCTCCGTAATATTACGGACGCTATATGACGGCACCGCTTTCCTAGGAAACCCAAGCTTAAGCGAAACAAACTTGTAGGTAAGTTCTTTCTTCTACTGTTCATAATAAGAAAAGCTCCGTAAACATTAAGATAAATCCTTAATACATTAAGAGCTCCTTCATACATCCTCAAGTAATTCTCATATACTTAAATATTAAGAGTACCCGCACACTGCAAACTATTAGTTGGCCGATTGTTTGGGCTCATCCCTACTAATATTATAAATGCGAAAGTAACTCTGTCTGTTACGCTTTCACGTCTAAACCACTGAACGGATTTTAATAAAAGGTACACAGACAGAGTTGACCTTGAGAAAGAACACAGGATAGTTTTTATCCCGGACTTTTGAAGAATTCTCTTGGAAACGCGATATAACCGAACTCGACGCGGGCGAAGCCATGGGCGGAAGCTAGTAAATCATAAAGATGAATGGCAGTACACACATTACAAAGATCAGGTATTTAGCTGTATCAGACGGACTGGAAACTTTGATTGGAATCAAGATTTTCTTTAAGAGGCTGAATGCACCCAAAACACTCTCTTTCTCTCGCGTACGTAAATAGGTACGACAGACAAAGAGAGAGAAGCCTGTTGACGTGACGTTCGTAACTTTCGTAACATACATATAAATTAATAGCTTTAAAGTGAGTTGGGTAATCACAAATAAAAAAATTTACCAAGTTCTGTATTTACATATGGACTCGTAAATGTTACTTTAATCAATGTACATACGTTGATAAGTAATACAGATATTTTTGTTGGAAGATTATTTTAGAGGTAAGTTTACATTTTTTTTGTATCGAGAAAACTTTTCGAGAACGTGTTTTGAAATTAACAAGGTTCTCAGAAATTTGTTCAAGATTAACATATATTTTTTAGCCGTCAAAAACTGTATAGATTTGGCCAAAAAATTGTTTGAAAAAAGCCAATCTCGGCATTCAGCCCCTTAAATATATTTTTTGCCAAGCATTGGGCCGAAAATCGATCTCAGTGGCGTGCACTTGGAGAGGCCTATGTCCAGCAGTGGACTGCGATAGGCTGATGATGATGATGATGATGAAGCATTGGGCCAACTGTCGGCCGACTGTTTAGTCTGCAATGTAGCTAAAGCTACAAGTACAGAGAGAAACTGTGTAACTGTAATATGTGACAGTCTATTGCTCGGTAAGCACTTTAATCTCCGAATTAAGTGCTTCATGAAGTCTTATGAGTACTTCAGAACAATTTATTACTTGCAAGTCGCTTGAATATCAATTGAACAGTAGGAGTTTGTACCAGTACACATAAATGTGGTAGTTATAGGAGTAAATCGTGAAGGGATGAACAGTGAAACATAAAACAAGTACATCTATACTAATATTAGAGGTATAAAGCTGAAGAGTTTGTTTGTTTGTTTGTTTGTTTGAACGCGCTAATCTCAGGAACTACTGGTCCGATTTGAAAAATTCTTTCAGTGTTAGATAGCCCATTTATCGAGGAAGGCTATAGGCTACTTTTTATCCCGGTATGGGAAGTAGTTCCCACGGGATGCGGGTGAAACCGCTGGCAGAAGCTAGTAATACATATGTAATTGTAGAGGAAAACAAAGTGACCAAGTTCAATTCTGTTTTAACATAAAATCTATTTTGAAGAAAATAATTTATGAATAGAACATTTAAAAAAAGGAGTACACGTCAAATTACTTTTCCAGTCCGAAATTGGCTGCGCGAGGCTTCGGATAGATTCAGGAAGCAAAGTTATTTTCCGATAACTTCTTTAAACTTTAAATATAATAAACCATTGATACAGTTGTTAACAGTGAGAAGTACATATTACATTTTTAAATAATCCCGATTTTTTTTCATAACTTTGCCGGGTTTAATACTGAAACTCAAGGACATCTATTTTATACAAGCTATACAATGTAATATACTAATTATTACATAGAAAAGAGACATGACGAGGGTAGTCATAAAAATGTACGACTTCATAAAGACCGCTTTGTGAATTTTCATCACGTATGTGTTAATAGAATTCAGTTTAATTTCGTGTTAATTTAGCTTTGTTAGTAACTTGGATGGTGGCACTGAAAAGTTTTATTCAGAAGGACAAAACAATGAGAGTTAAATAGAAGCTTTTAATAATGTATTCTCATAGCAGTAACTAATGTCATTTAAGTCTTCCAATCTTTTTTTTAACGACGTCAAAAATCATCATCTGACCCCTCCCGCTGTGGGTTTTCAGCGGTGAGGGAGTATCAGACTCTTACTGACTAAAAACTGTCGTGTTCCGTCATAGGCCTTTTATGTACCAAGGCCGCGGTAACTTTTTCGAACAATCCCGTAGCCCCGGCAGAGTCTTCCAATCTCAAGGAAGTTTTCAGTTAATTTGAGTACATTCATAATTTAATACGTAGGATTTGTTTTAATCTATTCTTTATCGATTTTATTTCATCTTGTTTTCTAAAATAATCTGAGAAATGTCATGAAAACGCTTATTTTGCAAATCAATAACCTCAGCTGTCGGCATTTTTTTCTAATGGTCCATTTCTAAACATTTTGTATGGACTTAACCTTCTGAAAGTTTTGTCATCTGGTAGACAGTGCTAACTAGGGGCTCGTGTTACAACATAATTAAATGTTCAATTGTTAATTAAATATCTCGTTAGAGGGAAATTAATGTTTAGCGAACATTTGTTTTACCAAATTCAAAAGAAAGGAAAAACAAGTGTAACAAGATAATTAGTTACTTTGATGTATTTTAAAGCTTTTTATCTGACTTCTAAAAAAGCAGAAAGTTCCCCATTTGTCGTAACCTTTTGTTATGTAAAATTTAAGTTGATTGTAACTATACCTTATTTCTTCTATTTGAAACATCTCCAAATATTTTTTTAATCATAGTCAGTTGTGCCATTTCTCCGAGTTCAGGCTTTTGTAAGTCTGTTCTGCCATTTTAACCCATTAGATTTTCAAATTTATCTCAGTAAGCATGCATAAATTCCTATAAACGAAGCAAGATGTTTAATATTCCGCCGGCGTTCACCACTTAAACCTATGTAAGTCAAGGGTTAACACCCTATAAGCGCAAAAGGGTTAACTCATAAGTTATGTGATTGCTAATTAGAACCCGAGGTACTGTTGTGTAAGGATCTAGAGGTAATAAAGGTATTGTAAAGGAAAATAATTATTCTTGTTGACCATACTCGCTATTATTATGATTTATTGGAAATAATTATAGCGAATTGTACATTTATACTAATATTATAAAGAAATACTAATATTAGAAGAAACTTTGTTTGTTTGTCTGTTTGGTTGTAATGGATAAACTCAAAAACTACTGGACTGATTTTAAATATTCTTTCACCATTAGAAAGCTATATTATCTGCGAGTAACATAGGCTATATTTTATCCCGGTGTTCCGGCTATGTTCGAGCCATCACTGACGTCACGCCGGCGGCTGCGGGAGCGAGGCGCGCGGCGGCCGCGGGCGGGGGACACTCGCTATATACCAGCATAAAAGAACGCACGCGCCTTGTCTAAATTTTTACTTAATAATTCTAAATGTAAATTGGAGTATTAAACTTGTCAATTTCTTAATATTTCGTTATTATTTGTCCCACCCGTGGACAAAAGTGGCGACCGTGACAGGACTTAACCAGTAATTCGTCGTAAAAAGTTGATTTGAACAATACCCATTTGAACAATAACGGAATATCGGTAACGACGTAACCGGATCGCGAGAAGTGAGGTGGCTGCCGGGTGTGCTTCGGCTGCATTTCTGAACCAGGGGAGTGCTCTTTCCTCTTATTCCTTTAATCCAATAGTCCACGCCTTTTATTTGTGTATAAGTGTTAGATTCCGAGATTGTAATATTACTAGAATATATTACCTTACAAATAAGTGGCTTGTAATCATTCGCGAGTGTCAATTACTATACATATATCGCCACAGTGTGTACATCATATGCTTAATCGTGGATTTAGCTATTCTTTATGCTTCCAAATTGCACGACGCAACGAGTGGTTCCATAATTATAATCACCGTCTTAATTACTTAATTAGTGCATTAAATAAGTCATAAGTTCGTGCGTGCTTGCTTCTTAAATACATAATTACAGCTAAACATTCATTTCAACTATCGCAAGCGTAATGTTCTTCCGTATAACAGCTAAATACCAAGCTTAAAAATTATTTTGTGACCTTACCCACATTGTCAAATCTTAATTCGATTATTTTACGGTTAATCCGTTTTCTAGCTACTTTTCATGCCCTAAACTTATTAAAATCGATATACTAAACAAAGATATTCACGACAAGTGGCCGAATAATTCCAGGGAATCGGTTGATCACGCGCAGTGCGTGTGACCTACATTCAACCGGCCGGCTGGAGCGCAGGTGCACCGTGGTGTTCGCCGCGTGCATTATCAGCTGCGCAGATTGGATCGCCGCACAATCAACATTGTGGTTTGATGAACATTTATTATCTTAACTAATTCGTTTATTTGTCCTTAACAATGCGTTCTGGAAGTGATGAAAGTCAAGACAACGCGTCGGTAAACGCAACCTTAAAGGAATTAATAAGTTTAAGAGGTACTAAAAAAAAACCGGCCAAGTGCGAGTCGGACTCGCGCACCGAGGGTTCCGTACAAATCTTGTATAGATAAAAAGTGAGTCTCGCGCCAACCGTTCAGTTTAGAACATCATAGTTATGGTAATTTCGTGAGAGTCAAAATAGTTAATATTTTTTATTTTATAATATAACTAAAATAGTAGGCCAGTACCTTGTAAAAGTTATTTTATTAAAGTTATTCATATACAACATTTTATAGTCATCATTCAGAAATCTGATTGAAAATAACTAATTATGTCTTAAAGGTCATTGGGCATATCTGACCCATCATCCTCCATCCTCCGAGCCTTTTTTACCCACGACGGAACGGAGCAGGTATATGCGTTTAGGGTGAGAGATGTGTGTTTGTGTGTTTGTGTGTGCGTTTGTGCAAAGTAATGTTCCCACATATCTTCTAAACTAATGATCTGATTTTGATGCGGTTTTCAATAAAGGGTTTGTGTTCGTTGAGTTCATGTTCTTAGATAGGTGTCATGGCTGTAACTCACTAGGGGGCGCCACAATATTAGTCCAAACAGCAAAGTAATGTTCCCACCTACCTTCTAAGCTAATGATCCGATTTTGATGCGGTTTTCAATAACGTTTTTGTGTTCAATGAGTTCATGTTCTTAGATAGGTGTCATGGCTGTAACTCACTAGGGGGCGCCACAATATTAGTGCAAAAGAGCAAAGTAATGTTCCCACCTACCTTCTAAACTAATGATCCGATTTTGATGCGGTTTTCAATAACGGTTTTGTGTTCGATGAGTTCATGTTCTTAGATAGGTGTCATAGCTATTAATCACTAGGGGGCGCCACAATATTAGTGCCAAACAATGTTACAATATAATCAAAACGTCCGATTACAATTCTGTTTTCGTCACCAATGTGTACGTGCTTAATGCATGTTCCCAAATAATAAAAATTACGCCTGTAACTCACTAGAGGGCGGTACAATATCGGTGCAAAATAATATTGCAATAACATATTATATAGACTATAATTCGTATATGTTCTCTAAAAAGTCTGAAATAAAATTAAGCAAAATTAAAAATTTTGAAAAAACCCCCGACGGTAAAAATCTTATTGAAAAATAATAAAATAATTCCCAACTATGTTGGGGTCGGCTTTCAGTCTAACCGGATGTAGCTGAGTACCAGTGCTTTACAAAGAGCGACTGCCCTATCTGACCCCCTCAACCCAGTTACCCGGGCAACCCAATACTCTTTTGGTTAGACTGGTGTCAGACTTACTGGCTTCTGACTACCCGTAACGACTGCCAAGGATGTTCAATAACAGCCGGGACCTACAGTTTAACGTGCCATCCGAAACACAGTCATTGGTGTCTAAGATATACTTAGAAAGTACATACAAACTTAGAAAAGTTGCATTGGTACTTGCCTGACCTGGAATCGAACCCGCGCCCTCATACTCGAGAGGTTGGTTCTTTGCCCACTAGGCCACCACGACTTATCTGATCCGCTTTGTAAAAAGTGGCGGACATGAATCAAAGTAGTTTTAAATCGTGGAGAATGGTATGACGTTTCTTGGAATATAAATATTTTATTAAAATTCCATGGAGACGAATGTCCAGGATCGTTTGAAAAATATAAAAGACAAGCAGAGGATTGTAGAGGTTGCAATGCTAGTTTTTATTGTTAAAGACTTTTCATAAAGAAGGAAGATGCCAATTCGGATGACCAGGATCTGATGATTATCTGGAAACCCTGAGTTATCGAGGGCAACTCTTGAATATTGTAGGCACGCATCGAATAAAAACCAGACATGTGACTGTATTTTTGAGGGTACTGGTAAACAGTAAAGGTTTGGAGCTGATTTGATTATGGAGACTACAGAGAGTCGAGGGAACTCCTGAACGGTATGTTGCAACTACCACGTGTTTGGGCTTATTTTATTCGTATTGGCGAAGACTTTCCACATAGATAGGTTTGACTGCCATTGTGGGATCGATAGCAAAGATCAGATATAGTTATGGGAACTCTTTTACAATTTATAACGTAACCTTGTGTGGGAGCTTATTTTATTTTAGGTGATGAGAATTCACTACTAACTTGGGTTAAAGCAGCCATTGCAGGAAGGGGATCTTTTATTTTTGAGGGATTAATCACCTAACGAGCCCCAGTTTCATGTTTTTTTCGAAACTGCCTGACGACTTGTAACTGTCGAATTGTAACAACGACTGCTAGAGAGTAGAATTCGGGGCTGCTGGCTTTACGTTTCTAGAGCCTTGACAAAAGTGTTATTCTGTCCCTTTCTTTGTTTTATAAAGTCGGCTTTATTTTATTTTGTAGCATTTTACAAACAAATTCAACTTCAAACATATAAAAAAGCAACAAGAAAACAAAAGCAAGAACGAAAATGAAAAGATGTTAGGTGCATCGGAAGATGTTAGGTGCATCGGTCTAGAAGTCGGTATCTAGAGGATGCATCTATATTTATTTAACCACCGAGATCTAGACCGATGCATATAAACAGTTTTCTTGTTATTTTTGGGAGTTGTTTTTTTTTTTTTGTAAAAAGTTTTTATTTTTAACTTTTGTGAAAAGTTCTCGTCAATACGAATAATATAAGCCCAAACACGACGTAACTAAAACATGCCGTTGAGGAGTACTCTCGACTTTCTCACGTCTTCATCATCAGGTAAGCTCTAAACCTTCACTGATTGATAGTATCACCAGACATACATCTGAGGATCAAGTTTTAATCCTATGCATGCCTACAATTTCTGATAGTTGCCCTCGATTTCTCAGGATTTCCATCATCAGATCCTGACCTGATGACAATGGGAATAAACGGCGAGTATACTCTTTCACTACAAAGAAATGATTTCTCAAATACGTCAAACTTGGTCGTTTAAATTCTCCATTGAAATGAGGAAAATATTTGATGTTTACACCTGACTTTTTAATATTTTATGTAACTTCAAATTTATCATTTTCGCAATTTTTCCTTTATCTGTAATACATAACGTTGCTTCGTGCCGAATTTCAAGATTCTGAGTTCACGGGAAGTACCTTGTAGGTTTTGATTCCCTAGCGTGTGACGGAAATTCGTCTAAGGTGTCGGTATAACTGCTGTATCTTTTGATCGCGTTAACTTAGAAGTTTGATTTTTTCACTGCCTAAAGGGACAATAGACCTTGGTATTTGGTGTAAATTTCAATTTGATACCTTTATTCGTTCGTGAGAAATAAGGTAGTAAGTTTCATTTTATTAAAATATTTTTTTTATATTATATAACTAAAAAAATGAGATTTTCGAAATTTTTCCTATATTTGCATTATATGACAATGCTTCGTGCCAAATTTCAAGGCTCTGAGTTTACGGGAAGTATCCTTTAGGTTTTGATTCCTTTGCGAGTGTCGAAAATTTGTTGAAAATATCGACATAATCGGCTGTATCTTTTGATTGGCTTGGCCTAGAAGTTTGATATTTTCACAGCTTAAAGGGACAATAGACCTGAGTATTTCATGTGAATTTCAGCTTGATACGTCCACGCGTTCTTGAGATAAAGGGTCTTGACAGACAGACAGACAGACAGACAGACGGACAACAAAGTGATCCTATAAGGGTTCCGTTTTTTCCTTTTGAGGTACGGAACCCTAAAAAGGTCAATTAACTAAGTTTAATAATTTCGTAACTACTTTATCTGACATTCCTGTTCAAAGCGTTACAAATAAACAAAATAAGGAGTTGATTGTTCGTTTAAATAAAATAGAAGGCATAATTCATGAATTCGATGAAATTCAAAGCAAAATTGAAGTAATGACCGAGGAGCCTAAACAACTCATTGAGCGAGATTCATTCGAAGATCTTTATTATTCTAGTATAGCGCTCGCTCAGGAAGCTGCTGAGTCATACTTGAAAGCTAATCCTGATCAAAACATTGACTCAAATAGTCAACCCTCTTATAAATCTGCGCACACGGCGTGCAATCATATGAACAATATTAAGCTTCCAACAATTAATTTATCAACCTTTGATGGTAATTACCTCAAATGGCTTGAATTTAGAGACACTTTCGACGCCTTAATAAATACAAATGAATCAATTTCCGAAATAAATAAATTTCATTATTTGAGGTCATCTTTGGTAGGCAGCGCAACTGTAGTCATTAAATCAATTGAATTCACCGCTCAAAATTATAAAGTAGCATGGGAATTGTTATGCGCTCGTTACGATAATAAGAAAATTTTGATAAATAATCATTTGAAGGCTTTATTTGCTTTAGAACCGTTAACTCGTGAGTCACACAAAGCTATTCTATTTATGATTGATCATGTACTTAAAAACTTGAGGTCGCTTGAGACTTTAGGTCTACCCACTGATAAGTGGGACGTTTTGATCATCTACATTATGTCTACGAAATTGGATTCAGTTACCTTATCTAAATGGGAAGAACACAAAAACCATTTCACAGACTACCCTTCGTTAAATGAATTTATTAAATTTATACGTAATCGGGCAGACATTCTTGAGACAATGTTTGTTAATAATAATAATGACAAAACAAATCAGAAGAGTTTTTCTTCACGAAAGGAATTAAATTTGTCCAATAGTGATAATAATAAAAAAAAATCATTTCAACAAAGGAATTATAAAAGTTTTGTAGCTTCTGCTAATAGCAAAACCAAACATAATAATAACATGGACAACCGTACATGTCCATACTGCAATCAAAGGCATAGGATTGTTGAGTGTAGCACATTTAGAGACTTGACACCACAAGTCAGGTCAAGTGAAGCCATAAAACTTAATCTTTGCTTGAACTGCTTGAGGAGAGGCCACGAAGTAAAGGACTGTCGCTTAGAGGGAAATTGTCGTGTTTGCCAACAAAGACACAATGCGTTGCTACATGTGGATCAAGACAATGATAAGAATCAACCAATCTTAAAATCATTATCGGTTGCGATGCCAGCCCAGTCATCAAGTCAGGTTCTCTTAGGTACTGCAGTGGTGCAAGTTATAGATCCTAAAACTAAAAATACTTACCGTGCCCGCGCGTTGCTCGATGCAGGCAGTCAGTCATCATTCATTACAGCAAACCTAAAGAATAGAATGAACTTAACAACTCAAAACACTAGTTTTTGCGTTACCGGTATCAACAATGCTCCGGTACACTTATCGAACAGCTGTGAAGTGATAATTCAGTCATTAATCGGTCCATTTGCCATGCACCTTAAATGTTTAGTGATGCCTAAAATAACTGGTCACTTACCTAACATTCCTGTGGATATTTCGCGTTTTATTCTACCCGCGAACATAAAGTTAGCCGATCCTAATTTTAGTCAACCATCAGAAGTTGATCTTCTTTTAGGTGCAGAAGTATTTTTCGATGCCATGTCTCCAAACAAACTTAAAATGGGGCCAGGGATGCCCATCCTCCAAGATACTCAATTCGGATGGATTGTGGCGGGACCTCTTAATATTTCAACAGGTTCTCTTAATAAATCAGATATCAAAAATACCGTCTGTAACTTTACTAAAGAAATAAATAATAACTTAACAAAATTCTGGAATCTTGAGGAGGTTTCTACTTCAAAACTACCTTCATCGCCTCACGATGAATTCTGCGAGCAACATTTTGTTGACAATACTACCCGTTTGGAAGATGGTAGATTTTCGGTTAAAATGCCATTTCTTGAGAATCCTGAAACTGCGCTTGGTGAGTCGTATTACATGGCTGAAAAGCGATTCTTAAACATTGAAAAGAAATTAATGAAAAATTCAAGCTTAAGAGAACAATATCATAATTTCATCAAGGAGTACGAGGATCTTGGTCACTTAACCAAAATAGACAGGCCACCCTTCGGTTATTTTATACCTCATCATGCGGTGATACGGGAGACAAGCGAAACAACAAAACTCCGGGTCGTCTTTGATGCGTCAGCAAAGACTACATCAAAAAAATCTTTAAATGATATTCAAGCGATAGGCCCGACAGTTCAAGACGACTTATTTGACATTTTAATTCGATTTCGTCAGCATAAATATGTTCTATCGGGTGACATAACCAAATTTTTTAGACAAACCATGATAGATAAGTCTCAAAGAAAGTTACAGCTTATATTATGGCGCGATGATGATTCAAGGCCCATTAACATTCTACAGCTTAACACTGTCACATACGGTACCGCTGCTGCACCGTTTTTAAGCACAAGGTGTCTTAAGCAATTAGCAGATGACTGCACAGATCCTATGATATCAGAAGTCATAAAACATGATTTTTATGTGGATGACCTCCTGACTGGTTCTTCCAACCAAAATGACTTATTACACATTCATAAAGGTGTGACAGACACATTGGCTTCAGCTTGTTTTCCCATTCACAAATTCCGTACTAATTGTCCACAGATATTCACATCTGCAACGGAAAACACAAAATCACTCGATCTTGATAAGGAAGCTAATGTTTTAGGAGTTCTGTGGGCTTCAAACACAGACTCACTTAAATTTTCTATTAACTTAAATACAGATACACAACCACTGACAAAACGAAATATTCTGTCTAATACGTGCAGAATATTTGACCCTCTTGGCCTTCTGAGCGCTTGCACAATCACTTTAAAAGTATTGCTGCAAAAATTGTGGAAACTAAAATTAGAATGGGATGATCCTGTCCCACATGATATTAAAAGGCTGTGGGAAAAGGTAATTAGCCATCTTAACCTTTTTCTTTCAATATCAGTTCCAAGGTACGCGATGTGCTCTTCACCTGTTAAAATGGAACTGCATTGCTTCGTGGACGCCTCCCAAGACGCTTACGCAGCGTGTGTGTACATACGTTCGCTTGATGCTGATGACGTAACAACTATTAGACTTTTGTGTTCGAAAACTCGTGTAGCACCCTTGAAACCTGTGACAATTCCGCGACTTGAATTGTGTGCGGCACTGCTGGGTGCTCGCCTTATGAATAAAGTTAGTAACGCACTTCGTTGTAAAATTAACAATAAACATTTTTGGTCTGATTCAACCATCACATTAGGTTGGATTAAAACTCAGCCTAAATTATTAAAAGCGTTCGTTTGTAACCGTGTTAATGAAATACATGAGCTTACCGAAAGAAACTCGTGGAGATACGTCCCAACTGATCTTAATCCCGCGGACTTGGCTTCAAGAGGGGTAGCACCTAGTGTACTCATAAACTCTTCCTTGTGGTGGGAAGGCCCGTCCTTCCTCTTAAACGCGGCATCAGAATGGCCTACTCACCCAAACATAAAAGTAGATTTACCAGAAATTAAGGTTCACAATACTCGAGAAACTTATAAATTCATTAACTTTGATAATTATTCAAGTGCTACAAGGCTCAAAAGGGTCTATGCTTATGTTTATCGATTTATCAGTAACTGTAAAAGTTCAATTAAAAACAAGTCATCGTTGACCAAGGTTGAACTACAAAATTCTCTTAATTTTCTCATAAAAATGGCTCAGCGAGAATGTTTCTCACATGAAATCGACACTTTATCTAGAGGGAAGTCTCTTAACCCTAAATCTCATATTTTAAATTTATCTCCATTCATCGATGATATCGGTGTGTTGAGAGTGGGCGGTCGACTAAAAAATGCTGCTATTAAATATGAGAAAAAACATCCAGCGTTGCTAGATTCAAAACATAATTTCACAAGAATCTTAATGACAGCTGATCACCTGCGTCTTGGTCACGCTGGCCCTCAACTTCTACTATGTTCGTTTAGAGAACAGTTTTGGCCTATAGGAGGCAGAACTTTAGCTAGAAGTATAGTTCGTAAATGTATAATATGCAAAAGGTTTAAAGCAAAAACTTTAAATCCATATTTTGGTGATCTGCCTACAAGCAGAGTCACTGAATTTTATCCATTTCAGATCTGCGGAACTGACTTCGCTGGTCCCTTCATGATCTCCAGTAAGAAGGGTCGTGGCAATCGGGTGTCTAAAAGTTATTTGTGCATATTTATTTGTTTTGCTTCAAAAGCAGTACATCTCGAGACAGTCAGCGATCTCAGTACCGCAGCCTTCATTGCTTGCCTGAAACGATTCATTTCCAGAAGAGGGAAACCTCATAACATTTATTGCGATAATGCAAAAAACTTTGTAGGGGCAAGGAACGAATTGGGTAGGATGTTGCGATCCAGTCTGCGCTCTGTTCACGATTTTACTAGCAATGAGGGCATTAACTTTGTATTCAATCCACCCTATTCTCCCACTTTCGGTGGGCTATGGGAAGCTGGCGTAAAGAGTGCTAAGCATCACCTTAAGCGTATTGCAGGAAATACTAGTCTTACTTTCGAGGAGTTGAGTACGCTCTTTACACAAATAGAGGCGATCCTCAACTCCCGACCTCTTACTCCTTTATCACCTGACCCCAACGATCTTTCTCCTTTGACCCCAGGGCACTTCCTGATCGGGCGGCCGCTGACATCACTGCCTGCTCCTTCAGGCGAGATCAAGAACCCCAAGAACCGATATATCTTAATAGAAAACTTAAGACAACAATTTTGGACGCGATGGAGGCAAGAATATTTAGCCGAACTGCAACAGCGTACAAAATGTCGCCTACATCAGCAGAATTTACAAATCGGAGACCTGGTAGTGTTCAAGGAAGAAGGCCTTCCACCTCTTAAGTGGAGGATGGGTCGTGTCCAACAAGTATACCCGGGCTCTGACGGTGTAGTCCGTGTCGCCGATTTCAAAACATATCGAGGAACGGAGCGACGCGCTGTCAACAAGGTGTGTCCGCTCCTAACTAATCAAGAAAAGGAGACTGAATAGAATCTTGAAAGTAGTTGCTCCTTTCAAGGAGGGCCAAGATGTTCCGGCTATGTTCGAGCCATCACTGACGTCACGCCGGCGGCTGCGGGAGCGAGGCGCGCGGCGGCCGCGGGCGGGGGACACTCGCTATATACCAGCATAAAAGAACGCACGCGCCTTGTCTAAATTTTTACTTAATAATTCTAAATGTAAATTGGAGTATTAAACTTGTCAATTTCTTAATATTTCGTTATTATTTGTCCCACCCGTGGACACCCGGTGCGGGCAGTAGCTCCCACGGGACGCGGGTTTTGTGTCCAAATAGAAGATTTTCTTTCAAAGATTTAGGTGGAAGGTTTTCAACTGATGTGAGAATCGAAATGTGATATTGTATGTAGTGACGCTGCAATTAAACATATATTTTAATTTGAAGTACCTAAGTCATACCTCTAAAAACCCTTCACGAATTATTTCCACCCTATCCATGTACCCTTTCCTAGGGTAAGCGTTTGACCATTCACCTTTAACTAACAAAACTACACTCAAATGCAATGATGAGCATTTTCACACTCTCCCCATTTCACCCTTGCTTAATACCTCGTATATCTTTTATTTTGATTGCTTGTTCATTAATTTAGGGAACTTTTCTGTATTGTCCTTAATTCACGTTAACATTTACCTATAGCCATTCCCAATATGTGTGTAATGATGAATGTATATGTGTTGTTTTGCTTACCAGAAAAGATAGAAATTTGGCATTACTTCCTAGTGGCTAATTTCAAAATTCTATATAGTAATCTAGGTAGTAAATCTAGGTAGTAGAGACTACCTAAGCAAATCAACAGATTTATAGAATACTAGCCGTTTGCCGGCGGTTTTACTTGCGTCCGTTGGGCTCTACTGAACGTACCTGGATAAAATGTAGCCTATATTCTCCGAGGATAATGTAGCTTTCCAACAATAAAAAAATTTTTCAAATCGGTCAAGTTATTTCCAAGCCTATTCATATTAAACAAACAATCAAATCTTTCATCTTTATTATATTAATATAGATTTATTATCATGTATGGTGATAATATCAAAATTCAATTTCTAGTAACTGATCTATCAACATATGGATTGAATATTGGGACCGGCCGTTATTTGATCAATACTGTTACATTAAATAGCAACATTGAGTGTTGGCAACGAAAACTGCATTCAAATTACATCATGCATGGAGCTGATAGCATCGGTTAATATCCACCTTCGAGGTTCGCCCCTACGATAGGGAGGGGAAAAGGTATATCGATAAACTATATCGATATGGCTTTTGCGTGTTGGTTGAGGAATTTGTTGCGTGTATTTTGATGTGTGAATATTTATTTAAATGAGTATTGCATGATTAAAATTGCTCATTAATTAATGTTAGAATATTTTGTCACTGTATATTATTAATGAGCTAAACTTATTAAAAATATTTAAATGACTACATTTTTGATAGGTACTTAATTGGCAATGGAGTTGAATTAGTTGAGTAGTTTAATTTTACATAAAATAACGAGACATATATAGACTTATTCAATTACTACAAGTTAAGTAAGTTAAGTAAAATTGCAATTAATTAGTAAGTAATATTTAAATATTTGGTATCTACTATAAATATTTATTTGAGTTAAATATGAGTATATCGACATATTTGCACATCACTAGCAGTCGATAAGCGTACCTGCATACACACCACTTTGAAGTAGGAAGTGACTGGCGAGTGGTTTCCGTGATTAATGGCGTTCACTACGATTACATAGGTACTTAAATATTTGACAGCCCTACTGACTGCATGAGTGTTCGAAGATTTAATATCCATTAGTTAGACAATTTAGTAAGTAAACATGACTAATGACTATAGGGCTTTTAGCTCGTTTACAATGAAAATGATGGTTATCATCATTTTCATTTTATTTGAGAGACTTTAAGTACTAGGTACTTACTGTATACTTAAAGAAGAACATTTTTACTTTCATTGCATAAATTACATTAATTAATCTATACTAATATTATAAAGCTGAAGAGTTTGTTTGTTTGTTTGCTTGTACGCGCTAATCTCAGGAACTACTGGTCCGATTTGAAAAATTCTTTCAGTGTTAGATAGCCCATTTATCGAGGAAGGCTATAGGCTACTTTTTATCCGGGTTCGTGCCGAGGTTCCCATGGGATGCGGGTGAAACCGCTGGCAGAAGCTAGTAAATAAAAAATTCATTAAACTAAGCTATTTTTGCTTTTGTTATTGAATTCCATTTGCCATAAAACTATCAAATATTTTTCAATTACCTACAATACTAGGTAAACCTTTATTGGATGATAAGTAATTGTAACCATACTGATACTTTTATCCGAACTGAACTAACCCGACATCCAATGACCCATCTCCAATGAACAAACCGTCGAAAAAGTGCCATAACTGATTAACATTACTGCTTATCGAACTTAATTTGTGCATTTGATATAACACACAAATATTTGGACGCATACGCTTTTACCCTGTCAATGTCAATCAATATCCCGATAACATCTGTTACAACCATACACCTGGCCATACTGTGCTTAACTATAGAGGTATATAAAACTGAATTATTCAATGATACGCTCTATCGGACAAACAAACAAAATAGTTGCTAATAAAACTGAATTAACTGTTAAGTTTCCTGTCATGTCTTGTTAGGTTTGAATAATTGGAGATAATTGGTTATTTCGGTTTTCGGATATTTTGGAACTAGAACGTTTAAACTGAACAGGTTATACAAGAGCCTATGCCCATATGGTGTTTGGTTCAATATTATCTTATCTGGGCAAAGTTTTCATTACCTCTTCAATTTATTTGACTATACCAGATACACCAAAAAACTACACAACACTTAATATTCCCACGAAATAAAAAGAGGCCTCGCAATATTCCGGACTTCTCACACTAAAATTAGAATCTAGTTAACATGGGATTTACTACTACCACATCGATCAAAAGCTGTTTAAACTTTTAACCACAAACCAACAATATAAAAGCTCTCTTCAACAAACAATAACACCATAAATTATCACATCACAATTTTAAAATGGTCGACATTATTCAAATTAGCGCGCGATCAAGCGCGTGCGCAGTCGGACGCAGCGTTTATCAAACATGGCGGCGGTTCCGGTCGGCGTGACGTCACGGACGTCACTTCCTGTATGTTGCACCTGTTAAGGGCTGATGTGACCTATAAACGTGTAATGAGTGGGTTTACTTATTTGGATGTCGAGTAAAATAAATTTTATTTATTTTCGATGCGTCATAAATCGCATGGAGAGGAGAAATCAAAAAAAATCAGAAACAAGAATAGGTACCTAATTTTGTGAGAGTATGCCAAAAACCATTTTCTAAATGCCCGTCTGTGAATATTTTAAACATTATCATCTAAAATAAATTGAGGTAAAAAAAATCTTTAAAAACAAGCTTTTATTTAAATGCGCTAAAAAGAAAAAAATAAACTTTTACTGTAACTTTACTGTCAACTTATAACGACATTTCAAATTTAACATACCTATTTGACACAATTTATATGTTTTAAAAGCTTGTCGCGATTTTACTAAGAAAGTAAATACGAGTACTTAAATCTCGCGACAAGCTTTTAAAACGTATAAATTGTGTCAAATATGTTAAATTTGAAATGTCGTTATAAGTTGACAGTAAAGTTACAGTAAAAGTTTATTTTTTTCTTTTTAGCGCATTTAAATAAAAGCTTGTTTTTAAAGATTTTTTTTACCTCAATTTATTTTATACTTTTTAGTTTTCACCTGGTAAGTTCTAAGTCTAAGTCTAAATTCTGTAGCGGCGGTCATCTTAGATTTTGATTTGGTAGAGTGCACTTTATTCTACTTGTCAAGCCCTGTCATTGGATACCCATATGGATAGGATTGAAAAAATAGGTTATTCACCATTTTGTAGCGGCGACCATCTTGGATTTTTATTTCGTAAAGTGCAATGTGTTCTACTTATCAATCCCTTTCATTTGATACCCATATTGTATAGGTACCTTAAAAATAACTAATCCGCCATCTTGTATATTTAGCCATGTTGGATTTCGGATGACGCCACATAGCTTAACATGCATTGTCATCCAAACTAAACATGTATGCAAAATTTCAGCTCAATCGGTTGAGGGCAAGTGCCTTAAAATTGAGTTGTAAAATTCCACCCGAACACACATAGTTACATACATACATACATTGCAAGTTAAATAAAAGCTTGTAACTTTGTCACAATAAAGCTACTTTGACCACTTTACGTTGTGAAAAAATCTCCAAAATATACCTAAGTATTACTCTTGTACCATTTACATAAAAAT
Organism: Helicoverpa assulta; assembly: GCA_963856015.1. Classification (NCBI taxonomy): domain Eukaryota; kingdom Metazoa; phylum Arthropoda; class Insecta; order Lepidoptera; family Noctuidae; genus Helicoverpa; species Helicoverpa assulta. The sequence continues at coordinate 3,318,011 of CAWLCW010000008.1, forward strand.
CAGGTAAATAAAAATTTAAATAACTTTCAAAATCGCAAAACCCATTTCTCAATCAATTTCATCCGTGTCGGACATCCATTAAATTCTCTGAATGCAATATATTATGGGCACGCTACACTTATCCGCGACCATTCGTGACACGCCGACCGTAAAATAACGAACCGTTTTGGTTACATTTTCACCAATAACATAAAATTCCGATTAAAGAAAACTTTGCCAAAGCCTTTTCCAAACTATGTTGGCATCGGCTTAAAGTCTAACCGGATGCAACTGAGTACCAGTGTTTTACAAAGAGCGACTGCCTGTCTGACCTCCTCAACCCAGTTGCCCGGGCAATCCAATACCCCTTGGTTAGACTGGTTGTCAGACACTCTGGCTTCTGACCACTCGTAACGACTGCCAAAGATGTTCAAAGGATAGTATCATTTATAATTCCAAAACCCCACACATTCATAACCACTTCAATACTCTAAAGTACGAGTAAACATTTTAATTGGGACTTATGTTCCTAAAACGAATGTCTAAGGTTGGCTGGAAGAGAACCCAACACTGGGTTAAGCTCGTCATTGTACATTATCTCTCTGTTTGCAGTGTGTCAAATGTATTTATGTGTGCAATAAAGAATAATAACGAATGATTCCTAAAGCAAGACAAGAAGTATAACTTTAAAAAAAATCCCAAATCATAGAAAAAGACAATTGTTATTTAACCGATCGATTACGTATACGATTGTCGGTAAAATTGGGCCTTAATGTGTGTAAACCGCACATCGCTTTTTAGGACACCGATAAAGTGTAATTCGCCCTTTGTACGGAATTCGATTAGAGTACACTGTTTAATATAAATTGGTGTAACAGCCATTTGTTGGAATATCCGTTTTTACGGTAGAAATTATTTTGTTTAGTTACGGTGCATTTTTTTATATAAAAAAATGATTTAATACGCATTGTGGTATTATATGCCTATGCATTTTGACTCATTCAAATGAAATGAAATGAAATCGTTTATTTTGCAAGTTGGACATTACATCACTTTTACACGTCATTTTAAGAACGCTGAGGTCGGCATTTCCTAACTGACTGATCCCTGAGAAGAAACGCCGAAACAAACTCAAGGGTCATAGTCTCTTTTAAAGTCCAAACATGTTATAAATCAAATAATATTATGTATGAGTGTCACCATGTACGCGGTCTGGAATGGCCTTTTGAGGAAAGAGCCACATCAGGCTGGAGCTGACCAGTCCCAACAGACGGCACAAAAAAAGAATTGATCATTTTATTTTGAAGTTGTTATTTCAATAGCAACCAACTTTAACCCTATGCATTCTTCGTGGTCTGGCTTTATGAGATCAAAAACTTTGAGTTACCAAAACTATTGTAGAAGTTAGGTACTATCTAATCCGATCACTGATGACGGTAAAGATCCACCCAGATAATGTATGTAAGAGTCATTACTATTCATTTATTTAGACAACAACTAAACGGAGAACGAGGCATTAAAAGACAAAGCAATTACCGTCCACCGAAACATCATTCTTCAACTATTAAAAACCGTTCTCACAATAACTTAATTTCATATAGATCATCAATCAATACTTAAAACGGCCGTAACATCATAATCCCTCAAATCTGGAACGTAATATAAATCAGGTTGATTTATAACTACAGCTTAAGCCTAAAGTACTGAATTCTCTTTGTGAGCTCGTTCGTAAATCAATGTTGATGATGTGAGCAATGGTAATAAAGGCGTTTAGTTGTTTCTTTAATTGAATATGTTGTGGGAATTTTCTGTGTGAAAATTATTATAAATGTCACATTACGTCTGAACTAAAAAGTGAAAAATATATCTCCAAAAAACAGCGAAAACACCTGTCAAAACAAAAGAAAAACACAAAACTAAATAAAGCATTCTGTTTCGCAACACGTCACTCAACATATTTAAAAACTTTCCCAAAGAGAATAGCTAAAAATAAAGCAGTGAAGACTCGAGCATTAGAGTACCCACACACTACATACTTTTAGTCGGCCGACAGTTTTTTCAGTTTTATTGAAATAAATGGTATTACGCACATAAAAACGATCAGGTATGGTAGCAAATAGACTAAAGCCTTTGATTGGATTCACGCCTTTAAAAGGCTGACAGCACCCAAAACAAAATACGTACAGTAGACTGCACATCAGTGGTAACTGTCATGCACCTTAACTCTATAGTAATAAGTACGATTTTCCTATAAAACTGTAACCACTGACCTGAAGTTGACTGTACGAAAAAAGAAGCCTGATGACGCGACGTTCGTAGCGTTTGTAACATACATATAAAATTAAAAATAAAAATAAAAATTAACCAAGTTCTGTATTTACATAATATGGACTCGTTAATGTTACAAATTTTATCAATGTACGTTGATAAGTTATACGGATATTTTGTTTGGAAGATCATTTTAAATTAACAGGGTTCTCAGAAATATTTTCAAGATTAATATATATTTTTTTCGCTGTAAAAACTGTATAGATTTGGCCAAAAAATTCTCGGCCGACTGTGTAGTCTACAGTGTGTGGCTACTCTTAGTTCGTAACGTCAGCAGAAACGAATCGTCTGTCCTCTGTGTCAAGTGATGAAACAAATCTTCTTTGTGCTGCAATTGTTCTAGAAAGTTCCAGTTGTGGAATGGTCAAGGAAGCAGCAGCAGCCAGCGGTGCCCAATCAATACTGCCAGCATCTCTGCAAAGGTCATCCGTGTTCATGCCACCAAAATTACGCTGAAGAAGGATCCTGGGTTTAGGTTTAGGAGGGCGAATTTTGTATGAAAGAAATATTAAGTCGTGGTAGGAAAACATATCAGCTGCACATTGACCATGCTTGCTGACATGTTCCCTAGACGACACAATAGCAAGGTCCAGTAGTGAAGGGTTACAGTTGGGGAAATGGTGAGTGGCACTTAATGGCAGGATTGACAGGTTGGACGATTCAATCGTTGAACATAAGGAAGACGAGCGGGAGTCGTTTTTCAATAAACACGTATTAAAATCTCCCATAATAATGGTGTGACTGTAAGAAGGCGTTAGGTTTTCGAGGAGATGTTCAAGGCTGGAAAAGTAATTTACACGTAAGGAAGGACAATAGAAGACACCAAGCAGAATTTTGGCATGATTCAGGTCGACTTCTAAAAAGAGATGCTCACCGGCACCCAGCGGTGGTGGTTGTGCTGACATACTAATAATAGAAAAAGGAATATGTGGACGAAGGTAAATGGCAACACCACCCCCACCGCCAACCGTGCGATCATTTCTTATTAGCTGAAAACCTGGTAAGGAATAGGAAGTAGAAGGAAGACACGGTTTTAACCAGGATTCTGAAACAAGGATAGCATGAACATTCTTACAGTCTAAGTTTGCTAGCATGTCAGAGTAATGTGCCGGAATACTTTGGGCATTTATATGGACTACATTAAAATTCTTCGGAACATCAGAAAACTGAGCTTCAAGAGTATCAGCAAGTGTGGGAATACTGGCAAAACTATCACTGCTACAAGCAGATAAAAAAGTTTCGGCATCGCTGTCATCGTTACAGTCTAACATTGACGATACTAAATATATATATATATATAAAACTACAATATAATGCAATATATAAATACAAACAAAAATAAAATTAAAATGTATATCATTAATCCACCCGCCGGTTGTGTGTTTACAAGATTGAGACTTATTACATTAGTTAAAAGCAATTCAAAACACACAAAAAAAACTAATAATAAAAGAGCACTATATAGTATTGAAACAATAATATCCAAGTAGCCAAAGAAAAAAGAAAAATATTTCATAATAAAATTAAAAGTAAGCAAATTTTATAGAATTCATGAAGTGTTTCCGAACGAACGAACTAAAGTTAATATAGTTTGACTTAACATGAAATGACATAGGAAATGACAGCAGTTTGACATACGTACAAAAATAAGAAGTGAAAGAAGTTAGATAAAAAAATAATTTTGGACAGTAATTTGAGGGTACATACAGTTCATCTAGAGCTACTTGGATGCCGTTACTTAGAGGATTAATTACTTTTTTTTGGCGGCGACGCGTTTTCCTTTCTTCGGTACTGGCGTTGACGGCGACGAAGATGAAGGAATCGTCGCAATGGAACACGGCTTCTCCTTGACCTGCTCGAGCCGAACGAGGTCATCTAGTGTCCCAACTCGATGCCTGGAGCCGTCCGAACCGATAACATAGACAAATCCTTGCTTGGTCCAGCAGTTGTTGACACCAAACTTGTCACGCGCCGACATAAATAGTTGATGACGAGATCTAGTAAGGAACTCCGATACCGTTATGCCCGTGCCTTTCAGCTTCGTCTTAGCAAACCAAATGCTATCTCTTACACTCACATCTCGTAGTTTGCAAAGAATGGGCCTGGGTTTACTTGCACCGGTCGGCCTGCCCATCCTGTGGCATCTGCGCACCTCACTGACAGTGAAGTCTGCCAGCTCCAGATGAGAACGCACAACCTCCGCTACAACCTGTGAGGTGTCCTCCTTGGCCTGCTCAGCGACACCATGCAAGAGGACCATCTTTCGACGACCACGCATCTCCATATTGTCCAGCTCCTGTGCCAACGCCTTCATCTGCTGTTGTAAACAGCTCAATGCATCGAGAATAAACTTCTTGAATGCATTGTAGTCAGCAGCAAGCGAGTCTGTTCCGCCTGAAGTACCTGGGTTCCTCTGCAACTGTGCCTCAAAGTTTGACATTCTCTCTTGGAATAGTGACATCATTTCGGAAAGTGATCCCTTCAGTGCTTCCATGATGATTATGCAATTTTAAATTATGGTTTTACTGTGTGATTTTTATTGGAAAAAAAACACAATACCGGTGGGTGATATTTTAGATTATAAAGTAAATCATTTAAACTTAATTATACCAGTTGATTAAATTATTAATAAATATTTAAAACAGAGCAATAATTTTGTGACCTCTTGTCAAAACTACCCACGAAAAAAAAGCGAAACGAAGTTCTGCATTATACTACATGATATAGTAGACTAAGTCGTGAAATCTTGGAAGTTATATAGGAGTTACATAGTTATATTGATGTAAGAATACGATACATTAATTAAATCATATAATGTATATTATTAATTGTCCCAACTTACCCACTGTCGGTGACCAACTCATCCACTGAAATCCTAAACCGCTCAAGCTGTATATAGTATATACTGAAAGCATTTTATGTCAGGCAATCAAAATACGTTCTAACCAGAATTAAGAATACCATAGCTTGTAGCAAATGATAAACTTATGTACGTTAAAGGGACATAGCAACAAGCATACAACCCCTTCAGGATCCCAAAAAGCAATCTACCGCCAAAATTGCCCCGCGTTCACAAAACACTACAAATTCCAGCCTTGTATTCTACAATTGCATCTATTTCTTGCTTGCAGTTGGACAATGCAACAGAGAAAAGCAATTAACTAAGGTATGTGAGGTACTCCAAACATAGCATTTTATTCGGAGCCAGATACCTTTGTTTCGATACAAACCGTGCACAAGTTTAGAACTTTATTCCGATAGAATGCACGTTTAGAATTTCATTGAATTTTTAACTGTAGCTAAAAGAATAGTATAACGTCTGTTTTTAACTGATGGATTAGGCAGAATGCTTGTGTCCTCAAATTGCCGGAGGTTGGTCAGACTGGCGATTTGACGGCTGTTTATTCTTTAGTAATCATTTCAGCTCACCCTATACAAAACAGAGACATCCATTCATATTCTAACCCGACAATCTATACTAATACTAGCTTCTGCCAGCGGTTTCACCCGCATCCCATGGGAACTACTTCCCGTACCGGGATAAAAAGTAGCCTATAGCCTTCCTTGATAAATGGGCTATCTAACACTGAAAGAAATTTTCAAATCGGACCAGTAGTTCCTGAGATTAGCGCGTTCAAACAAACAAACAAACAAACAAATAAACTCTTCAGCTTTATAATATTAGTATATAGATTATAAAGCTGAAGAGTTTGTTTGTTTGTTTGTTTGAACGCGCTAATCTCAGGAACTACTGGTCCGATTTGAACAATTCTTTCGGTGTTAGATAGCCCATTTATCGAGGAAGGCTATAGGCTACTTTTTATCCGGGTTCGTGCAGAGGTTCCCACGGGATGCGGGTGAAACCGCTGGCAGAAGCTAGTATAACAATATAATACTCCTCATCCTTATCTGATATGTGCCGCTACACCCTGTCCTCATCTTTATGCTACCGAATTGGCAAGCCAAAATCACCGTCATATTTCAAACCACATATACCAGCAAATTGTCACTACCGCCACAATATGGTACAAATATTGTACCTACATATTTTTGTCAATAAGTGTACCTCGCTTTACCTGGTACACTGCATTGCAGTTGTCGACACAAACAATGGAATCTGTATCACGTATGACAAATGTATGGAAACAATGAATGATTGCTCTCGTACGGCGGTTGGTAGCATTATGCTGGCGAAGTTATGAAAGCCGAAATGCTGTACTAGTAACTAGGAGGTGTATTTACTTACCTACTTAGTAATTTCTGGTTACTAGATCGTTGCAGTTAAAAGCCTACGTAATTATTGTTCATCAATGATATCCAACTAATATTTTAAATTTGAAAGTTTGTGAGAATGTATGGATGTACGTTTGTTATTCTTTCACGCAAAAACAGCTGAACTAATTTGGTTGAAATTTGTTATGTAGATAGGTGATACCCTGGATTAATACATAGGCTGCTTTTTATCAACACACCACGCGTGCGAAGCCGCGGTCGGAAGCTAGTATGTAAAATAAATTAGGTACCTATGTATGGGTTTGAGATCATGGGTAGACTTGAGAAGAAACCTCAAGTTATTCATGGCCTCATCTATCATCAGTCCAGTTGGGCCCCATCTAGTTGCAAAAATACTGACATGAAACCCGTCAGCAGAAACAAAGATTTATAGATTCTGCCGTCATGCAAAGTTAACAAATACTAGCAGCATTAGAAAACCTCGTTTCAGAAAGTGTGCATCTCTGGGATTGGGATGCTTGCAAACACAAAATTCACTTTATTTCTTACTAGCTTCCGCCAGCGGCTTCGCCCGCGTATTTTTCAGTTATATCGCGTTTCCAAGAGAATTCTTCGAAAGTCCGGGATAAAAACTATCCTATGTTCTTTCTCAAGGTCCACTCTATCTCTGTACCAAATTTTATTAAAATCAATTCAGCGGTTTAGACGTGAAAGCGTAACAGAGAGACAGACAAACAGACAGACAGAGTTACTTTCGCATTTATAATATTAGTAGGGATTTTTACTGTGCTGAAAATAAAATTGCTTCATACACACTTTAAATTCAATCAATTTCATAACATTACGAATATCTTCTATCGTAATAAAACATCAAAAGAAATAACATATAGCAAAAATATAGGTTTACGAGCTTTCAATCGATATGTTCCGCTGAACGATCGCTATATCCATATTGCTTTACCAAGTCGTAAAATATACACATTTCATTTTGTCTATTTCAATAATTGCAACAGGCTTTTTCTTCTTAGGCAAAGAAAACCAATGTTAAAACATCTCTAAGGTCACATCAGCACCCATTCAAGAATTAGATCCAGTCCATGCAACTTTGCAATTAATTTTCAAACTTACGCCCTAGGATTAAGGTTCAAATCTGTTTTAGGTACTCCAATTAGTGTTGCGCTCAAAGTTATACAACTCGACTCAATCAGGCTTCTTTCTCACTAATTGCGTTCCTTCAGAGAAGTGGTGCTTTTTTAATGCAAAACTATTTTTTAAGCTCAAATATTAAGTTTAGAAGTCTGGTTCGTTAGTAAGCAATAGAGAGCAATGAAGTCAAGTTTATTAAATGTCTACCATATCCATTTTGCTTTTGCGCCAAACGCCTTAAGGCTTGGCGCTTTCGTTAAAGGCAAATTACGCTGTCGGCCGTCAAGTCTTTTTTCATCATTTTTCCTTTCATTTACGGATTTATCGGACTTTTCGGTTATCGATATCGGTTTCAAAGTAAAGTCATCTACCTGGTGCCTAAGTATTTGTAAAATTAATAAAATATTGGTTTCCCCTTACTACCAACTACCCTTACCTACATTTACCCAACTTAACAACAGTTACTTTCACATACTATAATATCGGCAAAGACAATACATTTTTTTAATGGCGTCCACGGCCGATTTCGGCCACGGCGGCTGTTCTCATTTAAGGAAATCATCCAGCTGCGCAGGACATATTATAGTGCACGAGCATTTGCGCAGACACAGGTGCACTCCCTATTCCTTCACTCTCATAACCCGATGGGACGGCAATCCGACACGACCGGAAAGAGATCAGGCGCAGGACCGACATTTACGTGCTCTCCGATGCACGGGTGAATCAATCACCAACTTCCAGACTACGGGCTTCTTTGTGAAAGTTTAAGAAAACCCACAAAGCGATTTCGGCCCGACCCGGGAATCGAATCCGAGACCTCGAGCACAGCAGCCGCGCTTGCGACCACTAGACCAACGAAGCAGTCAAAAGACAATACATATCACACCAACGGATATCAAACTAAGTTTCCCATGCAACATTGGTAACATATTCTAACGTCGGTCATGTAGGTCAACACGGGGTGCATAAAGTGACCGACACGACGCCACGCTTCTATCAGTTGGCCGACTTCCAAATGGATTAACTGGCTGTACATGAAATAGGTTAAACCTATGTTTACGGTATACGGTAAGGAGAATAGAAGAGGTGTTAGTGTGTTAGTGAAAACAAATGACAAGCAAGTAACTTAGACGAAAAATTGATGAAATGCAAAAAAGGAACTCGCCTAGCCACTAAGATTTTTTCTTAAATGCTCTGATGCTGACTACTATTGTTTAAAAAAACAAAAAGATCTGTTCCGTAGACAAAGAAAAAGTGACTTTTTAATTTGCTTAATATTAAACAGAGCCAAGTTAACAAAACTTCAAAACCATGAAACAATTTGAAGACCAATTTTCCTCAAATTCAAAGACCTTCTGTACCCGCCTTCTCCTATCCCCAAGGCTTCACACCGCATAACTGCGCCAAGATTACCTATTCCATTTCACATTATATCTATGTTACTTGTCCTTGATATAGAATGGATAAAGTGAGGAATGATTACATTAGAGGAAGTCTGAAAGTAGCGCCAGTTACAGAAAAGATGAGAAGTAGAAGATTGTCGTGGTATGGACATGTAATGAGGAGGGATGATACGCATGCAACAAAGTGTGTGCTAAGTATGAATGTAGATGGATGGAGAGGAAGAGGAAGACCTAAGAAAAGATGGATGGATTGCCTGAAAGATGATATGAATAGGAAGGGAGTGAGTGTCAGTATGACGAGTGACAGGGGAGAATGGAAGAAAATGACATATTGCGCCGACCCCAAGTAAAATTTGGGAACAGGGCAGGAGAAAGAAGAAAAAGAAGACTTGTCCTTGATATGATTAAAACAATGACGCACGCGACGACCCAATTAGTTGGAGTTTCCTTCAGTTATTTAGCCAAGTCTGTAATCTTTAGTAGGGTTATCAAGAATTTTAGCTTTGTTAGGCGGATTTTTTGACAAAAGCCCACTAAAAGCAATTTTTATTTACAAATTCGTAACTTTGAAAAAAAAAAATGCTGCGACAACCCCAAACAAAATGAGTATAAGAGCAGAAGGATAATATTGAAAATCGAAGTAAAAATACATGCATTGATGATTCTAATAAAGCTATTAATTACCAATATACCGGCTTCTTATGGTCAAAATCAACCAAATCCGGTAAAGGTCGAGGTTACGACAACCAGTTCTAACCTTTAGGAGATAGATCAATTATTGAGGCCTATTTTCAGCAATGGATATCCTATTTAAAAGATGATGTATACTCAAAATATTTGCTGGATTTCCTATTTCTAGCGTCAACGCGCTGCATCGAGTTACGAAAAAGTCCAAATGTTTTTTCGCAATCCTAGTACGGATGTAGATAGAGATCTGGCTTATCCCGGGTTTAAAAAAAGTAGTCATGCTTTGTCCCATTCGCCATAATCTTTTACACTTACTGTTTGACTAGTGGTTTAAGAATACCTTCCAACATACATATACACAAAAACAGAAACAATTATAACCTTACCAAAGAAATAAGTACTAAGTTATCCTTTTGAAAAATCTCTCACAACCTTAAAACAAAAGTTATTCGGAAGATGTTTTTATATACACACCAACTTAGCAGCGTCATAAATCAAAAGCTCTGATATTTGACTACCGTTACTTATCACAGAAAATAATCAAAAATCTATATTAATATGATAATCACATCGTTAACACTTCATATGAATATGAAATTAAGCATGACGGCTTTCCCAAAAGATTGAAGACGTTAGTAGTTAATGTATGAACACATCAGCTTTGTTTACGAGTAATATTAATTAATCCCCCTTCACGGAGTAAAAAAGATGAGCGGAGATGCCAAAATGCAGGTAGGTCAGAAGCCTTCTTCTAGGTCAAATTCGTACGGTGAACATGACCAAACCGATCAGTTACGAGTAAACTAACGAAACGTTCGGATTCTTTGAGACATCTGTCAACAATTTTTGGTATTACAAAAAATTGTCGGGTTCAAAGAAGGCGAATTAGAGCGAAAACAGGAACGTTCCTCGTCCCCCGCTCACCCGCATTTTGGCGCGCTACTTTCTTAGACGATTTTCCGTTATGGCATCTCCGCTAGTCATTTTGTTCTCCATGATCAGCTTATACAAACGTAGGTATAAACTGGCGGCTTTTATCAAATATTATGATTATGATGTGAATATTAATGAATTACGCTAGATTTTGAGAATTGGTAGCGATCTGAATGATTAATGTATTTAGAGCCACATCGATAAGAGTGCGGTACTTTTGATATAGGTATATATTTTGGTTACTGGAAGTCGTGGTGGCCTAGTGGGTAAAGAACCAACCTCTCGAGTATGAGGGTGTGGGTTCGATTCCAGGTCAGGCAAGTACCAATGCAACTTTTCTAAGTTTGTATGTACTTTCTAAGTAATCGTAGACACCAATGGCTGATAAAAAGGTGAAGAAAAACATCTTGAGGAAACCTGGACTATATATACAGTCTGAAATCACCAACCCGCATTGAGCAAGCGTGGTGATTAATGCTCAATCCTTCTGCGTGTGAGAGGAGGCGTGTGCCCAGCAGTGGGACGATAAAAAGGCTGTAACAGAACAGAACAGAACCTTACCACTTTTTATAACAGCGCTTTCACACTAGCGGATATGCCGCGGGGCGACGCGACGCTATGCTCGTACGGGCGGTATCACGCGTATTCGAAAGACGACAAACACTTGACAACTCCCGGTACAAACGTTGACACTTTCATTATCGTTTTGGTGGAAATATTGATATGCAATTTTTTTTTGTTATTATATAAACAAAATATAAATACACTACACATATAAATACATACAAATTACATAAAAAGTAACCGTTTTTGACAGTCCAATCAAAGTGTTGAATTTGGCGTGTTGTCAGCTACCATATTGAGCATAGAAAAAAATCCAGGCGCCCACCAGTAACTAGGTTAACACACTTGACATTACCTCATTTCAGATTCTACTCGAAGACTTTCTCTAGGTACTAATCTAGTATTCTATGAAATGTCTCGACTTTGCGACCTTGACCTTGAAAGTTTCGGTGTTTCGCTCAAGAGGTAGATGATCTAGTTGGGAACTGCCTCATCTATTTAAAAGTTTTCTTGCTGTTTGAAATAACTGTCAGAAGGAGATTCAGAAACTTGTTTGGAAAAACCCAACTCATATTTTATAACGATTCTAAATACCTACATTTATTTTTTTGAAATCGTGGTGGCCTAGTGGGTAAAGAACCAACCTCTCGAATATGAGGGCGTAGGTTCGATTCCAGTTCAGGCAAGTACCAATGCAACTTTTCTAAGTTTGTATGTACTTTCTAAGTATATCTTGGACACCAATGGCTGATAAAAAGGTGAAGGAAAACCTCTTGAGGAAACCTCGGACTGTTTAGTCTGAAATCACCAACCCGCATTGAGCAAGCGTGGTCAATCCTTCTCCGTGTGAGAGGAGGCCTGTGCCCAGCAGTGGGACGATAACAAGGCTGTAACAGTAACAGTAACATTTATTTTTATTTCCAGACTTTAAAAGAGACTACATATGTTTCGGTGTTTTTTATCTTGCTTTATAAAGATAAAACCTACAAATAATACAATTTATTAGTAAATCATTCACCTTCCTCGTACAGCTTACAAATCCCATAAAAACCCCCATAGTCTTGCACCCTTGTTTACTAAGAAACTTGGCTACTTTCAACCCCCGCCTATTAAATTATATGTGTGTTCTTTCTAGAACTTTCTGTGAATGGAACTAAGTTGGCGTTCAAAATTCTTACAATAAAGATCATGGTAATATTATGTCTTTCTGGCAATAGATGTTAATCTTTGTGTTTGTGGAATCTGTATATATATTCCTGTATATTATTGTCACTGAATGTTTCTGTTTTTAAATAGCTTCCCCAGTTTTTATATGGGACTTTTGTACCCACAATTATTTCTTAAGTACCTATGGAAGATGAAAAGGCATGTTAAGTTAAAGAAGGAGGATGATTTAAATGATTAAACAATAACCTAAACTACTTACTATCTCTTAATACATAATATCACAATATTATACCCAGTCGTAAATACACGCATATCTAGTTATACAAAATGTTTTAGTATTCCGAAGCTTACCAAAGCAGAATGGAAAAGGATTAACAGAATAGACCTCGGTCCACAGCGATAACGCTCAGTGCCTAGTGCGAGTTTTGCAAGTTAATTTTTTCGATGCGAAGATTATCATACCATTGAATCACGTAGCACTTATCTTAGAATTGTTTATTTAATAAAGACCGTCATCAGTACTTGGTCGTATTACACTTGAGCTCACTTTTGCGAGTGTAATCATTATTAACCGGCAAAATGAATGAAGACGTCATATCTAAATCATGTGACATAGCATACGACTCTTTATTTCAATAGACTTATAAATACGTATCGAGTTGCGAATGCTGTCAAAACTCGGAATCAGCACTCAGTTTTATTTATTAGTGAAAACCTACTAACATTTAACAATGTGTATTTGAGTTGTTTTGTTTGTATAGTACACGGCTGAAGCAATTGGTATCAAATCTATACTCGTATTATAAAGCTGAAAACTTTGTTTGTTTGTTTGAACGCGCTAATCTCAGGAACTACTGGTCCGATATCAAAAATTCTTTCCACGGGGCGCGGGTGGAACCGCTGGCAGAAGTTAGTATAGTAATATTTAGATGAGAAGGATGTGGGCAACTCTTGATTCAGTTGCATGAAGTTCTTAACTCTGATCACAACAACAGAAACAAAACAACTATACATACAAATAAAATGCAATCATGACACACACACAACTGCAAGGTCGACTAAAGCAATTGTACTCGAAATTAAATGGAAAGCACTCGAAAATACTTTCTGATTCACACATAATTATTGCTACCATTTTCCGAGGAAAATGTGATCTCACACACCTGATATTATAAATCCTTTACTGTTCTCTACCCACACAACAGATGATGTTTCTTATTTCAAAGTACGACTAAACTGCACTTACTTCAGTGACTAAAAGTATAACCAGCTTCAAAAGTAGCTGAAAAAAACTAAATTTTAACTGCTAAACATTGCCTTTTTGATAACTTACGAAAATACTCATCCACTTTTTTGAAATCTATATATATAAAAGAAACCCTCTTTCCGTTGTCACGACATAACATTAAAAAACGGCTTGACCGATTTGGCTGAAATTTAGAGGGGAGGTAACTTAGACCCGGGAGAAGGTTTTAGGATAGTTTTTGTCACCATCCGGCTACGGGATGCGGGTGAAACCGCGGGCAAAAGCTAGTTTAATATAAGTAAATTTTGATGTTTATATACCCTTTAGAAATTGTGACCGTTTTAAATTGTCAGATACTTTTAAACATTTTGATTTGTTCAGCTACTTTTGATGGTGACTGTACATTAATGTTCTTAAAATTAAGTTTAATGTTTTCGCGAAAGCAATTATTGGTTTTGCCAGGAATCTGCATTGGGGTTAAGGAGGCGAAAACATTTGTTAGTCATTCTGTGAAGGATAAATATGTAAATAAAAAGAAGTAATTTGCTTTTCATATAGTTGACAGATTTGAAAACGATATGAGTGCTACGTAGCCCATTTATCGATGAAGGCTATATAGGCAATTTTTTATCAGATGCGTGGATACATTCCCATGTAATGCAGATGAAACCGCTTGTGGAACCTAGTATTCCACAAAAAGGCACACTTAACCGTTTTAAAAAAGTAATAATAAAAAAGAACCACAATTAAACGTGACCCACATACGTAAGCCTTGTTGAACAATCTCGTAAAACGTAATTGCTGTGCAATATGTGGTAAAACTCTTATCAAACATCTAGGTGCAGTTAAAAGCCAATGGCGCGTATATCCAGCTATAACTTGCGATACAAAAGCTTGTAGGGTAACTTATGTGACATTTTGTGTTTGCACCCAGTGTGTTCTTTTATATTTAAGACTTCGAAATGGCTGAACGTAGGATAAGGGTCCGTTCAGATAGACCGGGTCGGAGAGCATCGGCGCGCATTTTTCTTTTCACACAGACCGGAGCCGATCGGCTGCGCGAGCATTAAAGAGCATGCAAATGCCAAACGTCAAGAAAAAATACACGATCGGAGCCGGTCGGCTCCTCTTATTATTTCACACCGAGCGCATTCGAGCATTCTCAATGACAAAAGCAGTGCGCTTGCAAAAATAAATCTTACTTCAAATACTAAGTACTCAATTTTCAACGTGTTAAGAATTTGCTCTGCTCTCCGACCCGGTCTATCTGAACGGACTCTAATAGTAGAAAATGATCTTATAGACATTTTTTTCTTTTACTTATCTACATACATACATTGATTACATATAAATAATAAATATACAATAATTATGATAGATTATTGTTACGTATTATTTTAAAATATTTGCAGGGAAATCTTGTTGTAATAACCCTAAATCTAAATTGTGCTTGATCAATACGTATAGGTAGTCTTCAAGTGCATGTATAACGGAACCATTCAGAAGGTTTGAGGTGATTTAAACTGTAGTTACAATCCAGCTGCATTTTATTCAATTCTAAGTTGCAATGCAAGTAAAAAGCATCTGTTTACATAACCGAGCTTGTCAGTAGTGACAACACCTTTTACAAGAAATTGACAGACAAAAGGTCCTGTTTAGAGTTCATTTTGACCTTTTAACCCAAAAGTCGGCAACACTGAGAATAAAACAAAAGTGGTAACGAGAGCTTTTTACACTGTCACGTAGGTCACGTGTTAAGCTCGTTCATTTTAGGGTTGCGTAAAAGAGTAAAGCAAACGGTAACGATTTTTTTATTTACAATTTCTTAACTTCTATACTGAAAGACATGAAGTACTCATGTGAACCAACTAAATAGTAAGGCTTTATATTTATTTAATCACTTAGAAGCAGTAAAACTAAATTCTAGTTCTAGCTTCCAATGCGTTCGCCTATACTATAGGGTCCCAAGGGCTTAACTTTAATAATAACTAGCCGTTTTCTCGCGGTTTCACCCGCGCCCCGTGGGAGCTACTGCCCGCACCGGGATAAAATAATATAGCTTTCTAATGGTGGAAGAATATTTAAAATCGGTCTAGTAGTTTTTGAGTTTATTCATTACTACCAAAGAAACAAAGTTTTCCTCTTTATAATATTAGTATAGATTATAGAGTTTATTGATCCACAGTTACATTGACACCTAAATCTTGACTTAAGTCTAAAGTCATTTAAAGTACTTCGCTGTAATTACTCTTTACGGGAAATATTTTTATCAATTCTGTGGTCCCCAAACTAGGCGCTCCCTGAATCTCGGAACGGATTTCGACTGACAAGAGGTCCCAAACAGTTCAGTAGTTTTTGCTTGAAATCCACATGATGCTTATATTCAAACTTTTACCGTAGTAACTATTATAGTAATCTGTGCTTTTACCTTTATAATATTACTGTGATGTAAAGTGATTTGATGCTTTTAAATCTGAACTTGTTTCGCGTGAAGTTTTATTATAAGTAGCTTTTAGGTTATAAAACTATATAGCGTTTATTTTAGAAAAGGTGACTGAACTCGTAAAAACTGAAATAAGCAATATTGATAAGAAAATAATCGCATTCTATTTACTATTTTTCTAAAAGCTCGATCAGCAGGTTTTGATTTTCATTTTGAAAAATACGATAGCAACTACATCTTACCTAGACCTTATACATCTATACTAATATTATAAAGCTGAAGAGTTTGTTTGTTTGAACGCGCTAATCTCAGGAACTACTGGTCCGATTTGAAAATTTCTTTCAGTGTTAGATAGCCCATTTATCGAGGAAGGCTACTTTTTATCCCGGTACGGGAAGTAGTTCCCACGGGATGCGGGTGAAACCGCTGGCTGAAATAAGTTTATTTAAGCCTTTTTTGCTTTTACTAAAACAATATAGGATGTAAAGGATAAAACAATATAACAAGACAATGCGGCAATGTATCGAAGAAAATATATGTTCTGACTAACAGACCTATGTATCAAAGATGCTTCTAAATTAAACAAAAACAAGCAACGTTTGACAGGTGTTACATTATAGGGCTATTTCACCGTGTGGTACAAAATTCAAAAATAATGTAGAAGATGTCAGTCCCATGTTTATTTTTTCATTATAGCTTAAGTGTAAATATTACTTTTGTCAATTATTTAGTGAAGCATGTTATATGGTATTAAGTTATATGCACAAATCTGTAACACTAGCGGATTTTCCGCTCGGTTGGTCCAGACGACAACGCTCGTTTCGTGCGAGCAAAGTCGCGCTTATACAGGCGATCAAAAACAATTGACAATCACCGGTGCAAAGAATTCTACCTGAAACCATGCGACAGGTTTTTTGTTGCGCGTACGAAAACTGCGCTTGACTCGTGACAAAATCCACTAGTGTGAAAGTACTTTAACTCGGTCCTCAAATAACACATTCCACATGAAATTTTCAGCCTTTTGTATTAATATCCGGTTTCCTATAACCATTTGGCTGAAGTGGCAAATGTAAATACGGCCAAAAAGTACTGGCAGCCGACCAAATTGCGGACGACACTGCAAAAATGCAATTGGCACAGTGTTTTAGTTAAAAATGTGTTAAAAAAAAGTTGTAAAATTTGCCAACAATGTTATTAGGTAGCGCCGGGGCTTATTTTATGTTCTAGTTACTATTTATGAGCCTGTATTAACAATTTTAAAGAAAATATTTTTAAGGAATGGATGGAAAAAAGATGAATGCTTAGATTGTTATAGGCTGGAGTATCACCAATGATCACCAAAACGATAATTCCAATGGCGATCATAGTATTAATTTAACATAGGTATAATTTTGAACCTAATAATTTTCTTAAGTGAAAATTATCTAGATTATTAGAATTAATATTTTATCCAAATAGTGTTTTCGTTAAACGCTGTTTCTCTTGAATTGTACCGTACACGACCATCGGTCACATGTTCCTGTCAACTGGTAATAATTTACGCCTACTTAGGTATAAATTCAAAGTTACATAGCAGCATGTTTTGTGTGAAATATACGACAGATACATAGCCCTTCAAAAATAAAAGATAGAATTATCTAAATGTTTGACCGTATTGCCTTGACGGACTTATATATAATTACCGTAAGACATTTTGCTAAATACATTTATAGATACATATAAAGGTAATATAAACATTAATTAAAAAGAACAGTATCGTATGACTCCCAGAAGCCAGTAAGTCTGACACCAGTCTAACCAAGGGGTATTGGGTTGAGGGGGTCAGATAGGGCAGTCGCTCCTTGTACAGCACTAGTACTCAGCTGAATCCGGTTAGACTGGAAGCCGACCCCAACATAGTTGGGAAAAAGGCTCGGAGGATGTGAGGATGTTCGCCGATGGGGGACTGGATGCCATAGATTCCCAGACCCCCTCCACTAAGGCGAGGTCGGAGCGCCGCTGGGCCTTTTTAGTGGGTATACCGGGAACGTCTTTACCGGGGAGTCCCACATACCCCTCTCCCGTCCCCCGACGGGAAGGGGATGCGTAATAGCATTTTTAGCCCAGCGACAACAAAAAAAAAAAAAAGATGTGAGGATGTGATGAGTACCGTATGACTCCCACAGTGATCATAATAAACGCGATACTGTATTAAAATGCTTACTGTATTATAGTAGGTATGTATTTTCAAAGTTAAATTGAAATACGAATTTGTGGTAATACACGAAGTCACAACGAACAACACATAATACGCACTATAAATTAAACCCAGCGTTTACTAAATGTTATTCATAATATTTGTGCGGAACATTACATAAATAAACCATGTGTTGGAATTTCAAATTAAACTCAATTAAATATTTACATACAGCAACCAAAGCAGGTTTGTTTAATCATTTTAGAACAATATGGCCGGTCAAAATATTGAATGCAATAAATAATTTAGCAATGTATGTATACTGAAAATAATATGTTTTGATACCAATCAAAACATATTATTTCGTTAAAAATAAAGTTGAATTCATTGTTATTTATTACTAGCCTATAATGTCCCACTGCTGGGCAAAGGCCTCCACACCTCCCGATCTTTCGACCGAGTCCACCAGTCCCGACAGTAGGCGTCTAGTTCGTCACGCCGTCTCTTCCGGGGCCTACCCCGCCTGCGGTGTCCGTTAATTGTTATACATATTGAAATACTGATACCGCTTTCAACGTGTTACTGTTTACACTGAAAGTATACTAAATCCCTAGGTATACTAGAATTACAAAGTTGGAGAATTTGTTTGGTAGAACGCGCCGATCTCTATCACTGCCTACTCAGCTGATTAAAAAAAATCTTTCACTATTAAACAGCCCATTTATTGAGAAAGCTTATAAGCTTGTACGAGTGCGCCGACTAGTTCCCAAAGAAGTGGATTTAACTGTTGGCTAGTAACTAAATCATTTCCCAAACGCCTTCACTTTCAAATTGTACCATCCACCATCACTACACATGAAATAATTCACGCGACGGATCTGAATACATTGCTCCAATATAACATAATATTTGTCGCTGTTTATTTGTTTGTTCGTACTCCAATAAACACCGCTGTTTACGGAACATAGTGGGAATAAACATGTTTTGTTTATACGAATGTATTTTGCACAAAATAGGTCTTTGTTTGACTAGACAAAGCTATTTTATTCGTGCTAGGTAAAAGTGTAGTTAGAGTTTTGGGTACGTCTGCTGATAATTTTTTTCATGACTTTCTCGCTAGTGTAGCCTTTAAAATATACATAAAGATATTTAGTGGAGGTTAGACAGAAGTATTTTTAGTAAAGTCGTGGTGGCCTAGTGGGCAAAGAACCAACCTCTCGAGTATGAGGGCGCGGGTTCGATTCCAGGTCAGGCAAATACCAATGCAACTTTTCTAAGTTTGTATGTACTTTCTAAGTATATCTTAGACACCAATAACTGTGTTTCGGATGGCACGTTAAGCTGTAGGTCCCGGCTGTCATTGAACATCCTTGGCAGTCGTTACGGGTAGTCAGTAGCCAGGAAGTCTGACACCAGTCTAACCAAGGGGTATCGGGTTGCCCGGGTAACTGGGTTGAGGAGGTCAGATAGGCAGTCGCTTCTTGTAAAGCACTGGTACTCAGCTGAATCCGGTTAGACTGGAAGCCGACCCCAACATAATTGGGAAAAGGCTCGGGGGATGATGAGACAGAAGTATTTTACATAACCTTTAATTAAACCATCACCTAATATCTATCATTTGAAGTCTCGTAGATGCATTAAAGTATCTTAGTTGTTCATATCTTTGACTATCACGCAATAACTTGAAACCAACAAACACCAAAGCTATTTCTCAGAAAAGAAAAATCTTAATCACACATTAAAATGATTATCTACAACACCCTTTCTGTTACGTAACATAACATTTGGCAAAACAACGGAGTTAGCAACATCTGTTAGAGCGAGCATGTCAAAACAATTGTGAACTTTCTGAACGAAGCTCTCAAATCTTACAACACAGTGAACTTATCTACAAGTTACAACACACACTGCAGACTAAACAGTCGGCCGACAGTTGAGCCGATGGTTGACAATTTTTTTTAAAGAAAATCCAGCGTGGCAATGCAGCCAGCCTTTTGGGCACGATCCCCGCTGACAGCGATGCGGATGAATATTTTGATACTTAGTTTTAATATTATTAATTATTTTAATTAAAGGTTAAAATTTATTTATGCAAAAACAAAGTAAGTACTCAGACGCAAATATTCTTGATGGTATGGAAAATATAAGAAAATCTTGATTTGTAATCAATGTTTTCAGTCGGCCTGAGACCGACTAAATACCTGATCTTTGTAATGCGGATCCTACCATTCGTCTTCTTAATGATTTATGACTACAAACAAACTATCGGCCGACTAAAAGTTTGCAGTGTGTGGTTAGTCTAGCAACACAGTGAACTTATCTACAAGTAAGACAACAGTTCGTTAAGATTCACCGGAACTTTAACTTACAATAGTTGGGATTTACATATAGTTTCCATAGAAGTTTAAGTTGTGTTTAGATACGAGAGTGTTTTTTTACTGTTTGTGTAGCTTTTTGTCGAAGATAAGCTAGTGTTTCGCAATTATATATTACAAAATATCTGAATACGTATATACTATGCTATCATATTTAAACTTTTGATTTGATATTTCTTTATCATAAAAAAACATATGTAAAACAACATCAACGTAGGTAAGCTATTTAATAAATTATTAACAAATTGCCAGACTAACTTTTCCATTAATACCAAAAATCTATTAAAGATAAATCCATGAAAACTTATAATGTAAGTTCTTACATCGGTCAATATTGGACGCAGTTCAATGACCTCCAGTACATTCATAATTACTTTTTAAGAGTCTTGATTGCGGTACAAATAAAGAGCCCTCAAAGTGAACATATTAAGGGGTCAATTAAAAGTTTTTATTGACATGGAACTATGACAAATTGAGAGCTATTATCATTAATGTTCATTTTTTAATAGCTGCTTCTCGTGTTTTCAGTTTCAAATACTCAAAGCACGCAGACCAATTATACATATAATGGCCTTTCCCAAGTTTCAGGCATTCTACACTTGATTTTGCCTACGATTTTGTCTACGTCCCGCGGGCGTGAGCTACACACGCCTTGCAAAGACATAAAGAGTACTTAGCTATAAATTTTGATTCTAAATATTAGGTATATTTCAGCACAGTCTCGTCAAAATCCGATACTTAACAACTTTTTGCTTGAAAGAGTATCCAGATATTACACCCAAATCTTTGCGATCATAAAACAATGATGTTCATTTAATGTGATACCTACCAAATTACATCAAAATCTTTTCTCCACTATAGTCCATGCCAGTGCCGTAACTAGGGCGGTGCCAGCGGTGCCCAGGCACAGGGCGCAGACCCTGGAGGGGCGCAGAAATTACCAGACCAGTATCTAGTTTTGTTTCATGCATGGTAGTTAATAGGTACATTTTGTTTTATTGCTAATATTGTAGATGCGCCCTCTGTACTATCTATATCTATATGGCATTTTTCTAGCGATCTTGAAACAACATCACTTGTAAAGGTGGAACATATTTGTCTGATGTGTCGTGACGTCACGCGTCAGAACGGTATCGGTTTCATACATTTAGTACTAGCCCGCGACTTCGTCTGCGCAGGATTAGTATTTCGAACAATCCCTACTAATATTATAAATGTGAAAGTAACTCTGTCTGTCTGTCTGTCTGTCTGTCTTTCTGTCTGTCTGTCTGTCTGTCTGTCTTTTCTTCACGCCTAAACTACTGAACCGATTTGTTTGAAATTTGGTACAGACATAGTTTGGAACTTGAGAAAGGACATAGGATAGTTTATACTACAAAAAATATAAAAATAAAAAAAAATATTCCGGACATATAGCGCCATCTATTGGTCAAACTAAAAATCTGCCTGAAGTCACTATTCCACGCGAACGAAGTCGCGGGCAAAAGCTAGTATGTTTATAAATTGTAGCCAGTAGCGGCTTTAGGGTAGGGCGCGGTTGGGCGACGGCCCAGAGCGCCGGACATAAGGGGCGCCGCAGGCGCCCCTAACCAATCCTTGATCAGAATTTTACTCCTATTTTTGTTTTAATTTTCATCAAAGATCGCAGCTTACAAGAACTGTATCCAAATGTATGGATAGCATCAGGGCCGCCTTAACCTATGGTGCATGGTTTGCGAATAACCCGGGCGCCGCGGGCTCAGGGGCGCCGCGGTACGCTCCTGGACCAAGAAATTTCAATTAAATTAATGTATTGTCATACAATGCCGGGCGTGTTAGATACACTACTTTTATGTCCCAAAACTCAAAAATTTTCGCGCTCGCTTCGCTCGCGGTTTCTTTACACTTACGTTTTTTTCACATATAGCTACTTTGAATTTAATGTCCCAATACTCAAAAAAATTCGCACTCCTTTCGCTCGCGGCTTTTTCACTTCACAGTCGCCTTTTATTATATATGTTAAGGACTTTTAGTGATCCAAATCTCAAAAAAGCTTTTTCGGGCTTGCTTCACTTTATAGTTGTTTTTATTTTTCAACATTTTTTTGTCTACCCTAGCAAAAAGGTTGCGTCATTTTTAAGTCCTTTTATTAATTAGAAAGTAACTTCTAGTTTCTATTTATGGTACTACTTTAAGTCCCAAAATTTTAATTCATAGGCGCCACCAACAAACAGTTATCTACGTTTGGGCAACATTTTAAGTCATTTTGTTTTGAGTTCTAAAATATAACAAAAAATTTCGCGCTCGCTTCGCTCGCGCAATTAGAACCTGTGTTCCCGTGTTTTTGCATTCACCAACCAGCAATAACTTATGTACGATTGGGCTACATTTTAGGTAATTTTTGCTTGGACTTGTGAACTATGAAAAAAAAATTCGCGCTCGCTTCGCTCGCGCAATCGGTAACTACATATATTATGTCTCTGTTTTTCGTATGGGTTTGAATTGCAGTTGGGGGCACCGTAGAAATCTCGCCCAGGGCGCTAGTAGAATTAAAGCCGGCACTGATTGTAGCCTATGTGTTATTCAAATGTATAAGCTATATTATTGTAAAGTTTCATTAAAATCCATTCAGTAGTTTTTGCCTGAAAGAGTAAAAAAGTTTTTATGCACATTTGTCCACTTTATTGTCAGAGCCTGGTTAGAGCATTTTTCAAGGGCGCAGTTTTGAAAGCTCGCACCGGGCGCATAAAAGGCTAGTTACGGCACTGGTCCATGCATACACACAACTAAACAAAAAACAGTCAAAACAAAAGCGCAACGAAATAAATACCTACGTGATACCTACACAGCATAGCATTCCCATCATATCTAAACAAAAAAAACAAACTACAATCTAAATTCCTCTAAAAAATACCCGCTGGATACAATTTCGGCAAATCAATGCAACATGAAAGAGTTGACGACGGATGTCTGTACTGAACGGCCGATGTTCCATTAATTAATGTCATCTAATGAATGTTTAATGAGCCCCGCTAGTTAATTGAGCGCCACCCATTCATAATCTCAGCGGTTAAATGTGTGATGTTGTTGTGGTGGCCGTCCATTGATGTGTAACGTAGAGTTATTTAAAATACAGAAGGATTTAAAATGCAAATTCTGACAGTATGTCTTTACACACTCTTAAAACTAGCATCAAATATTTAAGAAAATCTAAGTATAGTTATCGATACGGATATTGAGCCCTGACCTTCACCTGCGCAGAAGCGATTTATTGGTTTATTGCCTTACTAGCTGGTGCCCGCGACTTCGTCTGCGCAGGTAGTATTTCGAACAATATGTTTACAAATTGTAGCCTATGTGTTATTCTGATGTATAAGCTATATTATTGTAAAGTTTCACTAAAATCCATTCAGTAGTTTTTGCGTGAAAGAGTAACAAACATCCATACATCCATACATACAAACTTTCGCGTTTATAATATTAGTAGGATGTGTACAGTGCGCAAAGCGATCCCCACTCTTCCGCCGAGAGCTCAATATCCGTGCCGATAACTATACCTTAGCTAACAATTTGAGCAAAAACGTATCTCTACTAATCCTACTTATATTATAAATGTGAAAGTTTGTGAGAATGTATGGATGTATTTTGTTATTCAATCACGCAAAAACGGCTGGACCGATTTGGTTGAAATTTGGTATGTAGATAGGTGATACCCTGGATTAACACATAGGCAACTTTTTATCAACCCACCACGCGGGCGAAGCCGCTGGCGGAAGCTAGTATAATAATAAAGAGGAAACATTATTTTGTTTGTAAACCCTAAAGGCTCCGAAACTTCAGAACGGATTTGAGAAACTCTTTCACTGTTGGAAAGCTATACTCTTCCTGAGTAACATAGACTATATTTTATCTCGATAGGGACAGTAGTTCCCACGGCACGGCTAGTCTTAAATAAAAAGTACTCAAGCGCATTACAGCTATCAAAACTTGAAGTAAATTATGAATCTGTTAAATAGTTAAACATACATTCTACCTTCAGCCAAAAACACGAAAACCATTTCCACTAGAAAATCCTCTCAGGAACCGATCGTTTTCGAATTTTATAGCAACTGTTTCAATAAAATTCCTTCGAACAGCTTACATTCGCTGAATCTTTAACGAACCCCTATCGATGCAGTTAGCAATGACCCTTATCTTTTCCCTAACGCTAACTCCTGCATTTTTTATTTCTAGGTCAAGTAGAAACACGTGTTTTTTGAGATCACTTCTCTATATAGTTCTGTTCTGTTCTGTTACAGCCTTTTTATCGTCCCACTGCTGGGCACAGGCCTCCTCTCACACGGAGAAGGATTGAGCATTAATCACCACGCTTGCTCAATGCGGGTTGGTGATTTCAGACTTTATAGTCCAGGTTTCCTTAAGATGTTTTCCTTCACCTTTTTATCAGCCATTGGTGTCCAAGATATACTTAGAAAGTACATACAAACTTAGAAAAGTTGCATTGGTACTTGCCTGACCTGGAATCGAACCCGCGCCCTCATACTCGAGAGGATGGTTCTTTACCCACTAGGCCACCACGACATATAGTAGGTAAGTACATTAAGATGTTTTATAACTACCATGGAGGACAAAATGACTAACGGAGATGTCATAACGCAAAAGCTCTTAAGAAAGTAGGCCAAAATATGGATGTTCGAGCGACGAGGAACGTTACTAGCTCCGCCCTCATATGATCTCTATCATATGATTCCGCACATAATTTTTAAAATAAAATCACCAATCAATGAAGACGGATCTGTCAAAAGTGATTTGACAAGGAACCCAAAAGCCTTGTTAGTTCTAGTAACGGATCAAGCCTAACGTACCCTTCTTGACCTACATGAAGGTGCCTGACCTACCTTCCTTTTGGCATCTCCACTATCTTTCCTTCCTCCGTGATAACTAGCTGCTACGCATTTTGACTGGTAGAAGCACGTGCATAAAGTAAAAAGTCGTAAAAGTAATGGATGAAGAATGATGATGTGTTTTTATTAGTGTGCAGCTAGGGAGATGAAACGTTTATAGTTTATGTTATCAAACGACTTTATTTAAGTTATACGTTAATACATTTTTCGGGGACTGTAGCTCTATCTAAGTAAGATAAGAAGGTAAATGTTTTCACCATACTTGTCAGTTTTAAGACCTTGTCGGGGCTATGGAATAATTCGGGCCGGGGCTATGGCCCTAAAACGCGAAGGTTCAATAAAAAACATGGATAGATCAATCTATTTTCTGCAGCACATAGGTACAGGGAAAATGGCTATTAGATGAATTCCCACCAATCCATAAAAAGAAAAGCTCTATCCGTCATTAAAGCATCAATTCATTTTTCCAGGATCAGTTTAGTTTTATATCTAGAACCATAAAAAACTCTTTATTATTTTATTTTCATTTATTTTATTTTTTTAATATAAATTACATTTTTAGATATTAAATATAAAAATAAAAAAACATTTAAAAATATAAAAAATAGGTTGCCACCGATATCGGGCACAGGGTCCAAGGTACCGGTGATTAGGGTCCCAGAGACAGAAACCTCCTCACAATACGCGCCGTATCAAAGAGTACTGCCTTCTGAATCAGTCCCTTAATCCAGCCGCCTATCGAGAGCCTCATGAGGTGTTGGCCGGGGCTCTTGGCTATCTACATAGATTTATTATTAACTTCTTCAAACCACCAAAATTATTCCAAAAGATACAATCATCATTATCCATGAGCAAAACTTCAAAAATACATCGATGAACTTAGGCAACACCATCAAAAATAGACGATCATTTCAATGTACGCTATAAAACTGTTCGGCGGATTTCACAAGAAATGTAAACGCAAACAACATGCAAGATAAACTGATCTATCATAAACAAACAGTTACATCGGAAGCGTGGCCGTGAACGGTAGAAGTGACGTCATTGATTTTCCGGGGAAGAGTTATATATTTTTTTAATTGCTGTTTTTCATGTGTACCTATCTTATAGCGGACCTTAAGTCTTTTCGGTGCAGTAGACTTTTTGGCGGCAATATCTACATATATACTTATTTTTATATTTATGAAGAGTTTGTTTATTTGAAAGGGCTAATCGCAAGAATTACTGATCAGTTTTGAGAAAAATTTTTCATTGTAAGACAGCCCTTTTTGTCGAGGCGGAAAATAAAAGTAATATATAAAATACAAATAACACTAAAATCAAAATCAAAATCAAAAGTCATTTATTCAAAGTAGGCTGAAAATCAGTACTTTTCGAACGTCAATTTACAAAAGACAGCCCCCAAAACGCCCGCCCTTCACCACTTCCTATGTGTTTTTGCTGGGAAGAAGAAGTGGTGGAACAAACTCCCCAGCAACACAATTCTGTCTGTATGGTTTGATGAACCGTATACAAATATTAAAATATCACTATGCAACATTGTATACATAAATTTGTATATAAAATCAATTCAAATAGTTAATCATGTTGGCTAGTACACACCTTACCCATACCTATTACTCAAGCAGTTACAAAAGAAATGTATTACTACTTTAAATACTAATCCATGCCACAAATCTTCAACATTCTAGCAAGAATACGATTTACACCTAAACCAAAGAAAATAAAAAAGTCCAAATAAATATAAAACACGCGCTTGACATTGAACTACGTCATCACAGCGTGACGTCACGACTATTCCCATAGACAAGAGTCCCGCCAAATGTTGGTGTGATAATACAGATAGCTATTACGTAACTCTATGATATATGATCTTGTTTTTACCGTTGATGGAGATTATCGTTTCATTTTGTTTTGGTATAAAATAGAGGTAAAATATAAGAAATTATTTTATAAGGAGTTCGTGTAAAAGTAACAGTCTTAGAGTCGATTTAAAAGGTTAAGCAATGGTTGACGCGGTCGGTCCGGAGATAGGTGACTGACCATCTTGTCTTGACGAGTTTCTCCACGTTTCAGAAGACACGATAAACTGAATGGTCCTAGCTGTCGTTAAAACATCTTTAGCAGTAGTTTTCTTTGTTCTTTATTACGTAACAAATAACGAGGAACAAAGCTTTGTAAAACTACCGCATACGAAAAAAACTTACCTTATTTTTTATCCAAACACGAGTATTTCCCTCAGGAACACACAAGAAACCAGAAAGACACGGAAATTAAATGAAAACATAGAAAAACCTCTACTTTTGTTACTACTCTGTGGTTTATATTTTTTATGGAGACATTAGTGAAAGACTGTCAATATTGGTTAACCCTTTGACGGAAATAATGTTTTATTACACAAAAGACTAAAAATAGCTCGACAAAGAATGAACGGGTAAGTATAATAATACTTTATAAGCAGAAGCTAGCGTAATATTACAAATCCTTATATGAGTTTGTTTTCCTTCCATAGAACATCATAAAACAGAAGAACAAAGCTCTCAGGACGAGTCCCAGAACACAAATTAAAATAACCTCTTCACAGCAAAGAACATTTTAATTCAAAATAAAACTATAGCCCCAATCTCTACAAAACATCTAAATTCAAATAAAACTACGGACGTCCAAGGGACTTCTTTCATCTTTCGAACAAAACATCCAAAGGGAAAACACAACGAACAAACAAACAAACGAACAAACAGTAAAAATCACGTTTCCCCAGTCTAGTTTATTTACCAGTTTTCCACGGCCATCGTTTGGAAAACAAACGCCTCGATTTAGAAGCTGTGTCAATAAGAACAAAATGAAACACGACTGATTTGTGTTGTCGCTACTGCTGTGTTTTTGTTTAGGGGATAAACTAGGTTTTACACCATGTTTTGTCTTGCATTGGCATATTCGTTTTGTTAGTATTTAGTGCGTACCTACTTACATTTCTCGTCAAAGAACTTTGACAATCTGATTAATACTAACTCCATCCATTTACTAAAATACCAATTAACAAAAGCTTTACCTACCAACCTACTCCGCGCACCCGGATAAAGTAACCTACAGCCTGTCTCGATATCTAACACAAAAGTAATCTTTCAAATTAGTTCAGTAGTTTCTAAGACAAGCGCGTCCAAGCAAATCAACTGTCTTATTTTTCTTCCCATATTTTTATATTACGAGAAAAATATTTTAGATAAAATGCTCAAATGCGTCATTTCACGCAAGACTAGATAAAACAAAAGCACTACAAAACAATACGTTCGTAGAAATAGATTTTAAAATAAAAATAAAAGAAAGCTACGGATAGTTTCACAACTTCTGCGCTCACTGACTGTGACCTGTTAAAAGTTTTTAAAAACGATATTTCAGTTGAAAATATTTGTTACGAAGAGACAAAGAGAGTATCAATTTTTACCCGACTGCCAAAGAAGGAGGGTAATGTTTTTCGAGTGTATGTAAGTATGTATGTATGTCTGTTCCTTTGTGACCTCCTGTAGCCTAAACGGCTTGATGGATTTTGATGTATGAGGTATCGTTAGATTTGTCTTGATTACGGGAGTGTCATAGGATACATTTTATCCTAAAAGTCCCACGGGATATTTTTTCTAAATTTCCCTTTAAAAAAATATGTATGCGTATCATTAGATCACCTTGTATCACCTTGGATCGGGCTGTCGTGGACCTATCAAACGTGTTTGCAAAGGGCCAGGCTTATGTAGCCCTAAGCCGTGTTAAAACACTTGCTGGGTTAGCAATAAAAACACTTGACCCAAAAAAGCTGTTGGACCGGCCCCACGACGAATGTTCTTTAACTGAACTTAAACGTTTGCGGGATCTTCAGCAGTAATGACTCACCTAATTCTTTTTCTTCTTCACTACCAACAGTCCAGATTGGCGGTAAATTTATGTTGCGGAGTAACATCACTCGTAATCTAAAGCCAAATGTCGTCGAAATAATTTAAAATGGTACTTACATATACATAGTCTTCTACATCTACAACATTTTCGTTAAATAAAAACAGCTAAAAAGTTATAAATAAAAGAATTATTATTAAAAAAACAAAATACCCGACTGCACACTAAAAAAAGAGTAAAACAAGCCCCACAATAATATTGATCAATCAAATGCTAAAAACTAATTATGTAATACCGTTGAAACAATACCTATATTAAAATACACTACAATATGTGTTCGTAATCGATAGTTAAATAAACAGAAACTTATTTTGAATACAAATTTACTGAATATAATTTATAAATATTGATGGAAAGCATCGCAGGCGGGGACCACCTTGACCGCCACCAACGAAAATTCTGCTAAATGGTGCACAACCGAAATGACTATAAATAAGCCTCTGTTGGTCCCCGCCTGCGATGCTTTCCATCAATATTTATAAATTATATTCAGTAAATTTGTATTCAAAATAAGTTTCTGTTTATTTAACTATCGATTACGAACACATATTGTAGTGTATTTTAATATAGGTATTGTTTCAACGGTATTACATAATTAGTTTTTAGCATTTGATTGATCAATATTATTGTGGGGCTTGTTTTACTCTTTTTTTAGTGTGCAGTCGGGTATTTTGTTTTTTTAATAATAATTCTTTTATCATCGTTAAAAGTTTGCTTCTTGTTGACAGTTTTCTCTGAGGGATTGTCCGTTATTTTCAATTTAGAGTACAATAATTATGATGAAGTATGATCCCATTAAGCGGGGTATTTTTAAAGCTTTTGCTGTAGATAAAATAACTCCGAATTCCGACTGAATATTTTTATTTGTGACATTGCCAACTATCATTTATCTTAAACGTTTTCCATATTTCTTCAAAGCAAGCATTACTGGACTAACTGGACCATCTTCATCTACAACTTATTATAGTGACGCCCTCACCTGATGTCAATCTTGGTCAAAACAAAAAACAAACACCGACACACTTAGGTATGCGAGCGGTAAAATTAAGAACGAATCAAAACACACTGGTTTTGACAGGACTTTGACATGTCCCCTTTACAAGTGGCGCCACCACGAAGCGCAAAGATAAAATTGTCGAGCCATAAACAATATATCTCAACAATCAGCTACCATAACATTTCTAATAAAAGTAAACTGCACATTTATGCTCACGTGGGCAATTTAAAGGGGCCCTTTTGCCCCATATTGCCCCAAATTGCGGGCCCCACAAATTATATCACCATCTTATTTATATCCCTCTTTTGTGTTATCGTCGGATAAGACGCAGTTTTTGACAAAAGGGTCATTTTGTGGGTAGAAAAAGACTGCACGTGGTTTTACGATGACACAAAAGAATGAAGTTGATTGGTGTTTTCGAATTTGTGTATATGATGACTAAAGAGGGAAAAGAATCGTTTAGAAACATCAATGAAAACTATCAGTTTTCAAGTACTGAACACGGCCCACGTCATTTTAAATTCCAATGAAAGATTAGAAACAATTGAATGTTTATGATTAGTTATAGTTCACAAAAGAATAGTACAACGCCGGTCGACGATCAAACGGTGTGTATTCGCCATTATATACAGTGTGCTAGAAGAGAAGAAGGATCTTTTCATTTCTATCACATAACTGCTCAGTTTCAGCCTTTTTCAGCCAGTTTTCTCCTTCAATACATCAGAGCCGATAACTTCAAGAGAGCACACAATATATATAAAACAAAGGAAGCAATACCGGCTTCTGTTGACACGACAAATACAAATAGCTCACAACACCCTGTGTATCGATGTACGAGTCGCAAGTATGGCCCCGAGGCACGTACTGCAATCATGTAGCGTAGGTACTTTATACTGAAGATTATAGTGCTTATAACAAATACTAGCTGGTAAATATGGGTTTGTTTTATAAATCTTACCTTCTATCCGAATATTATAAAGAGGAGAACATTGTATTTTCGTTTGTTTGTAAAGGGTAAACTCAAAAACTTCTAAACGCCCATTATTTCACCTACTTTAAATAGATCTAAGATGAAAAATTGGTGTACCTTATAAAGTATATGTACATATATCTGTCTATCTACTGGACCTACATATTTTACCCCGGTGCGGGCAGTACGGGACACGAGTAATACCTCGAGAAACGGCTGTATTAAATACTAACGGGTACTTTTATTTTTTATATAACAAACATAGGTTTATAAAAAGAATCGTACTTTTAATATTGCCCAAAGGGTAAAAACGGGATAGCTGTTTCAACTGGCTAAGATAATGCCGTTAAAATAACAAAGTACCTACTAAAAACAGAAGTGCACGTCTGATTCGCACTTAGTCGGTGTTAGTCCCTACTTACACCCAGAGTAAGAATTATGGACCAGTATGGAAGGAGTATCTACATTTTACAGTTGTAGGTTCAAAATCGGGCATCTACCAATGAGACTGCTAAAGTCATTTACTTTATACGCATACATAAGACAGTAAATAAAATGGCTAAAATGGCAGTCCGCCTCTAAAAGCACTTTCTCTATCATTATATGAAAAGTGGCCTACTGTAAACGAGTTTGCTACAGTAACGATAATACGCCAATATTCATTCTAATCCCCTTAATTATTGCGAAAGTCTAAAGTCATCAGTATTTTAAATTCTTTTTATCTCCCAGGACAATATTACTAGGTTAATGATCACCTGGAAGTGTACCGGGAGTATGTCCGTCCTAGATACGTGACATGTCATATGGTAGTAAGACGTTTTAGCACATTGGTGACAGAAGTTGACTGATGACTTGACACGCTTTGTTAAGCTAAATTTGACTCTAGACAGACGTAGCAGAGTCTATTTTTTTTAATTGAGTAAGCTCTTTTCGCTAGCCAAAAATTTAATAACGAAAAATATGAATAAAAACATTTGGGTGTTGCAAAAAGTTGTTGTTGAAGGAAAACGTCTTGAGGAAACCTGGACTATTAAGTTTGAAATCGCAAATCCGACTTGAGCATGTGTGGTGATTAACGCTTAATCCTTCTCTATATGAAACCACACTGTGCCCAGCAGCGGGACGATAAAAAGGCTGATGTTTTTTTTTTGTTACAACCTAGTGGGTAAAGGACCAGCCTCTCAAGTATGAGGGCGCGGGTTCGATCCCAGGTCAGGCAAGTACCAATGCAACTTTTCCAATTTTGTATGTACTTTCTAAGTATATCTTAGACACCAATGACTGTGTTTCGGATGGCACGTTAAACTATAGGTCCCGGCTGTCATTGAACATCCTTGGCAGTCGTTACGGGTAGTTAGAAGCCAGTAAGTCTGACACCAGTCTAACCAAGGGGTATCGGGTTGCCCGGGTAACTGGGTTGAGGAGGTCAGATAGGCAGTCGCTTCTTGTAAAGCACTGGTACTCAGCTGAATCCGGTTAGACTAGAAGCCGACCCCAACATGGTTGGGAAAAAGGCTCGGAGGATGATGATGTACTATTAAGTTTGTGTGTGCCGATTTTTGTAGTCTGGCTAAATCTCTAGTCTTGTTTATTTAATAAATGTGGTTCTAAGTTTAGGTAAACAAGTCAGTGTAATGTGTAATATTGGGGAGTTTATTGGCTTTCTCGACGTTCTAAGCGTCACGTTTTCTTCTAATATAAGTTTTTGTAATAAAAGTTTGTTTTTTATTGAACATTATTGTGATTCAGGCTTGAAGTTTGGAACTCACGTGTTGAGTTGGTTGGAGTTTATCATAAATGTATACATTGTATGTATACCTTAGAACCCTTCACTAAATTACACCAACCACAACAAAATGTAGGAATAGGAAAACCAAGTGTTTTGTGCAGTTGACAGCTGTGTCTATTTTCAAGAGAAAATTGCATTTAGGGTTGGACCACATCTGGCAGCATGGAATCGAATTTGCTCCGCCTGTGCTACCACGTGCTGCAGTATGCTGCCGCTGCGAACGCACGCGGCAGCATACTGCGAACTGGTGAAAGGATGCGTTAGCGTGCTATCGCGCGCTTCAGCATTCGAAGGCTCCTTGCCGACCATTGCATTTTGTCCGTGACGTCGATCGCCTCGAGGATTCCACCGCGTGCTATCGCATTATGCTTTCTGTATCGGTCTAGCAAATGGCAGCTCTAAGCAATGGAAAGAGAAAGGGCGACAGAAAAAGGCGATTCCGTGCTGCCAGATCTGGTCCAACCCTTATTGTACTGACTGACAGACCTTTCAACTGCATCAAAAAATACAACAATTACACTTTCTTTCGCTTTAACATTACAAAATAAACCAATTTAATTATAATAGCACTACCAATCACTGGAGTACTGAAATTTTTTTTTTTAATTAGACCCCGACAAAGACCCCTAAAAAAGGTCTGTGAAAGATACGCTTTTTGTATAATCAGGGACCCAATTTGGTTCAACACTGGTCCTTATCTGGTACACAATGTTACAAATGAACCCTATTATGGTTACCTCTTTGAATACTAGTGGTTTGGCTAAGGTTCCATTTTCAAAGTTCTCCATGGATTTTCAGGCCAAAGAAAATCCTTTAAAAAATTGCTGGGTATGAATTTGTAATTTTGTAAAAAGGGAAAATTGTGAAAAGTCTTAAATTATTGGTTTGCAATATCAACTACAACTTAACATAAAATCCTGGGTCCTCGTATGAGGTATCAAGTCGTAATAAGATATTAGTATGAGCGAGCTAAGAAAGTGTAGATACGAAAGATACTGAAAACCACGAAATTCTTGAATATCTTCATTTACCTAAAAACCATCACAATTTTAGAAGAAGCCACACGTGTAGGTATAATTTTAATAAAACTAAGTACACGTCGAACATAAAACCCAGAACATCAACTCGTAATGAGGACTACGTATTGAGAAATGTAAGTACTCTTCTCAGAAACCCTATGATATACAGACATAAGTATATATATTTACTCTCCCAGCTTCGCTATTTTATTACAGAGCTCCTACACGTCAGAGTGATGATTTATATTGTGGTAATGCTCTTAAGATATCGAGTAACATGTGGATTTTATACTGTTGCTATGTACTGGTGTAGTTATAAAGGGAAACTGTGAGATGACGTGTTGCGAATGTGCATGTGCATACTGGATGCAGGATTTACTCCACAAAACATTTCATGCCACATGGCTCTAATGTAAATCCCAAATATCATCATCATCATCATCGTCATCAGCCAGCCTCTCCAAGTGCACGCCACTGAGTTCGATTTTCGGCTTCTCGCATCCAGCTCCTGCCAGCCGTCTTGCGCAAGTCATCACTCCACCGTGCCTGAGGACGTCCTACACTACGTTTGCCGATGCGTAGGCAATAAAATTAAACGTGAATCCCAAATATACTCAGCGGTAATTAATCAGGGTCAGAAAAAAAAATACTGTCAAATTACTAAAGTACTGTAGGCTAAAATTCACGATAATTTCACGTAACATTTCATTAATTACCTACCTTCACTTTTCTAACTTAACTAAGTCAATTAATTATTCATCAATAGGCATACCTTTGAAGCTACAAGCTACCGAACCTTATCTTTGCTTACAGGAAAATTAAATCTGACTTCGTAAGTGCCGGTTTCCGGTTTATCGTCTTTATGACGTCATTTCCCGGCGGTAAGTGTACAAGCCATATTGTTTTTGGTTCGTTCGGAAACGGCCACTATTTTTGGTATATTGCGCGATTAGCGGCGTTGATTAAACCACAAAGCATTTTTTTTATTACAAAAGGTTTATTATTTAAGGTTAACTTTATTATATGTATAGTCGTTATGTGAACTTTTGTTTTATTAGTCTGGCTTATAGCCAAAATTCTTGAAGTATTTCTCTCTTCATTCGTTAACACCATATTTTTTTCCTTCACAATAGTAAAGAAACTTTCATGACATCGACGGTTATTTTTTCCCCAAAATTGCCCCAAATTCTTTGCACTCGAATGCAAAATAAAAACACGATGTTCTTTCAATAAAGTCTTTCAATTTTCTACGGTTATAACTACATACCAATAAGTTGTTCATACTTGATAGGTTCTATATAAAAGAGCCGCCGAAAGTTTTTATAATCCCTTTGATAGCTTCCGATTTGAAAGACGTCGGTATCCGTAAGCTTTAGATTTAATAAAGGTTTCGGATTAAAAAATAACCCAGTCTCTAGTAAAATGCAATGAAGTGTAAAGTATTATATTTGAGGCTTTTTCTTACATGCTTGTTGAGATGTTGCCAAAAAATATTCATTCATCCACGTCGGCTTTGGATATTTTTATATCAAAGTCATTCATTGAATCTGATGAACCATGGTGTTTTCTTGTGGTGAAGGTACTTAACAGTTCTTAAGATGAGAGATGTTTAAAATAAAATAGAGATTAAAAAATTGAGGTAAACATATTTGACACAATTTATACGTTTTAAAAGCTTGTCGCGAGATTTAAGTACTCGTATTTACTTTCTTAGTAAAATCGCGACAAGCTTTTAAAACATATAAATTGTGTCAAATATGTTAAATTTGAAATGTCGTTATAAGTTGACAGTAAAGTTACAGTAAAAGTTTATTTTTTTCTTTTTAGCGCATTTAAATAAAAGCTCGTTTTTAAAGATTTTTTGACCTCAATTTATTTTATACTTTTTAGTTTTCACCTGGTAAGTTCCTAAGTCTAAATTCTGTGGCGGCGGTCATCTTAGATTTTTATTTAGTAAAGTGCACTTCATTCTACTTGTCAAGCCCTGTCATTTTATATCCATATGGATGGGATTGAAAAAAAATAGGTTATTCACCATTTTGTAGCGGCGGCCATCTTGGATTTTTATTTCGTAAAGTGCAATGTATTCTACTTGTCAATTCCTTTCATTTGATACCCATATTGTATAGGTACCTTAAAAATAACTAGTCCGCCATCTTGTATATTTAGCCATGTTGGATTTAGGATGACGTCACATAGCTTAACATGCATTGTCATCCAAACTAAACATGTATGCAAAATTTCAGCTCAATCGGTTGAGGGCAAGTGCCTTAAAATTGAGTTGTAAAATTCCCCCCGAACACACATAGTTACATACATACATACATACATGCATACATACATACATTGCAAGTTAAATAAAAGCTTGTAACTCGGAAGCCATTGAATTATCGTCAAAACCATCAAGTAGTTAATTGTTCGCTAAATTCGCGGATATCCGGCTTCATCCGTGCTCCATTACATCCGAATATCCGATATATTGGGCATCGGTCGTTAGCCTTATGTAACTATAATTAGGATCTGAACACTTCTGTGGTAAACAATATCAAGTTTAAAGGTAATAAATGAAACTTCTGACTGACCCTTCAGACTTAAAAAGGTTTAGAAATGTCACCGGTGGATTTGCTTTTTAAAATAAGCATGGTTTGTTTCACTGACAGATCAGAGGTCTTTTCTGACTAAGAAATGAGTTGCACCATTTAACTGTAACTATAAACAAACCATAACCAGTCTTGAAATTGACGTCCATTGGTCAAATCGATTTGACAACTGAAAATAGTTCGGTTATCACATAGTTAAATGGTTTACCATAAGTGGAGAGAGAACATAGCCCATAGTACCCGTTCATCCAGATTCTCATCATCGTCATCATCATCATCAGCCTATCGCAGTCCACTGCTGGACATAGGCCTCTCCAAGTGCACGCCACTGAGATCGATTCTCAACGATTGAAAAACAATTAATCAGTAATTAAATACGAAGTTCTAGTACAAGTCGGAGCCGTCCAAGTGGATCAACCACAATTAGAACATTGAACGGGGCCAAAGTCACTTACGAAAAGATTCGAATGAATCAATCGAAGTGTATCAATTAAATGGACACTCAACTATCTCTTTGAAGTAATTAATAAAATTATTATGGTACGGACTGTTAGTTTATTGGTTAACTAGTCGTAAAGGCAGCCTGCTGGGTATGTCTTAGGATGATCTATAGATAGAAGAATACAAGGTGTTGATTTGCATTTGTGCCATATTTCAGGAGGAGGACATGAAATACGTAAATAATCGATTGGAATTACAGTACACGAAAAATAGCTAATATGCACGGCTTTTTTTGTCATTGTAATGTCGTAGTATTTCAGAAGTAATCCAATTTTATGAATGAAATTTATGAATAATCGTTGTGTTTGCTTTGTGTTTGCGTTTGTGTGAGGGCGCAGCACGGTTTTAAGGCCAGTAACACACGCGCCAAGTTTAAATACGGCTAGATGACATTGACGGAATTCCGAAAAAAAAAAAAAAATTTGGTACCAATTTTTTGTTGATTTGGGTTGAAAATCATTAGCATAATTACGTCCTTGAATATGGCACGGATGCAAATCAACGGCTTGTATATTATGTCTATGAAAAACGACATGTTCCGGTTTTTTATTCTATAATTTTCACTATGACTAATCTAGTTTGGATTTATGAAAGGGCTGACCAAATTAATTTGTATGTGAATCCTAATTGACATAAAATTTTGTTTAAGTAAATTATTCCGATTCTGAATTCAAAAAAAAAACAAAATGCGGAATTTGGTTACGAATGCTATTGGAATCAATCTAAATGGCTTAACTCTTCACATAACTACTAATTACGTTAGAATTCCTAAATAAAAACGACACATCTGTCTTTTAATTAAGAAAATATCGTTCAAAGTAAACAAATATTTTGTGTATGCGTATAACGTAACGTATCGTGTTTTCAATATCGTCAAACTCATGCGAGCTGGGTGTCCAATACTCAGATACACTCGACTGCAACGAAAAGTGGTTCAGTAAAATTTTGTATGTACATATCGTGACAATGCTTGTATACAACCTTTCTGTATTCTGTGTGAATAAAGAAAAAAAAATTGCTTGGTAAAAGACTCCTTTTTAGAATTAAAAAATATGAATATTCACGAGTGCTCGCACCTTGCTCATCCTGCTTTTGTCAAGTACGTGGCTTACTTACCAATCAGATACTGGATCTCTGGACATATCAGACTAGTGATTTGTTAATAGGTAATGGTAATTTGGGGAATTATGATAAATAAAACAATTAACAGTTAAAACTATCGTCATCTGATGATATTTAAAATCTAACTAACCGCATCTCACGGCGTAGGAGATATTTTGTAACTGACTCAATTTATTCGCCACGAAGTGCAACATCGTCTTCCAATATCGTGAACTCATACAAGCGGGTCTCCAAGTCGGGGACCTAAGATCCGCCCCTTTTATTAATATTTGAGATAAGGTCCCTTGCTAGACTTTCTTCATATTACGTGTATAAGAAAACAATATTTTAGGACAAAACAAACAAACACAGAGAAATATATTAGCATAGATTGTTTTGTTGCTTGTTATACAAAGCAACATTCATATTCTATGCCACTAACGTATGGATTGAAGTACATATATCTGTTTATTCCTCTGTCATGCTAAAACTACTTGGTCGTAGTAAAGCTTATCAAAGTAATATGTTATGGACTATTTTTTATCAATACAGAAGTAGTTCATTACGGACTCGGGTGAAACCCCGGGTGAAACAAGAGTTAGTATTGTAATATTCGTGTGTTTACCATATCCGACTTTAACCATATTCCGAAAAAAATATAAAGTTTCAAAGAAAGGTGTGGTTACTTTATTTTAACATACATAAACCAAATTAAAACCGACTCATCCTGTGCAACACGAAGTTCCATATTTCGTACTAAAACACTTTGTCGTACATTAACGAGGTCACAGATGACACAAGTTTCCCAACTTGTACCGAGACGGGACCAGCAATCTGATTATACGAGGATCGAGGACAAATTAACGTTAAAACTTCCAACTTTAAGAAATTACGAACACAAACAAATTATAAGTCTCTGGTTTTAAGATAAAATGTAGCATGGTAAATTCGTTATTAGTCTAGAAGTATTGTTATTTGTGTGATAACGGCAGATCAGGAGCACGGAAGAAGAAAATATGCTGCGCCGACCGCAAATTAAATTGGAATACCCCGTGGGAATACCCACCCGAAGTGGTGTTCGTGTCACTGGAAAATATCAGTGTGAGGTAGATGTGAAGGAATTTTCAATGCTGAAGAAACCTTTCAAACCTTATTTAACCCTGAAACATTCTTTGAAACCTGTCATCATCATCATACTCATCCGC
Source organism: Helicoverpa assulta (assembly GCA_963856015.1). NCBI lineage: Eukaryota > Metazoa > Arthropoda > Insecta > Lepidoptera > Noctuidae > Helicoverpa > Helicoverpa assulta. The sequence goes on from CAWLCW010000008.1 coordinate 3,357,701, forward strand.
TCACCCCAAGTTTATTTACCATCAGCGCAGTAACGACAAACGAGATTCTGACAAAAAAGTATTTCCATGAAAATAGGAAAACCTTCAGTTATCCATCAAAGTTTTCACGACTTTTTTCCAAGTCACGTTGTGTTAACAGAACTTTTTAGCAACTTTAAAAAGTTTGACAGGTATCATTTTGAAATCAATAAGTTGGTCAGAAAGTTTGGTTCGATATTTTATTTGAAGTACCCACACACTGTCACCTTTTATTAGGCTGACAGTTTGTTTGGACTCATAAATCACATTACAAAGAACAAGTATCGGTATCAAACCGACTGAAAACCTTGATTGGTTACGACTGAAAAATTTGCTAACCATCGGGTCAACTGCCGGCCGACTGTTTAATCTGCACAGTGCGGGTACTGTTAGGAAAGGGATCAATGACAAGAATTCTAATAATGTTATACAGATCTCCGTAGAAAAGCCGTGAAATTAAAACGGCAACACCAAAGAACTCATTACGGTTAATTTTACGAGTGGTAAAACTAAACCGATTATTGGCAGAGTTCCTAAAAAAATAAAACTTGAAACTAACGGACGCATTAATTCCATCCACGAATTGTTTTATTACTATTATCATAAGACTTCTTCCTAAAAATATTAACGAAATAACAGAGCGTAGAATAAACAATGTTCGACGTAATCCCTGGTAATACTGTAAATTATTGTTCAGAGTGGAATTTTTAGACTATGACTCTTACATGGATACACGTGTAAGTATTCAGCATACCTAACTTATACTTGTAACAAATAGATTCTAGCCTTTATTTACGAGATAAATCTTCATAGTATTCATTTACCAACATCAAATATCCTTTACCATTCGATGGCCTTAATAAAAGCCCTCCTCTGAGCTTTGGTAGGTAGATAGGAAGTCAACAAACCATTTTTCTAGGTCTTTATGTGTTTTGTTTAGTTGTATTGAAAACAAAATTCAACGAAAACGGACATAAAAAGCCTATTTCACCAAAAACATTATTGGTAAACACACGATGTCAGTCTATTGGCTCGGTTCCAAATCTCACTATGCAAGGCAGAGAAAACAGTTAATACAAGATTTATATACTTATTTACCAATAAAAATCACCATAAAATATATTTCGGAAAACTATCTCGATTGATATTCTTGGTAAATCAATCGAAACTAACAGTAATCGGTACGCTAAAGATGAATCGGTCGTTTGCTGTTTCGATTTCCTGATCTCTATCGGTGAATTCTTGGATCGAATGAAACATCGAGAATCGATTCGCATTTTAATAGTCTTTCGAAATAGATGTTTCTTAGAACATTGAATTTGTTGGGCTTTTAGGATTTTTTATCTTGACCCGATCGACCTAGAAAGAAAATACGATTACGAAATTTTATTTATGTTTCAAAACTTTGTGCATCGTTTCGCCTAGAATTTAAAGTGTTTTGCATTAAAAGCTAATTGAATAAAAAATTGTAGTCATAAAACACGAGATACGAAGTAAAAAACGCAATTTGTGTAATTTAACTTTTTTATATATTTTTCATGCATTTTAATTTAAAAGCTGTGCCAAGTTTGTTTACACATAATTGGGTAGACGGAACGTAAATTACTCTAGTGTTACCCGAGCATTAAATGAAAAATTGCTCATATTTTATGAATGTTCTTTGATGAAACTTTAGTTTTTTCTAATTTATTTTTTAAGTTTTCAAATTGTTTTTACGAGTTGTTTAAACTTTTTGATTTTTGTTTGCAAAATACAGCGTGTGGAATAAGAATTATTTCGTACTTTACTTAGCCAAGTTATTTGAAACCTTGATATTGCTTGTCACACTAATCTTTCCTACCCCGGGCAATATATGAGCACTTACAAGTCTGCTCATATTGTGCCAATGTAATGTTTGGCGCCCGCCGTTTGGTTACTCGTGCAATTTGGACGATCGACTGTGTTGGGTGCCAACCATTGGATACAGGACATCGGATGATTATGGGAATAACATACAATATTAGTAGTTTATACATACTTTTCATACCTTTTAGAGAGAATAAATGGCCCCATAATGTTAGATCCTTTTATTTTATACGGGCAACACTGCTGCCACCGTGATGACAACCCTTGGAAGATTTTGACAGATAGAGCGCGCGCTTCCTTCGTGGACTGATAAACTATGTTTTCTTACGATTGATATTAAATTGTGTTTTAAAAGTGAATACAAGAAGTTATTGTGATACGAATTGACGTTTTATTTCTGATGAAGGCTAGGAGATCATACCCTAGCTTATAATAATTATAAAGTCTCTGAAATCACCACATATCTTTTCATACACCTATGCTAATTTAGAGACCGATTCATTGTTTTAAGACTTTGTCCTCATGTTATGAGATTCCTGTTAAGGTTCAGATTTCTATTAATTAATTACTCTATAATATGCTTATACAGATTCTGTGATATATATATTTTCAGTCTAAAAGAGCAACAATAAAAACTCCCTCGTCATAAAAATCGATCCAGTTTTGGCTGCAAAATCCTCACTAATGTGCACTCGATACCATCCTTATTGTTATCGACACGAATCCCATCGATATTCCGTAGTGCAGTCCCGCATTGTTAACCGTTATCTCTGTTTGCGCAGGAGACGGTTAAATTTGGCAGTGGGTCTAATAGACTCCTAAAATGTTTTGTGCATGTTTATCGTATTTTCGGATTACGTAAATGGCTGTGTGCTTGAGTTTTAGTGTTGGTAATCGGATTTTGTGATGCGTGTGATTTCAGCCAAGTATGGGGTTAATGAAATAAATCAGTCCAAATCGGTGTGCAACTTATTGGCGAATTTAAGTCTTTGACCTACTTTTTATAAAGTGGTACCTACTACCTTTCTGACATGCCTCTGGTGCATACCTACTTTTTAACTCACTCTACTTTTTCAATCAAATTTCAGTCAATTTTTATCAACCGAAATCAAAACGAAGAAAACGACCTACTCAGTTAATAAACTATACTCACTCACAAATACATAATACTAGTTCTTCCAACTACAACAAAATAACTCTCAAACATAAATTACAGATCACAAGGGAACACAAAAGACCGTCTTGGGGAGAAACAGAACGTTCCTATCGTCCTTTGAGAGTTGCAATCACGAAAAATTGCATTACCAATAGACCACAGACTAACTTTGTGTAGGTACGTTACGTTCCGCAGAGGTTCAAGGAAATTGAAACACTGCTGTAGATACACTATGGTATCCTTAATTTCCCGCTTTGTAAGTTCAAAGAGTTATGGTCTCTGCACACAGCGGGCGCGGCGCGACGGGACGGGACGGCGACGCGACGCTGAGCAGTTGTAATGTACTAGATATTACGGACGACATCACACAGAGCCGTCCCGCTCGGCGCGACGCGACGCGACGATCTAGTACATTGCGTCGCGTCGCCGTCCCGTCCCGCCGCGCCGCGCCCGCTGTGTGCAGAGACCATTATAATACCTTGGCTAATTTAGAAATGGCGGTTGTTTTTGAGATGTTATTTGTTTACAAAAGTGGCTTTAAGTTATGAACTATTGCTTGTTGGAACATATTTATGCATTTCATACATTCATTAGACATTTCAGTATGACACAGAATGAGTTGCTAAAATGGTTTTGGGTAGCTTGTAAAATAGCGTAAATAAGTTCTTCCTCACCACCACTACTTTCCTTAGAACCGTTTCACAATTAAAAGGCAAATGAATTCAGCACTAGATTTCTGTCTAGTGCGTTTGAGTGACAAATAAATCTATATATATAAAAATGAAACCCGCTTTTCGTTGTCACGACATAACATGAAAACGGCTTGACCGATTTAGCTGAAAATTAGAGGAGAGGTAACTTAGACCCGGGAGAAGGTTTTTGTCACCATCCGGCTACGGGACGCGGGTGAAACCGCGGGCGAAAGCTAGTTAACAATTAATTACCAATGAACACATAACACCTTCTATTACAAATTATCACCATACAATTGCAGAAACATATAAGTTAAGCAAGCATCGAACCCCAAAACCGCAGCGGTGCGGTCGAGTCGACCTGTCTCGGTCGTACCTTGCACAATGCATTACCATATTGTACGACAAATAATGGCTTATTACTGCCTCTGTGTTTGATAGATCAATGGACAGTGGTTATATATCTAGTTTGTTATCCAGACGCAGAGGGAGGAAAGATTGTTTTCCATGAATCCAGATTTAGATAGGATAAAGTTATTTTGGTAATTTTACTCTGGTTTTTGTCTCGTATATACGTCTCATACAGGTATGGTTTAATAACAGGTGTCATTCTTATAGTTCATAAGTCCAAAGAAATATTTATTTCTTTAATTCGAAAAAACTGGGTGCAGCTGAGCACCACTGCTTTACATGAAGCAACTGCCTATCTGATCTTTTCATCCCAGTTACTCAGGAAACTTGATAAGACTGATTCTCAAATTTTCTGGCTTCAGAACACCGGTGACCCGTAAATTCACACATACATACATAACATTTATTTGAGCGTAACTGCCACTCGTTAAAACACACGCCATGATGGCAGTTGGCGCACTGCCGACGCAATCAACGGTTACACCGGCTGAATGTCTGCCCACCCTATAATTTTCTACGTGGTTACTCGTTTAAGGATATGAGAATTACAAAAAATAATATCTTTATGAATTGGTTCCAAAAAGAATAAATATTTTTTTCAGTTCGATCTGCTTTTAACAACAGAAATGGTATGCAATCTGCAACACACCCGTCAGCATTTGTTGTTACAATTCCACATCAGAGGTCGTCAGGCGGATTTGAGAAAACGCTGACACGAAGCTATGTTAGGTGATTAAACCTGCAGCTCACTCGATAAGAAGAAGATCTGCAATTATTAAATTCACACTGGCAAATCGTCCAAGCTATTGTACAAAAATATATTAATCTAGATTATAGGCCGTTACACTTCAAAAAATATTTTTTATAAATGATAAGACATCGCTACTATGACAGGGGTTTCGAACCTTCGACCTTCAGCAAACGTTAACTGTCACTAGACTGACAGCTGAGTTAGGCTTAGCACGATCTCGATAGGAGATAAACTCTATGGCTGTATATTGATATCTTTTGACTACCGATACTTCTCGATCAAGATTTGGCTGTCTACTGGGTTTGATCGATCTTAAAGTGGTCGTTTAGTTTATAAAAGGACTAGCTTTTGCCCGCGACTTCGTTCGCGTGGAATAGTGATTTTTGATTTGACCAATAGATGGCGCTATATGTCCGAAATAAATTTTATTTTTATATTTTTTTGTAATAAAAACTATCCTATGTCCTTTCTCAAGTTCCAAACTATGTCTGTACCAAATTTCACACAAATCGGTTCAGTAGTATAGGCGTGAAGAAAAGACAGACAGACAGAAAGACAGACAGAGTTACTTTCACATTTATAATATTAGTTAGGATGAAGCGATGGATACCGAATAATGTACTACCTATCAAGAAAGAATGGAATGATATTGATAACTCCTTACTATACCTACTTACTTTTCAAACTTTCTGTTTTTTATGTGAAACATTGATCTAACTCTAGCACTACTACACACGTGCCTTATGTATGTAAATAAGATTGTTTGCATTGAAATTAACAAATTAATTCTTAACTTACTGCAAAATATTTTCGCAACATTTTGGTTGTTTGTCAAAAATTTCATACTCCGGAATTCCTAACCGCGACGTTAATTTCCTTTCAAAGCTACCCGAATAAACGTCCCAAAGGAAATATTAAAGATTAAAAATATCATTTTCAATACCAAGTTTTCGCTAGAACGGTCTTTTAGAAATTCTGACAATAAGGAGCTCAGAATAGCAAAGTGTGAATACATTCAGATATTGACTTGCCAAACTAGTTTCAACTTTACACCTTGGAAATAAGAGATGTCATTGAGTACGGGGACAGCTGGTGTAATTTTGCTGAGATGGTATCTCCAAATTGCTTTTACAGTTTCAGTGTGGCAATTCGAACTTTATGTATATCTGAATAGGGTACTTATTTCAAGTGTGTTCGCTGTTCGAAGTTTTTGAATGGATGCCACAATTGGACGGACGCATTGAGAAGCCCTCAGTAGTCAATGTCGATTGATACTTCAAAGGATATGTTATTGATCAATGTTACCATTGAGGTTTGTACTGAGATTGCTAAAGGGCTTGATTGGACGCGAATGGCCAGTTACGTGCGTGTTAAGATTTTGACAGCTGCTGTCAAATACAAGTTCCATATTTGAAACTAAGAATGATGATATTATTTGTGTAATGACTGTCAACTTTTTTTACTTTTTTAGAATTTTGTGACGTTTTTCAAGCTTGACAATGCAACTCATTCACGTTTCTATCACAGCCTGCATTCCCAATCAACGTCAAATAAATACTGCAGCCCCAAAAGCTATTTTCGTCTGACTCAAAACAATTCGAAAATTGTTTTGTTTTTCAACAAAAATAGTTCAATAAATCTGCTGGCTAAATAGTGTGTCAACTATTTTCAGTATCTTTGTATACCCAAGCGGGCAGTTTGAACTTTATTTATTTGTAGCAAGGAAACCATAAATATGGGTAAGTAAGTCGTGTGTAAGTACTTATATATTTATTTATGGGTGAGCGTGCAAATTCTTTGCTTTTCAGGAATGTTGGTTTATTTTTTTCTTTGGTTGTTTATTGATTGGAGAAAATTAGCTTCCTGTGCAGTATAGAGAAATACCTAGGCACAGATAGACTTACACGTGGCTAAATTTTGTGTAGGTATGTCCTAATATATGTATAGCTGTTTCGCGCAGTTTCATCCACCTACCGGAGGAATTATTTTCCGTGCCAGGATAAAATTCGGACTTGAATTTTCAAAATCGATTAACTAGTTCCAGAGATTACCTCACAAAACATCTCCAACTCAGAAACATTACGTTTAGATATTTGGGCAAAAAATACCAAAAAACTTCTCGTTATTAGCGTAGATTAACTTACAAATCAACACTCAATAAAAAGTAAATTTCATGCTTTTAAATGAATTCACACTTTACTATCTAAATACATTAATAATACCGGTCTTAGCTATTTGTCTTACTAATTCATCCAACGGGACTGTATGTCTGTTTACGCGTCGCGTTATCGAGAACGGCTGATCCCTTTTGACAGTTTCGTAATTTATGACAGATGTCGATTCGAAATTTAAAAAACGTTCTTTACCTTTTTAGGGAGAATTAGTTGACATTTGAAGGGACTATATTATGTACCGTAATTGTGCCTATATTTGGTACGTATGTGTTAAAATTGAGTGATAGATTTGTACATGGAATTGTAGGTACATAACACGGAGTAAGGAAAGATGAGCGGAGATGCCATAATGAAGGTGGGTCAGGTGCCTTCTTCTAGGTCAAATACATGCGGTGGGCACGACCAAAACGATTAGTTACGAGTGAATCAACGAGGCGTTTGGGTTTTTTGAAACATCTGTCAACGATTTTTGCTATTAAAAAATGGGCGGGTCCAAAGAAGGCATAACATATACCTATCGGTGAAAACAGTAACTAACCTAACTGCCTACTTTCTTAGGCGATTTTCCGTTGCGGCACCTCCGCTAGTCATTTTGTTTTCCATGGTTTGTGTTAAAATGGAGCAATAGATTTGTACACGGAATTATAACTACATAACTTTATCGATTTTTAGACCACACAGCTTGCTTATTACGAAATATATCTGGTTTACGTTCCTTTTATAGAAAATTTAATTACTGTGAGAAGCAAGGTATGACTAGATTTTGCCGTTTAAGAGAACATGTAGGATATGTAATTTCCTATTAGATAACATCATAAAGTACGAGTATGAGATTCTAGCTGCGTTCTACTATTTCAAATAATTTACAAAGATGGTTAAACTAGGTTTTGGTATTTACTACATTACTGTTAATTAATATAAATAGCTAATTAAGATGTCGGATTTCCATCATTTTTGAAATAACTTGAGAGATTTCTGACACTTACGCGAATATTAGACATTTAAATAAAACTTGTTGCCGTCGGCGTTCCAGCCATATTAGAACCCAGTGGTCTGGCACGCGACGATGGCAAGAAACCAGACGGTATGTCGTTATTCCCTTGGAAGATGGGTAGGTTTTTAGTATGGGACGCGACCTGTGTCGATACTCTTGCACCATCCCATCTTCCTAGCTCGGCGCGATGTGCTGGTTCTGCTGCTGCGGCTGCAGAGAACCTCAAACAGCGCAAATATAGCACCCTGGTTGGTAACTATATCTTTGAGCCGTTTGGGGTTGAAACCCTCGGGCCGTGGGGTCCAAGTGCTCATTTGCTTTTTACAGATCTGGCAAAGCGACTTGCTGACACTTCAAGTGACCCAAAGGCTGGTTTTTATTTTGGTCAAAAATTAAGCATTGCCATCCAACGTGGCAATGCTGCCAGCCTCTTGGGTACACTCCCGGTGGGCAGCGATGAGGAGTTTTTTGATGCCATTTTATAATTGTTTTTAGTTGTATATATGTATAAATAAGTTTATTTTTACGTCATGTAAATATTATCTGTTATTAAATAAATTATTGAAAATAAAACTACTTTTACGGATTTTATCGCGGTTATATTAATATTAACTATTTAATCTCGACGGGATTCCGAAAATCCGTAAAAGTAGTTTTATTTAAATAACTTTCGAGAGTTCGTGTTATTCATCTGTACTGTAACTAATATAATTCAACACTTGCAGCTAAATAATAACAGAACCTGTCACATTCCTATCTATTAATCAATTTAAATTTCGTAATTATTTTGACATCTCACATCCTCTCAATCCCAACTTAGCAATTATGTTCGTACTTCTTAAATATCGATACACAAATCATCTGTTTCCGATGAGATAATTACAAAATTCTTAGTAAGCCCATGTCTTAACGGTATCGAGTCGTGACTCCCGATGTTTTGGTTTTCGTCGTAATCATGGAGAATAAAATGACTAGCGGAGATGTCATAACGCAAAATCTCTTAAGAAAGTAACGACTAGGGAAAGGGACGAGGAACTCGCTCCACCCTCTTACACGCTTTCTGGTTCCATAGAAAGCGTGTAAGAGGGTGGAGCGAGTTCCTCGTCCCTTTCCTATTATTTTTTAAATAAAATCACCAATCAATCTAGACCAATCTTTGACAGATTGGTTTTGATTTTGCTAGAAACGCGAAGCTCTTTTTAATTGTAGTAACTGATCACGCATACCGTACGTCGCTTGACGTACAATCGAAGGCAGAAATGCCTGACCACCATAAGGTAAATTTTAACTTGCACTTAAAAATTAGAAGCTCTCAAGCCCCGCCTCCTGACCTTGAATAGACCAATGAAAAACAAGATAGCCCGGCGGCGCCCGGCGACCAACCGAGCGCACGTGCCACAGTTTTTAATGTTTTTAATACTGACTCGAGTTATTGACATCACTGTGATTTTCGCTTAGGGCGGCTCGTGTCGGAGCATGTTTATGTGTGCGTGCGGTTTCGAACGCTTGTAGGGAATTTCGTAGATGTCTACTTATATTTCAACTGTGCATGCGCCGTTCCATATCTTGCGTGTTCCGTAATTGATACCAGTATTCCGATCAGTTCTCATAGCGTCATAAATCGACGCCTAAGTGGCAAATCCTTTTTAGGGTTCTATTGTATTCGCTCCTCCGTCCGTCCGTCCGTCCGTCCGTCTGTCGCCGGGCTGTATCTCACGAACCGTGATAGTTAGAGAGCTGAAATTTTCAAAGAAGATGTATTTTTGTTGCCGCTATAACAACAAATTAAATAAATAAACAGATATGTATAAACTACAAATACAAATAAACTGAAAACTAGAATTAAATAAATATTGTGGGGGCTCCCATACAACAAACGTGATTTTTTTGTCCGTTTTATAAATAATGGTACGGAACCCTTCGTGCGCGAGTCCGACTCGCACTTGGCCGGGTTTTTAATATACTGGTCAGTGTTCTATCTAGATCTAGGCTACTTTGGTGTTTGAAATACTACTAGTACGTCAAACTTGACACTTCTCACCAGGTGGTACCAGTATCACGAGCACTGGCCAGCATACTTACTGGTATCATTTACGGAACACACCCGTTGTCTTTGGAAGTAATTTTTATAAATATGTATTATTTTTTACCGACCGCCGGCAGTCTATATCAACCCCATTCCACCAATTTATCATAAGCGATGTGCGAGCAAAAATGCGTTTTGAATCTTAAGTGTTACTAGTTAAGATTCAAACTCGCATGTCGCTTACGATAAAATGGGAAGGTTTAACATCACTCGATAGCATTCACGTTTACACATTCCCTCGTACAAAACAAAAAATAAAACACTGTTTTAAAGATTTATCATGTTTATTAACTTAATAAACAAACAAAAACAATAGAAAATAACAACAATATCATCATAACATGTAGGAATAAAAAAATACGTAGAAATGAGAAAAACACAAATGAAGAACCAAGCAATCAGTAAAAACACAACTTCTGAGGAATGCGGAAGCGTTGCCCGCGAAATTCAAATTTTTACAATGCCACTTTTATTCTAGTTACGACAAGACAATTTTTTTGATAATATAGAATATCTAATTTTGACGGGTAATATTGGCATTTTTGGTTGACCAGTTTAAATCAATTAATAGAATTCCCTCTCGTCCTGTCTTAAAAACCGTAAGTTCTTAGTCTAAGCAATTCTTTACCAATTACGGTCTGAGGTGATAATTTTTTTTTTTTATTTATTTAAAACACCTTAAACTATCATTACAGGGTTTACCTTAATGCAATAGCTTCTTAACATAGCACAAATAAATATTAGTATAAAATATTTGGTGGCTTTTATTATGCTTACAGACAATTATTAGTTTAGTTCTAATTAACAAATAAATCTTGATTCGTCATGGCTTACCGCTTATGAAATAGTTTTATTTATAAAACGATTGTAAAAGAACATTCATATTTTTTAACAATAATTATTATTTAAATGATATACAAGATTTATACTGTCTTTAAAAACAAAAAAATCTAAACTAAAATAAAGGCAAAAACAATCAAAATCTTCTCTAAAATGAAATTAACGAATATAAAATAATATTTTTTTAATTACCATTAACTACATGACCAAACATCAACAAAAAAAATTTACAACATAATTATAACGATATAAAGGCAGTGAAAGAAAACACATACATGTTTTGAAATGGCACAAATAAAAACTAATGTATGCAATAATACAATATTTGAAAAAAAAAAATAACAATAAAAAAAATTTAGATTAAATTATACTAACAATTGGTAGTTTGTAGTAATAAACAAAATAAATCATGATCCATCTTAACATTATATAAGAAATGGCTTTATTTATAAAAATAAATCATTTTTAAAATGACCTGAATAGTGATGTATTTTACAACAAAAATATGTAAGAAAAATAAACAAAGCTAAAATAAAAGGCACAAATAATCAACATCTTCTCTAAAATTTAATTAACGTATAGTAAATAATATTGTCTTATCTAGACACACGGCAGTGTGTCCGCCAAGTTCGAGCAAAAAAAAGCGACACACCGGCCGTGGGTTATATTACACGAACCATTTCGGGCCAGATTCTACCCCCCTATAACTCAAAATCTATTTTATTTACGCATATCAAATTTCTAGTATCTGTTGAGACCCCCTCACTTATCTAAAATACAAAATTTCATTAATATATCTTTTGTAGGTCTCGAGATATTGACGTCAGAAAATCGCTATTTTTACTATACACTCACTGACTGACTGACTGATTCACTGACTCACTCATCAAAAACCTAGACCACTTTCAATGGTCGTATTGACTTGAAATTTGGCATGGAGGTAGGTCTTTATGTCAAGGTAAAGGGGAAAATCTGAAAATGGCCAAGTGTGAGTCAGTTTCAAAATAATGAAGGTGTTTTATACCCGGTGTAAATTTATACCCCTAAGGAACTAAAACGAACTAAATTTATCTATATTTATATAATATATCTTCGAATGGTCGTACCGATCTGAAATTCGTTACAAAGGATTGTATTTAGTCAAAGTAAAGTAAAAATCTGAAAACGGCCAAGTGTGAGTCACTTTCGAAAATAACGAATGTGTAACTTTGATCCACGAACATAATATATGATAACATGTCATGTCAGTCAGTTGGTAAGTCTAGTCCATTTAGGTAATCCAGTTCATTTCTTTGTAAGAACCATAGTGCATATTCAAAAATCTGAAAGATAGTATAAAGGCTCCAGCAGACCGGATGCGTATGCGTAAACGTAAGCGTAGTCACGCGCGTAGTTACGGCGTAAAATAAAATAAACAACCTTACAAAAATAAATGAAATCCCACCTAAAACAAAAATGTGAAAGGCTGCCAAGTTTGATAATATGGAAATCCTTCGCCTATAAAAGAAGTGAGATCTGAATAAGTACCAAGTTCCATACACATACCTCAGTTAAAAATAGATACTTTTTAATGATGTTACTTGGCAAGTTTTCACACACCTTGTTATAAACCTACTAAACGCAATGAATCAAGTATTTAATTTTCTATTAAAACTTGCCAAGTATCATTATTAAAAAGTGACTATTTTTAACTGAGGTATGTGTATGGAACTTGGTACTTATTCAGATCTCACTTCTTTTATAGGCGAAGGATTTCCATATTATCGAACTTGGCAGCCTTTCACATTTTTGTTTTGGGTGGGATTTCATTTATTTTTGTAAGGTTGTTTATTTTATTTTTTTCTTATGATTAAGTTAGTTAAGGAAATGTCTCATTTATACTATCTTTCAGATTTTTGAATATGCACTATGCTTCTTACAAAGAAATGAACTAGATTACCTAAATGGACTAGACTTACCAACTGACTGACATGACATGTTATCATATATTATGTTCGTGGATCAAAGTTACACATTCGTTATTTTCGAAAGTGACTCACACTTGGCCGTTTTCAGATTTTTACTTTACTTTGACTAAATACAAACCTTTGTAACGAATTTCAGATCGGTACGACCATTCGAAGATATATTATATAAATATAGATAAATTTAGTTCGTTTTAGTTCCTTAGGGGTATAAATTTACACCGGGTATAAAACACCTTCATTATTTTGATACTGACTTACACTTGGTCATTTTCAGATTTTCCCCTTTACCTTGACTTAAAGACCTACCTCCATGCCAAATTTCAAGTCAATACGACCATTGGAAGTGGTCTAGGTTTTTGATGAGTAAGTCAGTGAATCAGTCAGTCAGTCAGTGAGTGTATAGTAAAAATAGCGATTTTCTGACGTCAATATCTCAAGACCTACAATAAATATATTAATGAAATTTTGTATTTTAGATAAGTGAGGGGGTCTCAACAGATACTAGAAATTTGAAATGTGTAAATAAAATAGATTTTGAGTTATAGGGGGGTCGAATTTGGCCCGAAATGGTTCGTGTAATATAACCCACGGCCGGTGTGTCGCTTTTTTTGCTCGAACTTGGCGGAGACACTGCCGTGTGTCTAGATTTAAGTGTATTACGAACAAAAAAATAATCATTAATATTTCGTCATTGCGCCTCCTGCGTCGATGACTGCGTCGCACCTCGACCTTATTGATTTTACTAAATTATCACACAAGTCCGTTCCCCGAATTGACTCCCAAGCTTCTTGACAGTGGTTTAGTAGTTCTTGTTGGGTTCTCTCCCTTCTATTATCCCACCTTTGGACCATTATACCCCACAAATTTTCAATGGGGTTGAGGTCAGGGGATCGAGATGGCCACCGCAGGGTTTTTATTTCTGGTTGGTTCGCCAACCAGTCCTGCACAATGCGTGCCTGGTGTATGGGGCAATTATCCTGAATGAAGAGGAATTCCGGTAGCTCTGCTCTCGGATACACCGTGCGCACCGTTGGCACCAACGTATCCTCGAGCAAGTCTCTATAATTTAGGCCATTTGCTCGCCCTGGAAAGTGCACCAGTTCTCCGGGACCATCTGCACTCATCCAGCCCCACATGTTTAGGCAAATTCTGCCCGATTCATTGTTTGCCACGACATTTCGCGGTTCATAGCGCGTATTCACAATGCGCCACAAGTGTTTACGGCCATGCTGACTTGACCGAAAACACTTTTCGTCAGCAAATACAGCATTTGCGAAATTCGCATCCCTGTGCTCTCGTGCAAATCGGACTCGCGCAAGTTTTTGCTCTTCGGTGAGCACGATTTTTCGTGCCGGTTTACGGTGGTGCACTCCCGACCTGTGTAATGCACGGCGAATGGTGTCCGTTGACACGTCATATTCTTCAGCGAACACTCTCGTCGGCGTGAAGGCGTTTTCTTCTTGGTAGATGTCTACCATACGTTGGACGTTATCCTCTGTAAGGACACGAGTTCGTCCTACTCGTGGTCTATGTTCCAAGGAACCCTCTGCTTCATAGCGTCTGATCCACAGCCGGACGGTATTTCTCTAAAAGCAGAAAATAATCACATTATTAGCGGCCTCGTTTAAAAAAATACTACTAATTAAATCAGGTTTGGTGTTTGAAATACTGCTAACACGTCAAATTGACACTTCTCACTAAGTGGCACACTACTACAATATGGCATCAGACTCATGACGTCACGGGCACTGGCCAGCATGATTGTCACATTTTCGGAACACACCTCTTACGTAACCAGAACAAAAGTGGTACAGTGAAAATTTGAATTTAGCGGGCAACGCTTGCGCATTCCTCAGAAGTTGTGTTTTTAATGATTGCTTAGTTCTTTATTTGTGTTTTTATCATATCTAAAAGAATTTTCTATTCCTATACGATATTTTATGATGAATAAATATATCGTTGTAATTTTTTGTTGCTGTTTGTTTATTTAGTTTATAAACCTGATACCTAAATCTTCAAAACAGTGTTTTTGCGAAGTTAAACAAAGAAATCAAAATTACTTTGAGGTGTATATTATTCGTGCGAATGATGTCGTGTGATCCTATCCTGATGTTAACATTATCATATAGGTATACCTATATGCTTTAAAATAAACTACATATGTAGGTAAGTAGGTAGGTAAGTATTTCCAAAAACATGAGAACGCGGGCGGGCGGCGCGTGCGCTTGGTCCGCCGCCGGCGCCGGGCGGTCTAGTCTTATTACAATACAACCAAACAAAAAATGCTCTGCGCTGCGCTTTGCTCTAAGTGCCTCGAACGTAATAATCTCAGTTAAGTATTTCCATCGTAAAAATCGTTTCCTCAAAGCCGTTCATTTTATACCAAAGTAGGCTGTTTCACGTGGTTCCACCCGCATCCCGGGGAACTGCCTACCTACTCCTCGTTCCCGATTAAATATAGCTTTACGAAATACAGGTAAGTAATACAAGAAATTTACGAAACAAGACGCGCGAAAAACATAACCCTTATCTGATAGTCAGGTAAACAAATTTTTCTGACAACATAAAAAAATTAAACAATATTTTTCTTCTTTAAATTGAAATAGACAGCGCATATATCAGTCAGAAAGTAGCCATACCGAGTTAACCGAGTCGGCGCATCACAATAAAGCAATAAACTTGTGACTAAGCCGTTCTTTGCATAATGAGTCATTGCGAATCAATCATTAAACCGCTGCCATATGGTCTAAATTAGCGTTCGCAACAATGGAGACCATGAAACAGATAGTGCGTGTGTGAGCGAGAAAGTAGGCCTACAGAGTTGGTGCATCACAACAAAGCAAGTAGATACAAACATAGATATAATTATGTATATTTTGAACCTGTTTCTAAGCCGTGCTTTGCAAATGTGAGTTCAAATGCATTGTGAATTAATCGTTAAACCGCCGCCGTAAGGTCTAAAATCATGTCCCCAATGACGAAGACTACTTAAAAATTTGAAAATGTTACATTTTATGATCAGTTTACTTCGTTCCAATTGTTTAAAAAATATTAGTTTTATAGGAAGTAATTCAAATATGTAGCTAGCAAATCACTTCATATCACATATTTCGAATACATTTTAGTAGTCATTATCTTAGTATTATTATAACTCTGCAATAACATCAATAGCAATTTAAAGTGGCTTGCGAAAATTATTTTATTGATAAATTCAAAATTTGAAATATTTAATATTCTAAATACTCACAAAGTTATGAAGCCTAAGTATGAATATTAATGCCTATTCTTTATATATATCGATGGATTCACGTTAATGGAATTTGTTGTACTTATTTTTTTTTTAATTACTATGTTATTTAAAACTATATATGTTGCTGTGCCCTAACAGGGTCCATAATTGTACTGTAGTTTTAAGCCTTGTATACCACCTGTTACACACATTATGCAATACAAATAAATGAATATGAATATAAGTCAACTTTCGTTATAACGATGAATAAAAGGTTTCGTATTTTGAAACAAGAAAAATTTATCACAATAATTATTATCAAAATTATTTATGTAGTACTTACGCTCATGTGCAGTTGGTCAGCAATTTGACTAATATTAAATCCTTGTTCATGTAACACTATTATCTGGTTACGCTCTTCATGTAGGAGATTTCTGGAAGACATTTTAACACAAAAATGTTCCAGCACTAGTCAGAATCCAGTATTCACGCACAGGTCAACGTTTAGGCAATCAAGGGTCCAGAAAACAGAGCGAAAGTCGAAATTCAAAAGGTCCAGTAAGCACGCCAAGTTCAAAGAGTTCGTCCGTAATATCCACAAAAATCATAAAACAAGTAACACGTCACTAAGCTGCGCAGGGCAGTTTGCAACTAATTACATTAACTCTCTCCTAATAGGCGCAACCCTCTTAGGGGGCGTGGTTTTGCGCCGTCGCAAGATTTAAGCGAAAAAATTTTTAAGTGAGCAGGCACTTCTGCTGATGATCGTACAAGAAGGCGTCTGACCTACCTTCCTTATGGCATCTCCGCTATTTTTCCGTCCTCCGTGGTCGTAATCGATACAGTTAAGTATCAATTTACTGCGACAGAGATTATTTGTTGTTTTTGCTTTTTTGTTGTTTTTCGTGGGAAATGGTGGGTTAATAGGTCAATTTGAATTCAGAATGGTTGTATTTTTTGCCAGATTTTGTGTGAATGAAATTCGGAAGTAAAAGTGGTAGGTTTCTGAGTTGCACGGGTAACTTTAAAGGCACTCAATTGTTATTTTCTCTTCCCCTCCCTCTAGCAAATGTAAAAAAATACGTGCGAATATCTTTAGTAATTATAATAAGAATTGCAATATTTTTGTGCGAATACATGCATTGCAGGGAATTTCACTATTAGAAATAATTAATATTAAATACATTGTTAGTTTCATAAGCTATTTCAAAGGTAAGTAAAGTCATTTACATTTATCAAACATTAAACGAGCTCATAACAACAATAGAACTCATCCATCATAGACAAAACTATCCCGTTACCAAACTACATCAAACGCCAAAACAGACCATTATACCAGATATGAATTTAAAGAAATTCCTTCACTAATTGATGTTCAATACCCGGCCCTTAAGACAACTAAACACACATAGATAATTTCCCTTTAATCTTACACGCAACCATAAATCAATGGGAAGAAATAAAAACTACACGATGCTAAATCCTTATTAGTGACCCATCGATCATTATTTAACGAGCGATACTTAACCTTCTTTAAGTGGGGAGGCAATGTACTTAAAACAATTCGGTTTCCACGACAAGCGTTTAACGTTCCACGCCGATTTGTTCGAATTTCAAATCGCTTTGTCCGTGAAATAGGTGTAGCACACCCATTGGATTTTTTACTCTATTTGTTTGTGTATAAAGTTCGTTTTTTGTTTTAATATTTTTGATTCATTGCGTAATAGGGATGTCAAATCTAAGACTTTTGATGATGGGAACAAGGGCTTTTCATAGTTTAATTAAAACTGTCAGAATTGATTAATAGCAATTGTTCAGTTAATTATTTATTTGTCAACAAACTCTTTATGACTATATTAGGCGTTCATAATTTAATTTTTACCGGTCATAAAAATATGAAAGACCGCGGAAGTTTCAGTAAGAAATTCTTTGGTTTTTGATCTCGACGTAACGAAAGACAAGAGGGGCCGATGACGTGGAAACTTCGACAAAGAAAGATGACATTACGAAAGGGTTATTTTTAGTCGTGCCCCTTCTAATTTTGGGTTATTCGAAAAGTAGGTCTCCGTGTTTTTTAAAAGGACTCGATAGCGAATTGGGATTCGATTCACAATACATATTTGTAACCGAAAGGAATATTGTAACAAACCTATATTTGTTAGCCGTTGCCTTTGTTAAAAACATAATAAATAAAACTTTACGTAAAAATTACCTCACATATTGTAATACAATCCTTGTAGCCATGTTAGCACTAGTATTTTTTAAGGTTTCAGTTGCGTTCAGTATCATAAAGCAAATTCCGCCTTCTATTCTATTGTGTAGTCACATCACTTGTGGACCTAATAGACCCAGCCCTTTTTCTTCATCAGGTCATTATACACCTTTTTAATTTTTGACAGTTTCACTTCATTTATTAAAAAAATACAAAAAATAACATCAAACCCTCTAATGACGGCGGCACTCGTAAAACTCACTAGAAATAGAAACTTCATACAGAGTTCATTGAGCAGTACTTCATAAAACTTGATATTTTATGACTTCGTGCTTATTTATATAAAAGTAGAGAAGATGGATTGATGGGGAGAAACAAAAAAATTGAGGGGCTTCCCAAGGATGAAAACATTTTAATTTATCCCGAATCGTCACACCTGTTTTTCCCGAAGATTTAAATAATACTTAGATATAAACAGACTTTCCATTAATTTAGGGACGAGGTATTTTGTCAACGGTACCGACACCGTACACAACTGTCATTATTTATCGTAAAATCTACGTACCAAGAAATGGAGAAATCAATTGATTTGTGTCATTTGCACTTAAAACAAAATAAAATAGTCTAATAACCAACTGTTTCATGTAGTTTCACCCGTGTCCCGAGAGAACTACTTCCTGTATCCTCATAAACTATTGCATATTCCTATGATATTCACAAATGACGAAACACATGCTTATATCGGTTCAATATATTCAGAGACACCCTTTACTACTTCACAAACTTTACCTCTTTACATAAGAACAGATTAAAAGAATTCTTAAACACATTAATACTTAAAAGCCATTAAATTTAATTTGACATCCTCAACGTTACCATTAAGTCCATCACAACAATCCGACGCATGCGCAAGCTCGGTATAATTACTTTCAATTGGAATAGACAACGCTCCTCTGTAACTGTAATTACTGGTAATCTACATTTATTTATAGGGCTACCAAGAGATTTTAAGTTTGTAGACAATTATTTTAGCGTGTAGGAATTGGGCATTAAAAAATCGGCTAAGAATTGCGCTCTAACACTTCTGTATCACGAAACAAAGCCTGCCGGCGATGCGGGAATGTTAAAAACTCCTGAAAAAGAGTTATTTATTTAACCATTTATGTACAAAGTGAACACAAAAGAAGTAGTAGTGAACTCCGCCATGGTACATACCTACATAAAGAGCTTAAGAAGGAACATGGTGGGTTTTAGCAGGCCTCTGTCACTCGACGTACTTGCGCGCGATAAATGCCTACCGCTCGCTGGGTTACCGGTAACCCCACGCGGCTCAGGGCTTTCAATAGTATCACGCGCCGCGCGCGTTCCAATATTATTATTTTTATTTCGTGGCATGTTATGCTGTTGGTTTTTATTAGTTTTTTAAGCTACCTAACAAACTGATGTATTATTTTGAGTTGTGTTGGTTTAAATGCGACTATTGTAAGATTTAGAAACATTTTATATTTATGATCTTATCTAGTAATTCTATTTTTTTTAATAAATTAATACTTATCTACTTTATGATTTTAACAACAGAGATCATTAGGTACTTATTTTACTTTAGATACCTACTTAGTTATATGAACTGTATTGTGAGTTTTGTAGCTCAAAACACATCTCGAGTGTAAGTAGGTATAGTTCTGGTCCAACTTAATGACGACTCGGAACATTAAGCGTGTCGCTACGCAGAAACCAATTTTAGGTATGTATCAACACTCGACGGAGTTGTACCATATGGGGTATGGCACTTGTGCTCGAAAAATAGTTGGAAACCGCCTTTGATTTTGACGAAAGCTTTACTTAAGTACTTACCTATGCTTACGTATTAGGTAATATTTAGTAATATGTACCCATACTCCATTTTAGTAGGCAATACAATAGTTAACTAAAGAAAAATATTCTTGATATTACTTTTTATTTAAAAACTCAGTTTTAAAAAAGGCTATCTTAAAATAAGCGTAACTTTGTTTTTCTACTTAAATATTAATAAATTGTAAGAAGCAACCCTAAGCACGGCCACGGCACGGTTGCGGTCACTGAACTGCGCGCTATCGCATTGGAATAACAATCAAGCGCTCGAGCTTTTAAGGTTCATTTTATAACGCAGCTAGGAATTTGTAGGTAGTTGGGGAACTTGTAGGTGCTTATAACAGTAGGTATGGACTTTTTTGTATGGAGTGATTTATCTGTTACGTTATCTGTTACGTTATAATCTGTGGTTTTAGTCACTAAAGGCCCCAGTACACGTTGGCCCAAGTGCGGCCAATACACGCCATCACCAATGTGTACTCGGGGTATTGGTGCAGGTTGGCGGACATTTGTCAAGGTTGGCGCGCATTCGGCGAGTTGTCGGTTTTTTGGGCACACATCAAAGGAATCGTGGCCCAGCTTGGCGTGTGGTGTTTACACATTCGGCCAATGTTTAGTTCGTCACCGGCCGCTGAGGATAGTACACTTTTGTGTTGCGTATAACAATAAATAAAGTAGTAAATATAGTAGTGTAGTATAATATAAATGTAGTAGTGCAGTATAATATAAATATAGTAGTGTAGTATACAAATAAACAGCCGCAGCCGTAACTACCTCGACGTCCATCGCAAGTGGTTTGCCAGGCAGCAATGAGCCATGCGCCAATGTGTAAACACCATTTGATCGTGGCCTACATTTGTGCATTGCAAAGCTTGGCCCAACACAGGCCAACGTGTACTGGGGGCTTAAAAGTCTGACACTTCTTCGCGTTTGTTATTATGGGAGCCTCAACAATAAATCACATCATATGTGAAAATTTCTACTGTCACAGTAGTATCACGGTTCATGATAATCTGGTGGCAAACGGAAGGATAGACAGACGACCGTCCTACTAATTTTAGTGGTACTTATGAATGAATACTATTAAAGTTATCTCTTTATAGTGCATACTCAATAAAGAAACAAATAATAAAAGTGGGTTAACCATAAACAGATGTGTTACGAAACCAACAGGATGCAACCACGACTTGCAAATGTTCGTTTTCATTCTGAAAACCGTGTCAAAGTTTTTTATTTACCAAATATTTATTTGCAGAGGCTAAAGGAAAACCTGGTGTGTGAAACACTTCAGCGTGGCTTGGGCACTAGACACCAGGATAACATCTTTCATGGTATCGTCCTCCTTCTGACCTTAATTTTATTGGGTGATCCCCAAACACGACTTTCAAATTTTTCCTCCCTTTTCTGAGGAAAAAGAATTTTCTGATCCTGCTGGCATCGCACAAGTATCATTCTTTCCAGCCATCGAATTTAAAAACATTTTTATACTTTAAATATTGTGATGAAAAAATAAGCTTCTTTTAATTTTAGTTTTTATTAGACAGCCCTGCCGCCGCTAATAGAGGAATGAGTCCCTTTGTTCCATCGATCTGAAGGGCTTTTGTTTCAACTACCTTTGATAACAAGCATCTTTGTTGAATCATACGATTTCATCTATTTTTATTGCAATAATTGATAAAAGTACTGTAGTACCGCTTTATGATGGTAATTTTAAAGAATATCAAAGATGAAGCGAAAGTCTTGAATGGTTTCAATATCAATGAACATTGATGAAGCATTTTTGAACCTTATGCCTTTATTTGTGTCACTATTTTATTGAAAAATGTTGATTAAAAATATTCGATTTTGATGAAGCAATAAAGCAATAATATTCACTCCAATTTTTGTAATAATTTTTTTATGTGTTCCTTAAAAATACTTTCAATATTCATGCACACATCCCCTGATTAATTACTTCACGCTATAATTTCCACACGACACGACATAATATTGTCCACTGACTTCCTTCCTAACACTCCCCACAAAAATTTGACAAATGCTTTTGTCACCCATTTATAACCTCACCACAGAACTTAGACCATTCAACCGACCGGAATGGCCATAAGAACAAGTGTCTACACAAAATACACGGAGGGCGAGGTAACGCAACAAAGAGTGAGTGGTCACTCATGCCTTTTATAACACATCTCTATCCACGGACACGACAATATTTATAAACAAAAGAATAACGTCCACGCGGGCCACAAGCACCTCGGGGAAAGGCTAGGCAGATGAGAAGAATAAAATTGTCAGCTACTCACTTACTTTGGAAAAAGCATATAATTGACGCACACAGTGGTGGCCTAGTGGGTAAAGGACCAGCCTCTCAAGTATGAGGGCGCGGGTTCGATCCCAGGTCAGGCAAGTACCAATGCAACTTTTCTAAGTTTGTATGTACTTTCTAAATATATCTTAGACACCATTGACTGTGTTTCAGATGGCACGTTAAACTGTAGGTCCTGGCTGTCATTGAACATCCTTGGCAGTCGTTACGGGTAGTCCGCAGCCAGTAAGTCTGACACCAGTCTAACCAAGGGGTATCGGGTTGCCCGGGTAACTGGGTTGAGGAGGTCAGATAGGCAGTCGCTTCTTGTAAAGCACTGGTACTCAGCTGAATCCGATTAGACTGGAAGCCGACCCCAACATGGTTGGGAAAAAGGCTCGGAGGATGATGAGTTTACGCACGTTGTGTGACATATCAATGCGGCGGATTCCCCCCTTTGCAAAGGAGAAGGCATGGCGGCTCCTGTTATTGACATGTTCTAAGCCAGAGGACCGTGCTGAAAAAACACGGGTTTCCTTAATTAATAACATCGTGGAATCACAATTAGTCCACTGACATGGACGCTGTTCCTTGCGTGACCCAATTGTGAGTTTTGTGACCCCGTGTCAATGGTCACGGGAATTATTTGTTGGTATTGACCGTAGCTATCCTGGCTTTGTGTTGTGTGGGATTGTGTTACTGTTTTTGTAGCTGAAAAACATATGTGTATACACATACATAGGTCTCGGCTATCCTGGAAAGTCCGCCTGTTTCCTCTATGTCTCCTTTGTATATTTATATATCCATACAAAAAATATGGAGGTCCCTCATAATTGCGGATATTTTTGTTTGCTTTGTAGCACATCAAGTATGTATAGTTTTGTTTCTATGTTATTTTGAAGCTAAACCATTGGAACCCGAAAAATAATAATCATATTTTCTGAAAGCACAATTGTCAAGGAACATATTCTATCATTCTACAAACAATTCTCACCTATTGGATATTCTAAAACTATTCTAAAAAAAAGAATTCTCTTATAAAACTTTCATAATATGACTGCAATATGTATCTACAATTTGACCTACAGCCATAGACAAAGTATGTTTGATTCAGCATCACTCCCCAACTTCGCTTTTACTCAACTCTAAATTGAAAATGTATAAAGCCGTCGAACAAAGCAGAATTGCGAGAGTTGATGTGTTCCAAACTTTTTGCACCAGTTCATTTGTGGAACCCAATAATGGAAGTTGTTCTACTGAAGTAATTAATTAAAATCAAGTTAGAGTTTTTTTTTTCGGAAAAGTTCACTTTTGGTTCTTTTCTTTATTGAAACTTCATTTTTTCAAAAGATCGAAGAGTTTATTGTGCGAAGTATTGAGTGATTGAGATTCAGAAAATCATGCCTATAATAAATCAGTAATTAAATGATTAGATAGGTTAGTTACTTATAACTAAGCTTTGTTTATTGTCATTGCTAGTTTTTAAAGCTAGTTAGTTAGTTGTGCGCTATTTGTTTTTTCTCAGCCCCAACTATCCCATTGCTAGGCAAAGGCAAAATAATATTGTTGAAAATATCTCTCTAAATAAAGTTACTAAAATAAGTAACGTAAAATTAAGCTTTTAAGCTTCTGCACATATTTTTTTACAAAAAGGAAACTAATGAGATGCACAATCTTTTCAGGTTTACCTTTGGCGAATTTCCCTTTGATACCGAGACTCGGGAATATCCCTGAAAATCGTTAACAGAAAAATGATAAGGAAGAAATATTGCGTTTTCCTTTAATTAAGGAAAAGTTAAATATTTATGTTTTAATTGAGAATTTAATCAAGAAAATACAGTAAAGGCAGGTAATGGTCGCTGCACACAGCGGGCGCGGCGCGACGGGACGGGACGGCGACGCGACGCTGAGCAGTTGTAATGTACTAGATATTACGGACGACATCACACAGAGCCGTCCCGCTCGGCGCGATGCGACGCGACGATCTAGTACATTGCGTCGCGTCGCCGTCCCGTCCCGTCGCGCCGCGCCCGCTGTGTGCAGCGACCATAAAGTGGATAAATAAAATTGAAATTCTCTGAGTTACAAAATTGTACTGAAAAAGATTTATGTATGTACCAAATACAATTAAAACCATTGCTAAAGAACTAATGTACAAAAGCAAGTTATGTAACACAATACAATTCCTCAAAGACCAGTGCGCGGAGAAATATCGAAATCAGTTCTGTACTGAAAAAAAATTAAATCAAAAGAAGATTTTAAGCTCGCTCTGTAAAGCTGTTTGCCGTCTCTTCTTCTAGAAAAGTCTGTAATTGCGTACATACCGGCTGAAAATCTAAAGTATTTCAATCAATATCCTTTTAAAACTTAGTCTCGGAAAAGAATGAGAACAGTGTGCCGAGATAATCCTTTTATTTTTGATCTTAAGAGTTTTCAAACTGTCGGATTATCCGCTAAGTTACTTTCGCCTGCCTGTACCGGGATAGAATATAGCCTATGTTACGGTGAAAGAATTTTTCAAATCGGTTCAGTAGTTTCGGAACCTTAAGGGTAAAATTGACTAACGAAAAAACTCCTCTCTATTATATTCATAGATTAAGCAAAATTATTTCCCTGCTAACTTATTCCAAATGAAACCCTAAATAGCAATGTTAACATTTGTATGCCATTAGTTCTTCCATGAGTGAACTTTAATAGCTCCGGCATCCATTTTTAGTCAGGCGACAAGTAAAAATAATCATCTGATACACGTCACTGGAATCTAAGGAATGGATTAAAACTAGGTTACATTTGGAAAATGTTGCGAGATATTTTGTCTGTCCCTTTTATGTTATATTTTTGTATTCGGGTGCTCTTTTGTAGTGTTGTGACGTAAGCATAAATGTCACATGAGTTGGTTACCGGGTTACAGTTCTTGTCCAGTAGATTTGGTTATCCGAATGTGGCTACTACTGACTTTGATAATCGCGTTTGTTTTGTGAGAGTTTTTTCCCTTAAATATTCATTAAATCATAGCTGCAACGGAAATACATCATCTGTGAAAATACAGCCCGGTGACAGACGAACAGCTAAGTCTTGGAGTCCCGATTTACGGTACCGGCTACGGAACCCTGAAAATTTTCATGAATGAATAACCATAGCCACCCAAAAAATATTAAATGTCATTTAATTTTTGTGACTGGAAATTGACATTATTTAATTTATGCATCTTACACAATTCATTACAATGAGTATAGTGAGACTGGTCTGAACTCCCTTTATGTATTTCAGTTTAGTTAAAGACACAAAGGGTTAAACTAATCTGAAACGGCACCCAAACGCCGTTAATATTCCCCTAACCCCAGTCTATAATTACTGAACCTTTACACAAATCAGTCATTACCTTCCGAAGTAACCTTAGACGGCAATTAGCTTAATTAACCAAGAATTGAAAGATTAAACGGTAGATAATTACTGCTTCTATTTGTAGGCACTGTTACCCTAAATCTTAACCCTTTGTGTAACCTTTGTAAAATGTAAATCTAAATTGATACAAAATTATATCTCACTTGAGTAACTATTACGCATAATCTGGCTTCCGCCCTCAGTGTTACCCGAATCTCTGGTACACTATTTCTCGCAGATGGATAAAAAGTACCTTACTTATGTTATTCAGATAACATATGTATATCAAAAACTCAAACTTAGGTAATTACTGCCAACTTCCATCAAAATCCATTCAATAATTAATTATAGCATGAAAGGGTAACAAAAATATCTACATACAAGCTTAAATAAAGATGATTAATATTATATATGCATATTTTTCTATTCAAATGTTTACGAAACCCTAAGAGAATTTTATTGCTCTCTAAATGTAACCAATATTGATAGTTCGTAATAGACTCGAGTAAATAAACGCCAACCCGATACTCTATGACTCGATTCTCGGTAAAAATGTCTCGATTGAATAAACATCTCGAAATATTCAGTGATGTATGGCTGTTCAAATATATACATAGATTTAATGTGTTTGTTTGAGGAATCGGTTAGTAATCAGTATGAAAATGGCCGAAATGGAAACAAAAGATATGGAAAAACTAACAAATACTTAGAAATAGCTTTTGCTCTGAATGAGATAAGCATTTATTTATAAAAGTATTGGAAACTATTTTGGTTTTAAAAGCGTTTTGTTTACTTAGTTTGCAAGGAATTGGATTACGCTATACCTCAAATGTATAATACCTACGTCAGAATTACATTACCTACTTGATTCTACAAATACACCTCCTTTTTTATTCATGCAATTCTACAGTTGTCTTTATAACTTTGCAATTCTGAAATTAGTCATATGAGCCTTGCGATGCGTTCATACAGAAACTGTCCTTAGGCTGTCTTGTCTACTATTCTACTATTCCTTTCACAATAGCGATAAATATTAATATAATTTCTGCTGTATAAACACGAGGTGTCAAGTGGCTAACTTGGAGTAAAATGTCGCCTAGGAGAGTCGGTTATTACTGAAAATTTCTTGGAAATGGGCGGAAAATATTGACATAGCTAACTCATTGCTGCCCTACCTATTTGGCACTCAGTAATTACTGGCTACTACTAATAAACAATAGACACGTATACTTACTTAGATATGTGAATCACCAAAAGAACTTCGACACCTAAGAAATTATACTGGTAGGTACTCTAATAATCATTATTATGCATAGGAAGAAAGGAAAATCCTTTATGAACATATACAGGGTTACTGGTAAGTAGACTGCATCCTTTCATGAGGTGATAGTATAGGTCAATACGGACAAACTGGGCAAAAGTTAACACGTTTGAAGATAATCGAATTTCAAGATCTTTTCTTTACAAGTCGTCTAGGTACACGTATAAGTTTTTAATATTAGTTAAAAGTCTCGTTTTGCGGATTTTTGTGTGTTTTGTGCGTTTTTGGATAGCTAGATAAATGTAGATGTTTTTTAAGTATTCTGCACAAAAAAATGAAGAGCAATATTTTTGAGAAAATAGCTACTAAAAAAGTAATTGCTGTTCGATATAATTTCCTCTGTGATTTGTACAGTTTTATGGTTTGTTATTATGAAGTGATTCATCTTCTATCCAAAACACACAAAAATCCACAAAAACGAGACTTTTGACTAATAATGAAAATTAATACGTGTACCTAGACGACTGATCTTGAAATTCGATTATCTCGAAACGGGTTAACTTTTGTCCAGTGTATCTCAGGGTCAAATTTGTCCGTATTGACCTATACTATCACCTCCTGATAGGATGCAGTCTACTTACCAGTAACCCTGTATATCAATAGGTAATGAATCTACTTAAAGGTAGGTAACATGGAAAATTAACAAGATTAAGCTACATATTTATATGTAATACATATATCGCTATTAAAGAAGATATTTTAATCATCAAAAAACTAAAATAGCAGCCAGTTACTTCCCATACAAGTATATTAACACGTGTTAATGAATGTAAACCACATGAAAGTAATACCATAGACAGAGGCACCACATTTACGGAACTGTCGAGACATCCTGACCTACATACAGCATACACCTGCAATTCACCGCTGATAGATAATACACATGAATATTTGAGCAGTTCATAGCGTGAGGTGATCGCTTGTGCATCTATGTTCTAATTAAAAGTTTGCTGTAAGGTAAATTGTTGCTGGCAAGATATGGTAGACGCAACGATATTTTCATGGTGAACTCTTTTTCCTAAAATAATGTTTTCAGGTAGAGAAAACGTTGATTTACTTAAGTGTGACATTGTGTCTGTTGTGCTTTCACGACTCAACCATTGAACAGATTTGAATGATGAGATCCTGGGGAAGGACGTAGGCTACTTTTGTGAGCGGGATGTGGTTTTCCCGGGTCATGGAAGAGATCGCGGGGAACCTCTAGATGTGAACACAAAGCAGATAAATCCAGTCCATCGTAAATCAAACAAATCATTGCAAGCAGCTCCTTTCATTCCCTTTCACCAACCTAAACATCACAAAAGTACATCAATAAACATTTCTGCTGTCAAATATCTAGCATTGTTACGTTGAGAGGTGTTGGTGATATTTGACTGAACTAATTGTAGTAATCCTTTGATGTATGCTTTCTTATAACTGGTCTATCTTTAGACTGCAATTAGGTACCAATAGAGAGCAATGGGGGGATTTGAATATCAAGTTAAATAATATATTTTCGCAGCAAGTGCTAAGATAAGCTTAACACAAAAAAAACAAACAACGTATTCACAAAACATAAACGTAAATATGGGTTTAGTTCCTATCCTGTTATTTTTTTTACTAAAATAACTTAAGGTATTTCACAAAACCGCATAAAAAACTTTCCAACATTTTTATGTTTTCCACCAAGAAGTTCCTGTCAGCACTTCGGAGTTTTATTGACAACGCGACAAAATGCTTTTTCTTTTAACTAATTTTAGAGACGCCATAAACTGTGGCGCGTGTCATTTAGTAGTCGTCAAATAAGGAATTCGGGATTAAAGTCTATGCAAGCCGACGAAAATTAAGACGTTTCGGTAGGAAATACTAGTAGCGATCCGGTTCGATAGCTTTGATTCCGTAATATAGAATCCCGTAATCGGATAATTAAGTTTATTTTATTAGGTACATATTCCCAATTCGTTGACTTTAGTTCCGTAAATATTACGGGCATGTTCGTGATGTGAGTTGTCATTAGTGTGAAAAAGATTTGAGTATTGTAGTGGTAGGTACCGATTTTTTTTTGCAGTTGAAGGCTGTCAATTTTCGAGGGAAAATAGCATTTTTGTACTGACTGACAGAACTGTCAACTGCAACAAAGAACGATCAGACTATTAGAACGTAACTATTGATAAAACAAATGCTTCTTAATTCAAATTCCGTGAATGATATGAAAACAAAACTGTAGTGACGTCACTAGTCTCTAAAAAAACAAAAGCACGTCATTTCGGTTCGGCACGTGAGTTTCTAGTAAGATCAGTTACCTTACGCTATCACGCATCGCGCCCTCAATAACTGATAACCTTTGACACGAAGATGACTCCAAGTCACCATTTAGAGATGCATTAACTGTCTATTACCTCTATTCTCCCATATCTATCCATAGATGCAACCAAGATAAATTAGTCGACCTTGAACCTTATTCATTCGACTTATAGTTCAATTTTGAACGCATATGAACTACAAATAAATGCTTTTACATTGTTGTCCTGTTTATGTTCTATTGATTTTAAATTTGGAATTCTGTATGAGCTGTCAACTTAAAAAAAAATTGAATATGAAGAAGTGAAAGAGGTCGCATATGTAATTATGTATTCGACCTCTTTGGGTATTTAGAACATCGTATGTATGTGTGTGTGTGACCCAGAATCTTTAGCTGTCCTAACAATCAGAATTGTTGTCTAATCGTTTGTCATTCCAAAAGGCTGTTAATTAGTAACGCAACACTAGAGCATCGGGTCTCTCCCCATTCCCATGGGAAAGGTATCATTGACATCGTTACGTGTCTAGTGCGCTCTGAATGAATAATATCGCGTAATGGGAGGCCTTACACGTTTGCCTTTGATGGCGATTACGATGGGTATGGAATATGGGCTTTCGAGGAACTGCTGTAAATTCGATGGAAGATAAATAATTTAAACATAGGTGTAGATATTTCTCTGTGATATCACGTCACATTATGATAAACGCAGGTGGTCTTATTGGCACACCTTAACATACACTCTCAAACTGAATCCAGAACAGAACACAATTTTGCAAAGACATGTTTGAATTGCCACAAAAAAAAGTAATATGATAAGTTCAGTTTAGAAAATAAAATTAGAATACCGAATAACTTATACAAAATAAGTAAACATAACGTTAAACACATATCAAATTATAGTCTTTAAATAAAATAAATACCGCTAGATTCCCTAGTATATAATTGGATAATTTAATAGTAGAAATGGTAGGAACACGCTAGCCCATCAAATATGGCGACTACCGCTTACATCTTTAGGTATACCAAATTGGATAATTTGTTTAACTCTTTCGGTGGTTTAGTGTTTTGCAGCTCAATAAAATTATAGTCACGTCACACACGCTTTGAACTTTTTTTTTATTATTATTTTAATAGACTTAAAATAATCTAGTGAGCAAATAAAAATAATTTCGAGAATGTTTTTGGTCAAACAATAAATACTTTTTTTGTCAATTTCCATATCTATGTTTGTTTGTTTGTTTGTTTGTTTGAACGCGCTAATCTCAGGAACTACTGGTCCGATTTGAAAATTTCTTTCAGTGTTAGATAGCCCATTTATCGAGGAAGGCTATAGGCTACTTTTTATCCCGGTACGGGAAGTAGTTCCCACGGGATGCGGGTGAAACCGCTGGCAGAAGCTAGTACTTAATATTATAAAGCTGAAGAGTTTGTTTGTTTGTTTGAACGCGCTAATCTCAGGAACTACTGGTCCGATTTAAGAATTTCTTTCAGTGTTAGATAGCCCATTTATCGAGGAAGGCTATAGGCTACTTTTTATCCCGGCACGGGAAGTAGTTCCCACGGGATGCAGGTGAAACCGCTGGCAGAAGCTAGTTCAAAAATAAAGAACGTCAATGTAAGCACAGTGTAAAGTAACTTTTCATCATTATCATCTGCCTAGCCTATTACCAATCCAAATTATTTATAATTATTAAATAAAAGAAGACCTAAAAAAGATGTCTATTTATTTACGCAAAACAAACATTGCCATACTTACGTTACGTTACGTGAAACCGTCTTGTTAGCGTCACGCATAACTTCATGGCTTTATTACAATACATGTGGGCATTAGGGTGTATTTGACGTTATGGGTAGGCTCTATGTCACGCATACCTTTGGGAATATTGCGACCTTTTTCATTTAGTAACTTTTTTCATAACGTCAGTTATTTTGGTTATATGCAACAGAGTGCTGATTTCGAGTTTTGTGTGCTTTCGCAACTCGATACGTAATTATAAGTCTATTAAAATAAAGAGTCGTATGCTACGTCACATGATTTAGATATCACATGTTCATTCATTTTGCCGGTTACCTAATAATGCTTACACTCGCAGAAGCGAGCTGAAGTACTGATGACAGACTTTATTAAATAAAAAATTCTATGATAAGTGCTACTTGATTCAATGGTATGATAATCGTCGCATCGAAAAAAATAACTTGCAAAACTCGCACTAGGCACTCTGATATTGAGTAAAAAACTACCGTGTATTAGTGCTAAAAGAATACTTTAATGAATTAACAAACTTCTCCTAATATTTTTTAGAATAGTAACAGGGCAATTTAAAGATTGGTTCGAATCTGCCCTATGTCAAATCACCCTTGTTAAACAAATAACCCGGAGGCAAGAAATAAACATCAATTTATAAGTTGATCGACACAGGATTGACGTTTATCAAATTTCGAAATTATAGAATTCAAATTGCCAATCATATGCTCTTCGACACATTCAATATTAATTTCAAAATGCTGTACGGACCCGTATATCAAGCTTAATAAAGGGTTTGCCATCTGTCGCAATAGGTAATCATCTAAAAAGTTCTTTAAAACGACATATACCTACAATAATTCATATTCTTTCACACGTTATTTTAATAACTATATCCGACAGTCCCGCTAATCCTGTTTCATGTGTACTTGTGCAAGAATCCACAGATCAAAGATCAAACATAACTGAAATATATTACCACTCACCTATAACTGACAGGTGCTCTCAAATTGACAGAAGCTTCTCTCGACTGCGGCCGTCTCCTCTTATCTCCCTCCCGCCAACTGGCGTAACTCCTTGCGAAGGTCGGCACTCCACACCCAGACACATTCACGTAATCCACTGACACATCCACCGTCTCATTGAAAAACGAGGTATCATTAACAAAATCATTAAAATCAAACGTATTATTTATACTTGAGGTGTTGTCTAACATGGAATGATTTGAGGGCTGGTAAACCCCATTATGTTTAGGACTAGAATACACATAAACTCTGTTTAGTTCCGAATCGTTTTCGGTTTTAATTTTGAGACTCTCGTGGGTGGTGTTGATGTGGTAGTTTTCTGCGGAGGTGTACCACGCCTCTAATACTGCGATGTGAGAGTCTAGGTCCCGGCACGTGAGTCGGAACTCGCTGTCGTGACATTGTTGCTCTTCCACTATTTCTGGAACAATCGAAAAGTAATTTTAATAAGCGATCATGAATACTGTGAATAGTATATGTTTATATACAATCGGGACTTAATAGTCATATATTTTTCTTTACCCGATGCGACGGTTCGGCCTAATTGCACCGACCGTGGTATGTCACCTGTTACCACGGTCGATGGCGATCAAGTCCCAATTGTGGAGCCTGTGGAGGTATAATTGTACCTCCAATTTAGGTCAATTGTGGTCAGTGTCTTTTACAAGTAATTGATACTAGATTTTGGACTACTATTTGTAACTACCAGGATTCCGAAAACTTTGAATAAAATGTAATTATATGACTTTATCTCCGACATTAAAAACTTCAAAAGCTTCAAACAAATTAATATCTTAATGACCTATTTCTCCAACTGCTTTGCCGAACTCATCCAAATTAATTACCATTGTAAAATCTATAATAGTTAGTATTTCTATCACGCGCGGGCTATTAATAGGAGAATTAAGGCGATCCTGGTGTAATGGCAGGTCCCAATCTACGGCTGGTACGTGACGGCCCATGGCTAGTTATTTTAACTTAATTTAAGTACTGGAATTATCCTTTTACACTTGTAATTGGTACTAAAGAAGTAATTATTCGTTAAAAAAATTGTGATTTTGTTGGATATTGGGTACTTTAGTTGGGTACTCTTCTATTTTGTTCAGTTGTAAAGCACTACTCATTAAAATGTATCTTTGACCGTTCTACAAAGATACGATACCCTAATTAATTTTTACAGCTTCAAAATTATAAGCCATAAACTTTTTATTTGATCCATTAGTCAAAACAAATAATAAATAAATGTTGGTAAAACAGAAGACATAATTAGCTTACGTTAAGACATGCACCGTGCGTGTGTTTATTTATGATGCATATATTTCATGGACATACCAGTGCTATTAATTTCAAAGAAGTGTATAAATCTTAATAATTTATTCATTAAAATTGAAATACTGTCAATTCTCTCTATTTCATTCATCAAAAGTATTTGTTATTGAAGGTTGAATAATGGTAATCTTCACACAGTTAAATGAATCAATAAGCACCTATCGAGAAGAACAACCAATAATAAAAAGTGTAAATTTTAATCATGACAATAAATCGTATTAATAACCCTAAAATTCTCACATGCATAAAATAACATGCATTTGAAATGTCATACACATCATTCATAAATATTCATAAATAACGGTCAACAGATTGCCTTAGCAAGTGCGTATTATAGCCAAATAGCCATATATAGCCTATCAGCCAAGCCATATCAATGTTAATGGCTATGTCATTGTTTATGTTAGAGCTTTTAAACATTTTGATAGCTTTGTAAAAGGTTTGATCGATCGTTAAACATTTTTATTGTCTGTGGTTTTGAATAGGAAGATATATTGAATTCTGTTTGATTTATTTTTAATTGAGATATAGAGAAGTAGAAAAGAGTAAAATTTTGAGTTGAGCAATTTCAATTAAGTATTTGCCCAAAAATAAATGACCTTACCGAAAAGATCAGCAAATGTAATAGATCTATATACACAAAACTGTATGATTTTTGAGCTACAGACAGCTTTAGCAAAATCTCTAAAACTTAAAAAAAAAAAGAGGTCCAAACTCCTAAACCATTTGGACTGGCCATTTTGATATTTATGAATATTCTAACATTTCCACGCTGCAATTTACTGGCGTGACGCTAACCACTTTCAATATGAATTGATAATATCAGTTACATGCAAATGCAGTTCATACTGAATTGCCAAATAACCATTAAGGAGACATACAAACAAATCAAACGCGATACGTCTAAACTTAATAGTTTCTCGAAATGTATCTATTTGTCCCAATAGTTAAATGCAGAAGTTAAGGTGGACGTTTTTTGAGTAACTAAAGACTTGATTTTGATAAAAGTTAAATAGAAAAATTAAATATTTTATTATCATTTAGGTATTGAACTGAGAAAGACAGAGGTACAGTTGGTCATAATAAGAACATTCAGATAGATAGAGAACGCACGAAAGAGCACATAATACGTCGGGGTCCAATCCACAGACATAGAGAAAAATTCGCGTGTACTCATGTGCTGTAAAACTGAATATGTACCTAAGCTGAATATGTAAGCTCTGATGAGATTAACTCGGTGCTTTCGGAACAAAATAACAGCTTTGAGTCGAGCGGGATTAAAACAACGAAATACTTTTAGTTTGACAACGCATACGAATAAATAAAGTACTTCATGCACGATGTCGGTTTTGCTATGCGGATTAAATCTGTTTTTCTTTGTACTGTTTTTTTTTCTAGTTTGATGACATAATTCTATCAAATATTGAATTTTTAGTTTGCAAAATAATTTCATGTCATTATTTTGTTTCATATAACATGATACGTCAACGGGTTAAGTGGAATACTGAAAATTGCGAAAAATCAATAAATATGAATGAATTGAAGTATTTCCTATGGAAAAGTTAAAGTTCGCTAAATATGTGTGTGTTATGTGTTTTCTCGTGTTTTAAAGTACTTAATTTGTTTTTACTATTAAAACAAAACACATAAATTACCTCAAAACATAGGACGGCAATCTACCAAAAACCGCTCTCTGTCGTAAAAGTCGGACGAGATATTAATGGCTGATAAATTATTTACGATCACTCCTCGTACAGAAGACATCGTTCGTTTATTACTGTTTTCCCGTATCTGTTGACTTCTTGATTTCTTTAATAATTTCCTGTCTTATTGCACAATTGCATTTTTACGTATCT
Organism: Helicoverpa assulta; assembly: GCA_963856015.1. Taxonomy (NCBI): domain Eukaryota; kingdom Metazoa; phylum Arthropoda; class Insecta; order Lepidoptera; family Noctuidae; genus Helicoverpa; species Helicoverpa assulta. The sequence continues at coordinate 3,393,169 of CAWLCW010000008.1, forward strand.
GTGAGATAAGTACCAAGATTATTTTAGACTAGAAATACATTTATTTTGGGTCATAAGAAACTCTTTATGACTATGAAGATCTTGCATTTCATATTAACCAAGTTTAAAGTTCTTTATTACTACTTCTCACAGCTTACAGTTGAAAAATAGGAGTAGCGTAGTGTTTCTTCTCTGCAAATCGGATACGGGACGACTGTGGGTATCTGGTTATGAATGCACCTGCATGTGGATTCAATGGTAACTAGCTATCAATCCAACCAAATCAAAATCATAGTTTTGATACTGGTACAAGTCCTTTCGAAGTCACATTATCTGCATATCCCACTTAACTAGTCTCAGCTAGTACAAGCTATTTACTCTAAGTACTATCCAGCAACCTGTAAGCATGCCTGGAGCGTAACTGTCAGATGTATATCACTCAACGTCATGAGTGATTGACATCGCGCCAGGGCACAAGGTGACAAGTGGCGCCACACTCAGACTAATACTAGGAAGCTTTAGAACTTTTAATGTAATGGCATGTGTTATATAAGTACCTAAGTATATGTAGGTTAGATTTGTAATGCTTTAGGCGAGATTTCACCAGTGAAGAGCACAAATGTTCCTGTCTAGGCACTTGCTGTAGCAAACGTAGTTACTCAGATTTTTCCGCCTGATCAGTGGTGAATTTTTCCATCATAATTTTCATCATCATTTTCCTAATGAATAAACAAAAAGGAACCTAGTGTTTGTCAGGCGAGAGTGTCAACGATAGTATACGAACGTTCCATGAATCATGACAGATTTTTTTTACTTTTAATGTCGTTGTTACTGTCATTACACGTTTTCCTCACTTATAAATCTGTAATGTACTTAATAAAATTCGTTTTTGTTACCATTGCTAAATGTGGATGCACCTTTAACAAAACAATTGAGTGCAAGTTTCGAATTTAAATATTTGCAAACATTCTATTCTACAAAACTGCACTACTATATCCCTACTCCACAAAAAAAGGACTTAAAAGAACAAAAAACCCAAGCTTTAATAATGTATCAAAGAACTCCAGGTCTGCTGTAAATCCTCATTGTTCCGTTCCTTGCATAATTCAATAGGGCAACATTCCCTCACGGACAGCCCTTTATATTGTTAATATATGCTGTGTTGCTACACTCTTATACCTTTTTCGGCCTCATTTTGTACGCAATGAACGTATTTAAGCCTAAATACGAACGTTAATCAGAATTTTAAGCGAACGTTACGTGGCGTAGTGTTAGTGTGTTTGTTTGTGAGAAGTGATGTGTCAATGATTTAGTAAATGTTACATCAATTAAGTAAAGTAGTACAGCTTGATATGTAAAAGCGAGTAATTTCAAGAGTAGTACTAACTCTTTGACTGGACCTATACTTAAAATTAGTAGATGGCTGTTTTCGTTGCATTACGCCGGCTCCACACGTTGGCCCCAACGCTCGTTCCAACGCTATTCGTCCAACGTGTGGATCTAGAAAATGGCATTCGTCCCAACGTTGGGGCGAGCGTTGGTAGTTGGCCGTCTCGTGTCGGTTTCATCAAAGGAATCTGGGCGCCAACGTTGGCGATCCGTCCACACGTTGGCGCTTTGCTCAGTTCTGCCACAACACGCAGCGAGTGCGTACGTCGAGTAAAAATGGCTTCCTCGTCTCAAATCGCCACCGGAATGGACGATTCCGTGTTTTATGATGTGTCGTCATCCACCATCTTCTTTGACGTGGTTTTTTATTTTTTCTCAGTAACAAATATAAATTTGCACTCATCACTACAAACGCGCTGAGAGCAGTTTCGATTTCCGTATCGGACATCTTTACATTGGCCCTGACGGGGCAGAAGCCAACGTGTGGACGCCTCACCGAGTTTACGGTCCAACGTTGGAACGAGCGTTAGGGCCAACGTGTGGAGCCGGCCTTATATTCAACTAGCGACCCGCTCCGGCTTCGCACGAGTTAACAGTATTTCGGCACTATTTAATGTATGTTATTATTCATATAAACCTTCCTCTTTAATCACTCTATCTATTAAAAAAAACCGCATGAATATCGGTTGCGTAGGTTTGAAGATTTAAGCGTACAAAGGGACATAGGGACAGAAGAACCGACTTTGTTTTATGTAGTGATATAATAACTTAGATGTTAGCTAAACAGACCAAGAAGAGTTCGCCAAAGCAATAAAAAGAACAAACACAGAAACCAGTACGAACTAACAAGAGCAAAAAGACTAAAATAAAGAAACTAGAATAAATTCAGTCGTTGATTACTAAAATTCGCAAGTCCAACAGATTGCGAACGTACGAAACGTTAATGCAATTTAATCATGCACCACTGCATCATCCAACCCCAACTTTCCATCCCTTTTACTCACATACACATCTTTATTCACATCTCACTCCCACAGTCCACCCTTCGCGCCAAATTCGGATCAACCGTTGCCATAGCAACGGGCCCAAACAACCGTTTCTATGCACCAGCTAATTTTGATCTGTCCGACCACTCTACTTATTCTAAATCGTTCACGGAGTAAGGAAAGATGACCAGAGGTGCTAGTACAGGTAGGTCTACCGCCTTCTTCTAGGTCAAATAGGCACGGTGAACGAACCGTTACGAGTGAAATAGGCTTTCGGGTTGTTTGATACATCTGTCAACGATTTTTGTCCAAATAGGGGCCCAAAGAAAGCGTGTAAGGGCGAAGACCGTAACGTTCCTCGTCTCGCGTAAACCGGCATTTTGGCGCGCTACTTTCTTAGAAGATTTTCCGTTATGACACCTCCACTAGTCATTTTATTCTCCAGGAAAACGTCCGACGTGTATAAACAATCATAGGTCAACTTATACTGGACAGCATTCAATCCCGATTACTGCAAATTATACCTTAATCAAAGGAATTAAAGTGCAATTTCAGTTAATTAGTAGGCGAAGGTGTGATAAATGTTATTTTCTGTTTTAAGGGAGGCTAGGGAACTGTGTTCCTATTTATTGGCTGGGGTCTACTGGATTTGTGGACCCTTTAAAGATAATTGCTTCGATTACTTGGTAAGGAGATGTAGGTAATAGATTGTCTCGTTTTACAAATTACCTTGTAAGTCTTAATTGATTCATTGGTTGAGGGAAAACTGCTGGCAAAAGATCGATATGTGCAAGTCCGCTACATACCTAGGTACTTTGCAATTACAAGACCGAAATACATTTTGTTTTGGTATTTAAAAAGTATGATGGTAATAGCAGTCATAAATAGGTACTTCTTTGTACGAACATAACCGAAAGTTAATATTACCTATCTAAGTATGTTGTTAACAATCGAGTTCATTGCAATAGCTATTTCCAATAACCATTTTAAAGCAAAAATATCATCAGGATGACTAATTATGACACTTCATTCGAAATAACAAGCAAATAGAAATGATTTTCAATATCAAACACTTATAAAAGTAGGTGTTTACCTACACTTATGCTTATTTGCATTCTCGACCAAGCAACCCCTTTATATAACCCCTTAAGCAATAATTCACAACAAGGCATTTTCGGACTCGGAAGTACAGTCACATCAAAAACAACACCGACAAAATATAACATAAATACGGCCAAGTGCGAGTCAGTCTCGCGCACGATCGGTTCCCTATCACTTTCTATTAAACGGCCGAAAAAACTTTTGTTATACCTTTCTAAAATATGTATTTTAATCAAACTTTCAGTATAATTTGTAATTTATGTCAATAAAAATACATCGTCTGTAGAAACAAATCTTACTATCACTGTTCATGAGACACAGCCTGGTGACAGATAGACAGTTAAGTTCCCGTTTTTCTTTTTGGGTACGGAACCCTTTTTTGAATAGGGGGGAAATTCACAAGGACTGTCCTCCGCCTGCAAATCACGCATTCAAATTTTCACTTTCACATTTCATCGAAAACAATCAAAATCCTACCATAGGGTTCTACCTACACTCTGGCATGCATACATTGCCTGATAAAGGAACTTTTCCCTACAGCACTCGAAGAACAATACATGTCAAACCGAGCTCTCTTAAAGAAATATTGAAAGGGATGCTTGCAGAAATCAATTCAGTGTACAGAGAACGCAGAGGGTGCAACCCTTAGACGAGACGTTTTGGTTTCTGGTGTATGTTTCCATTGTTTTCTTTTTCAATTTTTGTGTGGGACGTAGGTGTTTGAAGACAATGAAAGAATTTTTTTAAAAAACTTCAGAGATATAAAAATTCTGAGTACCAAGAAATTAACTTCATAGATAAAATGACTTGGTTTTATTTTTCAGTACCCAGGGAAGCTTTCTGAATGAACTGACAGTGATAAATGGCGGGATATGAATGTAGGGACTGTTAGGGTCATATCTGCTTTACCTATCCTAGAAAATAAATATTTCAATGCGTAAGTACCTAATACTTTCAGAAAAAAGCTCTTGTGAAGAAGGTCGATAAGACTTCAAAAAGAATTCCAGACTTTTGTGTGAAATAATTTGTCAATCAGAAACGCAGTAAATTAAATTCTCTTATCATAACTCATATAAATACAATCTTAGAACAAACGATTTCAATTTCATTAGACACGCCTTCCTCATTCCGATCTATTTTAACTCTACGACATCAATTATAATTTTACGGTTGAACTATATTTTAACACTAAATTAGCCACAGAACGCTTGGTTTAGAGTAGCAGCAATCTGAAAACTAAACAGTCGGCCGACAGTTGACGTGATGGTACGCAACATTTTTTTAAGTAAATCTTGATTCCAATCAGAGTTTTCAGTCGATCTGATACCGGCTAAGGCGATTCTCACACTGCCCCGCATGATGCAGCGTAGCGCGTGGATGCGTTTTTTTTCATTGCTTGTAAATATCTCCGTTTGTATGGAAAACACGCATAGTCCAACACACTGAAAATGCATCCACGCGCGTTCATGCGGATCACGCGAGACGCAAGGTATGGCACACTGAATCCCGCAGTGCCGCGCGTGATTTTGAATGGGCGTGACGTGTATATTTGAAAATGGATCTCTATGAGAGCCGCCGTGCGTGAATCTACTAAACGCACCTACGCGCGTGAATGCGCAAAAAAACCCGCACGATGATGCAGATCTGCACTCCCGCAGGAACGCGCGTAAGTGCGTCGACACGCAAGATGCAGCGTGATGCGGGGCAGTGTGAAGATCACCTAAATGCCTGATCATTGTAACGTGCGTACTACCATTCATCTTCATACTGATTTATGAGCCCAAACTAACTATCGGCCGACTGAAAGTTTCTAGTGTGTGTTTACTCTAAATTAATAACAGAACGCTTCGCTTACCAGGTAATAAAATTTAAATGGTTTTCGGTTCAAATCTGTGGTCTTTTTTTTTTTTTTTTTTAGCGACGTAAAATCATCAAATGACCCCTCCCGCTGTGGGTTAGCAGCGGTGAGGGAGTGTCAGACTCTTACTGACTAAAATCGTCGTGTTCCGTCATAGGCCTTTTATGTACCAGGGCCGCGGTATCTCTTTCGAACAACCCGCAGCCCCGGCAGGCCTTGGCCCTGCTGGGCCCCGCTGGGGTTGCTGACGTCTCTTTGAGGAGCGCGTGGAACAACGCGCGCCGTCGACACGGGTCTGTCGTCTAAAAAGACAGAGGGACGATGAGCCACCCGAACTCACCGCCCACAGACCCACGCCTACGGTGGCCGGGAGTCATCTGTGGTCTTACTTTAGGATTTGTGCTTGAATATCAATGTTATAAATTAGTACACGGATTATCATGAGCTTAGCCGTTTAAACGCCTTGACAAATACTAAGCTGGGTTAGTTGTTTTTACCCACTGAGTGGAATTGCTAACGTAATTGGTCGTCCCTTATCGCCAGTTGAGATATTTTAGGGCTACTAAAACACAGATTGTTGCTCAATATAAATTTTCCCAGTTGCTCTGAGGTTAAGACAACTCTAGATCAGCACAAAACAAATCTTTAACTAGCTTCTGCCAGCGGTTTCACCCGCATCCCGTGGGAACTACTTCCCGTACCGGGATAAAAAGTAGCCTATAGCCTTCCTCGATAAATGGGCTATCTAACACTGAAAGAAATTTTCAAATCGGACCAGTAGTTCCAGTAGTTGAGATTAGCGCGTCCAAACAAACAAACAAACAAACAAACTCTTCAGCTTTATAATATTAGTATAGATTCAAATAATGCTGTAAGTATTATGGTGTTTTCCAACCACTTAAAAACTTTTGCATTGGAACTTCATAAGTATATATTAAAAGTCAGGCTAATTTCATTAAGAGAGGATGCTGCCTTCACACACATCGTTTTACAATAATACTCCATATAAAAGCACACGAAGTATTGAACAAAAAAAATCACCCTCTGTTTAAAACCAAAGTCAATCCGCAATGTATTGTTTGACGTGTCGCGTACAACTGTGTACACCCGCTGTCGAGTGACCCACTTCTCTTGAACTTACTGATAAACACGAACGTTGAGACTAAATTACTTGTTCTTACGTTTTTTTTATACTAAAAATATAAAGGAAACAGAGGATGCGTGATTAGGAACATCTTGCTACCTGCTAAGCTACATAAATTAGGTACTATCACATGATAAATTAGTTACATATAAGTATAAAACTAGAAGGTGTATTTTTATTCGCATTAAAAAAAATACATTTTATTTTCAATCAAAAAATATATTCTACTATCGTATCATTTGCAAATACATTTCAAATTTCGTCAGACTTCCTTTCAAACCGAATCCAGATTTTAATCAATATAAATAAGAAGTTAGATGCGTCCATTCTATCAAAATACGTAACCTGCAAGTTTGCTGAAAACATGCGATATCTTGCAATCTTTGGATAAAACTAATGTCATCACATTTCCAATGGAATTCAACTTTTCTGAAGCTTTTTATTTTCGCCGAACTTTAAAAATTAGGTCAATTGTTAAAAACTGCACATACCAATGAACGCGTATGACTGAATTGTACGTAAAAACAAAAATATTTTTGTCTAAATTTCCAAGGAAGAAAAACAATCTCTTGTGCGTCCAAAGGCAAGAAAAATTGTCTTCTGAAGTTGATTTTACTCTCAGGGTTTTCCTAGTCATTACTACGCTGCCTGTAAAAGTATTTCAGCTATCTATAATGCTACCTGACACGTTAATCCATAGACTTTTTGCTCGGTACGAAATATCGTCGCACCGCAGACATGGAGCCGAAATATCTGCATGACAAATGGCGCTCTATACATTTTCGTTATTGCAAGAAAAATATTTTTAGACACAAACAAAGATACAACGGAATATATTGTAGATCTATATTTTTAAGGATATTATTTATTTATTCTCTGAAATGTCTACAAAAAAATTCCAGCTATTTTCGTAAAGTTACAAACTACTTAGAACCGAAGCATTTCCATTCAACATTCAATCGTCAGCACCAAAATAAACTAGCACATAAAACTCTGTAATTAATGGCTATGAAGTTAAATCGAATAGTTTGCTATCGAATAAAACTAATCGGTGGCATTCGAGTATCGAGTTGGAATCGAAAGAACTATTAATCATCGCACCCTAAATTCGGGAGTTAATGGCAACACATCAAGGTGTGTAACATCACCTTAACAGCGTTATTCTGCAACCAAATGATAAATGGCGGGTAACTGTTAATATTGTCATGTCATCCATTTTGAAAATGACTGATGATTTTTATCAGGAATATCTATCCTTATTTGATTTCCTTTTCTCGGTCTTCGTAAATCGGTTAAAGGGAAAAGTGTAATTTCCTATATTTCTTTCCATTTCTGTTTACTTTTTTAAATGTTTTTTATTGAACAACTTGCATACAATATGTGAACGATTCAAGCCTCGTGGAACTCGTGATGCATTTAAATAGATAGAATACTGTGTAATCACATTTCAAATGTCTCCAGACACAAGTTTGACGCTACCTTTCAAAGGAAAAGGCATTTGCAGCTATATGAATTAATGATGTCAGTTTCACGGCTACTCACGGCAGAGTACCTACATGATGTTGCCACCCCTCTCGACAATGTGCCTACGATCGTACTTACGTCAAATCTTTGGGGACGTAAGAAAAAGGGGAAAGCCTGCTGATATTTATTTTCTGTTCAAAATCTGCTGTATATTTAAAGGTAAGATGAAAAAGTGTGTCCCTCGAAATTTGGGTCAAGTGAAATACTCGTGTTTTCAAAGTATTTTTTTCTTGAAGTAACACGACAGTGACGTAACAGGACACACTTCGCATTTTTTTTCGGACAGTATAATATCCGCATAAAAAATCGATTACCCAAATCCAAAGCACTATTATGTAGGCTTACAGACAAACCGTACAAAAATAGATGAATGGATGGATAGACGAATGTTTGGGATTTTGTCATAGAACTCGTGCTGCCGACTATTGAATCCACACAATAGATATTTCTCCCTACCAATATCGATTGCCAAATCGTGAGGGATATAAAAAATAACCCTCCCCGGATTAATGGCAGCCTGTCATAATTGTGTATGAAATAATCATCTGCGCGAAATTCGTAGGAAATTGTAGGGACTTTAGATTTAATAAAGGGGTTGCCAGCTATTTGTCAGATGTGTTGTCGCCTGTTCAAACTTGAAAGCTGGAGTGATCCGCAACATTTGTAATTGAAAATGAAATACAAATAGCTGTCGACAATTGGAACACTGTAAATGTAAAATAAATGACGTTTTTTGCAGCTGAACTCACTACTTTGGAATATGAATCAGTTCTTATAATAACAATAGATGAGATTTCTGGGACTTTATAACCACCTGAAACAAATTTTAAAATACCAGGGCAGATTAACGTGTCACACGTGCGTAAGGTTACATGCGAACCACCTATATTGTTACAAATACTAAACCGAAAACAAAGTGAACTTAATAGCAGACAAATTAAGCTAAAAAGCTAGATACGAGTACAGATTTATATTCACAATACACGCCTACCTATAACAGAAAAGGTAATTTGATTATCCAATCGTTGCGTGCCCCTAGGTGTGGCGTTTCGCAAAATCTAGTCACGAAACTGCCCAATAGTAATGACATCAAACTTTATTGACGGGAATACATCAGGGTCCTTGTTCTATGTCCAATAAAAAGTAATAAAACAGTAGGCGTTGTTAGCAGCTGATAGAAAAGTGCTATAAAAGAAAGTCAGTCTTTAAGAGACTGTTGGTTGCTGTTCGTTAGTAAAAGCCTAAGATTAAGAACCGAAAGCACCCACACTTAACTACCTAGTTATGTAAGTTTTTTGTATCCTGTAAGTTAACTCATGTCCGAAGCCAAACTCAGCATCTTATTTTTGATCTGATTTCTAACTGGAGTCATAAACATACGTAGATATGCCTTAGTACTTGAATGCCAAGTTTTAACAATAAAAAAGTGTGAATAAAAAATATATTTTCACGTGTCATTTGCGCAAGGTCATAAGGTTAAACCACAGCTTACCCCATATAACCCCAACCGAATCTAAAAACAGACCTACAGAAAAGAAATAAATTTCTCTCTACCCGAATAGAACGACCTGGCAATCCATTATCACAAACGAGCGCGAGCATAAATTATTTCTCTCGATGCTCCTGCTACTAAAACCTTATTAGCATAGATAAATATAGAGAGAGTGAGCAGAAGGGGGTTGATAGCTTACTTGCGTCAAAATTCGACCCCTTAATTACAAATGTTTGCGAAACGAATCCTTGCCTTAAATCGTGTTTTGTTTCACTCAGAAAGTCTGTTGTTTCACCGGTGGGACTGAAATATTTAGTACCTGTTTCGAGGATGCCTCGTAAATTGTATAAAGGCAAGTGTTATACGGTGGAAAATGCTCTGATAAAAAAATTGAATGCAGTAACTGTCGAATTACTAGACTGTTCGTAAGTTTTCTGTAACAATAACGGATTTTCACTCTGAAAAAAAGGTCAATACTAGAGCTTTAACAATAGGAAATGATAACAAATACATAAACGTACCTATAAGTCCATCTACGTCGCCTAGGCACAAAATGAACCACAGCAATCCTACGTGCAAACATCGCGCGCGGGACGCCCTCAACATTTTTCCGAAATCACATCCTTCAAAAACATTTTCCACACAAGAAAAACTATGAACTAATAACCTATTACACTATTATCCCATTATAGGCGATTAGCGGTCACTGGCACATTGTTTTTTTAATTGGATTTAGGGTTGAATGTGCTGCGTGCGTAAATACGCGGGAGAGATCGTCGCGCGTGCAGCACGGGCTCCCCGTTCGAAAGCTCTCGCGGTACTGAATAGTGGAGCGATGCGATTTCATAACAGTTGCAGAATAACCCGCGACCGACGGCTCGTAGCTCGTAGGTCGCGGGTCGTAGTCGGGAAAGCCCGCGATACAAATTGATCCGTTTTCATGCCCTCCGTTAGTTTTGTTTTAATTGATATGTTCATTTGAAGCTCTCGTCTGATTAAGAAGCCAGATTATAAAAGGGCAGTTTATCGGGTAATAAATTACGCGCTACTTTGTGTCCATTAGCATATTTTATTATTAAATTATGCGAAGCTAAAGTTGGTCAGTTTTTTTGGTGACAGCAAGGTTGAAAGGCCCTGGACTTAAAAGCTAAACTAAAATATATAGGTAATTTGAAGATAGGTAGGTGTACATTTGGTATTGATATCTATTAGCACCTAGGTGTAGCCGCTATGATAGAAGCTTCTTCTAGTTCTAACCGAAGAAAATACTCTTTTCTCTTTTCAAAAGAGGATACAACTAAGTTTAGCCGCAAATGGCCGGTTACATCGAGCTGTAGCCGGCTAAACCTAGGTGTAGCCGCACTTCAGGCTTTAGCTACCCGTAATAGATACAATAGAACCTTTTTGTCGTTAAATGGTTAAATACACTATTATGTATATTTGACTATTATAAATGACACTACGTCCCGGGTCCTGCGGGAATTTAAATTTAATATTCAAGCCTTATCATGTAATTACCAAATTCAGTAGCGAATGAAATTAATATTTTGTATGTTTTGAGCGTATGCAGAGTCATTGACCTAAATAAGAATGTGTGACTTTAAAATCGTTTTGTTTTAAAGTTTGTTAACCCCTTGACGCGAAACGGGGATGCTATAAGTTTGATAGCTAAAGGTTATGGTAGGTACACATGAACGGCACGGCACGGCGAAGCTGTTACTAGGTAGCTGCAAGCTCACTGTAATGTAACCCCACCGTGGGCTTTTTATGTTGACGTTATTAAATGTCTTATACGAGATACGATTTAAGGGTCAAATCTAAATGACAAGATAATCGCTGGGTTGGTTGTGCGCTGTTCCATGCCGTTCATGTGTGTCATTTCTGTATGTGGCTGTGGCACTATAGCTCTTAAATTAATGAACTGATTTTTTTCTGAAAGCTGTTTTGGTCTTTTCTAAGTCACAGCAAAACACTTGGTATTCTGCCTACCACTTATCATTACCACCTAAATTAATTAGCTTTGGGTAATTATGCTTACCTTCATATTATAGAAACACACAGACAATACCTAAATTGATTTCAATTAGCCAATGAAATTCGCAATTAATACCTAGGTGCTAATTAGTAGTGCCTAAACTATGTCACCTAAGACAATAAACATACATAAGTGTGCAAATCTAGCACTCAGGCATTTTAGCTTATTAGTGAAATTGATTCTAGAATTCGGCTAAAAAATACGTGGAACCAACCTCTCAAGTATGAGTGTGGGTTCGATTCCAGGTCAAGCAAGTACCATTGCACCTATTCTAAGTTTGTATGTACTTTCTAAGTTTATCTTGGACACCAATGTGTTTCGGAAGACAATACACTGAAGGTCCTGGCGCTCATTTGAAATGATCAATAATGATGTTTCTAGAAATCAGCTGAAATGAATTCTACATTATTTGTATGGTTGTGCGAACATGCAGAGCTCGGGAAGTACCTCTAGTAAGGTCTCTTTCAAAAATTCTTTCAGAGTTCGAAGCCCATTTATAAAGGGTACTTCAGCTAGGTGCACGAAACAGTTCCCAAAGGATGCATGTAGTATTCAAGAAAGGCCAAACAAAAGTTAGTATTTCAAACGCATTATCCTTAATTTAATATCAACAAAAACTAAATATTTGAAGCATTCTCAAATGACGCCCGTAACGAATATCTACCTACCTACGGGAAAATCCCCCCAGTTCCCTTTATCCTGCAGTGGACATTTAAGCCTATGACGACGAGCTTTCCATAAACATACCAATAAATTATTATCAATGTTGATAAGTAGCCCACACCAAGGTGGTCCGTCGACATTTTTGATAACCATCCAACATTTTTATTGCTTGCATGCAATTAACCTAATTACTTACCTATACATAGCCATACTAAGTCTATGGGTCAGATATATGGGTGAAAGGGCCAATAGGTACTACATACCATAGAACTGACAGCTGGTTATGGCACCCATCGGTCACCTGTTCCACCTTATTGAATTTACATAAAATTATCGACATCCTCATTTTGTAAGGTACCTGGTGAAGGACAAGGCATGTGTGTCGTAGAAAATGGAGTGGTGTGATGGCCCTTCACTTTCTATGTAATATTTTTTTATGTGTGCCAGTTAAATAATGCGAACTTATCAGTCACAAACGACGGCAGGTCAAACTTCCCGAATCTGTCAAATTTTACCATTCCAACATTAACCTCCCCTACATATTATGTTAAGGTTAAAAATCTATTAATAAAAGTCAGATTGAGGTAGGTTAATGTTCTGTCGTCTGTACCTTAAGATCACAAGCAATGACAAAAAATTAACCTCCGGTTCTAAAGATAATAATCGAATCATTCATGACACCTACTAAATAATTCCTTAATGAACACCTTCCTCGTTTCGAAATTAAAATGATATAATCTTACTAAATAACGGTAACCAAAATAGATGCATTTTATTTTCTGTAGGAAATAAAGACTTAACATGCCTAGCTTTTCCCAACTAGAGGTACATACATTCCTACATTGAGGTGAAGCCGGCTTCCAGTTTAACCGGCTGAGTTCCAGCTGAGTACCAGTATCCTATATGGAGCCTATCTAACCAGCTCAGCCCAGTTTCCCGGGAAACTTGACATAAAAATGACCAAATGACAGCCGGGATACACACTAATATGTATAACATGCCTTGCGAAACAGGGAAGAACTCGTTATTACAAAATGGCCCAAATTACCCATAAAAAAACATCACATTACACAGTCTTACATTCACAGACGACTTTTTTATATTCCTTCAAAACCTAGAGGTAGAATCACCAAAACATCCTAACTAGCTGGTTTTCCTAGACAGTCATAATGTCGCCTACTTTAACCAAGCAAGAACGAAAGGGCCCTACATTCACGTCACGTTTCTTATGTCCTGTAATATAAATTCATTCTCTTGGGCCATATACAAGTTCGAGTACCTACTGTATATATAAATTCCTTATGTATGGTGCAGTAAACAGGGGCCCGATTCTCCTAAGTTAATAATGTGAAAATCGAATAGAAATCGAGTCGCAATATGATCGCAATAGCAGTTTTAGCCATATCGGGCAGTCTGCTACTAACATAAGACCAATCATATTCCAACGACATTCGATTGGTTTGCGATTGGTCTGCTATTTTGGTGATTTTGGTCTATACGGTAGTTTGATGTACATTCATTTTGCAATCGTAAATCATTTGCAGACAAAATGATTCAATATTGAATGACAGAAAAGGATAAAAACGTTTATTTCAAAGAAAAAATAGCGGAATGCCACATAAGTACGCTTCAATCGTAATCGAGTCGGGATTGGATCTCAGTCGAACCGAGTCGAACGTGAATCGTATGTCGCTTAAGTAAAATTAGGAGAATCGGGCCCCTGATCGTATATTCTAGGGTTGTAAAATGTAAGGCCAAGGGCAATACTTTCGGTACAAAAAAATGAGTAGATAAACCTTGTTCCTAACGTTTACTGCCCAAAAATATTGCAGATTAAATATATTTTCCACCAAAAACAGTTACCAATTTTTGACATATTGTGATAGTTAACTACAAAGCAGTGAAATTATGGATTTGTTTTACTAACTTTTTTGCTATAGACAGGTTTATTTTCGATTGTCATAAAATACTAAACGAATTTAAAACAATATTTCCCTCTTGGGAAGCTACACTCTCCTCGGGAGTCCTTTGTTATATTTTATTCGAAAATATACTTACTTTTAAAAGCTTCTTATCTCAACTCTCTGTAACAGTTATGTATAGGTACTTCAGTAATAAAGCTCTATTGCAACAAGTTTACGAGTCTGTCGACACAGCTGTTTCTGCCGATCAATGGTCTTAAAAACTAATCGGAGACAAGATAGAAGCCTCGAAGAACAATTACTTTACTCTTATTTTTCTTGAACAGCTAAATTAAATTCTCAATCATCACGAATGTTAGGGTATATAATAAAAAAATATTTTCACTTAATATACATTTATTTTGTGGCGTTATTCATAATTACTAAATTAAGTCTAATTACATTACACATACATTCAAAATTAACGATACATCTTTACAAAAAGTTACAGTCGGCTATCATGTGGAACTGGCAACACTACGAGACCAAAAGATTCGAATTAAGAAGAAAGAGATCATATTACTACACAAAAAGTCCTTTAAAATTATATGTATAAATAATTCGGAGATGTGGCATTATAGGTACATGTATAAAATAAATCCTAATATGAAACAGAAATTACGATAAATACGAGCCTTTTAATCCACAAACAACATTACTATGGATAATAGTTGCCAGATTAAAAAAACAAACAGAACTTTTTTGTGACAGTATGATTATATTGGCCCTATATTTCAGTAGTGATCAATTTTCTAAAGTACAACATTAAGGCAATATGAATATGTATATTTATATCAACTTTTCTATCTAAAATATGGTCGATTAGTAACATTACACTCGGTACGGGCATCACATAGTAACTCTTACAAAATATAATTTATATTGTTATTCCAAAAATGCATAAACTCAATAACTAACCTAGGTAGACATGAAATTAATTTAGTCTTAATCTTTTGTTATTGTTTGTTTAGACCTCGTGTTCTAATACTAACAGTATATTGAATTATTTGGGGGCAACTAGATACAAAAGGATATGCAAAAATCCGGTTATAAGCCCCATAATATAGAACATTTTACTGGTCACAGTCATATGGCTAGTTTCACGGGATACTGATAAAGTCTCTGATAGGCTATCAGGGGCCCGATTCTCCTAATTTTACTTTAAAAGCGACATACGATTCACATTCGACTGAGATCCAATCCCTACTTAATTACGATTGGAACGTATGTGACATTCCGCTATTTTTTCTTTGAAATAAACGTTTTTATCCTTTTCTGTCATTCAATAATGAATCATTTTGTCTGCAAATGATTTACGATTGCAATATGATTGTGAAGCAAACTACCGTAAGTATAGACCAAAATTACCAAAATAGCAGACCAATCGCACGCCAATCGAATGTCGTTGGAATACGATTGATCTTATATTAGTAGCAGAATGCCCGATATGGTTAAAACTGCTATTGCCATCATATTGCGATTCAATTTCTATTCGATTTTGACATTCTCAACTTAGGAGAATCGGGCCCCAGGACAATAACTTTGGGTTTCTCAAGTCTGGGATAGCAATATCTGGCAGTAGTAATCAGCGTTTATCTGGCAGCTAGCATAAAATATCAGATATTTAACTGTCACTTTGACTGAAACCAGTGTAACCGGGTTTAAGTATCGCCAATTAATTCAAAATACTTGCAGATTAATTACGATTTACTTAAACGATAAAGGTGGCTCCTTTTGCATACATATTTGTTCAAATACTTTGATTTCTATACCAGTATAAAATAAACTCTATTCAGATAATAATAGAGTACATTTTGCATTGGCTTAATATAGAGAATATTTGTACAAATGATAGTGCCAGGATAAGAATAAAGAGCAATCAATGCTCAGGTACAATACTTTAAGTATTTTATAGAACGTTTTGGGCAAACTTTAACGATATAAATTAAGTAGGAGTTTTAATTAAACTTGAAGTATGTTTGACACCTTAGCTAGAAATACAATTCCCGATGCCAGAACGGATTGGTATTTTATTACCGCAACTCTAAAAATCAGCAATTTATATCTTTTTTTTTAATCAAATTATGCACTTATAAAACAAATCTTTAATTGCAGTAATTTCTTAGAGTAAGACAGCTGACAACAAATTAAATATCAGCTTTAATAATTTCCCATAATATAGTCATAGTTTGCCCAACTATAAATCTAAGGTGGTTCTACAAGAAAAAATATAAGATAGTTAATCGAACTAATGACCTACAAGCTATGCAGATAATATAAATTATAAATACACAACTTTCACCTACGTAAAAATGATACTTAGAAACCACATAACAAGCCATCGCAACATATTTTTTCCAACTCTGCACTAACACTTACAAAAACTACTTATTCATACAAAAAAGGAAAAATTCAAGATTGAAAATGTTAATGAATTGTGCTAATTTAGATGTTTTTAACAAGTGTCAGTCTACATAAATATGTCTCCTGTTTTATTTGCAAATTAATGAATATTTTATTTTACAAAAGCTCTCAGTAGATTATGGCGTTATGATAAACTGCGATTATACGTTATTTAGTTTTTGTTTCTCGCCTTATAATTTACGAAACATCTCTACTACTATATAAACCGATTGTTAGTGATATAATTTTTGCTGATAAGTCTTAAAAAACTCCTGCGCAAACTCAGAATCATCCGCCATTTTTTGTGTCTTTTTCATATCAATTTTCGTCACCTCTAAATTGCAGTCCTGTTAGTCCTATTCTTCAATACTATTAATGTACATTTATGAGAATCTATGAAATGTGTAATAATATATTTTTTTAAAGATATTGTTATCGCGTAGGTACTCTGTTTACTGTTTGTCACTTATTTTTGTTAAACACTGTCTTTCTTTTTTTCAATAAATCTTAGTAAGTACCTATATTATGATCAGCTAGTGAATATAAATACACAGATTTTTCAAATGATATGATTACAAACATAAGAGCTTAATAATAGACAGATATGGGTAATGAATATGCATAAAGTAGGCGCGTTTACAGGTAAATTAGTGTTACTAATGCTGATTAACTCAACCCAGGGTAACCATTGGGGTTATTGGTTTAAAGTTTTGATAGTGTAATTTCCCATTTGTCTACTTGAACAAATGGCTGTCTGAATAGCGCCATTTATTCCTACTTTGATTTATTTTACTAACAATACAAACAAACAACTCAATAAACCAACAAAAAAATAGGACAAAATATCACGTCAAGGATTTTCCCGCGCAATTTTTTTTTTAACCATAGTCAGTGTGCCTGACCTGTCAATTTCACTTGTATAACCTTCTTACATCTAACAGGATATAACGTACCTATTACATTTGTGGGAGGAATTCTATGGGTGTTGAGAACTTGAAGTCCTCGGGGAACAACTTAGCTGCGAATGGGTACATCAGCTTGTAAGCTTGACGGATTGTGACGTCAGCGACGCCGGCAATGTCACCGATTTCTTTCTGGCTGCGTTTGTCTTCTGATGCCTGAAATTGAGAAATATTATCGTTATGGGTTTCTTCTGATCTAAGTGGACTGTTTTATTAGTAGTAATGGTATTGTGTTGTCGCTATTAAATTCCTTGGTGACAGGACAGCAGCATCTTTGAACTTAGATAACAGATTAGACTTAATCTTTAAATCTTTATTGGCACATACTCTGTAAATAGCCATGGGATAAGTAGATATAAAATAATGCCAGACAACACCTTCAGTGTAACTGTACCAACCTTCACCTTCAGTGTAGAACCAAATATCTTATTTGAAGGAAAAATAACATCAAAAACAGCTTAAACAATCATAGTATACTTGAACTGATAAGTTCTAACACCTTATCAAAACAAATAATTCCCAAATCAAAGTCCAGTCTAACATAACAGACCAATCTACTATTTACCTTGATTTTATCTCTAACCTTGTCCTTCTAAATGTTACATCAAAATTATATGTAGCTTCATGGTCAAGAATTTGTTCACCTTAAGTAATATGTAAATTCTAATATTAGTTTTATGCATTTTATTTGTTTGCGCTCAGCGTTTAAAATTACCACTGATGTGTGAAGGGCAGATTTGATTATAGCAAAAATATAAATAACATTTAAAGTATGAGCAAGAGTATAATTCAAGGTACAGTTATTTATTTTTAGCTAAGTATTCTTGCAACTCTGTCATAAAAATAAACTTTTCTTGACAGAAGCACAATAGAAAATCTTAATTTAGAGCAGTCATTTTAAATTCTGATGCACACCATAACAAAAATTCTACAAACCTGTGAAGCCATGTAAATAGCAGCAGCAGCCACCGAAATGGGACTGCGTCCAGACACAATATCCAGCTCTCCCGCTTTCCTCGCAATATGTGTAGCGGCCCTTTGTACCGAGTTCGGCAGTCCCAAGTTTGAACAGAACCGAGACATGAAGTCCGCTGTGGTAATCAGCTCCACAGAAGTTTCCAGGGCCTTCAGGATGAGTTTGAAGCACCTGCCAATTTCCTTCTTACTGATTTTGCTGACGGCACAGATTTCTTTGAAGGTACGTGGTACCCCTTCTTGACGGCACGCGATGTAGAGGCAAGCGGAGGCTATCGCGTCATTCGCTCGGCCCTTCAAGTTTTTACCGTCGTGCACCTGGGAAAGACATTACTAAATGTACTCTATGTTCTGCTGTTTTTATTACAATTTTTATGGTACTGAACATGGTATAGTATAGAACTACAATTAAGGATTCTATTATCCACAACCAAGAGAGTCGCTTCATGAGTATTTTAGACCCCTTGATACTAAAATTGAAAACAAGGCAGAGTAAGAAGGTTTAACAGAAAAGTTTTATTTCATCTGAATCACACCATAATTTCAACATCCATCCTCCTCCGAGCCTTTTTCCCAACTATGTTGGGGTCGGCTTCCAGTCTAACCGGATTCAGCTGAGTACCAGTGCTTTACAAGAAGCGACTGCCTATCTGACCTCCTCAACCCAGTTACCCGGGCAACCCGATACCCCCTTTTTTTTTTTTCCGACGTCAAAAATCATCAAATGACCCCTCCCGCTGTGGGTTAGCAGCGGTGAGGGAGTGTCAGACTCTTACTGACTAAAAACCGTCGTGTTCCGTCATAGGCCTTTTATGTACCAGGGCCGCGGTATCTCTTTCGAACAACCCGCAGCCCCGGCAGGCCTTGGCCCTGCTGGGCCCCGCTGGGGTTGCTGACATCTCTTTGAGGAGCGCGTGGAACAACGCGCGCCGTCGACACGGGTCTGTCGTCTAAATAGACAGAGGGACGATGAGCCACCCGAACTCACCGCCCACAGACCCACGCCTACGGTGGCCGGGAGTCATCTCGCGACACCCGGCGCCCGTGGTGTCTACCTGGTCCAGCGCGGCGGCCGGGATGAGAGGTGCGAACTCTCTGGCGTTCCGCCTCCTCCTTCTCGAGCATGACCGCTTCGCAGAAGGAGGCGACGGCATCCCATTCCCTCTCGCCCCGGACCATGGCCTGAACCAGGGCCGGACGCGAGAGGTCGCCGCCGCCCAAAGCCTCGACGAGGACCCGGCGGTGCCCCTCCCATGCGGGGCACACCTGGACTGTGTGGTCCACCGTGTCCTCGGGGCTGTCCGCACAATGGTGACACCCGGGCGCCTCCTCACGACCGATGCGGTGCAGGTACCTCCCGAAACAACCGTGTCCGGTGAGGACCTGCGTCATGCGGTACGTGAGGGCGCCGTGACTCCTCCCGAGCCACTCCTCAAAGAGGGGACTTACCGCCACGATGGTGGCGTGCCCTAACCCGATACCCCTTGGTTAGACTTTAGTCAGACTTACTGGCTTCTGACTACCCGTAACGACTGCCAAGGATGTTCAATGACAGCCGGGACCTACAGTTTAACGTGCCATCCGAAACACAGTTACTGGTGTCTAAGATATACTTAGAAAGTACATACAAACTTAGAAAAGTTGCATTGGTACTTGCCTGACCTGGGATCGAACCCGTGCCCTCATACTTGAGAGGCTGGTCCTTTACCCACTAGGCCACCACGACACCATAATTTCAACATATTCCTTTGATTCTGATCTGCAAATGAACCATGACCGTAGCATGTTAAATAAAATAACTATAAAAAAATATCAGTAATTTTTATAAATTCATTGTTTAATATTCATGCATATGCAAATTATTGTTCAAATCAAACTGTAAGTGAGGTCAACATTGTGTATGACAAATTAACATAATAATGGATGTTTTTACTTGAAAATTGCCCTTATCCATGACAAACTTGGTTTAAAAATTAGTGATTACTAAAACAATATTAACTTAAAAGAAAATTATTTTTAAGTATTTTGTACTCATTATAGTTAATATCTGTTTATCATACATTATTAGTAAATATAAAAGAGTTATCCTACTCAATCAAAAGATGAAATATAAACATCAATTCAATATGTATTACATCAACTATTTCACTCTCGGGCAGACATGATTCAGTTTGTTTCACAAACATATGAAACCTGACCTTGATAATGCATAAGAATATTTTGTAACTTACTTAAATGTCTCTTACTATACCTGTTTAAAGAGATTGTTGGCTCTGTCCACAATAGTTTTTGGTAAATTGATCCTGTCTGCCATAGTACTGATTTCCCTGAACGCATTTATCAGTGCCCTGTCTGTGCTGCTTATGTTTCTCCTGTTCTGGTACTTTGATACTCCGAAACTGTCAAACGAGGCATCTCCTCGACCTGGTCCGATGATGGTGGATAAGTCTCCGCCGGAGAGGAGAGGGTTTTCTGGTCCACCAACACGAGATGGGTCTACGCCGGACTTCTCGTTGCTGAATGTACGCCATTCGGAACCCACATCTATGACTCTGAAAATTTAAATATAGCCTTGTTAAACATTATTTTCTAGTATATAGAGAACATTGTCTTGTTCAATGAAATAAACTCATTATTGTATATTAATTACTGTTTTGTCCTAATTCCGATGGACATACCACATCATACCAGTGCAGTATGCATAGATAAGCTGTTTAATGAGCAGTCACAGGGTATGCAAATTATGTCCTTTAGAGCTATAAAAATAACCATACCATACATGATTGTAAAGCTACGCTCATTATTGTGGAAAATTATTACTTTAGTTTTTATATTCAAAAATATTTGTTTTAAGTTACAATTGTTTAAGACAAAAGTTAACAATCCAAATGTATGTATGTATGTGTGTGAGATACAGCTTAATTACTTCTCAGTTCCTATGCGCAATTCTCAAGTTTCCACATTGCACAATTAGTCAATTATTTATTGACCTCGAAATAATAGAAATCAAATACATCACTCGCATTAGTTCAGCAACTTTGTTATTATTACGACATGGCATCAGTGGTGGAAAGCTCAGTGCGTTTCGTAAATATTGCCAAACAAACATTTAGCTACGTACCTGTCGCCGACTACCAGCCCGCATTCCGAGCATATCATGTCCCCAGCCCTGTAATCCTCGATGAGCGGTGCATCTGGGTGCGCATAGCACACCACCTTATTCGCCTCAATCCTAAAACCGCAAAAGAAAGTAGGTTCATCATTCATCAACAAGTAGAAATCAAATCTTTGGGAAACAACTTCGCCGTGGCCTCTTGCTACATATAATTAGCACCATCGTAAACTTACGTAATATCATAGTAAATATTAAATATATTCGGCTGTACAATACATAAATAACGTCGATAATAACGAATCAGGAATAAAATAAATTAGGAAAACAGACCTCGACGTGCTCGCCATGATTGATTGTCAAGTAGATACCATAAACAACTACAGAACTTTTTTACGAGTTGGTAATCTTTTTGGCGCAATGGATACTTACTAGTACCATAGACAAAAAATCAAGCAAGATATTCTCGAAACGTTGAAAGTTGCCTTTTCAATACTTGAATAGTTGAATGTTCTTATTTTTAACAAAATTTGGAGTTAATTATGAAGTTTAGTAGCACAATGAAACAAAAACTACATATATGTCATTATTTGAAAAATGGAATACTTGTCACCTGCTTCATAAAAATAGAATGCAAAACCACCAAGTCCGTTTCATTCTGCAAATACTGCTGAGACGAGCAGTAGGTTGCGAATACACAATTTAATTAAAATAAATATTATGCAAATGTGCATCAGAATCGGTATGTAGTTTTTCATAATGACAGGAAAATACAAACAATATGTCATGTCTGCTACCGAAAGTCAAGGTTTCTCAATCGTCAATTCGTCGTCATTCATGGTCACCAAATGACTTACCTAATTTAGCAGTAACTCTGGGATGAATAATAAATAGGTAGCCTTTGGAAGTAGGTAAGATTGAATGAATGTAATGTCTTTTTATTACAGGGAGTTAGTTTTATGAACATTGGTGTCTCGATTTCAAGGTTGCAAACGGCTACGGGTAATTCCCCTATGTTTATCGACCGTCTCGTCTAGAGGGCGCCTTAGTTACATCAGTGGCAGATCTACTTTAGTGGTTGTAGCCGTTTTACCTGTGACGACACACTTATTTTTAGTTACTCCCCCTGTGTCCTCCCTTATGTACACCAGCTATGTAGGTACTCCTTTGATTACTAGTCCTCTAAAATTCCGCTATGTAGGTACCTACTCCTGGGGCCCGATTCTCCTAAGTTAATATTGTCATAATTGAATAGAAATCGAATCGCAATATGATCGCAATAGCAGTTTTAACCATATCGGGCATTCTGCTACTAATATAAGACCAATCGTATTCCAACGACATTCGATTGGTGTGCGATTGGTCTGCTATTTTGGTGATTTAGGTCTATACGGTAGTTTGCTCTACAAACATATTGCAATCGTAAATCATTTGCAGACAAAATGATTCATTATTGAATGACAGAAAAGGATAAAAACGTTTATTTAAAAAAAAAAAGGGGAATGCCACATACGCTTCAATCGTAATCGAGTCGGGATTGGATCGCAGTCGAATGTGAATAGTATGTTGCTTAAGTAAAATTAGGAGAATCGGGCCCCAGCTATGTAGTCACCATTATACTCCGTTTATAGAGGTATTCGCCTTATGTAGTTCCTAATGTACTCCCTTTATGTATCCCTTCCATACTCCCATATTGACTTCCCATATGTATTTGCTATCCCTTTTATACTCCTTCATATATACTCCCTCATGTACCTGAATTTAATAAATGTGAATATATGTTTTTTTTAACCATATTGGATGGATGGATGTGCTCACAACCTATTTTAAGAACTGGATCCACACCCCTGAGTCTCATGCGTGCACCTTGCAAAATAAAATACTATTCTATTATATGCTTGTTTCTACTACATATAAAATTTGTTTCTAGCCTACACAAGAATACCTATTAATTTAAGTAACATCTAAGTAACGTAATATACTAGTTTATCTGACATAACACTTACGGTTACACGATATACCTACCAACGATATCGTAACTATTAGCTTTAGCCACAATCATCGATATATATGTACTACGTACTAGATAGAACGTTCCGAACAAAAAGCTTGCCACACTGAAATGCACTGCAGACTTTGCATTGCTCAAAATGGTAAATCAGAGCGATTTTGACACCTGCGTCAGATGGATGTCTATGAAACGACAATAATAAAATAGAAAATACATATCAAGGTATAAACTTACACACATAAACTATTCGAGAGTCAAGTTAGTAAAATTGCACGCTGTTCATGCTATTACAACGCTTGTATATCATACTTTTGATTTATAATTCAATTTTACAAATATGCATTAATTTGTTTCCCGCCATCTTAAAATTATGGATTAAGAAAATCGTGCAGAAACAGATGTGCCATAAAACTGGCAGTAGGTAAAATATCAATGAAAACAGACTTCACATTGTCATGGTATGTTGTTACTTTCAAGAAAAAATAATAGAGGTATGACCTCGTATGTATTTCGCTACTGTAAAAACACTACAAGATATAATCAGTGCATCATCAGGGACATTTTTATAATTCTTTCACCATTAGAAAGCTACATTATCTGCGAGTCACATAGGCTATATTTTATCCCGGTGCGGGCTTCCCCACATTCTTAAAAACTACATAGGTATGTTTTTCTGAAATATAAGCCATACCTCTCATAAACATCGATAGGTATCCATTCATTTCATCCAACAAACATGCATCACACTGGAAGTGCATTTCAAGTCTAAGATTTATTATTTTTAAGAAAAAAAACATCGTAAATAATATTAAAAAATCCTAAAAATAAGTTCCTGGTTTTGATATATTACATGATTTTGAATTCACTTAGATATAAACTTTTTGAGTAAAGAGCAATGTAGGCAAAATACGAGCGAAAATATTATGTCACTTCTGCGATTAACATCAATGAGGATGACTACATGTCACAATACGTCAACAAGATGTCAACAGACGACGTAAGCGGGTAAATTATTTGTATGGATGTTCTTGTCTATCGCTAGAATATATGTCAATGGCCACAATATGATTGTAGTAATTAACTAAATACTTGGCAAACTTGAATTTCTTTACAAATATATGATGACGTGTTAAGAAGGCAGACAGATAGAAGTGATGTCAACAGATAGCGTAACAATTGAACATCGCAATGTCATAATCCGAATGAAAAAAACTGCACCGCGATTTCGGACACGTTTTTTAAGGCAGTGGGTCAATGAGCAATATCGCATTTTGAGCGCTATTGGCAACCTTAGCCGTTGATTTAATGTATTGAATGTTACTTATTTATAATGTCAACCTTTTTGCAATATGAGGTCATCGTTATGAGTTGCCACGCTAATTTATTGTAAAAAAAACATTCGTGTTTATGATTTTAGGTACCTACCTACTTGTTATTGATATCTTTATTTATTACTTATTATTGCAGAGCAATGTTACCTAAGATAGGTATCTGGAAACGTAGCATGTGTTTCTTTTCGGCTATCTAGCTATGGAAATTGACCTTAAAAACGAACAAAGGGCCAGTTCAGATCCTGGCCAACGGTCGGCATTATTGTGAGCATCTTAAACAAGAAATTAGGCCATCAATTAAATTACACTTTGTACTTATTTTCACAATACCTATTACGAATTCTATTTGTCTTACTCTCTAATTAATTAAGAGTTACTCGTAAGTATATTAAATTCGAGCCAAATAATCAAACTTGATGAAATATCTAAGATACTTAGATAATTTTAGCACATACGTATAAATAATATGCATGAATGGAGACTTTCTTGACCTCAGCCGGGTCTTTACCAGTTATGATTATGTTCAATTGATAAATAAGGTTTATTTCCATTCAGAGATTTATGTTTACCAACTGATTTCCATGTTTTAATCTTGTTGCAACTGTTGTTTCATGTTTAATGCTGGGTGGTGTCTCAATTGTTTTTGAAACCGCATTTCAATTGCATCGGGATTGGATAACTCGTTGCTCGTCATTTTTACATTGTAGAACCTCTTTTAGGTCGAAACTCTCATCCTTTATTCTATCGTAAAGTTATGACACTAGTTAAAGTGAGTGTCGATACTAATAGTTATCGATAAAATCCTCTCATTCTCGTCCTTAAACGTCTCATCATCCAATAAGTTTCATCACAGTTTCGTACGTTTCTTGCACTAACGCTAGCAGTTGCATTGCAAAAATGTTAACTTGCATCAACTATTGCATTTGTAGTAAGGTCATTTAAGTCGGCATGCCGAACCTAAGCACAGTAACACCCAAGGAAAACTGGCTCTGGCTTCAATTAGAGAGGAATTTTGTATGTTTGGGTGGCTGGGCGGTTATTGAAGGGTCTGCCTAGATAGCTCAGTTTCTAAATTGAATTGTACTTTTTTAATTGGCTCCGAAAGATCCATGTCACATCACTAAAGTCGTTTTTTTGCGCTATTGCTATATATAAGACTAGCTTTTGCCCGCGACTTCGTTCGCGTGGGATAGTGGCATCCGGCAGATTTTTGGTTTGAACAATAGATGGCGCTGTATGTCCGGAATAAATTGTATTTTTTATTTTTATTTTTTGTAAAAAAAACTATCCTATGTCCTTCTCCTGGCTCTATCTAATTTTCAGCTAAATCGGTTCAGCTGTTCTTGAGTTATAAATGGAGTAACTAACACGACTTTCTTTTATATATATAGATTTAGTACTCTTAACCAACAACATATTTATTTGAATAAAGATTAATATTATTATGTTGATACAACTTAAACAAATTATTTCGACCAAATTAGGTACCATAAAAACGGTTTTTGTGAGTTAATCTTAAAAGATAGACATACACTGTCGCGGACTGTTTTTTAGATCATTAAAAGAGCTATTATTCTTTAATACATATTTTTTGTGTATCTTGAACCGTTTTCACGGCGCACGCAACGGAAGGCTTCAAAGATGAAATAATTTCTCCCGTTTTTTACACACTATATCTTTGCTCCTATTGGTCGTAGCGTGATGTTATATAGCCTATAGCCTTCCTCGATAACTGGACTATCCAACACAAAAAGAATTATTCAATTCGAACCAGTAGTTTCGGAGATTATCGCGTTCAAACAAACAAACAAACAAACAAACAAACAAACAAACTCTTCCGCTTTATAATATTAGTATAGATATTAGTATAGATTTGCGTGTTTATAAGCAATGTTTCCTGTTATCATCGAGAAATTTTCCACCAATATCGAAATTAGGTACTTACCAACCACTGACTTTGATCCTGCCCCCGGAGACAAAATCTTAAAGGTCAAATTAGAAACACAATATGCATCATAAAAATTGGCCGCAGGGAGAGGATAGGTAGCGAAATCATAATAAGCAAAAGTAAAGGAAACCTTCAAAAAAGATGTCATGAAAAGATAATTTCCAACGAAGGTTAGACCTACTCTTGGCCTTTGTTCGCATTTTCTAGTTTTTTTTTCATTTATTTCGACACTACGTGCATATAAAGCCATACATGCAAATTATGCGCTCGTGTGTTGTAAAGGTTTATCAACAATTTTTATGAATTTCATAATTTTTCGCACATTAAGTAATTCACCAGACATCGGTCTTTCATTAAGAGGCGAGATTTTAATGTTGACATCAAATGTGGATCTCAGATCGACAATTAACTTTATTGTCTCATATTAATTGAGATGAAATTATATGATTGCCACACGTTATATTACAAAAAGCCTTTTACATAAATGATTTAGTCATTCTTTTGTGTCGATGAGATTCCAATTCATGATAAACTAACGAAAATAAACAAATAGAGCCATAGACTATTAAATATACATTAAGTTCTGTTTCCTAATAATTATTACCCGTTTACACTGATTACCAAACATTCCTGACTGTACTCTTTACTCATTTTATCGGCCATAGTTTCGCCTTGAAACTACGGTTATAGTAAACAATATCAGGATTATCGGCCAGGTAGATATTAATGGAAAAGGGTACAAAACAATAGTAATAAACACCATGCGAGCGAAACGGCGGCCATTGTTTCTTTAAATCTATGGAAATGGTCATTTAAATTATTGTTACTAGGTACTTCAGATGACTCAGACATTTAGCATTTTTGCTTTCAATATAGTCCTGAAAGTAAATATTACTCCAATTTATATGAATCATGCTTCCTGCTTTCACTGCACAACCGCTTAACTCAAATTGAATAGGTAGATGTCTATGTACTTATGCAATCATTTTTATTTAGGTAGGTAAAGGGTTAGGGTCATATGCATGAAGTACTTATGTATGTAGCTTTTGCTTAGGTTTCATAGTCTTTACAGTCTTCTCGGCAAGCAAGCAAGCCCACAGGAATAATTATTTTATCACTTGTGACGTGAATACATAGTGTTCTAATGTCCACCTAGGTCATAAGCTGTAAGGAACTACGCACGTAAAAATGATTAGATAGGAATTCAAAGGTACCACGGGTTATCTAAAGAGTACTTATATCGCTAACTAGCTTCTGCCAGCGGTTTCACCCGCATCCCGTGGGAACTACTTTCCGTACCGGGATAAAAAGTAGCCTATAGCCTTCCTCGATAAATGGGCTATCTAACACTGAAAGAAATTTTCAAATCGGACCAGTAGTTCCTGAGGTTAGCGCGTTCAAACAAACAAACTCTTCAGCTTTATAATATTAGTATAGATAATAATATCTAAAGAACAAAGGTCACATCAATAAGGGTACATGACGTAGGTACGGTGGAACTTTAGAGGTATTTTAAACAGTGTTTTGCAAAATCTAACTTTGTAATGGTAATTACTTGGTATTCTATGACGTAAATATCTTAATGGAGACGCTGGCTTGTTAGGGCTGCCATCCGTCCGGGTTTCTCCGGATTTGTCCTCGTTTGGAGGCCGTCCGGGGGCCGTCCGGGCGGGGTTTCAAGAAGTGTCCGGGGAAAACCCGGACACTTTTCATGTAAGGAAGCACTTCATGTGTATGTTAATAGTAAATGGATTACAAATTAGGTATTATTTTGTTTACAAAAAAAAGTACTCGTTCGGGGAAAAAATGCGATTTACGCCAAATGTCCGGGTTTTTTTCATGTTTGTCCGGGTTTGGCGAAATTCGAGATGGCAGCCCTATGGCTTGTTAAGTTAAGCGAACTTACACGAGCCGCGGAAAATCAAGGCTGTTTGAAGTAAGGTACCCGCGGGTATTAAGGCCTGTCGGTTAATAAGGCCTAAATGTTAAAAATCGTACGAAATATAACAGTTGACGATCGAGGTTACACTCACACATGCATAGCGCGTGTACACGTCGCTGTGAAGCGGCGGACGCGCTCTTTCATTGGCCACGGCACCAGTAACGTCGAAAACATTTTGAGGAGAGGTCGCGCGGCCGGAATTATAAAAATTGGCTCCAGAAAAACGTAAGTAAATTTTTTAATATCACAGATATATAGCTGCATTGACTGTCTGTTCGTTAATTATTGTATACTTGCACCTACCTTACCATATTAAAGGGTGTATCGTATTAAAAAAAATATTTGTTTTGTTTTTTGTAAGAACGCGGTCGGCAGATATTAAGGCCTATAAAATTTGACTGTAGGCCTTATTTTACTCGTACTTTTTTAAACTACTTATTAATAAGGGTTGTATTTTCGGAATGTATGTATATGCATAGGTATGTATATATGTCTAATTTATTTATGATTGTTTTCAGTTCTAAGAATCACGACGCCTCCCAAACGGGTATTATGATCAGAGACGATCTGATACTTCCGTTCCTACTATCTTCACAAAAGATCTATCTGATATATATAATGAAGAGAAAAGAAATCGTAAGGTAATGAAAAATAACAAAAAAAAGGGAAACCAAGCAGGATAAAAAACTTAACGAAGGAAAGAAAGATAGAACTGAAAAAAAGAAATCCAAAAATACTTCAAATCCAAAGAAATCTAAAGCAGTATCTGCAAAAAAGTCTACCGCCATCAAAGATACTTCACAAAAGCAAGTGAGCTGGTACTGTCATGCCTGCGAAGAAGTCAGAATTGATGATGCAATGAAACAATGCTCGAAATACGTCAAGTGGTATTATGAGCAGTGTGTCGGTTTGTCGATAGAAGATACTGATGACTTTCAGTGTCCTAGTGCATGCGAATAGAGGCAATTTATTTAATTTTCTAAGACCATTTATGTTCCTATTACTTTATTTGTATGATTATTGATATCAAAAATACCAATTTACAAAGTTTAAGTTGATTTTTCGATAGTTTTAACTATAGGCCTTTTTACCTTCCGTTAGTATAATAAGGCCTTCAGAGAGAGTTTTAGAAAAAGTTAAATATTATTTTAATTTAAAGCAGAAGATGTTTTTTTTCGTTAAAACTTTGTAGTTACTTAAGTGATTGACTGATTATTAATAAAACTTGTTGATTATGATGGTCATTTTTCATTTTATTACAAATTCCCCTTAGCTAGGCCTTAATACCCCCAGGTACCTTACTTACTTATGTACCTACTTAATTTAATATTTTTTTGTTTCGGCATTTTTTGAAAAGTTGTAAGGTGAATTCTTTCATTGTTTAGATATAAATAGACTGTTAAGTAACTGCTGAAATTATAAAGTTTAATTACCTAGATATATTTGAAACATTTTCGCTAACAAAAATACTTTAGATAAGCATTACAAATAAGGCCACTGAAATAAAATAAAACGTTTATTTCACTCTAAAATGGCATTCAACATTAAAATAAACACAATAGCTTGTGAAATTAATTATGATAGATATATTACTACATTTGAAAACCAAATGAGTTCAGCATGCAATAGATCTAGGTTATCAAAAATGGCGCGAAGCCAGTTGTTATTTTTGTGTAATATGTATCACGTACTTATTGGAACAGCCTCTCGAATATCAAATGAATCACCTAGCCTTAAAAGGTGACCACAAATCTATGGCTAACAGACGCGAGATGAATTAGTAATTCAAGCCATGAATGGGATTGAGTTGAGGAGTCTATAAAAATAGTTTATGTTACGTTTATAGCCCATCCTTAAATAAAAATGTGTGTTGGAAAATTATGAATGAAATTCGCGGCGCAACGAGGAAAAGATAATATGTAAAAGTTTATTGGCTGTGGGTAGGTACCATAGATTTCCCGGTAAAATTAAATCACGCGAGCAACCTAAGTAGGTCAGTATCTAGATGTATTTTTTCTTTTTTTGTAGCGTTGGTAATGAAAATAAAAGTGATATTAATATTATATTACAGTATCGAATTATTTTTTAAGAAACAGTTGCAAACGATTGAGCCAACCTTGACAGCCGGTAACTTGGCATTGCCATCTGGCGTGGCGAGTTATTATGAATTTCACTGTTATGAAACATTGCGTTACTGAAACTACGTATTGCTAAACAAATGTTGCGTCGATCTCTAGAGAGACACCGAGATTCAGACGCAATCGGCTTTTTATTTTCGTACTAAAGAGGTGGAAATTGAATTAATCAACCAATTTAGATATTGCAGGCAGTAAAAACTTTTTGGTAATGATTTAGATTTTAGATAAAGACGTTTGATTGCTTGCACTTGTTCATTTACCTACTCTACTTAGGATGAAGGTGATGCAGTATGTATTTTTGGTTAAGAAATAGATATCAAAGTTATTAAAATTAACGAAATCGGAAATACTGATATAACATAGTAGGATATTTTGAAGGGGACATAAACTGAAGTAAGTAGATAGTTATCACAAAGCAAAAGTACCAACTGGTTTTAAAAAATAATTACTTTAAAGTAATTTCATTAACTACGTAAGTAATAGGTATTCAAGCGTACTTTTGCGTTTAATCTCCAAATTAGTTCGAGGAAATGTGGCGTCAACATATTTTTGCTGCGTATTATAACGAAATTATATTATGTGTCATCATATGTCAGCTGAAAGATAAAACTGTGATTCATGGAGAAAAACAATCTGAGAAGTTTATAGCCAAACAATATGTGAAAAGTCAATGTATTTCGGGTTTTCCTCAATAACAATGCTTAACTGGATATCATTCTTGGTTTTCCCGTTTTACAAAAGTGGGATAGCCTCATTTGAATATACCTTTTTTCTGTATTTGGCATTTGGGAATTCTCTGTTTTTATTTTTAAATACGGAAATGGGGAATTTAGTGTGTAATTGTTTAAACGTACTTACTGAGGAACGTAATTACTTTGTGGTTTAGGGTCACTGATTTTATAGACAAATTAACTAAGTACTTTAGCCGTAATATCCTGTATCTTTGTTCATGAATACATCTAAAGCGGTTCAGTACTTTAATCATAACAGATGATAATGTAGTTAACGAGAATTTTTTGTTTTTATATTCTCAATAGGACGGGAAAGTGTCTTCATTTAATTTCTTATTAATATAAAAACAAACAACAGCTTTATCTTAATTAAGAGTATTTATAGAAAACTGTCGTCGGAATATTATCTATACTTAATATTATAAAGCTGAAGAGTTTGTTTGTTTGTTTGTTTGTTTGAACGCGCTAATCTCAGGAACTACTGGTCCGATTTGAAAATTTATTTCAGTGTTAGATAGCCCATTTATCGAGGAAGGCTATAGGCTACTTTTTATCCCGGTACGGGAAATAGTTCCCGTAGGTGAAACCGCTGGCAGAAGCTAGTTCCATAAATGGAACTAGCTTCTTGGAAGCTAGTCTTTTAAAAAGACTAGCTTCTGCCAGCGGTTTCACCCGCATCCCGTGGGAACTACTTCCCGTACCGGGATAAAAAGTAGCCTATAGCCTTCCTCGATAAATGGGCTATCTAACACTGAAAGAAATTTTCAAATCGGACCAGTAGTTCCTGAGATTAGCGCGTTCAAACAAACAAACAAACAAACTCTTCAGCTTTATAATATTAGTAAGTATAGATATGGTGCACTGCACTTCACTCAGTACCTATCCTAGGTATGTATCTATAGGTACTTACGTAAGTTTGTTACATCTGAGTCTTGAGTGGTATATACTATCTATGGGTCAATGCAAATATGTAAAATAAAGGTGTTTTGATTTGATTTGAAAAAAATGCGAAAGAGTGTCCTCCGTCAAGTTTTAATTTCTAACGGTACTTTAAAAACTGCTGTAAACCAGTCTCATATAGAATGGAAACGTGATGGCTGAAACGCGTCATGATAATGTTAAACAGATCCGGGAGAATAGTGATATCATAATTTACAGAGAAATAAATGATACACACAGCACAGTTTATTTAAATATATGTAGACAGCGTTTAGCTGGTTACGTGTAGGTAAAATTGAATATAAAATAAATCTACACTGTTTAATTAGGTACTTCCCTGTTGGAGAATCTAATTGTTATAAATACGCGAATAAATATATTTTCTTCATTTTACCTATAAGTATATGTATATTTTAGTCAGGAATTTAAAGATGTTTAAGTCGTTGATACAATTTCCTTGTTGATCTGAACAGATGCTGCGTAAATTGTTAAAGTAAACAAACAGTTTGCCTACTAGTTAAACATAGATATGATTACATAGGTATATCCAATATAAATAACTATTAAATAGATACACGAGCTACCTATTGAACGTACGTATGTGTGTTTGTGTATAAGTGTATTGCCTGCATAGGTAGGTACGTGACTCTTATCGTGTTTTCAAAGTTTTAGTAACCGCATTATGATGGCTTATGAAAAAAGGTATTTTTAGATTAAATAATATGTATTGGTAACTAACAAAGCAATTTATATTTAACAACAAAAAACAGGTATCTTTTTCTATTAACATAAATCATAAAAGCGTTATCAATTTCGTGCGATACTTACCTAGGTATATTATATCAAAGTTTTATCTTTTTACAGATAGAAATCGACTTAAAAAAGGTTTGACATCTCAAATCTTTCAACATGGCCATAATACCCACAAAAACTCATTCGGGATGACATATGACTCATAAAAAAGTAAAACAATTTTTTTTCTTCATAAGTTTAATGGCTGTCACAACATTTTTTCGAGCATCAACTGCCAGCTCTTTTAAAACGTAATGTCAAGTTTTAATATTACAATTCCGAGGCCTTGGCATTAGGAAATGCCTTCATGCAACCTTTTTGTCGAATTTTAATACTTCGTTGTTTACGAATTGGTTAATTTGGTACGAGTTTCCTAAATAATCACTTGTAGTTAGTAAATATTTTGGTATGTAGCTAAAATTGGATTAAAATTTTAATGAGTGATTAATTCATGTTTATTATAAATTTCTTGAATTCAAAACACTTGACTGTTCGAATATAAAATTATTTGGAGTATCGTGGGAATACGTCACCTTATTCCGTTAGTTTCCTGCTCCCGTTATTTATGACGCAGCGAAAGTTAAAAGTTAGTCATGTTTTATGCGCCGGCGTTGTCTCTGAGTCACTTCCTCGTTATCGATACAGAGATAAGGCTTATTTACAATATTATCCAGTCATCCACAAAGGGAGACTTGTTAGCGGGGGTGTGTTATCATTTTTGATGTAAACTTATGTTATAATACTTTTATGGCTTTTAATCTACCTTCAGTTTATATTAAATGGAATTTCCATAACACTTACGGTATTATACAGATTATATTTATGCTGAATCATTGTGATTTTCCATAGAAATATAGAAAAAAGGTTGTGAAATTTTATTTCGATGAAAATATAATGTGGTGCAATATGTGCGCAGTTACGCACACAATTACTCTGCACTTACACCATAAATAACAATTGCATTATAGGTGCAGTCATTAGGACCATTTGAGACAGTAGGTAAATTAGTAATTAGTAAGAACTGAGTAAAGCAATGGCTCACACTGTAGATACCAAGCAAATTAAAAATAAGAAACACTCATACTTAATTATTAAAGATAAGTAAAATATCAGCAAATCCACTTTAAAGCAAAAATAAAAATGAATCACTTTATAAAATTAAATCATGACTCACACAAAAGAAAATGGAGATACCGTAGATAATGACAAATAAAATTTATTAATAAGGCATACCTAGTTAGGAAAATTCATCATCATCATCATCATCATCTCAGCCATAGGACGTCCACTGCTGAACATAGGCCTCCCCCTTAGATCTCCACAGATATCTGTTGGAGGCGACTTGCATCCAGCGTCTTCCGGCGACCTTTATAAGGTCGTCTGTCCACGTTGTTGGTGACAGACGACCTTAGGAAAATTACCTGATTGGAAATAACACAGAGGAGACTTCTTACCCGGACCGTATCCGTCAATTTAAAAACAACAAATTAATGTCTAATTGGGTATTATTTGTCTGTCTGCACCGGTTTTACCGAAGAATGGGATTTTCACAATAACATATTTTTGTGTTTTTGACAACTTATTGTACCATCCGTCTAAAGGTTAAAAGTCTGTGGAAAATTACAAAGATTATGCATCGATAGCTGGTTTTTTTGTTAAAAGATTTACTAATAATAAACTAAAATTATCTTATGTTAAACCTGTCTACTATGCCCTGTGCCTAAATAAAAAAAAACTATCAATATTATCCTACGCCATTCAACGTGGCAATGCAGCCAGTCTTCTGGGCACGTTTCCGGAGGACAGTGATGCGGAGGAATACTTCGACGCCTAATCGATGTTCTTTTATATATGTTTTTATGTCCCTACCTTAATTATAAAAATTAAATGTTATAATTTAGATATTTTATTTAGGAAAGTAAATATGTGTTAAAAAATATTTGCCCAAAAATCCAGGAATAACAACTAGATTTTCTAGATTTTTTATTTAAATCGATTTAGTTCTGTTTACATTCATAATCATAAGATACTGACTAGGCTTATTGATGTATGGAAAGCATAGACTATCGTCATGCTTTGCTGACCTCTGTAGAGGATAGTGGAAGATGACGATGACTCATACATCTACAATCTATATAATACTATTTATATAATTTTAAAGTGATGATGAATTGATAAAAATACTGATAGAGTGCTTTGTTTAGGTAAGTCTTGATAACACTCATACGCATAATATGAATCACGAATTGGAGGTCATACGTAGTTATGGGAGACATTATGAAAAAAAAATACAAATACCAGGGCTAAATAACCATTTCAAAAAAAGTTGTAGCCTCAAAAAATATCCTGGAAGTACTCAGAATGGATTCAAAAACCAAACTTAACCAAATTTTATGTAAAAGATATAGGTATGTAAACTATTTTCAAATATATTTATAAGTAGGCAGTGAAAACCAAGTTGGCATCGACGACAGGAAAATGATTATTTTTCACCACATTTTTTTGCTCTATCATGCCAGACTTCTCAATTTGACATGCTAATATTTGCCGACTGATGAATGTGATGTAAACAGATATACTGAGTATCTTTCTATGTGGGATTTTTGTTATTTACATTCAAACAATACTAAGAGGAAAAGACGAACGAAAACCTGAAAAAAGTCTAAAACCAGATATTTATTTAAAGGCTAGATTTATATTGCTGTAGGTGTAGGTTATCCAATATCACGTTTGTTCTCCTCGGTTAATAAAGAACTACTCTAAAAGTACAGTAACAGAAATAGCCAGAAAATCAATGTGGGTACCTACTAAAAAAATAAATATCCACTAAACTTAAAACCTTACCTAAGCGGATTTCGTCGTTTCGCTAATTTACGATCGTAATTTTTTTGCATCGGTTTTTTGCATATAGGCATTAAAGGTCAAAGAGCTTCGCTTCACTATTTAAAGTAATCCATGTTAAAATACCGGTTCCCAAAGACTAATTAAAATGCCAAAAAAATCGTGATCTATATAAACAAAAAAAACTGAATTTTATGAATATGGAAATGAGGTTGAACTTTCTTGCACAGCCGCCACAGACGATATTTTGACATTTTAGGTAGGTAGGTACTGTATGTTCAATTATTGAGTCCATTACAAATAAGGAACATTCATATTTTTTAAAGTTCTACTTTTCCATCTCAACCTTTCTAGCACTGTAATCTCAACAATTTTACTTCGCCAAAATACACCTAAATCACTCAAAAATATTGCTAAACTCCCAACACTTAGGTATTATTAAAGTTTACGAGCGTGGTTAAAAGCTGTCCGTTATAAGCCAAGGGCAACTAGTAGGCCTACAATATTCTAGGCACACGCGCTTTGCCCTTAATAGTCGACGGATTTAAGCAATAAGCCCTAAACGGCATTTGGATTGAAAACTTTAGCTTCTAATAACATTTTTAGGTCTATAACATCTTTGGCACGCTTCATATGGAACTATTTTACATAACTCGTCTTATTTGAATAATTGGTGAAGCTGGATTCAGTCTATAAAGTTGTATTGATCTAGACTTGGTTTGTTTCAAAGGTTGCGGTTTGATTCAATTGCTTTATCACGTAAAATCAATATGAATGTAGGATCGCAAAGCTCTTTGAAGCGACCGTATATATAACGAAAACATGCAGTATTCATATTAAAATAAAATGCGAAATTGGTATACTTACTTACCTCTGTTTTTACTTGAATTAAGATTCATATTAATCCAGACCATGACAATGGTTCGTGGTGCCAAAATCAAAGAATCTACATTGTTAGGGACCAAAA
The DNA here is from genome assembly GCA_963856015.1 of Helicoverpa assulta. NCBI lineage: Eukaryota > Metazoa > Arthropoda > Insecta > Lepidoptera > Noctuidae > Helicoverpa > Helicoverpa assulta. The sequence continues at coordinate 3,430,393 of CAWLCW010000008.1, forward strand.
TTTACCACCCGCCCGACCAATGGAAGTACCTACTGAAAATTAAAAAACTGCACTCACCAATTTAGTTCACCCAGTTCTCTTCCAAAAACAATAGGTATCACAAATTAATTATTGTTTTCCAGAAACGAGTAAACAACATCACTGTTAAATCATTCCGAGTACGTAACAAATTCCTTTGTAAATAAAATAACGAATTATTTCTCCTGTATTACCAGTATTACGCAACCCAGTTCTGAGTAAGTAGCAGTTTTCATGAGTACCTATCCACTACGTAACAGACAATATTGAGTAAAGTACGGTTTGTTTGTCCCGGTTGTTTTCCACTGAAGTACAATTAATTATAACATATGTTACCTGGATTTAATTTTCCAGGTAAGTGGGTTTTTCATAATGTGTAATTAATCATTCTTTTAATTGTATGAAAAGTAATTAATTGTATGTTACCTGTTATTTTATAATATGCCAGTGAAATCGATTGCATTTCTTGTAATTGCGTCAAGTAGTTTCTCATAATTAATGATGATGAACAGAAATGTCAAGTGGGTTTTTAACAGGTGAAATTCCCAAAATCTCAAATTTCCCAAACCAAAAAAAAGAGGATTTCTAAGCGATCTGCCCTATGTTATTTTCAAGGTTTTATTTTTTCTTAAAACGATAACATTTTTGGTTGAGCCGTTTTGCTGTTAGCGAAAAGAATTACAGAACGGTGGAATCAGTTTCTCTCACAGCTATGACTAAGTAAGAATATAGGAATATAGGTACCTATCGTTCAGTCTAGTAGGAATATGATAAGTACCTATTTGAAACGGATCCCGTTATCTGAACCAGCTGAAATTATGCGCATGCTAAAATAGGTAACTTCCGTTGTTACAGGAGTATAGCTCGCTTGTGAAAAAGTTTTCGTTAACACTGATCTAAGTATACTAATATTATAAAGCTGAAGAGTTTGTTTGTTTGAACGCGCTAATCTCAGGAACTACTGGTCCGATTTGAAAATTTCTTTCAGTGTTAGATAGCCCATTTATCGAGGAAGGCTATAGGCTACTTTTTATCCCGGTACGGGAAGTAGTTCCCACGGGATGCGGGTCAAACCACTGGCAGAAGCTAGTTAATTATAGAAAGCCATAATGCCAAACCTGAGTTTCACAACTTGCCTTTAAAACATCTTTAAAATATAAATGTTATAAGTTAACTACTACGCTAATTACAATCAAAATTCGTTTCGTAGTTTTTCTTGAAAAAAGGAAAATAAAATCGAAGTATGACTTTCATGATATAGAGGTAGTGTGAACTCTCATTCAGAAAATTCATTATCACCAGCCTTTTCTATCGTCTCACTGCTGGGCACAAGACACCTCTCACACAGAAAAAGGTACAACATAAATTAGGAGTTATGGATGACATTTTTTGCCACGTTTCCATTTTATAAATTATCACACTTAGATGAAATCGTACAGATGAAATTAAACAGTATTTCAGAAGAAAGAACCGATATTAGTAATCGTCAGAGGTGGTCTTCAATTTCCTCATGAGCAAGCCGCTTTTCAAAGAAATCTATATTTGGGACGATATGACAGATGCACTGATATAAATGTAGCAATGACGCAGATATATGAATTTAATTAAACATTAGTAATTGTTATTAGGTTGGTACTATTGGTTTCGCTTTACTATTGTTATTGTGTGACGTCTAAAACTAAATTAGAATTTAGAGGTAAGCGTTGAGGATAAATTCTTTAAGTATTTATTTTTTAATTAAATGGAAAAATAATTGCGTCAATTGCTTACCTATTGACGTTCCTTATTTTATTTTATTTTTTTAACTGTCACTAATTTTGTCTTCGACAAATCTATACTAATATTATAAAGCTAAAGAGTTTGTTTGTTTGTTTGTTTGAACGCGCTAATCTCAGGAACTACTGGTCCGATTTGAAAAATTCTTTCAGTGTTAGATAGCCCATTTATCGAGGAAGGCTATAGGCTTTTTATCCGGGTCCGTGCCGAGGTTCCCACGGGATGCGGGTGAAACCGCTGGCAGAAGCTAGTCAAATTATAAAGTTCGTATAGAAGCGACTCTCCCTTAGCAATAAAGCAAAAAACGCTCTCGTAAAAACCAAACCATAATCATTTAGTATAAACAAGGTATGCTCTACATATATCATAGAATTCTCAATATCAACAACGAAAACAAATAATTTACACGAACAAAGAAATTGCGCAACACACATTTCAGATAAATACTAACTAGTTTCATGAACATTACATAACAAGCACAGATTCTGTTGACAACAAACATACAAACACTATATGTATGTATGTATGTTTGTATAGATTTGTATTGTGTCGTGTTTTCCCCGTTCTATATAATATAGTGTTACGTAGAAAAGTGTCACTGGAAATTGTTTATGATGTTTTGTAAGCGAGTTACGTCATCATTTAATTACTAGGTTCATTTGTTCTGCGAAGAATAAGTACCTATGTAGTTCTGTTTTGGTTCGACGGATACTTCCAGAGGTATTTCAAAGAATTGATAGAAGTTAATATGCACTAAATGAGATAAAAACTTTGAACTTTGTACATAGATATTTTGGTTTGCAATGTTTTTGAGGGATAATAAGACGACTGTCATCTGAAATCTGAAAAGTCCGTAATGATACTGAACTGTGAGTTTTTTTTTGTTTTATGATTGATTTAGTTATGTGTCATATACCCGCCATACTTAGGTACAGGTGTTCGGTGCAATGACACCGAATTGCTCAGCATTACGCGACTTACGCAGTTACTTCATTAGTTTAAAGGTAATCCCCAGTGGAGTAGTGAAGTACCTCATGACAATCATACCTTACTCATAATAATATTCTCAAAGTAGGTGTGTTGCTAGGTGTTATCCTTCTACTTACCTTACTTCCAATTTTATTGAAGAGTATCATAAGATTTAGGGACTTTTTATAATCAAAAACATCAATAAAAGATATTCGCTAAAACATAGCAAAACAGATACATAAGTATAATAGATAAGTATAAATATTTTTATTAAACGCGATTATCAGTAACTAATAATCCCTTTTTTTTAATACTAAATAGTCGTAATTGTCAATTAATTATAATTATTAGAATTCTTGAAGGTTGTTAGAACACTGGACGAATCAATCAAATACAAAATGGATTATTCTCTTAGATACGCCCTAAGTAAATAGGTACTGTAGAGGTTTTATACCAATATTTTTAATTAATACTGGTGGAAAATAATCTCCCGTTCCCTACCGTACCTAGTTTATGTATTTAGTTTTATATTTAAGCGATTTTTGAACACCGCGTACAAATACATAGGTTTTTGTAGAACGTTTAAAAAAAATCTTCTTTTAAAATGTTGGACGGTAACGTTCGTTATCAATACAAGAAAAAAGACAAAATTTTCCTCTAATATTTCCGTCTAATTTGATTAAATAAAAATGAAATGAATGATGGAAATTTTCCTTCTAGAAATTAACAGAAAATCACGTGTTATGGTTGCTCATTTATTACGCAACATTCCAGAGGGTTGTTCAAATGTTTTGAGTCATTGACAAATTCTTTGTTTTTAGTTACGAGACGAGCATCACGTTTTCCTTTATGCTCACGATTTTTGGTAGAAAACTTTTTGCTGAAAGATTTGTTACGTAATAATCAAATTGGCAACAACGCCCTTTTCTGGAAAGTTATACGTAACGGGATAAAATATGACAATATTGATCAAGGCCGTGGTTTATTTTATTGGTTTGTCTAACTCTTATACAGTCGATGGTTGTGTACATAAATTATCCAAAATAGATTTAATTTTCGACAACTATTAAAATAACTTAGTTTAGAGATCTATTTAAGTTATCTAATCAAAACTGGTCTAATTATACCAAGACTAAATATAAATTTTGATAAATTGAAGTTACTAGCTGGGTAACTTAGGTACTCAACTATAATTTATATTCGAATTTAAATGTAAATATTAGTTATTGTTGTACAAATTGCTGTGGAATGAGTCAATTTTATTGTAAAAAAATAACGTAAGCGAAATTCGGGGTAAAGATCATCAGAACTGAATAAATCTGACACTCGTTGTTTATTTTCCAATTTAATAAAAATAATAAATACGTAAACAATTCCCCTAAGGACAACGTTATTAGAATTGGAATAAACAAGACCATAAATAATAGAAACAGGGACAAAAACTCGAACCAATAAACTGTCAACCCTTTTTTGTGACGTATTTTTTTGTCTATGTCATTTGCTTGCGTTTAACGAGCATTTAACTGTTATTCAAATTACACATACAAATTGTTTTGTTTTTTTATGAAGTCTTTTGTAAAATGCAAGTGATAATACATCCAGTAAGTCATAAGAAAGGAATTGATATTGTTCTTGTACAACATGACATCACGGTAAAAAGGTGACGTACAGATTTTAGTCACCCTGATGACTTTTCTTAGCACAATGGTCATTGGTCATCCGTGTGCAACTGTCAGTTCGATGACCCATAAATGGCATTTGTATGGTTAATCCAACCGTAAACCTAGAAATAAAAATAAGTAATTAATCATCATTAATATTCCAAAACAGATCACAAAAGCGTACCAGGTTTCCACTGAGCTAATAAATAGCCCACCCAAATTTTCATTTGAGGAAAATGATTCATTTCCTCGATATTTTCGTCAAAACCGTACCTTATTTCGACCGTGACGTCACTGTCACGAGTAGACGAGCAGGGAGTGACCTTTTTTGAAATCCACTGTCTATAAATTTAAGTACAAGGGGTACTTGAAATGAAGCCTTTAATTTTCTGTGTAAGAAACGTTAGGCAACTCAGGTCGCGTGTAAAGTTGTTCGCTTTTTCAACGTTGCGAGATTTTCAGTGGCTTCGGGGAGAACAAAGGTGCTGACGTAAAGGGTCGGCTGACGTGACGTCAACGATGTAGGCGTCTTACGTTACATGATATTATTAGGGAACGTGTTGGGAGTGTTTTAGGGTAAAATGTTGCAAAATATTTGATGTTACGAGACGAAAACTTATTTTTTGAAGAACAAAAAACGTGTTGCCCAATTTTTTTGGGGGCGTTTCAATGAGTAGGTACTCGTAACTTGCGTAATGACGGACGATATTTCAATCAATTTTTGAAATATCGAATCATTAACAAATATTTTGTGGGTTCATAAATAAACAATCGATTTTCCTGTTTTAATTGTTAAATTAATTAAACAATATAATGACAGCAGTGGCAGTTCGTGGGCCGCCTTTGCTTATCTGCAATTGACACATAACCGGTCGAAACCGGTTCGAACAATAGTCGATTGAATACTAATCGCCATATTACATTCCCAATAACTTACAAAATAAATATATTTAGTTGACCGCTGTGGTTGTTTATTGTATCATTTTAAGGCTGGGGCCATAAGCTTAGATATAGAAACCTTGTAATTTTCGTTAAGAAAACCGGAACGTGACATTAATTTTGCGGTAGGGACTAGTTTCAGGAGGAAAATGTTTCGCTCGTGAGTGCGGCCTTGGCTTATACCTACGTACTCAAAGCAATCAGAGGAAAATTTCGTGTCTCACTCAGAGGAAATCTTACAAGAAATGTCTGGAATATAAATAGATGACACAGACCATTGTTGCATATTCAATAAGTTATGAATCACTAATGATACAATCACGATTCCTGGGTTTAACGAACTAAGTACTTACTATTTTATTCTACGTATTTTCACAGTACAGTGTACTGTAGACAGTACACGTCATTTGTCTTAATAGTCAGCTGCTAATCAAAACGGTAACTAAACATAAGTTTTAATAGTTTTGTTTGTAGTCGGGGAAAAACCAATTTAAATTATATGCAGACGATTAATTGAAATAGGTAGCTGACTGGCCTTTTCCTATTATTGATTCTGCTTTCAATTGGTATGGATTCAACAGCATTCTCTTCATATAAAAACTATCCCCGCGTCTTCTGTCTTTCTATTAGCGATACACTTAAAAACTACTGCACGGTTTTTCATGCGATTGAGGTGGAAGATAATTTTACATTAAGACTACGTAGGTAATGTTATGATTCAAGTTTCTAATTAAACAACAAAAACCTCTATCACCAAATATTATTAATATTTTCTTATTACAAATATGTTAGATCCTAATCCGCATTTGAATTCATAAATACCGAAGTCTAATATTAAAAACATCATAACTATTTATTACAAAATACGAAGAAACAATTGGGTTATCGGTCAAGTCAGACAAATACCTATTTCCTGTACCAATACTACATATCTTCAGTTAATCGGCACGGACTATGAAGCCGGAAATACTGCTGCTAATTTAGATACTTACTTATCTACAGCAGGAGTTATTGTTTGTGATAGATATAGGTATTATTACGTGTTCTTATAGGAAAACAGGATATTACATTACACCTCGGTTTTACACGTCACAGTTGAATTGTTTCTGGGGCCTTTATCTCTATAACGACACCACATTTCTCTAAATGGACATTGTTAGATTTCTATGAACGCGATGTAGGTGGTACGAAAATTCAATAGAAATTCATCAATGAAAGGACTTCAAAAGTCACTAATTGACTTGGGCAAAGGATATAAGAAGACATTTAAGACTTTAATTGAATTTGTGCGCTTTGATTGAGCATGGTTCATCAATGATTTCTATAGCACAGCTATTTGAGATGAACTAAACGAGCTTAAAAACTATAGGTACTTTAAACACACATATGGATGTGTTTCTTGCTAACGATTAATTAAGAAAGAATCACAATAAAAACGTCACATCATACAATAAAATATCTCAGTTAGTTAATCCAGAAAAAACTCTATTAACACTTACTAATAAAATGCAGGATTTAAACGAGTTATACCAACATGTCTGTCATCAGTTAATCTTGTAATTTGGCACGTGCGACCCTGATGGAATCGCGTGAAAAAAACTATATTAACATAAGTCACATAAGGTCATTACAAGACGTTTTGTTTGATTTTGTATGTGCAGTGAATAAGAAGCTTTATTGGTCTGTCTGAAAATGAAACTTTTTGAATAATATCACTGGTATTTATGGTAGTAAATACATAATGATGAAGGATACGTTAGCAGAGTATAGTCTGTGGGATATGATATGAGTAAAAATAAGAGTTTCTTCCTTTCTAAAAATAATAATCTTCTCAAAACAAATATATCTTCAAGAGGATATGCTATAACGTCAATGAATTTGATTAAAAACCCCGTGAAAAAATATAACTCAGCTCCGGAATCCGCCGGGAGATTACCGGCCAGATATATCTAGAGTACGAAGTATAAAATCCAACTACTTAGGTAATAAAGAAATACCCAATTAAGTGGGGACACGGATATGTCTGACGTAAGTTTTAATACAGGAAAAAGGACCTGGGTCTGACCTCACATACGTCACAGTTGCTAGGGCTTAATCAGCAACCTTCATCACAGTTGTTCATCACATACTTCCTCATGATATTACTTGGAGAATTGAACCAACTGGAGACGACATTGTCGGGCCTTTCCTTGATATGCCCGCCTGCCCGGTTCGTATAAAGAGAAACTATACGTTTTTATAAGCATGGTCACTTTTCACGTTTATTGTATGAAGCTTCTGTCAAAAAGCTACCATCCGTTAGTAAAACGGACGAAACGCGTCCCGGAGGAACTACGTCCTGTGCCTGGATAAAAATATGTTTCTCGGTTAAAGTGTAGTTTCCCGACAGTGAAATAATTTTTCAAATTATTTAAGTACTAGCTTTTGCCCGCGACTTCGTTCGCGTGGAATAGTGACTTCCTCCAGATTTTTGGTTTGACCAATAGATGGCGCTGTATGTCCGGAATAAATTTTATTTTTTATTTTTATTTTTTGTAATAAAAACTATCCTATGTCCTTTCTCAAGTTTCAAACTATGTCTGTACCAAATTTCACACAAATCGGTTCAGTAGTTTAGGCGTGAAGAAAAGACAGACAGACAGACAGAAAGACAGAAAGACAGACAGACAGACAGACAGACAGACAGAGTTACTTTCGCATTTATAATATTAGTTTGGATTTTGTGCGTCTTTGTGGTACACAAAAAAACAAACATAAATAGGTGAGCTTTTGTTTGTTCCCCTGCGCTTTGGTACAAAAAAAAAACACATAAATAGGTATGTGAGCTTTTGTCTAGCCCCCTGCGATTATTTGCGCACTTTTTACGCCTAGAAATTTGTCCTCACGGCAGTTCCAGTTGGTCACATGCTCTAGGTGACATTACATACCCGTAATGTTGAAGGTTGCAGATGTACGCTTTTGCAAGGTGAACGTGACAGTTTGCTTTGACAGTTTATTATATTGTTATTAAGACGTGCTAAATGATTCCTGATGTTTGTTCTTTTGTTTAATGTTGCGTAATTCTAATTAGGCATTATTGAAGAAAGTTTTCTTAATCTTTTTTTGTCCTATAAAGATCTATCGAAGGTATAGAGTTGACAAATAAAGGGGTAAATAAAAAGCAGTTGTTTGAATTGGAACCTGGCACAGAGTTATTTGAAAAGCAGATTTTGTTAAATCTAGTTAAGCTGTTTATACAACTTTGTAGGAATTACCTAGAAGTTAAAGTATCAAAGTTGAAGAGGAGCCTAACTTTTCTCGCTTCCATTTCAAAAGGGGATTTTTGTAAGTGATACAAGAAAGTCGTACGATACATTGATAAGATGATAATTATCATAAATAATTAGGTATATGGCTCCTATTATCAACTTCACGGGTGAATTAAGTCACCTTATGTGCCCTCCTATCTCCATATTTCTTTGATTACCTATTATCAAATTATCATCTAGCGAGCAATAATCCAAAAAATATGATATTAAATGCCTAATTCGTAGATCATAAAAAAAGTTTCTATATGTGTAAATACTTACTGAATGACATTAAATGAATTAAAAAAACTCATCTTAATCATAGATCCACGCGACACTACGTCACACGAATATTGCCCTTCCGTAAAAAAAAAACCAACGTAGTTTATATCAATTTTATTATAGTGTAATAAATGATAACGTAGTTTACACAAACAACCGTAATTACTACTACTACAGTACATATTTCGTCATCTAATTGTGGAATGTATATCTGATTTCCTGTATTATACGTAGCTACGTATTTTTATATAATTTTTTCGCATATATTTATTCTCTACCGTGACATTGATCAATAAATCAAAGATTAATGTTTGAGATAACTTTGGTCAGAAATAGTCGCGTTATCAGTAAAGTTGGACCTTCTAAATAAAATAGGTAGTAGGTACAAATTACTACTTAAGCCTATAACTCCACGGCGAGCTTGCATGATTTATTTACTCATGCGTAATACAGTAATACTGGTCATATATGTAGTAGGCAGTCCCTCCACTGAACTAGAACACTGGTACTAAGCTGCATCTCGTCTCTGCAAATGGTCTTAAGTCCAAGTCTTTCTGCCCATTTCTTCCAAGTTGGCTGTACGATAATTTGGAAGAGGTAAGGCAAATGATGATATATTTTAATTTCCATATAATTTTTACCTTTCTTCTAACGATTACGAGTGCCCCTTTATGATTGACCTTTGTATCTTGAGGTCCTTTTCTACAACAACAGAAAAGTTCTTCCCCAATCTAGAATCGCTTTTGTCTCGGGCAAAGAGGTAGTAGTAGCTATGTTTAATGTCTCTGGTCTCGGGTAAAAACCGAGTTGTAGATTTTCAAAAGTCCGTGCAATAAATAGTCCCCAGGCCGGCGAACAAATTTTTTTTTGATACATATACATTTAAGACTTTGTGAGTGCCTTCCTTACGATGAGTCCGACAAACTTTTCGAATGCGCAAATTTTGGTGCCGCTGCGTTTTTTAATGCTTGACTCCTGAAATTGTCGATATGACGTCACTATGGCTCTTCGTACATACACGTTTCATCTTTTGAGATTCGTTTAATAAAGTTAACTAGAGAATGGTGGTCAACTTGTCCGATAAAGATCGTGCTGCGTTTGGAGTGTCCACCATCCTGAAAATGTCGATATGACGTCACTATGACTCTTCGTACATACCTGTTTCATTTTTTGAGATTCGTTTAATAAAGTTAACTAGAAAATGGTGGTCAACTTGTCCGATAAAGATCGTGCTGCGTTTGGAGTGTCCACCATCCTGAAAATGTCGGTATGACGTCACTACGACTCTTCGTACATACCTGTTTCATTTTTTGAGATTTGTTTCATAAAGTTAACTAGAAAATTGTGGTAAGCTTGTCCGACAAAGATCATGCTGCATATGGAATGTCCACCGTCCGGAAAATATAGATATATTTTAAGATTTGGTATAAAGTACTGACAATTGGTGTGAAGTATGTTAATAGTAAATGTTGCATTTAGAAAGTCGTTTCGAATAATATATGTATCATTACTACAGGAGGGATTTATTAACTTGAAAACACCTATCGATAAAATAATCTTATATAAGCTCTAGCTTCTGAAATACTAACAATTCGCCGAAGTTTTTTTAATATGAAATGGTGCATTTAAAAACGTCTTTTGAATGATGTATAACTCATTACTAGAGATGGCATTTATTTAATTGAAAACATCTATCAATAATTATAATTTTAAATAAGCTCTAGCTTCTAAACTACTAACAATTTGTCGGAAGTATGTTAACACGAAATGTTTCATTTGGAAAGGTTTTTCAAATAATATATAATTTGTTACTAAAGAAGTAATGGATTAGCTTGACAGAACCTACCGATAATATATTCTTAGAAAAGCTCTAGCTTTTAAAGTACTCACAATTTGTCGGAGTTATGCTAATACAACCTTGCGCTTAAAAAGATCTTTTGATTGAAATATGGCTCATAACTTCAAGTGAGATGTTATTCCTTAACACAATGTAAAGTATGAATAATATGCCTTAGGTCAGTTATGTCTTCCAAAATACTAAGAATCGGTAAGTGGTATGTTAAGACGGAATATAGCGCTTAAAAAGATCTTTCGATTGACATATGGTTCATACCTAGAGGTGGGACATTATTCCCTAACATAGTAAAACCTATCGATAATACGCCTTATTTGGGCTATATCTTCTAAAATACTAAGAATTGATAAGTGGTATGTTGAGACAAAATGTTGCACTTAAAAAGACCTTTTGATTGATATATAGTCCATTAATAGATGTGGGATATTATTCCTTAACATAATATAAACTATCAACAATACGTCTTAGTCAGGCTACTTTTTCTAAAATAGTAATTTAAATTGGTAAGTATTATGCCAATTTAATATACTTAAATAATGCACGTGAATATTTAAGTCAGAAATTGACAAAAAGAATAAACTTCTTCCAATTGTAATATTTTTTTCTCATTTTCTTGTCGAACTGACTATTTGACTCACTACATTTGTCGGACAAGTGTATATGTGCAATAAGAATAGTATTATCTATCATTGTTGTATTTGTCCGACATGTATGTATGGGGAGACACAGTGACGTCATATCGACATGTTTCGGATGGTGGACACTCCAAACGCAGCATGATCTTTATCGGACAAGTTGACCACAATATTCTAGTTAACTTTATTAAACAAACCTCAAAAAATGAAACGTGTATGTACGAAGAGTCGTAGTGACGTCATACCGACATTTTCAGGATGGTGGACACTCCAAACGCAGCACGATCTTTATCGGACAAGTTGACCACCATTCTCTAGTTAACTTTATTAAACGAATCTCAAAAAATGAAACGTGTATGTACGAAGAGCCATAGTGACGCCATATCGACAATTTCAGGAATCAAGCATTAAAAAATGCAGCGGCACCAAAATTTGCGCATTCGAAAAGTTTGTCGGACTCATCGTAAGGAAGGCACTCACAAAGTCTTAAATGTATATGTATCAAAAAAAAATTTGTTCGCCGGCCTGGGGACTAAAAGGAGTTTGAATTACACATTGACCATTGCGACATGATTTTACAAACTATTTAGTCAGTGTTGGAAACCACCATTTAGATGACACAAGGATTCACAGGCTTGTCCAATATGGTAGCGTTTCTGACTAATCTATATCATGAATAATGTTTATGATGAGTAGACAGGCCTACATACTTAGGTACATTAAGTATTAACGTCAAAGGGCTCTTTTAACTAGGAAAGTAAGAAAATATTCTGTTTGCCCAAAGAGATTTCAATGTCTTTGTGTTAGCCTTTTTGTTAATTAATATTTATTTGGTGTCACGAAACCATCAAGTTTCTCCACCTAACTTAAGCTACTGAAATTGTAATTTTTTGCTAGTTCTTCTAAAGGAAAAACTCTTACCTAGTTGATATATTAATTACCTACTAGTGACGTAGACACAATTTCTAAATAATCAAAAATATGCTGCAACATTATTGTCCTGAAATGATGACGAATAATTAGTCACGGATTCAATTCTCTCAATCGGTTTTTATTCAGGTGACTTGCAGACAATTATTCAGTACCACATCATCTGTCCTACTTGCAAGTATTAGTAACATGAAATAACCTCAACAAGGAAACTCCGCAATTCTCACCTTCCTGTGACGAAAATAACTTCTGTTGAAAACCGCAACAATTTTATTACTTAGTTAAAAGTAAGTACCTGTAACTATAAGTAAGTACCTACATTTTATAAACACACAAGTTTCCTTGTACCGGAAAATATATGTGAGTTATACGAATTGACTTGATCATAATTCCAGAAACATTAAAATTATGTGTGGCTTGTCCTGTTCTGCTTAAATTCTAAGGAAAATTCAATAGGTCACTAAGCGGCAGAGCGTTTAATTTCATTATTTGCACAAAGGCAAAGGTGTGAAGTATTAGCAGCGTAGCTATGTACCTACTTCGGTATATAGTACTTCCATCTCTATAAATGATATCAATATCTACTAATATCAATATCACAAAAAAACATAAAGGTGGGCAGGTACCTACCTACCTAGGTAGACCAAAACCTAAAGATAAAAGATTACAAACTTATTTCGTCACTCCTTACGCAAGTCGAGAATATTCGTCATCATCACATACTTATTGGATATTTGCAGAAAACAGTCGCAAACAATATTTAACTGTTTACAAACAAATCGTATTTCGTCTGATTGTATTTTTGCGCTCACCTTGAAATGAAGTCCTACGTTATCATGTAGGTTGGTAAGCTCGTTTACTTTTTTCAGAGATAAATTCTTTCATTATTCAACCTTCTTACATACAAACTTCGATCAACATACAAACCTATTTAAGGTTTTTAAAAATCGAAATGCCACAATTTTGAAGTGAAATAAATCGTCAAGAAACGCACGATTAGGATAAGCTGCTCCTGTTAATGCCTAAACAAACAGTTCTAGTGGTGTAAACATTAGTTTTAACCCCGGAAATAGCAAGCAGCCACTAACATGTTAAGTTCACGACACACGAGTCTCGCGAGACGCTTCTTAAATCATCATCCCGTGTTTCATTGATCGGGAATGCGTGAACCCTGACTAAGTTGAGCCACTGAGCGGACAAAGGATCGCTCGAATTGCTGACTGTTGAATCATCGAGTTAACCAGACGTGTGCAAACATGAAGATCTGACGATGCATTAGCGTTATCCGCCTGACATAGCGTGCTTTTCTACAGAGTGGAACATCTAAGAAGAAATAGAATTCATTGAATGGTAACACGGAGTTGATAGGTAAAAAAAACTTTCAGTATGGGTGAACAGGTTGGGTTTTTAAAACTGTGGAAGGTCATACAAAAAATAAGTTTTAGCTATTTATAAGTAGAGACGACACTTTAACCTGCTTTAACCTTAACTTTATTATAACGTAAAAGTCTCCCATTTCTTTTCGTCTGAGTTATGAGCCTTTTAACTTTGAACTTTAATAAAGTTAAAAGTTTATTGTACTTAAGCATTGAATCATACAGTTGACCTATCTGCTAAGAAGAATCAGCCCGTTCTCGAGTGAGACCGAGGTCAGAAAAAATAAATAAACAATCGCAACGCGCCATTAGTGTTATGCGCGTTGCTAAGCAACGGACGATTGGCGCGAAACGCTGGCTGTTTGAAATCAACTCCTTGGCCAAGGTCAACACTTGTAGTATGGATAAACCCTAGGAAGGGAAGTATTATTTATTAACCATGTAGGATTGGTTGCACAAGAACAAAACATATTGCGCAATATTATATCTTATTTTTTTTATTAAAAACCAGTTTATTGAATTCGGCAAGTTTTACCAGATCCGTTTTTTATAAAATTATAATTTACTAGCTTCTGCCAGCGGTTTCACCCGCATTCCGGTGGTAACTACTTCCCGTACCGGGATAAAAAGTAGCCTATAGCCTTCCTCGATAAATGGGCTATCTAACACTGAAAGAAATTTTCAAATCGGACCAGTAGTTCCTGAGATTAGCGCGTTCAAACAAACAAACTCTTCAGCTTTATAATATTAGTATAGATTAAATTTTCAAATATAGGTTATAATATGTTATTTTCAGACATCCGTTTCAGGGCAAAATTATCTAAATAAGTTTAATATTATGTAAATTGGAATTAACTGGTACAGTCAGATTTATTTCACCATACATGTTCGTGCGAAAGTAATAGCAACAAGACAAAGTTTGAATACCTACCTACTTATTTAGAAAATGACACAACAAACAAGGTTTGACGAAAGGTAGGTACTTAGGTATTTCTTTAATTTTTTATTTTATAAGCTGTCCATCGGAGTTAGGAAGGTAGATGTCTATGTTCGCATTATACCTACCTACTAAATAAATTGCCCACACTTACCACTTTGCATAAAATTGTTATAAACTGAAAATAATCTTTCCTGTACCCCGGTACAATCATACCTCAGTCAATAGTTGAGTCATCAATTCATCATAAGCAGTAAGTACCTATCCTTAATAAAATCAATGCGTAATATTATGTACCTACCTATGAGTATTTACATAGTTATAGTTATCGGCACGGATATTGAGCTCTCGGCGGAAGAGTGGGGATCGCTTTGCGCACTGTACACGTAAGGCAATAAACCAATAAATCGCTTCTGCGCAGGTGAAGGTCAGGGCTCAATATCCCTGCCGATGATTATATAAGGTACCTACCTAGGTATAACAAGATAAAATATACAACAAGCTACTGTTATCACACTAGTCTTATAGTAGTAGTCGTAAAAATAAAGCCGGATATAGTAAATATTAAATAACCAACAGCATCAACATCCCAAACTGGACCATTTGTTTCCAAAAAGTAGGTAACTATTTTTAGGTACCGGTTTCGGTAAATTACTTTAGAAATAAGCATACTTACCTTTGTAAATTCTTTCTTTCCTGTCATCTTTCTTTATTATGTGTGTGTACAAAAAATTGAAAATAAATAAATTAATTAAGTACATACATAAATATTTAGGTAGGCAGGTACCTGAATTCTCATTTCTTGAGTTTTTACAAGTAAATACACTACCTACCTACTTAATTAAAGTAAATTAATCTATTACGTCGCTTAACTAAGACAAGGCGTGTAATTTAAGTTTTAGAGGACAAACTTTGGTTACACTTCAGTGCTTAGTTTAAGCACAGTTTAAATATATGTAGAGCAGTTCGGAAACTACGAACAAACGTTCGAAACGGGCTCACTCACACAAACATGCACACCGACGAGGCTCCGGGGGGATCTCGCGGTGCTCTCAGTAACGCGTGTCAAGACGAGTGGTCGCGTTTAATTTTTTTTTTTTCCGAAAATGTCGCGAGCGAACGATTTATTTATTGTTATTGTTATACTTATCATCTTTATTATTCGATTTAAAGCCGCGATCATAATTAATTATATTTTAACTGTGATGCGGCGGTTATAAGGATATTTAAAGCCGATAGTGTAATAGTTGTAGAAAACGTAAATCCAAGATGGCGGCTGTAACAGGTATCATTTTTTTCGTCATGGGTGTCATTTTCATGGTATTTGAGGGTGCTAAAAACGATAGTGCAGTCAAAACGTGAATCCAAGATGGCGGCTGCATCAGGTATCATTTTTTTCGTCATGGATGTCATTTACATGGTATTTGAGGGTGCTAAAAACGATACTGCAGTCAAAACGTGAATCCAAGATGGCGGCTGCAACAGGTATCATTTTTTTCGTCATGGGTGTCATATCCATGGTATTTGAGGGTGCTAAAAACGATACTGCAGTCAAAACGTGAATCCAAGATGGCGGCTGCAACGGGTATCATTTTTTTCGTCATGGGTGTCATATTCATGGTATTTGAGGGTGCTAAAAACGATACTGCAGTCAAAACGTGAATCCAAGATGGCGGCTGCAACAGGTATCATTTTTTTCGTCAGGGGTGTCATATTCATGGTATTTGAAGGTGCTTAAAACGATAGTGCAGTCAAAACGTAAAACCAAGATGGCGGCTGTAACAGGTATCATTTTTTTCGTCATGGGTGTCATTTTCATGGTATTTGAGGGTGCTAAAAACGATAGTGCAGTCAAAACGTGAATCCAAGATGGCGGCTGCATCAGGTATCATTTTTTTCGTCATGGATGTCATTTACATGGTATTTGAGGGTGCTAAAAACGATAGTGCAGTCGAAACGTGAATCCAAGATGGCGGCTGCAACAGGTATCATTTTTTTCGTCATGGGTGTCATTTTCATGGTATTTGAGGGTGCTAAAAACGATACTGCAGTCAAAACGTGAATCCAAGATGGCGGCTGCAACGGGTATCATTTTTTTCTTCATGGGTGTCATATTCATGGTATTTGAGGGTGCTAAAAACGATACTGCAGTCAAAACGTGAATCCAAGATGGCGGCTGCAACAGGTATCATTTTTTTCGTCAGGGGTGTCATATTCATGGTATTTGAAGGTGCTTAAAACGATAGTGCAGTCAAAACGTAAAACCAAAATGGCGGCTGTAACAGGTATAATTTTTTCGTCATGGGTGTCATTTTCATGGTATTTGAGGGTGCTTTAAACGATAGTGCAGTCAAAACGTGAATCCAAGATGGCGGCTGCATCAGGTATCATTTTTTTCGTCAGGGGTGTCATATTCATGGTATTTGCGGGTGCTTAAAACGATAGTGCAGTCAAAACGTAAAACCAAAATGGCGGCTGTAACAGGTATCATTTTTTCGTCATGGGTGTCATTTTCATGGTATTTGAGGGTTCTAAAAACGATAGTGCAATCAAAACATGAATCCAAGATGGCGGCTGCAACAGTTATAATTTTTTTCATCATGGGTATCATTTTCCTGGTTTTTGAGGGTGCTTAAAACGATAGTGCAGTCAAAATTTAATAATAAATAAACAAAGAATTTCGAACGTGCCGTAGCAGCCGAAAATATTTTTCTGTTAATAATTTGTAGATATAAATGAACAATAGGTATTTTTTATGTAATGGGTTTTTAAATATTATACCTACTCCAGCTGTTTAGGTAGTTATCTAAAGACTTTTAATTTAAAAAACTCAGTTTATGAATAAAGAACAGCTAAAAATAAGTGTAAATACAATAACAACAATTACTTAATCAATTGGAAGATTATTTTAAGCAGTAGTTTATTTGTTTGATAATTACGTATTTGTGTAAAAAGTCCTTGAGCCTTGTCTGCGCGCAATCGCGCGCGAGGTGGTGCGGCGACAACCGCGCGCCCGCTCCAACTAACGCCCGAAACATTTTCGTCCAAACTCGGCTCGCTTACTCCCGCCAAAACTTGCAAAGGTTACGCCACCGTAATTATAAAAGTTACAGATCTAATATGAAGCTATAATTTAGTAATAACAAGTTGTTGTATAAATATTATATGTTTTTCGTGTTCAAACTATCGTTTTTTGCTGAGATTAACCAAAGCCATGAAATTACCTACCTATTTAAATTGTATTGTAAGCTAGTTAGGTAGTTAATTAAATTCGATAATTGATCACTACAGAACAAAAAAGTAAAAAAAAACAACACCAATATCATTAAAAGTGACAGCCCTATTGCTTCAACGGAGCGTAGGTAGTTATGTCCGCAAACAGGCTTAGTTTCCATACTGTCCATATCTTTACCGTGGTTTAAGTATCAGACCGCGGGAACTTGACAGATATCGAATGTCCAATAGGTAAGTACCTACTTATGTCGTTCTTGTTCATGACACTCCATCCACCCACTTGGTAGGTTTCTTAAAACAATTAGGTATCGAAGAATGACACCAACACTACTTAGATGACGAAATAGTTTGCGGATTTTACTCTGAAGTTATGAACAAAGTTAAGGAAACGAAACATGGATTTGATCACGTATGAACTCACTCTGAAAACTAAACAATCTTCTTTTGTTAACAATAAAGTTAAGTAGTTATTTTAGCGTGACCTACCTGCCTACCGTACATTTTCGTGTAAAATCAACTACCTACCCAAATAAAAGTTAAAAATTATCCTAATAATACGATTAGTTTGCATAAATGTTAAAAAATATTTGTTTGTTGTCCTTTAATGTTGTTGAATCTAAATTTAAATCTAATTAGTGCTTTGAAGGTAAATGTGTAATAAATAAATAATATTACCTGGTTCTTGTGAAAAATATTGAAACAAACGTTTGCGATTGCATTGCCAAACGTAAATGAATGGTAACAATCTTTCTCTTTCTATAAAGCGTCTGTTCAGTATGACTGAAAGAGACAGACATAGAGTTGTCGCTCCTTCAGCTATCGCGTGGCGTATTGTAGCGTACTACGCAAGCTGACGGTGTGTCGACATTGGACGTTGGATCGGTTGCCGGTCCGAGGCTTCGCGGCGAGCGTCGTCGTCAGTCTCGCAATGGCGTTAGTGAGAATAGGACGTGTGTTCGTTTAGTTTCACAACAACCCGAGCGGACACCGGCCCAAAATATTGGCCGTCTATCAGTGCATGAATTACTTGAAGATACTTCCTGTAATTCCTCACACAATAAAGCGACTTGTTCGTGACCACGGACAGTCAAATTTTGGTACGATATCCACTCAGGGCGAATCATTTCAAGGTTCGTACTTTATTCGTAATTTCCCCTTACTAAAATAACGTTACTAAATCGTGTAGATTGTCTCGTTTTGTTTCAAATTTTGTAATGTCGGTTCCGTGGATTTGCAAGTGTCACAAACGGGAAATTACTAATAAGTGGTTTTCGTTTTGTTGCAGATCATGTTCATCTCATCGTAGTTCCTTCATCGTAATTAAGTGTTTGTGTGTGTTTGTGAACTTAAGTGTAACGTGACAGTGTTAAGTGCTAGTGATGGAACCTGGATCCCCTTCGTTGCTGTGGCCGCTGCGCCTGAGCAAGCCGGCGGTGACGGTGCCGGTGGCGGGCGAGGACAGCAGCAAGGCGGAGGAGCGCGCGCAGTCACCGGTGCTGGCGGACCGGCTGGCGGCGGCTCCCTCGCCCTCCAGCCCGCCGGCGCCCTCCAGCCCGGCGCCTCCTCAGCATCACTTCCAAGCGGCACTCGTCGCTGAGAAGTATCTCCTCCTAGAACAAGTGGAAGGCTCATCCCTCTGTCGGTGTGTTGACGTGCGAACGCAAGAGGAGTATGTTTGCAAGGTAAGTACTTATCTAATCTTAGTCTAAGGCAATATTAGACATAGACTTCATTACAATGTTCTAAGACACAAGTTAAATACTGACTGACGTAAGTGCAATGCCTCCCGGAACCGCGGCTAGTTATAGTATACCCGCCTATACATGCACAAAGATGCTGCGGAGGAGATCGAGTTTATTTGCCACAGTAAACTTGCGCTATTAATACAAACCTATAGCACTAGCTAGCTATCTGAAACTTGCTAACTTGGTTCAAGAGTCCAACAACTTTATCGAGCGAACTTGCAAAAGTTTTATACAAATATAGGTAGGTATGTGCCTACGTAGTTATTTAGATATTCACTTAATATCTATTTATGTTATCCGTTTAAACGAGACCGGTATTTTATGAGATGCAAACATTCAATGTTACATTACGAGTTTGCAAACATTCCTATAAAACTCCTTTATCTTATTAGTGCTGGCATGTAGGTACATTTTTCAAAATTCGAATTGCCAAAGAGAACAATCTGTATTTCTCGCGACGCGGCTAGGATGCGTAACGTGCGCGTGTCGAAATTGTGTCGGGTTTCATCAGGCGTTGCGTGGCTTTGTTTGATTGATATAGTGCGTAATCTCTTGTAGTTCGAGCTCTTAGTACACAAATCTAATTAGCTAGTCAGTTTGTTAAACACCTGCTCCCCTTTGTAAACTTGAACCACGTACAACATGTCCTGGCCTCGCTTAAGAATAATATTTGAATAATACAAACAAACGCAAAACATCATATTGGTATAATTACTCACAAAGGCAATATCTAGCAAAATATTTATTAAAGGGTTCTCACTATCCCACGGGATTGGACCCCATGTAGAGATAGGCCAAGTACTCAATAATATGCCCACATGTCGTGTCCCTTCAATTCAATTAGTAAACTTTACCAATTTTAACCATTAGTGACTTCTGACAGCTAGTTTTATTTAGCAATATATTTCATCACATGTATCTAAAAACATTAGCCTTGTTATTAATAAATGTAGTATCACCCCAAGAAAAGATCATTTGAATCATAAACATGTAGGTAGGTAGTATGTATTTCTTAATCACGGCTGGCTTTTAGTACCTAACTCTAATGGCTCGGCTTTGAGTACATAATTCGTTAATTAATGTTCAATAGTAGTTTTTTCACGAGTCTCGCGTGCATTGTTCATAGCATCTTGTTCAAAACCGATGTCATACTTTATATGTCATGGCCCCGCGCGCTGCTCGATCGCACTTGTAGGCCACAGCCATCGCCGTTTTTACAATGTCATGTGTCGACTTTCGCAATCGATAACCTAACAATAACGGCAATTATAACGCTAACAACACGCTAATTGTTGCATTACACTACTCGAGCTAGAGCGCGCCTCACAACTTATACATAATTAGGCGGAGCTAACATTCCAAACATATTCATTTTTAGTTTGAACTGGCTTATCCTTATTGGCTTTGTGAATCACTACTCAAGCCATAGAAACTAGTTTGAAAACTCGTTCTACGTAACGAATTTGAGCCTAGGCTGGTTACTAGTAATTTTAGGAGTACTAACAAAGGCCTATACGAGTATTGTCAAGGCACAGAATAGGCACTTCCCTCGTGAGAACTTGGCAAGGTTATAGTGTGGCAACGTTATCGTTGCTAAACGTCGAGCGTATTTACAACACCGAGTATTGCCGACACTACTGCCACGTTTGTTTCACATTCATCATGTGTGATACCGTCTCACTGTATTTGTTTTTTAAAAAACGTAAATTACCATCCTTTATTGATACTTCTAATGGTAACGTCACATGTGATCGCATCAGGTCGAGTCAAAAATAGGCTTGACCTTCTCATTGACATTGTGAAATAGACGATTTGATAACGCGCCGATCGCCGAATGTCATAGCGAGGCTAGAGGCCCCCCTCCTTTCGCCCCCCCACTGAATAACAGTACGAGTGGCATTAGCAGCGAAGCGCTTATTCATTGCTGCTTTAACAAGTCCATTAATACGAGTCTAGCAAACATAAGCTGTATCAAGAACTGAGTAGTCCGATCGAATCATATCTTAAGAGTGAATGCAATCAATCTGCAAACAATCGCGACAGCCGCCGTATGTACGGTAATCTGCTATTGTAATTTAGCCTAGAACGGATGAAGGCTTGCGAATTTGTTATGCTCCTTAAACATAAACAACTTGACTTAGATTGATACAATAGAACAGGAAATACATCTATATGCTCCTTTATATTATGTATAGAGTACTTTGCCATTGTAATTGGATTGATTTAGAGCTAGGTTATCGCTAATGGGAGAGTCAAAGCCGAATGTAGCTACATAGCTGTTGAGTGCGTTTTACAAATATTTTGCAATAGATATACATACCTTGTGATTATACAAATATTGATAACAGCTAAGTAGGTTAGCTCCCGTAAAATACGTTCGATGTCAAATATTATCAAGTGTTCTGTCAACATTGCGAATTCTTATCAGTACCTCGTGTTTTCGCAAACATAGTCCACAAATGGGTCATGTTTTATTTTCGTACAACGCCCAACATTAATAGAAATCGAAAAAGCGACGTCGTGTCTAGGGTGACTACGCTGAAATAACCAACAAACTATTTATACTGTACACAAGTCCAAAAAGAAATGGTTTGACGCACGCGACGTGATTCATCATTCGTGAGTCGGGAAATCAGATTTGGAATTTGCGTTCACAATGTCGTTGACATTTGGTGAGCGATCGCACTGAGCACAGTGTTCACAAGCACACACGGATCGGTGCAATCGCTCATTCTAAAATAACTGTACCATTCCATGTAGTCGACGCGCTAGCGGTTCTAGAAAGCTTACCGTTGCCGACAACTCTTGCCTATTCGCTATTGAAAAATGTTATTGCAACAATTATCTTGTCTGTTTCGTTTGATTTCTACTTTGTCGTCACCCAAGAATTCTGTTTGAAGTCGACCGGGCTAGATTTGCAAAAGGAGGGTTAGCTTGCCTCTATTCACTAAATGTTTCAACCTCGTTATTCACATTAGACTAAGCCCTTTTAAATCATGGTTGCTTTGAAATAGGACCCCTTTGAATTTAACGTGGACGGGAATTTCAGTGACGCATATGTTTTTAACATATCAGTTAAGTATATTCGCTTGCTTTATTGCTGGTAACGTATATTTGCTTTAAAATAGGCGACACTAAATATAAAGTAGTTACGCTTAGACATTGGAATTGATTAAACAATAAACTAGAGGAGAAGTGACACGCGACGGTAGCTAGGTCAACGATAAAGGAAAATA
This sequence comes from Helicoverpa assulta, assembly GCA_963856015.1. Classification (NCBI taxonomy): domain Eukaryota; kingdom Metazoa; phylum Arthropoda; class Insecta; order Lepidoptera; family Noctuidae; genus Helicoverpa; species Helicoverpa assulta. The sequence goes on from CAWLCW010000008.1 coordinate 3,453,273, forward strand.
GCAACGACCCCAATAACGATACGTCATTCATTGAATAATGCAAGGAGTCGGCCGGATTTAGAGGAAACGTATATTTTTTTCCCGGAAAGCACCTTCAAATTAATACTAACGACAATCGTAAAGCGACTGCACATTAAGAGAACATTACTAGGGTTTTTTCACAAAACTAGTTTGTGGAATCGGTGTGTTAATGTTAACATTGTCCTTTAGGTGGTGTCACGAGACTGCAGCAGCTTACTCCAAGCCCACTATCGGCTTGATGGCCATCCGCACGTCAACCCCATACACGAAGTCCTAGTCGGAGATAAGAGGGTGTACCTAATATTCCCGCGGTCGCACTCCGACCTCCACTCATATGTGAGGGCGAGGAAACGGCTAAGGGAACACGAAGCTCGCAGACTGTTCAGACAAATGGCAGAAACAGTGGCCGCGTGTCACGAACAAGGCATCGTTTTGCGGGATCTTAAGCTGAGAAAATTTGTCTTCGCCGATCCTCAAAGGTGAGTCTTCTTTAACTTTACTGTGTAAACCAATGTACCTACATGAAAATATTTACGCCAGTTTAGTCGGCCACATTGTCAGTCGCGAAATGTTATCACTAACTAAACAAAATGCCCGATGCAACGTTTCCATAGCAACTGTTATCAAGACGATCGACCCGCTTCAAATTGATCGATCGGTAACTTCCTCGGTATTTTTTACTGCCTACGCCCACTATAAAGATCGATCGTGAGAAAACAGATGAGTTAATAAAAAGGTCGGAAGGGAAACGGAAATGCTCTTTGTATTTAAGTAGCGCCTCGTTTCCTCCATGAGTCAATCGCCTTGTGTTACTGCTATAAACTGTTATCAAGTCGTTCATTATGACGATTCTCATGCGCTATGTGTCGCACTAGTAATGTTAGTTCTCGTTGTCTACAAAGTGAAGTAGATATTGCAGGCACGTTGCGCCACTGGCGCCAAACACTTCTACTTTAAATTTCAGACACCTCATGTCTATGCTTAATCATCCGTATGACGAACACGATAAAGTTTACTCACAACGACTATTGAAAAAGTTGTTAAATTTAAAAGGACAGCAATCGTATAATAGGATTACTCAACGCATTTATTAATTACGCCGGTCTCGCGGCGGCCGGTAGGAACCAGCGGATTTTCAAACTTTTGAAATGTTATCTGGCCTCCATTGTTGCGAATATCTCCGGCAATGCTAGCGGCTCAAGGCGAACGGTGTCATTGCTGCGTACAATACTGCGCGCGCCGCAATCGGGTCAAGGGTCCGCGGCAATGCGCTTGCGCACCGCCCGCAACGTGTGGTTTCAACGTTGCGAGTACGGCACCCCTTTTGACCCCTATGTAATTCTTAATCATCATACGGGTACCTACCCTTATCCGATCAGGTGATCCTGAGAAATACCCTAAGAAAAAGAAAATATTTTTTATGCACCCCTAACGCGTAATTTACCGACCACATTCCAAAAGGATTTCAAATGAATTCTATTCACCTGCCCGTATCCTTACCCTCGGTATTTGCCCTGTTAATAAGATTCATTTATTAGATCTTTTATTTTGATCAGATAGCATCTAAAAACTTTATTGTACCTACTTCATCCAGCGTTTATTAAATTCGTAAGTTTTGTGTAAGTCAGAATCCCGTCTATTGTAGTTATAATTCTCTCGGACCCCTCATCCCACATCGGGGGCAACAGCCAACCTTTTGTGTATTGGATTATCTTTCGCGTCCTCTCTGAGACAATATTCGGTACGCCCACCCGAACTTGAAAGTTTGCCGTGATGGTTTCACTGACCTTTGGGCTCGTCCCTAGTGACATTCACGTCGCGAATCCGAATATGCCTTTGACGTGACCGCCCAGCCGCAGACATGTTCGAAACGCAATATAAGCTCCAAACACGAATAAAACCAACTCTATCTGCGTATTTGCGCAACAGTATTAATTCAGTCCGCTTTTGAGTGGACAGACAGACAGTGGAAAAGGTAAAATTTAATACTCTTTTCAGCGTCGCGTCATCAAAGCGAGTGTTGTCAAAAGCGCCTGTTCGTAATGCGGAACGGGAAGCACCGCGACCGTACCTCTAATGTAAAAACTTTTGCTTTACCCTTTACGTAATAGCAGAGTACGCTGCGACTTGAGAAGCCTTTTCCGAACTTGCCTCTCAAAGCCGGAATGTTTTACTTTTGGTTATTACACAGAACCTCTAAACAGTAGCTAAAGATAAACTTTTACCGCACCGACCGTCTGGAATGTTTTAATGTTAATTCGGCAAAAACGTACAGATAACTCATTGAATAGCAAAATTGCAATTGCGTCGATAATGTCCGCTGGCATGGCGTGTACAAAAGACTCTAGTTATTGGGCAAACGGGACGCGCTGGCTCGCTGGCGTCTGTTTTGTCTGACCGTTAATATAAATTAAGCAGGATATTGCAGATGTGTTTCCAGTTTTGCCATGTGCCGGTGTTGGAGCGGAAATATCGCTTTTTGTTCTACTTAATGATAACGGACCTTTGCGTGTAGGTCAAGCAGGTAGACAGCTGTTTTAGCAATCTGTGACCAGAGGGTCTCGTTCACTTAATGACCATGTGTGCCACTTCTTCTCAGACAACATCCTTTATACTAATTTAAAGTATCTGATTGTTCAGATGGTCAAATGAACCCCTATTAACATAATCGGGCAGCTGACCTTGTCCACCCCTAATAAATTCTAATGATTGCACATGTCGCGGCGGTCACTATTCCCCAGCTGTTGTTTGCAATCGTGAGAATAGTGTATCGGTGAAGGTGCAACTTGAGCAAGTGTCCCGCCCTTCGACCTCGGTTCTCACGTCTCGGTGCGATATAAAGGCACCCCTGATTATAAATTCGAGTCATCCGGCGGGACGCCACGATCAACATCCCGCAATACCGTCGTCGTCCCGTCTCAAAGGTAAACAAGAACATTAATATTGATTCCGTACTCTCTTTGACGCTTTGAAGTGGATTTTCTTAACACTCGCCCGTAGTTTTTCTTGTCCTTTGAGAGATGAAAACAAATTCTGTGCTCTCCTTTGAGATTTAAATTACAAAATGAAATGCAGAGATTTTAAATGAGAGGAATTAAAGAAAAACCTCTAAATACAGGGAACAGGATAGTATCTAAATAAACATGAATCAAATTAAAATGAAAAATAAGTATCATCGAAGCACGCCAACGCGTTATTGTAATTCAAACAGATATGTATATCTGTTGGGGTTGATTCAACTTTCTCTACTATCATAAGCTACAATAGATAACAAATGAGATGTTCGTGTGTAACTAGAAACTATCAAGAGAAATCTCGGGCAGTGTATCCGGGCGCAGGCCTTGGGGGAGGAAAACGAGGTCGCCACGATAGCGCAGGTAGCGAGATCCTCACGCCCTACGACAACACGCACGCATTCTACGTCACACGTCAAATTATTGTGACGACGCGTCATTAATATCAGCATACTTCCAGGAAGGATGTCTTCAACCCATCATAATAACAGAACATCAACGACAAATGTTGTATAAAAATAAATCAGCTCGCTGGTGACATCACGGACCTGACGGCAGAAAGCCGGATGTTTGATTGTAAACTACCTTTATACGAATAATGCATTCTTAATTTTGGCATTGCCGACAGGATATACAAGGCGGAAACATATTCACGTGACGAAAATAGCCATTGTCCGCAAGAAGTCTCCAAAAAGCTAATTTGTTTCGCAAGTGCTGTTGTATAGCATTAGTTAAATCTCATAACGCCAGACAGCCCGGAGCCTATTTTCGGTCGGCAAACGTAGTCTTGGTCCTTTGTAAATAACTTCAGGTACAAAAATTGTCCCAAGCTCATTGTTCGGGCGCATCCCGATCGCTCCGGCAAATATAATAACTTCGTCGAACGATTCCAGGTAAAGAAACACTAGTCACTCTTTTTTTTGCGTAACACGGTTGCTCGGAAGATGGATCGGATGATCGAATGTATAGCAAACAATGATGTCGACCCAAAGGCATTCGATTACGCAAGTTCATATTTGCCGTCTACATGATACGCCTTTATATCCACAATCCACATGGATGAGTTACATCTGGCCAATAGCTACTTTCCTAACTGGATGATACAGACACATCATAAATTGAAGGCGACTCTTGTTTCGCCACTAATATAGCTGGCTGGCGAATTCGCACGTCTGTCGTGTTTAACGGGACGGGATATTTACGGTGCGGCCAGAGCCGGCGGATGTGCCAAATTGGTCCGCGATAGACGGCCGCCTCGCCACCCGGCAGACGCCGCTGCGTCGCATGCCGGCCCGGCCACCGCCTCACAACATTTCCTTCCAAATCTGTATCTAATTTGCGACCTATGCGTGTTATTACTGCAGCGGCACGCAACCGTTCTACAATAAAAAAGATGTGCAACTCAACCCAAATAACGCCTCGAGGTAGTTGCCGATATCTCAGCAGCGCGAGCTCGGTCGATCAGCGCGTGTACCTGCGCGCCTACGCTGACTATTTTGAAAACGTTTTGAAACAGAGTTGCTAAAGCTTCGTGGTGCAAGAGACCTCCACATTACAGCGCTGTATTTGCATAATACTGGGCGCTCAGTAATATAACCATACGTCAGTTTCGCTAGTTGTATAACTTTTGGTGCAGTTGTACTTTACCATTATTGTCTAGTTTGCGTAACGGACCTTTTATTTCACTAAATGTCTGACTGTGCAGTGCGTAGTTGGCACTCGCTACTGGTATTTTTCGCGCGGGTGTGGCCGCTGGCCACTCGTGTTAGATAAACGAGCGCGCATCGAGTGCTAATTTGTACGGCGTGAATCAGGCGTGCCGGAATTCAAGCGCACTGTTGGTTCTTGTTTTGGGGCGTTTATTCGCGGCCTCGATCGCGACTAGCGCGCGCGGCGTGGTGAGGTCACGCGCAACTGTGCCAATGTCGCGTGGCCGAAGCCGCCGCCGACGCCGCCTCCTCGATCGTGCGGAACTGATGCCACTGCAGCGGTTCAAAAATTCTGATGCCACATCGAGCCTCATGAAAGTGACTCATCGTTCACCTTGAATGAGCAAGGAATTCCCGTTCGCCCGGCTCGGGCTTTGGAAGGTCCTCCGAGAAACCACTCGACCGTGATCAAACCCGGGATGCTTTCGGGTTTAAGACGCCTACACATTTCCCTCATTCTGAAAATAAATGAATCGGCGAGGACGACGCAAGCATTCGTCATGACTATAAATAACGCGTGTTCGCACCTTTTTTGGTGGTACGAAAACACCGGATGCGACTACCGGACGCAGGCGATAGTGCAATGCTCCCAAGCGAAAGTCGCCTTTACTTACTTGTAGGACAGAACACAATATGTGAGCGACGTCCTCAATAATGAATTACCGGACATAGGTGTCACCCATACAAAAGTAAATCCGATTGTCAGAATTCAAAGCGACGATGGATCGGTGTTGACGTACACCTTGCTAAACCAGGGGCATATACAACAAATTTACATTGTTACCAAAAGGGCGGAACTGCTCTTCCTTCCCAGTTTTTGTTACAATTTCTTTGTTAATATCACTACGTATATCCTTTTGTCACTATTAGAATAATTTTGTACAATTTCTCAATTCGGCGTCGTTAATTTTGCTATCGGGTACACAGCTGAGAAAACGCACGACTAGCTATTAAATCGATCCGGTTGCGTAAAACAAAGGTCTGCGAAACCTTGTGCAAGCGGCGCGCCCGCGCAGCGCCGACATATCTGCGGATTTGCGTAACCGCGCACTTATCCGCCGATACGACGCCCGTGTGTTGTGACACGCTCCGTTTGCCTACATCTGCACAACCTATATTTAAATTATACTGTGCCACAGATAAACTAACATAAATCATTTTCAAATATGTATATTCCAAACTGTGCTGACCTACACGTTTTCTCCTCAAGAACAAAGCATGATAGTCAAGCAAACTAGCATCGTTCAATGTCAAGGTCAATGCAAATGAATTTGACATTGACCAACTCTACAACATCCCATTTCGGGCTCTGTTTCCGCTCGAGCACCTTGTTCTCAATTAATTTCAAACTAAAATGGCGTTCCATTTCTGCGAGTGATCTAGCTCGCCTTCCACATATCTCATGGAAAACAACGGTGGTGTCATGTCATGATATCACCGGATGAGTCACGGCGGTCGTGACTCCAGAGACGTGAACGCCGGATAAAGCCGACTTGAACTGACTTAACCTTCTCAGGCGGGAGCATAAGGCACGGGCACGTCCATTAAAAAGTTCTGCAAAAAGTTTCACGGTGGTCGGGCGCACGCGACCGCTCCCTGCAAGAGATGGGTGCATTCACTTCGCACTAGAGGCAAAAAATATGCACGTGCCAGCAATTAAATAGGGACGAGACAGTATAATTGCGCCCTCTCTTGAATACCGTCGTACATGACCGCTCAGGGAGAACAAAGTTATGTCGAAGGAGGAATCACTGACCGTCGCCACACGCGCCAGCCTGTATTTTCAATTTTCCCTCGTTCCGTCCCGTTCCATACGAGTGAGATTAGTTTTTAACGAGGTAGCAACCAACCTCTGTAAGTCACTGGAGAGTGGAGTTGCTCTAAAGCGGGGGATTATATTCCGCGCTGCACATATTTTTTATTGTGCATTTAAAACCTGCTCGGGGCGTGTGTTACGTCGTTTTGGAGGCGTCGCAGCCACCGTCGCTATCCGCATCGCGAAGGTCGCTGACCGCCGAAATCATCCAGCGTAAACACAACACAGATACAACCACATAACCATTACCAGATCACACTATTGTTATTTTCAAAGTGATGAGTTTTGCGAAATCAATTTTGTATTTCAAAAAGTAAATACATTGTTACACAATTAATGCTTTTGTTCGAACAAAAGCGTCACCCTAAACGATAACATGTTATCGGTACAATACGGCAACGAGGTTGTTGAACCTGTTCACTTCAAGAATGTGCCTCGATAGTGCACATAGCTTTTGCAATTTTCAGTAAATTGATGTGGAATTTTAAATACACTCTCTTCTTTGTTATCATAAAAATAAAACTCGGCATAGCAATGAATCACGCGCGACAGCGATGATGAATTTCAAACAAAAAAAGCGGTGCACTCAATGACGTCATCTAAGAGGGAAGTTAAAAATGTAAGGGTAACAATAGAGGGGGCAGGGATGAATCATAGGAAATTTCTATCGGGTCACTAGCCTCGCACCCTACGCAGCTAAATATACTTACCCTAAAATGGCTCCTAAATTTAAACACCATGGATACCTACTATAAATAGATGAGTGCACCTATTAGGGTCTTTGTAAATAAGTGATAATTTTAGCCGTGTTTGTAAAGATTTATGTCGAGTCATCAATTAAGAAATACACTCCATTTATACAAAGTTGGGACTTGCTAAGACTAGTGAGCTCTAATAATAATATACATTAATTCCAGCTTGCTATTCGTATAACATCGAGTTGCGCTACAAAAAACGTACAAAACCTGAAGGTGCATTAATTGCCGGAGTCCTTTTACACTCGCCAACGCACGAACAAAAATAAAAACAACACCACGACATGGTGCGAGCACCGGGGCCTACTTGTGCATGCAAAGGAAACGAGTCCGCAATAATAAAAATATTAAACGGTGATCGAGAGAAAGCGAACATAACTTACTTGGAAGAGGAAAAAACATAGGCGCTTACGAGTTCCTGCTGAAGAGATGCAGGCGACTGACCCCGGCTACCGATACAATATCGTAAATCTTCCGAGATGTTCTTGCCCCTCACTGTCAGCTTTTTCCTGTTTCGCTTCAAAGTTCAACAACTTTCGATATTCTGCAGGCGACAGTCAATTTAGCGAGCCATCAGACTTGTAGTGCGCTTGCTAGCAGTTTTTGTGTGTTTTTGTTTTCATTTTTTGTCATACATTGACTCCTCGGCGCGTGGGTAGATCTCGTGATACATACACGTTTTACGACGATCCTATACAAAAATAAAATAAAATGAAGCTCGTTCTATTAAACTTAATACGGAGGCGTTAGCAATTTCGGAGCTCCTTATTTTTAATCCAGTATCATTTGTTCGCCACCCACATCGTCGTTGTTGGGTTGGTGCGCAAAATATTTAAAAGCGGGGGCGCCGAGCTAAACATACACTGGGAAATATTATGTCCTTACAAATATTCGACCTTCGCGTAAAACGACCCACGCTTTCCTAAAATAATCCCCTGTTATTTGTAAGTTCACAACCTTTCCGTTGCCATGTTTACAGGCGAATAAGTTGACAAGCTAGTGATTTATTCCTTTTGCCAATTTCTCTGTGTAGCGAGCGTTTACCTCGCGTTGCAAGCGTCTGAATAAAAAGTAAGTCCAAACCGGTCTGGCGGTGGCCAGAATTACGATTAACCCTCAATCTGCAGTTGTGATGCGTCTCCCACTAAAAATACTCGACCGTCCGCCGATGCGCGCTTGTTTATACATTTTTATTTCCTTCTCGTCTTTCATGTTTGTTTTTCACCTAAATATGAGCTTCCAAACTTACTGCTGCACGATCGATGCTAGTAGGTAATATTAAAAGTGCGTTATGTTTTAAAACAATAGTCATTATAGCTATTGGCAGTACAGGCACGGGCGCCTGTCCTACGGGCTTCCTGTTTTGTTGCAGTGGCACGATTTTTGATACATTAACCTCGACATTATAAATTCAAATTACCGTTTTTAGTAGCAGTGTCATTGGGGTCACTTATAACTTAATTCTCAGTTCTTTGATCGAATTATTCCGTCATTGATTACCTATTAGTCGTACCATTAGCCAATGACGCAGACGCATTCATCCTTAAAAAACTTAACCCTATTAATATTACACGAAAACTCTGGAAGAATATTGTGTAAACAAATCTATTTTCCTTTTGGCACGAATTCTGAACATTTTCCTTATTTTAATTTTGTTACAGAACTTCCTCCGTTTATCGTTTACACAATTCCAGTGGCATACTAATGATGCTCACTTAGATAAACTAATCGGTATGGCACTTAATTACTTGTACATGATGTCACTCACAAATTCCCCTAAATGCCGTCGTTTACTAGTTTATCTTGTTCTACAAACACGTGTCCATTGCTAACGTTAATAACTTTGTCGTTGACGTTTGTTCAATAGCTAGAATTACTTGAAGTACAGTTCGCATAGCTTCTAATTATAAAAGTGTTGTGGGAGCGTCCGGGCGATCGCTCCATAGATACGAAGTATAGGAGCATCCTAATCTCGTTCCGAAACTCTGACGCTGACGTAACTCGGTTCACGGTCAACAAGAGGAAATGACGCAAGCGCAGCCGTGGCGTTGCACACACCAGCGGCATTACAACACCTCCCGCACACTAACTTGCCAAAACTTTACACGTGACTGTACCACCAAAAATGTATAACTTTTCCATTTTATAAGGATTCTTTCTCTACGTCACCGTCGTAAGATTTAAATCCTCTGACGTCACGGTCTCGTAATGGAACTTTTTACGTTTCTTTCCACGTAAGAGATGCTGGGGTTGTTAGCGAGCTAACAAGAGCTCATGAGTTCAGTGTGTAATTGCGCCACTCTTGGCATTGGAAGATTATTTGTAACGTGTTTATTGTATAAATCTGTTTTGTTTATACACGAATAACTTTTAAAAATGAACTTTACGAATATTATGCAATATTGAAGAATAATAAGATGACAAACTGATGCATATAGCATAGAGTTTAATTCAATACGTGAGTCGGAATGGGCAATAGTGTTCAGTTATCGGGATCGTTTACAATGACATTGAAATGAGTTGCGTTGCGAAACGGTACTCTTTTCGTGTTTCTGGCCTCGCTGCGCGCCGCGGTCGAGATTGAAGAATACGTATAATAAATATGAGAACGTATCCGACCTCAGTTCGCGGTCACTTATTGTGTAACCGAACGCGACAAACAATACTGTGATTTTTAGCTTACGTAATTTTCAAATTTGCATTTGATTGTTGCTCGACAAAATGGAGCTTTGATTTTATTGACACTTTTAAGATATAAATTATAATTGCACATGCATATTGGGATACAATGCCGAATCAATTATTGCAAAAGTATATTTTATACTTTTAGATCAGTGTTATTTTGATATCTCGACCTAACCTTTGTTATCGCGAGGTTAAACAAATTAATTTACTATATTCTTTGTCGAAATCTAATTATTAAAAGTAAGATACAAAAGCAGTTTTAAGTCGAAGTAAATTGATTTAAAACAATTAATTGGTCGCCGTGTGTCGTGTCATCAAACTCGAGTAGAATGATTTGGGGCCACTTCGAAGTGATTCCGGATCTTATATCATTAATATTAAAGTGTAATTTACATCGGTCGCCGTGAGCGGGTCATGACATTGTCGGAGTGATGATCCCCTATCGACATGAAGTCATCGTCGTATATAAACGTACGACAATAACATTGGCGTCATTAGCGAGAGCCGTCGCTATTGTACCCATTCTTGTTTTTCTTTGTACAATCGATATGTTTGTACAGATTTCGCGACAATTTGCGCAGTTAGCGTCCGCCACACACATTCGCAACGCTCTGATGTAACCGAGTAGGATCAAAACACATTTAGTTCACGTGCACCAGTTCACCCCTTCACGCGCTTGCACGATGAACGCGTTTGCCTTGCGACTGATTGTGTCAATCAAACCTTTCATTTGTTGAACTCATTTTATCAATAGCTCTGTAGCATGCCATTAGTACTTAACTCAATTAATTTCTCTTCTAAACGATTTATCTTTCCATTGACGTAAGCAGGCTAATAAACAATTTATAAACAACACGTAACTGTATAAAATTCATCAAATCTCTCGAAGAAAATTGTTTTGAATTTAGAGAAACGTGAGCGCTCACCCAGTTATTCGGCTGAACATTTTTGAAGTAGCGACCTTCCCACGCGAGGGTTGCGGGGGTTTATAGGCCGTAGCACGTGACCCGTAGCAACCGCTACGAGGCTACGTAGCATTGACGTCAGAGCGGCAAAATTACCCCGCGAGTGGGATTCTGTGTAGTGACGCACCTAATGATTACTCGGCGCGTGCTATCGATTAGATGCGTAATTGTATGGATTCCAATAGTGTTTATTTGCCGTGAGTGTTATGATGTAAGCGGTACGCGGAAGCGGTCGCGCACGGTCGCACAGCGGCCGGCCGGCCCGTTGTGTCGGCGTGGTGGAGCCGTGGCCAAGGACGCGCGGACCCCGCACACGGCCACCGCCGCTTGCCACACCGCGCGATGCGCCTGCGATGCACCGCGCACGCTACTCGCCGCACATTCACTGCCACTCCTCAACTGCACACGCATAGGATCGCCTTGTACTCATCATGTTTGCACACATATTATCTATTCGAAGATATTACTTTGTCGTTCATTGAATAAACGTCTCTAGTGTCGGCCGTATCGGCTAGTTAGTCTCTAGAACGTTTATCATGATTGACTTTATTCACCTTCTCGCTGGTGAATGACACGTGACGGTGACTTTACCTCCGCCGCCGTCTGTTGAAATTAGCACCCACACTTGCGAATTCGTTACTTTAGATGACGTAGGAGAGTACTTTATTGCAACATTCATTGAAAAGTTGGCTTGTTTACGGATGACGCTTTTGCAAAGTTTTTTTACATCACTGTTTAGTATCGTTCACGTTCTATGCCGGAGGTAAACAGGGGCGGTGACGACACGCCAGTAATTATGAACAGGATGGCGGAAAACACACATCAAAACAAACGAACCGTATCGCTCTCATGATAAATACTCTCGTGTAAGATTTCCGCGTGCGAGAGAACGTGTTGTTATACATCACATCCTGTTACCAAGAACTCTTTCGTATAATGGAAATGTTTATAGTATGCAACGTGCGGTTTTCCTCTTACGCATCCCTCTAATTCGCATTAAAGTGAATAAACAAGGAAATTTTTCTGTCGGTACAAAATGATAAAGCGGTGATTAAATTATCGTTAAACTACATATAGTAGTATACAAATCGGGCGGGTGGCCTCGGGCCGAAGACTGCCTCGATTCAATGTCAGTTGCGCAAGCGCCACTCTTCCGCCTTCCATTCGGCCATGCCGCCCAACCAGGAACGAGAGAACACTATTCAAATTTAAATCGTAACGTATCTTGCCCTGAATTTAGTACGTGTAATCTTTTATCGATTTATTAAATAGATGTTATAAGATATGTTACCTGCGCTAATTTGAACGTGCGTATAAACGCCTACTCGCACGTGTGACATACGTGATACGACATATTTTGAAGATGTATCAGTTTTTGCGCGTGTGAACATCACGTTCTTATGCAATATTGCTTCGTATTGGCTACTAGATTTCACGAAAATATTGTATATTACTTCATCTCAGTAGTTCGTTAATTCTCGGAATAAAATCGTACGATGATTGTTTTCCTATGACAGTTGCTACTTATTATCTGATGTATCATGATGATACTGCAACCATTTTAATTTATTTAACACTGTGTAAATGACTAACACTATGTATAAAGCCCCAAAGAAGATATTTGAAGTCCGCAAATAGCTTCTATGTAAATAAAACTGCGCACATCATTTTACAATGTCGCGAGTTGACTCGCTAACATTACTATTGATAAAGATAATAATTTATGATGTAATTATAAAACATAAGAGTTCTTTATAATTTATTAATGTCAAAAAATTGCATAAAATTGCAGCTCCGTAATTACAGCGCATCCATTGCGAGTCTAACTAGGCATCCAATTTAAAATCCCCGGAGCATCGTCGGCTGTAAGATAATTAAGTTAATATACCTTTGCCATGTGGCCGGACGGTGAACACTTATTTTTAATACTCTCGACTTTTTCTTTTGTCTCTTGATACAATGTCGGCCATCTGCCGTGTAAATTGTGCAGTTCTATTTTATTTAAAGTCCGTTTCCGGTCCCGTTACATCCGGCAGTCGAGAGTGCTTGAGAATCAAACTCATGCGCATACGCTCCCCTAATGATGAAAAAATAATTCAAGTACCATGGGAAACGGTACTGTACCGTACTGGCTATTAAATGAATATATGTGACACGGTCATTGTACTTCAGTGTTATCTTCAAGACACCTAATCATTTTAGAGGTCACAGCAATCTGTTATCAGGGGCAGATAACGTGGTAAGGTCGCGGTATGCCGCAATGTGCTCCGCGTTCGGTGTAACACAACCTTACGGCAAGATCAGTGCCTTGACGTTCATTCAGGATTTTGGAGAAAAAAGCTCAAGGTGTTCCAAACTGTATTGTTGTCGTTCGTATCGGGTTAATCTTCCAACAATTGGCCGCGCGACGTTACAATGCGCAGTTTTTGTGCAGTTTGCCAATTCTATACCCTCGTCACGACCCGACTCGAACAGATGTTCCAGTAAACAAATACGGCCATTATACTACTCTCCTACGCATGATTTATTCGTTCCATATCTTCGCTGAATCGATGATGGGACGACAGAAAACTACCGACCATTGTGCAAAGATTCGTCCTATTCAGCACTAAGAAAACACCTTTTTGGACTGAACAATGAATTGCACATGTAAGGAGAATCTTACCTGCACGCACGTGTTCGATATTCGCATTCCGCACACACAATAATGAATTACTTTTCTCCCGAACCTGTCATTTCAAAAGGGTCCTCAAGAATTAATGACAGGGTCGCAATTGCTCTGTCTTAAGATAGAAGAGTATAACTCAAAGAATCAGAGATCTCGTAAAGGGCTTTAAAATACAGCAATTTCTCGTCTTTATAGTTCTGCATCTATATTTGGTATACGTTATTTAGCTAGTGGGGTCCGAGATCTTTCATGGTTCGCCAGCTTGCGCTTGGTATCATTAAAAAAGCAATTAATTACAGGTTAAGCTTCTTTTTTGTTACCACGCGAGGTATCAGCTTTACTGTGTAATAGAACTGTATCAAAAGAAACAATGGAAGTCCGTGAAGCGGTGTGTTTGGACACGTGATGACAACTCTATCTGTTGAAATGCATGCACACGGCCCGATATTCGATACAACGGAAGGTCAACAGAGTTTAGTTACTATCGAGAGGCGATGTTTATTCAAATGCACTTACAGCCAGCACCAAGTTTGGCTTTCGACATCTGCCGCGAGGTCAATATTTGCCGTTTTTTCGAACGTTCCTTTCTTCAAAGTATTGAAAATCCCCTTTGTTGTTCTTTTCATAACTAGGTTTTGTTTTTGAAGTGAACCAGTCTGCGGCAGATGCTAGACATAATGGTTTCCAACATTTGCACGGAAAACAATTTCAATGAAAACTCTGCGGAGCTCAATAAATGCGCCGGACAGGATATTACGCGATCAGAGTAAATTGGTTTTGCCGTTATTAATTTTGATAACTGGGATTCGATTCGTTTCTCTCTTTTGTAACAAAGGGAAACCATCGTAATTAATTTAATATAGTTACGCAGCAAAACAAAGCGTTCACGATTGGCGCCGAAATTACATTTCGAGTAATTCTGTGTAAAAGTGGTACTACGATGCCGTACATGTTTCATGATTAATTTCGTTGTCTGTGGTCTTTAATCTCGCATACCGATTTTTTGTATCGACATGTGCGCGGCCATCTGTTGGGTCAGATTAATGTTTTTTTTTTAGATTTTTACGTAAAACATATATTGATATGAAAAAGTGACACGCTGCACATGGCACGATAACGTCCTTTAGGTTTCTACCTGCCTTTGTTACGGACACAATGCGTGCGCACATCTGCCGGTGCCGCCCGCGCACCGATCTCTACTCCTGTACCATTGTGCATCTAATGCTTATTTAAAATTCCGTGATCAATCATAAAATTCTTATTCACTCTGACTTTGCAAAAGTATGCAGATGTCATTACTTAAAAAAATATATCTAATATTGTATTTCTATTCATGAAATCATGAAAGTTGCTTGGGAATATTTGAACTAAATAGAAGCGCAATAGTGAAACAAATTAAACGGTGCCTTGCCGTATAAATACCATTTATAGGCCTGCGAATTTCGAGGTCTACCGTTTGCTCAATAATTGCTAACAGATTTAGAGAGATGTTATAAATCCAAGTTACTTTACTAAATACGAGGTCGACTTCTCACATAACTAAGGGTACGCTTAATTGCGAACACCAAACGCTTGTCCATTCACTAAAATAATAAACCTTTTGAAATCAGAAGGGCGACCATATACCATGGTTTACAATATGTCCAAGCAGTTTAAAAGTATTTTACAATAATTTCAAAGCTTAAGTACCCTTAAGTGAACTACAATGGTTGTTGTTTATGAAACAAAAGAGTTGGAATGTTCGATGTTGTAGGATAGGAACAATTAATCGAGTGGTCCGGACGCTGCGATCCGAGTTGCGAAAGAATCGACCATGCAGTTGCTAAACATTTGTGTGCTACCGCTTTTGAAATTTTGTAATACATCTGGATCGTTTTGAAACTTATTAACCTGTTTGTTTTGCGCTCATTGTACCACAGTTGGAGTTTCAAAAGCCTCTCAAAGGACGTTTTCATTATTCCTACAGTTACGCTCTCTAAGTGCTAACACAAAGGGCGTCCCTAACGATCAAGTTACTTTTGTTTGTCCGACACTAATTAAACAAAAGATGTCCAGGTTCTCTTTGTGTCTGGCCGTTGTAACTGTCTGTGACAGGTGAATGAAATGGAACACTATTCCGAATGAATTTAAAATACATAGTGGGTTTGTGAAAAAAATTGCCCTTGTTCATCATCCAGACATTGACAGACTGAGCGTCGACGTTAATTGAGAACGAACATTAAAACTGCGGAATAATAAAAGGTTGTAATAGACAAATGCAGCGGAACCGGCGTGCAGTTAGCTCATAGTAACCAACGCTCGGCGTTTTGGAGCGGAGACTTGCCGCAATAAATCCTTGATGGAACCTTAACCCACTTGGATGATTACGAGTGCGCTTGCCGAGCGCCGGACGCCCGCACCGCCGACAGCGCTGCAAACGCTTGCCGGTACATTTTGTCACTTCTACTCTAGTATATGAATTATATGATGCTTTAAAATATTATGATATAAGTCGCTTCTGCCCTTCTTATGCAAAAGGTCAATTAGCAGGTGCTGATGACACCGAATTCCTTAATTTACCCTTTAAGTTTCTGGAGTTAATTAATAATTCATTAGTACCTATGTCGTGGGAGCTGCAACGGTCACTGCAGTGACCGGCGCGCACGCAGGTGCGCTGGCGACCTTGCGCAATGGCACATATACTCGGGTACATATCTAGCCGCTAACAAATGTATATCGGAAACCGCTTGCGAGATACTTTGTATGCGTTTCGACATCGGCTGTTTATGTTCAGCGCCCTAAACGTGTCGAGATAGAATTCTTAATAATATCGTTAGTGGAATGATTCAATTGTTGAACTAATATGCACGTTCCAAAAGTGTGACATCATCGCAGGCGATCGAGCTGTACGGCTAATGACTGCTAGATGGAAATATTCTTTGATTGACGTAAAGAAATCTGACGGCCGGTGCCAAGTGGGTCAGTGCGCCAATGTCGGGCTTATCATAAAACCATCGCTGCGCTACATACTGGTTAATTATAGTGCTAATGTGAGAAATGGTAGCGTTTGTTAGTGGTTGTGGTCGTGTCTCACGCATGTCATCAATCGAACGTCAGCGCTGCACCGCGGGCGTGACGGCCGGAATACTGGGTCAAGTACAACGGTGCTTTGCCATTCATTGTCACCGGCGAACCCCGGCCCCCCTCCCCGGCCCGCACCTCCCCCTCTCTCTGCCAGCGCTTGCGCTCGCGCATCGGCCTCGCGCCCACTGAACTTGACATATCGCTTTTTAACATATTTTTTGCCAATTATTCATGTCAGTGTTAACTTAAGTAGGTTACTTATGTTTCTGTAAGCGTCGCTGTTTCGCATGTGCTTTGTTATAAAGTTTTGCATTTTTCAAGACCTTCTTGCGGATTTTCTGTAAGTCGACAATGTTTCAATAGTTCATGCATATGTAGAAATGTTCCATCTTAGTTGTAAATAATGTTTCCCTCGTTGCACAGTGCACGCATTACGTCAGCTCTGTAATTGCAACAAACAAGTGTGACAACACTCGTTACTTAACTCATTGCAGGCTCCAATACAGCAAGAGTTTGATGTAACGCTCTGTGTAACCTCCTCGCTGTAGGCTCGTGATTTCGCATCGTAATTTTCCATCCCGAAGGTATTATACATTATATGAGAAGTGTTGCGGATCGCGAATAACACATCGGCTCCTCTGACATCACCCGAGGTCGACGGCCGCGAGCCTCGGCCGCGCAGCCTGCGGACGCGAATGATAAAATGCTAATGGTTAGAGTACATTCACCGCGTTAGAAAACCTACTTCAGTTCCGCACTTTCTTTATTGCATCACCGGCGTGTGCCGTTTCGCCGCACTCTCTTCCGCTGCGCCGCCAACATTGTGCAAGCGACCATCGCACCGCATCTAATGTGAATTCGGAATGCGACCAGTTCCAATTTCCAAATCGGAATCGTTTTATCTAACTGCGCTTCCGATGCAACCGTTGTGCTCACGATTTTTCATTAATTGAATACATTTCCGCACTTTCTTCGGTTACATCAAGCGGCTTTGTTTCGCTCCCCTCGGATAGGACAGGTGAAGTTTCGCAAGTTCAGTGACCTCCCCCCGCTCTGCGGTGCATCCGCGAACGAGATGCCCGCCATAGTGATATAATAAGTCTTCGTGTAATTCTGTTGGAGTTTAGAAATTACCATTTCCGCACTTTCCAAGTTACATCATTGCGTCTAGAAAAAAGTAACCGCGGGGTGAACGCCCGAATAGTCCGGCCATTTTAATTTAATGTTGTTGATCATTGCTTCTTCGATATTCGAGGGAGCGTTGATCCTTATATCTATGATCTCATAGTTCGATGTACCTCGGAGTGTAACAAAAAATATATCTGTGAGCCTCATTAGTTTTTTTGTTTATTTAACACCAGAAGTAAACACCTGCTTTGCTGCTGCTAAAGCATGTTGGAATTTTATGTTTTGATTTATATTCGTTATTAATTAAACTATAACACTCCTAAAAATAATATTGGTAGCACCGAAGCATTAGTCATTTATTCCGGGGCTTATCTATGACGATATCATTTCGCTGGAAATACTTTCTTCGGCCTAGTACCATTTCGCTGAGGCGAACAGCGTACCAATCAGAAAGTACCGCTGTTTGGCGTGCCACATTCGAACCGTAGCTGTAAACCTGATATATTATTGCTCTGCGGCTTGCTAACTTCATATTGGAACCATCTTCCAATAAGTATGAAAACACAAAGGGCATTGTCCGCGAATCCTAGAAGCCTGTTTATTTATCAACCACGATCACTCGAACGCAGCGTATTCGATCCACGTTCTCGATTCACACAATCGTACGGTGTTTGGAATTCTTCACCGTACAGCCCTAAGTACTTTTACTCGATGTGTGAGAATATTTTGTAGTAAGCAGAGATAGTTTTAAACTGTCATTCAGCATCGCACCTTTTCCCGTTTTCGAGTGGTTCACATTAGCGATGTTTACGCGTCGTTTTCAGCAATGCTTAACGGTAGAAACGAGTTCTCCTCTCGCGATGTTTATCCCGCAGAGATAAGTATTTATTTACAAACTTTGGACCAAAACAATTTTCATCAACGTTTGCGTATATTCGGTATACAATTTCCTTGTATTGTTTACGTCGAACACACGTTTAACCGCACTTTTGTTGTTGTATCAAAGCGTTTATAATCTGGAACGAGTACGAGCACAACCTTTGTTCTACATTCATGACAAGTAATTTAATGAATAACCAGTACATTGCTGCGTTTGCTTGCATTAAACATGCTAACTTATAGCACATGTAGTGATGTATGTCGGCCGCGGCGATTAGTTCTGTTCGAGTTGTACGGGAATGTAGTAAATGGTTTTGCGTGTCTTATCGCGGCGAGCCGACAGAACCTGCGTCGTCATTGGGGTCGTACGGACCCCAGTACTGTAGCTATTGTTCCTGCTCGATGGAGTTCAGATAATAATCGCGGTATGTAAGCACTCGCCGAGAGGCCTAGCGGTACCGGAGCTGAGAGTAATTCTGTTTGCAAACAAGTTCTTTTTTTATTTGACGTTGATGGCGAGTAATGGCTGTTTCCATCGAATCGAAATTCAAATGACGTGATCGGGTATTCTCAGAACTCCTACACAAAGTCGAAGCTTAGCTCGAGTGATCCACGAGCCGGGTGCATCGTGTGCGACGCAACGCAACTCATTTCCATACCAATGGCATCACAATAACTGCATGTTATATGTAACACATTTTCGCAACGGCTGACCAATAAATAAGTTCAAATTGTGTAACTTAACAAACAGTTCACTCATTAGATTACAAAATATTTGCTTATCACTCACGTTGCCAACTAAACAAATAAACAAGTGGTGAAAATTTTAAGGTTTATTCTCGTGATAAGATATGAGTGAAATGCTGATAAAAATCGCGATAAACGGTACTAGCGATGTCGTCACCTCATTTTATACCTTACACTCGGCCCCGAAGACATTGAATGCAATATCAAATTGAGACGATCATAAATCAGTATCGAAGAAAGATTTTCCTCTTAGTTTTTGTTGGAAATAAATCAGTTATATGTATACTGTCAAGTACAAAAATGTATTCTTACTTCATAATAGGACAGGTAATAGTTAGGAATCGACTGAGATTAATCCTATTTGTCGTCCCACGCGTTTCTGCAATCACGAAGTAAATGTATTTCACAAGGCGAAATCGCAACATCGCTTATTTCGCGTTTTCGAAATCATCCTGCGTCATTCATTCCTGCTTCGTACTTATGTACGATTACATTGTGTTTATTGTCTTTATATGAAATGTTAAAACGGTTTTATTGGTGTCAAAATGTCGCCATACCATACCGCCTCGTGCCCATATTAATGTTTGAAGTTTCATTATCATTTTGTTTATTATTCACGCTTGATTACATTTCGTTGTTTCTGTTTCGCATCGGTAGAACTATGTTAATTCCATATATTGAGTAGTTTTTGTAAATGTAATGAGTGTACCGTTAGTAACAAGTTAGTTGGAACAAGTCAGTCGGCGTGTTCGAGAGACAAACGCGCGCTTGTTTCGACTGTTGTGCAAACTACATTATGAAATGGAGCGTAAGGACCAGCCGTTTAATACATTGCGATAACTATGCGAAACATTCTGAGCCTAAGCGACGCTCTTACAAAACATCGGGTTACCAAAGGTATTAGGATGCTCTACTCGTCGCATATAAATCAGCCGTAACGTCAGCGAAGCATTGTCTCGTTCAATTTTTTCCATACATTTGCGCCACTCGCCAGATCCAATAGATAGTTAACCAACAGTTTCAGTAATGGTCGGCATTGCCTCGCCAGTTCGCAATACTCTACTCCGCTCGCTACATATCGCAAGCTCTTGCGTCGTCCGACCAGCGGGCATAGCTTTCATGATTAATCGTCGTTCTAATTTCCATTGCCTGTATCGCAACCCTTACGATGTGCCAACTGCTTTAACCTATATTGTATTCACGATGTGTGCGGGTGAGCATTCATCTCGCACCTTTAGCACTTCCGACTCACAATAATGACGAGGAAACGCCTGCGAGTGAAACAATCGTTGATTCCGGCTGCGTGCGGCGGAAGCTGCGCGGACGCATACGGATGCGGATTTGCTCTTTTTACTTATCGAGCGATCTAGACCGCATCTGTCGGGCGACATACATGGAACAGCTGCCCTTTATGGCGCTGTGCTGGTACTCGTTAGACAGCCTCCGAGCCACGCGCACCTGTCGCCAGGTGTCCTCTCGTACATGATTGCAGCTCACTCGCGTTCTACGCGCAGCGACAAACGCGCGCTTGTTTCGACTGTTGTGCAAACTACATTATGAAATGGAGCGTAAGGACCAGCCGTTTAATACATTGCGATAACTATGCGAAACATTCTGAGCCTAAGCGACGCTCTTACAAAACATCGGGTTACCAAAGGTATTAGGATGCTCTACTCGTCGCATATAAATCAGCCGTAACGTCAGCGAAGCATTGTCTCGTTCAATTTTTTCCATACATTTGCGCCACTCGCCAGATCCAATAGATAGTTAACCAACAGTTTCAGTAATGGTCGGCATTGCCTCGCCAGTTCGCAATACTCTACTCCGCTCGCTACATATCGCAAGCTCTTGCGTCGTCCGACCAGCGGGCATAGCTTTCATGATTAATCGTCGTTCTAATTTCCATTGCCTGTATCGCAACCCTTACGATGTGCCAACTGCTTTAACCTATATTGTATTCACGATGTGTGCGGGTGAGCATTCATCTCGCACCTTTAGCACTTCCGACTCACAATAATGACGAGGAAACGCCTGCGAGTGAAACAATCGTTGATTCCGGCTGCGTGCGGCGGAAGCTGCGCGGACGCATACGGATGCGGATTTGCTCTTTTTACTTATCGAGCGATCTAGACCGCATCTGTCGGGCGACATACATGGAACAGCTGCCCTTTATGGCGCTGTGCTGGTACTCGTTAGACAGCCTCCGAGCCACGCGCACCTGTCGCCAGGTGTCCTCTCGTACATGATTGCAGCTCACTCGCGTTCTACGCGCAGCGAGACATTACTTTTTGTGCACTTACTAGTTACGTGTCATCGTTAGCGTGAAAGCTATCGTCGTAACTAATCACAGCCTGTCGCACGATAATCTTATTTTTTTCTTTGTACACGTAATAGTGGTGTAATGACGATGATTACTCGTCCGCGATGTGGGAGCACCAGCTTTTTACTCGCATGTTTCCCAACACTTGGAAAAGTCGGTTTAAAACGTAACAACGAGTTATGAAAGTGAATACGCAAACGTGCTAGTGAGCCGGTTACCCGTTGATTCTTCGTGTAATATCCTGCACGACAGAATTCCTTGGTTTAAATTAGACTTGAGCGAAACGCGGATAATTATGACATTCGGGTCGTTAGGCCTGGGTCTACGGCGCCGGGTTTTCGAATATGTGTCGAGCGTGTTTATCAAATGGGCCTTGAAGATGAAGGGTTCAGATACAAGTCGTATTCTTTTCGGTATCTTAGTGTCCTCACACGTGTGCTATGTCAGTCGGCGAAAGTGTTTCGAAACGGACAACGCGGTTATATCGGGAAGGAGTCAATGAACGGAAGTGTTTCACGAGTGTGACATGCGTCGCGCTTTATCGCGACTTGCGTAACGCCGGGCTTACTTGCCCAATCGCGCCACACGCGGAACTCCACTGTTATGGCAAGTGGCTCGTGCTGCTGCGGTCGCAGGAGTCAGCAGGAATCTTGTTAGCACAAGTGTTGCAAGCTCTCCTTGCGGTTAGGCAGGCACCGCGGGTCGACGTACGCTTTCTACGAGGGCTGGCGTGTCTTTCTCCAGCGGCAGCGGCGGTGCGGCCGTGCGATTGCAAAACGCCGCTGAGGTCGCGCTTTCTTCGTTCGCGACGGGCGCTCGGAGAAATTGTTGCGACACGCCGCCGCGTACACCGACCCCGCGTTAGAAAGTCGACCGCTCACCGGATTTAACACGACATCGCGTAACGGTGTAATTGCAACGATTCGAGACGGAATTCGACGAGATTTTGGATACTTTTTGCGCACGCATTCCGGCCGCTTTCTTTCATTCATTACACAATCGTCACGTAATAGACGCGCGCGGGTCATCGAACGGTATCGTTCGTTTCGTAAACGTCGCGCGTCGACCACTCGGAGATGGTGCGCAATTGGCCAATTGCGTGCGGTAGTGCGTTTGCGCAACGGGCTCTGGAGTGGCGCCCGTTCCGCAGTCCGCGCGTTGCAACACGGGATTATTTCGGCGGAGGCGCTTGGACCGCCGCCCGGACTTGCAACATGCCATATCGCAACGCAGCTCATAATCCACGCCATTGTGACACGCGGCGGTGTGCGGACGCTGCCCGCCTGCCAAATACGGCCGCAGCGCATTGCGCTACTCGATCTCCTTACTTCATCGACAAGTCGCGCGATCAAATGTCACGGGTGCCACATCTCGCAGCGGATCAGCCATCCGCGCCTAGGTCGTACGCTGCCATTGTCACTCGGTTCGATTTTTAAACTAATACAATTTTGCAACCGATGTTCACATTAGCGTTTTCGCAAGCGGCCCAACGCTCGGTTTCAAAACTCAGTTCGACTTTCGTTATCGGTGCTCTGATAAAGCTAACTGTGCCGCAGTTAGCGCGGTTTTGAGACCTAAATTGTACCTATGTATGTAAACAGTTCTGTTGTCATGTGATAATAAATTGCAAATTAAATAAGTAGGTCCTCCCTGCCAAATCAGCATGAATCATCAAGCGTTGTCCAAGATATGGCAAATGGAAACTATACTGCTCTTATCAATTAGATTCGGTGAAATGTGGACAATTGCGTCACAACAACCGACATATAATTGGGCATGGTCGGGATGGTTTCCCAACGTATCCCGGCGGCATCTCCGCGATGTGGCAACTGGCCCCGCGCTTACGACATCACATGTCCCTACAATGCGGGTTACGAAAACCTGTGACTAACCGCTGCGCCACCGAGCCGCTCAGCTCGGAAACGGCTGATATCGAGCGTCAAAGTCGAATTATACATTGTCGACTCGGCTATTAAAATAGAGCCTTTCGCAATCTGTGCAACTGACACATCGGCTCCGATTTGTGTACACTCGGTTATGAAGAGTTTCCTAGCGCGAGTTGCGCAAGTATTCGTCATACAGCCGCGATACAAACTCGAGCAGGAAGTGCATGCATGTGTGGTGCATCTGTGTCTCGATGACTACCATTGTTTGTTACGAAACTGTCAGGGTTGAGTTGAGCAATGGCGGCGGTTGCGAAACGCGCGCCGGCGCATCCCGCTAATTGTGGGCGATCTCCCACACTGCGAGCGCCGGCCGACACGCTCCACATGCGCCCTGCTGCCGATACCCGCTACCATCGCATCACGATCAATCTTAATAACCGGCGACATGTACCCACACCGACGCATTAAACTAACATTATTGCCGATACACCACTTTATTGATGATCCACCTGAGCGCAAACTTGACCAAGAAATCTTAAGGAGAACGTTGCTCACTTACAAACGTGTAATTTTAACGAAATATTTCGTTAACACAGTTGCGAAGTTGTAAACGTGAGTCAATTTAGTAATAGAGACTGTTAAGTTCGGGTAGGTGGTACGTCACGAGCTCACGACTGCAGTAGATGGGGTGAGGTGGTGTCCGCAGCCCTGCGTGTGCGTTGCGTTGCGTAAAGGCGACGGTGTCCTTTCGCCCGCGGGCCGCGCAGCCCGCGTCCGAGACACCGCGAGAATCCTTGGAGGCCACCGCTCGGAACACGCTCGGAAATCCGGCCAACCTTCCGACCGCGTTACGACACCGTATAACTTATTTACACGTTGCGAAATTCGAATCGATTGCAACTGCAGACATCGCACTTTAGCCTTGCCGTTGTAGGGATTTAATTAGGATCAGTTGCGCAG
The DNA here is from genome assembly GCA_963856015.1 of Helicoverpa assulta. Lineage (NCBI taxonomy): Eukaryota > Metazoa > Arthropoda > Insecta > Lepidoptera > Noctuidae > Helicoverpa > Helicoverpa assulta. The sequence continues at coordinate 3,477,889 of CAWLCW010000008.1, forward strand.
TCGCGAGACCTAAACGGATACGAGGACGCCCTCCAGAGTCGGCTCCGCTCACTGATGGATTACAAAAAAGGGCCGGAGTGCAGTTGCAGGGTGACGTCACTTGTTTCGTCAACTAGTTCCCACAGCGGATCTGTTGCTACACCGAGCGATTACTGGCGGCGTCGCACGTGCCCGGCCACGCACGAGCGCTGCCCCGCGCATCCAACTTGCATCTACAGCTTCATTAGCCCAGGCGACGTCTGGACTTTACATAACTGTGCGCACACTACTTACTGGCGAGGTGTCGCGCAGGCCTACAGCATAATATTTCATTTGATAACCAACCGATGTTGCGACACTCTTAACGAGAGTAACCTTTAGCGGGAGCAAGCCGCTCCATATTGTCACGACACGATCACTTTGTAAACTGTGTTCATAATAAATAGCAATCGTTTATCTAACATCTGTATCAGAAGTATCGCAACGCATTATTAATACCTTGCTGCGGTGTAACATGGCTCGTTGGAGTCGCTGGCAGTGGCTGTCGGCAGAGCGATCTCCTCGCCGAGTCGTCAGTGCTCGCGACTCTTGCGTACGTCCGCGGACCAGACTATTTGTCAAACAGCTGAGACCGCAACTCAAAGGTTTTGTAACAACGCTTTGAGCAAACTTGATATTTATTGCCTTCAGCTTTCGGAATACGCACGGCCGATCGAAACTTACACATTTCCTCACGATTGAATGTTACAATTCGTGTCGACATTCTTACTTGACAATTATAGGGAATTTTATGTATAAATAGAGCAGGAGCTGCTCTTCAAATTGCTTAAGCTCTCCGTTCCCCTGTATATTATTACTAAGACGGCTAAAAATACCTCATGCATGTGTGCGTTTAATGCATATGTTGATTTTGTTGCATCGAACCGCCTACGCGACGCACCTGTCCTGTTTTACCTTGCCGTAACTAGATGTGGATATATTAAATAAAATGTTACCAATCGATGCGATGTCTATGCCTTCTAATCCTTTGACGCTAGTTAAGCACACAATTCATTTATGTCAGCAAGGCAGTAGGCTCAATGCGTTCCCATGAAACCGAAGATCGAAAAGTCCCGTTTGTCGCCCGATTGGAGTTAGTTTACATTCAATCATACGCGACGCAGCCGGTGTAATGTTTCCAACTGTGCATTTAATAATGCATTTCGAAACGATGCGGCCGCTCTGTGAAATACGAGGTCGCGCACGGTGAGCCTAAAGCCCGATGTGATGAAACAAAACCTATTGCATCATCGAACAGCTTTATTGTACGCTATGTAATTATTTACATGACATTGTTGCATACGCACCGATACTCTGCTGTATCCCCCGAAACTATTTTGCAACGTGAACGCGAACACATTTAATGTATAACGCTTTAATAATAATTAGCAGAGCGCGCGAATCGTTAATAGTGCGCCGTCAAAGCTTTGTGCACAAAGGGATCCATTTCGGACGAGTGCGTGTAGCGCCTGTGTATTATACTATAGGCAAACGATCGCGATTTATATGGGTCACTGGTCATGCACGTCAAACGCACGCGGCCCGACAATGTAGCCGGCTAAATGGGCCTTCCAACGCAAGATGAATTATGTACGAACATGCCTCACATAAGTCACATACTCTAAATACTTCCTGACCATAACACTAAACTCCAATTTGTTATTGTTTCAGAACGACGTTAAAACTGGAGTCGTTAGAAGACGCAGTAGTTCTCGACGATCCTGAGGAGGATTTACTTCAGGACAAGCGAGGATGTCCCGCCTACGTGTCGCCCGAGATCCTGAGGGCTCACCGGACCTACTCCGGCAGGGCAGCCGACATGTGGTCCCTCGGCGTCATATTGTACACCATGCTCGTTGGAAGGTGCGTATCTACCCTTGTCTGTCTCACGTCTCTGTAGAAAGAGTAGGGATCCGGTATAAAATTTGGGTTAGCAGCAATTAAACGCTTGTAATGAATGCAAAGGGCGCAGGGTGGGCGTCTTCACCTGCGAGGCGTGGGACTTACCGTTTGTAGAGATCACAAAGCGAGGGTCGCGGCGACCGTTGGCGACGTAGCCGTGGGGATGATCACCTGTCGGCCGTTACGCGCCAACGGCTAACAATTATATCACCCACATATAAATGAGGCTCGTGAAATCTTCGCCGCACCTGCCTCGGTCATGTGGCGAAGACGTTGCCCCCCGCACCCTGCCCCCGCCTCCGCAAGCACCTGCCGTTCGCGAGCCTTTGTTTTCTACTTTTTTTGGGCTCTCGCACCCGTAATTTATATACGAAATTCGGGATTTGGCTGCAATCGCCGGCATCACCTGTCGCCGGAAGGGTTCCATCGTACCTGAGTTTTTGTTTTGGTTTGCAGCTGCCCTTTCTAAATGACAATCGGATCGCTATTAATTGGGAACGCGTTTTGTAAAAACGTAACGATTAGGGACACTACTCTCGGCCGATGTTTAATGGTCCAGTCAAACTTATCTTTGTAAATGTGATAAGCACCTTTAGCTGCGTTTTTTGCTAGTTAGTGATCAGATTCGATACATTATTGATCTATCCTTCATTGTAACATCGGCCACTAAGATAAGGTATCTAGATAATGAATGACCGTCGATTAACGTTCCGTCTGTATTGTTTTAGGTATCCATTCAACGACTCTGAGCACGCGTCGCTGTTCGCGAAGATCTCGCGGGGCTACTTCGTGGTGCCGGAGTGCCTGTCGTCGCGCGGCAAGTGCTTGATCCGGTCGCTGCTGCGGCGCGAGGCGTGCGAGCGGCTGAGCGCGCGGGACGTGCTGCGGCACCCCTGGCTGGCGCGCGACCCGCGCAACGAGCTGCCGCCGCGCGCCGCCGCCGGCCACGACCGGCTCGTGCCCGACCTCGCCGCGCTCGACTGCCTGTAGCCGCCGCCGCCGGTGCTGGCACCGGACGCCCACTACTATTCCTTATTTATGAATTTAACCTAAGTTATTCCGGCCTCCTTGGGCTTGCGGTCGTCCTCACTGAAACAGTCCTACTTCGTCCCCGAATATCCAACTTTCAGTAAGAAACACCCCAAGCCAAATATGTCTCTGTCGAGATTTTAATTTAGTGATTAGGATCCATTGGGATCGAGCGCCCGGCGGCTGGCCCGTCCCGGACACGCGCTACTAATTTATAAACGTAGAAGCTCGGACTTCAATAAGAATCGCATAACTCCACCGAGGCAATACAAACGCACTGTTACAATGCTAGTACAGTTTTATGCGGCTTTTATTGGCACTATTTAGTTGAAGCTTTTACGAGCTGTGGTATAGTCGTAACGTTCATAATGACAGAATAAGTGAGACTGATATCGCGTTCTTGTGATCTAGCTGCGGACGAGGGGCGCCCAGACCTCGCGCATGGGACGCTGTTCCCTCGTCAGGAATGAGTTATTTATATGAAGCATTCAGTTAACTATTATGTTAATTCCTCATAAGCCTAATGTAATCATATCAATTTCACATCAATATAGATGGGTATATTGCATTGAAGTTGTTGCAGTAGTGTTAGGTAAATGACCTATGTATATTTTGTATTTATATAAAGTTATATCGTGTAATTGTGATCTCCACCGATGTTATTTAGCGATTACTTGATTGCCATTATGTTGTTACGCAGAAGTGATAGTTCTTTTGTTGCACAACGGTCAGTTGCTTCCATCATAGAGTTATTTTGATTATATTATTTTTGGTTATATTAAATCGTGATTATTCGGCTAATCAACAAGCGAAATTATTATTTGTTATTATATTCAACCGAAATTATGTTTGATAAAAGAAATATATACACTTCACCATGTACCGAAGATGGTTGAATTTGGTCTGTGCCATTTATTTAATTTAAACGTTATTTATTGTTGTTGTAATTGACGGCGTCGAGTCGGCACTCTCTTCCTATTACTAAATTATTTATTCCATTTGGTACTTGGTGTTGAGTTTTTATTTTTGATCTAAATCTTGTGATCAATTTTAAGTTTTAGTCTACATCCAAATTGTTGAATTGTATCAATCAATCACTCACCTTTTATATTTTGAATCATTTTTGTTTAATTTTTGTTCATTCGGGATCTATGTTGAATGGTTCAGTTGAAGTAGTCAAGTCTTTCATGTTGTTCATGAAAGTGTGTTGTACAATAGTAGCCTACTGTGTAAAATAAACTATTACTACTTTAATTTATACAAACTGTAAATAGCGCTAAGATATCATAAGGATTATTGAAAAAAAGAAAGAGATAGAGGGAATAAAATAATTTAGAAAAAATATATTTCATTCTTTGATTTACCCATACTTACTTACACGAACAATGGACATTACCAATCATGAAAATTGAGCACATCCTCAATTATTGGCTAAATATTATTTGGAAATCAAGATAAGGGAAGCAATAAGCAAGTCCTTCATTCATTATTATAACAATCAGTATTATCATACATAACATACATAAGATCATGAAGATGATCGGCGTAAGTATGGTCAGCAACAAAAGTCCAATAACCAAAACCTAATACTTGAACATTTAAATCTAAAAGCCTGGACATGAAATAATGGTATTAGTTGCTGCGCTGAAAATGAGCACAGCTTTGGCAGTTGAGATTTAAGTGGTCAGGTATTTTGGTAATTTTAATAAAGTTTTGACGCTGACTGTATCTACGTAAGTACCTACATACAAAAGTAAATATCCGAACAAGACACTGAAACGCAATGAAACGACAGGTAAATAAAAAACCAGGAGAGACAATAAAATGAAAACCATTGTTCTTACAATAAACGAAAATTCATGATATGATAGCGGAAGCTTAGATTAGATTACCAAAATATCGGTTTGCGTCATAAAAGCATTAAGATTACAAGAGGTACCGCGAAATGCTAGCAGACGTATTTTTTCAGGAAAAACCCAGTATTTTGATCTACATAAATATCTAAAAAAAATGCTGAGAAAGAAAATCGCACGGATTTAAGTTAGGTAGGTACCTCCTACATAGATATGTAGTTAGTATGATAGGTAAATTCTAAAACTGCATGACATTTTAGGAAAATATTTTCGTGGTAAATTAGCTGTGGTTAAGAGACGTTAGCGTTTATTTACCTTCCTCATAATACCTACCTATTATATTCTTAGAATTCTAGAACGTTTAGGAACGCAGTTTGTATGGTCAAGCATTATAATTTCGTTGATCTTCCTTCCTCGAAAATTATAATAATTAAAAGTGACATTTAGGTACACTTTGTTGATCCTACTATTTCACGTCCATTCAGTCAGGAATACATTCTTGATTGAAAGGCTACATGGTCAGACGCGAGTAGGGGCTTAAATTTTAATTATTGGATTGAAATGTTTCGAATGAGACATCATGTTAGGTATCTCTCATCGTCAGTTAAAACTTTAAAGAGAGTTAGCATCATAGCTATGCATGATGACCAAAATCCTCGGTCATGGAACATAGATTCTGGACACATGCTCATCAAATGTTTCTTCCTTTCAAACACAGACAAATACCTCGCTCACTTAGCTCTCGAAGCCATGGGTGTGTCATTAATTGTCTGGCTAAGAGTAAACTACGTAACATGACTGTCATTTTGTCATATCGTGTCGTCAGTTGTCTTCAAAACAACAAGTAGGTACGTGCATGATGCTTAATTACAAAGCAATATTAAGTGAGGGAAAACCATTTTTTTTCATAATGACGATGGCACATTATTGTGATAACGTCATTTTTGTTTTGCAGAACAATTTTAGCTTATAATTGGGTAATATTTTTATCAGAGCAAAGAGCAAGATGATGAGATTTATAAATCAAATGTTAAGCTTGATCTCTAAGACAGCAGACAAACTATTAGACTTTGAGGATACCAACCAAAACGAAACGTCTTAGGGTCAGAGCTTGCAGATGCTGTGCAGCGAAAGTGTTCGAAAGAGTTATCGCAATACACAAAGGGCTAAAAAACGAACATGGTGGGTTTTTATATACTTAAGTATCTAAGACTTAGAGACTCCGTCATGCTGCAAACGGTAAAAAGGGGGTCCTTTTGTAAATTTGAAGTGAAAAAGTGCTAAAAACTAACCTAGTTTCAATAAACGTTTTTGACTTTGATTTTGAAACCAATAACAATTAGGTGTCTATCAAATTAAGTTTTAAGTAAGTACTTAATATTTTACCAAATGTAAGGTTCACAATAGAGTGCGTAACAGCTGATCGTCAAGTTCCAATTAAGTATATTCGAGGAAATTATTTGACGTAACTTCTAAGTAGGTAGGTAGACTAGCGTTACATCACACTAGTGTTATGTGCATAGCCGATGCAATGTAATTACATTGTTTTATTCACATTCGATCGAGTGACAGTTCTCATTTACGTCTTCGTAACAATAATTTATTGGGTCCTCATTTATTGCGCTCTCTCTTCCTGTTAGCTACATACGAGATATAGTTTCGTAAAATTAAATATGTAACATTTACTTACGTCTCACATTATTGACACAAAATATAGTTATAATTATAGTTTATAATTTTACTTAAGCGACATACGATTCACATTCGACTGAGATTCAATCCCGACTCAATTACGATTGAAGCGTATGTGGCATTCCGCTATTTTTTCTTTGAAATAAACGTTTTTATCCTTTTCTGACATTAAATAATGAATAATTTTGTCTGCAAATGATTTACGATTGCAATATGATTGTAGAGCAAACTACCGTATAGACCAAAATCACCAAAATAGCAGACCAATCGCAAACCAATTGAATGTCGTTAGAATACGATTGGTCTTATATTAGTAGCAGCATGCCCGATATGGTTAAAACTGCTATTGCGATCATATTGCGATTCAATTTCTATTCGATTTTGACATTATTAACTTAGGAGAATCGGGCCCCCGGTTTACTCGGCTTCCCAACAGCCTTTCTTTTCTTTATTTACCTTAGCTAAGAACTGTTGAACCGATTTAAAAAATTCTTCCACTGTTGGAAAGCATCACTCTTCACGACTAAAGTAGGGCTATATTTCATCCCGGTAACAACTGGTACCTAGCATATAGATACAGCAAAGGCACAGAGGCGGTCTAGTTACGATAAGAAACCGATCATCCGTAGACTGATCGGCTAGCCATTAATTTTTGGGCGGGTAAGTATCAAAATATAAGTAGATATATGTAGTTATCGGCACGTATATTGGGCTCTCGGCGGAAGAGTGGGGATCGCTTTGCGCACTGTACACATCTATACTAATATTATAAAGCTGAAGAGTTGTTTGTTTGAACGCGCTAATCTCAGGAACTACTGGTCCGATTTGAAAAATTCTTTCAGTGTTAGATAGCCCATTTATAAGCCGAGGAAGGCTATAGGCTACTTTTTATCCCGGTACGGGAAGTAGTTCCCACGGGATGCGGGTGGAACCGCTGGCATAAGGCAATAAACCAATAAATCACTTCTGCGCAGGTGAAGGTCAGGGCTCAATATCCGTGCCGATAACTATAGGCAACTAGAATAGTATTTTACAGGTACCGCAACCTGTTAGCACCAGTTAGGGGCCGTACCAATCTAGATTATTCTAGATTATGGTATCATCTGAAACGTAATCTAGATGTGCCGTCAGCATGACTGTAATGATTTTGCATGGTTATCTTTAGCGGGGATATGATAATAACCTTTATATATTTTGTTATGATTGTAGATAGCTGTGTTTTCTGATTTTACTCACCTGGACACCCATGGTCTTTTAGTCAGAGTAAACGTCAAAAGAGATTTCTGAAATACAGAGAAAGGGTAGTCAGACTTTTGTCGAAAAATTAAAACTTTACAAAAAATAACGAATTCAATAATATACTTAACTAAAATCTCCTATGGCTGACAAATACTGTGCTGAAACTGAAAACTGTATTAAAATGTAACCATAGCCAAAGTGAGATAATCACGCATAAACATACATAGGTCTGAAAACCTCACCTCACTCAAGTAAGTAAACTCACTTCGTGTACCACGTCAACGCTTTTGATAACTCTTTCAAACAATCCGATAGCACTTGTGCTAGTACCTACAAATTGAACAAAATAAAGATCGCGCGAAAAATAAGAAAGTAGGTAGGCATAAGAAAATCCAGGAGTGAGGCGAGTCGTTTAGGTCTAGAGGATTCGATCCCGGTCGATTTTTTTAGTCCGGGATTTCGGGATTATCAACAGTTAATACCGGGATCCCGGGATAGTCCCGGGATTGCATAGGGAATAAAAAGTGGTAGCAAAAAGAAAGTAAAACATATCAAAATCCAAAATCAACCTTTTATTTTAAATCTTTGCTTAAATCTTTAAAAATAAAATAAAATAATCAACAAACTAGGCCCTCATAAAATCTTATACAATTAACTTAAAAAAAACCACTTCTTAAAGTTCGTCTAAAGAGATCAATGTTAATAGTTTTATTAGGCATTCTTAATTTATTGCACAAATATGAAGCAGCGGAAAATGCGCGTTCAGGCTCGATGGAGGTTGGAGGAATCTCTTGGAGGAAAAATTAGTCCCAAAAATCCCGGGATTAACTGAATTTAATCCCGAACCTTTCGGGACTTAAAATATGATCGGGATCCCTATCGATCGAATCCTCTATTTAGGTGCAATCCAAAGTAATCAATCATTTATCTATCTTTATCACCACTATTAAATAAATGAAACTCATCATCATTTTAGTATCATTAAGCTGGAAAAACCGATGTTATTAAAAAAACAGCGTGACACGTGATGCCAATAGCCAGAATTAATGCAGATTACCTTGGATCCAAGACTCGTGATCAAATGAGACTACATATTTTCATTGTTTTTCTAGATAAAAAGCCGTATTGAATCGATAATAATATTCGATCTGCTATTATAAATACTAGCTTCTGATTTTCGCGGCATTGGCTGTGTAAGTTTGCATCAAAACACAGCTTTTTTTTTAACAACGTCAAAAATCATCAAAGGGCCCATCGTTGTGGGTTAGCAGCGGTGAGGGAGTGTCAGACTCTTACTGACTAAAAACCGTCGTGTTCCGTCGTAGGCCTTTTATGTGCCAGGGCCGCGGTAACTCTATCGAACAATCCCGCAGGTACCTACTTAGATATCCTCGATGCTACAATATTATCTTCAGTCCGTCCGTCACGTCAGAGGCCGTCGGACATGAGAAAACTGATACCAGGGTTTGTAAAACAAGAAGAGGAGGGTAGGTTAATACTAAAATTCAATTTTACAATGGTACTGTGAGTGCAAAATTATACCATTTGTTATCAGCATAATCGCTATGGGAAAAAATCAGGAAAAAACACAAAATATAAATCTCAGAACATTTTATTTCTAATTACAATATTATACAAAATTAACTATATTACTTGATCACCCGTATGCGAATTATTACGGTGTAGCTACATGAGTCAAAGATTGCGAATTTATTCCAGGTAACATTAATTTGTATGCAGCTCTGTTATGAAATATAGGTACAGGAAAAATATTTGTTTGTATGATAATTGTACATGATGACAACATTGTTAAGAATACAGCTAACTGCGCAATATTTAATGTATGAGACACATATTGCGGCCAATTTTCACCGACTAAATAAACGTCTGTTTTTCTTTAAATGACTGTTTACAAAGTTGATGGTGAAAATTCATTGTAAACTATTGTTTTAATGACGTTTATGCTGTCAGTAAACTTGGGCCTGACTACGCAAAATTATACTTAAAATGCTGTACACTTAACAATCTCGTATTTCACAGATAAAAAATCTTTAAAAACGGAAATGACAATGCACATTTCTGAGTGGACTATCAGGAAAAAAATATAAAAAAATCATTTAGAAAGTCCAGGGAATAAGATAAAAATATAATAAATAGCGATAGTGACAAATTATCGAAGTTAAGCCCTCGACGTCACACTAACTACGTTGGAAAACTGTTGCAATGTGTTGTGAAATAGCCAACTCGTTTATAAACCCTTAGTAAATATTTTGAAATTATTCTACGACGCAAATTCAGACTGTAGTATTCAAAATAATACTCTCTTTGCGTATGTATTTGTATCTTCAAACATAATCAATCAAAGTTTGACAGTTCTTATCGCTTCGTAGTACGATGTTATTATCCAATATTTCGCCGAAATTAGTGTTATTTTTACTCTTTTCAGATGCTTTCTGTATTATGGTTCGTTATTATGGTATTGCTATCAATTTTGTTGTTAAAAAATCTCACCGTCTCGAACCATTTTTTTTTTGAAAATAGCAAATTCTTTAATTTCTACCCATCATTTAACCCCTGAAACTTTCTTTTGACTTTTTACTCAGTGACGGCAATACCAACATGATTTCGTTAATTTTATAAAAATAACTTTCTATAAAGGTGATATCAGATGCTTCACTCGAGCGAACGTTAACTCCACTGAATTCTTCATTCTATGTTCACATGGCTAGGAAATATGAAGTGTCTGACATCACCTTTACCCCCTTGGGGTACAGTCCCCTCCCCAACACAAAACAACAGCTCATATATAACACAGTGAGTCAGTGATACAAGTGGTAAGTAGTCTAGTGTAGTCTAGTATAGTCGCTCGGCCTTGCTGGGCCCGTAGGCGCTGGCGTAGGCCGCCATGCGACGCTCGAGCTCGGGCCTGAAGTGACGGATGAGGCCCTGGACTGGCCACGCTGCGCCGTCGCCCAGGGCGCAGATTGTGTGGCCTGGGGAAATTGAAAATCATTTAGTCGAAACTAGGCTGAAAATCACTTTTTGAACGTCTACAAAATAAACAAAGATAGTTCCCAAAACGCCCACCCTTTACCACTTCTAATATGTTATTGCTTTATTTAATTTGACAACATTGCTCCAATGCAAATTCATAGAAAGCAACTAATCAGCCATGGATTCATAAATTGAGTACTATAATATGCATAATAAAAAAGCTCAAAATAAAGAATTTTAATATCCTGTACAATGTAGTTCACGTATTTTTTGGAATGTTAATTATAACCAGCAAATGATTCCGGTTTCGTTAGAGCGGGAAGGAAAAGGAGTAGAAACCTGAATTGTACTGTTGCGTTTCACTTTCATCAGCATAGAATTAAGGTATCTAAAGTGTAATGTACGATAAGAACACAGTTCCAAAAAATAAGGAAAATATTATCAGTGTTTCTATCTTTGTCATAGGTTTTTGGCAAAATGAATACCTAGTTATAAATATGTATTTTCATATCAAGAGCGATTCTTAACACATACACTTCCTGCAGCCCAAATAAACAAAATAGCCTACGTCCTTGCTCAGGGTGTACCTGATATAATTGAAAGCCTGCCGGGGCTGCGGGATTGTTCGAAAGAGTTAGAACACGACGGATATAATTGAAAACTGATCAATAGTATCGGCGTGAAAGCCGGACTGACAGACACGGTTACTTTTCATCATCATCATCATCATCTCAGCCATAGGACGTCCACTGCTGAACATAGGCCTCCCCCTTTGCTCTCCACAGATACCTGTTGGAAGCGACCTGCATCCAGCGTCTACTTTTGCATTTTAATATTAGCAAGGAAGTAAAAATAGTTAGGCTAGTAAGGGTTTGTCATTCAGTTTTGGGAACAAATATAATGACCACCATAAAATGCTTTGATACCCTTAGTTTTGTAACCAGAAATATCTACTGAACACCAGAAAAATAAAGTCTAAAAATGTAATAGTACCAGCTATTTTAGCCACGACTTCACTTTAAATTGTATTCGACCACCAAATTTAGTAAATGATCACCAACTCTTGACGACCAAATTAATGTATTATTTTTGCCTATATAAGTCACTGTGATTGCCATAAAATGTAGGCTTATTACCAAATAAAGTATTATGATGCCATATTAAGTTATGTGTCCGGCTTGCAATGCATGCGTGAGTGTCAGTATGACAAGTGACAGGGGAAAATGGAAGTAAATGACATATTGCGCCGACCCCAAGTAAAATTGGGAACAGGGCAGGAGAAAGAAGAAGAAGAATGTGTTTCTCGAAAACACACTCTTATCGCACTGTTTAGAGGCATGCAATAGACAATTTTCCACCCTAGTGCAGGAAAAGGGTCCCCATAATGTAATTACATTTATTGTATCAGGCCGAACTTATTTTTTTGAAGTCCGTTTACTTAAACAGGATAGCGAGATGTAAAAACTTTGATTATCATTTTATATTAAAACGCTGGTATAATTTTGATGATCATTTACTACTTTTGGTGATCATTTACTACTTTTGGGATAACAATGATTTATTGGGACTCATTTTGCTTAAATAGGATAGCAGAATTTAAAAACTTTGGTTATAATCTTACTTTAAAATGGTGGTTTAATTTTGGTGATCATTTACTATTTTTGGCTTACGCATGATTTATTTTGGAGTAATTTCACTTAAATAGGATAGCAAAGTGTTAAAACTTTGGTTATAGTTTTACATTAAAATGCGAGTTTCATTTTGGTGATCATTTACTATTTTTGTCTGCTATTTGTTACTATATCTGGTGATCAGTTAAACATAAGCCTTTAGTTTTGTCTGTGTTTTTTTTTATACTTCATTACGCTTCGTTTAAAATAAGGTACATAATCTGTCGCACGGGCCTAAGTCATTTGTGAACCTCAATACATATTTGAATGCAAAACTTTTTACCTTTGTTTAAACAAAACATGATACCTGAGATTAAAGTGATTGTTTGTGAAAGTTTAACAAACAGTATTTAAACAAGAGCTTATGCTAATCATGTTTGTATACATTTCTTGACATTGTAGTATTTTTTGTGGTTACGATGTTTTAAAAATTTTTTGATCCGAAAAAAAGGTTTTTGTGAATAGCTGTTACCATGCCACTAACAATAGTCTATTTATTTCAAGACTTCGCCGTTTCCCCGGCTTCCCAAGGAAACTACTTCCCGCAATCGGATAAACAGTAGACCATGACTTCTCATTTCATTTAGCCGGGCTAGTAACACTTACTCAGGCTCTAGAATCTACACTATTATTTTAATCTACTCAGTATTTTAGGCGCGAAAGCCTGACAACAGTTTCGCGTTTGTTATATCAGTAAGGTATCATAAGGTATGATTAAATACATATCATGTGACAATTTGCCTGGCAAAACCGATTTCGGTAAAAAATACAGCCGCAAAAATAGCTGAGTTAACACAATAGAACTATTATCTTACCTTCAATTTGTTTGGAGATTTCCCATAACATGTCGATTTCTTTGGGTGACGCATTTCCTTCGACCATTCTGTAACAAAAAAATATTCACCAATAACTTAGGCATGGTATTTTGTTCATACAAAAGCAATTGAAAGAAAGTTTTAATTCCCATTGTATTATTGTTTGGTTACTAAACCGCTCAGGTATAAAAAGGGGATTATCTCATTAAAAAGGGCGCACGTGTTATTTAAATACACGTACGATAGTGTATAATTAGTGTTAAATAAATGGTTTTTCTTCCTTTCCTCTTTCATACGGACTAATGTTTTCGGCACAGTCATTTTAAAATGTGGCTGTCTATTCGACATAATTTTGTGTATAAGAAAGAAATGATGCTAAAAATTATGGCACACTAGCGCCTTTATCGGCGAATTTAAGAAATAGAGGAAGATACCTATATGTCTTTTTTAAATATTTAAAAGTGGAAAAAAACGGCTAACCTTCAGGACTGAAGGGCATCTGAAGGAAGAAAATATGTTAAAACAAAGGTGAGTTGCGCAAAAATACTTCAATTATACGGCGGTTTTCCAGTATAATTTTTCACAGCGACCGTGGACTCGTCCATCACTATACTGTCCCACTAGTATACACAATACTAGCTTCTGCCAGCGGTTTCACCCGCATCCCGTGGGAACTACTTCCCGTACCGGGATAAAAAGTAGCCTATAGCCTTCCTCGATAACTGGGCTATCTAACACTGAAAGAAATTTTGAAATCGGTCCAGTAGTTCCTGAGATTAGCGCGTTCAAACAAACAAACAAACTCTTCAGCTTTATAATATTAGTATAGACTAGCTTCTGCCAGCGGTTTCACCCGCATCCCGTGGGAACCTCGGCACGGACCCGGATAAAAAGTAGCCTATAGCCTTCCTCGATAAATGGGCTATCTAACACTGAAAGAAATTTTCAAATCGAACCAGTAGTTCCTGAGATTAGCGCGTTCAAACAAACAAACAAACAAACTCTTCAGCTTTATAATATTAGTATAGATAATCCAGTAACCCACCTGTATATAATCTTGTTCATCCATGACACTCCCTCGCGGCACGGGGTGCACTGTCCGCAGGACTCGTGCTTGTAGAACATGATGAGGCGGGCGATCGCCTTCACGATGTCCGTCGACTTGTCCATTACGATGATGGCGGCGGTACCGAAGGCTGATTGAGCCGCTACTAATGCGTCGAAGTCCATTAGGACTGTGTCGCAGACGCTGTTGAGAGAAGAATTGAAGTATAAAAGTTGAAGTATGAAATATTGGCATGAAGGTTGGGACGTCCTAACGTAACTGTCTAAAGGAATTATGAGCGTTCTCAGGCTATCAACGGCCAGTCATGGGTATCAAACGATAACCCTACCTAGCAACTTTTACTACTGACACTATAGAGATGTTTGGAAAAAAATATTCACACATTAGTGCAACATACTGTATGGAGAAAAATCACGTTTTCAAAATTGGATCGGCAATTTCAAACATAAGTCAAAGTCAAATAATAATTTATTTCATTTAGGCCTTTACAAGCACTTATGAACGTCAAAATTATAACTAAGTTTGATCCTAGTTGCCCATTCCAAAAGTAGCTTCCTATGGAGAAGAACGGGCAAAACTCCATGGTTACTCTTTTTAAAAATAATATGTTATTAGTTTGTATGTATTGATACATACAGTAACAGCATGCGAAGATCATGTAGAATCGCATATTAAATTTATGCCAAACAAGTTTTCCTTGGTTGGTAACTTTGGTTAGGAATTTCATATTCTTTTTAATTATATATTAATATTTATTCTTTTTAATAATATATTAGCTTCACTAGTAACTTACTATGTATGTAAGAAAATCTTGGAATCATAATATGACCCACTTCCCGGTCTTCTATTAGGATGAAATTCGGCACACTACTAGCATGTTTTTTTTAGGTTTTTAAACTATTAATTTATCAAATGTACTCACTGCTTAGGAATGAGCGGGGTAGACGATCCTCCGGGAATGATAGCCAGCAGATTATCCCATCCCCCCACCACTCCTCCCGCGTGCCTCTCGATGAGCTCCTTGAGGGGGATGCTCATCTCCTCCTCCACCGTGCAGGGGGTGTTGACGTGGCCGGAGATGTTGAAGAGCTTGGTGCCGTGGTTGCGGAGACGACCGAACGACGCGAACCATGCGCCGCCGCGACGGCAGATCGTCTGAGGAGATGTTTGTGTGAAATATAATATGGAGTTACATCTTAAATCACACCTTCTTAGAATACGTTCAATTCTATTTGTCTTGGGCCATATTGCATTCGAACATTACGATGCAATCCAGCATTACGATTTCTTTACATGTGGTACATAATAAGTCAAAGTTTGACTTATCGTTCAATACAAATTAGAAGGAAGTTTTACCCCACAAAATAAAATGTGTGTCGAGATTTTCGCATTCCCATTGAAGAGGCCCACATATACGGGGATTGGAAGCCTGATTGGGCTTGCCCTCAATATTTCCTTTGAAACTCTTATAGTATGCTACTATTTGAAACTTACTGGTGACACAGAGATAGTCTCCACATTGTTGACAGTTGTAGGGCATCCAAACAGTCCCACATCAGCAGGGAATGGAGGCTTCAACCTAGGTTTCCCTTGCTTGCCTTCAATGGACTCGATGAGAGCGGTCTCCTCGCCGCAGATGTAGGCGCCGGCGCCGCGATGCACGAACACGTCGAAATCGTAGCCCGAACCGCATGCGTTCTTGCCTATGAGACCCGCTTGGTAGGCCTGGAATTAAATGGTAAGTTCAATTAATAATTGACAATTAGTAATGGATGTTTAGTATTGGTGGGTTGCACCGTTTACGTATATAGATAACTGAACTATTACAGTTGTCAAATCGCTAATTTGACCAATGGGCGGCAAGTTCACGGCTTGGCACCCTTAGAGTTATTTGATGCTTGATAAAAAGACATGATATTTTGATTTAAAAGTACCAGATCTTAGCTAAAGAATAAATACTTTGCTAGGGGTCCTAGGCGCTACTTATCAGTTTCTAATATTCATAGTAACCCTGTTACGTATTGTCATTCTCCATACATCCACACATTCTCCACACATTAGCATCCTATGGTATCTAATTAACACAGATATGATTACATTACTATTGATATGATTACATTAAAAAATCCTTACCTCAGCAATAGCAACCTGCAGATTACTGGCTTCATTATAAAACTCTCCTCTAATATAAATATAAGCAGCAATAGCTCCGATTGCTCGGCCAGCAATCAGACACCCTTCCACCAGCTTATGAGGATCGTGTCTCATGATCTCTCTGTCCTTGCAGGTCCCCGGCTCTCCTTCATCAGCGTTCACTACGAGGTACTTTGGACGTCCGTCGGAAGGCTTGTTCATGAATGACCACTTCATGCCGGTGGGGAAACCGGCGCCACCACGACCACGGAGCCCTGACACCTTCAGTTCATCTGTAAATGTTGAGATTTTGTTTGTCTTTAATACATTTTTAGGGTTCTGTACCCAAAGGGTAAAACGGGATCCTTTTGATTTCGCTCCTATTTCGTAGGTTCGTCTATCACCAAGCTGTATCTCATGAACCGTGATAGTTAGAGTTGAAATTTTCACAGATGATGTATTTCGGTTGCCGCTATAACAACAAATACTGAAAACTAGAATAAAATAAATATTTTGGGGGGCTCCATACAACAAACGTGTTTTTTTTTGATAATGGTACGGAACAATTCGTGCGAGATTTCGACTCGCACTTGTCTGGTTTTTTTTACTAGTAACATGCTTAAATAATATTATGATTTTAGTTTTCCAATTTACAAATTCTATGCATATGTATTAGGGTGTCCCTTATATGGCAAAAAAAAATTTTTTTTAGAATTTCGAAACACATACCCTCCAATTTTTTTATAAATGCTAAAAATTAAATTATAAATTTAAAAAAACCCCCGACCCAAAAAAGTGCGCAATTATTATGACAAAAGGTTAAAAACTCTAAACCCTATAAAAAGCAAAAAATAACTTTTAACACTACGTAAGTATAAACTAAAGCATGTTAGACTAAACTAAATTTTGTCGTGTCGGGGGACCGCTCTAATTATCTAATTAAGATTCGTGTTTTTTTTATACGAATGTTGTAATTAGGTAGGTACCTATCATTTGATTTATGTATTATGTATTTTTGAAGGTAAAAAGCGGTCCCCCGACACGTCAAAATTTAGTTTAGTCTAACATGCTTTAGTTTATACTTACGTAGTGTTAAAAGTTATTTTTTGCTTTTTATAGAGTTTAGAGTTTTTAACCTTTTGTCATAATAATTGCGCACTTTTTTGGGTCGGGGGTTTTTTTAAATTTATAATTTAATTTTATTTCATGCTTTTTGAAGGAGCTCCTTAATTTTTCCTTCATTTAATTTATTTTAAGATGGGGTCGCTATATGCGATCTCGGCCTAAGGAAGCTGTTTAACAATCCTCATGACAAACTGGCTCTGGGAGAATTGCACGTATTGAGAAACAATAAAGATTAAAGATTTTCAGGAAAAAAATAAATCGGTTTATCCATTTCACTCCGGCATTCCAAGGTTTCATCCGCCACATCCCATTTCCAGCATCAGGTTCTCGTCAATTAGAAACGTGAAGAGAACTAGTCAAGACAAATTCAACGAGCCCAAACTCGATGGGTTTACTAAAAGGCAGTTCAGGGTTACGTCTCCTATCTTCGTGCCCTAACAGCAGACCAGCTCAGTGGTTCCAGAAGACATTAGTGTTTCAAATTTCAGATCCCACATATGCTTGCAAGTAAACTGAGCGTGTAACGTTCCTATCACACCTTACAAACGAGCTGATGACCTTGAAGACCTGAACCGATTTCCACCAAACATAGCTAAGAACACTCCCGAATGACATTCCTTTTAAACAAAAAAAAACCGCATTACAATCGGATCATCCGTTTGGGAGCTACGATGCCACATACACACACACACACACACACACACACGTCAAACTTATAACACCCCGTCGTTTTTGCGTCGGGGGTTAAAAATGTACTTAAATATGAAATTTCATATCTGTAGCATGATTGCAACCTGTGCCGACCGAGCTCTAAAGTTTAATAAAAAATGGTGTTTTGGTCTGACATTTTGGTTTGATCCAAAACTAATTAAAATGCAACAAATAAAGTAAATATGAGTAAAACTGAAAAAAATATCAAGTCAAACTTTTATTTAAATACAAATTATAATAATAATGAATTAGGGTAACTTCTCTTTAGTGTAGTTTTTTTACAGTCTGGATACAGATTTCTATGTTCCTGAACACAACGCAACAAAAACTGTTTTTGCTCTTCTTCAGCCGTGATAAGACCATTAAAATCTTGCATTAATTTAACAGCTCTTTCAGTTTCCAATTCGCGGTAATCGTCACTAACAAAAGATTTTTCCAGTTCAGTCTTATAAAAAGTTAACAAAGATGTAATGTTTGTCTTAGCAATATGTGCTTTAACGAAATTACGAGGTGACTCAATGTTATCAGTGTTAATATTTTTCCAATTATCTCTTAACTTTTTGAAAATTGGAATATCTGGGCTACTTGTAATATGTTTTACCTTGGTTTCAAAAACAGCTTTAAGGACCAACTCATAAACATGATGACGACAAGCAAAAAGCAGCAATTCCCTTTCTAAAGTCTGCTCCAAAATAGCACAAGCTCCACTGAAACGGCCAGTATTGGAAGCTGTTGTATCGCAGCACATTATCTGTACTTTGTCATGGAGGGTCCAGTCAAAGAGAGCAGTTGAAATGGCTTTAGCTTGATGTTTTCCTGAAGAACTCTCTAATTTCGGTACTGCAAGAAGCTGTTCTCTATCGTCAAATGAAGCAATAATTGGCAAGCGTTCTTCTTTTGAACTTTGGAAGTCAGTTTTTATTGCTTCTGCCCTGGATTTTCTCGCTTGAGTACGAACTCGCTGAATCGAGGATTTGTTTATAGGGAAATCATCGCTGTTCAGACCAAGCGCTTCTACAACCGCATGGAGAATGTAAACTTAGTCCCTTATGCTTAATTGGCATCGCTCTAAAGCTGCTACCAGTTTAGGAGTTATTAAACTTTTCGTGCCTCTTTTAAAATTTTTTTCAGGGCAAGGAATCTGAGTACTAAGTTCAGAGTTCGAAATCTGTTCCTCATCCGAATTCTCAAGACATTCCAAGTTATCTATCGAAGAAGTAGATGCAACAGCCAATAACTCTCTTTGTTTTACCTTTCTTTCCTGTTCTTCCAATCGTCTTTGCCTAACTCGTTCTTCTTTCTCCGCCAATTTTTTGTCGATTCCACCTGAGCATCCCGGTCGACCTGGCTCTCTCTGTTTCCTTAAGAAATCTTTGTCTTCCTCTATCTTCATTCTGTCAAAGGCATCTGCATGTGCAATATCAAATAAGTTATCAAGGTCTTTTACAACATTATTTTCACGATTCTTGAAAGTCAACTGAGTTTTCTTACAGTTTTTTTGCAGCTCCCTCCAAACATGATATAAATCAACAAGTTTCTTCACGCAGTTAGGGATTGCCTTCGTAGGAATTCTGGCTTTTTCCCAAAATATAATGCACTCTCTTATAACAAGATTCGCACTTTCACTAACAGTCAGCTTGACTTCACGAATATTGTAAAATAAAACGGTGAGAACTTGTCGATTAGATGGTAATTTTGCACCATTTATCTGGTGGCTTGGCAGTCCGATAAGGAAAATATTTTGTTTATCACTTCGTAATTCCACAGACATTTTCACAAAATAAACAACAACGCACTAACAATGTTAAAAATCACTTATGAAATGACAATTGAAACTCGCAATAACAGGTCGCCGCGCTGCTCCCGCGCAACTTGTATGGACAAGTTAAAAACTCAAGTCGGCACGGGTTATCGTTTATAAATCGGGCTAATATTTATTTCTAGACCAGCGGTTCCCAAATGGGGTTCCGCGGAACCCTGAGGTTCCGTGACAGGCCCTCAGGGGTTCCGTGGAAAATTCAAGATTTCCATATGGTAAATCGTTTCACTTTTGACAATATTAAATTATTATTCATTTTCAATTAAATTGTTTTAAAAATTGCATTCCAAAATTCCATTTAGGCACCATGACCTACATCCATTTAGGTCCATTTAGGTACCACTCAAGTACGAGTTCGCGACAAGTGGCGGGGGAAGGCCACGGTAGCAGATAATTTAATTTCGTTTTTATAAATAGTAGATTAACTTAATACCTCTAGGTCTTCGGCAATCGGCAAAAGTAGGTAGCGAGTCGGCCAAAAATCACCCCATTTTTTAGGCTTATTTCATCGCCAGGATTTACGTTTTCATACATTTGACAGGACGTGAAATGACACGGCATACGAGTATTTCCAGTGACAATTTTTACCATGAATCAAAGTATGACATTATTTCCAATTTTTGCACCTCCGCGAATCCGAAAATTTCGCGCTCGCTTCGCTCGGGACTCCATGTTACGTGTGATGCTTTTATGTTCGTTTAATTAGTCAGGTATCAAACACCCAAAAAATTTCGCGCTCTTCCGTCGAGGTTTTCTTTGATGTTTATTTTTTATTCCTCTGGTTCAGAAAAAGTAATAGCGCTTTCTTCGCTAGCTGCTTCTTATTCATTTGCATTTGCTTTTTTGTGTGGATATTGTACTTTTTGAGACTTTATTAATTTACAGTGGTTTTGTTTATTTTGTGTAGGTACTTAAACTAAAAAAAAATTCGCGCTCGCTTCGCTCGCGATACCGGCTGCCGCTGAATGTCTTCCAATGCTAGCGGGTGCTTGGAGCTTCGTCTTTTAGTTTAAAAAAATCGCTCGCCTCGCACTTGTACAAACCTAATCTATTTCTTTTTGCATTTACTTTGTCAGTCTTCAAACTGAAAACTATTCATATAATACACAAAGTCAAGGGCGTACGGCAGATAGCCATGCTATGCCTGAGTAAGTATACTGAATATGTCTCTAACCATATAACCATTTGGTGGGCTACCACACGCCACGAGCCGCACCTAAGTGTATTTACGTCTTTAGTTTACTTCTTACTTGAGCTAAGGTTCCGCCGAAAAATGGTTAAACGAAAAGGGTTCCGAAGCCAAAAGAATTCGGGAACCGCTGTTCTAGACTATATTAAGTCCATACAAAACTTTTTAGAAGGTATGCGTAAAAACATATTGAAGTTGAATTTTAAGGGACACCCTAATATGTATATTGAAAGCTGGACCTTGTTTGATTGAAAATGCTAATCTCAAAAATTCTGCTGGCTGTATTTTTAAGAAGAATGGCATAATACTATTTGCTTGTAGACCACTTATGCAACATTGCAACTTGCAGCATCCTACATATTATATCCTTACTGTATGTACCTCTATCATGTTAAATAATATATCTATATTGTCGCCCAGCAGTGAAAACCACGTAAGTGTTTATAACAACATTTTACAGGAGGAAAACAAAACTGTCTACTGACAAAAATGTATGAGCTTATTTTGATACAGGTTCTCATAGCACGTCATAAATAGCGCTAGGAGTAGCTGATTCAAAAGATTGCTAGAGTAGTCTGTGCTTACCAAGAACTTTATCAATCCAAAGAACAAATATATTTTATTTTGAGGAAATGAGACATCCGAGGTTTTCACTGCTGGGCGACGATATTGCACAATAATAACATTTGAAAGAATTTAAAACAAAATAGTTGTTTAACTGGTTCTGGTTAATTAGTAATGTCTCAATGTAATTCAATTAATATTGTGATTACCAGTATATAATTATCATTTCAGTTGATTCATTGTGCATCCATATAATATTAAACTTTTGGTGCTATTACTAGTTCCATTTACTAAGATAAGTTCTGGGTCATTTATAAACTGAAAATTGTGTAAACTCCAACATGGCTGGAAACAGGCTATGCAGATGATGATGATGATGTGAAAATCTCTTCAATTTAAATTCATACCGTCTTACCACAAAAACTTTTAAACGTCAGTTTAAGACTTGTCTAAAAAATGACAAATTATGATGTTGACATATGGTTCATTTTGCAGCCACAATTTTTTTAGACAAGTGTAAAACAGGTGGTTAAGTTTTTGTAGTAAGGCCAATTATGTTTAAATATTTATTTTTTTAATATGCAGCAGTACAAGCCTATAGGTCTAGTTTACTCTTCAAGGTTAGGATTCAATATACTTTGTTTTTAAATCTTTTTATAAAACTTCTACCCTTATTTAAAGATAAAAATTATGGACTATTTTACAGACATACGTGCTCTAACTCTTTAGAATTGTGATTGTTTCAGTAATACAGTACCTTTCACAAACAATAACTACTGAGTACTTAGTCATTATTTATTTATCAAAAGACCAGTTCCAAAGAATGTTGAGTACTCACTGACAATCCAGTCGGTGCCCTTCAGCAATATTTCCTTGGTCATGTACCAGTCGCCTCGGCACATCGCAGCCTTCAACCTCCAGTCATGTCGCCCATACAGGTTCGTGAACACCCTGTCACAATCTGACAGTGGCCCACCACGCTCCTTGCCCGCAGGCTGCTGTTGCTGACCTTGGAACCGCTTCTGACCATTGCTGACACTCACCAGTGGGCCAGCAATGCCTAAAACGAGACGTAAAAATTATGTAAGTCACACTGCGCACCCCAACAACAACAATTATTTACGGGTCCACGACTTTAGCTTTTGAGATCCTTAGGTACTCATACAATTATGTAATGTCGGAACATCCTAATTTGTTTATATACTTCCAAATATGTACCCAATTGCGATTTTGTCCTCTGAATTACTCTCGCCAGCACACCAGCCATCTTTTCTAAAGTGTCAAAACTCAAAATGTGAATGACATTTACAGAATTCAAACAAAATTAGTTGCCGTAATTTAGAATAAAGTTCACCACTTTCTGGCAAATTAAATCATACAAAATTGATTTTTTATGTTTTCATTGCTACGAATTAGAGTAAAGTATTGTCAGAAATGCGCTATTTGCTGTTATGATTATTGCACATAATTTTCTAGTTCGAAACTTTTGTTACAATGTTTGAATCAACAAATTTTAATTTACTCAATATCCGGTAAGTTAAAAAAAATAGCAACACAAATAATACGCTCCATTGTATTCAGAACCGAACATGATGAGAGAAGAACATAATAAATAGATTGCAGAATTCGATGTTTATTTAATGAAAAAACTGTGATGAAATAAAAGTAGACATGTTTATTGACACATTAGTAAATATTTATTATCGTCATTGTTGTAATTTAACTGTTTATTTTTTCAGAACGATTTTGGTCCTATCTTGGCAAATCTTATCAAAACAATGAAAATGTCATTTGCATATGTCAAAGTCCATAAACAAAGTCCACCGATAAAAATAAAAAATCCCAAAAAAATAATTAAATTCAGTGTTTTACATATGTGTTTATGAATATTAATTAAATTTATTAGCATAGCACCTTTGACCTAGTATAATAAAAGTACATATTTGCAATAATATTTTTTCCAGAGTATTTTGCGTGTGTCATATAAGCCGACGTTATCGCATCACTTAATTTACGTTTCCAAGCTTCTGTCTTCCAAGAATGGCTGCTGTCATTCCAGCTGTCTCTAAGCTCACTTCGAGGATTATAAGGATTTTAGGATGTAACCCTGGTCCTATGACTCTGCAGGGCACCAACACTTACTTGCTGGGTACTGGGCAAAAGTAAAGAGATTTTTAACTTATTTTTTTGTCATAGTTCTTGTTTGTAAATAATGTAGTTTCTTAATAGAGTCAGTTCTTGGCTTGTAATGATAGTTTAAGGTGCTTTTAAATAAATATCTATGTATGTTTCAGTCGGATACTCTTAGATACGGGTGACAAAGACGTGAAGGAATACCAGAGCCAATTAGCAGAGCTTGTGCTGGCTGAACAAGTGAACATCGAGCATATAGTTGTTACTCACTGGCATCATGATCATATCGGTGGAGTCGAGAACCTGTATGGCACTATAGCTAGTAAGGATTTATTTACAAAACTTGTAGAATAGAAAGACTTCCGGTTAGACTGGAAGCCAACCCCAACATAGTTGGGAAAAAGGCTCGGAGGATGATGATATAAATAGAAAGCCATCATCATATGTTTTAGATTTATAATTTTTGTCCATATCATCCTCCAAGCCTTTTTCCCAACTATGTTGGGTCGGCTTCCAATCTAACTTTTCCAGACTTTTTCTAACTTCCAGCATAATTTTTGTCTATATCAAGGTAGCAAATCTGTTACTGATAAGATATTATTTGGTTGTGGCCCATACAGTTAGAGGTCACGACAATTATCTTATACTTTGTACAGTTAAAAAGTTATGTAATAAAAAAATATTAATTCATATTTTTTAGAGCAACCAAAAGTATGGAAGTACAGAAGAAGCCCTGATGATGACCAGGATGAACTTTCCCAAATATATCCCATTCGCTGGTTGACAGACGGCCAAGAGTTGAAGGTGGAAGGTGCTACCGTGAGAGTCCACCACACCCCGGGCCATACTACTGACCATGTAGTCCTAACACTTTTGGAAGAAAATATCCTGTTTAGTGGAGACTGCATTCTGGGCGAAGGGACAGCAGTCTTTGAAGATTTGTATAATTATATGAAGAGTTTGAATAGGATATTAGAATTGAAGCCTTCTGTTATTTATCCGGGACATGGAAATATTATTGAGGTAAACAATATTTTTGTCTATTCACTCTTATTTAGAAACTAGCTTTTGCCCGCGACTTCGTTCGCGTGGAATAGTGACTTCCGGCAGATTTTTGGTTTGACCAATAGATGGCGCTATATGTCCAGAATACATTTTATTTTTTACTAGCTTCTGCCAGCGACTTCGTCCGCGTTAGATTTGGACTTTGTGCAAAGAGAGGAAGAAATAATAATCACCCGCCTATTCAATTATCTAAATCTATGCGTACCTAGCCTATTGGGATGAGTGAGAGTGTTATAAACGTCAGAGTAGACAAATATAATCAGAAAGCTCTGAACTGCTTAGCAATCGGAAGTTACACGTTATTGTGAGTCAACCATAAAAGATAGACATATACTGTCGTGGGATGTTTTTTACATAATTAAAAGGAGAACATTTCCGTCATACGTGGTTTCTATATAGCTTTAACCATTAAGGCTGCACACGCGACGGAAGCTTAAAAAATGGAGTAACTTTTCCCGTTTTCCCAACATTTCTCTTCACTGCTCTGCTCCTATTAATCGTAGCGTGATGAAAAGTATCCTATAACCTGCCCAGGAGTATGAAGAATATTTGTGCCAAAGGACAATGCCAGGGTCTGGGCTCAAAGTTTGTCCAGCAGTGGGAGTAGTTCCAGCTGGTTCCATAGTGCAATCTGAACACGAAATCCAAATATTTTTGAAATCGGTCCCAGAGGTCCCGAAAAAAACCGGTTCAAATGTTCTCCATAGATAGTCACTTAACAAAGGCTGAGCCATTTGCCCAGTAGTGAAAGTGGTCGAAATAGGTTCTTTACTGCACTGTTAACACGAAATCCAAATATTTTGGAAATCGGTCCCAGAGGTCCCGAGAAAAACTGGTTCTAATGTTAAACTTGAACAGTCACTTTATAAAGCCCAAGACATTTGCCCAGTAGTGGGAATGGTTAGAATAGGTTCTTAACTTCACTGTTATCACGAAATCCAAATATTTTGGAAATCGGTCGCAGAGGTCCCGAGAAAACCGGGGCTAATGTTAATCTTGAACAGTCACTTTATAAAGCCCAAGCCATTTGCCGAGTAGTGGGAATGGTTAGAATAGGTTCTTTACTTCACTGTTATCACGAAATACAAATATTTTGGAAATCGGTCGCAGAGGTCCCGAGAAAAACCGGTTCTAATATTTAAACTTGAACAGTCACTTTATAAAGCCCAAGCCATTTGCCCAGTAGTGGGAATGGTTAGAATAGGTTCTTTACTTCACTGTTAACACGAAATCCAAATATTTTGGAAATCGGTCCCAGAGGTCCCGAGAAAAACCAGTTCTAATGTTCAACTTGAACAGTCACTTTATAAAGCCCAAGCCATTTGCCCAGTAGTGGGAATGGTTAAAATAGGTTCTTTACTTCACTCTTAAGACGGAATCCAAATATTTTGGAAATCGGTCCCAGAGGTCCCGAGAAAAACCGGTTCTAATGTTAGCCAGCCATTGTTAGCTAGCCATTATAAGCAGCCACAAACCTAACAACCTCTTTTCTTGAAATAACATTCAGATAGTTAGTGGTTTCACTGTTAATAGGATAAAAAAAACAGGAGTAGACGTTTAAAGGAAATTGTTGTTTCTCTTGCTTTTCAGTCTCTATCTACCACAATCAGTCCTAAGTTCGTGTAGCGTCATGCAATTAATATCCGTAATGGCAATGGAAAAATCTTATCAAGACGAATAAAATAAGCTCGAACACGAGGTAGTAAATAGATACCGTTGAGGAGTTCCCTCGTCTCACTGTCGTCTCCATCGTCAGGTCAGGTTTTAACCTCCACTGTTTTGTGGTGTCGGAGACATATACCCGAATAACAAGTTTTTATTCGATATGTGCTTACAATTTCCGAGAGTTCCCTATTGTTTTAAGGTTTCTATCACCAGACCCTGAACCGAATAACAAAGGAACCATTTGGAAAGTAGATCCTTTCAAACAATAAAATGATTGTTTAAATCGGTTGGTAAACGACGGAGCTATGCACGTACAAACGTAAAAAGAATACAAAGTAACTGAGAAACTCCTCCATTTTTTGAAGTCGGTAAAAAAAATTCTCGTTCAATACCTCGTATTTGTCGATTAATATTATAATGCATTTCAATTAAGATAATAAAAGTGGAATAGTTAAGAGTTCGTAAGCATATTTTTCGTAATATTGAATAAGAGTCAAACCAGTTTTTCTCAGGACTCCTGGGATAGATTTCGAAATATTTCGGTCTGGGGCCTATTATAAGCCTATGGAACATAATACACTATGCAGTTACCGTGGACAACTCTTGAGCCCAACTTCCATACAAAGAATAGCATTGTCCTTTCATTAAAATCCGTCGAGTAGTTTTTGTTTCTATAGCGAACATACAGACAGACAGACAGAAAGACAGACAGACAGACAAAAAGGGAAATGCCCATTTGATAAAGAAGGTTTGGCCAAGTAATGCCCAAGAAAGAAACAAGTTGTAGGCATTAGAGTTGACATCGTAGATAACGAAATAACTAAAAATGTTTACATAGAACTTGGTGGAACATCACAAACTGTAAACAGAAAATAATGCTAAAAATACATACATATATTTTTTAAGTTTTTATTCAATCCAATACTTAAAAAATATCCAGTACTGAATCCAATGTAAAGCCAAGGTCGTCATCGGGGGCGGGTACGGGGTCCATAATCGTAAACATTCGTCGAAATATCAGAAACGCAGTAAGAAAAGATACAAGTCGTAAGAGCACAGCACAAACCAAATTGTGAAATACGAAACGTCAACGATAAACGTCAACAAACAAGAGCATTAGGGATGGGACGTAGGATCAATTTATCGAAAAATCTATATTTGTCATAAACCGAAAACACGGAATCCTTGAAAGGAGTCGCATAAAATCGTGTTTAAAGGTACATCAATCACCAAACATTTTGTTTAATGATAACAATACAATGAATATATATTTACAAATATTTTTTTTAGTTTATTAGAAAATATTTAAAGAAAATCGATTTTCAAGAACCGGTTTTTAATAAATCGACTTTTTCAATATGGGTTTCAATCCCTAATTCTCTATTTTGACAAGACTGTCATGATCGTTACAGCGGAAGCGGAAGTATTTTAACAACTGAGTTCTGAATAATTTCATCTTTTTTTTTCCGGGGTTTTTTATCAGATAAATACTCGCAATATTTAAATTAATTATTTAGTATTTTTATTGTATTTATCACATAGATGGGCAAGTACTTGGCCAAGAATGGGCATTTCCCTTTTACTGATTGCATTTTTGGCATCAGTATCGATCCCTAATCACCCCCTGATAGATATTTTGGAAATATATTTAATGTACAGAATTGACCTCTCTACAGATTTATTATAAGTATAGATTTTAAATTTTTTTTTGTAATAAAAACTATCCTATGTCCTTTCTCAAGCTCCAAACTATGTCTGTACCAAATTTCACACAAATCGGTTCAGTAGTTTAAGCGTGAAGAAACGACAGACAGACAGACAGACAGACAGAGTTACTTTCGCATTTATAATATTAGTTAGGATAAAAAAGAATATACCTCGTGTGTTCATAAGTTTTGAGACAAAATAAAAGTTGCATATCTTTTTAAATAATTAACTTGTATTTATAAAAACAATAGTAAACATTAAGTAAATAGTAAGTAAAAATTAAATATAATTATTATTCAAAATGACCACCCCTGTTTTTAATACATGCCCTTAGGCGATTTGGCCAGTCATCAATGGCGGCACGAATCTTTTCCAGAGGAATTCGCTTCGCTTCTCGGACAAGAGCTCGCTTAAGTGACTCCAAGTTTGGGTGGGACTTTCGGCAGGCTCTGAGCTCTAATTCGGTCCATAGAGAATAATCTAGCGGGTTGAGGTCGGGGCTGGAGGAGGGCCATTCATTCGCCGCAATGAAGGCCGGCACATTTTCCTTCAGCCAAGCTTGAGTGGTTTTAGCCTTATGGGATGGCGCCGAGTCTTGCTGGAAAACCCAATACTTGTTATGGAATAGGGTATTAGACAGGGGTTTCACAACAGTCTCTAGAATGTCACTTTGATAATTTTTGGCTTTCACCTTGACGCCTTGTTGGCAGAAATGAAGCTGAGTCACACCTTCGTACGAAACTCTCCACCATACCATGACACTAGCCGGATGATGAGTACGCGAGACATTCCGTGCTGAAGCTGGGACATCCTTGCTACTTTTGGCATACACTTTATTGTTTTGTCGGTTGAACTTTTCTTCGACAGTAAAGATTTTCTCGTCGGTGAAGAGTATCTTCCTCGCATCGTGTCTCCTAAGCAGTATTGGACAACGTTCGCGTCGCAATTGACGAAGGCGATCGTTTAAAAAGTGTACTTTCCTACGGCTATACGCCTTAACCTTGAGATCATATTTCAGTATTCTGTTGACTGAAACGCGCGAAATATTGGTCTGCAGAGCGAGTTTCTTCTGAGTGCGACATGGATTTCGGCGAAGTCGCTCTCGGATGATTTTAATGTTCGCAGGCGTCCTCACAGAGCGTGGACGACCACTTCTTTGCCGATCTTGTAAAGAACTTGTCTCCTTGTATCGTTTAATAGTGTAATACACGAAGTTACGGCTCACACCAAAACTTTTCAGTTCTCGGAAAATGTCCATAGGTTTTCTTCCCACCTTAAATAGTGAAATGACGGTCGCACGTAATTCTTTTGTTCCCTCCATTACGAGAAAATTTAAATAAAATAATCCGAAATCATAGATATTAAAAGTTAACATTCCAAATTCAAAATTAGAAAAAAGAAATATACAGCAGCCAGTAATTTTTATTTAATTTTTATAAGTAAAAAGTTTGTCTCAAAACTTATGAACACACGAGGTATAGTGTCACCATATGACTATAGGATACCATTTTAGTTAGCTGTCCATACAATCTTCAGAATTCTAATGATAAATCTTTCCATTTTCAGGACCCAATGAAAAAAATAGAATACTACATTGCTCATAGAAACCAGCGAGAAGCCCAAATATTGGAAACATTAAAAAAGAACAAAGAAAAGCAACTGAATGAAATGGACTTAGTTAAACTAATTTATACTGAAACCCCTGAAAATTTGTGGCCTGCAGCTGCTTACAATGTCAATCATCATTTGACTAAATTAACCAAAGAAAATAAATTGTATTGTACCACTACTGATGGGGAAACTAGATGGCAATATGCTGGCAATGTAGAAAGCAATTTATAGAACTTAATAATTAGTAAAAAGGTCCCATTTGATTACAACATTACAAATTCAAACAAACCTTTTTAGTAAGTAATATTCAACTTTGTTCACATGTAAGAGGAGTCAAAATTGAATAAACTGAATGTAAGTGGTTTGTTGCTATTAGTAATGTTGTTTCAAATGGTAAAAGTATTATTAATTGTTATTCTGGTAAAAGGTGTTTTTATAATTTAGAATTGGTGCCATGAAACCTAATAAAATAATATTATGTATTACAATGTTGTTATTGAAATTAGTGGTTTTCTTTATAATCTGACTCTCATCACTCTCTAGGAAAAGAAATCCAACATAATGGTTTGGAATTACTAAAAGATAGACATAGCCTATAGTGTGAAGACGTTAGGAAATGAGTAGAAAATAAAAAAAGTATTCTATAAATTAACTATCCATACATTTTTTATTTATATAATGTTTAATACAACATAACATTCCATTTTACAAAAAAAGAAAACACAACAATGTGAATTTCGAAAAAATATGACAAGGTTTCATGGATGTTATGTCCTTGCTCTTATAAACTAATTTATTACATAAGTAACTTATTTATTAAATTATATTTATCAACATGAATGAGTAGATTGATAGCTCGATTGTCATTATTTTTAGATGGTAACACCAAGAGGATTTGTCTAAAGCCCAATCAGCGGTTGCCCTTCATAGAGCTCTGAATAAGTTCACTATTAAATTAAATAACTTATAAACACACATTTTAAATTGATTAGATTACACTTTGTAGTTATGAAACAGACCCATGCTGGTAAGATACATTTCAATGATTCATTTACTAGCCAATTAATGTATAATCTTAATTAATAATTTAGCTGCACCAATACAATAAATAAGGTTTCAAGGAGCCACAACCAGATATGATTGCTATTCACGAGATCAAGAGTTGTAGAAACACATGAATAGAAATCCATTATGCCTTTTTTTATTTAAATTAATTTTCGGATTTTCAATGTCAATAAATAATTTTAAATCACAACTAGACCTACACAATTGATATAATTTCGCAGTTGTAAGAATCAAATAAGACAATCGCGCCATCTTTAATTACGTGTCTACAATGTATATTGGGCTATCGTCGCATACGCTTGGGAGGCGGCATCATATCCGAGTCGTCGTGGAATCTATGGTTGTCTATGTAGTCCAATAAGATCTCCTTGGTAACCGGGTCCTTTATGCTTTCGCAGACGGCTGGGGAAAATAAATAAAAATAATAAATGGCAGATAAAGTCAAAATATACGTTTTCACAAGAATTAATCCAGTAAATACGTAGGGAAATATTAGCATGTCAATATTAAATTGTTATGCAATTTAGGCCAGTCCTATTTTATTCAAAACTAGAAGAAATGAATATTACGGAATTGAGGTCAATGCCCACGTATTACTTTTTAAGGCGAACGCGACCTTGACTAACATGGCAGTCAAAAGCTAAAACATCTCCACAAAGTATTATTTACTTCCCCTATTACACATAAAGCACAATACCAAAATAAATAAATAAAAATAAACGATACTTACAAGACGCAGTATTAAAACTATTAGGAAATGATTTGTCAGTTCGCTCCCTCATGAAGACCCAGCGTCCGTTCTCGAAGGTGCACTCAATAATTTTATTGTCGAGGTGTTTGATGTCTTTCGTCACTTTCATTGAAGCGAAGGGCTGGTCCATTTTACCCACGTATAAGTACCCCACTTTTGTTGGCAGGATTCTGAGAAAACAAAAATGTATGAAGGACCGATTTTTTTTTATTCAGGTAAAGATAAAGATAAAAGATAAAAGATATTTTATTTGTAAAACATGAGTATACAAGGTGTTAAAGGTATAATAAATAAGAATCATCATGTTTTGCCGTTATTAAACAGCGTACAAATATTATTGTAGTAATGCAATTATAATCGATAAAAAAATGTCATAATATTAGGTGTTTAGGAAGTCTGTCAAGCTATAGTAGCATCTCTCAATTAGATATTTTTTCAAATGTATTTTAAATAGTTTTAAATTCAAAGTCTTTATTTCTTTTGGTATTTTATTATAGATAACTGGGGCCAAACATAAAATGCTATTGTGCATTAGTGTTGTGTTTGATCGAACTACACATAGTTTAGTATTATCTCTCCGGCTGCGACTCACAACATCCGAGAGACGATTAAATAAATTTGAATTTGTTTTGACAAAAATTGCAGTTTCATAAATAAATAAAGATGGTAGGGTTAAAATTTTATGTTTTATAAAATAAGGCTTGCAGCTGTCTGTGATATCTAATCCAAACATTGCCCTGATACATCTTTTTTGGGATTTGAACAGCATTTCCTTATTCGTGGAGTTGCCCCAGAATAAGATGCCAAATCTTAACACAGAACCTACGATGCCATGGTATGCCGTAACTAATGCGTCTGAATTCACGACATATGAAAGTTTCCATAGGGCATACGACGATGTACTTAATCTTTTATTAAGTTCTTCAGAATGAGCCTTCCAGTTTAATTTTGTGTCAATGGTTACGCCTAGAAATTTTGCTTTTTCTGTAGTGCTCAGTGGTGTACCTTTATAATTAATATTTAATTGGGGAGTGGCTTTACGTTGGCTGAACCACATAATTTTAGTTTTGCCTAGATTTATTTTTAGGTTATTATTGGACATCCAATTGATTATCGAGGAAATAGTGTCATTGATTTCATTTTCATATAAACTCATACTCTTATTTTCTGATTCAATAACGACAGTGCTATCATCAGCAAATAGCGTCATTGGATGTCGTGTGACTTTGGGCAGATCATTAATATATATGAGAAATAGGAGCGGGCCCAAAACGCTTCCCTGTGGCACACCGAACTTAATTGAACGTACATCTGATTTAAATATTTCTTCTTTTTTCTTCTTTAAATCTATTCGTGTTACTTCCGTATACTGTTTTCTGTTCTTTAAATAGGACTCCATGAGTGCTAATATATTTCCTCTTATACCGTAATCTTCCAACTTTTTTAATAGGATATCATGATTCACATAATCAAACGCTTGTGTCATGTCACAATATATTGCGCAGACTGGTCTTTTATTATCCACATTTGTGATAACATTTTTAATGAAATTATAAATTGCCATATTTATCGTTTTGTTTTTGCGGAAACCTTTTTGCTCATATGCTAAAATATTGTGTTTTTCTAAAAAAATGTAAATTTTGTCATTTATATATTTTTCGAATATTTTAGAGAATATTGATAGTAATGCGACTGGTCTATAACATTCTAGTAGTTCCCTATTGTCCTTCTTAAATAGAGGTTTAACGACTGATACCTTTAGGTCGTCCGGGTATGTTCCCGTGACTATACATAGATTTAAAATATGACTTAGGTGTTCACAGATTGAACTCGCAACGTATTTAAGTATCTTCGTAGATACTTCGTCATGCCCTACGCTACTAGTATTCTTGAGGGATCTTATAATATTCATAATATCGTGTGGTGAACTTGGAGCCAGAAAAATTGATTTCTCATATTTATCTACATTTGAATTATTACTGTAATCGGATCTCTGGGTGGGTTTTATTTTATCTATGAAATAGTTGTTGAAAGCCTCAGTGATTACTTGAGGGTTTGTTACCTTATGATCGTCAATGAGTATAGATGAGATAGCATTCTTCTTTATCGCGTTATTTTTTGTTTTATTAATAATGGCCCAAGTAGTTTTACTTTTGTTGACCGAAGATTTTATACTATAATTATTCTGTGCCCTTTGTGTAAGTTTAATTATTTTTTTAAATTTTTTGCTGTATGTTTTAAATTTAATTTTGTTTAGTTCAGTAGGGTTTGTTCTGTAATTCCACTGTAATTGTCTCTTATTTTTGCTACATTTTTTTATTCCACGTGAAACCCATGTTGGCTTTTTTTTAATTTTAATTTTTAGTTGCCTATATGGGAAGCATAAATTATACAGTAGAATAAAATTAGTCTTGAATGAAGCAAAAGCTTCGTTTGCATCATTTGTATCATAGACTTCAGAGAATGTTATACTATTTAAGTGGTTTTTAAACTTTTCCATATTTTCTGTACTGTAATCACGTCTACGTATATACCAATAATCTAATGAGTACTTTTTGTCTACTGGGATTTTAAGAAGTTGTGATGTGTGATCAGACAGGCTAAACTCTATTATGTCTGATTTACAATTTTTAACATTATGTGCAAAGTTGTCAATGCAGCTTCCACTTTTAAGACGTGTAGGTTTCTTTAATTCTAATTTTAGATTAAAATTTAAAAGTAGACATTCTAGCTGTAAAAATACATTATTGCGCTTGAGAGCATCTATGTTATAATCCCCCGCAATTATGACATTTTTCCTCTGATTTTTTGTAATTAATTTTAACATTTTTTCAAATTGCTCGAAAAATATACTTATGTTATTTATTTTTGGTACTCTATATAAACATACAATTATGGTATTACATGAAACTAACTCAACCGCGCAACACTCAAAAACTCCGCTTATGGAGAACTTAGCGACGTCAGGGATTTCTTTACATTCATGTTCTTTCTTTACAAGTATACAGGTACCACCTCTTTTGCTGTTTTCCCTACTATAACAAGCTACTATGGAATAATTACTAATACATAAATTTTTTTCGTAACCCTGCATCATGAAGTGTTCAGTTATGCACAGAACGTCTATTTCATCGCCCTTCTCTGATAGCTCATCTAGACAAACAGTGAGTTCTTCGGACTTATTTAGTAAGCCTGCAATATTTTGATGAAGTAAATTGATAAACTTATTAGTTACGAAAAAACTGAGAATGAGGCTGGATATCCATGTACAACATTTTTTTTGGTAGTCTGTTTATATTAATAGATAATGTAGTATTAAAACAGTTTAGAAGTCATAAATCATCATAATTAGTATCTCGTAAACTGTTTTTTTTTTTTAATATTTTATGTTTTTTTCATAAGAGCCTATTTGAACTAAAAACTTTGACTTACCCCTGTCCACCCTGTGTAACAATTTTTAACTTAAAATCTACACTGTTCATGTGACTTGGCTTCCACTTCAGCACATCTTCGCAAGGGCCCGCTATGTACCTCTGAAAAATAATAAAAAGTAAATAATAAACAAACGAAATTTCGACACGACGACTCTGATGAGTGGGTACTTTAAGGGTGAGTTGCACCATATAAATATAGCGATTACCAAAGCATTACCAGCTGTATACGTGCCGCCAATTGGTAAAATCGGCGATTTGACAACTGAAAATGGTTCGGTTATCGAAGTTAAATGATACAACTAACCGTAAGAAATTTTCGAGTGAGCATAGAAATAAAACAAATAACGAAATCTCTATTTTACATTGACTCCAAGTTCCTTGTCGCAAAACAATGATATTATATTTTCAACCTTACTAGCATGACATAAGACTAAAATTCGGTAATAAACTCTTACTAACCTCCTTAGAAGGCTGGAATATAAGTCCATCAGGCTCATGAGACAATGTCTTAGCAAACTTCTCTCCTAACAGCTGTCTGGCCATCGGCAACTCCCAGAATTGTTTCAGCCGTATACTGAACGGTTCCTGCTCCTTTTTGATTTTACCTTCCTTCATAGCTTGGTGCCTGAAATGGAATAAAAAAATTGAGTTTGGGTATATAAAGGTTAGGAAATATTGGTGACTTAATGATGTTTTGCAAAATTGGCAACATAGCGCGCGGGACACCGCTGATATGCAGCGGAGGTGCCCCGCGCGATAAGTTATTATAATAAATAATTGGGGTTAAAGTACGAAATTGCCGATTTGTACTGAACATTTTTTTTTTAATTTTTAACAAACTTATTTAGTCAAAATAGTTGCCATTATTATCTATACATTGCTGCCATCTAATAGGAAGGTTATTTATGCCTTTACGATATAACTCTGAGGATCTAGACTGCACAAACTGTGTGAAAGAATTTTGTTCTGCCTCCTAGGAAGAAAACTTCTTGTCACGCAGATAATTGTACAAATCACAAAAAAAAAATGGTAGTCCGTTAGAGCAAGGTCTGGTGAATATGGAGGAAGATGAATAGTTTGCAACTGCAGTTCCTGAAGAGTTAAAACAGTTTCTCTTGCTGTAAGAGGTCTCGCGTTGTCATGGAGCAATAACGGTGAAGGTCGATTCATGAGTCGTGGCTGTTTTACTGCTAATTTTTTCAACATTATTCGGTGTTCGGCTGGGTATCTGGGTAGTTTGACTAGGATCGGCTTTCACCGTATCTCTTAATTCCTCTTTAATCACCTGTCAGGCGGTCTTCCTCGTGGCTCGTTCTTCAAGTCGAAGTTTCCACCACGAAAGCGTTTAATCCAAAATCGCACGGTGCGTTCATATTCCGGGCATCAGCATTGATATTCCGGGCTGATTCTGCCGCGTTACTTCCGCGTCGGAACTCATATTCAAAAATTACTCAAATGTTCGCAGTATCCATCTTTCTTGTTTAAGTTGAATAACAAAAACAATTGAACATCGATAATCAAATTTTTCACATATTTTAAAAGAAGAACATCACATAAACCGTGTGAAAAAGTTTCATTCGAAAACCTCAAACCATGAAGACTCTATGGCAATTCAAAAAACCTACTAGAATGAAACGGCAATTTCATACTTTAACCCCTTATGGATACATTTTGTGTTTGAAGGGTAAAAAAGTACTGAATCGATTTGAAAAATTTGTATGTAGTAAAACAGTGGGTAACAAAGACTATATTTTATCCAAGTACGGAAAGAAGTTCCCCGGCACGCGAGTGAAAAAGTGCGGGAATCAGCAAATAATGCACATTTTTAGAAGAATATCACCTAAACACATATATAGTATTATATATAATTATAGTGTGCTTAATTGATTAAAAATAAAAAGTTTAAAATATATTTAAAAAAATGAATAAACATTTACCTAGGATTAACGATTTCATTCTCAATGTAACTCAGTCTAGTTGGATAGAACTCCATGCGGCCCGTGTCCGTCCCCTCGAAGCTGATGACATCATAGCACAAGTACCGAGGTATGTCCTTGTTGTCCACTTTATCTATCACCATTTCCTGCAAATTGTTATAGATTAATTAATCAAGTCGTGGTGGCCTAGTGGGTAAAGAACCAACCTCTCGAGTATGAGGGTGTGGGTTCGATTCCAGGTCAGGCAAGTACCAATGGACCTTTTCTAAGTTTGTATGTACTTTCTAAGTAATCTTAGACACCAATGGCTGATAAAAAGGTGAAGGAAAACATCTTGAGGAAACCTGGACTATATAGTCTGAAATCACCAACCCGCATTGAGCAAGCATGGTGATTAATGCTTAATCCTTCTCCGTGTGAGAGAAGGCCTGTGCCCAGCAGTGGGACGATAAAAAAAAAAGGTTGTAACAGTAACAGTAATTAATCAATACTTATATAAGTACCTAACAGAGAATAAACATTACCTATTTTATTTGTTTGTAGGTACTGTAAGTGCTTCGAAACTACTGAAAGTTTCAGCCGAACCCCGACAAAATATAGCCTTTGTCACCTGGGGATAATGTAGCTTCCCAATGGAGAAATAATCTTTCAAATCCGTTCCATAGTATCCAGCGCCGGCTCAACGAAACTTGGCGCCCTAGGCAAAACATTGGAACGACGCCCATAAAAAACACAACAAAAAAAATACTAGGTACAGTAGGTGATTGCAATTATTATTGTTCACACTGAGTAGGGCTGCCATTTCGAATTTCGCCAAACCCGGACAAACATTAAAAAAACCCGGACATTTGGAGTAAATTGCATTTTTTCCCCGGACGAGTCCAATTTTTTTTAAAAAACAAAACAAGATCTAATTTTTAATATTCCATATACTTAAATTCAATGAGGTGCTTCCTTACATGAAAAGTCAGGGCCGTCTCTAGCTCATGTAGTAGAAGTATTGAAAGATTGTGACTTAATGTATTTCAAATGTCATAAATAAGAAAGCTCATATGCTCACATCACAAAAAACTGAAAAGCGAAGTTGCCGCGAGCGTAGCGAGCGCGAAAATTTTTGAGTTTTGGGTCACTAAAGCACCTAAACTTGTATAATAAAAAAATCCGTAAAGTGAAGAAGCCGCGAGCGAAGCGAGCGCGAAAATTTTTGAGTTTTGGGACACTTCGACGTCGGCAGCAAATGCTTGTCTATTTGTAATTTTAAAAGGTTAAACTTCCATACAAGGCAAGCAATCTCATGTATATTATGTTTTCAACTCGTAGTTGATGAAAGCGAGGCAGGCTAGGAATTGGCTTGGTTGGTGGATTTAATGATTCTTATTGAAAAACCTGTTTGACTTCTTATCCTCTCAAATCGAGTGATCGTTCTCTGAAATCTGCTGGCCCTAGGCCTGCATGGCGGTGGCGTGGGCGCTCTGCGGTGCCTCTGAGCCCGCGGCGCCCGGGTTATTCGCATACCCTGCACCATAGGTTAAGACGGCCCTGTGAAAAATGTCCGGGTTTTCTCCGGACACTTCTTGAAACCCCGCCCGGACGGCCCCCGGACGGCCTCCAAACGAGGACAAATCCGGGGAAACCCGGACGGATGGCAGCCCTGACAATGAGAGTCCGAGGAATTCACTTAGGTGATTCTCACACTGCCCCGCATGATGCAGCGTAGCGCGTGGATGCGTGTTCTTCCGTTGTTTGTAAGTATCTCCGTTTGTATGGAAAACACGCACAGTCCAACACACTGAAAATGCATCCACGCGCGTTAATGCGGATCACGCGCATACACACGGAGAAACATGCACCCCCGCGCGTAGGTGCGGGGCGAGACGCAAGGTATGGCACACCGAATCCCGCAGTGCCGCGCGTGATTTTGAATGGGCGTGACGTATGTGTTTGAAAATGGATCTCGATGAGGGCCGCCGTGCGTGAATCTACAAATCGCACGTACGCGCGTGAGTGCGCAAAAAACCCGCACGAAGATGCAAATCTGCATTCCCGCAGGAACGCGCGTAGGTACGTCGACACGCAACATGCAGCGTGATGCGGGGCAGTGTGCAGATCGCCTTAGCGCATAGAGTTGACGGAGAACACATGAGATAGTTAAGAGTGCGCGGGCGGCGCGGCGGCGATGGCATGCGTGGGGAGCGGCGGGGAACGGGACGGCGGCGGCGCGCTCCGCGAGTTGCGATGCGCGTCGCTCCGCACGTCTGTCGCGCGTACGTACGATTGATTGAACCATTTTTGATCGATCCGCGTGCTCAGTGGTGACTGGTGATGCCGCTCGCATTGCTATGCCGCCCCCCAAATACGAGCGCCCTAGGCAGTTGCCTAGTTTGCCTATATGGGCGGGCCGGCCCTGAGTATCGCAATCTTTTGGATTTAGGAATAAACGCATACAAACTAACAAAA
The DNA here is from genome assembly GCA_963856015.1 of Helicoverpa assulta. Taxonomy (NCBI): domain Eukaryota; kingdom Metazoa; phylum Arthropoda; class Insecta; order Lepidoptera; family Noctuidae; genus Helicoverpa; species Helicoverpa assulta. Next base: position 3,517,533 of record CAWLCW010000008.1, read on the forward strand.
AACTTGTGTCATCATAACTTTAGACAACATAATTATTTTCAACTATTTTTTACCGTACGACGACGAAATTTCAAAGCAACAAATTGACTTAGTTTAGTGACCAACAATTATTTTCGGAGTTAGTAGCAACATTAGTAAAGACAAACTTACGCCATCAAGTAGAGTATTCTTCAAATGTCTTCTGAGATCCTTTCTGTGCGGGAATCGAAGGCCGAACACTTTGAACACGCAGTTGTCTCTGTCCAACATGTACACCTCGCCTTCACCGTCGATTAACATCATATACCTTAAGAAAAATTGTTTTAAATATTAATAAAAAGATCCATGGACATTATAAGACCTTTAATCTTTGGAATCTGTCAATTCTCAATTCCATAATTGAATTTTCCTTATCCCTACTCATATTATAAATGCGAAAGTAACTCTGTCTGTCTGTTACGCTTTCACGTCTAAACCACTGAACTGATTTTAATAAAATTTGGTACAGAGATAGAGTTGACCTTGAGAAAGAACATAGGATAGTTTTTATCCCGGACTTTTGAAGAATTCTCTTGGAAACGCGATGTAACCGCACTCTACGCGGGCGAAGTAGCGGGCGGAAGCTAGTATGACGATAAAATTAAACGTGAGTGGTCTTCATTATTTCATATACTATATTACTAGTGTCTACAACCGAGATAAGGTAACAATTATGACAAGTATTGTAACAATATCCTTTGTATAATTGTGACATCTATTGTAATTCGCGCCACGTAACTTTGGAATCCTTTAGTTAGCCATTTGACGTGATGACAACCAATCTTTGCATGAGTTATGCATTAAATGCCTAACTTCAGAACTGCAAAGTTACGTGGCGCTAAACGTGATGGGGTTATCACTACATAGCATAAAACAAAGTCGCTCTTTCTGTCCCTACATCCCTATCCTCCGAGCCTTTTTCCCAACCATGTTGGGGTCGGCTTCCAGTCCAACCGGATTCAGCTGAGTACCAGTGCTTTACAAGAAGCGACTGCCTATCTGACCTCCTCAACCCAGTTACCCGGGCAACCCGATACCCCTTGGTTAGACTGGTGTCGGACTTACTGGCTTCTGACTACCCGTAACGACTGCCAAGGATGTTCAATGACAGCCGGGACCTACAGTTTAACGTGCCATCCGAAGCACAGTCAATGGTGTCTAAGATATACTTAGAAAGTACATACAAACTTAAAAGTTGCATTGGTACTTGCCTGACCTGGGATCGAACCCGCGCCCTCATACTTGAGAGGCTGGTCATTTACCCACTAGGCCACCACGACTTTTTTTTGTCCCTATGTATGCTTAAATTTTGAAAACTATGGATTTTGGTGCAGTTTTTCTAATAGATAGAGTGATTGACGAGGAAGGTTTATATGTATAATAGTATCTATTTAGTATCAGCATTGCACCCGTGCGTAGCCGGGGCGGGTCGCTAATTTAAAACAAATAAAACTCACCTAACACCATCAGCCTTCCACGAGACCCTATAAGGTTTCTCATGCAATTTCCTCAGATTCACCATATCCATAGACACGGGCTGTGAACCCGGAAACCCAGTGGTGTTCCACTCACAGAACTGTTGGGCCTTCTTCTGTACTTCACTGAGCCGAGGCTGGGTGTCGAAGGGCTCTACGCCTCTGACTCCTGGCATGAATGTTGCCTTCTTGTGGGTGGTCTCCCGTCTACCTTTGCCTTTGTGTTTTCGTGGACTGGGGATGAAGAAGTTGGATTTAACCATAAATATCAAGTGACTTTTATTGAAGCCAAAAATTAAAGACATCAGTTGAGTGACATTTCATGTGTGGGTATAAATGAGCTGCTTTCTCAACTTTCAGATCGGTATTTATGGCGTTTTTTTTCCATTGTGATCATATAACATATTTTTCAATATATCGTGAGTTTTGTTGTTAATATTTTTTTGATATACGTGGGGACTCCACAGGCCTCTGGAGCGTCTGATAACTCCGAGCGACAGATAACTGCCACGCTTTGCCGATCTATCAAACGGATTTATAAGAGATTGCTAAAATGAAAACCTAATCTATAACTTACTTGGATGTTGAGGTGTTTGTAGAATTACTGGGGACATCGTCATCGAAATCCTCTTCTTCTTCTGAAAGTTACATATTGCGCATTATATTGATCACTAGCAATTTTACCGCGGTTTCAGCCGCGTCCCATGGGAACTACTGTCCGTACCGGGATAAAATAGAGCCTATGTTACTCGTAGATAATGTCGCGTTTTAATGGTGAAAGAATTTTTAAAATCGGTCCAGCAGTTTTTGAGTTTATTCATACAAACAAAGTTTTTGTCATTATAATATTGGTAGTATTGATTATTTAGTACTACCTAAGTGAGGAGCAGTGTATTTACGTAAATACTTAGTACTAACTAGATCAAGTACCTACTTGATCTAGTATCTACTAAGTAAGTATTTACGTAAATACACTATTACTTCTTCAGCGTCTTAAATAAAATGCACCTACAAAAAAGACTCATGTTCCTATGCCGTAGATATTTTCTATAATTTTATCAATAACTTACCATGACACCAATCAGGCAGGGCGGGTGCTGCGGGGGTCAACTCTATTTCATCGTATCGACGGAACAACTCTTGTAAGTAATCCTGCTTGTAAATACCAGGGGGCCTGAAAATAAGAAGGTAGTATAATGAAAACTAACTCGGCATCATCTTCCTATGAAATAGCAAATACATAATTTGCATTTACAAGATAGAGATTGACGTAAGTAATTACCAAAGCTTAGACACAAAAAAAATGCTTATGAACTACCTATGCACACTCATCATCATCATCATCCTCCGAGCCTTTTCCCAACTATGTTGGGGTCGGCTTCCAGTCTAACCGGATTCAGCTGAGTACCAGTGCTTTACAAGAAGCGACTGCCTATCTGACCTCCTCAACCCAGTTACCCGGGCAACCCAATACCCCATGGTTAGACTGGTGTCAGACTTACTGGCTTCTGACTATCCATAATGACTGCCAAGGATGTTCAATGACAACTGGGACCTACGGTTTAACGTGCCATCCGAAACACAGTCATTGGTGTCTAAGATAGAAAGTACATACAAACTTAGAAAAATTGCATTGGTACTTGCCTGACCTGGAATCAAACCTGCGCCCTCATACTCGAGAGCTTGGTTCTTTGCCCACTAGGCCACCACGACTTTTTTTTTAACTACCTACGCACACTATTCACACTAATAGTAGTAAATATCTTATTTATTATAATTGATTAAATAGTACAATGCAATAAAGTATTAGTCATATTTGAACGTATGGGATGTTGCTTCCAATATCACAGAATATTAATTGCTCATTTTTTGTTTACATAATATTAACTTATTTCTCTAGTCTAAACACATACCTCATCCTAGCAAATTCATTGATAGCAGCTTGAACACTGCAATCCAAATGTTCAACCATGTATGACACAAGTAGGAAGCCTGTCCTATTGAACCCGTGGGTGCAGTGCACACCGATGAACTCTAGAGGCTTCTGGCTTATAAATCTGGCTACCAGGTTGATGAATTCTCTGAAAAAGGTTTATATACTTGAGAAAATGATTCTCTGAATGGAGACATAATAGTAATCATGGTGAAGAGTAAAAAATTATCTCTGGAAACTTAAATTGTTTATTTAGCTGTTCTCTGCTATTGTCAACAAACAGGTCTTTATACTGGATACTGGGATATAATAGAAAAGATATAGAACAAGCTTTTAATTTGCCTTTGATGCATCAATTTAAGCAGTGGTCTCAAACTAATTCAATTATTACCCAGCTATTAGACACATATGTATTGAATTATTTATTAATTGGTATACAAAACTCTGTTCTATTTATTTTGATTATAGCAGCTTCTCCATACAAATGGAGACAAAAAATTACGAAAGCTAACCCCTACACCATGGGGGATACATAGCAGGAGGCATAGAAACTCACCTGGTCTGTTCCGGTGAAGGTGTTTCTCCATGTCCTCTGCACTGCATTTTCACATACTTACAACCTGCTTCTTCTACCTCTGCCTTGTTATAAAACCGACTGGTGTTTGTCAGATCAATCCATAGACCCAGTTGGATCTAAAAAGGATTTAAGTGCTGAATTCAATATGCTATGGGGAATATGTAAGAATAGTAGTGATTCAAGTTCAAATTTATATATAAACTCGCTTGTTATGCGTGTGAACAGTTGCTAATCAGCATTTAAAACTAAAAATAGATTTTCATGACTAGGGAGACAATTTTTTTCTTGGCCTATGTAGGTAATTTGTGAATAGGCTAATTCTTTAGCAGATACACACAAAACTTGGTTTCTTAATACAGAAAATTCCATAGAAAACGTAAAATTAACTGAATATTGTACAAAACAAATGCGAAAAAATCTGACACAAAACGTGACTCACTTTCATGCTTTTCATGTAAACAAACAACATGGATGGCGTGAAACGGTTTTCTTCAGGTACTTTGTCATTGAATTGAGATCCCAAAGGAGTCTTGAAAGCCATAAACTTATCAGCAACGAGTCCCGTTGCCTTTCGTGGGCATCTCAACCACCTATTGGGTATAGGTCCTGGATCCCTTTGAGACATTGTGATCAGTTCCAGGGATCAACTTATTACAAACTAATGAAAACTCTGCTTGCCACACATATGGTAATAATTCACAAGATTAAAGGTTCTCTTTCTAGAAATTCCAAACAAATCTGTTTTTGACAAGTCGACACTCACTGGCACAGCATCTTTGTCAATAGTGTTGCGTACTGGCTCGAGCATACAACAATGCAAATCAAATGCCAATCTAGTGCATACCAATCGATTGAAAGTAAATTACATTTACTGCTCCTAAGAATTCGCTTATGCTTTGCTTACGCCGTTTTATTCCATTATTGATTTTATACTACATTTATGTGAACAACTTTTTCCTATCCCTACTAATATTATAAATGCGAAAGTAACTCTGTCTGTCTGTCTGTCTGTTACGCTTTTACGTCTAAACCACTGAACTGATTTTAATAAAATTTGATACAGAGATAGAGTTGGCCTTGAGAAAGAACATAGGATAGTTTTTATCCCAGACTTTTGAAGAGTTCTCTTGGAAACGCGATATAACCAAACTTGACGCGGGCGTAGCCGCGGGCGGAAGCTAGTTACATATATATTTACAGCGTCAACAAAAGATAGGTTAAACCTACAGGTACAGGCTAGTAAAATAAAAATTGCTAGTAAAATAAAGTAAAATAAAAAGTAATGTAAAACTTAAAAAAAAAAACAAATAAACTTTTTTAACCCTTTGTCACCTGAAAAGCAGCAAGCTATTTAGCTTGCTGGACTATTTGCTTGTTGCTTGAAAATAAAGATTTATTATTATTATTTGGACTATCCGAGTTTGTATTTCTAGAGCGATATTTTCTGAGCTAAATTATTACTAAATCGATTAAAAGCATCGATATCATTGATTAAACTAAGTCCATCACTAAACTTTTGAAGGGAAACCATAGACTATAACTAGACTTAACAGATAGAAAAACATCCAATCTACAGCTTGGCAAAAAAGAGTCTGACGCGGTGACAGTTGGAACTAAAAATCAAAATCAAATAAAAATTGTTAACATCGTTAATACTGGACATTGAAGTGTCCAAGGGACATCGCCTACTTAGGATTGAATATCTCCAAAAATAACAAATATCAAAATCTGTGTAGTCGTAGTATTCCGGGTTGCCACAGTGCGATAGTGCTGACCTCATTTATTCCACACTCTTTTTTGCCAAGCTGTACATGATATTTGGTAATATTTGCTATTCAAACATTTTAATTTAACTACAAATTATGATTCTTTAGCTTTGTAAATACTATTATTTATGATTCCACAATATTCTGTAATAAAACACAATCCACACGTTGATGTGTTTAAATACTTAATATTTCATTTAAGTGGGCGATATTAATCATGCTCGCATTATTTCATATTGATTGATCAAAACACAATTACATTATTTTTATTCGCTTAAAACTTTGTTTAATACTTACATCACTTTTTGTTGTAATTATAACAAATGATTTTGAATCAAATAAAGAAAATGTTCATAAATACAGGTTTTGAACGTCAGCTAAACTATTTTTGGCTGTTGACAGAAGTAGCAACTTTACGAAATATGAAATGTAAAGTATTGTTACTTCACTCTTTCTTTCTAAAACCATACGTGATAGAAAGAGTAATACGATTTTATGATTTTTATGTGTTGGCTACATTTGAAGTTGGTATTTGCCCAGAGCCTGCCATTTTGTAAGATAGAAGGGAGATAAAAAATAGTTTTATGGTGTTAAAATTTTACAAAAACTCCGTTGCCATTTGTCTTAGGGCCAAAAACAAATGTTTAAATGGACGCATCGTCCATTATAACTCAGGTGTCACGGGATGACGAGCAATTAAACAATTATGGATCCGACAGAGGTAAATCCCAACCGAATTACACCTGTTACCTACTGGCATCAAATTAGAGCGTATAGTGTTACCTCCTCGCCACTTGTAAATATTTGCTGATCGTGATCGATGTTGATCAGTGGATTAGTGAACTTTTTGTATTCCTTGTGTTCCGTTTCGCGTGCTAGTGCTGTGAGGTAAACAATTGGATCTTGTGGACGCGATAACATTTATGGCAACCTTGAGAACTTCTCTTTCCTTACGGGTCCTCCGGTGATATTCACTGAGCCTTCCGAGTGTGTGATACTGTGTTGTAGTGTTCTGATGAGAAATGGTTGTTTTAGGGTCATCCCCTGGCGGGCAGCATAATGAGGGGGATGTCACGCCGGTTTCGGGGTCTGCCCCAATGGGTAGTAAAAAGTCCAGCGGAGGCGGCGGGTTCCTGCGGTCCCTGCTGTGCTGCTGGCGCGGCGGACGCGGCAAGGGCCCGCCCGGCAGCAATGGCGCGAACAGCATCGAAGGTCGGGCTTCGCCGCTCCCGCAGGAGCGCGGGCTCCTGGTCATGGACCACGCCCCCCGGCCGCTGTTACCACCAGTGAGGCATCAGGACATGCATAAAAAGTGTATGGTCATTGATCTTGACGAGACGTTAGTTCACAGCTCATTCAAGGTATGTGCCAATGTTTTTACGCTTGATTGTTTATTTTCTTGCAGAGAGCATCTTGTATTATTACTAAACAAGGCTAAAACACTGCCTCGCTCGTGGCCTTTGTTGTCAAATCTTGTCAAAAACAGGTTTTCAATTCACTTCTGAAAGTAATTAATTCATTGTGTTCTGTATTCTGATTGTAGTTATGTGTCAAATTCTTGGTCTTTGAATAATAATAAGCTTATTATACTCAAAACCACTTATCTTCTTATCTAAATGGTGCGGTTTTGTCCATAATAGTAATGTGTTTCATAATTTATCAAAAGAACTTATCAAAATATAATTATGTCATTTCACGTTAAACATAACATTATGATTAGGCTATTAAATCATCTTTGTATTAGTGCTTTTATAAATCCACATTTTATTTAAACAAACAATGTTTAAAAATGCAAATGAAAACATCATCACAATTTTAATTCTTTGAAAAAATAAGTATTAAGAAGTAAGACAAAGTCAATGGGGAGTAGGTTAATGGGTGTAACTAGTAATTACCCTAAATGCACATAGAAGACAGTGAACTCAAATATAGAAGGCAAATCATGAGTGCCAACCTAACAAATATTCTGAAATATCTTCTTTTTTTTCAAACTGGCCATTCCTTACACCTATCCATTACTGGCCCACTCATAGAGGTTTGATGAATGTGCCTCATTGACTAAAATGAGGCCAATGCATGGATAAAGCAATGTTTAACACCTAATTAAACATAACTAGTTTCACAATTAAGATACAGTAAATACTTTTTAAGTATCATTAAGTATTCTGATTCATCTGTAACATAGAAGATATGTTTATGAATATGGAATCACAAGTTTTTTTGAACTTCGGAATGCTAAAGTAGGATCTTCATAGGAGTATCTAATCTATGAGTCATGTAAGTAGTTTAAACAGTCAGACAATGCAGCAATTATGTGATTAAATTCCAAGCTCAAATGCTCCACTCTTTTTATAAATCCAATTATAGCTAGCGATTCTATGTATTTCTTATAAAAAGTTGCAATTATGGTCAAAAGAATTGTGTGTGTAAATGTGTTTTTATATCAGTACAATAGATCAGGTAATTTATATTATTTTTAATGTAAGAAAACACCTGTGTTCATTTAAAAAACTTCAGGTACAAAAGTTTTCTTAAATAAGTTCATTCAACTATTCTGTTTCTTTCGTTTAAGATTTTGAGTAATTAAGGATTTAAAACAAAAATATTCTGTTATTGTGTATGATATTAGAACTATACATGTATAGAACAATTACACATACCTACAAACTTTATCAAATTGTAACAATATTTTAATGGTGTTATCTTATAAACAGGAAGTTCAATTATTTTTGCCACAATATATCTAAACCTCAAGCCTTTACTTTTTTCTGTTATCAGTGCAATTTTTGCTAAATACCATTTTGTTACACATTAAATAAAGAACATACATTTTTGAATAAATTCAGTACTACAGTACTATAGATTTGGTAAATAGGAAAATATCGCGCTACATCGTCAAAACATAGTTTTGCCGCTTGATATAACTCGACACAATGCCATTTTTATTATAAGTCAGTGAAAGTTTTCACACCAAAATCGGCCATGGTTTGCCCGCCAACGACAAACGTTCGGACAATCGTCATAAAACCTGTTCCCTGGCCTACTTTTTACTATTCTAAAATAATGCAGTATTGACGCTTCGTTTGATATTCACAAGCTTTTTAATTGATTTGTTTTATTTAATCACTAAATTTTATACAAAATAATTCATCCGAATCACGGCTAAAAACATTGATTTTGGAGTAATCAATGACATTAGGTGTTAGCATAAATGCTTATTCATGAAAACGTAAAATTGTCGTTGACGATAAGAATGTTATTTTACATAGTTTTTGCGCTAACTAGAGGTAGTTTTGCCTCACGTGTCTACCAATCACTTCAGATTCACTTGAGTGATATAATTTCAGCCATAAGTAGTAATGCAGCACTCGTCAAATACAACATTGCTTTGTTTCGAACAGTTCAAACTCATATCATTAGCAATATCTTGTTGATAAAAATATTTACCATTACCTACTTTATCACGTTTCTCGTTCCGAATTTCAGATAATGTATCTTTTATCACACCTAATTCATTCATATCAAGTTTTGATAACTTTGGAAGTTGGTGCATTGGATTATTATTGTTGTACCTGTATTGTTTTGATTTCTCTATCTTAATTGGGTGTGAATTTGTGAGGGAATATTTATCATGTGGATCATGCTCGATGTTAATATAGCGTTCATACACAAGGAGGACAAACAAACTTACATGCATGCTATTGTACTCTGTGTACAATGTAAATATGTTGATATTTATTCTATTTACAAGATCAACAGAATTACTTATGCAACTATTTATCAGTTTTGCTGTGCAAGATAACAAGACGGAAGTTTCTATCTTTGTATACTTGTGTAGTAAAACCGTTTTAGAGTAATTCTTGAAATAAATATTAATTAAACTAAAGAGCTCTTAGTGAAGATTTGCTAGTAACGTAAGCAATAAAAATAATCATGTTGGCTGTAAAATAAATTTGGCGTGCAAAACTGAACACTAACCAATCTGAGATTCGTGACGGGGGAAGTTAACAGCGTCGCGTGACGCGCCACCGCGCCACCGTTTAAGTACCCAACTTGCAATAAAAACAGAACCTCCATATTGGCGACACCTGACGACTTCCGAGACGAGACGAGATATTTTATGATGTCATTATCTTACACCAAGGGCAGTTCATAGCTGCGCCTACGAATCATACCAAGTTTGCATAATAACCTTCAGGAAATTAGCGTGTAAACTCGGCAAGACGACGTAATGAACGAATTAAATAATTGGTTAACGTAATCACGTCATCCAATTACGACACTATATTACAAGTTCCAACTAAAATGTTAATACATAATATATGAGTATCTTTTGACCAATTTGTCTGAGTAATGTTGATCTGATTACGTTCGAGCCACATTAGTCAAGGTTCATCAAAGCATTATACTCTGCCGAATTGCTAATGGAAACAAACACATTGTTTGTTTCTGTATTCCGCTGCTGAAATCGGTATTGTTTGGATAAAGTCTACAACAGAGTAAAATGTACGTAGTGTTTTCAGTTCCCAATATTAATTGACGTAAATCTGCCAGTTACAGGTTCTGTAGTAGGGTCGTTTTCAAAAAAATTGTAAAAAACAGATATGAAACAGATAGGAAAGCAATATTATTGTAACGGAAAAGTAACAGAGAAGAATTATTAGGGTCAGTATATAACGACGTACTTTTAAAAGAAAATAAGTAGATAGTAGTATTCGAATTGTTCTCTATAATTTCGCTGTCGTTCACCTGGTGTTAGTGGCATATTGCCCGTGAAGAAAAGAAAACCTTAATACATAAATACATAATTGACCCTACCTCTATCGAATATCTCTATCGCTTTAAGGTTGGCTGTAAGAGAACCCAATTCTGGGTTAAGCTCGCCGTTGTACATAACTGTCTGTATCCCGTATGTATTTACTGTTTGGTGTGCAATAAAGAATAAAGAATATTCTAAAACAAACCCCACAGCAATTCTTATATCCGAACTAAAGCCACCCGTAGGTAGGTAAGTAGGTATAATTATTTTTCTCAACTATCCCAAACTTATCCCATTATAATACATGATGTTACCTGCAAATATCGATTGTATAAATGTATATCGATAGAAAACATTTTCGAGTTTTATATTATATTAGTGGATTGATTTTTATTTAATCTGTTCATGTCGACTTTTCGTAAAGATACCTGTACAAAATTATAAAATATAAAGAAAAGTGGTAGGTTTGATTAAATACGTTTTTATCTCGGTACGTACACTGTGAACAAACCTTAACCGTTCATATCTGTTACGTCACCGAAAAAAGTAATCGATATGATAACCGATATGAATAAATTGCTTGTGTCTAATCTAAAAAAAACTCTTTTTCAATGCTAATTCTTACTTTATACGAAACTTGTATAGTACAGTGATAGTGTCAATATACATTTATTCTAAGCTGAGTTATAAAACAGTGAAAGTACTTACCGATACTTTAAAAGTCTCACAGTAATAAGTAACTTTTAACTGTCTAATAATCAATGCACCACAATATTTCGTGCTTGTTGCGCTTAACAAAATTACCGAACATTTTTGATTCGTCGATTCTTATGACAGTTCAGTTGCTAATGTTTTAGGTAAAATAATTTTGATAACTACTACAAAAAGATTAAAATTACTAACGTAACAGACAGGAATAACAGAAATGAAGTGAAATCAAGACATGCTTTAATTAATTATTCCTGAATTCTGCGTGTCATATTTCATGATAATTTTAGCAAATTTCTTCAGGTTCCACAATGCTCTGCTAAGAAATAAATTATTTGTCAGTTAAAATACTAATATTGAATAATAAAATGTTTTTTAAATGTCGCGCCAGGAATGTGGACACGCATTGCTTATATGTAAACAAATGTTCTAAGTTGTATCTTTCTTTTAAAATTAATCATTCATTGAGGATTATGGAGCGTTATTTATGTTTTTCATGATGCTGAAATAAATGTTTTTTCTGTTTTAAGAGTAATTAGCCAGTAGCTATTCTTTAAAAAAGAATAACTCTGTTGGACGTTTTAATATACATTTTTTTTGAATATGACCCAGTACGTAATAGTGTGGGAAACGGAATCTGCGTGACGCATATTGGGTGTTCTAATCTGTAGCTTGCCCTTGTTCAAAACGCCTTAGCGCATCCTTGTTCTTCCATATTGGGAATGTTACAAGTGCCGTGCTAATCAGCACGTGTATTATAGGCAGGTTGCCCAAAGGAAATGGTGATAACTCAGGTAGCGATAAATTTTGTATCGGAACCGAATGTTTTGTGGCTTCCTTTTTCAAATACCGAGCCAAAAAAGGTCTTATCCACTTGGTATCAGCAACTAAACAGGTCAATAGATGCGTGTGTCATCAATTTGCTGCTGGTTCGTTAATGGCTTTGTGGTTCGCTTTTAACGTCCCTGTTTTCCCGTATTCGTCACTATTAGTCCCCAGGCCGGCGAACAAATTTTTTTTTGATACATATACATTTAAGACTTTGTGAGTGCCTTCCTTACGATGAGTCCGACAAACTTTTCGAATGCACAAATTTTGGTGCCGCTGCGTTTTTTAATGCTTGACTCCTGAAATTGTCGATATGACGTCACTATGGCTCTTCGTACATACACGTTTCATTTTTTGAGATTCGTTTAATAAAGTTAACTAGAGAATGGTGGTCAACTTGTCCGATAAAGATCGTGCTGCGTTTGGAGTGTCCACCATCCTGAATATGTCGATATGACGTCACTATGACTCTTCGTACATACCTGTTTCATTTTTTGAGATTCGTTTAATAAAGTTAACTAGAAAATGGTGGTCAACTTATCCGATAAAGATCGTGCTGCGTTTGGAGTGTCCACCATCCTGAAAATGTCGGTATGACGTCACTACGACTCTTCGTACATACCTATTTCATTTTTTGAGATTTGTTTAATAAAGTTAACTAGAAAATTGTGGTAAGCTTGTCCGACAAAGATCATGCTGCATATGGAGTGTCCACCGTCCGGAAAATATAGATATATTTTAAGATTTGTTATAAAGTACTGGCAATTGGTGTGAAGTATGTTAATAGTAAATGTTGCATTTAGAAAGTCGTTTCGAATGATATATGTATCATTACTACAGGAGGGATTTATTAACTTGAAAACACCTATCGATAAAATAATCTTATATAAGCTCTAGCTTCTGAAATACTAAGAATTCGCCGAAGTTTTTTTAATATGAAATGTTGCATTTAAAAACGTCTTTTGAATGATGTATAACTCATTACTAGAGATGGGATTTATTTAATTGAAAACATCTATCAATAATTATAATTTTAAATAAGCTCTAGCTTCTAAACTACTAACAATTTGTCGGAAGTATGTTAACACGAAATGTTTCATTTGGAAAGGTTTTTCAAATAATATATAATTTGTTACTAAAGAAGTAATGGATTAGCTTGACAGAACCTACCGATAATATATTCTTAGAAAAGCTCTAGCTTTTAAAGTACTAACAATTTGTCGGAGTTATGCTAATACAACCTTGCGCTTAAAAAGATCTTTTGATTGAAATATGGCTCATAACTTCAAGTGAGATGTTATTCCTTAACACAATGTAAAGTATCAATAATATGCCTTAGGTCAGTTATGTCTTCCAAAATAATAAGAATCGGTAAGTGGTATGTTAAGACGGAATATAGCGCTTAAAAAGATCTTTCGATTGACATATGGTTCATACTTAGAGGTGGGACATTATTCCCTAACATAGTAAAACCTATCGATAATACGCCTTATTTGGGCTATATCTTCTAAAATACTAAGAATTGATAAGTGGTATGTTGAGACAAAATGTTGCACTTAAAAAGACTTTTGATTGATATATAGTCCATTAATAGATGTGGGATATTATTCCTTAACATAATATAAACTATCAACAATACGTCTTAGTCAGGCTACTTTTTCTAAAATAGTAATTAAAATTGGTAAGTAGTATGCCAATTTAATATACTTAAATAATGCACGTGAATATTTAAGTCAGAAATTGAAAAAAGAATAAACTTCTTCCAATTGTAATATTTTTTTCTCATTTTCTTGTCGAACTGACTATTTGACTCACTACATTTGTCGGACAAGTCGATATTTGCAATAAGAATAGTATTATCTATCATTGTTGTATTTGTCCGACATGTATGTATGGGGAGACACTGTGACGTCATATCGACATGTTTCGGATGGTGGACACTCCAAACGCAGCATGATCTTTATCGGACAAATTGACCACAATTTTCTAGTTAACTTTATTAAACAAACCTCAAAAAATGAAACGTGTATGTACGAAGAGTCGTAGTGACGTCATACCGACATTTTCAGGATGGTGGACACTCCAAACGCAGCACGATCTTTATCGGACAAGTTGACCACCATTCTCTAGTTAACTTTATTAAACGAATCTCAAAAAATGAAACGTGTATGTACGAAGAGCCATAGTGACGTCATATCGACAATTTCAGGAGTCAAGCATTAAAAAACGCAGCGGCACCAAAATTTGCGCATTCGAAAAGTTTGTCGGACTCATCGTAAGGAAGGCACTCACAAAGTCTTAAATGTATATGTATCAAAAAAAAATTTGTTCGCCGGCCTGGGGACTATATGTTGGTTGTGCAATATGGTCAACAAATTCGTGTTGAGTGCGTACTTGTGACTGGGCAAAATGATTGTGAGCAAGCAACTTCTCAGTCTCCGCAAATATAAGAATGCCAAGAGGTTTACTTATGGCGGGGCAACCCATTGACTAACACCGATTGTTTAGACGTAGTTACTGAGAAATTGAAATGGCAATTGAGTGCGCCGCTGACGCGATCCGAACTCTATAATGGCGACGGCCCTAAAACTCAATTTCAACCGCCAAGTGAAATCAACAGCCAGTAAAAACATGCGTTTTATGTTTTCAGCAGCCAGTATCCCAAATAATTACATCGGTCAGGAATGTGTACCACGTGAGTTGATTCGCATTTGACCGGTTTGTTCCCGTTCCAAAAGACTTGCTCTTTTTAACATTTCAGTTTGGGAACTAGAGCGTGCTGCCGTCCAAGGGCTCGCAGCGAAACGGGAAATTGTGAGATTAATATTGTAAAACAGTTTTGAGATAATGTGAAAGTCGGTTCCATTTCACTTTGAGACGTGATTTAATTTGAAGCTTTGCCAATACCGAGGTGCGTGGTAAAAAACTGTCATCACTGCCGATTGAATGTTACATTAAGTCGAAATGACTGCAATGTATCGGTTACGATAATGTTATTAGAATATTGAGAACGCGTTCTGTCGACGCTCCTTGTCATATTTTGTAATCGAAGAATGAAATGCACTTTGTTTAAAGGCATTGTGGATGTGTGAAATAATAAAACACTGTATAATAGAATTTGATTGAGTAAAATATTGTTTAACTGTCAGAAATGAATTTATCATTATGCTGCGAAGATAAAGTCGCAGCAGGTTGAGAACATCTCTAAATGTTACTCGTCAAGTCATCATCAAAATATTAATACAGGATGACCTTTTGGAATAATTTTACAACAATAAAGATGCTGCGATGAATTTAATATGCAAGTATGTCATTACCGTCCATTAATTGCCAGTAAACGTGTCTTACCTCCTCACTCAGAGACATTTAATGATTACTTAAGTCACTCCTTAGTGACGGAATGTCATACAAATCCTTCACTAAGGAATGCCTTAAGTAACCATTAAATGTCTCTGAGTGGGGAGGTTAAAGGTACATCAAATTGCATTGAAAGCCACTTCGTGTCCATAAACATTGGGTGGGTAGATCACAATAGTTCAATGAGTCGGTTTCTAACTTCCGATTGGCAATACACCCACACCCATCTATTGTCGTTACATACGTCTGCGCTTTGACTACAGGCGCTGTTCGATATAGGAAAATACTTTGTATCGATCTATTCCATGATTGATGCAAATGTACAGGAAAACTCGTTATTAATGTGTCATGTTATGCGTGTGACATTGTTATGATTGAATATCAAAATAGATAGCATTGATCCCATGCCAGTCTGAGGGAAAAGCATAACATTGAATGTTTTGACACATAAATCTACTACTGAAAAACCGCTGGTCTTCTATCACTGCAATAATAATCAATCATAGATATTATCCCCCTAAATAAAATATACTAATCCAAAAATAACTCCTATCTGTGTAGGATCGCACGAAATATGTAGAAGGCAGTGATGAAATAAAACAGAACAGGTACAATTTCTTCGAAATTATATACATTTTATCGCGGTAGGTAGCCGTGGAAGCCTTTGAAATGTACGCGCGCCACTAAAAATACTTCCTGCAACCTGCTGAGGTACTGACGATGTAGCTCTGACCGTGTTTGACGCAATTAGTTTAGATACTATTTTCATAACAAACACAGGTACTGCATCGGTTAACACCGACTAAAGAGCGTTTATAGGTGTTCCTCAAATCGATTTCCGAATATGAGACCACCCTTTTTACCACCTTAATGCGTTCGTCTACAATTTCGGGGTCGCTTCCAATTTTATTGACATTCATCCATATAAAATAGCAATATGAAGCTTTACTGGTCGGATTCTTATATCAAAGTGAACCAGTAATCATGGCCATTCGTTGAAGATATTCGAGTACTTACTTATTTCCAAATGCTAACCAATTTCTCAATACGTCGTTATTTGAGCAAGACTTGATAGCTTTGCTTGATGGTATGCTCATTCAAAATTGCAGCGTAGTCAGCAATCGGATTCACGAAAGTCTTGTAATATGATCCTCGTTCAACAGAATTTGTCGATCGATCGAATACTTTATCTTTATTTGGTCACCAAGAGTCTGTAAGGTTTGAAGTATCATTCCTTCAATATCGTATTGCTTTATTTTTTGTTCACGGTTCAGCTTTTTTGTCATAACAATTTGTTCGTAAAGTACCTCTTGACACGACGAATTCCTGAAATTATTGAGCAGTCTACGTCTAATCGACTTTTGAAATTATATCTATATGTTGTTTGCATGATAAATTTTTTTGGCAATTTGGTTTTATAAGTTTTTTTTATTATTGGAACTCAGTTGGTAATCACGTAGTCATTGTATATTCATTTCGTGGTGACCCAATTTCTTTCTCGATAATTTTTGTATTATCTCTGTCATTCATAGAAGCTGTTGAATACTTCCATCAAGTTTTAATGAGTGATTTATATTCTGTTGTCCACTCATCTTCATCGAACACTACCATTTGTGAAAATGAATTAAATCCGGATGTCCAATTAAGAAAATAATAATTTATTGATCACGACATAGACCACCAGATGGTAAATGATATGGTATGTCTAAGATAGAAAACATCCATGGATCTATAAATTAGTGATGAGATAATGTGGATGAGTATAGAGATTCTATTAACAGAATTTTTGCTCTATAGAAATGACTGGACTATATTTAACGTTACCCGGGTAGGGTGTGCATTGAACTTTGACTCCTACGTAAATAGATTGATTGGTACATTTCGCATGCCGTCCAGGCGTTTCTATGAGCGTTTATAACTAAACTTGGGGCTATAATAAGCAAAAATTTAATCGTGCATACGCTGACTACTCGAGCTGGCGACTTTGTCCGTAGATAAGTGTGCTGTGTACGCCGTCGTGGTATAGAAAATGAGGTGACCGACACCCTTCACTTCCGATCCCTAATGGAGCATTCGCTGTTACGTGCAGTTGCGTAGAAAACGCAAAAACGCTGCCTTCTCTTTAGAAATGCTGTCTTGATGGATCGAAATAATACCAAGTTTTAATTACTTTATAATCCAGACTAGAGTTAATGTAGAAAGTTTTAAGTCGTCTATTTTTAGCTAAACGAGTGGTGATGCTTTCGGTACAACACTGTATATTTCTACAAAAACTTGATTGAACGCAAACATAATCAACCGGAAGATTGGTCAATATGGGGTTCTATTAACTTAGCAATAAAAGTACGCAGCTCCCACAATATTTGACCTAATCCGAGCGTCTAATCTTCATAAGTAAAATATCACGCTCAGATTCTTTAGCTAATCTTTTAGGCTCACACAGTCCAAGATTTGTCGTGAGGTCTACAAGGCCGAACTTGCTAAGTGATACAGCAGTTAATAAAACCGCAAATGTTGTATTGTTAGCACGATTTGTTCCCTGCCATATGTTAGCTGCTATTGTAAGTTCGCTTTTGGTTAGTTCGGCCGTGTCAAGGCTCTGGCCTTGGATATGTTTGGCCACACAATCGGGAATCAATTCTCATCCACAATGTCTAGCTGATAGCTCAATGTGAAACCTTGAAACATTTTGAAGGGCAGCGTGTACTCTTTCAAATTCATTGTTACGGATGTGATTTGTTTTTCTGTTAGCTTTAGAGCATTGGTGTGAAGATGATAAATGATAACCTAATAGTGTTGTTGCTAAACTAGTAGGTATGCTGTTATTATATTTTTGCCTCTGTGTGGGTCCGTATCTCTTATGAGCTAAGAGCAGGCATTTTTTTGTTTCGTCACCTATGTAATTTACGCCATCTGATGTAAACAGAAGTGATGCAAACATTAGACTTTATTTCAAATACTTATATGATTTACAAATTTTTGAAGCAAATGAATTTATCTCCGCTTAATATGATCTAAAAATACAGTTAATTACTTATTTGGCAACCAAATCTAGTTTAAATATCCAGTTTACGTAGAACGACTGTTGCCAAACAACTTTACTGCCGTAATTTTACTACAGTTAATACCGTACGGATCTAATATGAAAATTGACCTGCATTGCCTACGCAACGGTTAAATAATAATCCAAATGTAATAATAATTGTGTCTCTGTTTAATATTAGGGGTTAAAGTATGAAATTGCCGTTTTATTCTAGTAGGTTTTTGAATTGCCATAGAGTCTTCATGGTTTGAGGTTTTCGAATGAAACTTTTTTCACGTGGTTTCTGTGATGTTCTTCTTTTAAAAAATATGAAACATTTGATTATCGATGTTCAATTGTTTTTGTTATTCAACTTAAACAAGAAAGATGGACACTGCGAAAATTTGAGTAATTTTTGAATATGAGTTCCGACGCGGAAGTAAACGGCAGAAACAGCCCGCAATATCAATGCTGCATTTGAAGAGGTGTCTGCTAATGAACGCACCGTGCGATTTTGGATTAAACGCTTTCGTGGTGGAAACTTCGACTTGAAGAACGAGCCATGAAAAAGACCGCCTGACAGGTGATTAACGAGAAATTAAGAGAGACGGTGAACGCCGATCCTAGTCAAACTACCCAGATACCCAGCCGAAGACGAATAATGTTGAAAAAATTAGCAGGAAAACAGCCACGACTCATGAATCGACCTTCACCGTTATTGCTCCATGACAACGCGAGGCCTCATACAGCAAAAGAAACCGTTTTAACTCTTCAGGAACTGCAGTTGGAAACTATTCGTCTTCCTCCATATTCGCCAGACCTTGCTCTAACGGACGAACACTTTTTTTTGTGATTTGGACAATTATCTGCGTCACAAGAAGTTTCTTCCCAGGAGGCAGATCAAAATTCTTTCACACAGTTTGTGCAGTCTAGATCCTCAGAGTTCTATCGTAATGGCATAAATGACCTTCTTATTAGATGGCCGCAATGTATAGATAATAATGGCAACTATTTTGATTAAATAAGTTTGTTAAAAATTAAAAAAAATTACAATTTAGATTTTCAGTACAAATCGGCAATTTCATACTTTAACCCCTATTATATGGATGTAGGACACACCTTCCAACTAGATTTACTTGAAGGCGACTGGGCTACATTGATTGAATTCGGACTGACATTATGTAATTGATAAAGAAGACAAAGGAGTGGTAAAGTTTTGACATATCGGATTATAAATGACGTCGGACTGACTTATTTGAAAGGAAATTAATTAAAGATATCGGTGCTAAGATACCAAGAAGCAGCTTGCTCAAGGAATTAGAAGACTTTTAAAGTATGGTCTGCGAAAACTGCAAACCTAAATGACAACGCCCAGATAAACCTACGGCTGCTTTATGTAGCGTGAGCAATAAAAGTGTTGAAACGAAAAATTGGCAATGTAACAATGTGAATTCCACCCTATTTATGCCAAGGAACTTGTAAGATACTCTTTAAAAACTTAACAGGATCCAGGATTGGAAATACTTAGATTTGAAAAAATGATATTTTGCAAAAAGGGTCCCTAGATTTTATGCTTGCTTACCCAAGTTACAAATAAGCGTATACATATTTAGCCAACATATCACTTCCCCGTTGTTTTAGTGAGTTATATGCGTTTGGTATGTTACAGAAATAATTTATCTTAAAGTTATGGTAAACGTCACACTGCTGGTCTGGTAATATTACGTGCTCGGGAGGATCATAATTTAGGTTTATGTTATGACTCGGCCGTGAGATCACCAGCGCAGGCGGGGTCATTTACGCCAGTTCTTTTAGTATTGAAAACATCGCCAGTAGCTAATGATGTTAGGTATAATTTGAGCACGTGAGTTTTGGCCCCTAATAAGTTTTTCGGCTTGATTGTAATCAAGTTTATTTTTGGAATCAGACCCTTTACTACGGAAACATTTTTTGGCAACTGTATTTGTCGAACTGAAGATTGATGGAAGAATTACAACTTAATAATTGTAAGTTGAAATTGCAAAAATTTTGATATTAAACCAGTCTTGGTTCTTCTTTATCTAGATACCATAGCAGGATAAAGTGTGTAATCGAAAGGACAAACGCTTTGATGAAGTAATCATTGTCAATGGAGTGTTTAAGTATCGGATTGAGCAATTTACCAAGATCACCTCTATATTCGATAGATCAACTGGTTTTTAGCTGCGATAGGTTATTCTATTACCTTGTAAATATTAGACGACGTATATCGGAATGTATGGTATGTTCAATATCACCTTTAATTACGCCTTTTAGGCCCCCGTTTCTAGTAAAAAATATGTAATAGTTTCTAAGAAGCGTATAGAAATAAACAACAGTCACTTTTTATAGCGGCCCGTATAAACTGTTTATAAATAAAGCACAATTAGTATACTTTTTTCCTTGGAGCTTTCTTGGACGCGATATAATTTACACGAAGTTGCCTCGCCTCACGCAAATCACATGCGACCTCTACCTTACTGCGTATTAGGTTTATGCAAATTACCAATTAATATTACTGTTTATATCTTCATTGTATAAACTTACGATGGTATTTGCTTTATGCGAGGTATGAGCAATAGCGTATTTCCCAGTGTTAGTGACGTTCCCCTGTCTGTCTAACCCCCTCGGGCCTTAATTAGCTTTGTTTAAACCTGATAAGATTTAGTGGTATGAATGTTCTCTATGTTCGTTTTGTTCAACGGGTTGTATCAAAGACTTATTTCAACTGTTTCATACGAACACGTCATAACGGCCTGCTAAGTTAAATTACGTTTTGTCACGTATACACTTGTATTGGTACCCAAATAGGTATCGCTTGTAGGTCGAAGCTTGGAAACAACATACAGTATAATTGATGGTTCTATGAGCACCATTGTGTATTTTCTTTTTATACTTAACAATGGATTTAGCTTTGCTACCTTGTACAAAAAGAAATCATTAAAGTGTATAATGAATAAGTGATGTAGCATTATTTTGCGTTTTCATATAAAATTTTCGTGAGACCTTTTGGTTCGTTTTGCTCTGAGGATTATGTCGTGCGCTAATTAGCAAATGAGGAACCAGTTATTTTACGCGTTCTTGGTATGCCGAGTTGTTTGGGGTTTTATTCAGGGCTCAGAAACATGACTGCTGAACCTACTACATGTAGCTACTATCAGGCTGGCAAATAGGCAAAAGACTGATTTCTTCTTAGTTATCAAACTCAATGAAACAACTGTTATTTTGTTCCCCTCGCGTAAAGCCTCTATATTTAAATTTTATTAGTGTTAAGCTTACGCTTATCAATTCTGGTTAACTAGGTCT
Organism: Helicoverpa assulta; assembly: GCA_963856015.1. Lineage (NCBI taxonomy): Eukaryota > Metazoa > Arthropoda > Insecta > Lepidoptera > Noctuidae > Helicoverpa > Helicoverpa assulta. The sequence continues at coordinate 3,539,300 of CAWLCW010000008.1, forward strand.
GGTACATCATTTATCGGCCACAACAATATGCTCTGTCTGTCAAAACAAAAGCATATTTGTTTAAGGCACAAGTACTCTAATCATGAAGGTACTCAATACGAATCGAAATCGGTGTCTTTTGATATTTGAGACGAAGAAAGCTTTAATGAAATCGTTGTTGCCATATAAGTTACATGCTCATGTTGTAACCAGATTAAAAATCTAAAGTTTCATGATTAGCCTGTCAGTCAGTTGTCGTTTTAAAAGTATCCTTGCTTAATATTTAGCAAAGCTTGGTCATTTACGTAATCGCATTTGCTAGCTGTCTGCAAATTGTTTTTGGCTAAGCAAATATTTATGTATGGCTTCGTTTCCTATTTGTTAATGATTGTATAATATACTTACCTTTTTGCGTTACTCATATTGTCTTTAACCTCGTTGACCAACAGTAAGATTATTTGCAAGCATTTGTGAATCAATTACCGTGTTATCGAATTATCGATACTAAGTATTTTTTTGACTTTGTTAATATAATTCGTGAGATTTTCATAATGTATAATAATGAATGTATTGCGTGTTATGTCAAGTATATTCTATTTCTAATTTCCAGTGATTAATAATGAATTTGGGTATCGGTAAAGGTCAACATTGAAATATTTTTAGGGTAAAAATAATATCATAATGTCAGAAATATATTAATGACTCTTCGTTTAGTAATTAGTTATTGGATGGCATTCTATATATTTTCCAGATTGTCAAAAAGGGTTATATTTTTATTTAGCGAACATAGCGTAGCGATGTAAGACAATTATTTATTCAATTTCTTATGGAATTTTTGATACAAGCCTTTGCAGCATAATTAGTAAAATACTGTAACTTTTTGAGACCACGTGATGTTTGTTATTGCAATTTGGGATTAAAAAATGCATCAGTGATATCAGATGGGTCGGTCCTTTGTTTTATGGAAGATTTTTAATTAAAGGCAATAAACATTTGAATAACTTGTTTTGGTTGCCCTTTTTCATTTTTGTACATGGATGGAACTACTGGTTTTATAATCAAGGGACATCGTGGTTTTTACGTAGTTAGTTATAAAATATCATTAATCTCTTCCACAACACTAAACAGCTTATGCTCACAGCCGAAAATAACTTAACTAGGATTTTGCCAACAAAACCTCCACATCTCAACCAAAAACAGTATCATCAAAAACCTTTTCCTTCTTTCCAGCCGATAAACAACGCAGACTTCGTGGTGCCTGTCGAGATTGACGGCGCGGTCCACCAAGTGTACGTCCTAAAGCGACCGCATGTCGACGAGTTTCTGCGACGCTGCGGCGAACTTTACGAGTGCGTGCTCTTCACCGCGTCGCTCGCTAAATACGCCGACCCCGTAGCTGACCTTTTGGACAGGTGAGTGTTGATTGTACTAAGACCATACGTTAGATTTTATGTGGGACAGATAATCCGCCCGATTTTTAGTAGGACGACTAAGATTTTCTGACCGACGTTTCTGTAGGACGTGTGTGTAGCGTTTCAGTGTGTTCTATTTTTCTCCTACCAAAACTAGGCACCTATATCGGATGTGGATAGGCAGCCTTAACAGAAAGAAAATTTGTAGCCAGCGCCTACCTGTAGTAACAGTTAAATAACGCAAGCACAATTTTCAGCGACTGTTCGATTTTTACGAAGTAGGACTTGTTTTAAAATAACAGCTCTGGGATAAAGTATTATTTCGCCCATAACTGATTGATTAGTCATTGTGGTAAGTGACGTCGAAATACACTGTCATTCGATTCTACAGTATAATCGATAGCGGGATGTATATGGGAGGTAAAAAAATTAATTGTTATGTTATCCGATTGTTACTTATCTAAAGATTGTTTCTAGCAGGGCGGGGTGAACAAATGTGTCTATTACACCTTTTGTCTTCTACCTCAATAAACATCCATTTAATAGACAAAGAGTGGAGAAAACATCTTGAGGTCATTGCTAGGACATCAGGAAAACTAACATTAATAGTGGTCGAGGAGACTTTTCCTTTGTGAAGAAAAAAAATCAAATAACGTTACCAATTTCCTGAGACAATGAAATTGTCAAATCATGTACATTTGCTATGCGGTTTTGTAGATTTTCTCTTTTAATTAAATAGTTATGCTTTCACAAAAGGTAACAGTTCTTGACATGGCGTTCCTAACTCCAAAATTAACCTGTTGTGAGAACAATGGAGAAACTTGGGCCAACTGTACCTCGTGTGCAGTTTAATATGTAGTGGTTAGAGGTCGCGGCCAAAATATGTAACAAACTTACTGTACCGAGCACGCTAGTACTTTGTAGCCAAATTAATTTTGAAGTTTCACGTGGGATAGGAAATCTATTTTCAATGTAGACTTTAAATAGGCATAATCTTACGTCCTGTATTGCCATCATAAGCATAAATTCGCAAATAGCATTTGTTTTCTCTTAGATTATTTTTCATCAGTGGAAAACAGCTGACCATGCACTTACTGGCATATTTATGCTAGGTTGCAGCACGTATGCACATAGTTGCGCTTAAGATAATTCAATTATGTTAATTGGTTAGCTTTAAACGTTACAAGCCATATAATAGGGTTGTTTCCTAGTATTCAGTCAATTAAAAATAGGTATATGCACCGAAAGTTCACAAAACTAGAAACACGATAAGCTATATTATATTATTTATAACTGACCACATAATTTTTAAATAATTTATGAATTTTAAAGTTATCGTCTATTACGTCACGCCCTTGAAAACGGCGAATCGAGTCCGATGTCGTCACTTTACAAGTTTACATTGACAATGACAAGTATTTGACAGTGACAGTCTATGACAGGTATAACCTGAGAATTGATGTGTTGTTTTCTTCAGTTTTTATTTGTATTTGAGCGATAAAAACGTTAGGAAATAATTATGGAGAAAGGATTTATGAAAGCTGATAGTTTTATTGTCGCTCAATTCTTTGCTAATAACCAAGATAACACAAACATAACCTCAATAACAAACACACACTTTACGTTCCTTTGCACAGTTTTATTTTACCGCGTACACAACTCAAAACATTACAGGTATTTTCTTTTGTGCCCAATGTTTAAAAATAATGTAAATGTTTAAAATATTTGGTTTTGTATCTATGTTATAAGAATAATATAATTTAAATTTAAAAATCAATGAGTTCTTTCTAATTAGCTACTTCTCTTTAGATGTGCGTTAAAGTGTAGGGGTTTGTAATTGTAATAATTTCTCAACTCACACATTTTATTCGTGTTTCATAATTTGATAGTGAGGTTTATAATTAAAAAATGTAATCAAGAAACAGGGAACTTATAATGTAGGCTTCAATGGAGGCGTTGTTAGGAGACAAGAATAGAAGAACTGGAGAGATGGACAGAAACTAAAGAAATTTAAGGAGCGGCATAGGGAAGGTGGGAAGGGAAGCAATAATCTGCAGTGGGCACACAATGCGAAAAGCTAAAAGACACCAGTCACAATTACAATCCAAAACACGGACAGTCAGTTGTAAAATAGCTAGGATAAAAAGTAGCCTGTATATTAATAGCTATAAGATAGATAGGATAGGTTTTGATGACTTTGTTTTGACGGCTGTCAAAGGGTGACAGGAGCACAGACACCCAAACTCATAACCTTTTACATTGTTAGTGGATTACGTCCTAAAAATATCACTCTTGTCGCCAGATGGGGCGTATTCCGCGCTCGCCTATTCCGCGACAGCTGCGTTTTCCACCGCGGCAACTACGTCAAGGACCTGAACAGCCTCGGCCGCGACCTGCGACGCGTCGTCATCGTCGACAACTCGCCCGCCTCGTATATATTCCATCCGGATAATGCTGTGAGTATACTGGTTTATATAACCAAAAGATTGATTGATTGTTTTGCTATTAGAGATGCAAAGACACGGTTTATAGGGAGGTAATGTCAAAATTCTATCTTTAATTCAAACTCAAAATCGTTTATTCAAATTAGGCTGATAAATCAGCACGTTTCGAACGTCAAAAACAAAAGACATTTCACAATTTAGCTGTAAGATCGATTATTGAATGCTACCTTATACCATCATCATATTTCTAACATACATTTTAGGCAAATAAGTGATTTCTATTTCTAGAGGTGCCAATATATAATGAAGAGGAAACTTGATGTTTTCTTTTACTTTAGAGGCTCCTAGCTCGAGGCCCGAAATAACTGAACTGATAATTTGTAAAATTCTTTCACTGTTGGGAAGTTACTCTGTAGCCGGTGACAAAGGCATATTTCATCATATTTCATCCGTGCGTAGGATATGTTTACCGTGAATTATACGATAAAAATTGCAGTAAAATATTAGTAAACATGATTAATAATCATTGATTATACATTCGACCTTTGCATACTGTACTATCAGTTCAAAATCTCTTTATTTTGGTGATAATTAAATTGTATCCGCTAACCAACATTTTATGGAAATGGAGCCTAAAATGTGTCAATGGATTAAAACTGCTATAAATAGTAATTATATCATAATCGTAACAGATAATTAATTAATTTCTTAGTTAGTCTGATAAAAAAATTCATTTATAACCTGACGTCATACACGATATTATCATCGGATATGTCGTAAGCTCATATAAATTAATAACCAATGCGTATTTTTTTTTTGCTCGTTACATATTTCTGCATGACTTAATGTTGTAGGTACATAGTTGCAAGTATATTGAAAAAAAAAGCAAGAAGTTAGGCAATTGTTACTTGATTCAAAGAAATGAAACTATAGTTTTATATATACGTATTTACCATATTTGGTTTTTGTTACTATACATTTGTTCATTTGAAAAATTTCCATGGTTCTGTATGAGTAGGGCTGCCATCCGTCCGGGGTTCCCCGGATTTGTCCTCGTTTGGAGCCCGTCCGGGGGCCGTCCGGGCGGGTTTTGAAGAAGTGTCCGGGGAAAACCCGGACCATTGTGTGAAATTAAAAAAATAATATGAAAATGAGGTCTTGTTTTATTACATATTATTTTCGGTCTCGTCCGGGAAAAAAATGCGATTTACGCCAAATGTCCGGGTTTTTTGGATCTATGTCCGGGTTTGGCGAAATTCGAGATGGCAGCCCTATGTATGAGTAATGTTATTCATGAGTAATCAACACCATTTTCTATAATGTATGACAAATGCAGGTATCGAGATACTATTTTAAACAAAGCAGATTATCTTATCTCGAGAATCTATCACTAACAGGATTGTATCGTTTCAGGTACCTGTCGCGTCATGGTTCGACGACATGACAGATTCAGAACTTTTGGACTTGATACCGTTTTTCGAGAAACTCGCAAAGGTGGACAGTGTATACACAGTGTTGCGGAACTCGAACCACCCGTACAACCCGACGGCACACAGCTCGCCCGGCACATAGCGCGGCGCCCGCCACCCCTGCGGCCCGCCCGCGGCCCGGGCCCCGCGCCGGGCCCCCTGCGGCCTGGCCGCGCCCCGGGCCCCGCGCCGGGCCCCCGGGGCCCTGTGTGCTGGGCCCCGCCCGGCGTCCGCCGCCACCTTCCTCCAAACACTCATCAAGAAAGGAGCGAACTTCGTCTTAAGTGCCAATTTTGCCTTCTGGATAGTGAGGACATTATTTCTACCTATTTTACATTTTAGGTATTTCTTAGTGCGTAAGTGGTCTGTATGATGGATTTGTGATGATAATTCTTTATTTAACATTTCCACTCTCTGGTGAGCTTGCAAACGAAGTGTTCGTATATATTTGGACGTAATTCTATCGATATTTCTCGGGCTGACTAACGTAATGTTTAACGTGTATTTTTAAAATGCAATCGTCGTTCATTGATTTCATTTTCATAACTATTCGACAACTTATATCGTGCTTGGGATCAAATACAGATAAGTTAGGATATGTTTACCTTCGTGGTTGCAGTTTATTATGTATCGCTCATTTCTGGTGTTTTGTCAGAATTGATAGGAATCGATAACTACCTAGGACAGGTCGCATCTCTATGATTTGCCTTCGACTTTGACTACATAAAAATGGATGTTTAACTATAAATTGATAGACTTGTAACATAATCACGAATTCTAAAATTCGACTGGAATTTAAGCATTAGTATCCAGCACTAGTGAAATGTGTAAATATTTTTATAAGAGAGTAATAATGATGGTCGCCGCTTGAATCATGGTTAGAGTTAATGGTTAATGTACATACATTTATATAATATATGATAAACAATTGAATTGTAAGAGATTCGCTCGTGGCAGAACAATAGCACTTAATGTGAACAGCGTCGCACTCGCCGTGACTCGTGTTACATTCGTACTCTTAATAACTTTAATTAATAGGATTATAATTAATTATTTTATAAGAAAATCGAGAGTTATGAGAATTATTTATTCAACAAAATATTATTTTATAAAAAATGAATTTACATTTTGTATCTAATTTCTAAGTAAAAATACTTATTTACGTATTATTGTAATGATTTGTGAACTTTTGAATAAAGGATAGTCGAAAGTGAAGTGTCAATTATTAAGAAGTGAAGTAATACGGGTCACTTGAAGGTTTGTGCACATTAGACGGAGTATTGAATTATCCCACATTTCATGTAACATATTATTAACTTTAGTGTGTACATACCTTTGTGTTTTACGGTAAAACTCCCCCCTAAGTAGTTATTGCATTGGTGACAATAAGGAGTCAATCGCGACAGTGTCATATGAGTGTTTTTTTTTTTAAAATAATTATGGATTTAAATACTTTTAATTGTATGTTACACACGGGTGAACGTAGTATCAGATCAACTTGGCATCTAAACATAATCATTATGTTGTTTCTGCTCCTGCGTAGATTGTGACGTCACTGGCAAAAATATAACTATGGCCATATCGATATTATGAAGTCTAATAACTATATCGATGTCAGATCAAAAAATAACAAGTTTTCTATCCTTCTTTGAGCTTGTGATTGTCACAATTCCTACACGAGTAGAAATCAACGCGTGCTTAAAAATATTATAATAAAATTCATCATCTCAGTATTAATCTAGCTTTGTAGTATTTGATGCCATTTTTTACAAAAAATAAAATAAAAACTTAAATGAATATATCTCTATGAATTTTAACGAAATATTTTTATGATGGCAATATTTTTGTATGGTAAATTATTCGGTATCAAGTATTACCAACGTCATGTTCCGACTGCATACGAGGACGAAACGATATTATACATAGAATGTGTACAACGGACGATGGATTATTAAATTAACAAAAATGTTGATTGGATATGGAAACTTTTTTTTATTAGTCCAAATTTAGCATTTATCGTATCGGGAAATCGGCGTTTTAATGCATTTGTTTTGCGTTGAAGCGAAACGTCCGGGACAAGTCGGTGAAGCTCAATATTTCCGTCTACCTTTAATATCGTAAATAATATTATCGTATATCTCCTTGCTTCATAATGCGGTCGCAACATTAAAATTTCAAAATTTTCTATCTGACGTACGTAAGAATTGATTAAATTAGGTAATACTAAATGGTGCTTTCAGTATTAGTTGATTAAGCAGCTCGAAATTATTGTCTGTTAAGTGAACTACGCACATTCGGTTTATACAATCGGGTATACAAAAATTTACATACTGAGAAACACAATTGGTTGACAAAAACATGAACTTTAAATAAAACCTCCTTGGCATATTCACGCCATGTATTTATTTGTTTTAATTGCTTAGCAAAAAGTTTTCATTGTTTTTGTATTATCTTTGATGTCGGACTATTATTGTTTGTAGGAGCTTGTAAATAAGATTTTTATTAACTTAACTGATAAAATTGAAGTTTTTTTTTAAGGTATCGATGTAGTTGATCACGTTTCTCTTAATATACGCGTTAGTTTGTTATTTAGTGACTACACACACAGGTGTATGTATGCCTGTAGCGACATCAGTTAGTAGGTGGTTGGGTGAGCTCTAATGCAACAGCGATAAGTTAACATGAAGGATGTTGACGAAAATCACTGAAAAACTACAGTAAATAGTGCTAGTTCTTCTTCTTTTTACAAAGCATTCATCAACCATCTACAATATACCACATACATTAAGGTATATGTACGCTTATTGCTAGGTGTATCCTTGATATCAGCAGATTCACTGTTCGCTTGTAATCCACGTTGCAGAGGCCATATAAGTTAGACAATTATAGTCCTCCGAAGCCAATCACTACGTAGAAAACTTCCACTATTTTGAAATAACGGACGCACATTCTAAGTTTGACAGGTTTTAAGGCGGGAAATAGACATTCGAGGTTCATTAATGATTAAATATTTCAATTTATTTGAAAATATTTCAGTTTATTATAAATAGTGATAAACGGACTGTTTCGAAAGAAATCTAGTGATGATCGATCATGTTTTTGACGTAAAAAATGTACTTAGATTGTACTAAATGTGCGCCCGTTTAGTGTGCACATTATTGAAAACTATTTAGTCTAAAACCTACATTCGATAAGTAAATGCAAATTTTGATGTTCTAAATGCTCCTGCGACTGATTTGTACGACATTTTTCATAAATGTGGACGCGGCTTTACATTGTTCGCCATGTGGATTACAATGATAAACACAAAACATCGTCAGTCGTCACGACGTCACCATAGACCCACGTAGACAGCATTTATTTGTAAGCATTAACATAGACGTAGGATGTTATAGTAATATATACGTTGATTTCTATAGACTTAAGCATTCTGTTGTTTTAAATGACGCGTTTTCTTATAAATGTATTTAGCTTGATAGGAACCACCTCCCTGTGACCATCTTATTTAAAACTTACTATCGATTTTAATATTATCGTATTTTTTTATCGTCCAACAATGTTATTTAGGAGAATAATTGTTAACGTTTATTTAAAAATGCATGCAATAAAATTCGATTGATATTTTGCTATTAATAAATATCGTATTTTTAATAATGGGTATAAAATAATAAAAGTAATACTTTATGTCTAACATTATAGCGAGAATTTGTTTCGTTGTTGTATCATTAATTTGGATTTTTTATGTAATTTAACATTGATATGTATAAGGACTTATGAAATTGAAATGTATATGCAATAACTTGTTTTTTTCTTGTAATTTTTCTGAATGAGCTTATTTGTTGAAGTAATTGTTTGAGATTGTTTCTATCGGTGCTTTTAATGAGTATTTGATGTAAGTGACACTCGGTTTTTACTGAGCAGTTGTTTGTTTCAACAATAAGTTATCGATCCCCAACCCTATGCTGTTGGTTATGGTAATTATCACATGGATAAAGGTAAGGTGAAGGCCGAGTATCATTTATATTTAAGTCAGATTATAAGAAGTTGAACAGTTGGTCATTATTTTCAAATGGATGCAATTTGTGTCGCATTACGTTCCGCAATACCCAAGATAACGATTAATATTTCAAGGTGATAGATACCTATTGTGATCACGCGACAAGAATTGCAAAACAGAATTTATTTTATTACACACACCTTTAATTGCTTGTAAACAAAGTACAAAATACATTGCTGGTTTAACGTTACGAACAAATCTACGAGTCAGTTATTACAATTCTTTAAGTAAGGTTGTGCTTATGCTGTACCACATATCTTTTGTATTTGAGTCGATCGGTCATCAATCTTGCCTCTAGAAAGTAAATTATGTAAAAATACTCTCGAATTTTATATACACTTGATGAAAACAATAGCTACCCACCTGTCACTGCCTTAAACTATTGAGATTGCCCCAAAATTTAATCTATACCTGGAGCGGTATATCGAGTTTATAGTACATGGAATATTTATATGTAGAATGTAATTGATAAATTATATGCAATATTAGATTTCCTCGTATCGTGTAAAAAAATATGTATTAAACTTTTTACGCGAGGCTTGCGTATCTCTCTAAATTATTATTATGACTTACGATGAAGGAATACAAAGGGCCGATATTCTAGTAGTTTATCTACAAAATATAGGTACGTTGTTTTATCACATCACGCCTCTATTGATCTCTTTACCGCCTCGCTACGCAAATTAAATTGTCACCCAGACACCTGATAAAATTTTAATACTCAATGTCTTTTAGTTTTAATATTATTTCTTTAAAAGCAAATGTTCGAAGTTGACGGCGCGTCCTTGGCGGTGAAAAGATTTATGCCTAGCAATATTTTTGTTGCTAAATATCTATGCAGTTGCTATGTTTCCCATGAAGCATATTTATGTGAATGGTTGTATTTTTAGCCTCGCTTAAAAACGTTACTATGTCAATTTACCGCTCTTCCCCATAAAGACGTGTATACTTGTGTATTAAAGATTTTATAATATATCCCAGAATATGCTTAACGGATGTAACTTCCAGCTTATATAAAATAAACAGTGCAATATTCTTTCTTTAAAAAAATATTATACATAAAATGTATTCTGGACTTTAAAGCTTTATATTTAAGATTCAATTTCACGTAACAATGAATTTTAACAATAAATAGAAGTTGGCATATTGTAGATATATTGTACAGCATTACGGGGACTCGTTTTATAGAAATACAAGGCGGTTGTAATTCTGGTGTGTTATGTATTTTTATAAAGTTGCGTCCGTATCGGTATTGTGAACATTTTGTACCTATCAGACTAGGCACGTGAGAGGACTATAATTATATTTATGTAATAATAGCCATGAAAATAATAGGGGGAGACACGAGAGTAGCTAGGTAACATTTACCTGAGACGAAATTTATATAATGGTGTACATTTTTGATATGACGTTGTACAAAAGAGACATTTGGTATGTTATTTTATAGGAATGAAATAAATAGCCTTAATAAACAATAAGTGTTTTTAATTTTAACTCCCATATTACACCTACTTGTGATGAAGGTCAACATAGAACCTTATATCCCCTTACGCACATCTTGAGGACGCGGGTGAAATGAAAAACTGTATTTTACTGCGAATTTTATTAAATGTTAAATATATATTTTTTAATGTTAAAACACACTTTCACGAAGGACAGATATAAATAGTAATTAACATATTTATGTAACATTAATGATATGGTACTTATCAATTTCACTCACATAACAATCATTTTTACCATTCAACAATCGACATTCATTAATATTTTTAAAGAAACTCACTTTTTGGATGATATAAGTCTTGGAGGTTACCTTTCTAGGAATAGACTTTGCTATTTATTTTCAACTAGCTTCTGCCAGCGGTTTCACCCGCATCCCGTGGGAACCTCGGCACGGACCCGGATAAAAGTAGCCTATAGCCTTCCTCGATAAATGGGCTATCTAACACTGAAAGAATTTTTCAAATCGGACCAGTAGTTCCTGAGATTAGCGCGTTCAAACAAACAAACTCTTCAGCTTTATAATATTAGTATAGATATTCAACTGTGTGTGTTCAACATTTTTACTATTAAAATTGAAATCAAATTATTCCATTCAAATACTACAATAATATTGTTTTGATAAAGTACTTTGTCATGTTTCAATGGCAAGGTAACCCTCCATATTTGACCACCAACTACAAAAAACATTTAAACCATTAGCAAATATTGCATGTCTTTTAAGCAACTTCAGTGGCGGTCAACACATCCTGTATCCAAATCTCAACCAAGGAGTTTCATTTTAAATTTGTGGACTTATGCAATCAAGTAACAAATATGGCAGACGATTTACTCTTTCGCGCTAAAATACCTGACCTACACTTTCTCACTGGCAACACGAAACACACTAGCTACAGAATAAAAACAGTTTGACACAGCAACAGAAAATTTCTAAATAAACAAAAAAAGAAACAACTTGTTTGCTACATAACAATTCTTTTGTACTACCAGACCTTTGGATTATTGCTTAGCATTGTTCATTTTTAATCTATATTTAATTATATTACCTAACATACGATAAATGGGGAAAAACGCAGTGAGTGGACTTTAACTGAGACATTTTATATTTTTTCTTCACTATAAAGATTTCATATCTAGGGATATTATTAGAATTAATTGCCATGCTGATTCAAGTTCACTCACTCCGTTTTATATCCTAAAGCTCAATGGCGTATATAAAATTTTGGCACTCAAAATAAGTAAATGAACTAGAAAACTGGCAATACTCAAATTCTTTAGTATGATAGATAACTCATTTGTTACTAATGTTTAGGAACAAATACTTTCGAATTAAATTAGTTCTGCGGGAGTATTTAATGCAACGTAAATTGTGTTATAAGCTAAGTCTTATTAAAAAGGTGGGGGTAAATAATATAAAAATGAATGTTTAATTCATAACTAATGCTTGCAGGCACATGCTATTGCCAATATTTTACATACTATTATTTCAAATACATAATATCTAAACGACCGTCGTCACGGACGGACGGGATGGGAATGATCAAAAACTACATCATAATGTTTGTAAATCAGTAACGTAGTTACAAGATATTTTATAAAAAAATACATCTTTTTTAACAGTACCAATTCATGAGGTAAACTATAAAATCATTTTGTATTATTATACTGATACCACTTGCATTACCATATCCACTATTTTCTAGTATGAAACATTATGTAACTAATTCATTATTTATTATATTTATATAAAAACAAATCAAATACAACTTGATTTTCTAGCTACTACTTTCAAGACATAAGACGCTATTATAATGATTATTAAGACAGATTATAGTGCCTTTACGATATTACAATACGCTACATTTTTATAAATAAATTAACAAAAAAAACCTATTGCATATAACGCATTATTATTGTTCTTTATTATATTTGAAATTAAATAATTAATATCATGCCATCAGATTCAGTTGTTTAACGAGACACAAAAAAATCGTAGGTCTAATCTTGTATTATTAAAAGAAAACGGTCGGTTTTCTCCCCTAAGCATTGTTACACGATAGACATTTTACAATTACATAACAAGAAGGACTCGTAACAGATATTTTGGATAAGGACGTATACGTAGTTTTTTATACCTGTTATTCAACTGGACGAGAGTCCCTTTTGGGACAACCCAGTTGATCAAGTAAATTGCGCAATGATATTTAGCGACTTAAGTTTTTATTGCGCAATATTTTTGTTGTAATATTACGCAACTTATTTTATCGTCTAGGCTGCTCCTAATGTTGGAAGTTGCTAAGGGCAACTCACACATTCCTGCAAATTTTGGGCAACATACTTTATGATTTGTCTTCTAAATACTTTTTATACGTCCTTACACACCTACAAGCGAACAGAACACCTAGCGAGGTCTTACAAAGCAAATTATTGCGCAAGCTACATTATTACAATTAAACTGTATATAATAATATATACGCACCATTACGTATTGCGAGATCAATCGTTACCTTTAACTTTATGAATAGTTGCTTTAGTTGATCGACATCTTTTCTTGAAGGATTTGAAAGTAGCACGCCTGGAAATAAAAGTTATACTTTAGGTATTATGAAACAACGCGGAGGAAATTTCAGCTCCACAAAATTAAAAAATATATATTTATGTTACGTTGTGCGTGAATATTTTTAACCGACTTCCCAAAAACGAGGAGATTCTCAATCTCGGGTGGTTGTATTTTTTATCTTTGTTCGTGCATATCTCCGTCGTTTTCCTAGATTAGAATTCGCATTTTTTCTAGATCAAACAATAGTACAACACATATAATCTTTTAAATAGGTATTAAATTTCATTAACCAAAGCACAAAATCTGTCATTGAAATACCAATTCAAAACTCCCAACAATAAGGTCGTCATTACCTTAAGCGTGGTGAACATGAGCCCCAACTCTCCGTGTTGCATGGCCGGTTCTAGGAAGTCTTCAATGAAGTGTATTTCTGAGCCTAACTGTAGGATCCGAGCTCGAACTACTACGAAGTGAAATACTGGGAAAAGTTCGTCCATACTCCAGAGGTAGTTTGAACCTGGAAGGTAATTTATAAGGTAAGTGTTGCCATGCTAAATACTACAGAAAAGCTATTATATCTTTTTGCAAAATATTTTTTTTTTAACAGGTGTTAAAAAATATAATCCACTGTCCAAAAATAAAAACACTAAGTGAATTTAATATTTAATAACCTTTGCCCTGATTAAATTATTAAAAAAGTAAGCACGCAATATTTTCTATAATCTATAATTACCTCAAATTAATTCCATACGAAAAAAAAACCCCAAAAGTCACTTACCCAGCTCATGTTGAACAGCCGTAGTCATTTTCTGGAAGGTACTTCTGATAACCAGAAGCTTCTCAATGGGCGAGAACGTTGTTTTCAGTTGCTGTAACGTTTCCACGGCTTCTTGGAAAAGCTGTTCTTTGAGGGGGGAGGTCGGGGACATTTGGTTGTTGGGGCCCGTGTAGCCTACCCAGAATTTTCTGGAACGAAATAAAAAGTGATGAAGAATTAAGATAAAGATACAGCATTTTAATATGTATTTGGACTTTCAGGCAGAAAAAATATTTGATCATTAAAATATATTTGAAGTTGAAAAAGGAATATTATTGTGCCTTAATTCAATAATAAAAAATATTCGTTCAAATTCGTGCCGTGAAATAAGATTGAATAAAAAACTGACTAGATTGACTATTATTTTAAATCGACTTAAAAAAAAAGGAAAATTGCGAGTCGGACTCGCGCACGAAGGGTTCCGTACCATTATTTAAAATGAGCAAAAAAACATATTTGCTGTACGGGAGCCCCCCAAATATTTATTTTAGTTTTCAGTATTTGTTGTTATAGCGGCAACAGAAATACATCATCTGTGAAAATTTCAACTATCTAACTATCACGGTTCATGAGATACAGCCTAGTGACAGACGGACGTCCGTCCGTCTGTCACTAGGCTGGACGTCCGTCCGTCTGTCACGACGAACGGACAGAGGAGCGAAAACAATAGGGTCCCGTTTTACCCTTTGGGTGCGGAACCCTAAAAAGGAGGTTCTCAGTTTGACCCATGTGCATGTTGGAGCGCGATTATCTACCGTATAGTTGAATCGATTTTGTGCGATTTCCAGCATACTATTTCTCAGACTTAGGCAAAGGTTTGAGGTATATTATCTATCGAAGTCGATTTTAATTGTTTTCTAAAAGAGCTTTATTTATTAATTATTTTTCTTAGAAATCGATCTCTATACAGTTTTTATAAAAATAAAATACTCACTGATCAATCCCCAAGAAAGCCATTAACGTTAAATCCGGCTGTCTATTCCACTTCAACAGCCGTCGCCAGTACAAATCGTCTTCCCTCTTGTTGTGTAGCGCGTATAACACGAACAGCGCTGGGTGCACGCGCGGGAGTAGTGTGGGCTGTAGGAGCGATGCTGCTGATACCACTTCCCTGGAAATTTTATACCTCTATTCTTTAAAATCTTATAAATTATATTTGTACTTGCTGGTTATCCAGTAATTGGCCAATAACTTATGTATACAAGTTACTAAAGTTAAATTGTACACAGTGTCTATTGGTGAAACTTTTCAAAAATTTTGGTGTTGTATATGTTATAGTTTTATAGGAGAAGTGCGTTTGAACAAAATGGATGGTCTTTAAAAACATGATCATTAATAAATAGGTTTTCTAAAGTGTTATTTTTAGAACATAAGATAATGATAAGGTTCATTTTTGCATGGAATAAAATGTGACGATTTTTATAATTGCACGTTGAAAAGTAAATCTACTTAGAGCAAACAAATATTCACAGAATTTCACAAAAACAGCAGTTTGTACATTAACCAAGAAAGTGAAAAGAATAAATAACATACACCTAAAACTCACCCATCAATAGGATTACTATCCACTTCAACCCCATCCTCCCCTTTCTTATAAGGCAGTACAGCATCAGTGCCCTCAGGAGGCAACGCTGGGAACAGCAACCTTACAACCTGGTACAACCTGGCTGTAATACTCTTCAGTTCCTTCACAGCATGGCTGAGCAATAACGGATGTACTCTAACTCCTCCGTAAGTGGTGTTGAAGGCGTTGGTAAGGCCTAGCACTAGTTGGCCTAAAGGATGGTGGGTTGACTCGCAGGCCTGTGGATATGGGGCAAGCTGTTGATAAATACGCTGTAGTGTTTTCTGAATGTTGGTCATCATCATCCTCCGAGCCTTTTTCCCAGCTATGTTGGGGTCGGCTTCCAGTCTAACCGGATTCAGCTGAGTACCAGTGCTTTACAAGAAGCGACTGCCTATCTGACCTCCTCAACCCAGTTACCCGGGCAACCCGATACCCCTTGGTTAGACTGGTGTCAGACTTACTGGCTTCTGACTACCCGTAACGACTGCCAAGGATGTTCGATGACAGCCGGGACCTACAGTTTAACGTGCCATCCGAAACACAGTCAATGGTGTCTAAGATATACTTAGAAAGTACATACAAACTTAGAAAAGTTGCATTGGTACTTGCCTGACCTGGGATCGAACCCGCGCCCTCATACTTGAGAGGCTGGTCCTTTACCCACTAGGCCACCACGACTTTTCTGAATGTTGGTATAGGTTTAAAATTTTTGTTAGAGTTTGATAATGTATGTTTGAGCTATTGGTAGTAAAAGCGATAGATTAGTGTGGCAACCCAGCCTAGATTTTTGGCTCGGGTTTTCGCCACCGGAGGTCGCATAGCAAGTAGCAATTTAAGGCTTGGTTTTCTTACTTAATATTTCTCAATGTTCATATGTTAGAACTGAAGTATGTATGAGAACAGCCACCATGGCCGCAAATCAATTAGGAGGACATCATAACTGAAGTTAGGCTTGGCATGTCGGTAACTGTTTTCTGTCCCCAAATAATTATAAAAAAATATCTACTACTTTAGGGGATGGGACATCTTCACATTAATATAAATGTTTAAATACTCACATTATACAAATATTGCTGTACTTCAGTATAATTTTCCAAATTCAGAGTCTTTTGTCCGAAGTGCGGAATAACTTCTAAGCGATCCACGGACTTGTCCATTTCATTACATCTCTTCCTCATAGACATTTTATTCCTCTCTTTGTGCGAACACGATATGGCAACGGCAACATTTTGCCAGATCTTCACGTTGTCTATTGTATTGCCTGACGGCCCATTGGCAAAATGATTGCCGGTCGGCGTAAGGATAGATTCTGAGACACCGAGGCACTGGAAGCATTGACGAAAGAGGGCGTTCCATTTTTGATTTGGGGCTACGCTTAGTTTTCCGAATGAGCTGAAAGAAAAAAAACTGTTTGTGAATAAAGTTATTACTACAATTAAGACAATTAAAACAATCAGGCGATAAAATCTAATAACCTTAGATAGTACAGCCTTAGAAACATGGTAGTTCTTACAAAAGCTAACTACAGGATATAATAATTTCAAGATTCGTTAGATATCGTCGAAGATCCGACCGAGAACGAAGCAATGAGAAAACCTTGGAAACATCAGTTGTACAAAAACGGCCTTGTCACTATTAAACTAAGGAAGTAACATATTTTCTTGAAACTGTACAAACAATGTACGTATCTTTGTAACGAAACTTTATAAAATTCAATCGCTGCCAATCCACAAAGCAATAATGTAATGCTAATTTATTTCACGGCAAAAAAAAAATGCAAAGCAAACTCAACTTTAACTACAACTCACTTAGGTTTAGAATTCGTTGGCAGAACCGGGTTGGATACGTTCAAATGCATGGTTGCGTTCGAGATCTTGACCCCTTCAGTCCACGCTCCACTGAGGGACCCCTCGATCTTGTCTCCGCTAGAGAAGGTCAGGATTCCCTTGCCTGAGAACACGCCAGCTGAACGGAACTCCCCTTCGTAGTGGGTACCGTCTTCGAATACCATTACTCCATGACCCTGAAAGAGTAGCATACACTGTAGTGACATGGGCAGGATCATTTATATGGGACCAGGTAATCCAAGCACGTAGGATGCCATCATTGTGCTAAAAGAATGGTTTTTACATTATCTGGACCTCCCCAGTAAAGTTAATGACAACATATAATAAAATTATATTTTAAAGAGGCAAAGTTTCCGAGATTATGACATTGATAATGTCCGGATGTACAGGATAGATTTAGAAAATTCTAAAACCAATGGAAAGCTAAATTATTAGTGCGGGTGGTTCCCTAGCGACGTATACATATTATATACTAAGATGCAACGGGAATACATCGCCTTAATTCGAATACTAACCGTCAAAACATCTTGCATGAACAGTCCCTCATAATAAATCCCGTCCAACGTCACAATCAAACCGCAGCCATGCTTCTTATTATCGCTCCAATTGCCCAAATATTTCTCCCCTTTACCTATATCATCCATTACACCATATCCTTGCCTGACCCCATTGACCCATTCTCCCGTGTAAATAGTAGCTGATGATGAAGTAAAGTCTCCTTGCTTCTTGATCCCATGCCCATGGGGGTTGCCATCTTTAAAATAACCCTCATAAATGTCACCCGTAGTGTATTTCAAGACACCGTAACCATTTTGAAGGTTGTCCTTCCATTGGCCTTCGTAGATTCCTGAAATTGAATTGAATGAGTCATGTTATTGTGGCCTCCTTTTGTTGGAAGTGAACTGGCACATTATATGTTTTTTTTTTATTGTGTGTTGTTGTTAACTATGCTATTTAAAAATTCGAATATGTTCATATGTGCTATTCGGGGATTTTACTAATAGCCGACAAAGCTAATGAAATGGAAAATTTAATGTAGGGGATTATTATGCGGTTGATAAAATTTTTTTTAATGTCAGGTACCTATAGCTTCTATGTAATGAGTATAATATGTGTATATGTCATGTAATTACTTATCAAACGCGGACTTCGTTTATTATCGTGGTCACTGAAAATTCCCATGCCATCCAAAACTGACGTTATTAGAATATTATATTTAAAATATTATACTATTTAAATGAAATATTACATACAGTAAAAATACAGCTAATTATTTATTATACGGAAATTCCTGGTACCATTCGAGTGAATTTTCTAAATCCATGATAGGGTAAAATTTGCTATTTACCGGGAAGGACTTACGCACTTCGGTAGATAGGTATTCAATAAATATTTGTTAACTAAATACATATAAAACATCCCACCATAAATAAACCGAAAATGTACCGTTATATTTTAAAAGTTAGCACGTTTTCCAAGGTCTGAATTTCGTTACATCGGTATTACCTTGACACTAATATACTTATTTGGAGTAAAAATTTGCATATGACTTACTGCGATATACAATTGTAAATGCACGACGAACAACAGTGTCTTAGTTTTAAAATTCTTTTATAAGTAGTAGGATCTTTATAGCTAGCAGACAAACAAAAACATTAGTTTTTAATTATAGTGTAGTGGAGACAATTGTTGCAAATTGATATTTCCTTGTATCAGAATTATATATAAATTGTATGTACATACTTCCCACTCTCTACGTAAGATATTGCGTCAATACAATGACAAATATGGCTTTAATGTCCCCAAATTATTAAATAAATATTTTATCATATTATTTGCCTAATTGTTTCCTATTACAAACCGCACTCTCATTAAGAGTAATGAGATATTAGTAGAGAGTAATGATAATTTGGTCAATTAGTTCTAATCTAACTACATAAATTGTACTAAGTATTTATTTGCTTATGATTTGCAACAAGTTCAATATTATTAGGTACATAAATTCCTATGTATCTATTATAAGCAGTGTGATTCATATATTAATGACTCATAGTTATACAAACAAATATAATTACCTACCTACGCCTCCGAGGCTTCGAAAAAAAAATATGACGCGTATGAAAATGTGAAGAATTTGTAGTCATAGACCACTTGAATGTATGACGTCCAAGTAAAAGGAAAATATTTGTGAAACAATAGGTAGTCAATAAGTTACCGTTTTTGGTTCTGAACTTTTGTGAATTTCATTAAAGCATTACAAGTTGTATCTGATATTTTAGATAAACAAAGATCGATAAGCCTTAGTTTCCCTTAAGAAGAACAGATATATATTGTATGTATTTTTAGTAGAAACATAAAAGATGGTGTTGCTAAATCAATAGAAGTTATTGTAAAAAGTTTGCGCGAAATTCGCGAAAAATACAGGCATAGTGAAGATAGCCATACTTAGAATTCTTACCTACACTTGGCATTTCCATCTTCCCATGTCCATTTAACGCGTTCAGCTGAAACTGTCCCACGTACAGTTTACCATCAGGCCACTCCACCTTCCCGCTCCCATGTATCTTTCCATCCAACCATCTCCCAGTGTACTTAGCGTCTTTATAAAAAGCATTCTTGTTCGAAAATGTGTGAGTAGCCGTCCTCACAGCGGGCGGTTTGAAATTGTCCTTATTCAGAACAAGTCTTATTGATGTGTTCAAAGAATGTGTCCACTCAGTTTTCTCTTGCTCTGTGGTTGTGGCTACTGATATAGTTTCTTCAGGCGTCGTCAGCTGAATTACGTTTTGCAGAGAATCAGTGTTTGGAATCGGTTCCACCCATAAGGTTTCTAACGGATGAACGATAGGTGTACTCCCGCTAACGTGCACGAAAAGGTCGTTGAAAAGGACGAACCAGTGTGACGAAAAACGCCCTGGATTCACTAAATTAAGTTGGCGAGATTTCGATTCTCTAACAAGACGTCGTTCAGGCGTCCGGTACTGCTCAAGGCTCTTCCCTATCGTCTCCCAAAATAACTTTGTGACATCGGCTTCCTTCCGTTTCTTTTCTTGTTCATCTATCAAAGAGTCCAGCGACGCAATTACTTTGTTTAATCTCTCATCTATGTTGGATTTAGTGTCGACCTTTTTTCTTTTGGTTTTATACCTCAATAGCGATTGAGCTATGCATTTATAGGAGCTCAATCTTGTTAGAGGTTGTATGAAGGCGAGGCATACTATGGCTTCTAAAGTCTTTTTATTATTCTTCTGTTTGTTAGTCGGGAGCTGATCGCTGAACAAACTATAAACACTAGACGGGACATCGACGACGCTGTTAATCTGCGCGAAGCCGCCGATAACTATCAAATTGCTTACAGCTACGTAATACTTTCTGTACAAATAAATAAACTCTTCTAAATTTTTAATTAAAGAAATATCACATTCGTTTATATGCTTCTCGGCGTACTGCCACATCGAGAGAACATTCAGAGCAGTTATGTTCAATATGTCCCCAAAAATATCACAAACTGTTTCGTAAATATTGGAATGTGTAGTTACAGCTTTACTTTTCTTAAGGAAAGGCTTAACTAGATTATGATATATCAAAAGCATTTCCTCTAGATATCTTTGAGCAATGGACAGATCTTGGAATTCTGGACATTTGGACGACTCTTCTATTGAGCAGTAGCTGATGTTGCCAGATGATAATATTCTCCAATGGTAGCACATGTTTTGGGGTTTAGTTACAAAATTAAGGGTTTCAGCTATTTGCACTTCATCTGAATTGTTTTCAGATTGCTCTTGATCTTTTTTCATATTCAAGTTAACAATAGCATCTGTGTATCCTTCAGTGTGCTTTCCCATGTAAAAAATATTTTCATTATGAGTGTATGCCAGTGTATGGTGATCAGTGGCAATCATGTCTCTTACTCTATCACTGTCAGAATTCTCTGTGAACTGTTTAGGGCCACTTTTATCTTCTCTGCTGTCAAAGCTGACTTGATGGAACTGGTTGTAGCCCCACATGAAGAGCCTGCCATCTAGTGTCAAGGCTGAACAGTGCCATTTACCACAAGAGACCTTCTGAAGTCCGAAGCCAGACAAGCTCATGACTACCATTGGTTTTATTCTTTTGACTGTATCCCCTACACCTAGTTGCCCATATGATATGTCACCCCAAGTCCATAATTCAGTGGCTAAAATATTTTTACCAAGCTTAGACATGTTTTTGAGGTTCTCTGTTTTCCTTGCAGCTTCAAACTCTTTCTCACTGCTTATTGTGCTTGTGGAGAAATGTAAATCTTCCAAGTTACAGTTTGAGGTACAGCTGTACATAAGGGAATTTATTTCTTCATTTTCACTTCGCAGTTGTAGTTCCACAGCATCATTATTGTCACTGCTGCCACTAACATGTCTTGATAATGTTGCCACTTTATCACCTACAGTTTTCACTCCTTCATAAACAAAGTTTGTTAGGTTTGATACATTCTCCTTTATTATCCTAGTGGGTTTTTCTGTGTACTCTACTAAATAATCTTCACCAGCTGAGACCCAAGAGAGCTGCCTGCTCAAAAACTGTCTAGCAGCATCAGTGTTTATAAAAATATTATTAATTTTATCTCCAGATGCTTCACCATTCTCATTTTCTTTATCCGTGTGGTCATCACCATCTTCTGTTGATTTAGCATCTTGAGAATTTATATCTGCTTCTAAGTTTGCATTTTTTTGTGAGTTTGTTCTTGCTATTTTTGATTCCTCAGACGAGGGACTAGAATCTTCTGTTAAACTATGAGCATCAACAAGTACATCAGTTTGTGGGGCGGTAGTACTACTAGAATCTTCACTAGACTTACTAATTTGAACACCTAAAGGGCAGGTTTCTGATAGGGATGGCACGGACGCGGGGGATGCTAGGCCTATTATTGTCTGGCATTGTGAGCAATTTGAAGCAAACACTTCTTCATCATCATTATCACTCTCTGTATCACAGTTGCCAGACCGTCTGACATTCTTCCTAGCTATCACTGCTGCAAAGTTCTGACCCACTGAAGCACTGTACACAGTCCTCCCTTCAAAAAATGGAATTTTCTTAACATTACTAGTGTCTATGGAAAGTTGGGGCATGCAGCCTGAGCCCCACAGCTGCCCATCACTACTTATAAACAGCTGTCCAAAATCACTTGTCACTACATTTCTAAACTTCACTTTATAACTGGAACTTTTAAAACCATGAGGACAACACTTAGCATCCTCCTTAACAATAATTTCTTCTTTGTTTTTAAAACTAGCATTTGACTTATATAGTCGCCCATGGACATCTATAATGTAAAGGATATCATTATGGTACGATATGTCTATTGCTGAAATGCCGCTGATTTTCTTAAAATTCAAAGAGTCTTCCACAGCCTCGCAGTGATAAAGACCATGGTCATTTCCTAACACAATGAAGTCTGTGCCCAGGGAACACAGTTTAACAATTTTATCAGGTACTTGCTGGGACGATGGCACGTTCAACAGTGTTAGTCCTCTCCAGAAATTATGCTGACTCATTATTTAATAATCACTTCCTTTCTTCATTGAAAGTAGGAGTATCATCGATTTAAATCAGGGCGGAAGAACTAATGTACACTTTCGCGAGTCGTAGTCGCACATGTTACACCGTGGATTGCAACTGTTCAGTATGAGATACATTTACGACGAAATATTTATATAAACTAGGAAAAACACTGATTTATTTATCTTTGTTTGATAAGATTTTTTATAAACTTTTGATTGCTTTTGATTGACAAATAATCAAATTGACAGATGACAGCTGATTGAGCTGTAGACAAAATAGACTGATTTCTATACAAAATGTTTATAGACAATGGACCACAAAGAAACGTCGATTATTATTTTAGCAGTAGTAACATTGTCACGTTAGCTGTCAAACCTTTCAAAATCAATCTAACCTTTCACAAAAATGGCGAACCGTAGTGGGCCTGCAAGGCGCGTTCCTGAAACTGAAGCCACAATTACGTACGTTCAGTGCGATGGATTGGTATGTACACCATTGGTTGCATCTAAGAAGCAAGTTTTCATTAAAATCTATACTTGGAATATTTGCTATAACTGTAAAGCTGTGCATCATCGACACGTCATGTATTCTCTGTTTTTATACTTTGAGCAGCGTAAATCCATTATTTACACTGTTCTGCGTGTTTTCGATGTTTGTTTTAACATTATGACGTATATTATCATGTTGCAACTATCTTTATTGGCTATTTGTAAAAGTCCATTTAGGTTATGTTGTGAACCCAAACTGTGTACTTTGGTTCCTGGATTAACCAATGATACTCCAAATTCGTCACTACCCTCAATATTTTCTATACTTTTATGCCCAGTAATTCCCAAATTACCCATTAGACAGTTAATTTCAAGTACAGATTATCCTAAATATTAGAAGTTAGAATTAATTGTTTACTATGTGAAAGTTTAATGAGTATGAGTCATGCACTCTTTTCGGACGTTTACCTCGCGACCCAGACACTTACAGAGATGATCTCACTGTGTGACATTGAGTAACTTTGGCTGGAAACATTAGCATCTGGATGCTGTGTATTTTGCATACATTTTTAATGGCCAGTTCATTAGGATGCCATGCCAGGCTGCTATAAATCCTTTTTGTTTGTAAACAATGATAACATCATATTTATATTCTGTATTTGAATTTAGTACCAGTTAGTGTTGATCACTAACATAAATAACTATGACAACACTGAGGTTGGATTAAATTGAGGAAGCTTTATTTGGCCTATTTAAGTGGATGATTGATGCCTAGCAATGATATTTGAGTAATTTAATAGTTACATTCTTGCTTTTCATGTATTCATACCATTTACACAGCAGCGCAAAAAGTGTTGAATGTTGTTTGTTGAATTATGCTGTGAGAAAATATTTTTGGTGCAAATTGGTCTTTTCTCAAATCATGTGTATAATTGAGCTTGTAAACAAATCTTTAAACTGAGTAGATTACAAAGTCAACTGCTTTGTTAGCCTATTGATTTGTTACTAAGGACATGATACAAAGTTAAAATTTTCCTTCCCTACTCTTATTTTTAAATGTAGCGAGATATTTCATCAGAATTTTGTTATTGTTAGATGTTTACTAATCAGTAAACAAGAAGTTAAGTCTGTGGGCGGGTGGTTATTGTTTTGTCCACATTCAAAACAACACTTATTATTTCACACACTGAGAATAAACAAACAAAGTCACATTTAGCCTCACTGATAACTAAAACCTACCACTAAAATGTAATTGTTTTATTACATTTAAGCAGTCTTTTTATCAACTACTAGCTTCTGCCAGCGGTTTCACCCGCATCCCGTGGGAACTACTTCCCGTACCGGGATAAAAAGTAGCCTATAGCCTTCCTCGATTAATGGGCTATCTAACACTGAAAGAAATTTTCAAATCGGACCAGTAGTTCCTGAGATTAGCGCGTTCAAACAAACAAACAAACAAACAAACTCTTTAGCTTTATAATATTAGTATAGATATATTCTATCCTAATTTAAAATTAAGCAATCATAACACCTCTACACATTCATGCACTTATAGCTATCATTACAGGATTTAAAACTGAGGCAACAGAGATTGATAAAAAAAAAATTACCTTTACATAAATGTTTGTTTGTATTACTTTTAGGCGGTAATGAAAATAGTGAAACATTGCCATGAGGAATCATGTAGCAATATGGAGGTCGCCCAGGGGGCCTTGCTCGGTCTGGTGGTGGAGAACCGCCTGGAGATCACCAACTGCTTCCCGTTCCCCAAGCATGATGATACAATGGACGAGGAGGAGTATCAGCTTGATATGATGAGAAGACTGCGCCGTGTGAATGTGGATCATTTCCATGTTGGATGGTAAGTGGAAATATGCCTGGTAACATGCTTTGATACAAAGAATTGCAAACTAGGTACTGTAGTACAGATATTTCCAGTCATTTAGAAGGTCATGTGAGAAGAGACCTGTGCCCAGCAGTGGGGTGATAAAAAAAATGGCTGATGATAATTTTAAGGCAATTAACAGCTAAAACTTTTGTTACAAAAAATTAAATTGAATGAATTTCTTTACTTTTAACATCAGTAGCTGGTCTTTAATCAGAGAAAAGCCCATGTGTTTTAAAACTTAATACTAAATCCTTAAAACATATTTCTTCAGGTACCAGAGTGCAGATGTGGGCAACTTCCTCAGCCAGTCGCTGCTGGAATCGCAGTACCACTACCAGACCTCCATCGAGGAGAGTGTGGTTGTCATCTATGACACCAAGAAGTCTGCACGAGGATTCCTCACGCTGAAGGCTTACCGTCTGACTCCTCAGGTTAGTAGATGTAGTAATTGAAGAAAATAGTTTTTATGAACGGTATTGTATTGTACAGTTTGTCCTAGCTGAAAAGTCGCGCCCCATTACCGCATTCATGTGCAATGCACCACAAAAGTTTGTGAAAAACATGCTAAGGTATTTGAAGAGTCTGAATACAGGTGTTGTCCTAATAACACTAAATATAATTAATAGACCTCAATCATTCTGAAAAGCACATAATACTTGAAATTGTCCATTTTACATGTGCATTTTATCTCTTAAGTTTCATTAGTTTACCTTATTGAGTGACTATGTTATGCCCGTTATGTAGCAAAATCTCTACCAGTCTGGAACTAGAAAAATATTTAATGTCGCTTCATCTGTTTTCCAGGCCATCGCCATGTACAAGGAGGGTGATTACACACCAGAGGCTCTGCGTAACCTGAAGATTGGCTACGAGAGCCTGTTCATTGAGGTGCCCATAGTTATCCGTAACTCTCCGCTCACCAACATCATGATGTCCGAGCTGTCCGAGATGATCCCTGAGGAGGAGGGGTCCAAGTTCCTGGATTTGGGAACTGCTTCAGTATTGGAAGGTGGGTTGAAATTATTTTTATTGCAGATTCAGAATAATAAAACTCGTATTTAGGGCGTGGGCCCTAGAAGCATTATATTTCACATCATATTGGATATTTAGAATTAGTTGTGTCAGAGTTTTGGTCATTCTAGGCCCCTGAAAAGGGTAGCATACATTCATTAGTTTAAGATAAAACTGATTTTGTGTTATTTTTTGAGGTTTTTTTATTTGGTCAAAAAAAGGACGAATTGGCATTTAATTTCGTCTTTGTGATCGACATTATATCAAATCATTACTATTTCTCCCACAGGCCAACTCCGCAGCCTAATGGAGCGCGTAGACGAACTGAACCAGGAAGCCATCAAGTTCAACAGATACCAACAGTTAGTTGTCCGTCAACAACAGGACAAGCACCGCTGGTTGGCCAAGAGGACACAGGAGAACTTGGCCAGGGCTGCCAAGGACGAACCACCACTACCTGAAGAAGACATGAACAAACTCTTCAAGCCCCACCCCGTTCCGCCTAGGCTTAACCCTATGATTGTTGCTGGTCAGATTAACACCTACAGCCAACATATAAGCCAGTTCTGTTCCCAGAGTCTTGCTAAATTGTATCTGACGCAAGCACTCCAAAATGCTAAGGAATCTAAGCAGAACAACTAGTTTTGTATTGTATTAAATTGAGTGTCACATATTAGGATTTTTATTTCTGTTTTCGTGATTATCCTATTCATCCATATACCTACTTCTCATTATATAATTATGATGATCTTCTGAAATAACATCCAGATTAATAAGAAAATAAGGAAATGTGCAATAATGCTGTAAAAGTAGTAAATATTGCATAAGGGTTGGACCACATCTCGCAGCACGGAATCGCATTTGTTCCGCCTGTGCTACCACGTGCTGCAGTATGCTGCCGCTGCGAACGCATGCGGCAGCATACTGCGAACTGGTGAAACTGATACTGTGAACTGGTGAAACGATGCGTTAGCATGCTATCGCGCGCTTCAGCGTTCGGAGGTTCCCTGCCGACCATTGCATTTTGTCCGTGATGCCGATCGCATTCCGCCGCGTGCTATCGCATCTTTCTATCTCGGTCTAGCAAATGGCAGTTCTAAATGACAGAAAGAAAAAGGGCGACGGAGAAAGGCGATTCCGTGCTGCCAGATGTGGTCCAACCCTTATAATCCATTGTCAAGGTATTTATAGTTATCGGCACGGATATTGAGCTCTCGGCGGAAGAGTGGGGATCGCTTTGCGCACTGTACACATAAGGCAATAAACCAATAAATCGCTTCTGCGCAGGTGAAGGTCAGGGCTCAATATCCGTGCCGATAACTATACATATTCCGCTAGCTAGAGCATGGTGCGTAGAACACATAACGCCTAGTAGTTTGATAGTAGCAATTCGCACGCGTAGTCCCAAGCAGGAGTTTTTATTGAAGGAAAACCTTTGTAAAGAGCCGTTCGTAGTAGTTTGACACGCCTGAGAAAACTACTTCGCATTGTACCTACTTATCCAAGTGAATAAAAGATTATTAAAACTGTGTTATAGATACTTGTAAACCACATCTAAGTGTTGTTACTCTTTCTTATAATTTTTATTAAGACGAAGTCAATCAGTTTTACGACAGAAAATCTTCATCCACATTAATTACATAATTTGATTATTTCCTTTGATTATCCTACCTCAGAGTTTAATACACGCAAAGCATTGGATTAACCGCCCGCCAAAGGATAATAGTGATAAATTGAGATTGTCCCTCAATTGCTACAAATTGCTTTATTTTCGTCCCGACGTCGCCCACCTATAATTGGGGTATCTGTCTCTGTATAAATTGAGTTAATTATATAGATGGCTGATCTTGTCATTTAATTTAAATGTCGGGTTACTAAGTTTCCTTTGTGAACGTTCATGCGGTGTGATGGTAACTGCTTCTGGGATTTAATTCGCAGTGATTGGTTTCCAACCGATTGCAGAAAAATCTGGAAAAAGAACCTAGTTACATCTGTATCATCAATTTTAATTTTTTATTATTGCCTAAGTGAGTAGGTAAAGAAAAGTGTTCAACCGCTATTTATAAACCGCTATTTATTGATTCCTAGGACAGCGGGCGATTTTATTAAATAATGGGCAAAGGTTATTAATTAATATTTCTTTTTAATTAATAAATTTTTCATCCTATTGTACCCGAACATGCCGCCGTTGTTTGACTTCCTAAATGCCCATCCACCTGCTTCCAAAGTTGTCTTAATAAGGCTATGCTTGGCCGCCATTTCTGCTACCTGCTGGGCAAAGGACTGGCGACATGATGAGAATAAAAATAGGTTTAACAGCTGCCTCGTATGTTCTGCTAATATTATGCTATTGAATTAGTTAGCTATTAAAGGGCGACATCAATTTCTTAGCTACTATCGGTAACCGGTAGGTACACGTATCGAAATAGGTACGATATTTACCTTTTTAGAGGACTATGCCACAAATCTATGAGTGATTTTGTCTGTTTAGGTAAGTACCTACTACTTTCACAGGAAACGGGTGATCCAATAGGGATGAAATGTGGACGACGACAGAATGAAAACTGATGAAGAGCGAAGGATATTTATATAAGAGCTCCGAAGTAGTAAGGTAGAAAACTGCGAAACCTAAATTCACTCCAGAAGAGTGCTTGAGCTGATATAAAAATGTCACAAAACGACTCATAACTTTAACGAACACCATTTAAACGTATGAAAAAATAAATAAATTGGTGCCTCGCGTGCAACAGTTCTCTCATTAAGTGGTTTCCTTCCAATTCTTGGACAATATTTCCATTTAATAAAGCCATCAGACTATAGAGATGTCGTAACTAAAATAGCATAATTTGGGTAAAGTTTTGACCACAAGGATCAGGCTGGATCGGCATTAATCTCAACCGCAAGATGTCTATACTAATTTTAGATAATTTCCTTGTGAATATTTCGAAATACTTAATGTGGATGGTTTGATTGGTATGATGATTTTGTGCACCCGTATTTGTGGTAACTTAGTTATAATGACGGTAAAGTAGGGTAGCGATTTGTTGAACTATATCACGATTTCTTTTGGTTGCAGGTGGAAAAATGGTCAAGGACAATTGGATCTTTGCAGTTTGTAAAGATGAATACGACCTCTAGATTTGTGGTTTCTACTTACGTAGAGGCACCTATATATAGATTATTTAATTCATCTCCGATAAAATTATTTTCTCATTAAAACGAAAGGAGAGAAAGGCAGCCTTTTCATCGCAGTACACGATGCTGTGCCTACTTAGGTCAACAATTAGGTCCTGTGACTAAAAGCTATTCGACTACGACATTTTTATGTTCTGAAAACATAAAATGATTACTTTGAGAATTAGAAAGGTTCTTAAATAATTAACTCGGACAAAAAGCTAGTGGTTAAAGGGCACACAATTTAGTTAACTATCTACAAGACACGATATTTGTTTATTAGAAATTTGTTATTTATGTATGAAAGTTACACAAATTGCGCGCGCGCTTTAGAATATCTTACCAATGAACTTTGTACGATGATTACACTTGTCGTGATCAAACAATAAAGAAAGCCAATTGCCTTGAATTTATGCGATAATTTTCCGCCATTAAAATGTAGGCGCTGCAATTAAATTTCACCTTTCCCTTTTACATTTTATTTACATCATGAGCAGATATTTTAGTGTTGTTTTAATTTTAAATTGTTCATTACAACCTTTATAGTTAATTGCTTAATATAAGATAATAGAGGTAGTTGAAATTGTCTATGGCAAAAAATACTTAATTTTAGTAATGGTAGACAAAACAGTTAACAGTTTACATGGTTTACGTAAACGCTATAAAAATAGTATTATTTATTAATAACCTGTAGGTACTTAGGTGGTAGAAGATTTCATTTTAACATAATGGAAAAAGTATACTTAATTTTAAGCTTGAATTATCGTCCAGATTGTCCGGAATGTCGGTAGGATCCTCGACTAAACCCGGAGATAGCGTTTTTGGTTGCTCTGTAAAGGAGGTGCCTACTAATAAAAGCCTTTCATAGTATTGTGCATTGGGTACCTTATATAATCTACAACCATTGACATATATTCTAGCGATAGACAAGAACATCCATACAAATAATTTACCCGCTTATGTCGTCTTTTGACATCTTGTTGACGTATTGTGACATCTAGTCATCCTCATTGATGTTAATTGCAGAAGTGACATAATATGTTCGCTCGTATTTTGCCTACATTTTTCATTACTCAAAAAGTTTATATCTAAGTGAATTCAAAATCATGTAATATATCAAAAAGTTTATTTATATCTAAGTGAATGCAAAATCATGTAATGTATTAAAACCAGGAACTTATTTTTAGGGTTTTTTAATATTAATTACGATGTTTTTTTTTCTTAAGAGGGCTTTCACAAATTTTCGCGAATTTAAACGCGCTGATATATGTTGTAGTGTTTTTACAGTAGCGAAATACATACGAGGTCATATTATTTTTTCTTGAAAGTAAGAACATACCATGACAAAGTGAAGTCTGTTTTCATTGATATTTTACCTACTGCCAGTTTTATGGCACATCTGTTTCTGCACGATTTTCTTAATCCATAATTTAAGATGGCGGGCGGGAACAATGTAATGCATATTTGTAAAATTGAATTATAAATGACAAGTATGATATACAAGCGTTGTATGAACAGCGTGTAATTTTACTAACTTGACTCTCGAATAGTTTATATGTGTAAGTTTATACCTTGATATGTATTTTCTATTTTATAATTGTCGTTTCATAGACATCCGTCTGACGCAGGTGTCAAAATCGTTCTGATTTGCCATTTTGGGCAATGCAAAGTCTGCAGTGCACTTCAGTGTGGCAAGCTTTTTGTTCGGAACGTTCTATCTAGTACGTAGTACATATATATCGATGTCTACAACCTTGTTGAGCTGACTCTATTAAATATTTTGCATTGCCAAACCTAAAAAAATCTAATGCAGTTTGCAAATATGATGAAAGCGAAAGATTATACATACATGCACGCACGAATAGGACACACAAGATTAGGATATCTACTTGCCCGGTGGAGTTTCTGGTCTCCAACCGGGCGCGTCCCCAGGTGGCGGATAGGGGAATACCGCACAGATATGTGCGGTACCGGGTTTACTCGGCGCGGACCAAAACCAGGTGATGGGATTGCTCCTCAGTAGAGAAAGCGATCGCGTGCGGCAGGTTCGGTCAGTCAGTGTTACTTCTGCTGGCTAGACGTCGACTTCGGTTACTGTCGGACAACCCGTAAGCCTCATTGAGCGGAACGGGGGCTCTGTTTACAGGGTCGCGAGGAAGAAAACCTCTATAAAAAATCACTAAGTTGTACCATCCAGTCTCTCCTGCCTTGGCGGGCCGCTCGGGTGGTATGGGATTCGCTCCTTCATCTAATCAGGCTGTGAATGTTGAGGGGTTTTAGCCTACACCTTTGGTGATACATACGATCTGCCCTGCTCCTGTAAGCAGGCTGGAATTTTTGGAAGGGAATGCACCGTTTGTGGGCCATAGCTATGGTCATCGGATGGTGCGGGTCAGGGTTATACTTATACGAGTATATATTATATTTTATAGTGTACATATAGTATTAATATTATATATGATAAATATATTACTGTATATATCTGTATGTATATATTGAGACGAGAATGTGGGAGATAGGGACCTCACCCTTAAAAGGAACCTTATGGAAATGGCACATGTAACAGATAGCGTACCCCAGGGAGGTACCCAAATGGGAGAATCCTCCACAGACCCGTCTAACGGCTCTGTCTGTCCCGCGTATTCTGGGGGGGACAACATTTGCCACAATTCTACCAACGACCAAACGCGCGAAAACCGGATACCGATTATTGATACTGACCGATTGGATGATGTTTTTAAAAAGAAGGATGGAAATACTCCTTGTGATGTAGAGTCGCTGGGTTCTATGCCCGGCACATCCGCATCACTGGAACCTTGGTCCTCCAGGCTGAGGAAAATTGAGAAGCGGCAGTATGAGGCGGCGTCCAGTGACGATAAGTTGCTGCCGCCTCCCAAGGTGCCGACGAAGGCCAAGGAAAAGCCTGGCCGTCATGGAAGGGGACGCTTTTGGCGGCCAAGTACGTCGCGCTTAAGTGACGAAAGCGATACGGACACGTCTCAGGCCTCGATTGAACCAAGGATCAGACGAGTCTCTGAAGCGATGGACGTGGAAGCCGCATGCTCCTTACTGCCACCTACGGGCACCGACAGCTCGGTGGCAGGACTGGAGCGGACAGGCATCCAGAATTTGGAGGTTCTTCTGGAGTCCATCCGGAAATCAAAGAACCTTAAAGGTACGAGTCAACGTACCATGAGAGAAGCGGCGGAGCAGGTGCGCTGCTGCGTCGAGATGCTCGCTGCCAGGAGTACCACAGAGGAGACTAGCCGCCTCCAGCTGGAAATCCAGCGCCTGAGGCAGCAGGTTGGATCCCAGGACAAGGAGATTGAAGCTCTCAAAGAGGAGATGCTCTCGTTGCGTCTCCACTCAGTTAACTTGCCACGTCAGCAACCGCTACCGTCGATACCTTCCACCCCGGAAAAGTCCACAGTAGACGACGAGCTGCTGCGTGGCGTTATTGACCGCGTAGGCAAAATGTTGGATGCTCGTATGGCGGGGATTGAAGATCGCCTTCTACCACAGGTGAATCTTCGCCCTCCATTAGCAGCCGATCGAAAGACGGCAGCCCAGAAACAGCGGCAGAGTGCTGCGGCTGGTACAAGCCAGGCGTCCGCAACCGCAACTGTCATCGCGGCAACTCAAGCCTCAGTCTCAGAGGCACCGTCGTCTGCGCAACCACAGCAGGAGTGGCAAACTGCCTCTAATAGGAAGAAAGACAGGAAGAATAAAAAGAAAGCGGTTACGTCGCAAGAGGCCGCTGCCACCATCTTAGGCGGTGCTAAGCCCTCGTCGTCACAAGCCAAAGGACGGAAGAAAAATAAAAAGTCACGGAATCGACGCAGAAAGCTTCGCGAACCGAAGTCAGCTGCCCTGGTTCTGACGCTTCAACCTGAGGCAGCAGAAAAGGGGCTTACCTACAAAGATGTCCTGACAAAGGCCAGACAAGCGGCCAATCATGAAGAGAACGGTATCACCGACATCAGATACCGTCGAGCTGCAACGGGGGCTCGACTTTTTGAGTTCACGGGAGCCAATGGCGCTGCAGAAGCGGATCGTGTAGCTGAACAGCTGCGCCAGATCTTTCCGGAGGGCATCCGGATCTCAAGGCCAACAAAGTGTGCCGAACTGCGCATTGTCGGCCTTGACGATTCTGTCACCGAAGATGACATATGTGAGGCGGTTGCGCGCAGGACGGGCTGCTCCCAGGAGGCGGTGCGCGTCAGCGCAATTCGTGTTGGTCCTGGAGGAGCCGGTTCTGCCAGAATTCGGTGCCCCGTAGCCTCTGCCAAGATGTTAGGCGAAGCCAATCGACTTCTCGTTGGCTGGAGCTCCGCAAAGGTTCAGGTTCTGGAGACAAGACCTATACGGTGCTATAAGTGCATGGGGTTAGGACATACCTTTCCTCTATGCACTTCTACCGTGGACTACGCCGGACTTTGTTACCGTTGTGGAAAACCAGGTCATAAGGCAAATACCTGCACTGACGATCCCCATTGCCTGGGTTGCGAGGCAGCAAAGCTGCCCGCAAATCACGCAGTAGGAGGAAAGGGCTGTAAGGCCCCAGCCAAGCCAAAGAGGGGGAAGACGGCCGCCAACATCCAGGCCACCCCCCATAGCGAAGTAATGCCAGACCAAAGGCAACAGGAGATAGAAATGATTATCGAAGACTCTAATGGACCAAGTCCGTAATCACAAAATACTCCAGGCGAACCTAAATCACTGTGCCGGTGCACAGGACTTGTTTCTGCAAACCATGGCAGAGTGGTCGATAGGCGTGGCCGTAGCTGCAGAACCATATTTTGTCTCTCCTCGCCCTAACTGGGTGGGTGACGTGGACTCGTCTGTAGCTATAATCGGCTCAGCGGATCCCAACTGCACCCCTCCTACACTCAAGGAAAGGGGCTCGGGATACGTTGCAGCCAAGTGGGGTGAGGTCATCATCTTCGGCGTATACTTTTCTCCGAATAGGACCCTTCCCGAGTTTGAAGACTTCCTTGACAGACTTGGGACCTCTGTTCTTCGGATGGCACCAAGCCAGGTCTTGATTATGGGGGACTTCAATGCGAAGTCTACTGCATGGGGCTCCTCCCGACCTGACATACGAGGACGTGTTGTCGAAGAATGGGCGGCGGTAACTGGACTCGTTCTTTTGAATAGGGGTTCAGTTAACACATGCGTGCGGTGGAACGGGGGTTCAATAGTGGATCTCACTTTCGCTACGCCGGCTCTGTCCGCGCGCGTACTAGATTGGCGGGTTGTGCAGGATACTGAAACCTTATCCGACCACAGATACATTCGTCTGGATGTATCTGTGTCTTCATACAATGACGCTGCTGCTCGACATTCGAATGCCCAAAAGTTTCCACGATGGGCACAAAAGCAGCTTGATAGAGAATTACTGGAAGAGGCCGCCATTGTTCAGGCGTGGCTATTGCCACCAACACGCTCAGAAGCGGCCGACGTCAACGTCGGGGCCCATCGTTTCCGGAGCGCCATGACGGCGATCTGTGATGCGGCCATGCCTCGTGTGCGCCGGCGACCTTCTAAGAAGGAGGTCTACTGGTGGTCTCAGGAAATGGCGGGCCTCCGGCAGGCCTGTATTCATGCGCGGAGGTGCTACTCTAGCGTCCGCAGGCGACGCCAGCGCAGCGACAGCCTTAACATCTTAGAGGCTGAGCTTTATGAGACGTATCAGGTTGCACGAGAAACTCTGCGGGTGGCGATAATTCGGGCGAAAGACCAAAGCAGAAGCGAGATGCTGGATGGCCTTAATCGCGATCCCTGGGGACGCCCGTATCTCTCAACAAGGAACAAACTTCGTGCTCAGGGCCCCCCACTTACGGAGGCCCTCGAACCTCAGTTCCTTAGCCAAGTAGTGGAAGCCCTATTTCCCAATCGGGCAGAACATGTACCTCCAGTTATGGCTCCGCCTGAGGAGGAACAGCACGTTGAAGAGGAGATCCTGCCAATCACTGAGGCGGAGATGAATACTGTGATTTTGAAGGCGCGCTCCAAGAATAAAGCTCCCGGCCCGGATGGCGTACCCTCCAAGGTACTAGCCATGGCACTGAGCGATGCGATGAATGATCAGCTGAAGGAACTGTTCGACGCGTGTTTAACGTCGAGACAGTTCCCTGAGCCTTGGAAGGAAGGACGCTTAGTGCTTCTGCAAAAGCCGGGTCGGCCGCCAGATTCACCTTCGGCTTACAGACCCATTGTCCTGTTAGACGAAGCGGGTAAGATGCTGGAGGGGATTCTGGCCAGCCGCATAACTCGACACCTTAATACGACCGGCCCCAACCTGTCGGATGCCCAGTATGGCTTTCGAGCCGAACGATCGACTGTGGATGCCATATTGCGCTTGAAAGCAGAGGCGAGGGAAGCGGTCGCTGGAGGGAACGTGCTGTTGGCGGTGTCACTGGACATCGCCAATGCATTTAACAGTCTGCCATTCAGCTGCATAGGTGAAGCGCTCCAATTCCACGGAGTGCCTATATACCTGAGGCAGCTAGTGGCAGACTACCTGAGAGGACGGAGCGTCTGCTACCAGGGACGCGACGGGCGCATGGTACGGCGCTCTGTTACGTGCGGTGTTCCGCAGGGGTCAGTCCTGGGACCACTCCTGTGGAACATCGGATACGATTGGGCCCTGCGTGGCGGCCTTACCGCCGGGCAGGGTGCCATTTGCTATGCAGATGACACCCTCGTTACCGCTCGGGGTGAGACTTTTGACGAAGCAGCTCAATCGGCAATCCAGTGCGTGTCCCTGGTCGTCAGCCGTATTGAAGCGCTCGGACTGCGCGTTGCTCTGGAGAAGACGGAGGCCCTAGTATTTCATGGACCCCGGCGTCGTCCACCTGCCGGGGCCCACCTTGCCCTTGGGACTACAAGGGTAAGAGTTCAAACCAAAATGAAATACTTGGGCCTGGTAATAGACCGATTGTGGAACTTTCGCGAGCACTTTTTACAACTTCAGCCAAAGTTAATCAATGCTGCGTCCTCCCTTGGTCGATTGTTGCCGAACTCGGGCGGACCAAGCGCGATATGTCGGCGGCTTTACACGGGGGTGGTTAGGTCGATGGCGCTATATGGAGCACCGGTGTGGGCTGATTCTTTGAGGAGTCCCTCAAATAGGGCTTTACTGCGTAAGCCACAGAGGATCATGGCGAACAGAGTCATCCGCGGATATAAGACCGTTTCTGCGGAGGCCGCATGCGCCCTGGCTGGAACCCCCCCGTGGGATCTAGAGGCACATGTGCTCGCGGAGATTTATTCCCGGAGAGCTAATGCTCGCTCGAGCGGCGACTGTCCTCCGCCCGAGCTTGTGAGAAGATGGCGCGAGCAGGCGCAGGAGGATGTCCTGTCCGAGTGGAAGGAGAGACTGGCGGCGCCTACTGCTGGTCATTGGACTGCGGCGGCAATAGGGCCAATTCTCGAAGAGTGGGTGGGAAGAAGGTACGGAGTGCTGTCCTTCCGTACCACCCAAATTTTGACCAACCATGGGTGCTTCGGGTACTATCTGCATAAGGTGGCTAGACGGGAACCTACCCCCGTGTGCCACCAGTGCGGTAGTAGCCCGGATACAGCGCAGCACACCATTGAGCTGTGTCCCGCCTGGGACGAGCAGCGCAATGTGTTGGCGGCTTATACCGGACAGGACTTCTCGCTGCCGAATTTGGTGAGAGTGATGATCGGCAGCGAGGCCGGCTGGAAAGCCGTAGATACCTTCTGCGAACAAGTAATATCGCAGAAGGAGGCGGCGGAGCGGGTCCGTGAGGCAGACGCTCATGCGGACCCAATTCGTCGCCGGAGGGTGGGCAGGCGTCGGACGCGTTACGCCGCCCAGATGCCGCCCTAGCAGCAGCCAGTGGGTAGCAGACCGGGGAACTCCTGCTACCTGCATTGCACGAGCTGCTGCTGAGATGGATCGCCAGTAGACGGAGGCGACCAGCCACTGCCGAGAGGTCACGAAAGTCGTCTTTGGTCCTCGTGGCCCCTCTCTAAAAGGCAGAAGACGGCACAAACGCTGAGGTTTTTAGTGGGTGCAAGCCCCACATAACCTCACCGTCTCCCCGGGCGGTGTGTGTATGCGTCAGGCATTTTCCTCAGCTGAAACAAAAAAAAAAAAAAAAAAAAAAAAAAAAAAAAAAAAAAAAAAAAAAGGATATCTACTTGTTATAAGAGCCTAAACACAGTAAAACATAATACGCGCTACAAAGTAAACAGATGAAAATTAAATTTATTAATAGCTATCACAAAATACGTAAAATCTTGCAATGAGCACGTCTCAGCCACAAACAAATGAATTGAGCGTCAATTTTATATTGTAAAGCAATAATTGTGCAAGGAAACAGCCGCTAATTGTGTTGCCTGTAAAGAATAAATATTACCCGAGTGTCATTTGTGGGAGTTTATTAACAAACGCTGGCAACATTGTTCTTTTCACCCGGGTGATTTAAGCGAGATCTTTGACAATGTTTATTGTTGGTAATTAATAGGTTATGTGTTTGTGGTACCTGTAACTAATTGCTTTACCACTTTAGTTACGTCTTGTGTTTACATTGTACAGTAAAACTATTCATATTTAATTAAGGCTTAACTTCAGCGTAAACGTTTCTTGTCTAAATACAAGCTGTTGATTTGCATCCGTGCCATAGTCAAGGACGTAATTATTCTCAACCCAAATCAACAAAAAAATTGGTACAAAATTTTTTGATTTTAATTATTTTTCGGAAATCCGTCAATGTCATCTAGCCGTATTTAAACTTGGCGCGTGTGTTGCTGGCCTTAAAACCGTGCTGCGCCTTCACACAAACGCAAACACAAAGCATACGCAACGATTATTCATAAATTTCATTCATAAAATTGGATTACTTCGGAAATACTATGACATTACAATAACAAAAAAAAACAATGCATATTAGCTATTTCCCGTCTACTGTGATTTCAATCGACTATTTACGTATTTTATGTCCTCCTCCTGAAGTATGGCACAAATGCAAATCAACACCTTGTATATCAATAAATAGGTTTCGATGTAGTACCTACTTAACAGTTAGACAGTTGGTGTTGTCTTCATGGATTAAACAGCATCACAAACTAAGATTTGTGCTGGATTGGTTTGGGTATACCTATGTGTTATTCG
Source organism: Helicoverpa assulta (assembly GCA_963856015.1). NCBI lineage: Eukaryota > Metazoa > Arthropoda > Insecta > Lepidoptera > Noctuidae > Helicoverpa > Helicoverpa assulta. The sequence goes on from CAWLCW010000008.1 coordinate 3,578,196, forward strand.
TCAACTCGCCACACTAGATTCACCACGACTGTATCCAGTTGTTGAAACTCAAAATTTGTACATTTATCATTTCGCCAACTGGACACATTTTAGCATTTTACTCGAATTCAAGATAAAAGTACAGTCGACACATTCATTAAAAAAGGTACTTTCTTTACTAGGGAATCATAAGTGCATTGAAACCAGATAGATGCATAAGCGACCTACTTACCTAAGCTAAATAATGTTCTATGACTATAATCCCAACTATATGGACCTAATAAAACAATAGCAAAATAAACATATTGCTGTACACAGATACCTAGGTGTAGATTCCCAAATTTAGGCCCAGTTATTGCAAAGACTTTATAGTAAAATAAATTAAAAATAACGAATCTCCCCTAATTATTCTAGCAACATTCTCAGTACACAGAATGTTGCCATGTTAGGAAATCTCCAGTTGTAAGTGGGAGGAGTTGTGCCGTGGTTTATAATCGCCTCGAGCGATGTGTAGGGTCTCACTGCCTTGTTAGAGTGGTCCTGACACTAGTACTTGCTAAATCATTAACTCATTAGCTGTTCTTGTTACATAGTGTTCTCGGTTAGTAAGTAGATTATAATTTGAATTACTAAGTAAGGAGGTACACTTTGTGCTCCTCGAGTATGATATTGAGATGTATTTTTGAATCAAATTAACTGATTTATATGACGATGCTTATTTCTAGTCTTCATGGTATCGTAGACAGAATCCATACGATAGCCAGGAATTGAGAAATCTCCGAAGAAACTCAAAATGGAACATAAGTAGGTATACCTCATTCTGATTTAAAAGAAAACATCGCTTCCTATAAATACAATTCGCCGTAGAACCCAATTGTTTAAATGTTAAGCAGTAACAAAATAAAACGCAATTTAGGTCTTATTAAGAAAACGTATTAACATAGATTTGATTCCCGGTTTACTAAACAGTTTAAAATTATGAGCTCTCGATGCTTAGCCCAAGGAAAGCGCTGTCTTCAGTGTCTTCTCTAAATACATAAAATGAAACATTACACTAATTATTTGTTTAAATGATAATATTCTGTAATTATCTTTTTAATTTCTCCAAAATAGATATATCGTGATCATCCCAAGTTAATTTATTGTAATAAATGTAAGTAATTATGAGATAATTAGAAACTTTATTCGGGCAGCCATTACTCGAAACTTTTTCGTGTCATTATATCACGATGTTTAAAAGAAAAAAAGTATTAAGTTTTAAGAAAATTGCTACTTATTAAATCTATTCTGGGAAGCGTTAAAAATTACGAGCAAAATTCTTGTAAACTTCATGTCCGATTAGTCGCAATTATTTTCTTAATATCGGTAGAGTACTGTTGAAAACTACCTAAATAATCAATCGATTATCTTTGGGTGCGGAAAATTCGATTAATAACCGTTGATCGAATCAATTTAGCCTTTATGCGGGGTCCGTACCTATTTTTTATAAGTGCGCTGTTTCGAGGCCCAGTGCCGTAATTTCATTATGCAAATGCAGCATAAAGTGTTGCCATACATAATCGCTCAAAACTATTAGCCTGAGAAAAATGCGCGGGGATAATGGAAAACATGGTTTTACGCAAAGTGGGGCAGTTTTTGAAGTATTGTATTATTTATTGTAAGATAAAGCAGAGTATTAATTATATTTTTTAATGCCCAGGTATTTTCTGGTTACTGAAGTTGATCAGGGCTACATCCAGTTAGACTGGAAGCCGACCTCAACATAGTTGGGAAATAGGCTCGGAGGATGGATGAAATTGATATGAGGGTCTATTTAGTAGTTGCCAGCGCGATTGACTTTTCCGTAGCAGACAATATATCAAAACTATTGGTTGACACTTCCTGTGACCCACTCAAAGGCCACTTGGACGGGTCACATTGTCCTTAGAATTTATATGTAGGTAGACTGGTAGTCTTGCGAAAACTAACACCATTAAAGTTCCCATGCATATAATTAAAACGGTTTTTGTTTAAGCACACGGTGGTTGACTTTGACGCACTTCGTGTCTTCGGAAGCGTCGAAGTTTTTTCACCTTTTTTTATTCGCCAAGTAATGATAGGTAACATTGATGAACGGATTTTTTATTTAATTACACATCGGTGTATTATTTGAGCGTATGTAATTTGGTTTAACAAGTAGCCAATTTTTTTATGAAGATAATACTCTCAAACGGTGCTGGATTATAGTCCAATATCCTTTATTTTTATACAGATACAGAAGTAGCTATTACTTAGTTCTTGCAGCAACAAATCTTCGACAATAATTGCGTTCATTATTATACTTAAGACTTAAGTAGCTCTGACACACATGGATAGTTTTATCCCAAATTAAATATGATGGGGCTTACAAAAACATCAGCTATTTAGCATCAAACCGTTCTAGACGAAAACTTCGTTACGAAAACACAAAAGAGGAGGTCCATACGTCATTTTATATCCAGAAATCACTAATAGCGGAACGTGGTCCCGCGCAAATTGTCCACGCGAAACGATAACACTTTGATAACATTTAAGTATTGGTTTTGGGCGAATTTAATCAAAAACTTCTCCATAACAGTTATTACGGGGGTCGGGTTAATTTCAAAATATACGATAAAGGATGCAAAAATAATATTTAAGAGAATTAGTGGCTGCCGATGTGTGGTGGCGCGCAATTTGGTAGATTGCGCAGACGCCGACAACGTGCCTGTTTTCTGTGAATTTTTTAATTAAATTACGAGACCAGATGCTGTAAAGTTGATGGGGAAGATTACTCGGACACTCTTGACCTCACTGGGAGATGGGCAAATTAATTTTATTGTTGAATATTGTTTGGTTTACAATCCTAAATTGAGATGTCTGTAGTGTGGTGTGTTCATCCTAATTGGTTTATTATGCGATATTTTAATCGGCTGATTACTCATTACTGGCAATTTAAATTATTTATGATTTATTCTGCCGGTAACCTGTGTTTTTAAAATGTGTGTGAACTAAAATAAGTTCTGAGATTAAATAAAATGAATGAGCAAATAAATATTGGCGCATTATTAACCTTAATATCATAGACCAAACAAAACATAACAAATTGAAATCCGTAGAAAGTGCAAACACGTTATAAATCTACTTACTATGACTTGGTCGGCGCGAGCGCAGATAAACACAGACTCAGGCGCATATTTCACGCTAAGTGCACGTAATGTAATAATTCTAGACTTATCAGCTCACTTTGTACTTGCCTGATAATATCTGCCTCAAAATTAGACAGGCTGTAAACTTTTCTGATTGTTTATATTTTGAGAAATGGATTCGAATGCATTTTTTGAACGATAGCTGATTTTTACAAATGGTGTGAAATTGCAATCGTTTTTTCTTTTTACAAAAACAATAAGTGATAAATAACTATTTTTTCTTTTTAACAATAAACCAACAAACTAGAAACCGGTCAGAATTTCCACCCATTATAAGCGAAAGAATATCTTGCAAAGGCCTATTAAATCATTAATTTATCGACTAGATATGAGTAATAAGCCACTAAAAACAATTTCTTTGCGACTATTTCACCAATTACGAGCACTTACTACTCACAACCTCAGAGCTTAAGTAAAGCGGTAATAAAGTACCACTACGCTTATAAATAAAGTACCACCACGCTTATAAAGACCCACGGCTTATGAACCATAATGGTACACAATGCTATAAGGTTTTATGGTCTCCGTAATACTCAACATTGGCTCACAACCTCGTAACTATGTTGGTTAAGAAAAATCACCGAAGATGGGCCCAGGGTAATGAAATTATATTAGCCTTCTGATTCCAGTGGCTTTAAATAGGACCTTATTTCTTTGGCCGGTAACTATTAGGCTTATATTTATATATAACCTTTTTGCTGTTTCATACTTATTACTAATGGAAAGGTTGTATAATGTGCATACTTACGTAAAATTCATAATTTGGTTTTGCACTTAATTTTATTATAGGTAAGTTTAAGCTATTCCTACCTAAAAATATTCGAGTTAAATAGACATATAGATAAAATATAACTTTTCATCTATTTTTCAATTTGCAAAGACTGATTTATTATGGTTTTACTTTCACAGTAATTCTTCAGTTTTACCTAATAAATTTCAAGGTGCAATAGCTAATTTTATGAGCATTCTTTACATCAGCATAATTTAAATTTAATACCTACAAATAGAAAAACTAAACATGTATTGTGGAAAAGACTAAGAAATAGGTACATAGCCTCCAACTTTTTTTGAAGTCTCTGGAAATATCCGAACATCTGATATTTGTCGTCCATGTTTGTTTTTAAAAATCGAACTACATATCGATATGTCAAAATTTTTAAATCGATAAATTATACCTAGAATCAAGTAGTTTAAGCTTGATTCTTAAACAACGAATTCAAAATGAGCGATTTATATCGATTGATATCGGTAATTGTTATTCGGTGCGGGTGAGTGCAGTTTTGCGATTCGCCGCACTAATTTCTCACAGTTCTATCGATGTAATGGCGGTATGATTTTTGTTTTAACTGTGTAATCAGTGGTGTGGGTAATTCGGTGTTGGCACGTCGTAATTCATCACGATTTTGTGCTGTGTACCGTTTCCATTCTTTGAGGTCCGACGGCGTGAATCTTTGGTAGACTTTTTTTTCTTCTTTTTGAGTCCGCGATTAATTTTTAAGTGGGTTCGTATAGGTATGTGATGCTTGTGTGGTGAAAACAGACATTGCGCAATTGTAAAGAGAAATCTTTGGAAGGTGAGTATGTATCTTTTCTAAAACTCAGAGTCGAAAGTGACACTCAGTCGAAACATGCTGGGTTTAAAAAAAATGAGAATTACATACTTGACTTATCATACGCAAAGTTACGTACTTAGAGCGGGGGCACACGATGCGTTGCGGCGCCGCACCGCAAAGATTTCACCGTGTCAGTGGGCACACGAGCGGTGCGGCGCCGTAACGTTGTTATGTCGCAGCGGCGCCGTAGCGTTGGACAGTCTGTTGTCCTTCCTCGTGACGCAAAACAACTGAGCGGTGCCGCTCCGTCGTCGCAACGCATTCACCCCTCCCCGCCTCGTCTTGGTGGTTGCAAGTCCGGTGCAGCGCCGGAGCGCATCGTGTGACATGCCGTAGATATTTCTATGTAAGACGACGCAGCGACACCGCTCCGGCGCCGCACAGTGGTCCGGATTTTCAAAAAGGTGGACATAGGATCGAAAATGCATATTTAACTCAACTAAAAATTGATTCGTATGGGAAATTTAACACTGATTAATACTTATTACTACAACTTTTCAAAAAAACTGCTCCTTCACCTAAAAAAAAAATATTGAAAATAAAAATGTATGGGAGAAAATCTATTTTATTTTTTTTCTCCGTTCAGTATCAAAGTATAGCAACCAAATCTTATATTCTGGTAAGTACCTATTGTTCTTAATACGACAAAATATAAATTGCTTGCGTATCCCTGCGGCCTTGGCGCCTACGATGCTTCAAAGTTTACAATTTTAAACTTGAATTATCTTAACATTATTAACGAGTTTTTCTGAGTTTTTCTATTGAAATTAATACAGAATATCATTTTTAATAAAAAAAAAGCCCCCCGCGCGCACCAACCGTGTTTTTGGCTCGCCCCTACTACTTGGGACTTAAATATACTACTGCTGAAATGACAGTATACTTTTGTGTAGTATACAACTTTGCCGAACCCTTCGAGGATTACCTTTAATGCGTGACTGCCCTAATTGACCTCCTCAACCCAGTTACCCGGGCAACACAATACCCCTTGGTAAGACTGGTGTCAGACTTACTGGCTTCTGACTACCCGTAACGAAGTTCACAAAGGAGTGAAGATGTAGACTTCAGTGATTCATCGGTTTTCATGTCAAGTATTGTCCCTCTTAAATTAGTTTCAAATAATATAACCTTATGGGAAAACCCAGCACCTTCTTCAACACATTATTGCAGGCCTATAAGTTCGAGTTTTGTAAAGAGACAGCAGAATACATCAAGCAAGAAGAAGCTGCATTGAAGGAATAAATAATTAAAACCGGCCAAGTGCGTGTCGGACCCGCGCACGAAGGGTTCTGTACCATCAAAAATAATATTCTATATATGTATATATATATATATATTTATCGAAATTGAGCCAAAATTAGCAAAACAGTCACGTTTGTTGTATGGGAGTCACCCAAAATAGTTATTTGATTCTAGGTTTCATATTTGTTGTTAGAGCGGCAACAGCAGTACATCATCTGTGAAAATGTCAACTCTCTAACTATCACGGTTCATGAAATACAGCCTGGTGACAGACGGACGGACGGACAGTGGAGCGAAAACAATAGGGTCCCGTTTTACCCTTTAGGTAGGGAACTACGGAACCCTAATAACATCGATTCTACAAAATGGGCAGGGCTAGAGATTAGTCACGAGCTTCATATGACAATGATCGACGGAAAAGTAGCCACTATTATAACGCACACTTCGTCTGCATCTGCCTGCAATATTTGCCTTGCTAAGCCGACCGAGATGAACAAGCTGTCAGAAGTATTTTCAAGACCTGTTCGAGATGATGTTTATAAATATGGACTTTCTACTCTTCATATGTGGATTCGTTGTATGGAGTGTAATCTACATATATCTTACAACATGGACTTTGGGTTGTGAACTACACGAGGTGCTAACAAGCAACTAAAAGCTGCGAAGAAACATTTGACACAAGAAGAATTCGAACAGCAAACAGGTTTTTTAGAGATTATGATAAATCTGCCGAAATAACTAAAATTGACAAAGGCCTACTAAAACATTTTGCGGTTATTCTTCAAACGATTTCATCAGGATGTGCTATAGATATTGAAAAATTCAGGAGTTATTGCAGAGAAACAGCTGAGATCTTTGTGCATTTACACAAGCTACTCATATACGGTGCAGACATTTGTCATCACTTTGGCCTCATACCAATTAGCATTCTTTCCGAAGAAGCGGGCGAAGCAAGAAATAAGGAATTTCGAAGAGGTCGTGAATATCATACAAGCAATATCAATCATGCAAGCAAGCACGTTAAACTGTAGGTTCCAGCTGTTATTGAACATCTTTGGCAGTCGTTACGGGTAGTCAGAAGCCAGTAAGTCTGACACCAGTCTCACCAAGGGGTATTGTGTTGCCCGGGTAACTGGGTTGAGGAGGTCAATTAGGGCAGTCACGCATTAAAGATAATCCCCGAAGGGTTCGGCAAAGTTGTATACTACACAAAAGTATACTGTCATTTCAGCAGTAGTATATTTAAGTCCCAAGTAGTAGGGGCGAGCCAAAAACACGGTTGGTGCGCGCGGGGGGCTTTTTTTTTATTAAAAATGATATTCTGTATTAATTTCAATAGAAAAACTCAGAAAAACTCGTTAATAATGTTAAGATAATTCAAGTTTAAAATTGTAAACTTTGAAGCATCGTAGGCGCCAAGGCCGCAGGGATACGCAAGCAATTTATATTTTGTCGTATTAAGAACAATAGGTACTTACCAGAATATAAGATTTGGTTGCTATACTTTGATACTGAACGGAGAAAAAAAATAAAATAGATTTTCTCCCATACATTTTTATTTTCAATATTTTTTTTTTAGGTGAAGGAGCAGTTTTTTTGAAAAGTTGTAGTAATAAGTATTAATCAGTGTTAAATTTCCTATACGAAACAATTTTTAGTTGAGTTAAATATGCATTTTCGATCCTATGTCCACCTTTTTGAAAATCCGGACCACTGTGCGCCGCACCGCCGCCGCAACGCATCGTGTGCCCCCGCTCTTACGTCTTGACGTTATAGGTACCTACTTTATGACAATCTGTAAAATGTACCTATATTTTAGCTAAATAGCACACATTGAAACATTGCAATATCAATGCATTGAAAGCACTTCCGACAGATTCACATTTAGGAAATGGTTTTTCCATGAGTTTTCAGTACATTGATCAATATCTAGTTTGCATATATCAAGCGCTTATGAAGGGAAGGTTAGGTAGGTATTTATCATATGTAATAGGTACAATATTACGAAAAAATATGTTATTAAGGAGTGTTCTTAATATGTTTTTTTCCTTTAACTGTTGCAAGCTTGATCACTTTATTATTGCCTCTAATGACTTAATGATCACTCACGATTTTTGTTTTTGGTATACCTCTACATCATCAATAACACTTTTAGGGGTGTAACGTGCTTGCGATTAAAACGCACGTCGACACGACTTATTTGTCGCAAATCCGTAGATGAGAAAAATAATAAAACTGGAAAAATTCCTAAAAACTATGTTATAATTATATAATTCATACAACGCAATTCCTTTATCTCTCTATATTTTATTCACGTTCTATAGTAGACTTTTAAACGTATCAGAATTCCTCAGCAAACTACACCCATATTAGCAGATCAATTGAATATTTTAACACCTTTGTAATATCCATAAATCTAAGTAAAGCGTTGACAGACATTTTTGTCGCACAATCTTCGACCTAAAGTTCAATTTGCATCTCATTCTCATGACGGGTCACGGAGTAAGGAAAGATGAGTGGAGATGCCATCATGCTGGTAGGTCAGGCACCTTCTTCTAGGTCAAATGGGTACGGTGAGCATGATCAAAACGATAAGTTACGAGTGAACTAACAAGGCTTTCGGTTTGAGACATCTGTTAATGATTTTTGGTGTTTGAGAAGAATGGTCGGCTCCATAGGTGTGTAGGGGCGAAGAGGATAACGTTCCTCGTTCCCCGCGCACTTAGGAGTTTTGTTAGGCGTTTTTTCCGTTATGGCACCTCCGCTAGTCATTTTCTTCTCCATGGGCTGGCTACAAACTTGCGATTGTCAGTCGTCCATCGCATAAAATAGTCGGCTATCACTGGTGCACCGTGTAATCAAGGAGTTGGGTAATTGTTGAGTTCGCACGTCGTATGTCAAGTGACCGCAAATGCCTGAAGGCGATAGTCACTCGATTAAACCGCTGATTGCAACTGTGTTACGTGTCGGTAGCGTGTGACAGTTGCTATTGCTATCATTGTGCTTAGAGTTGTTAGCAAGATTAATCCTATAATTTTGTCATTGTCAAAATAATCAATGAAAAGGGTGATCAAATCTATACCAGCCTACTAAGTAATGGCTGCTGAAAAGCGTTCAAAATAAGTACGAAAGTTCTTTAGAAGAGATTACATTAAAATGTTCAATGACTTTGCTTCTACAATTTTGCAGCATTGAGTAGGGTCGATGTTACATATTTTTTTTGCTGATATTGATTGTGCGTATAGCTGAGGAGCGGATTTTTTTGCTCCATGTAGGTCAATCCTTCTTTAAACTTAAATTTGGGAGATTTGTATCACGAATGAAAGGCGGAGATTACTCCTAGGCAAGTAGCTCTTCCTTCGACCACATCATCGTTTAAATAAAAATAAAGAAGCACAGAAAAAACATCTAACTGTTCTGTTTCAATATGCTAACTTTTGGCGTTAATTTATTTTTTTGACTAATTTCATGTTAAAAACGGTTTCTAAAAGTCGTGACTGGTATTCCGCCATCACGTCACGATCAATCAACCAAAAACAAACTCCACTGACATTTAAATCCTCATAAACAGATTAACAGTTATACATTTGAATTTGGAACTCACGAAGGCAATTGCTGGTCATAGTGGCCATGTAGATACGTAATTGGCGACCAACCTATACTAGTATGGCCTCAAATGGGCCGGGCCCAGATAATGTCCCAGTGTCGCCGGGTCGTAACAGTTTGCCATGCAAATTGGTTTATATAAATGGCCCATAATTTGATTTTGTTTTTATACAAGTAATAATTCAAATTATGAAAGACAAGTCCTACGGCTGTTATTAATTGGCTGTCAGCTGAGTGATTTGATAGTTAATTATACGTTTATGTGAAGTACTTACGAGTTATAGAGATATAACTGGTTTGGGTATCTTTCGCGACTCCTTGATGTGAAGCAATAAGCATTCATTTAAAAGGAATAACGACACCTTTTATTAATGTCGTGTTTGTGTCAAGATTTCCACGACAGTAGATTTGAGGAATAGAATAGTAGAAATGTCTTTTGTAAATTATTTCAGGAGCATAAGTATTATGCCAACTAATTAACTTTAATGTAAGTAAATATAACAAAGCAATATGAAGAAGTTTATTTTTAGAACATACAACTGACGAACCACATAGCCTTTCGCATAATCCAGAAACATCGGAATTCCACATACTCCAGAGAAAACTAGTTAATAAATCAGAGAATTACCATCAGACTGGACGTCGCTGGCCTCTAGTTCGCTTCACCGGGGCCCGGCGGGGCCCGGGGCTCGCAATTACTCGTCGCAAACTGCCGCACCACCATTATACAATTTAGGCTAATTAACTACCGGATTTTGTTGTGCTACCCACAACGTAATTGCCTCCATAACATGCTGCTACCACTATTATTAGGCCCAAGTTCATTTTGTTGCTAATACAAGGGAGAACTTGTAATTGCTTCTGAATTTGTTTAGTTGCCGATCTCGTGTTTTGGTGGGAATCATAAGTGTTTAATTTACATGGTGTGTAATCGCTGCGAAATTTTGATTAACGGCGTCTTTAATTTGACGGTTTTTTTAATGAAGAGAAATTTCGGCGATGCGCTACGGTTGACGGCGGTGTTATTTTCTTGATAGAGTTAATTACGGTAAACATTTTAATATTTTTTGAATTTATCAACATATTTGTGTTTTATGACTTTAGAATTGAAACCAATAGATTTCTGTAGTGAAGATATATTCATGCTTAATATTTTAAATCTTGACTGAATTTTAATTACTTAAATACCTAGCAACTTTGTAAAGAATGCCTCAAAATTAAAAGCCTCCTTTCAAAATCTGACGGCACGCGACAATTTTTAAAGAACCTCACTCCATGTTGTTTCCGTGGTAACATTAAGTAAACCGTCATTACTCGGTGCCCTCATTCTGTGCAGAATTATTTAAATGTCAGCTAAATTGCTTTAACAGTCCGAGAGCAGTAATAAGGTCCATACAGCCTATAATTTGCTCTCGCATTCAATCACTCAGGCACAGGAGGCGCGTCAAGCCATAGACTATGAATTTACGAAGTGTGAAACCTCTGTGGATCATTACTTCAAAATGGGGGGCAAAAAAGTGCATCTCGAGGCGCAAAGAATTAAAAGCAAACTCATTAATTAGAATCGCGATATATTTAAATTTAAACACATTTCAGCTGATTGATAATCATCAGTTAAAATAATTATAGGATCCTTGAATCTGTAGATACAAAATCGCAACTGTACATCAAACAGTAATTGATGGCCAGCTAATTGAATTATACACGCCACATGCACACGAAAAGCAAAACGGCGTTCTTAATTTGAATCGTGGAACAACACTATCGTTACTACAGTATCGATTCTTTGGCCACACTTGAATCGACTTTCATCTCGTTCAACCTGTCCAGTGGTGTTGTGATAACTTTTAATAGAGCCTGCAATCATAAGCCTATTAATAAAGCTTGTGGCAGAGGCGTCTTCTCGCTTTAATCAACATTTTCAATGAGATTATTAAATGCCGCCAGTTTCCAATATGGCCGCGGTTTATGCCCACTGATGAGTTTTATGATGTGACCGTGTTGGGTGTGGTGACGTGTTTATGATGATATTGACGTTGTTATTCTTTGCTTTTTTGACGCTTATCGTGGTTGACATTTTTCCTCTCGGGAAATGGGTCCATCGAATTGAAATTGTTGTTCAAGTGACAAAGTTCTTCATTTTTAATTTTATATTCGTTTCCTTTCTGACTTTAAATAAATGGTGCATCGCAATGGATGTTAAAACTATGTTTCTTTTAATAAAAGTTTTCATTAGGAATGGCTGCCCATCATAATAAGTTAATAACCGCAACGTTTAACTTCAACAAAGCATTATCATTGAAACCATACCAAACGCCATATATTGTTGGCTCAGCAAAAAAAAAACTTAGCCTTTCATCTATTTAAATATGGAACTGCCAAATAATACGATCGTATTGAAAGCACGAGCGTCAATCGGGAGCGTTCGTGTGTCGTCGGCGCTGTGTCATGCGCGCGCAATCTGCCCCCGCTGCGATGCGCCCGCGCCGACACCGATGTCTCACTTGATACTGTCATAGAATAACATTTGTAGCAAATTTATGGATTTTTAATACCCAGCTTAATATTAAAGACATTTTATTTTGTTTTCAGGTCCGAAGAAAATGGAAGTAACAAGCCACAGCGACATTAAAATGCTACAATTACATCTCTTCTACAAAGTAAGTAAGTAGACAATTGTACCTCCTTATCCACCTAAATTATAGGTTCTTTGTAAAAATACGATACAAATACGACTGTAGTTGATGATATACTTACCTAGTTAATTTTAATTTAGTGACTAGAGCAGTTTTTAAAGAAGACAACTAACAGGTATCATAAGAATAGACTCACTCTACTTATGTACGTCTTACTTATTTGTAACACCTATTTACCGAACACATGGTGTAGTCAATTTACATTCATCATATACCCAGTTTACTAGGGATTATATACGGGGTACATATTTTTGGGGTGACTATGACACACTTACAAAGCGGCAGGCATTTTTATAAGGCAGGGATATATAGACGTGGGACCACATCTATGTATCTCCAAGAACAAAAATCCCACCTATCTACGACCATAATCTATGAACCATCGGCAACATACCCTTTGCTATTATGATTCCTAATTGAAATATACTTATAAAAAGTAGCTGAAAGCACTCCGAATGCGATACAGCTTTATTAAAAGCCGCTCCGGTTGTGATTGGTCACCACAAGACGCCATTGTGAGTGTAAATCAAATAAAAAAACGTTGAAGTCATGATCTAATTTAAAGTTTAATGTTTGATATCTTGATGATCGTAGGTCTTTATGTAATAGCTGAATGTGAAGAAGGTACCTAATGGTGATAGCAGAAGGTATGGGGTTTGTATGGGCATGTCATGAGGAGGGATGAAACTCATGGAACAGAGTGAGTGAACTTGAATGGATGCATAGGGAAAGAAAAAAAAAAGACGGATGGGTTTTCTGAGAGAGAGATGACTTGAATAAGAAAGAAGAGAGAAATGGCTTTTACAAATAACATTGAAATAGTTGGTATAACCGAAGGGAGAGGGAGGGGGCAGGGAAATGATGATGAGTATTAGATACAATCATAGAAATCTTAATGATCAATATATGACAACAATGATAGAACTATTTTGGTTTACAGTAAAACCACAAATAAACAGCACGGGATATCTTTTATTTTCTCAAAGGAAATTGTAATTACTTAAGTGATCGGTTTTCAACCGCAAATGATCAAGGAAATGCAACGATTGAGTTTCTCTCGTCAATTAATTTAACGTTAATTGATTAGAAGCTTTAACTATTTAGTCATTTAGTTCATCATGTAAAAATAGATTTTCTTTCAAATGCAACACATGTCGCGGGGCGAAAGCTTCATTTTTTGGAGATTCGAGTTCCAGAAAATAAACATAAATTCCAATCTTTTGACTGTGCAGGTCAAGAACTAATTAAATACCATACAAAATGTACGTTAAAACAATAAGTCACTGTCAAAACATATTCGTTGTTGAACCATGATCTGTATCGCTGAAAGGCCTATTAAACAGAGACACGCCATTCGTTTACTAATTGCAGAAAACAACAGTCAAACCACAAGACAATGCGATAACCCTTCCCTTTTTAACCGACCAGCTTCGTAAGACCCCACACCCGTCTTTGAAAGTATCACTAAGATGGACGCAGAGGGGAAAGTTCATACATTAGCAAAGGTCAATGTAGATTGGTGATGTTAATAGCTAAGAACCAAGCTGGGAGGTCTGCCGGTCACCCAGCTAATTGAATGTGTCAATCATTTTAACAACGCAAATGAATAGGGCATAGAACTTATCGCAACCGTTTTATTTAGACCCTCATATAGTGCTACTTTGCATACAAGAGGGAGGTTTTCAAAAGTGGTCGGGGATTGCCCGCGGCGAGCTATCGCTCATAGTTGCATTATGCCTGTTTTTATCTGACAGCACTAATTGTGTAATTTTCCAGTAAACTCATTAGTTGGCGTGTGCCAATGGGTAAAGTTCGGGTTTTATATCCGAGGTTTATGAAGGGATTTGGTTGTTTGGATTTTTTTCTCTGCGTCACTTCTTCTTGAAGATTCACTAGCTATAAAATAAAAGCTTCTTGGTACATGAAAGGATATTACAATTTTTTTTTTCGATGTTAAAAGGTACTTGAAAGTTAAATAAACATAAAATTATAGAACATTGTTTAGATGGATAGGCAACAGATACGTGTGCTTCAAAAATTGTGTTAAGGTATATTTATGAAGTTTTATTTAAGGAAAACGGTAGCAATGTGTTAAGAATCTTTCAGAACGCAAATATCCTCTGATAAATTTTGAATTCAGAATCACTATTTCTAAAGCAACTGTAGACTTTATGGTATAACTTTCACATCAGCACTCCCAGTCAGAAGTACCCAAAACACAAAAGCTTATTACATATTCAAATAAACAATCAATTGATTGCTGCTCCCTATCATCATATTATTAAATCAAATGCCAGACTTTATTTACATTTAAAGACGAAGGAGCATAGAGAAAAAAAGATAATTTGTTACGATAAATCATAGAGAAGTCATATTTCATCGAGGTTGAATTCGAGTGTCTGACATGTCTCATTACAATGTAAAATTAAATAGATATGCCGCCATGTTGGATTATGTGATTGTGGTATATCAATAGACCCTAAGGTTATTTGGTTTATATTAAAGCTTGGCATAAGATAAAACTATGAGATCATATGAGCTACAAATAATCAACTAGAAAACCTACAATTGGTAAATGTTTCACTGTTTTAATTTCAACTCTTTATTAACTAATTTATTAAGCAATTTGATAAATATTAGGATCCAATAATAGAGGTATAAACATAGGTAGTATGTACTAAACTAATTAAGTCAGACCGGCGGGCAAGTTGCAAAAAAAACCGAAATTAATTGCAACTATTTATTAAACTTATTACAATATTACATTAAAATATATGGTAGATGACAATTGTTCGAAGTTGGAAACAAAAGTGAGGAAATATGTGGAAATTGATGCCGCCGTCCGGTGGCCGCCGTGTGTCACGTTGAGCAGCATCAGCGTTTTCATGCTTGTTGCCTGGCTGATGCAATGTTGATTAGGTATTGCATAAGTTTCCCTTAATTTGCGGATTCTGTGGAGTATTGGTACTTAACATCTCCCTCCCGAAGATCAGCGACTATTGTTTGACAGGTTCGATAATAGCGCTGATAATCTCGGCTGAGGTGCAGCTGTATGATTGTTAATTTCAGCATAGACTTCGCCGCATTCAGTCTCACTAGTTTGATGTTCAATAATCGCTTTTAGCGAACGCTGGTTTAGGTATCTTCGTATCGCGTAGCCGATGCCCAGTGCACTTGCACCTAATAGTACAAGGTATAACGGCGTGATAGTGTAATACACGCTATGAATATCGGTTTGATTTATTTTCAACGGTGTTTCCATAGATATTTCTTGGGTAGCGACATGGAGGCTGCGGAGATCTGCGGAGTTGAGAGTTAATTTTCTGGCTTCCAGGTTGTAGATGGTTTCGTCTTGAAATGGAATGTTCATAATTTTGAGTACTTGTCCTTTGATGCGGTCGTTCTTATTTGCTAAAGTGAACGCTGGGGTTTGTGCAACGCAGCCCTTTGGAATGGTGATTAGATAGCTTCCTTGTACGATGTTATATTGAGTTTCAGAGCAAGATAAACGAATCTTTGTAGGTGTAGGAAAGCTGACTACGTAGTGACGATCGTCGAGTGATTCCACAGCTTCCGTCTTAAGTTGAGCAGTGGTGAATTGGCAGGATTCGTCAACTTGCTGCGTAGTTATCAGATGGTGGATGCAGTTGCCTTGGTTCCTGTAGCGGTGGTTTATGTTATCCTCGCAGAGATAGTATTGGCTGGACTTCGGGCATTCTGCCTCTATGTACATAAAATCTTTGTCATGAATTGCCAGGAGGGGATACGACGGGATTAATACTTTATTATCTTTGTTAGGTATTATGGATAGTTTATAAAGATCGTAGGTAGAAGGAAAGACAACCGGGAGTTTAAAAACCAGTATTAAGTTCTGGCTGCTATAGTAATAACCTAACTTAATAATATCAAAATATTCTCTAACGGCCAGTTTCTTCATCAAAAGTTAAAGTTAAAGTTATGGCTAAAGTAATGTCTAAAGTAAAAGTAACGGTTAAATTCAATTTTTCTATGAATTTTGCTGTCAGTTTAGCCTTGAAAAAACGAATTTGACCTTTACTTTTACTTTAGACATTACTTTAACTTTAACTTTTGATGAAGAAACTGGCCGTAAAACTAATATCCAGTACTTGTTCTCTGCCATAGAGAGCAATCAACTGTTCTATCATTCTATTAAACATATCTAACTTAAACATAAGGAAATGTGTGCTCTTCGCACGTATAAAAGCTAGTAAGTTTTCTAATCTAAGTAGTTCGTCGGATAATGATTCAATATTATCGCCTAGCATTAATAAGAACTGAGCCAGATGGGCATATTTAACTACATCTTGTTCGCTACGTAAATTACTGGTTGAAATGCTATCTACGGTGTCCTTAATTTTATTTTGGTTTTCTATTAATTTGTGCAGAATATCCGAATTTTCAGACATCCAGTGTTTGTTTAAACTCACGCGATTATTCAGTTCTGTAACGATTTTATTGTCATCTTCCTGTAAGGTTTTAATAGCGTTATCATAACGAATGGCGTCACTGTAATCTAAGTTTCCAGAGATGCTCTTAATAACAGAACCTAATCCGTCTATAAGGCCTCTTTTAACGCGATTAGACTGAAATAATTCTAGTTGGTCGGATAATAATGAAATTTTACTATTAAGATGTTCTAAGTGTGGTTCATATAATGATAGCGTCTTATTATGGAATTCGGGTGAAATATAATCTAATTGTTTCTTAACTACATTTATATTCTTACGCATTACATCTAAATTAACTGGTTGTATGAACGAATGATAGTGGGAAATAATCTTGGCCTTTCCTAACATGAAAGGTAATATGCCATGAAGACACTTTTTGTTGTGTTAAGCAAAACATTTAAGCGCCACCAAAATGTTAAAGATTATGAGTAAGGGTGCGTTCAGAACAAAACAAATGAAGATTTACCTACTCCTCGTAGCAAGAGCTTTTTGGCAGTATTCTAATCCTAAACAGACGCAGTTCATACTTAGTTTGTTCTTTCTAAGAGCCCTGCCTCACTAAGACGCCATGGCGAAGTCGCCAGCGGCGCAGGCCTGGCTACTTTTGGCACCCAAAGGTCGCCAATTCGAGTGGCCATGGCGTCTCGGCAGTCAATTGTTTACGTCGTCGCTGAAGAAATTGCACGCTGACTGGCGACCACACTGGCGACTGAGTGAGGGAGGTGCACTTTACCGCGTACATTATAGTGGCAACCGCGCCAACGTCGCCAAGCTGCCAGAGTAGCCAGAAACCACATAGCGAAATGTAGATCGTGGCCACTCTTCCAATTTGGCGACGTTGCCAAATCGTCGCCAAGTGAGTTAGATTCCATACATTTCAATACTAACTGCTTGGATACGTAGCCGGCGACGTCGCCATTGGCGTCCTAGTGAGGCAGGGCTCTAAGAGTACCAGTACACTGCAAACTTTTAGTCGGCCGATAGTTTGTTTGGGCTCATGAATCGTGACTGGCAGTAAGTACGCACATTACAAAAATCTGGTATTTATGGTCGCTGCACACAGCGGGCGCGGCGCGACGGGACGGGACGGCGACGCGACGTTGAGCAGTTGTAATGTACTAGATATTACGGACGACATCACACAGAGCCGTCCCGCTCGGCGCGACGCGACGCGACGATCTAGTACATTGCGTCGCGTCGCCGTCCCGTCCCGCCGCGCCGCGCCCGCTGTGTGCAGAGACCATTAGCCGGTATCAAACCGACTGAAAACTTTGATTGGAATCCAGATTTTCTTAAAAAAAATTGCCAATCTTGGTCAACTGTCGGCCGACTGTATAGTCGGCAGTGCGTGGATATTCTTTAAGATTTCGATAGATGGAGTTAATGTTAACATTGGTTCGAGTTGTTTAAACGGACCTTTAGCCTCAAGACATTCAATTTCAGTAATATTGCAAACATGATTAATTGTTATAAGTTGATTAAATGTCATACTCGTATAACAGTAATCATTATTTTAATAACTTTTTTTTATTAAATCTGTGGTAATGTTGGTCTTTTTGAAGCTGTCTTTTAGCTAAAGTCCAATACATTTTGCAAGTCCTAAAATATAGGAGTTTCATACACTCGTAGTAACCTGAGGATAATGTTGCTAAGCACTTTGTCCTTATAGACCCTACAAATAAATAAGGTGGTTTATAATAAGTTTCATATCTCTTGTAGAATGATATCGGAGTCCACATTATCAACTTTTTCTAACGGTATTGACTAACATTAAATAAAATATACCAGATCATCATTATAATTTTATTAACGACTTATTAATATTTATGAAATAATCTATTAATTTTTAATAACATCATCAAGTCAAAAAATGGCCGAAAAAGTATTCGAGTGAGTTTTTATCGATAAAAAATATCATTATTTGCACCTGCGAATCATAATCGATTTCGTCTGGGCACATCTCTTTGGATGTGTAGCGACTGTGGACGTCAAGCTGCGCGCGCGCACCCCTACCGTTACACACGAATATTAGTTCTTTATTAAAACCGTATCGATAGTATATCGATTTAAGTTTTATTATCGAGTAATGGAAATATGAATGGTTCTCTATTGATGTAAAAATGACAATAAAAACATTATTGATCCGCATACCATTGGACGGACATGTTTAGTGCTTGGACTCATTATTATTTTCGTATCAACTAAAACAAAGTCTTCGTTTATATAGTACCTATTAAAAGAGCAGATGTATTTCATGTTTAGCTAATTATCAAATGCATAAATTATGGGAGTTAAAAAGTTTCGACATTATTAGAAAACTTATCCTGCTATGCTCGATTTATAATAGCGAAACCACCCTGAAAATTCAGCTTCCAGTTACTTGCCCGCTACCACGCTATAGGAATTCTTTCTTAACATAGTCATACTCATAGGCTCAAGGCTTGAATTTTCATAAATGAAGGTAACCCTTGCAATCTCTAATAAAATATTACAGACACGGTGAAATTCAGAATTGAGTTAACCAACATTGTTAATGCTGGCAGCATATCAAGTCAAAAGTGGCTTCTTATGGTCAACAAATCCGAAGTCAATTCTTCACCTTTTATAACCCGTTGTACGGGAGACACAATTGATTTTCTATTGTTTTATACAGCGGCATACAAACACTTAAATCATAACTACTCTCCAAAGAGGTTACACAACACCAAACGCTCCATTCACCCACAACAAAAACGTTCAAATTACAATACAAATCTAGTTTTTTGTACTACTGCTTAACTTAATAAGCGTAATTCATCACTCTCTGGGAGCCAATCGGCTACCTACTGACTATCTTGCCGTTTGATTGAATTAGTTGTATCAATCATTTAAATGAGGCCCTGACCTTACCTGAGAGCCTAGTCGTGAATTGTTCGTGTTATGATATTGTAGTAAGTATGTGTGTATCCATTTGGTGGTTCGTGTATTTCTAAGCAGCAGAAAGGGATTTGTGCTCGTTTCATAGAGTGGGGTCGCCCTTAGTGGGGATTTAAGTGTAACTAGCAGTTGTGACAATTTCTTAGGTGTGTTTCAAACGTAAATCCGGGGGTACCGCACGATCTCCCGCGAAGCAGCTGGCCTACTTGCTGGACTGCCACCGTGGGATCTGGAGGCGAGGGTCTTCTTGCGCCTGTACGACTGGCGCGAGGAGGCTCAGCGCCGGGGAGAAACCCCGTTGCCGCGGCAAGTTGTCGCGCAGCGGGCGGAGCTCCGGCGCGATCTCATGGTGGCCTGGAGGGAGCGACTATCGCAACCCAGTGCAGGGCACGCCACCATCGTGGCGGTAAGTCCCCTCTTTGAGGAGTGGCTCGGGAGGAGTCACGGCGCCCTCACGTACCGCATGACGCAGGTCCTCACCGGACACGGTTGTTTCGGGAGGTACCTGCACCGCATCGGTCGTGAGGAGGCGCCCAGGTGTCACCATTGTGCGGACAGCCCCGAGGACACGGCGGACCACACAGTCCAGGTGTGCCCCGCATGGGAGGGGCACCGCCGGGTCCTCGTCGAGGCTTTGGGCGGCGGCGACCTCTCGCGTCCGGCCCTGGTTCAGGCCATGGTCCGGGGCGAGAGGGAATGGGATGCCGTCGCCTCCTTCTGCGAAGCGGTCATGCTCGAGAAGGAGGAGGCGGAACGCCAGAGAGTGCGCACCTCTCATCCCGGCCGCCGCGCTGGACCAGGTAGACACCATGGGCGCCGGGTGTCGCGAGATGACTCCCGGCCACCGTAGGCGTGGGTCTGTGGGCGGTGAGTTCGGGTGGCTCATCGTCCCTCTGTCTTTCTAGACGACAGACCCGTGTCGACGGCGCGCGTTGTTCCACGCGCTCCTCAAAGAGATGTCAGCAACCCCAGCGGGGCCCAGCAGGGCCAAGGCCTGCCGGGGCTGCGGGTTGTTCGAAAGAGATACCGCGGCCCTGGTACATAAAAGGCCTATGACGGAACACGACGATTTTAGTCAGTAAGAGTCTGACACTCCCTCACCGCTGCTAACCCACAGCGGGAGGGGTCATTTGATGATTTTACGTCGATAAAAAAAAAAAAAAAAAAAAAAAAGGTGTGTTTCAAACGTGCTTGTTGTACCTAAACATTAAAATGTTTACTTCTCTGTTTTGCCATCTGATAAAAGAAGGAGTCATATCTTCCTGTCAAATTCTAATTATCTTAAAATACTTAATGCTAGACGAGGTTTGCTATTCTTCTTCAGCTTGTTCAACGAAGGCTAAAGGGGTCGAGAAAATTGGGTCTTCCTATGTTTGTCATTATAACTTTTAAGTTATTATGATAAGCATTACTCTAGTTTTATTTAACGTGTGTAATATGTTAAATCTTGTCCATCCAAGATTGGTGACAAATGTGACAATGACGCTATAGTTCATCTCATACCATGTATCTTCGATAGAGTAAGTAGTTACCAAATAATCTAAGTGAAGATATATTCAATTAATTAATGACATGACGAATCAGTGATACCTAATGAAGAAAGATGAGAAACAAGAAATCCACACAAAACTAACAGGAAAACCAAATGGCGCCCAAACAACCAAACAATACAAATATTCCAAATTCAAATTCGAACCCGCGAAAACAAACTGCCAATAATATTGTTTAAAAAAAATAACAATAGCGTGTCCACGCATCGTAAGATTATTTCGGGACAGTATTATAATAAATTCTGGTGTTAATTATATCGTGAGTGGGTCGTGCGGCGGTACAAAGGTAAGCGGCGTGGGTACTCGTGTTGATTTTCAGTTTATTTCATTAGATCCGCGCAGCGGGGTGCGCGGGAGTCGACGCCGGGGTGTAGGGTGGGTAAACTTGTGGCTAGGTTTGGTATTGTTTGGAATATAAAAATAATGATGGAGACTAACTTATGAATATTTTTTGTACTAAGCTTTACATTATTCTAATATGCAACTCAAATGGTTACAAAAACGGTTTCGCATGTAAATTGAAGTTTTAAATTTTATTCCTTACCTAAATATATTTTTATTATTTTAGAAGTTATGCTGTAATCAATATCTTTTAAAAGAGCCTGTAATCATAAAATTCCATCTGTAAGGTATGTTAACTAATAACAATCAAAATCAACCCGATTCCTTAATTAAACTCATTGCAATAAAAGAGTCCACATACAAACAGCGATTCTCCACGCTTTACACTATGGTCACCCTACTCACCGCCATAGGGTTCACCTGTCCGTTTAAAAATTGTAAAATATAGCATTTTTAATGAAGTAACCTTTTCAATTTTCGGCTTTACGGCCTTTACCGGCGTGACATCAGCCCTAATCAAGAACGTTTGCTTGTTTCTGAACGATTCTGTTGATTTTTTTTCCATGCATTATTTAGTGGCGGGCCTGATTACCTTTCTTTTTTAATTTAAAAAGTGTACACGCACAGAAAATATTAGGTAATTGAATTTTTTTGAGCGTTTCACGAGGTGTAATAGGAATGACGAAGATACGGTTTTATTCGTTGTAGGTTCGTAATAAAAAGTTTGTATGATATCGGCGTTGACAGTATTTCATTTGATTGCGTTTAATAAGCAGCTAATTATGTTTTACGCTTATGAGTTTCTAAGTTAGGTTAATCTACGTTGATGAGAGATACAAAGATTATTTTTGATGACGGACATTTTCTTTGGTAAGTAGGTATATTTTTTCAATTTTCTGTCTAAAAAGTAAATTAGAACGGAAGTGTAAATCTTTTTTCATTTCTATTTATTATTGTAGTGTTATTTAATGACGTACCATATACGACTTTCTTTATGATTTTTTACAAAACGTTGTAAAACAGTATATTTTTATGTTGTATAGTAATAAAGTTAAATGGGCCTCTAAAACTTTGTTATGGAGGGTCAGAGGTTGAAATATATTCAATTTTGATGATCGACAGAGGGTTAAGTTATTGGGAATTTAAGTATTTAAATGTTTTCTCTATGGTGTGGGCGGGCGCCTAGTCTGACGTAACAACTGGACTATAGACTGATGGAACTATTTTTTTGTTCAACATAAGGCTATGTTTTGAAGAGATCTTAAAACACACCCTGATATAGACTGGATACTTATATGAGAAAGATATAGGAATATTTTTTTCTTAATATTGTGTGTCAATCCTGAAGTATTCGAGGTAGAGACTATATTTTTATTCCATTCGAATAGATTAGGGAAAAATAAATTATATATTTAAAATAAACACTAGATGAATTTTATACCAGTCCCAAATATCCACGAAATCCTTGTCACAGCAAATAAATCGCGAAGCTGACATCTTCATCTTGACATAATGATTTCAAAATAATGACCTGTGCACACTTAACGTGATTTTTGTCGAATCTAGTGTAATTACTTTCGTACTAGCTCTATGATACTGCAATTTATGAAATTATTAGCTTTTGGTCGAAGGTGACTTGTGCGACAGAAACATGCAATAAGCGTAGGTTAGTAGGGTGTTTATGATTTGTCTATTTTGGTGGATTAAATGCGGAGTAAGTGCGGTTTATTATTTTTATTCATGTATTTATTAGGGTCCGTTCAGATAGACCGGGTCGGAGAGCAGAGCAAATTCTTAACACGTTGAAAATTGAGTACTTGTTTTTGAAGTAAGGTTTATATTTGCATGCGCACTGCTTTTGTCATTCTCAATGCTCGAATGCGCTCGGTGTGAAATAATAAGAGGAGCCGACCGGCTTCGATCGTGTATTTTTTCTTGACGTTTGACTCCGTTTGCATGCTCTTTAATGCTCGCGCAGCCGATCGACTCCGGTCTGTGTGAAAAGAAAAATGCGCGCCGATGCTCTCCGACCCGGTCTATCTGAACGGACCCTTAGAATCAGTACAGTCAATCAATCAATCAAATGAAAACTGTTGAAAAACGTAGCGTCTATAAATAACAAAAAACATAAAAGAATTTACTTAATATTATTGGCGACTGTACCAAAGAAGTGGTAAGTATCTATTACAAATGCTTTCTAAGAAAAGCATCTAGATACAACCCGAGACTTTTTACAAATCCATCTATTGAACATGTGGGGGCATCAGTCTCGTTTGTTTGCAATCACTATACATATGTATATAGTATCATAGCCAAAGAAATCTATACTAATATTATAAAGCTGAAGAGTTTGTTTGTTTGTTTGTTTGAACGCGCTAATCTCAGGAACTACTGGTCCGATTTGAAAATTTCTTTCAGTGTTAGATAGCCCATTTATCGAGGAAGGCTATAGGCTACTTTTTATCCCGGTACGGGAAGTAGTTCCCACGGGATGCGGGTGAAACCGCTGGCAGAAGCTAGTTTTCAGATAAAATAAATGATTTTTTTTTATCCAATAACACTAGACTAACTAAGGTCCCGTGCACTTAAGATCTACGAAGTAATCTATTGATTTATGATGTTTGACCATTAGTTTATTTACCATTCTAATAATTACGAATAAATTGCAATATAACATCACATCAGATGATTCTTGATAATTTCCTATCCGTTCTCTTTTGCATTTCTCCAGTCTCACGTTTTTGTGGCGTCCATTCATTCCGCTGATGATCTCATCAACTCAAATCTATCGTAAATTATGTTATTCCTTTCATTTTAATAGTTGTTGCAATTATGGGTTAGAATTATAGCAGGTATTACTGTTATATATCACTTTTAAAAATTCGTCAGAAGGATAGAATTTCTTCAAACTATATTTTTAGTATGAGCTTGAAGTTTTGATATGTCATTAACGATCTGATTCAACAAAATAGTATTAACGAAATTAATTCTCATTTTTTTATATACTCGATCCACATTCAATACGTTCTCCAAACCCCGCCACCTGTAACAAGCTTAAATAAAAACTCTTAATTCCCTATCCATTAATCCTGAACTCTTCAAAACTTTAAACATAACGACATACCAATGCGTTCTCTAATCGCCAAGGATCCCCAACTGTGAGTAAATCATTAATTAGTCCAACTTCTTGCCTTCGACCCAAGGAAAAACTCTCCAATAATTTAAACCTCCATAATTGGATATTAAAAACAAAAATATCGCATTTAAAACTGGCCCATTCAATTTCAACCGACCTCATTTGTTACTGTTTGTCTATGGTAGTTTTGTTTTAAAGTCTACGTTGTCTCTGGTATGAGATATTGTTGGCCATTTGTTATTTTAATTTAGTGATGTTGCCGTATTAATATTTGGTTAGATGGTTCTGATTTATTTGAAGGATGTATTAAATTAGGTGTTGGTTTGTGCCTACAGTGTGAAAATGCCTTTGTACATTCCTCTACTAATTAAAAACGGTGGTTGTAGATATTTTTCTAAAATACAAACTACATCCTGACCATAGAAATAAGGAATTATTAACAAAAACTTTAGTTAGAAGGTTGCAATACTAATTTCAAGCTAAACAGCAATTCTAATCAGAACCTTCTAAACAACTCAACTAATTAATAAAGTCCTCCAAAAATCCTAACAAGTTCCCACAATTACATTCCCAAT
Source organism: Helicoverpa assulta (assembly GCA_963856015.1). Classification (NCBI taxonomy): domain Eukaryota; kingdom Metazoa; phylum Arthropoda; class Insecta; order Lepidoptera; family Noctuidae; genus Helicoverpa; species Helicoverpa assulta. The sequence continues at coordinate 3,603,526 of CAWLCW010000008.1, forward strand.
CAAATTAATTTATTTACAACAAAAAACGTTTCGGATCTAAGTCGTGATCGGGCGCCATTACGCGCCGTGCGCCCGCGCATAGCCCCGCTGATAAATCATTGTGGCGCTTCTTGATGTTCATTGGATGTAGCTTTGATTGATGGAGCCAGGAGGTCCAGTTTATCGACTGTTTAGAGGTCCAGGTCTGCGTAACACGGTAATGGAGGCCGCTGATGAGTTGGAGTAATAATGTGGTTACTTGACCATGTTTGGCTGGGTTCTTTGGTGCATTAAGTACATATATGTACTGCGTTTGAAGTCTCTTGTTGTCCATGTAATCTTGCTGGACGTATCAGGAGGAGATTAAACAAAATATACTTTCGTATGATTGTTGTGCTTATTCTGTGCGTATCATATTGTGGTTGTTAGTGTACGTCAGGTTTTGACTGACCTTATCCATCCGTTTTCATCATTGGGCTAATGACGTAAGGTAGGTGAATCAAGCCCAATAAATTCGCAATTGAGCGATTCAAAATTAACGAATCCCACTTAATTCTAACCTTTACTATTTGATACAACAACATTTACTTTTATCGACGATTTTCCAATATTTTTTATTAATACTCAATAATTTTTATTTAATCGATTAACCACGCGCATAACGAAGCGTACAAAATCTATTATTTCGAATTAATTTTATTGTATAAAATCACCCATCGTTTAGTTAACGATTCGTTACGAATTACCTACATTCGCAACATTGAATATTTTAATCGAATCGCACGCGCATATATATAAACTTTATTTGGTTACTAACAAAGCGTGCATTATGAGGGTTTCTAGTTTCGATTGTAGTATCGATTGTCGTTACCGTTGTGAGTAATCGATATTCGGATGTTATCGTGATCGGGCGTATCGATTAATTATGAGAATTGATTAGGTGTGGGCGTGGTTCGGCTAACGAGACCGGCCGATCTCGTGTTTGTTTAATTACTTGAGATTCCGCCTCCCGCGTCGTCATGTGGCCCTGGTACTTTGTAACTGAACGCTTGCTCCTGGTCTTCAGATAAATTACTAAGGATTATGTACCTACCTATGTTGTTTAACTAAGATTGCTTTCTTATTGATATAGGTTCTCAAGTTGGAACAGTTTATAGGGCTTCAAATATTCATTAGAGGTTCATCATAGGAGGATGATCATGTCCTTCTATCCACATAGATTTTGAAATAAGGGTTCGATTGACTACTGGAAATAATAATGTTAGTAATTTACTCCCAATAAATCACCATTAATTACTGCCTATTGATTCAGTATAAAGCTATAATTTAAGAAACGCATCTGGGGTAATTTAATGAACATTGCATATTTCAAAATCCTCCCATAAATTGATAATGGCCTGTCACAACAACCAGACGCCTGTTTCACACGGGCGAATTCTAGGAGGTCACAAAACATACGAAAATGTGGTTTCTCAGTTACTTTTTGTGTGGAATTCATAATTAGATTTGGCGAGGATCCACCCTCAACGGTAACTGGGTGTTGGTCCAAGTTACAAGAACACAAACACTTTCCTTTACAAAACGATTATTTTGTCAATTTATTCTAAACTTTGTAACTGAACGCGTGCTTCTTTAATTTAAAACCTTCCAGAAAAATGCCTTAAATTATCTACAAACTGCCACCATATTTAGGTGAATACAAAAACTGTTATCTACAAGCGGTTTAGAAAAAAACTCAAAGGGCTGTGTTTAACTGTTTTACATCAATTTTACGGTTCGCTTTGCAATACAATACACGCACATATAAACGAGCTTTTAAGGTGTTTTCCTTAATCTTATGTACATATCTCTGGTTTTTTTTTTTTTTTGAATAATATCTCTGTAGATTATGTTAGCGAATTAAGTCCGTCAGTAGTCAGCACCTAAACTTCAGCTAAAGCTTCATTGCCACAATAGTCATTTCCCGCTTTCGCTCATGACTTGTTCCATGAACTAATAAGCGGCTGTCGGGAGGCGTTCCCCAGCAGATGAGTTCGGGAGGATAAAAATTCGATTACAATTAAATTAACCGAACTCATATTTATTTTTCATTAATATCTGATTTTGGAACTTGTAGAGTATTATTTATATGGACAGAAATATCCGTTCTTTATCATTCTATCAAAATTCTAACGCATTGTTTTGAATACCAGTCTGTCTATGAATTTTTGGATAATTTGTAAAAGATTTCGACTTTTTAACCATAACACACGGGTAATATGTTTAGTTCTTTAAATCCCTTTACTCTCTCTATCCGACGGGGTTTGTATAGGACCTTGCTAAACAATACTCTTTACAATATGCAAAAGCTTAAACAAAGTGTGTATGTACATTATCTGCACAAAACGAGGACTAAATAAACTAAAAAAACTTATAACCTTCCACCCACACCAAAGAGACCCTATAAAAATTGACTACACATACGACACAACAAAATTAGAGCAGGTTAATAGTTTCACACTCCTAGGATTGTCTATAGATAAACACATAAACTGGAAATCTCATGTTCAAAAGATTCGAGCTAAACTTTCGAAATTTGCATACGCCTTACGCGAAATAAAGAGAACCACCAACTTCCAAACGGCACTCGCCACTTATTATGCATACGCCCAAGCGTGGCTCAGCTATGGGGTCATACTCTGGGGGAACAGCACTGATTCACATACCATATTTACACTACAAAAGAAACTCATCCGGATATTAACAAATATAGATCAATTAGACAGCTGTAAACCTCATTTTCAAAAACACAATATATTAACATTTCCTTGTCTATATATTCTAGAAATTTGCAAATTCGTCCGAAAATATCCAGAATTTTATAAAACCCGCAAAGAAATTCAAAGTAAACATAACTTGAGGCATAAAAATAGATTAAATTTACCTACATCCAACCTTAAAATTCACTCTTCCGGTCCTTTAGTAAGCTCCATCAAAGTATATAATAATCTACCAAAGAACATAAAAGATGAACCTAAAACTTCAATATTTATAAAGAAATTAAAGCAATTCCTCAACGACAAATGTTATTACACAGTAAAAGAATACATGGAAGACAAATCCTTTAATAAATAAAAACTATATAAAAGTACACACATACAAATCATAACACAAACACACACACACGCACACACACAAGCGCACACACCCATTCACACCGACTCTCACATGTACACTTAAATTAATATGTTTTTAAATATAATTATCATTTAATAATAAGCTAGTATTAAAACTCTCCACCTTCTTTAAGCTGTGCCCTATAGGGTCCATATTGTCACTAATCTAAATGTACCACCTGTTATAACATATGGAATGCTAATAAAGAATTGAGTATTGAGTATTGAGTAAATTATACAGCTTTTTTTATATCGAAAATATCTGAAAATGAAGACTGATCTAATCTCACAAGCAAAACCGAAAGTAGCAATTAAAACTTTTAGTACAAATCCAAAAAACTGATAGTCGTGAGTCACGGCTTTCTTTCAATCAAACGATGTTAAATCATAAGATAATTGAATTTTAGATTAATGGTTAATCAAGAGCCAATCGGATGCGTCCCACGCACCGAACCCACGGCGGAATCCAATGTAATTGCATGTTATTGAATTACAATTTAATTGAATTCGATTATGTAATTAATGTACGGCTATTGTTGTAAAGCTCTAGTGATGAATGACTCGACCCCCGAACAGTAAGCTGCCATATTTTTCAACTTTTGACATGTAATAAGATCTTGATTGATGTTCAACATTGTTGAAAGGTGAACATTATTTCTGTGAACGAAAGTCGAGCTTATTGAACTAATTGAATATTTTAAACGATTTTCTGTTTGTATGTGTGTTCGATCGATTTTGGCGTACTACTACAATACGCGGTGTAATTGCTGATGTGTTGCGAGATTTCGAATAGTTAATCGAGTAATTTTTTACGAGTTTTGAATGTGAGGGTCTGATGATACCTATGGTATGTCAGATAGAGTTCATAGTGCAAACTCTTGATATTAATGAAGTTCCTGATATATGGTACTGAATGATATGGTAATTACTAGGTAATTTTAATTGAATTATTGTTGTGAAGCAGCTTTTGGTAAGCGCTTAGGTATACTGCGAATCCTGATCCATGAAACTTTTTGGTGTAACATTTTGCTTAGTCACATTACATTTTAGTTAATATCACCTCATTTTTATTTCAGGAGTAGGCAGCTTAAGATGACTTTAGAAATACAGACACGTTTAAGTCGAAAGAGGTCAAAGAATAGACAAAAAATGCCAAGCAGAAGATTTAGTATTTAAATGTCTCGGCCACATGATTAATAGATTATAAATAATGGTTCGTCTCATGTTTATGTTCAGAGTACTAAATTACTCTTTATTAGGTACTTAAGTAATAAAACAAACACGTAAAAGGTTTCAATACTTTTATTTTTATACAAGATAATCCATAATGATGTTTTTTTACCTTTTCAACAAACAGTAAAAGCGTAGACACTGTATTTTGTGCAACTATTTTTTTTTAATCAGAACTTTGTGGTTCATTCAATCCTCTTTGGTGCAACTTAAAATAACGTACTTTTCCAAAACAATACAAAAACGTGTTAATTTTGAATAGCTATTGATTAAAATGGCAACCGACACCACACCAAAACATATGCAATACCCACGCAATCACATAAAATTATTATTGTACAAAAAAGAGATAAGTTAAAATGCCTTTGAATATACTTTTAGTTAAGAATTTAATCCAAACTTTTTCTTGTTTGAAACTTTCTGAAGAAAACTCACTTTTACATTTTGAATAAATACTTATTTATTGTTTGTTTATTGTCTTTTAACGTATACATACAGTTTTCTAATACTTTTCGTGATTAAAGGCACAATGAAGGCAAGAACATTTCCTCTGAATTAGCAAACATCACTTCGAAAAACTTAAAATTATTAAGTACTTATCCTACAATAAATAACAATAAGGCCTATAATGGACGGATTTGAAGTATTTACGTCTTTATACGTATTAACATATAATGTACTAATATTTACTACAATAGTTATCTTACAAGGCGTTTAGCCAAAATATAATTACATGTAAATATTTTATTTAGCTCACTGGAACAGGTTTATACACTCGATTAATTTACAGAAATAAAAAACGTATTTAATTGTAAATAAGTACTGAGCCATTTAATTTTCTTGTCACTTTTTGTCATTATCTTCCAGATATTTCAAGCTGTACCAACCGAGTTCTTAATTACAATTAAGATATCTAACTGGTTCTAGGTTTTTATACTTTTTACAATCCTTGTTAAATATATTTTTTACGTTCACTTCTGACGCCTTGAATGGCTGAGAAACAATAACTTGGAACTTGAAACAAAAAGCGAAAATAATCAACGGCTAAATGACAAAAAGTGCGCAAAAAAATATATTTAATTTATTTCTTCATAACACAACCTGATTCCCGACATTTTACGAATTAGTAACAGCGTTCACATGTCTAGATATGTTCGCAAACCAGCCTTGCCAAAGGTTCAAGCTTCAATTAGGAAACCGGATTCGAGTTCTCCGAAACGGAGCCGAGGTTGTGTTCAACTAATCAGGTCTGTATGGTGCCTTTGTCGGAGGATCTCTAGTCGGAGCTCGTGTTCTCTGGCAGCCATCCTGAGGGCGGCGATGCTGGAGCTCCTCCGCTCTATCTCTGGGGCTGATGGTTGTGTTGGGGGAGACTCGCTGCCGGGTGAGATGGGGGGTGACACGGGTGGCGGGTCGGGGGACTGCCGCGGTGGGGCGGCTAGGCCTGCGAGGAGCGAGTGGAAGGGAGGGCTGCTGGTGTAAAGGGGGGCGCTGAAGAGCGGCGGCCGGGGGAGAGGGGCGCCGAGGTATTGCGCGCCCAGGACAGGCGCTCCGGCGTATCTGTTGACAGAAGACATGAAAACGTTAATAAGTATTGGTTTTACGTGGGGTGTAGGTTGGAGTAGGTTGGTAGGGTGTAGCTAACCAAAGTCATATTTTAATTTATTAGTAGTACTTATTGCTTTTACATCTACACATTTTCAAATCACCATAATCAATTGAATATCCACCAACTCACCTGAACTGTGCCAAGGCATTCGTATCAAAAGGCTTCCTGAACCCAAAGCCGAGTTGTGAGAAGGGGTTCGGCATGGACGCTACCACAGACGGAGGGGGAGCTCCCCCCGCACCTCCCAAGTAAGGGTTGTAAGGATGCGCCTGAGGCCCAACCTTCTCTTGTTTGCGCCATTTCGCGCGACGGTTTTGAAACCACACCTGGAAGAAAGGGTCAGTTAATGAATTTTTATTATAGTTTGTTACTTCTAGAATATTATTTAATAGTTGTGGAAAAACATGCTTCAAAGGGTACCTATATTCTTTATCTACCTATACCATGCCATCCTGCCTCTATATAACGAGAAGCTAAGCTAAGCTGTTAAAGAGGCTGTTCAGCCATGTAAACTGCCGGCTAATTGAACTGGTCGTAAAGATTGTTAATGAACTACTGAATATCCTCATTTAACACGATATTTTGTTAGAATTGAAAGTTCTAATATTGGAAAAGTCTAGGAAACTGCTTACAACTTAAATTTTAAACAATAAAATATTGAGAGTACCGATACAATAACAATTTCACAAGCAAGATGGAAGCCTAGACACTGAATTTCTCTAGCTTAACCAACCACGCGTGGTTACTTTAAGTAATAGGTGTTAAATGTTTCTAAACTAACAGTTAGCTAACACGCAGTTTACCACTAATAAATAACTTTATGGACTTCATACATCATAATCAGGAGGCAGGAGTTTTTTCTACAACGATCCAGTTTTCTTTTTAGGTTTTAATTACTGCCTTTCACGCGAGAAGTGGGGTTTTAGAATAATAAATTAAGTATAAATTTATACAGGAATGAATTTTAAGCAGTGCGCAAAAAAAAACTGGAGGTCCAGAATCATTAAGAGAACATATCTGCATCATCAGTAAAAAAAAATTTTTCGTTATTTTGTCCGCCCTAAAATCAGCAAAATATGGACACCAACTATTCTTACGCGCTTGGAACAGCGCTCGCGTCAGTAAACCGGTTTCGCGTTGCCGCCGTGCCTACTATGACGACTGTGACCGTACAATCGGTTACAAAATAAACATCTTTCGCTATCAATAACTTTTCTTTTTTGTACTAAAACACGACAAAATAAAAATATACGTATCTATAAAACTTATTTAACTACAAGTTGACAAAGTTTGCGCACTGGATAAAATTCATTCCTGTATTTAGCGAATTTTATACAACTATATTTTGTGCGTTATTTTTGTATATCTAGATAATTTTTCAAATTCATTTTTGTTGGGATTATATGGATTCTTATGGAACAAACTTGAAGTTATTCCAAAATGGTTTAAGTAAGTTACCTCCTCTCTTACGTCCTCCAGAAAACACAATACAAAATTACAACATTAACTAATTTCAACATTAACTGCTGTAATTTGCTCTTTCACGACAGAACATTGTTATATTAATTTCATGGAAGTGAACAAATGAAGGTTTTCCAACAACAGCACAACCTAGCTTAAGGCCTTAACTTGGTGGTCTGAGCTTTAAGTGTAAGAACATAACATAAGCTATTGTTACACTGTATGAAAATTGCGTGTACATACATCTTGTAAGTACTCACGAGTGACCCCAGGCCTATATACATAAGTACTAGTAAGTACCAATATAATCATTCAATACATTTAAATATGTCTTCATTACAAAGTTACAAAATATACGAACCGACTACCCGTCTCTTACATTGTATCTCCGACATACGTGTCATAAAATATGGCAGCCCAAACAGATATTTATTATATTATAACAACAATAAATTATTGTTCAACAAACTCATGTATATTTCATAATTTCGTCAGATGTCTTTTAACAATTATTTATGTGTTGCAAGGAGGAGAAAAACTTTGGTCCTTTAAGTTTAACGAGAAAATAAATGTATCAAAAACAACAATGTTTCTTACTCATGTCTGCACCTAGCCTTATTCTAATGCGAATTAGTTACGTAAAATGTGTTTTCTATTAAGAAATATCAGCATTTAATAAGTATAAAGACATGAGGTGCGTGTCGCAGGTCTCGTTAGATTTATAGCCCATTCAATGAGCAGGTCTGTACATAATATCATGTCTCCATCGATGCAATCAACTAGAATTTGTAAAATTATACCTCACACTGTTATTAATTTTTGATTGCACCATTCAAACTGACAGCCATCATATTTTATTGGGAACACAAAAATCCGGCTTTTTACAACAAAAAGTTTACAATTCAATACTTTAGTAAAAGGTCGATTATCATAGCATGAAATATTTATGCACTTACAAAAATGTTGAGTCACGGAAAAAATCGTCACGAACCGTACAGCCATTATGTAAACTGTTATTTTTATGGCAATTTAAATTAATTCACTTATGATAAATGGTGTATTGTAAAAAATTAAACGCGTTTCTGTAAATGTCGATGCGGTTTTAGCGGATGCTGTGATAAACGAGAAATGTTTTATGTTTACGATTACGGCTGTCTTTTTAAATTGAGCCTTAATGGGTGGTGTTTATGGTTGGAATTTGTGTAGGGGGGTATGATCTATTAAGTTTACAATGGCCATTACGGATATGAAGCCATACGGCGTTGAGGCCGCGAATTTATAAATGTTGTAATTGGTGGCGGGTAGGCTGACGGCATGCGGGCTCGGTGGGTGCAAAAAGGCACCGACTGCGTCCCAGGTGCCGTGTTTAATAGCTTAACAGAGTCGCGCATTAAGGTAATGACCACGTCGGCCGCTCGGCCAGCCGATGTGTGCCCGGAGCGCTAAGACTGCGCTCGAAGACGTTGGATTGTACACTCGTTCTAGAGCTAACCGTCACTGGTAAGCTTCGGAAATATATATCGCTATAGAAAATGATGGGTAAAATAACCTCTTTTAAGCGCTTTTCAAACAGGGACCAAGTAGGGAACCAAATGATTAACTAAGTAATTTACATATATTCAATATCTTTGCTAATAGCATATACACTAGCCCTCGTTTAAAATAAACGCATTTGCTGTCGTTTTAAAAACACGGTGAACAAACACCTTGTACTCTAATAAATTGCCTTAACACAACCAATCTATTGCACCAATAAAGCGCGATCTTAGCTCCCCAAGCTCACCATGATCGAATCAGCTGGTAATAATACAAGAAAATTGCTAATGACCTCATTTAATAAACAAGGGTTTGAAAAATACGCGCCTATTACTTAAATGGATGGAAGCTGTTTGGGCTGAAGACACAGTAATAACTTAAGAAGAGTCGTATCATGTAGAGTGTAAAGGAACGTAAAGATGTCGCCTCGTACCAAAAGGTTGTATGCGACCTCCGTCCGTACATTGATGTGGCTTTGGGCTTTTGAGCTAAATTGTTGAATGAGGTTTGTAAGTTTTAGCGGCTTTTTTTGTCTGAAATAGGTTATTTAATTAAAGTAAGGGTACCTAATATTAATTGTTTCCTACAAATGAAATACTTAATCAAATTGTTCTTTCCATTTGTTACATATTTTATAACTTCCTTAGTATTGTTTTGTTTTCAGCCTTGAACGATAATGTATGAAATCAATAGGCTAGGTAAATTCTATTATATTACAGTTTTTTTTGCTTAAATAATGTAGGGTCATTACTTTTGTTGAAAAAACTTGTTTTTATTTATTTATTTTATTTTGGAGGTGGATGTTTCATACAGATACTATAAAATAAGTATACTCTAATTTGTAAATACCGTAAACAATTAGATAGTAAATATAGTTTAATAGTTTACTGTAGTAAAATCATAGGTAAATACTGAAATGTTGCATAACGCTTATTTTAGCTTACAATCTTTCAGCCGTATCGAATACAAATAGTATCGATCCATTGTATCACTCGATTACTTTATCCTGTGCACTAATTTGTATTCGAATAATCGCATCGATTGTGAACAAAATACATCGTTGCGACAAATAAGTGTGGGTTTCGTTGGATTATTAAAAGAGCTCGAGCAACCAGGAATTACTAAAAGAATAAAAAGTGGAGGTGTTATTTTTTTTTTTACAATTATGTTTGGATTAGTAATTAAAACTGTCTCTAGTGTTTTAAAAGACAAACTAACTCAAACTCTATGTAAATCCTCTTAACCCTTAGTTCAGAAATTGCATGGCTAACGTGATTTCTTGTGAAAAGTTTAATTATTCTTAAAATTGTAAATAATATTTTTATTTTATTTGTTTAACTTATCTTCCTTAGTCTTTACCAATTAAATATTAATATTTATTTATGTCAAACATGCAAATTATCTCTGACACTCCGCCATGTTTTGTGGCCGATCTATCAATTAACTTGACGAGCCAAGTGCAAAGTATTTCTTTTATTATCAAAACCATTCACAATTATAATTTTATTTAATACATTTATTATTATGACGTTTGAAATGAATCCTTACGTAACATTAATTTGATTTATTTTTCAAATAAAAAAATAAAACAAATCGTCAATCATAAAAAAAACGCATTACTTCGTTTTTATTTACGTTTTTTTTTAATATTACGTAACGTTGCAAACGATATTATAAAACGTCATAAAAAGTTAAATTCAGCCAATGGCACAGCGGGGGTCACATTGTGAAATATTAATAAAGGAATAAATAGGTATTTTGCATTAATACTAATTAATATTGAAACATTTATTAAATTCAAACAATTATAACAAAATCTACATTTATAATTGAAGATAATTTAAGAGCGATAATATCATGTTTCTATTAGCATAGAACCTTAGATGATTAGATTGTAATTTTTCTCTCCTTGCACTGTAGTTTCTGCCTGAAGTTAACAGATTGCCAATTAATAAAGTAGTAAATACTCTTGTTTACTTCACAGCGGTCAGTTTTAAAAAAATTTAAACATTTAGACCCGATTTTTCAATTATTAGTTGAAAAGCTACCTGGCGACTTAAAAATCGGCTCTAACTCTAACATTTTCAGGCATCATCTGCCGAGCAAAGTTTTACATTTTCAGAGTAAATATTTAACAATTGGATACATTGTAGCTAAAATCTTTGCTAATTGGTGACTATTTTTATAATAACCACTTGCATACCTACATAAGCACGATAAGAATGAGCATTTTTATAATTTTATGATGATTACAAGGAAACTCGTAAATGCGACACGTGTAACGATTGAATTAATTAATAATAATTATAATGAATAATAATTATTCGTGACGTGGAATACTATATCTTAATTAAGAGTCTTGAATGAATTGTTTAATGAGCACTAATGAAAAAGCTATGGTGAACAAGTTAATAATAAAACTGTATTTTCCCATGTTTTTTTTTATTGTCATAAATTATAATATGACAACATGCTCTGAAAGTGATTGGTTTTTATTAATAATCTATACTAATATTATAAAGCTAAAGAGTTTGTTTGTTTGATTGTTTGTTTGTTTGAACGCGCTAATCTCAGGAACTACTGGTCCGATTTGAAAAATTCTTTCAGTGTTAGATATCCCATTTATCGAGGAAGGCTATAGGCTACTTTTTATCCGGGTCCGTGCCGAGGCTCCCACGGGATGCGGGTGAAACCGCTGGCAGAAGCTAGTTATAGATATTACTAATTGATTCAAATGATATTTTAAAATTATAGCAAACTCATTAACTTTTAAATTGTGAATTTATTGGTATTGTCGAACATATAGATAGGTGTCCAAAATGTTTTTGTAGTTTATTCTTTTCAAGTCTACGATAGTTACGTTTTAATCAGGCGAAGTGATAAATTATAAATATCAATTTGAACCGTTTTCGGAATTGTTTCTTATTTGTTTTTTATTTTTGATTTTATCAAGGTAAATAAAAAAATGCTGTCCTTGAGGACAAAATTTTGGTTCACGGGAAGAATTTCTTAAAAAAATAACGTCCATTATCTCAACCATATACCGCATCCAATCCTAGTGAGCACACGACGTTTCCCTACTCCACGTCCATACTACTTTATTATAGTTATCACGCAGTCGTTTCTTGGTCTCATTCGATTCGGTCTCAACTGATTGAAGGTTGCGTGACAAGTCCTTGCAAACTACGAATTATTGGTCCCAGTTCCCAGTCTCACTGAGACCGTTTTCTTAAGGTCTGTGCTGATTGACGCAAATAGAATAGTAACTACAATGTTTTAAATTGTTAGAGAAAAGTTATCTGTATGCAAGGTCCAAAAATATCTGTAAGTTGCTGTTCCTAGCAATTCAGGAGACAGGAAGGTCCTGAGAGAACAACTTTTTACACCTGGATTAAAAGTAGTTTGTGTCCTTTTTCAGGCTCTATAAATTTCAGTGGTTTTGGCGTAAAAGCCGGCCAGACAGGCAGAGTTACTTTCGCAATTATAAGACATATTAGTAACTAAGGATTATTGAGAGATGAAGTTCTCTAAACATAAAAATGGTTTTGTTTCGTTTCATTCTATACTTTTCATCATCCTCCTGCCCTTATCCCAATTTTATTTGGGGTCGGCGCAGCATGTTTTCTTCTTCCATACTCTTCTATCTGCCGTCATCTCACAAGTAATCATAATTTTATTTTCTTTCCCCATGCTGCAGAAGTTTCGGCTTAAGTTTTATGGTCGGCCGCCTGCCTGACACCAACCCTCCTTGGGAATGCTATTGTGGTGATTTACCCGTCACCGTGCGGGTGGCCCAAAGTACAGATGCTATGCACTGGCCTTTAGGTTCCCTTTAGTCGCCTCTTACGACACCCGCGGGAGAGAGATGGGGACGTCCTATTCTGATCCGGGATCGTCACGGAATTCATTCTATACTTTTCTCTCCATTTATTTTGTCGATATTGTGGAGGTATGAGAGCAGAGAGTAAAGCTCATCATACCTCGCACTAAAGGGAGGTTCCTCCGACCGGACAGGTGGTTTTGTCCGGTGGGCTACTGCCCAACAGTTGTTGTCGGGGTGATCTATGCATATTAATGTGCGCGCGAACACTGCATGTGCGATGCAGGATTTGATGGTAGTTGCAGCTTCGAATGTATAGATGGCGGTGTTGACAGTTGTAGTACCGCTACATCACTCCCCTCCGGAGACCGGAGGTCGATGGTACAAGTTCTTGAAGTGCTAGCTAGTCTTGTTGCCAATGCGTTGCCGCGAGGTTCTCGGTGAGTCGGAACTGGCTGCTACGGCGGTGCTGCGAATCCCAGTGAGTCGGGACCGGCGCTGCGAGAGTTGCACAGCGCCGCGCTAGAGGCTAGCGACTGCTTCGGCGAGGGAGATACTCGACCGGCCGAAGTGCAGTGAGCTGGAGCCAAGGTCGCTGGATGTGGCTGGGGGTGCTGACCAGGTATGTGCGTCCGCAACATGCTGGTGGTCAGGATACCCATTTGAAGCTGGCTGGCTGAAGAACTCGTCGCTCGAAAGCTTGAGGAAGGTCTTGCTGATGACGTCACGTAGCTCGACAGTTGCGTGTTCATATCACGTCGGGGTCATCACTGTGGAGGTATGAGAGCAGAGAGTAAAGCTCATCATACCTCGCACTAAAGGGAGGTTCCTCCGACCGGACAGGTGGTTTTGTCCGGTGGGCTACTGCCCAACAGTTGTTGTCGGGGTGATCTATGCATATTAATGTGCGCGCGAACACTGCATGTGCGATGCAGGATTTGATGGTAGTTGCAGCTTCGAATGTATAGATGGCGGTGTTGACAGTTGTAGTACCGCTACAATATCATAAGTTTGCGTTGGTACAAAATTTCCCCATTTTAAAAGCCTTTGTTCATATAAACAAGTCCATATTTATGTTCCTGATTATCTACTCAACTGTGATTGATCTAATTTATTCACTATTACCTGCCTAAGGCAGCAGGTGCACTAGAGTAAGTGGTAAACTAGACTAAGATTCAATATATTTGTCTACATTTTGATAACAGAAAATCTGGCCTGCTTTTAAAACAAAATGGTGATTTACGTAACTGATTTGCTAAATTCAATTTGTTGTTTTGCATATCGATGGATTTATGTTATTTGTTTGTTTGTATCTAATTTAATGATATTTATGAGAAATCTATTTTTTAAATAGTTTTTGACAATACTTCATTAGTAGAGTAGAAAGACAAGAGTACTTTATTCTACAGTGATTTTTACACGAAATTAGATGCAATTTTCAATATGAAAAAAACCGTTTAAAAATACAGGGGTTTTTCGGTTAAAGTACTTACTAATATTTACATAAAATTATACTAAATCTGGCCCTAATTTACTACAGATACATAAAAGGTAAGGCTCTCGTGCTCCCGAGGTTTCACATCACTCGTCAGTCTGTCCCTCCCCTTACACCACAGATAACGAACAAATGGAATGGGCATCATTATTAACGTGTTCTTAGCCCTCATTACCACGTACTAATGATACCAGCTGAATGTTATTGTGTGTTAAATAATTAACTCAAACGCTTTACTTAATTTTATGGGATTAACACGCATATTTTTATGTTTATGGCTTTGTTGGTATTTGGAAATTGTCCGACTTACGACGGCTTCTTTGAGCCATTGCATGATAAGTGCACTATTACTAGCTAAAGTCTTAATGACTTTTAATCGATGTTAATAAAAAAATATGTGAGTATTCTTACCTGTATTCGCGCTTCTGTTAGGCCAATTTTCATAGCAAGCTCCTCTCTGAAACAAAAAAAAAAGTTCATTACAACGGGTTGCATAGTATGTTGTCATAAGTACTCTGTTCATTCAATCATCAGCGTCTTTGGGTTTACTGCTGAACTGAGAGGCATTGAGCCTTTCATGACGTTACAATGTATTTTGTAAGAAAGCTCCACGTGAGTGAAAATATACGGAAGAAAACCTAACTTAATTTACAATTGTGAATTCCTGAATATTCTTTGATCAAGCGTGGAGATTTCAAAATTAAAAAGAAGTGCAAAATAATAAACAAAATAATTATCCTCACTTAATTACATAATCCCATTGATGAAACAGAAATAATAGAGACAATAAAGAAACTGAAACTCGAGAAAAGCCCAGGCTCGGACCTAATCACAAATGAAGCATTGAAAAAAGCACAAATTGTTCTAGCCACACCACTAGCTGAATTATATAATATGATTCTACAAAATTCTGACATACCAAGCCAATGGTCTGAATCAAACATCATACTGATATATAAAAAAGGCGACCCCAAGGATATTGCGAACTATAGGCCAATCAGCTTGCTGCCAAGTCTCTACAAATTGTTTTCTACCATTATAAACTCGAGAATTAGCTACATATTGGAAAAGGAACAACCTGTAGAGCAAGCAGGCTTTAGAAAAGGGTTCTCAACAGTCGACCACATTCATACTCTCGAGTTGATAATGGAGAAATATCAAGAGACTCAGAGGCCCTTATACATAGTATTCATTGACTATCAAAAGGCATTTGATACTGTATCACATATGAGCATATGGGAGTGTCTAAAGGAACAGGGAGTAGAAGACATATATATAAATATTATCAGAAGAATATATGACAACAATACAGGAATAAAACTAGAATCCATAGGCCCGAGTTTCCCAATTAAAAGAGGTGTTAGACAAGGCGACCCATTGTCCCCTAAAATATTCATAGCCATCTTGGAGTCAATTATAAACAAACTGGACTGGAGCACATCGGGACTTTATATAAATGGTGTTTATCTGAATCACCTAAGGTTTGCAGACGACCTAGTGCTGCTAGCAGAAACAAGCTCTCAGCTACAGACGATGATAGAGGCCCTGAATCAAGCCAGTGTTAAGGTAGGACTTGAAATGAATACTACGAAGACAATGGCAATGACAAACAGCTGGAAAAGACCAATAAGAGTAAATAACAGACCACTGGAATACGTAGAGAAGTACGTCTACCTGGGAAAGTTAATCAGCTTCGATAGGAAAAACAATAACTTAGAAATAGAAAGACGAGTACAATCAACTTGGAATAAGTTTTGGAGTCTCAAGACCATCTTTAAAAGCGACATGCCAATAACTCTTAAAACAAAAGTCATGAACTCAAGCCTTATACCATGCCTGACTTATGGTTGCCAAACATGGAGATTCACCGCTGAAGTAAAAAGAAAGATTAATGTCTGTCAGAGAGGACTTGAGCGCAGTATGCTGAAGATAAAAAGAATGGACAAAATACGGCACGCCACTATAAGAAAATTAACAAAAGCAACTGACAGTCTGAGTTTTGCAAAGAAGCTAAAGTGGAAATGGGCAGGCCATGTAGCGAGAATAACTGATCAAAGATGGACTAAAATAGTAACTTTTTGGAATGGTCCACAAGGCAAAAGAGCCAGAGGTAGGCCTTTTACACGATGGGAGGATGAAATAAAAATTACAGCAGGTCCAGATTGGAAAAAAGTAGCTCTAGACAGAGACAAATGGGCTCTCTTGGAGGAGGCCTTCACCCATCCTGGGGTTCCTGTAGATTAGATTATAGGTACATAGTAATTATAAGAAAATAAAACTAACATAGTATTAAGTCAAAAAGTCTACTAACACACACAATGTTAAAACAACGTAGGCAATCTAGAGGAAATAAAAGGCTTTTTTATTTTATTTATTTATTTAAATTACATAATCTGACTATCTATGACAGCTGCAATAAATTGTTTAAACGCTCATAAATATAATTAAAATTGTTATAAACAATGTTTATTACAGAGGATTAAGATAATCTTCTTGCAATTAATTTTATAGAGAAAAATGTCTGTTACGCTGTCAGTTATCGACATTATCCTATTATAAAATAAGGAAGGATCGGATTAATTCAGTGATTAAATACTTTGATAAGAAGAAAGGTTTTCACCACACCTAAACGATTTTACTCATGATTTCATTGAGTATTGAGTTGGATTAATGATTAGTTATTTATATTTTGTCGATAATTGTTAGTGCGAATTAATGTTTTTGTACGGTCAACAACATTTTTTTGAAGTTTCTATATTATTTTTGTATATTTTCATCTTTCTTATTTTTGGTTGACACTATTCTAACTAAACCATAATTACTAGTACGTACTACATAAATACTTACTATATGCCTAGTAGTTTATTTTCCAAATTAACTTTCTAGCAGACAAGTTAAGTCAAAATGTTCCTACAATTTCTACGATAAAAAAATTCATCATTGATCACATCCATCAAAAGCCAACTAACCTCGTAAAAACATCAGGATAATGAGTCCTCGAGAACGCCTTCTCCAACTCTTCAAGTTGGAAGCTGGTGAAGGTCGTCCGATACCGTCTCTGCTTCCTCTTGGGGGCGAACTCGTCTGCATCATCGCTGTCTGCCGACCCTGGTGGGGGGCGCTCGGACGGGGACTGGTCGGCCCGGGACAGCTCTGGGGTCGTCCGCGGGGAGTCGTCTTTGGGGGCTTCGGAGACCCCCATGGCAGTTGCGTATTTCTGGTACTCTTGGCTTTGCGTGAAGTAATCTGAAAAGAGGAAGGGTTGATTTAGGAATGGTGAAGAAATCTTGAATAGTGGGTCATCTTGAGGTCGAGGTTGTTTTCTCTTGTGTTTGCTTTATTTATATGTATTAGCAGTAGTTATGTAGTGCAATTAGTTTTCTTTGTGGTAAGGTATCTTAGTAAATTATGAAACCTATGCAGTTTATCATTGTACTTAATTTTTGTAGCATGTGCATTTCAAAAGATAAGTAAATAATTTAGAATTTATTTCCTTCTTAATCTTTAATCTGATAATCCTCTTTTAAAGTCTATTTATAGGTAGCTGAATACATGAATGAAAAAACCCAATAACGATTATTTTTAACGTGATTCATAAAAACTGCTCTATGTAGGTACTGTAAATGTAGAAATATTTGTCAAATTAGGTCAATTAGCTTAGATGATATTTCAGGGATTAGAAAGTTCTGTAAAGCACATCACATTTTATATCCGGGTTAATGGAATAAAAGAAGTAGTTATCCTAAATGGTTTTTGAATAAGAATTTAGGCCACCAGTCAAAAATAATTCATTATCTTCCAATTAGACCATTCATAGTCACTTTGGAATTCATTTAATCTGTGTTTTTTATAAAAAAGTTGAGGTAGGTAATTTGTCCATTCCGAAGCGCAGATTTCCATTTTTAAATACAATGTAAGATAACGTTAAAAGTCATCATAAATACTCAATAAATTATCATCAATTTAACTAAAAGAATTTAATTAAGGCCATTTATCCAATAAATTACGACAAAGCATTAAACATTGAAATAATAATAGCATCAATGGATTGGTTAATTGTCCGTAATCAAATTTATTAAATCAATAAATTTTCATAATTACTCCATTAGAAAATCTCGTAAATTGCAACTATGATGAATGCGGTCTAATGTCACTTTGACAGTTGTGTACTTTGTCTCATATTTTTAATAACTTTATAGGAAAGCAATTAAATTATCATGGATAATTGCTAGTGGATCTACAAGGGTTAGGTACTTAAGCTGTCAAGTGAAAAAAATGACAGCCGACGTTTGACGTTTAGCTGTCAATGTCAACTTTTTTTTTTTTAAATAGAGATGTAATGTTGCAGTTTATTATACGTTAGAGACATTTTGCACTCGTGTTACATATAAATGGGCTTGTACTGTCAGAAAATGAGTAATGTGTGTAGTTAGTCATAACGGCTGTATTTTGTGACAGTATCTAGAATAACCGTCAATCGTTTCTAGATTGATAACTGTTGCGCGATTTTAATTTATATGAAGGCGTTTGATAGTCCAACATTTATGATTAAATGCTTTAATCTACGAATAAAAAATAAATCCTAGTTTGAAATGACATTTAAAGGACTCAATTAGGTCACAAATTAGAGCAATTTAAATCTTATTTCTTGCTGTTGTGATGGATCCAATCTAGTTACGCCTTGGCAGTTGAATTTTTTGGTAAAGTAACCTATTACAAAGCACCTTTGAGTAGTCTATTCAACCATCCCCCTTTACAAAAACAGACTACAACCTAAAAGTTTACAAAATAAACTCTGATCGTGTAAATGAAGGTAACGTAGGAATCAATTTGTTCGCTAATCACTGGTCGGTCGAGCTAACAGCGGCGTGTCACGTGCGGTACAAACCCGCCAATGAATTATGAATTAGGTTTGCAGCGAAATTGACGTGTTAATCTTTGTAATTGCCTGGTGGAGGCTATATTTTGTAGATTGATTTCTAATACTGTGTTGTTCTTCGAAATTGTTGTCATTTAGTTTTTTTTTATAGTGTATAGAATTAGGTTTTATAAGTATTGATGTATCTGCAATTTTTGTAGCTACTTTGACATATTTTTTCGCATTTGACTATTTCCCGTTTTCAGAGTCTTAAGACCTGGACTTTTTCTTTCTGTTTTGCTTAATTGTTTGAAATTCCTCGCCTCTTCTTTGCATTTTTTATGTACACTAGGTAAATAGTAGATATATCGTAGGCACAGACAGTTGCTTTGACCGAAAATATATCGTTGCTATTTGAACAAAACCAGTATCATCACTTTATAACACATCAAAAATTGACATCGAACCTCCAAACAAACGAGCAAACAGAACCAACATATTAAAAAGAAAAACAGCCAGCCGTGATTCCAAGCGATTACCATTGATTCCGACCTCAGTTTTCTAGTAATCAACTGTGTCATTTAATTCAGTTAATGGCATTAAAATAATTGCTTCTGATTATGGTGTTATGTCCATAATTGAACAGTTATTATGGGGAGAACAACGCGTTTGTAATAACTCGTGTTTAGACTTAATGATTTTACTTGGATTTGTGGGTAATGGGTAGTTGAGATAGGCTTGTTGTAAGTGATTTTGTTGAGTATAGATAGAGAGGGAAAAGAAAAAGAAAAACTTTTGAAAAGCTGTCCATGCCTTTTTGTTATGTCATTGTGTATCGGATTTGTTAAGAAGCCAATGCCATAATTCGGAAAAGCATAGGGCATAGGCTGATGATGATATCAAGATTCGTCACAGTATGCAGTCAAAATAATGACATCATTTTTGGACCAATTGGAACACTTCTTTTAAAGCTGTTTAAAATAGAACTCAATTTAATTATTCTATTTATATAATGATCAAACTATTCCACAATTTCAAGCACTAAACTAAAAATAACGTTATACAACAAACGTTCAACATTCTAAATGACGGAAAACTGCTAAAAACTTACATAAAAACAACTAAATCAGAGTTAAAAAGATCGCGTGCGATTAAATTTACAAATTGCACAAATAAACTCGCGGACCGGCGGCGGCTTCTAGGAAGTGTTTATTTTAATTAAAATAAGTATAACATTTATGTTTTAATTTAATAAATTAATGGTTGAAAAACTTGCTGTGGGATGCGGAATTATTCAGAGTAATGACGCAAGTTGATAGTTTTCAACTAAGTTGATTGGAAAACTCGGTGATATTACGTAAGTTTGTGGAAAATTGAGTGTGTGCTTATTTTTGCTTGTTTACAATGTGGTTTTAACGGGAATCTAGAACAAGAAATAAAATATTTCGCATTCTATGTCCTTCGAGGACATTACTTATATCGTAGTTGAAAATAGGGAAATATTTACTATATAATGTACTTAGTTTGGAAAATGTTTAGGGGTAGGCAGATTAGGGACACCCCCTACGGCTCAGTCTGTACTTGTGTGGTTTTGCTGTTTTAATTATTTTTTCAAAGGTACATACGTGTTAGTAAATAAAAATAAGAAGTTTAAAAATATATTACCTACCTAAACTAAGCATATAGGTACCAAGCTCACCGCTAAAACTCAAAACATTTAACCCAACCAAAAATAACCAAACTTTTTTTACCCCACACTAAAAACACCGTTTAAAAACAACCACTTATTAATCACTCACTTTCACAGACACCCATTTTACTTTCTTTCTTTCTTTCCTTTCCTCACGTTACACATACAAGAAGGTTGGTTCATGAATGAACGAAACTCTATGGAGTGCCGCGATAAGCCTTGATATTGCAGTTCCTTTGTGATTTTATCATAGCGAATTGGATTACGTATGTAGGAACGTAACTATTAATTATTTATAAGTGTTCTGTGGCTCAGTTAAGTCTAGCCTCGGTAAAGATTAGGATTAAGGAGATTCACGGGTGAGGTAAAATGTTATCGGAGTGTTAAGTGTTTTTTGGGTGTAATTGTCATAATCGATTTAAACTTTGCTCGGTTGATAGCAACGGCTGTTGTTGAACATCCTTGGCAGTCGTTACAGGTAGTCAGAAGCAAGTAAGTCTGACACCAGTCTAACCAAGGGGTATTGGTTGGGTCGGGTAGCTGGGTTGGGGAGGTCAGATAGGGCAGTCGCTCCTTGTAAAGCGTTGGTACTCAGCTACATCCGGTTAGACTGGAAGCCGACCCCAACATAGTTGGAAAAAAGGCTCGGAAGATATATAGGTTGATAGCAACGATTCTCTATCGAGTTTAATACAAAACAGAAAAAAGTTAAACTGCTTGTTATAGCAGTTGATTCGGGCGCTTCTGCGTAACAGTCTGATCAAAACAGCGTCATAGAGTTTACTTATCTTGTTGAGTTTTTTTAGCCTAGAGAGTTCTATAAGCAGCGAATCTTGATTATAATTTCCTAGACTAGACATAGACTGCACACAGATCCTACTAATATTATAATTGTGAAAGTTTGTGAGAATGTATGGATGTATGTTTGTTATTCTTTCACGCAAAAACGGCTGGACCGATTTGATTTAAATCTGGTATGTTGATAGGTGATATCCTGGATTAACACATAGGCTACTTTTTATGAACACAACACGCGGGCGAAGCCGCTGGCGGAAGCTAGTATGAATATAAAATAGGTTTTCAGACATCAGAAGCTCGTTGAGTGACTCAAATTATGCTATGAGTAAGCAGTATAAAAAATAAGATTTTCAACGATAATATAAACGGAGTTGATGTTTCATTAAAATTGATAAGAATGTTGTGCTAAAAATTATATTTCTGCAACGTGAAAATCAGACACAGACAAGATTTTTCTGTCTATAAAATAGTTAAAATTGGAGAAGAAAGTATAAAAGTGCATTTGGGTTAGAGTTCACGACCTTAGAATTCTGATAAATATAAATCAATCAAAGAACGAAATCAGAACCATCGACAAGTTCAGAAGAATAAAAAGCGCTTTTACTTTGCCTAGATTTTATTGCTTTTTGCTTTCTAGGCATTTCATTAAGATTTCAAAAAATTTGGAATAAAAAATAATGTAGTAATTTAGTCCGTTCCTCGATAAGCGATGCGCTCACCAACGAACGGTATTTTATTTATTTCTAGATAGATGATGAAGCTACTTATAAAATACGATAGCCCCGAATTATATTCTAATCAATTAAAATCCCATTACAATGAACGAATAAACAGATCATAGATTTGCGAACACAACATTACATGGCCCATTTAATACACGAACATAGTACGAACGCTTGTTCAATTTAGATTACCCACAGATAATCCATTAACAATAGTTTTTGTTTAAAATAAAAACATAAGGTCCACAGATGTAGTTTTTATCGAACAGGCGGCTCTTTCATTTATCTAACAAACCAAGTTCCACAATATCACGATAAAGATTAAACAATTAGGTACCGAAACGATATCGATCTAGATTATCAATTATATGATAGAATTCGTATCTGGGTAATGCAGTATTCGATCTAATTAAATTTACAAATAAAATCTGATCTAACAACAAAAGTACCGCTAAGATAAGATGTTGACGATTAGATGACAATACCAACTGTAATCGTTGATAACATATTTCGATGTATCGATTTGCCGACTTACGAACCAATGCTGGCTCGTAAACCACACAATCGACTCCTGATATAGAGATCGAACCGCGATAAAGAAACTTGACATTTATTTTTATTGAATTTACATTTTTTTATTTCGTTTGCCATTTTGATTATGATCAAAGAAATCGGGTCGATTAGGAAATTCAATTAAAAAAGAAAAATCTTTTGATAATACTAATTACGGTGGCTGTTGTCAGATTTTTATCGAATGCGAACTGAATTTCCTGTTCAAATTATGCAGAAGCTCTAGAAAAATGTTTTTTAGCATTTTTGTCAAAAGAGACATAATATATATTGTAGGTTGTGAACACGGCTTTATACACGACGAACAAATTCACCATTAACCCTTCGCATGCTACTGTCATATCAATATTGAATTTATGACATCGTATCTCTAATACAAAAGATTGTAAATACGTTTTACGTCGGATTACATTGCACGGAAAAACTATGCAAGAATCGTAGCAATTTCCCATGTGCCACAAAAAGTATGTAAGTAATATTCCATTCAACATATAAATGAGTTTTCATTTAATTTATATAACACAGAGAAAGTGAGATTAGTAAGTTCATCAAAACATAAGTAAAGCAAAAACTGCTAAATAGATTTTAATGAAGCTATCTAATAATGGGAAGAACTTGTGTATTCGCAATATTATCATTAGGGTATGACATTATAGAAAGTTGTTAGAAGATATAATACGGTATACGTGGTGAAAACATTAGTTTATGCCATGTTTCCGTTTTCTATATGTTTCTTACTATGATATGTAATAATAATAATCAGGTATTGCATTCTGTGATGCAAGGGATTAAATAGCCGTCTATGATGAAAATTGTATGTACTTTATCTTAAAGAAGAAAATATTTTTCTTATTTCTATGAGTTAAGTAATGGAAAACATCTTGAGGAAACCTGGACTATATAGTCTGAAATCACGCAATGAGCAAGCGTGGTGATTAATGCTCAATCCTACTCCGTGTGAGAGGAGACTTGTGCCCAGCAGTGGGACGATAAAAAGGCTGTAACAGTAACAGGTAATGGAAGTCCAAGAAATGGTACCAATAGTCAAAAAATTTGAACCAAATGCGACATACCAATATTAGAACTTCTAACATTTATTTTGATTTAATTATCTCGTGAACCTCTTCGTCATAAGTTTCCATGCAGTCAATAAGTAAACACAGAAATGAATACAGCTTGACTTATTACACATACTTTTTCTTAGAACTGTCACAAACATTTTTAACCGTCCATGATTAATTAACCAGATTTCCCAAAAAACCTATGAATCATTTTAAATGTCTGTTTCCTTCCTTTTTGGAATCTTTTATCTAACTAAATTGTTTTAATGAATTAGTAATGGTGTGATCTGCGGTTTAACCCCATACTTTTTTCCGGATGAGACCTTACACAATCGTCCCCACTCAGAGACATTTAGTGGTTACTTAAGCCATTCCTTAGTGAAGGATTTGTATGACATTCCGTCTCTAAGGAGTGACTTAAGTTAAGTTATGCAAGTAGGCATTGTTCTGTGTCATTTATCAATTTAATGGATAGACAAGTTAATTATTGTACGCCAAGTAGATTCATAAGTGCGTTAAAAATACCTATAATGATTTGTCAGTATGTAGTATTAGTCCCTGTCATGAGTTGCCCAAGTTCAAACATAGGTTGTTATTGACGGAGTTTCGGACACACAGATTCGACACGAGAATTCAGTTATTGTAAAATATTAAAAAAAATCTTTCACTGTTGGAAAGCTACACTCTTTCCGAGTAACATAGGCTATATTTTATTCCTGATCGGGCAGTTATTTCCCACTGGATGCGAGCGAAGCCGTAGGAAAACGGCTAGTTTATCTATACTAATATTATAAAGCTGAAGAGTTTGTTTGTTTGTTTGAACGCGCTAATCTCAGGAACTACTGGTCCGATTTGAACGATTCTTTCGGTGTTAGATAGCCCATTTATCGAGGAAGGCTATAGGCTACTTTTTATCCGGGTTCGTGCAGAGGTTCCCACGGGATGCGGGTGAAACCGCTGGCAGAAGCTAGTATGTACCTACATACTATTAATAGCACATAGACATATTTAGTTGTAAAATGTTAATGACATGTTACCATTTAATGCGAAGTGAACACATTATTTCCTGGATTTCATCGATGTTAATAGAAAGATAAGCCCTTATGAGTAAGATGTTAAATTGCTAGGAATCGGCGGATATGATTTAATCGTTGTTATTGAATTAGATAATTATAATTATATCGTATAAGTTCCTCATTAGTTATTCTGGTGATCGATAGGGAATTCTGTTGAACATAATTTTCCGCGAAACAAAATTAATTCCGCATATTGCGCCTTATAAAAATATGGAGAGAACTAAGACTAAGAAAACCTTTGATTATGTAAATATGAAGATTTCATTTATGACTACGTGTATAACATCCAAATTATGTATGACCAGACCCGGCCTACACTCATTCTCATGTCAGCAATCCAATGTTGTCTTAATTGAGACTACCGTTCTCGTGTTCTCAGGGTATGACACGATTCTTCTGAACATACTCTCTCTGAGTACACTATTCGTCGAAGTCAGCAAGTATAAGAATTAAATACTGAATTCTGCACTATGAATAATTACCTACATATATTTAGTCTTTATAGGTGAAAGTAGCTGATCATTCTAACAATGCTGGTCTAACAACGGCTGTCAGTGAACATCTTTGGCAGTCGTTATGGGTAGTCAGAAGCCACTAAGTCTGACAATAAGTCTTACCAAGGGGTATTGGGTTGCTCGGGTAACTGGGTTGAGGGGGTCAGATAGGGCAGTCGCGCCTTGTAAAGCACTGGTACTCAGCTACATCTGGTTAGACTGGAAGCCGACCTCAACATAGTTGGGAAAAAGGCTCGGAAGATGAAGAGATGAATAAGTAGTTATACTATAGTCTTTGTAAGCGAAAGTAGTTAATTGTTCTAGCTTTTGTAGTTGGGAAATACCGAGTATCCAACTTTTTTGTAAGGCATTTCAAAGAAACCTCACGTCATCGCTATTGGCTGCACTCCATCAGCTGATTGATTAAGGATAACAAATTCTGTATTAAATTGTAATTCCGATAATCACTGAAAATGTCACGTCATTTACCTTATCTTTATTTCTGCAGAAAATACAATATACCGTAACATGGTTTTAAAGTAACGATCAATCTATCTCGAGTATGAAAATCGATTCAGTTGTTCTTGAACTAAATAAAAGAAAAATATTATTTTTTAAATTTCGAGTTTATAAAATATACATAAATTTAACCCTCCACCACTCGCGTCATAAGAACTGTCAAAGTCAAATGAAATCATTAATACAAAATGCAAACACAAATGTCAAAGCCTGTCCTCATTCCTCAAATAGATATTTATCTCCATTAGGATTACAATTTTAGATATATGCAATTAAGCTGATAATGCACCTGACATAATGTGGGGCAATTTGAGGCTAATAGCGCCACAATTAATGTTTGATTATATTCCTAGTATTCGACTCAATCGAGTACTATCAAGCGATCTTGTTTGTTCTCTGTATTTTATTACAGTAATTAATAACAGAATTGTACTGCTGAGTCAGTTCTTTCTACTATGTTGTCGTGTTGTAACTTTGTGGTGTGCACGTGGATGAGTTCGACCTTGGGTTTAAACTCGAAATGACCTTGGGCAGCGGAAGGGTTAAAAACGGGATTTGTAAAGAAGGAAGTCTGACCAAAAATACTATTTTTGAATAAAATAAAAAATACTATATTTCTTATGCTACATAGCTAAATAAATACACCACTATCAGAGCTCTGCTGAACTAAAATCTTTTCAAATTTAAATTCAGCTTCCGACCTTCTCAAGGTCATCTGTTCACTAATTCACAGCAAAACACAGCTAAAACTTTTTATCGATATAATTATATCGAAACGATTTTATATCGAGTTTACGAGAGCAAATCGTTGGGGTCTCAGATGCGCGTGGGCACCGATTATTTATAATTATTTAATTGCGAGCGTGCGGGTCGTGACACCGGCTCGGGAACACCATTTTCCTTTGGGTTTTTACATAATTATAGTTATTCCTACTGATTGTACGTTTGTGTGTTAATTTTTCCTTTATTTGTTATAATTTAATTATATCAAGTTGTGCGCATAGGGTAAACTGCTGTTGTAACTGTTGAACTTCTACGTTATTATGTAGACACGTGTTGATTAACGAGCTTACGTATTTAATGTCTTGTTATGAATAATTCTAGAAGCTTCGTTGAAGTCTTTTGAACCTTAGATTCAGTCAAATCCGTCAAGAAATTGAACACAAAAATAATAAATAAGTAGTAAGAGCGTAATCATGTCATTATTACAGCCAAAATCCTAGACAAATTGTGAACTAAAGACAGATTAACTTTTGCAGAATAGTCAACCTCTTTCGACTAATACCGCAAAATTATGATTCATAAAACTCAACGCATATGATTATGATACCAAAAAATTATAACTACTCCACAAATGGTTTGAAACAAAACAATTTGAGCCAACTAAACGAGCGTCTTGTAACATTGGTGAATAATTAACTAATCGTCATCATTTCCACCGTAAATTATGCCTTAATAATATGCGGTCTTATCTCGGCATAAGACATCTAATTTGACAAACTAATTTTGCTGACCACGAACTAATCTGCACTCTTATGTCTTTAACGATAGGGTTGAGATTTCAATGTGTTTTTATTTCATAGGTGTGCAGTTAATTTGGTATCTGTTAGTAATAAAACAAAGGGAATGATACGTGCAGGTTAATTACGACCAGAAATGTAATTAGGTTTAATCAAATAACGTGATCTTTTTGTTCTTTTATGCAAGAATATTATGTGCGGTTTTTTTTCAGTCTATGTTTTTGCTAGGGGTTAAATAATAACGTTTTTGCAACGATCTTGTAATTGAAATGTGTTAGGAAATAATGGTTCATTTATTTATATATCAATCAGGATAAGTATGGGTTGGGGTGTCGACTTGCGGTTTTTTGCCAAAAACTAATTTGGTGTATTAGTTAGCTATTTTTGAAGAACACGATTTTTGAGGTTATTAAATGTGACTGTGTTTTGTTTTGATTATTCAAATTAGGAAACCGTTTTGTGCTTTTTGTGTAAGATAGGTAAATATAAGGTATTTCAAAATATTATAGGTATCACATAGGATCTAGAATAAGTTAGAGATATGCTGTAAGCCAATTCAAAATCTAATTCATAATTACTACAACTAATTAAAACTACAACTGAGCAAAACAGAATAAAATACAATGAAAAACTTGTTTAATATTTTATTGGATAGATAAACAATAGTAGACTTTAATGGTTCTTTTAAGTAATAAACACCATTAAAAGACACGAAAAAGCTTTGTTTCTGCAACAAATATTAAACTAACTAACTTAATAATAGTAATTATTTTAATTATTTAGTACTAAAATGCTCAATGCATTGTGTAATAAATATAATAATATCAACATCAGTAATTTGTATCGAATTACGTGGCAGTAGGGTGTGCAAAAACGCGGGAAAAGTGGGACTTTCTCGATGCAATTATAGATTGAGGAAGCGATATGTGCGCGTACGCATACTTCAAAATGGCGGCCAAGTTAACCCTTGCTTACGGGGTCAATTCGAATCGGCTTGACAAGTGAATAATAATTTATTTATCTATACTTAATATTATAAAGAGGAAAACTTTGTTTGTTTGTAACAGATAAACTAAAAAACTACTGAACCGATAAAAAAAAAATTCGCCATTAGAAAGCTACATTATCTGCGAGTTACACACACTATATTTTATCCCGGTACGGGTAGTAGTTCCCATGGAACGCGGGTGAACCGGTGGAAAACGGCTAGTATGATATACCTAAAGAAATGAAGAAAATTATCCATTTTAATATAAAGTGTTATAATTAAAATTAATGTTTTATCGCAGTGTCTTTGACACCTTACTTTTTTTTTCAGATAATTTAATATTAAAATAGTAATTAGAGACCGTTGTCCGTATTTGGTTATAATAGAGCCAGACAGCAGATTATTTATAGCCAGTAATCTGTAAGCCATATTGATATTTTTCTTAAAAGATATATTTTTTTCGCAACAACCTGTTCGCGATCTTAATAAGGTAGTGGCCAGTATGTTAATTACAGATAAGCAAGAAAACCTTATACAAGTGTTAAAACACGGTAGTTATAATAATGGGCCAGTCTAGTAGGCGGGTACTTCCCATTACGAGTACACCTTTCGGCGCTAATTATTATTTTTTTATCTTATTTTTCTTATAACAAAGATACCAAGCAACGGTGGCGCCATTACCATTGCAGATAACAACTGATATTATTTCTGTAGCAAACATTTTTTTTTTCTTCTTCATTTTATTAAAAAGTTAAAAAAAAGTTAGTAAGTTTTATGATTTTCGTATAAAAAAATAATTGAAAAATGAAGGGTAAAAAGGTAACTTTCTGTACGCTTACGCATATAATGTTTCTCATTTGAATTTCCACAGTATTAATAAAGGAACAATAAAATATCGGATTTCATAACATAAATACTGTTGTACACCATTTAATTTCACGCTAGACTAGAACTGATACTTATAGATAGTTATTAAAAAGTGCCTTGTAAAGTATACTTTTAATACATGGTTCACGCATGTATTATAGCTAAATATTTATGTAATATATATATATATTATATGTATGTATTTCTAGTCATTCCGCATAGAGTAAACACGTTATCTGGTGTTGCCTTATGCAACTACACAATAATTATCTCTTTTGAAATCTAAATAGACTTCAATCACGATATTTTGGTTGATAAGATTGTATCGAACAATAATTACCGAGTACAAACGAGCTACCGATTCAAGGTATATACTTTTATGTGCCGACTTTCATATAAGTAAATGTACATGTGCTGTAATTAATTAAATGATAACAGGATCTTAATTAATTTTATTTAATACTATGTATTATATATATCGGTACATACAAAACCACTATATAAACTATATGTATATAAGGCCAATTTCAAAATATTATTTTTAACCTTCCAAAGGTTAACTTTTACCGACCGAACGAATTAAAATTGTTAGCCAATTATTTTAACTGGAGAATGCGTTCCGGTAAATTGCAATTATATCGATTAAAATACAATGAAACGGCCACGAACTGTTATTTATCGAGGATAATTAAACAGATTTTTTTGGCATGACGTGTTTCAAAAATTTGAAATTTATTAAAAAATTATATAGGTACGTATTAACAATAGAAAACGCAACAGGCGTAGATGAACACATAAAGTAATTTGTAAAAAATGTATACCACTCACTTGGAAGGAAATTAAATTCCCGAGTGCGTGCGTTGTCGCACTAAATTAAAAAATAATTCAATGAGTTCTAATTGCGGTGTGCGGCGCGCGCGGGGTTGATTTTATCTTCACTCCGTTGGTAAAAACATTGACCGATAGTTCTGTACTCGTGTTTCAAATAATCATAGACATCGTTGCGTCATGATTTTCATTTTATAGAAATCTAAACAGGAAACTAAAGAAAATGTACAAAACATTCGTCATGGAAGTTCCGCTCATATATATAACTCTCGATTGATCGTTTAGTTTTAAAATTATTTTTCCTAGTCCTTTTTCTGTTTCATCCACGCGTTCAGGTAATTTACAATTTGCAATTACCAAAAATATGGTATTTATAATCTTACTTGCTTGATCTAGGACATCCGATTCCGCGTTACTATTAAAATTATAAATAACTAACATGATCTAGCATGTGATAACACTGCTAATAGATGTCATTGACATAAATACAATGAAAATTGTAATGTCTTAGATAATCTCATATGAATAGCCAATTAACCCTTTAATGCCGTTTATAATTCCGTCACTATTAATCCGCTCACATAGACGTTATTAATCATATAATTTTATATAATTAAATCGTTTATTATTACGATAGTGGTACGGTGCGGTTAAAAATGAAAATAATTTCACTGTAATTCGATCACACGTCTAGTGTTCGTGCTAATGGACAATTACGATTATTATTATTTGTTCCACACGCGGCCAGACAAAGGTACCAAGTTAACCATGGAGAACAAAATGACTAGCGGAGGTGCCATAACGGAAAATCGCCTAAGAACGTAGCGTGCCAAAATGCGGGTGAGCGATACGAGGAACGCTACTGTTTTCGCCCTCACACGCCTTCTTTGGACCTACCATTTTTTGTAATACCCAAAAAACGTAAACAGGTGTCTCAAAGAACCCGAACGCTTCGTTCGTTCACTCGTAACTGATCGTTTTGATCATGCCCACCGAACGAATTTGACCTAAAAGAAGGCGCCTGACCTACCTGCGTTATGGCATCTCTGCTCTTTTCTTACTCCGTGATAAAATTAACGGACACATTTGCAATTTCAAGCTATTAATGTACACTCTCACGGATGTCTACAAACTGTTAGGTGATTGTTTAGCTCGACAAGAAATATTGGCACTTAAACTTCTGGTCTCATCTTCGAGAAAAACGTGTTAAGGTACTTGCTTGTAGATAAGGTTAATTGTTATTACTGGCTAGCTAATTATTTTATATGATAAAGTACTTAATGATAGCGTATTCAAAATAAAAATATATATTTTTTAATGTGTCAAAGATTAGTTTGTTCAATAGCATTTGAAGTGTTAACTAATAAATAGAGTGAATCGTTTGATATTGTTTTTTTTCTCACATTTAGATCATAAAATTGTGCATAGTTTCATCCCTACTAATATTATAAATGCGAAAGTAACTCGGTCGGTCTGTCTGTTACGCTTTCACGTCTAAACCACTGAACTGATTTTAATAAAATTTGGTACAGAGATAGAGTTGACCTTGAGAAAGCACATAGGATAGTTTTTATCCCGGACTTTTGAAGAATTCTCTTGGAAACGCTCTCTTATAACCGAACTCTACGCGGGCGAAGCCGCGAGCTGAAGCTAGTAAAAAATATTTGAATATTTTAAGTGTTTTGTTTAATTTTTGTTACATCACAAAGGTGTAGTAATATTAAGTGAACAGGTGTAACTATAAAATAATTACAAAAGACACCATTTTATCTAAACTATTCTTTAACACAATTTAATTTATATGCATCTATGAAATAAAAATTGAAATTTGTCGTAAATGTCCCTCAAGTACCTATTTGCAAGAAAAAAAGGTATTAATCATATTAATCCTCGACAAAGCTGAAGACAAGTCTATACTTATTGCGTGATTCATAGAACAGGAACAACATACATTACTTATGTCTAAGTTGATTATTTATAATATCATATTTAAATGAAAGAAAAGGGGAATTACCCTAACATGAAACAAGGCGTTTTAAATGCCACTTCTGAAGTGTCTACAATATTAATAGGGAGATTATTGTATTATAAATTATAGCTGAAGGCACTTCAAGTTGTGCTAAGTAAAAATCGCAGAAATAAAATTCTAATGGCCTTACTACAAAAACTTAACCACCTGTTTTACACTTGTCTAAAAAAATTGTGGCTGCAAAATGAACCATATGTCAACGTCATAATTTGACATTTTTTTAGACAAGTCTTAAACTGACGTTTAAAAGTTTTTGTGGTAAGACGGTCAAAGTCTAAAGACTAAACAATCTTCACAAGTCGAGATGGAAAAAATATAAAGAGATAATTCGAACAATGCCGTACATCGATCACAATTATTTCAATCATCATCAATTCATCAATTTTGACGAACTGTGTGTACCCGCCGGTGCAATTTAACCCTAGAATGCGCGCGGAAATGTCAGTCAGCACAGAGGCAGCTGCGGGCGCTCCCGGCCTCGCTTTCGACTTGGTACTTTCGCGCAACTATAAATTACCGACGACGTCCGGACATCGCCTTCCCGTGCGGGCACTAATTGCAAACAAATATCGCCCTTCGCGCCTGCGCACTGCACACCCGTAATTATGGCATCGTTTGCCCGCTACGTAAGTGCAGCTTTGTGTAAGGACATTAGATGCGCACGCTGACTTCACATTGATACTTACTATTGCCTGCGAGCGTTAACCGATCGCTAAGAGGGGTCGACCGGTTTAATCTACATAGCCTTTGTAGCAAATTGAATTGACGAGGAAAATAAGTTAATCACTGGCTTTTTAACAATCACGTTTTCTTCGAACTTGCTTAGTGTATGGATGTTGTACAACTGTTTCAATATTGTTGTGAGTGAGGCGATGTGTTAGTCACGCTCCCGGGGCGATTCAAGCGGTGACGGGCGCTTTATCGGCCGATATGCGTCAACTTTATGACGCGCATAAATCTTGCGGGAGAGGCCGATAGGGCCGATAAGGCGAGGCGGAGGATTGGCGACTCGGGACTTTCTAGGTGGCCCAGCATTCACGGGTTGAATGTCTATTCACAAGTTGTGTTTGCGTAGTCGTTTAGTAAATGTGATTTATTTATTAATTTATTTGATTGACATGAAGTGACCATGACGGATAAATGGAGACTATTCTAATATTGGATAAATATGTAGTGAAGACTAGTAATTATTCCATTTAATATGTAGAAGGCAATTATAGTTATGGAACGTCAATTAGGGTCGTCGAGTGATGACGGGCGTCCATTTTTTTTATTTTTATGTTATATTAGTCTAAATAACAGCTGTAGGCGGTGTAGGTGTAGCTGTAGCAGGTAGCTAATGTAACTAAGTAAAACAATAGACAAAACATTCCAAAAGAGTTTCGTAAACATTGCTGCGAACGTATGGTTGCAGCAATTTAGGTAGGTATGTTATTAAACTGTCAGTCAAAATTCTAAGATGTCACTCGTTACTTTTTAAATCCCTTAGGGTGAGTTGCTACTTAACTATAACGACAATCTAGGCATAACTAGCCGCGAAAGTGCTGCTGATAACTGAAAATTGTTCGGTTGTAGTTAAATGGTGCTATCCACCGAAAGTCTTAAAATGTTTAGCTATCTATTGGCACGTATATGTATTTTTGGTCAAAAAATGTTAAATAAAACATTAAAAATATTTCAATTTAAAACAATGCTGTGATTTACTCCATTTATTAAAACTCGTAATAATTCCGCATGCCCCTAACCCTGTGAATGCTACAGCCGGTCTAATCAGCCGTAGCGACGTTAATCGCTTTTGCCTCGCCACCCGACCGATTTGCAAATATCCGTATTTCATATTAATAATCCTAAATTGCATACATTAAGTAACGTTAGGTTATGTAAGTTGTCTGTGTGAGTGTAAAGACTAGGATAGACTTTCACTTAATCTTGGGACGGTTAACAAAGTAATTGGCGGTTAACCTGATTATCTTAATTATTTAATTGGGTTTTTTTAGTGTAGGAACACTTTTATTTGGACAGATTTTTTTTTAAAGCAAAGGTATTTTTTTTTATTTTGAACTTTTAAGGCACAGTTTTGACGATAACACAGCTTTTCACTTTTGTTTGTACCCCCTAGGAATCATATTTAACCAACTGTCAAAAATTAGAAAAATTTGGTATTACGAGGAATTAGGTAGAATTTTTGGTGGTCATTATTTTATTAAATAATGGTATTTGTTAATTAGTACTATCAATTATATGTAATGAGTAAGAACAGGAAAATTATTTTCCCTGCTATTGAATTTCTGTTTGTGTGTTATTTTTAAATTTGATTAATCGTTTTTGTATGTAAATAGAAATAAATGTAATAAATTATGGCTCCCTTTCCAGTAGTCATAAAAATATTTTGCTTATGTAAAAGGGCAAAAATAATAATGATAGATGGTTGCTAATTGATCCGACTGTAATTTAGTGTGGATGAAAGAATCGTATTTCATGTTAAAATAAATACTTTTTTATTTTATTAAATTTTGTAAAGTGCCAAATGGATCATACAGATACCTAACATTTTAAATTATAACTTAACAGTTGTTTCATAAAACAAAGTATACAAAAGCATCAAAAACATACATTATTCCTCGTCGAAAGGAAATTGAATGTTATAATACCTAAGCTTATAATAATTTCTTATAATAATTAACCCTACACTGCCGACGGTACAATCAGTTGATATCGGTTCGATTAATCATAGATTCATAGAACTTTGATTAAACACGTTTAATTATGCATGTTAATTAAATGATTAGGTTATAAATAAAATATCTTGACGACCGTTTGCGGTGCCAGGGAACTAACTAGTTGGTTGTGTTAACCAATAAGTACTGTTGTAGGGACAAATAGGAGGTAGTTAAGTAGGTAACGGGTTTTTTCTGATGTTTTTATGAAGTAGTATCTATTTTCTTTGTGCACTGTCAAAGGTAGTTCATATATGTATGTATGTTTATTGAAACCATAGAGAGCTTGTGTCTTATGTTCACTTATCAGTGTTATTTTTCTTATATCTTGCTATTAGATTACACTAAATAACTTAAAATAAAAAATACGAGCTAAAGGTGAAGTTGTTTTTTAAATAAACCAATTAATGGAAGCTTTCACGAAACAGCCTATCGAGGTATAATAACCTTGCATATCCAAACTATGAGTGTATGATAAAGAAAACACCATTTCACCTCCGAGCCTTTTTCCCAACTATGTTGGGGTCGGCTTCCAGTCTAACCGGATGTAGCTGAGTACCAGTGCTTTGTAAGGAGCGACTGCCCCATCTGACCTCCTCAACCCAGTTACCCGGGCAACCTGATACCCCTCGGTTAGACTGGTGTCAGACTTACTGGTTTCTGACTACCCGTAACGACTACCAAGGACGTTCAATGACAGCCGGGACCTACAGCTTAACGATAAAGAAAACCTTCTATTATTTAAAACTTATTAAAAAATAATCTTAGCAGATAAGTACGCACCGGTTATTAAAAGCATAAGAATAATTGGCATCGACCGAAGATATGTCAAGTTAAATTATTAATACAATTCACTGTAAAGGATTAATTGGATCAATCCAGTTTGTTAAGAATCCATTATAATTTATAAGTAAGTATCATAATTTCGCAGAACTTGTAAAGATAATTGAGTTAGCGTGCGCGCACACTGAAGACTTTTCAGTCGGCCGACTGTAGGCCGGTGGTAGATTTTTTTCTTAAGTTGGGAATTTTATCATATAGTTTTTAGTCGGTCTGATACCGGCCGAATACTTGACCATTGTTACGTGTGTACTTCCATTCATTTTCATACTGGTTTATGAGCCCAAAACAACTATCGGCCGACTAAAAGTTTGTAGTGTGCGCTCTTAAGGGCACTTGAATACTTGCTGGTGATGGACTGATTATTGTAATTAGTGTTGCTTATAATTTTATTGCCGCGGCGTTTGAGGGTTAATAAGACATCGATTGATTTATGGGAAGGGGTATTAGTGATCATTTGAAAGGTTACGTCATTGTTATTGTTAGTGATTTTGTAAGCTTTAATCGAAATTCGTATCATTTTAGGATAATATACTTACTTATTTTTAATATTATTTTTCTCGCCTCCATATAATATTTACCGTGTTATTCACCATTGAAAGTCACTAGCTAAGCAGAAACACAGAAGGCGGTATTCTGTGTTTGTCTGTGTTTATTAAGCAAATAGCGAATATTTGACTATGTTGAGCCCATAGCTTCTTATAAACATTTCAGTATGAACAAAATTATTAAATGAGTGGTAATCGAATATATCCGAATGATTACCACCAAAAACATTTCGCATGCATTTAATTAACTTTTGTTAATTATATAATGGTTTGGCGTGTTATTATACTTCATTATACACCTACAATTAAATGTAAAGCGATCTTGGTATACACGTAACCAATGAAGTCTTGTTTGCATTGCCTTCATACTTGACTTGACTTCATACTAGGTACTGTCTGCGGTATCGCCCGTGCCCCGTGTTACCTACGTTCAGCACCCGAGAAAAATAAAATTGGCTATCGCCTCGATAAATGAGCTGTCAAAGACTGAAAGAGGTTTTCAAATCGATGTAGTACTTAGTTCCTGAAATTAGCGTGTTCATGCAAACATAAAATCTTCAGCTTTAAAGGGTTAGGTAAGTCGTAGTGGCCTAGTGGGTAAAGGACCAAACTCTCGAGTATGAAGGCGCAGGTTCGATCCCAGGTCAGGCAAATACCAATGCAACTTTTCTAAGTTTGTATGTACTTTCTAAGTAAATCATAGACACCATTGCCTGTGTTTCGGATGGCACTTTAAACTGTAGGTCACGGCTGTCATTGAACATCCTTGGCAGTCGTTACGGGTAGTCAGAAGCCAGTAAGTCTGACACCAGTCTAACCAAGGAGTATCGGGTTGCCCGGGTAACTGGGTTGAGGAGGTCAGATAGGCAGTCGCTTCTTGTAAAGCACTGGTACTCAGCTGAATCCGGTTAATCTGGAAGCCGACCCCAACATGGTTGGGAAAAAGGCTCGGAGGATGATGTAGAGTCGTAGGCACCTGCAGCAGTTTGACTCACATTAAGTTTAACTTAGAAGGCACTCCTGTTGCCCCGATAGTATACACAACGCAGTTATTCAGACCACGGGCTGTTTCTCAGAAAGTCTGTCTCTAGAAAACGACTTCGTTGCACTTGGACATCTAAGTCAAGACCACATGTTCTACAGTACCACTTACAATGAATTTAGACCATCGTGGCACAAAACTACACCAAAGCGATAAATATTTTTTTCAATTAATGGTTTTGGCTAAAACAAAGCCTTTCGAGATAAAAAAAATCATTTGGCTTTGACTTTTCATAACTCGGGTTCTTTACATAACAATATTAGTTGGTAGGTATCCTAAATCTGGTTTAAAACACACAACGTTTCTCATCCAAAATCAAAAATAAATCGGCACTTGTCAAAAAAGACCAAAAACTTTGACAGCCTCTGGCTAAACTGGATCGATATTGCAACAAACTTTATATTGCCGCTCAGTCATTCAAATTCCCACCTTACTGCTTTGAAATAAAGTTTGTATGAAGGTTGATTTATTTTGGTTTCATTGTAAAGGATTTGTCAGTTAATAAGTATTGAAGCTAAGATGTTGCATGAAGGCCTGTGTTTTGACTGGTTGCAATTAATGCATTCTTTGCAGTAAGAGGATTAGTTTGCAGTTTATAAAGAAAATAATACTAAACAAAGCTTTGGACCTTGGGGGGCTTAAAACATTGAATACGTGAAGATAAGTATGTGTTTGTTTTTCTTTTTTGCCAAATACATATTCTTGATTTGTCATTTCATGATAAACATATTTAGAAGGATCTGCTGTACATCCACCTATTTTTATTATTTACATAGGTATTGGATCCGCGTAGCCTTTTCCCAACTATGTTAGGTACGGTTTCCAGTTTAACTGGATGCACCTCATTACCACTGTTTTACAATGAGGAACTGCCTATCTGACCTCCTCAACCCAGTTACCCAGGCAACCCAATACCTACCACTTGGTTAGACTGGTTGTCACACTTTCTGGCTTCTGACTACCTGTAAAGACTGCTGAAAATGTTCAAATGAAATTCGGGACCAGTTTATCGTCCCTTCCGAAACACGGTCTTCCATCCCCAAAACAAATATCATTTAAATCCGTTAAGCAGTTACGATTAAGAATTGAATGCAAAGTATGAACGCACCTTAACAAGATAGTCATTTGTATGTTATCCGCACAATTCATTAAGTTATTTTTATGTCATTCCGTAATTATTGTAAACACGTTTGTAAAGTTTTAATGCTAGTTAATTAACTGAGCTGCGGGCTTGACTTAGCGTGGACATGGCCTTTGTAAAATGCGTTCATTTCTTAGATATTTTTCACTGTTTTATACATATTTAATGATTGTGGATTGTGTTTTAGCACTTTTGAATTAGTACAGTCGAGTAAGGATCCGTCTTTAATATAATTATTAACTGAATTGGACAAAAGAATAAATATTTTAGCGTGTGACAGAACAAATTGCTCCATTGCTCTGTCTGATATTTTATTGACTTTGGGATATTTATGGGATAATAGAACTTTACTTTTTTTGTTGTCTTTGTAACCAATACCTCAAGCTCAAAAAATTGTTGAATGACCTGACATATATTCGATAGAATATACAGGACATAATACAGAAGGAAACAATTGAATCAAAGTTTGCATACAACGATACAATACAGAGCCTAGCAAAGTAGCAATACCTATTAGCATTCTTTTGCGGTTGACTGTACATCTGACTTACATTCATAACTGAATAGATATCTATTAATAGAACTTATAGAACAATAGAATGCAACAAAAACTGTGCGGATCTTCGGTAAATCGTGTTCTATCGCCAATAGATTTTATTGTTCCATTATTCTGTTAATTAGTCGCTAACAAAAGGTATCTATTGTTCCAAATTCTGTATCATATAAATCCAGCATTATACTACTTAGAATACCCACACCCACTGTTTAGTCTACAGTCTAAACAGTCGGCCGATAGTTGACCCGATGGTTGACAAAAATCCTTTTTTAAGAAAATCTTCATAGAATCAAAGTTTTCAGTCGACCTGACACAGGCTAAATACCTGATCTTTGTAATGTGCGTACTACCATTCATCTTCATACTGATTCATGAGCCCAAACAAACTATCGGCCGACTAAAAGTTCATAGTGTGTTCTTACCCTTAGTGGGAAGGCAAGAAAAACTCGTATAAGTAATATTTCCCACGGTTGGAGCAGAATTTGAAAGAAATGTTATTATGCTGGTTTAGCAGTAATGGGTAAATTACATGTTGTTAGACAACTAGGTTTAGCAATCTGCAAGCTTAGGTTGGGGTTTGCTAAATGTACCTGGGTAAGTGGTTTTTTAATTGAGAAATTAAAAGTATGGTTTTATGAAGATTTCCTTGGCGAGTAAAAAAAAAATTTAAAAGGTATAATTCAATTTTTTTTCTAAAAATACATGACGTTCAAGTATCCTTTTTACTTCTAATAAAATAAGAGGATAAAGTGATATAATCTAAGTTTCACTAACTGGACACGAATGAAAATCTTCCCGCCGATTCAACTCGCCGTTGATGACATGATAAATGTACAAATTTTGAGTTTCACCAACTGGACACATTCGTGGTGATTTTAGTGTGTCGAGATGACGAATAACCCAAGAAAAGAACCTAAGTCCTAAAGAAGGATAGTCAACACCAAGACGCCACTTATCAATTCCATGACGTGCTACCAATTAAAAATCGATATTTCTAGCTATAATGCTTAATCGCCAATAACTAGATAATGAAGAAAATGATCTAATTAGTGTCAGTGGTTCCACGAAGAGTCCACTCTCAGACAAACAATAGGTGTTGACATTTTTCACATTTCCTTTGTTTTCTGACGTCGATTATTTTCTGGTTAATTGATACCTTAGGATGATAACAAGTGATTAGGGGGCAATCATACTTTGTTCTTCAATTGAGTTTGATGAAACTGCACTTTGTAGTTTGCTAGCTTTTTCCTGTGACACCACCGGCGTGCCTGCGTGTGTGTAATGTAACTGTCAATAGAATACGTTTAGCTGCATGATGCTTAATGTCATATTACCCTAGGGTGATTTGTTTAGTGCCAAAATGTATGCGGGTGAGATTAATCATAAATGGTTGTTTACGTCTTCAGTCCCAGTAACATGATGTTTACTCAGTTGTTAGACAGGATTTTAATCACCATTTCAAGTTAGATCCATTTTTTTTGGAAATTACAAAATTATCTTTTCTTTATTAAGATTCGGTCAGTAGGTTTATTAGTCATCTCCTCTTTTGTAAGAGATGCTTAGATACACCTCCGTCTTCTATTACGGAGAAATACAGGTGTAACGTTATGCTATAACAATTAAAATAGCGTACCAATACACTTGTAAATCAAAAAATCAAAACTATGCTCGTTAAGCTACATTTTCCCATGTGTCTAATGGAATTAAGGCTTTTTTAGCTATCTTATTAGCCGAAAGCAGTAATCACTTGGCCTGGCGACTCACAGTGGGCCATTCGCGAAAGAATCCACTCGCAATTACGCCAATCAATTATAATGGAAGAGGAAATTGCTCGTTTCCGCGGCCGCTTACACTGAACACAGAGTTGACATGCTTGCCGTAAGATGTAAGCGAAAGCGGGTTGAGATATGTCCGTGATTTGTAGAGAAGTCAAATTCAATGTACCAAGTAAATATGCAGGTGCAATATTTACTTTAAGTTGTATCGGGTGGTAGGCACAAGCCTGTTTTTCTGATCAACTTGCATTTGCGTAATTTTCTTTATCACGAATAAATGCTTAAATCAAAAATTGCGGGTATTGCGGATATTGCGAATAATAATTATATACCTACATTATCTACTAGTTATGAAGTTATAAAACTTAAAGAATTCACTTTGTTAAACACGTAAATCAATTCAACTTACTTCAACTAATTCCTTAAATTGCGTCAATAAATCCAAACCTAGTTTACGATCTTATCCACTTATATCTTGCACCATACCACGGCAGCCGCGCCTAGCACGCGACTACGAGCGTTTCAACGGATCACGGCACTGGGCTCATCAAGCCTGTGTCCTGTTCAAAGTGAACAACTTCCAAGAACAGAAGACGAGGGAATGGTATCGAAGGTAGGTCACAAGAAACCACCACTTTTTGCCGACATTCTACGTGTAAACACGAAGTATTCTGACCATTTTTCGACAAAATTCTTCGAGCAATTAACTCTAGAAAGAACTTTCTATTTGTTGTTTTGGTACTGGGGTTTTTAGACTTAAAATAAAACATTCGCTTGTTAAACTTAAGTTATGGAAATACTTATTCACAGTTTTCAAGTACGATTAAAACTCAGAATAAGGTCACGACCATTAAATCGAACCTCTTCTTGTACAATCTCTTCTACCACAATCTTAACGTCTTAAACATAAACGGTTGTAGTATCATCCATATACACAACCTGATGTAGCATTAAGCCTTCAAGTAACAAGTAAACAGTGTTACGAAGAAACGGTTTATTTAATTAAGCCACGCAATCAACATGCCGGTCCGATGTTACGATACCGCACGAAACATCGCTTTAACGTACTTTGTGTTTGTAACTATATTTGGTAAAAAGCCTGCTTTGTGTCTATTGATTATTTGTTCTTTATGAATGTCAATAAGACCATATGGATCCTCATCATTTCTTTAGAGATAATCATTTATGCAAAATAAAAATAACGACCTGATTTTTTTATATGCTGATTTTTGAAAATAATTACGTCATGACAAGAAATCCTTGGTAATAAGGTAAACACAGATATTCATCAAAATCAATATTATGCATCAATGTTTGCTATAACTCATAAGCACCTATTTCCGATAACAATTGAGACCGCTTGAGTGCTAATTAACAGAAACACTTGGTAATAATCTTGATAGCTAACGTAAGTACATTGAATGTGTGCTGTAGGTACACGCAGAACTTGCATTTGGCTGATTAAATGAGTACAAACCAATTTACAAATGATTGAAATCATCGTTAAAACTTCAACTCTACATAATCTTGATATTAAATGCTAATTTGGAATGCCAATAAAATTATCGTTGAGGAAAAACTACAACATCAACGTAACTAGTTTACTGTGGGAGAGAAATAAAGGCGTTATAAAGACGTAACCTAATCGAATCAAAATCAACAGTGTATATCATCGCATCTCCAATTTTATCTTTTGGACAAAAACCAAAAAGATACCGGTACTAATGAAGACACAGCAGAATAAACATGAGACTCGTAATCAACAGGCAAAAACATTTTACAATCACGAGTCTGCGGCGGTGGGTGACAAAAATGCAATTTAAGTTATGCCAAACTAAAAACTCAATTCTGAGTCGAAACTCTGGTGTAATGGCGACCGCGGCTTCGCAAAAACTGTCCTTCGAT
Source organism: Helicoverpa assulta (assembly GCA_963856015.1). Taxonomy (NCBI): domain Eukaryota; kingdom Metazoa; phylum Arthropoda; class Insecta; order Lepidoptera; family Noctuidae; genus Helicoverpa; species Helicoverpa assulta. Next base: position 3,646,355 of record CAWLCW010000008.1, read on the forward strand.
CATCCCATGGCATAATTAGTCTCATGCTGAGCCGAGAAAGATATACTGATCTACAACTCTGTGTATATTGCTTTTTTCACCTATCGCATTGAATGCTCCCCGCAATTCCCATTTTATGTCGCCAATGTCTTCAATGATGTTTCTATCTTGAAATTTCACTTTTTCTTAGAACAATTTGCCGTTTTTGTCCTCAGTAATGATCATTGCGTTTACATCGAGATGTCTTATTTATCTTTGCAATTTATGTTTGTATTCTATACAGATGAGGATTGAACGTGTTTTACTTACTAATGTATAGGTGTGAGTATAATAACGTTGCTATTAATTTCCGGGCTTTGTACTTGTTCTGGTATTAAGAAAGAATGGCAGGTGATGTAAGAAATAATCTTTTCATTTCATTAATGTTTAGATGGAGCTGCGTCATACATATTTACGTGTTATTGAAACTATAATGTTTTTTTTTTTTTTAAGTTAGGAACATTAAGGACTTAATTTAGCCTGTTCTTGAAACGAGTTAAGACTAGAAATTCCGAGAGCTGAGAGTTAATTTTAGAACAAATAAAAACGTTTCCTAGTAAACTGGTAAAATGAGTTTGTGGCAAACATTGTGTTGTTATATCGTTCCATTTGTCAAAACAAATAGAAATATTGAAGTGTTCCAACTAACCAGGCGTTTGATTCTAAATGTAATAAGTCATATTTATCAGTTTGAATGTCTATATCAAATTGTCTGTCATTAATTATATTCGATATCTATGGGCATTTCGTTAGGCTAAGCTATTTTATGCAAAGACCATTTAACCTCAAATGGCCAACCGTTGTTCTCATAGAAATCACAATTTATTACCTAGTAGCGTTTGTCTATGACATTGATATATGTTACAATAATGGCTAATAATTCATAAACACTTACTTTAGATATGAAGTGGACATTGTAGGAAAGATATCGTTCGTCATTTCATCAGGTCTCGTACATTTGCATGATCGAGACCACCGCGGCGACAGGACATGTGGCTTGACGTACCTAATAAAGAATGCTCGACAATCTGTTATTTTGTGTGCTATAACCAGAGCTGGGCTCCCTGGATTCTTCGCGGAATCAGTCACCTCAGCTTGACCACTTTTTGCCGAACCGCGACCGGCCTCATACTGTTCTTTCCTTCTTATACGCCACAAAGAAGGTCCTAAGTACAATATTATTATTGATTTGCTGTTTATACTCGAATTGCGATATGTCCTTTCAATATTGAACAGGCCCATCCAGCAGGGTGGCAAATGACTCCTTTTTCGATAGTCCCAACTGTATCGTCAATGCAGGAATTTATATCATGGCGAAACGCTCGCGCCTATAAAAACCAAATTCCATTTAATTATGGATGATTTTTAAAATCTGTGAACAATGCCAGCCATCCTTTGTGGTCGCACGGCAGCTTTTTTTATTTCCGATGAAACTAATTTGATAATTTCTTATTGAAATGCGGGCGAGTCCTTCTCTGAACGACCGATATAGACTATATAACTGGGTTTCAAAGAAATGAATTAATTGACGGACGAAACGGTAGCATTGCGTACAGCGATATAAAAACCAATTAATAGAATCAAGGATGCGCGAATCAGAAAGTGTTTTGTTGGCAATCGTCATGTACTCGGAGTTATGGGGAGATTTATTAATACCTATGTCTAGACTGCTGTCGAAGGCACTCGACTATATCCTACACGTTTTGCGATGAATATGAATTCATGAACTTGAGTGTGCAAAACAGTCGAACTGTATACGTGCTTCGTACAGTTTTTTTGCTACATCTATTTGCAATTTAAGGGTTTGTAATTCCAGGACGTGATGTCCGAATGGGAATTGTTCAATAAGAAGTTTGTAAATGATGGCTTACTACTCTGAATGTGACTGGATTAATAAAATGAGCATTGCTAATGGAGGATTCGAAAAAAGGTCAATTACTCGAAACTGGTTATAGAACTGTTGGTAGTTTAAAAAAAGTACTCCTAAAATAAAAAGTTCTTCATCGAGCCGTTAATTTAGATCCAAAACCGCAAACATTCGGAAACTCCTAATTTGCAAATAAATCCGCAAAAACCTTTTCGAAACTATCCATCAATATCCTTAGTATGCAAACTATCAGTTTTATTAATATATTCGCAATTAATATTTGTGTGTCGTCGCCATCGGCCGCCGTCACTTAGATATGTCAAGATTTATTGAGTGCGTCACCAGCTAAAAGGTTTTAGACAGAGTCCGGACGATAAGTAGCTACGTATAATTAGTGGGGACACGCGACCACCGAGACGTGAGCTGGCTTACAAACAAACTGATCGACGGTTATTTTGAAAATTAGATGAAAGTATTTAATTTTATGACAGCAATATTATAGAATACCAGTTTATGCCTGTTTTATATACCTATTTTTTACGTTTTGTAATTAATATTTATTGTGCAATCGTCCTAAACTTTGCTGAATAACCCTTCCCTTTTGTATCACACGTCAATACAAATGGGATCAGTCGCGTCGGAATCGCGTGACGCGTAATAACCAGTGTGCAGCCGAGATGGTTTGTAATGAAATCGCTGATTCACGATAAGTGAACACATATTGCCGTGAAGCTTATACAGAACTTCGTGACATATAGTTTACGCGCCTTTATCCGCGTGTATCGCGTGTGAGCAGGGCCGATTAGTTAGCCCACGGTAAAATATTACAGAATGAGCCCGAGGGCCCTCGCACATGGTATTTTCGCGCCTTTCCCTGTCAAGACGATATAATACCGCCATGACATTTGACGTCATACTTTCACACCTGTACTGCGCAATTTCACAAGAACGAAAAAAATTGTAGTCATAATTTATTTATTGTGAAACAATGGTACAATTTATTGCCAACAAATAAATAAGCACTTTATTTTCAAAGTGTGTCCGTACATATCGTGTTGCGTGTTAACCCTGCGCCTGCTACCCCGGTTGACATTCCGGCGGCGTGCCTGGGGCCTCCGCGACCAAATTGCCGCCTTTATCTTAGGCGCCTTCGACAAATTACGTCGGCCCCAAAAAGTCAACGAGCTTATCACAAAACGTTAGAGCGTGTGTTAGTTGCTTGTACGTCGTTGCTTTTAATTTCGCCCGTATAGTTTTTGTTATGTCCTCATTTTAGGGTTATCTGAGTAGGTAAGGCTGGAAGGCGCATGCCTCTGTCACATATTTTCGTCTGGTGTCCTTTTTGGACGTTTGTCTGAGCTTATAAGTGCTTGTGTTGATTGGAGTGTGCAGTAACATGTTTGTTTGTCACATTTTATGTTTATTGTTGAACACACGCTCCTGTAAAGGTTGAATAACGTTCGGTTGGGCTGTTATTCTTTGTGTGGCGTTAATTTAGTTGGGTGGGCGACTAGTGATGGGAACATAAAGTGCGTCGGTATTCTTGAAGGCGATAGCAATTAGTGTTGTCTATCTAAAGGTCGCAGTGCGTAAAAAGTGACAACTCAAGTCGCCTACATAAATACGCAGTTGACTTTTATAACGAGATGACGATGCTGATAAGCCGATACTAAGTAATACATTTTTCTGCATTAGACCACCTTGGAAAGATCCATATGTATGTAGGGCAGTTTTTGTAGTGAATTCTAACCGATCGATTTTCAACTTAGTGGCTTTGAAGATAACGTCTATTTATGTCTAATTACTGCATTAAACAAAGTTATAGTTCCATGTTATGAAAGAATGATAATTTTGACTTATAGTCTCTATTATGGTGCTAACAGTATAACGGATGAAACTGTTTATTACTTATTATCTATACCTACTAATATTATAAAGCTGAAGAGTTTGTTTGTTTGTTTGAACGCGCTAATCTCAGGAACTACTGGTCCGATTTGAAAATTTCTTTCAGTGTTAGATAGCCCATTTATTGAGGAAGGCTATAGGCTACTTTATATCCCGGTACGGGAAGTAGTTCCCACGGGATGCGGGTGAAACCGCTGGCAGAAGCTAGTTCAGAATATAGCGTATGGACGCAGAAACAGTCTTTATACAACAAATGCTAAATAACATTAAGAGCCCCCGCAGACCACAGACTTTTTATCGGCCGATAGTTTAGTCGGGTTGGCCTGCTAGTACGCACACCGAGCCAACTAAACAGTTTAGTCGGTGATAAGAGCGCAGACTATCGCAACAGTCTGCCGACTATTTGCTAGTTTCTAACCAACTGGTGAAAAGAATGGTCGCACCGCACAATGAAAATTAATAAAACATTGCATAGAAATGTTATTATTGCTCTCATACACCGGAGAAGGAAAATTAAAAAGAGAGCCCGAGAGTATTGGGTGCATCCTATCTTTAGTGATAGATTATTAAATGGAAAATTCTACACTATACATTCCAAATTACTCGATTATCCGAAAAAAATTTTCGCCTTTTATCTAATGAGCATAACTAGCTTCAACCAACTTGTCAAATTAATTGTCAAATTAATTACAAAACACGCGCGACCGACCATTCGCTGTCAAAGCTCGGAGCGAATTGAACTATCGGCTTAGTCGGCCGACTAAAAAATCGTCAAGTGTGCGCGTGTGGTAGGGAGCCAATACTGATTATACGGTCGGCCGATAGTTTGCCGACAGATTAGTTTGAATTGAATCGGGAAGCCCATCAAACTTGTTTATCGGCCGATACCAAATCGTCATAGTGTGCGCACTTGTCTACATCTGCGTACTGATTAAGAGCCCGACCAAACTATCGGCCGATAAAAAGTCTGTGGTCTGCGGGGGCTCTAAGACAAATTAAGGCCATTGAATAAATTAATTTGTTTACACATTGTTTTAATTTATTCCTACGTAAGAACTATCTAGGTATTTAAAATGGCGGAAAGAATTTTTAATATTGTTATCCCCTTTTGGTATATTGAAATATTTATAATGATTACATTATAATATTTTTTTATTGTAACCTATACCATGTTAATAGTGATATAAGGTTCAAATTGCTGTGCTGCTGCACTTAATTAAAGTTCAGTTTCCGGTAGTCAGCGACTACTTTTATTTATTAAACACTGGCTATGCACCACGGTTTCATCCAAGATAGGTACTGCTTAGGGTTATAGGGCTTATTCCCGCGGTTCCATCCAAGTACCTATAGGGAGAAGCACTTATAGCTTTCGGATAAAAAGAAGGATATTATGTCCTTTCTAAAGTCAAAGCTGGACTGTCTGTGTTTTGTTTAAATCGGTTCTGTAGTTTTGCTGTGAAAGGGCGACAAACAGACGTAGTTTCTTTTGCATTTACAAAATAAGTTAGGATTACTAGTTCACCGAATTCACTGTTCACAGCAAACAAACTAACAACAATCTCTTTAAATCACTTTAGGATAATGTTTTGTATGATACTTAGAAAAATGAAAATTAATGCCGAATGGATTAACCTTAATTTTGAAATCACTCTTACGGCACATTTTATTTAAATCGGCAACGCGTTGAGTGGTCTCATTAATAAGGAATAAATTATTGTCTAGTTATACATAATATTATATACAACCTTATTTTTTGTTAATGCGAAACTTGATACACCTGTCTAGTATTTTTGTGTAAAGAATCTATTTACAAAATTTCACGACTGTATCATAAAAAAACACAAAGTTATAAGCTTGTAAAGTCAGCAAAAATTCAAGGTCACCGGGTCTTCAAGGGGACTGAGGGGTTTTTTTGCACTTGCTACTAGTTGTTTACTGTTTCCTAATACTCGATATGACCTGCCATGACCTGTGTTGTACTTAATGGCGGCGATGTCCAACTTTAAACTTTTTAAAATAGTTTTTGAAAAAAATATAACTTGGTGTAAAAACTATTGGAATCGATTCAGTTACTGATTCTGAACAAACTATATTCAGGTTTCGCATATACTAAAAATAACGTTGTATAGATAGACCTTGCCTTTGGCACGGGCCGATTTTTTTTTATATTGAAACCCTGATAGGCTGATACCTTTAATTGGTTTCTGAGCTGCGCGTGCGTCTCTTAATGTTCCGGGCCGCTAAAAGTCTAGCGAGACTTTTGAGCCTACGGACTTTTATTTTGTGTGCGGGTCTAGTATAAATGTTTTAGTTTTAGTCTACAATTTAGGTAAATGTAGCGTAGGATGTCTACCTGTGGATGGACGATTTGAAGGTGGCTTGCAGTGGTAGGATGTGGGCTGCCGAAGATCGAGATGGTTGGAGCTCCGGGATTGTTCGAAAGAGTTACCGCGGCCCTGGTACATAAAGGGCTTAAGAAGGAACATAATGGGTTTAAGTTAGTAAGAGTCGGAAACGGTTCATCCAGCGGGAGGGGTCATTCGGCAGTGGACAACAATAGGCTGAGAACATCACATAAGTATCTTCCTTTTGAGAATTTCTCAACTTATACTTTCGAGGTTTTCACTCTAAGGCGTCGTTATAATCATCGGCAAGGATATTGAGCCCTGACCTTCACCTACGCAGAAGTGATTTATTGGTTTATTGCCTAAGTGTACAGTGCGCAAAGCGATCCCCACTCTTCCGCCGAGAGCTCATTATCCGCGCCGATAAGTATATACTTAAAGGTGATTATGTATGACGTCTATGGTTGCGACTGATGTCGCGGGTACGCTAGTATAGTTAGCAATATTTACAATTCCCAACCTAATATGGCTGTAGTCGTACCAAACACCTTGTCGGTAGGTATAATTTATCTATCCGTTTTGCATTTACTACGGAGATACCGATGAGTGATTTATTGTGATCGCTACTAACATGCAATCGGTGAAATGCAATATGGATTAACCGTAACTGGGTCTTTGGTGCAAATGTTCGTTTTATCACGATGTTTGTGGATTTATGGGTATTTTCAGTTCACTTTCACTGTAATGCTGGCACAAACGATTAGTAGGTCTTTCTTGACAAATAAATCCTACTTATATTATAAACTAGCTTCTGCCAGCGGTTTCACCCGCATCCCGTGGGAACTACTTCCCGTACCGGGATAAAAAGTAGAAATTTTCAAATCGGACCAGTAGTTCCTGAGATAAGAGCGTTCAAACAAACAATCAAACAAACAAACAAACTCTTCAGCTTTATAATCCTACTTCCTACTTACCTATATTATAAATGTGAAAGTTTGTGAGAATGTATGGATGTATGTTTGTTATTCAATCACGGAAAAACGGCTGGACCGAATTGATTGAAATTTGGTATGTAGATAGGTGATACCCTGGATTAACACATAGGCTACTTTTTATCAACACACCACGCGGGCGAAGCCGCTGGCGGAAGCTAGTTTACTATATAAAGTTACCAACCAATATCTTTATTAATTTAATTACCTAATAAAGCTTTATGTAGTTCATAATACACGTGTTTAGGTAGTAATTATATTTTTTCGTAACTTTATATTGCATATTAAACTGACAATAAAGACCTACTGATTGTTTCTGCATTAGTTAAGTGTTGCAAAGATCAAGTACAAAATATAACACAAAGTCCTACTTATACCGCGGGTCATTTTAGTTTTTTTTTTTAAGTAAGCGTGAATCCAGTTAAAGATTTTAGTCCAAATTATATTCATGCCCATACTGATTTATGAGCTCCAAACAAACTATAGGCCGACTAAAAGTTTGCAGCGTGGTACTCAAAAAATATATTATCTAAACTAGCTTCTGCCACACGCTCCTGTAAAGGTTGAATAACGTTCGGTTGGGCTGTTATTCTTTGTGTGGCGTTAATTTAGTTGGGTGGGCGACTAGTGATGGGAACATAAAGTGCGTCGGTATTCTTGAAGGCGATAGCAATTAGTGTTGTCTATCTAAAGGTCGCAGTGCGTAAAAAGTGACAACTCAAGTCGCCTACATAAATACGCAGTTGACTTTTATAACGAGATGACGATGCTGATAAGCCGATACTAAGTAATACATTTTTCTGCATTAGACCACCTTGGAAAGATCCATATGTATGTAGGGCAGTTTTTGTAGTGAATTCTAACCGATCGATTTTCAACTTAGTGGCTTTGAAGATAACGTCTATTTATGTCTAATTACTGCATTAAACAAAGTTATAGTTCCATGTTATGAAAGAATGATAATTTTGACTTATAGTCTCTATTATGGTGCTAACAGTATAACGGATGAAACTGTTTATTACTTATTATCTATACCTACTAATATTATAAAGCTGAAGAGTTTGTTTGTTTGTTTGAACGCGCTAATCTCAGGAACTACTGGTCCGATTTGAAAATTTCTTTCAGTGTTAGATAGCCCATTTATTGAGGAAGGCTATAGGCTACTTTATATCCCGGTACGGGAAGTAGTTCCCACGGGATGCGGGTGAAACCGCTGGCAGAAGCTAGTTCAGAATATAGCGTATGGACGCAGAAACAGTCTTTATACAACAAATGCTAAATAACATTAAGAGCCCCCGCAGACCACAGACTTTTTATCGGCCGATAGTTTAGTCGGGTTGGCCTGCTAGTACGCACACCGAGCCAACTAAACAGTTTAGTCGGTGATAAGAGCGCAGACTATCGCAACAGTCTGCCGACTATTTGCTAGTTTCTAACCAACTGGTGAAAAGAATGGTCGCACCGCACAATGAAAATTAATAAAACATTGCATAGAAATGTTATTATTGCTCTCATACACCGGAGAAGGAAAATTAAAAAGAGAGCCCGAGAGTATTGGGTGCATCCTATCTTTAGTGATAGATTATTAAATGGAAAATTCTACACTATACATTCCAAATTACTCGATTATCCGAAAAAAATTTTCGCCTTTTATCTAATGAGCATAACTAGCTTCAACCAACTTGTCAAATTAATTGTCAAATTAATTACAAAACACGCGCGACCGACCATTCGCTGTCAAAGCTCGGAGCGAATTGAACTATCGGCTTAGTCGGCCGACTAAAAAATCGTCAAGTGTGCGCGTGTGGTAGGGAGCCAATACTGATTATACGGTCGGCCGATAGTTTGCCGACAGATTAGTTTGAATTGAATCGGGAAGCCCATCAAACTTGTTTATCGGCCGATACCAAATCGTCATAGTGTGCGCACTTGTCTACATCTGCGTACTGATTAAGAGCCCGACCAAACTATCGGCCGATAAAAAGTCTGTGGTCTGCGGGGGCTCTAAGACAAATTAAGGCCATTGAATAAATTAATTTGTTTACACATTGTTTTAATTTATTCCTACGTAAGAACTATCTAGGTATTTAAAATGGCGGAAAGAATTTTTAATATTGTTATCCCCTTTTGGTATATTGAAATATTTATAATGATTACATTATAATATTTTTTTATTGTAACCTATACCATGTTAATAGTGATATAAGGTTCAAATTGCTGTGCTGCTGCACTTAATTAAAGTTCAGTTTCCGGTAGTCAGCGACTACTTTTATTTATTAAACACTGGCTATGCACCACGGTTTCATCCAAGATAGGTACTGCTTAGGGTTATAGGGCTTATTCCCGCGGTTCCATCCAAGTACCTATAGGGAGAAGCACTTATAGCTTTCGGATAAAAAGAAGGATATTATGTCCTTTCTAAAGTCAAAGCTGGACTGTCTGTGTTTTGTTTAAATCGGTTCTGTAGTTTTGCTGTGAAAGGGCGACAAACAGACGTAGTTTCTTTTGCATTTACAAAATAAGTTAGGATTACTAGTTCACCGAATTCACTGTTCACAGCAAACAAACTAACAACAATCTCTTTAAATCACTTTAGGATAATGTTTTGTATGATACTTAGAAAAATGAAAATTAATGCCGAATGGATTAACCTTAATTTTGAAATCACTCTTACGGCACATTTTATTTAAATCGGCAACGCGTTGAGTGGTCTCATTAATAAGGAATAAATTATTGTCTAGTTATACATAATATTATATACAACCTTATTTTTTGTTAATGCGAAACTTGATACACCTGTCTAGTATTTTTGTGTAAAGAATCTATTTACAAAATTTCACGACTGTATCATAAAAAAACACAAAGTTATAAGCTTGTAAAGTCAGCAAAAATTCAAGGTCACCGGGTCTTCAAGGGGACTGAGGGGTTTTTTTTGCACTTGCTACTAGTTGTTTACTGTTTCCTAATACTCGATATGACCTGCCATGACCTGTGTTGTACTTAATGGCGGCGATGTCCAACTTTAAACTTTTTAAAATAGTTTTTGAAAAAAATATAACTTGGTGTAAAAACTATTGGAATCGATTCAGTTACTGATTCTGAACAAACTATATTCAGGTTTCGCATATACTAAAAATAACGTTGTATAGATAGACCTTGCCTTTGGCACGGGCCGATTTTTTTTTATATTGAAACCCTGATAGGCTGATACCTTTAATTGGTTTCTGAGCTGCGCGTGCGTCTCTTAATGTTCCGGGCCGCTAAAAGTCTAGCGAGACTTTTGAGCCTACGGACTTTTATTTTGTGTGCGGGTCTAGTATAAATGTTTTAGTTTTAGTCTACAATTTAGGTAAATGTAGCGTAGGATGTCTACCTGTGGATGGACGATTTGAAGGTGGCTTGCAGTGGTAGGATGTGGGCTGCCGAAGATCGAGATGGTTGGAGCTCCGGGATTGTTCGAAAGAGTTACCGCGGCCCTGGTACATAAAGGGCTTAAGAAGGAACATAATGGGTTTAAGTTAGTAAGAGTCGGAAACGGTTCATCCAGCGGGAGGGGTCATTCGGCAGTGGACAACAATAGGCTGAGAACATCACATAAGTATCTTCCTTTTGAGAATTTCTCAACTTATACTTTCGAGGTTTTCACTCTAAGGCGTCGTTATAATCATCGGCAAGGATATTGAGCCCTGACCTTCACCTACGCAGAAGTGATTTATTGGTTTATTGCCTAAGTGTACAGTGCGCAAAGCGATCCCCACTCTTCCGCCGAGAGCTCATTATCCGCGCCGATAAGTATATACTTAAAGGTGATTATGTATGACGTCTATGGTTGCGACTGATGTCGCGGGTACGCTAGTATAGTTAGCAATATTTACAATTCCCAACCTAATATGGCTGTAGTCGTACCAAACACCTTGTCGGTAGGTATAATTTATCTATCCGTTTTGCATTTACTACGGAGATACCGATGAGTGATTTATTGTGATCGCTACTAACATGCAATCGGTGAAATGCAATATGGATTAACCGTAACTGGGTCTTTGGTGCAAATGTTCGTTTTATCACGATGTTTGTGGATTTATGGGTATTTTCAGTTCACTTTCACTGTAATGCTGGCACAAACGATTAGTAGGTCTTTCTTGACAAATAAATCCTACTTATATTATAAACTAGCTTCTGCCAGCGGTTTCACCCGCATCCCGTGGGAACTACTTCCCGTACCGGGATAAAAAGTAGAAATTTTCAAATCGGACCAGTAGTTCCTGAGATAAGAGCGTTCAAACAAACAATCAAACAAACAAACAAACTCTTCAGCTTTATAATCCTACTTCCTACTTACCTATATTATAAATGTGAAAGTTTGTGAGAATGTATGGATGTATGTTTGTTATTCAATCACGGAAAAACGGCTGGACCGAATTGATTGAAATTTGGTATGTAGATAGGTGATACCCTGGATTAACACATAGGCTACTTTTTATCAACACACCACGCGGGCGAAGCCGCTGGCGGAAGCTAGTTTACTATATAAAGTTACCAACCAATATCTTTATTAATTTAATTACCTAATAAAGCTTTATGTAGTTCATAATACACGTGTTTAGGTAGTAATTATATTTTTTCGTAACTTTATATTGCATATTAAACTGACAATAAAGACCTACTGATTGTTTCTGCATTAGTTAAGTGTTGCAAAGATCAAGTACAAAATATAACACAAAGTCCTACTTATACCGCGGGTCATTTTAGTTTTTTTTTTTAAGTAAGCGTGAATCCAGTTAAAGATTTTAGTCCAAATTATATTCATGCCCATACTGATTTATGAGCTCCAAACAAACTATAGGCCGACTAAAAGTTTGCAGCGTGGTACTCAAAAAATATATTATCTAAACTAGCTTCTGCCAGCGGTTTCACCCGCATCCCGTGGGAACTACTTCCCGTACCGGGATAAAAAGTAGCCTATAGCCTTCCTCGATAAATGGGCTATCTAACACTGAAAGAAATTTTCAAATCGGACCAGTAAGGTAAACGTCCCAGTAACCGTTAAGTTTTGAACTTCACCAACTTTGCTGATATGCTATGCTAACACTAGAACTCTTACAAAAAAAATAATTACATGACTAGAGAGACAATTTAAGCTAGTTTTATTGTAATATGCTTTTTTAATTTTATTTTGAATTTTCTTTAACAAAGATAGAAAAATAATAAAAAAAGGGCTAGTTGTACCAGTACCCGGTAGATTTGTACTAGTAAACGTTAAATTGTCCCAGAATCCGGTAATTTTCAACGCAAATTTGAACTCTACTGGCTTACGATAAGGTTCATAGAAATACGACTTTTGCGTTTCTGTGTAAAATATATAAAGAAGGGCAAAGAAAAAAACTTATAAGAAAAATACTTTTTTTTGTAATTAGATAAATAAAATTATAAGTTGACATCACGAATTTGTTTCTATTTGAAGAAAACGATAATTTTGGTTTCACCTTTAGATATAACCGTTACAATGGAGCAGTCTATAGAATAGCGGCCGCGTAATTTATCATCTAACGACGACCGTGGGATACCGTACTGCCTGGTTGTCGCTGAAATAGACGCACTGCCTCCGTGGTAAAGGCCACGAAGATATGGTCTTCTGCCTATCAGTTATGACTGTCTGAAAAAAAAAACTTCTAAATTCATATCAATAGGAAATCCCACTGTGGATTAGCAGCGGCGAGGGAGTGTCAGTGTGACTTTTACCAAAATACCATCGTGTTCCTTCGCAGGCCTTTTATGTACCAGAGCCGCGTTAACCCTTTCGAACAATCAGCCCCGGCAGGCCTTGGCCCTGCTGGGCTCCGCTGGGGTTTGCTGACGTCAGGTACTTCATCACTCGCTGAACGCCGATGGGAACCCCTTCCACCGTGACGAAAGTGAAGGGGAAGGTGGCCCATCCCGAAACCCATGAAAGCATATGGCCTCGGACTTATGCAAGGCCACCTCCATTCCTAGCAGCTGGATCCTTTCGATGGCTGTCGCAAGCCTGCGCGACATTTTGTCGACCGCCTCCTGGTGCGACCTCTTTTGTGCCAGTACCAACGTGTCGTCAGCATACTACACTGACGCTGCTTGGGAGGTCGGCGCGCAGCACCCAGTCGTAGCCGATGTTCCACAAGAGCGGCCCCAGAACCGATCCCTGGATCCCGCCAAGACGACCATATCCCCCCTCCCGGGAAACAGCGTCCCCCGTCGTAAGAGCGCTCACGTGCATGATGGCGTCCATCGTTGAGAGCCCCCTGCGGAAACCATGTTGGTGGTCCGCAAGGTTCGACCCTGTCCCCCCAAGAAGTTTTACGAGGCGGATTGCAACGACTCTGTCAAATAGCTTGCCCATCTCGTCGAGCAGCACAATGGGCCGATATGCGGACGGAGAGTCCGCAGGGCGCCCCGGCTTACGAATGAAGATCAATTTCCCTGTCTTCCAACTAAGTGGGAACTGGCCCCTCTCCAAACATGCGCTGACCAGGCAAGCCATCAGGCCCTGGGGCGATATTTTTGGTTTTCAGCCTGGCTACCGCCACTCTCAGGTCCACTCCAGTCACCTCGGAGATATCGTCGTCTTCGGGTGTGTAGTCCAGTGTTCCCCGCGCGATGGGAACAGAGCGCTAACCTCCTGCTCCACCATCTAAGGCCGAAGACTCTAAGTCAGCGGGGGGCCCATGGGTGGAGCTTGCCCCGCACCATTTTGTATGGGCGCCCCCACGGATCTCTGTCCAGAATACCCAGCTACTCCGCATTGGCCAATTCCTTAGCCCTGGATGATGGCCAGTTGGAGGGCGGTGTTCGCAGCTCTACATCCCTCGTACAGCTCTATATCCCTCGTACAGCTCTGCTTCCCTGGCCTCCGCATCCGGAGGGCGGATGCGAACGACGCACGCCTCTCGAAGAGACGCCAGCTCGCTAGACCACCAGTACATCTGGCGTCGGCGCTTCCTGGCAGGACTCGGGGCATGGCCATGTCGCAGATCTCGGACATGGTCTCCCGGGAGAAGCGTCATATAAATCATCATCATCATCTCAGCCATAGGACGTCCACTGCTGAACATAGGCCTCCCCCTTAGATCTCTACAGATACTTGTTGGAGGCGACCTGCATCCAGCGTCTTCCGGCGACCTTTATAAGGTCGTCTGTCTACCTTTTTGGTGGACGTCCTACGCTGCGCTTGCTAGTCCGTGGTCTCCACTCAAGCACTTTTCGACCCCATCGGCCATCCGCTCTGCGAGCAATATGGCCTGCCCATTGCCACTTCAACTTGCTAATCCGGTGGGCTATATCGGTGACTTTAGTTCGTCTACTGATCTCCTTATTTCGGATTCGATCACGTAGAGAAACCCCGAGCATAGCCGTCTCCATAGCTCGTTGAGCGACTTTGAGCTTTGAGATGAGGCCGATAGTGAGAGATCACGTTTCGGTGCCGTAAGTCATCACTGGTAACACACACTGATTGAAGACTTTCCTCTTGAGGCACTGAGGTATGTCGGACGAAAAGATATTGCGTAGTTTCCGAACGCTGCCCAGCCGAGTTGGATTCGGCGGTTGACCTCTTTCTCGAAGTTGGACCTATAATTTTCGTCTTGTCCATGTTCATTTTCAGGCCCACCCGTTGTGAAACTCGGTCGAGGCCATCGAGCATCATACTGAGTTCCTCCATCTACTTGGCCATGACTACTATGTCATCGGCAAACCGAAGGCTTTCCATTCCAGGAGCTTGAAGGCGTCTTCCATTGCGGTGGTAAACAGTTTCGGGGAGATAACGTCCCCCTGTCTTACGCCTCTTCTCAATCGAATCGGCTTCGTGCTATGCTCCTGTACTCGGACATGTTGGCGCTATTATACAAACACTTCAACACCTCGATGTACCGATAGTAAATATGGCATCGTTGGAGTACTGCCCATGTTTCCACCGAATCGAAGGCTTTCTCATAGTCCACAAGCATGTTATACTCCTCGGTCTTCTGTATAACTTGCCGCAGCATATGGATGCGGTCTATGGTACTATAGCCTCTTCGGAAACCGCCTTGTTCGGGAGGCTGGAAGTCATCAAGCCAGTGTTCGAGACGGTTCGTGATAACCCTTGAAAAAGCTTATAAACATGGCTTAGAAGTTTGATGGGTCTGTAGTTCTTCAATAGGCTGTCATATAAATACTTTAAAAATATTTCTTGTGACTACAACCGGTGAAATAGGTAATTAATAAATAAAATATATGAAATTTGTATATATATATGTATAATATTTACACAATACACAAGATACTCACTATAGAATTACAAAACCTGAAGAAACGTGAGGTATGGCATGGATTTCTGGCTCGGAGGGTCCGTTAGGGCAGTATAATAAAAAATAATGCCTCAAATGACGGAAAAACAGTGATAAATTACTAAATCAAGAGTTTATATGACAGAAATTACACATACAAACAAAATTGTAGTGAATCGAAGGAAAAGAGAACTTAACAAAAGGCAATAAGGACGATGTCGGGTTTTGCGTGCAACTTATATTGCAAGTCCCAATATCCGGCATTATATACGACGGTTTCAAAGGAAAATGAGACCTATTTCAAGGTATTAAGGACACAATAACGGGTTTCGGTACAACGTCTGCTACCAGGTTCATCGTGTACCAATAACCGGTAAAAAAACTACGATTTTAACGGGTATTGGGTCAAGTAGGGGTTTGTTGGTACCAATAGATGTGAACGGCAAAAAAAAATATTTCTCAGTTAGATTCGGCACAATTTATAGGTTACATCGAAAAATAATATATTCAAATATTTGAAAAAATTAACACTCTTACTTTAAAGTTATCCGTCTCAGAATGGCTAGCTCATCAATGCGACGTGGTAGTTTCGTAGTTCACTGTCTGAACTTTAATTTTTCACATAACAAATTTTTGTCACCGTATATTTTCGAAGATATTAAACTTATTGGACAATATTGCCTTTATAATAGTACAAAATATTACTGAAAAGTTAGTGCCATATGCAAATTTTACTTAATTGTTGCTAGAAAAATGCAATAAGCAAAAAACTGACTTTTAACGGGTACTGGTACCTTAACGGAAATAGGTGCTTTTCCCTTAGTTCCTGAGATTAGCGCGTTCAAACAAACAAACAAACAAACAAACTCTTCAGCTTTATAATATTAGTATAGATTCACAGCTATCTAACTAATGTAGAAACACTAACAAGGAGAGTCATCGTAAAAGCTTTTATTAACACACACAATGCTGTTGAAGTATGATCCCATGACACGAGAAACTGATAATGTGCAGTTTTTGCACCGTTCCCAGATCAACATGTTGTAATTATTGTTCAAAAAAAATTAATTACTTCAAACAGTCTGTTATGACTTTCATAGAAAATGGCGCCTAGCTTGATACCTAGGTAGTAATATACTATGGATGGAACTTTTATGAAAGGTATAAGTCGTTGTAGCAATTAGACTTGACTTCAGTTGATGTTAATCCTAACTAATAACTAGAAACATAATTATAACAGGATGTAATAAAGTTATTGAGTATTGAAAGCTAAGTTCTTGATGAGAAAGGGAGTAGGAAGGCGTGTCATGTTGTAAATAATCTATACTTAATAGAGTTGAGTTTGTTTGAACGCGCTAATATCAGGAACTATGCGTCCGATTTGTATTGTATAGGTACATTGTCATTGTCACATAGACCATCCATCGGGAAAAGCTAGGTAGGTATACAGGCTAACCTATTTATCTGAGCGTGAGAAATAAGATATCTTGTTATACTAATTGTTCATGAAATATAGATCAAACCAAAAAATATTAAATCAAACATGTATTAACTACGTATGTAATATAATGGAAAAAAAATATAAGAGCCAAAATTAAATAATGCATTCTTTAATATAAAGTCATTTACAATGCATTTTTCTGATACGATCTTTCCCGTCGGCAAGCATAAAAAGCCGGCAAACATTAATAACAAAAGAAATATAAGTTCAATTATGTAAATATTGCCATGCATCTGTCATTTGGACAATTCCACAATAGTTTGTAAGAACTGCATTGTTCAAATCGTCATTCTCAAATTACATTACAATTTTGGCAACAGTTTTCATTTTACCAAATCGCGCCTTGCAAAAATTAAAATGCAACGAAACACAATTAATATAAATTCAGAAGTTTTGACGCCATTTTCCGGATAACAACCATAATTGGATTACAGTTGAAGTTGATGAAAAAGTTGAAATAAATAAAACAGTACAATAAGAGGGAATACTAGAAATGGAAGTAAAATATATCTGACTCACGGTTACACGACGGGTGATAGTCTCCGTTGCTGTAACACTAAATCTAATAAAGTTAAACACTCAATTCCTGATATGACCGAGTAATTAAAGAACAAGCAATTAAATGAAAACATCAATTAATTAGAAGGGGAGAGGCGAGCGGGCGCGAGGCTGCGGCACTCACAACTGGTTTGAAGAAACGAACGCAGCATGCCTCATCCATAATTCAAATAAAACATGGGGCCCAGACCCCGCCCCTGCGTACGCCGGCCAATAGCTTACACATCGAGCACACTCCGCAACTCCGCCTGCTCACTTACTTCCCCACCTTTCCTATTCTAAATTAGCCCTATTCGATTTCACCAATAAATTAATACGAGACGATAATATCATCCCGCCGAGCCGACGGTACCCGACGACGCAGATGTAATTGCTCGTGGGTGCCGATTGATTATTTGCAATATTCAATTAATAACAAACGTGATTTCAACGATCACGACCCGAGCCGGTCTTTCGACTCTAACAAGAGTAATTTTTAATGTCTTAATTGACAAATTGAATTTCTGAGAAGATAGAAAGCAATTACAACGTTCGATTGATTTTTTTAAAGTGGGTAATCAATTTCGAGTCGTTACCGCTACCGGTAAAAAATGGCCGACGTGGTCCGGTAGCAAAACTAATTTGGGGTTGGGCTTGTTACTATTGTACAAATGAATACGCCGATATGTTTTGACGTATCAAACAGGAAATTCTTGGTTACTAAGCGTTATTGCTTTATCAGTATCAATATTTTACAAAAGTGAATTGACACGAAGATAAAAATGGGATCCTGGCCTCGGCTCCGGGTTCATCGGCGGGCCAGTCACGAGCTCGACCACTTTATGCACATTAACTAATTTATTTTCGGAGATTTTGCTTGACGACTGACGTTCGACTTAGTCCTTGTTGATAAGAAAATTGAAATGGTTAAAAGGATTTTGATGCCTCGGCTACATAATTATTCATCGTCGATTGTTTCTCTTACACAATGTGTCCGCATTAAGCTCCATGCAAACACAAAAAGGATTAAGCGACAGCTTGGTTCCTTTCCTGTATTGATACCGTCTTACACATGCAATTGTTAAGTAAAGGTTTCATTATGAATTGCTGTTTCAATTTAGAGTAAAATATCTGAAAAGTGGCATTAAGGACAATGACAAATAATGAATCCTTTATCATTATGTTTCATTGTCATTACGACAAAAGAGTTGCAGTAGGCAATTACTCGCTTACGTAAAGCTTTTTCTTTGTTGGCAACACTAATTCATTTTCGAGGGAGCTTCGTTTTTTTCTTTTAGCATTGTTTGTTGGTACAATTTGTCAGTTTGTTGTCCTTTTGAGGTTCAGCCGATAGACTATTGCAAAAAAAATGGGTCCCTTTTCGGAAGTTGCTAATGATAAGGCGCCAGTAGCTTTGTTTTTTTTTCGTCTGTGGTGTGAATTAGAGCTATGATTGCTTCGTATTTATTATTATCGAATATGTGTTGGTCCATTCTCATCCTTATATCATTGAGGATGGTATAATTTTGGGTTTCATCGATCGCAGAGATATGTTGGTCTATATTT
Source organism: Helicoverpa assulta (assembly GCA_963856015.1). Lineage (NCBI taxonomy): Eukaryota > Metazoa > Arthropoda > Insecta > Lepidoptera > Noctuidae > Helicoverpa > Helicoverpa assulta. The sequence continues at coordinate 3,665,383 of CAWLCW010000008.1, forward strand.
TGTGGTTTTTAAGTTGATGACACGTGTCGGCGAGTCAACACAGGGTCGGCATTTAATAACAGGCCAAAGATCTCGGTCGGTGTGGTCCGGAAGTCGAGATTGTCATCATGAGACATTTCGGAACATTTTTATTATCTTCTTCCGGAGACTAGTTCTCTATTACTGATATTAATGTTAGCGGAGTATGTTGTAATGAAGTTCGGCTTGCTTCTTACGTGATTTCAAAACTGTGGGAATACATGTTTATATGCTGTTATAAATAAATAAGCATTGTAATATGTAGTTGGAACCTTAATTATGGACTGATGGTGTGAATTTATATTCCATTGAAAATTAATATTAAGAGCAGTTATTTATGAATTACACGTAATTTCCTTACAGACTCACATTAGCTATACATAATTACATTTATCGTAATACAGGATGCACTGCAGTTATCTTAAGCATCAAAAATCAAGGGTACGCTGTAATTACAATAATTTAGAACCAGATTCAATGTTTGTGTATAATTTAAAGCAGTCTTGTAACATTACAAGTGTAAACACAATATTAACGGGAAGCTATCCCCCAGAATTAGTAAGAAACGATTACATAGATAGGGATCGCCCTTATAATTGTTATTTTTACTGTCGTTAACGCGCGCTACCTAAATTTAGACACGAAATGCCACCTCATTTACTTCCAACCCCTCAATGTCATTTACGAACATGATAATTTTATTTTCCAAATTACATTATAGATGTTAATCTTTGACAACGACAGTGGTAATAATGTTACGACGCTTAACTGTGGGACCGTTAAAACGGTTGGTGCTGGAGACTGATGTTAAAAAGACGACGAAAAAGCAGCTCATAGTTGTTTAGTAAAGCGTCACTAAATGTGGTCCAATAAAGCTTGTATAGGTTGTAATGCGGAGCGGGCGTGCCAGTGCGCGGGCGCACGCTCGCGGTGCCCCCCTGCCCCCCTTGCCCGCCTCCGCCGCGCTACCGTTCCGCTAAACAAACTTCACGCAGAGACGCCAAATCGATTCTCCGCGTTCGCATCTCCGCCTAATAACACTAAATCACTTTTTTATCACAACTCAGATATTGTTAACGGATCGACTATGAAATTATAGCGGCAATCGGCGTCTCATTGTTTCCGCTGCGCTCCCAGAGGATCCCGACGGAAAATCTGTTAACTCATAAGTTCATTATTCCCAAATCGGTTCTGCATTGTTTCTGATGAACATCTTTGTTCGCCAAATTGCCGTAGTCGAATCCACTCCGAGATACCGGCCACGGGCATACGTTCCACAGATTTGCTGAAATTAGATTTTTGTAACATAAAGGAGGGTTGAAGTGTAACTAAACTGCATCATCAATATATTAGGCGTCCTCAAGTCAGGTGACGTGATGTGGGTGTTCCGGTGAACCCGAAAAATGAAAAGTCACCTAATGATTGAAAATTGGAACCACCAGTTCAAGTGATTACAAAGTTTATCGAACTCAGGTTTAATCAACTATTACTGAAAGATTGAAAAAAACTGGGGTAGATAAAAAACAAAGATGGCGGTTTGCGGGCAATTTGAATGGTCGTCCATTGAGCGGAGTGAAATGGAGCGGCGCGCGCGCAGCAGCCGCGGTGACACGAGCCACGTACCAGACAGAGATTTGCAACATTTTTTTGTTCTGTTAATCATTTTATAGAACAAGATTTAGTTAGAGACACATTTGCTGCGCTTAAACTATAGCGAATTGGATGAAATATCGATTTCTTTGCAAAATTGCACGAAGAATAAATACTTTAGATCGTTGAGGTGATTTATTTCGTGACCATTAAGAATTTAACTAGCAATATGTACGAGGTTCTCTATATTGTTGGTCGGTAAAAAGTGTGGCACGCTATTTTAATGGAGCCTTATTTAGAGCGTCACGTTGTACAATTAGGATAGTCATTACACTTGTATTATGGCTATTTAATTTCAAATTTTCGTTGACTCATTATAGGTACTGAGTTTTGCTATTAAAATGAACCTGTGTATGAAATGTTGAGGTTCTCTGTTGACAATCACAAACGACTAGTAATACAAACACATTTTACATTGAAAGTAGCGAAGAAACCATTTGAGGTTTGCTCCGCTTGCAGCAGATAGGCGCAGTTTTTGTTGCGCGCGCGCCGGATGCGGTTCAAGTGGCCCAAGAAGTACGTCTACCGTAATGTGTATATGATTTCAAGTTTTCCGCAAAATTTCCAGTTTAAGTCTACCGGCGTTTCTATCCTCGGTCTGCGGCACTAAGGAGTTGACCAGAAAAATTTTAGCCCCTTCACTGGTCGATTCTGAGGTGCCGTGTCTGACTGATGGCATGAACGCCTGGAAAGTGGCTTGCCCAAACACAGCTTTCCCTGAAAACCCGGCTTCCCAGAGACAGTGGGACGAGCCGCTCTGCAGATTGACGAGAAATAAATTAATTGAAACATCTGTCAATACTGCTGAGCGTGCTCGCCTACTGGCTGTGGGAGAGTGGGAGTCAGGGTTATGGCTTCACGCACTGCCGTCACCCAGCGTTGGGACCATGTTGGGTGACACTACATTCCGGCTCGCTACATGCCTACGCCTCGGCGCTCCCACTGCGGCTCCGCATCGCTGCCAGTGCGGTGAATCTGTGGACCGCCTTGGGCACCATGGTCTTTCCTGTAGCAAAAGTGCTGGTCGCATGGCACGACACGCCAGCATAAATGACATTATCCGTCGTGCTCTTGTCACCGCCGGAGTGCCAGCCATTTTAGAACCCAGAGGCTTGGCACGCGACGATGGCAAGAGACCAGACGGGATGTCTATAATGCCTTGGAAGATGGGAAGGTCTTTGGTGTGGGACGCAACCTGCGTCGACACCCTTGCACCTTCCCACCTTCCCAGTACGGCGAGCTGTGTCGGTGCAGCTGCTGCAGCCGCGGAAAACTTCAAGCGGCACAAATATGTAAACCTCACCGGCAATTGCATTTTTGAGCCGTTTGGGGTTGAAACCGTGGGACCATGGGGCCCAAGTGCCCACAGACTCTTTCGAGAAATTAGTAAGCGATTAGTGGAGTCCACTCGTGACCAAAGGGCTGGCCTAAATAACTTTATAATACATATCATTATAATTGTATCAACATTAGCACGAGTTGCTTTATTTGATGACATCGTTCTCAAAAGATTTATGTGATCTTGATGGGGTAATGAGCTTTGAGATTCTGGGTTTTTCTTCAAATAAGTACTTAATGGAAGCTTTTGATGTAACAGTACATTTTTTTACCAAAGATATACTTACTTCTGCCGTTCGCGTAATGTCGTATGTTTCAAATCATTACAGGCACGACAACAGCTTACAGGAATTTGTTATACGAAATAGACCCTTTTTAGGTAAAGATGGATGATTATGCTAACCCACATAACTGTTAAGGCTAGAAAGCACTACCAGAGATTATATTGGCTAGTATTCAGCACTACACACAGATCATTTTAGAAATAAATCACAATAGTATTTAAAAATGAACCAGATTGATCAATTTAATGTCAACCCTCGCAAACCATAAATGTCTGAATATTATTAGTTATTTAACTTTCGTTAGTTCTTAGTTATATTTTACAGTTTGTTCGACACAGATCTAGAAGCTAAAATCATGAAGTAGCCACCTGGTTCTGTCTTCCAGAATTTTTAGCCCCTTATTAATAAAACAAGGAGAAAATTTAATCAAGGTTTGAACCATTGAAATGTGTTAATTAAATGTTATTCCTAGATGTCACTCTAATCCGTGTTTATTAATATCTGTAAATAGTTAAGGAAATAAAGGTAAGCCAGGTAAAACAAACTAAAAGAACAAGATACAAAGAAAGGATGATTTGCGCTGAAATAAATCGAAAACGAATATGGTCTAACTGAGAAAAAGATCAAAGATGAAATAACTATTGTAATGTGTGACTCAGAGCGATTGTAGGAATTCATAAAAGACGTTTATCTTTAGCTAAGTACCCAGTTTCTGAGCTTAATACTTAGTAAAGCTTAAGTTCCGCGGCTTACAGTGAAGTAGATAGATAATTCTTCTGCAAAAAATAAATAAAATAAAAACTACAAAATGTGTTTTGGATTTTAGTGTGTTAAGGGTTTAGATTTTAAACTTCTAATATGTAGGAAATTTGATAGCGAGCCGTTAAAACAATATACATATTCTACATACACAAGAACAAACAATAAAAAAGGCCCTGAACACATAACCAACAAGCAAACAAACGTTCATCAAATATGTTTCCCTTTTCACAAGTCAGCAAAGCCTTGTCCGCGACTATGTAACAAGACTATAAATATTAAATTGTTACGGCCACTCGCGATCCGTGCTTAGCGTCCATTAACATAGACATATTATGTAATCCTGGTGAACGAGTAATGACTTATTTGGACCCAAATGAGGACGTTTCGTGAGGTTTCAGTCAAATATTTATTATGTGGGTTGGTTTTATTTTAGTAGGCTGAAATTCAGGTGTGTTAAATAAAATACTGAAAGTATGATGTTAAATTTTGTTTTTAGTAGTGATGTTAAAAAATACCCGTATTTATTACTAGTGAACATATGCACTGTTTAATGAATGCTGTACCTACAAACATTCATTAATTGAAATAAGAAAGTTTGAACCTAAGGCTTTATTAGACCATGAATAGTACTCTATATAATATATATATATCTAGTACCTACCTAAGGCGGAGAGTGTAAATTGCGTCTTGTTTTTGACACCGAGCATTTATTAATCGCGTTTCAATTGTAATCATAAAAATATTTGCTATTCCCTGCGGTTCCACCTGCGTCTCAATGGAACTATTGGGAAGTACCGGAAAAAAAGGTAGTCTATAAGCCTGCCATGCCATGTCCTTTCTCAGACTTTTTAAGCTACGAGCATAGACAATGAACCTAAAATTACAAGTAAACGTCTCAATCACACACATCAACATCATTACAGAGGCATTTTAATACCTAAAAGATTACCACACAGCCATAACAACATAAAAATTCATACACCAATACTTTAACAGTCAATCATAGAGTCGTAATAGCAACGGCTAATCTTCCAACTATTTTTATATACCTCCAATAAAGTGATATTACGAAAGCTATAACAAAACTTTCAAACAAAGTAACCATGGTTGTGCATTATTAAGCAATTTTGGGAGCCATTAATCCTATAACAGGGGTAATAATATATTTGATAACAACGTTATTAGTATTATTTCTTTGATCGATGTTGATAAGTTGGGATTGGATTGCTATGTGATCGAATATTATGTGATTATTGTGTTTCGACAGCGTCGGTTAAGATCTAATTTTGCAATTGTGTGAAGAGAAATGTTTTATAATGAGGCTTTAAGTATGTATGTTGAAATTATTTGTTAAGGCAGTTCTTAGTTTAATGATTGATAGAAGAATCATCAATGGGCATCATATCAGCCTATAGCGCCAACCATTCCGGTCTTGGGCATTGCCCTTTTATATTCTTGGAGTAAATCGCAAGTTCTCTACAGCTCTGTTCTTTGAGTAATAGTATCGAAGTCTACTTATAAGTGTATAAGTATCAGAGTTACAAGATAATATTTTTTGACCATTCCTGAAATGTTCACATAGTTGGCAATACAACATTTCCTCTACTAATAATTCACCCGTGACCATGGTCCGTGCAAAAAATGCTACCTATTTCTTATAATAATATATCGTGATTTGCATCGATGTCAAATACCGATCGGTGCTGAAACAATTGGTGCTAAGCATGTTGGCAAGCTGTAAGTGGAATACTCCGAAAAATACCTTGAAATTGAAGCCTTCCATGACATCAGTGATTGCCTAAGTGTTATATAAACCGGATCCATCCAAGACCATTTAATAACAACTTTACTCTTCTACCTTCCAAACTCCCTAAGACCCCGACATCACCGTCACACTATAATTATGACCAAACCTTCGTAATTCGATCACACAGGAGCATGATCATAAACTGTTACGGTAAGCAGAAACTAATGTGGTTTTAATACTTGGATAGCTCAGTACTCGGCAATTTGGTGCCAAAAAAAACCCATTTGGTACCCAAAAGCTTAATGGTTTACTAATTATTTGTCGCCGTTTTGGACGAAGGGTTAAATGAAAATGGCTTTCGATTCAATTGTTAAGGTTTTTTGGGGGGAAATTATTGTGTGAAGTGTATGTTCGGGTTTATTTAATTTTAAGTGCAATGACAGCTGGCTTCAGTGGTTCCACAATTATTGTATTGAAACATACATACGTAAATATTATATAAGTCGATTTCGCAAGAAATGTCGCTTGTGCCTTTTGGCCGTAAAGTATCGATATGAAGATTTTTAGTTAAAACTAGACGTTGTTTTCACAATTATAACTTGTTGTTGAAGACTATTAAAAAATAAATAAATTAGTGACCATTTAAGATGAATATGACCATGATAGAAAATGCGTCTTTTACCATAAACACGATGACAGCACCTGTCATTGCGTCTCTACGCACCTAACTTTTTAATGCATGCATCATGTAAATTTTCAGCCATCTGGGCAACATACTGCGTATGTTAATAAAATTTAAAAAAAATCGAATGTATTCCCAACTAATAGTGATGTAACGACACGAAGGCGTGTAATTCGATAGCCATGCGTTTAGTGAGGTACCTCAAATTGATTCTTATTGTAGGTTCCGCACACGAATTAGGAAGGGTTGAAAGTTTTTAGGGTCGTCGTTCCGTGATTGTGTTTTTTGTTCGGTTTTAAGTATCTACCTATATGGTCAAATGGTGACCGAATAGGTAGACGTTTTCTTTTCAATTTAGTTTGAGTTGAATGAATTCTTTGATAATGTACGTTTCAAAACCGAAAAGTTTAACAATTGTATTGAAATATCAATAAAATACGCTAAAAAATCACTGGCCCTCCAATGTTTATAATTGGAATTCTAAAATCAATCCTCATACATCAGTCAATTGCCGTTGCTGAACGTAGGCCAGCGAAAGCCGAAATGCTATACCTAATCAATAGCACTTTATTTAACAAATGTTCGCTGTGCCTTTACAATGACATGCGACATCATACAGCCTACCCTTACGACCATCACCCAATCCATCCAACTCCAATTAACGCCGCATCAAGAAACAACAATAAAAACCTAATTACAGTAAATAAACAAAACAAATGCGCACGTTATTACAACCGCAATTGTATTTAATTACAAGCTCTTATTATGTGCACTCTTGACATTAAGGGTGCATCTACACGGTGCAAGTAGCTTGCGCATGTTGAAGCACATGCGCAGGTTACATGCGTTTTAAAAACGTGCGTATCCAGCGACTCGCGCATGTACCAAAGCAAGATACCCACCCGCGTGCTCTTGTCACTTGTCACTTGCATGTTAACTTGCTCCAGCTACATGCACCGTGTAGACGCACCCTAATAATAATTCCGAATGCAACGGAAAAGCCTAGAAATATAATAATCAAGTGATTGCAATCAGAGGCAGTGTGACAATCGTGTAACTTAACGATCACGTACTCTGTGCCAAATCGCATTTTAATTAGACAGATAAGGCTCGTCATTAGCTAGTAAATTGCCCACGAAGCTGTTTGTTTTATTTTATTTCTGCTTATCTGTTAATGTTGCATCTTGTAGTTTAAATTACCGGAAAACGTGTGACGTTGTAGTGTGCGCGGGTTTGAAATTAGCGATTTGTTTCTTCGTTCTGTTGCTGAAATTACAACAGCTTACTTATATGTATGACTTTTGCGATTAAGTTTTAATAATTACTACTAACTACCTTAACCTAAACATAAAGTATACATAAACATTATCCGTCTTACCACAAAAACTTTTAAACGTCAGTTTAAGACTTGTCAAAAAAAATGACAGATTATGATGTTGACATAATGGTTCATTTTGCAGCCACAATTTTTTTAGACAAGTGTAAAACAGACGTTTAAGTTTTTGTAGTAAGGCCATATGATTTTTTCCGTTCACAAAACAGTCTATGTAAAGCTATAGGTACGTTTGTTTCTTCAGGTTGTATGATTACCTCAACAATCTTCGAAGATGTGATAGTTTCATGCAATATTAATATGCTTGCTATTCTGATTATATCCCAATCTTTGTTACTATATACTACTCAGTCCTAAAAAGCTTAAGACATAATCAAATCGTCAAGCTACCTCGATCGCTTCAAATACCTACATAATGTCTAATCCATATTATGTATTGCATTAATTTAAAAATAAAATTACCACAAAATATCCAATACATTAGGAAAAACAATAAATTTCCTCAAATAACTCGTAGCTAATGTTCAATCATATCTATATTTTTCCATAATAAGGATAATTTCAAAAAATATGGTGTCCATTCGGAATTGGGTAAGTAATCACATTTTGAAATAACAATAATATACCCATAATAGGTATTATTTGGGTACATTAAGTTACAAAAAGAGGTTCTATTAGAAGGCTTATTTCAATTTCAAGAGAAAAAACAGTGAAAACGGCTAAGCCTTTTGAGGTGTCGGGAATAAAAGAAACTATTAATTGATCGGAATACACGTGTTTAATAGGTGAAGACCAGATTACGACTAATACATTCTTAGATCACTACACTACACCTTCCCCGCAAAAATAAAAATAAAAATGGTTATACAATTTTTTTTTTTCTTAATATATGATTTAGTATTAAAGTAAGTATGTAAGTTATTACATTTCAAATATAAGATACAGGAATGCATAACATAAGATAATTGATTACATTTCATTACAATCTAAAATGATACATGATCTTCCTTACCATAACAATACAATACCTCACACATAGCATACCATATTAAGGGAGTACAAAGTACAGTCGATTACAACAATACATTATAATAAATGCGAGTATATACTTTAACAATAATATGGTCTAGTTCTATTTTTATGAACCACAATTTGCTTAGAATGCTTCTCAATTTTTACATTCGGTGCTATATCCTCTACCACAGTATAAGGTCCAGAGTATAAACTATCTAATTTAGAACAATTTTCATTTTTTAATAACACAAGATCTCCCTTTTTATAGATTACTGGATTTATATTATTATCATACAATAGTTTCCTATGCTGTTTTCCTGTAATCAAATTATTTCTAGCGTCTTGCTGTGCTCTCTGTAATCTGAATTTTAATTCCAGGGGATAACTATCGAAATTATACAATTTATCAACATCTGAAGTTAGACTATTAGGTAAAGTACACACATGGCCAAAAACAAGCTCATAAGGAGTATACTTAGTCTCTGAATGTACTGTTATATTATAAGAAAATTGCCAATATGGTAGCCACTGACTCCACGACCTTGAATTATTTCTGCAATGAATTCTGAGATAATTGCCTAAACTTTTGTGTGCATTCTCAAGTGCGCCAATACTCTGGTGGTGATAAGCAGCGGCGAATCTCTGTTCTATATTTAAAAGTTTGCTTACCTCTTTCATTGTGGAAGAAATAAACTCTGTTCCTTTATCAGATGCAATAGTTTTGGGTATACCATACCTTAGTACAAAATGCTGTACGAATGCTCTCGCCACACTCTCGGCGGACTTTGATGTCATGGGGGCAGCAACTAAGTATTTTGTTAACTCACACTGCATCGTTAGAATGTAAGTGTAACTTTCGTCATCTTTTTCTAGAGGACCTACCACATCTAAAAATATTTTATCAAAGGAACTTGATGACGTTGTTGTAATTGAAAGTGGTTCTTTAATATGCCTGAAATGTTTGTTTCTCTGACACGCATCGCATTTATTTATAAAGTCAGAGACATCTTTTTCCATACCCGGCCAGTGATAGTACTTTTTTATATTATTTAGTGTTCTCCTTATCCCTGCATGGCCGCTTGTCGGCAGCAAGTGAAAATCGTTAATAATAATTCTCCTAGTGTCTTTATTTTCTATTCTACGTACGTCATTTATCACACAAACTCTAGGTCCCTTCCATTTCTCATTGTTACTGATTCCTTCTACAATAATTTCAATGAATTTTATATTTTGTTGATTTTTCTTTATAGTAAGTTCACTAACCTGATACTCTTTACAAAAACATTCCAATTCTTTTAACAATTCGCCTCGCGTCAATGTTAATAAAGAATTTGGATCTACATAAATTGTTAAACTTGAAGGGACGTAATAATAAACCTCATTATTTGATTCTCTATAACTTTCTTTCTTTTTTATCTTATTTAATGTCATTTTGTCTATTAGTGTAATTTCAACGTCATTGTCAGTCTTTTTAAGTATTTCAACGACATTTGGCTGCCTTGGTGCCAGTTCGTTCGTGCTATTTATATCCATTTTGTGGTTATTATTGTCAGTTTTTAACATTGCTTTTGCTTTAGATCGCGTCATAACTGTTATACAATCATTGTTAATAGTCTTTAGTTCATCTGACGTTATAATTATACGAGACAGTACATCAGCTGCCGCATTATCTTTCCCTCTCACGAATTCTATATCAAAATCATACTCTTCAAGTACAAGCCGAAATTTCATTAGTCTACTGCTAGGCTCCTTCATACCAAATAAATATATCAAAGGACAATGATCTGTTTGTATTTTAAATTTCCGGCCAAATAAATAAGGACGGAAGTATTTGACTGACCATACAATAGCCAAAAGCTCTTTTTCAATAACCGGGTAGTTCTTTTCGGCTTTGTTTAAGGTACGGCTTGCGTAAGCAATTGGTCTACCATCACCGTTACATAAAATAGAACCTATTGCATGGCCAGAGGCATCCGTTTTAAGTAGGAAAACGTTATTTTTATTGAAATTGGGATATTGCAGCAGTGGGGATGATGTCAATTTTTCCTTTAGTATTACAAAAGAATTATTACATTCTTCAGTCCATTCAAAAGTTACATTTTTGCGACAAAGATTATTCAATGGACTAGCCAACCGTGCAAAATCAGGTATAAATTTGCGATAGTAATTCGCAAAGGCGACAAACTTTTTGACCTCATCGCAATTTTTTGGAACTGGATAATTTTGTAATACATACACTTTGGATGGGTCTGGTTTTAAACCATTAGCTGATATAACATGGCCCAAATATAGAATTTCTTTTTTTAGAAAGTCACATTTGCCTGGATTTAACTTAAGGTTTACTTTTCGTAATCTAAGCATTATGTCAATAAGGTTTTTGTTATGTGAAGCCAAACTGCGTCCAAAACAAATTAAGTCATCTAAATAGACAAGACATTTTTCATAATGCAGACCAGACATTGCCACTGTCATAGCCCTTGAAAAAGAACTCGGACTGGTTTTCAAACCCATGGGAAGTCTAGTCATTTGGTATTGTCCTGAAGGGGTTACGAATGCCGTGCATGGCCTACTTTCTTTTGTAATTCCCAATTGAAAATAACCTTTATATAGGTCAAGATGGCTAAAATACACTGATCCTGATAGTGCATCAAGAATATCAGTGATATTAGGAAGAGGGAATTTGTCATCTAATATACAGTTATTAAGTTTGCGAAAGTCTATAACAAGTCTCATTTTCTTGGAGCCATCCGCACTTTCCTTTTTCGGGACAAGTAAAACAGGGCTAGCCCATTCACTGCTACATTGCTCAATAATTTTATTATTCAGCATATCATTTATTTGTCGATCTAGCTCCTCCCGCTGTGAAAATGGTAAACGATAAGGCTTGGTATATATAGGTGAAGTATCTTGCTTTAACCGTATCTTTTGCTCTTTAATGTTAGCTACATCTAATTTGTCGCCCGAAACATGAAAAACGTCTGAAAATTTTGCGCATATACTTAATATTGATGATTTTTCCTCACCATTTAAGTGATCTAATTTTAATTGATTTAATAATTTTTTGACCCTATCTACTGTTATAGCTGACCTTTCAAAGTTACATATTTCGTAATCACGTAATTTTTCTAATTTAGGATTAAAATAATTTAAAGATATTTCTTTTTCACTAGTATTGAGAATTTGAATTGGAATTTTACCATCTACTGGTTTTCCAATACCACCAGCTAAAAAAATTCCTTCACTTAGCTCCTCGGGGACTACCACACAGTCTTCAATTTCAGTAACATTCACGTAAAAAACTTTTTCACATCGTGGTGGCACCTTCATATAAATATTATGATTCAATTTGCCCAAATGTAATGGTAAGACTACATTTTCGCGTATAATTAAGGTACTAAGTTGATAATTTAGGATACATCTATGCTGGGTAAGAAAATCTTGACCCAATATACCTTCAGCATGACATGGCAGATTTTGAATAACATAAAAATTGTGCTCGAATATATTATCATTTAAAGTTAATTTTAAGCAAATATATCCTTCTGATTTTATACGGCCACCAATGCCATTTATGATAATGTTTTGTTTATGGATGGGCAAATTCCATTGAGCAACCGTCTCACTTTTCACGGCCGATATACTAGCACCAGAATCTACTAACCAACTATAATCTACATTGTTATAGGGAATTTTAACATAATTACTAAATTCACATGATAGCAAATTAGGCACGAAAAAACGTATTCGTATTGCTTTCCGAAGTAGAGGGTTGAATATCGTCCCTAGTAGGTACCTCATTAAACTGCGAAGTATCTGTATTTAAAGGGTACATACCTCGGTTCTGGTATCTTCCTCTCTGCCCTCTGTATGTACCACGACCTCGGTTATTATTATTACTTGAAGACCGCTGCCACCCTTGATTAAAGTAGCCTCTGGGAGCTCGTTGATAGTTTCCTTGGGCGCCCCTCCCGCGGTAATTCGATGAATTTCTGAAAAAACGGCTCTGCGTATTCGACTCACCAGATTTTTCGTTGCTAACCACCATCATTTCACCTTCCGTCGAGTTAGCGACACCTTTACTAGATATCTGCTCCTCGTCTTTTGCCGCACGGATGACGTCTTTCAAAGTGGTATAATTTCGCGCTGCTAAAATCACACATAAATTTTTGTTACGTAAACCATTAATAAATCTATTAATAGCTAACTTTTCGTTAACCGGTTTTAGAACATCAAAAGCTTTTGTATCGCCATCGGCCTGCGAAATAGTCAGGTCAACGAACAGTTGTTCCATTTTCTTTCCGAATTCATCAATGCTACTTAATTTCTGTTCACAATTAACCATTTCTGCGTGAACAGCATTACTAGATTTTTTAGTTAGTAGGTGTAAACGCATTTCTTTAAGTAGTTCATCACAAGAGGAGTAACTTTGTTGTAAACGTAGTTTTGCACTTTCGGAAAGGCGGGTCTTCAATACAAAATTAACTAACAACTGTTCGTCATCCTTCTCTATCATAGAGGAATAAAGTTCTATTGCTGAAATAAGACCCTTTGTTATTTCCTCATCAGAATTCATTACAGGTAATAGAGCTACCGCTGTTCTCAATTGGAATTTTTCCATTTTGACAATTTTCTTTTGGGTGACACTAGAGCAAAGTTGCTTTATGCGAGCATATAAACCACTAATATCCGTACATAAGTTCTGAATTGTATCTAAATCACTGCTAGTAAATTCTTCCTTCTTAATTTGTTTCTCTAAATCCGATTTCACAGTTAAAAAATCATTATAAATAGTATTACTCTCATTCAGCTTTTTTTCAATAATATTTTGAGTTCTACGACTTGGTCCTAACTTGGTTAAATACTCCTTTATACTTTTGAATTTTTCATAAATGTCTGTAAGACTATGGGCCATTACCTTTTAAATTACACAACAGGATATGCACTTTAATATTGTTGCAATGCGAACCTAGTTCCGTTTAAGACGTACTTACTATTTAATAATAAATCAGGCACAAAAGTAAACTTATTGTCTTCATGTGATAATATAAAAAAAATCATTGATATCGACTGTATCAGAAAAGCTTTTCATAATTTTATACATACGCGACTCACTCGTACTTATTTAGGAACACTCGGTTTCACCATAATCGCGCACTACACCACGCTGACGCACTCAAAAAAAAAAAGTTATCACCGTTATCACACATCACCGAGCTTGTATGCAACTTCGGCGGTATCCTGAGCACCCCTCACCCTGGGTGCTACTCGACGAAGGGAATGTCGCAATATTTCCTGCCGCATAAGATGCCCATGACACTTCTTGTATAGTATCAGTAGTACATAGCAAGCTCCCCCGCAGATAAATAAGGTCACAATCATAAGAAGTAATATGCTCGTAGTACTTGCATGGGCCATAAACTGGGTAATATCCGCACTATTCGATCCGCCAGCGTTTTGGGCAATCACTACCTCTTCCTTAGAGACAGACTTTCCCATTTTCGTAAATAAAAAGATTTAGTGTTTTATTGGGAAACCGGGATAACGAGCCGTAAACGGTTGTCGCGATGAATACTAGTTGCTTAATATCAGTCATCCTTGTATCTTTCCACAGCACTTAGAGAGTTTATAATACTTGCTCCTTTTATGGGCAACGGAATGCAAACATTCGCGCGCACCCGAACCGGGCCTCTGGCAGGGTCGCCATGAGGTGTCGGGAATAAAAGAAACTATTAATTGATCGGAATACACGTGTTTAATAGGTGAAGACCAGATTACGACTAATACATTCTTAGATCACTACACTACACTTTAGCGGTTTTTTCAGCGTCTGGAAAGCAAAGAAAAAGTAGGCGCACTATTGAAAAGATTTCTAACAATAAAAACCTCATTAAGTTAGTCTGGAAACCGTGTTAAAAACTAAGTTAGTTTATTCGTTAATTCTTAAAAAAATGCATCTGCAAACTTTCAATAAATAACGGCTGTGTTAAGAATTACACTTCTGAAAGTTTTTTCGAAAACTGTAAATGTTACAGACATTCACATACTTAAATTAATAAGGGCAATTAATAAACGTGTAGTATCAATTAATTAAAAAACATTCAGTTAACCGTATACCAAAGACAAAATAGTTATTAAAAGTACCACTGACAATTCCCGCCAATTTCCGCCCGCTCGCGATGTGACCACGATACCAAGATGGCTGCCAGTCATCAGACGCATTCATTTTACAATATTTTATACACATTCTATTACGTTTGTGTGTACAGTTTTTACATCATTTAATTTCCTGTATGCGATTGAGATTATACTGATGTGGTTGTAATGTGATTTTATTTATTCAGTTACGTGTCATCTGCAGTTTTTCCTAAAGGTTTTGCAATCAGTTATTTTAATTTGCTGCGATTTTCCAAGAAGCTGAGAGATCATGTTTTTCATGGAAAGCTGTTAAGTCTTTCGCATTGAGGATCAAATAGGAAAACGTCTTTTGGACTTCAGTAAGTACATACCTAATTGTAGGTAAATATTTACAATATATATCTAAAGTAGCAGTCAGTCTATTATTTTAAGTATCTTTATTGGTATCGCCCTAAATCGAGTATTTGAAAAATCCAAGGCTTGATTTTCCAGAAGAGGTGAAAGAGAGTGGCGTTATGGGGGAAGTACCTCCATGTTGCAGACTTTTCTTGAAACCGAGCCACCAAATCCTGATGGGACTTTTCGTAACACTTAAAAACGCTGTGCGGGTAACAAACTCACTTTGACATGACACATTGCAAGAGTCAACTTAATCCTCTTCAAGGAGTAAATAAAGCTCTAAGGCACTTTATTTTACGAAGCTAACATTCTTCAAGTGTTGTCCACTATCCCTTATCACCAGGCTAGTACGGGAGTCCCTCCATCAACCATTGTAATGTTCAGACGACATTATTTTTACGACCTTCTTATGTGATCCTTTTTTTATTTATTTTTAGTGCAAGGGACCGCGCGTGCGCCTCAAATGGGACCCCGTGATAACTCTCACTTTTAAATCCATGTCACCGTGTAAAAGATTTTTTGGTGACACACGATTTTAACCCCTATTGTTTTTAAAATAAGGTCCATAATATTTTTGCGCTAGTGCAGTACTTTAAATTCTTGAAACATAAGTCATTTGTTAAGTTATCAGCACTTTATTTAGAGACGAGATTTTCTGAATATCGAAATGTTTGTTTTTCGATTCCGTGCGCGTGCTTCGAATTTTTGGAATGTTTCCGTTCTGGTTGTAAATCGTGGTGATAGTTAGGGAGCCGTGTTTTTTCGAATAATTTAATTGTTAATTTGTAAACATTTGGTGTTGTTTTTTATGGACTGATTAATTTTGTTCGAAAGGACTGGAATCTTATGGTTTTGGCTTTGGAATTAGATGAAGGTTTTTGGTACATTTTCACAAATTAATAGTTCTAGACTTGGGTAAAGGACCAACCTCTCAAGTATGAGGGCGCGGGTTCGATCCCAGGTCAGGCAAGTACCAATGCAACTTTTCTAAGTTTGTATGTACTTTCTAAGTACATATATCTTAGACACCATTGGCTGTGTTTCAGATGGCACGTTAAACTGTAGGTCCCGGCTGTCATTGAACATCCTTGGCAGTCGTTACGGGTAGTCAGAAGCCAGTAAGTCTGACACCGGTCTAACCAAGGGGTATCGGGTTGCCCGGGTAACTGGGTTGAGGAGGTCAGATAGGCAGTCGCTTCTTGTAAAGCACTGGTACTCAGCTAAATCCGGTTAGACTGGAAGCCGACCCCAACATGATTGGGAAAAAGGTTCGGAGGATGATGAATAGTTCTAGACTTGCGTTTGGTTTATGTAATATTGCAAAAAATTCCACTTGCGACAGGGGGTCAAGGTTCATACAATATAAATTACCTTCATTATTATAAAAGGAAATGGATAATACTGGCTATTTCATCTTTTCTTGTAATTTTTAACTTTAGTTCTAGCAACAGCTGCTTATAATGTAATCATTATAAAAACGTAGTATAAAGTAAACTTGATTGTATCTATTTTCTATCAAAGTCAGGTACTCGTAAAAGTTCCTGTTTTTTTAACATGTCATAGTTAAAATACTCATTGAGCATGACTAGGATTATAACGTAGGAAATGCATAATACTAGTAATTATTAAGCCCACGTACGAAACACCTTTACACGATAATTTCATTCATAATTACTTTTTTTATATAATAGTATCAGAATACGCTTTTCAAATCTAGCAATTAAACCATGTTATTAGGACCTCAAGCTAACATATAATCGGGTCATAATCAGAACTCAACTTATAGTGGTCAAAAATGAAATATTTTGCAATATGTTCTAAGTAGAAACAAAGGTAAATTTTCTAAGAATTTTTGTAATTATAATGTTACTTTAAATTGAGTAAAACATTTTGTAAAAATTAATAATACAATATTATTAAGATACTTATCAGTTTTATGGCGATAAAATATTAATTATTACATTATTATTTTTGTTATTTAAACATTAACCGTCTTACCACAAAAACTTTTAAACGTCAGTTTAAGACTTGTCTAAAAAAATGACAGATTATGACGTTGAAATAAGGTCCATTTTGCAGCCACACTTTTTTTAGACATGTGTTTTGACACATATTTAAGTTTTTGTAGTAAGACCATTATTGTTATAAAATATAATTATCTACGTAACCATGGCCGTACGTCATATTAATTTTCGAACCAAATTAAAATTCACATTATTGTCATCACTTAACATAATAATGTATTAATTATTGTTAATATTAAATTTAATAAAAACCATGAACATGTGAAAAGCAATAAATACAACAATATAATTAGTTATTGTTTAAATTATAATTTTGTAAATTAACTCTTTGACCTAGAAACGAATTCAATTGAATATTATTAAAGTACTAGCTTCTGCCAGCGGTTTCACCCGCATCCCGTGGGAACTACTTCCCGTACCGGGATAAAAAGTAGCCTATAGCCTTCCTCGATAAATGGGCTATCTAACACTGAAATAAATTTTCAAATTGGACCAGTAGTTCCTGAGATTAGCGCGTTCAAACAAACAAACAAACGCGGGTGAAACCGCTGGCAGAAGCCAGTCTATACTGAGACTGGCTTCTGCCAGCGGTTTCACCCGCATCCCGTGGGAACTACTTCCCGTACCGGGATAAAAAGTAGCCTATAGCCTCCCTCGATAAATGGGCTATCTAACACTGAAAGAATTTTTCAAATCGGACCAGTAGTTCCTGAGATTAGCGCGTTCAAACAAACAAACAAACAAACAAACTCTTCAGCTTTATAATATTAGTATAGATTACTAAGATATGAAATGTGATACTTATTTGTGGGAAAGATAATATGACGAGGTTATTCTCGGAATGAAAAACAAATTACTAAACTGGAAAATATAAGTACCTAACTTAACAATACATGACAATACGCTTTGTTATTTTAAGCTTTGTTCTAATCTTATGTTGTCCATTTATGGGATATTTTGTATGGTGTACCTCAATTATAAGATCAGTCATGAAGGCAGTTTTCGAAATATCGCAACTACTAATATGATATTCCAAGTACTTATATTGACTTATAACTTATACCTAAGTAACAACTACAAGGGTCCATTAATCATACAACGCTTGGTGAGGTCGGTTCGTGGACCGTCTTGTCATGACGATTTCTTCCGTATTTCGGAAGGTAGGGTAAACTGGGTACGGTTGTGCCAGGGTACGGTAGTGATAGTCGCAATTGTAACGAAACTATACGTAATACGGGGGAGGGGTGTGAGGGAGAAAGACGTGGCTTGCAAGCCTAGACACGTTCCCCAGTATTGCGTTAGCCGGCGCACGACGTTGACGTAAGCAGGAGCCCACATTGCTTTTCAACAATCAAAAGTAAGTATTTTTGTTCGATTTCTTTTCCTAATTACTGTTATTTTTATACAGATAGATTATCTTCTTATTTTTTTCTTTAAAAGTTGAACATTAATATTTAATTACAAGTGATTTCTTTTTACGTAAAGTATTTGGCCAAATCATGGCGATTTTTTGTTTTCAAAATGATGCGTTGGGTACGGTTGTGACAATTTTTTTGGGTACGGTTGTGACGAATATCTATAGGTACATATAATAAATCTTATATTATTATTTTTTGCTTTTAGATGTCCAGAATACGTTTGTGGAAGGCCGAAAGAGCACAGTGTGATATCAAAAAATATAAAGATGCCGATGAAGAAGTGAAACAAGGGATTTCGTACCGTGTAGCTCTAGCTACAAGCCTTTCTACAGCTACAAGTTTTAACAGAGCAAATGTTGTTTTGTTGATTGTTAAAACTATGTTTGTAAGCTTATTAAGTTAAACATTTCTACAATAAAAGATATTATAGACCATTTTGATATATGTTTATGCATGTCACAACCGCCCTTGGTATGTTGCCGGTTGTGACACTTTCCCATTTTTTTTTAAATTGATCTTATGAGTAATACATTGTATTAAGGAACAATATATTAGTGTTTTTACGTACACAAATGTACAAATTGCGATACAAGTTCCTTTTCTGCGAGCTAATTAGTCAAATATCAAAATTATTGGTGATCAAACGAAAATTGGCACAACTGTACCCAGTCTACCCTACATACGTTAAATTGGTCGGTCATTGGTGGCTGCTATTTGAACATCTTTGGCAGTCGTTACTACCCGCCAGAAGCCAGAAAGTCTGGTAAGCAGTCTTACAAAAGGATAGGGTCTTACAGATATTTTAAGAGTGACCATGGAGTTTCGTGCCCGTTCTTCTTCACGAGACCAATTCTTTGACTAGATTGATCTTTCATAAGAGCCTGTAGATACACATCCTACTAATATTATAACTGTAAGTTTGTGAAAATTATGGATGTATGTTTGTTATTCTTTCACCCAAAAACGGCTGGACCGATTTAGTTGAAATTTGGTATGTACATAGATGATATCCTGGATTAACACAGGCTACTTTTTATCAACACACCATGCGGGCGAAGCCGCGGGCGGAAGCTAGTATTTAATATAACCTCACATATTATATACCTACCCTATACAAAATAAACGACCGATTGACGGAACCAACGAACCCATGTTACCAGTAAAGCGAAATACTGATTAATTGACTGCGCGTACGCACCTGCCCGCCGTATATGTAAGAATTGTTACTTGCCTTTAATAACAGCGCACGTACCAACCGTACATTATTAAATACACCTGAAATTATTTTGCTTTTGTAGTTTTTTTGTTGACGGTACACGAGGTACAGTTGATGGGGATTATTGTAAAGGGTGTGTTTGGAATTGTTATGAAAAATGAATGGCTTTGTTCTCACCTTTTGTTGTTAATAATGAGGTTAATTTGGGTTAATAATTAAGTATGTGGAGAAATCAATTGGAAAGTGAGTGAGTTACTTTTTCTCTGTATGAGCTCTGTATCAAATGTCAAAACAATACAGGTTCGTTTTAGGTAGGTATAAAATTGTGTTAAAGACGTACCTAAACTTTGAGTTGTATCAGATTCCATTAACTTTCTAGGGAATCATCAAGTAAATTATTGAAACGTAGAACAAAAGTCCATCAAGAGTCGATAGGAAAATTTTCGATAATTTAGAGAAAAGCTAAAAATAAAATCATCAATGAAGTCAGAAACCGTGGTAAAAGCAATGTAGGTATGACTTACAAATCTTTATACATGTTTGCCCTTTTCAAAAGCTTCCAAAAATACCATATTTTCAAAAAGACAGTGCAAAAGCTATCCGCTCGAGTGTCAGTCAGAAACCAAGTCACCAATGCACTGACTGATCACATAACCTAGACACAACAACCCAAGCTACCAAGCTACCAAGCTACAGCATCTCCACTATCCATATATTTACCGCTTACACACACGATCGTGTCTTCAAAGTGACTAATGAGTCCTAATTGCATCGGTGTTACTGCTTACCGAAACTCACTTAATATTCAGCTGGTGTACGAAATTACCGATATCATGAATACTGTGCAAAAAATATAGAACATGATAGACTAGTTGTGTTGCTAGCACCTGCTAGGTATTGTAGGGGGTTTTAATAAGCAAAATGGGGGTTAAAATTTGGGAAGTAGCCAATATAACTTAGGCGAATGACACACAGTTTGTGACATAATAAGTATAGTTATCGGCACGGATATTGAGCTCTCGGCGGAAGAGTGGGGATCGCTTTGCGCACTGTACACATAAGGCAATAAACCAATAAATCGCTTCTGCGCAAGTGAAGGTCAGGGCTCAATATCCCTGCCGATGATTATATCATCGACCATCGTCTTTGCTTCAGCCGAGAGGCGTAAACTGCTTGACAAAGGCCTTTCCCAAGGTTCGCCATTTTGGCTGCATAATAAGTATATGTACATTAGAACAACTCTGAAATGTGGTGTCTGTTTAAAATAGGTATGCAAACCGTTTCCTAATAAACACATGTTCTTATCCTATAAACCGTATATCAACTTAACAAGCCCTAGTTTGCGATTTCATAACATTCCACTGACAGTCTCGGATATGAAACATGGATACCGATTGCCACATTTTTAAATAGCATCTGGGAACGATTACCTATTATTTATTTACGCCCAAGTTCACCGACAATATAAACGTTAGTCTTTCTTAAAACAACTGTTTACTTGGGCCTTACATAGTCTCCGCTTTTAGGCAACTGTTTACCCTAATAAACGATTGTCCAAATACCTAGTTACCTTTCCGATCAACAACGATTTGACAAACGAGGCTTATAACAAACAAAATGGTGTCATGTAATTCTAAAATAATGCTTATCAAAAGTGACGCAGCCGTGGCATTAAATCGGCAAGCTTGTCACGATTTGTGCTGGTCAAATGATCAAGATTATATCTATTGTGATCGTGGCTGTTTATACTGTTTAAGTTCAAAGATGTGAAGTAAAGTTGATATTGTTGTTGTATGGTATTGATTCCAGAATCTTGTACTAGCGTAGAGAGTGACTAGACTTGCCCTCTATATTTTGATTGGCAGACTTCTTGCCCTTAACATTTTTTTTAGATGGTAGTACGTAGTTCAGTTGCCTGTCATCTGATAGTTAATATCAATATACTTACACACGGTTTTTTACTTACTTTTTAAACATTTATATTTTGAGGCTTGAGCGCTATTGCGGCTTGGCAAAACATAATTAGAAAATCTATATAAATATCAAATTATTTTATACTAGCTTCTGCCAGCGACTTCGTTCGCGTTAGATTCGGACTTTGTGCAAAGAGTTATTCTGAGCCAACCATAAAAGATAGACATATACTGTCATGGTATATTTTTTTACATATTTTAAGGAGAACATTTTCGTCATACATGGTTTCTGTGTAGCTTTAACCATTAAGGCTGCACACGGGACGGAAGCATAAAAAATGGAGTAACTTCTCCCGTTTTCCCAACATTTACCTTCACTGCTCTGCTCCTATTGATCATAGCGTGATGAAAAGTATCCTATAACGTGCCCAGGAGTATGAAGAATCATTGTACCAAGTTTCGTTGAAATCCGTCAAGTAGTTTTTGTTTCCATAACGAACATACAGACAGACAGACAGACAGACAGACAGACAGACAGACAGACAGACAGACAGACAGACAGACAAAAATTTTACTGATTGCATTTTTGGCATCAGTATCGATCACTTATCACCCCCTAATAGTTATTTTGGAAATATATTCAATGTACAGAATTGACCTCTCTACAGATTTATTATATTATTTTATATAATGAAAAATAATCTGATAGCTCGATATATTTTTCTGTAAAAGTTTTCTCTATATGAGAAGAGGCCTGTGCATTCGGGCAATAAGAAGACTCATAATAATGAAATCTCCCTCTACAAAGTGATTCCTCAGATAAAAACGACTTGCCTATTGGCAAATTACCTTTAAAAAGCTCAAGTTACAACTTCAACCGATCGTAGTTAGCCTCACCTGTCGACTGTAGACTGTTCAATTTACTCCCGGAAGCTTCTAGTTAGGGAAGTGACGTCACAGGACGGGTACTGAGGGTTGATGGTGCTAATCGATTGGTTGGACTTTATTGGGGATCTTTGATTTGTAGGTAAAGTGTCTAATATGAAAATTACTTTCGGTGCTTTTTAAAATAAGTAATCTTAACTGATCTGTGGAAAAAGACTTGGTTTGTTTGTAACTTTCTGAAGTTAAAATGGCTGAAGTAATCAAAATTTAGTTTTGTGTGCCGCAAGAAGGTATAGATACTGTCAAGTATGCAACGAATGAAGGAGTTGGAGAATGCTAGTGTTGCGAAAGAGAGGCGCAATTAAATATTTTTTTAAAATTCTAACTATTTTCATTTATTATTAGATTTATGAATCTGTCTCAATCGAATGTAGAGGTATACCTATTCCATTTACCTGGAATTTAGGTAGCTTTCAGTCAGATGTTATTTTAATGTCACTTGTATAATTATTTAATTCTACATTTGTTTTATTTTCTTTGTAACTTTATTCAATTGTTTCAAAGAAAGAAATGATATTGAGTAATTAAATGGCCCGTGTACAGTTGTTTGTATTGTAATCGGTTTTGTAGTACAAACCGCATTATTTTAATGAATATGTTTACGTTACGCGGCAACATGACTCCAATTGCCTTTGTTTTTAAGTAGGTACTTTTAATTTCAAAATGTATATTTATTGTACAAACATCGGACCGCGTAAGCTAGGTACATGCACCAGGTACAAGGAACCGTTTTTTGTTTGTTTGGCTCCGAAATTACTGTTGGAAAGCTACACTATAGCCGAGTGATATAGTCTAGGAATAGCAATTTTTTTATCCGGGTACGGGAAAAGTTTCGCCAAAATTCGAAAATCACCATTACAATATTAGTAATTAACCATTTTGCACGATTGCAATGGCAGCCTAGCAATCGTATATGATGCAAGCCTTTTATGGCACTTCAGTTCGAAGAAACTTTTCTCTGTTCCATGTGTAGGAAATAAGTTCCTCATATTAATTAACAAAAAAAAAACCGGCCAAGTGCGAGTCGCAATCGCGCACGAAGGGTTCCGTACCATTATTCAGAAAATGAGCAAAAAGAACACGTTTGTTGAATGGGAGCCCCCAAAAATATTTATTGTATTTTAGTTTTCAGTATTTGTTGTTATAACGGCAACAGAAATACATCATATATGTGAAAATTTCAACTCTCTAACTATCATAGTTCATGAGATACAGCCTGGTGACAGACAGACGGACGGACAGAGGAGCGAAAACCATAGGGTCCCGTTTTACCCTTTTGGTACGGAACCCTAAAAATGACCTATTACTAAATTGTATATCAATATTAATATGAATTTCAGATAACATAAAAGTAGTTAGCATTGTTTTATGCTTGCATATGCAACTGTCAGATTTTTACCATAAACGTAAGGCAATTATCTTACGACCGGATCAACATTAACAAACATAAGTACGACTCAATAAACCAACTTGGCGACATAATAAATTAAAAAATGCAATAAATAACGCAATTATAATTTGTAATTTATTATAAATGATCCGATGTAATTGCCAATGACATCACATAATCACCTAGCATAAGCTAAATATGTCGTCAAATAATTATAACGTACATTGTACATTTATAGTCACTTTAAGGTCATAAAAAACCATAGAATCATTGCAACAAGGACCATAATATGACGTCACAATTCTCCTGACATGGTTTTATGGCAATGTCAATATAAAATGCTCGTAAAGTAAGTTTTTCTTTGCATATAATTAGCAAGTATGCAAATGCATAATAAAGTTAATTGATATCTGTACAATAATTGTGTTTTATGTTGTTTGTTGTTTATTACTGTAATTGTTAACTAGCTTTGCGCATGATTAGTGAAGAATATTGTTGATCGTTATTGAAATTATAAATGTCTGCCATAACAGAGTAGTCCTACGTCTGTCAGTTTGTCGCGGTTTTACTTTAAAATAGACGAACTGATTAAGTTGAAGTCTTACTTAAACATAACTTAAGTACAACTAAGTTTCAATTAGGCTATTATTTTGCAGCTACTTTGCTTAAAGTGCAACGTTCTAAAATCAACTTTTTTGTTACCAGAATAAAGCTCAAATCGCTTTGTAGCTTTATATAGGTAGGCGGTGATGACGACTACAAATCATTCTTAGATAGTACATATGTCTGTCATACAATTACAGATTAACAGAAGCGAGAAAGCAATCCCCTTCATACCACACAATACATCATCTAGGTAACTGTCATAGTACAACAATGTTAATACTTACATATCTACGTAAGTACTGAACTTTGTAAGTAGATAAATACATAGGGCTATTTGTAGAGATCATTCTTCTTCTATTTATGTCATGTTTTGCAGAGTTAGGTATCCCTAATTCGCCAGCATTGTGGACTTCTGGTCTAGAATGTTAGCAGCCAAAAGACGAAGGTTCAACTTGTCTTGTCTTTAATCTTTTGGATCAGGGTGAAAACAAAGCAGTAATTTTGCATTTGGTAAGGTAAATAAAACTTAGAATGGACGAAACGTTTGCACACTTTCTTGAAAGAGAAACAAGAGTGTCAAAGTCTAAATAGGTAGTATTTTTTTACTAAAATGCTTAGGTATTGTGTTCCCTTTTCCATTCTAGGATATGTAAACTCCCACAATAATTCTACCTAGAACCGTTATGACTACATGACTACTTTCAACACCCTACTCATGTAAGTACTCTACTACTTAATAACCCACACAAAGTTACTTACAAGAAAATTAAAACTTATCTCTTACTTACCCAATAAATAAACATTTTCCCGCCCGTAGAACAACTCGTCCAAGATTCTGATTGGCCAAGAAATCGCCAAGTTATTGAGCAACTGCATCGTAAATAACATTAGCACTTATTGCATTACTTAGGGAGTGGTTCAAGTCTAAGTGAGAACTTGGAGCAACTTAGAATTAATGCGTCGTGTAAGTTTGTAATGGTGGCAAAAGAAATTTGTACGCAAAACTTGTGGTTGTGTCTTTGATAAAATGGAAATATCGAATGTTGATGATTCTTTGTATCAAATACTAGTTTCTGTCAGGGGTTCACCCGTGATCCGTAGGATTACCACTTTATGCACCCGAATATAGAGTAACCTATAGCCTCCCACGCTAAATGAGCTATCTAACTTTGAAATACTTTTTGCGAATTGGATCAGTAGTTCCCGAGATAACTGCTTTCGAAATAACAAGCCTGCTGACATATGTCCCTTCACAGGAATTAGACTATCCGTGGACCTTTACCTAATTAAAAGCTCAGTAGTTTTGGCCTTAAACTGCGAGGCACAGACGGACAGAGGTACTTTCGCATTAAAAATATTAGCAAGGATATAAAAGCCTATGTAACTATGTTGCAGAATATAGATACTATCTATTTTCACATAAAGTCTGTAAGGGAAAGTGTGATCGTGAATCAGGTGATAACAAGTACCTAACAACTATGTCGTAGTATCGCGAACATACCTGTTTAGCCAATCCAGAGAACAAACAAGAAATAGATTGGATAGTTATCCAGGTATCTTAGTATATACATAGATATTTTTAACTAGCTGCTTCAGTCAGTTTCACCCACGTGGCCTTTCTAAATAAATGGGCTAACACAGAAATAATTTTAAATAGGTAAAGTAGTTCCTGAAATCGGCTCGTTGAAGCAAATAAACAAATTCTTCTTCTTCTCTTTATAATGTTAGTATAGATTCTCTGGAACATGTACTTACGTAATTAACTATTTAGCAAACATTTTGTCCAAAGGACATATTTTGTACCTCGGTACCTACCTACTTAACTGCAGGATTGTTCGAAAGAGTTACCGCGGCCCTGGTACATAAAGGGCTTAAGAAGGAACATGATGGGTGTTAGTCAGTAAGAGTCTGACACACACTAAAGCGACACCCGCAGCGGGAGAGGTCATTAGAGGATTTCCCATAAAAAAGTATCTATATAATTTCTTAAAGTCCTTATGTTCCATGCGGTAGTGTCTAGTAGGTCTGAATGGAGTACTTACATGACACTACTAAATACTTGGCATTATTGATCATTTAAATAAGAGTCCTTACTAAGTGACATATCATATGAAATATTACCCATAATATTGTTTTTCCATTATTTGGAACGATTCTTGAATTTAAAAGTTCCTGGTAATTAATTTGCAAAGAGTGTCCGCCGGTAATATGGTGGAAAAATAAAATGCAATTCCTTAAAAACTAAGATAATGCTTGTTGTTACAGTATAGATAAATAAATATAAATTCCAGTAATAACATTATGGATTTAGGACAATTAGTCCTAAAACTACTTTGAAATACTTTTGAAGCTTCATTTAAAATTAAGCCATTTGAAAAACTTAAATAATAAATAATATTAAGAAGAATATAAATGGCTTTCCCAATCAATTACATTATAATTCAGTAAAATCACGGAGGAGAAAAGACTAGTCTTTTCTCCTCCGTGAGTAAAATGAAGAAACATTTTCAATAAAAAAATACTCATTATAAGATTTTTTCTTATTTTTAGCAGACAGATTATAAATAAGGTCATAAAAATAACAAATGCATAATTTTATAAATACTTTTTTATGGACTAGCGGTATTATATTACTTAATTAAAAATACATTAATTAATGAAAGCCATTAAAAAACACCTACATAGTCTTGTTTAGCATTTTTTTTATGTCATAAAAATCTATATTCAGATCTGCTTTCAATATTTATTTTTAGACAAAATTTGACTTTATGTTGAGAAATTAAATTCAAATGTCAAATAGTTCATATGTCAAAAAATTGTTAATGAGCTTTTTTTGAGAATTAATTGTCCACCTGTCGATTGATTTCATAATAAATACTTTTTTGCGCATCGTACCTTTTTCTGTCCCAACTTCGTCCAAAAAGATAGCAAAAAATCTATGGTCCACTTACCATCGCTATTGTTAGGCGTATCAACCGGTCTATCCGAATCTCCCGTGCCGACGAGGTTCCTGATGCTAAACGAGCTCGTCTTCCTCGAGGTCGTGACTTCAGCTGTCACCGTGCTGACGTCACAACTCTCCGTTCCGTTCACTAGCTCCCGGCACACCTGGTCAGTCCCGTTCAGCGTCACTTCCCCGGCACCGTCCAGCATTTCCCCTCGACGAGTCGTCAAGTCCATTTTCGACTAACTTGGCACACAATTTCCTTTTCCCAACAGTACTTTTGTTTTTATTTGACATTTTCGAGTCACGACGCGCGCGAAAATTTGACAAGCAATCCGTATTTGGAACTCATTTCAGTTTTTTTTTCTTATGGAGTTTATCACTTGTTGAGTCACTGGCCACTAGAGTTTTAGTCACAGATGGCAACTTTGCAATTTTTTATTGGTATGATGGGTCTTTGTAAAGTTTAGATTAGCACAGTGTTCACTAAAGTCACTGGGGTGCAAATGATAAGAGCGTGAGGTTCGAGTAAAGGCGCGTATGTTCCCCGGCGGCGTCAGTTGCGCGAATTTTTGCGACAGTCGCGCGCTACGCGCGGTGACTCCGCGGTGGTGAGGCCGACTGGTCCTCCGTCCTCCTCGGCGACGCACTCGCGCGGCCCTCCCTACGCCTCCGGAGGCGGAGCCTGCACGCCCCTCAGCGCGCCACAATTGCAGCCGAGCGACTTTTTAGTCGTCAATGACGTCAATTACTGCGCGATTTTTTCCGCTCGATCGATTTGTTCTAATGAGTTCTAATTGCATTTATTGATAACTGCGAGTGTTTAACTTTACAAAAGACACCGGTTGACGCAATTTTCTTAATGTGTTGGCTTTTTGTGTTACTTTTATTTATTAGTCGCGCTAGCTGTGCTGACTTACCTAATTATGGCGGCTCTTTAGTAGGTGTCATTTAATTATCATAATTAGACGAGCCGCGACCTCCTTGATGAGAATACATAGAAAAACCACATTAAGTACTGGTAATTGTAATCGACATAGTCATCCTTTGTCATCGTATTTTTTTATTTTAATGAATTCTACATATTTTCCTATGTGGCTTAATTGAATATGTCACGAGGCAATGTGTTTGTTTTGTCGACATGCTTATCCCACGAGTGTTTCCTAAACTACAACATTCTTATGCGGCAAAAACTTAGAACTTCATTGGTGTATAATACAGAACACCTATGGAATTCCATTTTAGCAGCACTGTACCTCTTTAGTTAAACAATACCTAGGTACTTAAATACTTAAGCACCACTACTTAAACCATAAATAATATTCACAATTAGCGGCAACAAATTCGCTTTCCGCTTATTTTAATTTAGCCACATAAATTGAGATAGCGTGGGACCCCTAGCTAAATCAACATTGACAGATAATGAAGGAGAAATATGAACTGAGGTTTAATAGGGCTGTCTCATTTCGAAAAATACATTGTTTTAGAAAAATCTCGGAGCTTTGGTGGCATTTTCACTATGGTATTTACAATTTTTATATCCTGAAGTATGTGAATTTTTTAAAGGATATACCATTAAAACTATCTATTGCTTCCAAGATACTCGTGAATTGTGTTTATAACTTAGGTACTAAGTAGATAAAAATTGGTTCATTTCCTCTACTTACTCTAAGATTTCTTCAAAAATCCTGATTTTACTCACCAGTTAATTATAGAACAAATTCTAAAGGTCTTCCCTACTTGTGAATAAACAGTAGAGTAATGCGAATTATTATTGAGTCCTCTAAACGTCCACTAGGTACTGCACATAGGCCTCCCCTAAATTGACGAGAATTGCCCATAGGTACTCACCGCGTTTGGTATGCCGGTTGGTGAGCGCCTTAAAAAGATACTTCACCAATGAAAAGTCGCTCATTGTAACCACCTTTTGTCCTAATAAGAGCATACTTGAATTCAACGAATTCAAAGAGAAAGTTGAACCAATTATTGCCAATCCTTTATCTTAGCTGATAACCCTCACCACACCTAGGCAGGTACTCTGATTGTCACAGTTTCTATACCTACATTCTCTATTTGTCGCCAAGTCATAAATTCTAGTTAGTCTTGTACGGAACCGCTTGAGGCGGCAATGGATTTACTCAAACCTGTCGTTCGGTTGGACCCTAATATTTATGTTCGTGTTAATGTAAATACTTTAATTGTGGTATTTGATTAGTCGTTATTTATTGTTGTTTGAAACGGGACCTGATTTTGCAATTTGATTGTTATAGATTAATGTTTGTATTTTGCTATCAATTTTGTGGACAAACTCTGAAATGTGTATAAGTAGGTGTAGGTGGCTTTTTATGGCTATTTAAGTTTCATACGTATTATATCTATTACATGTTTATCTATGTACAGGCTATGCTTTACAATTTTAATCCATTTGTATATCAATCGGGTTTTCCCTTTCAAACTAAAATCAAAAATCCATGTTTAAGATTAATTTTGTCAGCCTGTACAAAACGGCTAAGCAAAAGCTACCTTACAGCCTCAGCGTAGCCTACAATTTTTACAATTACCTACAATCATATTTCGTCGTGTCGGCCTTGTGGGTAAAGAACCAACCTCTCGAGTATGAGGGTGTGAGTTCGATTCCAGGTCAGGCAAGTACCACTGCAACTTTTCTAAGTTTGTATGTACTTTCTAGGTAAATCTTAGACACCAATGGCTGATAAAAAGGTGAAGAAAAACATCTTGAGAAAACCTAGACTATAAAGTCTGAAATCACCAACCCGCATTGAGCAAGCGTGGTGATTAACGCTTAATCCTTCTCCGTGTGACAGGAGGCCGCAGCCCAGCAGTGGGGCAATAAAAAAAGGCTGTAACAACAACAACAATCATATTTAGTAAGTACATACATGACAATGACTACACATCACTAAGGTACACCTATGTACCTAGGTACTTTCCAGATACAATCAAATAAAAAAAAACAATCGAAATGAAAACTTCAATTACAAATCGAATTCCATCGATATCAATTCTACCTCACATCATCTACCACTAATAACACACTTTTTATTTATCGACCACCATTTCCAAACAAAAGCGGTCACATTTAATCAACTTCTACCAATATTTGTGAAGTAATCATTGAATTTGTATTTACAATACTAACTCCACCTGCGGTTTCACCCGCATCACGTGAAAACCTTTGCACAAACCCGGATAAAGTAGACTATAGTCATCATCCTCCGAGCCTTTTTCCCAAACTATGTTGGGGTCGGCTTCCAGTCTAACCGGATTCAGCTGAGTACCAGTGCTTTACAAGAAGCGACTGCCTATCTGACCTCCTCAACCCCAGTTAGTTACCCGGGCAACCCGATACCCCTTGGTTAGACTGGTGTCAGACTTACTGGCTTCTGACTACCCGTAACGACTGCCAGGGATGTTCAATGACAGCCGGGACCTACAGTTTAACGTGCCATCCGAAACACAGTCATTGGTGTCTAAGATATACTTAGAAAGTACATACAAACTTAGAAAAGTTGCATTGGTACTTGCCTGACCTGGAATCGAACCCGCGCCCTCATACTCGAGAGGTTGGTTCTTTGCCCACTAGGCCACCACGACTTTAGTATTCTTCTATAAATGGACTATGTAACACAGAAAGAATTTTTCAAATCGGACCAGTATTTCCTGAGATTAACGCGTTTAAGCAAGCGAACAAACACACAAACAAACATACTTTTCAGCTTTATAATATTTGTATTATTGCAGTCCTGGTTGGTGCAACCGGCGTCTTCAAAGGCACAAGCCAGCGGGGTGCTCAACCCAATTATAAAGAGCTCGCTGGTCCTATTTGTATGCTAATGCACTCATTACTGAAGACAAAAAGGGTGGTTTGGTTTTATGGACGCTTGAAGGGTTAGAATTCTAATGGTTTTGTGTGCTGGCTTGGTGGCCTGCGACAGTGCACTGGATTTTTTTAACCGGAAATGTTGCTTACTGCTTGCGCGTTGCGGTGAAAGCTGACCTTTTGGTTGATGTTGGTTTCTCGGTAATCGAAAAAAGGGTGTTGATCATCGAAAATAGTTAAAAGAATATAGAAATATGTAAACGCATATCTTGTCTAAGTAGATGATAATTAGGTAAGATTTAGTACTGAAATATCGATAATTGCGAAGTACACTATTTTTCAGTTATTTTTCTAAGAAAAAAATGGTTTAAAACCTTCGTGGGTTTTTTTTCTCATTAGTAGATGAGCTACATGAATTAGTTTTATAGAAATAAATCAAGAGCTCCTCATATCAATATTTACTTACTTATTTTACAACTAACATACATTTCTTATACGCTCTAATATCCAGTTTAATTTCTGAACGATTTTCCATACCATACAAAAAACGTGGCTTCAAATATCAGTCACAAAAAAAACTACCGCTACTTATAATATCAATCGGTATCACAATGCTTCGAAACTACCCATTAACCAATATAACTTGATCTATCAAGACGGCGCCACTGTGAAAAGACTTCTACAAAATCCAGTCCAAATAATCTTAGTTCGGCATTTCTCCACGGGTCAAGTTATACTGGTTATGTAATACACTTATATGTATTAAGTTTTTATATAAGGCGTTATATTGAACTGAAATGTATAGTCATCGGCGTTTAGTTAGTCACAAAGGAGCCGACGCGGTTACAATGAACTACCGTTGTTTGTTTGTCAGTATTGTGATGGAGAGAACTACTATTGAATCAATAAATAGATTAAGAAGGCGTACTTTGTAAGCGATATGCCGACTGAGTTTTGTTTTGGGGATGTGTAGAGCTACTTATAAGTTTATATGGGATGAATTATTACTTTATGTAACTTAAAGAAGGCATTTGAGTAAGTAGGTATACGCAATTTTTCAAAGTAGAAAGTATTAATCTCAGAATTTGAGGAATCTGAAACTTTCATGTTTCATTGCACGCATAATTTTAAGGGATACAAGGGCATTGGACGCATTTTCACCAGACGGGGTCTTTCTATTCTATGAAACTCAAAATGCTTTCCAGAAGTAAACTCTGAGATCTTTCCACAGAATTTAATTAAGCACGAAAGTGTAAATCCCATTCCACATCTCATTGATAAAATTAGTTAGCATTGTGTATTAAAATTCTGCTACTGGTTTTTACACTTCATTCAAAAACTAATCACCATCCAGTCCCAAAAATACAATAAAATTGCAATCTCACGCCATTTTCCCAATTGAAAATACAAAACGAGCGAACAGAATCCCATTCTATCCTTTCTAAGACCGTAGAAATCAATTTTCTTGTATTCCCTAAAATCCGAAAAATTAACACACATGAGAAAATTGAAACATTCTTGTTAAGTTCCTTGGATCATTTAACCAATTGGAGCCACCTTTAGCGGAAATTTCTATGCGAAAGAGTCTGCCAATTTATGTTGGGCAGCAACGCTCGTCACATTGGTAACGCACGCACTTGTCAAAATAAATTGTCAAAAACAATACCTGCGTGACGGGGCCTTAATTATATTTTGCTCAAATGTATCTACTGATTGGCGTATTCTGTATCATATTAAATACCTAACATCTCACCTCTAACCTGATCAACCAACACAACAAAGTCAACTTTACTTTAAACTTGACGTAGGTACTTATATGTAGGTATATTATGTATTATGACCAGCGCCGGTCTTATATTTTCCTCAGAGAGGCAGGCACGAAGCAACGGTGCCTCCAGTTCCTCAAATGCTCTAAGTTTTATTCCAAAATTTTGGCTACGGAACCGTGCACATATGTTGTGTCCAATTTGACGGCGTGCCTCAGGCGCCTGCACAGTTGCAAGTCACTGGCGTGCAATCAGTATGCGCTTGCGTCGTCTTTGTTTCAAACGCCGCCGCTTGGCGCCAAAATATTGTACCGTGGTTACTGGTTGTGTTGCCAGTAATATGTGGCGAATTTGGGGGTTGGAAATGTGGTGGCTTTTGAATGGTGATTTTAATGAGTTAAGGTTGTTTTGGGGTTTAATTGATTTTGATGTTTTTGTTAGGAAGATTTTTTCTAGTTTTAACGATTATATAGATTTTCACTAATTTCTATTAGTTCACTACCTACTACTTTACATATTATTTCTAGTATTTTCCTTTTAGTGAATAGCTCTATTAGTTTTATTTAAGCTTAGAAAATGTATCTTCCCTATCCAATTAATAAAACCTTGATCAAATCAATAACCTTTGACACTTAATTATAATATTACATAAGTACCTATGACAATAAACAATTTCCAATAAAAATACAGACCTCTTGGCAACACTTATTCAAATTCATGGCACACACAATCAAAAGTTGATATTAATTAACTGCCAATCGATATATAAAGTAATAAAAAATGGTTCAACTCTCAATTTAAAATCTTTCTATACGGCCAGTATTATCTTCAGACGTGTTCTGAATTCAAATCACATGGCTTGTCAAAGTATATGCGAGGGTAATTGGTAATCAAGGATTGGGAGATTTCGTAAATGGACGTGTAAAGAGAGAATAATCAGACACATTTTTAAATTACGGGAACTCAGCTAAGATGTGAAGGCAAGACAACTGTTTCTTCTAGTGAAGTCTATTCGCTCTAGCAAAGAGAATTACATGATAAAATATCCACGAAATTACAACCTTTGCAAGGACTCGCACTGAGACAGGTTAATATATACCTATTTTTTTACATACTAAAGCTATAAGTATTAGGTGAGGAAAACTAATGTTCTTAGAATTTTTCAAGCTTCATAGCGTTACCAATTATCAAAAATACATTTCACAAACAACCAGAAATTCAATTAAAAACTAAAATCTCCTACAAAACTTGTTTAGTACCAATTTATTACCGCCAACCATAATAAAATTTATCTCAATTAATTTACCGCAAACGAGGTAGCTAATCTTAGGTTCACAGCTTGGAGCATACAAGCACCGGAGACGCCGGCTGGTAAGCCTTCACTTCTGCCAAAGTTACGAAAACATGCCTACGCCCTTCCGATGCCGACTGTTCGAAAGAGTTACCACGGCCCTGACACACGAAGGGCTCAAATAGGAACATGGTGGATTTTAGTCAGCAAGAGTCTGACACTCCCTCACGCTGCAGCGTCATTTGATGATTTTCTACCATATAACGGGTACTAAAACTCCAGTCATTCTCATAAGAATGTAGTTTGCTTCTATGTTCGTTGTATGCGTGCCTAATGATGTAGGTAATCAAAAATGCATGAGTGAGCTGTCACCACTTATTTTTTGCATTACCTCGCCCTCCGCGCCTAAATGCGCAGCCTTTTTCGCATAACTTTCAAGCGGTTCCAGTAGGTCCAATGCTCTAAGGTTTACAAACACAGTCACTGTTTCAATTTAACTAAAGCTTCCGTATATACGATCTGCCGCCATACAGTCGTGGTTAACGCCCACTAATTTAATTTACATCTATTCATTTGAGCCAGATGTATGGGTAAATCATTGGTTTTTGGATGCTAACTGATAGGTATTTTCTCAAGTATCTTCTAAAGGGTCCTTATTTATAAACACCCATTTTCAGCTTTGGTTGGTTCTTCGCCTTGTACGGATTTCCAAAATAAGTAGGTAGAAAAAGGAAAGAAGAAATGTGAGATCACTTTTAAAAAAGTATGTCAAAATCTACAGAAACTATATAAATATGTTACAAGTTAAACATTTAATAGTTAAGACGACCTTTCTTGCGCTGCCATTGAAAACTCTTTTGGTGATTCAAGGCTTGTACTTTAAACCCTATATTAAATCTTCTAAGATACAAGATTGTCTGGCCAGAAGTCTATGTACACATCAATTCAAAATAGGTCACATGATACAACCACTAGTTTCTTACTTCTTACAAACGCAGTAGCTAATCTTCGACCATCTTTTTAAATAAACAATTAATTATAATCATAATTTATTTATAATAATAACTGCTTCCGTGTAATAGGTACCTCATACCGCATACCGCAGTGCTGGTACCGCCGTGTCCACGCCCATTAATTCAATTTACATCCCTCTCTGTTGCTGTACAGTTGTGGACAATCGTGTTAGGTGTGGGCACTGATTTAATGTTTAATTTTGTTATTCAAACATGACCCAACCTAGGAACTGTTGATGAGTGAATACACAATTTATAAAAATATGTTCTTTCACGGGAAGGTAAGCTCTCAGAGAGTTTTTTAGACAGATAAAGGGAAAGGAAAGCGAAGAAAACGTCTTATTTTATACCCTGTAAAAATGGATTCAAAATACGTTACATTCCGTTTACTGATGACTGTATCAGACTGTTTTTCTTCCTCTAGTGTAGGTTGCTTCATAAATAAAGCTCGGCTTCTTACGTCTACCAAACCAACGAAGCAGGCAAGAAGTTAAATATCAAAATCCTCTAACCACTTGTGTATCTAACAGTACAAATGTTTGAATAAATGAGCGACGATGATTTGCGAAACAAGAGGCTGGCTTGTATTAGCTCAGTAATTATTCGACTCGGCGCCGGCTGCCCTACGCGTCTACTATGTTCTGAAGTAGCTGATACTCCTGTCTGTAGTTGTTTTGGAGGCTTTGACATTTTTAAATAGGTATCAATATTTTTGTCAGTGTTATCAGTGTCAGTTATCAGTAGGTATTCAAAATTACTATTTTTTGTACGCTCCATGATGTCAGTAAATGGAAACTGAAAACTTAGTGTTAAATGTTGCTCAAACATAATTCTACGACTTTCACACTTAAGCCTAAACTTAAGTCTAGTTTCAGTAATAGTCGCTTAATAGCAGTTTGTGAAGATAGCAGTAATATAGGATCGAATACTTCTGTACCTATATTTTGCTTACCATTATAGTTCAGAGGACGATGGTCCCTTTTCAGGGTCAACCAAAACAAAAACTGACCTTCTACAGGACACTCCATTCTCACACTCAAATTAAGGTATACGCACCAACACCCTACACCTAAGAATTCACCATATCGTCACGTTCACCCAAAACTAATTAAGAAAAAAGTAAGGTAGCTGCGCCTATTACCGTCCACCAATAAATTGCTCCAAATTGAGTTATCGAGGATCAGTGGTTTTTTGCTGAGAGCTCGAGAACGTAAGGGTTGTGGTTCGAATCGGTGGTCATACAGCTTTTTGTTGAAGAACCAAGTTTAATGACTCGAAGGCCTTGAGACGTCGCTGATTGAAATTTTGTTTAGGAATTAATGGTTTGACTTTGAGTTATGTAATACAATATAGTTTGTATATTGGTTTTATGCTTTATTTTTGCAACTAAACTTTTGTTGGATATTCTAGCA
Organism: Helicoverpa assulta; assembly: GCA_963856015.1. Classification (NCBI taxonomy): domain Eukaryota; kingdom Metazoa; phylum Arthropoda; class Insecta; order Lepidoptera; family Noctuidae; genus Helicoverpa; species Helicoverpa assulta. Next base: position 3,702,524 of record CAWLCW010000008.1, read on the forward strand.
GGATCATCAGTCACAGTTACGAATTCGTAATTATTTATAAAGTAATTAACTTAATATGAAACCGTTATTATTCTTAAAATAATATTTGTAAGTTTTCGAGCATTAGGTAATTACCTGCCCACTGACTCCCACATTAAATAGTACACACTAATGACATGCTAGGTATATGAAAAGATAGGTAAATAAATAAGTAACACCATTTTACAGTCTTAGACCACGTTATGATAAATTACCACTATGGTTGAATATGCGGGTATGTACCTCTAAGTAAACTAGTGTTTAAATATAATTTACGACATCGGAACTGTTCTAAATAATTTATGATGATGACGTAAAATAAAAAAAATAAATTACGCCAATGTACTAAGTATAAATATTTATTGCGTTTACTTTTCAATATCAGGCGTTTAATTGTAATTTTATTTATTGATGGACGTTACCCGCTATTTCACTCGTAGGTACTTATTTATAAAAAAAATGAAACTTCAGAGAGGCTTTAAAATCCAAATCAGTAGGTGTAGTACTTACATGATTTCCTGATATAAAAGTGATCTACCAAACAAATTCGTCAGCTGCAAGCATATTTTACAGCCTGCGGAAAAAATGCATAAAAGGAAACTATCATTAAATACACATAACATATTGAAGTTCATTTATACATTTTGAAAGTTAGAACCTACCGTCTAACAGTAGATAGGTACCTACTATAGGATTTTTGTCTAAATCATGTAATGTATAGTACTTAAAAGGGGACACGGTTATGTGTATGTTTTGCGTAAGTTGTCTACTGTATTTTATTTAATGCAAAAAATTGGAATAATAATAGAGACTCACTGTGTTTAGTGGCATAAAAAAATAATTTCCACTTTCACCGAAATGTAAATATAATACACCTTAAAAAAATACACCTTAATTTGCACACCTAAATCACAGCTAGAAAACTAACCACTCTACCAAAAGTAATTAAGGACGAATTCTAAATAAATATCGATTAAATCAAACACGATTGTGTTTCGATTCGATTAATCGCGAAGCACTTTAAATTCGCTCACAACACGCAAATAATGTTTTAATTCAAAACACTCTTTGGGAATTCGATAAAAGGTTAAAAGAAACATCGAAACTCGAAGCAAATAATGCTGGCTGATAACGTTAGCACGAACTCGGGCCGAATCATCCAAACTGTGAATTAGATCCAATCAAATTCCAACCTTATTTTATATGCTATAAGCTCCAAATTACCTTAACAAATGCAGTTCGTGACAGTTCTTAATTTTTTTCCAAAAACGAATCATTGGGTAAAGCTTTCCATTAGCGGGCACGCGCCGAAGTCGACAAACAAATGACATTTATAAAGAACTCGATTTGAAATTTGTTTGAAATCGGAACGTCTCGGCCGATACAAATGGCGTCTAGACTTTTGATAACGGCCACGTAACCACAAATAAAAATGGATTGCATTCGAACGATTAACTATTGTTTTTGATTTATTTAGTTTAGGATTTTTTACGTGTTTAATCTTTTCGGGGAAGAGGGTTGCAAACCGCAAAGCTTATTTTTTACCACAATTTCGTCACAAAGAGGAATATTTTTTTGTATTAACTACTGCATGAAAGCCTAAGACTTACTTGGGCCACTAAACATTACTAGTACAATCATTTCACACACGTTTCAAACCTACACAAATCAGCCCAACTCAAAAATAAGTTTAAAAAACTACAACCTCATTACAGGTATTCGATTACCCATAGTCAATAGTCATAGAGTCGAACCACTTTACACCATAGATAATGACAGATAAGAGCAAAAGCAAACATCTCGAATGGTTACGATCGATTTGGCGTCGTGATTGCGGTCGCGCCGAGGAAGTCGCGTGCGCATACAATTGATCGCGGTCGCTATCGTAATTGTTGCTTGGAGCTACAAAATGTATCGATTGGATAGATAAATCTCTGAATCTTTTTGTGGAGTAAGTCATCTATATTTTGGAATAATATTGTCCATAATGTAAAAGTCTTTTCAGGTATGTTAAAGTTGGTGTTAAAATAATTTATTTTAAATATACTGTCAATTCAATGATCTTTAAAAAAAAAAATTCAAAATTGAATTTATCATCATCACCAGCCTTTTTATCGTCCCACTGCTGGGCACAGGCCTTCTATCACACGGAAAAGTATTGAGCGTATCAATTAATATGGTGGCTAGTGGCTATTTCGCAATTTTTTTGATTCGAGTCTATTCAAGTACTGAAATATCAGCAAAACAAACAACGTAAGCCTTTTCCAATAATATTAACGTAACACGAGGCATTTACAAAACCGCAATAAGATCGGATTGTGAACCGATCCGAAACAATTGCCGACCGGCAGCCATTAGAAATAAGAAAACTATTATGGAAAATTATCGTTATGCAAACGGATTATTTGAAATGGCTGTTTGATGTTGTAAAATTATTTTATGCTTAGATGGATTATTGCTTTCTTATAGTTTTTTTGAGTACTTAGCCTAAGAATCTATTAAGAGGGGCCTATTTCAGAGGTAATGTCACTCGCCACCTTAGTTTTACATATTTTAAAAATTTTACTTTAGAAGTCACTATCAGTCTCAGTTTTTGGTGACAATTTATTTACTTATTTATTTATTCACAAACACAACTATCATTACAAAATATTAGAAGGATTAGACGATGTTACATTATAAGGATAAAATTATACCAAATTATGATGATAATTCAAGGTACTGCATAGCGATACTTGGCTTCGGTGATAATTTAAGTCTAAGTGTAAAAAGTCATATCAAGAATGTTTAGTATCTCCTAAAGTGGAGTATAGTTAAGTACGATACGTTCCAAGTACCACCAAAAAATCGTGACACATACCAACAGAGTACCAAGTGAACCAACTAAACAGTCCCGAGTCAACGTCTGCGGTTTGCCTTGCCGTCCAAATTGCCGGATTGCTGGTCCCAGTTGTTAGAGAGCCATTAGATGCGGTTTGTCTACTGGGACACTCAACTGTGTAATGATCGTCATTACGGATTACCTGTGGTGATGGTCTTGTACATTTTTGTGGACGCGGGATAAGCTTGTAAAATTTCGAGTTACTTTTGGTGCCATTGAAATTTTTTTGTACTTAGTCGTTAAGGGTACCAGTAAGTTTGACAACCAGTCTTACCAAAGGGTATTGCGTTGCCCGGGTAACTGGGTTGAGGAGGTCAGATAGGCAGACATGAGGCACTCCTTGAAAAACACTGGTACTCAGCTAGATTCGGGTAGACTGGTAGCCGACCTCAACATAGTTGGGAACAGGCTCGGGAGTTGATGATTTGATGCCAAAGAGTGCATGTTACGTGTGCTATAAAATTAAAAGACAAAATGAGCGAAATGTTTCTTACATAATTAACAATACTGAAACCACGAAATTGAAATGTAATGGGAAGGAATAATTTTCTGAGAAATAGGTGCTGCCTATTTCAGGAGGCAAAGCATAATGATAAAAGATTGTTGGATCAGAAACAAAGACTGTATTATCTTATTGTATCACCCACTAGGATAGGTCAATTCGCTTCCTGAAAAAACTACCAACTCACGAACCCGGATGACCAGTAACCAAGTCTTTTTTATGCTGGATTTCAATGAGTTGTTTATTTTAAATTCAAAACAGGCCACCTACGCCTACGGTCTATTAAAATTTGCAAAAAAATGGGGTTATGCTGCCTAAGCACTTAGCAATTTAAATATTTTAAATGTAGTTAACTTACCTAATTTATTAGTCACTTAAATTTCAAATGCGCGAATAAATAAATTTCACACCAATATTATGTATAATGTCAAAAATTTGCGTGTAACAACTGTGTGTCAATGTCAACACACAACCTGCTTCACGCACAAACATCTAAACGGATTTTGATGAAACGTTGATGAAACAAAGTTTTATCGTTTAAACATCTAAACAAAATTAAGGCTACTTCTCATATGGCGCTTAGGGAGCTTAAAGTAGCTACGGAGTTTCTTGCCCGATCTTCTCCATAGAAAGCTACTTTTGGAATGGGCAACTAGAATCGTCCGTGTTTGTAAAAGCCTAAATAAGATGATTTGATTATGTCTCAACTCAGGAAGCGGGCGAAACCGCTGGTGGAAGCTAGTATTACATGACTGTCTACAAATTGCGTCAAAACTTAATTAAAATCGTATATTAGACATTGTTTAACTTGCATTCATTATAGAATGTTCCTTCAAAGATGCTCGGTCAAAGAATTTAATTTGCATGGATTGAATAGATAGATTACATAATAACATTATGTCAATTTTGGCTTTATTAAAAACAGGTGCAATCTATGCTAAGTAGTTACTTTTTTTTGCTTTTTGCGTAAGTGTTAAACCTATTAATTAATCATATAGGCTTAGTATTATATGCAAAACAGATTATGAATTATTTATCAAATTGTAATGTAAGTTAGGTAACCTTTAGAATGGGCGGAAATATACCTACATTATAAAAACCAAAATTAAAAAATAAAACGGATAAGCTACTATCATCATATACTTCAAAACCCACTTTGAATAGTTTGAGCAGTTGTTACTGGTAGTCAAAAGCCAGGAAGTCTGACAGCCAGTCTTACTAATGAGTATCAGGGCACCTAGGTAAGTAGCTGGTTCCAGGAGATCAGAAAGGCAATCGCTCCATATAAAATACTGATACTCAGCTGGCAAACTAGAAGCCTAACTCAATATATAGCCTATATAGCTTCAGGGAAAATGCTAGTGAGCTCTATTAAACCCAGTATGCACTTATGATAAGTATGATCAAATTGAGCCTTGATTACAAAATAAAAAACAATGTAATTGGCTGAAGGTATGAAGTCGATTTTTGAAGAATTATGGGCTAATTTAAAGAACACTCATTTATCTGTCCTACACAATATAAGTTTTTTCTATACAAATTCATTAAAAGAACTACTTACCAATTAAAAGACGGCTGTCACCTTTTCTGACCTCTAAATCTTTTAAAAAATCATAAAACAACATTATTCCATAATAGGGTCTAGTGTACTAATAAAAAACCCTTGGCTTATTTGGGAACAGCGTCCAAAACCGTTTTGTGGAGTGTTGATAATTTTCTATTACGAATTCAATCAACATAAATTAGATTTAATTTGGCCGATGACGACCTGGCTACGGTTTCATCTCGCCCGATTATAAAGGTTGGGTACACACAAAATTATGGATGTTTTTTTTAAGATTTTATTCTTAAAAAGTTTATAATTATTATATTTTTCAGAAACAAAATTATGAAACTAATTTTGTAGATGAATACTTACCTACGCACTTCAGAAAAGGGTTAAGAATAAATTCAAACCGTTATATTTTTTAACAAGCCTAAGCCCATTTTTTTTTTGCATTATAAAGACTCTTCCACAATAAGTAAAAGAAAAAATGCAAACTAAATTATTTTTCAAAGTTTTTCGGCAGTATTTTTTTCTATAAAATGTTATCGAAACTTCTTCAAGTCTCAGCAGTGTGTAACGGCCCTTAGCGATCATCCGCTTTTGTGAATCCACGTTGATTACTCATAATCAATGTTTTTTGTTTATTTATAGTTTAAGAGCCGAAATGAACGGAATCGAATGGATATTATACCTACTATGTATTTATGTATATGTGTGTGTGTTATGTAAACCTGTCTTAAATCAAAATTCATATACCTAGTTACCTACATTCGACCTCTATTTTAAACAATTGTAAATTAGGTCTAATCCATTGTATTCAATTAAATTAAAAATGCGAAATAATTTGAATGTAAAATGATTTAAATTGCCTAAATTTTGCAAAAAATTAGCTCATTTGCATTTTCGAAAACATCAAGCGACCTTGTGACTTGCGGTTTTTGATTTCTTACATAATAAATACTTAGTTACATTAATTACCGACTTTACATTAATTGTGTCAATTCACCTTCAGTTCAATCGATTACTGCTAAATTCTAGTATTTAAGTATCTAAGCAGAAGATCTAAGAACTAAGACCAATATCACACCCATACCTATACCATAGAATTTGAATCGACCGATAATTTTTACTTCTTGCCTCATTAATTCCACAATAGCTGTCAAAGCATGGAGAACAAAATGACAAGCAGAGATGACATAACGAAGAATCTCCTTAGAAAGTAGCGCACCAAAATGCGGGTGTGAGGGGGACGAAAATGTGACTGTCTTCGCCCTTATTGAACCCGGTTTTTTAATACCAAAAATTGTTGACTGGTTTCAAAGAATTCGAACGCCTCGTTTAGTTCACTCGTAACTGATCATTTTGATCATGCCCACCGTATGTATTTGACGTAGAATAAGGCGTCTGACCTACCTGTATTATGGCATCTCCGCTCGTCTTTCCTTACTCCGTGCTATTGCCTAATTAATTCTACAATAACCGGCAAAGTCTGTGATTACCCGGCCAATGTGTGAAATACACTTTAACGAGCGGTTAAAGCTATTATAAGTCGTTAAATGTTTTCACACTTCGGCAATGTCTATTCAGTTATTTTAATTTTACTTAGGTACATTTTAACACTCATTAAAATTTCGCAATCAGGAAACATCCGATAAAAAAACATCTATACTAATATTATAAAGAGGAAAACTTTGTTTGTTTGATTGGTTGTAATGGATAAACTCAAAAACTACTGGACCGATTTTAAATATTCTTTCACCATTATATACCATTATATTATTAGAAAGCTATAGGTATTATCTGCGAGTAACATATGCTATATTTTATCCCGGTGCGGGCAGTAGCTCCCACGGGACGCGGGTGAAACCGCGGGAAAACGGCTAGTTTGATTATAAATTAAAAGTAAGCAATTGTAAATATTATAATTAGGCTTTCTTAATAAATAATGATTTTACATAAAAAGAAGTTTGACTTTTTTTTTGCTGAATAATTGAATTTAAGTGTTGAATTGGTTAGATAGAGTTCCTACTGCGATATTTTTCATAATGTTAACATGTGCCGACTCACGTTCCCTGGTTCTGGAAGTACCTATATTCTTCTATGCCTACTAATACAATCATCATCAGCCTATCGCAGTCCACTGCTGGACATAGGCCTCTCCAAGTGCACGCCACTGAGATCGATTTTCGGCTTCTCGCATCCAGCTCCTGCCAGCCGTCTTGCGCAAGTCATCACTCCACCGTGCCTGAGGACGTCCTACACTACGTTTGCCGAGGCGTGGTCTCCACTCTAGAACTCGTTTACCCCAACGGTTATCGGTTCTTCGGCTAATATGGCCAGCCCACTGCCACTTCAGCTTGCTGATTCGGTGGGCTATGTCGATGACCTTGGTTCTCTGACGGATTACCTCATTTCTGATGCGATCCCTCAGAGAAATGCAATAAGATGTATATTTTTTTGATTGTGTGTATCCTAAAGGATCCAAAAGTAATAAAACGATTTGAAAAATGGTTATCCTTTTAGAAAGCTACACCAACATGGGCAATATTTTATTCGGATACGGGAAGAAGTTCCCCGGAACACGGGTGAAACCGCAGTATAACAGATAGTACCTAAACATAAAAATTTGAATATATCACACCCGAGAATCACTCGTCACATTTAATTATACTTAATGATTATTTTCTAAACTTTACAAAATACTAAGTACTTGCTAACTTAGTAAGCTAACATGTGCCTACAAAATAACTGTTGTATGTGTGATTAAGTAAAGGTGGCGGCGGCTTTCAAGTATACCTCTAAGTCTTGAATCCGAACGATTAATTACCAAACTTGCACATTGCAAGTAATTATTGCTAGAAAGAGTACTTGCAGACTGCAAACTTTTAGTCGGCCGATAGTTTGTTTCAACTCCTAAATCAGTATGAAGATGAATGGTAGTATGCACATTACAAAGATCAGGGGCCCGATTCTCCTAAGTTAATAATGTTAAAATTGAATAGAAATCGAATCACAATATGATCGCAATAGCAGTTTTAACCATATCGGGCATTCTGCTACTAATATAAGACCAATCGTATTCCAACGACATTCGATTGGTTCGCGATTGGTCTGCTATTTTGGTGATTTTGGTCTATATGGTAGTTTGCTCTACAATCATATTGCAATCGTAAATCATTTGCAGACAAAATAATTCATTATTGAATGACAGAAAAGGAAAAAATAGCGGAATGTCACATACGCTTCAATCGTAATTGAGTCGTGATTGGATCGCAGTCGAATGTGAATCGTATGTCGCTTAAATAAAGTTAGGAGAATCGGGCCCCAGGTATTAAGCCGGTATTAGATCGACTGAATACTTTAATGGGAATTAAGATTTTCTTTAAAAAAAAATTGCCTATCATCAGGTCACTGTCGGCCGACTGTTTAGACTGTAGTGTGTATTCAAAGAGTACGTCTATACAATGTTGTGTCAATTATGTTGGGAAATTATCTAATGTGTTATTAGTGGATAGTTTATGTGAAGAAATTGATAGATAAATGTTAGGTACTAGAAACAGCTGTGCTAAGGCTGGCTAATTTGTCGTTACGGCAAACGGTGCCTCTGATTATATATTATCGTGCTTCATCCCCGGTGCAACGAGAAATCAACAGTCATCTTTTGAGGCTATGGGCAGCCTGCTGACAGCGATGCGGATTGTTCTGATGTTTCCTTGTTCTTATTCTCTATAAATGAATAAAATAGTAGCATTAAATTAATAGCTTCTCGGCAAAAAGGGATTCCCTTATTTTCGTTTTCCAGTCTTAAGTTTACCATCTCGTGATTTACCTGCTTTTCATTAAGAAGATGATTTAAAACATGAAAACTCAGGCATATCATCAAACAATTCCAAAATTTCTCTAGAAAACTGATTAAACCCCAAACAGGAAACAATAACAGTTGGCCCAGTACCATATGTTACTATTAGCGATAACTAGACATTTATGGCATATCGATATAAATAGAGAATCGATTAATTTCTATAAAATGTTAATTCTATCATCAAACAGAATCCAGCTCGTTATACTAATCAATGTATAGTGCTATAAAAATTTATGTTAGGGTATGTTGTAAATAATATTATTACTAATTGGGCCTCGCCAGTGTTCTTATGTATTGAAACTATTAATTTTGTGAACACGGAGGAAGGAAAGATAGCGGATATGCTGTCGGGAAGATAGGTCAGGGGCCTTCTTGTAGGTCGAACGGCGTACGGTAGGCGTGATCAGTTACTAGAACTAACGAGACGTTCGGGTTTCTTGTCAAATTATATCCAAGATGTCAAAAATTGGTCTTGATCGATTGTTGATTTTATTTTGAAAATAATAGAACCCTCCATAGAATGGTTGCAAAGGCGATGTCAGTAACGTTCCTCGTCCCCCGAACACCCGCATTTTGGCGTGCTACTTTCTGACATCTCCGGTAATCATTTTGTCCTCTATGGTTTGTGTAATTAGTAGTATTTATAAAATGTATTATGACTTAATTGATTACGTGTTTTAGCGCAATAGTCATAGAGCGCCGGTTTGTAATTGTTTTATTTGGTTAATTGGTGGGAAAAGATACTATTAAGTTCGCCACTTGCGTATCAATATAACAAACTAAGATAATTGATTCAAATTAATTAAAAAAAAAACATTTAAAACTATTAGAAAAAACGTATAAAAGTTTAAGACACCAGATTTAATTAAAATTATGAAAAGAATACATACAAAAGTAGGTACATTATAACTATTTAACCAAAGATAAAGCAAAGGCTGAACCTTCCTTTTCGTGGCAAAGGAGGACAGCGTTTTTTATGAGATGTTGTTACCTCGGGAACGCGCTAACGAAAAGGGAAGAAATAACTAGGAGTGTGAATAAGTAAGTACTTCTCCAAATTCAAATATTTGAAAAGAGAAGGTTGACGGTGATTAAAAAAAAACGTATAACCCTGCGATTGGATATCTATTTTTTCTATTCCAGAAATCTGTGCAAAGAGGTGAGCAACTTGTACCTCGTTTTCTTTTTAATTATTTGGAACCAGAATTCTGAAACTAACACGATTACTTATGACCAACTAATTGGTGACACAAAATCGCCATGACGATCGTAAAATTAATTAAACATTCACTCTATTACAAATTAAACTCATTTAATTAGCAGTTAAGCAGATGGACAAACTCGTAATAAATATAAATCCTCTTTTCTGAGGCGAAATTCATGACGCAAGTATATCCATCACCATAACCAATCTAAATAATTATATTTTAATGATCAAAAGGCAGAAATTAGATTTGATTAATTTATTTAAAACCCAACATTTGATTGAGCTGATGTCTCTAAAAATCATAATTCTTTTTTTAATCATGTAATAAAATATTGAAGGCAGTGTTGTAAATTAGCAAACTGGAAATATATCGATGCCTATGTTGTGTGACGGGAGATGTAAACAAACACATAAGTTAGAGCGTGACACAACGATGCCAAATATTGAAGCGAAATTGATTCAACACAAAGCTTATTATAAATACTGCCGCATTAAACCGTGAGTGTATTTAAAATAATTTAAATGGAAACGTCCCAGCATCGTTTTACGTTCACAAAACGTCTTTATTCCTTCGTATAATTTACGACAAGCTATAAACTCCGGTACCTAAAGATCGGTGAATAAAAGTTAGCCAGGCGCAGGCGCTTGCACCAGCGTGGATTCAGCACTAAAAAATCGATCGCGGCGTTATCGATAATTGTATCGATAAACATTTGTATACTCGAATAGTCGTGGAAATCGATTTGCCACGCCACTTATTTAATCTGTCGATATTAGAAAATTCAATATAATAACAGGAGTTTAAATTTAATTTAGGAAATTGGTATAACTATGTGTGACCTTTAGAGCAATTTGAGTTTGTTAGTATACCTAGGCGAATGATCTTTTGATTGGTTTTTGAGTCATATTTGGTGATCCGTGACGTGAACGTTTTCTAATAAACGGACACGGTTACATCATTAAAGAATTTAGGTAATTTTAGAAAACATATTCTTTCAAATCCAATCTTTTGAGTTATATATTTTCTCGTTTGAGTTATTTTAATTTCTGCCTTATATTTATTCTGTTGATCATACCCGACAATCAATAAAACAATTGCCTCAGCAGCCGTACGACTAAGTAGAGTGATTTTCCCAAAATGATCAAATAATATGCATAACAAACCAATATCGATAAAATTCCCATCACTACTCGCAGTCTGCCGGCCGGCGAAGCTCATAAAATCTTATGATAAGCGCCATTATCATCACAAAGGATGCGTGTAATTGTTTGTCAAATAAATACTAATAAAATTTTGATGTTTATTAAATATAATTTTGAAAAGGACCCCTTTTATGTATTCTTGATTGTCGTAAAGAAAATAGTGCTTTACGATTGTGTAATCGACTATCGATATCGAACAAGCTGTTACGTTTAAGAGCCGCTCCCAATATTCTGTCTATCTTTTGTTTGGTCACTAGAGAAAGAATTTGACATTAGCCCCAAACAAGTACCGTCGTACCACAAAAACTTTTAAACGTCTGTTGAACACTTGACAAAAAATGTCAGATTATGACGTTGAAATGAAAAAAGTGTGGCAGCAAAACGGACCCTTTGTTTTGCTGCCACACTTTTTTTTAGATAAGTGTTCAACAGATGTTTAAGGTTTTGTAGTAAGTCTGGTAATGTCAAAGCCCTATCTCTAGTTTACATAACAACAGATAGATAGGATAATGGGATCGGCTGTAAGTGACTATAAAACTTTAGTTGAAAGATAATGAGGTTGTAATTAGAAAAGGTTGATTATGAAATATGATTTCCTTTCAAAAGTATTACAGTTGATTTACTATTTTAATGTACCATAATTGTTTTCGTATTTTATAACAAACAAACATCGTATTAGTGAATGTATTTATAGACATAGTAAGAAAGAAATTGAAAGGTCAAGCAAACCAAAATAAGTACCGTTGTTAAAAGTAAACGCATGACAATTGCAATAAGTAACACTTGTAATCATTTATTATTTTGTATGTTAAGTGTTATGTAAGTTTATTTTTCCTAAGGTGTTTTTTTTTTCTATTTATCCACGTGAAAATGTCCCTATCGTACCGTAGATGGTATTTTAATATCATCAACAAAATAATTACTTTATGAGAGAAAGAATGACTGAATTAACCCAACATCTAAAAGTTTCAGTTTTAAAAATTCTTCTATTAATGTTTCCCTCCCGTCTTTATCCTAAATTTTTCGACATGTCCTCGATTTAAAAAAGTCGGTGGAATCGCTATTTGTAAATCCTTGCAATCTAAAAAGCTGTTTTAAACGACTCCCCAAAAAGAATAAGTTGCATTCACTACAGGAATCACATCAATCAGGATGCGGCTAAGTATATTACGCATAGGTACCAAAATCTCAACTAACATTAAAATCAAACAACAATTATAATCACCACCAACTCCATTTAAAATCCGAAAATTCCCCACTAATTACCGAAACATACAAAATGAGTCTATACTTACGAAGTCACAATCTAGGCTCAAAACCGCAGTCACCCTATGAAGAGAGGAGGTCAGGTATAATTGGCTGATCACGTAGACTCGTCCCTTCACCCGGCCTTGGGTGACTAATGCCAAATTGGTGATGATTGTGTGTGATTGACGGTGAATCATTGCTATGTTGGATTGTGAGGGAGCTGTGGTATGACAGTGAGCGGGTAGCGGATTTGTTGAACGCTGTTTTCAAGATGGCACCGAAGTACCCGAAACAGGTGTTTATGCATATTATTTACTTATATTTCTTCTTCGTTTCCTATTATATTTTTGGGGTCGATTTCTTCGGTTCTGCTCCAGGGAATCCGGCCTAGGTTGTGTCTTTTTAAGCATCTTATTGAGGTATATGTTTAATTGTTTTTTATACATGTAGGTCTGTCTCAAGATGACCAGAAATAAAAGTATTGTATGTCCTCCCTTAGGGTTAAAACAATGTTGAATAAAAGTCTCTCGTGGCATTTACTATATTTACCATTTACTTTATCATGGCTAGATAGAGGCTTCTGCCATCCATCACCACTGAGTCAAATCTTTATATGTCTTCTGTAACCTCTGGCTTTAGCCCTATGAATGTCTCCGCCACTCTTGGCTCGAATCACGAAATCAACTACTTCATAAAGTACTTATTGTTCGCATTTCTTTGCGTAAGATTTAAGTTCAAATCGCTATCCGCTATCTATCTTACCACATCCCTACTCAGATCTCAGAGCCGTACCTACAAATTGGCCAAAGCCATATTTTGCGGATGAAACCATTGATATTAATTACATTAGGCTGTCATGGCGATTTTTAGACCGTAGTATGGTTATCTATGGATAGAAACGTGCGATTAATGACCTCAGTCTTGAGGGATTGAGTCATCCTTTTCTATTGAGGTATGGCCAATGTTAATAGATGATTTGTTTGTATGTGTTTCTAGTATTGAATGTGTTATAAATATTTGGAAGTAATTTAGTAAATGCAGTAACTGCTGACATAACCGTTACCATGATTCACTATGTTATTTTTTTCTAAAGGTTCTAGAATCTTCGAATTACTGTAATTATTATAGTCCACGTCATTTTTGTCCTTTCTATTTATTATTGCAGTTTTCAATATAATTATGGGTAAGTAATGGAATTGTACTTACATGATTAAAAGTCAAAAGAAACAAAGCGATTAAAAATAACTGTATTTATTTATTTATCACTATAATAATAATTACAAGGTAAGGACGGATTTACGATAGGAAAACTAAAAACTAAATTAACATGCTTACATAAACTTATTTACAATATCAAAAAATACACGTCTGGGTACCAAATCTATGTCTCAAATCTCAAAAAAATATTTACACTATTCTAGGCAACATAAAAATTTCCTAATTAACACATCAGATCAGCTCGTTGTCTTAACAATTCTAGTCTAAGTTCGTGCTCACGCGCAGCTAGCCTTAAGGCAGCGATGCTAGACGAGCGCACATCATCCATTACTGGTTGCATATGGAGGCTTTCACTGCCCGGCGATATCGGAGGCGACATGGACGGCGCTGGAGATCGTGCAACTTCGGGCGACAATCGGGAATGTCCGGACGACGGTCGGGAGAGATCGGGCGAGTGTTGCGAGAGGTCGGGCGCCGGTCGGGACTGCTCGGGTGAAAGTCGGGGCGGTTCGGGAACAGTTAAGTTCGCGAAGAGGGAGTGGAAGTGAGCGGGTGAAGTGGCGTAGAGTGGGGCCCCGAAGAGAGGCGGGCGCGATAGAGGGGAGAGGTATTGTGCTCCAAAAAGAGGTGTGCTTGCGTACCTGTAAAGAAATAACAGAATTAGTAATTGCTGCGAACGTTTTTTGTGATCATCGTCGCTAAGGGAAATTTAAACTGATCCCAATGCTAAAAAAATACAGTGCTTTTCTAAATAAAAATATGGCTCCAGGTTAACAAGCTATGGAACTCTATGATTCTCTTTGTATCAACTCACCTAAAAGACGCAAGTGCAGCATCAAAAGGCTTCCTCAGCCCAAAGCCAAGTTGTGACAGCGGGTGTGGAGGGCCCGGCAATGTCGCTGACGTGGGCAGCGGCTGGGCCCCTCCCAGGTACCCGCTGTATGGGTGCACGTGGGGCCCAACCTTCTCTTGTTTGCGCCATTTCGCGCGACGGTTTTGAAACCAGACCTGGTGACAAAGAAATGTCGGGTTTAGAACGTGGCTACAACTAGTTTTTCTAGAGAAAGGAATGTAGGCAAAGATCGAATAAGGAAAGTCATTAATAAAATTATACTATGTTACTTAAAAGGTGAAATGAAGCCTTAAAAAGGAAAAACATAACTGCGTATAAACATTATAGTACAAAAATAACAATCCCTGTATAATCAATTTACTTACAGCAACAAAATTAATTAATATAATGGCTTCACACAATACCGACTGTGTTAAATGTAATTATCATTATGCTAAAGCCACGGTTGAACTTTAAAAATGGACAAATTAACATCCACCTAGCAACATTAAATACTTTTTCCTCAATTTCGAAAATTATCGTATTATGCGATGGCAACACTCATTATGTACGGCTAATCAATTTCCACGTAGATTTATAAGCTTGCTTTCTAGCTTTTTTAATAAGTTTTTGAACATAATTAAACAATCAAGTAGAAAGTTTACGACCTACGGACAGTATTATGAGTGGGTATTTTATAAAAAACACAAGAAATCTAACATAAATCAAAGTTGATTAGGAGTCAGTGTGCGTGTTACTTGCAAAGGCCTAAACTGGACATAAATGGAACTCCTAGTCATTAGCCAGAGTTCGCTATTGAAGGCAAACTTAATTAATAGATACGCGTTTAGCTATGTTACGTGGACATGACTATTATTATTATTTATTTATTTATTATCTATTGATAATTATTTTAGTGTAAACTATTTATATTTTAATTATATCGGCGCCACAATTAACTTTATAGAGTCTATTAAAGAAATTGTTAAAAGATCTGCTTTCTGCCTCTCAATGGGACCGAACAGTTATTTTTTGTAACCGTTATTAAATTGTTCGTTGAAATGATTAATCAAATTGTGTTTCTCTTTAATTACTATATCAATTAAGTTATTAAAGTATACAAAAATATGACATCATATTAATCATACGTGTTTTGAAACTTCTGTCCGTCAGTATTATAGATTTAAATGTACATATGTGATTTATTAAATTTGGTAGCGGATTATAATTACATAAAATAACATAACTCGATATTTAAATCACAATTTATAATAATAATTATTATGTTTGATAAATAATAATTAACCTTGTGTGTCTAATCTGCCTTTGATATTCGAATAATTTCCGGACAAAACATTACCTATGTAATTTGTGAATGTAATGTAATATGTCCATGTAAATTCCTCGACATAAAAATAAATTACTAATTGCACTATTTTATTATAATGTCGCTTACACGTCGCATTTACATTGCAAAATGCATATTGACTCCTTATAGGAGCGCACTTTAATAGAAAAGATCACGACCGATACATACAAATTAATCTATCAACGGAATATCATGCTCCTCACATTTCAACGTAGTACCAACAAAAAACAAACTTTTTCCAATAAGCTACAAACGTAAAAAAAACTTATCAACGTTTTCTAAGTAATTGGCAATTTCCAACAAAGTCGTATTTCCAATTTTGCAGCGACTCGGACATTAATGAAAACATCCGACGGTCTCGTATGCCGTGATTAAGTGATCATTAAGGTGTCGTTCCACCGATATGTGTACGGGCGGAGTCGCGTTTCCCCACATGTCATATAAGGAAGGTTGATACACCACGGTGACCATACATCGACAACGTAATGACAGATATTAATCGCTTTAATCTCTTTTAATAGTGCACTTTGAGTGTGTTATGAAAAAACGAAATTCCCAACGTGACCTTTTTGAAAATTGTAAAATTTTAACGGTTATGCGTTTTGAGGAATTTATTTGCGTTTCCATAATGAGTTGGGCCCGAATAAGTAAATTGACATATTAAAATTACACCATATTAAGTATGTGAATAGGTTCAATACAAATACAGCTTGATAGGGCCATTATTAAGACTACAACTATTTGCTAATTATTTCTATATAAGTAAAAAAGAATGCTTCGAGTGTTTCTAAATCATATTTATTACAATATTAACACACAATGAGTGTTATTAACTTTATAAGTAAGTGCATAAAGAAATCATAAATCGTTGGTTTGTAACAAATTCCTGAGTAATTGTGTTATTGTTTTGTACAATTTATTAATTGTGCCGTGTCTTAAGCAATTCCTATTACGGCTGCATAGAATGATACTGTTTAATTTAATGATAAAAAAGTGAAACGTAAAAAACTGTTTTTGTTTTTGTCTACATAAACTCACTCAATTTAATTAATGTAAATTAACAATACTTAAATGGGAATGGTCCCTCTTTAATGTTACTTTTATATGGTCATAGTAAACGGACTAGCCAACTTTTTCTAAGTAAGAGTATATTTACTTTAAAATATTTACAACTCGGATAGTTTTAAACACGAGTTTTATTTTCGTTTTGTTGATATATTCAAGATACTAAATATACCTAATTATAATTTAAAAATAAATATTACTTCAAAGTTTTTGGATTTTTCGAAATATTTTTTTAATTTTCTTTCTGGAAATTGTACAGTCGACTGTTAACAGACTTGTCCAGACTTCGTTATAAAACGTCGACAGCAATAAAATCATGAGGCATAAATACACATAAATATAAATGTAATGTAACTGATTACTTGATTGGCAACACGCGTGGGACTGTTTGTTCGTCTGTCATAACTTTACTGCAACGTGTGAAAATCTACACTTTCACGTCTTATCTATGACTTGACTTACATAAACTGGGGTGTGATGGTAATGAGGTAATATAAAAATAGAAATAATCGGAATGATTTTTTTATTGAATTTAAGCCCACGCGCACACTGAAGACTAAACAGTCGGCCGACTGTAAGCCCGGTGGTGGTCTTTTTTTAGAAAATCGTGAATTCGATAACAGTTTTTAGTCGTTCTGATACCGGGTAAATACTTGATTGTTGTTGTGCCTATCTTTAGGTAATTCCATTCATGTTCATACTGATTCATGAGCCCAAGTCACTATCGGACGACTAAAAGTTTGCAGTGTGCAGATACTCTTAATTGAATTGAAATGTTGATTTATATAATTATGTTTGTTAAAAAAACTAAGAAAAACTAAAGTAATTTAAGTCACGTTTTTAATTTGAAATTGATTATAGTGTTCAATTAAAGTGTTTAATTTGCTCGTATCATTAATTTAAATTACAATACCTTCCTATAAATTACGAATGCGTCTACCTAATTGTTTTTTTCCTACGACGGTATATTATTCTGCGATTCTAATGAATAATCACTATTGACCTGCAGTCGCAGGTCTAGGATGTGGTCTTCCTTCCTTAATTGTTTTATTTTAATTAGTTTTTTTTATATATATATATATATAAATTAAAGTATGTAACACAGCCATGACCTATTCGACTTCCTTCGTGGGAAGTCAGTTCGATTTTTAAACAGCATCATCATTAAAAAAACATATTGAAAATATCATATCTTGAATATCAACATAATTGAATCCAACTGCGTAAATTAACTAGTGTTATTATCAAAAGCGGTATTTACAACTAAATTTTATGTGCCATATTAATAGAGTTCGGAATGTGTAAACTATTCGAGTGAGCGTGACTTGTGAAGCGGGCGTCCTGTCGCGCGTCTGCAGGGGGCCTAACGTGCGACTTTTTGTCGCACCGCTGACAAAACGCACTTTGATTTTATTACTTTACCTTAACCGACGTTTTGATTGACTTAATTATATCGCCTCAATGAATATATGGATGATCCCAAAATGCGGCCAGAGAACAAAAATTACTAATTTATTGTCGAAAAAAAATCGAATTTGTATAAATATCCTTACCTGTATTCTAGCTTCGGTGAGGCCGATTTTCAAAGCAAGATCTTCTCTGTAACAATAAAAATGTTTTATTAACATTGTTGTCTTAATAAAGTTGTTTTCTCAAAATGGAGTTGTGACCACTTCGCTGTTTTTATTCGCAATAATGAGGTATTTTAACACAGAATTAACTTCGAATAACCTTTTGCATAATCTATCAATACAATATTGTAGGACCAAACATTGATAATAGGTAAGTATGATTAAATTAACATATGTAAAAAATATGACTGTTTTAGATACCTATAATGTTTTTTTTTTTATTGTTTTACGAGGATAGTTTTTTTTTGTGTTGTAAATATCTATGTAAATGCCTGTTTAACTATAATATTAACATCATAATATGTTAAAACATAATGATTGGTGATGAACTACTATGGAACTATGCTTCGGGTACATATAAATTATTAAATTTTTTCACACTTACCTAGTAAAAACATCAGGATAATGTGTTCTTCCAAAAGCCTTCTCCAACTCATCGAGCTGGTAACTGGTGAAGGTAGTTCTGTATCTTCTCTGCTTCCTCTGAGGAATGTCTTCATCATCCAGGCCGCTGCCCGACCCTGGGCGCTCGTGCTCCATCGGAGGCAGGTCAGGGGTGGTGGAAGAACCGGGCTCAGAGACACCCATGATGAAGTGGGGAAAGTAGAAAATGATGGAGTAGTTCGAATTGAGTTCTGTAACAAGGAAAAGAGTATGTTATTGATGTTGTTTATTGCATTCCATAATGTACTTACATAAAGAGGAAATCTATACATCTATACATATAATAATCTATACATATAATAAATCTGTAAAAAAACTGTGTCTGTACATTGAATATATTAAAAAAATAATAATTGGGTGGGGTTTAGAAACAGTAATGGAACACAAATCCAAAAAAAAATTCTGTCTGTATGTCTGTATGTCTGTTTGTTTGTACACGCTAATCTTCCGAACTACTGAACGGATTTCAATGATTTTTTCTTTGTTGTATTGGTATTAAGCCGGGTCAACATATAGGCTATAATTTATCTTCGAAACTTGAAGACCTGATGCAGAACTCCAACAGACAAACAAAACTATAAGAGATACAAAAATGGTGCCATAGCAAAAATTGTTTCATGTGATGAGCATTTTCTGCTGAGATAATAAATTTGAAGATCTGGAACACCTTATGTGGAACCCCAAGAGCCCAGCTACTCTGTACCATATACATGTATGACGTTTTAGCAAAAGTTGATCAATCTGATAAGCACTTTCTACTGACTTATAAAAATTGAAGATCTAAAACACCTGATGTGGAATTCCAGGAGCCCAGCTAGACTATAGCATATAGAGGTGTGACGTTTTAGTAAAAGTTGTTCAATCTGATAAGCACTTTCTATTGACTTATAAAAATTGAAGATCTAAAACACCTGATGTGGAATTCCAGGAGCCCAGCTAGACTATAGCATATAAAGCTATGACGTTTTAGCAAAAGTTGTTCAATCTGATAAGCACTCTCTATTGACGTATAAAAATCGAAGATCTGGAACACCTGATGTGGAACTTCAAGAGCCCTACTACTTTAAATGTATAGAAATGAATGTTACAAAATAGGTATGGTGAATCAAAAAAAGTAATTCGTCCGCCTTTTACACAGATAACCCTAAAATAATGAACACGTATTTTTTCTTTTCTTTCTCTCACAAACAAAATAATAACGTAGATACAACACGCTTGAATTTTGTGTTAAGTCACTTATTAGTACAAATTTTACATCTTTTTTGGAAGGCAAACGTGGGGCCGAAGCCAACACGCTGAAACAACTTTAATGACATGGTGACACAAAACCGACGATTATTCCTTTATACACTATAGAAATGAACCCAAAGAAAGACAATCCCCGGTAGACGTCGTTAAAAAAAAAGACAGTCCCCGGTTCTGTAATAAACTATTGACTATGGAGGAAAACTACTTGGGCTATTGTGATGGGATGTTAGTGGATAAGGACATAGGAAACTATGGGAACTATGGCACCTCCCGATGACAATGTATTATTATACATGTAAAATTGGTAGGTGGAGACTCGCCACCTCACTTACTGGGCCCCCGGGAATGAGTCACTGAATAGAAACCAGAGGGCAACAAGGACATGAACGGCTGAAGGGTGAGGATACCTCTCACTTGCCACTTACCACGAGGCACCTACCCTCCGAGTAGGGCTACTAACCCAGCTCTAGCGACTCCACTCTGGACGGCCAATGAAAGCAAGCCAGAGGCGTGAGACCTAACCCCGTCATGGTTCACTCCGACAGGCCGGAGATGGGGGACAGTATACTCTCCCTGGAGCACTCGGTATATATAGCTAAGCGGGGTTGCTACTCCCCGTCATCAGCCTCAGATGTCCTGCGGGGCTTATATCTCATTATTATTGTCGTTATTATCTCAAAAGCCTTTGCCCCAAATTTTGTTAGGATCGACTTCCAGTCACGATGCAACTGAGTACCAGTGTTTTACAACCGGTTACCCGCTCAGCCCAACACCCCTTGGCAAAACTGGTCAGACTTACTGGCTTCTGACTACCCATAACGACTGACAAGAATGTTCAATGACAGCCGGAACCTACAGTTTAACGTCCCCTATTGGTATCCAAAATATACATAGAAAGCACATACGAACTTAGAAAAGTTGCATTGGCAGGTACTTGCCAGACCTGGAATCAAAGTCATACTTGAGAGATCGGTTCTCTACCCACTAAACCAAAACGACTTCCACTAGGTCACCACTACTTTGTTATCTTAGTAATATTTAATGTTTTTTTACGTAATAATACGTGCAATATTTGCCACACACAACTTAGACTAATTAGAATCACTACTTTTATCCCTAGGGTCATGCCTATTGCGCTTCAGTTCTCAGCGTTTTGTCTGCTGTGCTTTTGCCGTTGACGTACAAAAAATTAAATATATGGAACGTTTCTAATGGTTATGCGTATTCCGTTGTTTTCCCGTCAACGGGCCCTTAAAATTCAATATGAGACGATTCAGACCATTGATTTTGCTGACCCCGTAGTCGCTGGCATAAGGGACAGGATCCGCGTACAAAGTCGCGGGCAGAAGCTATATAAAATATGTAGGTGTCACAAATGGACCCTGATTGGTACATCAAGATAGTAATAAGAGGAGAAGAAGGCGTTTTATGCAAGATATCTACGCCGTAATGTAGGTATAAGCCTTGCCAATTTGATACCAAATATGATTACCTAGGTAATGAACAGAGTAAATAGAACTAGAACTGAAATAGATCAAAGTAGTTTTCTAAGTAATAACATAACCTTAAGTAGTAAAATAACAACTATTGCCACTACAATTAGCAACATAAAATACGATGACACATATAGCCCTAAATAAGTTAGACAAGAAAAATAATTTACAACGTGTAGCTAAACAAATACACAACAATATAGATAGTTTATTATCAAAAACAAACATGAACACTTTAATACCAAAACTAATAGACAGATAAAATCAGCAATTTAACCAGAAGGCAATATTATGTGAAGTTCACAGTTTTAGATTGAACAAGATAGAGGTATAATATTATTTAAAGACTAGGTTGTGACCGCGGCTTCACCCGCTTCCCGAGGGAACTACTTCCTGTCACTTAGATAGATAGTAGCCTATATGTTACTCTGATATGTAAGCTATATCACTGTAAAGTTTCATCAAAATCCATTAGCTAGTTTTTGCGTGAGAGAGGAACAAGATTGTTCGAAAGATTTACCGCGGTCCGGTTATACAAAACCCTATAGAAGGAACATGGGGGTTTTAGTCAGTAATAATTGTCACTCTTACACGTTGCATCCACATCGAAAGATCATTTGATGATTTCACACCAAAAAAAGGGACAAACATCGACACATACATACAAACTTTTATATCGCATTTATAATATTAATAACATAATGTAGTTTAAAACAAACCAACCGCCTGTGTCGGGCCAGCCCTTATGTTTGAACGTCATACACAATTAACCATATATCGTACCCATCTAAATTGCAATACCAAACATCCGCTTTCTTTATACACCATTGTTTATGAAGAATAAAATGTAAGCACCGATGAAGATAGCCACAAACGACGTGTTTATATTGACAAGTGAGAAAGTTAATGGGAAGCCATAAAAATATGTCGTTATTAAGAGGAGAAGTATTTATGTGAAAAACGTTGATGATTTTTGAGGTTCAATGGTCTGAATGTGGTTGTTATGAAGGATGCCTTTAAAATTGATTTTTGTGGCTATAATAATATAGTACTGCTGAAGAGTTTGCTAATCCCAGAAATTGCAGGATCGATTTGAATCGTTCTTTCGGGTTTATAATACAAGACCATTTATCGATGAAGGCTGTAGGCTACTTTTTCCCTCTGGACATGGATGCAACTGCTGGCAAAAGCTAGTAAAGTTAAAGAGTCTTAAAAAAATATTATAATCTTAAAAGATTCTAATTAGCTTTTTCCCTCACACTCGAAGAAATAATAACGCTCAACAATTATAAATAACAGTACTTAGTGCCTTTTTTAATATCTAACGAATTAATTCACATTGGCATATTCCAAATATGGAATGCAAAACAGAAAGGGTCTATTTATCTGCATTTCAAAACAACTAGAAAAAGACTAAAGGTACGTTTTATAAGCGAGCTAAAGATTGCAACTGCCGACCGTGCCGCGGCTGTACCACTTATTTTATTTGTATCAAGTTTGTCCTGAAATCGGGCTTGGCCGGTAACATCTGGCTGCATGGTATTGTGTTGGTTCGAAGCGGCAGCAGCACGTGCAGTCGCTGTCAAATATCTACCGATTTTATACAATCGCTGCGGTCGGCAATTGCCGTCGAGAGTTCGCTTCCAAAACGTACCTTAATCTATACTTAATATTATAAAGCTAAAGAGTTTGTTTGTTTGATTGTTTGTTTGTTTGTTTGTTTGAACGCGCTAATCTCAGGATCTACTGGTACGATTTGAAAAAATCTTTCAGTGTTAGATAGCCCATTTATCGAGGAAGGCTATAGGCTACTTTTTATCCGGGTCCGTGCCGAGGTTCCCACGGGATGCGGGTGAAACCGCTGGCAGAAGCTAGTAGTGAAATAAAGTGCTTTTTAGTACCGTCTCGCATGGGGGACCATAACGTTGTTACCGCAATGTACTTATAACAGAAATTATCACCATTTAGTTAGAAAAAAGTGTTTATAACTTAGAATATTTTAACTTAACATTTTTATTGATAGCAATAAACTATAGAAGAAAAGTTAATATTTTAACTTTTATTAATAGGAATGTAAAAAGTGGACTACTTGAAAAGTAATTTCCTGTATTGTCTATACTTAAGTACTGATAAACTGAGTGATCTTGATAACAACTTATAGGTAAGTAGGTACTAATACTACAAAGACGAATAAAAATACTGTTTATAACCTAAAGGCTCCGAAACCACAGAACCATCCATCCATACACATCCCCGGATTACATAGTCTATATTTTAACACGATATGGTAAGACGTTTCCAGGGGACGCGGGTGAAACTGCGGTAAACAACTATAGGTGAATAGCGGTAGTCTATAGTTCATCCCAGACAGTGTGAGTAAAAATTGATAGAGTTTGCTCAGCGGAGAAATCTCTTATTCATTCTTCAAAGACAATTAACTACGGGACTGTAGCCTACAATGTCAACAAAGCCGACCAAGAACCTAGAAGAAAAAACAAAAGCAAGAATTACCGTAATGCTG
Organism: Helicoverpa assulta; assembly: GCA_963856015.1. NCBI lineage: Eukaryota > Metazoa > Arthropoda > Insecta > Lepidoptera > Noctuidae > Helicoverpa > Helicoverpa assulta. Next base: position 3,726,812 of record CAWLCW010000008.1, read on the forward strand.
TTAATTAGCCGCATATTTCTCTAACCGGACTAAGACAGCGATTCGTTATATCTGAGAAACAATTAGCGCAGTTAATCAACTAGAGAGATCCAATTAAACAAGTGTTTAATTACATTTCAGTAGTAATTAAACGGTACCAATATTTTTAAGAACTAAAGTGAACTTTAATACCTTGTAATTAGGTTGGATATTGAATGTGTGTTTATTGGTGCAAAAAAACTAATTTAAACTGTCTTTTGTTTTTGATAAGTAGTCGGCTTTTGTCTTACGCATAGTTTAGCTGGTGTAAAAGTGAGACGGGATTGTTCACGGCAAATTTTTAAGTGGTATTAATAATTTGGATCTTGGAATGGCTCTAATTTTTTGGTAAATCAGTTGAGGTAAAATTTAAATCTATTTGGGATATCGTTGCTAAGTGTTACTGAGTACAGTTGAAGAACCAGAAAATATCTGAGTATAGGATCATACATTGAATGCTTGAATGCCTTCAATGAAAAAAATAATACGGCTTAGCACATCAAAGTAACCTACACTAGTATCATAAAGAAGAATCGTTTATTTAATGATCGATAATTAATAAAAAAAAAATACCTATTTCAGCTAGAAAGCCCATTTATCAACGAAGCTCCACTTACTTTTGCTAGTTATACGGATTTGTGGTGTAGATAAATAGTTCTCTCGGGATGCAGGAGAAACCGCAGGCGGAAGCTTGTGTCATAAAATAAGTCCCGAAGAATAGTGTAAAAACCATAATTGTCGGCCATGTATGGTAATTCCTAATCATATAACATTATAAGGATAAAATTACAACTACGCATAGGCAATGTTTCTGGTATTTTTGTTTTTAACGCTACGTCATAACGGGATATTTGTTTATTATTTAGGAAGGAAAAATAGTTTCAACAGCGTTTTAAAATCGATATTCCATGTAGGTACCTACTCATTGGTATAGTCCAACCACAAATAATTTAATTAAAATGATTTTCCATATCATGGCGTTTTTGTTGCAGGCACAAAATATCTAGGTATGTGGAGATGAAAAACAATAAAGTTATGTATGGACACAATAGAAACATTATTATGAGTACCTAACATATAAGTCATACTCATAGGTTCTTATATTATTTTTCAAGACACCAAAAAGCCTCGCATTGGAAGTATAGGAAATAACAGGCATAGTTTACCAATAATTAAGTATGTAAGTACCTATAGTATATTGTAAACAGAAGTAGGTATACAAGCTGTTGATTTGCATCCGTGCCATATTCAAGGACGTAATTATGCTAATGATTCTCGACTCAAATCAACAAAAAAAAATTGGTACGTCATTTTTTTTTTTTTCGGAATTCCGTCGATGTCATCTAGCCTTATTTAAACTTGACGCGTGTGTTACTGGCCTTAAAACCGTGCTGCGCCCTCACACAAACGCAAACAGAAAGCATACGCAACGATCATTCATAAATTTCATTCATAAAATTGGATTAGGTACTTTTGAAATACTACGACATTACAATGACAAAAAAGTAGTACATATTAGCTTTTTCCCTCATACTGTAATTCCAATCGATTATTTACGTTTTACATGTCCTCCTCCTGAAATATGGTACAAATGCAAATCAACACCTTGTATAGACCAGTCTCATAAGATTAACACTTACTATTTCATCATCATCATCATATCAGTCTATTGTCTTCCATTGCTGAACGTAGGCCTCCCAAACAAATATTTACGTACAAAAGGTATAAATTACATGTCGCATTTACAGAACCTCGTTATAAAACAAAATCTTTACAACCACCACAGATTTTATTTCTTTTATTATCTCTGCTTTTGAGTCAGTCCTCAATAAAATTGGTTATAGTTCACGAATGATTAGCTAGACCGCTATCGGCTGGCTCTATGCTCTATCTGTTGTCTATGGAGCGTAGCGGCACCTGCGCGCGCATCTGTCGCACGCGCCGATAATCCAACATCAGTTAGACTTAATGCTCAGGTTTTAGGACGAAAATATACGGTATTGTCTGATTTTTTAGGGTATTATTTCGTATATATGGTTGCTAATAGGTATCTATTTAGTGTATTTTGGAAGAGCAAATGTAATTTTGTCGTTTATTCGTGATTTCATTTAGATTTTTATGGATTTAGTTTTGATTAAGGAAGAACAGAGGATTAAAATTTTGTGATAGGTTACTTGTATGTTTAAGTAATACTATGTCGTCTTGAAAGCGTTTAAAACTGCGAGAAACAGCCAGTTATAACCGGTGTTAAGTAATTTGTTTGTAGTAAGTATAATTTTCTCAGCTCATAGACATTTTTAATTTATTTTTCTAAGTTATTTTAGCAAAAAATGTGGCTAACCATGCTGTCATCTATGCGAGATCGTAAATTAAGTTTTTTTTCGTCTCATAGCAAAAGCATGTAAACGCTCTAGATGTCTTTTCTATGACACCCAGAGATGGTCGTTTTAATGGAATTCATTTTCAGCAAGGTAATTATTTTAATGTATGAATTACATAACTATTTTAAAATGGCGATAGGAGAAATATAAATTATGCGACGTCAAAAAAACCTAATTACACTTTACAAATGAAACAAAAATTTTGAAAAGCTTTAGTGAAATTCGTGAATAAACTGTCGGATGGAAAACGAAAAAAATAAATTAAGCGACACGGTCCAGCGTTTCCTCTTTGCCGAGTTAATAAAAAAAATACTTTGGTTAAATTAAATAAAGCAATCAAGATGTAAATTTCTACGCTTCAGCGATCCCGCGGTTAATATTGACGAATATTATCCACTGATTGGCTTTGCTGACCGAGTAATCGATACATTGTTAGACAATTTTTTTATTCGATTCTAGCGGTATCGAGTTCGTTTGCCCCATGGATGTTAAATAAACCTTGACTTTTATATTACCGCCAATTTCGAAGAAAACTTTCGGTTACGCGAACCGCCATTGGATGAAAGAAAAATTGCCAGACATGAAAAAAACTAAGTACTAGATGTTTTTAGTTTTATATTGTGACTGTATTCAGAATTAGATCATTATAATACCTACCTACAATAATTCGCAAAATAGAGTATTTATTGATCACAATAAACATTCAAGCTATAATTGAAAATGTGCGAATAAAACCTAACGAGAGTTTTAGCATACAATTAATTATTGAGTCGACGTATATCGTTTGTATTCGATACAGTGTTTCAATTAATTCCCTCGCAATAAATATTGGCAAAGATCGTAATAATTTAATACACTATTTTTAACTGGTCGTTATGAAGAATGTAAAAACTTGTAATGTCATAGTTTAGTACCGTAAATGAACATGCTTTTGGCATAGGTAATGTGGTTCCGAAGCTTTGAGCCCGAAGTGGTTGTAACTTAATCGATTCACGTACCACTATAATTGTAGACCATGTTCGTACGAATAAATTAAATTCCCTGTATCCCTGGTAGTTGGTGGTACAGAAAAACTATAATAATTTGATTTATACACAGCCTTATAGGGTTAACAATGCGGTGTGAAATTTGCGATCAATGATTTATGTTAACTGTGCTAGACGTTGCTGTATTTTTGCATTAAATGTTCGTTGGACTTAAATCATGAGTTGGATTGCTAAGAAATATGAATAATCAATTACCATTATAAATGCAGAAGTATTGGACACCCTGAAAGCGAATAAGGTGGGTGCCAGTATCTACATATTATAAATGTGCTACATTTTAGACATTGATGTCTAAGGCGGAATAAAGTATGTTAATGGTGACTTATTTAAAATCTTCTAAACGAAAACAATTAACTGTATATTTGATACAAAATTAATTCAGTTCTGACACTTCTGAGAATTGTAAATTGAAAATTATTTGCCGTATTTACCAACTTCGAACAACGAAAAAATATCCGTACTTTTTACAACAATTTCTGGCTACCTCTAGCTGTATAACTGATCCGATCTTAGTTTCACGCGATTAGCTATGGAAATACGTTAATAAACTCCATAAAATACACGATTATATGACACAAGACTACAATTATCCGTTGTTATTAATTCAATTACAAAATTACCATTTATTTCCTGTATAAATACAGAAAAAAAGTTATGTTCGCAGAAAATAATAGGCTGGCTACAAAAACGACAAAGAAAAACAATTAGTTGCGTTGATCCAAAGATTAATTATTATGGAGGTTTTAATACATTCAGATTAGATAATATTTCCTTTATGCAGATAGTGGAAGAATTATAATATAATAGGATTATGTACGATAGAAACTACGAGGCGCCTGTAGGATTAATTTTTTTGTGTCCTTTCAACGACACGGGTGATAATCAACTGTTTTAGCCATTGTAAGTAAACTTATCTATTTAAGCTACTGGGAACGTTTTTCAATATTGAATTAAGGTTTTGTTATGGTGTAGCGTAAAGTTCATGGTAGATCAAATAATAGAAGGAATGAGTGAGTAGGTACTTATTCCTATTTCTATCGTTTTCAATATTACGTGCTACTTCGTTAATTTCATTGCCATATAATAGTGATATTATGGCAATCAATTCAATTAATATTGAACAAAATTACGGATATATTTTTCTAGTTTATATCCCACCACAATTAAAGTCAATGTAAATTTTAAAAGTAACAAAACCTCTAGCGATTGGCACACGATGTTCTCTTTGAATCTTTCTAGCTTAAAACCCGTAGAAAGAAAACCTATACTAGCTTTATTTCCTTGAGCTACATCTACCAACGTAACAAACATTCCAAACGTCGGAATCTCCATTCTGCAGTTTATCGTTTGCTCTAAGAATTGAGGGATTAACCGTTTTTGTCCATTAGGTCTGCAGCTAAGTGTTAATGGCGTCTCGGATTATATCGCTGAGCTTCAGATAACAGCTGCCACTGACTCATGCGTCCCCTGACTGATGTCTGACGGTACCTGATAACCCTGACGTTACCTCGCTAATGCTATTACACCAAGTTCAAATTCCTCCGACGTATCATCCTTTACTCAAGTGACTAGATCACTTGGAGCATTAACTTAAACACAAAGCAATAAAATTCATTATCGTTTGCTTTCCCACTAGTAGATTTATTTGAACAATTTAATTATTCCTTTGTTCCAACTGCATTAAGCGCATTGCATAGTTTTTCTATTACATTCTTCGCTACTCCATTGTCGGCAAACAAATGATTATCACTTTGAATACCGTACATTTCTACATAATTTGTTTCATCGTAGAACTTGGGAAAAAAAACATCTGCGCGTCTAATAACATTCACAAAGCTAATATTATTTATCGTAATCACAATCTCAATAACATCCGATTCAATTTCATCACCCCATAACGAACAACGGAGAATCTTCAATTTTAATATTATGAACATTACAAAAAAATAATCAAGATACAAGCGGTATGGATTTAAATGGACATTCCTATTACGAACGCGGCTAGTAGCATCGAGTACCGTGTAATGAGAAACCAGAATGTTAATTAAGATCTAATTAAGTCTAATACAATCAACAATGCTGCTCGCGTTCCGGAGGCATCCGCAAGTCATCACGAAGGTTTAATATCGTCTGGTGTATGAAGATCTCTGACCTTCCATCGCGCCGTCATCCTCCAAGCAATTGTTCCGCGACCCGGGTAGCCACGCGGCTCTACGCAACTGGTAATGTTAATCGAATTGAGATCGGACAACCCTTTAGTAAAAAATCGGTTAAAATCAGTCTTTCCAAAGGCTATTGTGATGTGAGAACTCAATTTAGTGAACATTGCAGCAATGTAGACGTGAGATCAGTTGAAAGGGTAATAAAGATATCTGACGTCTGCGTGCGAGTCACAAATAATTTCTGAAGTTATAAATGTGAATATAAAGGAAATGTAATTACTATTTTAAACATAAACTAGTACATAGCAATTATTTTGTAATTTCTGTTAGTTTTATGATTATAATAAATTACGAGTTGCGGTGAAAAAGAGATATTAACATTTTATTTGATAGAAGTAATTAAAATTACTATATCATAAAAAATATACAATTAATATTTTACTTTATTTTTCTTCTTTATTTCTTAGAATGAGTTAGGTAGTTTAAAAAGTAATGACGATTTTTATGTAAGTAAATATGTAGTTATATGAAAGTAGTGTTAAACGCAGTTAACTTAAACTTTTATATTTTTCCATCCATTATAAAACTCATCAGTACTTATTTTACATCACACTTTACGCCACCCGTCGCTGCCGTCGGTAAAAATAACGATAGAAATATTTTTTATTACGAATTTAATAGCAATTACGAATAGATTTTATAGTTTTATAATTAACATACATGTAAATTGGACAAATTATGAGCACGACACATTTGCCCACAAACACGACAGTCATAAAATAAATGATACTACACGAGCTTATAAAAAATATGAAATGACCCACACATTCCGGCGCTCAGGTTAATAAAATCAAGATCAATAACATAAATACGCTATTGTTGTCCATCTTTACAATATCTAACAACTTTTATAGAGCTTGAGATATGGGAATAACATTCAAAACTGACCATAATACAAGCTATAAACAAAATTAACAACACAAGGACCCCTGCTGATTTCAATTTTGAGCCTGACATCGGCCCTAATTCAATAAAGCAATAAAATTCACCTAATTATGCAAATGCCTTTAAAATATCAGGTATTATGCCTTTTTTGACTCCCAAAAATATGATGGGAGACATCAAAATGAACTTGTGGGCTTTGATTAATGGAAGCCGGTCGTAACTATAGTAATGCCATTATTTTAATAGATTGTTGTTACGGATAATTAGAAAGATGGGAAGCGTCATGCGGATACTTTCATTAATTATGTCTAACTATATCATTATGTTTTGGTTAGTGTGAATCCTTTTTAATTAATGCTCAATCCTTCTCCTTGTGAGAGGAGGCCTGTGCCCAGCAGTGGGACGATAAAAAGGCTGTAACAGAATCCTTTTTGGTTGTTGTAACAGTTGGTCTAATAATTGTGCGAAGTAAAATTAAAATTTAAGTTAGTAAAGTTAAAATATTTAAAATTAAAAGCATAATTTATACTTTTACGTAATTTGATAACAGTATGAATAATCGTGTAGTAGAAACCAACAAACATTGGTAAGTATTCTAACAAATTATTAAATAAATATAAATAATAAATATGACCCCATCAATGTTATGAAATAATGTAAATTTAATTATAATATTGACGTCAATTTAAATAATTTGCATTTCAATATTTTTTTTGCAGATATCAAAATTATTTTAAACATTTAATAGGCCTAGGAAAGAAATTGAAATATGACTTTACAATGACATTAGGTAATAAAAACCCAACTGTACTAACTTCATGAAAAAAGTTAAATAAACATGAGCAATAAAATAATAATTGAAACACACTTACCACACTCAATTCACACCGATGAACTCCGAAATAAAGTCCTTATTAAGCACGAGACGAAAGATAGTGAACACGAATAAATTGCCGTCAATAAAGGCCACAATTTACATGATACCCCGTGACGTCTCAAACGACAACAGAGCAATAAACTATAACACACCAACGCCTTCAATCGACTGGTAGAGAATAAAGCCGGCTACGGTCGCCTACGCACCGCTCAAAAAAGTATAACAAAAAAGTGGCGGGCCGAGGCCACTCCCCTCAGGCACGCCCGGCCAATGGCGGCGCGCTGATATCACCGCCGCCGCGACTGTGGGCTGAATCACTTGATACGGGTCCCTACTTCGATACCGCTAATTGACTTTATCAACAAACTGACTTTACTGGCCAAAGTCACGATATATGCGTTTGTCTGCCGTGTCAAAAGCCTAACTGTGGCCCACTAGCGATGTAATTAAGTATGCTGCTAGTTAATGGGTGATTTGAGCTAGAGAGATTATTCTGTATCCATTACAGGTCCTAAGTGAAGGTCGTAAAGTTAGCTTAGGTTAGTATAGCGTGGTGATAACGGAAAGTGACGATTTGTTCATGCGGCAACACCTTCAAATAAATAAAAAAATGCCTCAAAACTGATATTATAAAATCTGTGGAATACCTTGTTCTAAAATTGAATACACATAGAAATACAATTTAATCATTTACCAAACTCAGTGACATAAATAATAAATATAGAACAAAATCTATTCCGCTTTAGGCTTTATTGGTCACTTTAATTCGTTACGATACCATTATCCCTTTAGGACATATGGAGTCCGTATTAGGCGTCCAATTAGAAGCTATGAAAACTTTATATAGCTGAGAGTACTATTTATCTGCTAGTGTCGGCATCTTTGAGCAAATTGCGTGTAAGCCATAAACCGACCACTATTGGTATTGCAACTATCTGCAACTTAGTTAATGGTAACAACTTTGGCAGTCGAATAAATTCTCTCGCTGTTATAAATTTTATGGTCATGATAATAAACCATGTTTGAGGATATAGTTCTTGAATGTTAATTTATTTGAATTTTAATCTGTATGAATATTTTAAAACGGATTTTCAGCCACTTGTTTAAATACCTATGTTAATAATCTAATGCACATTTTAGACATGACAGTTAAGTAAATCAGTTACCTTGCTTGTAAATTTATACACATACATACCATAATAATTATGAAAAAAAAAACAACAAAAAATATATTTTATTATACAAATCTCACATAGGAATGGTGATTAAAAATTTCCACTGTTTAAGTCGTCTAGAAAACAAAAATGCTTCCTTATAAATGCGTGGGTCCTTTGACAACAGACATTTTCTTTTTTATTTACTGTGTTTGGCAAAAAACGCTGATATGAATAAGTAGCTACTTTTTTGACTGTGATCATTTATATTGTTTAAAAAGAAAATATATCAGATCAGCCATCAATTTTACCATTACGTGCTTTTTTATTTTTGTTCATAACACAATCCCTTTCTGAGTCGAAAATATAATCCTTTTTTGTTTAAATCCATGCTTTCCCAAAACTCAGAAACTTGCCAGATAAAGGTTAGTTAATTAATTTAGTTTCAAGGAAAAAACAATCTCTATTAAATCGAGGACCCTTTCTTTAACATTGTTCAATATTTCTAAAAGATTAAAATTTTAAGTAGGATTCTTCATGGAGATGCTTAAGTTCAAATCTTCTTTAGACATCTCAGATTATCTGACTTAGCATACACTTATACAATTCCAAGAGGGTTTTAACATCTCTGCCAATCTTGCGCTACACAGCCCACACATTTTTTTTCATTTATATAGATACAATATAATTGACATACTAAAAGGATGGTGCCTTATGACAATACTGAAACTTTAAATGTCAATGTCCATATGCCAGGAATACATTGCATACCTATTCAGAAAGAAAATATTTAAAACCTAGTTTTTTTTTAATTTTAACGCTCACATCTTCTAATAAAGTCTTAGTACCTACTTAAGTACTTTGTTAAAACATTAATTCAAAGTTGCTAAACCTTCTTAGAACTGCCACAACTCCAAGCCTTCGCTTCTAATCTTCATTAAAAAAAGTATTCCAAGAATTGACATTATCACGAGATATTAAAGCAGTACAGCAATCTTCTCTACAATTAGCCTTCACCGACAGATGTAATTAAAACTATTAAAATGACATTTGGCGCAATCGAGAAACTTGCAGTTCCGTGTATAATCATATGAAATCGCTTTACGGGTAGTTATTCTAACATAATAATGTTTTAACATAAATTTTATATTCAAACAAAGGAGAATGCATTATTCAAAATTGTCGTAGGAAGTAAAATACACCGCTTAGGTGATTTAGATGAGATTATGTCTCGCGCGAAACTCGAAGCGTGGTTTTTGTCCACCATTTTGATTGCTGGCCGTTTTTTCAACGGATGCATTCATTTCATAGAGCACCGGTTTATGTGTTTGTAATTCATGTTTAATTTATGTTAGCTGTATATAATTTAAATTACTTAAGGCGAGGAATTGGTCAACAATAATTCCATAACCGGCACGCGCATCTAAGGCGCCAAAAGGGGTCAGAGCGTCTGAGCGGGGCGAGGATAACAATACGTGCGCTAGCTTATAACTAAAAGTCGTAAGCGACAAAATGGTTTTGTAATTTTATTATTTAGAAACTAGCTTCTGCCCGCGACTTCGTACGCGGATCCTGTCCCTTATGCCAGCGACTAAGGGGTCAGCAAAATTAAAGATCTGAATCGTCTGATGTTGAATTTTAATTCAACATCAGACGATTTTAATTCTCGTTGACGGGAAAACAACGGGATACGCAAAATCACTCGAAACGTTCCATATATTTAACTTTTGTACGTTAACGGCAAAATCACAGCAGACTAAACAAAACGCTAAGAACTAAAGCGCAATAGGCGTGACCATAGGGATAAAAATAGTGATTCTAATTAGTCCGCATTTAAGTGGTCTTTCTGAACGGACCCTTAGATAACAAAGTAGTGGTGACCTAGTATTTAGAGAACCAATCTCTCAAGTATGGGTGTGTGACTTCGATTCCAGGTCTGGCAAGTACCTGCCAATGCAACTTTTCTTAGTTCGTATGTACTTTCTCAGTATATTTTGGACACCAATGACCGGTTTTTGGAGGAGCTGTCATTCCCAGTGTGTCCCAGCTGTCAATGAACATCCTTGGCAGTCGTTATAGGTAGTCAGAAGCCAGTAAGTGTGACCAGTTTTACCAAGAGGTATTGAGCCGGGTTGTGGAGGTCAGATCGGACAGGAGGCAGTCGTTTCTTGTAAAACACTGGTAGTCAGTTGCATCGAAGCCAACCTTAACATAGTTGGGGAAAAGGCTCTTGAGGTAATAACAATAATAACAATGAGATTTAACGCAACAAATTCGAATAGTGGGGGCTCGTGACGTCACGTCTATTTAAAATTTGTACTAAGAAGTGACTTAACACAAAATTCAAGCGTGTTGTATCTTCGTTGCTATTTGTTTGTGAAAGAAAAGAAAAAATACTCGTCCATTATAATAGGGTTATCTAAAAGACGGACTAATTACTTTCTTTGATTCACCATGCTTATTTTGTATCAGTGAACGTCTCCGACTCGCGAGACAATGCGTAGCATATTCTTTACTTGAGAAGTTCTCTAGAGATATGGATGTAGATGCGTAAATATGCCAATGACGGAGGCGCGCTTCGCGATCCGATGAGATTTCCTCGGAGCAAGTTGCAGACTGATGTTCTCGAACAGCATCAAGTCCTTCCAAACGTTCTTCGGTAGGTATATTTTTGGGATCTTATGATTCTCTCCCTAGGAACATTGGAAAAGATTCGACCTCTTTCTAGCCATCGTAATAGTTTTATTGTGAAGAAGATACCTGATCAATTAAAATCTAGCTGACTGCCCCCTCGCCCCCCACGTTACTGAGTAGGCTACCGTGTCACGAAGATAAATGGAAAAGAATACAACACTCAAATAGCATTAAAACTCGAACATTAATTCTATAACGTTTTGGGTCAATAGAGTAAAATTGACGATAATATTCCATCATCATTGAAAGTCTGTCCTAAACTATTACCACCTTCACCGTTTGGAGCTACTTCCAGCTTATTATATGATTATACAGTGAAATTAGTGATAGCTTTCATTTCCAAATCAGTTGTTTCTGATCTTCGATTCTCATAAGTCAACAGGAAATGTCAAAGATCGAACAACTTCTGCTAAAATGTCATTACTATACATTTCAAGTGTGGTAGGGCACTTGGAGTTCCACATCAGGTGTTCCAGATCTTCGATTTTTATAAGTCAACAGAGAGTGCTTATTAGATTGAACAACTTTTGCTAAAACGTCATACCTTTATATGCTATAGTCTAGCTGGGCTTCTGGAGTTCCACATCAGGTGTTTTAGATCTTCAATTTTTATAAATCAACAGAGAGTGCTTATCAGATTGAACAACTTTTGCTAAAACGTCCTACCCGTATATGCTACAGAGTAGCTGGGCTCTTGGGGTTCCACATCAGGTGTTCCAGATCTTCAAATTTATTCTCTCAGCCGAAAATGCTCATCACGTGGAACAATTTTTGCCATGGCACCATTTTTGTATCTCTTATAGTTTTGTTGGTCTGTTGCAGTTCTGCATCAGGTCTTCAAGTTTCGAAGATAAATTATAGCCTATATGTTGCCCAGACTTTATACCGATCCAACAAAGAAAAAATCATTGAAATCCGTCCAGTAGTTCCGAAGATTAGCGTGTACAAACAAACAGACATACAGACATACAGACATACAGACATACAGACATACAGACAGAATTTTTTTTTTGGATTTGTGCTCTATTACTGTTTCTGAACCCCACTCAATTATTATTTTTTTATTATATTCAATGTACAGACAAAGTTTTTTTACAGATTTATTATATGTATAGATGATAATTTGATAAAAAATCCTTCTACAATTTTAAAGAGTATGTATATACTCAACTACTAAAAAAGTTAAGAGGCTTAAATCGGTCCCGTTTGCCCATAATATGTGAATCTCTTTTTAAAAAGAGGTATGTTTGATATATTTTTCTCTGTTATAAAAGTTACCTAATCATGTTTTGACGTCTAACAAAATAAGGTTTATATCATGAACTTTCAGGTAACCAAGTTGTATTTTGATCCGTTTTGTATTTACTGAGAAAAATTGAGATCCTTGGCGCCAAAAATTCCAATTCGTCCTCTTAAGCGGTTTATTATTAGAGCGATAAAATTGTCCGTCTCTCATCTAGTTTCCTGTGTACTTTCATGTCAACGCTTTATTTACTTGTATTTACTGAAACAAATATAAATTCTGTAAATATTAAATCAAGACGCTAAAAAAACATGATTTCCGCAAATTACTTTGTACTTAACATTTTTTATTGCAATACAGTGTTAGTATTCAAATCTAAATGTATTATAATGAAACACAATCATCATAATAATGTTAGATAAGCAGGCACTGGAAACTGATTGCGCATTACGTACGAATGATTACAAAACAACGAGGATTTCCTCTCACGAGTAATTACTGCAACGACACAAATTACACAAGTAATAACATATGAATAATAAACGAGCGTTACAACTCGCCCTTGCCGACACATTTTCTACTGAATCACACACAAAATTATAACTAACTACGTAATTCCCGCTCCGAGAGTAAATTAGCCCATATTTAATTTTGGGAAAATGTAAAAATAAACGTTTTTATTTGTGTAAATAACACAATAAAACTGCGGCCGCCATTACCGGCGACACGAAATTTGTCCGCGCACCAAATTACACAGATAAAATCTACCTCGATGTAATTGTTATTTTACTGTCGTTAGTGCCCCGGATCGCGTAAATTCAGTTAGGGGATATGATTTTTTTTTCAAATTCAATATTCAACCTTTTTGTTATGACCGGAAACGGACGCGTTAGAAAAAATTACGCGCGTCCGGTACGTTTGCAGCTTTCGCGCTATTGCAATAACGGTAATTAGTTTTTGATGCGAACCTGATAAAAAATGATGCGTTTGCGATTAATGTGACAATATTAAAGAGTGGCCAGCCGACTGATGAAAAAGTTGTCAACTCAATTTGAAATGTTCTTTACAGGAAAAGAGGCCTAATGCCAAAAAGTTTACAAGCTACTTTTGGTTGCGCTTCTAGAATCGGATGTCGCGGTAATGTGTCGAACGGATGACCAATTGTGTCCATTTGCGGTTAACTAAATCAATCACAAATCACAATGTATAATTTTTTCTCTGTTTCGGTCAGCAGTGAGTCGGTAGGCCGGATATGACTGTCCCTGCTTCTCGTCTCTGGTTTCCTTCGTTTTTTCATTTCACCAACTCAATTTAAAACAAATTAGTTAGGACATTCACTCTGGTTCTTGTCCATTTTCTTGTCGATTGTGATTTTACGTCGGTTTTTCAACAAAACGAACAAATAATTCGATTCGATTCTTTGTTTTAGAACAAATGGTACGGTTAATTGGCTGAACCCAGCGGAGTCACTGACTCTGTACAGAATTGGCGGTCAAAGGAAATGCGATTCGATTCGGATAAACGCTATAACGTTACAACTGTTAATCTAACTAGTTTCTTGTTAGTCAGTTTGTTTTGATAACTCTATTCATCGATTTATACCGAGATTAATTAGCGCTAATCGAAATCAAATTTCTTCATTCACTTAACTTTTAATTGAAGCGATTTGGAATTGATGATCGAACACCGCAAGGTTATAAATATGCATTCATGTTATTAATAATTTAAAATCACTAAATCATTGTAATCAAAGCTAAATTGCAAATAGCTGGTCCACATCCGCAGCTAAATCCTAACTCAATATTTGTTTTAATGACAAGTTAATTGATTGAGCACGCCCGAATCGTGTATCCTCCGGTCCCGAAACCGTCACGATGCTCTCAAACACGACCGAGAAATAACTTACTAACGAAATTTAGTCGCCTTTGTATCGAGAGAACAAAAAGCAAATCGAGTTACAGGGCGAAAACAGAGAAAATCGACAAACAAATACCATTACCACGGCCATTTCCGAACGGGACGCGCTCGTGATGATAGCGTTTTTCATCGCGTCCATCGATACTCGACAACACTATTCTGAACAACAATATCAAAGTAACACACATCCACTGATGGATTCGTTCTCACGTGGCTTCATCTCATGCGTACCAACACAGCAATGGTATACAAACGGGAGGTTGCATCTCATCTCTTATTTTTTTCCAAGTAATGCTACAGGGATTCAATTCACGACTCCTCTTTTTGGACAGATTCGGTAGGGTTGTGCACTAAACAAACTCGGAGTAGTCTTGTGAATCGATTGGTCTCGGCCGCGGTACTCGAGAAGTTAAACATCGATTTTTTTATCGATTCTTCTACATAGGATGACGCGGGTGGGAACAAGTAGCTGTAGTACATAAGTACCTACGACACAAATACCAAATTAAAATCGGTTAGCCATGGGTTTTTTCCTCGGCGATATGAAAACAATGTTTGTTTATCGGCCGTTTTCCTTAGCGGCCTGTATTTACATAGATTATTACACAAAACTTAAAATAAACTGTGAAGCTGTTGTTTAAATGAAGAATTCTTCAATTTTTTTATTTTTTATCAGTTAAATAACATACTTAATGTGTATTTTTTTTTTTTTTAATAATAATAAATCTTTATTTATAGAAAAAAACATACAGAGTTTGACTTATAGTTTGAAAAGTACATACATTTAAGTTGTGAGTTCTGTACAAAAGTAATACTCTACCTCTTAAGCTAGGGTATACCTGTATTTTAAGAGGTAATTGTCAAAATTAATAAACAAAGTTTTGTTGACTAATCAGTAATTTCCAATATGACCGCTTATACGTTTTCACAGAGAATATAAATGCATACTGATTTAAGGCTGGCTGAAAATCTGTAAAGTTGCCCACCCTGAAACTCTTGAAAACCCTTCCATATTCAGTTTTTGCAATCTGATAAATAAACAATATTTATCTTCTTACAACTTCGTATTACAAAAATACTAATTACAAACCAACTGTGTGTGGCTTTCATTTGCTGTAACGACTTCCAGTAAAGTTTTTTGTTACAAAATCGGCGAGAGAATCATGATTAATTATTCTTATTCACCTAAATCAAACTCTAGTTGACTTTTATCGTTAACGACCATTGATTATCAGCGATTAACCGTACTAATTACGTATCCAAACATAGTTTTCTCATAGACTTGCCCTCAATAGTAATCGTTGTCATTAATTACAGATGTCACTATAATCATTAATCATACAGTAAAAAGGATTCGCTCAGTTAGTCGTTGGTTTGTTGGTTAGTTTGTAGGTGTCGCATTTGACATTAGAAAGCTCGCCTGCGCTAAATCGACTTTTAATTAGTGAGATAAGAGGCTCATTACATCGACATTAGCTGTGCCAACTAACGTTTTTTTATGGTATACTTTTAGGGTACCGTGTGGTGAGGAAATATAGAGAGAACCGTATGTGCGTTGTACAATTTTTAAATATTTCTTGCATTTTAACTCGAATGCCTATTATTCAAGGAGTTATTAATATTTTCGACAAAATAACACTTGTATTATCAAACTACTAATTTTCCATTAGGTATATTTCATAGTATTTAACCGTACAGTTCATTATTTATATACTTATTTACCTATAACTGAGTATACAGAGAGGAAATTGAAAAGACGATCTCTTCTTCAAGAAAATCTCAGCTCTTACTTAAACTCTAATTTATTTTCCTACTGAAAGCTACAAATATTTACCTAATTATGTACGTAACTACATTGGCATAAACGTGAACATAAAAATACACCTAAATCCACACGCAATCAAATACAGAAACCAAATAAAGCCATACATCAAGCACATCTATACAGAACCTTTATGAACACGTTACGCACCCGGCGACACTCACAAATTACGTCGACTTCATAATATTAGCGTTTCCGAGCACGCCAAGCGAGCGTAGCGCGCCCATAATGTAGTTTTAACAGATGCTAATGGTATTCTTTCTTTATTACCACACAGCCGTGGAAAATGTCCACAAAGGCACATCTAATACGAGTAACGAAAGACTCATTCATATTCAGCAGGTATATCAATTAGCTCACCAATTGTTAGGTCACTTGCAAGTCCAAGTCATGAGCAATTTATTGACGAAACATCTCATAAAGTCTACCAGTCACCTCATGTAACAGACAGTAATTTATATTCCGTATATTAACATCGTACTAGCGATTCCAGTTTTAAACTATGTAAACGATGCAGCCGTGAATTGGAACGCACCTAACTGATACATTCATGCGCTTTTAACGTTCACGATGTCAAAATTAATTGCATTGAATTTTTATGATCCTATTGAACGGTTATTTGAATATCTTATTTATGCATTTTTTTTACTCACAATGTATAGAATCTAGTTATCGTAATTCATTTGTAAAAACAAAACAAGAATCAATAAAATGTAACGGCTAATTCAAAGATTACGCCCCATTACACGCACTTAGAGATGGAGCGGATCGCAGCAAATGATATGTTCGCGCAGTCCCACGGACAGGTAATCTCGCCAACACATTACGGGACGATTTTCACGGCTAGCTATAATTTAATATAATCCAAAGAAATAGTTGCACTCGTAACGTTTTCGAACCGCACCATGCGATCGATTCTCAATCAAATTGTAAACACTTCTCGATTCGAAATTCAATCCCGCCTTTTGCAACAGACTTTAGCTGCTCAGTGATACGATTCAAATTCGAAAATGGAATCGAATTCAATTTTAAAATGGGCTCTATGGTTTTATCCATAAAGATTCCTAGTGACAGAGTAACGTTGTACACAAATGATCGTGATTTCGATAATCGGATGGTATGTTATCGATCACGACGCTAAAGTTTCGATTCGATTTGATTGTGGATCAATGCTTGTTTTGATTTCCAATTCGCGCTTGCGTCGTTTGACGCTAAATAGCGTCACGTAGATGGCGTTCTACCCTCTTATTACGTATGCTCGCAATTTTCGATTTCAATTTGATATTGCAACGTTGTAAGATTTTTGGTATGTGTAAATCTGATCTTAGGAACGACCAGATAATGTACTTATTTATAATACACCTTTCAAAAACAGGAAAAAATATAGATACCTTTCGAAATATCTCTTTAGGAAACTATAGATCTCAATGTAGATAAATATTGCCATTTATAAAAAGGTTCTCAACGCTATTAAAAATATCAATATCAATCAAAACATTTAGAACAAAGGGTGACCTTACAAAGTGACAGCGACTACCAAAGCAATTTGACGTAAGACTAACCTACAATTATTTTGAGTCAAACACACATTACTGAAATGAGATAAACGAATCAAATAGTCCTCCTTGATTATTAGTTATACTATAACATTATGTGGATCAAAAGCAATAATATGTTTCTTTTCGAACAAGAAAGTAATTTTACAATCGATTCTAACCTCTGTGGCGCAGCACTACGGACATATTTGATTCGCTTGGTTAGTTTTCCCTTCATAAATGGTGTATTTTCGTAATATCGGTCTCAGCGGCCTTACGTCGATAACAGGTTAAGTAAATGACACAAAATGGCCGCTAAGGGCAATAAAAAAATAATTCGGGACGGACATCTCATATTACTTTTCGAAAATTCAATTTCATTTCCACGGTTGTGTTACTTTTTTAATGTTACCCCGTACATTTATTGCTACAGGAAACAATTGGTAAAGTCAATTTAGTTTTTTGTACAGATGTCTTCATTTTAAATCCAACATTAAATTCTGCCATTAAAGACGCATTTAGGTAATTTTAAACTATAATCTTGGTACTATTAAAAGTTGGTATCAGAATAAATAAGTTTATATGAGTCAACATTATTATTTATGTATTAAAGTTTTGATCTTCTTTTACACGAATTTAAAAAGATTTAAGCAAGCATAAGCACGACGCATGTTTCAAAAGAATTCAGCCATCATAGTCCAAAATCTTGTCTACGGCACTAAACAGATTCCTCTTCCTCCTCGGTTTCGGCTCTATATTTATATAGGATACCTCTATATTTATATATTAATAATTTCGTCAAGGGGTACGGTAGACTGGATCGAAACCTTATTTAAATAACAAAGCATAAAAAAATATCGATTTTGAGTCGACAACATATATCCGCAAAATTCGGATTATGGAGAATTTCGTTAAATTCCGATGGCACTGACAAAGAAACCGCTGTCGCCATCTTTAGTAGTTCACCATCCACTCACTATGCGATCAGCGCCAAAATAGCGAAAATCAAACGGCAACTTTTTTAAGATATACTCTTTGATACGTGTTTTTTCTTTTTGATATACATACTGTTTGATATATGTTTTTTCTTTATACCGGATATTGGCCGATTCAACCACAGAAAAAAGAATTTGAAAGTTGAAGTTTAATTCAAATGTCAATGTCATTCACTTTCGTACAAAATATTTACATTAATTAAAAAAAAGTTAAAATAGACATATATATACCTCCAACTTAAAACTAATACAGTGCATCAAAAAATTGCTCCTCATCGCTGTCACTGGGTGGGTAATGTACCCAAAAGGCTGGCAGCATTGCCACGTTGGATGGCAATGCTCAACCTCTGTGCGAAATAAAAGCCTGCCTTTGGGTCCCGGGAAGTGTCAACCAGGCGCTGGGAAATATCCTTGGCAAGAAGGCGGGCGCTCGAACCCCACGGCCCAAGAGTTTCAACCCCAAACGGCTCAAACATGTAATTACTTATAAGGTTACTATATTTGGGCAGTCAGCAGATTTTATTTTTTTAGAAGAAGAAGTTAAAGTAGAGAAAAGACTGAGTGCTTAAAACAAAGAGATTTATAGAGAGTAAACCTTAAAAATATACGACGTAGGTACATAGTTTGTTTGCGGTTCTTCGACGCTTGCGCTTTGGAACCGCGTTAAACTTATGTTGACGTCAACAAATGGTAAAAATATTTTTGACATAATACTTTTCTGACTATTAATAAGAGTTATTTACATAACCTATATTAACGATGAATTTGATTATTTTGTTAATTTGTCTTAGTTTATTTTGAATGTTGATTTAAAATAAAAATAATTTATGTAAAAACTTTTGCAGTTTTTATTTACCATATTTATTAAACACAACTAACGAAGCTATATGAATCTATATTTAATATTTTTGAAAACCGATGACTACAGAAACATCTATCTATATTTTGCACCTAGATGTGTATTATGAGTCAAATTTCACCCGAGCGAAGCCGGGTTTTCATCTAGTATATAATAAAGAAGTAAATAAAATAAAATATATATTTATGTAGTGTCGCAAAAAAAATATATTAAGTATAACATTTTGTCCCTTGATGATTGGTATACCAGTTCAACGTTTTTTATTTTATTTTTATTTATTTTATTTATTTATTTTGGTTCACCAACGATTATTTACACTGATACGACTAAGATAACATGTAATGTGACTAAATAATAGTGTAACAATCACTTATAGGTAAACTTAGCATGCATTAAAAGAAAAGAAAACCACGTTGTACATACTGCACTTAACTTAAAATTAAACTAAATTAACAAAACAAAAAACATAACATAAATTAACGCCATTTTGCGTAATAAAATGGCGGATGGATAGTCACATTCGCATAGGTACTCATACTATTAAGTACATATGCAGCAAGGACAGACTAAAGCATTAAAATGACCACGAAATCTCTTCCTAATTCTTCATAACGAGGGTCTGGACGTGACATCCGCCGCCTCGGATCCTGCCTTCAAATTATTTTTACGAATGATATAAAAATTACAGAGGAAACACTTTAAAGAAATTGATTACCAATATTGTGATCCTAATTTGAGCACAATCATCTTTATTGAATCATGTTGTTCCGCGAATTTGAATCTGGAAAAGCCGTTCCAATGTTTCGATTTTCGAATTGGGAATTCTAGATTTGAATTGATTGTTTCCATTCATTTGATAATGGCCTTTTATAAGGTACAGATAGATCCTTTTATGGATAAGTTGGAATTTTCTGTTAAAAATATTTTAAAATCTTTTTTGTCTGACTTAATAGTTCCTCTCATTGTTTGTTTTTTAAATTAATCGTATTAGTTACATACATAATAAATTAGATTATGCTATAACTTTCATATCTGATAAAAAGATCCCTGTGGCGAACCTACAACGAACTGAAGTCTATAAAATTATCGTTGCCATCTTTATTTACTGCAAACATTGCAAAAACGCATTTTTATTACAAAATAACAAATTCGCAGCTGTTACAGATATTCTTACTGTTGGTTAAACGGCACAGTTATCGAATAACATGGCCCAGTAACTTTGTTCGACTTTCATTGTAATGACGACTTTGGTAAAATAAATAAACGTAAAATGCTATTCATTAGGGCTGACCTAATGCGCAAGTGCGAGCCTTAATTAATTAAAAACTTCATTATTTTCTTCCGAGTCAATACAAAAAGAAAGTTAAAAAACCGGCCAAGTGCGAGTCGGACTCGTGCACGAAGGGTTCCGTAAATTACAGTTAAATCAACCTATCTCAAAAACTATAAGAGATACTTTGATCAAACCAAAAATCGTTGAAAGAGTTAATTAGCATGCATCACCTCTATTTTTTTTAGAATTTTATACCCCGTAGTTATAAAAATAGAGGGGGGGGGACATACTTTTTACGACTTTGAGAGCTGATATCTCAAAAACCGTTCACTTAAGAAAAATGTTTTTTAGAAAACTTTATATCATTTTAAAAGACCTTTCCATTGATACCCCACACGGGTATGTACATCGAAAAAAAAAATTTCATCCCTCAGTTACATGTATGGGGGGCCCCACCCCCAATTCTTTTTTTTACTATTTAGTGTCATATTTTTGTAGCGGTTCATACAACACATATTCCCATCAAATTTCATCACTGTAGTACTTATAGTTTCCGAGTAAATCGGCTGTGACAGACGGACAGACGGACAGACGGACATGACGAAACTATAAGGGTTCCGTTTTTGCCATTTTGGCTACGGAACCCTAAAAACATGTCAGTTCTTTATCTTTTCGTGATAGAGTGTGCCTAGTGTGAAGTTGAAAAAATACGGCGATTTTTCTTAGAAACACTGTTAATTTATTAATTCGCTGGCGTTGTTAATAGAATCGTCGTAAAATAAACAGTAGCTATTAATCATTTCTATATAAATGCGAAGGACAAGAACTTTACAAAAAGGTTTAACCCAAAAGTGCTAAAATTACCCAACCGTGTCACTGGATTCACACGCAACGCTACAGAATTGAAGCGAATACTTACTTAGTTATTTCAGCTACAGTTCACGCAGTTGATATTTGTTAAAAGTCGATAACCTTTGTTTTGAAGACATCAATTAAAACTTACAAAATGGAGCTAATAATGACTTTTATCTTATCTCAAGAGATTATTATTGTTTCAAACATCACGTTCGAGTTAAAAAAAGAACCTGACGAGGAAAGGGAAGAGACATCATTTTTTCGATGCACGCAAGGAGTTTTTGCTTGATGCAAGTGTTTATCTAGGTATGTAGAACTGACAGCCCTAAGCTGTCACGCAGTTTGAGCACACAATGAAGCGAGGTGCGAGGGGTGTGCCGGGGGGGAGGTGTGAATTGCTCACGCGCATACAAAAGCTAAATAAACAATCCGTCGCAGGAACCACGCTCACTTGCAACCGAATTGCCCGACCTGTATCAAAGTAGATTCATAACAAATTGATTTTTTTTTTCATCCAAATGACATTAGACTCTGATGGGAAGACGGGTGACAATTGTTCGAGGATTTTATTTGAATTACTGTGCTTTCAAATATACATTAAAATGCGATTACGAGTTTGCCGGTACGTTAAATGTGCTGGAGATGTATTTCAACCGGCAAATAAAATACAATATTCCTGTTAACATTACGGTCGTAACGTTGGGTAGTGATGATGATGTTATATGCAAATTAAATAAAAATCATGAGAATTTTGTAGTCGAAAGAGGTCACACGGAGTAAATAGTAAATGGAGTTCATAAACACCGTTGTAGATGTCAATCAGAAGCTAGACACGCGCATAAAAAGATAACTTCTTATCAACCATTCAGTGTACATCCTCTTCCTTAAATTAAATACCTATTTATAGAAGTTTCAGGTTCCCCAAGCATCATTAATAGGCCTTTATCTATCTTATTACAATATTATCTAACTCGTTTACGTAAACGGACACGCTCGATCAATTACAATATCGCTATAAACATTCCTTAACTATATGTTACAAGTTTTTATCACGTCGTATTTTTTTCTGTTCGCGGACAATTATCTACTGTTGATACTAACAAACGAAACTTAAGTGTTAATTAAGTTAATGCAATTATGAGATCATATTGGACTATGTAACGGACACCGTTGCAAACTTTTGTTTTGCACCCCTACAATTACACACCACCTCTATGTTTAAACCTACAAGGTTCAAAATTCCTTGTTATTTTGTTAGCCAGGTGCAGATGTTCGTTTGTTTTCCGTGTCCTGCACAAGTGGCGGAGCCGACCTTTTCAAAAAGCGGGAAAAAATGTTGTTGAACAAGTAAGTGAATGGTAGATTCGTGAAATGCCAACAGCTCGAATGTTAGTAATAACAGTATTGTGACAGTGTCGGTTGAACAAAGGACTGAGTCAATCAGTCCCTTGCTATAATTATTGCTTATTGCTTGCCTTCGATGGTAGCTCTTGATTTCGTAAGTGATGGCAGTGGTTTGGGGATCAGCGTGTGTTTTTGCGGTTCTGTTGCGGTTTGTTGTTGAATGGAAGTGTACCTTTACTGGGTATGATTTGGAATAT
Organism: Helicoverpa assulta; assembly: GCA_963856015.1. Lineage (NCBI taxonomy): Eukaryota > Metazoa > Arthropoda > Insecta > Lepidoptera > Noctuidae > Helicoverpa > Helicoverpa assulta. Next base: position 3,750,189 of record CAWLCW010000008.1, read on the forward strand.
AAATATATGTATGTATTTTGAATGAGGGCTCGAGAAATTATAAACTAGACCAAGTAATTAATCTTGCTTCCAGACAAGTAACAAAATATTACACAGCTTTGGATCAGACATTTTGCGAGTCTTAACATTTTTTATGTCCGGACTTCTGCTGACTAAAACCGACCTTTGTTCCTTCTGGAGCCGTTTTTGTACCAGTCTGGCACTGAAAATTTATCAGACCCCGCTGCCCTGCCAGGCTGCGGCCCTTAGGGAATGGCCGCTGTATTTGCTGTCTTTTCGCGGAGCGCGTGGATCGAAACGGGTCGCCCGCCAACACCGGTTGTGAATTTTACTTGAATATCAAAATGTGTCATCAAATAAAAAATCGCAAATCATATTAAGTATTTTTTAAATACAAGTACAAAGCTAAATTAAAGGGACTCAATTACTTAACAATGTCCTTTAAGCTTGGGTTTCCTAGGAAAGCGGTGCCGTCATATAGCGGCCGTCATATAACGGACGCAAATAGACGGTCGTCTTTACGGTGATGACATGTGGAAAGTTCCACGGCCGTTTTATCACACCGTCATAAACTTTTTGTTAGTTGTATCATACTTACTAACCTGATTTATTTAATATTTCTCAAATTTCACGACACCAATTCTGTTTTAGTTGACTTTTTCTATAATCTTTACTTTTTATATTTATATTGCTTCGTGGTTACGAACGAAATCTATTAAAATTTCGTCGTCCTCGCTGCTCCAAGAGTTGTAACTAATTTGTGACGTTGTTCCGAAAAAAAAAACACAAATACGTATTAAAAAAGCTTCACCGCTTTCAATATAACGTTCACCAAACTATCTGACACCGTCAAGACGGCCGTCATGCAAATGGCGGCACCGCTTTTTGAAGTTACGGCGTCAGTTACCGCTCTCTAGGAAACCGCCCCATTTTGTTTACATAGACAACGTTCTGGTGACGTCATTCACCGCTGTATTACGGCCGCTATATGACGGCACCGCTTTCCTAGGAAACCAAAGCTTTAGCAACGCAAAAATGTTACGTCATAATATCCTCGCACGTAAATAGGTTATAACACGTTCTAATTTCAAATTCCACATTATTCTATCATGTTCTAATTTCAAATTCCACAGTTCGCGTATGATATCTGGCGCTATCGGCAGGTCGTTTGAATGAGACGTCAATACGCTACACAATCTGTGGCGCGTAATGGCGGGCCGCACGCGATGCTAACTATTGCGTTACTATTGTTGGCCATGTGTTTATGTAAGTCTTATATGTAAAAGCCTAGTTTTCAGTTGGATTTGGATATGGGAATAGCTTTTTTTATAGAAGTGTATTGAAAGTACTGAATACCTACTACGTACTACTATGTAAAGGGAGAAGGAAGCCTTTCCAATTACCGCAGTACCTACTTACTTACCCAACTTGGTACTATCTACGTACAAACTGCAACTGAATTAAAAAGTAAGGGAAATAGGAATAAGTAGGTATATAACCAAAATCTATACTAATATTATAAAGCTGAAGAGTTTGTTTGTTTGTTTGTTTGTTTGTTTGTTTGTTTGTTTGAACGCGCTAATCTCAGGAACTACTGGTCCGATTTGAAAAATTCTTTCAGTGTTAGATAGCCCATTTATCGAGGAAGGCTATAGGCTACTTTTTATCCCGGTACGGGAAGTAGTTCCCACGGGATGCGGGTGAAATCTTTGATAAAAATGTATTAACGTCTGTTAATTTTTCACACCATAATAAAAAAGATATATAAATGAACTTGCGCAGACATAACACGTAACTATGTCTAGCAAAAATAACTGTAGTCACGCTGGAATTGGTTTTTTTTTCTTATTTTTATCGTTATTGATCCTTTACCGTACCCAAAAACCTTAAAACCGTAAACAATCTTCCATAACTGTCGACAAAACTTTCTAAGTTATTTAATAGGACAATATTTTCCTTAAACGGCTCACATAACAGTTTTCCTTCAAGTTAAGACTTACAGTGGTAAGTTAAACGGAAAACTGGAAAGCGTTCAAGTTAATTTTATTCGTGTCGGCTCGGTTAGTAAGCTATTAGTTAACTCCAAGTTTAACTCACGCAAAGTTAACTTGTAGTTATTTACGTTAGAAAACCGATGATAGCTGCCATTGGAGTTTTTCTATTGCCTGAGGCCCGCAAACTGCAGACTATGAAGTCGGCCGACAATTGACACGATCATGAAGTAATTGCCTATACCTAGTCTTTGGACACGATGGTTGGCATTTTTTTTTGTTAAATATTTTATTCCTACCTTAATTGGTCTGATATCAATTGGTCTAAATGCCTGGGGTTTACAATGTGCATACTACCATACCTACATGTTTAATGCTTGTGCACTATAATATGTCCTGCGCAGTTGGCTTATCTCCTAACAACAGCCGCCGTAGTCGATAATCGGCTAGGAGGACATTATTTATTTATTTATTTAATATACTTCTTGCACAAATAGTACAATGGCGGACTTAACGCCTTAGGCGTTCTCTACCAGTCTACCTTTGGGTGGCGGAGAGAAAGCATTGGTAGGTGCAAACAAATTGTAAAAAAAGAGAAAAACAAAATGAAACCTATACCTACATAAATTATAATACACAAATAAATTATATTTATATATAAATATGTACACTACATAAAATACTTACCTACTTATCAAGAATAATAATTCGGAAGGGAAATGCTGTTTATGTTTCTGCCAATTTATCAAGATAGTGGTCACGAAGTTTAACTTTGAAGGTGTGACGGCTGTTTACCATCCTGATCTCCAGAGGTAACTCATTCCAGAGAAGAATAGATTTTACAAAGAAGGAAGAGTGTATGAAATTAGAACGATGTGTAGGACATTGCAGAAGGCGATTTTTATAAGAGCGTAAATTTTTGTCATGATGTGAACCAAGATATTTGAAATGAAAAGTTAGATAAGAAGGTGAAGTAGGAGTATTAAGAATAGAGAAAAGAGTAGTCAATGCCCTCACCTCACGACGCTGCCTAATAGGCAGCCATCTGAGCTGCGTTCGATACACTGAAACATGATCGTACTTGCGAAGATTAAAAACGAATCGAATGCAATTATTGAGAAGCCGGTCAAGTTTGTTGAGCAGATCTGCATTCAGGTCATAGTAGCACACATCACCATAGTCGATTACGGGGAAGATTAAGGTTCGCATAAGCATCGCTTTCACACTGGGCGGAAGCAAATTTTTCAGGCGGTAGAGGAACCGTAGTATGTTAGTGACTTTTTACACTGATTTATGAGTCGAAACAAACTGTCGGCCAACTAAAAGTTTGCAGTGTGCAGTCAACTCTTAGTGTTGACCCAGTTTTTTTTAAGTGGGCTTTAAATTACCGTAGTTTGGCTGTTTAGTTTTATTTCTTAGTAAAGCAAGCACGTTCTTGTAAATAGCGGGATCGTGTATTGAATTTGTTTTGTGTAGAACTTTCATGACCCGAAAGACGTTGATTTGTTTAAACGATTTTATTTGTTAAAATGGGGTATCTTAAAGACAATCCACTTTATTAAGTATAAGATGTGGTATTCAAAAGTACCGGCTTTAGGCCATTAACTTTGTTCGAGACAATGAAACCTAGTTTCACCAGGTCTTGTCTGAGACCACGTTTTAGAATAAGTTAAATCAAAATAAATAAAACGCTGTACATAATGAATCTTGTGCTTATTTTATTACCATTCCAAGAGCAAATGATACCTAGATTACTTAATCCCTAGTTACCTACATAAAAAAGATATCGCTAGGGTTGATTGGAAACCAAATCAAATCAAGTTAAATTTCAATTTCGCTTCTTAAATTCAATATTTCAAGACTCCTAAAACCGATTTATTACTTCTGAATCGTAGTTCATAAAACCTGAAACCTAACTAGACACGTTAGTAAAGCTAAGAAAATGCGCTCACAATTTCCCCAAGCCAGCTAATTACACAATTTCCAATTAAAGTTAGAGCGCGTTTCAGACATGTTTGCAAATTAAATTTGTTCAGCTGATTAGCGGTTCATGAAGTTATTTCAGCTGTTTATCGTTCGTTTGCATGCGCCAGTTCAGCTCGAAAACTAGTGACGACGTAAATGTACGGATGTGGTACAAGTCATGTGATTTACGATGGGGAAATTGGATAAATATTTTTGTTAACTATTTCTACACAATATGGTTGCAATTTTATTGGTTTTATTTGAAATATTTTGATATGTAGGTGTCAACTTTTCGCAATGCAAACGACATGAAAAAAAAAAATAAGACAAGAATACTGTAAAGGTTTTTAAACTATCGTTATTTGTAAAAAATATATCATTTACGGCGAAAATATATCGTTAGTGTAGTGTTTAGGGTAAATCACAGTGCGAATTAGATGTGTGAAGAGAGTAATGACCAAGTGAGGGTACTTCAAAAACCTTGTGCTCCGCCTCGACGCCGCCACCTGGCATCAGTCCACCCGTGACCACGGTCGGTGCAATTCAGCCGAAACGTCGGGAAAATCAAATTGTGTCATACTGTCTCAGTAGTCTGTATCTACAACACAGTCAAAAGTTTTCTAAGTGTTTCAAGTGGGCATTATTAAATTATTCAAAATTACTTGTAACATCGTGTTAAAGTGTTTTTGGAAGAAGAGAGCCAAGCCCATTTACAAAAAAGCTGTATCTACCTACACAGCTTACTGGTATGTACTTAATATAAATAGCTATATGTATATGTTTATATTGTGGCCTTCGTCCACAATTGTCATCTTTCTTATCATCATCTCCCGAGCCTTTTCCAACTACATATGTTGGGATCGGCTTCCAGTCTAACGAGAAGCTGAGTACCAGTGTTTTACAAGAAGCGACTGCCTATCTGACCTCCTCCACTCAGTTACCCAGGCAACCCGACACCCCTTGGTTAGGCTATATATCTTTCTTATACGTATGCTTTATTCAAACCGCGTACCGTCCACAACTCACACCAACATGATTTCCTTATAATTGGTAGGTTAAAGTCGGTCTGTTCTTACAAATTGTTTATTTCGGTGTAACGAGCGGCCGAGCTGGCAACTTCGTCTAATTATGTAAAGTAGGCAGGTTATATTATGATCGTAACTAGTTAGGTAACCGTGAGAACTGTGAGGTGCTAGGATTATTTGTTCGAGATTGTGTAAACTAGGGACCTTTTATGCGTCTATTTATGCAGTTTGTAACTATGTAATGAGAGCGTTTTGTGAAATAGATTAGAATGTCGTGTATTTTAGCAGGATGAGATGGGATGAGGAAAAGCTAGGTGATGATGTACTAATAGTTTTGTATATAATATTATCAAGGTACTACGTTATGGAATGTATTACTTATGTATAGGTATAATACTTAGATACATTAAAGTATGAAGGATCGAAACGTTTGAAAATGACGTGACCCATGCTCTTATTCTATTTCGTCTATATAAATTACTAGCTTCTGCCAGCGGTTTCACCCGCATCCCGTCGGAACTACTTCCCGTACCGGGATAAAAAGTAGCCTATAGCCTTCCTCGATAAATGGGCTATCTACCACTGAAATAAATTTTCAAATCGGACCAGTAGTTCCTGAGATTAGCGCGTTCAAACAAACAAACAAACTCTTCAGCTTTATAATATTAGTAAGTATAGATTTTAATTACATTAAACGATTCTCTGACTTATGAAACCATGCACAAAACTAAATATTTACCTAGCCTACCTACCTAGTCGTTGACATTCTTGTGAAGTGTTTCCACTGTAGTTTCATACATTCATTGCAATAATTTACGTCCTAGACCTTTAAACGAAGACTTTTCGATACCAATCTAGGACATTTACTTATAATGGCGTCCACGGCCGATTTCGGCCACGGCGGCTGTTCTCATTTAAGGAGAACAGCCAGCTGCGCAGTACATACTTATTATATAGTGCACTCCCTATTCCTTCACTCTCGTAACCCGATGGGACGGCAATCCGACACGACCGGAAAGAGATCAGGCGCAGGACCGACATTTACGTGCTCTCCGATGCACGGGTGAATCAATCACCAACTTCCAGACTTACGGGCTGCTTTGTGAAAGTTTAAGAAAACCCACAAAGCGATTTCGGCTCGACCCGGGAATCGAACCCGAGACCTCGAGCACAGCAGCCGCGCTTGCGACCACTAGACCAACGAGGCAGTCAAGGACATTTATATAAAATAAAAATACCCAAAATCGTGCACATACCATTGATGATTAAGACTTCTAATTACGAAGTCGGTTAAACAGATCTTACTTTTGCAAAAGCTTACTTATAATGAGTTTGCAAAACAGGTTAACTGCATAATTGTGAGCGATTTTTATTTCACTTATCTTGGCCATATTCAGAGGCTAAACTTAAGAAGTAACTATAAAGCTGTGGCTCCACTGAGGCGGAGGCGAGCGGAGCTGAGAGGAGCAGAGCTGTGAAAAGAGGCAACGTGATTCCATTGAGGCGGAGACGAGCGGAGCGCTTAACTATTTCCATCGGCATTGAAGCGGATCTGAGACGAGATGTGGATTTCATGTAATATGATTGGTCGATCCCCACATGTATCCTCTCCGCTCCGCTCATCTCGGCTTGACTGTTTCCATTGAAGCGGAGCGGAGACGAGATGTGGATTTCATGTAATATGATTGGTCGATCCCCAAACTTCTCCTCTCCGCTCCGCTCGTCTCTGTCTCAGTGGAGCCGCAGCCTTAAGGTAATCTGGCTAAACGCCTTATCTACAAAGTGTTGCGTTAATATTTAGTTTAACAGCTGGTAATTGTAGGTTTTGCTTGTTTTACTATCGTTGTTACTTGCACTTCTCTTCCTACGTTTAAATGAAACTGAAAACATCATTACCTGTGAATAGGTCGTATAAGGGATGATTTATATTAGGCCGGGCCGTGTTCGGGCTTTTACGAAATTCCAAAGACGAGCATCGTTTGTGGCCCGGATGGGCCACGGATCATGCACTGTGTAATATAAACTGCTTTATACAAAATGTATGTAACGTTTCACATCCGTGCCCCGTACGAGCCACGTACACGGCACGCCCCGGACACGGCCCGGCCTAATATAAATCATCCCTTACACTTCTTCCTCTTCCTCCGAGCCTTTTTCCCAAACTATGTTGGGGTCGGCTTCCAGTCTAACCGGATGTAGCTGAGTACCAGTGCTTTACATAGAGCGACTGCCCTATCTGACCTCCTCAACCCAGTTATCCGGGCAACCCGATACTTACCCCTTGGTTAGACTGGTGTCAGACTTACTGGCTTCTGACTACCCGTAACGACTGCCAAGGATGTTCAATGACAGCCGGGACCTACAGTTTAATATACTTAGAAAGTCTTATCTTAAGTCTTATCCCTTACACTTATTAACCGATTAAACCGATTTAACCGATATAATTTCCGATTTCAGCCGAGCTAAGTAGTAATGTAAGTAATGAAGTCACTTTTTAATTTTAGGAATATAAATAATCTTATAGCTCTTACCTCCCCAGTCAGAGACATTTAATGATTATTTAAGTCACTCCTTAGTGACGGAATGTCATACAAATCCTTCACTAAGGGATGGCTTAAGTAACCATTAAATGTCTCTGAGTGGGGAGGTTAGCTAATTAAAAGTACTTTCCTATAGTTACCCTTTTTATAATTGCCCTTGCCTACTAGTGCTGCCAACGGTTTTCAGAGTTTCAGGCTAGCCATGCCTTCGCCTCATTAACAAATAGAATATCAACTCAATCAAACATAGGATGTATCTCTTGCGAATATTATAATAATTAACACGGTCATAAAATAACGTTGAGAACTAATGACTACGTCTGTCGATCAGTCTTTGCGTTTTGACCTATTTTATGAGCAGATTTTATAAAATTGATAGTATCTAATAAATATAATTGATAATAATTATCAGCAAACATTGTAAGGCCGAGGTGAATTGCGAAATTGCATCATCTGGGGCCCGATTCTCCTAATTTTACTTAAGCGACATACGATTCACGTTCGACTGAGATCCAATCCCGACTCAATTACGATTGAAGCGTATGTGGCATGTGGTATGTGCAGTATGTGGTATTTTTTCTTTGAAATAAACGTTTTTATCCTTTTCTGTCATTCAATAATAAATCATTTTCAGTGGCGGATTTACCAATAGGCCAAGTAGGCCAGTGCCTAGAGCGGCAGATTTAGAGGGGCGGCAAATTTAGCAAAAAAAAATTTTCAGATTTTTTTTCTAATTATTCTTATTATAATAAATCGGAAACTAGCACGAGCACCATCTCCACAATTTCGTGTTAATGGTTTTATACCAAGCCTTGGTCTTTCTGTTTACCTTTAAGTAGTTCTTAGCTAATTATCTTCTGTTATCTGATTGTTGTGAAGAGAAAATAAATAAAATCGAATAAATAAATAAACTATTATTAATATTAATTTTAATTTAGTAACTTTTACCTTCATTATAAAAATGATTTTTAACGTGTAATATGTTTGAACATGTACCTAAACACATATTTCTTTTCGCAACGCAAAAAGAGGGGTGTTCTAAGTTTGACGTGTCTGTCTGTGGCAGCATAGCACCCGAACGAATGAACCGATTTCAATTTAGTTTTTTTTTTGTATTACAGGTGTTTTACGGACGAGTGTTCTTAGACACGTGACGTGAAAACCCGCCTGTCACTTCGTCAGCTAAGCGGGCTCTAAACCAAGAGATCAACAAGCACGTACGACGCGACCTCCGGTGCTCCAATACTCTTGACATTGAAAGAGCAATTGAGCTAAATCGGGGGTCAAAGGTGTTCGTACAATCTCTTGGAAGAAGCCACTTGACGAAGTTGACCACAACAAGTGGAGAAGTCGTTTCTTCGGTGCCGGCAGTCCTTTCGGAAGTGGAAAATTTCTATGGCCGGCTATACGCATCGCATGCATCTCGACCTGATCCCGGAAATGAGGATTCTAGAGCCACATTAACACGCCATTTCACCGAAGACCTGCCAGAAGTCAGCAGTGACGAAATCGAGATCGCTCTGAGACAGCTCAAAAATGGAAAAGCCCCTGGCGAGGATGGCATTACAACAGAGCTTTTAAAAGCAGAAGGAAAGCCCGTACTGGGGGAGCTCCAGAAGCTTTTTAATGCCGTCCTGTTTGAAGGGAGAACTCCAGAGGCGTAAAGAGCTATGCGCTATGCTCGGCATTTCTCTGAGGGATCGCATCAGAAATGAGGTAATCCGTCAGAGAACCAAGGTCATCGACATAGCCCACCGAATCAGCAAGCTGAAGTGGCAGTGGGCTGGCCATATTAGCCGAAGAACCGATAACCGTTGGGGTAAACGAGTTCTAGAGTGGAGACCGCGCCTCGGCAAGCGTAGTGTAGGACGTCCTCAGGCACGGTGGAGTGATGACTTGCGCAAGACGGCTGGCAGGAGCTGGATGCGAGAAGCCGAAAATCGATCTCAGTGGCGTGCACTTGGAGAGGCCTATGTCCAGCAGTGGACTGCGATAGGCTGATGATGATGTTCTTAGACATGTTTGATGAAAATCAATTGAGCCGTTTAAAAGTTATAGAGGTTTTACGTTTTAAATTCGGATTTTTTTGTTTTACCTGTCAAATAAACTTTTTAGGTCAACATTAAACTCTTCAGTACATAGCGTAGCGTAGCGTGGGGGGCGCAGAGGGGGCAAATGCCCGGGACAGCACGATTTAGGGGGCGGCCAAATTAAACCATAATTACATAATAAAACTATTTTTTACTAAAAATAATAAATAAATAAAATATATAATAAAACGCTTTATTGAAAATAGATAAGTAGATTAGCAAAAAATTTCAGAAAAAGCTGCCCTCGCTTTGGTCGTGTCCTGTAAATTTTGACGGGTTCGCCCTTTGCAGCCCCAAAAAAATTCGCACTCACTGCGCTCGCGGCTCCAAGTCAGATATAACAATTTATCTTTGTTTTATTGTTGAGGCATTCAATTCCGAAAAAAAATTTTTTCTCCCACGTCCATTATGGCTTTTTGTTCACTTTTGCTTTTTATGCTATGTTTACTTCATGGAAACTCTAAGGAAAAAATCGCGCTCGCTTCGCTCGCGGCTTCTTATACGTTTGCACTTCATTTCTTGCATATCTTACTTTTTGAGTTTGCTTTGTTAATTTACAGTGGTTTTTCTTTATTTTGTGTCCTTAGACAGAAAAAAAAATTTCGCGCTCGCTTCGCTCGCGCTTCCTAACATAAGTATTTCTTCTTGTGCGCTATCAACATCTTTTACTCATATTTAAGTTCGTTAGTTTGGTTTACCCATAAACTGTTCTAAGCACTATGATATACATATGTTGGTACACCTTAATCACAATCTTTCAATACATAGGGGCCACTTTGGTAATGATTGCACAAGGCTCATAAGCTCATTTACGGACATTAGCTAGAGACGCCTTTGCCTCCCCTCGCGCCTTTTTAATTACCTCCAATTACTTTTTCAAACCATAAAGTATAAAAATTTTCGCGCTCGCTTCGCTCGCGCTTTTTTACGATTGCTCCTGCCCCGGGCGGCGGATAGCCACGCTACGCCACTATAGCGGGTTGCAAAAATAATCTAGTAACTGACAGAAATATTATTAAGTTCACAATCATACTAATAACGAGATTAAACTTTCGTATTGAATTTCAAGTCAGTGGGGGCGGCAAAAATTGAATGGCCTACTAGCGGCAAATTTGTAAATCCGCCACTGATCATTTTGTCTGCAAATGATTTACGATTGCAATATGATTGTAGAGCAAACTACCGTGTAGACCAAAATCACCAAAATAGCAGACCAATCGCAAACCAATCGAATGTCGTTGGAATACGATTGGTCTTAATTAGTAGCAGAATGCCCGATATGGTTAAAACTGCTATTGTGGTCATATTGCGATTCAATTTCTATTCGATTTTGACATTATTAACTTAGGAGAATCGGGCCCCTGCTTAGCCATACAGCGATTGCCTATCTGACCTCTATAGGCTCTATAACCCAACAACTCTATATCCCTAGGTAGAACTGGTTATCAGACTTTTTGACTAAAAAAAAGCCGTAAGGACTGCCAAAGACAAGTTTACCGCGTCTTCCTAAATATGGAGGAAGAGGAACACTTGTCATTATGTCAAGATGGTCAACCATCCACCGACCGACTGTGGCAAGGGCATAACTGTATGATCGATCGAACAGTGTGGTTGTTACTAATCCAGCTTCTCAAGAAGTTATTTCTACTGTGGACTTTGGGTACTGCTAAATCCCAATTTTCTAATCAAACTACGCCAACTACAAGAAAATACCTACAACCCTTCAACAGAGAGATATCTCTAACTTCAAACTTCAACCAATAGTTTATTAGGATCGTGCACCATTTGACAGATGTTAAACCCTCCCGCGCCCGCGCCGTTATAAAATTACTACAATAAACTCGACCACGCACTTTACTGTGCTGACTTTAATCACTTTAATAAAGCAATAATCCCCAGCTCCGTAATTACAGCCGTAATATTGATTATTACCACTACGATTATTATTACTGTAATATCCATTACTGGGCTTTAGGACGGCTACAAAGTATGCGCGTGATTCGATTTAATTAATACATCGTAGGTACTTTGTTTATGCGGCGATTAGGGCAGGACTTATCTAAATCTTGGTTTTAATGAAAATCGTAAAGTGAAATGTTCTAGCTTTCTAGTTATTGGGCGTGGTTTTAAGGGCTTCGGTTAAAAGTACTTAGGTAGGTATTATATTGATTGAAGGTTACGGGCGAAAAAGTAAGTTTATCGGATTATTGATAAGATTAATTTATATCAATGTTGACGTATGAGCAGTATGGAAATGTATCAAAGTAATTTCGAGACCCGCGACAGTCGCTCGTTTCCCAGTTGTAACTTTATTTATCTTTCAAAGATACCTACCCACATACCTACATAAACATCATTTATCATTTTTGTAAGTACAAACATTTTTTGTTTTCTAATTAGTTATTGAATCAGGTGGCAATAATATTAGTTGGCAAACAAGTGTTTATTTCAATACTAGCTTCTACTCGTGGTTTCACCCGAAACACGAAGAAACAACTAATTGTTTCTAATGGATACTAATTTCCATGTACGAATAAGAGTAGTTATTTTGATGTACTTATAGGCTTCGATATTACAAGTTTTACGTAAAAGACTAGCAAAATCTGCACTGAATACCTACCTATTGGTAAAAAAACACACTTCTTACAGCGGTTTCACACTAACGGTCGAACCGAGTGGTGTTGTCGGAAAACGAGCAGAGAATTTGCTAGTGTGAAAGCGCTTTTATATTTTTCATCCGCGCTATATTTTGTTTTCTTTTGTTTGTCTTTTGATAACAGCTTTAGGATATAAAATAACTAATCTTTAATTTCGAATAGCGAGACATCGGCGCCGTGGCTTAGTTGGTTAAAGCGCCTGTCTAGTAAACAGGAGATCGCGAGTTCGAATCTCGCCGGGGCCTTGTGTGGATTAGTATATTTTTGCGAAAAAAATGTTGTTTTCTTACAATTTACGTATTAAATTATTTGTTAGCACATAATTTATTATATGAAGAGAATAAGTCTTGTTGAAGAAACGTTCTTAGTAAAAGTTATGATTCCTGCATGATAGGTATTTTGTATGTGAACAAATGGTTGCTTTTGTAAACATACGCAATTACAGTTTCATTACAGTCAGTTATGAAATACCTTAAGGGCATAAAAAGCCCTACCTACATAAAAAAAACTAAGTATTCTTATGCACATTTAGCAAACATTTGTATAATTTTGCTCTACCGACCCGCTATTAAAACAATTTAATTAACCAACTAATATAATTACGGCGTTAAATCCAAAAACAATACAAGATTCTTTTTATGATCTAGAAAATTTCAAAACTGCACGTCACGCGCCGTCGGCGGGAACAAACAAACTCGTAAACGGTAACAATAAAGCCTCCTTTTCAACTAGAACACACAATTTTACTGTGGCAACACAGCCTATCAAATTCTCTTTGGTCGTAAGAGATCCCCATTCACAGTGGGACACAGTGTTCAATCGAGCGTCTAGCTGAAAAACGTCAATACCCTATAACAATAACAAGGGTAATCAAAATAATAAATGGCGGCCCAGGGCGGATCGCTTTTTGTGTCCAATTATTTTTATTGGTGTTCAGTTAATTACATTCTTTGGCGAGGGCCTGCGCGCGCAACTTACGCGAGTTTAACTTTTTACCAACCTTATTCTGTGATCGGTAGAAATTTGTTGGTTTTGCCTACATCTTCATGAGCATAAAATTTTCATGAGCGTCGTTAATGCTGTTGTCGGTTAAGAATTTAAGTTCAGTTATTAAAACAATCGGTATGCAAGTAAGAATATTTTACGACTTCTCAGATTATGGTTATGAAACTTAACTTAGTATTTGTTTACTATACGCTTTTTTAATTGGTAAAAGATGGGGCAGTTTTATTTTAAGCTCTGTGCAAAACCTTTTGAAAGCGAATAAGCATACATTTCTAACCTTCTTTCTTGATTGTTTAAAGTCTCTTTAATTTTCAAAATCTCTCCAAAAAATACCTCTTGGTGGCTTATGTTTTAGTATTGTAACTCTTAAGTATTTTTTTACATCATAATTATTTATTAAGTTTGGAATTTGAAGGGTCTAAAGTACCTTATTTTTCCCCAAAGTTAAATTTTATTAAAACCTACGTAACGAGAGAAAACACACAGATTTATGAACAAAAAAAAAAGAATCAACCATCATTACAGTGCATTACTTAATTATTTATAACCGCCCATATTTGCGCGTCGCCTTTATGCGCCCGCGTCGTTTTTGTCGCTCGATCACCCTTTATTGATTAAGCTATTTGGCGGACCGCGAAATTTTAATAGCCCGACTCTGTTTAAATACTTACGTGTCAATGTTTAATGTTTCAGTTTTAATTTGATGATTTTAAAGAACGGTTTAATTGGGAACTGTGATGGTGGGAAATATTTGGTAAGCGATTATGTTTAAAATAGGATGTTTAAGTGATTTTTTGCATGAAGAAAATCTGTTAGAATATTATTTTAAGATGGTCAGAAACGTACTTAGTTTTTATTTTATTCCCAACCTGTACTTATTGTTAGGTAAATTTTATTTTTTTAATATTAATTGAAAGCTCACACAACTAAATTGGAAACCAATCGCTTTATAACTCGTTTTCTACTAAGTTTTATTAAGTCATGGCGCCAATCATTGGTAATATTATTCTAATTAATAACAACGGTGAAATCCGTGGTGTAGTCATTTAAAGAAACTATTCAACCATGACATATGTACGGCAAATCGTTCATCTGTGAATAACTTCAAAAGCAATGTGCTAATGATTTATTTTTCCATTAATCAGGCAACGTATTGTTTTTATACTTAGTTTTATTGCTGAAGTTTTTAGTTAACATGTTCGCGGCTGTTTTTTAAGGTTTTCATTTGATTAGAATGATGTTGTTAATTAATGCTTTGAATTCCATGGTTAATCAATTGGTTTGTTGTTTTAACGTCACTATCTCTGTAGGTAGTTTTTATAAAAAGAAGGTAGTGTTTGCATACAGGTAGCAGTGTTTAGAAATGAGCCTAGTAGCATAAGGGTTAAAAAGTTACCGTCTGTTAGCAAAACGAGTGGTTTCTTGATTTGCCACATAGATACATTACAGACCTACTACCTAATAGTCATAAATATGCTTATTGAGTAACTGAACAAAAATAATTGATCATTTAATCCCAAATAATTCAAAATAGGTGACAGAAACAAAAATCAACTCCTGAATTGTACACCGACCCTCAAATATAAAATTTTGGAACATGACTTTGATTTGAACGAACACAATCCAACCCAAATACACGGTTAGAACGACAAGCAACTTAACCAAACTACAAGCTATTTTACGAGCCAGATGGACATCTTTATAAATCAAATTAACTCAATATAACCGTGTTGTGTAACAACATTTACGATGTTGTACTAGGAACTCAATATAAAGGGATACCACAAAACTGACAACTGTAAAACGATTTGTAACAATCATCATGTCGTAAACTCCAATCAAAAGAATTTCGTTACAATGGGAACAAAGACGTTTTTATTGCCTAATTACCATGATTTGTTTTCTCTAATGAGTGCTCTATGTCTCATAGTAACTATTACCTATTAAACCAACCTTTTTTGCTGTCCATAAAATAAAAATCAAGGGATTCTAAATCTTATTGCTTTGACATAAGAGCTTGTGTTGTGTTTGATACATGTCAAAGTTATGGTGGTAACAGTTTTATGTTATTACGGTCCCCTAATTGGAACGGATGCTTTGTTTCAAATGTCATATTTAATGTTTCACTAATTGTTATTATAGTGAGATATAAAAATATTAATGTTTCAGTAAATACGTCGGAACTTTTAGATCGCATGTCAATTAATAGTTGAAGATTTTATAAGCTCTAATTGGTAATAAAATCTAGACTGTTCGTTGCTTTGATTAAACATAATTATATTAATTATTTTAATGGATTACATTAGTAATGAAACGTTTTAGTTATGTAACCTATCAGCATAAAGAGACCGCAAAGAATAAGTTTACGTACAATACTTACGTAATTAACATAATAATTGCATTTTTTATACATTTATTTATAGTATTGCATTTATGTATTTCTTTCTGAATATAATATTCTTCTACCGCAGGATAATATATTTTTTACTCCTTCTCATTTCTCTCCGTTTACTTTGTCTGTATAAAATAACTGTAGGTAAGTAAGTTTATAGTTGTCTGAAAACGCTAATCTCAGTAACTACAGGAACAATTTGAATAATTATTTCAGTGCTACATAACCCGTACACCAAAGTAGAAGAGGCAAATCAAATAATACTTAGGTACTTATCTTCTGAAATAATTATAAGATACCTACTCAAATTTGTCTTACTTACTATTTACATTTCATTTTCCATAACACTAAAATGAACCCTAACTCAAATCTAAACTGTAGACAGATATATCAGTTACCTAAATCTTAGTCTTTCTAACCATTAAAATGTCTCTAAAACTAGAGCTTTATAATATACAAACCACCGCAGGCATCTATATTTTATACAACAATATATGTATCGGTGTATGATATAGGGTTCTGATCATAGATCATTGAACCTACCGAAACCACCACAATGAGCACAATTTGTATGCGGAAAAGCCTGAAAAATTTACTCGCGGGAGAGAGGTAACGCAATAAAGGACAATGAGCGTTTTGGTCTACCTCTCCTCTAGCATTAAGTGATATATCAATAGAAAGCTTGTGTTATGTAGAGTATTTTCTTGTATAGCGGCGATTGTCATTTGTTAGTATTTAGGGAGTTAGAACGTGTTAAGTGAAATAATAACTATGTCTAAAATACGCTGTAGCTTCTAAAGTACTGACAATTTGTTAGAGGTATTTTAGTACGAAATGTTCTATTTAAAAAGGCCTTTCAAGTGATATATAATTCATTACCAGAGAAGAAATCTAAGAACTTGAAACTAACTATCGATAAAAAAACCTTGAACACGTTCTAACATCTAAAGTACTAAAAAGTTCGCTTGAAAAGACCCTTCAAATGATGTATGGCTCATTACTAGAGGCCAGAGGGGGAGTAGACCAACATCCAAACATTTCGCCCATTGTCCTTTCTATCACGTCTTAAATCACGCACACGACAAAAATATCAAACTCTAGCTGTTTGTTCCATGCGGTCCCGAGGGATTTACTTCATGTATGTTACTCTGCACAAGTATAAAATTAAGGTACACGCACTAATTTAGCAGAATCTGTCAAATAACAATCGAACATTCACCTCCCATTATTGTGATAAGGTTGAAAACTATAAGGATTGATTGAGCTAGGTCGATGTACATACGAGTACCTATATCAGAGGGGTGGCAATGCCGTCTCCTGTTGTCTCAATAGTCTAAGGTTTCTGATTCAATTGTCAAGCGCTAGGGGCGGGCGGGCGAGCCTCCGCCCATCCGCCCAACGCCGCGGGCAATGCGGTTAGTAGGCGCGGGTATAGTCGGTGACAATAGTGTGTAGTAATTGGATGGTTAGACGTGATAGAGGAATTTTAGTTACTATATCATATACTTTTGTATCTTTTCTTTTTGAGTAGTCGATAGATGAGAGTCAACCTGATTTTTTACTTATTGAAAATTATATCACTCGCAGTTTTTTAAACGTTGGCTCTACAACTCTTTGTGGTCTTGGCCTCCTCATAATCATCCTCCAGTTATGACGAAGCTTGGCTGTTCGTCTCCAGTTGGTAAACTTTCCCATCTTTCTAAAGTCTTCTTCAATGCAGTCGCACCAACGTGTCTTAAGGTTCTTAAACGTACCTACATAAAAGTTATTAATTTATTTAGTTGTCATTTCACGAACAAAATTGTGCTTTGTGCCCAAAAAACTTACTAGTGAACATTTTTCGAGCCTTTACTTATTGCACTGTAAAATATTGTCTGTACGTAATTTTCTGTACATACAAGAACTTATCTCTCTGATTGTACTCAAAGGTGCTACAGCAATAACTTAGTCGGGTCCTGATTGCGTTGAGCGGGCACTTAATGAGAACCTTATTAAATAATTATTAATTGCCGGCGACCCGCTGGGCGCACCGATTGCAATACAAACTATTGAAACATCAGTTAGCTTAGTAACTAGGGATATACGTATCTAGTGATATTGTTGGGTTTATAGACTTTAAGGTATATTGTTATTTATTTTATCGAGTAATTGTCAAGGTCCTATTTCTTTTACCACTTTGCATCTCCTCATGCTTATGACGTAAAAGAATGTGACCATTTTCGGCAAAGTAAAATTCTCATTGTGTACATATATTATTTAAGTTTGAACGAATTAGTGCCAGTTATATTCAGATTAATTCCATTCGGACAAAATCGATGCTATAGTGGAGAAGTATATGTATACTTAAAGAAAAATTATTATATAAGTACCGTTGTATGACCTTTAGTAAAATTGAGTCTTTATTATTCTAATCACATTTTGCATTAAACCAACTCGTATTGCAAGAACCTATAATCCGTCTTAATTAACCCATTAGTTTTATGTCTTGAAGAAGATTAATACTCAAATTAGACACTAAAATTATTATATGCAGCCTTGTCCGATATTCATCGAAAAAAAAACCATGTACTTAAAACTAATACACAACTTAAGTCTTGGTATACAGTTATTATTTTTTATTTCTTCTAATTAACGTTAGTACACTTCATGATATACAGCTTAAAGTAAATTAATCCACGAATTGTACGTGTAAAATTAATTCATATGTTCATACAAATCATTATGAGTACAAACATGATAACTCTTGTGAAAAATAGTGTTTGTATATTGTATAATAATATCTTAAGGCGAAGTCGAGCTGACTTATTGTCGGCCGTCCACTCCGCCGCCATTTTCGTATTGAAATTTAACCACAATATATTATACGTTTGTTTGTTAAGTTAATTGTTAAATGGAGAGCCTCGTTATATTCTCGCGCATATTTTATTTGATATCGGCGCTTGCACGGTCGTTTATCACCTGATTGTAAAAGATGCATCCGCTTTTGGTTTCTTTGAAAACTCGACTCGCCTCAAGCAACGGGCGTGTTGCTCAATAATCCTGTTAATTTTCATTAAAATCTTAGGGAATAACTTTAATTTTTCGGCGTCTCGGTTAAGTTCAATTTATGAAACGGATATTTTTAATTTCTCACAAATCAAAACTTGGAGCTTGATACCCGAAGGCTGGGACCGATGCCTTCCAAATTAAATAACGAACAAAATTAGTTGTTATTTACGATATTAAAACTATGGCGCCTTATTAAACAAATAGCGGTCGGCCATTTTAGGTTCCGTCGGCCATACATCGCGTCCTATAGAACATTAATGCCTGTAACGGCCTACTTACATAAGATATTTACTGCCAACTAAACCTTTTGAGTCCTCAGATGTAATTTTGACCTATAACGCGTGCGTTCTCATCAAATGCCTGAGACTTTCCAAAGAACGTAACGTTAACTTGTGTGTTAACGTAATATTTTAGTGGTTTTTAATAATGAAGATGGCGGCTTTGTGGCCCAAAGAATTATAATTAAAGCTATAAAGAGATGATTGGTTGGCATTAGGTATGGAAACACGGCTAATGATTACGGTAACAATAATTAGGGATTTTTATTAAGAATGCAAATATGAGAGCTCTTCTTTCCAATTCATTTGTTACGTAATTTTGATCTTAATTAAACAAATAATTTAAAAGTTAAGATGCTTTATCTCCTCTTGCAGAACGTTTCATAAAATAATATTCTTTTACAGTACGCAATATAAGATCATTGACTAATACTGTCTACAACTTGAGCCATTAATTACGGCTTACCCAACACAAAACTAAACAATAACTTCATCTATTTCAAAATAATTAATCCCCCAATAAAAGAAAATAACATTAATCAATTCGTTTGAAAGTGCGTTCCAATTGGATCCTTAACACAATCGCCATTGTTAGCACGATGCACGCTTTCCACAAATAATTTAAATCCTTAGCCAAAAAGCAATAAATTAAAACAACGAACTTCCTAATCACATAAAACATTAACAAACAGTGTCCAGGCCTCAGGCCAAAAAGGAATTTAATTATTTTCGAAACTGGCCTCAAAACATTTGCATAAGAAAACTATAATTTATCTATACAAGAAATTAACCTCTTGGCTCAACTCAATTACGCTAAACCAAAGCGCATACTAAAAGGGTTTAATAAGCTGGCGCGGCCTTTTAGGGATCCGTGGTAGGAACTTTATATGTTTTGAGTGCACCACCTGAATATAATTCCAGAAAATCTATACAGTTTATGACTTTAAAGTGATAAGTCTAGCATAATAAAGTTTTAGTCGTAGGTACCTATGTTTTATGAAAATCTTTCACAAGTAATGAAAAACACAAATTTTTACGCTATTTTATGAAATTCCTTAAATTGCACTAAAATAAGATTATTAAATTCAGAAGACGAGCAATGATTGGCTAATCAATTAAATCATTTCTGAAAGTATCATCGTTGGTTCATCGTGACTTCGGACAATGCAGTTCGGTAAAAAATCTATAAATAGGTTTTTCTATATCAAAGCAAAGGTCATATTTTCAGTTACAGTTCATTCAAATCATGAAAACTACTTGACCGATTTGGCTGTAAATTAGAGGAACGGTAACTTAGACCCGGGAGAAGGTTTTAGGATAGTTTTTGGTCACCATCGGGCTACGGGACGCAGGTGAAACCGCGGGCGAAAGCTAGTAATAGATAATGCTATTTTAAGAAAGGTTGTTGTCCGCAAAACCCCTTTCACAAAATTCCAACTCTGGCTTCCATAGTTCTTTTTTGCTTGTCAATTTAAGTTTTTTTTAACTTGAAGCTCATAAGTCAAGCTATCAATTAGACGGAGTATCAGTCAAAGTTATGTTTCGTGACAGACAGTATAAAGCTGGAGTCACGTTGAAAGCGAGCGGAAAGCGAGGCAACAAGCAAAAATTGTTTAGGCTTTACTTTTCTCAGAGCAATCACGATGTCCAATGATTTTTCTTCTTCTTAAGAATCTTCATCATAAATCCTCTTATAAAGCGTGAGTTCCTAAGAAGATATCTCATGATATTTCATAACGTTTTTCGCAGTTGATGCTTATGAACACCAGAACCCTCAAATGTATTCTACATCCTATTCCAAAAAGTCGGTGCATCATTGTATTAGTTACTGCAAGAGCCGTAAATAGACAGACGCACACCTGTAATTTAACTTCGACGTTTAAACCCCCTAATTCTGCTTCGGTGGTTAGTGTCCCAGAATTGAAATCATCTGTAGGGGATGATTCAATATGTATCAAAAGCTTTACGCTGTCAGTGAAACCCATTCCTAAACGAACGTTACCGACCGTTGTTTAGATGACCCTGACTTTAAATTAATGGCATGGAGAATGATATTTATTAATTTTTAATTTCCACTCACGACTTGGCTTATTGGTAAGAGTCTTTAGTAAGTTTATGACAGGAAATCTATCACTAAATTGCGAAATGCTATACCTACCTATAAGTAAAATTAAAGGATAGGCTTTGGTAATTAAGTATTTCTTTGAAACTTTCTTCGCGTAAAAAATATAGAATTGTCTGTGATTTATGAGAGACTGCTAATCAATCTTTTTCTTGGATTTTAATCGAATAAAACTATTTACCAAGGGTGTGTTCTCTAGGTCTTGGCCTTCTTTGTAGCTTTTGTTTCTCAGTTATTCGAAACTACATACATAGTTTATCGCAAGCCAATTATTGAACCCCTATATGCCCGAATTCATAGGAAACCCTAGACTAGCAAGTTCTAGACTTTTGGCATAACTTGTATGACCCATGCAAAAGAAAAATATATATGTAACATCCATCACACCCCTTCCAAAATTCAATCTAGTATCTTTAAGACCTCCTCTTCCATACTTCTCCTTTTGACATCATCCGACTACTAGATTTTCAAAATAACATCTCCCATTCCTTCCAAATACAATCGTCCAAATCAAATACTGCCCTTAAGATATAAGGGTAACAAAAATACATATAAACATACTCCGGCTTCGGTCGAGGTAATTGGATCGCCTCGAGCCTCGTTATTTATGCCTCCATGCATCAAAAGGCGAAAACAAACACACGGACAAAATTTGTTTGTAAGGGATCCTGAAGATCTTATTTGTTTATCGTCAGATTGTGATCTTGTTTAAAGTCGGAAAGTCTTTAGTAAGTATGTTTTTTTACGGATTTCTCGAGGTTAATGTGTAAACTTCTCGTTGGTAGGTAGTTTTACCTAACCTTCACTATAAGTTTAAGATGAGTCCTGATTGTGTAAAAATACAAACATCCAAATCGAGAACATAGTAGCTTCAAGTCATTATTATTTTTAGAACAAGAACTAGCTAAGGATGGTTGCTATTACTCAAAATTGCAACAATGGATATTTAATTTTCCCGTTGCCGAAAACTTATCATGGAGCAAACCTAGGTAGCATTTTAGTATCTTCATCCTGTAAGCAGCATTTTGCTCAGTTATTCTGAAATGCTTTTTCTGAAGTCCGTTAAAAATATTGTCGGTTAAGAGTGTGTATTGTTAAAATATTGCAAGTTTAAATAACTTTATCTCCGTATAATACGTCTATCTATACTTTCCATAATTTTAAAATACCAATAAAATTACAGTAGCAACCAAAACAGCTCAAAATACCCTCATATTCACCAAGGAAGTTTAAGACGGCACAATAAAAGTGTAGTATGTAAATGTGTTGGTGTCGGTGCGCGTGCGACTAGCGGCGTGTAGCTCAGCATGACGTCACGCCCACTCCTGCGCAGGGTAGCGCTAGACATGAGATCTCAGCTCAGGAATCTAGGTGAGATTGTTTTGAACTTGCGTTGAGGTGAACATGAGCTGATGTTTGCGATTGCTATTGTTTTATAGATATATCTTAGTACTTTAATCATTTTGTGAGGAATGTAGCGCCAGGTCGAGCTATGCTATGCAGCTATGCTATTCCATCACAGGACCCAGCTATCAAAACTGCAATTTGTACATAGGTACAATGCCTCTGTCTATCGTTTGGCGTTCCAAATTAATATAGTTCCGCTTTGAAATCAATGCTCGTAATCGCGTTACGGAAGATTAGTCAATAAAGACATTTATAATATAATGAAAACTCCATAATCTAATTGAAAGCTTCTAATGAACATAAAGTAACAATTTAAATACATTAACCCCATCAAAACAACATGCACCAAACACTGAATTATGCAAATCCGACGCGATTTAAATGAATTCGTCTATTATAGGAACAGTTCAATTTGAATAATATAGCACTTAATATAATATTAATTCAATTGTCAGTTGTGCGTCCCACGTATGGTAATGGTGACGGCGGGGAGCGACGCGTGCGCAGTGCCACGCTGCGACACCAAATCAACTGCCTTCCTTAACTACGCGGATGTGGTGACCAGGGTCTTAGGAGACTAGTTTGGGACATATTAGTCGTCTGTGCATTTGATAGGGTCAATACATAAAAGAAAAGGTTGTAAAATAATCATCTTGTCCATGAGTTCAGTAGGCAGTCCTACACTTTAAAATTACGATAGTGATTCCAGTAGGTATCATCCACGTAGCCTTTTCCCAAATACGTCAGTCGGCTTCCTGTGTAACCTGATGCAGCTAAGTAGGTACCAGTGTTTTAAATGGGCGATTGCCTTCCCATCTTCTCAACTCTGGCAACCTGGGTAACTATCACTTGGGCAACCCGATACCTACTGATTGTTAGACTTTCTGGCTTTTGATTACCTACTCTAATAGTGAAGTTAACGGAAGCTTTTTAAACAGAATCATGAGTGCAGGGGCCCGATTCTCCTAATTTTACTTAAGCGACGATAGATCGACGTTCGACTCGATTCGACTGAGATCCAATCCCGACTCGATTACGATTGAAGCGTATGTGGCATTCCGCTATTTTTCTTTGAAATAAACGTTTTTATCCTTTTCTATCATTCAATAATGAATCATTTTGTCTGCAAATGATTTATGATTGCAAAATGATTGTACAGCAAACTACCGTATAGACCAAAATCACCAAAATAGCAGACCAATCGCACACCAATCAAATGTCAATCGAATACGATTGGTCTTTTATTAGTAGCAGAATGCCCGATATGGTTAAAACTGCTATTGCGATCATATTGCAATTCGATTTCTATTCGATTTTGACATTATTAACTTAGGAGAATCGGGCCCCAGAATGCATTTCCAGTGGTCCTTCTTCCTAAGTTCCTCGTTTCGAAGCTCACGCTCAAATAGTTACTAATTTACATTACAAAAGAAACCATGGAGTTCCTACAAACGCTCTATGGTGGTAACGCGACAATACGCGTTCCACTACCCTCACATCTGCACACCTAATATCGAAGGAATAAACAATTGTGCGCTCGCATCGACTTTATTCGAAACCACGGACATAACTTTATGAATTTACAACTATTGTAAAATATTTTGATGTCAGCTATGTGGGTAGCATTGTCGTTTTATTATCATTGAATTTTAATAAACGTCTCTTTATTGGCCTGTGGTCGGATTCTGTAGTGTAGGTAGAATTGAATTGGAGCACTAAGATGTTCTAAAAGTCTTTTGAAAGTCGTTGATGGGGTATCGTTTTAGTGACAACGTAACATTAGTAACAATGTTTGTATGTAGGTAGGTCGCAGGGACTATTATTTAAACTTAAACGCTATTGGCCTTACTACAAAAACTTAACCACCTGTTTTACACTTGTCTAAAAAAATTATGGCTGCAAAATGAACCATATGTCAACGTCATAATTTGACATTTTTTTAGACAAGTCTTAAACTGACGTTTAAAAGTTTTTGTGGTAAGACGGTATATAATTAGAATTATTTACAACACAAGAAGTGTTGGACTCCTTGTTAGTTCGATAGGTACTGCGTATTTTTTCTATCGCTACTTCCTGCGATTTAAACAATAGCTACAAGCTAGTGCTTGAAAATTCTGTGCTCCATTTATTTTTATCAAGAACTATGAAAGGATGTAGCTGTAACTTAAAATTGCGACAATAGTACCTATTTAAATTTCTCGTTGCAAAAATTTATCATGGAGCAAACTTAGGTAGCATTTTAGTATATACCTACTCCTTGTAAATAGCATTTCACTTTGCAATTCAGGAAGGTATCTACTATATTGGCCAAGTGAAATACAACCCACATTGACGGAACTGTTTAAAAATGAAAATCTACGATGCCAAAACCAAATCATGTCAGGTGGGTTGGTTCTGAACTTCCTATCTACTTATAGGTATACTTAGCTTGAATTATAGTTAGGTACGGGCTATGCGTATCAAAATTCGATTTTACAACACACCAAGGAAACTCCATTCCATTAGACACTAACAAATGCATGCATCAGTCCCTTTTCACCCCATACGAGGGCGATTGTTAGCAATTTTCCGCTCGATTTACCCCAAAAACTGTGAGCGTCCCATTATAAAATAACATCGTCATTCCGGGAACAAAGACAATTAAAAAAAGCAGAACAGTGCGTTCTTTGTGGGCGTCTAATTAATTAGTTGTAAACAAGAACGATGATTTTCGTAAATGTAAATAGTAGAAAGCTATGGACGCCGTAAAATTAACCATGTCTGTCTTCTGTTGATTTTATTGGCTGTAGCCAAGTTTTTTGTAAAAGTCAATGAATCCGATTGATGGCGTCGGTTCCGACAAAGCGTTGTTTCCTTTCTATTGTTGTTTTAATATAGTTCAAATAGATAGTTTCGTTCTTGTTATCGTTATTAGGTGAATGCAGCTGGTGTTAGGTTTTTTGTAAGGGAAAATTCATTCTAAAAGTCTCTGACGCTCTGGAAATCTTTAAAATATGTGGGTTAATAGAAATATACATTTAAATAGTAGGAATTGCTTCTCTATTTTTACTTATTTGTAAGAAAAAAAATAGTAGTACAAAGTTTGAAAATATTCGTAGCACGGATTCGTAGTTAATAGTTCTTCTGCCTTTCAGCGAGTCCGTGTTTTAATGTAGCCACCGCCATCTACCGCGGCGGTTGAGAAACAATCAAAAAATTAAAAGCATTTTTTGAGCATTACGAAAAAATTATATTTATTGTATACATCCACTTTTGCACCTAGTTTCCTTATTAATTCATTAGTTTGGTAGTGAATTCTGTATTTCTTATATTTTCTTAAGACATAGAGCATATAAAAACATTGTGCCTATGCAGTTTTCCGCAGGGGTAGTTTCGGTAACCGTGCATCCCTGCTTACCTACTACCTAATTATTAAGCTGAAAGAAAATACAGGCTTCTCAACAATCTGTTATTCTCAACTATTCGACGTTCTAATTGAAAGCCACACCGTATATAAAGGTAGCGACACACGGTTGCGGCGCCACTAGGCGTGGCCCCGACTTGCGAGTCAGCGTCGGACGATTACCGCCCCGCCTCGACGGTAATCACAGTATTACTTGCAACTTTTTGATAAATACACGGCTTTTGTTAATTGTTTGCAATTTAAGGATGTTGTGGGTCGTGATGGGTAAAACCTTTTTGTGCGTGGTTTTGTGGGCTTGTTAGGATTGAACGGTAATGAGGGTTTTCTAAAATGGCAATCCACGAGGTGGCAGCACCGAGCGTCAGGTCCAGATAACTGTCAAAGTGCTTATCTTTACTATGAATAGTGAACGATTTTAGTGTTTTTTTTTATTTTATAATCAAAGCACTGCATTATTGTTTTACTATTGCGGTTGAGTAAATAAAAAAAACTAAATCATATTGTGTTAACAAATTTTTCAACAAGCTTTTCCTTAGTACCAGTGACTTTTGCACCCTCTCTCTTAGCTCAATTTTTAGTTCGGAAACCTTATTCTGACCGTAGTCCATAATAAAATCAATAACACTTCCAATATAACAGAATTTCAATAAACAATAAGTTCGGCACCTACAATTCCATACTATTTGACAGCTGTTTGGACCAGACGCATACGTGGCGCCACCCGGTGGCAGAAAAAATTTCAAAAACCCTCATTGACACAGCTGAAACAAGAACCAAGACAAGTTTCCGTACAAGAAAGTTTCTATCATGAGGAGCAAAATGAATCAAAAAGATAATGCAGTTCCCAATGAAACACTTTCCACCTTTATGAAAATGCTAAATCGTCATTACTTCGGTTTTACATGTTCAAAAATGTATTTTGTAAAATATTGACGCAGTGCGTGTTTTGAAGTAAACAATTTTCATAGCTTTGTCATATAGGGATTTTTATTTATTATTTATTACTAGCCTATAATCTCCCACTGTTGGGCAAATGCCTCCCCATCTCGCTTCCACACTTCTCGATCCCTCGATCGAGTTTACCAGTCCCGACAGAAGGCGTCCAGTTCGTCACGCCATCTCTTCCGGGGCCTACCCCGCCTGCGGTGTCCATCCTGGGATGTCCACTGGGTGACAATAGAGACCCATCTTTCCGGATGCATACGGCTGACGTGTCCGGCCCAATTCCATTTCAGTGTTGCCGCCTTTCGGCCCACATCAGCGACTCCTGTTCTGGAACGTATAACGGTATTCCGGATGCGATCCGTCCGTTTAATGCCTAAAAGGCTACGTTCTATTGCTCTTTGGCAAACCTTGAGTCTGGACTTCTGACATATTGGGATAGGTAGTAAAATGAAAAATAGTATTATAATTTCGAAAACGTATATACCTTTATTTTATCTACATATAAACATGTGTGTATGATAAGATATTGCTACATCAAAGGTACTTAAACTAGGAGACCAGTGCATTACACAAAAATGTTAATTTTTAAAATCAAAATAATATCCCTCACCTTAGTCTTTGGCACATTATCTTTGAATAGGACAAAGACTCGACTCTAACATTCAGTTCTGTAGTAATTCTTATCAACTATTTTATACACAATCCATTATACAGGTATTATACCGGAGCGATACATTTTGATATCAATACATTAATGCTACTTGCAATGTACTATAATTTTAGTAAAAATCCTCAAGCGTATCGTTTAGGTAAATTAAATTCAATGACAAAAAAAACCACCGCAGCAGGATCGAAACATCCAAATACCCTATTTTCTACCAATCTTGAAATATACTACAAAAATATATTCAGTATTTTCTCTATATCTACTCACGTTTTTCTACCCTTTATCGATTTTTCAAAACGTATCGCTCATGAATAAACCCTGATATTACTAAGAACAATAATGTCGGTTCGCGGTTGTGATGAATATAAAATGCATACTAAGTATAAAGTTTATGAATAATTTCAATATAATTTCAAATCAGTGGTAACACAACTCTAGGAGCGAAATAAAAGCTATTACGTATAGTATGAGTTGTTCACACAATAATTACATTTAATAATTAAGTTGGCAGTATGACCACAACGTGAAAAGTAAACTTAGACATAAAATAAAAATATTATTTCTTTTAATTAAACAACATAAAGTAAAAAAATCACACTAGGGATATTTTCTTATTCCAAATATACTATTTTTTTATTAATAAGAAAGTGATTGAATCCATATAATTATAAATCACGGGAAAGCCGGTATTTGCAGCAAAATACATCGTAATAGTTGTACATGACTGAAAATAAGGTAAATAAGCGAAGTGTAAACATAATATCATTGAAATATGGCTTCTGTAAACATCAATTAGTTAACAAAATATGTTTTATACCTTCAAGACCTCACCTCATATAATTGTAAACAAAAGAAATCATTAAAATAAAATTCTAATCAATGATAAAGCATTACTTCCTGATAAATTATTCAAAAGATACTAAACACAACACTAATATTTTCTTATAAAGTAAAAGTAATATTATACATAGTTACTGTGACTTATATTAGTAATGAGAATTGACTATATTTAAACGTGACGAGAACAAAATTTATATACTAGAATATATAATACCTATATATGAGTATTACGAGAATTCCGTATAGTTTAGAATTCGGTGGTAAAAAGGATATGTGAATAATATTTACAAATTCTTTGTTTTTGATGAAAATTAATGGTTTATGAATTTTTTTTTGAGATTTTGTTACCTTTTTGTAGAGTTTCATGAACCTGAGATTTTTTAAACTTTATTTACGGTATTTCTATTGGTTAATTTGATGTGACAAATAAATCAAATCCTTTGTAAAATGACATTCGAAATGAAGATGACGCGATGATTTTTATGATCGATGAAAATTCATCCTAAAAGTCGAAAAATATACGAGAAAAATTCCTTACTATATCACTGCACACAAGTACACGAGTCTATTCAGAATCCAAAAAGTTTTTAATTTAAAACCTTACACAATTCCTAAACAACGAGAATCTCGTCCCATTCTATCACGATTTTTCTTAATCTATGGTGCAATAACGCAACTGTGTAACATTTTATGCAACCTGTGTACTGTATGAAGTACAGTTCTCGAGCAGCTTTGCTTGACTGAATTTAGCTACTAGTGACTTCACGACGGTCAAAATGTATGATCAAAACACTAGAACGCATGCGTGAGGTATTAAGTGGCTTACTTCAGAAGATGCAAGACGCTTATCGGTACAATCCGGTACGAACACATGTTGCAGAGCATGTTACACCTGTATAAATTCACTATAACATAGGGACAGTTCTTACTCTAATTTCGAAGATTACAGAATTGAAACGATCTCATTTACTTAAGTATTTGACGGCCGTGTTAATAGCTCTAGTAGCTTCTACATCGCGACTAATTAAGTTACTTCTAATGACAGACGCACAGCCCAAATTATGGTACAATCACATACAACTGGCCCTCTCAAGGTTATGGAGAAAATCCTACCAGTATTTTGTTTAAAAACTTTGATATCTATCAACATTGACTTTAGCTAGCGCTTACGCAGGCAAAAAGTTCATGATTAGAACAATAAGAACTTATAGAATTGTGTCCACTAAAATTGGAGCTTAATTACTTTATGGGCAATCTAATGCGGAGAAGAGATTCGTGGATTTCATCTATTTTTTTTCTATTATTGCATTAGAAAAACTTGACAACAATTTCATTACATAGAAAATAAAATGTATGTTCAAGATAATTTATCTAATTTACTTTCCACATTTCGAAACTATGCCTGTTCATATTTTTTTGGTTCAACTTTCCTAGGACTATTCATTGACGACCGAGGTACGAACTAACATTTATAAGGCCCGTGCATTTCAGTACTAATTTCAGTGCTATTCAGACTATGCCAATTTACTAAGACACTTCAAGAATCTACTTTGGAGAAAGATGATATTACACTTACGAACAAAAAAGTTGACTCAGCGGAAACACTTGGGACTTTGGGATTTAAGAATTTGGTTATTTTTTCTTTGTGTAAGTACTTTTTGCAATTTATCTAGCGAGTTTTTAGTAACAGTTTGTGGGTCAATATTTTGGTCGTGAGTGTAAAGAGGCACTTCGAATAAAGACGTTTTAACAATTGTCTACTTATGCGGCCTATTCAACTTGTGTAAAATGTATCGTAGAAAATTCACTAATAAATTCGTGTATTGTGCATTTTTATTTAAAGCACCTTTATTGCGGTGAACTATTAGGTACTACATAGATACAGTATTGGGAAGTTGACATCATTAATTAATACCTATATCTTTTTTTTAAGGTAGGTCCGTTTCGCTATACGGCCTTAAAGCTCCCGGTTTTCGATTGTTTCAAAATAGAATTCTCAAGTATACCCAAGAATTCTCAAGCAAACATGTATTGCGGTGGAACTTGGTTTTTAGTGTCAACCTGTGTTTTTTTAAGCTATTGCATAGCTTCTATCGCAGGCCTTGAGCGCGGGGACCAAATCCAGAAATTCCGTAACGAAAAAACCTCACGCTCCCCACTCCGACGGGCACGGAGGTGTGGCTTGAAGGCCGTGCAACGTCTAACGTCGTGTCAGTTCGGCAGTCTCCGACACGGCGCTGTGTGTCGTGCAATTAGACGTATTGTACGCTATGCAATAGCTTTACCGCGGCAGTCCCCGAGTGCCACACGTATTTTTTTTTTATATCTGCCTATTTGTTTCTTCGGCAACACTTCGTGCATATGCATTACAATTTATAAAATTTTGATTAATAAGTATTACCTACTGATGGTCTTCAATGATGGTTGGAAAGCAATAGTAAAGTTTGCACTTTCTACTTTTTATTTTTTTAAATAGCTTCTTAGAGCTTTACTTTTTATTGGAAATTGAGAGAGCTTAGCCTAATTTTTTATAATTTTAACTACAAATGTAGAGCGAATTATTTTAGTGCTCTTTCGGGGATATCAAATCCATTGAATTAAATCTAGAAACTTGAAAAAATATAAAGATCGTACATTCCTTCTGTATCGTTTATTTTTGACTACATAATGTATTTTGTTCCTTCATATTTGGTTCGAGTATTTGAAAGGAAACGTGACATTCCTTACAAGTATTGGCTAATTTATTTCGTTAGTTCAATTTTAAACTAGAAATTCCCTATCACTCATTATATTCGCTATAAAATTGTAGATAGGAATATAACCTAGTTTTTGACTCATTTTAAATATCGTAGATTTATGCGCATTACGCGCGTTCATATGCCATTTAATTCACGTTCGTGATGTCACCATACTGTAACTGTGACAATTTGAGTGTTTCGGGAACTAGATGGCGCTAGCGACGGCCGTGGTGACGTCACAGCAAGCTCGATCGAAACACTCGCGCCGCCACTGAGTTCAACGAACTACAATTGATGTACTAATACAAAGTATAAGACTTTCCATTCCTGTAACTCCCAGATAAGTTTTAAAATCCTACGACTCCCCCAGACTAATGGCACTACACATTAGTTTGGAAGTCTGCAAACATGGCAGCAATGCAAGTTTCTGGCGCTAGGTGGCGCTGGCGACCGCGTGACATGAAGCTCAGTCAATTAATAAACCGAACCACCATCAAAATTGGAGACATCTTTCGAATCAAATACTAATACAGTAAATCCTAGATGAATTTATACACGGTACCACTCTCCCAAGCACGTTACAACGTTAGCGCGGACATGGGCGCGAGTGCGAGTTTCGGGCGCTAGGTGGCGCTGGGCACCGCGTGTGGCGACGCTCGCGCCGCCGCGTGGCGACGGAGTAGTTCCGTCACTGTGATGGCCACTTGGACTGTGCCCTTGCCTTCCAATACGTCTGCCGCACAGCACATTAGTTTCTGGAAGAGAAGACATATTTGTTCATAGATTGCTAAAGGGTCTTGACGTAGCCTATATTTTGTGATCAATTATTATGAGAGTTGTTAACATTGATTGGTAAATGTAAGTTGTTGTTCGTTTTATTCTTCTTCAATTTAAGAGCCCAGCTCTTGTCGGTGCAGCTCCTTCCATTTACGCCTATCTAGCGTTAGATATATCTAGCGCTAGATAGGCGTTCGTTTTATTACAGAAAACAATTACCTTTTTAGGCGGTATTTTTCACTTACTAAAATCATATTCTCATGGCAGATATAGGGAGCCAGTAACAAATGAAACACGGTAGGTTGCCAATAAGAAATTTATTTCTTTAATTAGTTGAAACATTGTAAGTACATACAAAAAAAGTACACTTTAAACATTTTTCTTCCTACAATAAAACTATGACTAATAGCCAAAAAATATTTCGAAAAACTTCCATATTAGGTATGTAGTTTCGAATAAACATAATGAAATCTCTCTCAAAGTGCATTATGAACGTGAAAAATGCGTGTTATTAAATGCAAATTACATCTAAAGTATAATACTGAATTTTAGTAGAAAAAAAATTGAAAAAGACTCAAAAAAGGAAACGATAAACCAATCATCTTATAATGTAATTTAAATATAACTGGAATATGAATATTTGACTGGTTTTAATATTATGTCATAGGCAAGAATTTATCAAAAAAAAAAAAGTTAGAAACAACCTTCAGGTTACAAAGCTGCCATTTTACCTCATCCATATGAAAAAAATCTGTCAACATTCTAAAGTAGGCAGTTAAAGGAATACTAAAACCAGTCACTATAAACTACGTAAATAAGTACCCCAGCACCAGAAGCTAATAAATATATGTACGCTATAAGCTTTTAAATTATATATTAGAATCTATAATAATATCTCTTAATCATATAACTATTGATAGTTAGCATTGTACTCGCGACTTTAAAGCTCAAAAATAAGATTAATATTAAGAAGCGTAGAAAGAAAACACCACACATAATACAAATAGCTTATGACCAGAATAGTTATGATAAATAATAGTACAATACTTTATTTTTTGGACGTATTTAACAATACATTTCCATGAGATGAATTTTATTTATGGAACAGGAGAACAAACATCTTGGTTAGACATTGTATTATGCATCCAATTTGTAATTATGCATGCTTTTTTGACAAAAAGCCAGCCAATTGCGGATAACAATACGCCTAAAAACAAAATATTGGTTTAGAAAATATGTAATTTTGAGTTCATTACGTTACAAAATCAGCAAGAAGAATGTAAACCAGCGTTAGTAAATTTTATTTAAATAAGTGTAAAAGTTAAACAGAAGCTACAGTCTTTACAAAAACATCTTTGGAATGGTTACAATAATATAATAATTAGTTATACATAAATGTATATTTTTTATGTATTTTTCAAGAATACTTTTAAACTTGTCATATTCGGTTACGATTAAAATGCGTAAAACATCATTGTTATATATAAATATAATAACTTTTACGATCTTATTGGCATCAATTTTGTTTGGTTGGCGTCGTTAAGGAATATCGGTTATGTATAAGAATTCTTGTATAACTTGTCTTTTATATCTTTCGTAAAATCGTTACCTACGCAAAAAGCCTCAAAATACTAAGTACTACTCGCTACAGAAACAGTTGCCTACGTGGGACGCAGCACGCATTGCATTTGTCTTTTTTTAATGTCTTATTTTCTAATGCAGTCACTTCACTCGAACAATTCCGAATTCTTCTCCCTTGGTCACCAAACTTACCCAAAATATGGGTATAACTACAATCACAATTCCTACATTGCATAATGCATATACTCACCCTGAAGTTTTTATCAAAGGCAATCAAATTTGACCCTGATATACTATCAAATAATTCCACATCACTTCGTACATACTGCCGCGTATCTAGCAATTTCTCTCTTATCCTGACCTCATCCCGCATCCCAAAAACATTATAAATATTTATGTAAATAGGTAGCTGTAAAAGTGGAGACAAATTGTCATACTAATTGATCCTCAGTAAATTCCACGTTTTTAAATTAATTCCTAAACAATTCCATATTACAACACAATGCGCACCACGCCCAAATTCTATCTAAAACCAATCTAGCTTTTGCATTAAAAATACAATAACGATATGATGTTTCGATTAAGGCATATAATTCTTATTTTATAAGAAATTCCGAGTAAACAGCTAAGCTACGTTATCAGTATAATATTATATTAGTTAATACATATTCCTTTTATCTTCATAATACTTCATGCACCAATGTTTTAACAGTTTCTTATTGTACTTTAATTTTGAAATATTTAACTGGTGCTTTATGTGATTCAGCTATATATTTATTAAACAAAAATGTTACATA
Organism: Helicoverpa assulta; assembly: GCA_963856015.1. NCBI lineage: Eukaryota > Metazoa > Arthropoda > Insecta > Lepidoptera > Noctuidae > Helicoverpa > Helicoverpa assulta. Next base: position 3,784,457 of record CAWLCW010000008.1, read on the forward strand.
TGTATTTGCATACAATACTGCAACAAAGGAGTAGGTTAATTTCAAGCTTGGAGTAGATATATTTTACTCAATAAGTTAATATTTGTAAGGACCGAATCACACAAAACATCAGACACTAGCTAATCTGCTACAATAATTTCAATGGGTAATTCCTTTATTTATTTATCTTCACTTATAAATGGTTTTCAATCACTTATTATTTAATCGGATTATATCAATACCGTCTTTCAATGTTTACTTACAAGTCAAGAGTGCTATCTATTTGTAAAATTGTATTGTATCTTGGTGCAAAAAGACTACCTAACATTACGAATCCTATGTATTAGAATTGCATTAATAACTGCATTGCATCGTTACGTAAATTATAAAGAAAAAATAATAATACTAAAACTATACTTAGTAGCAAATCACTCTTCAACACAACAAACGATGAGATCTCGGAAATACAAGTTTTGCAAACTGTTAGATACATTTTACATTATACATGCGTATGCGCACGTATTGTCTTTATGACGTCCACGTGTATTATACATCAATATACAATCAATTAGTGCATATTTAACATGACGCCTCTTCACTACTTACAGTTTGCAAAACATAATACAAAAATCAAACACGCAAAAATAGCCGACAATAGCAACCAATAAACAAACCAATTGGCAAAATGTATAAAGAATATTAATAAAAAAAATTTAAATGCCTCCAATCGGAATGAACTTATAACAAATGGAATTATACCAATTAAAAATAAACACTATACCAATCAAATACAAACAAAAACAAATTCACTGGAACCTATCAAATAAAGAAAATATAAATTACATTGTGTAAATCCGTCGTAATACAGCCCAATTCCTATCAGATTTCTAGTTTTAAGATCATTATAAAAAAGAAAGCTAGCCTCAAAATTCGATTTCAGACCAATCACAGTCAGACTGTGTTTAAAGGCAACCAGAGTTTATCTTGACCGTTGTAGAAACACCTCAAAATTAAACATGTATTAAATGTACATATTTCATCATCACTTTTCATACCGCAAAATCTTTTCTCTTCTCTATAGTCTAAATATACAAGGGATATTTCACAATAGTAGAAATTAATCTGTTAGTCCCATACAGAGTTAAGTATGGGAAACTTTACCAGCGGTGAGGAAAAGACATCCTCATGACAATTTACCAAGTTATTGCAAAGTTGAGGTATAAAAATTACGGTCGATTACATCACACATACTTTCCAATACAAGTTTACAAAGGGTACATGATTAGCAAAATGGTCGACACGAAGAACGTGCCAAGGCATAGACAAGTGAAAAGAACTCTGTTCTCAACCTCCTTAGGAGTTTCAGTCTCAGTAGAAATCACACTGTTCAAATTGTTCTGTATATCGAGATTCATTTTGCCCCTGTCATATCTTTCAGCATCCACTTCTTCTCTTAATAACTCTGTAGGAAAATCAACTTCATCCGTGTCGTATATTTCAAAATTTTCGCTTCTTAGTATGTGGTCTTCTTTGCAGAAGGGCGTGACGAATTGGACTCTATTCGTCTGGTAATAAGGTCCTCTATTCCTTAGCTCGCTGGTCGCATAAACTGGTGAGTAGTGTGCGTTAGCGGTGTCAGTGTTATTATTCTCATTGTTTTGGTACTCTTCGGACTCATCGATGGTGTAATGTTGGTTGTTATCGGAGAAGTTAAAGTTGCTTATGAAGCGTTCTTCTGAGTATCTTCTTAGCTGCCTTTGGTAGTAGTTGACTTCGATGGAAGTTTCTGCGTCGTCGGCGTAGTACTCGCCTGGCGGGTCAGTGTCGTGGTAGTAAGGGTCTGTGGGCATATCCCTTGCGGATGGCGTGGCGTGTGTGAGGAGGGCGGCGACGGTGCGGGCGAGTGGGGTGAGGCCGGGTGGTGTGAGGCCGGGCGGCGAGCGGCCGAGTATGTCTTCGGCCGAACAGATGACCTCCTGCAACACACGCCACCCGTCTCTTAGTTTCATTTACAACAATCTGTCGCTTCAAGGGATATTTTACAAGACCCTGCAACACTCGAAATTGACACGGCAGGTATTCAACGTTAGTGCTCGTTTTCATGGAATTATCACTTTAACACAGTTTGCTTTCACTTCAAATCGCGTTAAAATATGAACGGAAATAAATGACGAAAATATAACAAATCAAAAATTTTTAAAATGAAATAAATATAAAATGATTTATGCAGTATTACTCACCTCTTCAACTCCAATTTTTCGACACGCTTCCAAGAAGTTGTCCACATTTCGTCTACATCTCGCCATAGTTAACTTGGGCTGTAACAAACAAACATAATATTAGATACAACTTCAATCTAGTTTAATAAAATACTATAGTGAAATACAATATTAAGTAAAACTGCCTGGTCGCTTCACTGTCAATATGACTTAGGCGTTAAATATGTGGCATCATGACATGCATCCATTTTTGTGAAAAGAGGCCTGTGTCTAGTCGTGGGACAAAAAGCTTGATGATGATGACATGACACGAACGAGACTCTAAATTAAACCCTACTTTTCTTGACATTCATTTGTCTATTACTGTCCTATATAGTTAGTGTACCTGTGCAGGCGAGGGCACGTGCACGGAGGCGACGGAGCGGGGCCGCACGTGGTTGGCGAGGTGGCACAGCACCACGCCGTCACACAGCACCGGCGCCAGCTGTGCCGGCAGCGACATCTTCAGACGGGTCTCGATGATCTGCGGGAAGGAAGAAACAAAGGTAAATACTAGGGGTTGTGTTTTAACAATATTATCAGATTAGATGCCCTGTAGAAGGTACAAATTAAGGTAAAAATTTATGTAAAGAAGTTATTTAAATGAGTACAACAAAAGAATGCAATGTCATCGGTGGCTGAAGTAGGTGGTAGTAGATAGCTGCCTTGCTGTAGTTAGGTATAGCTGGACATAGTGCCTATAAATCAAAGCATGGAAAATCTTTGGAGTAATTTTGAATGACTTGAAGTATTGAATTATCGAGTAGGTTAGTTGATTTCAAACACCTCGCCAATTAGTTAAAACCCAGACTAAAAACACATAACAACATTCCCATGTTAATTTTTACTTACAGATCTCAACTGCTGCAGCAAATCCAGTTCTTCCTTCTGCTTATCGAACTCTCTCTTCATAGTAAAGCTGAGTTTGTCCACCGGAGCGTCTTTATTCCACGCCATCTTACCCGGAGGCTTCGGGGCCGCACCTTTCAAATACGCCACACTGGTCGTCAACAACTTAGCATTGTCTCCATTCACTTGCCGCGGTATACTCGACTTCCCTAAACTGTTGTACCCCATAGTATTCGTTGGTGACTTTGTAGGCGATGTAGGCTTTATGTATGCGTCTGTCTGACCGTTCACCCGACCGTTGTATTCTACGTTGCCGTTGACAGTCGAGTATACCTTGCTATTCACGTTTCTAGAAGGTACAACTTTTTGAACAGGCCTTTTGTTTTCCTCTTGTTTCTCTATAACACCGTTGCCGTTTGTTGTTTGATTCTGAAATCTTCGGGGGGTGGAGTGTAGGAGGGGGGAGTTTGGCACTTGGGAAATGTTTGGGGATGAGGTATTAGATAAACTACTATTGGAAGATGCGGTTTTGTATAGACTAGGTGATACGTTACTGCTGTATCCGTTGACTGGGGAGTGGGAAGTTTTCTGGTGGATGGGACTCTGGGTCTGGGAGTGCGGGGTCGAGTCCAGCTCGGGGGAAGGCTGGTCGGTGCGGGGGCGGTATATGTCTTGCTGACGCTGCTGTCTTAAGGCTTCTTTGTATTGTCTGGAATGTTTCAAAGTTATAGTCAGATTTTTTCCTTAAAATCAAATAGTGTATAATGGCACATAGATTTCGTATCTCAATTACTTTATTTAGTTATTTGATTATTCCAATTACTCTTCGCAAACTTCTTTGCAAAAATTAGTACATTTACAACCAAAAGTTACGTACAGTTAATACCAAAAGTTTAATCATTTTCTCCCAGAAACTAGTCACACTTTACAACCCGCTAATTTCTACAATAAACACTAAAAGAAAATATTAAACGAGCATTAGAAAAAGTCATTACTACACTCATATTAGCAGTGTGAACGTGTTAGTACGGCACCCAGTCGGAAGTTCGGGAGACTGCAATTAGTGTGTTTACTGACAAACGATACCGTGCATGCTATTAGTAATACGTAAACTTCAATTGCAGTATTATATGGAGTAAGTGTTTGAGAGTTCTGTAGCTGTAATGTATCAGTTTTTTCTATAGAAACCTCCCGATTTAACTGCAGTTTCTGCTTTAGCGAATTCCTTTCTTATTTACTTGTAAGAATCACAAATGAAACTGGTTTTTCTAACACTAAAGTGAAGCTTTCGAAATTAATTGCCGATATGTATCTTTCTAATAGCCAAAAGGTAGGCTAAAATCTTAGTTGTAATTCGAATATTCTTCCTCCTTTCTTCGCGGGAAATAGAATCTAAATTTTGAACTAGAAACACAAACAATAAGTCAGTGTTGCCAGCTGTGATTTAAATAGAATGACTGATTGTTCCGCTCTTGTTGTAACATACGATATTTTGGGAGGGCATATCGAAAAGTAGGTGTGGTCTGTGTTATTTCACGAGAGTAAATGAACTGACATCAGGTCAAGGCTCTGAAGAAAATTTACGTTATATTGTGAAAAAGAATTAACACATTTTAGACTTTATTACAGTGTGCTTAGAGACGGTTTTTGGTTAGCTTGTGATTACATTTATAGTTGTAATGCGTGATTAATAATAACATGCACGATTATGTATCGTAAGGAGATAATTTTGTGACGTCGTTATGAAAATACAATACCTTCTTTCTTATAATCAAATTCTGAACATGGTACTGAACATTAAATTTTTTGTTTATATACAGGTTGCTCTTTTCATAACAAAGCCACAAAACAACGAAATCTATGTGACATCAAACCATTTATTAATAAAAAACTTAAGTATGTATTAAAAATACGAGTGCGTATGTTAGTGAATGTCGTGCATACATGACGATGTACCTGTATGTTTGTTGATGGGCTAATTTACTCTTATCGTCGCCATTGGACATGTTCCCATCGGGTGATATACGGACGCTGAAAGGGACAACACCGGGGTTAATTAAAAAAGAGGTGGCGCAGCGGCATTACCTTGTTTTGATTTGGAACAAACTGGTGTTATGGCGAATTGTGTGTTTATTTACTTTTTTAACTTTGGCCGGTGTAACTTTGAAACTATTATTAGATAAAAAAAAAATTACAAACTTTTTTTAGAAATTTTAAAGGGCTGAGTAACACCGAGTAACATTTAATTTGAACCATTTGCATTTTCTAAAGCAGGTTCTACATTAGCCTTCCTCTTTCCTGAAGTGTGCCCATCAGGGACCATAGTTGTCACAAATATGTTTAATTTTCACCTTGTATGTATTATATGATGCAATAAAGAATATGAAAATTAATACATTTTTGGAAACGTTTGTTACAAAACAGTGTCCCAAGTAATGCCGTTGCGGAAAAATGAGACAAAGGATAGGGGTGATAATGGCTGTGAATTACGACAAAAATATTTAATTTTACCTCTGTATCGGCCAATGCGAAAAATAAAAAATAAATATATAAGCATCTATGTCTACACACACTTATAAGAAACAATACCCATTTTTTTTGGATGTAAATCAGTTAAATTATTTCTAAAATCGAGGAAAAGAGTCGATCTGATATGTCTGGACAACAATGTCTTAAAAACATATACAATTATTATCAAATATTACGTTCTTAATTATTAATTGCCTGATCAATTGGTTTCCTCTTTTTCCATCAAAGTTCTAGTGTTATAAAAAAAAACTATTATACACACAAAAATCTTCAGTAAAAACTGTGATAACAGTACCACAATGATTTAAATAGTTCTTCAACAGTCCTCTCCACTTTCGAAATAAAAGAAATAACATCTGCAACATTGTGGTTCTGGTATTCACAGCAAAAAAACTTTTATTTTATTAGGTAAAAAATACAAAACTACAAAAGACATTAAAATCACACCCCGTTATGATCGTTAATTTCCCTAAAAGCCCCAATAAAAATCAGTTTGACTACAATTAAAACCACATATTTTCAATACAATCACTTGGCATATTAGGTCCAATATTCGAGTCCTTTCAGTTAAGCACTGGTACTCAGCTGAATCCGGTTAGACTGGAAGCCAACCCTAACATAGTTGGGAAAAAGGCTCGGAGGATGATGATGATTCGTGTAATTTCAGTATTGCAAAGTGAAACCTTACCAGCCAGTAATAAGGTTCACTTTGTATATAAAACTCTATGCTGCCAGCCTTCATGATATACCAAGATTCCCTTTCCATATTTGAAACAACACCAATATTTGACCCGATACGCCAACAAAATTGCCCAGCGTAAAAATGTTGTTCAAACATACCCAGAGAGCAGTGGAGTGTTGGGCGCCAAAGGAGTTTCGCTTGACAATGACTGCGCCCTTGATAATGCTGCTCCCGGAGACAAAGTGGAAGGTGTGCTGGGCGTTGAACGACCACTACCCCCTCCACCTGCTTCACCGCCTCCTATTGGAAGGAAAAAGTGCTGAGAAAACTTGGACTTGAAGACTGGTATCTTTAACTGCTATTCCGCTATTTGCGAAACAGTAGAAAATCAATTGTCTTAAGGAGGGTTAATGGGCCATCATCGATCTTGGTGACTTACTATTGACTGCAAAAACAGATCAATCCGACATTTTTCGATTCGCAAAATGGCGGATGCAGTTACACTGTTACAGTCTTCTTCGTTAAATAGCAGATCACTTCTAAGTTAAATAGGCCCTGTAATCAGCAGATGATGGATAAAGAGATGGTATGTTTCAAGTTTTTTATTCGGCAAGACACTACAATTCAGTTTGTGCAATCAACACACTTAGATACGGGCGGGCCCGTGATTGCGACTGTTATTTCCTTTATTAAATTACCGACGCACATAAAAATGATTTAGCAGCTATTAAAAAAACCTCAGAAAGGGTTTCACAGATATTTTAGTCCGTTCCTATTTCCGGACGTAAAAAAAGAGTTTATATGCGCGTCATTCATATTTTATGGTTGAGCCCCATTAGTGAATGGCAGCAGTCATTAAGGACGCTTGACATAGTCAATGGGCCGTTAACTGTTTGCTTACCAAATGGGAATGAAAATATTATCGCAATCGGAAACTTATGCGGTATTACGAAGTTCCTTGTATCGTTTATTGTTCTTTTTATCGTGTTGTCACTTTATTCGTCCGCGAAAAGATGTTTACGTTTCGAGAAAAGTGGGACAAATGCGCTACCCCCGGTGACAGTTTTCGATCCCTTATGTATCCCCAGAGAGCACTCTTTTGTGGAAATGCAAAGTTGGGGAACAGCGTCTGGGAATTCGGAGTACTTTACAAATCTGATCCAATTTAAATCAATTTAATATATGGCCAGTAAAAACCCGCGATCACTACTTTGTTTACTTTATTTACTGATCACATGAAAAAGACATACGGCGCCGACCCCAATTAACGTGAATACAGGACAGGAAAAAAAGAAGACATGAAAACGGCTGGCAGGAGCTGGATGCGAGAAGCCGAAAATAGATCTCAGTGGCGTGCACTTGGAGAGGCCTATGTCCAGCAGTGGACTGCGATAGGCTGATGATGATGATGATGATGATGAAAACGTTCCTACATATAGTGAAACTCGATCAAAATTACTCACCATCATTAGACCACCTCTTATCAACGCCATCAGTGCTGTACCCGCTATCGACAACATGTCTCGGCTTATGCCTCAAACAGTCGATAGTCGCGTTGCCAGAAGTGATCTGATGCGCAGCACTAGTGTTCGGAGAGTTACTTATATAGGAGCTGTGTTTAGCCGAACGTCTGGTGTCTTCAACTCGTCTGTGGGACGGGACGTCTTTGTTCGCCATGTTTTCGAGGTACTTGAATATGTGCACGCGCCCGCGCATGCATATCTAGAAATGGGAAAAAGATGTTGATGCTAAGATCATTTTTATATGAAACTATTGTTGTTTAGATGAAGGTCTTCCACATAGTCTTTCATTATTTTCCTTCGGGGAGGAAAAATACTACATTATTAAATTAAACTCGTTATGTATGTAGGGAAATTTCCAATTCACAGTACATGTCCAGGTCCACTGACAGTAATTAACATAGATAGCTTCAAACAGAGGACAAGGAAAACCATCATGTTTACTTCATTTATTATCAATTAAAACGTAATGGCATACTAAAAACAACGAAGAGTGAAGTGAATATAAATGCAAATGAATGTTTGCTTGAAATTCACATTAGTTGATCAGAAAGTAATAGAAAACGCACAATGTATCGACAGCTCACATAGCTTGCGGTCGTAAAACCCGAGGGAAAGTGTTCACATCTAACTGTGAAGCAAATGAACTGCAAAATTCATAGTAAAACAGAGTTTTATTGCTTTTACAAAACTATGAAGAAATCATTTTAGATATGTTTGTGTTGACGCAGCGTATTCGAAAGACAAATTAAAAAGATTACTACTTTTTACGTTAGTTAAAAATATCAAAATGGAATAGTCATAAAATAAGAAGCATGCATATCACGCAAGTAGCTAAAAGACTCAAAAGCAATATAAATCACCTCGAATCTGTAAATCATAAATAGACACTCTGATCATCAACATTGCGTTTCATCATTTTTTAGCTGCATTCGTGACTTTCGCCAACCAATAACATTACGGTATGAATATTAAAAAAAACTTACAGTGGTGGGTGGTGAGACGAGGGGATTGTTGTCCAAATTAAGCGTAACTAGTGTGTTCATGTTGCGAAGTTCCAGAGGTAACGACGATATGCAATTACAGCTCACATCCAGGTGTTCCAGCCTCAAGTACGTGATCTCTGGAATACGAAGAAAATATATAAATAGAGAAGTAGATACTAAAAGGCTTTGGTAATTGCTTAAACATGTTTGACTAATGACTGAACCCTTTCACTCTATACTTGAGGGTATCATTTTGGAAAATGTTTATGACTTGCATCGGCCACATTAACCCTCATTGTTTAGAGTAAAAACATTAAAACCATAAACTGAGCAGACATAATAGTAGCATTTATAAACGCAATATTTTCACTAACAAGGTTGCAACCCTCAAATAACTTCCTAGCCACGCACATCAAAGCGACTTCCCTCGTGAAGCGGTAAATACATCAAATGAATTTAACCACTTAGTACCCCCGGTACTTGCAACCGCTTTGATTTCTGTAGATAAATAAACTTGCGCTAATGCAGTCTAAGTCTTGCAGTATGTAACTTCCAAGCTCCTTGGTAGTATTGTTTGACATCTATTCTGCCTAATGCGTGTATCATCTGGCTGACATTCGCCCCTGGCAAGTAGGTTGTTCAGTTACTAATAAATTTAGGAGAAAACAGCTTTGGCCGTTTATAATTATACCAAGAATAATATTATCAAATGTAACAGGAATAAATAAAGTAAATAATATTATTGGGGAATTATTTTATTTTTAATACCCTGTAATACTTAATCCAATATACGCTGCGTAAACCCGACTAAAAATAGTTTGTTTACAGTAACCGAGTCTCAATCAAAGTTTTCCTCCTTATTGTACTTATTAAAGCAAATCGATATAAATAGGTCATACGGTACTAATGTTACTATAGGACTATGTGTTTGCACTCAATACCTGTTAATGTAACAGTGTTGCCCTCAGTATTGAGGTAATAAATGTCGATAGCTTTAAGTAAGAAAAAGAATTGACAGGCAAATTATAGATTCACAGTGGATAATTATCAGTTAAGTATATGACAACATATTTTATGGTCTTCTCATAGTGTTTTATGCTTGAGCACGCACATTTAATGCTTCCTTATTACATTTTTTATTATCTCCGTCCTTTTTTTTATTTAAAATATTTATTATCAAATCTTTATTCAAGCAATCAAATTAATTACTCCCCAGCTGTTTAAGAAAACATCTCAAAATTAAAAGTTCGCATCTCCAGGCCTGCCCGGGCAGCAGTATTGCTCAAAAGAGTCACCTATCGCGGCCCAGGTACACACTAGGGTCCGGAAGGTGGGTAAAAGTAAAATTCTCGCCCGCTCCAAAAAAGTTCTTCTAGGAACTATTTCAAATAACCTGGCAGGCAATAAAACAGTACCAAAGATTAGAACTCACGTAATGGCAGCAGTCCCAGCTGATTATTGCTAAGGTCGAGAGCCCTCAAGCCGGCGCAATCCCCAAGAGTCATGGGGACTTGCGTCAGCCTGTTGTTGGAGGCATCGAGCTCAGCCAGCGAGGTCATCTTGCCTATCTCCTTGGGTAAGGTACTTAGCATATTGTCGGGTACTAAGAGCACTTGAAGCGGCATCTGGCATACTTCCCGCGGTAATTCTGTGAGCTGGTTTGAACTGTGGACAAGACAAAATTGATTAAGAAGTTTGTTCTTCATAAAAAAATCGTGGAAAAATAGGATCATCCTAACTTCGCTGTTCATTTTTTGAAAGTGCAAGCTGAAACAAAATTCTCTTCCAAATATACAATTTACTCCGTTCCTGCATCTAAAGCCACTTGTTTAATCCAGATTCAAAATACAAATGGCTAACATTTTTCAACACGGACGAAACGGTCTCACATTCTTATATCACAAAGTGAAACGCATATAATTCTTAAGAGTCAATGAACGCGAACATAAACAAATGCACCCAATCGATACATCACTAACTAAACTGCTATTTTTACACCATCAAACCTACTTCGGAATGGGATTGCATGTAATTAGAACGGTCGAAACATAAATCGGTCGTCGCCTAACCTAATAGTTTCGGCGTACGTGCCAAGAGAATCAGTAAACATTGGTAAAAGTGTTCTTAAGACATGCTTCCTGTTTTACATCGGAACGAAATTAAAATTGCTTTTACATACAACAACATATTGGATTACTACGTGTGCGGGTAACTTAAGCTGATAATTTTATATGCAGATTAGATTATGTGTGTAAACAACGTGATCGTATTTTAAGACCGCCCAAGAAGATATTTGTAGCTTAAAATAAAGTCATAAATAATAATGATATAAGGGCGTTATTTACAGACACAAGTCATAACTAAACGAATTTCTAAGTAAAACCATTTCATGTCAGACTAATAATATCTCAAATAGAACCATTGGACCAGTTTGTTAATTGAAAGTTTACTCGGAATATCATAACAAAATCCATAACGTGCCAAACCTTCAATTAAACTTCTGAAGGTTTTATGATCCTATAAAACTACCTAGTTTTGAACGGCAAGAAAACACTCTGAACTCGGCCAAAACAGACGAAGTTCGAGAGAGACAGCATCAAAACAAACCCAACTGATACCAAAACAAAGACCACCCTACCGTATCGACGTACTTAACGTGCACCTTCAAGTCTAGATATTCATTTTTTTGCCGTCTAGACGCTTAGACACAGACTCGAAACAGGATTCTATTCTGCAAGACAAGGAATCAATAAATAGATGCGAGGTCAACGCACGATGCAAAGGAAATAATTGTAAACCAAGTTGGAACGCTCGCTGGAAAAGTTCGATAATAACACGACACTATGAGAATGGCCTACATATAGTAGCAGGAGAGTTGATTGTATGGGATGACGTAAACAAGGCAATAAACAGATGTACATAAAGAACGGTGAAGGGGATCAACGAACCGGGATAGGATAAAGTATCGCTAGCTGAAATAAATGATACTGTTAGTCTGAAAGTTCCCTGTATTTTTACTTGGAAAAGCTTTCATGTTATTGCACAAAATGTATGCATAACAAATGCAACACACTACGTTTTACTATTGCTAATACACAGTTTATATTATTTGAAAAACATCGGTGTATGTACAACCTTAAAAAAATGTTCTATCTACTCTAGACTCACTCAAATCTTATTGTCAGCTTCCCATTGAACAGTGTCGAGCAAGCAAAACATCTAAGTGGCACATTTCTCAATATCGCCCAGTCAGCGAGATAGGACCGTTATCGGACCACCATTAAAGGCAACGTGACAGTTTCAACAGAAACAAGAATACGAAGACTGTCATGCGATTGCGATGTACAGTCAACTTCAGGTCAGTGGTAACAGTTTTATAGGAAAATCGTACTTATTACTATTGAGTTAAGGTGCATGACAGTTACCACTGATGTGCAGTCTACTGTACACAAGCTTTCTCGATGACTTTATAATTTGATGATGTTTGAATAATTCAGATTTTGGATTATCATAATTCACACTTAGTTACCTGCTGTTGTTGCTTTCTTATTTAGATCAGGTAATGACTTAATGTGCCCTTTCGATTGTAATGAAAGAGACTCCGAGCCTCAGAGATTAAAACAGAATGAAGATGGCACATTCTAAAAGCTGTTTAATATCCTAGTTCTAAAATAAACCATAACCATTAACCAGGCATATATTATCTGTCTACCAAGTGGTGACTACATATTTTCAAAATAAAGTCCTAAGGCGACGTAACCCCACACGTGCACATGATGTGATATTATGCGAAAAATAATAACTCGCATTATCAAGATTCAAAACAAAATCAGTGTCCGTAACATTACGGTGCGTGACTAATTTATTCGAGAAGAAAAAACTGTTAATTAAATTACGCTCTCTATATTCGCGACGTATAGAGAATTATTGAGAATGATGAAACTCTCAGATACGTTATAGCTAACATTTGTCATTCAATTCATCTGTGACTTCGCTTTGAGCTAATTTGGGCCAAAATCGTTGCCGTTTAGTTTAATCAAATGAAGCGTTCATTGCGATGTGATTCTGATGTTTCACAAAATGGAAAACGCAGTAGAGACCGCATTTTTCTAATAACACAACTAGCGGTCTCTAAAAAACAACAATAGACATGTTGCGTGTTATGGTTTTGATTTCCACGCGGAATATAATTTTATAGAATCAAGACTAGTAAAAACGTGGATCAAAAAACGTCTGTGTATGGTGTCATAAGTACGTTGTGCCACAGAATACTTCTACATTATATTCAATCAGTCTATCAGAATCCTTAATTGATCGTATACAACCAATGAATGATGCTTCAAAACAATAGCTTTACCTTCGTTCAGGAAACAATCCCTAACGAATTTGTCACACAGACTAATGTAAGCAATTCAAGTTGTTTACTCTGCTGTATCTTCAATGTTCTAAACAAACCTTCGTCAAATTAGCAGACGCTAAGAGATAACATTTGCCGAAGCCATTTATTGCAAAGGGAGGTGCCCTTCGCTGTTAGTAGTGGGTAGGGGCGCCCCCTGCTGTCGACTTAATTATTTAGACATTAGGGGGTGAGGTCTTAGTTCGCGTAGGACTTAAAATATTCTACTTGAATCTAGGTCAGGGTAAGGATTTTTGTTTGACGTCTTTCTTGTTACATTAGGTATATTATTACCGAGGCAACAGCTCAACAGCTGATCGTGTCTCTTGGAAAATTTCAAATGGTGAAAAACTGGACATAATATGTTTCGATATATCACATCTGTCCCCCATGCATCAAACATTCTATCACATACTACAGGTGTAATGGACAAGTGACTCCCGACAATTTCCGTGTTTTCGCGTCCCACAGTCAATATGAAAGCGACATTGAGGGCCCCACATGGCTTCCCCTAGCAATTTAGAGCAAATAATTCGCACATTCCGCTCCAGCGGTTCAAGGTCGATATTATATCGATTCTTTCACAGAGGGGAGGCAGAAATAACTTTACGAGGTGCAGGGACACAAAAATTAAACGGCTTTGTAGGTATACTGAGAATCTTAGAACAAGAATTGATGATGAATAAATCATTTGATTTTGATTTATTAACTATAAAACTTAACTATTCTTGTTATTGATATGTGTATAACCTGTAAACCGATGTAAGTTTGTATAATAGTGCACGCAAGTAATTAGTAAATCGATTCCACACAAACCCTCAATTATCGATGTGCAAAAAAGTGCGAAACGGCACCAGGAAGATGGTGTTCAACCAAACAGTTCTCGATAAACAAGTTTGATTTATTGCCTATTCTCACATCACGGGCGTGCTCGTTAACCAAATCGGAACGATGCAAAAACTAACTGGGTATACTAACGTATCTGCCCAATTGAGTTACACAATAGTAAGTGCTCCATTCTATCGCCATTGTGTACATGTGGCGCGGACGTCCCATTTTCGAAAGCCTACGTGTGTCATGCGCACGCGCGCGATGATCGACCGTCATGGAGAATGCGCGAGCGACGAACCGAAATCATAAAGCGCAGTTACGCTTTTATGATAGTGTTTTGACTATTACGTAAACGTAGTTCTATAGTTTCATCGATAACTTCTTTCTTACAGTTATTGATGTGTAACGAACGTCACTTATACGGCCGTTTCTCTCTCAGTAAATATCTCATTGGATCGATCCCTCTCATCAACAACAATGCATTAAAATTACAATAACCTGAGTGCCAAACATTTTCTATTCCATAGTCGTTAGAAATAAACTAGCGAACAAGCAACCCATGTTTTCCGGCCGTAAACATTAAAATGTACAATACAAACAAACAGAGAAAACTGTTATATGTGTAACCAATGCAACAATGGAGAGCCAGCTCAGCCTGTGTTGTGACAGTTGTGTTTTCCATAGAATAGGAACAACAGTAGAACAGTTTTTGTTTGGTGACCACGTTGTTCCCAGTAACAACAGTATCAATGAGGCTAATCGGTCGAGTTACGACATTATACCATTGTGTCAATTTCAAGTTCATAAGCGAAAAGAAAGCAGATACGACGTTCTACGTATTAGCGAATCCGAGAAAAATAATTTCTTGGAAAACTCGCTCGATTACCTCAGCGTGATTTGTCAAATTCTGTATTGTTTTTGAACGAAACATTTATTTTAATTAAGGGCTAAATTGTTTTTGAGTTGAGGCTGAAGACCCTAATATAAATTATTAAACAAAATTCCCGTGATTTATGAGATGGTTGATCTCATTTAAGAAAGAGGGTGCAAAGTCTAAGTGTTATTTAATTAGGTAACAAAATATGTTCAAGATAAAGTTAAAAATATAAGCAGGGATATCAGGAGATGACAGGTGGTGCTCCACCTGCCTTGTGCCAAAAATAAACGTGGCCTGATCAAAACGAGTTCAGCTGCATATTGTAAGCTTATAAAATTCGTTTATTTTTTCAAACGTTGCAGCATACAACTTGTATCATCAAGCATGCATCTTGTATGATACAAGATGCAATTTCTCATCAAAGAGTCTCGTTCTATAAAACCCGAAACAATTGTCAGTGAATCATGCGAAAAATATGTAAGTATCACATAGAAATTGTGTGGGTTTATGAGAAACTGTCATCTGTGAGGCAAATTAAATACATATTAGATTAGGAGTACTAATACTAAAAGGACCGTTAGATTAAAACATCACTGCGTGGGACGATCGAATTATGTAAAACGATATTCAAATATATTTTAGGTAAGGCTTTTATGCTTTTAGCGTTCATCCCAAGTGATTATTAAAGCTGACATTAATTTGTATCTAGAAGCGGCATGATATCGATTTTCCGTCAACCTTTCAGTATCTAATGGTCTCTGCACACAGCGGGCGCGGCGCGGCGGGACGGGACGGCGACGCGACGCAATGTACTAGATCGTCGCGTCGCGTCGCGCCGAGCGGGACGGCTCTGTGTGATGTCGTCCGTAATATCTAGTACATTACAACTGCTAAGCGTCGCGTCGCCGTCCCGTCCCGTTGCGCCGCGCTCGCTGTGTGCAGCGACCATAAAAGGCAGGTTCTACCCACACATCTATATATATAAAAGAAAGTCGTGTTAGTTACTCCACTTATAACTCAAGAACGGCTGAACCGATTTAGCTGAAAATTGGCAGGGAGGTAGTTTAGAGCCGGGAGAAGGACATAGGATAGTTTTTATTACAAAAAATAAAAATAAAAAATACAATTTATTCCGGACATACAGCGCCATCTATTGTTCAAACCAAAAATCTGCCGGATACCACTATTCCACGCGAACGAAGTCGCGGGCAAAAGCTAGTTTTGTATAAAAATAATTACAAAATTATTACACAAGGAGGAAAGTCCTCCTTATCAAACCAATGCATTTTTAAACATCACATAATACGCTATTTACCTTGTTATCGCCTTATCCATATGTCACTAAACGTCTTGGCCGTGACATCTGCGGTCATTCACCCCGCCTACAGATGATTGCACCGGTGACTCTTATCGCAAGGACATAGGGCACATTTTCGTGTTATAGGAAGTGAAGTTAACGTTGTGTATCGCGAACACGTGATCAATGTGTTATAGATCTTGTATTTACGTTGTTGGAACAATAGAAAAGGTTAGGTCTAGTTATTGGTGTCAAGCATCCATTTGGTGTTTGGTATTGAGCAGCTATTATCATTTATTTAGAAGTTATTTATGATTTTATGTATGACTAGCTTCTGCAAGCGGTTTCACCCGCATCCCGTGGGAACTACTTCCCGTACCGGGATAAAAAGTAGCCTATAGCCTTCCTCGATAAATAGGCTATCTAACACTGAAAGAAATTTTCAAATCGGACCAGTAGTTCCTGAGATTAGCGCGTTCAAACAAACAAACAAACTCTTCAGCTTTATAATATTAGTATAGATACTTTTGTAATTTTTACTGTTTGTTTCTACTAAGCAGTTAGGGTGATTTTGACAGGGAACCGTCACTGTTTGAAAGCTAGCTGAACGCTCACTGGGACGGTTTCCACACCCTTACGCCCAACATCATGATGTAGGTATACATATTCAAAGGAAGTCCTTACGAAAAAAAAAATATTAATGAAATCTTGAAACGAATTACATTTCCAGAAAGTAACGTCCATTAATGAATGTGACTGTGTTTGATATGTTATCGCGTGACTACCGACAGTACAGATAAGGGCAGCACACTGAGGGTGAATTGTCCTGTAAGGCTAATTAAAATTTTATTACAATTTAAGTCAAGATTTGAACTGGATGTAATAATTTTAGACAGGTACATTTCCTATTGTAATAATTGAGATTTTTATCGTGTATCGTGCGTATTTAAATATATGTATGAAAGAGATAATATAAATAGTTTGGATAAGGAACCAAGACATCGAACCGCCAAAAGAGAGCACAAATGATACCCAAAAGAACGAGCTGTAAATGCCAAAATGCAAAATTGCAAGAATGACTAAATGGTTCACGCCATAATATCTGCATTGCATAAATACGACTAACAAAAGAATTACAACATCAAAGCAAAATCTTCAACGCGAGAAAGGCACTCTACTGGCTGTCATAAATAGCCAAGATACTAAAATAAAAGAAAAAAAAAAAAAACTATAAAAGGCCGCTGTCTGCATATAAAACAGAGAGTTTATTTCTAAACCAGAGCTATTAATTACAGCCATCTTCTAAATTGTTCGACATCGTTGCTATTTGTGTGGTAGTGGTTCGTTAGTTTAGTAAGATCGTAAATGTATGGCCTGATTTGGTTATTGTAGATTTTTTATTAGTTGTAAACAAACACTGATGCCACATAGTTGAAATTGAGCAAGCGTGGTGATTAACGCTCAATCCTTCTCCATGTGAGAGGAGGCCCGTGCCCAGCAGTGAGACGATAAAAAGACCAACGATGATGACACAATTCAACCCTTGATTTGCCTGTTTAACAGTTAAAAACCATTACAAAACTTGTATCTTTTCAAAACCACCACGTTTCATCAACACAATTACAAAATCTACTTAAGAACTCCCCCATCTACTGCAAGATACATCTCCTTTAGCGCTGTCATAACAATCTGCATACAATTTACTTTAGCACCCTCAAACCACATTGTAGAACTTATCGTACCAACTAATGTTCTATTTTAGTCCTGAACTCGGGAGCTCTCAATGTCCTTGACTCGTTCGACTCCACGACTTGCTTATTATCTTGTTAGTAAGCTACTGTCATAGCAAACTGTCTGGACGCTTGTTTGTGTATTGAGAAGCGAGATGAATCAATTTGTTTGGGGGCAAACGATTTGTTTGTCTTTTGAACTTGACCTGCGGTACCCCAATATGGATTACGTCTTGACTGTGTAGCTGAACACAATAAGTAAAACTGGCTCATGCTTTAGGATAGTTAGATAATTTATTTTTTCAAGTATTACCGAAATATCGATCTCATTAGCAGAGTTCATTAGGTATATCGTAGACGAGCGTCTTTCTGAACATTACGCAGCATTAAAAAACCCACGTGTGTTCCAAGGAGGTAAGTAACCTACGTAACAAATTAATGCTGGCCGAAACGTCACCAAATGTAAAACTGTCAAACACAAATGTCACAGGACTAAAAGCCGGTGGAAAACCGTTTGCATAGTAATTTATACAAAATACACACGTGGATTGAAAATAGAGGTGTGTAAGGATAGCGGTTGGCGTTTGTCGACGGTTCACCGCAACCCGCGCGTGCCCGCCCGTTTCCCCCTCGTCGAGCCAGGCCACGCGTCGCTCAATACACGGGCGTAGCCGCTAAGGTAACCAAGCTCAACACCTCAGGACATACATTTTTCCCCTCTTTGCCTTGGTAATAATTCAGTAGGTAGTGAATTACATTTACATATTATTCAATAGGTATATGTATTATATTTGTCCCAACTCACAAACAACAACGGTTTCAGTAAGTTTCGGGGAAGTGCTTACCTTATTTAGTTTATCGTTCAATAATAATAGGTAGGTGACGTAAATATGTAATTATACTGGAATTTTGGTCCTTTTATCAAATATTGTTTCCTTATTTTTCCTTCATTGTATCGGCATATTGCGGAGGTGTGATGTCGTTTCGTCTCTCGTGGGTGGATTAGCCAGTGAGAAAAGTACCGTTGTTTAATATTTAATTCCTACCAACCTTGGCATTAACAGTGTAAAATGAACTCGAAACAAAGCTATTTTAGTATTTAATATCCTTATTTGACTAACCACAATACCACAATGTTGTAAATATAGTCCTTTATCGCGCTGATAAAGCTATTCACCCTAGTTGTACCGGCCATCTTGGAGCGCAACCGCCGCGTTCCCCCGCCGCGCGCCGCACGCCAGTCGCTCGCTGCCAGCCCGCTCGTGTGTACGATCTATGTTCGAAGCCCGACAACAAAAATCGTTGCATTCCATCGCCATGCAGTTCGAATACGACCCCGAACGACTCATAGAAGAAGTCAGAAAGCGTCCCGGCATATGGAACTATGATGATGCGGAGTATCGAGCGAAAAATATAAGGTACAAACTATGGAACGAAGTTGTCACCGAACTGCTGCAGACGGATATCAAGGTTTCTAAAAGTGAAATGAGAGAACTTGGTAAGTTAACTTTGTTTATTATTATTTGTCTGTCATTCAACTTAGTACTTACTAGGTTATCTCGAACCGGTAGCGGTTTTCACGAACACGCGGCGACGTAAACAAAGTTTGTTTTTAATGAGTTCAGTTCCCCGGCGCGTCAACAGATGGCGCTACGAGTCTAGACCGGCGTCAGTCTCTCGTTATCCAACCCTTTTTTTGGGAGTCTGTAGTTGATGTCTTTCTAAAGTGGCACAATTCATTAATATTTACTACAATTTATGGAGGTTTTATTATTGTTACAATGTTGGTGTTAGCAATTATTTCATTGTATGTTAAAAATGGGAATCTTGAAATCAGGGATTGGGAGTACCTCTCTATCGTTAAAATGTCAATTAAAATGAAAGTCCGTCACATAAATAGGTCGATTATTATTTTTCAATACATAACCGTTTTCTTCTGTAAAGGTACAAAATATTAATTACGGTATTCCTCTTTTTCAGAAATCCAACTGCAAAAGAAATGGAAGAGTATAAGGGACTGTTTCCAGAAGTACATATCAAATCCAAATAGGACAAAGAAACCTTACATTTACTGTAAACATTTACAATTCCTGTTAAAAGACCAGGAACTACCTCGCAAAGAAGACGAAGGTACCAGCGATTCCAGTGAATCTAAACCAATCAAACAGAAGAGAGTATGGAGGTCTAAGAAGAAACTGAAATTAGTGAAGGATGAGGAAAGCTCAGAAGAAGATAACGATAATACTTTCGATGACACTCTTGATGACTCTAGGGAGTATTCCATGGATGCACCAGAGACCAGTCGGCCAGCAAAGCAGGCTAAACTGAGCAAATCAGAGGTAGATGAGTTTGCTTTTGCGAACGTTGATGCACATATAAAATCGGACTCGGATGACCCTGATAAAATGTTTTTGCTGTCACTCCTACCGCATTTAAAGACAATACCAGAAGAGTTCCGACTGAACGTAAAAATGGAACTGATGCAGGTTCTACGAACTGCTAATTACAATACCGTACGAGAGCATAAAATGATGTAAAAGAAATTATATTTAGACATTATTTTCCACTAAGTAAAGAAAAGACTATTGTTAAGTTACTTTCCAAATATTTTATACTAGCTGTTGCCCGCAACTTCGTCTGCGTGGGCAATATAGAATAGTCAAAATACTACTTATCCCGTAGGTGTATTCTTTCACGTGACAGTATAATTAGGATTAGCATTTAGCAGTCGCATAGATTCATTGATCAAGGTTGTGTTGTGGATGTGACCATTTATCTAAACAAAAGAAGTAAAGTTTGTGACGTGGGTAAGTAATTTTCACAGGAAACAGCTATAATCTATGTCTATATGCTTTGGGTCTGACAAAGCTGTCATTTGTACATTTTCTGCAGCTGCTGCGACTAATCAGAAGCCAGAAAGTCTGTCAGTCTTACCATGGATATCGTCTTGCGTAGTTGACTGGATTGAAGATAGGTAGATAGGTAGTCGCTCCAAGCAAAATATTGGTACTCAAACAGATTCGGTGACTGGAAGCCAACACCAACATAGTTGGGGAATAGCTGGATGGATGATAAAATGAGTCATCATCATCAGCAGGCGCATAGGGTAGGATAGTTTCACTTACTCACTATGGTAAGGCTGACCCTACATTAGGCGTGCGCGATCCTCGGGCGTGTGAGTAGCGCGGGCGTCGCGAGCGCGCTGCGTGAACGACGCGTTTTGCTGCCCTGCGGCATGTGTGAAGAGTGCAAGCGACGCGCTCGCGGCGAGCACGCGGCGCTCGAGCGAAGGGGTAACCCTTCGCCCGCTATCCCCGCCGCCCGCTAAACGACTTAGCAGTTAAACGTCAAGGAGAGCGCGAGCGCGCTGCAAATGCCGCAGGGCAGCAAAACGCGACGCTCACGCAACGCGCTCGCGACGCACGCGCGGCGCCCGCGCTACTCACACGCCCGAGGATCGCGCACGCCTAATGTGGTGGCCTAAGCCGGGACTCCACCGAAATGTTTGCATTAGTTCACGAATAGGCAAAATGTACGTATCTGTGAGAGTCCACTTCATGTGTTCGTACTTGAAACCTGCAGTTTTGCCAAGATTTTCAAAATGTACGCTCGCAATTTGTCATTTCTTGGTGGAGCCAGCAAATCAAAAGAAACATAAGTGTTGTATACTGTGCGTCACTACCGCACACCGGGAAAATTTCGCTCTTGCGGAGGACGTTTATATACCATATTTTGTGTCACACGTAAACAGGACGACAGTAAGTATCCACCGAAACACTTTCAAAGATCTGATGAACGAACAAATCAGACCTGACTTGGTCACCTGGGGCCAATCAGAGCTCTATGAAGCGATAATACGCTTTCGCTCCTACTGTTATTGTGGTTTCTGAAAATTTATTCACCTCATTCAACGATGAATGTAATTCTGATGGTACTATTAAGAACACTTGCTTAGCGCAGAAGCTGACGTTGGCAGGTCAACTCTTTTGACTTCTCGAATAGGATACCATTGGTTTTTGTGCAATGCACACCTGCAATGCATTCTGGATTAGGATAGGATATAGGTGGATAGGATTTGCAACAGAGAATAATTCTGTCTTTGTGATTGAATGACATGAAACATAGTTTTATATAAACGGTGTTTTTTTAGACTTGGCTCAGGTCTTACTGAGACTGTTCGTAATCGTGAACAGTGTATTTGCGATCAGAAGTTGAAAATAAGCATGTCTCTGGTATGCGGCGCGTAATTTGTACGTTTTCAGACGTATACCTAAAGCATTTTACGTGTGTATGGTATTAAATAGAGAAAGCTCCCATTTCTTATTTGCACTTTGTATCTGGGATTGTTTTTAAAGCTACAGAATCCTACATTACCTACCTCACGCTTAGCAGCGCTTGCGAGAGATAGATCCTCATTTCTTCTAGGATTAAGTTTACATATTTTGCATCAGAAAAAATAATTAAGGTCTACTTAATACTACTCACTCAAAGTAATTTGTTTTAAGGCCACCACATTAGTGGAAGATAAGCTAAACTATGTTTAAAATCCTGATATGAACTCCATCTGTAACTTTAAATGATAATTAATTGTTCCACTAAAGTCATCATTTTTGACATAATATTCAAAAAATAATTTAGATGGCACCGTTTTAAATTTGGCTGAGAACTATTAATTTTCTTTTCATCAAGGTAATAATTATAGTTGGATTTTGATGTGGCACGGCAAACTGACAAACACTATTGAAATGTCTATCGAAAACCGGCCAAGTGCGAGTCGGACTCGTGCACGAAGGGTTCCGTAAATTACAGTTAAATCAACCTATCTCAAAATCTATAAGAGATACTTTGATCAAACCAAAAATCGTTGAAAGAGTTAATTAGCATGCATCACCTCTATTTTTTTTAGAATTTTATACCCCGTAGTTATAAAAATAGAGGGGGGGGGACATACTTTTTACGACTTTGAGAGCTGATATCTCAAAAACCGTTCACTTTAAGAAAAATGTTTTTTAGAAAACTTTATATCATTTTAAAAGACCTTTCCATTGATACCCCACACGGGTATGTACATCGAAAAAAAAAATTTCATCCCTCAGTTACATGTATGGGGGGCCCCACCCCCAATTCTTTTTTTTACTATTTAGTGTCATATTTTTGTAGCGGTTCATACAACACATATTCCCATCAAATTTCATCACTGTAGTACTTATAGTTTCCGAGTAAATCGGCTGTGACAGACGGACAGACGGACATGACGAAACTATAAGGGTTCCGTTTTTGCCATTTTGGCTACGGAACCCTAAAAATTACACTACGTGTTAAAATATGGTGAATTACGGAAAATACACAACTCCATCTGTTGAAATAATAATCCTCTATAAAGAATGTATGGTAATTAATTGTCATTTACCACCTCGCTCCTTTGACGATGTATTTTATTTACCACAGATGGAGCTACTTTAACCTTGCCTAAACAAAATTTTCATATTTTTTTTTCTTCCGAAGTTACTTATAAAGGTGTGATTTTCTGTGTAAAGATTAATAATAGGCCGATCAACTAATATAAGTACAATATTCAAATGTACAGTTTTACAAATAGATTGCGTGTCGTAATATTTTACATCTTGAATTCACAAAATTAATCATATCTTTTGATAGAGTGAATCGATTTCGATGAAACAAAAACTAAGTAATACCCCAAGTTACGTAGAATTTTTGTATATAAGCATTGTCTGCATTTAATTCGTAGATTTTACGTGAATCGCGAACGAACAAACAGATAAACAGACAAACAGACAAAAATGACAAAAATGATGGAAATGGGTTCTGTTAGTTATCCTTTAACATGCTGGCTATTTTTTTTGTCAATTTCTTCAATGTACAAAAATTACTTTTCTACAGATTTATTATATGTATAGATTAAAGTTTGTGATGAAATATTGTGTTTGACTTACCTTAAATCTAAATATGTGAGTGACTGGAGACCTCCGACTGCATTTGGAACTGACCTGATTATATTCTGTGATAAGAGTAACTTTTCTAAAAATATGTACGACGTTAACTCATCTGGTAATTCACTGAACCGATTTTTTGACAAATCTGGAACAAAGATAAAAATATATTTAGTACTTGAGTTAATATATTAGAACATAGTGAATACATAAAGTTCATAGTGGTAATTCGAAAATTACTGGACCAGCAATAATGCTCAATAACAGCCATTGTCAGCAGATTCAAAATATACAAAAATATATTCATTGTTCCAAAAAATAATCGCCTTACGAAACCATAGGCTTGCTATCATAACTTAAAAGAATAAAGTAACCAAATACTTATTCTCGTTCATAAAATGAGGGGGTAACATTAAGGGGATACAATATTTTCGTTCAAAGTGAGACGTTGTTTTACGGCTTAAGTAATGGCAGCCATGAAAGTTCGTCGTAATAGTGATTTAGGACGGCAACTAAAGTATTAATAAATAAATGGTTATTGCTAAGGGATATGTGGGTAAGCCACAAAAATAGATTAAAATCATAATTCTTTAAGTGACGAGATGGTTGTATAAAGAAGCAGATGATTCTTAAAGTTCCGAAAAATTCGATCGCCTTTGGGAATACTTTGGTTCAATGTTGGGTAAGTAAGTTTCCTTAATTATTTGTTCAATCATGCAAAACTGTTCCATCAATGTCGACCGTTTGTCAGCACGTGGTTATCAATCATGATTGATGTACTTCGGCATTAAGTAGACTTATATTTGCCTCACACTTTGCTTGTATAGGAGATAAATTTTAAACAATGTATATTCATGATTTTGAGGAAGTATTTCTTCCAAAGGCAACTACTACTTAGATTACCTAAAAAGACTGCAGACATCATACCAAGAAGTTTGTATGGACTTTTAGCTTGCACAATGCTTGTGTGTTATTCCTTGAACTTGTAACATCAATTCATCAGTTGCAGGTAGTTTCGTCATTATAAAAGGTATCGATAATTATACCGAAAGTATGTCAGTCAAAATTACAAGTCTGTACTTTAAAAAAGAGTAATGTCTTTTGAAGTATACTAGAAGTTATCTTTATAAGTAGATGTTGCTATAAATATTAGTGCAAGGCAATTACGTATTATTAATACATTGACTTGAAACGTGTAGGCATGAAAGAAGTCATTGTAAATCAACTATAATCAAAATCAAACATTATCTTTGAAAGAGACAACGGCGCCACTTGTTTTCATTATCATAATCATATATAAATTGTCAAACAACATTTTATTCATATCAAAATACCTACGTAATAAGGACAGTACAAACAATTTCTAGACTTCGTAAACTAGTTAGGTTCGTTGACACAAAACTGCGTCAGAGTGCGGTTGATGGCAACCGCAGGCAAACTCGCAAGGATAAGAACGGATTATTATGTAATCATAGAGCTTGATACTCCTGTATAACTGCTCTGTAATCTGTTAGAAATATCTTTAATGCAAGCCGTAACCATAGCGACGAATAAACATGATTCTAAGATAGAAAATGCAATCAATAACGCTGGTACTGCAGGTTGAACTTCCATAGAACATCCATAAGAAAGGTCATGATAAAACTTAAGCAGTTTCAAACCAAAACAGTAAATCTGTTCATAGATAGAATATCTAACATACGAAAACAAGGAAATGTAGAAAACAAAGAAATCGTGTATGCACAGCAAACGGAAACGAATAAATTGTTGCTAGTAGTAAAATGTATCAAGGTGCATTGCCAGTCAATACAGATCGAATGTAATCTTAGAAAGGAATGCAAGAACGGATGCTAGCACACTTGTTATAGGAAGCAATCGAGATATCTTTACCTAAAATGGCGAGATATAAAAAGTATGGTAAAAAAATCATGAAGTAATCACTTTTTATGGGCGCCCGGCCTTCACCTCTCAAGATTTTATTGTTGCCCATTTTAAACCGGTTTAATAAAAAAAACTGCTCTCAATTTGACTATAAAATCCGTACTATAATATAATCTAATTGGACACTACAATAATTTCGGTTCAGCTTTACAATTTCCAGATAAATCGATTTCGGGGATCGATTAGGAAGCATAAACAGAGCTAATCGATTATAACCAGAAATATTGACATAACTATTCTACTCCACTTGATAGGCGCAACTAATGTAATCTAATCTCGAGTCGTTATTGAGATCACTTACATCTTAGGATAGTTGAACTCGATTCATATGATTTATGAACGGCTAACTACCTATTGTCTGACAGATATAGTGACAGCTGTGTAAATAGAAAACATCTGTTAATGCAACTCAAGTGGTTCTCCTTGTTTATGAAAGTTTCTCTTGAAACGTGTGTTCTAATTATGTGTTATGCTCCAAATAGGTCTGCTAAATGTTGAGCGGTGACATTTTCCGTGTAATATGTTTTACTACCTTAATCTCAAGTTTTTGCCAAAGCTTTTCGAGAGGGTGGGTAGTAACAGCCGGAGTTGCTCCTGTAAATGATAAATGTTCGTAATACCGCAGGCTTTTGGGAAGGCTTGCCCCAAATGGTGGTTAAGTCAAGTACGAGGCAGGTCAAAAAATAAATTAGTTAACGTTTCAGTATAGATGAATGTTGGCAATGATTTTATTTAATGATAATTCTGGCTTGTTAGTGTTTCAAATTAATAACATTTCAGAGCAGTAAATTCAACTTTTTGCTTTACGTCGTCGGTTTCGTTTCAAAACAAACATATTCGTGCCAAAAATGTCTGCGTCAACTAAACAGACATTCAGATCGTACCAGACGTTAAAAAAATATTATCAGCTATAAGAAAAATAATGTATATTGAGTAATGTAGGCAATCGAGACACAGTCAATGACTACGAACGATATATTACCAAGTTATCTATAACAGTACGTATCTGAAGTTGAATCACTCGCACGCCTCAAAAATGTGTGTCAACAATCAATGGGCGAGACTGCACCAAAACTGGTTTCTCCTTACACAGTTTCGTGAGAACTGTCCTGTACTGCATTCGTTTTAACTTTTTCTTAACTATAATTTCAAAGTTTTCCTGCAGTTACAGTGTCATTATACCGTTAAGTGTCTTGAAATATAATAATTGGATGATGAGTGAACGCTTAAAGGATAAAGGAAGCCGTAGGATGTGCTGCAAATATAGAAAAATATTTTCATGAACGGTTTTTATTTAAAAAAAATACGATTTTCTTTTCATAGATATTTGAGTTCAGTAAAATATTTGCGGAGAGGCTATGCAGTTTATTTCTACCTGTGAGCTTAGAGCTTTTACTTTTTCACTGCATTCATTCATTCAACACTCTCTAGAAATGGTATACTGCAGCACTGCCCATTACCGACTGGCTACTCGTCTGTACGTTAGACTAGGTTTTTGTCAATGGTTTATCATAATCATCAGTATTCAGTGTTTGATTTTACAAACACGTGTCTGGTACAATGTGATGTTTGAGAAACAACTTAAAATGTTTTCAATAAATCTCGATTACGATTCAAATAATGTTATATCAGCAATTAGATCGATTGAACTAAATGACAGTCTCTAATTTGGCACGCAAATTTGTAACGCGCTATCTGTCTGAGGGCACTTAAACCGACTGGCAAAATATCGTAAATGATATCGTGAACCTCGTGATATAATACCGTCGACCTATTTTTTTTAATACTGATAATGCGCACAAGTAATATAGTTAATGGATACGCTCCAAGGAGCAGTTCTAACTATACATTACTTTTTGGGAAATGGATCAGGACATTACCCTAAATCGTCACGATATTAGGCTTATTAATTTTCTTTGTTATAACAAAACTTAGGACTTAATAAGGTAGGTATTTTACGTGGTCTTTACAAATGAAAACCTCCACCAAGACGAATCTAACAAACCATAAAACGAAGTTCCAAGATCCATTAAAACAGTTTTCAGCGTTTTAATACTTAAAACAATGAGAAAGTCACTCCAATCTTCAAACACGAGCCTAGAAAGACGAAGTTCATCAAGGCTTGTTCCTGTGTAAAGGCTGAGAATAAAGGTTTCTTTTCCTCGTTGACAGACAACGTGGGCGGTGACAAAAGCAGGTCTCCTAAGCATAATGACTGGAGGCACGCCTTTGAACAATGAACATGAGAATAACTACTCCAGACTTGATGAAAGTTTTAGTTCTTGAGGCCCCCCTGCTTCTTGTAATTACGAGCGAGTTTCAGGAACGGTTAACATTAAATATGACACGTTTGATGAGGCTATGAAAAGGTTATGAGTTGAGTGTATACCAGCTCGAGGTAGTTAACATACTTATTAGTTGGTTTTAGAATATACTTTCAGTATTGTATTAATCGACTCCATCCAAAGATTGTCTGTAAGAGATTGCTTTTGAGTGATAAGACCGCCTATTGTACTCACACGTATTTTTTTTTTTTGTAATGTCCTTCTCTATGTTTGTTTTGGTGTACAATAAAGAATATTCTATCTATCTAATAGACTAGTCTTTTAGAATATATTCGGAGGACAATAAATAAGACGGGACAGTCGAGAATATTTGTATCTTGTTCACATTGCAATTAATCAGAACAAGAGCTAATCTGAAACGCGTTATTCATCAACGGCTCGGACACATAAATAAATCTAACGCAATTGAGGCCAGCGTAAGACTTAATAACTTCGAGGACAGCACTCCAAGTCCTGGCATTTGGTGATTATATCCTAGAGTTTCCGGCCGCTGTCATAAATACAACGTGTTAGTTACAAGTTACAAGACTTATGACTCACGACGCTGAGTAATCTCAAAACGATATGTCTTAGTACTGGTACTCTCACAACTAATACACCTAGTAAAACTCGAGAGCTTGTTATGTAAACATTTCTCCTACAAATGCTAGTGAAGTGTGAGAATATAACTTCCAATAATAGTACGTTTCAAAATAAATAACGAAGCCTGCAATGACATAACGTGTACATAATTATTCTCTTAAGCGTTTGATGAGAATTAATAAGCGTAAAATATCACGTAGGCGAACCAATCGAGCGACATCAAAGGGTACAAAGCTCGGCGCAGTTTATAGGTACAACAAAAATAAATTCAAGATCAACACACTGCAGTTTCTGATGATGTAAGCCTGTTGAACGATCAGACGGGACAGCGGTCGTTATTAGTAAATGGAACACAAACAGTGGCCACCACAGTGTAAAATTACACTTTATTGACGGATACTGACAAGACGTTTAACTGTTAGATGTTAAGCTTTCCAAGAAACTTAAAAATGATAATTGCGTGTTGTCGGCTAATACGTGTTATGTTCAAGCGTAATTAATTAACGCGAGGCAGGTAATAGAATTTCAACTACAGAACTAAAACTACAGAACTTTGCCCTTATTGCAGGCGAATGATCTACCTGTTACACACTAGATTCTATCTCGGGTCCTGTTTTTCGCAGACTCATATTGGTATTCCCTCTGGATTCCAATTTCAGTTTGCTTTCGTCGTTTCTATTCCAAACGAATCAGCATACTAAACATGTGGCATTCTGCAAAAGGCTACCCTGGGATAGAATGTATTTTTATACAAAAGGTGATCTATTTCTACATGACGAAGGAAGGGCTGACAGCTAAAGGCCATTAGGTAATGTGCCACAGCCACAAAACAACCCTGAACTTTTGATTGACAACGTAAATGACAAAGGTTGGAATAAAATAGCACGGCAAAGTCTCGAGAAATTGAATCTTCAAACATAGCAAATATTTACTTTCGATTAAGTGCTGACAATAAGCTGATAGAAAACACGGTATTGGCAATGCCTAGAGGTAGATATTATCACAAGTAAACATTGAGCCCTTGTCAACTGATACCCTTGATAATGTCAGAACCTTTTAGCGCGATTCATAAAATACACTGAATGAAAGTATGTAACTATGGAAACAATACTATACGGGCAATGTTGTACAAAAAGTGAATACAATTGAAGGTGGTATCGCATCATTAATCCTGTATTGTGGCAAGACTATCAACCATCATATTGAATTTCATGTTTCACAACTTGGTTCTGGTTATCGGAGCAACAATTCCTAGTCCGGTTTATTTTATGGTTTATTTTATTTATAGAATACATAAGTATTCTATTTAACCATTTTAGGTACAGGTATTAGGCATGTATGGTATTAGGCATGTATACTTTCACGTTCAAAACATCACAGAAATTCGCTACCAAATTCAAAACAAACGAAATAAACTAGCTATGAATATTCGCCGTACTCGGGAACTGGTTAGCTCCAAATAATTGAGAACAAGTTTGCAGCCTAGTTTTTACGTCGTTTGGTGTCCTCGAAAAATAACCGTCATTACCACGTGGCTTTGCTAAAGAGCCTAGTTTTTACTCTACCACACATTTTCCTGGTTACATCATACAATATAAAAAAATGCCGGATACTGAAAAATGGAAATGTACGTGCATCAAAATGATGTCCTTAAAAAACGTGTCCTCTACGTTTCCGTTGGTTTTCAGATTCAATTTTTTTGGTGTTGTATCTTCCTGTGCCTACACAAATATCACAAACCATCTCGATGACAAATAACGACTTCTGGTCATGGCTCTATTTTCGTCGCCATAATCGTTGTTATTATCTCGGCCTAGAAACAATTCCAAGTTATATTGAGCATTACCTACTGCCATTTAAACCCACTTATGTCGAGTAAAAGACACTCTTTATGTAGCGAAATTTATTGCCTAGATTGAATATCTGGTGACGTGCCAAGTTGCCGACACATGCGCTACAGACTGCGGGCCTCTAACAACCTTGACCGGCGACCGAGTCATATAAATCTCAAACGGCTTACAAAGGTTTGGCTATCTCAATAAATTGCAACAATACCAATATGGTCAGGTTAATCTATTTTGTTGGATTATTCAATAGATCGACGAAGTACGCGTCTATTTCAAACTTAAATAGCGTTATGTCACGTAGGTATTGGAAATGTGGCGCAGTATGCAGTTGAACTCTTCAATTTGCATTCCACGATCTATGGCGCTGCGTGGACAGGTAACCACAGACTGGGAGCATCAATTTTCATGTTACGACGCTATAGTTGATCAAAGACAGCGGCGATGATATCTCAATCCCTGTTTATCATGTCGACCGCTATAAAACTCCGAGACAAGCAAATTGATGAGCACGTACAGAAATCAGTGTGAGGCTCCTTGGCCTTGGCAGCAATTCATCAAGATTGTTGCCAGCATAATACGCACCTATCGTTACTGAGGTTACATTACATCATGCTATAAAGTCATCCGGCGTAACATTTTATGTATATATATTTTAAACACCTGAGGAAACTTGCGATGCTTGAACACTTATAATTCTTAGAATGTAAAACATCATAAACACTCAATCATGGCGTCAGATATGACAGAGTCAACATTGTTCTACAAAAAAGGGTCTTGAGATCTGTTCTGATCTTATGGATTGAAACAGCAATTATTCCAAAATCTACCAGAGTATTTTCCCAGACTCCTAATTTACGATGGAATACCCAAACAAACTGCAGCATTACACTTGCCTCTGACACTCCTTAGAAAAACGCTAGCTAACAAGAAACCTGGCAGACATAAACTGCTGTATCAACGTCTTACAAAACATGCCTCAGTATCAGGTTAGTCCATCAATCGAAAGCTTGCTCGCAATGAATCGATGTGGCAATACGATCCCGACCGTTAACATGTAGACAGTACACGGTATGTTACGGTGACACCGGTGTAGATTGAATAACAAATCACTCGAACAATGCAAATGAGATGGCCTGGCATGAACAAGAACGCGACCTAGCTGGTGTTGTTAATTAATTAGCTGTATGTTGTGTTATCGTACACGGTAGTCCCGTGAGAGTCGGTATTGATGACAAAAGGATAGGTATTCATGCAAAGGTTACACGTTCTTTGCATTATAGCGATCGGGTTGTGGAATGTAGGTTTGTTTTTAAATAGAAGACTCTCGTGTCAATGTTTCTCAAATCTGCGGGTACCTCTCTACCATATTAAAGAATTAATGATTGGTATCAAGTTAGCACTCGAAGAGGTCATCTCAATGTATTTCAATAATGTGTAGATAATTTTGAATTTATGTCACTGGTTACTGCCACATAAACCACCAGCTACTTCAAAACGAAATCATGATTCTGAAATGCTATGATGGGAAACAAATAAACATAGCCCACTTACGTCATTAAGCCCTGCTAAAGTGTGATGATGAAAACGTGGATCGGACATTCCATCATAGTATTCATGGTACATATGAAACGTCCGCGCATGCGTCATGGTTATAAAAAAGGAGTGTAAATTTGTACAATCGTACGCGCCAGTAGGTGTCTTGATAACGGTACTGTAACGAGTGCTAGAGGCTATAACTTTTTTTGCGACTGTATCGCTTCCGACCTTAATAATGCTTAATAAGATCTAATATTACTTTTATTCATTGTTCTTTAGGACGCAGATGGTTATAACGGTTTTGTTATCTGTAACAGAGAGCACTACAAAGAGAACAGTTTATAATTACAATATAAGAAGACTCGTTGGCCAACGTTCAGCTTCATAGATCCGAAAACGAAAGTAAATAGCAATTCATCGAATTTATATCCATTGGCCATCATTAAGATAATTTTGATAGACGTAAGTTAGAGAAATAAGGTGCAGCCCAGACAAATGCTTTACTGAATCTAGATTGTTTATCGAGGTACAATTGGTCAAGCAAACCTATATTTTACCTTATAATGCGATTAAAAAGGTCGAAAGCATGACTGTGGTTTCAGAAACCTTTCAAGATGCAGACGCTTATTTAAGGCGAATTTTGTTCGAACATACGCAGTGTTTTGAAGTTTTGCACAAATGCAAGTTACACGTGCCGTCTGATCAATACACCGGTCGGGACGGCGACCGGCTGTCGGCGGCATGGCGTGTCGCCCCTAAACACAGCTGATCCCACCACCTATCCCCCTCAGTCAGTTCGTTCACCCTTCGCCCCGCACTCCTCAGCACCCTCCCGAACTTTCGATCTCGTTAAAACATAAACGTATCTACGATTCCCTTCCGAATTGCTGTTAGGAAATCACAAATTTCCTGGCAATACAAACGTAAGAACGCCTCTTTTTCGTCGCGTTTCATATGCAAATCACAATCGCGGTGGCTACGATGTTATTTCAAATTTCAATTGCACTACAAATTTAAATAAAAATGTATTCCCGTAAAGGCTTCGGACCTTCCAAGGATGCATCCTATAGTAGATCTGACGCAGAGATGCACGACGGATACACACCACAGCAGCAAGAGCAATACACCAAATACTTGAAGAAATTAAAGAATGATTTCGATGAGAAATGGTGCAAAAGAACCAAAAAAAATTTTGATTTAACCGAAATGGAAAGAGTAAAAACTCTTGGTACAGGAGCTTTTGGCAGAGTTATATTATTAAAGCATGCAACAACCTATAAACTTTACGCAATGAAAGTGTTGGAAAAAGAAAAGATAGTAAAGATGAAACAGGTTGAGCACACACTTAACGAAAAACGCATTCTTGAAGCTATCAGGTTTCCCTTCACAGTTTACATGGAATTCAGCTTCAAGGATAACAGCTATGTGTATTTTATTATGCCATTCGTACAAGGCGGTGAAATGTTCACCCATCTTCGACGAATGGGTAAGTTCGATGAGCCGTTAGCAAAATTTTACGCCAGCCAAGTAGTTTTGGCCTTGGAATATATGCATTTCTGTAACCTAGTTTACCGCGACCTGAAACCCGAAAACATTCTTGTCGACAGATCGGGTTATTTGAAAATAACTGATTTTGGATTTTG
Source organism: Helicoverpa assulta (assembly GCA_963856015.1). Taxonomy (NCBI): domain Eukaryota; kingdom Metazoa; phylum Arthropoda; class Insecta; order Lepidoptera; family Noctuidae; genus Helicoverpa; species Helicoverpa assulta. The sequence continues at coordinate 3,818,236 of CAWLCW010000008.1, forward strand.
TAAAATATTACAAGGAAGAACTTGGACTTTGTGTGGGACGCCAGAATACTTAGCTCCTGAACTTATCTTGAGTAAAGGGTATGGATTCTCTGTAGACTGGTGGTCTTTTGGGGTACTTTTATACGAAATGAACGCAGGTTACCCGCCTTTCTACGCAAACGAGCCAATGAAGACATATGAGAAAATTGTAGGGGGCAAATACAGATGTCCTTCAAGTTTTTCTAGCGATCTAAGAGATTTAATCAGAAATATTCTCCAAGTTGACATAACCCATCGTTTTGGTGTGATGAAAAACGGAGTTATGGATTTCAAGAACCATAGGTGGTTTAAAGGTCTCGAATGGGAGTCTATTCTCAACTGCAGGACGAATCCGCCTTTTGTTCCAAAATACAAAGGACCAGGTGACACCACAAACTTTGATAGATACGACGATGAGCCCATACAACCAGGTTCTCATTGCATATACAAGGCGGAGTTCTACGAGTTTTAATTATTGAAGTATCTATTGTTATGACTTTCTTTTAAATTAAATAAGCATTCGTTTTAAATATATACAAAAAAAAAATCGGTATTCCTATTTAATCGTAATTTATATTTTTTGTGGTATTGTATCTCTATAATCCCGAAACTTGAGTGGTAGGTACATCCTGATCCTGACCCATAATCTTGTATCATCGTGTTTATTCATTTTGTTTGAAGACGATTTGAATTCATAATGGGGCACGTGTGGGGCCCCCTCGTGACATGCGCCCGCGCAGCGCCGGAGGACTATAATAACAGCAGGCAGAGGGCACGCGACGAAACTGTATTATATTTCAAGTTCGTGACCAACTGTTATGTGGGGACATTTATTGAATACCCTGATTGTAGAGGTTTTTACTTAGCAGTACTTTCGTATAAACTACAATAAAATTTTTACGCTATACTTTTTAGGCCGAATAAAAAACAAAGTACTTCTGCACATGTATGAAGCAAAAGAGTCAAACATATGTCCGGCATATTCCCGAAAGACTTGACTAAATAGATCTAGTGTGTGACCCGAATTTGCCCGAGTTCCCTGCCAAGATTTGCATGCGGATGACTAATGCTCTGTGATGGTAGCATGTTTTGGCAAAACTATCTTCAAAGAGAGGAATGAACTGAAATATTGTATTTGGTAATAAGTAGGAATGTTGAGAATTTTATTAGGTGCCATGAGTAATGAGTTACACATTTTAATGACGTTAAAACATGTGCGGATTACGAGGAAAAGATGAGTCGTTCTATATTTAGTTTATTTCTGGACGTTCAGAAACGGAACGTTGATATAAGAAATCTGTAGCTCGTTAACAGAGAACTCTATTAAGTATAATTAAATGCACATATAAAGGTATACGATAAGCTGCCTCGTTCTATGATGAACGGGACTTGACAGCAAACGGAATGTAAAGGGCCAGCAAGAATATTGATTTACAACTCTTAGAGACGCAAAGACATTCCGTTTGATGGTGATGCTTAATTGATTAGATAACGTAGTGGTCGTTGGTGAACTGTTATGGCAATAACCAAAACTTAATCTGATTGCATATAACGGGATGGCAATAGTTCGCAACCAGTTTATAAATCCTGATTTAGACACAATAAAAAGCGTAAGTAATATCCATGAAATTGGTGATTAGGTCATAGAACAAATCAAAGATACACCAAGTAATGGGTACTAGCAATTTTCTGATACATCACTCAACTTAAGGACAATAGCATGAAACAATAGCCTTTCCCGGCCGTGTGATGGTTGCAAGGGACCAACGCAACCGACCGGAAAGTGAAGGAAGCGCAGTTCCGTCTCACGATGAGGACGTGACGTCAGGAAATAGCCAAGGCCTACGTCTTAAAGGGTTAATGGCGAAAGTGAGGATGACTCAGTTAATTAGTATTCATTGTCTAAGACTAATTGTAATTTTGTTATTCAAATAAATTCTGATTTTAATATCATTGATCTAGGATTCTTCAATGTTTACACAGTTGATAACATAATAGATCAATTGAATTATACGTATGAGCATTGTACTGGTCAGCCATTTGTGTAATTTTAAAACCGGATAATTTCATAATGAACGCCATCTTTTATCCGAGACGTAAATGGGAAATACTACCGTTTATATAAACGATGCATTTTCCATATTGTATACAAAGCACCGAAAGTTCAGGCGAGCCAAGCGTCCTATTCACAATGCTATTTCTTGCGCAAGTCTTGCCGCATTGAAGCTTAGCTCACGATTAGGGCATGCAATTCCGGTAAAATAAAAATTACCGGTAAAAATTCGGTAATTAAAATATTTTTACCGGTAAACCGGTAAAACGGTAATTTTTGTATTTTTTTTAAATGTGATATTATATCAATAAGATTGGTTAGTCCAAAAGCAAAAAATAATTAAAAATACAAGGTATAAGGTGGTAAACATTTTTTGGGACGTGGCCCGTAAAAAAAAACATGTCAGTACCATCCGAACGCGATGTCGTCGACAAAATGCAAGAGAAACGGCTGCGATGGTTCGGCCATGTAAAAAGGAGACCACCTGAATACATCGCCAATGTTGTGTACTCAATCTCAATATACCCGGTCAAAGGCGCAGAGGCATTCCGAAACGGTGGTGGTTGAGTGTCGTAATGAATGACATGAAAATTTACGAACTGGAAGAGGGAGATGTCCTGGATAGCAGTGGCGAGGCGTCCTTATAAGCCGATTCCCATCGGCTTCCCTTTCGAATTTCAAGAAAGAAGCATAGGTATAAGTTATAATATAGGTATAGGTATAATTAATATAATCATTTAAACCACACAATTTAAATATGTAGGTATAACAAAACGCCTACCACCGTAAAAAAATTGTCTATAAATTACTTGAAACATTTTGCTCCTACTAAACAAGCCGCGGCTTCCTCCTCCATACAAAACTACGCTTGCGTGACGTCATCCACGCCTCGCCGCGCGATGTTCGCGGCATATGGGCGAGCGGTAAGCCGGCTCACGGAGCGGCTTCCGCCAATCAAAACTCGCGAGTGAACGAGAAAGAACGCGTCAAGAGTAGAGTAGCTATATTTGTCTACGCGCGAGTGACAGCGCTTAGAGCTCCCAAATATGTAAACAAACAAATCAGACAAATATTCACTCTCATTGTTCTTATTTTGTTTTAGATAATACCATTAACAATTTGTTCTTTGTATTACTTAATTTATTAGTGTGTGTATCATTTGGAAATAACATAGTTCGTGTGTGTACAATATTTTATGTTAGTTTAAGTGTTTTAGTTACATTATGTCAACATAGATGGCGTTGTGCATTTTTATTCAAATCCTGAATCGCGGTGTTAAGATTCTCCGCGATTTAATGACCCTAGTTGTGAATTTATAGTTTTTTGAATTCACCAAGTACATAATTTTGTTTAAGTTGTTGGCAGTATCATTACTCCCTACTAATCCCCGCGATCGCACTGTGTGACCTGGTACTCAGTACAAGTACAGTACTGCAGGGTGTGTAGGTACCTAGTGAAAATAGAGGTACCTACGTTAAAATGAGTTACTTTGATACGTAGACAGTTGGCATCAGGTTTCTTTTTAGTGTACCTACTTTTAAAACTTAACTAGGATAGCATTTATCGCATTAGACTGTTTTCCGACGACAGATTATTTACTTTAGGAACTTATTTTTCAAGGTTAAGTTTTGAGAATAAAAACGTGTTATAAAACTCGGGCACGCGGCTCGTGTGAATTACCTACCAATATTACGTCTATATTAAAATTACTAACGTCCTGACGGATAAATACCTACGATAAATATCAATGGCTAACAGGCCGTTGTAAATTAAATACTTAAAATGTATTGTTTCTAGTGCCAAGTTTTCTCAGATTCTAGTAGTTAATATACCTAACTAAAGATAATAAAGTTTTATAGATATTAATAATCTGCCGAATTCCTCGAGAAAACATGTTCAAACTATGAGTCTCTCAGTCAGTGCTAAAAGGTGGACTGAGAAATTACCTCCATTACCTCTCCCCCCATCCCTGAATACTCCCCCCCCCCAGTTTTTTTTTTGCTGCGGCTTCCCTATTTCATTAAACCACCCTTCGCCACTGCTGGATAGAGCGAAGTGGAAGAAGAAGATACGGAAAGCGGATCCCGTCACAAGACGGGATAAACGCTAAGAATTACCGTGAAAAAAAAAATCATTTTTTTCATTGAAGTGAAAGCACTTTTTTATGGTAAATCGTGGGCATTTTATGGACCAGGGTCGCGGTAACTCTTTCGAACAATCCCGCAGCCCCGGCAGGTTTTGGCCCTTCGCGTGGAACAACTCGGGCCGCCGACACGGGTTTGTTGTCTATGCAGACGGAGGAACGATGAGCCACCCGAACTCACCGTCCACAGACCGACGCCTACGGTGGCCGGGAGTCGTCTCTCGACACTCGGCGCCCGTGGTGTCTTCGGTCCACTACAGCGGTTGGGATGAGAGGTGCGAACTCGCAGGCGCTCCACCGTCTCCTTCTCGAGCTGACTGGAAGAGACTGAGAATGACTGTTTCGCAGAAGGAGGCGACGGCTTCCCATTCCCTCTCGCTTCGGACCATGGCTTGAACCAGGGCCGGACGCGAGAGGTCGTCGCTGCCTATTGGCTCGACGACGACACCGCGGTACCCTTCCCAGGCAGTGCACACCTAGACTGTGTGCTCCACCGTGTCCTCAGAGCTGTCCGCATGGTGGTGAAGTAAAAGCCCTTGCTCAATAAGGTCATAGAGTAAGTAAAATAAGCATAAGCTACATTTTTACCTAATAGGAACTGACAGCTATGAGGAAATTCAGATTAACCGAATGAATAAAATTAGTTTAGATATTATAAATTAAGTTGAGAATGAAGATTTGTATCTAACCTAGAGATAGTTAAGGAGCCACATAAGTTCACTTTCCTAAAAAACAGCAACTTTAACACTCTTACAATATGTAATGAATGCAATATTACACTATGTTCAGGCTACATAATGAAGATTTGACGTTAAATGAACAATTGCTATATATTATCACAAAAACGTAAAAACCGGTAAATTACCGGTTACATATTTTTTTTACCGGTAAATTAAAAATCGCGAAAATGGGCGGTTTTACCGGTAAAACCGAAACCGGTAAACCGGTATTGCATGCCCTACTCACGATACAATTGGGCATTCATCTCTGACATTCTACCGTGGATTATTCGATTTTCAACCATATATGGTTGTACATTTAAGTCGTTACAAAAGGAATATATATGGTGTCGATGTAAGAAAATGTTGTTCCATTGGCTATTTTGAATTTTGAAATAAATGCATTTATATTTAACTTCAGTATATCACCATTATTATGTAAAATAAAAATATAGAAACACATAACTAGCTCATGAAACTTCAAAGAACCATCCACAATACAAAGCCACGTTAACACCAATTATACAAAGAGACCATGGACCCGATAGTGTTACACCAAACCATAATTTTATGGGACGTTAACACAATTAACAGACATAAAGACGAAGGACAGATTACACAAGCTATTGCAGGGATCATAAAAGGCAATTACATAACGGTGCTTTGAAAGCTGTAAGCATATTGAGCTTTTACGAGTTTAGGAAGAAAGTTAAGATCGAACGTTATAGGATTACTAAAGTATCTTTAAAAACAAAGAGAAAATGATTGAGGTTATCATGATAGATGTTAATTTGCTGAATCCGGTTAGACTGGAAGCCGACCCCAACATAGTTGGGAAAAAGGCTCAGAGGATGATATCATGATAGATGTTACTGAAACCATGGGCAATGTGAAAACACAACTGTATATGTGGTTGACATATTCATGTGGATAAAAAACCCGAATTTAATAAATAAAAATGTTTCGAGTAACATTTTTGGAATATAAGATGGAAAATTCTTGTTGGAGTATCTATCTAGCACTCCAATTAACGACAAACTATTTTAGCCCGGATTCATGATACCAATACATGTGCTCGATAACAGGAGAGCTCTTCAAGTGGAAACAGATATCGAAGGGATACTGTTGATTAATCACTTAAGCATGAAAAGCTTTAAGTCTAATCTTAGAGTTCAGATAGACGCTAATGAATTACACATCCCAATAATTAGATTTTCAATTAATACTATCAGTGATAGCTCAGTTGCTTTCCAGTTGATTGCCACTACTAGATAATAAATTACAGAGCTGGCTTCAACTATGTTAACAGTCAGCGGAATTTATAGATAAACTGTTTCTTTTTCTGCTGACAAAGTGTTTTGCAAATCGCGTGCCTAACAAGTACGTACATTATTATTACAAGCCATATAATTATATCATAAAACTAATTGGAAGCATGTCGTGTTTTATTCAGAGGCTAGGTAAGTAAATTAAACTTGAATGGCTATGAATCTAATGCTTCTTTATTTCATTATTTTATAAGTAGTACTTGATATAAATCGCAACTGAATTAATAACTGTACGCTATTAATCCAGAAAGCATCCATATCGGTGATCTAGGAACTTGCAGCCAGTGCACTTTCTAATGGCCAAACGTGTGGTTCCTTTAAGATCGTGAAGTACTAAGTACTTTCGTTCAAAGCAAAGCATTACTAATTTTCTCTCATTTGTCTAATGCACGAGCTCTTTAAAACTGCTTAAAGAATATGCTTAAAGTGCAAGGAGGATTGGAAACATTATTTTGAGCGGAACTTGCGCGGAAATGAGGAAAAAATCGGATGGTAGGTACTTCATCTACATAAAATATGCATATGAAAAAAACAGCAACCCTCTTATGAGTGCCCGTTGAGTTAACGCCTACAATGTGGGTCAGTGACGATGCCGATGCAGCATTCGATGCGGCGAAACGTAAAGGGCGAGCTCAGAGGGGCTGAGGGTGCCTAGAATTATTATTTACCGACTATTGGTAATATTGAGATTGCTTTCTAGCAATAAAAGGAAATATTGAGTGAATAAGCTGCTTATCACCCTACAACGTACCTGAAGAAAGTGGGTTTTATTGCGGTTATATCATATTTGGGTTCTGGGCAATAACCTCAGAGGAGCAATGAAAGTCCAATTTATGTGCCGGTTTCAGTCTAGCGCAAACACTTGAATGAGATGGATAAGCTTGATAGCTGAATCAAACGATTGCGAATGACTTTAATGTGGTTGCCAAATTGCGTTACAGAGTAGAAATGTTTAAGGGCACACACGCCACTGCTACATTAAGCGTAAATCTATTACTGCTTAAGTTGGCAAGCGTGGTTTAAGAAATACGTTCACTGTAAGTTTTGTGAGAAAACAAAACTTTTGGTGGCACTGCTGGCAAGGCACTATGCGAATGGTAGCATAATATGTCTGCCAAAAACTGGTCCAATCTCCGATATTTGATCTAAAGATGTCGGGAGTGCATCTTGCCTTTACTGCAGAGTACTAAACGTCAAATTGCGATACGGTACCAATTTCGTGAAATTGCGAGTTTTCAATGCAAGATGTGTTTGCGTGTTCGCCTTTATCATGTGTTGAAACGAAAGGGAGAATACAGAGGGGCAGTAAGTATATGGGGTAGGAAGAAATCTCTAATACAACTATTGATTGATTTTCGGAGCCCTTATGGCTGTTGGCTCAGCTACGTATAATCCACGAGAGATTTGGGATGATTAAGAAAGAAGGAGCAACACAGTTGCAATAAATGTTAGTCGTATATTGCAGTTTTATTGTGAACATATTGTAACATCAGCTGAAACGGGTTTTTAAGGTGGTAGGTAGTAGGCGATGGGCTAAACTTTCACTGTTAGGTTCCACTCGTCTTATATGGCTTTGCATAAACTTGATATTTCCATCTTCTACTGTCTTATTAGTTAGAAGGTTGTGCTGTCATTTATTCTTTCAATCAAAATGCTTATGGGCGTCTAATCAGCGGCTTCCAATCAAACTAAAAAGAAGCAAAAGTAGTATATTTTCCTCGAAATTAGTACTTCCACTCCAAAGCCAGACATAATTGGACTTTATTAGTCTAGAAGACCGACAAATTCCCAGAATGGATATCCCATTATCGTCGTTAAATATACCCACTTCGTTAGCAATTACCGAAATTAATTGAACTAACGGCAACAGGCGGGCAATGACACGTATTACCTAGAGATTTAACACAAAATACTAATTAATTGGATGACGAAGTAGAAAAAATGAGAAGGCCATGAACTGGTGATATACATATTGTGACATAAGATTGGTCGTTGTTAACACGAATACGAAATAAGGGAATTGGGATAGTGTTTTTGTACCTACATTTAGTGTAGTCTATCGATAAGAACAGAGTATACTTTGACTTTAATCTATTTACATTTAATTAATACTCAATACTTTATATCTGTCTGTCCTTTGTGGCTTCCCATGATACCGACATTTTGTTCAAAAATTTCGTCCATGTGACTACTCTACGGTTCAATAAAACTCAATTGCATTACCCACTCACAAATAAACTAATAACGCGAACACATGCCGCTAAGATGGCTGAACATAATACTTCTTGTGTTGTTGCTAATCGAGACTTAAACTCACGCGCATTTTGATCTCGATAAAGTGCGCCGGCGCAGATCTGTACTGAGAAGTTAATTTAATATTCTTAATTGAATCAATGCACTTCCCACGAGCGGTCTGCACGCAAACTGTTAGAAATCGCAGATTTTATTAGATCGCTAGATTTTACTTATGGATTCGCGTGCATAAATGATTATTTTTCTTCGACATTTAATTACGAATCGCTTTCTTCTCTCCAAATCACACATTCCAATTGTACATCATATTTGAGGAAAAAAGTGCAATTCTGTAGTTTATTTCATAATTGACTGTTTCACAGTTAACTCTGAGTAAGACAAAACCGTTTGCCAGTCTTACGACGTGGAACAAACACACTTTCACAGCAATAATATTGGTTAGAATAAGTGATCGACAGTCTTGCGGTAGCTCTTGCCTCTCGTCTGGATATATTTATTAACCATTTCGAGTAACGCCTTCGTTGTTAACAGCACGAAAGTCTGAAATTGATAGCTTATTGTTTGCGTGTGCGCACGCTTCATGCTTTCCAGTTTTGACAATCGAATTTATTGCTTGCTCTTTTAAGATGGTAATCATTATAGCTTCGTTTCTCCGTAATGCTATATGCAGGCAGTACGACCAAAATCTTTGCCCTTGTTGCAATTATGTTTGGGTCCAGAGCAAGTCGTTTGCTTTCAAATCATACATGTACATATTTTTTAAACGTTGTATATTCAACAGTTTTCTAACATTGCATAATTCTACTGACTTTTCGCCGAAGTAATTTAACACGACATACTGTAAAATTAATTAAAGCTGCAAAGCATACTCCGCTTTCGTTCATAATACATTCCCGAGTACAAAGTAAAGGGATAAAACCCTTTCGTCCGGATGGCTAACAAGCAGACTACATATTATGTGAGCTCGTCGCTGCGACGCCTACGTCTATGTAAATATTTAAGGACATGCCCAGACAAACCCAGCGTGGAGGAAGTTGCTATCCACCTGCATACTAATTTATTATAGCGCTAAAATTATCCGACTAAACAAAAAGACAATACAGGTCTTCACAGGCCTATTGATTTGTATTCACCACGCGTACTCGGGCAACATCTATATTCTTAGCATCACGATCGGCCAACGAATCAAATAAGAATGATGCATTGTAAAGTTTAAAGTTCGCCATAACTATGGTACTTGCGAATATTTAAACACGCATAAATAATACTTGTATGCAAAGTTACCCTTGGGGCTAATTTTACGTCAATTTGCCACGACCATCGAAGGCAATGAAGCAATGTATTGGAAAATTAAAAGGGTCAGTGAGATAAGGCTAGTATTAAAATACACAGAGGTCAGCCCATGGACCAGTTACCAACAGCGTTAAATGATAACGATATGGTGTTTGTTTACTTTTTTTCATCAGGCAACCCACGCATCCACCCACATGAACTTGTTATGGTACCTGCGTTATAACTGTCAACGTTTTCAATGGGATCTCAAAACAGGAGACGGTTTTTTTCCGCGCCAACATTTGCCTTTTTAATTTCGAGGCGTGCCTTATTGTGGGGTGCATAAGGGCGAGAATTAGTTTGAATAGTTTGTTTATTAGCAGGCAGCGAACTGGAATTACCTGGTGCTATCGTCCCCCCGTATCCGGAGTGTGGATACGCTCAAGCGCGCTCGGTTGCACCTGTCGCATGTATTTTGCCGTAACTACATGGACCGTGGACTATAACATGTAAAGTTGAAGCGCAAAACTTTGCAGCCAATGTGTCTGGCTGGGATTCAATGTACTTAGGGAAATATGCAATTATTTGCACAGCATCGGATATACTTACACAGGAATTATGCCTCAGTTCATGTTCTGTACATAATTGGCATTATTTTTCCCTTTTATTGTCGTTAAATGAGGTTCAAGTGTGTTCTTTCACGTCGAGCTTTTTCATCTTTATCGCATCGAGCATCAATGCATGTGCTGAATTCTAAATTATAATTCTAAGTACTTGGAATGAGAATATTAAGATAGATACTCACATAAACCTACTTTTACAAAACTATATTATAAATTTTCCAAGAGATACAGGGAGATGATTATTTACTTGACATACGATTTAAAATGTCTTCTTAGTTACCGTACGGAATCTCCGCACGGCATTTCTAATCCAGATAATAAATTGCAAGCTTCAAAGACCGGGCCTACCCAACTATGCTTAACTGCACGTCTGTTTATTAATCTCAAAACAGATCTTAAGATAAGCGTAAATAATCTCAATTACCACTTTCATCGCACTTTCGAGATATAAGCGAGAAATAATTTGAAAGACGGCCACGCGAGCAGTTCTCCATTGAATCAATTGGATGCGCGATATAATTTGCAATTATTTTACCAGTTTCAATCGCATTACTAAGATTCGCACCACATGCACATATTTTTAGGTCATGCTCAAATCTTCTTGCAGCTCAGTCCATAAAACGTAACTTAAAAGGCACAATAACGTTTTCGAAAACCTGAATGAAGTCCTACATAAAAACGACCTTAAACCTTTATGTAAAATATATAAAACTCTAGCTAAAGAAAAATATTTCGGAAAACCCAAGCCAGTCATTAAACCTGTGAACTAGATTCCCGTAACTTTACGCAGAGCTCGTGTCATTTTATTCCGTCATTTGGTTGCAGTTTCCACGATGACCTGGTTTCGGGAGAATAGCTGTATTTAACTACCAAGAGTTGAAGGAAAAGGATAATAACCTGCTTCCCTCATTTGAAGCAGTTCCTGGTTCTTCAAGAGTACCTGTTATTATTTTTGCTCTGTAATTACTAATGAGGCGGCATTTTAAACTAGTGCTGTTCAAGTTCAGTAAACTCTTGTGCAGAAACTAGTTTTCATTCTTGAATGGGTATTAAGTTTTATTAATGAGTAACATCGATTATAATCTATACTAATATTATAAAGCTGAAGAGTTTGTTTGTTTGTTTGAACGCGCTAATCTCAGGAACTACTGGTCCGATTTGAAAATTTCTTTCAGTGTTAGATAGCCCATTTATCGAGGAAGGCTATAGGCTACCCGGTTTTTATCCCGGTACGGGAAGTAGTTCCCACGGGATGCGGGTGAAACCGCTGGCAGAAGCTAGTATCTTTATAAATTAGACCAATTTCTTATTCATAGAAGAATATTTGATGGCGTAATGTAAACTTGACCTTTAAAAAACTGCCTTCAGGCTAATTAAAAGCAAATAAACCAGTTACCACTGTTCGTGAAATTTAATTAACGACTATTAGTACTGAGTTCCTACTCAGTTAAAATACCACGTTTATGCAACTTACGAAGTAGTTAAAGGCGGAAAAGCAGAGGATAAGAAGTTAAAATATTTTTTGAGAATACGGAAGAAAAGTGTTTGTTGATAGAATATTATTTAATGGATCATTCGTATCCCTCAGTTCTTTAAGCCAATTAAAACGTTACTGCGTTTGTGTTTTCATCGTCCTACTGCTGGGCACAGGCCAGGAAGCAGAATTTGTCTTAGCAAAATTAAAGTATGTATGTATAGACAAGTCGAATTAAATCACTCATCATTGTCTAAAGACCTTGATAATGACAAAGATTCCATTAAGATTAATTATTTAATTAAATCAACAGTAACTTCCGATTCAAATAATGATACAATTGATTTCTGATGTCATAGTATGAACGCATACATAAGTATCTTGTGGTTAACTGTTGTATTTCTATATAAAGCCGAGGTTATACTTGATACATCAATAACTGCTGCTGTGATTATTATTGAATTATTCAAGGATTGTATATTGTATGTAAAATATGCTTTTTTGCAAAATGTTGAATATTGCAGTAAGACTTTGATAAAATGAAGAAGGTGCTTAGAATCTATTAAGTACGGCACAAGACTTTCTCTTTGGCTCAATTTGGAAAAAGCCATGAGAAGACAAAAACCTGGAATTGACAAACTGGCTGTCAAGTAAAAACTTTTAAAAGAAATTGATACTTGCAAGCAACCGTTTTTCAAGCTCCAGTTTCTATACTGTCAACTTGAAACACAATACTTTTCACACAAAAAATATAGCCAAGAGTTCAGAGGAAGTTACATCATTGTCTACGAAGATAAAGGGAGATAATGACGTTTTGTTTTTAAAGTATACCAACTACCTCCTTTTATGGATACTTATCGTTCAAGCTTTTTTTTTTTTGATGTTTCAAAATGTAAGGAGTTCTTAAAAAGTAAAAAAGTTTGAATTGAAGTGAGTTCCAAGTTCCAAGAATCGTAATAAGAGCGTTTTAATAATTGAAGATTACTTTGACCTTTTCGCCGCCAGACATGACGTAAATTTCGTAATACAGTCTTGAATAAGAGTTTTCGACATGATTGATTGATGTTAGAAATGGATAGGCTTTTGAGCTAGTGCTTACTTATTTTATATGTCTCACCTATTTCGCAGAATTTTAACATAGTAATAGTAATAGTATTTTATTTGTCAGAATAATGTTACAAAAGATCTTAAATTTATTACATGTCCCAATTATTCTACCGTTTTCGGTGTACAAATACTTATAGACTACGGATTATACAAATGATTAAAAAAAAGTAAAATAAAACAAAATTATACAAAATTACATAATATTAAAAAAAAATACAAATTATATAAACATAAATTTAAATTGAAGGTCAATCTTTATAATTTAGAAAATCATTTACTGAATAAAAACATTTGTCCAAGAGCCATGAAAACATTCGTCTTTTAAATTTATTAAATGTAAGCATTCTCAATTCTGTAGGAAGTTTATTAAAAATTTTAATTGCCATGCAGTATACATTTCTACTATATAAATGTAATCTCTGAGAAGGTACCTGCAACTTCCCAGGATTGTTCTTATGTAGCCGTACTGAGTTGTACTCTTTCAATGGGAACAAGGAAGAGTATTTTTTCACAAATATGCAAATTTCAAAAATATATAAACATGGAAGTGGCAGAATTTTTAATTCTTTGAATAACGGAGAACAAGGGTCTAAATACTCTGCTCCACTTATGGCTCTAATACATTTTTTTTGCGCAACAAATGCTCTATTTATGTCGACAGAATTCCCCCAAATTATCAATCCATAGCGTAATACAGACGAAACATATCCATGGTAGGCACTTTTTGCTGTTTTTTTGTCAGATACTAATTTTAGCTTTCTGAGAGCAAATACAAATCTGTCGAGTTTAGTGCAGACTCTGTCAACATGATTTTTCCAATTTAATGTGTTGTCAATAACTATGCCTAAAAATAAAGTTGATTGTACAGGTGATAGAATAGAACTGTTGTGTCGTATTACTGTCGGAACAAATGTCGAGTTATGAGTTTGAAACTGAACTAATTTGGTTTTATCAATATTAACTTGTAGATTGTTGTCATCTAACCATTTGATTGTTCTTGTTAATTCACTATTTATGTTACTTTCTAGGTCCATTTTGTTTACACATTTTATTGTCAGCGTTATATCGTCAGCGAATTGTATACTGTCATGATTTAACACATTCCTTAGGTCATTTATATATAAGATAAATAATAATGGTCCCAGTACGCTTCCTTGTGGAACGCCGCTAGTGTTATATTTTTTGTCCGAACTATATGCCACCCTAACATTATTTTCAATTTTTGTTATTACAGTCCTCTGACTGCGATTAGATAAATAACTTTCGAGCCAATCATATGCTTTTCCCCTAATACCATATCTATCTAGTTTGTATAATAGCCGTTTATGCGATACGAAATCAAAGGCTTTACTCATATCTAAAAATATTGATGTCACTGCCATTTTATTATTTAGTGCTTCAGTAACTGATTTTACTAAAGAAAAGCAAGCTAAGGACGTTGAGCAGTTTTTTCTAAATCCGAATTGACTATCTACTATGATACTGTGTTTATTTATAAAGCTAGATATTTTCTCATGCATTAATTTTTCAAAAATTTTCGAAAATATTGGTATTAATGTAATAGGCCTGTAGTTAGTCATTAAAGCATGATTACCTTTCTTAAACAAGGGTTTTACGACCGATTCTTTTAATCTAGAAGGGAAAGTACCTTCTAGAAAAGAAAGATTAATTATGTAGCTGAGTACAGGCGATATCATTTCTGCACTAAGTTTAATTATTTTTGTCGTTACTTCGTCATATCCTGTAGAATTTGTATTATTTAATGATCTTATTGTTTTCATAATGTCAGTACTATCTATTGGAGTCAAAAATAAGCTATTTAAATTACTGTCTATGTCAATATTATTAAAGTCAATATTTTTATTTGTACGTGTTAGGTCAATGAAATAATTATTTAAATGATTGCAAATGTCATACGGTTCTTCAACTATTTTGTTTAGTATAGATAGTTCTTTGATTTCTTTACTCGTAGTTTGGTTGTTTAAATTATTTTTAATTATAGACCAAGTGGCCTTACATTTATTTTTGGAGTTATGAAAGAAAGTATTGTTATTTATTCGTTGGGAATTAGCAATGCACTTTTTTAAGATTTTTGTGTAGTTTAAATATATTTTCTTATTGTAATTTTTGTTTATGGCATCATGTTGATACGAGTAATACAAAGCTCTCTTTTTAATGCATGATATTCTTAAACCTTTGCTAATCCATTTATTTTTAATTAATTTATTGCTCTTTTTTACTCGTATTTCAGGAAAACATAAATTGTAAAAAAGAGTAAATAATTCATGAAATGCATCAAAAGCCTTGTTGCAGTCTGTTTCTTGATAGACTTCGTTAAAACTTAAAGCGGATAGACATTGTTGAAATTTCCTGATATTCATTTCATTATAGTCTCTTTTTGTTTCATACCAAAACTTTATTAATTTTGGTTTAACTTTACTTTTATGACTGTAGAACGTTAACGATTGAGCAGTCTCATGATCTGAAAGGGCTAAATGATGTATATTACTTTTAAAAACATATGTAACTTAAGTACATTTTCTCGCAAAATCCTACAGAATTCGTCGCGTTTAACCAACTGTAACAGCTAAAGACTTGATAAATTAAAGCCTCCAGCCAGGCATTACAAGACGTACGATGTTACCAAGCAAAAACACGCTAAGGGCATCGCCGATTAGGAGGCTAAAGACCTTGACTGAGGACTTCGCTGCAAGGGCACCATTATTTGAATGGATGGCAATTTATAGCCACCAGAGTGAACGATGGAAAATGTAAGAATTGCTGGTCTGACTAAAGTATGTCTGGTTTTAAAATGGCGGAATAGAAAAATAGAAAAGGTTTGCATAGGTAGCCGTCTGGATGGCTTAAAAACAAAGAAAGCTAAATAACTGCTTCCGAGTAGTTTCGATCAGTATATTCGTACAGCCATATCATTCGTGGATATGGATATCATATGCATCGAAAATTGAAGAAGACTAAGCTGTAGGGCCAACCCTAAAATTAATAATGGTAAGGGCACGGTATTGATGATTATTATGTTTATTAAGACTTACTTGTTTCATGTGTTGATTATATTCTCAAAGCAATGTTTACCTAAGCCCACAAGATTGTACAATACTTAGCTGTCGACAAACTCAAGCCGTTCTCAGCTTTGTACATTTCCGTATTTAGCATACAAATTAAACTGGCCACTCTCTCTTTTCGTATGTAATTATCACAGAGTAAACACGCACTCTTTGTCTAAATCTAAACGTTAACCGTTTTACAACATTACGCAGATGTTTACTTAATTAACAGTGTATCAGCTCCATTAGGTACTTTTGGAAGATCAGCTTTTACTTGAAATTGGAGATAGGTAGTTCTTTTGATTTGAAATTGATGTATTTTCGATGGGTGAGGCTTGTATAAAACCGATGTACAGAAAAGATTTGAATTATTAAAGTGTTAATGTAATATTAATTTTTAATGATTCTTTGATAGAGGCTTGGTGGATAATCTATATGTGACTCGTTTATGATGAATAAAGATTAAATAAAGAATTGAGCAGATATTTTATTCTTAGTTTCTGAGGATCAAATAAGAATTGGATAAAAAGGTGTCCTTGTTATAAGGCGTGGAGATCACCCTAAGGTCATGTCATTAAATATACAACTGGAAGTACAAACCTTGGAAGAAAGTCCCATTTAGATAAATGGTAGGAAGTTTACGCCAATTTGCAACAATGTCCCATCAGACACGGTATAATTTTATTACAATGATACGCTAAAGGTTAATAAAACGTTTATTACGTTTCAAAGAAAAAGCACATCAGTAAGATTAAAAGACTTGTAAATTGTCACCTACCGATCTGAAAAAGGTCGGTAGGCGCTGATCATAGGCCACTTCCAAACAGTCCTTTTGGAAACAATGAAGGAGTCCTATGACACAGCATTGGACGTCCCACCATGGGTAAGATGAAGATGAAAACTCTAAGTCCTATGATTGGCAGTGGATGTTACCCAGTATGGCAGATAAGAAGAAGAAAACTTGTTATAATAATCTGTACAGCTAATTGTGGATAGTATATTAAGCCGATGGAAGTAATAAAAGAAAAACGAAGTAGATATTCTCGTGATCCCACGCGAGTTGTGAAATGAACCGTAGAACTGGTTGCATTAGCGTAGGTGTTTGCAGTAGTTATGCGGTAAAATATTACGGTTTTGTAGAATTTTTATGGGATTTTTATAAAGTGAAAGTCTAAATAAAGTTTTAGACATATCGTTTCTGGGTTTTCGTACGCATGGTGCCGAGGATATTAATACCCGTCGATGTTTAGGTAATAGAGTAATAAAATCGACCACGGAGTCCCTTTGGCGCAGTAGCGTAACAATCGAGTAGACCTTCATGTAAGCTTTGCACCACCGATTGTAGAGGTATATTTGTCTGAAACCAGCTTCGGTGGGATTATCCAAGTTTTCGTCAAATAACTTAGCACCTCTGAAGTCAGCAACTTGTCGACTTGTGCATGCGCAACAGTGTTTTGTTCGAACATTTTAACTATAGTGAAGTCACTAGGAACCAACATCAGAGAAGTATAGTTTTTTGACGAGAACTCTAATCGCTGTGGCGCTATTTTCAACCAAATACGCAGGTAACCTAGTCCATCTTTTAATGCCTACAAAAAACCTGATTAATAACCAGTTAACAGAGATATGAACTATCTTTGTAACAACACAACAGCTGTTTTACTGACCCCGCTAAACTACACTACGCCCACGACAATACGAAGCCGAAATACCGAAATAAAAAAAACGTTTTTTTTTTTTAGAATAGCGTCTCTGTATACTGTGGCGCCTGTAGCGATAAAAGAAACCAGTTATGGGCACAAGCCACCGACTCATACAGCCATTAGGAATATTTTCGCCTAATAAACTCTTTACATCTATTTTTGGTACCTAGGTACTTTGTTATTTTTATGGGATAAGTTGATTTTAGGAATATTTTATTTATTTATTAAGGTGGTTAAATAAGAAATTACTAAGTAGGTAGATAAAGTAACTTAAATAGAGATTTTAGAGAAATTAATAAGCAGGTAGGTATAAGATAGTTATAAGAGGTGTGATCACCTGGGTGGTGATTAGAACTGCAAAAAATAAAACCATAGGTGTATGGTGTTAAATCATCTTATGATAAAACTTGATTTTCATGCAAATGATTTAAAACACTAATAAATAAACAACAACAGCTGATAAAATAAATAATTTACACACTTCATCATTATTTCTAAGTTTATATTAGCTTATGAAGATTGGCATATTGCCAATGTTTATTCCATAAATAAATATATGCAATGAAGTTCCATAATAACATGTTTTATTTAATGATACTGCAAAGTGACCTATAGTAATATTGTCCAGTAAATTCCCAATGCCTGTATTTTCCTGTGCATTGGTACATTGGAAAGGAAATTGCAGTTGGCTTCATCCTATGACTAAGCCTTGTAACAAGCCCCTTTACAATCTATACTAATATTATAAAGCTGAAGAGTTTGTTTGAACGCGCTAATCTCAGGAACGACTGGTCCGATTTGAAAATTTATTTCAGTGTTAGATAGCCCATTTATCGAGGAAGGCTATAGGCTACTTTTTATCCCGGTACGGGAAGTAGTTCCCACGGGATGCGGGTGAAACCGCTGGCAGAAGCTAGTACTTAGATATTCAAATACATCATAGTTGTGAGACGGCTATATGCCTATATTATATCTTATAGATACTTCCTATCATTTAAATGCATGTTTCCAACAAGAAAATGTGCAGCTGCACATTTTAAATGCATAATTAGATGCGTGACTGCCTGATTCATCTTACAGTTTAAAATTTTAATTTCTTACCTACATAAAACTGTCATTTTATTCGAAATAAATACATGGCGAGTTTAGAACTAGAATTTGGAGCATGTTTGCAAGGGCTACATCAAAAACAAAACGGTAAAAGTCGATACTGATGGTGAATATACAACTTTTATGAAGCTAACTACAGATACACTCATAAAAAGACTCTTATCCCAGCTTCCCGTTCGTTAATTTGCTAGTCGATAACCATAAGGGCTTGAAGTGGGTATTTAAGTGGATATTAACAGTAATATGATCTCTGAGCCCGTATTAAACATCCTCATAAGTGCAGACTGCACTTTTCTATCAATAAAACGGCTTATAACTGTACAATACGAATCACATGGCAGAACAGTCGATACTTATCTCCCAAACATCGATAAGGAAAGTCAATCGCTTATCTGGCTTCGTAAAAACAGGATCCATATCTAATTTCGCCTCGTTATTTCTCAGAAATGCAGGTAACTATCGAATCAGAATTCCTGTTTCAAGTGGTATCATTCGATCGATGTGATGACAAATAAAGGCACCGCGACGCTACGGCAACCGGCATTTAAAAATAACATAGTTACGTATCTAAAACACTCCGCTATACTTACAGAACACAAAACAAGACCCAAAATAAAATATTATACGTAAAACGCATAGAAATGCAGCACGATTTATTTATAAAACTCGACTTACCAGCAACAACTGTATCGCTCAGGTCAAACTTCACAGGTTTAGGAAACTCTCTCAACTTGCGTCCACTTAGTTTTAATTCACCACTCAAGTAAGCATCTTCCAAAATTCTTTCTAACGATTTTGTTAACTGACTATGAATATTATTGTGCCCATTCATATTTACACTTACACACGGCCCCAACACGGCCATATTCTTTTTAAACTGAGCAGAAACTGTTTTTTTGTCTATTGGTTACAATGTACCAACCTAATAAATTTAAAGTTCTACAAACAGCTAACTTCATATTAGTTCTATTTCTCTATGGTTTAAGGATTCCTATTCAACAATATTTTTTATAATCTAATTATAAGGCACTCCCTAGACGGTTAATTAAATTGCGCATCATAAAGTATTGTACCAATTAGACCATATATCGTTAATATTGAAGATTTCGTTACGATTTTTGGCGACTACAATTTTTATTGATCGAGGTTATTGTAAATCTAGCGGTCACCTAACTTATTTTTTCACTTTCGCACTTATTTTCTCACAACTTATTTATTCAAATTACACTACTTCTTACTGATGTAACTGAAATTATTCAAAATTGTGTACACATATTAGTAAATGATTTTCAAAATACTCGATATACAAAATAATTAAGTCATATTAAAAAGTTTATTTCCATTTCACTGCCAATTCCAATCTTTGAAAGGTAAAACCGCAGCCATAGTAGTCTAGTCGTGTAAATGTTATAATATGATTTTTAAAATAACTACGGAATATTTGTGTACTGCTCGTGAAGTATAAGTTCGTAACGTAAATAGGTACGTACATACTACTACTCAAGTCTGATAGACATATTATTGCTTTGTAATGTAATTATTGCACAATATCATTGCATGTAAATCTAATCTAAGGAATCCCTAACATTGCCGCTGAACTTGAGTCTATGCGCGGGCTCTACATATTGCATGGCGTTCTTTAATCATAGACTAAGTATATTGTCTATGGCTTCAGTTCTTCCCGTTCCCTCCTCCCTCCCACTTCCTCCCCTTGACCCTTCCTTTCCCACATGACATTGACATGAAGCTGTAACCTAAAAATTTTGGAAATTCTGTGATAATTTAATTTTTATGAAAGCAAAATGACGATATCAAACATGTTACGGTTAGCGAACATCTTAAAAGGTGTAAATAAATGCAATGTGTCACAAATCGAGGTACTTTAGAGTATTAAAATTTTCTCGATTTTTCCGGTAGTTTTTACGTAATTTTTTGTCTCGCATACCTTTAACTCAATTAGATCATAAATTACAGTGAAACTGATGTGTATTGTGATGTGTTTCAGAAATATTCGTCCCATGTCGTATACGCTGAACATAAACCTTTGGAGAAAATCAGAAACATTGGAATATCTGCCCATATCGATTCGGGAAAGACCACCCTTACAGAGCGAATATTATTTTACACCGGCAGGATAGACCAGATGCACGAGGTAAAAATTTGCATTTGTTTATGTTGTTAAAATTATTTAAAATATCACTGAATTTATCACCAACCATATTGAGCAAGTGCAGTGAGGTTGTTAATGCTCAATTCTTATGTGAGTGGAGGCCCGTTCCCAGTTCCGATTCATAGATAATGTCATTCACAAATAAAAACTGGAATATATTCTGTGTTATAATCATTCCAATAAGAATAAAACTTCATTTACTTCATCATTATCTCCAAGCCTTTTCCCAACAATGTTGGTGCCAGCTTCCTTCTTTTATTTATTGTCCATATTGTCATCAGGTAAAAGGCAAAGACAATGTAGGTGCAGTCATGGACTCCATGGAGTTAGAACGCCAAAGAGGTATCACCATTCAGTCAGCCGCCACTTACACAATATGGAAAGAACACAACATTAACATCATAGACACGCCTGGCCACGTTGACTTTACCGTAGAAGTAGAAAGAGCATTAAGAGTGTTGGATGGAGCTGTGCTTGTGTTGTGTGCTGTGGGTGGCGTTCAGAGTCAGACGTTGACTGTTAACAGGCAGATGAAAAGGTACAATGTTCCTTGTTTGGCTTTCATAAACAAACTTGATAGATTGGGGGCTAATCCTTTCAGGTGAGTAAAAAAGGCCTTTTTTAATGCTGCAGTAGTGCTTAAAAGTGATTACTTGTTGGATGTAAAACTTGGAAATTTCTGGATTTTAAAAGTGTTCATTTGAGTTCTGGTTAAGTCTGGGATTATTTCTATGTGATAAATTCTTGAAAGGTTCTCCAAAATTCAAATTCTATATCATTATTGTACTTGTAAAAATAAAAAAATCTATTATCAAATTGTGGAATGCACCTCAATTTCATTTGGAAAAAACAATATAATGATATATTTATATTTTTTTAAATTCCAGAGTAATTAAACAAATGCGATCCAAAATGAACCACAACGCTGCATTCCTACAACTGCCCATGGGATTAGAGAAAGAATGCCAAGGTATTCTCGACCTAATTGAGGAGAGAGCTATGTACTTTGAAGGAGATTACGGAGAGAAGATCCGGTACGATGAGGTGCCTCAGGATAGGAGGGCGGAGGTACAAGAGAGGAGGCATGAACTTATTGAGCATTTGTCTAATGTTGATGAGAGTTTGGGTGAGTTTTATTGAATTATTTATTTAGTTTTTAGTTTATACTATAAAATAGTATATATTTTTATTTCCTGGCTTCTGTGTTCTGTCCATTTAAATAACTGATGAATCTTACCTAACTAATGCATAAAGAATGGAATCTTACCAGAATTAATCTTGTTGCTATTATCATTAAGCTATCAACAAGATTTAAATAAGTACATACTTGATTTCTGTTTATCGCTAAAAAGTTTGAATGCCATGAAAAGTTAAGAAATGTGCAGGAAAATAAATTTTATTTTAATATTTACTCCATAGTGTTTATTCATATCATTCACAATTACAGGAGAACTATTCCTCGAAGAAAAAACACCAACCGTCGCAGACATAAAGCAGGCAGTCCGCCGCACTACTCTCAAACGTACCTTCACACCAGTACTCGTGGGTACCGCATTAAAGAACAAGGGAGTACAACCTTTACTGGATGCGGTACTCGAATACCTCCCACATCCTGGTGAGGTCGAGAACACAGCTTTAATAAACGAGGATAAAGATGGAGAAGGTCAGACTATACTTCTAGATGCGGCACGGAATGATGCCAAGCCATTTGTGGGTCTGGCTTTCAAGTTGGAAGTTAGCAAGTTCGGTCAGCTGACATATTTGAGATGTTACCAGGGTATGCTGAAGAGGGGAGAGAATATTTTTAATGCTAGGACTGGGAAGAAGGTATGTGCGTTTAGTTTATTTCCGTACACTATAAAGTCAAAGTACAAAGTCTATATTTTATTTTTGTGTCCAATTTAGGTATTTTTTTGGCTCTTGTAAGATTTCTTGTATAAAACGCATAACTTGTGTTTGTTCACTATCTATGTAAGTATCTAAGACTGATTTCATTGATAAAACCGCTATTTAGCGAGTTTTGATGATCATATGATTGATGATGATGATCTTATGATTTTCAATTTTATGATGATTTATGATTCTCAATTCAATTAAAATGAATTATAGTTTTTGTAGAAATATTGAGAAAATAAGGGATCTCACAAAATTCTTATTATTCTTTTGGTGTTCCAGGTAAAAATCTCCCGTCTAGTACGAATGCACTCTAACAACATGGAAGAAGTGACAGAAGTAATGGCTGGCGATATATTTGCGTTGTTCGGCGTAGATTGCGCCTCGGGAGACACGTTTGTGAATGACGGTAAACTGCAGCTGTCTATGGAGTCTATTCATGTGCCTGACCCCGTTGTCTCCATGTCTATTAAGCCGAAGAATAATAAGGATAGAGATAACTTCTCGAAGGCTGTTGCCAGGTAAGATAACCGTAAAGTAACCGACTGTTTGTCAGGCTTTCAAAATAAAATTGCTGAATTGATTAAAAAGTTTTTAAGTATACAGTAGACTATCTGAATCTGAAAGAGCCTGAGATAGGACAGTGGCTACTTATTAATTCTGTGCGGAAAGAATAAATTACATTTAAAAAATATTTGAATCAATTGTACATACAGTTGCTACATCAATTGAAATATCTTAACAATGTTTCATGTTTATTCCTGTAAATCCTTCAATCATAACCATGTTTTTTAGTACAATATCAATGTAAATAGGCAACTTGTCAGACTTTTAGATATACTATTGAAGTCGATTTTATTTTCTTGTAAAAATGTTTTTTTCCTAAATTTATTTTTAATTTTCCAGATTCACCAAAGAGGATCCTACATTCCAGTTCCGTTATGACCCAGATAACAAAGAGACCATAGTGTCGGGAATGGGAGAGTTGCATTTAGAGATTTATGCCCAGAGAATGGAGAGAGAATACAACTGTCCTGTTGAGTTGGGCAAACCTAAAGTAGCGTTTAGGTAAATAAGGATATGTATTCTGTAAATATATTGAACTGTAGGTCATGGACTGGGGCCTATTTACCCCAAATGAGTTTCCTATCCGTTTAGCAGTTTTGCGTTTTAGTTATAGTGGCACCTTCTTCATTTTTATCGAGCTAGCTGCATGTTTAATTATAACTGTAGTTGCATTCAGGGACGCCGGCTTTACGTGCCCTCCCTGAGACACGTTTTTTGAGTCGCATGGATAAAACCAACATTTAAGAGAATGAAAAATACGTTTATTTACCAGGCTAGTTGATATTAGAAATTGCCGGAGATCATAATAATTTTAAATACATTTAACAGAGAAACAATGATGTCGCCGTGTACTTTCGACTATCTACACAAGAAGCAGTCCGGTGGAGCTGGACAATACGCCAGGGTCAACGGCATCATGGAACCTCTGCCTCCTCATCAGAATACTAGTAAGTGAAGCTTGAAAACCCAACATTACTAGAGATAGTAAAGAATTAGAACGGCTGTGTATTTTGGAATATGCTTTAATGTATCATTTAATAGGTTCTTGAGGGTTCTATGTTAACCCCTTGTAAGCCGGTGCACGTATCCACGCGAGACACAATTGATTTTCTATCGTTCTCTAATTAGTGGCATTCAATTAGTTAATCTGATTCGTAAGCTAAATTATTACTAAGTTTCATTAGAATCCGTTCTGCAATTTGCGGGTGACGAAGTAACAGTCAGTCACAAATATTCACAGTTAGAACGTTAGTGTAATTCACAATTGACAATACATATAATTTACTAGCCGTTTTCCCGCGATTTTACCCGCGTCCCGTGGTAACTACTGCCCATACCGGGATAAAATATAGCCTATGTTACTCGTGGATAATGTAGCTTTCGAATGGTGAAAGAATTTTTAAAAACGGTCCAGTAGTTTTTGAGCCTATTCATTACAACCAAACAAACAAACAAACAAAGTTTTCCTCTTTATAATCCTACTAATATTATAAACGCGAAAGTTTGTATGTATGGATGTATGGATGTTTGTTACTCTTTCACGCAAAAACTACTGAATGGATTTTAATGAAACTTTACAATAATATAGCTTATACATCAGAATAACACATAGGCTTCAATTTGTAAACATATTGTTCGAAATACTAAACCTGCGCAGACGAAGTCGCGGGCACCAGCTAGTATTAGTATAGATGAGAGTGATGCTAACTAAATTATATTGCCTTTATAATTAAAACTTTGCCTTTATTATAAGAAAGTAATTCCAATATTTGAATCTTGATGCTTGAAGTAACAATAGACGGTCACTTCAATCTATACTAATATTATAAAGCTAAAGAGTTTGTTTGTTTGTTTGTTTGTTTGTTTGTTTGAACGCGCTAATCTCAGGAACTACTGGTCCGATTTGAAAATTTCTTTCAGTGTTAGATAGCCCATTTATCGAGGAAGGCTATAGGCTACTTTTTATCCCGGTACGGGAAGTAGTTCCAACGGGATGCGGGTGAAACCGCTGGCAGAAGCTAGTAATAATAATAAAACTTCCTGAAGAGTATTTTAATAAACTAATGAATACTATTTATTCTTCCAGTGCTAGAATTCATAGACGAAACAGTAGGAACGAACATCCCAAAACCATTCGTGCCCGGAGTAGAGAGAGGTTTCCTTGACACCTGTCAAAAGGGATACCTGTCAGGACACAAAGTATCCGGAGTGAAGTTCAGGTTGCAAGACGGTGCTCATCATATTGTGGACTCCAGTGAATTGGCCTTCTTCTTGGCCGCTAAGGGGGCTGTTAAAGAAGGTAAGTTTTTATGGTACTTTTTTTGTTGATGGCAATACTGGCTGTAGTGGCCAGTGTTGCCAGTCAAACTCAGTAAGGTCTGCTATTTTAATCTACATGTACCTTATTATACTCGTACTATATCTTGCCAAATGCAATATATTTTGATATTCTGTACGTCCGTAATATGGCGATTAGTGAACCGCCAATGATCATAAAGTGAATAAACAATAAAGTGTTAATTACTGTTGTCGTTCTGGATACATAGCTGAAAATGACATTATGTATGTGAAGTTAATTATATCGGCGCAGAACTTAGAAAGCTAAGAGAGAGCTCATTTTTTCTTACTTTTTGCTGAAGTAAACTATTGTTGATACAATAACAAGTACATAATATAAATATGTAGGATAGGAATATACAATGGTTTTGTTTCGTAAGAGTTTTATATTTCCAGACCTTCATCATTCCGTATCTTGTAGAATAGATATTAATTTAGCTGGTTTCATGTACTTTATTTCGCTTTTCCCTTCCTTTACCTTCCTAAACATTCAAGTCATTAAAATCCTATTTTCTCCACAGTATTCGACAACGGAGCCTGGCAGATTCTCGAGCCCATTATGTTCGTTGAAGTGACCTTACCTGACGAGTTCCACGGTACAGTGATAGGCCAGTTGAACAAGAGAGGAGGTATTATCACGGGCACTGAGGGTTCAGAGGGCTGGACGACGATATACGCTGAAGTGCCTTTGAATAACATGTTTGGGTATGCTGGTGAACTTAGGTAAGATTGGTAGAATTTAATTGAATTTAATTTGAGTTATAAAACTTTTTTTGTTGTGAAGTATGTAATAGCAACTTGTTATGATCATATTGAAGTTCTGTTAACGAAACCTATTTGTAAGGTGGCACTGCACCTACATCAGGAGTGATCTGATGATTTCCAATCACAGAAAAGGCTTAACTAAAGTTGATGATAAATTGATTAGACAGATGTCTTAGCATTTGTATTTTTTTTGCGTATCGACTATTTTCCCACGTGACGTGTTTGATATAAAAAAACTTCAAAAAACCTTTAATTTTTACAGATCAATGACCCAAGGCAAGGGTGAATTCAGTATGGAATACAGTCGCTACTCGCCCTGTCTTCCCGACGTACAAGAAAAGCTAATCAGAAAATACCAAGAAGAGATGGGCTTACTACCAGACCAAAAGAAAAGAAAGAATTAACCGCCTAGCTTAATGTATAGAGTAATTTATTTTACTGTTTATTTTTAATTTTTAATCGTACTAAGTATTTATAAGGCGAATCTAGTGTAAATTATAATGAAATTATTTACATTTGGGTGTTTTATTTATTGGAAATACCTAAACTAATTCTATAAAGCTGAAGAGTTATTTTGTTTGTTTATTCAACGAGCTAACCTCATTAATTACTGGTCCGATTTTAAGAATACTTCCAGTGATAGCCCATTTTCGGAGATGGGCGATTTTTTATCCAGATGAGGGGTATACTTCCCCTGGGACGCTGGGGAAACACCGATGAAAGCTGTGATAGTGGTTTATAAATAAAACAAAAAAGTACATTTATAAAAACCCATTTATTCATAACACTCCACAAATATATTCCAAAAACGATACAAATCGTAACAAACGCCCCAGGTACAAATAATAATTGTTTTGCTTACATTTAGTTTTCTTAACTCTATGGCTGATTAAATAAATACTATTTAGATATAGTCAGAATTATTTTAGGCTTATTATAGGGAATATTTGAATACAATCGGATTGAAGGGTAATGTAGAGAGAAAAGGTAGATATTATTATAAAATAGATACTATATTTCTATATTGAATTATGTAGTAATTTAATTATGTGTTAATTTAGAGAACTTAGCAGATTTTGACAGACATCATTGCCGTTATAAATAAGGTTTTATATTTCAGTTTGTATTATCTGTGGAATTTTGTCGGCCATTTTCTATCAATCGCGTCAATTGTAACTATTTAGTTCGCGCCAAAAATGTTTGCTTCATAAAATATTATCCCCCCGCTGATAATCCCCAAGTTCATGTAAGTACTAAATGAAAATAAATTAAATTTCCCTGTAACTAAAACTATTATATAGAAACTTATGCTAAACTCTCGTGTATCTATTTGAGTTAGTGCATTTTCACATCGAGATTTTGATCAAATAAGTTTTGAGCTTCCAGAATTTTTAAGAGCTTACAAAGATAAATTATGGGATATAGATATTATGTTCTCATAGGTACATACGATACACATAAGTACTATACTGTAAGTATAAGGTATCTTTAGAGAGACAAATATAGGCAGATCTCACTATTTTTTTAATTATGTTAGGTAATAGGTAAGAAATAAATAGGTATTCCCAAATTATTAATCTGTAGGTAACAATAAAACAATTCAAATTAAATGAGACTAATTTTTCCGTTCAAATCTCAACTTAATTTATTAACTATCAGAAGCAACAAATAGGTATTGGAATAATTTATAATATCAAACTAATTTAATTTCAAACTATAGATAATAATATCTTCTTAATTATAACATTAAAAAACTACGTCATTACCAATATTTATTTTTTTCAAATAATAATTGTAATTATTAATTTAAGAATTAATTTATTGAAAAACATTATTTCAACAATTACGGATTTATTTTGGCGACATCTAACATTTCTACGTTGGAATTGTACACAATATCTAAAAACTAATGGTGTTACTCTATTGGCACTTCGTTTTAATTGTTTTGCGACTAACTATTTTACTATTTATTATTTAGCTTGCTACTTTAGAAGATTTCTTAAAACATTACAAATTTATTTTAAGTGTAGGTCATTCTTAAGTGTTGGACTACGCAGCATTTTACGGACTTAATAAATTATGTTACTTACATACGGACTCTTAAGTATAAATATTAGCAATTTACCAACAAAGCAAAATACATTATAAAGGTTAAAGTACAGGTTATCTTTAGTTACTCCACTTGAGCCATATTTGATCAGAAATAAATGACTAAGTATATAGAACTTTATGAAAAATATGCGGCCTTCCCAACACAGGCTAGATAAAAAAATCAAGCCTTCCACCTAATATTTTCGGAATTGAAATCCGTTAGTCAAAAAGGTATCTACTATTTATATAACTAAACACAGAAACATTTAACAAAAACAAGCTAATTAATACAAAATACTTACTATTTAATTGATAATATAAACACACTTTGTGCCAATTTTATGATTTTTTACATACCATATTGATTAATATGACATTATTTTTTATTATACAGAAGTTTCAGCCGAAGTACTACCTTTTCTAGAATCGGACTTTCTGATACCACTGCTCCAAGAGTCTTTGCGCCTCACGTGCTCATTCTGAAAACCATTTAGAGGTCCATACTCAAATATTGAGAAAAAAAACATGCTTGTATGTATACTCACAATTAGATTTCAAAGAACTTAAAACATTGAAAAGTTCGAAAAAAAAACCGTTTTATTTGTTGGTGCCTGTTCGAACTTGAAAGTCTCAAGATTTTCGATGGCACCTACTTACGGCATAGATTAAAAATACATAATGTCAGAAGAATATAAGCAGAATAAGTAGTAGACAGAAGCAGCTTTGTATTAGGACAAAGATTTTTGGCACACTTATTGCATGCAAACTGGAATAAACATAATATCAATAGAAATAACAATATTATTTACACATATAATATAGGTACCTACTTGAAGAAAGTGCAGAGAAGTGCAGGAATAATTAAACGTATAAACACATAAAGCTGGAAATATACATCAAGAAAAAAACTACGATATTATTTAAAAATCTACTTACGTCATAAGTTACACCGCTCTTTATAATATTCACTAAAACTATTTTTTTCTAACTCTAGTTCACAATAACACATTTTTAAAAGGTCCAAACTACATGTAGGACGTTAAACACACAACGACTTTGTACTTTCAAAATATATCTTCATTTAAATTAAATTTAATATTTGTTGACTGGTTAACATAAATTACGATTTGCCCCTTTTTAATTGGAAGTAAATCCCACCATACTATTTACAATATTCGCACATCTAGTACTACAGTTAAATATAATATTTATATGGTCTAGCGACGGATTTCTATGGTGCTTTCACATTGAAGGATTTTCATATTCCGCGCTGCAAAAAAAAACTTTTCGCGCGGTTTGTCTTCTGTATCGGTAGTTGTCAATTGTTTATTGTAGCCTGTAAATGCACGACACCCGTGTTAATCGAGTGTTGCCGCATGGAAAAACTGCTAGTCTGAAAGCACTCTGTCAGTTGATTTGCTTACCAGAGATAGGGTAGAATAGAAGGTATAACAAATGAAGATCTCTAGTGGGTAAACCAACCGATAGGTTATAGAAATCCGTCATCAAAAGTAGACCAGGTTACCTACATAATACCAGGTTTAAACAATAAAATAAATCAGGGGTGCTATCATTCTATACAGATATAGGTACTGCATGCACGTCGTGATAGGTTGTTGCATGCAGAATCTTCGAGAAATGGTGCAATCATGCTCCACTTAGAATTTGGTGTCGATGCACACCTTGACTGAAGAGTCGTCTTCTTCCACCTCGTCCATTGTTGACAGTCGCCTTTCTATTTCAGTTTGTGCGTTTTTGGACATTATTAATTTCTTGTGTTTGTTACTAAAACAAGATGAGAAGTATTACATTTTACCAGTAGCTACCTATCTACGTACCAGTTTGGTCATAAAATAGCAAACATGTTACAGAATAAGGCAAAAAGTATCTAACTTATGGGTACTTGTCTCTAGGACCACTGTCCATAGGTTTATTTAAAAAGTTTCATATGACTCAAAGAATCAGTAGCTACAGTAAATAATAATATTAGTAGGTACCTAACGACAAACCTCCCATTTCAATTTGATTTATTCAAGACATGGTTATCTATCTAACGTTTTACCTATATGCTTTCCACCTTAACCTTAATTAGGATTAGAAGTTCAATCAGCTACATCCCTACACGCCTCTGGTACTTGACCTAATTTTCAACATGAAAGTTAATTGCATGTCACTTACTTTTTCTTTCCCGTCTTTGATTTAATATCTCGTTTCATCTTGTTGCTGTTATTGACTTGCTTCCAAATCCCCGTCTTGTTTACTTCCTCCGAAATATTTATTGACGTCAACGGAATATTCATTATGTTGCCATTTATCAGAGGAATTTGCAAGTTTTCTTGATATGACGGCGGGTTGCTCTTCGTGGTATCCTACAATCGACACAACCTAAGATACTTCTCCAAGAATCAAATCA
The DNA here is from genome assembly GCA_963856015.1 of Helicoverpa assulta. Taxonomy (NCBI): domain Eukaryota; kingdom Metazoa; phylum Arthropoda; class Insecta; order Lepidoptera; family Noctuidae; genus Helicoverpa; species Helicoverpa assulta. The sequence continues at coordinate 3,849,340 of CAWLCW010000008.1, forward strand.
ATGAATGAATGATAAAAAATATAAAATAAATTGGATTGTAGACACTACTCACCATCATTCAAGTAATAAGGTAGAATGACGAAAATAAAAAGGAAAATGTCGAAATAGCAAAAATAAAATGCTGGTGTGTAAACATAACACGAAGTTTATTTCTTAATACACAGATTTAGGTACATGAATAACAAAAAAAAAAACATTAAACGATAGGATGACAAAGGAAACTAAAACGGTTAAGGAGTGCAACATTTTAGTTTCGACCGCAAAATTTTAATAGTTTTGCATGCCATCCCACCTCAGCGTCGCCGAGTTCCCGAAGTTCATCTTGGTTCCTTTTAGTCATTTCTGGCATCACATCATCGAGTATTTTCATCTCCCTTCTTGTAAAGAATAAGTCGAGAGCTTTTCTTATACCGATCATTACCACGAGCATCAATGGGAAAAGTATTGACGTCATCGAGAAGGATTTTATCACCCAAAGACAAACGAGACATGCCAGCTGAATGAGAGTGAAGATGTGGACTCGACGGATTGGCACCTAGAAAGAATCAACAATTAAAATTGAATACACATAGATGCGATATTTGTATCTGTGTTACCTTATGTTATATATCATTTAGTTACCTGTCTCAAGAACATATGATCAGGTTGATATTTCTGAGGCATGAACATGATCAAGATTCTGTCGAAGAACTGTAGACCCTTCAGCGACGCCACTCCCATATAAAGAAACACCCCAAACAGGACAGGCATCGGTATATGGCTTAGAACAGGCGTCAGTATCACCGAACAACCAATCATTAAGAATATTAAAATATGCGTCACTCTTTGTTCTCGCACTCCTAAAAATTGCGGCTTTTCTCCCGGAGCTGCACATTCGGACTCCACTTTCAGAGAATTCACGTGATTTATGCTCAAAACTGTTGCGGCTACGAACCAGGGAAGACCCATCACAGAGCATATCTGTATAAGGATCGCCAGTACAAATAAATCAAGATGGTAACCACAGCCTTTCTTCAACTTATTCTCTTTACGGTTCACTATAACAGCTGTAATCTGTTGATCCATAAATATCAATATAGTTCCGAGTAACGCTGGTAATATAGCTACTAATGCTGACCAAAGAGGATTGCCACTGAATGGAGTTATGACCCAGTTCCTGCTAGGTAGTGTTGGTTTGAATTCAGAAGGTACTTCCAATTTTGGGGTCTTTACGCCGACTTTGTAATCCAAGAATGACATTGATAATATGGCTATGATCACTGAGAAGTCGCTAATAATTTGGCGCACCTGCAAGAGTAGAAAAAAAAATGTAACCTGGATTCAAAAAATTAATGGACATACGTTTGACCACACATACCTTTGATGGGAAAAATAAGGAATTCTTAAAATCCTTCAAGATGATCGAAATTGTGAAGGTGCCCAAGAAAAGAATAATGGACATTAAGTATACGTCTGGAATATATACTTTCGTATCACATCCACCGCCAGCTAAGGTTCCATTATAGAGCTGTAATTTGAGTACATTTGTCATTAGCTCGTTAGTATAACGAGGCGTACAAGCCACATGTGTAAACTTGCTGCGACTAAGTAAAATAATATAATTAGTTGATACCTGACAAGACTCTTTGTCAACCGAAGTCCAATTAAACTGCTCCGGCACTTTAGAGTAATTGCTTGGCAAACAATAGCACTCATAATTGAGAGCTTCGTCGGGGCGTGTCTTAAGAGGGTACTTTTTTCCGATAGATATTACATTTTCCACCGCCTACAACGTTATAAAAGTGAAATAACAAAAAGCTATAATAGTTTCTATATCGAAGATGTTGTTTCAGATGTTTACCTTGTAAATGAAAATAAAAGCTATTAGGGTAGCGAAATTTTCTTCGGTAAATCTGGTTATGTAACAGACGAACGCGCTCGCATCGATCGCTACCAGAATTACCAAAATTATTGTTATCCACGTCCCGATACAAAACCTGAATGACATGTAATTCCAACCGATCTGACGGCAGAATTCAAATACAATTGTTTCGAATACTAAAACGGGGCCTGTTGATCCTAAAATTGTTAAAGGTTGTCCTGAAAAAAATCCGTAACCCATTCCACAGACGAATCCGGATATTAATGATTCCATGGCAGCCATATTTTTTCCAGTGGCTTCGCCTAACAATCCTCCAAATGTAATTATAGGCGATAAACATGCGAAATATAAAAATATCCATGAAGCGACGCATTGTATCGCCAATGCATCCTTAAAATCAGACCAATACCAGGGCATTTTCCGTTTGAGATCATTTATTAACCCTCCAAAAAGTCTACCACTCCTAGCTAACCCTGATTCCTCCCTCTGTCTTTGTTCTTCCTCCTCTTCATCCAATTCCTCTTTCGGATTATTATCGTTTGGCCGTTTTCGAGGATCTTGGGAAGGTATGGCTGCTGGAGGTTCAATACGAATAGCTGGGTCCCATTCTCCAGGTGGCAGGACTGTCACAGCATCGAGAAATTCATCTATACCAGCGAGAAGGTGGTCTCTTTTCTTTGCCCTATATGCCACTTCATGGAAAATTTCATCAGACATCAGAGTAGCCATAGCTCGGCCTATTTCATGGAAACTAGAATTACTGTTGGGTGGTCCGAGTAAAACGAACATAAATCTGGTTGGCACCGGGACTTCGGTCAAATCACCCATAATTGTTCCTGTTTTCAGTCTGACAAATGCCGATAGAGTTTTTTCGAGAAAGTCTACTTCTCCCACGAGGATATTGGATGCTTCTGCCCCCGGTGGTATTTTTCGCATGAAGTTTGTGTTGCATTTGTGATTTATGTCTCCGTTCATGGGAAGATCGCCAGAGCTGTGATTCCTTTGCATTGATATACTGCTGGGACTTTTCACCATTCCGTCATCGTGAGTAGCACCTGAAAATATATGACTATGAGATTCAGGGCTAAAGTTGTGATATTTTTACACTTAAAAGCATTTATTACATCAAACACCACTTAAAAAATTGTGCGTATCGTGTCAAAGCAGAGTTATAATAAAATATCAAACATTTACGAAAACTTTGAGTGGGTCTATTTTACTTTTATTTAATGGATCATGAGGTATGGAACTAATTACTTAGAAACAATTTAATTGACAAATAACAAAATTTAAAACAATCTTGGACAACTCATTCATTCATTAATTTTATAACATCACGTAGGCATGAGCGAAAGCTGACGTTTAGCAGACTGTACCGAAATAAGGACACCAGCGTTCAGCAGAGAAACATGGACATAGCGAGGTGAAGTTTGAAAATGATAAAGAGGTAAGAAACAGAAAACAGTAAGAAAGAGAAGAAACAACAATGATGAGGAAAGCGGTTACCCGCACTAGGGATGCCTAGGAAACGACTGAATTCTCCTTTGTAAGAGTGTCCGCTGGTTGAACCGCCTTCTTCAACTGTAATAATATAATGCCAATGTTCAAAGGGATCTTAGAATAAGGGTTACAGATATATACAGATTAGTAGAACCTTCTCCAAACACTACACCGATAAAAACAACATTAAAATTAGCCTCGTGCGTGCTATTGTGAATGTCAGTAAAAGGGCGTGAGATCAGTGAGCAGTTAGTGTTAGGTACCATTTCACGCATGGCTAACCTGGTACAGCCAGATAAGAACCTCTGGCATCAGATGCTTGAAGGAGAGCGGTGTGAGGTGACGAGGTGGACCCCCGACAACTCCTCGAACTGGAGCGTCGAGAGCCACCTTCCTGGAAATCTGATAGGATCGGAAGACCCGTGAATTGTAAACTAGAAAAGTTTCATTACTCAAACATGATTTTAGGAGAAGTTGTTAACATAAAAATTAAACTTACTTTTACAGGATGAATGGTTTCGTCCAATATCAGCCAGTGAACGGATCAGAGGTAGCCTTGACATATTATTGTGATGGTTTCGTCGCTCATGTTGATGCCTGTGTCTCCTCAATAAAGCGTCTTTGACCTTCTCTCTACAATCATATCCTATGCCACCATCGGCTACCATATTATCTAGTACATTATCAGCCACTTGTTCCAAAGAGCCTGCCTCCATATCCAAGATTACCGACCCATTTAGTATGAGACTCCGTAATTCAAAAAGAGAGTGCAGTGATAAAGTCGCTACGTGAGGTTTTGACCATCTATTTCCACCTTCTTCGACGTCTTCCTCAAATTTAATCCATCTAGCTGTCTCTTTCCATTCAAGTTCATCTCCATCTTTGACCAGTTCCTCCATTTCGGAGAACAGTGGGTGCGACTCAAGAGTAGAATCATCGACATCTTCGCCAAGAATAAACTGTACTCTTTGAGCTGGTGGGGTCACTGAAATATAAAATGGAGAGTTAGAAAGTACGCAAATACTCGTAGATTATTCTAAACATCTAGAAATATTAGGGAAAAGTAAAATAAATTACTAAATCTTGAAGGATCATGAATAAAACAAAGAATAAAAATGTAAGCTGTAGAAACATGCTAAAGTAATCTTTAATGGAAAGATCCTGATTGAATAATCCATGCTTAAGACGCCGATGGAATGAGGTTCTATCTATAAATGGAGTTTAGAAATTGAAAAGGAAATTGGATTGAATTTTGTACTACGATATCTTACATGTTTCGCCGTCATCTGTGACGCTTAGCCTTCTGACTCGCGACATTAACCCCGGTCCTAAGGATTGGTAACCAATGAGCATAATTTGGAATAAAGGTAAATTTTCCTATCATGAATGGAATATTAGGTATTTATTATTATGTTGGGACTAGGTTAATAATCTCCCAGTGAATTATGACGCTCTGGATACTAACAAGCAGCATTGTGTTGGTCTCAAAGGAGTTAATTCTATAAGCTTAGTAATTTTGTACAAGGGCGCGTACAACGTCATATAAAATTGTCTCATATTGTGCTGTGAAATTACATGGCAAGGTCACAAGGGTGTCATGCTTTTATTAATCACATGAAGAGAGAACAGTTTGTCTAATCGCCTTGTATTTTTCTAACTATGTAGAGTTCAAAACTTTTCACAGAGTCCAATTGTGATGACTTTTTTATGCAAAGCTTTATCAACTTTAGAATAAACTGAGTCAGAGAATGAGTAAATACTCGTGAACAAACAAGCCGTACTTTATCAAAGTTAAACAGTTTAAGGATTAAGGCATTGAACTAAGAATACCAATTCTGTCACGTTTGCGACCTCAAGATAAAAATTAATTAATATAAAGGTCTGAGTCCCCAGACTTCCATGTCGTATTGGGTAATTCTTTAATCCAAGCAATCAGAAAATAATTGATACAGTATCATTTTCTGCCAATATTGAGCAAAATATCTCCTTTTGTTTTTTTTTTGGACCCCTCCCGCTGTGGATTAGCAGCGGTGAAGGAGTGTCAGACTTTTACTGGCTAAAAATCCATCGTGTACCGTCGTAGACCTTTTATGTACTAGGGCCGCGGTAACTCTTTCGAACAATCCCGCAGCCCCGGCAGGCCTTGGCCCTGCTGGGCCCCAGCAAAACATTTCCTCAAATGGAAACACCGAGATATCATCTTTGTTTTTAACCAACTCCCAAAAATAAGAAAGAATAAGAAATTTTATTTCCAAAATATTAAATTTTATGTTATCATTAGCCCCACACTAGACAAAGCCTGTATATTCGGAAGCCTGTATCTTGGGCGCGTAAAATGAAGAGGTTCTCAATCCTATTATGTTTATATATTATATTTTTTAAAGTCTTTAACACGAAAGTCTCCTATCCTAATTTTTACCAGGTCTTTCCACGTCTTTCTCCCCGTTACGGTGATGGTGTTTGTGCTTCCTATGCGAATGTCTTCGGGCTGGCACGTGTACTCCCACGAACACTGTGTGGGCGCGGTGGCCTGCAACAATATTAAATGCTATGTATATTGGCGTGTTGATATTATGTCTTCCGTCAGTGGCTTCATTTGCTTCTCAAGGGAACTTCCAGTGCCCGGTAGCCTTTTTGTTTTAGTAAGATCCGTTCCGCCGTTTACGCGTGAAAAGGTAACAAACTTACACCAAAGACTCTCTAACTCATTATCATCTCCCGAGCCTTTTTCTCAACTATGTTGGGAAGTGTGATTAAATTGAGCTGATGTGATTTTATTTCTTTAATAAGTTTAAGAAGAGTTTTAGAGAACAGTGTGACCTAGAGGTGAAAATAAAACACAATTTTAAATACCTACATCCATTGACTACAGAGGCAACCCCATATTCCGAATAAACAACAATATCCCAAAACTGAAACTAATAAGTCAACATTTCATTATAATAGGGGTTAAAGTATGAAATTGCCGATTTGTACTGAAAATCTAAATTGTAATTTTTTTTAATTTTTAACAAACTTATTTAATCAAAATAGTTGCCATTATTATCTATACATTGCGGCCATCTAATAAGAAGGTCATTTATGCCGTTACGATAGAACTCTGAGGATCTAGACTGCACAAACTGTGTGAAAGAATTTTGATCTGCCTCCTGGGAAGAAACTTCTTGTGACGCAGATAATTGTCCAAATCACAAAAAAAAATGGTCGTCCGTCAGAGCAAGGTCTGGCGAATATGGAGGAAGACGAATAGTTTCCAACTGCAGTTCCTGAAGAGTTAAAACGGTTTCTTTTGCTGTATGAGGCCTCGCGTTGTCATGGAGCAATAACGGTGAAGGTCGATTCATGAGTCGTGGCTGTTTTACTGCTAATTTTTTCAACATTATTCGTCTTCGGCTGGGTATCTGGGTAGTTTGACTAGGATCGGCGTTCGCCGTCTCTCTTAATTTCTCGTTAATCACCTGTCAGGCGGTCTTTTTCATGGCTCGTTCTTCAAGTCGAAGTTTCCACCACGAAAGCGTTTAATCCAAAATCGCACGGTGCGTTCATTAGCAGACACCTCTTCAAATGCAGCATTGATATTGCGGGCTGTTTCTGCCGTTTACTTCCGCGTCGGAACTCATATTCAAAAATTACTCAAATTTTCGCAGTGTCCATCTTTCTTGTTTAAGTTGAATAACAAAAACAATTGAACATCGATAATCAAATGTTTCACATTTTTTAAAAAAAGAACATCACAGAAACCACGTGAAAAAAGTTTCATTCGAAAACCTGAAACCATGAAGACTCTATGGCAATTCAAAAACCTACTAGAATAAAACGGCAATTTCATACTTTAACCCCTAATAATTATCTTAATTAGAATTTATTCTAACTTCAATACTCATTGGAAAGTTTGTATTTGTCCCTCGAGGGAGATATTTACTCGTGATAAAAGAATGCTGATTTTGTGAGGGTATTTTAATGTGATAGAACTTTAAAAGCGTAATTTGTTGTTTTATTGATCCGTGGGGTTGATGAGAATTAGGAGATAGAGTATACAACTAGATGACTTGTTTGTTTAATTGAATCATATTAGTTAAATCTTTCGATGTTACTAAAGTATTTGCTATTGGGTACCTAATTATATCTGCTTATTCTTTTATCAGTAAATTATTTGATATAGGTATGTTTGATATTTTTTTTATTTTTAATCATATTATTTATTTTTTTCAAAATTAATTAAAACAATATCTTAAAAAAAACTTATAGTATGTAAAATATCTATCTGGCAACAGTCTCATGACCGTTCAAACCAACTTTTAATAACATGATTCTTAACCCTATAACTTCACGAATGTTGAATAACTTTGTTGTCCATATAATTAATACCTTACCTCTATTACTCCGATTTCGTGTCCTAGCATTTGATAGCCTTACAGTTCTCAATAATCGATCTTAGGTTAAAGTTAGGCGAGCCACAATTAGCCGAAGAGCTCCGATCTCAATGCGGCTAGTCTACAGTGTCTGCGGTTCCAAATACCTCTCTCTGATACTGGATTGATGACACAACTACTGAAGTGGAACTAGGAACTAGAAATCTAGTAGTTCTGGTGCAGTTTTCGGTTGGACAACTTAAGATTGTTGGTATTATCTTTTTAGTTCGATTTTTTATTTCAATACGACATATTGCACACATTTAAATTTATAAAACTAGTCTAAATTACAAATGTTAATTAAATTACTACATGAGTAATGAGTATACTGATTTGGGGATTAGCCCAACCATACCGGGAATGGGATGCCGTCGCCTCCTTCTGCGAAGCGGTCATGCTCGAGAAGGAGGAGGCGGAACGCCAGAGAGTTCGCACCTCTCATCCCGGCTACCGCTGGACCAGGTAGACACCACGGGCGCCGGGTGTCGCGAGATGACTCCCGGCCACCGTAGGCGTGGGTCTGTGGGCGGTGAGTTCGCGTGGCTCATCGTCCCTCTGTCTTTTTAGACGACAGACCCGTGTCGACGGCGCGCGTTGTTCCACGCGCTCCTCAAGGAGATGTCAGCAACCCCAGCGGGGCCCAGCAGGGCCAAGGCCTGCCGGGGCTGCGGGTTGTTCGAAAGAGATACCGCGGCCCTGGTACATAAAAGGCCTATGACGGAACACGACGGTTTTTAGTCAGTAAGAGTCTGACACTCCCTCACCGCTGCTACCCCACAGCGGAAGGGGTCATTTGATGATTTTTGACGTCGGAAAAAAAAAAAAAAAAAGCCCAACCATACCGATTGCTTACGTTATACTTATAATACAATCTCAGTTGATTGATGACCAAAAAATCTTAATTAATCGATATCTAACCACAATGAATAAACTCTATACTTAATTATATACAATTAACGACACATCACTTGTTACGTATTTATTCCCGTAGTTACAATAACATGACATTCCCTAGGAGATACATGATCAGCCATGCGTTGTGACAGGTTAATCTCTCGTGTTAGCGTGGGTAGAAATAGCTATTAGTTATGGAATAATTGTAGTTTATTGTACCTATTAATTTCTATTTATTTGGTTCCTAGTTACGTGCCTATATTTTTCAAATACGAGACAATATCCGAATTGTCCGAATTTCCTTAAATCCGCCTGATGGTGTCGACGACACGGGAACATAGAAAGAGGGGCTATCTTTACGCTGAAAGTTTCTGAAAACCCACGAAGCCATTTTGGAAACCAGAAATCCCTGTCTCCTGTAATACAGATAAAAGTGAAAGTGGGTAAAAGAACCAACCTCTCGAGTAAGAGGGTGTGGGTTCGATTCCAGGTCAGGCAAGTACCAATGCAACTTTTCTATGTACTGTATGTACCAATGTACTTTCTAAGTAATCTTAGACACCAATGGCTGATAAAAAGGTGAAGGAAAACATCTTGAGGAAACCTGGACTATATAGTCTGAAATCACCAACCCGCATTGAGCAAGCGTAGTGATTAATGCTCAATCCTTCTCCGTGTGAGAGGAGGCCGCAGCCCAGCAGTGGGGCGATAAAAAAAGGCTGTAACAGTAACAGTAACAGGCTGCAGGTGATCTTTTCCACTCACTAAGTCATGTATATTTCCTGGCACGTAACTTGGCAAGAATCGAGAGATGAAAACAGGTCCTATTATTTCCAAGCAGACATAATTGCCAATAAATGATGTCTATAACCATAGAATAATGCACAAGCAATAACATGGACCGCTTTTTGGTATTATTTAGTGCACTATGTGCAAGTTCACACACTAAAGTATCCAAATCCTTGCCAAGTTATATGCCAGCTACTATACTACATATGTAGTTGTATTTAGCGGATTTTGTTGTGGAAAAAAATATTGTACCTACCCGTTTCTTGGACGAATAAAGTTTTAAAGCTTTTTTTTTTAATCAAACCTAATCCAAAATTGAATAGAAAAAAAATATGATCGCATGCGAAGTCGGTAGTTCAGCGTAATATTCGCAGACAGCAAAATACAAAGTTCATAAGAATGAAAAATGTTCTAGAATAACATTATTGTACACTGTTTAAATTATATTCATAAGACCAGAGAGTTTCTGATGAGTTATACAATAAATAGAATACGCTGATTAATTGTTCCCGAGGATAAATATGAGGCTATTTTCCTCCCTCGCACTTCTCCCTTGAAATTATTTTCTCTTTACACGCTATTTTACCTGTAAGGTAAATAAACTGTCAGAAAAGTATCAATGTCAATGAACCAACCAACAAAGACTAGGAAAGTAAGTATTTAAGTATAAATAGCTTAGGTTTCTTCTGAAATATATTTGTATTGCATGGCTAAAAGTAGCCCTATATGTTATCAAGATATATTATATGCTTTTTAACCCCTTCCTTCCTTGCCTTGCTCAATCAGTTGCAAATAAACTCATCAGGTATATAACATTACTACATAAATATTTACCATTAACGATTAATAATCACTATAATTGATCAAACTGTAGTCTGTCACCTTCGCACTCTGCGCACGTTTAGCCGTCACAGACCATTAGATCTTCAACCGATCGGAAAATATTTTACATAAATATAACTGAGAATTATAAGCTCTTGAATTATTTATGTTATCTGAACTTGACCTAAATACCCATAAAAACAAAAGAGGTTCGATCTTTGATAGTTAATAATGGATGGTAGACCCTTCGGTTGTTTTAAAGTAACAAAAACATACTAAAATAAAGCTTGAATTTTGTTTAGCAAAAGTTTTACTCACGAATAGCGGTACTTATTGATTGTGTTGAGTTTATACTGTAGAAAATCAGAAATTATATTGTTAGTTATAAATGAAATGTGGTATAAAGTGCACTTTGCTGTTGATTTTATCCTTTACGCTTACTACAATTTTAGTTTTAAGTTCCTACTTGTTTTGACACGTGATCAAAGTCCTATACCTTCATACACATCATGTCTCTATGTCTCATATCATCTTGTACTATAACATCACACGTTTAAGGATGCAAACAAACCTTCTTGATTGGCACGAAGGCTGTAATTTGACGCCCACGATGAAATAACATCCCTAGTATCACAAGTTCATGAATAATGTCGAGTAAAAGCGTCCTTATACTGTTGTTACATCGATGTAAAAAAAACATTAATTTGATGCAACATTGTTTCATGGTGTAATGGTATCCCCCCGCGGTTTTACTCGCGTTCCGCTGGATCCTTTTTTTTCGCCTGTCGCCTGTATGTATAGTGTAGTACAGACTGACATAGTTACTTTTCGACGGTTAACCACCAAGAACTCCTAACTCAATAGGTATGTCAAAACTTTTCAGTAGAGGCACAAAAAAGCCACCAAAGTCCGCGCTCGTAAAGTTAGTAGATAATTCCATGATTGTAAAAATACCCGAAATATTACGAATTATAAATAGAAGATTTTTCTATTAGATGAGATACAATATTTTTGAATAGAATCCGCGAAAAAACCAATTGGTCAAAATATGTCAGTTAGGAGGTCTTGGTAGTTAACCGTCGTTTTGGATTTATAATGCTAGTAAGGTTATGAAAGACATATTATTTCTGTTCGAAATTACACTTAAGACTTACAGTATAGTACTTAAAGTGTAATATAGCAGAAATATCAAAATGTACTTACGTTACTGCCTTAATAAGCCAGGTATCGTAATACAAGTCTACTTGAACTTTAATTAATTACACTTGAAACTGAGCTTCAAAGTTTTCGGGCTATTTAAGGCGATCGGTTTCAGTTTAATACAAAAGTTTTAGTAGGTAATATAAGGCTAAAAAGCCCCCGCATGTTGCTGGCTAAATAAGGAGCGATTGCCTATCTGACCTCCTCAACCCAGTTACCTGGGTAACCCATTGGTAAGACTCAACCAAACTGTTGGCAGGCAAAAAAATATTTCGCTGCTTAAGAAAATGCCTGCGTCCAGCAGTGAGAAGATAAAAAAGGTTGATGATAGTTATTTTACTTAATTTACAAAACAAACAAATATCCTTGTTTATTTACCATCAAGACCCATTTTGAAAAGTTTGCAAACATTACAGCTACTTTAAAATCTAAGATTGGCATACATCGATGCAATACCGCGGTTCGGTGTGTCGGCAAGTGGTTTTAGGAAATATCTTCCGACTGAAATCGGGTCAAGAGCGGCAAGGCAATCTAAACTGTTTCATGGACTATTTTCTTTCAGTCTTACAAATATTTATTCTTGTAGGACGCTTAACGAGAACTGCTGTAATTGTTTTTGTAAGCGTTTTTCCTAGAAATACTCAAAAGTTATTTTTATGTCTTACTAGCTGATCCCGCGAACTTCGTATCGTTTAAACCTTCCCTGGACCTCTACAAACATTTTAACACCAAAAGCAGCTCAATCGGCCCAGCCGTTCTCGAGTTTTAATCAGACTAACGAACAACAATTCATTTTTATTTATATAGATTTAAAAGTATTCTATTCTCAGCAATGTCAAATCGCAGAGGCCTTAAAATTGAGTGGCGTCGGGATTTGGCCGCAAAGCTCATGATTAAAATGTGTTCAGAAAAATTAAAAATAACAGTGATAAATTATGAAAAGTCCTGTTTAAAATACTGTTTGGTTAAGACATTCTTCTAAAATAGTAATACCTATAAGTACTCATTTAATTAAACAGAGTGCTGATTCCGAGTTTTGTGTGCGTTCGCAATTCGATACGTAATTATAAGTCTATTGAAATAAAGAGTCGTATGCTACGTCACATGATTTAGATGTTACATGTTCATTTATTTTGCCGGTTAATAATGCTTACACTCGCAAAAGTGAGCTGGAGTGCTATACGACCAAGTACCGATGACAGACTTTATTAAATAAACAATTCTATGATAAGTGCTACGCGATTCAATGGTATGATAATCTTCGCATCGAAAAAATTTACTTGCAAAACTCGCACTAGGCACTCAGTATACTTAAATAGTGGACAAATATATTTGTAATGTGCTTCGAGTTAACCTAAGTCAAAATATACCTGTCAGATAAATCTACTACAGAAAGTCACCTTTTAAGTCACTTTACCGCCAAAATCAGTAAAGTAACGTGACGTTTGACGGAAATAGCGGACTTCTCTTTGACGTTAAAGCTTTACTTTTTATGATTAAACTGTCAATTCTCGGATTAAAAATAACATTTAAGCAATACTTTCAGAAATAGCTGAATATTAATATTACAAGTATGTTGATTTATCTAACACTAGCCGTTTTCCCGCGGTCTCACCCACGTCTCATGGCAACTTCTGCCCCTGCAGTTATAAAATATAGCCTATGCTACTACTACTATAATGTAGCTTTCTAATGGTGAAAGAATTTTTTGAATCGGTGCAGTAGTTTTTGAGTTTATTCATAACTAGCTGTTGCCCGCAACTTCGTCTGCGTGGGCAATATAGAATAGTCAATTATTACGTATGGTGCGTAAGTAATTTTCACAGGAAATAGCTATAATCTATGTCTATATGCTTTGAGTCTGACAAAGCTGTCATTTGTACATTTTCTGCAGCTGCTGCGACTAAGCAGAAGCCAGAAAGTCTGTCAGTCTTACCATGGATATCGTCTTGTGTAGTTGACTGGATTGAAGATAGATAGATAGGTAGTCGCTCCAAGCAAAATATTGGTACTCAGATTCGGTGACTGGAAGCCCAACACCAACATAGTTGGGGAATAGCTGGATGGATGATAAAATGAGTCATCATCATCAGCAGGCGCATAGGGTAGGATAGTTTCACTACTGGGGAGAAACACTTGTATGACTTGTATGAATTGGGGATTTTCTGTGCACTTACTTACTATGGTAAGGCTGACCCCACATTAGGCGTGCGCGATCCTCGGGCGTGTGAGTAGCGCGGGCGTCGCGAGCGCGCTGCGTGAAAGTCGCATTTTGCTGCCCTGCGGCATGTGTAAAGAGTGCAAGCGACGCGCTCGCGGCGAGCACGCGGCGCTCGAGTTGCGTTCTTACCCCTACGCCCGCTATCCCCGCCGCCCGCTAAACGCCTTAGCAGTTAAACGTCAAGTCGAGCGCGCTGCAAATGCCGCAGGGCAGCAAAACGCGACGCTCACGCGCTACTCACACGCCCGAGGATCGCGCACGCCTAATGTGGGGTTAGGTCTAAACCGGGAGGGACTCCACCGAAATGTTTGCATTAGTTCACGAATAGGCAAAATGTACGTATCTGTGAGAGTCCACTTCATGTGTTCGTACTTGAAACCTGCAGTTTTGCCAAGATTTTCAAAATGTACGCTCGCAATTTGTCATTTCTTGGTGGAGTCAGCAAATCAAAAGAAACAGAAGTGTTGTATACTGTGCGTCACTACCGCTCACCGGGAAATTCGCTCTTGCGGAGGACGTTTATATACCATATTTTGTGTCACACGTAAATAGGACGACAGTAAGTATCCACCGAAACACTTTCAAAGATCTGATGAACGAACAAATCAGACCTGAGTTGGTCACCTGGGGCCAATCAGAGCTCTATGAAGCGATCATACGCTTTGGCTCCTACTGTTATTGTGGTTTCTGAAAATGTATTCACCTCATTCAACGATGAATGTTATTCTGATGGTACTATTAAGAACACTTGCTTAGCGCAAAAGCTGACGATGGCAGGCCGACTCTTTTGACTTCTCGAATAGGATACCATTGGTTTTTGTGAAATGCACACCTGCAATGCATGCTGGATTAGGATAGGATATAGGTGGATAGGATTTGCAGCAGAGAACAATTCTGTCTTTGTAATTGAATGACATCAAACGTAGTTTTATATAAAAGGTGTTTTTTTAGACTTGGCTCGGGTCTTACTGAGACTGTTCGTAATCGTGAACAGTGTATTTGCGATCAGAAGTTGAAAGTAAGCATGTCTCTGGTATGCGACGCGTAATTTGTACGTTTCCAGACGCATAAAGCATTTTACGTGTGTATGGTATTAAATCGAGAAAGCTCCCATTTCTTATCTGCACTTTGTATCAGGGCTTGTTTTTAAAGCTACAGAAGCCTACATTACCTACCTCACGCTTAGCAGCGCTTGCGAGAGATAGATCTTCCTTTCTTCTAGGATTAAGTTTACATATTTTGCATCAGAAAAAATAATTAAGGTCTACTTAATACTACTCATCAAAGTAATTTGTTTTAAGGCCACCACATTAGTGGAAGATAAGCTAAACTATGTTTATGAAAAAATCCTGATATGAACTCCATCTGTAACTTTAAATGATAATTAATTGTTCCACTAAAGTCATCATTTTTGACATAATGTTCAAAAAATAATTTAGATGGCACCGTTTTAAATTTGGCTGAGAACTATTAATTTTCCTTTCATCAAGGTAATAATTATAGTTGGATTTTGATGTGGTACGGCAAACTGACAAACACTATTGAAATGTCTATCGAAAAATTACACTACGTGTTAAAATATGGTGAATTACGGAAAATACACAACTCCATCTGTTGAAATAATAATCCTCTATAAAGAATGTATGGTAATTAGTCATTTACCACCTCGCTCTTTTGACAAATTTGATGTATTTTTACCACAGATGGAGCTACTTTAACCTTGGCTAAACAAAATTTTCATATTTTTTTTCTTCCGAAGTTACTTATAAAGGTGTGATTTTCTGTGTAAAGATTAATTATAGGCCGAACAACTAATATAAGTACAACATTCAAATGTACAGTTTTGACAAACAGATTGCGTGTCGTAATATTTTACATCTTGAATTCACAAAATTAATCATATCTTTTGATAGAGTGAATCGATTTCGATGAAACAAAAACTAAGTAATACCCCAAGTTACGTAGAATTTTTGTATATAAGCATTGTCTGCATTGAATTCGTAGATTTTACCTGAATCCCGAACAAACAAACAGATAAACAGACAAACAGACAAACAGACAAAAATGACAAAAATGATGGAAATGGGTTCTGTTAGTTATCCTTTAACATGCCGGCTATTTTTTTTGTCAATTTCTTCAATGTACAAAAATTACTTTTCTACAGATTTATTATATGTATAGATATAGATAAACAAACAAAGTTTTCCTCTTTATAATATTAGTATAGATTGACTTTCAAAACCGACAGTCACTCACTATAATTTTAATTAAAACGCTACAAACAAAGGTTTGATTGAATCCCGTTGCCATGGCAACCGTGGGAAGTAATTCTACCTCTATAGTCTTTGTTGGCTCGCTCTAGATTTAGAGAGGAGCAATGATAATATTTTACAAAATCCTTGAATAAAGCGGTGAAGATATTAAATTACTAGTTTGTTTTCCGCGGTTTTTCTCATGGCCTTGGGGGAATAAATTTAACTACTTCTGGGAAATAACTGTCTCCGAGGCGCGATCTATCACAGCCGAATTTCATATTTATCGGCTAACATATTTAGGTCCGTTCACTTTTCCTAAAACAGTTGTTTACTATTTTTCACGTTGATTTTTTCAGAGTAGACGTCCGTTTAAACTTACTATTGTTCTTAAACCAAAGGGCTTAAGAAAAACGGACGGTTATCTTGCTCATTGGTCAATTACAGCAAATCAATCAAATCAAATCAATCAAATCAGCAAAGAATGAAAATCAGCGGTTTGACAACTCAAAATTACTCGGTTACTGTTATAGTCAAATGGTGCAACCCACCGTTCTTGTTACAAACAAACTCACATCGCATACAATATTAACTACATTATGCAAAGTAACAGCAATAAAGTTTACAGCTTCATTATCTTAACTCGGTCACGTTACTTATACTTTTGACAATATTTGCGAAACACATGTTACATAATGGTTTCTTGCTTCAAAATTATTGCTTTACTAGCTTTTGCCCGCGACTTCGTTCGCGTGGAATAGTGATTTTTGGTTTGACCAATAGATGGCGCTATATGTCCGAAATACATTTTATTTTTATTTTTATATTGTTTTGTAATAAAAACTATCCTATGTCCTTTCTCAAGTTCCAAACTATGTCTGTACCAAATTTCACACAAATCGGTTCAGTAGTATAGGCGTGAAGAAAAGACAGACAGACAGACAGAAAGACAGACAGACAGACAGAAAGACAGACAGACAGACAGACAGAGTTACTTTCACATTTATAATATTAGTTAGGATTTGAGACGTGACTACGCGTCGCGGTTGCTACGAGAAACGCTACGTAGTCATTTCATTGCTACGCGTGCTACGTTACGTAGTATTTGACACGGCTACGAGCTTTTTTCATTTTCTTTTTTATGAATCAGTGTTATGAGGACGTTGAATAAAAAAGTTTTGTAATAAGCTTAGGCAAAATATGGGTGTCTGTTTTTAATGGCATATAACATGTAAGTATTTTAACAGAAAAAAATAGTACACAAGTAATCTGCCAGTTCAATTTACTTTAGGACTAGATGATGTTATGTCAAAGTGTTAAGAGTAAAAAAAATATTATATCTTCATATTACTTTTTATCGCAAGATTTAATTAATCTATACTTAATATTATAAAGCTGAAGAGTTTGTTTGTTTGTTTGAACGCGCTAATCTCAGGAACTACTGGTCCGATTTGAAAATTTATTTCAGTGTTAGATAGCCCATTTATCGAGGAAGGCTATAGGCTACTTTTTATCCCGATACGGGAAGTAGTTCCCACGGGATGCGGGTGAAACCGCTGGCAGAAGCTAGTAAATTATACGTTAAGAATAATTTGTCCTCAGAGACAAAAAATATCACGATCTTTACACAATTTTTTTCTAATACATATACAAACAAAATGCACCCACGCAATCTTATATCCCAAAAATAGCTCTAAATAGCCGTTGTCACAAGACAGTACATTACACTACTACCGCTAGACCCTTAGTGACTAAAACGCGTTGGTCATTAAGGCGTCCCATTCACGTCGCTCTTCAGTTGTTTGCTATCCCAGAGGTCGTTTCACACTAAAGCGTATGCTGACTTGACCTTTCCACGCTTTATGGATTTCAGGGCTAGGGGAAATTAGCTAAGCAAAGTATTTTTTACTTAAGAATAAAGCACATTAATTGAGGGGACACTGTTAGTTATTTCAAAAAAGGGGGAAAAAATTTATACCTATGTATAAACATGTATGTTTATTTATAACAATGCATATCTATGTATAACCATGTAAATGTATTCCTGAGAAAAGATATTAACAGATAGAAAAGATGTAATGTTGTGATATAAGGGTGAGTTGCACAATTTAACTGTGACGATAACCAAACCATAACAAGACGTGTTCTTGCCGCCCAACTGAAACTGGTTCGGTTATCGTTAAAGTTAAATGGTGCAACCCGCCGTAAGGGTTCCTTCTTTCGGTTAAAAATGGCCACAAATCAGGTTACAGGCTTTACATAAAATATACAAACTGTAGTTTAATACTGTATTCTTTACTAAGTAGAAAAAACAAGCGTGAACAAAGATTCGCCCCCTTTCCAGGTAAATACGTAAACATATATTTTCTTTTTCTTTGAGATTGTAATCTATAAAAAGATATCGGATTTTGTTCTTCATTGTACCCTACATGGGAAACGTTTATAGAAGCGACAGGTGTTTTAAAAATAAACCTTTAAAAGCTCGGGTACACACGTTTCAAAAATGTCTTTTTAAAATAGCTCTTTGGAATTTTTCCATTGTTGATTTCTTAGAATATTCATTTTTTAGAACTACCAACTATCAGTACCAGGCTTAGGTATATCGAGAAGTATTATTTTATTTAGTTCTACAACGATTCAGTTACAATCTACTATATAAAAAAAATAAGTCGGGTTTTCCTTCCTGACGCTATAACTCCAGAATGCACGAATCGATTTCCACGGTTTTGCATTCGTTGGAAAGGTCTCGGGCTCCGTGAGGTTTATACAAATATATAAAAAAAAAATGTTTCTTTATCTTTTAATCACCAAACAAAATGTAATATAAAACGAAGCCATCTGGTGGCGAAACGGAGTTCGCCAGTATTGCTAGTTTTAATATTAGCCAAAAATACATTTTGTCTAAGTGAATCTATTTTTGCTTAAACTTCACTATATATGTAACAGTAAATTCTTAAAAACAGTTTTCCATTAGTGCCCCCAGTACCTGGAACTATTATTCCTTGAAGTGCATCCGAGAGCTTTTATGTAAAAAGACTGAAAAAAAGGTTCTAAACGAGGCAACTGCAAAAACTACTTTTCTAAACGAGCCAAGTTTCAACAATAAATATTTTCCAAAGCTTTGAGTTTTGCCTTCAGCATTCTGTTTGCATACGTAACAAAGGAAACTATGATTTATTGTGGCTTTTGATATTATTATTTTTAAATCTTTGTAGCGTGTTATATATCTTTAAAGCCATTGTTTTTTTAACATTTGTTTCGCTATAGAAAATTTTAAGTTTTTATTTTCTGCTTAGTTATGAAGTGGATGATAGTGTTTTGATGTTACATGAAGGGTGTAGGTACTCTCATAGCCCTATGGGACGGTAATGTGCTACAACTGGAGGTCACAAACATGACTGACGTCGCCAACGCCCCTGCATGCAGGAATGCATGCACCAATCACAAACATCCAAACTCCGCGCTGGTTTGTGTTTCTGAAAACACAAAAAGCTATTATGGCCAAAGCCGAGAGTCTATGTACAGCGCACTAGTCAAGATATGCGACTACTAGACCAACGAGGCAGTTTAAGTTAAGTTCATAACCGTAGTTCAACTAAGTTTCCAGATCAATATGTATGAAACTAAGTTTAGAATTAAGTTAAACCGTATATCAGTCGGTTTGCAAATGACTTGCACTAACCCAATTACGTATTCCGTTGGGAATTCCGCAGAAGAAAGTAGAAATTATACGAAAGAGATATTTCTTTTGTATTGCGTTATGAATATCTATGCGAGATTTTTATTCAATTGTTTCGTAGAGTGATATAATTAGATACAGGGTTGTATAAAATTGATAGCATGAATGAGATTTTGTAATTACATTGCTTTCCTAGGTAGGTATGTACATATTATAAGAGTATCGGTTAAAGTCATCTGTACGTTACCTACGTTACCTACGCTACCTTATAGATCGTGAGTTTTATTTTCATCAGTTAATTTTATTTTAATTACATTATAACATTCCGCGATAGCGATAGTAGCTAAAAACTTATTTATAAGTAAAGATTTGCTGACTAATTTATGTTAATATTCTGATCGTTGTAAACCCTCTAGCAATAAAATGAACAGCTCAGGGCTACTATAGGTACAACATTACATACTCCATTCCGATTCCACCAAATTCGTCCTTCGAGCCTCATCAATCGTACACTTGGGTAAGCAAACATTAGTATCAAAACGAGAAACATACATCACAGTTGGTGACACCCTTGTGACACCCGATCAATTGCCAAACATAACCCATACCAATCGAGTTGTTTGTGTGTGAACTAGATACGTATTCTGAGAGAATTATTGCACACGCCTAAAATGATGGTTCTCGTTTCGATTTCACTATTATTAGCCTGTGTATGTCAATTCTCAGGTTAGGAACTACCTGTATAAACCAAATGTAAGTCAGTTCAGTAGCATTGGCGTCAAAGACACAAGAGTTACTGTCTAACTTATAATATTTTGTGTATGGATTTTTTTTTCATCGGTATCAAATGGTACATTTGTTTGCTCATAATTAACTTGTGAGGCTAGTCTAGCTATGAATCAGTTGCTTTTTTTGTCTAAAATTATGATCTGCACTCAATAAGTCAAAGAACGTTACGCCCATATTAATTTACCGTCCTATTGTTCATGCACAATGAATAAAGTTCTATAAATACACAGTAACATCTATGGGGTTTCGGCTCCCCTAACCGATCGTCCCTCCTGACCTAATTCCACCATGGTTTATGTTGTGAAGACAATCCCCCTTCTTTAATGTGACCTGTTAAAGGAGAGAAATGAAATGTAGCTTTGCTGTTGTTATTGTGCATTTAACTGAGGCTCAAAAAGATTTTTTGATCAGATTGATTTTAAGAAATACGTTATTTTTAATATACCTAGTTCCTAAATAAGCTTCTTAGCGATAAGAACTCCCATTATATCACCTACCTTAGTTATTTAAGAACAAAAATGTAAAAAATTATGTACCTACTAGCTTCTGCCAGCGACTTCGTCCGCGTTAGATTCGGAAAGAGAGTGTTTGTGCAAAGAGAGGAAATAATAATAATCACCAGCCTATCCAATTATCTCAAAGCTCAAAGTCGTCCAACGAGCTATGGAGAGGGCTATGCTTGGTGTTTCTCTACGTGATCGAATCCGAAACGAGGAGATCCGTAGACGAACCAAAGTCACCGATATAGCCCACCGGATTAGCAAGTTGAAGTGGCAATGGGCAGGTCATATTGCTCGCAGAGCAGATGGCAGATGGGGCCGAAAAGTGCTGGAGTGGAGACCACGGACTAGCAAGCGCAGCGTAGGACGTCCACCAACGAGGTGGACAGACGACCTTATAAAAGTCGCCGGAAGACGCTGGATGCAGGTCGCTTCCAACAGGTATCTGTGGAGATCAAAGGGGGAGGCCTATGTTCAGCAGTGGACGTCCTATGGCTGAGATGATGATGATGATGATGATATCCAATTATCTAAATCTATGCGTACCTAGCCTATTACTACTTAGCTTTAACCACTAAGGCTGCACACGTGACGAAAGCTTAAAAAATGGAGTAACTTCTCCCGTTTTCCCAACATTTCCCATCACTGCTCTGCTCCTATTGATTGTAGCGTGATGAAAAGTATCCTATAACCTGCCCAGAAGTATGAAGAATATTTGTGCTAAGTTTTATTAAAATCCGTCGAGTAGTTTTTGTTGCCATAACGAACATACATACAGACAGACAGAAAGACAGACAGACAGACAAAATTTTTACTGATTGCATTTTTGGCATCAGTATCACTAATGACGCTGGATGCAGGTCGCCTCCAACAGGTATCTGTGGAGATCTAAGGGGGAGGCCTATGTTCAGCAGTGGACGTCCTATGGCTGAGATGATGATGATCATGATGATGATGATGATGATCATTAATCACCCCCCCAGGATAGATATTTTGGAAATATATTTAATGTACAGAATTGACCTCTCTACAGATTTATTATAAGTATAGATTAAAGTACATTTATCTATACCTTGTGTATGTAGTCTGGTTGACATAGATGATTAAATAGTAGAACTTCAGTGCGTAGTTGTGGACTTTTTGGTACTCGTTCTACATGTTATTTATTTAAATTAACCCAAAACACAACATAAATAAGACCAAAAGTTATAGTTTAAAACCTTGAAAGTTTTGATTAAGATAGACACTAACTAATGAACATTCTGTTTAGTTTGAAATATATAAATACGAAATTAGGTTCACGAAATATTAGCATGTATTTTGATGTGAAATGTTCCTTGACGTATAAACATATTCTGGATATTTCTTTGGTATTTTTAATTTAGCATCAGATATTTATGATAATATAGGAATGTTTCACCGTCTCACCGAAATAATTGAAATACCTAGGTAACCAGATCAGTGAAGAAAGTGAACAAAACAAATATATATTCACAAAAATGTCTTCCAACAGAGGTGTTACCCAGCCCACGTCCTATGGGATCATATTGCATCGACCGGGTAAAGGCTCGAGCAGACCGGATGCGTATGCGTAGACGTAAGTTAACGACGCGCACGTCTACGCTACGCAAGCGGTGTGGCCGGTCTCATACATTTCTATACATTACAACTCATGGTACGTGCACGTCTACGTGCACGTCTACGCATACGCATCCGGTCTGCTCGAGCCTTAAATAGCTTATGTCCTTCCCCAGGGTAAAACCGTCCACTAGACCAAACATCTTAATTGGTTTATCCGTTTTAGCGTGATCATAATGTTGGTAATTATTTATTGTACTTATTTTATTGAAACAATATTTATTTATTTCTTTCATTAAATAAATAAATACAGTCTGTAGTTAGAAATCTGAGTAAAATACAATTCAAAATACTAATGAAAATTCGTCTGAATTGAGAACGTCCTCTTTTTTAGGAAGTCGGTTGAAAACATTAATTTACAACCCAAACAGAGGCAAAACCAATCTCATTGTATTTATTTTCCTATCGCTGTAACTTCTTGAAGTCAAAAACAGAAAATAGCTTCGTGGTCTGATGTGGTTTTACAATTTCTGTTCACTAACAATAATTTTGTGTTTCGGTTAGTTTAACTTTAATAAACAACAACAAGTTTGATTAATACCACTTTTGGCCTAGTTTGCAGTAAATAACAAAATAATGGGCTGGTCTCAAACAGCGAGTTCAATTCAGGTGTGGCAAAGGCGTAGTCGAAAAATCAAGAATATTTGGAAAAGTTTATTTCGTTCTAGTTATTTTGTCTCAAGTTATGAATGAGATCATTCTTTTTGTTTGGGAAACAGGCCCCTTTTTAAATTGTAGCCTTTTTATCGAAACGGGATTAATGAACATTTGATTGTCTCCTTTATGGTACAAAAACGAAAAAAGAAAACTTATGAAAATTTAAAATCAATCGAAATTATATTATAGACTAGCTTCTGCCAGCGACTTCGTCCGCGTTAGATTTGGACTTTGTGCAAAGAGAGACTATCGAGAGTTAAACGTGTTATTGTGAGCCAACCATAAAAGATAGACATATACTGTCAAGGTATATTTTTTACATAATTTTAAGGAGAACATTTCCGTCATACATTGTTTCTGTGTAGCTTTGACCATTAAGGCTACACACGGGACGGAAGCATAAAAAATGGAGTAACTTCTCCCGTTTTCCCAACATTTACCTTCACTGCTCTGCTCTTATTGATCGTAGCGTGATGAAAAGTATCCTATAACCTGCCCAGGAGTATGAAGAATAATTGTACCAAGTTTCATTGAAATCCGTCAAGTAGTTTTCGTTTCCATAACGAACATACAGACAGACAGACAGACAGACAGACAAAAATGTTACTGATTGCATTTTTGGCATCAGTATCGATCACTAATCACCCCCTAATAGTTATTTTGGAAATATATTCAATGTACAGAATTGACCTCTCTACAGATTTATTATAAGTATAGATATATATTAGTTTCTGTTAGCGAAACACACATTAGTATCGCTGGTAATTAAACAATGAAACAAACTTGAAGAATTCATATCTAAATAGTACCTACCTATACTGAATGATATGTATATATATGAATAGTGAATTAAAATAAACCATAAACATAACCTGCGCGGAACATCTGATAGAATCTCCGATATATTTGCCGAACGCAAGTGCACTTACAAATTGCATTCAAGCGAAGAGATATTGGCATATTTCGTAGAAATGTTTTATATGTATATGTAGCTTAACAGTACCCGCAGTCTTCAGACTAAATAGTCGGTCGGTAGTTGAACTGATTTTTGGCAATATTTTTCAGGATTCTTGGTTCCAATCGATTTTTTCATTCATCTTCAAACGATTTATGAGCAAAAACAAACTATCGGCCGACTAAAAGTTTGCAGTGTGCGCACTCTAAAATCTGAACAATATCAGTCTCAACTGTCTGTCCGTCAGTCATGAGCATTGTTAACGTCGACTGCAGAAAATTATATCGCGGTTATTGCAGTTCAGTACTGAGCTTTTAGGAGAAGTAAATTGCAACTTTATTTCTTGAGGCGTAAAGTTGATATTTCATTGGCACAGACTGGCTGATGTTAGGAGTCCAAGTCAGCACGATTGCTGGTTATGGTTACGATGCTTTGTTGTTTAGAATGGGCCAAGTTCTACCATATACCGATAGAAAGAATTGATACTAATGGTACTGAGCAGACTGAGCTCATCCTCATTTCATACCTATGTTTGACAAATAAATATTTCTGATTCTGATTCTAAAATTACGAAGATTAGTAAGATTGTAATGCAAATTCAATGACAAAGACTATCTATTTTTGCAAAAGAAATCCTTTTATGTTTGTTAGTTTATTTCGAGATTGCACCTCAAAAGGCTATTGAAATATCTGTAATTTAATATACCTTGAAAAGCTTGATGTGCTAGCTAAGTTGATCTTAAGCCTATTGCAGGGCTCAAGAGCGCCACAAGACTTTTATTGTCTGTAAAAGCGTTTTATTATTTATTGAAATTTTTTGACTTTATTTTCCAAACAAATCTGATTTATAAATAAAACCAGCCGCGAGTGTTGCTTTCACATTCAACTATTCATCATATATAAAAAAGTCGTGTTAGGTCATTGATATACAAAAACCCAAGATGCACAGTCTCGAATAAAAGTAACACTCGAAAGGGTCCTTAAACATTCATTCTGTCTCTTTCTATTACACATGTTATTGCAAGGGTAGGTAGGTACAAGCACATGTTATTGCAAGTTCAACTTTACGCGATTTGCTTAAAGTCGTTATTACAACGCACTGTAGTTAAAGCAATATTTTACGATCGAAGTGGTCGACTAGGACAAAGCAAATGAGCGCACAATTTTGAATGTTGCGCTCATTTTGTGAGGACGTTATTGAGCCGTTGAGTGTGCATCTTGGGTTTTTTGTATATCAATGTGTTAGGTACACTACTTATAACTCATGAATGGCTGAACACTAAGCTGAAAATTGGTGGGAAGGTTCGCAACTTAGGCCCGGGAGAAGGACATAGCTTTTTTCACCATGCGGCTAAGGGCAGCAGTTATCTCTGGGTACGAGGGCACAACCTAGTTTATAATATTACTAATTTTATAGTACTTACTAAGTAATATTAGTACCTAAAGATACGATGTCACCATCATCTACTTACCTAACTTTTTTTCCACTATGTTATTTGCAATCCTAACCGAATGCAACGAAGTGAGGGGTTATGTCTGTCAAATACCATTTTCAAACGTTATTTAAATCTCTTTTTCTTCAGTTTATCTACTTCTTCACTGTTTTACATTAAAATCTTGTGACTGTTTCTGTGTAAGTAATTATAATGTGGGCTATGCTAAGCTAATCGGATCACGGTCTCGTGTATTTCGGGGAACGTAAAATAGCAGGGGAACGGGTGACGTTAAAATTCCAGTGAAGTGCATTAAGGCAGAGTAATGATAATTTCGGTTTGAAAAGACCAAAATATATATTCTGCTAGATTTATAGCCAGTAAGTACTCTTAGAAACATGTAAGGACGAGTGGTCAGAAGCCTTCCCGGTGTCCGAAAATCAATTTTAACAATAGGTTGCTAACAAGGTTGCATGAACCCGTTGTATGTCGGAGTGCAGACACAATTGATTTTCTTTTGTTTAATAATTAGCGACAAACAAGCAGTTAAGGCCACATAGGTAATATTTGCCAAAATAATAGACAGCTAATGAGAACTTGCTGTGTGTATGTATATTACCTTCAAAGTCCTGCTCGGTATAATCATGATGTGTGAGCTTCCTCGCCGCTGGGTCTGTTGGCGCCTCGTCGTCATCAGCTCTGGTCTCCATCGTCCACGGCCTGATGACAAGAAAATGTACATCAAGTAAAGGTTTAAAGAAAACTACGGTGAACCCCCAATGTGTCTTGGGGTCAATAGGAAGTCCATTTGAGACTAGTGAAGCGAGCCTGCGGGTTTTAGTCAGCAAAAGTCTTACACTTCTTCACGCTGCTAACCCACAACGAGAGGGGTCATTTGATGATTTACCACAAAAAAGATACGTAGGTACTTAATGTGTAAACGCTCTCAGTTGCCGTAACGCAAAATGGCATTATACAAGAAACATAGCTTCGTTATATTGATATGCTGATACCCGGGAACCCCATTAGGCCTCTGCCTCGAATTTTGCGGGCAGCGGGGCGGCAGCGGCGGCGGCGCGGGAGCGGCAGGATCTTACGCGTATAATCAAATGGACCGGCCCTCGAATACAGCGGCGCGGGAGCGGGCAACGAGCGGTGAGCTCCAGTCAAAACGGTGACCGCCCGCGCCGCCGCCGCTGCCGCCCCGCTGCCCGCAAAATTCGAGGCAGAGGCCTTAGTGGTAGGTATAAGCGAGCCTAAACGAAGTTTTTCTATGTTACATGTCATTCTAAAATATAGGCAATCTGCAAAGTAGGCCAGGTGCTCACTATATTTTTTATATCAACTTCAATGTTTCCAAGTGACTTTTAGTATTTTTCGCATTATATTGAACTAAAATTATAGAGTGACAACTACTTAAACATTAATGGACGGGTAATCCTATAATTAGCATGTTTCAGTCAATTTCCTTAGGAACTAATTAAATAAACGGGCTGAGTACACACATACACGAATTTTACCACCCACACACACCTGTGCTTTCGTGTATTACATACTTAGCTCTTTGACAAATATACCCACACCTTGCCATGGTTTCCTTTTAAGAGGATTTCAGGCGTGATGAATCGCTTATATCCCCCGTAGAACGTTGGGCAAAAATCTCTTTTAGCTGTTGAATATTTTCCTTAGTTTATCAAGGATTTTCTTAACACCATGTAATTCAATTATTGTCATCGATTTATCGGTTAAAAGTCGTGCCTTGGATATGTTTCCTGGCTCTGATCCTCAACATAAAATTATGAAAATGTAGGTATTTGTTAAACGGTTTGAATTTCAAAATGTGTGTTATGAAGATAACATTCATTTGCGTTTCGAAACGATTTCCTAGATTAGAAAACAACAATTTTACACCAATGTTCGTTTTACATAAAAGAACCATTTCAGTAATAGCATATTTTGTTTTCAAATTCTTATCCCTATGATATTGTGGGGCCTTGAAACTAAATTCACAACCTCGCCTCGGTCTTCTAACATGTTTACCGATGTTCATATGAATTAAACGTGTGTGAATCTAGGCTAGCTAGGCGAATTGTACTAAATACTCAATTATAAGCATATCTGTAAACATTACTTACAAGCTAAATAAAAACTTTTTGCAAAAAAATAAAACCGACTTCAATACGCTTAAACCTTTGAGACTCAGGAAAAAGTCCTAAGTCTCAAAAGCTAAGCTAAAATCGCATCAAAATCGTTTCAACCAAACGTGAGATATTCGCGCACAAACATACATATACATGTCAAACTGAGATCTTCCATTTTTTGAAGTCGGTTAAAAATTTATTTAATTACTAGCTTTTGCCCGCGACTTCGTTCGCATGGAATAGTGACTTACGGCATATTTTTGGTTTGTACCAATAGATGGCGCTATATGTCCGGAATAAATTTTATTTTTTATTTTTTTTTTGAAATAAAAACTATCCTATGTCCTTTCTCAAGTTCCAAACTATGTCTGTACCAAATTTCACACAAATCTGTTCAGTAGTTTAGGCGTGAAGAAAAGACAGACAGACAGACAGACAGACAGACAGACAGACAGACAGACAGACAGACAGACAGAGTTACTTTCACATTTATAATATTAGTTAGGATTAGGAAAAACACCATCATCATTGATTGTCAACCTCAAATAAATGGTAGCCCAACAATGCTATAAAACGAAGGGCGAAAATGTACTGGCATTAAAATGCGTAGACTTAATACCTTGAAGCAATCTTACCATTGAAACTTGGAGTTAATGGAGTATTATTACTCAGTATTTAATTTATTTCAGTAGGTATTTTAATGAGTATTATATATACCTACTTTATATCACTGGTATCATCAATCCATATCATAAATCTATATGTAGAGGTAGGTAAATAAATATTTAGTTCAGTTTTAAATTATGTAGGTACCTAGAGTGGAAATAGTCTGTGAGATTAGGTAATAAGAAGGAATATAGAAACAAGCTAAAGCATCTCTAAATACGCGAAAAAGCGAAGTAAACAGTTTAGAATAAAATGTTGATTACGAAAAGACGTAAAAAATATTCAACTCCGTGTAATACAAATTACTCGTGCTAAATTATAGCTTTCAATTCTGTACTGTGTTATTTTCAATTTGTCTTGAAAAACATTAAAAGAATCCATCTAAGCTGATTGTGGTGACAATATAAGAAAATTTTTAGATTGTGCTGAATATTCGTTGACTTTTTCGGTAAAAGAAAATGTAAGATTAATTTATTGTGGTTATACTTGTATTTTACTTTAATTTGATTATCACAGGTAGCAATAAAATTAAACATTTGGAGTACGTAGGTACTCAAAACAAATAGGCTTATGGAAATAGACTTATCAAAGATTTACGGTAGGAATTCTAATCTAGGCATATGTCTACATAAATTCTCACAATTTGTAATTTCAAGGACACTTTGATGTCTCATTATTGCTTAGTCTTTTTGATAATGTGTTAAAATAATAAGGTTAATTCCCTGCCGAAATGTTTAGATTTATAAACACTGTTTTATAATAATGTTTCAGTACATGTTTGGGTCTAACATTAAAAATTTCCATCAAAACTTACAATGTGTTATGATACAGTTTTTATTATGTTTACAATACCAGTGTTTCCTTCTAAACTTATTCACTTATTTTCGCGTTTATTTCACTTAGTAACAAAATTGTGTTTTCCCGTGTGGGCGGGAAACTAACGACTGCGGGTATCTTAATATAAAGCTGGGTTCAACGATAGGGCGCTATAATTATTATGGTAAACCAGTTATTATGGTATAACCTTTTTATATTTACTGAAGGTTTTATTAAACCTTTTTATTCAAATTTTCTTCTTTGAGTCAACACTGTTGATGTCTTATTCAGATTTTTATATGGTTACTAGTAGTATGAATGTATTCAGGTATCAAGTACACGCCAATATTGAGGCAGTCTTTTGTTTTATTTATACATTCTTAGGTGTCTTGGAGCCTCTGCCAGCCTTATTCGGGTCTCAAACACAAATATAATATTATTTATTAGTATAAATAATATTATATTTGTGTTTGAGACCCGAATAAGGCTGAAATAATCACACCAATATTTTTATTTATGAACTTCATTTGCATTTGAGATGATGCTAGGCAGATGATGATTTGCAACATACGATTTTTAGGGTCCCGTGCTAAGACTTCACTGCACGACTGTTCGTCTGTTGCCAGGCTTTATCTCAAGAACTTTCGCAGATGACATATTTATTTATTTATTTATTTCTCAACCTTACCACTAACATTACAGACAGGTACTTATAATCCAATGCGTTAGGGAGGCACTTATTTAAAATACTAACTAGCTAACTACTTACAAAATAAAATAAAAAACAAACAACAAAACACAAGATATTTACACAAAATAAATTTAAAATAAAATAGAATATAACAATACAATAAAATAAAACAATAATAACAAAAGTATGTCCTATAATCCTATATTATTTTTGCGGCTATAATAACACATAATACAAATAGATAAAAAGATAGTAACATTTGTGCGCAAATCCGACTCGCACTTGGCCGGCTTTTTATTTATACACTAGCTTCTGCCAGCGACTTTGTCCGCGTTAGATTCGGACTTTGTGCAAAGAGAGGAAGTAATAATAATACCAGCCTATCCAATTATCTAAATCTATGCGTACTTAGCCTATTACTACTTAGCTTCAACCACTAAGGCTGCACACGTGACGAAAGCTTAAACAATGGAGTAACTTCTCCCGTTTTCCCAATATTTCCCATCACTGCTCTGATCGTAGCGTGATGAAAAGTACCCTATAACCTGCCCAGGAGTATGAAGAATATTTGTGCTAAGTTTCATTAAAATCCGTCGAGTAGTTTTTGTTTCCATAACGAACATACAGACAGACCGACAGACAGACAGAAGGACAGACAGACAAAATTTTTACTGATTGCATGTTTGGCTATTTATTAGTGATATCGATCACTAATCACCCCCTGATAGATATTTTGGAAATATAGAGGTATTTAATGTACAGAATTGACCTCTACAGATTTATTATAAGTATAGATATACAACCTTATTTTTTGTTAATGCGAAACTTGATACACCTGTCTAGTATTTTTGTGTAAAGAATCTATTTACAAAATTTCACGACTGTATCATAAAAAAACACAAAGTTATAAGCTTGTAAAGTCAGCAAAAATTCAAGGTCATCGGGTCTTCAAGGGGACTGAGGGGTTTTTTTGCACTTGCTACTAGTTGAGAGCCGTGTAGCGACGGCTTAAGAATACATATGTCGCTACCCCTTCTTCCAGTGGGTGTCGTAGAAGTCGACTAATGGAGTCAAAAATGCACCGAACACCAGTGCGAGAGAAGGAAAACTCGAAAAAAACCCTCTATCAACCCGTCTGGCCAGCGTGATAGCAGTAGGCTAAATACCTCTATGAGCAGCACAAAAAAGCCACGGCCCCTAGTTCCAGGCCCGCCGTAAGCGGGCGTGCAGCGCGTGCACAGCACGCGGGCGGCACTTCCTGGGGGGCGGCAAATCTAGCGAGTTATCACGTAATATTTAAAAAATACAATATCTTTTTACTAATGATTTGATTTCAATATTTCCGAACACAGCAATAGCGCTAGGAATATTACTTACACTGCCGGTTTCAGTTAGGTACATCTGTTGAAAGGACATTTTCAAAATTAAAGATACTTTAAAACGATTTAAGATCGCTATTTAGGGGGCGGCAAAATTAAACCAAAATTAAATTTCAGAAAAAGCCGCCCTAGCTTTGGTCGTCTCCTATTAATTTTGACTGTCCCTTTGCATCCCTAAAAAAATTCGCGCTCGCTGCGCTCGCGGCTCCATGTCAAATAGCGCATTTTATCTTTGTTTAATTGTTGAGGCATTCAATTCCGAAAAAACATTTTCGCGCACGTATGTTATGGCTTTTTATGATATGTTTACTTCATGAAAACTCTAAGGAAAAAATCGCGCTCGCTTCGCTCGCGGCTTTTGCACTTCGCTTCTGTGCATATCTTAGTTTTTGACTTTGCTTTGTTAATTTACAGTGGTTTTTATTTGTTTTGTGTCCTTAGACTAAAAAATTTTCGCGGTCGCTCCGCTCGCGCTTCCTTACATATGAAATGTATCCTATAAGTTGACTTTACAACGGGAAACCCACCAAATAACATATTTTACTGACTTTAAACATTGTTATATATATTTAAGTGCGTTAGTTTAAGTTAATCACAATCTTTCAATACATAGGGGCCACTTGGGTAATGATTGCACTGCATTGATGCCCTAAGCAATTGCTTAGTTTGATTATGAGCTAACCCACGACTGCTTAGGTTACTCTGAGCATTTCAAGTAAATAAAAAGTTATGTGTAATGTATGTTATATATTGCAATATTTATGTATCCAAAAGTAGGTGGGTTTTCTGCAATCAGAGCGGTGCATGTCATATTTTTTTCTGTTGGACAAGTAAGATGGATATGAATCGCGGACCCCTTGTTCCTCCCCCCCCTTATACATATATTTTTTGACAAAACGTATGTAGTCGTAGGGCGGCATAATCAGTTTTGCACGCAGGCGAACAAACAGCTAGCGGCGGGCCTGCCTAGTTCCCGGCAGTCCCGCTATTCCCGGTCACGGTGGCGACCGTGGTTACGGTGGGCCAGGGGGTGCGAAGAATCTCCGGGTTACGGGAGGCCACCAAACACAACTGACTCTTGCGACGTACAACGGCCGCACGCTACGGCTTGACTCGCATCTGGCGCAACTCGAGGTGGAACTTGGGAAGATTAGGTGGCACATATTAGGGTTATGTGAAGTTCGAAGAGAGGGGGAGGACACCATAACCCTCGAATCAGGTCACCTAATGTACTTCCGAGAGGGAGACCAACAATCCCAAGGTGGCGTTGGGTTTCTGGTTAATAAGTCCCTAGCTGATAACGTTGTGGAGGTGTCTAGTGTGTCGAACAGGGTAGCGTACCTTATCATAAAGCTCACCGACAGGTATAGCCTCAAGGTAGTGCAAGTGTACGCACCGACCTCGACACATTCAGACGATGAAGTGGAGGATATGTTTGATGATATATCAAGGGCCCTCCACTTCACTACAAAGACCCATTACACCGTTGTCATGGGGGACTTTAACGCTAAAGTGGGAGTACAGATTTGCGGCGAATCGGCAGTAGGATCCCATGGATTTGGAAGCAGGAATCATAGGGGGCAAATGCTCGTCAACTTCCTCGAACGCGAGGGGCTCTTTTTGATGAACTCCTTTTTCAAAAAGCAGCCCCAAAGGAAGTGGACGTGGCAAAGCCCCGACACTATGACTAAAAATGAGATTGACTTCATCATGACGAACAAGAAGCACATATTCAGAGACGTCTCCGTGATCAATAGGTTTAATACCGGGAGCGATCACCGACTTGTCCGAGGCTCTCTGAATATCAACTTCAAGGCCGAACGTTTCCGTCTGATGAAGGCCAGGCTCCGACCAACACTGCTCCAAACCATGACAGGATCTGAAACGTTCCAGTCAAATCTGGAGAACCGATTTGCCGCCGTGGAAACCACAACAGACGTTAACCAGAACCATGAATATGTGGTTCGGATCCTCAGGGAGGAAGGTTCGAGATTCTGTAACATGCAGCGTAAGGGCAGGAAATCAAAGCTTTCGGAAGAGACATTAGGGCTTATGAAGAAACGACGTGAAAACCCGCCTGTCACTTCGTCAGCTAAGCGGGCTCTAAACCAAGAGATCAACAAGCACGTACGACGCGACCTCCGGTGCTCCAATACTCTTGCCATTGAAAGAGCAATTGAGCTGAATCGGGGGTCAAAGGTGTTCGTACAATCTCTTGGAAGAAGCCACTTGACGAAGCTGACCACAACAAGTGGAGAAGTCGTTTCTTCGGTGCCGGCAGTCCTTTCGGAAGTGGAAAATTTCTATGGCCGGTTATACGCATCGCATGCATCTCGACCTGATCCCGGAAATGAGGATTCTAGAGCCACATTAACACGCCATTTCACCGAAGACCTGCCAGAAGTCAGCAGTGGCGAAATCGAGATCGCTCTGAGACAGCTCAAAAATGGAAAAGCCCCTGGCGAGGATGGCATTACAACAGAGCTATTAAAAGCAGGAGGAAACCCCTTACTGGGGGAGCTCCAGAAGCTTTTTAATGCCGTCCTGTTTGAAGGGAGAACTCCAGAGGCGTGGAGTAGGAGTGTTGTCGTCCTGTTCTTCAAAAAGGGAGACAAAACCCAGCTGAAGAACTATCGACCCATTTCCCTCCTAAGCCACGTCTATAAGCTGTTCTCAAGAGTGATCACGAACCGACTTGCGCGAAGACTCGACGAATTCCAACCACCGGAGCAGGCTGGGTTTCGGAGCGGATACGGCACCATAGACCACATCCACACAGTGCGGCAGATTATACAGAAGACCGAAGAGTATAATCAGCCCCTGTGTCTAGCATTTGTGGACTATGAGAAGGCCTTTGACTCGGTTGAAATCTGGTCTGTTCTGGAGTCCCTGCAGCGTTGTCAAGTAGATTGGCGATACATCCAAGTGATGAGATGTCTCTACGAAGCTGCTACAATGTCCGTCCAAGTACAGAATCAGCAAACAAGGCCCATACCGTTGCATCGAGGAGTGAGACAAGGGGATGTTATTTCCCCGAAACTATTAACTAATGCAATGGAGGATATGTTCAAGACGCTGAACTGGAAAGGACGCGGCATCAACATCAATGGCGAACACATCTCTCACTTGCGATTTGCTGACGATATCGTCATCATGGCGGAAACGCTGCAGGACCTACAACAGATGCTGAACGACCTGGCTGAATCTTCTCTACGCATCGGCCTACGGATGAACTTGGACAAAACCAAGGTCATGTTTAATGAACATGTTCTACCGGAACCGATTGCGATACACGGCGCCGTTCTCGAAGTTGTTCGGAAATATGTATACCTCGGGCAGACATTGCAGTTAGGTAGAAACAACTTTGAGGACGAGGTGAATAGGAGAATTCAGTTGGGTTGGGCTGCATTTGGGAAGCTACGTCGAGTCCTAACATCGTCGATCCCACAGTGCCTAAAGACAAAAGTCTTCAATCAGTGCGTCCTACCTGTCATGACTTACGGAGCCGAAACGTGGACACTGTCGGTACGGCTGGTTCACAAGTTTAAAGTCGCTCAGCGGGCTATGGAAAGGGCTATGCTCGGCATTTCTCTGAGGGATCGCATCAGAAATGAGGTAATCCGTCAGAGAACCAAGGTCATCGACATAGCCCACCGAATCAGCAAGCTGAAGTGGCAGTGGGCTGGCCATATTAGCCGAAGAACCGATAACCGTTGGGGTAAACGAGTTCTAGAGTGGAGACCACGCCTCGGCAAACGTAGTGTAGGACGTCCTCAGGCACGGTGGAGTGATGACTTGCGCAAGACGGCTGGCAGGAGCTGGATGCGAGAAGCCGAAAATCGATCTCAGTGGCGTGCACTTGGAGAGGCCTATGTCCAGCAGTGGACTGCGATAGGCTGATGATGATGACTAGTTGTTTACTGTTTCCTAATACTCGATATGACCTGCCATGACCTGTGTTGTACTTAATGGCGGCGATGTCCAACTTTAAACTTTTTTAAATAGTTTTTGAAAAAAATATAACTTGGTGTAAAAACTATTGGAATCGATTCAGTTACTGATTCTGAACAAACTATATTCAGGTTTCGCATATACTAAAAATAACGTTGTATAATATACTATTTCACCTATACTGTCAGCAAATTAATATACGGAATGTACTACAAATACCTCTAATCAACACATGACACGTGTCGTCAAAAGGTATCAATCGTGTGATATATTGTATCTTATCGAGCAAACATCCAATTTGCATGTAATCGGAGTTCACACGCGATCGTCACGGCATACGTACCCACGTCATGCTATAAACATGGAAAACAAAATGACTAGCGGAGGTGACACAACGGGCTGCGGGATTGTTCGAAAGAGTTACCGCGGCCCTGGTACATAAAAGCCTTACGAAAAAACACGATGAATTTCTTGTCAGTAAAAGTCTGACACTCCCTCACCGCTGCTAACCCACAGCAGGAGGGGCCTTTTGATGATTTCTCATCAGAAAAAAGGCCCTAACGGAAAATCGCCTTCTACAGTAGCACGCCAAAATGCAGGTGAGCGGGGGACGAGGAACGGAATAAATGTTTTAAAAAATGTTATAAGTATTTAGTTTTAGGCCTTAGTTTGTATATTTAAAATTGCTGTGCCCAAACAGGGTCCATAATTGTTACTTTTACCTGTAAGACTAAAACATCTATGTACAAACATTGTGGAAAGCAAATAAATGATTATGAATATGAATACTCTTTTCACCCTTTAAATGCCTTCGTTCAACTCTACCATTTTTTTGTAATCCCAAAAATCGTTGACAGATGTCTCAAAGAATCCGGACGCCTCATTGTTTCACTCTTAACTGATCGTTTTGGTTATGCTCACTGTACGAATTTGACCTAGAACAAGGCACCTGACCTTCCTGCATTATGGCATCTCCGCTTATCTTTACTTACTCAGTGGGCTAATGGGTTCAAGTCGTGGGTATATTTAG
Source organism: Helicoverpa assulta (assembly GCA_963856015.1). Classification (NCBI taxonomy): domain Eukaryota; kingdom Metazoa; phylum Arthropoda; class Insecta; order Lepidoptera; family Noctuidae; genus Helicoverpa; species Helicoverpa assulta. The sequence continues at coordinate 3,885,616 of CAWLCW010000008.1, forward strand.
TAGGTAAAGTTCGAACAACGATTGAAAATGTATGCGATTAGATAAATGGAGTTGCAGACAGGAAAGGGTAAAGACCGTGCTTGATAACGGGAGGAAATTAAAAATGTCTGTGTGGACATTACACTTAATCCAGTAGAAAATAATTATACAGTGCTGGTGAATGTTGTGAACATATATTTTTTTACCACAGGTTTGTTACATTGGACAAGCATTAATAAACTGATTTAGTAATTTTATGACGAAACTTTCTGTCGTTCATGAACACTGCGTATGACTGCGTCAGTCGCTTCATAGTAACCAGATGATATAATCGGGTGTTGGATACGTGTGGACACATGCGCGTAATTGTGCTCGGAATTTAGCTGCGGACCATCATTGAATTTTGCGAGTGTTGTACACTTTGTGTTCGTGTATCTGTAGATAGTATTTTCATTATGTAGAGTTAACCTTCTATCCTGGTCTGTGCATTGCCACGTGAATGGTGCTTAACAAACAACCAATCTGTTGATTACTGATAGTATTTACATAATTAAATCGTTCTAGTATCGATTTAGGGTGTAAGGAGGTCCCAATAACAACCCAGGAACTCAAGCCAACCTCACCTGCCCGTGGTACACCCTGCATTCGACAAACGAGGCTCTGGCGCCCGCCAACACGCACTGGACCAGCGCGGCGGGTTAAGGTCCAAACCCCCCTAAATATGGAAAGTATAACAACAATGCCCCAAGTTCCCGGCGACTCCAGCTACTGCGCTGGCGTTGACGGGCGCCGGCAAGGTACTGGAGTCGGGGGCCAGGTGAATCTCCGGGAGGGATCGATCAACCGTCAAACGACTCCGGCTAAAGTTCTAAGGGATTCCGACATGCTCAATGTTCTTACATACAACGTCCGTACACTCATGAAAGAAGAACGACTCATCGAATTAGAGAACGCCCTGAAAGACATTAACTGGGACATAATTGGTTTAGCAGAGGTTAGAAGACTAGGAGAACATACAGAGGAACGAGGTGACTCCATCTTCTTCCACTTCGGTGAAACTACCGGACTCCATGGTGTAGGCTTCATGGTTGCAAAGAAGTGGAAGGACAATATAATAGAATTTAGAGGCTACTCTGAAAGAATAGCAGTTCTCAAATTCCGCATCACTATCAACAAAACACTCACAATCATTCAAGTTTATGCACCTACTAGTACTTATACAGACGAAGAAGTGGAGAATTTTTACGACCTACTTAACAAAGCTTGTGAAGAAAACCGAGGGACATGGAATATCATCCTCGGCGATTATAATGCAAAAATCGGCACAAGACAAGAATCCGACAACGAAACCGTTTTAGGACCACATGGTTTAGGCATGCGTAACGATAGGGGAACCCGACTCATTCAATTTGCCTTCGGCCAAAATCTTATCATTGCAAACACATTATTTCCTAAAAAAGACCAGTGACGTTGGACATGGACATCACCAAATAACCGTACAAAAAATGAAATTGACTATATACTAACATCCGATAGACAAATATTAACAGATGTAAGTGTTATCAACAAGATAAAATATAGCTCGGACCATAGACCACTTCGTACTAAGATCAAATTTAATTTTAAAATTCATAGGGCAAGAACATTTAAAGCACAGAACATTAAGAAACTGAATAAAGAAATGCTAACAAACTGCAGCGAACAATTTAACCTTACATTGACAAATAACTTTGAAAGCCTAGATCCAAATGTCGCCGACGTAGAAGAACAATATCGCAACATAGTTTCACGTATCATTAAAACTTGCAACAGCATGACAATAAATAGAAAGAAGAATACAAAACTCACTGTACATACAAATAGACTGATAGAACAGAGAAACGCTTACGAAATAGGAACAGAACAACATAGACTACTAGATAAACAAGTAAAAAGAGCCATCAGAAAAGACCTCAGAAATCTAAATACACAACTAGTCAAGGTCGCTCTAGAGAAACACCGATCCTTGATATCTCGAAAAGCAAACCCTGGATCAATAGTCTACGAGACGAAACTGGCACAAAACAACACAGCAGACCAAAAATTATAGAGATATGTACAAAGTTTTATAGTTCACTATATTCAGATACTGGACAAACAAATAATGACCTAACATATCACTACTCAGAAGACATTACACCTATCTCAAGCTACGAAGTCCATAGAGTCCTTAAGAGTATGCATTATGGCAGAAGCCCTGGAGAGGATGGTATTACTACTGAAGCCTTAAAACTTGGTTCAGCCACACTTGTTCCACACCTTACTAGTCTTTTCAATAACATCTTGAAAACAGGCAAGATCCCAGATATGATGTGCCACTCTAACATCATACTACTTCACAAAAAAGGAGACAAATCTGACATAAACAACTACAGGCCCATTAGCTTAGTCTCGCATATTTACAAAGCTTTTATCAAAATTCTTCACAACCGGATCGATGTCAAATTAGACTCCTATCAACCACCCGAACAAGCCGGATTCCGCCCTAATTTCTCCACAACAGACCATCTCCAGTCACTTAACCAAATTATCGAAAAACACGTTGAGTTTCGGAAACCATTGTACTTGGCATTCGTAGACTACACAAAAGCATTTGATAGCATTAAACATCCAGCGATATTCTCAGCATTGCAAGACCAAGGCATAGAAAAAACCTACATAGACATCTTAAAAACAATATACAGCAATAGCACCGCGAACATAAAACTAGATTCATCAGGCACCAAATTCCACATAAACAAAGGAGTCAAACAGGGTGATCCGCTCTCTCCAAAACTTTTCACCAGCACGCTTGAAGAGGTGTTTAAGGAACTGGCGGACTCCTGGATGCCTAAAGGTATCCGAGTCGGCAGTAAACAACTCACAAACCTTCGCTTTGCAGATGATATTGTCCTATTCGCACCGTCGGCAGAACAGCTGCAACAGATGCTCCAAGAGCTGAGCTCCGCCAGCCTCAAAGTCGGGCTTGCGATGAACCGGTCAAAGACTAAAGTAATGACTAATAGCGCGAAACGTAGGGTCGAGGTAGACGGGCAAGAGATACAACAGGTCGACGAATACATCTACTTGGGCCAGTTAGTGTCCTTCGAAAACAGGCAAGACAAAGAAATCGATCGACGGATCGAAAACGCCTGGAAGAGCTACTGGTCCATGAAGTCGCTCATGAAGGGTGAGCTCCCTTTGTCGCTGAAGCGGAAACTAGTCGACATGTGTATTCTGCCCATCCTAACCTACGGCGCTCAGACTTGGTCTTTGACCGAATCTCAAAAGTCCAGGCTAAAAGTATGCCAAAGGAGCATGGAGCGTAGCCTGCTCAACATACGGCTTAATGACCGGATACGCAACACCATTATCCGGTCCAAGACGGGCATAGTCGATGTGGGCAATAAGTCTGCAAAGTTGAAGTGGGATTGGGCGGGGCACATCTGTCGAATGCACCCGGACAAGTGGGCCAACATCACCACAAACTGGATCCCTGAGGATGGAAGGCGACCGAGAGGGAGACCAAGAAAACGCTGGAGAGAAGACTTGGACAGCTTCCTCTCGGACTGGCCACAAACAGCGATGGACAAAGAAAAATGGAAGGCTATGGGGGAGGCCTTTGCCCAGCAGTGGGACAGCATAGGCTAATTTAAAAAAAAAAAAAAAAAAAAGTATCGATTTGAAACTGTGTTACTATTTGAAATGATTACAGCTACCGTGGGACAAAATGTTACAAATTGTCACGCAACGTTTTTAACTTAATAGTGCTTTAGGGAAAAGCTTGTCAAGTCGAGCCTCTTGAGTAGATGTATGATCTTCTGAATTTATTGAAAAACCTTTGTCAAGTAATATAAACAGTCCATAGGATGACAAGATGATGGATGAATGCAATTTTTTTAAGGGCAAAAATTATTAAAATTGATGTAGGGTCTATGGGACTATTCAAAAGAGGTATTGAAGTCCTAGTACACAAAAGAATTTAAAGAAGGATCACGGGTTTCCGTCAATAAAAGTTGTGATTCTTCCGTCCACCCTACCCACTGCGGGAAGATTCATTCATTCATTATTATTGTAAAGAAAATTATAATCAACTAGCTTCTGCCAGCGGTTTCACCCGCATCCCGTGGGAACTACTTCCCGTGCCGGATAAAAAGTAGCCTATAGCCTTCCTCGATAAATGGGCTATCTAACACTGAAATAAATTTTCAAATCGGACCAGTAGTTCCTGAGATTAGCGCGTTCAAACAAACAAACAAACAAACTCTTCAGCTTTATAATATTAGTATAGATAAATATTTATTAAATGTACCTATTAATTGTCTGGCTTTAGCTTATTAAAATAACATTGTATTTTATATTCTTTTTTGAGTTAACTATCAGTGGGTAGGTACTGTAATATGTACCAGTGTCAATGAACAATCGCGTGATTAATATTAATTAATATTCGACTAATTTAGGCTAATAAAAATCTATTATTATATGCCAGTACAGCATAAGACAATACTAGGAGTAATTTCTCATGATTAATCACATTAGCATTTTTCTTAGATATTCACATTGATTAGGTTGTTTGTATGCTGTGATGGTAATGTTAATTTATCTTTGTTAGTACCATATTTTACTAAGCTAAGAGAATTATGCATTGGACAAGGATTTGTGCATGGAATACTAAAATCGTATTTATTTAATTTAAATTCCAGTGAAAGAAATGTATGATTTTAATACAATTATATCTGACTAGCTTTCGCCCGCGGCTTCACCCGCGTCCCGTGGGAGCTACTGCCCGCACCGGGATAAAATATAGCCCATGTTACTCGCAGATAACGCAGCTTTCTAATGGTAAAAGAATATTTAAAATCGGTCCAGTAGTTTTTGAGTTTATCCATTACAACCAAACAAACAAACAAAGTTTTCCTCTTTATAATATTAGTATAGATGAAACAGTTACAGGTATAAATAAAACATACAATAATGTTAGTTAGATATTAACTTGACAAAATCATTTTACCATTTCACCACTTCATGGTCCGAAAAATTATAATACGATTGTATATATTATTCAAAAGTACCTCTATATATATGTAATTAAGTGAAAACGATAAAGAAACAAACGGGCACAATTAAAAATAAGCATAAAGGTCAGTTGGCCTAAGGTAATTAAATATTTAAGCCAAAGGTACATTCGTGGGCCGTAAATTATATCTTTTTTTAGCCACCAGCCGCCATAATTGTACTATGTGCCTTTCTTTTTTAATTATCCTTTTTAAAGCAGGATCTTCTTCGTTAATTTAAAGTTATGAAGTCTCAGTTTGTTTGTTTAGGGTCCGTTCAGATAGACCGGGTCGGAGAGCATCAGCGCGTAGTTTTTTTTTCACACAGACCGGAGCCGATCGGCTGCGCGAGCATTAAAGAGCATGCAAACGGAGCCAAACGTCAAGAAAAAATACACGGTCGGAGCCGGTCGGCTCCTCTTATTATTTCACACCGAGCGCATTCGAGCATTCTCAATGACAAAAGCAGTGCGCATGCAAAAATAAATCTTACTTCAAATACTAAGTACTCAATTTTCAACGTGTTAAGAATTTGCTCTGCTCTCCGACCCGGTCTATCTGAACGGCCCCTTATGCTGCATTGTTTTAAAAATCTGATGGAAATGTTAATTGTGCAGTTCTGGGGTTTATATTCCAGAAAACTTTGTATTTATAATCCTTTTGTCATGTTTCCAGGGGCATTTAGAGGTAGTTAAATGTACCAAAGAAAACCCAAAAAAAAATCTTCGCCACGAATACCTATACATATTTATTTGTCTATCTATTCGTTAAAATGTTCATTAAAACTAGTCCGGCAGTTTAAGTGCCATTCTCAGGAAAAGAGACGATTTATATTAAGTTTTGTAGTACCTATCTCGTTTCAAGGACTGTTATTCAAAATAAAAATATCAATAACAATATTTTAATGAATACTGGCACTAGTGAAAGTACACAAGTTAAGTGCCATTCAAGCATTCATACAGTTCAAACATGTTCCCAACTAAATCTACCATCGACGATCAAAACAAGTGAACGAACAAAAAAATAATAAAAATAAATACAGTTACACACGTGCGGCCAGCACACAATACAGGCTAGCTTCATTAATTTAATCCGCCGTTCGCCACTGAGCTTAATACTTAAGGGTGCGTCTACACGGGGCAAGTAGCTTGCGCATGTTGAGGCTCATGCGCAGGTTACATGCATTTTAAAAACGTGCGGATCCAGCGATACTGGCATATGGGTGCGTCTACACGGTACAAGTATGTTGCGCATGTTGAATCACATGCGCAAGATATTTGCAGTTTAAAAAAAAACGTGCGGATTTAGCGACTATGGAGCATGTACCAAAGCAACATACTCACCCGTGTGCTCTGTTGCGTGCTCGTCACTTGCGCATGTTAACTTGCTCCAGCTACATGCACAGTGTAGACGCACCCTTACGTCACTAATATGATTACTACAGTCTGTCATTAACTTTATATCCTTTCACAGTAACTTTTTTACGCTCTTTTTCACATTTGAAACTGATTGAATGAGTTCAGGATTTTATAGTGTGTTGTGAATTCTAATTCAATTGATTTAAGGTTAGTTTGCCTTTTTCGTCAATTTTGAAGGAGTTTTTGGTGGTGCAGTGTTGTTACACCACCGTGTGGGGCTGTATCGAAGGACCGTAGCGGGTGCGGGAAAATAGCTTAGTCAGTGATTAGGCGAACCGATACACAGTATGAGTGAAGCTAAAGGGTTTTGGTTAAAGGAAAAAGGACTTACTTGTGCTGGATGGTGGACGTGCACGTTGTCGCAGGTCTGCGATGCTGTTTCCTCTACGCGTAGGCTAGATGCACTATCACTCGCGATTAGTTCTTGTGTGCCGGCTACACTAACACTGATATATGCGGTTTTGAGATGAAGCGGTGCGGTTAATTAATTTATTTCACATAAAAAATGCGGAGCGGTGTTGCGGTGATTCGAAAAGTTTTCGGAATACAACGGCGGGAGCGTTGCGGCGCTAGTCGCGCCGAGAGTTGGTGCGAGCGGCGCATCTTCCTTCTCTTTCTGGTGTATTGTAGCGGGATAGGAGGGAAAGGGAAGGATAGCCAACTCATACTGTGCGGTTGCGGAAGTATAAATGTTAGAAAAGATGCGTTCAGAAATTGTATTAGAAATAATATAGCTAATGAAATTAAAATGTAAAACTTGCGCGAGCAGTTTTTATCGTTAGTTACGGTTTAAGCGGAATTTTAAAATACTTTGTTGATAAGGGTTTGGAGTTATTAAGACTATCAAATATTTTGCAAATATCTCTGTTTGTTTGTTACGTGTTGAATATAAAACATCTGAACCTTCACAACATAAACTAAGAATAAGATCTTGAAGGCAGTTATATTTTACTACATATGTGAATGTCTTCTCTCAGGACGCGTTTAAAGCCGCGTTAATAATAACTTTACTACTTAATTGTTGTCGCCATGTGGGATGTCGACAGTCGACACGGCTGTTATTGTGCCGATTGTCATTACGGCCAATGGTCTAATAGCCAAGAGCCTCGACCAACACCTCAGGAGGCTCTCGTTGGGCGGCTGGATCAAGGGATTGATTCAGAAGGCAGTACTCCTTGATACGGCGCGTATTGTGAGGAGGTTTCTGTCTCTGGGACCCTAACCACCGGTACCTTGGACCCTGTGCCCGATATCGGTGGCCATCTATTTTTTATATTTTTAAATGTTTTTTTATATCTTTTTTTTTGTAATCTAATATTTAAAAATATAAATAATATGTTGAAAGACAAATAAATGCACAAAAAAACTTTACTAATATAAGTAGGAAATATACCTACCCAAGTACGACGCTAGTGAATTTTCCATCCCCAGCATTGTCCATTGTCAGTCACGTTTCCATATATTGCGCAGCCTTTTGTTCCGAACTAGTGTGAATGGCCAGCTATATACCTACTGTTTTGCGCTTAATTTCCTGAAGTCGAGTACTTTCAGTTTAGTACTGTGAATAATCGAGGTTGGCTCTTTTAAAGTCTGTTTTTAAGTGTTTTGTAATTCGGTCTGATAGTAGTTACGAATAGAAACGGGTTTAAGAAAGTTGAAGAAAAGTCTTGTTTTCGGGAATGTAAGAAAAAGTGTGGACTTAAAAAACAAAGCGTGTACCTAGGTGCTTAAAACAACTGGTCGAAGTCTTATATTTCAGTGTTATATTAGACCATTTAACGAGAAATCATAAGTAGTTGCCAAGGAAAGCGGGAAATAGCTATTAGGTACTTACAAATAAAATACAAATTAATCTTTATATGTATTTGCAGTGTTTACAAAACATCATGCACACAATACGCTTGCATAAAAACTGACAATGAAAAATATTTGTCCCCTTTTATTGTAATGCAGTCTGAATTTAGATTTTTTGCCCCTGTGAAAGCTTAAATCCTCGTGTCGCGCCGCTTATTTTAGATCGGATAGCCGGTACACGTGTTCCAAAATATTTGCTTCTATAAAATACTACCAATTTAGACAAGTGAGTTATTATTTTTGCAATTCAAATTCCGTTTTTGGATTGTTTTATGTGCTACTTATATTGGTCAAAGGCTGACTCAACTGAGAGGAAGTTAAGAGTAGGGTACGGTAAGAATAGATGTATGATCTCGACACAATCAAAGGCTTTTTTCGATGCCTGTAGCTTTTATATGAAATCGCTGGTGGAACCATGGAAAAAAGCTAGGCTGACAAAGAGTTGAAACCACCGGAATACCCATTAAGCTAATATTTTCTCTGTAGCATGAACTCCTCAGTGGTATATGTAAATACTATAACTCCACACCAATCCAATTTTCAACCGTCATCTCAAGCCCTGTAAGTGTGAACGATCGCTATAAAGAGCGGGTCTTTACGAAGACCGGAAAGCCATTAAATATTTGAAGTGGTTCTTCAAATGTGCTATAAGTAGGTTTCAGCCACTCTTTGTTAGATACCATCTAAGAGCATGAAACCAACTGGACAGGCCATTTTTATGTTTTCTTTGGAAAAGGTACGAGACCGCGAGATGCTTGTATTTGTCAACTTTGCTGTGTACCTGCGTAACGATGCGATCAAAAATACATGAGTGAGCGATCAATATTTATTGTCCTGCCTTGTTCATATTTATCTATCGGAGTTCATCAAATAGTGTCGCTATGATTACAGTGGGAGGAAGTGTCGGACTTTCATTTACTAAAACCCACCGTTGTTCTTTCTGGAGCCTTTTGTGTAACACGGCCACGGTAACTCTTTCGAACAATACTGCAACTTCTACGTTAATCCCTGCGCCTATGTATTCACATACTTAATGTATGTTCGCCTGTCACTTCGTCAGCTAAGCGGGCTCTAAACCAAGAGATCAACAAGCACGTACGACGCGACCTCCGGTGCTCCAATACTCTTGACATTGAAAGAGCAATTGAGCTGAATCGGGGGTCAAAGGTGTTCGTACAATCTCTTGGAAGAAGCCACTTGACGAAGCTGACCACAACAAGTGGAGAAGTCGTTTCTTCGGTGCCGGCAGTCCTTTCGGAAGTGGAAAATTTCTATGGCCGGTTATACGCATCGCATGCATCTCGACCTGATCCCGGAAATGAGGATTCTAGAGCTACATTAACACGCCATTTCACCGAAGACCTGCCAGAAGTCAGCAGTGGCGAAATCGAGATCGCTCTGAGACAGCTCAAAAATGGAAAAGCCCCTGGCGAGGATGGCATTACAACAGAGCTATTAAAAGCAGGAGGAAAGCCCGTACTGGGGGAGCTCCAGAAGCTTTTTAATGCCGTCCTGTTTGAAGGGAGAACTCCAGAGGCGTGGAGTAGGAGTGTTGTCGTCCTGTTCTTCAAAAAGGGAGACAAAACCCAGCTGAAGAACTATCGACCCATTTCCCTCCTAAGCCACGTCTATAAGCTGTTCTCAAGAGTGATCACGAACCGACTTGCGCGAAGACTCGACAAATTCCAACCACCGGAGCAGGCTGGGTTTCGGAGCGGATACGGCACCATAGACCACATCCACACAGTGCGGCAGATTATACAGAAGACCGAAGAGTATAATCAGCCCCTGTGTCTAGCATTTGTGGACTATGAGAAGGCCTTTGACTCGGTTGAAATCTGGTCTGTTCTGGAGTCCCTGCAGCGTTGTCAAGTAGATTGGCGATACATCCAAGTGATGAGATGTCTCTACGAAGCCGCTACTATGTCCGTCCAAGTACAGAATCAGCAAACAAGGCCAGAGGAGTGAGACAAGGGGATGTTATTTCCCCGAAACTGTTCACTAATGCAATGGAGGATATGTTCAAGACGCTGAACTGGAAAGGACGCGGCATCAACATCAATGGCGAACACATCTCTCACTTGCGATTTGCTGACGATATCGTCATCATGGCGGAAACGCTGCAGGACCTACAACAGATGCTGAACGACCTGGCTGAATCTTCTCTACGCATCGGCCTACGGATGAACTTGGACAAAACCAAGGTCATGTTCAATGAACATGTTCTACCGGAACCGATTGCGATACACGGCGCCGTTCTCGAAGTTGTTCGGAAATATGTATACCTCGGGCAGACATTGCAGTTAGGTAGAAACAACTTTGAGGACGAGGTGAATAGGAGAATTCAGTTGGGTTGGGCTGCATTTGGGAAGCTACGTCGAGTCCTAACATCGTCGATCCCACAGTGCCTAAAGACAAAAGTCTTCAATCAGTGCGTCCTACCTGTCATGACTTACGGAGCCGAAACGTGGACACTGACGGTACGGCTGGTCCACAAGTTTAAAGTCGCTCAGCGGGCTATGGAAAGGGCTATGCTCGGTATTTCTCTGAGGGATCGCATCAGAAATGAGGTAATCCGTCAGAGAACCAAGGTCATCGACATAGCCCACCGAATCAGCAAGCTGAAGTGGCAGTGGGCTGGCCATATTAGCCGAAGAACCGATAACCGTTGGGGTAAACGAGTTCTAGAGTGGAGACCACGCCTCGGCAAACGTAGTGTAGGACGTCCTCAGGCACGGTGGAGTGATGACTTGCGCAAGACGGCTGGCAGGAGCTGGATGCGAGAAGCCGAAAATCGATCTCAGTGGCGTGCACTTGGAGAGGCCTATGTCCAGCAGTGGACTGCGATAGGCTGATGATGAATGTATGTTCGATTTCTGCTTATAGCGGCTCCAGTAGGTTAATTCTCTAAGATTATCATGCTCTTTAATTTTCTTCAAGTTTTATAGTTGATGCCAGAATTAGACGATGAAACTTGGGGCTTTGAGCGTTAGAGAGCGTGTAAGTAAATTCTCTTTGAAATAAAGACTAGGTATCTTGTTAGTTTTTGCTATTTAAAAGCTGGGGAAAATACTGAGTTTAGCTTTTTAGTTTTTACTCCCACATCGGTTTAATTTTATCCAGAGTTCAGAGATCTCTTTTCTATGTTTACCTTTATTATTAAACGGTTTTATTTAGCTCACCCCGTTTGTTTTATTATTTATTCTTGGGTCAAATTTAGTAATTCTAATTTAAGTACCTTCCTGTTGTCAGATTGATCTGAAATTTGGTACACACCTTTAATTCCGATGACAATACAATATAGTAATATCAATAACATTGTAAATCCAAGATGGCCGCCGGTATAAAATGGCGGGTTACATATTTTTCCACAACCCCCTCAATATGGGTATCAAATGAAAGGGCTACACAAGTACAATACTGTCAGCAACCCCAGCGGGGCCCAACAGGGCCAAGGCCTGCCTGGGCTGCGGGATTGTTCGAAAGAGTTACCGTGGCCCTGGTACATAAAAGGCCTACGGCGAAACACAACGGTTTTTAGTCAGTAAAAGTCTGGCACTCCCTCACCGCTGCCACCACAGCGGGAGGGGTCATTGGATGATTTTTGGCGTCGTTAAAAAAAAAGTCTCTGGAAGGGCTATGTATTGAGGAATTAGATTGTAATAAATTATCAGGTAAGAGACCATGTAATATGATGCACTAAATGAATTAGATAGAATGAGGAATATTCGGTAGGCATTTTCATTAAATACTAAAAACTAGAAAATAAAAAATCTGTAAAAAAACTTTTAAGTTAAACGGTTTTATCTTATGTGCACTGAAAACTAGAAAATAAAAAAATTGTTACTTACCTGTCAACCTACGTAGGTGGTCCCGGTCATATTAGACTAAAATAAAAACGTGGGGCCCCTCTGAAATCCTACCTATGGCAAAGCATATCTTTATACTTTGGTAGATCATGAGCTCGGCGTTCGCTGGTGAAGCCGCTACGGCTGATTATTGATTGTCAAAATCTCCAGTTACGATTATAGTAAGTCGATGTAATCCACACCTATTATAGGTACCTCTAGCTAGAAGAAAGTACTACAGCAATAGTTAATGGGCCCCACGTTTTTATTTTAGTCTAATATGACCGGGACCACCTACGTAGGTTGACAGGTAAGTAACAATTTTTTTATTTTCTAGTTTTCAGTGCACATAAGATAAAACCGTTTAACTTAAAAGTTTTTTTACAGATTTTTTTTATTATTGAAAATACCGAAAAAACACTGAGCTGTATGTTTCTTAGCAAGACCTATCTCCCATAGTTGACAAATAATAAGAAGGTAATAAGTTTTTGGTGACCGGCTATTAAGTAAATTATATTTATCATAATTTTATTAGGTATAGTAATATAAAATATATGTCTTTATTTAAATCAGCTTTCTATTGACTATTTTTTACAATTAATAGACTTTACAAACATCACCCAGAAAATTTATTTCAAACACCTACCTACCTCGATTTGCTTTACCAGGAGCTTTCCAAGTTACCGTTTATTTTGAACCTTACGAAACATAAGCATCCATAAATAACATTAATTAAACAACACCATCTAATATTCTGTAGATACACAGGTATTGTTACAAGGTAGTCAAGATATAATGAAAGCAACTATGTAGGTGATTTCCATAGATATTGGTAATTTGTATTCCTAGTTCCTAATAAATTGGTATTCCTCTATGCCAAGATCGGTCGGTAGTCTCCTGTCATTCAAGGCATAGTCCAATATAAACGGGTGGGTAAACTGATTGGCATTTGTTTTCTACGTGGAAAATCATGCGTAACAGCGTTTTCACACCAGTGGATTTTCCTGTCGGTTTTTCTAAGCCACATCCTTGTACGAGACGGGCAATGTCGCTCGGTAAACTCGCCAGTGTGAAAAAGTCTGTTAAAAAGGTAAAACGAATATTTCCTTGTCGTATTTCGTGATTATCATTTTTTGTTGTCTAAATGCACGGATGATATGCCATTTTATTTTATTACCAATATCATATTGATCTTGTAAAAAAATACAAGAAACAAAAAAAAATATTGCGAATTTGATCAACGGGTCCCAAAAGACGTGTAAACGATATTTATTCACTTCATGGAGTAGTTTCATCTCAACGCGAGTTACAACATAGTAAACACCTAGTTAAAAATAGTATAAAGATTATACTAGTATATTATAGTAAATATACGTAACCTTCACGGCTAGAGCTAGTTCAATGCCGACTTGGCGAGAGCTCGTATTGAAGTCGCTCGGCCAAGCAGAAGGGCCACCACTAACTTAGATGACAGTCTCACTTGCTAAGTAGAGGCCTAGGATCTGTTATATCAGGTGTGTCGTTCACAATCACATTAAATGAAATGCGTTAATATACTGGTTAATATATGTCGATTAACACAAAGAAAAAATAAAAATGCGTAAAAATAAAAATAAATGAACTTTTCAAACAAAGTAAATACAATAAAAATGAGCGAAAATTAGAACACCATATAAAAGTCAGTCATTACAAACAACTGAAATTCTCCCTTGAAAACTGACAGCTGTCAACTGATCAAAACATTCGATACTCCTAACTTGATCTCTGCTTTACACATGATGTTGTAAATTATAAAAACGAAAAATGACTCCTGTGGTTAAACCACTGAATGGATTAGGTTATTTTTTTTTTACAATTCGCCATAGAATATCTTAAAGTATATACCATAGGATTTAATGTGATTGTGAGCGACACACCCTGTATATCTAGATTTGATACTTGTGATCATGTAAAGCTAAAAGGTTGTAATAAGTACTGAGTAATCAGAAAGCTGATTGTAATAATAGGTGTAGATCATTGTATTTTAAATCTTTTGTAGACACTGTGGGCATGTTAAGTAAAAACTATTCTTTTGAGTACTAAGCAATCTTAATCTGATTATGTTATAGAAAATGTTAAGTAGTTAGACGATTCGATGGCCTTTTATTGCTTTGGTTAGTGGCTTCCTCCAATGACCGCTATCAGTTGGATTACGTGCCGTTTTTTCTACCCTTATTCAAGACTTTTCAATCATCCAAAAGATCTACCCGTCTTACGGGAGATGGTATCAGACCTAAACACACAGTTTTCCATCAATAACCCTTCGTCCATGGGTCTATTTAACTGTTTCCAATAGACCCGCAAACCTTAGTACCCCCATCCCACAGTCCTTATAGTGTAAGTATTCTCACGTGTCCATACCTCTAAACAATACTGCTAACATAAACAGAAACTGACACCTTAAACATTTACCATCTTCCTAGAAAGGTGTACCGACTCCCCGAAGTCACCAACTTAGTTCCTTCAAAGGGTTTCACAGTGCAAACACACGGTATATGTTATAAACTTGCACTTAACTAGTTATTGTTGTGTAGTGAACAGGTATGTAATGAGGTAACGCCAGGTAGGATATTCTAAATGATGATGGATTAATTTAATATTGGCTAAATAGTTTGGTAATCGACCACTCTATTTAGGATTTGAACATTTGGAATTTGAAACCTGAAAACTAATTTAGTTATTGCTTTCATCTGTAAAAATTATGATTTGATCATTCAGCTCAAAATCAAACCCAAAATGTTGAATTACTTGTTAAGGTAACTGAAACTAAGGTAAGCGAAACCGAGCGCCATTTTATATGAAACTGGAATTGTGGATTTAATAAACTATAGTTTGCAAACACAAACATGAAGTAGTTACTTGGATCAAGTTCTTCATAAAAGTGCACTCAGGATCCAAGCAACTACATAATCCAATATACTGTGGTTGGTACAAATTAGTTTACAAAATATTAGAAATCCTTATTTACGTTCAAGTATGTTAGCTCTTCGTTGTCAAAGGAATTCTAAATAAGCTCGATATTCTGCTTTACGTCATGAGCCAGAATTTCTAAAACCTTGCTTTGAATCTTCAAGTTCGGTTGAGGAATTCGGAATAAATTCCTCTGAACTATTGTCATATGATAATGTAGTAATTGACCATTGCTCTCATGTGTAATTTACACATCTAGCTTATGCCGGTGGCTACACCCGTGACCTACGAAAATCACTTTCCGTAATCGGATAAAATGTAGCCTAAAACCTTCTTCAATATTAAGGCTATTTAACGCTGAAAGATTTTTCAAATCGGATCACTGTTTCCTGTTTGCACGGCCAAAGCATAAATAAGGCCGTATACAGAAAGAAAGCTGGAAGAAGCTGGAAACTTATAAGCGCTTATCGGCGCTTGACAGCGCTGGTAACCCGCGCAGGAAAATATATGAACACGCGCCGATAAGAGCTTATAAGCGCTTATAAGTTTCCAGCTTTTGTCGGCGCCGGTCAGCGCTTATCGCGGGTTACCAGCGCTGTCAAGCGCCGATAAGCGCTTATAAGCTTCAGCTTCTTCCAGCTTTCTTTCTGTATACGGCCTTAGAGAGGTGTTTTTTGGAAGGGAATTCATCAGATGCTTTTATTCCTTCTGAACCCCATTTTGTACCAAGGCCGCAGAAACTCTTTCGGACAATCCCGCAGGCCTCGCAGTAATTAAAGAAAGTTCCTAGTATTCACTAAGGTCTAAGATCAAATTTAGGGATACGTTATCAGTTTAAATCAACGTTAGTGGTACGAAACTTCCCCATCTATCTAGCTTAGCTCTAATGGAATTAGTATTTCAACTTCAGTAGCGATTCCGATAATAAAGTAGATTAAGGATACCTACATTTATCGGGAAAGGGACAGGTCAACGTCTCTAGATTCTAAAGGTATGTAATTAAAATAATGTCTTATTTGTGTTCCTATAAACTCAAGGAATTAGAGGCCCAGAAATAGCCACGTGGATTGATGGATCAACACCTATCCTTGAGTCCTTAAACGGAAGCCCCTAAGTAAACAATCTGACAACCAGTAAACAAGGGGCATTGCGTTGCCATGGTAACTCGATCAGCAAGGTGTGATAGGCATCTGCTCCATGTAAAACACTGGTACTCAGCTGCATCGGGTTAGACTGGAAGCTGACCCCGACATAGTTGGGAAAGGCTGAGCAGATGATTAGCAAAGATATAGTAATACCTACTATGCAGTCCATTGTATATCCAGTTCATTTGATAAGATCATAAAAAAGCAGTTTCCTCAAGTCAGAAGATTATTTAATATTATTGACAACCCACGCTGGAACTAGCGATTCCTTATTGCGTTTATTATGATCTCTAATCAGGGCAGACCTGTTTGTGAACTGATTATGTCTGGTTTTAGGCGGTGCGAATATAAGAAGACTAGCTGTTTCCCGCGGTTTCACCCACGTTCTGAAAGAACTACTCTGTGCAACCGGGTAAAAAGTAGCCTTTTGTGTCCCAATGACAACGGTACAGTCATTTTGGCTGGAAAGTCCGTCAGACTGACTGAATTGTTTGATAAAAGAGAATGAGAATATTGATGTACTTACGTATTTTATAGTATTAATTTTAGCCTTGGGTCGCTCGTAAATATGGTATCGTCGCATAGCCTAGATAGCATAGATACTTTGATGAGTAAAAGGTAAACTTAATATAGAACCTCGTTTATTAAAATTTCGTTTTTATTTTGCTCCATATTTTTAGACCTCATTTCTAGCATAAATATAACATCCTTTTATGAAATGTCTTGTGTAATTAGCTATCGTATATAGGCTAGGCATTTATTAACCGCAATTTTGTGCTGCTTAGTGCGTGCTCTGTTGTACATCTAAACGTTACCTTCTTATACATTTTGTAGAAAAATATTTGATGTATCAATAACATTGTTTAAAAAACATAGTAATTCAATAAAGATGTAATACATATTGGAAGTTTGTTAATCCATCATGCCTTGACAGGTAATTCCCTTAGGACAAATTTTTGGTACACAAGTTGTTCTGGACCAATTTTTTTATGCACTAATCTTTCTGAATATCTGGAAAATTTGTGATTGTCCGCGGTTGCCCGCTATGAGAAAAAACTTTTTTACGACTTTACCCTTCATTCTACCTAGCCTTTTCCCAACTGTGGTGAGGTCACTTCCAGTCTGACCTGATGCAGTGACCAGTGTTTTACATGGAGCGACTGCCTATCTGACCTCCTCAACCTAGTTACCTGGGCAACCCAATACCCATTGGTAGGCTTGTACTTTTTCAGACCAATAAACTCTTGATCTTTCTAATATAGAAGTATCGATAAAAGGCTTGCACTCTGAATAAATAAGAGCCGATGCGGTTTTGTCGGATCTGCCTACATTTTAAATTAATACATAGTTGTGGTTAAAACCGCTTTAGGTACCCAATTGGTCGAATTATTTGAACGTTTAATGGTTAGAGGTGAAACTATCACATTTTGAAGCATTGGTTAATAGTGTTTAGATTTTAGAGTTTATTTAGGTTTGGTCTAAATATTATTTCGACAGTTCGCAGCGGGTAAGTGACAGT
The DNA here is from genome assembly GCA_963856015.1 of Helicoverpa assulta. Taxonomy (NCBI): domain Eukaryota; kingdom Metazoa; phylum Arthropoda; class Insecta; order Lepidoptera; family Noctuidae; genus Helicoverpa; species Helicoverpa assulta. The sequence continues at coordinate 3,903,400 of CAWLCW010000008.1, forward strand.
TCAATGTATTGTTTCCTATAACTATTCCAATCTCACAGTAAAAATATACGTTGTTTTGTATATTCATAAAAGATATTTACTTGTTGCTTAAAACATGTTACTTTTAACTGATCAAGTTAACAAGTAAATAAGATACTCACCGAATATCAAACCGAATTTTTTTGACACTCAACTTCATTTCGAAAATAATATTCAACACAAAATGTTCATTTAAAAATCCACATATATCCTTGTGGATAGCGCGTCAGATACAAGTGAACGTCTAAAGATTACTTGGACATAAAAACCAGACAGTTACTTACTATGTAGCTACCGTATACTAACTAGGTAATGCCAACTACTTACCATTACCGCGTGACTTACTCAATTAATGAAGAAAAACCAGTATAATCTTGCACTGTTGGGTCAATAGTAAATGCTCATTGATGACTGGGGTATTGACATACATTTTAATTTTATACATCGATGAAAAGAGGGATGAGAAAACAAATAATAAACAATGTGATATGACCAGTTTTTGGTGGTGTTTCAATCATAGTTATAGGTTCGAATACTTTGTCAGTAGCAGGAATCAGCAATTAGGAATATTATTAAAGGATCCGATGTGGGTAATATGGACATTCATGGAGTTCACATAAAGAAAACAAAAGTAGAGAGAAGTCAACGACTTAAGAAACGACGAAATGCTCAAGAAATTGTACAGATTTTTGACGAGGATACAAAATAGATGAAAGTAACTTTTTTTTTTCTTAGCCTGTTATGTCCCACTGCTGGGAAAAGGCGTGCCCATTTTGCCTCCACACCTCTCGATCTTCCGAGAAAAGAAAGTAACCACCGTCCTTAAGTGCCAGTCGGAGGTCGACTCGCACTTAAGGAAGGGTTCCGTACCATTATTTATAAAACGAACAAAAAAATCACGTTTGTTGTATGGGAGCCCCCCAAAATATTTATTTAATTTTAGTTTTCAGTATTTGTTGTTATAGCGGCAACAAAAATACATCATCTGTGAAAATTTCAGCTCTCTAACTATCACGGTTCATGAGATACAGCCTGGTGACAGACGGACAGACGGACGGGCAGAGGAGCGAAAACAATAGGGTCCCGTTTTACCTTTTGGGTACGGAACCCTAAAAACAAAAAGTACAGAAATAAGGAGACTAAAAAGATAATATTTGCTTCCATCTTTTGTAAAGGAGATAAGGACGTCCTTGTATTTTCAGCATTGCGTAAAAATAAACATTTTGAAGTACAACATTGCATTTGGCATAACGACAAGGCAATTCAAGATTTTCCTGTTTTTATAAGTTTCGTAAATAAATGGATACAAGGATTTCATGAAAATTAATCGTGTTTTATTTTAGGTTACTGTTAAAAAGTATCATTTTATTTTAATACTTTGTCGTCTCGATAAATGCGCAGTCACTTTTGTTGCACATCAGTAAAAATTATGATCATTGGTTTATTTAAATTTGTATGTACAAATAAATACATTTTTCATGGGCACTTTTAAAACACACTACAGTTATCTAACGCAAAAATATGCTAAAGTACAGTAAACTGCACATCAGTGGTAACTGTCATGCACCTTAACTCAATAGTAATAAGTACGATTTTCCTATAAAACTATTACCACTGACCTGAAGTTGACTGTACAAATGCCTTGAAGTTTTTAGGATGGCATATGAAGTAAGTTATCTTCATAAAGAAAAAAAAAACGCTATAGAGGTATAAAGGTATTTTCCAGACATATCCATCACTATATTTGGCAAACTTTTGACGCTAACTTTAGAAGCCTATACGCTTTCTATATCTAGAATATTTTCATGTATTTTAAAAATAATACATACCTACTAAGGTCTGTGACAATTTAAGACCGCCAATAATATGAAGACAGTACTAAATAAGTATAATTAATTGTTCGCACATTGTCGAGGCACGCAATAGCCTCAAAGCACATTAATTATAATGACAAACAACACAATAATTATCTGGTCCAAGTTTATCCTGAATTGTGTACACATTCTGTTATTATGGACTGAATTAGGGTAAAACATAAGGCCTTTTCATCGTCACGCCTGGCGTAAATTCAATGTCGTGGTGGCCTAGTGGGTAAAGAACCAACCTCTCGAGTATGAGGGTGTGGGTTCGATTCCAGGTCAGGCAAGTACCAATGTAACTTTTCTAAGTTTGTATGTATTTTCTAAGTAATCTTAGACACCAATGGCTGATAAAAAGGTGAAGGAAAAACATCTTGAGGAAACCTGGACTATATAGTCTGAAATCACCAACCCGCATTGAGCAAGCGTGGTGATTAATGCTCAATCCTTCTCCGTGTGAGAGGAGGCCTGTGCACAGCAGTGGGACGATAAAAAAGCTATAACAGATAACAGATAACCTTTTCATCGTCACGCCTGTACATAATTACTGATCTGAAAATCACTGTTTTTCAGGTGCAACGAAATCAGAGCGACAAAAAATATCTTTTATGATGTGCATAATTTTTGGTTACGTGATACAGTACCTACCTTTTTTAACATAATGAAATTTATAGCATTAATGGATTACCCATATAAATCTTCGATATCAAAGATTTGAATCCAATATGGAACCGTCAATAGAGACAATATCAGCATTAAAAGTGAATTAACTAAAAGTACAGAAGAAGTTAATCAAAAAATTCAATTTCATTGTATGCTTCATACAATGAAATATTCATAACACTATCAAGAACCCAAATTGCCCGTATCATTAATTGGCTGAATAAACTTTTAAAATAATTAAAATTTCAAAAATACCGATACACAAAAATGTCACAACAATAACTCACGTAAACTACCAATTCTTTGGAAGTGGCCATTTTGTTTCCCAGTTGCAGTAACCATTCATGTCGAACTTGTCCAAATTAATTGATTTATACATTGTTTGTTTCGGAACGCATTTAACTGAAATCGAATTACGAGGATTTTTTGCTTGAAAATGTCATGCAAATCGAGTATAAACTATTATTTTGATATATTTTTTTTTCAATTCCAAATCGATGATATACATTTTATTTTCGAGTATTTACGTGATACATGATGCAGGCTTTTCCTGATGTGGATTCCCGAGTGGTAAATCATGTTTTTAAAATAAAAATAGTGTTAAATATGTTACACAAGGAAAATGTTTACGTCCATGTTTTATGCACTTCTGTGATATTATATTCATTTGTGTGAAACACAGCGTTCATTCGTGCAAATCTTTGTATCGAGGACAGTGCAGATAATAAATACAAAAATAAAATGAGATTACAAATAGACTTTAATTATGACGACATCACCTATCCATCATATTTTAGGAATGATTAAAATTACCTATTTCCCATGATTTTACAATAATAAATGAAAATAGGAACCCAGAAACTTCTCCACACATCATAATCATCCTCCTGCCCTTATCTCAATTTTATTTGGGGTTGGCGCAGCATGTTTTCTCCTTCCATACTCTTCTATCTGCCGTCATCTCACAAGTAACATTGTTTCTTACCATATCTACACACATTATTATTCAAATTAATAACAACGCTAAAATTAATCAAGGGCCTAACTATTAATATTTTCTGGAAGCAATTACCGTAATAGACTGTAAGAGAGGCTTTTACTGGGTAATAGCGTAATAATGTTTGAAATATACGCATCAAATTACACCTCGTAAAGGTAGGCAGTTATCTATCGTGTGTAGGCAGACTAAACATGCACTAAAGTTCTATCAAAATACAAGGAGTTTTAACTTCTTCTGCTTCTATCACTGCAGGCCATTCTATTCTTGTGAGAAGTGTAATTTAAAGTTATAATCAAGAACTATAAGATTTTTTTTCGAAACATTCTGTAAACAATCCACTAGTGATGTGTATTGCCCAGTAACTAAAAGTATCGATAATAATTCAAACATTAAAAAAAAAACCGTCTGTAATAATATACCCACCTAATACCTTGTCCTAACGCATCAAATTGGGTTCATGTGGTTCACCTAACGTGAGATAATCGAGCACTAAGATACTTACAAACATACATATGTACAGTTCAAAGAGAGCAGGTCCTATTTTTGAAGTCTACCAAAATCAGCAGTCATCATTCCTTTTTCTACATTACTAATTTAGCTTGAAGAAAATAAAATCAGTCAATACTTATTCATTCAATCATTTATGTAAAGTCGTTCTTAGATAAACATAGCCTGCATATCTCGTTATCTCAGCCAACCTTTACTGCTCAGTCATGTGATACAAAAACGATAATTTTATGCGAATTACCTTTTCTAGATACAAATTAGCTAATGGGCATGCGCTTGACTGGATTTGTAATCATTGCATGTTTAATTGGGGATACATTCTTGATGTCTAAGTATAGACCCTGTGTAGGTAATAACTATTACTAGGTACTATTTGTTCGGTGGCTAAGGTAAACGTTTTGTCACCATTTAGGTATGCCATCGTTTTTCTACTCATTGTAAAATTAAATATGGTTATATTACAGTGCAAAGTCGATATGTAACCATCTCAACATTGCCAACATAACATAAAAAAATGCTGTGTGAAACGAACATTCATAGGAGTTTATTTTATAAGGATAGAAAACGTCATACAACAGTCTCTACCGCCACGCGAACTACAACACCTATACTTGGAAAGCAGGCAATAATTTAACTTTTACCTGCATAGACTAGTTATAGAATCACAAATGTAAGTATCGATCGGCAATAGATTGTATGGTGCGACCGTCCCTATTATGTCTGCTCCGCTTCGAAGCGAGTTCCATATTGGCTCCCATTCTACCTGACGTATAGGTAGGGTAGTGCATTACCTTAATGAGGGCCTATTATAGAACGCAGTGACGTTCCACCATCACTGTATGTATTGTAATTACCGTGTCTGTGGGCTATGGTGGCTCATCGTCTTCTAGGAGACAAAAGGCCCGTGTCGGCGGCACGAGTTGTTCCACGCGCTACTCAAACCCTAGTGGAGCCCACTAGGGCCAAAGTCGGTCGGTTCTGTGGGGTAGTTCGAAAGAGTTACCGCGGCCCTGGTATATAAGGGGCTTAAGAAGGAACATGGTAGCTTTTAGTCAGTAAGAGTCTGACACTCCCTCACGCTGCACCCACAGCGGGAGAGCCATTTTATGATTTCCAATAAAAAATCTATATTTACGTAAAAAGGTAGTGTAGTGCATTACCTTAATGAGGCCCTATTATGGAACGTAGTGCCGTGCAAACAGCACTCTATTGTAATTATCGATAATTCGAATCTTGAATGCGTCGTCATGGATTTAATCACGGATTAAGAAAGATAGCGGAGTTGCCATAAGGAAGGTAGGTAAAACCCCTTCTTGTAGGTCAAGTAACGGTATCAGTTAATAGCACTAATGAGGCGTTCGGGCTCCTAGTCAAGTCAAAACTAATCTGTCAGATAAGTATTGGTATTGATTTATTGGTGATTTTATTTTGAAAATAATGGGCTGGTTCCATAGAAAGCGGGCAACTGACCACCCGCATTTTGGCGACACTACTTTCTTGAAGACTGCATTATGACATCTCTGATAGTCGTTTTGTTCTCCATTAATTTAATTCACTAGCCAGGAATGCAACTCGATTAATCGAAAGGTTTAAACAATCGATTAAATTGTTAAATGAGAAACACGGAACTGAATATTTAAGTACCAACGTTCCAATTTATTGTTTGATGTCTGTAAATATTTATAGTGTAAGTAAATAAGAAAATATCGATATTGCTTTATTTCGAGCGCTTTTTGTTTCCATTAATTTAAATAATGAGGATGTTTTACTTTAAAAAAAACCTTGTCGAGATAATGATACTTCGTGTTTTATCTTTTACTTAGTTCAGCGCGAGCTTAGTTTAACTTTTAAGGTCGCTGCACACAGCGGGCGCGGCGCGACGGGACGGGACGGCGACGCGACGCTGAGTGGTTGTAATGTACTAGATATTACGGACGACATCACACAGAGCCGTCCCGCTCGGCGCGACGCGACGCGACGATCTAGTACATTGCGTCGCGTCGCCGTCCCGTCCCGCCGCGCCGCGCCCGCTGTGTGCAGAAACCATTATTCGGAAAATCAGACTTCTTAGTTAACTTGAGTTAAATAGACTAGATAAAAATGTTAACTGCTTAGGCGTATTCGATTGCAGCCGCGGGAAATGAATTATTTCCTTCGCTATTTTCGATAATCTATACTAATATTATAAAGCTGAAGAGTTTGTTTGTTTGTTTGTTTGAACGCGCTAATCTCAGGAACTACTGGTCCGATTTGAAAATTTCTTTCAGTGTTAGATAGCCCATTTATCGAGGAAGGCTATAGGCTACTTTTTATCCCGGTACGGGAAGTAGTTCCCACGGGATACGGGTGAAACCGCTGGCATACTATGAGGTATAAAACTAATGCGTGGCAAGATTTTTTATCTATTAGATCTATCTGAACGGACCCTTAGGGGATCTTCACACTGCCCCGCATCACGCTGCATCTTGCGTGTCGACGCACCTACGCGCGTTCCTGCGGGAGTGCAGATCTGCATCATCGTGCGGGTTTTTCACGCACTCACGCGCGTAGGTGCGTTTTGTTATTTCACGCACGACGGCTCTCATCGAGTTCCATTTTCAAACATACACGTCACGCCCATTCAAAATCACGCGCGTCACTGCGGGATTCAGTGTGCCATACCTTGCGTCTCACCCCGCACCTACGGGCGGGGGTGCGTTTTTCTCCGCATGTATGTGCGTGATCCGCATGAACGCGCGTGGATGCATTTTCAGTGTGTTGGACTATGCGTGTTTTCCATACAAACGGAGATATTTCCATACAACGGAAAAAAACGCATCCACGCACTACGCTGCATCATGCGGGGCAGTGTGATAATCGCCTTAGTCCGATAGTTTTTTGGCTCATAAATCAGTACGACCGACTGAAAATTTTGCTTGGTATCACGATATTCTTAAAAATTTTACAAGTATTGCATCAACTGTCGGCCGACTGTTTAGTCTGCAGTGTGTGCATAGTGTTAACATAATTATTATTTATTTAAGTCAGGATTTCACAAAATAAATGTTAAAATATCGGTATTGCCATTTTAATGAAAGCTGTCGTAGATTCAGTGAAGGAAGGCGTCCGGTTCCAAACGCTCAATTGTTCTCGCTGGCTATTGAGTGGAGCTTAGCGCTAAACATCTGAACATCTAGCACGCCATTTGTTGAATTGTTTTGTTGTAATCTGTAGCTTTTGGTTTAGCTAGTGTTTGTTATGACCCGAAGAAAGTCAATGATAGATGAAATGTGTAAAAAGTTTTACCCTTCTGGCAGTCGGGTAAAAAATGACATATTCGTGCTCTCACTTCAGAATAAAAGTAGCAAGTTCTCAACTCGATTTTATAGAGACAAAATGTATCGTGATTTTGTTTTGTATGTAGTGTATCGTGATTTAAAAATAACCCTGTATAAAAGCAAAAGTAAGTTTTCTTACGTAGATTTTTTTTTAGGTTTGCGCCTTAAAATACCAATAAGATGAAGTTGGACGTGTATACGTATATTTACTACGCATTAGTCCTATATTCTTTTCTAAACTATCCCTAGCATGTTGTAACAAGCCAAAAGCCTTCAACTTTATTCTAATTGAGTTAGGAAATAGCCGAGGACCATTTTCCCAGCTCGATTTTTCTAAAATGGATTTTTATTTTATTTTTCCTCTCAAATAAAAGTGCTCAGAGACGAGAAAACGACATCTGGCTGCCCTTCTAACTTCAAGTGATAAAGTTAACAAGCTTTACAAAGTTATTCTACAATTTTTATTTTTTAAATATATTCTTGATTGGCAGAAAGGTCAAGGGGCACTATTAGAGGCTAGAAAGCTGGTAAACGATTATGTAAAGTTGACATAAGAAGAATCTAAGCTTTTTATATCAATTTACCTTGATCATTTCAGAGTATAGCCTTACAATGATATTGAAAGTAAAGTCAATATAAAATGGATTGAAATTGAATCTTTATTTACTTAGCAAGTTACCGAACATTTTTTAGTATTTATTTTATGTCTACTTATAATATAAATACATTCAACAAGTATATAGGATCGTACATGTAAATAAACTATATAGCGGTAATACCTGTTTTATTATTCTACATTTTCAAAGTAATATTTCTCGTCTCTCATATTTGGATACATAAAAGTATATTTTTTATGTTGTTTCTATCAGAAATTGAATCACCAAGATAGAGTAAAAAGTAAAACATTGCCCTGAAATACAGAATATTTTATTCCTAAGTAAATATAATGTTACTTTGCCTAAGCACCTACACGCGTTTGGCGTATATATGATGTACCTAAACGTACATATATTTGTGCATATATAATTATAATCAGTGGTTCAGCATACATTGTGATTATTCAGAAATCGAGCATAATAATAGGAGTCCCTTTATAATCAGTTAACCATTAGGTTCAGACAGACCGGCTCGGAGAGCAGAGCAAATTCTTAACACGTTGAAAATTGAGTACTTAACATTTGAAGTAAGGTTTATTTTTGCATGCGCACTGCTTTTGTCATTGAGAATGCTCGAATGCGCTCGTCGTGAAATAATAAGAGGAGCCGACTGGCTCCGATCGTGTATTTTTTCTTGACGTTTGGCTCCGTTTGCATGCTCTTTAATGCTCGCGCAGCCGATCGGCTCCGGTCTGTGTGAAAAAAAAAATGCGCGCAGATGCTCTCCGACTCGGTCTATTTGAACGGACCCTTAGGCGATTATCACACTGCCCCGCATGATGCAGCGTAGTGCGTGGATGCGTTTTTTTCCGTTGTATGGAAATATCTCCGTTTGTATGGAAAACACGCATAGTCCAACACACTGAAAATGCATCCACGCGCGTTCATGCGGATCACGCACATACATGCGGAGAAAAACGCACCCCCGCGCGTAGGTGCGGGGCGAGACGCAAGGTATGGCACACTGAATCCCGCAGTGACGCGCGTGATTTTGAATGGGCGTGACGTGTATGTTTGAAAATGGAACTCGATGAGAGCCGCCGTGCGTGAATTAACAAAACGCACCTACGCGCGTGAGTGCGTGAAAAACCCGCACGATGATGCAGATCTGCACTCCCGCAGGAACGCGCGTAGGTGCGTCGACACGCAAGATGCAGCGTGATGCGGGGCAGTGTGAAGATCACCTTAGTCCACTCATCGCAGTACTATTTGAAAAGCCAATTAGTACATAACGATATATCAACAAACAATATTTTGTGCTCTTTTTAGCAGTCGACTTCTAAAGCCCTACAAATAAGTTAAACAAGCTTATTTATTATCTTGAGTGTGTTTACGTCAATAGTGCAATGTGTGAGCGTCAAACCTACGAACTTACGATCGTCAGGCCAACGTCTATGCTATTGGGCTATTGTCACTCTATTCCTCTTTATGAATATTGGTGGTGATTCATGCTAGGTGTGCATCAAATCTGCCAGTTAGATGATAAATCACGACTCGGCGTGTTATGTACGGGAGTCTGGAGGAAATCTATCACAGTCATAGACTTTACTCAAGCTAACGAGTTATCCGACATCGACGGAACTGTACACTGCGCGTATTGGAAACACGTGCTTGCTTTTATGTTATTTTAGTAGGCATATTAAAAATTATGTTGGAAAGAGACTCATTCATGTTATGTTTTGATATGCTGTTGGTATACTACCTAAATAAAAGAAGAAATAAATGCTTGTAATTTTTTATTGAGTTATTTGTGAACTGTGTACTGTAGGACCGGGAGACAACTCGCTTGCTCAAAATGAAAAACTCGATTCAAGATCACGACGTTTATTGTACGGGCTCGAGTGGTGAAGTGACATACTTCAATATAAAAATCCTAATCTATTCTTTTTCACAGAACGAATTTAAAATGATTGTCCGGGCAGTACCAAATATATCTAATGAATAAAACCTTACAACAAAAGAGTTTCTAACTAAATGCGTTACAGTACTTTATACTTATTTAGTAACTAGCAGCTTCTCGCTCCCGTGGACAGCAACTACTTAATAGTTTTTAACGGTCTTCAGATTACCTCATTTACCACAAAAGCTTTCATCTCAATCAGTTCCCAGTTTGTGTTGTGGAAGCATGACAAACTGATTTTCACGACTACAAGTAGATCTTGTTTCTATGACGGGTATTTATGTGCTTGGTTTATAAATGGAAATACAAAATACCTATCAAAATTGATTTTGAAGTGTAGATTGAAAACAAGAAATAATGTTTTTATTTTTGTGAATTTAGAATCTCTTCGCGTACCTTGATTTTTTTTCAAATTGGACAAGAAGAAGAAGAAGAGCTGAAATAAGCGCGTTCAAACAGACAGCTTTATATTACATTATCATTTAGTATGCATTGGTAAAGTTACCAAAACTTTCAAAACACAAGTGAAACCTCGACTGAAAGTTAGTCGAAAGCATAAATCAGTGAAAAATAAACGATAATTCTATATCTGGCTCGTCCACGAGGGAGAGTGTTTATCATCAGGACAGCTCGTTCATTCCCGTTACCGGTAACTCACCGGGGGCCTTGTTAATGTCTAGTCGACCCTGCACGTACATTATAACTGGGGTTGTACTATGCTATGCTAGAGTACCCAGACGGCAAACTTTTAGTCCACCGATAGTTGTTTTTCGCTCATAAATTAGTATGCAGATGAATGGAAGAACACACGTCACAACGACCAGATATTTTTCTGGCATCAGACCGACTGAAAACTTTCAAAATATTTTTTCCAACCACGGCGCCCAGGTTGGTAGACTATTTAGTCTGCAGTGTGCTCGTAAGCTGTAGGTGAGATAAGGAAATAGAAGTGCTAAACATATGTATCCTCGGTTATTAGGACATTGGATTATTTGGACAACAATACCTAAAGGTTTTGTGGGGTTTCGTAGTCTCGACCAGGAACATCTGTTCGTCTGTCTGTCTGTCCCTCCGAGGTTTTTGTGTATTATATCCGCTTTGTATTCATACATGCTTTTGATGTACATATATTTATGTTTATTTCTGTAGTTTTTGTAAAATGGTTTGTATCTTTTCGTGACGGCCAAAATCTACTTTCTAGGTATATTCTGAAACCACTCAACAAACTTCGGCGTTAACAAATTAACTTATAATTTCAAGCTCGAAATGGAGCTGAAAAAATCTGTACAGTAACCTGACACGGTAGAAACATTTTTTGCTTTTAATTAGATTCTGAAAACGCTAAGTGCTTTCAGTAAAAACTGTTGCGTTGCTCAAAGAAAGTAGGGGAGCGTTGTCGAGAGTCAACTCCGTACTACGTTAAAATTGCAACGAAGGCACAGCTTAGTTATATTCTCACAAGCTTCCGCCCGCGGCTTCGCCCGCGTAGAGTTCGGTTATATCGCGTTTCCAAGAGAATTCTTCAAAAGTCTGGGATAAAAACTATCCTATGTTCTTTCTCAAGGTTCACTCTATCTCTGTACCAAATTTTATTAAAGTCAGTTTAGACGTGAAAGCGTAACAGACAGACCGAGTTACTTTCGCATTTATAATATTAGTAGGGATATAAACAGTTGTAAAGATACGTACTAACGTTCTTGACAATGTTACTCACACATGTACTCGATGCACGACACACAGTGCTGACAGCACCGATAGCACCACGGAGGAGAAAAGACTAGCGGAGATGCCCTAAAGCAGGTAGGTCACGCGCCTTCAAGTAGGTCAAATACGTCACGACTACGTCACGGCAGGCGTGGCTGGACACCGCCCATATACCGTCCTTCACATCAAACTGACATCTTGTCATAGTTATATTTTTACCACAATTTCAACAGATTTTATTTGTTACTTGATTAAAACGATGAAATGCGCTATCATAAATTGTAGAAATTGTTTAGGATCCAAACTCAAACATACCGATAGGATAACGTTTCACGTGTAAGTAATATTTTAGCTTTTAAACATATTTTTTGCTAGAGACAGCTGTCGTCGAATAGCTGCATTTCTAGAACTTCTAAGTGAATTTGTATTATTTTCGTATCAATTTTGTATCATTGTATATTATTGGTATCAATTTTTGCCTTTAAAACAGCTTAATTTTTCCTTGCATCCTACAAGCTTTTTTATAGATTATTTACAAACCAAAACATATGATATCATGAAAATTTAAAATTATAAAAACACCATCTTTCGGTAAGTAGTCGACTTAATATTTGAAGTAAAATTGTCCCAAGACAGAGAGACCCGTTACAAAATTAAGTGCTACCAGACACAGAAAATTCAATCACAAATTCTTAAAAAAGGTCTTATTTAAAAGCTGCATTTTATCTTAAAAATATTGATAACTCTAACTCTAAGTACTTATGTATTTTTTTGTTTTATGTAAGAAAAAACAAAAAGGTAAAAAAGTACTTTTGTAAAAGATTTCTCGATATTATGTGAATATGAATTTCTTTGTTAGGAACATTGAACAAGGATTTTCCTGTCTTATGCTATATAGAAGGAATATTTTTCAGTTTAAAATTATAGGTAGGTACTGTGTTATTTTAAATATGTATAAGATGTGGCGAAAATTGGTGTAGATTTATTTATATTCATCATCAGCAATGTTTTACATAGGTATATCTCTCTTCCCGTACATACTTTTTAAATGTACCTTTACTGCAGAGCAGCATCCGACACACATAAAGTCTGCCATTTAGTGGATGCGCCGTTATGATATAGTTGTTAAAACTCTAATTTGATAAACACTGTCCAATTTTAATTCCCATTTTTCTTGGTGAATTTCATAATATGGCAACTTCGGAAATAACAACAGTCATCATCAGCACGGTTCTAGAACAAATAGAACAAATTTTCGTGCTTGAGACGCCATAGTGGCTAGTAGACGAACTAACACAATGACATAAGTTGATACTTAAATTGCACCATGGGGGTATTTTAGACCCGTGGTGAATAAAAATGATTTTTAATTGAGTCTCCGTTTAATGATTCCTAGTAGAATTAGGAATACATATTTCAATTCTGGGGGTGTAAAGAAATTGTTGTGGGGCAAGTTCCCTGCACAAGATAATACTTATATAAGTATTATTTTTCTAACTTTGGTATCTCTCTCTTTTTCTTCGTTCATTTCAAATGAATGCTTCTTCAAACTTTCCAATTCAATTACTATTTTTAAAGAATTATTAAGTTTGAGTATTAACTTTACTTTTAGTATGTCACTAGTGGTCAATGTTAGTTTAGGGTTAGATTTTAATTATCCTATTCCACGCTAGATGGATTTACAAAAAATAGGTGGCTTCCCATAAAAGGCGTATAAGGGTGGAGCACGGGTGGAGCCAGTAACGTTCCTCGTCCCCCGCTCACCCGAATTTCGGCGCGCTGCTTTCTTAGGAGAGTTTACGTTAGGGCACCTCCGCTAGTCTTTTGTCCTCCGTGGATAGCACCGATATAAGCTCGTCGATGTACATGCGTGTGTGAGTGACATTTATATGAACGTCAGTTGGCACCTTCACAACTGCTTACAAGAGAACATATCTAAACTGTGCCGAGGGGGATAAAAAATTAAAAAACCAAACTGAACAGGAGTGTTCGGTACACCTCGGTTTTCCTTCGGTATGTTTCGGGTTTTTGTAAAAGTATGGGCTGATGGGTCATGAATAAATTGGGTGCCGAGGGAAATTTTAGGTACGTCGATTTTAATTTGTTTTTTTATTTTGCTTTTGTTCGTTGAGCTCGTGTATAATATGGACGATTGTATTTTTTGTGTGATATATTAGAACCTTAATTTTATGGGCACATGATACATCAAAGATTGAAAAAATATATAAAATTAAAAAAAATATATATTACCTCTATGTCAAAGCGTACCTTTTGTTCGAAGGCGGCCCGTTTCACCTGAAAAAAGAAAAAATAATTTTACTACGCTTCATTATATTTTAATTGGATTTGTTATAGAATCAAGGGACGGAAAGCTTTAAGGAAATATAAAGGTAAACAGATTAACTTTGTTCTTAGAAGTGGGGTCTAGTCTAGTGGGTTCATGACATCTTGACTTGCAAGTTTCTTCTTAACTTGGTTATAATCTATACTAATATTATAAAGCTGAAGAGTTTGTTTGTTTGTTTGTTTGAACGCGCTAAACTCAGGAACTAGTGGTCCGATTTGAAAATTTCTTTCAGTGTTAGATAGCCCATTTATCGAGGAAGACTATAGGCTACTTTTTATCCGGTATATGGTACGGGAAGTAGTTCCCACGGGATGCGGGTGAAACCGCTGGCAGAAGCTATGCTTTATATTTTTTTGAGGTTTCGCAAAGGTACTGCGAGACAGCAGACGGTTATGCTCTCATACTTATTGGACCAGGGTGCAGTCTTATATCTTATTCATCGAAACTGAAATAAGTTCATAACACGATTGATAGTTTGTATTTAATTCATAATCTTTACACCTTTTATAAATCTTATATTATAATGAATCGATCCCAATTCCCCTTCCTCCAAACATCCCTGAATCGATCCAAATATTGAATTAAGTATTTTACGTTTGATAAGTAAGAAAATTTTAGCAACAGTATTTTTCGAACACAACTCTACAGCGTTCTGGTTTCCCGTATAAACTAAAACTACATGTTTGGGTTACAAGCAGTTGTGGAAAATATAAATTGGAAAGCTGCCAACAGCAATTGAGTAAAGGTTTCGGAGATAACACAACCAGAACTGACAGGCTGTTAGTTTTAACTGGACAAACTGGACAATTTGTACACTGGAATCGTTCTATAAATGCGTTTATGTTAGATTCGAGAGTAATTTTTAGAGTTCCGTACCCAAAGGGTAAAACGGGACCCTATAGTTTTCGCTCCTCGGTCCGTCCGTCCGTCCGTCCGTCTGTCACCAGGCTGTATCTCATGAACCGTGATAGTTAGAGAGTTGGTATTTTGACAGATGATGTATTTCTGTTGCCGCTAGAACAACAAATAAAAAACTAGAATAAAATAAATATTTCGGGGGGCTCCCATACAACTAACGTGATTTTTTTGCTCAGTTTTGCTCGATATCCATAAATATATATATCATCATCATCATCCTAGCGTTGTCCCGGTTGCCCTTCCGGGCCCGGGGTCCGCTTTCCTGCTTCTTCTCCTCCACTTCGCTCGGTCTTCGGCATCCCTGGTGGTTAGTCCATTGGCACGCATGTCATCCCTTACGACGTCAAGCCAGCATTTCCTGGGTCTACCCAGTCTGCCCCGGCCGGGCGGAGGCGCCATGGCTAGACATTTGTTCCCCACGTAAGTGGCCGGTTTCCGTAAAACGTGTCCGTACCAGCGTAAGCGACACTCTTGCAGTTTGTCTGCAATGTCACGGACATGAAGGCTGCCGCGGATGCGCGAGTTCCTAACGCGGTCTTTCCGCGTAACTCCACACATCCAGCGCAGCATTTTCATCTCATCCATAAATATATATATACATATAGAATATTCGTTTGGATGGTACGGAAACCTACGTGCGCGAGTCCGACTCGCACTTGGCCGGTTTTTTTTCAGACGTATTTACTATGTGGTCTATTTTATTTGAATCGGTTTCGTAGTTTAGACGTTAAATCTAAACAGAGCTTCTTTCACGTTTTTAATTTTAATATTGAGGACTGGAAGATGACCATAGCAAATTAATTTTAGCAAAGTTTTGAATCAACAATATCAATAACAGGTAGTATCGATATCTGTATTACTGTAGTGTCAATGAACTAATATGTGAATGGAAATACAGGCAGCAAAAGACAGTTGGTGCCAATATCTAGATAAAGTGTGAGGAACGAATAACACATACACGATTATTAGAATTAGCTGGATAACCTTTACTGGATTCTGGATCTAAATCTCGTGTATAGATATGTTTCATTTCATTATTTTTTGTACATTTTTGCTTTAAAGGCTTTGAAACTACTGAACCAATAAGCATTTTATATCATATTGAATGTAGACTATCCCCGTGTACGGGAATGAAACCACGAGGAACGGCTAAAAACTTTATAAGCCTAATAAATAAGCTATTAAGCACTTTGACATGTTACAGAAGTGTAGCTAGGAAATTACTTTTAGATTTCAGCCCCGACTATCGGCTTACAACTTATATCCTTCAATTACAATTTCGCGGCTTCTTCCAGCTACTAATGACAAAACAAATTAAACTTTATAATAAGGTCATAAAGTTGTAATTGCTATGAAGTTTAGCAATTTTGCTGTCCACCTATATAAATTCTGAATTTTGGTTCTGTTTACTGAGATGTAATATGATTTGTAGTTCGATCAATGCAGAATGGCTAGCCGATTTAATCAAATTGTCTCACGCCAACATACCTGAAAAAAAGGACTAAGGCAATACAATATGATAATGTACGTAGTGAGCATTGAAAGGTTCTGTGTACTCTTATTTTCAAAACACCACACACACAAATGCGAAATCTTTTCAATTCATTAGTATATGTATGTGTGTGTGTAAACCTATTCATCCAATCAACTCTCCAGAATCTCCTTTCAGCTTCGTCAACGAATCGCGTGGAGCAAAAACGTATTGGTATTATCGAAAACCGATTGGAAGAACTAACAAGCAAGGCTTTATTCTCTTTATTTTGTCCGTAAATGAGGCTGTGAGCCACGGAGTAGGAAAAGATAAGCGGAGATGCCATAATGGAGGTAGGTCAGGCGCCTTCTTCTAGGTCAAATTCATACGGTTGGCATGACCTAAACGATCATTTATTAGAGAGGCTTTCAGGTTCTTTGAGACATCTAGCAACGATTTTTGGTATTAAAAAAAATTGACGGGTCAAAAGAAGGCGTATAAAAACGAAGACAGTAACGTTCCTCGTCCTCGGCTCACCCGCATTTTTGCTCGCTACATTCTTAGGAGATTTTCCGTTATGGCACCTCCGCTAATCATTTTGTTCTCCACGCTGTGAGTTCACAGCGATTGTGTCGAATGTCATATTATGGAGACATTTGCATATTCGATTTTGCGTTTAATTTCGACACAAGCGATTGTGTTCTGATCGTCATTTTGTTGAAGTAATTAGGTAGAATAAAAATTGATACAGAGTTTATACATTTTTAAAGATTTAAATATAACAGTGATCACTTAAGCAGGTCCATATTCATTGGGCCCGAAGTTATCATGACCCAGTCAGTTGAATTAATTTCAATTGGAAAGGAAAAATACTTTGTAAAACAAAATTGGTAATGTTTTTGACACATCCAATGAAAAACTTTTAAAGATACCAATGGCATATTTTATTTTTAAAATTTAAATAAAATAAATCAATCACAAAACTACGCAGCAAAAAAAATTCCACTAATTTGTTGCTATATTTTTTTTATTTCAGTAATGTTGAAAATAAATTATACCCTTACGTAAAAATAAATTCAATAAAGTATATTCTTTTTACTGAAATACTGGCACGTTTTATCTATAATTCAGAAATGAAATACTTATTCGATCGAACCTTTATAGATTTGAATTTCAGTTTGGCATCGCTATTTCTGGAATTTTCAATTGTTTTCTTATCATTCCTTTGTTTTTATTTTATTAACTTTTTCGGTGTGTCTAGAAAAAACTGGAATGTGTTTGACATATAAGAAATTATTCGACTGGCTAAAAATCCAGTGAACTCCAATGAAAGGAGGAAAAGGAGGAAAAGGCTCTGAAGTTACTGGCTGGTCTACTAAACCAGACTACTAGGAAAGTAGTCTGTATTTTTTACACAGGAATTATTTTGAAAAAGTAGTACTGGGTTTGTTAGTGGAAATAGGCTGGCCTCTAATATGTATATGTAGCCTACGTATCATTTACATGATATCTTGAGGAATGAAAGAGGAGATTGGAAGCAGAGGTCTAGATACTTAGGCTTAGGCTTAGGCTCACGACGCTCTTAAATAAAATGTATTTGTGTAATTTGTAAAATGAAACAGGATAATCGGATATAGGAAGCCTATCGGTATGCCTTTAAATAATAAGCTTGAAACTACATACATAGTAATCAGTTTTAATGTTATTAGCTGCTGCCAGCACCTCCTTCATCTCCATTTCGAGACCTTTAATGAAAACTCTTCAGATTTAGCGTATTATAAAATAGATTAGAAGCAGTATACAATAGAACTCCTAGATAAGTCTAAAGCGAAATTGCTTATAGCCCACCGCCTTCCATTAATGAATGCAGCTTCTTATGAGCTATTAACCAAGTTAATGTGCTATTAACTTCTCATAGTCGTGTTACTCTTACTACTATAAACAAACGTACCACAGTTAACTTTGTAGTGGCAACTATAGTAATTTACTCAGTGCATTTGGTATACCTACATATTTAGTTTAAAATCGTTAGAGATCCCGTCGTCAAAATATCATTTTATTTGCTATGCTTGCATGATAAAACAAATGCTTCTCGATAGTGATATTAGCCAGCAAATGAATTTGTATGAGGAATCTGCCTAATAGAAGTGGAGGGCAGTATAAACTGGTTTTGTATGATGGCCATCTGTTTGCTCCCTGACATAACCATATGAAGGGAACATGCAGGCAGGCTAATAAGGACATAGTGGTATGTAAGGCAAGAATTTTGTATTTAGGTTCCTAACTGTGTTTAAATATATCAGTAAGATTTATTTAGGGTCTATTCACACTGCTACAAATGAGGGCATATGTCTACGCTCTGTATATCACCATATTTGTGTTTCAGAGTGCACCTGTGTCTACATACACACTGGTGATCTATGCATCAATATGTATTTCTAGCGTCCATTGAGATTCGCCGCCGTGACCGAAATTCGATCTCTGCAGACCATTTATATGCGATACGTGCAAAGAATCCGTTTCAAATCCGAAAAACGTAGACGTATTTTGTTCTCGTGAAGTATATTTTTAGGTTCTATTGCGGTATAAATTCGCAAGTAATTCTGTATGTCCGTCAGTCATGCTTTCACGTCAAAACTACGTACGCTACTTTTTATTCCGATGGGGAAATTAGTTCCCTTGGGACGCAAGTGTAACCGCGGAACAGCTAATCTTCCATAACCTGTCTATCTAGTTTTACTAAACATCGCAACAACAATATTTGGCTTTTCGTGCGTACAACAACTTTCCGCACAACAATCGAAAATCAATTGTATAAGTATCTCATAGGAAGGATTATATTCAAGTGTACCAAACCATCCCATTTTAGAATAAAAAAAACCAGATCAACCAAAGAAAAAGATACAAAACAGTTTAGCTGCAGTGAAAATGAACCGGCGGCCATATTGGAAGCCGAGCTCATCCCTCAGAGCTGTCGAATTGTTTGTTTGCTTCGGGATTATTGCGCAATGAAGACACGCGATGTGTGTCTGTTTGCCTGTTAATTGTGTGCGATTTCATCCATATCCTATTCAAAATCAAAATCAAAAATCAAAATCTTTTTATTTCACATAGGCCTTTGCAGGCACCTATGAAACGTCACATTAGTTGCACGGTTCCAAAAAGTTGGTCTCATGGAGAAGAGCCGGCAAGAAACTCCATAGACACTCTTTTTAAAAAGTAATATAGTCACAGTACAAACAGTCTATTACATAACAATAGTAAGCTCACAAAATAATACAATGCAAGAAAACTAAACTGTAAATCTATACAATGTAAAGGGAGAAGAAAAAGTCGTTTAATTGCCAGGGAAGCCACACATGGAGAGAGATGAGTTATCGCCATATAATATCTTTATCGTCAACAAAGTCTTGAATTTTATAATAAGCTTTTTTTTTATAATTATAATTAACTAGTAGATAGCTCATTGACGCTTTTATGTAAGTCCCGAGGGAAATACTTCTAGCATAATCTATAGGTCTATAATGTCTATGTAATATGTAAACATGAAACATTATTCGTGTGTAAAATAATAAACACACCGAAACTACTGAACTGATTTGATAATTTATTTCACTTTTGAAAAGAGAAACTATTCCTGAGTAACAATAGGCTATATTTTATCCGAGAGTGGAACCGCGGAATAACATAAAATATTTGTGAACCAGGCTTATCCAAATCGTTCACTAGTTTCCAAGTAAAAGATTAACTAATATCCATATTTAATAAAATTCATAGAATTCGTGCACACAACCCAATAATCGTGTTCATTTGAAACTGAATCAATGTCTAATAAAGCAAGGGATCGTGTGAAAATTAATTATCTAGAGATATCAAAATGATCAGTGAAACAAAGCCAGGGGCCCGATTCTCCTAATTTTGCTTAAGTGACATACGATTCACGTTCGACTCGGTTCGACTGAGATCCAACCCCGACTCGATTACGATTGAAGCGTATGTGGCATTAGGCTATTTTTTCTTTGAAATAAACGTTTTTATCCTTTTCTGTCATTCAATAATGAATCATTTTGTCTGCAAATGATTTACGATTGCAAAATGAATGTAGATCAAACTACCGTATAGACCAAAATCACTAAAATAGCAGACCAATCGCAAACCAATCGAATGTCGTTGGAATACGATTGGTCTTATGTTAGTAGCAGACTGCCCGATATTATCCATACTGCTATTGCGATCATATTGCGACTCGATTTCTATTCGATTTTGACATTATTAACTTAGGAGAATCGGGCCCCTGTCCTGTCTAAGAAGCTGTTAATACCCCGATTAAAATCACCTCAATTCTACGTTTATTTGAGAAATACACTTGAAATGTAGTTTGGTTTTCAATTAATGCGTTAATTATATCTGTCACGTGAGATATTCGTTTGAATGTATCATACACTTACATTAACATACCCATTTACATACATTTACATGGTTTATTTATTTAGTTATAGTTTATTTATTTCAGTACCCACTAAGCTTGTGTACTAAACTTATGTACGTACAATCACCTGAAGTCGTGGTGGCCTAGTGGGTAAAGGACCAGCCTCTCAAGTATGAGGGCACGGGTTCGATCCCAGGTCAGGCAAGTACCAATGCAACTTTTCTAAGTTTGTATGTACTTTCTAAGTATATCTTAGACACCATTGACTGTGTTTCGGATGGCACGTTAAACTATAGGTCCCGGCTATCATCGAACATCCTTGGCAGTCGTTACGGGTAGTCAGAAGCCAGTAAGTCTGACACCAGTCTAACCAAGGGGTATCGGGTTGCCCGGGTAACTGGGTTGAGGAGGTCAGATAGGCAGTCGCTTCTTGTAAAGCACTGGTACTCAGCTGAATCCGGTTAGTCTGGAAGCCGACCCCAACATAGTTGGGAAAAAGGCTCGGAGGATGAATCACCTGAACAGACTTACAGTAAGGGTTTGTTCAACAGTAAATAATAACTCCTACTACAGGAATTTCCTTATTCCGAACCGTACACAATGTAATACAAGTTATATATTTCCACCGCCATTTAATTAGGACGTTCATTCGTAAACCTAAGTTGAGAAAATCTCCAAACACTGTTTATTACAGTCGGAGTCATAATAAACACTTCCCCGCGTCATGTTTAATCATGAAATTTTGTTTATATAACTTTTCACTGAGGTTAGGTTAATATGGCTTGTTATTTAAGGGTAAGAACATATTGTACGAGTGATTTTTTCTGGAATATTTTTTTTTAAATTAGCGAAAGTATATTATATGTTTACAGGTATTAAGATATGTACATGGTTATAATAAGATATTCTTTAGAAATATCCAGCAGTTAATTCCACGTGGATACTAAACAGTTCAATTTTGGAAAAATATTTCCAATGGTAAAACATAGACACCGGAAATAATTAAATAAACTCTATCTTCATTCGATCTCAGATAATTCTGAATAAACTTAAACAGTTATTTTTTTTTTTTAATTTAAAAATGGATAACAATAACATAGAAAGGTTTTGAACTAACACACCTTTTTCAGCACATAAAAATACAGAATTATTCGGATAATTTTTAGACAGTACCTAAACATAATCTAACGTGTCTATTATTCTGCACGTGTTCTGTCTGGCAAATTAATCACAGTCTAGATTAGGCGACAGCTTATCTATCAAGGCTCAGGATTTCCGGACCATCTGTTTGTGTCAACAGTGGGCGTTCTGCTGCTTTATTTAGTCTGTGGTCTGTACCATCCACAGGTGATGAAGTAAGCGTTTAATGCTAGATGGCCTAAAAAGGGCACACCATGGTTAAACATTCTGATTTATTGTGTAACTAGCTGCCCGCCCGGCTTCGCCCGTGGTACTTACATGTATTATACATACAAACCTTCCTTAAGAATCATTCTATCTATTAAAAAAAACCGCATCAAAATCCGTTGCGTAGTTTTAAAGATCCTAGCATACATACGGACATACAGCGAAAGCGACTTTGTTTTATACTATGTATTGATTTACAATTCATATAAAATAAAATAATTTAGAATTTGACAAAAACACATTTAGTTGTTAATCTTCTCCTATTTTTTTTTTCTATTTATATAGGTATCGCGTTTATTAGGACCCCAATTTGGGTTTGACAGAATGAGTAATTATATAATATTTATTTCATCGTTCGTAACATGTCACCTTTAGTTTTTTACTTGCGATATGTATCTCAATATATACATATATTGTTACACTTTTTATGTTCCCTTAAGCACTTACCACAAGCAATTAAGTTGAAAAGACTTAATTAGTACTTAAAGATATCGTATACTTTATTATGTTCTGTTCTGTTACAGCCTTTTTATCGTCCCACTGCTGGGCACAGGCCTCCTCTCACACGGAGAAGGATTAAGCGTTAATCACCACGCTTTCTCATGGCGGGTTGGTGATTTCAGACTTTATAGTCCAGGTTTCCTCAAGATGTTTTCCTTCACCTTTTTTTTATCAGCCATTGGTGTCTAAGATTTACCTAGAAAGTACATACAAACTTAGAAAAGTTGCATTGGTACTTGCCTAACCTGGAATCGAACCCACACCCTCATACTCGAGAGGTTGGTTCTTTACCCACTAGGCCACCACGACATTCTTCGACGACTTTATTATGCCTACCTAAATATTATGTATGGGTAAAGATACATAAAAAGTGAGTAGGTACCGT
The DNA here is from genome assembly GCA_963856015.1 of Helicoverpa assulta. NCBI lineage: Eukaryota > Metazoa > Arthropoda > Insecta > Lepidoptera > Noctuidae > Helicoverpa > Helicoverpa assulta. The sequence continues at coordinate 3,926,482 of CAWLCW010000008.1, forward strand.
TACACGCAGGCTTTCAGACTTCATCCTGGCACTTTTACTGACGAGTTGGTAACGTGGCTAAAGTAGTAGAAAGTTGGGACGAGTTCTAAAACATAGATTTATACGTATAAAAGTAAAGAGAACTGGGTAGGCTTTACCGTGAAGTTTTTTCGATCGTGTTGCTATTACTTACTACATTTTCTTGATTATATTTTAACTTTGCTATCGCTCATAATTTCTAATATACTGTTACAGCCTTTTTATCGTCCCACTGCTGGGCACAGGCCTCCTCTCACACGGAGAAGGATTGAGCATTAATCACCACGCTTGCTTAATGCGGGTTGGTGATTTCAGACTTTACAGTCCAGGTTTCCTCAAGATGTTTTCCTTCACCTTTTTATCAGCCATTGGTGTCCAAGATATACTTACAAAGAAAGTAAAGTAAAGAAAGTACTTACAAATTTAGAAAAGTTGCATTGGTACTTGCCTGACCTGGGATCGAACCCACACCCTCATACTCGAGAGGTTAGTTCTTTACCCACTAGGCACGAATTTCTAAATACTATTCAGTAATATAGCTGTCTCAAACATAATCATCATCAGCCAGGCCCTATCTCCAATTATTTAGGGTGTGATCGGCTTTCATTTGTCCCTTTTCATTAATATCAATCATACTGATAGGTAGTTATGATAAAAGTGTATTATTTGCCAGTACTATCAAGTATCACCATTTCATAGAAACTCTTTGTTTGTTTGTGTGCCTATACAATCTTATGCTGAACTATTGACACTATTGACAAAACAGAAACTTGCCCTAGAAAGGAAACGAGATAGAGAGACGTTAGATAGTTTTGATGCCCTTTCGGGTTAAAAATGTATCTAATAAAAAGGAGTGATACGATCTTTCCTAATATGTTACTACCAATAATATTATCATCATAAACGAATTTTAGTGGATGCTAGTCAAAATTTAGTGAGAAAATAAACACCAAAACATTTCGGTCATTATTTCCTTACGTACTGCACCAGAGCTGAATTTGCAAACAGTATTGTATACACGGAGTGTTGGCGGAGAACTTGTTATTCGTGATTGTGGGTCCCTGAAGAGGCTAGAGATGTGCTTATTCTGGACATTTGAGGGAATGGTAATTGTGGTCGGTAAGATAAGAACATGTGGATTTCGATTTTCATCAGCTCTTCTGCGTTTAAAAAAAACCGACGACTTCTGAAAGTAGAATGAATTATTTAACAAATGTGATTGGTATTGTGCTGGGTATCAACTTGCAGTATGTAAATATTTTGTACATATTATATTAACCGAATCTCTCATTCAGTTTTGTTTGCTTATTAACACGCACTAGAACTATGTCAATTTCATGTTCTATAGGTATCATATACCTCTAGAGTAAGCAAATAATGTCTAGGATGCTAGATGTACAAATATTGACATACTAAAATAGATAACTAATAATTTTGGAATATTTGTATAGGTACATGAATAAAATAGATACGACGTTGTATCATGTACGAGAATCCCTTTTATTTTACCATCTAAAACATCCCCAATATCTTAATAAACAAGGTTAAGCAAATATTACCGGGCCATTTTCTATTTTCGACATAAAGTAACGTTTTTCCTTTACACGAATTCTGGCGGGAATTGCGCCACAGATAAGCGCAAAAACAAAAGAATGAGGCAGAGGTCCTATCTGTTAAGGGAAATCATAAAGGTTTGTGAAAGGATGCTGTACCTTTTTGGTAGATTAGGAACTACCAAAGGGGACACTAGCCAATTCTGGCTAAGTACCGATATTCGCACCTGTCTACACAATATGTATACTAGATAAAACCATCTTCATAAATCACTCTATCTATTGGAGTACCTAAATAATATTTTTGAGTTTATTGCAAATAGAAAGACGTAGTCAATTTGGTAAAAAGAAATGTAGAGAAATACTATTGAACGAATAGTTACAGTCGTACAAAATATTTAAACAAAAAAAGAGACATAAAAAGGTTCAAGAGTGACTTTTGTTGGTCTAGAGTACCTAAAAAAACATGTTTTGAAGTATTGTCAAAAACTGAATGAATGGACATTCAAATAGTAACAAAGTTTAAGCAACCCGAAGCATGAAGGTAAATACAACTCTATGTATAAAGCTAAAAGGTTCCTTTTAAATCATAGCGAAATATCTTCGTGAGGCCACTTTAAACAGTGAACGAGTATGCATTTTACATTCCTTCATTAGTTTTATGGGAAGTTTTTTATGATTGCTGATTCTATGATGATTGAAGACTTTTCATTAGCAAAAGTAGCGTGCATTTGCATCTTCATACTGGGTTGGAGCTTTTTATTACTGAATATAAAAAGTTCCTTCACTTCATTGGGGTTGCAAGAACGACTGTTTCGTGGTACCATTTGGTAGCTTGTATTTTTTGAAAAATATTTGGATAATTTTTTGAAACAGTACTAAATAAAACTCAATTGTATTTAATACTTACTGTTTTCTCGCTATTTCTCAAAAAAAAAATATATATATAGCCTATGTTACTTGAAAATAGTTTAACTACCCAAAAATGAAAGATTTTTTCAAAGTCAACCAATAGTTTCAGGATCTAAAAATGTCCTTGAATAAATTAAGATTTTTCTAACATCGTTGCAGCATCTGTTTATTGTTTTATGCATTGAATGTAAACACACAGACAAACAACACATTACAAACGCAAACAAAAATTTAAAAAATAACAACATAACTATTTTTGTGCTTTCATAAGGCAAGAATATTTTTATTCTTAACAGCATAACTTCGTTAGTGTTTTGTGTCATAATAGATTAAAAACTTGAGCAAGACTTACTAATTTTATTCCAGTCCTGTAAAAACGCTCAAGGCCTTTTAATCCCAAAAAAGTTTTAAACAAAACAGTTCATCTTGCTTTAATTATTTTAACCTAAATTAGGGCCTTAATTAAAATGCCTAGGCAAGGAATAAAAGCTGTAGTACTTATTTGCCTGAAAATAAGACTACTTCAGCTTAGCTCAGCTATTTTTGTGTACAATAAAGAATACGGTTAACTGGTAATGGTCGTTTTGTAAATGGCAACATTGATAACGGTACGGTAAATGTACAAAATGTACGTACTCTTACTGGATGGTCTAATTAGGGTAAGTGGGTCACTTGTTACTAGCTTTGTTCAACTGATCCGCCTTTTTATGGGAAATCATCAAATAGCCCTTCCCGCTGTGAGTGAGGAAGTGTCAGATTCTTACTGACTAAAACCCACCTTGTTCGTTCTTAAGCCCTTCATGTACAAAGGCCGTGGTACCTAACTCTTTACTATAGGTATTCGAGGCGTACTAGCAGGAGTTGGTATATGTAAAAAGATGTTTTTAATTGCTCTAGGAGTTCCTGAGATTACCCTTAACAGTAGGCAACCTTTTTGAATGCTTACTGCGATAAACAAGTCCCTTACTTAATTCGTCATCCTCCTGCCCTTATCTCGATTATATTTGGGGTCGGCGCAGCATGTCTTCTCCTTCCGTCTTTCTATCTGCCGTCATCTCGCAAGTAACATTCTTTCTTACTATATCGACTTTCAGACAATCCATCCATAGTTCCTTTGGTCTTCCTCTTCCACTATATCCATCCAAATTCATGCCCAAAACCTTCCTCACGACATGACTTTCATTCCTCCGCATCACATGCCCATACAAGTCCCTAAGTTAATTGACAGTTATTGTTATGAAAAGAAGTCTAGAAACACTAAATTCATTGACCCATTGTTTTTTAAGACTATAAAAACGAAAGGTTAATGTTCTGAGAGTTACTTTTAAGAGGTTAACCGCTATTATAAGGCTCTTACTGTTAATGTAATAGCCAGATCTGGAATTGGCAATAAAAATAATAATGTTTCTTCAGTAAATGGTGACCTAATCCTGAATAAGCGTTCCATTAATACCTGTTATACCTATTATATTTTTGTTAAGTTCGATCTAATTTAAGTTCATATTTTTTTTGCTATATATGAGACGAGGCCTGTGCCCAGCAATGGAAAAATAATATTTATATATTTTTTTTAAAATATCATTAAAATTGCAGTTTTTTTGCTTAATCGAAAAGATTATAACAAAATGTTTTTAAAATATTTTTTAGTGTCTGTTTTATTATTCATTGAAATAACTTAGCTACTTTTGGTTTTAAAATTATAAGCATCTTGCTCTTTCAAAATTATTCTGACTAACTCATCAGGAATAATTAAGCAAAATGTTTAAGAACTAAGTCTCGGCTTTACGAGAACCGTTAAGCTAAATGTGCCCAGACGAACAGAAATGCACATCTAAGCGTCTAAGCGCTTGTCCATAATGGAACAATAGATTGCAGATTAAGCTAAGCTCTGGCTAGGACTATACTATTTGCATTATGTCTATTTTAGCTGTATACAATCAGTTTCAAAACATTGTAAATTCTATTAATATTATAGTCCTACTATCCCACTAATATCCTTCTATAATATTATAAATGTGAAAGTTTGTGAGAATGTATGGATGTATGTTTGTTATTTTTTCACGCAAAAACGGCTGGACCGATTTGGTTGAAATTTGGTATGTAGATAGGTGATACGTTGGATTAACACATGCTACTTTTTATCAACACACCATGCGAGCGAAGCCGCGAGTGGAAGCTAGTAACATAATAAATAACACACAATATATTGTTTTAATACTTCAGGAAAAAAAATGGTGGGTTAATTGATATTTCAGAAAGCATAATGCTTTTCGTTATATTAATAGCCAGTCAAAACAACAGAGGGCAACTTTTAGAAGTTTATTCCATTTTTAACCGACTTCCCAAAAAGGAGGAGGTTCTCAATTCGGCCGGTATGTTTTTTTTTTATTTTTTTCTATGTATGTACATCGATTACGCCGAGGTTTATAGACCGATTTACGTGATTCTTTTTTTGTTCGACGCGGAATAGCTGCCAATTGGTCCCATAGTCATCAGGTCAGGGAACTGATGATGGAAACCCTGAGAAATCGAGGGCAACTTTCGAAAGTTGTAAGCATACATAGGGTTAAACCTTGACACTCATATGTATGTCTGATAGCACTATTCAACAGTGAAGGTTTGGAGCTGAGCTGATGATGGAGACCAAAGAAGGTCGAGGGAACTCGACAACTGAGTCTGTAAACTACCTCGTGTTTGGGCTTATATTATTCGTATTGACGAGACCTTTGCAACAGTGAAGGTTTGGAGCTGACCTGATGATGGAGACCAGAGAAGGTCGAGGGAGCTCGACAACTGAAAATGAAAACTACCTCGTGTTTGGGCTTATATTCTTCGTATCAATGAGAACTTTCCAGTTATGTGGATAGTGACCTTATTCGTTTCACTGAAAAGCTGAAAATAAAAAACTTTTTTACAAAAAAAAAATAACCGACTTCCCAAAACACTAAAAAGCAAAAAAAAAACTAATTTTAGGTGCATCGGCCTAGAAGTCGGTGGCAAAATTAACTCAGAGACATCCATTAGACACCGACTTCTAGGCCGATGCACCTAAAATTAGTTTTTTTTTGCTTTTTAGTGTTTTGGGAAGTCGGTTATTTTGTTTTGTAAAAAAGTTTTTTATTGAATACTCTTGACAACAATGCATTTGATTGACAGCATTTGTCATTTGTCGATTTGATATCATCTTTGATATTGATTCTTTGTTGTCATTCATCACCACTTGTTTTGTCTGGCAAGATGGCAGAGATAGCAAAGGCTTTGCTTTAGAATACTAGGCATTTCATTAGGCTTCATCCACTTGAAATTCACCATTTATGAACTTTATTCACATGATCATGTCTTTAGATAAATTCCACTCAAGCAATGAAAATAATATCTATTCAACTAAAAACTGAATCAAATACTCTACTTGACCTAATAGGACCTTTACATACTCTCAAAAAGGTTAGCCATTTAGTACCACTCAGGCAAAAAAAATTACGAAACACAAAAACTTATTTAACGTGATCAAAGAGTTTTCTTTGACATTGATAACTTACCTACATTTTTAATACTTACAACAAAATTAACTTATCTATCTCTTATTCACAAAGATATCTCAAAGTCGGCCATTGAAGTGACAAGAACTTGAATGAAAATAGGTATATTTTGAGCGAAATCTCTTTGAAGGACAACGTCGGGCTTTTTAAGGTTTTGTTACAAAAAAAGGTAGAAATAATATTTTTGTGGCGATTCTGTGTTATCTAAGTATAGCGGTTGTAGGATTGGTGGAAGTTATTTTTGTTTAGAACGTTCTGAGGTAATACCATAAGTATGAAAGGATAACAAAGGGTTCATGTTAAATTAATAAGTGTCCAATGGAATTAACAAAGTCCTTGTCGCAAAAAAATGAGATTGCAAGATTTCGTCCTCATGTAACATATTGTTCCTTTCCTTTTAAGATATGTGGACCATAGTTTCCATAGTTGATGATAAAGGTTTAAATAAGAATAAAATAAAAATACGATAAAAGGGTTTTCGATCGCTGAGCTGGTGAGAATTTCATCATATTTGATTCATAGGCGCTACTTCAATTAAAATCTGGTATTTGCCCTGTATCTATACTAATATTATAAAGCTAAACAGTTTGTTTGTTTGCTTGAATGCGCTAATCTCAGGAACTGCTGGTCCGATTTGAAAAATTCTTTCAGTGTTAGATAGCCCATTTATCGAGGACGGCTATAGGCTACTTTTTATTCGGGTTCGTGCAGAGGTTCCCACGGGATGCGGGTGAAACCGCTGCCAGAAGCTAGTTAGGTATAAAAAGACAGGAATAGAATCCTCCGAACCTTCACCAAGAACCAACGCTATAAAAAGTTCAAATAAAAAAAGAAAAAAATCGATAGGCATAAGGACTCTGGTCGGTTGAATTTTAATGAAAGTTAAAAAAGGTTTCTCTTTGAAAAGTGTTCAAAGTGAAGAGGGTTTTACCTACAAACCTAAGTTTTCTATTACTGTTACTGGGTCGGTATAGACATATTTCTAGCTTTTGAACGTTGCTTACTTTATAGGAATTGCCACTTTGATGTTATATTTTACTAGCTTCTGCCAGCGGTTTCACCCGCATCCCGTGGGAACTACTTCCCGTACCGAGATAAAAAGTAGCCTATAGCCTTCCTCGATAAATGGGCTATCTAACACTGAAAGAAATTTTCAAATCGGACCAGTAGTTCCTGAGATTAGCGCGTTCAAACAAACAAACAAACTCTTCAGCTTTATAATATTAGTATAGATTTTAAGAATACATAACCTTCTACATGGCATTGCTAAATAGAGATCAGAATATTTATACTCAAGTGTAACTCACGATACTGAGAACTTCATTAAAAGTTACATGAGAGTATTCGCTAAAATCTTGACATAACCAGTAAAATTATCCTCCAAGCCATTTTCCCAACTATATTGGGGTCGGGTTCCAGTATAACCGGATTCAGCTGAGCACCAGTGTTTTACAAGGAGCGACTGCCTATGTGACCTCCTCAACCCGGTTACCCGGGCAACCCAATACTCTTTGGTTAGCCTGGTGTCAGACTTACTGGCTTCTGACTATCCGTAACGACTGCCAAGGATATTCAATGACAGCCGGGACCTACAGTTTAACGTGCCATCCGAAACACAGTCAATGGTGTCTAAGATATACTTAGAAAGTACGTACAAACTTAGAAAAGTTGCATTGGTACTTGCCTGACCTGGGATCGAGCCCGCGCCCTCATACTTGAGAGGCTGGTCCTTTACCCACTAGGCCACCACAACTTTTTTCTTTTTTGCACTTCAAAAACAAAATTCATAAATAATTCCCAGTACAAAACATTTGGACTTTCATTAAGTTTCTCCTCTCCTCCCAACTTATTCGTCAGAATATAAATCATAACAATGTATTCATACAATTGTGAGTACTTCATTACCTTCCTGAAAGCGTTTCTGTGTTCCCCCTCATAAATATGATTGCCTTGCAAAAAGTATGGTGTTTATTAAATATTTCTGTTGTTGAAGCTATGGTTTTGTTATTTGACAACGCTATTATAAAAGTTGAATCTTCCTATTGAGGTTTTATCTTATGAAAGCGATAAATATACTCAAACACATTGTCTTTGTAAGCTCAGAAACGTTTGCTAGTGACCGAGTCGTCACGTCATACAAAAACAATGTATAATATGTCACCGGAAAATAATTCAATTTATCTCTTGTTTAGAGTCCTACAAAAGTTAAAAAAAATACTAGAAAGATAAAGTTGCGGTTATTGCTGTTTTCAAGTGGTATATACAGTCGTGGTCACATAATTAAAGACACTGTTGGAATCTTAAATTGCCGCCGCATTTTATCTGTATTTCTTTTTTCTGATTGCTATTGGAACTTTTTTTTCTATTTTAAAATATTTAAGAGGGCATTGTGAAATATTAAAACTAAAAACTATCTTCAGTGATCCTCCGCGACAAGTTTTTTTTCGCTTTATCCGAATCTCGAGCAGTATGAACCATAACGTGGCCTGGCCATATAATTAAAGACACTCAATTTGCTCAGAGGAAGAAATGCAAATTATTAATATTATTGATGGTACTTTTCTATAACAACATTCCCTACACTATAACTAAGCATACTAATGAGTACAAATATTTGGTTTATTTCGTTTTACCTCAATGACAGCACGGCATCCCTAAAAGTGCAAGCGGTCAGTTTTGTTTTAAGTCGCTACGGTAATTTTCTTCCATGCTTCATAAAAATGTTTGTAAAATTGATCAATGTTTCATATATGACTTATCGCCATTGTGTTTTCTGGCCGATTACCAGTTTTTTTCTATTAAATTTGCAATGGGCCAAACCAAAACCGTCATAAGTTGCTCAATCAAAGAGTCCTTTTTACTACTCTTACAGTGTTTTTCAGAACATTTCTAATTTGGAAAGCGCTAAGGACCGGTAAATTATGCTTAGCATATAACTAGATGCTTATTTTTAAAATATTATAGTACTTGAATTCGTCTATTTTTAATAATATCTTTCTAAAGGATCACCACACCAAGTAGTGGAGAGAAGCCCCACACTATTACTTTTTCGCCTCCTATGCTTGAGAACTTTCTTGGTGTACTTTGGTTCCATAACATGTTTTGGAGGTGACTAAAATCAATTCTGTGTTTTAGAATTCATCAAATCCCTTTGTTTTATCAGATAAAAAAGTGATTTTTCAATACTTGTTCAGAGCAACTTTCACCTTTGATAGAAAACACCAACTACAGTATGGACACGCGGTGCTTTTCCAAAAGTAACATCTTCCGATACCCATGCCTTACAGCTTTTCCCGACCCGGTTGTAGTCTAAAAGTTCTGCAGACACAATTGTCGTCCTTTTAGCATTAGATGACTCCCAAAAAAACCAGTACCGAATCATGTAAATGGTTCACTATTTGCCTATAGCACCGCCTTAAAGTCTGTTTGAGGACAAGTTTTCCTTGGGGTCGGTTTTCAGTTGTTCTCAAACCTTGCCTTTTTTAGTGCCCTTGATAAGGAATCTTTAATAATAAATTTCTTACCATGTTCTTACTACAGATCAAGTGGTATGAATAAATCCGCATGTCAAAACTTAATTTAAAAAAGCCCAAAACATTTTACTTAGCAGAATTTTTGTTCTAGTCTTATTGATAGGACTAAAATGAAAATTTTTAATGAAAGAAACCTAAATTATTACCTAATTCGAGTTATTATAAGTGTTTTACTCACTTCTAAAAAAAGTATGGCAACTATTTTTATCTTGCGTTTTTTTTTCTTAACTGGGCTTTAACTGTCTTTAATTAGTTGACCAGCCAAGTATCAGCTACAATAGTTAGTGTTCAGTTCCCATAGAGCGTTATGTCTAAAGTATTAAAGAAAGTAAATATTTTTTGTCCTTAATTTAAAGAACACAATGTAATGTTTGTTTTTTTAATAATAATAACATTACATTTTATACTGTGCTTAAGCTCATGTCAGTACCATAACTATTTATTTCACTTCGAGTTGGGGGTGTCTTTAATTATGTGACCATGACTGTATGTACTTACACAAATATGGCTCAACTACTTTAGTGAAATAAAACATCTCTTTCGTAATAGGAACAATTTGGAGAACACCTACAACTTTCTAGCTTTATATCTCCAAAACCTAATTAACAGATTAATTTAATCCTATACTTCAATGGGATTTCCATAAAATACATTTCAAAGGGAATTAAAACGTAGCAACACTAGACTGTGTTAGATGAAAATTCGTGTCAAACGCGTAACGAGTTTTCTGTCATGTAGTGTAGTTTAAGAGTACCTACCCTCACTGCAAACTTTGAGTAGGCTCATAAATCATTATCATCCCTACTAATATTATAAATTCGAAAGTAACTCAGTCTGTCTGTCTGTTAAGCTTTCACGTCTAAACCACTGAACTGATTTTAATAAAATTTGATACAGAGAGTTGACCTTGAGAAAGTACATAGGATAGTTTTTATCCCGGACTTTTGAAGAATTCTCTTGGAAACGCGATATAACATCAGAAATGTGGCCGGTATCAGACAGACTAAAAACTTGTATTGAATTCACGATTTCCTAAAAAAATATTTTTTTGAACCATCTGGTCAACTGTCGGCCCACTGTTTAGTCTACAGTCTGCAACTCTTAAACTGGTTTATTTTCCCTTGTTTGTGGAGACAGCCGTTTTAAATGGTTGCTGTGAAATGTTAAACAGGTTTTCTAGTTTAGTGCGATTTTTATCCTTTGATAGTTCTATGGGGAGAGATTATCTAATAGGATCCTTGCGACTGCAACTGTTTGACTTTGGCTAGAATCTATTCAGTTCGTTTATACTGAAATTAGGTTTTATTTTCAGTTTTATTTGTGTGTGTGTGTGTGTGTGTGTGTGTGTGTGTGTGTGTGTGTGTTTGTGTGTGTGTGTGTGTGTGTGTGTATGCGGCATCGTAGCTCCCAAACGGATGATTCGATTGTAATGCGGTTTTTTTTGTTTAAAAGGAAAGTCAGTCGAGAGTGGAAAGTTTGGTGGAAATCGGTTCAGGTAATCAGCTCGTTTCTTAGGTGTAATAGGAATGTTACACGCTCAGTTTACTTGCAAGCTTATGTGGGATCTGAAATTTGAAACACTAATGTCTTCTAGAACCACTGAACTGGTCTGCTGTTAGGGCACGAAGATAGGAGACGTAACCCTGAACTGCTTTTTAGTAAACCCATCGAGTTTGGGCTCCTTGAATTTGTCTTGACTAGTTCTCTTCATGTTTCTAATTGACGAGAACCTGATGCTGGAAATGGGATGTGGCGGATGAAACCCTGGAATGCCGGAATGAAACGGATAAACCGATTTATATTTTTGCTGAAAATCTAGAATGACCAAAGGTTAATCTCCCAGAACCAGTTTGTGATGAGGATTGTTAAACAGCTTCCTTTGGCCGAGATCGCATATAGCGACCCCATCTTAAAATAAAAGAAATTAAATGAAAGAAGGAAAAATTAAGGAGCTCCTTCAAAAAGCAGGAAAGAATATTAAATTATAAATTTAAAAAAAAGTACGCAATTATTATGACAAAAGGTTAAAAACGCTAAGCAAAAAATAACTTTTAACACTACGTAAGCATGTACCAACTAAAGCATGTCAGACTAAACTTAATTTTGACGTGTCGGGGGACCTGTGTTTCGTGTAGAATACTTATCCGATAAAATACCTAATCTAAAGAATTATACCCAATTCTCTTTTAGGGTCGATAGCTTGTCTTGAGCAAAAATTTATCGATGTAACGTAATTTCTTTCGGGTTAACGCTTTTGTTATCCGCAAAACCAATCTACGAGGTCTTTGTGAAAAAACTGATTATAATTGAGGAAGAATTTTATTGATCAATATCTATTCAAGTTTTGCAAAAGACACTGTAATATTAACTTGTTCTAAGATCCTCATTAATGACTTATTTATATGATCATTTAATAATATTATATTTCACGATTGGTCACGTAGTATCTAATGTAAAATTGACTCGAGTTTGTTTCGGTGTTTCTTCACAAGGTAGTCTGGTAGGATATATTAAAATTTATCGACTTCGTCTTGCTTTTAAAGAGTAGTGATTTAACGTTTGATCTCAACCACAATGGTTTGCAAATAACAAAATAAATATTATTTCTTGTTAACTATTTGCTGACTATCTACGGTTTCCGACTATTACTTCTAAGATATTTGTACTCATGAGATGATAGAGATATATACCTAGACTTCGAAACTAACCAATCATCACTGTCAACTTAACTTTAAAAATCAGTCAATCAACACAGAATTTACTTATCCCCCTTCAAAAATAATGTCAGATATTGTTGAAGTATCCAATTGTGTCTATCCTAAGGTACTTATGTATTCACATCATTGACGTACTTAGGAAGCCGTCTACCCATCGTCTACCCTCGTCAGTTCCTGTGAATGGGTAAGACAAATGAGCATGGTGACATAAAAGGAGCAATGGGGATGAAACCCATCATTTTATAAATATCGGTTTTCAATAATATGGGGTTTATTTTTAGAGTTTTGGAAAAGATAAGAATGAAGAGCTCTGATGACATGATACGGTTAAGCAACGCTTGGCGTGGTCGGTACATTCATGAGTGCCTATGCGACCATCTTATCCCATCTATACTAATACTAGCTTTCGCCCGCGGTTTCACCCGCGTCCCGTAGCCGGATGGTGACAAAAACTATCCTAAAACCTTCTCTCGGGTCTAAGTTACCTCCCCTCTAATTTTCAGCCAAATCGGTCAAGCCGTTTTCATGTTATGTCTTGACAACGGAAAGCGGGTTTCATTTTTATATTTATATATCTACACTAATATTATAAAGAGGAAAACTTTGTTTGTTTGTTTGGTTGTAATGGATAAACTCAAAAACTACTGGACCGATATTAAATATTCTTTCACCATTAGAAAGCTATATTATCTGCGAGTAACAGGCTATATTTTATCCCGGTGCGGGCAGTAGCTCCCACGGGACGCGGGTGAAACCGCGGGAAAACGGCTAGTAGATAATAAAGAGGAAACATTTTTTGTTTAGGGTACAAATAGTACAAAAGGCTCCGAAACCACTACAAGCTACACTTTCCCCGAGTAACATGGGCTATGTTCTACTCATAATACCTACCGGCAGAAGTTCCCACGGGACGCGGGCAAACCGCGGGGAAACAACTAGTGCAAAATATTTTGAATATTTGTGTTACATTTTACTTTTTACCTACCTACATTTTATAAAGGTTTTTATAGTCCTGCATATTTATATGTATAAACAGATTTGAAAATGAAGCTGAAATATAATTACCCGAGTATAACAGTATTTTGTTGATTAAATTCTCTCCCCTAAATAAAATAATATTATTGTAGTTTTTACCAGACTGTACCAGACAATCAACTAAATTATTATTCTTTTTCTCAGTCAAATATCTCTTGATCAATCAAAGGATAAAAAACTTAAGGCGACGAATTGGTCAACAATAATTCCATAACCGGCACGCGCATCTAAGGCGCCAAAAGGGGTCGGAGCGTCTGAGCGGGGCGAGGATAACAATACGCGCGCTAGCTTATAACTAAAAGTCGTAAGCGACAAAATGGTTTTGTAATTTTATTACTTAGAAATGATAATTTGATAAAAAATCCGTCTACAATTTTAAAGAGTATGTATATACTCAACTACTAAAACAGTTAAGAGGCTTAAATCGGTCCCGTTTGCCCATAATATGTGAATCTCTTTTTAAAAAGAGGTATGTTTGATATATTTTTCTCTGTTATGAAAGTTACCTAATCATGTTTTGACGTCTAACAAAATAAGAACTTTCAGGTAACCAAGTTGTATTTTGATCCGTTTTGTATTTACTGAGAAAAATTGAGATCCTTGGCGCCAAAAAATCCAATGCGTCCTCTTAAGTACGTTTCAACCCAAATGTTGACTAACTTAGGTAGCTAAAGTGGCATAAAGAAAACCATTGTACGATAGAAACATTCCAGACATTAATCAAAAACCTTTTGAAGTCCGGTATTGTATGTAAGGGCACGTTTAGACCAAACAATCAAAATTTGAGTTAAAACATAAGCATTGTTTTGGACTATTTTAACATTTTATACTATCAAATAATTAATGTAACAATTCGCAATTATTCTCTAATTGGTGACCGCATTAAAATAACCGCATTAAAATAATTTGGTGGGTTGGGTTGGAATGAGCAATTGAAAAAGTCGCTTGGTATAAACACACCTTAAGATCAAGATACAACTCTTAAGGACCTTTCGATAAAATACCCTGAATTTACCTTTTCCTTTCTTTCTAAAAAACATGGATTCAATTAAAGAGTTGTCGTTGTTTTCATATAAAGTTTTCTCAAACCTTTTCGGTACAAAGTTTTTGATTGGATCGAGTTGTGTTTTGTTTTTGGGTCGAATAACTTTATGTACATGTAGAATTAGGTGTAGATAAACTACCAATTTTTGGATCATTTAATAAACATGTTAGATGGTTTGTGTTGATTTTATCTATGGCCATCAATACTCAATATTAATTATAGTTATTATCATTCCATATGTTATATAGGCGCTACATTTTATAAGATGGACACATTATGGACCCAGTAGGACAGCTTATAGATGATGAGTCTTCATCTTTGTATCCTTATTTTGTTCATTGTTTTAAACGAGAATTTATAACAGACATACAGTAAGTAACTTAGGTTAAATTCGTTTTATGATTTTTTTTACCATTTTACCAACCTGAACAAACATAATATTATACAATCGGGGTTTATAACTTAAGTTTGTAGAAATCTGACTTTGTTATCTCTAAAGTTTCTGCGGTGATTAGGTTAATAAGTTTCACATATTACGACCGATCTACTAAATATTTATGTTTAACTTTTAGCAAAGTTCTTACCAATTAATTGCTCTATATACAAAGATAAGTAATCAGCTAAAACTTTGCAGACGTGGTCTATTACCAAAAAAAATAACAATCAAGACTTGTTTGTATTTTTTCAGTAGCCATATACGTATTTTGAACGTCATGAAACCACGTAATTTTTTTCTCTTTTAGGATAGAAAATATTATTATATTGTAGCGATATTAAACACAGAAACATTTTTCAAAACTTGGCCACTACCGGTATTAAAAACCAAAATTACTTACTCTGACGATACTTTACTATTTTTAGGTTATCTGTGAGAAAAAAATCTCTAGTGTGTGTATGTACTAAGGCTCGTGCTGAAAAGGGAAAATGTATTTTAATTTAACGAGATACTTTTTTTTAAACACGGCTTATAATTAAAGTCTACAATATCTTCATAAGTGAAGCTCAAAGGATCATATTTGTTTTAACTCGTTTGGTTATAAACTTGTTAAACGAACAAAGTGTTGCTAATATTCGATCTTGTTTGACTTTGTAGTGTTTATTAGATTTTGTTATAAAATGAAAACGATTAAGTGTGTATAAAACGATTTTAAGATGTGCTTACTACATGTTTTGAAGCTTTTTGCTTTGAGCTTATTAAAAATATGTATATCGAATAATAAGTAGGTAAATCGTAAATATTAGAGATATTTTTTTAGACATTCCTCTTAAAAAAACTGTCTCAGTTTACCTACCACGATGACAAGTCAGAGAATTCAGTCTCAATATAATATGACATGTCATCGACACGAAAGAAGAAGAAGGATACTTACGAACTACCACGCTATGTGTAACACCAACTCTTGCTTATATACCTCTTGCTTTGGTGGGTGTCATAAAATACGAAGGTTTTATTAAAAGTTGCTTCAAGAAGCACGGTTTTTTTGTCACGTAGGTACTTGAGACTTAAGACATACTTAGCTCTAGGTTCCGTCGCTTATTTCATTCGTGTCCCGTATGTACTTCGCCCTTGCGAATAAAAAGTAGCCTAAAACCTCCTTCCTCGATAAGTAAGTGAACTATCTAATACTGAAAGTTTTCTTCAAATGGAACCAGTATTTCCTGAGATTATCGCGCTCAAGCAAAAGAATAATTTAAAAACATTTTTCAGTTTTACGATATTAGTATCGATTTATGAATAGCATTAAGTTGAAATCTCAATATTAAGTAAAAGTTCTCTATTGGGCGGAAAAAAGCGTTAAATCGGTAAAAACTTGAGAGAGTTGAATTAAAATAACAATCCAGAATTTATTTAGAAATATATTTGCTTTAGCATTTTTATCCATCTGTAATTTTAATACCCTTTTTGTAGGACATAAAAATACATTTGCCCTTTATATACGGTATTTACATATTTTATTACTGTTGACATTTCTGCTGCTATTTTGCAGATTACCGAACGTATCTGTCGCATCCAGATTTGTACACAGAATATTGGCACTGATTGTGACAGGAAATTGACAGGCACCCACTTCCATTCGCACTATAAATGTCGGCTTTCTGACGTACATAAATGTGTAACAACTTTAAGCATCCTTTATCCTTAGTGGGATTATGAGTGAAAAAATACCCACACAATTTTAATGATAGCAGATGATATTACAGCGCTTTCACAACGGCTAAAACTGTGGTTTTCTACGCGCGCCACAACGTTTGAATCGGTAGTTGTCAATGATTCGTTTGGAAAAATCGACCGAAAAATTCGCTGGTGTAAAAGCGCTGTAAGGATTAACACTCGTCTCTGTGCCCCTTACACAAATACATACGTGCTGCTTTGAAATCAATACAAGTGTTATGTGTTCCTTTTCGGAGCCATTTGACTTTCTAAGAATACTAAGTAATCAGACATCACTGGGTATCGGTGAAGGAAAAGATCATTAGCAAGTACATACTGTTATAATTACTTGTACCAAAACAGTTCATACCCAATTTTCATATCACCATACCATATCAATTTGTACAAGCTCACCAATTCAAACGTAACAATAGGTAAAATATTTAAATAGGATTCCCTTGGTCAGCCGGCAAACCCAGTTGAATAATGTAATGTTCTAACTTACATAACCGTAAAAAGATAAAAGGAAGGTACGAAACCTTGATCAAACCCTGTGGGTTGGAACGTATCGTTACAGTAGAAGAAATAAAATTGGGGTACATGAATGAAATTGCGAATTTTAAGTGAGGGTTTTGTTTGTTTAGCTCTTATTGGTAGGTATTGTAGAGTACTTAGTTAGAAACTTTTTCATTGTAAGGTTTTATTTATTACTAGCTTCCGCCAGCGGTTTCACCCGCATCCCGTGGGAACTACTTCTCGTACCGGGATAAAAAGTAGCCTATAGCCTTCCTCGATAAATGGGCTATCTAACACTGAAAGAAATTTTTAAATCGGACCAGTAGTTCCTGAGATTAGCGCGTTCAAACAAACAAACAAACTCTTCAGCTTTATAATATTAGTATAGATATTTTGGTAGTGGCCGGACAATTATTTAAATACGTTCCATGAAAAAGAATAGGATTCGAATTTTTATACTGAAGTTGTCACTTCACCACACGAGCTCGTACAATAAACGTCGTAATTTCAAAATCAAGTTTTTCATTTGAGCAAGCGAGCAGTCTCCCGGTCCTACAGTATGTTCTATGTCCTTGAATTGAGGTGGTCGTATATAGAGGGGAATATGTAGAGCTTAAAAATAAAATGTTCTGTATAAAATTAATGGTATCTTAACTGCAGGAACGCGTAAAGAATGCATGCTTAGATTATTATCCATTAAAAAATTATTGCAACACTGAATATTAAGTGTTCTTAAGCAATCAAATCGAAAATCGTTTAATTAAGAGAGATAAGGAGAATTTCCCGTTTTAGTAGGTAAACAATACTTTTTCTACGTTCATATTTAGAAAAATGTTAAAGTACTAAAAAAACCGAAGACGTATTCTTGCAGAAGATATAAATATGTGTTATCTATTCAACCATAGCCAGAAAATATATATGCGTTGATTAACTTACATGTTTATTCATATAAACGTTCCACTAACATACATATTTACCGTTACCAAAACGTATAAACTCCAGAACCTAGTTAGTACTTTCCAAAATAACCGTCTGCCACGGGCACTGAAACTTCCTAACTTCACAAACGTTAAAACTTTAATGAATCGCGAATATTCGCGGAGCAATTTTCATGAAATGGTAATTCTAAAAAGGTTTTCATTAAGTACTGAAAAGGTTACAGATCTACATTTTTGTATTGAAATGCTAAATATGCTACAGTCTTTTGAAATAGACTCAAATTGTGATCTCGTCTGCCAAGCCTTTTTCCCTACTATGTTGGGGTCGGCTTCCAGTCTACCAGATGCAGCTGGGTACCAGTGCTTTACAAGGAGCGACTGCCTATCTGACCTACTCAATCCAGTGATCCAGGCAACTCAATACCCCCAGGTGATCAAATACGATTGTTCCCAGGATTTTTGATTATGTCAGGTGTATGTAAAACACGTCGAGTCGCGTGTGTAAAATATATATCTGGCTGATAAAGAAAGCCGTATAAAAATCTGTTCAGTAGTTTTTGAGTTTACAACGAACAGGCAGATTAGTACACGCAGCTAGGGACTTGTCTTTATGTAGGGAGGGGTATAATTTACCAGAAGATAATAACTTCATTAACTATGGTCCAGTTTCATGAGCCTGCTATGTATTCTATAATTATTATTGATGAAGAGGAAATAGAGACAATGGATAATTTCCCTAATGGGGAAAACCCAATTTACTCGAACCGTAGTTTGATTACGCAACACGAGGCAATTATAATGACCAGTATCTGTGTAGTATCCTTACGAATATTACAAACTATCCGTTTTCACCCGCGTTCCGTGTTAACTATTGCTCGTACCGGGATAAAATATAACGTATGTAACTCGGAAAGAAAGCTTTCCAACAATGAAAAAAAAAAAAATCAAATTGGTTCAGCAGGTTCGGACCCTTAGGGTACAAAATGTTTTCTCCTTATATTACCTTTAGTATAGACCAGATTCCACCAGCAGTTTTCCTCAGCCTTAGCCTCTCTCAATGAATAGGCTATCAAACACTGCAAGAAGTTTTCAAATCAGTGCAGCAGTTCCTGAGGTTAACACTTTCAAACTAGACAAGGGAACGATCTCTTCAACTTAGGAAAATGAATTTGTTTGTATTGTTTGGCTAAACTAATTTGGATAAAATCGAGGGAAGCAAATAAAGGATATGGATGAATGGTATGAATAGTCGACTATACCTAAATGTGTATTATGATATGCAACGGTTGTTATGTTATGATATGTATTAAAACATTTGTATCAATATTTACATCGTTATTTCCAAACAGACCATTGTATAGTCGTAACAATGTTGTAACTTATATCATAACAAATACACATGTCGCTTGTATTCAGTGGTGCAAAACTTTTTATTAAAATAAAGTTAAATACAAGCTGTTGATTTGCATCCGTGCCATAGTCAAGGACGTAATTATACTAATGATTCTCAACCCAAATCAACAAAAAAATTGGTACAAAATTTTTTGATTTTAATTTTTTTGGGAAATCCGTCAATGTCATCTAGCCGTATTTAAACTTGGCGCGTGTGTTACTGGCCTTAAAACCGTGCTGCGCTCACACATCAACACCTTGTATACTTTTTGAAACACGCATTTTGTAATACAATGTTTCCGTTACACTTTTCAGAAAACATAACAAAATGTGCAGCCCGCTATTAGGGAAATAATCTTTCTGATGCCTTGTAAGACTTCCAAAGATCTGTTGCCTGGGTAACTGGGTTGAGGAGGTCAGATAGGGCAGTTGCTCCTTGTAGAGCACTGTTACTCAGATACATCCAGTTAGATTGGAAACCGACCCTAACATACATAGTTAGGAAAAAGGCTCGGAGGATGATGCCTCTGACAATGGTCGTAATGGTCTTAAAAAAGTAATTATTCAGCAATCCCCATTGAGCTGGTGTATTCATCAATACTTCTCTATGTAACAAGAGGCCTTTTTTGTAACATAGGGACTAAGAAAAATTCTATAAATAAGTCTATTCGTATTTGCTCTACGGCCTACAGTTCGCGTCAAATATCTTTGGATTTCTGAAGTTATCCATTTGAGACCTTACACATTTGTTCGTGTAGGTCTTACAGAGAAGATTTTTTCGTCCAAACGTGGTCACGTGGTCACTTTAGGCTTTACTAGAGGTATAGAGATATACTAGACATAGGTATAGTATAAATATACTAGAGGTATATATAGCACTGCTGTCCATATACGAGGCATCCAATAGCGAACTTTAGAAATGCAAAGCTAACTAACGTGTATCTTACTAGTTTGATGTTATACGTCAAATTGCGCAGTAGGTACACAATTTATTTCCTCAAAACATTCACTGCGCAACGAAAACACCGAACTACATACTCTTCAAGATACATATACTATAGGCACCCAATATTTCATTATCTCGACAACTTCCCGAGGTGTGCAAAGCGAAGATTAATCAGAGGAAGCTGAAGTGTTGGAAACAACGGGGACGCAGTAATTACATTACGACGAACAAAATTGTCGCACTGATTGTTCACAGAACGAAACGTACGTAGGTTTTTTACTCTGTGTTCTACTGTGGCCGATTGTTTGGAGAATAATTGGTAACGCGAATCGTAATTGTTTTTTTGCTGAGGTATGAATGTTGAGGCTTAATTTTAAGAGGATTTATTTACGGCGACTATTATAATATAAATTGGGGTAGAAAGTGTTAATTTTTGTGGTTTAGGGTTTAACCTATAGAAAAGTGGGTAAAGTCCAACATATATGTAATGAAACTATTTTTTATATAGGACCTTTAACAATGAAATATTTTAGATACTAGCCGGTTTCACTTGTGTTCCGTGGGAATGCAGCCCGTCCTACCTGGATAAAATATAGTATTTTCAAATTGGTTCAGCAGTTTCGGAGCCTGTAAGGTACATACAAACAAAAAACGTCCTCTTTGCTATATTAGTGTAGAAGTATATAATATAACAGAATTTAACTACAGTCGATTTTATACAGCTCAAGAAGTTTATTCCCGCCATCTCATCTATTTGTGTCTATTTATATTATCTAAGAAGCCTTCAAGGAAAAACGTTTGTACTCAAATGTATTAAAGGAACCAGGAAAAGGTTTGTCAAACACGGTCCTTCGGACAGCAAGGAGTATCTAATTAAACAGTCACAATTGTGAGGTGGCAAACAATCAAATTTTTACAAGTCTTCTATGAAAATTCTCACAACTGATTTAGAAATAAATAAATAGAGCTCTTAACAGTTGAAGAGTTCTTTTAGGAGAAGAAACTTCTAGCTGCAACATCAGGTTATTTTTAATTTTATTAATGTATGTTATCGGATCGAAATCATCATCATCATCATCATCTCAGTCATAGGACGTCCACTGCTGAACATAGGTCTCCCCCTTAGATCTCCACAGATACCTGTTGGAGGCGAGGCATCCAGCGTCTTCCGGCGACGTTTATAAGGTCAAATCGAAATATCGATGCAAAATTTTAAAGTCCTCGGTTTAGCGAAAATGTTCCAAATAAAGCTTAAAAGATTTGTCCCTCAGTATCTAGACTAGACTACAAGTTATTAAATAAAAGCTTGTAATTAAACTTTGATTGCGACGATAATTTACAGTTTAAAGATAGCTAAAATATCAATATTTAACTTCACTCTTCGTTTCCATAACAAACACCAAACTCAACAAGTTAAAAACGTAATCCTCTTTAATTAAATGCTCAATAAACAATTACTTATTTAACAAAAGGCATTGTTATTTAAAATCAATTAATAATTTCTTAACATCTTGTTGGAAACCTGCTCGCATTTCCAATAGAGCTTGTATTGCAACATCGATATTTCTCAAAGTTCTAACTTTTATCGATAAGTAGATTTCGTACAACTCTCAAGTTCCCAATGGACTTGTTTGATTTAGTTTTGTTAAAAATCGATAGAGTTTCATCGAATTGAAGTATAGAAATTATATTATCTGTGATTTAATTTTTTTGGTCCGTTAATTTTCAAAAGTTTTCAGAACGACCGAGTGTTAACAATCAAAAAGACTTTTGAAAACTAATTTAAAAAAGTGGAATACTGAGTGACATTAATAATTATTTTCTAGCTAAATAATTTGAACCAAAATTCTGTTACTTAACCTCTACAATATTTACTCTCAAAGTTAATTAATTAAATTAGTAACCTGACGTATGTTCTTCTAAAATCCTAGCCTGATACTTAGCGTCGGATTAGCCTGAAAGCCGACTCAACATAATTGGCAGCAAGTTTGTTCTAGGCAAGACAGCTGTCAGCTACTAAACGTCACATAGGTAAAATACACTTTATAGTTAAGTATATCCTCGTTTACCTAATAAAAATTTTAATTTAACCGAAAGTTCCAGTCAATGGTATCCACAAATGTGAGACCTTACGTATTTTATTTGTTATCAAATATATACGTAGGCTCTATTCCACCTATTATTTGATTGGTTTTATACCTCTATATGCTCGTGTTTTTAAGAATTAAAGTTAAAATGAGATACCAGGACCTGTACAATTTAATCTACTTAGAGTTAAGGTACCTACTCGGTAGATTAAAATGTACTGTGTACTATATAGGTACTGTTCCAAAAATCCATTACAGCAAAACTCCAACCACATCCCATTAAAATTGTACACGAAACAAAACGAAAAGTAGGTAATTGCGTATTATCTTGTATCTGAATACACTGGGTTGCATTAAAAATGTACGCCGGTAATATTACGCTGTTGGTATCCAAGTTTATTTCCAGCGAAACACACATGAAACCATGCCTCATATAATTTGCATTGCAGTGTAAACTGTGACAGTAGAACACATGTATCATTTTATATTTGCTTAACACACAGTATTATTTTAATAACATTATACTGGCACAGAATGTACTTATGTAGTACTTGCTCGAAATAGTATTAAGTAATTCTAGGGTTGATCTCTCGGCTGGGAAAATTGTCGCTGGCGCTTTTCTTAAGATGTTTCTAAGAAACACTCCGAGAGAAGATAATGAACACCATTATCCTGTCTTTTAAGTTCTTGGTAAAATCTAGTCATCGTGTCAAAATTATTTTCCTAACTACTAACAATAAAGACACGCACATTTCTGTAGTTTTAGTGCATTGCTGACTTCAAACTTCTTTTTGTTTATAATGGTAAACAAATGGTTCCAGATAGAACAAAACTAAGTTTTAGTCGTTAATCTCCCCCTGCTTGCTTTTTGAAGGCGAATTCGTTCCTACCAAAAAGGAATAGGTTCGAACCGCAATCCGCTAAGCCGTGAGTGCTGTTGTCATAGCTGCATTATAGTACACATTTTGATTTGTGAAATACACACACTGCAAACGTTTAGAGGTGATAATATTATATAAAAGGCTTCTTGTATTTCTTCGGCTTCCATGCGAGGAAAGCCGGTTCACGTTATATTGTTAAGCGTATATATTTGTTCATCTATCATGAGGTATTCTATGGCTTCGTAAATATTTGATCAAGAGAAACTGCTATGCAATTATAGCGATGGTTTTGATATGATATTTTATCTGTAGACTAGCTTCTGCCAGCGGTTTCACCCGCATCCTGTGGGAACTACTTCCCGTATCGGGATAAAAAGTAGCCTATAGCCTTCCTCGATAAATGGGCTACCTAACACTGAAAGAAATTTTCAAATCGGACCAGTAGTTCCTGAGATTAGCGCGTTCAAACAAACAAACAAACTCTTCAGCTTTATAATATTAGTATAGATATAACATTTAGGAAATAGTTACGTTTGGTATGTAGGCATTTTGTTTTTGTTGAAATCTTTTTACAAAACGTTTAGCAGCTGCAACTGAGCCTAGAAAATGATAGTTTTAAAACAAGCATGTCTTAACTGAAAACCACCAAACGCGTCAAAACCAGCCTTTTGTTCCATGTGTTTATAACACAATATATAACTGTTATATATTTAAATACAATTTTTACGATAAATTGAACGACAATAGCAGACCAGAATATTTTTTGTCTCCAAACCATCCATAGGATCAATATTCATGTTAGTGTAATTTATCCATATTAATATAGGAGCAGTACATTAAAATTATACAAAGTACAACAGTATAGTTACTAAAATACTATGTTATCAATAAATAAAAGTAAAGAAATCCCTTAATTATTTCACTCAAGCTCGCTAAACCTTTCGACAAAGCCTTGCTAAAATATCAATTAAATTAAGGCCATAAAATCACTTTCCATTTTTTCAATATTACGGAAAGCCTTTCCAATTTATTTTACCTCAAAACCTCGTCATGATTTAATTGGAAATTATTTAAAAAATGGTCCAGCTAAACACGAATTAAACGTCTTAAAGTATTTAGTCCGTAAGTACCATGTTTGCACGTTCCACCATAGACAAAACAGCGTACTGTACCTGTTCACAAGATCTACATATTTATGTTATCTGTATTTTACAAATAATATAATGACTTTGTCTTAAGAGTAATTTAATCGTGTATTTTATATATAATTTCTGTCTTAACTAATTACAATCTTAATTACTGTCTAATCATTAATAGACGTCATGTTACGTGTATGTAATCCTATTTGGGTCAAATATAGGGGATGAGGGTGAACCCACACTATACGTGAGAGGCTTAAGGCATACCCAATTACAGGTACGAGGAAATATGTTTTCATTCCATAGTATAATATACCCACATTCAGAAATAACATCGAGTTTCTCCACCCGGTGCGAATGGTCTAATAACTTTTGCGTGAATTACAAACAAATATTTTGTGTTATTTATGAATTAATAATAAAAATATTGTTAATGTAAAATATTGTTAGGTAAGTCAGCTATAATATAAATGTGTTTTAAGAATAAGTGATGTGCGAAATTATATTAAAAATAATAAATTACCTGACAACTATATCTGCACGTCCATAACACACCCAGATAGCAAAACTTTTGTTTTAATCACACAAAACTATTCAGTACACCTATACTTAACAAGTCACACACAAAAACTAGAAAAACACTGTGAATTTCAGTTAAAACCACTAATCCTTTTACACATAAATATTTTGTTTAGATAAGGGCGAGATTCGATTTACGCGCGACGAGACGACCATCGCGGTGTGAAGCGACGCTACTCTGCCTCCATTTAGTCGCCTATTTGTTGTTCCCACTGCGCATGCGTGGTCACACTCGTCGAACAACCAACTGTATACGCACACAACACTGTGTCTACATCTATTGCGATTTGGACATTATAAAATGACACAGTGACAATTTATAGGAACAGCTGAAACACAGCTGTAGCACCAGTTTAACATGTCATGGAAAATTAAACTTTATATTTTTGTAATAAGATTTATTATTGTATACAAAATAAGTTTATGGTGGTGTTTTGTGGCTTGTACCAAAACGGTAAGCGCTACGGTTAACACTTGGATGGTATTGCAAAAATAAACACGACCGAATTTGATCATTCATGATTGCTTAAATAAGTGATGAACTTTCCCTTAGAATTTGTGTGGGTATTATTTTACTGTAACTACATTATTTATTCACAGGGTGTTTAGTTCAATAAAAATATTTTTGTCGTTCTAAATAAATACGGCGGGAAAAGAGACATATTTGGGGTAAAATTGAAAAAAAAGACCTACCTCCAGTCAACAAAACGGCGATTGATTTTTGCATCATAACTACATGCAAAAGAAAAGAGATTATCTATTAATTCATAATTCTTTATAAGAGATTATTATAAAGAGGAAAACTTTGTTTGTTTGTTTGGTTGTAATGGATAGACTCAAAAACTACTGGACCGATTTTAAATATTCTTTCACCATTAGAAAGCTATATTATCTGCGAGTAACATAGGCTATATTTTATCCCGGTGCGGGCAGCAGCTCTCACGGGACGCGGGTGAAACCGCGGGAAAACGGCAAGTAAATAATATGACGGTAATGATAACCCTAACCTATTAATTATTCGTAAGTACATCAGTTCTATATAATATAAACTGCCTCGTTGGTCTAGTGGTCGCACGCGCGGCTGCTGTGCTCGAGGTCTCGGGTTCGATTCCCGGGTCGGGCCGAAATCGCTTTGTGGGTTTTCTTAAACTTTCACAAAGCAGCCCGTAGTCTGGAAGTTGGTAATTGAATCGGCCGTGCATCGGAAAGCACGTAAATGTCGGTCCTGCGCCTGATCTCTTTCCGGTCGTGTCGGATTGCCGTCCCATTGGGTTATGAGAGTGAAGGAATAGGGAGTGCACCTGTGTCTGCGCAAATGCTCGTGCACTATACCTCTATGTCCTGCGCAGCTGACTGATCTCCTTAAATGAGAACAGCCGCCGTGGCCGAAATCGGCCGTGGACGCCATTATAATATAAACCCATAATTTACTATAAAAGTTCAGTACCCTCTAAACTTCTTACTTAAAAACTTTCCAACCGACTTAACATCTAATTAATGATGCTTAATTTGAATTTTAAAATAAAATAAAGTGGTGTGAAAACAATTATGTATTTTGGGCACAATTAACAATAATCCGCCTAGCACAGGGCATTGCCTGTCTAGGATTTCAGGTCAAAATCCGACCTGGAGGGCCAAAGAGGAAAGTTCAGAACAAGTCTGGAGAAAAGTAAATATTTGGTAGATTTTTCTTCATTAAGTGTACGGTAGGTAAACATTTTGAAAGTCTTTCAAAGTTAATAAGAATTGATTGGGCACTTTTTATGCTGATTTTATAGTATCTTGCACTCAAAATGGAGTCTTTAGTAACATAATTTGATGTTAGATATTTTATACGATAGATTTTTATTGGATGAAAAGTAAATATTTTTTTTCTTCTTATCCTAACTATCCTAACTTCCTAACTAATATTATAAATGTGAAAGTAACTCTGTCTGTCTGTCTGTCTGTCTGTCTGTCTTTCTGTCTGTCTGTCTGTCTTTTCTTCACGCCTATACTACTGAACCGATTTGTGTGAAATTTGGTACAGACATAGTTTGGAACTTGAGAAAGGACATAGGATAGTTTTTATTACAAAAAAATATAAAAATAAAAATAAAATTTATTTCGTACATATAGCGCCATCTATTGGTCAAACCAAAAATCACTATTCCACGCGAACGAAGTCGCGGGCAAAAGCTAGTACATTATATATTAAAACAGGTATGTAAGGTAAGTTACATCTATAATATTTTGATCTAATAATATCATCTATCTACTACACGTCTATTAATTAGAGCATTGTTCCTTATGAATAGCCTACCTTTACTGAGTAATACTTGTAATTATCCTCAACTATTAATTAGCAGGAATATTACCTCTACATAAGTACAACGGTTTGAGGTCTGTTGAACCTTACGTACATTACATTATTATGTGTAATAAACATCGTCTGAATAATATAGTAGTATTAATTTTCATCTGCGGTTTCACCTACGTCCCGAGAGAATTACTTCCCCCACGTGGATAAAAACATACCATGTTCCTTCTCAGACCAGACTAGACTACACGTGTACCAAATTCCATTGAAATCAGTCCTGTATAGTTTCAGCCACTTCCATGGTGAACAGTTAGTGAATATTATTTTCATACGTTCATATAGAACAATGGCTATATGAACACTTAGTCAAGACACAAAACATATTACTACTACAAAATATAAATATTTTAATCTCTCTTTAAAACGATGTTAACAAGAGACTCGTAAAAAGTTATATGAGGTTTAAAAGTAATAGTTGTAGTAAATCCCTGCGCAGTGCCTTCAGAGTGGAATCAGTCACGCCACGGGAGTTGTGACGTCATCACTTTGAAAGTACATGTGAGTGTACAGTGAACACTATTTTTGAACTAAGTCTGACCTTTAGTGGGCAACTTGAGTGGTTTATTTTAAGTGCCGTGCTATTCTTGTTAATATTTGAAATCTGAAAGAGTTTACGCAATCGCACAGAGATACGCAGATGGGTGGTGAAGAAGACGCAAAAAGATGTTAAACCAGAGTGCTGATTCCGAGTTTTGTGTGCGTTCGCAACTCGATACGTAATTATAAGTCTATTAAAATAAAGAGTCGTATGCTACGTCACATGATTTAGATATCACATATTCATTCATTTTGCCGGTTAATAATGCTTACACTCGCAAAAGTGAGCTGGAGTGTTATATGACCAAGCACCGATGACAGACTTTATTAAATAAACAATTCTATGATAAGTGCTACGTGATTCAATGGTATGATAATCTTCGCATCGAAAAAATTAACTTGCAAAACTCGCACTAGGCACTCTGTTCTGGCTTTGTCATTTTACATTAAACTGTAATTATTCTCCAAAACACACATACAACAATTGAGATGATTGTGTCATTTAATCATGACGATATAACCAAACTATAACCAGCCGTGAAATTGCCGTTCATTCGTCAAATCGCTTTGATAACTGGACATGGTTTGGTTCTCGTCATAGTTAAATGGTGCAACTCACCCTTAGTATTTACAAAGCAGATTTTGAACTACTGTCAAAGGCCTTACCATAAGGGATCTATACAAATATGCATACTGGATCCGAACAAACAACCTTTCTATTTATACATACCTGACCTCTGTAACACCATACGTACCCTCTACGTGACGTTGATTGAAACTCACGAGCGATTCCATGGAAAGTTATGGAAGGTAAGAACCCGTGGTTTATGATAAGTTATTGACAATTTATCCATCTAGTTTGGGTGTATGGTCAATAGTTTATGTATGGTGCAATGTGGGCAGCCTGCCCAAGATTTTTGAAATATTTCTGCTGGAACATATGTAAAGTGTAGTAAAGTGTCCACATTTCCAAGTAAGCTGATCTATTCAGATCATTAAATTGTAATAGACAGCTGTGATGCTAAGAAGTTTGTTCGTCAAACTTTCTTCTTGCCAGACCCTTCTTCAAAAAACCCT
Organism: Helicoverpa assulta; assembly: GCA_963856015.1. Taxonomy (NCBI): domain Eukaryota; kingdom Metazoa; phylum Arthropoda; class Insecta; order Lepidoptera; family Noctuidae; genus Helicoverpa; species Helicoverpa assulta. Next base: position 3,955,437 of record CAWLCW010000008.1, read on the forward strand.
TTCACCACTTTGTAATGTCCCAGGACATTACGAAGGTGCTGTCCAATGTAATTTCAGTAATATTTATCATGTAGGTAGATAGATAGGTATGTACATAGCTATAAGAGAAACGTCAAAAGAAAACAAATTAACGCACCAGTTTTGCTTTATGTCCTGTATCAACCTACAAAAGCAAAAGAAAGCAAATAATCGCCATTTTTATTGAACCGGCAATCTCCTAAACATCGTGTTTTATACAGGAATGAATTTTAAGCAGTGCGCAAAAAAAAACTGGAGGTCCAGAATCATTAACAGAACATATCTGCATCATCAGTAAAAAAATTTTTTTCATTCTTTTGTCCGCCCTAAAATCAGCAAAATATGGATACCAACTATTCTTACGCGCTTGGAGCAGCGCTCGCGTCAGTAAACCGGTTTCGCGTTGCCGCCGTGCCTACTATGACGACTGTGACCGTACAATCGGTTACAAAATAAACATCTTTCGCTATCAATAACTTTTGTTTTTTGTACTAAAACTCGACAAAATAAAAATATACGTATCTATAAAACTTATTTAACTACAAGTTGACAAAGTTTGCGCACTGGATAAAATTCATTCCTGTATATGTACTGTAACAACCTCTAAAAACAAAAGAAAGCAAAGAATCGCCATATTTATTGAACCGGCAATCTCCTAAACATCGTGTTTTATATTCTTCTCGATGGAAAATCCTGGAAATGTAACTTTTATAAACTTTGCAATCCTTTTGAGGATACCAAATGAAATATTGTCCTTCCGAACATCTTGAGGTGTTTGGGGAAAGTTTCGAATGTAAGCGGAGCAAGGTGCAAAACTTAGTGTTGTAAAGCTTTGAAACATCATAACTGTTGGGTTAACGGTTTTTTGAATTTTGGATGAAGTGTTCGGTTTGTTGGTTGCATGCTTTTAATATTCTGGTTGTAACTTCCATTTTATACATATAAATATCTTATGTTTTGTTCTGTCTGGTAAACTCTATTTTTTTGAACTATTTATAGTAATAGTAAATAGCTTCTTAATAATAAAGTATTTAAAAGCAACGTATCGCGTGACTGTAATCTTATTTACGGTACATTGAAAGAAATAAATATTATTTCTTTTTTCACTTTCAAGATTATCTTTTTCATTACGTTATTCATAAAATGTGTATGAGACGTATGACCTAGGTTATTTTCAGTCAGACCAAAGGTCATACTTTAAAAATAACCTAGGTTCAAAACCTCAGACGAATTACTCCCCATAGACTGAGCATAGCTTTACCTTTACCCATCTTGTTTACATTAAAAAAAAAATGGCGTGTTGTCTATTTTAAAGCGTAGGCCGGCGTAGACCTGCGTAGCCCAGTTGGCGCTACGCCAGGGGTCAATGACACTGCGTAGCAGCCCTCGTAGCAACTCCCTCCCGTCATAGTGTTGTTTGGGTATGTTTGTGATTATCGGTAGTTTGTTTTGATGAGTAAAGAAGACTTAGATTAAATAAAGTGATGATGATGTCCTAGTTGATTAGTGGCCAAGGCAGCTGCCCTCATATGAGAAGATTAGTCAACTGCGCAGGACATTATTATAGTGCACACAGCCACAGGTGCACTCACTATTCCTTCACTGTCATAGCCCGATGGGAGGGTAACCCGACACTACTGGACAGAGATCAGCCGCAGGCCTGACAATAACGTGCCAAATGAAGTATTATTGTAATAAACAAAAACGATCAGTATTTCTCATAAAATCAAACTCAGTATTTCTTCATAAACTCAGTAAATATAACGTGAATCGATGCAATCATACTAAACGGGGCACGTAACGCGTAATTTACAGCCTGTATAAAATACTACGCCGTAGCCAATCGTAGCCGCTACGAGGTCGATCGTAGCAGACTTTGCTACAAACGTCAAAGTTTGTACCGTCACTTCAAGTTCTATCACAATGTGTCGAAGTTTCGTCAGTAGTTTTATGAGGCAATCAAGAAACTGTTTTAGTAAGATGGTAACTTATTGGGAAGAAGCAATTATGACGCATTGGTCTTAGAGATGAGGAGATATAAAATAAGTTTGATTTGTTTTTTGTTTATTGACTTATATTTTTTTATTTCTTGACGAACATGTTGTTGATATATTTGAGAACTGTGACTAGATAATGCTGTTAATCATCATCATCATCATCATCATCAATCAAAGTTTTTAGTCAAATTATCAAACGTTTAGTCGTCTTGTAATATACGTACTACCATTAATATTCATACTGATTTATGATCACTAACAAACTATCGGCCGACTTAAAGTTTGCAGAGTTTTAAATAAATATGAATAATTAGCAAGTTTTGATACATTTCCATAATTTTCAGATACTGCTACGAAAATACATTTCCATTTTTTTTTATCCGCATCACATAAAAATCTACTATTACAGTGTTCTCAAAACCTTTATTCTAGGTGCCTCCTAAACCTGCGGATTGTGTTCGCGAGGGCAGAAAATCGTTGGTCGGAATATTTCTGGTCCGAATTTTAAATAGGACACCGACCGAACCGTGACTGGCTTCCAATATTTCGGTCCATTTAACCCTAGAAGAGGCTAAAGGTATGTTCATAATACACTAGTGTATAATCAGGTGATCATGTATTAATTAGGGGTGTAAAATAGTCTTGTGGATTGAAAAGATCTTCCATAAAGAAAGGTGTTGCCATGTGCAATTGTGCACATTATTACAACTATTCTAGGAAAGTAAAAACGTACATTTTAATTTTCTCATTAAAACTTTAGTTAACTATGACTTTTTATGTTCAGTTTTCAAAGAGACGGTTCTATTCGTAAGTAAAGAGCTGCAGTGTGATTCTATAAGACTTCACTCTAAACTTCGCATCTGAATCCGCCGTGAGTTACTACACTAGCGCTACTCTTGCGAGCGTGTTTGCGAGTTGAACTAAATTTAACTCGAGATTTTGACAGATAAAGTATGAGATGACTTTTAGAACGTTTTGAACCGAATGCGAAGTGAGAGTGAATAGCGAAGTGAAATGCGAGTTGTTGACTGAATTTTATAGAATCGACGTACTGTACATTCCGAACGATCTTTCGTATCAATTGTTGTTTAAAAAAAAACGTACGTTTATTTTGTTCGTGATCTTGGGCCTAAGTTTCTTGTCAAATTCTATTTAAGTGCGTTGACCTCAAACAAAGGAAAAACGAAGTACATTCCTAGTGGAAGTAGCTAGAAAGAAGTCAAGACCTAGACATTGTGTTTTTCTGACTTTCTATAGCACAACATAATAGAATACTCAAGAAAACTAATAAAATCTCCCATTATTATACCCATTATAAAGAGTTTCTATAAAATTCCTATTACTATAACAAAAGGATACCAGACGATTTAAAAACTGGCTTCAAAAAGTCTATAATTGCCCTAATGTGACACGTGCAATAGTATCCAATATAATTTGCAGTAATTTAACTTCGTACAATTTATGAATCTAATTATCTAAAAAGTTTGTCCCGATAGAATTCTGTCTGTATATTCAGATGATAGTATTTTTGATTCTATGAAGAATTTTTATAAAGTTAAAATTAGTAATTTGTGGGAGGGTTTCAAAAAGAAGGCAAATAAAGATGCTTTTTAGTGTCGAGTTTTTTTTTTGTTTTTTTAAAAGGTTGTAATTTAGGTTTTGTTATTTTCTAAAACGTTGGAAAAGTTAGGGAAAACTTAATAGCTTAATGCTGATTGACGAGTAAATACTGTTTACTTTCATAAACATTCCGTCCACCTTCATTACTTGCTTGACCTGTCTGAGGCATTCCTCTGAAAAAGGAAAAATAACAGTTAACATTTTACAGCTAGTGCTCAGACGAACTGGTTTCGTTATTTTTGTTTGTTCAGTATTGTTATCTCCAGTATTATATTTTCATTGCCATTCAAACTATTTTTAAGGCTAGGTCTCAGTCACAAAGTTCAAACCAATAGCAGCTCTGGATACAAACTGAAAACTACCAACCTAAAGGAACTTGTTTTAATCCAGACTGTGCGCTTAGCAAATAATCAAAATTAAATTAATATAGAACTATAGGGTATTATTATACTTCCTATTTCTGACACAGTAAATAACATTAATAAAAGATCACAAGACAGATTTTTTTATCATCTGTTTTATACTACTGCATTTCCTACACTGTGGCACTTAATCGGCGTTGGGTCATTGATGTTGTGGCTAACGGCTGCTCTCATTTGGCTACATTGTTCACTAATATAAATTAGCCGTAAGTACCCTCTGTTTGATGTGGTCGCTACTACAATTTAATTAGAAATTGAGGTCTGTGTGTAGATGTTTGAGTAGTGATTGATTTTATATAATATGCTAGTATGTACTATTTTGATAATGTGTTTGAATTTTAGGTTTATTATTATGATAAAAAGATTACTCCAAAAGGAAGGGATAATGGGTGTTATTTTTCATTATGAAACTTAGGTACTACTTTACAAAACCATGAAAATAATCATACTATGATTGCTATTTTTTTTTCATTATATATGTGGAATAGGACCGCAATTGTGCTTTTTTAATAAAAGTGTGATTTTGCTCAACAAGCGACTCACATCTTACGTATATTCCTCCATTCGATTTTTTATGTAGCGATTCGATATTCCAAATCAAAAAGTATTTTTATTTTTACTAAACGTATAATCATGTGACCCCTAATGTAATCAAAACAAACATTTCACTAACTTTTAAAGCCATTTTCGATAACATCAGTCCACAAACAAAAACGCCAACTACAAACAAGTTTTTCAGTTTGTGTGCTAACTTTAAATCCGATCGTACCGGTTCCGTTACACGCTCAATGTTGCGAGCGAGGGCGGAAAACAACTGATGATGGAGTATTTGCCATGTACTTTTTATTTTGTTAATGTTTACTATTTATTTTAAATGCATAATAATTTTTATCAGTCTACTAGCTTTCGCCCGCGGTTTCACCCGCGTCCCGTAGCCGGATGGTGACAAAAACCTTATCCTTAAACCTTCTCCCGGGTCTAAGTTACCTCCCCTCTAATTTTCAGCCAAATCGGTCAAGCCGTTTTCATGTTATGCCGTGACAACGGAAAGCGGGTTTCATTTTTATATATATAGACTAGCTTTCGCCCGCGGTTTCACCCGCATCCCGTAGCCGGATGGTGACAAAAACTATCCTTAAACCTTCTCCCGGGTCTAAGTTACCTCCCCTCTAATTTTCAGCCAAATCGGTCAAGCCGTTTTCATGTTATGCCGTGACAACGGAAAGCGGGTTTCATTTTTATATATATAGAAGATTTTCATGTATTTTTTGCTACGGTGCGGTGCTATGAATTTTATCAAAATCATAACAGTGATAATGGTTAAATTATAATCTTTACTATTTCCTTGCCCTTCTATCAGTCAGGTTTTCACGCTAATTGATGATGACTATACTGAAACTTGACTTAGACACCATTGACTGTGTTTCGGCTGGCACGTTAAACTGTAGGTCCCGGCTGTCATTGAACATCCTTATCAGTCGTTACGGGTAGTCAGAAGCCAGTAAGTCTGACACCAGTCTAACCAAGGGGTATCGGGTTGCCCGGGTAACTGGGTTGAGGAGGTCAGATAGGCAGTCGCTTCTTGTAAAGCACTGGTACTCAGCTGAATCCGGTTAGACTGGAAGCCGACCCCAACATGGTTGGGAAAAAGGCTTGTAGGATGGGATGATGATGACTATACTGAACTGAATTAAATGTGACACGTACAAAGTCTAAAGCCTGACAAGGGACACAAGAAGGCTTCTTTTTTATACGGGATTGGTAAGTAGATCTCTCGGGAGGGTGGAACAGCCGGGATACCTACAAAAAAAAAACACTTCTGTGCATATATATGCACAGAAGTGTTTTTTTTTTTGTTATTTGCTAATAAATACCTATATGAATAATAATTGAAACTGAGTAAACAACAAAAACACTTTTTATAACATCCATATTATAGTATTTTAACCTTTGAGTTTCTACCAAGAAGTTTGTATAACAACAGTAAATCCTATAGTACAGCTACCGTAACTCCGTGAATGCACCGATATCGACCGCGTGCAGTCGCCGGATGAAACTATGTCTGTTTGCATTTATTTGTAGCGGATATTGAAATTGTTTGTATCATATTTCATGTGCTTGACAGTTGTGACTAGTTGTGGCTGTCATATAGTGAAGGACATTGAAATAAGTAAGCGTTTACAAACTATTTGTTAGATAGTTTCATGACACCTGAAACTTAAAGCAGTTCATTTATACCTCTAAAGACTACAAATGAACAATCCCTGTACCACAATATTTTTTACATTGAAAATGAAAATTATTCACTACCCTCTGGCAGAGATTTCACCTACTTACCGAGGGAAATACTTTGCGCACCCGAATGAAAAGCAGTTCATATGTTATTCTGATGTATATGCATATCACCACAGATTACTATCAAATCACTGCCAAGTTTCATCAAAAACCATTAAGTAGTTTTCTGTTAACGAGGCACAAATAAATCGAAACATATCTATAAACTGTCAAGTTTACAATAGTTGTAGGATTCACATAGGATTCAAATATCACTACCAATATCTTCATTCAATACACTAAGAATCATCCCAAATCCCAAACCAAACAAACAGCAGATGTAAACAAAAGCTCAATTATAAAGGGGCGGACAGACGAATGTTATCAGTCGTCTGTGGCGCGTCTCGCCGGTCGCTATCGATCGAGCGCGACCAACGACCGAGCGAGGATGTAAAATCGTTCGTGTGCAGTCATTTGTCGCGGATATGGGGTGCAAATTGTGTTGTTATTTAGCTATGCTGTATTGGGGATTTGGATGAAGGAAGCTTGATTAGGGAGATGGAGAGTTATGTATTAGTTATTGAATTCGCTTTGACAGTTTTAAAATAATATTTTTATTAGAGCGTAACCAAGAGTCCTTGATCTTTTGTCCTATTGCTGAATGACACTCAAATGTGTGAAAGCCACGGTTTGATTTTTAATTATAGGCTAGTTTCATGATAATATTTTCCATGCCTTAACACATTTTTTTTCTATTACATTAATTTGTAGGTACTGTTATATTAATAGTTATCATAATTACACCAATCTCTTAATACTAACTTCCTTATTATATGGTCTCTTAACCTTTTTATATGGTCCACACACAACGCCGACTTCTATCGATCTGCGACCTGCGACCGACGACCGCGCTACAAAAACTACACTTTGACGTCCGTGTGCAATTGCACTATACTTAGTACGTTGGAGGTATAATGCGATTTTCATCTTTCAACGATTCGCTTGCTTTTTATTTTTTGAACGTCTGGGAGTACATTCAGTTGGAAGAGACTGGATAAAGTTCGTTATTGATATTGGGCTTGTGTTTTTGTAACATGGATTGCTTACCGCAGTTGGATTAAATTGTATTATAGGGTGAGCATGCCATAAAAAAAAGGTCAGCTATAAAAAAGTAATTTTACTTATACATACATGCTATTAATCTTCATACCTAAATAAGTAGTTGGAACTACGTGTTTGATAACTATTCTATCAGCTTTAGAAATTATAGTAGCTAACTAGCATTCTTCATTTCAAATATCCTTTAACAACATTTAGAACGAACCTTAGGTAAATACGACCTAATATATTTTTCATAACCTCACGATAGCCTATTCCATCACCATATAAAATATCAGCATACGTTCCACTTTTATTACGAAATCATAAAGTTTTATGTTCAGTTATTAAACGTAACAAGTTGTAAACAAAAGCTCGAGAAGTTCGGGTAGACGGAATGTTATCGTACCGTAGCGAGTGCCATCGACACTTCGAGCATTTAAACTACCGGATACGCCTTTACAGTTCCTTCCCCAATTTCGAAGCTTGCACTTGCATGTGCATGCGTGCGTCAAGTTTATGCCTTCAGTCGATCACAGGCATAACGATGTGATAAACAATTGATAGTTGAGCTATGCTACCACAGAGAAAATTCCCGGCTCCTAGTATTTTATGTGTCCTGTTTTTTTTTTTGTTTTTTATCCTACCTTTCTATTGGTCATTCTTCTTGCCTACTCATGTACCTATCCTGTATCGCTATTGCGCAAAATAAATGTTTTTCTTTCTTTCCTTCTTTTTGTCTCACTCCCCACTTTAACACAGAGACGAGCTCAAGGTGGTTCCAGTCAGTTTAATGATCTAAGTATCGACCGCGAGTCGGCGACCGACGACCGATGTCGCGACCAGTGCATGTGAAGAGGTAGTTCGGTGACAATATTTTATGAAAACTTTCATAATATGAAAGTTAATAGAGAGGTTTTTGTCGAGGTGGAAAGTTAAGTGGTTCTGTCTTGAAGTGAAAGAAACTGGATATATAAAGTAACAGCGATGTGACTTTCAGAAGTTGTGTGGTTTATAAGATTTTTATGAATGACGATTGCTAAAGTTAAAGGTATATCTGGACTAATAAATATCAAGTGTTCTTCTTTATAGTGTAATACTCTTTGCGTAAACAACTAAGCAAATAACATGTCTATAATAACTTAGAAAAACATAGTTTTAATTCTATCCGATTTCTCAATGATGTAAATCGAATTATCAGTCAGAAAGATCCCAAATAGCTTTTTCCTCGAACTGAAATTGTCCTGAGGACAACAATAGTAGCACTATCAATAAAATTCCGCTAATATGGCAATACCTATTGTCGTTTTCAATAATACCGCATCCAATAAAATTCTAGCATTTGTACAGACAATGCTTGCTTGCACTCAGCGTACAGCAGAGGGAAGCTAAATTCTAGCCAGACAACATTGTGTTAACGTTAACTTGGAACTGTATAAAGTGAACTTCTATAAAAAATTTTAACCCTTTTTAGATGGGGATGTTAATAAGCATAAAAAGTGTCAATGTTTCTTTTAAGAATGGGTTAGTCATGTCACGATGGCATTAAGAGTCTCTTCATACTGACAAAAACATATCTATATTCCTGGGTTCTCTCCTATTTTGAAGAACTTTACCTACTCACCGGTGTTTTTAGGTATATCCTGACAGATATTGGCTTACCTTTGGAATCTTAGGCTTACCTTGGGTGAGCGAAAGATTAGTCAGCTATTCTTTTACTTTGCTGGACTTTAAGATTACCTAATGGGGAAATTAGGTACTAAATATACTTTTCATCCCACCATCTCGGAAAGAGTAGTTTTACCCTTTGATATCTGAGCGCAAAAGCCGTTTTTATTCTCTAGAGCGGCAAAGTGATTTGAATTTAGAACATCGTGTGCAATACTCCATTTGTGACAATCTTGATAAGACTTTTCAAACAAATACATATTAAACAAATAAAATACTGCTTAAAATAATTATTCAATAAATTAAGTAATTTTGATTATTGTTTTTACACAGATTTTTAACCTCGTTTCATTTTTAAACTGAGTTTTCAAATAAATGAACTTTAATAGGTACTTCTTTTTAATTTGATACTCATATGTGCGCGCCATTTTGTTTTTTGCATTTAGTAATTTCCTCGATGAAGTGGGATGAAATTATTATTTTTTATTGTTTTGAGGTCGATTTTAAACCTCATTACATTTTTAAACTGACTTTTTGCATAAATAATTTATTTTAATAGGTACATCTTTTTAATTTTCCATGTGTGACGTGCGTGCCATTTTCTTTTATTGAGTTTTGAAATTTCCTCGATGAGGTGGAATGAAAAGTTACGTGTTGCACTCGAGTGCAAAGATTTTTCACCTTGTGCTCTTTTGATTCCCTCGCTATCGCTCAGGATTCTACTTATTGAAACACTCGCTACGCTCGTGTTTCAATTTTAGAATCCTTCGCTTGCTCAGTCATCAAAATTGAGCCCGCGGTTAAAAAGCAACTTTGCACTCTTGTATAACAAATAACTATTCAACAAGTTAAATATTACATTAAAATAGATTTACATTATTATACTTACATACACACTGAAATAACATAAGTATATCACAAATACAAAAAAAGAACAGAAATCATAAATTTATTAAGGTGAAATAGAACACAGTTGCACATGACCTAGATAATAACCTGTTGATACGTGTTAAGTCTACTAAACCAGGTTCTGAACACGAGCCGATTTGCAACTTATCGGCAATCGATAACGAATCGTGTTACGTTTATAAATGACTCCGCTGTAAATCTTTGAAGCTTCTTAATTTACGAAATAAAGGTTTTATTTTAAAAATCGTGTCGGTAAACGTTGCAACTGCAACTTACTAGGTATGAATATTAATTATTATATGCATTTGATTTGACCTATCAATTATTTGATGGCGTCCACGGCCGATTTCGGCCACGGCGGCTGTTCTCATTTAAGGAGATCAGCCAGCTGCGCAGGACATATTATAGTGCACGAGCATTTGCGCAGACACACTCCCTCTTCCTTCACCCTCATAACCCGATGGGACGGCAATCCGACACGACTGGAAAGGGATTAGGCGCAGGACCGACATTTACGTGCTTTCCGATGCACGGGTGAATCAAACACCAACTTCCAGACTACGGGCTGCTTTGTAAAAGTTTAAGAAAACCCACAAAGCGATTTCGGCCCGACCCGGGAATCGAACCCGAGACCTCGAGCACAGCAGCCGCGCTTGCGACCACTAGACCAACGAGGCAGTTTCAATTATTTACTAAAGTACGTTATATACATATTTTTATTAGTAAGAAGATTATCTTTTGCACTCTGAGTTAACAATAAGCAATCCCCCAAGAGACATCAAGATGCAATTTCAAAGGCGTCATTATATATCTTCTCAAGACGTGTAACAACAAGACAAACCTACTTCATTTCGCATTTATCATACTAATTTGTACCGTGAATACAAGCCAAATGAATGTTTAGCATTCTCTTAAAGCCGTAACCAGACTTTGCGATGCACGCGCCGCGAACGGCGACCTCAAGCGGCGTCATGCGTTGTTAACTGTTTGTTTCACATGCTTTGCTATGTCTGAATCACGGAGGAAGGAAAAATGAGCAGAAACGCCACAAGGCAGGTAGGTCAGGCGTCTTCTTGTAGGCCAAATAACGTACGGTAGGCGTGACCAAATCCATCAGTTACTACGAAACTAATGAGGCATTCGGATTCTTTAAACAATTTGTAAAAAATTGGTCTTTATTGATTGGTGATTTGGTTTTGAAAAAAAAATGGCGGGTTCGAAAGAAGTTGCATGAGGGTGGAGCTTTACTCTATCCACGGAAGCAAGAGCTAAAAGGTAAACAAAGAATGACACTTTTTCAAGATGGCGGTTTAACCCGACCGATGACAAAATCACAGATACTGCGAACATTTTGCACAAAAATGTGACGTTTTGTCATAGGTCGGTTTATACCGCCATCTTGAAAAAGTGTCATTCTTTGTTTACCTTTTAGCTCTTGCTTCCGTGGATAGAGTAAAGTAACGTTTCTTGTCCCTCAAACACCCGCATTTTAGTGCTCAATTTTTTTAGGATATTTTGCATTACGTCATTTCCGCTTATCATTTTGTTCTCCGTGGTCTGAATACACCTTTATAGGTGCAGCCGTTTATAATGCAGACCACGGAGATACGATTTTACCAGCTCCCGGCAAATTGTAAGCGTGCACGGAAATAATCACCCACTCTCAAGCTCTACAAACCAATAGTGCTTTTTTATTCACTTTACTTAATGAACTGAAAGTGCAGAGAAAATAGAATGTACGCCGATTAGAAAACTCGTTGATTTTTAATGAATATTTGATTAGGAGATTAGAATTCTAGTTGGAGGAAGAGGTTTTTGTTTAAGTTGTTTTGTAGATTATTGGATTAGATATCAGATGAATGATGATGAAAAATTATAAATCTATACTATTATAAACTTGAAGGGTTTGTTTTGTTATTTGAACGCCCTAATCTCAGGAATTACTAAACTATTGTGAGAAAATCTTTCAGTGTTAAATAGCCAATTTACTAGGGCAGACGAAGGCTACTTTATATCCGGGTTCGCGGAGTCGTACTCACGAGACGCAAGTGTTAGTTAGTTGTATATTCATGATACTAGTGATGGACAAAGGCCACTTCATAATTCGAGCATTGATCATCCCAGGAGTCCGTGTCTGCTCAGTACCTAAATCACGGGTTTGGTGTACCTAGAGCTGATTAAATCAACGCGGACATTCTAAGAGACCTTTCGCAGCATTGATCATCACACTACCAGTTGTTTCTTTACGATGTTTTTAAAGGTTCATAATACATCGAGAGGCGATGTTTTGGTATAGTAAAAAAATTATTCATCCAATAATTGTAACTGAACTCTTACTTCAAATTAAATTCCATGCTTGCCTCAGATGTCTTTAGACCTTCTACAATACCTTGAACCTTCAAAGCAGACGTAACCCTTTATCAGCAATCCAATAAACCGCAGACGGAAACCAGGTTACCTATACCTATTTAGACAAGTTCAAAACTATGACTCGGTTCAATATTTGTACAACCAGCAAACACAGACTGATTTCTTAGTTTGTCATTACCATTTTTGGGAGACCCACCCTTTTCAGATAAAGCAACGCGATGCCTCGAATCGTGTGCCGAGTCATTTGAAGTTTTCTAGTGGATGACAAAAGGTGATCATGTGATTGTAAAGATCTTAACAATGTTCAGTTATTGTATATTTAATTTGTTATTGTTATGTGCTGTTTCTATTTTCGCTTCTAAGATTGTTGAAGGGTGAGTTTTATGGATTTTTTCTACAGTGAGTGATCTTTCGAAAATAAAGTTGGATGCGAAAGATAATTTATTAATACAATTCGAGTGCTCATTTGTTAGACTGATGACTGAACTAGGCAACGATATTCGCTCTACTAATTATTTTTTTAATCATCTGATTCTAAGCCTCTTTTGTAAGTAGAAGCTAGAAAAGTCGGAAATAATTACTCTGAATGATTCAATTAAATCATTTCGACGAATACTTGGATGCGAAGACTATTATTATTTTCGTATACAAGATTGAAAGTGTTTTCAAACCGTATTAACATGACTTAATTTATATTCAACAGATCTCAGCCCATACTTCAAAAAACAATTGAAGCTCTCTTCAGTGACCGGACTCACGAAATGTACCCTGGCGCATGCAAGTTGATCAGGGCTTCAAAACGGCAAACAAGAATGTGTGATCGGGACAGCGGCCTCTCCAACGTATTGAGCATCGCTAAAGAACAAGCCATCACAGCTTGCGAAGAAACATTCCAATACGATAGATGGAATTGTTCTCTCATCTTCAATAGAAAGCCTAAAAAGAGTATATTCAATAAAATCTTCAGAGAGACTGCGTTCGTTCATGCATTAATGGCAGCTTCGATAGCTCATTCAGTAGCTAAAGCATGTGCATCTGGGGATCTCTCTTCGTGCTCATGTCCGGGAAATTTTGGCAAAAATAATACTTGGAAAATGGCAGGCTGTGGAGACGACTTCAGACATGGCAAAAGGTTGACTAGAAACTTCTTAGACTTCAAACATGCTGGCAACGATCAGATTGCTGAAATTCTAAAGCAAGATGTCATTGTTGGTGTGGATTCTTTAGGAGAGCAACTAAAAGAAGTCTGCAAATGCCATGGATTCTCAGGTTCTTGCACAACAAAGACTTGTTGGAAACGATTGGGCCCTTTCAACTCAGCTATGGGACTACTGAAGAAACATTACCACCACGCAACGAAGAAGAAATTGATGAACTATACAACTAAAAGGGCTATAACGCCAAAAGTGAGGAACAAGATGAAGATTGAAAGGAAGAAGTTGGTATACTTGCAAAGGACGCCGAATTTATGTGTTAGTACGAAAGGAAGGGTGTGCAAAGACAGACATAATTGTGCGACCTTGTGTTGTGGTAGGGGCATTATAACTAGCAAGAAACAAGTGAGTTCTAGGTGTAGATGTAGAATGGTTAATTGTTGCTTCGTGCAATGCGATACTTGTGTTGAAGAAGTCGATGAGTATACTTGCAAGTGACCGTTAGTGTCTACTTTGTATTTATTAGAAATGTCGCGAATATTGGAAGTTCCTCTACAACTTTGCAGTTGATCAGTTTTCAACCTTCTTTCGTGCTGCTTATGATTCAAATTCAGATGTGGATTTTGTCGAGTGTTCGTTTCATTGGCTCTATTTTCTACTTTATGTCTGCGGAGCAAACTGTATATTGGTACTTCAGTATTAATTAGGTACCCGAAACACATTCGTTGGAATAGTATCTTTGGCTTCATTATGAAGAAAATATGCTCACAAATGTCCTATTTTATGCCGGTAAATTATCATTTTTTGTTTCCTGTGTAGATAGATATTTTCTACTTAAAACTGGTAGAATATTGTTACAATCACTAATGAACTTGTAAAGCATACTTATTTCAATATTTAATTGCTTATGTATTTGTTTAGAGATAAGATTGAATGTGATACGGCCTGGGATATAGGAGTGCCACCTGGCAGTGCTTTTAGACTAGTAGATTTTATCGCGCAGTTTTTCCTTGTCATCATTTGTGGCTGTTGTTGTCAATTTTATGCACCAACCACTTTTATCGCTCTGAAAAATTGACCGGAAAATCCACTAGTGTGAAACCGCTGTTAGATTATGGTCGATAATGCTGTGATATAAGCTGAATGCTTTAAGTTAGGTAGTTCAAGACAATGGAATATGGAATGATTAATTAAATAAATTTAAAATGACTTATGTTTTTTTTTAGTGGGCTTACCTGGTATCGTAACAGGTACATATATGGTTTGGTACATATATTAACTTCTATACTAATTTTATTGAGATTTTTTATTATTTTTGTTTGTAATAGATAAAAACTTCTGGACTGATTTAAAAATTATTTCACCATTAGAAAGCTGCCTTATCTACGAGTAGCATTTGCTGTATTTTATCCCATTACGGGAAGAAGTTTCCCGGGACGTGGATGGAACCGTGGGAAAACAGTAGGTACTTATGATTGTTCTGGAAACTACATATTTTTTTCTCACTTTTTGAAAATATGGACACATTTTTTCAACTTTCCATTGCATAAGAACGCCACCTGATGGTGTTAACCAGAACTTTTGATTCTATGTAGGTTCCGTAAAACAAATGCTTGCCTAAACAATTATCTTGACGCCACATTAAATGTCGAACTTTACACGAGATGGCGCTGTTACAGAAATTCGGTCTTGTTCGGATAGATGGCGCTTTTATAAAAGTTCGATCTTGCTTGTATAGATGGCGTTGTACTCTTACGAGGAATTAAATGTTCAGATTTTAAGAAAAAATAATAATAAATAGGTACGTAGGGATATATTAATAATTATGTAGGTACTGAAGAGGGTAGTTCATTGTGTGTGGTTAATAAATTCAAACAACCGTTAAAAACTCAAGTTTTATTGTAAAATTCCTCAGATTCAAACACGTTCGAGTTGATGCGTTATTCATAATTTCACCGCGATGGAATCCTGATGCATCGATAACATCGGTTCAACGCATGTCGATCGCGAAATATTATATGCGTGGAAATCTTCGTACGATCAATTTGATAAATCCATTCGTTGATTAAAAACCTGAAAAATTATATGGGTGGTAGTCGGTCAATAAATATATTTTTATGATAAAACTGACATTTGAAGAGATCAGCAGAGGTGTAGCATACATTTAACGATGTACTTACTTCCATATACTTCCCATCATTCTTTTCACCAATTTCTTTTGGTTTATCTTATATTCGTAGAAAAGGGGAAATAGAGGGGTTTTCTCCACTGCCTGTCATTTTTTATACTATTCAACATTAAAATACATATCAACTTCAAAAGGACGAACTCACACAAACACAACAGTCATTAATGATGTGCATAACCAATATAAAATAAATTATCGATATCGAAGGCAGTCGCTATCGACTATCGAGTCAGTGGGTCGTGAATGATGCTACAAGACACGTTCGGCTCGCAACTGAGGGAGCGCGAACAAAATAAATTTCACCTTTATACTGACCACAACACAATATTTGAAATGTCACATCTTTATATAGATAGAGGGTGTTATTTTTATGCAGTGAACTTTTGTAATTACATTAAGTACTGAAAGGATAATCTTAGGCTTTTGATAAATGTAGGTCATTCATCGCTAACAGCACTTACACGACATTTTTTTTATTTATTCACAGCATTTGAATTATTAACTACATATTTGAAAAATACAGCCACACAGAAAATAAATATACTATTCATTTAATTTCATAGTTATCATATCAGAGTCAGAATAAAAAAAAAACAATAAAAAAAGAAGTAAGAATTAAAATAAATACACAAGTACAATGACGTCACTCGTTCCGTACAACGTCTAAAGAATGCGAACGGCTCAGAAATGAAGCAAAATTTAAATAAAATCATCCACAATCAAATGAATGACTAACACGGATACGTATTAAGTCTAAAAGATCGCACAACATTATTATTATAACGCCTATAATTGACCCCTAAACCATTAAGGCCGGCCACAAAATTGCGGTTTGTTTTCGATGCCAACTCACATAATTACGATATTAATGAAAAATAAGCTAAAAAACGGCAGCTTTGAGATTTATTTATTTATTGACCCGAAGCGAGGTTTGCCCTTACTAGTGGTTTAAGTCGAACGTGACTCACTCAGATTTAGTTGGTACTTTAATTTTAAGTGAACTTGGTGCCTAATCAAACATCAGTAAAACATACAATTTTATAAAAATGGTGATCTTATTACAACTACGAAAAAAACACCTTTTTTTGTTTTTTACGAAATTTTGTACTTAGAAAAAAAACTGCCGTCAGAATATTAATAAAATTGGTATTGATCAAAACACTCATTTTGAATTGTGTCGAGAAGTGTATTTTTGACAACCATGTGGTGAATGTCTACTGTCCAGTCAAAAATACTCATACCTCTATGCAACTTCTTGGAGTAATATCACTTCGAGTTCCAATAGTAAGTGCGATCGTTACCTAGCCGAGACAATACCAATAAAAATTATGTTACTCCGACCAATTACCGGCCATTAAACAAAACTTTTTACAGCTTAATGTAATATTCAGTCGACGTTTTAATATGTGCCCAGTTTTTATTTATTATTAACTGAATGAATTATTATTGTTAATATTAAAAAGTTTATTATTGAATATGGGAACGCTGTCGTGTCTTAACGAAATTATTATGTATGGCAGTTTAATTGATTGTTTGATGGTTTACGATGAAAAAAATTGCATGATTTCGTGTGAATGAGTTTTGGAGTTTTAAATATTTTAATGGACTGAGTTACTTACGATTGAAAACCGTGCCATTGAGCTGCTTACCATAAGAGGAATGAGCAGTCAATTTATGAAATTGAATTGTGTGCCTTATCGGAATAGTTACAGTCTAGTTAACATTTAAGTAGCTAAAGGCTTGGGATAGGCACAAAATTATCAATCCAATCTATAAAACCATTTTTATTTCAACAATACTGATTTATTAATTGTCAAATCGTCAATAAAAATGTCACGCATCACCAATAAATTAAAAACACCCTATATGTAAAAAGCGAAGGGAAATCAAATGTCAAGTTAAATTATTAATGTTAGCTTAACCAGATGAGGCTGTCGATACCGTATGAAGACGTAAAATGCTTTACTTGTTGTTTTGTCAAACCGTCTGTTATGTGGCATCTGTTAATTAATTATGTTAAATAATGCTATATTATGCACATCGTGTTACACGCGTCACTTCACTAGCGATCGGTTTTTGTTTGTAGATAAAGTTTTGGCGATTGAAGGTTAGTAGGTACTTCTTTAGGTACGATATTTTATATTATAGTACTTGTATAACACCGTTTTAAATCGTTTGTTCAACAATTGAAGTGTGAAGTTTAATTTTTGGCAGATAAGTTGACGACTTTTAAGTGATCTTGATATAAGTTATCTTAAAAAACCTGTAAGTGCCATACACAGTACATAATTAGTTTAAAAAACATTGGTACACCTACAATGAAAATTAATCTACTTCCCTTCCTTTAAGAAGTTAAAAGAAAGAGTTTTTATTTTCTGGGTTTGGCAATAAAATAACTAACACAGGTACTTTAGGTAAAGTATCTACCACCTTCATTGGGTAAATATTTACTGGCAAGTCGTTTATCAAAGTCCCAGAGTCCCGTGAAATATGTCTTAAGAACTAAGTTTATAAATTACAATCTAGCACAAAGTAACGAGGGTAAATATTATCACGATTGAAGTCACTTTAGCGATAAAAATCTCGCTTTAAATAAATAATTACTTTAGAACTAACTGCGATCAAGTAGAGGGCTAATAAATTAACTGGGATAAGTTATTTTTATCCAGACAGCATAGTATTTTATGTATAGAGTGTGTTCCATGATATGAACAAAGTGACTTTTTAAATAAATCAACCGACTT
Organism: Helicoverpa assulta; assembly: GCA_963856015.1. Lineage (NCBI taxonomy): Eukaryota > Metazoa > Arthropoda > Insecta > Lepidoptera > Noctuidae > Helicoverpa > Helicoverpa assulta. The sequence goes on from CAWLCW010000008.1 coordinate 3,973,899, forward strand.
CGCAAAAAGGAGAAAGTTCTTTATTCGTCGGAATCTTTTTTTTAACCTGCATCTAGTATACCATTGAGTCGTGGTGGCCTAGTGGGAAAAGAACCAACCTCTCAAGTAAGAGGGCACGGGTTCGATTCCAGGTCAGGCTAGTACCGGGTGTCACCATTGTGCGGACAGCCCCGAGGACACGATGGACCACACAGTCCAGGTGTGCCCCGCATGGGAGGGGCATCGCCGGGTCCTCGTCGAGGCTTTGGGCGGCGGCGACCTCTCGCGTCCGGCCCTGGTTCAGGCCATGGTCCGGGGCGAGAGGGAATGGGATGCCGTCGCCTCCTTCTGCGAAGCGGTCATGCTCGAGAAGGAGGAGGCGGAACGCCAGAGAGTTCGCACCTCTCATCCCGGCCGCCGCGCTGGACCAGGTAGACACCACGGGCGCCGGGTGTCGCGAGATGACTCCCGGCCACCGTAGGCGTGGGTCTGTGGGCGGTGAGTTCGGGTGGCTCATCGTCCCTCTGTCTTTCTAGACGACAGACCCGTGACGACGGCGCGCGTTGTTCCACGCACTCCTCAAAGAGATGTCAGCAACCCCAGCGGGGCCCAGCAGGGCCAAAGCCTGCCGGGGCTGCGGGTTGTTCGAAAGAGATACGGCGGCCCTGGTACATAAAAGGCCTATGACAGAACACGATGGTTTTTAGTCAATAAGAGTCTGACACTCCCTCACCGCTGCAAACCCACAGCGGGAGGGGTCATTTGATGATTTTTGACGTCGGAAAAAAAAAAAAAAAAAGTCAGGCTAGTACCAATGCAACTTTTCTAAGTTTGTATGTACTTTCTAAGTATATCTTAGACACCAATGACTGTGTTTCGGATGGCACGTTAAACTGTAGGTCCCGGCTGTCATTGAACATCCTTGGCAGTCGTTACGGGTAGTCAGAAGCCAGTAAGTCTGACACCAGTCTTACCAAGGGGTATCTGGTTGCCCGGGTATCTGGGTTGAGGAGGTCAGATAGGCAGTCGCTTCTTGTAAAGCACTGGTACTCAGCTGAATTCAGTTAGACTGGAAGCCGACCCCAACATAGTTGGGAAAAAGGCTCGGAGGATGATGATCTAGTATACCATTGACAATTGATATTAAACCCTTATGTAATGAAAACCTTAGGCAGGTTGCAAAGCAGAAAACGGTACGCGTACTTAACAATAGTGATTCTAATTAAAACACTCAGAAACACCAGGCATCGATAGTATATATATAAAGCATCGATATACAGCTAAAAACCACTAAATCCTCAGCTCAAAAACATCCCTAGCTTAACCACCCACCGCCGAACAAATGACGTATTAAAGGCTTAATGATCGCCAATAATGTACGCATAATTGAGCGCATTTATTACAAGAATCACTTTAAAGAATAACTAGCTACTTAACCACCTTTTAAAGGATTATGCAGAAGCTATTATTTGCACAGCATTTAGTAAAAATATAACAATAACAACGCAAGTAGACGTAATTAGAAACAGTTGCCTCACACAGACTCCCGGACTTCGTTTTGTCAGCTTTTGGAAAGCAGTCGAACGGAAAATGGTGTCCTTCAGATTTTTGGGCGGAAGGGTTTTAAAAAGTGGTTAATTATGTATGAGATTTTTTCACACTTGTCCAAACTTGAATGTTTTCAAGACCCTTGACAATGTTTCCGACCATTCCTGGGTACTCTTTAAGTTATTTTCATCATAACAGGCTGCTCTTTTTTTTTCGGTTTTCCTGTAGCCAATAGAGTGTAGAGAGATAAAGAAACACTTGTGCTTTAGTTACTTTGTTACTTACTTTTTAACGAGACATGTTCAAGTTAAGAAATTGTAAGACGGTTGAGATTAGTAGATCTTGAAAACTGTATTACTATCACACTTTAGGACTTTGTAAACATCTGGGTTTTCCTACGCTTTATTCAGCCCATTAATTCACAACATTCCGCCTAACCGTCATTTATTTCTCAAAAACATCAACAAACAGTCAAGAATCTCTTGACTGTGCAGAGATCACAAAAGATTAACATCATCCCTCACCAAAGCGAATGCTACCAATTATACGTATAAGGGCTTAACTAAAAAATCTATACTTACATACCTCAAGTATCGGTTACCTGCTTTTTGAATGGACAGATCTAAATCCCTGTACAATGGTATTAGGATCAATAAATGTGAAGTATTTTGTTTGCGACAAAATTTACAGTTACCTCGTCATTCGTGGGCATTCGCGCGTGCTATGCTTGACGGACAAAGGGGATTGCGTTCTAATGTATATTGTGAAAGACTAATAGATATGTTACCAGTTTTTTATGCCAGTTATTATTGCAAAGAACCAAATGGAGTAATTGAAAGTATTGTAAAGGTTTGGGTGTTCCTGTCAAGGTATAGATGTTTATAAATATTAATATTATCTGCAGATAGTTTAGTAGTTCATTATTCTGTAAATAGCTGTCTTGAAATGACGGTGTTTGAATACAAATGCAATGTGTATTTAGAAGCTACGATCATGTAGTGGGTACCTCTATTGGCTATTTGTCTCCTTGCACATTTGTTCTCTAATAACCATTTTAAAAGCTTAGCCGATCTGAAGGTTTTTGACTACAAAATGGTCCAAAAATGTATTAGGTAAATGCTTGTTGCGTCAAAAAACTAACTTCAGAAATGCACAGTTAATTGCCACGATATGTAGAAAGACAAAGCTAGCAAAATTTTGCAAAGAATCAATCAGACATTTAACCATATTTTCGACCACCTCTTCCAAAAGTCAGCTCACCTCAAGAACTAGGCCTGTTCCATAAATACAGACGTCATTAGCATTTCATACACAGATCCCAGTATTAAGGGCACACATTTTTGATTATTTAATTAAGACGCACCACGGTTGATGTCCGTTCCTAATCAGGAATGGCGTTCAACTGGTCCGAGCTCGCTTTGTTAATAATTTTTAATCTCTTCATTTCGTGGGGATGGTAATTGTTGTTATTTATTTGATGGATAGATTTTGGGCTCGTTTTTAGTATAGGTGAGAGTAAGATGGTATTTGATGACGTCAAAATATGTGTACGTTTTTCAAATTGCTATTTTCAGAGGATCGAAATTACGTAAAGTGGGTTTGCTAATATTTTGCTGAATATTATATTTCTTTACATTTATTGCGCTCTTAGAAACTGTGACATTAATTAACCTGAATTTTAAAAGGGCTTCTATGTATAGATATAAATATATAGCCTGATATTTTAAATAGAGGCACTGCATGCATGACTTGTTATGGTTTAAATACACAAATCGAATATACAAAGTTTTTACTTAGTAATTACATCAATTAACAAGTATTTTCTTAAGTACCAATCTAAAAATGACTACAAATCAATATAAAATAGACTGTACATTTAATACAAAAATAAGTGTGTCTGCTCGTAAATAACAATTTACCAGTTTCAATGATTAAAACGATATTGATAAAGTAAGATCTTAACAAGCCAGATCTGAGATCGATAGTAATTATAAAATTCCTCACTGTATTAAGAAATTATTCGTCGAGAAATCTTTTGGTGCACGTGAAGGAAATAAATAAATGACATTTTAATGGCCACAGTACTTTATTTCTAACGATATATTGAAATTATGGTAATCAAGAACTACTGAATACTCAAATTCTGAAAGATCAAGATTATTTTCATGTTGTTTTAAGGGTTTATTTTAATATTTCAGAGATCATTTCTATTTGGTTGTCTGTTATGCTTGCATGCTTGCAAAACTAAAATCTTCAGAGCCATAGAAAAGACGAACGTTACTTTTGATTCGTGTACTGGAAACTGAACTGAAACTGAACTGTTCCTTTCCCAGGACGCGAGGAATAGCTACTAGGTTAATAGAAAACATAACTCTCAAAACTAAAAAAAAAGAAGTTTTACTCACGTAGTTCATTTTTCTTTCATGAAAATTGACTATCAAAAACACACATTAACTCCCCATCAACAAAGTGAATATCCTCCTACTTAACCAAAGTTACTTAACTCACAAATATCAGATGTTGCTTTAGAAGTAAAAACACATACCATATCTGTGCAGGTCGGTTAAATTCGAAGCTTCAGCGTTATGGTGGCACCTCTTCAATTATGTATCACCACGTTAATGTATTATTTAACACTTAGTCGAGTTTCGACATATTTCTTGTTGGCTCCCCGTAGAGTGACTACATTTTGGGTTGTGGTCCAAGCTACGAGAATTGTGCTTAGCAAAATGCGTACATTTCAGACTTTGTTGAATGGATTATTATTAAAGATTGCAGTAATATTGCTCGTATGTAGATTGGAATAACACTCATGTAAATAAACCCTTGGCCGTAAACATCTTTTTATCCGAATGTGGTAATATAAAAAAATAATTTAAATCTTCGGGACGGGGAAGAACCACGGGGGACAAGAATATGTATACCTAAGTAAATCTAAAGCTTTTTTGTTTGGTTAGGTAAGATAGATATGTTTCGTAATTCTTTAGTAATATTTTAAATACAAAAGACAATTAAATCTGTCTCTCTATTTGTCTGCCGTGTTTCCACGCCAAAACTACTGAACCGATCCAGTCTGAAACATAAGCTACTTATTACCCGGATGCGGAATATAGTTCTCCCTGACGTCGGTGAAACCGCGAGGAACAGCCGATAATGACATACAGATTTCTACAACATTGTATGCGCAATATAAATCAGCAGGTTCTTCATCAAAAATACATTGCCAACTTGTAACTTGTACCACAAACATCTTGGTGTTGGTAATTTTTTCACAGTGACAACGAGATCGGATTGACAGCACGGACGGGTTGAGTCCACTGATACCGCAACAGTGTTTGTCAATCAACTGTGGAGGGTTAACATAAGACTTTTTGTGTGTCGCTTAGTTAAGAAATTACGACCGTTCATGCTTGTTACTTACCTATTTTGGGTGTTATTAGCTGCAATAGCGGGTTTGTTGTAGATTTTTGACAAATATTAATAAGATTCAGTCATAGCTCAGTAATTCTACTTTTATAAACAACAAAGGGGTTTTAAACTGTCTACATTGAATACCTGAAAGACTGTTGGAGAGATTTCTATAACTTCTTTCCGTGTTTTTCATCTTGAAAATAAGTATAGGTACTCTTACACGTTCGATAGTGAAATTATCACAAATAATTGTCTTTTTTTTTAATACTAAGGTTACTCTTGAGGCTCTAGACATTTGTATGTCCTATAAATGAAACTGAATTATTAATCTCCTACTTACCACAAACACCAATCATCATCATTAACACCTTAATTAAAAGCCAGCAACTGAACAGCCCAACAGCCGTATCAAGTCACATTTTCCCTTCCTCACTAATTAATGAGGCTTCAAACATCTCATATTACAACCAGGTCTGTCCAGTATCTAAAAAGAGCAGTCAATTTCTGATAATTTACCTGTAATCAGTATTAATCAGTATTCTTGAAGCTTCTAAAGAGTTATCAAGTACGCACATCCTTTTAGTAATGAGTTGGTTCGCACCGCGAAGTGTAACAGCTATTCATTATAATCGAACGAGTCTATTAGCAGTCTTAATTAAGTCAACTCCCATACATGATACATTTTTTCAATTAAATAAGTTAAATAGTATCATTTGTGGGTTTGTTTTTAGCAATGTTTTCTTTTAAGGTTGTTGTTTTGATTGTTTATTTAGATACTCATGTTTTGTATAATCATCGGCAGGGATATTGAGCCCTGACCTTCACCTGCGCAGAAGCGATTTATTGGTTTATTGCCTTATGTGAACAGTGCGCAAAGCGATCCCCACTCTTCCGCCGAGAGCTCAATATCCGTGCCGATAACTATACGTTAACTTTTAGTCGTGGTATAGTTTGTTTCGGCTCATAAATCAGTAAAAAGAGTAATGACAGTACGCACATTACCAAGATCAGGTATTTAGCCGGTAACAAATCGATTAAAAACGTTGATTGGAGTCAAGATTTTCTTTAAAAATATCTTTCAATCATCGGTTCAACTGTCGGTCGACTGTTTAGTCTGTCTGTAGTGGGGGTACTCTTGAAGGTATTTATCAGGTGTTAATACGAATATTCGCCAGTTATTAAATAAATAAACCTCGCCCCAGTTTTGAAAAATATTTCTCCTTATTGACCATCGAGGTCGACATTCGCTCGAAAGTCAATTAAAATTATATCATTAATCCATGTCGTTGGTTCCGGTGGCAGAATATTTGCAGTGCCTTTGCCGAATTAAAATATAGCGTAACACATATTTTGATCTGATGACAGTCGAGATATGTATCAAGATATGTGGCAAGAGAGAGTATAAAGTGGACTAATGGTGTCTGCACACAGCGGGCGCGGCGCGACGGGACGGGACGGCGACGCGACGCTGAGCAGTTGTAATGTACTAGATATTACGGACGACATCACACAGAGCCGTCCCGCTCGGCGCGACGCGACGCGACGATCTAGTACATTGCGTCGCGTCGCCGTCCCGTCCCGCCGCGCCGCGCCCGCTGTGTGCAGAGACCATTATACTGTACTTGAAAATGAGTTAACAGAGGCAACTGTGTTTTTCTTGCTCAACGAATAGTAGGTATATAAAAATCCTTTTATGTGTGAAAAAGAGCTGAATAATCCAAAAATATAAATTGTAAAGATGTGTGTAAGTGGATAAGTGTGAAATTGTAAGTAGACTACAATATCTAGGTACATGAAATCCGATGTAGAATATACTTAATTTCCAAAATGATCTTTAGTCATGCCGAAAATATTTTAAAATTATTTAATTTCAGCACTCCATTCCCTCCTTGCTCAGTGGTCATAAAAACAAATATTTTGCATAAATATCTGGTAATTTCACTTCTCAATCACTCCGCTATCAGCAGATCAGTGTGTGTACAGAATTTTTCATCGTCCAATCCAATATGGCCGTCTGTGCAAGCGTTATTTCTGACACGACGATTTAAATGATAAAGTAGACCAGATATTAAACTTAAACTGATTTCGTTAAAAGATTTTTATTTTGGGATTTTAATTGAATTATTACCTTTATGCGGTTTAGATAAACTGCGTTTGAATAAATGTATTTTTGTAATTCTCATCTGGACAGGCTTTGCTGTAGTTGATATTTTTAATACCTGCCAATAATATGTTTATCAGTTTTGAGAGCCACCTCAATTCCAAAACTTTCCAGAAACAAGAAGCTATAAATTCCAGATTATTCTCGAAAATCAACTTCACTTCCACCTTTTAGAACTTTCCACAAAAAATCCCCAATAACAAGGAACACGGTACATAAACAACAAAACCATCGTAATTAAATAATTAGGGAAACACAACGGTAATACAGTTGAAAACCTCAAGTTTATAATCTGTCTATTCTTTTTCAAAATTACGTAAGACTGGCGCCTCTTACGGTACAAGGAAGCATAAAATTGTATTGTTTCTTAGGACTTTCATTGAGTTCCATTTCTGTCTTTACGTAGAAGTGAAGCAATAAATGGATTCATTCATTGGAGTTGTGGCCTTGGGAGAGAGCTAGAGGCAATATTAAAGAGTTATTGGTAATTAGGAGTAATGCAATCTAGAGAAAAAATTGAAGGATAGGAAATATTTTTTTCGTTATTTCAAAGCCATTTAATTAATAAATGAACAGATTTGATAATTGGGTAATGGGGATCTGATGATCTTTAAAACATCTTAGTCCCATGCACACGACATCTTTCGAGACTTTTATGTTACGTAGGCCATTGAGGTTTCATTCATAATACATAATACACACAAAGGTTAGTCAACCTAAATTCCTCAAGACAAAATTAAAACATTCCCGTCAACTCTATGAAATATTGTTAGACCAACATAATTGACCGCCAACAGACCCCATGTCCATCTTGCCACCATGAAAGCGCGAAATCGCTGAACAACTGTTTTGGAAAAAAATCTATCATTTATTTACATGTCAAGACAAGAATGAATAACATAAAAATAAATATGTAACGGTCGATGTATGCTGGATACGCCTTAGAACACTTTATAGGATCCTTTCGTGCCGGCGCTAGCTCGCACAAAGGTAACAAAAGAGAAAAAATAACAAAAAAATGTGTTGAAACATTATGGGTTAAGGTATGAGCGGGAAGCGAGAAAAGTTGGGCAAATGCAAACGATACGAAAATACTGTGATTGGGATCATAGAATAATATGTAGCAGAAAGGTGTACAAATATGTGATCTTGATTTTATATTTTCTTATAAGCATGTAATTACTACGACATAGTACTTTTGGTCACTTGAGGAATGAAGCTTATCTTCGTACATAAAATTAACTATATCGCACAAGTTACCAAGTAAGTAGTAAGATTATTTGGTCAACATTGAACATAGCAAAGCTTAAATGAGTTGGCAAAGTATTTACTTAGACTATAAGTTTTATCTGATAGGGAGATTTTTGAAAAATGTTTGTTCCCCCAATTGACAGCTGCATTTTTGCACAAAAACGCTGACGCTTTTGACTTCTCCCACACGAAAAGAAGATGTCGGATCTTTTAAGAAAATTTGGATGCGCCGGGTGCGATGTTTTTTTTTTACCCAAATCGCGTGGGAGGTGAGACGTAATTGCCGAAATTCCTAATTTTTGACAATCAATGGACAGGATATCGCTATTATGATGTACCGAAGCCGACGCCATCTTTCTTTTTGGTGATGTTTATGAAATATGTTTCGGGATAATATCCATGTTCCTGATTTGATTATGGACCAATCGATAGTGTTTTAAGATATATTTTTTACGAGTATTTTATTGCTGAAATTTTTGTTCCCATCAATGGAGGTATTTTAAAGTCATATAAGTTTACCATATTTTATTGTAAAAATATTATCAAAAAAAATGTTTAATAAGGAATAATAGGTGCATAGGATTAAAAAAAAAACATTGATTACTTCTTCATAAATTAGATAGAAGAGAAAATATTAATTTAAATTAAAAAAATAAACATGTAGGTGAATTACGACAAGGACGATAAATGTTAAATGTTCAAAGTTTCAGACTGTCCATGAACAATCATGCAAATTTTCACCTCTACAAACAACACGACAATGACTTCCTATATCTTCTATTCTTCGTACATACAGAATAACTTCCACACGATTCAAACTACCCAAGTCACAGAGAAATCTAATTTGGAATCATCATAACTTTCAAACAATAAAGGCCATGTTTATATTGTATAATTCAGTTTAATTGTCCATTCAGGCTTGGCGTGAATGCAGTTCCGAACCCACACGATGATAATGAACTTACCCCTGGAGTAAAGAAAAATGAGCGGAGATGCCATAATGGCGTCCACGACCGATTTCGGTCACGGCGGCTGTTCCCATTTAAGGACATCAGCCAGCTGCGCAGGACATATTATAGTGCACGAGTATTTGCGCAGACACAGGTGCACTCCCTATTCCTTCACTCTCAGAACCCGATGGGACGGCAATCCGAAACGAATCGGAAAGAGATCAGGTGCAGGACCGACATTTACGTGCTCTCCGATGCACGGGTGAAGCAATCACCAACTTCCAGACTACGGGCTGCTTTGTGAAAGTTTAAGAAAACCCACAAAGCGATTTCGGCCCGACCCGGGAATCGAACCCGAGCACAGTAGCCGCGCTTGCGACCACTAGACCAACGAGGCAGTCAATGCAGATAGGTCAGACGCCTTCTTCTAGGTCAAATAGGTAGGTACGGTGGTAATGACCAAAACGATTTGTTACGAGTGAACTAACGAGACGTTCGTGTTCTTTGAGTCCTCTGTCAACGATTTTTGGTAGTACAAAAAAATTTCGGGTCCAAAGAAGGCGCGTTATTGTGGAGACAGTAACTTGCCGCGTCCCTCGCAGGCCCGCATTGTGGCGCGCTACTTTCTTCGGAGATTTTCCTTTATGGCACCTCCGCTAGTCATTTTGTTCTCCATGAACTCACCACTCCGAACAGTGATGTTTTAATAAATTTATTTCACATCTGACCTCTCTTTCTAACCTCTAATGATAGAGAAGGTACACGATAGGTTCCTTGAGAATAGTTTCCCGGTTCCCTCTCACACTCTGCGCTTGCCCATTCGTGACGGTCGTCTGAATTTCATCTTAGAAATTGTTGGGTGGTAAGGTTGGGAATGGAATTTTATGGAACATCGATATCGACTTTCTTATTTCTTTTTTAATGACAGTCTTTTTTGATAAATCAATTTTGATAGATAAATTCAAAAACTACTGGACCATTCTAAAACTTCATTCACTATTGGAAAGCTACACTCTTCCCGAGTAACATAAGCCATAAGCCATAAGGCATAAGAGTATACCGGTACGGGCACTACTGTTCCTCCGGGACGTGGGTGAAACCTCGGGAAAACGACTAGTATTCCATAATGTTAAAAATTGTTCTGCCTTTATGTATTTTTGGTCAATGGGTCTCCTTGGTTGTATACTGTTTACTTTCTTATTCACAAAGCAAACATTAAACACATAAAGCTGTCACCCTCAAAAGAAAAACACCCCCAAACTTTTCAACGTGGGAGGCTCATGTTTAGCGGTTGTATAGACATTCACGAGCTGTCAACTTGCCTTACAAACTGCATCGAACAAAGAGCAGAAATATCGACAGACACGCACATCCCTTGAGCCACGCCCCCAAGCATCAATAATATCCCACAAAACAGTCTAAAATACAATAATTTACTTTCAAAAAGTGGCGAGTTTGTCGCCTAATTTGTTAAAATTGTTCCACAGTTTTTGCCTTTTTTCTATTTTTAGCGAAATGAGTAAGCGATTATCGTTCTTTGTGTGTGTCCTAAGATTAATTGTTGGTATGATTATTATAAAGGTATTTTTCTGTCGACGGGACGTCTCTATTAATATTGGTATTTCTTGCCTACCTGGGTGGGAAGCAATGGCTGTGCTGTTAACTAATTTCTCTTATTTATAATGCTGTTTGAGCTATGATGACGTATTGTTGGATTAATTACTTTTGAATTTGAACGTTGGGAATTGAGTTTATTGTGTATTGAGTTTTATGTTGATTTTGATTTAAATGGTTACGAGTTTGGGATTTCAACAAGTCATTACATGATTTAAAATTGAAGAAAAAGTTTAAATTACTTAGCTGATTTTTTGGGAGTCTGGGAGAATTTGGTAAAAGCCGGCAGTGGCTCAGATTTATAACTCACTCCTTGGAAAATTTACCATGGAGGTAATTGTTTCATTGTGAAGTAGCTACTACATTTTGTTTCATTTTATCTAGTAAAAATTCCATGTAGGTACAAAATACTACAATAGGTACCTACTATTCTCGAAGCCACCAAACAAAGTGTACCTAACAATCGCAATTCGTAAATTATCCAAAACAGAACTGCAGAAATCCAAATCCGCGAAGTCGGTCAAACAAAAGGGGATAATCCTTTGTTTATAAAATTAAACAAAGCGCTAATACTAAAACATGGGATATTTTACTTGAAAAAAATAGGTAAATCGTTCTTGGAAGCTTACCTAACCATATGTTAAAACCTTTAACTAATTACCTTTTTGTGCGAAACCGAACGAGTGCCAACTTGAAAGGAGGTAACAATTGGATCACTAAAATGTACAAAATGGACACTGGTACAGGGAACATAAAGTTTTATGATCAAAGTTGGACAGTTGGGGTTGTAAAAGGTAACTGTATTGGTGTACAATTTGCACCTTCGTTATCTAGCGTGCGAGATAAGGGAGAGGAAAGTTGTTAAGAACGATCTTTTTAAATGTTTTTGTTCATAGATTTGAAGTCTGATATGCCTCTAAAACGATTTTAACGAGGTTTTTAGGGTTAGCACACAGTAAATATGATTATAGAATAGAGGGTTTCCAAAGGAAAATACTATCTGAAAATTAACAGAACTTGCTTCTGCTGCGTAATGTAAAAGCTGTATACTGTGACCTAAATAGCTCCTGAAACAGACAAAATTGTAGTGAATTCTAGAAGCATTATCTTAAAATGAGCTAAAAATTCTATATACCAAACATGTTGCTAGAAAAAGCACATGGAATATTCCTTTAAATACCAATGTTCTCTATATATATTTTTTCTCCGTATTGCCACACATTTCCGCACCAGCCGAATTGTCTACATGTCCAAAATCACACTGCCTTAATGACTTCATTCTTTGTCTCAATGACTATCGGTATTGTTCAAAACCAGAGTGTGGCGGCTTCGTTAAAAAGGATTAAGTTAATGTGTCATTGTTAACATTGCAGAACAAAGGTGCCGATATTAGGGAACTATTGTTTCTTATCTGATAAGGACGCTTGCTTTTCTGTTTCTCTTGAAATAATGGGCGAGTATCTGATGGAACTGATGTTGTGGGAATTTTGAATGGGTGTACCTTTTGCAAAATATCCATAGAATTGTTGTATGTACGAGGTATGTTACCTAAAGTTTTCTGAATTCAGGTACCTATTGTTGTGACAGTGTTTTCTATTGAAAGAGTGTAACATAACATCGTTTGTATTTTCTGCGAAGGGCTTTTACTGATGGTTTGGCCCCATGCAATAGTTAGACATTTTTCAGGGAAATTATGTAGTACATTGAAATTCGTTAAAGATTAAGAATTACATGTCTTGGAAGGTAACCATCTAAAGAAATTAATTTCAAAATTCATGTTGATTATTTTTATTGGTGCGAAGTACTTGTCACTTACAGGCAATACGCAGGTGTCCTTTAAAACGCCTCCACCTTTACTGTCCCGCCATAAAACTAACCCATAAACACAGTCCAAATTCCGTTTATTTTCCATATTTAAGGTCCTATATAAACCAAGTATCACACACGATAAACTCATTCCAAGCGCCATACGTTAAAAACTATGACTTAATAGAACTAACGGGTTCTTAATAAAAGATTAAATTCTCATTTGGTTCTATTAAAAACATATTCCACATAATCTTAAGGATCGTAAAAGTGTTGTATTCTAGAAATGTTTATTGGCCGAAAACATTTACAAATAAGTTTGGATATCAATAAAAACGGTGGACCCGTTTACAACTTGACGAATATCTACAAAATATTTTGGTTTCGTTTGGTTTACGATGCGATAGCGTCACGCCTTCGGTAAGCAGTTCGTGTAATAAAATTAAATTGAATGCTGGGAGACGGGTCGCTTCCAGATAGCTTTGTCGGCCCTTCCAGGTCTTTTATAGCTTGTTTCCTCTGATAGGAGATTTGGGAGCAATATTGTACTTACTTGAACATGTTTGCACAGGTGAAAACTGATCATTTCAGATTATACCTACAGGCAGTAGGTATGCAACAGAATCGACAAGTAGAACATACATTACCTACTTCAATATCAATTGATACAGACGAAGAGGTATTTCCTGATTAAAAAAAGAAACGAGAAAATTCAAGGATCTCACTTTTTGTAAGGATCTGACTAACACGGTTAACGGTAACTAACAGATTTATCGACTTTTGATGAAAGTCAGATGAATATTCAACGAAAAAGCTACAAATTCCATTATACATATAAAATCTAGTATAAATATAAAAAAAAATTATTCATTTTCGATTGCATTTTCCTACTTACACTAAAACAAACCCAACATCCGAAATTAAAAACCTCCTCCTTTTTGAGAACTCTGTTAAAAATATGACCTATCAATGTTACCATTAGTATTACCAACATGAACCACCTACTCATTCGCTCCCACAGTACTCATACCCATACTTTTCGGGTGCATTTTCTTCAATGGAATTCCGTCCTTTTTTTCTTTCGCTCGAAAGTGAGACGTTACGGCGTTAGTTAAACATATAATCATGGTATAAGATCTCATTGGCGGTGCTATAGAAAAGGATGGTTTTAGAAGCCATTTTGTGGCGCCAAAATGGTGGACTGAAGCTTGGCTTAGGTAGAAAGAAAGAAGGAAATGTTTGCAATATTCAGTAGTAATAATGATTTGAGCATTTTTGAAAGAAAAAGGTACACTTAAAGAATATCTCTGAATGTGACTACTTTTGTCAATGTTTTCAAGTATAGGATAATTCTGAACCTTGTAACCGTTGTAAGGTATGAAGAGGATATCTAGAGAAACAAATTTTAAGTAAAATTAAGAGATTTTCTTAATCATGGCGATGACAACACTCTGGAATCAAAACCACTTAAGCCAATTTATTTTTAAGACTTAAACTGAAATGACTCACTTTCCAAAACTGCGAAAAATCTCACTAATAATTGAAATCGAACATCTTGATTAAATATTTTCTTTTTTTGACATCTCCTGTGACCACACGCACAATTAATGCTTACCTAATTTCGGTTCGGTTGCCGATAAAACCGTAATTTATGCAAATATCTGAATCCAAGTTTTACGGTTGAGTGTTTAATGAATTTTTCTGTAATCGGAAATACCGCAAGTGACGGTTTTTGCTTACGGGTGGCAAAATTAAAATGTATTCAGCAGTTTGTTGACAGTTCCGATGTCTATTAGGAAACTTTATGTCCCTGTTAATATTAATGCGTATAATATTTGGCGCTTTGATTTCCCATTTAGATTATAGATATGTATTATATTTTCAACGACTTAATTTTACATTTTTGGTTGGTCTGTGAGTCAGAAAATATATACTAGCACTTAGGATTTCAGACAAATGAACCGAAGGTAAATCACTCTTTCACTCAAAAACATTAACATCAACAGATTTTGATGCAATATAGTACCTACACACGTAGACTGAAACTCTAACAAAACAACTTTTTATCTCGGCATCTAATCCCAATTTAAATACCACACAGGCAAATCCACGGACTGAGTCTATACCACCCAAGAGTCAAACAGATTCCTACTACCTAAAAAGACCCATACTAAATGTCACTCTAAAATTAGCCAAACAAGCCACTCAATTCAAAGTATTTGAAGCTAATTTGCAAGATTTACTTTTTATTACTATTATATTGACGCGGAACTAATCTGGCAACATTTTAACTAGGTATGTATATCAAAGAGTACATAAAAGTCAACTTAGATATAAATTAAGCGAGGTACAAACATTGACGCATCTTAATTAGGTGCCCGTGTGCTTTATACATCTGTAGATCTATGAAGATGATAGAGGGTATTTTTTATAGTTTTTGTCCCAGCACTATGCCTATAAGTAAGTCATCAAAAGAACAAGGTATCTTTGCGAACTTTGCTCATGTTTAATTCGAAGTTCTTAATTCGTTACTAATGTCATAAATGCGAAAGTGACTTCTGTGGCGTTTACCTAATAAGATCTAGAAGAACAGACTACTCTTTATTCGGATACGAGAATGAGTTGGTTCAGGACGCGGATGGAATCACGGGGAATAGCTGGCTGTTCAACGTGCTCAAAATCATCAACTAGTTGGCCCTGTCATGGCCTGAGAACCAGACAGTCAAAAGATTTTTAAGGATTCCACGGAGACGAACGTTACATTCCGTACCTATTCTTGCATATCTTCCCAATAGGGTTTTATATTTTTATAGGCATGAGAGAAAAATGCATACTACAATACCTACATCATATTGCAGAAAATTCTAGCAATTTATAAGGTGAGCTGTGATTCGCGAAGCGTTGTGTCGGGGCTGTGTGGTCTGGCCGCGGGCGCAGCTTGACGGATCAATTGCTTTATTGTTGCCACCCCGTGGCCCTGTGTGTGTAGTGTTGTTAGGTGTTTGGGATAGTTTCCCGGAGTTTTCAGTGGGAAAAGTCCGGGAAGTGAAGATGATTAGTGACTAAAATTGATTTTTTGTTGAATTCGTCTTAATCTTAATTAATTATCTTAATTAGTAATCTTGAAATATGCTTTTGCGGAAAAAAATATTTTGACTAGTAAATAACTATATGAATTTATGTTTTAAAATATGCAAGTAAGGTTCAGTTTGCAATTAACAGAATCACGATCAGATTCTGCAGGCTAAGTTTTGCTAGTTAGTAGTTTTTCTAAGGCACATCAACAATTTCATATTCATAGTCTTGCCTTTTGAAAAAGCAATGTTAAAAATATCTTATAAAGAAACTGAATTTTAATTTACTTAGGTATTTAGTTCTATTTATTTAAAAATTCGTTCCCAGACATCGATATTCGCATCCCGGTAAAGCCCGCACATCACTAACCGAGACCTCATCGTGGCCTCCCGTGACGCTTCAAGATTCCAAACACCGCCTCCGGTTGTGAGGCGCGGAAATTTTTACACATAGCGTGGTAAAATAGGTGTTATGACTTATTGTTGAAGCTATAGAATGGTCTAGAAGCCTTTTTGTTCAGATATTATTAGTCATCTTTATTTTTTTTTACTTAATATATGAAGGAAAAAAGAGAATGAATTTTATGAGCATGGCACATCTATAAGACATAAATATAAGATATAATAATATTTTTTTGTTTGTTTGTACCTTGAAGACTCCGAAACTATTGAACCGATTTGGAAAATTCTACGACTGTAGAAAGGTACACTCTTTCCAAGAAGCATAGGCTGTATTTTATCAAAGTACGGACAGTAGTTCTCACGGGACGCGGGCGAAACCGCGGGAAATTGGCTAGTGTTTTATATTATTTAATGTATACTTAAGGTGAAGGCCTTAAATGCATCGTTAAGCTATTTCGATTTTTATACAAACAAAAAACTTATATTATACGTCTTCAGTGTCTATAAAGTAATTTTGTACCAAATAAAAACAAATTCAAATACTTTGAGAGAACATGATAGATTAGTTTTGGGAGGTCATTAAACAAACCTAATTTTTGTTTCAATACCTACCTGTTGAAAAATTCTAAAAATGTATTTAATAGTACCCCGACCTGATTCTGCCAGAGGGTTACAAAGCTACGAGCAAAGGGGAGCTAAAATGCTGCTGTGTATCTCTGGTTTACATTCTAATATCGTACTCCTAAATTCAAACTTTTATAGAAATAACTGAATTATCGGGGAGTCGCTAGAAACTTAAATATAATTTTGTACATTTTATATAATTTTGACTACTAAACAAACTTGTAGTTTTGGTTTTTCATTTCCAAATCAACATCCCTTCCGAAAATAGATTTTCCGTCTACTATACCCAAATCGCGAATTCAGCGCAGTTTTAGCGCCGCTGTCCCGTCCCGTTTGAACTTGTTCAAGGTCGCGACCTTGACAATTGCTAGATGATGGCCGAGGCAATTACGAGAACTAGTTCTTTTAGTTTTTGCATCGCGTGTTGAACAAATGAAAGGGAAAACATGAGATGCCTGCGGGCGCTATGTAATAACACTTTTAATGTCAAACAGAATAATTTTGGTGTTACAAATGTTTTGTTACTGGGTCATTACATATTAGAAAATGACCTTGACCTTTGAGGTTTATTTTTAGTAAAGGGTTAATCCATAAAGTTATTACAAATTCAATTCTGAGCTTAGACTAATAAAAATTCATCATCATCATCATCTCAGCCATAGGACGTCCACTGCTGAACATAGGCCTATCTTAGATCTCCACAGATACCTGTTGGAGGCGACCTGCATCCAGCGTCTTCCGGCAACCTTTATAAGGTCGTCTGTCCACCTTGTTGGTGGACGTCCTACGCTTCGCTTGCTAGTCCGTGGTCTCCACTCCAGCACTTTTCGGCCCTATCGGCCATCCGCTCTGCGAGCAATATGGCCTGCCCATTGCCACTTCAACTTGCTAATCCGGTGGGCTATATCGGTGACTTTGGTTCGTCTACGGATCTCCTCGTTTCGGATTCGATCACGTAGAGAAACACCGAGCATAACTCTCTCATATCAATAAAAATTACATAGATATAAATATAAATGACAGTTAACGAATCATTAACGCACTCCATTCTCAACAGACTTTTAGACAGCAGCAAAGTAAAATAAAACTTCAAGTAAGAAGGTACATTTTAATTTGTCAGAAATCCCTAAAACTGCGTGTGGCAAGGAAGCTGTGGCAAAGGTGCCGCTCTCACGAACATGCAAACGTCATAATTTAGACAGTTCGACAAAATTACTGACACCTTTATTTTAATACTTTTTACTCATTTTTCGTTACAATTTGCATGTGTTGAATGTGAATCATACTGTAACGCAGGGGTTTATTCATAGTTCAGCCAGTATCATTGGCATATTTATATCTTACTAGCTTTTGCCCGCAACTTCGTTCGCGTGGAATAGTGACTACCAGCAGATTTTTGATTTGACCAATAGATGGCGCTATATGTCCGGAATAATTTTATTTTAATTTTTTTTTTGTAATAAAAACTATCCTATGTCCTTTCTCAAGTTTCAAACTATGTCTGTACCAAATTTCACACAAATCGGTTCAGTAGTTTAGGCGTGAAGAAAAGACAGACAGACAGACAGACAGACAGACAGAGAGACAGACAGACAGAGTTACTTTCGCATTTATAATATTAGTAAGGAAAAGTAAGGATTATTGTGACTTCAGGAAAAAATCTAAAGCTAAAGTAAAAACTTCAAGTCTTCAAGAAATCCCGTAAACTGCGTGAGGCAAGGAATCTGTAGGTACCAAAGGTGCCGCTCTCACGAACATGCAAACGTCATAATTTAGACAGTTCGACACAGGGAAAATAAAGAGCTTGAGCTCCCAACCAAATTACTGACACCTTTAATATTTTTTTATTTTTATTTTTAGTTACAATTTGCATGTGTTGAATGTGAATCATACTGTATCGCGGGGGTTTATTCATAGTTTAGCTGCTGGCATTGATATATATTTTATATCACGTATTTGATGTCACGTGAAAAAAAAAAATATTCGAACTTTAGGTAGAATCTATAAAATATAATTTAAAACCATTTTTATGTATTATTCAAAGCATGTCCTAAGAATGAACAAGTTGTTACAAGCTGTGTCTAGTTTAGAGTTAATCAAGGCGATTGATTATATTATTTCATAAATAATATGTTTTTTGGAACAGTCTTGACATAACAATTCCCATTCAGAATCAAGTATTTATGGACGACTCAAATATCAAACAGTACCTATTAAATTAACATCAATTAAAACTCAACCTCTAATTAAATTATTTCACACAAAAACCGCAGTTTTTTACAAGACACCAGGAATTTCATTGAATATCGTTCGGGCTTCTTTTTATAGGAGAACACTCACACCTTTTTTTGTTCCGAGTTCTGAATGACTAAGCCGTGATATTAAAACGCTATTAGTCTATATGAGCGCTCAATATATCATTCGAGGGCGGCCATAATACCGCCGACTAAATACGGCCCAGAAATTCGATGTCTTAATTTTTTTTTTCTGAACTTTTTGCGAAACAATGTTCCTGTATGCCATTAGCAAAGATGTGGTGTTAATGCGAAATGAGGTTTGTTTCTTTATGATTGTTTATGCTTCTTGGCCGAATTAGACCTCCGTGGTTAACTCTGATGTAGGTTCGTTCTAGTTTGTTGTTCTTTATAGATCTTGATTGGATTAGTTTTGCGCCGTTTTTGTGCTGATTCTGATTGAGATTAGGGTTTGATTAGTCTAGCAAAGTTAACGATTATATTCTTGTTTATTTATTTACATTAGTATTAAAATCAGTAATTGATGCAATCTAAATAAATATAATTATCGCTGCTCACAAAAAACTCACTAAATGATACTTATCTTTTTTGTGGGCAACTCAAGAATTCTAAAACAGATTACTCAAAAAATAATTTTTCCATCATCTAAATATCGGGTTCGAATAGAGTCGTCCAAATTAACGGCGGGACCGCACACTCAACCATGAAATAACGAACGGATTGAAACGATGACATTGTATATTTTTCATAACAGCCACCGCAACTATTAAGGGACGAAGAATACGCTCAGTCATACATAAGTCATCAGCTACTTTACATCTAGTGTTAAATTTGGCGGTGCCTTAACAATTCCAGAGAGGAAAATGGGGTGGCTACCTAATACAGTTGTCATCGCCATAAAACCATTGTGAGATGAGGGCGGATGGTAGTTTTTTCGTATCACGCTCCGGGAGGCGACCACACCGAGTCATTTCAATGGACCGACTGTCCGTAAATACAATAAAACCATATTTACGTTCACTCTAAGCAATAAAGACACAATAAGCGAGTGCCCAGTAAAAATTTCATCTGACCGCTTTTCCGATAAGCCTCAAACGATTATCAACCTTAGATGGCGTAATGATAGGGTTGATTTTCGAATTTTCCGTTTTGTGATTCTGATTGTCGGCTCATAGAACTTATTTGTAAAGTTGCGCATTGTCTTAGATAGATGATATTTGTGTTTCGTAAGAGATAAGCGAGGGATGGGAAAGCGCCGCTGTGAATCATAGACTAGAGTTTTTTATTTCGTGTTTATTTTTGGCAGTAAGTTGTCGGTTGTTTGAAATAAACAGTTTGGTTTGTTGGAAAAAATGTTTGTGAAACATATTAGGTGTGTTTATAATGTTGTTTGTTTGTGCCTAGATGTTAACTACTTCTTTGTAATCATGAGGCTTTCCGGGTATATTGCCTTGGTTTGTGATGGTAATTCAATTAATAGTGTGGGAAATGTAATCACAGAACCATTGCCTATTCTTGTAGCCCGAAGTTTACATTTTGTAAGTCTATCATTTCAGATAGTTACGAATCATTTATGGAGATGTTTCTATATTCCGAAACACGCAATTTTATTAAGGTAACTTTTTTTATGACAAAATAAAAAAGGTCGTAACTATTATATAAACACAAAACTACATAATAGGTAATCCACATACATGAAAATTAGAAGCTTCAGCCTGCCCCCAACTTCCATATACATTCCAAAAAACAGCTGACAAGGATGACGCATGCGCAGCACCAGCTGATGCTCCACATATCTCCACCTTTCATTCACAATCTCCAACAAAACTAATCAATTGAGCTCACTTATCACAAAGTGTACCATAAAACATGGGGACAACGCCATCTACAGAAAAAATACTGAATTTATGTCCGACACCCCTATTGTTAATTATTTACAAGATTCGGTCACCCGTGAAGTGCTACCATAATCTTTGCTACACGAAAAAACACCTTGATGCCCTAAAATTAAGGTGCATATTTCATTGGTAGAGGTTTTCGACAAAATTATTCAACAATGCACAACAGCTCGTAATGAGCGTTTATTCATTTCCACTAGTCTTAATTTTACGGTAACCATTGTCCAACACACTTCTGTTTCACTGAATGAAGTTTTTAACGCTTGTTCCAAAAATTGCAAGCGAATTTCAACCTTAAGGCAAGGAGATAAGGTGTGTGGAAATTTCAATTGGCAAATTAACAGAATTTAGCGTGAACTACCAGAAATTATGGCATGATTCTGTCAGCGTGAAGGAATTCCATTGACTTGTAACAATGTGTACTTTTAATTTTGTATGTTTTAATTATTAGTTGGAAGCACCGTTAAAATTAGGTGTGACAGTAAATTATTATCTTTGTTCTGTAAGGAGTGGTAGCTTTTATGCTCGTTTTGCAAACAATCGTACTGTTAATTATTTTAGACAAACTACTTCAATCTTAAACATTTTTTTTTCTTATTCAAAAATGCATTGAAATTTATCCTTTTTTCTACATTGACTATATCTGAATCAATATACCTATTAAAATAAGTAAATATTCGATCATAGATTCAAGCAGGAGATTATTTGAATTACAACATAAAAATCATTAAGGCACCAGAAAACGCATTTTTTTAAATAGGTAAATTAGCTCCATGGCATGTGAAATAATAACAAATAAATGCAAAAATTAACCAAAATGAAGAAGTGGTAATAAAAATATCAATGTTTCCTAATTTAGAACACCCAGAAGCAATCAAGGGTGACCTTCACCACATGCGTTTCACCCTCGTGTCAACATTTCAACCTTTTGAACTACAACATAGAAATGCAATCAACCAAAGCATTTTACATACACATGGGACACGTGCCAAGTTTTTTTCTAAAAGAAACACTTGAGTTATCATATTTTATGAATAAGAAAAAAATAAAAGATTTATTTTTGGTTTTGTTTGTCTTAAGTGGTTAATTGGTTCGTTTAAATATTTGTGTGGAAGTGTTTTTTTTTTTCAGGAGCGTGGAATGGGTTGGCTTTGCAGCTGCATGTAAGTTTCGTACAACATTTTTTAAGTACAGTTTGGTTATATTATAATGAGCTATTTAGCTTGCACTTGATATAATACATTGTGGTTTTTGTTTCTATTCGACCAATACGCTTTATTAGTATGTAAAAAATATTTCCTTCTCCTATATCTGGAAAAAGATTTTTTATTTTTATTATTTTATAAAAATATTTTGTTGAATTAGAATATTTATAAGAGATATCGGACTATAGATACCGGTGCAAATTGTTGACATACCGTAGACCGCCCGCGTTGATGTCTTTATAAGGACGCGACTGATGCGTAGTTCCGTAGCAAGCCAGATCGGTGTTATGAATAAAATGATGGCTTTTAATATTAATTTTTATTGAAGGAACCTTTAAATTGTAGTTTTAGCCAAGTTTTATTAATGGCAATTGATATAAAATTAAGAAAAATGTATTATGGAGCTGCGGAAGATGTCTCGCTTGATTTATTTTTGGTTAGGTTCTATTTCAAAAACGAAATGATTTGTCTGTTTTAATTGTTACGAACTTGACAGGCTCATTTGATGAAATAAGAGGATTTTCCATTCATTCAGCTGCCTTACCAGAACTTATATTGCAGTGAAATTATTATACGTAGTCAAAATTAAACGGGCAACACCTCAAAATGTCAATAGAAACAAATTTTGAACTTGTTTATAATTTATTTTATCTAACAAAGTTGTTACTATTGTATAACATATATCTGAAATCCATATAACTTTGTGTAGACGATATTGAAGATAAAACAGGACTAAAAGACTATCGTATTTTAAAAGACGTTAGTCTTTTAGTCCTGTTTTGTTAATAAGCCTTACCCCCACATAAGGTTCTAACCACAACCTTTTTACTAAGAATTGCTATTTACTTGTATTCCTGTAACAAAACAATTTCCACAATAAGCAGCATATATCGTATGCGTGGGCGCACGGCCTGACCCGCACGTGGTCGCGGTCTGTATGCGCGAGCGCAGCGCCGCTGAGCTCTGATTGGTCGACGCGACGCCGCCGCCCCTCCCACCGCGGCGCGCGAAACGCTGACTCACGCGCAACTAAATGTATCAAGCGGATTGAGGTTTTTATTAATTTTTTGGTGGATTTTTGTTTTTGTAATAAGTGGTGGAAATAGTAGTGGATTATTTTGATATGTTGTTTTTTTGAGTACGGTATAAGTCTATAATTTTGAAACAAGGATATACCTAGGAGTGATGCAATATAGTGAAATAATTTTATGAATTTGGGAAATGTGTTAAAAAATCTTTAGTGTTTAAAAAATATAGTATAATAAGTAACTTATGTACCTATTCTGAATAGTGAAGTTATATTTATCAAGACAGAAGGTAAGTTTGTTTGCATTATTACAGTACTTGCTTTCTCACATACTAATAATACATAAAGAACAACTTCTTAGAAAAGTGCGCAGGAGTCGTTCAAGACACATAATGTAACAAACTTGCGGGTTCTTAGAAGGTTACATATGACCACCTACTTCTTAACGCATATGCAGTTACTAAGTATTATTTATTGAATGGTCTTTTATTGTATTGATATAAGGTTGAAAATTGCTTAACTTGGAAGTCTTTTCAGGTAGTTAAAAACTGAAGGGTAGGCACGCTGTAGGTATCTATGTGTTCGTAACATTTCAGTCTATCGTCAAAGTTTATATTTTTTTGTCACGACATAACAACTTTTTTCCATTAGTCAACCGATTAGTGTGTGTGTGTTAAATATTCTTTTAAATGCAAATTAATTGTTAATGGAGTTTTTAAATTATCTTACTGCCAATATTTTCATTTTCGTTACAAATACAAAATAGACCATATTATAGCCCAGACCACACCTATGACTTAAAACTTTATCTAAAAAAAAATACACAAAAATTCTAGAAAATATCACTAGAAAAAAAACCCTCAATTACCTAATTATCCCACCAACAACGAAACCTAAAACCTATAACCTAATGACCCAAACTCACCAAAAAAAAAACAAGTGAAGTGTGAGACCAATCGGGCGGTATGACAGGTAGATACTCCCACCAAGTGTTACCGAACCCCGCCTCGTCGACCAGGCCGGATCGCCGCCAGACGTAAACGTGCCTCGACGCGCCGCGCTCATGTAGCTGAGGACCGCCCATCGCAATGAAGTGTCTGTGGTTATTTGTGATCGTTCTTTGTGTCACGTGCGACGCTGCCAACAAACCGAGGAGAGGAAGAGGCAGTATGTGGTGGTGAGTGTCGTGTCTGTTCCTTGGTCTATGATCGATTTGTCTGTTGTCATGTCTCAAGTTACTTATATCTGTATCTAGTTATAATCGATATTCTCTAATGTTGAAATTTGTTGTCATGTTAAAAGTTGGTTATTAAATGTCTGTTATTGTGCTTGCTAGAGTTTGGTTGATTTTTCGTTTGACGTTTGTTGTCATGCTTGAGTTATAAGTCACATCCTAACTAATATTATAAATGTGAAAGTAACTCTGCCTGTCTGTCTGTCTGTCTGTCTTTTCTTCACGCCTAAACTACTGAACCGATTTGTGTGAAATTTGGTACAGACATAGTTTGGGACTTGAGAAAGGACATAGGATAGTTTTTATTACAAAGAAATAAAAAAATGAAATTTATTCCGGACATATAGCGCCATCTATTGGTCAAACCAAAAATCTGCTGGAAGTCACTATTCCACGCGAACGAAGTCGCGGGCAAAAGCTAGTATCTCTATATCTAGCTGTACTATATATGTCTGTTGTTGCTAGAAGATAGTAGTTTTCATAACTTGTATGTTAATTGTACCTGTAGTAAACAAAAAATTCACGAATAGACAGATAATTGAAAACCAAAGGTTAGAAGGTTTGATCGTAATCCTTGTAAACAATGACGAACATAACATAACATAAGATTGTATTAGTAAAATGACTAATTAAAATCAATTTGACGACCGTCGCGATAATACTACTAAAAGTAAAGAATTACTAAAATCTATGACTATTTGTAAATAATTGCTTGAACTGTCGTAAAGAATACGACAGTGTTAGCAATTAAGTGTTGTACTACACCTTCAACAGTACGACACAACATTGTATCCACTTTAACAGATGTTCGACACAAATTGGGCTCAAAATAATTAGCAGCAGTATTAAACGAGGCATAAAACTTGCGTACTGGTGTGAAATCGATAATAGCGTACTAAAATTTAATACTGTAATACGTCAAGTTAAAGATTGGAACTTTTTGTAGCGGATCGATCGTAAAATGGGAATCAATTTGATGGGTTTCATAACTGGGGAACTAAATAAACTAGGTACGTCGAAGATAAACTTTGAACTTTAATATGTAGTTAACAATAGTAACTAATAATATAAACGCGAAAGTACTCTGCCTGTCTGTCTGTTTGTTTGTCGCGCTTCCACACTAAAACTACTGAACCGATTTAAATGATATTTAGTACACAAATATTTATACCCTGTTAAAGGACATAGCTATTTTTTATCCGACTGCTGGAAGTAGTTCCTTCAGGATTCAAGTGAAACCGCATAGAACAGCTTCTACATAATAAATAGCCGGTTTTAATACTTATGACATTTCACGTATAACCTACGTACATTTACTTAGGCTGTATGACTAATGTTTCCTACTTAACTCATTGACAACCAAGACATGTAATACAGCCTACTCAAATAGGTTGAATATGGTCATGATATGGCCAACTTAAAACAAATATATTTTATTATTAACTAGCTATTTATTGCGGTTCCACTCACGTATCGGGGCAACTGCTTTAGGTACTAGAACAAAATATAGCCTATATTACTTGGGGTTAGTGTAGCTTCCTAACAGTGAAAGAAATTTTCAAATCGATTCAGTAGTTTCGGAGATTTTAGTCCTCAAACAAACAAATCAAAATTATCTGTAGCACCTATATTTTATTTAAGCTACAAACAAACACTCAAAAAATATTATTTTAATAGTACATTAGTATAGATTTCAACAGGTTTTTTTCGCTATGAATGCTAGTTTTATTATCGTGGTGACAAAATATTCCGTCACCTCCCGTGGCGGGTGACGGACGGGAGCATCAAGTTCTATTTGCGTATGTTATCAGAGCTTGTGGTATGCGATCCAACTAATCCCTGAAGGTAGACTTAGAAATCCAATAGAAGGAATATGGTCTAATATTTTTCTGTTGCGAAGAAAATACTTAGGCACGACTTGTTTTACTTAAAACCACTTAAATTATATTTTAGTCTAAAATTAAAGTAATAGGTACTAAAACTACTTTACCATATAAACTAACTTAAAACTTGAATAATATGTAAAACTAATGACTGCAAAACATAAGTAAGTACCTATGTTCAAACAAAAAATACACTTTTTTTACAAAATATATTTTTTATTCAATAACAAGAAAAATATTATTCATATTTTCTATTCATTCTTTATAAAAAAAAATGTCGCGATATTCCATTAATATATTGACAATGACAATTTTTAATGATGACGTAAACTGCAAAAAACTTAATAAAAATTATGATAATGATGATTGAAATATAAAGTCGCGTCAAAATCTGTATAAAAATGAATAAATTAATGTGATATTAGTCAAGTTTGAAATATATTATGGTTTAAATGGCGTTGACATTATTTTTCTTCACATTTATATTTAATTTGTCAATCTTACAAGTTAAGCTTAAAGGTCGTATTATTTTACACCTATCTTAAGTCATTCGTCCGTATTTATGACTGCTGATATTTAATACTGAATATTATTAAGACACACTCATTTTCCTTTAACCTTAATCATAATAAAATAATTCTTAAAAAGTTTTGAAATAAATAATGCAATTTAAGAACAGAGTAAGTTATAAAATAAAATACACACATAAAAATTAAGTGCGTTAAAACGCAGTATTTTTCACGAAATCACACGAAATTATTTATTATTCATTATTTTAGTGTAAACATTATAAAAACAACATCACATAAATACTGCGCCAATTAGCAATGTATCAAGCGCAGCATTAATTATGTTGATATTGAAAATGCGCAAACGCATCCGCGCCGACCGGAACGTAAACGTTTATTTACGATACTAATAAACTTGTTCGATGTTCAGCCATTTTGTATATTTAAGTATTTTATAAAAAAAGCGTTTGAAATTATACGACACTTTGTACTTTATATTAATATAAAATGTACCTTTTAACGAACAAAATAAAATAAATAAATACGTCAATTTTAGTAAATTTTATTAAAAATAAAAATTAATTTTGTGTTATTTATTTAACAATTAATTAACATCTGTTAACAGAATATGTTGACATGACAAAGTTGTTAAATCAAGACTTTAAATGAATTACTAAGTATTTTGTAAGGACTTCCCCTAAATTATGCAAACAACTGGTTAACAAGCTGTCTGACTGTTTGTTTCACTTCTGTCTAACGACAGCTAAGTTTAGTCTATCATAGATATTGAAGGAAGCTATTTCAATTAAGCCGAGAATTTAATACTAAGTAACATTGCTGTCATGTAACTTAGCTGGTATTTTATGCCATGTTAAAGTTTATGTAAATTAATTTGATTAATGTTTGCAACGGTGTTTTATTGAGCAAACATTGTGAATGACGGGAAAATTTCATTTAACATTAAAGTACGTACTTTTATGCATTCAATTCATTAGACTTTATGTTATTGAAAAACTACTTTAACCCGTGGTTTCGGCCCGGTTTTCCCGCGTCCTGATATAACTGATTCCTGTATTCGGATGTATCTTGTCCTTCTTCCGGGTCTATGCTACGTCTCCTCTAATTTTCAGCTTAAACGGTTCAACCATTTTCGAGTTATAAGTAGTGTAACTAATACGACTTTTTTATAGGTATAAGTAAAAATATAATAATATTGTGATGCCACCTCTATACAATTTATAAGCATTGACATAACATTATCTAGTTATTAACAAAGTCAACAAACAGTGGCGCGTGCTATTGCATTGTTTAAATACATTTAATGTTTAAATAATTTATTAATTTAAGATATAAAACATATGCAGCAGAAGGTTCTAGCAAACTAGCATTCACTTTAAGCCTAGGTACTATTTTACTTTGTTAACTAGAACAAATACCATTGTTTTCCATTTTAATTTTAATGATTTTGTTTTTTTTTTGTCAATTATAGTTCATTATTCCATATATACCTAAAGTTTAATATATTCAGACTGCCTCGCCCGCCGTCGGTAGCGGTCGAGACGGCTTGTATATTAAATACTAAAAACAAAATACTAAATACTATGATATATTTTCTGTATTTAGCCTGAGTTACATCATTAATTAATTTTAATAATTATGGAAAAATTAAGTATGAATGAAAACTGATCTATCTCATTTAAATTACAGTCATCATTTTTAAGAAAATAAGCGAAGATATATTCGTGTTAAGAACTGTTTTAAAGTGTTTTTATTAACATTATTAATTTTTAAAAATAAGGTGGAATAAAACAATATAAAATTCACTTTTTAAAACACAAAAATGCTTTCTATTTTAACATATAAACACGTATGAGAGCAATCAAAATCTCGCGATACTATCGGTCCCGGGCCGTCGGAGGCGTGAATTCTTTGAACGGAATTTTTACCCACTTTCTACAGAAACAGTCGTAAATGTTACGTGAACTGTGTTAATAGTGGTACTTTATTTTATGAAAAAAAAAAGTTTTATAATCCCGTAACCAAGATTTATTATGAAAATCCCATTTTTTTATTTCAACACTCATTTTATTGCCAACATTCATTGATGAAAATAATTTTGATAAAAATAAATTGTAACCCATCCATAACGTGACCCAACAAATTTTTATTTCATTCATCAGTTTTATAATTAATCAATATAACGTCAAAATAAATAGCTTTATAAAGATTAATATAAACTAATAACTCTTATTAAAAATTCGGTGAGCGGACAAAACCAACAAAAAATATGCAGCATACCTTATTCTGTTGTTTTGAACATTAATCATTAAAAAACAGATAGCATAATTACACTTAAGACTTTTGATATGTACTACAAGGATTTATTTTTAAAATATTTTTCTTGTTGAAATAAAAATAAGTTTTACTATAAATCTTATCAAGGTATGAAATAAAGCCACTTAGCTTCGAAACCAGCTGCCGGAAGATTGTGTATCGGCCCCATACTTCTCAAGCCCACACTATTTACGTGACAGATTTAAAAATAACTCGCTTACTACTTAAGACATGCAAAAATGAGTTAAATTGTTGATTCATATTAAAATGGAAGCGAATTTATCTATACTAATATTATAAAGCTGAAGAGTTTGTTTGTTTGTTTGTTTGAACGCGCTAATCTCAGGAACTACTGGTCCGATTTGAAAATTTCTTTCAGTGTTAGATAGCCCATTTATCGAGGAAGGTTATAGGCTACTTTTTATTCCGGTACAGGAAGTAGTTCCCACGGGATGCGGGTGAAACCGCTGGCAGAAGCTAGTTTTTTAATAAGCAATTAAGTGGAAGTAATTTTAATTGAATTATGTGATTCATTTTTAATATTAATTAATTATTTATATAAAATGACGATTAAGTTGATAATACCCATAGTTTTTTCGTATTCATTGTTGGCGCGTACCTACCGAAATCTTAAATTCTCGATTCTGGTCATCATATTACGATTAATGTCTGTAATTTAAATTTTATTTACTCCAAATAACATACATCAGAAATAAATCACAAGAACGTAATCAAATAAACAACGGTAAATCCAAGAAAATGAACGACATAATTGATTTCCCCTCGTACTTTTATAATTGCTGGCTTTAAAATACGCACAGTGGTCGATGTGTTTCAACCCTCGGGCACTAATTTCCAACTGGAGCACATAAAATTCTCGAGTACAGCCTCGAGCAAAAAAGAAATCGCCACACCTTACTTCATTCGTATTCATCACTCGTAGACCAGATTACATTACGCTTGAAATCGCGTGTTGGATACCTGTGATAACAGCGACCAACGTAACAAGACCCGTTCAAATCGGTCAACTGTATGACTTAACAGCTCCACTTAAATTGGTTTATAAACTTTGATATTTTGACGCCTCGCAAGTCGCCAACAAATTAAATAATAAAGGCTTTATTCGTATGCAGGCGGCGTGCCTGAATGAAGTCTTCCATTTAAAATACATGACATGTAAATAAATATGACATCTAAATCGCGAGGAAGTGTCAAGGAAATGTTGCTGACATTGATCTTATTTTTAGTTCGTTTTTCGGGAACTTAATATGGATGTATTTAACAATAACATAATGATAAATTATATTGCGTGCATTTTTTACGGCGAAAGGTTTAAGACTAATAATTCAGCTGCAATAGGTATTCTGATAACTGAAAGTGCATTTGTACGGATCAAATCAAATTCACGTCAAAAACTCGAGCCCGAAACTATCCTGTATCCAATGTCCTACAAAAAAGAGACAGAAACACTCTTAATTACTCAAACAAGGAGACACAACCTCCAAAAGACAATATTTTGACACATTCACACAGACTTTATCGTTGTGCACACATTACGTTTGTTCGTAAAAGCCATTCAGAATTTTTTCTCCGAGGACTTTGTGTTGTACCACTATTTGATTTTCTACCAACGTGACAAGTGCAAAGGACCTTATATTATGGACAGGCAAATATGGTTATCCCTCGTTTTTGTTTTAAGCGGTTGTGGGTGTCAATATGACCGGGCACCGAATTGTAGCACCTACGTTCAGATTTGAAGTTTCCACATGATTGCTAGTGCACTTAAATTAAGATTGATTTATGTAACAAACAATCTAAATTCAATTCACTTGTTCGACCGCTTTTTTAACTTATTACCTCCAATAAATGTTGCTGTAACAAAAACAGTGACAACGTCCATTAAATGTTTTTTGACCAAAACTAAACTACTCTGCTATTATAAAATATTAAGTGTCGTTTTGACAAATGTGTAAATGAAGTAGTTTATCTCTATGTCTTATTGGCTGTTAATAGTTCCGTCAATGTACATTTATTTCAATAATAATGTAAAAAACTGGATTAACGGTAATAAAAGTTCGCCGACGGTCGTCTAATCATAAAATTAATTAGTTTGCTAATAAGAAGTGTAATAATGTGACGTGTTGACGTCAAATCATAAAGGACAAATAAGGACATCGCAAGTGCTAATGTAATTATATAATCTGTACGAGCTATGGAATCAATCGAATATTATCCCACGCATATGTAAAAATTGAGACATCTTCGTAAGTACGGCGGCGAGCCAGCGTAAACTAGATCAGTTCCCATATCCGTTTCATCTCTTTGTCTATTATTTTAAAAAGTAGAACAAAAATTTTAAAACCATCACATCGTCTCCATGAATTCTCGAAGGAAACGAGAATTTCCGACGAACACGTTCATATTTACGTAACACTCGACTACAAAGAAAAGCAAATAGAAAAGTAATACGATTTCCAGCGGTCCAAACGCGAGGCACCGCGCGCGAGAGTGCACCGAGGCCTTTTTTTACTGTAGGCCGAATATGTTGGTGAAGCGGGGCCGAGTCAACAGGCCGTGATCTCGATCGCTCTCAGGCCGTGTTTACCCGCTCGGCCCTCAAGGATTAATGCGCGACGCAAATATTTATCTAAACGTCTGCGGATTGACAGTTCGGTCGTCAATTGTTTGTTGTCTTTACCTTTTCAAATGAGCATTTCATTTCGAGTTGCACCCATTGCCTTAAGTGGCGTTCGGGTTGTGTTTATTTTAGTTTTTTCTTAATAAGTTTTTTGAACGTCAAGCATTGTCTTTTACAGTGACAAAAGTCAATCTTATCGCTTTTGGACAATAAGGTTTATTTTTTTGCGCGTTTCATTTGCAATTCCTGAGTATATCTTTGTAACAAATCCTATTTTGTTGTAGGGGTATAGCCAAAGCGGGGGAGCCAAATAATCTGTCGCCGATTTCACCCGGGGTCTTATACATGGACCCTGCCGTCCACGCCACCCTCAGGCGAAAACAGAGAAGACTCGCCAGAGAGAACCCTGGAGTGTTGTCAGCAGTGGCCAAGGGCGCCAGCATGGCTGTCGCTGAGTGCCAGCACCAGTTCAAATACAGAAGATGGAACTGCTCAACAAGAAACTTCCTCAGAGGGAAAAACTTGTTTGGCAAAATCGTGGATAGAGGTAAGCTGTTATTAGATTAATTAAATCCAAACAACTGACAAAGGTTGACGAGTTAATACTCGAATCACGATTTTATTGTCCCCTTCAAGAACAAAAACTGAACAATAAACGCAAAAACGGTTTAGGGTACACGCGTCATTCATTTGTCTCAATTTTGATATCGCGAAACAAAACATTAAAAAGAACTTAAGAAGATAAGTCCTAAATACCCTTCTAAGAGACTAAGGAAACAGATTACAGACCATTGAGACGTTTAAAAGGCTAATCTTTAAAAAACTCAATCGAAAATCTCGGATCGCATACACTTTTTACGTTTTAACCCTGCAAAGAGCAACGTTGGACAAAAAGATGTTTTGTATAAATCCCCAATTCCAGTTACAAAGAGAGGCTACAAATTAAGTGATATCTTTAGTTGGCAACCCTTTTAAAAGATTTTATCTGTATTCAACGGGAGGGTAGCAAGTCGGGGGCATATATAAAGGACTCATCAAGATAAAACATCCCGGATCAATTACATGAGGTCGAGTGACGTTTCAGTTCCCGTTTGTCGATAACTCTCATGTTTTTTACTTTTTTTTTCAATTCCGTTTTGTGAGCGAGTTTTAATATTTTTACGATAATTTGAAATATAATTTTAGTTCTTATGAATGAGATCATAATCCGATTCTAATTCCGCATCGATTCTTCTATCTATAGTGTATTGAGAAGAGAAAAAAACGATGTTTTTATATCCCATAAACACCGGGCCACAATTGCACGAGCGTCGAATCCATTTAGTTGATTTGAATGGGTGTAGATTATTATCAATAGATATAAATCAGCAAATAGATACCCATTAGCCTCACAATACTGGTTACACAACTGAATTCAATAGGTTAAGGATATTACTGCAGTACATAATCCCTTTAGAAGCTTCACTTTATGCATCGCATTAAGCATTTTATTTAATAGTGTAAAGACTTAGTTTTTCAATTTAAAATAATAACCTACATTTATAAAGGTACACTTCGAAATTAAAATGTTTTAAAACGCATTGCTTTATTTGGTTTTGCTGTTG
Organism: Helicoverpa assulta; assembly: GCA_963856015.1. Lineage (NCBI taxonomy): Eukaryota > Metazoa > Arthropoda > Insecta > Lepidoptera > Noctuidae > Helicoverpa > Helicoverpa assulta. Next base: position 4,007,306 of record CAWLCW010000008.1, read on the forward strand.
TTTAAATGCTACTGGGTCTTTATTTGTGGGTTGTTAAGGTCGCGAGTTGTTTGGCAAGCAAGTTTTGAGACGGTAAGATGTTATTTTGTTGTCAGATCGGGGCTGCCCTATCTCCGGTGTCCGATTTCGATGCTTTGTACGCGATACGCCTTATTATGAGCCTGTGAACATCTGTTCGGCACAGCAAGAATTATTCCCTATAATAGCAAAAAAACGCAGTTTTTTTATTCGATTTTGTCGTTTGCATTTTTTTTTGGCGTTTACTTAAAAACTTTTTGCAACAAAACTTCGTGCTAATACAAGCCAAATATTTTAAAGAATAAAAAATGAGTTTTGAAATTAATTCTATGAATAAAATGATTTATTGGAAAAAGCTTTTGATGGGTTAGAGTTCGAGGTAAGCATTAGGGGGTTATCTTTGAAATTAAGAGCATGGGCTGGAGTATCTCCGGCTAATTCGTTCTCATTTGGGAATCGGCACAGTAAGATATCGGCCATACGTCTGCCTGCTCGGGTCATTGACCCACATCTCAAATGCGTTAATGAATAGTGCAAGCCGTTTCTGTAAATGTCTCTATTTCTTCTACTCGAGTCTAAGTCTTGTTTAAGTTTTGATAAAAGGGTTTTTTTTTCGTTTTTATGTGAGTTCAATATTTTCTCGTTTACACCCTTACAAGTGTAAAGTATATTCATGTAATTAAATCAAATCATAAGTTTTAGAAACAGCTGCTTTAATTACGATACGATTTCACTTTACTAAAAGGTTTCCACGGTAATAAATAAAGAATTTCTAAAATTAAACAATCAATAAAACGTTAAACGGAACAAAGCGCAAACAAGAATGCTATTGTTGATTCAAATGGCGTTTTCTCATTATAAAACCAGATGTCATAAACCATTAAGCTTATAAAATATTCATGAAAAACAAAATTGGTAACAAATCGCAATTACGTATATGTTTACACAACACTAATGTTCATCGTAAAGAAATAAGTTAGCCCGGGTCGCCTGTTGCCTCGGGCGATACCAAATACGAGGGACCAAATATATTAAACTATTTATATTTAAAAACCAATTAAAGTTATTCATCATTCCGTTGGCGATTTAGGAATTTAAATGTCAACACTCCCACACTAGAAAGTCATTGAAAGTTCACTAATAAAACTCACGAACAGACATCACTTACAAGTCAGCTTATGCAGCTATGAATAACCGTTAATAATTCAGCTAGACACAAAGCCAGTCATATTAATTTAAAACATTAAATCATATAATTCTAGTGCTCGCATCCACATGATATATAGTTCTTACGCACACAGTAAAGTATTTACCATCGACGGCCATAAAACTAAACGCCTAGAGCAAAAAATAAATATTGATATTGTATGCTCGCATACAAACTATAAAAGCAAAGTACCATTTTTCTAAATTAAAAGCCAGATATAGCACGGCCAGCGGACCACCATCGTAATCATTTCACATGATAAAAAGAGCAAGGCGATTACAAAATTTATGTTATATGCGTGTGCATTTAGAGCGTATTACTTTATTAAGGGCATGCAGGGCGGGCTCTGTAATACCGCTCCACGCAATACACAAGATGAAAAAATTTAATACATTGCAATTACGTCCATTTAAGATACATAAAAACGGAGTCGACCCCGCGGGAGCCCGTCACAACGCTACTCAATAAACAAAAAACGTAAACTCGCAAATGTGGTCCCCGAAACTCATCAATCCCCAACTTATAGCTGTGCAGGCTGTCCATGATTACAAGCGAGGCACACAAAGCCCCCCCGGACGCGACACCTATAATTACTAATTTACACGTTGTCACACCATTGACACTCGGACGCGACAACTTCATCTCATTGTGGTGTAAACCTCAAGGATCGTATTAACACAAATGATGACAACGGCACAATAGTAAGGCCTTTATTCGTCGCGTCATTGTCGAGCCGAGAATAGAAAATATATGGTCCGAGTTCCCGCGGCGAGCCCCCTGCTGTGTAGTTTAGCGATTCCACTGCACTCGTACAAGCCCCACGGAAGCCACGTTTACACCTAACGCAGCTCCTAATGGCAGGTAACTCGGCCAATAAAACCCAACCTTTTTTCAAATATTTCCTGTTTTGGTGTGTATCGTACGCGCACCCGAGATTCCGACGTCGTGGGTGGATAAAACGTATAAAACGATCGACACCGAAAATAAAGCCGATATAAAATGCCCTCGACGAAATATTTAATGCTCAATTAGATAAGCGTTTTAGGTTTTGTGGCGTTTGAATTGTTTTCGAGATAACGTGCGTTTTGTGAAACTGAAATGAGACGATTAAGGCCGATGTCGACGGCCACGGACCGGGGGCGGCCGTCATCATATTTATCGACGGGTTCCCAGTTGCCGAAGCTCCGATCGCCCTTTTATTGTTTATGGACAGCTCACTTAAAACGAAATTATTTTTGGTGCTTTTTCTGGAGTTTGAAAACAAATGTCTTTGTCCATTGTGTGAATGGGTGTCGCGGCGCTGGGCTGTTGGTAGCTAGTGGTAGCTGGCAGCGCTTTGTGCCACTCACAATGAGTGATATACGACCGACGTAATTTTGAATTGTCGCACCGGAGACTCGGGGCTCGGACTCAATGTGAAATTATCACCCATACATGGCATAACGAAAATGAATTATTGCTTTTTATTGCCCCATCTTCCAAGTCCTTTACGGTGAAATTGCCTTCTTTGCTTCTATTCCTCTCCCAGTACGCATCGAATTCCTTTCTTATTTCATTAAGGGAAGAATCCCGTCTTTTATAATCTCCACGACGCGTCTTTCAGCGGATAGATAAATGTCATTACATACTCGTAAAAGCCATGTTTAGGTACACACAGACGTCAATGACTTCATCGCAGTCGGATAAAGCGATGTGAGCCGGAATGATGTCTAAACCGGCCAAACACCGTATTATAAACCCAGTGATTTATGGATGTTTTGAGTAATTACGACTCATCAAATTTGAATAATGCAAGTCGTCATAAATAAGGCACGAGAGGCGCGACGCGCGAAACCTCCATAAGTCAATCTTTCAAATTAATCTTATGGAAACACCACGGCGTGATGACTCAATGCGGACAGGAACATATTTAATTAGTACATTAATTTTGAATTATTTAATGGTAGTGGCCGCGGGGCCAGGTGTTCGTCAAATGTCAACAGTGATTAAGTTTTATTTTAACAGTGCGATGCGGCGGACGCGCGCTCGGATTTACGAGTTTTTGACTTTTATAAATTCTCAACGCCTCGCCTTAACTGCCAATCCGTCGAGACGGAATTATCGTTCGCTGCTCGCGCTGTAAACCCACCACGGGACCATTTATTATCTGCACAGATAATCCACGGACAGCACTTTATTATCAGTTATAATAATAATTTACTTTTATAGATCCACATTACTCATGTTTGTTCTTATTTGACTGCAATTTGATGGGGCGAAATTGCCTCAATAAAATAATAGCGCACCTTAATTATGAATATTTAACTGCGTAGGCCTATCGAGCAGGTAACGAATGGCTATTTGTATTAGAGGCTGTACAGCGCCGGTGTCGGATGACTGTTGTTCGGCGTTTAATTAGGCTCGTGTCGGCCATTTACATTATATTTAATGCCGTGACTAATGCGCTCACGCGGACCGAGCCTTTTTACATCTGTCATAATTTTTCTACGTCGCGATTTATTCGCAAAACGCGACAATCGGCTTTGTTGCTCGTCGCATCCACCGAGATGAAATATTACTACAATTAATTTCTAGTTATAAACGGGTACCTAAGGTACTCATGTTTAATGCAGAACAAAGAATCACTACCGAACAATGTCAAACAGGTCGCGGCACGTCCGTGAATCATCGATATCGATAGACGAGCCTTAAAATTCTCACAGACCAATTAAAAATTATTTCCAGTTGTCGTTTATACATCTAATTGGTCGGGTAGCTGCGTACCGTTAGATCATGTTTGAGATAAAGTAAAAGTAGCGATGTTAAAATCACAGCGGGCAGTGATTCACATCTGCGGTGGCCAGATGTGGCGACATTTATCTACGGGTTATGAAGACGTGGTCGGCGCACGTGGGGCGAGCACCTGGCGGCACCCCGCCGCACGACCTCCGACTTCGCTCACTCGGACGCACTCAAACTGATATCCGTGAAGCTTCACCTTCATAAACCGAACATAAAACACAAACCACGGCTTGTGAAACTCCCTAAAGCCCATCGCACATTACACCTCAATGTTAAACCCGATTAGCCAAAAGCTATAATTTCACAAGCGTTATTTACGTGTGCCATATTTAATTGGCCTCACCTATACGTTATAGTTAATGCGACCGAGCGTTTCCAAGTCATTACAGAAGATAAATGCATGAGTCCGCGACCGCTCGTATGTACGTATCCCTACCTTGAATTAATTTCGTCCGAGCATTGAATGATGGCGAAATTGACATTAAAATTCCCGGTCGAACGTCTCAAGTAATTGCTGAATAAAATACTTTTGTATAACATCCCAAAGGGAAGCACAAAAAGCGAATCCGAGAGCGGTCCGCGGCAGTGTGTGCGCACCGTAATTTATATCGGTGCACGATGACAACTCAATAAAAAAATGATTTCATTTGCTTATTGAGTCCTTAATAAAGCTGGCGCGGGCTGCTCCGGGCCCGTTCCACATATTATTATTATAAATAACAACAAATACGCGTTCCTTATTATTTTTACATCCATACGGGGTCGCTGTGTTTTTCTGAAGGGATTTTATAGTGGTGCGTCGGTGGCCGGAAGCCCACCAAAGGAGCGCGAGCCTCACTATATTACTAAATGAATGGCATTAGCCGGCCAGGTGACACGCGATTACACTTGTGTTAGAACGGCGTTAATTGTCAGTTTTATTTTCATTCCGGTATTTAGCGATCGAGATCGGCCCTTAATAGCTTTTGAGGAATTCCCTCATAACGTCGGATGGTCCGGGGCGAGAGAGTTTAATGAGCGCCCCACAATACCTGTATTAATGCGCATTATGCCGTTAAATTACAATGTTTACGAGATAAGGTCTCGACTCGTTCGAGATAGAATCCCTCAAAATCATGTTCTGGGTGTTATGATTCATTAAAAATTATAATCGAATATTTTAATGATGTCGTACGGTGAGCAGGTTACGTCAGAGGTCCCGTCGGTTAATAATATCGTCTCATTGTGAAGGCCAGCTCGCGTAGACAAAGGCTCGGTATGGTATTAATCGTTAAAGTACAAGGGCTATTAAATCGATATTAAGAGAGAGAATTCGATGCGCGCGCCGTACCACTTGTAATGATCAAATTTATAATCTCTCGGGTAGGTAAGAGGCAATTCTTTTATTTTCAATCTCGGAGATATACCATCTCTCTCTTTTAATTGTATTTTATGAGTATTTGATTCTAATGCCGGGCCATTAATTATTTATAGTATTCGATACGGGATGCGAGCATCGATTTATGTATTCGTCTGTACGGGATGAATGAACGCGATGCAATCATTGCTCAAGTCTTTATTGTGTGAATATAAACTTAATGATCTTGTTGCTTTTAAACGATTATAACCTTGCTCGATAACTCCAAACACAGTGATTAAGGAATATTCAGTTTACTTTGATTACTGCTCTTGACCGTTTAGGATTCTTTCATTAAGATTTAAAAAGTGTAGACCCACGCACATAAATATTTTGAAGAATAAAATCGAGCAGACAGTTTAAGCCTTCAGATAGAATTTTACGAAGGAAATTAAAAACCCAATGTGCCCATTGCTCTCAGAAAGGATTTTAATACTGTCAACAAATTAAAAATGTCAATAAAATAATACGATTAAAAAGAGCGAAGCCAATTCAATCCCTCGGATTGCAGTTGCTTGATGAGCCCAAATGTTTTGCGTGTTTAAATTATAATACCTAAAATATTTAAAACGTCGAGATTTTTTATCCCTTTACCCGGAGCAATAATAAAATTTGATTAAAATATGGACCCCTCTGCAGTTGGGATGAATTAATTATTCGAATACCAAACATGCCAAAGTGAAATATGTGTGACTGCCTAACTTAATAACGTAATAGATCGATATTTTTTAATCAACGAAGTTTTATCTAAACGATTATCAAGATGGCCTTTATGCCACCTGATTTGTTGCGTTCCAAATCTATTAGAGCCATTCCAGTCTCTCAGACGTATTTAAGTAGGTTGTAGAACCACTTTTTCTTTCGTTGTAAATTAGCATAAATTAATGAAACAACATTTCTATTGTCACCAGGTTGCCGCGAAACAGCGTTCATCTACGCCATCACCAGCGCGGGAGTGACGCACGCGGTGGCGCGCGCCTGCGCAGAGGGCTCCATAGAATCGTGCTCGTGCGACTATTCGCACATCGACCGCGTGCCGCACCGCACCCGCGCCGCCGCCGCCGCCAACGTACGCGTCTGGAAGTGGGGCGGCTGCAGCGACAACATCGGCTTCGGCTTCCGATTCAGCCGGGAATTCGTCGACACCGGCGAGAGAGGCAAAACCCTCAGAGAAAAAATGAACCTACACAACAACGAGGCTGGTCGAGCGGTAAGTGTCGAGCACTCCTGTCAACATGCTTATCCAATCACCACTCGACAGTAGCACCTTATAAACATCCATAAAACAATCAGTTAGCGCCAATGACGGCCATTGTCATCGCGCGTGTTTACATTACCATTATGGATGACGATCGATCGTCCGCCACTTGACATGTCGCCTTGTGTAATATTAATTATGCGTCGGGCGGCGCGGCCCAGCGCGCGACGACTGCGCAACAGGCACTCATTCGTTGCGCTCGCGCATCTCCCTCCCACCGCACACCCACATTTGCATATCCACTGTCCGCTCCTTCCCAAAATTCATCAAAATGGGACGTCGGGCGCCCCGAGCCACCCAGACGAGTCATTAACCGAAGCGCTTAATTCCTGTCACGACAAACGCACTGGGTGTCCACCTGATGAATATTCACAGCATTCCATCGATTGTTTAACACATATTTGGACACTAGACTGTATAACATACGCGGCCATCTACATGTCAATGAATAAATACCGTCGTCGACGTTCTACGAAGCGCCTGCGCTCCGAGATAGGAAAATATTTACTGTCTCCCATCCTCGCGTCATTTATCTACCTTCTAAGAATGATGAATGTCCCTAGAGTATGATTTATGATCGGTCCACGCGCGGTGACGACCGGCCCACCTCTTCACGATTTGTAACAATTTGCTCGATCGTGAGATGCGATCGATGGACTACGCTTAAAAGATCATCGATCACACTGTATCGAAGCTTATCGGTGGAATTTAAAGATATTTGGACATCATTATAGACCTCCCCATGAAAGAATAAATTAAAAAACAAGATTTTGATTGTGTTGTTTTGTTCGCAGCATGTGCAAACGGAGATGCGACAGGAGTGTAAGTGTCACGGTATGTCAGGCTCGTGCACTGTCAAGACCTGCTGGATGAGGCTGCCCAGCTTCCGCTCAGTGGGCGACTCCTTAAAGGATCGCTTCGACGGCGCGTCGCGGGTCATGATGCCTAACACAGACCTGGAGCCTCCTGCGCAGAGGAACGAAGCGGCACCACACAGAGTGCCACGAAGGGACCGATATAGGTTCCAACTGCGACCTCATAATCCAGATCACAAATCGCCGGGGGCGAAAGATTTAGTTTACTTGGAGTCTTCACCGGGTTTCTGCGAAAAGAACCCGAGGCTGGGCATCCCCGGTACACATGGGCGTGCCTGCAACGACACGAGCATCGGCGTGGACGGGTGCGACCTCATGTGCTGCGGCCGGGGCTACCGGACCGAGACCATGTTCGTGGTGGAGCGGTGTAACTGCACCTTCCACTGGTGCTGTGAAGTCAAGTGCAAGCTCTGTCGCACGGAAAAAGTGGTGCACACGTGTTTATAGACTCGCGGACGCTGATGACGAAGTGATCAATGAGAGAAACTTTAGTGCCGGACAGATGTGATTGTGACTCAGACTCGAGAGTGGACCTGTTTTCTTATTCGGAGGCAGATAACGGACCTTGTATATAATCACTTCACTTTTTCATCTATCCAAGTCGTCGAAATCGTATATCATGTTGACTTATGTAAATAGTTTCTCTATCACTGTTTATTTCTTCTTTTATACATGATAATTGATCCGGCGTAAAATTAAAGTAAGCTACTCGTTCGGTTAATTTATTTGACTATTAAGTGCGAACATGTGATCTAGTGACTTTATTTTTTTGGACACTGTCGTTCGGAAATTAATGAGACCAGTTTACAGACGATTTATTTCTATCATCAACTCATTTTGTATTTATTCTAAATTGGACTTATTGGTTTCCTTACGCGGTCAGCTGTGTAATTTATTTATTCGTAGGTATCGTACATACTCGACTGAGCATCCCAAGGAGACACGAACGCAAACTGAATCCAATGTACGAGACTTTAAATGATATTTCTTAATATCGTTCCAAAGTTAATACTCAAGTTTTTCAAAGAAGTTATTCGCAATTATTAAAACAGCGGCAATAATCATTTGAGTTTTATAAATACTTTCTATTTTATGGACGTCCGCGTTGGGTGCATGCTCGCATAACTGTTTTGAGATTCAACAGCGAAATTATCTTGTAATTATAATTTCATATTATAATTAAACCGGCTAATGGAATTTAAGGCTTAATAGCATTTGCATAAAGTGTCTTCTTGGGTGTTCAGCGGCGGAGGTAGCGTAGGGCCCTTATCAGTCAGTAAGTAGCGCCATCGTAAAAGTGTCCCACATTACGAGATAAACGCTCTGGAGAATTTTAATTAAATATTAAACGAATTAAATAATCAGTATTATACGTATAATATTGTATGCGTGTTGCGTCCGATACGGCGAGATAGTGTTGCACGCAAACTCGGCTGATACCCGTTACACGTTTTAAACATATGCTCGTCCTTTCAACCGCTCTTAATGTACGTAAGTGCATGTGTATTACAATAGTAACGTTGTGTTTCAACGCTTTTATACTAATGTTGTTGTAGTTAGACAGATTACATCGCAAACTATTCACTTGGCGAGTTCATTCGAAACTTCATAACCTTTGGACTAACATCACTAACTTTGTTGAATTAACATTGACCCTTTTTGACAAAATTTTGACCTTTTTCTTTGGACAAAATGTGTTGACATTCCAAATTCGATAGTTTGCCAGTAAATGTGGAAGCTTTATTGATCATGCAAGTAATTATATCAACTTGAATGATATTTCAAATGTGATATATAAACATAGTTATAGCCAGTAAGTTTGTATATCTAGCGTAATCCTACTGAGCTTAATTTATGTGTATAACAAATACACTGAACATACTAACTCGTCAAGTATGTTTTTATATATAAAAAATATTTATTGAAAAAACATGTTTTAATTTATTTTATTTTACTTTAAAATTAATTAACATTTTAAAGTAAAATAACGTGTTAGTTTTAGTGAAAAATCCGATGTTAAAACAATCGGTATTATTTAAAACAGGTATTCGAGTACTTATCAAATGTATTGTTAAAATTTAAAAAGCGCTTAAAAATCGGATCTCTGTACATAGATAACTTTTTAAAAATGTTTCGGAATTCAATGACAGAGTCTGAAGAACTGATACCACATCGGATTTAAAAGACTGAAGTTTTTTTATATAATTTTCGTAGTTATAATATCCATGACTGGATTTATTAAAGCCATTGTTTTTGAATTTTAGCATGATAGCTATTGTGATAAAAAAGTATTTTAACTGTAATTTAAAACCGAAACCAGTGTTATGAATTATGAATTGCGAAAATCGAATTGGTGCCATTTTTTAACTTTTTTTACGCCTGACAGCTTTTTTTACCAGTTTTAATCAAAATTATTATTCTGCCTAATTGATTGTGAAATATTTTTACGCATGTAAATATTGTCCTTATTGATTATTTTAAGTTATTTATGTGAATGTAGCATTTTAAATTGTTAATATTAGGTAAAAATACAATTGAAATCAGCTGAACATTATCTGAATCTCAAATCTTATTATTGTATAATAAATGTACCTTTTGAAATATATTTCGTCCAGTAACCGCTTTTGAGGTTGACACAATTTATTATAATATTGGTTGTACATTAGCAGTATCTATTTATAATTAAAATATTGATTAGTTGTTACTAAAAATATTAAATTGATCAAAAAACTTAACCGTGATTGTTTCATTTTTTCTTCGTTAGAGTCCTAATTACCTTTTTATATTTCACTAGTCAAAAATCACATAAAAACTCAGAAATCTGAATACATTTACTGATATTCCATTTCTTTCAAATTCATTCTGAATACATGAGGAATTAATCCTCATAAAACGTTAACATAACAAGACCTACAGCATCTTCCATAGATTTCCTTAACATATTACTCAGCGATAGTCTTATGTTTCTTAACAACACAAACTGTATTATGCAAGACAGTTACAAAATCTTCAAGACAAGAACATCTCCATTAGACCTCTATTATCTATCTTTATATTAGTCGAACCTATCTTCTGTCTTGCTCCTTCGTATGGTAAAACAAGTCGATGTTAAGAGCATTAATTTCGATATATAGCATAATACATCCCCAAAGATGTCTCCTCGATAAACGATGTTCTTATTTTGAAATTTATGCGCGCGCATTTATTTATGCAACTGTCACATAGGGCTGTCTATGTTCCTCATTCCTATCGTACTAATGGAGAGGATTTGTATCAGTAATTCCATTGCCAGACGATTTGATTTATTCGAAAACTATGTTTTAAGTCTTGCCGTCTTAGCATTTGAAAGGTGCTCATGATGGAGTGTTGAAAATTTCAGTTTAAATGTTGCTGAAACTGTGTCGTAAAGAAAATAACTCGGCTGAAATAGTATCTTTAAAGTTCACAGTTTCATAAAGTTGAATGTCATATAAATAAAATGGCAGCCCTGCAGCGTACGCCATTTTGTTTTATTGCGAACGCAACCGTTGTAGTTTTGATAGCGTGCAATTTTCTGAAACAGCTTTATTTTCTAGCAGGCTCTTTTGCCGACGAACAATGCACCTTAACAAATTTAACTTAAGGTGCGTTTTTAGTTGGCTTTGTTTGAAGAAAGTGAAAAGTCGTTGAGTGTTGGTGGTCGAGTGCGCCCTCGGGTGAGTTCCCACGAGTATCGGGCCCACTGGAAAATTTATGTTTATGAGCAGAGAAATCTGTCATAACAGATACGAACGGCGCGGCTGAATCTGAAATAGCGTGAATAATTTTTCATGCAAACGGATTTTGGCCGTGTGAATGTTATTTCTTTGTAATACTTACTTACTAATGTTGTAGATGCGAAAGTAATTCTGTCTGTCCACTTTTAAGATGAAATTACTGAACGGATTTAAATAAAATTTGGTACACAGATAGTCTAAAGCCGGAGAACGGATATGGATTTTATCTGAATGCACGCGATTGATACAGAAAAAAAATAGCTGGTTATTTAATAAAGGAATTTGATTTGCAAAGTGATTTGTAGCTCTACGAAATTAGATTAAGCTATGGCAGTCGGTGCATAGGAAAACAATTTCTGAGTTGTCCACGATAACCTTTGTACGTAAAATCTACACTAGTATTAAGGAAATGACAAATTGCTGGATTATGCATAAAAATGTAATAATTCTTATCAAAATGCTTTATTCAATTCGCATACTGAAATTGGTGTGATTGTAAATTTTATTATTTCTACAAATAAATATGCCTTTACGTGGTTCAGTGAATTGTTTGAATTTATTTTTTATTGTCCTTCTTACATTTCTAAAACGTGAGTGCCTGTAGTGTTATTAATTAATATACTTCCTCGTTTGATATAAACTTACAAAATAAGTCTGGTATTTCGCGATGCTTCCACGTTCCGGGTGAACTTCTTCCTGCAGCTAGATAAAATATACACTATATATATGTAGCTGTTAGGAAGCTACAAATAGTTTAGTGAAAATGTTTTCAAATCAATTGATGTGATCAGGAAAAAAATATTATCTATGAAAATTATTATTGCCAATGTTTTAAAAAATAAACCAATCGCTGGTGTCTTGATATTGTTTGACATCTATGGTTTTGGCAAGAATACTTACCTTCAGGCTTTTCAAATTAGGCGAACGAAAAAGAGTAGGTAATTAGTCCGTCTTTTAGAAAACAATAAAATAATGAAGCAACAACACGATTGAATTATGTGTTACGTCACTTCCAAGATTCAATTTTTAGAAATGACGTCACGAGCCGGGGGCTCTCAATCTTTGTTTCATTATATCTTAGTAAATATTTTTGTTAAAATAAAAAATACGTATCCAATATTTTCTAAAATGCGGACTATTATAATCACAATTTTTTACCTTGTCACGCCTATTGCTTTTTCAGATATTCACTCCACAAAACCAATCGGAAAACAACAAGAGTACTTCCATGCAGTGAAAAAATCTGTCAGTGAGGTTAATGACCTTCACTCCAAATTAAAACGTCCTGATTGGGCCACTAATATTCTCAGGCAAGATGAAGAAGAATATTTATTGGACGCTGGAGAAGAATTGGGCTTCGATCTGAATGATGAAGAGAAAAAAAAGTTTAAACTATGGCATAATGGCGTCATACCTTACTATATTGACGTTGTGTCTTATGATGGTATTTTTTTTTATTTTTTTTTTTTGAGTACTAGCAATTTTTCCTCGGTTTCGCCCGCGTCAAAGCGTCGCGTTCAAGCGGGAATACTGTAGTTTGACAACAGTAGAAAAGGTTTTAAGGATCAGTAATTTTGGAGCCTTTAGAGTTGTAGGTACTACTCAGCGCACTAATTAAGAGTATCCGCAAACTACATTCTTTTAATCGGCCGATAGTTGGTTTGTAGTCTCATAAATCAGTTCTAAGATGAATGGTAGTACGCACATAACAACGATCAGGTATGTGGCCGGTATCAGGCCGACTAAAAACTCAGGCCCACTGTTGGCCGATTGTTTAGTCTGATGTGTGCGAATAGGTCTAGGCCTAGGCCTCTGACAAAACTTTGAGAGAAAAAACGTTATTTTTTAACCTTTTCAGCTACAATTAGTACTAAAGATTCAGAATACCATGTTTTAATATATTACTTCATAAATCTTGCAGACAAGGTGATTCGTGATCGAATCCGTTCTTTCCTATACGAGGTCAACGTTGCAACGAAGATAAGCTTCGTGGAACTCCCCAGTCCCCCAACTGATCTGAACACTCGATGGGTATTCTTCATCAACCGTCGAGGCCAACTGGGCTGTTCTGACCATTCCATACAGAACTTTACTAACCAAGGAGTTCAGGTATACTTTTTATTACTTGACAAAACAAAACGGCGCTCATGTCACCGTTTTCAGTTCTGTTTTGTACCTAGTACCTACATTTTATGTATAAACTTACCTACATAGGTAACAAATTAAATCTACATATAATTACAAAAGGCAAAACTAAAACTGTTTATCAAAAAAAATCATCCCTACATGTATTTGTTACTGCGTATCATCATCTCTCGAGCCTTCATCCAATTATGTTGGGTTCTAAGTTTGTACGTACTTCTAAGTATATCTTAGACACCAATGGCTGATAAAAAGGTGAAGGAAAACATCTTGAGGAAACCTGGACTATAAAGTCTGAAATAAACCAACCCGCATTGAGCAAGCGTGGTGATTAATGCTCAATCCTTCTCCGTGTGAGAGGAGGCCTGTGCCCAGCAGTGGGACGATAAAAAATGCTGAAACGTAATGATCCTACCCCGGAGCAATCGTTTTATCTACTACCATCTTTTTTACTATCGACAGCCAGTAGTTTTGGGGTACGACTGCTTAGCAACGGGCAATGAACTGGCAGAGGCAGTGTTGGCGATTGCTGGAGTACCACCACAACACAATTCGCCCGACCGAGACCTTTACATTAAGGTTAATTATGAAAATATTATACCAGGTATTTATTTTCTATTTACTTACAAATTGAATAAGAAAAGGTATTTTCACAATGTTAATTCTTTTATAGAATTATACTGACATACTTCCCTAAATTGAGATCACTGGAAAATGCATTTTAATCCTAAACCTAAGGACAGAAATGTTTGTAAAACATTATTATTATGTTCTCGTACACTGTGTTTCAGAGAAAAAATATTTATTTCAAAAGCTGAAAGACAACGAATGGTTGTTCCACGATCTGAAATATGATGCGCGCAGCGCTGGTCATTTTAGTTTTCACAAACATTCATGTAACGGACGTCTGACAATGGAAATTGTGGTAAAATTATTTACAGTTTTCTAACGCTGAAATTTTGTGTTTATGAATTTGTGGAAGTTTAAAAAATATGTTTATTTACAGGATCCGCAGTATTTGTCATACAGTAATACCAACGAAGGGAGTAACAAATTAAGCATCCTCGACATTCTAAAACTAAGAATGCTCTACAGCTTTAGTGTGAGGCAAAAGTCTAACAGAGGATTAGGGTGTGACAAGCTTTTCCAGAATAATAACAACGAAGCCACAAATATGGGTGTTGAGTTCAAATCAAGACCTAAGCCAAATCGTTACCTTGGGCAACCTGATGACAAGACTCCTGAAACAGATGCTGACCAAAATGATGATGGGATCACAGGAGATGAAGAAATTGACGGTGAATATGATGACCCAGATGATGGCGAGGATGAAAGCAAGCCCGAAAAAGACTCAGAAAAATCCACTAAACATATATTTAGAGCACAGCACAAAATGTAATTGTAAAGTTGCTCCACACCTACATAAAAAAATTTTGTAAGGCAATAAAGAAATGCACAAATAATTAAGTATTAAACATTTATTATATAGTCTATCACATTATAAGCATGTTTGTATATTTCGTTTCACGTAGCATGTTTCACATATAACTTCGCAACACCATTTGAATTGGCAGTTGCAATTTTCAGTGTCTCTGACAGAGGTTTCTTTGTAACCTCGTCTGCAGCATAATTGATCACAACTGTCGGTTCCTGCTGAGCTTATGTTGCACTGGCGCCCTATAGTACCTAGGGAGCCAGTCTTCATGTTTGCAGAGCAGAAATCAGGTGACTCCTCGGAGTAGATGATGTCTTTCTTGCCAGGTTTTTTGATACTAGGACTTTCTGGCATGAAACTATCCCCGTCGTTACTTGCGATGACCTGTCGAAGATAAACTTTAATATATTTGGCTTCTGCTACTGCAGTATTGGCACTTTTAGGTGAAGTTGAATTATCAATTATGATTCAGAGTCGTGTGGCCTAGTTAAAGCACTTGCCACGTCAAGCAAGTACTAAAGTAACTTTTGTAAAGCTGTATTTCTATGATTAACGCTCGTTATTTCTTTGTAAGAGGCTATTTCACTAGATAGATCACATTCGTGAACACCACTGATTGTTTGGTATTTTCTATTACCGTCAAACAAATAGGAAATGAAATGAACAATACTACTAGCTCACCTTGGCAGCACCTTCAAATCTGTCCCGTAGTCTATTGCCGACCTCTCTGAAGGTCGGCATTCTCCACCAACAAGTCTTTAGCGTACATGAGCCTGATAACCCATGGCACTTGCATTCCATCTTCATGTTGTTTTTGATTGCCTGTGGACAAGATGCACTAGTATTATAAAATAATCGTCATGCATTTCGTTAGGTGTTTCTTAACTTCTGACTTCATTGTCATCCTTTGAGTTCACTCTTCTATACTTACTAATATTATAAAGCTGAAGAGTTTGCTTGTTTGTTTGTTTGAACGCGCTAATCTCAGGAACTACTGGTCCGATTTGAAAATTTCTTTCAGTGTTAGATAGCCCATTTATCGAGGAAGGCTATAGGCTACTTTTTATCCCGGTACGGGAAGTAGTTCCCACGGGATGCGGGTGTAACCGCTGGCAGAAGCTAGTCACTTATAACGCTTGTTATCTTTGTATGTATTATATTGGCGTCATTCACACTCACAGTATTTATTAGCGAAACAATTGCGACACAATTTGTAGAATCTATACTAATATTATAAAGCTGAAGAGTTTGTTTGTTTGTTTGAACGCGCTAATCTCAGGAACTACTGGTCCGATTTGAAAATTTCTTTCAGTGTTAGATAGCCCATTTATCGAGGAAGGCTATAGGCTACTTTTTATCCCGGTACGGGAAGTAGTTCCCACGGAATGCGGGTGAAACCGCTGGCAGAAGCTAGTCACTTATAACGCTTGTTATCTTTGTATGTATTATATTGGCGTCATTCACACTCACAGTATTTATTAGCGAAACAATTGCAATACAATTTGTAGAATCTATATGAAATTCCTGATTCCCAATATAAAATTCTTACTAACCAACCTCCCAGCATTATGGTTATGCAGTTTGATGAGGGTTTTTATATCGCTCCGTTTCCTGTAGCGACTGTCCATGAATTCCCTGGACTTCTTGAGGCCGAAGCGCACGTTGTCACTGCATCCCCCCCATTGCCACCTCTCTGTTGGCACTTGGGAGGGGGGCAGAGGGACTGACTCGCGGCCACGACGGGGTTTTGGTGCTCCCTGAGGAAAATTCTTTATTAGATTTATTATCTGCGGCATGTTTTGATATCGCAATAGTGTAACTGTACTCCATACCTAGACGGTTTAAAATTAAGCTGTGTATAAATATGTCTTTATTTAAAATGGATTCTCAAGTTTGTTAAGGTCATCATCGTCTTATCTCATTTCACAAAAGATTTTTTTGGTGACCCAACATTGGACGCTATTTCCTAAATCCATCTTCTAAAATAGTAAAAAGCATTAGTTTAGAAAGCATAAAAGACCGTATAAGCCTACAAAACAATTAGTAGAGATAATTATGTACCTTTTCGCAAGAGCATTCAAGCAGAGAGCCCGCCGTACAAGCCCTGGTGATGGAGTAAGTGACGCCGGCCGCCGTGATCGCGTTCACGAAACCCGTCTCTCTCGTATCTGTTGACAAAACAATATGTTATTACATCATAGACTAGACATTAATATAACTAGGGTGAAGGAACCCTTATTGAAAACAATTTTTAGATAATTTGGTGGGTTCTTGATGGGTTCTTGATTAAACGGCAAAGTTAAGGGCATTCTTTCCAATTTTCAATTATTGCTCCTATATTTTGTCCTGAGTGTGCTTCCATAACAATGGCAGGTATTTCAGAAATAAAACCTTGTGGCTGTTCTGTAGATCTCATTACATTCCCGTAAAATAAATGTACAGTGTGTGTACTCAATGTTTTAACAGCTAGCAGTATTATAGGTATTCTTTACCATAAAAAAACAAAAGCCTAAAATAACTGAATGTATCAAATCAACATAAACAATGCATTTTAATACGACTCACACATTGCGAAACAATACTAGTCATTTTCGCGTTTGCCGACCATTTTATCGCCTGACCATTAGTCCCGGTCATCGTAGGGCATAGAAATAAAATGCTAAACGTCATAAAGGCGAACAAATGATACAAAGTGAAGCTGTTGACCCAAAAATCAATATTCACACGAGTCTTGTAATAAAAGGCGATGAGCTTCACGAATCGAAGGTCCCATCCATAAAACATTTGGATGGGATACAACGCGGGATTGTTCGGTGAGTTGTGGAACCAACTTGTTTGGTATACGTGGAAAGACAAAGGATAGGTGTAAACAATATTGCCACTGAAGATAATGATAGATACCATTATAAAAAGAAACAAACAAAATAATTCACTTCCGGACAAATTCATTCAGTTATTGATGGCTTTCAGTGCTTGGAAAAAATAATTGAAGAAAATAAGCTAATCTTTCTTTTTGGAAGTCGATACAAAAATCTTGTTATCAGAGGATGCTATTGCTACGCTGTTAGTCAAACAATTAGGTACAAATAGAGATTCAGAGGACCACAAAGTCGCTGAAGCGTATCCATGATCAGTTTGTCGATTTCATAATCAGTGTGTCCCACGCTAACAGGCTTGGCTATAACAATTAATGGCAGGTCAAACTATGTTGGATGAATATTCAGACTGCATGAATAATGTGAAAATCACTGCGGCAGACATCCATTGAATATTCGTAGGACATCAACTGATGCCAATGTTTTTGTTCAGATGCTGAAGCTACAATAGGACAATTCCTATGGATGAACTTTGTAATACATGCAATTTCATTGTAAACAATGCTACGCTGTTCAATGCATAGGAAATTTTATTTTCTTACTGTTTCAGTACTGTATTGTTTAATTATGCAAAATGGTGAATATTTTTTTTGTCAATATGGCTAATTTATATTTTTATTGTTTCATTTAAAATGTGAAGTTTTAACATTTTATTTTTTTTTTAATTTTTCATTTTAATTTTTATTTTTTTTGTGTCTGAAAAAAATTATTTAAAGTAATTTCATGGGTTTTACAACCAAGTTTAGGTCCGGGCTATTTTACGAGAGTTGAACATCACGATTAGACCTAATGTCAAAAACAAGTTCAATGTGAATTAGACTTACGACACATACCTATATATCTCATTTTTGTCGCTTTTTATTTGTCCATGGTCACCATACTATCTGATTTCCTGTAGCACAAGATACGGTACTTATAGGGACCTACAACTAATTCTGCATTACCAAGACAAATGAAATAGGTCATGAAATAACACACACACATCATCACTCAACCCACTCAACCGCTATTCAAAGTAATTCAAATGCGTTTTCTACTGCAGCTTCCATCTAACTTATAATTGCATCAGTCATGACAACACGTTAATAATCTAGTTCCGATTGTTGGCTCTTCACGGTGCAGCGGCTATGATAATTGCAAACCACATCGGCTATAGCCGGCTATACAACGTCTAAAGGCTATTACCCATTAGCGAACAAAGCGCTGGTTTCTATACCCTATTATGCTTCACATTATTGTCATTTTGCAATCAGTTTGATGAGATGATTTGGTATGAGTTGAATACTTAATTATGGATTCGAGATTTATGTTCGAAATCAGTTTTACTTTTAGTGGTGGTGTGGTAGAAACTTGGGTGTGATAGTGGGTGTTGTGTTATGGATTGCTAATCAAAGATGGACATTGAATGCAGATGTACTGTTTCTAATTTATTTTTTACAACTGTTGTAAAATGTTTACTTTTGCGTTTTTTTGGGGTATAATATAGCAGTTTACTCCTAGTAATGGAGATATGGATATACGGTGCAGACCTCTACTCTTCTTAGCCTTGCAAACACTTGCGAGTACGCACATTTACCTGATTTCCCGCTAGGTCCGAGTTCGGCGATAGTATTGTGGCATTCATTAAGTTCAGATTAGATAACCGCGGTGCTTGCGCAATGCGGTGCAGTTGACAGCAGATCGGCATCAGCCGCGCCTATCGATCCCATGCTAATTGGGCCCAGTGCGGGACGACGGGACGAGCCGTATCGTCGCCGCATTCCCGTCCCGCCACCCGTCCCCAGAGATACAGCGAAATTTATTGCACCAACAATTTATATAATTGACGTGCGACAAAAAAGCGAGAGTGCACACCCATCCGATGCAGAATTCGAACGTAATTACGCCCCGTCACTCCCTGTCGACGCTTGATTTTCATAGGCATTCTTGATTAAATTTCGACCGACCAAGGATGCGTCCTCCGGAATTATGAGAGGAATGTCAATTTCCAGATATTTCGCTAGTCGTTTAGCAGCGGATAAAAAAGGTGCGTGGCGGGGGTGCGGCGCGCGGGGAGGCCACAGCGCATGGGAACTGGTCCGCCCCGCACGGATGCCGTGGACGCCAGGGTTTTTCTGTCGCGCGCTGCGCTGTCGATAGGGCAGCGCGGTCGCGACACTCGCTCGTCATTATAAATCCGTGGCGGTGAGCTCAGAGCCGCGCATTCCGCGCGCACCGCCCGCGTTATGCGCTGTAATTATCACAAAACGCGGGCCCGACTCGCAAATATGTCGTTGGGAACGGGGGACATGACATTCTCATCACCAAACGCTGGCTTTTTTCAGGCGTCTTCGGCTTCGAAATATGTCCAGCGCCGAACCACTCCCACGACGTCCGCCGCCGATTATATTCGGGTGCCTCGCGACGTACGTTTTTGCCTGGTCTGCCACGAGCGGCCGCGGAATGTCGGTATTTGTGTCCATTGAATAATTCAGTGAAATTGTCGATCGATCAATAAAACCGATGGAATCAAATTGATTCACACTTGAAGGTTGTATGGCTTCAATATCACGAGTGTTTTTGCAACTTCAAAATACTTGGAAGTCGTTCCGCCATTCACATCGAGTCAATCAGTCGCACGTGCGTCAGCTCGCTCATGATAATGCTGCAATGACGTTCTGGTCCTGGATAATTGGGAACAGACTTTGTAGAAGCACAAGTCTAACTATTAATACATGTCCACGACCGGTTCTAATAGGAAATGTGTAATTAATATGAGTTGGAACTTGTTTTAGCTGTAACATAGGACCTTTTTGCTAGTTAGAGTCCATAGATCACTAATGGCTGTCAAGACTGTCAACGCTATATGACGTTTGATATCTTCACTGACTAAATTTCAATAACGTTATAGAAGAATTAATTACTGCAAAGTGCAATGTATCCATTAGTCAGTAATGGACATACCTCTGCTGGTTCATTACATAACGTTTGCAATAATCGTGTACGCAACTTTGTACGTTCAGACAGAGGCAGACACTAGGAAGAATGAAGACCATAATAAAAGAAGTGAAGACGAGTAAACAGAAGATTTATAACATTACATATATTTCGATATACGACAAATAAAAGATCATTTATTGTAAGCATTTGTTGTTTTAATCTCTCAATAGCTTGAAGCAGAACCTGTAATCAAGCAGCCCATTATACACCTACCTACCCAAACTTTGACATTTCGTGGTTCACAAAAAGCAACTCTACCAAGTTTTGTTTAAACGGATAATTACAGACCTAACATATAATCTTCAGTATATAATAAATCGCAAATTACAACATTAATCACTGTTAATAACAACATAAATTATGTTGATATAGAACATTGAATGCCTTGGGGTAACGTCAAATTGAGCAGATAACGCGAGGAAAGACGTCTCAAGATGATCTCGGACTCAGCCCATATGTGAAATTGCTGAGAATTTTGCAATTTTAATTTTATTTATAACGAGAGTGTTTAAGTCATAAGCTGGAAGCGTGACGTGTGTTAAAAGGTAAAGATAATATACCTTTATTAACTTTTTGTATTATGATAGGTAGGCGTCAAGCTATATTTCTCAATTGGGGACCGATGTTTTAAATCAGAAACTATAACTATAGTTTGAGGTGTGAAACAGGTGGGTGGCTTGTCACTATGGCATTCCATAGGTCTCAACATTTTCTTCCAATTAAATCAGGATCATTTCTTGTTTAGCAGAAAATCACTTATATTTTGGATCGATGGTCTAGGTATGTATGTGATAAGTTTACATTATGTTAAGTGTTACAAACGGTCAAATGACAGGAAATAAGGCAATAAATAACATGCAATAGAAACATGAAACCACAATGCTAAGGCAAACATCATATTCAGGATAAGGAGCAGATATTGGGACAATTGATATACGATTCACATGACCCACTCAACCCTTTGCCCGCTGCATCTCACACCAGAGACCGCGGCACAAATCGGCCGGACGTTCCCGCTAGAAACTGATAAACTGAAACTCGCTCCCCGATACAGATCGCAGTCGCATTCGCTCACAGGCCACTTTAAATTAACCGTTCACGCACTCCCGTTCAGGAATTTTAGATTTGAGATGGATGCAAGCGGAGATCGGGACACTTGTTGCTCGCATCCAAGGGTTAATAAACAGCTGATTATATTACGGCAGACGCTATGTGAATAATTTATTTGCGGTTTATTTTTTGTACATACATCAACAGTCTACGTTATATCTCATAAAATCTATATTGTATGGAGTAATCAGCTTTTTGAATTATATTTAAACAGCATCGTGGATTCCTTTTTTTCGCTCTTAGAATATCAGTTTTTCTGCTAATATTGTTTACCTTTATTTGTACTTAATAGTTTCTATTGACTCGAAATTTACTAGATTTGCTGTGGCTTATGCCAACTGTTCTGTGTGGTTTTATTAAGTGCCTCTTTTGGCAACTACATATTCCTCTCTTTTGCAGTGGCATGGTTTTGCTGTCTTAGGATCTTCTCTTCCTGCAAGGGTTTGAAGTGCAAAGCCCTTTTGGAACTTCTAGGAGTATGTCTGTCTGTGTTTATGTCATTCATAACGTGTTGACTACCCTTATCGGCTTACACTTTAGATAAAATCGCTTCACTAGGTTTGGTTAATAATTTACTATGATTTACCACAGGGCCGTTCCTTGCAAAATTCCTACACGTAATATCTTCATCCCCATTTCTTACAGGCTCGAGTGAAACATGCGTCGCGCGGCGCGATGTTTCCTTGCCGAGATGTCAAGTATCGTGTGTCGGGCAAACACTGGTGTCGTAAACATGTATGTCATACTCACTACCTACGTGCACCAACCACGGCTCGCTCGTAAAACGATCATAACAACCTTTATTACCATTTAGTGCCTTCAAGATGGAAAACACAGATTAATGCTGCAAATTGATTAGCCGAGATTCTCGGTGATTTCACTTTCTATAAATTCACAGAGACATGAGCAGACAAAGTAAATCGTCCGCATAAAAAGAGCCCGATAGCTTGTTTAAGCGCGGATCAGCTTAATGCGAAGACAATACATCGAGTTGTCACCGCGACCGCATCGGAATGTTTAAACGAACGCGACCATTTTATCTCATCTGATTAATTCAAATATTTAGCGCAATAAATACGGGTGTGGGGGGGTGTGGCGTGGGGTTGCGGGCGGCTGTGACGTCCGCGGCTGTCGGCGTGACGGCGCAGGCGCATGCGAGCAATTGCGTCAGTGTCAGCGTGTCACCGGCGGGCCATTGTGGCCGCTGTGGCCGATATACGAGCGTGGCGCGCCCGCTGCGGCCGCGCACCTGATTTATCGACGTCCCGCGCTGGCCCGGCCGGGGACGCGCTGTCGCCGCCGAATAAAGCGCATTCTCACGCTACTGAACGCACGCGAACTCACCCGTCTCGTACCCCGTATTTAAATGGAACGATCGTTTCTCATTCCTTTCCCCCAGATATTTTACGTCGGGTAATACGATACGACACTGTCCGGCTCTTTCTGCAGTTTTCGCGTTCGTTTTTTTCCCTCGAGCCGCTATTGTTCACTTGTCAATTTCTTTAGCTAATGCGAGTAAGCGTCTCATTATGCGGTGCGGTGCGTCCGCGACGCGCATTGCGTGTTGTGACAGCAACCACCCACCGGAAGGGGCCGAGCGTCATTCAGCCGCGCACAAAACGCGAATACTTTATTCAACGACGTCCGATGGCTAATTTGAATGGATTGTGCCCGTTTAATGGGAATAATTAGCTCTGTTAATGCGCGCGCCGGTCGCTCCGGCGGAATATCTCTGTTAGATCGTGTGTGTACTTCGTGCTGTTAACTTTTGTTTTACCAGTTAACGCTTAATTAACGCAGTGGATGCTCTAGCCGTCGTTGCGTCACATTGAAGCAGCATTACTATTGTGGGTGATATGCGAGGGCACGCTCGCCGCGCCGTATCGTGTAATAAGCGCAGGCGGCGACACTTCGCAATCAGTCAACTTGTTACGCGTCATAGCGGGCCGTAAACGCATTTCTCACGTTGACGGGTGGACATCGACGAACCTGAATACCGGCGCAACAAACGACTTCCCTCATTTTCCCCTCATTAAAATCGAGCGAAAGAACACTTTAACACAAAGTTATCTCGGAAACGGTATTATAATTCCTTAAAGGTAACGTTTTGAAAAAAGTAAGTTATCGCCTCGGTTTCCAGCGCCTATGTCGTAGTTGGGTATTTCGTTTAATTTGGCAAGGGGCGATGGTGACAAGTGCGGCCTGTCACATTGACGGACAGGTCCACGTTGTGCCAGAAAAAATAAAGTGCTGCCCAGCATTAAGTTGAGAGAGAGATGGCCGTATTCTCCGTTGTTAAAGACAGAGAGAGAGACTGGAATGTCAAAAGGCTCGATTCCTGTGAGTTCCCTGGGCAGTAGTGATGGGGTTGCGTCTACCAACAATTTCGTGCTTGAGACGTCGATTACTGGTCGCGAGGCGATGTTTGACTTTCAAATAGCTCTGTGAGGCTATTGTTTATTTCACCAAGAGGCACTGGCTGACATCCGCTGTATCGACCACTTATAAATATTTAGTCGAGCTTTATTTGGAGATCTGCTATCGTTTGTCAGACACGTTGAGGATTCTAATAAAATGGACAGTTTTAGTTTATAGGGTTTTGAAAGTAAAATTCTTGTTGCCTTATTCAAGTCCGATGTTTGTAATTTAAATAGCTGAAGTTTTGTAAAGGATGGCCTTACATTCGATTATACACAATATTACACTTTTTAACTTTTAATATTTCCATGTCTATGTTAGAAATCTCTCCGTCCAGTCCATCAGCAACAACAACGACGATTGCATAAATTGCATCTTTAACACAAAATAAGGCAAAACATTTTTATAAATAAGACGGTTTATGATCGCGTAAGTGCTGCGCTTAAGCCAATAATCGATATCGATAAAACTAACGACAGCCGCCCTCATCGTATGCGCATAAGAGTTGAGATTAGATACGAAATGCAGTCCGGATATTACACTATAATTAAGAACATTTACGTGTTAGAGGGCGCCAAATTTATCGCTGGCTTTTTTTTGTCGATATGAAGTCATTCTTCGGTATTTATGTTGGGTTCTCGGGGCATGTGTGAGGTCCTAAGGGTTCAGTAGTCAGGTTATCGTGTGTAATCTTTACGAGCCTCCGGGACTGCTTGCTGGGAGCTGTCGACAGTTAATGGTCGCATGAGATTAGTCCGTACGGCTTCGACTTGGATATATTCGGGGTCGTGTTTGTGGCTTTGTTTATAACTTAATTAGGCTATTTTGTTTGAGTGGGAATCGGAGTCGGCTGTAGCGTCGCTCTAGCGAGATAAGGTGTCGCGGTATTTACGATTTGATATCGTGCTGCCGTTTTATAGTGCACGTTGTTTTGATTGGGTTTCTTGTTGTGGTTATAAAAGTGCCTTATCTTAAAATATGGTACCTATGATTACTTGTGATGGAGCTTTTAAGAAAAAAAGCAAGATTTTAGAAATGAGTCTTACGTACTTTAGTAAAAACTAGCTTCTGCCAGCGGTTTCACCCGCATCCCGTGGGAACTACTTCCCGTACCTGGATAAAAAGTAGCCTATAGCCTTCCTCGATAAATGGGCTATCTAACACTGAAAGAAATTTTCAAATCGGACCAGTGGTTCCTGAGATTAGCGCGTTCAAACAAACAAACAAACAAACTCTTCAGCTTTATAATATTAGTATAGATAACAGCGTGACTCGTGTATCTTATAGTACTTTAACCATTGATACCAACTCTCATATTACCTCAGCCTTAATTAACAATTAAAAAAATAATTAATAATAACGGTACCAATATTAAGTGGGTAAGTGAAACATTATTTAAACGTTCCGCGGTCATCAGACAGCTGATAAAGAAATTTAAATAAGAATGAAATCCTTTTTTCATTGATAAAGATTTGACACTGAAAAAAGAAGTGAACGAGGAATGCAACGACCACGGACTTACTAATGAAAGGAACCAATTAACGATGATTATTTTTTTCTCATGAGTACTGGTGCTTTATACAGGGGGATTTGGAAATGAGTATGTGTGTAATTTTCAAAATGTTAAAGCCTTTGGTTTGATTTTTGCGTAGATTTCTTGCCCTTGGAGTTTTAAATAGACAGGGTTCAATTCAAGAAATAAGGCAATGCATACATGCATATTATCTAAGCTTTAAGGGTACTGTTAATGTTGTTGCTGTGTAGATATGTATGCTGGTCATTGGTCAAGGTATATAATATACTCAATCATCATAGTATGTGAGTAGGTGTAGGTAATGTGTGACTTTCGTTATATGACTTACGTTTTTAGTATTAAATAAATGTATGGTTCATTTGAAGTAAGGATAATACAAGGTGTTGATTTGCATTTGTGCCATACTTCAGGAGGAGGACATAAAATACGTAAATAGTCGATTGGAATCACAGTAGACGGGAAATAGCTAATATGCACTGCTTTTTTTGTCATTGTAATGTCATAGTATTTCAGAAGTAATCCAATTTTATGAATGAAATTTATGAATAATCGTTGCGTATGCTTTGTGTTTGCGTTTGTGTGAAGGCGCAGCACGGTTTTAAGGCCAGTAACACACGCGCCAAGTTTAAATACGGCTAGATGACATTGACGGATTTCCGAAAAAAAATTAAAATCAACAATTTTTGTACCAATTTTTTTGTTGATTTGGGTTGAGAATCATTAGTATAATTACGTCCTTGACTATGGCACGGATGCAAATCAACAGCTTGTATAAATAAGTCTTTTGTTGTAAAACTTAATATAAAAACATATCGAAAGTCATATATCCTTTAATGTGGAGCAATTATAACACTGAAATACATCAACCTGTACTCACTATTTTTTCTTGTCACCAAGTGATAAAAAATCCGGGACTAATTCCGCTCTGTAGACCGCTGCGCCCGCGCCACCCATCGCTGTTCGCATCAATTTATAGGCTTTTAACCTAATTTGTTGACCGTGCACCCCTCCGCCCCTCACACCCGCCCGAGACCCACCGCCCACGCGACCTCCATCTTTGTTTTACTTTTTTAATAATTAATTTAGTATTGATGACGTTTCCCCTCTTATCTTCAAAATAAATTTTAATCCTGGATTTAGAAGCTCAAGAATTCAATTACTAAGATAACGATGATCCCGTTTCGCTAAAAAACGATGAGCTTTTATGAGAAACAAAAGCACCAAATTAAGCTATCATGCCCAGCAATAAAGTATCTAATTAATGTATTTTACATTAGCAAAATGGCTGTCGATACCCAACAAAGTCGTAAAAACAAGCGTTGACTTTTAATAACCACGCGTATTTTATATTTTATAGGCACCTATATGCAATAAACAATTTAGAAGCATACATTTTTTTGGTTAATCCGACCAAAAAAGGTGTGGGTACAATCGCAGATAAGTTATTGAGGAATCTTATAAAAGCCCTGGGGTAGTATATTTTATAAATATTTTGTGTGCACCCAAATTTTTGACAAATACCACTTAATTTACGCTAATGAATCCGAAATGAATGCATGTTGTCGACGAATGGTTCGTCCGTAGTGTTGTCACTCTATCGATATTGTGTAGGTGTGGAATTAATGTTCCCGATAACCTATCGAGATGTTTTTCTACAAAATCGAATGCTGACTTGAATTAATTACATAATTATGGATCGATATATTTTTATAACGTTAAAGAATTTGATCATATGAAATGAAGTGCTCGTCTTCAACTGTCGATCAATTCTAAAGTGTAACAAAGTAATAGCTTTTAAATACCTATATATTTTTCATAAATACTTAGAATAACATTCGTCCTTTCACACATCAAAATCGTAAATAATACTATCTACAACATGGCAACAAAACTAAACCATCAAAAACCTAAAACCGATATATCGATATCAGTCCACAACCACATCCCCAACCCATCCGTATAGATAAACGAGCGTTCGCATAAAAATCAACTCTTTTGGCCTAATCGAATTAGGTTCCGATATTCATCAGTACGATTTAACACGTTTTGCATTCTTTGTCCGAGAACTAATAAAGGTAGCAGGTAGCAATCCTGACTATATGGAGCAATATCTCGAATGCTGATGAACTCATCGACTGAGATATCGATAATATATTGCTTGGCGATGATTCTGAATCGATTTGCAGCGTTTTGTTTGGTATTGTTTATGGAACTATAATTTTGGGTGAATCAATTTTAAAAGTCGTTGAAGTTATATCTTTTTGAAAATGTTTGTACCTGTAGATTCTACAGTATTTAATATGAATGAGAAATAAGAAAAAATATTAAGGGATGAGTAGGTATATATGATAGTAATATATATTAGGACCTTTTAAAATAAGTATGTCATACATAAAACATCATAGACGACAATTTTCTTAAGCTTCATGACAAGAATATTAAGAAACAACAACAAACCACGACTAAGAAATTGATGCCTTAATTTTTCAATTGACTGTTCGTGCAACCAGTAAGTAACTAAAGATATTTATTAGCAAAGCGTGAGGAACAGAGTGACATTTTATAGATTCACCATAAGAGTACCACAAAGCACACTGCAAACTTTTAGTCGGCCGATAGTTTGTCTGGCTCATAAATCAGTACGAAGATGAATGGTAGTATGCACATTACAGAGATCAGATCTTGACAATTTATAAAATATAAAACATTTATTTGAAACTACCTTTCGCCCGCGGTTTCACCCGCGTCCCTTAGCCGGATGGTGACAAAAACTATTCTAAAACCTTCTCCCGGGTCTAAGTTACCTCCCCTCTAATTTTCAGCCAAATCGATCAAGCCGTTTTCATGTTATGTCGTGAAAACGGAAAGTGGGTTTCATTTTTATATACATAGATTATCATAATACATAATTACGTACCCTGTAATTATGTAAAATATTATTTAAAAATTGCATCAAAATCTCATCATCGCTGCCCACCGGGAGTGTACCCAAGAGGCTGGCTGCATTGCCACGCTGGATGGCAATGATGGTATTTAGCTGGTATCAGAGCGACTGGAAACTTTGATTGGAATCGAGCACTTCTTTAAAGTAAATTGTGACTGCCATCGGGTCAACTATCGGCTGACTGTTTAGTTGCCAGTGTGATGTGAGGGTACTCTAAGCCTTAACCTTTGTGATGTGAAAGTAGATGTTCCCTTTCGCAACTGTTATAATATTCAACAACTTTAGCATTCACGTTTTATCATTTATATCTGTTTTACTTTGCTGTGTAGATATATTTCAATTTTGTAAGATATGGAGTACTTGTTTCACCGTAGATGTGCTTTGGAGGACTCGAAAGGTATGAGCCATTTTCAACAAATGTATAGTCTGTTGCCAAATCTTACAAATTAGTATCTCATCTTTTTGCTATAAATAACCCGACTAATTCAGAAAAGATCATACTAGTCGAATGGTAAGGAGTTTCCAGGCTAGCTGGACTATAACCCATTATAGTTATCCAGATTCCAGTGAAAGAAACTGGTGCTGTAATTTAAGGCAACTATCTTAGTTTTGTCTCGCATTCGACCCTACAACGAGCCCTGACAAGCCTTGCCTGCCTAAAATATCCAAAACCACTGATTCCTAAACTTGCTGCTTCCCATCATCTTACCTCTCATAAGTATCTTCCTCATGCTCCTCCTCTGCGTGGTACAGTTCCACCGCCTGTTCCTGAACTGATGGGCACACTCCGTGGCGCCCAGGGTCACGCCCCTGGTGATCTCCTTTAGCAGCCCCGTCTCGTTCCTGCAGATCTGCGCCAGCCGGCCCCGCGTGCGCCGGTTCTTCTTGCAGATCATGCGAGGGTCTAGGATTACTGCGCTGCCAGACGCCCTGGAACAAAGGAATGGACGGTCAATTTTCGTTCTTAAACAGATTCGTTAATATTTATCTAGTTTATTATATTTATCTAGTTCTGGTAGTCCTTTGTGTTGGGCCACCTTTACTGATAGACTTAAAGAGGCGGTTGATTATTCTGCCGTCTCATCTAATTGACCGTCTCATGGTTCGTTGGGATAGCTAGATTTTGGTAACAGCCAGTTTCTTCATCAAAAGTTAAAGCCAAAGTAAAAGTCAAAGTAATGTCTAAAGTTAAAGTAACCGTCAAATTCAATTTTTCTATTAGTTTTGCTGTCACTTTAGCCTTGAAAAAACGAATTTGACCGTTACATTTACTTTAGACATTACTTTAACTTTAACTTTTGATGAAGAAACTGGCCGTTAGTCACCAATTTATAGGGACATTTTATGATGACACTGGTGGACAAAAGCTTAACTTCACGTATGTTACCTGTTTATTTTGGTTATTTTCCAAAATTCTACCAATGTTTAAAACTAAAATAGAGCACAGTTTTAGTCTACTGATGAAACATCCAACATTTGTTTACATTTTCTAATTACGAGAAAGTGATTTTCACGTCTAGGAGCGGTAGTACGGAAAACACTGAATCACTTCTTTACTCAAAACTTTTAACCGCATAGTTTATCAGTACGCCAGATGATGACAGCGAAGACCTATTAACCTTATGAAATTAATTTATGATACGTATTCTAACGAAAATGTTACATAATTACAAAAATAAGTCATAAAACTCGACTCACTCAATAGGACTTATGTTGTTCTTAAGTCTGTATCGATTTACGATCCGCCACGCGGCGTCGACAGGCGAGCGCCAGGTCATGCTGACAGATCCATTGTTTACTCGATTAGAGTTCATTGTCAGAGTATCCAGTGCGAAGGTAGTTCGAATAAATTTAGACTTGTCTGCTTCCCGGAATCGATTCTCGAAGAAAGTCGATCCCGTTAAAAGTCGATAAGAGCTACTCACAATATCATCCGTCTATCTGACACTATTCAATCAACCAGATTTGATGGCTATCGGTCTTCATTATTTCAAACTGGAAGTGTTTATACAGTACATTTTTCAAATGGTCTTGAATGTTTTACGTTAAATAGTTTAATGCGATGCAAATATTTGGCGTCTCCATTTTTTCATTTCATTCAGGTTTCGGTGAAAGAAAATATTTGGATCGGGAATCTTTTTTTAGTTAAAATTAAAAAAGCAAATTAATAACAAAACCTCGTGTATTTTTGTGTAAAACAACTATGTTTTAATAAGAAATATTTTCGTTGTGGTTTTTAAGCTTCTGAATGCACTAACATGCACAAACAAAAGCGTTTTTTCATGTGATTTAATGTTATTAGCATCATCTTCTACAACGTTAAGTCGAACTCCACGTGTTTTGAAAAACAACACAAAATACTTTGAATTAGTTTAAAAAATTACTGAAGTTCGCTCGAAACTTCTATTCTACAGAACATTCCAGATTAACAGAAATAATTCTGCACCAATTTCATGGTATACTAGACGGCCTTGTTACAACTACAGTAAAAATGTGAAGTACACCAGTAAAAGTCAAGAGCTGCGTAAATTATGACTACAACACATCACTGGACTACAGGTTAGTTTACATAATGATTTTATTAACCCCCACGGATTAGTAGTGTTTACATTTGTTGAACTGGTGTTTCATAATGCTTCATAGAACGATGATACTGGTACTGGTACGCAATACTGGTTGGAATTCGGTTGTTTTGGGTGTTCTTCGCGCCAGATGACTGTTTTTTTGGTGGATTAATTATTTTGGTTGGTGTTTCAGCTGTATTTTTTTAATAAGTTTGGTTACTTTTCGTGAATTACTTTAAATCAAAATGGTAACATATGTGCATAAACATTTTAATGAATTTCGCATTATTGCAAATTAATTTCTACCGTCTAAGACTTGATGAAAACTAGAATTGTATTTGAACTAAAAGGCAATGCCAGGATCGATATTTTGTAGGTCACGAAAGTCGTCTTTGGTCCTCGTGGCCCCTCTCTAAAAGGCAGAAGACGGCACAAACGCTGAGGTTTTTAGTGGGTGCAAGCCCCACATAACCTCACCGTCTCCCCGGGCGGTGTGTGTATGCGTCAGGCATTTTCCTCAGCTGAAACGAAAAAAAAAAAAAAAAGGATCGATATTTTGTGTTATCACTGTTTTATCAATATATGTATTTTATGTAGGTATCTTTATGTTCAGGAAATAATTCCAAAAACTTACCATAACCACAAAAATCATCCACCCTCTTTTTAGAAGCCTGGGTCTCCCGCAATTTTGCCAGCGCATATTAAAAATCTACTCACAACTGCAGAAACATGGTTCAAGTACCACACAGTTAACAGACTGGACTAATAGCATAACCAGGTTATCATTAAGCGGTTAACGGTGAGCAGAACGACAATCTTAGCTCTCAGGTATTGCATCTAACGGGGATGCGCAGGCGCCGATTAGCAAGCACTTTCGCTTCTTGTCAGTAACGAGAAGATTATGTTGAATATGTTGTATGATCACTGGGATTATGTATCTTATTTACATGACGCCAGTAGTTGGGGACAAGAAATATTTTTTACAGATTGAACCTTTAGCGGAAGTAATATTTTTTTTGAAATCTAGCTAGAAAACTAACCAGTGCAAAAGTTGAGTTGCATTTGGAGATGCTAGCTTTACTTGAACTCCCAGGCATGGGGCTCTAAAACCGTCAACTTCCAATGTCTGTACGTCGATTCTATAAAATTCAGACAACAACTCGCATTTCACTTCGCTATTCACTCTCACTTCGCATTCGGTTCAAAACGTTCTAAAAGTCATCTCATACTGTATCTGTCAAAATCTCGAGTTTAATTTAGTTCAACTCGCAAACACGCTCGCAGGAGTAGCGCTAGTGTAGCTTGAGAATGCCAATCACGAAACTTACGGCGGATTCAGATGCGAAGTTAAGAATGAAGTCTTACAGAATCACACCACTGGGCTGCTTTGTGAAAGTTTCTAAGTCCACAAAAGAATTGAGCCTTAGTCATGATTCGAACCCGGGAACTCGAGCAAGGCTGTCGCGCTTTCGACTACTGCAATCAACAGATTAGAAAAAGAAACCTACGTTTACTGATCCTGACTGATACGTTGAAACTTTAATCCGTTAGGAAGTAATCTTGTCAGTAAAATATTTACATAGTTCATCACAAAAATTTATAAAATATGTTTTGCGTCATTTGTTTGTCTTAATATCATTAACATTACGTTAGTTACGTTATTGTTTTCTAAGAACGTCCTACGCTAGCGGATATGAGATATGATGATGAGATGAGGTGAGGAAGACGATTTCAGTAGTTACGTCAAACGAGAGTAGTTGTTGCTGACTAGGTATGATACGCCTTTTAGTGACGTCACTATAGTGATACGTAAATATCCCAGCAGCTTCACCCATGATCTTAGGGAACTACATCCCGCATACAGATAAAATCATAATATAAAACCTTCCTTGTTAAGTAGGTTCAATTGAAAGAGTTTTTTTAATCAATGTAGTGGTTTCTCAGGTTAGTGTATTCAATAAAAGCGTGTTTAGCTTTATGATATACCTAAAGCGCTTATTACACTTGACTAAATTCAGTCGTCTAATTAGGTTTGTCTAATTAGGTTTCTAAATGATGTAATTAAACCTACCTTCCTAAATGCGATTATATTTGTCTGAATTTAGTGACTAAATCATTTAGACTACTGAATTTAGTCAAGTGTAATAAGCCCTTTAGTATAAATAACATTTTTACCACAAAATCCCTATTAGAGAAGGGAATAAAGACAACTAGACATCCAGCGGAATTGTTTCAATATAGGTAATCGCCGGAAGACGCTGGATGCAGGTCGCCTCCAACAGGTATCTGTGAAGATCTAAGGGGGAGGCCTATGTTCAGCAGTGGACGTCCTATGGCTGAGATGATGATGATGATGATGATGAGGTAATCTTTTGTAGACAAGATGCTTGTATATTTTTTTCTTGAATACTGACATAAGTATATACTTAGTTATCAGAAGCTAACATAGATTTGCTTGGCAGTGGCTACGATTAAACGCCTTACCAACGGTACCTACCTAGCACATATATGTTTATCAATGAAATCACTCTGTTTCGCAGCATGTCAAGATACAAATTAATCAACAAATTCCGAAACTAGACTAACAAAAGCTCCTTTGTCTGAAAACCAAGTTAACCAAGTAAGCATTTCAAGTTAGAAAATCATCATTACGAACGCTTAAGTATATTAGCTGAATCAATCGGTGGTTGGAGTGACAACTCAATGCGTGCGCGCTGACACTTGGCGATGTATGTCCAATGGGAAACGCGGTTTTTGTCTTATGGGATGGGCAGAGAATCGAGTACTTAGATGGTGTAGCTGTTTAGGCGAAATTAAAAGGCATACTTTATAAATGGTTGAGGGTAAGATTAACTTTTGTCCGAGGTTTCATCTGGTTAAAAAGTAGCCCTTGTTTTATTCTCGTCTTTTAGCTATAGGAATTAATTCAATAGTGCCAAGTTTCATCAAAATTCGTTAAGCCGTAAAAGCGTGATTTTGATACCAACATTCAGGTATAGGAGTAAGATTAGTAGGATCACGGTAAATGTAAAAGTAGGTATTGATATTTCTAGTACTTTTTAGGTTTGAACTGTTGACCCGATTTTGATACAATTTGGCGTAGATCTCAAGACACCTAATTCTTTTTTTTTTGTTTAATTGGTAATTTAGGTAAATCGCGGTCAAAATCTAGCAATAAAAATAGAATACAAATTATCTTCATCTACTTTAAAAAATCACCTTAATGTGGGCGAATAATCCGTCACTTTGAGTGGCAATAAAATCCTAAATTGATTTACAACGTTTCAATAAAGCTAATAAAATTAGCAGTTCTATGCGAAGTTTTGAATTATATTTTGTTATAATATAATATTTATTTACTGCTTAACCTTAAGTGTAAATTATAATTTGCTATCAATATTTATATGGTGTCAATTTGACGTTATTGTATGTGATTTCATTTATATTCCTACTTAGACCGGTTAGCAGGGAGTGACGAAATATAAGAGTTATGGATAATCTATACTAATATTATAAAGCTGAAGAGTTTGTTTGTTTGTTTGAACGCGCTAATCTCAGGAACTACTGGTCCGTTTGAAAATTTCTTTCAGTGTTAGATAGCCCATTTATCGAGGAAGGCTATAGGCTACTTTTTATCCCGGTACGGGAAGTAGTTCCCACGGGATGCGGGTGAAACCGCTGGCAAAAGCTAGTCTATTCATAATTACTTCAGACAGGCGTCAAACCTTGAGCTACTACTGATAATGTAAAGATGATCCCGTGATAGCTTAGCCCAATGTAAAGAGACAAAACGGCGTATTTCTTTCTTGCTTTTAGTCAATGTTAGAGATTATGTTACTTTTGATGACCTTTTCACCCGCCTTTTACGAACTATGTTGGGTTCGGCTTATAGACTTCTTAACTGAATGCAAATGAGTACCAGTGTTTTATATGGTGCAACCGCCTATCTGACCTCCTCAACCCAGTTACTTAGGTAACACGATACCTTTTGACAAGACTGGTTGATTATCTCTTGTCAAACTAAATGTGGTATTGAAAATCAAACACCGAATTGAAAAATTAGTGCATTTAGCAAGCAGGTACAAATAAATCCAATTTTAGTTGCATCAATATTTACTATACAATTTGTGTCAAACGACACTGTTACAGTTACGATTACGTCATTGAACAGTTCTCAATTTATTTTGGCTAAAATTTCGCTGTTTCTAACACTAAGATTTTATCAACTAAACTTGAAAACCAGCAAACTAAAAATGAACTTTATCGATGACAAATTAAAGTTTATAATCGGATGGGGTGTTTCGAAATGGATTGTTGCCAAAATGGCGACACACCTTATACTCAGACGAATAAATTAGCTGTGATAAGTTGTATGTCAATTAATTATTCTTCAAAGCCCATCTGGTACGTGTGAAGGCGAGGAAGTGGTCAGATATAATGACACCAATACTTAGTACTGGCTAGATTGAGAAGAGAAATTAATAAACAATCAACTCAAGCCATTTGACGGCAAGATTTAATGGATTATGATGCCATCAAAGAGGGAATGTCTGGGCCTTTGATTTCATTAATGAGGAAGGGATTTTAGAATCTAAGCTGATAATCTTTGACTAATTTAAATGTTCGATTACATAACAAACTCATACGATTCATCTTTCAGTATGTACCAATATCCTGAGCTTTAAGCAAATATGTTTTGCAGTAATTTTTTCGTAATTTTAGTTCAAGTGTCTACTTTTTACGTCATCGGAGCAACACAATCGAAAGTGCTAATTTGTCAATATCAGGTTGTTATCAGTGTGTGAATCTTATGTTACCGATTTCTTTATTTGCACACTACTTATATTTTGATTAAGTTGTAACCATCGTAAAGAAAAATGTCGTAAAAATTGTACAAACTCAATTGGACCAGCTGGTAGCCACAAAACATAAGGCATGTGCATGTTGAAAGATCATCACTGAAGCTGCCGTAAATCTCAAAAAAACTGAGTACAATCTTTAGATAACCGGCCATAATTTGGAGAGGCGACTATGAGTTAACTCTTTATTATACGGACATGCATATTAATTACAAAACTGTTACTGTTACAGCCTTTTTATCGTCCCACTGCTGGGCACAGGCCTCCTCTCACACGGAGAAGGATTAAGCGTTAATCACCACGCTTGCTCAATGCGGGTTGGTGATTTCAGACTTTATAGTCCAGGTTTCCTCAAGATGTTTTCCTTCACCTTTTTATCAGCCGTTGGTGTCTAAGATTTACCTAGAAAGTACATACAAACTTAGAAAAGTTGCATTGGTATTTGCCTGACCTGAAATCGAACCCACACCCTCATACTCGAGAGGTTGGTTCTTTACCCACTAGGCCATAAGCTCTCTTGTAATCATCGCAAAGCTCACGCTTAGTCCTGCAAAAAAAAGGAAGCAGATAGATCTATTCGACGACTTATAAACTCAACGTCCCATCCGTCAGTTGTCACGAAAATCAGGTGATGACGAGACAGAGCATCAGTTTAACCCTGACCTATGACAACAATGGAGTTGGCACGCAGTCCTGTCGTTTAGAGCGAAAGATATTTGCGGCTAACTGGCCCCAGATTTATACCTATCTGATTGTTTACTAGACTGGTTAACTGATAGAAATATAGATGAGAAGATTGATTAGAAAGGTGAGGTGATTAAAATTTATTTTTTGCTAATGCTGTTGCTACCTCTACTTTGTTATAAATGTGTCAATTGAAGAGAAAGTTCATTGTCAAAATGACAAACAAAATGTTCCGTATAATTCGGCCAATAAACATTAACTACTGAAATGTATCTACTAGGTAAAAAAAATATTATAAGGTTACATTTGGAATAGTCATTCAAAGTAACATATATTGAAGCGAAAATTTACCTTAACTGCACTAAATGTACTTAATTCATCAATGCAGATAAAACTATGCAGCATTTATGCGTACCAGTGCAATATATGTATTATTGAATACTTCTTCTAAATTCTTATATGTAACATCAATCACAAAACTGAAAGCCTTTTAACCATCCATCAGGAAAAGCTATTCAACTAGGGTGACAATGAATGACAATGTTTGCGGACACCGGGCGAGGCGCTAACGCGCGACTCCGACGCGTTTAGCGGCTATATGACGACTTAACTGTAAACATTATTACCATTACTACACACAAATATATTTAGAAATACTTAGAAAATAATTTGAACTTTATGTTCTAAGTCATAAGGGTGTCCATGACAGTGAACTGTCAACTGTCAACAATCCGCAATCGTCATGCAGTGCTATGTCACTGTATGAGGGTAAACACTTTTAAAAGCTTATGTGCTATGAGCAATGTTGTCGTAAGATTTTAGCGGTCGCATCATGAACTCTCATGGCGAGTAAGGCATGTAACAGTGTTTGTAATGTCGTTAAAATTGGGTCTCACATCGTCCCGTACGCATTGTTAGGTCATTTGACGCTTTCGAAAGTGTACGCGTATGTTAGCTTTCGATATTTTATCATTTTGAACTTCTTTAGGCAGTTTGAGATTCAATTTCGTGATTGGGAGCTGTTTTGTGAAATGATTTTCCTTGGTAATTGGTTCAGTGGAAATCTGACCTTTTTCAGTTTCGGAGAACAACAAGTCTACGCACTACAGATGTTGTAGAAAGTGTAGTTGAATCTTATTTACACAGTGTGTAAAATCGATAACTTTGTTATTAATATACATCATTCTCAAAAATCAAAACAAAAAGATTAGCAAAAGGGCACACCTGGTAGCAAGAATAAAAGCAAAAAATATGCTTTGCTCAGGTATTTCAGTTACAGACTTCTTCATCTTACTCCATTTTACTCCAAACTGGTTTCCATCACGGTGAACATTCGTCATCCATGTGGGTTTAGCGCCGCAGTAGTTTGTGTCAATCCATAATGGTCGTCTGCGATAATTGGTGAAATACTACGCACAATGACGCACGCCGTCCTCTCAATGTTCAGCGGCATAGACTAAGTAGCGCGCAGATGCGACGTTAATGGGAGTGTATGATTATGCCTATGTGCACTTTGATAAGGTTGTGAGTGGGTCATGCTTGTTGTTAGAAGTGTGGTTTTTGTCATAGCGATTTGAACGTATTTCTATAGAGAATTTATTCATAGTTACATTTATCTACTAACTAATTGTTATGACTCACCGTTTTTCAAGCTTATGTTGAAAACTGACAGGTTTATTATAATTATTTCATACTATAAAGGCAACATGTCAGATAAATATGCACTGGAAAAAAAAAAATTTGAAATGACATTTAAGACAACAAAATCATAAAATTATTTAGTCATCAGCTTATAAGCTCGGTACTTTCATGACCATTCAACAAAACGTAACAAGTGAACAACATCAATAACATCCAAAAATATATTTTTATGAATCACCCACTATACAACCAACCAATTCTACCTACCTCCCCATCTGCACACCTTGACTCATCTACACAAGCCACAGATAGTTAGCGATGGGCCGCTAAGCGGACTGCAAACTTGTGCGGGTGGCGGTACGACAGGGCATCGCACTGAGTGCTAAATGAACTAGTTCTATACGCACCGGTATGCCGGTGCGTTTTTTTAACGTGTAGGTAATATTAGGCGGTCATTTTTGACTTGAATGGATTGACGTGTCTTTTTTTTTTGGGGTGATTTTTTTGGTCTATCGCAATCAAGATGCATGACATTTCTTTACTAATAGGTATTATAAAGCTGAAGAGATTGTTTGATCGCGTTATTACACGTAGAGGCATTTCCATGTGAATTCATTTCACATCTGTTACACATTTATACATTACACATGTTATTATTGGAATTGGATATTTCTAATTATAATTATTGTATCTTCTATTTCTAAAGAGAATCAACCCTACAAATCCAAAAATCTATTATTTAAAAAACTACGGTTGTATTTCCAGACAACTTTTTGTCTCTTTCTAGTCTTTCTAATGGCTGAATCTCTTTAGATTCAGCCTAAAATAATGCAGCAGTCTCTTCCCTCTCATCGGACTAGGTCCCGCAATATTTGATGGAAAGTAAGAAAATAAACATAACGCCAATTAAAACTAACTTCATGCATGTATGAGCAAATCTGCTTTGTATCACAAATTGTTCGCACCACTCCACTGTGCAGTTACGTCAGACGAATTCTGATGAACGTTGGGTATAGGAAATGTATTGAAAACTATTGTTTGGTGGGTTATAGTTTTCTTGGAATTCGGTGGTTGATTAGATATGTATATTTATTTCGTGGGCGTGGTTATGCTTAAATGTTTGATCGTTTTTAGTACGAGCGTCCGCGATAATGGACGCTGAAAAGAATTTCCTCACGCAAAGATCAGGAGTAGCTTGATATATTAGGCAATCCTATAATATTATAGGTCATCCCACTAAGTCAAGTGAACTTTGCGTCTCTCTATGACAGAAATCCGGACCTTCACATTCTAAATCTGTGGTGACTTTTTCGAACAGTTCCTATAACTTAGAACTGTCATTCGCCGTTTGAGCCACTGAACAAATGACTGCCAGTAAAATAAGCATCATCATCTGCCTAGCCTATTCCCAAGTATGTTGGGATTGGCATCCAGTCTATCCGAAACTTGGGTACCAGTGTTTTACGTAGAGTGCCTACCAGTAAGATAGGTAAGCATTAGAAAAAAAAGCAATAGCAAGGTTTGCTCAATCGTTTATTGACAGCAAATACATTTATCGTGTATCGTTTACTGAAAGTCGTAAATAAACAATAAAATCGAATTAATACATTAAACTAATACAGTTTTGTTATGATTATAGTAACAGTGAACGGTTAACTGACAGGTGGTTTTATCCGACATCTCGACTAGATTTATAACGTAATTAATTTATTTACTTCGCATTAAACTGGATACTATCAACTGTTAAGGGGCAGATTATTTGAATATTTGTTATAATGAACAGCTGATTTTGAAGGACAATAGAAAAGACCCGTTAGACATAAGTGCTATGCTCGAAAATTTTGACAGCCGTCAAAATGTGTATCGAATTTGTTCCCAAACCCATTGTTACTCTATTTCATGTTTGGGCCATGTCATCCGATGGGTGATCGCAAGTTTGACAGCTGATTATAGGTTTATTTTCCTGATTTTAATTCTTGGAACGCAAAATGAACTTTCTGCGACGTAAATTTTAAGATTTCTGGCTCAAACTCAAACTCAAAACTCAAAATCGTTTATTCAAATTAGGCTGATGACAGCCCCCAAAACGCCCGCCCTTCACCACTTCCTATGTGTTTTTGCTGGGCGCACTGTCTGGATTATTAACAATTCGCTTATTGCAAAACATTGTGTAAGATTAAGCTACATCTAGTAGGAAAGAACTCTTTCATATATTGTGAAATTTTCCTGAAATTATAACAATCAATAAGTCATCATAAATTTAAAAAAAAAATAACCCCAATGTACACATTACAACTACAAAACATACCAAACAAATCATAAACTCAAACAAAAATCTACACCAATTTATTCTCACAAAAACAAAAGAAACAAAACAGAAACACTAACCCTTAAGTAATATAATAAACACGGTAATATCCGCTTTTGTAACCGCGGCGGTCAAAACATTCGGATACCGGTTGCCTAACGACAATAAAACTTGATAGATAACCAACAGTTAGATATGTAGGTACGTACGAGTATAATTTCCCAATTAGACATGTAGGTACATTTTCGTTTTGTTGGCAGAGGAAATCAGAAAGGCTTTTCTGGTAGGAAGTCATCAAATGATCATCCCGCTGTGGGTGCAGCGTGAGGAAGTGTCAGACTCACCATGTTCCTTCTTAAGCCTTTTATGTACCAGGGGCGCAGTAACTCTGGCAAAGCGTAGCCTTCTTGTATAATCTAATATAACTAGGAATAAATAAAATTTATATAAAAGTCGTGGTGGCCCAGTGGGTAAAGAGCCAACCTCTCAAGTATGAGGGCGTGGGTTCGATTCCAGGTCAGGCAAGTGGATAGCGATAAAAGGTCAGCGCTCTATGATTAGTTACTAAGTTTATCTTTATAAGAGTGTGGATTAAGAATTCATAACACTACAATATTACATCTAGTAAGAAATAAGCACTTAGCTACACCTATTTCCATCGTAGCATACATTACAATATGTACATCTACTAAGAAATAAGCACTTAGCTACACCTATTTCTAGCATACATTAACACTTTAAAAAAACTACAATTAACGGCAGAAGCCAGTTTAGTACAAAACCGTGGGCGACAAAAGTCGAACACCTACTTACAACACTAATAGATATCGACTTTTTAAGTTTAATTTAACGCATCATTTAGTAAATTGTAACGTTTCGAAACTAGGTTTAGCCCACGACTTTTCCACGGATTTTTGGACATGTCGTCCGAAGTTTAGTTTAGTTCCAAAAGATAAAGAAAGAGCTATTAATTTTAATTGTTGGTATAAAATAGTGGCTTTATATTTAGGGCACTCTTAACTCTGACATCAGGACTCGTCAGGTGATTAAAAATGCAGCGCACTCATTAAGAAAAAGAAGATATACCACCTACACTTTAAGAGTGAGAGTGCAGGTCGAATCCAGGTAAGAACAAAAGTAACTTTGGAAAATTGCTGTTACTTTCTAAGTTATTTTGGACGTGAAAGGTTGAAATCATCCATCCGTCTTTATAAACGCTCGTACATTCTCTGTATAAGAAGAGCCCGTGCACATAAGTGAGCCAGAAGCAGCTGATTATTATTATTAAACAAATATTTTCCATAAACCAATCAAATACATAATTATTCACTTAATAGTAATTTGTATAATAATTACGTATTAATATTTCACAGTGTAAAGTTCGCGGGCACTTAGTCTATTTTATTGCCATTAGATACACTTAGTTCTAACTTAAGTTATTACAGAGATAAATTGTTAGAATAAACAAGCTTTCAGACTTTATTAAGCGTTAAATAGATGGATATCTCAACCACATCTAGGGTATCTTATCTGGAACTTAGATATATGTTAGACTAGCTGTTGCTTGTGGTTTATCTCGCTTTCCATTGAAACTATTTCGCGCCCTTGGATGAAAAGTATCCTATATAGCCTTCATCGAAATAGTCTATAGTCAGTAGTTCCAGAGATTAGCGGGTTACGTCAAACATACAAATAAGTTCTTCTGTTATAAAATACTGGAGAACTGCAGCTCAATACGAGCAGTAACAAAAATATTTCATTACAAACAATAGACATACCTAGTATAGAACTTAAATTGTTCAATTAATTCTCAAATTAGGTAACTTTAAAATATCTTGAAGTTTAACTCATTAATAACAAACTTACTTATTACTTAATAATATCAACTAATAAACTATCAACTTACAAACAAAATCAATCAATCCATTAATAAACCGCTTTAGCCGTAGAAAAATTATTCAACTTCGATTTGTTTTAACATTTTAACACGAGCAACTGCACCCAGCCTTAGCACAAACACCTCAACCGAACTCAATTACGATAATTAAGTTAATCCCGTGCAAAATCCATTTATAACTTTGAAACTTGAATTAACGCTACCTACCAATTTATTTGAAAAGAATCGATGTTCGTGCCAGCAAAAAATCATTTATGAAGTCAATATTTTCTTCGATGGTAACATTAACATCAATCCATCAATCTGCCGGGGGGACTTTCAAATTGCTAAAATTGAGTCATTCTTCTCAATTATGGCGCGTTCAGTGACCATCGGGGTCTGGACGTCCCATCGGACCCCATTGACTTACTGCTTACCATAAACTTTTATAAAGTAGTGTCTAGATTGCGCAAAAAGATCAAACTTAAATAAAATAATCTCGAAAAAAAGTCGTGATGGCCTAGTGGGTAAAGAACCAACCTCTCGAGTATGAGGGTGTGGGTTCGATTCCAGGTCAGGCAAGTACCAATGCAATTTTTCTAAGTTTGTATGTACTTTCTAGGTTAATCTTAGACACCAATGGCTGATAAAAAAGGTGAAGGAAAACATCTTGAGGAAACCTGGACTATAAAGTCTGAAATCACCAATCCGCATTGAGCAAGCGTGGTGATTAACTCTTAATCCTTCTCCGTGTGAGAGGAGGCCTGTGCCCAGTAGTGGGACGATAAAAAGGCTCTAACAGTAAATAATAGCATGCAAAATTTATAAAAAATCGCAGTAGGTGCCTAATAATACCACAAAACACTTTTAAACCCATAAAGCTAAAGTGACCTAGAAAAAAAACGACACGAACAATAAATCTCAATCTTCACGCCGGCTATGTCTTTATTAGCCCCGAACATATTATTACATCCAATAAATAAATTATTATTCGAACATTTATTATACGAATAATGCCAACAAATAATAATATGCGGCTCACATTATGGACGCGGCGTTGCGTATGCGCATCCATTTTTGTTAATCGTGCACGGGCTCCTAATTTAAGTTTGCACTTGATTAATTGCAAATTAAAGTCTCCAGCGTGGTGGTACCTGTCGAATATGACTTTATTGAATTTCATGGCAAAGTGATTTATGTTCCAATAACTAAATTATTATTATGACTAAAGGTTTGTTATTTAGTGTTACTGTTGAAAATGTTCGGCCGTGTGGTCTGTGGTTGCGATAAGACAGTTTTCCCTTCGAGTTAAATGAATGATCTGTGACTAATTGAATGCGGGATTTTAATAATGTTATTTAAGTAATTTCCGGTAGGAATTCTTCTGATTGTTATTTTAATAAACTTCTTGTTAAGATGCTCGGAAAATTACTGCGACCATTTCAGTCTATGGGCAACACCGGTTTGTTCAATATTCTAACTAAATTGCAGAATATTTCCATGAAACATCAAAAGAGTTCTTCCTATAAAAAGACTTTCGATTTCAACGGGCAGCCTTGTACTTACATACAGTAAAAAGTTTATATTGTGTACAGTTTTAAATTTTGTGATGTTGTGTATAAAAAATTCAAAATAGTTTTTGATTAACTCTTTCATCTTCCTAAGTCCTTCTACTTACTACTTAAGCGCTTCTCACACCAACGCTTCACAGATTCTCCATGAAAGTAAAAGTATTAGGAG
Organism: Helicoverpa assulta; assembly: GCA_963856015.1. Taxonomy (NCBI): domain Eukaryota; kingdom Metazoa; phylum Arthropoda; class Insecta; order Lepidoptera; family Noctuidae; genus Helicoverpa; species Helicoverpa assulta. The sequence goes on from CAWLCW010000008.1 coordinate 4,051,706, forward strand.
GTATTTTAATTCACTTGCTACGTAAATAAGTCAGCGATACCTGATGGTTGTATTCACCTCACCCGTTAACATTTCAATATGAGAGGCATTACAAATGCATACTAGAGTCTAACCTAAGAGGGCTCATGTGTCTGAGATTTCATACAATTTTATAATGTACTGATTGGCTACAAGAATAGACATGGCAGGTTGAAGTTGATAAAAAGCTCTTTTTCATCAACGTCATCACTTCAGTTTATATGACATTCACTACTGAACATAAGCCTCTTCGATTGACTTTCAAAGCCCCATTTCCTACTATTTGAAATAAGGAATATGAAACCACAATTAAAGTAACTAAGAACCCAATTCTTAATGTACTGGAAATATGTGATACAAATAAAAGATATATCATAAAACCGAGGCAATATAGCACAAGTTAAAAGCCTATCCATTAGCCCATCAAATAAGCTGATTATACAATAAAATACAGAATTATAAATAGCGATCCAAACATTTAGGAACATGAATGGCAAGCTTAAAATATAACTTGATTAACACTTTGCTAGCAACTTAACGACACCTACATTTTATTTCTTTATATCACTACATTTTACATATTGACAGCCTGAATAGTATTAGACTTTTTTAAGTTGTCATCCGCACAAGAAATCTGCAATCAATTTTGAGCGTTATATCTTGAAAGTCAAGGTAGGGTTTCGAATGGCAAAGTTCTAAGGTATTATAATTAATAATGTCTACCAATCACAACATAAATAATAATAAGTCATATTAACATCGTACAATATTTATTTGATACTGAATCATAAAGGTAGACGTGTATTAGACCGTTGAAAATCATCTTTATTGCGCTTCCTTGTTATAAATTTGATAATGTCATTATTCTATGTCGTTGACAAAATCGTGAATAGACATTTGTTTTCCATGTAGGTAGGTAGTAAGATAAATTAAAAGGCGTGAACTTCTTAGTAACCGACCGATATATTCTCATTTGACATAAGGTTGCCAATAGGAGTATGGTCAGATAGTTTTTTGATGTAGTTGACATTGCTGTCAGTCAGTACAAAAAATGCTATTTTCCCTCAAAAATTGTCAAATTATCAACTGCACAAAACTTTCGGTGCCCCTATGAGAGACCTATAAATAGCTGAAAAAAGAATGTTAAAGGAAAATATAGGCAGTGCTCTTGTGCTCCGCTTTTCTCGTCTTGGCGGTAGCACTCCCGTGCCTCCAGATAACAGTATTATAATTCATTTGTAGAAGATAAGTTTGAATCACCAATTCAACAGGTTTCAGTATCAATTGTTTATCACATACATATTTACTTTCTATACTAATTAAATTCAACTATTTCACAAATTTTCAATATATTATGTATTTAGATTAGTCTTTGTTCTTTGACGTTATATTTGTAACAGTTTTGTTGTTTATGTCTAATTTTGTTACTCCATAGCGTAGTTTTTTTCGTACAATTTTTAATAAACGAAAAACAATAAAAAGCTCTCTAAAAATTCACTATACTGAAGATGGCTTGCTCAATAACTTACTTAATACTTTATACTGATTAAAAAAGTAGCCTATGTGTTATTCTAATATATGTGAACAATATTACTGCTATGTTCCCAAAAATCCATTCCGCCGTTTGCACGTAAAGAAGTACCTAACAAACATAGGTAGGTACACACACACTCACAAACTTTCGCCTGTATAATATTAGTGTGATTTCCATGCTTTATAGCTATTTGTTCCACAACATAATTATTATGTTATAAACTATCCATTCTATTCTAAATAACTTATATTCACCATCGATCTTAAAGTAGGTAATGTTTCAAACGTGCGTTTAAAACCCGTTAATAGTCGCCATTATTTATTATTATGACAAACGTTCGTCTTAAGAAAGTTGTCTATGGTAAGACATTTATCACCTCTATATTATTGAACATTTAATATTTATGATTAAAACAAAAGGAAATGTTAAACAATGCAGCTGTTTCGACATATTTTCTAACTTTAATTAATTTGGCATTTTTTTATAATAGGCTTACCTAGGAGTGTTGCTTTGCTCGAGTAACTGGGTTGAGGAGGTCAGATAGGCAGTCGCTCCTTGTAAAATACTGATACTCAAATAATTGCTAGAGGTTAGACTGGAAGCCGACGCCAACATAGTTGGTGAAAGGCTAGGCATATGATAGACATTTTTCAAAATAGATACAACAAGCTCCCTCTAGGAATTCCCATTTAAATACTATATGATTTTTAATGTTAAGTTTTTTTTTAAGTGAGCAAAGTTTTGCTGGATCGGTGCAAGAGTTGTCTGATAGAGTAGGTTGCTTATAAAAGAATAAATAACTTCTAATCATTTTAATTATAACGGTTAAAGTCGGAAGGTTAATCACGAAAATAATTGTATCCTTAGACATCCTTTATAAAAAAAAAAAAACAAGTAATAGGTTCTTATTAACATATAGGTACTTTAATAGTTTTATAAATACATCGAGTCATTATGGGCTGGTTAGAATTGTTTTTATAATATAAATCACATTTTCCTAATTCCTATGACCACAAGTACATTTGCCGACAAAAGTGTCCGACATTAATTATTTTTTAATAATGTTTGAGTCATTAATGTATGTGCATTGCTTCACATACATGCCCTACTAGATATGTAATGAACTAACTGGTAGTCATTAAATGGAATAATATTTCTCTAAATATACTTACATGATTTATTTACCTACTAATGGAAATAAGTTTTGATCCTTTCCGCTCTGAAAATCATTTACTTTGGTATGTAAAGTACGCTTAAATATATCAAAACAAAATGCTGTGTCAAATGACTTCACTTTCTCAAAAGATACTTAAATAAATAAAAAACAAAACAAAGTCGTAAATTACATTTAATTAATCTAATCGATAAGATATTTCAGTCTTAAATGATTTATTTTAATTACACTGCATGATCCCTTTGTCCTATGCAAGTATTTTTCTTAAGTAAAAAATATTGGACTAAAATCGAAACCTCATGAGTTCTTTGTTTACCACAACGTTAACAGATGCTATAAAAAAGTCATCATAAAACACAGTATCATCATAAAACATCAAATTTAATCCATTTTGTATTAGCTAAACAGAATCGAAACACAAAAAAGTCGAGCTTAAATCAAAAGTTTCCTCGAACAAAAAGTGCGCGACGGAGACGCTCCGCAGACCGAATCGAGAATCGACAAAAACTTCTAATAAACACAAATCAGCTGTTTAGGCTCACGATTCTTATTAGATTCCGTTGATCCGTCAGTCTGCCGGTATTTACACTACCTGAATGATTTTTATATGGATCGATTTGACTTTGACAGAGGTGTCCAGGTACTCACCACCAAGAGTCGGTGATGGGCGCGAGCAGCAGCAAGCAGGCGGCGATGACAACAGGTCGCATCTCTCGACGGACATCACTGCCCCAACACCTCGGCTGTAACCATGTCCCCTCAACCGAAAAATCACCCAAAAAAACCCTCTACTCCGAAACTCCGCCCATTTCTATTCTCTAAACGCGTCGATTTGTTTTTATGTTATTTTTCTGTGTAGAGAACGAAATGCGTTCGATTTTTCTAAACAGTTCCGAAATTTCGCGGCGTGGCGTGCGTGGATCCCTGTCGGTGGGAGATCGCGGCGCGGACTGACGCTCACCTGAGCCCACCCCGCCGCACGCGCACCGCCAAACGATTTTCGCGCTATTTTGGCTAAGATTTTAGCAGATTAGGCTTCGCGTGATTAGAGATATGAAGGTGGGGATATGAATTTGTTATATTAACGATGTGTGTGGGCGAGATGCTAATTTATCTCTTTTGCTGCATTAATTAAATTATGAACCTCTTAATAATCCAGTTTTGAAGCTATAAATGCAGTCGATTTTAGTTTAATGTGTTCGTAAATATTTTACAGTTGCATTTGTAGAAGTTTAAATAAAATTGAAAAGTGAATGCATATTTTTCGAAGCGGTGCATTGATGTTTCTTTTCATAGGGCAGCTCTAATACGAACCAGACATTGCCTGATTTCGAGTGATGGACAGTGAGAAGCGTTCGGAACACATTCTATAATTAGAATACACGTGCGAAACTCTAATTGTGTTAAACAAACAATCTCGTGTACCTACACCTGGCGTACTGAGCGTCTACTTCATATGACATTAATAAAATGTAACTAATTTTACTAACGTGACATACATTTTGTGTAACACGGTAAATTGCATGTAAGCTGTGTCTTGGCCGTGTTGCGATGATATAATAATGCCTAATATACCGTCCCATCGGGCTATGAGAGTGAAGGAATAGTGAGTGCACCTGTGTCTGTGCAAATGCATGTGGACTATAATATGCGCAGTTGGCTGATCTCCTTACATGAGAACAGCCGCCGTGGCCGAAATTGTCTTTGGTATTATAATTTTTATTATAATGGCTAATATGATATAATTATATGCCCATTCATGGATAATGTAGTGCGTTTGTATTCAAGCCAAGCTTTGCAGTGTTCTCGGTAAATTACGTCATAAGTAGTAGATCATCGAAAAGTTTACTCTAGAAAAACAATCGGAGCGTAATTTGCGCTTTTATTACACTATTAAAGTAAGAAGCGCACCTGATTATAAACAATTGTGTATTTATTACGGCGCTCACATTTCGCATCGTGGAGTTTTATTGACTTTAAGATTTTTAAAGTGTTTTCACCAGATTGTATTATTAAAATGTTATAAAATGTTGTTGTTGTTTTTTTGTTTTTATTGTTAACAAGGATCATGAAGATAATTTAGTTTTTGTGGTGATTTCGTTTTATTTTATTGGGAAAACAACAACAGGTATACGTTACAAGATGTTATAAAATAAGTTTTTAACCAAAATGTACCATTTTTGTACATGAAGTTTAAATAACCAAATTAAATAAAAATACTCGTCACTTGCAAAGTTGTATATTTTTTTTTACTCTTGTCAATTTTTATTTTTTTCAAATATTTACATTAATTTTAAAAATTAAGAATAAACTTATATATACAACTTAAAACTAATACAGTGCATCAAAAAATTGCTCCTCATCGCTGTCACCGGGTAATGTACCCAAAAGGCTGGCGGCATTGCCACGTTGAATGGCAATGCTCAACCTCTGTGCGAAATAAAAGCCAGCCCTTGGGTCACGAGAAGTGTCAACAAGGCGCTTAGAAATTTCCTTCGCAAGCGCGTGAGCACTCGGACCCCACGGCCCGAGAGTTTCAACCCCAAACGGCTCAAACATGTAATTCCCGATAAGGCTACTATATTTGCGCCGTTTGAGGTCCTCTGCTTGTGAAGCGGCGGAGCCAACACAACACGCAGTTCTAGGAAGATGGGATGGCGCAAGAGTGTCGACGCAGGTCGCGTCCCACACTAAAGTCCTACCCATCTTCCACGGAAATAGCGACATGCCGTCTGGTCTCTTGCCATCGTCGCGTGCCAAACCATTTGGTTCAAGTACGGCTGGCACGCCGACGGCAACAAGAGCCCGACGGATCACGTCGTTGATATTCGCATGTCGTGGTATGCGGCCCGCACTCCGACTGCACGACAGGCCGTGGTGACCGAGGCTGTTGACAGCTTCCCCGCAGTGGCAGCGGTGAGGAGTGCAGCACGAAGCACCCAGACGCAGGCAGACAGCGAGTCTGAAAGTGGTGTCGTCAAACATGGTGCCTATGTTTGCCGACGGAAATGCGTGAAGCCAAAGACCTGACTCCCATTCACCCACAGCCAGTAGGCGTGCTCGCTCTGCAGAAGTAATTGACGTATCAATGAGATTTTTCCGTATTACTCTGCAGAGCGGCTCATCCCACTGTCTCTGGGAGGATGGGTTGGCGGGTGGATCGGTATTCGGGCATGTGACTTTCCAAGCATTAATAGCCTCCGCCAGGCATGGCACCTCAAAATTGATCAGTGTAATAGGTAGGATTTTCCTGATCAATTTGTCAGTGCCATGGACGGAGGAAATAAATGCCGGTAAACTAATACTGGAAATTTTGCGGACGCCAAGCCCTCCCATACGGATGGGAAGTGTAGCTTGAGACCAAGCTTTGTCGTCCAAGGCCACATTTAAAATTGATGAAAGTGTATGTCGAATTATTTTATCAATTTGATCCAAAAGGTTGATGTGCTTCCATAAATGAGAAGCACGCAAGATGTAGGTTAATTTGGGGCCAAAGCAGCAGTATCGTAGGATGGTGATGGCTGAATGTATATTAATTTTGAATAACCTTTCCGAAATATCATTGAAATTTTGAATTTTGTTCTCAATAAAATCCGAAAATGACTCTTCCAGTACTGGTGACCCCAGGAGGCAAAGAGAACTTTTGTCTATTATTTTTATGCCATCGGCTACTGCGTTAAAATTTTGGAGTGTCGTCTGTCTGTCGGTTGTGTCAGATATAAAGAGTTCGCATTTGGAAATGTTTAGGTCAAGGCCAATGTTATGGAGTTTGTCTCTTAGGAAAATGAAATCATTAAGTACGGTATCCCTGTTGCCTCCCAGGGTCCCATCGTCGAGATACCAGACGTTAAATTCTGAATTTAGTTGCCGAATTATTGGATTAATTGCCAAACTAAAAATCACAGGCCCGAGGGGATCACCTTGTTGACAGCCAACAGCGGATTCTAATAGGTTGTCCCGATAAAGTAATTTTGTTGGATGTCTATAGCACTGCCAGAGGAAACTGAAAATTTGAGGTATTTCTTTTTTAGCTTCTGCCAACAAGGTGTCCCTGTTCACCGAGTTGAATGCGTTCTTAATGTCAACCTTCAAGATGACATCTCCGTTCCCATAATTTAGATAGGTCGACAGGGCGTGTACGGCAGCCTCGCAGCCCCCTTTCGAGCCATAACCTAGCTGCAGGGGCTGAAATTTGTTCGAAACGTCCTCACTATAAAATTTACAGCAGATTTTGGCTGCCATACGACGATAAGTGGTCCCCACGGCAATTGGACGGATACCGCCATCCTTCTTGCGCAAAGCACAGAGGTTTGCTCCATACAAAACGTCTATGACGGTTTCGTCCACCTTGCCGGAGAGCATAAGGTTGGTCAGGGCCGTAAGCTCCTTCAAGAGCGACTCACCAGCTTCCCCGGCGCTTGGGCAGGTGAGATCCTTCAGGTGTTGCGGACTCAAGCCATCGAGGCCGCCTGCGGAGCCGCTCCTGAAGGAGCCTATGGCTGTGACCAGGTGTCGACCTGAAATTGTGAGGGTATGTGCGTCTGAATCAGGAGGGTCGGGAAAAGAGAGGCCATCTGCTGGGGCTGGGTGTTTACTCTCCAGAGCGGAGAGTGTGTCTGGAGAACACGGAGCCACCACATCACTGCTAAAGAGAATTCTAGCAGCCCCCCGAATGTCACCCTCGCCTAGCTTTGATTCTACTAGGCGGGGTATATTAGAAAGTCTTTGGGTCGGTAATTTGGTATCGAAATCTTCATGGCCTAAACTTACGCAGTTGTCTTTAATTTGTTTTGTCAAGGACTTTTTGTTAGCCAAATTTTTCTGAACATGTAAAACTCTATATGGGAAGGTGAGCAATTGCTCCCAAGCACGCTGCGAGTTCTCCCGTGCAGCCAGGCGAACACAACCTGCCAAGTGTTGAGCAACCAGAGGCCTGGCTCCACGGGGAACTCGCTTTAATACCGGAATTGAGTTTTTTAATTTAGATAATTTTTGCCAGAAAGGATCGGTGGTTGGTGTCGGGTTTGTAGCAGTCGCATTAGCAGAGCCTGCACATTGGGATTTGTGGATCTTCCCAATGTGCACGCTCAAGCCTCGCTTACCTCTGAAGAAACGAGCTTGGGGGCACAGGGGGCATCTCTCTAGGGCATCCAGTGATCCAGAAGATTGACATGCACTATAATCCATATCATTCCCGCTGCGCATCCGTGTGCTGCGGCTTGTTTTATTTACACTTATAGGCTAAAAACACTAATATTACAAGAAAAATAAATCCAAAAACACACAAATAAACAAAAAAGTCAAATTGACGGCGTCGCTTTGGCGCTGTCAGGGGCCGCGCCGCCGCGCCGCGTACCGGCAGCGGCATCTCGGCACAGGCCTCGCCGGCCAGTAAACGGCAGCTTGGAGCTGTCCAGCTCGCCGTGGAGTTTAATCGCCTTTATATAAAAAAAAATCTCTCCGTCTCTTAATCTGTATATTTACTGCTTGGCCACGCGACGTGGAAGTTCAGTCCTATTAGTTCCAGTAAATATTTACACATGCGTATCTTCCGCAAGTAGTAACGCGTAATTATCAGCAGTACTTTGGGAAAATATAATAATTTTATATTATTTGAATTTCACTACATTAGTGACGTGTCGTTCCGTTCCGTTCCATTTTATATCTTAGTTGTATATTTATTATGATATTTCAAAAAACTTACAACTACAACCTAGACTTAAATTCATAACTGTTAACACAACAAAGTGAAATATAAAATTAAGTATTATTAAGTAGCTAAGTTCAATGTTTTCTAACATAACGGGAAAATTAATTTGAGGTAAGTTTTAATAGTTAACTGCATATTGTTCCCGACTGTACTTTACGGTAAAGAATATGAGATACCAATTCCTTATTTGCAACAGTAATACAATCATGTATATTTTCTCAAGAATTCTATTAATCTATACTATAATATTATAAAGCTGAAGAGTTTGTTTGTTTGTTTGAACGCGCTAATCTCAGAAACTACTGGTCCGATTTGAAAATTTCTTTCAGTGTTAGATAGCCAATTTATCGAGGAAGGCTATAGGCTACTTTTTATCCCGGTACGGGAAGTAGTTCCCACGGGATGCGGGTGAAACCGCTGGCAGAAGCTAGTACTATATAATGTGAAATTTTGTAGGTTTGAATGTTTGTTCCTCAATCACTCTTCGCGACTGACACATTGTAATTAAACTTGACAGTAAAATACCTTATATTCCTTTCTAAGTATATCTTAGACACCAATAACTGTGTTTCGGATGGCACGTTAAACTGTAGTCCCGGCTGTCATTGAACATCCTTGGCAGTCGTTACGGGCAGTCAGAAGCCAGTAAGTCTGACATCAGTCTAACCAAGGGGTATTGGGTTGCCCGGGTAACTGAGTTGAGGGGGGCAGTCGCTGCTTGTAAAGCACTGGTACTCAGCTACATCCGGTTAGACTGGAAGCCGACCCCAACATAGTTGGGAAAAAGGCTCGAAGGATGAGTAAAATACCTTATATGTGCATCAGAATAACACAGGCTTTTTTATCCAGGTGCGCAAAGATGCTTTCTTTAGGAAGCGAGTGAAGCCGCATGCACAAGCTAGTACATCACAAACTTAATCGGTTTTTAAGAACCGGCTGAAAATCTTCATCTTAGAAAATTATACAAAGCCAATTTCAAAGCTGCTGACTATGAAAACACGGCAATAATTTCAAATGCAAAACGAACATGTTCCTTAGAAATGGTGTCAAACAAAAATCCGATGTTATGTTTATAAGAGTGCCCGCAGACTGCAAACTTTTAGTCGGCCGATAGTTTGTACCGGATTATACAAATCATATATGATAAAAAGGTGAAGGAAAACATTTGGAGGAAACCTGGACTATAAAGTGTGGAATCACCAACCCGTATTGAGCAAGCGTGGTGATTAATGCTCAATCCTTCTCCGTGTGAGAGGAGGCCATAGCCCAGCAGAAAAAAGGCTGTAACAGAATATAAATCAGAATGGAACTGAATGGTAGTAGGTAGGCACATTACAAAGATCAGGTATTTAGCTGGTATCAGATCGACTGAAAACTTTGGATTTTTTTCCAACAATAGGGTCATCTGTCGGCCGACTTTTTAGTCGCCAGTGTGTGGGTATTCTAAGACTTTGAAGTTTAGATACACCGGCGTTTTGAGGAATGATTCTTTTGAAGTTTGGTTTTAAAGTAAACAATTCCAGTATTCTAATAGACTTTGTTTGGCTAGCTAATTGCTTATAATAATCGCTTCCGTTTTTCGACATTGTCGAAACCGTTGCACAAGTTTTGGGAGTTCGTTTGTTGAAATTGATAAAAACGTGGTAACCTGTGTACATTGCTGCATGGAATGGAAATGAGACGTGATTTTTTTACTAAATATACATTTAGTTTGTAATAATATATTATGAATAGGTACGTATTTTTTACAGCAATTCCATTACACATATTTATTTTATATTGAAACTAATGTCAAAATCAAATCAAGAGATAGATATTAGGAATCGCCGTAAAGGAGTAGCTAATAGGAGTTTTTGGTTTAAACAATTCCTTTTTCTAATTATATGAACCAAATTGCCACAGTTTTGTCGCAACCACGTACAGTCACGAACAAATTCGCTTACCTACATCACGGCTTATCCTCAACAAAAATATTACAAGACCACAAACTGTCATATTCGTCTAGCAACTTAATACCTGCGCCTACGACTACAAATACGACAATTATGTAAATAGATCTCAATTATCACGACCATACTTGTGGTCACCAGTAGGCGTATGCTCTCTATCCGCGTGTCTCAAAGTTTTTACACTGACACCTCTTTTAGATATTATTTACCCTTTTTAAATATTTGCCGTCTGTGTCAGTGATGAATATGTTTGTTAATATTATTATTTTGATGTCTTTATTAGATGTATTGGTTTTGAGCCATTTTGGACTGTTTGAAGTGAGTAGGTATATATTGTAGATACGTAGTGCTTTTTATAAGTCTGACAAGTCTGATTGGAAGCCAATCTAAAATAAGTTGGGAAAAGGCTTGGTAGATGATGATGATGATACTAGTTTTGTCAATCCGGTGCAAAAATTCGGTAAACCTCATTGCTGAAAAGTACAGCCAGGTTTGTTTTAATTAAGTCTGCTTCATAATATCTGTACACAAAAATTAAACACAATCACAACCTTATAGGAGAATGACCACGACAATATGGACCACGGTACAGAGTTGCGTCAATTTAAAAGTTCTTTTACATCGCTAACTTCTATTTTTAGATGGTTATTTGCATCTACAATTGCCATTTTGGAATCGAAACCCGCATTTCCAAGTTTTTTTAGAAAACGTAACTTAACCTCAAAATAGAAGTTAGCGATAGTGATTGAAAACTAGAAATAAGCAAATAGTTACAATGAATATCACAATTACTATGGAGAGTAAGACTCGATTAACACAAAAAAACTGTAATATTTAGTCGCAATAAACAAACTTAGCATGCACCACGCACAATTGACATTGTACTTTTTGACAATGACAAATGACAATTCAATTTGAGACACCAACACCAATGGCCGGCAGTAGGTAATTCATTTTATGAAAACAATTTCATAACTTATTAAGTTTACAAAATAAACCCCTATACAAAATTGACATTCATTGCAGAATGACTTCAAAAATAAAGAAAATAATTGTAATATAATTTTTATCTTGATGCATGAGAAAAACCAGTACCGTTGATGGTCATGCTCCTTTATCAGTTCAAAACCATAAACCAGTGCAGTTTCACCGCACATTGCTAAAGAGCATTAAAGTGATGCATTACACTGTCGAGCAAATAAACGGACCTTTCAAACTTTCTCTTTTAGCGGGCCGTACTTGTTAACATGTTGAGCACCGCTGTCTTATCGCGTTAATAGCTGTAGTAATTACCGTTGTTAGAAGAGTTTCGCTAATTCGCGTAATATTTTAACAGCAACAAGCTCTGTGGAGCAAAAAACTCTGATATACATACTTGATTGGATTTTTGGTTGGGTTCCGTATTTTTTTCTGTGTACCGTTGTTAGGTAATGTAATGTTGGTTGGTTTTTGGCATTGCTTATAGAAGGAATAGATGAAAGTGTTGGGACAAAGGAGAGTCAAATGTCAGAACACATTTTGAAAGTCTTGTTTTATCCACCAAAATATTAATATTACTCCTCCAAGATTATCCTATCTCAAAATGTAAACTGCTCTTTTAAGCTTGTGGGCAAAGAAGCGTAGATTAGCAATACAGTATTATAACACAAACATCCCCCAATAAGAGGACCGTTTCATATATATAAATCAAAGATTAATTTCTATTTTTTGCTATATCAGAGAGGTTTCAGCTACTTATGTTGAAATACCTTCGACCATACTATGATTTATTAAAATGGTGCTACATACGGAACCCTAAGCCTTGGAGTCTAAAGTAGGCCTACAATTAGCCACTAAACGCAGCAATTTTACATACCTACCGCTGTACATTTCAATTAGATACTTGCAAAATACAAGTTTATACATTGACAAGCCCGTTGTGACATTTTATCGATTCCTCAAGATTTAATCTGGGTTTCATTACAGGTTTCCTAGATTTTTATCGAAAAAATGCGCGTAATTGACAATGTTAAGTGAGTTTCTACATTCTTCAGGAATGTTAGATTCTGTGTCTTATATGTTAAGCTGTCGGTCTTGCGCCTGATCTCTCTCCAGTCGTGTTAGTGCTATGAGCAATGGGCAGTGTGCTAAGTACTTCTAGGTACTTGTGTCCTGGTTGGTTCGCTGATCTTTTGACATAGATCTATTGATTTATTGTAGAAAATCCTACAATAATCTAAAATAACGGTACCACACATCATGTATGTAGGTACGTTTTATATTAAATTTTTTATCGACTTTATCAAAGTGTTCTAGAAACACTGACATTTGATTTTATACGAATCAATTACTTACGTCAAAATGTTTGCAAGCAATATATCGTGTACAATTCCAATGACTTTTACTTTTTTCAAATAGCGAAGTTTAATACTAAGCTTCCCTAAGCATCAAATAAATACCAATCCCTATATTACCTAAATCCACAAACACACTACGCCGCCACGGTATTCACACACCAGGGCCCACTCGTCACGGCATCGACTAGCCCTCTCGATACACAAACAAATCGAGTGTGTACTCGAGTTAAAACGATTCCGATGTCCCGGCTTCAGTAGACCAACTAGACGTATAATTGCTGCGACAGAATTAGAGTAACCCACACTGTAGACTTTTAGTCGGCTGATAGTTGGTTATGGTACACGATACCAACTTCCACATACATTCATAGAATTTTGTCTGCGCAACAAATCGTATTTTAAGTCTGCACAAACATCTTGTCAACATATTTCCAACAGACTTTAGATTTTTCACAAACTTTCAAGTTAGTACAGATATTTGTAGGTACAAACTTAAAGTCTGTATCTTGTGGACCTATCATTAAGGCTCATAAATCAGTTAGAAGATGAATGATAGTACGTACATTACAGAGATCAGGTATTTAGCCGGTATCAGATCGACTGAAAACATTGATTGGAATCAAGATTATCTTACAAAAAAACATTACAACCGTCAGGTTAGATGTCATTGAACATGTTTGGCAGTCGTTGAGAGTAGTCAGATACCAGTTAGTCTGACAACCAGTCTTACCAAGGGGTATTGGGTTGCCCGGGTAACTGGGTTGGGGAAGTCAGATAGGCAGTCGCTTCTTATACAACACTGGTAATATTGCTGCATCTGGTTAGACTGGACGACCCCAACATAGTTGGGAAAAGGCGCGGGAGATGATGGAGATGATTGGTTAACTGTCGGCCGACTGTTTAGTCTGCAGTGTGCAGCTACTCTTAAGTTCTTGTTTGGTTTGGTCAAGTGATTTATTGTTCTCCCACGGTTATAGGCATGAATGTAGAAGGTATATTTGATTATTGAGGAAAGACAATTCAAATAACTTCTTGTTGTCTTTGCGTCATTTAGCGGTAGCCAAATTGAGGAAAAATGTTGGTAATGAGAAGAGGTAGTTTAGTTAACGTCAATCGAAGCTTCTTGATTGTACCTATTGTTGTGTAAGCAAGAAACCCGAAAATCAATAAAAAAATAAAACCGGCCAAGTGGGAGTCGGACTCGAATTTCAGCTCACTATCTATCACGGTTCATGAGATACAGCCTGGACGGACGGACGGACGGACAGAGGAGCGAAAACAATAGGGTCCTGTTTTACCCTTTGGGTACGGAACCCTAAAAATCATGTTTCATACGTAAAATTAAAATACGTTTAAGTATTTGCGCAAACGTGAAGCTCATAGAGTATATGATTGTTGAAATGTGCGCACTTCCATACGATAAATATATACCTACAGATAAGATCCCCATCAAACTACGGCCGACTATAAATTTTCAGTCTGTTGGGGGCCTCAAATTTTAATAACTTTATTTGCCTAGTAATAACAGAAGCAATTTTACTTTCCCACACTGAAAAAAGTTGTTTAAAAAATATACAACAATAAATATTTATAATTATTACGGTTTTTATATATAAAAATTAAAATGACATAAAAATTAAAACTAAAGAAAGACCACACAGCTCTAATAAACTTGATACATCTTACTTTATTTGACAAAAAATACATTTCAATAAAAGATACCGTCCCGTGACCGCAAAATGCAGCCATAATTGCAAAGTTTAACTGCCTACTTAGTCCAACAGTTAATAGACATAACAGCCCAATAAAATACGGCTTAAATATCAATAAAACTTCTATTTGTGGAATTCATTGAAAATATTATACAAATTACGACTCTGGGATGTTTTTTTAATGTATGGAAAACACTATAAAATGTTGATTTGTGACTTTGTAGTTATGATTCGAAATGGGAACTGCAATGTACTTGTAAGTAGTAAGGACATGTAAAACATGTGTAATAGTCGCTAATATGACTCCTGCGAGAGAAATTCCATCTTTCCTAGGCTTCTTTTTATAGGTAGTTCATCAAACTATGTAGGTGGTAAGAAAAGTGCTAAGCTTTTCCAGACAGTCGCTGTCGCCTGATAATCTTACTATAAATATTTTTTAACAATGCAATACAAAGCATATTCTATCGATCAGCAGTCAGTCATCTAAAACTGACAAATCGCTCTAAGGCACAAAATGCTAAATTAACTTTTCATAAAACCATGGGTAGGCAGGTACTTTCTAGGTAAGATTATTCAGTTCTCATCCCGGATATCCAAATCAATTTGCGGATATATCACATCGTTTTATTCATCTATTTAGTTTATCAGTCGATTAATATTCGGTATTAATTCGGCCGACGGGTCAGGTCATGTTTTTTTTACAAATTGAAATCAATTTAGGTGGTCTCGCCACAGCCAAAAGAACGATATAATGTTTTAGAATCTCAATTAAATACGGCTCACTCAACGAGAGATATCTAACAAATCAATTAAGTAATGCAAAGAATTCATTCACCTTTAGTGCTGTGGTTGCATTTCGGGTTTATCGATATCGAGGTTCTGCTGATTAATTGTGTGTGCTGGCACAGTTTTCCATTTAGTTTTTAAGTGTAGGTTAATTCTCTGACCGTAAATACCTACTACATTTCAAAACTAAAAAAATAGATAGACAGAACTATCTACCATATTTTACTTAGCGTCTATTCGACATTTTTATAATTCGCTTTGACAATCATTGGATAGGGAGTATAATACTTATATCTTCCAGCTTTGAAAACAACATTTTAAACATTTACAATTTTATTAGCGATCTAAACTACATCATACAAAAACATTAAATCATACCTCTCATGAACCTCATGAAATATTAACAACCAATACATCATTCACTAAAGAAAACTAAATAAATCATCGATAGCAAAAACCTTCACAAAAACAAGACAAGCGCATCACTAATGTTATCGCGTCATCGATTAAAACATTTTGATTAGCTTTCAACTTACGACCAATGTCATAAGATACGATCTAAACGAAACGTCTTAAACGCCATTACGAACATTCTACAAACTGTCTTTACAGTATTGGATGAGTTTTAGAAATTAAATTCCATACATTAGACGCTTAATATGGTACTAGTAACACAAAGCGACGTAGCCACCCCAGTCAAGTGACTGTGCAGGAATGTCGATAGTGATCGGAGATTATAATGTCGATATGTCTTGCAATAGCAGTCACTCGACATCCCTATTGAAGTCAGTTTGACGATAATTTTAATGAATTGTGACTTATAATGACGCATGTGGAAAGGATGTTGTGTTGATAGCGTAAAGGATAGAGAGTGGATAAGATAGCTTTGTGGCTAATATTAGAATTGTGCAATAGTTAAAAGCTGGTAGAAACATGTTATACCTACCATTGACTGACTTTTTGTGTTATGACAAACTTGTGTTCGCTCACATGTTTGGAACTGCTGAATGACTTTGGATTACTGCTTGATATGATAGTTCTAAAAACAATTTAGACGGTTGAATTCCACCAAGGTTCTGCAACCGAAAATCTGATTGATTTTAAACAAAACACACTTTAACAGCATGCCAATAAAATTAAAAACCATTCGTCAAAATCGTGTGAAAGCATCAACAAAAAGAAACAACCCACAAACGCACCTATACAGAATCATAAAAATCCCTTTATAATAAAATAAGAAGTAGCATTTTTCAAACTAATGACCAACAACGTCAGATGGTAAAGGTTTCAATGCTTAGAGCAATCAACCAACCGGAACCACCATATGCGTAAGTTTCTATGCGGAAAAGTCTATCAATTTACACGCCCCCGCGTAGGCAAATAGAGATAGCTATGTCATTCATTTTCGATCACATCCATACCTACGCACGCACTTGAGAAAATTCATTAACACAAGCATAAACTTCACATACACAACATACGAGTATGAGCGGCATTTTCGTACCTTTAGCAGGGAGAGAGGCAATTCGTTTCCTGTTGTTTGAATGCTCTAAGATTTCAAAGTGAAAACCTGAGTCAAATCAATTGTTCGCTGTGTTTCTACAACTCAGATTGTGGTAATAATTAGTGCCCCTTGAAAAATATTCATTTACAACGCGTGATAAATATTTACGAGTTATTGTTCTTTGATGGCGCGAAAGAATGTTATTGACTTGCTTTCAATGAAATATTTTGCCTTAAAGGGCGAACAGTATGGGCTTCGATAGTATGCGCTTATAGCATTTCCTGCATCTCTTCTCCGAAGATCTTACTGCAATTGCCAACGTTAACTTTTCTTCATAGGGACTAGATAATAAGCTTCCCTATAGTGTAGTCTACAACACAGCTACATCTATACTAATATTATAAAGCTGAAGAGTTTGTTTGTTTGTTTGAACGCGCTAATCTCAGGAACTACTGGTCCGATTTGAAAATTTATTTCAGTGTTAGATAGCCCATTTATCGAGGAAGGCTATAGGCTACTTTTTATCCCGGTACGGGAAGTAGTTCCCACGGGATGCGGGTGAAACCGCTGGCAGAAGCTAGTAAAGTATATACGTATAATTTCATCTAGACTGTGCCATATGCGTTACATAAATCTTTCTAGAGTTTAATTCAGTGGCAAAATTAATGTTCCGATAATATTAAACAATCTCAGCCTTTTTTACTTTGAGACTTTTCATGCCAAAATTCTAACATATTTATTTATGTATTATTTTTTATGGTTCCGTACCCAAAGGGTAAAACGGGACCCTATTGTTTCTCTTCTCTGTCCGTCCGTCCGTCTGTCACCAAGCTGTATCTGATGAACCGTAATAGTTAGGGAGTTTAAATTTTCACAGATGATGTATTTCTGCTGCTGCTATAACGATAAATACTGAAAACTAGAATAAAATAAATATTTTGGAGGGCTCCCATACAACAAACGTGATTTTTTGCTAATTTTAAATAATGGTACGGAACCCTTATTGCTCGAGTCCGACTCGCACTTGGCCGGTTTTTTTTTTAATTTTTTTAATAGCCTGTAACCATAACCACAATGTTCAACTACAAGCCCAAAAAGCTAAGTTCTATAATCCATGGCATGTCCATGCTAATCATACAGGGCCCACAACACACATTTTAATAGCGGAGTAACAAACGTTAACAGTAATTTCTTAATAACATAACATAATATTTTATTAGCCCCACTTCGCGGTGTAATGAGTTAGTTAATTAGTCGTATTTACAAGCTTTTATTTAAACAATAGTGCTGATACGCGGCTTGTGTTATTATGTTTCTTGTGAGTTGGTAATCAATTCTAGGTTACCTAATTCTTGAAGACTAGGGACTGCCATTTTTTGTAAGCTTCAAGTAAGTATATAGTAAGTTGTATTTATTCGTAAGTCGTAATGGCTTAGTGCTGTCATCTGTACCAGCTTTACAAGTCTAGAAAAGTTTAATTGAGTTGGAATCGAATCCACAATCCTACTTGTGATCTTCACATTATTTCATTATTATAAAAATGAACCAACTAGGGCATGCAATACCGGTTTACCGGTTTCGGTTTTACCGGTAAAACCGCCCATTTTCGCGATTTTTAATTTACCGGTAAAAATAATATGTAACCGGTAATTTACCGGTTTTTACGTTTTTGTGATAATATATAGCAATTGTTCATTTAACGTCAAATCTTCATTATGTAGCCTGAACATAATGTAATATTGCAGACATTACATATTGTAAGAGTGTTAAAGTTGCTGTTTTTTAGGAAAGTAAACTTATGTGGCTCCTTAACTATCTCTAGGTTAGATACAAATCTTCATTCTCATCTTAATTTATAATATCTAAACAAATTTGATTCATTCGGTTATTCTGAATTTCCTAATAGCTGTCAGCTTTTACTTAACTACCATAAGGACAGCTCTGAGGACACAGTGGAGCACACAGTCTAGGTGTGCAGTGTCCGGAGCGAAAGGGAATCGGAAGGCGTCGCCTCCTTCTGCGAAGCAGTCATGCTCGAGAAGGAGACGGTGGAGCGCCTGCGAGTTCGCACCTCTCATCCCAGCCGCTGTAGTGGACCATGAAGACACCACGGGCGCCGAGTGTCGAGAGACGACTCCCGGCCACCGTAGGCGTCGGTCTGTGAACGGTGAGTTCGGGTGGCGCATCGTTCCTCCGTCTGCATAGACAACAGACCCGTGTCGGCGGCCCGAGTTGTTCCACGCGCAGGGCCAAGGCCTGCCGGGGCTGCGGGATTGTTCGAAAGAGTTACCGCGACCCTGGTCCATAAAATGCCTACGATTTACCATAAAAAGGGCTTTCACTTCAATGAAAAAAATGTTTTTTTTTTTCACGTTAATTCTTAGCGTTTATCCCGTCTTGTGACGGGGTTCGCTTTCCGTATCTTCTTCTTTCACTTCCAATCTGTCCAGGACATCTTCCTCTTCGAGTTCGTAGATTTTCATGTCATTCATTACGATACTCACCCACCACCGTTTCGGCCTGCCTCTGCGCCTTTGACCGGGTATACCTATTGAGATTGAGTACACAACATTGGCGATGTATTCAGGTGGTCTTCTTTTTACATGGCCGAACCATCGCAGCCGTTTCTCTTGCATTTTGTCGACGACATCGCGTACGGATGGTACTGACATGTTTTTTTGTTACGGCCCACGTCACAAAAAATATTTACCACCTTATACCTTGTATTTTTAATTATTTTTTGCTTTTAGACTACCCAATCTTATTGATATATCACATTTTTTAAAAATACAAAAATTACCGTTTTACCGGTTTACCGGTAAAAATATTTTATTTACCGAATTTTTACCGGTAATTTTTATTTTACCGAAATTGCATGCCCTAGAACCAACCTCTCGAGTATGAGGGCGCGGGTTCGATTCCAGGTCAGGCAAGTACCAATGCAACTTTTCTAAGTTTGTATGTACTTTCTAAGTATATCTTAGACACCAATGACTGTGTTTCGGATGGCACGTTAAACTGTAGGTCCCGGCTGTCATTGAACATCCTTGGCAGTCGTTACGGGTAGTCAGAAACCAGTAAGTCTGACACCAGTCTAACCAAGGGGTATCGGGTTGCCCGGGTAACTGGGTTGAGGAGGTCAGATAGGCAGTCGCTTCTTGTAAAGCACTGGTACTCAGCTGAATCCGGTTAGACTGGAAGCCGACCCCAACATAGTTGGGAAAAGGCTCGGAGGATGATGATTCAATTTAATTGAAAAGCCTGAGTTATCTACTTTATAATACATATTCAGATGATCGTGACTAAACTATAGCGAGTTTCTTCCCAAGCATAAATTCACAACTATATCGTAACTCTCAATGCATTCTGCTCTTTGATCTTTGGACCCAAAGACTTACCTGTTCCCGGGTTTTCACGTAAAGCCTATTCATTAACTATAAATACATGATTCACTGCAATAATGAGCAATTATAGCCTGAATCATTGCCTTCCCCTAATAGTTTATGAGCAATGACGTATTTTCAAAGAAACACGGATCTGAATTCTGAAGAATTTTTTGGAACGGTATTAGGTATTTTCCAAATGATTACGATTCGTTTTGGTTTTAATTTGGGGGTGATTCAGGTTGGCCTGCTTTGTAATTTAATTCAGACACTTTAAATTAGATAGATAGTCCGTTAATATCAGTCATCAGTCTTAATCTAACTTATCGGTATGTTGCTCCCTAATGTCTTTAGCTGTTTAATTTTTTTTTATCCTCGAAAATGCCAAGTCCTAAGAATGAAGATTTCTAAACTTCGTTTGATTTTGGACACTAGGTAAGACAAGACAAGTTCTGATTTGAGTTGGTGTTTCTATAGGATGCTTGTTATGTTTCAGCACCCAATTTCAGTAGTGATACGTACCTGACATTTTGGATCACTCTATACTCTTCATTTTGACAGTTGAATAATAATTATTGCTATTGTACTTTCGTAGCATACGTGTGCATACCTAATCGCAATCAGAATTAATTAGGTACTTAACTAACATATTTAATTTAGATAAAATATACAATATATAGTAACAATCATAAGATATTTATATTCCTACCTACACTACACATTTTAGTATAGAATGATTTGACGCTGACATACTAGCAAAGAAACAATTATTTTGTAACATATAGGTGTAGAGGTAAATATTCACACCTACACAGACATGCCAAAAACAAATTCTAAGAAATCAAAATTGGAGCACAATTCGAGTCTGTCAATCATTTTGAGTCATTTCCGTCTGGCGATTTCTTTGGTGACTCAGAAATGCCATGACGAAATATTATATGGGATATACCTACTTAATTCGGTTAATTCCCATGAGATGCTTACAGGCATACTTTTGTATGGGAATTTTAGCGCTTCGAAATGATAGCGATTCCCATGTCAACCTACCGCATCTGAGTGGCGCGGAATGTTACGTATTTTGTTGGATATTTCTTTTTGATAAAATAAATGTCGAATGTTTTTGTGTCTTTGAGTTATGAGGATTTTATACTGAAATTATATTGGTCGTGAAATGTTATGTCAAAAAAAAGTTAACGCAAATTAATGTTAGGTCGAAGTAACAAAATAAAAGAGCTTGTAAAAACTATCTAAAAATTATGACCAAAAAAAATTACAAAAAGATGCTGCACTGCCCGGGAATCGAACCCGGGTCGCAAGAATGGGAATCTTGCATGATACCACTACACCAGCAGTGCTCGGCCTTGAGACTCGAAATAGGCTATTGATTGTTGCTACTCATGCGCGCGCATACATACTACGCTTATTCATGAAGTTCGAAGAACAATTTTGTCTTCCTGTATTAAATGTATGATGTTCAGTATAAATATGTAACAATAACTCAATATCGCCTGTCCAGATATTAGTACCTACATTTGGCATAAAAATGGGTCAGAAAAATACATATTCAACTAAATATTTCAGCTCAAATATTGATATAAAAGAAAAAAAAAATCTTTGTGGGTTCGTACCACGCTTTCTCACACTGTCATCGCCTGCATGCCGAATTCGTCTCGCCCTAAGACTAAATCGTGTTTGTTCAATATTTTAGTGGCATTAACATTTTAATTTATCTGCCCCTAACGTTCTTTTATAGGATTAAAGGACAGCTTCGTGATAAATTCATAACTTTATTTGGATTTTAATTTTTCTGCTCTTTTGTTGTTCGTTTTAATTATTTCATTTAGCTCTGTTTGGGAATTTAAGACCACCCCTCGTGTAAAAAATATAAAAGACTAAATACTTACTTGCAAAATGCATATGGTTTATACATTCTTGCCTAAGTACTAAAATTGCCTTGATTCTAAGACTGCAAATGCGTTAATTTTCCAAAAAATAAAACTATCACCGTCCTTCATGTGGTAACCATAGAACTGTTTTGATGAATTATTCTCATAAACTGATAGTTTCAAAAAACCTGGTTTTACCTCAAAATTCGGAGCAAGCCACCTACAGCCGAACGCCGAAACAAACCGGACGCGGACATGTAAACACTTGGATCGGCGCGGGCGCAATAAAAACGCTGTAAAATTTTGATGTTTCTATTCAAGACCGGCCGTCTCTCTCGCACCCGTTACGAATCCTATATCTATCCTTCTCTGCACCTGAGAATGGCTCAGATTATTATCAATGCATTTTACACAAAGCAGAAGTCCCGCACTTGTCTGACATTTATGTGATTTTGAAAGTAAATCGTGTAGGTTTAGTGCCTGATAAGTAGCACAGAAACGAGGTGTCAAGTGATAAAATTAATAAATGGACCTAGATCTCATATACACTAAAGCTCCCTGTGAAATTAATAACATTTATAACATAGCTGTTCTATGATAAAACGAACGATCAGATGTTTCAACAAGATTCAAGCACTTTGATGTCTGAATCAGATTGTGTTCGAATAATAAAGTTTAATTTTTATCTGTTGATCCGTAATGTATCTAGATGGTCTGCACTGTTCGTCTATCGGAACCTAATATCTGTACTAATCATTACGGCATTTTATTGTAGTAGTCTCATCATCATGATGAGCCTATGCCAAATCTGGACGCGCTGCATTGTTTCCGTGGTACGCCAGACTAGATATTCAGCTGGTTTCTCTTCCGATGTGCATATTACCATCACACGTGACTTCAGCTGTCTGTCGGGAACTTTTGTTCAGTACCTAATTGATTGGGGTACCTATGATCTACCTACGTAGGTACTTAACCCAGGTTAGGTTATTATTTATTTATTTATTTAAACATTTATTTCGAGCAACATGACTCATAGTGTTAGTAACAATTATACTTATAAACTATGTTAGTACTACACAAATACACAATATTTAGAGGTATATATGTATATGGACAAACATAACGAAACAAACAGGACTCATAGTGTTAGTAACAATTATTATACTTATAAACTATGTTAGTACTACACAAAACAAACTTTTTCGAGACGTCACTGCTGCAAGGTGACAGGCCCCGCTGAAACTCTACAGCAGTGATTTACATACACACAATCGAGCCTACTTGCGATCATCGACAGGATACTGTTGGCGCTGCCCCGCACCCTACGGACCAGGGAAGCACACCGTTTCCGCATCACTGTGTAGAAACATTCTACGTGAGCGTCAGCAAACATCCCCGATGCGCTGCAGTACTGGGGCAACCCCATCAATATCCTGAATGCATTATTATATTGGACTCGCAGGGCGCTGTATGATTTTTGAGTGTAATGAACCCACAGACTGCAGGTGTAAAAGGACGTGCAGTAAGCAGTAAATATAGTGCTCTTGACCTGTTTAGAGGCACGTCTGAATCTGCGGGCAATCATGTTTGCTCTCACACACAGCGCCCTCCGCTCCCTCCGCTCCCTCCTTTATTATGATACCACAATTGTATTACTACAAGTACGTTGGTTAGGTTGAATTCCTCAAAAATAAGGAACCGAATCTTTTTTCCTGAAACGTATATTTCCTTCTTACAGCCAGTTTCTTCATCAAAAGTAAAAGCCAAAGTAATATCATATAGTAAAAGTAACGGTCAAATTCGTTTTTTCACGATTTTAACTATTACTTTTGCTAATAATTAAGCCTTGAAAAAACGAATTTGACCGTTACTTTTACTTTATGACATTACTTTGGCTTTTACTTTTGATGAAGAAACTGGCTGTTAAACAATCAGTCAAGGCAAACCGGCTTTCAAATTCTATGATAATTTTCACTGTCAATTTTTATTTCTGAGTACCTAAGTAGCATAATGAGAATGAAACATCAAGTTTAAGAGAAAACTCTTCACTTTTCCATGACCTCATTCATCGCGAATCTTCGTCAGCTAGCGGAACATCGCAGGCGCATCGAAACGCACCCGACGTGGAATGATGTTAAATAAATTAATTTTGGGTGCAAATTACTCGGCTTGGCCTTTAATCAAGCGGTCCGCGTCATTTTCTGACCACGGTTTACTCGAAGTTACGACAATTTTGGATATGTTACTTTGGTTTAAGTTTAAACTTATATTTTCGCTCAAAACAAGACATACATATTTCTAACCGACTTCGAGGAAAGGAGATTCACACCTTGATCTATATGTATGTATGTTGTGTTGCTTAGAGTTAACCTCATATTGAATTTGTTCTTGACCCATATAGACCTACTGAATATAGAGGAAGGTCATAACCAAAGACAGGATGACAAGATTATGTGAAAGACAATATGGATGAATGAAAAGAATGTTAGGTACCTCTGAGATAATGTTTGGAGGAATAAGTTATGTTGCGAAGACCCAAATAAAAATTAAGACGTACCCTACCGCGAAAACCGTCATTCTCATCATCATAAAAAAGATGCCTCAATTTAATAACCACCACTTCGCACATCCAAACTGCCTTCTCCACAGAACAATAGCTTATTGTCATCAGAGTATACCCCGATCGTTATCTGATTACCAATTTCATTGGAATGCGATCGCTGCAGCATCGATACAGTTCCCAGCCTAATGGAAGTGTATTAGCAAACCTATACTTAAAGGCAGCTAAAATAACGCTCCGTTTTTTGCGAAGATTAAGTTATTTTTGTATGGTAAATAAATATTAATATGTGTAGTTAATTTGGGTTGTGGATGCCTCCGCATGTTTAAACCCTGACGAATACAAAGTGTTTGTTAGCTGTCATTTGAACATGTTTTGCAGTCGTTACGTGTATGCATACCTAAGCCAGAAAATCTGACAACTAGTCTTAGGCTGCGACTCCACTGAGGCAGAGTCGAGCGGAGCGGAGCGGAGAGGAGACGTGTGGGAATCGACCAATCATATTACATGAAATCCACATCTCGTCTCCGCCCCGCTTCAAGCCCGATGGAAATAGTTAAGCGCTCCGCTCGTCTCCGCCCCAGTGGAATCACGTGCCTCTTTTCACAGCTCTGCTCCTCTCAGCTCCGCTCGTCTCCACCACAGTGGAATCATGTGCCTCTTTTCACAGCTCTGCTCCTCTCAGCTCCGGTCATCTCCGCCTCAGTGGAGCCACAGCCTTACCCAGGTGCATTGATTCCGCTTTTACCAACGACTATTAGAATAGACTTATTGTCAAGCAGACTTTCACAGCCCCCACATGAATTAATCACAGCTTTGAACAATGCCTGTTCAAATGAATTTCATTGGGAAAGTTCATACTTATTTATGTCTTTTTAATTAGGTACTAAAACCATATCAAAATTATCAAAAATTAGCATTTTATCAGATTACATGAGGATTATTTTTTTTTCCATTCACATAATATCTTGTGAATTACAACACATTGATTGTTTTTTTTAATGTTCACTTACATCCAGTCTATGTCTCTCTGGTTCTGGACGCGGGTAAAATAGCTGGCGAAAGTTAGTCCACCGATGTAGAAGAAAATTCGATTTTTATATAAATTCGGTAGGTATATAGTCAAAGTACGATTCACAATGCACCAGTAATAAAAAGCGTCATTTTAAAGCATCAACAGTGTGCTCTTTCAGTGTGAAATCGCATTATTAGTCATACTGATCCGTGATATTACCAACTGCGTAAACGTTTAGTCAGTCGCTACGATGATTTTCATTTAATAGATCACAATTTTTATAATGTTTCGATAATTTGAAGAGGAGTGAATCGAATTGAGCAAACTGAATCATGCTTAAAGGCTATCTCAATCTTAAATAGTAAATGATGATTTTAAGAAAAAGCTTATACTTATTAGTTTTCCATGAATGTATTTATTAAGAGAATATAAAAAGTTTACCAAGAGACTTTGAAGTAAAGCTTACGTTTGGATACTTAAACGTTTAAAAATCTGCTTTGATTGGAGTTACACAGTCACCAATTAGCTAACCAGCATTCACAAAAATACCTCAAAGCTATGTACGTCCAAATAACTTAACAACAGGATGGTTTTCCTTTCAACAGTTAAGTTAGCCTTTTATAAAATTTAATGGATTAGAACGTCTAACTCGTCCATCAAGATATTAAGGCCAACTAAGTACCGCTAACTCGAAACTAACACATACGGCAGAAACTTGTTCATTAAAAACATGCCATAAATTACCCATTCTTGTTACTAGGATCCGCGTTAATTGAAGTATAAGATACCCATCAAATTAACACACAATTCGAACAATCAACACATACATAAGTTAAAATAATAATGGCGTCCACGGCCGATTTCAGCCACGGCGGCTGTTCTCATTTAAGGAGATCAGCCAGCTGCGCAGGACATATTATAGTGCACAAGCATTTGCGCAGACACAGATGCACTCCCTATTCCTTCACTCTCATAACCCGATGGGACGGCAATCCGACACGACCGGAAAGAGATCAGGCGCAGGACCGACATTTACGTGCTCTCCGATGCACGGGTGAATCAATCACCAACTTCCAGACTACGGGCTGCTTTGTTAAAGTTTAAGAAAACCCACAAAGCGATTTCGGCCCGACCCGGGAATCGAAACCGAGACCACGAGCACAGCAGCCGCGCTTGCGACCACTAGACCAACGAGGCAGTCAACACATAAACCGTTATTATATAAATTGTCAGTAAGTACATAATATAAAATAAACAAGGCATTTAATCTTCATATATAATGCCAACAAATGCTCAAAACAAGAAAAAAACCATTAAAAGGCCCGTGACTCAGCTTACTCCCACAATAATATAAAAATTACATAAGAAATTAATTATACAACAAACCGATATTACTCAATAATCGATATGTTCATCGTCAAAATTATTGGTTACCTCTCTAGATTTAAAATATTTCTCACGGAGAGCGGATTGACATGATTATTAATAACGAGTCAGAAGGAGGAGCGATTGACACGTTAATATACCGTACACAAATATTGAAGAAAGTTGGGGAGTGTGCAAATAGCGCCTATTGCTATATGAATAAGGGTTAGAGAGAAAGAAAGGGGTAAGTTTGCGCGTGGGCTAAGCGATGGTTATCAGTAGACCACTCCATAAGAAATGTTCGTCGTCTGAACATTGACGTTTGAGACAAAGTGATTTTGACGCGCCGTATCGTAAAGTAATTATTTGAGTATCATTCTCTATAATTTTCAATTTTAGGGTTCAGCTCGACAAAAAATCGAAAATGGGTCTGATGTGTTGATTAATTTTGACGTAATGCGTCAATAGTAATTACGTAGTGGGTAATTTTAAAGCAATTTGCTACTCTAATAGCCTTGAGTTATGAAAGAATTTATAACGTCCAGTTTATTCAATAAGTATTGATATTGCAATATGTGAGCTGTGGTTTATTTTTATAGCTATAATATTATAACGTGTTCGGAGATTGACGTATGTAGATTTATACAAAGGAGGTACCTAATTTCAGAAGGCATTAAAATGAAAAATAGGTGAAAGCTAGATATAAACTACATAATACTAGAGTCGAGAAGTTATACATTACAATTTAAGTGAGTACTTATAAAGTCATGAATTCACTGTGCTAAAACAAATGAAGCGTTAACATTGACTTTCATATCACATTATTTAGCACGTATAAAAATATCTGATAGGTATTATCACGACGCAATATAGCACCTATGCGTCAGCCGGCTAGGGACGGCCCCGCCCCGGCCACGCCCACCGCCCCCCGCACCCCGCACCCACGCATTTCCAGCTTTTTCAATTTCGAATTCCATAGTTTCGAAATTTGAAATTTCTCGCCGCTAAACAATTCGCTGAGCGGAACCAGACTTCGAAACAATGCGACTCGATGACTTTGTTGTTTTATTTATAGGTAAAGATTTTTTATTTATTTTTTAATTAAATTTTTCTTTTTATCGTGTTTTTGATGTGATGGCTGAAATGACACAAATGTTTTGATCCTTTGAAAGGATCATGTGTTTCTCGATTGCTGTAGTTTAGAAATGTTCACTGTAGCCGTAAATAGATTAATTTAAGTAGAAAGAACCACTGTAGCCACCCACATCATTGCTAATATGTGAGGAGAAAAGTAAGCACTGAAATAAAGTCCTTATACTGTAAGTAAAACAATAAATAAACACCTAGGTAAATTAAACGTATACTACATAGGCAAAACCTCTACGTACAGCACTATTCCTCACGAACTGATTAATCATTTGACCATTAAGTCTGTGCACCTATTCAATTGAAATCTATCTAATCGTCATTCCCGTTAACCACTCAGGCATCAGCACGTTGTAGAAGTTTTCTCAAAAGATTAACTTCCATAGACCAGTATCAAGACCAGGTACAGTTGGCACCAAATAAATATGCACTTCTAAAGTTAGCTATTTAACTCCCATATGTACGCAAAGATGGAGCTTATTGCGAAGCTTTGCCTGTCTGAAAATAGCTACAATTGACTTCATAATAGTGAAAAAAACCGTGGAAAAAAATATGAACACACCGTATGAAAGGCGCCATATGGTGCATTTGTTTGGCGCGAACAATTTTCTTTTCAGATACCTAAGTAGGGATTTGCACTGGGGATGGGTATCAAACAGGCAACTTAAGAAAAACAGTCTTGCACCTGTCTACCACTTCTATTTCATCACCTCCCTAAGGTAGACTGGTAGAGAACGCTTCAGTCCGCTGTGCAAGAAGTATAAATAAATATATATTCTTTTGGGATATCTAAGTTCAAATTAAAAAAATAGGTTCCATTCTCTTTTCCACACGCAAATCCGCTTCAATCGAAGGTCATCTCACACTAAATGTCATTGACCCCAAATTAATGATCTAACCATTAGTCGAAGACTGTTCAAACAATAATAGACTGCAATGGCTGAGCACAATAGACCAATGAATTGGTTCAACCACAATGGGTGGTAATTAAACTACAGTCCAAATATCTCGTGTCTACGCAGAACGAATGCTGGTGGTCGGTGTAGTGAAATATGAATGTAGGTTGTTAGTGTGAGTTAAGGTGGGTTTTCTGCCTACAGTGGAAAAGCCTCTTGGATGCATCCTGGGCCACACGCATAAGGCTATAATTTGAAGAATGTGCATGATTGCATGTGGTGTGTATTTGGAATAGTTATGTCAGCATGCACAGTGACTTCAAGTAACAACTAGGGGTATTGGAGAATTATTTTTTTACAATATTAAAATAAAAATCGATAAATATCAGTTTAATAAGAGTACGACGAAGCATGAAGCAAAGAAGATGCATGCTGTAGAATACCTATTTCTAAAGCGAGATAAATATTTACAGACACCACAATTAGCACATCGCACCTAGTACATTAATTATGCTTACATGCATTTAATAAACCGCACACAATACTAACCAATAAATCAGTCACTCTGAACACATTGTCCAATTACCAATAAATCACTGCATCCATTTGTCTCATCTACAAACCGTCCTACTCTATGGCATGACTGGCACAGCGCTGGCGTTCCCACAAGGTACGCCATCGCTCACCGGCGAACTGATGAAATTAGATCGATTAACATGATAAATCTATCGATTGTAGAATCGATATAATCGATATGCGACTGACAAATTACGCTGTGTCCTGTCTGCTTTCGGATGCTGATCTGAGTTAATTTTGTAGGTAGTGTTTTGTTTTATATTTTTGTTCTTCGTTACTAGAACTGTTTTTGTTGTTACGTGTTTTTTTGTGTGTCTTATCAAGGTTAATTAATTTGGTGTAACAATAATGCTCATTCTGCTATGTCAAATTGTCGGAACACTCAATTCCGTGTGCGAATTAAATATCGATTTATTTTTTTTGCAAAAATAAGCTAGCATTCAAACGCGTCTCTTTTATTGAGACTCTCAAGTCATCTATACTTTCACGTCCCTATAATTCTCATAGCCAAACAGCTGTCTCACATATCTCCCTGAAAAATGTACAACAGCGAACTTTTACACGTTTGAGATCTTCAGATCTTCTTAAAATGTTTTGACGTCAGATCTTTAAAAGACAGTTCTTTAAACCACAATACAGCAAAAACTCTTCCAAAGACCTACAAAGTCCATTTTAACAAAACACCATATACATAATCCCCATCTACCTACGTATAACCACGGTGGAACTTCAGCTATGTGGCTCTGGGTAATGAATCAGAAGCAGGTATGTGCTGACCACTGACGAATAACTATCTAATTGAGTCCAAGAAGGCCGTACATTTGATTATTTTTTACTGAGTTAAATACCTGTTTCTGTTACTTACGGGTGGTTGAAATTGCCGATGGTAGTTCGAAATATTTGATATTGTTTTGGAATGTTTGATAGGTGTTTTGACGAAAGTTATGCTCGATTTTGCGATACACAAACTTAGACTAACACGAAATTCTATGATTATGAAATCGATCATTTTGGAGACAAAATTCTTCTCAAATGGCCATTTTTTCGGTGCATATTTTTATAATAATTTTTCGACACCTTATACCTACTGTTATTTTTCTTCGAGTACCTAGCTATACAATCATTGTTTTTCAAGTACAGCAGTAAAACATGTAAGTTTTTATATAAAGCCCATTTTGTCCTCGCTAACAAATACCGCATGTTGTATGAATGGAAAATTGCAGCCTAGAATTGTGTGGGAACGGAGTTATTAAGAATACCATAAAAATTCCAAAAGAACACAAATAATTCACTAGGACAGCTGAAAATATGTTGGTGACTTACTGTTTGTTTACTTAATGAGAATTTCAATAAAATATAGTTCTTTAAATTTAACTGAGAAAATCAGTAATAATAAATAGCTGAGAGACTAAAAAATCATTTAAAATTAAGTATAATATTAATGACAGTTGCAAATGAACAGATGTTTGTGTTAGTCTGTAAGTATCTTGTGTATGTTATGGGTAATTACCTGAAATAAACAATATTTAATTTAATTTAATTTAATTACTAGGGGGTGGAGAAGAGTAAGAATTTATTTTCGTTGATTATTAAAAATAATAAATAGTTTTGGTTGTAATCCAAACCAAAAAGCTATACTTTCCTAATTACAACATTGACCACGAACATATACATAATAATTTAATAAACTAAACAATTCAAACTTCTAAGTTTATCGCAACAATTAACTAAGATAATTGAATGCAAATACAATTCAAACCGAAGATATGTAACTATCATTAATTTATTCTGAAACGTGTATAAATTAACGTATAATCAGCAAGAAGACAGCGTAATAAAAATATTTGTATACTTGCTAATACTTTGAACATGGAGCATGCGATAAATGGAGTATTACTTAAAAAAAAAGACTAAAGGTAATCTGTCGTATTTGAGGTATTTTATTTGAGGTTAATATTAAATAAATTTAAAAAAGGGTTGAGATAAATATTTTTTTTGTGAAATCACATACCTACCTATATAGAAACTTCTCCTCGAAGGATTAGCTAATTTAAAAAATAAGTTACGTGAATTTTGGCGTATAATGGTACTTGGTATTTTGGGTACTTCAACAACAATTTTTTTCAATAATGTCCATGACAACTTTGACCTTTTATTTTTATCCCTACCCTCATCTCTGAGGTCAGACTTTACTTCATTTACAAAAAAATACGTGCCATTTGCAAGATCACCGACCTTTTATTTATTCCGCAACAATTCACAGAACTGGTATGAAAATATTTTCCACGATTGCTCCATTTTGCATACTACTCCGTGCAAAAGAATTTTTAGTGCCGTGTTTCAATTATCATTCAAGTTGCCTAGAGAGAGTGTTTAGAATGCTAATGGAAGGAAATCGATGGCAGAGATACTGGGTGCCAGAGATTATGCGCTTATAGAAGACTAGATAGGCAAAATGTTCGCAAGGAGATAAAAATATAATTCTTTTGACAGAGACAATTGGAATTAATTTTTTGTGGAACTGTTAAAAAAATGTTGGAATAAAAACAAGTAATGGTGACCGAGTGGGTAAAGAACTAACCTCTCAAGTACGAGGGCGTAACTCAACATAGTTGGGAATAGGCTCGGGAGATGATGATGAACTAAAAATAAGCCTTCTCACACACAATTTTAAGTCGCATCAAAAATATTTTAAACGCAAACTTCCGCGCAATGAACACAGCCACAATCAAGATAGCTGCTTTCCCACTACATTTGCTTAACCTTACACTTATTTGTATTTATTTGTGGGCAAACAACGCCTCTGCACAAATTACAAACAGAATTATCTATACGATCGCGATGCGTGTAGGGCAGGCTGGGCAGTTTATCAAGATGGCTAAATACTCGCAATTAGTTCATGTGAAATGTCGCATACGCATGCTAACGAGATCCCGCGTCGAGTCGCACGCCGGACGCGCGCTGGACCGATTGCCGGCTATCGGAGATAGGCGTGCTGTGATTTTGCGTTTAATTAGTCGCAGGTATCGCTGTGTGTTTTTGTATACTGTTAGACGGTATTTGTTGTTGAGCGTTTGTATTCTGAGAAAAAGTTAAGTAGACTTCCTTTTAATTGACTATGTTTAATTGATGGGTGAGTAAATTCACTGTATTCACAAACATTCAGGTTCCAGGCTAATTAATGTTTCTGCTGATTATACTGGCCAACACTATCAGTGTATGTTAAAATAAGCTACATTTTTCTTTCGCAACATCTGTCGTTGCAATATACAATCGTAGTGTATGTAAACAGCCTAAAATATCGCGTTCGACCCTCTGCTGATTTATGGCCCTTTTATATAGCCCCCTAAAGTTATCTAATTGAGTCTGTGAAGCGTCTCTACAATCTTTAGTAAAAATAATTAGCGTAGTTTATAAAATATTCTTTGATGAATACATGTGTAAAGTTAAAAATATTAGTGTTTATTTTTATTATGGTTTAGCTACGAAGGAGGCGGAATGTTTAGGTACCTGTCGTAAAATTCGAAAGCTTTTGGTTTATTTTTTCTTTAGGAATCGTTTGTGAGAGAAGACGCTATATTCTGTATTATTTCTTTAATGGTCCCGTTAAAAGAGTACAAAGAAGAAATGGTTGTAAGGAAGAGAAAAATCCTTTCTTCAAAACACTAAATACCAACTCAAAAACCGCAAATCTAAAATAATTTTTGCTCATAAAATGGGTAATTTCAGAACGCGGCTGGCAACACCACACGCCGCGAACATTTCCCAGCCCATATTGCGGTGACGTGATCGTTCACAGGGTAATTGATAATGACAGAAAATGATGCATGACAGTAGCTGCGAGCGATGTGTTTTGTGTAACACTTAATCGCTTATAAGTGTTCATTTGTGTTGCTAGCATCAAAAAGGTGGAACAGAACAGGGACTGTTTATCAGAAAACTTTGATGGTCAATATTTTTCTTTAGAAGCTTTTCCTGAATTTTACCTCATCACACCTTTGGTTAAAATAAGGAAATCATATCTATTGTGATATAGCATTCCTGAAAATAATCACTTCTGCACAAAACCATCAAGTTTGTACATTTGTACTTAACAAATATGAAAGAGAAGGCTGACTTTTTTTATGAAATTCTCAATGAACGTTATATCCTGGCAACCCCACAATATAGAAGGTATCCTACCTACATAATCGTCTCTGGATATTTATTTAAGTATGAGTGTTTACGTTCTAATGGCGGTCGAGAGCTAGCAATTGCCGATGATGGGGCGTGCCACCTCATACATTATTAGATACCTACGCATGTGGAAATCACTGTTTGGTGTACAAGATTAGATAGGTTACAGAGAACTAAGTAAGTACTACAGAAAATACTTTTAATTTAAAATTCTTCTGAATAAATATCTTGTAGAGAAGTTCATGCTTGACAACAGATGTTATAAAAATAAGCACACTATGAGGGTTGATTCTTGTTCTAGAATTGTATCATCTATACTAATATTATAAAGCTGTTTAGTTTGTTTGTTTGTTTGAACGCGCTAATCTCAGGAACTACTGGTCCGATTTGAAATTTCTTTCAGTGTTAGATAGCCCATTTATCGAGGAAGGCTATAGGCTACTTTTTATCCCGGTACGGGAAGTAATTCCCACGGGATGCGGGTGAAACCGCTGGCAGAAGCTAGTCTATACTAATATTATAAAGCTGAAGAGTTTGTTTGTTTGTTTGAACGCGCTAATCTCAGGAACTACTGGTCCGATTTGAAAAATTCTTTCAGTGTTAGATAGCCCATTTATCGAGGAAGGCTATAGGCTACTTTTTATCCGGGTTCGTGCAGAGGTTCCCACGGGATGCGGGTGAAACCGCTGGCAGAAGCTAGTCTTCGATAATTTGATTTATGAAGATCATGAATCATCATACCTATGTATTTTGAAACGTGGATGTGAGAAGGAGAAAATCTAGAGTTCGCTCTGGTCTCCAGCAATTCTGATGTTTATTAAAAGGCAAAGGATTTTGTAGGTTTGGAAGTAGACATTGACCAAAACTTGATAGTAAATAGATTTGAAGTAATAGAAAGTGAGATGATTACAACTGTATGGAAAAAGTACTGCTAGCCATGGGCCCATACAATTCCCGTGAAATAACACTTCAAGACTAGCTAGTGTAAAACCAAAAGACTGCTGCACTTACTTCAATGGCTGACTTGTGAAGGCCGAAGGTATTCGACGAGAACTATATTTTGACATAAGCTCAGAAAGACGATGATGATAATTAAATCTCTGTCACATATTTACTCCTTGTATCATAACTTCTGCGTAAGGCAAAGTGCCAGTTAAACGCTTGACGGTTTGATGTTAAAATTAGGTGTTGTACTAGGTGTAAACACTACCTTAGGTGCAACGTTTAAATATATTCGCAACGGTGCCTTGATTCTTAGTTTTCCTGTAAGCTATTGCAAACACCAGGCATAATGGCTTCTTTTTTATTCACGACTTTCTCCATTACTTACATATAGTTGGGTATTTTTATATAAAAATTATTAATTTGATAATTTTTTTTTAATTTATATCTCATAAATATACGAGTAATATTTAAAGCTGCCTTAGAACTGAAATTGACTGTTACACTTCAATAGTAATAGTATGCATTTCTCCGAATAATTTTATAAAAGATCATAAAATTACATGTCCCAATTATTCTACCGCTTTCGGTGTACAAATACAAACAAGTTCGACAGTTTCAAGAAGTAGTTATGCTAAACTTGAATCAGCATCATCTGCTCAGGCCAATCCTTTTCCCAAATGTGTTATTATTGGCTTCCAGTCCAATCCACCTGTATACCAGTGTTCAACTATGTAAACCTTC
This sequence comes from Helicoverpa assulta, assembly GCA_963856015.1. NCBI lineage: Eukaryota > Metazoa > Arthropoda > Insecta > Lepidoptera > Noctuidae > Helicoverpa > Helicoverpa assulta. The sequence goes on from CAWLCW010000008.1 coordinate 4,087,118, forward strand.
CTCAATAGGTACCTACGTATTAAATTTTGCATAAACAATGATAAGTCAGTTTATAACTATAAGAAAATTAAGATAAATAATGGAGCATAACAGTCGAGCTTCTGTTAATAAAACTTGAGTTATCCCAGGTTGCAATTGTTAGACTAAACTGTTATTCTTGATTGAATTCGCAATAACAAATAGGCTAGATATAGATTTACGTCGTGTGTTGGCCTTCCGATACTGGAATATACCGTTACTTCACTTATAATTTAAAGAGTATTTTTCTGTTGAGTAATCATGGAAAAATGAGTAATTTTTTTTCACCGACAAGTTTTAGTATAATATGCTAAAAATACATGAGTTGTGTTTAGAGTATTTTTAATTAATCTTACAACCCTAGTCTAAACTGACCCACTAGTCAGACTTACAGCTGGAAAGAGCTATTTTATTTTCGTCTTAACAAGGGAGAATAAGACTAAAAAAAAATATTCTATTTTTATATTCCCTTAATCTACCTACTTCTCTCACATGACAGAATCATCTCATTCTCCAAAATCAACTTCAATAAGCGTGTTAAAAACAGCTCAACATACAGACAAACTTTTCTATCATCAATACACATACATATTTCTTCTATCATCTAATTATAAAAAAGAACCCGGCAATACAACAAATGTTTGGGTGCGAGTGACGCGTGCTAGATCAAAGCTAGCATTACCATATACCCTGACTGCGCATAAGTGAGCTCGAAATAGTTAGGTAACAGATGAGTTTGTTAGGAAATTCTGAAGGTTTCTGGTAGTTTATTTAGTTTTTTGTGCTATGGGAAGACGTGGATTTTATACATGGTTCGTTGTGGTAGGTAAGAACTCTTTGATGATTTGATTCGAACTACTAAACTAATGATACTTTCGTCATCTACAAAAAGGAAAGAAAGTGGTGAAGGGGGTAAATATATTTAATAGAAATTATTATTTTATCGTAACTGTAACTGTAAGTTAGTACTGCAACTGTAGTTTCATATTTTACAATTCCTTAATTTTGATGTTTGACCTTTACAAATCAGTGGGATGGCAAAAAAATGCATCAGACATTCAAATAAAAAAAAGTATTGCACACAATTAGAACCGCCCAACAATAAAGCAAAATACTATTATCAAATATTTTGAATTCATGATACCCTAACAAATAATAATGACATGACATGACCCTCCATCAGCATTGACATAGAGAAGTCTATTAAATACCATCAAGACCATTGAGTTCTAAACAAAAAAGATCCCATATTAAACCTCATTCAAAACTCCAGTTTGACAACTAGACTTTGAGCAATATTTTTACACTGTGGTCGCTTGAATTACCCATTACATTTTTTTAAGTGTTGGTGACATGGTAATTGCAGCTTTATGTATTCGTATTAAGGGTTATATTTAGTGTATTTTTTTTAAGTATTAGGTGGTTGATTGTTATTGAGCACGCGACAAAACCGCCCTAACTAAGGGGTTGTCGTCCCTCAAGTTAAGGGTTATTGTGATGTACGATTATCGCAACCCTCTCGATTGTTGAACAATTTGTCATTCATGGTAGTTCGGACGCTGGTCTCGTTGAGATGACATTTATATTTAAAGACTTTTGAAATATAAAACGTACAAGAAATAAGCCAAAATTGGGCTGATGAAATTATAAGTGAGATTAAATAGACTTCGAGCATTCGATGAATATTTATTCTTTACAAAGAAGTGTTACACAGTTTACCTACATGACTTAATTTTTAGCCTGAAGAATAGGCATTTAATTAGTAAATGAATCATTTCAATAGGTACAAGTAGGCGTAACTATTGGTAGCAATGTTGCTATACCTATTGTAGCAATTCACATCGGCTAATGCGACGAACACATCGTCTGCCTGATTTGCAGTAAAAAATCAATTAAAAAAAATCCCTTAAACCAATAGCATTGGGATATTGTTTCCCACAGGCGGGTAGCAGCGTGGGGCGGCATTTTATACGCAGGGATTGCGTCCAGTGGGCCACTGTCAAACGAGACCTCACTGTGTTCACACGGCCGGCCATAACACATAAAAATCATCTGTTCCGTGCCGAAATATAGGAAATAATCGTGTAAACGAGGATAATGACGCGAGTAGGTGGGGCCGTGCCGAAGACGCCCCTCTAGCTTTTTTTTTCTCGACGTCTGGGCGGCGCGAAGAGAACGCCTCACGTCCCACGCGCCTAACGCACCGACATGCGCGACTGATCACGCTCGCTATACAAACCGACGGCAACGCGCCGACGGTACACCGACTAAAACGTAAACAAACAATAAAATGCGAATAAAAAACACGCGACAAACCTACACCAAATACAAGAAACGGCGCGAAAACCGCTAGTTGAAAATCAATTAAAAAAACACGACCTCCATTTATATTGGTCTAAAACGAACGTTCTAAATTCAAGTTTGGCGCGAACAATAACATTTGGACTTGCCCCCAAAATTGTTTTGACGTTCAGTGACAGAAACTAGTGCGTTGTGTCAATTTTCGCGGTAAAAGTGACAAGTTGAAACGATGAGCCCGCGAAAAGAGGACCTAGTGTTGCCAACATGAAAGAGCTGCGTGTTTTAATTGGAAATAACAGAATGCAAAGGACAGTTCATGCGGCAATACTTTTCTTATTAATATTTTTGTTGAATATTGCGAGGTAAGTGCATTCAACATCTTTTATTTTTTCCAGAATCTGTCATCTAATATAGAGAACGATATCACCGATAGCGCAGATAATGTTTTAGATAAGCCTACAAAATTGGTAGACGAACACAAGCATAAAAAGGGGTAATAAAACAGTACAATAGCCACACACACGCACAAAGAAAATAAGCCAACGAGCTTCAAACAAATAGGGGTGCAATGAATACCAAACGAAAACATCACGACACCTAATCATGCAAAACGGTCCTAAGTAGACAACACGGCCGACTAATGAATAATGATCTGAGTCGCGTAATGTATGGTAATGAATGTAAATTTAAAAGGTGACAATCATTTTGTCGGCCCACCCAATACTGCGGAGATTTACGTAATATGTTAATGCGTCGATATGCCACTGCACGCGGTCGCATAATCGTAGGGCTGTTTACTCCGTGATTGATATTCAGGCCCGAGGAATTAGTTGGGACTGGATGAGCTCCTTTTATTGGTGTTAACTGGTTCTCGTATCGGGTTTGGTAGAACTAATGATTTTTAATGCAGCGTACATTTTCAATTTTGTTTTTGTATCTAATACCTGTAAGTTTTTAATTAGAATAATTTAATTGAGCCCATAATGTGTCCTTTACTGGTCATTAAATCACAATCTGTCTTCATGTAAGTACATTACTCTGCTTGATACTGACATGTGACGTCACAGTCCAAATATTTTTACTTTCCTTTGCCTCTCTTTAATTGCTTTTTAAGACAGATCTTAAACCCGGATACCGTTCGAATTTCGAATTGGTTTGAAAGGTCAACAACCAATTACGTTCAATTAGTGCCGGACTATGAAACGGCAAACAGGTGATACACAGATATACACATTTCTTGTTTCATTGCCAGCATTGAAAATGTTAATGGCTCCACGCCCGTTTATGTTCGATCCATCCATTCTAGTTCAATCCGATTTTATTCACAGAAATCGTTTCACACACTCAAACATGCTAATTTAGATGAAACTTCGTCAAAATGTGTTTTATAGGCGGTTGTAAAAGGTGCGAAAAACTTACTAGCATGCAATTAGTACAGCTTTATCTGTTCAAATATCGTAAACAGAAATATGTTTGAATTTCGAATGGTTCAACCGATTTCTTACATTTGCATGGTTGGATTTGAATTTCATGGTTTTTGAGAAACTGGTGAATGCCTTTTTTAAATAATATTATTGGCGTATCCGAGCTTTATTTTCAATGGCTTTTAGATTCCTCTGCCCCATAAAAGTGGCAATAAAAGTTTTCAAATGTCAAAGATCAAAGAAGTATGCAATAGCAATTGCTATGTTGACGTCAGTGCAGTTTGTTCGTGGATATTTATATGTGTTTGCGAACAAGACAATGAATTTATAATTGAAATAATATTACTGTAAAAATAATTAATATTATAACTGCTTTTAAACATTTTGATTTTGAAGAATCATCTCACCAAAAATGGATTAACAGTACATAACTATTGACCTAAATTGTAATTATACAATACAAATCAGGCAGTATTTGAAGTTTGTAATATTTTTTTATTAATAGTCGAAGGTTTATCAAAATCTGTTTTTACAAATAAATACAAAATACAAAAATACAAAATCTTTATTTATGTTTTAAGAGGTTTAACATAGTTGGTGATAGGAGCCCCCTTTTAAGCAAATAATGCCTGTATTAGGACACTCCGCTCTTCTACATCAATATGCTATAAATAAAATAAAAAACTTAGATTTAAACTGCACGCTTGTGTATGTACATGTGTCTGTGCATGTGTGTGTGCGTGTGTGTGTGTGTGTGTGTGTGTGTGTGTGTGTAAATATAAGTGTGTGTGTATGTATGCGTATGTTTGTTTCATTTTGTGTGTTGTAATAGTGTTTTTAAAAGTAAATAAATAATAATTAGCTTTCAAAGTCACATTAGCTTACTGGAAGATTTTTACAACGTCGTGTAAAACCAGGGAATCGAGGCCAGAACCACATCACTAGGATCCATACTTACCAGTTGAGCATAGAGAAAGTAGTATTGTAGAAGAACGGATAATAGTTATAATTAATAACGTTAACCCAATTAGGAATAATAAAAAAAAACTAAATTATTAAAAGGAGTTTAGGTAACACAAAGGGCGGTCTTATCGCTAAAAGCGACCTTTTACAGAAAACCTTCATAGAAAATTAAAAAAATATAACCTATTTTCAAACTAGCTATTTTCCGGGATTTCACTCCCACAAACAGTGCTGCAGTCTATTGAAGAAAAAAATTATAGAAAATCAGTTCAGTCGACAGAAAGATTACCCGCAAACTATACCTCTTTATAATATCCAAATTGGATTTCAAAGTCTTGACAATAATAACAAATTTTAGAAGAATAGATTTAATATCAAATTCATCCCACGGAACTGTTTGTGCGACCTACACTGCGGGCCCACTGACAATGGCATACGGAGGCGTATTACAATGTACCGAAATGGAATAGTAATTAACTTTAATACATTATTTGTATGCAATGAATACGGTGTTCACTACTAGGTAGGTCTTTTAAATATTGAAAAGTAGGTAAGTAACTTTTTTCTATTTAGTTTCTAGTGGATAAATGGCACCTTATGTATTTGCTCGCTATCATGGTACAATAATTACAATTTAAGTAAATAGTTATGTACATTTTTGGTGAGATAATTATTCAAAAAGTAAAAAAAAATAAAAAAACAGTTAAAATAGTATCTATGTAATTTTTTTTTTTTTTCAGAAATATTATTTCAATCATAAATTCGTAGTAAGTATATCTGCAGGTTCTAAAAATTATAATCGTTACAACTAATTTTAACAACTAACCATGGGTACTACTTTAACCTCCGTGGGTACTACATAACCATTTACATCTTCGATTTTATTTCATTACAAGATTTTCTCAACTCCTCATGAAAGTTTCAGCCTTGAATAGGCAATATTTTCTCGTGTAGGTTGTGTTTTTCTTTTTTTCCGTTTGATTGAATACTTTACTTTTAAAAAATGAACATGGATGCATTCAAAAGTTGAATACAATACCCAACACTGAAGCCTCGTAGGCAAGTGCTGCCATCTAGCGTTCCAATATCACAACATGGTATTTCCAGTAGAGACAAGCTAAATCTTCGTAAAATAATAACTATTCATAAACGAGGTTATCGCTCAGAGTATCTATACATCGACCGAACATTTAAAACATTAGTTAACATTTACTATTTAACACAAAGGTATTAATACCGGCAAATTATGGTTTATGCATGCAAGCATTTTGTCATCACAGTGTTGCCATTATTCAGAAAATTATTACCTTGCATTACGAAAATAGGAACAAAGGTTCGACCGATTAATCGCTAATTTTATTGAGTGTTTTATAACTTCCTTTTTCAGAAATTAAACTGAAGTTATGTTCGTTTCGCGTTAATGTGCATAAATGAATGAAATAGTAACTTAAGAAAACTTAGGGCTAGGCATTTAGGGTATTTCCTTACGCTCAATACTGAATTGTCCGTAAGGAGTTGCAATGCGTGAAGAATTTTCTCACTTGTGCATTTTTCTAGGCTCTTATACAAGTATGTCTGTACCCGTAAATCGTCTGTTTAAAACAAAAAGAAAATTCTAACGCAGAACACTACGGTTTTATACATTCATTGTAGTTTCTCTCATGAATATTTTCCTACCTTTATTCAATTTCACCTTTTATTAAACTCATACGGGCACTGGCCAGCTTTCGAAATGCCACAAAAAAACACTGAAATGGGCCTATTTCTGTCAATATGACATGTCACAAATTATCAAAAACTTTATCACGCGAAGCTTTTTTAAGGAAAAGTCAAATGGTCAAAAGTGACCCGCTGGTGGTCCGAATACGCGACATTTCAATCAGAAAGCGAAACTTCACTTTCTTAAGACGACGATATAAATGCATTAAATACATTTTATCATTTGCACGCAGCGCAGGACAAATTAATGCATTTTAAATAACAATAAATAGCACTGATTTGTTGAAACAAGTCGATACGGTGAAGTCTCAGAGAGTCGCGATAAGGCGATATTATCCGATTTATGCACATATTAACACTTATCGGACTAATTGCTTCTGTTTCAACATTTTTCAACGTACCACAAATTAAGTGTATCTCATAGAAGAATATAGAGGTAAATCCTACTGTAGGTATAGAGAAGGTATATACATTGTTAGTACACGGAATTTCAATCAGACTCGCGTGTTTTAATAGCAAAAAGTCGCAACTGAAGTTGAGGAGCAAGCAATTTTAATGCTTATAAATTTTCATTTAGAGTAGATTATTCAGTGGGTTTTCTAAAAGTAAGGCATTTTAAATCTCAGTGTTAGAGAGGATAAAAGTATTTGCAGAATTGTCGGCACGCAGAGAGAAGCAATGCAAGCAGCTGTAATTTGTATTGAAATAACCTTTCTGAATGGGTATCGTAGCATTTCATCAGGCCGACAACGGCAACGGATTTATTATTTTTTACCGTCGACGGTATTAAAGTACGAAATTATTGTTTTTATCTTGTCATGTGGAATTTTTAAAGCAATTATTAAGTATCGCGCCATGTTTTAATTGGATCAGTCGGGTTTAACGACTTTGGGAGAGCTGTTAGGAGTTTTGCTAAATCCTTTGGCGACGTGTGGCTGGTTTTTTGGTGAAGGAAACTTATTTTGCAAACATTTACGTTTATTGGGATGTAAACATTACGATTTAAATGCTTTTATTACGTGCGTTTGGCATTCGACGTAATTGTGTTTAATTATGGACTCTGATCGAATAAAAATATACTTTTTCGCCTGCCGGGAATTAGTATAGTTTTCTTTTTCCTTAATTTTTGATGTGTGTGATTTCTCAAATTCTTACTATGTTTCTTTATTCACATTTCTATTTAATAATATGATCTTTAACGATCCTTTTCCTTTAAAAAGCACAAGAAAAATGAAATACTTAACCCTCGATGCAAAAAACTACTTATAATTACTTACCTAAATGAAAAAAACCTTACGAATACCGGATGAGCATTAAGTTTCAGTACCTATCAATTCTACAAACTTAATCGTCATTACGCAAAGGTCATCTAAAGACCATAATAAAACACGAATACAGTTACAATAGTACATATACAATGTTACAACAGTATACCTATTTACCCCACCCTGTGTATGTAATGGTACCTCACACCGTGGGAAGGTACCAGATAACTCAACAGTTATGTTAAGACCAGTTCTATATTAAACACTATTCGGTTTTACATAGTATTAATCGTCATTACTCAAAGCTAATCTACAAATACTTTCATTAAAACACGTCATATACAAAGTTACAACAGTATACCTATTTACCCCACCCTGTGTATGTAATGGTACCTCACACCGTGGGAAGGTACCAGATAACTCAACAGTTATGTTAAGACCAGTTCTATATTAAACACTATTCGGTTTTACATAGTATTAATCGTCATTACTCAAAGCTAATCTACAAATACTTTCATTAAAACACGTCATATACAAAGTTACAACAGTTTACCTATTTACCCCACCCTGTGTATGTAATGGTACTTCACACCGTGGGAAGACACCAGATAACTCAACAGTTATGCAAAGACGGAAAACTGTATTTAACTTGAGTTACGATTGTTTTTAGTGTTCCTTGTCCCATTTAAAAATGAGGAACTATTAAACTTAACTCAACTTAACTGACTTGGTTGCTGTTTCGTTTTTTTCGTTATAGTAGAAATGTCGTTATTATAAGCAATTAAAAGTTATATTTTTAAGTTCTTGTTTTGCAATTTATGTCCAGTGCTTCACTTGCTCTGTAAAAATAACTGTACCTATACATATTGTTAAATAATGTGTTGCTCTGTATACTAACATTTTATCACTACATAAAATACTTGGTGAAAAAATAAATAGCAGTTTTTCGCGTGGTTTTCGCCTGCAGGTAAATTCGTGAGGTAAATTTTGTAGGTACCTATTTAATTTTTCAGTGCTACACTGGAATGGGAAGCATATATGAAAACAAATGCCCTTATAAATTTCTCTTAGTTCGAATTGCCTGTCAACAGTTTCCTTGAGATGGATGAGAAGCAAGGTTAACACAATATGTGTAGAACTTTCTATGTAAAATCCTTCTCACACTTAGCCATTCTAAATTAAGAACATACGCTTTTGTGATAAGAAATGTTTGTACACAGTTAAATACTCGAGCGAGCCTCGCCCTTAGTGTAGCGACCAAACAAAGAAAGGAATTCGAGTAATAGGTTCCTATATTTACTTATCTAAGACTAATTACTTGAAAAGGGTTTTAACTATTAAGTTAGAATAAAAAATAATTTACAGGGCTAATCTCAAATCAATTGAATGTAATATTTTTTTATTAAATCAATACACAATACAGTTTAATTTCTTTAAAATAATCTAAAGAAGGGTTAGAGTGCTTAAGTGCAGTAAAGTACACCTTCAACAACTTTTCTCAGGAAAAATACGAGAAAAGCCTGTTAGTAATTCAGAATTAAAATTATTTATACGGGCTAAATAATAAATCACGCATAGTTTTTGTCTTCTGTCTAGTTTTTAAAACGAAATCAAAATCTGTTCAAGATCGCAGATAATTTTTAAGTAACGTGTGAAACTTATGCACATAACAATCGTAAAACCTTATTTGGACATTTGGAGCCAACAAAAAACTGCTCTATTTTAAAAATATCAATCTGACCAAAGATCAAGAAAATACTAAAAGACGGGTAAATCCGAAACGTTGGCACGATATGACACACGTGCTTTTGTTATCTGTGCCCATCGAGCGTAGTCGCGTACATCAGATGTGGCACAAGTACCTACGTGCGGTCACAGTTTTTATTTAATCTTTGACACTTCCTGTCATGCCGCATCTAGTTCTATGTTATTTTTTTAGTCTAGGTTTTCGGCGACGTGGTTTTGTCACGTTCTTCTTTTGATTTTATAATTTTATTTTAATGTTAAATAGGTTGAGGTTATATTACGTTGTTTTAATGGTTTTTAGCTCAATGCAAAGGTTTCGTGTTATTCAATTTTTTTAACATGATTTTTTGGTAACTACTGTGATGTGATTCTGGATTTGTGGTTTAAGATAAGATGTCTGTTAAGTAGAAAATTCATTTTAAAATATTGCTTGAGAACCAACTTTGGCAAGCCCTTCGTGGAAAACTTGCATGAGACATGCTTCATTGGGTTAAAATTAGATAAAAACTCTACTTTTAAACATAGGTTTTACTTCATACCAAAAGTTTCAACAAAGTTAGCCAGACAAAATTCATGAAAAGTAGCCATCTCACAGTTTCATTTCAATAACATTATACACGAACACAACCACAACATGATACACGAATACAGAACTTCACAGCACAAACTTCCAAAGCATTCGAAATTTAATTTCATATTAAATAACAGTAGTCAGTAAAATTCCTCTGGCCAGTTCCCCGACAAAAACAATCCCCTGGCATCCTCGCCAACTCATAACTTTTCAATCGGGACTTAATTATAAAATCGCTCGGAATATTTTCACATACCACACAAAATATTGGCTTGTTCCCATTTACTCCACACCCATTGTTTTCTGTTAGAAAAGTTGTCATACATTTCTTCCACTTGGGTCCAAAATTTTGTAGAACAAAACTATATAAATTTAAATATACCGTAAAATTCCTTCCACAAAATGTTGTGTATCGTCAGTAAAATATCAAAATAACGTACTTAAAACTTTTGGAGCTCGGGGGAAGGATTTTATTATTTTTAAAGAATTGTTTTTTTTTTCGCTTTGGACCCGTTGGGAAGGATTTTGTGGAGCAGGTGGGAACAAGCCGAAATATGGCTTAGCTACTGACTACACGAACAAATTGTTTCTACAACTATTTGAATACCGCGATACAACCGAACGCGTCCATAAATTAATTTATTTTGGTGACTTTAATTATGAGAATAGCCCAATTAGCTACATAGTGGTGTGACGAAATATTATTTGTTTGTATTGGAATTATATTATTAATTAGCTATTAGTTATTTTAACTGTCGCCATTTAGGAACCATGGTTATGAATAAATGAGGAGTTAATTAAGTATTCGGTTTTTATGCGTGATGGTGATTATGTTATTAATTTTAGTATTATCATAATGTAAGAAAGCGGTTGCCACGGTGGTCTTTTTATACAATTTAGGTCGTTAGCACAATGACTAATTTATTCTTGTTAAAACACAATAACGCTTTAGTTGATCTACGTTGATTAAGATTATAGATATAAACACTATATTATATAACATAAAATATAGTTTTTTTTTTGTGTTGTAAATATCTATGTATATAACTATGTAAATAAAAGTCACATAAAATATATCTATCCTGAAAAATCTGTCAATGAAGCTGTTCTAATCAGTCAATACTTAAACCAGAATTTATCCTTATTCAAATTATATTTCCATGGCTTGTCATGAGCATGAATTACTTAAATTTTAAAACGATTTAACTTCTTCCAGTTCCCGAGACAACATGCTGCCAAACCACGTGAAACTCAGCTCATCCCTGACCTGTCGCCTCGTGGGAGGTCTCACCAGGGAACAGAGGACAGTCTGCCACGAGTCACCAGATACCGTGGCCATAGCTTTCGAAGGCTTGCAGCTGGCCGTCAAGGAATGCCAGCACCAGTTCCGCTGGCATAGATGGAACTGTTCTAGTCTACTTGTGAAGAGTAGCAACCCTCATGCCAGTTCTATTATGAAAAGAGGTTAGTTTTGGAGTTCTTTTTGGTGTTAGGTGTAAGAAAATACGAAATGCTTCATTCAACAAAATGGTGATAGCTGTGTCTTTAACATAAAATAGTGAAGTTACTCTATGAAATAAAACAAAATGGGAGGTCACTTAAAGTCAACAGAGAGACTTCATTGCTTTGTCACTATAGCAAAAGACAAAAGCTACTGTCCCTAAAATTATACAACACTGAAATAACGCCTCCATAAACATGTTTATTTATTAAGCTTTTGTCGTAACAGAGGACCAGTCAACATCACAAGATTATTTCCAAAAACGTAGGTGGTAGCAATCATTGTCGATAAATGCCAAAACCAGTCCTACATTAATTTAATACTTTTTTTTAGGTATATATTAAAATAAACGCAACTAAAATTTCAAACCAATCGCGATCAACCATTACAATCCGAATTTATTACTACGAAAAATTATTCACGCACATTAAGGGGCCACCGGTGAACGGACATCTCCGCGTATTATGTTCTTAATATACGTATTTACTGAGTCGTCCGTCTTTATGTCTATCTTCGGGTGTGAAAAGGCTTTGTCGACCTCGTTTTTTCCACAATCATCGCACACGTTGACGTGGAAATTTACGAGCATGGAAGATGGGAGACAACAAATAATAAGCTGGTGGTGGCCAGGTGGGGCTGGCACCCGCGCCCCGCGATTTCACGCTACGTGTGGGTCCGCGCCCCGTCCCTCCCCACCCCGCCACCCCGCGTCCCAGAGCCGCTCAACCAATTAATATCTTAACTGGAATTGCCTGGACTTGAGTACCAACGGAGTTACTCAATTTTCTCCACGCCCTTTTATTGCTGCGCGCATTTTAATAACAGTTTGAAATTCTTCATTAAGCTTTAAAAAAGCCGGATTGGATAATACATGGTCTTAAATAGAAATACATAAGACGCGTAATTGCATATCTAAATATTAAGAGATCAAACTTATGAATGTTATTCAGGGCATTGTGTCGTCGACATTATTAGTATTGGTAATGCCCATAACGACACCTTCCGGCCCTTCAGCGACACGACTGTGTTTAAATTGAAAAATTGTGAAAAAAGCAGCGTAGCTAAACACTTAAACATCTTTCTTAACGTGTCCATTGTTGGGGTCCCGAATTGAAACGCCGACGGGAGAGTGAAACCAAAAAAACTGAAGAACAAATCGAGATGCTTTTAAATAGGATAATAGCGATCGATGATCGAAGAAGAAAGATAATAATGATTCCGGGCCGTTGGTTTTTTTGTCCGAACGTGTAGGACCGATGAAAGAGCGCTGTGGACGGATGGCATTCTGGATAGATCACGAGATTTGTTCCGCTTCCCCGAGATCCTCCACACGTTGTTAGCGCTCTTGTACGTGACGATGTTACAATATATATACTGTCAAAGATTTAATGACTTTTGTGAGGCTAATGAGTCTATTGTCGGAAAAGTTTTCGCCTCGGGCGTTAATAGTTGGATGGTAGGTGAGATTAGCGTGAGATGTGTGGGTCGGCGCGTCGGCTGGCGGCACACTCGCGTGAGAGAATGGCGCGCGTCGGAGCTCACAGGGTGGCGAACATGCGTCGATACAAATCTGACGGCGTGAGCGCACGTGACGTGAATTCACGACTCGAATGTGTCATAAAAAAGTGACATTTATTGGCGTTTTATATCAACAACATGTCGTCAGGTGACGGAGTGCCGACGACAATGTGGTTATGATGTTGCAAAAACATGATGCGTTGTTGCCTCTTATCTGACGACGTGTCGTGGGAACTTAGTCGGCGAAACGAGACGTCTTTATTATAAGAGAATCGGACGAATTTTATGAGACGTGTGTCATGTTATTGAACTTCAAATGAGACGTCAAAATTCCTTAGCTATAATTTACGGTTGTGACGACTTAAATGTCAAGGCAAATACCGATAAAGCGCCATCATTGACCTAAAATAACAAATCCTAAAAGGATTTAGAACGTGTCGAAATGTCTCAATGCGATGAAGCTCAACCCTCTAATGGTCGCGATAACATCTTCCTCGGTGCGTTACCGAATCGTGCTCCTTCAGATGCCTCACAACTGTGAGAAAAAACACACAAAAGGCCCATAAAAACATGAATTTGTCCAAAGTTCCCAGTTTTAGACGTGACATCGAGTGGCCTTTTTTTGTTTGGCCTTTTTGTTCCCTGTCAGATTATGAGCCCGCTTTTAAGGGTTAATTAAGTCAAGAAGAGTATTAGTGATCTTGCGGAAATTTAAAGGATAATATCGTGTTGGAATAATAATGATTCATCCAAAAGGGTACATATTAGCCTCAATTTATTTAACATCGATTGAAGATACACATTGATTGAGGTCCTCGTTCTTTTTTTTAATAATATTTTGATTTGATTGTATTCGATACTCGAAATCGTTTTATGCTTAATCATTCGTTTCTTTAATCATCGTTTAGCTAGGGATTTAGGTACTTATTGCATCATGCCATGCGAACCCGTTCTTGACGTTCGGAATTTTAAGAGCATTTTTAAAGCTTCATCCTAAGTTAGCTGATGTTCGTTACTTTTTCACCTTAAAAGCGGGATATCTCACTAAATTAAACACATTATGTAAACCGTTATTATATCTATACCAGGTAAAAAACTCGTAGTTAAATTCCTTATTAATTGAATATCAATAAGTTTACCTCCGAGTTTTGTTTTTATGACCTTAAATAATGTGGCCAAGCAATACCTTATACCAGCTACCAATTAAGTATTAAACCAAATCTAATTGCCGCACGTGTGAGCCCTAAGCACAATAAATTAGTGATTGACGTCACAACGGACTTATAGCCTTATTTCGGTAATTAGAGATTCGCAACACAGGACCAAGGTACGAGACCTTAATTGATACAAAACCCTTGCAACCTTATATAGGTAAGTATACAAGCTGTTGATTTGCATCCGTGCCATAGTCAAGGGCGTAATTATACTAATGATTCTCAACCCAAATCAAGAAAAAAAGTGGTACAAATTTTTTTGATTTTAATTTTTTTTTGGAAATCCGTCAATGTCATCTAGCCGTATTTAAACTTGGCGCGTGTGTTACTGGCCTTAAAACCGTGCTGCGCCCTCACACAAACGCAAACACAAAGCATACGCAACGATTATTCATAAAATTGGATTACTTCTGAAATACTATGACATTACAATGACGAAAAAAGCAGTGCATATTAGCTATTTCCCGTCTACTGTAATTCCAATCGATTATTTACGTATTTTATGTCCTCCTCCTGAAGTACAAATGCAAATCAACACCTTGTATTTATACCTACTGTGTGGCATTTTAGTAATACATTTAAGAAATGGCATGGTGTTTTAAAGTTCCCACACAGTTTGATCGGAATCATAATTCGGTATGGAGATGCTGGTTTTGTGCACAACAGTCAGGACAATCAGGTATTCGGCTGGCATCGGTCCGCTAAGTTTGATTGGGGTCACTACAATCTTCAAAATAAACTGTCAGGTACGATCTGCTTATAACTTCCACTGCCCTCAACTTTCTTCAAATCACTAAGAACCTGATATTGTCGCAGCGCATTCAATACTTACTGCCCATAATTTCAACTTATAATTTTATTAAACAAGAAGGATTTTATTTCTGACTAGCTTCTGCCAGCGGTTTCACCCGCATCCCGTGGGAACTACTTCCCGTACCGGGATAAAAAGTAGCCTATAGCCTTCCTCGTTAAATGGGCTATCTAACACTGAAAGAAATTTTCAAATCGGACCAGTAGTTCCTGAGATTAGCGCGTTCAAACAAACAAACTCTTCAACTTTATAATATTAGTATAGAGTATAGATTCTATAATACTTCCCACATAACTCTAAAAGTTCCCGCAGTATTTGTGAAACAAAACCAACGTGTTTTTTAAAAAGTATGCTCCCAAGTTGGTTCAGCGATTTAGATGGCAAAGCAGTAAGCACATACCTTTACATAAATAGATTCTTAAATAAGTACATTAATAGTGAATGGGAATACATAAATAGACCACATTTACATAATGGCATCCTTTAAAATCTTGCAATAATGCAAAGTAACAATAAAAGTTTTAATTATATCCATAAACGTAGCCATAGACAATTTATTTCTTCCCTTTATTTGCTGATTTCCATGAACACTTCGCAGTAAAAAAGAAAGCCCGGTGATATGGCTGAGACCATTTGAATTGCAGAATACCTAAAGCGAAATATTCACTATGTTATCTCATTAGCATCCAGTTAAATTTTAAGGATATTTACCCCGTACAATCCGACCACCCCGTTATCCATATAAAGAACACAAAAACCTAAGTAATCATTAACAGTAATTGTATGAATATATACGGAGTATTTCCAATAATTGACAACCGAAAAACTCAATGGAGTTCATTCATTTTGGCGCCAGATTTATAAGCTATCCAGTTGGAAGCGAGAACCTCCACTAAAAACTGTTTTAAAAATCACAAAGTGCACAATCGTAAATCACGCATGATGCGCGAGCATGCGCGTCGGGCGCGGTGCGCGCGCGCATCAGAAACAATGTTACACAACACGGAAAAAGACGACCACCGCCGACGCTGCTCGGAAAAACCAATCATTATGCGCATTCGATTAAATAAAACGTCCGCGTTCGTATACGCTTAAGAATCGGAAATTAAATAAAACGTTCAATGATAAAATTGAAATTTGTATTTACTTAGGCCGTTGATTTTTTGCAAGTCGGCGCCGCATCTCCGTATATGGGATCGATGTAGATTTACCAATTTAATCCTTGGTTCGCGGAATCGAGGTGGCGCTGCGGTCGCGGCCGAGCGCTGTCCAGCTGTCCTACTGATGGACAGGTATAAGTAATTAGGACCAGAAGCGTTACTTGTTTTTGCCACATTGACCAACCGACCAACTTTAAAACGACCAAATGTAAATAAAACTGCTTCGGTTTCAACATTGTATACCTACTTATGGCTACGCGTACGCTATTGGACAGATAAATTAATATTTAAATTGCAAATATCGGTCCCATATTAATTATACAGCAACAAATTATATGAGGACAGAACTCGTTGTAGATCGAGTGTCGTAAATCGCCGAACGTTTTTTTATGCGTCGACTCGTAACAAAAATAATTACATATCATGCATTATTAAAACAAACACGTACAAAAAGCTTTGGTACAAGTGTAAGGGAAGAATTTAAAATCTGTCACCAGTTCGAAATTCAGAGCATTTCGTTGGAAAAAGTCGAATACGAATAATCGGAATTCATTAAAGTCGATTAAGGAATTCGGCACGGGTATCGGTCCGAGCGATATACGACCTTAAGGCCGACTAATTGGCGCAAATTGACACTAAAACGTGGGATGGTGGTAATTATAATACTGCCGTGGTATAAATACGGCTCAGTTAACTCTCTATATAGATATGTTCCTGTTTGATTTCTAAACAACTCTTCTTAATAATTGTTTGTGTCTACTTAGAATTCAATAAAACTAATTTTCGAGTCATGCTTAATTATTTGTTGGAGTGTGAGAACATTCGTGTGGACAATACGGCGCCCATTAAAAAACTTGCTTGGACTTAGTAGACGTTTCACTTTTATTGTTCAACTTAGGTATTCCTACTTAGAGGTTGGCTTTTTAAATTACCTACGTATGAATAAAGTTAAACAGAAAATGCCTGACAAAAAAAATTAATCATTTTAGTATAGATAAGCTACTAAATACTTTTTTAAATAATAAAGATCTTACAGATCATTCATTCTTCAATGCATTGTTACATTTCAAATTATCACAAAAATCGACTCAACCGCATCTTATTCGGTCTGAACCACGGCTTCCTTTAACCCATTACGAAACGTTCCACGATCCGAGTTCCCATTTCAATACAAACAAACTTTGGCAAGCATACAATAATTCGTCGATAACAGTACACCCAATCCGATACATAACTCGGAATCATCAAAATCGATCACTCGAGCGTGGTATAAATCGCGACGCATCGATTCTATCGCGACTCGGACGATCGACAAATATAAATTTGTCACTGGCCACTCGGAAAAAGCACGTCCTGGATGGGTACAGTTTATAAATAAACAATAACATCACCCTATTTGGATGGGACACCGTAACATACATCAGCAGTTTATATTCGATCTCGAGTGATAACCATAGTAAGGTAATGCTTTTAGAGGTTACGATTCCAATCGCTCGTCGAATCGATTACGTACCGATTTTTCTACTGTAAAGCTATCGTATTTAAGTAAGTATAGGGTATTTTCAAATAAAACCTACGCTTCGATCTCAAGAGCAAAAATGTCTACATTCATTTAAAAATCCTTCAGAAGGCCAAATGTATCTTTGCCGCGTGAAGCTGTCACAATTTATATTTGTAATCATTATACTCCTTTTCATCATCCTCCGAGCCTTTTTTCCCAATCATGTTGGGGTCGGCTTCCAGTCTAACCGGATTCAGCTGAGTACCAGTGCTTTACAAGAAGCGACTGCCTATCTGACCTCCTCAACCCAGTTACCCGGGCAACCCGATACCCCTTGGTTAGACTGACATTATACTCCTTTTAATACCTATTAAAATTAAGGTAAAAAACACAAGGTTTTTATTTATCTATTTTTTTTAACGAACGAAATCGGTTCTGCTGTCTTCAAAATAAAACCTCTTCTTAGCTTTTTAAAAGTCGTAGAGTCTAAAAGTCCCTAAATACAGTATTAATTCATCGAGCGAACGATCACTTGACGAAGATAATGGCTGATTTATAATGATTATCATCATATTAAACGCGATTCATCCTAAATCATGTCTGGTAGTTTTTGCGACCAGCCTCCGACTAGAACTTTAAATTTTTATTGTGAGGAAGATGTGTTGATTTTAGATATTCTTTTTGTGAGTAGGTACAGTTAACAGTAATAATGCAGGATCGTAACTTATAATAATTGCATTGAATACTAAGTTCTCTAAATGAAACTGAGAAGTAAAGCAAATAAAAATACTTGAGCTCTCTAGATTTAACCACATATATAACGATATACCTAGGGACCCAAAACGTATGCTAGGCTCTCTCTTCTATTACTAAATGGCTATAATTTTTAATAGCATAACAAAACATGTTACATAAAATCACATGCAATAACATCAAACAAGATACCATAGATACGTGAAACGATACCTTTAAATATCCAAAAATAAAACCCCCATTATTTTAATAAACCATATCTCTGGGTGTCAATTAGGCTCACTCTATAGAGGGAGCCACTAATCCGTAGAGATAACTCGGATCCTCAAATTAATCACTCGATACAATCGTTTTAATTTATTCGATTCATTCGGATCAAATTTATCGAGATAAAAATTCGGGTGCACTCGTGGGAGCGAGGAAAAAGAACGACTAAATAAAAAAACTTACTAATTATGGGGACACTTAATTAGTAATTATGAATCGATTATTTTAACTGATCGGAGATAAAGATACTTGAGGGATTGGTGCATCATGCAAACACTAAAATGTATTTTCTGTTTTTTACTGAGTAGCAAGACTCTTCATGAATACGATTATTGCCTTAAGAGAAAATGAAAAGAAAACCTATATTTTCAACTTTAGTCTAAAGTACAAAACCCGAGAAATTTCAAAGATAAAATATGCAGTTCAAAAGCTCTTATTTAGCCAAGCTGCATACCAACAGCACAAACACGAATAAAAAAAGGCAGTAAGTAAACATCAAAAACCGTTTAAGAGGACAATCAATTGAAAACTACCACAAAGCTTCCATGTCATACCCAATTAAATAGAAATTAAAACCGTAATAAAGTCAAACTAATCATCTTCAACATGAGATAAGCCATAAAGTGCACGCACCATCAAATTACCGGTTCATATAGTCCAAAGAACAAGAAACAAAAGCAGGTGGAACCTCCATAATTGCCTATTAAAGATGGCACTTAAAATCCGAAGGCCTATTCAGGTTAACACAATGAAATAGCAAGAATAGCACAATTAATTTCAAGACAGACCTAACTCAAATGCAAATCGGTCGTCATACTATTTATGGTAAAAAGATTACATTGTGCGAGGCGAACAGCTTATCTGGCCATCACGCGAATGGATTCACTATTTAATTTATTGGAATAAAACAGATAAATGGTGGTTGTAACGTTCCGCGTTCCTATAAATCTGTGGGGCCAGACTGTTAGGTTTAAGCGGGACAGTCCCTTTGTCAGTCTTAGGAATGGCGGGATAATGCACGTTCCATGATCGCACATTTGGACAAAGAGTCTTTTATGAGTTTCGATGTTCACGGCACGAAAATCATTTATAATTTTAAATATTTTCTTTTTATTATCAATTCTTTGCAAAAGCTCTGAATAGGTTGTGAAATATTATTTGGTAACTGATTGCTTGAGTAGACGTACCCAGAGAGTCAGCACTGCGCTGCCAACTATGCGCAATTGTGCAGTTCAAAAGCATACTACGCATTGCGTATGAACACGATTGATTGCAAATAACTTTGTAAGAAAATAGTATAAGTCTGTCATAGACTAATGCTATTGAAAATTAAAGTAGGCTAAAGTAAAGAAGTATTTCTGACAATATGTAAATCAAATCATAGATGGACACATACCAGATCACTGAGACTGAGCTTGTTAGGTGATTAAAGCTGCAACTCAATTAACAAGGTTTTTTTGAAAGGGCTGAACAGGAAAACCAAGGCCAAGGATTCTTATTAAAAGCTAAGTTCCAAGTTTTGAAGTATATTTTCGAAAATTTCTAGAACCTTCGGACATTTCCTCCAACAGTCCTTGAATACCAAATATTCTGGTCACGTTACATAAATCGAATGTGGAGTGGAAGCCACTAGTTTATGTATGATAAATACCGTATCGCGATATCATCGGAATGCGCCGTATACTGTTGTTACTTCAGATTTATTGGAAATGCTGCAACTAGCTAAAGCGGTAATGGACAGCATTTTGAATGATTTTGAGAGGAAATTACTGAGATAGAATTATAAAATCTGTAAATTTTTGGTGAATGAAATTTTTAACGCTGGTCATTTCTTTATTTCGTTTCGTTTCGGGGAGACTTTTATACTTGCGTTTTTCGATGATTTATTGTGATTTTTTAATCATAGGTATAATGGCGTCCACGGCCGTTTTCGGCCACGGCGACTGCTCTCACTTAAGGAGATCAGCCAGCTGCGCAGGACATATTATAGTGCACGAGCATTTGCGCAGACACAAGTGCACTCCCTATTCCTTCACTCTCATAACCCGATGGGATGGCAATCCGACACGACCGGAAAGAGATCAGGCGCAGGGCCGACATTTACGTGCTCTCCGATGCACGGGTGAATTAATCACCAACTTCCAGACTACGGGCTGCTTTGTGAAAGTTTAAGAAAACCCACAAAGCGATTTCGGCCCGACCCGTGAATCGAACCCGAGACCACGCGCACAGCTTATTGGAAAGTACCTTAAGAAAAGAAATTCCTAAAATACAATGCCTTGCTTGAACCCTCATTTGAGTTGGTTTCACGGATCGAGCAGTAACATTGTTATTATCAGACGAAGTTCTCAGATTTGGCTTAGATTATAAAACTATTTTTATTTAATTTTTCATAAGTAAGACTGGATAATAAACCAGAATCATGTCCTTCTTTTAAAAACACGCGTAGATTTTGAACGGTTTCCGCGAGCAAGTAGATAAGTAGTGGTACATATAGTGTGGCATTCCACACTGCGCGCGCCTTCCGTGAGACGAGACGACCACACACTCCGAATAAGGGAAATAAAGAACCAGATATATCGACGGACGAAGATATAGGGACTCTAGATGTGTTTGTGTGATTCAGTGGTTTTCGTTTGAGTTTGTGAGGTTTTTGAAGCAATTTTTGGTTTTCTTTTTATTGTTTTCAATTTCGACTCTATGTTAAATTCGACATGGAAGAAATCAGAAGGTGAATGATGTCTACAAAAAGTTAAAAAATATATGCTCTACTGATTTAATGACAGTTGCATAGATGATAGCTTCATTTCCATGTAGGTATGGATATTTTAAAGAAATAGAAATACAGCTTTCATCTTTTATGTTTTTATCCTTCTGCTCTCTTTCCGATTTCTTATTTAGGGTTGGCGCAGCATGCTGCATAAAAAGACATGTCTTTTTATCTAGGTTCCATACTTTTTGTAAGGCTTCTCTGTTTCCCCAAATTTTAAGGATATCATTAACTTTCTAATCTATTTCATTCCATACCATACACATCCTAAAGTTATTTACTTGTACTTCGGTTTAACATCTAAGTGCTTATCAAAGTTTCCTACATCCACGCTACCAGTTTTTAGCCCAGCGAACAAGATCGCTTAACTTTTACATCTCCGGATGAACTCCTTTTCAATATTCAAATTGTTTATTCATTTTCTTCGATTTACATGAACAGCAAGTATCTTCTATTCGCTTAACAGGATTACTTAGTCTAGTTTGTACCGGTAATATATATAGATCGGTTTAGTTTTACTCTGGGTGGGCCTCTTAGCTTGGCTAATTTATTGGCTAACTAAGCATCCAGGTTTAGGACTAGTTTCTTTATTGGTGTTGAATAATTCATTAACTACAGTTAATAACTATTATGAAATATGAAGTTTATTGAAAAGGTGCTAAAAGAGCTTCAGTTTTTGCCTTTCAAATGACTTCATAACCTGCTGCAGAAATTGGGAAAAAAAGAAATGGTATTTTTACCACTTTACCAGGATATTTAAGAAGCAGTATATACTGTGTTATTTTAAGTTGTAAAGTGCTCTTTATATGTACCTATAAATCCAAAATGCTTACCGATTTAACTCCAATAAAAATGTGCACTTCTGATAAACTTACATTACCATCCACATTTCTCACCACCATTACCTCCCCCAGGTTTCCGCGAATCATCATTCCTGTACGCCCTCACGGCAGCAGGGGTTGCGCACTCCGTGGCCCGCGCATGCGCCCAAGGCCGTCTCCTCTCATGTGGCTGCGACCCCCTGGGGTACCGGGCCTCGCACGACCCCCGTGGAAGGGCGAAGGTTAACAAGTGGGAGTGGAGCGGCTGTTCACATAACCTGGCCTACGGGATCGAGTTCTCGAAGAAGTTTCTTGATGTTAGGGAGCAGGTGGATGATTTGCAGTCGAAGATTAATGTGCATAATAATAATGCTGGGAGATCGGTGAGTTGAACATATTTCTGCCCTACGTGAAAAGTCATTCTTAAGCTTAGGTTATGCATGAGCTAGTCTTTTTATTAGAACTTAACCACGAAGCAAAGAAGTTAAACATCATCCGTCTTACCACAAAAACTTTTAAACGTCAGTTTAAGACTTGTGTAATTATGACGTTGACATATGGTTCATTTTGCAGCCACAATTTTTTTAGACAAGTTTAAAACAGGTGGTTAAGTTTTTGTAGTAAGGCCACATGAGATTAACATACTTTGAAATCCTGTAACCCTGAATGAAACAAAGTGAGCAAATTGTACAATGTGTTTATTGGAACAAGTTAACACTATCGAATGATAATGATTATTATACAAGGTGTTGATTTGCATTTGTGCCATACTTTAGGAGGAGGACATAAAATACGTAAATAATCGATTGGAATTACAGTAGACGGGAAATAGCTAATATGCACTGCTTTTTTTGTCATTGTAATGTCATAGTATTTCAGAAGTAATCCAATTTTATGAATGAAATGTATGAATAATCGTTGCGTATGCTTTGTGTTTGCGTTTGTGTGAGGGCGCAGCACGGTTTTAAGGCCAGTAACACACGCGCCAAGCTTAAATACGGCTAGATGACATTGACGGATTTCCGAAAAAAAAATAAAATCAAAAATTTTTGTACCAATTTTTTTGTTGATTTGGGTTGAGAATCATTAGTATAATTACGTCCTTGACTATGGCACGGATGCAAATCAACAGCTTGTATTTTTCTTTAAAAAAACACAAAACTACTACCCAAGTACCTAATGCTAATCGTATGCAATATTAACAATAACAATTGAGACAACCCACTAAAAACATAAAACAAAACACGCGCGCGACAAAATCGTACCCCCTATTAACTTTGATGTCATATTCAAGTGTAAGATGACGGGATTCAAAAGACACCGCTAGGGTCTGATGACACTTCAATTTACTTCGTTAGTTAACCCTACCGTAGACTTGATAGTGGGGTGAATTACAAATCAGTTATTAACGATGACAAAGACATTACAATGGTTTTAAGGTGAAAGTTTTGGGTGTACGAATGTTATCGGTGGCTTGTTACATCAATAAAAAAATATATTTTGTGATTTTCACATATTTTTCCCTTTTGTTTTTGATAATATAGTTCAGAAAGTCGTGCTTTCTTTAAACTGCTCTGCAAAATACTGTAGCAGTTACTCGTACAGTAATCACAGTGTATATTAAAATATGTAATTCCAAGCCTCTTACAGAATCTTTTTATCATAAAAACGACGCATAAGGTCTCAAATGACTCAATTATTGAAATAAAACTGCCTTAATGACACCACAGGGAATGTGACGTGTAATTTACTCACGTGACAACCTAAAATTAGCCTCCGCACCAACCTTCAATTTTCGATTCGATTTGAATAGGAATACCGATGAAGTCATTACTCGAATAATCGATTATTTCAACTTACCGATCGGTTGGTGACGGTCTATTAGGACAAGTTAACTTAATCAAATCTTAGTCATGCCCTACATACAGTCGTAGCTATATAATAATCAATTATTTTAATCGATTAATTTCCTTTTTTGCAATCGAATGAATCGAATAAAAAAGTCTCGTTTTCAATGGTCTATTCGATTCATCATCGGCAACTCGACCACGTAATTACCTACGTAGGTGCACAGATTATTAAGAAAACACGTCAAAATAACACCCAATTTATTCATGTCAAATTGGAGTCTGAATGGGTGAGACTTTAATAATTTAATGACCCTCGTGTGTGGTCCCTTCGTTTATGAAAACACTTGAAGTGTCTACTTTTTTATTAGTCGGATAAACCTATTGTATTAATATTCGATAAAGCGATTTATAAAGGCTTATTGAAAGCTAATCATAATTCCTATTTTTATGTAATAGATAAGTCTGTTTGTAGTTTTGTAAGTATGGTTGTAAAGTTGATAATCTTTAAGATATGCAATCTTACGCAAGACATGACATCTTACACAATTACGACATGTCAGCAACGGTCAACCGCAGTGTTGAAACCACGACATGTCATATTCATCGAAACAAATGACAAATCGATTGCCCTTTAAAAATCGAATAAAAATCGGTCAAAGTGTTACTCGAAAATATCATAGGTGTCCAAATTAGTAAGCTGAAGTGTCGAGACAACGCCATCATTCCTTCAAAATTGAAGAGCGTTGGATGGGCGTGGCTTGGTAAATCACCTATGTGGGTGGTCTCCTCTTATGGCGATACATGCCTATAAAATATGGTATTATATTGCATTGGCCGATCGTTTTGTGTGATCACACCCCGTTTTATGTGCCATAAACATTGTCGGATACGGCATTATGTTCTCAATCGATTATATTTACATGCACATGTCGTCGTGTGATGCAATTTTCTTGTTTTTAATTTTATAGTCAACAGTGTCCTGTTTTATGACGGCGTGTTTCAATCGAAAGTTCATTGTGGTTGCTTATAAGGCAAAATAATTATCATTAATAAACTTGAGTATCGACAATCAATAATTTTATGTTGAATCTGTCAACAACTACAAACGAAAAGCTTTAGGTGAAGTACTTCTTCTTCTTCTTAGCGTAAAGGTGAAGTAACAAAAATTATAAACCGTTAAAAATGCATGCAACTCATATCGACATTAAATTGAGTTGTAACAAATTATAAAAAATATTCATTGAAAAGCTTATTTTCTGCAGTAATAACATCTCCCAATAGGTACCAACTGAAACTTTCAACATTATACAGCACAGAACAGTTCTCACTAAATTTTTTCTACCATCTGCGAATTCCGCGCCGCAGACGTATCTAGCAATTCAATTCGTCGTATCTCCTTATAGAGTATCATTATAATTTCCTCACTGACACCTAAACATGCCGTAAGCCCTGATTTGTGGCCACCAACTAATGCTACAAGCATTCTGACACGAGTGCCCGACAGTCCGACCAAAATACCGGGACCTACCGTACAGGATTACTACAAATAATTTAATAGGCCCCTTCCGTCTAATAATAAACATGTCAAACCAAAGTTAAATACTGCTCCACCAACTCACATTTGCAGTTACGACTTTATTCATTTTCACGAATGTCCACCTTAAGATTGTGGACATAAGATAGGCGTTAGATCGTTTTAGATAACACAATTAAGTTGGTTATTAATATTATATTAATGTCCGTAACCAAATCTGACATGAGACCGGCATACCGCGTCCCGTGCTTACTTATTAAGGGGATTTACGATTTAATACAATTTAAGTTCATACATTCGTTTTTTTATACAAACACGAGACGCTTAGGTACAAATTATTTAATTTGTAATACGTTTATAGTTGTTAATTATAGTGGGAGACGGCCATTTAATTTATTTCGGACCCACCGGTGTCTAGTGACATTTATAGCGAGATAATAAGGCTGAATCTACACTGTTGTTAATTTATGCCCGCTTACAAAGGAGCCATAGTGTTGTTAATCAGATGTGATCTTTATTGACAATGAGATATAAAAAGTGTGGCCTATTATGGTAGTCGTCGCTGGTATATAAATATTAAGCATGGAAGCAAAAACTTAGTGTATTAATATATATTAATTAAAGCAAAAAGAATGCTATGTTTTTCATTAACCTACATCAAAGGACGGTGGTTTATGCGCATTCGGCTTTATACGTCTTTGATAGTTGGTTTAACTTGTAGATTATTTAGGTGTAAAAACTATTACAGTATTTATTGACAACTTCGGGTTTAAAAATACCAGTATACATTATGATAATTTATTTTGAAACATTTATTCCATTAGTTCTTATAACCCAAGGGCTAACATGGATCTAGATAACAATTAAAGTACTTAACAAAAACTTTTCTTATTTTTTTGATCTTATATTTTGAATAAAACAGATATTTTTCAATGAACAAGAATATTTAAAAAACGAACAAATAAATAGAAACAATTGTTGGTCTCTAGGCTTTCAATGAAAACTACAGGGCTCAATGATTATACAATAATTAAAGATAATTTATAACTTACACATAATCTTGTGACATTAATGATGTAAAGATCGAACCATCTTACAATGTTGCCATTACGAAAATTTACCATAACATGTCGTAAAGAAAATTAATGATGTATAGGTTATTATTTTTATTGACGCACTATATTTTCGTCTTATTAATATTTCCTTGTTTATTACTAGTTTTAATGTAATTTCATAATTATAATTCATTTAGAAATCAACAATTCATTAAAAGTAAGATCACTATAAAGATTCGTGTAATTAAAGTTCAAAGAAGACGGATGAGGGATAATTCACTGTGTCTATTTATGTCTGTCGTTTTCATAAACTCTAGCGTCGAAAGTTCAAATTTTTCTCACCAATCTACATACGTCACTCTTTCACCCAAATATTCCAATCACAATCAATACCAACTACAGCTCACCTACTTTTTATCCATTTACATCAAATATTTAATATTACATATTACGCATCAAGCCGTGAAGGTAAATTGACCCATTAATGTGAGAGCGAACACGGTGGTCCGGACCACACTTGACCATTGTTCCGGAGGGAACCAACATTTTGTTTTCTGGCCACATAATTAACAGCCTCCCAGAGATCTGTTAGACACGCTCGCTTATAATAACCTCCGCGATGATATTTTTATTAATGTCAAAATAAAGTCGGCACTCATCACACCGTATCGTAACAGATGTTCAGCCCAGCTGCGGTTTCAACCCACCTATAACAGTAGGTATTCACTTATAAACGTAAAGATTTAATTCTATAAACCAATTTATATGCTGCTTGTTGAACATAAAACATTGACTAAGGTAAGGTTGAAGGTGTATTATCTATAGGAAATTAGCATAATTTATACATCGCAGTCAATCTTTGCGGGCTTTGTATCATTTATTGATAAACCGTAGAAGGTAATATGTTCTAAAGATTTAGATTAAGTGGAACTTGTTGTATTTCAATAGCATTTTCCTAAACTCGTTTAAGACCTATGCATTTAACCTTCTATTCCTACATCTAAAAGTACCAAAACTTTCACATAATCGTAGGGAAATATTTGAATATTCTATCAATAGATACACAACGGTGTAATAGGCAGTCTTGAGTTCCCCTCAGCGGGAACTATAAAAGATCTCACGTCGACCCACGCAAGAAATTAGGTACCACATTAGAGAGTCAAGGTGATAATTATGTTATAAAAAATCTATACGATGAGTTAATATTTCGTTGTTTCGATGACTTTGATATCGATTTGAAGATTGTTTTGTTCTTTGTAGCTTTGTGCGTACCTAGAAAGGGTTTTCGGAAATGTTCATTCAAGTAGTAGGTAGGTAAGTCAATGAATATTCCTATTTGTTTGTGTTGGTACGAGAAAATACTCCTTCCTTTCTTCGCTATTTACGTTAATCGCAACACAGAATAAAAAACTTTTTTACAAAAAAATTAAACCGACTTCCAAAAACACTAAAAAGCAAAAAAAAACTAATTTTAGGTGCATCGGCCTAGAAGTCGGTGTCTAATGGATGTTACTAAGTTAATTTTGCCACCGACTTGTAGGCCAATGCACCTAAAATTCGTTTTTTTTTGCTTTTTAGTGTTTTTGGAAGTCGGTTTAATTTTTTTGTAAAAAAGTTTTTTATTTACTGCTTTTCAGTGATACGAATAGTTGTCACTATCCATATAAGTGGAAAGTTCTCATCAATACAAAGAATATAAGCCCAAATACGAGGTATTTTACATATTCAGTTGTCGAGTCCCCTCGACCTTCTCTGGTCTCCATCATCAGGTCAGCTCCAAACCTTCACTGTTGCAAAGGTCTCGTCAATACAAATAATATAAGCCCAAACACGAGGTAGTTTACATATTCAGTTGTCGAGTTCCCTCGACCCTCTCTGGTCTCCATCATCAGGTCAGCTCCAAACCTTCACTGTTGCAAAGGTCTCGTCAATACAAATAATATAAGCCCAAACACGAGGTAGTTTACATATTCAGTTGTCGAGTTCCCTCGACCCTCTCTGGTCTCCATCATCAGGTCAGCTCCAAACCTTCACTGTTGAATAGTACTTTCAGACATACACCTGAGTGTCAAGTTTTTACACTATGTATGCCTACAACTTTCGAAGGTTGCCCTCGATTTCTCAGGGTTTCCATCATCAGATCCTGACCTGATGACTATGGGACCATCTGGCAGCTATTTCGCGTCGAACAAAAAAAGAATCACGCAAATCGGTCTATAAACCTCGGAGTAATCGATGTACATACATAGATAAAAAAAAAAAAAAAAAAAAAAAAAAAAAACATACCGGCCGAATTGAGAACCTCCTCCTTTTTGGGAAGTCGGTTAAAAACTAGTCAATGTTCACTAAGTGAGAAAACTCGGTCTGATAAAGTTAATGTTAAAAACTGTTAAACAAGTCAAAATCACCTACATCCGAATTGGTAACATTATAAATGCGTTTACTCCAGACTAGTGAATAACCAAATAAATACAGTCTCGCTTTGAAACGAGTTTACGTCATTCCGTAACGAAATTCCAACTTTGTTTTTGTTAGGGTTGTCAAAATGTATCTTGTGTTATAGTAATTCACAATGTAAGTTAGTACCTAGCAAATATCAGGCAACCTTAGCCCTTATGCCCGTTTTCACCAACGAATACCTAAATTTAGGGAGCATTTACGGAACACTTAATAAGAATTTCATTTTCACCAAAGCCTAGGTGTCAATTATAACCTTAAAATTTCACTTAAACCTGGGGGCCCGATTGATGCCTGCTTAAACAATTCCTATCATTATCATGACAGAATACAAACATATTTTAAACCGTTTCTGGCGATGGATAGTGAAATAATACGTAAACTTTTAGAAAGTTTAGAAGCTGTGGAGGTTGTGGATATGTAAAATAATAATCATTAGAAGACCACGTACCTATCTTACGTGAAAGAGCAGATGACTGAGAAATAAGTACGATGATCATGACTTTTTTATAAGATTATAGGTTATCACTTGCTAT
Source organism: Helicoverpa assulta (assembly GCA_963856015.1). Taxonomy (NCBI): domain Eukaryota; kingdom Metazoa; phylum Arthropoda; class Insecta; order Lepidoptera; family Noctuidae; genus Helicoverpa; species Helicoverpa assulta. The sequence goes on from CAWLCW010000008.1 coordinate 4,116,873, forward strand.
GAATGCACTTGCTAGGTCGTGATGTCGCTGAATTTTTCAAAAATAGGAAGTCCTGCATGTCCATAAATACACAGACCATAACAGATGCAAATCTGGTAATCACTGATGTAGTTTCGCGGTGGCCGGGAGAACTATAGGCCTATTCAGACCTAAGCGGTATTCGCTACCGTCTACGGCAGAGAAAACCCTGTGGGTATGCGGTAATATGACTGTTCAGACCTAAGCGGTATTCGCTACTACCTGCGACAGAGAAAACCCAGTGGGTATGCGATAATATTACTGTTGATGTTCGGGATGTATGCCGCTGCTGCCGCGCGGTATGTACTTCTACCCACAGCGGCAGTGAATATCGCTCAGGTCGCTCTAGCCGCGGTATAGTTATCGGCACGGATATTGAGCCCTGACCTTCACCTGCGCAGAAGCCATTTATTGGTTTATTGCCTTATGTGTACAGTGCGTAAAGCGATCCCCACTCTTCCGCCGAGAGCTCAATATCCGTGCCGGTAACTATACTTGATACTAAATACCTGAGCGAAACCCGCGCGGTATCTACCTCTACCCACAGCGGCAGCGAATATCGCTCAGGTTTGAATAGGCCTTAAATGAATGAATAGATACCAATGATTCGAAAATGGTGAATATGGAGGAGCCTATCTCCTAGGTGATAGGGGATACCCTCTGGAGGTAAGAACTAGGCTAACATTGAACATAATAAATTATGTGAATTAAAACAAAGATAGTAAACAAATATTTTAATATTAATCCTCATATGATGTACCAAACATTATCATCATCCTCCTGCACCAATTCAATTTGGGGTGGGCTGGGCGCAGCATGTTTTTACACGTCTTTCCAATTTCTCGCACCACCTGAAACTAAATAAATATAATAAATCTATAATTTTAACCCCATACTTAAATCCATCAACTCATGGAGAACAAAAATACAATGAAGCCCACAGTAAAACAAGGAACACAGTTGAACGGCAATATCTTCACTATATTATTATACACAGATTTATTCACATTTACCTGTAAACGCTTCCTATCGCATTAAAACTATTTGTGATTGGATCCAAGCTTTGTTTTTGGCTTAGTTCGTGGTCCCATCCGTTTTTTGTTTAATATTGTGTCTCTATGAGACGTCAGCAATTTCACTAGCTTGTCTTTTTCTTATGTAAGAAAGGTTTATCCTCGTTTTCTCTTCTCTGCCAAAATAAACTTATCTATTCAACAATAATAAACCCAAAATTAACCTCACTCTATGTACACATACACATCAGTCAATTTGACAAACGCGCGAATGACATAGGTAAAAATTCACCTATAGAAAACCTCTTTACTGTTTTATTGCATAAAACATAGCGTAATGTAGTTTAAGTTAAATTAAAATAGCATCACAAGTAAAAAAAAACTCACAGGCTTTAGTAATATATACTCGATAGACGTTTGTTTCTTAAGAAGTACAGAAAAATCATTTTATCGATAAAATATCGACTTTGCATTATCGTTTGTAGAACTAGTAATCTGTCACTTACTTAAGGGATCCATGTATAAGTGTGGTGAAAATGAATTTAGGTAGGTGTCAAATTGGGAGGGGTCCTTATTAAAAGTAGCATTTTGATAGGGAAACGGTAAGAGGTTGTTGGTGAAAACGGGCATTAGTCTTCTTCTATATTTCAATGTCTAACGTGACATTTAACTTAACCCTGAAAGTTAAGTTCTGAAGATACATTAATTCAAATGTCATGATCAGCTGAAATTAAAGACACTTCCTTAATTATGTGTAGTTCAACTCTGCCTGCAAAAGCTCCAAATATTTCTCGTCATAGCAGCCTAAAAAATGACAACTGCTGAACAAAGACCTACCTCAAGCTGGGGATCTTGATTTCTCATAATATTTTAACTAATCCTTAATATAATCGACAACCCTATGAAAGTTAGAAGCAGCGCCTTCTCCGTGTGCGGTTTAACTAATGGTTAATTTGCCCGTCAGATTAACCACGGTCATCTCAAACCTATTAGCGTTAGTCTGTTAATCGTCAGCGAGATTATGTTGTGATTCACATTTCACAATGTTAACGAAATGTCTGTCTATTTGTTTGTGTGTCTATGGATATGCTTCCTGGCCTATTGGAGGGGTAATTGTACGTCATGTCTCAAGTCACTAGATGAAGTTAAGTACGTCTACGTAATGTAATTTTTTACTGCCAAAACTAGTAAGTAGTTCGTGAATTTGTCATGCAAAACTTTATCACAGCTCCCAAAAACAAGAAGCCGGTATAATTGCTGTCGTATGTTTTCTTATTTGTTTTTGCGGTTTCAATAATTCTTTCCAGCAATTCCTACAATATCAAAGCGAACGTTAATGAGCCATTTCTCAGCAGAACGTAAGCAGCACATAAATAAACTATAATATTTTAACAGCACTTTAATGATAACATGTTTAGTCTGCACTTAAGGGCCGCAGACGTCATTAAGTAAATAAATCAACTATAGTGCTTAAAGGTAATTTAGATTGATGATAGGTACGCGATGATTGAGTCCTTCGAAGCTCCTGGTGTTTAATTAACAGTCAAGTTCTCAGAACCGCTGTTTATATTTAGCACATAAACTAAATGATTTATAGAGTTATTAATACACGTAAGTGGTTTAAATACATGATTAAAGGCATCCACATGATTACTCTGCGATTAAGCTAAATTATATTTAAAAAGCCTACTTAATGCGTCTTGTAGTACAGTTAATACAGTCAGAGTTTATTTCAATCAAACCGTTTTCTCTGCAGGGAAATGTATATTTAACAGCAATATCGTATTAAGATTCCTGCGAGATAATATATGTATTAGGCGGCAAGGAACAGGTTCCAAAGAATCAAACATTAAGATTCCCCATCACGTATCAAGTGCTATAAAAGTGAATTGAGCCGTGTTGCGTATAGCGCCACAATTAGGAACTATTGGTAGTGGCGGAGGCCGGGGAGCCCTGGGGCTCCGTATTAGCCGACCGTATTTCACGAGTCCGCCGCCCCGCCGAGGTGAGAACATAATAAGCGGTTTGGAACCATTTTTAATATTCCAGCTTCATTACAACGTATTACAAACGTCTTGGGTGGCGAATTCTATCGCGAACGCTCTTAATACTATGCTATTAAGGTTCGAGGCTCGAAGGGGCGTGGAGGATGCCGATTTATTTGAATTTTTGCTCCGACTCAATTTGGGAAATTGTGCGGCCGGCGGCTCTGGCGAAATTAAGACGTCAGTTTGATTGCAGCAAGGCGTTTAATTATGTAAATGTTAAGCTAGTGGTGGGTGGCACAATCAGTGCGGAGTGTCGATGCGGTCACGTATAGAGACAACAGATTTACGATTCGACGCGATGCGGCGAGCGCGTGATATATTATTGTTTAACTTTTTTGCGTTCGGTTGCGCATAGTCTGTTGTTCTGCTGATTGTGTGAGGGTAATTTTGTTCGAGATATGTGGATTGATTTTACCTTGATGTTGTATACATTTTTGTGAACAGGTTCTGTAGGTTTGAGAGTGTGGTTTGATATTTAGGGTTTTTCTTTTGCGTGATTGTAGCTTAGGGGCTTAGTATGCATACTTATAATGATTATAGACATTTCTGAATGCTACTTGTCATGCAAATTGCATAGCTCCCTTATACCTTAGTACGTATGTTTATACCCACGCACGGAGTGACATAGTGCAAAGTGAAGTGTTACTAACATAGATTTAAGTTTTTTTTTTTATATACTAACAGTGTTGTATAATATATTATGTATGTTAGTCTTTAAGGTATATATCTATGGGCCTATGCAGCCTGAGAATAAAGAGATTTGATTTGATTTGATTTATACCTACCTTTTATTTTTAAAAGAGATAGCGCAATGCATAAGGCATTTTCCACTGTTTTCTCATGGCTTCTAAGATAAACCGAATTAGATGCTACATATCCGTAGCTATCGAAGCGAATAGACTGGTGGTCTTTAACTACCTACAACCCGTTATAAGCTATAAGTAACTCACTTATTCAGTCAATTTACAGTATTCTAATCCTGAAGCTGGATGCCAATATTCTTATTTTTTTTCCATCTTCCATAGATCCTGTCATCCCACATGGAGGTACGGTGCAAATGCCATGGGTTGTCAGGTAGCTGTCAACTGAGAACTTGCTGGAGGGCCACGCCGGACTTCAGAGCTGTCGCGTCTACCATCAAACGACAGTATAGAAAGGTAAAAGGCACTATTGAATTGGAGACCTAAGCAATATGGAGTTTATTGCCGGTTCTTCTCCACGAGACCAACTCTTTGGAACCGTGCAACTAGTTGAACGTTTCGAAAGAGCCTTTATAGGCCTATTTGAAATAAAAAAAAATACTTTGACTTTGAAGCACTTTGATTTGGCTCATCAGCTTTGAGACTTGGATTTCTCTTCTTCTTCCTAGTGTTAGTCCTTTTTAGGTTTCCCTTGTGAAAGGATTTCTTTTATCTCTTTATAGAGTCTTCTTAGCTTATGGACTGGACATATCACCCTTATATTTCAGAGTTATATTTAGCGTGAAAGTTTGTACCTTTCACGCAAAAACTATGGATCGTATTATGATAAAGCTTGTCGATAAAACAGTTTTTCCGTCGGAATAACTTAAGGGTTCATTTTTCCCTGGATGAAATGGATGAAACTGCGTGCAAAAGCTGGTGTTTATGTTATAATGTGTTTATATTTTTCTACAGGGTCTATTGGTTGCTCAAGAGGAGCTAAATAACAATCCTTCTGTTCTGAGAGGCCGACCCAGAGGCAGAAGGCGAGGGAAAGCTCGACCAGCTCCGAGGAGTAGCCTACTGTTCTTCGAGAGGTAAGTTGATCAAAACTGCTCAATTTGTGTTCATCAAGAGAGTCAAATAACCTCAGCCTGATTACTGCTGAAAATGTTGTCGCAAAAACTGACTACTTCAAGTTATTATCCATAACCTTTGCAAGCATGTTTTAGGCTTATTGAGGGTAAAAATTTAAGTCCAAAAAATTCGTCCCCATTTTTTTTTAACCCTTGGGCCTTGAATCTTATTGAGCAGTCTAGTTTTAAATGATTTCCATAAAAACCAGTCTTCCTAATACATATAACCTAATATACACTTCTATCTTCCAGATCCCCAAGTTTCTGCGAGATAGACCCTCGAACAGACTCCGCTGGCACATCAGGCCGTGTCTGTCGCATCGGTCGGACAACCAAAACAGGTTCATGCGACCTCCTCTGCTGTGGTCGAGGCCACGCCCTCATCAGGAAGTCCAGCATCAAGCCTTGCAACTGCACCTTCCATTGGTGCTGTCGGGTCGACTGCGAGAGATGCCGTGATGAAAAGTGGGTCGCCATTTGTAAGTAATTTTGGAAGCTTCAGTTGTTCTGCAATAGTGTAATTTAGGTTCAGTGGTGACAGTCTTTCTACCATTATAAACTATAGTAGAAGCATGTAGAGAATGAGAAGCCTACTCAGTTGGTATTTTAGGTTTTGTGCTGCAGATAGCAGCGTTACAGAAATATGTAGCTATGAAATCCATGACACAATAATACGATCTATAACTAATATGGTCTTTAAAAAAAATTAAAATCTTATAAAGGGTTGACAAGATTTCTGCATTTTTTTTTACTTTTGCCCGCCCACAGGACACAGCTAAAATACTTGTAAAAAGGCCTGTTTTTAAATAGTACATTTTATTAATGACTCTAATGAATTTAACATTCCCGTGTACATTCCATTATCCTTTTAGTTAATAAATAGGTTTATTTTATAAGTATCTCTGCAAATAATAACCAAATAATGTGTTTTATTTTGTTAGTTAAGCTTTTACTAGATTGGACAGAGGCCAACAAATTGCCTCTGTTGCATAAATTAAATGAGCACTTCAACTTTAGCGAAGACAGATGAATTTCATAAAAAACGTCTTTTGAAAATAACTTTGTATAATATCCCGTCTCATATTCATAATGTATATTTGTAATCACTATACCTAGTTTTAATAACTATTTCTTGAAATTAAATCTTAGAATAAATCTATACTAATATTATAAAGCTGAAGAGTTTGTTTGTTTGTTTATTTGTTTGTTTGTTTGAGCGCGCTAATCTCAGGAACTACTGGTCCGATTTGAAAATTTCTTTCAGTGTTAGATAGCCCATTTATCAAGGAAGGCTATAGGCTACTTTTTATCCCGGTACGGGAAGTAGTTCCCACGGGATGCGGGTGAAACCGCTGTCAGAAGCTAGTTGTTAATAAAATCAGTATTAATCTTAATGAATAATGTAATTATGTACTTATGAATTTACTTGAAGAAGTAGTTAATATCGACATTAATTCCTGTAAATATCGACATATTTAAACAATGTACTTAAACATTCCTGTTCAGTGATATTTATTGAATTAACTATTTATTGTAGATCTAAGACTTTGTACCGACAGTTTTTATTTCATTAAATAAAACTTCTGGAGGAATAATTTGTTTTTATTCGTGTTGAATTTTAGTCAGTATTCAATAGTGTAGCATATACGTAAATAGTTACCTACGCTAGAAATTACGTAGATACATACAAAAAAGTATCACTTTCAACCACCGTCTGTCTTACATCTATTTAAACAAAAGAAAGTCGTGTTAGTTACTCCACTTATAACTCAAGAACGGCTGAACCGATTTAGCTGAAAACTGACAGGGAGGTAGTTTAGAGCCAGGAGAGGGACATAGGATAGTTTTTATTATTACAAAAAATAAAAAATACAATTTATTCCGGACATACAGCGCCATCTATTGTTCAAACTAAAAATCTGACGGATGCCACTATTCCACGCGAACGAAGTCGCGGGCAAAAGCTAGTTCATCATATAAATGCGAAAAAACTTTTTTGTCTGTCTGCTTGTCGAGCTTCAACGATAAAACAAATTTAAATGAAATTTCGTACAAACATATATGTATAGTCTGAGAAAGAACGTAAGATTATCTTATCACATTTTCATCCTAAATGGGGAACAGCTAGTGACAAAACAACAAAAACAAGTCTCAAATAAAATGTTTATCCAAACAAATAAAATTTTTATTCTTCTCAACAATCTTCAGTCTCACAAACTGACATCTCAAGTAGGTGCTCTTTAGAAGCGATACTTGAAGTGGGTCCACAATTATCGAGTTACTTACGGCTAATCTGACCCCTTGACTCAAGGGCCCTCGTGCATCAACGCTTTGTTAAGGAGTATCATACCTTAAAAGGTAAAAAGGGGTCTTGAAAAGATACAAAAATGTAACGTTTCTTTTAAAGAAAGAAATAAGAAGGAAGACGAACTGAAGAAAGTTGTTTGAATTTTTTTATGGCGATGTTGAATGAACTGAAAGGTATATTACGATAAATAATAATATCAGTGTCGGCTAAGAGCCTCCTTGGTTTCTACGGATAAACGTATCCATAATATTATGGTAATATCTATCTACCCTTTCAACATAAGCATGACTTTATTCATATTCATATTTATTTGCATTCCATAATGTGTGTTACAGGTGGTATACAAGGCTTAAAGCAACAGTACAATTATGGACCCTGTTAGGGGCCCACATTTTTAAAATCGAAACTTGATCAAAAAATATTTAAGAAACTGTATCATCTACTTTAAAAACCAATATATCTGTAGCTACAAGTTAAATAAACGAAAAAAAAATCTTATCAACTTTTCTATCGGAGCTACCAAATCAAAGGCCCCAAAAAGCACTATAAGGAATTGCTTCTACCCTTCTTTCTTTCAAACATACCCCAAAAATACGCATTCTTCATTCATACATCTTTCTAACTGTATATTGACAGGCTTATTTGAAGTTCTGAATACTCCTGACAGGTTTACGGTATTTCAACTTTGAATAACAGTTTTTGTATTCATTGATGTTCCGCTTTTAGTATTAAGTGCGCCTGATCGAATACTTGTTGGCATGACGGATCGATTTTTTTGAAGAAATAGATACATCACATAATGGAGTGGGTGTTGCGAATTAATTTCGTAAATTGTTACCTAAACAAGGATTTTACAGTCGTCATTTGAGAATCCGTGGAATGATAAATTTTGGCAATGTTGAAGATACATAGAACTGGCTGATTGATTTTTTGATTTCTCACAACAAAAAAAAACAGATGAAGTAATTCTTCTTGAAAATATTACTAACCTACGATAAATGCAGCAGTGCCATAAGTAGGTATAATTTTAGCTTTATTATATTCAATTTATACAATGGGGGCAAGTTATACCAAACAAAGATTGGCAGATCTGATCAATCTGATCGCCGACCTGCAATGCGGCAAAGAAGTTGATGACAATTATTATCCTATTTTCCTTCTTCTTTTATTTGTTTTGCCTTCAACTATACTCAAGTCTAGAACATTCCACTAATCTCATCCACAGCATTAGATAATAAACCAAAACAAACAAGTACCTACAATTAAACGCGTCCCCAATTAAATTGTATCCAAGGCATGGAGGAAGGTCGTCGGGCATTATGACCTAATACTATTAAGGGGATTAGCAGTGTTCTTAATACGAGAAGCCCTGGCACTTGTGAGCTCTCCACTGTTCGTGGAACAGTCGGCCCTGTGCCCTCCTCGACGCTGAGTCGTGGCTACTGACTGGCGGGAAACGGGGTGAGTTGGATTTTTTCTTTTTATTTATTATTTAATAGAGATTCTAATTCCTCTCTCTTGTTTACCAAACATGATATAATAATAATTAATTCTGAATATTATAGAATTGATTCCACTTAATTGACTTTTTGAAAAAACACAATTCCACACTTTTGGAAAAAACAGGCGTTACATAATACCATGAGAGGTATAACGGAAATGTTACGTATCGATACTAGGGATTATTCAGAGAATTGATTTGATTGGCTCTGAATATAACTTATAATAAATTATTTTAAATATTAATGTAATATACCAAAAATCAAATTAGGTACGTTCCACAGGAGTACTCATCTAAGCTAGATACATGATCCGTCCACCATGAAGGACGGACTTAACGTTTCGTCCCTGCCGAGCCCCTTCGACCGTTACAAGCTTGAGGGTAAACTAGGTGCAGGCATCTTCGGCGAAGTATACAGGGCCTCTGACTCACAAGCAGCCGGCAAAAATGTCGCAGTCAAGATACAAACGTATATCGACGAAAATGAAGATCACATACAAGAAGAATATAAGATACTAAGGGACTTCACTAAACATGCTAATTTGATTGATTTCTACGGAGTTTTCTGTGAGAAGTCTGAAGGCGTCAAGAAAATTTGGTTCGTGCTTGAGGTAAGAAGATTTGATATCGTGTAACTTGGACGATAAAAAACAATAAACATGACAGAGAAACAAAAGAAGGTCTATAAAGCAACTGTAGTCTTCAGACAGCATAACGTTTGTGCTTTGGGAGTTGCCAGTTTCTTTAGCAAAAGTCGTCATTATTCAAATAACACAATGAATCATCCATTTTCCAGTTGTGCGAATGTGGATCTGTCATCGATATTGTCAGAAAACTGAAAGCAGTAGACAGAAAAATGTCCGAGGAACACATCGCTTACATCCTCAAATATACGATCAAGGTAAGACCATATTCGACTGACTATAAACATGTCGCTCGTCACATACGACTCGAGATGGCTGTTTATAAAACAAAGGGCCTGCCAGTCTACCTTTCAACGGCTGAATCAATTGGTAGGTACTTTGAATGCAAACTCAATTGTTCTCGGATCTGTGTCCCGGCTATTTCTGTTGCTCGCGTGACGTCGAATAAAATATTGCCAGGCGAATGTCCACGTACGTTGAAATACAATCTAGAGCCATTACTTAAAATGCACGCCGCTTTATTTGATGTGATTCGCGACGGAACAGTCGAACTTGTCGATGCGAATGTCGGTGCGCGCCCGACAACACCATGATGGCCCCCCATCGCGGCGCATCGCTCAATTATCGTAAATAATGCTCGCGCACACAAGATATACGGATCTCTGGCGCAGTAGCCGATGATCTCTCTAACGTGGATCAGTTAAAGTAAAACCCACCTTACACCTTTCTTATAAGATTCAATAAAAACGGTTCAGGTTCGACCTTCGGGCTCTCAAGTTATCGGAGAGGGTTAAATGCGTATTATCTTTATGCAAGCCACTTGGTTCACAATACCGGTGCTCTGTCCTCTTCGTAAGGCAGATCTTCCACGCATATCTATCGATGTTACATCTCGTAAAGTACGATCAAAGTCGAACTTGTGATGTCATCTTTGTCGATATTATGATAAATTAAACATCGATTCTTTTCAAACTGAAATACTACGCTGTGAAACTTAGGATTAGTTAACCTCATAGCATAATTTAACAAGAACTAGGTTTAAAGACATCAGCAAATATTTTTCTCACTGTTTAGCAGTGTGAAAGAATAATAAATAACATTATGTTACCTATTTGTAAACGACGACGAGCGGAGCAATAGTTCCTTAAATTAATATATCTACAAAATAACTTTATACAAGTAGCGTAATTATTTACTGGGACTTAGTAAATCTCCACGCATTCGAGTTAATGTAACGCAAAATAATCGCTATCAAAAACTATCGATGTCCCATCCCTACATCCCTAACAACTAAACGATCGTAATGAACGCATTAAACAAGCTGATATATCAGACAGCAGAGAGCGCGGACAGCCCGCCTGCGACAGCACTGGAGCCCCGATACGTATGCAAATAGGCCCCAATGAATCTCCGGGGCGTGGGGACTTGATTGACGCTGACGTTAGTATCGCCCAGCCGTCTTAACAATCCACGAGTCCTCCGCGTTAGGGGCGGTCAGTCCATCACTCCCTGTCAAACTACCGTGTTGACTGCCTCGATTGGTGCAATCAATTCTACCTCACTCATTTGTATTCTAGGCGCTCGTTTACTTGCACGAGAACAAAGTGATCCACCGCAATATAAGATGCAGCAACATTTTGATTACGAAGGATGGCGAAGTGAAACTGTCCGATTTCGGATTGTCTTGCAAATTGAATGGCACTTTGGACACGAGTAAGACGAATATTGGATCGCCGAGCTGGATGGCTCCTGAAGTTGTGACGTGCTGTGAAGAAGGTTACGGGAACAGAATTGACGTATGGGCTTTAGGTATAACAACTATAGAAATGGCTGATGGCAAAGCACCGTTTCAAGACATGCATCCAACAAGAGCACTTTTTCAAATTGTTCGGAACCCGCCACCGGGTCTAATGAAACCAGCTATGTGGTCCAATGATATTAATGATTTCATCACCGAGTAAGTATTAATAAATCTACTCAACTCATTATTCAATTACGTTACATATTCATTTATTTTTACAGATGTCTTGAGAAAAATCCTGAACATCGACCCTATATGATGGAGTTAGAAGAGCATCCTTTCATACAATCAGTTCCAGAAAATGATTTCCATGTAAGTTTATTTTAAGTTACCTCGTTATTATATTATTACATAACTCGCTATTACATGTCTAATGTTATGTATTTTATTCCGACAGCTAACCACAGAATTAAAAGTACTAGCAGCAGACATGAAAAATAAAGTTTTGGAAGATAAAGTTCCCGAAAGAATGATAAAAGATGGCCTTCTAACAATACAAGGTGTTAGTGACCCAGAAACCATGCAAGTAGAAGATTTGGCTGCATTGGAAAAATTAACAGAGGACAATATTCTTGCTGAGTTGCAAACTAAATTAGTAAAAGGGTCATTTACATCATTTATCGGAGATGTTCTTCTTATTCTCAATCCAAATGTTACTGATGACATTTATAACGAATCTGTGAGTTAATGTAGATAACTAATTGAAGTAATTCAATCAATCCAATTAGTTGTTTGATTGTATTTAATTTACACTAACATTTTCAGTACCACAAAAAATATGAATGTAAATCAAGATCAGATAACGAACCTCACATTTTTGCGGTAGCAGACAGCGCTTATCAAGACGCCCTACATCACAACGAGCCCCAACACGTCGTATTTTCTGGTGAATGTAAATCTGGGAAAACTACAAACATGCTGCATGCACTATCTCATCTCACCTACTTAGGTGCGATGAAAAATAATACAGCTGAGAGGATACAGAAGGCCACCAAAGTCATACAAGCAGCTATCACTGGGGCAACACCGCTAAATGCACATTCTACCAGAGGAATCTTCCAAATTCAAGTAACTTACGGTAGTTCTGGTAAACTAAGCGGCGCTATATTCTGGCTTTATCAACTAGAGAAATGGCGTGTCTCATCAACTGACATGTAAGTAGATAATGTATTTTGGTTTAACATTTATCTGATGGAAATAAAAGTTAAATAAGTGTTTCAGGTCTCAAGCCAACTTTGATCTGTTGTACTACTTCTACGACGCTATGGAAGCTGCTGATCGCACTGAAGAACTTTGTCTAGAGAAAAACAGAAAACATCGGTATTTGAGGATTCTTGATGAGCCAACAAAGGGCACAAAGGGAGTAAGAGAGAATTCAGAGAACAACGTCGCATCATACAAAGAATTTATTGAAAATCTCAAAAGTCTTGACTGGGAAGTGGAAGACATTACTTTCTTTGAAACAGTGTTAGCAGCTATTCTCGTATTAGGCAATGTTAGGTTCAAAGATGGCAAAAGCGGTATAGCAGAAATAGAAAATCCTGATGAAGCGAAGAAAGTTGCTAAACTGTTATCTTTAGAAGAAGTGAAATTTCTATGGGCATTGCTTAATTACTGTCTAATAGAAAGTGGAACAGCTGTGAAAAGGAGACATTCTACTGATGAAGCGAGGGATGCAAGGGATACATTAGCAAGTGCACTGTATAAGAGATTAATAGACTGGATGATCAATCTAATAAATTCTAAACTTTCATTCATGCGATCGGTATTGTAAGTAGTATTCTATTGAATCTGATACTTATTGTACGTATACGTATTGTATAAGTTCTGAGTTGTTAATAATTCAAATAATTTTACAGCGGCGATAAATATTCAGTGAGCTTGCTCGACATGTTTGGGTTTGAATGCTACCATAGGAATAAACTGGAACAATTGATTGTTAACACAACGAATGAACAAATACAGTTTCTGTACAACCAGAGGATGTTTGCGTGGGAAATGCAAGAGACAGCAGAGGAAGAGGTTCCAGTGGTATCATTACATTTTTATGATAACAAGAATTCAGTGGACCAACTAATGGGAAGGCCTCTTGGACTGTTTTATATTTTAGACGAAGCCAGCCGCACAGGCAGTGGCCAGGAATTTATTATGAGTAAGAAAACTTATAAAATATTTACTGAAATATATTAAAGCGAGATTAACACTATAATCTTGAAATATTCTCTTCAGGCACAATAAGAACGACTTGCAAGGGACCATACATCAAACTGTCAGGCAGCCATGAATTCAGTGTAGCCCATTATACAGGAAAAGTAAACTACGATTGCAGGGAAATGGCCGACAAAAACAAAGATTTCCTACCTCCAGAAATGATAGAAACCATGCGGGCTTCGACGAATGTTACTGTTCAACAGCTATTCAGGAATAAATTGACCAAAACTGGGAACTTGACCGTGTCATCTGGCCAGCCAAAAGTCACTGTGGTCAGGTCTAAATCTGAAAAAGAAATGGAAAATCTGAAAGCCAGGGTAAGTGGCAAAATGAAATATTATGTTAGATGACCGTAAATAGTTTATCTTTTGGATTAGTCAATAAAGTGAAATATATATTTTTTACAGAAATACAACACGGTATCAAAAGGACAATATTCTCAAGTACATCGAATGAGGACTGCTGCTGCGACATACAGAGCCACCAGTTTAGAGATCTTGAAGCAACTTTCCATAGGTCCTGGCAGTGGGGGCACCAACTACGTTCGATGTATCAGAGCTGATTTAAATGATAATCCTAGAGGATTCCAAACTGAAGTAGTGAGACAGCAACTGAGAGCCTTGGCGATTTTGGACACAGCAAAAGCACGACAGAGTGGATTCTCCAGTCGTATACCATTTGCAGAGTTCATTCGAAGGTGAGTCTTCAAAGCTTAAAAAAACTTGATGATTTTAAAGAGAAACAATGTGTGGAAGTTAATATAATTTATTTTTCATTTAGGTACCGTTTCCTGGCATTCGATTTTGATGAAAACGTGGAAGTGACAAAAGAAAACTGCAGGTTGCTTATGATTCGTCTAAAGATGGAAGGCTGGGTGCTGGGAAAATCTAAAGTATTCTTGAAATATTACAACGAAGAATTCTTATCAAGGTAAATAAGGGCATTGAAGATAACTGCCCGTACCTATATCTGATAAAAGGAGAATTTTAAGGCTATTGTTATATTTGTTTCAGGCTCTACGAAACGCAAGTAAAGAAAATAATAAAAGTTCAATGCATGATGCGAGCATTCTCGGCAAGAAGAAAAGCCAACAAGGACAAGTCTAAAATGCGTCACAGTAAGTATAAGTCGTTCTCAATACCGAAAATTTTTGGAAAGTACTCAGGTATGGTAATGACCTGTAATCGAATTTCTGCTTTCAGTAAAGGAACTCAAAAAGCAACAATCAATGAACGTAACAGAAGACGAAGCTGCGTTATTGATACAAAAAGGTAACTAAATCCAATATTTAGGAAATAATTCTTACCTTTTCAATTGATAGTCGTCATACCATAGTCGATTGAGCTATTTTGGTTGCGGTGTCAAAGGCGAACGAAGCCATATTCAGAAGAACTGTTTGTTATTGGTCATCCAATCAGTCCATATTGTCATCTGCTTCTTCTTAACGCAAGACAATTATACCTCCAAAATTTTACAGCTTACCGTGGCTACATAGTCCGCAAAGCATATGGACCCCTCATTAACAAAAGCACGGGACAAATTGATGAAGAAACGGCATCATTCCTAAAGAGATTCGCCATGAGATGGAAAAGCCGTTCTATATTCCAAGTTTTGTTACAATATCGTGCAGTACGATACCAGGATCTAGTGCATTTTTCTCAGCAGGTAACAGACTTTATCTTTTATTAAAATGTACTGGTTCATCCCCCCTGTAGTGTAGATGGCAGTAGTGTAGATTTTTTTCGTGAGAAGGGGAGGATGGGTACAGTTGTACCAGCTTTTCAGTAGTATGGTTGTAACATGAGTTCATATTTGTCTGACTTTGTAGATGCCTAGAAAATGCCTGAGAAAGATTGTGCGAAGTGTGTCTGAGATGTCAGAACACACTGTCAAGTACGAAGAATTAAATGGTGGTAGTTCTATGATAAAGGCTGTTGACAAGTGTGGAGTCAACTACGTTTTTTCTAGACTGTCGCCTATGGGTTCACGTAAAAAGCACGGGTGGTATTCGAGACTATAGTCACTATAATCTTTACATCTTGTTAATAAACCAAGATTATAACGTTTTCTAAGAATATAGGAGCTAGGATCTGTTTTTGGTTTTAAAATAGTATTTTTAGCTAGGCAACATGAATTCGTAAGGGCATAAGTACTACCTAATTATTGTCATCAATTTAAATATCAATAAACACACCGCTTCCCAACTTGCTTATTAATAACCCTTTTATTTTATTCCCACTGATACAACCGGGTAAGTCACTCGAATAAAACGAGAAAACTTTTTCAGTTGTTGCGTCATTTATCTCATGTTCATCAAATACTACTTCTATTACGAAAGGCTTCAAGCCTTTTTGTGGTTTACCTCGTTAAAATTTTGGGCGCAAACGTAACCAGAATATTGGTATAATCATAGCATTTTTTTCCAAAATTGCTCCATAAATGGGTCATATTGTATCAATTGTGTGCTTTAAGCACATGTATTTCTTCAAAAAGAAAAGCAATTATTATGTGCTGTCATCTTTTTCCAGGTGCATATCTACAACCAAGCAGTTTTGGAGGCACTGCTAAATACGAGCACTTCGGTCCTGCTTGACCGAGTAGACCCACATTCTAAAGAAAGCGACTTCCTCGGCTCCGGGCCTCCTACAGTTTGGAAACTTCCATTCAGAATCGACCAACTTCAATATTACGATACTTCGTATATGTGCGATCCTTCTGCTAAGAGCAAGTACGTACCTACTTTTATCGATTAACAAGTATACCTCGATCAGAAAAATGACATCTGATGCTGATGAAATAACTATTAAGACTCCAGAATTTTGCCGTACTTATCTATAAATAAAATAAGAATATCCAATCACAATGAGATAATCAACTTGCGGTATTAAATATTTAACGTGTCCAATTTCTTCTTGTAGCGACACATTTGCCAGTCAATACGATTCCGACCACGAGCAGTGGGACGAACCGTTGAAACGTCGATTTAGTTCAGCACAAACCGACGCCAGTAAAACTTCGGCGAGCACACAGACGCTCATCACAGTGCCATTCTGCAGAGACCCTACTCAACCGGTCCCCGTCCTCCCGCCCGACGAGCCGGACAAACCATCCACAGCAAAATCTACGCGAAAAGACGGACCTGCCAATAGACCCGCTGTATACAAAAAGAAACCCAGCCAAGCTCCACACAGCTACTACCAACCACCAGAACCCTGGGCCGGAGTACGAGATGACACGGACATTCTTGAAGACGCAGCACCCAAACTACGAAAGTCGAATTACACCAGAAGTCTTTACGCTATTGACAACGAAGCCCAAGATCCGATAATGGAACTGCAAGCAATGGCTAAATCTACCAACGATATGAACGAGGACGATCCTCCGTTCAACTTCCAAGCAATGTTGAAGAAAACTCCTCGCAATAGGGCTTCGATGAAGAGGTCTAATGAATTGAATAATGATTTAGAGGAGAGGCAGACAGTGTCGAAGCATATTATCTCGCCGAGCAAGGCTAAGCCACCGGCTGCTCCTAAGTATCCGGCGCCGACGCCTCCTCCTGGTAAGCCGCCTCCTACTCCTCCGGGTAAGCGTCCTGCGCCGACGCCGCCTCCAACCAGAATGGCGACAGAGACGCCTCCACCATACAGAGACAATTCGCCTCTTCCCCGGTCTGTGAGCAGAGAAATGATTCGACAGAACTCAAAGGACCTCATCATTGCCGCATTGAAGAAGAGGGACTCACAAACTGACATGATTTGTCAAGACGATAATAAAGTTGAAAATGAAAAAGTGGAGTTAGCGCCCGGAATCACAGTGGAGGGTACCGTTACAGATTTATAAGAAAACAAATAAAATTTCGTAAAAAATATATTTAATCTCCATTGCATTGGAAGTCCGCATACATTTATTATTTTTATTATGGCATACAATATTAGTATTGTTTTTGACAGTTAAGTTTTTAAAGCCATAATTTTACGTAAGTCATAAGATTTTTGTTAATTTCTAAATAATATAATTTATATCTCAATAGAGTTAAGTATATTAAATACAAAAGATGATCTTAAAGCGAATTATGGCGAAACTTTGTGTTCACTTAACACATTTTTATGGTTTCATCACATCGTAAAAAAATATATCAAGTTTTATATTAATCTTAGAATATCCTTATCCGAAATTGCTTTGGTAACTTATTATATTTGCTTATAAACTAGATTGTGGTGACATGATTACTACCACAGACAAGTTGAATGGTCCATGAAGGTTTGATAGCATTTATTGATGAGCGATACATCGATGCTTTATTAAATATCACGTTATTTCTATAGTAAAACATTAGAAGTATTATGCTTGAAAATAAAAATTATTGAAAAAGTGAGTAAATTAAGTAATAAGTATAAGAAAGAAGGTTTAAAGTTAGATAAGTGATTAAATGTATCGCTCATATACATAGTTATAAGAACTAACAAATAAATAGATACAGTAGGTATGTTTCATTATGCTTATAAGCTCACTGTTATTACTTTAAAAGCTCGATCGAATAATTTGTACAGTGTGATATGTTTATTTAAACTTTTATTTATATTTAAACAAATATGTAATTGTTCCTTATTTTTGGAACCATCCTTAACTTTGCAATTACACTGTAGCATTTTTTTTTTAAATAATTATATTTGATTTTTAATGTGGACATTATTGGTAAGTTTTAAATTAAAGGGTCGTTGTAACGACTAAAAATAAAACCTAGGCCGTTTTAAGATGTAGAGTACAGTATCAGAAAAAATGTTAACCAAAAGTTGCTCGTAAAATCGCTTCATTTTAGTGCGAAACAATGAGTTTCTAGACAGTACACACCACAAAAATATTTCAATTTTTCCGACCACATACAACTGCCTAACATTATAAAATCACTTGGATCAAACATAGTTAATACAATAAAGTACCAAAATATACTTCTACTTTTTTATTTTTAATCTCATTTCCATATATATTTTCTTTTTAAATTTAGGCCACACATAATTTCTAATCGAATATTAAATTTCCGAAATTCTCTTGCTAATCTCTTGAAATCACATCCTATAGTTATTACCGAATATTAATTGACTTAAAGCTAGTTATTAAATTAGTGAAATACATTAAAAGGGTTATAAAAATATCAAGTATTTATTACGCTCTATATTAAACCTTAAGCTCTATGAATTCAGTCAATGTGTTACAAATGTAATAGATAGTTCAAGTGTGAATTTTTTTTTTTTTTGTTGCCGATACCGCTTCAAAACCATTTTATGCTTAAATATTTCCCGATCAACCTCTCCCAGTTGCGTTGGAAAATAACTTGAACGAACAAAAAACCCCCGATGTGTTAATATTCGGAGTATTTCAAACATTTTTATGAGCCAAATTGGTACGTCATCAAGTTTTTAGAATTGCTTAAATTGCAGCAGGAAGATGCTACGGAACCTTTCTTAGCAATGAGAACTTAATTCTCAGAAACTGTATCGATTTTGCGGTATCGGGACTTTACATTATGTTTCCATTTAATGGGTATTCCTAATTATACTGCTTCAAACCTTTCGTTAGGGTTTAGCCAAATAGTTTTGATTAAGACTCATTGACTGGCTTGTATCATAAGCTAGCAATGTCGAAGATTAAAGTTACACTAGGCCTAATTTAATATTTTTTTTCCAAATATTTTAATTTAGTACCAAATCCGGTGCAAATAGTGACTTAGAATACAAAAATGTACGTAAAGTTATTCTTAAAATATTTATTTTTAAACAAATTATTATGGCGCTTACGATACTAGAAAACCGTGACTTCATAACTTTGAGATCATCACATACTATTACAATAATTTAAACAATAAATACAAACACAAGATAATTAGAAAAGTTAACCTTAATATTTTAATATGCCTTTCCATTTTTTTTTATACTGAGTGTAACAGCACACACAAAAGTAAATTCAAAATTGCTGTCTAAACATTTATAAGTCTGTGGTCACCCAGATTAACAAATAATCCAATGTGAGTGATGAAAGGCGAATTAAAATCGCAACTACATTATTGTTTCTGAAGTACCTCAACATTCCATTTCCACAACATACAGTAAATTAAAAATTAAAACAACACCCCGCTCATTATGGAAAAACCGGAGACAAAAAGTTACCATACCTTAAAATTAGTGCAGAAATAAAACGAGTGTATATTACTGACCATGTAACTGTCAAACAATGCTTGGACTGGCCGTAAGGTACATATATTATGCTACTTTATGACAAAAGAAGACCAGAAGTTATCTCACTGTGCAATAAAAAAAACTTACAATAAGTTACAGTGCTAGAATGTGACATTTTTACATAAACATAGTAAAAAAACTATTGGAAATAAATGAACACTCATATCAATACAAAAATGAAGCATGGTTGACACAGATGACTGACTATGGTGTGACAATGAAGATAAGAAATTAACACACATTACCTTGCCATCTCTGTATCTATCTAAGTCTGGGGCTAGATGTATCAATGCTCAAAATAACAAACAAGAATCTTGTGAAAAGGTAAAATGAAGCACCCTCAAACTTATTATGCCAGTGTCAACTTGCACCCATAAAAAGCGTTACAAAGGACTAGTGTTATACCTTTTTGTATTTGTAGCTTTACAAAAGTACAATTGGCATAAATATGTTATAATTTCTCTCACATGTATAAAAAACTTTTATGAGAATGACTATGAGGGTTTAGATTCATTGGTAATTAACGGTGTTTTTGCAATTTTAACAGTATGAATGAAAGAAGAGATGCTTATACAGAAGTTCCTATCTTCATTGCACATAATTGATAGGCCTTACATTGAAAACATTTCTTCGACTTTGAGACCAAATCTACCCCAAAAACCTTGTCCGAAATAACTCATCAAATCTATACAAGCTGTTGATTTGCATCTGCGTCAAATTTCAGGTTTACATACAATACGTAAATATCTAATCAATTGAAAGTGCGGAATAAGGGAAATAACTGATGTTATGTTGCTTTTTTGTTCTTGAAATATAATAGTATTTCAGAATTAACTCAATTTTATGAATGATCGTTGTGAATGCTTTGAGTTTGCGTTTGTGTGAGAGCGCAGCGCGGATGTAAGTAACACACGCGCAGATTTTAAATACGGCTGGGTTACACTGACGGATTTCCGTAAATATGTTTTTTTAATTCGTATAAATTTTATACTTGATTTGAGTCGGGAAACATAAGCATAATTACGTCCTTGAATATAGGACGGATGCAAATCAACAGCTTGTATACATCATCATTGCAACCACAGATACACTTGCCCCCATACTTAGACATTTAAACTTAAGTCATTCCTTAGTGAAAGATTTCTTTGACAATCCGTCACTATGTGGAGGATAGTCTAGATACGCCGTACCTGAACTCAGACGAGCAGCTGCGTGACGTTGGGCTCGGCGAGCGTGAGCACGGCGTGCGCCTCCACCATGACGACGAGCGAGTTGCGCGCCTCCTCGTGCGCCACGCCGTGCGTTCGCGTCGCGTGCGTGTACCACGCGCCTGTCGACGGGAGGACCGACACGCACCACTTGCATGATAACCTGGGAATTATGGAAATGAGCGGACTGTCAAGATTCTGGATTTTTATACCTACGCTACTTAGTCACTACATAGTATAAAACAAAGTCGCTTTTTACAAGCTTTTATTTAACTTGCAATGTATGTATGTATGTATGTAACTATGTGTGTTGGGGTGAAATTTTACAACTCAATTTTAAGGCACTTGCCCTCAACCGATTGAGCTGAAATTTTGCATACATGTTTAGTTTGGATGACAATGCATGTTAAGCTATGTGACGTCAAATATACAAGACAACATGTCTAAATATACAAGATGGCGGACTAGTTATTTTTAAGGTACCTATACAATATGGGTATCAAATTAAAGGGATTGACAAGTAGAACACATTGCACTTTACGAAATAAAAATCCAAGATGGCCGCCGCTACAAAATGGTGAATAACCTATTTTTTTCAATCCCATCCATATGGGTATCCAATGACAGGGCTTGACAAGTAGAATAAAGTGCAATTTACCAAATCAAAATCTAAGATGACCGCCGCTACAGAATTTAGACTTAGGAACTTACCAGGTGAAAACTAAAAAGTATAAAATAAATTGAGGTAAAAAAATCTTTAAAAACAAGCTTTTATTTAAATGCGCTAAAAATAAAAAAATAAACTTTTACTGTAACTTTACTGTCAACTTATAACGACATTTCAAATTTAACATATTTGACACAATTTATATGTTTTAAAAGCTTGTCGCGATTTTACTAAGAAAGTAAATACGAGTACTTAAATCTCGCGACAAGCTTTTAAAACGTATAAATTGTGTCAAATATGTTAAAGGGGGATGCCCAGTTTTGGCCATGAAACGCCCAACAATTTGCTTATATTAAAAAAAAACATCTAATTTTATGTTTATTCATCGCGGTATTCATTTATCCAAACAAGATTGCAACATTTTTCCCTAAAAAATAAGTACCTACCGAAAAGATAAATACAAAATTCCGTAAAGGCGGCTGTCTGTCAGTGTCAAAGTCACAAACACTACTAGTAGACTTCGTTTGCTTCGTAATAATTTGTTTGTTTTCTTGCGGATTTGTTATCTTAACAACAACTAAGCTTTTGAAATGGACTCCGACGATTCTTCTTACCCTACTGACTACGGCCTGAACATGGATCCCGCTCCCGCTTCTCATGTACACACCCCAGCACGAACTTGAATTCCACTGATAATGATGACCCCAGCTTACACACCGGCCAGAGTTCTTCCCAACCCTCAGTAACTCATTCAAGAGGACATTTACGCTGTCTCAATTGTGGTTTAAATGTCACGAGATTACGAAGACATTTGTTGGAAATTGCATAGGTTGCTACCAGATAGAATTATGTAATGACCATAGGAGCAGCATTATGGAAGGAGTAAACGTGAGTCCTAACTGCTGTTTACTTATGGCTAGAATCGCAAGTCGACACATCAGTCGTAAAGTATATTTCGTATATATTTGAATTAATAGTAATGATTCTGGTAGAAGTGCAATTAAAAAGTATTGTTGTAATTGTATTGTCGGCCGTCGAACGGTAGGATGCTGTGCCCATATTATGACGGTAATATGGTAATTGGGCTGGGCACGGCATCTGACTAATATTTTCCCTCCAGCTCAGTTCCTGGATGATGTACTGATTGTATATGATACAAATGATATCAATGTATAAAATATCTCATCAAAACTTGATAAAATATGTATGTATAACAGCGAAATGATAGTTAAGAAAGGGTGCTAATTAAACAGGCTTCTTTTTAATATCATTATTCGCCCCCAAAAATGTATCTTGCCTTCTAAATTACTAAGTCAGCCACAATTAGGGCTGCCATCCGTCCGGGTTTCCCCGGATTTGTCCTCGTTTGGAGGCCGTCCGGGGGCCGTCCGGGCGGGGTTTCAAGAAGTGTCCGTGCGGTGAAAACCCGGACATTTTTCACAGGGCCGTCTTAACCTATGGTGCAGGGTATGCGAATAACCCAGGCGCTGCGGGCTCAGAGGCGCCGCAGAGCGCCCACGCCACCGCCATACAGGCCTAGGGCCAGCAGATTTCAGAGGACGATCACTCGATTTGAGAGGATAAGAAGTCAAACAGGTTTTTCAATAAGAGTCCCAAAACTCAAAAATTTTCGCGCTCGCTTCGCTCGCGGCTTCTTCACTTTACGGATTTTTTGATTATACAAGTTTAGATGCTTTAGTGACCCAAAACTCAAAAATTTTCGCGCTCGCTACGCTCGCGGCAACTTCACTTTTCAGTTTTTTGTATTTTTCAACATTTTTTTGTCTAACCTATCAAAAAGGTAGCGCCGTTTTAAAGTCCTATTACAAACAAGAAGATAACTCCTAGTTTCCATATGAGCTTTCTTATTTATGACATTTGAAATACATTAAGTCACAATCTTTCAATACTTCTACTACATGAGCTAGAGACGGCCCTGACTTTTCATGTAAGGAAGCACCTCATTGAATTTAAGTATATGGTAATATTAAAAATTAGATCTTGTTTTGTTTTAAAAAAAAAATTGGACTCGTCCGGGGAAAAAATGCTATTTACGCCAAATGTCCGGGTTTTTTTTAATGTTTGTCCGGGTTTGGCGAAATTCGAAATGGCAGCCCTAGCCACAATTAACGAGCATCTAAATAATATAATTTTAGCCACTAGTTATCTTCTAAGTAAGCCACTCTAAATACAACTCGGCTTGATGGTTATTTTTTAGCATCTAAATTTGTAGCATGCATTCTAACAGTAACCTTCTAAAATACTATTAAATGACATCATAAAATATATTTAATTAGCTTCTAATTTTTTAACTCAGTACGTTTAAAATGTAAGCAAGCAACATGCAGCAAGCATCGCTTCTGTCACGGCTCCGGTGCTCCGTGGCTCCGGCGGTCCCATGCGAGCTTATCGTCGCAGATGGTTTTCACGCTCACCGCCGCAGCTTCGGCTTGCTCAGCCGCGGCGGCGAGCGTTAAAACTACCTGCGCCTCAGCTCGCAGGCCGCCTCGCCCCTCCGCACCTACGCGGTTTTGAATTGCACTCTAGGGGTAGGGCAGACAAGACTACGTGGAGTCAGTTTTGCAGCGATTCGTTTTCGTCACTAACTTCAATTTTTAATACAATGTTTTTAATTGAAGGTTATAAATGGCAATATACTAAAACGTGGCCGAGTTAGTAAATTAGATGACAATGTATAAATAGGAAGGACAAGTCACAATAATTGATGATCTTTACTTGAAGCTTTCTATAAATATTTAGTTGGCATTGTAAAAAAGACGAATTAGTTTATTAGAGGCTATGTCATTTCCCCGTTGCTTAGTTATAAAATTAGAAGTTTAATCATGTGTCCAATAAATATTTTTGTGGCTGCACTTATAATTTCCCGTTAAGAAACTGTATTTGTGAAAATAATAATAATTTTATATCTTAACAATCCGGACTTTTTTCTGAATCAATTTCTTTTCCATTTTTAACCGACTTCCCAAAAAGGAGGAGGTTCTCAATTCGGCCGGTATGTTTTTTTTTTTTTTTTTTTTTTTTTTTTTTCTATGTATGTACATCGATTACGCCGAGGTTTATAGACCGATTTACGTGATTATTTTTTTGTTCGACGCGGAATAGCTGCCAGTTGGTCCCATAGTCATCAGATCAGGGATCTGATGATGGAAACCCTGAGAAATCGAGGGCAACTTTCGAAAGTTGTAAGCATACATAGGGTTAAACCTTGACACTCATATGTATGTCTGATAGCACTATTCGACAGTGAAGGTTTGGAGCTGACCTGATGATGGAGACCAAAGAAGGTCGAGGGAACCCGACAACTGAGTCTGTAAACTACCTCGTGTTTGGGCTTATATTATTCGTATTGACGAGACCTTTGCAACAGTGAAGGTTTGGAGCTGACCTGATGATGGAGACCAGAGAAGGTCGAGGGAGCTCGACAACTGAAAATGAAAACTACCTCGTGTTTGGGCTTATATTCTTCGTATCAATGAGAACTTTCCAGTTATGTGGATAGTGACCTTATTCGTTTCACTGAAAAGCTGAAAATAAAAAACTTTTTTACAAAAAAAAAATTACCGACTTCCCAAAACACTAAAAAGCAAAAAAAAACTAATTTTAGGTGCATCGGCCTAGAAGTCGGTGGCAAAATTAACTCAGGGACATCCATTATACACCAACTTCTAGGCCGATGCACCTAAAATTAGTTTTTTTTTGCTTTTTAGTGTTTTGTGTTCCTTAAAATGCATATTACCATATCCATAAGCTTTTATATGTGTGCACCCAGGGCCGAAGTGTCTATGGTCAGTGGGCATTCCCCTTTGAAATGTCGTTATAAGTTGACAGTAAAGTTACAGTAAAAGTTTATTTTTTTCTTTTTAGCGCATTTAAATAAAAGCTTGTTTTTAAAGATTTTTTTACCTCAATTTTCTGTCCCTATGTCCCTTTGTATGCTCAAATCTTCAAAACTATGCAACCGATTTTCATGCGTTTTTTTTTTAATAGATAGAGTGATTAAAGAGGAAGGTTTATATGTATAATAACATACATTAAATAGAGGGGAATTACTGTCGTCTCGTTCGAAGCCGGGGCGGGTCGCTAGTATTAAATAAAACTACTTTTACGGATTTTATCGCGGTTATATTAATATTATTTAATCCCGAGTTTCGGATCCTTTAGAGCATCCTGTACCCCATTGCATCTGCCCGTGACGTTGCTGAGTGTGTAGGGATTAAATAATATTAAAAGGATAGTATTTAAACAAGTGACTGTGAATTACAATTTTAAGTGTCAAAATTAATTAATTTGGGTTATATAATTACTAAGTGAGCGACTGACTGCAAGTGACGAAAAATCAACAGAATAGTATCTTACAAACATTAATTTGAGTTACTTAAAATACAAAATGAGCAGCTTCATAATATTTGAGCGACTTAATATTTGTTTGAGTGTCAACGTTACGTCCTGCATTTTTTTCAATATTTGGCAAATGTATTTTTTATACTGAGCGGCATTTTATCTTAAATGAAGTGTTTCGAATACAAAATGTGTGAAATAAATTACATAAGACATATTTCCTAGGAAATCTATACATTTCCTAAATAGTAATCGGAAATGTATAATTAAGATATCAAGGGGTAAGCGGGGGATAGCGGAGCGAGGGAAGGGGATTGAAGCGAAACATGCAAGTAGGCATGCAGCATGGAAGCACAATGCAACATGCATCAAGCAAGGCTTCTGTCACGGCTCCGGCGCTGCGGGGCTCCGGCGGTCCCATGCGAGCTTATCGTCGCAGATGGTTTTCACGCTCACCACCGCAGCTTCGGCTTGCTGGCCGGCTCAGCCGGCCAGCCTCAGCCGCGGCGGCGAGCGTTAAAACTACCTGCGCCTCAGCTCGCAGGCCGCCTCGCCTCTCCGCGCCTACGCGGTTTTGAATTGCACTCTAGGGGTAGGGCAAACAAGACTACGTGGAGTCGGTTTTGCAGTGATTCGTTTTCAAAATTCTGCCATCTTAAAATAGAATATAGGAACCAATAATCATTAATAAAGCAGCTTACAAAACTTTGCTCAAAGTGAACTATTTAGTAGTAGGTACGTTATGTATAACCTCACTTAGAAAAATCGATTCTATCTTAATATTGAAGTTGCCCTCTCTTTATTTCCAGTCGCTCACTTAGTAATGTAGTCGCTCGGATAAATTTTTAATATATGAAATGGATTTATCACAATTCACTTTTTGTAAGCTCGTTCTGGATTTTATTATTAATCAATAAGTATTCGTTGTTAGTTTAGTTAATTTTTCGCTTACTCAAATTCATACCGCTCAAGTTATTAATACAGTATGTCATCATCAGTCGCAAAGCGTTTTTTTAATCGCTCGTTTTATTATATCCCATATTAAAATAACCGCGACACAAACCGTAAAATTAGTTTTATTTAAACAGCTCCAGCATCCAGTATCTTGACGATACTGGATTTGAATCTCTACTAATTCATTAACAAATGATATAGAGAAAAAATATGTTTTATGTTCGTCCAAAAGGCTCCGAAACTACAGAACCGATTTAAAAAATTCTATCACTATTTGAAAGCTGGTTGAGTCACATACTCAATACCATCGCGCCGGGTGGAGCCACCGGCGACGGCCCGCTGGACCATGAGGCCACCGGGCGTCACACGCGAGCGACGGAGCCACCAGCGTCTGCACGAGCGACGAGCGCCGGCTGCGCTTACGCGTTCCTTATTTTCCCATATTTAATATTGTAACAATCTCTTATGTACATTATATCATTTTATACAGTCCACTAAGTTAAATTTATCATCCGAATCATCTAACATAATCACTAGTTCAAAGTTACACTATTCCCGAATAACATTATGCTATATTTTATCCTCGTACGGGAAAAATTTTCCTTCCCCGGAACATAGGAAAAACCGCTGGAAAACAATGCCGCAGTACAACGAAGTGTGCGCAAAATTGTCATCCTCATTTACTTACGCATTCTTTCTTGCGATAGAATTAGCGAATGTTTAAAAAATTGGACCCTATTGTTCATACAATGCCAATACTGTACTAGATAATTCAAGAAAATTACCTGTTAGTAACATGTCTAGATTTCACATGTCTCCGTCTGTACCCCCAACTGTTGTACACACGTGGACAAAACGGACAGGGAAATGATGGATCTGCAAAAACAGCAATAGATGTTACACTATAAATTGTTAAACAATAAAAAAATACACAAGAAGAGGAAGGAGTGATCTTGTTTTTGTGACTAATTCATTGACTAACATTTTGTTGTTTTGATACACATAAAATTACATTCGATCCGTTACCTGTCTCAGGAAAATCAGTCTCCTATTTGATTTAAACAGGAAAACAAACAGCATCTATTCTAAATATGTATTAAAATTACCTTTAGCATCAGTATTCACCAAATTTAGATTCTCCGTTTTTATGCTCAGCGATTCAATTCTGGTTCCACTCTGCAGTACATTTTCCACTTCCTTGTCTATTTCAATAATTTCATCAGAAGCATCACTGTTGTTAATCTTTTCATTCAAACATGGTTGTGTGCTACTAACTTCGCTCTTATCAATTCTGTCACTAAGCATGTACGCCTTCTTGTTGAGGCAATTTTCAGCACTAATCTGTTTCTTATCAGAAGTATCTTCCAGTAAAGCAATGTCTGTGTCATTTGTATTTTCTCCTGAATAATCAGTAAGGGGTGATTCTATGGGCTCAATTTTGAGGACAACATTCTGGAATTAGAAATTGTACCCAAAATGTATTATAGGTACTGCATTCTTGTACTAATATAATAAACTATAGGAAACATTTTTTTATACCCTAAAAGCTCTGGAACTACTAAACCAATTAGAAAAGTTCTTTAATTGTTGAGAAGCTTCACTATCCCAGAGTATATTTTGTCTAAGTACAGGACGAGTTTCCGATGGAATGCAAGTGAACTGTGACCAAATTTGTCCGTGCTTATAACAGATCATTAATACTTACACTTTACAGTACAGTAAAATGTTGTATTCATATTCATATTATTTTTTTGTATTCCACAATGTATAAAATAGGTGTAACAATATGGCTTAGAGCTAAGTACAATTGTGGACCCTGTAGGGCACAGCAAAATAAAATTAAACTTATAACTAACATAATAATTAATAAATCTATAAAGAGGAAAAAAATATATATCTATATAAAAATCCAACAATTGACCTTATTATTAAACATATAAATTTTTCGTGTAGGAACAAACATAAGACTAGACAACTAAAATATAGGCTAAACAATTAAATAACAGGTATTCAATAAAAATACTAAAGAACAAAATACTGCAAGATCGGAAAGTGTGATGTGTTGTTATGTACTGTGTTGTGTGTAGACAATATCGTTATCCTTCACGTATTCGGTTATTGAGTAGTAGGCTTTGTTAGTGAGGATGTTTTTGAGTGTGCATATGAATTTAGTGTCGCTTGTTTCATTTTTTAAAGATTTTGGTAATTTATTGTATATTTTGATAGACATCACATAAGGGCTATTGGTGTGAAGTGTCATGTGTGAAGAGGGAAGCATTAACATACTTTGTACTTACAGATTGCTTTCCATTGTCAGAGCTAATTTTGTGAACAGTTTCAGAATCAACCGTAGGTATGCACTTTTTGCATTTATTGTTGTTGTCTTGTTCTGCTCTCTTCCTCTTCTTGGTTGGTCCTGAAGCTTTCTGAAAATGAAGCATATAATCACTACATAGTATAAAACAAAGTCGCTTTTTCTGTCGGGCACAGCAAAGTTAGTTTTTAGAGGAGAGGACGAAGAGCGCTTTTTAATATAATTATTTTTAAAAAGCGCTCTTCGTCCTCTCCTCTAAAAACTAACTTTGCTGTTTAAACTTTGCTTTTTAAACATAATTATATTAAAAAGCAAGCTGGTATTAAAGATTTTTATTTTTTTGAATATTAAAAAACTGCATTTAAATAACTGTTTAGTATCTTCTAGGGTACCTGCAATGTATAAACGAGGTAATATGTAATCAAAGTAATGGGGTTGATTAATACATTTATAGTGAGTTGCATCTTTTAACTTTAACAATAACCGGACCATTTTCAGTTGTCATACATGAACAGCATACAACTGGTTATAGATTGGTTATCGTTATAATTACATGGTGCAACTGGGCTTTAATCGTTCATCATCATCAGCCTATCGCAGTCCACTGCTGGACATAGGCCTCTCCAAGTGCACGCCACTGAGATCGTTCTGCACATAGAGGAATTTAGCCTACTGCTATCACGCTGGCCAGACGGGTTGATAGAGGGTTTTTTTCAGAGTTTTCCTTCTCTCGCACTGGTGTTCGGTGCATTTTTTTACTCCATTAGTCGACTTCTACGACACCCACTGGAAGAAGGGGTAGCAACATATGTATTCTTAAGCCGTCGCTACACGGCTAATCGTTATCAAAGAGAAAAGAAAAGATCTTACATTTTGCTTCTTCTCACCAACATCGTCAAGCAGAGCGATATCAGTATCATTTGTATTATCTCCGGAATAGTCCGTAAGTGGTGATTCCGCTGGCTCTAATTTTGGCACTAGGTTCTGAAATATTCAAATAATAAGATTTCTTAATGAAAACTGTTCTTATAATATCCATATTTGAACATTTTCATTTACATTAGATTCAAGTAAACCTTACATTTTGAGCAACATCTTGTCGGCCCTGTACAGATATACATTTCTTGCATTTACTGTTGCTATCTTCGTGTTCACTTTTCTTACGCTTTTTAGGTAAAGAGCTTGCTGATGTTTTCTAGAAAAAAATATTTTATTATTGTTAAACTTGTTACTAGCATACCTACTGAGAAAAGTATATTTCTACAAAATGAAATAATGTGACTTCATTTGACATGATGGAGTGGGAGAGTTATTAATACATTTGTAAACATAACAATATGATAAAAACAGTGTGCTGAACCTTACCTCATCTTCACGTGAAACCTCACTGCCTGTAGATAATCCGCAAATCCTTAACGTCTCCGCAGTTTTTAACAGTATTGGTAGAAATTCTTCAGTCACATTCACCTCTCCGTTGTACATGAACGTCAGCAGCGTCCGCAGAGAGGCCGTACTGATGTCATGAAGCACTATAATTGGATCCTTGTGGGGGTTTTGCTACGAAAAAAAACGTGTGGGCGTTAGACCAAAAACTTTGCGTAGGGAATCCATATAAAGGCAATTTGACACATGTATACTCTGTTACCTGAAATATGGTCCTGAAAACTGAACTATTTGCCGACAGTATCACTTTATGAGCCTTAAAACTGTGGCCCTCAGACACCAGAGTCACGTCCGACAAGCCTTCGTCTTTGTACAACTCTTTTACATTGAACAGGATGTTGCTCTGATAGCCATTCCATTTCAAACTGATTTCCTGATTCGCCATTATGTCTCGCTACGTTACCATAGGCAAATTTTCTTAGTTAAATCTAACAAAGCAAAATAAATAATAGAAAATTATATCAACGAAACGACGCAAAATTGCTTTGATTGAAATTGAAAGAAAACAATGCCACAGATAAATAATTGTAATTGAGCCATGTTACCAGTACAATAAAAAACGTCCATAAAACTGCCTATTCACTTTTTGTGTAATATTTTGAATATGAGTGGTTTATGTTTATAGCATCAAATTCAAGTTTCGAACTTCGTCATCATTTTATTTCTCTCATAGTTACCATTTTCTGAGCCGCGTCTATTACTTTTCTTATGTTGTTGTTCTTCTCTTTTACCTAATTAAAAAATAAACAAGCATAAAAATTCAAAAATACAAAAAGTCAACATAAACAAGCTATGTTGTATCGCATACATTTTTAACTAGCTATGTTGTATCGATTTGATTTCGCGATACTTCCAAACTACATGTTAAAATCTCATAGACTTAATAAAATCTTGACTAAAAGACCATATACCAAACAGCGTCGATATTAAAAATGGAGTCTGGCGGCCAGTTTGAAAATGGAGGGAAATGTTATTTTACATTTTGCCTTTCGCCAAATAATCGAAGTTGTAGATAAAGTAACTTATATACGGCTGTAGGTATATTTCCTGTATAAATATAATTAATATTTCATCCGTTGATCCGAGGTAAGTAGAACTGCCCATTTAATTATGTAGTTTGGTACTGAGCTACTATAAGGGTCAATTCCCACTGAAAGAGCAGCGGCCGGCAGCGGCCGGCAGCGGCCGTAAATGCAAGTAATTGAGCGCGAGCGCGGCGGGCCGCGCGGCGCCGCGCCGCGCCGCGCTCTTACATTGTCCGTGCTCTTACGGCCGCTGCCGGCCGCTGCTCTTTCAGTGGGAATTGACCCTAAAAATATCTTGTTGATGTACGTACCTACGGCGCGTATACGGAAGTAAACGCACGAACTACCTATTCGTGTGTCTGACAGTAACTAAATATGTTATTTATTATGATAGTTTATACTAATATAGTAAAGAGGATTTTTTGTTTATTTGTACCGAGATACTAAAGACTCTGAAACTACTCATAGGGAGGAGTGTAGCTTTCCAACAGTGAAATAGTATATATTTTATCGGGTAGCAACTAGCAGTTCCCACGGAACGCGGGTGAAATCGCGAAAACGACTAGTTGCTTCTAAAGTAGGTTTTCTGTCGCAAGCATTGTCGTCCACACATCATCTTTATCTTTTAACCCTGATCCTCAATCTGATATAACTAATTACTTATAACTGCATTTCGAAATATTCTATCTTATCAATTAATTCTAAACTATGTATATTTATTATAACTAAAAATGTACTTAGTTATAATAAATGTGAAGATCGTCACTGGCAAATTGCTCATAGAAATTGAAAGGGACATTAGGATAAGAAAGAGCTCGAAGTATTTTTAGGGATCCATACACTGATACACAAAGGGTAAAACGGGACTCTGTCCGTCCGTCCGTCCATCCGTCTGTCACCAGGAGGCTGTATCTCATGAACCGTGATAGTTAGAGAGTTGAAATTTTCACAGATGATGTATTTCTGTTGCCGCTATAACATGAAAACTAGAATAAAATAGATATTTCGGGGGGCTCCCATACAACAAACGTGATTTTTTTGCTCGATATCCATAAATAAATATAGAATATTAGTTTGGATTGTACGGAACCCTACGTGTGCGAGTCCGACTCGCACTTGGCCGGTTTTTATACTCTTCTTACCTACAAAATAATGACTACGTTTTTAGTTATTTTAACATATTTCCCCTAAATAATTATAAAGCTCAGCTGAATCCGGTTAGACTGGAAGCCGACCCCAACAGGATTGGGAAAAAGGCTCGGAGGATGAGGATGAATTATAAAACATAGAATTGATGGCAAATTGTTGAATTTATTTTATTTATTTATTGGTTTCGTTTCAGCCGGCGGGCTAGTCAATGTCTTATTTAAATAAGCCAATACCGTGATAAACAAACTACTATGTACCTACTTCTAGATAAGAATAAATCAAAGATTAATCATAATAAGTATCTATTTTTATCTTTTAAATTTTGATACGTTTAAATTCAGTGACCATGAAATATAAATAGGCGGGTACCGAAATATCGAACCTAACATGCTTTGAATGAACTTACTACCTATTTGCTTTCGGATATTATGCAGATAGGTAATTGGTGTTTAAAAAAAAATATTAAAGGTATATTTCTCTCTATTATAGGTATAGGTGCCACAATTTCTGGAGGATTCTCTAATCTATATCTATCTCTTTATAGGTATCCCATACAGCCATTTTTGGTCGCAGATATGATAAAGATGTAACAAGTCGCAACAGTTTCGTAACTGGTACGACACAACGTGACTGTGTAGGGATTAGCTTTTATGTGTTGTAACGGTTCAGTAAAAATGTGACGGAAACTAAATTCAGTAACTTTGTGTGGTCGCTGTTTCGATACTTTACAGCTTAATTTGTAACGACACATTTTAGAAACTTTGCGTTTGGTTTGTAACCAGTGTGCAATGTTGACACAATTGTGTTGTAACTGGGTAGTAACATGTGTAGTCGATGTTCCAGAACACTTTAACACTAACTTGCATATATAAAAACATGACGAGAGCCAGTTATTCTCAAACTGTCTATGTTTTCTGCCGTTATCAACCATTTAATGAAATTTAAAATGAGTAAACAACCAAAAACCTTACGTAAATTCCGATGGACTTCAACTTTTTACAGAAGAGTTAAAGAAATACATATTTATATATTTTTTTCATGATGTTGCATTGTTGGTAGGGCAAATTGACGGATATCCATTTTATTGAACATAAAACTTATTATTTTCTAGGCCATTTACAGGAAAACAGTACGGAATTTCGTACCGAGGAGCTTAGTGGTATAGTCCCTAGTGCCAAAGTTTCAACTTTCGAGCTCCAAATCGCTGTTTTTTCTTTTTCTCGGCCAAAACAAGACGTCTTCGTTTTTAAGTCCGAGTACTTGGGGTACTCGGTATTAATCAAGCGATATTAATTCTGATGAGTCTTCTTTGGTTAGAACAATGCAAAAAGGCATCTTGATAAAAACTTTGGAAAACACTGTAACCAAATGTTAAGAGAAACCATCTTAAAAATCTAGTAATTTTGTAACAACTTACCGTAACATGTCGACACGTGTCGACACATTATCGTAAGTTTGTGACTAGTTGTGACGAGCATATTTTTCATAACAAACATGAAAAATGATTTTTCATAGTTCATTATTTATCAATTTTATGAGTAAATCTTGCTAAAATAATTTGTATTAGGATTAAAATATTTGATATTGTATTTAAATGGAAGCTTTTGAGCACTCGATGTGCATCATTTTATATTTTTATTTTATTTAACAAAAGTTTTTCTTTCGCCAGAATTATTAAAACATAATATTACGGTGGCGCGTTGGAAATATCAACATATTCAACGAAATTACACAGTAAACCTTTTTTCCCAATAAGATTTGAGCATTATAAACCATATTAATTAATGAAAACTAAAACTTTGTTTACGTAAGTAAACCATCATTATGGGATATCTTGTATTTTGTATTATTTCGTCGTGTCACTCACGCATGAGCCAACGAAATTGATCGAACGAATGAATGATTGAATGATTAGTGCGAACTCTGGTTAAAATATGGTAACAATGTTACGACACGGCGACGTAAATTAGAAACCAAATGTTACTTGTTTATTGTGTCGAGATCTTCCCCATTTTTAGTTGCAGCGACGGCGCTAACACGGAACGTCGACGAGATTTTGTTTCGAGATAGATCAGTGTCGACGCTAAGTGTCGAAACGGTTACGTTATGTTCGCAAAAATGGTTATATGTATTAATGTATAAAGAGGAAAGATTTGATTGTTTGTTTTAATCGAATAGGCTCCGAAACTACTAAACCGATTTGAATAATTATTTCACTGTTAGTAAGCTACACTGTCTACGCTGAACATGGGCTTGATTGTTTGTTTTATCCGGGAACGGGAAGAAGTTTCCTCGAGACGCGGGTGAAACCGCGTGAACAACTGGTAATCTCTACTTTGGTTTCCTGAGTATCTACAAAAGTGCCTAGAAAAACAGTAGCTATCATCCAAAGTGCAAACTTAATGTTTGTAAAACAATTCTATCAAGGAATCTCTAGGAATCTAAGGAAATGTAATAAGTGGGTCAGCAAACAATATCCGAGCATCGCCCTGAAAGTGGCCTTATCGGCGCTAATCAAATAATCTAGCCCTTATGAAACTATTGTCTTAACTTTAGTCAACAGTCTATCAAAAACATTTGATGGCTCTTCACTTACTGTAAAACTAATTTGATAGTACAGTACTGTTCACAATTAAAAATAAATTCTTCATCATCAAATAAAATGGTTTGTTCATCGATATTCGTGTTGTGTTGCCTCGCGTTAGTGTGTTTTCCTCAAATTGTTCTAGCATTAGTTAATTATTCTTTGCCCCCGTATTCTAAATATACTGCTTCGGATATACTGGATGACGCGCGCTTGGACACGGTAAGTTATTTAATAAAATGACGTAACCTAAAATCATCACCTAAAATAACTGTTAAGTAAATAACACAGAATGAAATAAAAATTTGATCCCTGACTTATCTTCTCTTACAAATAATCTTCATCGTTTTATCCACAGTTTTCGTTGATAAAAAAATATGGATATCCATGCGAAATACATCGCGTCTACACTGAAGATAAGTATATTTTAGAGGTGCACAGGATACCTGGCAAGACACCCAATGCGCCGGTGGTCTTTCTCCAACACGGCTTGTTGTCGTCTTCCGCTGAATGGGTGCTTATGACCCCTGGTCGAGGGCTTGGTATGAACTCTTTTTTTATACTGTCTCGTAATAATCCCATGGATGATTTTTTTTCATTTTCAAAGGTATTATAATGTTAGCGAAACTTTGCCTTTGCCAAAATAGCGCCTAATGGTTCGGAAGTCCCTTCTGCATTTGTTTTAATTTATAGATTTAAAGTATCTGAACGTGAACTAACTTGCTTTGATTCCAGCATACATCTTAGCAGACGCTGGATACGATGTCTGGATGGGCAACGCACGAGGGAACACTTACTCCCGAAACCACGCCTCTATGAAACCTACATCTTCCTCTTTCTGGAAGTTCAGCTGGCATGAAATAGGTTACTACGACCTTCCTGCCATGATCGATTACGTCATTAAAGAAACTGGGGTTCCTAGGATCCAGTACATCGGTTTCTCTCAAGGGACTACAGCTTTCTGGGTTTTGATGTCAACTAGGCCTGAATATAACAACAAAATTCTTGCTATGCAAGCTTTAGCACCTGTAGCATACGTGGGGAGTATTAAGAGTCCTCTGATAAAAGCTATAGCACCGTTCACTAACTCTCTTGAAGTAAGTATCAATCAGTAATCTTCACGCTCTAATTTTAACATCTGGAATGATACTAACAAATTGTTATGTGATTCCAGATTGTATTTAAACTATTAGGGACTAACGAAATTCTCCCCAATGGCAAAATAAATGAACTTGCAGGACAGAGCTTGTGTATTGAAGAAGCCATCACCCAACCACTTTGTACAAACCTTTTGTTCCTTATTTGTGGATTTAATTCAGAACAACTTAATACGGTAAGTATTTCTCAAAAACAAAAAGATTATGAAGACGTAGGTAAGGTAAAAAAATATATAGATTTTTTATTTCTTGATTCTAGACAATGCTGCCAGTTGTTATGGGTCATACTCCAGCCGGGGCTTCAACGAGACAGCTCATACACTTCGGTCAATTGTACAAGTCAGGGAAATTCGTACAATTTGACCACGGTTGGCTTACAAACAAACGAAAATATGGAACCTACAAACCTCCGGCGTACGACCTGCAAAATATCAGGACTCCTGTTTTCCTCCATTATGCTGACAACGATTGGCTATCAACCCCTAAAGATGTTAAAAAACTAGCAAAAGAAATACCTACTGCAATTGGTCTTTTCAGAGTACCTTTATCAAAATTCAATCATTTAGATTTCGTCTTCGCCATAAATGCGACGGAGTTCATATACAACCGCTTATTGAACATAATGGCACAATTCAAAGACGAAGTATGAACTAACACATTATATTTCACGCCACTTAACACATACAAATACAATTTTATCTTGACAACGATGTATGTTTTCATCTTCACCTGTTTATACCTGCGAAAACAAAATACCATTTTTAATAAATTTCCTCGCAAAGATTCAAATTAGTCAAGTAACGCACATATAATGTTTAGTACTTACATGTTCTCGAATTATGATTCATGTGTTAAACGAAAGTCCTGCAATATAAAGCACGGTAATAATGTCGTTTGTATACGAAAATTGTAAGGACTATTACTGAAAATATTTTGTCGTCACACCAAGACCTTACTGTGGAATTACTTGTCATAATGATAATAAATAACCTAGTCTAGGTCAGTAGACGATAAGGTTTGAAAATCCTAAAATATTTTAAATTAATTCATGCTTACTATCTACAGGTGTGTTTAAAGATAAATAAATCAAAATCTTACGCAACGTGAATCAGTACTGGTATCTGTGATTGTGGAACACGACGGCGCAGACTTGCTAGCATTCACTTTATGGAATGAAGCATTGATTACCGACTTTTTTTCACGCAACTTTCTCTCATAAGCTATACCCATTTCTCGTTTCACGATAGCTCCAAAAGTGTTTTGCACTAAAATGATTAATAAAACATTTTAACGTGAAAAGGGCTACACTGAATAAGATGGAAATTCGGATGGAGTTAGAATGATTAGGGTAGAAACAAAGTTGCTTCTGAATTAAGCAAAGTAAGTATCTAGTTAAGTTCCCTCAGGTTTCGAAATAACTGCTTAGGAATTGCTAGGAAGTATATAGGCAATCTACAAGTTTGTCAGCTGCAAACCTAACAGAATAATTTAAGTCGTCATTAAAACACTTTGTTAGATATTTAGACTACCTTTAGTTAACAGCACAATAGGATCTTCTTTCCTACTACAGCAATCGCTCTCTCGAGTAAGTCGTACTCCTTTATCTGGGTCGTTAGTTTTATGTAAAACTTGTAACAAAGAAATGTGTCTGTACGTCTGAAAATTAAAACTTTGTATGAATACATGATTCAATAAAAGAGTTTATGTAGTTTTATCGATAGTATTATTCAGTACCTCATTCTTACAATTCTTCATTGTTATTATCATTTCTGAGTCAATTCCTTTGACTTCGCTTACATTCGGAATATCGTCTGTACAACATTCAAATGGTTTAGGCAATATAGCAACACTATCGTGCTTACTTGCACTTTTGAAAGGACTAAAGAATGTTGATTTCCATGAAGAATTTTTGTACACATTTTGAAGTTCAATTTTTAAGGAACTGTTTTCTTTTTTCAGTTTGTCTATTTCAGTCTTCTGGCAATTACATTTATCTTGTAACTTCTCGAGGTTTATTTTATAAGCATTAATTTCTTCGCTAATTTCATTACAATGACATTGCTTATCAACCAGTCTGACTTTTGCAGCGCAGTGCTTACTGCATCTTTGACTTTGTGACGTCGAACACGATTTATTCGATCTGCATACCGAAGGATTCGATATGAAATCAGTGTCTGTTGATCTGTTATTCTTGCAACATGGTTTTCTACAATCTTTCAGAGAACATTTTTTCTTACATTCGGGGAAACCATCTGGATATCCTTGCGGTTTAAAAGGACATGTGAGAGGTTCTCTTTTGCTTTTTTTTCCTTTCCAACAACAGGGAATTGGGAAAATAGCACGAGTTAAGTACGGTGAGATATTCCTCACAAACATGGCCTGTTGCACCATTTCAGTTTGCCAAACTTTTGCAACAGACCGGACACTATCAGTGCGACAACACTCATTCTGAGCGAGATCCTCATCTTTTGGAATATTTACATGAAAGATCTTTTCGATAATGATTTTCCAAAACATTTTAATGCTTTTGAGGGCCTCCAGGCATCGATCACAAGGCCAATGGCTAGTTTCAAATTCCTCCTGCAATCATTTTAATGCCGTTATATTATCATACCACTGGGTTATGTACCTATATAAATTAAGCAATCCAACACAGTGAATTAGATTAAACTCCTTAGAAGCGACACAAAAATTACTTACATCGTCAAAGTACTTATCGAAACCCTCTTCATTTTTTAAACATTCCTTTATAGCATTACATGAATCGCAAATGCTATCTAGCACGACTTTTGATTTACAATCGGGATGACAACGGGGCGTGGCCTGGAAAGTTGAAAATCAGAAGTTACAATTTAGGTGGTAATTCTTAGAAAATATTTTTTTCATAATTTTTCTTACCCTGCCTCGGCTTCTGCATGTCATGGTTCTCATGAAGCTGGCTAAAGTGCTCGTGGGTAAAACGCAAATAGGCATATCGCACTTTATCCATTCCCTGAGATAACGATCGCGCGCCCGCACGTCATGACTCCATGCTCTGACGTCGCGGCAAGACTCGTATGATTTGATCTTACCCTCGTTGCGTGAGCACAGTCGTAAGTTACTCTGACCTATGTAATTCATTGAATTCATACATTCGCTAAACTATTTGCCGATCTTATCTCCATGTTGACATAAAATTTTGAGATCCAAAACGATGGTGCCAATTGAGTGTCAATGGTGTCAAGTATGTAAGTACATACGACAAGCAACTTTTTTTTATAAAATTTTCTGAGAAAGTATAGGTTCTCACACAAACCAAAGTAACATCGAAAATCAAAATGAAATTCCGTTTTTATCGTACCTACGTTCTTTAATTAGTGTTAGCATGTTTATTTTCAAATATTGAATATAAATAAAGAAGTACCTAATTACGCATCAAACATTTTCATTATTTACATAGGTAACTAATAAAACCTCGTTGATGTTTATTGCAGGCACTGCAAATGGAAGAAAAAAAAATTCAAATATGACATTCTATTTCAAGTCACAATTCCGCCTCGATTTCTTTTGACAGTTCAAAATATTTGATAATTTTCGTTTATACACATTTTGCCGAAAGTTTATTGCAAAACAAAATAGGTATTTCAAATCGTATCGTTATGCGTAAAATGGATGGCGGAGAAAAGTAGCATATATTTATATACATGTATATGTTTAGAAAAATCGTACATTATCCTAAGTAGACTAAATAGTTGGCATCGCGATGTCTTTCATAACAAAAAGGGAGCGTGTGTTCAACGAACACGACCTATTCGATTTGCCGGCGAGGAACGAAGGAAAGCTGAAGGCCTATGCGTCATGCACGGACGCCAGGGCCTGGTCCCACTTCTGTTCGGATAAGAGCGAGCACCTGGTGGAGATAATAAAGAGGAACAACGAGACGGTCCGGCCGAAGTACTTCCCGACGGACGTGATCGTTGACACACTGATGGTAGCTAAGAATGCTGAGATAGCGCGCCTGAAGCACAAGATCGAAGAGTTCGAGCAAATGCTGGCTGCCTACGATCAACTTGAACTGTCGTGCGATCAGAAGTGCGAAATTGCGCATGCCGTGAGTGCTAACAAACTGAATTATCAATCTTCCTTTATATCATACACGTTTTAACAAAACTAGTCAACTTTTGGAGTTACTTGAGAACCCTTTTACATAGTGAAAAATCTAAAATGCTTACAGATAGTTCCATTATTTAAATGTGTTCAGGTACTTAAGTTAAACAATTCCCGGATAATTTAACTATGAATATTATTTTCGAGTCATCGGAAATATAAAAAGATTTATTTAAAATTAAGGAAAAATAAATGAAACAATACAAAAAGTACTACCTATTTTATTTTTGCTACGCTTATGCATGATATGGATTATTTTTTCCCGTATTGTTTGGTGATATGAACGAGAAGATGTATGCAAATATATTGAATAATATAATATTAAATATTAAGTTTTCTTTCAGCATGCAGCAATAAAAGCGGCCAATAAAGAGCTTGATGATCTGGTAAGAAGAGTTCTTTATTTGTCACTTTGTTCCTAAGACTTGATTTTTTGCCCGAATGCCCCAGACGTAGGTTTATTATGAAGGTAACGTGAGATTTTTCGAGAGGTACAACTGCATTTGTGTGTAACAGCACATTTTTTGCATTCTGATATCCCTGAAAATGGTTTAAAGATAATGAAGACTGCAAAATGTTTTTTCATGGTAGTTTAAGCTTTCGCTGAAAATCACCGCTGCGACACTATGTATCTCGCTTAGGGTTCCTGCATTATATGCTGAGCGAGGATCAATCACTTTCATGTGATTGTGACTCATATATTTCTCCCCTTCATGAATGGGGCTGGGCTGTTTTACTCTACTTACTTTTGTACGTGTATGTGTCATGACCTTCGCGAACAATACGTAGTGTGTTTTCTTTATCCCTTTCTTTATTTTCTGCTATTATAAATATTTAATAACTTTCCTGACTATTTTCAGTGCTTAGATTTGGACTTATCCGGTTTCACAGAGGTCAGTATAATAACAATGCTACTTACTATGATCTGATTAAATTATATACTTAATGAATGCATACATGGCTTCATTTCAGGTCATTGATTCAGAAGGCTTTGCGGTAATTATATTGAATTTATTTCCATTACTATAATATACCCAGGTACTACTAATACTGACTGATATAACTTTTATATGCCAGACCGGCAAATCGAGAG
Source organism: Helicoverpa assulta (assembly GCA_963856015.1). Lineage (NCBI taxonomy): Eukaryota > Metazoa > Arthropoda > Insecta > Lepidoptera > Noctuidae > Helicoverpa > Helicoverpa assulta. The sequence goes on from CAWLCW010000008.1 coordinate 4,158,565, forward strand.
GAGATGAGGCAACACCAAGAACATACGAGGTAACACCAAGAACAAACGAGGTATCACCAAAAACAAACGAAGCGTTGGATATGTTGGTAAGAAACTTATTTGTTAACATTAATACCTAATTAATCCTACTTATATTATAAATGTGAAAGTTTGTGAGAATGTATGGATGTATGTTTGTTATTCAATCACGCAAAAACGGCTGGACCGATTTGATTGAAATTTGGTATGTAGATAGGTGATACCCTGGATTAACACAATACATAGGCTTTTACTTTTTATCAACACACCACGCGGGCGAAGCCGCTGGCGGAAGCTAGTAATATATAAAAAACATGTATAATATTTTTACACGTTTTTAAACATATATAATATTATTACATTAATATTAAACAGCAGGAGTACTCTCTCAAGAAGGACACTAGAGGCGTTCAAAATGACTTACCGGGTACTCGCGATGTTGCTACCTGTAAGATTTTTTTAGCTCGTATTTCATTAATTATATTATTAATTTATAGCTAAGCAACGTCCTATATTAATATCCACCATTTTATTTAACAGTTGCCAAAGATTCAAGAATTGATGAAATGCAAGATACCATAATTACAAAAGACGCAAAATTAAATGCTATGAAAAATACAATAGCTGTACGTAACCGTAACTTAAGTTTTTTAAATTGTTCATACTTATTCGTAAAGACAGACAGTAAATATTTCGAATCGATCTTACAGGTCATGGAAAATGATGTTTGCGAACCTTATTGTATTTATGCTCATATATACACGGCACTTGAAAAAATATTTGGTATTCTTTGCCAAAATGATAAGTATAGACAGTATTTGAAGTTGTTGGTATGTTGTATATCTCGTATAAATTCATTAGTGAAGCTACATTACGTTAAACAGCATTAAAAATGTTAAACTTTATTTTAGACGGCCGGTAAAGATACCCGTTGCATCGATGTAAAAGGAAAAATACTTTTCAAACTAAAGGTATTGGAAAAATTTTGCTGCGCATTAATAGCTCCCTGCACCCAAGACTTCGTTTCTCATTCACCTCCACGAGTTGCCGCCGAGGATTGTGCTTGCTATCGTGTCGATGTCATCCCGCGAACTGAACCTGCTTTTGCATTAACATCTTCAGAAGCCAAACAACCAAATTTTGATAACAAACGAGCACATCTCGTTGCTGACATTATTGAAAATGATGAAATGAAAGAAATTCTCAATAAAGAAGGTGTTAAACCAGATGAAGATGTCAATGAAGACGTTTTCGCTTTAGATAGTTACAACATTGAAACAGAGAACCTTAAACGTTTAAAAAGTCTACAAGAAAATTTTGATGATTTAATGACATGTTATGAAACATTAAAACATGAAAAAGAAAGTCTAGAAAAACGATGTAACAAATATGAAGAATTGGAACACGAATTGGAAAGTCTAAAAACACAAATGAGAGAGTATAATTCATTATGGAACGAAAAAGAGCATTATCGTAAACGTTCTGCCGATCTTGACACTTTAAAAGAACAATACCTTATACTTACCGATGAAACTACCAACTTAGAAACTCAATTAAAAGCTGAATCAGAAATTAATAACATAAAATGTAAAGCATTAGAAGGTTTACGAAATGAAAATATAATTTTAGAGAAAAAAATAAACGAAGCATCAATTGCTTTTGAAAAAGAGAAAAATATTTTATTGTGCAAGTTAAAAGAAGCCGATTGCCGAGTTATGTGCCAAGGACAGCAAATTAAAAGTTTGACCACTCAAGTTGATAAATTACTAGAACATAACCATGAAAAGGTAAATTTTATCAAATGATACTTTCTTATTAATGTGTTTTAAGCCATTTTTAGGGTTCCGTAGCCAAAATGGCAAAAACGGAACCCTTATAGTTTCGTCATGTCCGTCTGTCCGTCTGTCCGTCTGTCACAGCCGATTTACTCGGAAACTATAAGTACTACAGTGATGAAATTTGATGGGAATATGTGTTGTATGAACCGCTACAAAAATATGACACTAAATAGTAAAAAAAAGAATTGGGGGTGGGGCCCCCCATACATGTAACTGAGGGATGAAATTTTTTTTTTCGATGTACATACCCGTGTGGGGTATCAATGGAAAGGTCTTTTAAAATGATATAAAGTTTTCTAAAAAACATTTTTCTTAAAGTGAACGGTTTTTGAGATATCAGCTCTCAAAGTCGTAAAATGTATGTCCCCCCCCCTCTATTTTTATAACTACGGGGTATAAAATTCTAAAAAAAATAGAGGTGATGCATGCTAATTAACTCTTTCAACGATTTTTGGTTTGATCAAAGTATCTCTTATAGTTTTTGAGATAGGTTGATTTAACTGTAATTTACGGAACCCTTCGTGCACGAGTCCGACTCGCACTTGGCCGGTTTTTAACATATCAGGTTGTCGTTACGCATTTGATGACAATTGTTGTTTAATGGCTGACTAGCGAAATATTATGATTTCAGCTTCACCCTCGAGATTCAGAAACACGTTCATTAGTACTAATGGATGAAATTGAATCTTCAAAAGAACAAATTAAAAACTTAAAAGAAGCCCTATTTTGTAACGAAGAAGAAAAACAGGAGCTACAAAAGCACTATCAAGATCAACTAGAAATAATAAATGTTCTCAAGTCAGAAATAGAAAATTGGAGAAGTAATGTTTCTTATAATAGATACTATTGCTTGGTTTACATACGTCGTCAGCAAAAAACATCTATAAGCGGAAACTTTGCATATTTTTTAATCATGAATAGTTATGTAGTAGGATTTTTTTCTTTTATGCTGCTGCCGGGGAATCGGAAGTCGGCGGGATGGGGGAAAACAAATATCGTTCTGCCCCAATTGCCAACCTCACCTGACCGTGCAGTAAGCAGCACGTTAGAACTGGACGAGGCTCTGGCGACCGACGGGTGGCGGTATGATCACCACACAAAAATACCTGATCATTATCAGGCGGGACTCACTCTAAAAATATTCCACATTGCGCTCACCAACATGCTTTCTCAGCGCGGTACATAAGACAGTAGGTACATAGGGGTCGTACAAGGTCGTAGGTAGTAGCACATAATGAAGTAGGTACATAAGCCAGTTCCATTTAACATTTTATTTTATTGTCCCACTGCTGGGCAAAGGCCTCCCCATCACGTCTCCACACCTCTCGATCCTTAGTGTGCCCCCACCATCAAACGGCAGTTCACATAACAAATAATAATACTAAACGTACACCCAAGACCACTCTTCGGGCTTTAGCCGTAAAATATTTTATTTTTATTTTATTTATTTGGGTCAAAAAACAGTTAACTACATGTTAAAATTTCAAAACTAGGAGTGACAATATAAATAGGTAATCAAAAAGGTAATAAAAAATAAAATATAACCCACACCAATGTCCACAAATATATAAGAAAAGCTTGAACTCTGCATCAAAAAACTCAAAAATTGACTAAAATAACAGAAATAAGTTGGACAATGGCAGTTAGAGGACCTCAAGTTTTTCGTATAACAGGTGACCCAACAATATTTCAGGAGTCGGTCTAGGTTCCTTATATTCCATAGAGTGTAAGCCTCTATTTATGTGCATTTAATTAAGTCATCGTAACAATATATTTTCAGGCTCTTATGAGAGAACTGTGCAACACAAAGATGAATTAGAAAAGTACTCAGAGAGTTTACGCCAAGATATTGATGACAAAATGACTGCGAATGATAACTTAATGAGCATTATTCATAATAAGTCGCAAGAAATCAATAAGTTAATGCAGGACATAGAAAAGAAAAAAGACGAAAATAAAGATTTGCTTAGACAACTTAACGAGTTACGAAACAGGTTTGATAGCAGCCTTTCGAACCTACAACAAGAAAAAATGCAAGCCCTACAATCTCTACAGGTAGCTAGACAAGAAAGTCAAGAATTATTAGAAAAAGTGAAAAATTACGATCAAGCCCTTCACATAGAAGCAGATGTAACAAAATCTTTAGAAATACAATTACAAGAAAAAGAAGAATTACATAACTTATTAATGAATGCTATTGAGGAAAACAGAAATTTAAAAGCAGATTTGGCAAGCAGGGAAAACAATAACTCAATTTTACTTCAAGAAATCCAAAGATTACGTGATGTTAATGAATATGCTGTTGATAGCATAAATAATTTACAAGATGAGAAAAATAAATATAGGATGTCTTTGGATTTCACCCAAAAAGAAAGTACTGAACTGAAAGATAAAATAATGCATTACGAAAACTTAATGCTTCAATTACATAATTTACAAGAATCGCATGAAAAACTTATTGAGGAAAAATCACGTCTTGAAAGCGCTTTGCTTGAAAAATCATATGAACTTGAAAACGCAATACACACCATTCAGTTAACCAAAAGGGAAAGTGCTGAATTAATTGATAGACTACAGCAAGCTGAAGGTTCAAAAGATAACGAATTATCTAGAATCAGCGAAGCTTATCAAAAGTTATCTAGTGAAAAATATGCCGTTCAAAAAGATCTCATAGAGAAAAGAAGAGATATGGACAACTTGGTGCAAACATTGAACAATATGAAAGCCGATAATCAACAGTTAATACAAAAATGCAATCAGTTTGAAGACATAGAGCAAGAGTTAACAGAAATGAAGAAAAAATATGCTGAATTGATGTATGACTTTGAAAACAAAACTGAGCAATTTAATCATCTGTATAATAACTTAGAGAATAAAATTGAAGAAAATAGGGAACTAACCGAACAAATCAAAACTTTGGAGATAAATCAAGTTATGGCCTTAGAAGACGAAAAAATTATGACTGAAGCTAAACTCAATATAATGAAAAAGGAAAGTGCTGAATTGCTCGAAAAAATTAAACAATATCAAAATTTGGAAACAGAATTTGACAAATTAAAAGCAGCACATGATCAAATGAAAATTGATAAAGAAAATCTACAAATTGAACTTAATACACAAATGGCCGATTTGAAAAGAATGGAGCAAGAAAATTCAGAATTGCACAGCCACAGCCAAAATTTATTATCACATAGCGAGGATTTAGAACATGCTCTAATAGGAGCAAGAACTGAGGTGAGCTATTTTTAACATGAATTACCTTCCATTAAGAAAAAAAATACTCTTGCTATCTTTCTCGGCTACAAGTATACTATGGTAAGAAACGATTCTGTTATATACGCCTTATAGTTGATTTTATTTTGACAGCTTATAAAAAAAGGCAGCAGTTCTCCAGTATCGCACAAAGAAATTATTGGAGAAATTGAAATCTTGAGGCAAGAAAAACTCCTCAACCAAAAGAAGATGAGAGAACTTCTCGACAAACTAGAAGAATCGGTATTATGATCTTGTTCTATTGATATAAACTCACACTCATGCAGGAATCTGCTTATCGTCGTAAACATTTTGGAACCTTTTACTGGGGATAGACATAATTAATGTAACACTTCCACGTCTAAAGGCGCCTTCAAATTTGCCGTGCTAGGTCTGAGAATGGTTACTTTTTGTATACCTTCATATTTAGTTTCACGGTTTTTTGAGCTAAAAACAAAAAAGAAGCCTAGAAAAACGTTGCCATTATTTTATACCTATAATTCAAGTCTGAATGATTACAGTGACTGCTGCAATCACGCTGTTTTTTATCTGTTTGGATTAACAAAGCAGTGCAACCGCAGCGCTGCAGACGCGCTGCGTCCGCGTGGCATAAATCCGTTTTGAAGGCGCCTAAGTACTCAGTCCAGTCGATCTCGTCACCTTGTGAGCAACAAAGGCAAAAATGTTTTAACGTCATTTTCAGGAAAATATTATATCCAGTTTAAGTGAGGATGTTTGTGCACGAGATGATAAAATAGCAACATTACAAAATCATATCAATGAACTGGAAGAAGAAGTAAGACGACTTCACGGTAATTTAGCTGAAGTTATTAATACTGGTGAAGAAATCAAAGACTTTGGTCTTCGGAACATCAATTCCATTAGAAATATGGAAGCTCATCGTAAGTCATATGCCAGCTCGCTAATTTCCGTTTTTGCTAGTCAGTTATTAGGTACTTATTAAGTCAATATCTTTGTTCGGTTTTAGACTCGAAAGCAACCCATAACATGAAGATGGAGATAGCAAAACTCCAGCAAGAGAACTCCATGCTATCTGAACAATTATCCGTAACAAAAGTACAGTCTGAAGAGTCATCGCGAGATATGTTCAAATATGTATCACAAATAAAACATTTACAAAATGAAAGAGAGATAATTGTGACTGATATAAAACAGCTTGAGCTCAAGAGTGTCGGTGATAGCGTCTTAGCACCAAATAATTGCGAAATTGAAGAAATATTATCATCACTAGACAGGATCAGAAAATCTTTTGATGCAAGAACAAATAAGAGTTCTACGTTAGAACGAACACTATTAAAAGTACAAACGTCTTCACAATTACTCTTAAGCAAAGCCGATGAGGCTAAGAAAATTGTGGAGAGGGAAAAGCAGAAAATTATTTTTGAGAAAGAAGAAGCAATCAGAGACCGGCAAAATATGGAGACACAACTTTTCGATTTAAGGGCTATGCTTGAAAAACAAGTTGCCGATGATAAGGCTATAATTGTAGATTTAGAAGCTACAATAGCAAATCAGACATTGATTACCGATAGATTAAAAAAATCAACACAAGACTATATTGCTAAATTAAAAGATGAACTCCAGACCCTCAAAAATCTTTACCAGGACTCTGTTGAGAAGATAAGCGAATTGCAGGAGAAGTTGCACAGTATGACTGAAGATAAAAGCAAGTTAAAGGATATGATGGAAGAAATAAAAACGGATTTAGGGAACAAATCTAATGAAGTATCAGAATTGCAAAAGCAATTAGAAGTCTTAAAGAAAAAAACTTATCGCAACATGGAAACTCAGATACAAAGAAAGGATCTATATCAAAATGTGGGATGTCAAACGGACACTTTGGAACCCAATATTTTCTACGGGTCAGACATAAACGCATCGAAGGATATTCCAAAAACAAAAGATTTTGACTTTGTTGATAGCATAGACATGATGGAACTTAATAAACCACCTCTTGATAAAAGGCATACCCAGTTAGAAATGAAATTAGGAAGCCCACTCTTAAACGAAGTCAATATACTTTCTGCAGCTGTGGATCAGCCAACTTTCGAAGCCCTTAAAAACAGCTATATAGATTACAAAATGAAAAGATTAAGTCCAGGAAGATTTGAACAATATTCGATAACTTGTTTCACAGATAAAGAAAAAAATGAAAATAAAGCAACCACAAACACGGTTGAACGAGCAACTAAAAAAACTCAAAAATCAGCAAAGCATACTGCAAATGCAAACACTCAGAGTAATAACTTAATCGATATTTACAATAGACGGTCTATGCAAACTAATTCTTCAAAAGCCATTGATGAGTCTGACAATATTGTAAGTAGTAAGATGGTATCACAAAGTCAAGGAAAATCTACTGGATATCCAACGAGGGAAAGTTATGAATCTGACAGTAATTTAGTTAGTAAATACAAAGATAGTAAAACTTATGTTGAATCAACCTCAGATAAATCGACAGACAAGGATTTATTTGTTATTTACAAAGATAGTGAAAGCAGTTATAACAACAATAATAATAATAAAAAAGAAACCAAAGGGACATGGTCGGGAAAAGGGCATTCCGAGATAGTAGTCGAGGCAGTAACAGTTCATCCTACGAAGAAAGGCATAGCTGGTGATCATCCTAAGAATTATGGGAAAGAAACATTCATTTTTCAGGAAAATGATGAAAATGGTGAAGATGACAGCGTAAAGCATAAATTGAAAATTAAGTTACCAAGGGTTGAGACAGAAAGTCCTTCTTTAATAACTGCCTCCGATATTGATAAAAAGTCATTAGATTCATATACACTCGCAATTGACTCATCCCAGAAACGACTTTCTGATTCAGATACTAAAATTAACGAAAACTTAGACAGTAAAAAAATAAAGCAAGACACTCCTTCAATGCCAACGATATCTAATGAAGACAACTTGGGATCATATAACTCTTTAGGAGTAGGTTCTGATGAGGATGTCGTCAGACCTATGAAGTCAAAAGCTTTAGAAACAGACAGCGGTACGTCAAAACACAAAAATTCAAAACTTGCTAGAAAAAAGGTTACAGTTTCTCCTCATTTTGATAGTGAATCTCATCATAAGCTTTCGAGAGTTGGGGCCGACGTTCTTTTACTCAAAGCCGAAAAAGAGAAAAAGTATCCTAAAGTCGGCAATTTCGGATTAGAATATATTATGGATACCATGCAAGCCGAGGTCGACCCCGAAGGAAAGTACTATGCTGGTAAAGAAGCACGGAAAACAAGAAGTGATGAGAGATTTAATTTGGTTAAAATACGTGAAAAAACTGATTCTAGTCCATCAAGGCTTAGTGAATTTAAAATATCGTCTACTGAATATAAAACTATGTCGACTAATAGTAAATCTAGTCAGCCTAAATCTTTTGTCGAACGTAGTATTATGGCGAAATTAGATATTAATGAGGATTATGAAGTTAAGATCAGTTCGCTTACAAAAGCTCTCGAAAATATAGAAAAGGATTATAAGAAAAAAATAGAAGCCATTAAAATGCAATATGATAGCAACATAAAAAGTATAATTAATGAACATAATCAAGGGGTACAAAGCATACAGAGTTTGCATGAAGAAACATTACAAGACATAATTAAATTACATGAGAATGAAGTAGAAAATTTAAGATCAATGAGTATTGAAGCTATGAGAAAGGCGGATAAATTAGAAAAAGAGAATAGAGCTTTGAAGACAAAAGTTCAAGATTGTGGTACTACATATTCTTTAGACGAGGTAAAAGGGTTTTCTTTATTATATCATTATTATACACTAGCTTCTGCCAGCGGTTTCACCCGCATCCCGTGGAAACCTCTGCACGAACCCGGATAAAAAGTAGCCTATAGTACCTGGTAATAAAAAGTAGTAATAAAAAGTACCTGGTACAAAAACATTACCTTTCCAATTTATAATTGGGTATAATACCATACTGTTGCAGACTATTGTCAAGTTTAATTGGCAACTTTAAATATATAATTATCATATATATATATATATACATATTTCTGTTATATTTATCTACTAGCTTCTGCCAGCGACTTCGTCCGCGTTAGATTTGGACTTTGTGCAAAGAGAGGCTATCGAGAGTTAAATGTGTTATTGTGAGCCAACCATAAAAGATAAACATATACTGTCAAGGTATATTTTTTACATAATTTTAAGGAGAACATTTCCGTCATACATTGTTTCTGTGTAGCTTTAACCATTAAGGCTGCACACGGGACGGAAGCATAAAAAATGGAGTAACTTCTCCCGTTTTCCCAACATTTACCTTCACTGCTCTGCTCCTATTGATCGTAGCGTGATGAAAAGTATCCTATAACCTGCCCAGGAGTATGAAGAATAATTGTACCAAGTTTCATTGAAATCCGTCAAGTGGTTTTCGTTTCCATAACGAACATACAGACAGACAGACAGACAGACAAAAATTTTACTGATTGCATTTTTGGCATCAGTATCGATCACTAATCACCCCCTAATAGTTATTTTGGAAATATATTCAATGTACAGAATTGACCTCTCTACAGATTTATTATAAGTATAGATTATATATATAAATATATACTTATTTATTATATTTTATTTGTTATTGTTTTACGTATCAATATTATATATACATAGTGCACCAAAACTACCTGCGATATGGTTATTTCCTTTTTTTTCACAATCCATCCAAAGGTTGTCTGTAAGAGATCGCTTTTAGCGATAAGACCGCCCATTGTGTCACCGACTTCAAAATTTTTGTTTGTTCTTGTTGATTGTTAATTGGTGTGCATAATAAAGAATATATCTATCTATCTATCTATAGCCTTCCTCGATAAATGGTCTATCTAACACCGAAAGAATTGTTCAAATCGGACCAGTAGTTCCTGAGATTAGCGCGTTCAAACAAACAAACAAATAAACAAACAAACAAACAGCTTTATAATATTAGTATAGATTTCTAAGTAACTACTAAAAAATACTCCAAGACAGCTCAATGAAAATAGACATCGTACCTTGCATTAATTCAATCATTACAATCATACCAGTATGCGTTCTGGCAATGAATGCAAGGGCGACCCTTTTTCGGGCTATTTTCTAATGCACACGAGGCTTATACCATACTTATTAATGTACCTATTTCATCCAGACTTGCCTATAAAATAAGATTTCGAAACAATAAACATTTTATATTTGAAGGAACCAGTCAAAATCACGCCTGTCGAAACCAAAAAGCGTAAGAGGAGCCGTGATACGAGGTTGTTGACAAAGACGACGGTGGAAGCATTTAACGTGAAGCCAAAAACGCGTTCCAACGGACCTTGCACGTGTTCTTTAGATGTCAACGTATCCGACACAATACGCAACATATTCGAACAGGTTGATGTTGAACAGAGGAAAATGGCTGAGCACACTTATTTGAAATACATTGCCAACAAGATACTGAATGGCAGTTTAGATGTAAGACTAATCTTGATATTTGATGTGTTTTGTCAATTTTTGTATATCACTCCGATAATCTTACTGAATTTTATCTTCAACGGTCATACCGTTCATTACATTGTAAAGTCGATTGCCAAATTCTATTTACCTTTTTCTCATGTTTATTATTTTTGTAGCAATCTATAAATTTCAATTTTAGGATGGTTTCAAGTCCGATGGCCTTCAAACTTTGGACGCTCAAGAGTTATCATTCCTTCACCTAAAAGTATGTCGTACCTGGAAAACTAAATTGTCTAAGGAGGAAGCTCTACAAAAAAGGATAGACTCTTTGGAAAACGAACTAATGAGTAAGCAACGGAATGCACAACAACACAGTAAGTTGGATATTTTTTTTTATTTCCTCTTATTGTTTATAAGCTTATCGCAAATCAACGCTATTATTCGAAACTAATTTAATGTATGTGTCACACTATTTGATTTTTTCCTGTCAGTTGGACTGTGGTTGGTTTTCCTGTTATCTGGGTTTATTTTAGCTTTCAAAAATGTACCCAGACACTTCTAAGTTACATGCTTAAACAAGTGCTTAGTTCAGATAGTGCCCAATGCCTGTCAATTTAAAAATACTTATGATGGTTTTGTAACGACATGAGATCGAGAACTTAATGGGTAAACAAAAACTAAATGTCCCGGTTTTTCTATTGCTAGACGTAGCACATACACTATTATATGTATTGATATACGATATTAACTGCAAATTATGACCGGAGCGCTGAATATCAGCTTCTTAATTAAACCAGCCACAGCTCCTCTTGAATAATTTATGTTGCTGAAAACTGCTTTAAAATCTTTTGCATAGTTCAAAGAGCTAACATGCTTAATACAAACAGTAATTTATTCCATCTAAACTAATATTACAAAGCTGAAGAGTTTGGTTGTTTGATCTCAGGTCTCTTGTCCGATTTGAAAAATTATTTCACTGTTAGCTCGCCCATTTATCGGGTGCGTGCAGAGGTTCCCACAGTATTAGGACGAAACCGCTGTCAGAAGCAAGTTTAAAATAAGACTGACAAACTGCTACAATTCGTAAACGTCCTCAACAGTAGCGGAGCTAGATCGCAAAGTTGCTGAGGAACGTCGCCGCTTGCAAGAGGTGCGCGAGGCGGTTTGCCGCACCAGCCCCATTGTGTCAAGGTGTTGCAGCCCCGACACGGCTCACCACTACCGGCCCCCACTGACCTCGCCTGCTACTGTTGAGAAAGACCCCCCGTATGTAATTACTTGCCTTTTCAATAAAGGCCGGCAATACATGGACTGCTTGAAGCAGTCAGGGGCGACAGCTTTAAGCTGCGACTGCACAGTGAACTGCAGAGTTCTATGGACGCACATACACGAACCACTCGAGCAGTTGCAACTAATTCGGGCGGTCGCAGCTTGGAGCTGTTGCCGCTAACTGCTTCAAGCGGTCCGTGTATAGCCGGCCTAATTGTCATCGCTCGACCCCTTCGACTTCATCTCAAAAGGAAACCTCCATTCTAGCGGTACCGTTCTTTTCATTTTTAGTACTACGATTGGCTAACAGAGGATTTTTATAACATTCAAGCACCACAGAACTAAGAATAACTGCGATCAAGTCGCTATATTAGTCACAATCATCTTAGTTATATGGTTCACCGGTACTAGTATTCAACTTAAAACCTTGACACCTCAAATACTATGTGATGATGATGATGACACTTGTGCCTATCAAAAATCTAATAATTTCAGTCCTGGTTGCAATCCTCATGCCGTGGCGATTGAGGTTGGCGGTCGGCGGTCTGCAGGCGACCTGGTCCCAGAAGCGCCTGCAATAGGCATTCGTGTCCGCCGCAATAGACTTGAAAGCAACAGGGTAAGAACGATCTCCATTTTCCTACTATTCAAAAACATTTATTTGCTCATTATGGTCGTTGCAGTTTTAGAAACCATCAATTCTTTGTGATCCTGGTGGTGTAGGTGTTGGCTACACCTAAAAAAGAATGTGTAGCACGTTTAATTTCTTTCCTAGGCGGTCCTTGCTAGATTGGATGTTGAAGAACGTAAGGAGAAGAGAATCTACAATGACGAACCCCCGACTCGGCTGCGTCGGTCGCACGACCGGCCGACGCTTCGGTCGACTAAAAAATAAAGCGTAACGCGTAAACGGAATTAGACATTCTGCACCCTGCTTTTGCCAGCAGAATGTCGAATTCTGATCAAACACCAGGACTTGACAACAGATTTTTCCTTCGGAAGGATCCGTCGCGATTTATTGAAAAGACACTGGAACATTGTATAACGACGAAACTTCATAATCGGATGGTTCTATTGAACAACGAAATTTGTGTTTTACATACACGGCGTCGGTGTGCTGCTGTGAATGTTTTGTAACTAAATTTGTAAAAGATATTTAACTCAGTTTTTATATATTTTTATTTATTTTATAACATATTTATTTCAAATTACACAGGAATATGGTACATTTTTTTGAAATAAAATGTAAATTAAATGTTATTTTATTCTATAACATTCAAGCGTTTTACAGAAGTTTTATAAAAATACATAATTTTGTGTCCAATGCGGCATTATTATATTTAGTGAGCAGAATTGGTTCGTCCTGTTTATTTTCCTTAAATACTATAAATAACAATGATTTTAACATAACTTGTCCTCGTTAGCAACTTTAATTACATTGATTATTATACACAGGATTTGAGAAATTTATAGACGGGTCTTGGTATAAAGGATTTTGTGAAACATCATACCCAGCGGCTAACGCTTCATCCTCAAATTTCTTGAATTCTCTTTTGTCATGTAAATCTACCAGAATCTTCCAGATAATAACTGTTAGTATACCAATCAAGAGAACCAATCCTATCGCTGATCCAACAGCAACTGCAAAAAAAAATAATAAGTCCTTCAAAACACAGGATCACATTTACAAAGCTTCATTATTAATTTCATCATCATCATCATCATCAGCCTATCGCAGTCCACTGCTGGACATAGGCCTCTCCAAGTGCACGCCACTGAGATCGATTTTCGCATTATTAATTTGATCATCATAAATTATTCATATTATTGGCTATTGTAGAGAGTTTCAACTACGGTTAATAATACAATAACCGAAATTGTCAAGGCTCCGCGATTGTTACGAAAGATTTCCTCATATAATAGACGAAAAAGAGCATAAGAATTATACCAGTTTCCACAGCCTGCCCGGGGGAAGGGCCTCTACCTTCAAATTTTTTACCAAAGAAACTATATATCTTACCCCAGATATCTGCTTCAGGTGGTATTTCTGTTTCCTTTTGAATCGTAATTTTTAAATCATGATTATCGTATTCGTACCTAAATACCATGTAACTGCCATTATTACTGTCTAGTTCTTTCTTACACCACTTGGCAATGGACATTTTGGGTCCACTAATATCAGCTTTACTCATAAAGGCAACACTTATATGGCTTGTATCATTATTTTTCTTGTCACAATATGCCTTGTCATTCATGTGCATAAAGTTGCAGTAAGCATAGTCTTCAAGCTCTTTGCACCTTCCTTCAGCACAGGCTTCGCAACTGTCACAGAATGCTCCAGAATACGTTTCATTCTTTCCCTCCACTTCTTTACAAATACAGGCTCCACATTTACATTCACCTCTGCCGGAACAAATCTAAAAAAATGTAATAAAACATCTGTCAGATTTGTTAAGGTAAGAGCGTTATTATAGGTGATATCTGACGTTATTGGTCTTGTTGATAACGAGCATTAAAATGAAGAGCTTCTTAGCCACGTTCCACCATCTCTCTCTCTTTCTGTAGCATAACAAGAACATAGAGTACATACCTCTTTGGAATATGGCGCAATACAGACATCTGTTTTCTCGTAGCAGCTGCAGTCTATCCCTGACCAGTAGGAGTTACAATGGCATCGTCCCCGAGTGCAACGTCCATTGCCAGAGCACTGCCTTGGGCATGACGTATCGTCAAATTCACAAAAGTCACCAGAGTATCCTGTCTGACAATTTGCGCAAATACCGCAGCTACAGAAAAAAAACATTATTTGATATAATAAGATTTCACGTCAATTTATACATATAGTTTGTTATATGATGATGGTAAATTAATTATGGTACGGATGTCTTTAGATTAATTTGAGCTTGTAATTATAGAACACCTTAAATAAAAATCATCTGGAATGATGTGAAGCTTCAGAAGTCACCGTTCAACGATGATGCACAAGATACCGACACATCTGACCAGGCTCAAAATGGTTATAATTAAGAAAATTATAGGTAACTTTTATTTCTTAGGAGGAGAGTCTATACCAGATACCGCGGTATTCTGTCTATTTGGGGTGACTGATAACATGAATATGTGTAGGTAACTTAGATACTAGACTTTACCTGCAATGTCCTCTGCCGCTGCATGGTTTAGCATCACTTTTGTTCAATTTACATTTCTCCTTGTCCGTCTGATCTGTGGATGTACCGTTGCATCGACAATTTGCACCGTGGCTGAAAATATACACGTGCATTATAGTATGTAGTCTATAAACTATACGAAGTTTTAATGAAACAAGTTATTTTTTATTTTTACAGGACTTTAAAATTTTACTGCAAGTATTAGAATATATTACATTTAATTAATTTACCTTCCCGGAAAACATTTGCAAATACCACATTGTATGAAACCCGCATTGTTACATTCGCTAGCTTTTGTACCAGTTTCAATCCGTTCGCAATCACATTGACAGTCGACATCCAAATTAATTGTTAGGCGATCAGGCAGCCCGTAAGGATTAATTACCACTTGCTGCTTTTGTTTGGGGTCGTCTGAACATGATTTAACTTTCACGGTTCCATTAATAGTAACACTTTCTTTATGTCCCACTTCACAGAATCTCGTTGGCTTTGAAGCGCAATCCTGGTCTATTTTAACCTCTATATTGGACGGCGCTTCGAATTTAATTAGAATGCTGTTTGCAAGCTCCTGAAAACAAAATTGTTGTAACCACCAACCCCTATCGGAATCGGTTATTTGTTAGTCGCATTTTCTTAATTAATATTTCTTACCTCGTAAGCTTCTTTGATAATTTTTAAAACATTTGTGGCTTTCAATTCAGCAAATCTAGCTCCATAAATCTCTTTAGCCAAAGCCTTGTACGCAGTTTCTGATAATTTCTGCACAAGTAAAAATAAAAACGGGTCAAACGAAAGAAAATGAGATTAATCATAGTATTAATCTTATTTTATCAGGCAATAACAAATCTTACAAAAGTTTTGTTGTTGTTTGTTATAGCAAATATCAATCTAAAATTTTCATCTCTTGCTACTTTATTAATCTGGCTAACGGATGGGTAGTCGAATTCCAACGCTTTGCTGTATTCGTTATCTTCCAAATGGCATTGCATATCGTTAGGTTTGATGGCGCCTACAATTTTGCCATCTCCCGCACTGTGATAGGTGGAATCAGTACATAATATTATGATTCGCCTGGCACCCTTCCTCCATCCTATTTCTTTCTCACATTTCATAGCTTGCATCAAGCCATCCAAACTAGCTTCTGGGTCGTCGAAATTGGAACCAGTTTTTATTTCATTCACTTTTGACGTGAAGATTGTCATATTTTCCGTCAGTGATACAAGATTTCTGAAGGCATGGCTGTTGTGCCTAAAATGTTCAAAATTTAATAGCATTAAATATTTGCGAAAATTCTCTAGATTATAAACTTGTAAAGGGAATAGTATAAATTACATTACTTTACTCTGAAAAACTAGTTGAAAGATATAATACGTCGTTTGCTTATAAACTTACTTGTTGGGGTCATAATACGGAAAAGCAGGCTTCTCGACGAAGCTACCGATCCCTAGCTTAACGTTGTTAGTATACCGCGATAGTTCTGTATGGATCAAAAGTGCCTGATCCTTCAGTTCCGTTATTCTTGCCTTCATAGTATCAGATGTGTCCATAAGGTAGTAGACATCTAGAGGATAGTCCTTAACTGGTTTGAAAGTCATATTGAATTGCATCGTAACTCCAGGACGCACTTTCATTTTGATTTCTTGGGGCCTAAACTGGACAGTAGAGCCATTTCTCACTTCTCCAAAATTATCGTCCTGTGTTGTGTTCTTCGATGGTTTTGGACTGTACAACTGATCTTTGCACCATGATGGATTTGATTTGATGTAGCTTGAGGAGCGACATCTGCGATCTTCGAACGGATACTGAAACAAAAATGTTAGTTCTCCAAAATTGTACAGAAACTTATGTTCTGCTATGAATGAGTACATTTATTAAGCGATTACTGATTCCCTAACTGAAATGAATACACTTTCATTGTTATAATGATAAAAAAGGCTACGTATCCAGCATATAGATAAAACCAATATGTTTGCTCACCTGATTACACCAAACGCAGCCATCATTCTCGTTCGCAAAACTAATGCACTCGCCACACGTGCCGAAGTTACAGTCGTCTCCTTCAGAAATTACACTCACAATACAAAAAATGAACCAAACAAGGACTAGGTAAGACATTTTTGTCTTTAAATAGTTCATGGTGAATTTTGGTCTGGTCTGGAAATAAAATAATAATTGACAACTACTTTAATATTTTGAACCTAATAGACGACAAATATTACAATACTAACACACTGGCAGTAGGTCTAAAATTGACAACAAGTTGTTGATGGGGTAAGGGAAAACGGAATGGAGGAAAAATAATAGTAAAGCGATATGCAAACTGGTTGCTATTTCTGGAGCGTTTTTAATGTCGCTAAACATTTAAAGATTCTCTGTATATTTACTTTTTCAAATCGTTCCCTTACAGCATGTACAGGTTCATCGTAGGTATATAGAGAGATTTTAAAAAGCCCAATTATTTTACAAGCATGATTATTTCGGTATTGACAATAATGCTTTTTGTTTCACAAATATTTAGTATTACGATAACCTGCGTCTTTTACGCATATATACCGTAATTAACGCACACCCTCAAACACCCTAATTAGAATATTATGTTATAATCATAATACATACACTGAATTTTTAATTTAACATGTATATGCATTGTTATTTACTAAATTAGTTGTACCAATTCTTGGAGAACTTTTTGGTCATACTACCTACTACGCGCGCAACGCACTCGACTCGACACAACATAACGAAACTACGGAAAAAGCCGACAATACACGAAGTCTTATTGCTTTGAGTTACGGTCTATTTGAATTTGTTTTGACTGTACAGGGTTAATATGACAATAATTTCCGTAGTTTTAATTATTTTTGGGATAAAAAATTACCTATATTAAAAATGATATAAATCGATTCAGTAAACGATTCTGAACAAACTAATTTCAGGATGTGCGTTAATTAAGTTACATGTTGTATATATATAAAAAATCATTCATTTACATATTTCTTCTATTTGTAAAGGTTGGTCTGTATTTTATAAAACAACAGTATACATGCCCCTAAGAGTATTATTCCCCGTTATCCTTATAGCGACATAGGTGTTTATGAAGTCATATTATTTGTACGTTTGTTCGTCATTACGACGCAATGTTCGGTAAAAATGTATTATTTTTTCTGGGAATAAGTTTACAGTGTTATCTAATTTCTGCGATTGATTCTTGTCACACAAGAAGCACGTGTCAAGAATGTATACAAGATTCCAGCATCTGCGTTTGGTGTGCCCAGGTATGTACGGTTATATTGGTATTTCTACAGGTTTTGGCCCATTCGTAAACCTAGTTATTTGTAGGAGTAGGAGTAATTAATATGAAGAGATACTATGTTTCTAATTACATTATTTTAACACCTGAACACGAAATAAGAAATATGAAAGAGTAGAGTGGATATCATAAGCCATTTAATACATAAATTCTGTCCTTAGACTGGACACGCCCGATTCTTTAATACATAAAATAATAATTACATGTTTATTTTCCTCGTACTTGTAGAGATTGTATGTATATGAATGCACAATAATTCATAGCAATTTTGTATGTACCTAACTGATGAGTATTTGTCTCAAAGAGATCATAAAATCATTGAGAAACCCACCACAAATATTTTCAGAACGACTTCAATGGACCAAGATGCAGAGCACAGAGTTCCGAAGATAGCAGCTGGTGCCCAAAATCCCTGCAAAGTCCTGCAAGCCTGGTCGAAGCATCAAGTTCTAAAGCATTTAGCTCCGATCAAGACAACATCGTCCAGATAAAACCACAACGATACAAATTAAATCTTCGGTCAGGAAAATCAGAAACCTTTAATTTCTCTTTCCAAGGGGCTCGGGATTTTCCCGTAGATTTGTATTTTCTTCTAGACGCTTCCACTACAATGGAAGGTATAAAAAATGAAACCGCCCAGCAAAGCCAAAATATATATTTGGCTATCAAAAATATGACTAATAACGTCTATTTAGGATTTGGTACATTTATAGACAAACGAGTCTTTCCATTCACAAGCGAGTGAGTTTACGCTTTTACATTTGTATTTTATTTTTATGTCGATTTTGGACATGTTCATTTAATCCTGATTTTTCTTTCAGTACCAATGATACAGATAAAACTTACTCATTTCGCCATCATTTAAAACTAGGTAATGACACAAGAGAATTCAAAAAGGTACTTTTAAACACCCCCAGTGGACTGAACCGTGACCCTCAAGAAGGCGGGCTCGATGCTCTCGCTCAAGTAATGGCTTGCAATGAAACAATTGGATGGAGAACCGAATCCAGGAAAATAATAATTTTCTTAACTGACGGAGAATATCACGTGGCTGGTGACGGAAAATCAGCCGGCTTGTTTGAGCCGTACGACGGCAAATGTTATACTAAAAATGGTACATACACCAAAGAATTAGAGATGGATTACCCGTCAGTTGGCATGATAAATAAACTGGCGGTGGAACGCGACTTCATAATCATTTTCTTGATAGATACCAGAACTAAATATGCCTACCAAGGATTGAGCAAAGCCGTGAGTGGTTCAAAACTAACGGTTTATCATTTCGATTCACGCAATAAAAAAGGGAGTACTAAAACTCAAGATAATGAAGAAATAGTGACTCTACTCAAAGACATTTATTCGGTAAGTATGTAATAGTATGATAATCCTAAGTAACTTTATAAAAGAAATATGCATAAGCAATTGAATGAATAATAATGAAATAAACCTACAATGTTTATAAGATTATTTATTTCAGAAAATATCGAAGAAAATTAAACTGAAAGCCAAAGTGAAGACGGGAAATAGGAAAAACTTTAAAATTTCGTTTAATCCAGACTGCACTTCTGAGAATAGTAATCAGGAATGTGACATAGAGGTTGGTAAGGAACTGCCGATAGTCGCTACTGTGCAATATACAGGCGCTGAACCTGCTCTCGTCGAAATCGTAGTTGAAGGCATCGGGGAGAAGCTCACTCTCGATATAGATGTTATCAAAAACTGTGAGTGTGAGAAAAATGTAGAGAACAATTCCAAATTTTGCCACGACCAGAAGCGGATTTGTGGCATATGCAGTTGTGATGATACCACGTACGTAATAAGATTTATCCATTTCTTATTCTGCTCTCTGAGGTCCAAATTATGATCCAAGATAAAATAAATACATTATTGTTTATTATTTTCAAAGGTACGGTGAAAACTGCGCTTGCATCAAGAGTGAGAAGAACGTGTACAAAGACAACTCATCATGTATAGCTGCACCTGGCGAGGATGTCTGCAGCAGTCACGGATTCTGTATCTGTGGTACTTGCCAGTGCAGGGAGAGGTAAGCACAAATTAATTTTGATATTATGAACATTTTTAAAGCAGTTGCATCTCAAGATTTGTTATTTAATCTCACGACTGAACTGACGGATTGACGGAGGTCATTAAAATTGTACTTAATTACACAGGTACGAAGGTAAATTTTGCCAATGTAACGTGGACAACTGTCCCCGTAGCACGGAGAGTGGGGAGGTTTGTAATGGCAAGGAGCATGGCAAATGCAACTGTGGGAAATGTAAGTGTAAGCCCGATTGGTCAGGCATCGCTTGCGACTGTTCCAATACTGTCGAAACATGTAAAGGACACGATGGCATTGTGAGTATTTTAAAAAGTTTGTTCATCACGTGCAAAGTTTGAGCAAAATTAGGTTTCAGCGTCATTAATGTCATTTTCTTCATTGCTTATATCAAGTTTGATTGCTATTTTCATCTCATTTTCCTCACTTACGAGTATCTGCATGACAAATTCCTTTAGAGTTTTATATCCCGCTTCCTTTACTGGCTAACTTAAAAAATATCTTATGCTACAGGTTTGCCACAACCGCGGAAAATGCTCATGCGGTTCCTGCCAATGTGACGAGATAGCCGAATGGGACGCTCGGACTAACCATGACGTGTATTGTAGAATGTACAGCGAAACCGACTGCACTGAATGTGATGAACTGCAATGCAGGAAGTTGGAAAAATGCGCTAAATGTCGGCAAAGTGGTGAAGATCACTGCCCACACTGCTACGAACTTATCAAAGTTGAAGTAGTGGACACATTACCCGACGATTATTCAAACGATACTTTATGGAATGTTTGTAAGAATATAAACGTAGACGTTGGGTGTTACACGAGCTTTGCATACCGATATGACGATGTAAACTATGGAGTTGATTTGGTCGTGGAGAAGAAAATTGATTGTGCTCCTACTTATTATTGTGAGTATACATTTCATAAACTGCTCCTGTCATCCTCCTTTTGTCTCGGAATTGATCTGCACTTTTCACAAGAATGAGAGTTTGGACTCATAAAGGAGATGGCAAAATACACATAATCCACAGCTATGAAATGTTTACTAATGTGTTCATTATGATTGACCTTTGATGGTAAAAAAATGTACTCTCTTATGAACTCCTTTTATGTACTCTCTTATGTACTCCTCTTATGTACTCTCTTATGTACTCCTCTTATGTAGTCCCCTTATGTACTCTCATATGAACTATCTTATGGACTCTCTTTTGTACTCCTGTTATGAATTCTCTTGTGAATTATCTTGTAGACTCTCTTTGTACACCTGTTATGACCTCTCTTATGTACTACAATTAGTTAAAATTCTTATTCTTCTCAAAGTTGTTTGTTTGGTATCACGACTTGCTTCTCATTTCACTCGTCAGTGGCAGAATCATTGACATCGACAATTTGCCATAAAGAAAAATAGAGCAGAATAAACTTTCTGTGAACTAAAAATCATGATTGAAAAAACGTTATTAAAAGAAAGGTGTTTAGGTGACATGAAATATATTTTTTAATCCTCACATTATACTGAATCCATATGAAGTTTCTGTCGACTCTGGGTGTTTTTTTGGCCATCTCCTTTCGTTTAATGCGTAAGTTAGGTACATCTATTTTTAACCCCTTATTACTCTTCATCAAAATATCAACATACATATACTGCCTTAGGGTTTAAAATGACACCAATCACATTTTGGCTTAAATAACCTACACCTCTCACTCATCATTCTTCATCTTCTTCATCCAGGACATGATTAAATCACAAACCTCTATTTCCAGTATACGGTGGGATATTTCTGCTGACACTCCTCCTAGTTGGCGCTGGTACCCTGATAGCCTGGAAACTGCTGACGGAAGCCCGTGACCGACGCGAGTATCTTCAATTCCTCCAACAGAACCAAATAGATGGCTATGGGCCTTGCACCAACCCATTATATGAACCTCCTACTACAACGTTTAACAACCCCGGTTTTAGAAAGAGATCTGTAGACGTACGTTAAGATTTTTAAAACTTTTGTTCTATTTATAATGTTTGATTGTTCTTAATTATGTCTGTGTGTGTGTTTGTTTTTTTTAAGGTATATGTTTACATGAAATGTAAGGGAAAGTAAAAATATTTTTAAGAAGCTTATTTTCATTATTATCCACCATGATGTCTTAAAACCAACTGATGTGACACCTGAATAGGATAAGGCGACCCACTCTACTAGATCTTAAATTACGAAGTTTCCAGTTCTTACTATGAAATAAGTGATAAAATTAAATTGAATACTGCTCTATTAAACAAGGGTTCCTTCGAAGTTTGGATCAAATCAAACAATTTGACCTAGGGAATATTTTATGGGTAGCAACTTATGCCCCTATTTTCAACAGTTTCCCTAAGTGTTAAAAAAATAATTAATTGACAACTATCATGGTTATAAAGTACATATGTAGGTATATGTTGTATTAGTGTGTTTTAATTGCCTTTTAAAAAGTATTGTATTTAATTATTAAGTTAAAGACCATTCTAGTAAAAAACCTACATATCCTACCCAATCTACATATTTACAAAAATAAAAAAAAGGAAAAATAAAAACTACGTATCAAAAAACTCATGTAGGTATGTATTTTAATCGATGATTATAAATGTGAAGAGTTGACGTTTCATTTTTTTATTCTAGTACATAAACAAAAACTTAGTCACTTTAAACTTGTTGAAACCTCGTTTTTGTATCATTTTCATGTTTTAGGATTTAATAATCTAGGTTTCGACTGATACTAGCAGATATAACGCCTACTAATATTTTTTGAGCAATTAGCTGTTCAACGCTCAACCAACATTACAAATGTTACGGGCATAAGTACAAGATAATTAACTATCCGATCACGAAATCATATACCTGTTCAACTTTATTGTTTTATATAAACTTACCAATATCCAAAATCCTTTCCTATCACATAGCTTTTCATACACAATACACCAATAGTAAAAATCAATAACACGTCTAATAAAAACATTAATATTAACACATGTCGGTGCATCTGTACTAGATGGCAGTACTGATGCACGAAAAATTACAACTGTTTTGCTATTCTTGTCTTTCCTGAAAATGTTATATGTTTCTGTTGCATACGACATTCGTAAAAATAGTTTATTCTACAAAATACGCCAACTCCATATACATATATTGTAAGGACCTAACGTTTGAAAGGATTTTTAAGGCGGATTGTACATTATATTGAAGTTAACATTGATTGATATTGTTATAAGTCTGAATCGCGATATCAGAGTTTTCCTACCGCGTCGCATAGATGCAGGTGCATTGATTAGAAAATAGGAAGTCCGTTTCTACACAGTAAAGTAGTACCGGGGTAGAGCTACCGTAATTTTCCCCACCTTGATGCACAATATGGCCGCGGTATTGTGTGGTTCCGTCGTCGAAAGATGGCGAAGGCTGTAGGCCTGTCCAAGGCCCGACCTACAGGCCTTCGAGAACGAACTTCTTGAAGGCCTGTTCGCACGCCTTTGTGAGGACTCCTCACGAAGACGTGTCACCCTGTGATGTGCCAGCACGTCGAGCGATCCTCGTCTTGCACCAGTCACGTTCGCGCTTAACTGCCGCTTGACAAGATTCTATGAATCGATAGAGGGCTTGCCCTCACACACACTGATGTAGAAAATTTGACTTCTTTTTTGAAGCTTGAAAAATGCTTTATATAGGACTCGATTAAGATCCCAAATCAAAACAATACATCTATATAATAAAACAATGGTTCATTTATAAAACATTTTAAGGTACTTTTGTATTGTTACAGCCAGTGCCAGTGTTAGAAAATAATAAAAAAAAATGCCTTATTGCCCTGTTAGCATTGCTCTTCTTGTAGGTAGTTTTTAAGTTTTTTAGCTGGCTTTCGTCGGGAAACAACTTAGTGAGATTGGTATGGAAGAATGAGCGTGAAACTCCGTGTCTCCTTTTTTACCCATTTCCACGAAAATGAGATTCTTTTACTTGTATACAAGAGACTAGAATATAAGAATCATTTAATGTAAACCATAGAGGCAATCCAGAGACAATCAACTTGAACAGCCGCTGGAAACGTGACGGTACCTATATAACAGAAAAGAATTTGAAAGAATTTATTACGACAGAATACATCTTGACTGTCGTGACGCTCACGTAAAGAGTAATTTCCGCGAATTTTCTTCATACGCCCGCGACCCGACGATGATTCATCTCGTCCGTCCGCGGGTTGAATAGTCTGACAATTCAACTTCAGTCTGTCGCCATTCGTGCAGCCGAGCGCGCGCGAGTTTGGATTTCGAACGAATCATCACTCCTTCGCGGTCGAATTCAAAAAAAGAACAAAAAATATTGACGCCATTTTTTACGATTTTTTTTCTGTAGCTGTGACTTTTTATAAAAAGTAAATTTTATAAATATGAGAACTATGGCTAGTGTGTGGTTTTTGATGGTAGTGCTAATTTCAGTACAAAAAGTGTTCGGAGATGTTTGCCTGAAGGATGAAACAGAGTTAACCTGCAATGAATGTATGAGGTGTAATGGCGATTGGTGCACGGCACGTGGGGTAAGTGTTATTTTTTTATGAATATCCATTTCGATAAACCGGTCAAGAGCGACGTCAAACTTACACGATTGTACGGCTCGAGTTTACCGACTCAACAACTTTAATAACGTAGATCAATATTTAATTCATCTTTACAATCGCAATAACCAATTTTTTTTCATTCCAAGTTAAAGTTCCATTTTTAAATAATGTGTCATGAAATTCACATCAATATTTCCTATTTACATACACCTATTATTTAATTGTGAAATTACATCTAGGTATGCAAGATACACGAACAAGTGATAAAATAAAAGAACATGCTTAATTGAATATTGCCCATGCCTATAATAGTCATGCATGCTCGGAATTAAATTGTTGTGACAAAAAAGTAATATTAAAACTGACAACAAAATAAGCTTAGGTCAATTTAGAACAAAATCAAAATCAAAACTCATTTATTCAAACTTGGCTGCAAAACAGCATTTTTCGAA
Organism: Helicoverpa assulta; assembly: GCA_963856015.1. Taxonomy (NCBI): domain Eukaryota; kingdom Metazoa; phylum Arthropoda; class Insecta; order Lepidoptera; family Noctuidae; genus Helicoverpa; species Helicoverpa assulta. The sequence continues at coordinate 4,183,955 of CAWLCW010000008.1, forward strand.
CGTCAAAAAAAAAATAATTACAAAAGCCAGCTCCCAAAACGCCCACCCTTCACCACTTTCTATGTGTTTTTGCTGGGAAGAAGTGGCGCAACAAACTCCCCAGCAAACAATTCATGTAAATATGGTATCTACGTAACTATCTACTTATTTATATATTCCACTATGATTCACATGTATGATTGGCAGTCAAGGATTCTCATTGGAAATTCTGGACTAAGTAGCTGGTTCCTTCACCTTTATCTATCAATCAACACGAGCGCTTAGTTAGTACAAACAAATTGATTTCATTGTTATTTCGGCACTCTAATTACTTAATTATGCACTTAATAACTTTTGTGAAAATCATTTAGTTAATAATTTTAAGTAAATTAAAAAGACGAGGGTTATTGGATTCTAAATGGTGTCTTATCCGTTTTATAAAAGGCAGTTCACGTAAAGTGTTAACTTAATGACTGTTTTGCATCTAAATTACGCTACATTAATTCCACATTTATAAACGAAATTACTTCAAATCACGATAAAGTTCGTAAGATTCGAATTAATTATTTTCTTAGATATGTGTGCCTACTGATATCAATACATAAGAGACAGCAGTTAACTTTAACGTAATGGAACATTAAACGGTATTCGATTACAGAACCTTATTAAACATCGAGATTTATGTACATAAATCATAAGAGATGAAAACTCCGTGGCACATTTGTTCGTCCTCCAATAAAAATTTAGTTATTTTCTAACTTTGTTTTAAATCTAAAAAATCTTTTAGAGCTCAATTCAAAACATTCAGAACAAAATAAAGCAAAAGAGGTAAGTACATAGTGTCTTTCGAAATTACAAAATGAGTTTTAATTCCAACGACAAGTTATTTCAAAAGGGGATCTTTTAAATGGCCAACGACACGACATTAAAGAGAGCAATAAATTGATCAAAGAAAAACGAAGATGTCAGAAGTCAGGCCGAACGGAAGGAAACAATTGATTCAATGAACTTACTTACTGAGTGACCACCAAGAACATCTATTTTTGATCGTCAATACGTCGTACCTGAATACGTAATTTACTACTCTATTAAGAGTTGTATACAGGACTCTTTGTCTTCAAAAAATTGTACAATTGACTTTAATTCAATGACCCTTTACTGTTATCTTAAAATATTCTTCAGAATCATAAATTCTCTCATCATCTGCCAAGCCTTTTTCCAACTATGTTGAGGTCGGCTTCGAGTCTGCAAGTGAGTAGGTAACAATGTTTTTCAAGGACCGACTGCTTATCTGACTTTCACGACACACAAATTCCCTATAATATCAAATAGTGAGATATACTCAAATTCCCTCACTTTCAACTTCAAAGTTTTTAAAGAAATCACGATGATAATTTAATAATGTCTCACGATAAGCTCATTCCCGTTTGTTAACCAATACATATGGTTCATATAATATGGAACGACAACCGAGATTTGGAAATCCTAACCGTGAGATTTTCTTCAATGTTTTAGTAAACGTGGGTAGGTACCTTATAAAATATTGTAACGTGAGAAATATAGATACAGAGGAAGCTGTGATTTTGTAGTCGATCGATACCCTTTACGAGCTGTCAATGACCTTAACACTCTATTACTAGGTACGTAATATTGATATATATCTTGAATTGTCGTGTACGACTAACAGTTTTATCTCAGAGCATTATGTGTTTGTAGTATTCCTACAAATGAGGGTATAGTATATTTCCTTAAGCTGTAACAATGACACAAACATTGGCTTTTTTGCAACTAGAAAAACCCCAGGTAGGTACTCATTCAGTGTTCTAAATTCATCAATTAATACGAACAAGTTATTCGTCACAATTTCTAAGCGTGCCATAGGTACGTAAAAATCTCTTAGCTTGCAATTAATGTCAGTTCGCAGACTCTTCGAAGCAACCACGCCATCAGAATGCAAATATGTGCAGTAATTCTCCAACTTATGCATATGGATTGTACGTAGACAGAATAGGTGTTATGTAAATATCTGCGTACTGCGTCAATAGGTTTACCGAAGTTAGGTTTATTTTGAAAATATCCATTATACTTACTATTATCCAATATACGTAAGAGTTAGGGAATTTCAGAATTACGTGGTTATTTATGACTCGACAGCGGATCGTCGATGGAGTTCTGAAAGACCCTGAACAAAAGATTAAACATTACTAGCTTTTGCCAGCGGTTTCCCGAGGGTACTAATCCCCGCACCCGTATAAACAGTCGTCATCGATAAATGGCCTATCTAACATTGAAATCCTGACTAATATTATAAATGTGAAAGTAACTCTGTCTGTCTGTCTGTCTGTCTTTCTGTCTGTCTGTCTGTCTTTCTGTCTGTAGTTTTTATTACAAAAAAATATAAAAATAAAAATAAAATTTATTTCGGACATATAGCGCCATCTATTGGTCAAACCAAAAATCACTATTCCACGCGAACGAAGTCGCGGGCAAAAGCTAGTATTTTATAAATTGGAAAAGCAGTTCCAATTATGAACCTTTAATGGTCTTACTCAATTCTTCGAAATTGTAGCAGTAACATCATAAGCACTATGTAACTATCCATCATTGTACCTTAGGGGTCCGGACTGCTTCTCCTTAACACAGGTTTTTATAACCTAGCTAGGAGAGCAGTGTCTACACCCACACGTTAGTGGAAATATGTAATTTATTATATTTTTAACGTGTACCACTATCCTTTGAGTAAATAAATAAATTATGTTCAAGCAAAAAAAGCTGAGTAGGTATAGAGATAGATTGCCTAAAAGGATATAAAATGTGTGAATCTTATTGGGCCGGAATAATTGTCAGCTACACCGCGAATAGATAACTTCCTCTGCCTCCCGTCGTGTAAGTGGGTGACAACGATTGAGTCGGAAAGAGGGACTCACCTAGCGTAGTAAGTACCTAAACATTTACACTGGCTGCTGTACATTATTAGACAGTCATTAATTTATCGTTTAGGTTGTGTTTATCTCTTGAACATAACTTGTAACTCTACCAAATCACACAAACAAAACTTTCTAGTGACTTTTCAAAGAAGGTAGGTATTAGGTAATACTTGTTTAATGTTAGTAATTACACTAAACAATTACCTAATGCATTCGTGAAAAATATATTTGATACATGCTGTATACCTGAAAATACGTCAGCAATTAGATTTCATATTGTGTTAATTTATCATAATTGTTACAGTCAATGTCACTGGCGAAATATTTAACTCTGCAATAACATAACAACTGCGATGACTCATTGAGTTTAAAAACTCACGAATTATGTTTATATTACTCTGTTATTCCGAACTCAATATCAAACTGTATAAAACTTAATATCCTCTACTTCCTTGAGTAAATACCTACCATCTGGCATCTAGTTTTAACTTAATTTTTCGATTTTTTATTCGATCAACTTTGATGACTCACCTCATCTCTAAAATATGACGAATTTTACTGTCTCGTAGCGATGTCATCATCCATTCAAGTATATTTTGGATCGTATAGGAAAACAAATGAACTCGCAGCATAAATGAACCCTGACCGGAAAACTAATTTTGTCCCTACGCTAATCAAGCTAATTGTTCATCCAACAGTTTTGTTAAAGAATTTACAAGAACACGTTCATAAAACGTTTCGTGTAAATTATATGTGGGTTCTTATTTGTTTAGGTTACCAACAAACAAATGATTGCACCAATTGTACCAACATAAGGTTTTTTTTACGTTTCTTACTAATCACTTTAAGTTTCTAAAAGCTTATCGCCATTTTAAGATAAAGGTTAAAACTAAAATTTTTATCACCTTTTTCTTTGAAAACCTAAATGCTCGACACTTCTACAAAACACTTGAATTTATCTAAATTGTTCAAAGGTCTACATCAGTCGTCATGTCGATAATTGTTAACGTCATTAACATATCTACTGCAACCAAATTGTTGTTTTTACAATGTTTCTATTTTTTACGCGACTGCGGCAGAACGAGGGTCAAGGTTTTCTTTGATAGCTAGAACTTTTATTAAATAAGTGAATAACCTGTAAGCATTCCTTAACTGACGGCTTGCAAATCTAAGAGCATAAAGTCTTATCAACAGCCAGCCACATAAGATCTTCCACAATCTAGTTAAAATCAGATGAAGTAACCAACATTATCAAAATATGTATTTACTAGAAAAAAATACCTAAAATAGAGTCATTGCAAATCCCAGGAGTACCTAAGTAAATATTCCTTACATTCAATTTCTACAAGTATAAAATCTTCATTAACCAGACAATAGCCAATCAAGTGAAGTGCCGTAGAATGGCGATCGATACACAAATTTCCTGGGCAACCCCATTTTCCAATATCCGTTCTTCAGAACAAACTACTCAGCAAATAAAAACTAACGGCTAATAACATTATAGTGGAAGCGACGTTGTTATATTATGATCTATTTGCCTTATTAAACACACACGAGTTAATAAAAACACACGTGAATATTACGTTTCTACAGTTACAGCAGCATAGGTATACAGTTTTTTTGCAAAACTAAATATCAACATACTAAATGTAAAAAAATGCAACCCGTGTAACATTGCAGTACTTACTTATGTGTTTTCAAAATAAACTAAAATATGCATAACATTATGAACCCATTCTTGGCTAGCAAATCAGACTGTAAATATTCTACACAGTCCTATTTTATTTGTCCACTATTTTCTCATGTCTTAAGAAATACTCTATCCACAATAAATCTATTCACATACCTAATTAGCATACTTCCAAAAATAACTCTTATTTCATCCAAATACGAGTGCAATAAAACAAAAAGTTGCAACATCAATTGCAAGAGCAGCAATAAAAGGGTTTAACTGCAAATCCGTCGCCGATTGGGGCTGAGACACGGATGACGTCACTGTTCCCGGGAACAAGTCTAGTCTAAACCCATCTTTTACTGTCTACATTCTGTCTCTCAAATCAATATTAGCCTGTGAGATTGTTCTAAGGAAGGACCGCGTCGAAAAAGGATTGAGAATAGAAAAAGGATGGCTGAAAGTCAGCAAATACCTGACCTCTCTTCTTGTTTGTAAGAAACAGGGCGAAGTCTTATGAAAAAACACAGTTGCACATTACCAAACAACCATATGAATGTATGTAATACCCGGTGAATCATGTGCTCATATTCAATCATTGTTATTTTTGCCTTAAATGCCCCTGCCTCTAAACCGCTTGGCTCCGTGCCATTCATATCCTTTTGTCCAAGTGCGGTAGAATAACGGCTTTAAATTTAAAGCCAGATAATATATAACGGAAGATAATTGTACGGATTTGTCCGCTGCAGACGCTATGGCGGTTCAGTTTGAGATAACTGAAATGAATTGCTTTTGAGGATATGATAGCGAAATGTGTAGGAAGATGTGGCAAAATGTATAACAGATATAACAACTATATTACTATGGTCCGTAGGTTTCAAAATTGCTTCAGATTTCGGAAAACTAGCAGCTAAAATATAAAATCAAGTCCATACGTGGCTTTCCAGACCTAGTTGAAAGTAAAAAGCCACAATATGAAATAAAGATATCATATGAATTCAGTATACCTGCCCTGTATCACGTAGGCACAAGACGCGAATAAATGGACTTCCCGGTCGCCGACGATTTACTTATGACAAATAACAAGCAAGACAGACTTCGTATCGAAAACATACAAACAAGGTTCCATGTACTGCCATACCGCATAACCGTATTATTTGTAAGGAAAACAAAACATTGCCACTACATCCGCTGCCTAAGAATATATTGCAACGAAAATAAAAGTTCCTAGACTTCTAAACTGGTTAAGTGTAAACAAATCAACTATTATCGATACAATACATTGTAATTCATCTGGAATAAACTTCCAGTTATAAGTACATTTGAGGCGCAATGAAGTGCCCTACCGACCACCAAACATCCGCGCAATCACACATTCTGAGAAATTATAAATACAACCCGCTGACCTATATCTGGGCATGTTTTATACATCAAAATGTTACACAATTTTCATGCACGTCAATGTAATCGAGGGAGCCGTTAAAATGCACTTGATGAAACCCACGCCACTGTCATCAATCATTGCTATAAGTAATAACTTGTGAACACATACTGCGCAATCCTCAATTACTTTTTACCACTTTGAAAATATGTTTTTACAAATTATTTGCATGAACTTTACACGCTTTCGACATGTCATTCGATCCCAGTTACCCTTTTGTTACGTATACTTTAAATTGAGGATAATCATAACCTCCGCGTGATTGATTGATGGTGTTACTGATCGTTGGGTAATGTTGGTATTCTGAATGGTTGAACCACGACACCTGACATTTGGACCCGCACATATGGCCCCTGTGTATGGCCCACAAGAATGACACAGTTCACATAAAAAGGTCAGGTCTGAGTCAAATTTCCAGTCAGGGGTCCAATGTCTTAAATGTCTATAGAAATTATCGGAACAATTTGTTTGTAAATTACGCTCATTTATCAGTTAATGCTTAAGTAAGCTGACATTTCGTTATCTATTTCTCAATTTATTGACACCATATTTTAATGGACCACAGCCCAGTTTTTTCTGATGATTTCTCGAAACAAATTAACGCTGTACTTGCTTCTGTTTATCAACAACTGATTGCATCAGTACATGAGTAGTACCTTGATGGTATTGCTCAATACACATGTAGCAAAAAGTATATACACTTTTACAACTTTCTATGGGTTTTGTCTAAGACAGAATCGTATTAGATCCAAGCAATTGGAGCAACTAACCCGTGACCACATGGAACTACCGATCATTTTACTATTCATAGCCCAAGCAGCATAGTGCACAAACATTGACTCGTGTCTTCCTACGCTAAAACCAGATCAATCACCTAGAAAACAAAGCTATGTTTGACGTAATCTGACACTTTTATTTTGTTGGCTTCGGGCTTTTACTCGGGATTATACACATAATGTATTTAACGATATAAGCCCTTCGTTATTGATACCTATGACGGCTGTATACTAGCTTGGCCCGTGGCTTCACGCGACTTCGTTGGTCTTGTCAACATGATCACTTAGTGACCGTAAATAAGTTCAAAATTTTTAATTATTAATCTAACAGGTGAAGAGTATTATCACTAATCTGAGTTCGTTGTTTATAACGCTTAGGTGTGCATAAAATATAGCAATTCAATTATTAAATCTTAATTAAGTATTATAAATCAATCTCGGTGGTTTTGAGACAATCTTGTACCTACTGTTTCTGCTGTCCATCAGATTACCAAAGCTCAATTAAAAGACATTATTCAGAAGAACCGAGACTTCAGGGTGACTATGAATAACTCTACAAAAAACCTATTAGTATCGTTATCAGGCCAAAATAATCGATTAAAAACTGCATCGAACGCACTTTTTTTTAGCGATAGAGTTGCAGCCGCCGCCACCTGACCATGACATGAAATGCACTAAGTAACTAATTACGAAATCGTTTTACACAACTAAGATTCTTGCGAACAACTATTAAATTAATTGAACTGTGCGCTTGAGAAATTATTTTATATGAGTATACCACTTAAAATCATATAAAACAGCTGAACAATAAAATATGTAGTTACTTAAGACTACGGCGAAAGGATGTTTCAGACTTATTGCGTCTTCGTCACGCATCGCTACCGAAATTTTTTTACCATTGCCAAAAGTCTAGAAAATTTCATGTTTTCTAAAAACTCACCGATGTCATGACTTCAAAAGGAAATAAATATCAAAATAAATAAAATCCGTTGTTTTCGCATTTCTATAAACACCTAGTATATACATATAGCTAGTTATCCGCTTAAAGTAACAAACTTGTTGATAAAAGGCGTGGCAAACAATAAAATTGGTGCTAAAACTTTCTAAACAATAAGAGTCCGTAGCAATCTTACCTACGTCATCATCCTCCGAGCCTTTTTCCCAGCTATGTTGGGGTCGGCTTCCAGTCTAACCGGATTCAGCTGAGTACCAGTGCTTTACAAGAAGCGACTGCCTATCTGACCTCCTCAACCCAGTTACCCGGGCAACCTGATACCCCTTGGTTAGACTGGTGTCAGACTTACTGGCTTCTGACTACCCGTAACGACTGCCAAGGATGTTCGATGACAGCCGGGACCTACAGTTTAACGTGCCATCCGAAACACAGTCAATGGTGTCTAAGATATACTTAGAAAGTACATACAAACTTAGAATATAGCAATCTTACCTACGTATATGCTAGATATACAGTAAATAAGATAGTAAGGAATATAAGGGAAATTATAGGCGTAAAGTACAAAGTGCTACAATGCTATCAGAGCTAGCAATTTCGTCGCCTACAAACAAACCCAAGTAACTGGTTCCCTTTAGTTCAGCATTGCTACTTACGACATAGATATAGGTAACTGCTATTCTGCATCTTAGTATATTTATAAAGAGATCTTACGTATCAAGTTACGTTTTACAAAATAGTGCTAAGACTAAGTATCTCGTAATAAACACCTCAAAATGTTAAGCTTTAGACGGTTTTGCATTTAACTTGAAGTCTTCTAGATAATCAAATGAGTCGTTTTGCTTCGGTCATAAAGTTATGTATGAATATGTCCTGTTTTACAGAATCCTTAACGTAGATAGTCGAAGAATAACTTTCGCAAAACACTTAATGTTGACGCTCTTAATGAAAGGTGCCGTAATAAATTCACTGAAAAACATGGTATCAATATTAATTAAACAATTAACAGAGCTCAAAACAGCTGTTCAATAAATAAAGACAGTACAGATCGATGACTCGCACAGCTAATTACACTGATAAGAATAAAAACGGGAACACCCAAAAACGGTTGGTGTGAAAAATTAAAACATCCCATTGCATATCAATCAATGCAATTAACGTGCGCTCCACTTACCTATTAACATGTTTTAAACATTTTTTAACACTGAACGCGTAAAACATCTCAGTTTTTATGTTACCATGTGTTGCGCAAGATTTACCTTTAAAAATTGGTATTACAAAGGGCATGTTATTTCATGTTGGTCGGCCAGTTAATAAGATAACGCAATCAACTTACAGCTGTCTAGGTATAATTGAGTGTCTGGCAACACTGGTGTTTATTGCCTACCGTGGATCTCTCAACACTGCGTTGTTTATTTAAAATGAATTTTATGGATCCAGTTTTATTAAATCTGACTTTGAAGAAGATTTTTTAAAGTCTGGGACACAGGTTTTCTCCTTAAATATATCTTAATCCATATAATAATTTACAAACAGGTGATTATGTAGTTAATTAATGAATTAGTTTACACATAGCTTAAACAAATCATTTGAGTGGTATCGTGCCCTTAAAGTCTGTTATAATTGCTGATTGGTAGAGTACTTATGTAACGAGAAGACCAACGTTGTCTATTTACATCTGTTATTTCATTTGATCTAAATAAACGGTAGGTTCTTAAATGAATGAATTTTCCATTGTTTTATACATTATGTAGGTACATTATACGAAGATGGTGTAGGTGTGGTGACTGGTTTTAGACAGGGAAATGTATCATGGATCATAGCAGAAATTGTTTCATAATTTTATCTTCCATTTTACTTAGGCATACAAAAGTCGTGGTGGCCTAGTGGGCAAAGAACCAACCTCTCGAGTATGAGGGCGCGGGTTCGATTCCAGGTCAGGCAAGTACCAATGCAACTTTTCTAAGTTTGTATGTACTTTCTAAGTATATCTTAGACACCAATGACTGTGTTTCGGATGGCACGTTAAACTGTAGGTCCCGGCTGTCATTGAACATCCTTGGCAGTCGTTACGGGTAGTCAGAAGCCAGTAAGTCTGACACCAGTCTAACCAAGGGGTATCGGGTTGCCCGGGTAACTGGGTTGAGGAGGTCAGATAGGCAGTCGCTTCTTGTAAAGCACTGGTACTCAGCTGAATCCGGTTAGACTGGAAGCCGACCCCAACATAGTTTGGGAAAACGGCTCGGAGGATGATGATGATTTTACTTAGGCATACAGTATCTACCATTGCATTGCATCTATGTAAAGTGAATTACCAGGGTACTATCAGACATAGACGTTAGTTGTTTTTGGATAATTACTGTGTCCTAAGACCAGTAGAAGTATATTAATAATTCGTCGTTTAAAATCTAATGTCATTTATCGTATTCGGGTTTCTCAGAAACGGGATACTCACGGAATAATCGGTTTCATTGGCTCAGCCATAACGGATGTAGAAACCAATTAAATTAAATATAAAAATACCTCATTAACCACTATCTCCATTCCGTAATTTATGTTTCTTAATGCTTATCTGTGCTCTTACCTTGACAGTAATCAATTCCTTGATCTCCTCCGAACATCTGGATTAGAAGTAGTCGATACCCTTTCTTCGATAGATAGGCCATTTCACGCTGTTTTTTTTTTTTCAAATCGATAGTTCCTGAGACTTGCGCTTTCAAACAAACAAACTCCACCGCTTTAATTTGCAAAAAAATGAGTACATTATGCAGTCTTCAAGTAAAAACTCAACTCAGCATTATAAAGTTGGCATGAACCCCAGACGGCAAATATTCTAGTTTAGTAAAAGTCCCTTGAAATATCTTGATGATACTTAATCCCTGCATTCGTACGTTCGTCCTCTTTTTGGAATTCTCGCATCGCCACAGTGGTTTACTCTTAAAGTGTCTGTTTTATTTTAATACTTGAAAATAACTTCTTACTAAGTTTCTCGGCTTTGTCTTGTGATTATTTCATGTTTGCTTTTATGTGCATTATTTAATGTTACTTAGTTAATTAACTGAAATATAGTGGTCACGAAATGCCATAATATGAATCGCCTTCTATTACACTGTAAGGGCCGTTCCCAAGATTACTATGCTTAGTAGACATGAGAAAGAGTTACCGCGGCCCTGGTACATAAAAGGCCTACGACGGAACACGACGGTTTTCTATCTTCATATAAATATAAAATGGTAATAATCATTTGATGATTTTTGACGTCGTTAAAAATTACAGACTTCTATCTTTAGTAAACCAATAAAAAAATAGATAGAATATTGGGAAGGGCCGTAAGGGGCGTAAAACTAAATCTAGTTACTGCCTTAACTTCAAAAGTTTGTCCGTAAAATATTGGTACAATTCCGCATTTCTTTTCCACGTTGACTCAGACTTCGGATATTGTACGAAGAGACAACATTTAGAGTGATGTACAAATATTTGGATTTCAGCCAGCGACTCATTGATTTTTCTACAAACTTGTTTACTAGTCTGGGAGTTCCTTTGCAATTCTCTTGAATTTCACACAAAAGCCGTTGACCTGTCACAGAATGTAGGAGGAAAATGACCTGTGATATTTTATTTATTTTTAATAACAAAAGTATGTCGGCGTTTAGTTTTTTTTTTCTTTTTGTACGTGGCACATGTAGTGTGTCAAAATGTTGGTAGGATTTCAATTTTGGACTGGCAGTGTTTGACATCGGTTCATCAGTCGTTATTGAAATACGGAAAATCAGAGCCAGTTTTCACTCAAAAACAAACAGACTTACTTTACGTGAAACTAAGTCAAACATGACGTTAAAAACACCTATACTCCGCGCGGCGAATCATGATCCGTATGACGTTTCAACTGACAGTAGTAATAGTGATGCGAAACTTCGATAAAATTCTGTTAGGCAAAGGTCATGTCATTCAGCCAGGTCATTCAACGGCTTTATTATATTTTATTTTAGTGTACATTAATTTTTATTAAAATTGCACAATTTAAAGAGAAGAATTTTTAGAATTCTTTTTGAATTTAATTTTAAAGAATTCATAATTTCCAGCTTTATGGAAAAATATTTAAAAGGAGGCCACAGACCTACCGCTTTTTTTTTTATTCAGTCATGTCAGATTCAGATTGATTAAATAAAACCGACTTCCAAAAACACTAAAAAGCAAAAAAAAACTAATTTTAGGTGCATCGGCCTAGAAGTCGGTGTCTAATGGATGTTACTAAGTTAATTTTGCCACCGACTTGTAGGCCGATGCACCTAAAATTAGTTTTTTTTTGCTTTTTAGTGTTTTTGGAAGTCGGTTTAATTTTTTTTGTAAAAAAGTTTTTTATTTACTGCTTTTCAGTGATACGAATAGTTGTCACTATCCATATAAGTGGAAAGTTCTCATCAATATAAAGAATATAAGCCCAAATACGAGATATTTTACATATTCAGTTGTCGAGTCCCCTCGACCTTCTCTGGTCTCCATCATCAGGTCAGCTCCAAACCTTTACTGTTGCAAAGGTCTCGTCAATACAAATAATATAAGCCCAAACACGAGGTAGTTTACATATTCAGTTGTCGAGTTCCCTCGACCCTCTCTGGTCTCCATCATCAGGTCAGCTCCAAACCTTCACTGTTGAATAGTACTTTTAGGCATACACTTGAATGTCAAGTTTTTACCCTATGTATGCCTACAACTTTCGAAGGTTGCCCTCGATTTCTCAGGGTTTCCATCATCAGATCCTGACCTGATGACAATGGGACCAACTGGCAGCTATTTCGCGTCGAACAAAAAAAGAATCACGCAAATCGGTCTATAAACCTCGGAGTAATAGATGTACATACATAGAAAAAAAAAAAAAAACATACCGGCCGAATTGAGAACCTCCTCCTTTTTGGGAAGTCGGTTAAAAATACAAATATACTGTGTTTTTTTTTACTCAAAGCATTTGTAAATTTTTTCCTACAAATTATCGATATATTGTTTATCGATGTGTCCCTTTTTTTCGATAACAGCTTGGCGACGTAACTTTTGCAGCACGTACCATGTACATTTGCATTGATTTTTTTTCCATTATTTTCGAACATTACGTAATAATTTCTTAATATTCATTTTTATTATTAAAAAACGTACACAATTATGATTTTTTTGAATTTTTAATGGGCCTGTAAAGGATTTGTTGTGACAGGACGTCACTAAAATGTTAAGCGCTACCGAACTGTCATAGGGATCATCATTGGCCGCGCGGGGTATACAAAAAATTCTTCGAAATTAACTCCACTTACATTTTACCAGGAAATTGTGTTGTAAATAATTAAAATACTAATTATTTTATTTAGAACAGAAAAACAACTTCTGGTTACAGATATAAAACGCCAAGACTACGTAGGGAGTGCAAAAATACATTCTAAGAATAAATTTTATAGAGAAATAAAACCACAGAAAATGACTATAGTATGGAATTACCGAGAAAAGTATGATGCGGGTGATCTCATTACCTATTGGTGAACCAACAATAACTTTTGTCTTCTAAAATAATAAGGGTTAAAGCAACCATTGTTCTAGTTCGTCCTATGAGCTGACTTTTGTGTTCCATTCAGTGTTTACAATATATAAAAATAATAATGTCATCAACGCATTGTTTTCATCTAATATCACAATATGACACATGATTTCATTGAGATTTCTGAAACTAAGAAACAATGATGGAAACAATAGTCTACAAATATTAGGTTCGCTTCAATAAGCTAACGGTGAACTTATAAACCTACCTACATAGGTACCTATAATTACACTTTACTAAATGGTTAAAAACATCAATCGAAAACCTAAACTTAGTTTGTACCGAACTTCTAACCACAATTAATATACATTGAAGTCTCTTATTTGGAAAAGGCGAATAACGAAAGCGAGGCAAGAATATCTCGAAAACCAAAACGCTTGCATTTGATTCGAGTATTATCTCAATCAAGCGACTATTGATCTCGTAGCAAAAACTCCACACGAGAACAACATAATCAGATTCTACACTTATATGTTTATTATTTTTATTTACGTTAAACTGGTTGGAGTGGCTGGTGATGTCGCAACAGGGAGACAACCTTTCTATAAGCAGTCATATCGCCTACCGCCCACACGCGATCGCTAGAGATGTACCTGCTATAATAGAGTTCGTTAAAAACTATCGATAATTTGAAAATCTTGATCTCTAATGCCTTTGTTTTTAATTGCAGAGCTTGCATATAGATAAGGGAATTTTGCAGCTGTGACTTGGAAAAAAATTATATACTCTACCTATGTATGTTATAGTTTGATGGACCTTTGAAGACACGAATATAAATTAATTTTATATTGATTGCTTCCTAATGGAATTTTACAAATAATAATTATTGTCATCGATGTTTTGTCATAAGGTTTAAGGCGAACTCAACCTAAATGTAAATTCTTACGCAAAACCACAAATCAAGTACTCAATAAACAACCATATGCGACTGATAGTCTATTTCCGTAGTGTTCGTCAACAGAACCCAACGCAAACCACTGCGATAAGGGCGAGTCAAGAATTTTATCACGGCCTTAGAGCTATTAACTTTAATTTATTTTGTAATTAATGTACAAATAAATACGGAGAAACCCATCGATCATTAAGTCGCCACTAAATTACAAATGTCATTTGAATTAATCGATTTTTTTGACAGCTGAGCACAGCCCTAGTCGAAAACTCGAAACCTACTTCCGTATTTTATGGTATCGCTCTCTCAGTCGTGCATACAAGAGAGGTGTGATGCAGTGTCTGATCAGCTGAGGTTGAGAGCAATCTTGAAGATCTGACACCCACGGAGCGCTTTGTACGCCCTAACGGCTATTAAGGGTTTATTGCTCTCTCACAATAAAATAATGAGCCGCAATACTCCGTGACTGCAGTTCACAGAGATTAAATTTTTTTCTGCCCCACATTCTTCAGAACAAAATGCGTTTACGTTGTTAAGATACGGCTTTGAGGCTAGCCAATTATGCCCATGTTTGTGTTTTCAAGTGGCTAATAATTTAACCCAGTAGGTACTCGGTTATCAAACAGGTTTCCTCAATCCGTTTACGCGTATCTATGGTTACCTAAAGATAGACTATGGAAGGTTGAGTTACGTTCTAGCTGTGGCAACCACATAAATTGGTTTTGAAGTTAATATAATTGAGTTAATTCATAGAAGATTGACCCAGAGTCGATACATATTTCGAATATTTATGTTATGAATCCTATCAGTAATATGGGACCATATGCATTAAAATAACAGATAAAATTTTAAATAAATTAAACCAGTTTCTATAAAATCGCCCCGTATGAGAATATTATTATAATAATGATCTTTAAGCTCTCCTGTTGTGAACCGCATTCCTTGTGTAGTACGTTTTCGCGTGGGTGTCGAACCCCACACCCATCGTTTCTTGCATTATAATTATCTGGAACGGCTAAGCCCAGACTATAGTTTATGTCAATTTGTAAGTTACTCCCATAAATTAACTCTACATTTATTTATACGTTAGTTACCTCAGGCGGCGACGGGTACTTAAAATTACCTTATTTATATGGCAGACTCTTCGTTCTTACTGGTGGCCTCAACCAACGTAAGTTCACATGCACAAGTCATTAAGGCCTTTAATCTTATGTAGTTATAGTCTACCAGAAAATACATACAACAACTTATTTCTAGTTTCAACTGAAGATATGTACGGACCATAGTCTCCAAACCCTTTACCATACCTGTATCTGTATACAAAATATCCTGCAGCTATAGGTACCTAAGCACTTGCGCAAGAAGCTCAAAGTTTACATCAAGAATCGAGAATATAATACCTCGGGGCTAAATCGCAAACACCTTACATAATCGGAAAATGCAGAACGCAAATCGATCTTGCAAAACAGCCTATAACAACCGTCGATAATTTATCATCTCGCGAAACCAGGTAGCAATATCGATGTATCTGTTTACAACTCTACAATAACTGAGTAGATTTACTGCGGATTGCAATAACCGAACCATCTGTTGTTTTTCGATTGGAGATTGTTTGACATCTTTACTAATATTATTAAAAATATATATATTTGGCTAATGGCTCCGACAATACCGAACCTATTCGAAAAATTCTTTCACTGTTGGAAGGCTACACTCACACCGGTACGGATAGTACTGAGTTTATGTATTTTGGTGATTTATATGAAGCTTATATCAAAACTCAATCTCCAATCCCAAAACAAGGGATGGATCGCTTATTGCAATCCGCAGTTACTCGTAACTTTTCCATAGGATTATTCATGCGTCCTTCATACACCATCTCTAGTAACAATGTGTTTAATGAAGGCAGTAAGATGTAGGTACTTGCAAGTAAGCTGCCAACTTGGTCATTACTTGTATACTTGTACCAGTCGATAGCTGGCGCCAGGCTGCGCATTAAACATGGAAATATGCTGTACGGATATGCCTTTTATGTATCGATAAAGAATTAAAAATGGTAGTGGATTTTCCATTATTTTAAAAATCGTTAATGATTCTTGTTGTATTATGTAAAAGTTTGTTCAATCCTGCAATAATAATTACATTTTTGGTTATAATACTTTTGTGGCTGAATTTCAATGGCAACTATGCCATCAACAACCTAAGAAATTATTATTATTTTCCTTATTAAAACTTACACCTAACCTAAAGGCATTAAACGCTATTAACCGAAAATCGTGTCTCATTTATTTATGTCGCTAATTAATGTCATTAGCAACAGTGGCAGTATGCCAATAAGAACTCGTTTAACAAGACTGAGTTTTAAGTAAGTAGCTAATAGGCAACCAAAAGACAAAACATCAATGAGTGTTTGATCTATGAACATCTATGAAATTATTACAACCCAAATATGTACAAACACAACCGTAAAATAAGCTCCAATGACGAAATACTACAGTCAAATGACAGCAAAAACAAAAAAGCATAACCTTCGCGCTTAAACAAGGATAAAATCAGTCTTACAGGGCACGCTCTACTTGCAACGAATTTCACGCCCTTGTCACATCTAGTTAACACGTTACCGTTGTCATTTCAACCAGTTTCAATCTGAACGGCATCATTTAACTTTGCAATATGTATAATTACAAGTCTAGGAACAACACTCCATATATAGCAGAATTATATATTACATAGCAGAGTTGCAACACATTCCTTTGTTCATAATAATATGGTTATAATTGGATACGATATTAGATTTATGCCGTGTAAATAAATAAATTAGTAGGCAAGTAAGACTTATAAGGTGGTAAAGTGACATCAAGTTTAATGAACAAAGGATAATTAATTAATGTTATTTAAAGGGACTATAATTTACATTTAAACTACAGCACTTAAAATAACTTCATATTTTGTTAAGAAATACGAAACCAAATTCGAAATCAACTGCCTAATATTTTTTGGCAACAATTTGACATAAGCAGCACCTGGAGTATACGTAAAAGAAAAAAAAAAGCTTAACTGGCACCTGGCATATAAGAAAAATAAAAAAAAAGCTTTAATTGGTAGGTATGCAAAAAGGCAAAGTGCCAAATCTCATTCAAAGTGTCCCAGGACTTAAAGCGCTTTCAAACGCACCTGCCTCTTACATTAAACATAGTAGAAAACGGGACACGAAGCACCAGTACTTTGTATTTGATTTGTACTTTCGATTAGTGTAGAACTGGACACATTGTTTATGTGAGAAACAGTAGGAATATAGAGATAGGTTATACAGTTTCTGCTCTCTTAGTTCTGTTGGTCATCTTAATTCCAGATCATCCTAATTTGCTGCTCAGAAGCCGGCTATTAGAGATTTTTAAATGTTACCATAAGCTTATTGCCGAGTAGTAAAGTTATTAAATGACACCTATACAGACTTTAGCCTTAAAATTATAGTGTTATAGGTACTCCACTCAAATTCCAAGGGACCTACTTTCAGATGAAAAGCCTGTCCTTTGTCAGGCTCCACACTATTCGTCTAAGTTGCCTTAATTTAAATTGGTTAGGTAGTTAGGGCATGAAAACGCGACAAAGTCACTCTCGCACTTACAAAATAAGTAAGTAAGAATTAAGCCATAATCCAGGAAATATGTTTTTCTTTTGACTAATTACCTAATTTCCCTTTGTTACAGTCAAAGCACTGCTACTTAACGACGGCCACTGAAGATGGTACGTGTCCCAGCGCTCTCGAGAAGCCTCACATTGAGAAAGAAGTGACGAAGCCTGGAGTAGCCATCCAGCCGGTCTATGCAGAGAGAACGCTGCTGATCAACAAGCCAACCAAGATTGATATCACGTACAACGCAAGTGCTAAAATGGCGGTAAGGATTCCAATTAATTGAATTTTGTCATATCATCAACTCTCGCGCCCTTTCCCAACTATGTTGGGGTCGGCTTCCAGTCTAACCGAATGTAGCTGTACCGGTGTTTTACAAGGAGCGACTGCTTATCTGATCTCCTCAACCCAATTACCCGGGCAATCCATTATTATTTGAGTCTTATAAAATTTGATCAAGATTAGGGACAGGAAAGTTACAATTAAAAATAATACGCTCCGTATATCTATACTATCTATACTAATATTATAAAGCTGTAGAGTTTGTTTGTTTGTTTGTTTGTTTGAACGCGCTAATCTCAGGAACTACTGGTCCGATTTGAAAATTTCTTTCGGTGTTAGATAGCCAATTTATCGAGGAAGGCTATAGGCTACTTTTTATCCCGGTACGGGAAGTAGTTCCCACGGGATGCGGGTGAAACCGCTGGCAGAAGCTAGTAGGTAATAAGAACTATTAAATGTGAAGTAAGTAAATAGAGTAATGTGTATAGTAACGTTAGCACAGGCTGAATATCGGAACCCCCAAGAAGTTCCGCTCCTCGGCATCAGAAAAGGTCAAGTAGAACTAAGAATAGAAGATATTTATAGAAAGTACTGACACTATTGTGATAATCGACACTACTGACGTATAATTTGATAAACTTGATGAAGACAAGCCAGCTTTAGAACATAACGTAATACGAGTAAGTTCAGAATAGCTTTTGTCCATATAAGATTTAAATGTACTTAAGACGAACAAATTCTGACAATTAACCTAAATTGTTTCTTGCTTACAAATATGATATGGTTGTTGAAGCTAATGTTAATTTCATAGCTCATTATCGTAAGGGCACAGATGTCTGAGTGACTAAAATTGTTAAGTATATTCGTACGTGACCACATGACAGTTTTAGCTAATGATTTAATTAAATATGCACGTGTTTCTGCAATATATTCATTGAGATTGATAGTCAGTTTTATATAAAAATAGATATATAAATTATTACATACCAATCTTATTATTAGACCGTGTGACATGAACACGATTTTATGGATTGTCTTCAGTTATTGCTGGATTGATGAGGATAATAGAGAATTTTATTTCTCTTCTTAAGAGGACGAATTGGACATTTTGGCGCCAAGGATCTCAATTTTTCTCAGTAAATACAAAACGGATCAAAATACAACTTGGTTACCTGAAAGTTCATGATAAAAACCTTATTTTGTTAGACTTCAAAATATGATTAGGTAACTTTTATAACAGATAAAAATATATCAAACATACCTATTTTTAAAAAGAGATTCACATATTATGGGCAAACGGGACCGATTTAAAAGCCTCTTAACTTTTTTAGTAGTTGAGTATATACATAATCTTTAAAATTGTAGAAGGAATTTTTATCAAATTATCATTTCTAAATAATAAAATTACAAAACCATTTTGTCGCTTACGACTTTTAGTTATAAGCTAGCGCGCGTATTGTAATCCTCGCCCCGCTCAGACGCTCCGACCCCTTTTGGCGCCTTAGGTGCGCGTGCCGGTTATGGAATTATTGTTTACCATCTCGTCGCCTTAATTATAAGTATTTTTACTCATATATCATTTACTCATATAGTAATATATACATAAAAAATAAATGGTAGGTAATTCCCTAATGTGTTACTTAAATATGAAATAGAACAGTTACATTGCGCAATCAAATGCATGAATCATTTGAAAACCTAACTTAAAAAATCCCGCGCTGACTCAAAATGACTGTGCTAACTTTCCAACGCAAACATCACATTTATAAAAAAATACTTCAAAGCAAATATTCTTTGGTTTATTTAACCTTTTTCCCATAACGGTAGCAAGCATGAGGAAGCAAATAAATATCATTCTAACAGTATCATGTCACAGTAATATCAGAATTAGCGTCTACTCTTCCCTTTCAAATAATTACGACAATTATAATAATTACTGACTATTTTATAATGACAGTATAATTATCATTACGCTTTAATAGTCGTGTTCTCTTTATGATTATGATAGTAGTCATGGGATGAAGCTTAAATGTCGGTTAAGGGTACCACTGGCATCAATGCGGTGGCTAAGTTTCGAAACCGTTTATTAAACTGAACTGCAGACTTACTTAATACTGTAATTATTAAACATTCTCTGTTCAGCCTGAAAAAGATTTAGTTAAAAAAGATTAAAATCAAACGATATTTGTGGGAATTCATAATTCTCCATAAAACTATTTATATACAAATTACGTTAAGTACATAAACTTAAAATAATTATGTAATTTCCCTATAGGTACTTACTACAATTAATAAAATATGTTGTAAAACCGTTGCAATAATGTGTCATGGTAATGTACATATTGTACAAAGGACTTTATTCCCCTATCTTATAACGACAACGCAAAATCGAACAACATCGCATCGAACATATGTATTATTCGAAACCAAACTATGACTCACAATCAATACACTTGTACTTAAATCCACATCCTCTGTTGAAATTCCCTCATTATTAAACAAAATATAGGTAACTATTTTAATGTTTATTCTTGCAGCCGGAGTTGAAGATGGTATACTCGACGCAGACCTACAATGTCGAGTTAATGGAGTACGCAACTGAGTGTTCTGGTGACACCTGTACCTCCACAATCCAGGCTAAGGCTGCCACGAACTTCTGTAACGTCACTGGAGGCATTTCTGAGTATATCGAAGTGACTTTCGACGTGGGATTAAGTGAGAAGGCCAGGATTAAGTACAAAGTGCCTTGCGCCTGTCCCTGCAGTGAGGAGGTCGAAACGGGATCGGTTTACTGTAGCAAAAATGGGGACTTCTCTTGTGGAGCCTGCACGTGTAATTCTGGATGGTATGTATATCGTCTTTTTTGTATTAATTTGTTCTATGTTTCATGATTTAGTAGATACGGACCCTTTTTCAGATATCAAACCAAATACCATGTGAAGTAGTGCATGATACCTAAAGTTCAATTTTAATAAGAATATTTTTATTAAATAGGAACAATGTCGTCAAGTTTATTAATCACACTCAAACACAAAAACAGCCTTATTCAGCAAAAGTCAAATTTAACCTTTTGGTAATTTAGGTACTTATACTAACTGGAAAAAACGACATTGAAATAACACTTTACTTTGCAAATCCAAGGAAAACACGTCGTGTTTGTACTTACGGTATTTAAGCAAACGCTGAATTAATTGACTTACAGAGTTCAAACATTTATATAGACTTATATTAAGTATTAAGACAGATGCTGTAAGTTGGGTACACGAGGAAAAGAAAGATGAGGTTAATTTTTGTCACCAATTTACGATGCCATAAAACTCAAAAGTCTAATGAGACCTAATGTAATAGACCTAGTACTAGAAAGCAAATGAAGAGAAACAGTAGACTCAAAAATAAGTACTCTAACAGTCGTAAAATAACAGCTTGTACGTAAACATAATAAACTTGTCGTACTCTCGTAAACAACTAACAAGACTATACTACAAAATAATACTAAATAATTTTCACGTGATAAATTATATTATTAAGAGTACCAGACAAAAAAAATACCAAAAAAAAATTTAGACTCACACTTAACGGTATTCCATGTAAAGTTCACAAAGGTGAACCAAATAACCGAAATTACATAACTTAATTAAGCAATTAATAACCTTTAATCTTAAACATTAAGGTCGAATTTAGCAAAGCTAGTATCAGCATCAAAATTTTTAAGTTGAACCCAACAAAAACATCTTTGTTCGAACATCGATGTGGAGTTAATTGTGGCATAAGAGTGCCGCTTTAGCTCCTTGTAGCTGGGTTATTAAAAATGCTCCATTAATACACTACATTCGTATGAGCAGCTGCATCTCAAAAACTAATTATTCTAATGCATTTTTTCCATTATATTGCGGCGAATATTGTAATGAAGAGAAATCGTCGTATAAGTGATTAATTGTTAAGAGATTTTATTTATTTAAAGCTCTAAGTGTGATTTATAATGACATAACTACAGTGCTTTAAAAACTGACAATGTTTTAAGGGAACTATATAAAAAAAAAATCAAAATACCATTCTACCAAAGTCTACCAAAATTCTTAAACAAAGAATTATTTTTAAGTATCACCTTATTAAGTCTTACCTATAACATTATCATGCAAACCTTGCAATTTCACATATCTATTTAGAGCTTAAGTGTATATTATAACGAGCATTAAGTCTATAACAACGTTCTGATATGGCAGGCACCAGGATGTCCGTCACTAATGGACCGATACTCGATTAGCTAACGATTATTATCGATAACCCCGTTTACCGTTAAAGAATGCCCAGTGTAGTCTAGCTTTAACTATACTTAGAATAATATAGCGATTGTATTGGTGTGGTGCAAATTATAATCTGTTTCGTATAGATATTTTGGAAGTTGTTTAACAAATTTTGAATATTTGTTGTTATAATATTGTCAACGTATTCGATTAAAACACAAAATTAAGAACACACAAAATTAACTAAGTAACATTAATCACTAAATAAAAATAGATTATCTTTCAGCATGTTTTCTAGTTGAAATCTTTCAAGGAGAAAATAATCATTCTCAACGGAATATCTAAGATCACTTCAGACGGCCATTCTAAATACATTGAACAAAAAAGCTGTAAAGTAGCACTCAGTAACTGTAATGTCATTTTGATGGAGACATCATTACTTACCGTGTCGTTTTATTGTACAGGACCGGCGAGTTTTGCGAAATCAACATTTGTTCGAAACGTGGTGATGTTGTCCAATGTTCTCTGAACCCAAGAAAACCTGTAAGTATTCTGACGACTATACTTCATTTACTTAAAATGTATTTCTGAATACTTTCTTCCTTTTCCTTTATTTTATATTATACCGATATGTACGTACTAAGTCATGCATGTCGTTCAATTTTAAAATTACCTTTAGTTGAAGTCCCGGCTATAATTGGTCTCCACAGTTTAATTATATTTCCCGATTTCGCAATCTTAAACTTTCTTCAATCGTCTCACCACCAACAATTTCTAGGACGAATGCTCTGGCAACGGTTACTGCAGTGAATGCGAGACTTGCATCTGTTACACCGACCGGGAGGGCTCCCAGTACTTCGACCAAGAGAACAACTGCGAGGACCTCTGCATGTCCATCACCAATGGCGATTGTGAAGACTGCCTCGTCACCGACACCTTGGGAGAATGCAACAAATGCTCTGAAATCACCATCGAAAAATTAAATCGATCCATAACTGATGAAAGGGATTATAAGAATAGAAAAGTCTGGGTGTCTTGCAAAGCTGACCTTGATGACTGTGGCCCCATTGAGTACTATGCGAGACAGGATGAGAGTAAACAGAAATATGTTATGATGGTCAAGCATTGCAATGAAATAATTTCTGAAGCTTTGGTGCCCAGTGAAACTAAAGGTGAGTCTTATTTTTTGTCATACTGTTTAAAAAATTTCTACGGGGCCTGAAACTTCTATGTTCTAGTTTAGAAAGAACTTCGACGAAATATTGCAAAAACTCAAATTACTCAACAATTGCCAGATTATACCGCATGAACGTGACGAACTGAATACAAGAGCAACACATTTATAACGAAATTGCCACACAGCGAATTCCACGTTACTTCGTATCTCATTTGGCTTACTTTGAACAATAACCTTTTTATGAATGAATGTAAAGTAAATTTTAATTTCATAAATACACCACAGTTTTCAATTATGAACCTTAATAAGAGGTTGTAGAGTCCTTTCTTGAATGTTTACTTCTTCAAAATTTACACAGATGTGTTCAATAATTCCAGCTTTATGACATGACAAAACAAATACTCGTACATGCTCCCTGACACCAGCTGCATATCAGTCGCTTTCTAAGAACAACATAATTATATTTATCACATTATGCTCCTGTTCTATCATTGTTATTAAAACAATCATGTCCACTTGCATCGTTTGTTTGTGGCTATAGGTTATACTTTGGTACTCAAAGTCCCATATGGCAGGAAACTTCACTATTAATTAATAGTTTACAACTTTTTCTTTTGCCTGTACTTTTTTAAGAGCACGCTGCCAATAGCTTAACCTCTATTTCGACCAATAATAGGTTTAGATTCTAAAAATATAAAATAACATCACCATTCTCAGTAAATATAAGTTATCCACTTATACACAAAAGGCGGTAGTTAATGAGCACCAGGGCTGTCTTTATTTTTGGTAATTTTTTTCTTCTCTTCTAGTATTGTCATGCAACACTAGGCTTCTGAAACGCTTCTACTTTTTTTATCCCTTTTCTCTTCGTATGATGGCATATAATGTCAAAGCATTTCAGACAAGGGTCAAAAATCCAAACGTTTGTTTGATAACAATTTATCGCCCTATTGTCACTGACCTAGAAAGTTGTATCGCATTGTTACAATATTTACTCACGACTGATAAACAGTGACTACATTTGGAGATAATGGACAGACAGACAGTCGTTATAAACTGCTTACTGAATCTTCCTCACCACCCTTTTTTGGTCCCTTCAAATATTATGTAGGATAAGGAAAACAAACATTTATTTGGTCCTCTCTAAATAATATTACGGCGGGGATAAACCATTTGTGATACATCATGACATGGTTAGCTGTGGCTGTGGTAAAGCAAAATAATCTTGAGACCTCATTCCAGGGTTTAACTATCCTCACCCCTAAATAAGAATGTTCACTATCCTGTCCTTTAAAAAGCTCTCAAATTGCCGAATTTATCCCGATTGGAACAGACCCGTGACTACCAAATCAAAGTATATAAGATATTATGCATATACATTTCAATTAACCTAATACATATTTCTTAGTATTCTGCAGTTCATTTGCCCATATGAAACGGTTACCGCCTACACAAGCATTGTTTAACCAGATAAAAAGGAAAAGTGTTCGTACGTAGGTAGAACTCAAATACTACAATGAGCGATATTTGCATGTCATTATACGATGTTTATTTGTACTTAAATATAAGGAAAGTTGATTGTTTTTGCTTAGGTGTTGTAAATACCTATGTGATTAATATTTATTAGACTCATTTGTTTTTGTGAAATAATTAGGTATCCATTTTGTTTGCATTATTAGGTACTAACCTACTACATTGTCATTTCTTACCTTTCTAAAGGATTTTCCTACAGGTAAACAAAATTTATATTTACCCGTTCATTTGATTCGGGTAAGGAGATGCTAGGTGCTAATTTTCGTATTTGCTAAAAAAACAGGCTTCGATTTCTCAAATCTGAGACAAGAGTTAGGAATACCTGGCAGCTTGTGAATTCGGGTGACGTTAGTCAATTGTTTTTTAATGTAAAATTACTGGTAACTTGCCTTATTTAAATATTGAGGTATTAGGAATTATTTAAGCTTTGTGTGTAAAATTATTCTGCTCTAAACCCTTCGGTATGAATAACTAACTACCGAAAGAGATTTCGTCCGCCTCCCATGGAGTCTCCTCAATTTGTGAAAAAGTTAGGTCAAGCCTTACTTATTAAATAACCTATCTTACATTATAATATTACCAGCCCCAGATATAAACAAACTATTCAGCTTTTCAATAACAGTATACGTAATATTTCCTTATCATTTTAAAAGGTTACCATCATTAATTTACTTTCTTTCTTTCCACCAGTCCCAATAATCCTGGGAGTCCTAGGCATCGTGGCGGCTGTAGCTGCAGTAGGAGGCGTGATGCTCTGGAAACACCTCAACGCGGTGCCTCCAGTGCCTCTCAACGACCCTCAGTATCAGAACATTGATGCTGAGGACTGCACGGGAGAGAACCCCTTGTATAAGCCGCCTACGTCTTCGTTTAAGAACCCTACGTATGGAAAGTGGTAGTTATGGTGAGTAAAATTTAAACTTTTTTGTTTATGGGTGTGTTTAGACCAAACGAGCAAACAGCTAGAGTATTCTTTTAGCAGCATTTCTGCTTTTCATATAAACATTTGCAAAGCATTCTTTTGTTTTTCCTCTCCCTAAAATAATATGTGGAGATAGAATTAGAATTCGCTTGCTTAGTTTACAACACCCTGTAATCTTTAATGAAAATATTTTTCTGGAAATTTCGAATACAAAAAAGTGACTTTGTACGGACCTTTTAAAATATTGAATTAGGTGTGTGCCTCTAATGAAATAAGATGAAGAAGAAGAATAAATGCTTATATAGTGTCAAGAACATTGATGCTCTAAATATTTTTTCTTATTATCGTTATTTATGTATCGTTGCATTCATAATTAATCACACATTGCCCTCAATTTCGTAATCAGTTAGGTATTATACAAATACAATAAAAGAAAATATGTTACCATAAAACTATAATGGCTGCTATAAACCTTTTTTAGTTTAGCTTATCCTATTAAGAAGAAATAACTTCTTCAAATATTAAAATAGTAAGTTAAGAAAGGATTAACCAAAATATGAAGGTGTTCTTATTACCAAAGTATACATCTATATACATATAATAAATCTGTAAAAAAACTGTGTCTGTACATTGAATATATTAAAAAAATAATAATTGGGTGGGGTTTAGAAACAGTAATGGAACACAAATCCAAAAAAAAAAATCTGTCTGTTTGTCTGTATGTCTGTATGTCTGTATGTCTGTATGTCTGTTTGTTTGTACACGCTAATCTTCCGAACTACTGAACGGATTTCAATGATTTTTTCTTTGTTGTATTGGTATTAAGCCGGGTCAACATATGGGCTATAATTTATCTTCGAAACTTGAAGACCTGATGCAGAACTCCAACAGACAAACAAAACTTTAAGAGATACAAAAATGGTGCCATAGCAAAAATTGTTTCATGTTATGAGCATTTTCTGCTGAGATAATAAATTTGAAGATCTGGAACACCTTATGTGGAACCCCAAGAGCCCAGCTACTCTGTACCATATACAGGTATGACGTTTTAGCAAAAGTTGATCAATCTGATAAGCACTTTCTGCTGACTTATAAAAATTGAAGATCTAAAACACCTGATGTGGAATTCCAGGAGACCAGCTAGACTACAGCATATAAAGGTATGACGTTTTAGTAAAAGTTGTTCAATCTGATAAGCACTCTCTATTGACGTATAAACATCGAAGATCTGGAACACCTGATGTGGAACTTCAAGAGCTCCACTACTTTAAATGTATAGAAATGAATGTTACAAAATAGGTATGGTGAATCAAAAAAAGTAATTAGTCCGCCTTTTACATAGATAACCCTAAAATAATGAACACGTATTTTTTCTTTTCTTTCTCTCACATACAAATAATAACGTAGATACAACACGCTTGAATTTTGTGTTAAGTCACTTATTAGTATAAATTTTACATCTCATTTTTATTTTGTAGTATGTCTCTTCCAGACCTCGGGACTACAGTCCCGAATTTTTGGGAGGCAAACGTGGGGCCGAAGCCAACACGCTGAATCAACTTTAATGACATGGTGACACAAAACCGACGATTATCCCTTTATACACTATAGAAATGAACCCAAAGACAATCCCCGGTAGACGTCGTTAAAAAAAAAAGACAGTCCCCGGTTCTGTGATAAACTATTGCTGACTATGAAGGAAAACTACTTGGGCTATTGTGATGGGATGTTAGTGGATTAGGACATAGGAAACTATGGGAATTATGGCACCTCCCGATGACAATGTATTATTTATACATGTAAAAATGGCAGGTGGAGACTCGCCACCTCACTTACTGGGCCCCCGGGAATCAGTCACTGAATAGAAACCAGAGGGCAACAAGGACATGAGCGGCTGAAGTGAGGATACCTCGGTGGACTTTAAACGCAGATCACCGGCCCACTTGCCACTTACCACGAGGCACCTACCCTCCGAGCAGGGCTACTAACCCTGCTCTAGCGACTCCACTCTGGACGGCCAATGAAAGCAAGCCAGAGGCGTGAGACCTAACCCCGTCATGGTTCACTCCGGCCGGCCGGAGATGGGGGACAGTATACTCTCCCTGGAGCACTCGGTATATATAGCTCCGCGGGGTTGCTACTCCCCGTCATCAGCTTCAGATGTCCTGCGGGGCTTATATCTCATTATTATTGTCGTTATTATCTCAAGAGCCTTTGTCCCAATTATGTTAGGATCGACTTCCAGTCACGATGCAACTGAGTACCAGTGTTTTACAACCGGTTACCCGCTCAACCCAACACCCCTTGGTAAAACTGGTCAGACTTACTGGCTTCTGACTACTCATAACGACTGCCAAGAATGTTCAATGACAGCCGGAACCTACAGTTTAACGTCCCCTATTGGTATCCAAAATATACATAGAAAGCGCATACGAACTTAGAAAAGTTGCATTGGCAGGTACTTGCCAGACCTGGAATCAAAGTCATACTTGAGAGATCGGTTCTCTACCCACTAAACCAAAACGACTTCCACTAGGTCACCACTACTTTGTTATCTTAGTAATATTTAATGTTTTTTTACGTAATAATACGTGCAATATTTGCCACACACAACTTAGACTAATTAGAATCTGTGCTTTTGCCGTTGACGTACAAAAAATTAAATATATGGAAGGTTTCTAATGGTTATGCGTATTCCGTTTTTTTCCCGTCAACGGGCCCTTAAAATTCAATATGAGACGATTCAGACCATTGATTTTGCTGACCCCGTAGTCGCTGGCATAAGGGACAGGATCCGCGTACGAAGTCGCGGGCAGAAGCTAGTATTAAATAAGTCTGTTTATTACCAAATAGATCAAACATTTCTCACAAATTTTACGGTTGATACTTAAATTTATTTAAAAGGGAGTGGATGTAAGTATGACGTCTGACAGAGAGGAATGGAAGAAAAAGACATGTTGCGCCGACCCCAAATGACTTGGGAACAGGGCAGGAAGATGATGATGACTTAAATTTATTTAAAAGTCTAGTCTACAAAGTATGATCATGCCACATATAAGTAAGTGCTATTAAATAAAACTTACTAAGTATATAGGTGCCATACCTATCTACCTACCTACTGGGTACCTATTAGGGTACATCATTTACCTCATATGCGCCCAGTATTAAATGTGTCATTGAAAGCTTTGTTCTAACTCCAAGTTTACCTGCATTGATTGAGAAATGACAAACACATGTATGACATCACTCCTATGTATAAGAACCTTGTTATTAATTGTAACTATTGTTTTTATATTAAATTGCGTCATAGCTTAGTTCTTATCGCGGTTTTTCTTTTGAAGGACAAATCCTTAAGCAAAACAACTTAGTAAAACCAATTATGCTTTATATGTATTTCACATTTACCTACGTAAATTTCAGTAAATACATATGTCAATAAATTAGGTACTGTAAAATTAATAATTAGTACTTAAATAAAATGTTGCTCGCACTTAGTAATCTATATATATAAAAATGAAACCCGCTTTCCGTTGTCACGACATAACATGAAAACGTCTTGACCGATTTGGCTGAAAATTAGAGGAGAGGTAACTTAGACCCGGGAGAAGGTTTTAGGATAGGTACTTTTTGTCACCATCCGGCTTCGGGACGCGGGTGAAACCGCGGGCGAAAGCTAGTAAGAAATAAAGTCTGATGCCAAAAAGGTCAGATAAAAGCAAAATTCAATTTGAAACTGATTTCTTATAAAGCTAATATATAATATGAAAAGATTAATCTATCAAGGTCTTAAACATCAACATTTGTTGTATACAACCTACAATCGCTGGACCTCTCTATTATTGAACTCTCTTTCAAACAGCCTTGATGTTCTAGATATGCCTGCAAACTGCAACTAGGACCATTCACTGCGCTCTATATTTTACTAAGTTAAACTACTTCTTAATTACATTTTGATGAACTTAGTTTACAATATGATATTGCCTTATGAATACTAGGTAGGTACCTATATTAATATGTCTCCTTTGATTGTTACTAAAAGAGAACCCATCTTAACATTGAGCTACAGATTTATGAATGAGGGACTAAACTCAATATTTTCTGCCAAACAATACATAAACACTCCTAATGCTCCCTAATAGTAGCAAAATATACTTAATTTTGACTTTTGTAAGCCAATGAACCATGGAGCATCAATGGGTTCTTAAAACATTATTAAGAAAAAAATGTCTTAACCTTTTATATGGAGTGTATTAAGAACTGTTGTACAGTAGACCGCACATCAGTGGTAACTGTCATGCACCTTAACTCAATAGTAACAAGTACGATTTTCCTATAAAACTGTTACCACTGACCTGAAGTTGACTGTACTACTTACTTCTGAATAGGTCTAGCAGTAGATACTGAATAGGTCATCCGAATTCATTCATACTTCTGTTACATTACTCTCATCGTTTGCATTAAATGATCTAGCGGTTAAATTCAAACTGATGTGATTTCTAAGGTGTGGCAAAACTGTTAGTCTTCATAATCTTATTCCCATGTTCTCGCTTAGCATCGTAAGGTGCAGTAATGGCATGTATTTCCTTTACACTCGTTTTATGGCGTGGTTGAGAAATGCTGTTCTCGGTACCATGGGATTTATGTTATAACGCTATGTAATTTAGCAACAGTAACCCAATTTAAATTCCTTAGAAATTGATTACTTCAATCGTTTAATTTATTAGTTTTGTGTCTGCTTGTTATAATGTCTGCGTTTCTTTATTCCATGTTTTCAACCTACGATGGTTGAAAACGCTAACTATGGACAAAGGTCAAAATTACACTATATCTATATACCGTACTTTTACCGTCTTAAATTGGTTATCGAACGTCCAATTTCGTAATATATGAACACAATCACATCGATTGACACTCGTTCCACAAACGGCACGAGCGAGTAACTAATCATTTTATTTTTACGTCCCATTAATTAATGCAGTACTAAAATCAAATTTAATTCACAATGCGTTGAAGAGCTATAAAAAAATATACAGTTAAGTTTGGCCTCCAGTCTTGAAAACAAGTTTTCAACTTGGATATTTCACGTTATCTACGCCAAACATCTTTTATCTGCAGTATCACGATCCAATCTTTGTAATTACGTTAATCTCCATTGTAACTGAACGATCGTATGGTAAGTATATGGCCACATTATTTTGTACTTCATCAGATATTTAAAAATTCTCTGTATTGTATGGGGTTGCCAGTTTATTCTTCCAATTATTTATAACGAGACGTCACCCGGCTTTCAATGGAAACTTTATTTTACTGTGCCATTGTGCAATATTATAATGCAAAGTTGTTTATAATGTGATGGTATCTCTAGCTGTTTTCGCAATTCGACTAATGAACCAATTTTGATGAAATCTTTAAGTCGAACAATTGGTAGGTTGGCAAATAAATAAAGCTAGGCAGCTGTGACCTAGAGCGAGCAAAACTGGAAGTAACTTATGTCTAGGGCTGCCATTTCGAATTTCGCCAAACCCGGACAAACATTAAAAAAAAACCGGACATTTGGCGTAAATAGCATTTTTTCCCCGGACGAGTTCAATTTTTTTTTTTTAAACAAAACAAGATCTAATTTTTAATATTACCATATACTTAAATTCAATGAGGTGCTTCCTTACATGAAAAGTCAGGGCCGTCTCTAGCTCATGTAGTAGAAGTATTGAAAGATTGTGACTTAATGTATTTCAAATGTCATAAATAAGATAGCTCATATGGAAACTAGGAGTTATCTTCTTGTTTGTAATAGGACTTTAAAACGGCGCTACCTTTTTGATAGGTTAGACAAAAAAATGTAGAAAAATACAAAAAACTGAAAAGTGAAGTTGCCGCGAGCGTAGCGAGCGCAAAAATTTTTGAGTTTTGGGTCACTAAAGCATCTAAAGTTGTATAATCAAAAAATCCGTAAAGTGAAGAAGCCGCGAGCGAAGCGAGCGCGAAAATTTTTGAGTTTTGGGTCACTAAAGCACCTAAACTTGTATAATAAAAAAATCGGTAAAGTGAAGAAGCCGCGAGCGAAGCGAGCGCGAAAATTTTTGAGTCTTGGGACACTTCGACGTCGGCAGCAAATGCTTGTCTATTTGTAATTTTAAAAGGTTAAACTTCCATACAAGGCAAGCAATCTCATGTATATTATGTTTTCAACTCGTAGTCGATGAAGGCGAGGCAGGCTAGGAATTGGCTTGGTTGGTGGATTTAACGATTCTTATTGAAAAACCTGTTTGACTTCTAATCCTCTCAAATCGAGTGATCGTCCTCTGAAATCTGCTGGCCCTACTAGGCCTGTATGGCGGTGGCGTGGGCGCTCTGCGGCGCCTCTGAGCCCGCGGCGCCTGGGTTATTCGCATACCCTGCACCATAGGTTAAAACGGCCCTGTGAAAAATGTCCGGGTTTTCCCCGGACACTTCTTGAAACCCCGCCCGGACGGCCCCCGGACGGCCTCCAAACGAGGACAAATCCGGGGAAACCCGGACAGATGGCAGCCCTACTTATGTCTGATGTTCGAATTGATTCAATAAGTATTTGGGAATTTTCAGTACCTTCTCAGATACCTACAGCTTTATATAACATTCAAGTCACAGTCAGACATACTGTTATGTATGGATGTATCTATACTAATATTATAAAGAGGAATACTTTGTTTGTTTGTTTGTAATGAATAGGCTCAAAAACTACTGGACCGTTTTTAAAAATTCTTTCACCATTCGAAAGCTACATTATCCACGAGTAACATAGGCTATATTTTATCCCGGTACGGGCAGTAGTTACCACGGGACGCGGGTAAAACCGCGGGAAAACGGTTAGTATTGAATATAATTAAAACGCAAAAAGGCACGGTGATAAATATACATAGATGGACATTCCTAAGCAATTAGTCATAATGTTCAATGAATAAGCACATGTATTAAACATTGTTTTTATTCCTAACCTAATTGGTAGAATTGATGCAACACCGTTCTGCATTCAGTATAAGGCAGTGACATTAAAAGCTTATCAGTCGTACGAGGCCACGCTATGCGTTAATAGATTTATAATATGCTATAAATTATAGTGATATCAAGTACCAATACTTATGTAGTCAAGTTGACTGCTTCTTTGTATTAAATCATCGTCAGTAAGTACATATCTGTTTTATATTGTAGCTGGTCCAAATCACTGCTACATTTTTTTATAGGTAATAGGTACTACTTGAGTAGGTAGTATAAATAAAAGTTACCTACATACCTACTAACTGATTCGAGGATACCAATTTTAAAATAGGTTTACCTACTTTCATGGAACTAGTACAGTACTTACCCAGAAAACCTATTAAAGAAAGATTTTTTAACAACAATAATATCATGAATATACAAAACAATGGAAAGGAAACAGACACACAATCAAATTGAAGGTACCTCTTTTTTTAAGTCGGTTAAAAACTGGTATAAGTCGTGCTAAAAAATCATCTTACATACACTTAAGAGCTTCTACACAAAAAAGCTTAAGCACATACCAAACAGTCATAAGTCACGTTCTTATGTTATTTATTAAAGGTATAAAGTCGTATGTGATCTGACCTTCCACCGAGTTCAGTGAACGCAGGCACTTTAAAACTGTGACCCTCGCACTTCGGCGCGTCGAGTTGGCACCCCAGCGGGAATATGCGACTATCTGCCATCGTAAAAGGAGATTACGCCAAATAATGCAGTTGAGGAAATGCAGAAAATGTCTGGACACATATTTCTTTGTTCTCTGTGCCAAGAATAAGTATATCAGTTTTGTATAAAATGTATGCCATGCCAATGTCCTAATAGAGATGTCATATTTTAGTTTTAGTAGACCTAAGACTCCAAATCCTTTGGTTTTTCCACATTTAGCAGATAGGTAGGTACTACCCGAATTTCAATAGTGTCAGGACAGGATATGATACTGCTAATGGCAAATATATGAAGTCATCGGATGATCGTCAAACTTAGGTATGATCGTTGTTATTTATAAACTAGTTTTATTCCATTGAATTTCGTATTTCCATAAGCAGGACGTTTCCTTCGCTTATTGTAATTTTTCAAAATCTTGAATATTTAAACGGTGATACTTACGATAGGTCTGCACTTACACCACTCGAAAAAGCGTCAAGTAAAAGGATTTAAAAGCTAAAGGTCAAAGACCCCGTTGTCTAGCGTTTGATTTATTAATGCAGACACAAAAAACTAATCGTTTGCCCAACCTGTACTCAAGACTTGTATTTGACATACATATAAACATATGTATATGTTCTAGTATGAGTACAATTAACGGCTGTTTCTATATCTTATCTATCTGTAGCTTTTTACCAGAGATAGAATTTTGACGTCGTGGTAGGTCACCATTTTGAAGTAGAAACAACCAACCTCTCGAGTATGAGGGTGTGGGTTCGATTCCAGGTCAGGCAAACTATTCTAAGTTTGTATGTACTAAGTATATCTTGGACACCAATGGCTGATAAAAAGGTGGAGGAAAACATCTTGAGGAAACTTGGACTGTATAGTCTGAAATCACCAACCCGCTTTGAGCATGCGTGGTGATTAATTGATAAAAAGGCTGTAACAAGTAGGTAAGAGCATTTTGACATTAACCCCATACAAGTAATTGCAAATTCCTATCTACAGTAAACGAAACAGCAGATAGACACAATATAGGGAACGGCCGTTAATCTATTAAGTGACGACCGGATAAAGCTTTGCAAAAAGTTAGGTGTGGCAAAAAAAGACGAGCTTTAGAATGTACACATGGTTTTTCAATATTGAAACGGCGTACCTGAGCTTTTATTTTTCTGAACATATAAAAAATTACTTATTATTTGATCGTTACTTTTTTACATGGAAAGAGACCGGTTCCTAATGCCTATGCGTACGTTGAATTAACTAAGCAACTTAATAAGGTATCTGATAAGTTTTGGTCCTTGTAATCTATCAAAAACAACAAAGCTACTACCGAGGTCCGTGCCCTCAAACTTAATCAAATAAGTGATAAAACAATGTCTCGACAATTAGAACATTGTAGTAGATTCTCATTTAAAATATTAAGAGAACGACTACGTGTCTAATAAGTTATCAAGTTTCAAAATAAATCCTCATCTGCATATAACGTGAACTAAAATGGGCGTCTTAACAAATTGGTACAACGTACATATGCTACTGTAGTAGTAATTATAATATCACTGAACAAGTGCTTTGGATTTACGATCATGTTATGTAAAATTCTTGATCCTCAAAATACGTATAAGCAAATATGAATGTTAATAGAAAATATTTGGCTTTTTATTTTGTATTTTCACTAAGCTCGATGTCTCCAATTTTCAATTATACAAACGTATAATATTTAGGAATAGTTTGAGTCTTTCAATATTTTTCTCTGCAAAAATCTACATTAGGTTTGACCCCAAACAAAACCGAATTCAAATAAACCATAAGCAACTTTGACGTCTGTTTTTGTACATTAGACAAGACACACAAATAGAAACTATGTTTTCCTTATAAAAAAATATAGGCAATATTGCGGAAAACCATAATAATTAATAGGTATTTAAAGTTTTGCAGTAAATTTTCAATAACAGGAAACGAATGACGTTAATTCAATTAATTTTTAACTATGAATTCCTGCATATTGTTCTAGAAACTTATTATAAGTTACAATAAAAATTAAGTACCGTAATTATTATAATTGAAATTCAGATTTAAAAAAATAAGTTGGTTACCTAGTTTTAAATTTTAAGTGACTTAAATATTTGATCTATTAAAAAAAACTTTGTATATTTTAAATAGAAAGTGACATAAATATTTATTCCATAAAATCCTCTTTAAAACTACCTTCAACCACTTACGGCAAATAGTCGTAGTACAAATAAGATGTCGAGGTCATCCCAACTAACATAGTTACGTGGGTCGTCGTCAGACGCCTAATACTCATCTAATTTACTCACTATACCACTAATGGGGACTTCCGCACGTAATTATGCGGAATACTTTACGTAAATAGAGATGTTGGCAGTTCAAAGCCCTTGGTACAGACAGACGGACAACATAGACTATAAAAGCTATGTAGGTACGATCGATGGGTGAGGCTAAGTGATATTGTCATGGTTGGTACACCTAAGGACGCGTACTTTTATTTTCTAGTAGAGCTAATCGATTTTCAAAGAAAGTTCTTTGGATGAAGTTAACATTTTGTGTAGTAAATGTTGTAGTAAAAAAATATATTTATTAACTATTACATTATTATGACTGTCCTTCCTTCTCTATTTCTTAAAATATCCTACGAGGTACGAGAATTGAAACGTAAGAAGGTCAAAACTTCAGTCGGTTGCACATAAAATTATCAATGTTTCAATTACATAAGCCATACGTTCTAAACTAAGTAATTATCCTAATTTAAAGTATAAATATATAGTAAATCTTAGATATAATGAACGTATTGATCGTTGCTATCATAATTTTGGTATAACGCCTTGACACAATTGCATTGTGCTACTTACAAGTGCACATAATTACTAAACTTTAGTAATGTGGAACTAGATATGAGAAAATAATAAATCCTACTTATATCCTACTTCCTACTTATAATATTATATATATATATATATATACTAGCTTTTGCCCGCGACTTCGTTCGCGTGGAATAGGGACTTCGGCAGATTTTTGGTTTGACCAATAGATGGCGCTATATGTCCGGAATAATTTTTTGTTTTTTATATTTTTTGTAATAAAAACTATCCTATGTCCTTTCTCAAGTTCCAAACTATGTCTGTACCAAATTTCACATAAATCGGTTCAGTAGTTTAGGCGTGAAGAATAGACAGACAGACAGACAGACAGACAGAAAGACAGACAGACAGAGTTACTTTCACATTTATAATATTAGTTAGGATATATATATATATATATATATATATATATATATATATATATATATATATATATATATATATATATATATATATATATATATATATATAATATATATTATTATTATAATATATATATATATACTATTATTATATTATTATTATAATATATATATATATATATATATATTATAAATGTGAAACTTTGTGAGAATGTATGGATGTATGTTTGTTATTCAATCACGCAAAAACGACTGAACCAATTTGGTTGAAATTTGGTATGTAGATAGGTGATACCCTGGATTAACATATAGGCAACTTTTTATCAACACACCACGCGGGCGAAGCCGCTGGCGGAAGCTAGTAAGCAATATTTGAACCAATTTGTCTTTTTACCAGTTTTTTCTTTCACCAATGTGTCTATATACCTGACTTAATACATATAACTTTTGGATAGGTTTTTAAAATACGTTATACTTAGTAGGTAATATCTTCTTCCTGCCACGTTTCCAATTTCGGTCGGCACAATAGTTTTTCTTCTTCCATTCCTCCCTGTCACAACAATGCCTACTTCCTCATTTTCATAAACAGCTCTGACAATGCTCAAAGTTAACCCACTTGTGGATATCTTGATTATTTAATGTTAACATGACGTCCAGACAACAATATGTTATAAACAGTTTTACAGTCACAGTTACTTTACAACGAAATTTACAAACTTACTGTCCAAACTCGATAATGTTTCTAACCGTAAACTTTTCCGTTACACTAGTGCTTACAACTACATCCCAGACAGCAAATAATTAAGCTATAAAAAATAATAATCATTGCTTCTAACAGTATTCCAATCGTGATTCATTTTAGAGTAACCTTAGCCTCCAATTCCGTATTCATTGATCGGTCATAGATTAGTCACCTACTTCACGGAAAATCTGTTACAACCTGATTTTTATCGTCCGTTCACCGGTCATGAGGCGAACAAGATAATTGTTTCCACTTAAATTGTCGTATAATTCTGTTTAACATCGTTTATCTTCAGTCATTAGAAGATAGTCATTTATTATCTGTGATTCCCCATTTCTCTACTACGCAGAGACAAAAAAAAATATTTGGTTACGATCTTACATATTACATCATCCTGTGTGATCGTAAATATAATATTTTTTAACAATATTTCCCCACATTATGATACAATGCTAAATGAGCTTTTTCTCAACATTAATGGTCGCTGCACACAGCGGGCGCGGCGCGACGGGACGGGACGGCGACGCGACGCTGAGCAGTTGTAATGTACTAGATATTACGGACGACATCACACAGAGCCGTCCCGCTCGGCGCGACGCGACGCGACGATCTAGTACATTGCGTCGCGTCGCCGTCCCGTCCCGCCGCGCCGCGCCCGCTGTGTGCAGAGACCATTAATAAGGTTTCTTAAAGTTGTTTACGTTGAACACTGAAAATATTTTTGAATCATCAAACAAGGCATTTATAATTCTAAGAGCAAGTTCTAAAACAGTACAAAACGAGTACAAGTTACATTACAAACATTACCTACCGTATCAACAGAACCAGTTACTCCAGGAAATTTAATCGAGCGTGAAA
Source organism: Helicoverpa assulta (assembly GCA_963856015.1). Taxonomy (NCBI): domain Eukaryota; kingdom Metazoa; phylum Arthropoda; class Insecta; order Lepidoptera; family Noctuidae; genus Helicoverpa; species Helicoverpa assulta. The sequence goes on from CAWLCW010000008.1 coordinate 4,222,473, forward strand.
ATTGTACCGAGGTTCTTTGAAATTGACGCCGAGAGTCGTTTAAGATATTAATTTAGCAATAACTGTTAGCGTTGTGGTTGCATTGCAAAACTATAGTTAAGTCGCCACCCACGTAACTACGGAGTTTAGATAACTAACTACAAATTTAATGGCCTAGGTATTTGCAAAGGTAGTAGTATTCTAGGAAGGTAGGCGGTGATGGAAATAAGGAACAGACAGTGTAAATTATGCATGACTTTTTCTTCTGTCTTGTCTTATTGGTGAAGTGTAAAGGTGAGGGTTGTTTACTCGACTATATGTTTTGTTCGCATTTTCACAAAAAAAAATACAGTTAATTGTGGAATAATAAATACTTATACCTACTCTACGTCTACTTTAGTCACCTTTACAAAATATGTTCACCGCGTTATATGTCTTCTGCGTCGCGTATAAGCTACACATACATAGGTAGTCGTGGTGGCCTAGTGGGTAAAGAACCATCCTCTCGAGTATGAGGGCGCGGGTTCGATTCCAGGTCAGGCAAGTACCAATGCAACTTTTCTAAGTTTGTATGTACTTTCTAAGTATATCTTGGACACCAATGGCTGACAAAAAAAAAAAAAAAGGTGAAGGAAAACATCTTGAGGAAACCTGGACTATAAAGTCTGAAATCACCAACCCGCATTGAGTAAGCGTGGTGATTAATGCTCAATCCTTCTCCGTGTGAGAGGAGGCCTGTGCCCAGCAGTGGGACGATAAAAAAAAGGCTGTAACATAGGTACAGTGTAAAGCTGGCCAGACAAGACCAGCAACAATTCAATTAATTATACAAATTCACTTACATATAAAGCGTGATATTTATCTGAACAATTCGCGCGAAGTGTACCTGCAATGAATCACCAATCACAGGTTCTCGATAACACCTAACTAATGCAATACAAATATATTTACACGCCGTGATTCACAATTATATTTATTTCTGTACTTAATCGTAATTATTTATTTTAAATTAACCTTTTACAGAGTGTTTATTACCTCCAAAATATAAAGTAGTTATTATTAAATAACTGTATATAATAAGGTTATTTTTCTCTCTGTGGTAAGTATAGGTAAATATTTAAGCCATTACGCGGGTAAATGGCTGGTTGGCGAGCCATGACTATTAGTCCCTTGTGGCTATTAGAGCAACGAGGCAGTTAAGCAGAACCTTATCTTAATGTACGGATAACTTTATATAATAATACACTCGGACATTTAAACTACAACAATCCATTTGTACTTTAATTGTACAAAACCATCTTTAGTCTAATTAAAAAGCAACAGCCTGTATAATATACAACTTTAGCAGCAAAAACATCACTTCCAGGTTTTATATAAATGGTAATGCTATGTTTGTAGCTAAGAGCAGCTTCCATAGATGGATATGCGCAATTTATGTGCAGTAAATAATTGTTATTTCATTTCTGACGCACTTAGACTAGGTAATACCTAACATTATTTATCTTCTTACTATTCCTACATACATTTTCCTGTATTTCATTCATCATTCTTATAGTTTAAGTTCATTCATTCATGTTCGACGTACAACAGTTATAAATACATAGCAATTTAATAATTTAATTATCGCTCAACTGTACCTACATGCGTCTGAGTTTAAATTATCCCCAAGCAGTTTGCTAATCTCTCAGTTCATCAGTCCTCGTTACTGTCAATTGATGGGCAATAAGTACAGTGCCGTTTGACCGACAAAAAAATTGACCAACAAATATTGAACAGTTACTGAAATAAATTGTTTGTTCATACTTTCCTACTTACAGATGTTAACGGTTCATTTAGGAGTTCAGTGGGTCTAGCTTGACCGTCAGAAATACAAATATATAGTAGGTATCGCAAAAACCTGCAATTTGTAACGTCGACATTTTGTTCATGCTTCATAACCATTTCCAGTTGATCACTTCTGAAAAGAAAATTGCAAAGAGTTTCCTAAAAATCGAAACTAAGGTTTGCTACTCTTTTCTCGTAGAAGACACTAAAGGCGGATTTCAATAACCCACATAATATGTTGATTTGTTTTCAGTTGACTTATGCTTGATAGGAACTTGTATGGGGCTAATATTAAAGTTCTATAATGATGAGATGTATAGGATAATTAAAACCCGCATTAAGTCAAATTAAAGTCGCACGGCCGATATCTGCGACGAAGAGACTGTACCTTGAGAATGAATGCGGCATTTTATGCGTCCACAACCCACTGGCCACTTGATACACGAACGATAAAAGGTCAGGACCCGTGAGCAGGATGCCTCGTCTAATAACAGAACATGTTTGTATCACAAACTATATTACTGACAAAGTATTACGGTGAACAGCGATCCTTTCACACAAGTACGACATCATTTTTATATCGCTCCCAGCCATTTTACCGGTTTTTATTATTATAGCGTTTCTGGTTTTAATAAATGTGTTTCGGATGGCACGTTAAACTGTAGGTCCCGGCTGTCATTGAACATCCTTGGCAGTCGTTACGGGTAGTCAGAAGCCAGTAAGTCTGACACCAGTCTAACCAAGGAGTATCGGGTTGCCCGGGTAACTGGGTTGAGGAGGTCAGATAGGCAGTCGCTTCTTGTAAAGCACTGGTGCTCAGCTGAATCCGGTTAGACTGGAAGCCGACCCCAACATGATTGGGAAAAAGGCTCGGAGGATTTTCTGGTTTTAATAAACGACCAGTTAACTCTGAACTGGATTCGTTGTGTTAAGCTTGAATGGAAATACCGGGTTAGAACTTTGTGGTCAGTCAAAAAATTTATTTGCCACTTTATGAATGAAAACGCATATTATGTTTTTCCAGTGACTGTTTCCTTCCTTAAAGATATCTCTTGCAACGTCAATACCATGGGTAATATTACTATGTAAATATTGATTCTCCAAGCATTATTCATGGCGTGGTTTATAGAATTAATAAGAACCACAATTTGTCATACTTATTGTTTTAGAGGGCTTGCATAACACAATCCTTGGCGGTGCTTTTATAGCCTTTGTTTTGTGCGTATAAAACATATGAAATCAATGCGTTATTGTTGTCAATAGACATGTATTTAACGGTTCCATTGGCTTTGTAGCTTGGGAAACTTCACAGTATATTGTTCTTTCACCTCTATGTCACAAAGTAACAGTGATAAATCTTATTCACGGAGCTAAAACGTATTAATACATGTGTAAACATTATATTGTACGGTACGGCATTCAACAATAAGAAGTATGAAATAAACTCTACTCCAATATTTTTAATGAAGTACGTATAACAATTTGAGATCTTCGTCTTATCTGTTACGATTAAATATTAATCTAGACCTAAATATAATTGAGAACTAGGCTAGATTCTTACGCTGTGTATATTCACAGCACAAGTTGGATAACTGTAAATACGTATTGTAACTCATTCGTACCTATTTAAAAACGGGGAAAAATCTAAGATTAGGTGCATCTATAACATAAACCGTGGTGAATATGAATGAGTCGGTAGCCGTGAAAGTGTTTTCCACTAACCACATATTATCACACCCCTTCTCCATTAACGCTATGCATTTGTCATGGAGGCACATACCTAATAGTAGTCCATTATTCGTGGCTAACAAGATTGAGTCACTCCGCGCGTCACATAACTTCTGACTTCTGAGTCACGGAGGCTCGCGCTCCTCTCACATATTAAAAGTTTTTTTTTTCCATAGGTGTTACCTGCTGGCTGAATCATCGAGGACTGAAGATCAGGGTCAAGCGGACATGGGGGCTTTTGGATATGACTACCCGTATTGCAAAAGAATATCAATAAGACCGCTTAAATTATTGGAAGTTGCACGATTAATTGCAAGCGGTTGCTATATCTCGCGGTCGGCCCCCTCCAGTCCAATCTTCCATTCCAACACTGCCTGTGATCGACACCATGATGGAGAAATTACATTCGTCCGGTGTCTACATCGCAATGTGTAACTAGAATACATTTTATACCGTAGTTGTAAGTATAAAGGCCGGTTCACACATCACCACGCCCGCCGCCAACGCGTCCTGACACGAACGGGATTAAAATATCGTCGCATACGTTTTGCATACGATCTGCGCCTCGCCCATTTCTTGCTATCGCACTGGATATTTTCTCTTCACTGTCAGACTCTGCAACGCTTATATCTGACGTCACATTTAGAAAATAACAGCTTTAACTTAGCGCGCATTATTTTTATACGGTTATTTTCTACATGTGGCTTTCCCATCGGAAAGGGTAAGTATCCGCACGGTGATCTGTGTACCGCCATTTTGAATTACGTAATTAATGCCTCTGTGATATTTAAGATGATTAAATAAGAGATGTTGGATGAGTCACCGCGGCCGCTGTTTGATTTGTAATCTAACAGTAAACACGCGCTGTATTGAACTACGTTGACGCATAATAACAAAACGTATTCATACGAGTTGTCTTCTTGTATTGTGTACGCAAGGTTAATTTTGATTGGTAAACAAGTTACGGGGTGACTCACGGCCAACGAATTACACGAAAAAGTTTAGTAATACGTAGAAAATATCGAAATGTATTTAATATTCTATACATCTGCATAATTACCATCTCTGTAGATGTAATTAATTTAAATTGTGTATGTAAAAGAATAACTTTAAGTATTCTATTGTAATGTCGTGTCGAGTAACGTATTAGTGGAGCACGAGTTACAACGAAAAGTAGACTGACTGACATGAATAGACAGTTTTGTACTTCAGAAACATTAGTAGTGAGTGACCTGATGAATGATTTGTTGAGTAGAAAGCAACGCGAAAGTAGGATGCTTTAGTGATTTTTTATGTAGGTGTGCTACAATACCAAGTGGGCAGATTCTGTGATCGAATGGACCACACAGTGACTAACGGGTTTAGCCCGAATCGAAATAAAGGTCGTCGCCTAATGGCGATGTTCCTGTACCGTATTATTGTTATTCATTAGAATTATGACTTCATGTCTATTATAATAAAAACATCTGCTATTGTGCGTAAGTTTATAAATAAGTTCCTACGAAAGATTGATTTATTTAGAAAATATTAGATACTTAACGTTTTAAATTATTGATTTGTTATTTTTATTTTTTGGCCACAAATCAACCAAAGTTATGAATAAAACAGTATTTCGTTATTTTTATATTGAAACTAAAATCAACGCTTACGCTTTGCCTTAAATTAGATAATTCGATAACCACAATTTTCGTATTAAAATTAATCATGTTTAAAAGTATTAAATCATTTTCAGTTAACCAAATAGGAACATTGACTTTCAAGACTTATTAAAGTAACCAGTAAACTCGTGAACAATAATGTGTAATACAATTTAGTATATAAAGTATAGCATATATCGCTATCAAAGTGCATTGTACTTCCGTTAGTAATATCTATGTAAATACTGTAGTCCAATGTAAACACTAGGAGATCTGTAACTTTAAGATAAACTGTAAATAACGACTAACTATAATCTCATACTTACTTATAGCTTGTAGAATTAAATTATTAACATCACATACACTACACTAGACATTATTATTTAGTTATTTCTCATTATGTTAAGTGTTATCGAATGATCTGCGCTGAATCTTGCTGAAAGTCTGCATTACCATGATTATATTGTCTATTATAAAGCGCATTTTGTATTTTTGTACATTTGTATCAGTTGTTAAGCTAGTCAGTAAAAAAAAACAAAAGTATCAACTTGTTTCATTTTCCTACGACACCGCAGTGGGACAGGGTCTCATCATTAGCATGTCTAATCTGCGTGGCCTACCTGGTTACATAACAAGAATAATTAATAGATAATGCTGTCGATTCGTTACGAAAGTGTTGATATGCGTGCCTAAAGCCGTGGACTCGCTACTTTCATTCTAATTAATCATGGGAACCTTCGATGTCGCGGTGTTTGGAACAACATCATGTTATCTAAGTGGTAGCTACTTCAAGTTAGAAATAGATCTATCAATATCAATAAAAAATAATCCGCTGCTTCGAGCATCTATGAGTATTTTTGCGAGCATGTCAACTTCTTTGGGGAAACTACTGCTAGAATGAATCTTATTGGTTGATAATGTCATATTGAAAAAGCAAACTCTATCCACAAATTAAAATGCTAGGAGTGACCGCATAACCTTAAGCAGGCAAGTCAGTAGATGTGACTCTATTATATCTCTATTCGACTCAGAATCTTCATGGCACATGAAATAAGGCAAAAACTTAACTAGACCACACAAATAGGTACTTTATACGTTTTATTCTGGAGCCAATCGAAGTTGGGACACGCAGCGAATTAGGAATTCAGGACTCCATTAAACTTCCGGCATCCGTGGTGACGTGTCACTAGCGCCACCGACATGTGTTGCAGTCACAGCTTTGCGAATACCAGGAATAAAATACATAACGAGATATATTGTAGACTAGTAAAGGTAATTATATGTCTGTTATATTATATGTCTTCGAAAACACAGCAATGATGTGAAGAAGCAGTTCTTTGCTTCTGTGAATATATCGAGAGTATCTGTCATAACTGTATAGAGATCGAGAATATCCTCCCAATTTCTGTCAAAAGAGGGTTAGGTATCTGTCATACTTTACCGCCAAATTGCCAACCGTCATAGAATTAGAATTCTTGATTCTTTCGAAACGCGTGAAAAACTTTTAGTAAACGGAAAAGGGTTTTTTCTATGTGCTTTTGACCAAGAAAAAGTGAGTTTTTCAGTTGTTTGTTAAGAAAACACGGCAGTGCACCTATAACGAAAAAAAATAGACTCGTTGAGTAAAACGTGCGAGAACCGCGAGCGGGACGAGGCCGCTCCGGTTGGAGGGTAATCGTCATCGACAAGCTCGAGGGCATCGGATAGTAGTTCCTCCTCGTCCTCGGAGTTTTAGGAGGGCACGGCTTCACCCTTGCCTAATAAGCGATCTCGTGCGTCAGCGAGGAACCGTAAGTACAAGTCTACACATGTCAGTACCCGGTACCGATCCTCGTGTTGATATTTAAATAAAACTACTTTTACGGATTTTATTGCGGTCATATTAATATTATTTAATCCCGACGTTTCGGATCCTTTACAGCATCCATGGTCATGGGCAGACTAAGGTGTTGGTCGTCTTGATATTTTTAGTTACAATATTTTTAGTTAACAGCTACCCTACATTTTGTAGATTATTAACAATGCGATTTACGGAAAACGAGCTCACTGTATCCTTAGGTCTAGCAGTTTTCGGCTTGGATTTGGCTTTCATAGTTTCTATGATGGGGTTCCAAGCAGATGGTGCGCTCCAGCCGTTTTCTCTATTGGGATGTTTTTTAATGTCAATATGATTTACCGACGGTAGATAACTGTATTGGGTGGTTGTGGGACTCACCATGAAGGTATTTGCCTGAATTGGGTTTTTTAACGATACACAGTGTGACTCAAGGTGTTATTAGGGTTACGGATAACCAAAACAACTAAGAAAGCTAAGGAGTTGTTAGCCTCTGACTCCGTAGTGAATTGAATTTTAGGGATACTCGTGTTGACATTTTGATATCACAAATGTCGTATTTGTCTATTTTATCAGTCGGTTATTGCAGTCGGTTCTTGGTAATGTTAAGGCAGGGCCAAATAATACAAAAACTAGCTGTATATTGGGGTGGGGTGTAAGAAAATTATTCCACCTAGTGATAAAGATAGGTTTACTGAATTAAATAAGCTACAACAATTTGAAGAAGGGTATTAACCCTTCCAAGCCTGAGACTCAAATCTAATGATACAAGCAAGCCTTGCGGGCTGCCTTGCAACCCCAATTTACAGGCCTTATAGTCAATGATGAGTTGTGTCACTTTAATAAGAGTAAGGATTATTTAGCTGCAACTAAAATGTTTTTAACTGGCGTATCTAACAAAGTCGTAGAGCAAAGACAGTTGTTAAAATCGGGTCCAGATGCAGACCATAGGGTTGTTTCCAATTGTTTTTTAAATAGCTTCTAAATTATTTGAAGACCATCCTCCTTATATACTTTTCAGGTATTTTATTTTTTCATATTTTTCTTAAAATATTGCCCAGAAAATGCTCGATCACGTGACTGTGACGTCAGTATACATTGTGTTCCTTTACACTTCAACGCACATCCAACGAGATGAAACCAAGATACTAACTAGATCACTCAGGTCTGGTTGAATACTCCAATCTATATCAAAGAAAAGAAAGTTTCAGAGCAGGGTAAACCTTTTCAAAAAAGAAAACATATTTTTTAAAATATGTAGGTCAAAAAGTGATAAGACAGCGTGGGTATTTCCACCTCCGAGCATGATGCCCAGGGTTCTATTTCTGTTCTGGCACATATGAACAAGGCAAGAGGTACATCCCACTTCAACATATAATACCTATTCTGTCTTAATACAAAACAGTCATGTTATATGTACCTATATCAACTCTACAGTTTACCACCATTTAAAACTACGGTTGTACCTACCCAGTAGGTACATGACTGATTCATTCGACTCGTTTGTACTGTCAGCAGAAAAAAAAATCAATGGGAGGTTTTGTTTTTGCAAATTAAAGAAAAAATTGTTCCCCAAAAAAGTTCTAGATGGCGTTGTACCAACTACGTGAGTAGTTTGCCAAGTAAAAAAAAAACATTGTACCCTTCACGTTTGCCTATAGCGGCCCCGAATGTATCAGAGGCCTGCCTCTATCTAGTGTCCATTTGTTGGACTTATACCACATATTGCAATCTGTCACGCATTGCCGATCTATCAAACGGTAGTAGGATCCTAAATCTATGGCTGTAGCAAAGATGTATGCTAGCTATGGCGAACCATATCTCGTTTCTTGACTATTGACTATCTTAGTACCTAGCTAATTTCTGAAGTTTCACCCATCTTCAGATTAGGGGGAATCGCTGGCTCGTAGGGTAGTGCCGTACTCCCCCGGAAGAACTAGATACTTATCATAATTCCTGTGTAGGTACTGGATATTAAATATCCTAAAGGTATGCGCCCACATTTGAGCTAAGTTACATACAGTTCGGCAGGGTTTTTATTTGGATGGGTAGGCTAGTAGGTAGCTATCCTCTGTATTTGAGGAAAATAACGCTACATATGGAAAAAATTGTGTCAATTTGCCACTTTGGCAACATTTATTGTCGATCAGTAAATAATTCAGCATGATCAGGGTAAATAAAAATAAAACAAACATTTCCAAAATTAAATAACTTCTTTTATTTCAGAGTCAAATTTGTTTCCTACATAAACGTGTTAGAATGATGACGCTGTAACATTAATTGACCATTACACTAATGGTACGCGCCGTTAGCTGTTACTTGGTGCACGAGTGGAGGGCGTGAGTTTATTCCTTTATGACGTGTTAGTGCGCGCGTCACACTGACACACACGTGCTTCACGCATATGCACAACCCGCAACTCTTATTCCTTTAATTAGCCGCAAATATGACTGCACGGGTATTTATAACCCCACAGAACGGCAAACGTCTTGGGAGTTGCATCCGAACGATCAATTCAAGCCATCCAAACGTGGTGCGCGCAATAACACTACTACTGATAACTACTGTCGGTTTCAATACAGACTTTTATATTATAATAATATAGATTTTTTTATTTTTTTTAATAACTATGCAAATATGATCACAAATACCCATGAACCAAACGACGCGATCCCGAAACATTTCTGCAACATCCGAAGATAACAATAACTACACTCCACTAGTGAGCGTGGCGAGCGGCGGTGTGACGTCACGCGGGTGTGACGTCACGCCGGCCGCCGCTCGCGCACACTACCATGTCAACGCGTCTCAACTACTATCCAATGCCACAAACACCTAATTTTAATCAATAATCAACAATTATCGCCCACCTCTAACACTACACGCTTTATTTATACGATCAAGTGGAAAAATAATTTTTGATCTTCCATCGAAATCAAACTAACATCTTCCATGATATTTTCACATGGCAAAACAAAAATTCAAGGCAAAATAGTTCGCAGTGCGAGAGCGCTTCCCGCCACACTTACAGACTACGCGTCAGAGGCAATATAATGTTCCTTCCTACGTGATGTAGCAAGGTACGTGACACTACAAACTAGACGTTATGAACAACGCGGGAAGCGCTCTCGCCTGCGCCACATAGGTAAATTGGAAAGACAATATCTACTCTCCATATGCTTATAAGAACACTTCATAAAACAGCTTTATATTTATACTACATAATTTACATTTATATTAGGTTTACATTTTTACACAGCAATAATAATGTTTGTAGTTTTCATTATAATATACTCTATATACTCCCAATTGCTAAATATTGTCGCATATTAAGCATGTTTTTATATTTATAACGACACCGCATGGTCATTGGTGCCAGCATCATTTTATATCAACAAAATACTTTAAATCCTTCTTCGAATCACTCTACCATTATTCTCTCCTAATTATGAACAAAACTATGAAACAGTGATCGGACTATTAATCTTTTAGAACTTGTATTAGTCACTAATTAATTCCAAATAGTAAGTAGCCGAATACACAACTAAAACTAAGCTTCAAATAACTAAACTACGGGAATTTATAACAATTTTCATAAACGGACACAGTTCACAGATGTTGCAACTTCACAATAATCAACGCAAATTATTTCAAACAAATAATCTATAAATGCTGACAATATTGTCTTTTGTTTGGAATGACACTTAACACTTTCTAAAGTTTTCAAACATCGATTTCTAAAGCATATAAATATGTTAGAATTTAGACGACTGATCACAATCCTAATCAGACTTCACTATACAAAACGATCGTGTTAGTAAAAAATAATTTTAGAAAAAAATAATTATGGCAAAATATTGGCGAAGTGTAGCGAATGAGCTCTCCACGAATATTTAAGTTAAAAAGATCCAATACCGTTGTAAACAAACCCAAGCACTCAACAAACAGCCGCGGGGAAATTATACTAAAACAAGTGACAGTGAACACAAACAAGCGTCACACACACACGCGTGTGTCACACACACATCCGTATACGTTACCATATAGTTAGTTACCTACAGTATAAAGCCACTGTTACAGGTTAACACGACATACTTACCAAGGGTTATGACATGACAACTAAATTGATATTTACACAAATAATGCACATAATATAAAATATTATAAGACATAACCATCTTAAGTATTTATTACGTTATAGTTTTTAATTATTTTATTACACTATGGCATTGCAACTTTGTGACTCGGTTGCGGCTACACGTCGACCGTCGTTACAATAACATAATTTTGTTTAGCAGAACAAAGGGCTTTATTAATACTTGAATGCCTTGTCAATATCGTGGTAGGAAGCAAGAATCTTTTCGACAGGGTTCAGTTCACAATATACATAATAATGATGATCACAGCAGGAAAATATAACCTTATTGGACAGAAAATGTTCGCAATGCGAAAACATTTTATAAACGAAGAACATTTTATAAAAGATAGCGTTCAGTGACTTGATAAGAACACAACGGCTCAATGTCAAATCTTGAGATAACGAAAATCTTATAAATATCAGCTTTATTAGCACGAGAACTGTAACTGTGGACCGTCGAAATATTTCCTCACTTAGAACAGATAATACGCAGACCAAGGAAATGAGAATAAAACGTATTTCAACATGCACTGTATAGAAATAGATCTAACAATTAAGTGATTTAGTTAAATCATCGAAGATTTGATAGGTGACAATAGAACGTTTTATAAAATGGCAATTGATGTGAGTAGGTGTTCGTACTGAGTTCAGATGACGAGGTTGACTCCCGCTTTGCTGGCAAATGATAACAATATAAATAGGATTGGGTAGTTGACTCCTATGACCAATAAGTTTCAAGGCACAACTTGTTTTAAAGAGCCACTTTATAGACCCGATTTACTTTGAATTGGGTAGTAAATTATGTTAAAGTGGCGGTTGGTTTGTAAAGTAAATGTGTATTGATCGATGGCGTCAACTAGCCGACAGTTGCGAGTGGAAGGTAACAGTGAGGAGTCAATAGTTCGTGCTGATCTCGTAACCGGTGAAGTCTCATCCCCGAGGGCGGCGAGTGGCGCCAGCCTGCGGCTATTATAGGTCCCTGTGTACGCAAATAAACATAAATTAGTTTATGAAACTTTTCGTACCTACTTATCCAAAAATATAATTTACTAGCTGTTTCTCGCGGTTTGACCCGTGTCTTCCCGTACCCGGTTAAAATATAGCCTTTGTCACTCGGAGATCGTGTAGCTTTTCAACAGCGAAATAATTTTACAAATTGCATCAGTAGTTTCGGAGCCTTCATTGTACAGACAAGACAACCAAAAAATGTTCCCTACATGTAAAAAAGATATAAGTCTATTAAATTTTACCAACCAAAACTCCCGCCATCCTGAATTTGTATTAGTCGAATGGAAAAGAATCCAAAGCATTAAAGAAGACATGCGCATATTACTATACCGAATACCCAACACCAGTGCATATGATATGCGTTGCAGTGCATATAATGTTGGATATAAGTGTGTGACAGTACCTACCTCATCCACTGCTGCGGAGGTGCGTGAGCGGGCGGCGACGGCTGGTGGGACTGCGTCGCCACCCTTTGCACCACCTGCAAGGTAAATTTATTTATATTTTAATATAAGACAAATATAACTTAGTAGAATTTCTTGAGTTCAAAGATTTAAAGTTGGAAAGAATTGCATTTGTAAGAGTAAATTTTTGGTTACTCTATTATTTATAAATGGCAAGAATGTATGAAAACAATGGTACCATATATGTTGACAAAAATTGCAAAAAGTTCTCACGAATTAATTTTATGAATTTGAAGAGACTCATTTAAACAGTTCCCTGAGTTTTCATTTTCGTTTTTTTTTTACAGCCTGTACATGAGCGGCCTCGGCTGTTCTTACTATGAATTTTGATGTTCACTTTTCAAATTTAACAGTTGTTTTAAGAAAAACGAACGTCATGTTGTCTCTGGTCCGTTGTGAGTTAGCAGCAGTGAGGGAGTGTTAGACTTTTACTGACTAAAAATCCAGTGTTCCGTCGTAGGCCTTTTATGTACCAGGGCCGCGGTAACTCTTTCGAACAGTTCCGCAGCCCTGGCGGGGTTGTCTTTAGCCTGAGAGATGTTTCTATGATGTTGAAGGTCGCAGGTATGTACCTGCTGCACGAACGCGCGAGTGAGGTGTGGCGCGGCGCGCTCGGCGTGCTCGAAGGCGCGGCGCAGCTCCTCCATCGCCGCCGCGCTGCCGCCGCCGTGCTTGCGGGACAACTGCACACAACACAATACACTTTGTTATATATGCTCAATTAAAACAATCTTTTGGAAAAATTACCTCTATATTAAATATAGGTAGCCCAACAATGCAACATAATTGTGAAATAAGAAGACAACAATATACAAGTGGTATAGTCCGCGCGGAACTAGTTGGCCGCGCCTTGGGTAAGTGAGCGGTGGGGCGGAGAGGCGAGGACACTTGCTGTCATTACTCAGTGCGCCGCCGTACTTCGCGACCGCAACACGCGTTGACAGCTAGTTGACACAAAACGCACATAAAATTGCAATAGCGAGATGAGTCCGCCGATAAAAAGACAATCGGAGGAAATAATATTTAAAGTGCATACGTTTTTTTAAAAAAAAACGGGAAAGCCGATGTGAATGCTTTAGAACACAAATAATTTCATATGTCATTATTAAAATATGTGAAAATAATTTCATACACTTAATTTGTTTTTGGTTTATTTTACTGTTCATCATCATCATCTCAGACATAGGACGTCCACTGCTGAACATAGCTCCCCCTTAGATCTCCACAGATACCTGTTGGAGGCGACCTGCATTTATTTATTTATTTATTTATTTATTTAACTTTATGCAATCATACAATTACAAAGGCGGACTTAATGCCATGGGCATTCTCTCCAGTCAACCTTAAGGTGATGCAGAGATAACATGGTAGGTGCATTACTTACTTAGAAAGACATGTAAAAGACAACTAGAGATTAACATTTTAATAGAATACTAAAATAGACGTAAGTAGGTACGTAAATATTATTACAAATATATAACATACAAAAGATTAAAAAAAAATATATATCCAAACTAATATTATAAATGCGAAAGTAACTCTGTCTGTCTGTCTGTCTGTCTGTCTGTCTGTCTGTCTTTCTGTCTGTCTGTCTTTTCTTCACGCCTAAACTACTGAACCGATTTGTGTGAAATTTGGTACAGACATAGTTTGAAACTTGAGAAAGGACATAGGATAGTTTTTATTACAAAAAATAAAAATAAAAAATAAAATTTATTCCGGACATACAGCGCCATCTATTGGTCAAACCAAAAATCTGGAGGAAGTCACTATTCCACGCGAACGAAGTCGCGGGCAAAAGCTAGTAATAATATATATACATATATATAAACATATATCTATATAATACATATACTAGCATATAATATTCCAATGATTATCATAATGGTGATTCATCTAGCAATTTATTAAGCAGAAACTTCCGCACGGCACTTTTAAATGATTGCTTACTGGTGGACTTCCTGATTTCTAAGGGCAGCGCATTCCACAAAAGGATAGACTTAATATGAAAAGAAGAATGGATAGTATCAGAAGTATGAGAAGGACAGTGAAGAAGAAGGTTGTGAGAAGAGCGGAGATTTTTGGAATGACCGGAGCAACGGTATTGAAAATGAGGAGTTAGATACGTAGGAGGAGTTGGAGAGTTTAGTAACGAGTAAAGGGTCGTCAAGGCGCGCAGCGATCTTCTCTGGCGAATGGGCATCCATTTCAATTGCGTCCTATACTCAGAAACATGATCGTACTTCCGCAGGTTAAAGACAAATCTTATGCAATTGTTGATAAGTCGATCAAGTTTGTTGAGCAAGTCCGCATTGAGATCGTAGTAACACACGTCACCATAGTCAATTATAGGAAATATTAGGGACTGCACAAGCATTGCTTTGGTCTTCGGTGGCAAAAAGTTCCTTAACCGATTTAGATGACGTAAGGTTCCAGTTACACGCTTACTGACGCTAGCTACCTGAGTTTGCCAACCAAGTGTAGTGTCAAAATATAGGCCGAGGTTCCTGACATTGGGGCTAATTGGAATAACAGTACCGTCCAGAACAATCGGTGGAGAGTTAGCAAAATCCACCTTGCTCAGCATGCGAGAACCTCCCACAACTATAGCCTGACACTTTGTAGGATTAACGGAGACTCCAAATTGGTTAGACCATTGATTTATGATCGATAAATCCCCATTGCTGCATCCAGCGTCTTCCGGCGACCTTTATACGGTCGTCTGTCCACCTTGTCGGTGGACGTCCTACGCTGCGCTTGCTAGTCCGCGGTCTCCGCTCCAGCACTTTTCGACCCCATCGGCCATCCGCTCTGCGAGCAATATGGCCAGCCCATTGCCACTTCAACTTGCTAATCCGATGGGCTGCATCGGTGACGTTAGTTCGACTATGGATCTCCTCATTTCGGATTCGATCACGTAGAGAAACACCGAGCATAGCCCTCTCCATAGCTCGTTGAGCGACTTTGAGCTTTGAGATAAGGCCGATAGTGAGAGACCACGTTTCGGTGCCGTAAGTCATCACTGGTAACACACATTGGTTGAAGACTTTCGTCTTGAGGCGCTGAGGTATGTCGGACGAAAAGACATTGCGTAGTTTCCCGAATGCTACCCAGCCGAGTTGGAATCGGCGGTTGACCTCTTTGAAGGTTTGAAGGTTTGCTCGGTCAGTTTTTGAGGTCTATCTACCTCTTTCTCAAGAATGTCGGTCAGCTTCTGTCCCCTAAGGTTCCGTTGCCCATACCCAGATTGCCTTGCTCTCACCTCATCACTGCTTTTCTTGCCCAACAACTTAGCGTTAAAGTTCCCCATAACAACAGTGAAGTGGGTTTTGGAACTGTGTATGGCCCTACTTACGTCCTCATACAGTCTCCACCTCTTCATCGGAGTGTGACGAGGTCGGTGCATATACCTGAATGACCTTCAGCGAATATCTTTCGGATATTCCGAGTATTAGGTACCCAACCTGTTCGACACACTGTCGATGGTTGTTATGTTGTTTACGAGGAAGACCCTCGTGAAACGTGAACGAGGAACCCGACACCACCTGGGACTGTTGGTCGCCCTCCCGGTACCAGACTTCAGGGTTACGGTGTCCCTTTCTACAGTCTTCGCATAACACTGTAATGTCCCAGTGTAACTTGCTAACTCCTCTTCCAGCTCGCAGATCTTTGCGTCAGTCCTCAATGTGCGTATGTTGTAGCCGGATCTCTTCCGGAGATTCTAAGCACCCCCCTGCTCCGCCGTTACCTTGACCGCTACCCGCGCCAGGGACAGCGGAGCTGCGGGGGAGAGCAGTGAGGGTGTGCAGTTCACGGAGGACGCTGCTGCCCGACCTCTTGACGACGGTTTGTCCCTTAGTCGCCTCTTACGACACCCACGGGATGATTCGGGGTAACGCAATTCTAAGCCGGCGTCCCACGGTGGCAAATACACAAAGTCCTCAAAACCAAGATTCTCATAGGTGCCCGATTTCTTTACAAAACAGTGTATTAACAACTTTTTCATGCTTTCATATTTTAGTCATCCATAGATTTACACTATTTTCTCGCTATTAACTAAATAATATATTTTTTGTTGTACCAATTTCACTCGAAAGGATCAAAATGGTATGTATGACTATAAATGAAGATAGGCACGCACACAGCCGCGACGCTAGTCTGTGTGATTTTTTGCGTTGAATTACCTTTTTTTTTTACGACGTCAAAAATCATCAAATGACCCCTCCCGCTGTGGGTTAGCAGCGGCGAGAGAGTGTCAGACTCTTACTGACTAAAAACCGTCGTATTCCGTCGAAGGCCTTTTATGTGCCAGGGCCGCGGTATCTCTTTCGAACAACCCACAGCCCCGACAGGCCTTGGCCCTACTAGGCCCCGCTGGGGTTGCTGCATGCCTACGGTGGCCGGGAGTCATCTCGCGACACCCGGCGCCCATGGTGTCTACCTGGTCCAGCGGCGGCCGGGATGAGAGGTGCGAACTCTCTAGCGTTCCGCCTCTTCCTTCTCGAGCATGACCGCTTCGCAGAAGGAGGCGACGGCATCCCATTCCCTCTCGCCCCGGACCATGGCCTGAACCGGGGCCGGACGCGAGAGGTCACCGCCGCCTAAAGCCTCGACGAGGACCCGGCGGTGCCCTTCCCACGCAGGGCACTCCTGGACTGTGTGGTCCACCGTGTCCTCGGGGCTGTCCGCACAGTGGTGACACCCGGGCGCCTCCTCACGACCGTTTCGATGCAGGTACCTCCCGAAACAACCGTGTCCGGTGAGGACCTGCGTCATGCGGTACGTGAGGGCGCCGTGACTCCTGCCGAGCCACTCCTCAAAGAGGGGACTTACCGCCAGTATGGTGGCGTGCCCTGCACTGGGTTGCGACAGTCGCTCCCTCCAGGCCAGCAAGAGATCGCGCCGTTGCCCTGCCCGCTGCGCGACAACTTGCCGCGGCGCCGGGGTTTCCCCCGGCGCTGAGCCTCCTCGCGCCAGTCGTGCAGGCGCAAGAAGACTCTCGCGCGTTGAATTACCTAAAGTTGACATCGCGCGCCGCGCGTATACCCTCTTATCAAGACTGATAACTTGTCACCATGAAGTCAAACAAGCAAATCTGAGCTTCATTATTTCGTTATATGCAAACTAACAGCGTTTGCTCAAAGAATGTTAGAGGAATTTTTTTACTAACAATTTTCACATTACTATGAGTAAATAAATAAAAAAAAACTATTACTTACCTCGTTGAGTAGTGGATATATTAGTTGCTGCAGATAAGGGTGCCTCTTCACTTTGTTCTCTTCACTATTCGTTCCTCTGTGGTCTAAAGGCGTAGCCTGGAAACAAATAAAAAATTGCAATTATAAAACTTGCAAGGTTAGTATGCCCCTTCTTATAAGAAGTAAAATATTTTCATAGTACGAAGAAAACTTTAGAATTCAATGAAGCTTGATTACCTATTTCGGGTATTATCACTAAAAAGTTCTGTATGTGACTATATAACAATGAAATCGGAACCATTTATTCATCAAGCATCACTTAATGTAATGGTGTATTAAAGACACAAAAATAAATATCTTTAAAGGTCTCTGCACACAGCGGGCGTGGCGCGGCGGGACGGGACGGCGACGCGACACTGAGCTGTTGCAATGTACTAGATGCCGAGTACAGCCGTCCCGCTCGACGCGACGCTCTGTGTGACGTCGTCCGTAATATCTAGTACATTACAAGGACTAGGTATATTTCGTGCGTGTACTAACGTTTTTATTATATAGGTTGGTGTCCCTGGGCGGCGGGTGGTCGGGCGGCTTGCGCTCGTCGCGGTCGGCGCGGTCGGCGCGGTCGGCGCGGTCGCCGCGCTCCTTGCCGCGCGGCTCCGAGCTCACCTGCACGTTCGACGACTGCCGCGCCTGGAAGGGATTTAATCAAGTTAGTATTATATTATTGTATTGTCATCTCTATGATATAGTCCCTATTGATAACAAGCGCTGTTGATTTCTGTCAATAATAGTCATATAAGTAGTTGATTTAAATACATTTGTTAAAAATGTGTGTCATACATATGTATGTCACAATCAGCATAAAATTATGTAGACGCGTTTTCATTGCGAGCGGAGCTGAGAATGTCGGATTCCTTATTTTTTTTTTTGTATTTAATGACTGCAGCACCTCTTTGAAACAATCCTGTTATCTCAGATAATCTATACTTATAATAAATCTGTAGAGAGGTCAATTCTGTACATTAAATATATTTCCAAAATATTTATCAGGGGGTGATTAGTGATCAATACTGATGCCAAAAATGCAATCAGTAAAAATTTTGTCTGTCTGTCTTTCTGTCTGTCTGTCTGTCTGTCTGTCTGTCTGTCTGTCTGTCTGTCTGTATGTTCGTTATGGAAACAAAAACTACTCGACGGATTTTAATGAAACTTAGCACAAATATTCTTCATACTCCTGGGCAGGTTATAGGATACTTTTCATCACGCTACGATCAATAGGAGCAGAGCAGTGATGGGAAATGTTAGGAAAACGGGAGAAGTTACTCCATTTTTTAAGCTTTCGTCACGTGTGCAGCCTTAGTGGTTAAAGCTAAGTAGTAATAGGCTAGGTACGCATAGATTTAGATAATTGGATAGGCTGGTGATTATTATTACTTCCTCTCTTTGCACAAAGTCCGAATCTAACGCGGACGAAGTCGCTGGCAGAAGCTAGTTATAAATATGTGCTAAGAAATGGTTGAAAAAGGTTTTATATCAACCCAATATAATTGAGGACGTTATCTCATTTTCACTTGAAGTCTATTGAAATATGTTGTTGTCAATAACATACGGTATGTTTGTCAGTAGTATTGTTGTTGTGCGGCGGTGTATGCGGCACGTGCGGCGCATGCGGCGGCGGCGCGGGCGCAGGCTCCGGCGTCGGCGACGAGCTGCGCGGGTTCAACGCGCCGTTCTGCTTGCCGGACCCTGATACTGTTACTGCGTCGCGAGGGGACACTGGAAATGGATTTAAATATGTTTAAGATTGATGTAATTACGTGGTATTTTACTGATGATAGAAAAATAGAGAACTGTTTGCTCACATACAGATCACCGTTTTAAGTCTTACCAACTATTTTTGTAATCATCAATCATTACACCACCTTCATCTCTACTTTTTGTACATCACCATCCATAGCAATTAGCACCCTTATAAACAATCAAAATAGGACACAACATGCATCGTCATCATTTCTGTATTCCATAACTGTTTGTACCCATCAATCACTCCAATTACAACCTAACACCGCGCACATAAGACACAATATTCCTTATTATCATCGTATACTTGTACCCAGCAATCATTGCAATTTACAACCTTACACGGCCCACATAAGACAAAATATCCTATACCATCTTCGCCATCTATTTATACCCAGCAGTCATTCCAATTTCAACCTTATACCATCAACATAAGATACATATATAAATAAATGTTATAGGTTAAGAAGAGAAAAAGTAATAAAATATGTCTAGAGAGTTATTTTCCCTATAAATTAAAAGAAAATAAATAGATAAGAAAACAGATTAGATAGTAAATGGGAGACCCACCCATAAAAAGACAGAAAGGAGATGGATGTAAGAAAGATAAAGTATGAGGAATGGAAATGCGAGAGGCATAAAAGAGAGAACTGGTATGAACGAGAACTAGATTTAAATAGACGCCATCGACTGTCGATAGCGGAGCTAGAGAAAAAAAAAAAAAAAAAAACATAAGATACAATATCCCTTACCGTTATCATCGAGGTGGTTGTTACGCCGCTTGTTGTCGCGTTCTGCGGGCGGCTGCAGCGCTCCGCCGCGGACGGTCATGATCCACGGCTCGTCAGCCTCGCTGTCGCCGCTCCGACATTCCTCTCTGAAAACAAATTGCCGTAGAATGTTAGGGAATGTAAAATACATATATGGTAGATTTCATAAGCAGTTCACATTATATGAAAAGGAATTAAGATTACTGTGATTTTTCATCAGGACTTTCGGGTGACTTTTGCTGGGCAAGCACATGTTATAAATTGTGACATGCGAGAGGTTGAATTGGTTGCCCTACATATATCAGACAGCATACAAAACACTGTATGGTGAGAGCACACACAAAATTTCTAACTATTCAACCGTATTGACATTATCCTCAGTTTTAGGAAACAAAAAAAAAATTAACCCGTTTTTCTTAACGTGTTACAATACAATTACGAAGAAGTACTTCTCTACATAAAATTAACGGCACGGCATGTGTAACGTTAGCCACCCACGAGTTTCCAGTCGAAATTATCCTAACATGGTTTAATGTTGACTTCCAAAACATGAATTTACTTAGAAACTGATATTATATAACTTGATTACCATATGAATTTAGTTAAATTAGAGTGATTCTACGAAGATTTCTTAGTTAATTTAGAGCGATTCTACAAAGCCGTGTAGCGACGGCTTAAGAATACATGTGTCGCTACCCCTTCTTCCAGTGGGTGTCGTAGAAGTCGACTAATGGAAAAAATGCACCGAACACCAGTGCGAGAGAAGGAAAACTCGAAAAAAACCCTCTATCAACCCGTCTGGCCAGCGTGATAGCAGTAGGCTAAATACCTCCATGAGCAGCACAAAAAAGCCACGGCCCCTAGTTCCCGGCAGTCCCGCTATTCCCGGTCACGGTGGCGACCGTGGTTACGGCGGGACAGGGGGTGCGAAGAATCTCCGGGTTACGGGAGGCCACCAAACTAAACTGACTCTTGCGACGTACAACGGCCGCACGCTACGGCTTGACTCGCATCTGGCGCAACTCGAGGTGGAACTTGGGAAGATTAGGTGGCACATATTAGGGTTATGTGAAGTTCGAAGAGAGGGGGAGGACACCATAACCCTCGAATCAGGTCACCTAATGTACTTCCGAGAGGGAGACCAACAATCCCAAGGTGGCGTTGGGTTTCTGGTTAATAAGTCCCTAGCTGATAACGTTGTGGAGGTGTCTAGTGTGTCGAACAGGGTAGCGTACCTTATCTTAAAGCTCACCGACAGGTATAGCCTCAAGGTAGTGCAAGTGTACGCACCGACCTCGACACATTCAGACGATGAAGTGGAGGATATGTTTGATGATATATCAAGGGCCCTCCACTTCACTACAAAGACCCATTACACCGTTGTCATGGGGGACTTTAACGCTAAAGTGGGAGTACAGATTTGCGGCGAATCGGCAGTAGGATCCCATGGATTTGGAAGCAGGAATCATAGGGGGCAAATGCTCGTCAACTTCCTCGAACGCGAGGGGCTCTTTTTGATGAACTCTTTTTTCAAAAAGCAGCCCCAAAGGAAGTGGACTTGGCAAAGCCCCGACACTATGACTAAAAATGAGATTGACTTCATCATGACGAACAAGAAGCACATATTCAGAGACGTCTCCGTGATCAATAGGTTTAATACCGGTAGCGATCACCGACTTGTCCGAGGCTCTCTGAATATCAACTTCAAGGCCGAACGTTTCCGTCTGATGAAGGCCAGGCTCCGACCAACACTGCTCCAAACCATGACAGGATCTGAAACGTTCCAATCAAATTTGGAGAACCGATTTGCCGCCGTGGAAACCACAACAGACGTTAACCAGAACCACGAATATGTGGTTCGGATCCTCAGGGAGGAAGGTTCGAGATTCTGTAACATGCAGCGTAAGGGCAAGAAATCAAAGCTTTCGGAAGAGACATTAGGGCTTATGAAGAAACGACGTGAAAACCCGCCTGTCACTTCGTCAGCTAAGCGGGCTCTAAACCAAGAGATCAACAAACACGTACGACGCGACCTCCGGTGCTCCAATACTCTTGACATTGAAAGAGCAATTGAGCTAAATCGGGGGTCAAAGGTGTTCGTACAATCTCTTGGAAGAAGCCACTTGACGAAGTTGACCACAACAAGTGGAGAAGTCGTTTCTTCGGTGCCGGCAGTCCTTTCGGAAGTGGAAAATTTCTATGGCCGGCTATACGCATCGCATGCATCTCGACCTGATCCCGGAAATGAGGATTCTAGAGCCACATTAACACGCCATTTCACCGAAGACCTGCCAGAAGTCAGCAGTGACGAAATCGAGATCGCTCTGAGACAGCTCAAAAATGGAAAAGCCCCTGGCGAGGATGGCATTACAACAGAGCTTTTAAAAGCAGGAGGAAAGCCCGTACTGGGGGAGCTCCAGAAGCTTTTTAATGCCGTCCTGTTTGAAGGGAGAACTCCAGAGGCGTGGAGTAGGAGTGTTGTCGTCCTGTTCTTCAAGAAGGGAGACAAAACCCAGCTGAAGAACTATCGACCCATTTCCCTCCTAAGCCACGTCTATAAGCTGTTCTCAAGAGTGATCACGAACCGACTTGCGCGAAGACTCGACGAATTCCAACCACCGGAGCAGGCTGGGTTTCGGAGCGGATACGGCACCATAGACCACATCCACACAGTGCGGCAGATTATACAGAAGACCGAAGAGTATAATCAGCCCCTGTGTCTAGCATTTGTGGACTATGAGAAGGCCTTTGACTCGGTTGAAATCTGGTCTGTTCTGGAGTCCCTGCAGCGTTGTCAAGTAGATTGGCGATACATCCAAGTGATGAGATGTCTCTACGAAGCCGCTACAATGTCCGTCCAAGTACAGAATCAGCAAACAAGGCCCATACCGTTGCATCGAGGAGTGAGACAAGGGGATGTTATTTCCCCGAAACTGTTCACTAATGCAATGGAGGATATGTTCAAGACGCTGAACTGGAAAGGGCGAGGCATCAACATCAATGGCGAACACATCTCTCACTTGCGATTTGCTGACGATATCGTCATCATGGCGGAAACGCTGCAGGACCTACAACAGATGCTGAACGACCTGGCTGAATCTTCTCTACGCATCGGCCTACGGATGAACTTGGACAAAACCAAGGTCATGTTCAATGAACATGTTCTACCGGAACCGATTGCGATACACGGCGCCGTTCTCGAAGTTGTTCGGAAATATGTATACCTCGGGCAGACATTGCAGTTAGGTAGAAACAACTTTGAGGACGAGGTGAATAGGAGAATTCAGTTGGGTTGGGCTGCATTTGGGAAGCTACGTCGAGTCCTAACATCGTCGATCCCACAGTGCCTAAAGACAAAAGTCTTCAATCAGTGCGTCCTACCTGTCATGACTTACGGAGCCGAAACGTGGACACTGTCGGTACGGCTGGTTCACAAGTTTAAAGTCGCTCAGCGGGCTATGGAAAGGGCTATGCTCGGCATTTCTCTGAGGGATCGCATCAGAAATGAGGTAATCCGTCAGAGAACCAAGGTCATCGACATAGCCCACCGAATCAGCAAGCTGAAGTGGCAGTGGGCTGGCCATATTAGCCGAAGAACCGATAACCGTTGGGGTAAACGAGTTCTAGAGTGGAGACCGCGCCTCGGCAAGCGTAGTGTAGGACGTCCTCAGGCACGGTGGAGTGATGACTTGCGCAAGACGGCTGGCAGGAGCTGGATGCGAGAAGCCGAAAATCGATCTCAGTGGCGTGCACTTGGAGAGGCCTATGTCCAGCAGTGGACTGCGATAGGCTGATGATGATGATGATTCTACAAAGATTTCGTCCGCTACGATATCGATATTTTTATACTTTTACGAGATATACTCACGAATCTGAATTCTCCGACTCGGTTTCACTCTCCTCGCTCCGCTGCGCTTTCCACTTCTTATACCTATCTATAAGATCCATTAGATAAGAATTCTTCTTAGCCTTCCTGATAAACTGGAACTTTAGTAATTCCTTTGCTGTTGGCCTCTGAAACACAAAACCAATTTTATATTTTTAGTATGAAATATGAGATTTAAAATGGATTTTAACTATCTAAAGCGAAACTTGAGTAAACACTAGAGAATTACTAAAACAATCTATTTAGTGCAACGAAGTACACGTTCATATCTGCCAGATTAAGGGATCTGAACGGAATCCAAAACACTCGGGAGGGTTCCAACAAAAACACTAGACGAAAGCCGACGGACGGGGAAATTAATCCGTATTACCGTATGTATGTGACTTACATTTTCTGGGTCCTTATTCAGGCACGCTTCGACGAACTCTTTGAAGGGTTTCGAGTAGCTGCCCGTCAGTTGCGGAGGGTTGTTCTTGGGTATGAGGAAGAGCACCCTCATTGGGTGTAGCTCTGAGTTGGGAGGCTCGCCCTTGGCCAGTTCAATGGCGGTGATGCCGAGAGACCAGATGTCAGCTTTGCTGTCGTAGCAGGACTGCTTGATGACCTCAGGCGCCATCCAGAACGGTGTGCCGACGAATGTGTTGCGTTTGCTTGTCGTGTTCGTTAGTTGGCCCGCGACACCTGAAATTGAGAACATCAATAGAATGAATTAGTCAGGATTTCTGTAAATATCGGGTAAATAACAGCATCTGCTGCATTTCTAAGAATAAACAGGTTTTATGCATAAGAGGTGAAAATCTTGTGGTTATAAAGTAATGTTATTTTAACTGAATTTTTCCTCAGGTCCTTGTTTTGACTAACATTATAA
Organism: Helicoverpa assulta; assembly: GCA_963856015.1. Lineage (NCBI taxonomy): Eukaryota > Metazoa > Arthropoda > Insecta > Lepidoptera > Noctuidae > Helicoverpa > Helicoverpa assulta. The sequence goes on from CAWLCW010000008.1 coordinate 4,247,607, forward strand.
GTACCTATTACAATACAACGAAATGGCTAACGGTAAAATACGAGTAAACAAGAAAGGTAAACAAATGAAACATTAATTAATTTGTTTTGGTATATTGATGGAACATTCCTAATTTGTTTTAGCAGTCATGGCTATTTATAAGTAAATGTCGACATCGATTGGATTTGATTGACGACGATTGGTAGGTATATGAAAAACCGATGTATCACGATGGCTGACTTTAAGGAAGTAATAAAACGGTCTAATAGGAAAGTTTAATGTTTAAAATAAATTGAATAAACATTTGACTATAAGTAGATACAATTACGTGATGGAAATTCAGGACATTAAAGTTGCATACTTAAACATGTATTGTCTGGCAGCGTTATGTGCGCTCACGATACCCAGAGGTCTTAAAACGGGTCATTAAGAGTGTCCTGTGCAAAATGTCAGGTAACGTATACATTAAAATTGATAAATGCGAGACCTTCTTAAACCGCATTATCAATCGTTGGTCATCAGCTGCGTGTCAAGGAAAACCGCGTAATGAGGTAACTTGGATACTTTTAAAAATATTATTTATTGTTTTCCGAAATATTATTTATTGCATGAATTCAAACAAGATTAATTTTATTTATATGAAGCCTGTTTTGTATACCGTCTTGCACTTGCAAGTACAATTATGTAACAATTTGCAACAGTTTAACGCAGGTAAAGGAAGTCTACTATTAGTACTTACCTTTATTTTGCATATGTCAGTGCCGGCATAAAAATAAGTAACGGTAAACATTATCACGTTTCCTTTGTAAAACACAGCCCTTACTTCTTATCAGAATCGTTCGAAAAGCCCGCGAGTCATGCGGGCTTTTTAGTGAGTCACTAGTTTTGTGTTCCTTTTCCCTAACGGGCACTAAAATACCTCATAAAGGCAATACCTACACATATTTTTTTCCTTAACTTTAATTTATTTGGGATTGTACGCAAAAAATATGATACTGATATGGTAGGGTAGTCCCGCAACTATTACTTCTCTACAATAATGTAAAACGCGGGAAAACGACTAGTGTATAAACACTAGTCGTTTTCCCGCGGTTTCACCCGCGTCCCGTGGGAGCTACTGCCCGCACCGGGATAAAATATAGCCTATGTTACTCGCAGATAATATAGCATTCTAATGGTGAAAGAATATTTAAAATCGGTCCAGTAGTTTTTGAGTTTATCCATTACAACCAAACAAACAAAGTTATCCTCTTTATAATATTAGTATAGATTTTACATACATTGTGCATTTTGTTCTAAATTGTCGATTCAAGGTCGCCATCGGAACTAGAAATGCATTGGTACCAATTGACACAACACACATCGATAAAGTGCTCTATACTCATAAAACTCCTCGAAATGACGTGTCGAACGAAATCGTAGCGACATAAACCCAAAGGTTAAGGCGTTGAGTGCCCATAAACGTAAGAGTTAAAATTCTGCGCCACTTGACTATTAACCTACTTCAAATACACTCAAATATGTCTTACTCACGAGTGTTAGAGCATAGCTATAAAAGTTTCAAAGGAACGAGACTGGGCGGATTAGGTACCTTCTTTGTAATACTATGAAGTGTTCAAACAAAGGAAGGTGACTCCAACAAACATGGTATGTTTGAAGAGCCTGAAAGTCTTCACGCGGCTCTTGCCGAAGCAAAAGGGCATTCACTTTGCGTTGGCACGGCTCACATTTGCTTCGAATACGGTTCAAACATTGGCCTAAAGCCAAAATTCATGGCCATAATGCGCGCTTAACTTATAATGTTAGCTTCCACATTGTGGTTTTGACATCTTTTTTAACAATATCTACATTATACATCTACATTACACATATGCCAATACTTCATATAGTTTTGTCAGTTTTGTATTGACGTCAATAACACATGAAATCTCTGTAACACCTTTAAACAATTAGTTTTGGTTGAATGAATGAGTAGAGCTTCTTAGATTCTGTTTACTACCGGTCCTTATAAGGCTTCGCTGTTAGACCTTCGCTTCAGCACGATAGTATCTCGATTTAATTACCAAAAGATAAAATCTCCAGCTTGTCGAAAATTCTGAAACTTATTTTTGCTCGCCCTTGCCATATTTCCCGGGATGACACTTTAGAAACTTATTAAGGCGCTACCTCGGAATTCAACAATTTTTTTGAGTTAATTTTAATTTAAGAATACTTATTTGAATAATTAACTTTTTTTATATGTGTTTGTTGACTATATTACCTAGATTAATCCGAAGACAAAAACATAAAAGAAGTAACTTTTCTCGATAGAAAAAAAATCAGAACTTACCTCTAAAAATAACATTTTATGAATTCTATGTCGTAGTCATGTACTTTCTGTCACATTAAAATAATGAAGAATGTAGATAATATCTTATTAGACATTAATTAGAAAACAGTTTTTAAAGAAACATAAAATTGAATTTTTAATAAATTTTTATTTAGTATGGCGCTTACGTTATTTTTTTTCGAGCAGGTTGCATGTTTCCTCTCTCTATCTATTTACGTTGCTATCGCATAGTTCTATCCCTCTCAACCATTTACCCAGTTCGCCCGTGAACATCGCAACGAGGTATCGTCTTAAGAGATTAAAGCGTTGATAAATAGGTCTTCGCTGGTGTCCCAAAAACTCTTATAAAATATCTTCTTTAATAGATGCGGTTAATTTAATTAAGTTGAGACAGCAAGATTAATATACAACTTTAGCGCTCTAAATTACACCTATAAAACGCAGATGCTGTCCATTAACGACTGCGTAATGACATTATTGATTAAATAGTCAATTTACACTTAATTCGTCACGAGTAAGTAGGTTACGACACTATTCATGAACCCAGGACACAGAATCTTTGTTGTTGATTAAATTATCGTCAATTATGCATAGTCAGTCAGTGTTGGCAGTTGGTAAACTCGTCCCTTCGGTGTCGTAAAAGTTGACACCATTACGTTCAAAGGCCGCAACATCAAACTATGTTTTACTTATTCATCTTCAGCGGCCTAAAGTGTACCTAATGTTGGAAGCCAGTCACTACAATCACAAGGATATCAATGTCATTCAAACACCATTTATAACAATTGATGTTCGAATTCAAACGTGCTCAAAATACTGAGCTCTACATACAATTGCTCTAAATTCTCCATTACCAATATATTTCTGAGATAAGCGTTCGATGTGAATGGTTTTCGTGTTTAAACTGCATGCATCGTTCGTTTTATGTGCGCAGGAGCAGTCGTCCATCCGTTACGATTATATTCGAAACTCGTATCACTGTTGCATAGCGTTCTGAATCATGTTAATGGCAGAAAAACCTTGACAGAGATGTATAAGAACAGAGCTAAAGAAATTTATTATTTATGCACGTGTATTATTTACATACATAACGGCCTGTGATGATGAATAAGAATGTGCTCTTAAGACTGCTTCGAGTGATACTTAATCTTGAGTTTATAATGCTGTAATCATTGCTCTCGACACTTAGCGTTGATGGCTGTCACTGTCGCTATTATGTTAATTACATTACAGCTCGGTCATGTCATGATGTATACGTTGTAGCCTGCTCTGTATTAGTAGGTCATCTTTTACAACTCATGCATAAATAAGAAGATGGCTACGTCTAATCGGAAACCTTATACAAATACAGACCTTGAGAACTGAAGCATGGCTAATGCAAATATACAAAATTCTGCGTTGAAAATATACAATGAAAGCAAAATAATATTCGAAACGTATTTCTCGTCTTTCTTTGTGAATATCTTTGCGTCAGGGACGTCTTATTCAAAGGCGAAAGGCGGTCAAGGATGGAAGTATAAAGTGCAAGCGGCGCCGTTTCTTATCTACGAAATTTTTACCCTTTTAAAATGTTGGTGAAACGGCAGAACCCAAAACCATTTAGCGACCCTCGTTATACCGGGAACGTTTGTTCTATGCGAGTTTATTTTAGTAAAAGCTAAAATATGAAAAGATTTTCTTCCTTGTCTACTCATCTTACGGACTAGATTTAAGTTAAGCATATGCCAAATAAATCTAAGGCATCCATCTACCATCTGGGAGTTAGATACTTCGGAAGACTTGATGAAATAATTGAACTTACCAAAATCTGCTAGTTTAACATCGCCCATCTCGCTGAGCAGTACATTAGCAGCCTTGATGTCTCTGTGCAGCTTCCTCTCTGAATGCAGGTAGTCTAGACCCCGCAGCACCTCACGCAGTATAACTGCTATGTGCATCTCCTCGAAGCTGCCCGCCTTCATCAGGTCCAGCGCCGACCCCCCGCCCAAATATTCCATTATTATCCATAGTTTTGTTCCCTGGAATAGAGAAAACGATCAGTTAGAGAGCTGTTGATCAACTATTTTATCGATTTTAATACCCCAGCCCAGTATTAGGAAATTCCCCAGGGTACAAATTAAAGAACACTTCGGAATATTGGATTCTAGGATTTTATTTTTATGTGTGGATTTATTATTTTTTTAAACAGAAACAGACACCCCAAATAATATATAGATTGTACGTCGTTCATCAGGCTTCTCTTTGTCCAATACAAAGCAATGTCAAATCACGAAGTTCATCTAAAATGTAAGATGAATATTTTCGCATCCACAAACACAGGATTTCACTCAACCTTCCTTTAAAAAAAAAATATTGGAGTGATCTTGTAAAAACTTTTGTTACAAAATGGGATATTTTCGTGGAAAACCGGTGATATTAGGGGCTGGTCCGCCTATCAGAGCGAATCACTCTAGGCCTCTAGGCAAACTGTTAAATCCTCATTAATATACATACAATATTCAGCTCGGAAAATGTATTAGCATAGGTACATGTTACGTAGGCAGACGTTGTCAGAGGAAGCTATATATTCATATGCGTCATTATTATTGTATGTAGTTGTTAGTTCTAAACTTCTTGGGTATTAAAGTTTGTTTGTGTTTCCCCGAGGTATAGAATGTTATCTCTCTGCCACGGCCGTGAATGATATCGTGCAAAAGTGATAACGTGTATGTATAGCACCGTAATGTCCACCTGTTTTATTTAGGAACTAGTTTTTTTATATCCTGACAGTTGCTATGACGGGCTTTTGGAAAATAAATCTGTGAGGAAACGTTAAAAAAAATATATGATTGGGATAAATAGAAAAAAAGGCAGATGTAACAATTGAATCTCAAAAATGGAAAAGTGAGTTTATAGAACAAAGTAAATATTCTATGTACATAATGATGAGTCACGCCGTTTTTCCAGTTTTTCCTTGACGGGACATTAACAAAGCTACAGCTGTCGACAATTTACATAATACTCCATTTCTTCCAGTTAGACACGTCTTGTGTTGAAATATAGACATTGTTTATTTGTTTGTTTTCATTCTCAGGATATTTGTGAAAACATTTTCTTTTATGTGCAGGTGATCATAACGGTATACAAGTTTCCATTACGTCACTAATTAAGTAGTCTAGTAGCAGTATGTTCGTACAACGAATTATTATACTAATGGGGGAGTTATTGTCCCGGCATAATTCCATTTGCAGAAAAGCATTCACTGTATAACTAAAAATAATTGTGTGAGGGAACAGCACAGAGCTTTTCAAACAAAAAACAACAAATCAAGTTACGCTCCAAAAGTCTTTATTTAAAACCAACACTGCGATGAAAAATCCAAACATTCTGAACAATAACTTTAATAAGAACACAAACCACCACGAAGTTTAGTTTCATAAAGGGACAAAATGTAATTTATCGTGAAAGTTTACACCAACGGGAATAAGTTTGGTACGAGACATTGCTAGAATTGATGTAAGTAATTTGAGTTCTGACATTTATCGATTGTACAAATGTTGAGAGCTTTGACGTGGTATATAATATGTTAGTATTTATGTTCCTTTGTTTTGTCTGGCAGTTGAGCTCAGTACGTGCAATGTTGTGAAGGATTGGTTTTAAATGTAGAGCTATATTTGTCAGATACCTACATTTTCATTCACTTATACGAAAGATTCTTTTTGAATCGGATTAGCTAGAGATAATCCACTACAGAAAATAGTTTATAGGATTATCCTCTACAAATATTCTATAAGCTCATTACATCTAATTATCAAATTATATTTTCGCATGAGTATGATAAACTTAATGCCGATAAGGTAAAATGAAATTATTTAATAACGTACAGTTAATATTAATAATAGGGAAACTTTGTTAATACCAAAGCGGAACTCTCGTTATCAGCCTATTTGTATGTAAAATTTTCCTTACAAAGCTCCCAAACGTAGGTAAACGCGTTTCCTTAAATTAATCAACTTTACGTAGGTACGTGGTATAAGTGATAATGGTTGGAGAACAAATTTCGCGTGGCTGGGAAACCCGCTGACTCATTCATCACATTATGTAGGTACAGAAATTTCGTATTAGAATCTCCGAGCTGGCAAGCAAAAAGCATAAATTCTGCGGATAACCCGTGCAATAACTTAGCAGGAGCTGACTCAGCCGAAGTTTAAGTTCCAAAATATACGCTGATATGAAACTACGTAAAGGGATGTTTAAAGAGAAAAACTTCTTTATTGTCTTTAATATTTGTTTTTCAGCGAACACTAGGAATTTACTCTTTCAGACGCTTCAAATTAAAACCCTCACCGCTTTCAGTTTCTACTTGGCCTAACACGAGTTCGCCTCCTTTGTTCATAGTAATCTAATATGACGGATAATGCACATTTGTACACGTACAACTAGACAGTGCGCCAGTAGCACTGTATGCAGTACCTAATGCAACGCGGAAGACGACAATGGGCGCACCGGAGCAGGGATCCGGCGCGACCCATTCACGCTCCATCAGCTAACATGCACACACGTGTCAGGGTTACACTCTGCATGTGCACGTTACTGTAAATGTAATGTATGTATCCGCACGTAAAAACAAACAACGCCTGAACCCCAGAATAAATAATATAGATTGTTTTGACGGCGCAAAGCCGCGAAATAAATGGAAAAGGCCAGTCTGCAATGATGTGGGATATGAGAAATTGAATCAAACATACCGAGATTTATTTTTGGGTTTCAATTTTTATGATGTTATTCAGATAATGTTGGGTAAGAAGACATTCTTTATAGCTCACTATTTCGCAGAAATTCTCAAAGGATCAAAAAAATGTTTGACGGTATATCAAAAGAATGTCGATTTTTCATCGCAGTTTATTCTTCAGACTATGCGAGGCATGAACATAACAGTCTCGACGACTATAAAGACATAATTTCGACAAAACATCAAACAAAAGAAGTAAAAAAGAAAAACAAGTGAAATTCCCGGCTAAGGTAAACAGACGGATATAAGCATCCGTCAATGCAGTGCCTCACGATGTTCCACCGGATATTTTTACTAATAAAGTACGGGGAACTGTAACTGAATGTTCCAGACCCTTTTCACACAAGTTCGGAGCCCCTAACTCCGGTTTAGACAGCCCTAACAAAATTCGCTACATATCGGAAGCTATAACTGGTAACAAGCGATAATACAGACACCGCTCAACCAATATAATACAAGATGAACACGAGTTCCATTGGAAATGGTAAGATAAATAATACCATTCCGAGTTATTTGTGCCTTAGCTGTAGATCCGGCGCAGTGGTAGAGAATAATATTAAGTAAAACAAGAGAAGCTTACCGTACTAACAATAACAAGTGGTGTCCTGAAAACTATGATTTAATGTTTCTATTATCCTGTACATTCTAGGAAATATTTTCTTAGAAAATAAAATGAAATCAAAAAAGATTTTTCAACGTAAATTTTTATGAACAAAAGAACACCTATATACCAAAGCAGCTCCAAGCCTACCAGTACGGGATACTCACATACATAAAAGAAAATTTTAACGAGAAATAAAAACTCAAAAGGCTGTATTCATAATAAGCTTTTTCAAAGCAGTAACCAAAGGCTGGTTGCATGTAGCCATTGACATATATTCTAGCGATAGACAAGAACATCCATACAAATAATTTACCCGCTTATGTCGTCTTTTGACATCTTGTTGACGTATTGTGACATCTAGTCATCCTCATTGATGTTAATTGCAGAAGTGACATAATATGTTCGCTCGTATTTTGCCTACATTTTTCATTACTCAAAAAGTTTATATCTAAGTGAATTCAAAATCATGTAATATATCAAAAAGTTTATTTATATCTAAGTGAATGCAAAATCATGTAATGTATTAAAACCAGGAACTTATTTTTAGGGTTTTTTAATATTAATTACGATGTTTTTTTTTTCTTAAGAGGGCTTTCACAAATTTTCGCGAATTTAAACGCGCTGATATATGTTGTAGTGTTTTTACAGTAGCGAAATACATACGAGGTCATATTATTTTTTCTTGAAAGTAAGAACATACCATGACAAAGTGAAGTCTGTTTTCATTGATATTTTACCTACTGCCAGTTTTATGGCACATCTGTTTCTGCACGATTTTCTTAATCCATAATTTAAGATGGCGGGCGGGAACAATGTAATGCATATTTGTAAAATTGAATTATAAATGACAAGTATGATATACAAGCGTTGTAATAGCATGAACAGCGTGTAATTTTACTAACTTGACTCTCGAATAGTTTATATGTGTAAGTTTATACCTTGATATGTATTTTCTATTTTATAATTGTCGTTTCATAGACATCCGTCTGACGCAGGTGTCAAAATCGCTCTGATTTGCCATTTTGGGCAATGCAAAGTCTGCAGTGCACTTCAGTGTGGCAAGCTTTTTGTTCGGAACGTTCTATCTAGTACGTAGTACATATATATCAATGCATGTAGCCATCATATAGGTATTCGTTGGCATGGCAACCCAATGGCGTCGGTCATTGACCTCGGCGTCGCGACATCCACTAAAGTAAAACAAGAAAGCGCACTATTAATCCTGGGGAACCTTTTACAAGGGTAGTATACTATGTAAAAATAGGGGTTTCTCAACGTACTTCCACAGTATCAATAGCATGCGTCACGAACTTAATGAATCTTTTTTTCGTCGTTGACTGTCGCTAGAAGTGGACGTGTCGAAGCTTTGTCATTTAAAAGTATTTTAAAGTTCAAGCCATAATAGTGCCTAATTACTTGTAAACAATAGTTACTTTTGCGCGAAACTTGTGCCAAATAATTCCATAAAACGCAGTGAATAGTGGTGACTTGGTGATCGACTGCGGCGGCGGGGCGCCCGCGCACCTCACCGCTACGATAAGAGATAGTTGTCATAATTGCTGTCTCTGTCTAATGCAGCTGCGTTTGTGTTTGCATTGCGCTAAAGTGCATCTGTACCGAATATACCGACATGGTGTCCTGTGCGGCTTGTAACACGGCTATTGCAGACAATAACTTTATAAAATGTGTTCGCTGCATTAAAAGCTACCATTTGCTTTGTGTTAATTTCTCACATGCAGACATAAAGGATCAAGAACCGGCGAATAACTGGATATGCCCGCAGTGTTTGAGTAAACAGCCAAAAAGCGATAATTCCAATTTACCCGTGCGGCCATCGACGCCTACATCCATGGCTGATATGACTTTCAATGACACGCGTCGTAAACCACCGTCAATCACACTTAGGCCTGATGCCCTGCAGTCACCGTGTCAATCAACAGAATCTCTGCGCTCGGAGATAAAAGATATCATACGTGAGGAAATGCGTAATGCGCTGCGGGAGACTTGCGAATTTAAAGCATCAATTTCTGCAAGCTTAAAGGAAATTACTGATCACATAACGGCTTTTAAGGATTCTATGAATTTCTTAAGTGAAGAGTTTGACCAATTAAAGCGTGATAACGTCACTTACCGAAATGAAATTAACCAATTGAGGAAGGAGAACGAGGTATTGCGCCAGGATATGTTCGAGATTAAGGGAAAATTCGTACAAATTGATCAACTGTCGCGGGCTTCTAACATAGAAATCCAGTGCGTCCCGGAATATAAGTCGGAAAACGTAATAAGCATCGTGAAGCAAATTGCTCGAACGGTGAGCGTATCGATTAACGACAATGAAATACATTATTGTGCAAGAATTGCGAAACAGAATGCGGAGAGTACCCGTCCACGGTCTATTCTTACTAAATTTAATTCGCCCCGTACCCGTGATTCATTTTTAGCTGCTGTCCTAACGTATAATAAAATGAATGTTCAGGACAAATTAAATACTCATGACCTGGGATTCGGTACAAGTCAAAAAAATCCTGTGTATGTTGTGGAGAACCTATCGCCGGAAAATAAACACTTGCATGCTGCCACTCGTAAACGGGCAAAGGAGCTAAAGTATAAGTTTGTGTGGGTGCGTGGTGGACGAATCTTTATGATCGATAATATGGAAATTGCACATCCTAGCAGCCGTTAATTCGAGTTTGGTTAATAAACTGCTAATTTAACGCACTTAACTAAGGTTATTAACGACTGATCTTGTAAACGAGTACCTAACTCAGGGTTATTATTAACGCTAATAAATTAATAATTATGATGAATAGAAAATTGTGCATGTGAATGTCCCATCAAAGTGAGATGGGGGATCCGAATTACAACGACAAATTATAAGGGACTATTGATTTTTTTTTTTTTTTTATCAATTTATTAATTGACATACTTTCCATAATAGGATTTTAATTATAAACACCGTCCTTATATTCTTACGTCTCAAAGATAAAACTGCAATTATGACGGGTATAAATATAAATATCAAGTTAAATCTTCAATGAGGCAACATGCCATTGAATTCACGGTCTATTAACGTAGCTATAACATTTTCTATACAGTAACAATAAAAGCTAGAAACAAACGCTAGTGCAGCCTGGCACGCCAACAATCATGAACGAGCAAGGGTGGAGTTCATCATTCGTTTAACTAATTCAAGGCTCCAGCGTTGCCATGGCAACGCGTCGAGGGCGGGCGCCGCCCAACTTCCGCCCGCCTTAATAATTTCCCGGACGATTGGATGCCGCTAGTTGCCTGTAAACAACGACTGTGAGGCCAATTTAAGTTTTCTAAGGAGAAACTTTTAAATGTTATTTAGTTTTTGCTGCACAGTAAAGATAGCTGGACACCTGCTGAGTCAGCGACGTTTTATGTGTTCGCCGTCTACAAGCAAAAAGTTTTGCATTGTTTAGCTTGTTTTTTTTTTATTATTATTTGGAACGGTTTCGAGCTGCAGTTGTATTTGCATTCCTTGTTTAATTAAAATTCTCAAAAAAGTGCTATTTTAATAATTCTTTAAGTCATTTTTATTTTCAGACTGTTAGTATGCAAATAACGAAAGTTCAGAATTTCAATTTCGCCCTCCAAACTTGGAGAGAACTTTTCAATCACTGTTGGAATTAATTCAGTGCACTTCCATTTACAGGAGACGCGAATCAATTCCATTTGATACCGAGCGCACCGGTATAGCCAGGGGATCACAAAGAATAGGAGAGATAACGCCCCGTAGGACAGTTCCCCAACACGGTCCGCAGGGAAGCCTCCTAAAAGCCGGTATTAGTAGAAATCACATTCCCACTCCTCCCTTTATCAGAAAAGTGATAAAGAATTCCCGTATTGCTCGGGACAGCAACATGCTGTCGGATTTTATTACCGCAGGGATATAAGATTTTGTGGCTATTCGGACGATTCGTATAATTTCCAAGATTGTTTTCGGGTACGCATATTTGTATCGTAGATGCATATATGAATGACACAGGCATATAGACATCAAATACATGAAATAAAAATCTAATTATTATTAATTACATAGTAACTTCTGAGGAACAAAGTGAAAATAACAACACACAAAAGCATAAACCCAGTAATTTGTACTTAGAAAAGTTTTGACGGGTCCCTAAAAGTTTTGTCGTATTACGGCAAAAGTTAAGACCCGGCGACATTTTCCCATTTGTCATAAGCTGCAGCGCGACCGTGAGCGAGACGCCAAGTAATCCCCATATTACTGGGAATTATCCCGAAGGACCGAATGTCTCCAAGTTACCATACGAGATCAGAAGGAAGGGTAAGGGAAGGTCAACAGAATATTTCATAATAGAATATAGTTTTGGCTTTGAAATAGCTACAAAGTTTACTGGCATTCTGTAGGATGGTGTCCCGTTGCCAAGAGATAAGGGTCATTGTAGCGATAGCCGACTGTTTGCTAGCAAACATTTTGCGCATCGTCCGCCGTATAGCCGCCAGCTATGCTGCAGCTCTCCGAGATACATCCTCTTTCTTCTCGTAACAAGGGAATAAAAGAATGACGCGATAATAACAAAATAAATTATTCATACAACGTCCAAGCACATCGTATTCGTGTCGAAAGATTTGATAACATGAAATGGATTTCGTGAGGTACGGAATTCGCAACATTTCCTTATTCGGTATCGATTTATAAACGCAGCTCTATTTCATTAGTAATAAGAAAAGCGGAAAGTATAAAGTGACGGCTGGGGGTAATGTTCGCAGTAACATTTGAAGAACCCTTATTCGACATCGTCCTACCGGTCATAAACCCGTCACTGCCACCACCTAATAAAACCTCCCCTTGAGGATTCTTCAAGGTGTCCCACGCGAACTTTGATAGGACCATCGACACTGAACACTGGAATGGTTATAAAAATTGCAGATTCATGCCGTGCAGCCATTTTTAAATTATACGTAAAACAATCAGATGACTATTGCCGAGAGATCCCGGTTTTACGAGAAAGCTACCCGAATAAAATTTGCTATAAAGATTGTGGAATTGTGGATTCCCAAAATGACGGTGATAAAAGTTTCGGCCGCAACCAGGCGTTCAGATAAGGAACAGTCTTACATATTTATGTGAGGATCTGACCGTTCGAACACTATTGTATGTACGCACGTGTGATATGTAATTTGCGGAAAGTTATTTGAGTCCTACGTTATTTTTCCGGTATGTTTGTGATACCGAATCATTTACTCTATCAGACAACCTGCATCCGAATTGTGTGAGCAGTCCGGAAAAAAAGTAAGTAATGCATACATAATATTGTTACTAAATCAGTCAAACGAGTAGAATGTGTAATAGATACCGCGAATGACCTAATGACGCCCAAAAACTGGTCTAAATATAAAACTAGTTTGTGGGTGCAAACTGCAGTATTTGTCACGGCTATTTGTCCAGACTTTAAATTGGTATTAACTAAATTATTATTATTGCTTGTATCTAATGTTGATATTCCTACTACACCACAATGGGACAAGAATAAGTTCACAGGTTCAATCTTGAGCGGCAATGAACTTGAGTTTTTCCATAAGGTAGAAATCAATGTCTCTTAATTGTAAAGAGTGTGGGGTGATAATTACGAGTTGGGATCGCACACTCCCCTAATTGTTCAGCACAACAGCGAAAGTATGTTATTATAATAATAATACATGACACAATATCGGCTAACTGTGAGATGAGTGAGCGCAAACCATTATGCGTGCCGTGTCATCGCCTGCTGTATTGTGTTGTAACCCACACATCTCAGATGCACGATCGATATTCTAATCGATATGACTCTATCGATTGCAACAATTGGAATCGGCACGGCGCGGGCGCCATCGAGTTTAAGAACGTTTCGTTTCACTACGAGCACGATTATAAACGATTACATCTTGATGTTGTAATAAATACTCCTTCAGCCCTTTTGGTATCGATAGAAGACGTAACTAAAATCAAATTTTACTGGTCCCATAATGCATTGAAGTGAAGCAAAAATTACACGAAGAATCAAATTTTTTATCGGCAAGGCGTTTCACCCCCGACTATAACTCTCGTTTTATTGCTCCGGTAATAACAACACCGAATTTATCGAGTCATTATTGTGGTTAAACCCTTAGAGACGCTTACGCATAAGCAGTTTCTGAACTCTCTTCCCATAACGCACTTATTTTTTATTTACACCCTTGTCTCGTCGCAAAGAGAATTGTACTCCAATGTATTAACTAAATGTAATGTTGGTATTACGAGGAATTGGAACACAGGGTTTTCCATTTAATATGTTTAGGGAAAAGGTTTTGGATAAGGCTTACGTACCAAAGTTGATATAAGACATTTGATAAACCCCCGAAGACATTTCCCTGTGGTAATAGCGTAATGGTAATCGCGTTGTAACGGGACAGTGAGCACGCTCCCTACGCTTACGGATTCGGATATTGACGGCATGCAAATGTTAGTAATCTTATTCAACTTCATGTAGAAAATTGGAAGTAGAAACGCAAGGTTCTATTCTTAGAATGTTGAATATCCTGATATTCAGCGTTACCTCTGGGGATGTAATGAGCCGGAAATAGCACCTTGTCGACAAAATAATACTCCCGTGTGATTATTTGAGAATATGAATCTCTTTAGCCGACGTGACGGGCGCATTTGAAAGTCACTACCACATCAGTTTACGAAACTTTTCCTTTACAATAAGTGGAAAATTGCTCACAACTTAAAACTGAATACAAAAAATAAAATTGTGCTTAATGAAGGCTGTGACCAAAATCCACTCGGAAGTAGGTAACTTCTCCGAGTGGATTTTGGTCACAGTAATAGTTAAACAATTTCTAACTAACGGCTTTGTTGTAATTTGAGAAGCAGTTGACGTAACCGTGACGACCACAAAAACCCATTGTCACACGCCACAACGCACGACCATAATAAACTCAGGCGAATAATACGCTTCCTAAATAAAACATTTAGTTTAGACTAAACGGGAAATGTTTTCCTAATTAATTTTAATCTCGGAAGGTTGGTGATCTAGGCGTTACGTTGTTTTGTGAAGTTAGCCACGGTTGGAGGTAAGACAATAGACAGCGGGCTCCCGAAACAACGGTGTAGGTAATCTAGTTTTGAGGTCGAGTGTACGCCATTGGTAGGACCGGGCCTGAGTCACATAGGGTACACCGCACAATGGAGTCTCATATCCGAGAGGCACGTGCAACTAACTAAGTAGGTATACACGTTTCTATGTTAGAACGTAACGTTGTAAGGGTTATTTAGTTTCGATCGAATTGGTTTAGCCGGAATTTATTGGCCAAATTGCTATTGTATGTGGCCCCGAATACCAATGTTTCGATTTGTTCGGGTGTAAGTCTAAGGTCACAGCGACAATAATCCTCACCCAGAGCAAGCAGAAATACCTAGTAAGATGAGACTTTTCCTGAAAACAAAAAGACAATCTTTCATCGTATAAAACTAGATGAAAAGCTTTTAGCAAGTGTAAAGTTTTATTCGTCAGTTAACAAACTCAGTCGCAGCAAGTCTACGGCTATCACATGGCGTTCGCGAACACCGTCATTAAACTTTAACCGTAGTAACTGAAAGCTAAGTTAGTTAAACAATTATTATCTCCTCGGCTATTATGTAGACGAAAACTCCTTGTTTGTCCGAATTTAGTTTGAAATCTACACGAAAATAAGACTTGTATTTTTAAAGCTAGGTACTAGCGAAAACTGTACAAGGTACTTATCATATTTTTAACAATTTCCTTAAGATTTTAAGTTACGTAACGCAGTGGATACTTCTATTATCATTACAGTAATAAAAATAAAGATATATCTTATCTATAGAACAATGAATGACAAAGACCCTCAGTTCCGAATGTGATCATAAACAAGTTTAGTCACCTACTTGAATTAAATAGGAGATAATGTTTATCGACGATAGATAAATAATAGTTAAATCGACAATGGGACTGTATCTCAGAGAACAAAGCAGCATAGTCCTTGGCCAATAAGTGCTGGCCCGCCAACATACTTTTACTATTACGAAGTCTGGCCCATTCAATTCAACAGCTGATTTAATAGTGTTTGGGGCCTAATATATCATCTAGTAAACGGTGTCAGTGACGTAAGCGCACACATAGTGATGTTAAGCTTATTTTATTTTGATAAAAAGAGGAAAGGTCATGTTTAAATTCAGCAGATTACTTCTGAATTCAATAAATTACATTGAGCCATAAATAAAATAAATGAAATCTTCTTTACTGTCAGCAATAATAGTAAAGTTTACAGTCAACCTTTGTAAAACAGCTACAAAACGTAAGAACAAGGCGGGACACGCAGTTAAAACGTATTTAATTAAAACGACTTATCTTATCAGTGTTATCTTTTTCATTATTTTCTACGGCCAAGTTCCCAGGTAGGCAGACTTTCCCGGTCCTACAGTATCTGCTGGCTCATCACGGCGAGCACACATCACAATAGGCACAATGGCATGACTCCCACACGTCAACAAGCATTATGCGTAGCCGCATTACCAGTTCATTATTGCTCTCAAGAGCAACGGTGGATGTCGCTTTACTACCCATTATTCCGATGAATAGCTACTTGTATGACGAAACTTACTTTCTAATGTTACTGCAATGGTCTGTAATTTTATTTGCCTTGTTTTGTAATGACATAGCCGGCTTTATGGTAGTGTTGGTAGTTTTTACGATATAAATGCTATACCATTACACTGTGATTAATAGGATACTGGACATTTGGAATCCAATTAGCTCAATGCGTACGAAGTTCTTTCAATACCATACAAATTAAATAAGTTTCAAAACACGGTTTTAGTGTATATCCTTATTCAAGTTTTCATCAAAACTAAAATCAATTGCACTAGAGTCGAGGGCGGCGCGTTTTGAAAGTTTCGCGTTCCCCAAACCCCAGTACAATTCGGATATTGGACATTTCTACTGGTTCGTCCGTTTCAGTTGTATAGCCAATATTCTAGGCTAGACTATGAGCACTGCGGATGCTATTGTAATGGGCCTTGACATGAACATTTTTCCAATTGGCAAGAGACGGCTTTAATCAATAGCTACATCGAATGCTATTGTTGCATTGCATATAACTGCATCAGTTACGTGCGTAGCTTACCTACTACATTCTTGGCAATACAAGTTTACTTACAGTGTAACAGATAAATTTAACACGATGATATATCGCACGTGGATCAGCATCTAAAGCCTGTCTCGTAAACTCGATGGCGAAGAGTGGAACTACTAGTTCTTTCCCATACTAATAAGAATTTACCAGAAAAACAGGTCTCACAGTGGACACGATGTCAACTATTCCGATTTATAAAAACATTTAGAAAATTTGGAAAAAGCACTCGCGGTCAGCAGCACAGCGTCCATAAATGTTATGCCTGTGGCACTGCATAGCAGCGAAATTAAGAGCTGCAAGACCAAATACGGATTATTTATTAGCACGGCACAGATATTCAAATCAAAGTGAAACAAAACCTGGTTTCTAGCTTGCGTGTCCCTGGTATGGTATCAATAAATCAATCCTATAGAAGGAAAGTGACCCGAAACGGTACTGAATATACCAAACGACGAGACAATTATTGTGGAAGATTCTAGTGAAATGTGTAATAACTTATAGTGAAAAGACACAACAAATGGTCCATGCGTAAGTTATACTGCGTGCGTCCCCTTTCTCATACAGTCAAAGGTTAATAAGGTACGTGTAAACAACGAAAGTTGATATATTTATGTATTTGACAATGGGATCCTTTGCATTTCTCACGTCCTATTTATATTTCAACGAACGTTTGGACAATTTTCCCTCTGCGTATAAAAGCTTGGTGTTCACATAAATCCCGTTGGCGGTTCGCGCGAATATCGCGTGTGTTCGCGATATAACGGACCTTAGTATCGTTTTATGCATGTAATGTTATTACTTGTGACAATCGACTGCCGCATTGCTTTCGCAGAACAATGGTACCACCTTTTTTGCGTATTCGTCACGTTTATTCTATCGTTTATTACTTCCTAATTATAATACGCGAAGCTAAACAATGAAAATATAATTTATGGTACAAGAATAAATACAGTTGTTGCCATATTATGTTAGATATGTTTCATCACGTTTGGCGGTTTGGTGCGAACTTGCAATATGGAAATAACATCCGCATGTCTTGCGTATTGCCGTAACGCATTAATAAAAAAATTGAGGTAAAAAAATCTTTAAAAACAAGCTTTTATTTAAATGCGCTAAAAAGAAAAAAATAAACTTTTACTGTAACTTTACTGTCAACTTATAACGACATTTCAAATTTAACATATTTGACACAATTTATACGTTTTAAAAGCTTGTCGCGAGATTTAAATACTCGTATTTACTTTCTTAGTAAAATCGCGACAAGCTTTTAAAACATATAAATTGTGTCAAATATGTTAAATTTGAAATGTCGTTATAAGTTGACAGTAAAGTTACAGTAAAAGTTTATTTTTTTCTTTTTAGCGCATTTAAATAAAAGCTTGTTTTTAAAGATTTTTTTACCTCAATTTATTTTATAGTTTTTAGTTTTCACCTGGTAAGTTCCTAAGTCTAAATTCTGTAGCGGCGGTCATCTTAGATTTTGATTTGGTAAATTGCACTTTATTCTACTTGTCAAGACCTGTCATTGGATACCCATATGGATGGGATTGAAAAAAATAGGTTATTCACCATTTTGTAGCGGCGGCCATCTTGGATTTTTATTTCGTAAAGTGCAATGTGTTCTACTTGTCAATCCCTTTCATTTGATACCCATATTGTATAGGTACCTTAAAAATAACTAGTCCGCCATCTTGTATATTTAGCCATGTTGGATTTAGGATGACGTCACATAGCTTAACATGCATTGTCATCCAAACTAAACATGTATGCAAAATTTCAGCTCAATCGGTTGAGGGCAAGTGCCTTAAAATTGAGTTGTAAAATTTCACCCGAACACACATAGTTACATACATACATACATACATTGCAAGTTAAATAAAAGCTTGTAATAAAAATATCTATAGGATGTTTACGGATAAACATCCCGACAATAATATTGATCGTGATGATATTTCAACGGTTGATTGCACAGGGGTGGTGGATAATTAGTAACAGAACACTATAGAGTTTAATGTAAGCACTGATCAAACGGTAGCAGTAGTAGAAGATAAATAAAAATACCAATGTCAATCAATATGTACGTCAAGGCACCACAATTTCAGGGTCACAATACTCGTACGACAAGTCTTATAATACGCAAGTGTAAACTGGATTATCGTACTAGTCTAACAAGATTGGCGTACTCCATCATTCGTAGACACTTGGACACTGCATTCATCATTCAACTGACAATAAAGTTACTATCATAAGTATCTTAACACCATAATATGCAATGTCACCACACAAACATTTTACATTAATTTGATTTGTTGTGACACTCATTAAATTATTGGAATATGAGGGAATTCTGATAATTTAATGTTAGCATGTTGGTGATGAAAAACATCCAAGCGCAACGCGAAAATTAAATCTACGTGCTCGGGGAAAATGGGCGAATTTTATTGAAACCTCGCGGGATGTTCGTAACCCGAGCCAGTGGTGTCGCCACGGGCGAATTTAACGGGGAAAATATTGTAACAAAATATCAAAAACTGGAAGAGATAAAAAAAGGTAATAGAAAATCTGGAGATTACCGCCTGTTATTTTGGAGTGACACGTAATTGCATCATAAGGCGGCCTTATTTTCCTTTGTTATGTTACGTTGTATGGGGACTTTGTAGGAGTTTTCGCTTTCGGGGAGCGTGTTTGTCAATTCACTTGGTACCCATTTATAAGCGTATATACCCCCCATCAAGAGAGTTTCAAAGAAAGAGCACATTATTTACTTTTGCATATGTTAAACGCACCTAAGTTCACCTTTCTTTAGAAAATGTCTCCCTCGTCTGTCGTTTCGGCCCTTAAAACACACGTCTCTTTAATATTAGGGGTTAAAGTATGAAATTGCCGTTTTATTCTAGTAGGTTTTTGAATTGCCATAGAGTCTTCATGGTTTGAGGTTTTCGAATGAAACTTTTTTCACGTGGTTTCTGTGATGTTCTTCTTTTAAAAAATGTGAAACATTTGATTATCGATGTTCAATTGTTTTTGTTATTCAACTTAAACAAGAAAGATGGACACTGCGAAAATTTGAGTAATTTTTGAATATGAATTCCGACGCGGAAGTAAACGGCAGAAACAGCCCGCAATATCAATGCTGCATTTGAAGAGGTGTCTGCTAATGAACGCACCGTGCGATTTTGGATTAAACGCTTTCGTGGTGGAAACTTCGACTTGAAGAACGAGCCATGAAAAAGACCGCCTGACAGGTGATTAACGAGAAATTAAGAGAGACGGTGAACGCCGATCCTAGTCAAACTACCCAGATACCCAGCCGAAGACGAATAATGTTGAAAAAATTAGCAGTAAAACAGCCACGACTCATGAATCGACCTTCACCGTTATTGCTCCATGACAACGCGAGGCCTCATACAGCAAAAGAAACCGTTTTAACTCTTCAGGAACTGCAGTTGGAAACTATTCGTCTTCCTCCATATTCGCCAGACCTTGCTCTAACGGACGACCATTTTTTTTTGTGATTTGGACAATTATCTGCGTCACAAGAAGTTTCTTTCCAGGAGGCAGATCAAAATTCTTTCACACAGTTTGTGCAGTCTAGATCCTCAGAGTTCTATCGTAACGGCATAAATGACCTTCTTATTAGATGGCCGCAATGTATAGATAATAATGGCAACTATTTTGATTAAATAAGTTTGTTAAAAATTAAAAAAAAATTACAATTTAGATTTTCAGTACAAATCGGCAATTTCATACTTTAACCCCTATTATTTGATCAAGCCTTTCTACGAAAAGCTTCATACGACGCTCTGTAACTCAGTGCTAAATTATTTCCATTACGATCTGTTAAGTACAGTCAGTATTGCTTTAATTTTGCATATGTATTCTAGTCTCAACTAAAATGACTAGATAGCATAAATGATCACAAGATAGAAGTCAGATAACGAAGTAAAATTTTGACAACGTAATATTATAAGATTTGTATTTGCGGCTAGTTACGACAAGGCCAACATGACCAAACTACTCTTTTATTACAGGAAAAGGATCCTTTATTTTCAGGATCGTTTGTTATACTTATATGAAAGAATGTTTCTTTTTTTCAACCGTTTTTCGCGAATCTAAGTCAATTTCTAAATATATCGGAGAAGTCGTTGTCTAACGCAGGACCGCAAGTTCCGTCTATACTTAGGCATCTGTGTGCTTCATTTTCAGCGTTGTAACAAAATAATGTGAACATTACTGTGGCTTGTTATGGTTGGCATCTAAACAAGTTTGATAGCTCGTATAAAACAGCCTTCGCCATAACTTCGCCTTGTGGCGTCACGATTTGCGTAATGGACACAAAACCGCTCGCGGCCGACCAAGGGCCGGTTTCAAAGATATTCAATCATATTTATAAAGTTGCTAATGCTTATAGCGATGCGAAGGATCGTTAATAATATCAATCTGCAAAATTCTTGAACCATAATAGCAGTTTTTGCCAAGACCCAAGTATGGTAACGTAAAGCATTTTCATCAGCAAAATGTATCTAAGTAATTTTGCTCGATGAGCTGGAAAGCGAAAAAGAAACAACAAAGTAAGACGTCTCTCAGCGGAACAGACACCGCCCTGGGAGTAACGAACCAGGGAGACGTTAACAATTTAAGAGTGGCCGCTGCACTTCAGCTGAAGCAACCAGGCGAATAAACGCGTCGGCTACTAACCGGGTAAACACGGGAGACTAGAGACGGCCCTGTGCCCAGCTGTAAAAACCGGACTACATAAATTGGACGCTCTGCAAATTTCCCGTGGTGCTTCAATTTGTAGAACATTTATCTTAACGACGTTTTTTCCAACGGCGCTCAAAGGACCTCTAGAATTAATGAGGTTAGCGAGATAATAGAAATAAGTTTAATTGTTGTTTGCTCTTAAATTCGCTGGCACCAGCGAGTGCGCCCGTCGCTTTTGTTTTTGTTGCTTTTCAGTTCGACATTTAATGCAATTTAATTGGGATCACGTGTTATCTCTGTGAGAGCGGTGCACTTTTAGTTTGTTTACCAAACGAGGAACAGTTCATATGAAACGTAAACAACTCTCGTATGAGTATTTGTTGAGTTTTAAGGTCTAATTATTTAAGAGTTTATTTTAGTAAGGACCAAAAAGCCAACAACTGTGCTTCACAAGGATTTATGTGACAGCTTTTATTAAGTTATTTATATTGCAATGTAATAAAGCTTTAATTATTATTTGTTGGTACATTATGAAAATGTTAATGGTGTCCATCGTTAAATCTGTGTTATGCTGTAGTTCTTTAAAAGTATGATTATTATCAAAAAATCAACACTCGATGTGATATCGTTAAATATGCCTGAGTAAATATTTAAAATTTATTCAAGTGATCACGAAAAATAACAGTTTCAACAAACCTTGAACACGGTTAACTTTATCGTTCGTTTTGTTCGTAGTATGATTTTCGTCTAATTACCTGTAAAAGAAAGAATGATTGCGTTAGTGATTATGATAACATACATAAATATTTAAAAAAAAATACCTTTAATTTGACCTATGTATAAAAATATCACAATAAACGTTACTACATAGACATATCTAAAAAAAAATCATCTTGCCACAAAAAGCGATGATAACATTGTAGCCTATAACATAATGATTAGAAAAACAATATCTTGGCATTGAGTCGTGTAGCCGGCGCCAAGCGCTCTCAAGATCCCGAAAGTTTTCCCATTACGGTAGCGTTGCTGGGTAGCCGAAACAGGGGGCGTAATAAAATGTCGCTAACACACGTAACTGTTAACTTACGTCACTATAGTTCTTGTCCTACGTTACAATTGCATTTACTTACAGAAAGTTTTGCTTTATGCGAAACTTGCTTTTCACTTTGTGAAAATTGAGATACCTTTTAGTCGTATAAAGAAATAGTTTTTGAAGTAAATATTTAGTTATTCATCTTAAATTCAGACTTAAAGTATACTACCCTTTCTAAGAATGCAATATATAGACACAAAGGGCTTTATTAAACAAATTCAAAGACCCTGCCGTCTAGACAGCATTTGTACTTTGTAGTCTGTGAGCGTCGAACGCTGTAAGCAGTAATCGAGCCAATCACTGCAGTGTGTGGGTAACGAACAAGAGGGACCAATTACTGCCAAGTCTTAATGTTAACGACACTAGACGCTGCCTGGAATTACCATCCTCTCAATAAAACTTATTCCCGAATTCAGCCGAGACGGAATAATGAGCCATTTAATATTCTAGGAACCGGAATTGCTAGCTAGATTGGCTTCTTTCGTTTATATAAAAAATCTTGCATGGCTGGATAGCTGAGATACTTAAGGTTGTTTTGTAAGCACTGTTCATTATTAACACTTCCTTATGTTTGCATAATAATGGCGGATAGATATGTAATTAATTCTTTGAAGACTTTTTAATGACTCCTTTAAATAGATTTCTAGTGTTGCCAAGCCAAACTGGTCGTTCGAATATCGATGTACACGTTTCATAGCGTTGGATATGATAGCATTACTATTCGAATTTATGAATAAAGTTTGACGATTGCAAATAGGCAAACAAATAAGCTAATAATTTGATGATGATACGTGTTTTGCAGTACAATAACGGATGAGTAAAAGCTATAGCAATAACTGCCATTATGGTTCCACAATGCGATCACGTAACTCTAACATTATAGGTTATGACGTGACCCGCGATTGTGCCCAAGTCCGCAAAATGCCACCGCTGCAAATAGCGACCCATTACAATATAATGCGGGCGAGACGAGCCCTACCTCAACACGGAAATTATTATCATAGCCATAAATCAAGTCAGGTTTACAAAGACGTGGTGAAATTTGTAACGATCTGTCACATGGAACGAAGACATTTGCGAAAATTCAAGATATGAAAAAGTTACAAAAAGACACGCGAAAGAAGTAACATCTTCAGAAAGATGGAGCGTGTCATGACATGAAATGTTTCGTGATTAATATCTCATTATCTTCAGGTCTTTCGAGGTTTTCTTATAAGTATGATTCGAGATGTAGGTGTATATCTGGAGCAAATGATGTAACTTGTACATTATGACCCACTGTTATAGTTTTATGCAGGCAAATACGGTTTAAATTAGTTAAACATTACATTTTGACTACGATGATTATCTCAGGTCGCTTGTTATAACAAATCATCCTAATATACCAAATACATCTATCTTTCTCTTTTTGTCCAGTTCTTAATATGGGGTTAAGAGATTTAAACATAGACCTACTCAATATCCGCCAATAATTTACCAGCTGTACCTATAAAAATAACGCCTGGGATCAACTTTTTCAAGTCCTTGATTGGTTGACGCATTCAGAACCAATAAAGATTATAAATTAAATTATTGTGACGTCATTTGACTGCCATATACATACCGACAGACATGTTTGTATCAAATATTTATTATACCGTGACAATACAAATCGATAAACGTTTGTGGATTTTGGTATAGAATGGTAGATAGGGCGGGAGTGGCGCAGCGGCGCGCATCGGCATCCGCGGGACAATGGGCCGTCCTTGAATTAGCACCGGAACTATTGTCACCGCGCACAATAGATAGGATTTGCCTAGATTGCCGTCGGGCCTGGCACGCGCCGTCGAGCAAAAACCGCACACAAAACGTAATGACCGAAACACGAGAAACGCTATTGCTTCGTATCGCTGTCATTGAAAGCCTGCAATATTTATTATCTACCCTCAATAAATGTACAAACATTTTCGCGATACTCTAGGAGAATATCGAATGACTTACGAATTAAGGAAACGTAAACCATGATTACGTGAAGATACTAAATCAGCTTGAAATTCGACACAAGGAAAATGTAAACATAATTAATTCAGACAACATTGGCACAGAAGCAGAACCAAGGCAAGTGATTTGTATATTAACCCTATAAGTTATTAACCCTAAAGGGTATACGATACCGATACGGATCAATAGTTTTTCCAGTAATACGTCAATGTCGAGAGGGAATGTATTGGGGTTAGAAGAGCAATGGAGATGTTTCCGACGTAGGATATTATCGGGGTCGAATCACTGTGGTGGACGTGTCACCATGATTAATCGATGTGCTGACACCAAGTCCCCACCCATGACGAATACACCAACAATAAAAAGATTCCAAAGTCACATAGCAAAAATTCCTCATTAAATATATGTTAAGTACATGCAAAAACAATACGAGTTGTTGACCGCAAAGTGCTTTTTAATAACAGGTGACTTAACCAGTAGTTAATATTGTAGAACTCCCGGTGATTAATGGTAGTTGGCTTCTGTTAGCATTGTTGAGCAAATACAGCTAGTTGTCCGAAATGTACTAACAACATTGTTCATGGTGAATTTCAAGGAAACAGGAGTAGTTTGTTAATTAATGATCATTTGTTAGTTTTTGTAGGTGCTTCATACAATACATGTTAAGCTTTCTTATTTCACTCAATCACTAACAGCGATTTCAAAGCGTTATATATCTGGTCATAATATTGTTATAAGCTTCAAGTCCTTACTTAATTGGGGGAGATTAAATTATTCACGTTAAAACGATACCCACGATTCACGAAGTTTTCGCTTTAGGTTGATTGTTTTAATATTCTCCCACTTACCCAATTACTCCATCAAATTCTGAGTACATGAAAACGCGATAAATATGAACATTATTTTGTTTATAGTTTCAATCAGTTTTTCATAACGCGAAACCACGCTGTGACCGAAATATAAATGCAGGAAATAAACAAACGCAGCCTCGTTACTTATTAAAGAGGTCGCTGAATGAGGTTCCAACATCGCGACCATTAAAAGTCGTGCATTAAGAGCCCCCGCAGACCACAGACTTTTTATCGGCCGATAGTTTAGTCGGGCTCTTAATCAGTACGCAGATGTAGACAAGTGCGCACACTATGACGATTTGGTATCGGCCGATAAACAAGTTTGATGGGCTTCCCGATTCAATTCAAACTAATCTGTCGGTAAACTATCGGCCGACCGTATAATCAGTATTGGCTCCCTACCACACGCGCACACTTGACGATTTTTTAGTCGGCTGACTAAGCCGATAGTTCAATTCGCTCCGAGCTTTGACAGCGAATGGTCGGTCGCGCGTGTTTTGTAAAATTTGTATCCTCTTTCGCTATTCCTGGTCCAATTAATTTGACAAGTTGGTTGAAGCTAGTTATGCTCATTCGATAAAAGGCGAAAAATTTTTCCGGATAATCGAGTAATTTGGAATGCATAGTGTAGAATTTTCCATTTAATAATCTATCACTAAAGATAGGATGCACCCAATACTCTCGGGCTCTCTTTTTAATTTTCCTTCTCCGGTGTATGAGAGCAATAATAACATTTCTATGCAATGTTTTATTAATTTTCATTGTGCGGTGCGACCACTCTTTTCACCGGTTGGTTAGAAACTAGCAAATAGTCGGCAGACTGTTGCGATAGTCTGCGCTCTCATCACCGACTAAACTGTTTAGTTGGCTCGGTGTGCGTACTAGCAGGCCAACCCGACTAAACTATCGGCCGATAAAAAGTCTGTGGTCTGCGGGGGCTCTAAATGTCGTACATTACGCACCAGAGAAACGTTAGGGCATTTGCGAAAAAAAATGGAACAGCTTATAGAGACTATGAAACAAGAAATATGCAGGAGAAACTTTTCAAAAGAATCAGTCTGAACTTTTCTTCTTTCTTCTAACAACAATTTAGTCCACTCGTAAATCACTCTTGATGATAAATCGTGACATAGATAAACTAATAAGAACAGATGAGGTTAGGCTAATTACAAATCACCAAGAAACCTCTAAACTCATGCAGTATAAATACTTATTATCACATACTGTGTACAGTTTCATCTCGTGTATTTTGAAGCGACATAAAATACGAATGTGATCGAAAAAAGATACAAACCACATAATCAACCACTACATTGATTGCGGTATTTGTTGAAATGCGATGTGATTACGCGAAATATAAAATTTGTGAAATTACTTGATCACATATAATGTGGGTCATGAGGCCCCCGTGCCAGTAGCGACGTTCGTATCCCTTCATAAATAAATATTCCACTCTAATTATTTATAGATGTGAACGTTGCCTATGACTTACGGAAAAAGGTTATGTTCGCTATATTTATAGCGATGTACCTGCTGCTGTTGACACGATTAAATGTGGCGATGATTTAATATCGCACACAGCTTGGCAACCGTTCCGGATATTTATCGATTTTCATTGAACACGTTTTTGTTATATTTCAAACTACAAGGACAAAGTAAAATGAATTTTGTCTCTCAGATAAAACCCGTGGCAAGGACATCTGGAGCTTTTTTGCAGTTTCCAAGCGAAAATCATATTTTATTTACAAGCTTTCGGCGTGCGTTCGGATTGGAACTGGCGCTGACGTTGCCAAACGGGCTGATTGAAGCAAACAATTCGTGCAGCATTATTGTAGTTACAATGAGGCGTACTGTTACCAACGGTAAAATCCTTCAGCATCGAAATGTCTGTTCAATCAATACCGTAGTGCTGGTTCACTAGCAACGTATGTATTTATATTGTAACTTGGTCAACGGACTTTTATTTTTGCACCATATCGCTGTCAATCACAAGTGCACTCGAGGATGATGATAGCGATAAACGCAAAATAAATAAAGTGCACAAATAAGACGAGTACAGTATTAAAGTTATGCAGATATTGGTTATAAAGTATGCGTCGTTGGTATCGATCCGAGGAGTAATTCAATCAAGTATGCGACGCGCTGTATCGGGGAATAGAAAGGTAGCATTGTTTTGAGCCCACACAATACACTCTGAGGACACGGTCTCTCAGGGGAGGCTACCACCAGCCGTGAGGTTATCTCTCAACGGTTGCGTTATAAAGACGCGATTATTATGCAACATTAATTATTTATACTTACCGATCAATAAAAGGACTGTTTCATTATAACGCGATTGAAGGAAATATTACTAAAGAACTCATTTAAAATTTTAATTTATATCATCATGTTTTGTTATTTATCAATATTTCAGTACATTTCGTAATCTCCTTCTCATAAACCAGGGACAGAACGAGTCATTCTTTTGAGTCAGCTAAGTGTCTGCCATTTTAATGTTCCATAGGTGATTTCGTATCCGTGTAACTTATAGGTAAGCATTAATTAGGTGTCAATATATCCGGCATGAGTCAAACCAAGCTTAATGTGATTTCGTTTTTGGTTAAGATTACGATACCCTTATTGAAAACGCTGAAATCGTTCAAATGACGTCCCACGAAAGCAAAAGTCGTGTTTGAAATGACCTATGCGTAGTTTGCGTAAACCTAACCTTGATAGCTGAACGATACTAAATACTGTGCGAGTGCGACACACCCACCACTCCTTTTGGGAAGATGACGTGTTATATTATTATCTCGGTCACCCGATATTAGCACGGTCATAACGGTCACTGGACACTGATAACATAATAGGTATATCTTATTTTTCTTTCATCTACTTTTTATTTTTTCAAAACATAACGTTAGACACATTGACTAGAATGCGAATAACTTTGCATGACTTGAAATAAAAAGTGGCTTTTTATATCTGATACCATTTATAATTTCACGCGCGACAAATCATAGTGCGTGCTTAACCTTATCCATGATCGAAGGCCTTCACGACAATTGACAGCAAACACGACGTTACAAATTGCGTTTTGCAACACATAGCGCAAGCGCACAATACGTTTCACGTCTTGTATCTGGGATACGACAGCGAAAATTAAAAATGAATGTACTATCCTTCTTTTGGTAACAGTTGCCCCATAGTCTGGTATTATCTGAATTGATGAGTCATAAGGCCACCCGCGTCGAATTTAGGGTATTGGATAATGATGTCGCAACACCACTAACACTCGATGCACATTGATGTCAATCGATGCGGGCGTAACATATAGGTACCGCATTAATGATTGAGGATCGATTACTGTCACGCATCAATTCAAACGGCTTTTGTTATCCTTCCCAATTGCTCTGTTGACATGTGGGCTTAGGTACGCCTATTTATTTTTGAGTTATGAAATAATCGCTCTTGTTGTGATTGACAATCGTTATAAATCGTGCCATTGTCAAAAGTGATGTTTATTTTGTGGACACAAATGCATAAATAATTGTTCTGTAAGATCATTGTTGTCTACTGCAACTGACAGTCGTGTTCCATGATTTGGACTTTAAATAAAAGAAACGTAAGCGACACTTAAACATGACTCAATAATGATAATCAAATTTACATTCGAGACACATGTTCGCATCCAAATATGTCACCAAGAGATGTCGGCGGTAAACAATACACAATGATTCATACGAGGGATAATGCATCTGTTTGTATACAAACTTAAAACAATGTATACACAATCACGCAGGTTTGTCCGTAGATATGGATACCGCTCGGAGGCGATTATTATGACAGTTGCGTCCTGTTTTGTGTACATTTTTGCTCGCGCTCGAAATATTGTGTGTAATTAGCCGAAAAAGCAAAGGGCCGACAATTAACGCACGAGCCGCAAAAAACAGACGGTCGCAACGGGGATTCAATTAAAAAGCGTTTGCGCACGTAATCGGAAACCTGACCACGACTGGACTTGCAATCGTAGCGATTGCTGTGCAGTTTTTTAGTTGAATTGAGCGTCTGATTCAGGTGTATGTGGGCAACATAACGGAATATCGAAATTGATCGAGAGCAATTTACATAATGCGTGCCTTCTCTGATCCGTTCACATGAATGATCGAGTTATAACACCTTCCTCCAAAATCTCGCACTTGGCCACATGTCACTAGAAATCGCTCTATTTAAGTGAAGAATTTGAATGATCATCGCTGAATGTAAACCGAACACGAACTAAACGTTTACCATACACTTTATGCAAAAACAATTTGTTCATGGTAAATAGCATTATAATAAATTAGAAAACCATAACCATTATGTTTATGGTATACGCTTTGCATAGAGTAGTTGTTTTAATTAACTAAATACTGGTCACCTATTTTAAAGCACAAACGGTGACGCATAAACGGAACAGTTGCAAATATTGAGCAGCGTGCCACCAAAAATAAATTGAAACCGATCAAATGGAAGGCATTACTAACAAGTCGTTAGCTAACCATCCAATTAGTAAAAACAATACATGTTTGTCATATGTAAGTATACCACAGCTAAATCAAAGAAGCTCTACAAAAATCGGTGTCCATTTCCACGAAAAACAAACCACACTGGGGTTGTTTTAGTTTCAGAACAAATTGAATAGAAATGTTTGGAAAACAATCGTCTCAATATCATTCGATTGTTCAAGGATATTCGAAGTTATTTCAAATGTGATATCCAGGGCTAGATTTAGAAATAAATCTTTGATATTGAAAGGAATAAAGCGTGAAAATTGTTGGTAATGCTTGCCAACATCAAGAAGTGCACTCGCCAAGTCTTCGCAAATGGCGATCGATCACTGATATCCATTACGCACAAAAGCTTTTAGTGCGCACCAAATTAAACCATCGGCTTCAGTAAATCAACACCGACACTAAAACTGGCAGCACGTTAACAGAACGTTACATGACTCGCAACGATCTCACTATGCCTAGCAGTTGTTCATAATAGCATTTGCCAAATAGTTGGTACGGAAGGATTGAGGGAGAGGAAATTGAATCCCATTTGCTACAATCCATTACGTACATCAAATGTACTGATGTGGATTATTACATGAAGATTTGGGCTGATTTGATAGCTTTATGCAGATCATATACATTATACATATTATTTAGCGTACACAAAAACAAAACAATTTGGCACAGTATGATCACACCATAACAACGCTTGGCCAACTTGATAACAGCAATTATGTGAAGCATGGGTGCGCAAACGCAACACTGCCACAACACCAACACATGCAAATCGTTTATTGGCGCGACAATCAGATCGCGACGGGACCGGTCAACCGTACAGTCATTCGGTCGTTGACATCAACGATGGTGACACTGGACTCTCGCTGACCGTTTACTATTCAATGAAAATTTGGATTTCGTACTTGGAATAATAGAAGTGCTGTACTGTGAAAGGCAAGCATTGTATTGGATGGGTGCTTGTATAATAAATTGTTATAAACCGGCCACCGAGATCATTCAAACTTGCGTCACAACACAGGTTCTCTAGAATTTATTTAAAAATAAAGAAGAACACTATACACCTTCGAGAACTATTTTACACAATCAAGTAGAAGTCTTAGAAGCAATAGAGCAAGATTGACCTAATTGTCTTCTACCTGCATAAAATTATGCGTCAATCTGAGCAATTGTGCGGATCATTAAGTATTAAATTAACAATTTTACAACTATCATTTTATATATCATCGCTCGAGAACAAAACTTAGCTGACAAGAATGAATTCCAGATTGTACTAAAGGTGGAGGATTGCTTTCGAAACTTTATAATGTAATAAAACAAGATGAATTGCGTCGCAAAACTTTATACTTTCCTAATGTTCGCTGCCTGTTACAATGTTTGTTGAAGAGTTATGATTTGAAAATAATCTTTGGACATCCCGTTTTATGCGCCATCATCATCACATAATAAATCAATTTGTGGAGACGAGTACGGAAATCGAGAGAATGCGACGATAACAAAGTATCGATTAGATTACCTCAGTCAGTTGCAAATACCACTTCAAGCGCTGGTTGCGAAATGTTCACATTTTTACACTATCGAACTGATTGGATAGATACTTAACACAAAAACATAGTACATACACGCGGTATCGTATAACAATAGTAGGTAACTTTATATGAATAACAGTTGTTTACGAAGTAGTGCGAACTCGCTTTATAAATAAAACGTAATTAACTAGCGTAAACAGTTGCTCATTTCAAAAGGGTAATGAGGTTCAATAGTGGTTAATGCACCTGTTCTATTTTTTTTGACATTTAAAGGCCGGTTGTGACAACCGTACAAATGAAGACAATCAAGAAAAGTGAATGACTTCGTGAGTCAACGTTCTAGTCCAGTTTTGGAAAAGTTGTATATTGAAGATAAAAAAAAAATCGTTCTAGTCGATTGACGATATTAAAACGACCTAGAGTCTTGTTTGTAGAGTAGGGTAATTTGAGAACCCCTCATAAAGAGGACACTTCATCAACACATCATCATAACGAAAATAGCTACGGACCCCATGTGCAGAGGGACAGTACCACAATGGATCATTTCCGCAAGTTGACGCCTCATAATGTATCTGAGAGGATGGGACTTTTAGTGTAATTTGAGGTAACGGAATATTTCAAAGTATATTTACATAACTATGAACCTTATTCCAAGAAATCTCAAACTATTGCCCAAAAGGATTGAATCCATATTCAGTATAACCTTTTTCGTATGTTCGCAAAACCCATTAATCATGCAAACCATATTCATATTCAAACTGGAGGAGGTAGGGCTCAATAAAGCTGTACATTTAGTTCGCGAGATCCGAGGGGCCGGCCGTCGCTTCGTGGGCCGTGTTGAAGTTTTTTACTGTGCCTTCGTCATGTCAAACAAAGAGGCGGAACAAAGCGGAGAGAGCGGCCTTTGAGCGGATACGACGAGTGCGACGGCACTTAACTCTGACATCGGTGACGGCAACATAGGCTTGTCGCCCGGGACACCGCTCCGAGCTCGTCTTCCGCTAGGCTTGTGTGGAGACCGTTGCAGAATATCACAGAAATTGGCTCATTGATGCCCAGAGTTTAAAAGACGGAACTGATATAATACTTCAACCCCACATTACGCCAATCATATCCGATGACTAAACCTCAATTTTATCAAAATAAATGAATAATTTTATTACGAGGCTAGTGCAGCAAGCGGGGAGAAACGACCGGTGCTGGTTGATGGCGATGTTTTATTGGCTTGCCCTAATTGCCTCCCGTCCCGCATTAACGACGTTTGCTACGACCTAGATAGGTTAGGAACACGCTCAGCGATCAATTTTCATATTGGAAACGTTGACGGCACATTAACGTTAGTGCACCTACGATTTAACCTTGATATTAGAGTACTCAGTTTCCTTTAACCGTTTTCCAATATCTTGTACAATCCACGTTCAGAAATGTTTTCTTATCTGTGAACTTAATCCGAAATTAAATCCACAGTTGAAATTATGCACACAGCACACATAAACTGACAAATGCAAACGACCATTTCAATCATGGTGAATAAACCTGCAGGTCGAAGGCGCAAATTTCAATTCTCCGGGCGGACAGTCAGCTGCGTCCAGGTAATCCGGAATTTATCTCTTGCCTTCGAAACGGACACCCGTCGCCTTTCAATCACCCCTGGCACACCGAGAACCGAGAAATAGGAATTGTTGGGAAAATCCATTGTATTCCAGACATCTGACGCGGAATATGTTTCAGATGGACCGTCAAAGCGACCGACGCAGATTCGAGAGATGTATCACGTACGTTTTTGAATACGTTACGGTAGGAGAGAAGGTATGCGTCAGAATAAGTAGGCACGCCAACGTAACAAATGCTATAAAAACTAGCACCTTTTCGTTACAGCTTGGCTGGTAGAATTGTGCCTTTGCGTGAGCGCATGTCGATCCGGTTCTCTCCTTTGACGGCAAGAATTCATTGGTTACACAGATAGGTTGATATATTTATTACATCATGCTTTCGTTGCTAATCTGAGCGCATCGGCCTCGGTGACGCATGCCCGCCTCCTGCGGTCAATTTAACTGAATTTATAGCAGCTGCAAGGTCGACAAAGGATAACGAACCCGACCCGCAGCGGTGTGTTATGAAACAGGTCTTCAATGAACCAACAAACGTTATAATTACGATGTAATTAGGCTTACCTGGAAGTCCGCGTAGTGAGTTATTGAGCGTAGATTTCGCTATAGATAAGTCAAGTTATTTCCACGTTGGAAGTATACTTCATTAATCGGAATGACCACGTTATGCCATGTGACCCGGATAGTAAATTGAACCCGCAGATTGAACTCGAGTGAGCAATAAAAAAATTTTGTTCGAATAGGATGGATACGGTCGTATGTAATCTAACGTTGGATTAATTGAATCGCCCGGAGCCAGTGCAACTCCATTTCTGCAGGAATGACGGCTGAGCAAAAAGAAAGAGGAAATTAACGTAGTCATCTCCGTAACACGTGTCTGCTTGTTGATTACAAGGAAGTTAACATGGCTTTCCTGCTCATATAAGCAATATTTAACGTCTGAAACATAATGATGCATCTTTATTTCAATATTAAATACTCATACAAACAACAAAGCGGATAATCCTATCTATCAATGATAAAAAAATAAGTATTTGTTACGAATAAAATCAGATAACTTTTTTATTTATATTTCCTCAAACCTGTTAGGCAAGTTAGTAGATAACATCGTTAAGATAATTCAAATTTTATTCGAAGATTTGATTGTAGGAGTCCTTAAAAGTTTTCGGAGTTGTAACTTGAGAACTTTGTAAACAATCAAATTAGAAAACAAATTAACGTTGAAAATATCTTTCCTTTTTGTCTGCACATTCTTAAAGAGCTCTTAACTTTTTAATGAGTACGGCTTCGAAACTCTTATGGGGGCCATACAAATACAAACTCCTGCGTTATTAAATTGCCAAATAACTTGTTTGTGCTGAATTTCACTTGAAGAACAAAAATAAATAAACGTGGGGCTTGTTTAATGTCATTTTACTATTAAATTTATGGCGTTGAGTCGGCCGAGGGATAACAGAGCACTGGTGCAGTGTTTAAGTTATTAAGGAAGCCTCGACGTTACGCCACGTAATAAGATTAACCTACGAGCTAGGACGAAACGACGTTAAACCGGTTGATGCCGGGTCTTCGATCATTTTCCCGTTCACATGTGGAAAAATAATCTGGATAACTTGTGCAATAGAAAACACCTGGCGCTAAGAAAAAAATGGCAATGCACGCAAATGCCATCTGCCATGATATCCTCCCTAAAAAATATGTTCAGGTGGACGGCTTTACTATTGAAAAAAATAAAAATAAGGAATTTCAAAATTTTATGGCCACTGTAATAACTCGCAATAATGAATTTTGTACATAATTTTTAACACCAATGCTACTGCATATTGAAAAACTTCTGAAAATCAATTAAACTGTTCGGTCTATCTATTTCTCGTGTCACACAGTTTCCACACAGCAAGCCAAGATGTCCAAGCCACTTCCACGATTCGGTACATGGTACACAGTAATCTTGTTTATCGGTTCAGTATGTCGCCACCTGCCCCCCTCCGTTACCTTATCCTGTCGGCATCGAACGCAGTGAATTTATGCCTGTTTTGCTACAACTACAACTAACGTCACTTTCCTGGTGATATAGTGTAGAACTTCATAATGTTCCGTTAACACAGCTGAATGTACTTATTACCTACTCAAACTAATGTGTTGATGTAAACATTAGCTTTATAATTAAAACATTCCTTTGGAGATAAGATAGACGGATAATGAAATAATTCAGTAATTCACTTAATTCAATCTAACGTCAAACGCGATAATACCTTTGTCAATCATTGAATTATATCTTTTCTTTTGTTCGGGTTAAAATAATATTAAACTTTTTAATTGCAAAATGGGAATCATTTTCTTTAATGAATGAAAAAACTGTTCTATTTTTGTAATTGAGTCCATTCTGCAGGCAGTGGACAGTGTTTTATGCGGTGCGGTAACGAACTAGGCTGAGCTGCAGGTCGTTAGCATTCAGCGCTCTAAGTCCGTCCTTCATTTAGGTTCAGCCAGGATTACGTCGGTATATCTCCGGCTATAACAACGCAGATTATAACCGAAACGTGAGCCCAATAGTCCTCGCCTCCGCACACACGTATTCAAACAGTTGTCACGTACTTACGTATGTCGTAACAATTTATCGAGCTTATTATGGTATAATAGAAATACCAAACATTGTTATAAAATCTTGTATGTTCTGTATAAGGCGTAAAACCTATTTTTTTAAACATTTGTTGTCATAAACACGGAAGAAGCTAACAAGCTAAATTATAAAAACTAACATCCTAGCCTAGCGTTAATGTAATTTACAAATACATGTCATTTTGTCTTTTATACGATAATATTTGACGTATTTTCGAGAAAAAATGAGACTGTTATAATGCCTGTCATTTTTAGGGTTCCGTAGCCAAAATGGCAAAAACGGAACCCTTATAGTTTCGTCATGTCCGTCTGTCCGTCTGTCCGTCTGTCACAGCCGATTTACTCGGAAACTATAAGTACTACAGTGATGAAATTTGATGGGAATATGTGTTGTATGAACCGCTACAAAAATATGACACTAAATAGTAAAAAAAAGAATTGGGGGTGGGGCCCCCCATACATGTAACTGAGGGATGAAATTTTTTTTTTCGATGTACATACCCGTGTGGGGTATCAATGGAAAGGTCTTTTAAAATGATATAAAGTTTTCTAAAAAACATTTTTCTTAAAGTGAACGGTTTTTGAGATATCAGCTCTCAAAGTCGTAAAAAGTATGTCCCCCCCCCTCTATTTTTATAACTACGGGGTATAAAACTCTAAAAAAAATAGAGGTGATGCATGCTAATTAACTCTTTCAACGATTTTTGGTTTGATCAAAGTATCTCTTATAGTTTTTGAGATAGGTTGATTTAACTGTAATTTACGGAACCCTTCGTGCACGAGTCCGACTCGCACTTGGCCGGTTTTTAATTCTATAATGAGAACAATTCCAGTAAACGGTGAAAATTCTGTAAACAAAAA
Organism: Helicoverpa assulta; assembly: GCA_963856015.1. NCBI lineage: Eukaryota > Metazoa > Arthropoda > Insecta > Lepidoptera > Noctuidae > Helicoverpa > Helicoverpa assulta. The sequence goes on from CAWLCW010000008.1 coordinate 4,284,234, forward strand.
CAGAATTCCGATAACAAGATAATATAAACAGCAAAAATATGTGAAAGAAGACGATAAAAAACCAAAGTAAATGGGGAAGACTTATAAAAATGTTACCAATATAACTATTCAGCTTTTGTTCAAAGTGGATGAATGATCCAAGGCGAGTAAGAAACAAAAGACAACAATTCTCCTATACAGCATCCAATAGCAAAAATGAGCTCGTGGCAAAGTAAAGGCGAAGGGGGTCGATCGATCATTAGGTTCAGCAATGCCTGGCGCGGTCAGTCCGAGGATGGGTCACCATCTCGCCGACACAAGTTCTTCCTTGTTTTGGCCCGGTCAATTTGCAAGCCTCCGGATGTCATTTCAATATCTCTGGCAAGTCGTTACGGTCTCACCAAGGGGTACCGGGTTGCTTAGGTAAGTTGGTTGAAAAGAAGTACACCACAGTTGCCAAATAAAAAACACTCAAGATGCACAATAAATATTTTATGACAAAACATACCGCAATAAATTAAATTTAACTTAACATTCACTACGATAAAATAACCGGTATAATCAGATACCCAAATCGAGTAAACGACCTTAAAATATACCGTTTATTCAAGGAATCCCATTTTGATACGTGGAACAACCGATTTATTCTGAAATATGGTTACAATCCTCAAGTGACGCTCTTTTATAGTCGCTTACATTATTGTTCGTGAATCATGATATCAGATCCATTAAATGGAAATAACGAAAGCAGTTGTCGATGACAAGCGACGAAAATAATCTCGATATGACATTGTATAAAATTAGGCATTGAAAATCTCACGTCGAGGGTATTCTGGAAGAATCAAAATTTAATTTAGTAAAAAGCTGCGAAAAGGAGTGACGTCAACAATTTGCGGATAACAGACGAAAGGAATGGTAACGGAATTAATTTTGGAGAGAACGATAGATGCCCCGTGGGTTGACGTGCAAAAATTCACTTATAACATCCACTTGCTTCCATAAAAGAATCGTAGGCGATGTTGAGAGATATAGATGTCGAAACCGACCATTGATATTAGGTATAAAATATTCTGGGTATTATTACATCTATAATTTCTAACTATTACCAGCCGATAGAGCTATGCCTTGATGGAGTTAAAACTAGGACTAGACGACCCAAAAATATATAAGATAACTTTATGACTGTTATATACTTGATAGTAATGATAAATGAGGGGACAGTTCATTGTTATATTAATTGCTTATAGCCGAAAATTAATAAAGAAGTTTAGAGTCTACTATGAGATATTAAGCAAATATTTTTAAGTAGTACTTTAAACAACAATATCAGCTACATCAAAATAAAATTAATGCATTTTGATGTGTATTGCAGTCATACGATTAAGTATAAGTTTATTCTTAACTATAATTATTATTACTTCATCAATAAAACAAAACAAATAATTGACAACTCCCATATAATATAATCATAATCGCGTTCAAATGGAGTCGTCAAAACCAGTCGCTCAATAAGGCAAATTGTAAACTTTCAGAACTTGACCTTCCAAGTTCAGAAGCGAACTGTACCCCTCCTTCGAACCGCCCCCTCTCCCGCCGCGCCCGACCCGCATTGCAGTGAAACAGAAGGACGATGCGAAATAAGAACCAGACCTGTATCAAGTCTCTTAAATCCTTTGATTCTACTCAACGATATGACTTCACGCGTCGGTCTAAAGTCGACGACCTCCTTATGTACTGTATTGAACTGCATATTTCTTCATTTGCTGTATTGCCGTCGAGACACTGCAAGCTCATTTGGGAGCCAATGACTAGTTTGAATTGAACAGCAATAGAGACAATTGGCTATTTGGTGTCAGGGCTCAAGGGGCAGAGTCGTAATAAAATACTATGGAAAGCTCCGTAGGGCTAGCAGAACCTTGACACCAGCCGATATACGAGCGGAGGTCAAGGTGGTCCTAATGCGTTTACGGCTTTCAACCTTGCGCACTTTATAGTCATCGCTTGGCCCTGAATGGTCGTTTTTTCTTAAATCCTAAAAATAAAAGTAGAACAAAACACTCGTATAGACCAGATTTTGCTTTGATGTGGAATTTATGGACGAACCGATTCGGAGTTTATTTTCCTCGAAGCTCTGTGTGAGATTGTCTGACATGATAACATTGTTTCATATTAGGAAATTCACCTATAGTACGTAAATTATAAGAACTGTCATATGAATCAAGAGTTGGCATTTAGTTTTGCTAAGTTTATTTTCAAAAAGGTCAATTGACTTAACACTAGGTATAAACTCCTATCAATTTTATACAATTTTGCTCATGATATATAACGTCATAAATAGATAAACCTAGAACTATAACTGTTGCTGAGCAGTAGATAGATAAATAACGAAATAACATCCTGGTCTGATCGTTCTTGTGGACACAAGAAATCATTTGAACGAATTACCCAAAATAGTCAAAAATGTATAATTCATTATCAATATGTTGGAATATTTGATATTTACATAAACTATGTTTGGCTTCGTAAATGTGAGAGATTCTTGACATTTTTCCTCGAGGCTACCGCGATGAGTCACCAACGTCCTTCACCTCGGGCGGGCCGTACCGCTCGACATCCGCATTCACAATTTTACCCACTAAAACCCTCTCTCGAGCACAGCTTATTCACATTTAAATTCATTCATAGGTCTGACGTAAACGTAAGACTCTTCTTCAAAAGCCTTTAAGCACGCTGCAGGCATACTTAAATGATATGACTCAAATGTTTGACTTTTCTGCAGAGAATAGAACTAACAAACAATCTCGGTAGACAATAGGATAGCTTTCCTTTGCACGCAGTATTGTTAGATCTAATGTAACATAAAATGATGCAGTTGTTTGATTGGTCAACAAAGACATTACGAGAGAAATGAAAGAAAACAACAGCCGTTACCCAAGTAAATAGTGACGCGAATCGTTGCGATTACAACACTGCCAGAACATTACACACTTTCTCCGTAGAACAAATCGCAAAATAGAGTAAATGTCGCAAAGGAAATTAGCTGCGAGCTAAGAAAATTGTTTATAAAGGCTAGTGCTTACTTCGGCAAGTTAAAACCAGTATGCACTATGCGTAGTTACATGTAAGCACGTGTTGTTGACAACAACATATTAACTGTGTCCTTGATACAATTTAGTGACATAGTAAAATTCACGGTCATTTAGTTGACACGCGACGAATTATAGTGTGTCCCGCACATTCATTTCGGGTAGTGGTGCTACACTGTGCGTATTTTATCTGCCCATCAAAACGGTGCAATTAAACGTTAAAAATAATTGTTTTAATTACTTAAATAGCAAAAATATTTACATTCCGAAATCATCTGCACGAGTCCGTTGTTTCATTTAAGATTTTTTTTTTTGTAGATTTTTAATCAAGTGTAACATAAAATTTATATTATAATAAAGATGAAAGTGGAACGTACCCTACAAAGCTCTGACTGCTGTCACGTAACGTCAAGTTCATTTGCTAATTGAGCAGGCCGGCCTTTCATAACTCGTGCGACGATCTACCATCACCGTTCATGTGTCAGATGCTTAGTTTATAAACTCAGAAACGTATTTTGGTAACATTTTAGGCGGATAAAAAAAATAAAATTTGACGTTTCACAATTTATTAATTATGCATACGGTTAAGATCAAAGATAAGTTTCATACGTGTGTTGCAGATTTATGTTCGTACATACCGATCCGCAAACATTGCATCGTATTTTGCAAGGCACGCATAACAACAACATTCGAAAGTGTGTCAAGATTGCAATAGCAACGTGGAGTCGACGCGATGCGCTAAGCGGGAAACGCAACATATAGTAAACATTTACTAACGATGTGTGGGCCTTCCGCGTAAGCAAATCGTTCAAATTGATCCATATTTCTGGTGCAAAATGCAAGAATTTCGTGTATGCCAGCAAGTTATTGTGAAACCAGTACAATTTGTAACAAAGAAAGTACTCAACCAGATATAAATTAAAGTTAGACTAAACAATAATGCTATCTATCTCTTAGAATTATTTTTTTTTTTTCGAGCGCGCATACTTTTTAGATTCGTTTACTTTATCCATGTTGTATATGACTACAGCCTAACAGTGAAAGGATTCAAACCAAATGAAAAGCATAATATGTAGGCGTTTTATGAACAGTTACGTTAAACTGAATGTTCATTAAAGCTATTTCACTAATCTACACAGACGCATAAACAAAATTGAATTCAGGGGTGGAACAATAAAAATGCAAATATCGATCATAACGAGCCAGACATTATTGTCCGTGCTGGCGGGATGCTTGCCATTCTATTCAGGCTGTATACGAGCTCATGACACAGGATGTACCAAATGTTCATATCGATTCGTCTGTTGTTGACGACGATGGAGTCGAATGCTGAACGGAAGCAAATTGTCCCGAAAATGTCAAGTGTTTTTAGCACAGAGAAATGTAAAGAGCCAAACTTCACGCCTATTTCAATAGAGGCCACGTTTTCACAGGATGACGAACGTCTCATCGTTTGTATATGAATAGAATAGAAGTGTTTTCGAAATCTACTATTAGACATAATCAGCCAGCTATTGTTTCCAAATCTGTTTACGGCAACGCCCACATACTTACTCATCGAGTACCAAAGAAGGGCAACAGCAATAAATACAATGATTAATGATCGTCTTATTGCTGATCTATTTTGGTGTTTTCTTAATAGTTCATTATTCGATTTTATCTACATGTTGACAAACATCAGTCTTTTAACATTATTTTATTGAAATGGGGACAGCATTGTCCATTCTTGGGTTAGTTTTATTTAGCACAGCATTTTAAACTTCATGCGTCATGCGTGGATCGTGGAAAATAAATAACCTTAATAAATGAAGCAAAGGTAAGAAAGGTAAGAAGTCATTTCTGACTGAAAATAAACGCTTTGTGGAACTAAATATAGCCAACCGGTTGTATTTATGTCGTGTTCTGACCCAAACTTTTCGTGTCGGACATCGTACAGTAGGATACAGCACGCGAGCAAATTACGCGATCGGGTGAACGTTCCGTAGTAACTTTGTTACAATTTCGTGACATTCAGCGCGAACATTGCGCAATCACTGAAATGTAATAAACAAAATCTTACAAGAGTCCATTGCAATAAGCCATTCGGGTCAAATTGCAAGCCTATTATTACTAGGCAAAATCTTATTTCGCACAGTCACGACACTATCAATGTCCTATTACCTAGACCTGGATATAATACCACGGGTGTACAATTACAAAAGAGACAACAGCTACTCCGCAAAACGGTCGGTAATAATAACTATCCTAGTATTTCATGACAGTGCGCCGCAGCGCTTTCTGATATTCCACGTGGGTAAGCGGCAACAATACTGCGAAACTGCAAAGCATTTCGGTGCGTCACGCTGTTGTACACAACAGATAATGTCACGCAATACAACATTCGAATGGCAAGCACTTTGCGGACCCATAGAACACAGCTCACGGAGCGAGGAAAACGAATTCGCACGGGAATATCAACAAGAGAATACACTACGTAATGGAGTCCATTACGCCTGATCCTTGTCTTTTATAAAGGCTCGGCAGCAGATAAGCAGACGAAGGCACAGCTTCGCAGACAATGATTGATGCCTCGTGCCCCCAGACTGACAAGATAAAACGTAATATATTCCACGAGGTTTATCTTACTCCGCGGCTCAATATGAATACGCATTCAAATTATAGGCAAATTAAGTGAATAGCAACCTGCATGCCTAGAGTGGCTGGAATAGTCCAAATTTATCACATTGTATAAATTGAACTCATTTAAAGATGTAATAATTTTGTGGCACTCACCTTCAAGTATGATCCATAATATTTAGTGACGTAGGGGCTATCACATTGTGACAACACCATGATCTCCTGCTGGATGTCCTCGATTTCATCTTCAGCTTCTTCTAAATCGATTATTTTAATGGCGACCACTTGCTGGGTCCTATTATCGACACCTTTGAACACTTCACCAAAGGAACCTTTGCCGATCTTCTCCTGTTTCGTGAAGATCAGCTCGGGGTCGACCTTCTGTAGAACAAAGAAAAACATAGATTGTTAATATTCAAGAAACACGAACACACAATTACGTACAAAAAAAACGGAACGTTATGAACATTCTTGGCATTTAAAATTTTATTGTGCATAAAAGTTTATTCAATTAATAGGATTTTGTGACTGAAGTCGATAATAACTTTTAAGAAATCGTTAAATGTTCTTCATAGATTTCAGCAAAAACTTAAACCGTCTTACCACAAAAACTTTTAAACGTCAGTTTAAGACTTGTCTAAAAATTGTCAGATTATGATGTTGTAATAAGGTCCATTTTGCAGCCACACTTTTTTTATTAGACAAGTGTTTGACACATGTTTAAGCTTTTGTAGTAAGACCAAAAGTGTTTTTTTTAAGAAATTAATTATTTGCATGGACGATAAATGTCTCAAATTAACATGCCAAAAAGAGGACATTTGTTTTAATATGTTTTATTTGAAAATAAATTAGGCTGGCACATCATTACAAAGTCGAGCGTTATTTAGGTGCCTCATTAAAATGCAAATATTGTTACTCACCAGCAATGATTGATTTATTATTATTCATAGCATGATATGAAATATTCACACACACGAGCTGTGAATATAATTGTATTATTTTTACATTTCTACGAGCTCTGAATTCTGTTTTTTATTCTACTTTGGTATAAGAAGTATGAGAACCATAATCACTCAAAACAGATTGGTAAATAATCTACAGGAAATTGATGTAAATAAAGTACGTACTTATTTTCAGTTATCAAAATATCATATCTATCAAAGTATTTTAAAGCTTGACGCAATGAGTAGGTAAGTAATGAGAATGGAATTTGATAAGGATCGATTAATTGACGATACGCGATACCATGTTAAACAAGTTTTAAATTACTGATAAGCGAACCGACACTAATGTCATGTCAAAGAGTCTACTAAAACTCAAACAATGAATTGTTTTGCATAGATAAACATACCAAACATTGCTCTTAAAACTTTCTTGGCGTCTTGAAGATTTGTATCAATAGGTTAGCTTAAATCTAACAAAGGTTTTCAAATACCTTACAAAGATGCATCAGCAAGCTTAACAGTTATCTGTTCTCAGTGTGTGAACGTTGCTACAGCGAGGACTAAGTTATCCATACCACGCGATTATGTGTTGCGTTGCGGGTGAGTCAGTCTGATTGTCTGGTCAAGCGGACCGACCTCTAATCAGAATATGGCTGGCTAACTTTTAGCTAACTAAAGCTCATGTAGTTCCCTTTTAGTCTAGACAGGGGTTATTATTTTAGGTATGGCTGTAGTTATTTGCCTATAAATACACTTACATGGCCTAGTATTTACTTATGGACTTACTCAGTAACATTAAAGAGCTTGTCAATGAGATTTTTCTAGTTAGGAATGTTTTAGAAGTCATCACGAGTGCAACTCTGTATTTTTTGTGTAAATTCTGACGTATCATTTTACGATGCGGTTGTAGATGAACCTTTTGGCATTTAATTGACATTGCATGCTGAGTCAAGGTCTCGCTCAGCCAGATGCAATCGAAGAGAACTCAACATGCCAGAGCATGACGCAACGATCTACCCAGATTGGAAACCACGTGAATACACTCATGTCCTTAATTCCACTACAGCACTATCGATGTACTTAAAATAATTCCATTCGTGATTATCATATATATGTTACAGCCAAAGGAATAAATCTGCATATTATACATATTATCTAGCTATTATTTATAATATCTACTCAATTTGGATAAAGTAATATATATAATGACCAGTGATTATGTATAATATATATTTAATCACTATGGCTGTAACATATATATGTAACTAAGTACTGACTGAGTCACTAAATTAGAGCAGATAACATTTTGTAATCTTAATAAGGAAACTGCAAGTGACAACAAATAACTACTGCGGTTAAAGAGGGAAACAAAACGACTAAGTATAGCGCAATAGAAACCGGCGGTTTATGGGGTCTAGACTCAAAGAACATTAAAATTTACATCTTTGTTCTGTATCGCTGCATCGTGCGATGATAAAAAGAGGTTGCTTTGTTAATGAAGAATCTGGTGTTGCTATCGATCGAATAGCTAATTTATGGAGTGAAACTCGCATTCCTCTGAATATACACGCGAAGAAAAGCCGTCGCTACATGTCGTATATCGCGAAACAAATTGAAGGAGCATCTATCAGCGAATTATGTTGCTACTTAGATTTATTACATTGCTACTTAAAATAATGTTGTAAATATATCATTCGATTCGATTTAATTACACCATCTTTGAACTAGAACGTTAGAGGAAAACCACATAAAAAGCTAATGAAATAGGAAGGAAAATATAGAATAAGATCTCGAGGAAAGCATCATAGTTCCATGTTGCGATAAGTACAGCACGTGGATCGTTTCATCCGAGTTGAGACGGCACGAGACATAGTCCGCGGGGGACGTGACTAGACTACCAATGAGCTCCACGCCAGAGAGCATATTGAGACGTAAATTTTCTTATTTTAATCCAGTAGCGGAGCAGTAAATAAACGTTTTTAGGTTTAAGTAAACCTATTCCGCTCGGTTATATCGCGAGAGAAGTTTCATTTATCCGCGCCAGCTTCCAATAATGTCGAAACGATAGATAAGAGGGTAAATAAATTGGAACAGTACGACTGAATTTGAGTATTCCTTGCGAGGAATTGGGGATATTTGACACGTTTACGCAACTTATATGATAAAGTTATTTACTTCATCAAATACTGCCATTTTAGAAACATGCTAGTAGAAAATTATAAAAATAAAGGTTTACAAGCTGAGTGCATACATTTTTGATGTGTAGTAAGAGTAGTGTACTTTCGTGGCACTCTGAAAGAGTACATAAAAACCATACCAGCTAAAAGCAGGTAGGTACCCAAACAATAAGGTAGAAAGTAACATCATTATTTCCTGTTAAAATTCTACCCGTAAGGGGCTCAGGAAAAGGGGATGATAAAGTAAAACTCATCTTTGTACGAACAAAAAAGCTTATTGTGTTCGGTAAGCCAATTTCACACGAGCTGGTAAAGTATGAGATCAATTTTGCTGACGAGATGTTAAAATATGAATAATGATGTTTTATTAGTACGAGGGAGGAAAGTCGAAAAACCTTTTACTTGGAAACATATTTCCATTTCAGATGAAAGATAATGGGAATCAAAGACACTTATGACAAAGGTCGTAGATATAAAGCTATCTATATCACCAAGAACACATCATATCAATTAATTTAAGTACCACAATAATATGTTATTAATTTTCAGTTTTAAATAGAATTAGATAAGATTACCTGAAGTGTGAATGTAAAGAGTTTTAGTAATATCTTTTATCTTTACTTCAAAGAGAGCTTTGACCTAAAAAGCTTTGTACAGTGCACAAAGTTTTTGAAGAACGGGATACTAAAATATTTTAAAGGCAGTGGCAAGAAGTGACCTCTTCTGTAATTTAGACATCTTCTGGAGTAGGTCAAAATATGTAGGACAAAATAGGCTTAATTGTTATGCTATTCAGAATGAATATCGTTTCACGCAGTGCATGTAAAATGTACAAGTGTATCTACGTGCGACGTATTTTAAAATTGAATCGACATTCTTTTAGTGTTTTTGTAAAGAACTTCATAAGGTTAACAGTAAGCAAGGCGATAACGGGGGTGCCCAGGGAGTGCCTAGGGTCGTCGCCATTGACGCTGTTTACGACCTAATGATAAATATATTATACTAGTGTGCAGGTTCACACACAGGCTGTATTTATATGAGTGACGTAAGCTAGATCGACGTCAGACCACCCAGCCATGCACAGGCCCTAATGGACTGTTATTTTTAATAATGCTTTATACGTTTTATCCATGGTCGTCCATTGTGAGATAAGGTACAAGCGATAAAGCTGATGTTAATTTTTTGCCGCGATAATCTCACTTAATAAGAGTCACGTCCACAAATTGTTACGGCCGTGATTGAGTTGTGTCGTAAACTAAGCCAAACCATTTTGGTATTTAATTTCTAAGTTGTTAAGCAATTTTCTTGCGAAAGTTTACACATTTTGTTATACAATATATGCAAAGTTCTGAAATTTTAGTAAAATTGGTCTCTGAAACGAAAGGCTATTTAACAAAGGTTGTGTTTAATTAAACCTGTTTCTGAACACAATTTATCAAGCTGTATGTATTTATAGAATCGCTTCCCAACTCCTATCACGGAAAGGTGAACTCAGGTGAAGGCCGTCTTGGCTTACTTTAGCGTCGTTTAAATTGCCAAAAGTCTGTATTATTCGCGGGTAGAAAAATATCAAGGTGTTTTATTATTAGAGATGAATTTAATCTAGTTATAACGTCGGTAAACCCTGGATAAGTGCGGGTGAGTGCGGCCTTAAGGGATCCATGAAAGCGTAGACCACTCACATTTTAATTTTTATTGATGTCATAAAGTTAAGCCTGAGGTATATTTAACTTGTGTTAGTATAATGGTTTATTCAAGTAAAGCTAACATTAGAATTAACGTGCCTTTTTAATGTGTTTTACTTACACGTGCCAGACCATTGACCTAAGCAGGAACAAATTATGAAACAACAATGTTATTGGTAGAAACCATGCCAGAAAGATCCTCCTTATCATACTTTATCCAAATATTTTAATTTGTTGTTATTAAAAATCATAATGGTCAAATCGTGAGCATTCTCGTGGCATATGCGTTACAGTGGTGTTGTAATTAAGCTTTCATGATAATGATATCTGTCGCAATCCAGTCACGATATTCGCTGCCATTACAACGCAACATTGACCTTCTTGCAAAAGTAAAGCCTGGTTACGCAGCATAAAATAAATATATTTGTTCTAATTAACGTACCGCTGTGTACAAATATTAAACGATGAGCAAATCTTTAGAATTTGAGCAGTGAAAGAACTTAGTTTACTCTATTATTGAATGATGTATATAAATATTTGTTCTCCTTGTCGCAACAACTATTTATAGTGGGCATTAAAACAGTACTTGCGAAACAAAGTCTAAAGCGTCTCTAACGTTAGACACGCGTCCGTTACATTTCGCTGGAGGTAGTCACCTTAACGCCGATGTCCTCGTACCGTAAACAGAACAACCTCACTTACGACTACATTTGCTATTCATTAGATACTACCCTATATAGGAAATCGTCTTACACCGGCACTCCATAAAAGGGCTAACGGCATGCGTTCGGCGAACACACATTTTTTGCTGGACCTTCGTAAGAGTTACGTAAATAAGTAAACCCAAACATACTGCGTGTGTGGACGGCGCTCGTGAGAAAGTGGGTAAATTAATGAGGAAATTATAATTTAGGACAGCTTAGACGTGGTTTATCAACACTAATTTGCGTAAATGAACTTCACAGTTATCAATTGACCAATCGATTACTGTTTAGATACAATATCTACAGGATAGGAATATTTTCTAGGATCTGCTATAAATCAAATAATCAAGGTAAGTACGTACAGTACCTACCTGGTTCCTACCATAGAGAGAAATGGCAGTTCGTGTCGAATGACGCGTGCGCAGCCGACATCCGACACGCATTGCGATAGACGAGGAAATAAATTACAGCTATATAAAACAACCGATCCACTCACGCACATAATACCAGGACATGAAAGTACCCACTAAACGCATTGAATTACTACGCGGTTTGTTGTTTTTTTATTAATATTTAACTTACATTATTCCCAGTGTATCGACTTTGTGAAGGCCGAACGGGGGCAGGGCGCGCTGGCTGTGGAGGCACCTTCATCTGTCGTCGGTCAAATGACGAGACATTACTGCTAGACCAACTCCAGCGCCCGGGCCCATTACTTCCGTGTGGCAGGGAATATGACGACTGGGGTCGTAAATGTCTAGTTGTAGGGCCAGACAATATGGGACCATTAGGTCCAACTTGTGGCATAGGACCCGGAGGTCCTTGAACATAATGATAATGCGGTGGATTCGACACTGCCGCCCCCCACATATTACAATTCACGTCTTGAGTTATGAGTCACTCACAAACACTGCACAAACCAAATATCACCTCATCACATCGACATGGGTAAAGCACTGACATCCAATAACATTTCGTGAGTTTCACCTGTCGTCTTATCAATCAAAACGACGATAATTACAATTAGCCAATCGTTTCACTGTATATTTTTATAAACATTTGATAACGCGCACATTTTCTATCGGCTACCAGTCGGTAGCGAGTGATCCAGGCCACTGTTCGCGATGGAAAGACAGCTTGAAAACATGAACGCCTCGAAAGCAACCGTCACCGGACGCAACCGAGACGCGTAGAGAATTAATTTATGTTTGATGGACAATTGTTTGTCGACAAAGGTCTCTAATGATCTGAAAAAGGCTTTGCACAACTTCTTTGCAAAAGCTTGATGACTGCTCACTAACACAATTACGTAAATATGACAATGAATATGGGTTTGCCATGAAAGCTGTCAGCCCTCATCGCTCGTTAAAATCGTCAAAGTTTTAGGGCACGTCGAAGATTATGCCGTTAGTGTAGCGAAGACATTTATCGAATTTTAATCAGCACCAGCAAGGACAAGAAGTGGGACTGTCAATAAAATGAAAACAGGGACAGTCCAAAATGTAAAAGTTCACATCACTGAATAACAACATTCAGTGGCAACTTTGATTCTAGAGTCACTATGGTCACCGCTACACAGATAGTTTCCACACCACCGGCTGCTAGAGAAATCTGTTTCCCGACACTACAAATCCATCATGATGGATGGCGTGTGAGTTTCAACGCATTTGAATGTAGACTGGTTGCGTGTTGCGACTGGTTGGCGAGCGTTCCACACCGGCCGTCCTGGCGATTGCATTATGATTTTTTCGCAAGGGACCGCGGGGGTGAGGCAAGCACGCGGGCGGTGAGCGGCGCCAGCGGAGCGTGCAGCAGCGGCTGCTCCGGCGGCTCAACGCAGCGAAACTCGCGCGCAGACTTCATGTACCCAGCAGTGCATAAGTATTCACAGCTATCCAATGCTATTGCCATATCATTTGCTCGACGCCAGCGATCTACAAATTATGCAAATGCGGTCGAAGTCAGCGATACTATCATTGCAGATACCGGCAAGAAGACTTAACATGAATGAAACTCAACACCTTTTAAACATCTAAAGAAATGTTGAGATCTTTTTTTTAACTTCTGTCAAGAAATATTTGACGACAAAACCTGGATAGAGGTAAAAACTTAAGAATTAGACAGCTAATACACAACACCGTCATCTTCATCATTAACTGACAAAATATGCCAAACAGCAAATTACTCAAATAGCCAAAGGCGATCCGTCAAGCGTTCCAGTTAGCGAGCGCGAAAGTCAGCAAGACAAAGGCGTTACAAAACTTTCGTTGGGCCGCAACAACGAGTGTCTGAATTTGGACTCACAATAGGAGGAACATTAGTATTCAGTGTGAGGACGGCCGAGCATGGCATCGGGTGGACAGTCGAGGAGTCACCGCCCGCGCAGCCGTGCATTGAATACGGTCCTTTCTGAACTGGAAGGAATTCCATGCGTTTACGGCAGTGCTACGCATCGCCATACGCGTTCGACATTAGGCAATGCGCCCCACATACATTTACATTATTTGGTTTACGGTCCGTTAGAACCTTTTGTGGGTCCTGTCATGGTTTTCATAACAATGTATTTTTTTGTTAGCGTACATACTTGCATTGAAACTCACATAATATATACTTTTAGATGTTTATTTAGTAATTATCAAAGTACCTAATTATTCAGACTTCCACACCAAGTACATCAAAGTCGTCAACAGGTGTGCCAACTGGCGTGGCGTGGGTATCACAGAGGAATGCAACAAGGTCAAGTGACTAGATAGTTTCCATGTTGTTAAATATGAATATTTAAGAAATGACAATCATTAATCCTATAGTTACCACAACAGTGAGAGCGGACTTACACTCGAGATGAACCCAAAGGGATAATAAACCACAAAATAAAGCCAAGTCGTTAATAAATGTTTATCATCTGGGGACTAATGGATATTCATCATTAGCAGCGTTAAGCTGGTTAGCTCTCATGAATAAGTTAATCACAACCACTGACACTTTTTCTTTCTTACTATACTTTTCAACGGGTAACAAAATAGAAACCGTATTAGTTGAAAAAAAAAAACAGAAAAAGCAATCCAACCGACACGCGGCGGTGCCTACGCGTGACTAAAATCAACGACGAACCAACACCAACATGTATTATAAAGAATGGAGACAACCTATCTAGGAACAATGATTACTTTCAGAACAAAAACTTAGGCTGTGTTCAAACCAAACTGATTGTCAGCCGCCGAATGTGAGCAGGCTGACTATGAGCCTAAAATATATGAAATAACGTGTCGTCAGTTGGACGTGAACAAAAAAGTGTTATGTATAGAAATACAATAAACTGCCTGACGTTCGCTCACTTTTGGCGGCTGACAGTCAGTTTGGTTTGAACAAACCCTTAGATACGAACGTGGGCCAATGTAAAAAAGAAGCTTTTAAAATGGCGCTTAGTCTCTAGTGACATGAACCATCCGAATAATGCTCCTACATTATTCGAACGTGATATGCCTCCCAAATGTTAGTAGTACGAGGACTGTTTGAATGGAATCATCTTAATTCCCGTATATCAGTTGATCTCTCAGACGAAGCAAGGTAAACGATAAGAACTGTTATCGTGATACATTCCTTTCTCCGTGAACCGTGAAGATATTTGATAAGAGATCTTGTAAAAATAACAACTCTAGGGAGAACATAACAAAGACGGAATCACCTGTGATAGAAATTCTGATTTAGTTACCAGTTCACCTTCTCAATATTTTCTATTAGAAAACATCACTGACTAAAATCGTTATAAGCTAAACAGAGGTGTAATCGTTAGTCTAGTTTATGTGGTTTTAACAGAAGTAGAGTTTGGAAACATTCAGTACATAAATCTTCTAAATTCATTGGATTTAGAATTTATTGCAGCGATTTCGGTTGCACGACGATAAACTACTGTTCAATGCCTGAGCTTGTAGCTCTGAAGTCGATTTTGAGGAAATTCGAATGTGTATTTTGGAACAGGAAGTTTAGTGCTAGAAAAATACGGGTCGATTAATATAGATATAGATACGATCAAAAAGTGACGTTAAGGCTAGACAGAATACAATGGTTGCTATGCAGCAACAGTAAAGTGTCCCAGTTGGCGGATGGTTCACACCTGCACAACAGTAGCGGTAGTGACGTGAGCGCTGTTGCGGGGGTACAAAACATCCCATTTGCGTCACATCGGAAACACATTAAGCGAACCGACGACGCCATAAGAGCGCAATATCCGACCGGCACCAGCACTATACCGGTATTACTGCAACTGCAAGATCGGCTCTACTAAATGTCGTTACACAAGCCGGATTTTTAACTTTATTCAAAACTGAACATGGAAGAAATGGGACACAAACAGAAACCTTTTCAAGCATAGACTTTGAAGTTGAAATGAAAATAGAAAGTGTAAAAGCTTCTGTATCATTACAGATACAGTCGGCTTTCGCTACAAAGCAGTCTAATTGATTAAATAATTCAAATTAAAGCCTTTCCAGGTATTCGAATTGCTGCTAATTGAGACGGACAAGCTTTTACATTCAAGTGTTAAAATTCATAAGACTTTGTAATGAAGGACCGTAAAAGACAAATGTGGAAAAAGTATAAATGAAGTAAACTTCAGTTAGCAACCGAGCGTTGCTTCAATAAAGGGGAGAACAGAATTTTCATTTTTCTTCTTGCGTCAATGTTTGCACAGATCTGATATTTTCATCCCATTTTACTGAAACGCTACTCTACCGCTCACAGTTCTCAGAAAATAGAGAGCTTGTGGTAGTTGGTAATAACTGAGGATTCACTATTTTCGACTTGTTTAACGCTTTTATTCCGTTGAGGGGAGTTATATTGGGACCTTTGTGTCCCAAACAAATAGTGTACGCTTTCTGTATTAGTGCTGAATGCCGTGTGAACGATGTGCGATATCCCGCTTTATGTCCCCCGCAGGTACATTAACGGTAAAATAGTGTCGCAGTGTTTATTAGTGTTTTATAGTCCAGTAAGCACTAGCTATAATTTGCTGTTGGTTCATTAACGGCGCTTTAGTTGAGTGACCGTGAAAATTCTAATTAACAAGATATATTTGTAACCTGATTGACTGACCCTAAAAAAATATGATAAATATTCCATTATCAATGACGGGGTATTCATGTAATTGTAAAACTGCACAAAGATTGCAGTTCTAGTAATTATATGGACAGACACGTGGAATGCCCCAGTTACTCCGAATTTGGTGCGAAAACCATAATAAATCTTAAGAACATCCTTGTAGATTACAAATAAAAATCCGATCAATGTTTCATCCGAGCAGATAGAAATACTCACAGGTATATGTAACGTCTACAAAAATCTTATGTAGTTGAAAAATGCATTCCAATAAAGTTCTTGGTATTCAACGCCGTCTAGCTCAAGAGCAATCGATTATTCAATGTACAACCGTGTTTGGTGCGAATTCAACGACGGCAATCGTCCGAAAAGAGCTATTTCCACATGGCGCTCGGAGGAAAAAGAAAATCGACGGCAGAAAACAACGTGCCGAGCCACCGGCAACGCTGTATGTTAGAATAGTTTCCAACAGACTAAAAGAAGTTACGCTAAAAACAATTTTAGAGCGCGGAAAACTTTCGCAGAGCTAACTTATGTACGTACAACATGTTTAAGAACTGAAAGTTCATGCTAGTTGGTATGCTCGCCTTAGAGACTAACTTCTGCATGCTAAGCCGTTTGTAAAACTTACTTGCATCATATTTTATTACTAGAAAAAACCCTTGCTATAATTTGATTGAGTTCAATCTTCCAATGTTGAAGTTGAATATCAATCACGGTATCCTGTGGGATTTAGATGAATTAGCTACCAGATAAGTTGTGTAAGTTCATTTACAACGTAGAACGGGCCATTTCCTCTGGAGAGGTGGTGCGAAAACATCACGTTTTCATAGTAAAATATTATGCGTTTGCAATGAAACCCGACGCCGTGTTCGATGCGTTTGTTTGTGTGGTGTGAATTTTAGTACATACAAGTATAGTAATATAGTGTTTATTGTGTTGTCTAGCCTAGCAGAGTCGTAATTCCACTTCCAAGTAGGTGCCGTTAGAAAAGTTTGTAGTTGTAATAATGTCACTTTGTTTACATCACAGCGTCAAAGACTATGTAATAAATACTTTTAGATAGGAATGTTAGTTACTTAAGTAATCAAGAAGAGATAAATGATGTAAGCAAATAACTTTACAACGTTATATCGATATTTTTGGAATTTAATAAAACTAAGCTTAATGTAGTTCTAGTGCTGTATACCTATTTGGTTATTTATATCATTTGGTCATAAATCCGTACCTTCAAAATAAATATTCCATTAAGAAAGGTGGCAACAACAATTTTCCGTGATAACTTAATTATTCACTCCACAATACATTTACAATTAACAAGTGCTCTATAATAAAGCAGATAATTACTAAGTTCGTAGTCTCTTATTTGTAAAAACATTTTACAACAGTCTCTCACTTGATAATGTTTATGTAAACGACTTAATTACGCTGAAACGGCAACCACTGTGATTATGCAAAAGAGGCCTCCTTTTACGATATAGTATCGCTTCAATTATAGATAGCTTTAATAAACGTCAGTCGGTCTAAGCTCTCACCAATTAAGCGTGCCTCTATTGCGATTAAAACAAGCTCACTAATGGAGAAGCAATCAATATTGAATAATTAAACCGTAATAAGAATTCTTGTTCCTATAAAGGGCTATTTGACTGAAACTAAAAACTTATCATGAGTAAATTATTGTTAATGTGACGGTAAGTTATTGGTCTACTGTGGCGCTCTCTGTATTCATTTGACCGAAGCTCATAGTTCATTTACACCAGGTCAATAGGCCGACTTCGATTGCTGATAAGGTAACTTAAAACCCCGCGTAAAGGTAAACGAATTCGAACGAAGAAAGCGTCTGCAGTCAACTTGCTATAAAAGATCCATTATTTTAGAACATAGTGAGCTATGTTACAACACTGAATTAAAAATGTGTTGGAACTTTATGACAGTGCTAAAACGGGACGAAATGTAAGGTTTTATGTTTCAATAAACTTGAAAATGGCCTATTAGTGTTAGCATTGGCGTTTATTATTTCAGCCAAAGCAGTGTACTCGCTAAAAATGAACGTAAAAGAATACAATCTCATTATAAGTAAGCTGTCCATAAAGTGGCGTGTTAGTTTATTTGATGACCTTCAGGCCTTGTTTATACTTATTGCTATTGCTACATCGGTTTGTCGCTAGGTTCACTATATTGTGTACCACATACAGCTGAATGGACGTAATTTTGGAAAGTGCCTGCCTACGAACAGCGACTAGAGCGAATGGTCACGCAACGTTAAATCGTCGATTAGAATGAGCTCAATCGGAGTTAACGATTACTAAATATGGTAACACCTTTCAAAACTTTTACTTCGGCATATTTATTTTAATAGGCAGCGTCAAATGGTAAACAGACCGTTCATTCATTTGTAAACCAAATCCTATTAAAGTGTGTTGTGTAAAATGCTTCGTTTACACAGACTCTTCATGAATCAATTATACAAGCACGTATAATATAATGAATTTCTCCAAGGTCGTACTGACACTGTGTACGCCTCACTAAGAACGTAATTAGCATGAATTTACAGTCATATTGTGAATGGTTAATGCGTAATATACTGTAGTGTCAGATACACGCCTACACTGAACTCTGTGACGAAATACTTAGCGCTAGCGAGAGAGAATTAACATAAGTATAAACAGTAGGGCTCTATACATTGCCACAGCATGTTTCATTCAATGTCACTTGACATTTTGCACGTAAGTAAATAACAAGCATGACCAATAGCTAAATATATTTTTCTTCTTTCTTAAACTCAAATGTTTAACATAATTTAAATCTGTCTAAAATCAGGGTAATGGACAGTCAAAAGTGAGCTAAGTCTAGTGGGACGTCTGGCAAGAATCCTGTTCTTAGAAAATGTATGGTTTCTCTGTACAACATTTGTACGAAATGAAGACAATTTTGCTAGTTTCAAGCTTTAGCATTAACATAATGGTGATCACATAAGCGTCCTTAAAACTACTCGAATGCAAATGAACGAGCTGATAAACGATGATCAGCATCGAAATTAGTCAAAACCTGTATCTTTATTCTAACATGAAATGTGCAACATATGTAGCATTTCTAACTATCTTCAATATAAATCTGTACAAAATCTATGTGGAATGCAGCAAATCGATACCACATCGTGGCTTCAGGCTGAAAATAGCTGGACACACCTTGATCTAGAAAATAGCCAGGTCACCGGGAAATATTCCACTGTTCTGATAGACAGCGACAATTTGTATACTGGGAACTACACAATAACAAAATCAATCTTCGAAGCAAAATCCTCGTTAGTATGTGACGCAAACAGCCGTCAGATTAATAAAACGATCTTTAAACGTTAACAAAGAGTACAAACAATTCGGGTCAATTAATCTTAACTAATTCTTATTAAAGAGTAATTTATCAGATTTTTACGTTGAACAAACGGAGATTTTAACGTAACACGTCATTGTCTCACTTTAGAATATGTTTGATGATAATCTGGACCGCGATAACGTTGATAAGGCACAACGGTGAACTAACCTCCTAAGATAAACTGAGTGGCCATTTTGGAATTTCTAACTATGCCCATAACAGTGCGTGCTCTAAAATGCGCAATTACCATAATTTCGATTTCACTGGAATAGTCAAATTTGCATAACTGTCAGCCTTGCATAAAGGAGGTAATTCTTATTGGGTCTAAATCTATGGAGCAGAAATGTTACAATTTAACCACTTTCAAGGAATAACTAATACCTACGTGTCAGCTATTTTTTTAGACCATACTTAATTACTAAGTAGTAAACTTATTACTTCAGTAGTAATAACTGCTACAGTAAATAGATAGCCTGATCTATCTACTTTAATACTATGACAGTCTCATCTTTGAGACACGTAAATGTATGATATTAACATACATAATTGTTATTTCTTACTACAATTACTGCAGCATTGCGTGCGGGACACCAAACTAATGATATCTAAGGCCAAGGTCGGATGTGCACGCAAATCCAATTAATGCAGCAAACCTCACTTGCCATGTCTGGAAATCAATTATTACTTAAGACACAACCGGACGTTTTCATTGACGTAATTTTGCAATTAACTGTCCTCTTAAAAGAAAATAATAATGTAAGACATCATATGTGAATGAATTGCTGTTAATCTTTCTTTAAGCTTCATTTTTGTGTACATCTTTCTATAGGATTGGAATTCTTAGATTAACTCAGTTGAGTATTTCAAAGAGACGTTCATGTCCAACTACATATGTAATTAGGTAGTCAAATCATTAATTAGATTCTTGATCTCAAATACCAAAAGTTATTGCTTAATTATGTGGCATATGAAACCGTTGAGCATCTACATAACATGCAACGCAAACCTGTATAGGTATAGGTCAGTCAAAACCTGACTTATTATAACGGACTCGACCTCGGAACATCATTGTGCTACTTTGCTTACATTTCAATTTAAATCAATCCTATTAAAGCCATCGAATTGTATATTTTGTGGGCGATTAATAAAGGTAGAATACACATTTGTTTTAATCAATTTGGGAGGATTTCAGGTTTGATATTTAATTTGTTTTGGTTAGAATTCGATTTCAATTAGAAGCGGCCATTTGCAGTCACAATTATTATTGACGATCAATGATCTCGGCGATCCGTCATCGTACCCAACTTGTAACCTTGTTAAAGTAGCCACCGGCGAGATTACCGTACACTGTGGTTAGAATGTGTGGCATCATTCAATATACAAAATTCCTACTAAGTTTAATGATGCGAATAATAGCAATGTCCAATTTATATACTACAAGATTTGTTTTACATTTTATCAGAAAATGAATATTGACTATAAAAGGAGAATGCCCGTTTTGTTAGGAGATTTGGGCCCCCAGAAAAAAATTGCGTGCCATGGTGGTTTTAACTTTATTTTGAAGAACTACAATTACCTTTTCAGACCCTGAAAACGATTTATAATTTTTCACCCTAGTTTCCGAGAATTATTGATTTTTTTCTGATAAAGAAATTGAGGTTATAAGACAATATTTTTTTTTCAAAAACAATTTGCGTTAAAACAATAAAATATTTTTAGTATTAATATTGATTCCCAAATGAAATAAAAACATCAGATATCATCTTTTCTTCCTAATAATATGTTAAACTGTTTATCTTGCAGTCAGCGGAAGTAGGTTTTGCTGGCACCAGTACCTACAAATAAATATAGAGGTACTTAGGGCTAAATTGGTTGGAGGAGCATGTGGCTACGTTACAACAACCACAAGGAGATACCTTAAGTTAAGCTACTTGGTCAGATTGCACTTGGGTGACCATCCATTACAAACTTCAGCTGGGTGGCTGCTAGTACTTACATTTAAACTGCTGATTCTGGGTGCATTATTTATACTTGTTATGAGTAGCTAGAATCCAGCAAGTGTGACAACCTCTTACCAGGAGGTAACATGTTATTACCCAGTGTATCGGGTGTGGAGGTCAGATGGGCAATCACTCTTTGAGCAATACTGTATTCAGCTGCATCGGTTAGACTAAAAGCCGACCCCAAGATTGTTGGCAAACTGCTAGGTACCTAGTATATATGAGTATGTATGACATATATGACAGCATCTCCTGCAAGCGACATAGTAAAATCACTGCCCTGCTACTTAGTAAGATCGCTGTGCCATCCATGATTAGCTGTAGTTTATTTTAGAAAGGGCTTAATTATAAAGGAGTTTAAAATATAGTAAATGCTATACAGATATTTAATAAGAATAAACACAACCAATTAAAATAAAAGACATTTATTCTTCAAGGAATATAATGTATTGTCTAGAAATTGTGCTGGAGCGCTTATATCATTAAAGCGGTGGCAGTGGTGGTGGTACAGGAATCATCATATCTGTAATTATGTTTCCATCCATGAAACCAGTCTCCGGTGCAGACTCCACAGTGTGTTGGCTACTGCCAGCAACGGGTTGCCTCCGGACTTGTCTTGATGCAGCCGCCCAACAAGGAAGACAAACTCGTTCCAAATGCAACACCTAATAACAAAAATATTATATTTAGATACTTGATATTCATTAATATTTAATTAGTTCAACACACATACATATGCATTCATACATTAAGGTTAAATAAATAAGAATAAACACTTACATGATGTGCTGGTGTCCATCTTAGTATAACATTCCTTTGAGGACAATCTTGACTGACTGACTCTATGAGTTCTGCGACTTGCTATTGACAAGCCACATGCGTAGCATATGTTTAGGTTTCCACGAGCAGGGGATACAAGTGACAGATTTGAGTTAGATGCTGTCTGGTTTTGTAATAATACAAAACATTTCACACACAGGATGTCATCAGACGATATCTGGAAAAAATGACAAAATAAAATGTAAGGTAGTTTAGACAGTTTAGAGATGTGTGGAGATCGACCAATCACATTACATGAAATCCACAAACGTAATAAAACAAACTTACCAATGTAGGTGTTACCCAGGATCTTAGAAGGATAAGCATTGGTTCATCTATTTCTTCAATTTAACGTCTACGAAGATTAGGCGCTTTATGTAAAGAGCGATTAACACACCGGCGAGACAAAGAGTAGTTTAATCGACTTCTACCAGATGCAGGCATTTTTCAAACACAAGAGTCTTTCTCTTCAAAAACAAGAGTCCAATGCCCACTTAAACTAAATAAGAGTCAATTTGTTCACTTAACACTACAAAAAAAGAGTCCAATGCTCACGAGTCAATGTGCTCACTTATCACTAAGAAAAGAGTCCAATATCTCAAAAAAAAAAAACCACTGGAGGCATGAAAACGATCAGCTCGACAGTTTTTACGCAAATTGTAACAATCAGAAGCAAATACGGAGGAATAAATTCAACTCTACGCATAACAACCGGCACGAAAACAATTTGAATGACGTATTGATTTGACAGATAGACTCGCGTTCCGAGTAGATGTTACCATGGTAAATATTTTGTTAATCGTTTTCATAAATCGATTTGTTATAAATAATATCATTTACTAATGTTGTGTTATTGTTGTATTCCATGTATGGTGTTAGGTGTAACCGTTTTATAGATATAGTTTAGTGGTGACTTTTGTTAGTGCAATATTTTATTGTTTGTGCAACAGTTATAAACAGTTTTTCTTTCTTCTTTTCTTGTTTACTATTTACGAGTGCATACTTAATATATATACTTGTACATTTTGATATAAGAGAAAAATATTATTTTGCAACCTAATTCGCTACAAGACAGAGACCGCCCACATTTTTTTAAAAGTGAAAAGTCTTGGTTTGACCATCAAGGGCGGATCCAGCTCCGACGCCAAAACACAACATAATTTGTGTTTTTTGGTGAGCTAAAATCATCGGATTGGCCCCTCCCTTGGGTGGAGTGGAAAATAGTGTCAGACTTTTACTGACTATTGTAACTTCATCTTGGCACTTTTAGTGACTTAAATAGAATTATATTTTATCGATATTTTCAATCGATTACTTCGTTCATTTAAATGAGATAGTCTGTCGTCTACCTGGCAACATTCAGGTTAAGTTTTAATGGCGGAACTAGCTTAGATTCAATATAATAAATATTAATTATGTTTTTCAATGCTAGGGTACAAGAAATTCTGAAAAAAAATAGTTAGTTTTATAAAATTAGGACTTGATTTTTAATAATAAAATATTCTTGACACTCTATCACAAATAAGGGGCCCAACGGGTGGCAATGTCCTTTGAATATATTTTACAATACTTACATTTATTTTTAATCATCGAATATTAATAAGCTACATTCAAAGTAAAGACGGCATGATTCAGACTACATTATTGAAATCCACTTTATATTTTAGCCGGAAACTCAATAGACTAATCGTAAGAGCGTCAAGTTTTTTGCCAGATATCATCATACGTGGAAAAGAAAAAACAGCATTCCTACCCTCAGGCATTTCGTATTCTATATGTAAGGCAAGCATGCTGCGCGAATACATTATTTCATAGCAAAACCTTACGGTATCCAAGTTAATGACCTGAAGTAAACACTAATCGAAGAAAACCTGTCCCTAAGGCTAATACGTAAAACAAGGTATGTAAAAACTGTAATCATGAGAAGATAAATGAGTTAGGATGTGATAGGTAAGTTCATTAACTGCGGTTAGTCACATACGATGTTATCTACCGCCTTAACAAACCTGTTAATTTAAATCTACTACCAATTTGCGGTACCTTGAATTTACTCCGTACTAAAACGGTGTTTGGGAGAGTAAACAAATTATCTATTTTATAACTACACGATAATTTATCTCTGTATGTTATTTGTTGTTTACTTACTATACTGAGTACATATAACTTTCTTTTTCTTTCGGGTCTTCTTATAATAACAAAGTTAATTACTTACTGAGGCACACTGGCGAACTGTGTGATTAGACATGAAATTCAATAACAGAATATTTGGTTTTATAAAAATAGTTCGAAATTAATTGGAGCTGTCGACTTTCTTTTGATCATATCAGTGCCATTAAAAATGTAATTACTTATGTATAGACGTGTTCAGCTGTACCGAAGCCGAAATCTATAATTACAAGTATCCAAAGTCATCAAGCGCTTCAAGGGAAAATGGTTAGATAGATTAAAATGTATCTATAGTTCAGTGGTAAAATAAAATTAAGTAACAGTTTCCCGAACAATTTATTGGTGAAGCGCTTTTCTATCACCGGCTCGGTAAGTTATTAATATTGATGGGCCAGCGTTGGCTGCCTCGTATGAATATTTAACGTCCAAGTCGATATTATGCCTCGGCGACGTTCCTTAGACACGTTCCTCAGCTAGGGCATACAATAATTAACATTTCATAAAAGCTTGAGTGTCAATTTTCTTAAGTTATGCATGTCTTGCGAGACACCTTACGTCTTGTGCGTAATGCGAGAAAATCACGTAATATTTTATGTCATATCTCATAACGTGAACATTGAAAATGATTACGATATTATTTAACATTTGTGCGTTAAAAATTGAATGATTGTAAGCATAATAAAAAAAATTACGTCATATAAATAACTGCTCAATCAGTGAGCTCCGCAATGTTTATAGTTGTGTAAAAATGCGAACTGTGTTATGATTTATTATTATATTTCCGTGAATAAAAAAATCCTCGCGGAAAATGTTTTAAAGTTATGAATAAATAAAAATATTATTATAAAATTATTGCTTCGTTAAATATTACAAATGGCCTAACGTGGGTAAGAACACGTTGCTTTCCAATTTCGCCCCACATTCCTTCACGCGTGTTTATTTTATTTCAACTGGCTCCGTGCTGGTATCAAAATAAAGTGCAACATTTAAAAATACAATGTTTTAACATTTATTTAGGTCAGCATTTCGAGTTTCATCACAATATCTCTATGAATATAACAACGACACGACAGAAGTGAACGTATCAGATCAAAAGCACAGTTAGTTCCGCATAGCCGCATTATATTCTTTGTTATTCAGATTATTTACATTATAATGGTCGCTCGTGTTTACAGAGAATTGAGAAAATTATATTTACGCATGAGATTGATATGTTTCCGTCAGGAAAATAAAGATTATTTTAAGATTTTATACTCAGATAAATAAATACAACCTTCGCTCCTCTCCCTTATGGAAGCAGCCACATCTTTTAGACAGAATTGACCAAATTATCCGTACTACTCTTACATCTGTTTTTAATTTGGCCTTGGACGACCGAGCGTGGCTTCAAGCCACCCTTCCGATCAGATTCGGTGGCCTCGGTGTCCGCAAAATTTCCAGTTTAAGTCTACAGGCGTTTCTATCCTCGGTCTGCGGCACTAAGGAGTTGACCAGAAAAATTTTAGCCCCTTCACTGGTCGATTCTGAGGTGCCGTGTCTGACTGATGGCATGAACGCCTGGAAAGTGGCTTGCCCGAACACAGCCTTCCCTGAAAACCCGGCTTCCCAGAGACAGTGGGACGAGCCGCTCTGCAGATTGACGAGAAATAAACTAATTGAAACATCTGTCAATACTGCTGAGCGTGCCCGCCTACTGGCTGTGGGAGAGTGGGAGTCAGGGTTATGGCTTCACGCACTGCCGTCACCCAGCGTTGGGACCATGCTGGGTGACACTACATTCCGGCTCGCTACATGCCTACGCCTCGGCGCTCCCACTGCGGCTCCGCATCGCTGCCAGTGCGGTGAATCTGTGGACCGCCTTGGGCACCATGGTCTTTCCAGTAGCAAAAGTGCTGGTCGCATGGCACGACACGCCAGCATAAATGACATTATCCGTCGTGCTCTTGTCACCGCCGGAATGCCAGCCATTTTAGAACCCAGAGGCTTGGCGCGCGACGATGGCAAGAGACCAGACGGGATGTCTATAATGCCTTGGAAGATGGGAAGGTCTTTGGTGTGGGACGCAACCTGCGTCGACACCCTTGCACCTTCCCACCTTCCCAGTACGGCGAGCTGTGTCGGTGCAGCTGCTGCAGCCGCGGAAAACCTCAAGCGGCACAAATATGTAAACCTCACCGGCAATTGCATTTTTGAGCCGTTTGGGGTTGAAACCCTGGGACCATGGGGCCCAAGTGCCCACAGACTCTTTCGAGAAATTAGTAAGCGATTAGTGGAGTCCACTCGTGACCAAAGGGCTGGCCTATACTTCGGTCAAAGGATATGCATTGCCATCCAGCGTGGCAATGCAGCCAGCCTTTTGGGCACGATCCCAGCTGACAGCGATGCGGATGAATATTTTGATACCTAGTTTTAATATTTCCCTATAATAAGATCATTTTGTAAAACGATAAATAAATAAGATAACGCTTGAATATTTTTTGCTAACAAATTCTTTAGAAACACTTCCTTGCTAATCAATCATGTGACACAATACTGGCAAGGTGTGTCTAGGATATATAACTAGCACTATAAGGAGACGTATATAGCCGTAAACAGTGCTTCGTGGTACGATCAAGCTCCTTTCACCTATTGGACCCATAGTTCACGTAGAGCACGAATGAGGTCAAAGGTGAATTACATTAATATATTATCTGTCGATTTATAAACTATTAAGTAAGTAAGACAGTTTCTGCAATGTAATAAGACCAAATAGGTACCTTAATATTGTTTACACCTGTGTTCTCATTTCAGTTATTGAGAATCTGCTCAAGTTTTCGTGAGAAACGTTCATGTGAATGTTTATTTAAGTAATTAAGTATAATTTTATTTTTGCTCTCATTTAACCCTTGTTAACTAATGCCTGTGGCTATTATATCGTTGTGTTTCCCACAGAAATGACTGTGACATCCAGAAAAGATCAACAAAGAAGGGAATGTCTGAGCAAAGCAGGTGTTTACAATGCCCGCCACTAAATTGTTCGTCGCCTTGGAAATTATCCAAGTTCACTATGCATAGCTGGGTGGCATCGTCCTTCGGGGGAATTTAAGTTCAAAACTAAACAATGTACGTTACGCCAAATGGAATTTTCTCATTCAATTTTTGTCTCCTTTTTTGGTGGCATGAGCTCCTATGCAAATACACACTTACTCGTTGATGTTAGAGAATTTACCCAGGACAGAGGTCTTTTGAAATTTTGTTAGAGTTCGGGTTGACGACCTGCGCGCACGACTGCCCAAAAATGTGACCGATTCGTTTTGACGTCACGTCATGATGAGTTTCGCTGGATATCGCAGTTATTTCGAAATTGTAAAATAGAATTTGGATGATAGAAGATCATGTGATGAGAATTGAACTATAATTGAAATTATTAAAATATCAAAGGTAGGTACTTTTACTAGTTGCGGATCACGCCAATTAAATCACATTTTAGTCAATGTCTTTCTACCACAAAAGTTTGTAGGTTTAACCGGAACGTAATGATTGAAAATAATTAAACAAATGACTTCCCAAGTATTTCAAATATTGACTACATAACTACACATAATTATCACTACCAGTTTACAAGACAATGTCTCCCTAACGAATTCCCAAATACGACAAGTTAAATACTTGGAATTTCATTAAACTCGGTGACGCCGCAACACAAACATCCAAGGCGGTCGGGCCACATTCACAAAACGTATTTAAGTTTGGCAACTACCAACCTAGCACGTCCTAGCCGCAGCTAGACTAACCAATTTCCCTTGATCATACAAACTTTGCATTTAATTCTAGAACAGAGGAAATTATAATAGAGGGAAAGATTTTATTCATATTCGGGTGCAATCAGGGGCCCGAGGAGGAAACTGCGGCACATATAGATAAGCGCCACACTGGGCAAACACCACAATATTTACCTACCTACCACCTAACTAGACCATATCGCTTCTTTGTAGCACACAATAGGGAACTTGCCTCCGGTTAAAGTTCATAGAAAAATAGGTAGGTACAACTAGTTTACATTTACGTACACTAATGAGTATCGGTATCGTTACATGTAATCGGAAGGCGACTTCCTACTTTTTTTTTTTTTTTTGATGGAATAAATTAATTTATTTATTTAAATTTTACACAAATGTACACACTATACAGTATGTATATTTAAAGGAGGGACTTATTCAAACCCCCAATAGTTTAGGCATAGACTTCACCAATAAACATATAAACAATTAAAAACCCCTGATTAATGACGAACAAAGCCGTTCCAAAAAAGTCGTAAAAATTTCGCAACGTTTCGACACCCTTGCGCTTAACGCAGAACATAATAATATGCGCGGTCAATGGCCGACGCCGACGTAGGTATGAATGCATTTTCCCTTCATACTTTAAATCTGGCTTAGGTCAGGCAAAAATATCTAGGTACATCAAACAATAAACATTCTGCAATGCAATTTTTCATAAGACGCGATGCACCATCGTATTTTTAACGTATTTAAAAAATGGAATCACACCTTTTTTACAACGATTAATAATTTGAGCATTTACGACGATTAATTTGAGTATTTACAACGATTTTGCACTTAAGGAAGTAATTAGACTAATCTTAAAAAAAATTGTTCGAAATGTGCACCTCCCCGCGTTATGCACAGTTCGGCACGCTTTCGCATATTGTCTTTAACTCGGTTAAGGAAGCACGGATCACTTCTCACACTGTTAAATGCGTTCGTTATTCGTTCCTTCAATTTTCGCGATTGGAGTACTCCATAGAATAAACATTATTTTTACCTCACACTACAAATAAAAGTCTAGCGGAGTGAGATCTTGCGAGCGTGCGGGCCATGGCACGGGCCCGCCACGACCTATCCACTTGTCACCAAAATGAATGTTTAGGTACTCACGTACGCGCACCTGATAGTGCGGGGGTGCTCCTTCATGTTGGTATGTTCATTTCTCTGTACAAATTAAAGGCAGCTCGCACACGATCATATGATAACGTGTAGGCACGAACCATATCCCAATATTCTTCATTTGAATACCGGGACGACATTATTACATTACACACACTACCTAACACTGGGAAATGCACTTTACGTAAATTTGGTAAACGGGGATGTTTACGCAATGCGGAAGCGGCGGCGGGTTCGCATAGACTGGCGGTCAGCAGGCCGGGGGCGCGGCAGGGTGCGCACGAGCCGATGGTACATCTTCGGAACTAGTCGGCTACATAACAAAGGAAAGGGGCGGTGCTTGCGCGCTCGCTTCCTTATCAACAGGAGCGGCACGTGTTTGGCGCGTGATTATGTAGGCATTTTACTATTTCCGAGTTCGCTTTGCGCTCTGTGTCCATGAATACTGTATTTTATCGGACAATTAGATGAAAAATTAAGGTCATAGTTTTTTTACATATTTGGGACGAGAATCGAACACTGACCACCCTCCTTCAATAAGTCCCTCGTCTAAATATACATATTGTATATATATATGTCACCGTAAGATTACAAACATCGTTAGATTACAATCTATCTCGAGAGATTGTAAACTGTCGAATTATTGTGAACCGTAACATCTGATTGCAATTTAACGTATTATTTTTCGCTATATTATAATCTATCAATGTAAAGCGGTCAAATTGTCAACTGGCGTAGAACGGAATGCATCTTGCGCGCTGATTGGTAGAACGTAATGTGCCCCCGCCGCTCCGGCATTCGCCATTTTGTTTGTTTATTTTGTTTGTTGTCGATTGTGTAAACAACTGTGTTTTCGTGATTATAAATTGATTTCCTGTTGAAAATAACTTATATCTTTAGAATTAGTTATATAAAAGTGTTGAGGATGTAAAATTTATCTGTGATTAACCAAAGAAAAGCAGTTTGAACGATAAACCAACAAATTAGTGTTAGTTTCCGAACATAACCTACATTACATTAATTTCTCGTGTTTTAATATTTGTATATGCGTGGAAACTTACGTGTTCTCATTAAATAATATTAGCCATGTCGGATATTGAGCCTGGTCAACAAAATAACTCAGAAAAAAATTATATTGTTAATCCGAACGAATTTACCATAGAGCTACAAAAATATTACAGTGGGCTTTATAAGAGTGATTTTTATATAAATTTATGTCAAATGTTTTTTCTAAGACTGAAAGGAGATCATTCAAGTCTCGAACATTTTGTACCCAAAAATGAAAGTGCCAGAGTTCAAAAATAATAGATTCTTGTAGAGAATAATGTCCTGAAGATTTTTTACTATGACAAGAATCGTCTACAGTTAACCCGCAGGCTGCTATTTGACTTTGAAAATACAAAAAAATCCAACAATGTTTGGAGTATTACATTACGTCCCCAAACTGGAGAAGGCAGGCGCTGCCTTCAAACGACTCCTGCTTATCCTGGGAAGTCATCAAATGACCCCCCCCCCTCCCGCTGTGGGTTAGCAGTGTGAGGAAAAGTCAAAGTCTTACTGACTAAAACCCAATCATGTGCTTCTTAAGCCCTTTATGTACCAGGGCCGCGGTAACTAGTGCGAACAATCCCGCAGCCCCGGCAAGCCTTGGCCCTGGTGTCAGCCTCACTGGGCCACATCGGGTGAGCCACCCGAGATTCTATAGGGGCGAGGGGGAATGGGATGGCTTCGTCTCCTTCTGCGAAGCATGCCAGAGAAGGAGGTGCTGTAATAACTGAGAGATCGCGCCTCTCATCCCTACCACTGCGGTGGACGTGGAAGACACCACGCGCATCGGGTATCGAGACGACTGCCGGCCACCGTAGACGTGAGTCTGTGGGCGATGAGTTTCGGGAGGCTCATCGTCCCTCCGCCTCCTTGGAGACAACAGGCCCGTGTGGGCGGCGAGCATTGTTCCAAGCCCTCCACAGAGACTCAGCAGTCTCCTCGGTGTAGCAGTGAGGGGGGGGAGGTGTATGCGATTGTCACATGAATAAATGTATTTTCTTTCTTTCTTTCATAATTTTCCAATTTCAATTTAGTGTTTGAAGAATAAATATTTCGTTACAATTTGTTCCCTCCATATGTCAGAAATATTAATTACATACTCGTACTAAATAATAAATACTTGAAGAATTTTTGAAGAGCATTTATTTTATTT
The DNA here is from genome assembly GCA_963856015.1 of Helicoverpa assulta. Taxonomy (NCBI): domain Eukaryota; kingdom Metazoa; phylum Arthropoda; class Insecta; order Lepidoptera; family Noctuidae; genus Helicoverpa; species Helicoverpa assulta. The sequence goes on from CAWLCW010000008.1 coordinate 4,316,001, forward strand.
AATTGACACCTCTATTTCATTCCTAACTCTACGGGAACTCCATGGGAACAGAACGGCTGGTCGTGATTGGTCGATCTTACAGAAAGACTGACCAATCAGGGAGAGCTTTCGGACAGTTGACAATTTGACAATTTCTCTTCGATAGATTATAATATAGCGAAAAATAATGCGTTAAATTGCAATCAGATGTTACGGTTCACAATAATTCGACAGTTTACAATCTCTCGAGATAGATTGTAATCTAACGATGTTTGTAATCTTACGGTGACATATACAAACTTAAACTACTTATCTTTATACAAAACTAAAAATAAAATACTATATACAAAATATATATAAACATAAAACATAATATAAAAGGGCATCGATCAGGCGTCGAAGTATTCCTCCACATCACTGTCCTCCGGAAACGTGCCCAGAAGACTGGCTGCATTGCCACGTTGAATGGCAATGCTAATTCTTTGTCCAAAGAATAAGCCAGCCCTCTGGTCACGCGAAGCGTCGACAAGCCTTTTCGCGATGTCCTTGTAAAGTAACCGCGAACTCGGGCCCCACGGTCCGAGCGTTTCGACCCCAAACGGCTCAAAACTATAATTTCCAATAAGGGTATTATATTTGCGCCGCTTGGTGGTCTCTGCAGAAGCTGCAGCCGCCCCAGCTTTTTTTATTAGTTTTAAAGCTACAATTAGAGCCCCCGCAGACCACAGACTTTTTATCGGCCGATAGTTTAGTCGGGTTGGCCTGCTAGTACGCACACCGAGCCAACTAAACAGTTTAGTCGGTGATGAGAGCGCAGACTATCGCAACAATCTGCCGACTATTTGCTAGTTTCTAACCAACTGGTGAAAAGAGTGGTCGCACCGCACAATGAAAATTAATAAAACATTGCATAGAAATGTTATTATTGCTCTCATACACCGGAGAAGGAAAATTAAAAAGAGAGCCCGAGAGTATTGGGTGCATCCTATCTTTAGTGATAGTATTAAATGGAAAATTCTACACTATGCATTCCAAATTACTCGATTATCCGAAAAAAATTTTCGCCTTTTATCGAATGAGCATAACTAGCTTCAACCAACTTGTCAAATTAATTGTCAAATTAATTACAAAACACGCGCGACCGACCATTCGCTGTCAAAGCTCGGAGCGAATTAAACTATCGGCTTAGTCGGCGGACTAAAAAATCGTCAAGTGTGCGCGTGTGGTAGGGAGCCAATACTGATTATACGGTCGGCCGATAGTTTGCCGACAGAATAGTTTGAATTGAATCGGGAAGCCCATCAAACTTGTTTATCGGCCGATACCAAATCGTCATAGTGTGCGCACTTGTCTACATCTGCGTACTGATTAAGAGCCCGACCAAACTATCGGCCGATAAAAAGTCTGTGGTCTGCGGGGGCTCTTAAGGGTCCAGAAATATGTAAGTATTTAAAATAAAATGCCCAGGTCTTTGAACCTTGATTCGATTTTGAAAGAAAACTCTTTTGGTCTATCTTAAGTGATTTTGTACTTCGAGGGATAAGAAGAAGCAAAATCGCTCAGCGTACAATTTAGTTGTGACTATTTTTACCCTAACAAAATCTTCAGTCTGATTTTGGCAATTATGCGTTTCTGCCACTTTTTCTGCTACAAGTATATCGTTAGAATCTGATGTTAGTGCTTTTCTGATAATCTGATCAGGTTTATACAAAGACATCATTACTTACACGTGTAAGCTAAGGAAGTATTTACATAGGCGTGTTCATAGGAAGAAACACGTATGAAAACCTGCATACATAACACCCCGAAGCTTCCGTAAATACACACACATGCCCAACTAATTAAAGCAACACTTTCCTGTTGCAACTCATATTAAAATAATGTCGGATAAAATATACCGTGTATGTATAATATTATTATCGTGTTGTGATAAGTTATCGATAAAATAATTTAGGCACCGTGGGTTTACGTCATAGTTTTATTTCTGCGCGAAATTCTACAGCAATTTTAACAATAGCATGAGGAAGACGGGGCCTAGTTATTGTGGCTCCGTTTCCGAAAAGGTAACAGTGAAGTCTCACGCAGCGATATCAGTCACCTCGACGGCTACGCACGACGCGACTCACATCGAGTACAGAATAACAATCGAACCGTGGGAAACTGCCGCTAAACGCCACAATTATGAAACGCCTACAACCAATCCAACTGAGGATGTTTCATCCAAAGTCAAATGACTTCACTAACTTCTAGCCCCCGAGGAATAACAAACCCGTCGTGTGAATTGGTAACGGTTGTTGCGTCAGAACGCCGCGGCCGATTCGCCCGACGCTGACATTTTGGAGCTCTCAAATTAGAGATGTAACTATTGTGTAAGTTGTGAATGTATAATTTTTAGCACAATGGCAGTATTCAGACTAATGCACCAGGAACGAATAAGCAATGAGGTCTCATAAAACATAATGAAGAACATAAGAACTGGGTCTTATAAATATTTGTGCGCAATCAACTTTAGAACAGAACCAGTGCAACCCTGGTGGCCTTGATATTTTATTCGGTAATAGCTAGTATTTTGAGTTAAATTACAGTTTATCAAGCCTCAGTTCTAGGCAAAGATCATTGATACACAGGTATGCTGATAGATAGATTCTCTGGTTAACTGAGGAAGTGTCCATGTAAATGCATAATTCAATTGAAGTGTGATTAGTCACTAATAGGTAATAATAGGCCAAAACCTATATTTTAAATCATTAAAAACAGGTATATTTCAAAACGGCAACTAATAATGAGACAAAAATATTTTAATTTGATATTGCAACAAATGATTTGTAGCTGGTTGTCAACAAATCAAGATATAATTTTGTTTATAAGAATGATTATGTTGGTGCTTATACAATAAAATAATATTTTATTTGACACTAGCCATTTTCCGGTTTCTCCCTCATCCTGTGGAACGTGGAAACTACTTCCCCTACCCAGGGATCATAATTATTCAAGTCCTTCCAGACAGCTTTTAAAGCCGTAGCCGTAGGACCTTCATAGGAACTTAAATATTAGGTTCCCTTAAACAAACACTCCATAAATTCATTAAGCAAGTAAATGGAAGGCATGCTTAAAAAGTAATTGAAAAACAGATTGACATCATCATAATTATTCCCAAGAATAAACTTCATGGTGAGATAACATTTCCCAGGGCAACAAGAATTCATGTTTAATGCAGAATTTTGAGAGCATTCTGCATTCATATTTTACTTGAAAAAATTAAAATAAATATATATTAAAAGTATTGAGAACGTGTACGGTATGTTAGATATTTTTTTCAATATGCAATATTTACCTGTACCAATATCTAAAGATTGTGTTATTTAATATTATGCTAGATAATTGCTTTTATAAGCCTTTCCTAGCAATACTATACCACATGGATATGCAACTTAGCTTCTGCAGTGCAATCATTCTAGGAAGAAAGCAATTAGGTACCATTCTTAGAAATAAATACCCACATTTACTTCTAGTTGCTGATGAGAACATGTTAGCTGAGTAAGTGAGAAATAAATACTCTTATTGGAAATAAATAGGTAGCATCTAATGAGTTTGTACTTATTCAACCTGCTTCATGGTACTGCAAGTTAGAATGAGTTTGTGCTTACAAACTATTTTAGTTAAATTGTCTACTTCATTTTAAGATTACCTCCCCTACTCTGCTTGTTCATTTGTTTATTTTACAAACTTTATGCTCTGAATTACTTTATGAAGTAATTGAATCAAAAACTGTGTTTTTCTGATGCTAGAATTTAGGAATTGAATGAAGAATGCAACGGTAGGTATTATTAAGTAATTTTACATACATAAATGCAAAGCAAAGCCCATTCTTACAGGTTTATAGAGGTCAAAGATCATATGCATTGCAACATGTAAAAACTGGCTATAAATTATTAGTTAGTTTGTTTTTCTACAACAAACTTGTGATGTCATCAAAATGTGGTGTGATAAAACTAGTTTGTTTTAACATAATGTCCAATATGACTCACAATCTTTAAGTAACAATTACTTGAGATAAGTAACAGCCAACACAGGTAAAACAAGTTACCTACATTATGCATGCATCATAGAGGATTATTACAAGTTATTATCATTTCCTTTCTAATCTAAATCTAAAGTTATAATTAATTCCCAGATATGGATAAGGGACTTACACGGAGTTATCAATGGCAAATATTTTTATAGCTACCACAATAGCTGATTTGAATATTTAATTTATCTATTTTTATTATAAGTAGAGACACTTTACTTTTTTGATTTGAATCAAAAACTTTTCTGCACAAAGTAGAGGTAATAACAGATTTCTTGTTTTCTTTAGCTTTGTTACAAATAACAAAGAAATTGTGTAGCCAGTTAGATAAATACAATTAAAAAGACACTCACCTCACTGAAGGCCATAACTCCGGCCGGAGCTCTTTCTCCGTCCGACCTTCTCAATTTATTCTATTACGACCTATCAAAACAAATAGTTCACGCTTTTGTTTCCCAACATTGGAAACAGTCCCGACATCTAGCATCCCCACAACACAAATACATCTGAACTATGTAACTTCACTCACTGCGCAAGAACAAAATTTTAATTTTGACTAAAACGAAAACACCTGACCGAATCACAAATCACTGAAAAAACCAACATTCCTCAGGTGGGTTAGATGCACATCTAACTAAAATACGAACACTTTACAGTTCTTAAACACTTTAACACTACTTAAAGAATTTTTCACTAATGTTTAATTTGCCAGACCATTACGAAATAAGTTCGAAAAATGACATCTAATGTGTGAATTATCACAGAGAACCATCAAACGGAGATGAACTCGCCATCTTGCTTTCATGTCATAATCAGTGGTGCCAAACTTCAGAATCGATACCGTTGTGTACCGTCACTGCATGTTGGCCAACATGAAGTATACGAATGAAGTTAGGTGCAAAATACAAAATGGGAATTATTTATTGATGAAATGCATTTGATTGTACTTACATAAATAATGAATTATTTTTGTGTCTTGTCTCATAAACTTCATAAGCCTTATTGCCTTTACTAGAAAATATTTTGAATAGTACACAAATGGTTCCGTGCTGCCACCTTGTATAAAACAATCGTACTACTCAAAGCGTTTTGTTCATCGAGTTCGCAACTTACGTTTGGTAAAAACCTCCTTCCCGCCCTTATTCAAATTCTTTCACAATTTTTAATTAAAGTATGAAGTCAAATTAAATTCACATACCTCGATATTGTGATACCCTTGAGCATCTACTATAAGTGAAAAGTTCCTTTTGACTTAGTCTTTAATAGCCCTCTTAACAACCTTTTGGAGCAGTGGAAATTACCGTTGAATACAAGAATTAGGGAAGTGTAAGGTAGGTAGCAATACTAGCTGGTCATCAGGGCACATCCATCCGATATGGTTGAAACTTCATATTCGTTAAATTCAGGTACATACCTACATAATATGGAGAGCACATGAGACAGCACGTAGGGGCAGTACATAAGAGTGTACCTATACAATAGGGGATTAGGCGCAGTCAGATTGTGCTGCTGAGTACGTAAATGAATACCTATAAAGAGAAATTACATACATAAGAGATAACGAAGTTCATAAGGAATGTACATAGCAGAAGGATATAGGGCTATTACATAAGAATTTACATAGGGTATAGATATAGGGGAAGTTATGGGGTAGTATACAAGGTAGCGCATAAGGCAGTTCAGAGTAGGCACAGTAAAGAAAGAAGTATGACGTCACAAGTAGATTAAATTAGAGCATGCCAACAGTGCCGTACTCTAGATCTGTCACTGGGTGGATACAACATAAACCTAGACGTCTTTCAGCTAATACGGTCATGATCAAATTAGCAACAAATAATAAAATAGTAGGTACTAGGTACCTAAATCAAAAATATCAATTAAATTACCGGAACAAATTAATACAACCGCCTATAGAATAGCGACGCTAATGCGTTCATTTGCACTACACAATAAAATGTGGCCACTCATTTATAACTGTTGATCACGCAACTGATAATATAATTACTTGCAACTCAATCGGCATGGTTTGCGTTACGCTGTCTTTAGTGATGTTTGAAATATGCACGAAGGGTCATTAAGAACCTGACAACAGCACTCATTATTTACCTATCTACTTACTAAGTAATAATGTTCCCTTTTACAAATATCCTTGGAGCAGGAATCTGGATTAGTTCCCAGTAACATATTTATGTTTGTTTATTAGGTAAAGCATAGTTAGACTTATTAGCGAGCATAGTTAGACTTAATCCAGACTCCTTTCGAAATTAGAAGACAACTGGAATTTCGGTGCCCTGAATCTTGGTTGTAGATATCCTCCCGGTCCTTGATTGACAAAGTTTGAGTACCTAACCATCAGTATTGACAATCACAGAGGGCACTTGCAACGCAATTTGAAGCGGACATATCAAAGATTTTGAAGTGGCAGTGTTTTTCCCAACACGTAAAGCTTGACGAATAATGGAAAACTACGAGTTATATTTAATGAGTCATGGGATATGCGGCAAAAGTTTATAAAATGAGATGACAAGTTGACCTAGCTTATTCATGATATGAACGGGCCAAAGCCTAGGGATCTATGACTCAAGGCAATTTCGACTCACTCAGTAAGCTTTAACTTATACTTATTTTTTGATAAATCGAAAAAAGTTAACGTTTGATTAGGCAAACCTAATTGTATAAAAACTTTTTGTAGACGAGTATTTTCTATCTGTAACTAACGTCATTGTACCTACTATAATACCTGAACTGCCATCAGCAAATTGACGAGATTTAATATTAGATCATGATAAAATATATCTAACGAAATTGGAAATGTTACATTTATAAATTTACAGTTTAATCTTGATAACTTAAACAACATCAACTTTTTTATTTTATGAATGCTATTGCGTTCGTTTTTAACCTAGTTCTCTAAGCACTGGCCTGATAATAGAAGGTAAGAGTAATTTGGGTTTATTAATTTCCGTGTAACTACATTATGCACGATTTCCCAAGGAGGTAGGTACTTTATGACGTCATTCGCACAGGTGCCAGGCGGGGATGTGCACGGATGCTACTGATAGCCAAGGACCCCCGATGTAGGTTAAAATAAAGTAGGTTATTGCACTACCGGGTTATTTTTAGTCGGCCAGTCCAAGTTAAACTGTCGAACTGTGTACACGTCTACATGAACTTTCAGAATAGGAAGCAAAATGTTGGTCACATGTGACAGAGTGGTCTGTTGCAGAATTCTAGTGAGTTGCAAGCGAGGCTCATGGCTGTAACGATGGAGCTTGAGGAGAGCGCGTCAGACTCGAAGTTACATCGAGATAGCACGGGGAAGAGGGAGCTGCGGCCGTCGAGTGCTGTCTCGTTCTCCAAGTCCGAACATGGCCCAGGTTGTCGTACTCCTCTAAGTCTCGTATGGCAAAACCTCCTGTACATGTAGGTGGTAATCTTATTCTAAATTATTTGAATTCAGAATCTTCCACATCAAGCGAACAATTAAAGCAATACAAAAGTTGGGTGAGCAGCGAGCGATGGAATGAGCTGAAAAAGATCGCTGATAGCGCCATGAGGGAACATAAAGTGTTTATGATAAAAGGAGGAGGATTTCCAGCGGTGCGACGAGCACTCCTCGAGAGAGGGTGGATTGAGAAATATGAGTCCCATAAGGTATTCCATAGCTTACCGCCGGGGGTAAGTTACATGTTAACTTATTTGTACATTTTGAAATACAATTTAATTAGATACCTACTTAGTCTTATTTATATATTTAGTTTATACACGGGTCGGAGGGGTAAATTAAAAACACATTTATATACCTGTTGCTTGTTTCTATAAAAAAATTCAAGGTCCGCCATCCTCCAACGAATGTGGATCCCAAAAAATTGCATGGCAAAGAACTCTCCAAAGTTGAAAGAATGATTTTATACAAATTCATGGAACACCACTCTGTGGACTTTCTCTGGACCACCAAGAGAGACAAGTATGATTGGTTGCTTAGTAACAAGGATGTCATAATAAGCAGGTAACTATAAGAATATATATTTTGATTGGGTCCAATGCTTATAAGTCGTGTATGTACGATTTTAACTACATGAGTAAAAATTCGTTCTGATAGATTTTGCAGATCGATTTTCACAACAAAAGAAGGCCTAACTACTTCTTTGACGCAAATGCACTGGCACACCGAACCGGGAGTGGCGTTAACTAAATTCCCACGCTGTTACAACATCCACAACTCAGACAGCCTCGAGGAATTTATCGACGATTTTAGAATAACAGCCTGCATCAGTGTCCTTAAATGGCTATCAAATGCATTACAAGCCAGCAACGAGCAAGATCTAGTTACGGCTAACGGAAAAGTTCCATTCACCGCAATAGAATTTGCCATCAGTAGATTGAACGAGTACATCGTGTTCCTCACTCATAAGGACATCGATGATACAGAAGACCAAGCGCATGTTTGGGAACATGAATGGGATCAGTTCTTGACGCACCACTATCTCTTGGTCCACGAGAAAGCCAAGTTTATGGAAGACAAAAGTTTCAACATTCGGTACGCAGCTATTTCGTAATCAATGCGTTTGTCGCTATTTGTGTGTAAACATTTTTATGTCAACATTTCAGTAATTAGATCACTGTTGATCAATTGAATCGTTGAAAACAATTCATCAATATTTATTATTTTAGTACCAGTTGAATGGTAACAATGACGCGTAATGTGATTCATTGATGTCACTTTTATAAAATTAGATTACGAACCCATTGCAATAATGTTTTTAATATTTACTTTACAGGCAATTGGAAAGGAAGGGTTTGAAGATTTTAGCTACAATGACGAAGTACTGGCCTCAAATAGACATCGATGGCGTACTGAACATATGGATCGTGAAGCCTGGAAACAAGTGCCGCGGCCGGGGCATTCAGCTCATGAATAACATCAAAGACATAATAGGCCTTATAAATATACCCGCTCAGAAAACTAGATACGTCGTGCAGAAATATATTGGTATTGTTATATTGCACTCTTTGTTCAATGTATGACTGTGGTTACTTGTACTGTATGCACATTTTTGCTTGCAGAAAATCCTCTCGTGATCTACAACACTAAATTCGATATACGCCAGTGGTTTCTTATTACGAATTGTCAGCCATTAACCATTTGGGTCTACAAGTAAGAGCAATAAAAAGTTTAAAATGTATCGGGAAGTTATTATATACTGCAGTATTTTATTACTTACAGGGACAGTTACCTAAGATTTAGCTCACAAATATTCAGTTTGTCGAACTACCACGAGTCCGTACATCTCACGAATAATGCCGTGCAGACGAAATATAAGAACGTGAGTGAGCGCGACAAAGCTTTACCAGATGAGAACATGTGGGACTGTCATACTTTTAAAGCCTATCTCAGGTAAGAATCAAAATGTCATCTTCATTTTTGACGAAATATTTAACTAACTTACAATTTTATTGACGTTTTGAAGACAGATAGGAAAATATGAACTGTGGGAGGAGAAAATATATCCTGGGATTAAACAATGCTTGATTGGCGCCATGTTAGCATCCCAGGAGAGCATGGATAAAAGACAAAATAGCTTCGAACTATATGGAGCTGATTTTATGCTGACTGAAGATTTCACACCATGGCTTATTGAGATCAACTCTAGTCCAGATCTAGCGCCCACTACATCAGTTACTGCTCGATTATGTCCTCAATGTCTAGAGGACGTTATAAAAGGTGATTAAAATCTCACTGAGAGGTTGGTACCCTCCTCATCGCATCCTAAGCTAATATCGATTGGTACTTTTCAGTTGTTCTGGACCGGCGCTACAATCTGGAAGCAGACACTGGAACTTTTGAATTAGCTTACAAACAAACCATACCAAAAGCTCCGGCGTATCTGGGTTTATCCTTATGTATTAACGGCAAGCGGGTTGTAAGGAAGTTGAAAGAGCGTAAACATGAGCCAAAAATTATAATTAATCCATCACCACTCCGCGTACCCTCTGGAGACGCTATCATCGCAGATCAAGACCAGCCGGTCCCAGCTGAGTACAGTGGTCCAATCATAACAGACTTCCTCACTTGGTTGAACCCGTACGACGCTTTACCGACAAATAGAGACGGAATTGTATTAGGGCCCAAAGACTCCCTTACGGTACGCCAGGCTATCACTGTTGTCAAATCCAGCATCTCGCTAAAGAGCGGACCGAAAAAGCGTAAATCGTCACTTTCTTTTAGGACCCATCGAGGAAGACGAGAAAGAAATACGGACTGTAAACGACGAATCGTGCCTCATTCGTGCTGTCGACCAGATGAAGGTCAATTCGCTAATCAGACTGGTAAATACCGGACTGAATCAGCGAGCAAAGCCGAGAAGACCAAGGTTGACAGGTCGGTCGGTAATAAACGCTGTTATATAGATCCTATTGAGTGGGAACGGGAAACTGCTAGTATTCTCCGGTCCACAATATCAGTACAGAATAAAGTAGTTAGCAAACCCGAACCTGCCGGACCAGCGCGCACCGCTAAATCCAGCGTAGTAGTTAGTTCAAATCGAAAATCGCTAGATCCTATTAACCGTCGAAAAAGCCTGGATGATTCCAATCCAATTAAAAATCTTAGCGCAATAGGCACAAGTATCTGTAAATTACAGGGTGATGACAGGAACAAAAACAAATCTATATCATTCTCAAAGAGTTGCACCTCGATATATGCACCTTACAGGGTAGTTGCTTCGCCCCTACATGACGAATCTTCTAACTCTTTCTTGAAAAGAAAGAAATAGTTTATTAAAATGTGTTCAAATATGAATTCATAATATTCACGTTCGAAATTGTTTAAAGTTTGATATTTGCTAATTGATTATGTAGTTTATAAAAGACTTATAGGTAAGACTCTGGAATGTTATGTCGAATTTTCACATTTGAAATTGTTATGATAATATTATTTTTCCCTATCGAATGTTGGCATGTTCAAATTCTATAAATATAAAATAAAATATGAAAGTTTATGATGCATTAATATTTTATTTACAGACAATCCCGATTTCCATGGAACCTTTTCCGTTTAAGCCTCATTCCTTATGTGACTCCAAGTAATAAATACTGTTCAGTAACAAAATAGATAAGTATATCATTGTCAAAAATCTCATGTTTAGTCGTCAACGTCAGTGTGTTCCATCAAAATTTTTGTTGAGATTATACGGTAAAATGTAAAAAAATAATATAAAAATTATAAACAGCGGCCAATAATGTTAATAATAATTACAGAAAAATGTCGCCAATAAGTGAAAAGGTAATTGTTTTATTTTATCCAGTGAGTAAATAATTAATGTTGTCCTAAAATAAAGAAAGATTGACTAACCTAGAGGCTAAGTGACTCTGCGCTCACAATATTGAACCTTATAAGCAGCGGCGACATACAGAGAAATTCTAGGGCTATTTTTGACTGCCGTAGTCCCTTTGCCCACATTATGATATTTAGGAACATGAGTCAAAATTAAGTTTCACAGTAAGTATAACAAACCACAACAAAGTGGAAACCCACAGAGCATTGTTGTTTATGGGCAACTAGACGTACCTACTTAACGAATACATATTTTTCTTTTAAGTTTTATGTTATGCTTATTTTTCATCCAATTTTTTTATGATAAATACAGAACACACAGGTTGACCCTTGACTAAAAATGAATCCGCTTAAAAATGCCGGGCCGAAAAAAGAAAATTATAAAACGTAAAAAGGTAACTATGAACTTGTATTTAAAATGTATTTTGTGCTTCATAGAAAAATGTAGTTAATAACGATCATTTATGTCCACAGAAAGCAACAGAAACTAAATCTAAAAAAGATTTAAGTCCAGTAAAGCATGGACGAAAGAGCCGTGCATCCGGTATTTTTAAGAAAAGTCCACCAATAGTAAGGTTTTTTAATACTTAAATAGTATGAAAATAATTAAACGCAATAAAAAACTCGACCGCTTGTTTATTATTGCAGACCTCGGATGATATAGACAAGGGTGATGATATAAAACCAATAAAACCAATAAAATCCCCAGTGAAATTTGCCATCGATAACATGTTAAAAATTGATTTGACCAAAAAGAAGAAGACCATGGAATACAGGAGCACAAACCGTCCCGAAGGACTCTCACCGAAGGAAAAAAGTTACCTCATCTGCAGTTGTCAGGCCAAATCTAATCGATACAAAATTTTAAAAAATCAAGCTGCAGAAGCCATACGTAATAGTAAAATCTTTTCCGTTTATGGCAGTTGCAATGCTGTACGCGCGGCTCTGCTTGAACGGGGATGGGTCGAAAAACTACCAGCAAACAAAATGAATCTATCCAAAATAAAAAATGGCTCTTTTGCCAATAAACCCGCCGACATACACAACGAATTGGAGAGATTGCTCCTATCGAACTTCGTTGAGAAATACCCTCCTAATTTCATTTGGCGCACAAGAGAAGAACTCCGCGATACCGTCATTGATATGACGAAAGAATATCCCACTATTGTCAACAAGCTTAAGACGGACGCTATGTGGACGTCAAAGCAGGGTCTATGTTCATCAATGAAGAGGAATTACTGGTTTTACATAGAAGACGTCGCAGAAGTTATTGGGCCGCGCAGTTATAACACCTGTGATCCAGGAGATATAGAGGGCTTCGTCAAAGATTACAAAATAACAGCTTGTACTAGCCTATTAAAGTGGGTCCTTTCAATGGAAGCAAACGAAAGGCCAGTGTTTATGGAGACAGGAAAGATTTCATTAAATGTGGTGTTATTTGCTTTAAGTCGATGCAAGGAGTATCTATACAGAAAAGAAAACAAGGATATTGACAAATCCGTTAGCAGCGTATCTCCCGGTCAGTGGAATGCTTTCTTAAAAAAATATTACCGTATAATAGCAAAAGACGACGTCTTCCAATTGGACACAGAAAACAAGTTACCTCTGTATATGGCATATGCGAAATTTTTACTCAAAGAAATGCACAAGTACAGGCCCCAGTTGAGTTGTGAAGGGTGCCATAACATCTGGATCATCAAGCCGGCACATAATTCAAGAGGCAGAGGCATAAGAATGGCTTCTAGACTAGCAGTTATCACGAACCTGCTCAATAAAGCTAATGCTAAATACGTAATTCAAAAATACATTGGTAAGTTGTATCTCCTTCTTCCTAAATTGATATCTGTAGGTATCCGTTTTGTAATCCGGAGTAATCCAAATAAAATTTTATTTGGGGAGACAAGGGCCCCATGATCATAGGTACTTAATGATGAATTGTAGAATTATTGTCAACATGTCATTCCTTTCTAACTTAACTTAACGGGTAACATAAAATATTTTGTATTTTATTTGCAGAAGAGCCGTTATTGATTCACGAAACCAAATTCGATATAAGACAATATTGTTTAGTTACAAGCACCTACCCACTGGTTGTATGGATGTATAAAGATTGTTATTTAAAGTTCAGCTCACAGAAGTACAATCTTAGGAGCTATCATGAATCCATACATTTGACTAACAATGCTGTTCAAAGGAAATACACCAACTGCGCCGGGAGACATGAGGAACTCCCTCATGCAAACATGTGGGATTCTGATAAATATAAAGATTATTTGAACAGGATCGACAAGGGCAAAGTATGGGATAAAATCATCTACCCCGGAATGAAGAAATCTATTATTGGCATCATGTTAAGTTGCCAGGATTCTTTGTCAGTTTGCAAAAATCGCTTCGAGCTATATGGCTGTGATTTTATTCTAGACAAAGAATATAAACCGTGGCTTATTGAGATCAATTCATGTCCAGATCTAAACCACACCACCCCCGTAACCGCAAAAATTTGTCCGGCTGTTTTAACAGATATAGTAAAAGGTAAACAACATTCAAGATGTTTTTACTATTTTTTATTAAATTCAAATGAAAATAAATTAGGCATTAACATTTTGGACATATTTTCAGTTGTAATAGATCGCGTGAAAAATCCATCAGCACCAACGGGAAAATTTGAATGCATTTACCGACAGCCTATGACCATACCGAGGTATGGAGGAGCTTTAGACCTGTATGTTCGAGGCTGCTCTTTACCCAGTGATTACTTCTACAAAGGCAATATTGATCTAAGAGAGAATTACGACGATGACGTAGACATAGATAAAGGACACAATATTGAAACTATATTGGACAAAATAAAACAGGCGTATGACACCGACACGATCATGATAGAACCTGAAGATGATAGTCACGCGTGTGTGAAGAAAGAACAAGAAACAACAACCCATCATTCGCGATCTGACTACGAGTTAAACGTCGCAGCAACCGTGGTAACAGAGCAGTTGGAAGAGCTAATGGACAGAATTGTTTCAAAACACAGTTCCAATATGAAAACAAGACAAAAAGCTTTATCTGCCACAGGTTCAATTAAATCATTTGCTTCTGCCCACATGGTTAAAAGTGTTACAGACTTCAAAGCTATGATAACCAAATCTATGAACCGATTTGTCTCTTTCGAAAACGTACAGCATCACGAAGCATTTGATTTTAGCCAGCTTGACGATGAACCCGTAGGTAATGAAAGTGCTTATGAAGAAGATTCACCTAAAAAGATAATCAATGATTACAAACAACTGGATGTGTTAAGACTGTTTGGGCAAACTAGTAAAGAAAGCGCCCAGTCCGCATCACCTTCAACAGAAATCATGCTGGAAGCTACAACGAAACTGATTAATTTCATCAGTAAGAAAGAAAGGGAATATTTCATGGAACACAACATTGTACACACATAAATGAATAACATAATTTGCAGAAATATGAAAATAAACTTAGCTAATCTTCATGACGATGACGGCTATGATTAAAACCATAATCAAACATCTTCAAGCTAATCTGTAAATAATTATACTTATAGAAAACACAGATAGATCAATCTTTAATACAAGTCTTTTCAAAATAGATACTGTTTATTTTCTTACCTACTTTAAATCACTGAGATTTAGAAGCCAAAACTAAACAAAATATTTTTAAAGAATCGCAAGATTCTTCCAACATAACGTTCTATTTACTTTAAAAATCACTGAGATGACGGTGAGTCGCAGCATTTTATTAGAAGATGAACCGAACCATTTTCTGTTGTGAAATCGGTGATTTGACCAGTAGGTAGTTATGGTTTATATATAAGGTAGTTTATAAACGTTGTCAGTTTTATTTCAATTAGTTTTCCTTTTGCGGTACCACCTGTACAGGAGATTACCTTATCTGTAATTAAGGCTTCTGGGCATGCCTACAGTGCCCAACCCACTATGATAGATCCTACCAACTAGTAACAATCTCTATCCTCTCCTTTATCCTCGATCCTACCTACCCAAAATCCTACAGGCTCACCTTCTCCAAAAAGCAAGTTCTCGGCGCGGCGGTTGACGAATACACAATATATTTATTTGGTACTTCACTATTTACTTCCTGGGATGGGGACAACAACATTTCATTAAATTCCCCAAAAAAAAAAGGACAAAAACATTCAATTGGAATGTTGAAAGCTAGATAAGATCCTGCATACATTACTTACTGCCGTGCTTGCCATCACATTTATTTTGCATAATCCCGAAATGTTTTTAGTTAGTCGATTGTAAATCGTTTCACATCACTCAATACAGCGATGTGCAAAAAAAAATGGCGTCGGTTAGTCGCTTGTCAAACATAGCAATGCGTGAGTTCATGTGAATGCTAGTGGAAAAGTCGACTATAATTTACTACATTTTTGCCGTTGCTTTGCGGAGTAATATCCCCACAATTGAAATACGATGGGTCGGTCAAGATCACGTAGTAAGTCACCGCGGCGACACCATAAAAGTAGCAAACATTCTAGGAAGAAGAGTCGCTCCAAGGATCGTTCATCATCTAGGAGTAGAAGTTCTAAACTTGTAGAAAAATCTAGGGAACGAAGTTCAAAATCCAGGTCAGTTTGCTGAAATTCTAGGTTAGGTATTATACAAAATAATTTGACACATATCTATCTGTGTTCTGTTATGGGGTTAGTACAGTTTTGATTGACGTATCCGTGGTATATTTTCAGAAAAAGATCACATTCCATGTCGTCTTCAAGCAGTAGTGAAGCTTCGTACGAAGGGAGTAGAAGCCACAGGAAGAAGTCCAAGGGGCGCAGCAAGATGGATGAAGTCGACAGACTAGCTGAAATGGAAAGACAGAGACGTGTGAGAGAAGCTGAACAGAAAGTAAATAACAAATTGTTTTGAGATAAAACCTCCCTTGATTGTGTGGAAATCGTATTTGGGATCAACATCTACATAGATCAAATAAAAGAATAGTACAGTTTGCAGCCCAAACAGTGACAAAATTATGTCTGTAAGTAGTTGTACATAACAAAAAAATGTTGTTTTCCAGGTGGTGGAAGAAGAAGCAGCGAAAAGAATAGAACTTCTAGTGAAGAAGAGAGTTGAAGAGGAATTAGAAAAAAGAAAAGATGAAATTGAACAAGAAGTGGCTAAAAGGGTAGAAGAAGCGAAACGGAAGATGGAGAAAGAAATGATGGAAGAACTTGAGCGACAAAGAGAACAACAGCGCCGCGAGGAGCTGGCTAGACAGGTAACTGACAATTGTACATACCAGTCATGTGTACTGGCAACACAACACAATGTTGCATATACACATGACAGCACATACTCTGTGACAGCAACGTAATGTTGCTCTCGCAGCTACACACAAGTGTAAATGCAATATTTAATACCAGCATCATAACAAATAGAGGAACTAATAAAAGTATTATTTCGATCATATCTGTTAAAGGTCCAGTCAGGTGTAGTTCGAGTGCATACAAGAATTAGTTTCTTGAATTTTTAATTGTCACTCACCGAGGCTGGCTGTCTCTGTAATTAATAATTATATACCTACATGTCCATTTTTATAACCACATAATTCATATGCACCTACAAGGCAGAGGTTATTCTATATCCTGCCATATTGTAAGTTTGCCATGAAGGCGTCCGGCTAGCATTTTAAAATTGTTCGCTTGACTGTCCCTGGCAGTCACGTAGTCTATAAGTCAGGTCGGAAGACTGATCAAGAGCAAGAAGCCCTAAGAATTTTATGGAGACGCAGCTTGAGGATCCAGACGTGCGCGCTGAAGGTATTTTTTGAATCTATTTTTTGTATAACCACATAACTGTTTCAAATGAAGGAATTACACATTTATCTGATGTTTCTTCATGTTTTATGGCATTACATAATTATGTTTTTTTTACTTAAACTGTATCTTAGGAGGAAATATAAAAATATCAACCTGATTATGTGTGATCAGCATCCTATGTTATTCAAGAACTGAAAAATTAGGTTTTCGCGAACAGCCATTTATTAGAAAGGCTATGTTTACGCAAACTCTGTTTTAATGCATAGTGCTAGTTTTGTCAGTAGAGATCAATATTAACATGTTATTTCTGTTATACAGGAGGAAGAAGCTCGTAAAAGGAAAGAGCTGGAGGAAATCATGGCTGAAAATAATAAAAAGATTGAAGAAGCTCAGCGCAAGCTGGTAAGTTTTGTTTCAATGGCTGATCAAATCTGTAAAATTTATTTTTTAAAATTATATTGTGTTATTAATTTGATGAGGAGTTTTTTGATGCCATTTTATAATTCTTTTTATTTGTATAAATGTATGTTATGGACCATGTGATTAATTCGGGCATTATTTATAATGCCCGAGCATTATGAATAATGTCTAGCTTTAAGTGATTAATAACTATCTTAACTTCATTATTTATCACATTGCACGGGCATTATTATATTGCTACATGACAGTTGGGCAATTTGATAATAAAGCTATATTTTATGCGGTGCGAAGGTGGCAGTTGTTCTAATAAATAAATTCTGTTACTTGCTACATATTTTATGATTATTGTTTCGAAAATTATATGTTCTTTTTTAATGGGAAATTTTAAGTCTAACCACAAAATTATTTATTGGACAATTGACATCTAATTTACTTACTCGGCATCGTTTTTCTTGATCTCATTTTTCTTGGCTCGTTTTTTTTTATGGTAGAATTTAATTTGGATTCAAAACATTGTATTAAAAATTGAAGTCAGTGACGAAAACGAATCGCTGCAAACCCGACTCCACGTAGTCTTATCTGCCCTACCTCTAGAGTGCAATTCAAAACCGCGTAGGCGCGGAGGGTCAAGGCGGCTTGCGAGCTGAGGCGCAGGTAGTTTTAGGCGCTTTGCCCACGGAGCAACTTAAGTTGAGGAAACTATCAACATTTTAAAAGTTTCTTGTAAAAAGTTGATAGTTGCTATAACGTTTACGATTGCCGCAATTTTATGGCAATCTGTGAGCAACTTTCATAGCCGAGTTGCTAAATCTACGCAGCGATCAGCGTTCAGTGTGACAGTGGATATCGAAGAAGCAGCATTTGCTCTCATCTTATTACGTCGTCGCCGTCGACGGCGCCAACAAAGACGGAATAATATTTAACAGTTGCTAGTTGCGGCAATTAGGAACTATCTTAGTCATCGATTACAGCAACTGAAAACTGTTGACTATTACCGGAACTCGAAACTCGAGTTGCTATGTGTGCGCGGTTCAATTGAAATAATATATGTAAACAGCTAGTTGCCAGTTGCTCCAATAGTTGCTCCGTGGGCAATGCGCCTTAACGCTCGCCGCCGCGGTGCGGTGGTGAGCGTGAAAACCATCTGCGACGATAAGCTCGCATGGGACCGCCGGAGCCCCGCAGCGCCGGCGCCGTGACAGAAGCCATGCTTGCTGCATGTTGCATGCTATTAATATTTAGTTTAAGTTAAATGTCAATAACAATAAAAAAATGAAATTAAATATGTTTATATTACTTTGCCCAAAAGGTCACGGGCATTATGTATAATGCCCGGTCATTGTGGTTAATCACTTGGTCCATAACATGTATAAATAAGTTATTAATTGATGTAAAAGTTTATCTGTGTCTACTTTAAAAGTCATCATGTCTATAATTGCATTTCTATAGATTTTTGACGTCTTCCACTGTTTGTTACTGGTATTGATACTATTTTACAATTGTTTCCAGGCTGAGGAGCGGCTAGCCATGATTGAAGAACAAAGGAAAATGGACGAAGAACGGCAGAAATTGAAAAAAGAACAAGAAAAGAGAGTTAAAGAGGAACAGAGAAAAATATTAGGCAAAAATAATTCAAGACCTAAACTGTCATTCTCGTTGAATCCTCTATCATGAGTGGTGTCCAACACTTAAGGGTGACTCTAAATAATGAAGATCATCATTATTTAATAGAATCATTTACAGGTTTTACCTAAGAGACATTTTCATTAGCTTAGATAATGTGTACATGTTTATTTTCTTCTGTTCAAATGGCATAAGGATAAATGAGACTTGGAGTGGAAATTCGGCTGTCAAACTCACCAAGACCTTATGGTTGACAGTTTTGCTGGAATTAATATCTATAGAAGGTAGATACCTCATAGGGCCTTGTAAATATATAAACAAGATGTGTAATGTGCGATGTTGCCCTAAACAATTGGATAAAAATTCCATACATTTTTTTTTTCAACTATTGTCCTCAGAAAAGCACTTTGGCATACATAAATGGATTGTCAAGAAGTACCAAAACTAACTTTTCTTGTATGAAAATAGTGAAATAACATTTTCTTGAAGAGCAATTGAAAAATTGTCTTTCTTTCAAATAACTTAATTGTGACCATTAGAAATCTGTCTTCTTTTAAGTGGTACCAATTTAAATCATAACACTGTAATTAAATTTGGTCAGTAATCAAAAATTTAAAAAAAATATCGAAACTGCGAAAAATCTACGCTTGTGTGAATTGCAAATTCATCAAAGTATGTTTTGACACGTCAATAATAAATCTCGCAAATGTCAGCAATGTCGTGTGAGTACCTACATATTAACAACAAAATTAGATTACTTGTCCAGTCCAACACAAGTGACCTATTGAATTATAGAACTACAATTTATTTAATAGCTGTAAGAATTAATCCTATCTAAGTGCTGCCGATATTACATTTAGACTACCGTTCACAAAGGAGCCTTATAAACATTAATGTTTTAAGTGCATTATACATAGTAATGTTATGTAATAAAATCAATCGACTGCCATTGCAAGGTTATTGTTTTGTAATAGATAACGAAAGCTTTGTGTCAAAACCTTTTTGCAGTGCTAGTTATCGCCATAGTGAAATAACATTAATACATTATAGAGTTGTCTACATAGGGTCGGGTTTAGTTAGAGTCAAATTATGTTTTTCAATGAAACAAAACTAAGATAGGCTTTTGTAAATGTACATACGTTTGTAAATTTAAGGTTAAGATCTTAGGTTTATTTTAAGCAGTTTAGAATAGAACATTTCAGTTGTAGTATATTTTATACATGAAACAAACTTTGTAAAGCTGGTTGCATATTACTCATGTGGACAGAGAAGGTATTATAAAACTTATAAACCTGACTCCCTAAAGGCCTAAGGACATGTTGACATGAGCCTCAAGCAAAGATAGATGATTTTGCACCATCCCTTATTTGCTTTAGCATTCGGATTACTAACTTCTCATTAAGTATTTGATTTACGAATTTCCCAAATAATTATTTTTGTCTTTGTTGCCCTTGTTTCCGAGTTAATTGTGATGTGAATATGTAACCAATTTTACACTGATATTATAATAGTACTTGTGTTTCTTATGATATAATTTACAACAAATGTTTGCTTTATTCACTAAGAATCTTTCCATCCATTGTATTCTTCATTACACTTTTCCTTTCTTAATGCATGCCATTAAATTTCCACTATAGGTAATCCCAATTTTCGTTTTTATATGGCATTACTTTAGTAATTGTAAATTAGGAACTATGTATTTTGCACAAAATTGGATATTTATACCGATCGGCATTGGGAGCTTTAACATAAAGGCCTCACTTGATAAATAGATCGTGAAAATCATAAGCATGAAAGGAATATTTCCCTTTTCCTTAAGATAATTGTTAAATTATGGCATTTAAAATTCGACCGTCCTTGTTTATGCATATTTTGAACAAATAAATCGAGCGATGTGATGTAAAAACTTTTGTTATCAATTAATTGCAATACAGTACTTTTATCTCCCGAACATTCGAAGTGTAATAATTCATTATTCATTTAATTAAATAAAGCCCTTCACATAATCTAAGTTGTTTTGTTTGTAGTGGCATTCCTAATTTTGTAGCCAATGTGAGGAGCTGTGAAATGAGACTTGGGACCTACTCTAGAGACGTTATCGCAATGAATTAGGAAGGTGTGTTGCTGCTGCAAAACAAAGCATGTCCTCATCATGTCCTCATCAGCAGCATACCTACTAAATAACTACGTCATCGTCACCAACTAAGTGGGCTAATTAAACGTAACGAGTACAATGGCGTGACAGTAAAACGATACTAGGGCGAGAGAGTGTTTATACGTATTTAGATAGTTGGCGAGTCAGTTTAGTTTAATGCTACGTTCACACGCGCGCCGTCGTGTCAGTCAGTGCAAGAATGGCGAGCAGCGAGGATCTCGGTGTTGTTGCTGCCATATCCTTTGGCTTAACTTATTTTAATTGGAAAAAGAAACAAAATGATGAACGACGTTGACCATTCCGCCATGTTGTAATCTCCGATCGTAGCGACTTTCTTAGAACGTTGAATGAAGATCCACTCGTCGCGAAAGTGCAGGAGAGACTGACTGCCCGCGCGCGTGTAAACAGTCGCCGGGCGTCCGCACATTCACCCTTTGAACTTTGCCAAAAAACCGACACTCGCCCGATTCGCGGCATTCACGGGAACGGGCGCGTTCACGAGCTCGGGTGTACCGTTTACACGCTCGTGCACGTGACTGTGCCCGTTGAATGTCGATTAGAACGCGCGCGTGTGAACGTACCATAAGACGCAGTGACCGACCAGGGGCCCGATTCTCCTAAGTTAATAATGTCAAAATTGAATAGAAATGGAATCGCAAAAGCAATTTTAACCATATCGGGCATTCTGCTACTAAAATAAGACCAATCGTATTCCAACGACATTCGATTGGTTTGCGATTGGTCTGCTATTTTGGTGATTTTGGTCTAAAAGGTAGTTTGCTCTACAGTCATATTGCAATCGTAAATCATTTGCAGACAAAATGATTCATTATTGAATGACAGAAAAGGATAAAAACGTTTATTTCAAAGGAAAAATAGCGGAATGCCACATACGCTTCAATCGTAATCGAGTCGGGATTGGATCGCAGTCGAATGTGAATCGTATGTTGCTTAAGTAAAATTAGGAGAATCGGGCCCCTATACACCCAGGCCTACAAATACGGTGCTTTTCACAATCTTATAGTTATCGGCACGGATATTGAGCTCTCGGTGGAAGAGTGGGGATCGCTTTGCGCACTGTACACATAAGGCCATAAACCAATAAATCGCTTCTGCGCAGGTGAAGGTCAGGGCTCAACATCCGTGCCGATGATTATACATGACTATTTCCCTAACGATGGGTGAATAAACCCGATACGAATGCATGTACTAAACTAATAAAAAATCGACTCATCAAAACCTAATTGAAATCACTAGTTATGTCAATATCTGTCACTGTCATTTGTATACGCCGTGTCGTGTCACCGACCGGTCATCAATGTCAATCTAATTGACTTTCTTTCCATCCGGCCCAGTTTATTTGTGAACTTTGCTCGTCGCTGTTG
The DNA here is from genome assembly GCA_963856015.1 of Helicoverpa assulta. Lineage (NCBI taxonomy): Eukaryota > Metazoa > Arthropoda > Insecta > Lepidoptera > Noctuidae > Helicoverpa > Helicoverpa assulta. Next base: position 4,338,768 of record CAWLCW010000008.1, read on the forward strand.
TTGTATTAGTCGATAAGGCAATAGTTAGATCAATAATTGTTTTAAATGTGTTGAACAAACTACAAATCTATTTATAAATAGGGTACAATATTTAAGCATAATGGCAGAATTTTTGAAGGGTTTATTGCTATCGGTTTTATCAGAAAAGTGTTACGAAGAGTATTTCGTGAAATTCAACTTTCTTGATGGTAATTCTGTTCTAGATTTATTTAATTTGTAGTTGTTCACGCTAGATTCCGTGTTATGGCTTTTTCGTGTGCGGTAAATTTCTTTGTTAGTTTCGAATACATTGTGTTGTGTTTCAGGGCCTTGCTTGACCGCGACGCTAAGCAAGGGTCTAGGAATCGGTATCATCGCCGGCTCCATCCTAGTGAAAGTACCTCAGATATTGAAGATCCTCAACAGCAAGAGTGCAGAGGGGATCAATATTTATGGAGTCTATTTAGAGTTATTTGCAATCACAGCAAACTTTGCGTACAGTTATGTTATGGGTTTTCCATTTAGGTGAGTTTTATCAATTAGTATTTGTATTACATCCTTGTAATTTTCTTATCAATGGATTTGTAATGTCTACTGATCTAGAAGTTTCAATATTTAGCTGATGCCATTATGTATGTTATACCAATTTCCTTGTCACTGTGAAAATGAGAAACAATTTGTTAGTTTTGTCTTTTTATTTTTAATATAATGCTAGTAATACCTTTCCAATAATCAAACTATTAAATTTCCAGTGCATGGGGAGAAGGAACATTCCTCGCAATACAAACAGCAGCTATAGCCGCTCTCGTACTGCACTATGGAGGTGGAACAGGGAAAGCTGGTATATTCATAGCAGCGTATGCAAGCATTGTTTCTGCCTTAGTCAGTGGAGTCACACCTACTAAAGTACTTTGGACCATGCAAGCAGTTAATGTGCCTATCATTGTTGTAGCAAAGGTAACAAATATTTGATTCATCACTTATCTCTATAACAAATCATTTATAAGATTTTCCTCACAATTCAACCTCAAGAGCAAACTGAAAAATATACTCTTCCTTTTTTAAAGCATTATTTAGTTGGTAATATACGAAAAAAAATATTATAAATTGTAATGAATGTGAAAGATGAATGTCAACAGCTAATAGGATTTTTAAAGAAGTACTTTGCATAAAAAAGGAATTTTAGTTATTTACATAAAAAAAAAATATATAAAAAATTGTATAAACAATGATAAAATGCTTATAAATACTTTTCTTTCCAGTCAATTCAAGTATTCACAAATTACAAGAATGGCAGTACTGGCCAGCTATCAGCAATAACATGTTTGCTGCTATTTGGAGGCAGTATAGCCAGAATATTCACATCACTTGTTGAAACTGGAGACTTCATTATCATTGTGACCTACTGCGTGTCTACTGTGGCCAACGGTGCCATTGTAGCTCAACTGCTTTGGTACTGGAATGTTGAAAAAGGAACCCAAAATAAGAATAAGAACAAGAAAAAAAAGAAACAAGCATAATTTATTACATAATGTTATTAAAACATTTTTACCTCATAATTTTGTTGTTTTTATCTGATAACCTGTTTATCCTTTATATATCATTGAAATCTCAATACCAAAATATAGTAGATAAGTGTAGTTACTGTTACAGCCTTTTTATCGTCCCACTGCTGGGCACAGGCCTCCACTCACACGGAGAAGGATTGAGCATTAAACACCCACGCTTGCTCGATGCGGGTTGGTGATTTCAGACTATATATATAGTCCAGGTTTCCTCAAGATGTTTTCCTTCACCTTTTTATCAGCCATTGGTGTCTAAGATTACTTAGAAAGTACATACAAACTTAGAAAAGTTGCATTGGTACTTGCCTGACCTGGAATCGAACCCACACCCTCATACTCAAGATAAGTGAAGATCTTATATACTTTCACTTAAAACAGCTAAATCAATCGCAATACACTGAAAGTTTTCAGACATGGGTGCTTCCAGATGTTGATAATGACTAACCATCTGTGTAGCCTTCCTCTAGTATTGCAATCCATATGAAAGCGATTATAATAGGTATAGATAGGTCATAGATAAGTTATGTAAATGGGTTATGTATATACATATATTTATATAGGAGATTGATAAGGGTGGAGTAAAAATACTATATGGGAATGCTGTTTTTCTTAATGCACGGAAAATAAATAACATTTACATTATAAGTCACTTTATTGAATAATTTCACCAATCACAATTAAATGGAACAAATCATAGTGACTAAGATACACTATCCCAGTATAATTGGAATGTGTTCACGGAGCGGGGATTCGTTATTTGGAAATACAATAGGTCAAACGTTAAGCTGTTGTACTATTACAGCAAACATTTACCATGAAATATCTTACGAAAGAAAATTTAAATGCGAAATTGGTATTCTAAGCTACGTAAACCATTATTATATTCACAATAATGCAAACAGAAAATCCCTTCATATTGTACTCTATTCTATATTTACATCTAATAATAACTTGAATACATTTCTTAATACAAAAATCGACCGTGGATAACTGATGACTATTATAAATAGTAAGATTATTTATCTTTTGACTGTAAGTGATAAATTATCGTTTAATCAGTTGATTCACAGTCAATATATGTATGTATATGTAGATGATGGTGTGTAGCACCTAAACAAAACTTAGCTAACTGTAAACCTAGCACTCAGTGGCAAAACCAAACGTTTGTGATTTATTCTTTGGGGGCTTGTTCGGCGGGCTGTTTCTCCTCAGGATGGGAGTTCCTCTCGGGTTCGTTGCCGTCAGCCCACTTGCCATCGTATTCCTTTCTGTCCACGTATCTCTCTTCTTCATATTCACCTTCGCTACGGTGGCTATCACGCTCAGAGTAACGGGAGTAACTGTGGAAAGAAATAAACATTGAAAATATTGGCGTATAATGATTGTGTTGAAACTATTACTGTAGCTTACAAAATGCTCATATGTGAAGTTAATTTTAGTAATATTGTACAAACCTGTCTCTATCCTTGTCGCGTCTTTCGGGGCTGTAGGATCTAGATCTGCGCGTCCTTTCAGGGCTTCGCGATCTTGAGTAGCGGCCGCCTCTACGATCTCTGAAGTCGCGGAAACCACCTCTGCAGAAACGATTGTACGATTTCAAATTAACATGATCATAGCACAGATTGTGATTATTATGTATTAAAACTCAAATGTTCATCTATTAAAATACAATAATAATTGTTATGCGTAAAATGGATTAATTATAAAAAGATTTTGCTAACACAAATTAGGGATATTTATTTTGAATCATCACCAACAAAGTTCGACCAGTTGGTATATTTAAATGTCTACATTATATTCAAAATATACATTTAATTTACCTGAACGGTCTACCCCGTCCGCCACCACCACGCCTCGGTCTGAATGGCCTGCCTCCCCGAGAGCGGTTGTCGCGCCACTCCTGCTGGAAGCGTCGTCCGTCGTCTCTGCGGAAGTCTCCGCCCCCACGGCCGCGGCCCCGGCCTCCGCCCCCGTTGTACGTGTGGAAGCGAGGCCGGTAGTACGTGCCGCGCTCGAAACCGCCACGACCGCGCCAGTTGCCGCGGCGAACGAAACGACGAAACCTAAATTAAGGAGTTTTTAATGTGCACTACTTGTTACATTTGAAATTAATAAATATTGAAGCCATTTTGTCTCCGTGCAGGGTTGGGGGGGTTAACAAAAAATAAAAAGGTTAAAAATCTACGGAACTACAGCTCACGTCAAAAAACTCACCATCTGAAACCGTTGTTGTTTTTAAACGGTTTTATTTATTGGTGTACATAATAAAGAGTCTTCTTCTTTCTCCTGCCCTGTTCCCAAATTTTACTTGGGGTCGGCGCAATATGTCATTTTCTTCCATTCTCCCCTGTCACTCGTCATACTGACACTCACTCCCTTCCTATTCATATCATCTTTCAGGCAATCCATCCATAATAAAGAGTATATCTATCTATTCCATTTGATGCCTCACTTATGCTTTTTCCACTCAACTACATGTAGCAAACTTCGATGGGATGTAGTTATTTAACGTGAGCTGTGGTCTATAATTTTTTGAAATGCATTTACAATAGCACCTGACAGTTTTATCATGCTAAAAATCTACAGGGAGGGGTTAAAATAAACACACAAGCCAAGAATACCTTGAGCCCGACCGTGATCGTGATCTGCTGCGAGAGTAGTAGGAGCGGCTGGCGTCGGAGCGCGAGCGGGAGCGCGGCGAGGCGGAGCGGCGCCGGCGCGACGCCACCGAGCCGCTCGCGCTCGACGCCGAGCGGGAGCGGGAGCGGGAACGAGACCGGTACTTGCGGGGCCGTGACCTGGTGGGAATTGAAAACAAGATCGTGTTCCTTTACAATTTTGGTAATTTTTATGTACAAATATACCATAATTATTAATTACCATATATACCATATTTGATAGTAGCATAATTTTCGGTTATACATCATTACATATTTACAAGTTTTATAAGTTTTACAATTGAGCCCAAACTGAGCGAGCCTGTCTTGGGTACTAAGAACTTGCCTCCCCATAGTTTTTTCAACATACATTTTAATCACCTGAAAGCGTAGCCAATAGTTTTGCCACCCGAGCGTATTTACATACACACACAGACAAGTTGGCATTAGATAACTCTATAGATCCTGCTGACTGATGACAATGTGCCTACTATATGCAAAGATAATGTACAAACCTGCTCCTCGAGCGCTTAGATCTCCTCTCATCATCTGAGGAGTTGGAAGAGTGCCGCCTGGGTGACGGAGGCGAGCGCGGGCGGCGGCCGGACGGCGAGGGCGGCTTGATGCGCGTCACGAACTGCTCGGGCCGGCCGTCGCCGACCGACACCGGAGTCTCTCCCTCTTGCGCAAGCCGGAATGAACCGAATTTGTCTAGCACTATGTTGCCTTTACGAACCTAAATTAGAAAGTTATATTTATTTATTTTTACTTTATGCACAAAGTAAAACTGTATATTTTCCCAGTGAGTAGGTGAAATCGCGGAAAACAGTAACTTTTTTAACTGAATTGTTTTTTGTGCAGTGACTAGCCTAATGTTCAGTGACGATGAAAAGTTATTTTAAAATTATATATATTGTGAGTAGAAGACATAATAATTTGTGATACTATCTTAGTATGGCAGTACTTACAGGGTGCGAAGGTTCGGTCCCCGGCGGGTCAGGCTCCCGCTTGTTCGGCGGCGGCGCGGAGGGCAGCGGCGGCGGTTCTTTCATCGCCATCGCGCGACGCACCGACACGTTCTTATCACCGCTTGATGGTGATGGCTGGTTATAAGAGAAAATGTTTAATTATTATTCGTTAATCATACGTCAGGCTCGTGAGGTTTCACAAAAGTAATATAAAAATAATCTTATAATCATCGGCAAGGATATTGGGCCCTGACCTTCACCTGCGCAGAAGTGATTTATTGCCATAAGCAGTGCGCAAAGCGATCCCCACTCTTCCGCCGAGAGCTTATTATCCGTGCCGATATCTATACTAACATTATAGACCCCAGTTTGTATGTCTTAATGGATGGATGATTGTTTCCCTTTCAGGCAAAAAGCACTGTAAAGATTTTGATGAAACTTGGCAGCTTAAAGCTTATAATAAGAATAACATAGTGACGTTGAATATGACATTGTATTCTCACCTTAGGATTCTCTTGTGAATCATCTGAGCTGTCTTCAAATGCATAATGTTCTTTGTAACCTTTGGGCACAGGAGTTTCCTTCTTTTTGACCCTGTGCAAAGAAAATATATCGTTACTAAACATTTTTAGAAATCATAACGACCATCGATTTTATATACAATATTGTTTTGTTAGAAGAATAACATTATTAACTTAGTCAATTAATAGTTTGCGCCACTTTAAAAAATCATTGCAGCGTAATTCTACTTTGACTGCAGGTAACATATTTTTAAGTTATGTGTACAACTATTAAAAATCACGCGCTAATTGTATGAGTCAAATTAAAAGGTTTCGAGTCCAACAGAAAACGAAGTAGAACATTTTATAGCTACCAAAATAGGTGTGTTTATAGAGATAATGTATGTATGTAATGGTTAAATGATGTGTAACTAACGTGTCTTTGACCGCGCTCATGGACATCTTCCACTTGGGTTTCTCGAGCGGCGGCGGCGGCGCCTGGTCGGGGCTGAGCGAGGACCGGCCGTCGCGCTTGTGCAGCACTTCCTTCTCCACCATTACGTGGTACGCGCTCAGCTTCGACTCCAGCTCCTCGAGACCGTGCATATCGTCTAGCATCCTGGTGATACGTACACATTTTATTAAGTTAATGCGTGGACAAACATTTTTTTAACAAATAGACGATTACAGGCTCTTATACACAAAGAAGTTGGAAGATGTAGTTATTATTAATTTTCGGAGTAAGCACAGCTCGCGTCAAATAACTTTGATCCTCTGAATATAGTTACCAGTCTAAACAAAACACGATCGGGTAGCATGAACCTTAATACGACTGTCTTCAGAGAGGTAAAATTATTTGACGCTAGCTAGAAACACGCATAGAATTTCAAGTGAGCCTAACGTAGGTTATTGTGTACGATACATAACAAGCAGTAATGTGATAACTACTTTCGATGAAGTAACGCATTGAAGGTTAGCAGTTTAGCACACACAAAGCGTGTTTTATCATATAGCAATGACATTGAATATGCGGTACCATACAACCATCGTCTTTTAGCGTAAAAGATCCAGGTTTCAGTCTACTCAACTTATTATAACACGTATCCTTTATTTGACTTATACAATTAGCGGGCGGTACTCAGACAATTAATATAAGTGTGTCTGTGTCTTATATACGACTGTGTGTAGGATATAATGGGAAAAACTTACCTCTTGTCATGTTTCCTGTCATATTCACCGTCCGAACTGAGATCGCGCTTCTTGCCTTTCAACTCTTTTCTGTAATAGTAACATATAATTAAATCAGCAATTTTATATACACAGAAAATACATTTAAAACAGGTCAGGCCATGCACTATTAGCAATAGAACACATCTTTTGTTAAATAATATATTTTTGTTAAATAAACAGTTAATTTTAAGTGTGCAATAATTTTTTTTTGGTCTCCTGGAATTAAATTTACATTTCAGTGATATGTAATAACTTTTTGGAGTTTGGAGCTTCAATAAATGTTTACTTATAGTTCAAATAATGATTACGGACTGACTGTCGCTCTAAGGAGATTTAAATAGGTCACTTTTGTCTCAGAAATTACTTCTAGGTCTCTTCAAGATTTCAATGAAATTCATGACAGTAAAATGTCAACTATGCACTTTAAGTTGTAATGTATGATAGAGCTAACCTGTTTAATAAATATAGACATACCTGATGGCATCTCTGAGTTTCTTGTCCCCAATGCTCTCTAGGTCACGTAAACTGTAATCGTTGTTGGCAGCAGCGCGAGCTATCTTAGCCTTTCTCTTCTCTTCGCGTTCTTGCTCCTTGCGCTTCCTTTTAGATTCTTTCTTCTTTTTCCTATTGAAAGATTATTGTTTAATGAATGTGTTTCTAATAAAGGGAGCAATTTAATGCCGAATGAATATTGGTCGAATGCATAAAAAGGCATATTTTTTTTGTTTGTAATCTAAAATTCTTTACACTATCGCCGAATGACATATTTTATCTATGTAGCGGGATGCGCGAGAAACAGCTAGTTGTTACATAATTCAGAGTTTGAGCACGTAATAAATTATAATTATTATCACACTACAATATCAAAATTTTGTCCACTCATGCTCCAAATCCGTGCTCACCCAGTCAAATCGAAAAGTTCAGTGAAAGGTACTGACTTATCTTTCTTCTTTTTTTTCTTCTTGTCCCTATCGGCGCCGGGCTGCGGCTGTTGACCCAACTCCTGCATCTTGCGGTTGCGTTTGTACTGAGCCGTCTCTTCTAAGAAGTTCCGCACTTTGTCTTCGTAGTCTGAATCCTCTTTGGTCATTTCGAGGAACTTGCGTACCTGGTAAAAATAAATTAAAGTTTAGGGAAGATGAAAGGTAAAAAACTGTTTGTGATATAGAAAAACACGTCAAAGTAGCTTGTTCAGCCAACTATTGCACTATAATGGGTATTGTTTAATCGCACTAAGTGGGATACTAAATTCCTTGCTTTTGCGACTTTTGTGGACGATTTTAGGCGGTGACGATGACGCTAGAAGTTTTGATCAATATCTTTTACCTTCAATTCATTGCACTATAATGGGTATTGTTTAATCGCACTAAGTGGGATACTAAATTCCTTGCTTTTGCGACTTTTGTGGACGATTTTAGGCGGTGACGATGACGCTAGAAGTTTTGATCAATATCTTTTACCTTCAATTCATAGTCAATATCTGCCTGCGATCTCTGCGGTTCAGGGTTGACTTCTTCAACAGGCGGCGGCGGCGGCTGATACCCGTACGGATGGTTGAACTGCGAGTTGTGCGTACGTGACCCGGCTTCGGGCGCTCCGAGCATCTCCATACGCTTGCTGAGAGGTGACAGGGAGCGTTGCCTTTTGTTGTTGGGTTGAGAACGACGCTTCTTCTTACGGTTGGGACCTTCGGAATCTGTTGTTGGTAAATTGATAGTTTTTATTGTTACTCCTATGAAGAGACTGATCATTTTAGCTTAAAAGCCAGTAGTCTACATATGAAGACGGTTGGTGCATTTTTTCATAAACGCCCGGTAAATAAAATGGTATTGTAACTTTATCCTACTTATATTATAAATGTGAAAGTTTGTGAGAATGTATGGATGTATGTTTGTTATTAAATCACGCAAAAACGGCTGGACCGATTTGATTGAAATTTGGTATGTAGATAGGTGATACCCTGGATTAACACATAGGCTACTTTTTATCAACACACCACGCGGGCGAAGCCGCTGGCGGAAGCTAGTATTATCATATCGAAGTCCCCAATGAGTATTATAGACTACCATTCTCAGCAATTACAATATACTTTCAAAACGATTGCGGTGTTATGAGTTAAGTTGATAAAATGAATAGGTATTACCACTGCTATCAGACGATGACGACGAAGACTCTGATGATGAACTGGAGCTGGACGAATCACTTGACGATGATGACGAGCTGCTCGATCGCTTCTTCTTACCCTTGCCGCGCTTTTTCTTCTTCTTCTTATCCTTCTTCTCCGTCAAATTCAACAATTGCTTCAATGTCTCCTTCATCTCATAAGACTTGGCTCCCGTCAAACCAGGCAGAAGCAACTCAGCTGGTTCAATCAATGGCTTCGTAGCTGACGTTTTACTCTTCAAGAAGTCCAGGGAATTCTGTGCCTCTTCATGGAAAGGAATGATCGCCAAACAGTCTTCATACGCTTTCTGTGCTTCAGTGATTTTATTTTCGTCCTCATAACTTCGGCCCAATGCTACTAATGTCTCTCCTAAATACTTCCTAGCGTTGGCATGGTTTGGATTCAATTTTAAAGATGTTTCAAAGTCTTCTATCGCTTTTTTGAAAGTTCCGCTATTGGCGTATAGTGCTCCTCTTGCAACTAATCCTTCGACGTTCCTGGGGTCGATACTTAACGCCTTATTGAGGCATTGGAATGCCTCCGAGTGTCGGCCGGCTTTGAAATGTTCAATTCCTTCAGCAACTGAACGGAACGCCCACTTGCTTGCTTGTGCTTGACGAAGTTCATCTGCATATTCCGCTGGTGTAAATCCTCCCCTGGTGAAAAAACAATAAAGTTTAAAATACAATATTCATATAACAATAAATATAAAACAGGTATAGTAAATTGTGATATAAGATGATTTACCTCAAAGACGAAAAGTTGGTGCAGTGCATGTTGGAGATTCCGAGGAGTTCAGAAAGATATTGGACGCAGTTGGGGTTATTGAAGCCTGGACTCTTCTCCAGTATGGCCTCATAGCTCTCACCCTTCATATCCACAGTTTTCCTGGAGGAAATATACAGAAATAAATAACGTGAAGAGTTATCAAAGTATTTAATAGTCCTCTTATAATGGAGTATTTTCACTGAGATGAGAGTAACATCTCCAAAGAAGGTATTTATTTAGTTTCAAGCATTTAATTCCTAAAGTGTTTGCTTAGTGTCACACATACGATTATCCTCACCTGTTCCAATGGAGCTGTTCAAAAAATGTTATGTTACTTGAATTTTATTTCTTTCACACATAAAGTATAACATCATAGATTAGGTGATGCCGCCTCGACAATGTGACATTAATATTACCGGGACATTCGCAAAGGTCACAACATAATTCAGTAGGTGTGACACGGGTCTTGAAAATCCTCGCTATACCTAGAAAAGAACACCCTAAAATAATTGAGGGAGTGTATGTCCACTGTTGCGGACGATACGTTGAATACAACGATGTAACTGCCGCGCTATCTTGTAACTATTGAGTCATCTCGGAGAGCCTCACATCAGCTAAATTGATTATCGCCGGGAGCAAGTCCTTTTATTATAATAATAAATAACTCCAACATCCAATAAATGCTCATTATAAAAGTCCAATCAATACGTCTCAGATAATGCTGGAATGTTAAACATTAGCTTTAATACAGAATAACATGTTTCCTGTTACACATATCAAGATTGAAGAGACCCTAAAATAATATTTGTACTGACCTTTTCCATTTTATGTTAAAAAATAAAAGATGTGTAAATAATTTGAATATCTGATAAAATCCTCAACAGGAGTCTCGTTGAAATATAGATATTATAAAAACATCCTTCAAGAATCCCAAGGTTTGTTCACATCAAATCAAACTTTGAACAATGTCATGCAATCATTTCACAAGTTGGTGAACAGTGTGATTTGTACTGAAAAGTGATCATAAACCAGTGAAAACATACATCCAATACTCCTTCTGACGTTACACTTACACATATACCTACCAAGTGTGCTCACATTATACTTATATAGCTGTGTGAAACCAACCACATGTAGTTAATCTGAATGAGTATCTAAAAACCAGAGGTATTCTTGTATGCTCTTCCATACATAGTCAGGTCAAATAGTATGTGACTTTGTTCCAATGTTCTTGAAATCCCAGGCATAAGTGCAATTATATATTCCTTTATTATCTACTCCTTCCCAGTTTTCTAAGCATTAAACATCTTCAAGTAGTCCATGACATTCTTCCACATTCTCATAATAATATCTTCAGTATTCTTGTTTTCAAACAATAAAAAAAATACCACTGTTTTTGTAGGCTCGAAATAAGATTGTACTACAAATAAATACATGAAAAAACACTATGTTTTTGTGTAAAGCAAAACAGTAAAACCTGTAAATAGTGTAGGGACAATGTGATTACTCAGAAGCGTTTGTTATTGAGTTAGTACATACTTGTAGACGAGAGGGAAGTCGTCGGTGCTGAGAAGGCCTAGTGGCGGCTTAGGCGGAGCGTCATCGGGCCCGCGGGTGATTCCTTTCATGCCGCACACCATTTTGTCAGTGTCAGGGATAACTTCTATCACTTCACAGCATACCGTGTCATTCATCAGGTAGTTTCTTGACACGTTTTTCTTGTCCACAGCTGGTATGATATTTGTAACTGGTAAAAATGCCTGGAGAAGAAAGTTACTGTTATTATTCCACACTCAACCTGAAGTTTTACACATGTTATAAGTTTGTAATTGATAAATTGACTTTTATATCCTTCCCTTTTTATACAATAGGGTTGTTTCCAATTTTCGAAAATCTATTTAAATAGCTTCTAAATAATTTAAAGAAATATATTATTATATATAATTTTGCGTCTTAAATCTCTTTACTTTTTACGTATTCGAATTTTTTCTATTTTTCTTAAAACATTGCCCAGAAATTTTATGCTAAGGTTAATTTGAGAAATTCAATAATTGACCTCGTAAGGACTACAACAATAGCAACATAAAGCTTATTGTTATTATGCACATATTGATTCAGCTGAAAAGGTTAGCACACACAATTGACTATTAATGATTTTAAAGTAATTATTTAATCACTATTAACGTATACAAAGCAACCAATAGTTACATTAGCTTGCCAACAAAACACGTCAAAAGTATAAGTTATGATTTTCAAATAGTGCTTTATTTGGGAATTGTAATTTATGCTGTGGGTACCTGCGTAGGTGGTAACTTTCAACACAAGTATGTGCTTATATGGCCAGTCTTAATAAAACCAGCTTGGAATAGAATGTTTACGTTTCACAATGTTGTGCAATACCTTCACATTGATGTCAGCTACATATCTGGAGGTCGGGCCGGCAGTGCAAAGCACCTTAAGCATCATACCCGAAGCCGTCCTGTTGATGACTGCTCCTATTATAAGTTCTCCTGTCTTCACATTCTGAAATAGACATGATTCTTTTAGAGCTGCCAAAGTTTTAATTACATAGTAGATGACCTTGCAAGTCTGTAATTTCATTTTAAAAAAGTAAATTTTATAATTTTTTCTTTATGTTCAAGGTTAAAGTATGTAAAAATAGCTGATTACTATGTCACGTTAACCATGAAGATAACAATTGCTATAAAAATTCATAGATAACACAGGTATGTGGCATTAAAAAACAAGTTTCTAATTGAAAGTAATTATTTTCAAAGGTATTATTGGTATACGTAGTAGAAAATGTGTTTCATACTTACATCAAAGAAATGCCTTAATCTCGCAGATTTGTCAACATTCAAGAATGTTTCAAAAGGTGGCATTAAAGCATACAGATCTGAAACAACAATTCACAGGAACTTTAAGCACAAAACTCGCAAAAAGCTGTATCGATTTCAATGAAGTTTATGTGGATATAGAGAAAACTCAGAACTAGAATATTGGAACTACAAATCTCAAAATCATTTTTAAGCATTTATATGTCCAAGAAATGAGTCCTAGGTAGTTTGTGTTGTTTGTGAGAGATCAATATTATTAGTGTTGGAATTGTTATAACTAGGCAACCCTTCTGTGAATACAAACACGGGGTAACAAGTACTTAGCAACAGGTTATTATATAAAAAAAATTGAGATTTTCTGATTATACATAATTTAAACAAGGCTATGTCTAATGTTTATGACCAAAATTCATCAGATGCAAATAGATTAAAATTTTAGTGAGGAACAATGTGTAGGAGGATAGAAAAACAGTTTGTTGCTATCGCAGGCGGTGTCATAGTATCTCAATAAGGTGATAAAAAAGCCGAATAAACTTACTGTCTTCCGGTGTAGGCGCGTCTGCTCCAAGGCTAGACGACGATGGTGTTTCCTCCATAATTGAAGTGTCGAACAGCGCATTTGCCTCCTTAGCAATGAACTGGTGAAGCTTCAGCCGCTTGCCACGATCTTGAAACGTTAGGTGCTTGTGCCTCGACTGGTATACAGCGAAATCCAATGCACCCACGCCAATTTTTGTCAAATCGTCTTCCCCTCTCTCTGCTTCCCACGTTTTTTGTAGTTGCTGACCATGGTAGTTAATGGATTGCGTCACTAAGGACGCATCCAAAGAAGGGTCCATACTTCAGTTCTATAAGAAAAACAAGGTTAGATTAATTTAGCTCCGATACTGAATAAATAAATTAAAGTGAGAGTACAAAATGCCGACGCCATTTTGGTAATTTACACCCGGAGGACCAAACAGAAGAAATAATGATTTTACTGTCTTTTATGAATTAATATTCTCTTAAATAAACACTTACCCCTGCGAGCACTATGTTTTAGTATATTTCAATACAATGCCACAATGAATTATTTTCTCCTAGCTAAAAACACATTCACAGACCACCACACTTCAACAGGAAAATGGAGACGAATGAATGAATGGTGAACAGATGACGAACGAAAGTTCAATTTTTGAATGATATGGAACGATCATTGAAGGTTTGACTTCACGGCTTTTCAGTTTTCTTTTTTATTGAAAGAAGTCGTGGTGGCCTAGTGAACATTGCACCAACCTCTCAAGCACAAGCACGAGTAGCGGTTTTAGGGTAGGGCGCGGTTGGGCGACGGCCCAGGGCGCCGGATATAAGAGGCGCCGCAGGCACCCCCAACCAATCCTTGATCGATTGATGTTACTCCTATTTTTGTTTTAAATTTCATCAAAGATCGCATCTTACAAGAACTGTAATTTGTGTTTAATTGCGCGTTAAATTTGAGAAATTATCGAACAAACCCTACTTTTATGTCCCAAAATTCAAAAATTTTCGCGAGAGTTATGTACGTTTGGGCTACATTTTAAGTAATTTTTGTTTTGAGTTTTAAAATGTAACAAAAAATTTCGCGCTCGCTTCGCTCGCGCAATCAGAAGCTGTGTTCCCGTGCTTTGACTTGTTAAGTATAAAAAAAAAATCCCAACTCGCATTGATCAGGCGTTTTGATTAACGCTCAATATTTCTCTGTGTAAGAAGAGGCCAGTGATGTGTCCAGCAAAGCGACGATAAAAAAGCTAGTGATGAATAATAATTTTCAACCGTCTTAAAAAAGGAGGTTCTCAATATAGATGTTTTTTTTTTTACTTCGTTTCTCGATTTCATTCTTTCGTTTCATGAATGAGAACACTCGCATTTGGGTATCTTTTGTTAATATTGATAAGGACTTTCTATCATCATAGATTACCTACGACTGCCACTGTCATTTCATGTCAGTATTAAAATATGTAATTCTATATAACAAGTACACATATCTATACTAATATTATAAAGCTGACGAGTTTGTTTGTTTGTTTGAACTCGCTAATCTCAGGAAGCACTGGTCCGATTTGAAAAATTCTTTCAGTGTTAGATAGCCCATTTATCGAGGAAGACTAATAATATAATAAGCTTTTTTATTCGAGTTCGTGCAGAGGTTTCCACGGGATGAGAGGGAAATCGCTGCCAGAAGCTAGTAGGTATCTAGATAATAGAGAAAGTAAGCGAAATATAATTTAAATAAAATACAAGATATAAAAACAATCTTTTTCCAGCATAACATGAAAATTATCCATTTAAAATCTATATTCCCAACAATACATCTCACACAATCGAATGCGTTCACGTGTAAAACTTGAAAGTAGATAGGTACAAAAAATAAATAAGTGTGGAGGAATAAAATAAGTTTCGCGGTGGACCATTGTACGGAGTTAGTGAGGGCGGCCCGCCTCCTAGTCCAAACAGTATTTCCATTGTGTCTGCCATTACCTAGCCCTCTTTTCGTCTTTTGTATTCGCCTCTCTATAGAAGTGAGACCTTCCCAATGACGCTTTATGGCCGCTTTGAAGTATGCAAGATATGGCCGGTATATCTACATTATTCTAAAATATTAGGAGGCTACATTGTGTTATATCCTTTGAAGAAAAAAATATGTGGTACGCCGTATTACCAACTTTAATTTTTGCGTTTGTGTGAGGGAGCAGTACGGTTTTGAGGCCAGTAACATACGTGCCGAGTTTGAAAACGGGTAGGTGACATTGACGAATTTCCGAAAAAAAAAAAAAAAATTTTCGTACCAATTTTTTTGTTGATTTGGGTTGAGAATCATTAGTATAATTACGTCCTTGACTATGGCACGCATGCAAATCAACAGCTTGTATACAGTGTGTGTAAGTAAACAAATGTAAGCCCTCGCAATATTTTTTAACACATTTTTTGAGTATATTGCACTTTCCTCACCACGCTGCTACCTCGATTTGCCAAGAATTTAAGAGCTGGATGAGACCTGCTTCGACCGCAATTTTACCTCTAATAAGCCGAAGTTTTTAAATATCATTTTTTACATTCATCTCCTTTAACAATAATACTTACGACACGAGCCTTCATTGTTTGTGTAGGTTTTTCTTTTACGATTTTCAAGGTCAAATAATTTATTTCATTTAGACCTTTATTTATAAGCACTTTTATTAACTCTTATTTGTATTAATTTGTTGCTTGATATTCCGTATCTTCTTAATGGATGTATCAGGAAAAGAATAGATTCTAGACTCAGCAGTGCTCTTGTAAAGTTTCAGAAACAGGATGTGTTTGAGTTTTATAATTTTGTAATACTTACCTACGTTGACAACGCCAATTCTACACTCTTTTGCCAAAAAAAGGGAATTACATGATACCTTACTAGTATAAATTAGTATTTGTCTAAATTAACTGTTATAAATTATACTCTGTTAACAATTAAAATCTACGCCGTGCTACGAAATGCTACGCAGCGACTACGCGTAGCAGCACGGGCAGTGTAGTCGTTTACTTTTCTTTGTGTTTCTTGTTCCAAGCAAACCCTCAACTTTATTGAAATCTGAAAGTACATAGGTCAAAATGTTTTTTTTTATTATTTTCCAGTTTCATAATGAAGCAACAACAATGGATAAATCATGGCATACCTCCATACACACAATCAAATATAAACAAGTTCAAACAACCTTTTAACAATAAACAAGGCCATGCATAAAATGAAAGATCAATTCATACAGAAAACTACTGTTTCCATTAATATCAGTTATTTTGACACGCAATACCAGCGGCCACGTTGTAGATGCGGCCGCAATTCGCGTGATTGAATCTTTTTGGTTTGTAATAAGGTGGTTTATGATTTGGCAATTATTTATTGGGTGTACGATTAGTGGTACCGTGTGTGTATGCAAGGTGTATTGTGCAGGTTCACACAATACGCGGCGCGGCTTTGTGTCTCGTGTTCGCGCCATTGTGCTCGGACATATTACCCAACGTTTCCACATGGATTCTCGCCACAGAGTGTCTTTGGTTAGCACGTGTGCCTAGAATTTTCAGCCGTTTTAAGTGTTTTGGTGAACTTTTGTGACTTAGTTTTGTGTTTGTGTGTTGTCCTTGTGTTTGTTTCCAGTGGTGTACTGTTATTTTGGTAACTTACTAGTTGTTTATAAGCATAATGGATCAAAATAAACCTCCCGATCCCGATCCTCCCGACATCTCTGCATATGCTCCTCTTTCCCCCAACTATCCGCTATCCCAACTCGCTGATGTTGCTTGCAGCATCGCGGACTCCCAGACCCCATCAACCTCGAATACCAGGAAACGCTCCGGAGATGATGCTAACATTAGCGTGTCAACCCCGCCATCCAAACAACAAAGAAACCTAGTTGGCCGCAGCAGGTACTCAGCTACTGATAAGGCACCTTTTATCGTTCATGTCTCTCGATTGGAGCCCCAGCCTAACGCCGGTACCTCTCTACACCCTGTTACTTTCGGAATATTCCTACAAAAACATAATATTACTAACGTTGTCCGTGATGGTGTTAAAAAAGTTGGTAGGAACCGTGTTTCTGTAGAGTTTAAATCCCCTCAGGATGCAAACTCATTTATTATCAACAGCATTTTACACAAGAACTGCTATGTTGCCTCTATCCCCACTTTTAATATAACTAGGATGGGAGTTGTGACTGGTGTTCCCACAGATTTAAATGAAGAGGAAGCCCAAAAATACTTACAGGTCCCTTCAGGTTGTGGTGAAATCCTGAAAGTTCGTCGCATAAGCAGGAAAGTAGTTATAGATGGAGTAACTGAATTCAAGGCAACAGAGACATGTGTACTTACCTTTGATGGCCAAGTATTGCCTCAAAGAGTTTTTTGCTGTTACACTTCCCTTCCAGTTCAGCAATATGTTTATCCCACCATCCAGTGCCGTAAGTGCTGCAGGTTTGGTCATGTGGAACTAGTGTGTCGGTCTAAGCCTCGCTGCAGTAAGTGCGGCCATGATCACCCCGGTGATGGTTGCAGCACTTCTGAGGCGGAGGCATTCTGTGTGCTCTGCTCAGGGAATCATTTTGCAAATAGCAAGTCATGCCCGGAGTTGGGTAGACAGAAGGCCATTAAGACGGTTATGGCTGAGAAGTCCCTTTCATATGCTGAAGCTAGCAAATCTGTCCCACTTGCTTCTCGCAATTATGCTAATGCTGCAAAAGCAGTTCCCGCCCCCACTCAGTCATACCGCAAAACTGTTTTCCTTAAGCCAAGGACCCATGCCCCTCTATCTCCCTCTTATGATAAAGCTGCCCATCAGCAGATTATTAACTCCCCTGCACCTTCACAGCCTGATGGCTGCGCTCTGAATAACCCATTCATTGATAGTAATGTTTCCTCGATAATAGATATACTTATTAAACTTCTATCTACAATCTTATCCACCAATAATACCCAATTACCGTCCAACGTTGCCTACCAACTAACTAACCTTTTATCAAATATTAGAAATGGCGCCTCGCCAAGTATTCCTTCAATGGAATGTGAGGAGCGTGTGGCATAAAAAGCACGACCTCATATTCCTCCTCAACAAATTCAAGCCTCTGGCTTGCTCTGTAGCTGAGACTTGGCTCACCCCGAGTCTCAGTTTTAATATACCACTATTTAATATTCTCAGATGTGACAGATCTGATGGCTATGGAGGGTCGGCTCTCCTTGTTAATAATCGTGTCCCCCTCTCAACCTTGTCCCTTCCGGTTCTGGATGGTGATATGAATATAGTTGCGTGTAGAATTGAGAGTATCACTGTTTTATCGGTGTATATTTCCCATCCTCAGCGCAGGTTTTTAACCACCATTAGGGACATTTTGAATAACATAGTGGGACCTGTGCTCGTCATGGGTGACTTCAACTGTCACCACTTTAGATGGGGCTCCAATCGTTGTGATTCGTTTGGGGAAGGTTTAGTAGAAATCTTGGATGATTTAGACCTTTGCATCTTAAATGATGGTAGCCCTACTCGTAGATCCCTTCCAGGACAGCAAAAGAGTTGTGTAGACCTCACATTCTGTTCAGTTGAGTTGGCGGCATCAATTCATTGGGAATGTACTACTCTGACGCATGGTAGCGACCATTTCCCCATTGTTGTAACTTTAATTAATAAAACTTATTTAGAGAAAACTTCTCCTCCACTATTGAAGTACAACTTGTCCAAACCTGATTGGTCGAAGTTTGCATCTTTACTGGAGGGGAAAATTAGTATGCTTCCAAATTTAAATTCAAGTTTCCAAGATTCTTCTGGTCACTGCCATGCTAAGAGCTGCTACGATGGCTTTATCTCGGCCATTACCTCAAGCGCAGACTCTACCTTTCCGTTGCGCAACTGTGCCAGAAATAAAATCCCGTCACCCCCGTGGTGGGATCAAGAATGCACATCGGTTATTAAAGAAAGAAAAGAGGCCGAAAAACAGTACAATGATGCGATGAATAGCGTCAATCTTATACGGTACAGACGAGTGTTAGCTCAATCTCGGCGGCTTCTTCGCAAGAAGAAACGTCGCGGTTGGGTTAAGTTTTGCACTTCTCTATCCCCTTCCACTCCTATTTCAGCAGTTTGGAAGAGCATTAATCGTTTCAGGCGAGGCTGCTCCCCATCTATCTCTTCCCCTATCTCGAGACAAACTGCTGAATCCTTTTTCGACAAAATTGCTCCAGCCTATGTTCCTTCTTCCTCAGAACTTCTGCTCCCGTCTGTAAATATTTTGGACGATCCTATGAATGAACCATTTTCGTTGGAGGAACTTGATGCGGTGTTACGTCATGTTAGGGATTCCGCCCCAGGCATAGACGGCATACCGTACTCATTTGCAGTTCATTTTGGTTTTGAAGCAAAAAAATATTTTTTAGGAATAATAAATTATTGTTATCAATTTGGTTGGGTACCTGAACAGTGGAAAGCTCAGATAGTAATTCCCCTTTTGAAGCCCGGCAAGACTGCTGATGATCCGAATGGCCTTAGACCAATTGCTTTGTCCTCAGTGTTGGCCAAGATATTGGAACATTTAATTAAAAATAGACTTGAGTGGTTGGTGGAGTCTAGGGATTTACTGCCGAGTCATCAGTTTGGCTTTAGAAAGGGGCTTAGCACCATGGACAGTGTGGCAATTTTGGTTACTGATATCCGTACAGCCTTTTCCAAAAATGAATCCGCTGTAGCCACTTTCCTTGACATCTCTTCCGCATACGACAGCGTCCTTCTTCCAGTTCTCAGGCAAAAATTGCAACAGCTGAGGATTCCGGGTAAGATGGTACAATGTATATGCGCACTCCTCATGTCTCGCTCTTTGATGCTCAGAGTGCAGGGGGAGGTATTTGAGGTGAGACAGACGTGGAAGGGCCTTCCCCAAGGCTCAGTTCTGAGCCCCCTACTATACAACCTGTATACAGCAGACATTGGCTCCTGCCTTAATTGTGACTGCCACCTTCTACAATACGCGGACGACCTAGTGTTGTATGTAGTAAATTCATCTATTGCGGACGCTGCCTCATCTCTCTGTCTCTCCCTGGACTCTCTGCACACATGGCTTTTGAACCATGGTCTCACGTTATCCGCCCCAAAAAGCTCGGTAGTGATTTTTTCCCGAAAACTACTGATCCCTCAGGTCTCAGTTAACATTCAAGGACAAGATATCCCCATAGGTAATAAAACAAAATTTTTAGGCGTTTACTTAGACTCAAAATTATCCGGGATTCACCACTTTAACTATTTGATCCAAAGATGCGAAAGAGCAATCTCCATCTTAAAAGCTCTTGCTGGTGTCTGGTGGGGGGCCCATCCCTTCACTATGAAACTGGTCTACAATGCCTTAGTCCGCAGTATCCTGGACTATGGGTCACACTTGGTGATTCCAAGCAACAAAGGTGCCTTGGCCGGTTTAGATAGGATTCAGTCTCAATGCCTTCGAATCATCTCAGGTTGCATGAAGTCGTCGCCTATTAACGCCTTGCAGGTCGAATGTGCGGAACCTCCTCTAGCCCTGAGACGTCAGTACCTTGCTTCCCGTTTCCTATCCAGGGTTATTCCCAAGTCGTCCCACCCCCTCATCCCAAAACTCAGAGAGCTTGACACTCTTTGTCACAGCTCCAAATATTGGGAACACAAAGAAATCCCCCTATTCCTAAAAGCATACCGGTTTTTTCAAAATTTAGAATCCCCCATTGCTCCATATCCCAGACTTCCTCTATTTAATTACCCCTACGAAGTACTTTGCTTCACCCCTAAAATATTCTATAACATTGGCATATCCAAAAACTCCCCATCGGCAAATTCGGCCTTTAATGCGGTTTTGGGTGAACGATGGATTGGGTTTCAAAAGTTCTTCACGGATGCTTCCAAATCAAATGGTGGCTGTACTGGAGCCGCGGTTTACTATCAGAACTCTAAAATAATTTTGAAATTCAAATGTCCGAAGGAGTCTTCTGTATTTACAGGCGAGTGTGTGGCACTATTGGAAGCTTGTCATTTTATAGAGTCTCATGAGATTAACTATGGAGTTATCTTTACTGACTCCCTTAGCTGTCTCCAAGCCCTATCCCAGAATCCCTTTAGAACTAAACTCCATTGTCCTATTGTCCTGGATATTAAAAAGTCCCTTTTCTCCTGCACTAGGCAAGAGAAAGAAGTTCACTTAGTCTGGATTCCTAGCCATTGCGGTATAGCGGGCAATGAATGTGCCGATGCATTGGCCAAAGATGCGTGTTCATCTGAGTCTGCTGACCTTGTACACTTCTCCCTTCAAGGGCATGACCTGCTAAACCTCCCTAAATTGAGTCTAGAGACCTCGTGGCAGGAATGCTGGAACATCTCCAGCAAAAAGAAGGGTAGCTCTTATTTCGCCATTCAACCGGTTGTAAAACCAAAACCGTGGTTTTCAAAATTTAAAAAATACCCTAAAAGGGTAATTTCAGTCCTGTGCAGAATACGGTTAGGTCACTGTTGTACACCGGTCTTTCTGCGCAAAATTCGGGTGCAGGATTCATCCCTCTGCGAGTGTGGTCTGGATGAGGGTACCCTGGACCATATATTTTTTGACTGTCCTAACAACTCATCCTTTGATTTATATGGTCGTCTCCAAAAACTTAAAATTCCTCTCCCTACTAATTTCCGTTCCCTCTTATCCCACTCCTGTCCAGAACTGCTCCAGATGCTGTTGATGTTTATACATCAAAACAATATTAAATTATAAACTGTGGCCTATATTTAGGCCTCAGTTTGTATGGTTGTGGTATATATATGTTATGTGTTACTAACATTTTGTTGTTATTTTTATATATGTAAATGTATTTCTGTTTGTTTCAGTGCCGTCCTACTAACACATTAAGTTACTCAAGATCGGCCACAGCTCCGTCTTAAATCAATATATTTATATTTTTTCAATTTATTTTCATTAAAAGCACTACTTGCTTGTCATCCCACTTGTCATTGGCAGAATCGTCGAATTGACATCGACACGGATTGCCATATTCAAAAATAGAATAGAATAGAACGTTTCCACATTGTATCTGCTCCTGCTGTCTGTGGCTTCTTCCTTTGATGGGACATATCTTATTTGTCGTACGCACTATTGTGTTACACAGTTACTGTTCGTGTTTTTTGTGTGACGATTCTTATAAGACAACAATTGGCGTTGGAGTTTGACGTAGGCGTTGTGGGAGATATATCAGTAGTACCTACCAATTGAGTTCCTTTAATGGTTATTATGAAAGAAAAACAGTTTTGTAAAGATTTTAATAAATTTGAAACTTAAATATAATTATTTTTGTAATAGTCACGATAATGTAGATCATACCTTGACTATGTTGTCTTTGCGCGATCATCTAAGCAAGCTAATCCATGTAACTTTTCCTCTTCACACAAGTTCCTGAATATTTATATTTGCTATATTTTGTAGCATAGCTATAGGTACATATCGGAAACCAGTAGCCTACAAATTCAGAATATTCCTACCTATAAGAATAGAATACCTAATATATTTTTTAATTATTTCGTCAGATTTTGCTGAGCAGCTCAAATTAATGAAAATAAAATATAACTAAAATCTAAACAAGCACCAACGCTACTTACCCGTCGGTGAACAATGAATGAGCCAAAGTTAATGTATTGTAAACATTTAATTACATCGTAAGAGGGAAGTGCATTATGCAAGGGTATGCGAAAGGGTGAAGTTTGACCACGATAGTCGTGGATGCGCGAGGACCATGCGCGGGCTCTGACGGACTGGCACTCACGCCGGCCGGCACAGTCTGTGCCCGCCTCCCATTACGCGCGTTCGTTCCAACAGAACGCAGCCATAGCCTAGCGAACTTTTTCGTAAACACATTTTCCCGCCAAGCTTTTAATGGTGTTCTCTTTTTAAAATTCCGGTGTGTTCGTGATTGTTGTGTGCCAGAATTATTTTTTGTGTGAATTATCTGTGGATGCGTGATGTGTTGTGCGGTTATTGGGAATTTATTGGAATAGCAGAGCCTTCTTTTGGATTTCGCGGTAAGTTTTTGCATGAGATCTATTAGAAGCTAGTTAGAATTTAATTTGATTTTTCAGCTTTGTAATTTTTCTTCGTGTGTGTTTTCGAGAGGATACACATGCTCTTTCAAGTTTAAGGGCACGCTGCCGGCATTAGCTCGTCGGTTTATCTCTGCTACAACCTTATCACTGCTACAGGCCATAACTTTTTGGTAAAGTTTTGAACCTGATATTTAAAACGTTTAATGTACTTTATGTAGAATACCTATGTAGTTTTTTATAAGTATAAATCTTAGCTTTATCATAAGTCCGGTAGCTGAAGAAATCACAGGAATCACCACATGACTGAAACTTTTCATGAAGAGGGTACTTGCTCAAAAATAATTTATTCCCAGCAACGAACGCCATAATGTACTAAAATATTAACCATCATAACTGCATTACAATATGATAAAAGCAAACCAAACGAACCATCAAAAAACCAATCGCGCGTCACATCGATAAACGCGATAAAGTTGCAAACAACAAAATAATGGTACGAGTCGCAGAATTAACGCTCCTATTGTGTTAGTACAATAATCCGCTATCTAGGCCAGCCTCAGTGCTGCAGACGAACCTTTTGTCTTTCATGTTCGCCGTTAATAATGGCGGGCACCGAAACAGCCGCGCACAATACCGCGAAATGTGCGCGTTTTCATTTGCAAGACAAAACGCGCTTTGTTGTTGTGTCCGCTCAATACTAAATTTATAGCCGGTGGACTGAGAGCCGTATTGACGGCTGGCTAACGAACGACCAACACCATAAATGCATTTTGATCGGAACACAGATTATGTGGCTTTCATCTAGACGGGGCTTCGTGCTTATGTGACTACTTATTTTGTGTCATTTTATGTCCGAGGTTTTATGTCAATCAAAAAAGGCTTTCGTTTATTAAATTAACCCTTTTAATTCCTTATCTCGATGGAATTTATACTTCTATATGTAGAGGGCTAGACATGGCCCACACATTGAAGCAAGTCAACAATCAAGATTTGATCAGCTGATCACCTAGGATCTATTCAAACATACTTCTGAATCTAGGAAATATTTTGTCAATAAGATAAATAAATAAGTAGGTTTAACCACAGTAAATATTTGATTTCGCAATTCGCAAATCCTGAAAAAAAAATTGTTCCTAGGTTCTAAATAATTTAAACTTTTTTTGTTTAAAGACCCTTAGTGTGTCTGAGTAGGTTTATAGATCTCTTATTAAAAGGCTGCTTTCGAAAGGAGCACGTACGCAAAAACAGAATTGTGTCCATTTGGAAAATAAACAGTTTTGATACGATTATTACAGAAAATTAAAGAAATGCTGTTTAAAAACAGTGAGGTAGGTATTTCAAAAGTATGGTCCTATTTGTTTATTGCATAATCTTTGACTTCAATTGTTTATTGTGCATAACTATTTTAACATACTTACCTTTGTTCCCAATACTACGAGATGGAATTTTGACATAGCCCCATAAAAGCAATGTCAAATTTCTATCCCTAGTAACCAAAATAACAGATAGGTAGAGTATTGGGAATCGCCGTTAAAAATTTAAGATAAACTAGACGGATGTTTCAGTAGATTTCTGCTAAATTACAAAACAAAGCTGAACTACTGAGAAAATTTGATAACTTCTACTTTTGTATTTACTTGTAAATAAACAATGATTCCTTTTTGATAAGAATTAAATATTTTTCCATAATTATTGTCGTATTTACTCTCAGCTCACTTAGAAATAGCTATGTTTTCCAGCCGAAAGGGTCAGTTTTCATTTGCTGAATGTTTTTTGAAAGCGCGGTGTAAGGCAAAGGAAAAATAGGTGGTCTCTGCGGTGCGTCGGAAGCTCCTTGGGCTACCCATTGCTGCTGCCTATTACGGGATTCGTACCATACTTACTTGATGGATTTTTTTAAGGTTAGGGGTTTTATTAAGACGAGTAAACTAATTAAAATATGTTTATAGGTAGATGAGGTAAATATCGAGCTGAGCAATTAAATTAGATCATTGATAATATTGTAAGCGTTATTATTTTTATTTTAAGACATATTTTGGGAAAATATAAAACACATAAAAATAAATGTTTCTTATAAGATTCCAAATAGAAACAATTGCCCCAGAAGAACGATAACTAGTGCGCAACCAACTATGAAATAAAGCCTACAATAAATCTAGTACGACACGCACTTGGCCAAGTTTTGCTAATAAAAGACGCCGTTATGGATAAAACGCGGATACAGACGAAAACTGAATAAAAAACCTCAGAGATCCCCACACATAAAGTTACACTCGAGACCCCAAAGAGTATAGTCACAAAAGCGTCGTAATTGGCCCGTTCTTTTTCTACTTCCCTGAAGCATTGAGAGCCAATGAAACGTGTGCATTTAAATGACGTTCCACAGCTTTGTGGGGTCACACTAAAGTTGTTCGTGAAACCGCCAGTGAGGCTACGACTTTTGTTTAGTAAGCACTGAGGGACTACTCAAAGAAAAACCTGCTTGTTAAGAAATCATTAGTCATGCTTATTTGAAAATGGAATAGAATCGTCACTTGGTAACTTTACAAATTGTGCGTAGGCTCTAGCTGGGGCTATACAATTGAGATGTCAATTGAATTATTATTTAGTGGTTTTTAAATATTGTGGGTAGCATAAAAATAGTTGAATTACTAATTATGAGACTATCTGGATGTAACATGTCGGTTTCTTGTTTTTGAAATAGAAATTGTGTATATGTACGCTTAATTACCTATTCTTATTTTCTTTCGGACGATTAACTAAGACGTGGTGAATAAGCTGCAGTAAGGAGTTTTCTTTTGAAAGAGTACTAGGCTGTGGTCTGATTGGACATTTCAAAAGCAGCAAATTACAGAATCGAATAAAAAAAAAACAAAACTGACATATTGTACAATAGTGACAGCATATCGAATACAATGTTCTTCGTTTAAAATTTAAAAAATCAGCTTCCCCTCAGATCCCGGCACGCACCACAAAACATACTTACATAACTACACATCCCTCCTTTCTCCTATTGAATTGACTCCCCCCTTCGCCCACTCCCATTCATTCTTTACAGCTTTTGTAGGAGCGCTCAGTCTTTTTGTAACAATGCTGGCGATGTGAATAGAAACTGTCGAAATATTGTTAAGCGTGATGTCATCTTGCAGACGGCGGGCTATTTTGATGGCATTGAGGAGCCAATGGTGGTAATTAGTTTGTAGTTGATATCCCAATATGGTGGAACTAAGTGATATAGCAGAAAAGTGGCAGCACGGTGCGTGAACGCGAGTGTAATGTTCGAGCCCGTTAGGTCCGCGGGCGTTTCTGACAAATATCTGAATGAACTATTTTCATAGAAAAAAAATAAATTTATTTATCAGAGTACACACTATATATACAAACTTAAGCTACTTACCTTTTTACAAATCTAAAAATAAAATACTATATACAAAATATATATAAACATAAAACATATATACAAGAACATCGATCAGGCGTCAAAGTATTCCTCCGCATCACTGTCCTCCGGAAGACTGGCTGCATTGCCACGCTGAATGGCAATGCTAATTCTTTGTAAACACAAAATCAATTTGTATGCGTGCTTCATTATGCGCAGCGGCAGACAAAAAATGATTTGAATGTAAAAAAATAATGCAAACTTTTCAAATCCATATTTGAAGAAAATTGATTATCGCATAGTCGTCGGGACGCGATGATCAGCATAGTAGCTTAATTTATTTGACACCATGCGTTCACTCTTGAAATGATGATGGTACACCAAAACTGTGTTTTCCATTAATTATTATATTATTTCGAATTTTAAAATATTACCCTCTTCGATTGTTCGAAGACTTAAGGGTAACCACCCTTAAGTATGTATTCTTCGAACAATCCATTTGAAAGAGTCTTCATCATCATATCAGCCAATCGCCGTCCACTGCTGAACGAACGCCACCCCCAAGGAATGCCAACCATCAGATTCGTGAACAGAGAAAGCATTGTTTGAAAGAGTAATCAACCTGAAATATCTACAGCCGAAAATTGTCTTTAACATTTTCTAATTTGACAATCGCTATTCTGTCTATCGATAATATACATAAAAGTAGAGTATTAAAGTAAACAATGGTTAGGTACTAGGGTACCAGAGGGTGTAGGGGGTTGGGCGATCGGTATTTGGTGCTCGCATTGTCGTTGAATAACTTTTGTCCCTATTGTGTAGCTGAAAGTAGAGCCACAAAGACTCTACGGCGTGGAACATAAACCGAAATTCATCAGAGCGCCGATTGTTCGTTTCTTAATGGTGTTTGCAGTTAGATTTGTATGTATTTTCGTTGGTTTTTGGATTAAGTATATCATTTTGTTTAGCTGTACGAATGTCGTTGTGTGAATGTCTTCATTGGGGTGCTTTAAAGGGACTGTCATATAATTGGGTCTCATTAATTTATTGTTCTTACCCAGTAGATATAGTTCTACCTCAAATGACAAGAAGTTCATTCAAGATAAGGCAGATTCGGGAACATCGCACATCGGCACTGCAGCCCATTTTCCCAAAGTTACGCAGCATTAAACCTACGAGGTATAAGTACAGTATAAAAATCTAAATCAGCCTTAACTTTCATATTTAATAAAGACATAGATGAGCAGAGCAATAATCTCTGAATAGATGCTCATTGCAGCAATTGGTGAAACTAGGTAGACTTATCTTTGCTGAAAAGTTTCTTCGAGACAGGGTGGATTTCAACAACCTATCTATATGTTGATTTGCTTAGTGGAGATAGAATTTTGATATACTTAAGCTCCTTCAAGTAATGTCAAAGTCCCATCTCTGGCAACCAAAACAACGGATACGTTCTGTAAGAAGGGGATGATGATGGTCTCCGTTTAAACATTAAAGGACGTATCTAGAAGTATTACATCCTAACTAATATTATAAATGTGAAAGTAACTCTGTCTGTCTGTCTTTCTGTCTGTCTGTCTGTCTGTCTGTCTTTTCTTCACGCCTAAACTACTGAACCGATTTGTGTGAAATTTGGTACAGACATAGGTTGGAACTTGAGACAGAACATAGGATAGTTTTTTATTACAAAAAATATAAAAATAAAAAATAAAAGTTGTTCCGGACATATAGCGCCATCTATTGGTCAAACCAAAAATCTGCCGGAAGTCACTATTCCACGCGAACGAGGTCGCGGGCAAAAGCTAGTTTTCTATAAAATAACCTCATTATGGAAATTAAGCAACAAACAACTGAACTGATCGACAGCAACAACATCAACTTTGAAAGCTGTCACCCGATCAGCTGATATCTTGATTATGTAGGTAAGGAGCACTGAGCTCTTTGTACGAACATTATCTTCGCGTCATTACTTCTATACAATCAAGTGCATTGTAATTGAATGAGATCCGACTGGCAATCATTGTTCCAGCTTCTGTTATCAAAGCTATCAATGTAGATATATGGTTTGTATGTGGTAATGTAGGTTGTGTTGCAATGAATAACTGGTAGACTAGATGTTGCAAGTTGCAGAACGAATAATATAGGATCAAAAGATAGTTGTGAGTTGTATGCAGTATTAGTCAGATGAGAAGCCATAATTAAGTCAAACATAAGATGCAGTAATATGACCATCTGACTGCAGAAAAGCTTGCTTGAAAAGAAAATATCGTCTCAAAGGAAATCTTCGTTTATTTCACAGACCAATTTCCAATTAGGTATATTTTTTTCGTGAGTGATTAAAATGATTACGATTGTTAATGCTACATAATCATACGACCTTAATGATTCTGAATTCTGCAAAGAACCAATCGAGCCTTCCAAAACCGACTTAATTTCAAACTGAAAACTAAAGCGTAAAGGATAATCACAGAGGCATTACAGAAGTTTCGTAAAAGCAGCGACACTTTACGTCGGAATCTCGCCACATCTCGGCAAAGCGTCGGAGAACGAGGGCGACACACAAAGGGGTAGAAAAATGGGTAACCTACTCCTACAGGCTTTACAAATCTTACTATTCATATAACATCCATAGAAATCATGGGGGCCATGGAGGTTTGCGGCCGCACTTATAATATATCTTTTGATGGTTGCACTTTTCTTAGTTCGGATTCTTTTGAATTTCTCTACGTTTAGGCTAAGGGTTGCTATCTCATTAATTCGTATTTTAATTAAGTATGGGTGTAGTCTATACTTATAATAAATCTGTAGAGAGGTCAATTCTGTACATTAAATATATTTCCAAAATATCTATCAGGGGGTGATTAGTAATCGATACTGATGCTAAAAATGCCATCAGTAAAAATTTTGTCTGTCTGTCTTTCTGTCTGTCTGTCTGTATGTTCGTTATGGAAACAAAAACTACTCGACGGATTTTAATGAAACTTAGCACAAATATTCTTCATACTCCTGGGCAGGTTATAGGATACTTTTCATCACCCTACGACCAATCGGAGCAGAGCAGTGATGGGAAATGTTGGGAAAACGGGAGAAGTTAGGTACTCCATTTTTTTAGCTTTCGTCACGTGTGCAGCCTTAGTAGTTAAAGCCAAGTAGTAATAGGCTACGTACGCATAGATTTAGATAATTGGATAGGCTGGTGATTATTATTACTTCCTCTCTTTGCACAAAGTCCGAATCTAATGCGGACGAAGTCGCTGGCAGAAGCTAGTGTTTAATAAATTAGTTAAATAAGCGTTTTTGGATATTTTTTCCCACTATGAGATAATATGGACAAGAAAAGCTTACCAGCAATTTGGTTACGAAAATTCAGCATTACATTTTCACACTACATTTGAAAATTGACACTCTAAACTTACTGTGAAAAATGTGTAAGAACTGAATATCAAAATATTCATGACATATCTATCTACTTACTTTCCATGAAGTAAGTTTATCACTGTTTTAGTTATTAGTTAGATACTGTCCCTCCGAGCCTTTTGTCCCAACTATGTTGGGGTCGGCTTCCAATCTAACCGGATGTAGCTGAGTACCAGTGCTTTACAAGAAGCGACTGCCCTGCCTGACCTCCTCAACCCAGTTACCTGGGCAACCCAATACCCCTTGGTTAGACTGGGGTATTAGTTAGATACTGTACTATTGTTAAATCTAACGGTTTCTAAGCTGCGACTGAGAGCAAGTCCGTGTCCGGCTTTCAGAGTTAAAAGTATTCATGAAGATATTCTGAAAGCGGGGCCGGCGCTCCTTTTTGTATTGGTCACAATGAGCTATCCTCAAACGCTAGTGATTTGGTACAACTTGTAGGCGGTTGGAGATTTAGGTTTAAAGGAATAAGTACTTGCGATTATTTACATTTCAAACAGGAAAGCACTGATGTGGTTTTAAAGAGAGTATCCTGTGACGATTATACAAATATCCAAAGCAAAATGACGACCTCGATGGCACAATGGTCACTACGCCGGATTGCCGAACCTGAGGTCCCGGGTTCGATCCCCGGTTCGGTCGACATTTGTGTGATGAGCATGCTTGTTGGCCGTGGTCTGGGTGTTACAATATGTATTTATAAATATGTATTATGTATATATGTAGCTATATGTAGTTTATCAGTTGTGTTAGCACCCATAACACAAGTTAATTAATAACTTACCATGGGGCTAACCGACCGTGTGTGTAAAGGTGTCCTGACATTATGACATTATAAAATAGGGTACTTATTGGAGCTAAAACTCACTATGTTATTTTAGTAAAAAAATAATACATATTTATCTATATATTTATATTTTATATTTATGTATATCTTTTATGAAAGATTCTGTACATATCTACTATGTCATATAAAAAATAAACACAAAAAAAATAAAATTGATGCACTACCCGCTTTCGCTTATCACTTACTCCAAGACCATATTTTCCCTGAAAGACACAAAATTACTCGCTATTCAGCTGCTTTGAACGTAATTTATAATTGAAGGTCCGAAACCACTCGATGATGCCTTTGATATTATTTACAAAATAAGGTCGCCGTAGGATAATCTTATTGATGATACAATAAGCGTGTTTTTCCTATAAGTTAAAAGAAAATAAATTAAGTGCTGGAAAAAACCAAGCAAGCTTGAAAAGAGTGCTAATATCTAGTATTCACTGATGGTAGGTAGGAACGTCATTTCTAAATTCGAATATTGTGCCTTAGAATTGCGTGTATTTTTTTAATAATTAAAAGAAAGGTGCGAATGGAAACTTTTTGGCCAATCTTGGTGGCACGAAAAGTTATGTTAGGTTTGGCATTGCGTAAACCGGGAAGATGAATTTTTATTCCTTGGATATTTTCCAATTAATCGACAAATTGGCATAATAAAATCAACAATAAAAATGGTATTTTCCACTATTCACCTAATTGATCGATGCCGTGTTTCATTAGTACCTAAATAAAAATGTCCACACTTTCTACCCCTAATTCAACCCTCGGAAAATCACGGTTAAACTAGGAGACAACAATTGTAATAAAGCGCTCCTATTATTCATGGATGTATTAACTTAATGCGATTCAATAATAGCCATTCACGCCGTGATGTGGGGTGGCGCGGTTTTGTGGGGTTTTTTACTTTTATCATTAAATTAGGGTAACTATAGAAAATTCTTGTAAGGAATGTGAAAGAACATGAAAATGTGGAAGCCATAATGTAAATGATAGCATCTCTAAAACTGTCAATGAAAGCGTCTGTTCTATTTTAAAATAATGCCACAAACAATGTGTATACATCGCCGATACTTTTTACTAAAAAACTTTTTATTGTCCCGAAAGAGTATGGATATCGAAGCCATTGTCAAAACCGAGCTGCAATGGATGTAGGTTATTCGTACACGAATAACCGAAACATTTTTAACGACCAATATTTTTAGAAAATCTAAACTGCATTTACCATCTACGTCCACAGTTGGAGAAGGGCCAAAGTGTCATTTTTATCGATTGCACTAAACAATGGACGGGCCGTCACACAATAGTTGTGAATGGCAAGCGATGTAGATTAGGCAGGGGTTCGCTCTTGACGGATTAAGCCGAGCCTTGGATGTTATCTGCCAGCCTAAATACGCTTTTTAAGGCGATAATACTTACGCAATTTTCTTTAGGGTGTCTGCATATGGCAAAAGGACAATTATTACAAGATTACTTTTGTATACTTATTACTTTTGGTGAAACTTAAGTATAGTCTCCTTGTATTCACACAAATGTCGAAACAGAAATCCGTATATCCTTAGCAAAAACCACATTTAGTAACAAGATACGACACCACCACTTAGCATGTACAAAAACGTAAGGAAATCCGACGACAAACAAACAAACCAACAAAAGTTGCAAACCGCAAATCGCAAGGTTTAAGTGAGTTCAAATATGAAAAAAGGGAAAGTGTTGGCTTTCTATTGTCGTTCGGAATCACTTTGGCACACGCCGGGGGAGGCTACTGGAAGAGTCAGCGGGTAAATGCAATTACTATGAAGTTTATTTGACTTTTTTAATCTGTGTTTTGGCATTGGTTACCTAGGTACGAACAAAAAAAATGGATTTTTAAGTTTTTAGGTGTTATCGAGCTTTTTAATATTTTTTTATCCACATATAAAATCTGTAAAAATTAACAAAAACAGGTGACATGAAATAAGTACGCATGCTATAATTTCTGGTATGCGGCCTATTTTGAAAAGTACTGGTACATGAACTGGCTTGAACGTCACAAAAAATATGTAATGCCGTGTGTTGAATTAAAATAATTTTACTCTTCTTCTTTTTTAATTAATGGCTATCCTGTATTTTTTTCGTATAAAATGGCTAGTATTACCTTGTCGAAAAAGGTTATAGGTTTTATTTATTTTTTACATGCATCTCTTCAAAAGCTTTGTGTACGTATTATTTAAGTAATTGTAATGTAAAGAAAAGTTTATGTTCAGTTGGTTAAGATGATTGAATGCGTCATACTTATCATATGTTAGATGATTTTATCATGAAACATAATCGTAAATGTAAAAACTTCACAAATTATTAAGTTGTGTCTTTTATATACTCAGTGATCAGAAAAACTGCTTCTAAAATAATTTGCCTGCTGGAAGAGATTTCTTTTGAAATAAGCTGTGCCTTTGTACATTTTTTTTCTATTTTCATTCTTGTCTGTGTTTTGTGTGTAACAGTGTACATAACATAAACTGTTAAATAAATACTGCTTCTAAAATAAATTATCTCTGCAAACAACAACTATTGAGATAATCTTAAATCTATCCAGATTTGCGAGTGGGACGATCTAAAAGCGTCTTAGTGCTCTAATTATTACATCTACATTGTGTTACGATATCATATTTGTCGACAATGGCGTCCTTTATGTAGCAAACAATCGTGTTGCTGATGAATTTCGGTCTATGTCTGCGCGGTGTCTTTGTTCGGCCCACCCTGCCTCCTCTAGTGGACAACACAATGGGACAAAAGTTGTTCAATAGCGCAAGCACCTAATACCCAGCCCACCCCTCCATTGTTTCGGGTAATGTTCGACTTTTATGGATATTTTCAATGGATCGCCTATAATCTGGTGAATGAAGTTGCGAACTCTTGCCCATTATCGCTTATGGCTTTTTGGAAAGTAGATTTTCTTTACATGCCCCCACAATGTGGCTGTGACGTAATATATGAAAAGGATCTTTTACGTCTGCTGAGAAAATTTAAATTAAATAAGTTTTACAGCAAATCATTTGTTTTTACAAAACCTTCATGACAGAAAATGCTTGTAGCGCAACCGATACAAATTAAAAACTTAAAAATCGAGAAACTTAAAGCACGATAATCGTGGAATCGATTCACAATCGAGCAGGCTCGGACGACGCAAAGTTACGCCGCCGCACCGTCCCACCAGAACACTAGATTATAGAGTTGCGCCGCTCAACAATGGCTCAGATAGCTCATAATGCAGTTTGCCGATGTTGAAAGCAACCGCCACACTTCCCCCGATCGGATTTTCCACGATAATCGTGACAAAAGAACTTTGTGCGGACTCTACCTATATTCTATTGCGATTGTCGCCAGTCGACGCATGCGGTACCACGCTCTATTCATATCATCTGAACGGATAACTTATCTCCCGACGTGTATTTATTTGTTAGGGTTTATTATGTCGCCGTGGAGGCATTCGATTTTTGATCGGTGGTTCGTCGATATGTAGTCTGTGTTTTGATGGCTTTGTTTGGAATGGACCTGGTACCTAAATATTACGGTGAAAATAGTAGGTACTTAAAATGACAAATTAAAGGTCTAGAAAATTAATTAATGTGTGCAAGTTCTTAGCTTCCCTTTTTGCATAAATAACAATTTTCATTTTAAATTAGGATGACCAATTTAATGCCACTATATGTTGACGAAAATTATTATTTGAAAATTTTGGGCCAGAACGAAGAAACACTCGCTCCCGCGCCAGTTCAGTTCGAATGCAAAGAGTTTTTCTTTTACACTTAGAGATTTCAGTTGGGGACGGCAATTGGCTGCTATGATGCTGATTATAATGATTTCAGCGGTGTAGGACCCGTTAGCTGAACGTACTTAATATTTTTGAGAAGTGTAAATTATTGTCATGAATGAGAAGTTATAGTGTATGTATGGTGACATTTGTCGTTTTTCTTTGTTTTAATATTTTATAGCTTGCAATAAGATTTATTCAATTCTCCTCTGATCGTACCTAAATACTTTTATTGACATCGATTTCAAGACACCATCTTTCTTATACCCAACAGCAACAATAGAACTTACTTACAAACACATGACTACACATAACGAGCCCGATAACAGACAATTCTCAGTGAATTTATATCAGTATTGTACCGTACAAAGACTACAAAGAGCTAGCACAAAGTTGTGGCCTTCAAACATAGAGGGCCCGCACATTAGCGTTTATAATAGTTCAAGTGACCGAGCAGACACAGGGTTGCATTGTCACGATCATACGTATTATGCGAGGCTTCCGATACGGTAAAGTTTTGGGGCATGTAAGTGAAATGTCAGATTGCTTATGAAAGTTTGTGTCAATTAGATGTATTGTTAATTGAATAGGCTAAGTAATTGTTTAATGAGTTTGAGTATCTGCAATTTAGCCTGATGCTAAATTTCAGATGCCTTTTTCATATATATAGATGCTATTTGCGACACAGGTATGCTGCCAGTTTCTTTTAAACTGTTCTTTCAATAGAAGAGATCGATTTCTCTTGAATGATTGTTTTATCTTTTCAACTGCCTTACTGTACATAGGTACTGTGCCAGTTGTAAAGCAAATATTCAGACTAACAGGTGTCTGTGGTAATGACAACAAAAAAAATCTTTTTTTCAGACCTAAATGTAGTATCCATTATCACACTAAAAATAATCTTTCATAGACGTCACAAATTGATCACTTCTCCATTAGTTGAGCAGACTTAGCATACGCCACGTCTCGTGACGCAGTGTAGGAAGCACGGTCCGTAAGCCGGCGATTATACAATTTATATTCACGTCAACCCAGCTAGTTACGACGTTGTTAAGATCTCAGTAGACTTGTGTTGTAATTTCATAATATTAATGTGGTGGCCTTATCGTAGACTTGACCACTTCATGAAATGACTCGACCATTTCATGAAATGGTCCCGTTTCATGAAATGTTTCACTGTCTATTGGCCACATCATGATATGACTTGGGCAAATCAATGATGAGAAATCGTTTCTCGATATGTGCAACTGAAAGCTCGGCTTCTTCATGAAATTATCAAAATTAATTGATCACATCGTGAAATAGTTATGTAAATTGCCCCTAGGGGCGCTGCCAGCGCTTTATTTACGTTTGAAGATGGCGGCCGTTGACTGCAATGAAAATTCTCGCAGCGAAAAATTTAATAATTCGTTTGAGGAAGAAAGTGACAAAAGAGTGTACGACGAAAATAATAATAATATAAAATAATTCTACGTTGGTGAATTATAACAACGTTTTTTTAATTATAAGGTTATAAAACAAATCAAGAACAGTAGGGTGACGACGCCAAAGAAGTCCATGGACTATTACTGCAGGCTGTCAAAATATGACGTTATGGAAACTGCAGATGAGGAATATCTTATATTTAAGAAAAATTGCGTCGACGATCCTACTATCCGTATATTTCCGATGGAGAAGTATTTTGAAATATTAAAGGAAGTTTATAAAACTGTTGGACATGGTGGACGACTAAAAATGATTCAATACATTAAAAATAGGTTTATATCCCAAAGAAACCCATTGAGCTATTTATTGACTATTATTGTGTTATTAATAACAATATATATGATAGGAACATACTTTGTTGTTCAATTTGCTTACTCCAAACCCCATGGAATTATTTCCCAGCGATGTAACCCTTATAACCTTTTGCGAGTAGTAGCGAGTGTAACATCCACCAGATACAAGAACCCACCGCTCTCAGAACGCATCCCAAACGAGCCAGCTGAGCGCAGACCTAGGTAAGGTGGGGAAAACTCATCTACCCCGATAGTCTGCAACATAGTATGCAACAATAATGTCCTCTTAGCCAATTATCGGCTACGGCGGCTGTTCTCATGTAAGGACATTAGCCAACTGCGCAGGACATATTATAGTGCACAAGAATTTGCGAGATGACACACAGACACAGGTACACTCACTATTCCTTCACTTCCATAGTCCGATGGGACAACAATCCAACACGACCGGAGAGAGATCAGGCGCAAGCAGGACCGACATTTACGTGCTCTCCGCTACACAAATACCAACTTCCAGGCTGCGGGCTGTTTCGTGAAAGTCTCTAAAACCCACAAAACGATTTCGGCTCGACTCAGGAATCAAACCCGAGACCTCGTGCTCGACAGCTGCGCTTGCGACAGCTAGACCAACGAGGCAGTGAACCTACAGGTTACGTCATTTTAGATAACGTGTGTTCTATTTTAAGATTCCTAAAATGTTACTAAAGTTCCTATTGTATTTAAATTATTATGTATGTCGAACTTAAAGGACAATGAACAAGTTCTTACTCTTAATATTTACAATTGAATTTATGAAAAAAAAACTAAGTTTTTTTGCCTCCTGACAATTTTGAGCTGTGAAAAATTTCACAACTACCAGATTTTATGAAATTAAACTCCAATGGGTCGACCCAAAATATTGTGGATTTATATTAAATAATTTATGGATACCCTATTATACCATACGGCCAGACGTGGATGACAAAATCGAGAAATGTTGACGATTTAACGATCTGGTCAAATTAACATGAACATTTCATGAAACGCAACCATTTCATGAAATGCTCAAGCTTTTCATGAAGTGGTCAAATCTACGATATGGCTACGACATTAATACGTACGGTGAGGTTGAATTCGAGGCCATCAGAATCTTCTGCTAGAGAAGTCCAAGATAACATTTTATATTCAAGAATAAGAAAAACAATCAAATATTAGGACTTCGTGTTTACATATTATGTTTCATTTTCATAACGTTACAATCTTTGATCACTTCTCCATAGTTCTCCATTAGTTGAGCAGACTTAGCATACGCCACGTCTCGTGACCCAGTGTACGAAGCATGGCCCGTAAGCCGGCGATTATACAATTTATATTCATGTCATCCCAGTCAGTTACGGCATTGTTAAGATCTCAATAGACTTGTGTTGTAATTTCATAATGTTAATATGTGTGTTTTGATGTATGGTGAGGTTGAATTCGGGGCTATCCGAATCTTCTGCTAGAGAAGTAGGTATATTATAACATTTTACATTCAAAAATAAGAAAAACAGTCTAATATAAGGACTTCAATTTTCCATATCAATGTTTTATTTTCAAACCGTCAAAATCTTTGATCACTTCTCCAGAGTTCTGCGTTAGTTGAGCAGACTTAGCATACGCCACGTCTCGTGACGCATTACGAAGCACGGTCCGTAAGCCGGCGATTATACAATTTATATTCACGTCAACCCAGCCAGTTACGGCATTGTTAAGATCTCAATAGACTTGTGTTGTAATTTCATAATGTTAATATGTATGTTGTGATGTGTGGTGAGGTTGAATTCGGGACCAATGTAGTGGGGACAGTTTATGTTTATTTTTTGTTTGTAGACTTTAGTAAGGCAGGCTGCTTAAGGAACAAAATTATGGCTGCTTCATATAATAAAAGCGAAGTTTGTTACTGGCATTAAACAATTTATTTACCCATTAAAAAAAAAACAAGTATAGAAAAGGAATGAAAAATACTATAAAAAATCTGCTCTTTCAGCTAGCCTGAATGACTTGTGCTTTTAATTAGTTTTAACCGGTATTAGTATTTTTTACTACAAACTGCATCCGATCCAAAATGTCTATTACTTAAAAAACCTGTATTTGCATACTACTTCTCCGCAAACAAAACTTTAACAATAGGCACACAATACTCCACAATATCTTGTCAAAAACATATGCCAGTAGCATTATATCGAGTAGATTGTCATTTGTCACCCTCACGTTATTATCAAGTTACACATTCGGTCTGTGACATATAACTTAAATAATGGTAAGAAATGCAACATGCTTTCAAAATGAAGTGCAAAGCAAACACTCACTTTGCGATCTTTCGTTTACTTTTGTAGGGGAGTAGAATTACGTCATCATCACTTCACGTGTTGTCATTTTAATATCTGGATATGTATTAGTAAATGTTATTTTATACAAAGATGCCTCTGGATTTTGAATTTCCTGACTTGAAAAAGTTTAGTTCTTTCAAAGGAAACTTTGCGAAATGATGTCCAAATATTGTCAGGTCTTACGCCCGAGAAAATTATCTTTTACTAAGAAGTTTAAGATAACATTTTACATTAAAGAAGTAGAAAAACAATTGAATATTTTTGCTTTATGTTTAGTCTATATTTTAATTTGGTTATTTTCCTTTTGATATTTCGAATACTTCACGGAAGCAAATTCTTTTCTGAAGCTTCTACTTCTCGGGCTATTCGCGTCCATGGAGTTGGGGGTTCTACTTTCAGGTTATACAAAATGTCCTTACTGCTACAGGGATATTTAATACTAACTGTCCGTATAACTATCAGATAAAGTTACGTCGTTTTCAAAATCATGTATATTTATTAATTTTTCTGACAAACATTTCATTAGCTATCAAAACCTAACACGAAATATGTAGTAATGTTATCTAATTATATCGCTGCGTCTCCGGCGCGCCATCCGCCATTGTACTAGCACAATGTCCGCTAATTCCTGATCCATGTAACTTCCTGTATTGTTCCCGTGTTGACAGATTTTCCTATTATCAGCATGAACAATATACCCACTTGTAGTACACGAATAATTGAAATATTGAGAATCGGACATTGTTGGCTGGTAGGGTTCTGTTGTTGTGTTTAGGCTGGAGGGGCTTAAATTATTGCATTTAGTGTAATAAGATAAATAAATTGATTTAATTTCCCATACATAATTTACTAGCTATTTATCGATGTTTTTTCAGTAGTCGCCGACTAAGTATTAGCAAATACAAGATACCTAGATTCCTCGTAAGCACCTATCTACATATTCCCTTCTTTAGTTAGTTAGTTCTAGTTTAGCATAATAACAAACATTATACACACAATGCCATTTCAATTTTTTTACTAAACAAACGATCTAACGACCAATTTCAGCCAATACCACCATTATTTAGCTGGCCACCAATTTCACAGGTCACATACACGATAACCCATATCTCCGGTATCGCATCCCTCACGGCCAATCGACAGATACCCTTGTATAACACCCTATATTTGTTTCCGGAATACATTAATCTGCACCCTGTATATAGGTGTTGGTTGGTCATGTGAAGTTGGTTATGTTGGTATGTGTATTGATATTTTGTTCTTTCTGATTATGCTAAATGTGCTGAAGGTCCATTTTCTTGTAGCACAAGAGCAGTTACGTCTATCTGCATATGTTCCTATACAAAGAATGCTTATTCATCATTGCTACTTTTCATATGTCTCTAATATAATCTATAATCTCTATTAAAAGGAATGAGTATTGTTATGGGTAAATCTCGTAAGATTCCTAACAGAAATAAAAATAGCATGTTTTGTACTATTAAAAATGTCAATTCGGCAATTTTATTCACTAGTGTACAATTTCTTCACTCCTTTCCGTGGATGATGGGGTTGAGTTTATTTGCAGTTGTACACCTGACCTGAAAATGCACCCATATATATATATATATGTATGTTCTTTCAGAAGTTGTAATCATAATTGGGGATACCTACAGTGTTACTTACAAGTAAGTACAATCTAACTTTTACGCCCAATAAAACAATTAAAAAAGACAGCAAAACTAAAACAAATCACATCCATTCTATTGTACTACTTCATTTGTTTCCATACAATGTTGTCTGAAATTGTGATCCATCAAGAGTTGAATAACATCACACTGAATAGTTGGTGGGCGGCTTATGAATCGCGGCCAGCTTTCGAAGACCCCTCCGAACACCCCTTAGCACCCCTCCGATACCGCATATTGTTTTGTGCGAAAGGG
Organism: Helicoverpa assulta; assembly: GCA_963856015.1. Classification (NCBI taxonomy): domain Eukaryota; kingdom Metazoa; phylum Arthropoda; class Insecta; order Lepidoptera; family Noctuidae; genus Helicoverpa; species Helicoverpa assulta. The sequence goes on from CAWLCW010000008.1 coordinate 4,379,475, forward strand.
GGAAGGGGTGCAGGGTTAACTGGTGGTACCAAACCATTGTTGGTGCGTCGGATTCGAGTGCGAATTGTCACAGGCAGTCGGACGATTTTATCAATCGCTTATTATTCAACTCCTAACAAATGGATGATGACTCATTTGTGAATGTGGCGCCAGAATGTTGGAATAGTTTTGCAATATGTCGTTGATGTGATTTCGATGTTTGAGTAATTATTGAGTACAATGTAGCCAATTGTGCCAACCTTACTTATTTCACAAACAGTAATCATCATCTTATGCTAACACTACGCTGGAATATCAACGGTAGCATACAAACCAATTAAGAAAGGACGATAAGAATATTTTCAAATACATACTGTACTACATTTCATTTAAGAGTATAGGAATATTTCCGAATATTTTTATGTGGCCCATGTACTAAACGTTAACTGTAACTAAACCAGACACTACTAAAAACATATAACACGACAATACTGCAAACGCTTAAACTTTTCCAGTAGAGGATACTCAAAAAATATTTGGTCAGATACCATAAAAAATGCGGTGCTTTTGCGATTTAATTGAAAGAAAGAAATCCTGCGTACTATTCAAGAGTTTTCTTTATTATTATTAGAAGTATAATCCGATCGCTAATGAGTGGTAGTACGGCTCAGCGATCAGTGTAGCGTGAAGCTCTCATGTGATTTCCCGACTGCGATGAATTGATGAGCTTTTTCATATTCCGTGGAGCACGCGTGTCGGTGGGGCATCGTTATTTTGTCTCTTGTTCCACGCGTTTTAAATTTTATTTTCAAGTATTTCGTTGTACGCTAATTTTCTTTATTTTTATTTTAAATAAAATAACAAGTACCAATAGAAGTCTTTTGATTAATCAGAGATGGAACATGAGATGGAATATATACCTCCCATGAAAATCCCATGTTTAATAGAGTTCAAGCAAGTCTACTGTAAGTATACTTACCTGCCTAGAGTTAGGTTCATCTTTACGTTTACTCTTAGTTCAGAGGTTGAGAGAATGATCAATCCTTTTCCGTGTGAGAGGAGGCCTGTGTCCAGCAGTGGGACGATAAAAAGGCGTGTAACGTGGTTCAGAGGTTGCCCTGAAAAGTAAGAGCACTTGCGTGTCTCGCAACATTCACTCCGCGTCTCGGCCATCGCTCCGACTTCAACATTACCAGCAACTGTTAGTAAAAGCGATTTTCATTCGATTTGGCCGTTTGAGTGAGCGGGCACAACAGTAGCAGATATCGAACGAGTCCATTGTTGGAGGTGACATCTAAAAGCATTGTGCCAAGCAGTACAATCGCACCATTACCGCCGCCATTGTGACAATGTTAACATATCGTTATCTAGATCAAGCGCCATCTATTGTCCGTCGCGGAGACTTTTGTGTAAGAATTTTCTTTCCTTTTCAGCATTTGGTCGGATAGTTTTGTTACGGTTTATCGACCTTGAGCTGGCGAATAATAAAGGCGATGTGTTATGGTAATTGAACCACAAAAGCTCCAGGAACTATATTGGAATCCTATACTAAAGAAATGACTAAATATCACTCTGTATAGTCACAGCGGCAAGAGGTTCTATCAACTTCAGAACCTTCGACGGTCGATGTGTGAATGAGTATCAATATGTATACAGCAGTTAGAAAATTACAACTAGTCGTGTTAAAGGGTATTGGGGAAAACAAGCAGATTACAAACGACATAATGTTTTTTAGAAGTATCCTGAAAGACACTGACCCCATGGAAACCAACGACTGAAGTAACTCCTCACTATTTATTCTAATTCCTAATATAGGACATAAGTATATAAAACCCAACTAACCATGTAATAATCAGGCTTTTAACTTACTTAAAACTTGCTCTGATCGGGCCACATACTTGTTTTCTGGCCTACGTTGTGGAAAATCAGCGCGCTCTCGTAGCGCGTAGCACGCGTCTACGTAACGCTACGAAGTTTTTCACAAACAATTTCTTTGATACATCATTGAAGTTTCACAATTTTTGTTCCAATTTATTTAATATTTTTCGATTACGCCAAGCTTTCGTTGTGCTTTGTAAACTTTATGAATCAAGCCTAATCAATATAATTAGAACTTTTTGATCGTAGAACTTTTGTGACTTTTTCATTGCTTTTCGGCTCTTATATTCATTCCTTTCGGATTTAAACGTCGTGATAATCATAAGCATTTTTATAGTACACCACTCGTGTGACAAGACAAACATCCGTATTATAGGTAACAATTATTATTCAGTAGCATCAAAGAAAACAAAAGAAACTCTGCGTTTTGCCGCCAGTAGCTACCCCGAACAACCAATAACCGCTCACTAGCAAACTTTAACACGAAAAGCTAAACAATAACCCATCATTACAAAGTATGGATCCCGTCACCCAGCGCGCTGACCAGCCACCACCATTGTTCCACCACCACAATGACTTGTTAATGAGATCAGATCCATCCCCGCTGGACAATGGCCACCCCCGCCCGTCCCACTGATTTTATTAATTAATTCATTACAATAGAACCTGAGTTTCGGACCACTATCTATTGTTTGGTGATAGTGATTCAGCAGGTTGACCTTATGCCGCCTCAGGGTACAGGATGGACTTATTGTTCTAGGTTGATTTTCGTGGTTATCCTTGTAATGTGATGTGCGGTGCTAGTCGACTGATTTGCTAAGCAGATCATTTCAATATTTATCATTATTCTCAAAAGTCCCTTAGTACCTACTTTAGCATCGGGAAAGTGACAATTCAATATACATAAGATTTACATAAGATTTCTAGATATCGCATGAAATACTGACTGCATCAAACTGGTAACTGAAAACTTTCCAACGTTTGTTTTGCAAAACACGCTCAATTTTAAGGTATACGAGTCAATTATCAAAATATTCTAGTTGGCTTATACTCTCGCCGTAGCTCAATCACTTGCTTCACAGTTGCGGAGCTTTAGTTAGAGAGATGTATAGGTAGGTGCCAATATTTCCGAAACACATCAACTTTTACATATTTCAAAATGTACAGTCAGTCACAGCGATTGTCGCGTCGCAATTTCTCTATTGTTTTTGAAGTACAATGAAGTACTCAGATAAAATAGGAGTCGGCTGGAGTTAGCATATGAATAAAGTGGACAAAAGACCCCTTCTGTCCATAGCGAAATTTTATTAATTGTGCTTTGTGATAGGGCTGTGCGCGCTCGAGCTGAATTTTCATCAGAAATCGTTAATGAAATAGTCATATGGATGGACAATCGTTTTTTGTATGCGCTGTGTGTTTATCAACAAAACTCATCATTGAAAAATGGGGTACAAGTGGCCAATTTTACGGGTATTGATTTAAACCAAACATACTCCTCCATTTGAGGAAAACACACAGGATTGCTTATGACTACCAAAACATGATAAGATCACACAACAGTAGATAGGAAAATCATAGATATATGAAACGAATATCCATAACTTCTTTTCCACATTTAACCAAAATATCCGCCCAACAAACAACATTTTCATCAACCCACCTTTGTGCAGAACTCCGCACCGATTCATGCAGATGCAGCATATATTATTCAAAACGAAGTAAGGAAACATGACCAGTAAAATTCAATTTTAATATTGCATCGTATCTAGTGAGAGATTGAATTTTGATACGTCTCGTATGCGTCCCAGAGATTCGCCCCTGCGGCCGCCATTGAGCGTCGCCCGGGCGTAGTGCACATTGCAACGATACAGACACGTACTGTGCAAAAATGTTTTACATGTAGTATTTTTCCTTTTTTTTGTTTGTTTTTTTTTTGGTGGTGTATTACATTTGGAGGTTTTGTTAGGTGAGGTGCTATTGTGAACAAAGTTTTAGAAAAAGTGTACTCGGAATTTTGAACTAGGCACTGTTACTTAGTATGATGTATGTCTGTGCACTGTAAGTTTTTATTGAAGGTAATTTTCCACTTATGTAATTTTTGATAGGAGATAAAGGAAAAAAAGAATGTTTGCAATTTCATGTAATTTAAATAGGTCCATCATTGAAATGATTATGGTATATAATTATATATTATACATGTCAGATATAATAAGTAGCAATTTCTCCATCTCTCATCTTGAGATTTAGTGTATATCACGTAGATATACAAAATAATTCAGGTTGGAAGCAGTGTACCTCGAAATAATGATTTCATACATATTGAACCGTAATATTGTCCCAACAGTAACAGTCCGACACACTATGCGATTCACCACCGGCTTTGCAGAAATCATAAAGGCGAGAGATCAAACGACGGCCGGCCGGTCTTTTTGACCCCGATAACGAAATGATACTCTCCACGGGGCGGACTCACGAGGACCTCGTCTGCCGAATTAGCAAGTATTGTCTGATTTCATGTGTAGATCTTTGAGATGGTGTTACATTTCATGTACAAATTGGTACATATTGTCGAAGAAATTGAGAACAGGATCCTCAATCGTCCAAGTTTCTCTGGATGATAGAATTTTCATTTTGGTTACTTTGGTTGTTATGTCTTGTTAACATTTTTAGTGATGTTAAAACACAGGCAATACATTTTGGTAGACGGCTTTCGAAACTCTTATCAGCTAATGAATACATACATAAGTGTATGAGATTAATAGAGTGAAGGCACGCGGCGCAGGCCGACAAGGCCGGCTCCATGTCAAGTTCGGAGCCACCTCGTACAGCGCAAAGCGGCGCTACTGTAACAATAATGGCTCGGCCCCCATTGTTTGGGCCCGTGGCACATTACGCTTTTGTCTCTGCCCTCTCCCGTTCCTCACAATGCGGCCAGGAAACAAGTGAGCCTTTATTTCGCCTCTTTTTGTCTCGGAGTATCGCTGCTTATTGTCTTCATTCGATTGTTCGGGCCTCTTCAGAGGGCACATTGTTGTGGACTCCGTCGTTAGTGCTGAGTTGGCGGATGTGCAATGTTCTAAGTGTCGTTTGAATTTTAATACGACGGAAAGTGTGGTAGGTTGGGAGCTCGCTTTGTGATAGTGTCTTGTCTCGTTCAATGACACGGTGGCCGTGCTCTCCTTCGTGTGGTTTGTACGTGGAGGTATTCAGTATTGTTTTCGGAAGTCAGTTCCTGTATGCTCAATATGCTTTGCACATATAGGGATTATCGATGACCAAGCCATCAATGTAATTGAAAAGAAAAGTATTTTCAGGACCAGTAGAATTTACACAAATTAGAACATCTACCTGCAGGATCAAGCTGATGTTCAATAAAATACAGCAAGGAGCACCCATCAGGAACTCAATAACGTTCAAAATACTACAGTGCGATATGCATTTCAGGAATGCAAAATGTTCATGATGCAGAAACGGCGTTTTCCAATTTCCGATGCATCTGCCGTTGAAATAATGTCACAGCTACTGTGAACAATACAAAAATGTAATTTATTCCACAGATATATATTACGTGGTACAAAATAAGTTCAGTAGTGAAAATGTATTGAAGTATTGGACATCAATTTAAACGATTGGTGGTGTACGAATAGACTTATGAAACATTAGACACACTAATGCCTATACAAGAGCCAAAAGCCTTATAAAACGTATTCCCTTAATTTCCTGGTTTGTTAAACTTTAATTCGTCGAAACCAGTTTCATTTTCCGGTTCAAGCCTTGCACCTCATCACACGCGGAAACTTTGATGGGACATTTTTTTCTTCGATTGTATTTCTATAATAGGGAGAGGCATGTATATTGATCATATCGATATCCAGCCGTGTTTATCTGCAAATGATACAAGCTCAAGCTCCTCTAGTTAGCATTGTTCGCGGCTCCATTGTGCGACTCGCTTTGTTCAGGCACGCTCCGTTTTTTCCCTTTCGCCTTCGAAACGGCGCTGAAAAACTAAGGGCCGGACTACAAGGGTTGAGGTGTAGCTCTGTGTTTACATTATCAGGGTTTTGTCTTGTGTTAAGGAGGTTGCAATAAAATGTGGGTTGTGTTTGTTCTTTTGGTGTAGTGAATTGAAATTTATTTTCCCAGGTCATTCAGCTCTGCTCTTTCAACTCTTGCTCTTCTGTGTGACGTCATTAGTGGTTGATAAGCGTTTTCTTATTTTTGCTTGGCTATTTTCTATCTCCGAGAAGAAGGCAGTTAATGTTTCATTAAAGTGTACTTTCACAGCCTGCTCATTCAAAGGCTGACCACAACAATACCTACTTTACACGCACGCCACAAAACATAATCCCTTCTATGAATCCTTTGGATTTGGTATCCGACATCCGTACAACACAGCGGCGTATGAATAGACACCGTTGAAATATTCTCTAACATTGTGAGTTCTTTACAAAATCGCCTACACTCGTGTGTCGCCTCGAAACACCATTCATATTTCCCGCGTTTTCCATACACAATATTACGACTTTGTGAGGCGGCGCGCTTCTCAAGTCTCCAAATATAGTCCATTGACGAGCTGCGAGCAAACTCGCTATAGCGAATTAACACTATTCATGGGAAGTTTTGAAAGAGGACTACTCTCATACAATTTGGTCGCATTCATAAAGATTCACTCCTTAGCTAGCTCGATGAATAGATTTATGAAACGTTTTATACAAGAATACGCTATCCGAGATAATTTCGACGTTTGTTGTCGTTTGTTTTTTATGTTGTGAAGCAATTATGAGTTAAATTACTGCGCTATTAGCTGGCCCTCTAGTAGATGAGGCAAGGAACAATTACGTTGGCGACAATAGTTCGCATTGTGAGGCTATCGTACTAGAAACAGTTGTTCCAGGCGCTGGTAAAAGAATGCTCGGTGGAGCGGCGTGGAACAAAAGCTGGTCCAATTGTGTTACCAGCCACCCGCTTTTTGTGACCCGCCAAATAGGAAAATGAGTTGAATGGGAAATTCTTTGGAAACTGGTTTTACTTTAGTTGTTTAATATTTTTACACTGTGGAGGTACTTACGTGGGAACTATTTAGGGAAACTTTTTACGCGGTTATTATGTGAACAGAGCTGTTCTGTGGATAGAATAGAATAATAGTTTATTTGCAACGGAATGTAGGTACAATAATATTAATGATTTGTATTTTCGGCTGCATAATCCTTCACTGAATTTAACGTAAGTCCTCAACACTACAGTATCATGCAGACTGATTGAAAGGTAGGTAATTTGTCTTATTAGACGAGCCTGGTAATATCTTGCCCCAGCTTTTCAACCGACTTCCCAAAAAGGAGGAGGTTCTCAATTCGGCCGGTACTTATGTTCTTTTTTTTTCTATGTATGTACATCGATTACGCCGAGGTTTATAGACCGATTTACGTGATTCTTTTTTTGTTTGACGCGGAATAGCTGCCAGTTGGTCCCATAGTCAGGTCAGGATCTGATGATGGAAACCCTGAGAAATCGAGGGCAACTTTCGAAAGTTGTAAGCATACATAAGGTTAAACCTTGATACTCATATGTATGTCTGATAGCACTATTCAACAGTGAAGGTTTGGAGCTGACCCGATGATGGAGACCAAAGAAGGTCGAGTTAACTCGACAACTGAGTCTGTAAACTACCTCGTGTTTGGGCTTATATTGTTTGTATTGACGAGACCTTTGCAACAGTGAAGGTTTGGAGCTGACCTGATGAAGTAGACCAGAGAAGGTCGAGGGAGCTCGACAACTGAAAATGAAAACTACCTCGTGTTTGGGCTTATATTCTTCGTATCAATGAGAACTTTCCAGTTATGTGGATAGTGACCTATTCGTTTCACTGAAAAGCTGAAAATAAAAAACTTTTTTACAAAAAAATATAACCGACTTCCCAAAACACTAAAAAGCAAAAAAAAAAACTAATTTTAGGTGCATCAGCCTAGAAGTCGGTGGCAAAATTAACTTAGGGACATCCATTAGACACCGACTTCGAGGCCGATGCACCTAAAATTAGTTTTTTTTTGCTTTTTAGTGTTTTGGGAAGCCAGTTATATTTTTGTTAAATATATTTAGTTACTTATCAGTTTATGCAGTATCTTCAATTCTTCACACATGAAAGACAAGAAAAAGAAAATAAGTTATACAAACTCCTAATAGGTACCTACTTACAATCAATAGTGCAAGCGTAAATCTGAAAATCGATCTCACAGCATGACAGCGCTACTTTATACATAAGTAAACTAAAACAGTATATGAAAGAGCTTCCTATCATTCCACCATAATATATTAATAAAAGTCACAAACAGACCTTTCAGCCATCTTCCAGACCGCCACTGAATGGTGTTAATTTACTACTGAATTGCCAACTCCCGAGTGTGAGATTTCAATGGAAGATTCGGTCGACATCACAAGCACGAAATTCTATATGGAAAATGTGGAAATATAAATAGAGGCTGCAAAAAGCGACTCGAAAGGAGGGTGATTTTCTAAAGGCTTCAGCCGTTTTCAATGGACCACTGTTTAACATTACTCATTGAGCGATACCTATTTTCTGATTCCTATTCAAAATATACGAGAGACTCCTTGTAAAAACAGGTACTCTCACGTAAAAAGGCAATAGGGAACTTTTAAACATCTTCACTCGCCAAGAAACTCGGTTTTGTTCTTCTATTTCAAAGTGAAGTCTTACTTACATTAAAAAGAAGTTCAGAACAATAGTCCTGGCTGGAAAGAAAATAGCCTGTTCAGATGCTATTCAACTGTCAAAGAGTCTAAGTTGAAAGAGGTTGTTTATTGAAAAAAATATAATAAGGAGTTTTTAATGCGTGTTGTTGGATTTGTTGGTCTGTGCTTTATACGTCAGGCATGTCATTGTCATAATCTAGATGTAACACTGTAAATTACTATTTACAAAATCAATAATTAGTGAAATGGTCATTTAAATCTATGGCATAATATCCGAATGAAAACGTAAACCAAACAGCAAACAGCAACATTTGTAGAAATGAGAATGTTTTATACTCTCTACAAAGCCCATGGAACTTGAGTGTAAGATAGGAATTCTTGAAAACATTGGTCAACTATGACATTTACTTTAAAGAAGCTACCTAGCAGTGCTCCTTCAGTTGTACCATCGTATGAGGCCAGAGAACTGCGCTCAAGATGGTGGCTTAAAGCAACATTCTTCATTGTAATCTTAGTTGTTCAAGTAAGCTTTTTACTTTTCTACTTCTGGAAATATGGGACTTCGGGCGATAAACTTTACTGTCCTAATTTGACTTTATATAATCTCTAATATAATTTCTGTGCAATAAGATAATTTATATAAATAGATGTTTATTAACTTGTTTATTTGTCATTATTATACAATAAAGATATGGTCTTGTCACGTTATTTCGTATATTACTTTTCGTTATAATCTTTGGTATATACATATGTATTCTCATTTATTATGAATAACAGTTATAATCCATACCTATTTACCGTTATTTACCGTTTCTCTATAAGGTTACTGCCTGCATAGATAGGAAGATACCTAATTCAGTTAGGAACACGAACTTACAGCGAAAAAATTAATCGCACATCCTCTTTTGCGCAACGCAACTCAAAGGATTTCGATAAGATCTAGGAAGCAAGAAGGCAGGTATAACAGGAATATGTGGCATATTATGTACTAGCTTCTGCCCGCGACTTCGTACGCGGATCCTGTCCCTTATGCCAGCGACTCAAACTTATGTCAGCAAAATCAAAGATCTGAATCGTGTGATATGTTGACTTGAAAACAACGGAATACGCATAGCCATTAGAAACGTTCCATAATTTAATTTTTGTACTTCAACGGCAAAAGCACAGCAGACTAAACAAAACGCTGAGAACTGAACCGTAAAAGACGTGACCATAGGGATAAAAGTTGTGATTCTAATTAGTCCGCATTTAAGTTGTGTGTGGCAAAAATATTACACGTATTATTACGTTAAAAAACATTAAATGTTACTGAGACGACAAAGTCGTGATGACTTAGTAGAAGTCGTGGTGGTATAGTGGGTAGAGAACCAATCTCTCAAGTATGAGCGTACGTCCTGCCAATGCAACTTTTCTAAGTTCGTATGTACTTTCTACGTATATTTTGGATACCAATGACCGTTATTTGGAGGGGATGTTAAACTGTAGGTTCCGGCTGTCATTGAACATTCTTGGCAGTCAGATGCCAGTAAGTCTGGCCAGTTTTACCAAGGGGTGTTGGGTTGAGCGGGTAACCGGGTTGTGGAGGTAGGTCAGATAGGCAGTCGCTCCTTGTAAAACACTGGTACTCAGTTGCATCGTGACTGGAAGTCGACTCTACACATAATTGGGACAAAGGCTCTTGAGATATTAACGACAATAATAATGAGATATAAGCACCGCAGGACATCTGAGGCTGATGACGGGGAGTAGCGACCCCGCGGGGCTATATATACTGAGTTCTCCAGGGAGAGTATACTGTCCCCCATCTCCGGCCGGTCGGAGTGAACCATGACGGGGGTAGGTCTCACGCCTCTGGCTTGGTTTGGCCGTCCAGAGTGGAGTCGCTAGAGCAGGGTTAGTAGCCCTGCTCGGAGGATAGGTGCCTCGTGGTAAGTGACCCACAGGGAGCGCGTAATCTGCGTTTAAAATCCGCCGAGGTATCCTCACAATTCAGCCGCTTATGTCCCTGTTGCCCTCTTGTTGCTATTCAGTGACTGATTCCCGGGGGCCTAGTAAGTGAGCTGGCGAGTCTCCACCTGCCATTTTTACCATTTCACCATTTTTATATGTACCTATCTAATACATTGTCATCGGCAGGTGCCATAGTTCCCGCAGTTTCCCCATTCCTAGTCCATTAGCATCCCATCACAATAGCCCAAGTAGTTTTCATCGACAGTTAGCAATGGTATAGCACAGAACCGGGGATTGTCTTTTTTTTTAACGACGTCCACCGGGGATTGTCCTTGGGTTTATTTCTATAGTATATAAAGGGATAATCGTCGGTTTTGTGTCACCATTTCATTAAAGTTGTCTCAAAAGGGCTTCAGCGTGTTGGCTTCGACCCTACGTTTGCCTCCCAAAAATTCGGAACTCTGTAGTCCCGAGGTCTGGAAGAGACATTCAAAATAATAATGAGATATAACGCAACAAATTCGGAGAGTGGGGGCTCGTGCCGCCACGTCTAGGTATGTATAATTTGTACTAAGCAGTGACTTAACACAAAATTCAAGCGTGTTATATCTTCGTTATTATTTGTTTGTGAGAAGGAGAAAAGAAAAAATACGTGTCCATTATTTTAGGGTTATCTAAAAGACGGACTAATTACTTTTTTTGATTCACCATACCTATTTCATATTCATTTCTATACATTTCAAGTGTAGTATTGCTCTTGAAGTTCCACATCAGGTGTTCCAGATCTTCAATGTATATACGTCAATAGAGAGTGCTTATCAGATTGAACCACTTTTGCTAAAACGACACACCTCTATATGCTATAGTCTAGCTGGGCTCCTGGGGTTCCACATCAGGTGTTTTACATCTTCAATTTTTATAAGTCAACAGAGAGTGCTTATCAGATTGAACAACTTTTGTTAAAACGTCACACCTCTATATGCTATAGTCTAGCTGGGCCCCTGGAGTTCCACATCAGGTGTTTTAGATCTTCAATTTGTATAAGTCAATAGAAAGTGCTAATCAAATTGAACAACTTTTGCTAAAACGTCATACCTGTACATGGTACAGAAAAGCTGGGCTCTTGGGGTTCCACATCAGGTGTTCCAGATCTTAAAATTTATTATCTCAGCTAAAAATGCTCATTACATGAAACAATTTTTGCCATGGCACCATTTTTGTATCTCTTATAGTTTTGTTGGTCTGTTGGTGTTCTGCATCAGGTCTTCAAGTTTCGAAGATAAATTATAGCCTATATGTTGACCAGGCTTAATACTGATACAACAAAGAAAAAATTATTGAAATCCGTTCAGTAGTTCGGAAGATTAGCGTGTACAAACAAACAGACATACAGACATACAGACAAACAGACAGATTTTTTTTTTTGGATTTGTGCTCCATTACTGTTTCTAAACCCCACCCAATTATTATTTTTTTTAAATATTCAATGTACAGACACAGTTTTTTTACAGATTTATTATATGTATAGATAGACTAGCTTCTGCCAGCGGTTTCACCCGCATCCCGTGGGAACTACTTCCCGTACCGGGATAAAAAGTAGCCTATAGCCTTCCTCGATAAATGGGCTATCTAACACTGAAAGAAAGGGAAATGCCCATTTGATAAAGAAGGTTTGGCCAAGTAATGCCCAAGAAAGAAACAAGTTGTAGGCATTAGAGTTGACATCGTAGATAACGAAATAACTAAAAATGTTTACATAGAACTTGGTGGAACATCACAAACTGTAAACAGAAAATAATGCTAAAAATACATACATATATTTTTTAAGTTTTTATTCAATCCAATACTTAAAAAATATCCAGTACTGAATCCAATGTAAAGCCAAGGTCGTCATCGGGGGCGGGTACGGGGTCCATAATCGTAAACATTCGTCGAAATATCAGAAACGCAGTAAGAAAAGATACAAGTCGTAAGAGCACAGCACAAACCAAATTGTGAAATACGAAACGTCAACGATAAACGTCAACAAACAAGAGCATTAGGGATGGGACGTAGGATCAATTTATCGAAAAATCTATATTTGTCATAAACCGAAAACACGGAATCCTTGAAAGGAGTCGCATAAAATCGTGTTTAAAGGTACATCAATCACCAAACATTTTGTTTAATGATAACAATACAATGAATATATATTTACAAATATTTTTTTTAGTTTATTAGAAAATATTTAAAGAAAATCGATTTTCAAGAACCGGTTTTTAATAAATCGACTTTTTCAATATGGGTTTCAATCCCTAATTCTCTATTTTGACAAGACTGTCATGATCGTTACAGCGGAAGCGGAAGTATTTTAACAACTGAGTTCTGAATAATTTCATCTTTTTTTTTCCGGGGTTTTTTATCAGATAAATACTCGCAATATTTAAATTAATTATTTAGTATTTTTATTGTATTTATCACATAGATGGGCAAGTACTTGGCCAAGAATGGGCATTTCCCTTTCAAATCGGACCAGTAGTTCCTGAGATTAGCGCGTTCAAACAAACAAACAAACTCTTCAGCTTTATAATATTAGTATAGATTACGTTACGTTACGTTACAGCCTTTTTATCGTCCCACTGCTGGGCACAGGCCTCCTCTCACATGGAGAAGGATTGAACGTTAATCACCACACTTGCTTAATGCGGGTTGGTGTTTTCAAACTTATTGGTCCAGGTATCCTCAAAATGTTTTCCTTCACCTTTTTATCAGCTATTGGTGTCCAAGATATACGTAGAAAGTACATACAAACTTAGAAAACTTGCCTGTCAATGGAATCGAACCCACGCACTTGAGAGGTTGGTTCTTTACCCACTAGGCCACCACGATTTATATACCTGATATAATGTATTACATCAAGAAAAAACTTCAACGATCCTATCATTCTTGTCTACGAATTCACCTCACGCTCGTGTGAAGAACATATTTCGAGTCAAATGAGTGACTAGGCCCTAATGAGTGCGTCAAAAAATAACCGGCTCATGAATGTCAATAGGATGAAGATGTGGCTGGCAATCAGCGCCCCGCGGCTTTTAATTTCACTCTATTCACATATTTTGCTCACTATACAGTACTCTGTACACGTTGATTTTGGTTCAGTAGGTTTAATTCAATAAAGGTTGAACTAGGAAGTTGGTGAAAATTTGGGATAGTAGGTTCGTACTGATATGAAGTCTCTTAAAGTATGAATTCCTTATTTTACAGGAATTGCTTTAAAAGACCAGCAGTTGCCCTCTGTAACGTTAAGTAGGCATCTCGTTTAATTTAGAGTTATTATTTTTATTCACTATTATAATTCACTTAAACTGTTCATATAAGGCAATTCAAGCATATTAATTGAATGGTATCACCCTTAACGAGTTACGCAAATTTATGCCAAGCAAAAGCTATTTATTAAAGTGTACATAACACCCTATTGTTTTGCAGATGCATATCTATCATAAATATCAGTAGCTGTATCGGCCCACCTATTCAACAATGAAAATATTATAAAGCAACAAAGGCGCCACAATCCCGTCTTTATTTTACACTGTGGAACATCGGTCCGTGGAATTCGTAATTTCTTTGATTCCCGCCTATTGTGCGACTGATAAAAGAGACACTTTTCAGTTGCTCCCGTCTGAATGAATACACCCATTATGGCTACACAAAAGTGGATATTCCAAACAAAAACATCATTGCCGCGGTTATTACGGCGCGTAAAAAACAATTCAGACTATATTCCATTATGATTTCGAACAATGTAGTTGGTAAAATTGTATTTTGTCGCGAATAATGTTGGATCGACGAGGCGCCAGGATTTATTGTCGCTGTTAAAATTTATTCTATATTTTTTTTTTATAAAAGAGATTGGTGGATCGTGATGTAATTATTTATTTCAGTTTATTTATTGTTCTCCCTATTTGTTTCCTGGAATCCTGAAAAGCTGGGATCTCAGAATAACGATGTCTAAGGGTGATGTCACACCTGAATCGGAGATGCAGCTTATCTGATGGTGCTATTTATCTGTACCTACTTATTAATATTACAAAGCCAAGCTGGTCATTCTCATCTCAGAAAACATCGGTGTTAGATAATATCGACGAAAGTGGGGTCTACATTTATATAACTGGGTCTGGGCACTTAAATACGTACACCAATTTTTGCAGTTTTGATCTTAGACCTTCGTCGTCTTATCGCTAAGTAAGAGCGACCTCTTCCAGACAACCATAGGGTGGATTGACTAGAAGGAAAAGGGCATACAGTAGACAGTTAGACACACTTGCTACAGCAATTCGCGTAGGTACCTATTAATAATTGTAATTGTATGACCATAACATACGTAAACTTAACAATAATGAAATATATGAAAATGGCCAATGAAAATGGAAAATACAAAAGAAGCCTCTTATGATGTTTGGGCAAATAAAGTACTTGACATCGTCTTGAGAGTTCATCGTGTAATTTTTATTAAAGCTGAATAATTATGGCCTAGTTTAAGTGGTTACCGATAAAGACGTGGGCATCGGAGAGCACATTAATGTCGGTCCTGCGCCTGATCTCTCTCCGGTCGTGTCGGATTGCTGTCCCATCGGGCTATGAGAGTAAAAGAATAGTGAGTGCACTTGTGTCTGCGCAAATGCTCGTGCACTATACTATGTCCTGCGCAGCTGGCTGATCTCCTTATATGAGAACAGCCACCGTGGTTAAAGATATCTGCCAGATAGACCTGAGAAAACAAAAGTTTATAGTTTATGTGTCAGATAAGTTTCTAATAGGCTATCAGAGACTTTACCAGTTACCAGCCCATACAGCCATTTTTGGTCGCAGATATGATAAAGATGTAACAAGTCGCAACAGTTTCGTAACTGGTACGACACAACGTGACTGTGTAGGGATTAGCTTTTATGTGTTGTAACGGTTCAGTAAAAATGTGACGGAAACTAAATTCAGTAACTTTGTGTGGTCGCTGTTTCGATACTTTACAGCTTAATTTGTAACGACACATTTTAGAAACTTTGCGTTTGGTTTGTAACCAGTGTGCAATGTTGACACAATTGTGTTGTAACTGGGTAGTAACATGTGTAGTCGATGTTCCAGAACACTTTAACACTAACTTGCATATATAAAAACATGACGAGAGCCAGTTATTCTCAAACTGTCTATGTTTTCTGCCGTTATCAACCATTTAATGAAATTTAAAATGAGTAAACAACCAAAAACCTTACGTAAATTCCGATGGACTTCAACTTTTTACAGAAGAGTTAAAAAAATAAGTAGGTACATAGGTACGTCCCAAAATATCTTATTATATATTTTTTCATGATGTTGCATTGTTGGTAGGGCAAATTGACGGATACCCATTTTATTGAACTTAAAACTTATTCTTTTCTAGGCCATTTACAGGAAAACAGTACGGAATTTCGTACCGAGGAGCTTAGTGGTATAGTCCCTAGTGCCAAAGTTTCAACTTTCGAGCTCCAAATTTTTCCATAGCCATATTAGTATTTTATTAGTATACTATTTTAGCCATATTTTTCGACATGAGTAAGGCTTTTGATTTTGTAGATCATGAGATCCTGCTCTACAAATGTGAAAAATATGGCATCAGAGGTGTAGCTCTAGACTGGATAAAAAGTTTTCTGTCCAATCGTAAACAATGTGTTGAAATTACTAGTTTAAATGATAGTCATGAATGCAGTGCACACAGATCTTCATACAAGGTCAATAAATATGGCGTTCCACAAGGGAGCGTTTTAGGCCCCTTGTTATTCTTACTATATATAAATGACTTACCAAATTCAATAAATTGTCAAAGTGTTTTATTTGCAGACGACATATCCATAATAGTACCGTTTAAGGATAAAGAGACAACTCACAAAATTCAAATAAGTAACGAAGTAAAATCAGTGTTAAGGTGGTTAAACGCAAACAAACTAAAAGTAAATCTTTCAAAAACAAAATTCATAAAATTTGGCACAAGTAAAAGTAAACAGCTTGATAACAAATCTATTAAGATAAATATAGAAAATGACAAGATAGAAGAAGCTGAAAGTATAAAATTTTTAGGTATGATTTTGGATAGTCTTTGTAACTGGAAACAACATATAAATGAGGTTAGCGTCAAATTAAGCAAATTTGTCTACGCCCTTAGAAAGCTCCATACCATATCTGATCAAAAAACTGCAGAAATAGCATATAGAGGCTATGTGGAATCAATCCTAAGATATGGGCTAATAATATGGGGAAATTCGACTGATGTTAGCCAAGTCTTTATTGCGCAAAAAAAATTCTTGAGAGCTATTTGTGGAGTGAGCCCACTTGAATCTTGTAAACCTTTATTTAAAAAACTAAATTTACTGACTTTGACTGGCATGTATATTCTTGAGATATCAGTATTTGTAAAAAAATATAACGAATTTTTCAAATTCAAAGGGGATCATGTTACTAAATACAGACCAAGAGATCCTACCAAAATAATGATTCCTTTTTGCAGAACAACCCTCCATAAAAAGAATGTCTACCACATGTGCATTACAATATTTAATAAATTACCTAAAAGCCTAAGAGAACTCCCCCTTAAATATTTCAAACGGAAGCTAAAGAAATGGCTGATACAGAAGTGTTTTTATACGCTAGATGAATTTATGCAATGTAAAATTGATGAATATGATTATTTGTAAAACCAAAGGAAATGTAATAGCTATTGTATATTTATATTGAATAATATTAAGTAGATTTTAAGCAACCATAATTTGTATAATTAAAATACTAGAAGAAAAAAAAAATGTAATTATTATGTATGTATAAATATTTGCATGCCAAGTTAGGCAGAATGTAGCTAGAACTTTTAACCATGGTAAAAACTGGTACCACCTATGTTTTAAGCAAATAAATGTTTCTTTCTTTCTTTCTTTCTTTCCAAATCGCTGTTTTTTTCTTTTTCTCGGCCAAAAGAAGACGTCTTCGTCTTTAATCAGAATTAATATTGCTTGATTAATACCGAGTACCCCAAGTACTCGGTACAAGCGATATTAATTCTGATGAGCCTTCTTTGGTTAGAACAATGCAAAAAGGCATCTTGATAAAAACTTTGGAAAACACTGTAACCAAATGTTAAGAGAAACCATCTTAAAAATCTAGTAATTTTGTAACAACTTACCGTAACATGTCGACACGTGTCAACACATTATCGTAAGCTTGTGACTAGTTGCGACGAGCATATTTTTCATAACAAACATGAAAAATTATTTTTCATAGTTCATTATTTATCAATTTTATGAGTAAATCTTGCTAAAATAATTTGTATTAGGATTAAAATATTTGATATTGTATTTAAATGGAAGCTTTTGAGCACTCGATGTGCATCATTTTATATTTTTATTTTATTTAACAAAAGTTTTTCTTTCGCCAGAATTATTAAAACATAATATTACGGTGGCGCGTTGGAAATATCAACATATTCAACGAAATTACACAGTAAACTTTTTTTCCCAATAAGATTTGAGCATTATAAACCATATTAATTAATGAAAACTAAAACTTCTTTAACTTACCTTGAGTTAAACTCAAGGTAAGTAAACCATCAATATGGGATTTCTTGTATTTTGTATTATTTCGTCGTGTCACTCACGCACGAGCCAACGAAATTGATCGAACGAATGAATGATTGAATGATTAGTGCGAACTCTGGTTAAAATATGGTAACAATGTTACGACACGGCGACGTAAATTAGAAACTAAATGTTACTTGTTTATTGTGTCGAGATCTTCCCCATTTTTAGTTGCAGCGACGGCGCTAACACGGAACGTCGACGAGATTATGTTTCGAGATAGATCAGTGTCGACGCTAAGTGTCGAAACGGTTACGTTATGTTCGCAAAAATGGTTATATGGGAGTGACCTAAAAACTAAACTAGCCATAAAAGTTATTAGGATTTATAATCATGTTTATATACCGGCCTCTCTCCTCTCGAGTTTTAGTGACAACGTGGTAATAACGACCGTTTTCAAAGAAATTTACTACTAATCTATAGATATATATAGATACCTTAACTATGCCTAACTCCAAAATGTTACACCAACAGTAGGTACCTATGTTAGATCAAATGACGAACACATTGAAGGACTCCGCTATTGTAGGATTAAATGTGTATTAGATATAGGATAAAATATTTCATTAAAATTAGCACACTGTATACCTGTAACCTGTACCACATGTACCACATGTAAGTACCTAATTTGAATGGCTAATTAATTGTAAATAACTCCAATATTTTGTTGTTATAATTGTTATTATAATTTTCTTATATTTAATTTGGAACCATTAATCGTACCCCGTAGTCGTACCGGAATCTTTACAATATCAATCGTCACTACTGCCAGTCAAAAAAGTTTGATAACCAGGCTTACCAAGAGGTATCGAGTTGCCTATGAACTGGATGAAGGAGTGCAGATTGGCAATCGCTCTTTGTAAAACACTGATATCCCAATGTAATTACGAAAGGGTTAGGTAGATGATATTAAGAAGGCATTATTGGCTTGGGAAATCATCAGATAATCCGTATTGAACTGTCTTGCAGCAAGCATGATTTGTGAATAAAAAACTTGTAACTGAAAGGGTACCCATCTACTGGATTCTACGTTTTTTACTGGCTGTTACATTGGTAAGTCAGTCTCAAATATTTCCTAAATGATTGAGAAGAGAATTTGGAAATTCCTTAGCACATGGATGTAACAAGTAGCATTATAAATATTAAAATATCGTTCCGGCTTTGCACGGTCCTAAAATTGAAATTTAGACCTGAGCCCATTCGGGTCCATAACTGAAAACTGACTTCAGAAAAGAACTAGTTACGCCATCTAGCGGTAGTTTTAGAAAACAATTGCAGAGCTTTTCGACGTCAGCGCCATCTGTTGAGCAGTTGCTTCAACAATGTTCTTCGGAAGTAAAGCTTACTCGCTGAATAAGCAGATGGCGCTGCGTTGAATCTTGGGAAAATGAAACGCCGCCTTTTTCTTTCTACGCTCGGCAGCGGAATTCACGATGTTCACTCTGCTTGAAAGATGGCGTTTAAACTGAGGCGGGCGTCCATTTTGTAAATAAATAGACATTGTTTACCGCTAATCTAGACAGCGAGTGCGAACTGTCTAAGGACAGCATGCTAATATTATATTACTTTTATCAAGCTCAATACATTTATCCATCCCATTTATCATTTAATTTTCTTTTGTTGATAAGGTTTTCGAAACCCTTTTATTAGTAAGCAAGAAAGTACCAAAAGGATTCATAGGTTTTATTATGTTATTATTTTAATGCAGTATCAGTATTTATTATCAGCGTGATAACATTTATTACACGGTCATCGTGTGTCATACTTAAGTAGGTAGTTATCAATCAATGATTAATTAACATAAAAACAATTCAAATTAATGATTTTATTAGTTTTTTTTTTAACACAAGAAGTCGAGGTCATAATTTTTTTGCTTATTATTAGACTTCCCTTTCTTTACAAAAATATTTTTTGAAGTGATTAAATAGAAAATAATTAATTCCACACTTAGGACCTTTTCTGCTCTTGTTTTTGTAAACTTTTTTGGACCTGCAGTAAATTAAAAATAGCGAAAAGAAAACTACTTTTCGTTTAGTCTTTCTTGGTACTTAGGTACCAAAATGTTTTGTATGGATTTTGATAGTCTTCTAAAACAAAACCCTGAAAAAAATAAATGTGCGGCTGTAGCACGCTGTAGGTCTGTAGGTACCTACAGACAGCTAATTGTTTTTAATCTTTTATTTCCGTTTTTAATAATCTAAGTACTTCAGTTCCGTCACAGATTATATAATAGTTACTACGTAGTTCCGTTTCGAAATAATCTACTTAAGTTCAAAAGTTAACTATGGAGCCCTAATTTTTATATTTTCATACGCTTTCTTTGCTCCCAAGCAACACAATCTTCCAGCCTCCCAACTACTCCCAAGGCACTATTGACGCAGTGGTTCTGAGTTCAAACGCAGATTCCTGATTAACCGCGTTCGGTTCTCGAACGGGAACAAAGAGATATAGTAGTAATGTCATGGTCCGAAGGTTCTCAGTTCGAGGCTGTAATCTAGTCGGAACAGGAACTAACGAAAGACAAAACAAAAACTTTTCAGATAATGGCACACCTACCTACATAGGTACTTATTTTACAGGTCAAACTGAGAACCTCCTTTTTCGTAGTTGGTTAAAACATTAGTCGTGGTGGCCTAGTGGGTAAAGAGCCAACCTCTCGAGTAGGTATGAGGGAGTGGGTTCGATTCCAGGTCAGGCAAGTACCTACCAATAGGTACAACTTTTCTAAGTTTGTATGTACTTTCTGAGTATAGGTATCTTGGACACCAATGACTGTGTTTCGGATGGCACGTTAAATTGTAGGTCCCGGCTGTCATTAAACATCCTTGGCAGTCGTTACGGGTAGTCAGAAGCCAGTTAGTCTGACGCCAGGCTAACCATGGGGTATTGGGTTGCCCGGGTAACTGGGTTGAGGGGGTCAGACGGGCAGTCGCTACTTGTAAAACACTGGTACTAAGCTGAATCCGGTTAGACTGGAAGCCGACCCAAACATAGTTGGGAAAAAAAGCTCGGGAGATGACTTTTTTCGGCACAGAAAATACAAATTCCACTTTTCGTTATGATGCTTTAAATGATGGTGACTAATATCAATTAGAGTCTAGATCTTAGTCATTTAAGCATCATCCTTTGTGCTAAAAATATAGGTAGGTAGGTAAGTTACTGGGGTCATTAACATTTTACTAGCATACAACCTTGATGCGACCGCTTTTTTTTATTTGGACTTCGTTTCTATTTGCGGAATGCCGAAAAAATATACAGATTAGATACCTATTAAAATCATCTTTTTATTACCTACTCAAGAATCTGGTGATATCTGGCTGTTTTTGCCACTCCTGTACCAATAGGTAAGTACTAACGTACGTTGGGGTTATCGCGGGCAGATTACGGATACAGAGATCAATCAATAAAAACGAAATACGCAAACAGTAACATATACCTACCTATAGGTAGACACCTAGACATTGCACCTCATTTAGAATAATTATTAACCAATGCAATAAAACACTGATTGCAGCGGAATATTCCAACATCAAACTTTCAGGGCCATATTTCACAAAAATGGTGTAGCAAAGCAATCATGGAACGGAATGACGTAAGCTCTAATAAAATGTAAACAAACCACATTATCTTTACTCGCTGGCAAACAATAACATGTAATACATAAGTAGGAAAAATGTTCAAGCATTTTAATTTATGTAAACCAATTCGTAAACATGATTTCGTCGTCATTGTGTCTCTAATTTCTGCTTGTTGGCTATACGCCTGAAAATACATGTTTACGTCAAGAAACGTGACCAACTTTATTAGTAGCTGGGTAGCTTGTCTCTGGCAAAATTATATCACATGCAGGAATAAAAAATAACACAGTTATTTTCATTTTGTACAGTCATTACACAAAGTGCTATTTGTAGCTGACCGTAGGCGTTTGTGATGATAAACACTTGAGGAATATTCGGGAGATTTTACTTTGTTCAACAGATTTTGAAGTAAAACAGCAAGTTACATATAAAAATATTTTATTAAAAACATTTTGGTAACATTTAATAAGAACACTTAGGTAAAAATAAATCGACCTCAAAATCATTTCAAAAGAACAGCCTGGACTGGAAGTTCACGGAGGAAGCCGGAACAGCAAAAACTAAAATAAATAAAAACAATGATAACACTCTAGGCAGAGACATGTCTAATTGACAACCAGAATTAAGGCATCGCAAGAATAATTATTTAAGTACGATAAAATACCTACGTCTATTATTATAATTACAACAAATAAACGCCTAGATTGTAACGTTCAGTTGTGTATGCGCCGCGCCGTCCCGCCGGTGACCGCGGGCGGGCGCGGGCGGCGGCGCGCGACCCTGTACAAGTCTCTTGGCAGGGACTTACATCGAGTATTATTGCCACTAACATTATTCACTTCATTCACGAGACATTTGCTTGCCACTACGCCGTAATTATACACTACTAAATACTAAAACATCCCAATTATACAAAGCTATGTTAAAATTTTACCTAACTAATAATATTAACATCTTCGGCTAATTTTGATACTAGAATGATATAACATCATCTCATATTGTACTCTTAACATTACGCTGGATTATAAATTATAAGTGAGGAATAAAACATGTTACACATAATATTGCAAGCATTACTGAGATTGTGCACGTTACGTGATTTCACTAAAGTAACAGTAATTGAAAACTTAGTGTAAGAAAGGAAGATTGCTTATACTGAAGTTGACAAAGGAGTAGCGGGCTGAGCCCTTACAAACAGCTACGATAAAGGAACAGTCATAAAGATTAAATTACGAGCATTGGCACTTTCAATATTAAATCTTAATTACACTCTCGAAATAGCACTGCATATCAATAACCAACTTAAAAACTAAATTCAGATCAGTCATTTATGATATCACATCAAAATAAACAGGGAAATACATAATATGTGATTATCGATTGGATATACTATATCATATATATTATATTTTTTCAAAAGAGGTATTAATTTTCTTAAGGGTTACTAAAAATATTGAGCTCTGCGCCGCGCGCGACGCACTATATCACCATAATACGAGAACAACATTGAACCAATAAGTTTTGGTACTTGGAGTTCATCTCCGAGTTAATCTATTTCGCTAAACCTACATAATGCTTATCAGATATACGTAATACCCACACGACGCGCACCGCCGCCGCCCAGGCGCCCGCGGACAGGCCCCCAGGCTTTGGCAGCACGCGTCAGGCAAAAAACCCTTCATCCTTATACAATTTTCATTATAAAAATACTGTCATTTGACTACAGTTCAATGAGAAAAAAATATTTATCATATGAATGAACAATAGATATAATACAACATATAGGTAATATTATGTATAATATCATGTATAATGATTTGACTAAAACAAAATAAAATGCATAAAATTGAAATGATTAAAACATTGTAAAATCATTTGAAGACACATAGTAATGGAAGGTACTAAATTGATATTTTAGAAAATTTTGTTAAATAAATAGCACAACAACCAAAATATTTGGCAATGTGGATTAAATAAACATTAACAACTACTACCCTCGGCTGCTAACTTAAACAAAACTGGAATGCAAATATTGCATCGCACCTCGGCCTCTCTTGTTGTCGCGCCGCGCGGGAGCCACTCGGCCGGCCCAGGGACTACTAAACTTAAGGAGACATTCACAACAAGAGCTAGTCTATTAAACTGTGCGTATCGCTCCAAATACTTTCCTTTGAACTACATTCGATTGCAGCTTTGTCATATTATAAGTTACAACTAAAAATAATCTGAATGCAACATTTGATTTTAAAATAACCAATAACAACCATTTTGTGAGTCCGTGTGACTGAGGATATAGCACACTAGGCAAATGAAGCCACCCCTGAACATTGATATATTTATTTATTCGCCAACAGTACGTTAAGGGGCGGCTTCCTACAAAGGCAATAAAGAATGTGTATCACTGTTAGCTGCATTCTGAGATCCATGCTATATGTTCAGTCATTACCCACTGAATCATAAATACGTAAATAAATATTTGTAAAACATCAACTACTTGCTTAAGTTTTGTGTTCATAGCCCAGTTAATTGATTACAGACAAAACAGAAATGAAAGCTTGTGGATTTCTATCGACGTTAAGTAGACATTTGAAATGCAATGTGAGCTTAAACTGTTTGGGAGGTGAACTTCTATGCTGCTAAACTATTTGTTTGGAGAAATCAATGCGCGCATGTTGGTCCCTTCCAAAATATTTGCAAACCTCATAAGATTAAAGAAAATTTTGAAAACTACATACTGTATTGTCTCATATCAACATTTTTTTATAAAAATAACTTTGTGGGAAATATGTCAACATTATTGTGTACAAATACTCCAGTTCCAATTTAAAGCTGATCACAACATAGCAGAACTAAAGTTGCACAAAAGGACAGTATCAATTATTCGTTATAGTTAGTATGTTATACATTACTTACATGTAATTGAAGAGACTCACACTATTAAATATCTTGACTAAATTAAGAGACCACGAATATTACATTTATATATGCACGTACATAGAGATATTGCCAGTCTGTTAACGACACTTACTATAATTTCACTAGTAGCCCAGCATCTGGGCATATCAATGACTCAAACGTTTTAAAACGGTCTGTAACAACTACTAATACCTTAGAATATCTAATCACTGCATTAATTTGTGATGATATGCACTGATAACCCATTTTGACTATGTTCCACATGGGCTCATCATTATAATAATTACAAATGAGTTGTTCAAAGCTTTATAGTTGAGTTGATAAGAAGTTGGTTTTAGGGTAATGTGTCAAGATCGTATCCTCTAGATTATATGTCATCACTATTATTATGTAATGCTCGGACGGTAAATCCAACAATCATCATAATTACATCTTAAAATTAATCTACAGCTTGGCTTTAAATTCGTGCCTATCTCGTCAAAATCGTAAATTTAAATAACATCCGAGAAGCAGCCTTTTGGTTTAAACAATGACGATCCTATTGATAAATGACTGTGGAATATATCTAAATTATCTCCTAGAGACTAAAGAATATTATAAAACAATATTTAAATAATAACTATTACATGTAATGGTGGGAAATAACTCATTATGGTATCATAAGTGTAAATGTCTATAATTTAAATATTGCTTTAAGAGTAATTGGACACAAAATCCAGGGGTTGAGTTACACCCTTTGTATTTTATACTAATCAATATAAATTGTATGCTCAACAATTTATAGTTAATATATAATATTCTTTGGATAACAAATCATTAACATTTCTAAGAGGAACTAAGTGTAGCATAATATATTACTATAATGATAGAGTTTAATTTGTTGATGGAATATAGATTTAAGTTTTGATCCAATTTTGTCTTTTCCATTAGACTGGGACCTAGAAATGCTGTTTTTTGGAATAAATCTGGAAATATTTATGGCATTGCAAGTCCGTAGTATTAATTAAGCCTAACTTTATCACACAATTAAATAAGTTAAAAACAAAAACGAAGTCATGTATCGTTACGCATTCCATTCACAGAATTTGTCAAAAATTGTCTTGTTTAAATTAAGATCACAGTATTAAGTCACGTTTTAAAATGTAACTCTACGAATGCGCGCAACGATAGCCACATACATATTCCACAGTCATCCGTAGAACTGGACCACAACAGGCAAGCATATAAACAAACTATATTATAGGAAAGTGTCACAGAACCAATGGCTTTACTTCAAGTAAAGGAACTTTGAATTTTTTGTCAGTCATGGTAAAACATTTCATGCTTATCTGATAACAAATTATTAAAATAGAATGTAAAAACTTAAGTCAAAAAGATAACATGAGCAAAATAAAACTTCATCTTTTGTCATTTCTATGAAAAATATCAAGTTGTCACAAAAATGAATTCCATGAAACTCATGAAATAAAGTCATGGTTCAGCAATTAATGGTTCCGAGCACCACCAAGTGACAGTTAGAGTTAGGAGAAGTTGATATGCACCCTGATGTGTTCCAGTCGTACCCACTTA
Source organism: Helicoverpa assulta (assembly GCA_963856015.1). Classification (NCBI taxonomy): domain Eukaryota; kingdom Metazoa; phylum Arthropoda; class Insecta; order Lepidoptera; family Noctuidae; genus Helicoverpa; species Helicoverpa assulta. Next base: position 4,405,684 of record CAWLCW010000008.1, read on the forward strand.
ACTTCGTTTGTTCAGGATTTATGCTGACTCATAGTCACGTCACTCCGTGGCGGCTACGACCCATGAGAAGCCACAGAGGCGGCAAGAGTCCTTTACGTACTGTGTGCGGGTTCCGTACGGGCCCAACCGGTGATACTGGGAGCGGTTGGCGAAGAACAGCGCCGGGTTGTTAGGCGGCAGCACAGTGGGCCGATAGTTCCACCGCTGGTCCGTAAGATTACCCATCAAGTTTAAGATGTCGCGTCCTCCATACGAGATTTTGACATCATCGGCTTTCTTCTCCTTAGGACGAGGCTGCGGCTGCACCACGGGCTCGAATATTTTCTGGAAATAGAGTACACATTGACATAACAATATAACTGTATTCTATAGCCGCGCTTTGTGTTTGCAGTTATCTCCCGTTGCACACAGCTAAGTTGCAAAATCGTTGGCAACAACATAAAGGCAGTGTGTAGACATTTAGTTGTAACTATTCACGTCGAATATAAACAAATCGCACTTGTTCACACAAAAATGTAAATCATGTAACCTATGCCTTTAAAATCTTTCCATTATCACAGGTCGATAATGTACACAACATTGATAGCGTAACAGAGACATTCGCCATTACGGAATATTATGAAAATAGAGAGGTCAAGGCCAGGACGAATGCAAACAAAATAGTGCGAAAATATTCACTCACCTTCTCAGTTGTTTGAGGACTAGACGGCAGGGAGTCGCTGTTTACAGATTCTGATTTGAGCGACCCCAGCGACCCGATACCGCTAGATTCACTGGAGACTGACGGACTCGGGCTCGACTGCGACTGAGACAGGCCCGCTATGTCTATGATATGCCCGAACGAACTAAACGAGTTAAAATTTTCTGTCTCCAGGCCTGCCAGAGGTAGTGCAACGCTCAAAGCCATGTCTGGAACGGAAAATCACGTTTGTATTGTAATTACACGTGCATAAACTCAACTGCGTGTGAACACTATTAGCTATGTTGACAGAATCTAACCAACGCGCCAAACTGTTACGGTGTTATGATCACACAACACGAGAAATAACTCACCACTCACCTTTGACTAGAATTATAATAAATAATCTCAAAATCACACTGTATGCAACGAGTAAAACAATAATTACCGAAAAGCGTAATCCCAAAAAGCTCAAGCCTCGATGTAGTTGAAAAAGATCGAACATTTATGAAGTGAAGTTAGCTGCTATCGCGAGTTTGCGTGTGCGTGATGTCGTCGAGCGCGAACCGGAAATAGCTCTGTCGGTAAAGTAGTTTACTACGCAGCAATAAAATCTTTTGATAAGCATTTATTGAAGTATTGAAGAAATTTAAAATTAATTAATTATTTTTTGGTGATCATCGAATCAATATTTTCCTTGAAATAAACAAAACTTTCTATAGTTTACCTTAAAAGTAAGAATACGTTTTATTGACGACAGCGCCATCTATGATAATATGAAGAAGTCCGCGCGCAGCACCAATCTCACGTTGTGAATTTACTCACCGCTAGGTGGCAGCACGTGAACTTTGGTTTGACGCGTTTTAGCTAGGTCCGGCTTTTGCTCACAGGTGGCGCTTTGGCATACGCATATTGTAATGCTGGGGCTTGGGTCAGTTTTGGAAAAAAAAGGAGAAGATCCGCAATGAGAACATAAAATGATATTATACATAGTTTCCCCTTCTGCTCCTTCTGGAGAACGTTTGTAGACCAGCACGATCTACAATGTCACAATACTCAGATGAAATGCCTGTACCTACTTAAGTATAAGTCTTCCTCGATAAATTTTATGTAGGTATATAGGGACTTAGATACCTAGGCACTAGTGAAATCGTTTTTCAAATAGGTATATTAAATCTTGAAAACAATCTCTTCAGCCTTTATGAATTACCGGCATAGGTACCTACAGTACCTACCTACCTATGCTAAGTCCATTATTTTCATAATCCGAAATACACATCGAGTTTCAGTTAATTAGGTCAATTTGCGTGTCCATCACTCAAATTTACATTTTAATTTTAATAACAATGTGGAATTGTTAACAAAAACTTCTTAAAAAACAAGTGATTAAACTAAGCAATCTGATAGAAATATAGGTATTTTATGTACGCGACCCAAATAAGGCCTGCCCAAATTTTTATATATACTTAAGTAGGTAACACATACATATTAAAACTAGCAAGTTTATAATAAAATGCACTAGTAGACATGCACTAGTACATAGTTAGAAATATTTATATAATATTTTTACCTCTGGATTAAAGAAAAAAAAAACATATTTTTGTGAAGACAAAAGACAAATACCTAACTAAAATGTCCATATTGTCTTGGCCATATTGGGGACCGTGTAGTAGGTATAAACCCAAAAATAAATAGCAATTCCACTTCCTATTTGATAAAAAAAAAAATGTTTGAATACACCGCAATGACTGTTTTTCAATCGCCCATGTGAATCCGAAGTAGTATTACCTACTCATAATTTTAAATACCATTTATTTTTTAGTTAAAAATTAAGACTCTGTAACAAATTGTATCATATCTTCAGCTCGGTCATTTTTACAGGCTGTAGGTACTAGTTTTGCACTATTTTAGCGTATTTTCCATCAGCCCAAATCCATTGAGCCGTTTTTTGTGGAAGAAGCTCGTAATCTACACAGATATTCTAATGTATAATTTGTATTAAACCTTGAAAGGTTTTATATTACTAATTGTTTCTATATGTTTTAATAGGACATGACCCATGCCTTAAAAAATGGAATATAAGTACAGCTTGTTGTTATTCGTGAAGAGATGGCTTATAATTAGGTACATACATACTTGTGAAATGACGTCAGTTGAAGAGTATAGACTATCCTAAACACAAGATAGGCACTGTATCTTATAAGAACATTCGGTCAATCCATTTAAGAGGTGCGGTACAACAGGCATAGAGCAGTCAAACTCTTTTTACTTCGGAAAAAATACTATAGTTAGATATATTTAAATCCCATTCAAACTTTACAAAACAATCAATTTTATGTGCTCCAAAAATACCCTAAAATAACTTTTTTCAAGAAATAGGTACCTAAATAAGTGAATGATATTTTTTTATAAGTCTTATGCCCGCGGTTTCACCCACGTCCCAGATAGTGACAAAAACTCATCCTATATCCTTCTCGCGGGTGTAAGCTACCTCCCCTCTAATTTTCAGCTTAAACGGTTCAGCCATTCTTGAGTTATAAAAAACAAGCTTTTATAAATGCACATAAAAAGGTCTATAAAAAAACTTTCCAGCTATGATACGATGTTCACTCACGAAGTTCCAGTTCATATAGGTATTTCGGCTCCATCATCAGATCAATTCGACTGTACCAAATTAGGTAAGTACTGTATTATCATCAGAAAGATGACCTAATAAAAGTAAACAGACAATTCTCTAGAATCAGAATGTAAAATTCCTGAAAAAAGAGTTACACTTACCTATTCTAAGTATCATGCAATTCATAGGCAGGAAATATCCATATCAGGGATATTGGAAAGTATACTTACTTATACTTACATAAGGTATTAAAACTAATATTTCTGTTCATTTTATTTAGGTAAGTAGGTAGTAGCAAGATTTATAATTTATAATACACATTTATTATCCGTGTATACATATACTTAAGTATCTACTTAAAGATTGTATTTATTTTTTATATATGCATAGGTAAACAACTTTTCGGGTCATTAACAAATAAATAAGTACCTTATCAAACTCATTACCCTCTATTGAATACCATTCTGATGCAGTACATAACGGTACTTTTTTATTTCATTCGTTTCCTTTATTTTATCACGCAGGTAAAATATCCTGAAAGCAGTAAATGTTCCTCGGTAAAAACGTAGGTATTTATTAGGCCATGTAATCTTCAAGTTTGCAAACCTCCTCCATACATACTTATCTCTAAATTCCTTTTGTAATAAATCATTTTCGTGGGCGCTTTCCATCATATTATTTGCGTTGACGAAATAGAAAATCAATATCAACCTCTTATTTCAATTGATAGGTTTAAAAGATCACTCTCAAATGAGCCTTAGAATTTCTCAGGCTAATTGGTGTAAGCCGATGTACAAGTGTCATTATATCGAGGGAGCAAGGCATACGGATCGCTATTGAGCGGGCACTTGGATCCGCGGCGAGCGCGATACGCGCCTAATTGCTCCAAATCGGGTGCTTATGATTTGTAAATATTCTTATATCGGCACTTAGGAGCGTCCGTTCAATAAATATAATAGTAAACATGAGTGCAAATGGCCGTGCGGGCGGCGAGCGGGCGGCGGGCGGGCGCGGCGCGTGGCCACGGCGGGGCCGCGCGGTATCGATTCGCGCCGTGCGACACACTGTATCTATCCTCTCATCGATGCCCGTTCGCTGGCCTCACAAAGAAAGAGATAGGTTTCGCCGACTTTGATCCTTTTGTTTTTGGGCAGCGTCCGGCGATGCGGGCGGGGGCTGAAAAATGTGAAGGGGCGCTGATTGGCCGGCCGGGCCCCGCCCCCGCGCGAGCCTCGCTAGCGCTAAAGCCTCCGACTCAGTTCAAGGGCGGTTGCCGCGACGCACGCTGATTTGTTTGGGTTCCCGGCTATTTATAAACTTAATAAAAAGCTCAGTCCTGACCACGGACGGACAGCTAGCACGCTTGCACTCTCTCTATGGGTTCCTAAAGACTTGTTTCATTGTATCTTTTGACCTTTTTGGCCTTAGTTTTTTAATCGAAAAGTCTTGCGTCTGGCCTTGTCTGTGTAGAGTCAGCATTATTCTAAGGTATGCAACTATGTAGGTACAAGGAAACGTGGAAAATGACCTCTGTAATGTTCATAAATATAACAATCTATACTAATCTATACTAATATAATAAAGCTGAAGAGTTTGTTTGTTTGTTTGTTTGTTTGTTTGTTTGTTTGAACGCGCTAATCTCAGGAACTACTGGTCCGATTTGAAAATTTCTTTCAGTGTTAGATAGCCCATTTATCGAGGAAGGCTATAGGCTACTTTTTATCCCGGTACGGGAAGTAGTTCCCACGGGATGCGGGTGAAACCGCTGGCAGAAGCTAGTTTGAAATAAAGCATTAACTTAAAAAGAAAGGTAGATTAATTATTATTATCATGCAACAGCGAATGGCGATCGAAGACTTTATTATAAAACCAATTTATTTATATTGAGAAAATAAGGAAAATTGGGAGTTAAAGATTTTATTTCGTAGTTTCATTTTCCTTACGACCAAATCTTGAAACAGGTTAAGCTTTATTTAATGGTTCATAATAAACATCCGTCATACATCAAACATAGCTAGAAATGTCACTGTTTTTCTTAGTATGCTAGTTTTTTTACATATAAGTAAGTATAGGTAGGTTTTATCTACATCTATACTAATATTATAAAGCTGAAGAGTTTGTTTGTTTGTTTGTTTGTTTGAACGCGCTAATCTCAGGAACTACTGGTCCGATTTGAAAATTTCTTTCAGTGTTAGATAGCCCATATATCGAGGAAGGATATAGGCTACTTTTTATCCCGGTACGGGAAATAAGTAGTTCCCACGGGATGCGGGTGAAACCGCTGGCAGAAGCTAGTTACATATACTTACATTTTGTCAGTTTTTCTCGGCGAACATTTTGTTTGTCTGAGACTTGCTTCCACGGCTGCCTAGAAGACTAGGAACAGGATAGATAAATGATTATATTGCTGTAATACAGACCCTAGGTAACACAATAGTAATACTAGAATATAAAATCAGTTCAATACTTATGTACATTTTCTTCTTCAAAGATGGACAAAGATCTATTTATCTTCCAATACTTAGACCGGAATTATGAATCAAAAGCTATCATCAACCGTTATTTAAACAAACATGATAATATAACAATAGCTAGAGTAAAAAATGCTCATACAGCGTATGAGTTAGTTTGTATGAGTGTATGAGTGAGTTGAAATGTAGGCTCGACTCATTTGTACAGTTAGAGTTAACCTTCAGGTCATTGGTTTGTGGCGGGTGGTGACATGGTAATAAGATGTAGCGGGTATACTTATATGTAAATAATAAGTTGTTAAGAGTAAAATACTTATAATAAGGAGCTAAGCTTTTGGGCTTCGTGACTTTTAGTTTGATTTTTAGGTCAAGAAAAGTGTAACTTTCTATTCTATTTTAGACCTGTGCCCATATTTGTTTCTTTGGTTTTTAACAAAATAGATGTTGCCGAATATACTTTTTATCTAAAACTAGCTTCTGCCAGCGGTTTCACCCGCATCCCGTGGGAACTACTTCACGTACCGGGATAAAAAGTAGCCTATAGCCTTCCTCGATAAATGGGCTATCTAACACTGAAAGAAATTTTCAAATCGGAACAGTAGTTCCTGAGATTAGCGCGTTCAAACAAACAAACAAACAAACAATCAAACAAACAAACTCTTTAGCTTTATAATATTAGTATAGATTGTAATAATTTAGATAAAAGTAAACAAGTTTGTGGTCTTCTCATTGTCTCACAGCGTATTTCCGTTAATTAAATAATAGTTTTCAAAATCCACTACCTACTAACCTAATTACATATAATCTATACTTATAATAAATCTGTAGAGAGGTCAATTCTGTACATTGAATATATTTCCAAAATAACTATTAGGGGGTGATTAGTGATCGATACTGATGCCAAAAATGCAATCAATAAAATTTTTGTCTGTCTGTCTGTCTGTCTGTCTGTCTGTCTGTCTGTCTGTCTGTCTGTCTGTCTGTCTGTATGTTCGTTATGGAAACGAAAACTACTTGACGGATTTCAATGAAACTTGGTACAATTATTCTTCATACTCCTGGGCAGGTTATAGGATACTTTTCATCACGCTACGATCAATAGGAGCAGAGCAGTGAAGGTAAATGTTGGGAAAACGGGAGAAGTTACTCCATTTTTTATGCTTCCGTCCCGTGTGCAGCCTTAATGGTTAAAGCTACACAGAAACAATGTATGACGGAAATGTTCTCCTTAAAATTATGTAAAAAATAAACCTTGACAGTATATGTTTATCTTTTATGGTTGGCTCACAATAACACGTTTAACTCTCGATAGCCTCTCTTTGCACAAAGTCCAAATCTAACGCGGACGAAGTCGCTGGCAGAAGCTAGTATAATTAATAATATAACTTGCAAACGTTGATCGCCATGTGTGCCCAACAAAATCGCTTCTCGCTCCGCTTCTTTCTTATGTCCGTAGCTTATGGCTAGCTTGTCAGTAGTTCAGCTTCTGCCCACAACAAATTAACATTATAGTAACAATTGTTACCTACCTACTTGGGGTTTCCAATGTTTATATCACATAGGTACAAATATATAAGGAGCCAGCCAGCATGTACATTCAAATTTTAAGAAGAGACAAGATATCACGAGGAAGGAGGATCAGGTTTCCCGGGAGACTGGGTTGAGGAAGTCAGACAGTTGTTTTATGTAAAACACATGCAGCATGCAGTTTGAACCAATATGTGTAAAAAAACGCTTGGTAGATACCTAAATAAGATCAGATAAAAGTATTTAACAGATAAAGTATACACACAGGATAAATATACGCGGAAAAGAAATAGCTATCTTTCTACTAAGTTCCTAAATGTGTTAAGTACCGGGAAGTTTCTTGAGACAACGAATAAGTGAGCGCTAAGAAGTGATTTAATCATTGAAAATTTCAGCAAGATCCTAGATTACAATTTTCAGATATTGATAGGTAGGTACCATTTATTTGCCAGAATCATCACTCGACATAGGTACATGTTTACCGTTGTATTGTAAAGACGTGCATACAATATCGAATCACAGCCGTCATTTTTATAGCACGTGTCATTTACACGGCACGTTTAGACGTCGATCAGTGTCGACGTGTCATCGACGACTGCACGACGCGACAGCTAAATGAACGCGATTGACTGCGACACGACGCGACGCGACGTCGACATTCTGGCGTGAACGACTTTTTCGTTCGGTGTAACGGGCCTTTTATATTCTTTGTTCTGTGGTAGATTGTTTTGTTTTTAAAGTGATTCTTCGGTCAGAGAATTTGATTTTGGAATGTTCTCTATTTGTACAGCGGTCCTAGGCCTTCCCTATACGGAAAGAAATCTGGCAGCCGGTGATGGTTAAAGTATGATGAGGTAAAATCATTTTGGATAAGCACAACCCTGAATCCAAGATTGAAAACTAGTTCCACTTAAGTAACTGGTGTGCCAGAAAGAGTATCCACGCAAGTTGTAAATGTGAATATCCGTTGCGCGTACAGTACGTACATTGTGTTTGTGTATGGCGACACCATTAGCTGGCGCGTCATGTCGCTACCTAATACCTCGGCCGCCTCGCTAAACGACCAAATATTTAAATAGGTATCCATCCGCGGCTATCTCCAGATAAAACGCCCCAATTCACATGCGTGAGCCACGTGATGGATGAGTCCAACGATCAGACCCTTGCCGCTACCCCCGTCCCTCTCAAATTTGCCTTCCCCACCTCCCCTCTGTCCGACAACGGCCCGCCCCAACCTAAGTCCTGTAGGTGATCCATTACACTGGCATTTTTGCGTAATCCCCGTTTATAAATATGAAATTGAAGGAAGACCTAGTGATGGTTAATCGACTGGAGGTCGGGGTCAGCCGGGCCTCTGTTGCGAATAATTTATGGCGACGTGCCAAAACTGTCCTGTCGCAAAATATATCGCGGGAAAAATGTTTACGTGTTTACGTTCCTTTTTCGAAATTCAAATGTGATTTGATTGGACAAACGTAGCCGGCGCACGGCCGGGCGCAAGGGGTAATCACGGTGCCCACATGCAAAACATGATAATAGTAATAATTGCAATGCGTTCGCACTGATTATAGAGGTAGATGGGGTATATTCTGATTATAGATAATTATAGTTGGGGGAGGTTGGGTTGCGCTGATGAGCGATTTGGGTATTATTTGCGCTTTATTTGGGTATTTATTGCGCTTGAGTGACGACGCAGATATTATGCTCGGTTATAATATAATATGTGCGTCCCTTGAGGGCTTTCACCCTGCGGCTTTGTGATGCTCCGTGGACATTGATTTCGTTGAATTTTCAATACGAATTGTTGACGTCAATTTAGAAATTATTCTTGGAAGGACGCGTCCAGGACTAAATAGATAACTATGTCAATTTAAACGTTAAAGTTTTCAATAATATTTATATAACACTAGCTTCTGCCAGCGGTTTCACCCGCATCCCGTGGGAACCTCGGCACGGACCCGGATAAAAAGTAGCCTATAGCCTTCCTCGATAAATGGGCTATCTAACACTGAAAGAATTTTTCAAATCGGACCAGTAGTTCCTGAGATTAGCGCGTTCAAACAAACAAACAAACAAAAAAACTCTTCAGCTTTATAATATTAGTATAGATAATATTTCAATAATATAATTTGAGAAGATTTTCGAAAATATTGGTCATTAATTACTTGAGACTCTTTTTTTGTAGATTCGGCTTTTTCATTTCTCCGCAGTCAGTTTTGTATTAAAATAGTGCAACTTTACTAGCTCTTAGTTCCAAAAGCCACACATCTAATGATCTTCCACGATCTAGTCATCTAGTGGCTGCCCACGCGCCGCAAACACCAACAAGATTACGTCAATTCTGTTCACGTGTGTCTATGGTTCAATAGGTGTAATTGGACGACGTTATGTATAGCAACTGTGTCTTAAAATGGACACTTGTGAAATAAATGTTGAATAATTTTCATAGGGGTTAACCAAAACTCAGTCCACAAACTGACGGTATTACCCATTGACATATATTCTAGCGATAGACAAGAACATCCATACAAATAATTTACCCGCTTAAGTCGTCTTTTGACATCTAGTCATCCTCATTGATGTTAATCGCAGAAGTGACATAATATGTTCGCTGGTATTTTGCCTACATTTTTCATTACTCAAAAAGTTTATATCTAAGTGAATTCAAAATCATGTAATAAGTATATCAAAAAGTTTATTTATATCTAAGTGAATGCAAAATCATGTAATGTATTAAAACCAGGAACTTATTTTTAGGGTTTTTTAATATTAATTACGATGTTTTTTTTCTTAAGAGGGCTTTCACAAATTTTCGCGAATTTAAACGCGCTGATATATGTTGTAGTGTTTTTACAGTAGCGAATTACATACGAGGTCATATTATTTTTTCTTGAAAGTAAGAACATACCATGACAAAGTGAAGTCTGTTTTCATTGATATTTTACCTACTGCCAGTTTTATGGCACATCTGTTTCTGCACGATTTTCTTAATCCATAATTTAAGATGGCGGGCGGGAACAAATTAATGCATATTTGTAAAATTGAATTATAAATGAAAAGTATGATATACAAGCGTTGTAATAGCATGAACAGCGTGTAATTTTACTAACTTGACTCTCGAATAGTTTATATGTGTAAGTTTATACCTTGATATGTATTTTCTATTTTATAATTGTCGTTTCATAGACTTCCGTCTGACGCAGGTGTCAAAATCGCTCTGATTTGCCATTTTGGGCAATGCATAGTCTGCAGTGCATTTCAGTGTGGTAAGCTTTTTGTTCGGAACGTTCTATCTAGTACGTAGTACATATATATCGATGGTATTACCTATAAGAATCGTTTCATATTGTTTCCAATAAAAATGATTTAGTCCCATAACGGTATAAGTTTATCTTATTGGAAGCGACGAGGAATAAAGAGAATCATTATGTACTTATCTTAAAATTGACAAGCAAGTTAACAATGTGCATTACAAAAAAAATACCCTGACAGTAGGTACCTAACACTATGCATATCAGAGAAAAACACGAGTTCTCTCACAAAAGTAGCCCCCATTACCAAAAATGCTCGTATCAATATCTTACGTTCAGAGCGTCCTCATTGAACCGATAAACTTACATACCTGGGGGGCATCTATTATATTCATTAGCCGCAGACCGAGGGGGGAGGGGTATGGGCCAAGGGGGGGAGGGGACAGAAGGGTTTTAGTGCACTGATGTGGTGATAAGCGCTTGTTTGGGGTTACCTCAGTTCTTTCGACGAATTTTAATGCCAATTAGAGTAGACAATATTGCGTACTGAATGGATTGAGGCCTTTATTAGTGTCGGATATTGTTGTGAGATCGTTCGCGCGGAAATTGTATGGTCAGGGGGGCCCGCGGTGATGTTGTCGATGTATAGTGGACGGAGCGTTACGTGATTTTTGAGGTGATAATTTTTCTGAATGTTATTCGATGTTCGAAACTTTCAGTATCGAATTTTACCTAGATTAAGATTAAGTTATTATGTGGCTATTTAAGCAGAAAAATAAATCTAAGCCTGACACACATTCGTTTAATGAGCAATTATTAGAATAAATAGGTCACTAAATCTCATTTTATTTTTGTCTATGACAAGATTTGCGCCCTCATCTTCCCATTTTTGTTACTTGTTACAGGTATAAAGTTTTCCTTTTAAAACTTCAAAACCACCCTATTCTTAATTCAACCACGTAACCCAATCCTAGCTGATTACCATTACCAATTAGACTGTATACATTACCCACACAACTTTCAAACGCAAGCAAGACAAGACAAGAAGAGAAAAATAGATACTTAATTATACACACGTGCGATTTACGCATGAAAGAATCGCGACTGTCTGCGTATCAGCGCGTATTCAATGTATAATGTATCGCATACATCATAGCATTAATCTGAGGCGGGTGATGGATCGACCGCGGTTACACAGAGGCAAAGCAGCGGACGGGCGATTGTGCGATTGTCGCGCGACTGAAAAGTCGTAGAAAAATGTTTTTTAACGTTTTACACGACTACTTTAATATGTTATACGTAAATTACCTACTACAAATATTAATATTACAATAATCTGTTTTTTTTTAAATGTACATATGTAAAAGTGTTATTGGAGATTGTTGTCCCACTAAGGAAAAGCTGGTCTTTGTTTATTTGTATTAGATAGGGTGTATAATAGATATAAAAGTATTTGATTAAATTTTTTTAAAAGATCCACAATTATACAATTAGCCTAAGTACTTATGTAGAACTGGAAAAATTATGCCATATTAAAAACATGGACTGAAAACGTCTCTGACAGTTGATATTTCAGCGTTCCAAACTTTAAACTTATCGCCCGTCTGCCCAAAATTTTCAACCCACAGCATTATTTTTCCTTGTTTTTTACCCCAACCAAAACAAGTGCTAACTTCTCACGATAGATCTCATAAAACAGTTTGTGCGAGATTAATTGCATTATTTCGTGTTAGATCAGTATTAATGGCGACTATCAAGGGGATATCACCCTTCTGTTTAATTATAGAATCTCGTTTATCACGAGGTGTAAGTTGGGTAAATTATTGTTATAATTACTGTTATCATGTGGGGATTAGACGATGTTAGCATTGTTTCTGGGTATGTTTCTTTTTTAATTCGGTCTGTAGATTTGAGAAATATCTCGCTAGTAGGCCGCTGTCAAAACCACCCAGGTATTATCAATATTGTTTTTGCCATTTATCAATGAAGGGCGAGCAGGAAGAGTAAAGTACAGTCTGTTTACTCAAAATCTTGATATGGTGGTACGTACTAACTTACTTGTACTAACTTATTTGCAACAGTTTTTTTTTTATATTAAGCAAAGATGTGAATGCTAACCTCATATAATAAATACTTATCTATGCACTACGAATATCTTACTACTGAATAGGATAGGTAAGATATTTTAGAAATGATGTCAGAAAGTGGGATAAGTATTAAAACCTTGTTGCAACAAACTAAAAATTTTGTCAATTTTTCAATGGCTTTTCTGTAGTCCAATAGATTCATCAATTGTTTCAACAAGAAATTACATTAGTTCATACGCTAGCTATTCCCAATGGCGCAGTGGCACAGTCGCCGGCAGCCGGTGTCCGGAGGGCGAGACATTTCACGAGCGACTGCCCGCTGACCTTTCTAGCTCCAGGGACTGAAATGCCATCATGTTTTATTTTTAGGGTTCTTTATTGGTTATTGGCGAATACTTTATGATTGGTGAATATAACAAGTCATAAAAGGATAAAAAATCAAATGACAGACTTTTTAGCATGATTAAGTTTCAATGTTTGTGATGAAATTGCGTAAAATGTTGAACGAGTTTTGGCTGAAGTTATAACAAAACATATGCATACGTAGCGTGTAAGACAAGCTATCATGAGAAAACCAACAATTTAGAAACAACCTTCTTATCCGCAAAATTTTCCCTGATATTACTGTTTGTCAACTTTTGCAAATACTTACGGAACCCTCAACATATTACTTAAAATCATATTTGTCAGTATTTTTTCTGCCGCCCGCGCACTCGACGACACTCGATTAATTTTTCACGGTACGCTTGTCAAAATGTGATTTAATATAGTCCGGGGGTAGTCCAAGCTTTGACGTGCGATGCGTGCAGTGCGTGCGACGGCCCGCGACCAATCCGGTTAAGGGGACTCATCTCATGCACTTTGTAATGTCTATAAATAAAATAAATACGGATTTTCATAGAATTTCGGACTTTTTTGCTATAGCAATCCTGAAATGTGGTTTTCAGCGGATATTTGGAAATATGAATTACATTTCCCCGATACATTTGCATTTCCAGTTTCCCATGTTACAAGCAGTATTATCTATCAATAACGCCAAAAATGGTACCGCAATTTCCAATTTGCCGCGTCACTCCGGATTCCAATAGGAAGCGGGGATAAATGGAGTCGCATTCCAATATGTCACCGAGCGGGGTCCGACCATTCGGCTTTTCGGCATTCGGGATTCGGCGTTTTCGGATATTCGCGGTGGCCGAATTCGTCGAATATTGCCCGCGCGCATACCAAAATCGTCCACTAATGAGATTCTAAACGTTATATTATTTGAGGCGTAACTAATTAGTTTTTTGTTTGTTCATTGTTTTTCCAACAATAAATGAGCACGTATTTGGGATGATGGTGACCGTTCGTGAGGTCAATGACATTCCGCTTTCAGTTCCGAGTTTGTTGTTGGCACGTCATTGTTTGTGTTCCGTTTGTTATTCATTACAAGATTAGTTAATAAGATTTCCTAGAGTTCAAGGTGGTTCAAGAGAGTTCAGGTCCATTGGGTTCGTGTATAGTTTAAGATTTTAATTAGAAAAGGAAGTGTTTGTTTGAAAACCAATTAAGCAATTCCTGACATAAATGAAGTTTATAACATACTTTTATTGAAAATCATTTTATCAGGACTAGAAAAATATCCACCTCACAAGCTCACACAACAACCGAAAGAAAATTCCCCCCAACAAAGACGGATAGGTGCGATACATTACGTATGCGATACTTGAAACCTACCTTTTCCAAAACATAGACCTAATAAATAGGGTGAAAGGCTCGTGGTCCTTTCATCCTCGTATTAGGCAGTCTACACACGGGCCGCATGCGTGTCACGTCAATCGTTATTGCCTGTATGGCAGTGCCAAGCCCGCTCTGATTTGAAATATTTCCACGGAACCACTTATTCGCACCTCGCAAACACGCTGCGGATATCGTGTGCGAAGTTTTGATCGTTTGTCGGTGGTTTTATATTAATTTGGGAGTGTTAATAATGTATTCTAGTATTTCAGATTTTGATATAAGAGCCTTGCGCGACTAACATAGATACCTGTGCATTTTACAAAACAAAATAAGCTTCCTGTAAGTTTCAAACAATTAAGCTATTAACACACTTTTTCCACTCGTTTTTCTTTAGTTTTCCTTTTCACATGCATCTTAAGATTTGTCCATCTGTGTTGTTATTTTAGGTTATACACAAATTTCAGAGAGGCCTGCAATTTGACAACTAGGACCGCTTTCACACCAAAACAAAAATTGTAGATATCCGAATCAATTTCAGCCACAAAATTCCTTCTTGAAGTATCAAGTAGAACTCAGGTCATACACTCAGAACCATGGCATGTACCTACTCACAGGGCGAGAGGGTAATCGTTTTGTTGAGTCGCGTTTTGTACCCCATTGTGAGCGCCATGCGAGGCAATCGCGGCCTCGTGCGTATTCCCGTCTCGTGCCCATTCTAATGCTGACAACTGCCACCTCTATGGAGTATATCGCACCTTCGCGGAACTTACTTACGAGGTTATTATAAATGCGATTTTTATTGAGATCGTGATGTGAATGGGATATCTTTGGAGCTAATAGGTGTAGGGAGGTTTTGTTGGTATGCAGAGTGGCGTTTATGTGACGGGTTTCTTGAGATTGATTGTTGATGATGAGGTAATGATGATGACTTTATTAATAGGACAATATTCGGGTTTGAAGCTCTGTTGCGCGTACCTAGACAATGCTTTCAGAAGAAACGACTCGTTTTCTTTTTGGTAGTCTGAAACAGGGATCATTAATAACAATTTCGTATTAACTTAGGTGCAAACTTTGTAATTGCAAACATTGATTTTACAGAAATTACTCGAAGAAAAACTTTGTAACACTGGTACCTACGTATTGATATTTAACGCATACTTTCAGTTTTCAACGCCGATCAAAGATACCCCAAATTAATGCGGTGTGAACACGAAGTTTTGGTAAAAACACTGGCACAGCTGCCTGACTGCGGGAGGCCGTTAGATAGGCGCGAAATGCCTAGAGAACTGTCATCGATTAAAAAAATACGATTAAAATCTTGCGCAAGCGCGGTTTTTGTGCGAGCAGCTGTGCGCGTGCGCGCATCACCTGTCCCACGTGGCCAGAGATAATAGCGTCTTCAAAGAAGTCCGAATATTCTATTGTTGGGACATTCTGGGCTTTGATTTAAGGTATGATGCCATTCTTGAAGTGACGTTAGGGTGCAAGGAGGTTCGAGGGATGAGGTTACACCTGCCTATAAAGTAGCCATGATTATCCATGTAGGTTTTATGAAGGACCGTTGTCAGTTTTTGGCGGAAAATGATTAATCGATTGTTTTCGTGTAAGATGTTTCTGCTGAAATGATTTGCACGTATGTCATATGTGGTTGGTATCCGCAGATTTTTTTATTTATCGCAAGGTACATAGGAATAGAATAAAGATCATACACTTTTTCCTCAAACGCTTAGGCAAAGATGTTAAGTGACAAACGTATTGTTCTTTAAAAAATACACACTTCTTTCACCAATATACAAAAAACATTAATGAACTGCAGGAGTGCAGGACCACACGTCTACCAACACTGATCCTTACCATACTAAAACCGATTCGTTGCACAAAACTAGAAAAGTATCCGCGTCCCGATAATTCCCGAAACCCATTCATAGATCACGTACACTCACAAAGATACTACATTACTTACCTGCCAATAAACTGTACCAACCTTTAATGATTTATAACAACGCACCCATTTTTCCACCATCACCATAGACCTTATTGCTAAAGGTGTAAGGTTCATTTTGAGGTGATTGGGTCGCAAGTAAAAAGTCAATAAAATCCAGAAGTCGTGCAGTGTTATTCTGAATTGATGTTCGATTGTCAGGTTGTATATCATTGATTTTTACGACGAGTCGTAATTCATTAGTATTGTGTCCATCAGTGTTCGGTTCAACTTTAATTTGGAAGACAAATTAACTTTTACTATTAACTTTGTCACGTTCAGGACTTACCTGATGAGATATGTAAGGCACATAAAAGTGTATGTGAGTTATTGGCCTGACTAATCAATCTATTAATCGTTTAGTACACATTTTATTATGATTGTCTACATCTCTTTTACTTTATGAGTATCATCAGCTGGATTTACCTTCTTATTTTACTCGATAGGTAAAATTGTCGCCTTATTCGTTTTAAGAATACATAAAGCTAGGTTTCTCTTCTCTCATGTGCGTGGCACTAATTCGATATAGGTGTGTCATTGGTAAATTGGTGTTATTTTATGACGCTACTCATAAATCGAGTACATAGTCGTCAGTACCGCCTACCTGCCGCACCGGGCGAGCGCGAGACTACGCAGAAGCGAACAATGCACGTCATTTTTTTCAACTAAAATCCTTAAAGCGCAGTTTTTCGGCGCAAATTCCAAAGAACACCTGGTCGGAAACGGGCCCAGGGGGTCTGCTGATTGATAGAGGTCCCGCGATTTTCGTACAATAGCACAAATATGCAGTTTTAGCCATTCGAAACGGGCCCGATTCGCCGCTCGCTCTCCGGCGACGGAGCGTCTGTTTAAAACAATCAATGATCGACTTTTTCTGAATGGAATGTGAAACAATATCTTTTGTGAAGTCAATGGTGTAGGTGGTCAGGATGTTCGATGGTTTATTGGCAATTCTGTCTCAATGGGAGTCTTTGTGTCTTCTTGACGTAAACTCATTCAAACTTAAATCGTGTCGTCTATGTACTAATTGTATAACTGGTCTTATGTAACTTTTCTTTTGTCTGTAATTCTTCCAGTGTAACAGTCTTAGCTAAAGACTTACATTGTATCTAAATCACTTGCATATTAACCTAATTTTCCAACAAACGGAGTCAAAGCGAAGAATCTTCAGCCGAAATAAATTGCATTTAAAGCGGCCATTACTGAAACGAGGAAAGTTAACCTCGTGAGTAAGCATACGTAAAATTGTGAAGACAATAATTTGATTGATCTCTTAATGAATATGCAGATATGTTAAGTGATGATAAGGCCGCAAATAAAGCTGGTTCCCTGAGGAGTGATTGCGCGCCTACCTCGGGCACGAGCGTGATTTTAATCTCAGATAAGTGGAGAGTAGAACAGTTTACATAAATTCTGGAGTTAGCACCTTGTTTACAAAGTGCAGTGTTTGATTACGAGATCCGTTGATAAGTGCGTGCCCTTGTTTTACTGTTGTGTTCGCTGACAAATATTTGTATTTTTTTTTTGTGGAGACAAATAGAGCGTTGAATCTCAATGGACGAATCTTTTGAGTATTTGTAAAGCTTTATTATCTTGGTAAAAATAAACAGAAAACCTTACGAAATGAACATTACTTACTGAATTTAGAAATACATATAGGTATGCAAAGGATCTTGACTTGGTTATTATTCAATTGTTAGCTGTTATCCCTGAAAAACAAATATGTATATTTAATAAAAAGCTTCCAAAATCGTTAACACAATTTAAAACTTAACTTAAGAGACACACAACTAACCCTTACAACGCTTAAAAAAAATACAAAAAAAAGATTTCGTAGTGAAAACAGTGGGAAGAGGAGAAGAAATAATGAAATATCTTCATCCAACCCTTCTAATTAATAGCCATCAGTGTCTGCAGCACTCGAGGGGTTGACAGTGGCTTCAAGTTTTTTAATATGCTTCCTCACCTCGGTAAAACAGTGGGTTATAATTGCTTTTTTATGCCGCTAAGTTTAGAGCTGCGAATAAATCATCGTACAATTGCAGGTAAGTTGAAGTCTTTAGTTTGGGTACAATTTTGGGTGGCTCATACTTTTGTTTTATTTTGGAGTCGAGAGCTTTAATGATTTTAAACAATACATGTAAACCTGGTTGTTATCGATTTCAAGTTTTTTAACTGACTTGCCAAAAATTTCATTTGATCAGTAAAGGATCTACAAAAGTGTTGTTTTGTTTCGATTGAAAATCTCAGTGCACAAGTTTTTTTTCTAAAATATATTTACAGTAACATTTTGCTAGCCAGTTTTAGCCAAGCCTATTTCTTGTATCTTCTACCTACAATAACAAACTGGGCTTAGAAAGTTGTTACCCATATCGACCAACCATATCAAATCAAAGTAAGACTATAGCTTAGTATAAACAGGGTAGCAATAACCGCTTGTATTGGATCAGCAGAGATAAATACATAATAAGCCAATTTTGGTGGCTCTTATTTTTATTTTATTTAAGGTTTCATTACAGTCGTATGTTTCAATGATTTTTATGTAAAAAAAAACCTGTAACATATGCTTGTTTAATTTTTAAAGGTATTTTTTGCCGATTTTGCAATTATCATTAGTACAGAAAATTCAACAAAAAGGTGTGTTGTTTTGATTGAAAATCGTAGTTTATCAAATATATTTCTACAGAAGCTACTACAGAAGCTATTTTTCTGATGTATATTTATATTTTGCAAGCCAGTTTCAGTCTACAATAACAAACTTGGCTTAGAAAGTTGTTACCCATATCGACCAACCATATCAAATCAGAGTAAGTCTATAGCTTAGTATAAACAGGGTAGCAATAACCGCTTGTATTGGATCAGCAGAGATAAAAAACGTAAGACGCGGACAATCCTTTTCGGCTGAAAATTGAATAGTTGTATTACGCGACCTACGGGCGGACGCAGGGTTGACTCGCAGTTGTAACTTTCTTACTTCTTACTTTAGTTTTTTTTTCGATGAGTGCATATGTCAATTTTCAAATAGCTACTTATTATTTAAATTCAAATTGAGCAAAGGATTGATTAATGGATCCTGAGAAATTAAATATAGTCCGCTCGAAAATTCCTCCTTTCTGCGAAGTTGGTCAAAAAAGGACAGTCACTTCATTAAAACTCTGGAACTAGACTGAAAGCCAATCTTATGAATGGTGTCAGAAATATTGAAATCTGGATTAGTTTTTTTACATCTTCTGTCTCAATACTTGTAGGTACTAGGATCAAATCCTTAGCTGGTGTAAAATGGCTTTGTCTTATACTGCGTTACTTTTTCCATACTATTGTGGGAATAGCCGTGGGAAACGAAAGTGCGCACTGCATGCATCATCTGCTTGTCATATATTTGTAAAGTAATACACACTCACAGGTAAGACTCGTTGCACAGGAAACTAGTTTGAACAGGTGACTTTTGGAATTCCCACAGACCTGTGACCTGTGGATTTGACGAATGTAATTTTTACCCATCTGTGGTGTTGTCCAGAAGGTTGTAAGTTGTAAGTGTTTAATTCATAAGTTGACGTAGTAGGTATATGGGAAGAGGACGAAGTAAAATATATTTTTTCAGGTTTTGTAAAGTTTGCTTATTGTTTAAGTCGTTATTTTACATGCACTGCTAAATATACACATTTCAGCAATTTTAAATTTTAGATGTAATAAGACTATAAAATAGAACCCATTGCTGTTAATGCAATTTTCTACCCAATTTTTAACACGATACCACATATACTACATATCGCATACAAACCACGTGCCCCACGTTTCAGCTAGTTTTGCTAACCCTAGCGATGACTACAGGTTCATATTGTGCGGCCTGATTACGCGGACCATTGTGCCACGGACATAGGACGCAATTAAGTATTAGACAGACTTTATAGCAGCGTTATCGTACCCCGGGATTTGTTGGGAACCACTCTCCTTACGCTACCTATTTTCGGGTTGAACTTTATATAAAAATTGCGAAATTGTGACGTTGTTTTGTTGTTAGGGATGATAAAATTCGGGGCACAACACAGAATCTTGTGATGTGTCTTTAATTTTGAAATTGCCTCTATACAATGCATGAAACAATCTGCGTTAGAAACTTGTAGGTTTAACTATACTGAGTTACGATTTCATCTTATGTTAATAGAGAACGATTTCTCAGCTCAAAACTTTCAGTTCTCGCATCAAATACTCACACCACTCACTTAAAACGAGTGCTCCAACATAGGTTCTCACCATTTAAATTCGAGTTCCTAAGCTGTCACCCCAAAGACATTCAGCCTACCACACATAAAATGAGACATCCCAATAAAGTTGCGAACTAAACAGAAACTAGTTAACAAGTGCATGGCATTGCACGCCACTTAAGTGGTAAATTCGAGGAAGCTGTCATTTGAACATAGCTCGGTATCGTCAAGTGGTCTGCTAACGAACACGCGTGTCAAAGCGAAACACTTCATTAGGTGAGTTCCCCCTCCGCCCCGCGCCTTCTGCCGTCGCCTCGACGCTCCTTGCGACGCCCTAGGGCTACCATGATGTTTGTATCGCATTGTTTTTGGAAATCCGTACTGTTTTTTTTGCTTTGATGAATATTGGGAGGCGGCTAAAGATCTGGGTAGTACTGTTGCTTTTTGGATGATTTGTTGAGATGTTTTATGAAGTACGTGGAAGTGGAAGTGTACTTCAAAGGAGGGATTCACTGCTCGTGGTATTAGTGTGATAAAATGGGTGTCTTCTCGGGCAGAAAGACTGAGATACTGTCAAGAATTATGTTAAAAATTAAATTATTTTGTCCTATGTTTGTCGATGTGTGAATTCTTATTACAAATATGGCAGTATTGCATACCTAATGCCCTATATGGGTTTTGCTATGTTATTTAAAATTATTGGTATTTCCAACATATTTTTCTTTGGGCAGAATAAGCCTTAAGAAGGAGGAACCAAAACATAAGCAACAAAAAATTGTTCATAAAGGTTAATTGCGAAATCTTAGCACTACCTAAGTACTCCATTTAACTGCGGACGTCAGCAAACCCTGAGGCGATCACAAAACGGGACACTATCCGCAAAAAGCGAGACAGTTGGACTCCCTACGCTGGCTTCTATTTAGTGGGCGTCTTACCGACTGCGCTGCGCTAATTAGACGCAGGCCGACTCTCTTCTCATTAGTGGCGAAATTATGCAGTTTGCTGGAATTCGGGTTAAATGTCAGGTCGAGATGTCGACTGCTTGCTAAAAAAATGTGGAATATTCCGCAGTGTCTGCCGTGGTACTTGGTAGTTGTAAATGTGGATGTGTTCTTGGTGTTTGGAGTTTAGATAGATGGGTGATGAGGGTTAAAGAATTTAAAGAAGATCGTGTATAGGAGTGAATTCGACCATTCATATCATTTAGACACTAACAGTAACTCAGTACTGTTCACCTTTTGTTCTGACGATAACCTTTCTTTCATTACTTCATAACGGGAGCTTTTATTGAGACGACTTTACACTTAAGTAGGTATATGACGGTAATGTTGTAGCAATGTTACTAAACTACTCTTATTTTCATTTTGTCGCCCTGAAATACATAGCGGTACCTATTTTTATTTTAGTACATAGTTGCCAAGGCAACTCTCGCTAACTTCAGATTTTTTAGAACTCGGTAAAATTCTATAAATACAAAATATATGCTATAAATAAAAAGATTGACAGAATATTCTTTTAATCCTATAAGTACACAAATCTATACTAATATTATAAAGCGGAAGAGTTTGTTTGTTTGTTTGTTTGTTTGTTTGAACGCGATAATCTCCGAAACTACTGGTTCGAATTGAATAATTCTTTTTGTGTTGGATAGTCCAGTTATCGAGGAAGGCTATAGGCTATATAACATCACGCTACGGCCAATAGGAGCAAAGATATAGTGGTAAATGTGTAAAAAACGGGAGAAATTATTTCATCTTTGAAGCCTTCCGTTGCGTGCGCCGTGAAAACGGTTCAAGATACACAAAAAATATGTATTAAAGAATAATAGCTCTTTTAATGATCTAAAAAACAGTCCGCGACAGTATATGTCTATCTTTTAAGATTAACTCACAAAAACCGTTTTTATGGTACCTAATTTGGTCGAAATAATTTGTTTAAGTTGTATCATCAACATAATAATATTAATCTTTATTCGAATAAATATGTTGTTGGTTAAGAGTACTAAATTGTGAATAAAATTGTCTTTAACATAACTTAATTTCAACAAAAAACTTTAAAGATTACAATCTATACTAATATTATAAAGCTAAAGAGTTTGTTTGATTGTTTGTTTGTTTGAACGCGCTAATCTCAGGAACTACTGGTCCGATTTGAAAATTTCTTTCAGTGTTAGATAGCCCATTTATCGAGGAAGGCTGTAGGCTATATAACATCACGCTACGGCCAATAGGAGCAAAGATATAGTGGTAAATGTGTAAAAAACGGGAGAAATTATTTCATCTTTGAAGCCTTCCGTTGCGTGCGCCGTGAAAACGGTTCAAGATACACAAAAAATATGTATTAAAGAATAATAGCTCTTTTAATGATCTAAAAAACAGTCCGCGACAGTATATGTCTATCTTTTAAGATTAACTCACAAAAACCGTTTTTATGGTACCTAATTTGGTCGAAATAATTTGTTTAAGTTGTATCATCAACATAATAATATTAATCTTTATTCGAATAAATATGTTGTTGGTTAAGAGTACTAAATTGTGAATAAAATTGTCTTTAACATAACTTAATTTCAACAAAAAACTTTAAAGATTACAATCTATACTAATATTATAAAGCTAAAGAGTTTGTTTGATTGTTTGTTTGTTTGAACGCGCTAATCTCAGGAACTACTGGTCCGATTTGAAAATTTCTTTCAGTGTTAGATAGCCCATTTATCGAGGAAGGCTGTAGGCTACTTTTTATCCCGGTACGGCAAGTAGTTCCCACGGGATGCGGGTGAAACCGCTGGCAGAAGCTAGTACCACATATAAACTTAATTAGATTTCATGAAATATTCACATAAGAGCCTAATTATTACCTCCAGGCTCTTAAAATCTTATAAGACAGGTACTTTATGTAATTGAAAAACCATAATAACACGTCTAATTAATTAGAAAACTCAAAAGTGTAGCTAATTAAAAACGTTGCCGAAAAAACGTGTTGTGAAAAAAGCTTACGATAAAAATTCCCGCCTCATTTAGGTAAGCGGGCAAAAACAGGCATATTTGTAAAAGAAACGTCCTCCCGGGCAAATAACGTTTATCTACAGCACATTGGGTTAATGACTGGGGGACGAAGAATGAGAAGAAGGAATTATTTTAATTAGGAAAAATGGTGGGCCCCTCTCACCTAGGGAGGGCCAACTGAGCAAGTTGGCGAGCTGCTTTGATTAAAGTAATGGTGCGTGTGCGAGGGCCTTTACATGGGAGTTCGTGTGGAGCGCACTTATTATGCCTTTTACCTGGGATACCAATCGAAATTGCTGACCTGTTTCTGCAATTGGAATACGTATGAATTTCGAGATATATGCAATGAAACGGACTAACCATCCTCGAACTTTTGGAACTTGTAGGATTGTTGAAATTGAAAAAGTATCCAAAGAAGCTTTGATTCTTCTTGTTGTGTACTTCCACCTGTGGTGGATAAACATACAACATTCTTAAGATCATTCTTGAATGAACCGAAGCTTCCAGTTAAAATGTAAGTTGTATACAAAGCTTACCGCTACCGTAACCTGTCCATTAGGCAATAAATAAACATAACAAAGTACGAAATTTGGCTGCGTTAGGAGCGCTCCGCCCACGCGAACACAAAGCGAGGCGACGCGATACAACGCTGCAAAAAAGCGCCGCATCACACTACAATCATTTACGAAATATTGACAACAATAAAGAGGGACTTTAAAAAATGCCAGTTATTAATATTTGTTTTCTTTGTTGGGACCACGTGTCTCCACACCTGAACTCTGCGAATGACATTGCCAAAAAAATTGCAAAAAATATCCGAGGCTAGGCGAAAAGAGCAGAGGCGCAAACAGACAACAGCCAGTTTGAATGATTGCTTCCCTGGAAGAGCGGCAAGTCCATTTTTCACAAGTGCCATTCACCGCTTTCACGTTGCGTACTATGTATTTTATATATTTTTTATTTATCGGCCCTCCCCATCCCGCGGCGCCCAAATTGATATTCGAATGCGAATTTACGGCGTCCAATGCCTCACTGTTTTATTCATTTTAGTGATTTTGCGATGGTAAACACAGGTAGATGTGTTTAATTTCGAAATGAATGTTTATTGCAGCGTTTCCGTTTCGTTTTCAATGATGGAGGATATTCGTGCGCGCCGGCCGCGAATGCCCATGTTTACACAATGCACTTACATTTCGCGTGTGTATATTTTTTGTTGTTTGTAATTATTTTCGCGATTTTTTACGATTCGTGGAAGTACTGGAATGACGTTAATCAACGCTGTAACTGGTTTTGTTAACCAAATCAGTATGATTTTTATTGTAATAAAATTACCTACTAATAATATATTAAATATTATATAGAAGGGGTACCTACTATGATGAATTTTTGTATTTTATTTTATACAGGAAAATCAATTGTAGATACACTCATCATCAGAAAAGATAAAGCCACAACATGTTATTAAAATACTGGTGGATACCCAAATCGATACAGCAATTCTTTATTCAAATCATTCCATCAACACAAAAAAACACTTGACTCACAAAATTGTCACCCTCAAACATCTCAAAAGTAGGGTTATTATAACAATTACCGAATTCTGACTGAAGCGACAGTTCATAATCGATTAAGCGTCACTTCATAATCGATTTAGCGTCACCACAGTAACTCGGGATGATCCGGCGATGTCTAATGACGTAAAAAGTATGTCCCCGCTATGTAATGCTGGCCGAGGACGATGGAAAGAGTTGCGATATAACTGAGGGTACAGTGTGACGCAAGTATTATGCCTAACACTTATTTGGTATTTCATTTTTTTACCAGTTTGTTAGATCATAGTGTTTGGGATGGTTGGATTGAGTAAACGTGTTTTATATCGTGTAAATTAAAATAAAATTATTTTTAAGCACAAGTTACATAAGCGTGTTTTCTGAGAGACTATTTAAAACACTACAAAACACTCCAGGCAGTAGTACATTTGTATTTTTAGTATACACTGTTCGCTAAGAGGCTCGGGCCACATATGCAGAGTTGCTCCCACCAATTCGAGCATAATCTTTGGCCTCGGCCACAGACAAGCCAGGGGTCGCGAAAGCACGTCGTCATCGGATGGCAATTTGAATGCGGTCGCTTAGCCGGCTGACGGCCGCTATGACTGATGACGAAGGGTGAGGAGACGAGCCTGTCACCGCCCCTGTATTCTACATGTCGCATTAATGTGAACATGGGTGTAGCAGGTGCTTATTGAATTATATCTTGATAGCGTAGTTGATAAGCAAATATGGGACAGAAAGTAAAGGGTGATGTCCGATTTTTAGCTGAAAATGTTCCGAAGTGCTGTAGCAACATTTTGCACCTAGAAAAGCCTTCTTTCCTTTATATATTGTTAAAAGGTATGTCTGTAACATGGACAGGACTTAATGAATTTTCTCCATTTCTTCTCACGTACTGGGGTGGTCGGCAACGCACTCATAAAACGTTGCGCTATTTCTCAAAGAGCTTCAAAACTGACGTCACAATTTTCATTATCAATTATGTGTGCGAATTATGCATACTCATGGCTAATCAATGCAGTGACCGCTACAATGTAGAGGGACGGCCAATACGGCCAATCGATGACGTCACATAAATATTGGTTGCGACGGTCCTTGCTTTGTGATGCTAACTGCGTCCGCATATGCTAATCCTCTTCCGCCCTTCCCGCGTCTTGGGCGGAGGTTTCTAACGGAGTTTTCTATTGTTCTTGTAATTCTGATTGATATTGCAAGTGACATTGTCGGTGCTTTGTGTCTTTGTGGCTGACTTCGATGAGATTTATTGTTGGGCATTGAAGTGACTATTGTGGGCAAAAAATGTTCTTGGATCTGATTTGAGTTAATGTTAGGTGCTGTTTTTCTCTAATCTTAAGACAGAGCTTGTTTGGCTCTGTGGTACTTGAATTGAGTAAATATTACTGGTTAGGGTTAGGGCCATGTTATTTCATGGATTGTTGAAAACTCAGCAAAATTTTTAATAATAGTCCTACGCTGGATTTATGAGCAATGTTAAAGAATCCTTTCGTGGCAAACAGGCGTTCCGTCCTCAGTTTCACAAATTTTTCCGAAGTTTTACCTCCACAACTATTTCACTCAAAGAACAGACCACTAATCTGCGAAACGTCAAGGTGCACAGATTGACTCAAATACGTACAGTTGTGAGTAAATCATCGAGGGTGCCGTTGAATCGGCAATGAGTCGTGTCGTCGACAATCGGCCAGTACGTTTGCGGCAACGGCAATTCGCATTCATTCATGGCCCATTGCCACCGTCGGCTGTTGGACCGCCGACGCTCCGTTAATGTATTCGCTACGTTATTTCAATTTAGAACAAACCCGACGCTGCTGGACGTTTACGTAAATCTGGTTTTATTGAGCCAGTCTTGTTCGGCGAGGATTTGTTAGTTGAGTTTGAGTTACTGAAAAGTTGACCCTAAGTCGTTCTTGAGTTTTTAACCTCACGTGGGCATTTAGATACTTGCATATTTGCATTTTCTATCTGTAAGTTTGCAAACTTATACTAATAAAAATTATATTGCTACGTTTGCGCTACGCCCACGGCATTCAAGAAAACTGAGAGTATCAGCACTCTTTCGACCTTAAAGCAATACAGAAGAAAACATACAAGCATTATGTAGTATCTGTTAACGCAGCGATTTCCAGCCATTACAGGGGCATTATCTAACTAAATATTAACGTGCAAAATTTCACGAAGGAAATAAATTAAAAACGCAACAACAAGCTTGTAACGAGCGGCGAACAAAGCCGTCTAATAAATCAAGGAAGGCAGGTGAGCAGAGTGGTGTTTGTGCATTAAGAAGGCCCGGTTTCCCGGCGGCCTTTCTTGGCCCTTTCTTCGTTTTAAAAAGCAGTCGACGCCCAATATTTTCGCGTAGTCATCGACAACACATAAATATTGGAAATGGGGCGCCCCTTTCTTGTCTCGCTAGAATAATTAATGCCGTAGCTTCTTATGTCGCGAGTTGTTTTGTTGCCAAAAATTATCGCTGGCGTTGAACGTTGCGAAATTGGCTCGCCAGCGAACGGGTTGGAATTTGTTGTTTAGGTATTTTCGAGACGCGTTTTATGTTTTGGTTTTAGAATTTATTTTGGTTTATTTAATTAAGGTTTTTGAACGATTATAAATGTAGGTACTATAGTATAAATTATGACTTGTGCTCGTGGTTACAAAATGGTGGTGGTCCTTTATCTCTCTAATCTGAATGTCACTTGAGATTGTTCACATATTCTTCCTATAAATCTGAAAACAAATAGTTCAAAGCTGTCAAATACTTACAAAAACCCTCCATATTGCGAAAGAAACAAAAACACAATAAACAAATTAACACTACGCACCAACTTTGGCTCCAAAGTTGAAGCCACAGTGTTGAAACGCGACAAAACATTAAAATAGTCTTCAGATACGGAGTTTGGCTGATAAAACTAGTTCGGGACGAGAGTTACTCGTTACGTTACACGTTGTTACAACCTGTGACATGGAATACACGAGAATACAGTTTTAAATTGAAACTGATAGTTCATTGATGTGAAACTGAACTAAAATGTAATTGGTAATGATTTGGACACTGGGTATTTGTTACGTAGTTGAGGTCCTAAAGTTCCAATCTAATGTTTTTTGTTAACTTTATAATGTTTGTAAACAGTTGTGGCTTAGGTTATAGTAAAACAATGGAGCGTACCTACTATTGATTTTTGTAACAAGTTGTACAAAGTTCGGTTGTTTATAAATGCTAGGGTTGCCTCAAGCCTAAATGATGAAATAATACCTAACTTTTTAATATTAATAGCACGAATAAATGTTTGACTGGCCCATTATCCCAGCACAATACAAATGACGAATCAGACGGAGCGGAACAGCCGAAAACGAAAAACAAGAGGCCGAATTTCCTCTTGTTCAACAGAGAGAGAAAAAATTAGCTTATCTCACACACGCAATTTGCGTCGGCAATTTTCGACGCTTCCTCTCATTACCCCGCCGTGATATATTTGCGTGTTTATTACTGCAATTACTTAGAGTAAATCTCACGTCCTTCCTCCCCCCGACGCACCTCCCCGGGAGGGTCGCGCCCTCCGCCGCCATTTTACCCTCCTTCCGGCCGGCCCTGCCCTTAAGTCTTATGTACCTCGGTAAGTTTCTTCGCGGACTTGGTAACCGGATTCAAATTCGGGCCGAATTTAGTAGCAATTAATTATGGAGCCGAGGAAGTGTTCTCAGTAATACTCGACCCGTGATTTTGTAATTAATATTATTGTGAATAATTTTATGATTTACTACTAATGGGGTAGCCGTTTGTTCGCAGTTGTTGTATTGTCTTTAGAGTCGGTGTAATTATCAGCTCTGTGTAGATTGTAGCTCGACGTGTTCGTAACTGTTACGTTTATGGCGGCATCTTTGAGGATAATGCATTACCGTATGTGCCTCGTGTGGGAACTTAATTTGTTTAGAATGTATGGATATAGTGTAGTTTAGTTTTAAACTACTTCTTGGAAAGTATAATTCTAAAAACAAACTGCCTTTGGAGACGTTTTTAAAACAATGTTGAGTACTTGAACATTAGTAGTAGCAGGGCAATATGAAATTGGCACATAGCGCTACATAAGGCAGTACCCTCGGCAGTCGACTTGGCTGTAATTAATTAACGAGCTTAGTTTAAAAGTAGGGCCGTAAGACTTGGCTCGGGTGGGGCTCGCCTCCCGGACTCGCGGGGGGTATTCTTGCCAAGAAAAGGGGGGGAGGGAAGAAATTCGGGGGAAAGTTTATCATATTTAGGCGCAAAATGGCGAATCCAGCGCTCGGATGCCGTCGAGAGATTAATATCTGGCTCTAACTCGGTGCGATGAATTTTGTTGTGAATAATGCCGATGTAACTTGCTTATTTTATGGCGAATGTGTTTGTGTGTCACGTCGGTTTGTTTGTTTTGTTTTATGTAGCTGACGTTTGGTAGTGGCTGGTTCAAAAATGGGTCAAGTTGTTTCTGTTTTATGTACAGCAGTTTTAAAGCAGGGAGCTTTGCATGGAGTTTGTGTTAACAAAACTTTAAATAAAGTCGTAGTTATACCGACGAGTAATATATGTTAAATATTCTTATGGCGTTAATGGGAACTGCAGCGTACAAAAAGCTTCTATAAAAAAGGCATAGTAGGTGCATTTTCTGTCAGCATGTCAACACTTTGTGTTCGATTCCTTGTTCTTTGCCATCAACTGGCAGCAGCTATTGTTATGTGCTCTGTTATGTTATTAAAAATAGGTGCTTACAAAAACCCTCTCCTTTCAGCCAAAAAGCTATAGTGTTGTCATTCATCATCATCATCATCTCAGCCATAGGATGTCCACTGCTGAACATAGGCCTCCCCCTTAGATCTCCACAGATACTTGTTGGAGGCGACCTGCATACGTGTTGTCATTGCTTGAAAATATATACTTTTCTAGTAACAGATTTTTATATAACGCTCCTGCATTTACCATCTTAACTCCAGTATAATCATACATCGACATACACAACATCACCCCCAGCGATATTACGAAGTTCGCGGCAGGTATCGATAACACGTGTAACAACACTAAACGATGCGTTCAAATTTCACCCACCATAAGTTAGTGTGAAACATGTTGTATGTACATGGGTACATACATATCGGGTGTGTCGTTCACAATCACATTAAATGAAATGCGTTAATATACTGGTTAATATATGTTGGTTAATACAAAGAAAAAAAAAATACGTAAAAATAAAAAAATGATTTTTTCAAACAAAATAAATAGAATAAAAATGTGCGAAAATTAGAACACCATATATGGTCTCTGCACACAGCGGGCGCGGCGCGGCGGGACGGGACGGCGACGCGACACAATGTACTAGATCGTCGCGTCGCGTCGCGCCGAGCGGGACGGCTCTGTGTGATGTCGTCCGTAATATCTAGTAGATTACAACTGCTCAGCGTCGCGTCGCCGTCCCGTCCCGTCGCGCCGCGCCGCGCCCGCTGTGTGCAGACACCATAAAAGTCAGTCATTACAAACAACTGAAATTCTCCCTTGAAAACTGACAGCTGTCAACTGATCAAAATATTCGATACTCCTAACTTTATCTCTGCTTTACACATGATGTTGTAAATTATAAAAACGAAAAATGACTCCTGTGGTTAAACCGCTGAATGGATTAGGTTATTATTTTTACAATTCGCCATAGAATATCATAAACTATATGCGATAGGATTTAATGTGATTGTGAACGACACACTCTGTATATTGTAAATGTTACATGTTACATACATGTGGTGTAAAACGTAAGGTAACATGATGTGTTAACATGAGTGTAACGTTATGGATGGCGTTGTAAAACATTGTGTAATTATAAATGCAGACTTTCATGGCGAACTGTGATTTTGATGGGCATTTAGAAGCAAGTAACTACTCGGAACATGTTCAACTACATACCCCAATGATGTGAATTTGTCTACAACAAACTTACTATGGAGTAGAACTGAAGTTTCTAATGACTTTTGATATTCTTATGCCATCTTCATGAATAATAAAATATACGTAGCTTTTCTCTTACAAAATATGTTTTATTTTTTATTCACCCTCTAGTGATGTGCAGGCGCGCGTTACAGGTAAACGTTGAACATGAGTTACATAGATCTGTTACATAATAATATTATGTTACGCCCCAAGCTTGCTCAATATACACATATTTCTACGAAAGACATTACTTAAGGTGGATCCATCCGGTAGTTTATTTGTGATTAGATATTTAATTTCAATTATTATCTATTACTATTATCGCAAATAACGGATAGAGAGGTTATAGAAATTCGCAGTTATGCAAGCCTATGGTGAGTGAGAAAGAACAGCCAGAGGTAATAAGTTCATCAGCAAGGTCTAAATTTAAATTCCGATTATGAGTTTCTCAAGCAAAAAAAGACTATGTACAACTCGAAAATACACTTGAACTTAGGCATACAACACGACTTTAGAAGGTACAACAACAATACCTATAAATACCTATAAAACACATTT
Source organism: Helicoverpa assulta (assembly GCA_963856015.1). Taxonomy (NCBI): domain Eukaryota; kingdom Metazoa; phylum Arthropoda; class Insecta; order Lepidoptera; family Noctuidae; genus Helicoverpa; species Helicoverpa assulta. The sequence goes on from CAWLCW010000008.1 coordinate 4,437,296, forward strand.
GTTTTGTTTAATCACGTATGTATGTATTTATTTACTACAAAAGTCTCCTTAAAAATAGTAACGTAGTACATTGTTACTCATTGTTTGAACATTTGAACTCTGGTTGGGTTGAACAGTTTGTTTGTGTGTGTGTTTGCATGTGTGTGTGTCGTTGTTGCGAGATGGAAGCTGACGGTAATAGTTAGCCGTGGGTGTTTCCATTATGAGCAGACTTTTTACTCTAGCATTATTGAGTATTAATACGTCTAGACAGATATTTCAATTGCTATTAGAATATTAGTTTAAATTAGCTGTTTAATAAGCTCTTTATTACATGCAAATGAATACGTGCTATAAGCGTACAAAGGCAATTACAATATCTGTATTACACTTCTAGGAACGAAGGTGTAATTTTGAGTTGAATGACCATTGTTAGAAAAAGTTTTTAAACAGTAGACTATTCCTGGAAAACCTTGGTTAGTTTTAAAAATAATAAAAAAATAACGAAACTGAAACAGTGAATTTGTCACGCGACTACGGCGTAGCTACGCTACGAGATTCTACGTCGTCGTAGCAACGCCAGCGGGCGTCTACGCTTAAAATATGAAATATCTAGAGAAATTACAAGCTGGCTAGCCCCGGGCTCGAAACCGCGCCTACCCCGTGTTATTTTATTTTTCGCTCTCTTGAACGTAAATCGCGTTAGTATATTTTTTTTATTTATTTTTCACCAACCGGTTTATGAGTTGTTTGGTTTTGTTTTATTTGAGTTCACCCTGGTTGAATGTGTTTGAATTTTATTTATTAATCATATGTACGTACATGCGTTGGTCCAGCATTAATTACGGTTGAATTAGACCCGTGTTTTTTTGGGGAAAATTGAGAAAGTTTAATAGGTTTTTCTGTATGTGTGTCAGTCGGCTATATGTAGTACAAGTTTGAAATGAAATGTCACTGGATTTAGTCAAGTTATTTTTAAAAGTTCATACTCATATCTTTATTGTAATTGTGAATTACACCTTATCTCCGTTGCCGTGTCGACAAAGGGTGCAATGACCTAGCTCTCCTATTTTAGTTAACCTTGACGTACCTTTCAATAGTAGTGTTGCCTCACACAAAAGTTACGACCAAAAAGGTTTCAGTTTCAGTAGTTATTATGTATTATCCACTTATAGAGCGTATGAAGCCCAACGAAGATTTCGTACAAAATAAAAGGAAAGTTTGCGAGTTTGTGATTATTCATGAGTTAACACGTCTTTGCTTTTTCGTTCGTCTAAGTCGGAATTATGATTTGAATATTAATAATCAGCTGCGGCCGGGAATTAATGACACGTCACACAAGTTTTAATGAAACAGCCTTCGTCTGTGAAGTTTCGGGAGGAAATTAAGACTTTTGGAAATGGATTTTATGTCAACCCCGTTTGTTTTGGAGTTAAGCTTGTTACTTCATTTGATTTTGTTTGAAATGTTGTTTATTTTTGGCGTGATCCCGGAGTTAGTGAAATGTTCTGTTCCTGTTAGGTGTAAATTAAACATTGAATTATACTTACTTAGGTGTATAAAGGTTTGCAAACTGTGTAGCGTTTGTACATTGAATAGTGTTAATTAATTGCATAATTAATAAATGTTTTAATGTCATATTAATTAGTTTGTTACTTTCAAGTGGCAATAGACTTCTAAGAATCCTAAGATTTCCATTATCTCTTAGATATGGCGTTACTTCCGATGCGTGTCGGACGCGCGGAGTCCGGACGAGCGCCGGACGGGAGTCGGACGGGGCCCGGACGGGTACCGGACGCGGGCGCAGGAAACCTATTACGCCCAAATGAATTCCCCGCCGTTTCCGGACTACGACAAATCCGCCCGCCGCGCCCGCTCGCCCACACCTAAGGGTCTTTCAGGGCTGAAAAAAATAAATATTATCTAGTTTAATCCGTTATTAATTTTTAGTATTAAATTATTTTTTTTAGTTTGTAGGGAAGTCGGAACATTGACATATGTTTTAGTTATTTTTGTACGAGTGTAGGAAAATTAAAGGAATTTGGATTGCAGGAAAAGTAGGTATAATCCACTTGACTAAACGCCTGACTTGAAATAAATAAATAATTTACCTAATCAGTCAACTGAAATAATAGTGAAAGAATTTTTTACTTCAGGTCATAAATGTGTATACCTTGAAAGCCATTTCTTAGACCTTATATTTCTTATATGATTGTCAACAATTGTTAAGTTCATAACATTTAATTTTACAAGAAAGAATTAATACCAGTGTGCCGGTTTGTAATTACATACTGAAATAATCTATTTTCAAAAAATAACAAAAATATATTAGCGACAACCCTGAAGGGTTCGCCTTCGGACTTGACGAAGCGGAATTTTAATGAAATTTCTAGAAATCATCTTTTGTCATTCACATTAGTGTTCGCATTAAGACTTTGGGGTATTACATTAAATGCTTTTCGAAATGATCATATTAATTGTAGGTTCTACACTATTTCATTAATTTCATCCTAAGATAACAAGTAAATTCAATCAAAATGGTCGGGACATAATTGAAATTAATATAATTGAATTTTGGACATCTTAAGTATAGGCTATTTCCTGTTTTGATACTTACGACTACCAGGAAATGATTGTTCCAGCTTCGATCAATGTTTCATAATCAAACAGAAATAGGTACTTGAAAAGCGCTTCACAATCAAACATTGTGTTTATATGTATAACATTACTACAATCGTAAATAAGGGAATCGACAACCCCAAAGCCCATTATTCTTCCAAAATAAGGCCAAGTTCACACTCAATGATCCTTCATTGTCTGACCGATCACAAATCAAAATCTTCGAAAATATATTCCCACAACTGATTTATGTTGCCCTGTTGCTAAAATATGTCGCTCTCAGACCATATAAAGTGCCTTTCAACAATTTATTTGTTCCAAACTGGTTTTTAATTGATTTACTGGCAACATTTACGTTGGCTGTTGACGCGGTTGTCATGGCAACCGAGGGGAGTTTCAGACATTATATTGATATTAGAAATAGGTGCGCCGTATGTGTAGCTACGGCTGAGGGATTGTTTTGGTTAAAATATATACGAAGAGGTAATATTTGAAGGTATATTTATATAACAAATTCGCCCATGTGTTTTCGTTTAAATTCTATTTAGTTGGTATCGTTTATTTCTATCTAATTTATTTCAATAAATATAATATGTCTCATAAGTCTATGTACACGAAAATTAGTAAATCATTTAAGTAAGTAATATTCCTGTTAAAATTACTGGAAAAATAATCTATCCAATAAAACACACAAAAGCATTCAAAGCATTCACCACCTCATAACAGAAACCAATTTAAGAAATGCAAAACCACATTCATTGCCGTCGATATTTTAACATAAATAGAATATCAATAAAAACCAAGTTAATCGGAAAACTTCAAAAGCAAGAAAGCTATTTGTGAAGGATCGACAGGTGACACAGAAATAAATAGCTAATGCTTATAATCCCGAAGAACGACAGTTTGTAATTTGTTTTCTATCGCCGAGTGAAAATATCAAATGAGTGGATACGGCGGTCGCGATTGGATCGAACCTTTTCATGCGGGCAAATTGGTTTTCTTTTTTGACCGACGCTACCTCGCCTGACGAGGTGGCGAATTTTGTTGGGTTCCGTACGTGGGTACGAGTGTTTGCTGAAAAAGTTTCGGCTAATAATTGTTTTTGGGTGGATTTGTTTTTGAATGGTTTTTGTCGTGTTTTAAACGTGCATAGACATTGATTAGCTTCAATGACCATTGTAGAACACGTTTTTTTGATAATTTATCATTGTGATACATACTGAAGACTATGGTGAATCAAAAAACATCATAACATAGGAAAAAGTGTCATAACCTAGTTAAATAGTAAAGCCGGTAAAATAAATAGGTAAAACTTTCAACATAAAATGATTCAGCCATCACCTAAAAGGCAAATTAGCAGCATTTCGTAAAACAGTCGCCGTGACAAAAGAACGTGCTTACAACCTCCAAGTAAAGCCAACCCAGCCATTTTATGCTCGAATAAAGACTCATAACATTTTCTTATTACTTAAAAAAAGATTTTTCACGGAACCTCCGTGTATTTTGCGGGGCGCACTTTTTCATTTCATATTTCCTCTGAGCGCTGCTCTCGTTTTATGGGTCATGCGACTATGTGCGACTATTTTTAATGGACCTGTGCACAGTTTTCATTTTTCCCAATGATAAATTGACTCCATGCTCACGATGGATGGTCATCTTTTCGTAGTTGAAGCGCTCGTGTTTTCATTCTTTTTCGTTTTTACGAAATTTTTATTTCGTGTTTACAATTTGTTGGTGGCTGTTTATTTTGTTGTATAGTGATTTTAGTGTTAATTACGATGTTTAAAGTTTTTGTAGGCATGGTTTAAAGGTGCCTATTAATAGTGATTCTTTTGTTTTCAATCTATCATCTATGTTTCATTCGGTTCTGTGTGTTAGTGCAAACAAAGATCCAGTAGTTGTAACTTGTAACTTTTCTTGCTAAAACAATGCCTTAAAATATCTCACACCCACAAAAATAGAACCAAACATACAGAACCAAAACAAAACTCTGTTTCTACCATAACACTGGTGCAATCCGTATGCGCAAGCGCTTCTTCCGATCTATTAGTTTAGCGAAGTGATTGGACGGCCGGCACTCGACGACGTGACGACACTACCGAGTGCGCCGCTAATGTATAGATACGTGCCGCGCTTGTGTGCGTCATATCATTGCCATTTTGTAGACGGATTTTAAGATAAAATGTAGGATGTGAAAGATATCTTGGGAATGTTTGTTTTAGATCTATTTAGTTACTTGTTTAAAACTATCTTAATAGAATTCACGGGTAAATAAGTAGATACCCATATGGCTTTGACCCTCAAAAGCCGATAAAATTGATATATTCATATGTAAAAAGCAACTTCAACTTGACTAGTTAATCACGTAAAACTCAGTCCACTACCAACTTAATACCAATACAGAATAAAACACCACTTTTATTTAACTTTTCCTATAAATGAACACAATCCAATCTCGGAGCAGAACAGTGCCAAGTAACACTGACAACTCGCTAGAAACTCTAATAAATATTTAATCCTGGCAAAGAACGTCTCGAAACTTAGCATCGGGGGCGGCGAGCAAACTTCGTAGGCGACAACTAACGTAAATTAATACCTGACATAAATTTGCCATAACTGTGCCGACTAGGCTGGCTCAAGACAGTACAAATGAGGTACAAATCGCGAATCCGGATGGTACCGGTTAATGGCGGTAAAGCAGCGGGTGTACCAAGGGTTCTTGTTATCTGTGGAGTGAGGTGATGCTGGCGATTGATATCGATTTAGTGGACAGTTACGTTTGTTGGGATTATGATTTGGCTATCGATATTTTTTGGTCAACTTTTGGTTTTTATATTCAGCCGTAGCTAAGTACCTGGCTTACCTATATGGTTAATATAGAGGTATAATGGTTTTTATGCCGTTTCAAAAGTAGATACCTATCAATACAATAAATAGTGTGTCGAGAAAATAATGCCTTTGATTGCAGTTGTTAGCGTCCATTACTCGCATTATTTAGTAGTAGTATTACACATAAAAAATATTTACTTAGAATTAGGTAGATAGTCATGTAGGTTAGGTATATAAAATTACGCTAATATAGCCTCTATTACAAAGAAAATTGGAAACATCTGCTCCAAACTTACATAACCTTACTCCAGCTCCAGTAACCCTTATAAAATAAATCATTGCACTCGATACAAGAAAACTGTAAATACAATTGCATCACTCGCTTCTCAGACAAGGGATGTTTCGCTCCACCAGACAGGGGGTTATTAGCTAAATAAATTTGCTCACCCAATATGCTCGGTAACTCGATTTAATGGCGATAGAATTGATTCATTCAATTATGAGGAATTTTTAGTGCCCCACGGTGTGGGATAACTTTGTTTTAGGGGAGCGAAGTGGAGGGATAGATTTCTCACGTAAATTGTGTGCTCATGATTTAGTTTTGTTTTATTTCGATTGGAATGATAATTTTTTTAACACTTTTTTGTACTAAGTTTTGGACAAAATATTAATTGGTTTGATAAGGAAAGAATCAAGACATATCATTTTCGTTTCTTGAAAGGTCTTTAATCAGTGTATGCTTAGACTAAAGGACACGCAATCTACAAGCAGAATCATCATCAATCAGTAGTCATCTCAAATTTTTGTATTTTTATTTAGTGTTTCCACAATTTTCATTTCAGAACAGTTTCCACAAAACCCGATTCTAATTTACCCTTTGATCCTTCAAGACACGAGCTCACTAAAACCTTACCAGCTAACAGCCCACGCGTAAATTTGACATGGATTTATGTGTGACGTCACCGTCCACCGCCATTAGTAATACTAATGCCCCCATTACCGGGCGGGGAGGCCTCCCACGGCATCTGCCGCTTGTTTTAGGTAATTTATGGCCCGTCGGCAAGGCCGGCCTACGAAAGGTGTAAAGAGTGTTTGGTGCTGGAAGTGGTTTTCGCGAATTATAGGAGCATCTTAGATTTTACAGTAAGAGATAGATTCTTGAGTTCATTGTGAAAGATTTTTACGCTTTTGTGTAGCCAAGTCTATGGCCTCTCATAAGTCTATGTTTTTATGTAACATAGAATATCAAATGGAAAACATTCTATAGTTCTCGAGATACCGCATAGGTTAAAAAGCTAATAATTATTAAGGACATTAATTCGCTTGATGATTTTTGTATCAGTTCAAAAGCATGTGTTTAAGCTTCAATAGGTATATACTCAAAATTTGCATAGACTCTTAGATAAAACTGAAGTTTCAAAAGTGTGATTTTAAAGTAGGTATTTCATAGCCTCTTCTAGTACACGTTACTCCGGTATACGCAAGTCTTGGCACTTCCGCACATATCTGTGTTGCGTGTCGCGTGTGAAATATGGAGCGGTAGCTATGTTGTGTGCTATGTGAAATATCTCCACTGCTACAGCTAAGAAAACCTTGATATTAGTACATAAAACTAGAGTTGGGTAAATATATTTTCAATATGGAACAGTCGGTATCTACACAATTATATGATTGAGTACACCACGTTTAAGAGGTCAAGATATAGCTTTGATATTAATTTAGCGATAATGCACAAGTATATGTAGATATCAATAATTTCTTCATTACATAATCCAACCAACACATTCCTACATACATCCACTTCAACATAAAAAATCCTCACGTTTCATACAACGTTACATAGTAACATTTACGTAAGAACATCCCATACATTGTCAAACAACTTCGCCATTACAGCAATCCAGGCACGCACTTGGGCATTTTATTTTTCAATTACAATTGTTAACGGCATAATCAGGAGATATCGCACAATCGCTGTGGGCTCGGCTAATCCAGATTTATTCGAACAGGGCCGGATTAAGGTGGCGTGAATTACACGTTTATAGGCCGTAAAGAGTGATCCGGTGGCGTGCAGTACCTGTCGCTGTTAGATATAGTTATGATGTGCACTCGCTGTATAATGTATACAGCGTGATGTTTTTTTTTTATTTTGTGGTATTTAACATTTTTATTCAAAGTGAAATAATCTTAATTTAACCAAAGTTATTCTAAACATACCTTCTGCGTCCACAAATGATTCCACTCTAAAAGTTCTACAAGTAAAACTTTTATTCTTTTATAAACCAAAAACATTGAATGACTCTTACTACACTTAACTCTCAACTGAAAGTTCATAATTATTACAAAATTCTATAGTTATTTCCTTTGATAACGCCGTAACCAAGGTTACGGTTGCGTCATAGAAAACTTTGCTTATTGTTCCTGAAGTTTTTATTTTTAGCTCGCTTTTTCAGTTGGACAATCTTTACGAATGACGTAGGATGAGGTGATGGATATTACAAATATCTACGTAATCTATATATATAAAAGAAAGTCGTGTTAGTTACTTCGCTTATAACTCAAGAACGGCTGAACCGATTTAGCTGAAAATTGGCAGGGAGGTAGTTTAGAGCCAGGAGAAGGACATAGGATAGTTTTTGTCACCATCCGGCTACGGGAAGCAGTTATCTCGGGACGCGGGTGAAACCGCGGGCGGAAAGCTAGTATTTTCTGAAAGAAGGAAGTGGGTTATTATGTTTTACAGTACCCTTTGTTTACGATTTATTTGTGCACGATTTCACTTTACGTTTTCAATGAGAATTCAAATGTTCTATGATTTCCAAATTCATCGTCCCTTTTTATGGCATACATAGTTCAAGATTTGTATTATGTAAGTCAATCATATAAAAGGATTTTCAAAAAATCTGCACTTCAAAGATAAAACGACTTGTGTTGGGATACTCATGCATATGTTTCTGATTTTTAGACTTCCTTTCATGTCTATTTTTTTCCATTAAAAAGTTACTTTCCTCAATAGAGCACCCTATATAAAACGGCGACGGTAGTTAGCGGTGGCGTGCGCGTCTTGTTGCGCGCGAGTTATGTGCTCGCCCACGCGGCGCGTGCGCCGGGCGTCTCGCTGCGCCCGCGCCGCTCCCGTGGGTGAACGCATTCAATATCTACGTGTAAAGTGCCCATTAATTAAGTGTCAAACGATTAGATTCCTACATATAGTGCAAGGGAAAAGGATTATTTTGTATGCGTAATATGATATTTTTGTTGGATCTACTAGTTGGTTTAAGCGTTTGACAGTTGGATGTATGTTTTGTATGCTGCAAATGAGATAAATAGTAGTCAAAACTAACAGCTATTTATTGAGATGGCTCTGAGATGTATAGAGCAGGAACTGCAAATAAAATTTCCACTATTAATTTCTTAAATTTTATGCAACAATCTTACCGTCACGTTATACATAGCTTTTCTCTCAATATTAAATCCATACTACATCCACAAGTTCCTAACTTAGGAATTTAAGTTAAGTGCAATATTCCTGGATCCTGAATCAATGTAACATCTGTATTCCAGTAATTATATTGACAGCTGTGAAAATCGCTAGCAGTAGCGACCACTTTATGCTCTCGTAAACATTTCTGAAGTTATTTACAATAATAGTTGCTGTTTCTTTGAATGAACAATATATGAACAATGTGGTATGACAACATTATTTTAAAGAAAATATTTCAAAAATATTTTTAGAAAGGGAAGTAGAAAGTATGTTAAAAAAAAACAAAAACTAAAAGCTACTAAATCACACAACAATTGTGGAGGAATTTAATAGCAACCTACCCCAAACTATAAATAATATTCCGTAGAGGCAATCTGGCTTGCAAATAAACCACGTTTTAAGTGGGGCTAAAACGCACTCGGATGTTCCGAAGTCGACGCCATTTTGGCTTGTAGGTACTCTTGTAGGGATTTGCGGAGTACTCGAGGGGTAGTACGGAATGTAAATAGGTAGACAGTAATCGTTAAATAATTAGAATTCTACCGTTAAGTGCAGGGTGATTAGTATGAGCTTGACTTGTAATCTTACGATGGTTACGATGGTCTTAAAATTTTGATTTAAGTAAACCCACCAAATTTTCGACGCAAAACAAATGTAATCTTATTTTTTAAGTAAAATAACGTATCACATAAACAATATTTTTGAAGTGGATTTCATTTCCATATCTTCTGCAACATCCGTGGGAGGGTGGCCAAGTAGCACGATCTCCGAGCATTGAGGAAAAATAAAGAAGCAAAAATGACAAGACGTTATTTGCATCCCGCTAATGGCCGCTGCTGTCGTAATGCGGGGGTAGATGAACAAATATTGCTTTATCCAGACGAGCCACAATTTATTCCAAACTCGCTTTATTCGCCATTCCAACGCCAGAAGTCAGGAGGGAAGTAGAAAAATGGTGGCATTTGGATTTTAAAGTGATTCGCAAATCATTCCGCTTAATCAAATGACCTTATTTGTTTGCTGGTTTTCCTTGTTTTTATCCTTTTTAGGTATTTTGTCTTTTTGATTTATGCGCCAGGTATAATGTGAGTCGAGAGTTGTTTCTGAAGGTGCCTTGCAACAAAATGTCGTAACGTACACATCGGGCTCTTATCGCCGAGGCCGAGGGGGAGAGAGGTCACGAAAATGGCCTTATCTAAATAGCGTGACCGCGCGATACCCGCTCCTCACCTGCTGACTTTATGCCTTTCCCGGGGAAGTGTGGCGCCGCATACAAACGAGCTCAACCCTCGCCTTCGACCATCCAAATGTCGTAAACTTTTGACGTGTAAACACGTCACGATTTCATATGAAAAAAGCCTTGGAAGCGTTGCACTCTAGTTTGAATTATACGAAAAATGCAAATTAAAATAACTCTCAAATCCCAACTCAACCGTGTCGGAGCTTAATCCGCGAAGTGACAACGGCATTCTGACGAGGCGCCGGAGCTGGGAATTATTAAAACGAACGCCAACTTTTTCACTAAGCCCGTCGCAAAGCCGTTTCAATTGCGCTGCGCTGAAGATAATTCCAACTGACGTCATCTTTTTTTCAAATTCTCGACTCGGCTACGTTCTCTGTGCAGCAATTATAACATTTCCACCGACTGGGAAAACAGAAACACGTGGGTGAGAGCGCGTCGAATCGCACCGTTCGTAATTTAAATTTAGATGGAAATTTAATGATGCATTCACAAAGGGCGCTCGTAAAGTCGGTTGCGAGATATTTTTTACGAGGATCTCGCGAACTATTGCGCGCTTAACGACTCCGAAGCAAGATCGCCCTCCGCTTTAATGAGCGCCCGATAAACGTGTTAACTGCCGCGACCTTATTTTTATGCCGATGTAAATTTGCTGAAAAACGTATTCATCAGTGCGATTGCGGGCTAACTGCAACATTACGCCGTATTAAATTTGCAAGAGAGCGTTGTCCTAGTAGCTGGTCTAGGTAGGTGAAATAATAGTAACGGCGAACGTCGGAGGCAGGCTAAGGTAGAGCTGGCTATGTTTAATATATGAGGGCAGGCGACGCAGCATGGGTAAACACGGCCCAACCTTCGCTCATGTTGCCCACTGTTTGCTCACCGTTCTAGTCTCAAGAGAAAATATGTTTGCTTTGCATACCTAACCATAGCTTGCTCAGAGGCAGAGCGCGCCTGTTTTCCTTGACATGTTTTCTCCGAGGCTCTACAAATAGCTGGCTAAAAACTTTCTACAATATGCGCAGTTTCTGATGGCTGACTTATATTTTTAACGGACCAATGTTTTGGTTTGTGTTGTTTTTTTAACTGTGTCATGGATTTTGATATAATAAAAATTCTGCTATAATTACGTCTGTAAGTTCTAGAATCATAATACCCACAAAAAATGCATAGATATTAAAAATCATAGCCGTTGTTTGTTGAAGTGCTGAGCTCCTGAGGCTACTCCTCTAGCCGCACAACTCCACTTAACAAACGTATAAATAATATTCAAGGCGAGGGAACATATTCGAGGGTACGGAATAGAGGGTAGTTTGACGGCGTAACGAATCGAAAAACCAAATCATCGAGTGGCACCCCTACTGTACACCGCTACATGATAGTTTACAACTGATACAGTGGAGTCGCTGTTGTTACTACAAACTTTTGTTTAGTTATAAAATGATTATGTTTTATTTTCTTTTCCTTTTCTTCTTTGAGGTCTATAATATAAGGCATGTGTTTGTGTGTATATAAAGGTACTTATAATTAAGTAAATAAGATTTAAAGAGTGACACATTTTTAGATAGTTTGTGTAGTGAAGTTTAGATGGAGTACTTACTAACTTAAAAAAAAATTATAACTACAATTACTATTTTTTGTAATAATTATACAAAGTAGCATTGCCGACTCTACATATTTTACTAGTATCAAATCTTTAGGGCTGCCCCTTAGCGGTCTGTCGAGAGTACTCGGCTTACTTTTTTATATATATTTTAATTTTAATTTCATATCGGGCGCTAATGGCGTGCCACAGCCCTGCGTAGCGAATCGCGCTGAGCCGAATGTATTCATAGCGTAATAAAACTTAATGTAGCGAGTGAACTAATATTGTCTTATTCAATATTTAATTTTCAAATATAAATTTAACCAATTTTTGCGATTCATAAATTTTGTAATTGTTTGATGTTCAGAAGGGAAAGTGTATTGATTGTTTCTGAAGGGGTTGCGATGTTTGAATTTTGTTATTGAGCTTTGAATGTCACTAGACGTAAATTTTATACATAGTATTTTATTCTTGGTTTGATACCAGTTATTTTATAAGTATTTAGTGCCTAAATTAAGGTTGCAAATGTTGTTCAATGAGTAATAAAAACGTCTAAATACGGACATTTTACATCCTTGAGAATATTTGGTGTAACAAATTTTGTAGGAGCGTGAAGGATATCAAGTTTACGAACATGATCACTTCCCCAGCGTGTTGTAATCTTGCAGTTGATCCGGCGGCACATGTGTGTACTAGACAGCTAAACGATGTTAGTCCGATACTGTTTCAAATAACCTTTAAGCCGTCACCCCTCATGTACTGCACAAACAGCAGCGAAGTCAAATCAGCGCCAAGTTAATCCGTTTAGGTGCGCGAACCCACTTGATTAAGTTTAATTTATTTTAAAAATCAGCGCGAGCGAGCCGCCTCCGGCGCTGCGTCCCTCCGAAATACATTATTCAGTGTTTTAGAATAATTTTCAAATTCGATTACATAGGGCCGACCCTCGGTAAGTGGGTGGGCCGGGCGGCGGCGCGCGGCGGGTGTATTTAGCCAACACGGGGGTCTCGCCGCGTGCGATTCTGATTTGAATATGCGCCGCACGTGGCGTCCCGCGCCCCCGGGACCGCGCCGATCATATTTCAAACGTCACCGGCGATGTCTCACTCAGATACTATCGGCCGATAAACGCCGAGATACCACCGGCAAGGGTGGAAATAGTTCGCCGCCCGCCAACCTCCAGCTATTTTTTACCCCGCGATTATCGCCTGCAGTTGACACCTAAATATTACTTTTCGCTCAGCGCACTCGTATAACCCTGTGTTCGCTATACAGGCATTTTGCGGTTAGGTGCCGCAGCCAGCGAAAGCACTTGAAGTTTATTGGCATGACATATTTCGTAGAGAATTTTCCGCGTATTATAATAATCACAGTGTGAGCCGTGATGGAAAACATTTTGCGCACGCAAATTTTCACATAATATTTTCATACGATGATCACAACGGAAGCCACTTTAGTGAATACGAAAAAGTTCCGCGTACTACTAAGGGAAAAAATCAAGCAGTTTTTAATGCGTGAATCTTTTAATAAATGTGATGTCAATTTAAATTCGAAAAACAAATATAGAAATGCTTTTAGTTCTCAGGGTGGCTAGTGGCATATAATCGGTGGGAGTGTTCGCACGCGTGGCGCGTGCGCGGGCGCACGGCGCGGGCGGCCGCCACGCGACACTCCATTACCGCGCCACCGCTGACGCTGATGATGTACTTCACTGCAAAATATCAGACACGAATGTCCATACATGTCTAGAGATTTTGCATATTCTCTTTATGTCTTGTCTATTGACCTAGTAAGGGTTAAAAGTTGTAACATAATATGACGTCTACTTATACGAGTTTGTTCATTTACGGCTGTGGACTGACAATTACTTAATCGGTCAAAATTTCAAGAGATAAATTTTTCAGAACTCTAAAACTTTTAACAAATACATCCATCTTTAAACAACAACCAACTAAGTATGTACACAAATGTAAAGGTACTAAAAGTTTTTCACGACCCTTTATGACATGTCTGCACTGCCATAATCTTTGGCGACCATCACAGAAGCATTTATGCGATTGCAATGTACTCTCACAAGCAAATCGCCGCGTAATCCGCTACTTGTATCGCAAATCGAGATATGGCCGAATTAATTTTGGTCGCATGCCATCGTAATTGAAAACGAAGACTTAGCGTGACAGATGTAAACGCCAGATTAAAGCAATCTGGCTTTTTGGGCTTTAGATCTCTGATAAAGAATCGAAATTAAGGGTTTTATGCTAGTGGAGAACCTGCCTGAAAAGAAAATTGAATTTGTGAAAAATTACTTACACACCTATTAATTTTAATCATCATTAGGTACATAATCGACCATACTATTCAATGACTGTATCTTTCCTTGTTATAATGGAAAATGAACAAGGTTTAAAGATTTTTTTTTTATTATCATCATATATACCTACGCAGTAAATTTGCAATCATATAAACCCGAATTTCAGGTGTTATTAACTTTCAAATAAGTCTGGTTGACCTATGAATCAGACGAAATAAAAACAAAATCGCATCAAACGTTGCCATGCGTCATCCGTGAACTTCAGTTAGCAATGTCAAAGGGGAAATTATTTCTCTTATTCGGAATATTTCACAGAGACAAAATATAGTTTTGGTCGAATGAACTTTGACGGTCCCCATGAGCCCATAGGATGTGCGATTGAACGATCGCCCCACAACTCGATGTGAGTGGCTTCATGGGTTTTAGCATTTTGATTACCATAGCGGTGATTTGGATATAACTATTCATAATCGTAGATGCATTTATTTTGTTCAAGACAATCTGAAATAAACAGTGCTAATAATTAATTAATAAATACGTACCAGTAAGTATTTAAGTGCTCTTAAAGTATTGTTATATGTATGATATATGTGAGTGTAGTGTAGAATGTTGTATAAATGAAGAACTTGATATTATTCATTCAATTATATTGTAATCGATCAACAAAGAAATGAAGAGACAAATCAAAAATGCAAAGAAATTCAATAACCGTCTACAATTCTTTGAATTGTCACCCCAATACAGGGAACTTGGGCAAAGTTATATTTATTTGCCAGAAAATCGATTTTGACTTATATTTTTTGGTGGCAGGGATCATTTTTGATTGGCAAACTATTTGACGACAGTAAAGATGCCCCGGAGTGCTTACAAATCCCCGAGATTGAGTGCGGGACACCGCGCGGCGAGGGTTCGATTATTACTCGAGTCTCGATCTCGATACACCACTCGATGCATCGCGGGGAGCTGCATTACACCGAGCATCGAGTGTGGCGTTCAGTGGCTTTCGAATCGATTCGTAGACGGATCAATCGAGTTACTAGTCATAATTGGAACTTGTTAATAGTGTTGGTCATTTATACTTATTACAATTTATTTATACTTTGTCATAGAAAAGATTAACGCAGCTGAACACTATTAGAAAATGACAATGAATATTTTCCGTCCACCCAAAATCATCAGCATTTCCATTCTGAAAAATCTACTTCACTTTTTCCAGCATTTTTTTACATTGTTGTATTCATAAACCAGACAAAGAATGACTTGTTCAATAATATCAAAGATATATTTCCGTTCGTTATACACAAGTTTTCCCCTAATACTCATAACCCAATTGCTGTCTTCTCCCATATGTTGCGTGGAATGTATTATTTTATTATGTTTTTATTTACTTAACGTCCGCCGAGACGAGTGTTTAAGCCGACGTTTATGATATTCTCCTGTGGTTTGCAACTGAGGGGTGAATGATGTTCTATTGTTTCATTCTCACCCTCGTTTTGTCAAGTTGATACACCGCTGTATCTATACGTATAAGTAATATGAAATGTCAATGGTGTTTCGGGGTTTTTGGGCACACCGATTGTAGCAAACAATTTTGAATGTTTTAAGGAAGTCACATAAATGTGTCACCTCACACAAGTTCAACTTAAATCATGTCTACAAAACGATGGAATTAATATACCAAGTAAATATCGATTATTTGCAACTGTCCACCAATAACTTAATCGAAAATGCCATGCAATATTTTTAAATCGTTCCCTATTGTTGTGTGTAGCAGACAAAACAGATGAAAACAGTCTGAAGTGTAGGCAAGCTCCAATGATCCGTGCCTCGCGCGATATTATTTTTGCCGGGCACAAAGCACGCCCCGCGACCCATCAAATCAGACTGAGCCCAACACTAGAAAAAATTAAAATTTTAATACTCGATATATCGATGTGCGCACTTTTTAATTGACTGCCGTTTTTAATATCGATAAGTTGTACGAGCTTTTTTTTTAATTGTAGTATCAATTTGGAGGCTTCAGTAAACACTGGGAATTTGTTTTTATAAATTGATGGCATAGGTATTTTTCACTTCAAATTATTATAAAAAATCTCTTTTGTATTTATTTATCATAGTAGGTATAAAGTGTATTTGAAGTATGAATAAATGGAGTTCAGAGAACTATGTTTATCATTTAAAGAAAAAATGTGAGTGTGAAGAGAAAATATCAGTTTTTAATCAATCAACTGAATGGTTTGTTCCGCCATGCCAGCCGAAAGGGCCTAACTCGTGAGATGCCTTTAGTTTTGTAGTGTAAGTCCAGTGTCATAACTGCTAATACTTAGTCATGTAACCCAATATGTACCAACAAATTAATTTATTGCATTACTCAAAAGCAATAAATACCTGTTCAAAACAATCATCCTAACACAATACCTGTAGTTTCCCAAATATTTGCATTGAAATAAAGATTTGTACATCTGTCACTGCCAAAACACGATGCGAATAATATTCATTCCATCTGATTGACATGGCCATGTATTTGAGGAGCTCTGCGGGGTTTCTCAAGGGGTTATTGAAAAACTAGTGGCACCGTCCCGCCTTGTTTCACCGCAAGGGGCGAGGGTGTCATTATAACGTGTAATACCAACTCGCCCGAATGTATTGGATTGAAGTTATTGCGAAAGTTTTTAGAGCGGAGTCACTGATTGGCAGAATTTTATTTGATGTAAAATTTTAGCAGTCACATTTCAATGTGTTGTAAAATATTCTATTTTTGTATTATTTTTTTTCAGTATGTTGAGAAATATTCCATTTTTGAATTTAAGTAGCCTGCTAGCAATTTCATATTTAGAAGGTTTATCAACCATCTGGAACGCTGACATTCTAACTTCAAAAATTCGGGCTTTTATCTATACTTATAATAAATCTGTAGAGAGGTCAATTCTGTACATTAAATATATTTCCAAATTATCTATCAGGGGGTGATTAGTGATCGATACTGATGCCAAAAATGCAATCAGTAAACATTTTGTTTGTCTGTCTGTCTGTCTTTCTGTCTGTCTGTCTGCCTGTCTGTCTGTTTATTCGTTATGGAAACAAAAACTACCCGACAGATTTTAATGAAACTTAGCACAAATATTCTTCATACTCCTGGGCAGGTTAAAGGATACTTTTCATCACGCTACGATCAATAGAAGCAGAGCAGTGATGGGAAATGTTGGGAAAACGGGAGAAGTTACTCCATTTTTTAAGCTTTCGTCACGTGTGCAGCCTTAGTGGTTAAAGCTAAGTAGTAATAGGCTAGGTACGCCTAGATTTAGATAATTGGATAGGCTGGTGATTATTATTACTTCCTCTCTTTGCACAAAGTCCGAATCTAACGCGAACGAAGTCGCTGGCAGAAGCTAGTTTTTAATATGACAACCAGACACAAAATAAAACGTGCCAGTATTTTCTACATGTTCTATAGAGTTTCTATACAAGTTTAGATTTGATTACCTAACACATACTCGCTAAAAAGTCTTAGGATAAAGCCATGTAGGGGTGCAGATGGCACTGGCTGATAATAGGACACACGCACCGGGACGTAAATAGATGAAGCCTTATTTGAATATTGTCCCCGATCGGGGACACAAATTAAATCGCCTGCTGCAAGCGCCGTCAATGTGTTTGCTTTATTATTTGATTTGATTTCGTTTTAGATGTGCTTTTTTAGTGCATATGGGATAAGAATAGGTTGCTTAGATTTTATTACTGATGTAAAACATAAACTATCCTATCCTAACAATCCTAATAACTTTGGTTTTTAAGCTGATGCATGAATAGTAATTACTTACGTTCTTGTGAACGTAACCTTATTCTACGTTTTTAAGTTGAAGCATTAAGTATGGCTTAGATTAAAGAACTCACTTAGAGTGACTCAGTACCAGCACTGACCCAAAATCCAATTTCATCAAAAGCCATGAAGCATAAAACATACTCTATAAACCAACATATTTTATTTATTTTTCTAAAATATTGTTACACTAATCTGTGTGCAGTGCGAAGTAAAGCGGCGTGCACACGGGGTCACGCTATCGTCGTTCTAGTTCATTAGGCGGCTGGCGGTGCGGTCGCTATCGCCGCGAGCCGCTCATTTTTCACGCAACCTGCGCCCGTGTGTGCTGGCTTTAGTGGCATTTAATGCGTAAATATTTTAAATGGTATTGAGGTTCAGCTTTTGTGACTTATGCCCTACGTTTAGCTGTGTTCGTGTATTTTTATTTCCTATATTTTATTTCAAAACAAAATGAAATCATTATCTTACCAGACTACTTATCTTAAGCCATATTACATAGTAGCTATATAAAAAAAATCTTTTTCATTTATGATAGAGTTTCTTCCAAACTCAAATCAGTCCTAGACTTAAAAAGCTATCAACATTAATTTTGTAGTATGATAAAAATCATATCATATAACATAAAAAATATGAAGTAGGCACACATAACAAAAAGCAGAGTACTAAGCAATTCGTTGGTAAGTAATAGCTGATTGATGAAATGGAAATAAATGAGTGGCGGACAGGGAAAAAGATGTCAAAATCCAAGCGCACATGAGCCAATAAGCCAAATTGAAATGCCTCCATGTTACACGAGTCTTTCAGAGTAATTGGTTGACGGGCTTTCCTAGCGATTAGGGATGTTACTTTCCACGAATATCGTCTTGCGATCTGATTGATATTTTTAATGATTTTTACGTATCTTTTGTGCTTTCTTAAATATGATTTGCCTGGTACGATCGTATCATTATTTATCGACCACTTGATCGCATTAAAAAAACATCTTCAGCATTACAAAGTAAGGTCCATTTTGACGTTCGTTTAAAATCTGTCAATTGTTTTAAATCGTTTGCAGTATTTAGTAAGAAGGGCGAAAAATTTAAGTTATTAACTGTGAATATTTTGGATTAAGTTTAAGATAGGTTCCACCTCTTTTATTAGAATCCTACATAAGCTACCAAAAACATCGACAACGATATCGACATTACCACAGCACTCAGTTTGGGACGTCTCCTTCCATCGGTTCGTCGATTTGAATAGAAATACCTAACATTAAAAATATAGGGTGTAGTGAATGCGCAAGAGGACAGTCCCGGACAACCCGCTAGTATTCATTCGCTAAGTGAACTTCTAAAACGAGCGACTTACGTTCCACGCTAACTGAACGATTCACAACTTGAAAAGGTGTGCTTTTAAAGGCACACGTGTTTTAGCTTTGTCTGTAACTCGATATGGGTTACGTCCCTATCCGCTTTGACGAGTAGGTTACCAATCATTTTTAGTACATTTTGACGACTCATTTTAGTAACTATCTTTGGCCATGAGATGGATAATATTGATATGCTATCATTTCTATTTATACATGTTAAATTAGGTGAGCATTACCATTATAAATTTTCTACAATATCTTTTAATCCATGCCTCACTAAAACTCCCATCAAAGTGCGTATATTGATGTCATGTAAATCTATTACCTAAAGCTTTTGGCAGCTAAAAAATCTTTGATGTATTGAACACAAAATGAATTCTTGGTATATTCTAAAGGCTGGTATGGAGTGTGCAATGGTGCAGTGGCTCGGCTGGCCCAGTGACGTGTTGTGTGACGCTTCATCACGTCCCGATGAGCATTAGCCTTTAGGCCTCAATTATATGTCTACTTCATTTATTCTGAGTTCCGATCTTTCCAATTGGATTTACACGAGAAATCAGGAGATTTTTTAAGATTTTTTGTGGACCTTCCAATGATGAAATATGAAATAGTTTTGAAAGGAAATTATTGTAATACATTTTGGGAATATTTCATGAAGAAAACGTGCACTTCGTTACTTTGGATATTGATCAAAAATAGGTAGCTATTTTGAAGAAAAGTTACACGTGTTTCCCAACTCCAAACAGTCAAATTAAACTCCCACAACCTCCGTCTACAATCCTCAATCCCAAAACCGAAGCTCTCAAAATAACCGTAAACCGAATGTCATTCTAAGGATACATTACAGGAGTTTTCCTTAATACTCGGCACTTGATTAGCTCGGCTCGTCGTAATTATTTTCCCGGGTTCGCCCGCGGGGATTTGTATAATCCTGATTGGGTACGTATTGCTATTCGATGGAGTGTGTCCGCGCACGTGGCCCCCTAGCATTATCTCACTTTTAGACACGAATGATGGTGACACCCTACTGCCGAATTTCGGGAAATTGAAAAGATTGATCGAATTTCTGATGATATTGAAGATAATATGTTTTTAGATACCTAGTAATTTTGTTCTTTGTACACTAGGTAAGTGTGTCTTAGATACTTTTTGATGGATTTCGTAGTTGATAACGGAATTTTCTTTTATTTACGGAAGTTTTGTTTAATGTTAGTCTTGGTCTATGTGTCAATAATATCGTTTAAAAGAAGACCTATTTAAATGTCTGTTTACGATGGATAACTCAAAATACCTCCACCAAAACAAACTTGCTATTTAAAATATAAAAGCTGTCGCAAACAATTAAAAACAAAAACTTAATCGAATTAAAAATTTGCCTAGTAAAAGCGAATTAAAGTTGGCTGATGGCAGTCCTGCCGGTTGCGACTGGGGGCCGACGATAACGCCACAATAGGAATTTGCCGTTCGCACCGACTGCCCGTACCCTGTTTAACCTGATTACCACTTAGTTTCTTACGAGATAAGGACTATTATTAGGTAATTTTTATAAACAACATATTTCTCTTGGAGGTAAATGTTGTATAAATACGTATTGGTCATTGAAACGCCTGGTAGCTTGATGAGGGTACTTGATTACTTATATTTTCGTCAGACCCTTTACGCTTTACTTGGTGCGGTTTGTATGTGGTTGTGTTCAATCATTTTAATGAAAAGATTTTTTCATGAATTATTTATTTTTAAGGTCTACTGATATAAATATAGAAGCATTTTAAATTACATACTGAAAAAGTTATAACTGACCTAATTTCAGAGATAAGCCCAGCCTGAAAGGTACAGATGACACTATTAAACTGAAAAGTAATTATTATTCCTCACTCTACAATATTCTTTAAAGAATTTGTTTGGTCAAACAATGCAGAAGTTTAGTGAGGGTTTCCTTGAAATGAAACATAAAGAATGAGGAGTTTTCATTTTAATTCTTTTGAAAAGTTTCTCGTAGAAGTTGTGGAGAACAGGCTAATTCTACGAAGATTGTGCCCTTTGCTGGATATAAGTGACATTGTCCGAGCAATAACCTGTTCAAAGCTTTGATTTTGACTCGTTACCAATGTTAGCCTATTGATATTAACGTTCCAGGTGATAAATTGCTCAAACCTGCGACCACAATGGGCGAATTATATTCGAGTTTCTTAATATTAATTTCCCGTCAGCTTTTTAGGGTTAATGTTTGAAAAGAGATTGTGATAACGGAATTATTAAGGCTTAGGTTTTATTCTGAAGGTCGCTGAAACTTTTTTTTAATAAAGCTCCGAAATGAAAATCTAGGAAAAAATATGAAAGCGAAAGCATTGAAGTAATGCTTAATTTATTTTAAAACTACATCGCAATTATGTTTCCTTGAACAAAATTAAACACACACTACAATATATTTGCACTTGTCCACATAAAACAGTACTCCTAGTTAAAGTCGCCAACTAAAATCGCCATCGACATGTGCCGAACTGACTACTGAGTTCTCGACAGTAACCGATAGTAGCAACAGTTTCATGCCCTAGGCTTTCGATAAACAATTGTTCACCTTTGTTGTACTTCTCAGAAAGGTTAATTACAATACTCTCATTTTGTTGGTTTCTATATTGTTGGCAAAGTTTCGGTACCTAGTGGAGTTGGCTTCGACTGACGAGCTAACTCCCAGTTGTTTTGAACACAATTTACAGTTGGTTGTTTAGAAAAACCTAGTGTATCTTTGTTTAGTGTTTAGCTGGCTTCTGTGGTGCAGTCGTGTTTTGTTTTGATTGTTTCAAAGTCTAGTTTGTTTGGTGTTGGTTTTGCGTCATATGTGGGCTATATTTAGCATGGTACATTTTATGAGATATTGGAATTCATATTTCTATTTATGTCTGCTTGCAAACGCTCATACTTTAATTAAGTAAATGAGCATTTATGTTCATTATTTTGCACTAAAGATTTTTTTATAGCAGTGTTTCGTTGTCTATTTTCTTGTTTATAAAGAAGGGACCTGATGATGGTCTAATAGTTAAAGCACAGTTTAAGTTATTCATAGAAAAGGAATATGAACTTCAGTCAAAAGATAGAAAACTAATAAATAATACACCTATCATCAAAAGCTCCAATACAAAAACCACATAAGACATTCCTAAACAAAATAATTCACACTTCACCAGCTAATTAATAAATTCTCCAGCGACAATTTTAAAAACAATTCAATAGAATTTGAAATCGAATTAAGCTGATATAAATAATTAAATCGAGTGTCTATAGTACTGCTATGGGGTTATAATAAGACCCTCTCGTGTTCACTCGAGTCGAACAGAATCGATTTATTTTTACGTCTACTAGATAGGTACCTTTCAGCCGACATTTTGCTTTCATTATTTGTTTACGACGGTAGAAATTAATTTGGAACCTGAAGGTAAATGCCAGCTTGGAGTATCATGAAGTAGTCATTTTTTGAAGGTTGAGTAGTCTTATAAGTTCTAATTGGAATATGGTAGTCAAGTCTCTAATGTGTACAGAAATTGAGTCCGATTTTCTTACAAGAATTTGGGTGACACTCATGCTAAGCAGAAACAACGTTTACCGCTAGATCCATTGAAGTTAATCCATATGAGTTACCAATTCACCCCAATATCATCTGGGACAGAAATCAAAAGAAATTAATTAATCGTCAGCCATCCCCAACCGCTGTAATGTTTTCTCATTAATGGCTCCACTAAGATTATTTCACCATAAGCCCTCGCCACATTACTAATCACCGCTTCCAACGGTCGGGTGGCGCCCCTTCGCGGCCGACGAGAGCACTAGCCCTCCTGCCCACCAAATTGAAAACGTATAACTTCACACATGAAGACTCCATTTAAATATGGGCAGAAAACAATCCAAGATTTATTTAAATTTTCCCGACATGGATACTGTAATGAAAGTTTTAAAGGTCAGTTTCGTACCAAGTAAGGATAAATTAATGATCTCGATTAAGCAAAACTTGCTTGTTATTATATTGTAGGTATTACAGTAATATTATTTTTGAGTTGGTGTGTCGACGGCGCGACAAAAGAGATGCAAAGCGTTTCACGCAACATAATACGCAAACAATGGATCGTCGGTGTAAAGCCGTTTTCTACGAAACGGCACAGTACGTCGTTACGCGTCTCGCTGATTTTGTAAATACGCTGCTTTTTTAACTCAGGTAAACTTCAGTTTAAAGATATTTTATAGATTCCGATTTTATTCGTATCGCCGGGAGCGAGCTAACTGAATTACACGAACTATTTGCAATCGAAACTACGAAAAAGACTGTTCAATAAAAGCGAACGGGGCGCTCGGAAACATTTTCTTTCGTTTGTTTCCTTTCACATTATCGACGGAGAAGGGGATGAGGCGGGTCCGGCTGGACGTACGGGGCTCGCATTTAAAAGCGATATAAAAAACTTGGGCCTTTATTTCGCAGGATGACCTAAGTGGCCGGCCGGACCGTACAAAAAACCCTCTTGGACTTACCTGTATTTTTCCACTTATTTATCCAACGTTTTTACATTCGCACTGTTTGTTAGTACAGCGCGCTTTGTCTGTTCGGGAAGATCCTGTTTTTTAACGAGTACTTAGGGTCTAATTAAAAGGAAAGCTCCGCACGGACAGTCGAGGCCTTTTGATGCCCACTGTTATTACATTTCGTGTATAAATTTAATTTGCCTGGATGGAGTTTCGAGTGGAGGGCTTACTTTGTTTTTTTGGGGGTATGTTATTGAACATTTTGAAGTAGACCTCTCGAGTACGATCTTGTTAGTAAGAGATTACGTCTTGACAATAGGCTCGAGAAACCTGTATGGCGTCGGCGACGTTGTCGGCGTATATCTGTCTTTTATTTTTCGTTTTCATGTTATGGAAAATTTATATTTCTTTTATAGATTATTTATAGACAGAGCGTGTGCGTACATTTTTCCACTCCATTAGGAGTCTCACAAGGTTTTATATTTCTGCTAATACTTCCTAATCCGAAGCCGAGGAGATTTCTCAGAACGGTCCCCTACTAAAACCATAGAGCATTAATTCAGAACATTAACGGTGTCATTATCACTTTCAAAAATTACGACGCCATTATTGACGGTAATGCTATAATATGTTAACATTTGACGAGTAATAAACCATAAGTCGCATCGCGTTGGCCCCGTAATGAGGGAAATACCATTGCTCACGGCATTTACATTAAACTTAAGTTCATCGACAGTAAATGTCAGTACGGGAATGATGCTCTGCGCAAGAGTCGACTCCTGCAAACGCCATTACGAGTTTTATCTCCCTTATGACAGATGGCGCAATAAAAATTTATTTTAAATCAGGAATACCTTCAAATAATGAGAGAGCACGTGTCCTTCGGGATCATTATAGGATCGAGTATTGGTCGATTCGCTTCGAGATAGCTCTTTGATTTACTGCCTGACTTTTGAGCGCACTAAATCACTTTTGTATGGAACTTGAGAAAACTATTAGCTATTTTTATTGGCGAACTACGAGAGCCCTTTGTGTGGCCTCCACCCGTCTCCGGATAGATGATACTTTTTTATTCGGTGAATTATTATGATTTTCTGATTTGCGTGGCGAAACATGAATTATAAACTATTTTTGAGTTATGGGAAAAATGTGTTGTGTGAATCGTATTGTGGCTGATATCTTATTTTGGCAACTGACATAAATTCGTGGATGTTTACGCTGTTGTGTTATTTTTTCTTCATGATTTATATTTTTACTATACAATATGAAGTCAAATGTTGCTAAGGCGTTTTTTGTGAAAATAGTTTGACTTCTAACTCTCCGTACCGACGAGCCTGCTTTTAGTTCATAGGTATTATTCAATACAACGTTCTGTAATGTGCAAACATAACAAGTTGAATACCAGTCAGTACCTATTACGGCCACCACTCCCACGTAAACCAATAAAAACCTTATCATATACCATAAACTAGAATACCATAAACTTTTATAATTTCGCATCTTCAAATTAACACGTCCCACTTCACATTCCTATTTCATTATGTCACTCCATTGTGTTACCGTGCCAAAAGCCATCGACAATTTTTTTTTCTACCTTTCCGAAACAATATTTACGACAGCCATTAATTATGTCCAATGTGGCCAATGTTTGAACCGATTTATTAGGTCCGAAATTCTTTAGAAAAATGATTGATCAATGTTTGGGCCAAATTAGATTGGAATGGTGATAAATGCGTGAAGGTTGGTGCCATACCGTCTGCCGTGTGGGGTCTGATTCTTGTGAATATTTTTGAGTGTTTATTAAATAGACTATTGTTATAACTACCTTGATCTTAGACTTTGTATATGAAAATCTCGGAATTTTGTATGTGAAAGAATCTGTAGGTGAAAGACTGTTTTTTGCAATATTTCAGTAAATGGTACATTTATCTGTATGCCAAGATTTCCTTCATAAATTCAACTATACAGAATCCACTCCGTGTTCAGTATAATCTAAATTATTCAATAGGTATATAGGAACTTTTAAACTTTAAAATTAATAAAAATAAAATCTGTAAAATACATAAAATGTGAAAGAAAGTCTAAAGAACTATACCCTTTATTCCTTCTCATAAAACACTATTAAAGCTTTACATTCCTAAGTTTATTAATGGTTTGAACAAAGGTTGGCCCAACATGGGTTGGACAGGTTATTGGTGCCATGCAGTCTGCTAAACCTGTGTGGGGTCGTTTTTTTAACTTACTTTTTATAATGCTTAGTAGTGATTGATTTTAGAATAGACTTTTACTATGATTGTATCAGATAGGTATCATTTTGGTTGTTGCAAAAATCAGTAAGTAAGCATATTTCCAATAATAACTTTAGACGTGTTTTTTTGCATAGGTAATTCGTTTATAAATAAAGTTGGAAATTAGCATAATTAATATTCGCAGTTACACAAACCTCGATATAAATACCGAGTAATCAAACATTTAATCACTGATTTATATAGAGCTCATTGTCGAGGATTCAAGCTATTTTGAATTCCCATACAGAGCTAATGCTCACAAATAAACACTGCGTTAAATATACAGGTAACGATAGTATTAAAATAACCCACCCACGAACATCACACTCATTCACTGCGTAATCCCTATTGTGTAGAAGCTGATCGAATTACAAATACTCCCAATAAAACTCTACCATTTTATTACCAATAATTTACTACATCGCGTCGTTGAATGTAAAAATGAAATTAAAAACAAACCATTAAACGATTTTATACGAGAATCCCTAACAAGGACGTTTCCCTTAACCGGATCGGGAGCACACCTGGGTACTCGAAATTTGCCCTAAAAGGTCCCAAACGACAGGTATCTTCGACTGTGGAAAAGCGTATGTACAAATATGAGTTAAGGAAGTTAAACTTTATTGCTTCTACAGTGAAGTTGCAACTCCTTCGTACATTAGGCTCCATGTTGGTAGCTATTGGACATAAGTCATTCCGGAAGCAAGGAGTGCCGAGATGGTAGATTTTAAAAATGGAACGTTTGATTTGCATTTGAATAAGAGCCCCCGGCGACCCAGGTGCGCGGAGTATAGTCGAGTCCAAAAGTTTTTCGATTTTTTCCAATGTGGACACGAGTTACCTAAAATTAATATGGATGACCAGTTGTAATCGACGGTGTCGCTGTCGTCCGCTGCGATTTACATACGGATTAAGCACGCTTTTTATTTAATTACTTGAAACTTCATCAAAGTTTTTTGTACATATTTTATACACAGAGATTTTTATTGTCATATGTATGTTTCCAAATAAACGTTTAGGTTTTCACAAGAAATATCATACTTACATAAATTTTTGTTTTGTGCGCGCCTGTACTATCATTAGGTGCCGTAGACTCGTGTGATTTTTACATTTATTACATTTAACAATTCAATACTATGGCGACAAAACGCACGTGTTGCTAATAGCTAAAAATATATTGTGTTTAGATCATAAGATATGTTAATTTACATAATGTGGCCATAATTGCGTAAATGACTGTTAGGCGTATACTTACAAGGTAACATGGAGTTTATGTACATTAGAAAATATACATAGGTACTTACGTTAGGTTTCAAAGTAGATTAGACAAATACTTTTTGAAAAATAGAGAATCCAGTCGGTTCTTTTTGTAGCATAGCGCAGATACACAACACTGTTTATGAAAACAATTTCCTTCTCCAACAAAAATAATCAAAAAAATATACGCCCAAAATATTCCACGTGTGCTTGGGAACGCAATAAGAAAACCGAGTCCACTACACATATTTTTTTTATCTGTCAAGTGGGGCGTGTTTGAGGCAACGACTGCTCCTTATTCTGCCTATTGTTTGAGTTTTTATTATCATCGCGGACAAAGGGCGCGTAAACGGTAGCACAAGCGTTATCGGCACTTGTGATCAACCTTATACTGTTTTTTAATTATATTTTTTATAGCCCGGTCAAAATAGACATTTGAAATAACAAAAATTCCCACAAAGCTGATTTTCGGTGGAGAGCTAGATTTAATCATTATAAATAAAATACTAAAAGTCCCCATCGATCCCATGTGTGCGTCAAAAGTTATTCGAGGTCAAATGTCAAAATTTTAGGTTTTTTGATTTTTTTTCGAAAACGGTAAGTTTTATCAAAAAAAGACATCAGACCAAAATTGTAGATCTTTAAATTTTCTACAAAAATGGCATTAACAGTTTTCTCCTAAATCTCACCATTCCTGAGATATCGCGCTTCAAAGTATATTCCATACATGACATGCACACATTTCCACGCCACCTGTGAGGTAGTGTACTCGGCGCGTTTTTTTTACCGTAGTTTCTCCTGTAGGCCTACTCCACTAACTGTCATGACAATTTTAGGATAGTTTAAGGGAATAATTGCCGTCAAGTTCTAATATGATGTCATTAATGATATTAACTATTGGATTAACTATTATTGTGATTGTTTTAGATTTATCAGATTCATACAAAAACTCGTGGTGGCCTAGTGGGTAAAGAACCAACCTCTCAAGTATGAGTGGGTTCGATTCCACGTCAGACAAGTACCAATGCAACTTTTCTAAGTTTGTATGTACTTTCTAAGCATATTTGGGACACCAACGACTGTTTCTGATGGCACGTTAAACTGTAGGTTCTGGATGTCATTGAACATCCTTGGCAGTCGTAATGGGTAGTTAGAAACCAGTAAGTCTGACACCAGTCTAACCAAGCGGTATTGGGTTGCCCGGGTAACTGGGTTGAGGGGGTCAGATAGGGCAGTCGCTCCTTGTAGAGGACTGGTACTTAGCTACATCCGGTTAAACTAGAAGCCGACTCCAACATAGTTGGGAAAAGAGCTCGGAGGATGATTTGATACTACAATCTTTTTTGCAATTGCAAAAAATTATGTCAGGAGTTTTCCTGGAGCAGGTGGGAGTAAAGTTTTAATAGGTTCCAGATATTATGTATCAATTTCCAACCCCAGTTTTCTGGATAAAAATGGAAATGTCGAAGGAAAATAAGCGTGCGATAATTTTCTACAACTTTAAAAGCGGATTGTCGCGACTTCAGCGCTTTAAAAAAAATTGTTCTGTGTTTAGTGATGCAGAACCATGCCTTAGGACTGCAGTACGCTGATATTTAGGATTTAAAAGTGGGCAATCTAGCCTTACCGACAAGCCACGTGAAGGTAGTTCAAAACCCGATATGACCCAAGATAATATCGAGGCTATGCGGTAGTTAATTGTCGCAGACCAACATGTAACATACCGTGACATAGATCCGTGGGCATAACGATTGTTTTACATTC
Organism: Helicoverpa assulta; assembly: GCA_963856015.1. Taxonomy (NCBI): domain Eukaryota; kingdom Metazoa; phylum Arthropoda; class Insecta; order Lepidoptera; family Noctuidae; genus Helicoverpa; species Helicoverpa assulta. The sequence goes on from CAWLCW010000008.1 coordinate 4,466,332, forward strand.
CACAAAATTAAGTAAAGTCTTCGTGGTAAACGTTTCAGCACACCTGAAAAAGCTGTTGACTCATACAAATCGGCCAATTTGACTACCCCCACTTTAGAATGGAATAAATGTTTCAAGAACTGGGTTTAATGCGTGCAAAAGTGCATTAAATATCGCAGAGAATTCTTTGAAAAATAATAAATGGTATTAACCTATTAGATTGTCTGTACTTATTTCAAACGATACAACTTAAAGGCAGCCCTCGTATGTACGTGGCTTATATGTGCATATCATGTATAATGTGACTCTTTGAATCGCGATATCTCAGGAATAGTAAGATTTAGGAGAAAACTGCTAATGCCATTTTTGTAGAAAATTTAAAGATCTACAATTTTGGTCTGATGTCTTTTTTTGATAAAACTTACCGTTTTCGAAAAAAAACCAAGAAACCTAAAATTTTGACATTTGACCTCGAATAACTTTTGACGCACACATGGGATCGATGGGGACTTTTAGTATTTTATTTATAATGATCAAATCTAGCTCTCCACCAAAAATCAGCTCTGTGGGAATTTTTGTTATTTGACCACTACTTTTATGTCTATTTTGACCGGGCTATTAAGAGAAAACCGAGATGTGTTGTGCGGGCGCGACATGCGATACGGATCGCGGGAATTTTGATTTTCGCGCGTTCTTTATTTGAATAGAGTGACGTGTTCCTGTTTTAAGTAAGTATTTGTTTTTTTATGCGTGAGAACGTGGACTGCAATGATAGACGTGTAAAAACTTTTTACTCTGAGTTGCAAAATTCTAGTAGGTACTTAATTCTGAACTTGATTTGTGGCTCCTAAGGCTTTCAAAAAGTATTGCCTGGCTAAAATTGGTATATTACACTAGCGAAAACTTTCTTTCTCGCATTTTTTATCTACAAAAAAAATTTATTCACGACGTTACTAATCGAAACTTCGTAATTGGAGGCTTATGCCTGTAGCAACAAAACCAAAGACAGTCTTAGATAACTACAGCAAGTTGTTACTACCGCGCTCCAGGCCGTGAACAGCTCACTATTGACCTCGTTAGTTCAAACAAAACGTCACAGCGCATGTAAAACAACAGCGCATTTCACGTGCGCCTTTTCCTCTCGAAAATAACTCATCTCGGCTTTTCACGAGGTGTCATTAATTCTGGGAGCTTTGTCGCGTCCGCTCCGCTCCTCGCTCCGCGTCCTAATGACGCGACTCTCAGCCGCTTGTTCTTACCTCATTAACAAAATGACGTTGACGTTAATATTTTGTGTTGCGTTTACGCGGGATTGGAGGCGTTCGTGTTTTGTTTGTGTTCGGTTTTTTAATTTTTCGTTTGATTTAAAAAAATGTGTTTTCTACTTTTATTTCGGGATTTTCGTCAAACGTACTTTTTATGACGTGCGCTTATAAGCATAAAACTAAATAATAGCTTGTAAAAATAAATAACAGCTTTATATTGATCGCAAACTTTTCATGTGCACCAAAATGCCTTCCAAAAATATTTCCACAGAAACATCTTTCCACAGCCCCATATCACAATATTCCTCCACAAGAAAATATGCGTGAACAATAATAATTTTTGATTTTCCCCGGGGCTCGGCACGGCTCCGTTCTTTTAATTACCGCCTGGCCGGGGCGGGCTGGAGAAAATATTTAGCCTCCCGTCCTCACCAGCCCTCCGTAATTACTAATGAGCTTTACTTAAGTACATGTATACGAGACACTGCTCAACACAACTAAATTATTTTTAATGAATAACAGGATTTAGAAATAGTGGCGGCTGTTAATTAAAATTAATTGCGCGGAGAGTCGTGAAGATGAGATTTGTGTGTGATAACGATACCTAAGTACCTTATTGATTAGGAGTATTATGTTTATGTAACTTCGATAATTGAAATTACATTTGTAAGGTATAATTTAACACAGTAAACATATTAACAATCAGGAATAATTTTAGCATTTATTTTTACTTTACAAAAGTCAACAGAAACCACAAAAATGGACTACAAGAAAGTACATACAAACATTTTCATTTGTGTGCAATAACGTTTCATTAGAAGGAGGCCGGAGCGTCGGAAGGCGACGGGGAAATAAGAGGAATTTCTGCGACCAAATTAGAGGCCTGAGGTTCGTAATAAGAGTGGACCGAGGGACTGGCCTGATAACACCCACATTGTTGTTGCTATTATTTTTTCATCTCGGCCGAAGCATATTTCACGTTCCTTTTTGGGTTCCCCGCAAATTGTGGGAGTCGAGTTGATTTGTTCTGTGTTTTGGATGGTCACGATAATGAGTTGGGCTCAAGATGCGTTTGTCTTGGAGTCAGTATTTTGGCACGGGTTGAAGCGCTAAGTTGAAAACTGTTTACGCATTTAAGTTTAAACCACTCTACATAAATTCCCCGAGAAATTAAAACAAAATCACGTAAAGCCATTAATTACCATAACATACAAAACTCAACAAATCGATAGTTCCACTTCACATTAATTTCACAGCAATTATTAAATACGAGCAATTCGATAATTAATTGGTGCAAAAAGAGGCCGGCTACCGCAATGGAATCGCAACGGGATCGCGGCGGGATCGCAGTAAATCACGTTCGCACAATGCCGCCAGGTGGCGGCGGCGTCGCACGATAATGCTCGCGTTTAATTACGCGGAATAATTAGTGAACGGAATATTTTCCGGGCCCTAACTATCTCCGCCGTCTTCCGGCGATAACTAGGCGGTAATTGCGGATTAACCTCGCATTCAGAATTTAATAGGTGCTCCAATAGAACGCTACGATGCCAGTCGAACCCCAATCACGCTATTTGTTTAGTGACGTCGAATTAATTGTTATCCGGAAATATTCCGCGTATGTTCAATAATGTAATGCTACGATTATTTGTTTGTTAATTCCGTAGCACGTCTGTTGCGTCCGACGATGTACGAGGTGATAATTGCGCGCGAATTCAATTAGGGTGCGCGTTAACTGTTTTATTGAATGAAATATTTGTATTGTTTTCAAATTGATTATGGTAATGATATATTTTAATCTGTAGCCCACAAAAAGTCAGTTTTGGATGAAAAAACGTAATGTCAAAATTATGAGCCTTTGAATTCCAAAATTCACGGTATCTAGGCAATTGGCATCCAGTGGCGATTGTTTTGCTCGCTAACCCGCTGAGGGCACGCATATTGCATACCCGGGGCACGTGTTGGCGATGTAATTTGCGCTTTATGGTACGTGAATAATTCGCGATAATCCCGGGGCGCCCCCGTCACTACGACGACGTTTGATCTTCCCAATACAAGGTAAAAAATAATAATATAAGCGCATTTTCACCTGCGACAATTCGTCCGGAGTGTAGTTATTGCCGACCCCGGGGGGTGGCTAGTTGAGCGTGAACTTTGATATCGGCGCGAAATATTAATTTCTCGACGCCAATAAACAGCCAGGCGTACGTAATGCTGGCAAATTAAGCTGAGTGCCTTTAATATCATTCTGTTGGAAATTTTAATTATGAAACGATTTTCCTGGTATTGGCTCGAGCAAATATTTCGTAGTCTTTGTTTAGGTGCGATGAGACTAGTTTATTGGAAATACGAGATCTTGTTCGTACATTTGGAAATTGCTTTCTGTGTGATTTATTGCTGATTATATTTCATCATTGAACAAACATCCTATCAGGGTTATGGCCTGCTTTAGTTATTAGTTAGATAAATATTAGATTACATGAACATGTTTTCAGTTGGCCGTACCAAAAAATTATCGTATGGACTTTGATATCAATTACTATCGACCTTTAAGATGACCTTTCTCCATTAGAAAACTATCCTATTTGGAGTGGTTCATTGGCAATCTTGCGAGTCATACGTGTTACTAATTAGCTCCGCGATATTTATTCCAAAACCAGTGCAAAAGTGACTAATACAGTGACTACCATATATCATTTTACTCACAAACAACTTATCTAGTGAACTGTGAAAAAAACTATTGTATTTACTCATTAAATAAGTGCTAAATCGTCATAAACTCTGCAAAAAAATAGTGCGAAACAAGACAGTTTTATGTTACTCGTGCGGTAAACAAAGAACTGGACTCTGACCCCATTAACGTTAGGACTGTTAAAACATAAACTTTTGTTTTGTAGTGACTTATTTGAACGTTCTTGCTAATAGCTGCCGTGGCTCAGTGGCGTTGTCGTGGGCTGGCATCAATGAGCCTCAGCCTTCCAACCTGAGATTCGTCACTTTGCAATTATTATTTTTTAATATTTTTTTACTTTATTTTTTGGACTTTTGTTATTATTTTTCTTTTGTCTGCTGTTGCGCCGAGTTTTTATTAAACCATGCCACGATTACGACGCACTCCTCCTAAGTCAACAGACTCAGTGAATATTGTGCATGTTCAATCGGAACCGGACATGCAAAAAGCACTTCTATGTTCACCGGACCTTGACATTATACAGGACGACACAGGAACCAGTGGCATGCCTCGGGATTCCGCTCGCCAAGGAAAGCGCCCAAGGATGGATATATCACCTTATTCTGCAAATACCGAGTATGCAAATATTGCCGACGAAAACTTTCAGCCAACTGCAGATACAGACACTTCGGTTCTCCTGTCAGAGATTCGTTTACTAAGAATACAAGTGTGTGACCTAAAGCAACAAAATATCGACATTGGCCTAAAACTCAGTAATTTCTCGGACGCGCTTAACCAGAAACTAGATCATTTTAGCAAGAAGGTGGAGACCCAAGACAAGGAAATAATCTTGCTTAAAAACTCTGTATGTGAACTCAGAAACAAACTGAATACGTACGAGCAATATAGCATGAGGAACGAACTCGAAATTATGGGAATTCAAGAAGAAAACAATGAAAACCTCGTGCATATTACAATGTTGACCGCAAGGAAAATCGGTGTCCCCCTTGCAGAAGTGGATATCGACGACGTATATCGTGTGGGACAGAGACGAACTAACCTTACGGGAAAGCCGAGGTCTATTGTTTTGAGACTTACTCGCCGCGCCGCACGCACTCAAATGTTGAAAGCTGCAAAGGAACGGCGACCTCTTACTTCTGATAATATAATCGAGGGAACCAGCAATAAAATCTATATAAACGAACGATTAACCTCCAGTAATAGAATGCTTTTTCGTGACGCTCGAATTCGTGCCCAGACTCATGGCTTTCGATTCTGTTGGGTACGAAATGGCACTGTCTACATTAGGAAAGCTGAAAATCTACCATCCATACCCATACGGAATCCAACTGACCTGGACGAGAAGTTCGGATACGTCCAAGCAGGGGAAGCCGCTAGCACGGACAACGAAAACATACCTCAGATACATGATGATTAACAACTCTAATAGAACAATTTCTTTGTGTATTACATCCTTATCCGTATTTTTTTATCGTTATTTTTTGCATGCTGTAACATTAAATTACCTGTATACCTTTCACGTGTACACCCCACACACACAACTCATACACAACTACAAGCAACCCAAACAAACCAACACCCACAATTTTCCACATTATAGCACCTGCACTAAAATGACTGCACTTTACGACACACCAATAACAAAATCAGACACACAGTGTACTAATATAACTAAATTATATCCTTTTATCTCTCGTACAATACTGCCCCAGATCCTCAACAGATTCATCGGAGTTCTTGACGTCAGATACCACAAGTCCCCATTACAACCATACTGTAAAATAGATAACAAATGGCCAATTTAATTGTAGATGAGATAGATGACAATACTGATATGGAATGTCAAGAACTTCATAAACTTGAAGAATGTCGTGACTTCTTGACACCTAACTACAACTTCAAGATAGTGACATACAACATACGCAGTATTAAGCGCAATTTCAACACATTTTGCATTGCCTTAAAGCGATTGAACATACTATACGATGTTATTATTCTCACCGAATGCTGGTTAAGAGACTGTCCCATAATTGGACAGATAGAAGGTTACACGTCATACTTCACTGAACATAATTTAAATAAAAGCGGAGGAGTTGTGGCTTACATAAGAAACTGCTGGAATGCCACAGTGTCTGAGCCCGACATAGAAGACGCTGAATCTCTCCTTCTACAACTCAGTAGCGGCATATGTTTAACAGCTATCTATCGTTCTCCATCGCACAGACTAATTGACAAATTTATTTCATCCTTAGATAAAATTCTTAACACAATTAATAAAAACCAGACAATTATAGTTACAGGAGACATTAATATTGATCTGCTATCTACATCTGATGCCTCATCGGAATTTGCTTGCCTTATGTCTGAGCACGGACTGAAACAAGTTATCTCCAAACCAACAAGACTGAACTCGTGCTTGGATCACATATTCTTGAAATCAACACAATTGAATGCATTAGGGCTTGTTTGTGAAGTCGATATTACTGACCATCGATTGATAATGATGGGTTACAATACTGTGACTCCTATAAAAGCGGAACGCCAACAGCGCACGATTAGTAAAATTGACTTCCCCGCATTAATAGAAGACCTCCAAAATAACGACTGGCATGAAGTAATGTCTAGCTCTGATGTAAATGAAGCTACCTATGAGTTTCACAGGAGTCTTGCTAGCTTTATAAGCAAACATACGTCCCAAAAGCGGATAAGCCGTTCTAAGTACATATGGAAGCCATGGATTACACCTGGGCTAATAAAATGTATGAATCACAGGGACAAACTGCATAAAGATTTGAAAAAGCACCCAAAGGATGAAGTAAAAAGACTTGTTTATACTCGATATCGGATTTTTTTTACTGATCTGGTTCATAAGCTTAAACGAGAACACGACAGTAATAAGTTAGAAGAAAACAAACACACCACTAAAGGTTTATGGAATACTATAAAAACAATCACTGAAAAAAACAACAATAGTAGTAGTTCTAGTGAAATCCTTCTATGTAAATCTACGGCACAAGAATCGGTTGATTTTTGCAACGACTATTTTTCCTCGGTTGGCAAGAATCTCGCAAGCCAAATTTTAGCTGACATAGACGAAACTGAGGAGTCAGTAGTCTCAAAGCAACGATTGGCTGAGTCTTCAGCAGTTAACTTCTTCATGCAACCTACTGATATCTATGAAATTAACAATTTAATTGGTAACCTCAACAACGAGAGCGCGGCTGGCTTAGATGGTCTCACGCCAAAAATTATAAAAAAGATAAGAAATGAAATAGTGAGCCCACTTACTTACATTATTAACCTCAGCCTAAGTTCCGGTGTATTTCCCGATAAATGGAAAGAAGCTCGGGTCACCCCTATTTATAAAAAAGGATCGAAACAGGACCCGGCCAACTACAGGCCTATATCATTGTTGGGGGTATTTTCTAAAATACTAGAAAAGATAGTGAACAGGCGTCTCATAGCATTTCTAGAAAAAAACAAGCTTATATCCAATAAGCAGTTTGGTTTCAGAAAGGGATTATCCACAGAAGATGCTGTCAGTCTCTTGGCAAAACTGGTCACATCACACCTAGATAATAATAAAAAATGCTTGGGGGTCTTTTTAGATCTCGCGAAGGCATTCGACACTGTCGCAATTCCTATACTATTGAAAAAACTAGAATTCATTGGAATTAGGGGATTGCCATTAAGTTGGTTTAAAACCTACCTCACCAACAGACGACAGTGTGTGAAATTGGATGACCAAGTTAGCTCGTTTAATAAATTGACATTTGGAGTCCCACAGGGAAGCGTTCTCGGTCCCACGTTATTCATCATATACATTAATGACATACAACGAGCAATAGAGCAGAATTCTGATGTCATATGCTACGCAGACGACACGGTCATTATTTTCCATGGAAAATCCTGGGAATCGGTGCACACAAAAGCCCAGAAGGGCCTTTCTAAAATCAAACACTGGCTGAACTATAATCTCCTCTCCTTAAATATAGACAAAACAAACTATTTGTGTTTCCACAAAACCCAAGCATCGGCACCCAAGCCTGGACTCAATATGAAAATTCACTCTGCTAACTGCAATGTTCCCCAGTGCTCCTGCGAGAAAATAAAAAAAGTAGAATCAATAAAATACTTGGGGGTCATAATAGACCAAAACCTCTCATTCAAACCCCACATAGACTTGGTGGCTAAACGTACCAGGAAATTGATTCACATAATGAAACTCTTACAAGGTGTTGCTAACAAAAAGACACTACGAATGGTGTATGTAGCATTATGTGAGTCAATTCTCTGTTACTGTATAACTATATGGGGTGGAGTTGGAATAACCGCCATGATTCAAGTCGAAAGAGCCCAACGGTCGGTCCTGAAAGTCATGTTCAAAAAACCTTACAGATATTCAACTGAACTTCTATACCAAGACGCCGCAGTACTTAGTGTCCGACAATTGTACATACTTAAAATAGTATTGAAACAACATAAAATTGTTACTCGGACACAAGAATATCCAAAACTACTCAATCGTCGAGTATTCAGATGTGCGTCGGTTAGGGTGAAAACTACTTTTGCCCAACGTATGCAAGAATTCCTGCTCAGTCACATTTATAACAAGGTTTTGAAGATATGTGACATAAAACGCTGTAGAACTAGTCAAGCCAAAAAGATCGTTCACAAATGGTTGTTATCCCTAACATACAATGAATCCGAATCTCTTACAAAAATAGTTTCATAGTACACTCGCATGCACGCACTTACACACACACACACCACACACACAATCACACACACACACACACACACTCACCACACACACACACACACACGCACACACAAACACTCACCACACACTTACACACACACAAGCATGCCCATATCAAACTACCAACAAAAATAGTTATGCATTGTATAAAATCATCTTGTACAATACCACTCAGGACTCCACGAGACAGGCTCGACCTAGTGTGGAGTCCAGCAGTAAAAAGTTTCCTCACTTACTTTAAATACTGTTAAGTACAATAAATAGGAAGTGATAATGCTAAATAGATTTATGTAATGTGTTAAGGAAATGGAAACACTGTATAACTTTTGTTTTGGTAAATAAATCATTATTATTATTATTATCCTTTGTTAAGTTTGGACTTCTAAAACAGTTGTTTAACATTTTTATCACCAAGATCTAAACGCAACTCTTTAGATTCCAATTGGGTGGTGCGACTGGCAAGCAATTACCAATATTACTTGGTAGCCTAGCCATCTGTCGAGCGGGGTCGATCATTTAAAAATCACTGCACATTGTTCTGAGCGCAACTAATTGCAGTGAAAGTGGGGTTCGATGGACCCCGGACTAAATCATTTTCTAATGGGGTGTGTGTGTACCGGCCTTTATGATGTCTGTGTGTTGGTGCGCATTTTCTTTGTGTTCTATATGGTGTGCTAGCAATCCAATTGATTAAAAACGCAATGCTTTTAGATAGATTTAGGTAGATGCAGTTGTCGTATCATAAGAATTTAAATCATGTTTATTGAAATATACTAAAACATCCGTCTAATTAATTAGAACGACGAGATTTTCAGTAATTAAATGAATTTTAAAGATACTTTTCTAATTCATCTTTTCTTTCTTTTCAGGAATGGATTACTCTATCACCTTACGGAAATTGTAAATGTAAGTACTTACTCAATATCGACTTGCATGCAGTACTAGTACCATATATTTTTCAGGAATTATGCCATCTTAGGTTTCCTTCTAAAATAGGAAGAACAAAAAACACATAAATTTATGTAAACACGTCATGTATTACTTCAGGTATTTCTAACCCCGGACTATCTAAATCTACCTCTATACTAATATTATAAAGCTGAAGAGTTTGTTTGTTTGTTTGAACGCGCTAATCTCAGGAACAACTGGTCCGATTTGAAAATTTCTTTCAGTGTTAGATAGCCCATTTATCGAGAAAGGCTATAGGCTACTTTTTATCCCGGTAGGGGAAGTAGTTCCCACGGGATGCGGGTGAATCCGCTGGCAGAAGCTAGTGGTTTATATGCATGTATTAGCAAAAATACATTATACCACGTTTAAATAAAACTACTTTTACGGATTTTATCGCGGTTATATTAATATCCACCACCATGGATGCTGTAAAGGATCCGAAACGTCGGGATTAAATAATATTAATATAACCGCGATAAAATCCGTAAAAGTAGTTTTATTTAAATGTCTAATATTCGCGTAAGTGTCAGAAATCAATATTATACCACGTGTGACTATACGATTCTCCCTACTGAAGCTTACACTACGCCCAAAAAAACTGACCCACGACACTCCTTAAACATTCAATAATAATTTATTTAATACACTTACGTCAATACGATAGTTAAAACTGCCGGTGACGGTCTGTTGCGGACAATGGCGGTCCACAATTGAATCAATGTCCGATTTCCTGTGGATCAGATTCATTTCCTTTTATCCTGTATTGTTCATTTGACAACACACTTTTCGGTCTGAGGCGTGCTGCCTAAGGAGATTGGGCAAGAATGTATGAAGTTTGGTCCAAATGTCCACCACGAACGAGACTTATATAATTAAATAGCCCACTTAATTTAGAGTAACTTTTACTAAGAAAGTAAAAAAAAAAACAATGCCAAAAAAAAATTATAGCCAAAAATGTATTCTTAATTTTCGGTAGTTTTTGTATGTTATCATTATTATTTTTTATTTTACTCCACTTCCATTTCCGCACTTTATCTAAAACTAAGATGAGAAAGACACATTTGCATTAACAGACCATATTTTTTGCCCGATGGATGTACGAATCACTAACCAATTGAGGCGTCAGAAGTGCTTGAATATACTCAGCGGTGCCTGGATCTACGAAAGTTCAATGTAGCTGGTGGTGTCTTCTCTCTAATCATGAACAATTCTATTTTGTCAGAAGTTACAGAAAGTACGAAAATCAAACACCACGAAAAGTAATTGAAAAAATGAAATTGAAAAAATCTATAAAATGGTTTATTTGATTTTGCTATAACTTTTTTCTGGCATTATATTTTTTTTTACTTTCATAACAAAAAATGTTCTATATTTAACGGGCTATCTAGCCATATAGGTCTCGTTCGTGGTGGACATTTGGACCGGAATCGCCCATTGTCCTTTGTTGATTGGTTTTAATGGCTTCAAGTGTACTTGGAGTGAGCAAGTGGATCACGGTTTAAATGTATGGGAGAAAAATCATTTTTCGATCCTAGATATCTACATTCGATGAAGACGGAAAGGTGCAGTAAAGGACTAAAATGGTCAATTTTTTTATAAATGTATAGTCTTTAATTGTATTAATTTGTAACGTTATCGTGCTCCTAAAATTTTCTTCAAGTTTTCAAGAATATGTCTATTCATCTCATTCATCATATTTCATTGGTTTTAAAATCTCAGTTTGTCAGAATATAAGAACTAGGTGTATATGAACGTTGTTAGATAAATGTCCAACAATGTATTACCTACTTTTATCACAAGAAAACTTAATGGTGGCCAGTAAAAATAAAAATACATTGTTACTAAATTGCTACTTTGGTTTTAATGGCTTAAAATGCAATAGTTTTATGCTATACTAGGCAGTAGGGATCTTTTGTGTTTACCAAAAACCATTACTCTTCATTTATATTACTTTGATTGATAAAAAAATACGTGTATAAATACGTTATGTCTACAAATTATACCTTTATTTAGTACTAGCTTCTGCCAGCGACTTCGTCCGCGTTAGATTTGGACTTTGTGCAAACTCTAAGCTGTTGAGAGTTATACGCTTCATTGTGAGTCAACCATAAAAGGTAGACAAATGCTGTCATGGGATATTTTTTACATAATTTTAAGGACAACATTTCCGTCATACATGGTTTCTGTGCAGCTTTAATCATTAAGGCTGCACACGCGACGGAAGCTTAAAAAATGGAGTAACTTCTCCCGTTTTCCCATCGTTTATCTTCACTGCTCTGCTCCTATTGATCTTAGCGTAATGAAAAGTATCCTATAACCTGACCAGGAGTATGAGGAATAATTGTACCAAGTTTCGTTAAAATCCGTCAAGTAGTTTTTGTTTCCATTACGAACATACAGAGAGACAGACAAAAATTTTACTGATTGCATTTTTGGCATCAGTATCGATCACTAATCACCCCCTGATAGTTATTTTGGAAATATATTCCATGTACAGAATTGACCTCTCTACAGATTTATTATAAGTACTAGCTTCTGCCAGCGACTTCGTCCGCGTTAGATTCGGACTTTGTGCAAAGAGAGGAAGAAATAATAATCACCAGCCTATGCAATTATCTAAATCTATGCGTACCTAGCCTATTACTACTTATCTTCAACCACACGCGACGGAAGCTTAAAAAATGGAGTAACTTCTCCCGATTTCCCAACATTTCCCATCACTGCTCTGCTCCTATTGATCGTAGCGTGATGAAAAGTATCCTATAACCTGCTCAGGAGTATGAAGAATATTTGTGCCAAGTTTCATTAAAATCCGTCGAGTAGTTTTTGTTTCCATAACGAACATACAGACAGACAGACAGACAGACAGACAGACAGAAAGACAGACAGACAGACAGACAAAAATTTTACTGATTGCATTTTTGGCATCAGTATCGATCACTAATCACCCCCTGATAGATATTTTGGTAATATATTTAATGTACAGAATTGACCTCTCTACAGATTTATTATAAGTATAGATCTATAGATAAGTACAACGATAGACATTAATGTAATCGTACATGACCATTTCAAGACGAATTACAAAAGTAATTAGAGTTAATTTAATTTAAAAAAAAATCTTTATATCATGCTACAACAAAAAATATAACACACAATCTTTTATCCTAGTCTTCAAAAAAAAAAAGATAATCAAGTTATAAAACTATAAAGAAGTTATCGTTCCACTCGGCAGAGCAGTACAGCGGTAAACCGGACTTTACCGAACGTTACCGATGTTAACCGAAGTCAAGATTATCGGCTATGGTTAGTTCCTACTTTGCTTCCGCGCCATCGCCGCCCGAATGGTTTTTTAGCCAAAAAGCTTTATCACTTCCGTAGGGACGTGGACTATGGGCAGTTATCGGAGATGTAGTTTTACTGGATGGGGCACAACCGTCATTTGTTTAGTGGCCTTTTCTGCGGCTCTTAGGTACAATTTTCACGAATATAAGTGATATTTTCATGGAAATCATTAAACCATATAAAAAGACAAATGCTTGGTGTTCACATTTCTCAATTAATTATATTCCTCGATTAATGCTCAATCCTTCTCCGTGTGAGAGGAGGCCTGTGCCCAGCAGTGGGACGACAAAAAGGCTGTAACAATTCACATTCCAGGCTATCGTTATTTAAAATTGCCCAAACAGAATATAACTTTGTTTACGACTGGCCTAGCTATCAGGTGTAAAAACAGCTAGATAAACTAATCAACGAGTCCTGAAAGTTATTATGATTTCAATTAGGTACTTTTCGTTTCAAACATTTAAGCGGCTTTGTATGCAAGTCACATAAACAGGGTCAAACATTTTTGCCTGCACCATCCAGCACACACGTAACCCCGGAATATCGAGCAGACAACGCTGCAGAATGCAGGCACTGGATCACTTTTATAGCCGGACGCCGTAAAATAAATGTCGTGGTCCATCGCAGCTCTTGCTAATGACATCCTACATGTTACACGATATACTAAACATTGTTCCATCGGGGACTTTGGTAACCATTGTTAAGGGATTCTGATAATGTCGTTTTTATTTTATGGTCTTTTTTTGTGGGGATAGTAGAACTTTATTAGTAAAGCAGTGCATAAGTCTGCAATGTGTAGAAAAGGCAGTGTTCTTGGAATTACCTATATGATTTTTTAGGACTGACGTACTTGAAACTTAAACTTATCAAACCAAAGCATGCGTGATAGAAAACGATGCATGTGCGCATTGGGACTATCGATCAACCTACGTTTTCAAATTCAGAAAGTCTAAGCAAAAATACATGTTCACTGGTAGTCTCAAGACCTTGCTCACCTAACATTTGAACCACCCCAGCTTCCCACAAATCAAGTGAGTGGCATCTACGGCATAAACAGAGCTTCTTATCAAGGCATTATTTACGCGCTACCGTACGCTCCATGCCAATATATATTGCCGATTTCCGGCCACTGCTGGCGAGTAATACGGTTCCGGAACGCCCTGCACCTCCCTTGAAACGCACATTGTATGCTGATCTATAATCTTTTGGACGACGATTCTGCGTGTATAGGGTTTTTTTTTGGGAATTTGTTAATCAGTGGTCTTATACATTTTTCCCACTTTATACTTAATAAACATCATTGCTATATTACCCCTCTAGGAGCTAGTTGTTGCATATTGTAAAGGTTTACTTTCTGTGAAAGTGTAAAATTCATCATTGATGATCCACTTCAGAAGTCAAATGCTTTAACGAGGTAAAATATATGTTAAATAGGTTCCGTGTACATCTACTTATGTTATATTACTGAAAACTATAAGTATTAAGGTACCTATATTGTTGTCTAGGCTACATGCTTAGATGTAGAACTTACAAAATCTTAATACAAAATGCCTCCAGTCTTTTAGTTTAGCTTCAAGTTAAAATTAATATTAATTGCAGGCTAAAATGTGCTTATCATGATGTTGCTCCATTAGAATGAGAAATATATATCTTAGTAAGCAAGTCAGCAGAAATTAGAAAACGTATTTTATATTAAGGTTGAGACCTAACAATTCACAATATATCAAAGTGGAGTAACAAATTGCAATTGTAAAATAAACGTTAGATAACTTTTTTGTGCTTTTTGAAACGACATTCCAAAATGTCCACTTCACTCCTGTTTTGATCACAAAACTATATTTATTCCTCAGGAAGCATCGCATAAAAGCAGCGTCTTGCCTCCAATTGCATATGTGCATAAATTGCATATATCTGAGGGCACTCATTTTTCACTGGACACATTAAGGTCACTCCGGACGTAAGGAACCCTAAATAAATACATTCCATGCTTAATCGACGGTGAATGAGAAGTAAGAGGGGAATTGTGGTCCTCATTTGTCCCCACTTGCGGAAAACAAAGTGGATTTATGAGGTTTTAGCTCCAAGATTTGTCCGTCACGGTGTTTTGATTTTCATGTGGAAATGTGAACGCTTAAAGTCACGTTAAAAAGTAAAATTAGGCTAGAACGTGAGTGGGCACTTCATGCGTCACAAGCATTTTCGTGCGGCTTCGGGGCTACAAAAATAAATAAAAGATTCAGAGATGCTTGTCATGAAAATGTGACGTCACTCAGACATAAAAAGTGCCTGTAGACTGACACGTGTAAGTTTACGTTATCCATACCAACTTTTAAGAATCAAAATCTTTTTTACCTGAAATTAAATAATGTACCTAAATAAAATAATTATTGCAATAAATGCTACTTCCACGTAAAAAGTACGATTGTCACTGCTTACCGCCTCAGATATGCTAATTTATCATCATCCGTGAAAAAAAGCTTAGTTATACCTATAGTTTGTTAGAGAGACTACAATATATCAAACACATACCTGTATATTAAAAGTATCTACAGCTAAAATAAACATGGTGTGTCAGTGGTGTCACCCCGTGCCTAGAGCGTGACTGGTAGCCGACTTCGTAGGTAATTTCCGCGGCGCAATTAATCATTTTCTTCGACCAAACCTTTCTTTTCTATTACTCTTTGAGTTTTCACTTTCATTAGCCGACCTGTCTGTTTGCTGAAACGCTTTTTAAATTTAATGGCATAGTTTCGTTAATATTATTTTGATTGATTGTTTTTTGCTTTAAAGAGATTAAAGAGATGTTTAAGAAATTGAATTGTCAGTATTCATGTTGCAATCCTCCTCAGATAAAGGTATAGTTTTAGCTGTAACCTCGTACTGAAAAACTGGGTTCCGGGTGAGCGGGTGGACTGAAAGATGAACGAGCAGTACAAACCATAGTTAAATATATTCGAATATCGATTTTACCTACTTTAATTTAATAACGTAATAATAAGCACAGTTGAATTAGTAACAGTGGAAGGGCAGCACGCGCGCACTCGAGCACACTCTGGTCGCCGGTGCTGCGGCTGCTAATTGCTTTGATTGGCCTACACTAATCAATGTGCCGATACAATGTGGTTATGTGGGGAGATATTATTGTATATATGTAGGTGTAAAATCATGTAAAGGTCAAGATATTATGTACACACTCAAAATCTGCCTACCATTTTCCCTAATTATACTTGATGTCGCCTCTAGCCTCCATGAATATCAGTCTTTTCCATGCTCCAAAACGAATGTAATTGATCTGATCTTTTTTCTATTGGGTAAGTACACCAAGAAGGAGTAGGAGTAAGCAGATAATAATATGTATCATGGATGGAAACTTTATTATTCAGTAAATTAGATAAAGTTATGATTAGGTTAAGCAGAATGAGACTGACGTCTCAATGCATTTATTGTTCCAACTTCGGTGTGGCAATAGATCACATGAAAATAAGGCATTTATAGAAAAGAAAATTGTCTTTAAAGTTCTATTTAAAACTGGTGGTTTAATACAGAGAATACCACCATACACATATATACAAACAAACATTCCATCATTTCACTTAATTAACTAACCAGCAGAAAAAACAGTGTTACTTCAATAATTAGGATTTTTCTAATTAACACAAAAGTAGGGTGCGGGGTATCCACGCGCTCACTCAAGCATGCTCGCCAATGCGCTCCGTAATTGACTTATTGATTGCAATGTATGTATTGCTGTAGGTACCTATCTAATGAACAGGCTGTTTTTACGAAATAAGGATTTGTGTATTTCTTATTTGTTGTTGTTTTCTTTAGCATCTGGTATTTGCTGCCTGGTCTTTGGCAAGAAATATTTTAGATTTAGTTGGACACTTTATTTGAAATGTTCAGTCTAGCTTCATCGATGTAAAGCAGTAATAAAACTTTCTTGTTTGGATGTTTATAAAAAATGTGTTTCGTAATTATTGGCAATGCATTAATTTGTTTGTCAATAATATTAATCTTTACGTGGGCTGAAAAAGCATTTAGAGAGTCAACTTAAACCCACGCTGTAAGTAGGTACTTTCTTGAAGCTTTATGATATCTTTGTGATAGAAAGATCTATCACAAACTATACATACCTAGACATGATATAACTTTCAAATCGCAATTATCTTGAGAAGTGATTTTCATGACAGTACAGAGTATAATACTTAGGTAGTAGGTAATTATCTAGAAAACAATAAAAGACATAAGAGAATTTTAGTACAATCTGTTAGCTTCGGTTTTCGAACAAATTATAATGTGATGGTTTGTCCAGAACTTCCACGATGCTTACCTTCGAGTTCCATTTTCAATGCGTGTGCCGTCAATTTCCGCAAAAGAGGTTAATTTTAAAATGATCAGTAAGTAATACAACCTATGTATAGTATTTACTATTGAAACCGACCTCAACCATACATCATAAACAAATACCTCAGAAGAGACCGCTGAACATCAAACACGTTACAATTAGTAACGGTCTAGGAACAAAAAGTCGAAAAACTTCAAATAACTTACATAGCACGTTACAATGATTGATAGCACGGGATGATATCAATGTACGGACACAAAAACCCACTTCCTAAGAGTAACACCACACACTGAAAACTAAACAGTCGGCCGACAGTTGACATGATGGTTGCCAAAAAAAAAAATTGATAAAAAAAATCTTGATCTCAGTCAAAGTTTTCAGTCGGTATAATGCCGTCGAAATACCTGATCTTTGTAATGTAAGTACTGCCATCAATCTTCATACTGATTTATGAACCCAAAAAACTATCGGCCGACTTAAAGTCTGCAGTTAGGGTACGTTAATGATAGGCTTTTAAAAATATGGCCGCGATACTCGTCACCTCGTCCTAATGGCAGCGATATGTTACTTTCATCAATCCTCCATTCTGCTCACGTCTGCGCCACGGGATCTAATTAATTATGGTAATTAAACAGGCCGATAGGTACGACTTACGGCTGTGTATCCCACGTGGATTTATGGTGGTGCTATGGTATTCCGTATTGAGTGTTTGAAATGGTGGAAAATTGAAATAGGTTTTCCGAATAAAACTGAAGCCAGTTTGAAACTAATACGGATCTCATAATTTTTCATGAGAATCGAAATAAAAGATGAATTAATTTAAGGAAACCGGTAAAGGAAATTTTATAATCAGCTTTATACTTAATCCAAGACAGACTTGCTTATGGCAATAGGTTGTTCAGTCTTGCTTATGGCAATTATGCTTCTTACTATAGAGGCCTTATAGTTATATTTTCCCATTGTGTAATTTCTTCAATATGTTGCTTTTGATGACCCGAATCTCCAAAACGAAAAAATAATGTACCTATAAAAATATGATCTACATATATGAAATACACATAGACATGATATAAATCAGTTTAAAATGTATAAATAGTTGAGCAAGTAATTAAAGTTCATAGTAGTGCACGCTGAGTACATGATAGATATGAAAGTACGCATCCGAGTACTTACACAAGAATTCAAAGTACATACTTACATGCTCGTCGTCCTCCGTCGCGTTCTAATGATGGGACTTAAGTTGTAAACGTTCCGCGGTTCTAGATAATATGTACTAGTTCATCATGAGAATAAGAACGAAGAATAGATCAGTTTATTGCACATTGGTGGTGAAACTTTCCGATATTTTTGTAGGACGAATATTGCATTACATTGCTTAGAAAATTAGGCTTTTAAGAATTTTGTCTCAAGAATACAGATTTAACTTATTTCAGATTTATAAGCATATTTTCTGAGAAGATAACTATTTCTTACCTGTATCTTATTATTTCTTGTTAGGTGGTTTAAAATGTCTCTAGAACAAAGACTTGCTTCTTTCCATGATCGTCAGTTTAAAATGGTTTAGCAGAAGCAAACCTTTTGCTAAATAATTCGGTAGGTAAATAAGCGGTAGGTTCAATGAAGAAACTGACGGTTGCAGAAAAGTTTATTTTCAAGGCTTTTTAAAAGTGTCAATTCTTTAATTACTTTCCCAAAATTTTCTTCGTCGCCACCACCAAAAATTTTCAAGACATCTTGAACCCGCTGCAAGCCAGCGCTTATGTCAAGCACCGGAGCCACACATTCCTGACGAAGAATGATGCTTTCGGCTGCTCGCGAGTAGGTAGTGCTTTGTTCGAGTGATTAAGTGCCCGGCCGGCTCAGCCCTTCAGCTAATGAGCCAAGTCAGTATTAATCATTGCATGACGAACCGGACCACAGTTTCGTGGGTGGTTACTATTGTGACGTTAAAACTTTGGACGCTAGACAGGCTAGACTTATGATTAACGGTAGACAGAAGATTGGGATCTTTGATGATCTTTCAGATTGTGTCATGTTTTGCTAGTTTTGGTTTTCGATTTTCCGAGAAAAGGTTGACGTGGAAATTATTTTTTACAAAGATGTGTCGTGTGATTTAACTTTGGGTTTTCCTTATGTATGAGGTTATATATTCTTTGAACTCAGTATGACGCACGTGTTTCGTGCACGGCTTTGTTGATGGTTCCTTAGTTTTAGATTGTAAAAAAACTGCACCTTGGATTCGCTGATTAGTGATTTGACCACAAACTTGTCCTTCTGACAATAGAGAAAACGGTTATTAAAATTAGAGATTTATTCTTTTTAGTCGGCATATTCATGATCCGCGAAACCGAAAATATTCTTCAATTATTCAGCTTACAGAACTACTTACCTATATATTTACTTATGTATAGGCATAGTCAGACCTTCAAATCTTTCATTATCAACAGTATCTTACACATTATTTTTAAGGTTTCTTTCATTTCTACCTCTACTTACCTAATTCCTTGTAATGTCTATTGAGAACTTTCTTTGGCTTTGCATAGGAGACTTCAGCTACTAATTTATTGGTTTCATTCATAGCTAACTTGCAAGGGTTGATTTACAATAACTACATTGTAAAGGTGTTTCAACCGTACCTTACATCAACATAGGTCACATTTACGTAACCACAGAAATTATGTAAACGGCGTGTGTTGTTATTCAAAACAAGCGGTAAGCTGGTGCTGATAGGCATCGAAAATCACTACCCTCGGATATCAGAGGTCAGCATCGAAATGTCATTAGTACACGTGTCGGGATTTAAATAACTGCCAAAGTACGCATGAAAAAGCCAAGAGACGTGTTGTGCGCCGAGACGCGCGGATGACTGATCCGACGCACTAACTAATGTTCTTTTTTTAAAAACCCCTTTTTTATTTTTCAAACCGCACAAAAGGCAAAGACGCATGAGTTATGCCGACTTGTAGTTTTTACGATACGCTCGGCTTGGATTAAACATTTTTTTCTTTAATTTTTATTCCTTTTTGTCGAGAACGTGATGGCATGTGACATTAAAATGACAAATTAGCTAATTATTCTTAATCCGTTTGAATGCTTTGATCGTATGCCTCGGAGTGATGGCCTGTCACGACTCATTGTCGCTTATTTTATGCTATGATTTGATTGCATGCGAGTTAGTTCATTGGCATCAGGATATGCAGGCAAAAAATGCCATTATCGCTTACCGTCACTCGAACATGATTGAAATACCTAATTGTCCATGAAGCAACAAACTTATTTGCAATCCATTTTTCATCTTATTGTTTGTCACTTTGAACTTTAGCATACCATACCTGTGTAAAATATATGAAATTATACTCATTGTATGTAGCCGTGTATTTAAAAAATATACATCACCTCATTTAAAAGTCCCAAACAAAAGTAAACATTTCCTTTTAAAAACTCTTTCCTAAAAACGTAACAAAACAGCGAATGGGGTAGTGAGCGAAAAATACAGGTCCCACGAAATACTTTTTTCGTCTGTATCTGTTTTGTGCATATTATTATGATAATAAGCGCGCATTACCCGTTTAGTCTGCCACGGATGCGTTTATTTTTCGTCGGGAATCGCGACTGTGCCGGGGTTAACGCGAACGAGAGTGTACGTAATGAGTCTTGATACTTTACGAAAATTATACGTTGTGAAGTGAAAAGGTATTAAAATATCAAAACCTCGTGCCTAATTATTCTTAAACAGACAACAAATGTGATTTGTTAAATGTGCATATTGCTGGATTAAAGTTATCTTATTAAAACTTGTGTCGTTTGCTTGTATTAAATTGTTTGCTGAAGGGCAAACACTTCCTACGAATATTGTAAATAATAGGGGTTAAAGTATGAAATTGCCGATTTGTACTGAAAATCTAAATTGTAATTTTTTTTAATTTTTAACAAACTTATTTAATCAAAATAGTTGCCATTATTATCTATACATTGCGGCCATCTAATAAGAAGGTCATTTATGCCGTTACGATAGAACTCTGAGGATCTAGACTGCACAAACTGTGTGAAAGAATTTTGATCTGCCTCCTGGAAAGAAACTTCTTGTGACGCAGATAATTGTCCAAATCACAAAAAAAAATGGTCGTCCGTTAGAGCAAGGTCTGGCGAATATGGAGGAAGACGAATAGTTTCCAACTGCAGTTCCTGAAGAGTTAAAACGGTTTCTTTTGCTGTATGAGGCCTCGCGTTGTCATGGAGCAATAACGGTGAAGGTCGATTCATGAGTCGTGGCTGTTTTACTGCTAATTTTTTCAACATTATTCGTCTTCGGCTGGGTATCTGGGTAGTTTGACTAGGATCGGCGTTCACCGTCTCTCTTAATTTCTCGTTAATCACCTGTCAGGCGGTCTTTTTCATGGCTCGTTCTTCAAGTCGAAGTTTCCACCACGAAAGCGTTTAATCCAAAATCGCACGGTGCGTTCATTAGCAGACACCTCTTCAAATGCAGCATTGATATTGCGGGCTGTTTCTGCCGTTTACTTCCGCGTCGGAACTCATATTCAAAAATTACTCAAATTTTCGCAGTGTCCATCTTTCTTGTTTAAGTTGAATAACAAAAACAATTGAACATCGATAATCAAATGTTTCACATTTTTTAAAAGAAGAACATCACAGAAACCACGTGAAAAAAGTTTCATTCGAAAACCTCAAACCATGAAGACTCTATGGCAATTCAAAAACCTACTAGAATAAAACGGCAATTTCATACTTTAACCCCTAATAAAAAGTACTGACTATGTTCCTAAACTTTCACGGCTAAATGCGTAGATTTACAATTTCGTTCAAGTATAAAAATCACACGATCCTCCTACGTTTCACAATAGACAGGTACAAGCGTCGAATACCGGAGAAAACGCCATCTTGCAGAGCTCTGCTTATGTGACTCGTAGGTATATTTCACGATGAAAATGGATTAAGTCAAATCATATTTTATGCCTGTTGTGTTTGAGTATTATCTGAAAATTATTCATGTGAATCTCTGTGATGAAGTAAATAAAAGACATCAAAAATGACAAATTTCATTAAAAAAAAACATTTTTTATTCGACGCTCATTTATGTAGTAGAATGTAGATACACAATGTTTATTGTATGAGAAGAGGTTTCCATAATGAATTGTCAATATTACCAATGTTCTCTGAGGCGTACATAGTCTAAAGCTCTGTATTGATTAGTAATAGGTAATTCAGATGCAGTTTACCAAAAGGACATAATATTAATCAAAGGTAATAGGAAGTCCTCGGCACAAGCACAAAGAGATGCAACCACTCACCGAGTTATATTATTATGATCGGGTTTGCTAAGACATGGAGCTCCTCATTCCTGTCAGTGAACCGCATGTAACTTTGTGACAGAAATACAGTTTGTATGCAGACCTCCTTTGAGCGCGGCCATTCACCAGTCACTGGGCAGGACAAAGCATTGTGAGCCAAGATCAATGTCTTCAATACCTATGTGGGCACTCAAGAACGGCTATGTGCACACGGACACCGGCGGCCTGCCATAATCGAGAATGTTACGAGAAACCTATATACGGACCGCGCGTACATGTGAACACACTGTATAGAACCCTTTGTGCCGTTGACCGTTCATGTTGGCACTTGTGTCGTATAATTAGCGTAGAGCGATTAATTAATAGGTAATGCAGGTCTGTGGCGAATTTATGCTCTATAGCTATGTATGTGTCGCTGTTATGCTCTAAACAGATAGCTCGAATATGTTGATTGGTGAGCGGGCCTTTGTCCTCAGACTATATACGAATTGGTTGCTATGAATTGGTTACGCTTGCAATTTGTTAATAGGCATTAATCATTTTAGATGTAAATTTATGAAAGCGTTGTTTTGAAGGTATTAGTAAATTAGAATGCATATGTGAAACTGTTGGGGAATTTAGAATTGATGAATGGTTGAATTGAAATGTGCGAATGTACGTGTTTATCTGCGAATGTCTTTTGAAGTAGCTGTTTCAGTCCCCTCGCGAATTCGTACCCGCAGCAAGGTTACGGCCCGGATAACTCTGCATAACAACACATTTACAAATGAAAACTATTCTATTGAGCGCATCAGACAATGTACTTTACATTAGATCGTCGCGGCGGTCGCGGCAGGGCGTTAATTCACCGGAGACACCCAAACAAACGCTTTGTGAGATTCACCTGTTGGCTCTATAGGTCAATGTTACAGCACACAAGGAGTTTAGCGAAACAGACTTTTGTGGCTGGTGGCTGAATGGCACGCAGAGGCGCGCCGCCGCCATTGTACGCGCGGACAATGGGACATATGCGCGATTGAATCGTTTGGATGCGACTTGCGTCTCGATTGAAATTGAGAGTGCGATTCGAATCGTGTTTATTTACAGATTGTAAATTTATTGCGCGGTGGCATAAGGTGCAAGTTGTTAAAGTGTTAATAGGTGAGCAAGACTGTATTGTGCTCTATAACAAGCCAATTACTGTATGCATATTTTATAAATACAAAAGTTTTAATTGCTTCTGTTGGGATAGGACTGCTGTTACCAATTCCGGTCCTTAATAAAATAATACACCTACATTCCAAACGCATGAGCTGTCTCTAAGAAAGGATTGTTTAAGGTTCGCCAGCCTACGAAAACATCCCGTCAAGCTGCAAAAATTTGAAACGCAAACACACATTGGTATTATGAAGTCAGATTAGTAAATATTCCCAAATCAAACATTTACCAAGAAAACACGCTACTGGTTGTGCGGACAATAGTTGTATGGTACCCTCAAAACCACTTAACATGGGGCTGACAGGTTAGTTCGATCACTATTATACGCCCCGAGGCCAGCGATTGGAGTGTATTTTTTCAATGAAATATATTTTTTCATTTAGGGAGTCATATTGACGAGAGGTTCTCACGGTAAGTCAGATTTAACAAATAATTTTGCACGTCGCTACCCACGCTTTGTGGCTTATATAACTGAGTCGCAACCAGAATCCTTAGGAGCTCAATGAAAAAGTTTAGAATTCTGAGGAAAGAAACGTGACGTCGGCGGAACATTGCACAAAAATATTCGTAACAGGAATAGATTAGGGGGAGAAAACGCAGCGGTTATGAAACACGTCGCCACGTCACGGGCTGGCCGGCTAATCGATCGCGAGAACAATGTGACGTAATACAGCGGGGGTGCGGTCCTCTGGGAGAGGGGACGCAGTTCCCAGTCCAAATATTTACTCCGGCATATGTTTGGTTTCTTTTCCTTCGCCTCATATATTTTTACTTTGATCGTGTAATGGGGCCCGGAGGCGGTCTCGATTTGTCCGATATTAATTTCGTTCGCTTGGCTGCTGTAATGTTACAATCACTCGGGGTAAATAAACTGATTACGGCGCAATGAAAATGTACATGAGAGGTATTTAGTTACAACAAGCATAATAAACGACTATTTGTAGAAAACCTTTTAATATACTTAGTCTGAGTGTAAATGTTCAAATAACAGTTTGAATAAATAAATCAATTTGTATGATTTAATTTTAGTAAATTCCCCATTGTAATCGTGGCACCATTTTGTTGACAATCAAATTGAATATGTGCAATAAAATTAGTGACCATGCCCTCACTTTGTGGGGTGACCAACCATTGCGTTATATTCGGGACATTAATTGTTACTTTAAAGAGGAAATTAGTTTTTGCTAAAGTTGCAAACTTTTGTGCTATATAAATAGTACAAAAGTATTTTAACTTTTCGCGTTGGACCTAGAAGTAGAAGACTTATTTATGTTTGAAAAAGTTGACTGTTTAAACTTGTCCGATAAATAGAATCAACCACTTTAAACAGCATCATAAAATTCTTCACCAAAACTTCCCACAAATAATTTGATACCGACAATCCTCCCGCAATCCCATTTAAAGAATGTAGACTATCCTACAAAGTGTGTGAGTCCACGCCGACCCTACTGAGGGGCTAGGGCTGCACACTTGAATTGCACGTTTAATGAATTGCATTAATATTGCATTAGCGAGTAACTAGCCGGCCGTGCCCTCCACGGTAAACAATCATTAGAGCAGCGCTGCATTGCTGTTTGAACTACCAGATTTGTTTGCGAATACAAATTGACATTTAGATGTTTTGTTACCAGATTGATGTAAAGTTTACGGTTTATATTGTTACCTATATTGTTTGAATAAAAATTATTGAAAATTTGGTTAAATAGGGCTGTTGCTAAGCAATGTATTAAAAGACGCGTGTAGTGACATACTTAAATTGTAATATCCTTACTGCCATGTACGAACGCAACACTCCACATAACGACAACCATTTTCAATCACCCAACTATCAATCACAGTGTACATTGGGCTCGGCTACATACTCAAACATGTACGTCGGTTACTAAGCGACGGCCGTTGTCTGTCGAACTAATGCCGGCCGTCGCAACCGGAAAATTGGACAGCACCGTCTGCCCAATCACACGCGACAGTCCACGCAGATTAGCACGCTCGACCAATGCCCAGTTTGTCCCGCACCACGCGACCGATACGCGACCGCGAAAATTCACACTCGTCGCTCTCCATTGAACTACGAATCCGGCACTCCGCGCGCCCTGTACCACTTAACGCGGCATTATACGACGACCATTTCCAATACGCCGACAAAATCGCAGAATCCACGGTGGTTTATGCGTACAGGTATTGAAACTATACATGCCTTTCCGTTCCTCAGTCCATCCTGAAATGATATCAGTGGATACCCTCATACATCTTTTTGTTCGCTCAGCCGACGTTTACTTGTAATTGCAACACTTAGGTGTTTCTATTTGAACAAACATTTATCACGATTAACAAAAGAACAAGTTTATCTCACGATAGGATTATAAATTAGCCGTGTGACCGACTGCAATTATTATTCTAAACTGGGGCTCATTAATCGATCCCACTTCATATTGAAAGGAAGTCTCTGAGCACGTCCGACTTTCGAACCAAAAAAA
This sequence comes from Helicoverpa assulta, assembly GCA_963856015.1. NCBI lineage: Eukaryota > Metazoa > Arthropoda > Insecta > Lepidoptera > Noctuidae > Helicoverpa > Helicoverpa assulta. The sequence continues at coordinate 4,492,657 of CAWLCW010000008.1, forward strand.
AATAACCCACCGACGTGACACGGGTAAGTCGCCATCGAGTTGCGGAGAGCGTTCCGCCCCTTTCAAATCTTTACTTAGCATTCTAAGTACCGTCGGCGGCTTTAATTTTTTAAGGCTGACTACAACGCCCGTCGTATTCAGCTCGCGTTCTCACCACACTTACAGATATGTGCCTAGCTAATAGTGTGCCGCGACCGTTGACCAGAATGTTCTACGACATCAATTGATGCGTATTTGTATAATGTGCTTAGAAATAGAAGCATTAAAGTTTAAAGTGGGATGCGGGGCGGTGGGAGTTATGATGGGACGCGGCGGCGAGACGTCGCTGGGAGTAGTTTGCATAGTTATGTGCGCGTTTATCTAAGCTATATCGGTGGGTACAGCCGCCTGGGCCGGCAGGTCGCCCGCCGGTTTGTCGGGGTTTAATAAATGTCTGAAACAGCGGATCGGCTTAACAAGCACCCGTACGACGCAGGGGATTTCTAAGAACGTGTCTAGGTCTACAGATTGGATCCAGCGCCCGCTGTTCCTACGACGAAATTTAGGAATGTGGAATACAATTTGTTGAAAGTTCGAATAATTCAACGTCGATTTGTATAACTGGTATTTCTATTACTGCTACTGCTTATTAGATGGTTAAAATTTCAAGTAAATTTTTAGAAAAATAAAAAAGGCAAATGTCTTTGTGAAAAAGTCAAGAATTAGGTAGTTGCAGTAGGTAGTGTCGTTGTATTTACTCAAATCAGAAGGTATCAAGTATTTATGGTGTTTGAGCCGTTTCATAAATACGACCCTTTCCAATTTCATTGAAAAAAAAGACACTCAAATCCAAACGACAAAAAAACATAATTCCTGAAACACCAACCTTTGCATACCTATTTAGACCTCAGCTAGGTATCCTAAGTGAAGAATTAGGTAGTTGCAGTAGGTAGTGTCGTTGTATTTACTCCATTACCCGCGGAGGCCGAAGGTATCAAGTATTTATGGTGTTTGAGCCGCTTCATAAATATGCAGTGGTAGGCGCCCGCCTTGCCGACACCAGCTATTCAGGGAAATCGCGTGTGGGACGAGTTATGAGCGATTGGATATATGTTTTACAGTGAGAAAAGCTTATTGTTGTACGTCAGTTCTCTTAATATCTGATTAGTACAGTAAAAATTTGGGATTTTGTAATCAAAGTACTGCTTGTTTTCATTTTTGTGAAAACCAGGACACTTAACCTTTACAGCTTTTTTATACTGGCATATTTTCCGCCCGTTTTCCCGCGCGCAGTAAAACACGCGCACACATTCTGAGCAACAAATTCTAATATGTGGTTTTATTTTCTTACCGACAGTTGTCAATTGTTTAATATCGCACGTAAGCGCTACACCGCCCGGACGTAAATTCCGCCAGTGTGAAATGTCTGTTACTCTAAACCTCGGGCACACACAGCCTTATAGAAAAAATACACCTAAACTAATATCACTCAGTCTACATACCCGCTTTTTGCTCTCTCCTACACTATAGACCCACCTCCTTCGCTCCACGGTTGGTTAGCTGCAACGCTCCGTGCGTTACCTCACTTTCAAGAGAAACTTCGCGATGTATTTTCCAGTGCATTTTTTAGAGTATCGCTTTTGTAGACCCCGCTTGTTTTAATACTAGAGTTACGTGAGATTTTACATACATTGCTCGTGTACTGTTTGTTTGCTTTCTAAATGTCGAAATGGCTACGGGATTTTGTTTTCAGTATTGGTTTGTTGGAAAAAAGTTAGTTATGTTTTACAACTTCTAAAAGTACAGTATATACTGATGTACAATCATATTTTTATACCATTAGTTTTGTAAAATACTGTGTTGAAATAATGTTTCTGTCCCGCATCTGGCCTTAAGTCGTAGAACGTTCGCAACAGAAGAACATCAAAAGTTTGACGAGGGCTTGTTTGAATCTCTGATATTTTATTTTAGGGCAGTATTTATTATCAAAGTATTCGTTTTCAGAAAATCAATTTACACATTGATAAAATTTCACTACGTAAAATTTACATATCGATATGTTATGTTAGTGACCTACGCGATTGTCACCAAATGCTACGCCGTAGCATTGGCGTAGCGTGACGAAACTACTTTTTATATGGATTTGTTGACTAAATTATCGATGTCTTAGACTGTGCAAGTATGAATTAAGTTATTATTATTTACTACTTTCCGCATATTATATTGATTTTCACGTGTGTCGTCAATGTGTCATCTTTTGTTATAAGGTGTCGACCGTCCTCTATGGTTACGGTAACTTATTGCAAAATATAGTTTAACTAGCTTTTGCCCGCGACTTCGTTCGCGTGGAATAGTGACTTCCGGCAGATTTTTGGTTTGGCCAATAGATGGCGCTATATGTCCGGAGTACATTTTATTTTTTATATTTATATTTCTTTGTAATAAAAACTATCCTATGTCCTTTCTCAAGTTCCAAACTATGTCTTTACCAAATTTCACACAAATCGGTTCAGTAGTTTAGGCGTGAAGAAAAGACAGACAGACAGAAAGACAGACAGACAGAGTTACTTTCACATTTATAATATTAGTTAGGATGTATTGCATGTTAAAGGTGTTAGTGAAATTCTTTTTTGATAAAAATATGATTTCCAATACTTTCCAATCATGTAGGTGGGTAAAATCAAGAATTAAACTGTTGACATGCACCAACCCATCAAATACACACAAAAAAACATAACAAGGTAAAATTACATCTTTTGTATTCAACTATCCAAAAAACATACTCGTACCACCAAACAGCCACACAACAGCGTATTAAAAACTACTTGTATTCAGAGTCGAACAAGCAAACTATCTTATCAGGTCAAGTTCCCAACCATTGATCCAAACGTCACTCCATTCACGCGGTTGACATGCAACCTGTCAGTAACCTCAGGTTTTCGACGATAATCATCGTAACCCATTCATAAACCACCGATTGTTCGACAAAACCGCCCCCGTAACGCAAGGGTTGATAAACATATCAAAGGGCCCTAAAGACACCTGTTTTTTAAACACACCGGCTGTATTATGTGACACAATTGATAAATATCGATAATCAACATTCGATATCGGTACGAGTTTATCAATAGTCACAAAGACCTCCCGAGTCGTTGTGTGACAATAGACCGAATCGACAAAAAGTCGATTGAGTCAAGGCTGAACTAAATGCATGGAATTTTAATAGTGAAGAGCTGTTTTGCTTTGGGCGACTTAATACCAAAAAGCAATCACGTCATTCATTAATTTGAAATAGAATTCTAAAATTGGCTTAGTGGAAATATTTAATTCAGCACATTTTAATGTTACAGAAAAATGAATGAAACTATTGTTTTTGAACCGAAAAATAAAACACTAAAACTTTGCACAAGTCGAATTTTATTAGCATTCTAAACAAAAACAAGAAAAATGCCCGGTGTAAAAGAACAAAATGTAGGAAAAATTCTTGTGACGTTTTTTTTTCTAAAATTAGCTCGTCTATTGTGAAATTTGGAGGCTACGTCATCAGTAAGAATTAGGTAAGTGTATATACCTTTAACATGATGGAAAACTTCGGTGTCGCAATCGTTCACAATCCGCCCCCAATCGTCTGGTCTAAATGAAGAAACTCAATTATAAGTTAAAAATCTTTCCGAACGGTTCACGCGAATTCCGCAATGTTTTATTAGCTAACTTGAATATTTGTGCGGCTATTTTTGTTTATGTTATTTGTACATCTGTGCGGATACAATCTTCTTACGCTGTGTAGGTATTAAGTCAAAGGCAAAAAAGATTCATTTGTTTGGTGTTTGAAGATATGTGTGGGATTGGTGGTGTTTGCAAACAGAAATGTTTTTTGATTATTAAATCAATAAGCTTTTCTGTAAGATTTTTTGTGAATCCTTACGAAACAAAAAATATAGGTTGTTTTATTTATTTATATATTAAATTCACCCGCATCCCGTGGAAACCTCTGCACGAACCCGGATAAAAAGAAGTCTATAGCCTTCCTCGATAAATGGGCTATCTAACACTGAAAGAATTTTTCAAATCGGACCAGTAGTTCCTGAGATTAGCGCGTTCAAACAAACAAACAAACAAACTCTTCAGCTTTATAATATTAGTATAGATACTTTATGCACATTTTGTACAACGCCGGACTTACCGCCTTAGACGTTTTCTACCTGTCTACTTTTGGCCTATGTTCTGTTACGGCCAGTAACATTGTTGCTGTGTATACAAGGAGTTAAAGTTATTTTCTGCGCAAAATTTTCCAGCATCAGGACGTGCCCTACATTTCTGGCCAGCTAGTTAAACTTATTTCCTTTGTAGAATTGCCCAGCATCAGGGCGGGTCCTTGCTGTCTGACCAGCATGTACCTAAGTATCTTACCATTTTTTTTTTTTTTTTTCTTAGCCCGTACTGTCCCACTGCTGGGCAAAGGCCTCCCCATTTTGCCTCCACACCTCTCGATCTTTTGAGACCTCCCTCCAATCAGGGTTGTAGGCATCCAGGTCATCCCGCCATCTCTTTCGGGGCCTACCCCGCCTGCGATGACCATCCTGTGGTAGCCACTTACCATTTATAGAAAATCAAAATTATTATAAAATTAATTTTAAAAACTCACCCCATCTAATGACAATTATAATTTTATTACATAAAGCCAATAAACAATGACAACGGTGCGGTGTGGTAGGTAGCTGGCTCGCACGTGCGGCTTGCGCCTGTGCGTGACGGCTTGACAGAGTGGCGATTAGCCCGCTGCCTGCTACATACCGCCGCACTACCGACTACATGAGTTTAGAACAGGGATAATTGAATGGCGAATTATTTTATCGAAAAGTGTAAAGGACGAAATTTTTATGTAGTTTTCAGGTACTTTTTAATAAGCGTTACAGCCATATTATATCTACATATCTAAATACATAGATGTGTTGCGAAATCTCTACTTCTGTTTCAAACTGTATTGCATAAAGTCTCCTGTTCTTCATTTCATTTCACTTTAATACTTACGAGTGCTAAATATATATTTTTCTGAAATGGAAAGCTATTTAAAGTGTTGAAAGCACAGATAAGCTAGCAGCCTTTCGTGGAAAGAGCAGACATGAGCATTGATCACCATGCTAGTTTTAAATTGGGCCATAAATTACAAAAGGAAAAGATTTTACCAAAATCAGTTCTACACTCACTTTGACATCAGATTTATAACTTTACATTGTATAGTCGATACATTTAACTATTTTTCATATATTTATTAACACAAAAACTAGCTACTAATTAAACACTACTTTCACAAACTTTACCGATATCAATTCCTTTTGTTCCTCTTCCCCTAAAAGCAAAACACAATATTTACCTATACCTATTTAGCCAGCAGTTTTCTACATTATTCTCTAAAGAAACGATTGTAATTTGAGCTTTATGGCGTTGTGATAAGGTCTATCGTGTTTAGGCATAAACAATGCATAGTGGATTGGCCTCTGCGGGTGACAGGTTACGATAAAGTGGCGATTAGCCCGTCTCTGCCCACAAGCTATCTGTGTACAGTTAAACATAAACAAATGAACGCTCAGGATCGCCTCTCATTGTACACTCTAATCATGATATTGTAGAAATGTCAGCTTTTAATTATAAATTATATTTATTTTGTACCTTTTAAAGATGATTAAAGTTTAATATATTGGCTGAATAGTTTGAGAAATCAAAAAGCTACTCGACTTAAATAAGCTATAATATTATTATATGAAGTGATACTGAAATTATCGGTGCTACACAAAATAAAAGTTAAAAAAAATTTAAGTAACTATTGCTGTTTTCAATGTTGAATTAACTTCAGGTTTGTTGAACCCAGGCACAGCGTCCAACAAATCTAATTTGATAAAATCATAATTCCGCTCGGGCAACTTGAGGCGAAACAATTTGCAAACTCTCCGGCCAACTCACCAAAATAGTTTATCTTAGACGAACGCGCCGCGCAAACATAGTCAACGAGCAAAACAAGCGGCTCGTGACACCTACCTACCGTTTTACACACAGAGATCGGTATCCTTAACTACACACTTCGCCGTAGCTGCGTCTCTCTCGCGCTAAGAAAATGAAACGGACCAATGAGGGGGTGGGGTGACACGCATTTCCGGGCCCGGCTCCAATCAGCTGCTAGAACAAAGGAGTCGCGATAGCTACTTACCTACAAGTAGCTACGCGAGGGTCGGCTATAAGTACAACTGTGTACCATCTCACACATGTGCACTAGACACACACAAACGCAGTTTTTTTACCTGCTGACGCGTTTTTGTGGGCGTCGTGTTTGTTTGTGTGGCGGTGTCTAGCCGGTGATCACTTGGCGAAGTTTGCGCAAGTCGCGGGAGTAATGGCTGGAATATATCGGCTTTGAGTTGAGCCCGGCCCGCCACGCGCATCGCCTTTGTGACTACGTTAACAACCATGAATGAGACCTCAGCGGAGGTTAAAAATGTAGTGCATGCTTCCTACAAACGATCCACTGAAAACCACATAAGGACGCACAAGGTTAGTGCTGATATATTGAAACTCACTACACAAGTACAATCATACGCTAACCGTCATTTCCCCCGGAATAAGCTCTCAGATTTGTTATGTATTTTAAATCTCGTGAAAAGAAAATAAAACGAAGGAGGTATTATCCTGAACGACATCCTGTTACGGCTTATTTCTTCTTTCGACTCTCAGAATCCTCACGTCGTCGTTAAAGGTACATTTTTCTTTTGCAGTCCTCATGTGACGTACCTGCCATATCCCGAGGACCCTTCCGCGATCCGTTGTAATGCAAATAGTGCCTTATACGCACGAAACACAGTTGCGAATGTAATAATTTAATGGTAACACGCCCTGTAAGACTACAATTTGACTATCGCGAATTTCCTGCGTTGCTCCAGCTACGAAATGTTTGATGGCGAGACGTTTTTGTGTTGTAAAGTGAAGCTTACATTTCAAGGTGAGGGTTTGTTTTGGTTTGGAGCGCGCGGAGACGCTGGGAAACAAATCTGCGTAAGGTACATGGTGTCGAGTAACTCGTGTTCTTACCCTCTCTCCTTTGTTCGGGCCGGAAGAGTGCGCTAGAATTACATGCTCGAGTCTGATGTGCGCTTATTTTTTACGGCGCTATATTGTGTTTCGTGAGCTCTCTTATAGTTATGCAGTTCAACGACTGAAGAAATGAGAGGGTAGATGAGGGAAACAAAACAAGTTTACAATTTTTATTTAGACAAGGCGGTGCTGAGCCAAGGAAATCTACTTCAAACAAATGACTGTCGGATAACTTTATTACATTATTCTGAGAGATTGTTTCTGAAGTTTTTTTATTAAAATCTTACTGCATTGTAGATTGCAGGTTGAAGTACATATTGATTTGTCGGAATCAACAAACAACGTTTGTGACATAACAATTTCTTGAGACGTCGCCTGTGCAGGAGAGTCGTTCACGCTCATTGGCTCGCATCTCTCGTAGCCGCGCGCCGCCCCGCATACTGATAGCGGATTAAATTACTCTCCCAACTATTTTACACAAAACCAGAGGCCATAATTAAAGTCCAGGCGAAAATGGGTGAAATCAAACGTCTTATCTGACCAGTGGGAAATAGCGTTTCTTCGCTGAATAGTTTCTACCGACTCGGGTAGTAAGTGAGCGGAATAAATAATTATTGCGGCAATCTAAAGTTGCCACCGGGCGATGCGGCTGCCGGAGATATAGCTAATGAACATAGTTTATATTGAATGTGCTTTTATATACAAACTTATACTACACATACTTTAACTTTAAGATAATAGGTACTTTTGTTACAAAATTGCTACAGCCACGTGATATGAAATTCAAATATTTGACAACCACACAATTTCCCGTTTCACTTTCACCAAACACAATTTAGAGGCATCCATAAAATCAATGGCAAAAGGAAATACAATTCACTTTCACGGTGTCTGAAATAAACCATTCTTTGCATTGAAAGGGGAATAATCTCAGTGTAGCAGCGGGGGCTTAATCAAAATCGGTGAATTGCTTTAAATCGGGGAAAACGCAGGAAATATCCTTTGTGCTGGCAATTTCCCGACATGCGTGCTTAATGCGCTATCGGGAGGTAATGACTTCCTTAATTAATTCGCGATATTAGAGGCTGGAGTCGCGGCATCTTAGCGGCGCTGTGAGGTGTGATGTGACGTCACCGGTAGGGCTGGGACACACGTATACCTCTCGTGTGGTGACTTGGTTTGGTAACGGAATTCATTTTGTTTAATGGTGGCCTATTTTAGGTGATAAATACTAGATATTATCACTGCTTACAGGGATGCGGATGAGTTTTCTGATGCATATTTTTTTCTTGTATATTAATACTGAAATTCAGTTGAAAAGATTATATCACCGAACATTTCTTAGGTTTGCTACAAGGCAAGGCTTGTTCGTCCTAGTTTTAAGGTCTATTTATAACTTAAAACACTTATTTCTACATAGCTGCCATTTGAATCAAAGGTCCCGATTTCATATTTCAGTTACAACGTAGGTATTACTTAAGTAGCCGAAAGTATTTCCAATTTCGTCCGTCAAATTAGCTCCTAGTTTTACATAAACGATACATAGACGAACAAGAGGAGGGTGAGCCGTCGCTATGGCACCGGAGGCAGTAAGAAGTTATTTTAGGGGGATATTACGCGACATCAGGGGCTTATCTTTACGGCAGGTGTTCCGTCCCTCCCCCCTCGGGGACAAATTTACGAAATATGTCGCGACTTATGCGGATCACGCGGTAATGTTGCTCGCAATCTGCGCAGCTTAGGTTTATGTCAACGGACCAGTGCGGAACGTACTGGCTGTTGTGCTGTCAATGTTTGAATTTAGAATTTAGAAAGTTCTTAATTTAAATAGCACATTAAAATAATAAAACTGATAATATGTTGTAATTATCATTGGTATTTTGTTATCCATTTATCCCCTTTTAATCAGCAATTTTGGTAAATCTCGCCACTAAAATGTGAGTAACGTACACGTGTACCTACCTACCCTAAAGCCAACCCTCATGTAATAATTTTGTAAGCAATTTTCAGCGAATTACATTCGTATGATCGAGTAGCACTCACGAAGGAGTGTACCGTATCATGTATTCACGACACCTAACATTTCAACCCCCGATCAAACGTCCCACATTGCCATTAATTCCAGCAATACGTCAGAAAGCTAATAACCAATTAAATAGATTAATAAAGATATTGACGCGATTCCATCAATTTACTATTGGAATTTCAATACCTTTGATGTTGTGAGGCTCCTTCGAATCATTGTTTGTGTAGACATTGAGCTTCGATGATTGTGTAACGAATATTACTCGAAACGTGGGCGTAATCTGCTTATATGTTAAGAATATTATAATATTATTTTATATTTGTGTCACAATAATGCTTTATGAAATTTCGCTTGGGCTTACTAGAATAATTGGCTCGCATTTCGGAAGTTGTTGTTGTTAGAAGTTTGGGGATGGTTCCACCAAGTTGTACAAAGCGGGACCATATGTTTGCGACATAGCTACCTATGTTATGGTTCTACTTTGCTTAGATATACCTGTTTACTACATAATGAGCCATTAACTAAGTAGGTACACTTACTAATATTTCCAATGTCATAAACATAATGATGTTATAACCTAAACACGCCAAATAAACTGTTGCGCCGACAGTTAAATAAAAATTACGCGCGAATCGTCCCGGGGGAACTCATTGTGGGCCCACAATGAGCTCTCCTGATTGGCGGAAGGATGTTCTCACTAAATAAAAAATATCGACGCGTCATTTGGCGCAATTTTCGTCGAATTTTCAAACGATAAAACCTGTCATTTCGCTGTTGACGCGCCTATAAAATATTCATGCAGACGGGCGAGATGAACGATTTTTTCTTCGATTTACGCCTCGGAATAAGATGTCATTTTCCGTATCATTAGCGGCGGCTTGGAACGTCGCGACGCCACTATTTATACGCAAATACGATAAAAATGATGCCCGGCCGATCGACTGTTTGACGCGCCACTGATAAATTGCGACCTTTTCAAATTTCTTATCTTTTTTGACGTTTTTTTCTTTATTCTGTTTTTCATGTCGGCGGCGACGAGTTTTAAATGTCTTTTAATGTATTGGGGGATTGTGTTTGATGAGTGATGACGTCATCACGACGTAAAATATATTTTATGGTAATTCTAATTCTAATGAATCAAGGGGAGTGCTTCGGTTTGATTTCTTGTCCCGTCCCGTCTATACCTATTACAACCAGGGTTCTCTCATTCGACATTTCTTTACTTACAAGTAATATAACATCGTCGATTTGCTGTAATGGCAAGCTAGCTAGACTTATTGTCCATTACATTATCCCCTAACGTCACAACTTACGAGAAGACACATTTTCTTATGTCAGTCACAACAGCAGATCAAAACTCCCACCGCAGCTTACAACAAAAAAAATATGACTATCAACATCCAATCATTTTTTAAGTTCCATCAATATGATGCGCCCGACCGATACAGCAAGTGCTCTACGATAGATTGGTGCTCGTATTTTCATAGCAAGGTAAATTCGATCGGAATAAAACTCCCTCGTTGCTGTGAGTCTGTGAGCCATTCGCTGAGCCCTCTCTTTGCAACGAAATCGTGCGGAGTAGTTTATCTCACCCCGTTCGTTTCAAAACTACCCGCACAAAGGAATCTCATATGATAATCTCCAGATCTTTGTGATAAACACTCCGTTATGTTGGTATTAATGTAGATGGACTTAAATTGCGAGGGCTGATTTTTTTTAAATAATTATTTTGGGGGTTTTAAATTTGATAGGTTTGATACCTATACTATCATCGTAATTGTTTATATAAAGTTATAGTTTTAAGTGTTTATGCACGAAAAATTGCCGACAAGTTAAAAAATTTATACATATATCCATTTGATAACGCCATATGTATTTACAAGTGTAGGTAAACCTATACTAAGCCTCCTTATAAAGATAAAAGTATCTTTAAGTTTCAAGCAAGAAACTACCGTAATATATAACTCTCTAAAATCCTTAACTCAATTTCCCCGAAGCCATGTATCTTCTTAAAAACTTCATCAAAATAAATACGTGGTAAGCAGCAGTGTACAGATGCCAGGCCGGCTTATTATGGCCCCACGTTGGGCGCCAAGCGACAATATTGCACGACCGCCGTGTCCCGACTAATCCCTCGGATTCATTTATTTTTGACAACGCAATACGATTTTATCTCACGGCTTCCGATGCTGTTTGCCTTCTGTTGTTATGCTCCCATATTCGGTACACTTATTTATTTATTTAGCGACCCCTATAAGGGGCGATTTGATTTTTAATACCAACTTTAGTGGTCGGTTTCGTTTTAAGTCGCGCTTATTTAATTTAATGGCGATGTGAAATATCGATTATCTTGGAATTGCTTTGTTCATTTGGAGAGGGGAAGTCTGGATCTATTAACATTTTTAAATAAAAAAATCTTGCAATGCTATTCGTGCAGTGACTAGTATTCATAAGGCTTCATTATAAAGTTGAGGGCCTTCCTTTTTTTGTTCTTCTTGCAAAAGATATGTAACGAACTTTAGTACGAAGCTATACAATATATTATTAAATGAATAACAAAAATAGATCGCACTATATCACTAGAATGACGTCACAAGTGCTGCCCACTACCGGCCCTCCACACGAGTGGCTCGACCTAAAACTGACAGTTGTCTTGCACCTCTATACTATACTTTTATTTAATAAATACATAAAGAAGACATGATATTTTTTATTCATTAAATAAACATTTAATTAATTAAAAAGTAGAGTTACATTTATCTCTTACAAGTTAATAAAATGAAAAAGAGGTATTTACTTTATCACGTGTGGCTATATAATACTAATGCTATTTTATAGATCAAAACATTTTTTTTTGTATGGCATGTCGCAGTTCAACCTCGGAGGCCGTGCACTGCTTAACCGGACTTTAGAATAATACAGAAGGAGAGGTAGATTATGAGATGTAGATTATAATTTGTATCCGTACCACTGTTTCTATATTTTCATTTAATCTAGATGTTTCTAGAAAGTTCGTCGATAATTTACAATTCTTATGCTGCACCGAGATTGTGTTCCAATTATAAATCCTACAAAACCATCTCGAAAGAAGTCCTCAGATATATAAAAAAATCTTTATATAGATATAGTTATAGGTAAGTTCTTACATCAATCTATGAAGAGAAAAGCCTCGGCCACGTGTCCCCTCAGCTCTTTACGTAAGTGGGTCGAGCTGGAACTGACAGTCGTCCATCTAATGTGTAGTTCGTTCAACTCGCCCACTACGTAAAAAAATTGAAATAAGAGGTAAATTATTTGGGCTTGTTATGGTTTTTGTAGTTGATTTCTTGAGTCAAATAATATAATTATAATATAATTTGAAGAAAATATATTAATGGTTTTAATATAGGATCGTGTTTATCTATACTTATACTAATATTATAAAGAGGAAAACTTTGTTTGTTTGTTTAGTTGTAATGGATAAACTCAAAAACTACTGGACCGATTTTGAATATTCTTTCACCATTAGAAAACTATATTATCTGCGAGTAACATTGGCTATATTTTATCCCGGTGCGGGTAGTAGCTCCAACGGGACGCGGGAGAAACCGCGGGAAAACGGCTAGTTAGACATATAATAAAAGTTTTTCTGATAATTTAAATATTGAAGGGTTAATGGTCAGCTAGAAGAAAGTGTCAGCTTAAAATTGTGGAACACTTAATAAATGATGTTGTAGAATTGTAAAAAATCTAAATTTGCTCGAAATATTTATTTCCAACTAGCTATGATGAAACTGGCGCATTTACGGCAATTTAAAATCAGCTTTTCTTAGACACGTTATTGATTTACTTATTACTGGCAATAAATAAAGTCAAATATCGTTTCAAGCCTCACCTTATATCTCGACCTCTATAACGATTTCCTTCACCTTTCTCGCCTGCAGAAATCTCGAACCTTCCGTCCTATATATTTTATAGCTGACAATCTTTCAAGAGAATGGCGTCGCTCACGTGGACCCAACTCCTCGATGTAAGTGGGTCTTGCTGGAAGTGACAGTCGTCCGTCCTACGCATAGTTGTGCGCTTTTAATTAATTTTATGTCCATGTTCTTGGTGTTGTGTTTAGTTCAACGTTGATGGTAGTAAGTGGGTTATTATGGAGTGATTTACGTGCTTTTTGTTCCATGTGCAATGCATGTTTCATGGCTGTTAAGGCTACTCTTATTAAAAAATAGTATCCGAAAAATAGTTTTGTCAACTCATTTTCATTCGAGCTGTGTATCTATGATTTGCTTACTGCCTTACTTACGAATAATTTGTAAAAAGTATAGAAACATTATTTTTATCATTAGAAATACATTTGTACCTTAAATTTCGATATTTCGATGCCATATAGGACGTGACTCCAACAATGGTCTCACGCTTATCATTAAATTTGACGAAGCAGTCGCTCCGTGTCACAGAAATTTGCATATCTTATTAAAAACCTCGACGTCAGAGATAAAAATGAAAATGAGACACGTAAAAGAAAAAAAAAAATAACGGACAAAACGCTCACGAGACAATGGTTATTTTGGGCGATACGAAAAAAAACTGTTTTGTCATGGAAATTTCGGGTGGACACTTTGCATTTTCTTTATTTCTCCCCATTCCTTAGTCGACGAAGAAATCTGTTTTTTTAATTATCGTGTTTGGTAATTAGTTTCGGGAAACGATCTCTTTCTTCCGTTTCCCTTTGCGCAAGCAACTTGTCTGCTCCTAATGAGGTAATTTATAGTCTAACCGCTGCACTCCAAAATGTAGGCTCTTTTTTGTTTAAGCCTTCGAAGTTAAAACTTGAAACTGCAAAGTTTGGGGTCGTTGTGTTGTCAGTAGGTCGCTTACGTTACTTTAATCTACCTCTACATAAAGCAGGTTATAAATAAGTGCAAAACGTTGAATCATTACAGTAAACGACTTTATCTTTAAAGTACCTAACCTTTTGAAACATACCAAATAACATTAACTAAGAAAATCTTGAAAATTAAATACACAATTATTTACTTGTACAACAATCGATTGTTCCAAGTTCCAAACAACTACTTAACTCAATGAACTCTAAATAACTTTTATAATTCGCCGACCTGAAAACATATTTTTGCAAAATCTAAGTCTGAGTGTAGACAAACGGGCTTTTGATGTCGCTAAACAAATTGTTCGGGCACTTGTCGGGGTTCCAAGCTTTATTTTCCGAAATAATGCAAGCGACAACTCTCCCTTGAATTTTAGTAATCCTGCGCTCACTATGAGAGCAGGTCATTAACAAAAACCTGATAAGTGCGTGGTTTGTCATGTGTGAGATGGGATTCTAAGGGTGGTAATGTTATTTGATAATATGTTTAAGTTAGACAGTAAATAAGGAATATATTTTACACAAAAAGTTGGTTAAAAATAGTATTCTGGACAAGCGGTTTTACCTTCTACAGCAGGATTCAAAGTACCTAGTCTACGGTGTATAGATGTCAAACATAACAGTCTTTGTATCGTGTACAGAGTTAATAAAAAAAACACAAAAACATGTACAGTTATAAAATATTCTCCGAAAAAATCCTTAAAAACACTCCGTTGCATTAAAGACCTCAAAAGAATGACCGATGGGAAAATCACTAGGGTCGGTGTTTTGACAAAATATCGCACTGAATAGAATTCACTTATACGGGTTTATTATTACAATAATGTCCTTAAAAGTACTTTAATGTCAAATCTTTTAGACTGCGAATATACGAGTTTCGTGATCAGACATGGGATTCGGTTGTTCTAGATAGTGTTTCTAATACTTGTTTAAACTCATATGCCTACTTTTGCTACTACAATAAGCAATAATCTAGTAATAACTCCTTCTTTAAAGAAAACTTGACAAACTTGGTATAAAACGTAACTAATGAATTATTTGATAATCACCAACGTTTAACCCTGTAAACATATCAATGGCAGATGTGTATCAATGCCACAAAATAATTAGAGAAAAAAATAGTTATTGCTTTGAACTAAGACCTCAAAAAAGCGCCCTAATAAAGTTGCAATTAAAAAGACAGTTGTGGCTCAATAAAGCGCCGACCAATCGTAATACATAATTAAAGCGACATGTATATCGTCACAACAGATGCGTACGAGTGGCGTATCAGTGTAAATGTGTCGCAATTGGAACCGCAATGTCCCTTGTTTTTTACGCGAGGGTCGTAAGCTCCTAATGCCAAGTAATTTCGTGACCCTGTCGTGTTTGGAGCCTTTTACCGACTTAATGTCTTCGCCTCGTGTGTATGTCACAACGAGTATTTGGGACACAGTTGCATGTATGTATAGCTAGTGGTTTTGTCATTAAAGTGGTTTATGTTGTAAAATACCTAAGGAGTCAGATCGTGATTAAAATAAGAAAAATAAGCGAAAAACTATTAACTATTGGATCTTTCAAAATGGCAGATTTTAATAAAGGTCTCACGAAAATCATAATGCAAACGTCTCATTAAAAAACCTCATCAAGGCGTACATACTTCGAAAAATATAGCGATCCCCACAGATATAATGACGCGCCTACGTACGTCAAAATGGGAACGTCTCGAGTCAAGGAAATTAAAATTCTCAAACAGAGGGCAGTTACAACAAATCCCGGCACTAAAACTCCTATATATCCCGGGCGAATGTTGTAAAAAATCATTGCCTCCATCCCTCTGCCCTCTCGGAGGGGAAAAATCTAATCTGTGCATTTTTTGCGGGACCGCGATGCCACAAAGAATTTCATTTCCCACTGTTCATCTATCTCTATTTCACTGACGGCTCTTGTTCTTGGCCCTCCCCTCTCGCACTCCCCCTCAGGCCCCGCGACCGTTTTTTTAGACTTCCTCGATCGGAGATAAGGTTAAGCGAGCTCTTCTTATTAGAGGTTTATACGAGACATTCGCAGCCCCGTTTTAATTTGTTATGTGCAACTTTATCGTCTGGCTCCACGAATAAATTCTGGATTGCTGAGTTTATATTTAGATATACCTGCACGGATATCAGGAGTTTATATTCACTCAAAGGTTTTGTAACTATAGGCACGCATAAAATATACATGAAATATATCAGCGTTTCATAACTTGACACCGTGACACGATATTTAGGTATGTATCTTTTCTGTTCATATATTACACAAAAAAGCTATAAAACCGTGAGGCTACCAGCAAAAGTGTTTTATAGCAACACGATTAAAAGACTATAATCGTAACTTATTTTTATAGCCACGTTAATTGTCCAAAAACGCACCCAAATCAAGCAAAAAGTAATAATATCAATAACGGAAACTGTATACGGATTAAATTGATGTACAATAGCCGAAGGTCTGTTTATCATGATAATAAAGTCGACAAAGAAACCGAGCCGGCAAAAGTCAACTTATAATTGTATTACTAGCATCACAATCAAAATGAGCCTCCACGAAAACAGAATTACACAATTGTGTACAATTGACATTCAAATCTGTGGACATTGACGCTTTGTGCTTTTATTGGCACTTATTGACGCGTAATTGTCAATAAATTCCTACGGGATCCAAGTTTAATGTGGGTTTGGGTGAGAAAAGTTATGTTTTATTAATATTTTTACGAGAACGTTTAGGAAGGACGATAAGATCTGCCGTTTGGGAAGTTTTTTCTTTCAATTTCCGTCACGATTTGTACGCTCATTATTGGTGAGTCGATGGGGGCGATAGGGGCAGTGGTCGCATGCCATCGTCTCTAGTGCGATGTTATCGTGTCTCTTAGCGACTTTCATCGGGGCTTTCGATTGTGCGCCCTCCTCTACTCCCCTAGTTGCTTGTGAAACATGATTTCGATGACATTACGATTTATGTTCGAGAAAAACTATTCACTGGAACAAGGTGAAACAGATTCATTACAATCAATAACTAGAATTGTCGAATAAATTACTCTAACGGCCAGTTTCTTCATCAAAAGTTAAAGTTAAAGTTATGGCTAAAGTAATGTCTAAAGTAAAAGTAACGGTTAAATTCAATTTTTCTATGAATTTGCTGTCAGTTTAGCCTTGAAAAAACGAATTTGACCGTTACTTTTACTTTAGACATTACTTTAACTTTAACTTTTGATGAAGAAACTGGCCGTAAGAAGTTAACTCATACTTTCACACATGAGACTTGTCGTGCTATTTTGTATGACTTCGAAGTCTGATTACGGTGACTTGTGAAGTTCAAAGTCAATCCTAAGTGGTGTGCTATTTTAAGCGCGGAGTAAGTTAGCGTTCATTCAGACGATAGTAACTATTGTATTACCTAAACTATTGTTAGCAGTTGTAGTTTGTAAGGCAGCGATTATGCTCAACACACTTTTGGTTT
The DNA here is from genome assembly GCA_963856015.1 of Helicoverpa assulta. NCBI lineage: Eukaryota > Metazoa > Arthropoda > Insecta > Lepidoptera > Noctuidae > Helicoverpa > Helicoverpa assulta. Next base: position 4,510,089 of record CAWLCW010000008.1, read on the forward strand.
CATTGATTTTTTGTTTGTTTATTTTCTTTATAAACAATACTGATTGGATTTATTGCATCTGTGGTTTTTTACCATAATTCAAATTTAGAATGTGCATTCTTGAACAACGTGATTCAAAATTAGATTCTAAGTTCAAAATCCGATTTTGTTCTATAAATACTTCATACATATTTATAATTCGAGATTTATATAGGTACCTGCATGTAGTAGTGTGCGTTATAGACGTGTAAATATGTGTGTGTGTATTGTTGTGATGTCATATAGAGGGATTAATTCAGGGCACGTCGTCGTCTGATATCTGATCTTGGGGTTCTGTAGGGGCTCAGACCTTGATACGAACATACGTATCTACATCCTGTCCACAGTCATGTACGTAGACAGATATTCATTTGTATTGAGAACATTGATTTTGATGGGAATTTATTTGATGACGAATTTCGGTAATAATAATTTTATTTTCTTGGCGGTTACGCAATATGTCTTAAGAGATCCTCTGAGCCTATTTTTAACTTCCGTAATATATGAGATAATGATTCACAAGGCCCACGCTTCCAGTAAACTGAAAGACGGCAAGTCTTGCATAGCTTTTGATAGCTTTTGAAAGATTTACTAAGTATTGTCAGCAATCATCATTCACCCTCATAAATAGTTAATAACTCAGACTTTAACATTTATTGTTTTACAAAAAAAAAGTCCTTAACCAAAACCAACATATTAATTTCCCTGAACATGAACGTAAGACATGATAACGCTTATTAAACACGTCAGTCAGAGCGACAGTATCTACCCTCCATCACGTTCAGAACAGAACGTAATGGAAAAATGATCGGCACTGGTGTAGTGGCTGATGATGGCTTTGGGTGGTATTGTTTTGGGTTTGAAAGAGTATAGAATGTAAAAAAAATGACTGTCTAGCCGGTGTTGGACACTAGTGGATTTTCCACTTGGCAGTTCCGAGCGGATCGATGGCATACAATTGATAACTACCAGTTCAAAGGATGACACGTAAAACCGAACGATAGGTTTTTTGTCGCTCGGTAAGTGTCGTGCGTAAAAAAATCGAGTGGGAAATCCGCGGGTGTGAAAGCGCTCCAAGGATTCATCATTACCATCAGATGCAGTATGCGTAAGTACATAATATGCATAGATAAATCATCAATATTTTTTCATAAAGTCCAACGTAAATAATTTAGCTTAAAACAATCACAAAGGTGCCTATTCTGAACTCCCCGTATCGTTTTGAAAAGGAGCACGCCTGACGGGCGTCGCATACGGTTGTGCGACGTCAAAAAGTCTGTAGTGGGTTTTTTTGCAATCATCAAATTGATCTGTCCGCGCGCCATCTGGCCCGTGAGTAAAACGCTTTCGGGTTCCCTCAGCCGAAGAATTAATTCATGTAAAACACACATATCGTTTCGTTGGACTCAATTTCATGTCGCTCGATACTAGGTTTCTATTGCTCGATAATTTTCTGCATAGGTTTCGTTTTGGTATTCAACTATTGGAGTGGTCTGGTTTGATTAAAACGTTGAAAATTCTGTTTATCAAAGTTTATCGAAGTTTTTTTTTGCATTACACCTAAATACTCACAAAGCAAGTCTAAAAACCTTATCAAAGAACCTTTTTTTTATCTAACACTGACTATATGTATACTATAGGTATACCTCTGGAAAGATATCGGAATAGCACCCTTCTAGCTCGTTTCATACGGAGCCCGCAGATCAAAGCGGGCATCGACAGTTGAGATACGTTGATAACTTTCACATTAAGCAGGTTAAATCAGTGAGATGGACCGATAAGGGACACGCAATACGCACTAAACGCCCACACAAATAGTTTGAATGTAGCTACGACGTTATTTAGTAATTAAAATATACTTACCTTTTATATCAACAAACAAAAATAAAATGTGATATAATGGCAGAAATACACCTGAAAAACTTAACATGCTCATTCAAAACATGGCTTGTTAGCAGATCTTTTTTCCCATATAAATTACTCCATATTGTTTTATTCTGGAACACGGTATACATGGTCAGAGTTTCTACGAAAAGTCATTGTGCGTGAAAACGGTAGTTTTCCCAAAACATATTTTTAACAGTGAGCTACAAAACATTTTCATATTTCAGTTGGAAATTGTAACTGTTTCGCGGCGCAGCGCGCGAGCGGGCGCGGGCGGGCGGCGTCTGGCGCAGGGCGAGTGTGCATGTGCGCTCATCAACTAATGGTCCGTGCGCGGCATTTGAACCGAGCCTACACTCGCTACAAAACAACCGCCCGCCTAGTCGCAGACCTGCTTTCGGCGCAAAATTATAACGTGTAAAACACGGCTCTCCTTGCATTCCGCGCACGGGATTTTTATGAATGCCACGATTATTATTCGCATTTTAAACTCGAATGCGGTGCTATTCTCCCCGAGACGTATAGCAATATTCGTAACGAGTTTTCTCAACGCTGCTACCTAATTTCAGGTCGAGTGTAGCTACTGAATGTAGATTGTTGTGTAGTCACGAGCACAGAGCGCTACTATCGCTCGAGTCCACTCCAGGCGAGTGGGGTGAACGTCGCGATTGTCGACTGTTGGAATCGAACGCGATTGCAAATTTATTAGCGGGCGGGTGCCGGCGACTCGGTCCGCGGCCGCACGTACGCCTAGTTGTTTTTACTCTTCATGTATTTTTTTCTCGACGAGGCTCGGCTCTCCCCTTTTGTTCTCAAGTGGACCAGCTGTCATTATACGCCATGTTACTGTTATTTTTTTCGACGTTTTTATAGAGTTTTGCGTCGAGAGGGCGTTCCGTTCGGAAAAATGTTCGTTTTGCGTGCGTCCTGGAGAGTTTGCGTGTCGAGTGATGTCGACACCGTCGATTGAAAATGAGTTATGGAATTTTATTTCAGAAAATTTCTGTTGTTGCAGTTCAGTTTGAGTGGGTTTTGTTGCGTAGCTAATTATTCAATAGTAACTCTTGCCTTCCTGATTAATCAAATAATTCATTAATTTCATGTCATTGTTTAATCTACTACTTACTGCCTACCAAATAAAAAATGCAAACTCAGTTGAGCAACTGATTGTAGAACATGTTAATCCCGCGGTGAAATGTTAACATGTGTCATTGCAGTTTTCAAGTGGCTTCTGTTTGATAATTTGAGGGAACCCTTACAGCTGCGGGACCCTTGATAGAGTAATCATTGATATTATGTAGTTCACTTGTTTGTGTTTCTACTTATGTATGTAAATGTATATGTAAATAGAGGGACAAAGGGTTGGTTCAGATGGTTATCTATACTTAGGAAGATCGTTAATGTGTTTTAGAAAAAAGAACATTCTTTTTAAATTTTAATTTTTTTAATTTGTTCAGAGTAAAAAGTCTACATTGATACCTTACTTTAAGAGGCATGGTTTCCCTTCACTTGTGTTAGACTTATTTCTGAAGTTCAATAATCCTCTGTGTTTCTGCTGTGAGATTAATGGTGATTCGTAATCACCATTAAGACCAAGACTAAGTAAATAAAAAACTATACCAACATTAAAATATCTATCGTATGATTAGCCGACTCCGTTTGCAATATCTGTCGAACGTTTGCCACTCAGAGACCAACAGACGTGGCACAATGACTGTTTAGATTGTACCCCCACCCCTCCACTTCTCCCCCCCACTTCAGGTCCCTCCTAGCTTCATAGTCAAGATTTTAGATATTGACGATGCATTTTTTCTTAATCCTTAAGGCTATGGCAGGATTTTTTATTTGTTAAATACTGCAAGCATATATTTTTTTACAAGCAAGCGGTTTCATCCGCTATCCCAGAGGATTATATTTTTTGCACATACATATAAAGTTGTCTATATGTTAGTCTGATATAAACTATATAACTGCTTAGTTTCATCAAAATCCATTCAGTAGTTTTTGGATGAAAGAGTAACATACATACAACCATACAACCTTGCATTTATAAATATCAGTAGGATGATGTTTATCATTCTGTTAATATACCAAGCACACACTATACAAGCTGTTGATTTGCATCCGTGCCATATTCAAGGACGTAATTATGCTAATGATTCACCATGATTCATAATGATGACCCAAATCAATAAAAAAATTGGTACGTAATTTTTTTTTCGGAATTCCGTCCATGTCATCTAGCCGTATTTAAGCTTGGCGCGTGTGTTACTGGCCTTAAAACCATGCTGCGCCCCAACACAAACGCAAACACAAAGCACACGCAACGATCATTCATAAATTTCATTCATAAAATTGGATTACTTCTGAAACACTACGACATTACAATGACAAAAAAGCAGTGCATATTAGCTATTTCCCGCCTACTGTAATTCCAATCGATTATTTACGTATTTTATGTCCTCCTTCTGAAATATGGTATACAAATGCAAATCAACACCTTGTATAATACTTTACTATTATAAAAATCACAAAACAATTAAAATTATTCGATCTGGATACTTATACGTAACTCTAGATCAAAGCAAGGCTCTATCGAGATTTTTTCCGGGTTTTTATATTCTCTTTCACAAAACGTAAACTGGGCTTACTACCCTATTCCGCGTGGCCTCCTTTTGACTGAAAAAGTTATTTTATTTTGTGTGCCTAATTTTTGGTTGTAAAATTAAGTAATTAACTATAAAAAACATTCAGTGCTATGGAACCCTGATTCTGTCATTATTTATAATTTTTATCGTAACCAAAAGTGTTGCAAACAGTACCTTACGTCCAAAATGATCGGGGATATTTTAATTTCCAATTTTGCGGGGAAACGATTCTAGAACAAAATATATTTCTTTTGTTTTCAATGATTGGAAACAAATGAAAATCTAAAAACGAAAATGATCTATTAAAATTACAACTGTACCTAAACCTAAAACAACCGTCTCAAGATGATCTTAAAACCCACAGAGTCGGCGATCGGTCTGATGTTTCCTCGTTATTATTGCCTAGATCAGGCTTCGAGGGGTCGCAATCGCTGTTCAAGTCGCAATATTGCTGCATCTAGATTGTCACAATGGGCTTTTGAAGAGCACACAAAATCTTGGACTGTAAGGGACTTGTTTTCGTTGCAGGTGGGTGTTTTAATTAGATTGTTAATGTAAATGTTTGGATGATTGGTAGGTACTTATATTGGGAAATATTGTCAAGATTTGTATATGACAATGACAAAGTTAGTAATTATATAATTATCTCCATGTTTGCATTCACTTGTGAAACCTACGCGGGCAAAATTATAGTGTGTATAGTTTTAGATGACCGTACTTTCTAACATCCTCATTTATCAATTAAATAAAAGCCTCAATCCGAATAACACAAAACTACTTAATTACCCTTAAAACCACTCCCGTAAACCCACCTTTTTACCGTTCCAATAAACCAAATTGACGTCCCGCGAACTACTCTAATATATATCCAAAAACGGTCGAATATGTCCCGTCTCAACCCAGTGCATTTTAGGAAATTATTTCTCCATCACATTAGGGTATTGGTGCTCTGCGGAGCGCGCCCTCTGGCGGTGCGTGAGGGAATTCGGCAATGAACCCCTCCCTACGTCTTCCTTGTACTTTGAGTAATAGTGTCACTCTGAAGATGGGACTGTCTAGGAGTAGGCTGGTGTAGCTGGATGGACGGTGCGTGGATGATACGGTAGGTATAGTAAAGTCTATGTATAGTACACATCATATGCTGAGTAGAAAAACGATTGGAATATAGAATAATAGACAGTTAAAAGGAAAGTTTCAAAGTAGGTGATACAAAATATTTCTTTAATATTTTAACTTTTCTATATTTCAAACAACTAACAGATAAAAACTATGTTTATTTATACCTATAAACACAAACAAAAGTTCCAACGTAGTCTGTCTGAAGAGATTAGTAGTGTGACCCTGATTCGCGGCCATTCTGGACGTGTCCCGTTCTCCACGGCTATTTATTTTAACGACATTTGCAAATCGTTTGACCTCCACAGCTTTAGTGCTCCGAACGTACCAAAATTGGTAACACGATACTGCTATGTTCACATATGTACTGAAGTACTTTTTATATCTATGCTCTAGGAACAGACGAATTATATCCGCGAAAAGTCATAACAAAAATATGGGAAAGTAATTATTTTATACTCAATACTCAATACTCAATAACTTTATTGCAGACCATAATGTGTACAGGCTGGTGGGTAAAATTAAAAGAAACAATTATGGACCCTGTCGGGCACAGCAAAGTTAGTTTTTAGAGGAGAGGATGAAGAGCGCTTTTTAAACATAATAATATTGAAATAGATGTAGAAAATATTGTATTTAGATATTGGAGTAGGTATTATTTCTGTGTAGATTTATTTACATTTTACTTAATTATTATTAATTAAGTTTATATTCGTTTATTTATATATTATTAATTTATATTATAAATATTATATATTATGTATTAATCGTTATTAATTATTTTATATATTTATTTATAAATTAGCTGTAGTTTTTTTTTATTTTTTATTTATTACAAAATAGTAAGAATCTAGTTAAAGGTATTGCACGGTAAGTAAGGTAAATAATTTCATATATTAAGTACTGCTTGTTTATTCCAGTTATCCCCAGTTACCCTAGTTGGTATTTATCTTTGAAATATTCGTCAATTGTGTAGTAGCTTTTATCTAAGAGAAATCGTTTTAGTTTATTGGTAAATATATTATTTGATTCTGTGTTTTTTATGTATTCTGGTAATTTATTGTAGATTTTAATGGACGTAACAAACGCACTAGAGGAGTGCATCTTTAATCGTGAGGTCGGTAGATTGAGTCTATTTCCATGTCTAAGTTTGTGTTTTGTTTGAGTGTCTTCTCTTTTACTGTAGAATTGTGGGTACTTCCTTACAAATTTGCAAATTTCAAATATATAGAGGCAGGGTAGTGTTAAGATGTTTAGTTCTTTGAAGTGTGGTTTACATGAGTCGGTGTCTTCAATGTTAGTTAATATTCTTATAAGTTTCTTCTGTATTGTAAATAGTGAAGGTGCGTCTGTACTGTTACCCCACAATATTATTCCATATTTAAGCCAAGCGAATGCGTACGCATAGTATGTTACTATTGCTGTTTTGAGGTCTGTTGTTTTCTTTATTTCTCTGAGGGCATATGTAAATTTAGATAGCTTAGTTTTTAATTTCTGTATGTGTGGTTTCCAGTCTATGTGTGTATCTATGTCTAGGCCTAAAAGGGTAAATTTATTGACTATTTCTAGTTTCGATCCTTTGTATTCAAATTTAATATTTATGGGGGTTTTTTGTCGCGGGTGGAAAGCAATTATTTTTGTTTTATTAAAGTTAATTTCAAGGTTGTGTTCGCTCATCCAATATGTTGTAGTGTCAAGTATAGATGTTAGGGTTTGGTTTAAATTTTGGTTATTGTTGCATGATGTTAAAATAGAGACGTCGTCGGCAAATAATACGCTTGTTTCGTTTATGTAGTTAGGGAGATCATTGATGTAGATTAAGAACAGTAGGCAACCTATAACACTTCCCTGCGGTATGGAGGCGTTAACAGGTATATTTTGTGATCTAATTAGTTCAATGTGTTGTGTTTGTGTATTGTAGTGTTCGATTTCAACGACTTGTTCTCTGTTTTTTAAATATGATGTAAACCAGTCATAACTTTTTCCACGGATACCTATGTTGTAGAGTTTATTTAATAATATATCAAATTGTACTTTATCATATGCTTTGGTCATGTCTAATAGTAGTCCAATAGCGTATTTTTTGTTGTCAATAATTTTAAGTGCTTCTTGGATATACTTGTAGACAGCCAAAACAGTGGATCGGTTCTTGCGAAATCCATTTTGGCTGTCGTTGAATACACTATATTTTTCGCAAAAGGCACAATACTTTTGTCTCGCTGTCGTAATAGAACAGTTACAGTTTCGGAAAGTTAGAAAGTAATAGGTAAAAGTAACATAATCATAGCTCTGGTTTTCCTCAAATACTTTGATAGTGGTGTGTTCATGCGCGCACATTTTGCCAATGATGTTTCAATTTTCGTAATATGGCAAGTCCTTTTGGATTGTATCATTCTTATTTTGTAAAACACCACCAGAAACATATCCTTCTAAAATTCCAATACGAAAATACAGAACAAGACCACATATTCAGATATTCCACGACCAGTCCACCAACATGAATAAACCATAAGACCTGCACCTACATTTCACAAGAACACTGATTCCATAGACTAGGGAGGCGAAAGGAGGTTCCAACTGATGCGATTAGAGGTCCGAGGCCCGGACGTGACACCTAGGCCTAGGCTTTAAGCCGTGGGATAGGCCCTTGTTTTGACGTTGCTATATAGAAAGATACGGTACAAGCATTTTGCGTGAATAACGCTTCGTAGGAACTCCGATACAAATTGGAAATTGTTTTGAGATTGGGTGGTAAGTCTTGGTGAGAATTGGTTGTGGTTGTGGAACGTGTATATTTATTGGATGATGGGTAGGTAATCATTGAAGGGTATAATTAATATTTTACATAGCCTATTACCTATTTTACCTATATTGTAACTAGTTGTGAAGTTTATTTGTTCAGCAAAACTTCAAATGAGATCAAACTAGTCACTGAACTTTTTAGTTAAGTAGATACAGTTAGCGTAAAGAGCGAAAATATACGACTATATAAGTATCTAGAATTCCTACAACTTAGTCAACAGACTATAAACTAACACTAAAATCCTAAACCTCATACAAATTCACATAAATTAAACTGGAATCAGGTAAACGTGCACCTAAGTGCTTGCCGTCAAATTGATTTTAATGCCCATAGTTTGCCCATGGTTTGCCCGGGGTGGTCACCCCGTCAGTGCCCTGGTTATGCGCCATCATGCGCGTTACGAAACGCACACATTGTCGAGGTAATAAGTAGTGTATATATAATAAGTAGTGTATTATACGTGTGAGATGTCCGCGATCCGTGCGGTGCTAGCTCGCATACAGATCATGTCTCAGTAGAGTTGTAGCGCGGGATAGGGTGGGAACTTTTCGTTTCCGGGATTGGGAATTTAGAAATTAAATAAAGGAAATAATTAATTTTCAAGTTTATTTATCGTAAACAATCCTATGTTGCTTTTATTTTAGTTGGAGCTGCGTTGTTAACGACATTTTTTTTTGTGACAAACAATATTTTATATCAACTGTATAGTTAGAACTACTTGACTTTGACTACCAACTTCCCAATAAGCAACATTTTTGGTATCGATTTTCCTTTTTGCTACGAGCTACATACTACGCTACGTTTACTACGTGCGGCGTAGCAGACATTTATTAAGTGATATTATTTCAATATAAAACGATTCTTATTCAGTATATACTCAAATGGAACTAAAAATAACTTCATTTAATCCCATCACTGAAAACATCGAGCGTGTCACCTCACTACCCGTGACTCACGTTCTTCACGCGCCACTAACAACTAATTTATGTTAATTGTGGCTCAGCTCAGCATACGTATGAGCCGCACGTACTTAGCTCAGTTTGTTCGTATGAGGAAAATAATGTTCGGACCCACAGCGACTGAAGTAATGACACTGTTTGAGTTATGGTAAAGAGGTACGGTTCTCATCGCTACAAGAACAACGGTGACATTTTGTTGCGAGTTTTCCTTGAGGGAAGTTCGGCTTGTTGTTAAAAGTTGTGGATTAATTTTATAGGGATAAGTATATATAATCAACAATCTGCTGAGCTTGTGCTGAAAACAAAGAAAATGGAGTCCAGTTTTCCGTTGTTCCTGAAAAGTAACGTAGGTACGTAAGATTACAAAATCTTATTGCAAACCCAATCTTAGAGACTCAGGATCAGAACCTGACATGCAGCAAGCTAACGTGGCAGTCAAAGGCAAAGGTAAACAAAACGATACCTACTTTGTCTAACTAACTAAGCAACAAATCCACAAGACACAATCAAACAGGTGTACTACAACTAATAAAAGCAGCATGACTATTCACAGTGACACTGGTGACACGTCGCCGTGCATACTCCGTTCATTGTCCGCACGCAACTGTGACGTCACGCTCTCGGCCGCTATCACGCGCATTTTGGACTACGATTTTCCACATCTCAGACAGTGTAGTGTCAGTAATACAATAGAGCATTCCCGTCGAGTGGGAGGCTCTTATCGATCTACGGGGACGTCATCGAGCGATAGCGGCCGCGGCGACGCAAAAAGCGTGTCAGTGTGGCGGGAATAAAGCCTTTGTGGTGGGACCGGACGCCGCTCGCCGCCGCCGCTGGCATTGTTTGCTGTTTAGTGCTCGCTCGCAGCTAAAAGTGGCGATTTCAGCGGTAAGTTTGTTAGTACGACCTGTATAATGGCAGCGGTGATCGGATGCATTACACGCTCGGTTAGTGTTATGGTGGTATCAACGGTATTGGGTAGTTCGGTGATAGTGTCCAATCATTTTTGATAGATAAAGGTTATGATAATTTTGGGTGGGAGTAATGATTATAATCTAGTTACGGGCCTTAGTATTTAGTTGTATCGTAATTACTCAAGAGTGATTGTGTACTCATGCCTAAAGTAAATTCCTCAAAAAAAATATTAACATGGAACTTTACAAAATGTTAAGCTAGTTCATGTTCAGTAGATATCGCGAGAACAATTTGCGATAGTGGCGTAATGTGTGCTTATCGAGTGTAAGGAGGGTGCCACCACCGCCAGCAAACTTGGACGGAGGCGACGAAACTCCTGGATGTTTTCACTCAAAATAATAAGTTCCAAAGAGAGCCGGAGTCAATTTTTTGCGAAACTCGGTGTAATGGATTGTTGGGAAGTTCGATAACTTTCGGAAGCCGCTCTTCGATTTTATTTTGCTAAGGAATTTTTTAGCCAATTTCTCTTCGGGAAAGTTTGAAATCTTCCAGTCACCCTTCAGCAAATAACGTCGCTTGGGGGACTTATAAATATTTTATTAAAAATTAGGCAACGCATTTCGTTATCCTATAACTTTTGGTCATTATTATTTGGCTATCGCTGTCATTTGTATAAAATCTCCGTCTGTATACTAAAAGACGTCAATTTTTTTGTTTTTCCACATTGATTAGTATATATTTCAAATCTAAAGATAGTCGTCAAAGCTAAAGATTCATTTGCACGCAAAAAAATTAACCCCAGCTAATTACGAGACCTCTTAAAAACACGCAAATTCACCGCAATATAATAACGAGTTTATTGACACCATAACCCCATGTCAGTATGATGACGCGAAAAACAAACGCCTAACGCCATCGCTCATAGGGAGCGAAACTTAATAAAATTCATGTATTGGAAACTTATGGCCGAGAGATATTGTGCAAGGGTGCAACCCTAGGGCTTTCCTTTAAAATTAGCTGAAGATGCTATGAATTTTATGACTGGTGAAATTTTGTTTGAATATTAAGTGAATTTCTTTGCGAGTTTGCGGTTTTGTAAGGTGGGATGCGAATATTCTAAGTTTGGATGTGTTGTAGTCGTAAAATGGGAATATAAAGCATGTGATGATGGTGGATTTTAGATGTCTACGTATTTGCATAAGCATAGTCTTTTTGAAACAGCAAGATCATCAAATTATTACTTCTATCTTTGATTTCTGGAACCATTCAAAAATCACGCCAACGACACTCCTACTTATGGGTGAACTTAGTTGATATATTATGTTCCTCGCTTGCAATAAGTTAGATAAAAAATATTTTTTAAAAATAACCTATAACACATAGAAAACAAACATAACACAGCAAATAGCAAACAAGGAAACCCTACAATGTAAGTATAACGGCAAACAGCAACCAACCAGGGTGTCCAAAAGATTAGTCGGCAGTCGAGACACAGCGGCTCCGCTCGCATCAGCATTAAAATAAAAATAAGGGTAGCCATAAATACAGGCGCACAAAGACAAGATATACGGTTATAGCGGACTGCCGCTGGACCGTTCGTGTGGAGACTCTACTAAAATTATGTAGGAATTGGTACTCGGTACGGGCCCAATAAACAAAAATAATGATACCTATTTAGTGAGATTGAGGGCGGTGGAGCTAACGTAAATAAGGATGGATTGGAATTGGAAGTGCGGTTGCTAAACAGGGCTAATAAATATTGTTCTTATGAAAGGACAAAATACTGCAAAAAAAATATTACTGGTTTTAAGATTTTTTAAATACATGATTAGAGGTGTGTTTTGCTTATTACACACATTACACATTGACTGCTCACCTTTTACCAAGCCTTTCACTCATTTCAGCTACCTTTCCCGATTCCACCTCAAAATATAAAAATCATCAAACCACATTACCTTACCATTAAACATCCTTCATGACCTAAAAAGCCGATATTGGGCGCACCTATCGGTCACAAGCCAGGTCTCCCCTCGTCAGGAAAGGTCAGCGTCGGCGTATTTTTGGCGTCAACAGGCATACACGGATAAATAAGAAAAGCTTCAATCGCCGTCAACCCCGCTCTACCCTTTTAAAAGCCACATGATAGATGGTCACCGTACGTTATGTTAACGCAACTAAAATTAACGTGGCCACGTTATATTTTTTGGCAACTTGGAAATTTTGGGCAGGTGAGTTTTTCTTGATATTTTTCTGTATATTTCTCTTTTTATCATGAAACAATCTTGTTAATATGGAATGAGAAATCCCAGCGCATGGAGATCGTCCAGGATGGAACAGATATAGGTCTAGTGTATTAACAAATATGTATTGCCCACATGGGTAAAATCAAAGTTAGTAAGTACATAGGTCCAATTACTTACCCCGCACCCATTTCTCCTTCATCATATAAATTATTTGTGCTGGATTTGATTTTACTGACATATTTTACTAACAGAATCACGCAGAAGAATTCAGAAGCAGTAAGTAATATAAATAATACGTTTCGAATATATTATTTCTCCCTTTCTTCACGGTCGTTACTATCGAAGTGCATATTTCTATCCATTTCCTATCACCACTATAAAAACATTACGCCTCCATTCTTAAAAAATCATTCGTAATGGTTCTGTTCGATAGGGTTCTTATCCAGTACTGGTTGGTCTCTCAACTATTAACTTCATGCAAGTTCTGTGCCCAGTACAAAATACATTAGGATTCTTTAGAAGAACATGTATTTTTTACTAGGATAGTTTTTATATGTACCTTTTGTAAATATCTATATAAATGAACAAATTGAAATAGTTGTCAAGTTTCAGCTCGTCTGAAATATACTTTAATACATCATGCCTTCGAAATCGCATTGGCTAACTAAGGCATAAGTTTATGAAACAAGTAATGTATGTTTTTGCTAGCCGTAAATGAAGAATTCAAAGATACTTTAAGTATATAGGCTTTTAGTAATCTGAAATACCTTCTATGAGATCTTATTTATACTTCTACAAAAATAATTTACAAGACTTTATACCTAGCCTTGCCTTGTATAAACTGTAAAATAAAACAAGAGAGCACGGTTCTAGTTACGGTGGACACTTTCTAACCCCTTTCATGTACCGTCGGATGAGAGGTGCCGGATAAATGGATAAGTCGTGTCGCCAGAGTCCGCTTCCGTGCCGCGGATAAGTTGCGCCACTGTTGTACAACTGCCACGCGATTTTAATTTTGTAGGACATTTTATTATTGTGTCTAAGATTAGCCTTACTAAAAACCAAGGTAAATTGAATAAATTTCTGTAATATCAGTGTGATTGAGTCACCCCTTAATGGGAGTCATATAATTCAACCACGATGTTTCTGATATTCAAGCTTTTTTATGACTCCAATTTTCAGTTTTAGTTACTCGGCTCATGTCATGTTTCTGTGAGAAGCACATATTTTTTTTCAATCACACAAATACCTGAGTCTTAGAATAATCGCATACATATCTACTTTCGCTAGTTTTGTCTCTTACTTAGGTTTCCAAGTATCAATAGTTTCTCATGTATTTTCGTATTTTACATTTCGTACAAAGAAAGGTACTCATTAAACATTTATGAGTTTTCTATTGCTTTGGAACACCCACAGGTCGTAAGTATCTATAGGTACAAGGAGAAATCACTTTTGCGTATGAGGTACCTACTTACCTATACTTAACTATTCAATATTGAATCTCTCTGTAAAAATCTTTTAAATTAACATGTTGTACATATGTTGACATGTATGTTGTATGTAACATGGAAGTATGGTGAATTAAAAAGTTTTTTTTGTTAATATAAGAAGGAAATTACCTAAGTAAAGCTGTACTTTAACAGTAGCAACCTTCTGCTATGCTATATATCTAAAGGAAGCTTTAGCAGTAGTAGCCGATAGGTATTTTAACAGGAGTGGGCCGATTTAGGAAACATTGTTAAGAAAGCATATAACATTATCAATAGTCTAAGTATTACCATCTCCCTTAAACTCAACCGAAGCCCACTCTATCTCTTCGTACTAAAACACAATGCCAAGCACTCAAACACATAGTCAAACATAAAGAGTAAATCATAGTGATTACTACAAGTAGCCAATAGTGCACTCAGCCGGGCAGTCATTAGCGCCATTTTTACAAGAGTCCTGCAAAAACGTTCGGAAAACGTTCGGCTGTCGTTCGGCTAATCGTCGGAAATTGTGCCCATTATTGGAGCACTCACTCGCAACTAAAATTATTATTGTTCGCACTAAAAGTAGCCATTTAGTCGGTGATTGCTCCTGAGTGGCTGTTTCTTGAACAGATATTGAACGTACTTTCAGGCTGATGCGCTCGGTAGTCTTTTCTGACTTTATGTTTTGTCCTGAAAATTGAGATGCGATTTGTTATCAGCAAAAAAAATCGAGTTGCAACTCCAATTTGCCACCTACTGGTTCCAGCATCTAAGGAAAAGCTAAGATGTCAAAAAAATAATTTAACAGGAAAAATTTCTTAAAAACAAATTCAACATTTAGACACTCATTCCCAAAAACATTTGCAGCCGAAATCACATTAGAAATTCATGTCGAGTAATCAACAGCCACGGGAAGAAACTTGAAAATACCTCGCAGTTGACATAACCCTCGGTCCTTGGAGCCCTTGGCTTCCGGTTATCGCTACACAAAGAGGACCGGCCCTCCCCCCTCCGGCTTCCCGGCCCCCTCTGAACAGGAACCGGAAATACTACCCTTCTATCGTTAAGGTCTACCCGCGTCACACCGCTGTGCTGGAATTTTTAAAGTATTTTTAGCCCCCCGGCCTTGAAGTGCGGTAATGATTCACAGGAATGTCTAATGGGTATGCCCAGATTTTAACAGCTTCGCATCTTCGAATATGCAGGGAGCAAAAAATAATAATTTCTGTTTTGATTTTATTTCATAGTCTTCCCTTGATCTGACGCAATAACCTTGAAACGAAAGACAGATAAGGCAGCAGTGCCTTCTAGCGACATTGTACCATTAAGCATCTAGAATCAAACGTCACTTCTACTTCGATAAATAAACAATCAAACACAATTTAACCTAAACCATATCTTTCTCAACATTGATTAGACGAATGTTTATAAAGCATTAGAGTAAAAAGCCTGAGGGTGCCGGAAGCCGGCTAATGCATCCGAATGCACCAGCGCCGTCACCCCGCACGCGAACAATTCATTAGCCGCGTATTGTTATGCCTCTGTTTTATAGCGATGTTGCTATTGATTTTACTTGATTGATATTTAGTTATTTTGTTTACATGTATAATTGGGAGATATTGATCTATGTGGAAGGTGAGAATCAATGATGGATAGGTGTAAGGTTTCCTTCTACAAGTTTTTTAGTTTTCAGTTCTTGTGATTAAACTTAGTTCAACGAATAAGTTAATCATATAAAATAATAATACAAGACAGTAAACTGGACGTAAACTTATATAATCTTGAAAATCTCAAACAACAAAAGCGTAAATGCGGTCTTGATGATAAAGTAATCGTCAATGTCAAAATGTTATCAACTGATATAACATCAAAATTCTTTGCAAACACGAAGCAGTTACGCTCTTCATCAAAATCAACGTGAAAACGAAAAACACAGAAAAGATAAGTGATTAAAAAAGTATAAAACAAACTAGCAGTGTCAAACACGGAGTTAACTCGCAAAAACAACTTATTACCGTGTTACGAATGTCAAAGCGTGTTCCAGAGAGTCGATGTAATATTTTCATAATTCGGGGCCGGCCCGACGCGACCTCGCGCTGTAAAACAAAATGTCCGCGCTCTGCAACCTGTCGACTGTTTAGTGAAGGGACGGGGAATATGTCGATATCGATGTATACATATTTGAATGCAATATATAATCATTATTTTCGATGCTTTCGGAAAGTGGCTCCTTACTGTTTAGCGTATGTAAATACTCTTGTTTATCCGCTCTATACATTTATGGCTCAAAAAGTAATCATTTAAATGTAAACGGTGAACGAATGCATGCGAATGGAGTAGCAATAACTGTATTATAATTTACTGTTCTATCATATCGTTATATAGTACCTAATGACATTACGAGATCCATCCAGTATCGAAGTTTAGTAGGTAGTTTGTGAGATTAAAACTTCAGTGTTGCTCCCTCCATTTATTCTACATTATTTTCAGCTAGATCTTGAAATTAATTTAAAAAAGTATTGAAGAGTCCTAAACCCCTATTACGTCCCACATTAGGCACATCGACAGCACATCCCTCGCCCTCATCCGAAGCGGGGCTGTGTTTTGATAAATATTTGCGATTTATTTTATACCTGGAGCCATTTTTTGAGAACGCGTCCGTAAAGAGGAGAAATGGCGTCGCACGCCATGCTCACCAGAGCGGCACTGAAGTTTCGGCGGGAAAATAAAAACGCGTTTAACTTTGTGTTAATATTATATTGTGCCATTATTGCGCCATTTATTATAATACCGCGGAAGGGATGGGGTTGAGAGTTCGCGTTTAATGGACGTTTTGTTTGCGAGAAAAACATTTTTTTAGTCTAACGATTTTCTGTTAAACCTTTCGGAAGGGAATGATTTTTCAGCGCGTATTTTATGCTTTGTTACAATATAGTACGTACGTATGCACCAATCGCTATTCGTGTTTTGTTTTGATTACACGGCGTGAATTTTTAGAATTCCCGCGTGAGTGTAATACGGATTGGTAGAACTAAAATATATTGCGTTCTAGATTTATTTTATTTTGTAGAATGCGTGTGTGGAATAGTATTAGCCTTTGTACATTGCGGATTTTCAATAGAGTCGGTATTTGAAATATTTTTTTAGTAAACCCAAGCCTCTATTGGCCTGAATACCTAAACAGGTAATTTGTATCTAAATGGTCACAAATTACAAGTTTCAATAGATATATAGGACTTAAATAAGTACATACGTAGTTTATTTTATGACTAAGAAGATACCTCCGATCCGATGTCATCTGTCAGTGATAAAGCTTAGCGGTAAATGACACCGCAGTTCACATTTTCACAGTTCGTTGCCATTAATACGAGTAAGTACCTACATTGGCTTCAGTGGAATTAAAATCATTTATACTTTTCTTCTGCAAACCTGCCTGATACAAAACGAAGTTAAAATAAAAGAAAGTTATGGCACAGTATCATTCAGTATCTTCCTAAAAATGAATGATCTTCATATTATATAAATTTACTTCAATTCATGCCACACACACGAAATTGGTTATTTATTTAAAATTTCAAACTGCAAATACTACAGCTTCTATTTCCACCATCACATAGAAATGTCCCATCGACCTGAAAGTCCGGGGTGTCCCAATTCCCGGGGTGCTTTGTACAAAAATCATTAATTAATCAACGTTACCCTTCTACCGTCCGCCCCGGGAATGGCTGGAAGCCATCATTACCACGCCGTTAAGTGTGTGATTCGGTATTGTCATTATTTTTGGTCGAGCTTACTAATTAATATTAGGTTAACTACGTATTACAGTTTTATTTTAAATAGTAGATTTGGTTTTTGAGAGAAAAAATCTGTATTTGATCATCTATTAATGGATAGTGAATCATTCGGTAGCAAGATTTTCAAAGTGTACCAAATTGCTCATTCCACTGTTTATTACAGAAAACTTTTCTTCATTATAAGATTTTGGAACACATCTTATAATAAAATCTCATCGTTAAAAATCCAAAAATATCGTCCCTATAAAAACTAGGTTAAAAACACCAGTAATTTTTAAATTCAGTCTAATTTTTAACCGTTACTGGCTGTTCAGATTTGCATAGGTAGGCACTTGCACTAAGCGAAGTTGGTCCGTGCGGAAAAAACGTAAGTGGAGCATACTCGCGAGCGGTTCATGTTAGTTATGTATCGGGTAACGGGGTAAATAGAGGTACAGCGGACATTTCACTTTATGAAAAATAAAAAACGGTAGTTTTTTTTTCTCTAGTTGTTGAAGAAGTTTAAGGAATGTTTTGTTTGTGGGTTCTGTTGTTTGATGCTATTATTAAATGTGAATTAGAATGATGATGAGAAAATACAATTGTTTCAGTAATTCCTCTACGAATACTTAAATTATTGAGGTTATATTTAGGAAGGAGAATGTGGGTTGCCGGGTTAACTGGGTTGAGGAGGTAAGATAGGCAGTCGCTCCTTGTTAAACACTGGTACTCAGATGCATCCTGTTCCACTGGTAGCCGACCCCAAAATACTTGGGAGATGGGTTGGGAGACTCGGGAGATGATACTTAGAAGATAGAACGGACTACTTCCTCACAGTCGATATAATTTCCACTGATGGAAATTGAAAATCTATATACATAAAAATGAAACCCGCTTTCCGTTGTCACGACATAACATGAAAACGGCTTGACCGATTTGGCTGAAAATTTGAGGGGAGGTAACTTAGACCCGGGAGAAGGTTTTAGGATTTGTCGGATGTGTCGTTTTTGTCACCATCCGTCTACGGGACGCGGGTGAAACCGCGGGCGAAAGCTAGTAAACAATAAAAATAGTGTTCGAAATTTTTTTCTTCTGTAATTTTACTACCAGGTAACCATAACCATGCAAGATATGTGAACAGCCTAGTAGGTAAGCTACAACAGAGGCGGACCTTGCTGAGCATCGACATTGACACGTCCAGCACTCAGCTGGATGGTGCTCGCCGCCCACTTGAACCCTTCGAGTGCCATCTCTGCACATTCATGCCTGCCTAGTACATCGCGCTGATAATAACCAAATATGTGGGAGATTGTTTGATAAACTGATATATATATAGGTAATTTAATTAGTTGATTATGTCAGGCTTCATGTAGGTATGTCTCAATGTCTGTTATTGATAAATATTTACTTTGGGTGATAATGTTCGTGATCGTATAAGCTGTACCTACATCAATTCCTAGATACCTGAAGTTAAAGTAGTAGAAATATAAATATCTGAGATGCACCTGGGTACCGAACACCAAACCTTTCGGTTTGTACCTATGAGCTTTTCACGACCATAAAAATTCATAACCGTTTGATGATTACTAAACAAAAAATCTAGTAAATGTACTAAAGCTGTCAAATTTTAATTTTTACCTTATTGATTAGCAGCCTTACTTATAAACGTGAATTAAATAATAAGTAATACTTAAGGGCTGTTTAAGAAAATTCTTACTTATAAACGTTGCTTAAGCATGTCTTAACTAACATTTAATCACTACTTAAGACTTTAAGTAGTGATTAGTTAAAATGTTGCTTAGAAGGTGATTAGAGATTTTTATAAGTAAGGGGGTAGGTATACAAAACGACAATAAATAACCCAAAAGTTATTATTAACTGAATTGATTGTAATACTTTCTAACAAGTAACGCCATCTATATTTTCCAATAACAACTAACATCATGTGTTCAATTTTATTCACGTTTCCAAGTACGTAGGTACTACATAACATTAAAGTAACCTCTTTATGAGATATATTGCAATACAATAATCAATATCCAAATACCTACTCATAGCTGAAATAAAAACATAACAAACAATAATTTTAAAACGCCAAACACAAACTCACAATCAGGAAACGTGTGACCATCTTCCACCCTCTCAAGTAGCCGAAGATAAAGGAACCTCCCCTCCACCCCTCGCCACCCCTGCGTCACCTGCCGAGTCTCTAATTGAATAATCCCAGTCATTAATCATAGGGCCCGTCTGTAGGTGAACTTGAATTATTTTCAGTCATTTCTTGTGACTGTTGGAGGATCGACGGCCGATACAGCTGAATGTAGGTAGGTAGGTAGGTAGGGACAGGGTTATGGATGGCCTCGAAGGTACGTCGTTTGTCACTGTTATCAATTTCAGTTGTTTTTGGTGGGAGTGCTGCAAGAAATGCATTCGATAAATAATTATTGTTTCGGCCTAATTTTAAGCTTAAATATTAATAGCATACAACGCAAAAAAATATATATTAGGTAGTTAGGTAATTGTTCTTATTTACTTCTCGTCTTAGGCTAATATTGAAAATACAGCACATAAACGTGCTGAAAATATCTCACCATAACCTACATACAGTGTAAATAGCACCAATAAAAATAAACAGTCCACTCGAGTTCACATAGGACGAAGGGCCGTACCTACATCAAAATCAGAAGCCCAGGCACGTACTACCCACACCTCCGTTACATGCAGGAAGCCGTTCCTTAACGCACACAAACAAACCAACGACACACATAACTAAATCACACTCACACATACAATCGCCCCTTTGTCTTAGCTAAGTGTCAACCAATAAAAACAAAGGATTCGAAAATGGAACAAAAAGTGTCGGCCAATCGCGCGGCGCGTCACGCGTGTTGATGCGCGGCTATTGGCTTGAAAAAATCCGTTTAGCTTGGATGACTCCGGCTAGACGTTGAGATTGATGCGCTGTTCGGCCAGTATTTACTTGATGTTATTTACATAGGATACCGTTCGGAGCACTATCCTGAACATAGACAGACGGTTTACTTTCACCTTAATGGCTGTATTTAAGTTGTTGTTTTTCTGTATACTCATCTTAAGATGGTCTTAAGTTTAAAATCTTATGTCGTTCCGTATAAATTATAATAGAGCGTTGGCTTATTACATAACACATACAATTACTTGAAATGTACTACTTATTAAGTAAATCAACGTCGTTTCGGTCTCACCGTGACTCACGCGATTTTCAGAGCATCAACGTGCTCCTGACAGCATTATTAACATAACACATTTACGATATCAATATTCGTCACGAGTTCTTTTCATTCAAACGGTTATCACTTCTCGGCATTCACGGTACAGACTTAAGTAGGCATCCAGAGAGAACACCTCGACGTGTGTTCACGTGTGAGAGGGGGGCGGAGGGGGGAGCGGGGCGTTCAGAGGGTCATTTATCATTCATATCATCTTCGCTCCACTTCGCTCGCCGCACCGTCGTAAATAAATAAGAACAGTCTCATCTTTTACAGCCGTTCAAATCTTGCCTTACAAAAATCACCCTTTTTAACCTAATTCTAAAGTTCGAAATCGTTTCAATCGCATTGGTGGTTAAGTCCTTTTTAAAATGTTCAGTTTAGTTAGTGAACGCGTAGGTAACTATGCATATGTTTTAGATATGTGTAGATAATAGCCGTGCTAGGTATAATAAATCTGTAGCTATGTGTTCGTCAGTTTTAAACTTATATGTTTGATGTTCCTTTTATGACTTCGGTTATAATGTGATAGCCTAAGTATGTCGGCACTTGCTTTAAAGTCGATAGAGCTTAATATAAATGAGATAGGCTGATAGTTTACAACTGTAGACTATATGCCATAAAAACGTGATACAAAGAAATTGAAGCTCATAATTAAGAAGGCTTTCTTTGATAGGTATTTGAACATCAATCATTGAACCTTTAAAGACGTAGTTAATTTTTTTTTAACTTAAGTACAGCAGGTCTGTACCTTAATTTAAGGTCATACAAGCAGTCCTCCTGCTTACTCATGGAAAGCCCGCAGATAAACCTAGTTAAAGATAGCTTAATTGTTTCATTAGTTCCAAAGGTCTACAACTTAGATGATTTTGATTTGATTAGTAAATAGTTTCTGGAATGGTTTTCCCTATTCCTAACTTATGACCAGTTTTCGACAGAAGTTTATTAAGGAAAATCAATAACACAAATCGAGATTGCTTCCATTATTTTTATAATACGATCAAAATCGTAATTGGACCCAAATAATACATCCATAAGACGTTGTTACCGGTAGGAACAGAGGACATCTAACAAAGCCTCTCACAATTGCGAAACCTTTTATTATCTAAGCATATTAGGTGCTTAGATTCCAAATAATTCCGCTCGCTCCGCTCTAAGAAGATTAAGAACGATTGGATGTTCGGAGAAGGTCGGCACTCGCCGCCACGTAATGGCGAGGTATAGGTACGGCTTAGAGAATGGCCCATCAATCTACTCAGCGTCCCTCAGATCGATCACTGACCGCCCGAGAACTTACAGCTTAAAAACTCACAGAATAACCCGCCGTACACGTAAAAGCAATTACCCAAAGAAGTGGTCGATAGTAAGCAGTTCGCTTGCAAGTCAGTAATTGAAAGGCCGTGTACGAGCTGAAGCCACGTTTGTTTAGTCCGTCATAATTGCTCGGCTGCACCTCCGAGCTGACGAGTCGCCGGCACAAAAACTCCTAAATCCAGTTCATTAGGGCTCTATTCACAGCCCACCCCTGGATGGAGATACGCGGTGATTACTGCAACCGCTCCCGACGGCTCACGAATAAAGACTGCATCATAATTTCACCAGATACACCCTCGCGATGCATTAAAAGGAATAGCGAACTTAATTCCGTGATATAGAGTCTCATTTCGAATCGTGTGTAGTCACGTCACTTGCACAATGACATGTAAAAATAATGAACAAACTTAGGCTGTGTGCGAGGGAAGTTAAGTCTTGAATAGATGTTGGTAAGGGTTAGTTTCGTTTGATCGTGGTGAAAGGAGATGCTTTGTAAATTAATAGGAGGAAAAGTTTCGCGGGACGTCGCACCGGCAAGGTTGTCGCAGTTGTGATTCAATTTGGCCGCTAATTTAATGACGCTGTCGCGGAGGCAAACAAATTGATATTCATATGGGACCACCGAGTTTATTTGTTGTTTACATTTTTGTTTTACTGTGATTTCATTAATAGTCTTGCAAACAATTGCTCGTTACTCAAGCGTCGTTTATCGCTGTAAGTTTAAACATTTACTGCTATGTTTGCGACTTGCAATTAGGTACAACTATTTGCATATTCATAAGAAGACTCATAAAATCTTTTCATTTCCTGGTCTTGATTTGTTTACCTACAAGGAAGTGTAAACATATTTACTCGCTTTATTATTTATTGGCGTTTCATATATTTGAATGCCCTACTACTATACAAGGTTCGATTCCCTGGTATAGTACTTATATGAAATAGTTTTAACACTTCCACCTCTAAAACATATCAGCATCCTATTACATCATGACAATATCATTTGTTAAACCAATTGAATCTCCAATATCCCTAGACATAATCCGTCTGTCCACTAAGGTCAGTATTCGCGCACCCCGCAGCATTACCGCCAGTTCCCAGTTCCCAGCACCACGTAATGCACACAACGAGATAATTGGAGTGTCGGCCAGCGCCCATTGTTGGTGTCGTTACACGATAGTTATTCAATTCAACTCCTGCGCAGCCCAGCAGCCCACGTTGTTTCGCTCGGATGTATTGAGGCTAATCTTGGATGGCTGGGATCGACGGACCCTTGAGTCATGCGCGATAATTTGCTGGATATTGCTTGAGGATGTCGAGATATTGAGTAGAGTCTTGAACTAAGAACTGTGTGCAATAACTACCTATATATTTTGTGGCGAATAAGACCGATGGTTGAATTCAAAATTATGAAACTAAAACGATTTTGGGGGACTATAAGTAATTCATTATCATGACTTCAAAAACATTTTCAAACTAAAATCCCAATTTCGAAAGTTCTTGTTTTTGGTAGCACGTGTAGCAGATAACTGCACACACACTAGACTGTAAAACACCGCCAAAATAACTCACAATTTCAGAACACAAAATATCAAAATGGTTAGCACCCGAACGTATCCGTAAAACGGGTGTGCATTCACTGAAAGTACTTAGAAGGCTAAGTCTCCCTGTAAGGTTCAGATAAACGCGTCCAAAGTAATCCTCTTTATATAAAAATGTCCCGTGTCGCCCCCTGTTGGCGGGACTTTATTAAAAAGCGCGTAATCCCCACTAGTGGACTGCATAACGCGATTATACTCTATAACAACTCAATATGCAAGTCCCGATATGAAATTGAATTTAAATCCGGTTTGCGTTGATGACAGCGCTAGTAAATAATAAAGGTTGCCGGGACGACTGATTGGGATTTGTTAATTAATACAACGTCTATGTTGAGTTGTGACAGATTTTCGATAGATTTTTCGTTTGTTTTTGTATGTGGCACAGTATTCGCCATTCTGCATGTGCATCGTAGTGGGTCTTTAGTTTATTTACTGTTCCAAAGAATCAGAGAATTTTCAATTGCAGGCAGCTAAAGACAGATATACTAGCAATTCGTCAATTTTATCTAGGTGATCACACAAGACATTTTTTACAGGAAGACGGGCTGCCACTACGCCAATATTTTTCTCCCATTATCAATGAACCAGTGGGCACCTAAGAACAAAATTCATTTTATCCACAAACTTAAAGAAACACATGAAAACAGCTACAAAAGTAGCATCTAATATGCAAACAGGAGTTGTCATTGGCCGTATCTTGACACCCCGACAGCCAGGAAGCGGGGAGAGGTGGCACACTTCATTACTCGCACATCAAACAATCGTGCCGCCGCCGCCATCTTGCCGGAAGTGACGTCAGTGACGTGCCGCCGCGATCGCTTTGATCCTCACAAAAATAAGTCTCCATTTGGCTGGCTGCATCAAGTTCGCTCCAGTCTAAATGTAATTGCTTCGTCTTTCTGAGTTACGTTTTCCGCTTAGGACCTGACTGCTACAGGGTGGGAATTAGAACCTTGGATGACTCTGAAGATGGCTGTATAAATTGTTTTCAGAAAAATACTTCTAGAATTTCATCTCAACAGAGTAAACAAAAAGCTCATTAAATTCTTAAGTATGTGTTCCAAACGAGTACATATCGACATAAGAACAAAATAAACATGGTTATAACTTCATATTCATAGTATGCAAATAATCTTTATTCTAAATTCTGTTTGTACGACAATGGTTATATATCAAAGGGGAGCAAAAAGTGAACACATCTCATAATCAATAAATTATGCCAATGAAAATCTGAAATGAAAGTTTTTATAATTTGCACTATAATGTATTGGAATAAATAACATATTAATCCTTGATTTCACCGTTTTTTTTTAGATTTACTCATACATACCAAGAAAGACACCCTGTATCAACTGCCATTAATTTGGGGAGTCCATAGACATAATGAGTCAACCCTGAAGCTACAGGAGCTTAGAGTAAAACCACCACATCAGAAAACAAAAAAAGTATTAAGTATTAAAATTAAGTATAAAAAGTATTAAGTATTTTCTTTCAAAATTCTTGCACTGTAGTCGCATATTTCCTTGAATTACTTTACGAATTATCGAAATCAAGTTGCAATTCCCCCTAATGGTTGACGTAACAATACAATAATCAGTGCAAATATGATTTGTACTCGAAATAGATGAAAATAAATAGTATGGCGGGGAGCGTGTCGAATTACTAATGACACAAATGTGAGTACCATACCCTTAGCTTCGTAGGGCGTATTGAGATTTGCCTACAAATATGAAGTATAATTTTGTTTTTATTGCAATAAACATCTACATATTCTAATTGCGTGAAAAATATACCTACAGAATATTGCAAGATAGGGTTCATAATTTTTGCAACAGGTAATAATCGGAACCTTAATTAATTTGAGCCTGATTGTTGCTACAATATCCCAACAAAGTGAGTACTACAGGTAATCCAATTGCATATTTCTCAGAAATCACATTCTAATATGTAGTTAGATCAGATGACGTACAACGAAAAGGTAATTTTACGGTCTGTTTGATTTCTACTACAGAAATATCAAAATCAAAGTTTTCAATTACAAAATCTGTCATATTTTTTATGTCTGCACCAGTGACCCTCGTTCATTCACGAGAAACTTTTTTATCAAAACCACAAAATCGTTGACACCCTTCTACAATAAATCGTCAAAACAATACTATAAGCTACTAAATCACGGTACTATTCAAAACATGACTCCTACACGATGAAAAAAGTTTTCAACTTAAAGAGGTGTGTCATCTCACATCACAAGACAATAGGATTGCCTTAATTGAGGAGGGAAAAGGCTCAAATGAGTACAAAAGCGTTAGTTGTCATGCCTTATCAATGGAATTAAGGGCATATTATATGCGTTGAAAGGATTACACAGGTGTCCTGCGGGCAAGAGTCGGGTAACCGGACGAAAAAACCGGAGCCACACTACAGATCACGATCAGATTTGTTTGTAGACCTTTGTTCGATCTTTATCGGCTTTCTTTCTGTTGGAATATTTGGTGGACTAATCGTGAACTATTTATTTTCATTTGTTTATCAATATTGGTAATTTTCTTGAGTACTATAGATGCTTTTCTCTCCTGTATATGTGCCCTGAAGTCTTGGCCAGTAGCTTGGAGCCACATAGAACCAATTCAGTTTACAATACTAAAATTCTTCTTCGTCCTGAAATCAAACATGTGCTCAGACGAAAACTAAAGCGGATTTTCTCCAACTATTCATTAATAACATACAAGGTGCCTACGTCTTAGGAAGCAACCCGTATTAAAGCTCTCCATTTATAGGATCAAACATAATACCGCATCTCGATATCAAACCAATCGAACCTTACACCGAACTTCCAGGAAAACTCAATTAACAGAAACTTGGTCGGCATGTAACACACGAAGATGTATCATTAACCTCCATCGAGCCAGCCTCTGTGCGAACGTCATCTGCGATGCACTTTGTCTAACGTCTCACGTTACCTGTCACAGCCACCCATTAACGTTGTGACCTCCTACCTACCCTCCACGAGTTGGCACCACGCCAACATAACTTTGCACGCCAAAAACTTATATCACTTTAACAAATGCTAAGGAATAAGGACCCGTTTTGTTTGGCGAATGTTTTCAGCAATGTTGCGGGAACACATTGACCCAAAAGTTGTCATTTGCTCCGTGATTACTCGCACGCGTACTCTATTTCTTAGTTTGACAAGCGACATCGGTTATTAGTGAGTGTCGATTACTGTGTGTCGATATGTCGTGTTTTGTTGGATGAAGGAAATGCTCGCAATGTTTTGATTTGGATCTCGTAAATACAGATTTGGATTTTCTGGAAATACGACTTCATTACCTACTTAATTTTTAGTACCTTCATAATGAGTTCTTATTTCTGAAATTACTATTTCATGATCATTTCGGTTTGTCTGTCACTGAATATAGCCCTGTCAACTTCGTCCAAAGTAATTAAATTTACTTTCATATCACGATTTAAACGTCCGCCTACATTAAAGAACGGCGCTGCGAATAAATTAAATCATATATCTTTATCAATAACATCAGTATTGTTTCTGAATCACATCGAACGGTTTGTGTGGCTTTGTCACGACAGTGCATACCACGCTTAACACCTCGAGCAATCATTTAGGTCTATTACGTCGCATGCAATCATCGAGAAAGTATAACGTCTGGAAATCACGGCGCGACACGTCACTGCGACATGGCACTGTATGCAATTTTTATAATAATGTACACACACCTTTAGGTCTCAGCGCCGCAGGAAATGACAATTATTTTTGCTCCAATCCTTGAGGGCGGAGAGAATGGAAGCTCTTTCACACGCGCAAAATAGCTCGAAGGACTAAGAAACCTATTGTGTAAGGCGCGGCAACACAAAAAATATGTCCATTCACAAAAATTGGTTAGTCGCGAATTTTGGTCGCAACGCTCTTTGAAGTAAAGGGAACGAATTTAAACTGTATTGGTGAGGGATTAAAACTGAAAATTGATTGGATAGTTTTCTAACATAAAAACATTCGGTGACATCAATTCTGAGTTGTCCATTCATTCATAAGTTGCAGGTGAGATTAGGATCTGTATGAAATATTACAAAGCAATTAAGGTGAGCGTTGAAATATTCAGAATGATTAACGAATTTTGATTTCCAAATGACAAATAATTTCGAATCAAACCTCACTACCGTATCAAAATGCTAAACAAATAATTCCAAATCTATAATGACGTCAATTAAAACCAGCACGCTATAATGACCATAATAAACCCGAAATTTAGTTTTAATAACTTTATTACTAAAGTACAAGTACAATTACCGAGTAGACCAGTCTTCGTTCGAAACGGGGCCGACCAAAAATTAAAAAAAAAACCTTCGGCAAAGGAACAAAGCCACGCTGTCTGGATGGACAGGTATATGACGGGGCACATTTTATTGGTTTTCCGAAACATTCCCTGCCCTATTAATAAATGAGTGAGAGAAAAAAACCCGTAGAATCCATTTGTCAGGACTCCAGTGATTTATGGTCAGACGACTCTATGGATTCCTAGAAGAGGTGAGTTTTGTTCTATTTGCTTACCTGTCACTTTGATTTAGAAGGGTACCTATGTACCTGGTAATGGATTTTCGCCTAAAAAGTATTAAGTGCATTGAAGCATATACGCCTTGCCACTAATGCGATTTGAAGATATTTCTAATTTGTCTCACTTAAATAGTTTTTCCTAAGTTAGCACTATCATCCTCACAGCAATTTACAAAACTACTGTTCATAAAATAATCCTTAATTACATTTAAAAGTCCTTAAATATGAAAAAAAATATATTTCAACCTGTGAAACATATACTGAAACATCAAGGTTAATAACTTCAAATGCAATCATAAAGTTTATAAAGTAGTAAATTCCAACAGGTATCTGTGGAGATCAAAGGGGGAGGCCTATGTTCAGCAGTGGACGTCCTGTGGCTGAGATGATGATGATGATGAAATTCCTTTTGAGATGTTATTCTTTTCATAAACAACGTATATTAAAAGACCATGCAACCATCCACAACTGAATTGAATCGATATCTGCTTATATGTAGTGTCAGTGCCATATGAGGTTATTTATTTCAGTACCCAAAAATATATATTTTTTACGTCAGCACAAATTGGCCAATGAGTTCGTTAGAAGGCAAAATCAAAACCCCTAAAAATGCTTCCAAAAAACAAACAATAATTACACAATTACCTGTTCTAATAACAAAAAACTCCATTTCTCACGCTTTGCAATAAATTACCTTGAAATTGATGACCGAAGTAACATTCTTGGTTAGCAGGTAGCTCAAACGATAGTTATCGCTACAAATATCTCGAATTCTTACATTTCGGTAACATGAATCGATGTGACGAACGATATACGATTGACGGGTAACGTCCATATTTCTGTGTAAAGAGAGTGTAGCTGTTTTGGGGAAAAAGAAAACAATTGAAGACTTCTAGGATCTGGTAATTTTTGCTACTACTAGTTGGAAATGGATTATATAAATATTTTCTGTCATACATAAAAGTTTGTTCTGCTCTGAAAGTTTTGGGAAATCATCCCAACATATGACGCTTTGTTTCAACCCTACAAAGAAAGAAAATAAGCTGTAGTCTGAAACATTTTCAATCCACTCGTGATTTTATAATAACATGATTTTAAATACAATGGATTAAATGGTCAATTTTTGTACTAAAGAAGGGTCATCTAAGTGAATAGTAATAGTGGTGGTACTGGTAGTAGGCCTTAGGTTAGCCTACGAAATAAAACCACATCTATTCCAAAAAGATGCAAAGATAACATCACAACGCAAAAACCTTGAACAAAGATTACACAGACCTAATTACTGAACTGAGCTTTACAATTACAGATCAGCAATCACCTGAACTACAACTATAATCACCAAACTTTCTATTTCAAAGATGATAATCATACTTCAAAAATGCAACTACAAAAAATAAATAAAGCAAATATCGATATTATAACATGGCATTCCCTTTCTTCGTCCGCTGGACAGTTCACGGGTTGTTCGAATAACCGATAACGCCTCGTCACTCCGATAGGATCGATGCGTTCGTATCATGGCGCGATCGCACCGCCAAAAGTGCTGACCTCATGTAGGTGTCGGACTGTAGTCAGAATATTCCTTCCGCTATGGTATTTTGATTGCATTCGCTAATGGTGTTGGGTTTACGGTTCTAGGAAGCGATTTCAGGTAAAATTTTGATGGTTGTTTAAATATATAGTCCCCATTTGAGTTGGCGGATTTATTCGTCTAATTATTAAATATTTTTTTAATAATTTTTCACTCTCACCTATAAACATCTGCATAGCAAAGCCAATCCAGCCTCTGAGAGCACAAAGGTTTTGTAAGTCATGGAAAACATATTCAGGAAAAATCGGTTCTGACTGACATAGCTATAAAACTAGAGATACTTAATTAATTTGTTCTATATAATTAGCTTAGTCTATGTAGTTACCCTCAAAGACTTCTGTCTCTGCAAAGGTAAAATAAATGACACCTACAGCGTCTACTAATTACTAATACTATGATCCTCACGCCTTGAAAACGCTTCAGGTAAGACTACTAATCCTTATCCACACTGATTGCTGGCACTTGCTAAATTGTAAATAGGACACCCCAAAATCTCTCAAGATTATTAAAAACAAAGAGTGCACTGATCTTAAGCTTAATCGTTCGTCCTTTTGCATAAGTACTATAATCTAAGATAAAACTGGCACACAACAATTCCCGAGAAAAACTTGATCTCAACTGCTTATCCTTACACGCAATACTTTGAGATCTACAGTCCCCGGAAGCCCTTTGTTCGACAAAACTTCGAAAATATCGGGACGCGCCAAATCTCTCGTTAATCGAGAACGTTTCAAATTTAACACACACAACAAAAAATAGTTAGCTAATCCGCGGCCTCTTTGACTCCGGCTTTGAACGAACGTACGAATATATTTGTTTCTGCTAGAATATCTTTAAAAAACCCCGGGATTATTGATTTCTGCGAAAAGTCGTTGGGCTGTAAGGATAATGTTCCTTTACGGGCCGGGAACGAATTACTCGTTGAGGGATAAACTCACCTCTAATTTCGGCAGAAATATCGCAATCTCGTATTCGGTAATCCGAGAAAAAATTACCTGAAGTGCTCCCGAGATCTTGTTCCCAAAATATATTTTAGCAATTTTATCAATGAGCATTTCTTCGACGGATATTAATAATTCTTCCAGTGAAGCTGAACGTGTCTTCTACATTTGCCTAATGAATAAAGGATAAACATATTTTGATGCACAAAAAGTTTCTCGAAACACCTGGCCGAAATAACCAAGATTCCACAAGTGGTATCATCGCCGCTATAATTAATAATGCTAAGAAAAACTTAACATCGGATCCTAATGAAATAACACGAAGCGTGATCGATCAAAATAATAATTAATAATAGATCGGCATCGAGTGGCGACTGTGATGGATCCCCGCACTTAGTCATCGCGTTTAATTAAAAATGGCGGCTTAAATTAACGGTCATAATTTCAAATTTCGAGAGTTTCATCATTAACATGTGTAGTTATTATATCTATTGTTGCTGCAATCCTTTCACAGTTTTCTGAACATAAAGTGAACGTCGCATTACCGGACAATCGAAGTTGCGTTATTTTTAATCATCAATCAAGTATGGTGTTAACACAACATTACAAGTATCGCGGCACTATTACCCGAGACTGACGTATTATGTTGAAACGCACGCGTTTGACAAATATGTCTGGATGTACTCAAGTCAATTAAACTTATGAACTCACATACGCATCGATTTATGACCTATGTTTTTAATTCTAACGATCTTGATACGATCGCAGTTGCGAAATAATGTATCCGTTTGATTAACGATGAGGATTGCTAAACTAAATTAAACTCGGGTCAAGTTTCGAGTCCTAATAAGAAGTATCGTTTTAATCGATTAACAAGAATAAAAGAAGGAATTATAGTTTTTGGCGACCCTTCTCAAGTTTTTGCTACAGTAAGAACAATAGAATCGGGTTTGTCATTATGAGTAGTATCAGTCAATTATCGATCAAAGACAAATGCGATGGGGTTAGATGGTTACATAATTGGATTAGTTCGATGTTGCGATAGGTTCGTTTAATTGCGGTGCGCACACGCATCGGCCGCCGGTGATCGACACGCGCTGCGGGGCGCTCTGTGCCGCGCCCGCGCCGCTAGCGCACCAATTAAACCGAGCCGCCCATTAGATCTGTATGGATTCGGCTTTAGATATCAATACGATTATTCTAATTGGGCAATATTAATGAAACAATAGATATTTATACGATTTAAGTGATAAACGTTTTAAAACAAAAACTATTATTTATTACAAAACTATAAATGAAGGATCTTCAACAATCTTGCTGTTAGCAGAAAAAGGCATAAACTGAAACGTCACAAGCCATCAAATTAAAAATAACACAAAAACTGAGAATGACCCATCGATAATTTGAAGTACTCGGCTGTGGTCACGATTCTCGTACACCATCTTTAAATAAGTAATATCCACAATAAGAGTGTGTTGGAAGGCAATCTGCGGGCCCGCGGGAGGTGTGCGCGATCGAACTAATGATAACGGCCGATCGACGGATTATTACATTAAACTTGGATGTTTTATCGACGATGCCGCCGTCACCACTTCACACCTTCGCTTGGCAAAATTCTGATGATTGAACCACGGTGCACCAGCTGCGGGTATCATTTGTTTTTTGTGAAGTCCGAATATGTTATACGTTGAATTCGGGTTTCCATCGTAAAGTGGTTGTAACTAGAAATTGGACATTATACTATATTGCCGAAACACTCCTGAATTAGTTTTCTTACAATGTAACTGTATGCCAAGTAAGAAATATATGTGCACGTCTCATTTAAGATTCAACCATGCTACGAATTGTTAGTCGCGGCAGGTGCCCGACTTGGAAAGAGCTTCAAATTCGGCGACAGAAAGTGTTCGATAGAATCGCAGTTGATTAGCGCTGGCGACGCCGATGAATGGCCGAGTGGAGGGCGCCGCGACAAAGACTCACGCACGCCAGCCGAGACAATCCGCCGAGTATCGATCTCCCGCGACCCTTCGAACGAACGCCGAGCGTAGCACAATGCCGCGGCTCTTTATTATAGCATCTCACATTGTTGTCATTGTTATTATTATGATTCTTTACCGCTTTCCATTGTCGGTCGGCGTTGTGGCGGTGCTTTTTCACGGCTCGCGTTTAGTCTGGGCATTGGGAGCGCGTCGCTCGCACGTTCAGTCGCGGAAAACGAGCGTTTTCCTCGCGAAAATTGTGTGTTGTTGTGTGTTTTGTCGTGCTGTGCTTTGCGCGCGCACTGCCGGTGACGGACTGCGAGTGAGAGCCTGTGGAGTGCCCGTCAGCTGACTGACGTACCTACCTATACGTGCACATGTATAGGTGCGCCTAAGTGACAATAGACTGTTTTAAGACTGTGTTTATGTGCTTTATGTAAGTTTTTATATCAATATGTACTCAGATATATAAGAAAATGTCTATCTATATATTTTTTTCTGTCTTGAAAAATACTAAATTCAAAAATTGTATGTCTTGATGACTAGGAACCGTGATTTGCAAGAACTGCAGTATTTAAAGGCTTTCTAGTTTAATTTGCCGTCGGTACAGAGACTGATAACATCTAATAAGTTTCAAATAATGTCAATTTTCTTATTAGACTACCTAGTACTTGTTGCGTAGCTACGATCCTATGTACTGTCATAAACACATATTTTGCCAACACTGTCTTTGTTATCAGAATGATTTCAACAAATATCTTCAATAAGCGACGGACTACCTTTTTCTGCAATGAGGTAGAATTCTACATTAGACATGTTGATTATTATTAAAAAAAAGTTACCGTAAAGTCTTGATGTATTTATAATTAAAGTCTTTCTTTATTAGCAACATTTTTGGATTTAGTGTCTAGCTATCGGTGTTTTTTTGTTTAGTCTGTAAGCCAAAGTTAATCGGTATTATACTGAAAATGATAGCTGCAAATCTAATTTTTTTGCACTATTTGAATCCGTAATTTCAACTTTAACCACACAGTGTACTTCTAATATAGGTAGGTTATGTTTTTTATGTTTTATACACGTTTTATGCTTTATGTTTTGTTATGTTTTTATGTTATCTTAAAAAGAGAATAGAAAACGAACTTTATGACTGAAAAATAGCTCTTAACTGTAAAATATACCTACATACATAATTTTGCTAGAAATGCTGCAAAGATATAAAACACCTAAAACATATGAGTGGAAACCTAGTACATATAAGTGGTTTTTTTTTACAGCCAAGGCATTAGATATACCTAAGATAATTGATATTCTTTTATCAGGCTGGAATTTATACCAACTGTGAAATATTTATTGAGCTAATAAACAAGTATGTTGAATAACATTTTTCTTGCATGATCTTGTTCAGGACAATTATGTCTTAGTAGTAAGGATCCTAACAATCCTCTTAAAAAATATATTATGTTTGTAAAAATATGTATTTACTTGAGTGATTAAATTACAACAATCATTCTACAAGTTATTGTAGAATGATGGAGTAAGGTTTACAAAATGAAAAGCTTTATAATTTAAACTAGCGATCCGCTCCGGCTTCGCACGGCGTAACAGA
The DNA here is from genome assembly GCA_963856015.1 of Helicoverpa assulta. Lineage (NCBI taxonomy): Eukaryota > Metazoa > Arthropoda > Insecta > Lepidoptera > Noctuidae > Helicoverpa > Helicoverpa assulta. Next base: position 4,544,767 of record CAWLCW010000008.1, read on the forward strand.
CAACAGTATTTCGCCACTATTTGATGTATGTTATTCTACATATAAACCTTCCTCTTGAAACACTCTATCTGATAAAAAAACCGCATGAAAATCGGTTGTGTAGTTTTGAAGATTTAAAAGCGTAGGTACAAGGGGACATAGAGACAGAAAAAACGACTTTGTTTTATACTATTTAGTGAATATATTTACTGATAAAAATGTGCCCATAATTGTTATTAATTACATAAATATAGAATTATAACTAAAATGGAGTTGACGCTAATAGTAAAAACTATTGTAAGAAACTGAAATATTTTGTAGATACCTTACACTGTTAGCCTCACCTATCTTTTATGTATTTATTTAATTAAACTTTAATAACCGTCATTGTTTACACTTTTGGCAAAACAAAAAGGAACGCATCAAATGAGTCAGCATAAGCAACAATTTTACCTACTTATTACCTACAGTATCAACATCGACATAACCAAATGGAGATGTTTGTGGTCGGCCATTTGTAATTTCACCAAACAACTGACAATGTATGTAATTGCTTGTGTCAGAGGTCCGCGATAGAAATTAACTTTCTTCTTCGAATTAATTTTATTAAAATAATATTAAGCCGTCCAATTTTGTTCTTATGATTGATGTATGTATACATTTTTGTTTAGAATGTAAAATTAGGTTTTGTGTGTCCATTTGATTGGTAAGAAGTGTATTATTAGTTAGATTATAATGTTATTATGTACTGACATTAGATTTGAATTTGTTGTTTAATACGATAGAGTTGTTTTGATGAAGATTGTTGTTATATTTTTTTTTGTATTAATGTTGATGGTATTTTGTCGAATTATTCAAATGTGTTCATGTAGATAATTTTGTACCTATTGGTAGTAAATTGCTAAGTGTCTATTTAAAGTTGTATATTGTATGAATTTATTTTATTATGGTATTTTACATGCTTTCAGGGTTCAGGCATATTGTTACATCTAGGTCAAAATTATTTTTAAATTTCACCAGAAATACTAAAATACTCTAAACAACTAAATACATCCAACACAATTCACCAACTTCCATGAACTCGCAACATCGATAGCAGCGAACTAATCTAGAACTATATTTCAATACTATCCGATAGTTACAGGTACATAAGGCTCGGTACACACGCACGAACGGTCGGGCGCACGTTACTATTTAATTTGCGGGTAGCTCGCAAGATAGGGCTGATGAGACGGAGACAGGCGGCCGGAACTGGACCCACCCCCGGTGGAGACACCCCACTGGACGCAGATATGTACTAGGCCTATTCAAGTGTGAGCACGACGTATTAAAATGTTGATAGTGTCAGTGGAGACGGTTTTTGATGAATAATTTTTTTGTGATAGGTTTGGTTGTGAAACTTGGGGAAAACTTAAATGAAATTCGAATAAAAATAGTTTTATAGGTACATTTCAAAAATCAAATCTCACTCCTATAAAAGACCCTAAAGTAAATAGTATGAAAGTTAATGTCATAAATTGTTATCTACTTCTTTATCCGATGTCATCCTCAAGTCTTATCAAATTAAGTAGTCAATTAAAAACCTGAAAATATATCTACCACTAGAAATACACTATCGAATACCTGCAAAAAAAACGATATCCTCTATTTCCTCATCCTCAAAACCAGGCACGTCAAAACAATCACTTGCAATATCTATATTCGTACAATTCTCTCGATTTCAATATCTCTGTGTAGGGGCGAGGGGGGGGGGGCGCCCCATCTTCTCAGGAGAGATGATAGCTCCCTCTTACGTGTGCGGTCTTGTTTGTGTCCAGACTGTCCTGCCTAATATTGGGCTTTCATTATGACGTATGAGACTTGGATTCCGACTTGTGATGCATAGCTTCAGAGTCTAGAATATTCTGCAAGATATTTGGAGGGATTGGTTCGGGGTTTAAAGTATTGAGAGTTTTAGGGAGTGTTGTGGATAGGAAATGAGGTTAAATTCAAACTAAAATTCTGAGTTTTAAATTTGAATTTCTACAGCAAAAATGAATGAAGTTGACTCGTACTAACAGTTAGTACGAGTCGAGTAATAGTTGTATTTGTATGCTATTAAATTTAGTTTTCATCCAAAATAGAAATCAAATTAACGTTTTAACCACGCATAAATTGAATGACAAAAGAATTTTACGCAAATATGGACATTACCAAACCAAAATAACGTAATGCAATGATACCCGACAAAAATCACAAACCGCGTCCTAAAGCATTGTTATTTAAACAATTAAACTATAATTGTGTGATACGCCACAAATTGATAATCGAAAATTAAAATGACGAGTTCCCGCCAACAATGCGCGGCGGCCATATTGCGGCGCGCGCTCGGTGTTGCCATGCGCGATAATTATTAATTTGCAGCGGCACTCGCGACTGTCATTAGCGACACCTCGCGCCAATTACGAAGCTCAGGGAGTTTGATGAGCACTTTTTTATTTAGCACAAGCGTTACTCCGGCAATTATTGAATGACTCGCGACGCGTAAGCCTCTAGTGGTTTTCATTTGTACGAGAGTGCGATTTTGTAGTGTTTGAGCGTTTTAATGAAATTTTAATTGTTAATGTCACCTAGCGATGGAATTAACAAATTGGTTGCATTTCTCTCTTTGTTTAAATGTTTTATTGTTTATGTGTTATTGTTTACTACTGAAAAGTTAAATTGATGATGTTTTAGCATTTCTTTGTTTGATATGAAAATGTCGATTGTTGCTAATAAAAAATACCTAAGAAACAAAATTTTACCTCACATAAGTAAATTCATTATGAAATATCATTGCTCTTTTCACTTTAAAATAATTTTAACTGGATCGAGCCAAGTAAAGATTATCGCGGGTTTCCGAGGGATTCCCACATTTAACGCCACGGGCTCAAAACCGGGATTCATTAAATTGAAACTAGAGCAAAATGGCGTCGACACCAGTCGGCGCGAACCGTTTCACGGTCTGACAGTTTTGTAGTCTGAATGCAGAATAGACCTAACCTATCTGCGATCTGCGATTTACTTGTATGCTCGCCCGTGTGACGGATCTAGGGGATTTGAAATTCCCGTGTAGGTACATCACTATTGGGTTATAGCACCAAGTTTAGGTACAAACCTACCTGATTTTAAATTTATTGGTGTGTGATATTGATAATAATTGTGAGTTGAAAATAGCACCTATTAAAATATTTTTTGACTTCATAACTGATTTCTCCTCGCCTTTGCACTGAAATAAATATACCTACCGCTATGTATCTATGTATTTACTTAGTGTAATCTACTGCTGAGTAAATAAGTCATAACCTTCATTATAGGTACGCCTTAGTTTAGTTCGTTTTACATATGTACAACCTTCCTAAGTGTTAACATCGGATATGTATGAATAATATGATTTTATTTATTTATTTTGTTTATTCTCATAACTGTGTCGCTTTCAGCCGATTTTGTAATTAAACACTATCTGAGATGTAGTAATTTTATTAGTTCTGATAAATTACATATAAATAATGTCTTATGTATTACGTTGTCAGTATATTGTTGATTTGTAAAAAACAAAGAAAAATATTTACCTATATGTGTAACGCTGTGTAGACACATAAATTTACATTATTTTAATTTAAATATAAGTTGTACGTAAACTATTGCTCATAAAATATATAACTGTAAAACACGAGCAGCTGTATACAGTTCATTAACACTACCCTTGTACACACTATGTGCTTAGGTACTAGCAAACAGCCATAAAATATGATTACTGCTATTTTTCATTAAATAAACATTTCAAAATCACCATGTGTTTTATTACCCAAAACCTATTGTCCTAAAAAGTGAAAGTGCTACCGCTGCCAATGTTGGTAGCAATAAAAGTACCGATACCACCAATAAAAGGAACCAGGACCCATTTTATGGCACCAAAAACGAAACAATAGGTGACTTGCTTAAAACAATAAAAGTTTCAAGAAGACTAAAAGATAAAGACAATGTTTTAAACGATAATGACCATTCAGTTATCGATTTTAAGGACGATAATACTATGAATAATCACCAGGTACCTGAATATCACTTGGAATTTAATGCTCAACATCTTTTCTTGGAAAATGCAGATTATAATGTTAGTTATAAACTTAGTTCTGAGATTGCTGGTTTTAAGTTAAGTTGGATATAACGGTAAGACATTGTTACCTAAGCTGAATCTAAGTTAACTGCCCAAGAAAAAGATATTGAGTATTATGGTCAAGTAGCTAACCACTTTTATCAAAATTTACCACAATAAGAACCAAATGAATATTCTAATGAGCCTGAATAAGAATGCAAAATTTTAAAGGTCAAATAATGCAGGAGGTACGAGAAATTTCATCATCCGGTGAAATCGAGTGCAATAGTAAGTATCAATAGGAACAGAATAATCTGACTGCAGTCTTGATTAAAATAATGTCGATAAGATGACATGATAATGTAGACTATAGTCTTCAAATAAATAGGAAACAATTAAATCATCTCCAACAAGGAAATGACGACACAATAGTTACAAAAAATATTATGGATAAAGTAGGATCACAAATCTGAACACAGTTAATGCCTCACATATTTCATGATTCAAGGAATACCTTCATCAATAAAGACCTTACATAATCCATCTACAGTTACAGATAGATATAGTTCCAAAAAATCATAATTTCTGCTCATACGATATCAATACTTAGTAGGTGTCAAAATCAAGCAACTTAAAATTGGTTGACAATAAGTTCAAAAACTCAAGATTCCATGAATAGCTTTAACTTATGACGACAAATCCTAAATGCGAAAGAATCATATAACAACCGAAGCTAGGATGATGTTGACAAACAAAATATGTACGTCTCTAGAACATAACGATAGAATTATGCAAACAGTTACAAGATCAAATAGGTACTTGAGAACTCGTGACAAATTACACAACGTTTATTTTCATAATTGTACTAAAATAATTTTCCAAAATTTCGACAGGTTTTGCCATTTTCCCCCTTTGGAAGTCGTCAAGGATCTTACGAGTTTCTATGTCTTGAGTTGTTTCATATGAAATATTCAAATGTTTTCCTGTTTCGTCAATCGTGTTAAGTAATTTTGCGTGTTTTGGTTCGGCTGTTTTATAACTGGGTTTTAATTTTATTTTTTCTTGTATAATTACAAAATTTTACATCCTCTTGAATATTGTATCTGGACCTTTTTTATAATTCTAATTACTTCTATTCAGTTCACGGCAATACTTACCATCATCCTTATCATTTATCACACTAATTTATTAGTAATTATTTTGTCATGTTTCTAAAGTAGCCATAAGTAAACATTACCTAAGTATCATCAAATCTTATTACACCTACTTATACCTTCATCTAAAAGAGTCACTTCTGTATCCTGAATCAGTCTTTCAAAAGCATTTGAAAACACTTAGTAACTTAACATACGAAACATATCCTGCAAAATCCTTACTACAATCTTACAATGCTCTGAAATATTAACCTAATGACCTCGAACAGTACCACATCAGCTGCTTGAAACAATGCTTCATGTCATTGTTGAACTAGAACATTTTCCCTATTCTTGTCCCAAGTAATTGAAGTAACGTCTTCTATGTGAGAAGTTCTTTCTCATTCAGTAGGTACAACATTGTCGCGCGGGCCTTGAACTCGCCCCAGCTGAACAAACTGCGCTGTCTGTGCGCACCTATTGAGAAACATATTTTCTGTCTGCTCGACAAATAACCCACGGATAACATAAATCTAACTCTGATTATTTGTTTTATTCTCCTTTGTATTGTTTCTCGGTTCAGATTTTGATTGATATTGTAAATTTTTTTAAGATTCTGTTATGAGTAAAGGAAGATACAATGGAATTCTATATTTAAGTACAATAACGGCCAAAACAACAAAGTGTACAGGTAATGCATGTGTAGTTTACAACATAAACTAAGGCCGAGAATGCAGCCACCGTCGGCAAACAAAATTGAGATTTGCATGAGGCGGCGGCGAGGCGTACGCTCGGCTCGCTCGCCACGCGATTAAAAATGCAGGCCGCGGCGGGTGGGAGAGCGCGGGCGGGGCGGGGCCGCGAGACGCGCTGCCATTGGCGGGGCTGCGGGCGGGCGGGGCCCGGGGTGCGCGCGCGGGGGGCTCCCGCAGTCGCCGCCGCCCGGCCCGGCAGCCTCCTCACAACGCACGTAGCCTCCGCGCCGCACGGTACCGCGAAACGTTATCGACGCGCACCGCCGCGAGTCCATGTGAGCGACCGACGGTTCTCTCGTTGTGTACGGTGAACGAAGGATCGGCAAGCTGTACGCGCCGCAGGAAGACGACATGTTGACGATGGAGACGGATCTCAAGGGCGGCAGCCTGCACGCCACGGTGCCGCCGCACCACGCGCTGCAACACGGGTACGGCTCGCTGGGCGCGCTGGGCGGCATGATGCTGCCGCAGCAGCAGCCCCTGCAGCACCAGCCGCTGCAGCACCAGCACCACCAGGCGCTGCCGCAGCACCACCAGCCGCAGCCCCAGCACCACCAGCCCCCCAACAACAACAACAACAACACCAGCAAAAACTCCAACGCGGAGCGCGTCAAGCGCCCCATGAACGCGTTCATGGTGTGGTCGCGCGGGCAGCGCAGGAAGATGGCATCGGATAACCCTAAAATGCATAACTCGGAAATATCAAAACGTCTCGGTGCACAGTGGAAAGACCTCTCTGAATCAGAGAAGCGACCGTTCATCGACGAGGCGAAGAGACTTCGCGCTGTTCACATGAAGGAACACCCGGATTACAAATACAGGCCGAGGAGGAAGACGAAGACCCTCGCCAAGAAACAGGAGAAGTACCCGCTAGGCGGTGGAGCATTGTTGGGAGGTGGCGAGGCACAGAGAAGCTCAGCGCCCCCCTCACAGCAGCCGCGGGATGTGTACCAGATGACCCCGAACGGATACATGCCCAACGGGTACATGATGCACGACCCCAGTGCATACCAGCAGCAGGCGTACGGGTACCCGCGCTACGACGTGTCGCAGATGCAGCAGAGCGGCTACGGGCAGTACTACGGCGGCGGCCAGGGCTCGCCCTACCTCCCGCAGCCGCCGTCGCCGTCGGCGTACGGGCTGGGCCCCGGGTCCCCGGGCGGCTACGCGCTGCCGCCGTCGTGCGCGTCGCACTCGCCCAGCGGCTCCTCGGCCAAGTCGGAGCCGGTGTCGCCCGGGCCGCCCGGCATGAAGCGCGAGTTCGCGCACGAGCCGCCGGCGCAGCTGAAGCGCGAGTTCGCGGCGCACGCGCACGCGCACGAGCAGATGGGCATGAAGCGCGAGTACGGGCAGCAGGAGCTGAGCCAGATCATCAACATGTACCACGTGCCCGACGAGCAGCGGTACGCGGCCGCCAACGAGCGCGCCATGCCGCTCATCTGAGAGTCGGTGTTCGCGTGCGACATCGACATCCCGCCGCTCTGAGGCGCCTGTCGGGCCAGCGCGCACTACGCCTCCAGTGACTTTGTTGCGAATCGGTTTTCGCGTTAGGACAGTGATCGTTATCTCCCGGCCGTACATACTGCTAGGTATGTCCATTTATTTGTTTTGTAATGTACCGACCGTTAGTGTTGCGGAACTGTTGACTTGCGAGCCGCCGGCCGCGCGCCGACGGCTGAACGTTCAATTAATGTTGTTGATGAATATCTTGTATTATATTATGATTATTGTATTTTTTCATGGTTTAAGTTAAAATATTTTAAGTCGTGTCGTGCGGATGGACGCGAGGGTCTGATTGTGGTTCGCGTGAGAGACGATGTAGTGAACGAGGTAATTTGAATACCAAAAAAATTTGAACAATTTGTAAATATAGTGTTAAAGGCTAGAGACGAAGTTGGAGTTAGTCGGTAAAGCGTAGGTAGATAGCGATAAGTCGTGCCACGACGCCACTCTCGTACGCCCGACGTGCGTTGTACAAAATATTTGTTATATGGAATCGAAAGTTATTAAAGCCTCGAAAGACTAAAATATTGTAATACGAAAATGTACAGTGAGTGTTATATAGTCAGTGGACACAAAGTATATTGAAGAAAAAATGAAGTTATCAATAAACGACGCGTTAAAATTGTACATGCTGTTTTGTTGTATCTCCCAAGTGTTCCCCGGCGGCCCGAGTGCTACCAAACGCTATGCCGTGAATCATCCGAGCGTAGCCGTGTCACACTACTGCACACAACTACCCACCTACTATTTATAAATGCTTCATTTACCTGATCTTTCCAAAAAAGTAGTGTTCATCTTAAATATTTGCTTAGAAAATCAAAGTATTCTGCTCAAACTAAAAGTCTCAACTATTCTCATAGAAAAGACTTCAACGCATCACTTAGCTTGCGTGCATTTTGATTGAAACGTAATTATTTATTATTTCCTAAATTGTTAAGTATGTGTTTGTTTGTGCCAATTTATTAGATTAGCAAACAATGCAACACTTCATACAGAAGGCAATAAATATTTCATAATAATTGATAATAGCACTATTATGTCGGTTCAGTGACAACATTATTGTCATTCTAACATAATTAAATGCTTTTGAAAGGTTAATAAATAGGTAAATATAATACCTGAAGTTAATAAACAAACCTCTATTGCTTCCATTGCTGCAATGGCTTATTATTTTGATTGTTATATTGGTCATTTATTCAATTATCTAATTGATCAATTTAATGTTAATGTTCTAACATATAAATCTATGCGAATTATTTTTTTATTGGTTCGTCATTAGTAATTAACACAGATATTGTAAAGGATATTTAGTAAAGCAAAAGTCAATTATATTATTCAAGACTGAAACAAACAGAAGCTTTTACAAAAGTAAAACTTTTAAGCACTTTGTTTTAAATTGCCAAATGGACACGTATAAGATAAAAAATATTTACTGTCATCTCGGCTTATTACTTCGGTTCATTAGAATACTAAAACAATTGCATCACCAAAGACATGAAAGGCTTCCATCATTGTTTGTTTAATATTTTCTAATAATCTGAAAAATTACAAACCTGAACTATCAATTTTATCTTGTACCGTCTTCCTAAAAATAAGGCGATTCTCAATTCAGATGGCTTTTGACCGTTTTCTAGGCAAAAATAATTCACCTAAGCCTACTTTTGCTATTATACAGCCTTCAAATCTAGAAGTTTATGATCACACATCCTCCGAGCCTTTTTCCCAACTATTTTGGGGTCGGCTTCCAGTCTTATATAGAAGTTTATCATACAATTATTAAATAACTTGAGTCTATTCAGCCTCTGTTTACTTACTTACACAGACACATATGCACACACACAAACATAATATAAAACAAAATCTTTTTCTTTTACAAAGATTTCAACACTAAGTAGTATAAACTTAGTTATCAATACGGATCACATTATAGACTCCAACTATACATCTTGACCTGAAATTACCATAAATTAAAATCGATTTTGAAAACTTTTAAGAATTTCGAAAAATGCATTAAATATTTATTTTAAATTCATTTACCTATATGGGTTTTAAGGGCTTAAAAATCACCAAAATTGCATCACACTTTCTACCAAACACGAATGCGTAAGAAACTGGCATTTCAATCAATTACTGTCAACACGCAAGGGGTGAGGCGGGATTTAATCAAATCCCACCGAGTAGTTGATAGAATTCGGGCACTCTACCCCCGGGAATTTAACCGACTTAATCCCGGGAAAAACGCCCCGGTGTTTAGCTGCGATCATTTAAACACTATTTTCATTTAACACTTTGATGTGGGGTGTAGGAGTTGGTTGAGATAAACAAGAGAATATCGAACATGAAATATGTTGATGTAGTCTTGTAGAAAAAAGTAACAATCAATGTGTTATATTAAGTTAATACGACAACTGATTAGAGAAGCTGAATAAATAAAGACAAATTAAAAACTTAAGTTTATTCAGCATATACTACAGTAGCCTTCTTTCAGTAGTTTCTCATATTACCTAACGCATTCAAGCCAACAAACAAACTAATCAGTTTTATAAAATTAGATGAATTAGAAAAAATAGATTTATAGATGATTGGCTTGCCCTGTTACTGGAACAAAAATAACTACGATTTCTAACAAGAAGTTAATAAATTCTATAATTTAGTGTAAAACATTCCCGAAACTACAATCATCATCATCATCATCTCAGCCATAGGACGTCCACTGCTGAACATAGGCCTCCCCCTTAGATCTCCACAGATACCAATGAAAAACAATACTTTCATATAATTTATTGTGGAAATCAAAAACAGAATTAATTGAATTCTTTAATATTTGTGTGATAAGTTACTTTTCTATGTTATTGGTAAATTTATGTATATGTATAAATTAATGGATTTTAAGATGAAGTGTTCATATTTTCATTACTTACAACATAGATGGCCTACATACTAAAATTAACTCCCTAAATTCCTAAAAACTTAACTATTACAATATTAACTTACTGACAAATAACACTTCATTGTTGAATTCGTTATTTTGTAGAATACTTTGCATTAAAATTAGAATAGGATTGTTTTCCAATGGTTTTAACTGTATATTAATTTTCACCGATTTAGATCAAAAGTCAATCACAGTTACATTTTCTTTTTGATATTTACCTACTTACGCAAAAGCTTAAAACTTGCACTTAGATAAATTCGAGATCAACTCAACTCCTATCATTGAAACATAGTTCAAAGTTCATAAACTTTTACAAATTCAATAAAACCTATACTTAGTAAAAGAATAAAGTTTTCGTAAACTTGATTAAAATATTAAGTAGTTCTTCCATAATTATAATTAATTACCACAATCGATAAACTTATACTACCAACGGTAGCTTCAAACTTCTACGAAAAAAAAAAACAAAACACTATGAAAGTACTTAAATGTCGGACAAAAAAGGTCTGTTAATCTGTAACCAATTTCTTTTTTGTCTCAACACGCTTTTTACGCACTTCTCTAATCTCATTTTTTAGGACACAATCAATCTGGAACATTGTGGAAAAAAAAATATTATTGAATGTACTACATATTAATGCAATATCTTCTGCTACAGTTAAAATTATGTTGTTATTATGTTACGGGACTTCTTCTGTAAAGTCATAATTTTCCTTAAGATCATTCGGTTATTCTTTTAAACGTTTAAATAAAACTACTTTTACGGATTTTATCGCGGTTATATTAATATTATTTAACCCCGACGTTTCGGATCCTTTACAGCATCCATGGTCACGGGCAGACTAAGGTGTTGGTCGTCTTGATATATTAGTTACAAACAGCTACCCTACATTTTGTTGATTATTATTGACAATCCGATTCACGCAAAACGAGCTCACTGTATCCTTAGGTCGAGCAGTTGTAGGCTTGGATTTTGATTTAATAGTTTCTATGATGGGATTCCAAGCAGGTGGTATGCACCAGCCATCTTCTCTATTGAAATTTGGATGTTTTTTAATTTCAATAGCCTCGCGAATCATCCTAGGTAGGAATCGGTTTTCTTTTGCAAGGACTTGTGGTTTATCAAATCTGATGTAATGCTGGGCCTTGTCCAGTGTGTGTTCACAAACTGCTGACTGTCTGGAACGGCGGTGTTTGACATCGGCACCGCCGTTCCAGACAGTCATCTTGGAATCCCATCATAGAAACTATTAAATCAAAATCCAAGCCTACAACTGCTCGACCTAAGGATACAGTGAGCTCGTTTTGCGTGAATCGGATTGTCAATAATAATCAACAAAATGTAGGGTAGCTGTTTGTAACTAATATATCAAGACGACCAACACCTTAGTCTGCCCGTGACCATGGATGCTGTAAAGGATCCGAAACGTCGGGGTTAAATAATATTAATATAACCGCGATAAAATCCGTAAAAGTAGTTTTATTTAAATGTCTAATATTCGCGTAAGTGTCAGAAATCAATATCTTTTAAACGTTGTTTTCTATAATACGGTATGAAATATTACATAGATAGGTACAATCCTCTGAAAACTTGTTCCACCTTTGAAACTTTGTTGTTTTTATAACTGCAATATTTAACTTAATAATTATGAAAACTTCAATCATAACTTGACTTATTGACAACAAAACTTAAATCATCTAATCTTATTCATAATATCATCTTTTAATTTCTCTTATTACTCCTAAATCGAAAAAAAATACATAAAAATTAGTCTACTTATTTTGTCTGTTCTTAACCTTGCCATCTGAAGATTATATGGATCAGTTCTAAAAATACTTTGTAAAACTTTGTCTACTAAGACCATTACATAAGTGCTTACTCTCATTCGTAAAACCAATTTCATTTAAAAAGAAAATCATTGTACGGATTTAACACTTTTGAGTCGGTAACGCTAATCTAAAATAGTGTTTTGAGGGAAAATCATTCATTTCAGCATTAAGCTTTTATGGTGAACGACCAGGTACAATAATTATAGTATGAACTTGTATTAAACACAACTCCACGTACAGGTCAGACTATAGTTTATGATAGACAGATCAGGTTATGGTAATGAAGAGTTTTCCAAATTATATTGAAAAGAAGTAGAAAAACAAAGGTTTATTGATTTTCTTGGTAGCTATAACAATTATGTCACTGACTGAACTGACTTCTTCAGAAAACTTCGAGATGTATTTTTTCTTTAATCTGTTTTAAGTTATCAACTTTATAATCTAAGCTCGCTTTTCCCCAGACATGAAGGGGATTTGGAAAGGATAAATTTATACATTAATTAATAAAACAAAGCTATATGACCCAAAATAGATTTATTAAAATTACTCAAAACGCATTCACGAAAATATGAGTTCCGGATGTACGCGCGTACTCTGGTCTCGCACCCCACCGTTCCGCGGCGTGACCCGGGACTCGAACCCGCTACCCGAGGGTGGGCAATCACGCCGCGTTCCCACGGAGCGAGCATTGTTTCCTCTCACGGTTCGCGACATGTCATTGCTATGATTGCTGGGCCACTGGCCCACTGCTTTCTAATCATCTGTTCAACGTAAATATCGCTTTGAATCCCATTACTTACAAGTGTTATGTGCCCCACTACCTAGATACACTCTAATACTAAGTTCTTACCTATAATTTTATTGCTTATATAGAAACCAGGTTCTCAGTTCGGTTGTAAATTACATGTAATCAATATCTCAGGAAACTGCTGCCTAATTAAATATAAATCACCCCACAAATACGCTTAAATCCAAGAAATAAATCACCAAAATTGCACGGTATCATGTTCTTAGAAAAAAATCGTATCGAATGCCATGTACTGAGCGCGCACCGGTGCATACATCTGCCACCCCTGGCTTCGCCTACCTACGAACATCCGCCGACACATTTGGCCCCAGTTTTTTTCCATGTCGCAATTTAATTTCCCAAAGTCCCAGGCGGTGGTGGAGTGTAAACATCGGGACAAACAACCAAACTAAAGTTGTCACGTAATTCGTTCGTCAAACATTCGTCTATTTGTTCTTGAGATTGACACCGAGCCCGCCCCCGGCGGTGGCCCTTTGTTTTTATGTTGCACGCTGTCAATATTTGGTCTCATTTGTCATTAAGTGGTTTTAAATGCCGATTCGTCGGCGATACGACCAGCGGAAAGTGGGTGGCGCTGTGTGGGCTTGTTCAAACATACATTCTGATGTGAGAACTGATAAGGAAACGTGAGCGGTTCTGTATGAACTTTGACTTCGGAATTTTAATAAGAGGAGGATCCTAAAATAGAAATGCTAGTGGAATATTTGTAGAATATATGCTACCCTAGAAAAAAATGCTTAGCCTTGGCCAAAAGTTGTTGCAATGAGTAGTTAAGCGGACGAGGCAAAAAAAATTAAGTGGAATTTTAGCCTTAGTTTAGTGCGCATGACCTTCTTGGAATCGTTAGTTGCCGTAACGGTACTTACGTCGCGTCTCCCTCAGGTAGGCTGCACTCGCTAGTTACTCGACTCGGTGCAGTCGGGAATGCGTTTTTCTAACGCCTTTTTCAGATACGAGTACTACTCCAAGAAGACTTTAAACACGACGTGGTTTTTGTCAATCGGTATTTGGCATTTTTTATGAACTTTCATTTTAAATTTGATGTCGAAAAAGTTAAAGGAAAAATAAGAACACGTGCCTACTTCATTTCGATCGTGTGTGACTTTGATTCGAATATTTTTAAATTAAATCATTGGAGTCGACTCTAACACAAATTGTATTGTGTGCAGGTGTAACTCATGATTTGCAGTTTTATCAAACGGGATTTTGTATGAAAAAAGACTCATCGCAAATTGATTTTCAGTTGATTTCTAAGGCGGTTCGACCAAAACAAGGAATGTCTTTCAAAAACCACTCGAGTGTAACTAAACTTTGATTTCTGCGCCTTTATCTGCTAAAGATGCAGTAATATTTATTTTCTGTAATTTGAAGACCGTAAACTGAAATGTTTTCCAATGGACTTAATCAAATTTGATGGCTACTGAAAACTTTTTTCTGTTATGTGTGATAAAGAAAATTGCCGTTGTTTCTGAGTTAAAGACTATCACTGCTTACAAGAGACGATACGATTGGTAGGTACCTAAACTCATGAGATGGATCATTTTTTATGCATCATCTATAATTGATTAATCAATGGTGATTTGACACCAGTCCAATCCAGGGGTATTGGGTGGCCCGGCTAACTGGGTTGAGGAGGTCAGATTGGCAGTAGTCGCTCCCTGTAAAACATTGAGACTCAGCTGCATCCGGTTAGACTGCGACCAACGTAGTTGGGAAAAGGTTCGGAAGATGATGATCTCTAATTGATTAAAGTGCAATTAAGATTGGCGAAAACTTCCTACAACCAGTGCCACTTGCTTGCAGAAAAACACCCTAAAACAAAATAAACAGTAAACATTATTTACAACTAGAAACAAGACAAAACAATTATAACATCATTCTCCCAGGTACTTACATAACTGGCCAATGTTAACCTAAACCCAAGGTTCGGCCAAAGCGCAATAAAAAATGTTTTTTGGAAAGTTTTATGACCGTAAAAGGGGTACCGATGGGGTTACGTTGTAAAATAATTACCCAGCCGCAATGAAATACCGCCAAAGTTGATGTGGTGTAACTGTAAAATGTAACACAAATTATCGGGTTGATGTTATGTTCTAGCAGTTAATATTGGTTTAAATAAATACTGTTAACATGTTAGAGTATCCGCATACTGTAGACTAAGCAGCCGACAGTTAAGACGATTGTAAGCAATATTTAGGTTTATAAAATTGTAGCCGGCTTTTTACTATGGGATATAATATATTACATATACATATATAACATTCTGAGATATAATATTTTATCGCGCGTCATACATTTAACACTGTGCTATAATATATATTACATCCCAAACTATAAATATTTTTTCAAAATGTATGACGAGCGATAAAAGATTATATCTCAGGATGTAATATTACAACCCATACTGAAAAGCTGGCTTGATTCTAATCAAAATCTTCAGTCGGTCTGATACAACTAAATACCTGATCTTTCTAATGTGTGTTCTACCATGCATCTTCATGCTGATTTATGAATCCAAGCAAACTATCGGCCGACTAAAAGTATGCAGTGTGCGGAGGGCTTAGATGTTAGTGTTTCTGACTTCTATTGTTATATATTATGAAGTATTCGGTTTGATTGAAGTGTACTTTGTTAAGGCATTAATTTATTCTTGTTGAGGCTTACGAATACTGTTAATGAGACATCTGATGCGCTGTTGATGTGGTATTTTCATATCAATGCCCTGAGTATAGAAACTAATATGTTGAACTTGATAAAAATCATTATAATTATTATGATAGTACCTAATTGCGTATATTTGAAGTTCATTCTGCAGGCCTTGCTGTCAGATATTTAGTTTATTAAGTACAGCTGTTCCTCGCGGTTAATCCCACAATAAAAACTACATCCCGCTGCCGTATAAAACAGCATATAGCCTCTTTCAGGCCCTAGACTATATATGTACAAATTTCATTTAAATCGGTTTAGTGGTTCTGTCGTGAATGCGGGAAAGACAGACAGGGTTACTTTTGCATTTATAGAATTGGTAAGGATGACTCATACCCAAGTCCTGTTATTAAATACACTAGTCCTGAATCATTGGTATCCGAAGGTATATAATTTTTGCGAGTTTCGCTATCTTATCAGTGAGTGGTAGTTACTAACGATGGCCATTCCCGGAATTGTGGGACCAAGTCTTTTCCCATTGTTTTCCGTAGAAAGTCATGGTATGGCGGCGGTTTCTCATGATAGCAGATGATTGGAAGTACTATATTTATTGCGAGATTGGATTGATGAGATTTAGGTTTGCTTGTTTTTCAACATTTCTACACTATTTATAATTTTAATGCATACTTTTTTTTACATACCTACTTAAGATTCACGGTTTTAATGTAAGTATATTTACTTTAATTCATTAAAAAAGTTTGAACACTGAATATCTTAGATGCATACCTAAGTTACCTCTATATTACTGATAGACTTTGATTAATTTGAATGTGAGTAAACATGTGTAAATTATATTTAAATCTTAAATCTTAAATATATGATATATCTATACTAATATTATAAAGCTGAAGAGTTTGTTTGTTTGTTTGAACGCGCTAATCTCAGGAACTACTGGTCCGATTTGAAAATTTCTTTCAGTGTTAGATAGCCCATTTATCGAGGAAGGCTATAGGCTCCTTTTTACCGGTACGGGAAGTAGTTCCCACGGGATGCGGGTGAAACCGCTGGCAGAAGCTAGTCTATACTAATATTATAAAGCTGAAGAGTTTGTTTGTTTGTTTGAACGCGCTAATCTCAGGAACTACTGGTCCAATTTGAAACATTCTTTCAGTGTTAGATAGCCCATTTATCGAGGAAGGCTATAGGCTACTTTTTATCCGGGTCCGTGCCGAGGTTCCCATGGGATGCGGGTGAAACCGCTGGTAGAAGCTAGTAGGATATATTTGAATTAGACTTACATGCTTATAAAAACGTTTATCTACGTTATATGAACTGGAATGGTTTTTAGTTCCTTCCTTGTCAAAAATAACATTTAGGTATTTTGAAATAGGTAATTATATTAGACTAGCTTAAGCATTTCAACTTTCATTTAAGTCATTTTCATTTAGTCATTAAGTATTTCTGCTTTATTTTTATTCAGTAGCTTTGGTGTGAAAGCGCGACGAATATAGACATACAGACAGAGCATTTTCACGTGTGTAATATTAGTAAATATTTTCATATTTTCGTTTAAGGCAAATTATACTGTTCTTCCATATTTTATTTAACGCGAGGTTATTAAAAATATTTCAATAGCAAAAAAATTGTCAACAGCGTTTTTTGCAGGTAAGTATTGTTTCCTTGTAAAGCTGATACAGATAAAATTGTAGCAGAGAAAATCTTTAGAGACCTTTTTGAATGTGCATATTTTGTATCGTGTTTGATCGTTTCAACTTTGATAGTACATACTCAATCTTCGAAAAAAGTCTACAAAAAACCAGTAAATCAAACGCCCAAACATACAAAAAAAAAAAAAACAAAAATCTACATTAACCCCATACGGTAGTTCCTTAGTTCAGAATAAAAAACAAAGGGCCGGGGGCCAGTCATAAATATCGCGATTGAGTCATTACGTCATTAGCCAGGGGCGGACTCGCCGCCGAATAATTAAAAACATATAAACCCGACACGGATTACCTTATCGCGACGATCGTTCATTTTTATTTAATAGTTCGTGTTAAACTTACACGGGTATTAGGAATTTAAGATTTTTAGATTGTTAGAACAAATGGGCGGTAGTTTGATGGGTTTGTTTTTGTTAATGTTTCGTTTTTTTTTTTTGGTTGTTGTTGGCTTTTGGTAGTGATTTGTTATGTGTGTTATTGCCTTTTTAAATTGGCGGTATTTTAAGATTTCTTTACCATGTAGGTGGTATGTCAAATACTTAACTGCGAATCAATACCCACCAATTTATAATATAAAAATAGGTACCTATGCCTACATAAAGACAGCATAGTGTAATATTGACTTTTCATATCATATTGTATCTATACTAATATTATAAAGCTGAAGAGTTTGTTTGTTTGTTTATTTGAACGCGCTAATCTCAGGAACTACTGGTCCGATTTGAAAATTTCTTTCAGTGTTAGATAGCCCATTTATCGAGGAAGGCTATAGGCTACTTTTTATCCCGGTACGGGAAGTAGTTCCCACGGGATGCGGGTGAAACCGCCGGCAGAAGCTAGTGTAAGTATAATAAAACTCGAATCACCTCATTACCTGTATTGCAAATACAGCACTCTATTACAAGACAGTGACACTACTTTTATCACAAACCGCAAGACCAGTAGCCAGTCTTGCAACCACAAAATCAATTACAATCAGCTTCTAGCAATACCAATAAAACAAAACACGGTCGAAAGCAAAAATATTAGTGTTGACCACGGAGGAAGGAAAGATAAGTGGAGACGCCAAGGCAAGTAGGTCAGGCGCCTTCTTGTAGGTCAAAGAAGGTACGTTAGACGTGACCAAAATGATCATCTACTAGTAAACGAGGCTTTCGGCTCCCTTGAGTCATCTGTCAAAGATTGGTCTAGATTGATTGGTGTTTTAGTTTTATATTAATGGTCAGGTTTAATAGAAGGCGTATGAGGAAGTAAACAGTAATATTCCTCGTCCCCCGAACAGCCGCATTTTGGCGACGCTATTTTCTTAGATTTTCCATTATATCATTTTGTTTTCCATGGGGCTGGCCAACAAAAGCATAGCGATGCTTTAAAACCTCGTAAGTGAAGAGACATAACTGTGTAGAAAAAAGATATAGGAGTGCTTTGCAACATCATCTTCCTAGGAATGCAATAAAATAATTTAGAGCCAAATTGCTTTTCCGGGGTTTTCATCAAGTTTTCTCTGTAAGACGACGACACGAAGGAATTTTCAGCATTATAAAATAGACATAAGGGGTCATTGTAGAAGTATATTCTCTTTAGTCTAAATATACGAAAATAATACTACAGCTCTCAAGAAATATCTTTGCCGCTCTTAGTCAGCCAATTGTTGCCTTGTACATCCACTTGCACTGTTTGCATTTTGACTATTTTGTTTTGTAGGTAGTCAATAGCAAAAGCACAAACAAAGTTACCTACTACATACATATAAGGACTTTCCTGTAATTAAACATGTTAATTCCACTGTGTAGATACATAAACCCGTGGCACATCACAGCCACAGACTGGTCCTAAGAAGGACATGTGCGACAAGGATGGCTTCGTAAAGGTTGAAAGGAGAAAGAAGAGGCCACCTTGCAGGAATCAGTGCGGTACCGCACAAACTGGACCCAACATCCTGCTGCGTCCTGCAGTACCAACGACGCAGTTGTACGTGTCCCGTCTACATCACACCACGACGGTGGAGCAGATCGTGGAGTATGTCCGGTCCAAGACCAACTGGACCTTGAGGGTGGCGAAGTTGGAGTCGCGCCACAATACGAACTTCAATTCGTTCATGGTGCGAGTTCCAACTCATCACATCGACACATTCCTCAAGGAAGAGTTTTGGCCGAAAGGTGTCGTTTATCGGAGGTTCCGAGGATGGCTACGCGACACCTCGCAGCGTAACACGACGCCGACACTTCGTGTGCATTAGTTTTAAGTTACTTATATAAAATATGTATTAGTATATGTTTTAATGTTATAATATTTGTGTATTGTATTTTTCTATGGGCCTTAGATGCCTGATTCAAATAAATAAATAAATAAAAAAAAATAAAAAAATCTAAGAATAGAAATTCTATTTTAGCAAATCTCATAGCCGACCTACCGTTATATGTATTTACTTAAACTTATTTAAATAAATGAAATGAAGCGTCTTTACAATTCACACAGTCGATCCTAATTCACATCACTCCGCTAATATGTTAAAAATATTTCATTAACGTGACGTTAATTACACATCTACGTAGTAATGTATCATTTGACATCACAAACTAGTCGGAAGTCAACGTGTAATCCAAGTTTATCCCTAGCAAGCAACGGCTGTTACCAAATTAATTTATTGAACGGTCCGCTAACGGTACCGCTGAAGACTCTTCTGCCAGTCACACAATCCACTCACGACCAACTCTGAAACACAACGAACACAGCACCGCCAAACCAAAATCAACCGCAACACAACGACTATAGAACTCATTTCAACTTACACACAAAACAACATACGGCCAACAAACGCAATGTAGCAGGCAGTAAATAAACAGTTGATACTGACTACACATCATTACATCAAAGAGATGAATAGCCATTGTGATAGGACATTGCACTTTATAGAGCAGCGAATACGTGTCAGAATCAACTGCGTGGCGGTTGCAGGAGTTTCTTATCGAACAGTGGGTTAGTGGGCGCGAGCGGTGCCGGGTCAAACGCTTAGCAAACAACCACGGACGGATTCGTCTTGGCGTATATTTGCCGGCATCACCGTGAAATGGTTGCAAAAGCTCGCGGTACTACGGCATTGTGTGGGATGCATTTCGTTCCACGGAAACCTGCGGTGTAGCCTTGCTTGTTCTGTGAAGAAAATAGCGCGTAAAATAATATGCTACATAAGCCAACAGGTAGGAGTGTAGCTAAGGCTCCTTATTTGAAACACTTTCATTGGGTCACAATTACATTGAGTTTTAAGGACATACTTACTTATCATTCTATGTACACTGTCAACATTATCATTAAACATCTTTCTTCCCTCAGATATTCCTATCAGTCACACTACAATCAAAGAATCAATCCAATTCGAAGATGCTAGTTACGATAAAGTAATTGATCACTGAAAAACGTAACTAATTCAACCTCGTCCAACCAACTTTGAGCACTCCGAAGTTTTATATTGACTGCAAATTCTGAGAAGCAAATAATAGATGTTGGTCAAGTTCAAATTGAAATCGAACACTTTAAATACCTACTTCGATTTACATAGGACGTTCACAAGTATTATTTTTACGATAAGCGGTCAATGACTGGGGTAAATCGATTTCCAAATTAAGATCAGCTTGGTTTTTTGATACATTTCAATTCTCATTTGATTCGCTGCGATTTTTCAACTTAAAAATCTCTAAACTTCTGTGTGCGATACCCAAAAATAAGGGATTTGAAGTTAACCTATAAACCATTTAACAATTATTGTAAGTACTCAAAAGAAACAACGGTAACTAAACAAACGAATTACACAAACCTCCTCATTCCAAGATAGCTGTTAATGCCAACAAAAATAAATCGGAAGCATCTTCAAAACGGCCCAAAAATAATCACCCATCAATCAGAAAGTTTGGATCTATAAAAACCTTCTTTGTGGCCCTGGCCGCCTATAATTGGTACGTAAAAAACAAAAGTAGAAAATTTATAACGAGACGAAACTCCCAAATCACGCTGTTTAGTGCAAAATTATAGTGTTTTAAAGAAAACGTTTAGGCGTTTGTATTGCTGTAATGAGAGGGTATTAAGTGGATGGGAGAGAGCCGCAATCTATTAGCTGAGCAAAAACTGAGCTTAATTTTACACCTGTTTACCTTTAATTCTAAAATTATGGCAGCAATGGCTTGATCCTGTAAATATGCTGTTGCATATAGTTTTGTACAACTTTCCTACTTGAAGAAATGTGATGCTGTACATGATCTTTCAAACTATATTAAGTTCCGTAAGGTAGATGCATTGGGAACATGGATAACTTAAGTTCAGTTCTTATAATCTGTTGAAAGCTACTACCTTTCTCGGAAACCAAATGTCTAACACAGTTCTTGAAACCAAGCATCGAAAGTACTAATTACATTTTCAATCGAGTAAGTCGAATACCTAGTAAATTGTTTTTATCGCTTGATTTATTCCCAGATTCGTGTCTGGTCTCAACTTTCGCAATTCGATGAACATCAACCGAGTAATGAAGAATTGCTGAATTCCTTCAAGTTCCATTAGTAGCGTTAATATATTGTAATTCAAAAGGTTCAAAAGGTATGCTCTTTGAACCCGTACTTCACATAAAATTATGTTTCAGGAATGCAAACCATATCATACTTATATAGACTCAATTAAGTCTTGAGAGCGTGCGGGCTGCAAGTTTAATTTCTTGACAAGACCTACAATCAGTTTTCTCAAATTCACCTAATGTGTATTAGCTTTCCCGTAGATTTTCAAATCATGAGCATTCTATCCAAATATATGAAGTCACCAGGCCGCAATGGATATCTGAAGAGCCACGTCAACGGACCTCCTTGTTGAAGCAGTTCTGCAGTCTCTGGTACACCTCAGCTAGCACCTCAGGGCGGGTGTGGGGCGAGGGAGGCAGGGGTGACGTCACGCCGTGGGTGCCGACACGTCGCTCGCCGTCACGCTCCACAAACAGCAAGGTTGCCGCAGCCTTGACGCCGGCCCACATTGCGCACCGGCTCAGAACCGACTTTTTGTACTAAATACTATATCTCTGGTGTGAACATCTTCCGGTCTCTGAATGCCTGGTAACTGAGTCATGGCTTGCCAAATACTTGCTGATTATGATAACTGTTATCGGGCAGTGGTTGAAAGTGAAGTCATCAACTGGTTATTCGAGTGAAACTTTTTGGTTACTGCTTAGTAAGAATTTCAGCGGAGTTTTGCTTAGTATGTCGGGGTCGACCTCTAGGTTAAGCGACTACAACAAAATATGTCAGAAGTGGAAACAAATTCAATATCACAAGCATCGACAGCCTGATGATTAGGGTAGTCATTGCAACGGTAAACTCAAGGTGAAGTATTACTTGCTTTAAGTTTTTCGGCTTATACAAAAAGACCAATCAATTTGCAAAATCACGTAAGATCATACACTTAAACTGGCAGTTTATAACAAAACTGCACTTGACCAGTTCGTGTTCATCGGTTCCAGTAAAACCTGTAACGATAAAATAATATTTTTAGTATCGTCATAAATAAAAACATCAAACTCTGTCTCCGCGGGCACATACATCACAGCCTCGTTTACTATACGTACTTGTGAACTTTTCACAGCACAAATCTTATAAAAGGGTTATGAAATCAATTTTTATTTTACTATCACTAAATGCATCGGCACTTTCAAGTGTCACTTTATTCTTAGAACAAAGCTGTTTACTCATATGCTGCGGTAATGACTAGATATGTATAACACAGCTGCAATTAACAAAGGCAGGCCAAGATCAAATGACATGTCCATAAACAAACAGCAACCATAAAAACATCAACAAATCGTTTAGTAGCGAGAAAATAAGCAATAAAACAATTGCAGATCTAGTAAAATGTTTTCAAATTTGGAACGTCCCTTGGTCGGGGCATGGCTAATCAGACCAGACAATGGTGCCAGCGTGAAAGCATCATAAAGCTACGGGACCCTGCGAGGCTCCGTCCAAAATATTTACGGCGCGTGACAAACGCACCGCCTTTGTCTTGGGAGGACTGTCTCGGCGATTCGTCACGGTTAATCTTCGGACTACGTTGCAGCAGACATGTGCGATGTGTTACGGAGAACAGCATTTGACGCGAGGATCGATCGTAAAACTACGAGACGATATCTCACTGTTACCAACCAGGTATAACTCGCTCATGGAATAGAACTTGGGTGTCCATTATGTAAATATGAAGTAATACGCCTTGTGAAGTCACTTTTTAACATAGCGGCGTTTGCAGCAAAAACTAGCAATTATAGCAATGTAACCACAACATAAAACATGGCCATGGCCTCTACTGAAACTATCTTGAGGTAATCGCAGTATGATTCCATTGATAGGCTTTTTAAACAGTGATGCTTCTAGTTCTACACTGAAAACTACTGCATTGAGCATCAATACAGTCTCTTTAGTCCAGCAAAAGAAAATAGGTATGTCCAAACAAAAAAGAATAGTGAGGTAAGTGTCAAATATATTTTCTTTTTTTGTCTTAACATCTAATTTATTTTTTGCTTTCACTCTTGTTATGTAAGCATTCCATCACGACAAATCGATCTTTCCTCATCGGTAGTCCGTCATATGGACCTTATTTAACCAGCCAGTCACTTGCTTTAATATTAGGGGTTAAAGTATGAAATTGCCGTTTTATTCTAGTAGGTTTTTGAATTGCCATAGAGTCTTCATGGTTTGAGGTTTTCGAATGAAACTTTTTTCACGTGATTTCTGTGATGTTCTTCTTTTAAAAAATGTGAAACATTTGATTATCGATGTTCAATTGTTTTTGTTATTCAACTTAAACAAGAAAGATGGACACTGCGAAAATTTGAGTAATTTTTGAATATGAATTCCGACGCGGAAGTAAACGGCAGAAACAGCCCGCAATATCAATGCTGCATTTGAAGAGGTGTCTGCTAATGAACGCACCGTGCGATTTTGGATTAAACGCTTTCGTGGTGGAAACTTCGACTTGAAGAACGAGCCATGAAAAAGACCGCCTGACAGGTGATTAACGAGAAATTAAGAGAGACGGTGAACGCCGATCCTAGTCAAACTACCCAGATACCCAGCCGAAGACGAATAATGTTGAAAAAATTAGCAGTAAAACAGCCACGACTCATGAATCGACCTTCACCGTTATTGCTCCATGACAACGCGAGGCCTCATACAGCAAAAGAAACCGTTTTAACTCTTCAGGAACTGCAGTTGGAAACTATTCGTCTTCCTCCATATTCGCCAGACCTTGCTCTAACGGACGACCATTTTTTTTTGTGATTTGGACAATTATCTGCGTCACAAGAAGTTTCTTTCCAGGAGGCAGATCAAAATTCTTTCACACAGTTTGTGCAGTCTAGATCCTCAGAGTTCTATCGTAACGGCATAAATGACCTTCTTATTAGATGGCCGCAATGTATAGATAATAATGGCAACTATTTTGATTAAATAAGTTTGTTAAAAATTAAAAAAAATTACAATTTAGATTTTCAGTACAAATCGGCAATTTCATACTTTAACCCCTATTATTTGTGTGTTCTAGATCGCTTGCTGCATACTCTTTAGTAAAAACTTCTTCGAAATCCAGTCTGCGATATTCTATGTCAGTCTATCGACTATTGCTGCCTCCCTCAACAACCACCATCCCAGTCTTAAGTGTTAACATACAAATATCAAATCAAGCGAGTAGGCTGACTAATTATGACCTCATGGTAAGCCAGTACTTCGCACATCGTCTTCAAGTTTCTTCATTAGATAGTCTATTAAAATACCCGTATATTTAACAGCTTGTGATGCTGCTGGGCTTGACCGTGTGAACGCAAAGTTCTTACCCAGCTTTGCTTCTCTGTAGTTGACTAACTTTACCACAGTCTAATTCTAATCCATAATATCCTCATTTGAATTTTTCAGTCAGTTTTATCTAGCCCTTTTATCACTGAAAAAGAAAACTAAAATTCAAACTTCAAAACAAGAAACAATGGAATGCTTTTGATATTTTAATTTAGAAATGGAACACCAGAGACCACATATGTGGCATTCAGGCCTTTCCGCACAATTAGAAATTATTCATTTGTTTCGCAACAAAAATTCCTAGAACACATGCCTGTAACTAAAATTCCTCAAGATTTTCAAAATATACGGTACTGCATGGGTGTTTTGTCTTATCGGTAATTAAAAGTAAGCAGCTTTTATGAGAAATACCTATAAGTTTTTAATGCCTGTTGCAAAGTAAATATGACGAGAACACAATGCTATTATCTGGCTCATAGATCAAAGATAGCACGTGCTAACACATAAAGCTGATGATATTAAAGAGTTATCGTGACTCGGAGCGAATAAAAAACAAACAAACTGAAACACTTTCGGTTCTTGTTGCCTTTCATTGGTCGAATGTAGAATGTTCGTCTGTTCTTTAGAAAGGTTCTAACATGGTCTAAGCTGTGTCGTTTTTTTTGCAAGATACTGTAGAACGTGGTGTTGGCGTAAGTATTTTCATTGATTTATTTTATACTACAAAAGTAGGTTTAGAATAAAAATGCACAATTCTTCCTTATTCCTTATATTCAAGTGCATACGTAACTCTTTGTTGCATTTATTAGCAAGTATCAGAGAAAAATTATATTAAACCCAACTGCAATACTTTTTCAATAGGTACAAACCATGAATTAAGTACGGTCCGACAAAAAAGTTATATAGATAATACAGGAATCAACTGGTGCAACCCATAAGCATACGCGATTGGATGCACGAGTGAAGCCGCAGGCAGCTGTAGCTAGCTATAAAACCAACCACTGCTGTGAAAGTTCACACAACAATTTAGGTTTTTAACACCAAGCTGCCACTGCAGCGGGGCTCATTAAGGCACAAAAATACGTCCCAACGTATCGCTAATCATTTTATTGTCTTCACGAATTATTGGAAATACTTGAACCGTAAGAACCATAAAAATAAATGCTCACTAGATAATATGAAGTACGTATTTTTAATGAGCCAAAACAAGTTTGCTTATTTATAACCTAAGTTTGCCAAAATAGAGCTTTTATACTACCATTATTTGAATAGATGTAGCTCTTGAAACTTAGAACATAAACATAATTGATTCCTCAAACAAAAGAATAACAAAGAGATACCGATCAAACATTCACTGTAGAACCAGCGGCACAAAAGCTACCCACGTGTAAAGTGATAACTTATCATTTTATCGCCAAGCCAAACATTTCATCACGAGACAATTTTCCATCTCGTACACTCAGTTAAAAAAACGACCTCCATCTCGAATGTCATTTGCACGCCGTGCCGTTGAAAAAGCAATTATTTCAATATCTCGATGCCGGCACCCAAGCCAACAAAAAGTGATCTGAGCACGCGCGCCACTGTGACCGAACGCAAGAAAGTTTGGAGGAGCCCCGAAGGACATCGACGTCGAGTCGATAAACTACGTGGTATGTATACATAATAGGTGGGATTAGGTACTTAAACGTTGTTGTTTCTTTGACGTGGCTATTATGTATCGCACATGTGTGGTTTGGTTTATAGCGCGTTATTGGCGTTGCTAATCGCGCCCTCAGTCTGTCTTTCGTGGAATGGGACGTCTCGTTGTGTACAAGTCTGCGTTCAAAGGCCTTTTGTATGGGTGTATAAGAGGAATATCAATATAGTTATCACATCGTTGTATAGATAGAATCTAAGATCAAGGAAACATTTTACGATTTTAATGTTGATGTCTAAAGTCAGACTTCAGCCGGACTCATAACTTCACAATATGTATGTAGGTACATTTGAAATACTTGATAGATTTAAGTTCTCTTGAAATAACAAAAACTGTATTCTAAGCTAAGTATAAATATATACCGCAGCAACATCATAGCATTCCTTTCAAAAACAACAATACGTAGCGTACACCGTAATACACTAATCACAGCTAGATTTACAATCATAATAAGTACGCCTCAAACGATAACTGTACCAATCACAATTGAAGATGAAAAAAATTCATTGTCCTCAGCCTGTTCCAGTCTAATGGTCGAAATAGTTCGAACAACGAAACAAATAGGAATAATATGGCTTCCGCTAATCAATTATATTTTTTATTTATTAAAGAAAAAAAAACAGTGTCGCTTACAAGGTTTACTGGCCGATTAGACACGTATAGTGATAAATAAAATAACAGACGCCAACCGCAATAATTCTCCGATAGTTATGCCAGTTATGCATACCGATTGCTGTTTATTTTTTAGGTGATTTATTATTGAAATAATTAAGTAAAAGTGTTTGTGGTGTTGGTTGAAATTGGGTAAAATATATTGCGTGTGTTGAAATGTTGGTTTAGAAATTGGATGCAGTGGAATGCAAAACCGATTATCGTGTGAAATTATAGGTACATTGTCGGCAAGGAGAACTTACATTTATTTGCCTAACTAGTTTTGAGACTGAAACAAATAAATACCAGTATTAACACATTTACAACCTCCATCCACAGTTTCTTCCCTAACAAAGAGATTCCTGCTCAACCCATAAAGTAGCACCAGCATGAAAATACTACAAGTTAGTGCATTTGTATTATTTTACGTGGCGCGAGCCGGTACTACCCTGTTTTTGTTAAGTGGCAAACATTTGTGAGTGTCACTCGAGTGACAATACATCGACGACATCGAGTGGTCCAGTCCAACTCGACGCCTCTACCATTTGTCCACACAATTACTTTAGTAAACAGACAAAAATCGTATAGCAAATCGCATAGCGTAATCGATTTGTGCCTCCTTAATGCCATTGTAAAATTTTGCATAAGTAATCCAATTGCGAATTTGAGGCTATCGATCATTTTGTGTGTGGTTTAAAGTGTCAGTCGTGCAAATTCGAAATATATCGATTAGCAAGTGGACCACTCTATAAGGAAAAGTTTACCGAATCGGTAGACCACTCTAAAACTGTGCAGCAAAAACTGTGTTATGCAAAATTACCTATTACATCGTTAGCGTTGGTGAATTGCAATTCTCTCTTGTATTTATTTAATTTTAAGTAATATTATTATAATCCTAACTAATATTATAAATGTGAAAGTAACTCTGTCTGTCTGTCTGTCTG
The DNA here is from genome assembly GCA_963856015.1 of Helicoverpa assulta. Lineage (NCBI taxonomy): Eukaryota > Metazoa > Arthropoda > Insecta > Lepidoptera > Noctuidae > Helicoverpa > Helicoverpa assulta. Next base: position 4,573,296 of record CAWLCW010000008.1, read on the forward strand.
TCTTTCTGTCTGTCTGTCTGTCTTTTCTTCACGCCTATACTACTGAACCGATTTGTGTGAAATTTGGTACAGACATAGTTTGGAACTTGAGAAAGGACATAGGATAGTTTTTATTACAAAAAAATATAAAAATAAAAATAAAATTTATTTCGGACATATAGCGCCATCTATTGGTCAAACCAAAAATCACTATTCCACGCGAACGAAGTCGCGGGCAAAAGCTAGTAATTACATAAAGTATTTATTGCCTAGGTAAGGCCGTGTTTCTATGTTTCGTATAGTTAATGGAGACCCTACCCCGAGAAACCTGCTGTTTTAGCATAAAATTGCTTCATTAGACACAGACCACTTTGAAAAGGGCAACACAATGCAGTTCCATAAATTATTCTGCTGCTGTCACCCCTACTGCACTTGGGATTTTTTTACCAAAACTGCCAATCGGGAAACACCCTGCACATTTTGCTCGTTTCTAATTAACTACATTACTACGGTTTAATGCAGTTTGACACAAGATTAAAAATAATTAGACCCAAAAGATAAACACTGGAGGGGTCATGAAATTGCATGCATCTACATAATATGTTCTACAGTAGTCGTTTCCCGATAGATACCTCATACGGGTATGCTGATTATGACACCTATTTACCCTGATATAAACAAGTGAAAGCTACTACTGAACTTGTCAATGTCATTTTCTTTTTTTAATATTCACCATACCACGAAACCAAGAAGTTTAAAACAAATAGTGTTTAAGGCAAACCAGCCAGCACTTTATTCGAATTCCGAATCACAGAAGGTAACTTATGGTAGGGCCTCTGTTCGTAACGGGACGGATTGCAAGTATGTCGGCCGCCAATCACACAGTGTCGCCTACCAACTATGTACTTTAGAAAGTACTGTAACCGACTTGTGACCGTTGACATTGTATATAAACGTTCTAGATTCTGATTCTGCATTCGAAGTGTTTAGGCAACGTTGGAGTGAGTAATGGTTGGTGAGTTAGTTGTAGAAATGTGAGGATTATAGTAGATATTTATCCTGGAGAGAATGACTTTATTAAGTAGGTGCAGGTAAGTTGAAGTTCTATGTTGGTCTAGTGGTCGCAAGCGCGGCTGCTGTGCTCGAGGTCTCGGGTTCGATTCCCGGGTCGGGCCGAAATTGCTTTGTGGGTTTTCTTAAACTTTCACAAAGCAGCCCGTAGTCTGGAAGTTGGTGATTGATTCACCCGTGCATCGGAGAGCACGTAAATGTCGGTCCTGCGCCAGATCTCTTTCCGGTCGTGTCGGATTGCCGTCCCATCGGGTTATGAGAGTGAAGGAATAGGGAGTGCACCTGTGTCTGCGCAAATGCTCGTGCACTATAATATGTCCTGCGCAGCTGCCTGATCTCCTTAAATGAGAACAGCCGCCGTGGCCGAAATCGGCCGTGGACGCCATTATGTTCTGAAATAAGAATACAGCCCTTTTGAATTAATAGTTAAGGTTTAGAAATATACAATTGCGTCTTTGTTCACGCAGTCTCAAACATTAGTCAATAAACATAATATATTGAGGTAGGTAATGAAACGCAATTGAAAGAAACCAAACACCAATTATATTATGACTGCTTTAGCACTTATGCATCTCTCGAAGTATACCACAAGTCCCATACTACACCAATGAAAAAAAAAAAAACAAAACAAAATCAGCAAAGTACAAACCCGTCACGTTACCATCATAGAGGTATAACCCCCAAATTTCGCACCTGCCGATCACCAATCAAACAAAAAACAAACGCGACCTTATCGTCCAAAACACGGATAGCCGTTGATTATTGGCAGTTTGGCACAGTCATGTTGCATTACAGTAGACACACAATAAAGTCCTCGGCCAACCAACGTGCTGTCACCCACGGAAGAGAAAACGTCAGATACGTCGAACTGGCATGATATATGATAAATGTTACTTGTAGATGCCAATGGACAAGGACCTTTGGTTCGCTAGATTGGGCTTGTTGTAGAAGTTTGTTTGTACTTCTAGATGGTTCTCTAATGGCAGAAGAACTATTGTATGAAACGCAGACAGGTATTGTTATACTTGCCTACGCCCGAGAGCCTTTTCTTACGTTTCAATTTACTGTACTGTTGACATAATTTGTCTAGACGCTTTACGCTCAAAATGAACTACCAAAAGACCATCAAATGTTACACAGGTCGCCACAATATCTAAAACAAAACAGCATCAAATAGCCGTAAAAAGATATCCATACACTTGTAATACCCAAACCACAAAATGGCTCATCCAGTACCCATACAGCCTCGTCGTGCCAATCAACCGCGTGCCCAATGCAGGTCGGTCGACAGCGAGGTTAGAGCTTGCCGATTCCTTAATTGCCGTGACGTTTTGGTGTCACATACCACTCTCGGTACCACGCTACTTAAATAGGCTTTAGTAGCACTACGTGTAAAATCTAACCGTTGCAACACACAGCTTCTATTTGATTTCTGACAAGGACGGCGTGATGAAAATTGCCCGTTATTGGCTCATTAAAATTTGTGTCTCTCTCCTTGAATGTTTGATTGATGTCTTGAAATAAAGAATCAACAGTTATTTTCTGGATTTTAACGCTTGTTTTATTTGTGTGTAATTGATGTTTGAAATTGCTTTTGGTTTATTTAAAGACCGATGCAATGTGTTCAGCTGTTTAATGATGCACTAACCTTGAGAATATGCTAGTGTTTCACTTCTAGCTTTATTTATTAACCTCAAGATAATACGAATCATTGACCTTTATTGGTGCAACCTTTAACAAGTCATTATTTCATATCGCTAACGAGACTAAATGACACAATCATATTTATTGCTCCAACGCTAAACGATGGTGCCTAAATAAATAACATTGGAATCTATAAAAAGTGTGTTCAAAACAAAATTATTTTGGTAAAGGGTAACACATTCACACATTAGGGACGCCACTCGACGCGTCTCCCGGTAATTATTTAAAAGTTTCGCCCTGACACTGGCTGCTGCTTCTTTGGAGATTTTCTTTTTTTATTTTTAAATTTGGAGTGTCGTGAGCGTTAAGTAGTATTTATGCGGTCCCCAGCGGCGCGGAGGTGGTTTGGGCGCGAAATCAACTTGATGCGACCTGTGATACGGGGTAAGTTATTTAATTTAATTTTCTTATTTTAGCTTTATATTAAAGAAAAATAAAGGGAAATTGTAAAAAAATATAGAATGATCTGACTTTTTACGCTGATGTTTAAATAACATGAGGTACGTTATTTTTCAATCCCAGTTATAACAAATAGAAATAGAAATATGCTAAATACCAACACAATGCGAGAAAAGATTCTATTTGCCGATGCGAATCTTATCAATGCAAAGCACCATACTTCTGAGAACGCGGATTTGAAATACAAAAAATATGAAAAGCGACTTATCCCCCTGTGCGCAAGACAGCGGTATAAATTCTGCGCGGACACTTGGGAGCGGATCGCCAAAGCTAATTCTGTTGTGATTAATGCTCCTTGCACATTTCCACCGCCTAGCTGATACTCACCAACTTACGCGAACACGGAAAACATACCAAAACAGACCTTAACACCCCCCAATTAAGGTGCAGGACACCAAAATATCAACGCAAACAATATATTTGTTCTATATGAGTGCTTAAAAGTAACTCGCTACTGGCCGTTCGCGTTTCTCACGCAACTACCGACGATTAAATAAGGGAACGTGTTGTAATATTAAAAACACTTGTAGCCATTAATGAAAACCCATTTCGTACAATAATCGTGTCGTTTGTACTTAATTCAGAAATACTCGGGTACTTAATTTTCGACGTAATCCATGTGTCACATGTTATTTATTATGTGTTAGTAATGTTTTTTAGGGTTCTGTAGAGAAACTAGGATTATGTACATCTACATTGATGTTCTTGTCGCGGTTCCACAGCCTTTGTTATAGACTATGTTGTTTGAAAGATCTTCAGAACGATCTTCATCGAAGATAATGTATGCATCCAATCTACGTGCCCAGATTCCCAAACTTTATCTTTGCGTAACTACAAGATTTAATGATGAGTTTTAAAAGCTGTAGCCAAGCCATTTCTCTTACATTACATTGATTACATTATTACAAACCATTACTTTTATTTGAGTTAACAAATTATAATTTTTGTCATAAAGGATTGGCCATCTTCTAGTTCTAGTTCTTCTAGTCTAGTAGTGAAGAACGCCGTTTTAACCCTAAACTCCTACATCCGCACAAATCAAACCACTTCACACTTTAGGAAGTTTATTAGCATAAAGAAATTATTATAGGTAGGCAATAATTTCCATGGTATGCCTTGCTACAAATTGGGGGCCAGAGATGGTGCGATAAGTGCACCACTGGACTCCAATAATGAAATAATTTGAGTCTGTCACTCTTTGTTTTATTAATGAGATACGGAATCGGTGGCCTTACGTGACTTGCAGGCAAATAGGGTTAGTTTTAATGACCCTTTTTAGGAATTCATTGAAGGTCGAAATATGATTTATGGGTTGTGCTGTTTTTCATAGGCGCAGTGTATGCCATAATTATTTGGTTTGTCTTAATATGTGCGAAAGTTGAAATGACAGACATGTTTATTTACCTTTGAAGGAATTGTCAATCTATTATAAATAGTAATAAATTAAAATGCCGTCATAATGTTTGAGAAAACTTCGTAATGGTAATACTAACATTCCCCCGTGCTTAATTTACCAATATTTTCCTCAATAGTTTACTTGGTTTGTAACTCGTAGGTATTTAAAACCATCTTCACTCATCAGGTATAACTATTAGGGTCGGTTCATATCTGACGGAAAATGCGTCGAGCGTATCGTAAATGTATGATCGACGCACTAACGCATCATCGTTGTGTGTGATCCACCATCATGTGAATGATTGAATGTTTTACCGTATATTTGTCAGTCCTGACGTTACGCGACCGATGATACGCGACGCATATTCCGTTAGATATGAACCGACCCTTAGTGCATTAACCCTCACTACATTTTTTACAAAAAAAAACTTAAGAAAATATTAAAAACTTCATCGAGGCGTCGTTAAATTAATTAATTCTAGCTTTTTTGGTTTCTCTTTTTGCACAGAGTACATCAAGAGATTTTTTCTTAATTTACCTAGCTCAACTAATAAGTATGAAGATTAAATAAATACTTTTTGTTTAATAAACCGAACGTGGGCGCGTCTTGTCTGTGGCAAATAGGATACCTGTCTGAGGAGGTACTTTATCATAGAGATTATTATTTATGAAGGTTTATAAATTATTATTTGATAATTGTATTTAAGTAGATTTTAAATATTAAACATCTATGAGTATCGCTATTGCACACTTGAATTAGTCTAAGTATGATAGGAATTTATTCTAGTCATAATAGTGGGGACAATCAGGTGTAAGTACCTACGCTTACAAAAAGTTCAACAAAAGGCAATAGACTAATAGAATAAAGATTTCATGTAACTTCAACTACATTTCTGATATTGAGCTCGCTATAGGCATATGTAGTATAAGTCATATCTAACTTTGCAAGTTTACTACGAGAGCTATACAGTATATACTCTAACTCTGATATTATGCTTAGTCATCTTTGCGTACGCAAAGAAAGCAAGCTTTCTGTTTACTACACAAAAGGTAATACGTTTCTATTATAAATTATAGATGAAAAAATAAACTTATTCTAAAATAGTCATTACGCAGTGATTACGAAATAATCTAATATTTACGTACATTAGATTCCGTGATACGATTCTAGAGGTGATTATGACGCAATCGATCATTCCCAATCGATACATATCGCTCACATCGATCTACGTAATCGAATAGAAAACGAACATTTATCATAAAAAGCAGGCTTCCGCATGCCTCCAAAAAGTTTTCTACACATAATTTCATATAAATTACTTAAAATCAAAAGGGATATTAGAGTCCTAATGATCGATTTGCATGTTAAGCGGGTTTCCTAACTTATAATATTATTTTATTTCCTACCCCTCGGTGGGCGGTATTCGTTTAACTGTAATACGTCAACACACATTCGGATAGTTATAATAATCGATGTAATAATTAAGGGAACAAATCACTTTTTTAGAACGTTGCAAGTTTGGCCCAATTCTCACGATATGTCATGTGGCTGTTTTAGAATTTTAGATTTGGTGTGGGCGTTTCAAGTATTGTATACCTGCTGGGCTGTCTATCAATTATGTATGTATATTTCGCCTTGTATATGTATATGTTCTGCGTTTCATTGAGGCGTATGGTAAAGTAAGAAAACACCAAAAATCTGCAACAAGGTTTGGGATTTTCAGGAAAACGTTGATGTTTCTGGAAGCTCCAGTTACAAAGATTACGTCACCTACACGTGCATAGTTTATACATATTTAAATAAAATATATTTAACTTTTATGTAAGTATTAGCCGCAGGGCATGCATTACTGCACAAAGTAATATCTAAGTATGTTGTGATATTTATGCTTGAACACTTGTAATTACAGTGACCCCTTGTCAAGGAGCCGCCGTGCTAAAATATAAGTATAGTATGAATATATTCGTCAAATATCATTAATTTTGATTATGTATGTACTTCGATTAATCTGAATTGCAATTGTACTGTCAGCGCAAAAATATATGAGGACTAAAGCACTGCCATGTAAATTGCACTGTTTATTATACAGCGTTATAAGAACAATCCTCAGTAATAAAAAGTAAACATTTAAGAGTAAAAAATTTTTTTTTTTTTCCAAAGGCAATTTCGCAAAAAAAAAACATGTCAGAATCTGCGAAAAATCAACACATTATATCCATTCCTGAAAATCATTTTTTTTTTGTCCTACTGAAGGACACGAGCTTCTTCTTATACAGAGACGGAATGAGTGTTAACGCTATGAAAAATAAAATAAAATACAATATCTGTGCCTGACTGTACTATTCGATAACTATACTAGCTGGTACATTATAATGCGTTAGCTACCTTCACATGATTGACGTTCGGTTTTAGATGCAACAACGAGTAATGTAATTACAATGTCTTGCAGGAATTTTAACTGGCACTCGTGGGCGGGACTTTACATTTATTTTAACCTTTTTCTATTTAAAATTAATTAACGGGTAGCGTGTAAGTGTGGAGGAGTTATAACTTCATTTGGCTTAGAATTTTTTGGTCGAGATTCGTTGTTGAAAGAAATTTTGGTTTGTCATAGACTCTGTAGTCATTTTCATTAAAATTGGATTTGCTGTCAATCTGATTATTTCCTAGGTAAATTAAGCTTTTATGTTGTAATACTTATAGGACAACGGCCAGCACACTTAAACATGCATCCTGTTAACCAGACACCTTTAATAGGTTCTCAAATACATATGTATTGGTTAATGTTTATTTACATTTTCATAATTAACAAATCATTTACCAATATTTTCTTATACCTAACAATTACTTTGTTGAAATAAAAGTTGATGTGACCTTTCCGCAATATTGTGACGTTTCATCTGTCAAAGTAAACTCTTTTGAGTCGCGTTAGGTAAGATTTGTATAGAATGTGCTGACTCATTAAAATTTAAATAAATATTGATGTGAAGGTCAGTACTGTGCGTATTTCTTGAAGTTCAAGTCTCATAGTTTATTAGGTAATAGTAACTAACGCTACTCTCTTTTTATAACTCTCCACAAAATAGATAGATATTTGGTGTAAGATTCATGCAACTTTTATATGTTTCATTAATGATAACTGTTGGATGTCTAAACAGCCTTGCCGAACTGACAGTCTTATTTATAGTGTTTTAGATCCTCACTAAATTTTTTTGCTTTGTGATATTTTGCTAACTTTGTGCGTGGGCGTATCTGTAGTAATTTTCCTTTTGCATTCGTCTAATTTCATATTCAATCTATACTTAATATTATAAAGAGGAAAACTTTGTTTGTTTGTTTGTTTGGTTGTAATGGTTAAACTCAAAAATTACTGGACCGATTTTAAATATTCTTTCACCATTAGAAAGCTATATTATCTGCGAGTAACGTAGGCGATATTTTATCCCGGTGCGGGCAGTAGCTCCCACGGGACGCGGGTGAAACCGCGGGAAAACGGCTAGTTTAAGATATAGTAACGGTAATTTTACTATTAACGAAAGGCTTGTAATTCATGCCACTAGGCCTAATAAACGTATTTAATATCACAATTAATAAGTACAACATATAATCGACCACCCAGCTAACCCCAAACAGGCCGATGAGCGAACCATTCATAAAATCATAATTACTTGCATTCATTCATAGATAACGGTACAAATATACACGTAAAGCACGCTAATTTTACCACCAATTGAAAATAAATTGACCGGATTATATAAAATCTGTAAATCGCCAATTTTATCTCTGTCACAAGGAGATAAAGTTCATTTTGATGTGTGTTTGGTCGCAGTTTTATGACAAAGCATGCTTATTTTGACTACCTGGGGTACCTTCCTAGAAAGCAGTAATGACAAACTTGGTAATCCTCTGCTGTGGAACATGCGATCTGCAAAGATGGTTTTTAGGGTTGCCAAAATTAATATGATACTTTCTGCAATCTTTCGATCACAAGGATCTTATCTAGATTGGAAACGATGATAGAAATCTAGAGGCTTCTTGAATATTTGCAAATTTTCTAATAAATCATGAACAGTGTCATGCATCCTAATACAGCGTGTCCAAATATTTCATTTGAATTAAAGAGGTTAGTCGATGGAATCGATCGATTCTATAATGCAAAGATTTATTCTGCAAAATATTAAAAATCACTTCGAAATTCAAAATACAACATTTTTTTTCAAGCTTCTCGCAGTTCTCATCAGGCCATGTAGGTACTACTTATCCTGACCTAAAAATAACAATTGACAGTCAATTTCTTTTTCTACCAACCCTAGATACACCTCCAACGCTTTGCATTGCCGCCAAACGATTAGCAATTCGGCGATCACCATTCGACGTTCCTCGGGCGGCGTCACAAAGTCTGCCGAAAGAAACTGCCCTGTACGCCGGAAAGGATTCTTTTTTATATTCCCGCTGTTTTTTGCAGATTACTCCCAGACAAGGGTGTGTTTACCTGCAGAATTAATGTAAGAATTCGCTATGTACTTAAAATGAGGATCGGTGTTGTTTTCTTGAATTTGTAGTTGCAGATAAGTGTAAACAGTTTTGGTTCTTCAGGTATTGGTAAACAGACACGTTGTCTTTATTGATAGATAATTTCATATAGTTGTAAATATGCTTACGTATTTGTGAAATAATATCAACATGTTTCGAAACGAAAAAGGAATTCAAAATATCTTGTTCTTACTTTATAGAGTAGATGTGAAAAACAAAAGCATCACTTTGAATTTAATAAACCCATTATTTAATTCACACTTTTATTACAAACAACATATAAAAGGCAGGATCAATAGCAGATTATTACTGAATTATGTAATATAAACAAGAAACAAGCCATACAAAGGTACGAATCAATTATCGGAAGCCTTTCAAACGCTCAATGTATTCGCCATTCAAGAAACAGTTGCCACCAATAACATTGGTATGTACACATTTTGTTTTATTTATATGAAGAAAAAGTGAATACATAGTTAAAAGTAAATCCTAGATACTACAATTTAATTAATACCTAAGAAAATTATTTTAACCGACAAAAAACAGGAGCTTCTTAACTGGGATTTTTGTCTTTAAAAATTTTAATTATATAATTAAATCAGAATTTAAGACGGACCAGCCAACCTCAGTTTTACAAGTTTTTTAATTCAATTGATTTAACACTGAAAGTTTTAGCTAGGGGTATTTTGTTGTCCGGGAAACTGGGTTGAGTAGTTCAGATAGGCAGTCGCTCCTTGTAAAACACTGATACTGAGCTGCATCAATTTAGACTGGTAGCCGAATCCAACGTAGCTGAGAAACAAGCTAGGCAAATGATAAGAACCACACTGAAACACTACTTACATAATTACATACCTATGTATATGCAAGTAATTCTGTTTATTGTGTCGTTTACTTGGCAACCTGTAATATTGACACAGATGTCGGGGTGACTGCGTCAAGTGTGAGGGTACTGATTTAAACTGCGTAGTTATAGCCAGTGACGTCAGTGAACCCCTTGTCTTGGAAGAACTTAGTACAGTCAAAATATATAAGACAGTACTTACTCCCTAATCACGAAATGTAGATTAAGAAAATTGAGTAGCTAGTCACTTTTTAAGTTCTTTCGGTAATGGTAATGTAATTATCATTACAAGAATAGAATGAAAATGTATTACAGATTAATGTATTACGACCCTTCTTGCATTTTTCTACTAGTAATATGTATATACTTACTAGCAGTTACATTACAATTAGTTACACTGCAGACAAAGGTAAGATCGTCTTTCTTCTGATTACTAATTATTACTAAAAAGTACAGACTTAATTCATAACATAATTCAACAATAATATTAATTAAATCATAAATAATTAATTCACACACATCATCATCCGCATGCATGTTGACATTAGGCACGGTGCACACGTCACAACAGCACGCACGAAGCACGCTCGCCAACAAATCGCCACGTGAGGACCTCACGAAGAATCGTGGCCACATCTCAATAGATCGCTGGAAATTCTGCGTTTTCATTGTCATGCAAGAATTTGAGGAAACAAACGGTATCATAGAGGATTTCATTGTTTTGAGTTCCTGACGTAGGCTTTTTAATTAAGTACCGTAAATATTTTCTCTAGAGTTGTACCTAGGTATTCTATAATATTGTAAAGCTAAAGAGTTTTTGGTTTGTTTGCTTGATAATGCTAATCGCAGGCACTTCTTGTCTGATTAGAAGAAATATTTCAGTGTCAAATAGCTCATTTTCTAAAAAACGCTATTGTATCGCTATATGTTATATTTTACCAACTTTTTCGAAGTAGCAATCTGTGGCGGAGTCTTCTCTAAGATTTTTTTGACCCAAGAAATAGCCTTAAATGTTTATGTAAAAACATTAACTTGATATGTATGGAAGTTCAAAGAAATCAATTAAATTATCAAAGCAATTACTTACTCGTATATTTCCATTTTCAGTCTCCATACTAGCCGATTTGTATAGCTTTTTATGATCGGTATAAATATTAAGCGCTTAGTGTCAGACACTTGGATAAGTTTAGACAAAGCATAGACACCGGTTTCTACATTTGTAATTTAAGACCGGAACAAATTTAGTTTTCGCCATTTAATAGTTAATCTTACTGTTTTGCTGGCTATTACGACATATCACTTATTTTTTACTATTGTAATCTAATAGAACTTTTGGCTTCTATTTAAATCGTGATGAAAAAGTGACATGCCAATTTTATTTCCCTTGAATGGTTAAACTGGTTGCAATGTTATACAATGCGTAATTGCGTACCTATTGATAATGTTACCCATCTAAATCTTTTTTTCGTTTTCTTAGTGTAATCTTTTCCAGACTGAAAGAATCTATTTTATACTTTCGGTTAGAGGAGTTAAATAATAGCCTCGCTGGTCAATGTCCACCACAACTTTTGTTGTGTTATTTGACTGTACGTATATCAAATAAAGCCTAGAATCATTCCATCATTTTATAAGAGCGAGATATTTCTCACTGTTAGGAGGTAACATAAAAATAATTCCGACGAATTTGAAGCTTCCTTTAAGGCAAGTTGGTTAAAGTGAGTTAGATTCGGATCTATAGGTATAGTATGTAATGATATCCGCATCACAGACCGAGTCTTCCTTGTTTTGTCCTTGATTAGCCCGATGTATACCGTAGTCAAATGACAAAATATCTGTAGGTAACAAACACAGATAGTGACCAATTACTGGCCTCGTGTACTTGTTTATCAGCCGGGCTTATTCATCTTAGCATTCAATTCACACCATCATCTCACAAGTGTCGGAGGATCGCGGTGTCGTTTTTTGGTTTATGGTCTATGTTACAGCCGTTTTTGAGATTTTTGAGCTGAAAGAAGAGCTATACAATTGTATGGTTTCAAGTTGGGTAGTCTATATGAATAAATAACACATGATCCATTTAGGTAATTTTATAAGTTTAGCTTCAATCGTTCCTAGAGGTTTATGCTGGTGATAAAGACTCGCTTAACAAACTTTGAATTAAGTGAACTAACTAAAGTAAGACGGAACATAAATAATCTTAGATGAAACTTTATACATTTTTCTTGACATAAGGCTAGTTGATCCTGAAGTTTACTAATGATCTTAATAATCAATTCCAAAAGAACCTGGACTGAGCTTCGGACTTGTAACGAGAACATTCAAACATTTCATACCGATACTCAAAATACCACTCTTAAAATCTCTCTCAAAATCTTAGCTCAAAACTACCACTTAAAATTTACTTTTATTCCTTTCTCCAAGTAATCGCTACAACCAGTAACTTCAGCCACATCGATCGCAGTTGTCGTTTTGTCCGATCGACCGATGTCGAACGTCGGCGCGCATCAAAGCAGTCGCCCCCACGGGCCGATGCGCCCGCGCCGATGACTCGGCAGTTAGTCCTGTCTTCTGCAGTGATGCTGGAAGAATTTTCCTTATGATCCGATGGTATTTTGTTTGAGCGTTTGGTGTTAATAGTAATGTCAGGTTTGGAGGCAATTTGTTTTGAATTTTCTACATTCCTGTGCGTTATTGTTGGTTGATCCGTGTAGTTTGTTGATGAATATTGTTTATGCGTAAGTTTTTTGTAGATCATTTTCAACCAACTATTTACCATACTATTTCAGAATTTTAAACTTACTTTTATACAATTTTAGACGAAGTAAGGCGATTAACACACGGCACCGCGCACCGCCGCGGATGGCGGTGGCGCTCGAACAAAAGAGCACCGCCCGAACGCGCGGTCAGGCGATGTACGTGTGTTAGGCATCAACGGATTTAATACAGGTCAATGCGACATAAGATCCGCTTCCCCGCCTACCGCGGCGGTGCGCGGTGCCGTGTGTTAATCGCCTAAACCTGAATGTTCATGATAATTTCGCAATAAATGATGAATCTCTAGACATTTGAACTGATTGATCATAGTGCAAAACATGAAATACAACATCAGAGTTACATATATTCTCATGTTACATATAAAACCCTTTATAATCTGACAAGGTCGCCTAACAATTAAAACTACCTACCTGATGCATCACATCCTATCGGATATCCTATCACAATAATCACCAACTTCCTACCGTTAGAAAAATATCTTCTAATCTCAAAACTGCAGCTTATTATCAAAATGCCCTATGTAGCAATCCAGGCCATTCAAATTTCAAATCTAGAATGAATAGCCGAAGGTTGGTTTTGGAAGATCACGTTTTCTGTGATGCATCTTTTGATTGAAGGCGGTGCAATATGTGGTGAAAAAAACGTAACCTCTCATTATTTGTAATCTACAAAACAAAATGGAGCGGGTTGAGCTTGAGAGTCGATTTCCGTTCCTTTGTGTCTCTGCGGATTGCAGTTCAAAGGATTACCCCGACTTTGGTATAAGTATTTACTGAAAACTGTTTAAAAATAAAACGATTGCTTTATTATTTAACATACAAGGTGTTGATTTGCATTTGTGCCATACTTCAGGAGGAGGACATAAAATACGTAAATAATCGATTGCAATTACAGTAGACGGGAAATAGCTAATATGCACTACTTTTTTTGTCATTGTAATGTCATAGTATTTCAGAAGTAATCCAATTTTATGAATGAAATTTATGAATAATCGTTGCGTATGCTTTGTGTTTGCGTTTGTGTGAGGGTGCAGCACGGTTTTAAGGCCAGTAACACATGCGCCAAGTTTAAATACGGCTAGATGACATTGACGGATTTCCGAAAAAAAATTAAAATCAAAAATTTTTGTACCAATTTTTTTGTTGATTTGGGTTGAGAATCATTAGTATAATTACGTCATTGACTATGGCACGGATGCAAATCAACAGCTTGTATAAGTACGAAGTATGCCTAATTTTATCAGCCTCTCTGGTCTCGTGGCTGTCACTGCTGTCCACGGGATCTCAAATTCGATTCCAAGTTCGTGATCTGATGTTAGAAAATTATATCTTACTTCGATTCTATCCGTGTAATTGAGTTCTACTCCTTCATAAATTATTATTTCCCTGAATAGTACACAGATTATGTAAAATCCGAAGCAATTTCATAACGTTGTTCTACATTTCAAATATATAAATTACCCACTTTACGCAGGTTACGTAGAAAATACAAGAACTGTGAATCACGAGTATTGCAGTAATCTAGGAAATAAACGGAGTAGGTAAACCAGGCTAGATGGATAACAATACAAATTCTATATTTAAAAATTGGACAAGTTCTTATCGGACCACGAGTAGTCTAGGGTTCCGTAAAGCATTAGGGAAACCTAGACAAATATGATTGATCAACTGTAGGTATGTCACTGTTAAAACCTCCATTGCCGTGATATCATCCTTTTTTCACGTCTGCAGGGAAAAGGCTACTTCACCAACCTAAACTTGTGCTCAAAATCCTGCTATAACCAAATCAAACAAGACCTATTTACCCAATACGTACCTATAGTTCATGAGAGACAGATATTTTGAAAGTATAAATACTCTTTTTTATACTACGGAACCCTAAAAACTGGTATAAATCCGCCATTTTATATTTGAACGCACGTGCAACGGCGCGGTGTAGACTTTCAGCAAGGAACGGGATCCGCCTCTTTTGGGAAAAAACTGGCGGTAACGAAACACCGCGGACGGGGCGTGGGATATGGTACGCACACATGTTTTTAGGGCAAACTTATGTACGGTTATGTAGTATTAAAGTCAATATAGGCATATTATGTGAGCTTTCTTTAAGGTAATAATATACGTTTGAGCTCTGGTCAAACTCGTAGTCGTTATTTACATCTTCTTAAGCAAGCCAACAACTTTTGTTGAAAGAACTACAGTTTCAGGAAGTATAGCTATTGTAATCCGTTCTTCAGTTTCGTACCTTTAAAGCATCCGACACTTACCAACTCTTATTGATCAATACCAAAATAAACAATCGAAACACAAAGCCTTAATTTCCATCGTATCAAATAAACAATTTAAACATCTGATTGTAGTATTAAATTAATCGTAACACAAATTAACCGGTCCATTGTGAGCCGACTAGCACAAACCGCACACATAATTACATTAATCGCTGGTAACTCACAAAAGTACACATGACGACAAAAAGTTTTGCGACTATTGATATTACAACAATATCACGCTTTTGGAACCTATCCGATGTAACAAGAGCTACCGCGCTTCTCTCTGTGTGAACGAAGTATGACGAGCGAGGGGTGCAAGGACCAAGCATTAGAGGTCAGGCTAAAATGGCTGCATCATAAAGAGCTATCGTGAACTATACACTTGTAAAACACGCTTTGTTAGACGGCGCCTGTCATTGTATACAGACAATACAACTTGTAAGAAATGTTTTTTAGGAATCCTCCATTCATGAAACTATTAGATGGTACGGTTTTGTAAAATCTGTGATAATAATGTAACCTGTTGCTTCGCTTTATCGAATGAATTGAAAGTGAATTCAATTCATTGGAATTCATAGTATTGTGGCGGCAAGTTTCCGTAACTCATCCCTTTCTTATTTGTGTGTTTGTTTACGTAATTTGTTTATGTTTTCATGATAGAACAAAAACATTTGATTGGAATTTTGTTGCTTGGTTAATTGTTAACTGTGAGTTTTCTAATAGCAAATTGCATCTTTTCTTCTTCTTGTCATATTTATTTAAGTACATTACCATCATATGTCGTGACATAGGTATCCATTTTGTGAATTTTCCCTCGTGCCAACCTACTAAAGAAATAGGCTAGGCACTGGACGGACAATACCTATTGTACTTACTTAGGCACATATTGATGTTATTTGCAAAACATTATCCTTACTATCCTTACTAATATTATAAATGCGAAAGTAACTCTGTCTGTCTGTCTGTCTGTCTGTCTGTCTGTCTTTTCTTCACGCCTAAACTACTGAACCGATTTGTGTGAAATTTGGTACAGACATAGTTTGAAACTTGAGAAAAGACATAGGATAGTTTTTATTACAAAAAAAAAATTAAAATAAAATTATTCCGGACATATAGCGCCATCTATTGGTCAAATCAAAAATCTGCTGGTAGTCACTATTCCACGCGATCGAAGTTGCGGGCAAAAGCTAGTTTTTCCATAAATAAAGAGTGGATCAGTCACCAAATATAGTCCTTGACACTGCCTCAATATAACCCTAATGAAAACATAATATTCCCATTAATTAATTCTATGATCGTGACAAATCCGACAAAGTATTTGTATAGTTGTCTCCTCTAATGCGTGCCAAATCAACTCGTTATTATCTATTGAGTTTTGTATTGCATATTATTGATTTATGTCAGATATCATTACTGAAAATAAGATCATAATGTGTTAAAGATAATTCATGTTATAAAAAAAAAATTACAGCATTATTTTTATTTTTTCAGCATCAAACTCCAATTCGTACAAGCAAGTACAATTTTAAAATTCAAACAATAAAATCTTAATCTTTCCTACACCACAATAGCTATACTCTATCAAATTCGTTACTAAAACTCACAGCGTCCACTCGCATATTTACTCAGAGTATACATATCACAACATTACATGAAGGCACAGCACAGCTGTATATCCTACATCTGTGTGCGTCGCCTGCGCACGCTTGTGTTAGTGTGTGTACACGCATGCGCGGTAAGGAAGCTGCGCGTGAGATTTGCTGGGTACGCAGCTGCGGCGGCCAGGTGTGCGCTCCCCTGTACCGAAGTACCCCCCACCCCAGCGAGGTACAATCGAGCACGGTGTACTGAGATTTGTTTGTGAGAGAATTTTCGAGTAATTTCTGTGTGTTTGATAGAAGCTAGTATTTGATAGCATGGTTATGCATCTGTAGATTAATTTTCTTTATTGAATACCTACATTAAAATATGTAGTTCTTGAAACGCTGTAATGTGCTTGAGTTTGAAAAAAAATATTTAGTAAAATGATTAACAGGTATGATAACATACATCGCACTTCTCTACATTTTTATTTTATAGCAGCTGCCCTTCTTATGTAGGTTATGAAATTTCAATTTTCACTGTAGGTTCACAGCACACATATACCACTAAATCAATGACTAAAATCCCCAAAAATATTGAACCGTTTTGATTCCGACTGTACAATGCTACCCCATCAAAATCTGTGAATGCTTGCACAAACCCGCTTCCATGACACAAACAGTCCATCAAGTACCACATTTATTTAAACCGGTGTACTTGAAGAACATTACCGTACTTTATGCTTAGCCCCCATGGGACCATTCCCTGCGAGTAATTATCCTACATGTTTTTATATCAGATTTTTAGTGGATTATTATTTACGGTTTCGACCAAAGCGGTAATGTTTAGGAATTACTAATACACATTTGAATGGAAGCGAAATAAATTGGTATTTTTTCGATATTTTCTCTCATCGAGTTTCGATTAAAAATTAAATGATGTTTTATGAATGGGACCGCGAGCTTTGGAAATATTTTTGATATTTTTATTACTTATAATTATGTCTGATTAGCTTATAATTACGTGATATAAGATTATGTATTAATGTCGAGTTAGTTTGTTATGTTACTTCCTAGAAATACCTAGAAAACTCAGTTATATTTGTGTTATATTCGTATAGAAAAACGCATAGTTTTAATGATATAACTAATTCCTGTCCAAAGTTCCTAGATTATGATAATTAACAATAAGCAAAAATTTTAACGACCAACACAGCACAATGCATTTATTGTCAAAATATTTAAATTCCACTCTGTTCTCCTGCTGAAAATAAACAGTTCGCAAATCCAGAATACCGTTTAGAAAGATCTTCTACGGTCTTCGATTTGCAACTGTATCAACATTTATCGAATTACCAACTAAAACCTAGATACAAATTATATCTATCTTCAAACGACAGTTACTTTTAAATGAGAATTTCTAAAAAGATTTGCTAGTGTACAATGGAGTCGTGTCGGCTGCGCGTGAGTCGCTTTCCATCCCCTCCCCTCCCAACGGACAATGGTCAGTTGGGTGTCCATAATGTTTGCGAAGCTAAGAGTTATGTTTATACAGGGAGAAATTAACAACATGCCACAAAATGATCGTAAACAAGCCTTGACTTTAGATGTTTAGAGTATTGTTTGCAACACTTGTAATTTACCGGTTTTATTCAGGTATTTGTGTGTAAGTTTTCAGATGAATTCACCCGGTCCTGTTTAATGTCTCACTAAATGTTAGTTCTCTACCTAAGTTTAACATATTCATAGAAATATTAGAAGCTTTACTCAAATAAAATAAACAGCGACTTCCCCAGTTTCACCATTTATGCTCAGTATAAAACCGTACCGTTTTGCTTCCAATCCTTTCCTATTGACTTTATCTGATCATGCTGCAATTGTTGCCTTAAATTCTTCTTGTTTGGCCCCCAGAGGGAACACACACTTATCTTCCCATAAACCCTATACCCTTCCAAAAATCTTCCTCAAAGGGCTGTATAATGAAGCAGCAATACTGCACATTACGGTCGCATTATAATCGTAATTATCGGAAAAGTGTGCAGTGGTCAGGCCTAATTTGCCCATCGATTAGGAACGTGCGATAGTCGACGCTCGGCGGTCACACATGCTTGTCACCGCAGTCACCATCAAATCTCTTTTACATGGTACGACACGATTTGGGAATACGACTCGGTTTTTGAAGCTTTTGGAACACATAGTTACGCATACTGACAACACAGATTTGTTTTTATGAATACCTAGATAATACTGCAAGCTTTTTTGATATGGAACATGGAAATGTAAGACGAAAACATATGAGATTTAGAATTTCGAAGTCAAAGTTTTTCATAAACAGTCCAAAGTTAGGTGCACGGTTCTAAGGATTATATCTTACTTATGAAGAATTTGGTTTGCTTTAAGCTCTTCGGACCATTCTATACCACAGAAATTCTATTCAAATGGCTTTTTCTTTGACACTTTTTATTATCTTCTACTTAAACCCAAAACAAATACAACCAGCAACTCCCGTAACAATCAACCACATTCACTATTCCAAAGTTAAAATCGTAAGCTCTAAAGAGTCCCTCACTGACCGTAAAGCACGGGCAGCTATGCGCGGGCGCACGGCGATTTGACGGATTTCACGGCGCGCCGTCGGGTCACGCCGAGAGGTCACGCCCCGCTAATGTCACGCGCACCGCTTTCCATTAGTTCACGGAATGAAAGTACTAAACGAGGTGACATTATTTTTCTATTTTTGTGGTTGATGTAGGTACCTACTTGTGAGTAGGTAGGTAATGTTTTTTGAAGAGGGGCAACTGTAAAAGCTAATTTTCTATTATGTGATTCAGGATTTTTCTGCAATGAGTTCGTTTACTTTGAAGATGTTGTTTATACGTATATTGGAGATTTCTGACCTTCATTATGTACATGTCCCATACAAACAAAAGCTGCTTAAAGATTCAGTATTTTGAATGCATTTTTTACAACAACTTATAGTTTAACCACCGCTAGTTTGAACACTGCTCTTGACATTTATGGATGTCCACAATTACTGTTCTAGTGATTTTTATTTTGCTACCCGATAAAAAGATCAATTATACCTTATTTCCTGTCCTATGTTTTCCATTCTGCCAAAGTAACTCCAAAAACTTCCACCACATCATTGAAACCAGTCCACCTGAAATATTTAATTACCTGTACCACATAACGAGCAGTGTGACCAACCTATGATTCCGCCATATTGCCACAGATGAGCGAGCGAACGCGCCCGTGACTTCCGTTTCCGGCGGCGCGCCCGCGCAGCATCCGCGACCAGTAGACCGTCGCGCCTGTCAATACTGTCAGTGAGTACAATAAGCTACTATTTATTTATAGTGATTAAATCCTTGAGCCTTTAAGTATTTAAGAAATATTGTACAAATAAATAAGTGAGCCTCCTAAGACCTCCTCCTCTCCTCCAAAGCGGAACAAAACAGAGAAGATCTTAAACAACCCATAGAAATTCTTCGTTCAGGGATACTAATGAGTAGGCGGAGACGAGATGTTTTTGATAATGAAATCGCATTGGTTAGTTAAAAACAACTCCGCTGTAGTGGAGTCTGAGGCTTACTATTTCCGTAGTAGTTAGTATCAGCTGCACTTAATGCCAAACCCTTTTCCCAATTGACCAATTCATTTGACACTAATTATTCAAAAGATATGCTTTAGGTACATATTATATGCTTTAATAATGCTTGAAGATTTAAACTTTATCAACCTACTGCTAAGTATTGTACAGTCAAGAGGATTGATAGCTAGTATTAGTGTGCTCTTTTAGTAGTTACTGCAGTTGCATGGAGATTTTTATATAAGACTAGCTTCTGCCAGCGGGTTTCACCCGCATCCCGTGGGAACCTCGGCACGGACCCGGATAAAAAGTAGCCTATAACCTTCCTCGATAAATGGTGTATCTAACACTGAAAGAATTTTTCAAATCGGACCAGTAGTTCCTGAGATTAGCGCGTTCAAACAAACAAACAAACAAACAAATAAACAAACAAACTCTTCAGCTTTATAATATTAGTATAGATCAAAAATATAAGTTCATCAACATAATTACAAACCTCTTGCATTAGATCAATTACGGACTTGCGCACAAACATAACAACTAACAAGCTACGCAAATTGCATGCGTCTTGCAACTAAGTGCATACAAAAACAATGGTTACGTAAAATGCATGTTGTCGTCGTGCGTCATGCGTGCAGCCGTCTCGTCATCGTCACGTGTCGGAAGCGCGCCCATTAGCCCGTCGTGATGAAGCATCCGGCAGGGCAGTAAAACTAAGTTTTATGGTAAAGTGTTGTAGTTCTGAGGAGTAGGTTGTTTGTGACCTGTGATAACGCAGAGGAAATCTTTTGAGAGCTCCTGCGGAATGAAGACTTAACTGTCAATTACTGGTGACCCGATAGGTTTAAAATAGTCACGATAGTTTTAAAGGTCGTGGACCCTGTCATATGTTTCTGTACAATACCTAATGTTAGTAATACCTAGTGTTTGTTTGGGATGTAAGGGGAAAACCAACATAATGCTACCCCCATTGTCAACCTAACCTACGCGTGGTGCACCCAGATAAAAACGCACCAGGCTCTGGTACCACAGAGTGCCAAGTCCTATATTACTTTTACTATAGTCATACAATTACTCAGCGTTGCAGAGCAGTATTTCTGATGCTAAATATTCCATACTAAGCTCAACAATACGCATGCCCAGCGCGATGAGTATCGGTAAATGCTCTACTTGCCTTTGACCAGCAATGGACTTTTTGAATGTGTCCACTACCCTACATATCCATATTGATCAAGAGACCAATCAAACTATCGGCCGATAAAAGTTTGCATTTGATCCAAATATCTTTCCAAGCACCTGATTTATTTTCCATCCTAACCAAACCACAACTTGACCAGTCCTTCTAACGAATCAAACACCAACGGAAATATCTTATCTATCAACTAAAAAAAAAACTTCTAACCACATACGTAACAGCAGGACCACAAAAGGATCTCTTTGGTTAGATAGATCGCCTTACTATCGGTAGGTTACATCTCCTTACCTAGCTTGCCTTTGACCAACAATGCAATTTTTAGGCTGTGATGACAAGTAATGTACCCACTACCAGCCAATAAAAATTTGCATTTGAACCAACCTGATTTATTTTCTATCCTAATGAAACCACAACTCAACTTCACCAGTCCAAGAATCAAACACCAACGGAAATATCTAATCTATCAACTAAAAAAAAAGTCAACTTCTAACCACATAGGAACAGTAAAAGGATCTCTCTGGTCAGATAGATCGCCTTACTATCGGTAGGTCACGGCGCGCGCGCCGCATCCGTCGCGAGATGAGACGAGCCTTCCTGCGCGGTGCGCATGCGTGGTTGCACGCGCTGTTGAGCGCGACGGGGAGGTTGGCCTAACTAATACTGTTGCTTTAGTGTCGCTAATTATGTTTGGTTATATGTGAATCAATGCAGTGTTGTTACTGTTGAGCATGCCGGGACTTAGCCAAAACAAGCTAGTTTTTTATTTAATTTTAAACCTTCAAGATTTTCTTCGCATTTATATATTTTTGTGATTCCGCTCCATTGCTCTTTGGTAAACCTTGAACTTGGTCTTCTCTAACAGACTTCACTCTGTGAGAGACCAAGTTTACGGGCCACCGAGAATCGAAAGATGTGAAGACGTGATGAGCAGGCCTTTGCTCAGCAGTGAGACAATAAAGGCTAAGAAAAAAAATATAATGCATAAGGATCATATAAAATTGCCTTGCTTGTCTGGAAAACCAGCGTATTTAGAATACATGATATAAATTAATAGCATTAAAAAAAATAATACTACTCGATACGTTTTTATCAAACCTGAGACTAATCTGCATATTTACTAGGGGTATTTAAATAGCACATAATAAATTAATATATTCACCTAATCACCATATTTTTAAACTTTAATTTTCACATGTACCACTTTACCCGATGTCCCCGTGCACTGCGCATCGGTATAATATTACGGCTAGCGGCCGGACATCGCGCGCACTGCGCAATCTAGCTCGCATATCCAATAATTTATTATTTCCACATAGGATATTACACTCACAATACATACATATCACATACATAACACATATTTATACATACACTAGCTGTTACCCGCGACGTCGTTCGCGTAAACCACTCGACCGATTTTGTGCAAACTTCACATAAACCATCTACTAAATAGTCCGAGCAAACCCCAAACATTTGGTTTGGATAGGTGTGTGCATTCTTGAGTTATAAAAAGACAACGAAAAGTGGCATGTACTTTTTTTAATATAGACTAGCTTCCGCACGCGGCTTCGTCCGCGTGGTCTGTTGATAAAAAGTATCCTATGTTCATTCTAGTACCACAAAGAATATGTGTACAAAGTTTCATGATGATCGGTTAAGTAGTTTTTGCGGGAAAGCGTAGCAAACAAACAGACTTTCGCATTTATAATAGAGGTATTATAGTAGGATACATGTTTATACATACATGACACATATTAAAATATACATGCATACTAGCTTAGCTAGATCATTATAAGGCCAAATTGTGATAGGCTGTTTTCATTTCATATGTAAACTGTCCGTTTCCCTCGCTTTCACCCAAACTCTGGGGAAACTACGTCACGTTCGCAGATGAATGAAAACTTTTTGGTGAGTTTTCTATGTTCATTTATAATGCCAATGTGTTTATGACAAAGTTTTCAATCTAGTGGTAAACACTACGAATATATTATATTTAGGTGCGGAAAGTAATTCTCTCAGGACGCAAGCGAAACCGCAGCAAACAGCTGGTTTGCGTATAAACACAAATTTTAATTAGTGTCGTTGATGTCTTCCACAAAACCGATCCATAAGTCTAAAAAGTCTTTAAAAGCTCGTCCTAAGAGGTGTAAAGACGCTTTTAACCTGCATCGCACTGTGCTTAATCCCCATAACTTAAACTTAACACTAACTTAAGTTACCTGACAAAATATGCAACACAAATAAAGTGGCACAATGATGAATATTAGCATGTGTCAATAGTTCAATAGTATATCGTTTATGTTAATATGGTTAAGCACGTGCGTCTTACTAGCGGTTCCACAAAGTAAAAATTTACACATTAATATGACACATCCCAATAGATATGCAAAATTTTATATCGTTTTTTATTTATCTGTATCATCGAATGACAGCGGTCGATGACCTCTTGTATGATCAACAACAATGGTGCAAAAGTGAACGCTAACATTACCTTTTGTTATTCAATAAGCAGTTTCTGAAGTGTTTGGACATTGTAAATCGATGTCTTTTTGATATTCAAATTAGGTTTCAATCGATTAGGTAGTGTTATAGCGTTTGTATTTCTTTGATGTAAGGGTATCTATTACTTTAGCTACTGCTTGTAATACATTGTTAAGAATGATACCTTTCGACACCTGAAAATCTTTCTGTAATATTTTGTATTGAATTTGGCATGTACATTGTTCTAACACATAAGGTTAATTAACAACCACACATGTTAACCTACTTTTGGTTCAAAATAGATAATGCCGATTAAGAAATTATTTACATTAAGATGCTATCTCGACAATCAACAAAACATATAGCGATCGCAATCGAAACGAACACCGTTTCTAAAGGTCACTGACCTTATTAGCGAAACACTATCGTACGCGATTGTACACTGTATTCTTTTCATAGTGTTATACGTAGTGACCATACATGACATTACATTAGAACTGTCTATGGTGAATTTCAGGTTAATTTATGGCGACTTTAAAAGAGTTTAAAACCTCATTTCAATTAAAATATCGTCGGTTAGTTTATTAGCATGTTTGTTTATTAGTTTTTGCATGTTGCCGCATCCCTTTCTCAGTATTATATGGATCTGAAAACATCGACAATAATTATGGTTTTATATAACGATTAAAAAAAAGATTCAGTTTTTAACAAAGAACACATGACACTGGATTATTTAAAGTACCTAAAATAATGTTATGCCAACATTTCTAAGTCTAAAAGTAGAATATTTCTTTTGCAAGCTTTGATGAAGAAAGAAGGCTACGTTTTATCACGTGGGGGAGCAAAAGTTTTGAACAACGATTACATAATTGCAAACAATTTTAATCATAGTTAGAAGAAAATAGGACTTGACGTAACTTATGCAATATTTATTTCCGTTGAGTTTTATAAAAATATATGTCTTTTTGGTTACCTAATATTAATAGTAGCAGACTGTTGATTGATTCATGAAAATATGTATACCATGCCATAGGTGATCAGTTATCTGAAACTTTAATGTTTGGATATTCACACGAAAAATCAACCACAAACGTTACTTATTAGGATAATGCGCTGAAAATGATAAAATTGAAAATAATTCTGATGCTTCATAGTAGAACAATAATCAGAGCAAGTTTTATGTTAAAACTAGCTTCTGCCAGCGGTTTCACCCGCATCCCGTGGGAACCTCTGCACGAACCCGGATAAAAAGTAGCCTTTAGCCTTCCTCGATAAATGGGCTATCTAACACTGAAAGAATTTTTCAAATCGGACCAGTAGTTCCTGAGATTAGCGCGTTCAAACAAACAAACAAACAATCAAACAAACAAACTCTTCAGCTTTATAATATTAGTATAGATATATGTTTATTTAGATACCTACTCGTGTAATCACAAGATATTTCATTTATTTCTTACAACAGTTACATCGTGAAGAGTTATTTCAAAATGTTTTCCTAGAATTTAATATTTTGCAAGCGCTAAGTAAGTAAGGGTTATTTTTCTCACGTGGGGACGGAAAAGTTTCAGCCTGTTACATCATACCGTTCGTAATGAACAATTTTAATAACACTTTCAAGAAAATAGCTGCTCACGTAATTTATGTAATATTTATTTTGGTAACAATTTAAACTCACGATTTTTTATTGCGCAATGGTACTATTGTGTGAATCATTTATGAACTAGTTAATTTGAGATTTTAGTATTTACCTATAGTTTTTAAAATGTACAAAAAAAAATATCTTTGTCCATCATCTATATCCTTTTTATGTCAGTTTATAGTTGAAGTAAGTTTCTTCAGTTTTGAAAGAATATTCAATTTAAATACCTAAGCGGAGAATATACCTATGTATAAAGATACCTACCTAAATGTAATTTTAGAATAGCAAATAAGTATCCTTTTAATAGGCCTGAAACACAAAATACCTAAATACGAAATAGCAGGTATCAAAAAACACGACAAGAATTGTGTTAAAACCTAACAATGGACTTCGTTTCTTAAGACAAAAAAGTTATGATTTTGATCTAAATGTAGAATTTTTATTTTGCAAGAGTAACACAAGGCTTCTCTTTGTCACGTGGGGAGTAAGTTCTGAACTCTTTTCGATTACATCATAACGAACAATTTTATTTAGGAGAAAGAAAATAGAATCTGTTGACATAACTTATGAAACATTTATTTCAGTCAAGTTTGGGAAATAACTATGGACTTTTATTATCGTATTCATTCAGCGCGTTTATAGATGTAAATTTAAAAGAGGTTATTTTATGTGTTGGTTGTCTTATAGTCCGATTTGGAGTCATATTCTACAAGCAAACTTAAATTAAGCTTTAACGCAAGGCAATAAATAGTGCCAACAACAAATCCAACACGACTTCTTCCCTCAAACAACACGTGCACACATTTCGCAACAAATCATAAATATATAAATAAGCTTGCACGGCACCGAATTATTTCTGCCCTGAATAATTTTATACGCATTTTAAAATATCTTTAGAAAAGTAACGTGGGATTTACGACGCTGAAACCCGTTCGAAGGGTGGTCTGCCCTTTTGGGCCCTCGAGACCCGTCAAGGGGTCCCGCGGATTCATTTTCTTCTATATTTTTTTCGTCTTGACAAACCCCAGCTGGTATAATACATGTTATAAATAAAATCGCGATTTTGACCCGTCACGCGGATAAGGGATGCTCTGCAGATTGGCGTATGTAAGCTCTATTTGCTATCGCCAAAGTTTTGAAACCACCCTTGACAATGAACTGTTAAGAGTCATTTTCCCATGGCATATTTTGCATTTAATGGTAAACATAACATTGTGTGTGTACGCTATGATTCGACACAGGACGTCCTGTCTGTTTTGCACCAATTATTATTACACCGAACCGGAACATTATGAATATGTGATAAGTTTCGAGAAATAATTATAATGTTTTGAAACATTCACGCATAATAACAGCATTAGGAACTATGTACACTGCATGGAACTACACTGAATAATATATTGAAATGCCCATAATATATGAAAGCCTCTTTTCATTTGGCTCTAAACTGTATTTTGATACATAGGTTGTGTAATGCCACATTGCGCAGTTTAGACTGAAACCATGAAAACATTTTAGTGGAAAATGTAATTTGGAATAATTAAGCTAATGCTGTGATGAAAATAATTTTAAGCTATTGATTTTTAATTTATCAAAATCCTTCTACTGCTTATTAAAAAGTCTGATTCCACTACGTACGTCATCGTTTAGGGTTTATAGTGACCATGTGAAATAGATACCTGCAACTACAATAGTTCAATCGGACAACGTAACCCTATTGTATTGTGTATCACTGCTTACACATTAAACTTATGTCTCATGATATCCTTATAACCCTTGCATACATTAAAAATAACATCTAGGTAAGTAGAGTATTTCTTGTCTTGATAGTCTAGGCATCCTTGCCATATGAAAATATAAATATAGGCAAGGCTGTACAAGCACATTTTTGAGAAATTTTCAACCCCAAAAAAACTAAAATTAATTAATAACATCCAAACTAATTTACTCATACCAACAATTAGTTCGACACAAGAAAAAAAAACTCGCAATTTCTAATTGTAGCATTGGAACCGCAACTGGCTAGTTCTTCCTGCGGCCCGTGGGAACGGGGGCCCGATGCACCCCGCCACGCACCCCACTTGTAAACCGACTTGGTAATGGGCCCCTGTGATGGTATGCTGAGAATAAGTGCGTGGTTGATTGCCATGTCTGCAGTTAAGGGTTGTTTTTTTTTTTTTGTTTTAGTCAGTTTGATGTTTAATTGTAACACCTGTTCTTTTTTTGAAATTTTGACAGAACTGGATTACCAAAGTAAAATAGTTTGTCACCCGGGGAAACCCGTATGTGAACTCAAACCATACTTTGGATAAACTTATGTGGCACATTATCCCATCTCCAATTTTGCGAAGCAGATCTTAAGTCTCTTAAAAATTTGAATAAATTGGAATGCGTTTCAACTGAGTATGGAAGACTTACGAAGCATTAAGATTTTTTCTTTCTTTTTTGTTCTTCACTAACAATAAAAAGTTAAACTAACTAACGGTAACATCTCATAACCAGCACACATTCCTACGCAATATTACTCCAAATAAATAATTATCAACAAGTACAAATGTAAATTAAATTAAAACCATAATGCATAAATTACCGTTATGGAATCACATCAAAAATATGCAAAGCTTTTATTCATAACCCACCAACACGCGAAGGGTATGATAATTGGCTAGGAATGACGATCATTTACATAACAAATAACATTTATTTATATTATTTACACAATATTTCGCAAATAAATGTACAAAAACATCTATCACTGTCACGCAAAAAAGTGAAACGAACCTAAAATACATAAGCACTGGAAGACCACGTTTCGTTATACCAACACAGTTTCAAATAACAAACTCGCTCAAGTGTGAAATGAAATCTAACGAAACTAACGATAGCGCAAAGTTGCGCAACTTTCGTTATAACGATTTACGAACGTCAGCGTGTCGTAACGTAATAACGAATCGAACGGGCTATCGTAATCGTAACGGCTGAAAAAACCGAACTTCCGATTGACGAAGCCGTAGGTATGGCTCTGAGTTACGTAAAGTTCTTTTCTGAGAAAATGGTTTTTCTTTTATTTTTAGACTCTTATTTCAGACGGTTGATCGCGAATAATGTTTGGAATACTTACATTAATTTTAAATGTTTGGGTGTTCGTTTTCGTTATGCGTGTGATGTTAACATCCGAGTGTTTGAATGTTTGAAGAATTGTTTTTATTCAAAAGGAGTACATTATAATACGTATCTTCGTTCTTTATGAAAAATAGCTCTAATTAAAAGAAAAATATCACGGAACTTTAAAGCTCATCTTTAAATACATCAACCTCATTAGGTAGGTACATGTTGGTTACATGAAAAACATATTTTGGCATCTACACTGTTGTCTTTTTTTATTTACTTAACTTCTCGGTTAGGTACGTACCTTCTACGAAGGTAAACGTTGACAAAACCTTACAATAATATAAATCTATAATTAGGTTACAGGATATCTTCCAAGCAACTAGAGCGAAGAAAAGCCAATTTATCAAAATCTAATGATGACCCCATTGCCCACTTACATACGCCTAGCTGCCCAGTTACCTGGACACGCATAATACCTTACTTTCGGCCACATTAGCGACAAAACATCTTCAGTGACCGTTGGCCAACCCTCCGTCGCTTCCTCACCAGAATAATCGTGATTTAATAACCCTACCCGTTCTAGTCTAACCGGCCATTACAACCCATTCATTCGCAAACACGACAATTGATCACTTGTCATACAACAAATTCTTTTATAACACCCTTAGAAAGTGTTTTGGATCGTAAATTTTCGCATAATGGTAACATTTCTTTAGATTCGTATCTACACACGTGGGTTATGTAAGATATGCAGATAAGTAAGGTGCCTTGTTAACTTGCTAATCGCTGTTCAGATGAGCTGATAATGCGCCCCAAGTTACTTATCTAGTTTGTCGGCTTTTCAATTGATGTCGCGTAGTTGTTGTCGAGAATTTCCGTAGGTAGCTGTTGTTAACACTTGTCTATTAGGTATTCCTATAGTTACACGAGTATAAAACTATGTAACTTTTTTATATACGATCGTATGAATATAGGAAATAAATCAAAATTATTTCTGTATAGTCCAAACATAACATTAATAGGTCATAATAATTATCCTAACATGATTTTATTTGCACGTTAATTGCGATTAAGTTCAACTTAAGCAATTCTAATAATACTTAACGTGTTGATGAAAAGTGCATACTACCGCCATCTACCAATATTTTCTGCACTATGTAGTTTGCAGTTGTTGCACAGACACAGACGCATGCTTCAATGTTGTGTATGTGAATTAGGTTGTCCCTGTTACATACTTACTTAAATTCGTAGATAAATCATCAAATTACCATCTAAAAAGGTCAATAACTTTTTATTATTCAAACAAGTTTATTTACCGATACGACCCTATACAGACTTTGAGCGACCAACCAAAATCATCTCCTTCTAACAACGGTCAATCAACCAATTTTTTGTTGACATACACATTCGATAATTACAATATGAAATGGTAGTACAATAGGCCATGTGATGGCACAAAGAAGGTGACCTTGGCTTGATTCATAATGATAAAAAAGGTTCATTTACACTGCAACTGTTGAATGGGACGCCCACATGCTCCGACTAACAGGTGTTGCATTGTTATATGCAAATTACCACTTTCGCTCTCATAGTAGAATTTTTTAGGGATATTGGACCTGTTTTTGATTTTGGAGTTATGAGTTGGTCTATGTAATTAGTAGTATTATCTGTGCCAATTTGTGAAATACTAATGCAAATATTTCTGCGATTGAAGAATGTAGCGTGAAAGATTTTTCTTAAATTGGAATATCTTTAAAAAAACGCATATAAGTAAATGTGCACTAGATGACGTTGTTTCACACTACTTAGCTTCTGAAAAGTCATCACCTAAAAACCCTAACATCAAGTACATACCTACAGCTATCTAGGCACTTAATTGCGACTCGTTTTTCAATTTACCTATACATTCGTAATTGGTACATATTTATCAATCTTGAATGTAAATATTATGATAGTGCAGAAAACACGAGACGAATGGGCCAGCTGAGTCACTGTTCGTATATTATTTATGTGTGCTCATCAATACAAACAACAATTAAACAAAATACTTCGGTTAATAAGACTGTTATATACATAGTACCTAAAGCAATTAAGTAGGTAGCTCTCAATCCTTACTTTGCGTAGAAAATTAAAGTTTAAGTGTGGAACTTTGAACTAGACCTACTTACCAAACTCGGTAGTCTACAAATGAATAAATGTATTTAACATGATCTGAGTAACCTTTACTCCAGGACAATAGTACAACCAGACATTGAGACACTAATAAATTAACACAATTACCCAACTTTAATAAACAAAACGTAGTTCGCAATTATTCAAATTCCGAACCGTTTGTCCTGACGCAACCCGACTACAAAAACTACGAAACCTGTTTAAGGTTCCAGACACATAGATAAATCGCTCCCAGCACTATTCAAGTCAAAACTAGTGTAGTAACTGACAAACGGCTTGTTAATCGCCTTTGTTACTCGATATAATGTCTTGTATCGACTTAAAAGGATTCGCAGGACAAGAATCGAATCGGTGCACTTGTGTGAATTTAGGGTCAAGCTAAACAAACAAAATGAACATTTATATCGGTTAAATGTCAACGTTTGTCATGAAGACTATCTATTTGATTCAGAAAGTATTGTGGGAAGTCATCTTTTTTTTTTGTTACTACCGGTTTTTTGCGCAAAGGAAACAGTTCGACTGATAATTGAATTTTCTTGACAAAATCGTTTAGTTGACCGTTAACCGGAATTCTTGTTTGGAGTTACAATGTAGGTATGTGATTCTACACAAAGGAGTTTTTTGTTTAAAAAACTTTGACCCAGATTGCACCCGGACACGAATAATAATAGTGACGTCTACACTTTAATAGAACAGGAAAACCCTTCCCTTGGAATCACGTGATTACTTGAAATGGAGATGATTTTTTGACCGTTAGAATCGACAAGATTACCTGTACCTATTAAAGCAAAAAGCAATTGCATATGATCGACAAACAATTTAATTGCAATACCAAAGGTAATTTTCAAATTTATGAATATCGCAAGCAAACCTGGATTCATATCCTCGAACAGTCGTACCTATATTCTGAATTCAGCACGGACTGACTACTTCATGATGCTTTTACCTTATGCTAGGTCTATTATAGGTATATAATACATATACCTACCTATATACTTAAGCATGCATACCTTCATAAACAAAAAAAACACAGTAAACTACACAATTGAAACAAATATTTCAATAAAAATTCTTCCAAATCCGATGCAATATACAGGCTCAGTTATTCAGTTATCAAAATTCATGCAAATCGTAATTAAAATTCCCGGCAAACAGTGTTCTCGTATTGACGCAGATTTGCTCAGCTGTGGTCTAAAAACACACATTTGTGTGTCAGAATGTGTATCACAGCTGCTTCGTGTGTACCTGTGTGTTTACTTTCAGGTAGGTTGTTTTAGTGTTTATGTGCCTGCCTAAAAGTGAAGTCTTGAAGAGATTTTGTTCTTTGTAGCAAAAAGTTAAGATTGAAACGTCTAAGGTAAGAAGTCAATCATAAATGGGGGGATGACCCTCATCAATGAGGGAAATTCTTCCATTGCTACAAATTACATCTTTTTGGCACATAGCTAATAGTACCTGTTCTATAAATTATGTATTTAGATAATGTAATAAACAATATTATAAGCATTTGGAATATTAATTAAGTGTATATCCTGGTTTTCTAGCTGCTGAAATTATTTAAAAATATATACTTACTTCGCTATTAGTGAAAGATACGAAATGTAAATTAAATCTTCTGCCTAAATAACAATAATTATGTGAGAGAAAACGAAACACGTTATAAAATTGGTCGGCAACATTGCAACGTCATCGTTCGCCGTACACTAGAAACAGAATTTCACAAACGTCAATTAATATTAATAGACACCTTTGCCGAACTAAGAAAAAATCGCGGATCAAACGGCTCTTGTTTTTATAATTATACAATGAAATATGGTTCCGTAGCAAAATACGATAATAATTACGATTTACGAGTTACAAATTAAAATCCGTAACTCTCAATTATACTTAACACTTCCAAATCTGCATCTTAATAAGCCGAACAACCTTGAAATCTTGCTTCATACGTAGGTACATTTATTGCAAAGAAACATCAAACAAATTGTAAGGAAAATTAATTGGTTTCACATATTTTATAAGGAACCTTCAAACGCTCGTAGAACGTTCACGGGTCTTTAAAATCGTTTGGATGTGACCTCAGCAGACGGCGCGGTCGATCCTCGAAATTAAAAAATGCTCACTCATCATCAATCAAACGGACTCGATTCCATCAATATAATTTACTTTTTGTAGTTTTTACCCGAAAGCGCCCTCCGTGACTCGCAAGTTGTGCCCGCCAGGTACGAACCGTGTACCCAACTCTAATATTAAGTTCTGCTACAAGCATTCTAAGTAATACCTAAATCCATTTCTGTAATTGATTTCTATTTCGAATTGAAAGCAAAACTTTTAATCACTTTTGATGTCTAATCCTTTTACGGTTATGGAAATTTTCCGATTGATATTTCTTTTGTTTTGAATGATTTTCCACTTCTTGGAACGGGTTGAAAAGCTGTTGCAAAGCGTTTTGAAAAAGTTCATAACTTCCCCACGTAAAAATCTACAAATCTACCTCTTAGGTAGGTACCTAATCATAATCATTGAGGTCCATTCAGTTTTTAAACGACCAATATCATTTTTCCGCCAAGTGATCAACAGCTGGCATCAATGCAGGTGATTGTGATGAAAATCATCAAACTCCCAGAACCATATGAGACAGTAACACAAACAACCGTTTCGCTCTGTCACCTAATCCTACTCCATAAACTGTAGGCTCTTGAATAAACCATCCGAAAACATAAACAAAAGCGGGAATCTAAGTCAAGTGAAGAAACCTGTATACAAAGCCCTGTGGGCGGTTAGTAACAGTCCAGTTTTCAGTGTTTTACCGCTGCACGTGTCGCGACGAAATAAAAATCCTAGAGGTACAGCCGGGAGAATAAGTTAGTTGTACTTACGCATGTTTTTAAGTTTGGAATGTTTTGGTTGTCACCTTCTTTTGTTTCAGAGTTTGGATATTGAGATTGGGATTGGCTTATGTTGTCGTCTGATTTTAGCCAAGTGTCGCCAGTAGGTATCTATCACTATTGGGTGATTGACGCAGAGAATGAAAAAATAATCTTCGATTCAGTTTAAACATAGAGGTAGACTTTATATTTTATATGGTTCAAGCCGTTTCTTATTAGACAGGAACGACACAACCAGTCATTACGAGCAACCTCTGTACCACTGTTTATTTGTTTTGATTTTGATAAATTATAATTTGTAAACAAGGTTTGCTGCTCCTTATTTCAAATTAACAATCCTCTAAAATTTTCGTCAACTCACACATTCTCTTCTTACACGTGCGTAAAAATAGCAACACACAAAATTGGTCCAATTGCTAACAACCAAAAACACAAAAAAAACAGATCATGTCTTTGATGATGTCTCCACCGATTTAAAGTTATCCATCATTCCATTGTCAAAATGTGTTCGTTCGCTTCGATCAGAACCGTTGCGTTGGCGTTGTACGCCAATCTCATAGTGGTGACATGTCGAAACTGTTTCGGCCATGGCGCTGCCAGTAATCGGTTTTCTCCAATAAACGCCGATTAGACTCGCTGGCGTCAGCACGCCCGGGACCAGCCCGATACTGTCGGGCGCAACACTATTTTGTTTATTAACGGACCTGGTCCTTTTGGAGGATGAAAGGACCGTGTACATAGTTTTCGTTGTAAGGCTTATGTTTTGTTAATTTTGTTTTATATTGGATTTGCCAATATATTTGTTGAGATTTTTGTTGTGGATACTGAAACCTGTTACCGTGGTTGTGAGTCCCAAAATATAATCTCAACGTTATTTGTTAAGACCTAACGTAATAGTTTGTATTATGTAAATGAAATCAGCATGAACAACACACAATGCAGTATATAATAAATACGAGCTAAATAATAAAAGAAATATCCAAAGCATTTTGTTATCGAGCGTACGCGCTTTGGTCGTGACCAGACGGCGATTTCAATTATTATCTAGAAGTCGTTTCACGAGCTCGCACTGCAGCACTTTTAATCATTCTCTTATCCTACTTTTAATAAGAATACCGTATTTCGTGGAATAAATATAACAGCTTATTTTCCACTGGCCACCACTTAAACTTTGCCATTACTAAGTAAGTAATAACAACCTTTGGTCGCAAGGACATAAAGGTTGGAACAAAAAATCGCCTCTCCAGTTATGGCTGTCGTTAACTGAGTGCCTAGTGCGAGTTTTGCAAGTTAATTTTTTTGATGCGAAGATTATCATACCATTGAATCACGTAGTACTTATCATAGAATTGTTTATTTAATAAAGTCTGTCATCGGTACTTGGTCGTATAACACTCCAGCTCACTTTTGCAAGTGTAAGCATTATTAACCGGCAAAATAAATGAACATGTAATATCTAAATCATGTGACGTAGCATACGACTCTTTATTTCAATAGACTTATAATTATTACGCATCGAGTTGCGAACGCAAACAAAACTCGGAATCAGCACTCTGTTGACAAAAACGCGGCACAACTTGCAAGCATACGTCACAAAAATTAACAGCGTAGAACTTTGTTTACATACTGTATTAGGAATAAAAAAGATTATTTCAACTTTACACCTCATCTTGGAGTAAAAAACACAACATTCCATCTGTCTTGTCTAAGCCTTCCAAAACGATAAATAAACACTAGTCGAGCTCTCGTGTGGAGTAACGCTCCGAGTCCTATTATTGAAGTGCTCGCTACAATGTCGAGCGGCCTGTTTCAAGTTTGTTTTGATTTTCGACTGACTAAAATTGAGAGACGTTTAGCCTAAAAGAAAACATAACGTAATTATAGCTTTTTGGTGAAAACTTCCTGTGATCTTAAATTTAGGTGTACCAAAACTTGATTTAATTTCAGGAATAAAACCAAGATTTTCCAGTCTTGTAAAATACTGTAGTGTCTTCCGAGTGTCAATTTATAAAACTTTCTACCCAAATCTAAGAACAAACATATTGACTGAACTAACATCACACTGACGTTCCTTAAAAGATCTCAAAACCTGCGATGTATTACCATCAGGGTACACATACTGCCCCAAAACAAAAGAACACAGACTTAATTTTCATTCATTTCTCTTATTTTTCCAGGTTCCTTGTCCTTGTCCAGGCTTCCAAAAAGTTCGTACACCTAACCAAACTTACCTCCTTGCTCTGAACTTACAAAATAGCCTCAGCATATCGGCGCGAAGTCGGCCCGAGGTGACGGCTCGACTCAAAGCTTCGACAGGCGTCCAGCACGGCTCATAATTAAGAACGGTGACTGTTGAAAAATGGCCGCCGCCCCCGGCCCGCCGTGAATAATCGTTGTAATTACGATTCGGAATAATTTCCAGCCAGTCATAGCGATGGTATCGGTAGGTGTCGACGGCTCGTTACACGCACGCACTGAAATCACTACGTTTGTGGAATTGCGATTTTTTTTCGTCGATAATAGTTGCGTTTGTTTTAGCCAATCGATGGTCTGTTCTGTTGTGTATTTGGTTGGCGTTTTTCAGTGATGTCTGCCAGTTTTTGTATCGTCTCAATCAAATTCAGCTAACTCTTGCTTATGTTGTTCTCAGGGACGACAAAATCATTTCGTATCTCGATTAGTTTGTACCCATGTGATAACTACTATAGGTACATGTGTAGTAATCATTTGTGAAAAAAAGCTATTTAAAACAATAAACTTTTGACATATAATTAATAGTCAAGCAACGTCTCTTGCTAAAACTTCAAATGAATTGTGAAAAATTTTAGAGTTAGATCAGATCTAACTGTAAAATGTAACCTAAATCAAATGTAATATAAACATACTAAAGCTATACCTACACATATATATCTTAATACATAAATCATAATATTGTGCATATAATAATGTATATACTTACCTACCTGCATGAATAACCAATTATCGTAAATGTCAATACAACAATAGATATGATACTACAAATAACATTTATCACCATTTCTGAACTATATTTTTTACTAAGTTGACATTTTGATAGTGCAAAAGAATTATTGCAAATAAAGATTGTTGACTTAAGTATCACTGTCCATATTTTTTTATTCTATTAATAGAACTCCGAATATCGACCTTTGAACTATGAAACCTTATTTGGAAACTGAAGCTTTACAATACTGATTATCTATTATGCTATAATTTTTCGCCCCTGTCCTTTGAGGGACGAACGCAATAAGGAAATAAACCATCTACAATTTTCAAGGTTCTATAAATAGTACACCTACCTACATTTAAGCAGCGTAAAATCATATTACGGCTTATATTTGGAACACCGATAATAGGGTTGTTTCCTAGTATTCAGACAATTAAAAATAGGTATATGCACCGAAAGTTCACAAAACTAGAAACACGATAAACTATATTATATTATTTATAACTGACCACATAATTTTTAAATAATTTATGAATTTTAAAGTTATCGTTTATTACGTCACGCCCTTGAAAACGGCGAATCGAGTCCGATGTCGTCACTTTACATTGACAATGACAAGTATTTGACAGTGACAGTCTATGACAGGTATAACCTGAGAATTGATGTGTTGTTTTCTTCAGTTTTTATTTGTATTTGAGCGAAAAAAAGTTAGAAAATAACTATGGAGAAAGGATTTATGAAAGCTGATAGTTTTATTGTCGCTCAATTCTTTGCTAATAACCAAGATGACACAAACATAACCTCAATAAAAAACACAAAGTTTACGTTCCTTTGCACAGTTTTATTTTACCGCGTACACAACTCAAAACATTACTGGTATTTTCTTTTGTGCCCAATGTTTAAAAACAATTTAAATGTTTAAAATATTTGTTTTTGTATCTATATTATAAGAAAGCATTAAAAATTAAAAATCAACGAGTTCTTTCTAACTAGTTACTTCTCTTTAGATGTGCGTTAAAGTGTAAAGGAACACATAGTACATGTTGACGTCACAGTCACGTGATCGAGCGTTTTCTGGGCAATGTTTTAAGAAAAATAGAAAAAAATCGAATACATAAAAAGTAAAGAGATTTAAGACGCAAAATTATAGGAGGGGTGATCTTTAAATTATTTAGAAGCTATTTGAATAGATTTTCGAAAATTGGAAACAACCCTATTAAATTCCAACAGTCATTTGTTTTCCATTAAGCACGACCAAAATATTGCCATTAATCCGTGAGTACTTAAGCTGCTTTCAATATCACTTCAAGTTGAAAGTTCAAAGGTTATAATATGCAATCCTATATAATTACTGGTTTCTTAACGGTTGCCTTCAATCACCGTAGTGAGACGTCCCCTTTGTGACAGACAGTGATAGTCGATGATATACTCTTTACATATGTGTATATTTACGAATCATTATTTAGTATTTAAATTATACAAATATGAATGACTTTTCAGTTTGGACCTCCATCCAATGACAATATTTAAGCTCGGAGCCGTTGGATTGCCGGAATGGTCTTCGAGAAAGCTAAAAGTTTATAGACTTTAATCTAGATATAACTACAATACGTACGTAGTTCCATTTTGAGGTAAGATAACCTTAATGATATAAGACAGTTATTTTAAAGGTATTTTATGGCATTTCAGAAATATGATACCATCACGTTCAATGTTAAAATCTACAACTAGCCTCCGTTTCTCTATCGGAAACTCCGCGAAATTGACAACCAATATACCTTTATTACCAAACCTACCTCTACCCAGTCCAATTACATGACCCTAGCACTAAATACAAAGATAAAGATAAAATAAGATAATCGAATCCTTTCACTAATTGCTTCTATAGTAGGCGTGTCGGTTGCGCCACGAAGTGGGTAGATTTAATTAGCTGTAAATACTTTTTTTTTGTTACGTCATCAACACGGCTTCACCACAATGGTGTTTACCAGTTACGGCTATCAAAATTGTTTATTTTTCACTTTTTAGTCGGCGCGGAAAATGATTCCCTTAATTAAATTGATGAGACGAAAAAATTATGGAGTACAATGATTTTGAACGCCGATTTTTTTTTTAAGAACGGTTCGGTAGCTGCAAGAAGGTTTTAAAAGAAAAACTGTTGATGAGTGTTCTTCATATATTCGATTCGATTTTCGTATACGATTTTTTTTTTATATAATTATAAGAACGCAAGTTGCTACATTTTGTATAATTATGTATGTAGATTGCGTTAATCAGGGCCATGCAGTAATTATATGAATAGACGCAAATAATAAGCAACACATGTTGTTGAGTTATTTTAAGTGCATAATAAATTGTGTTATGACTCATATAATTGGTTAGTACCTTAGTATAACCTTGCATGGCATGCACTTTTGCATTAAGTAAACTAAAACTTAAGTACCTGTGTTTTATTGCATACTATTTGAAAACCAGTGAAAGAAAATATTTTCAGGCTGAAAATACAAAATGTACCTACTTTTGTGTGGATGGTTAAAGCATCCAAAGCACATTGCAAACTAAGCAGTTAGTCGACAGTTGACGCGACACGGTTGGCATTTTTAGGGTTCCGTAGCCAAAATGGCAAAAACGGAACCCTTATAGTTTCGTCATGTCCGTCTGTCCGTCTGTCCGTCTGTCCGTCTGTCACAGCCGATTTACTCGGAAACTATAAGTACTACAGTGATGAAATTTGATGGGAATATGTGTTGTATGAACCGCTACAAAAATATGACACTAAATAGTAAAAAAAAGAATTGGGGGTGGGGCCCCCCATACATGTAACTGAGGGATGAAATTTTTTTTTTCGATGTACATACCCGTGTGGGGTATCAATGGAAAGGTCTTTTAAAATGATATAAAGTTTTCTAAAAAACATTTTTCTTAAAGTGAACGGTTTTTGAGATATCAGCTCTCAAAGTCGTAAAAAGTATGTCCCCCCCCCCTCTATTTTTATAACTACGGGGTATAAAATTCTAAAAAAAATAGAGGTGATGCATGCTAATTAACTCTTTCAACGATTTTTGGTTTGATCAAAGTATCTCTTATAGTTTTTGAGATAGGTTGATTTAACTGTAATTTACGGAACCCTTCGTGCACGAGTCCGACTCGCACTTGGCCGGTTTTTTTAAAGAAAACTGGTTGAAATCACAGTTTTATGTAATAAATACCGGCAATGTACATACTGATTTATGAAGCCGAATAAAAAGTCTGCAGTGTGGGTACACAAATCTTCATCTGGAAATTCATTACAAATCTAGTGATACATTTTCTAAATTCTAACTTTTCATTATCATCTCATGTTTCACCCACATCTGAAAAAAAAAAGCTACGAAGAAAATATGAAACTTACACATTCCACCTTAAGGTCGACATTCCCACAACAACAAACAGAACAAACCATTCGATTTCTCTTCATACGATTCAATCGATTGCAATGCATAGAGGTGTGACGTAATTGACATATGAATAAAATTTCGATCATTTTATTGGCCAGTGACATTAAGATGACAGGTATCTGTTTCGAAGTCCTCACCGTCTCTGTTGACCTCAGACCTCTGGATACTGCTGTTTGTTACGTAAAATTTTGCTAACCATGCCTACCCACGACCTTTGTACTGTTTAGTATATAATCTTATGTGTTTATTTAAGCGGAAGGATAGGAAACTAGCTCATGATGATGACTAAAGTGGTAGATCCCAAAGGTAGTAAGCAAAACATTGAAAAAGGTTTAAAAAGTGACAGTCTTATTCGCTGATCTCCCAGATGCATCTTGATTATTCACTGTGAACCTGTAATACGACCTATAGTGAGACTACGTATGTCGAATATAGGGAGATGCAATGCTAAAGATACGAAATAAGTGTACACTACAGATTCCCTACTGGAAAGGCCTTCATTTACTCAAGGTTCAAAAAGATATGACATTGACCAAACACATATAACTGAATTTCTTCTTTTATCACTGAAGACCACAAAAAGACTAAAAATACAGCTTAAAGTCAAGATCTTTATAACTTTATCGACACAATATTAGCATCACACCACACCACATTACGAGTAAAACATGCGATTTACCGTCACGCATCACAATATTCCGTCAAGATTGCCTCCAACCCGTTACCCACACAATACTAATTCTGGCAGCGAACTAATCGAGCCCCGCTGATGGATGACAAAAGCTAATTGCCAACGTCGCGACTCCAAACACATTACACACGATTTTTCATTATTTATTCTGGACAAGAAACAGTTCTGGTAATCGAAGCTATTAGAGTTCTGTAGATATACTTCTCCTAGATGTTCTACGATTCATTTCTGTGCTAGTGAAGGATAAGCCAAATTAGTTTTTTTGTCGATCGATTTAAGTTCTCGTTAAGTTTAATTAGGTAACTCTATATCCGTGTAAAAACTTGTAAATAATTATGTGCGTAATGATGTATCGTTAAGTAAAAAAAATATGGCCGCATCTATAAACAGTTTAAAGAAATCAATTAAGCTAATGTCTTCACACCGTAATCGCTGCTCAAGAAAATACCACTTAGGCACAAGTCAACAGCAAAAAAGACAAAACATTTTATAAACGTCTAGACAAACAATAAACAAACAATAGCACTTCCAGCGGATCTATACAATTGTTAACAAAATCAGGTAGCGTCGGCCGTCTACAGTTATTAAGATGGTAATTTAAAATGGACCCTTGTTTTAATTGAGTTATACACACAACTACGCCTATTATACTTATGTTATAGTTACGTTTCAACGCATATAACACATATATTTTATGACTGTAAATTAATTGGTATAATAAATGTTAGATATGAATTATATTACACGCTAATTGCTTG
This sequence comes from Helicoverpa assulta, assembly GCA_963856015.1. Lineage (NCBI taxonomy): Eukaryota > Metazoa > Arthropoda > Insecta > Lepidoptera > Noctuidae > Helicoverpa > Helicoverpa assulta. The sequence goes on from CAWLCW010000008.1 coordinate 4,614,826, forward strand.
GTCATTCAACATTTAATAAGTTATAGGACCTTAGGATTGGTGGCCATAAAAATATAAATCAATTACTGTTAATCCCTGATTAAATTGATTTTAACAAATTGTTATAGACTTTTTACAATCTGTAGGTGTTGATAGACTGTCGGATTTAAATAAATCTGATAGAGCTTGAAATTCGTATCTATGAATTTCATTGCGAATTATATGTAGAAGCAATTTATTGTGCATGTATTATATAATGGCGTTTGTAAATATATTTTTGAAACGACCTTCAGCCAGCTATAATGACGAGCTTTTTATCAAAAAAGACCTTCATGTCAATTAAATCGATAAGCTTTTACAGCAAAGTTCATAAGCAGCAAAAATAACCCTTCAAGGTATTGCAAACTATCAAAAACAGAACAAAGTAATTTTATCGAAAACAAATAATACGTAGCTGTGGCAACTACATATATAATCTGTGACATTCCACATGATTATATGTCAAGTGAAACAATAAGTTCTCACGGGTTAATGAACGTGAATTTTGGACATGTGCGTAATAATTTAATGATATTCAGACACATTGTACACGTGAAAGTAAATAATTCCCACACTCCTGTGTAAGAAACTAATCATTTTATTAAATGAAACGTGTAGTTGGGAAACGTGAGCGCCATTTTTCCACGCGTTCCAATTTCAATTATTTTCGAATTGCTTGTTTAATGCGTTCTTTTTTTCAATTTAGTTCGATGAAATTAAACCTTTTTTTTAATCCGTTTATAGAAACTGATTGCAAAAAAAATTGCAGTGGAAATTGCCAGTAATATGGTGTGCTTGTACCTGTCAGGGGATCGAGAGCCATTGAAGCTGACGCATAAGAGGATGTTCTGAACCATTTAAACACCCGCTAGATTGACTGATGATCCAAAAGATCAATCTCAGAGAAAGAAGAGGCCAGGGTTACCTATACCAAAATTATTTGCAAAATAAGTCTACATATGTGGCTAAGCACCTAACAGCTTTCACGCACCATGACGCAACACAAATAGTATCTTGTGTACCTACGTCAAATGGATCCACATAGCGAACTATTGAAATATTCTACCCTAGCAAACCCGCAGTTGACCAAAATACCAAAACAAATTCAGAGCTTCAAGAATTAATCATGTCGCAAGTTATGTTCACCCCATAAAGGAACCCGGAGCCAATAAAATCCCAAAAGAAATTAAAAAGCAACGAAAATTTCTCACAGGGCAAGTGAATTTCAGGGCAACTGTGACGTCGTTAATAAGTCAAATATGAAATATTGGTCGATATTCGAATGGCGATGAGTGGCGACCTCGCTTCCGAATACCATCACAGTGGCGACCACAGCAGAAACAAAAAGGTACACGCCGCCGGCGCGCTTCCGATTGCACTGCCAACGCTGAAAAATTACATGAACAACCCCCAACAAGGCGGGTTAATATATTACGAGCGCTCACTGCACTCGGTAGGGTTCTACCTGATGTTCTTTTTGCGAAATTCTAATTTTATCGACTGTGTTCCCCGTTTGGTCTATCTAGCCTTTGAGTTATACTGAAAATATCTAACTGTAGTAGCTATCTCGGCAACTTTATTGGTTTTGCTTTATTCGTCAATACATTTTGGATTGCCACCAAATAGGATATTAGAAAATCACACGGTATTATGAGTTTGATAGACAGTTAACGCTCTAGTAACAATTGTACATTCCGTGTATTTCAAAACACGAAAAGTTTCACAACGGTGAGCGTACGAAAAGTTAACGCCATTTTTTGCGAGAATCTGATACATTTTAATTATTGATGTACTTTATAATGTTGTCAAATCAGGATGAGACGTCCGACATAATGGATGATGATAGCCCGCAAAACCCCGCTGCAATTTTTCAATGAGCGTTAATGTTTGCCATCTCTGTGTCCGAAGCGTCCTAATGAGTTTGTGCACCACAAATCTTCTGTAAATGGGTGCACTAATTTTTTTAAGTAATCACGACACACCTTGGGTCGTCCTTCAGCCTTCCGAGAAGAGAGCATGACTGTAAAAAAAACTCGACAATTAGGTACAACTTTGTTGTCGTAAATGTTTCAACGTTCGGGGAATGGAAGGGCGACTTTCTTTTGTTTTGCACGCATCTCTCCCGGAGCGAGCCGAATCGCGGCTACGACTTGTTACTCGGCGGGCACATGTTTTGACAATATACTTCAACACAACCTTTTTTATGGGACACAAAGTTTTCTAGTGAAGTGACAAACCCTTGCTCCCTGCTCCCGTACTTATTTTTGAAACAATCACATCTTCGCTGTGAATAATATTAGCGATAAGTAGTATCGAACATACAATACAATATCAGATCCGTACAATGTAACACGTGTGTAAATACTAAAGACTAATGCCCACGGTAAAATATTTAACAGTCAGCTATAACAACTGGTTATTTTAATGTCTTCCAATTACAGTGTTCAGTCGGTTAACGATTTCGCTGGGCATTAACTATTCCAATTTTATGTTTTAGCTGGACGAAACGCGAAATTCTTAATATTTAAGGGTCAGAAATGCCGGCAATAATAGTTAAATGATATATTGCATACCAATTATAAAATGTTTATGGGTACAGGACATGTACAATAATGTTGCGGCAAAAAATATATTTGGACTGTTTTTTTTTTAAACATGATTGACATTTCTGATATATTTCTGAATATTCGTAGAAGAAAAACGCTTGCAGATTCGATACCTGGTTGCTATCGAAAATCGAGATATTTCTGCATTGTTTCATAGATCGTTCGATCTTAATAAAAGATCTAACTACTAATACCCTCTAAATACAAGTTATGCAGTGACATATTCAATAAGAGCGTCACACACCGAGATCCCGTTGGCGCACTTTCGTCCAGCTTGGTGACTTACGAATTTTATTATCTATGGCTTAAAATGATATATGACCGCTCTTAACTGGGGAATCATAAAATATTTTCTGTTTGTGAAATATTTCTGAAGCAATAAAGCAATAATTCACTACGGGACTACGGGGAAGACGACGGCCTTTATTTGCTGTCATAAATGTTCTGTTTATGGTGTACTTTTTTGCTGGCTGTACTGACGGACCCAGGGATGCACATAAACCTCGGCTTTATCATTACGTACCTGTCCTCAGGTCCAATACTTAAAACGTGTGTCTCAAGAAAGCTATTGCTTTAATTTCAAATGTTTTATAGTATTCAATGTCAATATTTCCAACGGTGGGGTTATACAACTTGAAATTTATGTACGGTCACGCCCGGCGAGGTTCGCGTCCTTACGTGGCACAAAGCTATTAATCGGTAACTAAATGCAGTAGTGCCGGATAACTCCAACACTTATGACGTGTTGGTTTTGATTTGAGCCAAACACGTAGGCGATTGTTGTTAAACTATTGAGAGATCACGCCAGACAACACGGACGTTGAAACACCATCAAACTCTTCCAATAGTTTATGAACAATTAGTATCAAATTCTTCTTCGTCCTTTCATTAAATAAATATTATTTTCTAAACATCATAAACCATAAACCATATTATGTCTAAATGATGTAATGTCTGCGGCTAATAAATAAGACAATGATTAGAATTCGAAACATTCCCGATAAGTTCAATGGCCTCAATATTTATACTAGTAAACACGTACAGCCTTTTTAGAGAGAAACCTCCTGGCATGAAGCATACCGAACCCTTGCAGCCGCTTTAATTGGTACACTCATTGATCATAGCAGATCATTCGTTCTCGTCAACTAAATCAGAACTGACATGGAGGCGTCAATTCGTGCGTCGGCGTTTCACACGAGTGTGAAACTTAGGAAGTGTCGACGGGGGGCTCCATTAGTCAGCGTGATTAGTTCTCGAGAGCGTTAATGTTTCAATGAGATGAATAATCGCCGGCAACAGTGACAAATGCGCTTCGGTCTTTGCGCGCACGCACCTGACTCCCCCCACAAACGCGCCGCGCCATCACTCAGCATCACTATGTTATACGTACCAGATGAAGAGATTTATATTTATTAATGTTAGTACCCCCAACATTTTTGTTATTTTATGGACTCGCTCGAAATGAGTTTCATTAGCTCACACTATACCATACTTATACGAGACGCATAAAATAAACTCAACTCAAAAATGACTCTCCGACAGAATAGGCGATAAGTGTGAAAGCAAAAGTGAAATAAACGTAAGTCCGAGATTTTTATTAGGTTTTATGGTCACAATGTGTATTGATAAATGACTCGGCTTACGTATTCTGAGTCAAGGGTTAAAGTCGGCTGCGATCTAGTGTCGGGATCTTTTTCGAATTCTCGCATCGTTTTTTATCCAAGTGTGGCGAGATATCGATGTGTGTCACTTTACTATGATTTAACATTGATTGGGTCCTTTGAGTTGAGCCGACTGTGCGTCAACGAGATTTACAGCTGAGGCGATAGCTACCGTCGGTGTTATTGCGCTAAAATATTCGTATGAAGCTCTCGAATGATATACAGGTTCCGAGAAGCCGAGACGTTAAGACCTTGCAAAGAAATTATGGCAGGATTAGTTTCTAGACCTGTGATGCGAAGGATTTAATGTAGCAAACTTGTACGTAGCACATACAGGAATATATTGTAAGCAGTATAAATAAGGCGAAAGTATACATTCTAATGCAAAGTAAAAGTTAATGTGGAACTAGTTACACATTTTTTATACCTAAGCCTGAAATGCTTCGTCACTACGATCTCATTATCTTTCGTAGGGAAAAGATTATTTTTAATCTAGTGTAAGCATTATTACATTGTCTTTGCCTACAACAATTTTATCAATTGGAACTATTTATAAAAACGTAGATTTTGTTTATTTTTAGGTGCTGTGAAATATGTGTACTTTAATTTGATAAAGTATAATATAAAAAACAAGAAAAAAATATATAAAAACTTGAAGTTACAAATGAATCTAGGTATTCATACCTAAGAAGTGATTTAAAAAATAATTTAGCATCTATTTTATTGTCAGAATAAAATCAAATGCATCCAAAATGATTACAGAAATAAATATTTATAGCAAAAGTATTCTCTATTAGTCGCAATGGCTTTAATGATTCGTCCATCAAACGCGACAAGGCGCGCTGATCCGGCCGGCCCGACCGCCGACCATAAATCAAAACATTCGTGTTTGTGATTAATCAAACACACCCGAGCATACACCTTCAGCTTCATATTTACCTACACGTATCTGTCAGGTGTAATATTAACAGGTATAAAAGTATTCCTTTATATTTCATTAGCCGAAGAATTTCGACCGATATCACCGGTTGGTACTTAGCCCAAATCATGACTAATGGTTGTAGGTTTCATATCAATTTATTTGATTGAATGATGGTCTAGTTTTGCAATGTAAATTAAATGCGATAGACATTTTTCAAAAGTCGACTTTCGCTGAAGGTTAGACACGATGAAAAATTCATTTTAAATCTTACGTTTACATTTTCAAATTAATGTGTATGTACATTAATATCCAAAAAATTAAAACAGTCCACCACAAAATTGTAATCTTTTTTTCCTTACGTTAATTACTTTCTAAATCATTTAATACAATTTCGTAACGTCGGATTGTGGTCAGTGCGGTGGTCAGCGCAGGCGCACGCCACACAACACGATGATGTAGCGATTTGTACATCATGTCGGTCTCATTTAAACCCACTGTCCTATTCCTTTTTTATATCAATAAATATTTTTATTATACATTCCACACTGATGTTGAATCGATCGTAATCAGGTTAATTCTTAAAATAGATCTGCATATACACTCGCGAATACCTCTCAGTATTTTTTTTTTCTTTTTTCGGATAGCATTTTGATTATAAGTGCGTTCGATTTAAGTGACTTTTTGTCACTATCGATTACTAGGACAGTGGCGGTCAATATGATTAAATTAAATGCGAAATAAAATTCTATTACAGACTGAGATGAAATGTGTGATATTTTGTCATTGTATTTTCAATCAATGTTACGGTAAAAACTAAACTGAAAGTTTTAAATTCAATTTTCGTTTATATTTTTTTGGAAAAAAGTTTAATAAATATTATACCGTTGCCTTCTCAGTCAGCGTACGTCTATTGTTTTTGTTATCTTTTACAAACAACACGAAAATAGAGCCGTTAATACGGTTAGAGGTATCATTCCAATTTGTTAGTAAACATAGTATCTTTGAGCCTCAAAACCATATTTTTATTATGAATTAACATGTTTATACAGAGACTCATTTGGTCGAAGATCTTCTTCGACAGTTTTTTTTTGCATTCTTGTCTTGTCAGGGCAAAATCAGTCTTCTTGTAGTGCATCAAGATTGATTATTGTTTAAATAAACTTTAATGTACGGCTTAGGTCCAGGCAGACTGGATGTCAAAGTTATGACGTGTTAGATTGATTATCAGATGGATGTTAAAATACGTTTTACGACTTTTTATGGCGAGCTTTCGGTGTAAAACCGCTTTAACAGATTCGTGGTCTCTGGTCACATCGGCTGGTAAAAAAGGAAATAATAAATAAAAAAATACAATGTATTTTATACATGAGTCATTACTCAAGCTAGACCTTGGTATTACGACCTCGATGGCGCAATGGTCACCATGCCGGACTGCCGAACCTGAGGTCCCAGGTTGGATTCCCGGTTTGGTCGACTTTTGTGTGATGCGCATGCTTGTTGGCCGTGGTCTAGGTGTTATAATATGTATTTATAAATATGTATACATGTAGCTATATGTAATTTATCAGTTGTGTTAGCACCCATAACACAAGTTAATTAATAACTTAGCATGGGGCTAACCGACCGTGTGTGAAAAAAAGGTGTCCCGACATTACCACAAGCCTAGGATTTTCAAATGGGAACTATATTTTTTGTCACCAAAATTTATATTTGTCATCAAGTTGTATCACCTAATAAATAGATCTATCCCCACGAAATATTTTCGTTCTCAGATAAACAAAGAGTGTTCCCAGGTATGAATTACCAATTATTGTTAATATAATGTGTAAAATATGAGATGGATTACCAATAAAATTGTAGTGCATTACATGTATATAAACTTCGTTCTTATAATAATAGTTTTATTACTTAAATAATAGCTTGGTGCTCAAAATGGTAGATCTGTCACCAAATAAATCGATTAATCGATCCCTGACTGCGACTCCTTTTTATTTGTTATCTTGTCACCAATACAGTAGTTACATTTTATTTCGTTCGGTTATTAAAATAATGTATTCGTTACCAATTTAATACATCAATTTATAATTTTAATGAAAATATGTTCAAAGGGAAGAGGAAGGGAAGGGAAACAAATTGGCGCGCTTTCGGGCCTCAACGAATGGGTTGTAGGTTGGTTGTAGGTACGATCATACGATGCGCGGCGCGGGCAGCGATTGTTATTTTTAACAATAAATATTGATTATTTTGACTTTAATTAGGTAAGAGTTTTATTTACTATTCAGCTAGAAATTTAATTTAAATATATTTATACTACCTGTGGAAATTAAGACCCTTGGGGGAGGCACATGGCCAGGGCCAGTTAAGTAGTAGACTCTTTTGGTTGAAAGGATGATGACGACCACCCTACATTTTTAGACCTTCATGAAATTTTCTAGTGATATAATATAATGATTTATTGGTGATCTTTTTAAATTAGTTTGCTTAAATACTATTAGGACAAACCTATTATAATACATACAAAGCCATTTATTTGGTACTTGACCCCATATCTCCATGATTTTCGGTAATTTATTGTGGAACTAGCTTTTGCCCGCAACTTCGTTCGCGTGGAATAGTGACTACCAGCAGATTTTTTATTTGACCAATAGATGGCGCTATATGTCCGGAATAATTTTATTTTAATTTTTTTTTTGTAATAAAAACTATCCTATGTCCTTTCTCAAGTTTCAAACTATGTCTGTACCAAATTTCACACAAATCGGTTCAGTAGTTTAGGCGTGAAGAAAAGACAGACAGACAGACAGACAGACAGACAGACAGACAGACAGACAGACAGACAGACAGAGTTACTTTCGCATTTATAATATTAGTAAGGATATTTGACCAATAGATGGCGCTATATGTCCGGAATAATTTTATTTTAATTTTTTTTTTGTAATAAAAACTATCCTATGTCCTTTCTCAAGTTTCAAACTATGTCTGTACCAAATTTCACACAAATCGGTTCAGTAGTTTAGGCGTGAAGAAAAGACAGACAGACAGACAGACAGACAGACAGACAGACAGACAGACAGACAGACAGACAGAGTTACTTTCGCATTTATAATATTAGTAAGGATTGATTTTATATTGTTTGGTGACTATATTTTGGTGACAAATCTACTATGTTGAGGGCAAACCCTATTATTTAAGAAACACAAAATGAATTAAATTGGTGACAGCTTAAATCATACCCTTTTCAAATCATCTCACTTATAGTTTCTGAACACCGAGAGACATTCACATACGATACACGCAATGGTTTGTCAACTGCGTGCATCGCGTAAGGCTGCAAATTTTAAACAGCAGGGGTATTCAGTGTTTATGTTCAAATGTTGTTTTACATAGATGTAACTGTACTGTGCACTGTCCACCTTTAACTTATAAGAATGCCTGCAACCAGTGTTTGATCATCGGCATTTTCACTTAGGTAACTTCATTAATTTAACTTGCTAGGAAGTATATGATTAGTCCCCTTCAGTCCAAACAGGAACCAGTGTTCCTATTACCTTATTCAACTGTATATTAGAACTGTCTAATAATTCCAAGAAAATACTTATAAGATGCATACTCCCAGCTACGCATACAGCCTTACCATATTTGCCCTACGCACAGCTTGGCGCCAAACGTATCTCTTAAAAAAAAAACAAATAAAAATAAAATTCAAAAAAAGAACAAAATTTTTTTCAAACAAATCTGTCGCTGTCGCACCCACAGTTTTACCTGTCACATATCCGGAACAACATGAGGTCAATGCCCTGTGACCATCGGTGTATGACGGACGACAAACATTTACTCGCAGATTCTAGTTCCGACTCACATCCGCGTAGCAGGTGGTATTGTTAGATTGGTTTAGAAAAAAAAAAGATATGTGAACCAGTTATAATATGTGTGCCGATTAATCGGACTAATGGAACGTGCAACTAGGATTTGGACGTCAAGGTTGATTGATTGCAGTACAAGTAGAAGTAGATCCTCTTTTGATTTAAGAAGGATAAAGTTAAGTAAGTTAGAAGCGTAAAAGTAAGTTACCTACTAGGTTCTACGTACGTAGTTGTAAGTTTCTTGCCATAGTACAATTTTCTTATCTTCATAACACAGCATGGATACATCAATACTACAGATGACGATTGATAACAGAGCGTTGATCAAAAGCTAATTAACTCGCTTGCGAAAGAATCGGAGACGCAAAAGGTTTTTGCACAAATGAATACCTAACATTAATCATCTATAAGCAGATGGATTAGAAAATGTATATCAATAAGATAGTTTGGATGAAATAATAACGGCTTATGGTAAAATACAAATGACTAGAGTTTATCGTGGTTTAACGTAACTTTCTGTATTCGGTTAAAATATAGCCCATGTCATCCGATAGCTTCCTAACAGTGAAAGAATTTGTCAAGTCGGTCTTGTAGTTTTGAAGCATTTAGGGCACAAACAAACACACATGTTTCTGTAATATTAATACAGATGTGTAGAATATGATATAGAAGCTCACACCAACAGTTCTGAGAATAATTTTTGTTCCATGTTTTGTGCAGACTTATTTCTGCGCGACTATTGACCAGCCTTGAAGCTATGGAGAAACCCATTAATTACCCGATACTTATATAATTATCACTGTCACTAATCTTTTAATACTAAATAGCTCGTAGTTTTGATTCCGATCTCCGCCTTCGAAGTCTGGGTGGTCTGAACCACTTTTTGTGACATTTAGCACTTATAAAAACTTTAGACTAAAAGCTAGTTCTTATTTAATTAATTTAAACAATCGAATGTCTAGGTGCTGTAGTGGGTGCTATGACTAAGGGTATTAAGTTAGGTTCCCATGTTCTTCGGTATTAGATTTTCTATAAGCAGCTCTTTAGAAGTATCAATGTTTGTGGTTATGAAATTTATCCTACCAGAAGTCTAGCTTTGAAGGCTGTAGCATTCCTGTATGTTTGTTAACTTTTCTTTTACAAAATATATGTTGGGTTTCAGTGGTTGATTTTGACTAGTTTAAATACCTCCTGTTACAGCCTTTTTATCGTCCCACTGCTGGGCACAGGCCTCCTCTCACACGGAGAAGGATTAAGCGTTAATAACCACGCTTGCTCAATGCGGGTTGGTGATTTCAGACTTTATAGTCCAGGTTTCCTCAAGATGTTTTCCTTCACCTCAAATACCTCAAAAGCCTTAAATAATTTTATCCTATCCACTAAATCTGATATAACCAGACCAAAAAGTTCTCATCACCAATCAAACCTACCATCATTCCCCCACAAACAAAGCAGGTTGACCAACAAGTGTATATCAGCATGACATCGGAAGCGGAAGCTGCTCCCACGCGGGAGGGTTCCGGCGCACGCGCATGTGACGTCACTTCCGCACCAGCCTTGATTGAGAGTGAGGTAACGGTTAATGATTGTGGGTGATTACTGGGCTTGTGTTTTAGTGGCCGACAATTAGGTATAACAAATGCTCTGTATGCAAATTTGCATTTAATAAAGCGTCCAGAACTCAAAATTAGAAGATTAATATGTAGGAGTCATCTATCTGCAGAGTTTCTTCTTCCTGAGCACCATCAATGCGTATTCAATATTAAATTAAATCTGTTTCACACCAGCTTATCTACTAACGATGATGTTACTCTAGTTACTACCTCGCATCTATAGCCTAATGAACAAAGTTAACAGGAATTGACAAATGGATTATTATTGTTTAGATTTGGCTTATCCTTGTCCCTACTTCATATGACATGCTCAAAATATGGCAAGTTTTCTAAGCTTTAAAGCTAAAGACTAGAAACATATTTATGTCGTTAAGTTAAAAAAATGCATACATTTCACTACTTCACACACCGTCAGTTAACAGCCAGTAAGACAAACAACATTGCATTTCCCTACTTTGTAACTGACTATAAAACCGAGAGACTATAAAACTTGGAACTTTTGCAGAACATAATTACTATCTATTATTCCGTTCGCGACTGCATATGTCAAGAGCGACACACCTACCCACACTCCGTTCCACATTCGTACTTTCAATCAATGCCATTGTTTATCTAATTACAGCTTGTTTTCACTCCTAATGATACAGTTACCTTAGCTTCAAACAACACCAACGCGGTTATTCATCAAAAAGTCTCACCGACCAAAGAGGTCGGCTCACAACTAATTCGCTCATTGTAATGCTATAATTTTCCATAAGCAACACTTAATATCTCTCGTTATCTCCAAGTCGAAGCGTTATGCTTCATAAGAACCACGTAATAGGGGCATCTTTAAAAGCCGCCGAATTATCATAATGAGCAATAACCAATTGCACGAAGCTCACGTCAAATCGGCTTAACTCATGTAAATTTATGGTTATAACTCAACTTTTTTTGTGTTTTAAGTCAAATTGCTGCGCGTTTTAAGCGATGAGCCACAACGGGCCCTATTAGCGGCCAAATGGCGTATGGCGGGAACGATTCGTGAAAGAAATCAAATTACAATAACGATGCACGCTACACGGCAGTTCGCCACCGATACCTAAATAACGGGTTGCGTCTAATTTATAAGAGGTAAATTGTAGGATGCCACGCGCTAGAGATGTGTCATTAGACGGCCCTCGTAGCCCAAGAATTATGTTTGGTTAGGTTTGTTCAACGATGATTATACGTATTAGTGCGGTGGCTCAATAAAACGGAAGCTCGTTGTCTCGGCCGGTCTTATGAACTACGTATGGTAAATTATGTTCTACTTTTAATATACAGTAGTCAGTAAAAAAGTTTGAAACCGTTAAAATATTAGAGCATCTTAAAAAGTCTTCATCGTTAAATAGTTTTGCTCTGCATCGCAATAGCTGCAAACCGAATCTATATAGTAATAAATTGAAGAAAAAAGATGTACTTATTTTCAGCTGCATCAACGGTCCTTCATACATACTAGTAATCTAAACAGATACACTTTCTTATTTTCATGTCGGCCTTTCAATGCTTGTTCACCGGAATATCCCATCCCTGGACCCAGACATTCAGTGCTCTGGACTATGAAACCAGTTGCAACTTCCACTCTGACTTGTCCACATTAATTCAATCAACATTTCTAAATACCCCAGAAACATTTAACCTTAAGTAATTCCTGATCAAATAATTCAATCCAAAATTCGTGTATTATTCAAAGTTTTGGGTAACGAGAGGCGAGACAGTGTGTCTACGTATGTGCATGTACCGGCAGCTCGCAGGTAGGCATGAATGGCCGGCGCCCCGCTGCTAGTGAGTTATGTTGGGCCCCTGGGGCGCAGCGCGGGCGCTCCTTCACACCTCCGCCCGCGTGTGGTCCCGCGGTTTACGAGACGGGCTGCTGCGCGCGCGCTGGTCGGTCCATGTACTACGGTAAGGAAGTGGGATTGGATTTTGTTTTAGGGCTTGATCTGGTGCTGTAAAGTTGATTGGATAGATATGTTTCTTGGTCTACGGCTGTTATTGCCGTTAGAAAATGAGGCTATGATCAAATTGCCAATACATATATACATGTAGGTAAATAAACATTACCAAAATAAGCCTTACAAATTACCGAGAATCTCTCAATCTCGCTCTTTGCCAAGATGGTATCGTTCAGGAAGATTTACAAACACTAAAGTTCTTGAAGGTCTCGAGAAGGAAATGTTGATTGATTTAATGTCCGCCATTTTCTTAGAGGGTCAAACAACGAAAACAATCCTATACCAACTTTTCTTAAAATTAAAATATTTCAAAATTAATATTTTCTTGGCTGCATTCCACATGGCGCATCCCTCGGCGCACCTAAATCTTCCGGCGTTACTAGTAGATACTCTTACCGTAAGATATTATAATATTGGTCACATTAGTGTGTATATTTTACCGAGGAATTATTTTATTTGTTAGAGTTATTACGACCTGCCGGGTTTCCTGCGAGATACGATACAGGCCGGTGCCATTTTTATTAGACAGGAAGGAAATTCTAACGTTTAATATATTCTAAGTAAAACGTTTGAGGTTTATTTATATCAGTCGTATACACTTCGATCCGGTTTGGGCGACTGGGCCAAGCCTGTGCTAGGAAAGGAACATTGACTGTACAAATTGTGGTGTGTGTATCTAAGGCTTTTAATAGTTTTGTAATACCGTTTTAAATATTCACTTTAGTCTGCAGTTTTGATAAATCATGTACCTAGTTCTTAAGGTATTTTCAGAGGCCCCCTGTTGTGACACTTACATCTCAATTGTTGCAACAATTACAACCAGGGGCCCGATTCTCCTAATTTTACTTAAGCAACATACGATTCACATTCGACTGCGATCCAATCACGACTCGATTACGATTGAAGCGTATGTGGCATTCCGCAATTTTTTCTTTGAAATAAACGTTTCTATCCTTTTCTGTCATTCAATAGTGAATCATTTTGTCTGCAAATTATTTACGATTGCAATATGATTGTAGAGCAAACTACCGTATAGACCAAAATCACCAAAATAGCAGACCAATCGCAAACCAATCGAATGTCGTTGGAATACGATTGGTCTTATATTAGTAGCAGAATGCCCGATATGGTTAAAACTGCTATTGCGATCATATTGCGATTCGATTTCTATTCAATTTTGACATTATTAAGTTAGGAGAATCGGGCCCCAGTTAATTAGTTGGAATCTATAATGCAAATAGTTGAAAGCTACAAGACAGTTTCATTTTAGGAATCTAACACAAACAAAAACATAACATGGTTAAATATTTTATAATCATCAAATAGGTAATCCGAGTTTTCTGGCCATACCCAGTAAAAGCAAATACTTCCTCATCATTCTATGGTAACTGAAACTACTGTCTCTTATTTCATTATTAATACATTTATTACGGCAAAGTTTTTGTACATACCCATCATGCAAAAATTAAGTACGCCATAAAACTTCCTTATAATTTAAGGAAGACAAAACTGGTCGAACCATACCATTATTTCTTACTTATCAGATTAGCTAAATGTTTTTGCTATATGAACTATGTACTCAGGTATGTATAAAAACCAAGAGGTCTTAACACTGACAGTTCCTACTGTAAGCTCTGTTATTTATCGTCGTCCCACTGGCCGCACTAAGATTTATGTCCAGAGGAAATTATGACAGTTTCGCGTTTTGTTATTACGACTTTTGCACTGAAAAAGAGTTGGTTAAATTCTGATTCTTTAATTGAAATTGTTATTACGTAATATTATATTCTTTCAGCTAAATCATTTTCATCTTAATCAAAATCCTTCTAAAACATTACGATATTTTAAAAGAATTCTATGATACGCCATAAACAGGATCTCTGTAACGCAAAATGACCGCACAAACTCTGACTTTGATCTCAAATACAATGTAAATTAGCAGTAACTCATAACACGCCCTTCAAAGGTCACGTCGTACAGTTTCACGTGATCTTTAGAACAAAATTTCGTCGATACACCTGTGTGTGTCCCCTTGAGTCGTGACCGGCGTCCGCAAGGTATGACCTAGGAGCGTCGTCTCAATGCTGCGGGGGCGAAGATTTATGAAACGGCTACTGCTTTACCGGACAGCGGAGGTCGATTTAAGTGAAATTTATTTATGCATTTGTATGTAGTTATTGCTCGTAGCTAGTTATAATGTTTGATATTTTAGTGGGTACAATGGTTTAGTGGTGATTCGTGGGTCAAGGGTTTTGTGACAGTATGGGTGGTTGAGGTGAGGTTTAAGCTGTAGTTTGTGCGTAGCCACCAATGGATAGACATGTTTAAATTATCCTAGTAACTTAGTAGCATCATAACTAATTCAATATCTTTATGAAATCAAATTGCAAGATTTATCGTAGAAACGAATAATAAACAACAAAAAAATACAAAAACCTTCACGTGAGTTACCTGTACAAATCATTTTGTTAAACTAACATCAACAACAGCCTTGTGTGAACGGGCATTACCTGTCTGGTAGCAAAAAACTCTAATCATCATTAAAAAAATATATATCCAACAATTACAAGTATAGGTAACCGCTGATTCTTCACACGGTCGTCTATCGACAATCACCATACATAACTATAATATACACATCTTATAATAAGTGGACAGATTATAAAAAAAATGAATTATCATTCCGACTAATTTGCATCGATGCGTGCAATCCGACGCACTTGTGGCATCTTCAGTGTAATTGTATGGTTGAGTGCAAGAACTTATAACAATGGCCGAACTTACGTGTACCATATGAGGTACCTACATCTGTTACGTGTTTTGTATTTTGATGCGTACCTACTTAAATGTACTTATAAAGCCTTCACAAATGAAAATGAAGCTTAACGCACTTGATTTAAGTACCAATATTAAGTGCTAATAATCATTACATACACGAATCAAAAACTTGGAAACTGTATGGCTGCTAATTCTCAGAAGCTTTCTTGAATGAAGTACATAGTTTCATCTTTAGACTGACACGTTTTCTGCGTATCAGAATAGGGCAGCGCCCCCTTCATTTGTACAACATTATGCGATTTTTAGTTAATCAAAGATGGGCCAAACGCATATGAATCACTTTAACTTAGAGACACTGAATGCACTTAAAGTTAGTTTGACTTGGAACATTTCAAGATCACATAAAGCCGACTTAAAGGCTAGAACCAAAGAACGCATAAAATTATGACAAATTCTTCGACTAAGTATAACCAAAAATGAAAACCTATGTCAACCATGACGATTCTGAGTTTACAGCTTTTAAACTATTTCCCATAAGGAAGCTATTTAAGCTAAAAGGTAAACAAACTTCGTCGTAACATCCAATCAAACCATATCTTATGCCAATTTACCAGCGCTAGAACATACGTATACGTTTTAATTGATTCAGATGGAGTCCGTTATGATTAGTGTAATGAGATCCAAATTGATACAGATACGGCCAATCTACACTACAAAGCTATTAGTTTAACTGAGATGTTGTTATTTGATAAGCAAGTAATTGGATTATTTTTTATTTACGAAGAAAATAGTCGCGGTACACTTTGAGGTTTCGTTGGTGGAGTAAGATCAGTTTTCGCCAAATAGGTGTTGGTTTTTTTTTTTATTTTTAGCAATGTGGGAACCTGGCAGATCTGTGGGCATTTAGTGGCTAGGTTGGAGGCGTAATCCTTGCATAGAATGCTGGTGAAGCGCCGCGTGTAGGACTTACTACTGAACACGTCATTCTGTACAGATTTTGCCTAGTCTCGGGTTAGCTCTAGAGCGACAGGCTTAGCATAATTCAAAGTTAAGTTCACAAAATAAAGGAAATCCTTAAAAAATAAATACTGATGATAAACACGAACGTTACACGTGTCATCGGATGTATTGTTCTTCTTATTCCTTGTTGTTGTTGTTGTAAGAAAATGTTCAGCTAGTAATAATTTTGTTCAAAATAATTTAATTCTCATATTATTCGTGTATGTATAACAATGGACCTCAAAAATAACTCTCACCAACCAAATTCTTTCGCAACAACAACAAAATACTCTTAATAAGAGCGAGATTAAACCCGTTCATCCTAGATTTCATTTGCGGATTCATTCTCTTAGATTAAGTTGGTGCGACCACCGAGTCATTGTTGCATTTTCACGAGAACTTTAATAAAGACCTTCCACACGTAGCACAATACTCGTATTTCATGCCCACGCGGCGACCGGCGACCGGCGACCGCGGGAGCCCGCGAGACTCCTTGTCAAGCAAATAAACTGCGATTCTTACGGCTAGTGTGAAATGTTGCTTACATTAAATATGAATATATTTTAATAAATGCACCATGTGCTAGTAATATGTGTAGTTTATTGCGGAGAAATAAAAGGTGTTTGGGATTTGCAGTTCGGTTTAAATTACTTTTATTTACTTAATTGAATTATTGCTTTATAATTAAAGGTTTCAATTAATTACGAGGTTAATAATCACATAAACGTTTCATATGAATTTTATTTTATCTCGGTGTAAAATGCTCTGATCACGTTTTTTAAGTCTTTCTTCTGCCCCACTTCCTAGTTTTTTTTTTTTAATACAACGTTATTATAAAATCAGATGCAATAGGACAATCGTAAATCATAACGGACTACTAATGATACACCTAATTCTACAAGACACACAAACTAAAAGCGAATCATTTTAGAACACGCCTACATTCTAAACGGCCACTACACGCAAAGACAGGTTACATAATACGCAATTATTTTCCCTCGGCCGCGTACCTACTGGCGTATTCCACGTAAACGCGGTAGGCTCTAACGTATCATGTTAAGACATTTAGCTACCGTAAGCGAATAAAACGGTGTTTACATTGTACGCCCCGTCCGAGATCCAATCTGGACTGTAACAAATCGAGGCGACCGATGTTCTCGCGATTGAGTTATTACAGCTTCCTGTTAGGCTACTTGTTTTTGTAACTCCTACTGTTTTAATTAATTATACACAATAAATAATAAATATTTTATGTGTAATGCGATACGCAGGTTGTTCTGATGCTGTTGCCTGATACGACGCCCGGATCGAGTGTTCGCGCCACGGCGATTATTCAAACGCTGGCTTTTTATTGTTTCTTGAAGATATTAATGTTTTGTCCGATTCTTGGGTCTGATGCTTAAATTCTTCGTACTGGCTACTGTATTGACATAATTACCTACTTTTGGTTGTTTAAATTGTTAATGAAGACTACACACTAAGCGGGTGAATTTGTTTAGTTTTATTTTTATGTCTCACTAAAAACTAAACTAACTAAAAAGTCGTGGTGGCCTAGTGGGCAAAGAACCAACCTCTCGAGTATGAGGACGCGGGTTCGATTCCAGGTCAGGCAAGTACCAATGCAACTTTTCTAAGTTTGTATGTACTTTCTAAGTATATCTTAGACACCAATGACTGTGTTTCGGATGGCACGTAAAACTGTAGGTCCCGGCTGTCATTGAACATCCTTGGCAGTCGTTACGGGTAGTCAGAAGCCAGTAAGTCTGACACCAGTCTAACCAAGGGGTATCGGGTTGCCCGGGTAACTGGGTTGAGGAGGTCAGATAGGCAGTCGCTTCTTGTAAAGCACTGGTACTCAGCTGAATCCGGTTAGACTGGAAGCCGACCCCAACATAGTTGGGAAAAGGCTCGGAGGATGATGATGATTTTTATGTCTCACTAATTTAAAAACTTAAAAAATATATTTTTGTGGTAATCTGATACAATAGACAAATCAGTCTCATTAATTTAACATACCTGCTAGTTGTGTGGGTTTGTTTTAAATTTTATTTTCATCCCACCATCTCGGAAAGAGTAGTTTTACCCTGTGATATCTGAGCGCAAAAGCCGTTTTTATTATTCTCTAGAGCGGCAAAGTGATTTGAATTTAGAACATCGTGTGCAATGCAATACTCCATTTGTGACGATCTTGATAAGACTTTTCAAACAAATACATATTAAACAAATAAAATACTGCTTAAAATAATTATTCAATTAATTAAGTAATTTTTATTTTTGTTTTTACATAGATTTTTAACCTCGTTTCATTTTTAAACTGAGTTTTCAATTAAATGAACTTTAATAGGTACCTACTTCTTTTTAATTTGATACTCATATGTGCGCGCCATTTTGTTTTTTTACATTTAGTAATTTCCTCGATGAAGTGGGATGAAATGATTATTTTTATTGTTTTGAGGTCGATTTTAAACCTCATTACATTTTTAAACTGAGTTTTTGCATAAATAAATTTTAATAGGTACATCTTTTTAATTTGCCATGTGCGACGTGCATGCCATTTTCTTTTTTTGAGTTTAGTTTCCTCGATGAGGTGGAATGAAAAGTTACGTGTTGCACTCGAGTGCAAAGATTTTTCACCTTGTGCTCTTTTGATTCCCTCGCTATCGCTCAGGATTCTAATTATTGAAACACTCGCTACGCTCGTGTTTCAATTTTAGAATCCTTCGCTTGCTCGGTCATCAAAATTGAGCCCGCGGTTAAAAAGCAACTTTGCACTCTTGTATAACAAATAACTATTATTTAAATAATTCAATATCATTCGGAAAATAATATGCTTACCTACTACACTTCGTCACGACTAACATATATCGAGGAAGAAAAACTTTTAGTTTGGCTATATATGTTCTAGCCTGAACAGATTTTTGAACCTCCCAAACAGCTATATGAATTTTAAGAACACCTGGACAGATTTTGAGACATAACTTTGGCAGATGGCTGACGCTTAAAATAGTAGTTTGAAGTTTCTCCTATTTCCTACATTTCCAACCATTGTGAATTTAGCTTAACTTTTTCATGGTCAAAATATACGGGTGACATCGCGTTGACCAGCTATCTCGCAATAAAACGGCAGACCAGTTGGTTACGAACTAAGGCTGATGTGTCCGAGAGGCTCGTTATGGCACGTGACTTAGCACTCCGAGGGCTCATTACTCTTACCCTTTGAGTAATAGTACCGACTGTCGACTCTCACCTGCCACTAAACATGGAGGTTATACGTTCTAAGTAAATAGAAACTTAAGAATAGTTTGAGCAAACGGTTGTTTTGATTTAAGGAATTCAAATTACCCTTGTTGTGTCTTTTGGATAATTTAAGGACTTTAGCAGACTAAGAAACTACTTAGATTAGATACTTATTTACTGTTTTATGACAAGAATAGGTGTTTGGTGGATTCAGCTTCATTATTTGTTTTGAGAAATAATTTCACAGGATTCTAAATAATGGCCCAGATCCTACACAGGGCTAAATGAAAGGTGAAACTGTTTTGGTAAAAAAAATGAACGCCTCCATTTTTGCACCCACTTGAAGACCTTTAATAAACATAAAGGTATGAAAATATCCGTTATCAGTAAAACTCATGTCAAGTTTCATAACGAATTGGAGGATCGCTTTACGCTCCAAAGTCTGGCCTTTGCCCTGAAGGATGAGACAAAATTGAAAGCACCGTCAAAGCAAATGACACTAAAGTATTTCTCCGGTGTGTTTCGATCACGATTCACACTTATTTCGTACTGTTAAGTCACATTAAACGTCACCTCAAGGCGAGCCTCTGAGCGTATTGACCGAATCACGCGAATATGGCAACCCCTACCACGAATTTAGTGGTTAACCTCCCAAAATGTCACCACATCTCACATTTTTGCAGTATGAGGAAAGAACTACAGTTATAGAACATCAGCCCATGCTTTGAGTTCGCTCACGTCTTTTACAACAAACACTACGTTGCCAAATACATTAATTACACAAAATGAAGTGGCCTGATATGCTTTCGATATCAGACAATTTATAATTGACGTATCATTCGAATTCTCATCATCGAATCCTAACAGTAGCACAAAAGACACGTAGTAACGCCAGTAATTGAACAAAGAATAAAGTCGGTTAGAGCTGCTTCGGTCACAGCCGTGGCGTCGGCCCGAGGCGTCGCGCGCATCGCTTAATGTCCTGATTATACGACTATATGTCATTATGGGTCATTACCGACGCTAATAGTCCACGCGGGGACACACCGAAATTGTTTAAAATTCTTAAACGGCTTGTTATTTGAAATATGTGATCCCACGTCCGTCGCCCGAATAGCCTCACGTTTTGCAAGTCGCCGTATGTCACGACTTGAAGTATAAATGATTTGGACCGAAATTCTTTGGAAATTGGTATTTTTTGTTGTGTATAATATTTTTAAATAAATTCATCATAGCTTAAATAATAAATAGCTCAGGAGCTACCATCATATTTGAGCAGCCTCGATAATGTCAGCACCAACATAGGCAAAAGATAGCTTTATTTTTTGAAGTATCGTCTGTAAAAGACCTTCATAAGAAAACATCATTTTATTTTCAGTATCAACAATAGTATACAGGCATGTCCTAATACTACATAACTATTGATAGAATATAATACATACTTATTAATTAACCGGTCTACAATAAACACAGATAGAAACAAAATTCAGCGTTACAAAAGCGGCTCGATATCAAATTAATAGCTGCAATTTTCAAAATGATTCCTAATGAACAGCTTTAAGTAAAAATTGATATCTATCGAAAACCGCATCGATCTCATTAATTCCAGAAGGGTCGTGTTAGATACGTCGAATTAGGACGTATTTGGGACGGAAATCACTAGCCTACCAATCCTACCATATGTCGATTTCAATCAGAGAAGGGTATACCTATTATTATAGGTAGGCCTTTATTTTAATATTTGGTTTTTGGTCTAAAATATCTGTATCTATTTCTCAGGCTTTTTTAGGTTTTAAATGTAATTTACTCCAAAAGCAAGTCACATTTTCCGAAAAATCTAGTTATGCTAATGATGATGGCAGTCTTTTGATAAAGTATAAATATAATTGAAAAGCATGTTCACTTTTTTTCATAAAATAAGCACCTAAATAAACCGAAACTTTTCCACGAGGAAAATTTTGACGTGTATGTACTTACTAGTGGAAAAAACCCTAACGAAAATAATCCCTTAAGAGCTTATGAAAAGATAGACATTCCCAAATCACTGGCCCCTAAATATTTATTTATATTTCGAGATAGAAAGAAGTAAGGACTTTGTAGGTCTTATTTGTTATTTTTGTTCGTAACATCGAGACTTCTCTCGATACTTGTTGTACCTATACACGCGTACATCGAAATACGTGAATTCGTTTCGCTCTCGACGTTTTTGTCTCAGAGCGAAACCGCGTCGTCACCCTTTTTTGTAAGTCGTATCACGT
Organism: Helicoverpa assulta; assembly: GCA_963856015.1. Lineage (NCBI taxonomy): Eukaryota > Metazoa > Arthropoda > Insecta > Lepidoptera > Noctuidae > Helicoverpa > Helicoverpa assulta. The sequence goes on from CAWLCW010000008.1 coordinate 4,636,757, forward strand.
CCAAAAATGACGTAAAAACAAAATATTATTTTTCGTCACGCCCGTCCACGCCACACTGGCTATTTATTTTTGAGTTTCTAATAAATTAGTTTCTGCTATTTTTGGAAAATAAATAAAAACTTTCAACACTCTATTTTGTGTTATTAATTGACTCCGTCTCAACATACTTTGTGATGTTGATGTACACGTACACGTTACAAATAGGAGACACTTTTAAGAATGTTTATTTTCATATTTGTTTTGTTCTTATTAATGAAAAAAAAAATTACCAGTTAACATTGACATTATTATTGGAAACACCAAACTACTGTTTGAAGAACCACAATAATTAAAATAATTAACCGAGAAAGCTAAAAAAACCTGAGATGATTAAAAGCTAGGCAAAAGTGCCACTTCGCACATGTCGCGTCCCCCCACACAAAAGGGGAAACAAATTAAGAGGGCGTCGCACGAAACACGACTTTAATTATACGCAACAATCACTTTACTGTTTAACTTTAAATTTTATTCAATAATTATTTCAGTTGCTAGTGTCTTAAGGATCATTTTCGCATTTCTTTTTTCAAAATTTTCTGACAATTATTGTCAGAAAATTTTAGCATACATTGCGGATCATGATCGACCATTTTAAGAGGAGTATAGTATAAAACCATCAAGGCATAATTAGGAGTCTAGAGAACCGTCATTGATAAGTAAAGGGCGTAGTTCGCGTGCGGCCCTACCGAGCCGACAGCGGAGCCCGACATATGGGCATGACCGCTGTCAGGTGGGCCCTGAGGCACCTGTCAATATTATGAAATTGTAACGTAGATGGCTGACGTCCAAGGTAGCTTCTTGCCGTCACGATTGCTAAAAAAGCGAATAAGAACATTTTAATTTCAATAAATAAATAATATTGTCAAGGCAATACTTTTTCGAAATTACGACGTGGAACAAGATATGACTGTTTCTGATACATTTTTAATCAGCTATATTTTTAACTAATTCGAAGTTCAATTAGGTACCTAAATAGCAATATACTTACACTACAAATTAATTAGACTGAGGATTTTGAGTTTCGATTACTGATTTCATAAACTCCTGCAACAAAACCCACGCACTGTCCCAATTCTAACCCCACATTATTAATAAGCGGTCTCAAAAAGTTTCTATAGGAAACTTTTCTGGCAAAATCCTGCAGTTTGAAGATAGCTACACAGCTAAGCAGCAACAGGGACCATGTTCAATTGTAGCTACAAACGAATTCATTTTACAAAACTCATCTTGCAGACGTCGTCGTTGTCGCGTCGTGTGACGACATGACACAGAAGTTGGCGGGAAAAGTTTTGTTTTTTTTTGGAAGAGACAAGGAGGTTTTATGTTTTTTTTTTCGTTAATTAAGAAAATAGCTTACAGTAGCTAGTAGTACTGTTCCGCTGTTCAGTGTATACAAGATTATACAAAACTATATGCACTTAATAATTAAATTATGCTTCTTGCAGTTGCAATACTTATTGTTTTTAGTATTAATCAAACATAGACCAATCTATATAGGTACATTAAACAATATAGAATTTTGTAAATAATACCTAGGCATATTGTTTACACAAGAGCATCATTTTGTTACATCCTTTGCAATTCGCTCTATTTTTTATACAATCTTTTATCTAGCCACTTTACTTAAACACTTGAAACACAGCTTAATTAAAATAAATGTAGCCTATATTTACAACGGTTGGTCCTTCGAATAATATATCTTTGTCTTGGCTCCCATTTTTGACAAGTTCTTCCACATGCAATGGCATTATTCAGATTCAATTAAACAGACTAATAACTTCAAAATATCTCTTCCAGTGCATCGGTAGCGTGGTGAGCGGCGTCGGCGACGCGTGCCCGGAAGCGTCACGGCCGCGTGAAGACCGGAAATGGGCAGGATGACCGGATCCTATCTCCGCTCTCCTGCCTACCTGCCCACCATGTTGTGACGTCACCTCGCCCCAGCGCACGCTTCGCACAATACCATACATTCTGCTCAGATTTTGGACTTGTTCTGTCAAACCAGAAACGGTTTTCCCGGTCGAATTTCGAATTCAGAATTTGAATGTTCATTCGGTTTATGAAAATCAGATATGTAAATGTAACAAGGAAACATACACTGTCATAACAAGCTGTAGGCAAACAATCGCCACTCGAGTTGGCGGATCTCGCTAAAACGTGCACACTGCCAAACCTGAGTTTGCCGAAGCAGAACATCCACCGGTTATCATTGCGGGAGTATATAATTGTTGGCAATTTCGCGTCTCCATTCAAGCCGTGAATAGCAACCATTAGGCAGAACCCTCCATGCGCCCTCCTCAGCTAATAAGTGCATTTTCCTTTACAGGACTCCTTAGTGCCATAGTTAAAGCCTCTACTTTTAAAAAATGGCCGACTCCGCCATTTTACATTCAACTGGATATTAAAATGATTGTTAATTGTAGTTATTAAGCAATTCGTTTAATTAATAATGAGAATAAAGTGCTTCGTAATTAGCAACGCTGGTTTTATTGTCAACTCTTTTTAATTAGTAGTGAGTGACTAAAATACGAGTGAGGTCTGACTGTGACTGTGTTTTCTGGAAGTCTGGACGTTATTATGAAATCTGAAATGTATTCGTAGTAAGAATTGTAAGCAATAACATTAATTAAGTAAATAAACTTTTCAGCACTATTTATAAAGTCAGTAAGTACATGTTTCCTTCTCAACGCATTATTTAATTTCAGTAAAAAACATATTTTCAACATTAACTTTACCTAATAGCTTTGTCCTTAAACTTGTCTCTGGTAACCACCGCCAGAATTCCCGCCCACAAAGTTTCGCGGCTTGCAGAATTTTCTCATTCGAATACCAGATGGCATTTAAATACATATCACATGGAATATTAACGTAAAACATAGCAAATTACTGTAATAACCGCTTTTATGGAACACTTGTTCCATCGAAGTACCTACTAATTTAATATTATTATATACCTACATGACCCTAGGGATCGAAACAAAGGCGTGTTCATCTGCTTCGAAGAAATAGACTAAAGGATTATCCGGATTTTACTTCTAATTCCAGCCATAAGCTAACCCACGAGACCTAAGAAGGATTTGCACTTAACGCTTTACCGTTAGGTAATCTGCTAAGACGAATTAAGGAGGATCATTTCTAACGCAAAATACTTAAATCGGTCGCAAATTAAAATTTTAATGTAAACTCCTAAAAACTTCCGCATTTACCAAGCGTTCGTGTTGCGGTGTCTTTAAATTTCCCAATGGTAGGTAATTGGCAATTTGGAGTAGTCACAATACAATATGAGCCGACTTTTGAAGCTAAAGTTATCCTTACTGCGATGGATGTGCACAATGGTGGCGGCGGAGTAAGTCACGACTCAGTGTCCTGCGGGCACCCACCTGTGCGCCACATGAAAATTTGGAAATATTTTAGCACATTTCTTTTAATAATTTGACGGCATCATTACTGTGAGCGTGATGTCTGAACAAAGAGCGGCAACTTTGAACGTATTTTGTTTATTGCGCAAGGCTCATGGGGTCTTTAGTTTTTGAGCTGCTACCGAACAAGAACGAATCGTAAAGGCCAAAAAAACATCCAGAGTTGACAGATACTTCATAATGTATGATTGGATTCAGTATAATGTGAGGATTAAAAAAAAACATATTTTATTAACAACCATGGGGTTCTCTTTTTATAACGTTTTTTCGAACATGATTTTAGTTCACAGAAAAATTTGCTTTTACTGTTTCATGTTCATTAGACGTTGAATGCAGAATTGCAGACTCGTGATTGGGCCATTTTGCATCGCTAAGTTGTTTGTTATATTTGACAATCTCACATGGCGCGATTTTCATAGACAATCTCTCCAAAAACGTTTCATAGCGAGTTGTGAAGGTTGCATATAACTGCGAAACCTCTCCAAATAGATAAAGTCGGTGCTTAATCGTATCTGAAGTGGTTAAATACAAGACCTATTAATCGCCAGGCCAACTCTGTAACTATGGGGATATTACTATTGGCTTGTATAATGTTAGTGTACCTTGTTTTTATGTCCCTTGATGTAAATAATATTTAAAATCAACATAAATTCAACATAACTTATTTTTGTGAGAATATGATATAGCTTCTATTCCCCGTGGATTTCAGGCCGGTCTATTTGGCACCATCAAAGGTCTATCATAATGAACCCATTGGTAAACATTTCATTGCTGTCGATTCTGGTTTTTTTATATGATAATTTAGCCATCTCCTTTATTTCCTCGGCCGTTTACTTTTCAGAATCAAAATTCGAATCTTTTGAAAAACTCAAAATCATAAAAATTTTAATATAAGCATTGCTTAATTCGTAGACCATAGTTCCACATATATTTTAAGAGGGTTGAAATTAAACAATAGGCAATGATTTTATAGTTTTTTTTTCAACAGTAACAGCCTATTTCACAACATCTACATGAATACAAATTATTCAAATGACATGTCATGCAATGTTGTAGCAGGCTCTAAATATAAATAAAAGCTTGTAATTTTAAAGTAAAGTAGACCTATCAGGAACATCAATAGCTACTTCGTGTACTGTACTGGTTTCTTCTGCCCTCACACTCGCTTGTTCCAACTTCACAATCGCACTACGAACTAGGATGATAACATACCATTGCATACCTGTAAAATAAGAAACACTGTTATATTCAATAAAATGAAAAATTCGGTTACAAAACATATAAAAACTGAGGATATATTTCTATTAAGAAAGGCATATTTTTACGTTCAAATGGCTGAACTGGCTTAGACAAAGTTAGGTATAATTATAAAGATAGAACCTTTGGAAGGAAAAAACTTCGAAACTTGGACTTCGATTTTTTTTATCCTTGTTCTCGAAGTAGTTACATCATAACGAGGAAACCGCAGGAAACAGCAATTTTTATAAGGTAACGTTACATCAATCGCAGTATGGAAAGTCACGTATCACACTCTCTTTTATACCCGGGGGTAAGCTCACACATCAGCAGTTAGAAGCACACTCGTGACCAGCAATAAACTGGCCATAATCGTCGATATAGTAAAAATTTGCATTTACTACCACAACTTGAGAACGAGTATGTTGACTCGGAATTCATTTATTTTCGAAATATCCATGCTTATTTACGTGAAAACAATTTACATAGGCATTGTGTAATGTCATTGAGATTTAGTACGAGTGTTTCTCACAGTAATATTTAATAACGGTATTGGATTCGGGTAAGTATTTTGCAAAGCAAATTAGGGTGTCTATTAAAAGATAAACATAGGTTATTCAGGGCTTTTGTATTCTTTTGAACAACAACATCTATTTTTTGGAAAAGTCATTTTCTTGAACAGTGCCTATTCAAAAAATAACAACTTATCGTGGCTAGAAAAGTAACCCTAGTGTTGCCACTTTCGGAGACTGATTTAGAGTAATGTTTTAAAAATAAACAAATGAAGTTGTGTAAACTAAACATAATTAATAAGTAGATAGTAGCAACGATAATTATACCCACATATAGCAAACAGAGCGATGCAGACATCGAATACCATCCTCCTGGAGAGCAGTACGAAGGTGGGAACTAACGCAGCCAGAGTGGTGACTACCCCGTAGTACAAGTACAGACGTAGCATCAAGATGTCTTTCTGAAAATTTTTACTGGTTGAAACATATATGCTCAGATGGTAGTCGACTTAATGAGGCTAAAGGAAAAAATAACACAGTGAGAAACGGCACTTTTTGTGAAAATAGGGACGAGGACTTTACTGAAATTCTTAAATTGTTTGAATCTGTGCAAGGGATAGCGCCTGCGACGGAACGTCAGTCTGTACCTTAATTATTGTTATTAGTATGAAATCTGTATCAGTGGAGATCTAAGGGGGAGGCCTATATTTAGCAGTAGACGTCCTATGGCTGAGATGATGATAAGTATCAAAAATACATTAGTAGATAAGTAGATTGGTTATAGCTATCTAAGAACCGATATGCGTAATGTATCAAATATTATGAAGTCCTTAGGGTTATCTTAGTAGGTAGCCTACTTTGTCCAGATGGATTCGTAATCTATGCTACTCGCACATAATCAGTTTATTGCAAATGAAATAATCAAGAATAATCAAAACGTTGGACCTGTTCGTTAAAGTAAGAAAGTCAGTGTAAAAATATTTTGCATTTCAATCTACCTCTACTATCTTGAAATGAGACAGGTACCTACCTTAACTCATACAACATAATGATTCACACAATAAATGACTCGAATCACACTTGGATTAAGTATGTTCATAACAAAATGATTTGACTGTACCTATACCTATACCTACTGTTTTGAGATAAAAACAGTCAAAAGACAAACTTACTCAGACACGAAAGTTGACTGGGTATTTGATTTAGACTCGTAAAAAATGTTTGTACTAACAAAGATTGCAGGACTTCTTATTACTAACTAATTAACTGTATTTCTAAATAAACCACTTTGAAAATATTTAGGTACTTATTCTAATGAAAATTTCTTACCTGACAAGCAGCAAATAGCAGCATAATGTTCAATATGACGCTCATCCCAAAGATACTGAACAATATTGTCGACGTTACCACCTCTAGCGATGACGCACCTAGTAACTGGGACTTCTTCAGCTCTGTCCTTATAACTAGACATGTTACAGCAGCCAGTGAGAATATCTGCAGGTTTGAAAATATGTGGTAAGCTCTGTCTCCATGGTCAACACATAAAACGTGGTTTAAAAAATATATAAGTAGGTACGGTAAGCTTTGGCTCTAATGGTGAACAAATAAAACGTGGTTTTAAAAAGCACCGGCATTAATGCTAGGTTTAGACCATTTGTTCGAGGTGGTAGTTCAATCCTAGCTTTTATAAGACAGTTATGATAAAGCGGTCTGTCCCTGAACTGCAAAATGTGGCCTTGTAAGAATTAGGAATACCCTAAAACCCGACTGGATATGAGCCAAAAATCTTACCACCCTTTATCCCGAAAGGATACCTATGTCTGAATGATACTACTAAAGAACCAAAATATTAACTTAACACTCTACTCAAGGGATCGTAACAACAAGGGCACAGCATGAGGTTTTTTTTTCGATTCCAAGATCATGCAACGTGTCGTTGGGTATTCCCACCAGGAATTCCTTGGCAAAGAATTAGGTCGTTCAATGGTAGGTAGGGGCAGGCCCCTCTTCTCCACTGGGCACTATGGGCACCTGCCCAGGGCCCCGCGATCGAATGGGGCCCCCTAGTTCCTGCCAGATTAGGTACCAAATGATAACCGATATTTAGGTATTACCGAAAATTAATTTTGAAAAATCTGATGATAATGTGATCGGCACTGCTTACTTTAAATTGGTTTTGTCGCAGCCCAAAATACTGATTCTCCTCTAAATAGTGTTTAATTTTGAAAAAGCGATATTTTAAATCACATGGGTACAATATCTAAACGATAGAACGCTTTACACTAAAATACCGAAACTCTTAACATTGCCATCAATCATCAGTATAGCCCATTTATAGCAGGTGAAAATTGTATCAAATTTTAATACGCAGTTTTTCAAAAATGTTTTGGTCTAACAAAAAGGTACATTAATCGGTCCGCCCCGGGTACCACGTCTCGGGGGGTGCCATCTCGGTCGGCACATATCTGCACGACCAGGATAGCGCCGGCAGAAGGGACAAGTCACTGAGGGTGCCATTCTAATCTGCAAAGGCTAGGTCCACTACCAGTCACTGCACGCTATTCAATTTTTAAACTAAACTACAACAGTGCATGCGCAAGACGTCGAGGCGTCACTGAGAGGGGTGCCAGTCCGGCTGTCATGGATTACTTAAATTAATTCCCCAAAATTATAAAAAAAAATCCGCTCGCTTCGCTCGCGGTTTTTTAATAGGTAATGTCTGATTCATTCTGCGCTTACTCTTTGAATCCTCAGTCTAACAAAAAGTTAAAACACTGAAGTAGCAAAAACAACTGACGCTCTACGCTGACGATTTCTAAGCTGTTTAGGAGGTGGAGGACTTTTGTGTCCCAAAACTCAAAAAATTCGCGCTCGCTACGCTCGCGGCTTCTTCTCTTTACAGTGTTTTTTTCACACTTGTTTGGGTACTTTTGTGTCCCAAATTTAAAAATTTCGCTCTCGCTGCGCTCGCGGCTTTTCCCTTTGCACTGCTATTTGTAAATCATGTCTAGGTTCTTTATGTCCTAAAACACAAAAATTACGGGCTCGCTTCGCTAGCGCTTAAGTTTGCAGTGATCTCAAATTCAAATTCAACTTTTGATCTGTCTCCGGCTTCTTTACGTTAAACCTAGCAAAAAGCACCATGAATGATTTCTACACAATTTTTAAGTACTTTACTTTTGAAATTTAGTCCGTGATTATATTTTGTCGTTTTTTTTTGGGGGGTGCTCAATAGGTAGTCCGCCCCCCGTTTATATTATAACTAAATAGTGTTTTCTCAAGGCCATAGGGGCCCCATGATCCTAATGTGCCCAGGGCCTCAAATAGTTTAAAGACGGCCCTGGGTAGGGGACCGCCCTTATTATCTTGAATTAAAACATACCTACCTACATTGTGGAACACTGTCTGTCTGGGCTTAAAAAATTGTAGAAGGTAGGTAGGTATGCTTACTTATAGAAACTACTTACAATATTAATTAATCCAAACACAACGATGCCATGTCGCAAAGGCAAACAGCAGCAGCACCTTCTCACTTCTGGTACTTTCATGCGCATTTCGAGACTTTTGTCTTTAACTTAAATTAAAATAAACTACCAAACGACCAGGGCACACGTTCTGCTGTGTGAACTAAACTATTAATATGCATTTAATAACGATTATGCATTATCTATCCAGTAGGTAATAAGTCAACATTAACATCATAAACTTACAATGTCAACAAGTTCGTTGACTTTATACATAAACAAATTGACAATGTTGTTTTAATTAGGTGATTAATCAGAAGTGTTTTTTTAAGGCCAAGGAATTAGTCAACATAATTCCTTAAATGATTTAGTCATGAATAATGCATGAAGTACGAATGCACTTGTCGAATCATTTGCTCATTGCTAGTTATTGCATAATTGAGCCACCCACAGTCGACCCCCAACATACTCGAACGATTATCCCCTATTGTTTATTTTTCGTTCAATTACCATCTGGTTCCAGTTAACCGTATTAGCGGTTTGTTTGCTGATTTAACTAATGCAATAACGTGTATCGTACCTACTCATAGTTTATTTTGGAAATTAACGGCACTGTTTTGATTTTAACGATATGTTTAGGTAGGGAAAATATCGAAATTACAAAATGTCTAGCTTAACGATTTCTGCACTGCAGTTAGGTAATTTTTATATTCGTTGGTGCACATAACATGGCACTGGTGGAAACGGATTCTACTGTTTTTATATACGTGCTATGAATACGCATCTCAGCTTACATTGCGACGGCTCATCTGAATCTTATCGCTACATAGCTTATCATCAGTGAAAACAGTCACAGCTAAGCAATTAGGTACATTTTCGTAACATAGCTGCATAGCACATCTCCAGTGGAAAGCATCCTCAGTGTTGCCTCCCAGTAGCCTACCGGCTTGTTAATAAGTTCCACGAACTATCTTCAGCTTTAATTTAAATCATTTAATGAAACTAAAGTCCAAGGTCTAGTTTCAAATAAATACTCCTTACAAAAATTCGAAACGAAATCATAAATACTGGCACACAGTACATTGCCATTCACTTTCAGCAGGAGAGAAGTAAAAACTACGTTTTGTTTCATGTGTAGAAAACAAAAAAACACCTACTAAAAAGACTGTCTTAATGTATGTGTTGAGTTCTTATTAAATAAAAAGTCGATAACTATTTGTATCAGTATAATTCTTTGCCTCTTATTTGTTGATAAGCCTCTCTATTAATTTTTTACGTTCCATTATTTCTATAGTGAACAAAACGTAGCACCTTATTTATAATGGGTATATATGTTCTGTGTTTATAATCTTGTTTTTATCTGTGGTTGGTCTTGCTGGTTTTAGATAGAATTTGAGACCGAAATTTACTAAATAATAATTAATATCAAATCAGTATTGATATATAAACAATAAAAGTACAAAGGTGAGCTATTTTGAAGACGTAATTCTTGGTAAAAACATAAAAAAATATACTCGCCTCCCGAAGCGTATTTTGAGGTTAGATAACATATCGTGGAATTAGATAATTTTTGGGTTTATGACTGAATTCCTTTGCCTGTCGAAGTTTAGTACTGTATAATATTGTAAATGAGCGGCTATTATATCAATTTATAAGTGTTGATTATATTTTGACGAGGTCTGTTTCATTCGGAGCTTGTATGATGTTAATGACATTTCGATGCTGCAATAGTGCCCGTGATGCCGCAAGCGATAATCGCACTATTTGAATAAAAAAAATTGTTACCAGCTTATTCTAGAATGTTTATTTGTTTATTATAGAAATGGCTGCTCAGCTCTTCAACCGAATTGGACAAGTGGGCCTGGGTGTGGCGCTCGTTGGAGGAGTCGTCAACTCTGCTCTCTATAATGGTAAATATCTTCTTATTCTGTTTGTATGATATATACAAAAAAAAATGGATGTCTCATCATCATCGCCAATCTCTAAGAGAATATGTATTGACAGCTGGAGTACATGTATCCTCAAGATTTACATACACTACCATGACATTCCAAGTATCACAGATAAATGGTTGAACCATAGTTAAGGTCAGTGGGTCGTCTTAGGGGCGGAGTTTTAATTCAACTACTCATAAAAGTCAAATACTATGGCAGTAAAGAAATTGGCTATTAACCTGTTGTATATCAGAGCTCAGATATATGCGGGACATGATTGATGTTCTATTGTTTTATAATTAGCGTTTTACAAGCAGTTATATTTCTCAACAGTAGGAAATGTTCACACATGCATGGTTTATACAAACTAGTACTTATTACAGAACACTAACTTTTGAACAGATATTCATTTGTTCTAAATTTTCAGTTGATGGTGGCCACAGAGCTGTGATCTTCGACAGATTTGCTGGTGTGAAAAACTTGGTGGTTGGTGAAGGCACCCACTTCTTTGTCCCATGGGTGCAGAGACCAATCATTTTCGACATCAGATCCCGCCCTAGAAACGTTCCCACCGTTACTGGAAGCAAAGGTAATTATAACTCAATCATTTAAAATGAATACTTTAAAGATTTCTAAGTTCATTCTACAGCTTTCAGTGTAAGGATTATTTACCAACATTTGAGTAGTTTAATCTTTATTCTGATGTTTTAGGTTTATTACTCCCAGTTTCATCAAAATCCATTCAGGCTTCACATGAAAGAGTAAAAAATATCTATACTCCCACATTTATAATGTTAGCGTGCTGTAATATGATTTTTCTAAATATGCACTTGTACATGTTTCAGATCTTCAAAATGTGAACATTACTCTCCGTATCCTGTTCAGACCGATTCCTGACCAGCTCCCAAAGATTTATACCATCCTCGGTATTGACTATGATGAGCGAGTACTGCCTTCCATCACTTCTGAGGTCCTGAAGGCTGTGGTCGCACAGTTTGATGCTGGAGAGCTTATCACACAGAGAGAGGTAAGATATGTCTGTCAGTGCCTATAATATTCCAGAAAAGATTGTTTTCTATTATCTGCTTATATGCCGGTAATTTAAAGACAATCGTCTTTACTATGGGTTAGGTGGCCATGTTCTTCAGCTGTCCAATCAGGAACAAGCAATGATTTTGTTTAATAGTTGTACCTAAAGTTCGTAATAATATTATGGCTAAGACCTTTTACCGACTTTTACCACCCTGCTGCCTTACGTAAGCACATCACCAGCCGTTTTCGCAGAACGAGAACGTGCTCGAGTGAACGGTGACGAATCTGAGTTTATTTACCTATCTCTACATAACAAAACCTAATTTTCACAGGTTGTATCACAGAAAGTCAACGAGAGTTTGACTGAGAGAGCAGCGCAGTTCGGCCTTATCTTGGACGACATTTCAATTACACATTTGACCTTCGGCAAGGAGTTCACACAGGCCGTCGAATTGAAGCAGGTCGCTCAACAAGAAGCCGAGAAGGCGAGATTCCTCGTAGAAAAAGCTGAACAACAAAAGAAGGCGGCCGTTATTGCTGCCGAGGGTGACGCCCAAGCCGCTGTCCTACTCGCCAAATCCTTCGGCCAGGCTGGTGAAGGTCTAGTCGAGCTCCGACGTATTGAAGCTGCTGAAGACATCGCCTACCAACTATCTAAATCTCGCAATGTTACTTACTTACCGCAAGGACAAAATGTTCTCTTAAATCTACCCACACAGAACTAATCTTGGCTGAAAACAACGCTGGAACGTGTTCTATATAAATCGGGGTTGGTTCTGTAAAATGCATTTGTATTTACAAAACTATAATGTATAAGAATGTTGCATTTGTTGAGACAATGGTATGGTTGCGCCAATAGATAGTAGTCCATATTAGTTTTATGAAAAATTGTAATTACGCATTAAACTATAATTTTGTTGAAAAACTTCTTTTATTTCCTTTATAATTCAGTCACATGAAGGACATTGAATGAATTCTAAAAAAAAATGTTTTTATTCAGAAAGAGTCCATTTAGTTAGTACCAAGAATTTTGGAGTGGTTACATAGGCATATTGAATCCCCCTGCAGGGATAGTCATACCTATCTAATCTTCAAACATATTTTTTACTCTAAAAAGGACCCTAGGCCGCATAGCAAATAAAACGACAAATTAGTCCTCTATTATAGTATTTTAATAGTACGTATCACATTACTTATAGCTAAGGCTCCATCTAAAACTTGCCCTTAGGGCCGGAAGCGTAAGTTCACCGGATTTTGGGGCTTCCACCAGGTAGTTTACTAATTATAATTTTACAATATTATTTTAGACTGTTGCTTCACCCTGCGCCCATGTATATGTCGCAGGGATATGATAAAAAAGGGGATTTGATCAATTCCCTAAGGGATTTGATCAAATCACGGAGGATGTTAAAATAACAACACGATTTTATCTTTTTCCTAAACAAATCTAGTGAATTGAACAAATCCCTAAACTGGTTCAGTGAAATGACCAAAATAATTTTGCTTTGATATTTTAAAGGTTTATTGGGTAAGATATACCTACATAATTATGATAATCAGGTGTGTGCAATACAAGGAAATATTGATATAAAAAATCACCATTACTCAGAACAATTTTTTTTTTTTTTTAATGAACAAATTTTCTTTAAAAAATATTTTAGTTGCTTATGATGTGCCTATTTGTAATAATCACTTATTAAAACATGTAGCTGATTTGTGGCATCGTGAATTAGATAAAACATTATTTTTCTTACAGGCACGTCTATTCGTTTTGCATCGTGCGTGACAGACACCTACGGCTTGCCTAGTGTTTGCAAGCGCGACACAAATAAGAACTGACATGTTTTTTGTCATTTCACTGAACCAGTTTAGGGATTTGTTCAATTCACTAGATTTGTTTAGGGAAAAGATAAAATCGTGTTGTTATTTTAACATCCTCCGTAATTTGATCAAATCCCTTAGGGAATTGATCAAATCCCCGTTTTTATCATATTCCTGCGACATATATATCATATGAGCTCTTATACACGGCACGTTGTTCGTAGGTTATTATTAGGTATTTCTTGCTCACGGTCAATACGAACCACCTTGCCTACGTATGGTACATTTTTCGGAAACAAAACATGTGACAAGAGGCCTAATAAAATTGAAATAAAACTACTTTTATGGATGTTATCGCGATTATATTAATATTATTTAATCCCGACGTATCGGATCCTTCACAGCATCCATGGTCATGGGCAGACAGTCTGCCTAAAATCCGTAAAATAATTTTGTTTAAATGTTTAATATTCTCGTAAGTGTCAGAAATCAATAGGCCTAATAATACTAAATAATAAACATAAACAGTCTCAAGATACCTAATTAACAAAATTACTACTTGATCCCAAAGTAGGTTTCTGCATCACAAATTCAAACGAATTTTCTTCATTAGATAGTTTTTCATCCTTACATGGTACTTCGCTCTTATCATGTTTATTGAGAAATAAATTTTCCCTGATACAAACTTCCCTGAAATATGCAATTTGATCTGAACTGAAGCTAGATGGTATTATCAACTGATGTTCACTATCATTATTTTTGAAGTTACTAATCAATTCATCAACTTCCTTTTTAAATTCATCTTCAGCCTGTTGTAGGAGTTCAGTTTTTTTCTTTGACTCTTTACTATCATTCCATGCTTTCATCAACAAATCATATTCTGCTGCTATCATTTCTTCATTGTCAGGTTTTAATTCCATAGCTCTCTGGAGTCTTTTGATGGCTGATTCATAATCACCAATCATCTTTAAAGCTTTAGCATTTTGATATAGAGCCTTTGGATTGTTCCAAAGACTTCTCAGTCTATTCAGCTCATTACAGGCAGTGCAAGCCTTCAGTGGTTTCTTCACATTGTTGTAACAAACAACCAAGTTAATGTACAATTTTTTTAATAACTTTTCTTGCAGCTTCTCTTCCTTTTCATCAGCAAGACGGCATTTGTGGAGCATGTTGATAGCTTTCCTGAATAATTGAATGGCTGCTGTATAATTATTTGCATGAAATAATGTGATTCCTGAGCTTAATAGCAGTTTGACTTCATGCTCAACTCTTTGGAACATGTTTGCTTCTGAGAAGTTAATTTTCCTGTAATGGTCAAACATATTTCATAAGAAATCACAAAGTAAGTTGAAAGAAGTATAGCTCAAAGACAAAAATTATTTTCTAGAAAAAAAATAAGTGTGATTATAGGAGGTTATCACAAATTAGATGTCATTCATAACCAACATAATTACACAACTTCATGAGACTTTGCTACTGCAAGTAAATGATTTACCACCTACCCTATTTGGGGAGTTATGATGCTCCTAACAACTTTAATATAAAATATGCAGTCAGCTTTAGGTTTGATTCTCGGTGGAACCCCCAAGTCACCATACATTACTTTGTATGAGAGAAGAAAAACTGATGTTTCACCCACCAACATTGAGTTTACAGCCATCTCCAGGCCGGGTAACAACCCATTATCCTTCAGGTCTACTTCCTGAAATAAGCATATATGAAAACCTATCAAAACATACATACTACATAAGTTATTAAATTTATTTAATTATACCTTATTTATTTGAATAAAAATAAATAAGGTACCAAAATATTACAAAAAAATAAAAGACTGAAATCATACTAATATATACAAGAAAAGTCCAATTGAATTATTTATGCTCCAACTTACCATGGGCTTCTTTATTGGCACTATATCAAATGGTTCTAGTACATTTTCCCAATATCCAGAATAAGCAATAGAAACAGTGCAACCTTCATGAAGAGGTTGACCACCTCCTTCTTCAATTATTTTCTTTTTCACATAATCATTTTTGTCAATGGCTTCAAGTTTTTCAGCAAACACTGCAAAGTTTTCTACTGGTTGGCCAAGGACATCAATCGTCAGAGCTTCGTCATTTCTTCGTTCCGATGTTAAATCGTATTCATCATAGTCTTGGTTTATTTGCAGAATAGAGCCAGTAGTTACCACATCCCTGAAATGAAACAATCATAAATTAACTATCAATTTTCTTACATTCCTGGCACCTTTTGTGGATTTTAGTATTAAATTATTTTATGTCGGTCATCAAAAAATTAATAAAACAAGAAATATAATTCATAGAGAGTAGGTACTTAGTAAGTGATACCTACTTACCCCAGATTAAGACCATCTTCTAACATAAAACTCAAGGATTGTGAGCTCATTCTTGTGTCGATGTGTTATCGAAACAGGGAATATTCTAATGTATTTTCGGTTTGTTAAAAGGTAAATTAAAAAACAACAAACACAAAATAAACAAAAGTTCAACTGACAGCTAACCAACAGACAGCCGCGCGCGACGCATGTATATTTTTTTTTTTTTTTTTGGGAATTTAATGACCTGGTAACTAAGACCTTTAAGTCAAGCAAGACGCATGTATAATATGACATTCATTAGTGTAGTAATTAGTAACCATAGACATAGTATACAAACAGGACTGAACACTTACAGCCAAAAACTGAGCAGTGAAGCAGGTATTACGGAGGCCGTCTGTCCCTTTCTAATAGGGTGACTATAGATTAAGCTATGTAAGACAAATCCGAATTTGCTAAGATTATTAAACACTGATTGGGATTGAAGTTTTAACTTACGCACGGGATGGTGGGTTAATATCATGATGGTGGGTCAATATCATGGGTTATTCACAGTTTCTCATGTTAACTGTATGACAAATTATGACTACACTGTAGCACCATGACCGTACATATAGAGCCTATGTTGTTCAAAAGGTAGCTTGCTAATGGTGAGTCTTTATAAAGAGAATAAAATAAAAATCATCAAAATCGATTAATAAATGGCGGAGTAATCGCGTAAAAAACATACAAAAAAACTCTCACTACATATTTAACCAATTAGTTTAATCACAATAGCAAAACAAACAAACTCAATATTTAAAATTAGAAACATCTTTTATGTTATTGTGATAAATCTAACGAGAATAAAAAAGTTGTTTGTATTCATGAGTAAGATCACTTGTTCATGTTTCGGTCACTAATTACCAGTCACTCTTTGTTATGGATTCCCTCACGTAGGTATAATATGTACCTACTCCCTTATATGCGTTAACTATACACGCATCTATAAACCTTAAAATTTAAGGCTTAAAAACTTCTTTGTAAAATCAATTATATCCTCTCTTAAATTCATACAATTTATTCAATTATATCAGGACTCAGGAGTCGTAAATGCAAACAATTAAATAATAAAATAAATAATTTCATTTAAACTAAATTTTTTAATCACTTATTATTCACACATTTTCAATGTATTTCAACGTAAAGCTACGAATGAAAGACAATTGCATGCGGCAGAGATGAGAATATTAAGAGGTACGTGTGGTGTTACAAGAATGGATAGAGTGAGGAATGAGTATATAAGAGGAAGTTTGAAAGCAGCGCCGGTATCAGAAAAACTGCGTGGAAACCGGCTGTCATGGTATGGGCATGTGATGCGGAGCAATGAGAATCATGTTGTGAGGAAGATGATGAGTATGGCAGAGGGAGACCAAAGAAACCATGGATGGACTGTGTGAAAGTAGATATGGTAAGAAAGAATGTTACTCGTGAGATGACGGCAGATAGAAGAGTATAGAAGGAGAAAACATGCTGCGCCGACCACAAATAAATTTGGGATAAGGGCAGGAGGATGATGATATTCACACACTTTCAAATAAGCTTTAGTATTAAGTATATTAAAATAATTTACAAATATTTTCATTGATAGGCATCTTAATTTAAATATTGTCTCAAAACAGCTATATACGACGAAATCAGGTCATCCATTTTGTATCCCAAAGAAGTTTCACATAAAATCTTAGTTCCTCGTAAGAAATTGCCCATGGTCATGTGGAAGAAGGTGTTGCCCGATGACCAATTGGATAGTTGAGAAAATGGATGAGTAACTAAGACGTCCTGAAATGAAAAAAAGTAATTAATTAAAATTAACAGAACTTGGCGCTTTTTTGTATTAAACGTTCGTATAGTGACCTACGTGATCTTTAGGATTTTTATACCAATCGTAAGTAAATCGTTCCTCCTAATCTCTCAATTAATAAAAAATTAATACAATGGTCTCATCAATAAAATATCAGCGGCTGATTGGTACTTACTCTACTCTGAGGATGGATCACACTGACACCGTTCTTGTTGATTCCTATGACCACCATCTCAGGATAAGTAGGATCCGATGTTTGTTTCACTTCGAAGAAAGCAGTGCCGAAAGTTGGCAACAGATATATTTTCTTCAAGAACTGTTCTTTAGCTTCATTTTCCGTCATGGAACCATGTTCCAAATACGCCTTAGTTATAGAGGACTTCCATTGCGAGTTATTCTGGATCTTTGTCATATCGGAAGGTACGTAGTCTTCGAGCATTTGCGTTATTTGTGGAAGCAAGGATTGGTCGCTGCCGTATCTAGCTCTGTATATAAATGCTGCTAATTCTGACAGATCCTGTTTAGACATTTTGTGGTACCCTCTCAAGTACTTCGGAAGTTCTTGCGGGAAATAGAATATTTGATCTGCGTTCTTATCCTTCCCAGGGACTGTGTTAATCCAAAGCTTTTTCATGAAGAATATTTGGTAGTTCATTTGCATTTGTGAACCTGCTGTAAAGAGAAAGAAGGTTAAAAAAGAGATATCGACATATGTATTGATAATAACAATTTACTTCGTTTAAGTTTACGCCAGAAAGGTTTCGATCAATCTCGATTGATGTAGAAATTGCTACGTAAAAGATTTTTTTTTTTCAAATAAATGTACATAATAGGGACTCACCTCCACGTACTGGACGCGTCGCCTTCATCCATTCTACAAGCTCATGAATAAAGTCAAAGAAGTAATAGTTTTCAGGCACCGAGAACACTTTATCTGCGATCTTGACGAACAAACTGAACCCGTCACTGTTCTTCAGGTTTAATCTTCCTGTAATCTGTTCACAGAGGTCTCTAGCCTTTGTCGAAGATTCCACTTCGAAAGCTTCGTCCGTATCATCGGGGAAGTAGACCTTGTGGTATATCTGCATACTTCGATGTTGTATAGCTTCTACCTCCACAATGTACGGGGGATACAATCTAGCTCCCTTCTTCTGCGTTTTGAATACGCGCTTCAAACATTCCTTAGCTATCGGATGTGGTCGTGTCTTGAGGAAATCAACCAGCTCTTTCAGTAAAGTTTGTCCGCAAACAAAGTTGCCAGTCATAAGCCACATTAATTCCCAGCCCCTCTCTTCACTTAATTGTATCCTATTGTTTGTCAACTGTTTCATTATTTGACAGTAAATCTCGTCCCGTAAATTAATGTCAGTAACAGCAGCTCTAAATATCTCGTCTGTGTATTCAGTCACAGTTCTAGCCTTAGGAGCTGGCATATCTCCCATGTATTTGAGAATGCCGAAGAACGCTGCGACTGCATTCTTCGAAAGTTTCTCGTCAGTCAGTATTTTCTTTAAGAGCGGTTTGCGTAAAGGTTCTCTAGTGTGAGCCCATAAGTCGCCAGCGATGGCTCGCTTGGCAGTCGTTAATGTAGATTGTTTCGATATCGATGAATTCAGATCGTGGTTTTCCCTGAAATATTGCTTCGAATAATTCTCGAGCGTATGCATTCTCTTTCTTTGAATGGTATTGTATTTCGAAAGGTTCTTCTTTTCCGTATTTATGTTACCCTTCTTAAATACTTCTAGAATGGTATTTGAGGGCATTTCTAATGTGGGTAGGATGTAAACTTGCTCAGTTGGGAATAAACCTTCTTCGCCGTTGCAAAGGCCGTGTCCCCAAGTCGTATTCATCAATGTTTCTCCTGTGGAATCTTGTAGAAGAACTATGAGGTCACCTTTCTTAAACTTGAGGAAGGAGGATGCGTCACTGTAACCTTGCAGATCTGACTGTGCAACTACGTAAATAGAACGCCTCTTTAATCCATCAATCATGTATATTAAAAGCGAACTCATTTCGCCAGCATCTACACTTTGGAATTCAAATTCTTCTTGCTGTATTGTTCTAATTGTTATCCTACCAATATTGTCGTAATCTTTATCAGCGTTAAATGCTACGTAGGTAACTTCTGGATACGATATTTCTAGAAGAATATGTTCTAGCTGATCTACAATGTAAATACCAGTCCAGTTCACAGCTATAATGACTATATCCTTATTGATAGTTTCACCTTTTATTTTGATAGCTTCGAAGAACCTTGAGAACAGCATTGGCCATTTTAATTTGGCAAATATAACTATGTCTTCTTTACACCTCAAAGGATCAATTTTGGTTTGAATGCTTGTCGAGTTTTCGAATGCTTTAGTGACCAAATGCTCCCATTTTGTCAGCGCGGCATCATTTGATTGAAGGAATTGGTTCGGTATGTAGTTAACAATGAGTCTTCTTAAAATATTTGGATCAATACTTGGTCCAAATTCCACGTAATGTTGCTGAGCTGCAATCATGGCTAAATCTTTTTCTGAATTGCACCTGTATTCACCGAACTTAACTCCCTTTATGACTTGGTAGTATATTAGGTTGGTAGCGACAGGATCGTCAGCAGGGTTGTGCCATGGAGTAAATACTTCTTTCCTATAGAACAATCTCCATGGTGCGCTCTTTTCAGGAGTTCCCTGTTCTTTAGCAAATTGTTCGCACTGGGAGATAGCATCCATTATGTGTTCTCCTTCACTTCCTAACGAGAGAACTTTGTCGTACAACGTAATGTAAAGCGAAAAGCCGAAAGAATCCGTCAGTCCGATACTCTCTGCTATTTGCTGACATATTTCTTCGGCGTTCGATGCGGAATCCGCTTGGACCGTTTTCATTGATTCGTCCATTAATGTCACAGTTAGTAGGACAGGTTTCTTGGTCTTTGTAGCTTGGAGTTCAAGCCAGCTGGGCGGTTGCGTACGTGGACCATTCTTGAAAGTCCTCATGAGTCTACCTTCACAGTATGGAGCGTACCCGGGTGGACCGGAACGTATGAATGCTCGTAGATATTTGACAAATCGTTCGGATGGAGGGAAACAGCCGACGCAAAGCGACAATAGGATCCAGCCTCTTGCGTGTGATGCCTTTGAAGGATTGTTAGTAAGTTGCTTACATAAGTGACAGAATATTTCGTCCCTGTAACGAGAAAGAAATTAGACCTTGCAAAAACTAGACCAGTCACAGTAGGTAGAAAGAAGTTTATTTTTATTATTTACCTGAGTTCTTTCCGTATAATTCCATGGCCAATAATAAAGTGCAGCTTTTCTAAATTAGTAGTTCGTCTCGAATTAAGCCAAGAGCTATACATGTCATTGGTAACTTCGTCATTGATCAAGTTTTTCATCAAATCTTCGTCAAGCTTAGAGCGATTCTTTAATGTTCTGGACATGAGTTTATTTCTATTGGTTTGGGATACATCTTTTTGTAAGTATTCCTGGAATAAAGTTTGTTTGTCAATATGAATAAATAAGCTTTTCGAGTATTCTATAAATATTATAAAAAGTATATTATAAAAAGAGTATAGTACAACGAAGTACGATCTACATACATCAAGCTATATTTCTTTAAAAGATTAACAACTTTATCTCTAAAGTATAAAGTTCAATATTGATTGGGATATTACAGACTAGAGTAGCCTGTGTGCTGGCGTCTGTACATAATAAAGCAATTATAGTTACATTCGTTGCTTATTGCAAAATTTATACTCACATCAAATTCTTTACTCTTCTGGAAAGCTCGTCCAAGAGTGTCAGCCAATTTTGACATAACAGGCACATTATCAGGCTTATCGTCAGCATACTTCGGTTCAGCTAAATCACCCATGAACCTTAGTATAGTAATCCACAACGCTTGAGCGGCCATTTTGTCTACAGGCGAGGGTAAGTCTAATAGAGGATGTTTCAATGGCTTCCTAGAATATTGGTGCGTAGTGTTGCCTAAGAAGTATGTGGCTGCAAACTTCCTGAAGTTGAACTCATCGAATGGTTCCTCATCCATTTCTTGAGATTGTAACGGTATGATGCTTGATATTTGAGGTTTGGCTGTTGATGTCTGAAAGATTAAAGTAAGAAAATGTAAAACTACAGCCCATTTGTCGTTGGGAAAATTTCTATTTAAATATGTAGCCACTAAGTATAGACCTTGTATCTTAGCTAATGTTTTATGTGTAAAAATATATGCACATTATCTTTAAATGCTTAACCCCAGGAGCGCTCAGTAGTGACCGAGTTGCCGAGTCATACAAAGACCACGTGCACATATACACACACAAGTGTGGCTCACCTTCATCTAAAACATCTAAGGAATATAGTGTATGCAAACTCACCACTCCAAAACCAGTGCCCCTGACTGTACCAGCAGGCGTCGCCGTATCCTTCAGGAAACCGAACACATCATCAACATATCTATCATCAATCGCCGTGGTGTTCTGTTCAACATTATCCGCCGGTACTTCTTTCACGAACCAAATCGACCTCATCATATCACTATACTGCTTCTCATAATTATCACCCACTGCATCTAAACCTTCACCTGATTTTATAAGCTGTGCCCTTTCTTTGTTCAACTGAACCAGCGTTCCCTTAATAATATGACCCTTTTCTTTAACCATTTTCCTGATAAGATACCCTCGGCAGCGCGCTTGTAGTTTTCTGAAGAACACTCGCATGTTTATGAACGTTTTTCTCAGTTCTCTGGACCGTATAACAGCCTGTATACGCAGGTATCCTCTCCTCATGGTCAAGAATCGACTCCTGTAGCCACGAGCGCGGTAAGTCTTCTGGATCAAAATGGCGGCAGCTCGCAGTCTCAAGTACCGCTTCCTATAAATAAATCTTCTAGCATTCGCTTGCACTTTAATCACTGCTGTTATCAGAACCTTATGTCTCAACTCTTCTAGAACGGTATCATGGTAATCTTTGAGGAAGACTTTGGTGTGTCCAAAACGATATTCTTCGTCGGTAAAGATTGTCGAGCAGATTTTCTTTGCAGCTGCTTTGCAGTCAGTTTTCTCGGCCGGTGGGATGCCCGGAGCTACAAGGCGGTATCGATGAACGAAATCGTGGTACCCATAGCGGATTGGGTAGCCAGCTTGCCTGATTTTAGCTGTTTCCATCAAACCAGCGTATCGTAGTTGACGAACGCAAAGTCCTTTATCGAAGATCTGAAATCAATGCAGACATGGTTATAACAAAAATGTATGCGACAGGTAACCAAATATGCCCCATATTTCAATACATACCCTTGGTTTTTTGAACTCGTTAGGTTTAATACATCTAACAAAGAATGGATGGCAAGCATACAAAGTCTTCATAAGCGCATCAAGAGATGTTTTGAACTGATGACTCAGTGAAACAGTTTTTCTGCTCCCACTCTGCGAAGGCGCATACTCGGTGATAAACAGACTCTTCAAAAATTCGTTACTTGAATCCAACAACATTTCTTTCACGTCTGCTGTTAGCATATCCCTATTTTTGTCCAGGAAACCTGAAATAGAGGAACCACATTCACGATTACGTAACGCAAGTCTTTCTAAGCCGCTTTATTTAAATGCAATCACTTACAAGTGTTATCTGACCTTACCTTGTACGGCGTATGACACATCCCCAGCGAAATGTTTGATACCAAACTTATACTCGCGAGAAGACTTAGCAGTTATATAACAGCTCTTACTTCCATGGTTGCTGTTAAGTTTGGACAACAAAGTGACGTCAGTGCCTTTGGGGAATCTCGACTCCTCATCAATCAGGGACAGTAAATTCATTGGTTTCAATCCTATCATGTCCAAATTCTCTTGATTGTCTACATAGTTTATATTAGTCCATGTAATACCCTCTTTCGCATACTGCTCTTGTTCGAGCTTAAAAATATGTTTCACAAAGAACTGTTGCAGGTTTTCGTTGGCGTAGTTGATGCAAAGCTGTTCAAAACTGTTGAAGTCGAAATTTTCAAACCCAAAAATATCCAAGATTCCTACTGACCCGCTTGTGAGTTGCTGGTCTTTGAATAGTGTTTTGTTTATCATCGTAACAATGTATTCGAAAATGTGACCGTAAATGGCTTTTACTAACGCATCCCTGCCTTCCATGGCAGAGGCTACAGTCAGTAGTGATACAACCTTTTCTCCATGAGCAACGAACGTTTTCCTCGTCAAAGCTTCACACAGCCTAGCTTTAGTAACACCCAAAAGATTAGCAATCCTAGTGGCACCAACAGAATCATTAATCTCAGAAGATTCAATATTGTTCGAACTCATCATTTTGAATTTCAAGTTCCCTAAATGCAAAATGACGGCAAGAAGACTGAAAGTCCCCCAAACTTCATTATCAGGGAAATTGAGCACTTTAAACGCTGATCTTATGTCATTGAACTCTAGGCCATCATTGCGTCCATCACATGTTAACATTTTGCCAGAATTCAGATAATTATAATCCTCAGGACGTCCCAATTCAAGTCTCTTCTTTTCGTCCGATGATAGCCCAGTGACCAGCGAATAGAATATGTGATAATTTCTTTCTCCCGTGTTCTGGTAAACGATTCGTGACTTCTCCAAAAGGTACTGATCAATGTTACCCCCTTCGATGACACCTTTTTTACTGAAATAGATGTTAACATATTTTCCGAATCTTGAAGAGTTGTCGTTTCTTACTGTTTTTGCGTTACCGAATGCTTCCAAAATAGGATTTGTTTCTTGAATTTGCTGTTCTATCCACGAGTGCTTGCCGCTGGCTGCGGCCAAATATTGCAGTAATAATTTCGTACTTTCGGTTTTACCGGCTCCACTTTCCCCACTGAAAAGTTGGATTAATATTTTTGAATAATTTCAAGTATAAACGCTAGCGCTACCTGGCTATCTTTCTTATCTATATCCGCTTGTAACAAATAATTAACATATGTATTATTAGCTTCTAGTCTGTAAGATATCACACGCATTGGTATTTTTATAACTCTTATTTGATTACCGACCATCATCGTCTGCTGAACACTCGAGTAATGCAAGGCTATGGTGCGAACCCATAGCTTGTAATATATGTATATAAACAAAAGAGAATTCATACCTACTACTTAATCGATGTCAATGCAGTTTTATCGCATTTTGATTACGTTATTAATGATTATGAACAAAATGCCAATCATAAACTTTTGTAGGCAATTATTAGACGTCAATTTACCTGATGACGATGCATTGGTTGGACGAAGTAGCCAATAATTCTCTATACGAATTATCACCGATAGCGAATATGTGAGGCGGTATATCCCCCAGACTTCTTTCTTGATAAAAATGAATTTGATCCATCGTGTAAATCGGTAGAATTTCGTACGGATTTATTGCTATTAACATCGATCCTGTGTATGTCTGGAAACAAGAACATGATTGTTAGTTTCTGGAATTAAAGTAAACGATATCTTCTCCATCCTCAAACATCAATTCGATTCAGGCATAATGCCATAACGAACAGAAAAATAGATGAGACTTAAAGATATTATAATTATCCATCTGTGACCCATGGATTTCCCTCAAAAGTAAGGGCAAAATTAACAAATCCTTAATTAGTCTCGTCTTATATTGTTGGATCAACACTCCATGTTGGGAATTGAAAAAGAGGGATGAGAAAAGAGTGCATGTATGTAGCAGAAATGAGAATGTCGAAATATAGCTGTATAAAGGCATAACATGTGAGTTAGGGCCAGTTGGAGATAGGTTTACGAGTGACCCATTGACCAAAATAAACATTGGAAAACTATTGCGACGGACAAAAGGATACATGGTAGATATTATCACTGACACAAAATTCTAGCGATAATTATGATTATTTACTTTGTGATAAGCTTATAACGTCATCCATGTAAGTAAATATTAATAAGTAATTTAGAACATTTAAGTTACAAGTTAACATGTTGTAGGGACACATGTAAGTATGTATGGCAGAGTGCAAGGTAAGCAAAAACGTGTGTGAGCGTGAAGTATGCGAGGCACGGACAGTTACTGCGCACTGGTCCGAGTGAACGGTTCTATCTGGGGGTTTACGCGAAATATATCCGGTATCCGAACACCGTTGTTTCTCTCAACCCCCTGCGCCCCATGACCAGAAGAGGCAGTGCTCCATTAGGGATCTTACTAACAATCCCTAAAATTTCATGTCATAAATGTTTATGTAAACTAAATGTGTTGTTACAGGCCCATGTTTAGAGTTCTATAGTAGAGCAATCAAGAAGAGGAAAGTTTTTTTCGAGCAATCAGGGAAAGAAAACCTTTTTTCGTGGTTTAACAGATAATTAGGTGTTCTTTGACTTTCAATCCCCTAAATTGGATTGTGGGTATGTCCACAGTGCTCACTCGGTCACTAGATCCGCCACTGCGTTTACCTAGTATTCTCTTCCCGATAATTAAGTAGGTAGGTACTATATGGCGGTGCTTACACATACTAGGTTGCCATTAAGCAATTCACAGGTGTTTTGTAAGATATAAATATACTTACGTAAATAAGCTGTTTATTATACCGCATATGAAGATTATGAAGGATCGTGTATTCCTGCAGGTCGCCAAGAGTGATCATGTCTTCCACGCCTTGTATGGATGTCGAGTGTAAAGGCTTGAGTACATTTTGAACTGAAGCCGAGAATACGTTGCCATCATCATCTTTCACTTCTATTTTATCACCGGAGCTTTTGAGCACTTTCACGGCTATGGGCACGTCGAATTCTGATCGCCCAGGCGGCTTGAGCCAGACGAAGTCCTGAAAAGCAAAGTGAATTCTATGTGAGAAGAAAATAGAGCTTTTGTGTTAGCCCTAGCAAGTAGACGAGCAGGCTCCGTGCGAGATCTTGGTGAAAATGTACAATCATTAAAACTGCATAATAGAATTCGGGGACAATTACGGTCTAAACAACAATTAGGTAATTCTAATTGCGTATGTTGTGTTATTTCAGTGAATTTGCAAGAAATAAGTTGTAGTACATATCAAGCGGTAGCTTGAGCAGATCAAGCTTGTAAGTATAGGGTACAGCTTTTTTGCTGACCATACTGTTTACGCAACTCAATGTTGATGAAATAGTTATCTATGTACATGTGTAATGCTTAGAAACAGGAACTTTATCTAAGAAAATAAAAATTATGGAGTTCAACACATAGTTGATTCTGGACTCACCGACAAACTCACACGATCAGCCATCTTGGAAAATTGAGATTCACTCCACTACAAGTCAAATTCAGAACACCACCATTTTCACATTCACAAATTCCGCGTGACGTTTGGACGACGACTGTGTAACATTATCAATATTTCAGCTGTCTTATCACTATTTCAGCATCAGATAATATGACGGACTTATCGTTAGATATTAAGTTGTACCAAATATTTATCACGCTAAATATGTTAGAAGTATTTAAAGATTAGCGTTTTCCGTAATTAGAATAATTATGAAATTAATGATAAATGCACAATATGGTGCATTTTCGTATCTTACCACAATAATTTTTAATCTGAACAATCTTGTTCATTATATTTTTCAATCACTTTGAAAAGTGTTAATAGAAGATAACCATATCAAATAGATAACCACCATGCTACTGGGCTGGTGATTAATTCTTGCACAAAAGTAACTAACAAAAATAAAAGCTTGTAATAATGAATTTTAAGCTACTGTTGGCATACATGAAAACTTTTTCAACAAGAATGGGTGACTAAACATAAAATTGGAATAAGACATGGAAACTTAAAAATAACTCCATTTTACTTGATACAACAGAAATTGACAAATAAATAATGACAGTAATTGAATTAGTAAATACAATTTATTTAAAAATAATTCAGCAATACAAACAACTTATTCTAATGATGATTCTAAATTACTTTTTCTTTTCATCTTTTTCTTTTTTCTCCCCTTTAACTTTGTCTTCAGCCTTCTTATCATCCTCCTTGCCGTCCTTTCCTTCTTTCTTCTCCTTTTCTTTCTTATCTTTATCTTCCTTCTTTCCTTCTTCTGCGTCTCTGTTTGTAATCTTGTTGTTGATAAGATTATGTAAAGCTATGATGGACCGTACCAAAGCAGCTAAGTACACTACGAGAGACTGATCGTTTGTTTTGATGTACAGGTTGTCTATAAAGCTGTCATTGGCTATATCAGGCAAAAGGTTGAAGATGTCTTGCAGCTGGTAGATTATCTGATGGTTCATTGGCAAGGAGCCTTGTCCAACTTGGACGAGGTAGTCTCTAATCTCACTGAGTTGGGAGTGCAGGCCTTTCAAGCCAAGCAACTGGTTTGTAATCCTTTGAGAGAGGCTGCCAACAGTTGTGTCTTTGATGTCTCTTAGAAGGTGCTCTACACCGACTTCTTCAGCTTCCTCAGCTCCAATCTCACTGGGTACATGCTCAAAAGTCCTTGTTGTAGGTGAACCATCATCATGGACCTCTTCCACAGCCTGGTAGGCCTCAGTGGGGAGGCCAAGGTCCTTTGGTTTAGCATCAATGATAACTAGGACTGAATTGGGGCAGTAACGCCTGATTAACTCATTGATGGCTACATCATTCTGGTGTAATTTGGGACCGGTGTGGTACCAGCCCACTACCTTCTCTCTGGCGTTGACCTTCTTGAACATGCCATACATGTTCTCTAGGTAGTCGTGGTCGAGGAACCAGACTGACTTGTCTTTGTCATCTTCATCAAAGGGAACTGAAAACAGAGAAAGGATGGTGATTAATTACTTTTAGTCATATAAATAGGACGCGTCTGAAAGATGACTTTCAAAATAACATGGAAATAAAAGGGGCAGACCCAGATGTGCTTTGTTGTCATAAAGTAACATAGACATAAGCAGAGTACATAGAATTAATCAAGTTAATTACCTGCAAAACTATTGGAGACGTCCAGAACACCCTTAGCTCTCCAGCAACCCAGCAATACACCGACAACTCGCTTTTGATTGCCTATTTTTCCCATCCGATTGAAGTGGTCCACTACACTTAGCAGGACCAAGGGATGAACCACCACTTTTGTGGTTAAAACTTCTTGACTGGGCATTGTTGCTGAAGTATCTTTCTAATATTTAAACAACAAATTGAATGCTATTGAGCAGTAGTAACGACAACAATATTAACTCTGAACTATATTTCGCTCAAAATCTACAAAATAATGATTTCTGCCAAGCGGCAATCAAAACTAAAATTTGACAGTCATTATAAAAAAAAAGAATGTCTTTGGTTTTGTTTGTCTATGGTCAAATCTCTTAAGGCTGGCAACACAACTAAAGCAGGCATTCTCGATAGTTGCATTGAATGGAATGAACGGACCAAATATTATTAGTCTGTGGATCACGTGGATCAACACTATTGACAGACAGTGTCATGTCTGTCACTGTCAATGTCAAATAAAATATCAACATTGCAAGACGTGCTCCTAGAATTTTATTTTAAGTTTTTACAAAAATTGTAAATAAAAGTGTAGTTAATAAGTAATTTGATGATCAGCACATACCCCACGCTTTAGCTTAAAACCAATTATAATAGTGAAAAAAGATTTAAAATGTCTAAGAAAACGATAACCTTCGTCACTGGCAATGCCAAGAAACTAGAAGAGCTCCGGGCTATTCTGGGCAATAACTTCCCTTTGGAAATCGTTAGTCACAAGCTAGACTTGCCAGAACTTCAAGGAGAGATAGACGAGGTGTCAATCAAGAAGTGCCAAGAAGCCGCTCGCCGTTTGAAAAGGCCTGTATTAGTTGAAGATACGGCGCTATGTTTTGATGCACTAAAGGGACTCCCGGGGCCTTATATTAAGTGGTTCTTGGAGAAACTACAGCCCGAAGGACTCACGAAGATGCTGACGGGCTGGGAAGATAAGTCAGCTAAAGCTGTGTGCACATTTGCTTACTGTTCAGGAAACTGTGAAGATTTAGATGTAAAACTATTCCAAGGCATTACTCAGGGTACAATCGTGGAACCGCGAGGTACCAGAGATTTTGGCTGGGATTGTGTATTCCAACCTGATGGCTATGATAAAACTTATGCAGAACTACCAAAGTCTGAGAAAAATAAAATATCTCATAGGTACAAAGCTCTAGAGCAATTTAAAGCACATTTTCATGAGAAATAATTCAATAGGTCAATGTGTAACAACACCAAATAGTAAAATAAGCCAAGTTAATAATCAGAATTAAAAATCATCATTGTCTTTTTTGAAGACTAAAAAAAGTTCCTACTTATGTTGTGAATGTTGAGGTACCATTTTAATTTGTTCAAATAAAACCATTTTTTAAATATTTAATTTTTTATTTTGTATAATATTACTGATTCTACTTATTTACATTGTAACAAAAGTTCTTTGTGCCTACTTTTGTAGTGCATTTAAACCATAGCATAAAGTAGCATTAGAAAAGATAATATAAACTTATTGTATGTAATAGTATTACTTTTTGATGTAGGCTTATGTACACCTGGTGCAATATAAGGTTCTAAATTTGAATTATTATAATTTTTGTAATACCAGTCATTTTCGCCAATTTGTCTTATCTTGGAATCGCCAGTGGTCAAATTTTCTGAAAATCTTGTCTTTGGTTCTCTATTTGGTGAATAGCTTTCTCTGTGTTCATAATGCTCTACTTGAGGATTATTTACTTTTGTGATGGTTGCAGGTCTCTTGCCATGACTCCTTTCATGCAGTTCTGCAGTACTGGGTACCAAGATTGCAGACAGTGCAGTGGGTGCTGGCTGGTCAATATGCTTCTTCATCGGAGGTTTAGATGTCACTGCAGTAGATGAAGAGTAAGACAAAGTACTGCTTTCCATCCAAGCTTGCAGAGACATATCATTACTTGTATCTGTGGTTATAAGCATACTCTCTTTTTCAGTTACCTGAGTTATTGTCAAGTTTGACTCCATCAAATTATATTTGCTCAAGTTATTGGGGTCTGACTTTTGTTCTTCAACATTTTTTGTTCTATTGTAAGCAACATGGGTACTGTTGTCATCGTCAATATAAGCTTGTAGTTCATGTATCTCACTTTTACTTTTCTGATGTGTTGTACTGTTATGAACAGTCTTTACTGGTGGTTTGGTTGATACTGCTGCAATAGCATGTTCCACTGCACCTTGCTTGTTGTGAGTCGAAGCACTTTGGACTTGCATAACATTATTAGTAACATTATGTGTAGGATCAGATATAGGCATAAATCCACCTGCAGTTGTGGGCAGGATTGGAGAGAATCCACCTGTCTCAAACTTCGGTGGTTCTGGTAGCTGGTATTTATTTCCGATGCCGACGTGTGTTGCGGAGTTCTTCTTGTCTGGCCAATCTATTTTGCGCCCTGTATTAAGTATTTTTCCCATATCTATGGGGGGTAGAGGCATTCCAAAGAAGGTGAATCCGCTATTTGGTGCTTTTGGAGGAGGTGGTTTAATTCTGTCAGTCGCATTTTTATTCATCGCAGCATATAACGTGGGCAGGCCTCCCGACGTTCTATTATTGTTTGCCGTCGCACTTACTTCGTTATTTATGCCGTCTATTAAAGTTTCGTTGTAAGGATAATCGACGTATTCATCGTAGAAGTACTCCGATTCTTCTGGGGACGGCCTGTTGATTTTGTTGGCCTGGTACGTGTTTTTAATCTGCGTTGTATAATCCTTTATTTTATCTAATGTTGAATATACTTGTGATGTCGCTAAGTTAGGTAGAAGGGCTTCGTTTTCATGAGTCATACAAGTTCTGAGATGTTCCTCTTCAACCTGATTCCTTGCAGTGTTTGAACAATCATTTCTTCCAAATGGCATACCTTTTACGTATGTTCCATCTGCACATTTGGGCCCAATAGAAGATGATTCAGAAAGCCATGATTTCAACCATACAATATGGCAGTTGCAAACTAGTGGATTACCTGAAAATAATGGACAAGTAATTACAAAATGTTGCTAAAAAGGTAGGTAGTGCGTTTATAATTTCATGTTTTATATACTTACCATCGATATCCAAAATAGCGATATTATTTCTTAATTTGGCAAATGTATTCTCCAAAACAGTGCTAAGCTTGTTATGTCTCAATGAGAGAACTTTGAGACGCGGCATGAAATCGAAAGGCTGGCCGCTAATGTGGCATATCATATTGTTATCCAAATTCAGCTCGACGAGCCATTCCATGTATTGAAACGATGCTCGTGTCAACCTCATCAGCTTGTTAAAACTCAAATCCAAAACTTCTAAAGAAGTCAACTGATTTAGCCCCGAGTTATCGATACTTGTAATTTGGTTGTTGCTCAAATTCATGTATTGCACTAATGGCATGTTCTCAAAAGCTCGCAACGATATGAACTGAAGTCGATTTCCCTGCAGTTCTATAATTCTTAGCTTTGGCAGATTTGCAAATACCCGGTCAGGTAGATCTATAATGTGATTCCGGCTCAAGTAGATAGATACCAGATTTGGTAGATTAGCTATCGCTCTTGGATGAACCACTTCAATATCGTTATTATCCAAATCTATCGTTGATAGATCTCTAAGGTCTTTGAAACTTCCCGTTCTGAGTTCCACTAGCTTATTGTTAGGCATTTTAAAGTCCGTCAGCGTGTTTAAACTGTTTATGGAATTGCCATCGAACTGTTTAATGTGATTGTAGCTAGCATCCAAAACTTTCAACTTTGACATCATGTTCAACGTAGAAGGCAATTCGTAAAGATTATTCGAAGAAATATTCAGTGTTTCTACATCTAACGCCCTGCTGACAATGTTTGGGCTTATGCTTTTTAATTTATTTTTACTGAAATCAAGAGACGATAGCGCTGCATTGTCTTGAATTGCCATAAAATCGAAGTTTTCGATTGTATTCCCGTGCAAGTTCACTTGTTTTAATAAATTTAGTTTGCTGAAACTTTTTGGGTGAACTGCCATTATTTGATTATAACTTAAATCTAGTATCTCCAGTCGATCCAAGTCACTAAACGTTGTCATCTCGATTTGTCTCAAACCGTTTCGCTTCATATAAAATCTTCGTAAATTGTGTAATGTTTTCAGACTTCCATGAGGGATCTTCTGGATTCCGTTGCTTGAAATGTCCAAAGTTCTCAAGGATGGTAAATCTAAATCTGGTGACGGCGGCATTGGCAAGCTTGTGATTTGATTCTGCTGTAAGTATAATTGTTCTAATCCTCGCGGCAGTCCAGGTACAAATTCTATCAGTCTGTTAGAGCTGGCGTCTAACTCATAAAGATTCGCCAAGTTTCTGAATGTAGCTGGGTGTATGGAAACTAGACTGTTCCCTGACACATTTACGTATTCTAGTAGAGGAGATTCCATGAAAGTAATAGGATCTATGATTGCTAACTGGTTGTAACTGAAGTTAATTCTTCGCAATGATGGGAGATTGTATAAGAGTTTAGGCTGCAGCCTTGTAAAGAAGTTATAAGACAAATCTAGTCCTTTGAGTGCTGGCAGATTCCAATAAGGACCTTCATTCATATCGTTCAGAGAATTGTTGCTCAGATGTAACTCTCTTAGCGCAGGCATTGCAACGAATGCGTCTGCTTGTATGAATTTAATATTGTTTTTATTCAAATGTAATCTTTCCAAACTCGGATGACCTCTCAGAGCACCTCGTGGAATTTCCTGAAGTAAGTTTTGACTCAGGTCTAGGAACTTCAAGCGGGGTAGAGCATCAAGCAAAGCTCTAAATTCTGATATGTGCATTATTTGGTTTCCAATCAAGGTAAGCTCCTCAACCCCACTACCTGATTGTTGTAAGAACGATTCAGGATGTATTTGACTTATTCTGTTGTGGTTCAAATCAACGACTCTTAGCTTAGGAACTCTGTGAAACGCTCCATGGTGTATGATGTTTATATTGTTGTGGGAAAGAAATAGATTCTCCAGCATCGGCTGATCCACAAATCCACCTTCGCTTAATTTATCTATCATATTGTGGTTAAGGTTTAAATGCGATAGCATCGGCAAGTCTCTAACAGCCCTTCCAACCATTGTAGCATCTGCGATTTTATTATTACTTAACGATATCTCTCTTAAAGAAGGTAATAGAGACAGAGCTCTCATATGTATCAAGTTAATACCGCAATCAGTTATTTCCAGTCGTCTTAATTTTGGCAGATTATAAAAAGCATTTTCTTTCACAATGCGAAGGTTAACACTTCCTTGGATAAACAATTTCTCTAAGTTAGGCAAGTTTTCGAAAGTATTTTCAGTCACGGCATTTAGATTTTCCGATTGAATGTTTATGTAACGTAGTTTCTGCAAGCCAGAAAATGTGGGTATCCTCTTGAGATTTTGCGATTGTATTGTTAAGGCTTGAAGGTTTTGCAGTTTCATCAGACTTTCCGCTGGGAGGCTTCTCAAATCATTCTCAACTATGAATATTTCCACTAAATTCAATTCTTGGGTTTCCAGCCAAGCTCCTGACAGTCTCTCTAGTCCATTGTGCCGGAGCATCAATCTCATAATCTTCACATTCTGGAATATCTTCCCAGGCAGCGATGGTAGATAGTTGTTCTCTATGATAAGTTCATCTATTGGTTTTCTTATAAGCTCTCCTACTTTTTGGACCCCCTTCAGTACTTGGGGCAAGTCGCTGTGTGTGCACCTGTAAAAAGTTTAGAATTGTTATTGCATAGACCAATTAATAATTAACCATTTAATGGTTGATTGTACCAACCATATTTGTATGTCTTCGTGTCGGTTTGTACATATGCACGGGAGTATTGACTCTGGGACCGGACATATCGAAGACTGTCCTGTCGCATATGAAAATGTCAAGAGGAGGAGCCATGAGACTATATCTCTTTTCTTGCGGTCCATTCCTCTAAATCGTGTGTGATGGTCATTGTAGCATATTTCTTGTTGGTTTTAACACGCCTTATCTGTAATGATACAAAACTATTTAAATGAGTTTTAGGTATATTGTGATTGCTCAAGAAACTCTGACTAAAAGAGGAAACGTCGATTCTTTGTTTTCTTGAAAGCTTAACCCTTGATTGCTCCATCTCCCTGTTCTACGCAAAATCGTAATCCGGCGTCAAGGACCGGCACTAATGAAAACAAAGTGTTATAGAAACAATACCTCACCGGAACGGTCCGGTGGTTGAGTTGCACTTTCACTTATTCACCATTGTTATTAACGGCGATCCGTACAATGTTATTTACGTCATTGTTTTAGGGTTATGCAAGTCATTGATGGAGTATTGTTGATGTAGGTCACAATTCGGCCTTCGGTGTACCTACTTGGTCCGTTGAGATTACAATGCCTCAGTTGCATACATTAAGCTTTGGACTAATGGATAATCCTTAATAAGGATTCCTTATCTAACTTCTGAGTATTTTGCGTCGCATACGCGTATGCGAGTTTTAGGGTTCTTTGGATGGTGATAGCCACTAGCCATCACCATCTATCGGTGAATACTTTTTCATTTATAATTAAGGTAATTTGGTAGGTACCTACTTAAATTGAGTTTTCTTTGACACTTAAGACTTCGGAAAGTTGGTTCTAAGCCAGGCAGACAGATTATGAAACCAGGAGAGGAAAAGTCTGAAATGATTAAAATAGCTTAATGCATTGTGTATTCTTGTAAGCATTAACAAACGTTACGTTTTAAATAGCAATTAACTGCGCAATGCCTTCATAAACGACTCATTATATTGCACAAGTTAACCAAAGCGTTACTTTTGAAAATAAAACAGAAAATATGCAAATCTGGACTGCAAGATTTGCATATTTTCTGTTTTATTTTCAAAAGAAACATACTATAGATAGCGTTAATTAACGAATCATGTTCACGCTGAATATTTTGATGCAGCAAACTGTCATAGTAACAAAAAATGGAGATGACGTATTTTATATGATGTTGTTGACATATGCAGTTACATAAGAGCTGGAAAATCTCATCAGGTGACATAATTTTTAATGCTTCAATGCTGAACAAATTGGTTAGTCACATAATAATATTAGGTAGGTATGCAGTTCGGATTGTATAAAGATTGGCTTTAAGAGACTCTAGCTAGAACATGAAATAATATCCTATTTCATTCCAGTCATACTTAGGTACTCCTACTGACTGGAAAAATCAGTAAAACTAAGATACCGTGAGCTGTCTGTCTACGAAACCGCACTAGAGCGGAAACATAACGTCTGCTCACCATACATACTCTACGTGCTAAGTAGATCCCTAAGTAGGGTAATATTAGATATTACCTACATTGCATCATGTGAACTTTGATGTCACATATGACCTGCTTATAAAAAGTAGGCTTGGTAGTTACCTACTTCCCCGATCAGAAATCAATTAATCCATCAAACTCGCGCACTAATACTTGAGAGGCAGGTGATCACTGGTATAATAGCACTTTACTAAGTATACCATTTTTTTTTTATGGAAAATCATCAAATGACACCTCCCGTTGTGGGTTAGCAGTGTGAGAGGGTGTCAGACTCTTACTGACTAAAACCCGACATGTTCCTTCTTAAACCCTTTATGTACCAGCGGTAACTCTTTCAAACAATCCCGCAGCCCCGGAGTAAAAGCCAATTTTAGACATTAAAGCGACTGATATAAATATGTTTCGTAGTACTCCGCATGCAAGCAGAACGTATGCAGTAAACGGGACACCAGTCATTATAGTACAGTTATCGCGTTTATCTCCGTAACTGTAGACAACTGTCATCTCAGATGGTTTTGCTAAGTAGTACGATCTTGTATGGGTTATATTTGTTTGATTACAGTTTTATAGTTGCTGTCTCGAAGCCTTTCATTTGCGAATATTTTAAAGTAGAATAGGCTTACATTAACTTGATGCTAGAAAACTCCAAGTGATAAGGTAAACGCACCAATCATGGTCAATAGTAGAAAAATATTTGGTATTATTTAATATTTATCAAAGTTGTTATTGCCGCATCTGTCTGCTCTATTGTGGTATTTGTGAAAGACGGTATCAGTTAACCGTGGAAATTACAAATACTAATATATCTTTATTAGAATAAATCAAATAAAATAAATAATTTTTAAATTTTTTTCACCAATAATGGTCAGGTAAATACCTAGTAATGGACCACCATTTATGGTCAAATCCAGTAATGCACAGCCAGTAATGGTCATAAAAAATATACTTACATAAATCGAATCAAATCTCACCCAGGTAAGTTTTTATAGGTTTATTAAAACAAAATATGGTGATAATTATAAGTACTAAACATTTTATTTTCAAACAATCCTTTTATTCAAGTTATAATGATTAAAGTAAAGGTACCATACCATGCTTTTTCTTGAGTGATGATGTGTTAGATAAGGTCACACCATTAATGGTCAATGATGACCATTACTAGAATCGTCGTTTGTACTATTGCGTAACAAACATCAAATTAATGATCGTTATATTTAAAATGCAAATTTGATGAATAACGGTTAAAACGCCAGCTCTCCAGTTATGGTCAGATTGACCATAATTGGTACTAACCGTTTTTAAAAGTTCCAGTAATGAACACCCCAGTTAAAAAAAAAGATATAAAGTAAATTAATTAATTTATGTTGTTAATCGTATCCTAAACATCTTAACATGCATATTAATGATAAGGTACAAATCAAACACTATTTTTCATAGTAAAAACAACTCTCAATAGGTACTCACTCCACTAAAAGGATTAACAAATATTTGTAACTTTCCGACAGCGTCTATTTACGTGGCCACCATTTTTGTAAATGGACGACATCTAGACCTCACATATCATATTTTGACAAGCTAATAGTCTATAGTTTGTTGTTGAGTGTTGCAATTTTCTCTACAACATGTGTGATTCTTATTTAAAAGGTTTTTTTTTCAATTGACCATTACCGGAACGCTTACCATTACTGGTGCAGTTACCTTATAGTCCTGTCTAACTGAGGGTACCTACCAATAGTCGAGAGTTACTTTTGCATCTATACTAATATTATAAAGCTGAAGAGTTTGTATGTTTGAACTCGCTAATCTCAGGAACTACTGGTCCGATTTGAAAATTTCTTTCAGTGTTAGATAGCCCATTTATCGAGGAAGGCTATAGGCTACTTTTTATCCCGGTACGGGAAGTAGGTCCCACGGGATGCGGGTGAAACCGCTGGCAGAAGCTAGTTCATAATAAGTATGTAAGGAGTGGTCGAAAGAGTGGCGCAGCCCTGAAACACAAAGGGTTTAGGGAAGAGGCATTTAATAATTTTCTTTAATCTTTAGTAACACAGTTTTACCAAAGATGTAAGTAGTTTAGCAGTAGGTAGGTGACAACAAATGTATAAAGCTACATAAACATAAGAAGTAGGTAAGTAATGTTTTTATTAATCCACAATAATCCCTGATATTAAGTACTTAATGTAGATAATAATATTTAAGTTTAATCTTCAATTCTAAGTAAAATGGGGTGAGGCCTGAATTTTAGAAGATTATTATTTTAAAATATTATGTGTATAACAATTATAATTAATCCAGATTATGTTTTAGAAGGTCGACTTAAAACACACACTTTTCTTTAAAATTAAGTGTTATTTTGTTATTTGGCTTATTATTAACATGTTTTAAGTATTTGATTTAAAAAAAAAAAACATTTTAAAGTAAATAAATAGTGTTCCACCGGTATCGCTATCGGTGGTCAGGGCTCCATAGAGGGAAACCTCCTATGATATTATTATACTAAAGAAATATTTCTTCTCAGGAAGTAAGTACCTATTACTGAGTTAGATAGCCCAATTATAAGCGAAGGTAGCGTTGCCAGGTCGCCAAACCTAATAGCCGGACAGACCAGCCAGTTTGGCCGGACATTTGGTTAAAAAAGCCGGACACCCTATATTATTGAGGATTTTGTCTTAGTATTAATAGATACGATTTTTTTTTTAAATGTTAAATCAAGTCTTTTTGATTATTATCATAAATCTTGTTAATTTCGGTTCGGTAAGTAGGTAGTCGACTCGCCGACGCTCAGCCACGCTCGGCGGCTCGGCGGCAGTGCTCGCTTGTTTGCGTAATGTAAAAAGCCTAACAAAAGTCAGACAACACGGACACCGTTTATTTTAGCCGGACATGCAATCAAAAAGCCTAACTATGTCCGGCTTTATCCGGACGCCCGGCAACGCTAAGCGAAGGCAATAAAAAATGCAGTTAAAGTACCTATGTCCTATAAAATGACAGGAAATCTGTGCACTAGATAAAATAAAAGAGTACCTTTCTATTTTGAATTAATTATTAGGTACGATTCAACTAGTTTTATGAGGGCAATAGAAAAGCCAAATACCTACATAAGAACTAAATACTAGACAACCATTACCTTCCTTAACATCGATTGACTATGATAGGTAAGTAATACTTATACCTACACAAATGACTCAATCAAACAATTTACTGAAAACTGGAGCGAAGCCGCAACCACTGAGGGCTACAAACAGACGATCGTAAATTACGCATAAAATAATGCTTAATGTGAAACTGGTGAAACACACTAACCCAGTACCTACCCTAACACATTTCATAAACTTATGAATTCTCTAAAAGGAAACCCGTATAAAGAACATACCTAGTCATCATCGTCCGAGCCTTTTTCCCAACTATGTTGGGGTCGGCTTCCAGTCTAACCGGATGTAGCTGAGTACCAGTGCTTTACAAGAAACGACTGCCCTATCTGACCTCCTCAACCCAGTTACTCGAGCAACCCAATACCCCTTGGTTAGACTGGCGTCAGACTTACTGGCTTCTGACTATCCGTAACGACTGCCAAGGATGTTCAATGACAGCCAGGACCGAAACACACTCATTGGTGATTGGTGAAAGAACATACGTAGTGTGATTGCAAATTAATATACTTAATGTGATAGTAGCGCGTAGATAGGAAGTCGTGAAGTAAGGGTGTAAATTGTTGACATCCTGTAGGTGTAGTATTAAATAAGTACCTAAGGATGCAATGTGCACTTGCATATGACTTGCATTCTTGCATTGAATGCGATCCCTTAAATGTCAGAATAGCTTCTGAGAAACAGTCTACAAAATAACGATATAAAACATACTCCTTTGGGATTTAGAGGAAATCTTCATCAGCTCATTTTTATCTTTCTCTTGGATAATAAAAAGGTTAAGAGCGTTAATCACGATGATTTTAGAAGAAATGTAGCTATGGCTTTTGAAAAGATTGTGTGCAGCAGTTCCACTGAAAACCTAGCTTTCATCTAAAAGCGAATGCTGTGTTTAGTTTATCAATATTTAATATAATATCTAGAATACTGAAATAAAAACCGATTGATGTGGATATCTCTGTATTGTGCTGTGTAGGTACTTGTGATGCATAGAACATAAACTGATTCTTATCTTGTGCATTTTTATTAGATTTTCTATTTTTACCGTTGTGCACTTTCCCTTATAAAGGCTGAAAAGCTTATTGATTGAAGCTTGGAGGCAACATACTTATAGGTTAATACTTATACCACATTAAAAATTCAACAAAACAAAGTGTTATTTATATGTGCATAAACATGATAGCTGATAATTTTTTTGTTTTACATGGGTAAGTAGCTGTACCTGAAACCTGTTTTGTCGATTGTATAACGGCAACAAAGAAGCTCCAGGAAAGGTCACTAGCATTTGTAGGCTACCTATATTAAAGTTGCAGTATAAACAAAAAGCTTGTTGTGGTCTAAAACCGGTCAGTACCATTACATATGAACAGATAGGCATTGAGACAAACACATTCAAACTTGGTTGAAAACAAAATTTTTTGGACCTCAATTTTTTTTAAACACAGCCCCCAAATTGCCCACCCTTCAACACAATAGGTATATGTTCTTCTTAGAACAAAGCAGACACTGTTTTTCGAACTGTCATAATTATCAACATCATCATACCAGCCAATTGCCGTCCACTGCTGAACCCGCAAAGAACTAGATATCCCGTATTCCTAGCCGTACAGTAAAATATATTTACCTCTAAAGGCACGTAGGTACTTCAAGAACACATTATCTAATCTATCAATGTTAAGAAAACAATACAATTTCCATACACGCATCATTTACTAAACAAACACAGCAAGAGATAATATTAATCAAACATTCATGGGGGCCTTCATTTACCGTCAAAGATGATGCAAAGAACACAGCAGCGTCAACTCCTTTTAAGACGTCAGAACACGATGCACAGTTACGCAACAATCACAAAACAACTGACTGGACTGACAGACTGGACAAGCGTGGCTTATGGTGGCCCAACGTGTACTGGGATGCGAGTATTTCGCATGTAAACACCAGACTTTCGGTTCACAGCTCGATGCACATCAAGTAACTTATCTTTCACCATTGTGGCGCGTGCTGCCGCCCGTAACTACTTGTGGACTATCATAGATGTGAATGTTGAGTTGCTATTGTTTTTGCTATTTGCCTCTTAGAGGACAGGTTTGGTACAAAATCATGATTAGGGTAATTCTGACCACATCTTTACTCTTTTCTAATCTCAACGTCATTCCAACTTCTCCCGCAGCATAAGCTCATTCTGCTTCTAAACTCAAGCTTTTCCAAAACTCAATCTTATTTCGATCTTTTTTCCTAAACTCTTTCAAATTGAATCCTAATTCTTAACTCACACTCTCATTGAGGGTAAGTAAGAGTTCCAAAACTCTTTCTAATTTCATCCACAACAGGAAAGGCACGGATTCGCAAAAATGGATTGTATTATCTAAATAAAAATTGATTGATTGAAAAATACATAGATAGGTACCTAAACTAAGTAGATATAGATATTCACCTATCTGCATAATTTTTATTCTTTGAAAAAAACTTGCAAAATAAAGAATGCTAAGCGACTTATCTCGATTAAATCGTACAATGTGGTAACTAGGAAGGGTGGCAGCCTGGACAATGAAATTGCCATATGTCGCCTTAATTACTCTATTGAAACATGTCTGTAATCAGAAATAAAAACAATAGGTACTTACATTGTATTTTAAATCTTTATCTTTAATAAGAAGTTTAGTAATAGTTATAATTATTTATACATTTAAATACTACCCTTTTTCGTTGTTCCACTGAAAGGCGCACAACATACACAGTAATAGTAGGTACCACTACCTACCTAATTGCTGTCCATCTAACGAATAAATAAATGGAACCTCCACCAAAGCAGAGAGAAGCTTTTTAAACAACCAATACTCCGATATGATGAAGGTAACATCTAGTTTGTTTGTTTGTTTGCTTGAACGCGCTAATCTCAGGAACTACTGGTCCGATTTAAAAATTATTTCAGTGTTAGATAGCCCATTTATCGAGGAACGCTATAAGTTTTTTTATTCGGGTTCGTGCAGAGGTTCCCACGGGATGTGGGTGAAACCGCTGGCAGAAGCTAGTCGCAAAATAATCTCAATTCCATAACGTCGTAAGTAGATGCAAAGCAAGTTGTTTGCCAATTCTTATGGCGTTACATGAGTTTGCAAAAACGTGTTTTATATCCTGCTGGCCTTGGTGTTAGATGTCGCGCAAAAAAACAGATTTTCTGTTTGGCCAAAGAAACAAAACTAGGTACCTACTTACTTATTTCGCGTATGGTGGACGTGTGGTATGTTGCTTACAGCACATAAAATCCAAACTTATAATATTATAAATGCGAAAGTAACTCTGTCTGTCTGTCTGTCTGTCTGTCTGTCTTTCTGTCTGTCTGTCTGTCTTTTCTTCACGCCTAAACTACTGAACCGATTTGTGTGAAATTTGGTACAGA
Source organism: Helicoverpa assulta (assembly GCA_963856015.1). Lineage (NCBI taxonomy): Eukaryota > Metazoa > Arthropoda > Insecta > Lepidoptera > Noctuidae > Helicoverpa > Helicoverpa assulta. The sequence continues at coordinate 4,679,112 of CAWLCW010000008.1, forward strand.
CATAGTTTGAAACTTGAGAAAGGACATAGGATAGTTTTTATTACAAAAAATAAAAATAAAAAATAACATTTATTACGGACATACAGTGCCATCTATTGGTCAAATGTCGAAATGCTGTTCCTATGCTCCGTAGATAGATGGCGTTAATCGCGCAATGGTGTCATTACACGTGTTCGGTTCATGTTATTGTTTTAATTCATCGGAAAATCCATCAGAAAAAAGTAAATAAATAGTAAAAAGGTATGAAAAAAATAATAACAATATAATACTACTTTTAGTACAAAGAAAATGCCCGAACGGAGTATAGATAAATAATCCGAGTTGTCACTATGCTCGATAGATGGCGTTGGGATCGAAATAGATCGCGCTATGGTTTCGTTACACGCATTTGGTTGGGTATCGGCCGAGCGCTTCGGTACCGTCGTGGAAAAATTGTATTGTCGGTTGTATGGTAGTTTACGTGGATTGGTCCTGTTTCGTAAATTCTAATTTGGTTCCGTTGTATTTGTCGATTTGGTACAGACATAGTTTGGAACTCGAGAAAGGACATAGGATAGTTTTTATCCCAAAAATCCTGCGGGAGCGGGAACGTCTCAAAAATCCCGCGAGATCGGGAACTATGTGGGTAAAACCAAAAATCTGCCGGAAGTCACTATTCCACGCGAACGAAGTCGCGGGCAAAAGCTAGTAATAATATAATTAAGAATTCAAATTCGCTCGTGCCGTTTTTGGAAATTGCATCTATTTTGTCGAACTGGCTGAAAATATGATAGATTTAAACAAAGTTTAACTAAAATAAGGATGAAACATTTAAGAACTCACAATAGGTAGGAAACCTACCCCTGAAACATACCTAATAGATGGTGCTGTAGGTACGCTAAAAGAAATCTAAGACACAGTTATTTACCAGAAACAATAATGTTTCCTTAAAATACTAAATAGGTCTTTGAACATTTAATAACTCGCGGTGTTCTCCTGTTGCTAAGCTCATCTTATTAAACTTGGGTGACTTCATCACAAAACCACGTGTTTTTGTATAATAAGGTGTTTATTATAGAACGTATAGCCATCTGACGTAAATACTGCCAAATAATATCCTTCGTTTTCGCAAACAGATATCAACGCTCATTTAAATAACAAAACGTCGAGCCCATTTTTGCTGTATGAATACATAATATAATAATTTAAGGCCTGCCTTTTAATTGCCAGCAAGACCACTTTACATTAGTTTAAAAATAATATTTAGAGACTTAAAAAAACACACATAAGTAGGGACAGAGTCATACCTAGGTACCTAATATCTGTCTACGGATCAAAACCAAAACCTAACTTAGAACATCCAAACTTAAGCAATTATGGATGATCAGGGGCCCGATTCTCCTAAGTTAATAATGTCAAAATCGAATAGAAATCGAATCGCAATATGATTGTAATAGCAGTTTTAACCATATCGGGCATTCTGCTACTAATAAAAGACCAATCGTATTCGATTGACATTTGATTGGTGTGCGATTGGTCTGCTATTTTGGTGATATATGTCTATACGGTAGTTTGCTGTACAATCATTTTGCAATCGTAAATCATTTGCAGACAAAATGATTCATTATTGAACCATAGAAAAGGATAAAACGTTTATTTCAAAGAAAAAATAGCGGAATGCCACATACGCTTCAATCGTAATCGAGTCGGGATTGGATCGCAGTCGAACGTGAATCGAATGGCGCTTAAGTAAAATTAGGAGAATCGGGCCCCAGAGGGAAGCGGTTTTTAGAAAATGCAAGTCATAGTGTTTTGCAAAACGCAAAAAGCTTTGCCACCAATTTTAAAAACAATCATATTATGGTCGCGGATACTGGAAGGCTGGTTGTCAAGTCAACAAGTTGTCCTCTTTTTTCTCAGCGTGAAGAATTCCGAGAGGGTAAAACGGCAACGGCCTTGCTCCAGCCCTTATCTTTGAGGTCGGTCATGCATATCTTCTTCCAAACCTCTCTAACGCCATCTAAACTAGGTATTTCTGATCTCTAATACTGATCTAAAATGTGACACACCCTCCTTCAATCCAAAGACATAGTGGCTACACATACCTACGTACGAATTTTGCTAAACAAAATTGATATTTTCAATTTTCCACTGCTAATTTGGCCGTGTAAAAAATTCAATGTCAAGTTTGTTCAAAAATTGACATAAGAGGCGACACACCCACCAAATCTGCACGATGGCAACTGCAACCTAAGTGTTTGGTAATAAGGTTCATTTCTTTATAGCTGGGGTTATCATACGATACACTACATAGGTAGATGTAATATAGGTTTACAACCTGTTTCCACCTCACGCGAGACCCTGCGTACTGTTTACCAGTTACCAGGGGTGACAATCTTAATAGTGGCAAACGAGAAAACGTATCATTATAGGTCTGCAAAATGAAGTGAGACAGTAAATACATTGAGGTCCTTACATGGAAGTGTCATTTTAATTTGGTAGTATTATAATGTAAGATATTAAAGAAACTGAAATATAGATGGCGTTATTTGTAATGACGATGATGCGCGATTGCGTAGTAGTTATGCTTAGGTGTGTAAGAGGGCGCTATCACATCTTTTATTGGTTCTACTCTTACCCTATCTTTTTTTTCAGCTAAAATAAAAAAATAAATAATAAAAATTTTGAGTTGCATATTGAAGCAATTACTAAAATTTAATGTTTATTATCAATTAGCCAGAAATAAAATAAAATTCAAGAATTTATTTTCTACTGGCAACATTAAATCCATTTTCTACATGCAACATTATGCAAAAATTGTCAATCAAACAAATTTGGCTGCCGGTTTGCGCTGAAGTGCTTTTCGGTGTCTTGTTTGTTTTTCCAGATTTTTATCCCTATTAGTGCTTTATCCACCTAAGTCCGTTAAGTTGAGCCTCTGCTCCTTCGGCCGTGTCGATTTTGTGCTTGAGGTGATCGAAATCTTGTGAATTTTGTGCTTGAGATAGGACTCGTTGACCCGTTTTGTGATAATTAATATTTATCATGTCTAATAGAAAGTGTTGTGTTCCCGGATGTACAAATGGCTTAGGTAAGCATTTATCAACATCCTTAAAACAAATAGTCGTCATTTTGTCACGACTCCACTGAATTCTAACTTGTTACCCTTTTTTTCAGACACTACGGGGTATTTACATAAATTCCCTAATCCAGATAAGGATAGGCAGCTATTTAATACATGGGTCTTTCATATTGGTGGTGACATTTTGCAACTTGAAAATAACCATATTTTCAAATACCGCCGCGTCTGTAATGATCATTTCGAACCAAAATATTGGTGCCGGAATAACCGACTTGCCAAAGGAGCTGTACCTACAAAAAACATGCCAGGTTAGTTTTAGTAAAATACCCAAATTAAGGTACCTGTTTACCTTAAAGAGTACCTAAGTCTCAAATTTCTAGAGTTGATGTTAGAAAGAAATAAACAGTCATGTTATTTGAGTTTAAAGTAAACTTTCCAAATCACAAAATGAAAAGCTGCAGTAAGTCTAAAACATCTGAATAGAGATTTCTTTGGAGCCACAATTTCTGTATGTACGCAGTATGTCATACAAGAGTTTCTATATTACATTTCAAAATTTACTATATTTATAATTCATATTATTTTATCGTTGTTTACAGGATTATCTTGCTCGAAATTCAGCATTGAAAAAAGAGCACTAAGACCTCTTCAGATTTCAGGACCGTCTACATCAAAAGGTATATTTTATCATATACATATAAACAAGCAATTCATTTTTATACATACATACATACATTTACATTACGTATGTACTAGCTTCCACTTGCGGCTTCGTCCGCATGGTGTATTGATAAAAAGTGGCCTATGTCTTAATCCAGGGTATCACCTATCTACATACCAAATTTCAACCAAATCGGTCCAGCCATTTTTGAGTGAAGTTATTTCAAAGATCATTTATTCCTACAAATTAGGCTGAAATTGAGTAACTTGAATGTCACATTTACCAAAAATCCTTTGCTATTTTTAATTTGTTGTAATACTTAAATAGCACTGCATTACACAATTTTGGTACCCTCTTGACTGAATGAATAGGTAATGAATCATAGATCAAATGTTCCAAACATAATATGTGGTATCCATAACGTCTAGTTTTCAAGGTACATGTCAATTATGATTTCTACTACTCTCACTTAGGCATACAAAAAACCATTACCATGTCTGAAATAATTTACTTTTGTATTACTTTGTTTTGTTTAATACTTGTTTCTTTTCAATAATGTCAACATATTTGTGCATAATATGCGGCACCCATGCGGACAGCATATAGTGTAATTGATAGATAGACACTAGCAATAAATGATGTAATAATAACATATACTAATCACTGAATATTATTATTTACAGAACCTGCGCATCTACATATACACTCACAAGGTTCAATTGAAGATGTACAAATGAAAGAGAATCTTGGTGAGTGATCCTACATACAAGCATTTAATCAGCAATTATTTTACACATATTCTGTCCTGGAACTCCTTCATGCGCCCGGATAAAATGTAGCCTCTCTCGATAAATGTGCTAATTTACCTTAAAATCATCTTAAATTGAATTATTTTTGTTGTTCCTGAGTTATAATTTTGCAAACAATTAAAGTAAACTAGCCTCTCTATAAACCTATCCCTTAAGACAAGAGTGATTGATGAAATACAGTTTGTTAAATTACATTTATATGTCATATGCATAAGTCCTAAAATGTTAACATCCTTATCACTACATAGTATAAAACAAAGTCGCTTTTTCTGTCATGTGTCATGTTGTATGTCCCTATGAACGCTCAAATCTTTAAAACTACGCAACGGATTTTGATGCGGTTTTTTGTAATAGGTAGAGTGATTCAAGAGGAAGGTTTTTATGTATAATAACATACATTAAATACTGGGGAAATACTGTTATCCCGTGCGAAGCCGGGGCGGGTCGCTAGTTGATATTATAAACTATATAAAAGAAAAAGTAACTTTGTCTAGTAGTGGGCTGGCTTTAATTAATTCAATATGATTCAAATAATGGTTACTCAATATGAACTGCTACATTCATGATGATGGTAATGATCATCAGCTTAATTGGTTTGTATATAATAGGCACACATTTCTTACCAAATATGTTAATGACCTTTCAGATCCTGTCACTTCAGAATCTCAGTCTGTACACAGTGATAGACAGCCTCATAGTGAAGAAGAAAATGTTGAGGTGGTGAAAGATCTTGGTAAGCAACACAATTGTAATCAAACTTAATAACTTCAAAGCTGAGTTTGCTTGTTACACTCACTATCATGGTTTATTAACTAGGTACTGATTTATAGATTTAATACATATTTCAATCATGGGATACTTTCACACACAACTAGCTTTGATGCTATCTCACTCATATGTACTCTTAAATTCTGCAATTTTTATTCATATGATTCTTATTATTTTTTCAGTGCATCGCAAAGTTAAATGTGTTAGTAAGAAGGCGGTAAAACAGGTTGCTGTTACGAAAACTGAGCGTGCTCTGTATCAGAAAATGCTGCAAGTTGGTGTGAAACTCAGCAAATGCCGTAGCAAGGTTAAAAAGCAGGCAATCAAGATCAAGGCCCTGCAAAATATTACTACAAACCCTCAATTTTTAGAAACTCTAGACAAAATGTCTAGCACATCAAAAATTTTAACTTTGCTGCAGTTCAGGGAGCACAAAAAGGAAAAAAAAGGCCGGCGTTTCACATTAGAGGAAAAAATTGTAGCTTTGACTATCCTCAAGCAAAGCCCAAAAGGATACAGATTCCTGAGGAAAATCTTTATCCTGCCATCACGCCAAATTTTAATAAAATTAATTAATATGGCAGATATAAATGCTGGTATCAATAAAAATTTGATGGCACAAATAAAAAAAGCCACACTTAAAATGAAACCAGAGCACAAATTATGTGTGGTTCTTTTTGACGAAATGTCACTAAAACCGAATGTGGCATACAATGAAAGGAAGGACAGAGTGAGTGGGTTTGTAACCAATGGGCAAGAGACACTGCCTGAGTATGCAGATCATGCGCAGGTATTTATGATAAGAGGACTTATAAAAAATTATAAGCAACCCGTTGCATACACATTTTCTCAGTCTGCCACAAAGGGACCAGAACTGGCAAAACAATTAAAGGCTGTCATCACAGAACTACAAAATGCTGGTCTTAATGTGGTAGCAACAGTGTGCGACCAAGGAACAAATAATGTTAACTGCATTAAATTCTTGTTACAAGAAACAAGAGGTATTCTGTTAAGAAAATCAGAAGAACCTGAGGGAAATATTATTTTAATAAATAAACAGGAAATCATTCCCTTGTATGACCCACCTCACTTAATGAAATGTATAAGAAATAATTTAATAACGAAAAATCTACTATATAAAAAAGACAACAAAATGCTAATGGCAAAGTGGGAACACATAACTGCACTGCACCAAGAAAACCCAGGCTACAAAGGCATAAGACTGGTGCCAAAATTAACAGACTCCCACTGCATTCCCAGTAAAATTCCACGGATGAAAGTTAAATTTGCTACGCAACTATTCAGCCAAACTGTAGCATCAAATATGGGCTACCTAGCAGGTAAATAAACTTTATTACATAATGTTTTCACATTGCATTATTTTATCGATACTTATATATTATAAAGCTGAAGATTTTTTTGTTTGTATGTTTTCTTAACCATGCTAATCTGAAGAACCAATCCAATCACCAAGGTCGATCAGGTCTAATTTGAAATAATCTTTCACCGTTAGATAGCTCATTTATTGAGGAAGACTAAAAGTGACTTTTAATCTGGGTGCGCGAAGTAGCTTTCACGGGATGCGGTAGAACCGCGGGCGGAAGATTGTATAGTAAAAGTTTTCACAAATTAAAAACTGCTCCCAGTTCAGATTTAATAATAACAAGTTTCTTATTGATGACTAGATGCCATAGTAGCCAGTGTATCTGCCTGCCACAGGAGGTCGCGGGTTCGATTCCCGCATAAGTCAAACATTTATGTGTGTGGGTGTTTCTACATATGTACACTATGTTATGTTATTTATAAAATATTTATATTTATATAAGTTCATTTATTGGTTGTCTGCTGTACCCAAATTACAAGCAAGCAATGCTTTGTTTGGGACTAGATTGCGTTGTAAGAACGTGTGAGGAATATTTATTAATATTTTTTTTCTTATTTTTTTGCAGAAAAAGGAATAATCTCTCAAGATGCGCAAAATACAGCGGACGTCATCTTGTTTTTTGACAAACTTTTTGACTCCATTAACGGAAGCTTCGGGAAAAGGAAGCACAGTAAACCACTGCTGGGACCTGCGACGCCGAACTCAATACATCACAAAACATGGATGGAGGCAAAAATATTTTTAAAAAATATGAAATTTGTGAATGTAAAAACCTCGAATGTGGAGTATGTTCCCACCTTAAGTAACTGGGTATGGACACTAGAAGGAATAGAACTGCTTTTAAAAAAAATTGCTGCGAAGTACGGAGTGACATCGGTTTGGTTGCGGCATCTGAATCAGGATCCAATAGAAAATTTTTTTGGATCGATAAGGAGTCAAGGATGCCGCAACGTAAACCCTACTCCAGATGGATTTGAAGCAGCATTTAGCAGCCTTTTAATAAACAGCCTATCTAGTGTCCATGCCCCAGGGACAAATTGTGAGGCAGATAATTGCCACGCTTTGCATGAAGTTCTCATCACAAGCGGGGCCTGCAAAGAACAAATAAATTGTGAGCTCTCTGAGATTCCGGACATTGAATTTACAGCCCTTGAAGACAAAAGCGACCCCCGTATAATTGGGGGGCTACAATATGTTAGCGGTTATTTTATTAAAACCGCTAAGAAGAAAGTCTTCAAGGGTTGTAGTGAATGTAAAAAAAATTTAATGTCCGATCAGGAACACGATTATTTAAAATATAGAGAGTATGCTAATAAAAAATGGCTTTGCAGTCCCAGCGACTCTCTCTTAAATTGTGTTTCGAATCTGCAGGATATAAATTACACAATAATTAAAAAATGTTTGGAAAAAAAATATTTAAAAGATTTCATCAAAACATTAATATTTATACATTTGAAATTCGATTTCATAAAATGTGAAATTCATAAAGAAAAATTAATAGACTTTTTAATCAATATATCCTGCAGATTCTTTATTTACAATTACTGTAAAGATATTAATAAAATATTAATAAATAGGAGAGAGTGTGATGATGATACGGATTCCTATAAGCTAAAAGCGAAAAAATTATACATGAAATGTTTTAAAAGAAAAAAATAAATTATATTAAAGGTTATCAGTGTTTTATTTATTGAAAAACATCTTATAAATATTAAACAAAAAGAAACAAAAATCTACCTAGACCCAGTAACCACTGCTTTATGTAGCTATATGTATATATATTGACAAATAGTTTCTTAAACCTGCGTTCAGAAGGCGCCACTTGTCTTACTTAGTTTGGTAGTCGAGTTGGACCTCTATTTCATAATATAAAAAGTACTCTGTGCCAGTTACCGTTTGTCTTACACAGTGTTTTATCGTGTCGCCTATCTGACGCTAGGTCCTCCGTAATTATGTTCCTAAGAAATTTATATCGGACTTCAATTAAATTAAATGTTAGAAATTATTCTGGAAGCAAATTAAAGAAGCCACCAAAGATTTTAATTACGGGTGAGTTTTATTTTATGATATCTACTTAAGAAGGACTTCATAAAAAATCTGTTGTGCAAAAAAACTCCGTAAAAAAATAATTGAATAAGTATTCGAAAAAAAACATTTCCCTAAAATGACGATATATAGGATGATATATAGCTGGTTAATTAAACAGAATAAATTACATAAAAATAAAACGATCACATCCTAAATCACGCAAAATAAATAACGGTTAAAATCAGCCTAATGCTGCGATTAGGCCTGCATAGCCGTCTAAGTGAAAGGACAAAATGCGGTGAAGGCTGCATTCAACAAAATACTAGTTTTAAAACAATCCTATAGTGAAAAATGCAGTAGTTTCTAATCATATCAGCCTGACTGATCGAATGCAGCGAAAGTACACGAGGATGACGAATTGTTGCTCAAACGCGTGCATTCCGGTGCCAGTGCGGTGGCGTGGTTCAAACAGGTAAACCAACTATAATGTAGAGCGGGTTAATGATACAGAAACCTCGGGATGAGAGTGAACGTGGCCCAAAAAAAAACATTGCGCAAGAATGGACCTCTATTGTTTTTTATTGAAGAATAAAAAGTTTGGTGGTACCTCTTTTGGAATTCAGTAAATTAAGAGTCCTTGTACAGAAATCTTGGATCCAGTCTATGTTCAAAAAAACTTTAGGTATATACCTAACCACTTAGCAAGTTTACTCTACGCCAGATACTTGTCGTCTCGAAAAAATAAAAGCATCTAAGGGGCGCGGAAAAATGGCTCGATGTGTGGATCTACATTCCACGCCACTTCACTAAAATTAAAAAGAAAAAAAATGCAAATTATCTTTGTTTGTCTTTTTCCAATCTATGATGAAGTAACGATTTCTCAGTCGTCAAATGCCACCGTACCATAGTTTGCCATTTTAATTTCGCGCTGAAAACAAAATCAATGATCTCGATTTTAGAATCGATTAAGATGTTTTAAAGATATGAATGAATAAATAACTCCATTTACGCTTATCATAAACAGTCTATTAATACTACTGTAAGCATAATCTTACGGCGATCCGGTCGATCACATTGACCCACAAGGCGGCAGTTACACATTGGGTCTTGTGCGAGACCGATAAGGTTCTTCTGTTTTATCTCCGCTATTACAGATCAGACAGAATAAAGATACCTACGTATATGTAATTGATTATATCAATGTCAATGAACGAGAAATAGGAAGATAGCAATAAGATATTAGTCAACTTAGATAATGGGATATGGACTTATTTTCTTCAAAGACTGTTTGTTTCGGAATAAGAATGATGCGCGAAAGATGACGTTCGCAAATCTAAGGATCTCATTTCCGCGTAATTTGTTTACATAAATATTACTCCTTGTACGTACATAATCTCTATACATTACGTCGTAGTAATATGAAGAAGGTAATTCAATAACATGTTTGTGTGGAAAACCAAGTATCACCACGTTTTGACTAACACGAGGCATTTCAAAACGCAGTATCAGCAGTATCGGAACACATCTATACTAATGACGTAGTTCAGATTTAATTGCCGAAGAGCATTTTCAGTCGGTTCTATTTTTATACTTTATTATCTTGTTGTGTAATTAAGGTAGCTTCCGAATCATTTCTTTTAAATGAAACGTTATCTTTACAGGAGGCCTCGGTCAACTAGGCGTTGAGTGCGCCCGGTATCTTCGGGGAAAATATGGCCGAGACAACGTAATCCTATCAGATATAATCAAGCCTTCCCAAGACATTGTCAATGACGGGCCCTACATTTTTGTGGACATTCTGGACTTTAAGGGTCTCCAAAAAACTGTTGTGGACCACAGGGTTGACTGGCTGATTCACTTCTCAGCTCTTCTTAGTGCAATTGGAGAGCAAAACGTTCCTTTAGCTGTGCGAGTGAATATAGAAGGAGTGCATAATGTTATTGAACTTGCCAAACAGTATAATTTAAGGATCTTTGTGCCGAGTACAATAGGGGCATTCGGCCCGGACTCTCCTAGAAATCCTACGCCTAATATAACTGTACAAAGACCAAGAACTATCTATGGTGTGTCTAAAGTGCATGCGGAGTTGTTAGGGGAATATTACTATCATAAGTTCGGTTTAGATTTCCGTTGCTTGAGGTTCCCTGGTGTCATATCTAGTGACCCACCTGGAGGTGGTACAACAGGTAAGACTTTATTTATTTTAATGCTCAGTAAATTTTTCCTCAGTTCTTCTTTTAAAAACCAGCCCAAAACAAGCACTTTCAAGAGGCTAGTTCTTTTAAAATACCTTGGTTTTTTAGCAAGTCATCATGTGTCACTTCACGAATACCATATTCTTAAATATTTACCGAGTCTTTTTTTAACGTTAATGCCATAGCAACAACTTAACTACCAAGATAATTTGGTTATAATCCATGACGTAACATAGTTTTTTTTTTGTATTGATGCAAAAATTGTCTTAATGTGAAGCCTTGAACGCGGTAACTGACCGACTTCCACGCGGACGTGAGTTGCTCAAACAATAAAATTTATTAGGACTACATTTTAGGAATACTTATGACTGTTTCAAACCTTTGCTTTATCTACTTACTTAGTCACACCGTAGATGAGACTAGATGGCTTCAAACCACACATAACAAACAAAGTGTCTCTGACCCCATTATGAAAAAACGGCTTCCCAAAAATTCCGAGGAATCCTCGGAAAATTCGAAAAATTCCGAGGATTCTGAGGAAACGTTTTTACAGACCTCGATCCCTAAAAAGACCTTCATACCTACACGTAATCTAGCCGCGAAAAAACCGGGGCATTCAAAGCTTCTTCACTTACCACAAACGTTGAACATTAAACCAAGAGCTACTTTATGGAAGTGGGGCTTTAGATATAAGGCATAAAGAACTTCTAACTTTCAGTGTATTCTTGTGTTTTCCAGACTATGCCATTGCGGTCTTCCACGACGTCCTCAGAAAGGGCCAATACCAGTGCTACCTCAAACCTGACACCAGACTACCCATGATGCACGTGAGAGATGCTCTCCGAGCTCTTTCGGAGTATTTGGAAGCTCCAAATGAGGTCCTCAACAGAAGAGTATACAACGTCACATCAATGAGTTTCACCCCAGAGGAGTTGTCAGAAGCAATGATCAAATACATACCGGAATTCAAGATCACTTACATGCCTGATAGCAGGCAGGAAATAGGTTGGTATTTATCGTATTATTTACATAAACAGAGTCACAGTTTAAGGACAGAAAATTATGTACATACTTAGATGGTTATTTAGAAGCTGTATTCGACCAAAATAGAAAATTAGTCTTCGGCACTTGTGGCGGGCGTCACGAGGGAAACTAAAGTATCTATCTAACAATTGAAGCAAAGATAAAAAAATTATAAGGTCTGTCTTTAACCGATCATAACAACTGATCTGTTGTGTTATGTACCTGACATGTTAAAGCAGTGAAAGCTGATAAATAAGAGCCACCTTTTACCCCTTTGCTTCTTAAATCGCTTTAACTTTTGATTGTAAAAACAGTCTGTCGGTCTTGTCTTCGTTATGTCCAAAAAAACTTTGAGACATACAATTCTCAAACTTTATAAAATTATATTTCATGTTTCATATAAAATTTCAGCGGACTCCTGGCCCCAAGTATTCGACGACAGCGAAGCCAGACGGGACTGGAATTGGAAACCAGAGATCGATATGGACAGCCTTGTCAAACTGATGGTCAAAGAAGTGAAAGAAAAAATAGCTGCCAATGGACAGTCATAATATGGTGTCTTGTACATGATTGCTCAATGCTTATTAATGTGTTTGTCACTCAAAAGAGCCCCTTTCTTTGTACAGGAGCACAACTAAGTGCTTGAAACGCGTATTCTGTCTTATGTTTATAAGCCAGTCTCATCTCAGTGTTATTACTGAAAAGACGTCAGTGTTAATAGTACTTATTGTTATTTAAATAAACGCTTACATAATAATTTTATTAGCTTTTGTTTATTTATATTATGCCTTATTACTTTCATGTAATAAGCCGTGTAAGGTTTTAGGTCATTGTCATATATTAGCTAGAACTAAGATATTATATTACCGGTCTTATTGACATAAACTTGTACTGCATAAATTATGCGAAGGCACCTTGGCTTATCCTTTGAATCTCGGATAGATTTATTGAGTTGTTTTAACGATTAAAAGGCATGTACGATAAATAAAATAAATAAAATTTCGATCAATTCCTTTATTTAAGCATAAAACAAAATAAAAATCACCTTTGCTTAAAGGAATAATAAAAACAGTGTTAAGCATGTACACGTTTGCTACCTACAGATACACAATGAAAAAGAAAACAATTACCCCTACCATGAGTTTACAACTAGAATTTGAAAGTGATGTGTACGAAATTAAGGCAAATTAATCTTGGAGCGGATAGACTCATGGTAGGGGTCGTACAGATTGTCAGAAGATGAAACTTAAAAAGTAAAATGACTTCCAATTCACACTATACACAACTCAGTCTTCGATACGTTACTCGTCGGCAACTCGGTCTCTTATTATTATTTCTACGACAATATTCACTAGATATGGACGTAACATTACTATAGGCAGAACGTTCATTTCCATACTCATACAAATTATTATTTATCTCAATGTTGCCGCGTAATTATTATGAGATGTAACTATTTCAATGCATATAGTTTAAAATCTACTCTACTAACAATTTATTATTCTAAATAGTGGTGTTTCTGTGATTTTTAGGACATTTACTATGTCTAATGTTAAAAAATACTTCATTTAAAATTGTAACAGCGATTTTACAGAAAATTAATAACAAAAATGCCTGTCCACCTTATAGAACTACGTGTTATTTATTATTTCTGTATTACTAACGCGAAAAATAATAACATACAAATATATATCAAAATCAAATTTCTAGCCGAATCTAGCAAACTTAATTTTATTGCACCTTCTGTTTACTATAATAATTATCACAAATCGTATATACAGTCATTGTGAATGTTTGATAATGGCACTTACGTCTTCTTGCATCGGGAAGCATGTGTTCAGACACACTATGGGAAAAGAAAAAAGAAATGTATTCCAATTATAATTTCATAAGATCCAAAGACAGCTGCTGCTACAATAGTAAGATTTTAATGCAGCATAAACGCTCAAAAGAAAACTAATTACATAAAATGTACATGATTGTTTGGCGAGTACCCATAGATTTTACTGCCAATAAAATTCAGCTAAAGAAACATTCACAACAACAATGAAATTCATTTATACTTTTAAAAACAAATTGGTAACATTTTATACACAAATATATCGTAAAAAAAAAACAAAACGTACATTATTTAATATACCTCACCGAATATAAAACCTATATGATATCCCGGTACCTAAACTATTTTATTTCATACCATATTAAAATACATGGCAACTTTAAAAAAAAAGAAGAAAAAAAAAGGATTTATAGAACAAATGCAATATACACAGGTGGTATGAACGAAGCGAGCGCGTAGTTAGTTTAAGTACATAGGTTACAAATAAAAAATGCAATTAGTTACAAAAAGTGGAATACATAGGTATTTATAGAGTAAAATACAACACGACAGTCACATGTGGGAGTCAAAATCAAACATGATTTTTTTAAATATAATAATACAATATAAGGGTCGTAGCCTCGACTTTCCCCCTCAGCGTCGAACAGTCGATCAATTGATAGTGACGATTCCATTCCGAGTTGATGTATATGCTACGACCCTAATGCGCTTGATTTTTGTGGATTCGGATAGTTTCGAAGTACTTTTCAGTTGATTACTGATCATCGACAAGGTGATGTTAAAGGCGACCATAGACATGAAAAATGTATTGGCCAATACCTAACTTATATGTCAAATCAAGTATGCTGTTGCAAAGGAGACCAGTAAAAATCTTTATTAATACAACCACTGGCCGCAATTCAAAATTCGTTTCTGATTTTTATCTTGTTTGGAAACACTATGTCTATGGACATGATTCCAGAAAAAAAAAAAAAAAACAAATAAGTTTTTCTACGCTGAAAATCACAATCAACGGGCTCCTTTATGCCTTGTGATTTAATCATTTTACTGGTATATAACATGCATGTATATTATTGTCACTCATTCTACAAACTTGTTCGCGTAGCCTTCCAAACATTGACAAAATATTTATTTTCGCAAAATTGTTGGATGTTCAAGTTTCCTTTACTTATAAAAAATAAATGTTTTATGGTATCTTTGGAGAGCATGGAGAGAGGTGTTGAAAATATGGACTAACTCAATCCTGCCTAAAAGATAAATAGGCCATTTTTGGCATGTTTATTTCAGATGCATTTTTAAAACACCTTCATCTATATCGGCTGTGTCGTACCTTCATGATATTCTATGGCGAATTGTAAAAAAAATAAGCTAATCCATTCAGTGGTTTAGCTACAGGAGTCATTTTTCGTTTTCATAATTTGCAACATCATGTGTAAAGCACAGATAAGTTAGTAGTATCGAATGTTTTGACCAGTCGACAGCTGTCAGTTTACAAGGGAGAATTTCCGTTGTTTGTAATGACTGACTCTTTTATGGTGTTCTGATTCTCGCACATTTTTATTTTACTTTGTTTGAAAATTTTTATTTTTTTCTTTGTGCTAATCAACATTATATTAACGTATTTTATTTAATGTGATTAGGTACGACACACTCTGTATTTGAAATATCGACGCAGATAGCGTATTTCACAATTCCGTCACTCTAGGTGATATAACTCTTTGGAGACAAACTGTCGGATTTACATATAACAAATAACGTGAATGCGTTTGCACATTAATGTAAATTTATGAAATCACAAAGAAACTTCCTTATTATGTGTCAGTCATTGTATGCAATATAAAATCCATGAAATATTCACTAACGTGTATTGTGACGTCATAATTCGTGGGCGGTGACTGGCCATTGTACCACAGATTAAAGAAGGAACTAGCATCTGTTTCAAGGTATGCGGCCATAATCAATGCAGCGTGCAAACATTTAAAATTCACGTGTTACAAAATATACTTTTATTATACATATAAAAATTAACATAATTTCGATATCAAAATTAAGTGGTGGTTGTCCCATCAACACACTTCCAAAAGGCAAGTTATAAAAACGAATATTATAAACACATTTTTTATCAATGCGCTTCATAAACCGTGAAGTCTAAGAATACGTTTAATTTTATTCAAAGCACTAGTAAAACGACCACGTTTTATGGAACTTGCGCCGCATTTAAGAACGTACTTTGAAATATTTACATTATTTAGTTTCGATTGTAGCTTATTGGACATTGTCCTACGAAAATTCTTTTTAACATTAATTAATTATAAATAAATCACTGCGTCGTATGCCTAAAATTAGATTCATCGTTTATCGTCAATGCTAGCAAAAATATTTCATTTTCGTTACCTACATAATTGACTTGACCGATTACTCTGCCTTGAGATGCTGCTGTAGTTCGCGGTTCATGTTCATTTCTTTCAAGCGCTGTCTCAGCTGTGCCTTCTTTAAGTTTGTCATGATCTGCGTTGATTGGTACAGCCACGAACCCTGGAAAATATTTTATGAACATTTAGGAATCATAAACACAAAGAACCTAAGTAGAGTTTGTCTAAGGTGAAATGAGGCGGGCCACTACCGCATTTATGCACATAAGCAATTCGTAAATTCGCTATAGTACTATACAGTTTTTTGTGTCGATATGGTGGTGTTCCGTCGCTTCCGCGGACAAGTCCCACATGACCGCACCGTTTAATTTACTATCTTTTTTTTGTAAATAACATGTTTTTATCTATGGGCCATTGATGCCTGATAATTAAAATAAAACAAATAAAAAAAAAGCTATGTATACACGACTCTCATCCTTATACATACGTAGGCAGTGACCCTCAATGTACAGGCCATAGCCTTGTTTGAGGGTCAGGAATCTTTATTATATTTACAGTAGTTTCATAATAAAAATAAACAATTGATTTCAGTGAAAGTAAAATATACCTAATTCAATGTACCAGCGACGAAAATAAATCAAAACAACACCCATATCTTAAACAATTAATTACGTTATCGATATCATGCGTGATACGATACTTTATCAACTTACCACCATTATCATACAGTTTAATAGTATCGGGATGGAAAACACGACCGATATGAACAGGCCTTTACTATCGAAGTACTGCTGTCTAGAAAATAAGGCCCAGTTCCTTGCAGCAACCTCATTGATATTCTCCGAAAAGTAGACTAGCAACACTGGAACAAAATTCAAGGTTAATTAATGGCAACTCTGAATAAAATTGTCGTATGCGAACTTTTTGTTGGTATAATTAAGTAGATTAACACTGTAATTAAATGCTATTGTTTTATTTTATTACGTAACCAGGTCCTATATGGGGAACTCTTTGTTTTGAATTCTCAAACTTACAAATGAAAAAATGTATACTTTTTTAATTCAAATATTTTTTTATGCGTAATGAGTTGCCAAGAATAATAAACGGCTAATTAGAACAATTTAGAAAAAGCTAACAAATAGGTAAATGGGTAGTGTGAGTACATATGTACCAACATTGTACTAATTGCCATCTGGAAATAAGATTGGCAATGTTTAATAAGAAACAAACTGTAAATAATCTTTCTATGTGGTGTAAACACACTTTTTTCATAATAAACAAATGACACAAAGTTTCCGAAACAAAAAATAACTTTCACTATTTTGTCGCAGTGCCAAATGACGCAGAGGCGTCTTCTGAACTTTGCTTTCGATTTTCGCACTACAGCTAGAATGTGTACAAAGTTAACAGAGGTATTTGTTTTGAAATGGGGGCGTGTGTGTTTGTATGTAGTGTAGGTCTAGGATATGTTGGTTTCGAACAACAGTATTCTTCCATTAATCCGTGTCTTTAAAGTCACTATTGCATGGACTAGGACTTTAAAACTCTCATCAGGATCTAACTGACTCATCATCCTCCAATAATTATATAGGATCGACTGAGCATGTTTTCTTCCATACTCTTCTATGTTTTTTCGCATGTAATATTGCTTTTTTGCTATTTTAAGTAAAGTAATAAAATAATTGTTCGGTACTCACATAATATTATGAACAAGATTACTTGAAAGTTTCCGTAGTTCCTCGTCGAAAAACATGTGAACGTTATTATGATGTGGAATGATATGAGAGCCATCAGCCATGGGTCGCGCCATTCAATCTGGAATTTAAAAATAATCCAAGTTCATAAACAAAATCTCATTAGGAAGTTGGCAAAGCCCCAAAACCCTGTAACCTCTTGAATAATACATGATTACGATAGAGGTCCTTAGAATTTTATTTCGTCTTTATGTTCGTATAAGAATATTGGAAGTCTGTGTCGAGTTCACTGGATGGTTTGAATTAATTCCCTATTGTAAGTGTAAGTATTCAGTCAAGGTTTAAATAAAACATATTTCCGCAAACGGCACAATATGACCTAAGTGTTCAAGGACATGTAATACCTCACAACCTAATTTATAGTGCCTCAGACTTCATACAAACGAACCGTAAGCCTAAGTATATTAGTACAGCTCATAATACGCGACTCTATGACTAATCTTCTTCGGATACCGTATATTGAAACCGGTCTCCTACTTCGTAAGGTTTCTACACCTTATAATCTAGCAACTAATACAATGAAATAATTAACTCAGTGCTAGAAACCTTAAATTCTAATTCCCATTCGAGTATATTGCAAAAGTAGGTACTGCTGTTATTTCTCCATTTCTCAAAACCAATTAACCTTGTAGGACTAGAATATTTTATCGGTCAAGGTTATGACAATCGATTAAGGTTCCTTTATCGATCTAAGTACAAAACGTGATATTTTAATCGCATCGATTAAACGAGTTTATGTTGAAATAGACGCAATTATCTATGTGCATTATTTTATGGCAAATAAATTGAGTTGATTCAATTCGGCTTCGTGATAATGTCGTCTATATTGGCAGACTGGATTCCCTTAGCATTGGGCACTGGGGGGAATGTGCCCTAGGGCCTCGCGATTAATAGGAGCCCCTTATTCGTCCAAGGGCCCCGTGATCGACATAGAAACACTGTAAATATATGCACGAACCCATGCTCGTAGGTAGTATGTAAGTAAGGATGCTCCTTTTGTGGTCAGTAACCAGCAGGGTCTACGAATAGGTAACAATGGTCCTGAAGATAAGAAGTAAATAAATTGCTGTCTTGATGATATGACTTCTCAATTCGCGATTATGATAAATCAGGACGGACCCTGCCTCCTTCTATTGTTTTATAAGCCAGCTTTGTAATACTCAATTGTTCTGACGACATCCTGCATGGGTATAAATCATAATTGGCTGAATACAATATAGGTAATCAATATTCTAATATTCTTTTCTATGCAATATTTATAAAACTAAAGAACAAAGGCCTTATAAATTAACGTCAAGTATGTAATGGACATCTGGTCTAGGAAATAACCTAATTTCGCCTCAATGATGATACGACATGGTTATTTTATATTCTATCAAGTGTAACTATGATAACGAACGTTCGATGTTATTGACGCTTAAGGTAGTAAATACCTGGCCATAAAGATCTAACCAGATGTTGGGTAGACAGATAAGAAAAGCACGATAGGAAGATAGAATGACCCTTGCTATTTTACTGTTACAAGTCAAAAGACACATTTAAAGAAATATATCAATACGGAATTTTATACATTAAATTATCTACAGGTTTAATTGGCGACCATGGCGAATGCTTGTTAACAGTAATTACTATATCCAGGCAATTAGGGCACGCTCGGACAAAGACCTCTTTTCATCCAGCCTTGCATAGTGTCAGGTTACTATGCTGCTGTCCACTACTGAACGCAGGCTTCTTACAATGAGCGCCAGAGATCCCGGTTCTAGACAGCCAGCATTCATCTAATACATTTTTTTTAAATTGACGTTCAAAATTCGAACATAATTCTATATCCAGCCATTTTAAGTTGGTAACATAGGTACGTATTTATGTAAATGTCTATACAAACTTAAGTGCTCAACGGCGACCCAGTGGCCACATCGCATTAATAATTCTTTGGGTGTGATCTACAGAAATAATAGCATAAGTAGGTGTAGCTTGTCTACCTAGAATCGAGTTTATTGATCGTAGGAAATTCTTATAGCATCTACATGGTACTAACCCCTCTTCGTTGGCGAGGAGAGTCATCGGTACAATGTGAGCAGCATAATTTTTAACATGAGACGTATTTTGGAAGATTAATTGTTCAGACAAGTTCAGTTGTGAATAGATTTTATTATGTCATTCTATTAGATCCGTTCTATTTAAAAGGATGTTAAAAACTTCCGTTAGCGTTGTTGTAGAATGATATGTTGATATCAGAATTTGTTTAAGTACCTAACATAAATACAGATTTTCTCCAAACTTTGACAAACAAGCATAATAGGTAGTATACCTGCTTTGCAATGAGGTAATGCTGTAAAACTGTAGCTTACTCATGTGTTTTTATAACTTTATGATTAAATAAAATTAAACTAATGTCTCATGTAGGAGGAAGATTATTTCGGTTAAAAGCGTAACTATATAGGTATCTCTACGCAGCTGTGTTTAGAAAAAAAAACATGATTTCGCGAGGCCATAGCAACGAGATCACAAGTGAACGTCATAATGTGCGCATAGCCGATTCTGCAGCGCTAGCGGCGGTTCAAGGTCACCGTAATAATTTACCTATTGCGGTTATCAGAACGTTTTTTAATTAAGCTCTATCGCTCAGTAGGCACCATAAACACTACCAAACATTTTTTCATGTTTATCTTTTCCCTCCCAAACTCTCATATACATACATTAAAAACTTGTTACACCATAGCAACAGATTCAAAATAGTATTTTTAACACCCATTTATGAGCCTCTTGTCCTTGACTTCGAGGCATAGAGAAAGGTCAAGGTCAATAAGGATTATTTTACATTTTGAGCTACTGTGGTCGCCTTGATAAACACAACATAGGTACGTCATTGCCCGACTAGTCTCGTGAGTCGTGCGCAATGTGCCGAGGTAGCATGGAGTACTAAATAATTGATGGCAACATGAACTAAAAATTGACTATTAATATGAGAATGCACGTAGAATTTGGATGCTTCAGGGCGGCAACTGCGAATTGGCCAATTTTTAAGAAATCGGAGGAAGAATAATGTTGTCCACAGACTCCACAGTGGGCAAAAAGTTTGAATAGTCAAAAGATTGAGCCGTCAGCAAATTAGTCTTCTAAAAAAATGATGACTAAAATACTTTTGTATAAAATCTAACTAATGGCTATCTATCCATTAGGTTTCTATTAATGTAGGTTATAACATAAACCAAACATTTTAAAACCAGTTCTTTAAATTATTCATGTTTCTTAACATTCAAATATTTTGGGTGAGAAGTTTTATTATTAGATTTATTTAACATCAAAAATACAATACATTTCAAAAACTTGGTTAATTATAAAAATAGTCATCATCTTAATTAATAACATAACATGTGTAAATGAACACAACAAAATATTATTTGACCTTCATATGTCAAAGAATTTGAATGCAGAATTTAAGCTGAGCAACTATTGCAAAACATGCATGAACACAGTCATATTTACTCATCAAATTGTATTAAAAAAAATAATAAGTGCAGACAAGGTGGTGGATATTCAATAGTTAATATGTGACATTATTGCCATAGAATAGACTATGATGTAGAAAACATCGGTATCATTTGATGTGCATTATTAAACATTTTATAATCATTTTTTTTTCCAAATGTTTTTGCTTTATCATAAACCAAGTTGCACTAACAGACTCAAAGATAGTGCCCAACAGATAACCCAATATAAATTGAATGTTTGTGTAATTGCAGTTTTTATCATATTATTGTAAATAGGTACTGAATGATGGAGCATGATTAAACCTTGCTCATAGATGCAAAGAAAATGCCACTTAAAGTCTTATTTCACTTTAAAGTCATATTTATTCTGCTGACTACTTGTATGCTGCTAATTATAAAACAATAGAAAACCAATTGTGTCTTGTCTATATCCACACTCCAGCATACAACAAGTTAGTGGAAGGATTAGTCTATTTCTTTTGAAATGTACATTTTGGAAACGAGCTGCCAACAGCATGTGAAGCAGCTGCACTATGAATTTTTATCTATTTACATGAAATTGTTAGATCTACAAAATCATCATAGTGTAGCCACGTAAAGATAATAGGTTAAAAATATGACAATTATAGTTGCAAACTTCATTAAGTACACTAGAACTATGATGCACTAAATTATAAGGCAAAATAAAAAGAAAGCAGTTGAGTGCAAATTTGCTATATTTAGATTTTAAAGGTCAAAGTTAGAATGCACTGCGATAACTTTTACAACTGATTGGAACTAGATATTAAATACGAAATGGCTGTATTTTATTTGGATACGGTTATTGTACTTGTAATAACAAAATAAAATGATCTGGGAGATTAGGAATATTGTAGATCATACATTGATATGCTCCAGTGAGGCAGGAAAACAAAGTACACAGATACCCGTGAATTTAGGCAGTGTAGATAGCGTTAATATGTTAATTAAAAACCTTTGCTCTCTGCAACCGGTAGAACAATAGTAAATTTTTAATTAGACAAGTACATGATACCGATTGAATGCTGTTGCCAACAGAACCGCTACGCAAAGATATGTAACCGCCTCGATTTATGTAATATTCCCAACTGGCACGTAAACCACTAATTATCAATTTCAATCTTCAGGTAAATAGTTACTTGTTACAATAGTTTATTCTATATGTAAAGTATGAGAAATGTGTTGACGAAACTTACACTGCGGAGGTATGAGATAAAATCCGATATTTGATTAACTTCCACAAACTCTTCCATGGTAAAAAAAATCCACGTAAACACAAACTATTTCAAAATTGCTACGAATAAATTAATAAACAGTGTTTTGTACTGTAGCGATATTTTTTCAATCATCACATCAATGAATGAGATGATGAATGACTTGTAAGGCGCTCCCTATAATTTAGCCACAGATTAAAAATAATTTGGACGTCTATTGACGATGACGTAAAACATGCGTAAAACGTAAAATGTGTTTTATTTTTTCAGTATTGCCATTTATTAAGCGGGATTTTCTACTTTACTGGGCTCGCCCCTGGGCTCGATTCTTACCCCGTTAGGATTGTCCTTCACTATTTTTATAGTGCAATGGACTGTGATTTGTGTAGGGGCCGACTAATATAGCCTAATTTAATTGGCCTAGACGACACCTGACCCTGATTGAATTTAAGCGGTCCCTAGATTACAACACAGTACAATGATTTTTAGTGAAAAAATAATGATTGATACAATATGACCGTCTAGGAAGCACCTTATTGACCAACGTAAAGAACTAACCTATACATTAACCTATATAATAAAGTGCTCTGTGGAACTAACTAAAAATAAAAAAACCACATCACTAGTTCATACTCTCATTGCTTCGTTTACCTTCATTCTCTCAATGCATCTTCCATTCATTCTGTCTCAATCAAGTGCTATCAATTGACAATTTTCCCTAAACAAATTTTGTATCGTTAAGTGCTTTGTTCTAGTTTTTGAAGTGATTTTAATTAATTTAAGTTAGTGTCCGATAAGGAAATTGGTAATATATTTTCAATGTATCAGTTTTAATATGTTTCATACAAGTCATCCGTGCAGTGAATAGAATTATGTTAGTGTAAAATTGCTGACTAGACTGCAACAAAAGCTCGCGAGCCGGCAGCGAAATGCTAAGTAATATCAAGGTATCAGCGGCAGGAATTCTAGCAACATGTCTTATTATACTCCTTCGGGACGCACAAGTATTGGGCCATTTGGTAAATCGACCCAGTGATAGATATACTCTAGACGTATCTGGCTGTGCTTTGTATCATAAGCTCTGCTCACACCTGGATGATGATCTCGGTATTCTATCTTGCGCACTAAACGCATCATATAACAAAACACAGATTTCAGTACTTTGTCAGCACAAGCTATGGAGTCATCAGGCAGAGCTTTTAGACAATGATTATATAGAACATAAACTAAAAGAACCATGTCAAGATGAGCCAGTAATATTAAACTGTCTAAGCCCATCAGAGTACATGATAGATTGTGTGCTCAAGAAGAAATCAAGTGTGCGAGATAAAAAATGTTGGAGGATGATAAATAAAATAGAATCTCTTGTATTTAATGATTGGCAAATTATTGGTAATTTTCTAAAGAATTGTTATGATGACATTGAAGCTCATACTTGTGGTCGTATACCATTTGATCCTAGAAGTCTTTCTCAAAAGCAGACGCTAAAATGTCTGCAGGGGCAAGACATGAACCTTGTGACAATCAAAACGGAGTGCCAGGCTGAGATGGCTGTGCTAGAGGAAATGAAGTACAACACCCTTCAGTTGGACAAGATCATATTTGCTGCATGTAACTTGGACCAAAAGAACTTTTGTCCTGATGAAGTCCCCGGCTCTTGGTTGATGTACAAGTGTCTTTTAAGACATAAATATGAAAATGGTAAATATTTTTACTCATACTAGCATGACAAATAATAATTGAAAACAGCCAAACAATGCTTGTTTTCAATTAGCACCAATAATAAAACAATAGTGCCGCTATAGTAGTAACATATGCTGTCATTCATTTATCGTATACTAATGAACATTTTATTTATCGTTAATTGCTTGATTTGCTTATCAAGCTATGGTTAACTGTAGTTTTATGATTTTCTGATTACAGGAATGAGGAAAAAGTGCCAAGATCAATTGTTTTATGACCAAAGGAATATTGTAATGAATTATAGAATGAGTAAAGGTTTAGTAAAGTCTTGTAAAGAAGACATAAGGAAGTATCACTGCAGAAAAGGGGTGGTAGATGATAAGGATGTTAGACTTGCACAAATTTTATTATGCTTGGAAAATGTATCCCGCAATGATAGCACAAAATTAAGCCCTGAATGCACAGCTGAGATGATAGATCATAGAAAAATGCTCATGGATGACTATAGACTATCACCAGAATTGATGCAGAACTGTGCCAATGATATTACAATGCTATGTAAGGGTATTGAAGCTGGAGGTAAAACAATCCACTGTCTCATGGAACATGCCAGACCAAGAAAAAGGAAAGATAAAAGAATAAGTGCAGCTTGTCAAAAATCTTTGGAAGCATTAGTTCTGGAAGCTGATCCAGGTGAAGATTGGAGGGTTGACCCCATTCTACGCAAGGCCTGCAAACCTGTGGTGGACAGAGCTTGTAGAGAAGTCAGTTATGGCAATGGTAGAGTGATGTCTTGTCTGATGGAAAAGCTTGGAACCAATCTAATGACTCCCGATTGTGAAGCTGCCTTGTTGCAAATTCAATACTTTATATCTAGAGACTTTAAGCTGGATCCCCAGTTATACAAGGCATGCAAATATGATGCTGTTACAGTATGTAGAGCTAAACTCCAGTGGGCTGATGCCAGTGAGCACCAGTCAGAGAAAGACCCACTAGTGTTACCCTGCTTATACAATTATGCTTATAATCCTGATCTCAGAGGAAAGTTAAAACCAGGTTGTGAGACACAAGTCAGGAGAGTGATGAGACAGAGAGCCATCAGTGTGGACTTGATGCCTGAAATTGAAGACTATTGCATGGATGATCTTATTAATCTATGTTTTGAAAATACTGGAAAAGGAGAAGAAATATCATGTTTACAAAGTAAAATTAAAGAGCTTGGACCAAAGTGTAGAGATATTGTGACTAATTTTACAGAAACTCAGAGTGGCCATATTGAGCTGAACGCTGTTGTCAACATTAACTGTAGAGTTCCTATTGAGAGGCTGTGCTCATCTGAGCTGAAAAGTAAGAAAGAGGAGGATGACATCATGGACTGTTTGATAAGTCATAAAAACGATCCAGAAATTAAAGCTAATGTTAATTGTAGGGCAGCTATAGAACATGAGCAACTGATCTCATTAAAAAATTATAAGTTTACGAGAAAATTCAAGAATGCTTGCAAATCTTATGTGGTTAGATTTTGTCCCAAAGCAATGACCAAGAGTCAGGTGGTCACATGTCTGAGTGAAATAGTGAGAAATGATACAATCACTAAAAGAAAGCACACAATATTTAAGGATTGTCGCCAACAACTGAGACAGCAGCTGTTTCAACAAAAAGAGAATATTGACTTAGATCCCGAACTAAAGGAAGCTTGTAAGAATGACTTGCAAATATATTGTGCTGGTGTAACACATGGTGAAGCAGCAGCTTTGGAATGTCTCCAGACAGCTAAAGGAAAGTTAACAGATGAATGCAGAAAGGCCATATTTGTTGTAAGGAAACAAGAGTTTGCAGACAATGCTGTTGACTATCATTTAATTACAACTTGTAATAGTATGATAGACTTGTACTGCCATAACACAGATGCAGCAAATATTCTCGACTGTTTGAAGGTATTTATTTTAATAGACTTTACTTTTCTTTCAATTCACTTCAATGTAATGTTTACTCAACTGCCTACTTTGTCCTTTACAGATACATCGCCAAGAACTACATTTCGATGAAAACTGCAAAGTAGTTATTGTGAACAGGATGATAGAACAGAATATGGATTACCGGTTCAATAACAATCTCCAAAAAGCTTGCAAAGCAGATATCACGAAATTTTGTTCAGATGTGATTGGTATAAAATCCATTTTTAAATTAGGTAGACCTATTTACAAACTCTTAGGTAGTAGATAAAGTCGAAATGAATAAAAGTAGATAACACAGAGTAGCAAATAAATGGAGTGTCATATGTGTGTTTATGTTAA
This sequence comes from Helicoverpa assulta, assembly GCA_963856015.1. NCBI lineage: Eukaryota > Metazoa > Arthropoda > Insecta > Lepidoptera > Noctuidae > Helicoverpa > Helicoverpa assulta. The sequence goes on from CAWLCW010000008.1 coordinate 4,705,713, forward strand.
CTAATTCACATGTTCTCCACCATAATACAACCCCATTTATTTCCTACCCTGAATATTCTATACAAAATTTATGTATTGTCTACTTTTTAGCAAAAGAACCTCAGGATATGGAACTTCAAGGAAAAATGCTATATTGTCTGAAGGAGAAGTTCAGAGAATCGAAATTGTCGATACCTTGTGAGAATGAGCTGGCTAATGTTTTAAAAGAGCAAGCTCTCAACTATCGTCTCGACCCCTTACTTGGGAAACTATGTAAAGCTGAGATACAGACCATTTGTGCTGTTCCAAGCGATATTACAAAGTCTGATGGACAGGTACCTTGATGTTTTGCAAAAAAGTCTTAATTTGCTGAAAACCTTCCATTTATAATGCATGCCTGGTCTTGCCTTATAAATCCTATACTCTGTATGCTTCTTATTTCGAAAATTCCTATTTTATTATACTAGTCATTCCATCTTGTATGAAGGAAGACTATTACTGATTTTGATCCAGTTAACTTTTTTTAAATCCCAGGTTGAAGAATGTCTAAAGAATGCTTTGTTGAATCATAAAATCGTATCGGCGGAATGTGCGCGAGAAGTTGCACAGATTATTGAAGAAACAGAAGTGGATATTGAGGCAGATCCATTGCTAGAGCGGGCTTGTGCTATGGATTTATTGACCTATTGCAAAGATTTGGAGCATGGTGCTGGCAGGCGTAAGTTGATAATCTTCATAAAACCTTTAACTCTTATTAGCAATCAGATATTGCTGAATTTGAATTAAATATTATACTCAATGTTCTCAATTTTTCAGGTTTGAAATGTCTGAAGATAATTCTGAATGATAGCAATAGGAAATTAGAAGCTGATTGTCAAAAGGCATTATCAAATAGATTAGAAATGTATAAACATGTTGCAGCTGTAAGTATCATTTGTTTTGGTATAATTAGCAATAATCTGTTACTGACACTTTTTTGATAATGTTTATCTAAACATTATCAAGAAAGTATTTTGTTTGCCCTTTAGATTCTAAAGAGTAAACAAAATTATAATTTTAGTAATGTGATTCACCAATTTATAATCCCTCATTGGTATTGTCTAAGTTGCATGAAAAGAAGAGAGCATATAATGTTTTATTTTTTTCCATAGCACCCTTCTAAACTTCAGTTATGATGCATACTTCAATAATTTGTTTTCTTTGTTTCAGTTGAATGTGATAGAAAATTTCGGCGATATGTATAACGAGATATCATCTTCACCATCTAAGAAATACTTTTTAATTGTAGGCATCTCAATTGTAGGTTTAATTTTTATATGTGGTTTATATTGTGGCAATTTGGCTAGGCAAGCTATGTATGTTAAGAGGAAATAGATATTGTAATATATTATTTAAATCAATAAAATAAAATCTTTTAATTATCATCTTAATGTATTTTATTTATCAATGTTCTGAAAGTATTTCTTTATCAAGTCTTTATGCTTATACTTGCTAATTTTAGTACTTAATCTTGAATGATAACAAAGACAGAATAGTCTTAAAGGTCAAATAGGCTCCAAAATATATATTTACATGATTTCTTCAAAGTCCATATCTTCAAACTCATCAACTGATTCTTTTTTCACTGATGCTGTTGATTTAGGTTCTTTCTTGATTTCTACTTTAACATCTCCTTTGGCTATTTTCTGAGACTCTTCAAAGAATTGATTAGGATGGTTGATGCCTAGTCCTAGGTCAGAATGATGCACAGCATCAAAGTATCTGCTGCAGGCTATTTGGAAGTGTCCCTTCTTTGTCATGTCTATTATTTCATTGATTCCTGTAAAAAGAAAAAAGATGAGGAAAATGAATATGAGTCGAGTTTGTAAAACATTACAAAAAAAAATTAATTGAACTCAATTTACAGACCCAAGTTTAAAAAAAAACATTGTTTGCCTATTGAATATGGCCTGATAAGTGAACAACTTACCTTGTGGGTCAATACCATAACCCTGAAGTCTGTTCTTCAGAATGCCAACGTCACAATGTTTGTAAGGACATCCATGGCAGTCTCCTGGACCAACTGTAGTATTAATAATCTTCAAACAACTGAATGGAGAATAATCCCTCTTACTACCCTCCTGTCCATAGTTGTATCTGACGTTATAAGCATATTGCTTCTCGAATTTGTCCAGCTCCATTATCTTTGTGAACTCTTCCCTCCAGAATCTTAAGGAGTCTTCCAAAGTCACACCAATACCTTTCAGGAATAAGCCATACTGTAATCTGCCTCCATGCTTGAGATGGTGGGCCAGTCTCAACTGTTCATGCAGCTGCCGCATACACAGCGGGAAGGACTTCACTGATAAGGAGTCCAAACTCTCAATAGGTATGACAGCTTTAGAAGAACTGTAGTCGTTGCCGGAATATGATTGATGTAAACCTTTCAATAATGATACTAATCGCTCATCCTGTTCTATCTCACCAAGATGGTGGCAAGCAACTGCTAGACTCTGTTTCAGTTGTGTTCTATACTGTGCAGAGAGAACAGATATGAAGTCTTTGTGTGCAATGTACGCGTACCCGCCGCTGAGGTAGACTTTTCGCATTTTGACCAGATCTAACACTTCATAGAACTTGACTTTGTAGAATTTCATGTTATCAATATTGGAATGAGGGGTACACTCTCTTAGACAGTGCATAATTTCACTCTTTTCTTCATCACTGATGTTAGTATAGCATAAATTGTTTATTTTGAAGAATGTATCTACAGCTTCTCCTCTCATGGTGGCAAACCTCATTTTAAATAACTCCAGTTCTCTTGCAATGAACCATCGACGCAATTCCTCTGTTCTGCAGTACGCTAGTCGAAGTATGAAGTGTGCAATACGGTCTTTACGCCTCGCTTGCAAATCAGCTTCAGTAGTTGCACAAGTCGATTTTTCACAAAGCTTTGCATAATACTTCAAACCTTGAGTTCTAAGTTCACCTATAACATATTCCGTCCATTCCTCTGAATATGCTCGAAGTCCTTTGAGGGTCGTTGCTGTTGCTAAAGTCCTTAACAAAGTTACTCTTTCCAAAGATAAAGTTTCGAATTCTTGAAGAGTAATGTTTTCAGTAGGAGGAATCTTGTACATTTGAAGATCATGAGGATAGGTTTCTACAAGACTACTGGTCAGTTGCAGTTTAGTAGATTTTCTTCTGATATTCAAATCCATCGCACAGTTTTTCTATTAACAAGATAAATCAACAACAAATCACGAATTCACAGCTTCTTCCAAAAACACAAGTTGTCAGTTGATATGTTTTTCGCGCCTTTTCCTGACGTTTCGGACATACTTGACGTTGACGCAGGACAGGGACATTGCAAGATACATTTTTTTGTACATGAAATGGACAAAGGTTTTTAAAGATTATATTATAAATATGGAATTTGAAGAAAAAGAAAGGAAGGGTTCAGTTCATTGTTGTTCTGGAGGAATTTTATTCCAGTCTGTAAAAAATGCAGCTTCAGCACGTTTCAAATACAGTATTTGTCGGCCTTGCCTGGGAGTTCTGAGAAATAATAAAATTATAGTATTCTTTCCCGTTCCTCCAATAATTTATCAGCCGGGATTAAAAAAAAACTCACTGTCCACGTCAGCCAAATACTGATCAACCTCTTTTCGAGGAGATTGGCATTTTGCAATGGTCTTTATTAAAGTTTTCTATATTAATTTCTGCGCAGAATGGAAATGCACGTGACACGCATGCTCCTTCTTCAGCAACCTCTTTCCGGTTTTCCGCTAAGCCCCTCCCTCCCTCCTCGCTTGATTGTCAATCTGTCAAGTTGAGTAAACTCAATAAAATTGAATTTTATTTATATTTTGAATTAGTTTCTTGTGATGAATGAATAAATTATGTATAACTATACGTCAAAAAGTTAAAAAGGCCATTAGTGATATATTGGTACGGGTTTAGAGTGTAATAGGATTATAAAATGGTATCCAATAAGATGCAGTCGTCATTGGACGATTTAGTTCAATATACACAGCTTTTCAAGCCGGTCCCGACTGTTCTGCAAGGAACTGTGCTGCCTTTTTTGATAATATACCCAATAGTGTTTTATTCATGGATCGTTGTGTATGGTTTCGAGGAAAATTTTGAAGCAGGGTTTGTGAGTGTCGTGGTCGTCGCTACTATACAAATTCTCATATGTCTCTGTTGCTATTGGAGCGTCCACATTCAGTGTTTCCTGTCGTGTTCATCGGTAAGTAGCACACATGTTGTGCTCAACAAATTGACTGTCATCTTTCAATTCTGTAGATGTAACTGTTGTATGTCCTTGTACATCATTTGTTGCTTCAATTTTAGGTTAAAGACCCAATCCAGGCTGAGATAGTGAAAGTTGTTCCCACATCGAATAATGGATTTTCCGAAATTGTTAAACTCCATCATACCAAGGTAATTTTTGCATTCTTGTTATTGCGAATAAATTATACCATTTTTGTCTAATCGCAGAACTCTTTTCTAACTTAAATGTGTATTGTTTCTAGTCAACCAAAAAGGGTAGTATACACCCAGATGTGTGGTTTATATTTCAAAAGAGTAAGTACATTTACGACTGGGACAAGAAGTCTTTTCACACAATTGAGTTCCCAATCAGTAAAACTTACGAGGAGTATATGGATTCCAAAGGTTATGTGGACGACGAAGCCATCGATATTGCAGAAAAGGAGTTTGGAAAGAATGAAATGATAATGGTAAGTAATGATTTGTAAAGAGAATACTTAGTCAATCGAGAATAGACAATGTTCAGTTATGCAAACTCATTAGTATTCAGAAAAGGTTCCGTGTCTATTACTATACAGTTGATTACAACTATTTGTGTTCTGTGAACCATATCTAATACCATATATTATAATTGATTGTAAGAATTCTGGTTCCGCAAACAATTTCTAGCACATTTCAGGGACTTTACATCAGATTAAATAGTTATTGAAATACTTGACACACACAATAGATTGTCATCTACCTAGCCTTTTCCCAACTACGTTGGGGCCGGCTTCCAGTCTAAGCAGATGCAGCTGAGTACCAGTGTTTTACAAGGTCTTACCCCCTCAACCCAGTTACCCAGGCAATTGGTTACAATACTGTTACTGCCTTTTTATCGTCCCACTGCTGGGCACAGGCCTCTCACACAACCCACACCCTCATACTCGGGAGGTTGGTTCTTTACCCACTAGGCCACCATGACTATTGTTTACAATAAATATTGTTAATAAAAAATATCCTGAAACAAAACACAGCAAGGCAATTGTCTTTTCATCTCAACAATGTGTTCTGATAATGCTACAATTTATAAATATGTGTGGGAATGAAAGTATTTCATGCATAAACATAGTTACAGAATGTAATCAAATTAGTAGCATGAGAAAATATGAAGGTTATACAGTGGCACTCAATTCTATTTTTATACACATTTTTTTATTGGATTATATCTAATTCTGTTCTGTTACACATGTTTTATTGATTTTATCATTTAACTAAGTACCTACCAAAGCTCATTTGTGTGACTGGTATTGTTAGAATTTCTCAAGGCCAGGCATTTTTTAAAATAAATGCACTAGAACAGTTAACACAACTTAAAAATGTATGAAAGAGTGGATGTAGAGGAACATTTTTGTTACAGGTTGTTCCTGAGTTCATGGAACTCTTCAAGGAACGAGCGACAGCACCTTTCTTCGTATTCCAAGTATTCTGTGTTGCACTCTGGTGTTTAGACAAATATTGGTACTACTCCATATTCACCCTCGTTATGCTTGTCACGTTTGAATGCACCTTAGTACAACAACAACTGCGTAACATGGCCGAGATCAGAAAGATGGGAAACAAACCATACAATATCAATGTCTATAGAAATAGGAGATGGCGGCAGATAATGAGTGATCAGCTCCTACCAGGAGATGTAGTGTCCCTTATAAGATCCACCAATGATAATCTAGTTCCTTGTGACATTGTACTCCTCAGAGGTTCATGCATAGTGGACGAATCCATGTTAACTGGTGAAAGTGTGCCTCAAATGAAAGAAGCGGTAGATAATGAGAAGAATTTAAAACAAAATTTAGACCCTGAAGGTGATGGCAAGCTACACATGTTGTTTGGTGGTACAAAGATTGTTCAACATTCCTCTCCTAGCAAAAGTACCTCATCAGCTCTTAAAGCCCCTGACAATGGGTGCATTGGGTATGTTATTCGCAATGGCTTTAATACATCACAAGGAAAACTTTTAAGAACTATTCTGTTTGGTGTGAAGAGAGTAACAGCTAACAATCTTGAGACATTCGGATTTATCCTGTTCCTGCTTATCTTCGCAATCGCCGCAGCCGCATATGTCTGGATCAAGGGCTGTGAAGATCCTGAGAGGAATAGATACAAACTATTTTTAGAATGCACATTGATTTTAACATCAGTTGTGCCTCCTGAACTGCCAATAGAGTTGTCACTAGCAGTCAACACTTCATTATTATCTTTATCAAAATTAGCAGTATTTTGTACAGAACCTTTCAGAATACCATTTGCAGGAAAAGTAGAAATATGCTGTTTCGATAAGACTGGTACACTTACGAGTGATAATTTAGTTGTAGAAGGTGTGGCCGGCATAGAGGACCACAAAGATGCTACAGTCATTCCATTATCTCAAGCACCGATGGAGACTATACAAGTGTTGGCGTCATGTCATTCTCTAGTACAACTGGACGATGGCGTGGTGGGAGACCCCTTAGAAAAAGCTACTCTAAAAGCTGCCGAATGGAACTTGACCAAAGGAGATGCTGTCGTGCCAAAGAAGGGAAAATCCCCAGGACTGAAAATAGTTCACAGAAACCACTTTTCGAGTGCTCTCAAAAGAATGTCGGTGATAGCAGGCTATCAGGTCAATGAGCGAGGTTTTATGGAAACCCATTACATAAGCAGTGTCAAGGGTGCCCCTGAAACTATAAAGACCATGCTCAAAGAGGTTCCCAGTCATTACGATCACGTCTACCTGACTCTATCGCGAAGAGGGGCGAGAGTACTGGCATTAGGATATAGGAATTTAGGCAAATTAAGTTCCCAACAAATCAGGGACATGTCTCGAGAAGATATAGAATCTGATTTGACTTTTGTTGGCTTTGTTATCATTTCGTGTCCCTTGAAGAGCGATTCCAAAAAAGCTATATCAGAAATCGTGAATGCTTCTCATTCCGTAGTAATGATCACCGGTGACAACCCCCTGACGGCGTGTCACGTCGCTAAAGAGCTGAAGTTCACTCAGAAGGAAGAAGTTCTTATTCTAACTGAAAGTGAAAGTAAGTGGGGATGGACTTCAATAGACGAAGAAGTGAATCTCCCGGTGAATCCGTTCAAGACTTCGAAGCAGTTGACTTCGAAGTTCGACTTGTGCATAACAGGGGAAGGTTTGACCTTCCTCAATGAGCACCATCATAAATTCTTGCTGGAGTTGATGCCTCATATAAAGGTATTTGCGAGATTCGCGCCAAAACAGAAGGAGTTTGTGGTGGTGACGTTGAACTCGCTCGGATACGTGACGCTCATGTGTGGTGATGGTACAAACGACGTGGGAGCTCTCAAACACGCTGATGTGAGTATCTCTTAGATCTTTTAACTTCATCAAAAGTCGAATCATTACGCTAGGCCTTCCCTTCTGTTTTATATCTTCTTGTTTCTTCGTCACAAATTTAAATATTCTCTTCCTTTTATTGAAGCCTATTTATTGACCTAGTAATCGTTCCTTTTTGTGTATGACTATCATCTCCAGATCCAAATATCTATTAATGTATTCCTATATCAAATTATAGGTAGGCGTAGCGATCCTCGCCAACGCCCCCGAGCGACCGCGAGAGAAGGTTCGAGAAGAACGCGCAGTAGAAGAAGCGCCGCGTCGCACGACAAGTCGCACGGACGCGCGAGCCGAGGCCGCCGCGCGACTCCGCAGAGCCATGCGAGAGTTAGAGGAAGAAGATATGCAGCTAGTGAGGTTGGGAGACGCGAGCGTCGCTGCCCCGTTCACCAGTCGGCTTTCCAGTATATTTTGTAGTAAGTTGTTTTTTACCTTTATGTAAACTTGTACCCAATTACTAGCCTATCATCACATGCCGGTCGCATATCGTAGTGTACATGAAATCACTAGATGCATAAAATGACTTTCATCACAATTAGTCTGAAAAACACAGACAAAGTAAATAACCCTTGGGTCAAGTTATCGGGTCAATGACAGATACTCCAAAGTTAAATAAGAATAAAATTTAATTCAGCGAGTAAGTACAAAAAACAAAGAGTTTTTTTTACGCTAATGACTGACGTCAAGATTTGATAATTCACCTTCAACAACCCTAATTATCAATAGCAGTATTGCAGTTACTATTTTTTGAGAGATAGAATACGAACTTTTATTAACTAACAAACTTGCTCTGAAGGGTCACTACAAATTCCAGAAAAAGCAGTCCTTTTACATATTATGTGCTTAAATACATACCCATAACACAAGATTCATCTTACCCTGGGTACCAGAATTTCATTTTAATCACTTTTTCTTTCTGTTGATTGTTGATTTTGTACTTAGGTCAATAAAGAGTTATTTATTTTTTATTTATTAATTTAATGTTCTTTCTTAATTCCAGTCTGTCACATAATCAAGCAAGGCCGCTGCACCCTAGTGACAACATTACAAATGTTCAAGATCTTAGCTCTGAACGCCCTCATCTTGGCGTACAGTCAATCAGTGCTTTACCTCGATGGCATCAAGTTCAGTGATACACAGGCTACGTTGCAGAGTCTGTTGTTAGCTTCATGTTTCTTGTTTATATCAAGATCTAAGGTGAGATTTTATTTAATTCCAGTTTTTTGTCATGTATAGGCTATAGACGTCATAAGCAAAACTTGGTGCTAGACATCGAAACGTTGAAAATATTTGATATTTTTACCGAAAGAAAATAGAGAAACCAACAGCGTCAATGACTTCTTAAGAAATTTTTAAAATAAATAAATTATGATAGAAATTCAAGTTCAGCGACAACATAAACTCCAGTTTTCTTTAATGTACTGCTTTACCATGAATTTTCACGTTCAAGTTTCAAAGTAAGTAGTTGTTTTAAGAAAACTGTTATTTTGTCGTCGAACTTAGGCCTTTGAAAAAGGGTTGAATGCCCAATCAACTATACCTAATTCATGGGAAATATATAACAAGCACGATATCGTGTTTGAAATAAAGCAGTTTAAATTCGAACATGCCCATTTTTTTACTTTACAGCCGCTAAAACAGCTATCGAAACAGCGTCCCCTCCCGAACATATTCAACGTGTACACAATAATGACGGTGCTCACACAGTTCGCGGTGCACTTCCTGTGTCTCATATACTTGGTGCACGAAGCTACGTCGCGGTCGCCGGGAAGGTAAATATTCTAAATACTTGGTATGCGCTATTTCACACGGTTTCATCTGTGTCCTGTTGAAACGACCTTCCACACCCTGATAATAAGTAGCTTAACATACTTAGTAGTAGTATTTCTATTAGCAGTATTTAGACGACGATAACATCGTCAAGACAATAGTAGAACAGTGAATATATGTTACATATTTAAACATAACAATAATTGTTAAGTATTTGTTAGCCATTTTATGTAAGTACTATTTTTATAGCCTCATAGGTAGAACTTATCTTCGAAACAATAACTAAGAATGTCTGCATGTCCAGCCACCTTTCAAATGCGAACTATTTTAAACTTGGTTCTTCTATTTATTAAACTATGTTCTCATTACGTAAACAATATGAAATACTAAAAAATATTCAGTATTTACTATTTGCTTGTTTATTTACAGAGATACAAAGCCGAAATTAGACATGGACTTAGCGGAGGATGAGGAGCGAGAGTTCGCGCCCGACCTGCTCAACAGCACTGTCTATATCATCTCAATGTCTCTGCAGATATCCACCTTTGCTATTAACTACAGGGTAAGTTACTTAAACACTAAAAGTATTAGAAATCATCACTAACTTCTTGCCGTTTTGAAGACACTGCATTATTTTTATGCAATATGTAGATCAGCCGAAGATTGCATTGCCCACGGTACAAAAAGGATGATAGTAATATTTTGAATTAACCAATTATGCGTACAATCTAATGGCTGCTCCAATTTGGTCTCAACTTTGGTTTCAACTTTCACGCCAATGAGATTAGTTGACTGTTGTGAGTTCGTTTCGAAGATAAAATTCCTCGCCATGAAAAATGATTGCAATCAAATGTATACCCAGCATTAGTATAGTCGGCCATAAATGCGACCTACCTTCCTACTCTCTTGAGAGAAATAAGGTCGATTTCTCCTTATACTCCTGACTCCATTAGGAAAGCGAATCTTAGCGACACTTCTTGGCCGGCTGTACTTACATAAATAAAACTTGTGTATTTGAATATACTCCTGTCTCCAGGGCGAGCCGTTCATGGAAGGTCTCCGCGACAACAAGCCCCTGCTGTACAGTATAATGCTGTCGAGCGGCGCCGTGCTGGCGCTCGCCGCCGGCATCTTCCCCGACCTCTCCAATATGTTCGAAATTGTATATTTCCCACCTGATGTAAGTACCCATCATTGATATTAACATTTAAATAATATTACAAACGTAACTGAGAAATTTGGTAATGAAATATTTGTGAATTATCTAGTTTTAAAAGACCTGAAATTTGTAGACTTTTTTCTGTAGCTTTTTTTAATAATTATGTTGTAAAACGACTAATATCTTAAATCCAAATAAAACATAATTTCGACTTAATTTTGATAAAGATTGTCCATAACCACTGTAGTCTATAAACTCATCTAACTTCTTGTAGGAAGTAATTTTACAAAAAAATACTACTACGGTCACAACGAGCTATGTTACTGCAACCTCTTGTACATTACACACGTTGCTTTTTTTGGATATCGTTTAGATATTTTTCTGATAAACTAAGACTAAATAAAATAATTATTTTTAACTTGTTTCAGTACCGAATTATATTAGTACAAGTATTGATAGCGGATATGCTGTTCGCGTACCTAGTGGACCGACTCTGCCTCATTCTGTTCGGCGAGGGGCTCAGAACTAAGGGCACGTAGCGACTTTACACGACTTTATTGCTGGTAATATAGGTAAATGTGTTGTACCACAGATAAGCTATTGTTCAGATACTTCAACTAGAATCTTAAACTTATTAGTTCCCCCGTGTCTATACACGTAAAAATATTTTTTTTATTTCGAACCTGTATTAGATCCTGAGTTAAGTGCGTTCAAGAAGACAAAATCTTCAAGTTTATAATATTGTAGCATAAATACGCTACAAAAATTTGTATATTTTGTTATTATTAATTTTATCAAGTCGTAATCATACAAAACGGAGTATCTGACAATTGTTTAATCTGCGGGCATTTCGTGTAAATATCTAAATTATAAACAAAGTACGTTACTTGTCTCGGTGTATTCTTATGACTGGGGACAGTGTAACCGCTCAAATATATGTGCATTTAAGTATGATGGATAAATGTGTCGATGGTATTTATGAAATATAATTGTGTAGTTAAATGTATGCGTTTGTTTCATTTAGCCCTGTGTACGTAAACATTATTACCTAATCGCAAGCACCCCGGAAAAATATATAGGGCTTCATCATCATCATCATCATCACCTCATCTACCTATAGGGCTTATATACGTTTATTCCGCATAGCGACTTCAACGAGTTCCAAATTATATGGTGGTAAAGACCAAACAACACAATACACCGTGACACTTATTTTATTTCAGTATTCACAAATACATAGTCAACCTATACTATTCGTATCGCCTAATGAACAGGTAACATTCAGATGCGAAAGGAAAGTAAGGTCGCGATAACGTCCGTAAGGGAATTCTGGCACCTGCATTATCACACTAGTGCTTCCATCCACCGAGACCGCCCAGTCCTCCGATGCCGTAGCCGAGGCCGCCGTAACCGATGCCTGCTCCAGCGAGGCCAAGGTCGGCGGAGCCTAGGCCAATTCCAGCGTTGCCGATGCCTGAGCCTAAACCAAGGCCTAAACCGCTGCCCAGTCCCAATCCTAGTCCTCCGAGGCCGACTAAGCTGGTTGCGTAACCTCCGGTGGCGATAGGGGCAGCGGCTATCGGCGCAGCGGCAATAGGAGCCACGATCTGTTTGCTGACGACGGGAGCAGCGACCAACGTTTGTGGGTGAGCTGCAGGGCCAACACGTTTCACCACCGCGTTGAAACCAGAAACGGGATCAGCGGTATAGTCCACCACTCTCAAGGTACCGTCGGGTTCAGTGAGGGAGTAAGAGCCTTTCACGACGCCTCCGTCGCGAGACTCGGTTTGTGCCTTTTGGTCACCAGTTATGGGGTCGTTGACCGCATAGTTGAAGCCGTAACGCGGGATCGACTGGGGAGAGAATCATGACTTATATTGAATGAACATTCATACGGCGAATATTATCTGATGCAATGGTATGTAATACTTACAATACTACCGGTAGCGATGGGCAAAGCCCCGATGTCGGACGGAGCGGCCGTTGCTACACCAAGCAAGCAAGCAATCTGAAAATAAATGCAAATGTATGAATACTGAAGCAACTAGTGTTATGAATATTGAACTGTATTGTAAGCATTGTACAATGTATCACGAAATCAGTCATAGATGTACCTACATGTAGACCGATTGAATTGGTTACTCATATACTTAATTAAAAAGTTGAAACTATTAATTTTCTATCACGCATTGAAAAAATAACACAAATATATCAATCAAGTTAAACAAATCCTATAATTACACTTATTTCATTGTCGGATTTTGACGTGACTAACCCAAGATCTTTCACGCTCACTTTTAGTAAAGATTAACAATTGTATAATTCAATTTTTTTCCTGACACCCCACGTGTTTAGTGCGAAGACATATCTGTATCTTACCGCAATGAAACTGAACATGATGAACAGGTAAGTTCAGCGGGCCCGTGAACGTTATCCGAACTGTTTGTGCAGTAATAATGCATTGGCAACCCGTCTATCGTATTTATACTGAGCACCGCTCCTTGTTTGTCAATTCCTTACAATCCTTGGTCGTTTCACGCTTATTGATTATTCACGTTACGCACCTTCGAATATATTTTCATAACGTGTCCTAAAATCGGCGGTAATTAGTTAATTGTTGGTGCAGTCCGTATTCTCTGTAGCTGTGGGTAATTGTTTCATCAGATTCCTGTCCGGTTAACAGGAATTATGTGAGTAATTGGCCGGCTGTTACTCAATTTGCTTCTGATTGATCCAGTCATCCGTGAATGCCGGAAAATAGTCGATAACTTTATCATAATATCCTCGCGCCTCCACTTCCTCAAGGGTTAGAGACTAGTGTTTAGTCCTATCATCCACCTGTTAGTAATGTTCAAGTCATTTCTTAAAATATTGATTCGAATATGGATTAACCACTCAAGCGTTCGCGTGCGACACCTGTCAACGCCTTGTACGTTCACGCGCTCGATCTGTGTTGAACCGCGTCGAGCGCGCCATGCCGTTACCGATTTAAAGTGTATTTTCTAGCAAACTATTGCAGCTATAGCAAAGTAAAATATACCAGTATAAAGCTGAATTATTAAGGAATCAAAATATGTACTAATTAAAGCACAGAAATCAATCACAAATGCATAAAAAAAAGTTGAACTTAACAGAACGGGCTAAATTCAAGTAAAATATTTGTTTTAACAAGTTTTAACTAAACGTTATTTAACTTTTTTCATTGATTTATACTCATTATTAAACTAGATTAAATAAGCTTTTTTTTTATACCAATATTATATATACTTGGAATGAACAGTGTAGCACATTAAACCAAAACAAACAAGGCATTCCCGCAGCAATCTGTTATCGCCTCGGATGACGAAATGACGATAAAAACGTTAAATCCTAACTATTTCCGTTTCTTTTTTCCGCATAATTTTTTTATACGTTAATTATGACCTATTCTCTTAATAACAAGAAGAATTTTATTAAAATATAGAATATTTCACACAAAAACTTAACGAAAAACTGGCACACAAAGGCAGTTTTCGCATGTCGACTTTATTTAAATGTAAAGACAACCTATCAAAGTTTGGATTGATAGCACTTATTAATATTTTGAAAGAATGAATCTTGAGGATTATTTTAATATATAACACTAATACAGTAGGATGATAAATAAATGAATACTTAAATTTTAAATGCAGAGTTCCTAAACACTTCACAAAACTTGACACACAGTTTGTAAACAATTATTTTTTATATTTTTGCTGTACCTGGCATACTGTTTTACCAACCCATAGATGCGTTATTTAATACAGATCCATCTAGTGTAACATTCGTAAAGCTCTTTGAAACTTGTCATAGATAAAAATTCGTTTAAAGTGAACAAGTCAAAGAGGCTGCTATAGTCGCCCGGACGCTTAACGCCAAAAATTTTTGGGCGACTATAGTCGCCCGGACGCTTGAGTGGTTAAGTATTCCGCTAAAAGGGCATAGCTGGTAACAACCAGAACTAACTTCTTCTTTTAATGTTCTTCCCTATTTAGTCCCCATTATAATCTTCTTTATATATTAACCCTATATATCGATTAACCTTTATGTACTCCCCTAAACAGATTTAAATAATATTGTAACTTAAGTATGTTTACGTACATTACCCACCCGATTTCCTAATATCGAAATCTGATGACGAAAGTAGGTATGCGAGTAAGAAAAGGTCTTAAAGAACCAGTAATGGACTCAAAGACAAAACTTAAATTCTATTAAGCACACATGGAAAAGAAATAGAATCTATAAATAACATATTTACGCCACTGATGGGGTCCACCCCTGATGGCTATTACCCCCATGGGTTTTAAAAGATACCCATGATATATTATCCTACATGACTGCTAGTTCGTGACCAGACCTTTTATTTTATTTTGATGTAGTTTCTGAACGGTATGATTCTAAATATTTATTGCAATAGGAAATAGGTAACTACCCACTAATTGGGTGTATTCGTGGGTAGGTACCTATATATCAGAGTATAGAGATACCTATGTGTCAGAGAAGATAGAAATAAATTTAATAAATTTATTTATTTTATCTCCACAAATTACATAATAAATTACAAAAGATCAGTTGACAACAATTTGGTCCCTCCCATAAGTGTCCAGTTGTTCGCCCTACTACGTATGTACCTACGTGGTAAGTTGCATATAATCATATAAATTGATTAACATAATTATCTATACTAATATTATAAAGAGGAAAACTTTGTTTGTTTGGTTGTAATGGATAAACTCAAAAACTACCGTGAAACCGGCCAACATTGCCCTTAGCGGATATCTTTGCCCGAACACGAAAAATAACTAAAATCATGAATTTTAAATAAATGTATAAAGCTGACAACATTTTTTAATCTTTAGGGTAAACTTGAACATTTTTCTGGTAACACTAAATATTAGTTTCGTTGTTAAGTTCACTCAGTCGTCGGCGAGACATGATAGAAGCAAGACTAGTATGAGGTGGTGCCAAAATCTTGTTTTACGTTTTTACACATTGTCAGCGTACGACATCACTCAGGTAAGTTATTTCAATATTAGAGTAATAATAAGTATCATGTTACATTTCTTTGCTATTTTGAGATCATTAGAACATCAAATCTTCAAGATAATGAGGTGGGCAATGATTCCCGAACTTGCGTGAATATAGGAGTGACAACATTGCCCACTGCGAAAACAGTGTTAGGGTTGGCACCCATTATAGTATTTTTAAATTAAAAATTTATACTCCTACCTAGGTACCTAATTTATTAGAAATTGGTTATCATAATATATGAGCATTTGATACAGAGGACTGAGAAACATGTTACGGCCAAAGTTCTAAGTAGGCATGAGTATAAATGCGGATGGCTATATGAGCAGGTAAGAAAATATCAAATAACCAATGGAGGGATTGTGCAAATGATTATAATATGTATTTATGACTAAAATAGAAAGGGAGTAAATACTAAGATGATAGTTGATACCGAGTTTTGGAAGAAGACATGCTGCGCTGACCTCATAAATTGGGATAAGGGCAGAAAAATGATAATATTTCTGTATTTCAGTCTAGACAAGTTGACAAAGACATAATTATTTATCACATAAATGTGTATCAACCCTAACCCACCGTTTTAGTTTGTATGAAAAAGTAGCTGGTGTGTATTGTAACATTGCCCACCTCAGAAACATAAAAAAAATAAGCGTGTTTGACATATTGATCAAGAGAGATGGCAACATTGCATAATTCACTAAGGGCTGATTTTTCAATCATCAGTTAACTTCTATCTGAGGAATAAATATGGCGGTTTGACATATTTTCCATACAAAACCTGTCAAAACGTCAAACATATTCCTCAGATAAAAGTTATCTGGCGATTGAAAAATCAGCCCTAAAACATATCTTATTGCCAAAGCATTAGAACTGAAAGTTTTAGAGAAAATTAAGGTGAGCAATGTTGGACGGTTGTGCGTATAATTTTGCCCGGCTATTTAAGCGCCTTTTTCTAAGATTCTGTTATAGTTAGAAGTACCACATTTTGCAATTTAAAGCCTTTAATAGTAATTGCTACTACAGTCGACTTCATACACGTTTCCGGTGTTCTATTTTTGCAAAATCTCAAAAACAAGGAAAAAAGCGGGCAATGATGGCCGATTCCACGGTACTGGACCGATTTTAAATATTCTTTCACCATTAGAAAGCTATATTATCTGCGAGTTACATAGGCTATATTTTATCCCGGTGCAGGCAGAAGCTCCCACGGGACGCGGGTGAAACCGCAGGAAAACGGCTAGTTGTTAATATAATGAATACTATACCTACATATATAATAATTGGGTGCTGCGACTATTGAGTTCGCGGTGGAAGCGTGCGTCTTATGTCGTTCTAAGTTATGACTGGTTACTTTGCAGAAAAGACATAGGTAGCACATGCGATTAGCTACAAACACCATGCTTGTATCTCTACTGGCTCCCACCAGCGGTTTCTCGCGCATTCCGCAGGAACTACTTCGTTCACCCGGATAAAAAGTAGCCTATAGCCGTCCTGGATAAATAGACTATCAAAACAACTATACTCTATCCACGGAAGCAAGAGCTAAAAGGTAAACAAGGAATGACACTTTTTCAAGATGGCGGTATAACCCGACCGATGGCAAAATCACAGATACTGCGAACATTTTGCACAAAAATGTGACGTTTTGTCATAGGTCGGTTTATACCGCCATCTTGAAAAAGTGTCATTCTTTGTTTACCTTTTAGCTCTTGCTTCCGTGGATAGAGTATAGACCGATTTTGAAAATTCTTTCACTATTGGAAAGCTACACTCTTCCCCAGTAACGTAGGCTATACTTATTTTATACCGGTGCGGGTAGTAGTTCCCACGGGACGCGGGTGAAACCGCGGGAAAACGGCTTGTACTTCATATAAGTATATGTAGATTCTACATAAATAATCAGATAGGTACCTATTTGAAGGATACAATTTGTGCCAGTATTTGATGGTACAATCTATGCCCATTCTATCAGTCACTCAGACTTGTAGTCAGTTCTATCAATCCGTGATAGCATCAAGTCAATCCGTATCTATGATAGGTGTTGTAATTCCCGGGCCACTGTTAATGAACGTTACAGACATGTTAACTGTTGCGTAGAGGGGAGATGTAAGCCGCTCTGATTGGTTATTATTCTGCTCGGTGATCTACGTTTGTGCTTTGATTTGTTTCTGACTACTTGACTACATGTCATAGATTGGGAGGTTAGTAAAAGGACGTCCCAATATCAAGGCATACACAGGCAATGATGTCCTTGATTTCGATCAGTTGAAAGACGTCCACTACATATGTAAATAATTTTCAAAATACCGAATATTGAAGAATTGTCCTATTAAATGTTTTTAAGTATAATTTAATAACAATTTCGTAGATAGGATCTGTGATATTTCAGGGTCATGGTGCAAGTCTCAGAGTGCAAGTTTGGTCATTACGTCCTAGAAATACTATACTAAACTGACGTTAAAATCATGCTCAACTAGGAAAAGTACCTACCCACATGATTTTCCAACCCCTTTTCTAGCGTATCTGCTGGTTATAAGTTCTGGTCTTTTAAGTCTTCACAGTGGCAATCTTGTCATGTATATGCGAGTTGCACAGCTTCGTTACTAAATTGCATAAAAATATAGGTATTCATACAGGCTTGTCTTCATTTGTTTAAGTTATTAATTAAGGCTGTTACATATTTATAACCTTTGTTAAAGGTAGGCAACTAGACTTGAACATATTTACGACATTTATAATGTCAATATGTATGTATGTGCATTTGTTAATCTAATAAACTCACCTATTTGCATGAGTTATTTCGCGGTTTAGGGTTCAGTAACATAAATGTGAAAACCTGGCACTTTTAATAGTTTGGTATTTAGAGACAATTCGGTGGAAAATCATCATCCCCGAGCCTTTTCCCCAATCATGTTGGGGTTGGCTTCCAGTCTAACCGGATGTAGCTGAGTACCAGTGCTTTACAAGGAGCGACTGACCCCCTCAACCCAGTTACCCGGGCAACCCGATACCCCTTGGTTAGACTGGTGTCAGACTTACTGGCTTCTGACTACCCTTAATGGTACGTTTACACGCTTGCCAAGCCGTGGCAAACGGCAAACAGCCAAAAGCCTCCACAAATCGCGTTTGGCGTTTGGAAGGCGTTTACACGCTTGTGAATGCGTCAGTCTGCAACATACGTCCAAGCATGACGGACACCGAAATTGTGACGGCTAATGCAATTGGTTTAACGTACTTTATTTAAAATGTAAGCAATGTAAAACAAAAAAACGGATAGCTCGACGACTGCGAAAATGCAGGATTCCATCTGGTAATATTCCAGAAATCAAAGACTCCTCATTCGACCAGCAACTCATTTTTTTTTGTACAATCAAGCAAGCGTGTACTCGCCGCGAGATCACAAAATGCGGACCAACGTCTAAATGCGTCGCAGGCGCTTGCCACAAGCGCCCTTTGATCTGCGCGAAAAAACCGACACTCGGCTGGATCGGAAGCAAGCGCGCACGAGCTCATGCAAGCCAAGCCAAACGCACTTTTTACACGCTTGCGATTGTCGAGGCTTGCGAAGGCTTGGCAAGCGTGTAAACGTACCATAACGACTGCCAAGGATGTTCAATGGCAGCCGGGACCTACAGTTTAACGTGCTATCCGAAACACAGTTATTGGTATCTAAGATAATTATACTTAGAAAGTACATACAAACTTAGAAAAGTTGCATTGGTACTTGCCTGACCTGGAATCGAACCCGCGCCCTCATACTCGAGAGGTTGGTTCTTTGCCCATAAATAATAAATATATAAAAATATATTTGTATTTAATTACTATTTTCAAGGTGCTTTCAAAAGAGGGGTAATTTTTCAATTTGGTTATTTTGAGTAAGTACATCATACAAATTAAATATACCAAAGTGGTTTTTGTGTGTCACTGCCATTTAACTTTGGCAACAACTGCAGCAGAACTCTTGTTAACGGAATTGATATACCGAGGTAGTAGGCATATTTTCTCGGTACGGAACCCGTTTATAACGTTTACTCAGAGTTAACTCGATTTTTTTTGTATCGAAGGCAGTGTTGTGTGAAAATTCGAATATGGTTTAAGGACAAGTAAAGAAAGTAGGGTTCTCTTTACACTGTTACAATGCATCTTGGGTAGCTTCATTTCGTAGTCAATTACAAAGTACTAAAATAATGTTTCCACGGGAAGGTATACTATGTTAAATGTAGCTAAGAAAGCATTTCGGGTAAATAACTTTTTAGTATTTTATAAAATTTTTCAAACAAGTCTTACTTGTTTCCTTTAGTTAGATCTTCACTTATTTTATGCAACCTGAAAGTAGTCTACTATAGTGTTCCCGAATAAATAGGTAGGCTGTCTCAGTGTTTGATATCTTAAAGTTAATGAACTTTATTACAACTTTTTCGACTGCCACGACCACGCATCCCACGACCTCCGAATGTAATTTATCTAGCCTCACAGTTGCAACTAATTCTGCCCCACTCGACCGGCTCATTACCCCTTTTCAGTTGGAAGTTGGAACACTCTTTCCACTCAGACTTACACAAATTCACATTTGCAATCAGAGCCCGGAGAAAAGTTCCTCCTACCCACCGCCCCTCGCCCCCACGCCGCCTTTAATTAACAGAAAGTGGTTCATTAGAGCTTATTCATTAAAGCAAGGAGTAATTAGCGAACTCTAATGAATGCTGTAATAATGTAAGAGCGGCCGCGTCGGACTGCGGCCCGACTTCTAGATTAATCTAGAAGCTACGAATAATTTAGTAATGGCGTTAATTTATTACTGGACTGATTGCGGGTATTAGGAGTAGCTACTTACCTAAGTGGAGTGTTACATGGTGTGGAGAAAATTGCTAATAAGCTGCTTTTTTTTAAATTATTTATTTATTATGTTGAGTGTCTCACTTGTGAAGGGCCGATGTATCGTTATCCTTGTCCTACTAATATTATAAAGGTGAAAGTTTGTGAGAATGTATGGATGTATGTTTGTTATTCTTTCACGCAAAAACGGCTGGACTGATTTGGTTGAAATTTGGTATGTAGATAGGTGATACCCTGGATTAACACATAGACTACTTTTTATCAACGCATCATGCGGGCGAAGCCGCGAGCGGAAGCTAGTATATCATATATACAAATATCATAAACGAGAAAGTCAGTTCTTTTGTTTCTTATGCTAAAACGGCTGTATAGATATTTTTTTTTTCTGGTAAGTGTTGAAAGTAGTTTCCCCACAGGTATTGAAATAACTGCGGATGAAGTTGCGGGTAAAATCTAGCGTATAATTATAATTACAAAATGTTAAGTATTATTGTGCTTTTGTTTGTATGCATAATCAATGCAGTTTTCGCAATTAAACAATTTTTGATGTCTAAACAAATATTCATTTCAACCGAGCATCAAACCCGGTACAACATTACTAAAACCATTACATTTATCCAAAGCTTCCACAAGAGGTTTACGTTTATCTTAGCAGAAGTTTATTTTACTTTTTTACAGTCTGAAATCGTAAACAAAGCCAGTGGGTTGTGAGAATCAATTATGCATCAATTACCTAAGTGAATCTGTTTAATTAGCGCTGATAGACGGTTTTTTAATTATTAAGCTTTTCACTGTTTGCAGCTAATACTAATTAACTTCGTTACTTAAATTCTTAGATAATGGAGAAACTTCTATTGCAAGTAAAGTTTTATTATACAATGAAAACGTATAGAAAATTTACATTTATACATAAAATCCTCATATAATTAGAGCATGTTTGTGCTTGAATTATAAGTAACACGAAAATGTTAATGTGTGTGTGTGTGTGTATGAGTGACTTCATGTTTGATCATTTCATCATCATCACTGTGCGCTTACATGGGAATCGTAGGCGTATATGCGCTACGCCATGCTACGGCGTAGCACACGCCTTGCTACGATCGGATGGTGTCAACATACATAGTGTATTTTAGGAAACTGACCTGTTTTTTTTCATTATCAAATAAATTGACTGAACGCACTTTTTTTAAACATTTGATTTTAACTTTATAGCCCCTATCTTTCATGTAAATATTAAAATCATAATACATTAGTTACAGACACCAGAAATTAATATAACTTCAATCATAATTTCCACCTTCAAAAACAACTCACAAGCGCTCTCAGACGCTATTTCCATAAAGAAAACAGCAGCCAACGTCACTGGAAGGGCCACGTTCATTAGTATTCCTCAAAATAGGATCGTTATGTTGTTAGTAGATTTTCTTATGATGTCGGAACATGTTACCCATGGCTCGCTGGACTCGAACACGCATAATGATGTATGCTAACGTTATTAAAGTGTATCATAATAAGCCTCGGCTGAAAGAAAACAACGTACTGTTGGTGAAACAAGTTTGGATGGATTTGTAGTTTGGTCTTGTTTGTTATTTTATAAGTTTGATGTTTTTAAGTAGTATCGATAGCTCAATTTAATAAGGTAAGTATATAATGATGTTTTAATTTTGATTCGTTTTAATTCTATCAGTGAATATTGAATTCACTGTTTCACCCGTGTCTCGAGGTAAATACTTCCAGCTCAGCAGTAAGCTATTTGCTAAATATCGCTATAGGTACCAGATTTTTCAATCGGTTCAGCCGTTTTAGCTTCAAGGTGCAATAAACAACTTTAGGTACTTTCATTATTCTAACATTAAGTAGAAATATTTAAATTAATATTAAATTAAATTAAAATGTTCATCATTCACAACATCATCCGAGTTCCAAAATACCTACTAAACTGTTGAAGACGAAAAAATATTCCAGATAAAAGTTAAACTTTTTGCGCCGACCGTACTGAACTGCTCGAAGTGACCCTCAGTGCCTTACATACAGCTAACAATTGCTGCGGGACTATCCCGAGTCCGGCTCCAACATGTCCACCCTTGTTCATAGACAAATGAGCTCCTTCTTATTTATTTTAAAATATACCTCTTTTGTTTGTTATGAATTTATGACAGATTTTTTTATTTAATTATTCCAACTAAGCTCTTTAATGTGGTTTTATCAAAATTTATAATTATTTTCTTATGAAAGCTCGTTGAAATCTAAGATTAATTTATTCATCGTGTCCCATGTCATTAGTAGAAGATAATTTATTGTTGTACTTTGTAATTAAAAGTTAAAGGTTTACGTCGTAATGAGACTAACAAGACAAGTTCGAACTAAATCGTCAACTGAACTTATTAAGTTACAGCTTCGATTTTCAAAATGGAAAATATAAACGAGGTTGTATACGTGTCGTGGCAGGAGGCGAGTGGTTTCGGCCATTACTAACGTGAATATTGTAGGGTGGCCTGCAGCGACTCTATTGATTAGTCTCTCGTATGCCACCCATCATTCATTCATACTCGTGTCCGCAGCCCGCGTCAGTCTCCCGGTATTTTTCGCCATTTCTAGCCAAAGGCCGAAGTACATATTTGATGGTGCGTCGGTCAGGAAGGAAGGCGTGCTACGTAATTGGTCGTGCCGCCGGATAAATTCTGATAGAACCCCTGGGTTCACCGCGTCGGATGTCTGTTAATGAGATCTGTTGAATATACAATTTTGTTCGAGTATTTTTTGCAGCTTTTTTCTTAATTGGAGTCATTGGTTTTTGAGTGTGGGGTGTTGCACAATTAATTTTGGGAATGATTTTTAATTAGGGGTAGGAAAACATATTAAACACTTTAAAAAGTTGCATCATATTTTCAAATGGCATTTTTAAATTTAACTGACTGTAAATAATGCGTTTTTTTTTCTGTAGACTAGGTTAGCATATATTAAATTAGTTACAGACCACAGTTTACTAATAACAGATGTAACTCAACCAAGGAATCACTTAAGCATAACTTGCTAACAAATTAACCACCTCTATCATAACCATATAACATTCACAGTCACTAAGTAAAACTTCGCAAAATGAACTAGTTATCCATAGGAAGTTATTTCGATGATATTTTTGTGTTGTGAAATACTTGCCGGCACAACAAGATAATCCAATTGTCAGACCAAACTCGTGGCCAACAGGCGTGAGGCGCTTTCGTCTGTGCACTCCATTGGGGACCTACTAGGTGAACTCGAGAGCAACTCGCGGTGATAATGGGTGTGAGATTGCCTTGAGAAAAATGTGTTGTTTGTATTGTTGTTTGGGGTGTGTAAGGATGGATTCAAGTTGTTTTACAGACGATTACAAAGTGGCATACTCGATCTGTAAAATGCATATAGTATCTATAGTTTGGTTTCCTTCCAAAATAAACTGACACTGAGGTTGCCGTTATTCTTTGTCATTTTATAAATATGTTCCTATTGTTTATTTTTTCTGTGGATTTTTTATTTGTATGTTTTTGTATTCCTTTTTCATGTTGTTAACATTCTTTTTGTCTTGTTTGTACTGAATAGAAGTTTTATCTACCTATTTTGAATATTAGAATAACATTTAGGTACGCTTCTTTTTTTCTTATTGTGGGATGTAGCTCTCAAAATACGCGGGTAAAACCCCGGGCAATAGTCATTCACAATAAATGCATATAAAAACCGACCCGAAATCGTGGTAGTGGTACAGAATTTGGACGATATGATATAGATGTTTGGGCTCAGATTACAGGCTGATAGAAACCCGATGGGTTTCATGTTCACTCATTGAACGGAAGGCTCGATGTAACGTGAACGCGTCCAGATTTGTCACATAATGCTCAAAAAGGATAATAAATAAAAGCAAACTTTTTACGAAATAAAAACGATATTTTTTAATGTTACGCTTCTTAGTTCTGAATTCGAATTTTCTTAAATGCGTGTTAAAGATATACTAAGATACAGAATGTTCGCTCGTTCATGCAAGAAATAAAGACTTTTATTCGCGTTTTCTCAACATCCTTTAATGTCCGCTTAATTTATTTTATAGTTCGTTTATAAATTACAAATCGGTTCTTTACTCTAAAGGGATTTGTCTTATTGCACGTGGGAATGAATGTGGACGTTCTTAGTTAACATTTTCAACGAGGTAAAGAGTTAATCAGATAAATGTAACATGTATTTTTGTCGTTATTTACCAAGCCTTAAGATCTAATCTTTAACCATTAAAATAATAAAGGTTTTGTTTTTGTTGTTGTTAGCAAGTAATCTGCATGATTAAGCAACACTTTATCCACAAATGGCTAAGTAAATTCAGATTTTTCTTACCCTTCGCATAAAGGAAATGAAATCGAAATATTTTTGAATACTAATTCACCGTCTCGTCCACTCATTGTGTCATGGCGCCAGTCAAAAAAGGCTTCGGGAAGGCTTGTTTACATAATCGTTCAATTTGCAATGTTAAACAATTTCGACCAGATGTTTTCTTGCTTTTTATTTTAATCCAACAAAATGTAAGTAACTGCTTGTTTTTACTCCGGAACAATACGGTTTGAGAGCATCCAACATTAATTTAAATTAAATGGAATGTTTAATTTTGTTTTTTTTTTTCTACCTAGATAAAAGCAAAATAGATTTCTTAGAAATAGGGGATTGTAATTCAAAAAGAAAGATAGGGTTATGTTATCTGCTAATTGGGTCGTAGATTGTCAAGTAGGCAGTCAAAATATTTAGTTGAAAAAGCTAGACATGATGACGATAAACTGGAAATTAGGCCCACCTGCGGCGATTCCAGGGTAAATGTCTAAATGGGTGGGTCATTATCAGCCAGTATTTATTACTATACTTAAATACAATTTTTTGATACATTTTAGGTTTACTTTTATGGGTTATTAATATTCTTGATCTAATATTCTTAGTGCAGGCGTCCCTATATTTATAGCTATATGTATGTATCTAAAAACTCTTTATAGGTAATTAGTCGGGTAGTCCCACGGTTATATACATATATGAGATATTATATAGATATGCAACAGTTAGTAGGTTCGATGTTCATCAAGAAAACTGCAGTATTTTCCATATTAGGAGTTACCAGAGCTACCTCGAAATAAGAAAGATTCTCCTATGAACCCTCTGGGATCCACTGCAGAACGCAAGCTTAGTGTCATTGTCAATTCTATCCTGGTATGGTAGATAGAAAAATTGCCCAACTCTTGATATCATATTAGCATTGTAGTAGTGTTTTTTTAAACGTAAATCCTAATTCATCCAGTTCATGCATATGCATCTTTGGTACATCCAAAAAGGTGCCTTCCGAGATCCGGAGGATAGATAGATCAGATATCTTTAGAGTATAGATGAGCTCCCTCCATGTACCTATATGATGGACAAGCTTCTGCCAGCGGTTTCACCCGTATCCCGTGGGAACTTCGGCACGGACCCGGATAAAAAGTAGCCTATAGCCTTCCTCGATAAATGGGCTATCTAACACTGAAAGAATTTTTCAAATCGGACCAGTAGTTACTGAGATTAGCGCGTTCAAACAAACAAACTCTTTAGCTTTATAATATTAGTATAGATTGACTCATGTGGCAGCTATATACTTAGCCTCGAGTTATAGGAAAGGTAAGGTATATTTGGGAATTGAAACAGCGTAAATAATTTACAAAATTTTATTTTCTCCTCCTGTCACCGGCTCTCTTAGGCTAGGTATTGTATGTTCTTTCTTTGTGTATTGGTAACACCATAACTGTCGTTCTAACAAATCTCCACAGGCTTCAGGTCTGACTTCAGAACGCAGATCTTGAACGAAAATGACAGACATTTTGTCGGCAACTGCCTAAGCGTTGTTAAAGGTGTTTAATATATTTTAACCTGTCTGATATTAAGGTCGTTCTCTATAACATAAGTCAGACCAAAAACCTGTGGTGTTTTCCGTAAATTAAACATATCTTTAGATGGCAAGATTCACTAAACGCTAACATTATATTGTATGCCGGTCACAAACATTGTCAGATACAATCTAAAGACATACAGTTCTGATTAAAGTTCTAACCACTAAAATCTTGAATTCCAATAAAAGTAAAGTATTTTTATCATGAATTTACTAACGTCGTTGAGTATAAAGAATAAATAGAGGTATACTATTCTGAATGAATATTGAGCTGACTCTATGTAATATTTATATGGAGTTTCAGTCGTCGATATAAACCTTCGGGAAATAATTACTAAACAAAAAACTCATATTTTTCCTTTTGATTTAATGGTTGTTTCATAATATTTAATACTTAACATATTTTTTTAATACAGGTAGGCTATAGGAGCGACATATATTTAAATGTCCCTATTTATAAAACTGGCACGTGATTGATCATCACATTTTACCTTAAAAAGCAGTATAACTTATTTAAGTACAGATTACAAGGAAAACAGTTTATTTGTTGTTTTCATTAGTTCCTTTGGTTTATTTCGACAACTTTGTCTGCAACGACTTATTCATAGGTACACATATAAAGGAATGTTAGCGTTTAAGGTTACTTATATACAATAACTGTATACATTTAAAAATCGATCGAACAACTGGTAAAACGTAGATCAATATATACAGAGACCGTTATTTACTTGAATTTAAACTTCAAAGATGTTGGCATCAAAATTATTGCTACGAAGTTTTGCGCCCAAACTTTAGCATCGGAACACATTAGGCAATTTTTCTTCAGAAAAGTGTTCCGATTCGTAAACCAAAAGCCATGTAGTAATGTTATTAACTTCCACATTACCATTACGTCAAACACAAAAAAATGCTTTTGTATTTAGAATCGGCTTTTCAAATAAAAGTTGCCTAACAAGCCCTCGCTTAGGTACAAGATGTGTCTACTTAAATCTATGATGTTTATACTAATATTTACAATATAAAC
The DNA here is from genome assembly GCA_963856015.1 of Helicoverpa assulta. Classification (NCBI taxonomy): domain Eukaryota; kingdom Metazoa; phylum Arthropoda; class Insecta; order Lepidoptera; family Noctuidae; genus Helicoverpa; species Helicoverpa assulta. Next base: position 4,733,092 of record CAWLCW010000008.1, read on the forward strand.
GTATTAATAACGAGTCAATTGATTTACAGCTCGTTTACAAAGAAATAACAAAAGACGAGAGAACTATTTACACAGTAAGGTTGCAAATCACAGGGAGGCGTGCGCAAGAAACATTGTTGTTGCGATATATCATAGCGGTCATTAAAATTAAAGTAAAAAGTACAATCTCTGGCAAGATTCGACATTGCTTTCTTACGTTTTATAATATATTTTATGGCTGTCAACAAATATTGCAAGACGCAAAGAGTTTTGGGTGTCACACGATTCTTTGCAAATGTTCAATTTTTTTAACGGAGATGTGACCCTTTAGGCTAGATTGCATACGCTTAATGTATTTATTAATGCAACTTGCTTCTTGAGCGAATACTTCATTTTTAATAAATCGTTCAATTTTTTATTTAAATTAATGTTTGCTGATAAAATGCATATTCATTTGTTGCCTCGATGGTGAAATTGCAATCTGCGCAAGTACTACAACAGTATTCACAAAATTACGCAGTTACAATTTATTTTGTTCGATGGATCGAGTTCATATAAAATAAAAGAGTGCTTCAAAAACAACAGTTTTTTAACATTAAAGATATGCTTGATCTTTCCACGTCCACCGTTAATTATATCACTTTAATTTAAAATAGAAACAACACGCTTGTGTTTAACACATCTCGTTCTGTTCAACTCTTAAGTATCAGTAATTTAATGGAAATTTACATATAGCAAGTTAAAGTTATATAAATTGCCATTTTCACAACCGAAATTAAATATGTAGTAGGTACTAACGTATAACTTAACAGTTCACTGACAGAAGTAAAATTGTTACTGACGGCGAGCTTCCCAGCTGTCAGTAATAATTTTGTCTGTGTCGTAAGTCCATAAATTGTCTGTGGCACAACACTGTCACTCAGTCTCGCCGTCGCTGGCCGGAGACGGGAGATGACATTTGAGGGATGACGACGGCTTCGTGAGGTCGAGAGCGGGCTCGTGCGAGGGGCCGATCGCGGCCGGGGCGGGCTGCAGGCTCAACAGGCTCGGGGGTCGGACGTACGGCGAGAGCATGCCGGTCGGGGCCTCCGCCGGCGGACACATCGCGGGCGGCGTCCAGCAAGCAGCGCTCGACGCCTCCGGAGCCATGGCCGCCGCGCTCAAGTACGAACACGACATCATCTGAAACAATTACAAATTCATTTTAAAACATCTCCGGCATAACATTGAGCGAAATTAGGTTGATTGTGCGTGTAATCTCCGAGAGAGATTGGAGTAAAAACAGGGCTTACATAAATAATGAAATATGTAGTATTATGAGATGAGAGGCCTGAAGAATTCGTGGATGGAGGGGGTTCTGTAATCACGCTAATGGCCAATGCGCAGCATAGCCGCGGGCCCCCCCGCGCCCCGCGCCGCCTCTCAAGGAGGCTTTCATGCTAATGCAGATTGGGCGCAGGAGCAACACTAAATCGCATCACATGTCCGACACCTCGTAACTTCGCCGGAACTTTGAACTTATCACTTTGGGAAATTACATAAGAATATGATTTTTATTGCAGAACCTAAAGCTAATACTACTAAATTTTATATATTGTATCCATAAAATAACAAAATGTTGTAAATGGCTTCTCACGTTTGCCAATATATCTTAAAGTAATTGTAAGTAAAGCATTTAGTGGCTATATATCACAGCGCGGGTGCAGGGCGCCGCTCGCGTCCATTTTTCACACATATCGCTGTAAAATTGATTACCTACACAATACACGAGGCGTCCGAACAGCCACTGCTGTTATCCTAACAACTTGCTTCAATAACACGAGTAAGTATGTTGTACTAATATTGTCAAACTTGATATATAAGGTACCTTACGAAATTTCTCTCAAAATGTATGAATGGCAAATTGATTTGTAGCTCGGGCGATAGGCTTGTACTGCTATAATAGTTTCATAGTTAATACGGAGTACAAAAGCCTCCACACAATTGGCATAGTTGGAGGCAACAGCTGCTCGCGTACACGGAGTGTTCTAACAATGATATTGTAACTTTAATATTTATTGCACTTGATCAACTCTGCGCAAGTTTTATGGAACTGCCTCCAAACATGCATTATGTGAGCACGCTAAAAACGACGAATTTTAATGCATAAATTAAATTTATCCAAAAGCAACAATCTACTCACGTCAAGTCTTTAAACAAGCAGAACTTAATTAACTTGACGCCATTGTGCCCAAGAACGTAAAGTGCATAATTAAACCCTTCACGTAAACGCTTTGGTTAATATGTTTAAGCGTGGGTATTGCTTTAGGAGACCTAAACTCTCCTATGAGAATAAACAGGGTCTGAGGCGGGCGCGCTGGACGAGCCTCGCCGCACAAATGAATTAGTGGTGTTGTGACCCCCCCTCGCTCGGCCGGCCGGCGAGCTACGCAGGGCGGGGGGCATGTTGCGATTAAAATATAATTAGGCGCTCGGCAATTGTTTCGCCATCGAGCCAGGTGTTGCGGCTCAGGCGGCTAGGTAAATTAAATAGCCGTATAGGGTTTCCAATTACGTGCGCCCGGTGGCCGCGGAAAACACGCTTATTGCCTAATAATAGGACGGGGGGAGCAATATGAGGATCTTGTGTGGCTGATTAATTATTTCACGCGGCGGCTCGTTCGTGTTAAAAATCGAGGATACCTACCTGTGCGGTGATAGGGGGTGATTGTAACGCGATATTAATTGCTATCAAGACTGAGGTGACTAATAAATCACGTTCACCTACCGTTGGTACTTTCAGCATTAATGAATTCAAACGGGCTGCGATAATTGCGTACCTAATTACGGGCGGACGGAGCTGTCTAATTTATCACTGTCGGATTATGAATTAGAAATGGCGTTAATTAAACATGCATAATATTTGTGGAGGCGATGTAATGGTGTGTTACGGTGGCGCATTTCAGCCTTGTGCTCTTAATATACGAACATATTATTTTCGGAAGTCTTCTTGGTTACTGTTACAGCCTTTTTATCGTCCCACTGCTGGGCACAGGCCTCCTCTCACACGGAGAAGGATTAAGCGTTAATCACCACGCTTGCTCAATGCGGGTTGGTGATTTCAGACTTTATAGTCCAGGTTTCCTCAAGATGTTTTCCTTCACCTTTTTATCAGCCATTGGTGTCTAAGATTTACCTAGAAAGTCTTATTGCATAATTTAATGCAATTATGATTATTAATGGTTCAAGCATCATTATTATTACTTTTGTACCTATATCTATTTTTTGTTAGCTAGTTAATTATGTGAATTTCATACAAGTCTTTTAAAAACAACCATAGTAGTAATAATTCATTGTCTGGTTTCCCAAAATATTAAAAAAAAACGGATGTACAAACTAAATAGCCCTAATTTCAACAAAACCGCCATACAACATACAAAGTAAGCTTAGATTTCCATGCACCTTTCTGCCCTAACCTCATTATAGTGCAGACGGGGTTGCAATTCGTTAAGGTCAGTGAGGGCAGTTCCCAACCCCTCATGTTTTTGTAATCAATAGATATAATACTAGTTCTAAGCTTGAAGCATTTCATTTAGATTGTATTTAGAACACCGGTATTTCAGATGCTATAAATACCATAACTACAAAGAAGGTAAAGATATAAGGTAGCCAGTTTTTGTAGTTTCATCCCTGATCTAAGGGAATTCCTTCAAGAACTCATCTAAGTAGAAAGCCTACTTCAAAGTTTGAATACTTTTTGCGAAAACAAAGATAGGTGATCGTCTAGGCCACATTTATTTACATCCCAATAAAAAATCCTTTCAGACCACGTTTAAAAATTCACGGTATTCATACCCAACTTAATTCAATTAGAATCAAACGTATTGGGGTCAACAAACCGTAAGACCAACTAACGAAGGTACAGGCCGGCAAAAAAGTTGCCAAAAATAGTTCGTGTAAGTGTCTGTGTGTGTGTGCAACCCTGTAAAGGTCAGGGACACGGTGCCCGGGTCAGGGGGTCGCGTGACCTCGCCCGCTGCACCGTAATCACCGATATACGATATTGCTCAAGAATGGAAGGCTATATTAAACTCGAAACGATTCGTAGCTATTGTACCAGAAACTGCATTACAACCAGTAACCTTAGTTATGCAATCTATACTAAGAAATTCTAAGTTTTCATTACATTCTCTATGATTCCATTAAATAAACCAAATTACAATGTATTTGCATTAATTTCGGCATCTACATACGTTTAAGCACAGTATTTATTGAATAGACAATAGGCCCGCTTCTTCACAGTTTGCGGTTATTACAGACATACCGTAAGGAACTTCTGCGTATGTGCGTTCAATTTAATATCGGCCATTGAATAGAAAACGCCTCTGCGCTCACAATGGTCCATCGGCATTCCATTAACTACTAGAGCAAACACGGGGACGCGTGCGGGCACTAACTCAATACAAAACGATTCCTAGCGAACGATACTCGCACATTCGGGACATTCCTATTCGATTGTAACAACACTAACGACTGTTTATATTGGCGGCGGGTTGGGCCCGATCCGGCCGACAATCGGGGCCCGGACGGACTTTCGCGAGACAATGCAAGACTGGGCCTAAATAATTTAATAGTTGTAGGCGGTGGCGCGGCTTCGAGCGGTCGGCAAACAGTCGGCCGACGTACGACGATATTGCATCGTGGTCTATCGGCCCAAGGTTTATGAAGTAAGCCTTTGTCTTGTACGTGTTGATTAATTGTCTGGCACGTGTGAGACTCGCTTTGTTTTCATTCGAAAGTTCGTTTCCTAATAGAAGTTACGCTTGGAAAGTTTTGATGCTTTTGTGAATAATTACTCAAAATTAATGAGTTTTGATTTTAAAGAAAGTGGGTGACCGGGTTGGCTAGTTCGAGAAGAAATAGTGTACTCTCTGCCAACTAGTAGACAGAAACAAGAATAAAAAACAATCAACTATTTAATATTTATTATTCTAAGCATATTTCTGTTTATTAATTTGAACAAAACCTCAGAAGTTTCCTTCTCAAAAATAATTGCACCGCGGCAAAACTTTGGAAGACCTATGGACTCAGTGAGGATGTCCTTTACAAAGTTTTTCTTTTTCATAGTCATAATGGATGATATTGAGCTCTGAGGCTTAGGGTCAGATGTTAAACTGTTTAGTGGAACTCTTTAAGTATTTTTGTCAATTGGTAACTTACTGATAATAAATAATAAGAGATATTGAGTGAACCTATAGTATTTTTTTTTCGAAATAATAGGCCTTGCATACTTTTTGGAGAGCAATTTTTCAAAGCATACACTTTTTCTTTATAACCTCAAACAGATTACCCAAAAAGCCCTACTTAGTAATTTCGCCTAATATGCGAGTGCCATAAACACAACGAGAGCCGCTAAAGATATCGCGAGGTAAGATATAAGAGTGATAGTGAGCGTTGGGCGGGCGGCAATAAATTAGGGCGGGCGGGCTAGGGCGGCGTCGCGTGCGCCGCGGCCGTTTGTCGCGTAGCGTGCGCCCGCGCTCATTGCTTATTCATGCACGGTAAGCACGCACAGGTAAGGCGCACACTATCATACAAAAGTGTTGCCCTACCGATAATGGGTTAAACACTGCTATATTACACCGATTGCATACGGAGATTATTTTTGAGATGGGAAACGAAATTTTTGCTAACGTAATATTTATAAAATTATGTTTCTTTAATATTTCTTTAAAATGTTTATTTTAACCTGAACTTAACTTTATATTAAGTATGTAAATTTAAAATATGTACAGGCTATGCGTAGTGGCGATCGCGTGGCTTTGTGTCGCGTCTGTCGGCTCGTTGACCGCACATTAATCATCATTCGCGTCTTAGTGATAAGCTCTCATCCGCTGTCAACGCCTGTCTCCACCACTGACAACTTCATCAAATCATCGTATTTAATCCTACAACTTCACTATAAGCTTCCCAGAATAGAGCCTCAATAATAATCACATTTTAGTATCATAATTATACACGAGTATCGATAACCCATTTGTTACCTAGATACTTATGAAATCAAGTTCCCGACAAGTTTTACGTTCAAAGCAAAATTTTACTTATACTGGATATATTACTAAGAACTCGTAAAGTTACAATAACGTAGTTGATTCTTACGTAAACTTTAAAGAAATAAGTGTATACGTCAAAGGATTTCGCATAATTCCCGATAACGAGCGTTCGAGTCGCTCTCTTACTTCAAAGCCGCGTTTCAGTTACAGTTTATTATTAATAAAATTTGGGTGGGTTTGGTAGCGGGGAGCGGGGCGAGCGGGGCGTGCGGAGCGCTCGGCGGCTGTAACGAGCGTGGTCCGCCTCGTTATCGGCAGCGCCGGCCGGTCAGCGCCGCGGAAAATTCGCCCGAAACTGACGCGCGTGAAAATTTAATGAACGGCCGGACGCTAGTTAACTAAAAGGTAAAGTGCACCCTCTTGACGTGTTCGGTAAATATTAATAGTGAGTGTGCTAGCGTGCGCCATTAAAAATGCACGAGTCCGCGGACACGCTGGCCCGCCGGCGGCCGACGCGTTCATTAGCCTCTTTACATGCGGTCCCCGGGCCCTTCTCCAAATTAACTCCAGCTCGAGGCGCGTCGCGCGTCTCAGACTCACATCTCCTACATTATAACAACAAATTAGGATTTTTCCGCCAGCCTGCTTTGTCGTCCAATTTATCCGATAAAATGCGACATTCAATATCGAACTTCCTCGGATGCCGTGCTCTGCGTGGCCTGCGAACACTTCCTGAGAACAAGTTTTACTATTGAAGCCATTTTAAAACTCTTACGGATGCTATTAAGGATAATAGAAACTGTCTAGCTGGAACGATGAGTCCAGGAATTATGTCTGGGACTGGAATGATCTAAGTTTGACTTTTATGTCGTTTTCCGTTTCGAGAAAGCGCGCCTGTTCACGGTCCGTGCGAAAAGTCCGTGAGTAAGTGTAGGAGCTGGTCACACTGGCGGCTGAAGGCGAGGACGCGGGGAGACGCGGACGAGGGCGCGAGTGAGCCGTGGTGTCTGTTACCGAGTAATGAGGATCGTTAATTATGTATCGCTAGGTGCGTAAGCTTTTCAATTTGGGAACGGTTCAGTGTCGCGGGCTCTCGCGAACGAGGTCAAGGGTTCGCGACTCTCTCAACCCTGAGGGGCTGCCAAATTAATGAGGCACTCCTTTGTAATAAAGAAATAACAAGAACTGCGCACGCGAACCCGGCCTCACCGACTTCGATGTCATTAAAGGCGTCGCGAAGTCTTGAAAGGAGTCGTTACCGCGCCTCGCCTAAACAACTGAGTTTTCATCAACATTCCGAAATATACACATAAATTGCTAAGCACTCACGCTAAGAAAAGGAACATTGAAAATAATGTTCAAAAATTATGAAGAGACGCTGGAACGGGAAGAATATAGGAGCTGTAGGATTATAAAGCATGGACGAATGATTGCAGCACTAATATTGTGTGTCTATTTCAGCAGTAGTTGCAATTGTTTCCCGCAAGTAAGGCAGTGTGTACACGGTTGTGACGGTTCATATTAGTGGAACAGACAGGGTAGATTAGAGCGGGGGTACGCCCGGTCCCGGCGGCCTGCGGCCACGGGTTTCTAAGTCCCGGCTAATTGGATGAGCCGCCAGGCCAGCCCAATTAGCAGCACCGTTGTGATTCATTTTAATCGGGCGCCCTTATCAGTGCACCACTCAGCGCCGGTGTAACCTTACCTTTAAAATATATTTATTTTATATGAGCGAAATTAAATTAACTGAATGCTGTTAAGACGGATTATTTCATAACTAAGACCAAGGAAGATGCCTTGGCCTTGACATAGAAGGAAATAAATAAAAATTCTAGATAATAATATTGTATTTCTACGGGCAAGCAAAATAATTCTAACTTTAAATCTTAGAAGAATTTACTATTTGAAATAAAAGCTATTATTAGTGCAATTTGACAGGTCAACTCAGACACATGAATGTCCAGAACGTTCCACTTCAGAATTTTATATTTTTTTATTTTTGCTTTCAGAATATGATAAAAAAAGCTTAAAAGAATGGTAACTTAGTTTTTACGAATATGTATGTACATTAATTTCTAATTAGGATACTTGTATGCCTGAAGCGTTTAGAAATCTCTGTAAAAGCTCTTCCTGAAAGGTCATTTCCATTTACCATATTAAAAAGTTGCTATAAATAGAGATTCTAAAAATAAGCATGTATTTGAATAAAACACTATTTCACTATTCCCCACTATTTCCCATTTCAATATAATTTATAAAAAAAAGATAATTTTCATAGAAGTCTTGCCATATAACCTCAAAATTATAGGCACTTGTATAAATAATTAACCGGTTTTATCTGGTAAATAAGTCAACAAGATATTAAGATCATTAAATTTAATTTAAACATTATTATTTAACAGCTAGACAGCATTAATTGAAGGTTGTCTATAGTTGTTGCACTTGTGTCTATAATATTAAATAGTTAAATAGTTAATTAATATTGTTATTTATATTTATGATCACTAGGCAACTAGGAAGTCCTGCAATTGAAACATGGTTACTATGTATTCCGCCTTAATTAATTTGCTTAATTAGTTTTATAGATACTTCCTCTATCTATAAAGATATACACATGTAGAAAATGTGCTTAATATGAGTATATCAGTACATCCTTGTTCGCGTATGCACGTTTCAAAATACAAAAAAAATACTGAAAGAAATTACTGAACCGATTCTATAATATTTTTACAACTTTTATGTGTATAAAAGATAAACTTACATTTTTCTAAAATTTTCCGAGTTAAAACTACTTCAGCAAAAAACGTTATGGCATAATATTTTGGGGCAATGCGACCGAGAAGGAAACAGTTTTCAAAGCACAAAAAAGATGTGTAAGGGCAATGTTTAAGCTTCAAACTACCGATAGCTGCGTACCTTATTTTAAGAAATATAAAATCTTAACGTTACCCTGTTTGTATATATTAGAAGTGGCTGTGTTTGTAAAGTCGAACCCGAGCCGTTTTAAACGACTTGCCGATACTGTTCCACGAAACAGACGCGACAATAGCCGACTATGTCTCCAGATCGCTAAGACTACTTTAATGCGCAAAAGTGTCTTCTGCATGGCTCCGATCATTTATAATAATATACCTAAGTCATGGAAAGAATTGCCTATTAAATTATTTAAAAATAAGTTAAAGCAATATTTAGTTACCAAAGCATACTATAATATAAGTGAATTTCTGTCTGACAAAGACATTAAATTAGTCGGTAATAAGTCTACACATTAATTGAATACTGTTAATTTGTTTCATTGTTTTATTTTATTTATATTATGTTAATAATTTTCATCTAGTTTTTACTTAATGCTACTGATTTGTATAATTTAATTGTTTAGTTGTAACGTCATTTGCAAAATAAATATATCTTTATCAAATATGTATTTCTGTCTATATCTATCAAAAAGCAACGATATGGTACGAATAAAATTGTCTCTGTCAATTAACATGAAACTTATAAATTACGTCAGAATAGAGGCTAGTGGGGCGACCAAACAACCCGGGAACCCTCTACTTATCCCGGGAACTCCGTACCTTATCCCGTGTCGTAGGCCCGGCCCTAGATAAGAATTAATCAAGCCAGGCCGTCCTGCCAGTCAATGAATGCATTTGAGTGGAAAATAAAAATAGAAGGACAAATTGCTTGTGTACTTAGAGAGTCCATTTCTTTGCATTTTATTGTGATAAGTATAGTTAAGAAAGGACACGTGTTGAATTATTTTTCTGCTTAGATTCAGTAGATTTTTTTAATGTCTTGGTGGTAACAAACGCGTTAGTAGTAGACTTGCATTTGATATTTGCAGAATTTCATCAGTGTTACTTTGGACCAAATGATAAGCTGTTGAAAAAATTGCAACTACTGCCAGAAACAAGTCAGCCCACAGCCAACCAACAGAACAGAACAATGATAAAAAATCTCAACACCGACCTCACACAGCACATCCAACACTACCACAGAAATCAACATACGGAACCAAACTAAAAAAAAATACACAAAAATCTGAGTTTTTCATCAAGCGAAATGCATTCGATCGCGGCATATCAAGCAGAGTCCGTCCATTAACGGCACAAGTTTACAAAACACAAAACAAGCGAGGCCGTGCGAGGGAGACGACAAGAGAAACCACTTCCGCAATGAGATGGGGCACTTCCTGTGATTGAGGGCGCCCATCGCCCGCGCTTCGTCCTGCCGGATCGCGCCCTACACTTGCGAAACTTTCTCTAATGTCAAATTAGCTGTACGAGAAAATTGCGTGCTGTTCTCGAGCGCGAGTTTTTGGACTTCGAGGGTCTTATTAGTGAATATGGTTGAAGAAGTCTTTACGCCTTGAAGTTATACAGGTTCCTAGTATTGTAATGCCATTAACGTGTAATAGTGATGGTTAAATGGTCGTTCGATGAATGACAAGGTTCTTTAAGCTAAGTTAAGCTTTCAATAGAAATTATCTCCTCATTACTTTCTCTTTTCTAAGCGATATTGTTCGCATTCATTACCCATTGAGACATCATTCTGAAGACTTCCAGTCGTTTAATGGTCAACACAATTGACTCCTTAAGTATATTTTAATAAAGTGGACAGTAATAGTATCAGATTATCGTTCCTGGTTTAACTGTGTAAATGAAGTCGTATCGTGCACATTTGGCAAATGCGATGGGTACATATTGTGTAGTAAACGAAGGCACGCATAGTAGTGCTGGCTGTGAACACTGGCTCGCCGTGTAATTTCCAGTGCATCCCGTTCTCATCTCTCTCGCTCAGCTAAGTAATGACTTAGATCCATTCCCGGATAAATAGCAAATTGAATGTGTGCCCCTCGTAGTGTGGCGTGCACCACCCCGTCTGCGAGCCAAGCTGCATGTGTGTGCGTGCGGCCTACGTGTGTGTGCACTGATAATGCAAGCTGTATATTTTGGTGATTAGTGGCGCTTGCCTATTAATTCTCCCAGACTTTAAGTACTTTTTGAGATGAGCGATCGTAATGTCTGAGTGAATAATTATTTCCACATGGCGAATACGTTGCAAAACATTAAACTGGAAGTACCACTCATTTTGGAAGAACCGGGATAGTTAAAACTATGTTTTAAAAACTAATTTTGCAGCGAGGCTGGCTCCGTCGATAACCCGCTACTATTTACAATGTTTTTCGTCGGTCGTATTTTTTGGCTTGTTTTACGGTCCACGAATATGAAAAGTTTTGAGCAGCTCTCTCCGAGAGGCGTAAAGGCGGTTTACGACGCGTCTTCGAGTTGAATGCGCCACATGTTAGCGTGTTCCACTGAATTTCCTCGCGGTATAACCCCATTACACGTGCTCTATGACCTGACCATGAAAATTTTAAACGTCTCGCTTCAAACTAAACGGCTCGTTCTCGCCATCGTAAGTTGGCAACGGGTGCATAATGTACAACCCGTATTTGTTGAGGCGAGTGCTTGTGGTTAGCTTAGAACCGACATCTTTTTAAACATTGCACAATGCAATCCCGACTGGGCCAGCTGCAAAAACTCCCGCTCCGGGACAACAAAGAGATGTCCTTATAAATTCTCGATTAAATTTTGGATACGAGCTCCAATGAACACAAATTCCTAGAGTCGGTCCAATAAAGGACGCCGTGCAGCCGCGTTAGGAGGCCATAAACGAACGTATTATCCATGTAAGGCGGAATAGCCGTTGCACAATTAATTGTTTCATTTTGGGAAACAATTCCCGCTCCTCATTCAATTAAGAGCGGCGACTAAGGGGAGTGGGGCGGCGGGGGGGTCGGGCTACCCCGCCCGCTCATGAGACGGACGTATTAATAGCGCCTGCAATATTGATATACTCGTATCGTATCCCACGTACCGCGTTCGAATACGATATTGTTTGTTAGCGAATTCGATTTGTGTCGATCATAAATCTTGCGCCTTATGTTGAATTTAGAGTTGATTGAATTCGCACCGTGGAACGCAAGCGGAAGGAGCGAGTGTCGCACGAGGCCCGCCGGCATAAAGAGTACGCGTTTACGTTTTAATTAGTGTTTCTGGATGAATAATAGAGTAACGAAGCGAGCGATGACGAGCGCCGCGCGGTGCTCAGGTGATACCGAAGCGGGACTCAATTAGCAAAAACACACAGAATTAAGAGAGACAAACATGTCGGGTGGGACACATGACGAGGCGCCCTCCTCAATCCGAATTTTATATTGCGCCATTCATTATTCATTGTGTTTGTCAAGAAAATTACTGTGGACCTTTTAATATAACTTCCCGAGTCGCACAAACGGAGCTACAAATTGGAGTTGTGAACAAGTTCGCTGGAAGTCGCGACTTAACCTTGGCGATTAGAACTCGCGTGTCGAGCTGTCAAACAAATTTAATTAGGTGCTAAATTAACGAGGATCATTGGGCGTAGTTAGTAAATGGTTCTGTCAAATTCACTTTGGCACAGTATTATGAACATTAGTTCAGTATGTTATTCCGTTAATGTAAGGAGAGTATTTAATTTAAAAGATAGCTGCGTCTCAGGGCAGAGCTTTCAAATCAGTGGCGTTGGCTGAAGATTTGAGAGCAATCTGTTAGATTGGTTCATTACGGCCTCCATTAGTGGAGTAATGAGTCGCGATGCATGCCGAAGCGAGTGTGGGACAGACGGGCGGGCGGAAGCTAAGGAATGTTTGTTCCATGGAACTGTTAACAAATAATCGATCCTCAGATAATCGATGAAATCATCGCATACGCCAGAATTTTAAATTCAGTAGTTATAATATCTGAAAGTCTGGCAACTAGTATTTCTAACGGGGTATCGGGTTGCAACATGGTTGGACAAAGGCTAAACAGATGTGAGTTATTATAATATACACAGTTTTAATTCAAATGTAAGTACATACAATAAAATATCAGACTAAACGTAACCTACATACATTGAACCACAAATGCAATTCCAAAATAAAAATGTAATTCACAAAAACTATATTTTTAAATTATTCTACAATAGAATTCAATGTAACACTACAATAAACTGGTAAAACCTAACTAGGTACTCGCTAAATCATCACCAGCGTTCAACCGCCGGGTTCGGCCCGCCAGTCTGCGTCCTACGTAACGTTTAAGCGAAAATTAGCTGCAGCTTGGTGTGGAGGATTTCGAGTATGAATGCAGGTCGGGTGGTGTCCATTAGCCTAATTGGAGACGCGGCAGCACCGCAGCGCCACCTAGGACATGGCCCTTTGTTATACGAGATACTAAATTTGACTGGAATCTGCTAATAGACCGCTGAAAGCATGCGAGAGTTTGATGATTTTAGGTCTTTTGATTTTGTCGGATGACGGAATTTTGTGTTTTGTTTATTTTAGGGGGTAAATAAAAAGTTTTATGGAGCAGTTTTCCCTTTTCAAAATTGTTTTTTTACGTACTTTTATAAAATGCCTATGTGGGTATTTATGTACCTAATTGAGACTAAGCTCGTGTGTTACCAATTAAGAATTTAACTACACATATCACGAACTTTTTTAATTTCAGTTCAAAGTTCGTTAAAATACGTATTGGAACTTAGAATTAATTAACTGTTTAAAACTTAATACATGACTAATGAGAAACCCTAAGTTGCGCTTATACTCATAGCATTACGACAAAAGGTAAGGGGTGGGCGGCAGCTCCTTCTAATTAAATGGTAAACTTTCATGAGTTCCCTCTTCCCCCCGGTCCCGCTAATTAATGCGCCCACGGAAAGCCGCTCGGACGTCTCGCCTTACGACCCTGAGACACTACGTCTTACGTGGACCCGACTCATTCATAACTACTCAACTATATCGAATTCGAGTAATCAAACATTTTAAAAATCAAAATGGATTCAAAGTTTCTTTCGATCTCAAGTACCAATGCGAACACGGTAATCCTTTTAGTAAGCGCTAAAAACTACGTCAGAGGAAGTCAATCCGCGGGCAGGTGCCGGCCGGGCCCGCGGCCGCCGCCGGCTGCTCGCTAAACGTATTGTCGTGTACCGCTTCTGATGTGGTCGAAACTAAACCCCAACTACTTAATTGAAAACCGTAATAGAGAATTCAAATACACGGTATCCCTTTTGATCGCTATATTGGAGGTGCGATGGAAAATTAATTGATCGTCTCGATAATGTGTCGCGTAATGGAATACAATTGTAGTGGATAACCGATATCAAAATGGAAACGCTCGCCGGCTGGAATTTAAATGTGCGAAATTTTCTCTCTAAATAATCCTGAATTAATTCAAATCACTGTTAGTAATAAACGTCTGCGCTAGCGCCGCAGCATCTACTGGGAGCCCGAAGAATACGGTAAAATGTTCCAAGTTTCTTCAAGCAATCAAGGCTTAATACCGTAGTGAAGTTTCAAGTTGGGAAATTATAGGGCGCGGGGTGAGACGCGGGCGGGGCGGACGTCCGCCGCGTGTCATCTCGTAACATCAAAAATGCATTTAAATTCTGCGCAATAAAAAACAGCGGCGGGAAGTTTCACAGCGGCCCGGGGATTGAAGACGCCTGCCTCCAACCCGTGCGCTTTATAGCACTACACAATTCTGTCCACCCGCACTTTACACGATCCCCGATCTACTTACTAATAAAAGTGTTTCAGAAAATAACTGCGATCTGAGCGAGAAAGCGAACCAAATATAAATAAGGCTTTCGCCAAGTCTGTGCCAGGATTGTTAGTACAAGCAATTGCCTCATTGTATCGAAGAGTTCTCCCTACAAGAGTCTCAATAGCTCTCCGGAACCCTCATTTCTTGTTGTTTAAGTTTAGCAGCGCACTCATACTTACTAGTGTACTGAAGCTGAATTCAATCCAGACTAGAAAAAAAAACCTTTTTTGTCTACTAAAGAAAAATATTTTTGCTTCATAGAGGTATATTAGGTAGCAACCCAAGTATGACAGAATATTTACAGAATAAACAAGAAATTGACAGCACGAAAATACAGTAAATTAGCATACACGTGCAGCTGTGTTTATTGAAAGTGCAGAGAGAGTCATAACAGGTGATAACTGCGAGTCGTTCAAAAAAACTGAAGGGAAAATATTTTCCGTGTCCGGGCCGCACTCGTCCCGGGCCGGCTCCCTCGGTCGGCTTGATGCGATAATTAGCCCGCCCACTGTCGGATAATTGCGGGATCCGATATTGTACCGGACATTTCAAGAATTGTTTACAGACAACGATTTTAAGCGTTCGACTTTATTTCCGATTCAATTTTAACGTGATATTTTTGTGGAGCCAATTTATGGTGGATGTTTTTAACTTTAACGTGTGACTAATATAACAATTTAATTATATTGTTTTACTAAAATTAATCCAAGAATAATTAAAATTAATCAAACCACATAATCTGCAAACACAAGGCTACAAACATTCGATAATTACAACCACATTCCATTACCGTTTATAAATTGAATAATATACAAAGGAAACGTCACAATAACGCACTCGCAGTTACAATAATACAAACTAATTACATTGTGACGGGAATTCTTTCATTAGCGAAATGAAACATGTCCGCCGCTGTGACCGAACCACCCTATCAATTACAAAGCAATGCAATTACATTCGGTACCTAATAAGCCACTTTATGGTACACGTGAAATACGACAATTTAACAGGAAATTAAAGTTGGTGCCGCAAACCACGGACGTCATTTCGCAATAGTTTGTCCAATTTATCAGTGTTGAGAGTCGTTAGGAAATAATCGTAATCGAAGCGAGCTCTGCGCTGAACAATATGGACCGATGTCGGCCTCTCTAATTGGCCCTTACCTGGAGCGCACTCGAGAATGATAAAGCCCCCATTAGCCGCCCTATTATTTACCTACTCGTCATTAGCGTAGACTTCATTAGGATAACGAGATAACGGAGCCGGGACTCGAGTACTCAGCCCGTGCAGTATTTTTGGTGTTTTTGAGCGAATTTCATGGAATCCTGACGATCTAATAGATTCTAAGAAAGCGGACTACTTACGCGGAAATGTATAAGAGTGGCAGAGCCCACCGTTTATTCTTGTCCCATTGGCTAATAGTTTGTAGCTTTTACCTGTAGATTAAATTCCTTGCATCTTGTATCATTGTAAGTTTATCCATAATTTCAATAGAACTATAAATCGTATTTTATAGTTCAATATTCCGACTTTAAGTTTTCGTTCTAGGTAGTATTTCCTTCAACTAATTATTATGTCAGGTAACGATAACGAGAGGAAAGGGATCGTTACCCCGATCAGGCGTATTACTCGCGAAGTGGTATGATAACAAGCGGCGTTCGGAAGAATCACCTAATTATTTCCGAGTATTTCCGCGCTTTTCAATGTAAAGTTAAATTATGATGTGCGAATAGGCAATGGGGACCACCCGATTGTCGATAGCGGCATTATAGTGAATGTGTTATTAAGATCGATATCGAGAGCAGGAAAAATGGATGCACCAGCCCTCGGCGCGGTACCACAAAAAACATACCGAATTTATTGTTAATTATAAAACTCCGGCGCGGAACATTAACGCAGAGATGCGATATCCTGATAGCCGCTCGTCTATTTATTTATTATTTAGATATCGGCCGGTGCGGTCACGACTCCATATTGTTTCGCTGTAATGGCATTAATGACCTCGGTTTAAAGTTGAAGTGTTAATTTGATTTAAAATTATGCTCCCGATTACAATCTTCACGTTCAACTTTCGCCCCGAAGCTTTAATTACAGCGGTGATCCCCGATGGAGCCGGCGTGATATGACCCCCTCGCGTTCATAATACGCTCGATGCTAATAAAAGCTGGACATAAACCACATCGGCTAGTAAACCTTGCTGCAATGCAGCTTAATGCACGAGTTGACATTATAAAAGTTAGAATTAATGATTTTAATCTCATTCGCCTTATTGCTGAATGTACGCTTTACGGCGCATGTGTTTAGTGACAAATTATGCAAAGTGTTGGCCGTTTTAATGCAAAGATGCCAGCTCTATGGACGAGGTAGCTGCCTAGATTGCTATCGAAACATTAAAAAACAATTGCACAGCCATGCCTTTTTGTATGTTTGCAGTATATTTCGTTTTAACTGAGTGAGTTCTAAAGTATTTTAAAATAAAAGAGTAAGATAAGAATAATAAACCCTTTATCGCGAATGCTATGAAGTTAACTTAAATGAGCATTTTAAATACAGTTTCTGTTTAACATACAATAGTGGCTAAGGTTTCTGAGACGGTTTCCAAGGTTCACCTCATAACGGAAACATTTGATTCAGGTGTTGACGGCGGCGAATTAAACTCACTGGCTACTATAGGGCAACTAACGCACTGCGTGTTCCTGACTAATGCGCGTTAGCGTATCATTTGATCTACTACTACTATATGCAGCAACGTAGCTGATAACACAATGGAAAATAAATCACGAACTAAGTTCAGTCTATTATAAAAATACTTAAAGTGGCAATAAATTGACCCCGCAAATAGAAAAGTGAGAAACAATTTTCAAATGTAACAAAATTGCCATCGTTAGAAGTGATTATACCAATTACGTTTGATGCTTTAGTGAAAAGAAATGTGCAATATTTTTTACCCTGGAAAATAAGAATTGACGTATCGGGAGCGGGCCGCGGGGCGAGCGGCCGCGGACTGAGTTACGACCGCCGGTACTCGTAAACGTCACATTAATTAGCATGCCCACTAATGAGGAGTTATGGCGCTCTAATGAGAGGACTTGTACTCGACGTATTTATTAACGTACGCCCAGCGACGGCCCGGCCGTTGCTAATCTGATAGATTTACTAACATAACGCAATAACTTCTTTTTAAAGTAAATACTTGTTGGGTTAGCAAGGTCCCGTCATAGCGAGCTGATTAAAATTCTGTCATAATTTGTTCTGGCGCAGATAATGAAGACACGGTCCTTTTGTACAACCCGTTCCCGTGATTGAGATAAGTGTGATTCGATGTTAAACAAAACCGTGCGAAAGAACAAAGCGCGCGTTACCCCCACAATGGAGGGGTGAAAAAGACGTTAATAATATTCGTCAAAGCACTCTGGTTACATTAAATCAATTTGCCCTTTCCGCGCGGTAAGTAGCGAACGGTGTAATTGATAAGTTCAAACCCTTGTACCGAGAAGGCTACAGTTTGGCACTGCCAACATTCTGGCTGAGTTTCCACGTCACGTGCTGCCATCTTTCTTCTCTTTTATACAAATGAAATCTGTGTCGGTGTATATGTTTAGAAATGGGAACTACTTACTGCCCACCAACTGTTCCTAGGATCTAAACTTTGTAACTAGATCTTGATACTTGTGCAGCCTATCTCAACTGATTTATTCAATGCCGCTGCATACCTTTGTTTAAAATCAATTTGAAGAAAGCTACTGAGAAAAACTAAAGATTAGTTTATTTTCTAAAAAATCCTCTATCATCGAAAACTTCCATACAACTTGTCATTATTAAAAAGTATCAAGACTTCCTCAAAAGCGATATAATACAGACTCAATGCATTTAAAATCATAACTGGCCGATTATAAAATAACGATACCTAGAGGTATAATGACGAATTATCGACAAAAGAGCGTCCAAAAGTGAAAGCTCTCGACCAATAACCGCCAGGATCGCACTCGTTTAATAAAAATTAAATCGCAGATTGTTTTCAATGCTCGATAGCTGTAATTTGACGTTGGTTTATTTTCATTGCCACGAGTGTTGTGAAAAAGTAAACTTTAAACGCGGAGTTAATCGAGGGAAATGCTTCATTAATATTGGAATCAGAGTAAGTGATTACAGTTTGATGTTATCTATCATTGTGCATTGTGCTTTTTACGGCTGTTCCCAAAATTCCATGTGTTGTTTTGCTTATAGTTATCGGCACGGATATTGAGCCCTGACCTTCACCTGCGCAGAAGCGATTTATTGGTTTATTGCCTTATGTGTACAGTGCGCAAAGCGATCCCCACCCTTCCACCGACAGCTCAATAACCGTGCCGATAACTATACTAGAGTTGGGAATTTCAAATTACTTGTGTGGGGCTAATGTCAACCAAGGGGTATCGGGTTGCCCGGGTAACTGGGTTGAGGAGGTCAGATAGGGCAGTCGCTCCTTGTAAAGCGCTGGGACTCAGCTGAATCCGGTTGGACTGGAAGCCGACCCCAACATAGTTGGGAAAAAGGCTCGGATGATGATAATGTGTGGGGCTAATATCAAAATTCTATGTCTAGTAAGCAAATCAATAGATAGATAGAATATTTATAGCTGTTTGGATTTATATGTGCTTTTGTACGATGTTTGATTCAATATATTCTTTAAATAAATAGGTATAATAAGACTTCTTGAATGGAAATGTTTCCGATATAATGCTAAATAGGCATATCATAGTCATTATTACATAAAATATAATGATCAGTTCTGGTTTATTTCCATTCTTCAGTGGTAATTATGTAGTATGTAAATATATAAAGTGTACTACACTTTCGATACATTATTGTGAACGTATCACTTAGATGGAATCTTTAAGAAAAACACTCGTTAAAAGTCTTTTACTTATCATACGAAGCAATAGAAAATGGCTTATATTTATTTCAGTACCTTTTATTACGTCTAATTGTATGTAAAATCCTTGAATCGATACTCCCATTCGACGGCCCACGCGACTTTAGAGGATGGCCCAAGTGGAAGGCCTAATTGTATTGCTCTATCAATATTTAATCTGTAATCATGTGTATGTATGGCTGCATGTGTGTATGTATGTATGAATGGCATCATAAAGGAGTGCACCGGAACAGATCGCACGACAATATCCTAATTCACTCGCGCGAATGTAATCCATTAGTGTTCCCTCCTCGGGGCACCCCCCGCGCGCGCCTCACCCCCGCACCAGTCTGTCATTCATAAACCTCCATATAATTTGTATTGGCACATGTTTCATATGACTAATGGACGAGGGCACATTAAATATAAAAACGACGTACGCTTATTGGTGTTTACAAAACTGAAACAAATTTTTATTTTGAAATGTATGAGACTAAGAGATATTTGTGAAGGAAAATTCTTGGTAAGGATGAATTAAACTGAGGCAGCCTTGGCTGTGCTAAAAGGCCTACTCTTTTAATAAAACCTTATTTATGCTTATTACTGTCTGCTCCTACGCATCTTTACGTATCATTTACTAATGAAGAGAATTCTGTGTGTACAATTGTGTATGTCATTCTCCTAATGTGACTACTTTTTTGTAACTTTATGCTTGTTCGTCATGTTACAAACTTTTTCGTAATTAGTGTCACTGGCATACATCGGTTTCGTATATTACAGATTATGTTATAAATATTATGTTGCATATTTTTGAAATGTTCCTAAATATTCCTTTTTTGTGAAGTTTTTCATTTTATTTAACAATAATTGTGTTGCGGGTCTTTCGATCCTTTCTTATATTTTAGGTACTAATGATGCGGAACTTTACAATACTGAACACTACGGTGAAACAAGTATATTTCGAACACTACCATTGTAATGACGTATACCTACAGTAAAAGGCAGATGTTACAGTTCTTATACCACAAGAAACTACATAATATTACCTGGTTAATTTAAAAATATATAATAAACATAATTATGAGGCTCGTTTTAAACACGCTGGCTTCATAACGTGGTGTTTTTATTATGAACGTTATAATAAAATTAAAGCTAATGTGTAGAGCGGGTCGTACGAAGGCAGGTAGTTTTATTAATTATTAAATTTAGCCTATTAAGTGCAAGAATTACGACCGCGTTGGACAAAACATCTTGTTTCAACTCCGTAATGTTATGTTGATCAAAATAATGGCCGCCTTTTATAATTATGATGATAAGCTATCATTAAATAATAAAGTTTTTATTTTAAGCATTATACATTTTATTTCAGATTTAAAAATATATATGCTTATTGTTATTTTATTTTTAGAAACTACCTACATTAAAGATTACTTACCGCATGAATTCTTGGCTTTTACAAGCCACAAAGAGATACATATTTATTCAACCAATATATTTTGTAGAACGAATGGAACGCTTAAAACGAATAAAAACCAAAAGAACATATTGAGATGAGAGTGGGATTTCTAGGAATTTCATGATTTGACAATCTGTATCCGACATGGATTACAAACGATGGTGCCCCATTCAAGGAACGTAAAAATAAACAGACTGCCTCAACAATATTAGTGTGTAGATACTATCTTTTATGATCTATCAAAGCATTATACTTACGGCTTAATATGAATAAACTACATTACTTTAAAGGAGTTATACATATTTATAATTAAATTATTCTAATAATATATTATACGAGTTATTGTATCATCTATACTAATATTATAAAGCTGAAGAGTTTGTTTGTTTGTTTGTTTGTTTGAACGCGCTAATCTCAGGAACTACTGGTCCGATTTGAAAAATTAGTTAGATAGCCCATTTATCGAGGAAGGCTATGGGCTACTTTTTATCCCGGTACGGGAAGTAGTTCCCACGGGATGCGGGTGAAACCGCTGGCAGAAGCTAGTCATTAATAACTGTTTAGATTAATGACAAATTCGTACAAAAGAAGCTGCAATTTATTACCATTTTTAAACCTGGCTACACTTTAATGACCACAAACATTATTAAAAATTAAAATAAAAAGAACAAAAAACATTCGAACATTTAAATACTGTTCGTTCAATTCTCGAATCCGAAAAAAGAGTATTTTGTTGAAATTTTTCATCCATTAAATGTGTGCTCTTCCCAAAGCTTTAATACACTTAGGTACTGGCTGCGTTTTCAGAAAAATTAAAGAAAGTAATCAGTGGAATTACGGCGGCTACTAAAATATGTATTCGTCATAAAAGTATGCGCCGACTTCTGTCGAGGATAAATATTCATTATGACGGATCGTGTAGCGTTTTAGCGGGATTAAACGCTATTAACCCGCGTCGCTATGCTCTTAGCTAAATCAATCGGTCGGAGTATCTGTTGTTATGTATTCTGTGTTACAATGTGTGCTCGCTCTCCAGGCCAATTACTTACATTTCTTGTGAATTATGTATTTAAGATTTTTAGACTTAGCATCTTTGAGACACGCACAAACTATTATTGTATTGCTGTAGACTTTGACAGAAAATAGGTTTATAATGGTTCATATTTTATACAATAAATACAATTAGTTAATATGAAAATAATGACGCACTTACTGTTACTTTCTTATTTAGGTTAATTAGCATGATATATTAGAGCTTAGTTATTTTTCTTCAGTATTTTTTTCATATCTTGATACTAATTTATTTAGTTTGAAACATAAATCAAACTGCCGTCTAGACTATAAGCGTTCTAAAAATTGCGTAAAACATAACCAAGAATATAATCTTCATGCTTCGCTATTTTTTAGAACCTTGTTTGTTATAATGAGCTTATTAGTATTCACGTTTAAGTATAAAACTGTTATAAAAGCGGAATGTCACGGAGGCATTTTACGCGTGTTTTATTATAAACAAAAATATAAAGTGTATGTATGTCTAATCTGCGTTAAGACGTGTTGTGGAGTCGTCGTCACTCACTCAATATGTATGAGCGGCTGTAAACACCAATGCGGGGGTTCGCTTCATCCGCCCGAGAGCTCTCATTCGCCTCTAATTAATTACTCAACTCAGTTTCAATTAAATTAACTCGAGATCGGGGCATCGACACGCAATGAATCGATGCCAGCCGCGATTCGATTAAGATCGTTAATACCGATCAATTTTACTCGTTAGTTATCAATAAAGTTATTAAGCGAGCCGCGAAGCCCCTACGCAAACATGCAATGCCAGGTGCAAGTTGTGCTTTCATGGAAAAGGGTACAATGATGATTGGTTTGTGAAGTTGTTAAGTGGGAAATGATTTAGATAAATGATAGGGCTATATTTGTAGCTGGTAAAAAAAGGAATGAAGATATTAAAAATGCACGTTGGGGTTGTAGAATTGAAATAGTAAGTAGTTGCGACATGATTCGGTGACACGCAAGGAATACGCAGGCTTGCGTCATTCAGACTAGCGTGATGCTTGGCTCCGTGACTTGCTGTCACATCAATAATTTGTGACGTCTTCAGTTCGTTGCAACGGGCTAAAGAAACGCAAAGGAAACTAAAGCTAAGAATGATAACCTAACTAAATAAAGCAAAATAACTAAAAAAATATATGTTCTGCCTCATTTACTCTTTTTTCTCGTACCTTTTCTATAGATGAGCATACTTAATTCATTAATTTCCTCATGTTTCAGGAAATCTAATTAAATCTGTCTTAGGTGTAAATTCTTCGCTCAATATTCGACATGCGATCACAGAATCCTGTATGTTTGACACCAGAATCTGTCGATACTGTTTCTACAGTTTCAGAATCCGACAAATGGATCGGTCAGTTAGGGTTGCCAGTCATGTCGTGTCATGTCCACGTGACGGAGAATGTTCACACCAAACGTATTGACATATGCGCTTGACACGCTTCCTCGTCAGGGTTAAATGGCATAAATCTGGTGCCTTTAAGAAAGTCGTCTCAGAGGGTACTAACGAACTTTACGTATCGAAGGACTGTTTTGGAAAATGCGAAGTTTTTAAATAATGACTACATTTTGAAAACGAGTGACATTTTGATTAAAAGGGTAAATCGTAAACTTATTCTGTTTCATCTGCTAATCGCAAATTCTGTGTCAAAACTCCAACTCATTACAAACGTTACTATGACGCTTTTGATACATTAACTTAAAATTTGTATCTCAAACACGGCGTTACACTAAAACTAAATTGGCCACTCGAAACAAGTTGAACCGAGTTTAAAACTGCGCCCTTAGCGGGGAGGGGGCGTTTTAATTACGGCGTTTAAGTAAAAGCGACGCTGCGTCTAGTCTAGCTAGCTGCATTACACAGATTCAGCCACCAAAAGCCTTCCACTTAGCTAATGAAACATGTTCGCGTATAGTGTTTTAAGCGGCGTCGCAGCCAGAGCCGCACTGTGCCGACCGTGCGCATTGTGAGCGGACGCCAGCGGCTTCGGCGGACTCGTCTCCGCAAATCCTCATTTACTTGCATTATTTTAATGGAACTATTGTGGGCGGATGTCCTTTGTCGCGTGCGGATGCGGATCCGGCGCACCGGGCTGTGGGAAATGTGCCGGTGCATAAGTGCATCACCGCTCTGCCCCAAATTGTACCGCCGATCCCAAATTAAACGGCAGAAAGCTCTGTTTCAATTTAGCGGATTTGAATAGTTGCTCAGATTGCGGAGCCGCAGCGGGATCTGGGTTTATTGTACACGTTACGTCTATAAAAATAGAAAGAAGAAATAACAACGTATCCATTTAACTAATTAAGTGGGGCGAGTTGGTTTCGAGGCCACGCAGCGCGTCCGCTGAGAAATCCCACGGACCTCTAATAACTGGCTTCCCTAATAAGCTAAGAGGTTGTCTTACTCGTATAAAAATGCAATCGGCGGAGCGAAGGCCCGGCGACGTCGTTCAAACTTTTCAAATTTTCCACCAGCCCGACGGTATTAATTTTAAATTAGAGCCAGAGACGTAAATTGTCTCCACATGTGAACGACTCGCGTTAATTAAAGTTTTCTTTATATTTCATGTTTTATTCTAATGTACGTATTAGAGTATTAAACTTTTTTATGTTCCAGATAAATCTGATTTTCTTGTCGTTTTTATTCGCAATGCATAATGGCTAATGAATTAGTGAGCTTTATGCTGTGGTTCTTTTATCAAAGTTAGGTTATTAGTTGGCTGTCTGTAAATACAATGAAACAAAGATTTAATTTCGATAATGGAGTATTAATATCGTGTCGTATCCCCACTGTTGGAGGCACGCGTTCACTTAAGTCAAGCACACACAGTCGACTGGCACTTAACATGATCAAGTCGTGACTGAATTACGAGCGCGTATGGTTCATAATGTCGGTCTCGCAAGTGGCCACGAGCTGTTTCACACGACTGACCGTATGATTTTTCATGATCATAGAGTGGGGAGTTGGGGGCGAGTGTGCACTAAGCCTTAGTGTCACGACGTGATTAATTTCTAAACCTCCTGACGCCTTAACTACCTTCGTAATAACTAAACTAGACACGAACCCAAGCCCAATGAATAAATTAAATACTAATTTCTTGACATACTTTGTTTGAAGCGGATTGCCTTGCGAGTAATTACGGTTATATTTTTATTAAGGTTCTGTACCTAAGGAGAAAGTAACGTTTCATAAAAAATGTAAGTCGGAGTATTTTTCATTACTTTTTGATTCTGCGTACTAAGTTAGGACAGGGAATTGTGACCATCTGTGTTACCAGGAAGATGATGCATTGACGTCAATGAATTAACTTGCCGTCCTTATATTGACTTGATCTTTTTGGTATACAGCTAAGATTAATGAAGCACTTTTATAAACGGGTTGTAAAAACATTCCAATTACAAGACCGACATAACAACGATTACTTAGAGCATATCTTGGACCTCTTAACACCTCGAACAAGGCGATAAAATTCTCCGTATTTATAAAATACAGACGTAATTGCACACGTAACACTGGTATCGATCTAAATTGTTTATTTTTTACAGCGTCAGTTGAAACGGGTAATTAGTGTGGGAGTGATTAGAGGTGAGAGCAGCTGATCGGGCGCGGCACGCAACGGTAGCGGGTTCGACGCCCGGCCCGCTCTCACGCAGGGCGTTCGATCAAACTACCTTCAGTAAAAATTGTAATGTAAACAACCCTGTCTTACTTTGTAGAGGAAAATTTACGAACAGCAAATTGACCATGATTATTGAAATAACAGAGTATCTGCAGTGTTGGTTTTGGGCTTATTGGAGCAGTTAAATTTTAAAATATTTAAAAACTATACGAACATTTTCAGTTTTTAATCGTTAACACGTTTAGACGATACTTGCATAATTAGAAGCAGTTGGTTTTCAATTATCGTTTCACACTACAGCTCTTCGGACACTATAATTGGTACTTATAGTACCTAAACATTTAAAGAACATTTCGGAAGCGTCACGGACTCGTACAAAGGTACACAGAAGTAGCGTGCTGCGCCGCACAGTGCAAACGACCCCTTAGCTCGCGTGCCACAACCGCTTTGAAGCCGATTGAATTAGATAGACAATAGATATCAGTCATCAATCAAAACGTCCAAAAGTTTAATTGTCGAAAGTGAATTGTTTATGATCGACGAGAATACTAAAACCTCTCACGGTACAAACTCGTTAAGAATCGACAAAAAGTAGAAGATCTCTCTAACCTGTCCAGTGCACTACATTAGAACATCGAGATCAGAGGGACGGACCTCGCCCGCAGCAGCCCTTTGTGGAAAGATTCCCGGAGCGAGTGCGAGGGCACTTTGATGTCGAGCCCGCCAGGTAATTTGGAAAAACGTTATTTAATTAACTTTCGACAAGTCGGCGTAATCGTGTTACAAAGCCGCTGGTGAACGGTCAAGTCTTTGAGCCACGGGCTACCGGCTGTTCCACCGGGACTTGATTTTTACGCCAAACATACCGACCATAAAGGCGCTGTCATTTTCAGGTGTTTTCCAATTAACATCGCGCCTTTGACCACGTCCGCACAAAGTTATAACTACAGCCTTTGTTATTACCCGTGTAGTTTTATTAAAGGGCGGCGGTGTAATAGAGACGCGCTTTTGAATAATATGCGAGCGGAATTAATTCAATTTATTGGCTCACAAAAAGCAATCACTTTATTTACACATTTTTGACATGTTTTCTTTGAAGTGCGTGGTGTCACTTTACTAACATCCAGTTGTTTAAAGAGGCGTTGTGGCGTGTCAAATGTTTACGAGTCTGACCAGAAATTGTTAGTTCATTAACAGGGTTGGTACAATAGTTTTATGAGTTGCCGAAATAAGTTTGGTAGTGTTTAAACTTCGGAATTGGTTAGCGGTGCATTTTGTGTGAGCGCCGTAAGCAAGTCCGGGGCGAGACGAGCCGGCGCCTGCGGCGGCCGGACGACGCTCCGCTCCACGGGATAATTAACTGTGCGAACTATCCCCTTGTCCGACAAGTACTGCAATTAGAAATTTGCTTTAAAGCGCTAATAAATATCATTAACATTTGAGCCTTGGTACTCTGCCACAGTATGGCTGCCACTTTCATTATACGTAAATGAAAACACCATGGAGCTTTTAATCAATGGAGAATTTATACGCATCTCACCCTGGCAACTTTTAGGAAAAAAAAATATAGTGACATGGCCACGTGTCAGTTCGCACTTCATTTGTTTTAGACGCTTCAAGATAATTTATAAAATGTGGTGTACATTTTCGAAGTGCGTTCCGTTCGGTAACCTCATCACATAAACAAAGACACTCTTTGTGCGTGGTTCATTGAACAGATTAATTGTATTTCTTCGCCACTTCTATTTGCGGAGTTCATATGTGAAATCATTTCAATTAATTAATACGTCTTTCAACGAAGATATTGCGCATTTGTTGTAAGATGGATGTGGGAGTTTTCTTGTAAGACAGGTTATGATGGAGAAAATTATTGTAAAACTTAGGATGAGAATCTACTATGATAGTTTTATGAAACACCTTATTCGTATCATGAAACTATTAAAACCATAATTTTGCAAGAACTATAGGTACAGAAATCCAAATAGAATCCTCACCATTAAACACATTACAACCGTTCTAGGAAACGAAATACATTTTCGCAGCAGCCCGAGCATGTAGTATTTCAATAATTATGATCGCCACGCTGTTCTGTAGCCGCTACCTAATCCGCTCGCACTGAGTGGTCGTGTCGTGAGTGGAAATGGTTTCTGCACAAGCCCTCGCCTTCATCCCTCTGTTTCGCTTATGATTCGTGAATTTTTAACACGTCTGAGAGGACTGGCTTTGCAACGTTGCTTTAAAAAAATATTGGTATTGGCTTTTAGAAATATGGTATGTAAAATGTTTTTGATTAGCCTCTTTTTGTCTGTGGTGTTTGGGACGAAGTTTTTATGTGGTTGGCGAAGTTAAATTTCTGGAGTAACTGTCCATCTTTTGAACGTTATTCTCACATTGTTTGGGACAATAATAAATA
Source organism: Helicoverpa assulta (assembly GCA_963856015.1). Classification (NCBI taxonomy): domain Eukaryota; kingdom Metazoa; phylum Arthropoda; class Insecta; order Lepidoptera; family Noctuidae; genus Helicoverpa; species Helicoverpa assulta. The sequence goes on from CAWLCW010000008.1 coordinate 4,761,175, forward strand.
ATATTTTTTATATTTTTAAATGTTATTTATTTTTAGTATATTTAATATTTAAAAATGTAATTTATATGTATGAAAATGAATAAGCCACAATTGATCAAATAATATCTATACATATAAGGTATGCTAGAACTAGGTGGTGGTGTAGTATGCGAACATACTAGATACTAGGGTTTTTTAGGGTCTTTTATGAGGCGTTGTGACACTGCGGCTACGTAGCAGTGCTACGCGGGCTACGGATCCCAAATAGGCTACGCATGCACTCACTTTCAAATTAATTATACTTGCGTGCGTAGCGTGCTCAAAGCATGCATTACACGTGCGTAGCGTGCTCATGCAGTGACTTACTATGAAGACTACGAACGTCCTACTAGGCACGTAAAACAGCTGACGAGTTGATTCATTCGCGTTTGTTTCCCAACATATGACAATGTACACGTGTTAGTATTACAGTTGGTAGTGTTGGTACACTATACGCTACGTGCCAGCCACTTTACGAGCAATGTTACTTTTATCTCTCCGCCTCAGTTAGCTGCAATAGACAATAGCAAAGTACGCAGTTACACGACAAACGACTGCTTAATTAAACCGTTACAGGCTAAAATTGCTTTTTATCAACACTTTCCGTTTAAGACATGTAAGTAGGTGAAACTTTTTAACCTTTTTCTTGTGTTGTAGTTATCTACTATTGTATTAGGCCGTTGATTGGAACTGAATACATACAGAATACATGGTTAGTTAACCTATAATTAAAACCTAACCTATCATTTTATTTTTAGTGTTGATACTTGGTTTACTTATTGTCTGTCTATTGACGTAAACTTTATTTATATAGTCAAGGAACTTGTTATACCTGTTTCGATGACGTCATATTATGTAAAGTAATAGAAGCATGTGAATAAAATTTTACGATTTTGTCTCTCTATAAGAACTTCTTTTTGCATATTTTTTCGAAACTTGTCGTTGTAGGTGAACATTTGAGATAGTTATACAAATACTTCTAACAACGATAAAACAATTAAAATTGAAGTCACACCGATATTCCCCAATTACGTCACCAAATTACGATCTACGTACAGAAGTGGAAATACCGATTTCTGAATACTCCATTGAATTGGCAATTCACCGCGGTGTCAATCAACCCGCCCCCCGGCAGACAATAATTAACGCAATTAATTAAGTTTAGGAAATACCTTAATTAATGATCACGCTAGTCACGACGTGTAAGTTTTTGCCGACAAAGGTCAAGCGTGAACCCGCCCACGAGTTAAACCTTCGAGGGTTTATTAAAGAATGTTGAGGCGCGGCCAATGATCCATTCGGGTAATCGATTTATGGTCGATTAAATTAATGATTGTGTTTCGGTTCAATAAAAATGTTCGTTTTCATTTGTAAATTGTTGAGGATTTGGACCTGTCAAACTCCCCATTTATTGAAAACAATTACGTACAAGAATTTCGCTTCAGTCCAAATCTGTGCGCAAATGGAGTTGCTATATTGTTCCCAAAGTGAAAAACGGATTCCTTAACCTTATGTGGTGGTCCAAAATTGTGGTATTAAATGCAGTATTCGCGACATACCTCCTCGTAGTCCTTATGTGAGTGTTGCGGCGCCTGCGCGCGCGCAGCTGGTGCTCATTCGCGCGAGCGACGCGGGCGCCCCACTTTGTTCTTGCGCATCGGCGCGCCCGGCGCCCCCGTCGCGTTCGCGCCCTTCATCAGCTTCTGCCAGTCTTGCTCGCACACTGGTACGCCCGAGAGCAAGTAATACCTGGAGAAATAGATACTTTGTAGGGAATTTATTTAAAGTTAACGTTTGGGTGTAAGGTGGTAAACCAACATCTTCCTGCCCCAGTTGCCAACAACCTCACTAGCTCGTGCTGTTCTTCGCCGAAAGACGGACGAGGCTTTGGCAATGAACTAGGTGGGACATTAAATGCCTTGCTCAGAGAAGGGCAGCAGCATCTCCTCAACTAAAGAATATCCCACACTGCGCTCAATAACATGCTAGTCCAGCACAGTAAGTATGAGCGAGTATCCCCAGCTTGCTGGAGAAAGGCCTCCTTTGGCGGTGATCGTTTTATGACTGTGGCAACGAATGTTTACCTATCCTATCTCTTGGATAGTGACCTATCCTATGTACTGACCTATCGCCCTGCATGAGGTGTGAGCCGCATTTGGAGCACGCGAAGCACTTTATGTGAAATACGTGGAGCGGCTGCTGTGGCGCGTTCGTCCTCATCACGAACTCGCTGGCCGGGATGGCCTGCCCGCACCCCGCGCACGCGCCTCCTGAACCGAACATTCTGGAACAAGACAGCCTTATTTTAACTTGCTTTAGAAGCTCAAATACCCCGGGCCCAGGGAGGGGACAACAGCTCAATGTTGAGACAGAACTGTTTAGTAGGAAAAGGTAGACCATTTCTCGGTAGACCATAGGAGATGAGGAATCATCTCTCCATTTTCCAGTCTACAGAAAGGAGGACAGAGGAAGGGAAAACCACTCAACATTGGGACAACATGAGCCATAATTATAAGCACGAATATACTACTTGTCTAGTCATTTAATTATGCTATAAATCACGGGGAAATCCGAGTGTGTTGAAAGAGGATAATGTGGACGATAACTAGTGTGGGACATTATTAGCTTAATCTCAAGTAACAAACATGATAAAATATAAACAACATAAATATAGCTACACAGTATATTAAAAATAAATATTAAATCAAACAAAAAACTAATTTAGACCCCACTTTTCTAGTTAGCTAATGAGAACGCGAACTAATTACAAGTATTGAAATATTCTCTAATGAAGTTGGAGTATTTTAAACGACCTGCGCTCTCAGAATGTTTAAATTGAAGATTAAAATGATCGACATCCGAGGTACTAAGAGCTAACAATTTTAACAAGCTAGCTTCAATCCGTTAAAATGCCACGATTATTGCTCGTTAAGCTTTGATAAATGGATAATAAAGTAACGACGGTGACTATAAATCACTCAAATATATGTCGGCGTCAGGATCCGACATCGTTAAATAAAACAAAGAGGTCTTCACACAGTCACTTGGTTTATTCCAATTAACACAATATTAGTCACTACAATTAATATTAACGAAATAAATTATCACGTGGGAGGTGTGCACTCCGCAACGGTTGGTGAACGAATGACCCGAGTCGTGCGCGCGCGCCGCTTTATATAAGGTCCACCGTTGACAGATCGACGGTTGACACATCGACGGTTGACACATCGACGGTGGCGCCGTCACGGCCATGCTGACATACGCTCGTCCTCGAGCGTCTTCTGAAAACAAGACAGCAAACTGCTCGATCATCCTGACATACTTAGTCACATCAAATCAAGTCAAATCAGTCAGTCAAATCTTTAAGTTGCGAGGTCAATCACAACAGATTTAAATGAGCTGGTCCGGCAAGCCCTTTTTTACAACCAGAGACTGTTAAACCCTTCTCATCAGTTTTACAACCGGAGACTGTTAAACCATTCTCATCGGTATTACAACCGGAGACTGTTAAACCATTTTTTTTTTTTCTCTCATCTTTTTCTTTTTTTTAGCTTACTTTTTTTTCTTACTTTTCCCCCCCTTTTTTCCCCTTTTTCTTTTCTTTTTTTTTTTTTTATAAAACCTCACAGTCTACACAAAATAGTCAGTCACCAGAACGGGTCGTAAGACCCGTTAAGGCCAGCTCTTAACAAGACTCATTTTGTCACACGTCGTGGAACATTGACCCAGAGAGCCAGTACCTAAAATCAGTTACACCAGTCACGTGTCAGGGCAGTCCCCAAGGTTTGTCACACTTGTCACATGTCATGGAATACGGCCCCACGAGCCAGTTCAGTTAAGTTAGTTACGTTAAGTTAGCCACCAATCATCACTTTCTGAAGTCATGTCAGTCGAACATCATGATCATTCCTGAAGTCGTGTCATATAAGTACAGGTCAAAGAACATGAATTGAAATTTGTCACTGTCACCGTCATTATTAGATGACACCTTATACCTTCCATGATCGTGAGCCGCCGTCTCGGCCTCCTCAGTCCTTAGTTGGAATACAAGCCACTTCAAGTAAGCCTACACGGGCACTAGGTATGTTACTACAGCACTTTTCGAGTGCTCTTACTAGTACTCGAATTCAATATAAGATGGTTTCAAATGAACCTTAGCGATTTCCTATAAAATTTCACGACACTAGTTGCACGGGACCATACAGTTGTTCCCATGGAGAATAATCGGCAAGAAACTCCATAGAAGATACCTATCATATTGTTCGTACTCATCATTATCTACGTCTATTACAATTAAAGCAAAAGCCCTAGAAATTCCTATGCAATTGAGTTTCGGTTTCTTCCGCTCAAATTAGACGAACAAAATCATCTTCAAGAGGAATCTCACTGCTGTCACTCCAAGATTAAAACGCTCTGTTTTGTCGAAGCTATTTTCCTCCTAAATCATTCCGTTTGCTGTATCTCGAATTTCTACCTACGACTAAGCAGAGTCTCCTAGATCCTCGCTAGATCTGAAGACATCGTTCTCGTAGAAATAAAATATAAGCTCGATTGGTATACGGTACGTTGCACTGAACCTGGTACTATTTGCTACTCAATCAACATGAACAACAACGATCTGAAGAGAGTGACAGGTAGTGGATAGACGCGGGCTGCCCAAGACCTGGATGGATGACGTTCACTGGAAGAGACTTACGTTCAACAGGGGGCGGCCATAGACCGGTATGATGATGATTATAATGAACTTCTATGAGCTCGTCGCGCAACGTTCGAATAATTCTCTACAATCGCAAATAGACTTACTCCCCTGACACATCCTTCCTACGCAATCATGAGCTGCACTACCACCAGTTACGGATTTCATGAACAGCAACACCTTTCAAACGAAGAAACCGGTCACACCAGCTGCCAAGCATGAAATAAAAGAAAGATCCAACAGGTAGTCCGACTTTCAAATTGTAAATTACAATTACGATTGTCACTCACACGAACGCCTTCTACTCGACAGGCTTTACATGACCTTTGTGTCCCTTAGCCGACTTATCAGCCCATCCTGGTTTTCTAGGAACCACAGTAACACGACACTAACTGTACTCACACAGATTTACACGAGTCTCTTCCTGATCACCACGCTGCTATCGCACAGGCCAACGGGTCTTTTCCAAGTCACCCTGACATAAGTACAGCATAACACAATAAAATCACTAAGTAGGCGTAAGAAGTAACAACACCTTGCCAACAAATCTATAGTCTGACGTATAATTGAATTATTCTATGTAACTGAAAGATATTAATCAGAACCCGTGGACCTAGTTCTCAGCGTCGGTGATTCCACTAGTTAACTACTACTGACAATAATGGTGTGCCAGCTGATTGTTGACCACGGCGGTCGTATAATTAGCCCTTATTACGAGATCAGCCAGCCGCGCACATATTATAGTGCGCAGGCATCCGCGCAGACACAGATGTACCCCACTCCCTCAATCTCATAGCGACAGCCCAACACAACCAGAGAAAAACCACAAGGAGGACCGACATCAATGTGCTCTCCAATGAAGGGTGCGTCAATCAGCATCTTCCAGGCTCCGGGCTGCCTTGTGAAAATTTTCAAAACCAGCAAAGCGAATTCGTCCAGACCCGAGACCCCGCGCACAACAGTCGCACTACGTGGCAACTAAACCAACGACGCATTTCATATCTACCAATACCACTAGTCAACGAGGCAGTTCCACGTTTAATAACCTCGTTTTACTTCTCTCAAGGAAATTAAACAAACTTCAAATGGCCTCGATTAGGTCTTTAACAAACAATCTAGGAGACGTCTAGTTCTCAAAAGCTACACCTAGAGCAACCGAGTACCAAACTTTCACAGGTAACAAATCAAACTCTACATTTCATAAAATCAATAACCAAAACTCTAGGTTTCTCATTCGTGGCCTATGGCTACTATTAGCCCACACACGCACGCTCATCCCAGGATCGCCGGGACCGCCAGTCAACCATTTGACTCTCTATGATCTCTACAAGACCCGACCTCCTTCCACGCACGACATTACTCAATGACTCTTCTTACTCAATGTGCCAACATAGTTAAGTAGACGTCATGTCCTTTGTCACCCTATCGTCAAAGTCTGTCTCTTGTTGTCAGTCGTCAAACTCTGTCCACGCCGCCACGCGGCCAAGTCACAACGCCAACTCTCATGGCTCCACACACGCCGCCTCGCGGCCAAGTCAAATAGTCAAGTCCCACTGGACTGTGCTAAGCGACATGGGTAGAGTCACCAGAACCTACGACCAGTTAAGGCCAGCTCTTAATATGACCCCCATGCCGTGCTACAGCGTCCCAGCGAGCACACACGAAAGTCAGTCACAGTTAAAATACGTCGTGGATCATCGACCCTGAGGGACAGTCCCTGTCATTCAATCAGTCATTCACCAGTCACACTAGTCATGTCATCGGCCCTACGAGTCAGTCCCCACAGTCCACCTAACCCGTAACGGTCAAGTTAGTCGCCAATCAGATTTGTCAACGTAAATGTCATCACATGATACTTTCTAAATTCCATGGTCGTGAACCACCCTCTCGGTCTCCTAAGCCCTTAGTTCCTAGTTACATTAGAAGTCGCAGTAGTAAAGTGAACCCACAAGTTCTCAAGTTTATAAATGTCGTAAGACAAATAACCTCAACATAAAGCAAAAATGGATCGGTCTCACCGGGTTTCCACTCAACGCGCATGATGATGCGCACATCGCTATGGCGCGCAGTTCAGCAAGGCTTTCGCGGACGTGAAGCCACGGAGATGCACGAGCACCAACACTCCGACCTCGCGATGACACGTCGGGCTCCTGGCAGGCAGCTGGGATGCTCCATTCAACGTCGTAATTTTCTCTCCAAATTGCACAATCACCGTCATTTTTTGAAACATGAGAAAAAAAAAAGACAAATTCGGTTAATTTTCTAGCATACCTTCAATAACTAGTTTGACATGTCACAATGGAAATCGATACCATTACCATAACCATGGTTACCATACTTGTACCTTCGCTGAAGTTCTTAATCAATTTTCTACCATCAAAATTCTGATGTTTCCTTATTTTGTTTTCTGCCTACTGGAAAACATGGTATTCAGCATGTGCCTATCGTGCACTCAGAAATCCAGAAAGTTTGTCTTCACGTGGCGAATTCTCTCGAAACTAATCCACCAACGGCCGCCACACGTCACTCCAAACGAGCACATCACTTTTTCACTTTTTGAACAATGGCATGGCAATCCTTAACACATGTGGGCATTTGGATTGCATCCCACTTCTGATGTCGGCGTCAGGATCCGACATCGTTAAATAAAACAAAGAGGTCTTCACACAGTCACTTGGTTTATTCCAATTAACACAATATTAGTCACTACAATTAATATTAACGAAATAAATTATCACGTGGGAGGTGTGCACTCCGCAACGGTTGGTGAACGAATGACCCGAGTCGTGCGCGCGCGCCGCTTTATATAAGGTCCACCGTTGACAGATCGACGGTTGACACATCGACGGTTGACACATCGACGGTGGCGCCGTCATATACATGCTTATTTGTACTGCTGTTTAAACACTAAATTACTGGGTATATTTATGAAATTATTGCTAGTTCCACGCCAGAAAATTTGCTTGATATTTATTTAGAGCACCAGACAGCCTGCTGAACTATAGTTTTACTGCTCAGAAGCTAATCCTATGCGTGTGATATTTTTGGCAAAATCCTCGTTTCTATTCGTCTGTCACTGTTTCTTGTCACAATCTAAATTAAATAATTATTTATAGACTTATAAAGAACTATAATCTTAGTCAAAATAAGGTTAAAAAAATCCTTCCTATCCTACGGAGTTACGGTCTTCCACTCTCTATTTCCTATCTTTGTAGTAATAATAATAACTTCTGATAAGGTTCTTCATTGTACGCAGTCATATAAAACCTTATTCCTCAGAACATAAAAAAACTGGTTTATTTTTAGCCCAAGACCACCTATCCAGTTTGAATTTAAATATAACAATTTATCAATCATCATTTCCGTCATGAAGCGTAGTAAAATTTTCTATTTCTCCTTTAACTTTTTCAACGCTATGTTGTAAAATCAATCACTCGTTTCTTAGTGATTTAGCGTATAATTAATAAGGCTTAAGGGGCCATATTGAATGGTTTATGACCAATAAAACGTGTGAACACAGACGATAAGATAATGTTTATAATACCTTTGACGAGTGTCGTCTTTATGTTTATAATTTGCGATAAAAGTTAATGACCACAATTTTGACTAATGTTTGTATTTCATTTGTGGCAGGAAATAAAACGTCCTGATTTATTCTGTATGGGTTCTTTGCAAATTATTTTTATCATATCAATTAACTATGTATATTTAGTTATTGTATGACCTAAGAAAGAAGTAAAATAAATTCTTTGATCTTAATCAAACTTATTTTACGTTTATGCTTAGTTCTGGTTTACGCAATATTATAGCAATGAAGCAATCTGTGTTATTGGTGTGAATGAACTAGTAATTAAGAGGCCTCATTAGACGAGGACCTGCAATACGACGGAAGCACTGTCACATAAAACAGCAATGAACCTAAAAGTCTACATGACAGCTTTAACAACCTCGTTGCCGTTAAATAATTACAATCTCTACTTCGTTTTAGTTCAGACGTCGTTTGCCAACTACAATATAATAAATCTATTATTATTTAGCTTGTTAACTAGCATGATTCCGCATAAAGTTTCTAGAATACCGCTTCGCTCGCTGCATCGCGCGGACTCCACATAGCAACTCTTGACGGAAAACTCGATTTAAGCTAATGACATGTATCCTCCCAAAAATGCCGTCGAACAGTGAGAACACCGCGGCTGTGGCAGTTTAATAGCGGCATTTAATACTTAATGAGTCATTATTGCAATCGCTATTAGCGTCGCCGGCGAGCCCGTATTATTTACAACCGGCCTGAATATTAATAAATCGCAGTAACAATCCGGCCGAAAGCAATCAAAATTTAATTACCTGCGCTTCTTAGCGATATTCGTTTTGAAATTCAACGCCGAACATTGGCAATGGGTTAAAGATAAATTTGAAAGTCTTAAAAGATAAATTCGCTTCAATCACTCGGAGCAAATAGGATTTCGTTTCATTTACTCCGGTAAGAGCGTTTTCAATTAAGGAGCGCCCGACAAACAGTATCGGCGTATGAAGGTAAAATTAATTAAACCGAGCCAAGACAAACATGTACGAATCTATTTGTGTTGGACGCTCGCGAAGCCGTGTGTACCAGAAGATGTGTGGATTATACCCGGGAAAAATACGGTGAACATCCCTACATGTATCTGTAGGCTGTTACACAACATTGTTATAAAGCAAAAGTATAACCCTAAGCAAGGTTGACAGACCAATAAATCTTTTCGTTACTGTAAGTGGGTCGAACTCTATGAATACCTAAATAAATCTACTCTTTCTGTAGACCTTGCCAATTGTGAGGGCTACTTCATTTGGAAGAAAGATATTATGTCGTGCTTTGGCACATTAAAGGCCGGCGGAACCGTACATTATAATTAATTAAGTTAATTAATATGTTGAATATTTCCTTACGAATCTTTTGAACATTGTACATCGCACATCAATTCTCAGAACGGACTTAATTAAAACGAGGACATTAACACACGCGAAGTTGTTTTATTTATTCGACCGTGTGACTTTAACAAGTTTAGTTTGGGTTTGAACATTTCAAACTGATAAAGGCCCCGCTTAGTTCGATACCTTTCATCGTGATTTGTAATTTTATTTATGTAATGTAGTTCCAAAGTTGTTAAGAATTTCTAATCGGCAACTTTTAGGTTCCCTTTCATACTGATATTAATTAAGGAGCGTGTGTTTAATAAATGCGAAAGTTTCGCGCCGTACGTACGGGTGTGGTGCCTACTCGAACTTTATTTGCCTTCGTTACTTGTAAAATTGAATACGTCGCAGTGAATCCTCATTAATTTAAGATGTAGACTGTATCTTGACATGTTATTTTATTCATTAAGGGAGCGTCTTGAGTCTCACGGTTGTGTACGTGTCGACTTCGGATTGTTGTAAGGAAAATAATTTTAAACCTCTCGACAAGATCATTAGAGCGAGGGTGTGGATGGGGCCCGCGAGAGGGCGCTCTTATCGCATCTAAATATAACGCAGATGAGAGCTAACATGAAAAAAACACGCAATTATCACTGGATTTTCCTAGAAGCGAGAACGTACCGATAAGTTAATTACGATTATTACATGACTCATTAGTTATAACGATATAGGTACAGAATATAGTTAGTCCACGGTTGGCTGCCTACATGTTTAATTAAATATCAGATTTTTCATCTTTCCTTCCTCGTTGTTGTCCTTGTTCAGAATTAAAAACAATATGTTTTCAAACCACCTGTTCAAAATAACCTATAGCTAAAAATGGTTAAATTTATTTCGAGCTTTTGTGTCGTCACTATTCCTTTTCTGTATCACAAATAAATGCACAATACTAAAATGCCTGATTGGTCTAATACCAGGTACCTCATTGCTATTCCAGGAATCCGACAACTAATTTGGGAAATTATATTAAAGTTTTCCTTCCAAACCGGTCAAAAATAGGAATTTCACAATTTCAGCAACTTAAAGGAAAAAAGGATATAAATATGTTTAATTTATTTGTCCTTTGTAGTTCTTTTACACAGTCTGTCTACATCTCTATATTCTAACTCCCCTACTACGGGTCTGCTGGAAGAGATTTCTTTAGAAATAAGCGGTACCTTTGTACTATGTATTTTATGTTAATTCTTCTTCTTTCGTTTTTGTTTACTGTGTGTACATAAATGTTTATATAAATATTTAAAACTAGCTTCTGCCAGCGGTTTCACCCGCATCCCGTGGGAACTACTTCCCGTACCGGGATAAAAAGTAGCCTATAGCCTTCCTCGATAAATGGGCTATCTAACACTGAAAGAAATTTTCAAATCGGACCAGTAGTTCCTGAGATTAGCGCGTTCAAACAAACAAACAAACAAACAAACTCTTCAGCTTTATAATATTAGTATAGATAAAACCAGTTTTTTTGTTAAACATTTGAAATTTCTTCAATACTACACTTAATTCACTATCATAAAACATTCCTAATAACTATTAAATATGATACGGTCCTCTTACTACGGGAAGGAGTCTCGATTGGTACCACGAGACAAATGCCTCTCAATCGCGGAGATGCGTCCCGACCCGGCTTCACTTGTTGCTTCTCTGTTTACTATCAGACTTAAGGAAAGAACTCTAGAAATCTTTAAACGACGACATCAGCACTATTAAGAGTGGATATTGAATTACGCTTCGTATCTACGTTTTAACTTCGTACCATATAAGTATACAAGGTGTTGATTTGCATTTGTGCCATACTTCAGGAGGAGATCATAAAATACTTAAATATCGATTGGAATTACAGTAGACGGGAAATAGCTAATATGCACTGCTTTTTTTGTCATTGTAATGTCGTAGTATTTCAGAAGTAATCCAATTTTATGATTGAAATTTATGAATTATCGTTGCGTATGCTTTGTGTATGTGTTTGTGTGAGGGTGCAGCACGGTTTTAAGGCCAGTAACACACGCGCCAAGTTTAAATACGGCTAGATGACATTGACGGAATTCCGAAAAAAAAAAAAAAAATTACGTACCAATTTTTTTGTTGATTTGGGTCGAGAATCAGTAGCATAATTACGTCCTTGAATATGGTACAGATGCAAATCAACAGCTTGTAGAATTATAAAATAAAAAGTTTTTATGTATGGATGCATGAACTTTGTTCCTCTTCCATGCAAAAACTAAGGGGCGGATTTTGATAAAATTAGGCATTAATCTAGCTTATATACCAGATGAACATATAGGTTTTTTTTTATACCTGTGCGGCAAATAGTTTCCTCGAGAAGCGGGTGAAACCACGGGCGGAATCTACTCGGTTCTTACAAATACTTACCACCTATATTTCATAGTTGCCTAGTACTTAGCGTAACATTGATTTATTTTACAGCTAATTTGCATATGGTAATTGGATTGCGACAGTGCTAATGATAAATTCAAGAAGTCTAGTCTTATAAGTTAGGAAATACTTACTTCCTATATTAATTTTATTAATTGAACGTTTGTGAAAGTATCATTAGAATGGTGATTATAATTAAGCCGCGAGCTTTTTATATAAAATACTAGCTTTTGCCCTCGGTTTCACCCGCGTTCCGTAGCCGGATGGTGACAAAAACTATCCTAAAACCTTCTCCCGGGTCTAAGTTACCTCCCCTCTAATTCAGCCAAAATCGGTCAAGCCGTTTTCATGTTATGTCGTGACAACGGAAAGCGGGTTTCATTTATATATATATAGATTATATATTTACAATCTATTTTGCAAATATTTTTGTAAGTTTAGTCTGAAAGTTTACAGTCCGAAGCCATCGCTGTTAAACACAACAGAGTTAATGCTAGCGGAACTCTATTACTTCAATGTCTTCTTCAAACAAAATCAATGCAGACTATAATTTAGTTAAGAAACCAAAGACGTCAAATACTGTGATTGTGTGCTTATGATCACAATGCATGCAGGGACTTCGGAGGCGGGACGTACTGTCTGTGTATCAAGTTAGCACGTCGTTAGAGATACTCGTTAGCGGCGCGTGGCGACGACAAGCCAAGAATTTGCTAATGACACATGCTCACGATAGGGTTGACTAATATAACCCGTTATAAAACGTATGAGACAGTCTTCGCAGACTAATTAATGGAATTAAGATTATGCATCAAGGAACTGCATTAAGTGGGGGAAACATTGATTATGTTGTAGTGAAATGTTTGAAGCAGATAGCGTTGAACGTGGATTAAGACTGTTTCTACGCAGTAATGTTTATTTATTGGTGACATTAACTATTGTAAGTGCAGATAAAATGTGTAGTAAAATAAATAATTGAAAAGGAATTATTTACGCTAGAAGTTTTGCATCAGTATGACAAAATACTAAACAGTTTGTTTTTGAAATATCAGTTCATAATTGAAGTAAAACCGGTGGGTAACCCTGTTGATATTCGCGGTCGCGCCGTCTACGGTTCGTACGCGGATGAATCAAGCGGTTTGACAAATCGGATCGCTTTAATGAATATCATGTTTATTATTCGGAACGTGTCGCATACGATTGAGCTTAATGACGGAACATGGTGTCGTCTGCCTGTTTAGTGTTGAGGGCTTTGTACTTGATCCGTGGTTTGTATCGGCAGAATTTTTAACTGCAGACAGACTTTGTAGAGCATAATATTTTTTTTGGACAGGCATAAAATCACATAAAGTTACAATTCATGTTTTTAATTCAACATATTGAATGTCAATAAAATTTCATTGTGACAGATTGTCGCAATATAAATATCTCGGTACAAACAAATTGTTTTCTATATATTTCCAGTGAAAATTTTATTTTGAGTTACGTTCGTTAACCGTGAGGCAATCTCGTATTCAAATTGACATAGTAAAACAACAGAGCCTCCGGACCAAGTTCCATAAACTCGTTTCAAACTCCCCTATACACATTCTATCGGCGATTTTTAATTAAGTCCCTAGCGAGCGGCAAGCGAGCAAAGTAACACCATCAATTCATTATCCTAAACTCTGGCTCGATTGTTCCTCGCTCGCTACTTACGCAAACTTTCATTTTAATCAAGCGTTTAATTAAAAATTATCAGAGAAAAACAAAATAAGCCCGTTAGGGGGCGGTCTGAACTAATTAAGGCGCATGCGATGAGCCGACCGACAACAGCGGCCGTGAGGTGAGCGTCCTTTAATTAAACGCCTTGTTCTACTCCAGTGGCCGTCGCTTAGCTAAACTATTACTACTACTAGCGAGGAAAAACCTAACAAGTGTTAGGGGCGGACTCCGCGCTTGTGGCGTAATGACGACGTAATTATTAGCGCGACGTCCCAGTCGCTGCGAACCATGTCATATTAAAGCCGAGAGATGCCCCACCATTAGTTTAAAGCGCTTTATCGTCCTCCAGTGATCGCTGTTTAACGAGACTATCCTGTAATTATGTTCACGCGAAACAATTAAATTTTGCTAATGAGTTGCACCAGTTTTTGCAAAGGGTTAACGCCATAAAAGATTTTAAACCGCTCCACAGAGGTTTCACTATAAAATACAGCGTTGTGTATAAATAAACGTATAACAAAAACGGTATAGCAAACTTTTCTAATTACTGTTAATACCAATATCAATTAACTTGCGCTAAGAATTAATTATCTCGGTATTACGGTCCCTCATTTATTACTAAACTTTCACTAATCAATCTTCCAAAGTAGCCAACCTCGCTATAACATAATTCTATAAAATTACCACTATATATTTTCTTAATGAGAATAGCGCTTGTTAATAAAAAAGGATAAAATAAATATTGCCCATGCTAGCAGTTATCGTTTTATTCAGAAGTAAATTCTTGAAGTAGAAATCTGAATTAATTAGCTATGCGAATTGAGGCACGGTGGCTAGTTATAAAACGTTTAACTTTTAATCACAATAGTCTGTATTGCAACTAATAACAATATACATGAATGACATGTGTTATTGTGTGCGTAAGTGAATATCGCTTGTTGCACTTAATAAACGAACGGTCATAACAATTCATTATCTAACTAGTAAAGTTGTTACGAGAACTTGATGTAGCACTGCCCTTATTTACACGTAGTAAACCATAACTGTTATCTTATCAATTAGCAAACAATACAATTGACAGTTCAAATTGACAGTGTTATTTCGCGCAATGATGTAGTCGAGAGTTCACTTGGTATGACTAAGTATGTGTCAATAGTGCGGATAATGTTAATTATTTGTGTCACGCATGAGTAATAATAATGATGTGTAAGTTGCAACATTTGTCAAAAGCCGCGCTCTCACGATGAGCTAATCGACTATCACCGCTAATTGGCGCGGCGCACCCCCTCCCCGCCGGCGCCCCCTCCCATACCCCCTCCCCCGCCCCTAACTAATTAGATAAGTTTGCAACTCCACTGTACTTCTGGTGCTCCACTCTGCCGGTAAGCATCAATCTTTTTAATTAAACATTTTTGACACCGCAACGATTAGCCATCGAACCCATTTCTATGCTAATATCGTGAATAGTTTTAATTTAAATGCAAAACGACGAGCGAATATGGACACAAGTTGCACACTTACGTGCTTTTTGCATTGTTAGAGGGGTTTAAACTACTGTAAGAACAGTGAGGAGTTTAAATAAAGTTAGATGAAGATATCGTTATTAACACCAATAGCTGAATCATAAATCCTCCTACCATGTGTGGTCTATTCCGAAGCCATAATAGTAACTTGTAACAGCTTATAAATCCCGACCATTAACGATGGAATAACGTGTACCTGATATCACAACCCAATCTCAGATTTATAGTTAATTGATGACCTCACTCAAAACTCACGCAATAAACTGACACGATTTGAATAAAAATATCGTAACGTCCCTTACTCGTCGCCGTCAAAATAAGTATGCGTATAACTGAACGCAACGCGTGGAAAGCTCTCAATTAAGATATATCATTCATAACATGTCTATCAATAGGAAAGATATTATGCAAATATTGTGTTCCGAACTCAGAATTCATATACAAAATAGGTTGTTATCATAATTAATTGGTTATTGACTCAATTCCCGTGCCCATAATACGTGTTTTAATCAACCCATTTATAAGCAACAAAAATTAAATAGACGAATCAATTTCGTTAATAGTTCCAGCATCGGCATCGATCGACATTACCTCCAACTGATTTTATAACGTTCACTGATCAAATATTACTTTTTTATGTAAACAAATTTATTACATTCGATCGGATTTACGTCAAATTGATCATAATCAATTTCGTGAGCAATTAATTTATGAGACAAGTGTAGATGTTTATTAGTAAAACAAGAATCGAGTCCATTATAGATGAGCGGTGAGCAATAAATCAGGACATACAATGGCACATTGTCTGTCGCTCAACCTGATTAAATAAATAAATAGGTGCCGATCTGAGACGCTTGCGCAGATCTTATCACACATCTTGGGACATTTATAGAAGCGAAAACGCCGAAACGACCTCTCTATATAAGATAATAAGGCTTTAAGTATCAGTGTATGAAATCGCATGTATCTAATCGTTGACCGTGTTTGGTGTTGGCTGAAGGATTTAGAGCTTTGTTTGTATTGTGTTTGGGTTGAAAGTTGAGTGGTGAATATGTCTTGTTAGTTAGGACTGGAGACGGCCGAGATGGATGGCAGCGTGGAAGGCGAACTACGAAGGTTTGCACTTCATCTTTCATCGTTATATGCTGAGTGACGTACGAGCTAGAAACGTAAATTAAGTACCTATATCTAGAACTGCACGTAGCGGTAATATTAGATGTGAAATATCTAGAATATTCTAAATATTGGTGAATTGGTCGCTCATATAGATAGTTTTCCAAGAAAAATAAATAAACTTTTAATTACACATCGCAATTTTCAGGAGTATACAATTTTATATGAGGATGCTAAGTTTTAAATAAAATATATAACATATTTAAAATATATATAATTACAAGACTTTAAGCGAAGTCACATCACCTTTATCCAGATCCCACCGCATGATAGAGCGCGCAGCACATAAACCGAGTTAATATATGAGCTAAGTTAGAGCGATAATTAAGTTGCGCGTTCGCATTACACGCAACACATGATATTCACAATTTACATGCGATATTAATGAATCTCGACGCAAATTTTAACCGGTGTCCAGTAACGGTCGTTAGGGAGCTTTATTTAGGGTAAAAGGCCCAGTAATTGGCCCGGCCGGATGCAGCACACAGGTGCTCCGTGCGTGCGCCCTCTCGCGGTGGCCGCAGAAAATGAGAACCAATTTGAATTTCTTCCGTAGCGAATCGATTAATTGGAGAGCTATTAAATCATTTTTCGGTTATGAATCCAAACCAATATATCGCGGTTATTTATTTTTTCCTCACACCTGTGCCACTCAATATAATGAAGAGTACATAAAATAACAACAAAAACTTTGAAAACAATGAAGGCAGATGATTGAGTTACGGTTTTTATCCTGTATAAAAAGAAAAGTTAATTAAATAAGCACCGAACAAAAAGGTTAAAGATAAAAAGGTATATCCTGGTGCAACGTTGATTTGAAAGAAGCAAATCTCTACAATGAAGGCGGCACACAAAGGTACGACAGGATGGAAGTTCGTTCGCCTCACAATATTGTGGCACGTACTTCATATTTCACTCGATCTTGATTCGCCATCGCAAACAATTTGTAACGTAAAAGGGTAATTAGGAGTTTAACCTGCACGAAAATAAAGGAATTATTAGAAAACAATCCGGACAGAAGAGAGGGGTGCAGGTCGGCGAGGCGAGGGGGGTTGTACGAAGGAAGGGTGTCTAATTAGGGAGTGGGGGCGAGGTAATGAGCCGCGATCGCCGCTCCGATATAACGAAGGCTATTTACGCGGTGGTCGCTCTGAAAATTGCGAGGTTTTGTTTTAAAAGCGGTTACCGTTTGAGTTTTGCGATTAAGGAGTTTAATTAGACAGTGTTGTTTACAACCTCATTACGGTAGGTAACGTCGGTGGGAAATAGCCTCGGATATCGGCCGATAATTTATGAAGTTGAAAAATGAGTTTCTTGCCGCTAAGTAGATTCTGTTGTAGATTATAACCAAACAATCCGGGCTTATGAATAAACATGAGCGCAAACTCTTTGTTTTTTTCTTTGTAAATAATGAATTTGGACCTTATTGTTTTCTGTTTAAAGACAATTGTTGTTTGTTGAAGGGTAATAAACTTGACCTTCAATTGTTTTAGAAAATTACAACTACCTTTACTGACAATGGTTCGGTACAACACAAATATAACTTAAGTGTAGGGGAGAAGGTAATGTATGGCTTTACCATGAATCAAATCAATCAAATCATTTATTTCATTTAGGCCTTTACAAGCACTTATGAACGTCAAAAATTATAAATAAGGTTGATTCTAGTTGCCCAGTCCAAAAGCTTCCTATGGAGAAGAACGGGCAAGAAACTCCATGGTTACTCTTTTTAAAACATAATGGGTATTACATTTGGTATGTAGTGCTTACAATATTTTAAGGGTTGACTCTGAGAAAGTTATACAATGCAAGTTGGACTAGGAATTAATTGATTAATTTTAATTATATGACAAAATTATTATACAAACTAATTTTAAGAAGTTAATGAATTTAACAAACCAAGTTATATAAAGCAAAAAAAAAAAATAAAATAAAGACTTGATAAGAACGAAAACATGAATGAAGTTCAAAACTGTATTTAAAAGTATGTAACTGTCTCATATAAACTTCTTACATGAGCGCAGAGAAATTGTAGCCAAATATGGTTGGTTATGTGTTAAAAAGAATACCAACAACAATGTTATGGGCTTTAAACATTGTTTGAATTAAACGAACATCAATGGTTAAACAACACAAGCTGTTTTATCTCACAACCGGTGTCTAGCTTTTCGAAAAAAGCCCCTTCAAGCAATTTATCAAGACTTTAAAGGTGTGCAATGTGCATTTACATATTCATAATACGGACTCTAAGCATAGCTGTATCGTGTCTTTTTTTCCTTTACCCTACTAATCATTGAATAAACTAAGTATGATTACCATTAAAAACAGCATTTGTAACATTCTTACATAGCATTTTACACCTATTTGCCAAAGCATCTCTATTAACGATTATGCTAACTACCCGTTTCAGAATTCATTACAAAACATGAAGTTATTCAAATTATTTGTAAATAAGTGCTGATTAACATTTTATAAAAGAAACGAGTGAAGTGTGCTGTGCCATTAATTAATTACGTGGCAATTAATTTCGTGAATTAGTATTTGTTGACGGAGTGCATTACCGTGTTTGTATGTTTGGGGTGCTCTCGAAAACTGATGGATTGATTTTAATGACGATGTTATCATTTGTGTGAGTATATATTAATTTTTATATACCTCTAATAAAATCAGGAGTTAAAAAAAAAATCAGATTTCCCAATATTCTTCATTTCTGGAGCCATTTGTATTTTACCTACTAAAGTTACTAGAAGGAAATATGTTTGTTCCCCCAAAGTTCAAAGTAATTTAATGATTAATGAAACTTAATGGTCAATTAAGGTGAATTGAAACTCTATTAGAAGAAAATTGTTTCATGATATATTATGCGGCGGTGGGCCACTCCGTCTGCATTAACATTAAATGTAGTACAAATTACTAATTCAAGGGCTTTTCGTTCAAATCGATGAATAAAAGATATTTTATCGATCGCAGATCGGATAAAAACGCAGGCGAAAGTTAGTGTCGTCTCGAGCTGGTGATCATTAGTTGTCAACAAATAATTAGAGGTTCCTAGAATCTTGGAGTCTCGCAATATTTTATATATGATACGATTCTACCAATTAAAGTAAGAAATATACAGCATTTACATGAAAAGTAGCTTCATAAAAACAATAACTAACAAATCAATTAATTAAAATAATAAATAAAAGACCATAAAAAATAAATCATATAAAAATTAAGCATCCTTTTCAGCGATGTCAATATGACAGTGCGGTGTGAGAGCCGGGTAAGCGAGAGCCGCGCGGATGCGGCACAAAAGGGACGTTTTTTCACCGTAATAGACGTCCCGCCGACATCATTAACGTATTGACAAAGTTGGCCGCAGTTATTCGCTAATGTGACAACAACAGAGAAAGCCCGCCACAAATGAGGGCCCATCTTTTCGGCTTAGGATTTGGGCACACAGGGGCTGGTTTTTGGTTAGAAGCACGTTTATAAGAAATGTTCGAGTATCTTGTGATAGTTTTGATATGTAGGTAAGTAAATGTTTCTTAGTGTAAGTTATTCTCATCCTCCGAGCCTTTTCCCAACTATGTTGGGGTCGGCTTCCAGTCTAACCGGATTCAGTGTAAGTTATTCTATTAAAAGAAAATAGCATGATAGAAAAATCGCAAGTGTTCGTAGCACGTACGTACTACGAAAAAATCGTAGCCAAGCGTAACCACCGGGCAATTAATCAAGCCTTGTAGCAATTCACCTTTTATTGTCTAATGATAGTATCTTATTTATAACCGCACTAATCTCATAATTAACCACGGTTACCGCCACTAATAATTAATTTCTAATTAGTGGAAAAATAAGGATCATCTTATAATCTGCACGATTACCTCCGAACAAAGGCGAAGTACCAGAACGACCTCTGCAGAGTGCAGGTGTTTTTAATTATAATAGTAATTGAATTTAATAATGTTTTAGCAGGTAGTGTTTGCGTCCGGTGTGCGGCCGGCCGGCGGGGGTGTATTCTAATCGCGTGTTAGCGTGGCCCGTTTTTGCGCTAACGAACAGGTTGCGTTAAGGCGACGGAGACGGCGAATCGACGGGAATTTCGCCTCATTAAAAGTTGCGACCTGCGGAGGAGGCAATTTGGAGGCTCGCGACGACTTCGCCCGCTACTTATTAACGAGCCGACTTTACACTATCACTGTGACGCCAGTCGGACGTCTTCGTTTACGTCCTTTTATAAATATTTGATTAGTATCGCGTTAGTGGCGCACTATTATTATTAGCAGCATCCCTCGCGTGCTGCGGTCTCGCCCCACCTGCCCCACTCGAATTAGTAAACAAACGTCTTTACGAGCGGTTTTACGAGCCCCGCGATATTTCGGTCTCGCGCACGCCGGTTTACGACATAATGAATTTGTTGATGAACTAGGCATTAGAAAGTTTGGAAATAGACGCGTTAGTGACCGACGCATATCGTCGCGGGCCAATAGCTCACACTTGTATTATCAGTACGTGTCATAACTATTTGACACAAGGGCACCGGTTGCGTTATTCGGCAAACAGTTACCTTCTTATTTAACCGCCAACAGTGGAAAAATACAGTTTTATGTTACCACGATCGCTGCTCATAACCCAGAATCGTTACAAAATGCAAACGTAAATACAGTACACTAGTAAAATTGATCGTACGACTTTATGATCGAACGAGAAACCTCATAAAGTTACGCCAGATATACATGTATACAAATTAGGTTGTTAAATTCGTAATTGTAATTAGATAATGATTGCGTATTTTTTTGTAATTATAGGACGCGCTGCCAGTATTTCCTGCAGGAATTTAGGGCGATACAAAAATTAGGTGTAATCGTGAGGAGATAATAGTTGTAAAGTTAAGCGCTTTACTATTAAATTACAGCCGCTTCGGTACGTAATTAAGGCATCTCCAATAAAGTTAAGCATAAATTTACATATCGGTGCGAGCATACCTCCTGTTATTAATAAGTAAGTCGTAGTAAGTTAGTAGTGCAGAGAGCACGCGTCTCATAGTTATGGCGAGGTTAACACATGAGGTTAATTAAGATCAGAAGCGGGACCTATAACTAGCTAACGTCGCTACCGACACTCCGCGCGAGTTTACTGAGTGCTTCCCCTTAATTGATACGATTTGATCGTCATCACAAGCTCTCGCTTATTCCCGGTATATAATTTAATTAAAATTTACGTTACGATAATTTAATTTATATCCGACGATAAACGTAATTGCTTAGTTTCCTTGCCGCTCCGATATGCTTTGTAAAACACACGGAATACTCAAAAAGCATTGACAATTGTCAATAAAAATCTCTATCGGCGAGTCAAAACAATATCTTTTGACTGGATATGAACTGTCACAGCGCCAATCGTAACAAGTGGGAGTCCGGACTAACCGAATCTCGGCCAGTAAACATTATTAAAAATTCCTTTGACAGCGGTGGCTATCGAATAATGATTTGTGTACGTCACGCCGGCTTCCGCTGTCATACTTGCGCCAAATTTTCACCGGGAACATTTTTTACTATTTTTTGACGGCCAGCCGGACGCCGGGCACTGCGTTTATTTATTAACGAAATTCGTCCGTCTATGTAACACGTCTCGTCCGTCGTGTGTGCTCAGGTCAATGTGGGCTCCATGTCGATGGCATAGGGTGTAAGATGCAGTAGCGGATGCGACACGCGATAAGCCTTTTTCAATCGGGCGGGTATCGTTTACGAGGCTGCATAGGCGCGACGCGGCATTGCGCCCGTGCGCTCCACCCATATCAATTTCGAATAGGTTTCCTATTCGGCCGGAGAGATTGCGTTTTGATCGTTTTGTGTGTAAAACTGTTGCCCTAAATTAAACGCTTTAATAATAGAATAGAAATAAAACTGGTCCGGTTCTGTTGACATGAGCACATTGAGCGATATCGAGCGTTCAGTTCCAATGTTAATATTTAATTAGTCCATCGTTGAAGTTAAACGGATGGTATTTACGGCGGCGTCGGACGTGGCTAAGCAGGACACGTAGCCTCGTACAGCTCAATGTTGGGATCATCAATTACAAACTACTTCCAATTAGTGATAGTGCAGTAACAAATCAAATTTAACCGGGTCCTGTTGGGGAGTCGTTCGCTAATTAGAGCTGCGGGCGAGGTGCTTCCTGCGAACTAATCAGGTGGCTAAATAATGTAGTCGTGACGGCGTCGTTAGCGCTCGTGAGACAGACGTTATTAATTAACATCACATCGAGCCACCCCTCCTTGCCCCACACCCCCGCACCCCCCGCCCCGTGCTATCACTGCGACACTCACTGTACTTAACGTGTTAATACCCATTATGACGACTGTGCATTCCATAGTGCATCCCTAAACACGAATGCCCAGAAAGGCAAACAGTCACAAATTAAGCAATAAAATCTTAAAATGAAATGCTAATCACAACAACTAGTTAACTTGTTCAATTGCCAATTGAATTCCTTCTATGGTATCGTAGTTCTGTGAATAATCCATTGAATCGGAAATCTAAATTAATCTGTGGGAATAGCATTTATAATTCGAATTACTGACGACTGCGACCTTCATGCGACCGGCCATTCTTGATTCTAATATGGACAGGACTTTTCGGCGCCAATTTTTATTAACTACTTGATGGATAAAAAATATTTATTATCTAGCCTTTGTAGCAGTTTTATGTACTATTCTATTATGTTTGCAATTTTTTCTACAACTTATTTTTTATTGATTTTAGACTAATAATAAAACTGTTATACATACGTCTAGTATTTAAAAAACCCTTGTAGAAAAGATAAAGAAAGTCAGAAGCTTTTATTCTAATTTAAAAGGACGCGTAGCACGCGTAGCGTTATCGACAAAAATGGAGCGTAGCCGGCACTAGCCGGCGTAGCAAATACACTTGCATTCATAAAAAACTGAACTACTTATATAAAAATAGCTCCTTCTTTGTTTTACCCCGTAATACTTCAATTGAAGCTTTAATTTACTAACTAGTACCGTTTGAGTTTAAACTGCAAGTTAAAATTGAATGATTGCATCGCACGCGTGCGGCTAACAAGTTGTCACTATGCACAATTGCACTCATTGTGAAGCGCCCACACTTGACCCATTTGTATCAACTGTGTGGGATGATTGGCGGATACAACTTTATCGTTTCCTTACAAATAGAATACATTAAATTTTCAGGTGTTGCTTTTGAGGTATAAACAGTGTCTCTTCTTGTAGTGACATGGTAAACAAGGGTACACTATATTTGTTTTTAAAATAAAGGTCAAAATGCCTATCGCTAAAAACAAACAGAGAAACGGTTAGGTAATATCTGATTTTTTTAACAAAACAAAATATACCTCAAAACTTTGGACAGAACTTTTGCGTCAAAGTCAGACGGAACATTTATCAATGATTTCTATACATATTCCATATAACATTGTATGACATGACGATTCATCGGAAACAGCTTGTAACGTATTAATTAAGTGCAGTTTACTTCAAAGGCAATGGATTCCGAGAAGATTGGGAATGGATGGATAGGTATTACAACCGATTGCTATTGCATCGCTTCAGAATCAGATGTCCGTTAATTACAGATTTAAACCATGTTTAGACTTAGAATGGAGGTATTTCGAAACTGGTTGTCTTGTTAGTTCCTGCTTTTGGTTGCGAAATAAAGTAGCCGAATGATTATTTAGCTTTGTGTATCTGAGAGGAACTTTTAGTATTTCTCATGAGTTGTAAAAAATATGACATATTTTTTTTTGAAAAGTTATGTTGGCTATACAGTGCATGTTTTATAAGTATTTGAATGTCTGTCTCTTAGATACAACACAGGCCACCTTCTTGAACCCGTGTCGACGGCGCGCGTTGTTCCACGCGCTCCTCAAAGAGATGTCAGCAACCCCAGCGGGGCCCAGCAGGGCCAAGGCCTGCCGGGGCTGCGGGTTGTTCGAAAGAGATACCGCGGCCCTGGTACATAAAAGGCCTATGACGGAACACGACGGTTTTTAGTCAGTAAGAGTCTGACACTCCCTCACCGCTGCTAACCCACAGCGGGAGGGGTCATTTGATGATTTTTGACGTCGGAAAAAAAAAAGGCCACCTTCTTGAGTCAGACCAAAATTACAATAGAATCAAACCTTCATAAACAACATCAAAACGTTTAAAACCGACACATTGCAACAAACACAATAAAACCGCGCACGTTACCATAACTTGCGAGCCAAGACTGTCCAATTAAGAAACCAAACACAGTATCAATTTAATGTAACAGACTTGGACGAACATGTACAAGATTGGTTCATCTCGTGAAATTCTCGTGGCTTTCCGTGGTACACGACTTGTGGACGTATATGTCTATGGAACGACGCTTTGCAAACATGTTGGATGACGTTCAACGACGTCAAATTGATGACTACAAATATCGGTGGTATATTGAACGGTACATGTGCATTCGGCTCTATAGTCTATATGTTTGGTACGGCTGTTATTTGGCGTTCACAAATTGCTTTCTGTGTTAATCTGGTGGTTGTAAATCTTATTCTGTGTTGCCAACGGTTTGGCTATAGAGTTTAAAGTCGTGAAGTTAACTTTTTGACGATTGTCAAGTTTGAAAACAATATTTGAAAAGAAATGCTCCTCTAAAAGAAAGAGTGCAACATGATGATTATTGTCATCAAATATCTTTCTCGATTACCGAGACGTAAATGAGAAACGATTAATATTTCATGTAAACGCAACTATTGTTACTTTCTTACAAGAAGTCTCAAAAGAGGTACCTGTAGCATTCTCCAAAGAGAAAGTTTCATTCACAAACAAATGGCATTCGAATTCCAAAGATTAAAACAATACATAAGAAATATTAATGACTTCTTTGTATTAATTAATTCGACCTGTTAAACCAGTTATGCAATGAATCTTATTTATCGACTATGCTAATGTATTTAAATTTAAATCCATTAGTGTAACGTTGCGAAGTTTCTGTTTATTCTAGCTATAGTTAACATTGAAATTTAAGTAGACGAATATACTGAGCTCAGGTACGCGTTCGGGCTGCTAAGATTTTGTTTGGCTACTTAAAATTTTGACCAGGTAACTGGATTGAGGAGGTCAGGTAGGCAGTCGCTCTTTATAAAGCACTGGTACTCAGCTGCATCTGGTTGGACTGGGAGCCGACCCCAACATAGTTGGAAAAAGGCTAGGTAGATGATACTTCCAATAGGTATTACGCACTGCCTGGTGCAATAATGTGGCCTCATAGACCCGACTGCAGTCCCTGATATGTACTTCACCTATCACTAAACACTAAACTTTTATTTAAATCTTAATATTCATAAGTAATTATAATGTTTACCATTTGAATGACCACGCATAAGTAGAAAGCATTCGATTCATTGAAAGCTTGCATCATTCATATTGTCGTGTGTATTTGTGACGCGAGTGTTAAGCGTTTGCTAAGACCACCCTGATAGAAACAATTGACTGTAAACACAAGATTTGAAAAGGAAATTATATAGGGTAAGGTGTTTTTGAACAGGTTCGTTATTTAAGTATTCATTGTAATTTGCTGCAGTTTAAAAAATAAACTTGTACGTTTTGACCAACAAGCAGGTTCGGTTCGTTTTGGCTAAAACTTGTTGCATGAAGAAGCAAAATCCGTAGGAATTAATTGAAAAGTCTAATTTAATTTGAACTTACAAACTCGACACACCTTCGAACTTTGAACATCATAAAGCTCCATGAAACAGCTCGAAATCCCATCACTAGCACCACCCGATACCCAACCAAGACACTACGAATCATCCGTCAAACGTCAATATACGCACACACACAAACACACACGTGCTTCAATGATTTACAGAGCAGCACATGTCTAGCCTAGGAACACATTGCACGTCGGGCCCAGTTCTAACCGCTAAATTGCGCCTGACTAATGCACCCACTGCCCAACCTAACTGCCTCCCTGTAAATGTGCGAATATATTTAGATCACCAATTAACGGCTAAAAGCTGTCTTAATTGATTAAGCTCAGCTTGAGAAGTGAGAACTGTTGTAGTTGAATGTGTCCAGTAATTGGAATTTAGTTTAATTAAAGTTGAAAGTTTAAATTTAATTAGTTTAAAGTTGCTTTTGGATTCCATCTTGTGGTTTTCGATACATATTTTGTGGCATTGTTGTCGTGTGGTAAGTATGTTTTTTGGTAGTTGTGTAGTGTTAAGATTTGATGCTATATGTAAACTAGCTACCTAACGTTTCCCACACAGACACACACAATGGCAATGACATAATGACCACGATTCTCATATGAGATTTCTGACGTGCAAGAATATTCACGATATAGGAGACGGACATACATACATTATGTAGCGTGGGGCGAAGGAGTAAAAATCCTACAAATATTTTTTAAACAAAAATTTTACTACACCAAGTTGTATCATTCTAGATAATATTCGATCCCCCACATTCATAAACTTTCCACAGGAGTGTTTTATAGGCCAAAACTAACTATAACTCTATCGCTGTCTTGTTAAAAAAAGAAAATATAAGTAGTCCATGAAATTGTCATCCGAAGTTTTTTTTTAAGTAAACATAAAATTAATAAAAGCCCATTCGCTAAAGTGATTCGTAGTGAATCACTTCGGAAGATAGATCTCTCTCAATAGAAGGAAACGTAAAGTTGTGCAAGCAACGTTCTCGATACCAACCGAGATGAATATCGGTAATCGAATTGTACGCAAAGATCGTTTGCTGGACGCTCTTTAGGTTCTATTTAGAGGTCCGGAGACGCCGGACGAACGGGCGGACAAAGAGACAAACGAAATTAATCGAGACATGCGCCGACGGCCTAATCCAATCGCGTCTATCCAGTCTCTGCCTTTTAAATAGATCAGCCATGGCTTCGGGCGCTGCTCTTGCAAGAAGTTCGGCCATAAGCCTTCAGCAAACCATATTCTCGTAACCTTGTTGGGACTCAGCTTTGTTGGAGACTTCGATGTAATTACAAACTAAAATTAACCCTACAGATTGCCAAATTCTAAAAAAATATGTCACTAAAAGTTTCATCGTTGTTCGCAACTATAAAGTTCATCAAAGCTTTGCAAACCAAAATAGATGTCACTACAATCTTCACAAAGAGAATCTTATTCTAAGACATATTAAACCAATTATCGCCACCCACGTAATGACTTCATAATTAATAGGAGCGCAATTTTAATTAACATTGGCAACATCATCGTTTGGCTTCGCGTATCGTGGTTTGGCGACATCAATTTACGTACAATGTCAATTTGCGCAAGAGAACCAACTCCGGGATACAGAGCCTCATTAGAGGCGAGCCGTTGCAATTAAACCGTGCGTCTTTTGCGACTTAACGAGCGCCCAAATTGGACGGCCCGCCCGCCCTGGACACGCGTTTTAATAAATATACATTTCGACGTGATGCAATAAATATATTCGCTGATGCTATCGCTGTGAAATGTTGTGTTCCCTTTGGGTTTAAATGAGGATATAATGTTGAGCTGATAATGATGAGAACGAACTAATGTCGTAGTTATTTTGAAGCGAGTTGGAAATGGAACGAATTTTTTGTTTTAATTAACTTGTATATTTTTTTTTATTTCGTCTTTCGTGAGCAACGTGTGAATATTTAAAAGATACAATTTTATGATTATTTCTGATATTAATTCCAATTTAACTTAATTAACTCCTGAAGGTTGGTGTTCATTAAAAGTGCAGTTTTAAAAGATGTTAACTGTCAGTAAGGACAAGATGTTTGTATAAAGGGGGCTTGTTAGCGCTGCAGTGCTCCACCACTAACGAGACCCCTTCGAGATACGGGGGAACTGCTGATTGTCGATGACAAATTGCCCAGATACGGGGGACGAAAACGATTTATATGTGAATGTAATTCTACGTTTATTTGGTCAATTACCATTAATTAAATAAAGATACATTAGAAATGGATCATAGTAAATGTTAATTGCAAACTAAAACACATTTCATCTTTTTGTTTGTCATAGCCAATTTTACAGATATAATCTTAAATGCATGCTGATCTCTTTGTACCACTCTATACTCTATATAGCAAAGCCTATAAGGAAATATAGTATATGTGCCATTCGCAGTTTGAGTACAGAAACGCATATTCCACATTAGTACAGCACAGAACTCAAATAGCGGCACTCACCAGCATTTCGCAAAGGACGTTAGTTAACTAAAGTGTTGTTAAGAATGGGTAAGAAGTTGGTATTTTAGAGGGGTCTCGTTAGGCGCGCGGGCGGCTGATTGCCGATTGAGCACCAATTGCCTTGATTGACGGCGCCCGCACTCCTAACGAACCTGCTTTCAACATGGACGTGCCTGCTCGCACGTCCCATAGACTCACTACCGAACCTGCGTCTTACAGACTCACAGACGCATCCTCTATGTAGGTCACTATGTGTAACAGAGGTTAGTGGGCTGATGAAGTGATTGCGTATTGGATTGCGGTATAAATAAACAGGTGTGGAATTTTGTGTTATTTATAAAAATGTATATTGATATAATCAAGGCTAGTTGTCTACTAGAGTATTGTGCAAGACTGTAGATTGACTTGTTGACGTGGTTCTGAAACCGAAAAGAAACCAAACGCATCTACTATGCAAATTCGTCATGTTCAAAACTCGTAGAGGCGCTACGCGCTACGACAGCTTTCTGATTGCTGACTAGCTCCAATAATTCGGTCCGATTGACGTCGAGGAATCCCTACTGAATTTAGTTATTTGTACACAATCGAGGAATTCTGTACCACCTACCGCTACACGGCCGCCCGTGAATTGCCTATTGCTCCAACATATGAAACATAATGTCTTCATTCAAACAATGCCAGACGCGCAATAAATCATTATAAAATTCAAATTAAGCCGGCTTAATGTTTATGTAACGCTTCCGCCGCTTTTATAGTCGCACACACGAGGCGTAACACCTCGCCGGCTAATTCGTTCGTACACAGTAATCAGCAGCACGTAACATCATCAGCGTCTTTGTGGAGCGAGACCGCAATCCATCATATCGGGACAAAAGGAGGCGGATAAACGCGCCAGTTGTTTGCGTGAGAGAGCGTTAATTTTGTTAAGGAGTCTCAATCAGTGAAGGCGTGTAAGTAAAGTCGGCGCGCGACCGCCGCGGGAGCGATTCGAGCGAATTACCGTACCTGGAGGCGCGGGGCCGACTCGTTAGTTGTTGTTTGCCGAGTGACGCGGGTCAATCAGCAGAGACATGCACGGAACCGCACTTCTTCATCCCCCTCTGTGGCCCCTCACCTGTCCCCCGACCCGCTCGTTAGGCCGCGCTGTCTCTGTCAACTGTGAGACGAGCTTTATCGAATCTACGACGCACGACCCGCGCCGCGGTCGGCCCACTCTTCGCTCTAGTTTGACTCACAACCGCCGGTAAACAAGGGAAATCAGTGTAAAACGAATTTATATGAACGACAAATAGAAGGGGGTTAAATATCGTAACGAGATATTACAGGCGTCTGTCACGGCGGAAGGTGTTGATAAGAGATGCGGTATCCGCGATGAACACCCAAATCATTTAGGCGCCTTATTCATTCATGTATGAAAAACTAAGAGGCATGTGGGTTATATTGTAGCAGAGCTAGAAAGAAATGGATAGCTTGAAATTGTTTGCTTTTGGCTAATTAACGTGTAGGAACAGCTGCGGTCCACGTGGGGCTGCGCGCGCGCCGCCCGCATCTCTGCTGCGACCCTCCCACCTCTGACGGAGAAATCGCAGTTTCTATTTATTTGTGAACAACTTTCATGTGCACAGTTATTAGCGGTTATTTTAATAGTTAAGTACTAATGCTTTTTATTTTATGTCATTTGATGCACGTAAAAACTTTTAGTCTATTATTAGCATTGCCCGCTTTTGTACGATGCAGCTATTAAAAGTAAAATTACTTATAACAATTCTCTTCGTTATATACTGCAAAAAGTATTTTTATTAATTAACTCCTGTATATTTATTTGTATGGTTAATTGACGTCCCTTGATTACTATTCATGTTCTACAAGTGGGTAATAAACTATTTGAACATACTTTGCATGAATATTAGCTTGAAACTATTGCTATGAACGCCGTAATTATCAACACATAAAAAGAGACATGTCCGTAGTTATTTTAACGAAGTTAACAATTACGAACATTTACCGTAATTACAAAGAAGTGATTGTGCGTAATTCCACATCGATTAAGATTATGGCCTGTGTAAAACTTAATGGAAATCGTAGGATATAATTGCTTATACTACAACTTAGGGAATTTACCGACCTAGATTGCTAGCTATGAAGTATGTCTTATTCTATAGTACTGAAATAAACTCGCCACACACAGTATTTATCAACAACGTCGTACAAACTACTGACCATGGTTATTCATTAGTTCGCAAAGAGACATAAAATTTCCATAATCGTAGATACAGCCGTAACGTTAGTTAGCTCCTACATAACGCGGTACACTGCCACACAAAAGGCTGATTAGTGCGGGGTTTCAAATAAAAACCTTGTTGCCTACATCTTAAATTAGTCCTAAGCGTTCTTTAACGAGACCAATTTAGTTGGTCCGCGAGACGCCGTCGATCGGTTGTTGTGTGCAAAACTGTTTACTTTTTGCTCCTCTCCAGGTAGAAAACACAACGGTTCGAAGCATTTTCATAACAATGCGCCTGCGGCTTTCTCGGTATACTTTTTTGGATGCGATGCGTTTGACAGACACGCCATTGTCATCGTCAGATGACGGACTAAAAACTAAACCTTATATTGATGATCTATGGGAAAGATCGATGCGGAGTCGAACACTTGGAATACCGAACCATAAAAGGTACCAATTAGTCCTGTTGGAGACGAGACTTGAAAATAATTAGATCAAAAGAATAAACGTGGCTCACCTTGTGTAATCGCTTTTGCATAATATCATTCCGCCTTTGAAGTAGAAGGAGCGGCCCATGTCCGCGAGCGCCTGGCCGCAGCAGGCGCACTTGAGGCAGCCGTGGTGCCAGTATCTGTCGAGCGCGTGAAGGAGGAACCTCTCCACAATTTTGCCGTTGCATCCCGCGCATTCTTTGAGTGCGGGGTTGTTGTTGTTGTGCGGGTAGTCGTGGCCGTTGGCGGCGAAGGCGGCCTCCGGCGAGGGCGGGTGCGGCGAGCTGAGCTCCGCGTACCCGTGGTAGTGCGGGTTCATGCTCAACGCGCTCGTTGCCAGCTTGACGGTTGGAGCGGGGACCGCTCGCACCGACCACCACAACTACACGCCCTGTTGACAAACAAACTTACTGTTAGACTGATATCATCTTATGATTTACCGAAGACTGTTTGAACAACAACATCGAAACTATTCCCATCCTACCCTTTTAATCAAGGGAAATATTCTGCTTTGACCTCTTTGAGATGTTGACCCATTGTTTTAATTTTTCTTGGCAGCCCTTGGTCAGAGCGCAGTGGATTCAGGCGTAGGCCTGCGGGCGGCCGCGTTTATAAAATTTTCCAATTAGCAATTTCATACAATTAGGAGCGGGGTTGGGGTGCGGGCCGCGGGGTAGGGGATGGTTAGCGCGGGTCGCGGCGCGGGGAGTGCGTCAACCCGATCCAATTAGCTCGCGGCCGGCGAAGCGGCGGGACGCCCGTGCCGTCTGAGCGGCCCTGTCGCCATAAAACTTAATTAAACGTTTTAAAACAAGTATTCATTAAAGAATAATCAAGCTTATGTAGTCATAAATAACCGGATTGTCCCGCGCGGAACGGGTGCCGTAATTAAGACTGCACAGAGTTGATCAAACGCACTGATTTGAAACTACCCTTCATTAAGAGAGCGCGAGTCGGGCGCGGGAGCTTCCGCTGCGGTGCAGAAACTAATTAAGAATAACGGACGCTTTAAAAGCGTAATTAATTTAGATTGTAATTCTATTTCTCCGAGAGTAAAGTAGACAATTATTTCAGTAGCCCTTTCTTTTGGAACGATTTGCTTTGCTGAATGTAATTTGCTTAATTTCTGTGTCCAACGAGATAAAGGGTTGTAGCTGCGTCAAGATTTATTTCTTACATCAGAATCAGCTTGAAGTATGATGAATAACGTTATCAGGGCGTCCGGAGCTATGATTGTATAATGAGTCAGTACTAACGAGCGTATCGTGATTAATTAACGTAGGTAGTAGACTTCAATTACGATTGGTGCAATGGTGTTGTAAACATTACGTGTTGCATCACGGCCTGTGCTGCATCTGTAGGAGCGTGAGGGAAGTCATTACACCGTGCACTTGGCAAGCATGTCTATAATGAAGGCAGTAAGGGCGAGGTATGGCGTGGCCGGCGTTGCGTGCGTCCTAATGAGCGTCGTCGCGTGCGCACCTATCGCACTTCGTTAAATCGCGCCCGAACTACGCGATCCGAGGTGTATTAATGTCTTTGTTTAGTTAATTCTGCAACGCATTAAGGCATTCGCCCTGTGTTGAGGAGTTGAGGGCTTAATCGCTGTGTGCGTGCTACAGTGCCTATGTTTGTGCCAGAAAGGCTCTAGGCAGACAGGAAATTAATCGTATTATGTCCGTTTAGGTAATCAAGGTGATGAATTTGAGGAGCTTGAACTACATTGAGTATAAATCTATTTTACATTCATGCCTAATCTTAAATTGGCTTTTTTCGTAGACAGGTAACAATTGCAACTAAAATGATTAAAACAAGATTAAATTCGAGTTAATAAGCAATTAGTAGCACAACAAAGTGCATACAAGCAGTAATACTTTAACTTAGGTCAAACGCTACACCGTCTCATATAAATCTTTTTATTTATAATATTGCGACAGTTAATTGTATAAATTGATAGTAAAATATTCTGTATAAATATTAATTAGAATCGTTAAGCCATTATTGAAAAAGTAATATATAAATACTATAGTTTTAATTACTGCGTTTTCCATTTTTTGAGTATTTACATTATTATTCACATGCCTTTCTGAAGTTTTTTTTTTCAAAATATTTTAATCTATAAATGTGTATCTTTTGTTTCTACGTAATTCCTACTGGTTCCTACCTACAGCAATATATTCTGCCTTGTGTGGTTTAAGCCGGTAAAACTTTTCAATCTGTGACCGAAACAATTTTTCAAAATCGTTCGTTTCATGAAACATGCCGAGTACAAGCAGTATCAGTTTGTAAATAAAAAAAACAAATGCCGGTTTTGGGACACGAAACAATTGCGCATAATTACTCAAACTTATGTCTATTTTAGTTGAAACCGTTGTTTATTCTGAAATAGATCGTATTGTTGTTAGGATTAAAGTTTAAAATATGTTTTATTGTGAGTACGCGGTGCGTGTTTAGGCCGGGGGGTGGGCTGAGAACTTAGCAGGTGCCGTTTTCATTATTCAAGCGCCATTGATTGGATACTTTGTTGCCGTTTAAAAATCTTATTAGCAACCGGCCGACAACAAAGCGGTACGATGAGCCTCCTCGGAGCCCCTCTATTTACCTGTTAAGTGATTTTTTTTTCAATTACCGCGATGAGCTGCAGGTTCCAAACGAAAGTGTAAGTCATCTTGTTAG
Source organism: Helicoverpa assulta (assembly GCA_963856015.1). Classification (NCBI taxonomy): domain Eukaryota; kingdom Metazoa; phylum Arthropoda; class Insecta; order Lepidoptera; family Noctuidae; genus Helicoverpa; species Helicoverpa assulta. Next base: position 4,795,191 of record CAWLCW010000008.1, read on the forward strand.
TGAATGTTTATTTCCGCGCTTTCCACAGTCTACTTCTAAAACATTTGTCAGCTGCAATAAACGTGATGATTCGACACTTTCGTAGAATTCCCCGAAATATGGATGACAAAGTGACGGATCGTTTCGAGCGATTAATCATACTTATCATTGTGACAGAACAGAAATATTAAAGAATTAAAATTATTTACCGACTAGAAAAACACGGAACAATGGAATTATTCATGGCCATAAAAATTTAAACAGTTATAAAAAAGCTAATGTAAGTAAACGTATCGGTCACTTGTTTTAACTGCAGGGTTCCCCAAGAACAGCCGGGCGCCCGCACGCCGCGAATAATGTAATTAAGGCGAAACCGCCGGCGAAATTAAACGCGAAAACGGAATGAGAATGTGAGCCTAATTAGAGCCGGGAGCGGGGCGGAAGACGCTGCAGCGGCACCCCAGACCTACCCCTCCTCCCCCCGGGCCCCGCGCCCTCGCGACTGCACGCGGGACCCCAACACGTGACGTAACGTCTTCATCTATCCCACACAAACACGCATGTCTAAAAAACCAACTAATGATGTGACCAAATTATAATCCACATGAAAAAAGGCGCATTCAAAAATGCCAATTAATTTTAATTCCCTGCAGAACTAATGACAAACATAACTACGCCAGTAATATTAATTCTGCGCTAATGAGCCGCGTTTTAACGAAGCTATAAAATATTAGCCTTTTTTCTGCTTTTTATATTGCATCACGCAAATAATCACAGCTCAGCGCACGTCGGTCGCAAGCATAAATCCAATTCGTTTTCTCTCACATCCATACTAATTAAAAAACTGCGGACAAATTGGAGCCCACTCTTCGCCCACGGGAACATAAAATATCCATTCCATTGACGGCACCGGTCTGCCATTGATTAATTTTATCCAATCGGATGCGAATTCAAGTTTTTCAGGAGTTAATTGTCATGCTTCATTAGGTGAGTGACTTTCGGCGTTGTGTGCGATTACCGATTTATTCACTGATGTATCGAATATATCTGATTTCAATTACCTACAATGAAGAATGAAATAGCGACTCATGGTGTTGAAAAAAATGATGGCAGCGTTTTGAATGTATCAGCCCACTTATAGTAAACGGGTATACAGTACATGAGACTAATGTGTGTAATATTATTTGCATATAATGACCGTTAATGTGGCCAGCGCATTATTCATCCGGCGTGACCTCAAAACGGCCGCAAGAACCGTTTTATCGATGTACATTCCCTCTCCATACATCTGTGTATTTTAAAATGGTTATTTCATGATAGGTAGGTAATTACTAAGGAATCACGTAGCATATAGATAATTTTATAGAAATCACGAGTGGTAAACGACGTATAATTGACGCACGATGGTATCAGATCCGACAAAATTGTGTGCCATATTCTTAATGATAGTTATTATGTGGGTAGCAAATAAAATATGGCTTTTAAAATGTTTGGAAATGGTTGTATAAAGTAACATTTTTTTAACCGACAAATAGGAATTTTCGCTAAAACCAATTTTTACAACTTTAAGTTTATTTACACACAACTTATAAATACAATCAAATGTTTGTTAGACAAAAACTGAAGCGTATATCTTGCATTGGTACCTGTATTTGCCTAATGATATTCGTCTATTGAACAAAAAAAAAAAGGAATTGTGACTCAAAATAAGATTGTGTACAAATAACAGTGTCGATAATTTTTCCCTGATTTTATCCTCATAGCGGGATAGCTAGACATGCATTTGGTTTTTCCGGGTGGGAATTCTTAGCTGCAGTTGTCATCAATTTCTTGCTTAGCAATACTGCTTTCTATAATATAGAAGTTAAACTGTTCCTTAAAAAAACCTTTCCGGAAAAGGGTAAATTATTGTTTTTATGTTTGTCCATTACCATCATTAGTGGTAATTATGATTATCATTTACCTTGTCAGTTGGAGCCATGTCAGGGTTTCGCATGAATAGTTAGTATTTGGTAATATTTTGTCCTTGCTTTGTTGAGGCTGTCCGTTAATTGCCAGTTACGAGCTTACGATGAAGGAAACATACAAATAGTTTACTTTAATAGTACTTAATTTTTATTGTGCACTTCATGCAACTAAGTACGCATGTACGCTGTCCTCAGTTCATGAATATTCCTGTAAATATTACCTTTTTTAATGACGTAGGTACCTGCGAGTTGTCTATTTTGTTATTACTAAACATATGTATACTTATACTTCAAACCACTCACTTAACATATTAATACACTTGCAATAAAACGTTAAAACTAACATTACCTAATTTAAAAGTCTATTCATGAAGAATTAACCTGCAGCAATAAAATTACAGGTGAGTGAATGAACTGGGAGTCGCACGCGCACGAAGAATGCTAATAGGAACGTTTTGTAGTACACTAATGGCGAAGGATTTGTCATTGCCGGCAAGCAGGTGTCGTGACGAAAAACACGTAATAATGACCGTACAAGTGTAGACATTGTCTCCGACAGATCGAGCGCTCTCGCCCGTAATTAGAGGCGGCCGACCGAGGACGACACAGATCTATGAAACATAGAGGAGGCATCGATTAACCTTAATCTAAGTCAAGGACGAACCACACGGAAGGTATTCTAGAACAGATTACCAAAATTGCATTTAATATTATTAGAATTAGCAACTTCCCTGACGCTAATCAAATTGAGATATCTGTGACAGATACAATAATAAAATTAAATGTAGCCATGTAAAATGAAATTTAATATGTTAAGTAAATTTTCAATGCTTTGTAAAAATTGATAACGATCACTTATCAATTATAAAATCTGCAATGTTTAAAGCTACCGCTACAAATTACGCACGGATAAGACTTGAAAAAGATGATCTATAAACGATAATTTAATTAACTGATCGCAGATTACTTAAAAATTTGATATAGGATCTGTTAAACAACATTATTAATTAAATTGATAATGATTTAGTTCGAAAAACAAAGGTGCTGCCCTTACTACTAATAGGATAACATTGGTCTGATGTCCTTCTAGTAATTTTTATTTTGAAAACCTACAAAGTATAGATTATACCTCTAGATTATTAATTAATGATGAAATGATAATCGCCGCGTGATTGTGATTGCGATTATTTTGCGGTTTATTAGATTAGATCTATTTTATGCTAGCGAAGGGATGGCAGCCAAATATGCTTCTTGCAGGTGCAAGACAAATTATTATGAAATAAATAAGCCCTGTAACCCTTGTTCTATTGGCTTCTGGGGACCTTACCTTCAATTGAGTATTCAAATCATCACGGAAAGAGGACTCCGTCACAAGACGGGATAAACGCTGAGAAGAACAACGAGTAAGTAGTAATACACTTTTAATAGACAACTTGCTACTATTTTATCTGCTTATCCTATTATGCCTATCTAGTCTTTCAAATAGGAACATAACTTCACAATAAAACATCAATGTGCCTCATCCAAAAGCGTAGCCATATTCAAGGCTCTGTGTTTGTCCGTCACGGCGGACTGACCATAATTGTGCCTCGTCCAACAAATATATTAAAGTATTCGTGATAGAAGTGAGCAGTGTGTAATTTTAGAACGTTTTGCCACAAATGTCAGCCTCGGGCGGGTCCGAAGTGTCCGACACTTGAACTTGTTGCTAGCCCGACACGAGTGATTGCTGCCTTGTTTGCTTTGATACCAACCAACGATGCTTTATTACCAAGATCTTCCATATAACCACGTATGGGATACTTATAGAATATGACGTCATTACTTCGGAATACGTTTTGCATATTCGTCACGAATAATACAAGAATTACATAAAAACATATGCGTTTTAAAGCTTTAAGGAAAACGTCTGCCTACACGTGTTAAATCAATTATTATTTTATTCGATCGGTACAGTTTTTGAACGCTAACCCACTCGTATATCTAATTTCCTTTCAACGGGATATCTCAAGTGCACGCAACGTAAATGTTCTCTCATCTTATCTTCAATTGGGTGCAAGTTAAAACCTTAATTGGTACTTGAGCCAAAAGTTAAATATTTAAAATATACGTCAGTGAGTTGGCCGTAAATTTTAAACGACTGATGTCTCACAGGTCATTATCATCTGATGGTTATAGTGATAATACTTCACAATCACAACGCATCCATTGTTTCCATCAGTGAATGAACTTTATGTCATCAGGCACATAGTTATTGTCATCAATATTATATTTTGTTTTTTATACGCCTTTGAAAGGTCAAAGAACTATGCAGCGACGCCATCTTTGATTGTTTTTATTTTGTTTTTAAAATGACTTCATCATGGATTTTAGTAGTACTTTCTGGATCTATCGCATTTTTTTTTGGAAGACAGGCGCCACTGTATCAGTGATTTGTCAAAACTAATATTTATGATGTACAAATGTTTCTTCATGAGATTTTTTGTTGACCCAAGAAAAACATCAAGTGGACGTAGGTCTCCACTTAAAAGGACTTTCAAAAGCTAAATTGCAAATCTCCTCTTGTGTTCTAGACGAATGACAGATTGATATATCGAAAATTTCAAGTACTGCTGAACTACATAATATTATGGGGAATTCTGGTCCGTCTGTTTAACTTGTTCAATATAATGAACACGATAATAGTCTGTAAAGCGATGCGTACATTTCTACGAACACATTATACTGAGTTAGTTAATAATGAGCTGGTAAATCGTGGAAATATAAGTTGTACTTATTTCGAGGCTTATGTTACATACATAACATGTGGGTTTTTAACCGACTTCCCAAAAAGGAGGAGGTTCTCAATTCGTCGGGATCTATTTTTTTATTTATTTTTTATGTATGTTCACCGATTACTCGAAGACGCCTGGACCGATTTCCAAATTTTTTTTTTGTTTGATAGGGTATACCTTTCAGGTGGTCCCATAATCACCAGGTCAGGATCTGATGATGGAAACCCTGAGAAATTGAGAGCAACTTTCGAAAATTGTAGGCGTGCATAGGTTAAAAACTTGACAATGAGGTGTACGTCTGATAACACTATGCAACAGTGAAGGTTTAGAGTTGACCTGATGATGGAGACGAGAGAAGGTCGAGGGAACTCGACAACTGAATATGTAAACTACCTCGTGTTTGGGCTTATATTATTCGTATTGATGAGAACTTTCCACAAATGCGGATAGTGACAACTATGCTTGTCACTGAAAAGCCAAAAATAAAAAACTTTTTACAAAAAAATAAAACCGACTCCGAGGTTTGTGGGTAGGTGTGTTCTACAATACGACTTATTTTAAAATTTTAATAACCTGTTCACATGAAAATATCACGATGCTTATTTTTGAAAAGTTACGCAGAGGTGTCGTTTTATTACAGATATTTTAGGTTTTTTAATAGGCGTTATTTTATAATAATCCAGTTAACAATAGGCAATGCGACTTAAGGCTTCTTTGACGAAATTGTCATAGGGGGACTAATTCCGAGCTAAAAATATGTAGACTGCATTCAAAAGAACATGAGCTTTTTTTGTGGGTAGGTGTATTTGCTTTGTGATAGATAAAAATATCCTTCGTTTTATTTAACCTCCAAGTCTAAAACTGTTACTGGCCGTTTTAATTTGATTCTAAATCCAAGGGTATTTTCTTTAGATGACCTTTTTTAACTTAGTCATATTAAAAAAAAGATCACCATTTCGACCACCGGAGATGGCAAACCCGTAAGTCAAGATTCAAAATAAGAATGTCTATTTCTGGCTGTTACTGCCGGTCTATTTACGAAGTTCGTTTTCCAATAATATAATGAAATGTTTCGAAAGCTACTTAAAAACTTTTTAGAAATATTAACTTTAATGGTAGAAAACAAAACCTTTGACGTCACTTAAACATGTGGTGGGTTTAACAATACCTGCTTATTACAAAAAAAAGTTAAAAACTATTTTTTTAAGTTTATGGATACAAAAAGAACCATAAAATTATTCAGCTTCAACGGTTATTTTACTGCATTATTATCTAGCATGTACTTTCAAATTCATATTTTTGTAGTAAAAATATGTATCAAGATACATGTGTTTAACATCTGCAATTTTACAGTTACTGAGGTACTTCGCAGTTCCAGTTATCGAACAAATAGAAGAACAATGCCGTATATACTAAAAATGTTGGATGTTTACTTACCGCAGACAATTTAAAAACTTTATTTTATTAAAATACCTTCTTCCTTGCAAGTCTATAGCAATTGAAATTAAAAAAAGGCAGCCCAATATTTCGCCACGCTCACGGCATTGTCAGTCGGCATGCAGATCTTTCGTTGCGATACATTAGGCATACACCACTTTTAAATTATTACTAAAATAGAAAAAAGGAGCTTCCAAACTTAAATGGATAAGTTATCCCAAAATTAATTTCCATTTCCAACTTTTCTATTGCCAATGTGGACATGTTTTTTTTAATTATAAAAAACATTGTTCACGAAGACAAAATATGATTACCAGTTTTAAAGTTACTCCAGTACCTACTAAATATATTTATGCTACTAATTAGTACCCACATACAAGGTGTTGATTTGCATTTGTGCCATACTTCAGGAGGAGGACATAAAATATGTAAATAATCGATTGGAATTACAGTTGACGGGAAATAGCTTACATGCACTGCTTTTTTTGTCATTGTAATGTCATAGTATTTCAGAAGTAATCCAATTTTATGAATGAAATTTATGAATAATCGTTGCGTATGCTTTGTGTTTGCGTTTGTGTGAGGGCGCAGCACGGTTTTAAGGCCAGTAACACACGCGCCAAGTTTAAATACGGCTAGAAGACATTGACGGATTTCCGAAAAAAAAAATTAAAATAAAACATTTTTGTACCAATTTTTTTGTTGATTTGGGTTGAGAATCATTAGTATAATTACGTCCTTGACTATGGCACGGATGCAAATCAACAGCTTGTATAACAAAACAATTTGTTATTAAACCGTACTACTTCCTTTTAAACTTATTATGTACAACATAGGCACTCACTAACATTTTATTACTACTTTAATTACACTAGGTAGTAAAGTCTTCATGCTATTTCATAGGAAGGTAAATTATCATTATTATGATGTCTTCATTATTAATTTTAATAACCCATTTGACTTTGAACGAGGTAAGGCGACTATTCTTACGACCTATTGAAATCAGTTAGAAAGTGCCCAGTAGGCACAATGTTCACAATTTTTCTTTCAATAGCAATCGAAAGTCAAGAATATTAAAAATGACATAAAAATACATTGATGATGATGATCTCGCCGGTCATTGTCTCGCTTTGCTTGTTTAACAGATAAACAAGTCAAGTTATTCTGGGAAGAAAATATAAAAGCTTACTCATAACATTTTGATTACTTCAGACCCACAGTTAAAAATTGCGCTTAAGACTTTTGACCAAAAAATCAGTCGGATAAATCAAGATGTTCTAAAGTCCTATAATCTACAGACCATAACGAATAAGATAAGTTGAAGTATAATTTTATTATTGTATCTCACTTTATACAGATAATGTCGTTATTCGGTCACTTTCACACCGTTTTATAGCTCATAGCGCATCGAACATGCGCCAGCGCATTGCGATGCGGCGCAGACGCACCGAGATAACCGTGATTCCATATCAATTTATCGCTTTTACTACACACAAGCGTAAACTACGCACTTTCTATCGTTCTATTAGATAAATATCATACAATTTCCTCCTATAAAAATCTCGACATTTAATTGATTTATTTACTTTCTATGTACTGCGGGAGAAATGACATGCTCTAGTGAAACCGCTGCATAATTTCCCGCGTCGTTTGAGCGAAGAAAGCAGTCACTTGATTGGTTGATGGTGTCCGTAAACTAAGATATAATTGAGTTACGTTTTTATGAAACAATTCATCATAGTAATTATTTCTGCGAAATCGTTTAGTGCTTATTTTGCCTGTTAGAATTTTACATTTATTTAAGAAGCGGTAAATCGGTTCTTACCCCCAAAAAGCGCAGAACGTGAGCATTGACACCATTGACAAGATTTTTTCAGAAACTTTTGCAAAAACGCGAAAGCTTTTTATTGAAATTTTCAATATTTTTTTGTGCGTTACCGTGAAAAGCCATTTTGAAGTAAACACCATTCATGTTGTGAGTGAGCGAAGGCGTAAAACATCTGGTTTATGCATACTTTTTGTGTTATAACTGTTAAGTTAAGCGGTTAACTGACGTACTACCGTTAGCTGCGCATGCGACGTCAACCGCAACATTAAATTGTACACCAGGATCGTATTTATTTCAATTCCTCTCCTTCATAACAGACATGTTATTTGTTGTTTATTAATATCAGACGATTAATTATATTCTTTGATCATTCGTCGAGATTGCTCCGAGCTATCGTTTGGATTATAAAAGGTTCAATTATAATAAATGTAGCTAATTTCAATCAAATAATACCACTAATTAGCTGACATCGAACCTTCTTTGTGCGGCCCGCTTTACAAATGACTCAATTGATGTTGTTAATAGTCGGGCCTTCGCGGCCTCATTATAACCAAGTCATTCGGGGTTCACGTATAGTCACGATATCAAACTTCGAGTAATAGAAATCACTGTTCAATTAATACTATGTAAGAAACTGGCTCATTAAACAAAAATACTTCGTGATGGACGATTTATAAAACGTTAACGTCATTATAATTAGTTGGGAACATTTGGAATCGAATTGATAGACGATTATCGGTTTGAATTGATGGAAAAGAACCGAGTACAATACAACACTGCTGTTTGTAAATGGTGTACGTATTTTATTAATGTTTCTAACCAGATCTTTACTTTGCATATTTAACTCCAAAAAGCTCAAAAGGAGGACTTGTGGACTTCTCACGATATCATTTATAATTTTAATTTGCAAAAAAATAGAACATGATAGCAAAAAAGCATCATCATCATTATTAACGAAGGGTCTTTGATATTAATATAATGATCGAAATTAAATAAAAAAGCAGTAATTACTGAACAGATGGTCAAAAAATCAAAAGCTATGTTTTAATCGAGAGCTTGGTTCATTACTGGTTCATTATCAAGAGCCTAAGGCTAATATCGTCTGTCTACAAATATTTTAGTTTAACAACTAATTAAAATTAGGCAGTGTTTCGTTTAGTTAAGTAGCTACGTTTTTTACAATAATTGCTACACGTGTATCTTTAAAGGTAAAAGATAAGACAGTGAAAAGTTTCTTTGGAAATATGAACATTGAACATGATACAAGAAACATTGGTTTATTTATTGTGACAACTGTTTTATGAGTGAGGAATAGATCGAAAAGATGACAGATGGGGTAGTCTAGATCTACACGGGGAATAATTAAAATTCTATTAAATCGGGAACTTGCGTTTTTAAGGTATAAATAAACCAGGCGAATACCTAGATCAATAATATGTCAGCCAGCTGTAGCAAAAAAAAAGGTTTTTAATTGTTCGTAAAAAGAACATGATATTTTTGAGCGAATGCACCAGTGGTTCTGATATTTGTTACCTATGAATGAGGAGTGACATTGACTGACAAGAAACTTGGATAGTGGTTTCAAAACGGCGGGCGGTCTGGTACGAGACGGATCAAAAACTAATACAAAGTCCTCTTAAGCAATTAATTTTATTTTCCTCTTAAATTAAACGACGCTTCTTTAATTACTTAGTAGAGCCTTCCATAAAAACAGACAACAACATACTTACATAAAGCTACTTTTTTTTAGACTAGTCCTGATCACAATCTCTCCTGAATTGGACCATGGGAACCACCATAAAAAAATATCGGCTACGAATCGCGATAGGTGCCATAGAAATGATTCTGACGGTTTTAGAACCCGCAAAGAAATTATACAGAAGAAAATTGAAGAAGTAGGTAACAAAGACAAATTGACATTTTGGTATGAGCTTTCTATTTAAAATTCCCCAAACTTAACTAACTGAATTCTGAGACGAAAGTCATTGCCCGTCTGATGATACAGAATTGAGAAAAGTAAACATAATATGCGCTCTTGTATGTCTGTCTGTGCATGCATGCGTAGGCGACTGTATGCTCCAAACACTACTGTTTGCTAAGCCAATCCCGTATTAGCTTTAGAACAAACTGCTTTTTTTGTACAATTTGGTGGTGATTAAATAGTTAAAGTCTCGAAGTCTTGGTTGACAGGGAGCGTGGTGTTAAGCAAAAAGTTCGGCTTCGGTAGCTTTCAATGTAGACTTTTTCAATTTATCTTGGGTGAAATACATGCTGTATAGGAGGATGTTATAGCAATCAAGAAAACTGAATGTTCATGGCAGTGGAAGCCAGTAGTGCTTGCCGAGAAGTCTGTCATTCCCTATATGTCACTCTCTTGAGGAAGGTCGGACAGCGGAAAAAAGTATGATGGCTGAAGTTAAAAATCTAAAAACTCAATCGTGCAACGTTAAAGCAACACATTCCCTACGTGTATTACGCTTCAACGCCGCTTTGACGAGCGCATTAAAAGTTTTATTATATAGCAAGACGGGATAATAAGCGGCGGCCCCGGTTCACATTGATGGACGTTTGACTGCGCCCTGACAGCCCGTTGCCAGGTGGTCCCAACTATTGTGACACAATTTTATACCCAACATAACAGTTCCACGTTTAAATTTTCGTAAGACTGTCACAGACTACTATTGTACATTTTATTTCTCGCGTGTGTCGTTGGCATTAGAATAAAAGCTCTCGTGTCTGCACCAAACCGGGCCGTTTCTATGCGTATGATTTTCTCTTTTACTTGTCGCTTTAACGAGCGCGACAGAACATTACCTACGTAGGTCGCTCATAAAAATTTCCTAGGCAAGTTTCCAAAGTACTCGTAGTGTAAGCGTGCCACAGCCAATACATGTTCCGGTCACAAAAACGTTGGAGAGCAAAACAAACAACGCGAGCATAAATCTAGAAGTTGTAATGAAGCGTTATTGGTACGATAATAAAAGCTAAATTGATTAGCGGTGGTCCCGCGCAGGTAGACCGCATTCCGGGGCCCTCCCCCGCCGCGCCGCCCGCCGCGCCCGCCGCCGCGGGACCGGGACACGGGAATGTTTGTCATAACATTATACTCACGTTAAGAAATTACGTTGTTACAATTGGTAGCTCAAACTGAGAAGCCCAATGTTACATAAAACATTTTTTATGCAATTTCACTGAATGCTATTTACATATTGTCATCAATATGTGTCTTATGGTACCTTCCTTAATTTCACCAGATACAATACACCAGCGATTTTCAATAAAAATACCAAAAATCGTATTACCTGAAACAAGAATAAAACATTGGTTAATACAACAATTTAGGTGTATCCAAGCTCAGGTAAACGGTGAAACTTGCTTTTTACCGTTGTGAGCGTGAATTAATAACTATCTGCGCAAGAGCATGACTCATCGGAGGGCGCGGTGAAAATAAGCGGAAAATTAATAACAGATCAAGGTTGCAATCAAAGAACGTCTGCACGTGGTGTATCTTTACATTATTATAAAAATAAACACTTGTTTAACAATATCTTAATAGACCATAAAGTATTATTTAATCAAAAATGTATAGGAATAGGACTGATTCATCATCTTCCGAGCCTTTTTCCCAATCCTGTTGGGGTCGGCTTCCAGTCTAACCGGATTCAGCTGAGTACCAGTGCTTTACAAGAAGCGACTGCCTATCTGACCTCCTCAACCCAGTTCCCCGGGCAACCCGATACCCCTTGGTTAGACTGGTATCAGACTTACTGGCTTCTGACTACCCGTAACGACTGTTAAGGATGTTCAATGACAGCCGGGACCTACAGTTTAACGTGCCATCCGAAACACAGTCAATGGTGTCTAAGAATAGGACTGATTGTATTCCTAATTATAGTCCTGTTCATACGCATAATATTCTGAGAATTTTATTTAGGTAAGTAAGCTAGTTTTAGTAGACGAACAGGAAATACGAGAATATTGTATTAATGAGCTTCACATGTATCTTGAAATAGAAGTTATATATAAACTACAATACTTCGTGTTTCAAAGCCGTTTTGTACTAAACAATGCTATAAATATTAAACAATCTATAAAATGTTCTACACGCATCGGCTGTAAGTTCATATTACACTCAGCGGCACGGAATTTGGCCCAAACAAATACAAGTAGATATCAGCCCAGATAACTGTTGTAAATTCTAATTTGATATGACATATTGTCAGTTCTTTCGTAATTGTTAATTAAAATACAGAAAAATGTGTGTCTGTTTAACTTTTGTAACACTAGAAACAGATTCCGTTGTTGGAACACAAAGCAGAAAGTTAAGTTTAAATTCAGATAGAAATTACCGAAGTACTAAGCACGTTCCAAAAAAAATTTATGATTATGATCGTTTTTTGTTTCTCTTTTTTTCACAATTTGATCTGAAAATTACCCTTACTGCAGCTCAAGTTGCTCAAGCAGTGTTGCTAAGACGTCAAGGGCGGAAGCAGCGGAAGATGGTTGAAACTTTAAGTGCACCGCGTACAAGTTAAAGATATGCATAGGAAATGTATGACCAGACTGGCCTTTACACAAGAAGACCAGAAAGTGGGGGTGTAAGGCGACGACCGATTTATCGTACGTGCAATAATGAAAAATCGGTTTCTCACTGCGTTAGAGATACGCCAGCCTTTGCAAACAGCAAGAGAAGTCAACGTCCGTAAGTGCACAATAAGAAGAAGGATGGAGGAACGGGATCTGCGTGCTCGAAGACCAACTCGAGGCCCGGAACTTCTCCCACACTATCGCATAGCCAGACTTAGGTTTGCAAGAGAACATGCAAATTACACGCATGATCAATGGAGTAAAATTTTATGGACCGATGAATGCAGAGTCGTCTTAAGAGCTCCAGACGGGCGTGAATGTGAATGGAGAAAGCGCGGAGAATGGTTTCTTCCCACCACTACCAAGCAAACAGTCGGTTTTCATGGTGGGTCCATCTTGGTTTGGCAAGGCATAAGTTCAGAAGCCCGTACTGAATTATTGGTTGTCGAAAGTCGTCTGACAACAGTGCGGTATATTGAAGAGATCCTTCAAAATCATGTTTTACCCTGTCAGGGATTCATAGGAAGTGAAGAATTTCGTATAATGCAGGACAATGCTCGACCTCACGCAGTTCTTTGCGTAACCGATTACTTGTTCGAGGTCGGTATTCAAAAATTGGACTAGCCTGCAAGAAACCCAGCCACGAATCCTGTAGAACATGTCTGGAACATGCTTAAAAGACAGGTCCAAGCAAGTCGTAACCCACCACGGACTCTTAGTGAACTGAAAACCGCGCTGGTAGCTGCCTGAGAGGAGATCTCTCAGGTGGAGATATAAAACATCATCCAGAGCATGCCAGATCGTATGCAGGCAGTCATCAGATCAAGAGGAAGAAACACCCATTATTAAAATTCGATAACTTTCTGTTTTGTTAAAAATGTTGAATTTAAAAAGTTTATGGTGATTATTGCGGTAAAGGACTCTGTTTTCTAACTCAACGAAACTTAATGAAAATCCTCACAATTCTGTTGTTTGTTAGTCATTTTCTTTTAGAAAATGAGTAAATTAAACAATTTTAAAATAAAAATTCAGATTTTTCATTTAAATAATGGTTATAAGGCTCAAATGTGCTTGGGCCAGATTCCGTGCCGCTGAGTGTATTTTATTATCTCCGCTATTGAAGAATTAATAGCTACCAGATGATAAATGTTTCAATTTATACAAACAAATGAGAATCGGAACATTCATATCGTTAACTGATCTTTTGAAAAACTTTATTTTTGTTACACTGTGGTCCAGCGAACCAATGACCATTTTATTGGGAGAGCGTGCGTGGGCGCAACTATACAAACTATAAATTTAAGACCGCTAATAAAAATACTACTAACACATTTCCTACACTTTGATTCGGCCTGTTTATGTAGATCAAAGAAGTATGAAATAAAGTTTATATAATACTCTCATTATATCTTTGTATATTTCGAAGATATGTATGAATGAACGTCCCAGCTGCAGTCATTACAAAATCATATTTATAGATATCTCTTGTCCAATTAAATGTTAAGATTGTGTTAATTTAAACACCTGAAACATATACAGTAAGGAAGTAATGAGGAAGCTGACATATCGAGATGCAGGATGACAGTGTTAATTGGGATTATTCCTTTTAAGCCGAGCTGTTAAGTCGTCGCGAATAAATTCGATTGTTGAGACAAGTTAATGTTCCCAGGTGAGCGGCTAATGAAGTGATGATTGTTAATTATCGAGGCATGCATGATCGTAAAGATTTCGACTATAAACGCGAAGTTCCACGTTGCATCGGTAGCGGCGACGTCGGCGCGCGCGCAGTCTCCCTCGCGTGATGGCATCCCAGCTTCATGAATGAACGGCGTTCGGACTCCATTCAACCAGTTTGGTCGCGCACTGATAACCGCTTACCCACTTTTAATCTTATCTACTACACGACTTGGTACCACCACGTGAAATGGAGCCACGGATCGGCGACAGCGATTGGCCGGCTGGTCGCTCGCCCCAAAAAACCAACCATTGCCTACCTCTTTTCATTCACACCTTTTTACGATGTTTTTTGGTGAATGAAGTCGTGTTCGGGATAATTATTGAATTTCGACGATTCGTTACGAATATCGATGAGCCGGAAGCCTATCGGCGCGGGTGATTGCATCGGGTGATAAAATTCCGTCGCTCAGAAAGTAATTTTATGGTTTTTAAGCTGAATTTTAGTTTGATCTGGAATATATTGTTGATAATGCTGTCGGTGTTACAAATAAAATTACTTCTAATACATAGGTACGTTCTATATAACGTTAATTCGAAAACAAAATAGGTTTAGCAGTGAGACAATGAAAGCTCTCATCGATTACGAACAATTGGCTCACATTGTTCTCAATGGTAATCCGGAATGTCAAATTAAATTAATGAACAAACAAGTCTGGTGCAGCGTCGGCCACTGGATGGATATTAGACGGGCATTATAAAACGAATCAGTGGTAATAACGCAGGGGATCTAATTAAATTGCCGCCGATAATAACGGCACTCAGTCTCCCCTAGCAGACCCCTCGACATTTATTATTCCAACAGTACCTGCACAATACGGAAACAGAGAATAATATTTTTTTAATTTCTCACCGGTCCATAAATACTTTACTGCAACTAAGAAGTAATAGAGACCATTATTTTTAGCACAGTACTGATTAAACGTAAATAAGTTTAAATATTCTTAAAGTGGAACAAGGGCAGATCTGGAGTAATGTAATTAAAGGGATTCTCTTGGAAATCGTGTCAAGGAGCATTTCAGCGGAATTTTATGTAGTTGTTCTGTTTGCGTTACAAAACACGTAAATATACATGAAGAGGTTTATAAAAACAGGACATTCGATTTCCCTAACGTCGTCGCTGGCGATTCTCGTCGTCGTGTCTACATTGTCTACTACTCTGTCGAATTGCAATTCACGGCAATTCAAACGCACACCTTCATATTGTTATATCTCCATTTCATTGCTCGCCTGGGAGTACATCTGGCCGGGCTTCCCTCGCACGGCCGCCCCGCGTCCCTACCCCACGTCCATTAGTGTTTTGTGAATGATTTAAAAGCTCTTTCGGATAACTACTCTGTAAGTGAGTAATATAAGACTTACTTCCTATTTTATCAGTGCTCCCCAAATTTGAGTGCGCATTAAAACATTAAGCTGTATTACAGGCATTATTATCAACCCGAAGTAGCTGAACGCCTGGAAAGGAATGTAACTCGTTCATCTAAACGAAATAATGGACTAAAAATTCTTAGAGAGATATAAAAAAATCATTGGAGACAATAAAATAGCTTTTAGCATAACGAAGATTCTTTGGCAACGCTGAAAATCTCGCCTGAAAGTTACTGTCTTCGCCTTATAATGTATTTACCTAAATAGAACAGCTAAAGACATTAATTTCATCAAGTGGGAATGGCATTCGATTGGAGACATCCCTGAGTATTTATATCCTCGTTATGTACCTGATATATTACAGGGAACTTTCAACAACAATGCCGTACAAAAATATGTATATGCGAGAGTATAACAGAGAAACACAATAACACGAAATTTCCGAATCCGAGTTTTAGTAGGCAGAGCGAAAGCGGAAGAAAATCCGTCATCTGTGGGTCGTAAACAATGCTCGTCGGTACGTAGGTGCATGTAAATGAGAGTTATGGTAATTTATCGGCGGGGATGGGGTGGTAATGATAAGATAACGCTTTTGTTGCCGCGCGCCCGGAGATACGGCCCGTGGACGACGCACACAACACCGAATTATTTTTAGTGTTCCCTAATGAAATTGGGAAAACGGAACGCTTATGGAATTGTCTCCGACGAGTTTTGGTGTCACGGCTTTCTTTGGAGGTGACGCTCTAAATAGATTTCTTACATCAGTTGTGTGTATTTTTTTATGATATGAGAAACATAACTAGTGCAGTTAACATTGAACATGTTGAGCAATAAAATCTTGAAAAAATACCCCTCGGTTAATATTCAAGTAATAATAAAAATATGCCTAATGGGTTCTACCTTGAACAAAATTGTCAGCTGCGCATTACACAATAAACATTCTTTAGCACATATAAAAATATTTATTTAAACAATTTGTTATACATGTAAACAGTAGGTACACCTAGAATGTTTCGGAACATTTATCAAGAGTCGGGCTCACACTTGACCGGTTTTTTATCGTGAAAAATTACAAAACAAAAACAAGATTTCACACTTAAAGCATTTTATTGGACGACGCAAGAATCCGTCGGACCATTGAGGTGAACGGTCGAGGATAATTTTTAACGTGAAAGCTTTTACTGAATGCTGTAGTACTGTCTAAAGAATTCACATTAACGAAACTCTTTTACATTCCTTTAATACAAATAGATGCTAAACGCGTTGTTTTCTAGCCGCAATATTATGTTTTTAAATAATCGGTTCTTATGGCATTAATCAGTATCTATTAACAACTCATAATAATCGAGATAAAATCTTTAGATTCTCATTGACAGTGAATTACCGTTTTGTCGCTTAACGATTACTGTCATCGTGTCTACAATAGACGAGATTGGGGTAAATTGGCAGATAAAAATAAATTTATCTTTATCTATGTATGTGCAGTTAACGAGACCCATCAGGGGTTCCCGGCCCCATCTGTTTCCCCTGCAGACATAGCGACGCCAAAAACTATTATTACTGTAAAAATAATAATTCATACAATTCGTTTATTTAAATCTAAGTACGTATTTACGGACGCCGCTGCTTAAGAGCGTGTACGCTCGCCGCGCGATGTCAACTTTAGGTAATTCAACGCAAAAAATCGAGCACACTAGCGTCGCGACCACTCGCGGCTGTGTGCGTGCCTATCATACTTCACGTATAGTCACACAAACCATTTTGATCCTTTCGAGTGAAATTGGTAGAACAAAAAATATATTATTTAGTAATAGTAATTAGTTAATAGCGAGAAAATAGTGTAGGTAAGTCTATGGATGACTAAAATATAAAAGCATGAAAATAAGTCGTTAATACATATATCTTTTGCAAAAAAATCGGGCACCTATGAAAACCTTGGTTTTGAGGACTTTCTGTATATTACATAAAATTTTCAACAGTACTAAATAGTCGACTGATGATTAATGGCAATGCAAAGTTTCTGTATTTTAACCGATTTCAAAAAAGGAGGAGGTTTCAATTAGATTGTTTTGTGATTGTTCTCAATTTGATTGTTCTCGATTTCTCAAAGGCACCTGGACTGACTTGAAAAATTGATTGTTTATATGAATGGTCCAGTCCATCCAGACCGAAAAATTGTGGACAAATAACAACAATTGCCGGAAAGCCAAATGTTGGTGAAGAGCTTGGGTTTACCATTGCAAATAAAGTTTTAAGTTATCTATCCTATATGCTTCAAAAGTTATTCGGGATCAAAAGTAAAAATTTGGGTACATCCAAAATGAACATATAAATAAAATTATAGCTCGATTGGTAACAGACATCTGCAATAAGTGATTTCTAGCCTAAGGCCTTTCTAGCCTAAGCCTATTCATAGCAAGCCCTTTCATTTGATACCCATATCGTAGGAATGCATTAAAAACATTTTTTTTCTCCATCTTGGGTATACCGCCATATTGGATATAGAATCATACATTGTCATTAAAACTGAACATTCAAACAAAATTTCAACTCAATCGATAAAAAAAAATATGCTTCAAAATTGAGCTATAAATAAAATAGTAATGTATCAAGATTTGTTGGTCGCGCTTGAAATGTACTCTATTCTCGGTATCCACGGCAGAGGTTATTCACCCTACGTGATGTGACGGAGCGACACGTCCTCTCTCTGTGAAGCCTTGCGGCGGTCTGGTTTGAGTTGACTCGCGTGCAGCGTTTTATAGTAGTTTTTAAATAATTTATAAAAAAATAAAAACGAGAGATTAAATTATAATATAAAGTTTATGTTTTAAAGAAAGAGTTATATTACTATAGTAAATAATCGTTATATTAAATTAAGTAAGATAGGTAGGTAAAAAAAGCATTTGAAATTCACAATTTTTCACATTGTTAAAATATTTTTTTCTGAAAGATAGAGACCTAAATCAAAAAATGTTTTCAATTAACTATAGGCATGGGGATTTCGTCTATGAGTAAAAAAATAAATATGATTAGATTTGCCACTGTTTTCACATGAATTTAAGCTTCGAAATAGACGCTGAACGGGAATTTTATAAAACATCTGTTACGTTATAGGGGTTTTAAGTATTTAAACTACACAAATTGAAATTTATGTTCAATTAACTATATAGACAGTGAAATTACCTTACGTTATTAAAAATTAACATAGTTATAAGATAAGTAGTTAATGAGAAACAGTGGTTTGAAAAGTACCTTTTTAGGCCAAATGGCGCGCGGTTGACGTACACGCTCTTAAGTAGAATGATAAAAATACTTTTAAGTTGAAAAATGGTGGTCGTGTCAAAGTGGCTTCCACGTGGTATTTTTTATTTGGACATAAAATACCGTAACGGTATCTATACTAATATTATAAAGCTGAAGAGTTTGTTTGTTTGTTTGTTTGAACGCGCTAATCTAAGGAACTACTGGTCCGATTTGAAAATTTCTTTCAGTGTTAGATAGCCCATTTATCGAGGAAGGCTATAGGCTACATTTTATCCCGGTACGGGAAGTAGTTCCCACGGGACGCGGGTGAAACCGCTGGCAGAAGCTAGTTAGCAATAATGTACTCGTGTAAGAGTACCTACACACTATAAACGAAACAGTCAGCCTACAGTTGACCCGATGGTCAGCACTTTTTCAAAAGAAAATCTTGACACCAGTCGGTGTTTTCAGTCGTTCTGAAACCGGCTAAATTCCTGATCTTTGTAATGTGCTACTATTCATCTTCATACTGATTTATGAGCGCAAACAACCTATCGGCCGACTTAAAGTTTGTCGTGTGCTCTAAATATGACAACATGTCTCGCATGTCGCTACGTATAGAGTCTACCGACTATATTAATCAAACACATTATGGGTGTAACTTTAAGAAACTAGGTTCTTCTTTTAAAGGAGATATTGTTTTCGAAGGCTGCCTTATAAAATTGTAATAAAACGTTTCACGATACAATATGAGTATTGGTATTTCATGTAGCTGAGCAATTTAGTTTGATGCACTTTGCGTGTTTGCGTTTTTACATTAGTTTCGATTCATTAGGTAGCCTGAATGATCTGGATGCGTTACATAGTAAATGATTGATCGGTGGTATGTTTTAGGTATTCGAAATTTGAGTAGCATAACACATGGCATATTAATTCCAGTTATGTACTGTTAAACTGCCAATACGTTTCAGAATCATAGGAGACTTTTGAATTACAGAAGACGTTAATCTCTTTGAAGCCTTTAATTTTAATCAAAACATATGGATATTATTCGTGAATAAATGAAACTAAAAAAAATGGTTACTTGGACTAAAAATACAAACATTTTAACTTAAATAAAAGCTTCTAAAGTTCTGGAGTCTATATTACAAGCTTAGACTTCCGCACTCAAAAGCACAATTTAACAAAAATTACAGTACAGAATTTATTTTTCTAAAGTCAGGGTCAACCGAGTGCACACAGAGGTGGTAAGCGTTTAAATAATTCATAAACAGGTAGCGAAGCGTTCGTGTGCGCGTGCGCAGGTCGCCATTGTTCGCTGATGAGCGGTGTCAGAGGGACAAAGAGGTCATGGTGTGGAACAATGCTGAATGGTACCTAAATACTGGTGATGACTAAAACGGTTCGTTTACATTATTTTTGTTTTCGTCCAGTGTGGTGGACGGTGAGGCTGCTGGTTGGGTTGCTAGCATTGTGTTAGTTGACATCATATCAGGCAAAGGCTAATGAGATGGTAGAAAATTTAAGCTAATTTGTATAAAGATAAGTAGTTTAAGTTTGTATATATAGTGTGTACATAACAATAAACATTTCTCCTATAGTTAATAGGTATGTATTTTTAGAAATTTTTCTGATGAGTATATAAGGCAGAATTACGGAATATTTTGTTTATTTTCCTTTTACATTGCCTTTTTGACAAATATGCATGGCATTAACAGGAACTAATTGGCACCAGTGCTCTAGCTAATAAGGATTTTTGGAAAAAAAATGAATAAGTAGGTACGCAGGTACATAAAATAATAATTTTATCATTGTACGTACCCATACAGTTGCAGCTAAAGTGAGCTTTTAATTTTAACATGACCATTAACAACGTATTTTATTTCCATTTTATAGCGACTTCAATTCGTCGACTACTCATCAAACAATTAAACGGATGCTACCATGTGTATGCCATAATTTTATATTTAATTGTTACACTAAAACATTATGCACAAAAAGGTTTATAGCATAAACTAAAACTCTTTGTTCATAGCAGAAACCTTAACCGTGAATCACGATAAAAGGCGTATACGTCTTAATTGTTTTCCCTTATAAGTCGCAGGTATGTAGTTATTTTAATCATCATTGTAGCATATACATTATACAGAGTCCATAATAAGTAAACTATTAAGTGTCGCGAGGGTTTCTGGATCTACCTCGTTAAAACTTCACACGTCTCGGAATACTTTAACAAGTTCAACTGGCTTGATTTTAGACGACCAACATTTAATTTGTGTAGAAAATGGTGTCTAATACAAATTGTCACGAACTGACTCGTTTATTGGAAAAGAACTAGCTACACGAGACACGAGTATTCTTATAAATTTTATTTTTAGACTCGGGAATTAGTCTGACAGGTATTTCTTGGCTGAAGAATTTGGTTCGGATCAGTTTGGTTTATTATTTTATACACTGTGTATTGGGAACTAAACATTTAAAGTTGTGGTAATGTCTGTCACTTTAGAGGTATTAATGTAGTAATGTCTGACATCTTTGGTAAGCAATTGTTATTGTTATTCGTTTTTCTTCTTTTTCGACGCTTGCTTGTGATTTTCCATGTTCCTAATACTAAATATTGATTTGGCTTAATGTATTTTTATTATCATGAGAAACTTCTGTAATTGAAATGCTATGCCTGAAATTATCCAAAATGTTTACAGTAAAGATTTAAAAAATCATTCTTACTTAGTTGTGTGTTTGCATTCGTTTTATAAATTTGAAATAAGACAGTGATAAGAAACTGATATCTTAATTAACATCATTTAACTTTAATGCTATCAAAGCTTTTCCAGGTTTTACATACAATAATAGAGAGAGTCAATGGAAGATTGGACTTGATAACGCTCACACGGAAACGCATTTCACGGCGCGAAGTCTCGCGTAATTGTACGCGTAAATACATCGGCTTTTAAATATAAATAGCTAATGTTATACAAAACATTATGTTCTCGAACTATAATGTAGATGTTTGTGAACGATTTGAAAAATGTATATCGCCATAACAAGCGTTTAATGATGCCTATTTTGTGCAAGGTATTGTAATGTGTCGCAAGCATGCTGCTTGTCCACGTTTGTAAAATTGCTCGAACGAGAAAGGGTTGTTTTTTTTCTTACAAATAACTCAAAGCCTAATTAATCGACTTGTAATTTATGATGTAATTTTTTGTGTTATTTGATAGATCTTGTTTTTGTGGTAATAAACTTACAATGATGGATATCTTTACGTATACGCCATAAAAATGCATGTCATTATTTGTTTAGGATAACATTTCGATCGAAATACATCTGAAGGCAAAAAGTGAATAATAACAGCATACAATAAACCAATAATTACTATATCTTCGATGAATGGTGACCTAGTGAACTCGTTGATTTCCACCCCAAATAAAAAAGATGCGTAATTGATTGCATCGACGCGAGCTCATTTGACTGATTGTATAGAGCATCAAATTGCGTATTTAACGTATGGGAAGAACCCTCGTGAACCGTTGCCAATTTGGATGGCGCCCCCCAGAGCCGGAGTCGGCACCCCACCCCCAAACATGTTTATATTGCATTTAGATTCAGATAATTCAAAAAAATAATGCGGCCAATTTTACTGCCGTCTGATAAAAGTTTAGAAGCAAAAAAGCATGTCTCCACGAAATGATTGTAAAGTGGAACACAGTTGCAAAATGCCGATCCGTTAAGGGCCATTCGCAGTTTTATCAGAGTGCAAATAACCCGCCCTGAACAGATTAGATAAACTACAGAAAACGGCGCGACGTGGGAAGCGAGCCGAGAATTATGACGTAAACAGTCTTTTAATTACAAACGTTTGTGTGCAAATTACTCGCAAGCCATTAATCTCTTAAGAAAAATGTCTAACACCATTCTTCATAAATAAGTTTTTTGCGCGAGGTCGTTCAATGTGACTCTGTGTCTCGTTAAACGTATTAGGATCGTTGTGTACGTTGACAATTTGGTTGGAATTTATGGCAGTGCAAATGAATGCGCATAATTTGTCAAAACTGTCGGATTTGCAGGGAGCGCGTACTAGCGATTCCCGGATCGTTCGGTATCTATGCAGATCTAAATTTAGAGGGTAATCGCTTGTTTAATAATATATGCCGCTGGGAGCACTCAGTATAATCTATTTACATTCGGAGTGGACCGATCTATTCAGTCGATATTACATGAACGAGTATTTACTATTATCGTGAAGCTCGCCGTCAACACTCATTACAATTTGCTTGTTCAACGTCAGTTTGATTTTCCTCTTACTCAGCATGTTCCTTATCAGTAATTACTCTTTTATAATCCGCCTTCGGATTAATTCTCCATTAGCCTTTCACCGTTATAAACTTGGAGTAGTTATCTATATAATCTTAATATCATTTGACTTGAAAAATGCTATAAATTTCAACTCGAGAGATATTTCAACAGACTCCGCAACAATACCATTCGCTAAAGAAATATTTTAATGGCATTAATTCTAGTTTCAATGATCCCATCGTTTGCATTAACGATGCCCATGAATAATAATTTATCTGTAGTAGTTAATTAGCAGCTACAAATAAGTAAGAAAGGCAGATAATAGCAAAGGTATGCCTGCCATGAGGTCACGGATATCGTCAGTCGTCGCCACAGTAACAGATGGCTCATTGTGTTAAAAGGTAGAGATAAGCCATGACTTCGAGCCAACGACTCGGCTCACCTACTTAAAGAATACAAAATAAGAGAAACAATTGCACGCGATTGTTCTAGAATATTACGAAACTAGCAAAAATGTCAACTATTAAAAATAATTAGGTTGAATATTTTGTAAAATACTAGACATCGGGTATCAAATACGTAAAACAATTAGGTTTATACGATGATTCAGCTCGACGCGCGACTGCACGGCGTAAATACCAGCATTGTCTTCATCATTATAAAATTAATAACAACAATGACTCAGTGTACCGAATAAATCAAATTACATCGCCCACTATGCGATGAACAATGAAACAAAATAACGTTTAAAGTAACAATTAAATACAAGACAATGCCGCGGAAAGGAGCTCCGCGTAAAACGAAGAACTTCTTGGCTCCTCATCAATCAGCTATCACAAACCCCACCCGGCTTTGCTCGTTACACATAATTAATCACTGAATATAATTAAAATTCCCGATGACAAGGCGCGATCACCACAATATTCATCAGAGAGGAAAACCCTCAGAAAGAATATTGGCGAGTTCAAAGAGCCAATGAAAGGACATTTTTTAACCCTTTGGGACCGTCGTCTTGAAGTGATTCAATTTTCAATAAATATTTGACGTGACTTGCAAATGAGCGGCTAATTCATTTATCTGTTGTGTTTTCGCCGTACTAAAATTATAGTTTTTAGATTGATAATCGTTTTAAGTTCCATCGAGGGTCTTCGGAGCTTTATAGCAATGAGGTTCAAGATAATGTTAGATTTGAGGCGCCTGGCTGGCGTCTGCCCTGGTGTAATTACCTAGTGACTCAGCATGGCTTTGTTCGCCCTGCATAGGATCCGCGAACAAACTTGTTTTAATTAATTTCGTGTCTCGAACAAGCCTTCAGCTGATTGTTATCTACTTAGTTGCTGTTAGCGCTCCGGACGCCCTGATAATGAAGCAACAAATTGTTCTAAACTAGTCTTATGATTTTGATATCAATGGATATGTGATGTTATGGGATATTCAATGTTGCATCTTTGCAACTATCAATCGTTTATGGGGAGATTAGTATAAGGGGTATTGGATTTATCAGAAACATCCAAGTGAACAGTCCACATTAGCATATTGTAACAGGTTTCAATATTATTGTTCGCCAAAGTGTTTCGTTATGTTACATTTATCGATGATCCTTTTCAAAAAGCTCTTTGGCTACACTCATTATAATCTTATTATTGTGTTGTATGTAGATGTGAGCCAGATATCGACACGTAACTGCCGTTATATCTCCTCGTTGGTCGTGTTTGGCGCGCCAGTTTCCATGGCAACCAGTGAAATATGGGCCCCGTCTTTACTAAGCTTATTGCCATTATTATTAGCTAAGGATCGCTATTAATTTTGAGTCCCATTCTTCTACTGGTGCATTTATTTTATAGTGTTTCCCACTATATTGCAGCAATTGATACAATTTGTCGATGTGTTTGAGTTTCCTTATCAAGTTATCATGTAACAACTTTCCTGTTAAGACTTATTGAGTAACACGAGTAATAAAAAAACTTGATCGGTATAAAACAAACCTGTTCAGTGTTTGCCATTTATTTATTTTGTATTCGACGTGTGTAATAGTGTCCCAGTGTGCCAAAAGAAAATTAAGAGAAGATTGAGATCTTATGTAAAAATGTTTCCCACTTTCCCGGTCTGAAAATATATTACAACAGTCAATTCATCATAACTCATCGCGATTAGACCACATGAGTTTTAACAGGCCATACAATGGAGTGCCCTCAAAACAATAATTAGTACCAATTACGACACGAAATATCCTCAACAATCAAATGGGATGACTGGCACAAGTTGAGTGGCCGCACGCAGAGAGAAATTAAGGAGATCATCTGTCTCTCTTCGGTAAAGGCACAATAACAGCTGTCCCTTGCCCTCATTCACAATTCAATTTAAGCTCTCAATCATCGACATCGAAAACTACCATTAAGATAGCGAGAAGTGCACTTATTTTGATTGAATAAGGCTAGTATTGTTTGAAAGGAATTTCTTCAGAGGAATTATTCCTCTTTGCCTCATTGCTATCTGTAGCTTCTATAACGACGAAATCCTAAATCAAAAATTCTTGGGGATATTACAGATGACCTGACATTTTTAGCTTGACAATCAGAAGTACTTTCGTGCAGATAATATCTACGCCCAGTTTCTTTTCTAAAATGTCTGAGCTATATTTTTTTTTATTCAAAGAATGCTCGTCTCGTTATTATGATAGAGGTTTTAAACTCTTGTTCCTAAATTCTTCAAACATCATTATTTCATGGCCGAGACCCTCTTACCTACAAAACAAATAAACTTCGGTTGACTTTGTTTATTTTTCTATGGGAGTTGAATTGCTTCTTCCTGGAACGGGGGTAATATTGGTAATCGCTTTGTAAATATCACTTGAAGATTTTCTAATAATGATCTAAGTAGTCCATGCTTAGGGACACGCAAAATATAGTAGACGTAAGATATAGTTGAACAAAATTATGAGAAGCCAAAAAAGAATAAGGCGATGAAAAACTTTGCAAAGTTAATAGTTGCTTGTTTAAAATGGTTTACAAACGAAAAAAAGCTAATTGTACATTGTATTAAAAATATGCACAACAACCTACGTGAGAGGTTCGTTTCCGCCAAACGGATAAGTAGGTAGCTATAACCTGTAATCGAAACCGGTTTAGTCAATGTGGACTTACGGACTGGGGAGAGGGCATGCGCGATATCATAGCAGGTGTTCCACTGTGAGCCTACTGCCTCAATGAGAATTCCAATTCGAGCCTTAAATAGTTTGTCTGAGATTTACTTCGCGGTCTAGCTATAACTCAAGATAAATGTTGCCACACAGCTGGCCCTTGATATAGCGTATACGTACGATCTTAGTTTGATAAACGAAGATAAAAAGACTTGCGAACCCCATGAAGTTGTCGAGCAGGCAATCATTCCACCATTAGAGCCGGCCAAAGACATTCGAGAATGAGTTTAGGGCGGCGTGTCTGTATAACGCGTGTTTAATAATTTAAGGTCTGATGGCGCGCCGTCCCTTACCGGCCTGTTCGCTGAATAATGGATGCAACAATAATATGACTTCGACTACGCCATCTCAATTTATTCAATACCGAATACCATATTGCTTTGACGATACACCCAACAATTTAAACCCTGAATATTTAGAACTCTGAGTGATGTAAAACTTATTTTAAATATTGATGTCATTGATACTTAGTAATCCTCTTATTTCAACAATCAACTCTCATTTGTGGCGTTAGAATATCCTCCTCCGAATAAAAGGCTTTTATAAGAGAAACATGGGAACGTACACCTGTCGCTCCCCGCATTTTAGAATGGCGTCTGGCTAGAGTATTAAATATATTAGTATTCATTCCAAATGTATCACAGACGAAATGGCAGTTCCAGAATATTTCGCACAAATTATATTATTTGAAATATCCCATTATTGTTTAAGAAAATAGAATTCTGGAAATTTACGTAGCACTGGCATGCTATATGCAAGCTTTATTTGCATAGTAAGCGAGTTGTTTAGTTGCTCTTTAGATGTAAGGAACTAATGTGTAGGTAGAGAGTTAGCCAAGCGGAACTGGTTATGTTCTGCTCGGTAATGTTTCACTAAGTAAAATTAACATTAGCTCTTCTGGGGTTTTAACGTTTTCAAAGTTTTGATTGAAAGAAACACAGTTCTTATTTGGGTTGTTGCAGTGAAGCTCCAATTTTCCCTGCTATCTTGGAAGGTCGGGGAAGTTAGGTGGATTCAATAAAAGTTTATGATTACCTCTATACTCGGTGATGTTTCTTTTTCTTTAATCAAAATCCATTTGTGTACATCGTGTTTTCATGAGGGTGCAGCAGAATGCGTTTAATTCGTTAATAAATCAGGGTGCGGGGTGGTGCGGGTTCATTAGGCTGATCGCCCGGGGCCTTCCGGGGTGTCCGGCCCACTCCATGCACCATCCTTCTGTTGCTTGATGCATTTAATTTTGCGAGGGCATTCGATGATGGATGCGTCGCTAATTCCATTTGTCCATCAGCGGGCTTGTCGTTTACAAACCATCGATGCACGAAACATCAATTTGCTTTTGTTTCATAAATTCACTTAATTCGTTTCGTCTATACCTATGTTGTTCCACAATTTGATTTTAGCTAATTAAAGAATCAGCTTCTTAATCTGCTTTAATATCCAAATGAGAATCTTAGTTAAAATAAGTAATTAATTGGCTCTCATAACTTGGGCTTATCGCTAGCATAAATTAAGGTAGATTCGCGCGGCGCACAGTGGTCCGGATTTCCAAAAAGGTGGACATAGGATCGAAAATGCATATTTAACTCAACTAAAAATTGTTTCGTATAGGAAATTTAACACTGATTAATACTTATTACTACAACTTTTCAAAAAAACTGCTCCTTCACCTAAAAAAAAAATATTGAAAATAAAAATGTATGGGAGAAAATCTATTTTATTTTTTTTCTCCGTTCAGTATCAAAGTATAGCAACCAAATCTTATATTCTGGTAAGTATCTATTGTTCTTAATACGACAAAATATAAATTGCTTGCGTATCCCTGCGGCCTTGGCGCCTACGATGCTTCAAAGTTTACAATTTTAAAGTTGAATTATCTTAACATTATTAACGAGTTTTTCTGAATTTTTCTATTGAAATTAATACAGAATATCATTTTTAATAAAAATAGTCCCCCGCGCGCACCAACCGTGTTTTAGGCTCGCCCCTACTACTTGGGACTTAAATATACTACTGGTGAAATGACAGTATACTTATGTGTAGTATACAACTTTGCCGAACCCTTCGGGGAATACCTATAAAGCGTGACTGCCCTAATTGACCTCCTCAACCCAGTTACCCGGGCAACACAATACCCCTTGGTAAGACTGGTGTCAGACTTACTGGCTTCTGACTACCCGTAACGACTGCCAAAGATGTTCAATAACAGCTGCGACCTACAGTTTAACGTGCTTGCATGATTGATATTGCTTGTATGATATTCACGAACTCTTCGAAATTCTTTATTTCTTGCTTCGCCCGCTTCTTCGGAAAGAATGCTAATTGGTAGGAGGCCAAAGTGATGACAAATGTCTGCACCGTGTATGAGTAGCTTGTGTAAATGCACAAAGATCTCAGCTGTTTGAAGAATAACTGCAATATGCTTTAGTAGGCCTTTGTCAATTTTAGTTATTTCGGCAAATTTATCATAATCTCTTAAAAACCTTCTGGCTGTGTTTCCGTCGTTTGTGGTTCCAAAGCCTTGCTTCAGAAAATCCATAAGTATTCCCATTTGCTGTTCGAATTCTTCTTGTGTCAAATGTTTCTTCGCAGCTTTTAGTTGCTTGTTAGCACCTCGTGCAGTCCACAACCCAAAGTCCATGTTGTAAGATATGTGTAGAATACACCCCATACAACGAATCCACATATGAAGAGTAGAAAGTCCATATTTATAAACATCTACTCGAACAGGTCTTGAATATACTTCTGACAGCTTGGCAAATATTGCAGGCAGATGCAGACGAAGTATCCGTTATAATAGTGGCCACTTTTCCGTAAATCATTGTCAGATGAAGCTCGTGACTAATCTCTAGCCCTGCCCATTTTGTAGAATCGATGTTTTTAGGGTTCCGTAGTTCCGTACCCAAAGAGTAAAACGGGACCCTATTGTTTTCGCTACTCTGTCCGTCCGTCCGTCTATCACCAGGCTGTATCTCATGAACCGTGATAGTTGGAGAGTTGACATTCTCACAGATGATGTACTTCTGTTGCCGCTATAACAACAAATATGAAACCTAGAATCAAATAAATATTTTGGGGGACTCTCATACAACAAACGTATATTAGTTTGGATGGTACGGAACCCTTCGTGCGCGAGTCCGACACGCACTTGGCCGGTTTTAATTATTTCTTTCTCCAATGCAGCTTCTTCTTGCTTGATGTATTCTGCTGTCTCTTTACAAAACTCGGACTTAATGGGCCTGGAATAATGTGTTGAAGAAGGTACTGGGTTTTTCCATATGGTGCTATTATTAGAAACTAATTTAAGAGGGACAAGACTTGACATGAAAACCGATGAATCACTGAAGTCTACATCTTCACTCCTTTGTGAACTTCGTTACGGGTAGTCAGAAGCCAGTAAGTCTGACACCAGTCTTACCAAGGGATATTGTGTTGCCCGGGTAACTGGGTTGAGGAGGTCAATTGGGGCAGTCGCTCCTTATAAAACAAACACTGGTACTGTGCTATATCCGTTTAGACTGGAAGCCGACCCCAACATAGTTGGGAAAAGGCTGATGATTGTTATATAAAAATGTAATATATTTCTTGTAATATAATAAATATGTTATTTTGTCATAATATCACGCTTTATAGGTATTCCCCGAAGGGTTCG
Organism: Helicoverpa assulta; assembly: GCA_963856015.1. Lineage (NCBI taxonomy): Eukaryota > Metazoa > Arthropoda > Insecta > Lepidoptera > Noctuidae > Helicoverpa > Helicoverpa assulta. The sequence continues at coordinate 4,825,255 of CAWLCW010000008.1, forward strand.
GCAAAGTTGTATACTACACAAAAGTATACTGTCATTTCGCCAGTAGTATATTTAAGTTCCAAGTAGTAGGGGCGAGCCTAATACAAAGTTGGTGCACGCGGGGGGCTTTTTTTATTAAAAATGATATTTTGTATTAATTTCAGTAGAAAAACTCGGAAAAACTCGTTAATAATGTTAAGACAATTCAACTTTAAAATTGTAAACTTTGAAGCATCGTAGGCGCCAAGGCCGCAGGGATACGCAAGCAATTTATATTTTGTCGTATTAAGAGCAATAGGTACTTACCAGAATATACGATTTGGTTGCTATACTTTGATACTGAACGGAGAAAAAAAATAAAATAGATTTTCTCCCATACATTTTTATTTTCGATATTTTTTTTTTAGGTGAAGGAGCAGTTTTTTTGAAAAGTTGTAGTAATAAGTATTAATCAGTGCTAAATTTCCTATACGGAACAATTTTTAGTTGAGTTAAATATGCATTTTCGATCCTATGTCCACCTTTTTGAAAATCCGGACCACTGTGCGGCGCCTCGTCCACGCACGTAGTGAAACTTTTAATTGCATTGAGCTCTATCACTGTCGTCAACTGGGAGTTATGAACACCCACAGAGATTGTACTCTTCTCCGTGCTCCTAACAAATACATACATACCGAGGAGGACCAATTAAATGCATTACCAGGTATTAGTGGCGTGACATTATTTATAACCATCTAAATATTTGAAGCTTTTATAATCATTAACAATCGTAATTTAATCTAATGAAACGTCAAATCTATTACAACTTTGAAATTAAAATCCTCGGGAATTATTTAGGATCTCGAGAGCCAAGCACGAAATGAATAATGGATTAATTAGAATTTTTAAATTAAAATTGTCACCGTGTATCCGTTCTGTGGCCAGCACAAACATAATACAATAGAGGCCAGGGCCGGACGAGAGGACTCATTAATTTAGATGATTGTACAATTATCTAAATATAAGCGGAGCGAGACGCCCACGCGGGGCAGGGGGTACTCCAACCCGAAAATGAGGGAGGGGAGCGGGCACTCGTTTTTAATTAAACCGGCGATGAAATGAAGTGGTCCGTATAATATTGCTTAGACATGTTTTAAATTAATTTTAACCCGTCTTATTACGAATGATTTGATGAAATAATTTCTACGTTCCTGGTCTATCCGACACTTGATAGTCATAATTGCAATCAACATTTCTTTGAAGACTTCAACCAAGACGTGTGATCCCCATAGTTTGCCATACATTTAGTTTAGTTCGTGGCTGAATGTAGATTGTAAGTCCGGAGGAGGCAGGAGCGAATAGGCCTAAGTCCTCAATAACAATGTTGGGGCCGGGGCGGGCCGCGGTGACGAGGCACCTCGTACGCAAGGGTTGTGCGCCTCTCCTCTATTTGTTTTTCGTTAAAGCTTTAATTAAAAGTAGGTTTATTTTAAAGAAAATTGATGTTCAAAGTAAATAAATCCTTGATGGTTTAATTATCTCTTAGTAATTGAGTTTCACCTGACGGTAAAATAATTAGTGTTGTGCTCACGAGATGCTTATTAATTAATGATTTTGGAGATACTGTTGTACGGGGTAATCTATTATGATGTCTTCTTTGCTGATAAAAGTTTTAATTAATTCATTAATTCGGACACGTTTTTTGTTTCACTTACATTATAATTTTAAACACCAGCTTGTATAAGTTCAGTAACCGATTTTTCTAGTGCAATCGCCTCAGAATTAATTGCACTGTCTATAAATTTGGAAAAAAACACACACATAAAAACTTCTAAGTAGGTACGTATGACAATACAACATCAATCGACAAAAATAGTTTCTTCAAAACCTCTTGTTGCATAAGTTTCTTACTTTCAATAGTTGCATGTTATTTAAGTAGTCATGTAAATAATTGCACATCACTTCGGGTTTGAAGCAATTAGTCGGAGTCGCACGTGGCGCTCAGAAGTTAGCAAGCCGGCGCGCACTGCAGCCGGCACTGCCCCACCACCTCTCCGATACTTCCTACATCCAGCACCTCAGCTATTGTTATAATGTCTACAACGTGTCATAGTTTATTAGCTGATGCAGTCTGTTTACAAACATGCTGCATTGCAGTTCCACGCTAAAGACGTTCGATCGTTACAGCCAAACCACTAAGTTCTTCCCAATAGTTACCTAAAGGCTTTGTCCTCTGGGGTCTGTATGCCGCGCGTCCAGGCTTGGTGCCTCGAAGGGACCCGCCGGTCTCCGGACCGGCGCGATGCACCAAACAAAAAAACTTAACAATAACAAAAAAACACAATAAACGTATGAACTCAAGAAACTACACCGTCGAGCGCAGTCTCTTAACCTTTAAGTTCGACAGGATAAAAGACTGGTCACATAAAAACTTCCTTGTAAAACTTTAAAACAAAACTGTGCAGAGAACTTCGAAAAAAGTAGATATGTTTGTGGGGATCGACGACACTTCCCCGTCCGGCGTTTCGGTCGCGACTGAGCCACGCGGTCGCGAGAGGGGCGCGCGGGGGGCGGGCGGGCGCCGGCCCCGCACCTCCGCGGTATTATTTGATTAATTCGCCTCCCCCTTCTATACTCGGTGAGTCGTTACGAGGACGGCGACGTTAAGTTTTTAAATTTCAGTGAGAGGACCGCAACCTTCACCTACTCCTTAATACTTTAATTGAATTAATTAAGATCGACGGGCGCCAACAAAGATTAGACGTTAATAAGCAAACGCTGAAGGACTCGTCCCGTTCATGGTTAATTACAGCGGCTGCGGCTGCGGTACGCTCGCAGGAAAAAATCCCAGCTTGAAATAATGAGTATTACCTACCGAGCAACGTAAGACCCGCTAATTGACAACACAGAAACAATACAGAAGTAAAACAAAGTCACTAGTGAGTTATTTGACGATGTCAGATGTTCTCAAACGACTGACGGCTGTAAACGAAAACGTTGCTATAGATTGAGTCTGTCCTGTCGGCCAGCCCGCAGCACCGACGACACTTTATGCATTTTGGTGAATATTAATCAATAGACCGAATCCTTTTAGTGCTTACAGCCCATAAGAATACGATACACAGGTACTGGAGTCCCATTGATTGACTCATTCAACATGATCGAGCTTATTAACTTCTCGTGTTTCTTTACTCTTATTTTAAGAATGAAAGCGTCTAATGTCACAACGATCAGTTTACCAATTAAGCCAACTAGAGTCGATTAGACGTTGACTATTGAACCCAATCCGTTAAGTTCATTTGTTGTTCCCACGGGCCGAGGCTGCGAAACTGAGGCACGGGGAATTAGTGATGCGATTCCTTCGTTCCAAGTGTTACTCGAGTCGTTTCGTTTGAAAACTTTTAGAGGAGATTGGGAGAAATTGTAGTTGATTTTTGACTAGTACATTCTGTTTTTTTTTTTAAGATTGATATAATGAGCTTTAAAAGCTTTAGATAAACTTCTGAGCGGATTCAATAGAAAAACGAATAAATCATCAATATAGTTCCATGTATTAACTAGCGGAATTCTTAGAACAAAAGACATTTTAATTAAGTTTGTCGATTTTTGTTTATTTCTGTGAACATAAAAAAGTGAATCGAATCGAAAAATAACCTGAGACATCCCCGACAGGAAACTCATTACACATTTCGTGTCGGGTTACAAGAAAGAGGCCGGTCTCGATTTCTGGTTAATTCAATAATTTTACGGATGGAGCATTATCGGGCTAATTCGGTTTAGTTCGGTTTAGCCCGATCGATCAACCGATGCGCGGGCGCAGGTGGGCGCTTCACAAAGTACGCGCACCATCCCGTATTATGAAACTTTGAAGTATTTTAATCTCAGGATTTAAGTTTTATTAATTTTTTCGTTTTTGTTGGGTCCTTAAATTAACTATGTACCTAATAAAAACTTACAGTTATTAGATTCCAGTCTTCCAAAATAATCTTAACTATGCAACTTTAAATCAGCTTATTTATTATTTCCCTAATTTTTACGGGCTTTCTGCGGTCACAGGTGACAGCTGTCAGTGCACTCACACCATCAGCTACAATAAACAGATTGTTTTAGTTCCACTGACATTTTTTTTTTTTGTATATTTTAATATTTTCTTATAATTAGGTTAACCGACAATAAAAGTATCTTAATCAATTTTATTCTTGAAGGTCCTAAGTTTTCGTGGTACGAGGAAATCTCTTACAAGACTGCTCCGCTTTGAAATTAATCTTTGTTTAAAGTTAATGAGCCTTATTAATCATGGGCATTATGTCTAGATGAATATAATGTGGTAATCGGTGACTCACTTCAAAGATATCGAAGCTTTTATTACGAAAACAAATGCACCGTTACACAACCTGTCCGTTGCTCTATTACATTTAATAGATCCGGAACACAATACAAATTACACTTTAAGGCCCTGCATTAAAGCTCATAATGAACTTAGAATTATTCATTCAAAGATACCGGGGCAGGTGAATGTGTTACCAATATTATATTTCTTAATTAATAGAGGTGAGAACACTCAGATCCACGGGAATTTAATATTATGGGCTTTATTCCCGACTAATTTAATTGTAATGCCATTAAAGTGTGGTTTTAATTTTATGGCTCTTTCTAATGTGATTGTGTTTATTATAACTTTATACATTGTATCTACAGCTGCTTCAATTAGAGAGGTTATGTAAATATATTTTGTGAAAGTTGTATTAACGACTATGCTTTGTGAATGTGGGTGTATTTTAGAGTCTTCTTAATCCTGTAAGTGTTCTTATTAAAAGGATGATATTCATGTAACCTTCTCTGCATCAGTATTATAGCGCAGACAGTAATGGGTAGTATTCCCCTTCTGTCTGCCAAAATGTGAGGCGCCGAGCGACGCGGGGACGTCTCATCCTCATCCAATCAGGATAATGTGTGATACCCGTCAATCGTGTAAGTGCCTTCAAATTGTACTCCACAAGGTAAAGTTTGCTGTAATCGAGTGCACTTTTGTGATTAGCTCGTGGTTTTCTATACATGTGGCTTATTTGGAGCAAAGAGAACAGTCTGAATTCAACCAAGCAATAAAAACGAACAAGGCGGCTAAATGCAGACATCTTATTTCAAGATTAGTTTAACATATTCACGTCTCTAAAACGGGTAACAACGAGACAAGGGTACAATTAAGGCGGTGGCACACTGCACCGTTGCAGCGGAGGGCGGGTGTTGCGCGTCGGTCACAATGCGCCAAATGACGGTCGGTACGCAAATGAAGAATATTGTCGGACGGCGTGAATGCTCCTTAATGACGCGTTGGGCACAGGCCCCGTGTGCCGTCCTCACCCACACGACATTTGCGCGATTGTCGACTGTTAATTATTGGATCATTGTCGAGGTAACTCCACATGGGGAGTGTCTTTTGAGTCGGCTTGTATGCCGTATGCGTTGAAGTCAAGTTTTAGTGTGATGTTAGTTGGAACAGTGGTGCGAAGTGCAAATGTATGAAGAGGGCAATCATGTACTCTTGTTCAGATGCAAATAACCAAAGTGTATGTACATATGTGTACACTTTTGTACCTGCGATGATAAAACAACGGCATTTAAATTAAGTGATATAAAACAAAAGGAAATGATGAAGCATCATTCCGTTAGTCATTTCCAATTTGTTTTTTAACAACATTCTTGAAATACTATGCCCAAGTACAGCCGCAACTATAAATATTCATCAACAGTCAGTACTCTGTAGTGGAATTCGGTGAGTATTTGTACTTGCGTGCGCGTACGCACGTTCGGGTGCCAAAGCAACAGTTACACAAACCTTGTGGAGTGGTGTGCCGACACTCCAGCTAGTACTGTCAACAATGTACCAACATGTGATTTGTGCCCGTACATATGTCAACAAATCACCATTCCTTCAAAGAAAATGTGAAATATTTGGAAGTACTGACCTGGTGACGTAACCGGAGAGGTAACTGAAGAATATCACACGGGTATCAAATTCTACCGACTGATTTAAAAGCCAAAGAGTACCGGAATCAAACGCAAGACTTCAACTACCTTGCCCTAAAAACTCTAATACGTGATAATCACAATACATTAGAGCAGTCTTCCTAACATCTCCACTTATTACAGTTACAAAAGTACTAATAACTCCATAAATAGGATCGTGAAATGCTTCTCTTAAATATCATACTCGTGCCAAAGCTAAGACAGTTGGATGTACCAGTACTAGTTCTGTATAAGACAACCCGCGGTTGCAATTTACATTATGAGGGCACTAAATGTCGAACACTGACGTTCGCCAGCACGCCGCGGGACGCGAGTTTATGAAACTACTTTTAGTGCCCACAAAACTAGCAGCAGAATTTGTTTTAAGTAATTAAACTGACACTGATTAGCCCGTTTTAAGAACTCACCTCTTTGCCACTTCAATGATTGATGGTCATAAAAGTTTACATAAAAATAAGGACAGTAGGAATACGGTTCAAAGTGAAAATGTGTGATTTATCGCAAACTGTGGTTTCATGTATAAATCCAAGAAAAGTTCGGAATACAGCTTTCGTAAATCTGCGTTCTAGCTGGATAACTGCCAAATTCCTACAAAGCACGCGTTGCGGTTGTAACGTTTCTTTCTATTGTAATATTATAATACCTTAATCACATGTTAAACATATGATTAGTGAAGACTACAAATCATTTGAGAAAGGAATATAATTGCATTTCACTAGTTTATGTATTGGGGAGTTTAAACTTAAAGCGAAGAAAGTTGGCGCGACTGGCAGGTGCAGAGATTTACGGTGCGCAGTTGACCTCTGCCAAGCAAATTGCCTTCACAAAAGAAGCGTTGACGGGGACGCACAAAACGGTTGACCCTAACCTTGGCAATCAGACGAGGGATCCAGCTATGTGAAAAAGATCTTAATTGACTGCTATTTGAATGTTTTGTGCCCTTAATTATTTCGATATAAAGGGTTGCGACGAAATTAATTAAAACGTTTCCTTTTAAAAATACTAAACGTAAACACGAATACGAAATGCCCATAACAGCGGAAGTCATCAGCAATTATTTTGAAACTGGAGAACATTGTTTATACATACTGATGTGATGCAGATAAACAGATTAGTGAGCGATTATTTCCTGAAACAGATACCAAATATGTATTTGCTTATCAACTGGCATGGTGTTGCTTATTCTCAGAACAGCACATTATCTCGATTTGGGGACTGAGAGATCAAGAACGAGCAGACTCGTGGCGTCATCGAACGAGAGCGCATTACGTTCGATTGTAGGGCCAGGCGCGGCCTAATTGCCAGCATTGTGTCGGCATGCAGATGTGAATGGGCTTTGATTTGGGCCCGGGGGCGCGGGGGCCGGGGCCAGGGGACAAATCGCTCGTTACGGCTGCAGGTAAACTTTCATTGAGCGTCGGAAGGCGTCGGACGTGAGAGGCGGCCGACAAAATGCCCTCGTTATTCGCCGCCGAATCACTCGCTCATTGTGCTCCGGGAAACGGTAGACGCGGTCGCCGAATCACGAAAAAGACTTTAATGAGGCGTGGGAACGCTTTAAATGAACGATTGTGCAGGAGCTCGGATTAATGAACGATTGATATTAGAGTGGCCCTGATTAACACCCATTACAATGATGCGCCAGAAAAAGTACTGGCGGTAACTTTGTCAATTCTTCGACGTTAATGTAATAGATTCGCGGTTTCGGAAATTTCGGCAGTTCATCGAACCACTTGTTGCTCTGTAGAGGGTGAGAGAAAAACTGAGTGTCGGGCGAGAGGCGATCCCCCCGCTCCCCGCGGCCTCCCCCCACACTCCTCTGGACCGAACTCGACACCACGCCAATTAAAACCTGACTCCTGGCGTTTTGTCATGTAGGTATGGCACGCGTTAGATTTTAGCTAGCTGTGTTGAATTTTAATTGAATCAATGTTCTAGAAATATTTTTTAATTGGCACAAGCTGGCATGGCGTGTGAACATGGTCTGACCACGTTATTTGGGCTCTAAGCGTGGCTATTTTAATATGTAAAATTAAACTGTTGCTAAGACGCTATATTAGGAGTCCCTACCTACCTAAGCCACGTACAAGTTGGTAGTTACGAACAATGTGGGGTGCTTAATTAGTTGGCATGAAGTGTGTAGTGCGGTGCATACTGCAAATATCTGTGTGAGCACCCCAGTGCGTGAGACAGGTGGCGAGGGCGCGCGGCGGGGCCCGCCTGACGGGGCCCGGGGCGCAACGGTGTAACAGTTGCCCGCCATCGCCGACATGTGCCCACTATTTGTATGTAAATTAAAAATTTAATTAACAGCTAAAAATAAACACGATTACTTTCCATATTTTAATGACTGAATAAATACTAGTTGTTAATATAATTCACTTAATATGTCCGCGCAGTTGCTGGAACAAGTATTTAATTAGTTAGGTAGGTATTGCTTAGCCTTTCACTTCAAGTTGCCCGCGGCTTTGAATCAGCTTAGTAACTCAGATGACGTAATTTAAGGATCAATCAACAATGATTTACTATGCTCGCAATGAGGTCAACGACTATGTGAGTAAGTCGGTAGTGACGGCTCTTATAAGTACCTACTTACAGTGACGTTTCGTCTAAAGAGAGCATATTTCAGTAAACTTTAAAAATAACAACGTACCTAGTACCGATTAATATGGATTTTCGAAACGCATTAACATTACACGTCATATTAATAGGCTTTTCAGATCTAAAAGAAGTTTGCAAGTAAACGTGGTATTGTAAAACATAAATATTATCATTTTAATATTATGAAAAGAAAGTAGGTATAAAAAAGGTATACGAATGGAAAAGTGCAGACAGTGCACGTGTCTGTTCTATGGTGGAGACCTAAATAAATTTAATTAAAGCTATCAGTTTTTTATTTCAGTCAAAAAAACACAGTGTATTCTGGATTAACGACCGGATATTTTTTTACACTGGTTTCGAAATATTTTAATTTATTTCATGTCACAGGGGTTTGAGCTAGTTTGGGATGACAAATAGTATAAAAAGAGACCCAAAATAAAAAGGTCTCGTTGGTTGAATAACATAGTGTCATAATATATTAACATTTTTAGAGTGGGACCCAACCGTAAACCGGAGTCAAGTATCTTCAAAAATGCCAACTGTTTACGTGGACAATGGTTTGAACATGATCCTTTTTGGTAAAAAAAGACCTTCATGGTAAAACGCATTTATCTAAATAAAAAAAGTTAATGAATTAAAAGGTGTCATGCTCCAATTAAAGCAGTGTTGTGCACGAAGAGACACGTGAGTTCAATATTTCATCTCAAAGGCAGCGTGCACACTGCGGTCTCGGCCGCACTCGTTCCACTCCTACAATTACGCGCTTGTGTCATATTTACAGCCCAGGTAATTGCCATTCAATTACGAGGCCAGCCCGCTGTGCATCCGAACGAGAGGTCCGACACCTCGCCGATATCTCCGTCCCGCTCCGCCGCGGCGTGCAGCCGGCCAGCCATCAATCATCGAACACCCCCCGCTGGGTGCCCGTAGGGATGGGAAACGTCACAAAGCGAGTATCTCAGTCCAACAATACTCGATAAGTGGGCAAACGCCACGCTAAATTGATTCCGAACCGATTCTGATCCGAACGTTGTTTAGCCGCATTAATTTAACCCGTCCGCTTGTCATTCGTGTTGCAAAATATAGTTATGACGAATAATATTACAAATTATACTTAAAAAATAAATGATTAATCGCTTTTAACGATATTCTAGGGTAAACAGGTGCTTCTAAATGTCACCTGATCTATGTGTTTGGCATTTGTAGTCTAAGCATTATTCGTTATGTATTAATGTCTATAAATTATCTATGTTTGTTATATCCCTACAGGTTAATTTGCATAATCGATGGCTTATAGCAAAATAATTGAAGTTTTATACTACGTAATTATCAAATGAATAATTACCTTGGCACCGACATAGGCTTAGGAAAAAAGATAAGAAATGGATAGGATATTTACTTTAAATAAATAAGCCAATTAAGAGAGATAATAATCATTTATGAAACGCGAGACGCACATAGTGGTATTTTATTTGTAAAATACTATGCCATTAAAGTGTAATGATAGGTTGTAAAGTATCGATACAAATGGCGCGTGTGTTGCAGCCCTAGGTTGTAGCACAGGTATGCAATCTCGCCTTTATACCATCACCCTATTGCACTTCGGTGCTCGAGCCAATCTTTCAAATTGAGTTCAGTGCGATGTAGGGAATAATGTGATTTAAAACCAATAACTTAGTTATCTCTATCATTTATTTATGTTTCCTTGATTTGATTTTCATTTATAGGAACCACTTTGTGGATGAGTGGGTGTGGGAAAGTAAGGAACTGGTAGATGGATTTAAGTTGTTTTAGAGTGGTATGCAGCTAATCTAATTATACTTAATAGAAATTCGATTAATCCTTACTCCCGACAAAATACAATAATGTAACTCCCTAATATATTTCGGTGGCTTGTCTCATGATTGAGGCTTGCATGAAACTATATTATGGTGTCTGTTATGCGACTTTGAAGTTTGGAAAAGTTCAAAGTTTGATTAGGTTTATATTAGTATTTGATACCTTATCCCATTGCCATGCTGTTAATAAGTTTCCTTGAAATTTTTTAATCAAATAAGTACTGTTCTTTAAGCTTGCTAGTGCTTTAAGCTCTTATGGTACTAATTAGCGTTTGAAACTTAGTACACTTCACGAAGGCCAGTCTAAGCCTTCTAACCTGATTCTGAACAAATTAATGAACTTGCTAGGCCCTGAAATATGGTCTGTTAAAAAAACGGGCAAGGGTGAAATAAAGATAAAGTGTTGTCAAAGTGGGTCAAGTTTAAATCGATAGAATTTAAGGGGAAATTAATTAATATATACCCTTTGAAGAAAATATCGAAAGAATATGGATACTTAACCTAGCAAATGTTGTAAATAATTTTGTAGAAAATAGGGTTTTATTCACAAAAAATAATTGCTAACTTAAACCAGTATTTACTGTGTTGAATGATAAAAATTGAGGTAAAAAAAAACTTTAAAAACAAGCTTTTATTTAAATGCGCTAAAAAGAAAAAAAATAATCTTTTACTGTAACTTTACTGTCAACTTATAACGACATTATCGTATTTACTTTCTTAGTAAAATCGCGACAAGCTTTTAAAACATATAAATTGTGTCAAATATGTTAAATTTGAAATGTCGTTATAAGTTGACAGTAAAGTTACAGTAAAAGATTATTTTTTTTCTTTTTAGCGCATTTAAATAAAAGCTTGTTTTTAAAGGTTTTTTTTTTACCTCAATTTATTTTGTACTTTTTAGTTTTCACCCGGTAAGTTCTTAAGTCTAAATTCTGTAGCGGCGGTCATCTTAGATTTTGATTTAGTAAAGTGCACTTTATTCTACTAGCCAAGCCCTGTCATTGGATACCCATATGGATGGGATTGAAAAAAATAGGTTATTCACCATTTTGTAGCGGCGGCCATCTTGGATTTTTATTTCGTAAAGTGCAATGTGTTCTACTTGTCGATCCCTTTCATTTGATACCCATATTGTATAGGTACCTTAAAAATAACTAGTCCGCCATCTTGTATATTTAGCCATGTTGGATTTAGGATGACGTCACATAGCTTAACATGCATTGTCATCGAAACTAAACATGTATACAAAATTTCAGCTCAATCGGATGAGGGCAAGTGCCTTAAAATTGAGTTGTAATATTCCACCCGAACACACATAGTTACATACATACATACATACATACATACATACATACATACATACATACATACATACATACATACATACATACATACATACATACATTGCAAGTTAAATAAAAGCTTGTAATAAAAACTAAGAAAATTTGTGGCATAAGGACTATCCTAACAGTTGTGAAAAGCTGACTGCCATCTTAGATTTTTTAAAGTAATTTTTGTAAGCTGTCCATTATAAGTACCATTGTATATACCGCCGTTTCACCTTTGGCTATATTATATAGACTTTAGCTATGGCCTTTTGACTTTTTTAATACATTAGAAAGTTACCTATCTACCATAAAAACGTTGCATACTACAAAAATCTTTATCATCTGACCGATGTAACAACTTGTTCTTAAACAATTAGCAATTCATTACACACACTATCAAATCTGATATATTAATAAAAAGTACCCCATTCACACACGTGTAAAGTTTTCTTTGTACGAGCAGCTTTAGAAATAATTGAATATGACAGACAATACGTTCCGTACTGGCTTAATTAATCCAGTTTATTACTGCTAATTAAAATTAAATAAATGTATTTTCATTTTTCGGGCTTCTTTTTCGTTCATGATGTCGGTACAATAAAGTGTGGGTAGTATGTATCTGTTGTATCCTTAAAATAGGTTTTGATAAGTAGGTTTCTTCACTAGGTGTGTTTTCAGTCACTAAACTAAAAGTGATATTTGACATACTACATGCTTAGTTTACTGCACTGTAGGACGATTTTATCTAGGTCATCATACCAATTAAAAAATGTTGGTTTGCTATCGATACCTACATTTGCAAATAACATTTTGATTCTCCGTTAACAATGCATACAATTTTATTCATTTAACAAAATATACAGCATCATTTAAAAGAAGAAAGAAGCGTGTTCCGTCGTTAATTAAGCATAGCCAACATCGAAATAAATGCCAGTTTTATATTATAGTTTTAATTATACCTTTATAATTAGATACAACGGGGCGAAATGGGAATTGTAGTAAAAAATGTGCAAAAATGCACGTTCATTAAATTGGCTACGGAATAGTTAATGTTAAGACAGTGTGGCCATGATTCACGTTTTATAGAGACAGTCTCTCTAAGACAAAATGTGAGCTGTCACTTAAATTAAATTTTGAAATAAATAACAAGATAAAGTGAGGATGACGTGCATAATGACGTCAAAGTATACAAGTATTTTGCAATATGTGAGAACTGTGTTGTAATAGTCTTCCGCTTTGCATGCAAATTCTGCTGATAAACTTTGGTCTCCTGGGATAATAAAGGTCAGGCGATCTAAGAAAAATATTTGTAGGTCAAATTTATCGATATCGAATTCGAAAAAAATTCAAAATTATTAGTTATTTTTGATTTCCTTATGTTCGGCAATTCCGAAAGATAAGTGTGTTCTTATTCACACTACAGAATTAATCAAAATTTATTCATTTCTAATATTGCAGCTTGCAGGTTGACATACTTATTCTCCCTTATGCCAGTTTTATTTGGGGTGGGTGCAGCATGTATTCTTTTTCCATGCTCTTTCCGATGTCATCTCACAAGTAACATCTTTCTAGCCACATCGACTTTCACACAGTCCATTCGCATTTCTCTGGTCGTCCCATCCTCTATCTATCCATTACAATTTACACGTTTATCAAATCAAAATACCTTTATCGTCAGACTACATTGACCCATAGATATTTATATGTATACCATAAAAATTTACACATATTTATAATTAAATACAAAATATTGCCCAAAACCTTTTCAATCAATGATTTTTTTTAATAAACTATGTATATAAAATTAACAAAAAAATTGACATAATTTTCTCTTTTAGAACATAAAATAAAAAAATACCAAACATTATAAAATGTCCCGTTTCAAACAGAAATCCTGGTCACAATATGTATAGACAAAATTAACCGGAGATTTTTCTCGGAAAAATCCAAGGCTTGCTTGTTTCAATTACGGTTACTAATGAGTTGACTTGTGCTCACTAATTAGCCACCTTGCTAATTAATCACAAGCAGTTCACCTTGTACGAGAAAGTTCATTTTACTCGGTTCTTGTTTACTCTCCTAATTATTTCCCTATTATAAATAGATGCGTAGGTACTGTCTTGCTGATTCCGATTTAAGTTATTGTTTTAATGGAATTATTTAATTTAATTTTAATTAATTGGTTGGATATTTATTTTATTGTTGTAATGTCGTTTTTTGTTTTTTAATTGGCGTTATGATTTATTGTTTTATAGTGTAGGTACTTAGATAATTTGTCTTTCTTTAATTTTATTTTAATGGTGTTTTAAAGAAGAGGTGGTGAAGAAGTGTAAATTAATGTCGAAAGATTTGATCTAAAGTTTGCCTCTGGAGAAGCGAGAAGCCGAAAATCGATCTCAGTGGCGTGCACTTGGAGAGGCCTATGTCCAGCAGTGGACTGCGATAGGCTGATGATGATGATGATGATGATGATTGCCTCTGGAGATCATATTGATATCAACTTTGTGTATAAAAAAAAATAACGTTCCTGCCTTAATTAAGCTTTTGCAAACATCACGTAAGCTAAACCCACAACTAATATTGAAGTCAAGCAAAAACAAATCACAGACATTAAACTTGTAAAAAATAAAACATAAATGCTAAAACCAACTAATTGAACTGCCATTAGCAGCTTACTAAACAACTCGAAGCAATAAAAACTATTCAATGGCTAATCCGCTGCCATCTCGCGGCCACTACAGGAAACTCTATAAATCCGTGTGTGACCAACCAGTACCAATTAACAGTATTAAGCTTATCTAACATAGCTCATTATAACAAGTAATGGTGGTATAAGTGGCTTCAGTTAGACTTCATTATTTAATGTCAAAGATTGGAGCTTACCTCGCCCATCACACGGCGACACGAGGAACTTGTTCGTGTATCGTTTCTTTCAAGCTACTATGAACTCTAAGTTAAAGACCTCAGAGTACAAATTCAATTGGTGGTTGTGTGTAGGTGACACCAAAATACAAGTGCTTCAAACAGTTATAGTGATGTACTTTCATGAATGTTATGGTGCATTCAACCAATGTGCCACCTGTCAAGTCCGTATCGGGACTGTGACATGAGAGCTTTCATTTATTTAGACAGCCAGAGATTTACTTACATATCTTCTTTTGAGACAGATTCTGCATAACAGTATGAGATATTACTAATGGATTTATTAAATAGTTTGAAGTTGATGGTGCTGACCAATATGAGAAAAATACTGCTCAATTAAATGATAGTTCTTTTCTATTTGGAGGTGTATCAAGCTGTCATAGAAGATGTTGTACACACTTAAAATACTTAGTTACTCTTAACTTTTGAAACCTTAGATCAGGAATCTTCCGATTCAAACATTTGATCAAGTAACTTAACAACGCATGACTTGAACATAACTGATGGATGATCTGTTTTTTTGTTTGTACTTATAATTTCCATTATGCTGCTTTAGGCTATGGGGGAGGCCTTTGCCCAGCATTGGGACAATACAGGCTAAAAAAAAAAAAACTCATAATTTCATTGGTGGCAATGCTGCCAGCCTCTTGGGTACACTCCCGGTGGGCAGCGATGAGGAAGAGTTTTTTTTATGCATTTTTTTTAAATATTTATAGTAAGTGTATACATTAGGTAATAAGTTAGTTGTAAGTTGTATATTGATAATTTAATTATAACCACAAATATACAAATTAAAAAAAAATTACAAATTGAAAAAAAAAATTGTTTATATTCTCTTAATCCCTTTATATAGACATTTCTTCAGACTTGCCCTATAGAGAATATTCAGAATCTCCAGCAGCAAGAAAGCAAGAATGAAGCACCCTGATGAAGTACAAGCTGCAGTCAGTTGGTCATTATCCCACGTAAACGACTAAAGAGGTCGGTTCAATGTGTAGCCTCAGGCAATCAATTTGTTTCTGCCTGTGTATCATTGATACATTTATTACACGGCGATTGTTTCTCTGTGATGTAAGGCCTTATTGAGAAATTGATGCTATTAGATCTGAGATGGCTTGAAAAAGTACGTGAGTATCTTGAGATAGTCGTTGTTCCTTTGGGGTACATTCGAAGTTATAGAAAAGTAGTTTATGATAAACTAGCTGTTTTCCTGCGGTTACAAGCGTGACCTTTGGGAATTATCGCCCGCACCCAGATAAATTAAAGTCTATGTTATGAAATAATGTTTCAAATCGGTCCAGTAGTTTACACAAAAACAAACAAAGAAGGTTTCGCTTTATTAAATAGATTAGTATTGTTGTTTGCCTCAAGAAATCAAACCTGCAGTTTTATCAGTTATTAGTTTTACCAGCGTTCAACTACTTACATACCTAACATCCTATTCTGCTACAAGACTTTATATCTCAAAAAACAAGGTTTGCACGTTCACATCTATTTCTCCTGCCATAAAACAAACAATCATTTGCATAAACAGCATCGCTGAGAACTAAACACTTTTTACTCATAACTACATAGGTCATAAAACTTAAGCATAAGGCCCCCACTTAACCGCAAAAACTTAGTTAAAGTGTAAAAAGCCTACTGCCGTATGTCATTGTTTGCGCTACGAAATGACGAATGCGGGACATGAAGAAAAAAGTTTACCAAGACACAAAAACTGTCGAGTATTTACTTTGCCTCTGGGATTTTACAATTCTTGCGTACACGTTGAAAAATTAAAACAATGTTCCTGCCATTTATTTTTATGTTCTTCGTGGGAAACAAAATATATTATGTAGTTAAAAACCACTTGTGCAGAAGTATCGAAAAAAAGCTTCAACTGGCACAAATTTTGCAAAAGTTTAACTATCACTAAAGCCTTAAATAACTACAAGAAAAAACACACCTACATATTAGGATTAATAGCTTTAAATATACGCAATAAATAAACACATCAATACCAATAACCCCTAACCCGAAACGACCAAACAATCGATCAACGATAACCACCAAAATCGGAATAAACTATTCAAAGCCTCATTATTAAGCGAAATTACAAGTTAACGCTATTGAAGACACGGCTAATCGGATTGTGTGGAATAATGAGATTCTGATAGCGGCCCATGTATCCCCGATAGGATCTACAGATAGTCGCGAGTCACGTTGCGCGCGCGCACGCTTTACAACTTCATCAACGACGAACAAACCCATATAAGGTAAAGCCCGAAACAATTATTTAATGTCGGCGACTCATAATTAAAAGGTAATATGAAATTTATGGGCGAATGTCATTTGTCAGGTAAACATTAATCATCTCGATGTAAAGACGTTTTGTAAAGGTATTATTTGAAAACGATAAGTTCTATACATGGGCGATGCGGAAAGCAAGCAGACATCTTGCAGCGTATAAACTTACCCTTTTAGTTAAATTGAACGCCTTAAATGGCGGTTTAGAAATTATGTTGATAGACTTAAGTTTTTTTTTTTTTTTAGAATGTGTGTGCAGATGAAAAAGATACGGGTATTTAATGTCCATTGGCACGAACGTCGATTAATATCAACAAGAGAATTTTGTATAAATTATAGTTTTTCACTCATTAAGTATTTATGAAAAGCTTTTGAAAGTACTGAAAAAAATTAAAGCAAAATATTTATTCGGCTGTTCGAAGTTAATACTTTAGGTATTGTTGATGAGAGCTTTTCAGTTAATACTTTAGCTTGTTGAAAATGCATCTTGTGTTGGTTTGTAATTACGTATTTTCCAAACATGTTAAGTTTTCCATATTCTGTTTCTACCTCACCTCAAATGTAAATCTTATTTGAGCGTAAATAAACATTTAGCAAAAATGTTTCAACAGTTTATAAAGGAACACAAAAACTTCGTAACAAAGCAAATCAAAATATATGACATAATTAATTAAAATGTTTATCGGGAATAAAACAATTGCAGAATTTACGTTTAAAATGCAATTTATCAGAACATGTTTCTGTTGAGTCCACTCGGTAATTAAACGAGAGCTTTCACTTCAGTAATGGAATTCAATTAAAACTCTAACGCAGTGTATTCAGCCGTTGATACCGACTTACTAGCTAGCGTAAACTTCCGCTGCATACAATTAATTAAATTATCATTGGAAGGAGCTTTTTACAAGTTTCATTCAATTATTTAATTGAAATTCTTGATTGTCTACGTGTCTACACAGGTTAATCGAATCCCCAAATTCAATTAGCTAATTAAACAGGGTAAGAAAGTACAACAAAACTATAATGGAGAAGCGCAGCAAAGGCATCTCATATTGGCAGTACAGTCGCGATCGATGGCGCCCCCTCGCGGCCCCCAATCAGCTCCATCAAAACTCGAGCTCATTACTCAAAATCAATTAGCGTTATTAGTGCGGCGCGTCTTCGTTAGCCCGTGATGGAGGGTAATTTATTGGCATCTCTTAATTAGGGATAAGTCTAATTGGAGGCTTAGTCGTAACGAGGCCCTCGAAATCTGACGTCCCGACGAATAAATTGGTCGGCCGGGGCACGGCCTCTGCGCGATGGCGCTCGGGCTCGGCGCGGCGCCGCACGCACTCCGCTCCATCACCACTGATATTTGACGTGCCAACTCGATTTATGCTCCTCAACAGTACTCACTTTAACGACTGCTCTAATAAGTTCCAAACATCGACTTAGCCCTGGCTTAAAAGGATGCGTCATAACGTGTGGGATTTACTAGACGGTAATGAAAGTTATGCGGTTCCACGGCTAATGCCGGTCTGGGGACTACCAAAACGATTTGAAAGTCGCACCACACGAGACGTTTAGTTAGCGAATATTGATTTTAAATGTGGTTTGACGTGAACATAATGCATTCTAGTAAGACTAATTCGGTCTGGTGGGATCTGTGGCGAGCGCTAAGCGGTGCGGTCGGTGCGGTCGCCGTTCAAAGCGGTTCGAACAAAAATAAAGGACGGACATAAAGCATAATAAATAAAAGAGTGCGGACAACGGCATGATCAAGTGCACCGCGCGATGTAACGCGATACTTTGTATCGTGCCTTATTCCGACGAAAGGTACCCCCCCGGCACCCCTCCCGCGGCCCACAGAACTGGTCAACTCTATAATTAGTTCGCTCCTCTGTGACACACTACGTGGAAATAATTTGTGTTTTAATAATGAGATGAATTTAGATCTTAGATAAGCCCCGCTTCTATTACGGTTACCGTGGCCCAAAAGTTAATCGACCACGAAATATTTCGACTTAACAACTTGAGAGGAAAGAGGAACTTGAATATAATAGGTTGACTATACCATTTTGTACTTAACTACTATTGAAACAAAATGTTAAGATTTAAAGACTGCATAATTACATGAGCATAATTCATTAAATTGCATTCTCCTTTGTACCAGCCTGACAAATAAAAGAAAAACTTCCCATAAACCATACTTCATTAAAGATTTAATCCTGCACTCGCCGTACTTGCGCTTATCAATAAAAAACACGTATGAAGTATTAAAAATCTCTCACTTAATTGTTCCAAATCGATACACGGCTCGAGAGCGCCAAAGAATCGGTTTAATGCCAAATCGAATTACGATCAGACGACGTAGGAACAACGGTGGCTCGGAGCTGTGTCAACACATTATATTTTTAAACAGGCGACTGCTATTATTTGGATAATGTTGACCTTGAATGTTTGTACAGGTGTCCATCTGTATTCATGTTCAATACATCGGATAATTGTTAAATTAGACGCACTTTCGTTTCATGTTTGTTTGTGGAAAGGAACCATGAATTCTTTGCGTCAATCATTCGAAACTACTTCTTGAATGAACTGTTGGTAGATCATGTGATTAAGATCATGATGATGATTACTTTGCCTCGTATTTTTCAGTTGGCTCGGTTATTGTTTAGCATTATATAAACCTTCAAAACTATAAAAAACTCATTGTAGAAATGATGACAACTTACCACCAGCCATAAAAACTAATTGAAGGTTCAAAGTTTCCCTAATTAAACTTCTGGCTAAACTATGAACCAGCGTTTACGTTCAAAACGTGCAGAATATAACAAAAAACTTTCTTTCATACTAAAATACCGAGAAACCAACATAATGACTAAAAATTTCTCGCTATAGAACAATTCGCCATTCAAAACGGTCATAAAGATCACCGCGCTAATCCCTGAGCGTTTCAAATAAAACCGAATGGACCGGCTACGTGGCCCATACATTACCCTTTCTTAGGACGACGTCTCGGCGGACTAATGCCTACAATGTGTATTATAGCATTTAATATAATAATAACGTAATGAAACGTCTCGCGCGAGGGGCGAGGGTGGGGGTGCGCGGGCGGCGCGGAGGGAGCCGCGGGAACCGGTCGCCGGAGGTCATCGGCAGCGAGCCTTCCGCGACCGGTGTTGCCAGCTTAGGCCGACTCGGTTGCCCATTTATGTAGTTTTTCGAAACGGCTGAGGTTAACTGGGACAGCCCGTAACATTTGTTGCCTTTTTAAGTCGTCTATTAGTCTTGCACGAGGCAGCTACGGACAGGATACATTAGAAGTAATGATCTGTGCATGCAAGTCTAGATTATGCAAAACTTTTTTTATCGTCTAATGGCATATCCGCTTAGAGCTTCTAATTTACGATTTTTCTTTAAAAAAAAATAGAAAAAAATGTAACCATAGTAGTACAATTATTAAAAAGTGTCGAAAAGTCCCAAGCTGTATGGAAGTTGGCAACCCGCGGACGGCTATGGTAATGCTCCAACGCGTCGCCCGCGCGTATGTTAATGCTCCATTAAGATTATACTAATTGAAAGCCAATAAATACAACGGCTATGAATATTAATTTTATTTGGCTTCGCGCTGTTACTGAACGGACCAGTTTCTGGATCGCGTGCGACGAATTACTCGCGACTCTTACCAATATTTAATGTAAGACAACTGATGACGGGCTTGAAGAATGCCGTCCACGTTAAGCTTCAGTGAAAGTCACTTTAACTTTATCGCAATCTTAATTTGATAGCTTAAGTAAAATGGACAAATTGTTGTGAACCTTTTACTTCCCATTGCCGTGCCATTCAATTGCGTGTGTGATGTTATGCTGATCTATAACAACGTGTAATAACCCTCAAATGTCATTAAGTGAGCACGCGTGACGCTACTAGTTATCGACAAGTGTGCCACCGGTAGCAGCGGGTTGCGTGCGTATCTTCGACATCCAACTAGCGTGACGTCTCGATATTCCTGTCAATCCCGTTCGTCGTCGATTACACAGGACAAATCAATTACCGCTCGCATTCCACCGGCAGCCGACCGACGAATTCTCTGTCACGATCCTATCAGCCGATGACGAGACCTCTCATCGAACGGTATGCAGAACATTGCGCGCCCCTGTCCGCCCCTAAAGACTAGATTTGCTCATAGAGAGCGATGGATCGCGCGCTTCCATCAATTGTCCGTGAATTCCACGCATTCAAACATACGTCTAGATCGAATCGTTGTGTACCTCAAGCATGGCTCAGCTTTGACCACGCCAAGAATTTCGTGTTCGATACCTGAACCGGAATGTTATCAGTGCGTCGCATCGGTACTCGGCATCAAACATGTCTGACACTATCGTACTACATTGTAAACCACTATTTAAATGAGTAGATAAATTAATTGAAAACGCAATCATGTAACGCGGTCGATATTATAAATATACGAGTATTACATGTTCATCCTGCGGTAATCAGCTAATTGGATATGAATTATTGATCCCGTAAGTGATAATGATCGGTTTGTGTGGCCGACCGGATGAAAGTCGTATAGAGCTGGCGTGTTCAACATCTTAGCTTTTTTATTGGAGTCTATTAGGTGCCGCGTGAATGTAAACTTAGTTATTACTTCATAAAGGCAAAAAGCGCGTTTCTGCGGCGTGGTGGAAGAGTGGCTGAGCCGGCTGTGGCTGCAGACAGAGTGGGGCTGGCCGGGTCAATGTCAGCGCGTGCGGTTTTCCTTCGCAGTTGGGCCGCGAGGTCGGCTAACTGCTAATTATTTTTCGACCAACGAGTTGCAACATCAGCTGGTTTATGATGACTAACTGACTAAATGCGGTTTAGTGGTCACGAAATACTTTACTGATTACCGTGCTGTTGTAATAGGATTGTGTTTGCTGGGTACATTTGTTTAGTTTAAGCTTTATGGAGTTTTAGAGGAAGCGAGATCAAGCATAAGGCACAGGGCTGGGTAGATGCGCAAGAGCACGCGCCCACGCGGGGTCGCCGCTGTTCGCCTCGATTTTATGTTAATCGAAGAGCCGTGTCGTCGGGCGACGTGTACATAAGAAACAACGGTTAGGTAATGCGGAGCATCCAGTCACAAATACATTAAATACGCCATTATCCACAGTCGAGAACAATTTCACATTTACGACTTTACACTGACACGTCGTAAATTGACTTTATATAGTTTCTATTGCAGGCTTGCAGCCTTATTTGCACGTGAGGTAATTGGAAACGAACCCGATCGGGACGAAGTGCGACGATACGGGACAACTGTTATGAGCTTTTAAGTAAATATAAGGGATAAGTACTTACTAAATAATCTACAATAAAAATAAATTGGTGAAATAACCGCACTCATTGGTTTAGAATTACATGTGAACTATAAATATAAAGAGTTGGTTGCATTATTTCCATAATTATACTAACATTATATTATAATATACATTTATGTATAACTAACATTATACATAAATGTATATTACCTGGTAAAAGGCGTAAACACCTTTCTCAAAGATAATAACTAATAATAACGAACTTATGGAAAGTGGGGAAAAAACGTTTAATTGTAAAATAATGGTAATTACGTTAATAGGTTATTAATAAAGCGTATGTGAAGGAATTTCAAGTCGTGTTCGAGATATCGAATGTGCTCTTTATTCATTTGTAGTGGCCAATAAATTAGCTATTTAATGTAATATTCATTACGGCGAGCCGCATTTTTCTTCGCTAAAGTAGATTTACAAATGTAAAGAAATTCCGTGTTCAAGTAGTTGTAGTAATTCAAAAGTGTCGGCTTACAAGCATGATTAAGTTTTATTTAGAAAATATGGAAAAATCGTTTTTCGTATAACATTTTATGTGGCAGAAAAATGCGATAAGCATTCGTGTATTTTGTGCCCATTTATAACATTTTTTGAGGTCAGAGTTGTAAATTCTTTTTATTGATCAATTTTAAATTGAAATGCGACTTTCTTTCAAAATATCTTTTAAAATTGTGACCTTTCTTTTATCTCACAAAGTTATTGTACTTTTTTCGTATTATTATAAATTCATTCGCTAATAAAGTATTGAAGCCTCAATTTACTTTACGAAAGTGATGAAACAGAACAAAAAATAATAATTTCCTTATACAATGTACACACTATACATATATACAAACTTAAACTACTTATCTTTATACAAAACTAAAAATAAAATACTATATACAAAATATATATAAACATAAAACATAATATAAAAGGGCATCGATCAGGCGTCGAAGTATTCCTCCGGATCACTGTCCTCCGGAAACGTGCCCAGAAGACTGGCTGCATTGCCACGTTGAATGGCAATGCTAATTCTTTGTCCAAAGAATAAGCCAGCCCTCTCGTCACGCGAAGCGTCGACAAGCCTTTTCGCGATGTCCTTGTAAAGTAACCGCGAACTCGGGCCCCACGGTCCGAGCGTTTCGACCCCAAACGGCTCAAAACTATAATTTCCAATAAGGGTATTATATTTGCGCCGCTTGGTGGTCTCTGCAGAAGCTGCAGCCGCCCCAGCACAGCATGCCGTGCTAGGAAGATGTGATGGCGCCAGGGTGTCGACGCATGTTGCGTCCCACACCAAGGGCCTACCCATCTTCCATGGCAACAACGTCATGCCATCTGGCCTCCTTCCATCGTCACGCACCAGTCCATTAGGCTCTAACACGGCTGGTACGCCGGCGGTGGAAAGAGCACGACGGATAATGTCGTTAATGCTGGCATGCCGTGCAATACGACCAGCACTTCTGCAGCACGACAGACCATGGTGCCCGAGGCTGTCGACAGCTTCACCGCAATGGCAGCGATGCGGAGCAACACAGGGAGCGCCTAATCGAAGGCATGTAGCGATCCGGAAGGTGTTGTCATCCAGCATAGTGCCTATGCTGGTTGACGGAATAACCTGCAACCATAGTCCAGATTCCCATACTCCCACAGCCAGCAGGCGAGCACGCTCGGCAGCACCATTACACGTATTAAGAAGATCATTCCGTGTGATGCTGCAGAGCGGCCCATCCCACTGTCTCTGAGAGGAGGGGTCACTGGGCAAAACCGTATTTGGGCAAGTCATTTTCCAAGCATTCAACGCATCGGCCAAACACGGCACCCCAGAGTCCACCAGTGAGGAAGATAGAATTTTCCTAGTGAGACTTGCGGTGCTGTGGACCGAGGAGAGGAATGCCGGTAAACTAAGACTGGAAATTTTGCGGACGCCGAGGCCTCCCAAACGAATAGGCAGTGAGGCCTGTTGCCAGGCTCGGTCGTCCAGGGCCACATTTAAAATTAGAGAAATAATTTCCTCAATTTTCAATAAACATTTTTTTCACTGACCCTACAAATAAGAAACGTTTCATAACACTCGCAAGTACATACACAATGCGATTGTATTTTGTCAACAATTTAAATAAAATCACACAACGTCTCAATTTATTCGAATGAAGACGTAACATAAATAAAAGCTTGTTTTGTTACAAAAATATCGTATAGTTGGGCAGAACATCGTGATTCGTGATCGTCTCCTACGCACCACCTACTCCTCAGCTTACCTTTTACAATATCTTAATTTATTCGATACTTAGAGTACCCGCATACGGCAAACTTTTAGTCGACTGATAGATTTGTTTGGGCTGAAGATAAATGGTAGTACGCACATTACAAAAATCAGGTATTTAGCCGGTACCAGATCGACTGAAACTTGAGTTGGAATCAAGCCGCCTTACTTATAAACGTGAATTAAATAATAAGTAATACTTAAGGGGTGTTTAATAAAAAATCTTACTTATAAACGTTGCTTTACTAAATCACTTGCTTAGCAATGTCTTAAATGAGCTGTCAAATTAAGTAGCCTCACACCCTTGTTTAACTCGCTAATTAATTAAATGGCGGATCTTTACCAGCTGATCTTTGATTTCCGGTTTTTTGACAACTGAACTTTTTAATTTTATATTTTACGGATGCCATTACACAACGTTTTGATGACAAATATTTTTTTAAGCTACCAACATTCCGATATTGTTGAGAAATTGGTATGTTTTTTATGTCATTATCTGCTCATTACTTAAGACATGCTTAAGCAACGTTTATAGGTAAAAAAAAATTAATCACTACTTAAGGCTTAGTAGTAATTAGTTAAAACAATGCTTAGAAGATGATTAGTTGATTTTTATAAGTAAGGCTGAAGATTTTCATTTGAAAAAATTCCAACCATCCTGTCCGCCAACTGTGTGTCAACTGTCGGCCGACTGTTTAGTATGCAGTGTGCTCAACTTCGACTATGAAGTTGTGATCGTAAATCTTATGTCTTTTCGGAAAGAATATTTTTCCTTTGTTGCGTTAAACTAATATTTTGATCCGGAAACGGCTATCAAACTATAAAAGTTTATTAATTTACGGGTCATAGACGAAAATGGAATTGATGGTTATCTTCTTACGGCCAGTTTCTTCATCAAAAGTTAAAGTTAAAGTTATGGCTAAAGTAATGTCTAATGTAAAAGTAACGGTTAAATTAAATTTTTCTATGAATTTTGCTGTCAGTTTAGCCTTGAAAAAACGAATTTGACCGTTACTTTTACTTTAGACATTACTTTAACTTTAACTTTTGATGAAGAAACTGGCCGTTAGACTTAGTTTAAGCTTGCCTGTATTTTTTACATAGTAAGTTGAAAGATTTTTATTTTTTTATTTTTTTATGATTTCTTTGCATTCAAAAACATTGCATTGCAAGCTATGCTGAATGATTGAGAATATGTAACGACATTCTGGGAAAGCGAATTACGAAGAAGAAAAACGATTTCCAACATTTTCATTATGTTCTACAAATATGTATCAACATTTCCAAATTATATCTAATAAACGCTCCAATTTCTATTGTATTTTAAGGGTTAAGGGTAAAAAGGAAAATTCTATTGCTTTTTTAACATTTAATTATAATGTTAACACAATACCCACTGATGTTTTATCACGAATTAACAATTCAAACAAAACAGTCGAGGTAAGCATGAGGGCCTTCTAGGCACAAGTATTAATTAAGAGGGTTGAACCACTCCGTCTCTAATTAACCGAAGACCCAAGCCACATTCGGTGTAATTAGTTCCCTCCGAGGGCTGTTCTCACGCTCTCGGACCTTAAACACTGCGAAATAATAGGAATTTCATCGATTACAATTATGCAGATAAGGCAAATATAGTTATATATCCAGCGAGTCGGAGACATTGAATAAATTAGTCGTCATTAATACGTAGTTGCGAATGGTAGCGAGTGTCCCGGTAAGAGAGATGTCACACGTGCAATGTCGCGCGGGCGCGCCGGTCAGCTGCCGCAATTTGTCCCTCGCTACGTGGATCGGTTATTAATCTGTTGCTACAATTACTCGCCGACCATTGAATTAATTGTAACCCTTATCTGGCGAATTCACTTGCGAACGTCAACTTATCGAGATGTTAAGTTCTTGTGTAGCTGTCAAGAAACGTTCGTGGTGATATTTTTATTATTGCAAAAAGTGACCAATGTGATCTTGCGTTGTTATAATGTCAACCACTTGTCGCCGTTACAGCGCGTCGCAAAAAACTTTCTTACTCGATCCCTCGCCTTACTTAAAAGAACTCATTTATGGCATTCGATCCAAAAGCCGTCGACAATGAAATAAATGATCCCTCTCGATCTCGACGACACAGCAATAAAAATTTCATAATAAGACTTTTTAAAACAATAACACTCGAATGAGGGTGGTCGAGAATCTTTATTAAAATCTCGAGAGAGTAATAAAAGCACAGTTAAATGCAGAGAACTCTGATGAAAATATTCATTAATGTTTCGGAATGGCGATATCGCATAAAACGTAATTAGAGGCCGGGAACATTCGTTTCTCACGGGGCGGCGCTGGCGGGCGCGCCGCGTGCGGTACCGCTCCGGCCGCTCGGGCCGCTCCGCGCATCTCGCGCTCCGGAGGAATGCAACGCGTACACAAACTGCACCAAAACAGGTTACACTCCAACTGCATATTGTATAAAGATTTTCTTCACTCGACACATTAAAATTCGCTCTTAATAGTTGTTAACTTTTTGCCAGCCACCTCCTGCTAACAATGTTCGACTTGCAATTTGTAAGGATGATTAAATAAAATCGGTTACTAGTCACGGATGATTCTGTTCAAGAGTTTAATTTAAAAAATAGATTAAAGAAGGAGGAGTTTATAATAGAAATTCCGCGAGAGCGAAACTACGAGCATTCCGTAGAGGCAGCGGCGGGCGTTATTAAATGCACTGACTGGCAACTATTAGCCGCGATGATAGACGCCTGAATGGGCGGCGTAATTAAAAAAATCAATGATCACTTATTGTAATTAGCGGTGTATCGGTCGGCCGACAAAAAGTTAATTGTTTCCTGACGGGCGTCAATCAGTCGCGGAGAGAATGGTGAGCGAGTAGAGCGAGCGACACGTGCGCGCCGACCGACACTCTGTCTATTGCGAAGCGTTAGTGCTATACCGACACTATCGGCAACGGATTCATCAATAGAGAATAGACAATGGTAATTATTTTAAAATTATTAGTAATATTATTTATGAAGCGATGATGCGTCGTTTTCTCCATTCATGGAACATGAGAGAGTTCTCAAAAAAGTCATGTCCTACTAACCCGGAACAGTTCATAAATCTAAACCTGAACTGGAAATTTTGTCTTAAGTTAAACATTTAGAATAAAATAAACTTTAATTAATGTAAGTTTACATTGTTTATTTCAGTAATTGAACAAAGCGCATGGCCATAAATAAGGTGGGCAACACAATATAACAACGTAAGATACACAGACTCGTCGCGTTATCTAACAAACGGCAGAGGGTCGTATATTTCATAATGAGGTTATTACTGAGCATTCTAGTTGCCTTATCTTCAACTATTCCGAAGCAGAGACTAGCGCCAAATTGGCGTGGCGGAGTGCGCGGGCGCAGCCGATCGGTCGCGCAGATATAGCTAATTAAGGGCCGCGCGCGCCGATCTATTTGGAGAGATCTAGCCGCTGACGTGTGAAAATACCCAATTAATTAACGCGAAACGAACGCCCGATCACGGGCATCGCCTCGCGTGCTGCCACGGGAACGACCTGACGCTACTGACTTTCTATTACTTGTTTAATTTGAAACTATCTCTCTTCAGCGACACCCATCACTAAGCTGCCAACTTAAAGTCCAACTGCAGTTTAAGCGGTGTTCCGCCTGTGCCTTAAACATGACGTATTCGGAGTTGGTAAAGTTATTCCAATTAGGTACCTACTGGACCACATAGTGCCATCAATTTATTGAATTCGTGCCATAAATAAGTTCGATTGCGCATTAGGCGTACTACCTATAAAGTGGGACATTTGAACGTTTATTTATGACAGCGGAGTCGCGTCAATTAAGCGGGGTTCCCCTCTGTGGCCGTGGTTAGATGCTGGGAGGTGGGCAGGGGCGTATTTACCCTAGGGCTAAAGGGGCTACAGCCCGGGGCGGCAGGTGGCGAAGGGCGGCCCAGGGGCGGCCGGCAGGCCGCCCTTGGGCTTTAGGTTGGAGGATTAAAAAAGTACAGAACAATATTTTAGGACGTAAGCCTAGAACGGCCCTGAGCCATCTTTCCACATGTTGATTTCATGTCTTAAGGATTTAAAGTATGAAAGCCGGCCTTTGTTCTTTTCTGAACCGGTGGAATAGTCTAATTTTTTTCCGCCTCAGTATTTTTTTGAAGGAAATGTAAAGAAAAAAAAAACCGGCCAAGTGCGAGTCGGGCTTGCGCACCGAGGGTTCCGTACAAATCCTGTATAAATAAAAAGTGACTTTTGCGCAAACCGTTCAGTTAAGAACAATCTAGTTATGGTAATTTCGTGAGAGTCAAAATATTTAATATTTTTTATTTTATAATGTAAGTAACCAGAATAGTAGGCCAGTACCTTGTAAAAGTTATTTATTTACAACATTTTATAGTCATCATTCAAAAATCTGATTGAAAATAACTGATTATGCCTTAAAGGTCATTGGGCATATCTGACCCGCTTTGCAAAAAGTGGCGGACATGAATCAAAGTAGTTTTAAATTGTGGAGTAGTAAAACAAGTAGTTTTAAAATAGTATGACGTTTCTTTGAATATAAATATTTAATTAAAATTGCATGGAGACGAATGTCCAGGATAGTAAAAAAAAATATAAAAGACAAGCAGTTTCAGAGGATTGTTGACAATGTACAGGTTGCAATGCTAGTTTTTATTGTTAAAGACTTTTCATAAAGAAGGAAGATGCCAATTCGGATGACCAGGATCTGATGAGGATCTGGAAACCCTGATAAAGAGGGCAACTCTTGAATATTGTAGGCACGCATCAAGTCAAAACCAGACATGTGAGTGTATTTTTGAGGGTACTGGTAAACAGTGAAGGTTTGGAGCTGATTTGATTATGGAGACCACATAGAGTCGAGGGAAGTCCTGAACGGTATGTTGCAACTACCACGTGTTTGGGCTTATTTAATTCGTATTGGCGAAGACTTTCCACATAGATAGGTTTGACTGCCATTGCGGGATCGATAGCAAAGATCAGATATAGTTATGGGAACTCCTTTACAATTTATAGCAGTAACCTTGTGTCCAACACAAGCTTATTTTATTTTAGGTGATGAGAATTCACTACTAACTTGGGTTAAAGCAGCCATTGCAGGAATGGGATCTTTTATTTTTGTGGGATTAATCACCTAACGAGCCCCAATATCAGGTTTTTTTCGAAACCGCCTGACGACTTGTAACTATCGAATTGTAACAACGACTGCTAGAGAGTAGGATTCGGGGCTACTGGCTTTACGTTTCTAGAGCCTTCACAAAAGTGTAATTCTGTCCCTTCCTTTGTCTTATAAAGTCGGCTTTATTTTATTTTGTAAATAGTTCTCATTTAGTTTATATATCTCAATACCCACATTCCCAGTCGTAACTTGTAATGGTGGGTCGTAATGGTCATAATGGTCTTTATCAAAATGAATTTAAAAAGCATTTTACAAACAAATCCAACTTCAAACATATAAAAAAGTAACAAGAAAACAAAAACAAGAAAGAAAGGAAGAAGATGTTAGGTGCATCGGTCTAGAAGTCGTAACACGACGTAACTAAAACATACCGTTGAAGAGTTCTCTCGACTTTCTCACGTCCATCATCAGGTAAGCTCTAAACCTTCACTGTTTGATAGTATCATCAGACATACATCTGAGAATCAAGTTTTAACCCTATGCATGCCTACAATTTCTGATAGTTGCCCTCGATTTCTCAGGATTTCCATCATCAGATCCTGACCTGATGACAATGGAAATAAACGGCGAGTATACTCTTTCACTACAAAGAAATGATTTCTCAAATCCGTCAAACTTGGTCGTTTAAATTCCCCATTGAAATAAGGAGAAAATATTTGATGTTTAAACTTGATTTTCTCTAATGGTTCACATTGATGCGACTAATGTCATAGTAAATCAGAGCCATATATCATTATACTGGGCTATATTTCGTTCGTGTCCGCCGTGGGTATGGTTTCCATACTAAGGTGCCCAATGACCTTTGAATGATTTAGAATTTTTCACAGTTCAAAGCCAATTATATTTAAGAAGTGTTTGATATGAATTTCAACTTTAATATCTCTACACGTTCATGTGAAAAAGGGTAGGTAGTAAGTTTATATTTATTAAAAAAATATTTTATTTCATGTAAGCAAAAATAATATTTTAATATTTTATGTAACTTCAAATTTATCATTTTCGCAATTTTCCCTTTATCTGTCCTATATAACGTTGCTTCGTGCCGAATTTCAAGATTCTGAGTTCACGGGAAGTAAGTACCTTGTAGGTTTTGATTCCCTAGCGTGTGACGGAAATTCGTCTAAGGTGTCGGTATAAACTGCTGTATCTTTTGATCGCCTTAACTTAGAAGTTTCTGAGTATTTCATGTGAATTTCAGCTTGATACGTCCACGCGTTCTTGAGATAAAGGGTCTTGACAGACAGACAGACGGACAACAAAGTGAACCTATAAGGGTTCCGTTTTTTCCTTATGAGGTACGGAACCCTAAAAATGATTTAAATGTGGCATTTCCTTATAAGTATCCAAATTGCGATGCGTATATTTCTTAGTACTGCAGTGACAAACTCATTTTCAGTTTTAAAAAAAACGCTCATTTTCAGTTTTAAAAAGAATAAAAAACTATTTAAGATCGAGTCTTATCGTAGAAAGGCTGAATAATTTGGCAATTTTGAACATTGAAGCTGATTTAAGTAATAAAATTGATTACGATGGTGTAATAAACAAGTTTGTTACGAATTTTGTAGGTACACAGAAAAAAAATGTAAAATATATATTTTTTGTTTTCTTTCATTCCTTGATGGGGCGGAAAACTACAGGAGCCCAGGGCGCGCAATCTTTAAATACGCCCCTGGAGGTGGGGTAGGTGCTGGATTGGCGGTGCACTAACTGGCGAATAGATGGCGGTGAGCGATGGCCGCGCGGTGTAAAGCGAGTGTTAATGGGCCATTAGCCGGTGGTGCGACGGGCGTCTAATTGGCGCGCGGGCACGCCGGCACGCCGCGCACGCCGTGCCAGCACGCGCTAGATGCGCAGATACCACGCACGCTAACTGCACTATTTTCGGATACTTAATTACCTATTTCCCCTAAACTTGGTCTATCTAGATTTCATTAGGTGTTGTTTACACAGAAAGCTAGGTTCTTAGAAGCTTTGATTAATCTTATATCAATATCCCCTTTCTTATATGTAGGTGCCTATTTTAAACCAGTGTTTTCATAGCAGCACCAACTTTTAGCAACTTCCAAAAAGTTTCACGCTGACCTATTACAGCACAGCTGAAAACTAAGTTGGAAAACATTAGCTAACACTGGCAGCAGTTGTTGTCGACAAACTCGACTTGTACAATCAGTTGGCGGCGACGCGTCGTCATCCAGGAAATTAAACGGTAGGACACTACGGCCTGCGACGCAACGCCGTCGTCACGTCATTCAACGTACGAACGCCTCTATTTACAAGCGGATTTTGAGTGAGCACCTCTGTTCTCTGTTTCAAGCGTTTTTGAAGTAAATGGAGCCTTAATTAAGGAATAATTAAGACGTTGAATTGAATGAACTAATGGTCTGGGGTTGTTTTTGTTTATGATTGTGGTAATGGTTTTGAAATCGGATTTTGAGCTTGCATTAGTCCTCAAATAATTTCAACATCAAATTATGTACTTCACTGCTAGGTATGCACTTTCTTATTACATATGTCTGTCTCCTAGCCGTTTGCTACCAGATCGAACCCACACATGTACATGAACGTGGGTGCACTCATTTGTTAGACTCTATAAAATAAAAACACAGTAACAAATGATATAACCTCAATAAAACACAACCATAAACAATAACATTACACATACAACCTCCATTCACCAAACTAATCTAAACTCATAGGCAAAGATTTCATAGACCGTTATTACTAGGAGCTGGGAGTAAATCAAGCATTTCTGGGCATAGAGTAAGCAACGTAATTGAGCAGCCATAGACAACCCGTCCTCAGTATGTCGTCGGTTAATTTCCTGCAGTACTGATTCGCAGCGTGCGTTGTGGAACGTTGATTAGTTAGGTACAAGTTCTAAGTAGTGGGTAGGACAGAGTTTTATGAGAAGAAGTTTACTTAATTATCTCATGCTTAAGTTAAGCACTAATTAATGGGTGTAACGGAAAAAGTTGCACATTAAATCTCATTATTTTCAATAACTTTACTTAAACACTGCAGAATGTATCAGGCTGTGTTGCTGTATGAGTCTTTATATGTAAAAAAATTTAAAGCTAAATGTTACATTTAAATATAACCTAGGATACCCATTCCTCTCAACTAACAGTGGGCGTTAATATAAGAGTGAGAACAGACTATCAAAAGTACACGCGCGTAGTAAATGCGTAGCACGCGCGTAGTAAATGCGTAGCTGTCGCGTAGTAAACGCGTAGCACGCTTCGTAGCTGTCGCGTAGCCGATGCTAAATCAACTTCTTATAATAATGCTAAGTCACGTTAATGAACAATCATCCTATGCACGACATATTATAGTTCTACTTATTCACGATAAATTAAAATGAGGCCATAAATAAACCATCGCTCTAGCCTACTTCACAGTTTTAACTAAAGTTGTAAGAGACGACAAGTATCATTATTAACAGCGCATTGTTCCGGGGAAGAAAGTGACCATATGACGTTTAATTTCCTCCCAGCCTCCCCCTCCGAGCTCACTCTCGCTGCCATCATCTGATAGTTGGAGATTCAATTAACACAGCAGAGCGAAACTGGGCCTTTGTTTGTTATCTTTGCGCCTTAGAATCTAGATTAAGTTGGGGCTGACCGGTGATAAGATGTTTTGTAAATCTGTTTGACATAGTCTATTGAGTAAGCAATAGCGCTTCATTGTAATTTGAAAAAGTAAAAAAATAAACAACAAATACAAAAATGATTAAATTCAATGGTGAAATATTTCACATACAATTTTCATTTTTCGTTTATAATCTACTTAAGGAAATAGGTGCCTAAAAATGTTTATTCTATTCGCCGATCAGCACTAATTTAGGCACTACTAACACACAGTAAACAGTTGAACAGCCATCAAAAAGCTCAGCTAATCACATCTCCATGACACGTATCACAAAAACAAAACAAAACAGCATCAGCAGACGCCAATAACAATCGGAGCAGACAAAAACCTTTGATACACTGGCTAGACAATAAGGGGCTGGTCTACTGCCGACTACAGCGTCGAAGTAATTTTCCCGTGCAGGTTTCACGGAGCGTTCGTCGCGTGTTTGCTAGTTAGAATTCGGGTGCAGTTCGGAAATTAATCAGGGCCCATTGTGGGCGCTTTGTCGCGGGCCCTACTGCCAATTATTGGGTGCGCAACGTGCCCGTAATTGAACCTGCCTCTAGGCAGTTGCCAACTAGTGGGCGAACGAAAAAGTTTGCCTATCTGTGTGCAAGTTTTGGAATTAAATGACGCTTTGTGTTTTGTTAATGTTGAGAATTAGCTGCATTTCAGTTCATCTTAAATGTTGGTCAAGTTCTGTAAATGGCCATTTCATTGTACACATACTTCTATGTTTGCTTATGTTTCTTTTTTTGTATTCGATACTTCCAGTGCCCACAAAATATTGTGTATGATCTGTAGACAAATGATCCAAGTTGGAGATGTAGTGAAAATGTACTCGCACAAAGCATTTAATCACCAAAAGATACACAAATACCACCTGGACGATTTGTCTCTTTGTAATCGCTCGAAACCTTGAACCTTTACTTAAGTACATCGTCGCAAATTGTGATAAATATCGACGTTAAGAGGCTTAACATTTATTTTAAACGACGCGCAAACATGTTAAAAATAAAATTGTAACGTTTCCATCCCTCGGTTGTGTGTTACACATATAAATATGAATTGAAAAATATTGAGAGGAAAATGCAGTTAACAATCACATCATAAGCAATCACTCGCGAGTGAATGAAATAAATTGCGCGTTCCCATTTACAATATTCGTTGTTGAGAAAAATTGGAATAAAAACATGGTAGGTTCGGCAGCTTCGCAATTTGGCCGGCTTGTGTCGGCCGCGCCGGCCGTGTCGCGCGCTCCCTGCCCACCGCGCAATACGCTGATTGATTACAATAAAATAATTTGCGTGAAAGCGCAAACCTCGTCACCTTTGTGTTCCCTTTCTTTTTTTACATTTCAATCACAGTTATTTACTGCGCAAAAAATATTTCAATTTTTATTACAGTGCAGCTTAAAATTCGAAACATGGACGGAAATCACGATGTCCATTATTTGTGCTGTCGCTGTGATAGATTGGAGGTTTTTTTTCGTTGCAATTATAATGATGGAGAAATTAATATTGTTGATGAATTGATTGACTGCTGATTGTATCACAATCAGCTGTTCTTTCGAGATCAATGAAGAAGAAATGGGCTATATGAAGACCTCTGCTAGTACCACGAAGCTTAGACTAAAGCTTGTTTTTGTTAAAACCACTAACCAGCTACATATTACACACTAAGGACCTGTACGCACTGTCAACTAGTCGCTGGTGACCGAGTCGCTAGCGACTGTGACTTTCATTCGTTTAAATGAGGTGTTACGCACTTGGTCGCCGGTTGTTGCCTATGTTTCGGTCGCCGAGGGACTGAATCGCCGACGACTAGTCGACAGTGCGTAATAGCCCTTAACCTAAAGAAAAGACACAAAACACCCAAAAATATCCACACCTATAAACAAATACAAACACATAACCCGCTAAACAAAAACAGAGTATTACCAGTATTACTAAAGTCTCCGTTATTCGGGGGTTAAAGGTATAAAAGTCGTAGGGTGTTAAGCGACGGTGAAACAATGGCGAGTAACGCCGGTAACCGCCACTGAATTTGCATTCCTCATTGCGAGAGCACATAAAAATACTCTCATTAACCTGGGGTGGTCAACTCACCCTGTATAGTGGGTAATGCTGTATGCGTCGTACGGTATGTAAGAGTGCGAGAAAGGTGGGGCCAAGTTAAGAACTGAATGTGAGTTTAAGTTAAGTTTATTTTCAATTGTACTTTAAAAATGTGTATTGTATGTAAAATTAATGTAATGTAATAAATGTTATATAAACATGGTTATATTTACATTATGATTTTAATGTCTTTTTTAAACGGAGAGTTGTTAAATGTTTGTATCGCGTATACGCAGTCTACCGAGCGGAAAATCCATCTGTGTGAAAGCGCTGTAACTTACACTAGTGAAACTAAATGGCTGTTGCTCGCAATACACTGTCCATGTCCATGTCCATGACTACGTTATTCCTATGTATAAAAAAAATCTGTTCAGTACTTTTTGCGAAAAAGAGTAACATAGGTACATGAACACACGAGTACACATATATTCATTAAAAATATCAAAGTACCTATGTCTATATTAGTTGCTGTGGGTATTGTCGAACTAGTTAACGAAAAATAAAAGACGCACCTGTCTCTAACGCTTCTCCTATAACACACAGGGTGTTGAATTCCCAGCAAGATCGGAGGACGCGAGTAATCGTGTATCCGACGCAGTTTTCATTACCGCTGCTTAACATACCGGCGTCGCGTGCCCGCATACCGACTCTTTTTAACCTATTTTACTCTGCCTAATGTTTATTGCTCACCGGTCAAGTAATGCGACACTAATTTCGCATGCCTTCGCTTAGCAGTGTCCTAGCAAACTACGCTCGTAATACCGAACCGTTTGCTGCTGTTTGTAGCCGCTTTACGCATAAATAAGTACTGTTTTATTTTTTATTTTTTTGTTAAAAAGGCTACCAGACTTTTGCTCGCACTTTATCTGGTTGCTTCAGTTTCGATTCGGTTTAAGCTCAGCTTCTAAGATTTTTAAATACTTACGCCAATAAAAGAGACTTCTGTAGAGATCAACGAAGATTAACCATTTAATTACACAAACCATTAATTTATTTGCGAAACTAAATTAGAACACTTTCAGTATTTCGTATATTTACGTCGATGCTCGTAATCTCCCCGCTTTCGAGGGTTAAAATTCAGTCCACAATGGCGGCATTGTTCCATTAACACAATTTTATACCCGACATATTAAAATAATAAAAACTTATGCCTCTCTTAATTAAATAATTTAGCGGCGGCCTGAGCCGAGATATGTAAATTGTTTTAGGGGATAGATCAAACAACCCTTTTTTATGACTTTAATATGCGGTCGCCGGGAGGGAGGGGGGTCGTGAGACACAGTCAGGGCCGGGGGGCGAGGTAAGTTATGAAATATTTAATAACGGCGCACACGATTCCATTTGAATTACTTTCGAGGAAATGACGACGTGCAAAGCAGGCGGCACATCGCGCGCTGCCCCGCCCGCACCTACGTGAGCGCCGAAATGAGCTACGAAACAAATATTACTACAAACAAACTTTTTGCCTTATTAAAATTCACCAACGTAGCATCATTTTTACACAGCCATCGTTTTGTTTTGCGGCCTTTCCCTTGCTTTATTTACGTAGCAATTTCATTGAAGTAACCAGTTTAAGTAACGAACGAACCTTGACATTGAGAACGCCATTTAATTGTTTTTGTTTCCTAAGTGGTTTGTTGGTCTCTTGAGGCAATTACAGTATTACGTCTCATTAAAGTTTCCAGTACAGTTCCTTGCAAAAAAGTTAATGAATTAAATAATGATATGAGTAATCTGCGCCCGCTGTGCGCCGGGTATTACGCGGGACTTCACTGTCTCAAATGCCGAGGGAGTGTTTTAATTAATGTTTCCCGACAAATTGCGAAAAAACCGGGTAATGACGTCACACAGCTCATGTGTGGGGGTAATGACGCCACGGTGTAATCAAGTAATGACGCTTATTATTGTGATGTGACGTCATCACGGCGCGTCTTTTAAACGATGCCTGTTTGAGTACGAATGCGTGTAAAGAAAAGGGTTTGTTTTATAAGGGTCATTAATTTAAATGTTTATTTGCGAATGTAATTTAAATTAATTACAGTCGTTTTTTCTCCTTAGAGATTAAACATACAGCAACAAATTTTTACCTTAAAAACCTTCGCAAAAAACACTATGTATAGTCTACGACCGAAATGATGCGGTGCTATAACAAACATGTATATTTTTTTCATCTCGTCCTGAGAAATGGTGGGAAGGCGCTTCTCACGCGTCGGTAACGACTCCACATTATCGGGCATATCGCTCAAACTCGACTCGCGCGCAGTGAGCACACGCCCTATACCACGTTCGACGAACCAATGTTATCTTAGACACACAGATTACTGAAATATATGATCTAACACCTAGTAAATTATGTTCACGTGTTTCCTACCCACGATCCAGGTAAGATATGTAATTGGGGCAGGAACTTGTTTAAGTTTTATTACTGTTTTTAATTATCGTGACGAATAGTTTAAAATTGGTTCTATCCGGTCATTTGTTGAAGAAATTATCATTTCTCTGGCCCTTCAAATAAAGTTGGGGATATTTAATGTACTAAGTATCGTTACACTTATATGTTTGAAATATCAGACTTCTAGTAAAGATAGAAAGCCTAATAATGATTTTATCTTTGCATTACGGTTTGATTGACTTATGTACATACGGTCATTATATTCCAATTGCATCATTACCACGACATTAGTAAGGAGAGATATTAATTCTTAATCACCGTTGGATTTATAACCTTATCACATCACCATAAGGTTTAATATTCATTGCAAATCGTAATATTTAACGACATTTAAAATAAATATTGTTAGTGTGAAATTAACTTTATATAGAGGGTGATAAAGTTGACAATTCCCTGTGTTGCAATTAAAGCTTTTTCCAATAAATACATTAGCTAGTTTTCTTCTACTAAATGGGTGCACTCTTATTTACCGTGCGGTTTTTACCGATACCGAAAAGATTCGCGTAATGAAGGTGATTGAAGTCGGTAAATTACCGAACATCATTAAGTTGTTATAACATGCCAATTCTACGTGACTTGCCGGTACTTATGTATGGTCAACAAAACAGTTCAGTATGCAGGCACGTACTGAAAATATTTGCTATTCACTGGCAGCTTTGTGTACGTAAATCATTTAATTATATGGCTAATTGGTAAATATAAAGAAAATTATTTTAATTAAGCCGGATTGTAAATATTTCAGTTACGTGTAATTTTTCAAAACTTAAGCTTCAATATAAAACTTTTAGTAACTTTTTCTCATATGATATTTTTTCTTAAATGTAGCTCCTACGATGGAAAGTACCTTCTTACGACATATGCAAATACATATGTCATATTAAATCTTTAATTAAGTTCAATAAAAAACTGTACATTTTTATGGGTATTCGTGATTTAGTGAAGCAATTACGCATGATGAATGGTAATTAACCGCTTAATTAAGAAATGAAATTGATGTCCGTAGTCTTACGTCAAATAATCAGATGTGTTTAATTTATTTATTCTGCAAGTCGTGAGCTTATGGATATAATTTGCCTTCATTAAACTGTTTTGTTAGAATTGATTGAAATTATTTGTTGAAATAGGCAAAAGTAAAAAAAAAAAGTAGTGACTTTTATTTAAGGTTGTGTTTCTAATTTCCAATCATATATTAACATTTACAATATAGGTAACTGTAGGTATTGGATATTTATTACTTGTAAAGTTTTAGATAACTTATTGAAAGTTGCGACAAGCTGGTAATATTTATATTTATTAGTATGGGCAGTTACATGACATGCCATCCAATTAATTATACTAGCTTCCGCCAGCTGCTTCACCCAAGACCCATGAGTACTACTTCGCACCCAAATGAAGAGTAGCCTATGGCCTTTCTCGGTAAGTAAGCTACTTATATGCGAACTAAATATTTTTTCTAAAAGTTTTACCCCCCTGAGGGTGGAATTCCATAAAAATCCGTTTTTATTGGAAATCTACATCCACACTGTGGGAGTTTTAGATATTTAGTTTCTGAAATTTCTTGATTAATCATATAATGGCGTATCCATTCTTATAGACATATATCTATAGATATATAAATATATACCTATATAGAAGATAAACAGTTGAAAGAACATCAACAATAACCCATCGCATCGCAGACACAACATAAACAAAATAATTAATTTAGCCACTATCTTCAATCTTAAAGTTCCAAGAATTAAACAAGAAGAAGAGGTACCTACCTATAGGTACCTATATTATATTAATTTAATATCAGGATTCGTCACAGTCTTTTTGCCCGCGGTATGGGCGTATGCTGGTCGTGAAATCCTGTAGATACTTACTCGTATCTCGATAGGTGATTTGAAATGGCTCATTGTTGTCTGAAGTTTTGAGTTACTTTCACAAATGTATGGTGTGACCTGACATTTTGTGAGTTACGAGATATTTCGTAAGTTTGCATGAAAGATTTTTTCTATATTTTGTAAACAAGTAGGTAGGTTGAGTACTTAATAATACTTGATTTTAACAAATTGAAATCAATCAGCCAGGAGACTAAAAGAACTTCTTATTTTTAAGTGACATCAGGAAAATAACATCGTATTTTGAAGTGCGAGCTGTTCCTCAAGGTTTCAGTTACGTCCCGGTATTAACCCACTAACCGAAACCGGGAAAAAAATAGTCGATTTCCTATTTCAGGCTTCATTTGGTGCACAACCGAATTTCAATAAAATCAGTTAATAAGAAGAAATGGATATGTTTCAAAACCAAAAACATCAAAACTTTTAAGCAATCTAAAATATCGGTAAGATTACTTGGTCCCTACAATATTGCTGTTGACTTTCACAATGGTAATCGCTCATACAATGGTGTACTGCCACTAGCAAGGGCTGCGACAATGTACGTACAATGGGCTGTTTTAATTCTAAGTACCTATGTGCAAACTTGTTCATTTTGTTAGTGGCGATTGTTGCGTTAAGTATTCCAACAAGAACTAGATATTTCTTGCTGTTCCAAGAAGGTGACAAGCATTAGTCCTTTACGATATTTCTCTGAAGTTTTTGTCCGTTGTGAAGTTTGTGTCCAGTATAAGCATGAAAAAAGACACATCAACTTAGCTTACTTTCTAGAGAAAGTTATCTTTTGTCAATGAAAACAACAAAGTAGTGTCATAAAAAGCACTGTGTCTACATACACGGCTTATAAATAATTGTCCCTTTTTGTATGTTCACAAGTATCTACAAGGAATAAACAAGTTTATGGGAACAAACCGGAGCTACAAGGTTGTGCGCTAGCGCAAACATAAGGGCGTGGACGGAGCGCGGCGGAGCGGGCACGCGTGGGCCCGGGCTCGGCCGCCCCTAACAACTTAATAAGCGGTTGTGCGTGATTTACGCGCGCTCGCGGCGCCGGCGCACTCGCCCATCCGACTTATTTATACTAATTTATGACAGATAAACATCGATTTTACTTAGCAATACCGAGACAAAGGATCGAAATGCATCCCGCCTATTATCCTCAAAAGAATTCCTGCGAGCAATACGACGCCATTGTGTTCCGTGCTTTCATAGTAGACGGCGTGCGTATCATTAAAAGCTACAGCCAGTCGACCGGCTCATTAGCACTAAGCGTGCCATTAAAAAGTGGCCACAACTGGCTCTACAAATTCAGATTATAAATCTAAACGCGAGCTAATTACGCCGCACCCAATAAATCTCCCGCATTATATAGGTCGTAAATATACCACAAATATACCATAAATATACGATTCCGTGGTCGTTGGCCATAGACCCCACTCGAAGCGGCTCTCCGGCCGAGTTATGGCCCTTCGAATGGCCGACTCGGCCGTAACAATCGGTGTGAATCGGAAATAACCGGAAAATTTCCACAACTTGTCTAATGGCTTATTGTTATACGATTGTTGTGTTATTGTTGTTACGGCTAACAAATAGCCATGTTGTCAACGTGTTTTAAGCGTTATTTAGTGAGCGCTTATGCGGAGAAATGTCTAAGAATTATGAAATGTTTTAACACGAAGGCAAATTCGAATGAGAAGCGAGCCGCTGCAGCTTAGTATAATTATTGAGCTTGCAATGAATAAATCAATAATGGAAATTGGTCAAGTGCTAGACTTGTAGGCCTAAGTTTCAGCACCAATATTTACTGATTACTTAAAAGCTGGACTGCAAAATTTATGATATAACATAATTCAATTCACAGTACATTTTCAAAGAACAAGCGAAAACCACCTAACCTAACCTAATAAGCTTCTAAATATAGTCAGATATTCTACGAATTTTAATGAGTATCGACCTTTCTACATTGCTCTCAATTGCTTCAAAAGTTAGACACTGAAGCTTAAAGGAAAACACGAACTATAATAGCTCGTCAACAACACGCGTTAACTTCGTATGGAGCGAAGAGAGCGGAGCGAGCGAAGTGAGCGAAGTTGAGAAAGAAAAGCAATCAAGTTGCCTCGATCACCCAGTGCATACATTAGTTCGGAGCACTATGAACGTATGCAAACATCGCGAATATAATTAATTATTAATTAATTCAGCTCGTTAAAGAACAGTTGAACGGTCAAAGTTTTCGCTTTAATTGTATTAATTGGTTATGTTCATGTTTTTGCTAACTATGAATTTTATGTTAAGTAAATATAGCTGGAAGTTGTAAATGAACCCCACGTGGGCCTTCTGAAAACGAACTAAAGCTTTTATTTCTTTTGCTTTTTCATATTCTGATAGAATTATAGAATGCTAAAAAACCAACAGAACCAAATTAAATACTTAATATAAAAAGGTCTAAATATAACCTAACAAACTATGCTCGATTTGTCATCATTTGTCTATATTTCTTACATTAAGACCAAAGGATGTAACAAATTAAATAACACTAAAATGAAACTACGCAGTATATTATAATAACTTCCTAATACCCAATCAGACGTCATAAAACAAACAATAGTACAGGAAGTGCCTTAAAATTTCAATTATAGAATCTTTGTAGATTTTCGAATTTCGAACGTAATCCTTTAGTTCCGGTGACGTCACGGTCACGTAAGACGAATTCGAATGAAGAACGCCTTGAATGAAGATCGAATGAACAACTCTTTGACAATGGCGGTGGTAACGAGGCGTTCTGCAATCGTTCAGTCATTAGCGGTCACTTCGAGACTTGGGACCACTTGAGATAAAGACCTACTTAGATTTGTTTTTTTTTTTTATATATTCGTTAAAGGAGTCAAGGATGCATTTGGTTTTCGAAGACCTTTTGTTTTGTCTGTGATGAAATATCAAAATGAATTGGATGGAGCAGTTTACTTTATTTTTTTTTAAAGAAAGTATCAAAAGCTTTATTTTTCGTAAGCTATAAATAAAATATACCTACATATTTTTTAAATCTTTCACACTTACATTGCATGGTAGGTACCTAAATATCACCTGTGTACCCTAAACATATCGTACCATACCTCATCATTCAGTTTGTGCAGCCATCCTGAAGTATTCTCCCGCCAACAGGCTTATTTTCCCTCGCACCGGTAAACCGAAGCGGAAATATAAATTCGTATTGATACGAACATCTTTGAAAAATACTGGTAAATACTCGAATAACAGGATCGTCGTAAAATACTCGATGGGTATCTCAAAAATATTTATTTTTTGAATTCGCAACTGAAACTGATTGGGTCGTGAAATTGAGGATGAATAAAACCTTCTTGGAAGTGTTTTTTTTTTGTAGTATTCTCGTTTGAAAGCAATCAACTGTAACTAAAAATAAATTAATTAATTTTGATTTAAATGGTTATCCATTCAAATTAAAATAATCATAGAACCGCAAAACTTACAAAATTAAAACCAAATTAATTTCAGATAAAGAACAAATTAATAATATTAATATCCAAACGCTCCATTTAAAATTACCGAATCTAATTTAAATTTCGAAATTCGAACTTGAAAAAACATAACACGCCCACATAAACCCAATTAACACGTAATAGGCTCATAAAATATGATTCATCCCAACAAAGATATCTAATACAGGTCGGCAACACGTATTAATAAAATACAAGGGTATTCATTACTTCGGCTTGTTGTTGCCGCGGCAACGTGTAATTAGGTCTATCGAGTCGGTCATTTTCGATAATTCATAATGTATGTTAATTATGGTGGTTCCTTAGCCCCGGGACAAGCTTTCCTTCACCCGGCCCTTGCCGCGAACTGTGTTTATATTGTGCACTTACAAATAAATAATGATAGACAACACTGGGAATTCTAAATAAGCGAACTAAATAACAGCTTTTGTTATTTGATTTAAGGGAACGGAACGTGTTTTGTTGTTGTACCGAATTATGTGTTATTAGGTGTTGGATCAAAAATGTGTAAATAAGGTTTGTAGTGGTTGATATTGCAAAATAATACGTATTTACAATAGATTTCCCAATCAGCTTTCATTGCCCTACAGCAGGACACAGGCGTCTTGTAATAATAATTGAGAAAGAACGACCGTTAATCAACACGCTTGCTCGAAGAAGATTGGCGATTTCAGGCTTAAAATTAAAGTAGTTACTGATCTTTAAGTTGCTCTTAAAAAGTAAGTATATGATGATAGGAAAGAAAAAATCATCTCTAACACTTTACAAAGACTTACAAAAAACATAAAATGAGTACCTGTATACTAAAGACACATACAGATATTTCACAAATCCTACTCACAAAAAAAATCTCAACTACTTAGGTAATCCAATTACAAATCAGATTCACAGAAGCACCAAAACGCCGTTCCTTCAAAAATTGCACACATTCACCTCGCCACGCAATTAACATCGCACAGAGAATATTTTGATGGAAGCGAGAACCCGCACATCAAACTATACTTACACAACACTTTTGTGTGTTTTTCACGGCATCAACGAGCGCGATACTGAAAAGCCTCAGGCTCCTAATTAGGCTGAAGTCGGACGTGCCAATTAATTCAAGTTTCACTCGGAAACTTTGCCGCGTCAATTAATTTCATAGTTAATTAGCAAGCGCGGCCCGGACAAAACCGGGTGAAGGAAAGAAAGGCTAACGATGGTAGCCCGCGGCCTTCTACAATGCACCAATTACACCAGCTTTGTTGCGTCCAACTATATTCGTATCACAGGTGCATTCAATCCGCTACCAACACGTACCTATAGGTAGTATTTTGATGTATTTTTGCGAGTCTAGATGGTTTTTTGTTTTTTTTTTTCTCTTTTGTTTCTAATTAGTGGGTGTTTGTTTTTTGGATGTTTCGTTTCAGATTAATGGAGTTATTAGTTGCT
The DNA here is from genome assembly GCA_963856015.1 of Helicoverpa assulta. Taxonomy (NCBI): domain Eukaryota; kingdom Metazoa; phylum Arthropoda; class Insecta; order Lepidoptera; family Noctuidae; genus Helicoverpa; species Helicoverpa assulta. Next base: position 4,870,031 of record CAWLCW010000008.1, read on the forward strand.
GTTGTACGTTTTTTACTCTTGTACTATAGTGGTAGAAATCTTCCTTTTGAAAGTTGAAAGTTGAAGTTTAGTGACATGATAGGGATCCTTCTTCGATAACTTTGAAAAGTTACAAAAATAGAAAATCTAATTCATCAACTTAGGTATTTAGGAACCAACCAGCTTTATACCCAATTAATCAGACAGGATTAGATGACCTATAAAACCTAAATTATACGTTCAGTGGATTACATTTTTGCTAAAAATATAAATTATAAAGTTTACCGTTTAAAAATTGGATTCATTAATCTCAATTTATCTTTAAAAATATTAAATACTAGCCGTTTTCCCGCAGTTTCACCCGCGTCCCGTGGGAGCTACTGCCCGCACCGGGATAAAATGTAGCCTATGTTACTCGCAGATAATATAGCTTTCTAATGGTGACAGAATATTTAAAATCGGTCCAGTAGTTTTTGAGTTTATCCATTACAACCAAACCAACAAACAAACAAAGTTTTCCTCTTTATAATATTAGTATAGATTATCCTAAGCACTACGATTTAATTAGGTCTTTACTATGTGTAGATTACAGACAGAGTTTTCCGAATCCATAAGAGAATAAAGATATAAAAAAATATTAACGTGTATTCCAGACCCATCACAAATTCCATACGTTATCCCTCCATCTTAGTTATTGATTTTATTTTTTAAACGCATGTACCCATCAGTGATACATTGTCATTACTTTCTTACCGTGACCATCTATCTATCACAAGACACTTCTAGCGAACGAAGTCCTCTCGATATTCTACGAAGCAATAAATAAGAGTATTTTATTTTATTTGTAGGCATTGTCTTACATCAAGCAATAATGGGCCACGAACGAGCCCGATGTACCGAGGAGAATTCAACAACATCACGCCGAGACTCGCTGGCATTCGAGCAATAACTCCGTGCAAATAAAATTTTAACCTCTGCTTAATATCTGGCGGAACATTTCGACGAAGTGAAACAACCAAATTGACAGACAGTAAAATATTTTATTCGCGCAATAATTTCATTTGTAAGAAAAACAAGGCGCGGCCGCGGGCCCGCCGCCGCCGCCGCGGTGCTCCACAAACATCTTCCACGTGAATTAACCTATTAAACACCAAATTCTGGAAATAACTTCCGTTACCGACGTTCCGTAGCTACTCGTAAAATCGGGCAATATTTTCCGGTGCCATTAATTTTACTAAATTCACTTTTTATTTCCCTTGTCTATTCGTAGAACTTGCTTTATTAGTGTGCATTTATCAACCGTCTGTTTTGCAAGGAAAATAAAAACGGCGTGTATTTTCGCTGTTTACGTCTTCAAGAGAGTGTTAAGGTCTTAAGGCCCACGCACACTTATAACGGTAAATCAGTCGCCGTCTCAGGCTGCAGCACTCCCATGACTCGCCAAGTCGTCACACGTCCTTAGGCCGTATTTGAATCGGAGCGGGAGTTAGATGGCGCGGCAGTCGCTCGGCTGTGTCGACCCGGTTCGCTTTGTTTTCCCGCGCGATGTCATTAGTGGAAAGCCCTCGATATTTTCGCAAGCATCGATTATTTTTAATGGGCCGCCGCCGGCATAGCCACGCCGCACGTACCAGCACCACCAAGTAATTCGATAGTACATCCGCACTCGACACGACATAAGAATCACTGTTTGTAGCTTTAATTATATGCAGCGAAAAAAATTCGACATTTTGAGCCAAAGCGCGAATAAATACAACATCGTATATTTCTAACCTGAAGAATTAAAATGTTGTTTAGGTTTTGGTACCTCTAACGACATCGCTGTTGAACTTAAAAAATTATTTCAACAGAGATTTAATTTCATTCCCGGAGTGATATTGATCTGCACCCCAGTTGCGCACAGGACTATTGACTTCGTCATCTTCAGGATTTTGTCGTCAAAAATATTTATCCTAAAATCTCTTCTTTTTAAATTAGTCTTAAAACACATGGAATGTGGTATACTTACTAAGTTTTCCTCTAGCTTTAACTCTGGCAGAACCTACAAAAAGTCTAATCCAGCGTTCGAGACCGTGTTCGGGCCATGGAATCAATCATTAAGAAATCATTAATGGCGCTTACCGTCTGCTTTCCTGTCACTAATACTCTACAGAGTTTGTCCGCCCAAATAACTCGGGGCTCGAAAACCGTTTTCTTAAGTTTTATTTTTGTATTTAAAAAAGTTTAGATATGTTTTATGACTTTTTTTAGATAGTTAAATTGTCTCAGAAATTATTACATAATTTTATAGGAAAACCTCCAAGTTATATATTCAAAGGTACAATACAATACAATACATATTGTTACAATACTTCTATATATTGTTCTGTTGAGAAAAAGTTATCAGAAAGTTATCGATCCTTAAATTTTCTGTTTGTTATTCGGGAGTCGCAATAAATAGATCTGTTAAATAAGAAATTAAAGATTTACAGGAACAATATTTCAATTAAAACAAAAAAGCCGGCCAAGTGCGAGTTGGACTCGCGCACGAAGGGTTCCGTACCATTATTTATAAAACGTACAAAAAAAATCTCGTTTGTTGTATGGGAGCCCCCCAAAATATGTATTTATTGAATTCTAGTTTGTCAGTATTTGTTGTTATAGCGGCAACAAATATACATCATCTGTGAAAATTTCAGCTCTCTAACTACTTATCAGGGTTCATGAGATACAGCCTGGTGACAGACGGACGGACGGACGGACGGATGGACAGAGGAGCGAAAACAATAGGGTCCTGTTTTACCCTTTGGGTACGGACCCTAACAACATAATTTTAAAAAAACATTATCTATCAGTATCTTTTTCAGATTAAGTTTAAGAAAAGCAGCAAGATAGTAAAGTTATAGTGTATTGTTAGCAAGCAGTCCAATATTTCATTTTAATAGTTTTGATCGACTGACTTCGATCAACAGACTACGTTAATGAACGAAGTTAACGGATACAAACTACTACTAGCAGAAAGTTTTAAGCGAGAAAACTTTGCAAAAATATATAGACTTAAGTATAGTTCCTTCGGTTTATTAGTAGGTCTACAAACATAATAAGCTTAAAATATGGATTCTTCGGGATCTCTTTATATGTTTATTGCAATATTCAATAACCAACATTATTTTAGACAAAACTATACTTAGCGGGCAGAAAGTACCGACTGCGTACTGAACTGTGGTTGATCTCACTGTTGCCCTAAAAAAATACAATCACGCCCCTTTTCATGCTATCGTTTTATTTACCGCTTTTTAATCAAGCTATAAAAAATAAAATCTACATGAAAAAAAAAGGAAAAATATTCAAGTATTTATTTAACACTAGTAGCATTTATCGATCGATCTAAAAATCCAATCACCATTAGCTAACGATCAATCATACAGCATCAATAGCAATAACAGCCGTGCCACCGTGTCTGACTATCAAGCTCTGATTTAATAGTAGTCCATATAGCCGGCAACTCTACACAAAGGCTAGGCACGGAGAACAAAATTACCAGCAGAGATGCCATAGAAAGTAGTGCCCAAAAAATGTAGGTCCCAGGGTGGCAGAATGGCTATTTGAAATGCAACCCTTTGATTTAAGTATAAAAAAGTATAAAATAAAAGTAATAGCTTAAAAAACTAAAAAACACGCTTTTAGCACGCACTAAAATTACGAAATAATTCGGACATTTGATTTGATGAAAGAAAGCGTTTTGTCAAGAGTAAAGATCACATAAACGCTACAGGTTGACCGATGTCTCAAAGAACCCGAACGCCTCGTAAGGTCACTCGTGACTGATCGTTTTGGTCGCGAAACTCGATGCCCACCGTATGTATTTGACCTAGAAGCAGGCGCCTGACCTAGAATTATGGCATCTCCGCTCTTTGCCTACTCCGTGGCTATAGGCTATAGTATAAGGCTGTGTGTACATTATCAGGGTGGCACGCATCGTGTCGCCCGCGGCTCAATCATTAAGGGATCATTAGAAGTCCGACGTCAACCTGTTGGGCGCTCAACCGATGCCCTTTCTCTACTTTTTCTTCATTTCTCCGCTTTCAAAGGGTTTTAGATATTTAATTCCGCGTTATAATTAAAGTTTTTTTCTGTTTCTAAGTTTATGTGTTTAGGGGAGATTTATTTAGAAAAGTATTTTATATAGTTTTTCTAGTTCAAATATTAGAAGTTTTTCTAGTTGTCTACTACATGTTAAAGGAGAGCTTTGATTTATTTAGGTGCTTTCGTTTTTTAGGAATGTTTCATTAAAAACTATAACTAAATTAATAAGCATTTCAATGCCATTTAATTAGGTATATAACAGGTCCGTATCTTTTGAAACAAATCCATTTCCATCCAACATAAAATTTAATAGAGAACTCGCTCACTAATTTATGAATATAGAAAATTAATTACAGGATATTTATAGCATGTATAGATCTTAAGCTGTAATACACAATTTCATCCTTAAGCTTGCAAATGAGATACAAACGGCTATAAAACATAAAATCAAGTGCATAAAACATTCATAAAGTTTTATGACACCGATTTATCACTTCAGCGGATAGTTAGAACGGTGTCGGGATGAAAAGAGTGGTAACAAAGTCGTCGGGCGGCGCGCGGCGCGGTGCGGTGCGGCAAGCAAATGAGGCGCGACGCTCACTGCTAACTAAACCAATCGGCCGTGCTGGTTATGCAGACCAGCGGTGCAAACGCTGCGGTTGAATTTTGTGTTTCGAATATAAATGTCCAAGCTTTATTTACTTACTCCACATATTTCACGAAACTGTATTTTATTGAATTGAAGGCACAGTCACCAACGGGTCATACCAAATGTATTTTGGATAACATCTCAATCTATTCAAACTCAATAATCTGCTGTTGTCAGGTTGGATAATTAAAAAGTGATATCATTGCAATATAATTTGTATCACTAAGAACTACATAATTAAATAAACAACTCATATGAGAAATCATTTTTACTGTTGTTCACATCTTTCCCCCAAAATAAACGAGGTGTAGTCTTTGTGAGTACAATAGGTAGATCAGACAGTCGGGCGTTTTACCCCACGCGTCACAACCGCTTATTTAAGACGATCATTTACCATCATTTGCGGGTTGCTTTTTAACCCTCATCCGTTTTTAATGCCACCGCTGAATCCTTTCGCGTTCGCTTGTTTTCGGATACTATACTGCTCACTGATACCCTAGCTCATCTCTAGTTATGAATTCCCTGTGAACATCTGATACCATTGTCTGTGGCGACTTTAACAAAAATAGTTTCTTTAACTCTGATTGTAATTGAAATTCCGCAACAGAAATGGAATGCTTCATCTTCATCGCTGACTGTATTATTCCAAATATTTTTTCATTTCCAACAAAGTTTATTTTAATTTTAAAAATGTTTTTGTAAGTCAAATCTAATCACTGGTTTTATGGTATCACGTGTGTTTTTGTAGCGTAAACAAGCTATTTCGAATAAAATAAAAAATCAACAAGTTTGATTAATACGGGGCGATAATCTGGCGACTGAAATATCATTTATGAAGCCATCAGCGCTAGCGATCCAACGCTAACTGCATGTAAACACATAAATATTTATCTCATAACGTGCCCGACCTCGTTACACGCCACAGAGTAGAAAAAACCACAGAGAATCAACATGAGCTTTTTCTAGAGACAAGATCCGAAGCGCATATTACGGGGGAGATGACATTTCTATTACATTTTAAAGATGATTAGTGATGAAGTGGACTTTGTTGTATTTTATTACAGTTTATTTCTCTTCACATCAAATGTTCATATTACCAAAAATAATGATCTTACTTACGACATTCGCTTTTCCGCATGTCAAATTACTGCGTAAATATTAGGGGGCTGTCAATACTCCATTTATTTCATACTCCGTGTTTAAGTCGCGTATGTCATAACTGCTTCATTTTAAGCTTTAATTATTGCCACGGTTAGATGTCGTACTGATGTTACTTCCTCCTCTTAATTAGTACACATAATATTACTTACTTTATATTAATTTGGAGAAACGATGGATGTAATTAATAATTTTATTGAAAGTTTTATATTGATTTGAGTATTTGTTTTAGATAATTAATAATAAAATAATCATGTGGTTATGATACTTATGATAGCCATTCTCCCGGGTTGGAAGTGAATTGGTTAATGTAAAACTAAACTGAAACATAAAATTATAATAACTTCTAAAAAGATTATAGCAAACACCGCACCCCATTTACCATTCGCTAACCTCCAAACGCAGCACAAACGCACTACAAACGCAGGATAAACGCGCAATATGGCGACATCTCTAATCCCGATCGTACCCGGCTCGTTATCGCGTCGCCGGTCACCTCATTACGACCCTATCGGTAACGGCTTGTTCCTATTCACTCCAAACCCCATTGCTTTTAGTTAGCAAAGTTTTCATACATTTCTTCCACTTGGGTCGAAAATTTTATAGAACAAAATAAATAAATTGTTGGTTGCCCTTAAATAAATGAATAAAATAAATAAATACATATATACCTTTGATTCCTTCCACGTGGCTCTAAAGGATTTTGTGTATCGTCAGCAAAGTAAAACGCTTACGAACGATTTTATTTTTGATTTTGTTAAAGGTGTTTTGACATACAACATTTGACAATATACGCTACGCTACTACTCTAACTAAAGCAACGTCCCTATATTTTCGTACTGTCTAAACTTAAAATATTTTGGAGCTGAAAGGATTCTATTACTTTAAAATAATGTATTTTTTTTTGCTTTTTACCCGTTGGGAAGGATTTTGCGGAGCAGCTGGGAACAAGCCTCTATAACCGCCCGTTATCATAATTTATTTGTAATTTTATGTACATATATTTTTATTGCATTCACTGGATTTTCGGATATAGTTCGGATTAGTTAAACTAGAGGTTAGTGAGTTAACTGTGTGATCTGGCTACTAAAAAGTAATTGTTATGGGTGGTTGATCCGGCGATAACAAATAACCGGGAAATAATTGGGAGCTTTTGTATGTTTTTTGTTTAATATTTAAACTACCTCTAAAATCATTTATTTTTGATAGATTAATTGGAAACGGAATTAGTGCGTGGAAAGTATACCTAATATTTTCGCAGTAAACTTGCACTTTTAGTTATTTTTTTTTAAATCAGAAGACTATACCTATGCAAGAAGAAGCTTTTGAAATGAACATGTTTCATAAAAGATCTTTTAATTATTCGATGACGTGGCCTTATAATTTTGTCAAGAAAAAGTGTTTGAGAAACTCTCTTTTTAACTTTTAAATTCATAGGAAATGGTACTCAAATTACATTTATTGTTTCGATTATTTGGAATGAATTGGAAGAAATAATAATTTTGTCCCTGCTGAATATCAAAGGCATTTAGGTAATATTTTTTTAGAAAAGAGAGGTCAGTAAAAGATTTTTCTCAGTTCTTTTTGTCTATTTAATTTACATTATGCCCTGCGATTGTAAAAAACGCGTGTGAAGTTTTTTACAACTTCAAATACAATTAGCCAATTTTCAATAAGCGATTGTGACCATGGGTTCAACTGCTCGGTAATTCTTATGAGATGAATATTTTGAATAAGCTGGAAATAGCCTTCAATGCCGCCAAGAACTATCAACCCAAAAATACCAATAAAAATTCAATTTCTTCTAACCAAGAAAAACACAAAAAGAAACCGCTAGAACGACAAAGCACCCCAATCGGAATGGAAAAACGATCGTTGCCAATTGCCATAAAAAGATCGTCGGCCCAATAAAACTGAATCCACATTGTCAGCGATGATTTGAGCGGGTGAGGGCGACGGGCGGGTTGCCCGGGCGCGCGGGGTGAAACAACATGGTTTGGGCGGGCGGCATTTTTATACCGCGGCAGGAAAAACTTCGTCGAGAAACGACAGTGACGACTTATTTGTTCCCATTTCAATTGGTTACTGGAGTATTTTGGTGACGTGTGTTTTTCTTGTTGTTTTGGGTTCCGTGGTTATGTAATTTGTTTTTTTGGTTTTGTTTTTTTTTCTGTAGGTTAAACTTTTTGGTTGTGCGAAGGGGTGGAGTATTTAGATTGTCAACTTGACGAAAGTTTTTTTTAAAGAGTTTGTGTTATAATTCATCATATGATACTTAAAGTTAGTTTGATATACAATTCTTTATTATAGAAAATTATTTCTATAATAAAATAATTATAAAATTAAATTGGTTTATCTTAAGTATTTTTACCCCAAAATCACGTTTAGTTTTTTACAAGAATATTTTAAACGTTAAAAATGCCTAGTGAAATGGTTATTAATAAATGAAAAAAGATTCATTTGTTGGGAAATGTTTTTCGAGCTTTTTTATATGAAATACAATTGCAGTGAGTTCTTCCATTTAATGTTTCCACTGTTCTTTTTTAAATCAAGTCAGTTAGCTAACTCTAATTCAGAAATCACTTCTTCAATTTATACGTATTACCCCACTTGTTTACCTATGTGATAACAATTTAGAGCTTAATATATATTTTTAACCAAATATATTTAAAGCATTTTCTGGCTTTTAACTTGTCTTTCTTTAACTTTCAGAAAAAAATAAGTTTTCATTAATATTACACATTCTTACAATTTCACTAGGAGCATATATTTTTTTTTTGCAAAAAATCTCTAAAACATTTTTGTGGCATATAACTTTTATTTCTTTAACTTTCAGAGAAAATATGTTTTCAGTAATACTACACGCACTTAGTCCTGAAAAAGTTTTTTCGAACATTCTAAATGGCATCTACAATTAAAGTATGGCAACAGAAAATCTTATCCATACTTGAACCAATAACAATAATTCATTCATGAAGAATTTTCTTCAGCAAATAAAATGTATGAATGCTTAAATGATAAGTATATTTTTCAGGTTCAAGAGTGTAGGGATCTCCGCTTGACGAATTATGTAAGTTACGTAGTTTATCTCACTTTAGAAAATTTATGATCCTTTGTGTGTATACTAATATTTACATACTTATTGAGTTCTATAATTTAAAATTTTTGTCATTATGTTTGGGAAGTTTGAATTAAGTTTTGTCATCTGGATATATATTTTTACTGCACACGAGAAAGTTTTGTAGATCCATAAAACTGTTTTGTAATAAATCTGTAAAGAAATTAATGTAACTTACTGTAAAATTAGTTTCCATAAAGTAAACTTACTTGGCGTGCGTGTGGGGCCGTGCGGCAAGTGTCAAAAGCACGTGGCAAGTCCCGCGGGACTCACGCCCCCTCACACTGGACTCACTCGGCTCGGGCCTCACGCACTGCCACCAGCCAGGACACAGCTAAGGTTAGTCTACAAGTTACTGGAGCATCTACTCGTAAGCAATGTTGGAAAGTTATTCCGTCGCCGATCGCGCAAGGATGAGCGTCAGACGTCGCGTCGACAGACCGACTGAGCGATGCGAGCGCGCGCGGCTCCGAGCGACGCGCCGCTGGGCGGTCCCAACAACACGCCCCGCCTCGACCGCCGCCCACAGCGACCACGCCCACTTGAATTAATAAAGGCGGCAAACACCGCCGGACACGCGGACAATGCCGCATTGTCCTGCGTCCAAAATAGTTTCAATTAGAATCGAGGACAAGGCACAAAAGCGCCCGCCGGCGGATCATTCACGCCGAAATTGGCCGCTGCATGAGCGATTAGCGAAACCTCATACAAAACTGTCGATGATATCCCAAACTATTGTTCCGCATTTGAACTAAACCGCTCGTTATAATCGAATGAGTTTGCTTTATCCGCGACGTGTCATGGCAAGTTAATAGCTTAATATCGTGTTGAAATTCAACATTGATACATTGTTTTCATACTTTGGAAAAGCTTTTTAATGCCATGAAATGCCTGGCTATATTGTGGGTAGAAAGCATCTTAGCAAATGACACTACGAAGCCTTTTTAAGTGCTTTCTTGAAAGATCAGTCAGACATTAATACTCAATCAAGAATTTTAAAATCTATTGACGTAGCTGGTAGAATTACTTGAGAATCGTTTAATCACTTTATAAATCATTCAAACCACATATGTATTTTCAGACATATGAAAATCCGAATAAAAAGTTGCTTTTTATAACAAAACATGTGCAAAACAAAAGAGAAGAAAAACTTTTTGCCTGACCTCAGGTATTTGCCTTAAATAACCTACCTATGTATTTCAATAGGAAATAGATTGAAGGCGACACACCGCTTTTAAAGGCTTTCAACCAGATCCAGACTGTTCCTGTTCGTTGTTGAAAATTCGAAAACAAATTCTGTGTATCTCGATCATGTACTGCGAATGTGAGAAATAATAAGTAAGAACATAAGTGTTTGAAAGTGTAAGATTAGGTATTGAAAAAATTTAAGATTTAGTTTGATACAAGACTCGTACATCTGATGGGTTTCTGCAATAGTGGAGAGTCACCACACTGAAGAATTAGTTACATAAAGAAACAGAAATCTTTATACTTCATGTAGGTAAAAATAAATATTGTTACTGTTACTGTTACAGCCTTTTTATCGTCCCACTGCTGGGCACAGGTCTCCTCACACGGAGAAGGATTAAGCGTTAATCACCACGCTTGCTCAATGCAGGTTGGTGATTTCAGACTTTATAGTCCAGGTTTCCTCAAGATGTTTTCCTTCACCTTTTTATCAGCCATTGGTGTCTAAGATTTACCTAGAAAGTACATACAAACTTAGAAAAGTTGCATTGGTACTTGCCTGACCTGGAATCAAACCCACACCCTCATACTCGAGAGGTTGGTTCTTTACCCACTAGGCTACCACGACTTGTTAGTAAATAAATATAAATAAATATTAGTTAATTTAAAAATTAAAGCAAGACTTCAATGTATTTTAATCTCGGAATAATGCAACCAGGTCATTCCTGGAAATAATTATGTATACGAATTTCATACATGAACATTGACGACATAATAATTCTTCGTCTTGGCAGATGATAGCAATAGAAGAAAACGTACAAGTATCCAAATTAAGAGCAAAAAATCTCCAAACAGCTTCCCGAAAAGGAGAAGCTTTTAGGGTATCCAGTAGAAGAATAAAAACTTTTTTTATCAATCTGTTACAAATATAAGGTTAGGACTTCTCCGTATCTAGCTTCTATTATTCATTACCAATATGGATTATAATCTTTCTTTTATTACATCTTTTTCCTATAAGATTGGAGTAAAAAAAAATGTAATTCAAAATCGAATGGTCAACTTACGGTCATTAAACAAACACGCTTGGTATGGCAGTCATATTTCGGTGTGTACGTTGAAGTTGCTCCGTACTGATGTCGAGTTCCCTTGACTTTCTTTTGTCTCCATCATCAGAAAAGGTATAAACTGTCAGAAAATCAGATTTTCATCCGATGCGCGCCTGCTATTCGTCTTAAAATTACTCTCGATTTTTCAGAGTTTCCATCATCAGATCCTAACCTGGCAACAAAGGGACCCAAAAGCAAGTATTATCTTCCATACAAAATAAAGACTTTTTAAATAAATCTAGTAAAAAAGAAAACAACAAGAAACCGTCCAATTGCGAACCTACTCTTTTTTTGGAAGCCAGTTAAAAAGAGCCTTGGCAGTTAGATAAATAGATAGAGGTAGAGAAATAGGCCGGCAATTCACGGACCGCTTGAAGCAGTCGAGGGCAATAGGCTATTGCCCTCGACTGCTTCACCGAATCAGTTGCGACTGCTCGAGCGGTTCGTGAATGTGCGTCCATAGAACTCTGCATTTCACTGTGCAGCATGAAGCTGCCGCCCCTGACTGCTTCAAGCGGTCCGTATATTGCCGGCCTTAGACAGCTAACAGTCAAAACGGAACTCGTATTTATTTGTAACCTTTGATTTAAGATTTGCTACATGATCATGATTGGTTCATTTTTGTAAGTGTTTGTATGTTCACAATTTTATGTCAATAAAGAATTATTTTTTTTTTTTTTTTTTTTTTTATGGTTATCAGCTTTGGCTGTGCACATATTTCTTTGTTCGTTAAGTAAAGTTATCGAATATAGTACCTACACTAAGCATGCGTTTTTATCGAAAACTTGTAGGAACTCAAACCATAAAGAAATGGTTATAAGCCAGGAATGTAGAAAATAATTATGTTGATAAAACTTATCACTTACTATGAAACTGGGTAAATTACTACAATGGATCAGAACTATCTTGCATGACTTACTATATTTTTTTCCTACTTATTTACATATCTATTAAAAACTAGCTATTATTAAATTTTATAGGAAGATATATTAGAGTCCACCCACACCAAACAATGCGCTTATCATGTTAGACATTAGTGTGATATGCGACTTAAAAACTGCCATGCAGATTTTTGTTGGCAAAAGATATTGAAAATATGTGGAAGTTTACATTGCAAAAAGTAATGAAGATTTTCACCTAAAACATAACGACTTATTTTACACAAGCGTAAAATAAACACTTTCCCGAAACCGATCTTCCAATCAATACCCTCCCATGTATATTTTCCCATCCACGGCAGCAGTCACCTGACAAAACAAATGAACGGAAGGGTTTTCTCAAAAGACGAAATGTTTCCACCGAACGAACAAGACTCGGAACTCTCGGATCACTGAAGTTTCAGCGTCACCTATAAGTAATGTCCAAACTTACAAACTGAATATCCGTTTGGTTTACTGGCCACGGAAGGGATTTCTCGGCTGAACAAACAGACTGTTTCACTTCAAATATCGGAGTGATTTTACAAATATACCCCAAAGGTGTTAGTATTCTAAAAGATTAGTTGTCTATGGAGAGTCGGCCCGAGTTAGATGACGAATGTAAGCAAACAGGGTTTGGTTAGTGCAATGTTTTGGCATGTCTTTGAAACCTTTTAGCAAACCCTATTCATTCACGTAGCTCAAACGTGATGAACCAAGAAAAAATAAAAGTTGTCATGTAATCAAAACAGACTGAAAAGATTCTGAAAAGATTTGTTGAACAAGGCACACTGATCCAATTTTGAAAATAATTTTCAGTATGTATAAGGTTTTATACCATGTATATTAAATTAAAATTATTGTAGAAATCTTGCCTATAAAAAAGTGTATAATTTACAGATTTTTGGATTTTCATTTTCAACACATAAATAAATATTAACCTTAGGGGGACTACAACATTTACTTGTAACAGAACAACGAGCCGCTCTACGAGATGTTTTAGTGTATCATCCTTTTACGAACAAAACGTCGAGCACGCTCGCCTGTTTGTTACAAACCAACGAGCATATTGGTGTAACATAACGCCGAGCATTCGCACGAACGTTACATTACCTACATGGAAATGCTTTGGAGACTGAGCTTTTGCCTGTATTGTACCATTCGAACTAGAACGTTACATTACACGTTTTAAAGTTTTTCTCGGATTTGTTCTTAAGCTTTTCTCTAAAAAGTATTGAATACACTGAACCAGCTCTATTCATCAGAATAACACAGGCCGTAAAAGCCATATAACTCGATTCGAAATTTAAACAAAGCTAGAAAGCAATGAGTCGTAATTGGAACGAGTTATGCAGCGGCGGTGTCCCGTCGCTCCGGTCACGTGGGCCAATATTTATTTTATCAATATTCAAACAGTTCAAACGTCGGGTTTTGTCTTGATCGTCTAGAGGGGCTCCTGTATAGGTACGTACCTATTGGAAACTCAGATATTTTCGCGCTAGAATTTTCAATGCGCACTCTTCAGTTTAGAATTTATTCGTTTAAAATTTAAAACGTTCTGAAATAGGTACGTGTTTCTTTTTGGAAAATTGAAAATTGATTAATAAAGCAATTCTTTAAAAAAACCTAGTTGTTACTATGAGTACAAGGTATTTACTTAATAAGAAAATGCAATCAACAACGTACAAAACAAACTATCACCCAACTTGACTTCTGAAAACTATCGACAACAACCCGCTCAATCCTCACCGCGATGCACAATCCCTTGTTAACCTCGCTAATACGTTAACGAGCTATTCTACAAGTTTATTTAAGTCGTGCCGCAGTCGTGCCGCCGACGCCACGCGCGTCGCCCGCACCTCGGAATGCTAAACAGCCCGATTGACATTCCACCGGCGAAGCAATCGAACGGAAAATACACTTGTCATACATTTAGCGTGGAATTTTTATTCTATGATTTAACTCGAACTGAGGGGAAATTATGACGGTTGTTCGAGTAGATGTAATAAGTAATGTAAATGGTTTAGGTGGGTGACTGGTGGTGCATATTGTGGCATATTGTAAGAGCAGGTTAGGGGTTTTTAGCTTCTTGGAAAATGTGATTTGGTTTGTAGCTATTTTTATGAATAGTAAAAATTTTACAGTTAATATGAAATATTTTTTTGTCTTCTACTTTTTGGTTTTTCAGACTTACTATCTTTTACTTTTTTTTAACTGTTGTTAAAACCTTACCTAGGTGTCTTAAATTATGGATGATACTTTTTTGAAAGTTACAAAGATTTTCAAAATTGCGATCACCTTATGTAAGCTCGCAGTTCCAAAACCCTTGTGTCTTTAGATTTAGCGCAATAATCACCTGTCTTTGATAATTTTTGACTAAAATATTTATACAGATATGAAGAAAAACATTAGAGCTTGAAGCTACTGAAAAAAAATTAAACATTTATCAAACCCAAAAAATACACCAACCACAATCCCTGCAAAAAATATTTTCATATTACCTCTAACCCTCATGAGCTAATAATTTGATCTGCTCCAATGTGCCGCAGCCACCGGGTTACCTGTGACGTCACGTCAAGTCCGACAGCTCGTCATCATTGTAACAACTTACGGCTTACGAAAACACGACGCTTGCGCCGCGCGCGGGACCTAATTCTTGGAGCCGGGCGCACGTCGCTCTTCGCCCGTCAAATTTGCTCACAGGGCTACCACGAATTTATGTTTTTTTTTTAATTTATTCGATGTATGTTCAATGAAAAAAAAGTTATTTTAAACTAGCCCTTTCTAGTGGAAAAAAAGAATTGCTACGGTTTTTCAAAGGGCAAAAAAACTGGTGAAAGCTATGCTGCCTTTCGTTCATGGAAAGTCAGTTGCTGTATTATAAATATGTATAAACTAGCTTCTGCCAGCGGTTTCACCCGCATCCCGTGGGAACTACTTCCCGTACCGGGATAAAAAGTAGCCTATAGCCTTCCTCGATAAATGGGTTATCTAACACTGAAAGAATTTTTCAAATCGGACCAGTAGTTCCTGAGATTAGCGCGTTCAAACAAACAAACAAACAAACAAACTCTTCAGCTTTATAATATTAGTATAGATAAATAAATTGGTTTTGGAAGAAAATGGTTTGCACACACACCCTGTCTGAAAATTTTTAAATTTGAAGCGTCTTAGATGCCAAGCATCGACACCACATTTGGCTTTGAATGCAAGCATTGTCGAACATGAGGTAGATAAATATTTATCAGTATATCGCACATGACATGTGTATTGCAGGAGTTGGCAGATCGCGCCTCGGTTGGGCACCCCTGACGGCCATCACAGACAACGTCTTCCTTCGACTGACAGCCGGCGACATATTTTATTCACGGCGCACCGTCGTAATTCCGTCGATGCAGATAAATTGTTTTACCGCGGGAGCAAGCCACGTCCCACGACTTTGGCGTTTGCATGATGAGCTCGTTTTTTATGCGCGAATAAAATTGTGTTAGCCACCGCCACAGAGACGTGTGAACACCGTCGAATTCCCAAGAAATTGTTTTTGGGAAGCCTGCTTTGATATTTATGAAAGTTGGCAGGTTGAGACGTATGTTTGAGTGAAGGGTACGCGGCGGGTTTAACATCGCTTGGACTGTATGTTGTTTGTTGTCTGTAAGTTAGGGGATATTATCACAAGTTGTAGTGGTTCGTAAATGTTTGCGAACAGCCACCAGTTGCAAGATGTCAGGTATCGTAAACACGTTGACACAGTCGCTTTGCAGCGCTCGGTGCGCCGCGGGACCGACATCCTTCGCTATCAATATTAAATCCGGCGGTGCACAAACATCTGCTCGCGACTGCAAACGTATAAGTTTAATCAGTGGTGTTTCGATTAGTTAGAACACATCGGCTCCTGCCATTGACGGGATGCTTTAAATTAAATGTCATCATTAAATAACTAAACAAACGCTAAATGTTTAGTTTGAGAAATTCGTCTCAAAACACCGAAACTATGAATGTGCTATTTATTAGGTATGTTCGCCTAAATATCAGAATCAGGATCAAATTTTAATGGCATGAAATCAAATTCACGACAGCACGAAATCAAAAGTCGTAACAGCCGAATAGCCAACTTCAGCATTTAACCGTTTGCCACGAATAACTTACACAGAATCTGCAAGCCACAGGTAACAAGTTTAAAATTCATCAACATCAAACAAAAAGACGATTGACAAAATGCAAATACTGGAGTGTCCCGCAGAAAATAAAATAAGCTTTGACCCTACAAAGTTTCGTGGGATTATGAATGTTTATACTGAAAATAATGCGCGGTCGTGGCGTTCGACGCAAATATTTGAAGATGGAGTCAAAGGGATGGCTTTTTGCGAGGCTGAGGTCCTTTGAGCGGGCGCGGTTTGTGGTCAGATAACCCGATTAGCCGCCCATCGCGATGTGCCAGGAGAATTGAGATCGTAGTTCACCTCAACCTGTGACGGCTTCACTCTCAGTTATTCTGTTTTATGGTAGAGGATTTGTTTTTGAAACTAATTACTTTTGGATCGTTTGTTTATCTACATCATGGCGCTGAAGTGCGTATAGTGCTGAAATATATGATTAAAACAATCTAAGTAAATGCGTTCCACAAACTTACCCTGGAGAGGCCTATGTCCAGCAGTGGACTGCGATAGGCTGATGATGATGATGATGATGATGAAACTTACCCTGTTTAGTTAGCCGAATGATTTTGCTGACTTACCTGTAATAAAAATAAGGGATAATAATTTTAAGTTTAAACGTTATGATAGTATGAAAACACAAAAACTGCCGACCATCAACTTGAAGACCTAACCTTAGCAGGTTTGATAGCGAAACATAAACTATGATAGACTCGGAACCACAAACTGACGTTATATTTCCTCTTTACGGCTGGCTGACACTAAAATGTTTCCAAATAAAATTGTTATCCATCAAAACAGCTGTTCGTTTCCTAAAGCGTAAGACATGCACTGGCATGCCTATAAGCATTCGTGTTTGAAGATCTAATAGAAACGTGTACTAGATACGATAGTGATAATAAAGTCTGCATTGTTTTAATGGATAGGTGCCCGTTGAGGCGGTAGAGGTACCTGTGGAACCTTTATCTGACACTGTCTTCTCTTTGGGATCTCATTATTCTTAAGGTCTTGACTAATTGTAGATGACCAATAATGGATACAGCAGAGATAAAAAAATGGGTAGAGACAATAGCTGCTTAATGTGTTAAAAGTTTTTGTATTTTGAGAGTTACAACTGAGAGTGCGCAAGAGCATGGGCCAAAACAAGGAATTAGGTATCTAATATCAAAGTACATAGTACCTTGTATTAAACACAGTATTATCAAGTTTTCGATTTTTTTACATAATACACGAAATATATCCAGTAACCCTTCTAGCAAACTATCTCAACGTCCTGCTGACTTATTCAGAAGTACCAGCAAAGGCTTCACAGGCCTCCACCTGCGGTTAGGTGTAACTTAACGAACCCTCGCTGAATCTTTAATACATAGTTTCATTTAATACTACGAGTTACTCGCTAACTTTGCAATGGTCCTCTGTTGACTGAAACTTCGCGGTTTGGCTAATCATACCCTGTTTGAGTTCGTGCGGTCAAATATTTATAATCACAACTTTAGTACAAATATGTAAGTTTGTGGTAGTTATGGGATATCGGTGGGTGAGTGTGTACACAATGTTTTTTTTTTTAATTTTTCTAGGACAATATCAGGTTTATTTTTATAAGAATTTCAGAGAAAAATGAGCACGTTCATTTTAAAAATAAATTATTCATTAAACAAAACTGTGTAACTGGGTTAACGAATTTGTGCCAAATTGTTAATGGTTCTTAAAGGCTTTAGATTTCTCGTAATTATATTTACACTGTTAATGAGAAAAGAGGACAAAATACGCACCTAATATCAATTATATTTAGTAGGTAATTCAAAAGCAGAATTAATTCAATTTCCAATACAAACATCTACCTGGCTCAGGTAGCTCCTCCAGCGAGGCGCTGTTCCCTACTTGGCAAATTAGATTTCGCATAAAGCCTATTTTAATTTGCGCCGTCGCTAAACATTGCGAGCTCTTAAATGTTTAAGCGAGCGGAGCGCAGGGCGCTGTGTGCGGAGCTACGGAGGCGCGCGCGACCACCGCCGTCGTTGACATTCAACAAAGCAAATATGTTCTTGGCGGTGGCGCCCGGCCCAACGCGATAATAAGCTTACCGGCCGAGGGCGGGCCGCCCCCGCCCCGCCGCCCCCGCGAGACCGCCCTAGCCTCACGGTGTTATTAAATTCTTTTGTTGGCCCCGGCACCGGAATGCCCAGTTATTTAGCCGTGGTCCGGCTCTACGGGATCAACGTAAATATCTCCAACATGTTATGTCTTTTGAACTCCACTAGATTGCGGGATGAAACGGATTATTTGCATCCTTTTTCACGTGTGAGGGTTGCCGACGTGAAGCAAAAAATAAGTGGTTCAACACAATATGATAAATGTAATGCAGCAGGTGTTTGCAGTGTGCGCTCGCTACTACGGAGCATATTGTAAAGTGAGCTCGAATTAAAACATTAAAATCCTCGCTCCCCCGCTTCGTATGAATTTAGACAACATCTAAGCCGAGGGCGCGCTTCATTTCGAGCACATTACTCTCTGTTTAACAATAAAACTCATTAAATCGCTCGTGCGGTCGCGTTTTATAAATGTTTCACGTATTAATAAAATTAACAAAGCAGTGGTACACGAGAGGGCTATTTCCCGACAAAGCGTCGGAGCGTAGCACAATGGAATCTAAAATAAATACGAGGACTTTAGCAAACAGTAGAGCACACAAAGCGTCCACCTGGTGGAGGCAGTGCAGGCTCTATTGAAAATTAAGTGGCGGCGACGGAGTTCAATTAATGGCCGCGAGGCGTCCGCCTGAAGTCTCTTCTCACACTGCGAGACGCACCAGACGTTACCCACGCGCATACTAATGTGTATATCAGCTTTAATTAGCAATTGTCCAAAAGCCTCTTACTTCTAAAATAAAATATTGATATCGTGAAATATTACTGTGAATAGAAAGTAACAGAATGCAATGATAAACAGATGTACCTAAAAAAGCCAAACACCAACTCCCCATACCTACTTAGAACCCCTAGACAGATATGACAAGATAACCAGTGTCAGCAAAAAACAGCTGATATTACTAATTTATTCCATTCTTATCTATCTGTAAAAAACTTAAGCTAAGTCCTGCAATTGAGCCACCCTCTTATTGGGCGATCTCTATCGGCGGCCAGCGTCCAGCTAAACCGGTGCTTATCTCACAAATTACACCGTTTTACTCGATCCTCTGGCAAACTGAGAAAAGTAGACCTTTTTAACACAACTTAGGACTTCACCCCTACTATGCTGGAACGATTTTTGTGATTGCTCGTGTGGAGACATGTGACCAAACATTCAAGTAGATAAGAATCCACCTGAATCTTTAAGAAGGTACCTATGAAATATGCTATTCTTTTGATTGAAGAGAAACCACTTCGTGTTCTCCTGCTGCAAAAAGTTTTCATACGTCTTATTAACAAACTTTACATAATTATTTTACAAATTAATTCAAGCGATAAATGATATACATTAATTTTAATCCATTCAACTGTCGGAATGCCCTTCTCAAATACCATTTTCGCTCTTGCTACTACAAAACCTCAGCCTTTTCAGACTGCAATACCACAATCGGAACTTTCGTATTGACAAGATACTCAAAAGAATAAAAAAGACGAAAGTGTTCATTGAGTGTTATCGCGGCTCAAAAAATCGCAGTCTGTTCGCATTTTATCGGAATCGGCGGTGGTAGGGGCGGCCAGCTTACCAATCGCCAGTTTAACCCTCGACGCCGGATTTTATTGCCATTCGTATTGTCGGCTAGAGATTTACTTTGACACGTCGGAAATTCGTTTGTTGACTCTTCGCCGCCATTTTCGAATGTCTATTTCGTACACTGTTTTCCCCGTTTTTCTTCGTTCGTCGTAAAAGCTTAATTGCGGTTAAACTCGTACGTTCAGTTTTACTGTACCTACTCCAATGGTTTATTCCAACTGACATTTAAAGATTACACAACACAAACTGTGGAGTGGTGAAACAATGTAAATTTTCTGGCGCTTGAATAAATTTGTCTAATTTATCAATTTCCGCGCCACTTCTTGAAAAACATGGCGGTTCGTGTGTAGCGCGTGTGTCAGGTAAAATGCATTGGGTAACACATTAACAATGTTTCCTCTGAAAGCCTTTGTCTGCACTCAACGAATTACGGGGAAAGGCGAAAATTTAAATACCCGCCGGGACTGTTTTACATGTAAGAGATGCACTTTGCATGTAATGCGGCGATTAAATGAGACGACAACGTTCTGAGCGCCGACGCGACTGCCGCTCACCGGAAAAATGTTCACCATAAAGTGATATCATAATTGTAAAACACCTTGTTCCTTGCTGGATGATCCCGTACCACACGACTTCTTTTCAAACTTTGGGTACTAATATTTAAATTACTAATAGGTATGCTACTACAGATGCGTATGATCAGAATCTTCTTCATTTGCAAATAACTAATTTAAGTAAACCTTTCCCTCTTTACTTACATTTAACAGTAAATGATGCGTCAAAAACCAACACAGATGAAAGTCAATCAATACGTCATATCATTACTGTACCTCCTCATTGGAAAAGTATTTAAAAAAATAAAACAATCAAACTAATACTAATTTCAAATACCTATCGTCCGCACAGAAGATCTTCATTCGCTCCACAACACCTCACGCCACGTTTGAGGGTACACTCGTCGACAAAGGTGCAAAGGGAAGAAAACTCAATTAAAACAACGCGCACTTGTCGACCGGGCGACTCGCATTACCACACGATTAAGCCCGCTGTAAGGTAACGTGCTGTGTCTACTTGTATTACGTATTCATTAGGAAGTCTAGAAAAGTTCTACATGTAGGTACCTACCAAATTTTATTTTTGCGGAAGAATCATTTTCATTGTAGATAGTTTGAAAAAATATGTTTTCGAATAAGTCTTTTCCTAAAAAATTAGCTTACTCGTAGTTCCAAGATTGCTAGTCCACTTGCCGTGGTGTATTTGAGTAAGATTATCGTAAGAGTAAGTTTTAACATAATTAGATATATGTAAGTGCCTGCATTTAAGTAGAATTATCTTAAGAATGTTTTTTGTCAAAATTATAAGAACCTCAAAAAAAGCATATAGTAAACACGTGATAAATACTTATCTTCCGCAAATCTCTTACAAGTTGCCATAGCAAATATTTTTACTTTTCTATCCTCCTCACTAAACGTTCTCTCAGTTTTTCCGTAAGTGTAATGTCTTAGTGTTGGGCGTAAATATGCGACCATCTGTCCAATGGCCGATCGGAGGGAGGACTCCGATACGACCAGAAGATAACGGAGACATTCCCTGATTCTGCACACAAAGCCACTAAATCGCTGTAATAAATGAGGCTCTTAAGCTTTGAGCAGCGCTTTCTGCTGCCTTATACAGTACGTAGTTATGTGGTTACACGAATATTTTTCCCCATATAAGGTTTAGCTAAGTCTTAAACAAATGTATGAGCTGCAATAAAATAACTTAATAACTAAACAATTTAGTTACGTTTCACAATAAAATTTCATTTACGTTCTAAAGTCTTAAGTATGAAGCGGGAAAGAGCCGTTATTTGGAACACCTTTTGAGTCCCGATGGGGTAATTTATTTCGAAGTCGGCTCATTAATTAATTGGCATCTACCGCAGGCCGCGTGCTTTTTACGACGACTATAAACTGTTACTGTGGGTACCTTCATTATCTGCTAGGCCTGTTTACAGAAAGGTGTACTTTTGCATACTCACTCCTTTATGGTAAGTACAAGTTAAGAAGAAAGTAACTTACGATCGGATAGCTGCAAGTATGTGAACTTAATGCCCCTTCATTAAGTTATATGAAGTGATCTTCGCAGATAGCTCGTACCATCTGTTGAAGTCCATCCCTAATATTTCTCTGATTTTGCCACAAAGAACCTCGCGTAAACTTGTTAAGTTTTCTTCTTTATTATCTTTAAATTCGCAAGATAAAAGTTCATTTATAACTTGCCACATGAAAAATACAAGGAACTATTCGAAACTTGTACTGTACTTTCTTGAAAATGATCAACAGTTGATTTCTGACAATTACGTGATATTAAACATTTAAATAGAACTGGTTTTATGGATTTTATGGCGGTTATATTAATATTATTTAATCCCGACGTTTCGGATCCTTTACAGCATCCATGGTCACGGGCAGACTAAGGTGTTGGTCGTCTTGATATTATAGTTACAAACAGCTACCCTACATTTCGTTGTTTATTGACAATCCGATTTACGCAAAACGAACGAACGTAATTTCTCACTGTATCCTTAGGTCTAGCAGTTTTTGTCTCGGATTTGAATATAATAGTTTCTATGACGATGTTTCTATGTTCCAAGCAGGTGGTACTAGGTATATATAATCTACTGCTTTTATCTCATAGCAGTTTCTTGTTAGAATATTTTCTGTTAACAAAACAAAACAGGAATATATTCTGTACTCGTTTTACGCATATTTAATTGCAAGCCACTTCGCAATTAAACAGTTCCTAGGCCAATTCAGTTTACGATCGAGCCTCCGCCGAAGGCTTTTCGACGCCGCAATCAGTTTTACGAGGCATTTTGTCAGAAATTTGCCATTTTATTGTCGGCTCAAATAAGTTTGTTCGTGTCGTTGTTGGCAAACGGTTGTGCGTTGCTATCGATGCTTTTCGCGGACTATTGTGTCAAAATTTGGGGTAAATTCCATGTATTCTTTCCAGATTTACAACATTCATCTAGTGATTCCGTGGGAAAATAATAGGGCAACTTTGGGTCATCTAAGATCCATCAAAGTGATAAGCAAAAATTCATCAAAAAATTTGGCTACTAAGAAATATCTCTTGTCCCAAAATATGAAGGAATGCCCCAATAGGAATCTAAGTTTACCATCCCTTTAAACAAAGATCACGTGCTAACTCAGGGTGCGTTCCTCCGCATCCACAACGCAGCCGCAGATTCCTCTCGCGGCACTTTTAATAGCGCAAACCCCGCTTCGAATGTAAATCACCCACCGTGCCACATTCGCTAACACCTGACTATTTACGTTATTCTCCTCGTCTCCATTCCTACACGAAATTTTATAACTTCTCAAACTTTCCCAGACGAAATTGTAGCACGTTTTTGAAATTCGAATTATAACGGTCGGCATTTGAATTTGGAATAAGTAATAACCAAACTTTTTGTTGTAATTACATTTATTTTGTAACAATATGGTTGTTGGATACATAAATATTTATTACAATGTTCTAAAGTAAAATTAATATGTAGTAACAAAATATAATATTACACAATAATATTATCTGAATTTATTTCAGGTACATGTTCTATTAACACCTATAGTTGTGTATTTAGAAAATGATACTAAATTATAAGAATGTGTGCGCAGTGAACTTAATTTATATAAATACATTGAATACAGTCAACAACTGGTTGTTTTGATTTCTTTAAGTACAATGTGGTCTAGCGTCGCATACGTATAGTTATCGGCACGGATATTGAGCTCTCGCCGGAAGAGTGGGGATCGCTTTGCGCACTGTACACATAAGGCCTATATAATAAACCAATAAATCGCTTCTGCGCAGGTGAAGGTCAGGGCTCAATATCCGTGCCGATAACTATAATACTTTTGAAATGTTAGCTTAAATTAAAAATTATTTTTCAATATTTATTGGCAATTTTGTATCTTACAACATAAAACAGATACATATTTAACTGTAAGATAGACTATTTTCAAAAGAACGGATTAACACAAAACAAAAATGAAAGAAGAACGCTGCAAGCGTTTAAATTGTAGGTCTTTTATCAAAGTTGATGGTATGACACAAATCTTTGTGCTTTCTACATTTTAAAGTAACTTGTGCCGTGTGATTCGAGAAGTAAACGATAATACTGTTAAAACAGTTTTATAGTCACAGAGCTAAAAAAATATTTGTATAACAAAAACTGAAACTGAAGAAAATTATTTTAAAACATACCTAAGTACATACATCCCACTGTAAAATGTTAATAAAAATCATCATCGTATCGTATTGAAAATCATGTAAACCAAAATTATTTGTAAAATTAACGTGCATTTAAAGTTGAAGATTTCGATTTCAATTTGATAAAAAAATATTTTGTTGAAACATTTTAACACATAAAATTAAGTATAATTATTTCTCCAATATGTAAGATAATATCTGTACATATTGGAGAAATAAAATTAATTCGAGTATATTTTTTAAATAATACTATTACGCAAAACCTTCACCGTAGAGTAGTATACTACTTCATCATCCAAAAGTAACTTAACATTTTTACTCCATTTAACATTTTTTAAATAAAATAAAGTAAAAAAAAACTGGGATCTTTAAAACCGTAAATTAATTTTCCTCTGGTGCAAAAGCAGTTTTTTTTTTCAAACCATCAAAATAACAACTATCGATTTTTTTATATTATTGAATGGCTAGTTTGCAAGACAGCTACCGTATAAAACATTTCAATAAAATAAATCAATAAACCTCCATTAGGTTTTACGTTTTATATCGAATATTTATATATAGGCTTTGAATATGTATACTTTTATTTCTAAAATGATCGATAATATGATTCTACACGAATGTTATTGAAGTTATAGGACCTCAAAAGGTAATATAAAAATTCTTAATTTGTTTTGCTTAAATACTGTCACATTTTAATTAAGTACTTTATGATCTAAACTAGTTGAAATAATTAGAATAAAATTATTCTTAAACTACTGTTAAATACACTACATTGTACAAAAAACAGCCAGTACCGACTTTCTTGTAAATAGATAATAAATTATTGCCTAATCTTAGTAACTCAGTGTAATCTGTAATACATTTAATAAACAAAATAGCTTTTTTTGTCAAAATTGGCACATTTCGTAGTCTACAATTTACGGTATAAGTACAATCATGTTTTATAATAAAAATCGCACTTTCCTTATGTTTTTTTTTAATCAGAAATTACCTATAAAATGTTTCCAAAAATAACTCTGTAGATATATGAAATTATTTCCAAGCTATGTAAATATATTCGTACACTATAAATAGCTAGAGTCTCTTGGTCCCATTTTTTAAGAATTTTCCATTCGTTATGCCACTTCCTTACAAATAGTAACCACACGTCTCTAACAATCGCTTCACTTCCCACTTTTCCGAACGGAATGACTTCATTAAAAGGCAACTCATTTTCACATTCATTTTCAATAAGTAATATTGTCTTGATTTCAATATTACTTCTTAAATCACTATTTTAATACACTTACACAACTGATCGCATAAATGTATATTTTTCAAAACGAATCATATAAATTAATTATTAACTTTCATAGGCAAATCACTGTGTGACTAGAGCAATATCTTCGTCACGATAAATAAAAAATACAAATGTGGCTCATTTGCCCATCTCACCTACTGGGTTCGCCATTTATTTCAATCTGAAAAAAAAAACGAAATAAATTAATACCACAGAGCCTGTAAAAAATCGAATAGTTTAGATTAGTCTAGTCATCAATTAGAAATTGGACTACGAGACAAAAAGGAATTCTTTTTATATATTTTTACAGCGACTTTATATACCTAATATCTACGAGTATATCAATGAAATTATTAAACGCGTTTGACGCTAATTCCTGAACATTATCGTCAGCAAACATGGTAGGAACATACATCGTGCTGTGAGCAATTTTTCAGGCGCTTTCTGGGTGGTCTACATCTATTTTATAGATACCACCTGATTTTTATATGTACTAACATCATTTTATTAGGACTTCTTTTATCATGTTTTTCAATCAGTCATGACCAAAGATCGGAATTAGGTAGAGTTATTTATGTACTTGCATCGAAATGTTGATATTAATATGGACCTTTCCGGATTTCTAATGGACAATCCCGTGTGACCAACAATATTACAACTAAATAATAATAATAATATTATTTAGTTGTAATATAATAATCTTAGACAATATTTCTACCATCATTCAGAACACTCAACTCTACACGAAACTGTAACCCTCGCTGATACCCACCTCACCCCCCTGAATCTAGCCGATCGAAACCCGCAGAAGAATGAGAAAATTACCGATGCAAAGGAGAAGATCGCCACATGGAGGCAGAAGTCTCTACACGGGCGGCACTACCACGACCTGCAGCAACCCCATGTCGACAAGAATGCGTCGAACGCCTGGCTGCAGCGTGGTGAGCTGTTCCCTGAGACGGAAGCCTTCATGATGGCAATTCAAGACCAGGTCATCGATACTCGCAATTACCAAAAACACATAATGCGAGTCCGCAACCTCCCCACAGATGCATGCCGACACTGCCACTCATCCCCTGAAACCATTCAACACATTACGTCTGCCTGCAGATCTCTGGCGCAAACAGATTATAAACACCGTCACGATCAAGTAGCATCAATAGTGCACCAGCATCTCGCTCATAAACTTAAATTCATTGACAAAAAAATAGCCTATTACAAGTACAAACCAAACACAATATTCGAGAACAATACGCACAGACTTTATTGGGATAGAACCATCATCACTGACAAAACCATACACTTTAATAGACCTGATATCACATTATACGATAAAATCAATAGAATTGCCTACCTTATCGACATAGCCATCCCAAATACACATAATGTGCAATCTACAATATCTGATAAACTGACCAAATACCAAGATTTAGCAATAGAATTAAAACGCCAGTGGCAAGCGCTAACCATCCACATTGTCCCAGTAGTTATTTCATCAACGGGGGTTGTGCCAAAGAGTCTAAAACGCAGTCTTGACATTTTACAGGTCCCTCAACACACATCCCAAACCATACAGAAAGCTGTCTTACTAAACACCTGCCGAATTACAAGAAAATTTTTGACTACATCTTCCGTTTCATCCACATATTCAATAACTTAATCCCCTAATCACGCTTGGCCACGGCCCGTGTGGTTAGATTTTCATTACCCCTTCAAAGGGAGACAAAAAGAGAATACCAATAAATAATAATATCAGAGGTAGACAAATAAAACAAAGATAATTAAAATACAATTCTTATAAAATTATTTATAGTCTTAATTTTTATTACTTTTCATTAATTCACAATACAAATTATTGATAGTCTTAAAAGTAAATAACTTTTTATTTAGAAAATCACGGGATTTTTTCTGCTTTTTAAATTAATCTCGGGACCTGAGGCATATCCACTTTATTCTTTCGTTGTATAAAATCAGTGTGAGTACATGAATAACTCTACCTAATTCCGACCTCTGGTCATGACAAGTGTAATAAATACTGCATCCAGTAAGCTAGAAGGCGTAACAGATTAGCAGATGATGACGATAAGTATAAAAATAATAAACAGTTGTGATGTCACAAATTCTTCGCGGTTTTAAACAAATAGTAATAGATGCATTCATAAAACAATAATGTAGCAAGTGATACGTCCTAAGGATCTTTATGACTCAAATGATTATGAGAATTAATTGATATTGATATCAGTAATACCCCTGATGACAGATATTATGCGTTCTTTATGATTCTGGAGATAAAATTTAAACCCTACCCGTACTGACATTTAAGACGTGATGAAGTCAGTAGGTATGGGAATTGAAATATAAGAATTGAGCTATCGGCCTAGAAGTCGGTGTCTTATGGATGTTCCTCAGTTAATTTTGCCACCGACTTCTAGGCCGATGCACCTAAAATTAGTATTTTTTTGGCTTTTTAGTGTTTTGGGAAGTCGGTTTAATTTTTTTGTAAAAAAGTTTTTTATTTACAGCTTTTCAGTGATACGAATAGCTGTCACTATCCGTATCAGTGGAAAGTTCTCATCAATACAAATAATTTAAGCCCAAATACGAGGTATTATATAATATAATATGTTAATATTTAGTTTTTTTAGGATGGCACGTTAAACTGTAGGTCCCGGCTGTCATTGAACATCCTTGGCAGTCGTTACGGGTAGTCAGAAGCCAGTAAGTCTGACACCAGTCTAACTAAGGGGTATCGGGTTGCCCGGGTAACTGGGTTGAGGAGGTCAGATAGGCAGTCGCTTCTTGTAAAGCACTGGTACTCAGCTGAATCCGGTTAGACTGGAAGCCGACCCCAACATAGTTTGGGAAAAAGGCTCGGAGGATGATGATGTTAATATTTAGTTGTTGAGTTTCCTCGACCTTCTCTGGTCTTCATCATCAGGTCAGCTCCAAACCTTCACTGTTGCAAAGGTCTCGTCAATACCAATAATATAAGCCCAAACACGAGGTAATTTACATATTCAGTTGTTGAGTTCCCTCGACCCTCTCTGGTCTCCATCATCAGGTCAGCTCCAAACCTTCACTGTTGCAAAGGTCTTGTCAATACCAATAATATAAGCCCAAACACGAGGTAATTTACATATTCAGTTGTTGAGTTCCCTCGACCCTCTCTGGTCTCCATCATCAGGTCAGCTTCAAACCTTCACTATTGAATAGTGCTTTGAGGCATACACCTGAGTGTCAAGTTTTTACCCCATACTCGCCTACAATTTTCAAGAGATGCCCTCGATTTCTCAGGGTTTCCACCATCAGATCCTGATCTGATGACGATGGGACCAAATGACAAGCATACCCTTTCAAATAAAAAAAAGAATTTTTGAAATAGGTCTAGGCGTCTTTGAGAAATCGAGTAACAAACATAAAAAAAAAAAAAAATACAGCCGAATTGAGAACCTCCTCCTTTTTTTGAAGTCGGTTGAAAACTTACGTTATGAATAGTTAATACCATAAAATAATAATTGATACTGTATCCTAAACAATTTCTTTTATATTTTTTTTCTCGGGGGTTTCCATCCGAATCGATGATAAGAGTACTGTATGTAGTTCCTAATTCTCAGAAATTAGTCATTTGACGACTCGGCGTATGAAAAAGTGTTTAAAGAACAGAGAAAATACAGATATTTTACCTTATCAATAGTAGCGAGTATCAAAGGCGCTGCATGTGCAGGCGCATCTCTGTCCGCTATCGCTCTCCTCGTATCCCCCGCTCTTTCTATAGCTTCCTGAGGTAAATACCTCCACACGCCAGGGGTGAACAACTCCGCATCCATCTTGAGAGAATCCTTCTTGTCGAAGAAGTAGCCTACTATCATGCCGACAGACATGGTGGCGATGAGACCTAGTGGCGCTATCCAGTGGTAGGATATGCGGAAGAGGGGGAATATTGTTTCGGGGTCCTGTGGAGAAAGTTTCTTTGTTAGTTGTGTAATGAAGAAGATTTTGTTATGCTGTGAATTGTTTATATATTTTTTTTTGTTTTTAGATTAAAATATGGTTGAAAAACACAATACTCTAATCATGACAGATCATCATTGTAATAATCCTTCAAGGGACAAAATCCGTAAGTCATTTAAATACAAGGTTTGTTTTTGTGGCACATACAATATTGCACAGTCACTTAAATACAACAATATCTTAGGACGTTTTTCAAAGATAATTGTAAATTGTAAGTAACATAATCTTTTTTTATAACATCAAAAATTTAATGAAAAAAATGGGTGATCACTCCTTAGAACTCAAATACTTACAATAGCATCAACAAGTCCTACATAAGACGCGTTTCTAGCACAGTCCATCGTAATGTTTAGTGGTGGTGCTCGCAACCCTTGTGCGGCCGCGGCCTGGGTCCCGAGCGACACGGTGCCGGCCAGCAGGGCCCCCGCCACGGCCCCCGCCAGCGCGCCCCGGGGGCCCACCCACCAGCACGCCATGCCGAGAGTGAACACCCCACATGTTGCACTCGCTGCAATGGCTGATAATGCTGTTGCTACACCTGAGGATGTAGGGCAAAAGGTTGCTGAATCAATATAGAAATGAAAAATTTAAACTTATACATATTTTCCTACACTTCCTGGATAGAACCTAATCGAGTTCAAAAATACTGTTTACAACATGAACTTGTATATTATTACTACAGCTGCAAATTGACTTTATATTATCTATACTAATATTATAAAGAGGAAAACTTTGTTTGTTTGTTTGGTTGTAATGGATAAACTCAAAAACCACTGGACCGATTTTAAATATTCTTTCACCATTAGAAAGCTATATTATCTGCGAGTAACATAGGCTACATTTTATCCCGGTGCGGGCAGTAGCTCCCACGGGACGCGGGTGAAACCGCGGGAAAACGGCTAGTTACTGATAAAAGTAAAAAGTACAAAAGGTTAAAATCTCGACTATAGCGCGTATTACAAAAACAAATGAGCATCATATATCGAAAAAAAATTATGTTTACTTTTATGAGTGCATATAATCACATCACAAACCGAAACCCCATTAAGTCCAAAATAATAGAAAAATTAAAAAGAATCACCCGTGAAAATAACCAAGACATTTCTTACCAAGAACACCTCCCAGCTTCTCAATAACGAACAGCATGACTACAGACACGATGGCCAGGGTAGCGGTCACCACGCGCGCCAGTATGCCCTCAGTGAACGGCTTCAGCTGCAGCTTCAGCCAGCCACGCACTATGTCTTCGACTACCACGAGAGCGCACGCGTTTAGCACTGCTGAAAGTGAACTGGTGGAAAGAAATGTGTTAAGTGAAGAGAAATAACCACAATGATTTTGAATGTTTTCAAAGTTTTATGTCTTGTGTATCGTGGTCACGTATTAGTCGTCTTGTTAAGGAAAGAATAAAATACCTTCTTCTGAGACAACCAAGATAAACAACGGCTAAAATTAACAATAGGTTTAAGATTTCATGAAGTTTGCTGACTGGCAAAAAGGATTATTTAACCAAAATAAGTTTCATACATGTATTTAAAACTCACCTAAGTCCAGCACCAAACACCCCAGCCAAGAACACACCAGGTAATCCTGGCAGATGCTTAGCTCTCGACACATAAGTTACAAAGGCTGGCAGAAGTCTGTCATCAACCAGGGGTACGCCACCAGGGTCGCAACCTCCTTGAACCCAGGTGGCCCAAGCGGCTAGGCCACACCATACGCAGAGAGAGATGGCCAGGATCGCACCGATGCAGAATATGAATATAGCTCTGGAAGATTGGATATGTGTTACATTTAGGAAATTAAATAAAAAATAAGCATATTGTGATTGGACTCAGAATTAGTCCACCCACCAAGGTTCAAATTAAAAAATGCCACTTTTCAACCATCATTTATGGAAAGAAATTAATGAAAGTAGATCTTCAATGTCTTCCATTTGCTGATAAAGTATGAATTGTAATTTGCATTGTTTTATTTTTATAATTAGAAAGCGCTTGAATACAAAAGTTGTTGTGATAAAAAATCACTTTAATTTAAAATAGTATTTTATTCGCCAGTGAAAGTTATATGTCTATTATGACTGTTAACAACACGTTCTTTATCAGATCTTGGTGTAGGTCACGACAGTGGAGGAATGCTAATAATTATGTAAGTCGGCAACAATTCTACAACATTTTGTTACAACATCGCGCGTCGCCATCGCCGTAAATAGACGTCTGTCGGTCGTCAGAGCACGTTGACTTTCAACACATGGCAATCATAACATTTGTGGGAAAAAAGACAATATTTTGATGTAAAAATGGAAAACTATTTTCTCTCAAAGTCATTAACGTCGGTAATCCATCATGTGTTATGGACAGAATAACTTTCTATTTTTTATGTTTGCTTTACTGCAACCGATATTAATAGCTGTAATGCAGATGTTGTGCTAAGAGATAATGAACGTAATCAGTACCTATTCTGCACTTTTATCTAAATAGCTAAAACAAAAATAGCACCAATTTTTTACATTGAAATTACAAACGGAAACTGTATTCGGAAATTCGCAATGATTGAAGATTATACCAGCATGAACAAATGTTAAACACATGAGTGAACTAAACAAGCACTAATCCAGATAACATAGCTATACTTATCAGCAAACCTCTTTTTGTCGGCAATCGATTCCCACGGCTTAAATTGGGCATTATCTAATAAATAAAATCGATTGCCCACCGTGTTGCTACGTACTCATTCGTTCTACAATGTTGCCCGCTACTAGCATTGATATGGCTCACCTTTTCCGTGTGAGAGGAGGCCTGTACCCAGTAGTGTGATAATAAAAAGGCTAATGAAGATTACTTAAAACTAAACTAAAAACAAAACGGTACTATCTAGGACATATTTGCTTAACATATTACTTTATGCTTCATCATTAGTACTTTATTATGGTTCTTATCAAATAATGTCTGCAATCACTGTTTGCTACACAACTCTAAGCTGTGCAAATATTGGCATCGTCTAGAGGACGGGAAAGAGCAAACAAATTCTTAAAAACATTATAAAAATCGGGTGACTTCAGTATGTATGTCAATGCTATTTTCAGATACACTTTTCATATAAGTATTTACACCTTATATACCAGATTTGTTTCTATTGGCAACTGATTCCACATATTTATGAAGATGAGATTGTTGATTGAATATGACGTTGTTTCTCTCATGCCCTAATTCAACGTTTCTTTGATCTGTAGCACACAATCACCATATCTTCTACAGTCTTCATACACTACATAATAACTATGGGTATATTATAGTCGGAAACCGCTCCACATTGCAGTAAACTAAAGGTCATGGCATACATGAATGGCACAGCTGATAGTATAAGGTAGATGCAAGCTCGCTGTCACCTTCCCATGGGCTTTACGATTACGATTTAAGGATCTAATAAAAATGACAAGTTTATTGCTTGGTTAGAGCAGTGCCTTTATAATTAAACTAGCTTCTGCCAGCGGTGTCACCCGCATCCCGTGGGAACTACTTCCCGTACCAGGATAAAAAGTAGCCTATAGCCTTCCTCGATAAATGGGCTATCTAACACTGAAAGAAATTCTCAAATCGGACTAGTAGTTCCTGAGATTAGCGCGTTCAAACAAACAAACAAACTCTTCAGCTTTATAATATTAGTATAGATACATATTTTGTAATATACTCACGTAATAGCTTTCCTCTTGGTGGGCAGTGACATGTACCTCTGCACCATGGTCTGATTGACGGAGTTGAAGCAAGTCCAGTACAAAAAGCCTCCAACGACTGCACCCCACCCAGTTTGACGCTCGAACGGAGAAAAACTCCAACTGATGACAAAGGATTACGATTATACTAAAGGTTTTATATGA
Organism: Helicoverpa assulta; assembly: GCA_963856015.1. Lineage (NCBI taxonomy): Eukaryota > Metazoa > Arthropoda > Insecta > Lepidoptera > Noctuidae > Helicoverpa > Helicoverpa assulta. The sequence goes on from CAWLCW010000008.1 coordinate 4,903,509, forward strand.
CTGTGATACGTGTAAAATATAACTACGAAAATCAATCTGGGACATTGCAGTTACTGACTTAGTTATCACTACTCAATTAACTAGTCACCAGCAATTCCAAAGATTTCCTATGGTACATATAAACTATAAATGAACGTACTAGCGAAAATTACACTTTTACATGGTTAAAATTTACTTATTTTGCCCAATAGGTATACGCAAATAGAAAACTAGAAAACTTAACTATTTTGACTATTCGCCATAGGTTTTAAAAAATGTAGAAAATTATTTTTTAAATTAAAATCCGATATCGTTTTTCCATTCACAGTAGTCAAATGCACTTAAATATGCTCATTTCTCTGAAGCGTTTCAGTATTTTCTCTTAGTTTGGGCAGAAGTCCAATACCTACATGTATATCAAAGACGTCACGAGTGCACTTTACATAAGAAGTAATTTCTAATTAATCTTTATAATTAGAGATGAATGAACGGCAACTATGCGTATCAAATTATGGTAAGTTTCTAACAATTTGTATTTTAAAATAGTATTTTGTCATACTTCATGCAAATAACATTCACATCCATCCCATCACTTCAACATACATAAGTATCTAAAGTTTTTCTTGACATTACATAATATACACTGTATTTAAATACACATACTTATATACTATACTGGAGTTAATATAAATAATATACATTGAATATATTGACACGTACAGAGACATTGAAGATACCTGAGAAAGATTCTCATCAAGATATAGGCTTATATTGATATAACTATAAACGAAAAATTCATGCGTATTCTAAATGCAAAATAATCATGATACTACATTTCAAGCTTATTCACCTAGTAACGATAACAGATATCTGAGACGAAAATGATGTAAGACCAATCTTTCGCCAAACGTTTCTGAATGCGTAAGATTAGACCGTACGTGTTATTTTCTTACGTCACATAATATTATAGAGATACCTATATATCTAGATTCATTCATTCAGTGTAATTATGTACCTATTGTATGTGGGTATGTGTGTGCAATTATGAGATGTCATTTTGTATCATAGCTACATCGTGTCAGTAACAATGGATGACGTTACATTTGATAGTAAAGAGCGCTAAGTAAGTTCCTAGGTACTTCCCTGGGTTTTTACAGTTTCATTCCAATAACAAAACATACACCGTTTTTATAACATTTTCCATTGATTCATTGAAACCTAATGGAACGCTAAATCTCGCATTAAATTAATTATCTTCGCATTAAATGCATTATTTTTTATTTATTTATTGCTTATTGCTTATTACAGGTACATATGTTCTAAAAGGTACAAAGTGTCCAACAAAACTGTATACCACAGTTTGTCTGTTGGATCAGATTTTTTAAACTATTGACTTAGGTACATTGGTATTAACTATAAATACTTACCAATCAATCGTTGTTTTTGTAGTTACAAGTGCAACACAACGCCTGATGCAAAATAGTGTGAAATTCTTATAACAAAGTGTGAGAAGTCAACAATATCTGAATTCTGTTCTGATATGGCGACATTTTCACACTCGTTATCCAAAATAATACACGATCAGGACCAATTTTATCCTTAACTAGCTTCTGCCAGCGGTTTCACCCGCATCCCGTGGGAACTAATTCCCGTACCGGGATAAAAAGTAGCCTATAGCCTTCCTCGATAAATGGGCTATCTAACACTGAAAGAAATTTTCAAATCGGACCAGTAGTTCCTGAGATTAGCGCGTTCAAACAAACAAACTCTTCAGCTTTATAATATTAGTATAGATAACAGTGAAATAAAATGATAAAAACAGTAGGATACAGTATTGATTTCTGACACTTACGCGAATATTAGACATTTAAATAAAACTACTTTTACGGATTTTATCGCGGTTATATTAATATTATTTAATCCAGTAGGATACAGTCTAGTAATTTATTAAGTACTAGCTTCTGCCAGAGGTTTCACCCGCATCCTGTGGGAACTACTTCCCGTACCGGGATAAAAAGTAGCCTATAGCCTTCCTCGATAAATGGGCTATCTAACACTGAAAGAAATTTTCAAATCGGACCGGTAGTTCCTGAGATTAGCGCGTTCAAACAAACAAACAAACAATCAAATAAACAAACAAACTCTTTAGCTTTATAATATTAGTATAGACTAGCGGTATCCCGTGGTTTTACAGCGTTTCATGAAAACCACTTCCCGTACCCAAATAAAATAAAGGATGTGTTACCCGGGGATAATGTGTTACCTGAGCTACCGAAAAGTGAAATAATTCTTCAAAGCAGTCAATAGTTTCGGAGCCTATATACTTAGCACTAACAAAACATACAGATTTTTTTATTTCTTTACAATTATATAAGTAGGTATGGATTAATCCAAATAGGTGCAGAATTCCAAAGAGTTTTTAAGCAGTGATCAGAAACTGTAAGGTTATCGGAACTAAGTTCATTGGTGCCATATTACCGCCACGTGCGTTCGTTGCCGGGCATTTGCCGGGTTAAAGATTACACAACTGCATAAGAAAACGTGTGAAACTTATTTGCATGTAAATGTACTGATATAACCGCAAAAAAAGGTTTTTTTTTGTAATGTAAGTACGTAGGTACCTAAAGTATGAAATTTTTCAGTAGGCAGATGTATTTTTAACAAGTCTTTTCTGATAAAAGTTATCTCACAAGATCCTGTTATTACTGACTAAAGAAGATACACTTCCTTTTATCTTTTACAAAGATTAAATGCACTTTAAGATAATAATAAAGCTACCTACTTGTAAATGAATTCGGTAACAATATTATCATGACGCAAAATCTGAAAGCCATCTCACTGTGTAGTTCCGGCGTCGCTCATAAGGTTTTACTTAATTTAGAACAACAGCGTGGTGATTAATGCTCAATCCTTCTCCGTGTGAGAGGAGGCCTGAGCCCAGCAGTGGGACGATAAAAAGGCTGTAACAGTAACAGTAACAGAACAAAACTAATGTCATTATTTAAAAGAAAATTCGTTATACATATAGAAAAATACTAAATACTTACTTAGATAACTCAAATCGTCCAGTTTCGTTGACAATTTCTATGACATCCTTCATCCCGCCGACGGCGATGGTCCCGGCGGCGGCTACTAAGATCACTCCTATGAACATAATCCCGGTCTGCACTGAGTCCGTCCATACCACGGCTTTTAGTCCACCCTAGTTAAAAAAAATATTATTATAAAACACACTAACATAAAAGAGTGAAAAAAGAGTGCTTACGACAAAATTAGCTCATATCGGGCATTTTGCTTAGATCAGGGGTAGGGTTTAGACGATTTTTTTTTTAAATAGCGATTATAAGTTATCCAAGAATTTATGAAAAAGTCATAATTCTCCCAAAATTAGCTAAGTACTCAATATAACAAAAAACTGCCTCTTTGTTCAAAATAACCCTATTCATCTGCACTTAGTAACCAAATACAAGAATACATATAGCTACTCATAAAATCACATAACTTCATAATCACGTGTTAGACCACGTTGTACGCAATGCAACAATTAGCCATGCAAGATGACTTTACCTACAATCAAACTGATTGATATTTATACTTTATCAAAAACCTAGCGACCCGCTCCGGCTTCGCACGAGTTAACAGTATTTCGGCACTATTTAATGTATGTTATTATACATATGAACCTTCCTCTTTAATCACTCTGTCTATTTAAAAAAACCGCATGAATATCGGTGGCGAAGTTTTGAAGATTTAAGCGTACAAAGGGACATACTGACAGAAGAACCGACTTTGTTTTATACTATGTAGTGATGATGATACGAAGGTTGGTTGCTACCAGTCTCCTTTAAAAGAGGTGGAAAGAACAGTGTTAGTTATAGATATAGGAATGGTCCCTTCATGGTAGATCCAAAATCCAAACTACTTCAAGTTGCAGAAAAATGTGATTGAAAATATAACTATTATAGGGCGTTGAAATAAATGTTCAACAAACGCGTTTAATTACGACAATAGGTAACTACAATAAGGTGAATTTAGATATTAGGTGACTTAAATTATTTCTCAAGTGCAGGATAAATTAATCGAGCGATAAAATTGCTTAGTTTACGAACATTCCAAGTTAAGTAGGTCAACAAGAAAGCACTATACATCTACAAAGCAAAATAAAGCAAACCATAAACTAAATGCTACTCACTAATACTGTATAAAGGCCACATATGGTGACCATAGTACCAGCAACTGCATATACACTGAATCCTGTCACTGAAAAGAAAATAAAACAAAAGAAGCGGTATAAAATAACATCTAGGTACACTAAATAACAAAAAAAAATACAATTTATTTTAACGGAACTTACATTGATTAAACGCTAGTGCTGGCACAAATATGATCATCGGCAGGAAAAGGACCTAAAACAAACAAAAAACAAATACATACATGTAACATGTTGTAGCCGAGAAAATATACATGTATGTAGAAAATATACTTGATATGGAATTGCGGCTGTAAGAGATGAAACAACGATCGACAAATTCATGGTTCAATACATTTGGAGCAGATCACCCTATTTGACAAAAAATATTATTTTTACAGTAGACCTAAACTAGCGTAGATTGGTCTTTAAAATTAACTATCTATGCATAATTATATCTCATTGTTAAAAGGTACACCGACAATTTTCGTCCGAACAATCATTACATTCCTGCCCCTAAGTATCTCAAATCAATCGGAGCGTTATCCTCGTTTATGGTATTTCTCTATTATCTTGTCTCAGACTTATACAAAGTATGACCATGGTTCATGGTCAAGGGTATGAATACTGCCGTGTACATGTCCGGTGATTAATACGTCCAAGTGTTCTAATTATTCTAGCTGCTTGAGTACAGTTCTGTGTTTCCGCATTCAGCAGTAATTAGGAATTATTTAGTTAATCACTCGTACCAATCTATTTGCTGGTCAGTTATTAAGCCGTCAAATCGATGGTCCAAAGGTTAACATTGGTATGCTTGTCGCAAGTTGTTGAATCCTCCTTATTTAAAAATAACTGGTTTTCGAAAGTGAGACTAAAACAATCGAAGAGTGACTTTGTGCAAGATTCCAATTTCGAAAATAAGAGTGCCTATTAACACATATTTTAGACATCTAAGTACCTAAAACAATAGACATACGTAACAAGGTGCTAAGTATAGCACATACATGCTGAATGACACGACGTCTTATTCAATTGGATAGAACAGATCGGTCCAGCGGTCTTCTTCTATATTTTTAAACACAAACGTTGACTACGTTTGTGTTTATTTCCCAAGTGTTTACATGTGGCATATTTTCCCAAGTGGTCAATTGACCATTGTAATCATTGAGTACATTGTTTATATTGTCAATTGCAAATTGCGTGACCAAAGTCCACTATCATAGAGTACCTTGTCCCGTTGTTCGACCGGAATCGTATTGAAATTACATATTGTTTGTAACAAACGCTTGTTGCTGTAGGAAAGTACGCTATAATCAAGCGAATGTTATTATAGAATATTTCAGTCATGGTTTCTACCACATATGGTATGTCCTAGTACCCAACTTTTCATCTGTTTATCAAGCCAAGTGGTGCTTATGCACTTGACAAATAAAACAGTTTTATCATGTGTTACAAACTATAGCACGTGCTAAATACAAGGATGTTTATTTCGGTTGTAATAAACGCAAATAAACATGTGTGCGCTTATAAATATAATCCATCAAGTCAATGATCTAGCCGAGACTTCGCGATGTCCACTTTCTACGCAAAAGCAGCGCGTAAGAAAGTTGATACCTACGTCTACGGTTTACAATAAAGACCTTTGAGGTTTAGACTAGTTTAGAGTAGTAAGACTAAATATTACTATTGTTAATTGATTTGATTTTATATCTGCTTAATAGTTTATTAAACAACGTCTAGATTGATAGTCTCAACAATCGGTAGTAAATACTAGAAAATTGGAAAGTCTCCGCAAGACATAATACCTACTTAGGTAGATAGTTTTATTTGCGAATATAAACAGTCTTACAATTTTAGACTCATCAAGATCGATGTTTTATATTCATGTGAAAGTGATGCTTTTAATCGTCAAAGTATTGTAATGATCCTACTGGACACACTTATAATTTCAAATTGATACATTTCTCAATTTGACAATGACCAATTCCTTGACCAATTTCATCATCATCTCCTGAGCCTTTTCCCAACTATGTTGGGGTCGGCTTCTTATCTGACCTACTCAACCCAGTTACCCGGCAACCCAATACCCCTTGGTTAGACTGGTGTCAGACTTACTTGCTTCTGACTACCCGTAATGACTGCCAAGGATGTTCAATGACAGTTTAACGTTTCCTTGACCTGATATAAATTATCGGTCACAATTCTAAGCAGTTTTTGAATATTAATTGAGAATTAAACTAAGATACCTAATTTAAAAGATACTTAGGTTTTCCACAAACATGACGTAAGACCACGGGGCACGGTTTCGCCAATGTACCGCAGACAATTGATGTTGATTTTGTCCATACGAGTCGACACCGGCTGGTCAAAGTCCGATATGTCGGTGAAGCGAACGACCTTATGCACCGTCTCGTTTACACTACTAATAAGAATTGCTGATTGGTTAGCAACACTAGCCAGTAGCGGCGTAAGGGGGGGGCGGGGGGGGCGGTCCGCCCCGGGTGCCACATCTCGGGGGGTGCCATCTTGGTCGGCACATATCTGCACGACCAGGATGGCGCGGGCAGAAGGGACAAGTCACTAAGGGTGCCATTCTAATCTGCGAAGCCTAGGTTCACTACCAATCACTGCGCGATATTCCAATTTTAAACAAAACTACAACAGTGCATGTGCGAGACATCGAGGCCGTCACCCCTCTCAGTCCGACTGTCACCCTTCTCTTGTACTTTTGCTTTTATCTGATTACCTGATTACGTAAATTATTTACGAAAAAAAATTCCGCTCGCTTCGCTCGCGGATTTCTCTTCATTTCTAAATTCTTCTGCGCTTACTTTTTGAGTCCTCAATCTAGCAAAAAGTTAAAGCACCGAAGTAGCAAAAACAACCGACACTCGCATCAGTCACGGAGTTAAATTAGAGAGTCCTCAAAAATAATAACAAATAAAAAATCACTTTAAAGTGGATATTTCTAAGCTATTTAGGCGTTATTTGTAAGCGGAGGTGGAGGACTTTTGTGTCCCAAATCTCAAAAAATTTTAAGCTCGCTATGCTCGCAGCTGCTTCACTTTCCGATCGTTTTTTTTTTCAAACTTGTTTGAGTACTTTTGTGTTCCAAAACTCAAAAATTTCGAGCTCGCTGCGCTCGCGCTTAACACCTTGCAGTAATATCTCTAATTTCTTTAGTTATCTTTGTGCGTCCCAAATATTAAAAATTACGCGCTCGCTGCGCTCGCGCCTTCTTCACTTTACAGTGCTTTTTTCAAACTTGTTTGGGTACTTTTGTGTTAAAAAACTCAAAAATTTCGCGCTCGCTGCGCTCGCGCCTTACACTTTACTCTCGTTTTCTCTAATTTCTTTAGATATCTTTTTCATCATCATCATCTCTGCCATAGGACGTCCACTGCTGAACATAGGCCTCCCCCTTTGATCTCCACAGATACCTACCTGTTGGAGGCGACCTGCATCCAGCGTTTTCCGGCGACCTTTATAAGGTTGTCTGTCCACCTTGTGGATTTGATATCTTTTTGCGTCCCAAATATCAAAAATTACGCGCTCGCTACGCTCGCGCCTTCTTCACTTATCAGTGCTTTTTTCAAACTTGTTTGGGTACTGTTGTGTTAAAAACCTCAAAAATTTCGCGCTCGCTGCGCTCGCGCCTTACACTTTGTGGTAGTTTTCTCTAAATTCTTTACATATCTTTCAGCGTAGGTACCAAAAATCATTAATTACGCGCTCGCTACGCTCGCGGTTTCTTCACAGTACGGTTCTTTTTTCAAGCTTGTTTGGATACTTTTATGTTAATTCTGTATGATTTATTTTACTACGTAATTATATTTTGTCGTTGGTATGTCGGTTTTTTTTGGGGGAGGGGGGTGTTCAATAAGTAGTCCGCCCCGGGCGCCACCCGATGCTACGCCGCCACTGACACTAGCTTTAACTCAACAAGAGTTTTTTTACATTTAGAAGTGTTTTACTTGATCTGAGTAGGGTCTAAAAAAATAACCGGCCAAGTGCGAGTCGGACTCGCGCACGAAGGGTTCCGTACCAGAGCGAAAATGAGCAAAAAAAATCACGTTTTGCTGTATGGGAGCCCCCCAAAATATTTATTTTATTCTAGTTTTCAGTATTTGTTGTTATAGCGGCAACAGAAATACATCATCTGTGAAAATTTCAGCTCTCTATCACGGTTCATGAGATACAGCCTGGTGACAGACGGACGGACGGACGGACAGAGGAGCGAAAACAATAGGGTCCCGTTTTACCCTTTGGGTACGGAACCCTAAAAATGATGTTTTATCCTCCTTGTACTTGTTTACAATAAGAAAATTCTATTTAAAATCATCTTTGATTTTTTCCTCGTCAAGAAATTGTCTTCAGTATTTTTTTGCACCGAATCATAACATCATGTTCATAATTTATTTCTAAAGAATGACTTCATAGTTAGTTTAGACATTGTTTGACTATTGAGATGTTTGCCCACTTAAATAAGTATAAACTACGTGTTTAAAGTAAGTATTCATGTAAACATTTGCAATTTAAAGGATTTTTTTCATGTTCACTCACGGTCGCGGTGCCTTACATCCTATACCTAGATATTTCCAGCAATAAAGTTGCAAAATGCTTGAAATGCTCATCAAAACAGAGCGACAAAAGCACTTTCACTTTTCACATTCCTACTTATAGTATCCTGATTGTCACGTAGATATTGTTTTCCGATAAGCCTTGCATAAGACCGACATGACAGCCGGTGGCCTTTATCTATTTATCTAAAGTGTAGTATCTGTCTCAAGTCATTGAAATCCCCGTAACTTTCATATCTCGCGTATCTAAGCCTACTGAAGCCGTTTAGTGTGCTATCATTCAATGCCCTCAACATCCGCATATGAACTAAGCTGTCAGATAAATTTAACACACCTACAGTCAGATTTAATGACATAATCATTCACTGCCTTTTCGCAACAATGTTGGGATCGGCTTCGAGTCTAACCGGGTGACGCTGAGTACCAGTGTTTAACATGGAGCAACTGTGTATCTGACCTCCCCAACTCAGTTACTCGGACAACCTGATACTCCTTAGTATGACTGGTTGTAGAGTTTCTGACATAATATTATTCCTATGTTGGTGAGTAAGTTATGTGCATATGCAAAGCAGGTTAGGCCTGTCCTGTTGAATGTAATACAAAATATTCCATAGTTAACATTCAATTAACACAAAAATAACTCCGTTTACATTGTGACAGCTGTAGAAGAAAAAAAAGGATTTCTCAATCGTAGACAAAATACCAATCAATCACATAGATATCATTGTGAAATGTAACGTTGTTTTACGTGAATGAATGGTGACATTGATTATCCTAATTTTAATACTCGATGGTGATTAAAACACGTCATGGATCAAAGTGAAACAATATTTAATTATGTGGGGCCACATAAGAAATTCAAAGACAGTGTAAGTATGGCATTATTACGCAAATGAACTTACCTCGTCCAGTAAAAACAACACTGAGGCGCACGCACGAACATTCTTGTTGAATCTTAACTCTAGATACTGAAACAAATAAAATTACGTTAGTACCTATAAGAGAATAAAATAAAATATTCTTTATAAAATAAAATGGAAAGATAAATAATGGAAAAACTACGACGAATAGTATAGGTACTTTTATTTAAAAAACAGTCGATAATCCTAATCGTTCGAACGATTTTTTAAGATAATTATTTATTTTATAATGGTCTCTGCACACAGCGGGCGCGGCGCGGCGGGACGGGACGGCGACGCGACACAATGTACTAGATCGTCGCGTCGCGTCGCGCCGAGCGGGACGGCTCTGTGTGATGTCGTCCGTAATATCTAGTAGGGTCATTTCGCCTGTTCGCGTCCATTTAGTGCAGTTGGCAAGTTTGACGGCGATTATAAAAATGCCCGAGCACTCATTTCTATGACAAATTTGTGTAATGTATTCATTATATACTCTATTTTAAAATTAACTTTCAGTTGTATTAGAAATATCTTTCGTTTTCTGTTTAAATAGATAAACCTCAGAATTAGGCGTTTTACCCAGTTTGCGTCCACAAAATCCAATTGCGTCCACCCATGGTCCAGTTCGCGTCCAGCAGCTTAGAAAAGGAATATAGGGGTGAAATTTTTAAGAATCAATAAAGAAAGATTGTTTTTGAACAATTTCTTTATTTAACAATAAACTTAATTATAAAAAATCAACATTATCATCATTTATGCGTAAGCGTTGCGCCTCTCTAAGGCATAGAATACGCGGCAGCTCCCACAACATACTCAGAGCATTGAGTGATCGGTGGGACTGTCCAATGTTAGGCCGATGGGTGAGACTGCACACACAGGTCGGAGTTGGATAAGTGTGTATTATTTTTAAAATATTTATTGTGTAGGTAGCTGTTTTTGTTTCTGTATGTGTACCTACTAACAATAGTTTAATAAGTTTTAATGTATTTACTAACACTATGGACCTTGGTCTGCAAATAAATGAGTAATAAAAAATAAAATTTAAAATTCACTTTAAAAAATAAAAATAATTCTTCTCAACACTGGTTTAAGTAACTTAAAATTAGGAAGAATAAACAGTAATCAGTTCTGTTAATTTTACCCTAAAATCACAGGAAATGCTTAAGATCCGCCTTAATTATAGTAAGTTTTTGGCCATATTAAATTAACAAAACAATATAACAATTTTGTCTAAACAAACAACTAAAAGAATTGTTGAGTCAATAAATTATTAGACAAGGTAGCATATTCTTTGCATATTTTTTTATCGATTTATTCTTCTCTCGAATATCATTTAACGCTTTCTTCAAAATCTTCTTCTGTGTATGTTGTCTTTTCCTTCTTTTTTCCTGTATCCGAAGAACTTATCTTAAATGAAATTACTCATATCAATTGATAATTTCCACGTATATATCTTAATAAAAAAATGCACTGTTTTATATTAATTTATTAATCAGTATGTTTTAACTATTTTTTATAAGCGAGTATTTAACGAAAACAGTGGACGCAATTTGGTTTATTATTATAGAGGATAGTTTTAGTTCGCGTCCATTGTGGACGCAAAGTGGAAGTTTTGTAAAATCCGATGTAGTAATTCGCGTCCACCTTATTTTATTCGTTAAATATAAAAAACATTACCAAATTCATAATAAACATTATACCTTTATTCATCATTAAACTGTAGAAATAGCTATCTATCCTAAAATTCACATAAAACAATATAAAACTTACCATCAAACACGCCGCTGCACACTAATTTTTATCTAAAATTCAGCGTGTTTGCGCCTTCTTGTTGAAGAGCCTAGACTAATTATTTTTTCTAAAAGGATTGGTTGGACGCACAGAACTTTTGTCTATCTGTGCATGCCTCTTATACATTAACGTAATAGCGGTAATGACTTTTCGTTTGATCGGTGTGTTAATTGACTTGTTTTCGAGGATTTTTAAAAGGAGATCGGCAAAATGGACGCGAACTGGGCGATGGACGCGAACAGGCGAACTGACCCTACATTACAACTGCTCAGCGTCGCGTCGCCGTCCCGTCCCGTCGCGCCGCGCCCGCTGTGTGCAGAGACCATAAGTATTTTTTTTCACAAATTAGTATTGTACTTAATATGCAAAGTACAATAAATACCAAAAAAACAAATAAAACTAACTAAACGAAACAGGATACAAAATTGACTAAAGCATTATAAATACTAACTAGTTGGTAGGTAGGTACATGTTTTTTGTATGAGACCAAAGTCCAGCGCAAAAGTTGTCGTTTTGATAGATTACCGTATACGACGATAAGATCTTGCAACAAATGATGAATTACTCCAACATTGAACGAGATGATTGTTCCAAGTTATTAGTATTTCATTTGTAAGCGAACAATCTCAGGCATTTAAGTTAATGATAGAAATGATTTATACTTGCGGTTGAAGTTATCATTAAGAAACAGTTAGGTACCTTACCTGTTCATACTAATAATAAAAATAAGGTAAGATCCGTTAATGATTTATAGTTTTTTTTACCACAGTATTCTTTCGATCAGGAGAAACTATCAACGGAGGACAAAAATCTCTCTTTATGCCAAAATCATGTAAGAAATCATCGTAACATTCCCCTTAAAACCACAGTGAAGCTTTCGGAACTTAATATGTTCTTAAGAAATCCAAAATTACAATTACATTGAATAAAAAGTAATTTGCATTGTAAACAATGTCTAAAAGTATGTAGGTTTTATTGCAAACTAACTTTTGCTATCTAAAAGTCACTCGTCATCGATAAATTACATGTAGGTAGGCCATTATACTATGTAGGCTTTCAGGTTACATGATACTAGGAGGCGGTACTGCAGATATACTTACGCCGTCCAAAAGATTTTAAGTCCTAGCTTTAGATATAGATAAGGTAAACGTACCAATAGTCGTCGGATTTCGGAAATCACTGACTTTGAAGCGCTACTGTGTGTTAAATATTCAATAGAAAATCAAAATTTTTGCATGACGTGATAGAGAATTTATTCGTTATTCTAAGTAACTAATTTTTTTTAATCATTTTGATGGGTTTATGTACTTATTAAGGCAAAAGTAAAAAAAGGGCGATTTGTACCAATAGTCGTCTGATTTGTACGGATACTCGTCAAATATTCCCAGTACTCGTCAACTTTTAATGCTAATGTAAACTCTATGCTCTTGAACATAAAGTTCAAGTTATGTACATTTTTTTGTGGTTGAATTTGTTAAGTATACTTGAGACATTAGGTAGATAGATAGAAAATCAAATCCCTATTTAGAATAGCAGGTCATAATCTGTTAGAAGAGCAGGTATTCAATAAAACAGATACATAGTTGCATTTTATTTTATATTCTTAACTATCAAACGCTTGGAATCACAAAATCAGGCTATTAAATATATATTTCTTAATCATAATGACCATGCAGTCATGTGCATATGTAGCACGAGTAAAATTATTACTATTAAAATATTTTAATTGTAAAATAAAATAATCAGTTTTCACTAAAAATAAAAGCCACATTCATTTATCATCATCTCAGCCATATAACGTCCACTGCTGAACATAGGCCTCCCCCTTGGATCTCCACAGATACCTGTTGGAGGCGACCTACATCCAGCGTCTTCCGGTGACCTTTATGTATAAGGTCGTCTTGTTGGTGGACCTTGTTGGTGGACGTCCTACGCTGCGTGCGCTTACTAGTCCGTGGTCACCACTCCAGCACTTTTCGACCCCATCGGCCATCTGCTCTGCGAGCAATATGGCCTGCCCATTGCCGCTTCAACTTGCTAATCCGGTGGGCTATATCGGTGACTATAGTTTGTCTACGGATCTCCTCATTTCGGATTCGATCACGTAGAGAAACGTGCATAGCCCTCTCCATAGCTCGTTGAGCGACTTTGAGCTTTGAGATGAGGCCGATAGTGAGAGACCACGTTTCGGTGCCGGTAAGTCATCACTGGTAACACACATTGAGTGAAGACTTTCGTCTTGAGGCACTGAGGTATGTCGGACGAAAACACATTGCGTAGTTTCCCGAACGCTGCCCAGAAGTTTTCTCGAAGTTCGATCTACCTAATTGGACTACTTGTCCTAGGTAGATATATGAGTCAACAACTTCGAGTACCGAGCTTCCAACAGAGACCGGGGTGGGCTCAAAATGGACATTCGACATAATTTTCGTCTTGTCCATGTTCATTTTCAGGCCCACCCGTTGTGAAACGCGGTCGAGACCATCGAGCATCATACTGAGTTCCTCCATCGACTTTGCCATAACTACGATGTCATCGGCAAACCGAAGGTGAGTGATGTATTCGCCGTTGATGTTGATGCCAAGTCCTTCCCATTCCAGGAGCTTGAAAGCGTCGAGCCTTGGTTTTGCTGTATGGTCTCTTTAACACAATTTGTATTAAAGAGACGCAGATCGTGTCGCAAGGACTTAGATAATCGTCTATTGAGCTGCCTATATGACTTCGCATCGTGGGAAACTGCAACTGTAGCAAGCGTCGTTCAGCCATGAGTTTTAAGGTTTGGTCTGTCAGTTTTTGAGGTCTATCTTTACGGCAGGGTCTAAAAAACTTAGACCCTACCGTGCGGACAGTTTCCACTAGCCCATCGTTGATCTCGTCCACTGATGCTACGTTGTCAAGGCAAGCAAAGCGATTAGAGAGCTCGAGTTGAAAGCTTTCTGGGTTTTGAATATGGGACCGAGAAGGTCGGAGCGTAGACTTCATCAGACTGGACCTTTCAAGTTTAACATTAATATTCTGCGAGGCTCTTACGATTCGGTGATCGCTACCGGTTTTTACCCGATTGATCACAGAGACGTCGCTGAATACCCGTTTCTTGTCGGTCATGAAGAAGTCAATCTCGTTTCTCGTGAAACCATCGGGACTTAACCAGGTCCATTTCCTGTGAGGTGGCTTCTGGAAGAAAAAGTCGACACGGGTCTGTCATCTAAGCAGACAGAGGGACGATGAGCCACCCGAACTCACCGCCCACAGACCCACGCCTACGGTGGCCGGGAGTCATCTTGCGACACCCGGCGCCCGTGGTGTCTACCTGGTCCAGCGCGGCTGCCGGGATGAGAGGTGCGAACTCTCTGGCGTTCCGCATCCTCCTTCTCGAGCATGACCGTTTCGCAGAAGGAGGCGACGGCATCCCATTCCCTGTCGCCCCGGACCATGGCCTGAACCAGGGCCGGACGCGAGAGGTCGCCACCGCCTAAAGCCTCGACGAGGACCCGGCGGAAGCTATGTCATCTTAGTTTTAAAACTGATTTTAATACTTTTTGCGTCAAAACAGTTAGCTAGTTGAATGATATTTATAATTTTTATACAGGCGCTATTAAGGCACGTTAGGGAGACGCAGTACAATACGCGTGACAACATGCAGTTATTTCAAACAAAAAGCATAGTGAAAGAACAGTCAAGTCAAACACAGTTTTATCAACAAATGTAGTCTAAACCTTTAATATGTTTGTTCTAGAGAGTTAACAATTTTGTAAAAGTCCCGATATTAGCTATTTATTCGCATTTTGTACTGTAAAACACAAAATATCCTTATTATGACGAGTTTAGGTGCAACTTTTGAGCATGTCCCAGTAGTCGTCATAATAATTCTAAAATTGACGAGTTTTGGGTCAAATGGGAGTTTTAAAGTGCCAATAGATGTCACATTAAAAAAACATATCTTCTATTTTAAAAGTATTCCAAATTGCATATTAGATCGTTAGCGAATAAACTAAACTATCCAATTAAGCAAAGAAACATACCACAGACCCCACTGGAGTTATGTAAATCAAAACACAAAACCACGTGCTGAGCTTCACTTTTGACAGCTGAACTTCACCAAATAACGATTTTCTTAGGTCACACACGTTTCGACTAACATATCTCCGATGCTATGACTGTTAAAACCCCGTATTGTCATTTCAATTGTGCAATATGTTATCAACAATATGTTGACATATAAACCGGCCCATTTTAAGTTCAGTAGAAAAAATAAATAAAAGTTTTTAGATTAATTGACGACTATTGGGGCATGACGACTTCACCCGCGTTTACCTTACCTTACATTTTTATACATACACAAAGTGTCCCACGGTATAGAACACTAAGACAAACCTCTTTACTCACCTCATAAGACGAAGTTAACCTAAGCGTACAGAACACAGGCAGGTATATGGTGACCACAGCTATGCAACTGAGGGATACTCCGATCACGACCAGCCAGTACTGTGTACCATAGTTGTATATCTCCGCCGGGGTGCCCAGTATCGTCACTCCAGAGACGTAGCTGAAATATACTGGGTTATTAGAAGAAATGTAAAATAAAGGAGTTCTCGTTGTAAATAGAATAATAATTTTGAAATTAATGACAGAAGTTGCATGAATTGCAGGAAAACTTTTTCCAGGCATCTCTAGTGTCATAAGACCTTTACACATAATTTTCCTGTTTATGATCATTCATTCCCATTTATTTAGCTTTTTCTTTACTCTGTAACACTTAAAAAAATACGTATTTTTTGAAGGAGAGGTATTAAAATACGTCATAACTAATTCGAATAAGTAACAGAAATATGCACAATATTAAGAAAATGCATTTTCTCGGTTTCATGCATGCATTTAATCGTGAATGTGAGCAATTTATACGATTTAATACTTCATCAAATTGCCGTTTTAGTGCTCATAAACCTGATAAAGATTTTTTCTTGAGAGTTTTTCTTTGATAGGTAAGTTATTTTTATTTGTAGAACTGTTTCTTTTCTGTCAAGGTTGAATTAACTAGAAGAGTTGTTCTACAGATTTAATACAATCCGAATAATTTACATTTGTACTTGTAAGTAGGTCATGAAAACCTTCTTGACTTTTAGGTTTATGCGTCATTCTTTTATCGAATAAAATTAACAAAACAATAAACAATCCCGTTATTGTCACGTTTTCGATTAAGAAGTTAATTTTCTTACCTTTTGTATACTTAGATGTAGGTTAGTATCGGATTCTCATCAGAACCGTAAATAAATGCATACTTCATTCAATATTAAGATAAAGAATGAAATGGCTTTTTGCTTACACGTTTGTTTGAGGGACAGATAAATCATTTGTACAATATTTCAAAGATAACTTGCATTTCATATAAACGGTTTCATTTTTAGTGTTAGCTAGCTTAGTCTAGTCTAGGTCTAAATTAATGAGATCAGATTTCTATTAGATATCTAAACAAATGTCTACAAAATTATTCTCACCGAAAATTGCTTATCTTGAATAGAAGCCCAAAAATCTTAAAACTTATTATATATCTCACCTGGCAATAAGTGACATAGCCACAGGGAAAGTAGACAGCGTCCGTCCACCAAGGAGGTAATCCTTCACATCTACAACCTTCTTGGCCTTGGACCCAATGGCGCTGTACCATAGACCTCCCGCGCATGACACTGCGCAGAGCACTCCGAAAACCACGTAGTCCCCCACCCCGAAACCACCCTCGTTCATTGTGAAAGGCATCTTGAACCTTGTGACCTGGGTAATAGAGAACAAAATTGATTATAGTCTAAAAGTAAAGCTAGTAAAGTCACGGTAGAAATTACAGATTTGAGAATTTAATTGTATTTTTGTATACGTAATTTGCAAGTAAAGGCTGATAGTGTGTTTATGCTGTTTGAGAAACTGAAAATTAATTATGTTGTTTCATGAAATTGGAAATGTATCCTAGACATCGTCATCATCTGCCTAGCCTGTTCAAAACTACATATGTAGGGGTCGGCGTCCAATCTAACCGGCAGCTGAGTACAGGTTTTACATGGAGCAAGTGCCTATCTGACCTCCTCAACCCAGTTACTCGATACCCATTGGTAAGACTAGTTGTCAGACTTTCTAACTTCTGACTACCGGAAAATGTCAATAATCCCAGGCATGGGCAATGAATATAGGTATGTAGATACGTTCGTTCTGTAATACCAAATGCAACAAGAAAACTTTCTCTCGCATTGGTTAGCCATAAATATTGTTTTATTGTGGTATTTATTGGCTCATCAACATTTTTTTTGACCGACAAGAACAGTGGCTGACGCATTTGCTTGACGTCACTCGCTGCTGACGTATTTTTTTACAGCGCTCTTACGTTTTCTGCTACCTGTGTTTTAAGAGGAATAAACCATTGATAGTGGAAAATCCGATGGGATATAAATATACACCTATACCATGATTAGATCGTTAAGAAATATCAACAAAAAGCTTTTGATAAAAATTAAGTATTGAAATAGAGATGTTAGAAACTATTTGTTTACCAATTGAAATAGTTTTATTTTTAAGAATGCATACTTTACGTTTGACTTACGTATAACAGATGTAAGAATTCAGTATCGAGCGGAGACAATATTGTAACACTTTCCAGTTGATAATAATTAACTAGTGATCTTCAATTGTGTGTTATTTAAACATTGTACTTATGAATGACACTCATTGATATATTAAGCAAATGAATAATAATAAAATGATCTGGCATCCAACTAAGTAATCGCCGCTTAAGAAAGGAGAAATGTCAAATCGGACTTGTACTAGGTACAAGATTAATTTAATTGGTTCTTATCTTGCATGGATACAAAAGGTGCATTATCTTAGTTTTAAAAGTTAAGTAGGTATATTTATAAAGTTGAAAGAGAGTCTTACTCCTAATTATAATATGATAAGGAGATGAAAAGATTGATAATTGTCATTGTTGAAAAATTATTTCTATAAGTCGGAGTTATAATAAAACTGCAGTTTCAAAAGTAAACAAACACTTTTGTTTACTTTCCACAATAGCATCTGCTATGTTTTATTTTCGATCAAATACTTTAAATCAGCTACAGCTACGCATACGCATATTGTCAACAGCAACCTTGAAGACTTGTTTGAAGACGATGAACTTTAACATTAAAGACCTCATTAAGAATTTGTTACATCACAATCAATATTGTGAATATCACAAAAGTTACGTAGAAATAATTCGTCTTAGGTGTTGCATTAGCTGTAATGAAGGAACAACTTCAAAAATATTCCCTTCTTGAGATGATCACGACTAACAAGTTTCTCGAAAAATAATTTAAACTATTATTATATGTTTAGTTCTTTTATGTGTGTTTGCCTCTAGAGGCCCCGAATCTACTGCACCGATTAGAAAAAATCTTTTAATATTGCGAAGTTACACTATTCCCCGGTACGGTTAAATGCTCATTCGGAACTCGCGAGAAACAGCAAATTATTAAGAAAATATATTTCGATAAAAGTATCAGGCTCTTTATAACAACAGTATGAAAATAATAAGACACTATGTTGCTCCTTCAAAGTATTGAACGTGAAATTGAAGTTGAGAATTTTTTTCGCACGATAGTGCTATATTAAGATCTGGAAAATAACTAGGTGGTCAAGGTTAGTTTATCGAATTGACTTTGCGAAACTGGTTTATTCAAAGATAGGACGGACTGACAATGGTATGTAATTATTTTTCAAATTAATCTGCAGGTGAGATACTAATGCCCATTTTCACCAACAAATACCTAAATTTAGGGATCCCCTAAGAGCATTTAGGGAACACTTAATACGAATTTCGTTTTCACCAAAGTTTAAGTGTCTCTTATGACCTTTATTATTGGGTGAGCCCTTATTCTAAGTGACACTTAGTTAGGGAAACGTTAAGAGATTGTTGGTGAAAATGGGCATGAAACCCGCCAAAACCCACTAAGTATTTCTTATTTGTCAGACAATAGTGGGAAATCTAATAAGTTCTATATAGTCTGATATCACCAACCCGCATTGAGGTGTCCCTCTGCGTGTGAGAGGAGGCCTGTGCCCAGATGATAAAAAAGGCTGTAACAGTAACAGTGGGTAATATTAGGTTTTTGATATCAATTATACAAATATTTAAATTCGGAAAAACCTCCCTATGTAAATAAGAAATTATTCTGAAAATCTCAGCCCCATGTATTGATTTATCTATAAAGCTGAATGTTTGTTTGTATGCATGATGCTTTATGTTTTTACGTGTGTTTGCTTGAACACGGCAATCTCCGGAACTAGGAAACCGCTAGCGGAAGCAGGTTGCTTTATAAATGTCACGCGACAACAAACGTCTTGAATGATATTGTTTAGTCAAAGGCTTTAAAAAAATAATTTTGCAGTTAAGAAAGGCTGTCTATGCCCGTTTTCACCAACAATCTCTTAACGTTTCCCTAACTGTCGCTTAGAATAAGGGCTCCCCCAATAATAAAGGTTATAAGGGACACTTAAACTTTGGTGAAAACTAAATTCGTATTAATTTTTCCCTAAATACTCTTAGGGGATCCCTATATTTAGGTATTTGTTGGTGAAAATGGGTATGAGAATGCTGGTTCAAAATCAATTCGTTACGTCGATAACCACACGCATAGAAAATTATGATCAGCTCGCGTCTTGCTGAAGACGGACATAAGTACCTAGCTCTATACTATCGTTGTGAAAATTAAGGTTTGTTAAGATGTTCCAAGGTGATTAACATGACTGAGTTCTGAAAATTTCATCGTCACCTGCTCAAACTGGCTGAAACAACTCTTCTGTCTGCTAAGCCATTTGATAGGATATGGAGATATTCAAATTACTATTCATAACTCATTTTATAAATGCGAAAAAGTGAGTTCATTTGTGTCGCGCTTTCACGCTAAACGGCTGAACAAAATAAGATAAGATTTAACTTAAAGATACTTTTCATGTGAGTAGGACTTTTACCTTAAATTCACAATTTGAGAAGCCTACTTTACGATACTTAATAAGTATTGCGACTTGGCAGGACAATTGTCTTCAGTTCAAGTACGTTCAATATTTTTAATTTGTTGGAATAACTTAGGTATTCATACATAATGTGCTATCGTCATCAATCGTGTTTCTTTTCCGCAATCGCAAATTGACCTTGTTAACAATAATTTATTTATACCATAGTCAACAAATCTCTCATTCGTTTTATTACTGAATTCTTGTGCAAACATACACCGGTTAACCTATCTTACACTTGTTTAACAACAATTTATTAACTCACCTTAAGTTTTAAGTAAAAAAATGCGGTTAATACTTCGCTAGTGCGGAAGTAAACAAATAGGAATTGTCTGCATATATGGGATGCTGGCAACCTCACAAGGGCACGTAAATGTATTGGCAAGAACAACGTCACCAAACCTACACAACCGCATTGCACACTTTACTTTCACTTAACATAACTTCTACAAAACACTGACGCGAATATCCGTCGACGGAATCCGCGCTCGCAAAACTAAACTCGAAATTCCCGCGCGATCACATGTCAATGTCACTCCGTAAATCATTCAAGAATTTGCACTAGGAACAAATTATAAACAATAACACACGCGACTATCTTGCTTTATTCTTAGCAAAAATGTGGAGTTCAATCATACAACACCTCAAAAGACTACCTATAATATTTATCGTTCATTTGTAATCATTCAATATAAATATCGAAAAGTTTTAAGTGACGTGCACTTTAGCAGCTGTCTGTCGCGAAACCGTGCCACAGATTGTGACGATCCACATGGTTTTGAAATATAGTGAAAATAGTTGTGTGTACGCAGCGACACCTAGTGCGCACCATGTGAAACTTCATTCATATACAAACTGTTTTATCGACACCTTCACGCTGAAAGAAAATATGTGAAAACTTTTTTTGTATTTACAATTTCAGTTACTGATGTTATCTGTTAATATAAAGTCAACAATCTTTTTGTTTATAAATTGTTTTGCATCATTCTGCATCATTATACACTTACACAATTATTAATCCACTGTTTCTCAAACAGGGAAGGAAAAGCATTTTATATACATAGATCATCAATTCTTTTTAGTATTATATACTTAGTTATAAAAATAACATTATGCCACCGAAATCTAAGAGCGAAGCGCCCAAAAAATCTGCACCTCCTGTTATAAGACCGCCAATCAGTGACCACAGTCTTATGTACGTTCCGCAAGATGTTCTAAAAGGTGGGTGCTTCTGCATTTTCTAATAAAACATACATATAGATGCAGTACCTACCGTGCTGTTTGGCTTATTTACTTAAGGGGTGCAGGACCCCACTTATTTCTAGGGACCTTGTACCTAATCTTGTAAATTCACTATTGCATAAATGTTCCATAGGTTTCCAGGAACGCGTAGAAACTGGCATAGATTGGACACTGATCGAATCCGGAGCACGCCATCACAGGGAACATTGTAAGAGGGACGATATACCAAAAAACACATTCACTCAAGCATTACAAAGTAAATTAGACAAATGTATAATCCAAGGCTTCCTCAATGAGAATTCGGGACTCAGTATAGAACAACACTGGGAATTCCTAATGCCTGCAGTAGTATGGGACAACCAAAAATTCGCTACAGATGAAGGAAAGATATGTTTCCATAATGCTAACTGTATCACTGATGATATGATGCAAGTAATTAAGAGAGCTGTTAAAGCCAATGATAGGAATGTTTTGAAGCACGATATGAAAATGGTTAACGTTTTGCGAGTGAATGATTCGAAGGTAATCACGAATTTTACTTGTTATCTATATTTTATAACAAACACTTTACGGGAACAACAAACCTTAGATTTTCTGAAAGTTTGAAGAATTTGATAGTAATCGAGCATAATACACAACATTTTAAAATATAAAATACTAAACTAATTTTTATTTTGTTGGTTTTTCTTAAACTCAAGCATGGCTGAACAGATTTATTGAATTTAAAATATTTCTCGAAGTTAGGTAGATGGCAAATAATTACCTATTCATCCATAAATATTGTCAGGTTTATAGAAGGCAAGAAAATAACGTTAATTAGGCGGCAAGGATTACGCGGAGCGAGCTTCTATTAATAATGGTTTAATTACACTCATTATCAGTGGTTAGGTAGGTACACTGGTTTGCTCAATCTCTTTCGATCTTTTGCTTGAGATACGAATGTATTGAATTAAGAATAATATGCTTACGTTTTATTATTCTTATTTACTTCAAAGCTCTAACAAATGTTTATTTTATTTCAGATGACCGGATTGGATGAAGGCTTGAAAAAATACAAAAAATTGGTGTCTCTCAGTTTATGTGGGAACTTCATATCTGATATTAATTCCGATTTTATTCCACCGTCCTTAAAGACTCTGGAACTACAAGCTAACTGCCTTAAAGATGTTTCAGGATTTGCTGAAACTTTGCCCTCTGATTTACTGTATTTAGGGTTGGCTAGAAACTTCTTTACCTCTAGTAATAATGACATGTTATATTTTTTTTATTTTACAACAAATTTTCCTACCTTCGGAATATACTTCATTGCATTCATACCCAGGTTCCGTGGATGGATTGAGGCTGTTACCATACAATTTGACGGTTTTAGATCTGTCGGATAACGACATCTATCATTTAGATCCGGTTCTAGATGCTATCGCTAAACTACCAAACCTCACTGCGCTGCAGCTTTCAGGCAACCCTTGCTCGGTACGCTACGCTTTACCTAAATAGTGTGCCATAATAACGATAGATGGCGCTATTTTCAAAATCTAATCATGTTTTTTTCTAGGTATGTGCCGGCTATGCTCGAGCTACTTTAATGAGATTAACTCGTTTACATTATCTGGATTGCCGTGAAATTCTCCCAACTGATAGGCCATTAGAACATATAGAAATGCATCCTGATGATTTGCGTGCTGCATACTTTTATTTCACTGTGTATCGAATCATGTCCGCTCCACAGCCGCCAAAGGCAGAAAAGGTAACTTTATTAATTTTATGAAATTAATGGAAAATGATCCTAAGATTATTTGTTGTTTTTTTTCTTATTAAAGGGAGCCAACGCAACATTCCACATTGAACTGGAGATACCGTTGCTGGACGCGGTAAGAAGACGATTCTTGATGTTCAGGCAAAACGAATCCCTTATTGAAATGTTACCGCCGCCAGAAGACGATGAATGGCCAATAGCCACCTCCGTGCCTGCTATGAGTAAAGTCTTAACTCGTGAGTTAACATTTTTGACCGAAAGCCTCTAGTTACCTGAAGTAGGAACATAGTTTGGGGATTCCTTTTTATTATCTGACGACATTCAGCCAGTGATTGGTACCGATCGACGAATAGAAATTCATAATGTTTTCTTAACTAAAGTAAAAGGTAGCTTGTCCACTGCCCACTGACTTTACAGTCTTTAGTTCCATAATTTCGAAAAAACTCATCAACACTCAATTATCCACCAATTTTTTAGGATTGGATGAAGAATCTTCGCATGAATCGGATATATTCAGTAACTTGGTTATGAGGAATCCGCGAGAGATTCATAACTACACCACGTTTGAGAGCAACAAGGTCCAGTGGAACAAGTTGATGAATTTCCAAGAGCCCATTTTGAAGATCTTCTGTCCTGACCTGGTCGCCTTGAGGGACACCTTCCGATCCGTTATCACTATCAGATTGATTTACTCAGTTGTAAGTTTGATGTTAGTGCTAGCTTATACATATACTTAGCTGACTTAAGATTACGGTAAGTACTTGTCCAATTCGTCACTGTTGAATTTAGTGTAGACTCCATGATATGAATAAATAAGTATTAGACATATCACTAGAAATCCTACAAAATTATAACGTAAGTTCAAGTTGGAAACTTTTTTGCTTATTGCAAAAATAACGTACAACATATGTACAATTAGTTTAATTGAATAAACCTAACAGTTGCTCTCTCATCCAGATATATGCACATCAAAAACCAGCAAAAGCTGAAAAAGTGAAGAGTGTCCCAATGATGAAACCGCAAGGAGAGATGAGACTGACCATAGCCACGATCAGGTGCTCCCTCAAGGCCCCGGACTGGAGCCAACCTTCACAACATTTCCACTGGGACGAAACCCTCGGCACTAATGATGCGATTCATTGGGGTGAAGGAGATCTCTCTGTGAGTCATCATTTATGCAACGTAATACTTATAATATACCTGCTGGAAATGTATACAAAAGAGTGTAATATATGATTGAGAATATAACGGTTAAAGGTAAAGTATTGGAAGTAGCTGCAGGCAGCAATGATTATAGAGTAGAGAACAGTAAAAAGGGTCTAAATGGCATTTTAGGACTGGAAAACGATAGTGTGTTAGCGGGTACGGCTTATTCATTTTCTATACTGTATGCACCTTGAGCAAGCGCGTTGATTAACTCTCATTCTTTTTTTTTACTTAAATTATCAATGCGATATAATGGAAATCTATTTTTAAATTTCTCATCTTCTTCAAATAGTGCAGGCTGATTTAGATATGACTTATTGCCATGAAATTGATGGTCTTGAACGAGATCACAGAACACTATTCTAAAAACCCATAAATATGGTCATCGTAAATTCTCATATCGGTTTTAAAGTACTCATCAAAATAAAATATGATAGTAATACCAGCCCAGTGTATAACATAAAGATGATGATTAGATAATATATTATAAAAAGCATTCATACCAAGAAAGCAGAATCTGCCCAGTAAAAAAACCCACAGTATGAAATGAGTCACAATTTATCCTCAATGGGGACAAACGTCAACAATTGTGGACCAAAATCCAGGTTATCTTTGTCAATTCTCTTATTTCAATCAAGTGGCTGGTATTAATTTCGTTATTGTTAAACAAGTTGAAGTCCTAAATGAATAATAATTTATATTTTTATAGCTAGTGGATGTACAAAGATTATCTACGTTATTAAAGGAAAAGTCGAATGTACATTTTTCAGATACTGCAATACAGTCAACAGCCAGTAAAAGTGACCAAAGGGAAACCCGAAGGCCCAGAATCTGGTCGGCAAGTAATGCCAGACTTCTTGACTTGTCACTTTGGCTTTGGGATCGATACTCTGAGTACCTCGAACATCAGATGAAAATTAAAAAGCTGTTTACAAACACTTTCAGATGTTTCATTTCATTCACCCAGGGCGTTTGGCTTTACCCTAATGAAATGTAGTGCTCAAAATGGTTTGTTCCGGAACCCTAAGTTCTTCAATACATTGAACTACACTATTTATAGCATCCATTATCCTATTGTCAAGTTCTTAAATTGCATAAACGTTCTTGGAACCCCAACAAATCGGCTAGCTGGCCAGTCCCCCGTCAAAACCTTGTTTTTACCAATGTTAATGGAACTAAAGTGTTTTATAGCAAGTATTCATATCCTCAATTTGTCGATATCAGTCCGAAGCCCCAGTGCGGGATCAGTTGAAGTGTCTAACGGTCGATTGTTTGTGTTAATGGCTGGAACTCCTCACGAGCGTTGGGGCAGTCAGGTGGAGTATTTGCTATCATGTCTGGGGTACGCTGTAGGCATTGGCAATATTTGGAGATTCCCTTACCTGTGTTATCGGAATGGAGGAGGTGAGCTACTCTTAAGATACTTTGGAATTTCGAAATCGAACTGCAGGGTGTTTCAAATCGAATCCCTACTTAGTAGAAGCAAATTCATAGTTGTGATACTTTCATCTATTCTTGATTAAAAGTTCAACTTTTCACATAATTTGGTTTTATTTCAGGAGCATTCCTCATACCGTATTTCCTCACATTGGTTATTTGCGGCATCCCACTTGTTTATTTAGAGACAACACTGGGACAGTTCGCTAGCGCCGGATGCATATCAGTTTTCAATCTAAACCCGTTATTTAAAGGTAAAGTAGTAAAGGTACTAATGGCATTGAATTTGGTTACAATTCCAATATCTATGTTTACTTGTTCATCTACAGGAGCGGGTTATGCGGTCGTAATACTAAACGTCATAGCTGTGGTGTACTTCTCATCTATCATGTCATATCCAGTGCTGTATATGTATCACTCGATGAGTTCCCCCTTGCCTTGGCAAAGTTGTGGCAATTCCTGGAATACGGACAAGTGCACCGAGGTTGGGTAATTTTAGTTTTATGTATAAAGCAATTTGTATACATGACCGTATGTTGAATATGCACGGCGTATCATTTTCAGATTAGCGGTAATTCTAGTTTTTTTAGCTCGAATGGGACCATCACAACGCCGGAGGATGAGTTTTTCCAGTGAGTTCACTCAACTTAACAATGAAGTTTACCTAAAGAATTTTGCAAATTTCCAAATTTTTGATTACTCTGATTTCAGCCACCGTCTTTTAAGAATGTCACCGAGCATCAATCATATCGGCGGTATCGTGTGGCCTGTGTTCTGGTGTAACGTAATTTGTTGGATCATCGTGTACCTCTGCATTTGTAACGGTGTCAAGAGCGTTGGAAAGGTGAGCTTTCCAAAATTTCCCGATTGATCTTGGTTGGCACGCTGCCGTTTTGTCAATCACAAATTAAATATAATACTTTTCGTCGAACTGTTAATTCTGAGAATTCTTGCGTGTTTTTGTTCCCAGATTGTGTACTTCACGGTTATATTTCCTTACGTTGTGCTCACTGCGTTATTTATTCGAGGCGTCACGTTGCCTGGCGCTTGGAAGGGCATTTTGTTCTATATCCTGCCGGATTGGGGACAATTGAAGAAGCCGAAAGTAAGTATCTATAAGTAGATTGAGGCCAAGTTCATCCATCTCTCACCTACATTACATTATGGATCTTATTCTTAGTACATTATTTTTATTATAACTGCGTTTCACAGGTATGGGCAGACGCAGCTACACAGATATTTTACTCGCTTGGACCTGGATGGGGAGGTCTAGTCAGTATGGCTAGTTTTAACAAATTCCATTACAAGAATCTAAGGTTTGTTATTTTCCTGTATCCTTAACTTTTGCACAAAAAATAGAATAATTACTTAGGCAAAATTCGTTTCGTATTTTTAGGTCTTCTGTAATTATCCCCCTAGTGAACAGTGGGACAAGTATTTGGGCAGGGTTCGTGGTGTTCTCCGTGCTTGGCTTTGCTGCGGAGCGGTCAGGGGTGCCAGTGGGTGAAGTGGCCACAGCCGGCCCTGGACTAGCCTTTATTACGTACCCAGCAGCAGTCACCATGATGCCAGCACCAAATCTGTGGGCTGTTACTTTCTTTGTCATGTTGTTCTTCCTGGGCATTGATTCAATGGTACTTTTAATTTATTAATTTTACTTTTCTTTGCTGATTTTAAATGTTAAGCTTACAATTATTTTTCTACATTCTTTAATATTGATAGATTGTACAGTTCTTTCAAACTTAAATGTATTTTTTATGTATAAAATACCATTGTCTTTTTTTACTTAATTTTTTTGCAGTTCGTGACCATTGAGTCAATAATAGCGGGAATAGTTGACGAATTCCCAGCATGCCGCGCACGGAAAAAACTCATCACATTCCTCACGTGTTTGGTGCTATTTAGTCTTTCAATCATCTGCAATACTGAGGTTTGTACCCTATTTTCATGTAACGGTACTTATTCGCCATAAAATATAAATTGTTATCCAGAAAATAGTTTGTTAGCAAACTTCATTTCAGAAGTTACAATTGAATGACGTGTTCGCGTGACTCCAGCGCTTGAAAGTTTCACATGCATGACTACCGAGTTGTTTAGTTGGTACCTGTGATAAAACAGATTGTTGGTCTATGGTTTAATTAATTGGAGTAGTGTTTTATGATTAGGTTTCACGATATGCGAGTGTTAATTAACCTACAAACGAATCGTTTTGTTGATAGCTTGAAGCTATCAAAATTAGAACATAACTTTTTTCATGATAGACAAAGTTTTACTAATTTGTAAATAAGTAGACAGTGTAAAGAATTATATCATTCAATTGATGTTAAAGACTATTTAAAACATCATCATTTCCTTAAGTTATTTACTTTACATAATATATCCTTAAATACTGTGTTATGTGGCTTAAGATATGAAGTGTAAATCCTAATAATTATCCCAGTCTAAAATCCCAGCTTACATAACAGCATTTTACGAGTCCCTCTATATTTTCCACATTTCTTCAATGACCCATGTTTCAGGGAGGTCTTCACGTGATTGGTCTACTGGACACCCACGTGGCCATAGCCTGTGTCCCCGTCGTCTGCGGTCTAGAAATCATAGCTGCAGTGTACACTTACGGACCAAGGAGGTTGGCAGCCGATGTCCTGTTCATGACTGGACAGCCTTTAGGAAAAATGTGGATGGTGCTGTGGAGATACATACTGCCTGTCATTTTGTTGGTACGACTTTATTTTTATAAGTTTAGGGTTCATTTTTGAATGAATAGCTGGTCTAGTAGTCCGTGCCGGGAAGAACTTCTCAGAGTCTTGCTACCTTGATAATGGTAAATGTGCGTGACAATATAATCGGGATTGTAAAGAAAATAAATCGTAATCAAAAGCTTTTAGATAGTACGATTAAATAAATGTCACTTGCCAAAATATTGAAGCTTTCAAATTATAGTTTCTATCAACCTAGACGGCCTAGATAAACGCACGTTATTATACAACTTTATTGTTTTACTTCAGACCAAAGTGAGACCTTGAGACGTCTTCAAAGCGTTAGCAGTTTGAGTCAAATAAAATAGTCGCGAAACACGTAGGTGGATCTGAGAACTACAGTAGTCAATAGGGCAGTAAAATGGATAATAAAGCATTATAGTGTTCCAGTAATTAGAAATAGACAGTGTCTCCATTCAGTCTTATTCTAATAAACATATTAGCTGCGAACGACCTTAAGATTGTGAATTGCGAAAATGAATGGATCATTCAAGTATACGGTAATTTTCTGTTGGCTAAAGGTTCTCTTGTATCCATAGAGTGCTTCACGTTGTTCCGTGTATCATTTTCCATTTACCTTATCGTTCAATTTACTTATCGACTGTCTATTGTTTCTGGCAACCGGACACTCCCTGCCATGGCAGCTGGCCTATTTTGATACAGTTGATTGGACAACAGTATTTCGCAGATTGTCTATCACGACAAACATTTGTAGCGATAGGGAGAACTAATGTCTCAATTGGCTGACCCATAAATTGTGCCTTAGATAGAAGACTATCTTCCTCGTGTCTGCTAAAAGATATTAAGAAGGTCTCTTTGTAAAAGAGTCATCATCCTCCGAGCCTTTTTCCCAACTATTTTGGGGTCGGCTTCCAGTCCGGCTCTTTGTAAAAGAGTGATGGTCACAAACCCACATGGCAATCTTAAGAGTTGATTGACTAATGCCTCTTGCCGTTACCAAGCTCTACATTTCCATAATAATAATAAAATTGTTTCCATTTCAGGTAATTACAGTATATTGCCTAAGAGAAGCGTCAGGGTTAGCTGGCTGGTGCGTCGCTCTTGTATCCGTCATTTGCATACCAATCCACGCAATCAAACTGCTTCTCAGTTCAAAAGGAACATTCCTACAGGTGCGTTTACTTTCACATTTTATTATCTGTACAAACATGCCAGTAATAAAGTTGAGTGAAAAAATAAAGATTCGCCAGGTAAAAACTATTCTACGATTAAAACGGAAAAAATAGGAATTGCAGGTGCAAAATATTTACTTTAACCAATTAATATTATTACCTATATCCAGTCATTTGCATGTTTCTGGGAAGTCTTTTATGATTGTATTTATCATTTAAAAGAAGTAAAGAGTTTCTTCCATCATCCCTTCTTCCCAGCATAAATACATAGGAAATGGTAAGCGTTTGGTGCAGGATTTTTTTGGAACGTTATGCATAAAGTGCCTATTATCCCTTTTTTGAGTTGTATGTTTATATACCTATGTCTATCTAAAATAGAAATTGAAAATTCAAACGCTTCGTGTTTACCACGATCCATGTGTTACATTTTCAGTTACCGAACCAATACCATAACAGACGAATTTACTACAGTTATTCGCATTTATAAGCATGTGTACTATTTTACAGCGCATTCGTGACAACTGCCGTCCAAGCAACGACTGGGGCCCCGCGGATCCAGAAATGCGTCACCTGTGGAAAGCTGCCATTAACAAACAAAATAACCAACACGTTAAACTAAATAATATTGATAAAGTATAAGAATAAAATTAAAAACATTCCTATATAGTTTTGTTTACCTCGTTACATTGGCTAGCAGCTTTTCCCAACTGCTTCGATCAACGGCCATCTAGGTCCTGCAAGATCTTCTTCACAAGGTCAGACATCATCATCATCCTCCGAGCCTTTTTCCCAACTATGTTAGGGTCGGCTTCCAGTCTAACCGGATTCAGCTGAGTACCAGTGCTTTACAAGAAGCGACTGCCTATCTGACCTCCTCAACCTAGTTACCCGGGCAACCCGATACCCCTTGGTTAGACTGGTGTCAGACTTACTGGCTTCTGACTACCCGTAATGACTGCCAAGGATGTTCAATGACAGCCGGGACCTACAGTTTAACGTGCCATCCGAAACACAGTCAATGGTGTCTAAGATATACTTAGAAAGTACATACAATCTTAGAAAAGTTGCATTGGTACTTGCCTGACCTGGAATCGAACCTGCGAACAAGGTCAGACATAAAGTTATCATATTCCTAACGTCTGATTAAATAGCAAAAATCCTTATAGAACAGATCTTTACTTGGAGAAGTTATAACAGGGTAAGGAATCTAAAATCCAAAGTATGAAAGAATACCTTACAGATACAGACCTTATCCCAATATATGTAGCTACTGGCATTCAAATTAAGATGACAGAGTGGATGACAGCAAACAAAAAAAAGAAAAATAAAATTCCTTGTAAAAATGACATTTTGTCATGGCCTCCAGTTTCGTTTCAAAATTTAAAGTAAAACATTCTTGTTAATTTTTATAACAAAATTATATTGTAACAATAACATTTTTATAGTCAAAATTTAATTGTATTTTTATAACAACCACGACGTTTAAATTTTAAGTGAATATTTCAATCGAAAGCTATAAAAATGAATGACGTGATGGTGGAAGTTACTGAAACTGGTAACGAAGTCACAAATGGGAATGGTGCTGCAATCGCAAATGGGAACGGGAACGGAAATGGTAATGGAAATGGAAACGGTAATATAGAAATAGACGATGATAAAGACAAGAGAGTCAAAATTCAGGTAAATATTATATTTATATATCTATGATTGCAAACAATAACAACCATTTCAAGATTTCTGAATTTTAAAATCAACAGACATCTGTTAAAGCATCTCAAAATTAAATAGTGCCTATAGCCATAGTCTATCTTACAGCCAAGTTTTATCATAATCCATTCGATAGTTTTTGAGTGAAAGAGGAACAAACATGCATGCACAAAAACTTTCGTGTCTATAATAGTAGTAGGATACCTACTGAATCCAGGATACAGTTCTAACAAAGGCTAGACTTACGGCCCATTTAAATGTTCGCGATTCGATTGTAGGTTGAAGGTGAAGATGAAGTGGTGGAGGCCGAAATGGGTCGCAAACAAATGAAAAGATTCCAACTGCCAAACCTACCGAGATGGTGGCAAGCTGTTATTATTCAATATGCGTGAGTACAATGTTCAACCAGTTTATTATTTGTACCTTTGCTAAATAAGTACATTCATAGCTTTTGAACTGAAACTTGATTCATACCTGTTTTGTACGACTCCCGAATACAAAATCCTAGGCTTTGTCACTTCTATTCAATAAATTAAAAGTCTTGCTATATTAACTATTTGCAATCTAATATAATTCTTGCTGAATGGAAACTATAGTCAGCTGTATTTTCAACTCAAATCACTCACATGAACGTTGCCTGCATTAGTTTGTTCGAGCTTAGCCGCTGAGTTTTAGTCTGGTTTTAATACCAATATAACAATCAATGGCAAAAAGCTTTTCTGTAGGCGAAGAGTGAAGTTACCAATTTATCTAATTTGAAAACGTTGGAACATCTGGCTTTTTAAAATATCGCTGATGGATCAAGAACGCGACCTCCATGGTCACTCAACAACAACCTCTTTTCAATTAATTACCACAGATTACTAAATAAGCATTACCTCTAATGAACACTAAATTGTTTCTAAATGTTACCTACATGATAAGTGAAGACGTAATTAGAGAATAATAAAAAAAAATATTATATAATAATAACTTTATTGAGATGAAATTAGGATTTGATCGTTTTGAGATGATAGAGAATTTTCTTAGCCTCTTATTTGGGCTTCATTAAATGATATCTTTGGTACGCCACAAACAAAAAAAATTGATCCGAGTATTATTACTGACTCATATTCGTACAGACAAACATCCCTATGAACTCATATCGTACCATATTTCATTACTATCGTTCTTAGCAACAGATAGACGGCCCACGACTACAATCATAAAAGTTTTTATTTAGATGTGACATGAGTTTTTATCATAAATTCAACTAGTTCATTAGACCTCCAAATTGGTTGACGTCAGCCTAATCATATGTTTTTATAACACTAATGTAAATATGAAGATATGAAGCACGTGCCAGGGTTCACGTGACCTCCTCCAGTTAGAATATCGTAACATCTTTATTTCGACACAATAAGCGACAGAACTACAGTACCTGACGCCCATCACACCGTATTCAAGGGGTGCTTCCATAAATCAAACGCTGAAATATACGAGGTCTTAAAAGCTCACGCGCTCAACACCTGCTGTTGTATTAAAAGGTGACAGTCATTCCTATTGTTACGCACTTTTTATGAAGAGTATTTATTAGCAGACCTCCCAAAAAGGTGGAATTAAGGAAATTCGGATGCTTTCTTTTTTTTATCTAAATTCTTATTTCGAATTGTACCTACATTGTATGGTAACCTAAAAAGCAGTAATTGTCGTGAGTCTGTGAAGGCCGCCGCTGAGGCATCCGGCTGACCCGGTCGCGACCGGCGACGTTGGTGCTATCCGGGTCAACTCAGGATGAAGCGGTTCTACAACTGTGCCGCATTTAGGCTGAGTGTCCACTAGATAAACACGATTTTGAAGAAAGTGAAAACAATTATAAAGTAAAGAATACATTCTTAGACATACTTTTCCGATACCTTAAGTAAAATTGCAAAGCTCAAAGTCAGTCAATTGAGATTTTAGCAATCAATAGAAAACGTAAATAAATTCACAACTGTCGTATTGTCTTGCAAATTAACTATTAACTTTATAAAAGAAACTATTAAAAGATAGTCGTGTCTATGGCATCAGTGAATACGCGGGGAATTATCCATGAAAGGTGTCGAGGCGGGAGATTAATGTTCGCGTGTGGAACACGTCGGGTGTCGAATCTATGGGGGAAGGGGTGGTCGGAAAACTATGATGGCGGCGGCAGTCATTGCACCTTAGGCCGCGGCTCGGGCAACATGCAACTGTGATTATACTCCAAGATGCAACGAACACCGTCCAGTGCTTCCGAAGGCTCGTTTTGGACGACCATTGAGCTGCTGGCTGGTCGCGGCCGGAGGAGATCTGCGGCGGACCCTGAAGACTATAGCACCTTCCTTGATGTTCCCTCGAGAAGAGCCTCTACGCTCAGGTTCAAATTTCAAATCCCATATCACTTAATTAGCACCGTGATTATTAAAAAATATATATAACATTTATTTACTACACTGGAATACATTATATATCACATGCAGCACACTGAAACTTCAAATCACTCCCACGACCATTAATTTATAATTTTATTCACTGAAAGCTTTATACTCTTTCAGTGTTTACAAGTTTTCACTAAGGGCGGCATACAGCGCGGGCAATAGATCACGTTTATAAAATATTTGCACATTTCACAGCTTATCAAAACATGATATCTAATGTATGAATTTCGAGCTTGTTTGTATCCGGTTAATTTTACAAAGGCATAATAAATCAACGGGAAGTCTTAGCGTGTTATCGGCAAGATGTGGCCACGAGACAAGCCATTGTTATGGTTCAAAGTACTCGAGTGATAATACTTGCGTATCGATAAGTAGGTATTTTGCGTCATTCGCACCCTCGCTTATTGGTTTGGCATAAACATTTTATAGAACTCCCAAAGCTTTTGGTTTTGGTTTCCAATTTTTTGTGGGTAAGTAATAAAACTTTCCCCGTTGAAGTTTGATAAGTACGTTTCACATTTGTTTTTGATGATGCTTGACTTATGGTAATATGTAAAAAGTGCTATAGCTACACACAAAATTCAATTAGTGATTCCAAAACAAAGTTATTTGGTATGCTTATCAAGTTTATGTACGTCTGTAATTAAAATTAAAACAAAGATACCTATATTTTATGAGTATTTTTTGTATGTTTTCTTCTTGGCCTGACTTGGTTTGAGAATTAATTAATTGGTTAGATTAATATTGTTACAATTTATTAAAATTTACATAAGTATAACTTGTAAAAATGAGGTCGCATTACAAGGTACCTATCTAAATGTTGCATTACCTCACTTTTCTTCTATGCCGATACTCGAAGTCGTTCTTATTCGCTAATTATTATTATTTCTGAAGTTCGACGATACAAATTATGTTGTTACAAACTGTATTATCTAGATTTTCGTGACCTCATTGTCATTGACAATAATCATGTTTACGATTACCAAATCGTCATTGGTAGGGGGCCAATATAATAACACCAATTAGCGTCAAAAATATAATCTTTATCCATAAAATTAACGGACCGTAATAAGAAGATAACTTATCGGAAATAAATATAAATGTATCTTTATATTTTCCTTGTTTACATTCTTGATTCTTGTAACATCGTGACAACTCCATTACGGGTTTTTCACGCGCAGCCAAATATGACGGCGGAGTAGTCACGTAATATTTTTATTAAGAGCTCCTTGTATTTTCTTTTATTTCTTTTTTTTCCACTGGCTTCATAAGTATTTTTTGGAGAGAGATTTTTTAAAGCCTTTTTTTATAGATGGTGCTTATCACATAATATTATAATCTGCTAAAAGGGATTAGGTGGTCATTACGATCTACGGAGTGAATAAAGTTTGTTTTTTCACCATCACCAGCAAGGGAAGGTTAAAGCTTTTTCTGAACAGTGAGATTCTAAATCGAAATTGAAATATCGGCAAAAACTAAGTATACATAGCCTAGACGAACGAAGTAAAAAAATAAAAATAATCACTCAAAAATAACCAATTCGTTCGGAGTTATTAGTTTTTTTCGAAAAGTGTCATTGACTTGTCGTATAAACAACAAAACTTTATAGTAACTAATCTCAGGTCTACGGCCTTTAAATTAACTGATGATGACGTAATTTTCAAGCTTGCGATAATTTAATCTCCCCTAGTTCCTACTGTAGGGGCGATAGAGTTGCGGATGTTTTTTGATAGCAGTCCCGTGACCCATATCTAATCTCATTTTTTTAACGTTTAGGTACCTAACCTTACAACTGTTCAATGATATTATATTTTGAGTGTCAATTCAAGTGGAAATAATAGGTACCGGACATTTCAACAACTGTAAAATATTATCTTTATGTGGAACGATGATGGGGCGGTGTAAAACTTGCAAGTGATTAGGTATACATATGTAAATATCCCAAGTACCAATTTCCTAAAAAAATATACAGACAAACATTTTTCCTTTCTTCTCTTTCAGGGAATTATACAACATTCTATAGGTACCATATAATAATAAAACATTTACTCTTGTGCAAAATTGGTCTTAACCATTCAGAAATCATCCCAAACCTTGAGGAAACTCAGCTGTTATCAATCGCCAAGATTATAACTCATGTGAATACTGACATAGACACGTAAAAATAGAACCAACATGAACCAGTGCCATTAATAGCCAACAGTTTATTAATGAGCCACACTGACGAATGTTTTACAGCAAACGTGCGAGGGATCTTCAAACGAATAAATCACGCCTAAGTGAGTGATCCGCAATACATTTAATAGTTTGTTTCGAGTAAATACTCTTCGAAACTTGTTTGGTAATTTCGATCTATTCGTAAAACTGTTAGTCATAGAGATTCTAGACTGATAGGTTTACAAATATGATTTACTAGCTTCCGCCAGCGGCTTCGCCCGCGTGATGTGTTGATAAAAAGTAGCCTATGTGTTAATCCAGGGTATCACCTACCTACATACCAAATTTCAATCAAATCGGTCCAGCCGTTTTTGCGTGATTGAATAACAAACATACATCCATACATTCTCACAAACTTTCACATTTATAATATAAGTAGGATATAAGTAGGATATAAGTAGGATATAAGTAGGATTATAATATAAGTAGGATTGCTAGGTTGTAATCTTGTGACAATTTCGCAGTTTTTGTTCGGAATGTAGTAACTATTTAGTATGTAGTAACTATTTAGTAGTCTCTGGCAATGGCTTCAAAGTCCTCTAAGTAAAGCTAAACTATATTTGGTACCTATCAGCGGACATACATGACATTTCCAGTTCCCAAAGGCACCGTAAGTCGTGGTGGCCTAGTGGGTAAAGAACCAACCTCTCGAGTAGGAATGTGTGGGTTCGATTCCAGTTCAGGCAAGTACCAATGCAACTTTTCTAAGTTTGTATGTACTTTCTAAGTATATCTTGGACACCAATGGCTGATAAAAAGGTGAAGGAAAACATCTTGAGGAAACCTGGACTATATAGTCTGAAATCACCAACCCGCATTGAGCAAGCGTGGTGATTAATGCTCAATCCTTCTCCGTGTGAGAGGAGGCCTGAGCCCAGCAGTGGGACGATAAAAAGGGCTGTAACAGTAAAGGCACCGTACCATACCCCTCACATCTGTTCACAGGATATTTACACGTCCCCGCTCTAACTACGAATACCGATCACAAATAACGTAAATAACATTAATGACGACATCTTGGAATCTCGCCCATTCACACTTGGAAATAACATCATCCATTTTTATGCATAAAACATAAAAACTAATCCTCATGAAAAGTAGAACCGTGAAGTACATAAATTCTAAAATCGTTCAATGTCCGTGACGTTTAGTGGCTTTAAAAATATCACGGCTTACCGATTTACTGCTTGGCTTTCGTACTGTACGTTCTCATCAAACAATTTGTTCGTTTATTGATAGATTCTCGCATATCACATCTATAAAAGAAGAAATAATTACATTTTCGTAGTATTCCAATGATAAAAGACACTTGAAAAGACCCGTGTGCTTGTCGGTCATTCAGTAGCTATGAGTCAGTTCTATTGATTTTCATAGAAATAATTGAGTAATCAACATATTCAATCTATGTGTAACACATATTGTTACAATATATCATAAGCATAGAGACCGAACCGCCCATAAAGAGGTCTGGTAAGCTTTTATTATAAGCAGTTTCCACAATTTCCATAGTTCGTAATCATGCCATTTTAGTGTTCATTTCTTAGTACACTAAACCGCAAAAGCTGAAGTTTAGGACAGTGTTATGGCTGTAGTCTGGCGACAAACTTACTGTAGACAAAACGTAAAACAACAGAATGAGGTTAAACTTTGAATAGCAGTAAAAAGTAATATGGATGTGTATGGGTGTAAGTACGAATTTTATTGATCGTAAAGAGAGCTCTTTAATATCTCTTATCGAATTTTGCATCGTTGCTATTACATCGAACTTGGTACATAGCGACTTTACAGTAATTGATATAGGACGTGAACTTTTCATGCGAAATGTAAATGTAGTTCAGGGAAAAGAGCAAGATTTTTTTATTACGGTGACTTATCTGAACTCAAGACAGTTTAAATATTTTCAAACACACATCATTTGCGGAAAAGCATTCATGAGTCACATACATGACTCAGTTCTGCATTAATCACGAACTTTTAACGTACTTTGAATTTTTGGCGTTTACTCTGAAACCGAAGTCTGAAGTGACGAGTAGATGTATCGTCACGCGTAATTTGGGTTCCGTAAACAGTGACGTCACAGTATTACGATATGCCACAGATAACTAAGAACTATTTTCTGTTATGATCGTTTATATTGCTGTGTTGCTCACTGTTTACTTTATCGAACTGAAATTCAGACTGCGTGTGATTTGGTGTTGAGTAAGAAGAACGCATGTCTATGTATACCGTAATAAATACAGATGTATATGATGTTGACTAAAATAAATTTTGCTGTACAAATGGATGAACAATCAGTTTTCGTTATAGTAAAATATGTATTGCATAACTAAAAGTGACACAAATAATAAAATTTATAGACTAATCCAACAGAATACTTCACTATCTAGACTCTGAAATCAATTTATTTTATTACTTTGAATAGCCATAAAACTAGTCAAATAATCGTCGTCGTATACCAAGACACAGATGACAATTTTCTTCAAGGTTTTTATTTCTCAACGAATTTAACTTAATTTCTAAAAGGATTTTCAAGAACTTTCATAATATATGGAAGACATATTTATTATTGCTTTTACATTTCTAGCTGGACCTTGACCAAATAATAAATGACCAAATTGAAATAAAAGGAAAGCCTTTTTAAGTCATCAGCTGGATTGCGTGGCAACCAATAAATAATAACATACATACCTACATGAACTAATTACCGCATTACACCCCAAACAGAGTCATGATAAATTTCAGTACCAATGACAATTTTTAGTAAATAAATCAAAGTTCAATAACACAGCGACACAGTGACACTGTTTTATAATAAAAATAAAAGTTTAGTAGGCAGTATTGTCGTGAAGTCTTGTTGCTATTGACTTACTGAACCCAGACGTTTCGTTTCGATACCGATATCAATTCAAATGAGCCCTGTGAGCCATAGATTGTAAGATATGCCCGAGAAAATTACTTAGGGTAATCTTTGCGTATTTCAAAGAAGAACAATGTACCTACTAGTTTGTGAACGTTTGGGTTTTTGGTATTCTGAATATATGAATTTACTTTGACATTTCAAAATATTTTAGTGTGCTGAAGACGTGTTCTATGTTAAAAAGTTGTTCTTATATGGGTTGTATCACCAAAAAGTAGTAAACAATTTTCGAAAACCAAAAATTTTATTTAACAAGTAATATAAATAATTTTAATTAGTATTTTCTGAAGTATTTATATTATACTAGCTACCGCCTGCGGCTTCGCCCGCGTAGAGTTCGGTTATATCGCGTTTCCAAGAGAATTCTTCAAAAGTCCGGGATAAAAACTATCCTATGTTCTTTCTCAAGGTCAACTCTATCTCTCTACCAAATTTTATTTAAATCAGTTCAGTGGTTTAGAGTTAAAAGCGTAACAGACAGACAGACAGGGTTACTTTCGCATTTATAATATTAGTAGGGATAGTAGGGATTCAACGCTCACAAAGATTACAAGGCTCATAGTCGTGCCTACGTGTCACCATCCACGGAGCTCGCCGGGAACTCTGGGAAACTCGGGAGGGTGGACTGTTTCCTAGCAACTGATGCCTTTGCCATAGCTTATAAAACCTCATAGACGATCCTTTGCAGCATATTTTGTGTTAAAGAAATGAAAGAAAAAAGAGTTCAGTAAAAATAAGTACCTAATAGTAAATTGTTAAGATTGAGAACCGTTAAGCTCTACAAAAATAAAATAATTTAAGAAATAGGTAAACTTAGAAATAATGTAGTTTTTTTGTAATGGTAAATAAATAAAAACTTTGTTCAATGATGACCCCCACGTATAACATCAGAAACTTGAAAAAATAACCTCTTTTAAAAAAACCAGTATAGATTACTTCTTTTAAACGATATGAACTTTAACTTCGCTATCAGGGTACTTCGTGTCATGTGAGAAGTTTAGCTAATAATAATTATAATCCGGGTTGTTTGCCCATATTAGAGCGGTGATAACGTATTTTCCTAGTAAGCTGTATTTTGAAGTAATTAAAAATTATTTATATCAACAAAAATAGGTAGTTTTTAGTAGTAGTGATAGTAGATAAGAAGGAAGCATGACGCTTTTAAAACCGAAAGGCAATATCACAGGTCCAAAAAACTAAATTTTTCTGACTAATGGGCCTGTCTGTATATTTTCAAGTCTACAAGCAATTATTAGCTTTACATAATGGCCCTTTTATGTGTTTCGCTTCACGCCCCGACAGTGTAGAGTTGCAAAATAAAGTGATTTATTTCACGAAGGATTTAGCCTATGGATATCCTCCAAAAAAATGTGGGAAGAACATAAATCCTTATGGTTGTTCCTATTTAGGGCAAAACTGACGTAAATATATGCAACTTTATGCATTCGGTATACAGTAACTTACAATAAGACATGCCGGTGCCATGTATGGTGCTGAGTCAACTATCAACAGTCACGTGAATTAAAGAACCTTTTAGAACGAACCTTTTTGTAGAATGGGATGATAATAAAAATAAGTATGTATCTCTGTCATTTTTTATTGATAGATTTAATTACCTACTTATCGGTAACCTTATATCGTTGAACTTTGTCTTATAGTGACCGCAAATGGGAGGGATTCAATGCCAAAAAATAAGTAATCCCTGACCCTTATTGATTTTAACTGGAGTAAATATTAGTAGATAACACTTATCACAATAATAGAATGTAAATCACTAAATTATTGAGGATTTCCATGTGTATAACGAAGTCCTTTCATCGCAGCTAAATTGAAACTACGCTTTCTAAGTTGGTAACTGGGTATGGTGACTAGGTGACAATTACAAAAAACCTATGAAAATGTAAATCAATACAAGTCACTTGCTGTTTCATGAATGAACCACACAACGTCGTTATTCTATTGTTATTAGTATTTTATCGATAACAAGTACTACTTTTCATACCTACCAAAAAGAAGTGAGAAAACCTCTTTACACAAAATTTGTACCAACATGTGGTGTCGACGGGGGCCGTGCCATACCGTGCCAGGCCCATCGTACCCCGCGATAAAGGTCTCAACTATGACACTGAGCATATAGTCAGCAGCGTCAAAACTACTAAAAGTTTACGGCGACGTCGAGACGTCTGGCCGGCTCCCGTGCTCCTGACATTGCTGTCAGATTTGCCGCCAAAACGACTGCAGAAAGAGGTTCTGGTGAATCTTCGCGGGTCTGGTAGGTTATGCTTTGTTTTTTTTTTTGTGCACATCTTCAAATGTAAACAATCATGGCGCGTTTATTTGTTTGTGGAAGTGTTTGAATAGGACAGCTTTTCTAAGCTTGAATTTTATTTAATTTTTTATTGCGATTATGAATATAGGTAATTTGGTTTTAATTTTTAACAGATGTGTGATTTTGAACATAATGATATTGATTATTGAAGTAATAATACATTATCGTATGTTTTGTTTATACCTGTCACGATTCACGTGTTTCTTTTTTTATAGTTATAATTTATTCATTATGA
Source organism: Helicoverpa assulta (assembly GCA_963856015.1). Classification (NCBI taxonomy): domain Eukaryota; kingdom Metazoa; phylum Arthropoda; class Insecta; order Lepidoptera; family Noctuidae; genus Helicoverpa; species Helicoverpa assulta. The sequence goes on from CAWLCW010000008.1 coordinate 4,945,353, forward strand.
TAAGGGTGGCATTGATGTTTTATTGCTGTAATTTGTCTTTGTTTTGTGGCGTTCTTTGCTGAAATGGCGCCAAAATCGTGTTTTCATGTTGTTTGATTTATGAAAACATTAATTTTGGTTTTGTTGTCATACACATACCCAACGTTCTGAAATTAACTGAACCTTGTATTTTTCGAGGAAATAGGATTGTTAGGTTAATTGTATTTCTTGTTACTTTCTCGCTACTCAGTTTTGTGTGTTTAAAATCCATATTCTGCCTAAGACAAATTAGGTCAGTTTTGAAAACCTTAATTTTTCAAAATCAGAATCATCTACCATTATAACCATAAATATGCTCAAATTCACCAAAAACTCACTCGTAACTTGGTGGAATAAAGTCTCAAAGGTAAAACTATCCTACCGTACCTAAGTACCACTTGTAACCTTTAGGAAAACCTTTATCCAAATTCTTCTGAAGATAAATTAATCCAATTTTACTCTTACCTTCCACCAGCTTCTCGCACCCGCATGTCCGCGCCCGGCTGGAGAAGCACATGGGCTCCAACCTGGTGCGGCTCACGGACAAGGCCTTCATGACGGAGCTGGAGGAGAGGATCCGCGCCGTAAACGAGGAGAATCTCAACAAGAGGATCACTACGCGCGTCGTGAGTATGAACTGACAGTTTTGCATGTGCACTTGACAGTTGCTGTCAGTCAGTTTTCCGTTAAAACTGACAGCTGTCAACTGCACAAAACATTCGGTATCCAGATATCCCTATTCAAGAAAAGAACTATTACACTTAGCAAGAAGTAACCTTACCAATATACAATTGCAAAATTTATGTCTTGCAAATAGAATAAGAACACTACTGATTCTTGGAAAAGATCATTTTGATGCAAAATTCTATGCCGTATAAGGTATAAGGTATTTCAGTAAAATTACGGGTATAAAGTTAACAGCATTGTACCTGGCTGAAAATATCAATATACACCCCATAACTTACTGTAATTATTGTCAATCAATCAACTATCACTAGCCTGACAGTTCTCAAGGCTTTCGTGTTCCGCAAATTAAACGCCAGTCATCATGAAACTAATTACTCACCCATCAGTCGGGTTGCTTTATGAAGTTTACGATATCATTTAGTACCTGCGACGAGCAACTAAACTCCCCTAAATAAAGTACTTCCCTAATCAATATAGCTTTTATTGCCGTACAGACCTACTTACGCAACGTATTGAGACGTGTTCATTTTATGGATTCATAAACACCGCTGTCATGATGTAAAAGACGTAACTTTATTTGACAATGGCACAGTACCCAGTCTGTAGTACGTAGACCAACATAACATCAACTGCCTAGCCTTTTCCCATTTCCTAGCGTTTTCGCCACCACCCCCAAGTAGGACTGGGGCCCGATTCTCCTAAGTTAATAATGTCAAAATTGAATAGAAATCGAATCGCAATATGATCGCAATAGCAGTTTTAACCATATCGGGCATTCTGCTACTAATATAAGACCAATCGTATTCCAACGACATTCGATTGGTTTGCGATTGGTCTGCTATTTTGGTGATTTTGGTCTAAACGGTAGTTTGCTCTACAATCATATTGCAATCGTAAATCATTTGCAGCCAAAATGATTCATTATTGAATGACGGAAAAGGATAAAAACGTTTATTTCAAAGAAAAAATAGCGGTATGCCACATACGCTTCAATCGTAATTGAGTCGTGATTGGATCGCAGTCGAATGTGAATCGTATGTCGCTTAAGTAAAATTAGGAGAATCGGGCCCCTGGTTGTCAGATATACAGACATTTGTCTATCCGTAACGACAGCCAAAGATATTCAAATAACAGCCAGGACCTGCATTTTGTCGTGCCCTCCGAAACTCATTGGTTTCCAATATACATATACTTAGTAAGTACCTACATACAAACGTATAAAAGTTCCATTAGTACCTGACCTGGAATCGAACCTTTTATGTCGGATCAGTACCTAATAATTGATATTTTACCAACAGATGGACGAGATGGAGAGGCTCAAACGACTAATCCTAGTCGGGAAGACGCCACTCAAAGAATGTCCACCAGAATTGTTCCATCATCCAGTGTTCGTTTTTTGGCGAATGGTCAACCGGGAAGTTAATCGCGCTTCCAAGAAACGGGCTGACATTTACTATAGAAAATTGAAGGCTGCTCAGAAGTTGGACCTGGTAAGAAATCTGCTTCTTATCTATACTTCTATGCTGATAAAGAGGGAACATTTTTTAGTTTTTTGTTTGAACCCTAAAAAGGCTCCGAAACAACGGTACCGATTAGAAAATTTCCCTGTTGGCAAGCTATCAAGCTACAGTTTCCCCATGTAACATATAGGCTATATTCTATTGCTATTCAGATACGGAAAAGACTTCTATAAACAGTCGTAAAATTTTCCGATATCCCTAATGGTATTATTGGTTTTTCAGTCCATGGGTGAAGAGCAAATACACGAAGAAGAAGTGAAAGGCAAAGAGCTGACACCAGAACAACTCCTTGCGAAATGCCGTGAGGAGATGGAGCAGCAGACGCAACTGGATATTGAAAAAGGCGTTCGCTTCACGGAAGAACAGTTTGCTCAACTGAAATACGAGACAAATGACATTAAAACGCTAAAGAATCTCTCGGTAGGAGCCAATTTTTATGTTACTTGATAATATACATATATGTAGGAAACAGACTGGGAGACAAATTGCATTCTAAGGACCTCTTTAAATTCAGAGACGTCATATCTATGACCCGAGGAACAGATCTAATGGTCCACAAAATAAATGACGGTCGAGTGTAAAGTGGTATAATAGATTGTTACCTAGTTGAAGGTTAGAATATAGAGATTTATTGAATTCGAATTTCAAGTAGCTCCTGAGCCTTTACTCCGTAAGTTGGTAGAACAGATTTTAGAATTGTACCACGATCAGAATCTTCTAGACGGAAAGACAGCGTAATGTATCATCATGCTGTGTAATAATTATTTGTTTACATAGTCCAGTCTAGGGCATTGGTGATAGCTCGTGGTGAACCGGTTAGAAGCGGTCTGTCTGGGTCCCGGGTCGACCTGTGGACTCATCTGGCGCTCGTGTAACAGTCATTAGCCGGTGCATCTACATACGTGTGCACTATGCACTTATAGTCGTAACTTATTCAGACGTAGTGTTATCTGTGCAGATTAGACTTTCGTACCTACTTTCGTTATCCTATATATCCTCGACAGCAGAGTTTAATCTCTGCACGCTGTTTCTCTTCTATTTCCAAAGTCCCTCTATCCCTTATACTTTTTAGTCCTCATATGTCCCGGTGAAGACAGTGAAACATCTTGCACCTATAAAATCAATCAACACTTTTTAGTATGTCATCTATGTGTTGGATAAAAATCTATATTTTTATATCAAGGAAAACTGATTACGGCATAAAAATACGCAAGTACAGATTCAAAATTAACCTTTTATTTATACGCAAACCCCCTAACTACATGCGTGCCTAGCACACTTAATTGTGTAAATTCGTGTTGTTTCTTATCAAACTCGTATTTAACTATTGCTAGACTTACTGCCTGATACGTTGTCTATTCATAAACAACACTTTAAAGTAGAGCAAAACACGATTCATTGAAAATAAACTTTACCGACTGTGTTGGTCACTTCCAAGATTTTTCATAGAATACAAGTACTTATCTCAAGATTTCCCCAATTATTCATAAACAACATAAAATACTTTGCACAAAAAAAATCTAATAAAAAAATCAAAGCACAACAGGATGGTAAAAACTTTCTGAATTTCTCATTTTCCTTATGTACCCAGAAAACTTTACAATATAAAGTTGCGTGATCTTGGTGCATTGAACTTCAAACTTTCGCCATTAACCTTACCGAACATAAACACGCCTATATGATTTATTACTAAAATCCTTTCAACGCTAATGCACACAACAATTTATTCTGATTATGAAAACTTGTCTCTGGTCTTTAAACATGTTATGCCCATACACGTCTAAAGTAATAGACAATTAATCGTTTTGTTAAGTGAGTCGTCTACAGGGGTCTTTAGTAAATTCGGCTCGAACTGGTTAGAAACTGGTATGGAATCACGTTAGAACACACAGATAAGTATGACCCGACCTCACGACTCGCTCGTGTTATACAAACGTTGTTACCAGATACTATTGAAGTTTAACTGGGGCCCGATTCTCCTAATTTTACTTAAGCGACATACGATTCACATTCGACTGCGATCCAATCACGACTCAATTAGGATTAAAGCGTATGTGGCATTCCACTATTTTTTCTTTGAAATAAACGTTTTTATCCTTTTCTGTCATTCAATAATGAATAATTTTGTCTGCAAATGATTTACGATTGCAATATAATTGTAGAGCAAACTACCGTTTAGAATAAAATCACCAAAACAGCAGACCAATCGCAAACCAATCGAATGTCGTTGGAATACGATTGGTCTTATATTAGTAGCAGAATGCCCGATATGGTTAAAACTGCTATTGCGATCATATTGCGATTCGATTTCAATTCAATTTTGACATTATTAACTTAGGAGAATCGGGCCCCTGGACTCGGACTTAGGTACGACTTATAAAGTACCTATAGACTTATTTCTTTAGGCTTTAAATCGTACGAACTTAAAGTTACATGAAATTTTATTTCAGTGCATAGATTTACATGATTGATTTAAAAGTTTTTCTTTTCATAAGAGCTTTCGTAAGAGCCTTTTCGTGAAATTCATTTCATGTCAACTAAACTATGGCTTCTGGAAAATTTGATATAATTAAACCTACAATCAATCATGTTGCTATCCAGCATAAAATTATAGAAACTTTTGATGTTGCTAAAGAGTTTGATAATTACTTCAGTAGGTATATGTATACTTACTCCCGTTCTAGAAAAAGCCTACAGAAGCCACTGCTTGTGTTTTTTCTAATAAAACGCTTGTCGTGACAAGCGAATGTAAACAACGTTGGTTTATTTTAATAATTGAGTTACGATTAGCTTATGACCGTGTTACTAAATTAATTATGTCTCAATTGCGTAATTAAAATGCATTGTAATTCAAGCGCGTTAAATTCTAGACTAGACTATCATTCGTTGTTTATGTAGGTACATAAGAAATTACGATAGTATTATTTCCATAACAATGGTGATGTTACAGCAGCAATGAATTTTGTGGATAATAAATTATTTTTTCAATCGCCTTTCTCTATTGTATTGATTGCACTGAATTGAAAAATCCACGAGTGTTTGAAACTGTGCCCTATCCTCCATTATAGTACTCGTAAGTGTTTCATTATGTCTTGATAGGCAACAAATATAACAGTTTTGCAATAAATATGTATGACATTTTCAATCTAATCGAAAATAAAATATGTTTATATTATCACGAAATTGTGTGATCTTCGAAACTGTTGGTGAAACCCGCAGAAATATTGAAACTACTAGAAGTTCGAAGTATCGAATAAGAATGAACAGTTAATGATGCATTGTTTATATTTATTGAACACTAAATTACGTACTCTGTGTCGGGTAGGATATGACGTCATTACTACATGCCTACTAGTCCTACTACATTCTAGCGGCGTGGGCGCATTCTTTCATTTAAAAAGAAGTTCATTCAGTTCAGCTGAACTTTGTCGAATTTCTCTACATCATTTTAAATTGGAAAGAGATTATCTTTAAAAATGAGTTCTTTTCGATAATGTATGCATCTACCAAGAATTGGAATTCAACTTTATTGTTTACAATTAAAACGATAATACGCCAGTCAGTTTTTCTTCTTAACTGGACAATTAATTGTTATCTAATATTTACGTAAGAAAGCGTTCGTCATAATGTTTATCTGTTGTTAATTAGACTTTGTTATAAACTAATTCTTGTTATTTTTGCAGACGGTGGAGGAGTTGTACGCTCTGGCAGATAAGATTATTGGAACCAAACGTCTGTAGGGTTTTTTTTTAATTTTTAAGAGTAATTTATTCATAGCGTGATGTACCTGAATCAATAATATATACATAATATTTGGTCGTTGGCTGATCTACGTCGTAATATTATATCAATAATAATGTCTCTTTACGAGATTCAATAAACATTGTAAACTTCAACGCAACGTAGTGAAAGTAAGCAACATGTTTTGTATTTAATAAATATTCATGAAAAATTATATTATCTTTTTATCACTTCATTGAAAACACAAGTTTAATACTTTGCATGTTTATTTAACTTAGTCATACTTATTAGATTATTTGTAACAATCTTATATGGTTAGAAACCTCATTAGAACTGTATCCAACATACATTTGGTACAGTAAATAAAATGATTACAATAAGAACTTGACTAGATTACATAACGAGTAAATTACATTTAGATACAATTAATTAACGTTGTTTATAAAATAGTGAACTTACAATGGCGATATTTGTCTATAATTCTTAGAGGGTAGTAAAGATGAGTAAGGGGTGAATAACAGGAACATCCCCTTGTTTACAACGAAGATAATGGTGGAACGAAAACTAAGATGTCGTAGCGCTACGCGGCGTAGCGCGGTGTCACAAGTGACTTTTGGGTCTACGGCGTAGCTGCGCGTAGATGAGGCCGGCTGGCTTATCGATGGGTTGGTAGATGTGGTGGCGAGGGTCACCCTTCGTCACATTCGCGGGGAACTTAGACATATCGATGTTGAGGTAGTGCTTGTTCGGCATCGTCATTTTGATCCAAGTTATCTGAGGACAAAACAGAAACAATCAATTTTAATTTAATCAATCATTACACCATTATCTCCCGATAATAATAAACACGCAAATTAAGAGAAATCGTATCTTGTTTGCCACGTCATAATGTCGCGAGTTCAAATCCAGCCAGATAGATACATCACATGATTTACTTCGAAACGCAGAATTCATAGATACCGAGTTCATGCCTATTATGTTATCATGACATTACAGCTTCTGCACTCATCATACTAAAATGAGATAGTCGTTTTTATCTAATTAATGATTATAAAACGAGTTTTATAAACATAAGATTAAACTGTGGGACATAAAACCATTCGTCACGTTAGCTATTGGATTAAATCGATATCATAGTACGGGTATTATAAATAATAAATAATACCTACTAGAGGGAACTGCACCATATGCGGTGCAGATCAATAACAAAATAGGGCAAAAATATCGCTACACACAACTTTGCGACGCGCGTAGAAAGTATAAAGATGCCTTCAAATATGACGCAGTACCTACATATAAAAAAAATATTCAGGAAAAAATATCATTTATAAATATCAACTTATTTATAAAAACAAGGACGCAGTAATCGAACCTAAAATCACTAACAAATCCAATAGCCCCCTTAGGTTTCAATTGAACTTGATAACTTCTAACCTTTGGCTCACGTGACTGCTCGAAAACAAGTACAATGCGATTGTGTGTGACTGTGACGTCACAGCTCTGATATCGAACGCCTATTTATCTTACGCCACCAGAATAGGCCACTAAGGAGTATTCGCTTCCGCGTATCAACTGATTGGTCAACGGTTGTAAATAGGTACAAGACCCCCAAATTGGAATAGATAAAACGCTATTAACATTATTAATTAATTACTTTTTTGGCACGTGCTTTATCAGAAAAATAAACTTCTCCCAAAATTACGGTTCTGAATTTTTGTTGCAGAGGTTTTGCTATCGTATTTTTCATATCGTACTTTGTAAAATGCCAAAAATATACAATGCCACGTACCTACTTGGGATCTAAATATTTCGAAACTTATTATTTTCCCAAAATAATGTCTAGTGTAAATAAATGTCACACGGTCCAATCATACTTTAAAATATTTTTATAAGAAAAGATTCCCCTGGAGAAATCACCTTGCTGACTGCGGTAACTACTGCGGGATATTGACCGCTGGGGCTAAACTTAGAAACTTGCAATATTTATTTCTGTAACACTCTAAAAGACATTTTCACGTCCTTGTCTTATTCATTCGTATCGGCGTGACCTACATAGCGTAGGTCTAGAAAACTATTAGCCGGTCAAACGTAGCAAAGACCTAACACGCCAATCGAAAATGTGTCTATGAGAAACTATTTGACAAATATTTCAAGAATATTTGGTTGTCACGACACAAACACCTCATTGTAATTTAGGTTCCCCAACTAACATGATTGATAATCACAGGGGTCACCGGCAATGTTAAAAAAACACGCAAAAATAATAATTTCATCCGTTCGGTCACACGCAACTGACATTGTTAATATAGCGAAAATTACACTCATTAAACTTCGCCAAAGTTAGCAAGCTATTAAAAATAATTGTTGCCATCAATGATAGTAAAAGGATTTTATCGCGGCACGAGGATGGCACCAACTATCGCTCGTCTGATTAAAATTGAGTAAATTAATATGAAGACTAGCGTAATTTTCGCAATAAACTTCTCAGCAAAGATAAACACACTACCTACCTACTTAAATGGCAAATGTTATCATAGTTATTGATAACAATATTTAGCATAATATGCTTATACCTAAACTTTATGTATCTTCAACCCGTGTGCAACTAAGTAATCAGCAATTTCACTATTAGTTCGACCAAAGCTTTTGTATCTCAATTTTGCCAATGTTGATTTATTTCTTCAATCGAAATCTAAGATATGTTTTAGTGAATGACTTTCTAACTATAGATTATCAATTACCTCTGAAACTTTTTCTAGCACAGTCTTCTCAGCTTGATAGAGGGTGTGTTGCACTGAAGGCGAGTACACCCCGATGTCTGCAGGTCCCGCGAATTTATCTAGAATGGCGTCTTTGACTGTTAGCCAAGCGTTATCGAAGTCTGCTGTCCGCATGTTGTCGTATATCCACTCGGCTTCCACCACAGTACTGTTGACAAAATAGGAAATTAGGACTGGTTCAGCCAGTTATGGTACAAACTATGCAAAATTGGTTTCGCCTCCCGTTTCTTAAAATCGCATAATACTTCTAACGAAGATGAGGATTTGGATATAAAAAAAACCTTTAAAATTAAATCACAAAATACTTATGACAAGTAAATACCTGAATATTCTTTCGGCAGCATCCGAAAGGGTTGTGTATTCGTCTTGAACGAAATCCACAAAGGCTGACTGCGTCGTCTTAAGCACACGAAGGCCACTTAATCCGGATTTCACAGTCACTGCCTCTGTTCAACAAAGGAGAAAGTAAATTAACATAGATCCTGGAATAACTTGAATAACCACATAAAACTTGTAATCACAACTAACCATGTCGAGCTTGGCTCACTTCGCACCATCTGGTCGCAGTCGGCGAAAACACGAAAGCGTGGTTATGAGGCGCGCCCGCCTGGAGTCGCTCCCAAGGGTACTCTACGACTCTACACCTGGCCTCTACTACTTGCTTGTACATGTACAAGAAGTGGCCTACTACTACCGCACCGAATTCTTCGGGCGTCTTCACTCCATGCTTCTTCGCAAGCAAATACACAGTATTCTTCTGAGAATCCGTTGCTACCACGTCTTTATTGTCACCTATAACGTAAGCGCTTTCAGAGTGCAATTTTAATTCCGTGAACACTTCGAATTCCCTGATGGAGTGGAAATCTGCATCTCGCTGTACATGGAGGAGCTTGACAGCGCTCTTGCCGTATCCGTGGTCGCTCAGTTCGAAGCGGCCGCCGGAGTCGGCAGAGGCTGTCAAAGCTGGTCCAGCGTTGAAGTTACTGCTGGCTGGAGATTCCATTGAACTTGTGTTTGATGGCTTCGCGTAAATTCTGAAAACATGTTCAATTTAAACATCAATTAATCACGATAGTCTATTTTGGGATTGAGAACCAGATAACGATTCTGGGTTGATTTATTGTTACGAACGTATTGACAGAGCGATATATTTACGAGCACAGACACAAACAAAAGGACACATTAAGTAGCTTAATTAACAATCACAATGCTAATTACCTGTTGATGCTTGCCCACGGCATTCTGTACAAGCCAATAAAACGATTAAATCACTTAATTTTGAGTGAATGCAGGAAGCTACGTCGCCGCATAGCCCAACGTACTGACTGTTCCGGCTGAGATGCTGTCCTCACTTATAAGAGTAACCTGTGACCTGCGTTATCAGCCGAGCACGCGCCCGCGCCGCCGCCGATATTGTAACACTCATTAATTATCTAACGCGGCACAGTGACGGATTACACCAAAATATTTAACAAGAAAATAAATTACATTCTGATAGAAGCTTCGATTATAAAATGTAATGCGTTTTTAAGAACTGATCTAAGTAATGCTAAACGATCACAAATGTTCGCACCCCCTACCCAAGTCTTCTTTCCAGAGCATTTTACTTTCCTGTGTTTGGTACTATTTTCAATCACGATGTGTGAGTCGAGTCCATCACTGGCCACATTTATCAAATGTTTATACCTATACCGTGCTAGACATGAAGTCAGGCTACACATTTTCTTACTTTCCTTACTCAGTGCAAGTTTGAGGACTTTAGACCTTAATTTTATGTTCTTTCCCGTACTTTGAAGGTCAAAATTAGTGCGTTCGTGAAAATATCTAATTACAAATCTTTATTGTGATATCGTGATGTTTAGATTACCGACATACACACCAAACACGCGACTTGTGACGTATTCACACGTATTCTAATAAATCGTTGTTAAAAAAATGTGGAAAACAAAAGGTTATCTACGTAATAAAATTAAGACGAATGTTTTTTTTTAAGTTTCATTGTAGTGGTGGTGGATTTTTTGTGGTAAGTAATTATTTTATTTTTTAAATTCAATTAACTAACATTTGTCTAGGCCTATATTTATAGAAGAGTGTAAATTACCTACCAAGTTTTTGAAATTCTGTTACGCAATTAGAATTACGTAGGTCATGCAATGTTCCATGACAGAGTAAAGTACTAAGTTATTGTAGGTACTCATAAATAAAGGGCTGACGAGCCTCCACGCTGAAACCAACAAGTAACAAGTACTGTAACTGTGGCACGAAACATCAAACGTTGCCGAAGTAATTTATGAAACTTTTTTTCCAATTTGTGCTTCCCTTGTAAATGATAAATGTGTTGCTATACTGCTTGTCAGACCATCAAGAAACTCTTGTAATTAATTACGCTGAAATAACTAGTAATTAACGTAGGTAATACTTAAAGAAATTATCATACGTTTTTGTTCTTCTTCAATGATTAGATACTTACCTAATTGCATTTCTGAAGTTACAAGCTCCTTTTAAAAGGACCTGTAAATATTAACCTGCAACTCGTTCGTTAAAAAAGCACCAGCCCAAATCTTAATTACTTTATCAAACCGTCATAAAAATACTCGGAACGATAAAATTTGACAAACATTGACGCGACTTAAACAAAAACTTGCTGAAATGACGCACAGCCTGTTTTGTCCGTAGATACCCAAATAAAAATAAGAAACGGGGTTAATAGGACATCGCAGATTTAATCTTTTCCAGATATATAGGTATATTTTGTAAATACATCATTAATTTAACTGATGAAACAGACTCGTAAGAGCGATATATATTTACAAACACATACACTAGTGGTTACGCGACCAAACGGGGAAGTTCTTGTAAATGTCGACGCGTACATACTCGAATAAGCTACGACAATTACTCGCATAAGCTATTTTTCGAGAACGATACATGCCTCATATCACATCCCGTGTGTTCTAAAAATAAGAAGGATCTAACATTAACGTTTAAATGTACGTGAAGTATCGAATGTGAGTGGCACGCAATTTTTATAGCACGATCGTAATATTTTTATGTGCCTGCTTCATGAATATATTTTCATAGCTGTAAATAAGACATCTTTATATACATCGCAGGTATATAATAGTGCGAAGAACTTCCATACCCAATAAATATCTAAGAGCATGTTTATGAGAGAGGATGCTACGCGCAACGGTTTCCTAAAACTTTAGTATGAGATCTAGCCGACTTCCGTAACCTTTATTTTAGACTTGCAATAAAAATCTAAATCTGTAGTGTAGTGAGTGCTATTGTCGGTAGACATCGCGTGCGCTAGTAAACTTCAGTCTGCCACTCAAAAAGTGTGTAAACACACAGCTGCACCGCAAGGCGCTAACGTATAAATTGCGAAAAAGACTCGGCCTCGGGCTAACTAAATCCGACCTATAAGTCATTCAATTTAGTCTCACTCTGAATCTTTGTGCAATGAACGATCATTGAAAGAATTGGCGACTGCTTAATCGTGTTTTAAAACGATCCGTAGCGTTGTAGACGACATGCCAAGTGCGGGCGGGCGGGCGTCGAGCGCTGGGCGGGCGGGTTTGCGCAAGCGCGGCGGGGCGGGCGGCGCCGGTGTGACGTGCCGGCTCAGCTGACGCCGCGGCTCGGCGGCTCGTGACGCGTCGCCACGCATCGATCCCGCGCGTCCGTGCGAATATCTGCCGGTGCCGACTGCCGGATAATACCGCGGCCCTCCCGCTAGTGAGCAACGTGTTATCCGCCTGAGAGTGCACGCTTCGTGCACTGTTTACCTAAATACCGATGATGGTGCGACGCAGCGGACGATACACTGTTAACTGGCGAGGATTTAAGGATTTCGCCTTTGGAAATAAGCCCCCCGACGAAGGTGAGTTTTAGACCGCAGACGTTTTAGTTTATACGATAGATCTTAATTCATAGCATAACCTCAAAGTGCGATTATATGTATAAAGTACGGCAAACAATTTGAATAGTGAGAAATTCTTGAGGGTTTCAGTCCTGAATAACATCGTAAAATTGTGTGCAAAGCATCAGAAAATTACGACAGTATTGTATAGTTGAGTGAACTTATAGAATTCGAGCGGATCTGCCAAATTGGAATCTTACACCATACTTCATCAATTTTCTAATAAATAATAGTGCGGATCTGAAGTAAACCTCGGACATAATGAACGCTACGTTTTCATGAACTGAGATCAACAATAGAACATAATAAATGTCAGTATTATCTGTATGAACCTGGCACCTACCCATATTATCTAAAGCAAGTACATACTCAATTAATTTGTTGTCGATAGATTTAATAACCATAATAAACAAATATTGAATGCCAATCTGTTTACATAATAAACATGGGTAATTATTATTTAATAATAACGAGGTAGCTACGTAGGAATTGAAAAAGAATCCTACATCCGCTACGTATTTGCGAAAAAGTTTTTCCTGCTATAAATGTTTATTACGTTATGTAACGTACTTACTATGACGAATAATTCAGCAAGTGGTTCTCAAACAAAATATGTTAGTACCTACCCATCGCATTTTTTTATTGAGAGATTCATTGTAACCGAGATATTATTTGTTATTAATATCCTAGGTGCAGCTATGTATTTTATTATTTACTGTACCTGTACGTATTTACCCACGACAACAAGACTTCAACCAATGTCAAAACATGAATACTTTTGTTATGACATTCATGTGAAAACGTGTATGATTGAAATCATAAGATATGTGTGGTATTTGTAAGAAATAACTATTATTTTAAACACCGCGTTGTTTAACGTAAACAGCAGTCGGAAGTTGTAATCTACTATTTCTTAGACAAATAATGGTCGAATGCTAAAACATTAGTCTTAAGGTTTAGCTAAATTAAGCTCCAGACATGTTACTCGTTAGCTTAGATTGGTCATGTAGATAATATTTCGATCGAACTTAATTTCTTGGCGCAGGAAAGCTTGTAGACTAGACGTCGCTTTGTGTCAAAATGAATAACCTATTATAAATATTATTGAATTAAAGAAAATGAAGTAAAGAATTTTTAAGTAAGTGTAGATAGATAAGGTTTTAATCTGCCATCTGTGGTTACATACAATTTAGAATTATACACTAATGAATTTGATTTCTTCTTAAGTGACGAATCATTACGATGATAGGCAACTTAAGAGATGGTTATGGTATTCCTTATACGTTAATATATGCTAAATATTAAACTTATCGCATATCACAAAGAAAAGATAAAAATAAATAATCGAAGCTCAGTACTCTCGCTGCGGGTATAGGAAGTAAGTACTCACAAGTTCATTCAGGTATGAGGTAACACTGGGTTACTGGGGCGCATGAAAATTCACGAATAAGGATTCCTGTCGCAAATACTGCAGTGACTGCAGCAGTGGTATACAGCTGCGTTAGGTCACTAAATCTTAGGAACAATGAGTGCTAGAAATTGACTCCCTAGAATGAAAACCTCGTAAGTGTATAAAACTTAACTTTTGTAAAGAAAGGTTTGTAACGTCTTCTTCCTTGAAAGACGTTAACATTTTTTATTTAAAAAAAAGGTTTTTACTCTAAGACGACGAAATACAAGGTCCTACACGATCTCAAATGCTATTGCTTCACTGCTGTACTGTCCAAATGAGATCGTTAGATATCGTTCTCAAAGTTTGGGAAGCTGCCCTAGTTTCTGTTTTTGAATTTTGTGTCGGCAAATGAGAATTTTTAATGCATCTCTTATCATAAATTAAGAGTTCTGGCATAACAGATCAGAGTTGTCTAAATCTAAAAACCTCAACTTTCTTAATTCTTACCTGATATAAAACTAAGCAAGCAAATACGTTTATAGTGTTATCCCTTCATGCACGCAGATATGCTGCTCATATACTTTACCAACTACTTAAACGTACATAGCTTTAGCGATTCTGATTTATGCCAGCCGTCCTGATTTCCTTGTGCAGCTGTAATAGGTACCAACTGCACATTTGTTCACGCTATACTTATGAATAATACATCCGTATGTGTTCATTTTCAGCAACATCGCGTGTATGATATCCGCCCAGTGCAGTATTGCAATTAGCCATATTAATTTATACATTCATCATGAATTCTTGCATGTGTAGACCTTCTTATATGTACATTTAATTTGAATTTTTAGAAGATAAGTTATAGCAGCATACAGTAATTTTATCAAAATTGCTTTGTATATTTATCTACTTTTTATATTTAATAGTTTAATTTTGCAAGCCTTAGGTATGGTAGGATATGGTCAATGCTCATTTTGTTAAATAATATAGGTGAGATCCACATATACCTACCCATATTCGCAAAAATAAATATTTTTTTTAAGTTTTAGGTACGATATTTAGGTAGGTAACATTCTTAATTCACTTAGGTACCCAAAAACTTTGAATACTAGATTTACCTACAAGGTTTTGGCTAAACGCATGAGACTCAGATCACATATAATTAAGGATCTTATGTTCCTAAATATGCTCAAACGGGTCTTCACATGACGTTTTTCTCGTGTAGCCTTACCAACTGGATGGGTGTTCCTATTTATTAACGTCTCAGACTAGGTACTAAATAAAGGATATGGGCACTCGCACTCGTATAACGTAGTTACCTACTTAATCCTTCAGCGAACTTTAGTAGTAGGACATCAATATTATCCTTGTGAAAACTGCTACCGTGCTTTTTCCCACTACGTTCTCGAGTTCGATTCCCGAGTCATAAATAAATCATTGTCATAAAGGATTTAGAATATTTCACAAAGCAACTCAGAGGCAGGGAGTTGGCAGTAGTTACAACAACTCCTGTGGGACGGTTGAGTGGAAACAGTTCCTAAAATTCCATGAAATAATTCTTCAAGCAGCTGTAGGCTACCTATTTTACTGAAGCAACGAAATGTTAATTTTCAATACATTACGGCATTCGATCTACCTAAATACCTGACCCGGAATCCGGAGACGATTAGAATCTTAACATAAATATTTCCTGCAACAAACATTTGAAAAAACGTAACATTTCTTCAAGGTACTCTGAACCTCGTTTCGTTTAATAATAGCTTTAGAACATTAGCACACAGACAAGTAAATAAACAGCCTTGTATCGTAATCTCACACATCTTTTTCATTGATAGAGACCTACAATCTGTTTTCACCTATCAATCAATCGGTAGATTCTAGAACATAAATATTAAGTAACCCCTTCTCAAATAGCCAAGGTATGTTCGGAGTTAGGAAAGAAATATGACATCTGTCTACACAAGTTATTGATAAAATACGAGGAGGTGGGCAGGCATAGAAGCAGGTATTCGTGAGCCATGGCCTTTTATAGTTTTATGTACCTGATACATGTATGTATTGGTATATGTATGTAGATATGTGAATAATGTTGCTATAGGTTTGTGCTTCTAAAAAATCAATGGTTCACAAAGACATCGACAAAGGTTCCCTAATGATATGCTACCGTATTAAATGCCACGCATCGTGCTAACGGAGTGTGACATGGATTTAATGTCAATAAAATGTTAGGAAGGTAAAAAGTTTACCTACATTGTACGGTGAATATAGGTAGGTACCTATTTTGACCTGCACTATTTTAGTTGGGTTGACTTATCAATATTCGAACTAAAACCGATTTCTTTTATTTTAGAAAAGGAGGAGCAGAAACCTGAAGAAGATTTAGCTAATCATGAAGTAATATTTTTGAAAAGTATAGTTGAGAGTCCAGATTTTGCAAGGAAATGTGAGGTAAATAAATGATGATTTGTTCTAACTTAAGGCTTAGCTTAGTCATGATGTGATAGCCTCCCGGGGTGCGGTATCTATGTACATAGTACTTAGCTTATGAAAGCGAATTTCCAAATTATTAATAATTAAAATTAATAAGTACCTACGAATCGTGCTAGACGAGCATTAGGTACCTACCTCTTCTCATACTATCATTCTACAGACAGTCTGATAAAACGTAGGTACTTTGTTTGCACAAAAAAGTTAAAACTTCACATTACGACGACGTTACGAGGTCAACGGTTCCACAGCCTACATTATTGTTTTCCTTCCTTCATCATTGACTACAATAAATCAATATTTTTTTTACCTGTTACTGTTTAAATTATAAAAAAACTAGCTTTTGCCCGCGACTTCGTTCGCGTGGAATAGTGATTTTTGGTTTGACCAATAGATGGCGCTATATGTCCGAAATAAATTTTATTTTTATTTTTATATTTTTTTGTAATAAAAACTATCCTATGTCCTTTCTCAAGTTCCAAACTATGTCTGTACCAAATTTCACACAAATCGGTTCAGTAGTATAGGCGTGAAGAAAAGACAGACAGACAGACAGAAAGACAGACAGACAGACAGAAAGACAGACAGACAGAGTTACTTTCACATTTATAATATTAGTTAGGATAATAAGTCCTCTCCTGTTCTATTGCTGTACTCTTCTAATGCTAAACGGTGTGCGTTTCGGAACAAAGAACGGTTTCACTCTCCCCTTTGAGCTGACAGACACAGTAATGGGGCAACACAGCCGCACAGAGTTCGAAACACATCACGTAACTTTAAGCATTATGTAAAAGACATAAGGTTAAAAATTATATGTCACTGCCTCCATTGATAACTGTCAAACATACTAGTGGGAAAACAAGATTTTGTGAAATCGTGCGATACGATACGTTTGGGTGTGTTCATTTGTTACAACAAAAACATATTTAGTACATAAATGTAGTTGTTTTCTGCTACTTGCCCCAGTATTACATAGTAAATAGTTTATTTGGTTCTTATTAGTAATGCAACGTGGTGTCTGCACGATAATATCGTAGTTTTCATTCAACAATTTAACGACAACAAGTGCCACGCCTATAAATGCTCGTAACTCGTATTTTGGAGTGCCAACAGCCGTTCCTGGGTTCTATTTTAATTACTGGTGAGTGTTGTTATTACAGTCTATCGATTCGGAGGAGGACTTGATCGTAAAACCAGTCTCGTTGGGCAACGTAAACATCATACGATCACTAAGCGAGTACCGTGGCAACAATATACGGACTATTGAACAAGCCGAACTCGCTATAATTGTGTCCAGGGCACACTTTAAGGTAGGTACGCTCCTTCCAATATTAGCCAGCCTTCAGCGACGTGTTTACAAAGTAAAACAAATATTTATTGCATGCTTTGTTATGTTGATGATGCTAGTAAAATCAGATCGTCAAGGGATATAACAGAACTTGTTATTGTAGAATGAAGTAATAAATTAAATTGTGTTGTTAAAGTCAATGATTACCATGGATACTAAAAGCTAATTAACAAAACAAACAACTGTTAACAAAGACTTCTTTGTTTTATGTGCCAGATATTGTCCAATAAGATCTAATTTGACTTTTTATTTCAGGCTTTAATAGAGGCTCATGACCAAATAGGTGCAATTTGGCTAGACAGAGGTTCTGGTATTGATGAGAAGCCACCGCTGCCTGAGTTAGAAGGGGAAAAAGACACGGCAGAAGGTGCTAACGGTAGTACTGAGGAAAACGGTGACATGCCTGTTGAGACTGTGAAAGTTGTGGGGCTCAGGAAAGTTCCTGGGCAGCCTTTAGGATTAACTGTAAGTATCAACGCATTTATTATCAATTTACTTTTGATGATATAATTACTATTTCATATAATTATTCTTATCTGTTTGCCAAGAACAACTTGTGATATTCACATGGAAAAGCCTTTGGAAATTTACATGCACTCTAATATTACATAGACTAATCTGAATTTGACAAACCTTTTATGAACATGAATTAATAGTAATATCTTATAATATTCCTTAAAATTTGTCAACAGGTAACAACAGACGAGCATGGCCAACTCATAGTAGCTAGAATATTAGCAGGCAGTGCTGCCGCAAAACAAGCACTAGTATCCGTAGGAGATGTATTGTTAGAAGTAGATGGTGTCCATATAGACTCTGAAGACCAGCTCAAGGAGGCCGTAGCTAAGCCCAATGACAGGATCACACTGAAAGTTGGGCCCAACCTCAAGGAGAAGACTGCTCAGTTAACTAATAAGTTAAGTGTGAGTATACAAATTCTAGTTGTAATCATAACTATTAGATTAAATCTATACTAATATTATAAAGCTGAAGAGTTTGTTTGTTTGTTTGAACGCGCTAATCTCAGGAACTACTGGTCCGATTTGAAAATTTCTTTCAGTGTTAGATAGCCCATTTATCGAGGAAGGCTATAAGCTACTTTTTATCCCGGTACGGGAAGTAGTTCCCACGGGATGCGGGTGAAACCGCTGGCAGAAGCTAGTTACATATATTTCTTTACTAGCTAAATAAAAGCTTATGCCAAACCTCACTATTTACATAGATGGCTAAATCTAGGATACATGAAAGTTAAAATTCTTAAAGCAAAATTCTTTACTTTGTTATTAATTCAGTTTATATACTGGAAAGCTAGTAATTGCTGGCTTTATAATTCAACAAACCTTTGTTTTCAGTGCTACATGAGAGCCCTGTTTGACTACAACCCTAAGGAAGACACCCTGTTGCCATGTAAGGAAATTGGACTGGAGTTCAAAAGAGGAGACATTTTACAAGTAAGTTCAGCATATTTCAGACCCAAAACTGAATAATTTTAATGTATGTATAATCAAAACGCTATGCTAATTTAAACTTCATTCTCAATTTCCATGCCATTTTGATTATATTAAAAAAATAATAATTCTAGGTGTTTGAAAATATAATTTATATAACCTTCTCCTTTGGTAGTAGTCTGCCAAAAAATAAATAATAGTAATAATTACTCTTCAGGTATCAGATCGCAAGGACCCTAATTGGTGGCAAGCGAGTCACGTGGAGAACCCCGACACAGTTGGACTGATACCCTCACCTGAGCTGGAGGAGAGACGGAAGGCATATGTCGCTCCTGAAGCTGACTTCGTGCACAAAATCAGCATCTGTGGTGCAAGGGTGTGTACCTCTTAAAAAAATGCATTTTTTAACTCATTACTTGTATTGACCAATCGATAATTTTGTTTATACATGCTTTCACAATGAAAGCACTAAACTAATTAGGATGAAATTTAATGCAAAAATACTTGCATGTACATACATAATTACATACATAAATAAAAATATTGAATGGGAGTTCGTAACCCCTGGACCACAATCATTGTACCGAGAATCGTCCAAAATCGGCACTTCTGAATGACTAAACATAATGGACTTTGTTTACAATGCTGCCTTTCATTGTCAATTTATGAATCAAAGGTTTCTCACGAACATTTAACGTCAGCGATATTTGTTACATTGTTATGATGCACAGACGTGTCAAGTTTACCAATACGCTTTTGTTCCGGATTTTTAATAAAATGCTGTAATAATGAGTCACTGTGCATTCCTAAGGGGCTCTTATTACAAGTTGTCTAGACATAAAAACGTATGACCGAAAGATTTAAATACAAACAACGGTAAGTCATCGCCCACTACCAACCCACGTGTGTTTGGACACTTCTAAATATTGAGATGACTAATTTCAATAAATATAAGCTCATTACTTTTGCTGACAAAAATAGTGTCTACACAGTACTTTTCTTATTAATCCTCCTCGACATTACGAGTTAAAGTAATCTGTTCAAGTAAATGCAAGAAGTAAAATTCATTTTAAAGTGTTATAAGTACTCTCTCCAGTAGTCTCCAGTCTTGAAGAAGTATTTTAAGTA
Organism: Helicoverpa assulta; assembly: GCA_963856015.1. Taxonomy (NCBI): domain Eukaryota; kingdom Metazoa; phylum Arthropoda; class Insecta; order Lepidoptera; family Noctuidae; genus Helicoverpa; species Helicoverpa assulta. Next base: position 4,965,825 of record CAWLCW010000008.1, read on the forward strand.
CCTAAACTTCTTTCCGCGTTATCTAAACAACGTAACAGTTCTGGAGAATCGGTCATCCGTGGAAATGACGGTTGAAATCGATTAGTGAAGAGGTTAACGATTTCACTTTATTGTTGAACAAGACCGCCCACGGCTTATTTTGTATAACTTTATACTAAAAAATCTGTTGTTCAACGACCTCCCAAAAAGTCCCAATAGGTACAGAGACATCATAATAGAGATTTACTTATGTACGAACTTTGACACCCACTATCAAGGCAAGAGGTTCTTAAGGTTCTTTCCCCATATTGTCTACTAGCTTCTGCCAGCGGTTTCACCCGCATCCCGTGGGAACTACTTCCCATACCGGGATGAAAAGTAGCCTATAGCCTTCCTCGATAAATGGGCTATCTAACACTGAAAGAAATTTTCAAATCGGACCAGTAGTTCCTGAGATTAGCGCGTTCAAACAAACAAACAAACAAACTCTTCAGCTTTACCTATAATATTAGTATAGATGTATCAGCCTTCGTCTTATTCATCGTATACACGTTATAAGTAAGATACAATATGTATTTCCTGTGTTGGTATCGTATATTACAGCGCTTTCACGAAAGCCTATTTGCGCGACTCAGCCTTCTGAGCTTCAAAGATATGTCGCTCGGTCTTCAACGTCGTCTTTAATACCAGTACCTAGTTGTCACATACTTGTGAACCCGCGGTACGAATCGAGCAATGTCGCTTGAAATAACCGAGCGAAAAATCTGCCAGTGTGAAAACGCTGTGTTATTCGAAATCTTATTAAGATAGCAACATTTTGGGAACATGAGGTGCAGGATATGGCCCATAATAAGTCAACCATTGTAAGCAGCCTAAACTCACCCTCCATTTATTTACAACAGATATCCAAGAAGAAAAAGAAGTTCGTATACGAGTCACGGTCCAGTGTGCAACTAGAAGGCGCTGAGTTAGCGTTGTACGAAGAGGTAGCAAGGACGCCGCCGTTCCTACGCCGTGTGCTTGCCTTAGTCGGTACCCGGGGTGTGGGCAGAAGGACTATCAAGAACCGCATGATTCAGGAACATCCGGATAGATTTGGAGCTGTTGTGCCTCGTAAGTTTAATTACTATTATTTACGTATTTACTACGTATTTTTTATACTTACTGTTCTTCTGTCAGCCGATTGTCAAGGAAATGGTATTTGGACCCCATTTTTTGGGTTTTACACTCAATTTCTAATTTAATTTTACATAACAAGGAATTTATTTAACCAAGAGGCAATTTTTCGATAAACCATCAACCATAGCTACCCATGTCTTTTCAAAAGCAAAATGGTTTTTGTCAGCAAATTAATGAACGAGTCTCGATTTAGTTGAAATTGTTGTTTCAAAAAGCCCAACCGTTTCCACCACTTTTGTTTCTACAACATTCTCCATTCCCGCAGACACATCCCGCCCTCCCCGGCCGATGGAAGAGAACGGCCAGTCCTACTGGTTCGTGTCCCGCGAAGAGATGGAACGCGACGCCCACGCCGGCCGCTTCCTGGAGTACGGCGAACATAACGGACATCTCTACGGGACTCATCTCGACTCTATAAGGGCTGTTATGAAGGATGGTGAGTTTGGAATTTTCTGGCTTGAGTAGTTGTCGGTTTAATTGAGTGGTGGATCTACCGTATTGGCTATCCTTCTCTGAGGTATTATCTTATTTACTTGCGCTATGGACTTACTTATGTTATTTCTTCTGACCCTTCCGTACTACACTATGTTCTTCCAGTACATAATACTTCCTACCTATGTACATCGTTAATGTGCAACAATGTGCTTCGTTAATGTAAAATTAAGGTATTATGTAGTCCCCTATGTTCTTCCTTATGAAGATCCTTATGTACTCTCCTCCCTTAAGTACATATTCAGCCATATTGGATGGCCCTTGCATATACCGTGCCAGCAGTGTAAAATACGATAACTACACTAAGCTTTATCCTACAGTTCATAAATTTATTGATACATCAATCCTAAATATTACAAACATATTTCCAGGGAAAATGTGCATTTTGGACTGCGCGCCCCAATCTCTGAAACTGCTGCACAACAGCGGTGAATTTCTTCCATTCGTAGTGATGATAGCGGCGCCTGGCATCGAACAACTCAGGAATCTCACTTACGCCTCTAATCGCAACTTAACGGTAAGAAATATACTTTAAAATTGTTTGCATAGAGATTATGTGTCCCTATAGTGTCGTATAAGTAGGTCATATGATTTATCATTTTGGTTTTATCTAAATTATTTTTTGTTATAGGCAACCCTGCTTGCCTTGGACGTTCTTATTATTAGATTTTTATTCCCTGCTTACAAGGGGTAAATTTTTAAAAATAGATATTTAACTATGTTCTAGGCAACCCTGCTTGCCCTGGTTGTGCTTGCAAGGGGTGTTATTATTTTTAATAGATTTTTTATTATTCTGTAGAGCATGTTTAAGTATCTCCCGATGTTTTTTGTATGAGTTGTCATGCATCTGACATTTGTTGTGCACGCGTAGTTCGACAGGCAGAGCTCCATCCGCTACAGTTCCCGCCGCGCGCGCACACTCGAGTCTCTTGCGTCGCTCTACGAGGTAAGTTTTTGTTATATTAGTGCACGTTTTCAATCTTTTCTATATTATTATCTACCGTCCTATTTATTGGAGGTTTTTTGTACTTGGAGTTAAATTCAAGAAATACAGCACTACAAACTAGCATACTATCAAATATTACTTTCATGGAATAACATAATTTTCGTTTCGTCTTGTACCCTCCAATAAAATCAATCAAACGCCAAGACTTTATTATTTCATTCATTTACTTACACACAGGAAGAAGACATGAAACAAACGCTAGAAGACAGCGCCCGCATTCAGAGGCAGCATGAAAAGTACATAGATCTTGTGATCACAAACAACAATGCTGATACGACTTATTCTAAAATAATGGACGCTTTGCACTCACTGTCTACCGACCACCAGTGGGTACCAGTTAGTTGGATTTACTAGCATTACTAAAATATGTTTCAAAATGCGCATTTTCTATTGCGCTTGCGGCCTCGGCTACGCTAGCGTCGCCATCGACAAATATTCGTCTTCCCGCACTGAATTAGTTTAGCGTCAAAATATTTTAACATATCTGAGCTTCGACGACGTTGTCAAAATCTTTTAAAGCGGTTTCAAACTAGCCGATCAACTTTCAGTAAAACCGATGTTTCTAGCATAAGGCGTTATGTTTAAATACGGAGTCTATAAAGAAGCGTATTTGCAGACCTTCACAATATAATCACAGTAACATCACTTTCTTTAAATATGCATTTAATATCGCCTACAATGGTAATGCTGCAATTTTTTAAATAAAACCTTAATTATAAGAATGAAGTATACATCACAAGGTTGTTAAAATATGACCTTAAAATATTAAGTTTTTGAATTTAGCCTAAATTACGTGCGGAAGTATTTCAGTGTGCCACTTATGAACTTTCTTAAAGAATTAATAAAGCTATTTATTTAAACAAGGCATTCCAATTAATTAAATACGACATTATGTTACCATTGGTAATGTTAGATAACAGCTATACATGTAACTGTAACAGTTATTCTTTAAAAATGTTCAACTGTAGGGTAATTATTGTTACGAACGCTGCTCATCGGTCAACGCCTCAATGGACTGACGTATGAATAAAAAGTAAAGAAAATTCAGTAGCGAATTTTATGTAATAACGAAATTATTCAATTATATTCCCACCTGAGGTATTGAGCATCGCATTAGTATGTGTAAGTCTTATTGTGCAGCTGTATGGCCTAAATGATAAGTATGGAGTATATTTTGTACGAATTAAAAGATGTTTGTGGTATAAACTTCTTGCTTTTAGTTAATGTAAGATATATGCATTTCTGTTAAGCTGCATCACACTGCCGTTTATAGGAATTATTGTTTTGAAATACTTTAAATCGGAATAATAACATCACGCAAAATCACATCACATTTTAAACAAAAGTATTACAGCAATTCTACAATTATTTCTCATATATTTTTTTTAATCGAGAGATTTATTCACTAGGAAAAATATTATTGTGTAGTAATTTGTAACGATAAGGAAACACGAAAATAATTCTAATTGTAACAACTGATAGGTAATAATATTAGTTGGTAAGAATATTTTTTCAATTATATTAAGTTAGTATTTGTATGTATATTTCTGTAAAGTAGGAAACAAGACAAGCTGGTTAGTTCATACAGAAGTGTATTGCATTATACCGATTGTATTAAGGTGCCGAAATATGGCAGCTTCAATTTTTGCTTACATTATTGTATCACTTATTAAGCGTTTATTGTGAACCTAGCTTGTACTTCATTAAGAATCTCACATTCCGTCCATTTTCTTTTGTTATTTAGCTATAAATTGTATTGTGTCAAGATTTATTCAATATACATTATGTAACTACATTGCTTCATTTTATTTCAATGCTTTATATGAATAAAAACTACGCATTTACTCTTGAATATTTTATTATTAGTTCTTCAATTTGTATTTTCTACTCCTTTTAAATTTAAATACCACAACTACTGGTTTGGCTGGCGTGTAGCATTTTTATGATGGCGTACTGATGTCTTGAATATATTGGGATCAATATGATTCAGCCCAGTTTCACTTGCAACAGTTATCAAGTTAGGCTCTATTTCCGATTTTTCCAGCAAATGGGGAGCTAGCAGTAGGAATAATTGCTGTAACAAAAAGTAATTACATGCATTATGTAAAGTGATATAAATAAATAGAACCTGCCTCTTGTGACGAGGTTGAACTTACTTCTGCCCAAGGTATTAGAGGTAGATTAGCAAAGGCAGCTTGCCACCCAGGCAGACCTAAATGCACAAGTGCCATTCTAAAATAATGAGTAAAAGAATCCGCTAGCCAGCCCCAGGCGCCCTCTCGTGTCGCTAGCCACACTGACCACATCCCTCCAGTGTACACCAAGCAAATCTGCAAACAGAATTTTGCTAAATCAACTTTTTTATAAATTTGCATATTTGTTTATAATTGATCTAACATGGATCCTAAGAAATTACTTTGTGGACTATTATAGTTGCAAAAATTTTAAGGAAAAGGCCCACGTTGGGCCCCAAATTACCTTTCCAATAGTTCTGCATGTGTCCAACTCAAAGACTTTGCTTTTAGTATTAAGTACTGGTCGAGGCCCATTATGCTGTCTCGTCATTGCGAAATCTAACAGATCCTTCAAGGCAGGTGAAAGGCACAATTCGTTCAAAGAGTTGACTCGGATTGAGCCAACCGGCAATATTTCATCAGCTGTAAGAATAAACGTAAGTTTGTGCACACCGACCGTGCCAAATATTTTTTCAATTTATGTTACAGACTACAACTCGGAACAAACAGAGGCATTGTCTGATCGTGTCAAGTTGTTGCTTTTTAGGTGAATAAGTAATTGTTAAGCCAGCTGGGTGCAGAGGGGAAGTTCACTCCACTGCTAACAGTACCTCTACTACATTTTATACATAGTAAATTTTTACCGGAATATTTATAATGCCATGTTAATTGAAATCCATCGCTTGAAGCATAAAAGTTACGTAGGTCCTCGGGAAGTAAGGCTGAATGTCTCTGTTCCCAAGTAGACAGAGCTACACGGTCACAAGGAGGTCTGCGCTCTACACTGACATTACAAATTCTGGGGTCCGCCTCTGGAATGCGTTTAAACACTGAGATTACATACATGAAAAAAGACATATTTGAAAAAAAACTAATATATTTAAATGTATAGAAATCGTCAGATTACTCTTCAGAATATTAATATTTGTGCGGCTGTATATTTTAAAACACTTGTGCCTGAAAACTAATTTTGACAACCGACGGTGCTTTGCATGTCTGATGTCACTGTCAAGTGTCAATTTATTCGGTTTCCTCGCATGGTAAATAATCTAACCTATTCGCATTTCTAACTTGAATAATCAAAATTTACTAAAATAAAGTACTAAACAGTATTACCAATTCAATTGTAATTTGGTTTAAAAATGACCAATTCTACTGCTGGTGTCTGTGCTATAAAGGAAGAATTTGTAATTCAACGACCGGTTAAAAACAGTGCTGAAGATAGCATTAATTCTAATTCTAAGCGTAAATTAGACGATAACAACGAAGACGATGGCGATATCGACAATAAAAAACCTAGAACTGGTGAAGATGAGGATAATAAATTCAACAAGCCTAAGAAAAGGGGTCAGAATAAGGCTCGCCCAAAAACATACAGAGATAACAAAGAAGATAAGGCATGCCCTTCTATAGTAAATGTTGAATCACCAGAATTTTTGAACCCGTGCCAATATACAAACTGTAAATACATTCACAATCCACTTGAATATTTAAAATCAAAACCTAAAGACCTCGGTGAAACATGCCATTTGTATGAAACCCGAGGCAAATGCCTCAGGGGCATAGCTTGTCGCTTTGGATCTAGTCACATTACTGCGGAAGGCTTCAATAAAGTTGACTCAGATAAGTGGAAACAGTGGAAAGATGACACTAAAAACACCATTCAACCACCACTTCAAATAGCTCTTCAGAAAAGAAAATATGATTTTAATTTATCTGAAAAGCTTATCAAACACATGGATAGAAGAAAAAAACCCACTGATAAGGAGTCGGTCGAAAGTACTGAAGAACCAAAAGATATTCCCAACGACAATGGTGAAGAAAAATTCAACAAATCCAGTGGTGCTGTTACTGATGAAGACCTTATTAAATTATTGCCAAGGGAAAGGAAAACCATTGATTGGAGGGATAAACTGTACCTGAGCCCATTAACAACAGTCGGAAATCTGCCTTTCAGGAGAATCTGTAAGGAGTATGGAGCTGACATAACATGTGGGGAAATGGCCTTGTGTGAGTCTCTGCTGAAAGGTTTGAAACAAGAGTGGGCATTAGTCAAACGCCATGAATCAGAAGACTTATTTGGGGCACAAATATGTGGAACTAATATTTACACTATCACAAAAGTAGCACAGCTTCTACAAGAGAATACTGAGCTTGACTTCATAGATTTGAATCTAGGGTGTCCCATTGATTTAATTTATAAAAAGGGAGGTGGCTGTGGAATGATGCACAGATTGAATTCATTGGAGTCATCTGTACGATGTGCTTCCAAAATACTCAGCATACCTTTTACAATTAAAATGAGGACAGGTGTATACCAAGATAAAAAAATTACACATACAATTGTACCTAAAATGTCTGAATGGGGCGCATCTCTCATAACAGTCCATGGAAGGTCAAGAGAGGCACGGTACACTAGGTCTTCAGACTGGGAATATATTGAAACTTGTGCAAAAGCAGCAGCTCCCTGCCCTGTTTATGGTAATGGTGACATATTGAGCTATCAAGATTATGTAGAGAAAAGAGCAATAGCTCCTACATTACAAGGAGTCATGATTGGAAGGGGAGCACTTATCAAACCTTGGATATTTACTGAGATTAAAGAGCAGAGAATTTGGGATATCAGTAGTAAGGAAAGATTTGACATATTAAAGAAATACACTAACTATGGTTTGGAGCACTGGGGCTCTGACACGCAGGGTGTAGAAAACACGCGTCGATTCTTACTTGAATGGCTATCATTCCTGTACAGATATGTACCTGTTGGCTTGCTGGAACAACCTCCACAAAGAATAAATGAGAGACCACCATCATACTTTGGTAGAGATGACTTAGAAACATTGATGGCCTCAGGCAACTGTTCTGATTGGATCAAAATAAGTGAAATGTTGCTAGGCCCTGTACCTGACGGATTTAACTTCCTACCAAAACATAAAGCTAATTCATATTAGGGTATTATTTGTTATGAATATGGATAATTGATGTTATGTAAATAAATTATTAAAAATAGCATTTAGTCTTTAAATGAATATTATATCAGTATTTTATGGGAAAGTAGATATGGTAAGAAAGAATGTTACTTGTGAGATGACGGCAGATAGAAGAGTATGGAAGAAGAAAACATGCTGCGCCGACCCCAAATAAAATTGGGATAAGGGCAGGAGGATGATGATATTTTATGGGAAAAAAATATTTACTGAAAAGTAGCTAAGATAACTACTTCAATGTACCCACTATAATAGTAATTTCATTGGATACGTCATGTATGAGTAATTTCACCTAAAGGTAAAAGGGGTAGAAGTAGTTTTTGAAGTACAGGCATATTATTTCGAATAACTAATAATGAAATGTTTGGCTAAATCCTTGTTGTTTAACATACCTAAAAGCTTTGTTACTCCCAAAGTAATATTTTCATAAAAGGAGTCCTCCGATACTAAATCCACACAAAAACTCATAATATAATTTACAAAAACACTGTTTATAATGATTTTATGTGATAGTTTGCTGGCTTTATGTCCTGCCAAAAATGATTTTGAAATACAGATGCAATTTGATATTTTTAACCTTATCAGTTGTTTATTCAGTAACTATGACAATGAAACACATCAGTCGTCAAATAACCATCATAAAACAAAGCTCTAAAATATGCATGAGGGCGACGGAGAACATAACTCATTTTTTCTTCCTCCGTGGTAAGGGGGCGCTTCAAACTAGCGGATTATGCGTGCGGTCGTCTTTCGAGTGCGCAACATGGTTGCACATAAACGCCATGCATCGCTATGAAATACGAGCCCGCACGGTCGGTACGCCCGTTAGGTATTTTCTTATGCCGCGAGAAAGCCAAACCAAGTGAGTACGTACCTATATAGGAAGGGGCAGCACAAGCCGCTTTTGTACAAGCGTTCCAAGTTCCTACATACCTGAGTAGGCGCTCATACTATACTGTACTGCACGCACTGTACGCTTTCTCTCAAAAAAAAATCTAGGGCGTAGAAATAACTTAAAGGCGTAGGTACTGATATTCTTCTTCAACATGAGAAGTTCAGATGGAACCTGTGTCCTGAGAGTAAAGGGTAGTACAAAAGAAACTGCTCAAAATTAGTGGAAAACTTTAATTTCGTTCACATACGTTTTACAAGATACAATTCACTAGTCAAAGATTCTTGGGAATAGATACCTACCTAAATAAAAATAATGTTTCTTTATAATAAGACGGTACATACTTAACGTAATCTAATATCTGATACAGCTAGAACTTAAAAGTGACCACAAAAGCACTTAAAACGCAAATGTAAACCAAATCCAAAGGATGTACAATGTATAAATAGATAGCTCAAAGCTATCATCAGAAACAACAAATGATATTAATGAGCCACTTATTTGCTTCTTTTTTACAACAATCATAGTACAAAATCAGCCAGTAAAAAATTGCTTTTCATTTAATATAATATTTTAGTTACTTTTGAAATTTTTAAACATTTGATGCTATATTCTTAGCTAACATTAAAACAGTGACATTTTACTTCTATATACAAAATGTATGTGACAAATAATTGCCTATAAGATAGTATTGCATATTATATCGAAAAATAGATTGTGTTAATGGATATACTGGCACTTTTTTGCATCTAAATGTTTATTGTTATAATTGTTCATTCTAAGACATCTATGTAATGTTTATTTACAATGCATAATTCCAGGGAGTCTACAGTGACAATTAGGAGAACACACATATTTGTAGCACTGCACTATGGTTGCACATCAATAAATACAACATGGAATGGAAATCAAATAGTCTGCGTCAAATCTTAAGTAACTAAGTTTCTTACTCCTTACATTCAAGTGCCGTTTAACGTCTTCTGCGTCGACGAGAGTCGCCATTGTATCCATTTTCTGTAAAAGAAGACATCCTATTTTTAAAATGCGTTTACAAACTATTTTTATTGACAAAGAGAGCACAGAATAAATCATACAACATTTTTCAGGCGTTCATAAATAAATGATTATATTCTTCGATCGACAGGCCACCGAGGCAGCTTGTTTCAGTGTAGTAATGTAAGTGGAGGTGTTAAAATAGGTGAGTTGGCATTGGTTTGAATATAACAAACCTCAGTCGTATTCATCGTCGGCGATTTCTCTGGCGGTCGTTATTGTACCCCACGGAGCCATTAGCCAGCGCACCGTTGGAACCCATCTGGTCCATACCGAGACCAAATGGCCGGCCTGGTCCCATATTTTGTGGACCATAATAATCCATTCTACAACCAGCATTGTTGTAACCTTCGCCAGTCTCGTCTCCTTGCATATTACTATTCTGCTTAATACTCTTAGATCCATAAGACCCGAACGCAGTAAAATTTGCGCCCTGCGGCCCAACAGCATCGACGCCGCTCGGAGGAAGCATGCGCGGCAAAAGGCTCCCGTGAGGTACACCGAGACCGCCAGAACTGTAGCCGCCGCCAGGCGGCTGGCCCAGCCCGCCGCCGTCACCCAGTCCTGCCGAGCCGAGACCTCCCGACCCAGCAGAATCTAAGTCGTCGTAATCCCGGCCTCTGCCGCGGCGCCGCCGATCGCGGCCGCGGGAGCGGGAGCCGGGCGGGCCGTCGGCGCCAAGGCCGCCGGACGAGCCGAGCCCGCCGCCCGAGCCCAGCCCGCCGCCGCTGCCGAGCGCGGCGCCGCCACCGGGCCCGGCGCCCGCCGACCCGAGCCCGCCGCCGGAGCCCAGTCCGCCCGCGGCGGGACCATAGCCGCCTGATCCACCGAGCCCGCCAGAGCGAGCCCCGCGTTTTCTGGAATCTGACTCGTGGCCACTTTGCCCAGGGCCCCTTTGCTCGTGACTGCCATTAGCCGAGGACTCTGAGGGCGGAGGGGGTGGAGGAGGCGGGGGCGGAGCTGCCCAGCCACCCGGTGGAAGCATGGCCGCAGGGAAATTCGGCATCATCATACCGTACTGATCGGCCGGAAAATAAGGAGGCATTGCAAAACCCTGCCCATTCATTGGGGGAGGTACACACATGTTCATTTGAGGATTAAGTGCCATCAGAGGCGGTATTTGATTTGGTTGCGGCATATAGCTGGCATTACCATTACTTACGGGATTATTTTGAATGTTTCTATCAGAGTGAGGAACGTTATTTTCAATGGGAGGGGTAGAGGGCCCTTTGCTAATGTGAGCGGATGGAAGCTGAGGACCAATAGGAGTCGGCAAAAGCGGTTTCGGCGTGGGAAGAAGAGCTTGGGGCGCCTGTTGTTGGCCCGAATCCGTAGAATTCTTCTGGGGGCTGCACTTGCCTGAACGAGAACGGCTACGCGAACGGGAACGGGAGCGGGAGTGACTTCTTGACGACCTCGACGACCGGCTTCGCGATGATCTGGACGAGCTGTGGCGTCTACGGCGACGGTCGCGGGAGCGAGAGCGTGTGCGGGAGCGGCGACGGCGCGACCGCGAGCGCGAGCGAGAGCGGCGTCCACGGCGGTATCTGCCGCCACGGCCTCGGTGTCCTAGCAGAAGCATAAATAAACTTTCTTAATAAGTCACTCATAATAAAAAAATTGCTGTGAAAATCTTTGAAACTAATAAGAGTGATATGATTCAAATTGTCCATAATTAACGACATTTATTATAAAATGCCAGTCTACTTACGTCTCCCACCTCCACCGCCGCGTTCAGCTAGCTCTTGTAATTTAGGATTGACTACTTGTTTCGCCTCTTTTAATACAGCTACGAGATCGGCTGCCTTAGCTGCATTTGATGGAGTGAAAAATGTATAGGCTGTGCCAGTTTTATTTGTTCGTCCTGTTCTTCCGATACGATGCACATAATCTTCAGAATTACTTGGGTAATCGAAATTTATTACGAATTTGACATCATCAACATCTAAAAACAAAGAAAATATTATATATAGTCCAACATTCCAAAGTAAACATGAAATAAACTCAGTAATTTAAAATACATACCTAAACCCCTAGCAGCTACATCCGTAGCAACTAGAATGGGAGCTTTCCCACTACGAAAATCTGTAAGAAAGTAAATGTGTTAGCACCTTCAACAAACCTAATAAACATGGTTTCATTGAATATTAAGAACAATGTCATGTCTCTATTTGAATGTTCTGACTCAACACAAGAAAAAAATGCTTTAGTTTCTACTTAGAACACAATCGATTAGTACTTAAAATTTCAGTAAATATATTCCAATGCTTGAATTTGAATGACACTTTTTTGAATCCTTACCCATTTCCAAACAACAGTGCATAATATTTTTGTAGTATTTACTACTATGAGAATAACCTTCACAAAACCGCATATAGCAAAACTATTTCAAATAAATTACTTTCATGGTCAATTGCAGGTATTATGTCGCTCCCACAATAATATCGGCAACGTTTTGTAAACCAAAGTACAATATCCAGTGTGACGAAGTCCAAGCTTAACGAAGTATGTGTTGCATCAGTGTCCTATTCAGTATTCATCTCACATTTTACCCCTTCTAGGCCACCAGTATGTTTATGCGATATAGATAATAGTATGATAATGAATAAATTAAATGATCATGGGTAACAAATAATATGTATAAGCATAGGCAATGTAAGTACATAAAAATAATTAAAATAATTCATAAGAAAAATAAAGATGTTGAATAGGAAAATGACATGACACATGTAACTATGTAAATGCAAATTGAGGGCAACCTTAGGAGGTTTAATGAGAGACGTAAAATATTTTATTCCATTCACTATTGTATTAGTAAACTTACTAATAATATCGACTCCGTCATATATCGCACAAAAAATTAAAAATTGAGAGCGAGAGATGATATGTCGGCCATCAGCACGAGGGGCGAGAACCGAGCGCCGACCACCGTGGTCGGGCGCGGCGCGAGCGCCGGCGTCCGACACCCGCGGGACTCGCCTAGACATGCCGCGAGATGCGCCGGCCGCCGCCGCGCCGCGCGAGAAGCGGCTCAGACTAGCCGCGGGAGCGGGTCAGAGTGCATAGGGCTTAGCCCCGACAACTAGAGGCGGGCGCGGTGCGGGCCGCCGTCGCCGCCGGACGGCTGGGCGGCGACGAGCCGCGCGCTGCCGCCCCGCCGCACGGCCGCAGCTCTCCACAGCCTGCACATGCAGACACGGGTTCAAACAATGTTTACTGGCTGCGCTACACCCAACGCGCTCGCGTCTTTTGTCCGACACCGCTTCTCGACAACCACTCGTGCTAGTTTTTTATATGAGTATCAGTAGTCAGTATACAGCACCAGATTCATATCAAAATAGTTTGGCTATTATTGTGGAGCTAGTGTTATATAAATTACTGTCAAAATAATAAATTTAATATTAAATCATCATAAGATCTGAAGTTTTTTTTTTAACTTTACCTTGTAAAACCCAATCACGTTCATTTTGTGACTTATCTCCATGAATACACACAGCAGGCCATCTAAAAGAAAATACAAGAATCAAGTCTGGAGTAAGAAAAATGACAAACTTATGCTATGATGTACACTTGGTTTTTTTTTCTGTTAATAGAAATTTCAGCCATAGTATACAAAGATTGCCATTTTATTAATTTTTTAAACAAATCATCATCTCCCGAGCCTTTTCCCAACTATATTGGGGTCGGCTTCCAGTCTAACCGGATTCAGCTGAGTACCAGTGCTTTACAAGAAGCAACTGCCTATCTGACCTCCTCAACCCAGTTACCCGGGCAACCCAATACCCCTTGGTTAGACTGCTTACTGGCTTCTGACTACCCATAACGACTACCAAGGATGTTCAATGACAGCCAGGACCTACAATTTAACATGCCATCCGAAACACAGTCATTGGTGTCTAAGAGTACAATAGTAGAGGCAATACTTAGAAAGTACAAACAAACTTAGAAAAGTTGCATTGGTACTTGCCTGACCTGAACCCATTTAACCCGCAACCTCATACTCCAGAGGTTGCTTCTTTACCCACTACGCCACGACTATTTTTGTTAGCAAAACAAATATAAAGACAATAACCAATAACAGCAAACTTACCCATCTCTCTTCATTTTTCTTGTGATATCATCAACCCGACGCTTAGTTTCAATAAAAATGATTGTTTTGTTTTCTTTTTCGGCCATTATTTCCTTTAGTAGGGTACTCAGTTTAGTTTCTTTTTCATATTCCATACAGACATCAATAATTTGCAAGATGTTGTGGTTTGCAGCCAATTGTAATGAGCCAACATTAATTTGGAGGTAATCCTTCAAGAATTCTGCAGCCAGACTTTGAACTTCTCTAGGCCATGTAGCAGACCACATAAGTGTTTGGCGATCAGGCCTGATTTGCTCAATAATCTTCCTAATTTGAGGTTCAAAACCCATGTCCAACATTCTGTCAGCTTCATCAAGTACTAAATATGTTGTCCTTTTCAAATTAGTTCTTCCACTTTCAAGAAAATCTAAGAGACGTCCAGGTGTAGCAATTACAATTTCAACACCAGCATCCAAATCTCTCGCTTGAGGGCCTTTAGGAGCTCCACCAAACAAGCATGTATTGTGAATCTTAGACGTGTTAGCGAATTTGTCACATACTTCTTGGATTTGTTGGGCTAATTCTCTAGTGGGTGCCAACACAAGAGCTATTGGACCATCACCTCTACTAGATTTCGGTTGGTTGTTAATGTGTACAATTGCTGGTAAAATATAAGAAAGAGTTTTTCCAGATCCTGTGGAGGCGATACCGACCATATCACATCCACTGAGCGCAATAGGCCAACCCTGAGCCTGAATTGGAGTTGGTTTGGAAAATCCCATTTTATCAATCTCATCCATAACATAATCGGGAAAACCTGCCTCATCAAATGTCATCGTTGGTTTAGGTATATTGCGCCCTTTTAGAGTGATCTCATTGTCACTTCTCCAAGCTTCTACTTCAGATTCTGGCCTGTTTTCCACATCAATATGAGGTACATAAAAGTCTTTTTTGAATGGTTTCAGCCTGCTTAGGTCCCATTTCGGTTTTCGCAAGCTGGCACCAGGATTACTCCTACGCCCCCCGCCATAACCTCCTCCACCGCCGCCGCCGCCACCGCCCGAACCGAGACCATAACGTGGACTTCGACTGCGGCTCCTACTCCTGCTCCTGCTGCGACTGCGACGCCTATCACGGCTGCGATCTCTAAGGGTACAAAATCACCGTTTGAAAATACCCATACTTTAGTTAACAATGTGCTGTTTATTGCATAAAATATTTACCTTCCTCGGCCCATGATTGAAGTTGAAATCAAATACCGTTGACAAGAAACGCAATTATTTGTCTTCAATTAATACTTTAGCACGAAATCACTTGAAAAATTATTAAAATACACTTCAATTAATACAAATCATCACACAACTTTAATAGCACAACGCCATTCATTTCATTGTGAATAAAACAAGATGGCGACGCGGAAGCAACCGAAACCATAGACAAACTAGCATCACCAAAAGGAAGAATTTACAATCGATAAATTCTTACTTTAGTAAATACGAGTTTTTTTTACTTGATTTTAACTTTAGCATTTTTATTTAATACGTGCATCTTGGTCTCTACCTATTTATAACAAAAAAATATTAAGTAATAAAAATAAGTGATCCTAGGTAAGCACTAGTAAAACGTAGTGATTATACTCTCTGAGCACTAGTGGGAAAAACAAATTCTCCACACGTCACACTTATTTCTTCTTTTTAAGTACTTCCTTATATCCTGCCCCAATGTACTCCTACTCCGTAATTTACTTTCTAGTGTAATCTTAACTTAAGGAACTGTCCATTTCCCACGGGAAGAACGCTATGGTGAACCCATCTCAACTTTAATATTAAGTTAACTTTAAACATTCAAGTATAAAATGTAAATTTTGAGATACCTACACAATAGCATAGCTGAGCTGTATACTCCTGTAAACTCACCTGTAAAACCTAAATCTGTTTTGGATCCAAATCAATTTTACTTTAACTAGGAACAGGAATATGATAAGGATATTGAAAATTGTGTAACGTCAACATTCGATGAAGTCGGGAAGTATCACCATCAATGTATCACCACCTTTAGGGTAATATCAATAAATTAACCGTAACATATTTAATCACTTTAAGGTAATCGTTATGAAATGTACATAAAATATTGGCTAAGAAATAAAATAAATAATTATTGTTGGTATTTTGCAAGTGCAACCACTTTTAAGGTAAAATGTTAATTTCCATAGTTCTTTACTTATCTGTGACGGAATCCATTTTCTGCGTTGTTGTGACATTTTGCGTTTTGCTCCTCAGCCAAATATTCTTGAGGAAAAAAAGAGTTGTATTGTATGAATATTGTCATGAAATTGAACATTGCACTTTCAAATAAGTGATGATATTTTTTTTGTATTGTTAATATTTTATTAAAGGTATTTTTGAATCGTGAAGTAACTCACGATGGGTTGAAATAGTGATTGCTATCGGCAACAGTTCATCATATTCATTTCATTATTTGATATTTACACACGCCATAACATAACAATGGAACTAGACGTATCACCTGCGGACAAAATAGACAACGATATGGAATATTCTGATAACTCAACTGATAGTAAATACACGCCATGTAAAAATGACCAGTACTCGATCATACGCATTCCCGAAGATGGTGAGAAGTCAAGTAAGCACTCATCAAGAAAACAGTCAAAAAGAAGAAAGAAGAATTCTAATCATTCACGGCCCCTCCCTAGGATTATAGTGAAACCTTTACCACCACCACCACCTCCTGAAAATAGAGAATGGACTGCAGCTACATCCTACTCAGAAACGAATTCCAATACTAATAGACCATCTACCATGCGAGAAGTATTAGCCAGCATACCAGGGTTTTGCATGAAACCAAGGAAGCGCAGTGGTAAAAAGTTATCAACTGCAGCACAATTACAACAGACACGAGAAGGTTGCATTGACTTAGAGACGCCTGATTCAATATTAGTAAATACAAACATTAGAGCCTTACTAAACAAACATACATTTTCTCTACTTCCACCACTATATCAATATAAGCTTGGGCAGCTACTACCTAGTGTGGATAGGTTAAGTCCTTCAGGTCGCTTAAATTCTTCTAGTCTGAATAATGAATTTTTTGCTCGAGCTTGTTTACAATGGCAAGACAGTCTCTCTGGTGGAGAACTTACTCCAGAAAATCAACAAAGAATGAAGACTGAAGCAGAGAAAGAAAAAAGCAAGATAGATCCATGGAAATTAAAACATTTTGAACCTATCTGGGGAGAGAAGTCAAGAAGAGAGAAATCTTCTATCAGTTTAAATTCAGATCGACCTTCTCTTAAGACTACTATTAAATTAAGACCAACAGCTTCAATAACAAGCAGTAGCACTGTTCCAAAAATTAAAAAAAGTAAATCTTCTAGTAATAGTAAAAGAATGCGCTCAGTGGGTGCAGTGACAAGGTCTTCAGCCAGAGCTGATGAAGTCCTGGAGGAACCTGTCACAGTTTGTAGTAAGCAGTCTGCTCCAGTACCAGACTTATTGCCACTCAAACATACAAAAAGTCACAGTCATCCCAACTATGAGGAATTTCCAGTAGACTTTAGTTTCTCTGATTCATCTTCAACACAGAGGATGGATGATTCATTATCCACAACACCTGTTGACCCACTGCTATTACCAGATGGGGATCCAGACCGGAATGAAGTGAAGCAAGAGCTTGACATCAGTGTAGTCACTATAGAGGAGAATTCTAAGGATTGTGAAGAGGATAAAGCAACAGATTCTGATAGCAATGTACATGATGCCTCCAAGAGGTCAAGTAATGAAAATGTAGAATATACTATGGCAAAAAGAATAAAATTTGAAGAGGATTATGATATGCATGATACAAATTATATCGTACATAATGCAGATACTGCAAATAATTATTCAGATATTGATGCAAACTATGCTAATGAGCAGGTGTGTCCTAATGATGAACTTCTATATTCGGGACAAGAGCATGGTGACACAAACAGTGAAGACAGTAAAGCCACTGCATCAGGATATGAATATGATGCAAGAAGTGAATCTTCAGTGTCCAGTCTGAAAATAGATATGAATGTAAATAACATGCCTTTAAGTGAGTCTACTGGTCCTACTGAGACTCTTTCTTATGACAACCATTTGACAGAAGTGGAAGAAAATGTTGAAACTGATAAAGGAATTGTTCAGGATTTAACACCATGTGACACTCAAGAAGAATATGTATCAGAGCCTTACCAGGAGTGTGTTAAGTCTGAAACTGATTTGGAATCACCGCAGCATAAAGAAACTGTTGTAGAACCAGAACCATGCCAGAGCTACAGCCAGGAGGTGGAATGTCAAATACCACAGCCTGCTGAACAGTCCCACATAAAAACTGATGATGCTATGCACAGCCCTGAAAAATGTGAAAAAGAAAGCATACCACAAAACATGGCACAAAACTATTATGATGAACATTTTAAGGATGCTGAATCTTTTATATTGGAGACAAGCCTCTCAATACTTACATCACGTAAGTTTTTTTTTATCCATAACATTTAGTTAGTTATGTTTTTATTTTAAACTCCACAGAGAACCACTTCATCCTTTTGTGAATCTGAAATATCTATAAAATTTTATTTCTTGTATGTATATTCTATAAACTTTTGTTTCTACCTACTTCCACAGAAAGTGAAGATGTGAAATATTCATCACACCCTAACTTGATGGAGTTATCATCATACATGAGTGAAACAAGTGAGTATGCTTACAAACACGTAATAAATGTGGGTAGTTATAAAATACTTTTTTCCTACAATTTTGACAATGCTTATTTTGATAATCCAGTTTTGTCAATCTGTCAAACGATTTTTATTTAAATAAGAAATAAACTCTTTCAGATGTTACTGCTGTTGTTACAATGCCATTAATGCAAAATTCATCTATACCTATGATGGAAGTCACTAATACATCTGTAAGTTCCCATACAATTTATTGTCAGACATTTGTAAGATATATGTTGTTTTGATTATTTTAACAACCATCTCTTGCACTAAATTCCAGATTGTTTCATACCCTGATGACAATATGAAAGATGCAGCCAAACCAAAAGCATCAGCAGTATCATGGAAGAATGATAGTGACTGGGCAAACAGTGAAAATGTTATGACTTTACACCCATTTTCAAACTTAAACACAGAGAGTGCTAAATATGTCAGTGAAGATTCGAAAACAAGCATGGAAGATATAAATATGAACGATGAAAATTGTATGTACAAAGAAGACAGGGATGCTAATTATAATATGGAATCTTCAAACTCTTCAGAGAGCTGTCAGTCAATAAAGGACTCATCTGTGAAACAAGAATTAGAAACAGCAACTAGCTTAATATCAAGTACTGCTGTTACAAACCCACCTGTAAATTCTACTACCATTACACAAGGAATGTGGGCTCGGGGAAAAAAGTCTAAATTAGGGAAAGAGTCTAACAGGTATGTGTTCCACATTTATTCATTCAAAACGTTTTGATAACTACTTATAGGATGCATTCTACATACACAGAATTTAAAGAAATGATTCTACATGGATAGTGAGGTTTTATGATATAATTATAGTTGAATATTTTGTTGTAATTCCAGGAGTCGAAGTTCAAACAAAGTGCCCCCTGGTACGGTGAACCTAGAGCGCAGCTATCAGATATGTCAGGCAGCGATCCAGAACAGTCCGAATCGTGACGCTTTGCGGGGACAGCTGCGGCCGCCGCCGGCGCTCCTGACGCGGCCTGCGCGGTCCGTTAGGCCTCCGCCCCCTCCGCCGCCCGTGCTTGTTAGGCAGCTACCTGTCTCTGTGATGCCACATAATGAAGTATGTATTACTGTTGTCTTAAAAAAACTTACAAGTATTAAAATATATTTATATAATCATTAATGCAGCCGATTAGACAGGAAGCAGACCCCAACATTGTTGATAAAAAGCTAGGCAGATACAGTTATCGGCACGGATATTGGGCTATGACCTTCACCTGCGCAGAAGCGATTTATTGGTTTATTGCCTTTTGTGTACAGTGCGCAAAGCGATCCCCACTCTTCCGCCGAGAGCCCAATATCCGTGCCGATAACTATGATGTATATAAGTACATACTCATGTACGGAAACCACCTATTTAATTTTTTTGGCGATAATATAAAACGAACATCATGCATGTTCAGATTTCAGATACATACATTTAATAATGTCATGGTAACCACTTTCCAGATGAATGAGAATCGCTCTAATAACGTCGGCCAGTATATCCTAGTACAAAGGACTCCTAATGTGGCACCGCGGGCGTCTAGTGCTCCTCCTGCAAACCAGAATACTAATGTGGTGAGTACTGTCTTTGCGAGTCGACGAATTCTACTTTTACGAATACTTGTATTAATCAGAATGTATATTATATAATATTCCAGGCTGTGGCGCGGTGCCGCAGCGTGGGCGCGGACGACGCGTGCGTGTGCAACCTGCGCGCCATGATCCTGTGCAAGAAGTGCGGCGCCTTCTGCCACGACGACTGCATCGGCTCGGCCGAGCTGTGCCTCACCTGCCTCATACGCTGACCCCGCCTCGTCGCGCGGCCACTGCCATCTTGCTAACGTAACTTTACAATGAACTTTTATATAGATCGAATTTAGCTACAGCCCTAATCGTACTCTACCTTAAGTTCAGCGTAGCTAATAGATCGAACTTGAGTATCTTGAGTATCCGCGAAGGAGGTGTGTGAAAAGGAAATGGTTGTTAGGAATGGTGGTGCTATCTGTTTGAATGTATGTATGTATCAATAACAATAATATTAGTTTGTATCCTTTGTACGAATATTAACACTATTTTGTACTTCACAAACTAACAAGAGTTGCTATACATATTCTGTAAAGCTTTAAGTTGGATAGAAGTTGCGCTAAAGATTTACCTAATTATTCGTTGTCGCTGAACTTGAGTTAATCAGAATACCGATTTTATACCTTGCTATTTTTCAGCTTATAAACATTGTAATCAGTTGAATATTAGAATTATCAATCGTTTTATTCGACGTATAATGAAAAGTACCGATTCATGTTAGTTTCTTGTTAAAATGTTGGTTGTTCTTCAGACAACAAATATATTTATAGATTGTACGTTGAATATAATACATACTTCATATTTCAAGGATTCCAATTATAACTTGTACACGGCACAATATTTTTATTCAACATTCTGTAACTCGTATTTTATTTATGATTTAGATTTTACGAATTAATAGGCTTATCGAAATATAGCAGATAACTTGGTAGCATTTGTTGACATTTATTTGATACAAATAATATAGTTGTTGTTAAGAGTACACAAGAGAATAAGTCGCTGAGCTAAGGATTTCATTTTGCCATTATACTTTAGTATTAGGATATCATCACAATTTAATTTTATGATACTGTTATATTAATTTTAGTGTTACTTTACCATTTGGTGACTTTCTTTTGTACGTAGTTTGTCAGTTAACGGCTTAGTATTGGAATAGTAATTAAAGTACTTGTGCACCATCTGATATCCCATCTATTTATAACATTTATAATTAAGTATATGTACAGATATTTATTGATACGTGAAGGCTGGTGGGTTGAACATCGGATGGACTCTTATCGTAGGTATTTATAAAACATTACTTGTTATATTTAAGTTTTTCATTATGGCGTGTACACTAATATGACACTAAGTTATGCAATATATTTATAGTTGTCTATAATATTTTTATAAGAATCTTTTACAAATTGAGAAATAGCTTTTTGCTAATTTAAGACTTCCTTGTAATATGTATCTAAACAAAATCTAATTTGTCCATATAATCTCCTTCTGATCTCTGTTTTACTGTCCCAGTAATGATATAACTATGGACCTTATATTGCGTATTGGGCGTAGTGTACAATGGTTATGATAATATGGTTTTATTATAACCAAAATAACTGATTATCAACAAATAACTGATTTTTATTTAGATAGTTGACGACGCTGCTCCAGCAATGCCTAGTTTATTCACATAGCAATGCCTTACATGACGACTTACAGATGCTATAAGTTACAATTAAATATTCATAGATATTATAATAGATAATTAATAATACAAGTGTTGCTCACTATGTTTGAATCACAAATGTATATCTGTATATTTTAGCTTATATCATATTATCAATAAGTGTTAAAAAATATCTATGTATACATGTCACAAAAGCTAGATACAGTCTAGACTTTGAGGACGTTTCATGGAAGTTTTAGAAGAACACTATTGGAACTTTAGATATGTATGAAAGAATTGTAATTCCTTATAGTGTACTTAGTTTAAGAATTTCATAATCTCGGTACGCAATAATTTAACAGCGTTTGAATAACATTTCGAATAATAATGAAAAGTTAAATTGGTATGATTGCATATGTTTAGAAACTACCAACGACTTTTTATGGACGGCTCTTTGTTTTCTTTATTTTTATGCTCGCGAGTTTGATTTTTTTCGCGAAATTGTCGGATTATTGTTATTTATTGGTAATTAGTTATTTTATGCTCATGAACATTTTTTCTCTAATAAAATTATGTTCTTCTAACATTGGTTGGTTTATTTATGCTGCATCCGCCTCTTGAGTTACAAATGCCCACTGACCTCTATTATAGAGGTCAGTGCAAATGCCAGAGTTCGTTTTCTAAAATGGCACGGTAAAACGGCTAGGCTAATTCGGATGGAATTTGGTAGTTGATGGTGTAGGCGTAAAAAAAACAACAGCTTTTAGATGGGGTTTGAATCCCGTGTTTGAATAAATACCGAAAAAAATCGCTTATGGATTTTATGTATAAAATGGTAAACTAGCCGTTTCCAGCGGTTTCACCCTCATTCCGTGGGAACTACTGCCCGGTACCCGGATAAAATATAGCCTATGTTCACCGGGTAATACATACCGGTAATACATTAAATACATTTCCAACAGTAAGAGAACGTTTCAAATCGGTCAAGTAGTTTCGGAGTTCAGGAACAAACAAACAATCAAATCTTTCCTCTTTTTAATATTGGTGTAAATATGAGTAAGTAAATCCTAGACATGGGGTACCTATCTATTCTACTACAATCTACGTCTAAAATATTGTAGGGCGAAAGACGTCGATAAAGAACTGCGTCGAAAAATCGAACCATAAAAATATGATTTGTTTTCTTTTTTGTAAAACTTATTTTCATTGTCTATGGTTTATCTCAGCTCTAGTTCATTCAATTTGATTCAATTGGTTGGATAGTGTCATTGTCATTCTGTCATTTTGACATATTTTCACTCCAATGAAACATTGACAGAGCCTTCAACTAGCCAATCATAAAATAATAGTAAAAATATAGACCAATGGGTATGGTTTTCAAATCTAGATTATTCGAGATTCTAGAACATCTCGTGAGCCGTTGTTGATTTGATTGATGTCGATTTTTTAGTGTGTTGTGTTGTGCGGAGGGTGGATGTTTGTTATTTCCTCGCATATCGGGAATACGGTTTTGTCATTATTATGTAAAATTCCCTTTCTAAAGTTGTACGCTACGATCTGATACTGATAAAACTTTTGCAAAATGTCGACAGTTCTGCTAGCAGTTATTGCGGTCATATTGTGTGTACTTTTCAGAATATTGAACGTTAACAGTCAGCCTCAAAAACCTGTGATCTTTGGGAGAGATAGAAATTTTATTGAGAACATATTATTTATATCACCGTTTCTAAATGAACCGTAAGTATTGTTGCTTCATATGTATTTGTTTTCATTTATAGATTCGTTTATTTACATTCCTGTATCCACGCATGCCTGAGGTATATTTGATGATGTCATTTGCCTCTCAGGTCGTAAAGGAGATTGCCCGTTTTGTAAGGGAAGTTGGGTCCCAGTGAAAAATGTTTGTGCCCTGAAGATTTTTATTTTAACTAATAGGAAAAACATTGCATTTTCATAATCAGAAACCTTTTTTCATTTATTCACCCTGGTTCAAGAGATATCATTATTTTTCTGTTTTAAGAATATAGGTTATAATTAGAAATTGACATGGACTATAGATCACTATGAGCATAGAAATATGTACTGTAAATAGCAGTACCATGGAATTATGTCTCTATTTATGCATAAAGTAATGGAATTGTTATTATGTGTTTCCCGCGGTTACACCCGCGTCCCCGGGAACACCTTTCCATACCCGGATAAATTATAGCCTACCTAATCAAATCTTTCCTCTTTATAATATTAGTATAGACTCATAATTACCGTTATTGATAGTTATTATTATTTTAGTAATAGCAAGGGAAATAAAAAAAAAACAAAACATGAATAAACTATTTATTCTTCATAAAATATTTCGTCCAAAGATTGAGCTGGAGCACTCACATTGTTGAAGCGGCCCCAGCTTAAATACCACAATACTGTCATAGTATGAGCACAACACCCTACCGTACGGTTACCCACTAGACAGTTACAATAGTAAGCAATGATACTTTCTAAAGAATTTGCCCGATCTTCATCTCTACTTATCAACAAATAAGAGTAATATGTTTTATGGCTCACATGGCGGGACTTAATTCTAGTCCTAATTAAATGTCTTCTAATGAAGATAGAGCTGCATCCATGACCCTTGCAGGTCTGTTTGAATCTTGAACCTCCAAACGTCTCGTCTCCCGAGTTGCTGCTAACCAGCAAGGAATGCACACTTTTTGTAAATGTGGAACCTAAAATGAAATAGTTGGTATTAGTGAATATCAGAATAGGTACCAAACCCTATATTGTTATTGTGCAAGCATATGAATAAAAATAGCATCAATTAGAAATAAACTATGCAGCATTTTTTCTGAAACATTATTTAGAAAATGTTAAACACAATTGCAGGGTATGAGATCTCAGGTTCAGTTCCAGGATTGGGTTTCTGGGTATTTCCATTAAGATTTCATGAGTAGTAACCAGAAGAGCCTGGAATACTGGGTTTGTGCCTGGTTGATTGCATGGTCTCACCGTTATTACTTAGAACATAACTGACAAAATGTATTGTGTACTGTTAGGTACACCTCTGCCTAATCGTCGTCACGCTTGTGATTGGGGATTATAGGCGTGATGATACAGAATGTTATTAAATAATACTCACCAGATGTGCTAAAGTCCATCTTAAAATCATGCTACGTTGTGGACAGTCTAACTCAACTCTGTGGGTTCTCCGACTTGCAACAGAGATACCACATCCATAACAAACATTTAAGTGACCATATGCAGGTGATATATCCTCGTGGGATCCAGTTATATTTGACAATATCCTTTCTTGCAACAGCAAATAACATTCAATACATAGGATATCATCTGACGTTACCTGGAAAAGATTATATTCTATACTATTCTATATTTATAACTGCTTAAACTTGTAAAAACATAAACTCTCATAAAGAACTAAGTTTACAGTGCTAAGTTTACTCTAATCAAATGTTATTTTGAGTTTGCATAATGCATTTAACCACTATATTTATATTGTCCACAATAATTATTATTGTTTATGCACACGATAACTTACAGGTGTAGGCGTTGTCCAAGTTCGTAGAAGAACTGTCATTTGCTCGTTCAACTCCTCAACTGTATACCGGCGTAAATTAGACGCTAGTAAAAGGGAACAGTTAATACAGCGTCGGTAAGACAGGCGGTGTGCCCGACTTCTGGCTGGGGTAGACATAGTTCTGACAAAAACAGTTCGGGAGTTCAATATCACACAAGGATTTCACTAAGAGTCAAATTGTTCTCCAAGAATAGCACTTTATCTCACAAAGAACAGCACAAACAAGAGTCAAGCACTTAGAGTCAATATCTCACAAAGAGGAGTCAATTATCTCACAAAACATAAAGTAAGTACGCGAGGAACTTATTAGCTCAACTCGGTGGTAGCAGAAAGGCACGTATCGTAAATAATAACTAAGTAAATACGGAATTCAAAACTCAACGTATTATACAAAGCAATCACGAACACACAACGAACGAACGTCAAAGTGATGTGACATGCGCAAGTAAATGTTGCCAGAGCAATTATATTTAATCATTAATAAATCGATTTAAGTTTTTAAATTACGTAAGGCTTTTATTTTAATTTAAAATCGCTCTTATCTTATCTATCTTATCTTATCTGTTCAACAATATAGACTTATCATGAATATAGTTAGAATAATAATTAAAAATAATTGTATTTTTTTATTTTTAATAACTGTTTTGTTTTGATATCGATTACTCTATTGATTAAAATACGTAATTTTCAATAGTTATTTGATATCTGGCAACTTTTTTTTGTTTACCAATCAAACGGATGTCGACGTAATGTTTAACTATTAATTAATTTTAACTTTATTCCCAGGGTGAAAGAAATTGTATAAAAAATAATTTGGAAACAAAAAAATAAACAATATTTTTAGGTTATTATTCCATTCAGGCACACGATACCACAAAAGGGACCTGCCCCGTGGCAATCTCCTTTTGTCACGAAACTTTTATCTTGAATATCGTTGTTATTCGGTAGATTTTGGTTTCATTTGGAATTAGTACTAATTATCATTATACAAAACAGTGATATGGTTTATCCATTTTATTGCTCTCGGTTAATTTTGTCGCGCTCGATAACTGTTTGAAGTCGAATACCTACTGTGATATGTAGTATATCTCTACTTTGATATTGTTTTACATTTACTAAGAAAAAATAAAAAAATAGTAATATGTGTACTTATCTACAAGCAGCAATTTATAGTTTGGTTTCATTTCATAATTATGTATTGAAACAAACTGCTTCTATTATTATGACTGGATTCTTAGTAAATGCAAAGTCAACATGCCTGCTTTATTACTGATATTCCATAGTATATTTAAAAATGACAAAGTTTTTAATTATTCTAGAAACATCCATAGATTTAAAGCATGTTCGTCAAGTTAGAGTAAAAACTTTTTTGTATTGGTGAGTCATTTATGACTGCATAACTTGTCTCTCATTCCAACCATAATAGACATGATGTCAGGATTATCTACTTAAATCTTATATGGCCAGTAATTAAGGTCAATACCCCCACTCTTTACTAACGGTAAATTAAGTAAATATCATCATCATTTGCCTAGCCTTTTCCCAACTATCTTAACTATGTTGGGGTTGGCTTCCAGTCTAACGATGCAGCTGAGTACCAGTATTTTTACAAGGAGCGATTGCCTATTTGACCTCCTTGACATAATTACCCGGGCATCATAATTATACCCTATGTAAATTGAGTAAATATATGGAACACTAATGTAATTCTATGTTTACAAACATGATATAAATTTGTAGCAACAGTTCATTAACTTTAGTAAATAGAGTGGATACAATATTCATGAGACCACTGTTTACAGGTGTCTGTTTATTTTCATAGCTTTGTTCAGTTTCTATCAAGGTTAAGTATATTAGAGCATACTTATTAATGGGCCGCTTCAATTGCATATAACAACAGTCGATAACAATTTAATATAAAAGAGGAAATATTTTTTGTTTCGTCTCCGAAAATATTGAACCAAATTGATTGTTTTTTACTATTTATAGCAACACTGTTCATGAGCAATATAGGCTATATTCTATCCTATAGGTATGGGTGGTAGTTCCCACAGGATGCAATTCAAACAACAAGAAACAAGCTTGTATTAAATAAGAACTTTAGTTTAAAACAAAATGTTTGCTGGTGCTTTAGGTATTACAATTTTCTAGCACTAGACAATAGAAGCAATTTATATCAATTGAGACTACTGGGTATTGTAATATTGAAGAATCAATCAACAATAACATGTATAAGTAGGTACTTAGTTGAGAGAGAGAACAAGAGTTATTCACATCTTTAAGTACCTAATATATTTTATGGCCACTCTTTGTCATCCCTACATCATCAGACAAAAAAAAACCTGTACATGTTATCAGACTTACATCATGATAGAGATTCCGAACATCTAACTAAAACATTATTACTTATGTAAATAAATGGGTATAGTTAAAATGATCTAATAACAAATTAACCCTGAAGTCAATGGGTATTTAAAACAATCTTGACTCATTCATTACTGGTTCACCTTGAAATCATTGCTTCATTGGTATTGTGAGCATTGTTTTGGTCAATAATTGATCCATATGCATACCCTCTGTCTGATTAGTAAACTTAAACAATAGCTAAAGTGTAGCAACTTGTTACTTGCAAATTAATTGAATGCAAATATTTTCACTGAACGGTTTTTAATTTAATTAATGTTACCAAGTTTATCTCTTATATTGGTCATATTATGTAGGCAACTAGATTGTTTTGGTTGGTTATCCTTATTGCACTTTTCGGATCATATTGTATTTATAGAATGTTCTGGAAGGTCCAATTCTATTAAAAAAAAAACATTTCCAATAAAAACTTCTTTAAGTAATAAGTAAGTCATAAATTAGATAATCTAAACAAAACTGGCCTTCAAATGAATGACATCATTGATGGACACGCTATATAAACTCCTATATTATATACAACTCCTATATAACTCCTATAAATGAAGCCATTATTACTTTTTAAATTATTTTTCAAGAAACATTCAGCTGACTCCAGTCCACATTTCATCATACTTATACTTTTTCATTACTTTGACCATGAAAATGCACACCTGAGTTTGTATTACAAGATTTAGATACCAATCTTACTGATATAATAAACATAGCATCAGTCTATGCTGAATATGAATCACTAAAGTTACGAGTGATTATCATTTCAATTAAAGATCAAAGATAATTATAGTTATCGGCACGGATATTGAGCTCTCGGCGGAAGAGTGGGGATCGCTTTGCGCACCGTACACATAAGGCAATAAACCAATAAATCGCTTCTGCGCAGGAGAAGGTCAGGGCTCAATATCCGTGCCGATAACTTATACTAAGACCTTTTTGTTATTTTGTTTGGTATTGTATAGTAGGTACCATGAGGAGAGATGAAACCTGGATAGTTTTTTTACAAACAGACAGATGGTTCATACGAAGTTGTTATGGAAGGAAATAATGAAGTGCATGTTGTACCGACCTATTGATTATTGTTCATCGAGCATATGGTGCCGCGAGTACCATAGGTACAATTCCCATGCTTTGGCGTCCGCGCTAAGGAATGATTCACGCCAGACTAGCTAGCTTATCGACTAAACCTAGGGACGAATGAGTCATAGATATACATGTAAATTACGACGAAACCACACCGCATAACACTCCGTGAAACAATAAAAAAATTACCATATCTAAGATCGTGTCACGCCAACTTTGACTAGGGTATGAAGTCAGTGCCAATCACAATAGATTCGCCGTGCAGAATAAATTGGGGTTGTATTATGACATGATAATTAAAATCTGTGGTATAGGTAGACGAGCAGGGGCTTGCCTTATTGCCATTCAGTACAAGGGAAGGCTATCATATCCCTAAAATATTAATTATAAATTAATATAAAGAGAAGCAATGTATAAATAGAGAAATCATATTTAACGACATAACTTAACTAGTGACTCCAACGAATTGCTTTACGTGTATGTTTTGATAATGTAAGCAAAGCGTCGTAGGTATAAATATGACATTTAGAAGTTCCAACAGGTTGCTAACCCAGCGTTTTCGTTGCAGATACGTACCGACTCGACTGTGGGGCTTCAGCGGGCATGTCCAGACTATTCTGCATAGTCTAATCGGGCGAGTCCGTTGCCCCTGGCCTATAGGCGGCCGAGTGTCGCTGGTGCTGCCCGATAAGTCGACCCTCACCTACGACCTGTATGAACCCGTTGGGAATGAACATGAAGGTAATTTAATAAAAAAACATCATCTTTGGCACTAGGTGACGTTTCATCGCACAAATAGAAGTGATTTGTAGCTAAATATCGAATTCCAAGCTGGCTGAATCTATGAATTTCATTTGATTTGATTGTTTTATTTCCTGCCATGAAATTCCGAAAAATCAATAAATGTTGGTTGGATTCCTATCAAATTGGCAACCGGAGTAGATAACTGATTCATTTAAACGTGGAAGTGGCATCACTTTTGTTAGGTATTGACGGCAACATATAAATAGCTATGTGATCTGGTGTGTACCGATAGCAACGTCACAAAAATACATACAATAATGCTAGAGTATACATCGATGCATAGCAAGGTCATGATTACGAATAGCTTGCGACTGGCTTTTCCACTCCATTGGTCCATCAGTTGCAACACGAAGGTATTGTTCCCAAGACCGGTACAGCAGTTAAACCTGTTTGGTCTAACTAAACTCCTTCGTAAGATTCGTGAAATGATATTGCATCATCATTGTGATAACACATAATGTTGTAATATACGTCATTATAAATATCAGTGGCGTGTTCATATCGGTTCAGCCCCATGAGATAATGAATAGGATATAGTTTGTACCTAAATTCCGGATAATTTTTAGCTTGCAAATATGCAAAAATGATAGCGTTGTGTTAGATCCTTTTATTTTATACGGGCAACACTGCTGCCACCGTGATGACAACCCTATGAAGATTTTGACAGACAGGGCGCGCGCTTTCTTCGTTAACTGATAAACTATGTTTTTCTTACGATTGTTATTAAAATGGTGTTTAAAAAAGTGAATACAAGAAGTTATTGTGATACGAATTGACGTTTTATTTCTGATGAAAGCTAGGAGATCATACCCTAGCTTATATCAGAAGCGGGAAGAACAGAAAACGCCTAATTACCAATGGGGCGCGAATGCTCCGAATACAATAAAATTAATGATCACGCCACACTATGCGAAACACTTCTATACGAAGACGAGATGACCACAGCACTGATTGCTCAACCGCAATAATGCGTCAAGGACTTTTCTACTCAAGGAAAACAAAGCGACATGGTCAACAGTATTATCGTATTAGTAGCGCTCGTGAACGCTGATGGTATTGAAGAGTGAAACTGAATGTCTACAATCGGATGAGATTATAACTGCGAAAGACTTGTGGAGCCAATAATGACGACGACCAGACAAGATTCTTGTGTGTAGATTACTGCTTGACACACACTACGCCTGATGGCGATTAGACACCTCCGTCGTGATGAAACATTTTACCAGGTACCCGAGACATTGGACACTCAGGTATAAGCATTAATATATTATTTTTTTTTTGCATTCCAATTTAATCCATGGAATAGAAAACAATCATTTAATTGCCCAAACATGTGTATACATGCATACACACGCAGGTGCATGCATGTAGGATAATACTTATTACAATTATTAAAGGTATGTGCTTAAAACATGTTTGCCACTTGTCATGGCACACAAATATAAAACCAGAAACATTTAGCTCTATATACTAAAAACTATTTGAGCTGACATTTCAGAGCTTCGGTACTGAGTTTTCTCTAGGTTATAGATATTTTGTTGTACATAATGGGTGCCATTCAAAAAATAAATTAACACATAAGTGTAGTTTTGCATGGATGTAAACAGAGCTTGATATTGGTCCATTTGATGCATGCATTTTTAAGGTGAGTAAATGTATAACAATATATTTAATTAGACATCCATAAACCAGCTGGGAACATGGCAGATACTCTGAGGTAAACATTTTTATCCTGAGTAATTATGTATGGTGTTATTTTTGCTACACATTGAATACATAAAATATTTATGGGAAAAGAGTAAATAAAGCAAGTAAAGCTAATTGCATAGTTCATGGGGATGATGGCCAAACGATTTGGTGTTAATGCATTATTTACATACATTACTGAAATAGACAAAGAAAGTACCTACAAAAATAAGTAAATAGGATATAATAATAGGATATTCACGTTATAAAGCCAATAAAACAATAATTAAAATTGAAATAATCATAATCACTTACAAATAGTAGTAGAAAATAAATTGGTTAATTGACAACCAACAAAAACCGTTGGACACAGCTCTTGACTATTCTAAGTACATCCCAAGCGGTGATAACAGGTATTAATAATGGATAATCGAATACTTTAAAGAACTATAAACACTAAACTGGTTTTTATTAATGAAGTAACTATATGAAACTAAATGCTTCAAGCCAGTATGTTTCAGACAGTAAGTATGTTTTATCAATTGTTGGTTCTGCCAATACATACATCATTGTTAAGTAAAACTTCATTCCAAGCAAATATCATTGCCTGTTATTATTTTAAAGATGCATGTTTTATTTTGAAGTGAAAATTATAAAAATGGTAATCTTTTTAAATGATCTTTTCCATATTATTAACTGTAAATTGCCTCACCTAGAAAAAGTTAAACTGCCTATTCTATCTGAATGTTGGATGACATTACAGCTAACAGGTACATTATAGGACTGTAACACATTAAGGATAGTTTAATCACAGTAAAGATGCAGCAATTGTAGTAAATATTATTATTTACTTAAAGGATTTTACAGACTGAAGCATAATAAATAAATTAACTCAGTAGTGTCAATTAATCAGAAGAAAATATAACTCAGTAGTATCAGTAATCTGAGTAGCCGGATCAGATATGTTCTTTTTGAAAGATTTCATTTTAATTTGGAATCCACCACTTGATGCTGAGACCAATCTGGTTTCCTCAACCATTCAAAATAACCTGAAGTGCTTAAAGATATGTATACTAGAATCAAATAAATTATACAAAATAAACAAATTTCGGCTTTGAAATCTGAACGGAAAGCAGTCTATTATTATTAATTTAATAAATGAATATGGCGATTGCGTCAATAAGAGATAGGTCTGAGTTGGAACGAAACAACATTAGTTAGACATAAAATTGTCTGATACTACACAGGAGCTATACTATCAGAATACATTATACTATGCTGAAAAAGAATTATGTGAGACGGTTAAAGAATAAAAGATTAGGCAATTAATAAGTATTTTGTCCTAGCCCATTAAAAAGTCGAATGCATACCAGGGCACTCAGTAAAACATATAGATAAACTGAACCTGAACTTTTATGGATGGTAACAATACAAGTTAACACTTCTCTCTATACTCTCTTATGCATACTTGATAATATTCATATCAAATATTCTAAACACAAAAATATATATAGTGTGTACATTTATAAAGATAATTATTAAACTAAAAAAAAAAAAAAAATATAGGTACTCTCATTATGACAGGAAATCTTGTAATTTCCTGGGAGGTTAGACATTTTATTCTGAGACTAAATTTCAGCACATGTTGTATGTTGGACCTTCTCTCACAGAATGATTGATGTTGGTGTCTATTCTGACCACTTATAAAATAGGAACCAAGATTGTGGAGGATCAGAGGAGTGAATTCAGTGGGGTGTCAACAACATCCCTAACAAGCCAGTAAGTAAAACCACAAGTGTTTTACAGTCAACAACTAAGAAAGAGCATTGCTTAGTATTTATTAGTTTTGAACCATTAATTGAATAAACTGACTGATAAAAATAAAGAACAATTTATATGGTTATTGGAACTTATATTCAAAGATGATGACATCTGGTTATGTTTATATTCATGTATATATTTATTTGCATTCCATAATGTTACAATTGATGTTGAAGAGGCTTAAAACTAAGTAGGTACCATTATAGGCCCTGTTAGGGCACAGCTAAAGAAGGCAATACTTTAAGGCAACATAAATAATTTACAAAGAACCATGAGTCAAACTAGGCCTAGGGGCACTTTGTTTGTATTAAAATTGTTACTACAGCACCACCTTCAATTCTGCTTTCGTATCCCTCATCCGGGATATAGTTCCGAAGGAGCAGAAGGCTTTTCCACTCACACTTTACATAATTGAAATATAATTTAATTTGATTAAATGGTATTAACTAAAAAGAAAAGCTTGCATTCAGAAGTGTAGTGATTTTAATGAGTTGTTAATTAATAAAACAATACCAGACGAAGAAAATTGAATGAATAAATTAAAGATTTATCAAATTTTTACCTTGATTATCTGTTATTAATTCTTATGAGCCTCTGTATTGAAATGTGAAATAATTTGAAAGATTCATACTATTTCAGTTTGGTTATATTGTTGAATTATTGAAACAAGACTAGATAAATAAACTTTTGATAAATTGAGAGGTTTGAAGGTATGCACTATGTACTGTTTTAGCTGGTTTTATTGTTTGTTGCTGAAAACAAACGACTTGAGGAAGAAAGTGGATATTATGTATTTATATTTTGTAACCACTACAATAAGGGATTAACAGAAACAATTGTGATGTTGTAACAATTGTAACTTGTAGTGGTCTGATTGAATTTGATTGTGTTGTTAAATAATAATAATAGAAGACATGTATTGATTTGGTTTAACCATAGGCATTGCTCTAATACAAATAAGAGATGGACAAAAAAAAAAAAAAAAAAATGTAATTACTTGTACATTTCTCGTTTTATTATGTTGTTAATTATTAAAAACAAGCAACTGGAATGCTAATAAAGAATTGAGTATTGATTAGACAAGATATATGGTACTAGTTGTGAGATAACGAATATAAATAAGAGATGGGCAGAGAAACTGACTAAAGAATGTTTAATAGCTACCTTGATCATATTGATGATTAATGAAAACTAAACAAGATAAAATATGTATACATATATATTGTAGACAGAGATAGAAGATGTAATAAATTGAGAGATTTGTATATTGACCAGTTTGGTGATATTGATAATTACGAAAGTCATTTATGATTCTGAATTAAATACTGTTTTACATGGAAGGAATTGTATAAGGACGGTTTTGTGTAAAGAGCCACTCGTGATAATATTATTAATCAATATTTATTAAGCATACTTAAAAAGCTGTGTATATTTCTCATACTCCCAATCTTTCGAAACCAAGTCCTTAAAAATAAATTGTATATTGTGCCTATTGAGGATCAATATAAGTGTAATTATGAAGTATATAAATCTAAGACAGGATATTAAGCAATTGTACATTGTATTGAGGATCAATATAAGTGTAATTATGAAGTATATTAATCTAAGACAGGATATTAAACAATTGTACATTGTATTGAAGATCGATACAAGCGTAATGATGAAGCATATAAATCTAAGACAAGATATTAAGCAATTGTACATTGTATTGATGATCAATATAAGTGTAATTATAAAGTATATAAATCTAAGACAGAATATTAAGCAATTGTACATTGTATTGATGATCAATATAAGTGTAATTATGAAGTATATAAATCTAAGACAGAATATTAAGCAATTGCACATTGTATTGAAGATCGATACAAGCGTAATGATGAAGCATATAAATCTAAGATAGGATATTAAGAAATTGTATATTGTATTGAAGAGCGATACAAGCATAATGATGAAGTATATAAATCTAAGACAAGATATTAAGCAATTGTACATTGTATTGAGGATCAATATAAGTGTAATTATGAAGCATATAAATCTAAGACAGGATATTAAGAAATTGTATATTGTATTGAAGAGCGATACAAGCATAATGATGAAGTATATAAATCTAAGACAAGATATTAAGCAATTGTACATTGTATTGAGGATCAATATAAGTGTAATTATGAAGCATATAAATCTAAGACAGGATATTAAGAAATTGTATATTGTATTGAAGAGCGATACAAGCATAATGATGAAGTATATAAATCTAAGACAAGATATTAAGCAATTGTACATTGTATTGAGGATCAATATAAGTGTAATTATGAAGCATATAAATCTAAGACAGGATATTAAGAAATTGTATATTGTATTGAAGAGCGATACAAGCATAATGATGAAGTATATAAATCTAAGACAAGATATTAAGCAATTGTACATTGTATTGAGGATCAATATAAGTGTAATTATGAAGCATATAAATCTAAGACAGGATATTAAGAAAGTGTATATTGTATTGAAGAGCG
The DNA here is from genome assembly GCA_963856015.1 of Helicoverpa assulta. Lineage (NCBI taxonomy): Eukaryota > Metazoa > Arthropoda > Insecta > Lepidoptera > Noctuidae > Helicoverpa > Helicoverpa assulta. The sequence goes on from CAWLCW010000008.1 coordinate 5,001,624, forward strand.
ATACAAGCATAATGATGAAGTATATAAATCTAAGACAAGATATTAAGCAATTGTACATTGTATTGAAGATCGATACAAGCGTGATGATGAAGTACATAAATCTAAGACAGGATATTGAGAAAGTGTATATTGTATTGAAGATCAATACAAGTGTAGTGTCGCAGTTTATGAATCTAAGGCTAGATATTAAGAAATTGTATATTGTATTGTTAATGTACTGTAGTTCAGGTACTGGATAGAAAGAAGTTGTTTACTGTAATGAGAAATTATATAAGTAGAAGCAATGTGTAAATATTGATTTGCACTTTGAATTATGATATTGATGAATTTGAATGTGTTAATAAGGAACAGAAGTTCAGAGACTTTGTATAATAGAAGTTTTCTATTGAAATAAGAAATGATATAAGTATATTGATGCCAATATGTTGATGTTGACGTGTAATGGTTGAATTTGAATGTATTTATAAAGAATATAAATCCAGAGAGTAGATATAAAACAAGTTGATTATTGAAGAAAGGGATTAAATAAGTATAAAGATGCCAATATGTTGATGTTGACTTGTAATGGTTGAATTTGAATGTATTTATAAAGAATATAAATCCAGAGACTGGATATAAAACATGTCGATTATTTAAATAGGAAATGATCTAAGTATATTGATGCCAATATGTTGATGTTGATGTGTAATGGTTGAATTTGAATGTATTTATAAAGAATATAAATCACGAGACTGGATATAAAACAGGTCGATTATTGAAATAGGAAATGATCTAAGTATATTGATGCCAATATGTTGATGTGTAATGGTTGAATTTGAATGTATTTATAAAGAATATAAATCCAAAGACTGGATATAAAACATGTCGATTATTGAAATAGGAAATGATCTAAGTTTATTGATGCCAATATGTTGATGTTGACTTGTAATGGTTGAATTTGAATGTATTTATAAAGAATATAAATCCAGAGAGTAGATATAAAACAAGTTGGTTATTGAAATAGGAAATTATATAAGTATATAGATGCCAATATGTTGATATTGACTTGAAATGGTTGAATTTGAATGTATTTATAAAGAATATAAATCCAGAGACTGGATATAAAACAAGTTGATTATTGAAGTAGGGGATTAAATAAGTATAAAGATGCCAATATGTTGATGTTGACTTGTAACGGTTGAATTTGAATGTATTTATAAAGAATATAAATCCAGAGACTAGATATAAAACAAGTTGGTTATTGAAATAGGAAATTATATAAGTATATTGATGCCAATGTGTTGATGTTGACTTGTAATGGTTGAATTTGAATGTATTGATAAGGTACATAAGTCGAGAGACTTGATAGAAGGATCTTGATGTCAATTTGTTAACATGAGAGTGAATTCCTCGCTGCAGTCACAGTGATAGTAAGATTAACTTACTCTGTTAAACTTGAATGTTTTGATAAAGTATACAAGTCCAAATACTAGACGTGAAGTTGTTTACCGTAGTAAGAATTTGTGCAAGTATATGGTTGCCTATTTGTTAAAATGGCAATGGTACACAAGTCACAGTTTGGATTTAAAATGAAATAAAATTGAAATATTCGAAGAAATTGTTTATTGTAGAGTTTATGCAATTATATTGTTGACGATTTGTTACAGATGGCTGGAAGCAGGTGGCAAGTGAGAGTGCTTGGCCTGTGAAGCTTACAATGTTTGTAGTAAAGAGAAGCAGGTGGCAAGTGAGAGTGCTTGGCCTGTGAAGCTTACAATGTATGTAGTAAAGAGAAGCAGGTGGCAAGTGAGAGTGCTTGGCCTGTGAGCTTACAATGTATGTAGTAAAGAGAAGCAGGTGGCAAGTGAGAGTGCTTGGCCTGTGAAGCTTACAATGTATGTAGTAAAGAGAAGCAGGTGGCAAGTGAGAGTGCTTGGCCTGTGAGCTTACAATGTATGTAGTAAAGAGAAGCAGGTGGCAAGTGAGAGTGCTTGGCCTGTGAGCTTACAATGTATGTAGTAAAGAGAAGCAGGTGGCAAGTGAGAGTGCTTGGCCTGTGATGTAGTAAAGAGAAGCAGGTGGCAAGTGAGAGTGCTTGGCCTGTGAGCTTACAATGTATGTAGTAAAGAGAAGCAGGTGGCAAGTGAGAGTGCTTGGCCTGTGAAGCTTACAATGTATGTAGTAAAGAGAAGCAGGTGGCAAGTGAGAGTGCTTGGCCTGTGAGATTACAATGTATGTAGTAAAGAGAAGCAGGTGGCAAGTGAGAGTGCTTGGCCTGTGAGCTTACAATGTATGTAGTAAAGAGAAGCAGGTGGCAAGTGAGAGTGCTTGGCCTGTGATGTAGTAAAGAGAAGCAGATGGCAAGTGAGAGTGCTTGGCCTGTGAAGCTTACAATGTATGTAGTAAAGAGAAGCAGGTGGCAAGTGAGAGTGCTTGGCCTGTGAAGCTATGAGAAGATATGGTAACAAATGTAGAATATAAAAAGATTAATAAAAATCCGACTTCTTGGAAAGTTGTTTAGTGGCCAAAAGGTGGCACATGTTATTATTCCTAGTTCAACTTGCATTGTATAACTTTCTCAGAGTAGTCAGAGTCAGCCGTAAAATATTGTAAGCATTTCTTTTTTTTATGTTATTATCGTATGTATCAATACATACCAAATGTTATACATGTTGTGTTTTAAAAAGAGTAACCATGGAGTTTCTTGCCCGTTCTTCTCCATAGGAAGCTACTTTTGGAATGGGCAACTAGAATCAAACTTATTTATAATTACCCAAGGGTATAGTTTGAGGACAAACTAAGGTCAGGAAGGCCGAATGTTAGATCCTTTTATTTTATACGGGCAACACTGCTGCCACCGTGATGACAACCCTATGAAGATTTTGACAGACAGGGCGCGCGCTTTCTTCGTTAACTGATAAACTATGTTTTTCTTACGATTGTTATTAAAATGGTGTTTAAAAAAGTGAATACAAGAAGTTATTGTGATACGAATTGACGTTTTATTTCTGATGAAAGCTAGGAGATCATACCCTAGCTTATAGTTGATACTTGAACATGGAGTATGAAATCAAATGTTATCCAAATTAACATGACAATTCACAGTTTCTCTACCTGGGAATTCAAGCTAGCAACGCTATGTTGTGACAAAACCTAATTATAATTGGATAAATATGTGTCATGCCGGCAAACAAATAGCTGTAATAAAACTTAACATAATTTTCCAATGTCTAGGATTACCACTATCAGCATCTTATCATGATAGTACTAAATGGTTTAGTGAGTCAGGAGCCAAAGTAGTTTGAGTCAGACAAAATCATCTAGATTATTCTAAATGATAATCTACACACCAGATGTTAGTATACGGTCAAATTCTACTTCGGGTAAATAAAGAAATGGCTAGTTTATGTAGGCACAGAAAACAGATTATGGGTAAGCCATTCTTTTACAACACCACTTGAAAATAATTTTCTGGTCACGCAAGGAAAATATGCGCTTGACAACAATGATTTGCAATGACGTCAAATATTACCTAGAATTTCAAAGAAATCCATTGCCATCTACCCATAAACCATAGGTTACTGTTCTTAAAATAGGTTACTGTACCTACCGCTACAACCCAGAAATTTCTAAATCATCGTCATTCACAACCCTTTTTCAGGTCCTGGAAAACTCATGACTACAATATAATTTTCTGTTCTCACAATGCAATGGGATGGCTGATCTCCTTTCTCCTCCTCTCCTTCTCCTTCTAGGTTTTGAAGCCGAGTAAATCATACTCTCTTTATACTCTGTTTATACTCTATACTGCACCTTGCTTTGGGGATACATCAAATACGCTTTTGCTGTTATTAAACAAACTTTGATCTCCATATAAATATGAATCTCATTGCACGTAATACATACTTATCTTCAATGTCATAAATTCATTTAATTAGTCATCGCCATATCGTAAAATACAAAAGATAAAACGGTACGTCAATTAACAAGCTTTCGCAAACAATGACATTATAGGTAAACGATGTCGTTTCTATGTAGACATAACTTGTGAATCAGTTGAACGTCATAGAGTGGATGATAAGACTCAAGTGGCGGAAAACTGTATTTATGGTCACTATTGCGGGGAGCTGGTGGCCCTAGCCATTCATTAGTTTCGCACATCCAGCCATTTATTGTTTGTAATACGTCGCTTCCAGTCTGCCCCTTCACTCTACATCAGTCTATGTACCCTTGAGAATATAATGTTTAGGAATCTCAGGTTATTTGCAGATAGTACTCTGATAAAGAATTACTCTCATACTTTTCCTTGTATCTTTTAACATTTTAAGCAGTTTCAGATTTTGTTGAAATCAGTTCTGCACATTTAACCGTGCTATAAAGGTCAAAAGTATAAGTGTCTTTATCCGTACATTCCATCTAGTATCTGTAGCTATATTCTTTTGGTAGGAACTACTTACCTACTTTGAATTGGTTTTTGTCTAATTGTCATTTGTGGAAAAAATGTTTACATTATTCGAGATGCTGACAATAACGTATTTGTAAATCGGTAGCACAGAATGCCGGCTAACCTTGACACAGCTTTGAATTTAATTGACTCAGTGAGGAAGTGATTCCGAAGGAATATTAATGAACTTTATATACCTACATTTAAAGTTTGTTTGTAAAATATTTATTACATACATGATACAACATTATTTACATGTAAACATCTAAACTAAGGCGGATAATGTTGACCTCGTTCTGTATCCAGCTTTATCATTATCACTCAGATCAGAATTCTGGAAATCTGTGTAGCTTTACACTGACATTATTTAATGCCTGTTCATATGCTCCATAATTTTCCACCTATTCAACGTCTTTAATAGCAGTGTAGGAAGGTAATTTATCAAATCAAGGCTGGAATTTGCTTCAAATTCTAAACATATTTTTTTCCCCAGATGACGTGACGGTGGCGATCTGTCCCGGCATCGGCAACACCTCAGAGAGTGTGTACATTCGAACCTACGTTCACTACTCTCAATGTCACGGCTACAGGTGCGCCGTGCTCAACCACATCGGAGCACTCAACAGCGTCCCAGTCACTGGCAATCGGATCTTTTCCTACGGTAAGGAATTTGTAATTTAATCACTCTTTGCCAGAATATCAAATATGCCTAATACAAGGCAATGTTATTAAAGTGAAGGGTGTTAGTAGTGAGATCTAACTACCTAAGATATGGCAATGAAATAGCGTTGCCTTAAGTGACTGTTAAATAATGTCAATAAGTACCTATGATAAAAAAATCTTCTCACTGTGCTGCTTCTGATCTAGGTTTTACATTCACATTGAAAGCAAAACTTTTTTCTTCGCTTTTTTCCCCTCGGAATCTTAGTAAAATCTGCGTTGTACATACGTAATGCGGTTATACAAACCACCGATTGGTTCCGAAGAAATATAACACTGCAGCGGAATTAATATAATCGCCTTTGTTTCAAATGCGATCTAATGAATGCAATACTTTCTATGTTATTGAGGCTGATTTGTCAATTTTATAGAAAAAAAAAGCCTTGCATAGGTAATGACGAAGAACATTACAAATATGACCTCTTCCTTGCGCCACGGTGCGTTGACGTCGATGCGCAAACGCATGGATATGCTTGAGGGGAACCGTTCTAAATATTTCGTTAATTACTTGCCTACGGCAAGTAAATACAGAGTTTGTGAAGCTCTTTATATACATCTAATCATCTTCATATATTGTACTTACACGTGTTCATATCTACAATTCCAAGAAATATTGTGAATCTTGCATTGTTGCAGTAAATCGTATTATTGCGTAGGTTACATTTGGCACAAGTATTAGATAAGTAACCACTTGATTCATACTACAATAATCATGTATTTAGTATGTTATGTTTTAGGTATTCGTGTGGATTGCATGCTGTTAAACAATTGCATTCCTTTTTACTTTTTCACGCATTTTCTTTATTTATTTACTAATTCCAAACAATGCTTTGTTATAATTTATACGAGTAGACCTCGGGAGAAAAACTTAGATTAATATAATCTTAAGATTATTCGAATTCATATAATAGTTTATTATTATAATCAACAGAGTTCGTAATTATGATAGACTAGAAATAGAAAAGATTTCTACAGCTTACATGTTATTGAATATATTTGAAATAAAATCTAATGACGGTGACTCAAAATCAATAAGTTTGGCCGGTCAAGTTTGAGGTAACAGGTATCGACGGCTCCCTTAGAAGTAGCAAAGTATGACACTCCGATTTATACATTAATTAACTAACATAATGAATAGACGCCATTTGCATAGGACTATGGTTGTACGTTATCTGTATTCCACATCTACTTAGGTACGGACTGTAACGACTTTCACATCGGGGTCGTTGACGCAGACCATCTAGAATTACTTTGCTCTATGCTTTTTAAAAAAAGAGGCTTTATATTATGAAAATATGAATTTTTTATTAGTTGTGAAATGTTCACAATAGAGTTGCTTTGATGAGGAGAATCAATTTGTTTATTATTCATTGTTCAGAGACCATTCTCAGAAATATCTATAAAATGGCTCAATCATTCAAATGTCAAATCAATCTAGAACACTTTATTGGTAGTTATCAAAGTCAACTTGTAAAACCACCCTGTTATTGTTCATTTACGTAACATTCGTAATAGATATAACGGAAGGCAAAACGTCCGAGACTTTCCCGCAAATGAGACCGGTGCCTTTTTCCGTGTTGTGTGCGGAAAAAGGCATTAGCGGCAAAAGAAAATCGCTGGTTTCCCCTACATTATCGTTGGTAAATCATCGTACCCTAACTTCGTCATACTAAACCGTCCACCAGTGTGACTCTGCCTTTACATGGTAGGGTAATTTCAAACACTTGCATTTTCCCACAGTTTTCGCAGTTTTAAGCCGTGAGAAGTATAGCAAGGCGGCAATTATTGAATTGCTTCAATAAATAATAAATTATTTCAAGGTGAAGTTATGTACTTGAAAGAAAATAATTTCATACTGTGTATCAATTTAAGTATGTACCTACCTACATTAAAATACAGTTGTTAAGAATAATAAGCGATAAAATTTTCGGTTCATGTTTATTAAAATTGTAATTACAATTTCACCGCGCGATGGTATTTTCACTCAAATACATACTTATGGTGACGCAGAAGCTTATCTTTCCACATCTAATGTTTGAGTGTTTAAATTGAGTGAACTTCAAAGAATGGACAAGAAGTGACTTGGCACAAAATCATGATGGATAGCAGCCCCTTCAACCGAAGCGGGCTAACGCGCCGCTCTCCACCACCGACACCAACACCAGCCCAATCCCCCGTCAGAGAGCCAATAGACAAAGTGGAGATCATCTCAACGCCCGAATTACACAATTGGATGGGGTTCATCGAACAAAGCCTAAACGAGATCTGCACTATTACTACCGAAGGCAAGCTTAACTCAGAACAAAAACTAAGAGTGAGTAACCTCTGCCGAAAAGTGGGAAATAACGTAGCTCATCTAGTCTTTCAGTACCAGTCCCTAAAACAAAAGGCCGTACAAACGCATCACTCTCTCCAAGCCCTAAACGAAAAACAAGACCTGACAGATAAACTAGCTGCAGAAATCAAGAATGCAATAAAAGAGTCCTGTACAAAACCAATTCCTGAAAGCACTTCCTTTGCGGATATGGTAAAGAAAGGCTCCAACAGCTTCGTTCGTCCAATTAAACATAGCGCATTGGCGATTTATCCGAGCGATAACTCAAAGACGAGCGATGAAACTAGAAACCTGGTCCAAAAAATCGTGTGCCCTGAAGAAATAAAGCTGAAAGTCCGAGGAGTCCGTAAAGTCCGAAATGGCGGTGTGATTATCAGCACTGAGACCAAGGATGACCTCGAAAAACTAAAGCACACAGTCCAGCATGCAAACTCAGGCCTCACCGTCAACGAACCACAAAAGCGGAAGCCCCGCATAATAATAATAGGAGTTCCCTCATCAATGGCAGAAAGTGAAGTCTACAACTGCATCTTTGAACAAAACGTAGTCGATAAAGTCCCATCCATGTCCAGAGAAACATTTTTGTCCTCAATAAAGCTGAGCCACAAATCTGGCAGAAGAGATACAGACAATCATAACTTGATCTTAGAAGTATCAGCGGTCATACGAAAAGCCCTCATCACCCAAGATCGAGTTTTTATAAACTGGACATCCTGCCAGGTGAGAGACTTCACATTAATAACTAGATGTTACAACTGTCAGCAGTACGGTCACGCGGCTAAGTCATGCAAAAATACTGCCCCGGTTTGCGGACACTGTGGTGAAGAGGGACATTCAATCAAGGAGTGCACTAAGAAAAATGATTCCCCAAAATGCGCTACGTGCCTACGCTTCAAAAAACCAGGTAATCATAAAACCGGAGATATCGATTGCCCGGCTAGAAAAGCTGCCGAATTTAGATACATCAACTCAATCGACTATGAAGGCGCCTGAGAGCGTCACATAATATTTAACCACTTTAGAACTTAACTAGTTTAAGTATTATTATAATATGGATAATTTAATTATGGAAATAGATAATAGTTTTTCAACTATGACCAAAGCATGCAATGTTGAGGACTGCAAACAATATCTCTCTGACTTTCAAAGCTCATTAACAGTACTAACCCAAAATATTCGTAGTATATATAAGAATATAGACAGTTTCAATACCTTCCTGCATACCCTTAACCTGACTTGTGATATAATAGTGCTAACTGAATGCTGGTTATCAAACAGAAATGGAAATCTCCCTATTATTCCCGGATATCACTCTTTCTATAGTAAAAAAAGTTACAACCAAAACGACGGCGTCGTAGTCTATGCCAAGGAATCGCTACAGATCACTGTCGAAGAACCAGACCTTGAAGACTGTAACTGCTTAGTTATTAAAATAGGAAGTACTACAGCAATTTTAGCGATATATAGATCCCCTTCCTTTAAAATCCTGGATCCCTTCCTTTATTCTTTAAACCAGACTTGTGAAGCATTAATTCCATTCAAAAACATTATACTAACCGGTGATCTAAATATCAACATAGGCTCTAATAACTGTGATGTCGGAACACAAAACTACCTTAACCTTTGCTCATACCTAGGGTTCCTACCTGCGCATACTCTGCCCACACATCAGAGTGGCTCTTGCTTAGATCATATGATGATTAAATCTAGTTTACATTACATAACACTTGTTACTAATTCAACGATTACCGATCATCATGCTGTCCTACTAACACTAGATTTAATGCCCCCTAAGCTAAATCGAACACAGACAAAGACTAATTTAAACATAAACAATCTTGAAAATGATTTACGCAGCATTGATTTTAGTCCAATTTATAATACTGATGACGCAAATTCATCTTTATCGTACTTAATAAAAAATGTCCAGCAAGCTATATTACACAATACGACTATTATGACAAACAATAAAAAAATGCAGAATATCAAACCTTGGATCACACCTGGACTCATCCGTTGTATTAGACACAGGGACAAACTTCATCAAAGAACAAAGCGATCACCTGATAATCTAATACTCCAAATAACATATAAGAGGTATCGAAATTTTTGCAACAACCTCTTAAAACGACTAAAAACTAACTACGATAAAAATGAATTGCAGAAAGCATGTAACAATACCAAATCATTATGGAAACACATAAAAAACGTCACTTATTTATCAAAACAGCGTGAATCAATCTCAAGTTTACTGTTTCATGATACTTCACCGCTTTTGTCAGCTAACAATGTAAATAACTACTTTGTAAACGTGGGGAAAATCCTTGCTGAGCAGATACCACAGTCAACGGTCATACAAGCATCGCGCATTCAACACTTAACCACGAGTGATAAATCCTTTGGTATGCTTGACCCTGATACACACGAAATCACGCGAATTATTTCAGGATTGAAAGATGATACTGCAGTTGGCTGGGATAATATAAGCAATAAAATATTAAAAAGGTTCAAGCATATTCTGGTGCCCCCCTTAACGTATATATTTCGTCTATGCCTCTCGAATGGTGTATTTCCTGAATTTCTAAAAAAGGCAGTAGTAATCCCTATTTTCAAATCAGGAAACAAAGATCAGATAAGTAATTATAGACCAATATCAATACTACCTTCGATATCCAAAGTACTAGAAAAAATTATTAACACTAGACTAGTCAACTACTTGGAAAAACACGGTTTACTATCGCCTATGCAATTCGGCTTTAGATCTAAATTATCCACAGCAAATGCGGTACATAGCCTGACCGACTACGTCACAGAAGAACTTGGCAAGGGGAACCAAAGCATAGCAATCTTCATTGACCTAGCAAAAGCTTTTGATACTGTATCAATTCCCCTGCTTTTATACAAACTAGAGGCGGTAGGAATTCGAGGCACACAGCTAAAACTAATAGCAGATTACTTAAATAATCGTAGTCAATGCGTTCGAATCGAGACGACCATAAGTGATAACCTAAAAAACCATGCTTTTGGTGTTCCGCAAGGCAGCATTTTGGCCCCTACCCTATTCCTTATCTACATAAATGACCTATGTAATCTGGATATAGAAAACGGAAAAATAATATCTTATGCCGACGACACAGCGCTAATATTTACTGCGAAAACTACTGAGGAACTCTACAAGAGCGCACAAAAAGGTTTTAATATTGTCACTAACTGGCTTAAAAACAATCTACTAACCCTAAATGTTGATAAAACTAAACTTATGCACTTTTCTATGCGCAGAAGTCAAAATAAAAATACTAACACGCATCTATATGCACATCAATGTAGTGATCCTTTAATCAACTCATGTCACTGTCCTAAAGTCCTTAAAACAAATAATATTAAATACCTGGGCGTTATAATTGACGATACTCTTTCCTTCAAACAACACATCGAGAGCTTGGTGTCTAGAGTACGGAAATTAATGTTTGTTTTTAAAAAACTACGCACAATCGCAGACAATAAGCTAGTAACACAAATTTATTTGGCCCTTTGTCAATCCATCCTTACGTATTGTATTACTTCTTGGGGAGGAGCACCAAAAACTACAATGCTTCCTCTCGAACGAGCCCAGAGAGCACTTTTAAAAGTAGCTTACTTTCGTCCTTTCCTCTTTCCCACAGATCAGCTATATAAATCTTGCAATGTTTTAACTGTCAGGCAATTATTTATCTTTCACGCAATACTAACACAACACTCTCAGCTTTCCTACAATCCTAACTTAACAAACAAAAGACGTAATGATATAGTTTGCAGTTCAAACTCCACCTCCAAATATGTGTATACGAATAGATTCTTTAGATTTTTAGGCTCATTTCTGTACAATAAACTAAATAGTGAACTAAGCATTTATAGCCTTAACTACTTTAAATGCAGAAAAAGTGTTCGTAATTATCTGCAAAGCCTGTCTTATGATAACACGGAAGACCTACTTACAGTGTGTAAATGAAACTGCAGACGCAAACAATAATAAATAAGTATTAGGTATAAGCAAAGTATGTATTTTAATCGATGTTAGCTATTTAATTTTTTGTATATTAGATTGTCAATTTATATTGTCAAATTAGCAAATAAGGTCTCTTTTCGCTTGAGACACAGGTTTAACCTAGTTCAAGCAATTATAATGTTAGCACATATGTCTAGATTTTAAGAAATAATGTTGTTTAATGTGAACTTTGATAAAAATGAATAAATGATTTGATTTGATTTGATTTGATATGGTAATGAGCAAACTCGTTTGTGGATTAGGAATGGAAATACAGCTGTAGAAAAGTCTATAATTGAGACTTGCATAACGAACAAGTTTTTCCTCTATCATATCTACATTTATCAAAGAATATTTTGTGTTCCGAATTACCAAACGCATTTAATATACCTACCTACACTTTAAATATTAAAATTAGGATTTGGATATTCCTATAAAAAGTACTAGCTACTGCCAGCGGTTTCACCCGCATCCCATGGGAACTACTTCCCGTACCGGGATAAAAAGTAGCCTTCCTCGATAAATGGGCTATCTAACACTGAAAGAATTTTTCAAATTGGACCAGTAGTTCCTGAGATTAGCGCGTTCAAACAAACAAACTCTTCAGCTTTATAATATTAGTATAGATTATCATCACGTAGAATCTATCTTATATACTACGGCTCCGTTAAAATTATACTTATCTGCCATAGAAGGAACGAAACGATTGACCATATCGGCTTTGGCCTTCAAACGTTCAAGAGCATTTGAAATAAGTGCCACGATACGATGAATGTGAGAGAAATTGAATTAGTTTTATCGCGAATCTATTATGAATTTTATAGATATTACTAGCTTTTGCCCGCGACTTCGTTCGCGTGGAATAGTGATTTTTGGTTTGACCAATAGATGGCGCTATATGTCCGAAATAAATTTTATTTTTATTTTTATATTTTTTTGTAATAAAAACTATCCTATGTCCTTTCTCAAGTTCCAAACTATGTCTGTACCAAAGGACAATGCCGGATTTTGTATGGACCCTGTCCCCACCCACCAACAGACTTGAAACTAGTGTCATCGGAAGCGCATCCTTCGATAGATCATGATTATCAAAACGATTTACTCCAAATGTATGGGGTTTTGGAAATACACGTCATTTTAATATCCTTAATAATCAATTAACGTCAAGTTTGTTAACCAATTACTCGGAGTTGCGTGGACCGATTTTGATTATTTTTGTTTTAATGCAAAGAAGGTGTCTCAACGTTAGTCCGATATAATTTTCATCGGGATCTTTTTAGTGACTTTTGAGTTATCACCGGTTAGAATGATAATTGGTTTAATGATTTTGTATGGACCTTTACTGACTCCAACAGAGTTGAACCTAGTGTCATCAGAAGCACCTTATCCGATAGATATTTTTTTACTATGACGACATTCTCTAAATGTTTGGGGTTTAAGATATATTCGACATTTTAGTATCCACAATTAACGTAACGTTAGGTTAGGTTAGTTGGTGTATAAAGCAATTACTCAAGACTAAGCTGATTCTGATTATAATTTTTTGTAGGACAGAAGCTACCTCAAGTGTGTCCCATTAAGTTTCATCCAGAACTGACTTATAACAAAAAAAAACTGTGGTAAACCTAACCCAGTTTGATACTTAGTTAATAGTTTAGTTACGACCAAAACTTACTTATTGAAATAAATAAATAAAATATTTTAAAACAAACCCATATTTTATATGAACTCAGAAATGTATAAATCAAAAAAAAATCATAGAACTTTTCTCTTAAGTAAAAATCATAAATACCTATGTATTGACATTAATTATTTAACGTTACATCTTAAAAAGAACACATGGTTAAGGAATAGGTGAATGGTTAAGCGGCCCAAGTTAAGCTACCCAACTGACAATCGCCCTCTTAAAACATTGATATTAGGTGGTATCCTGTTAGGCTGGAAGCTAGCTCCAATATGATTGGATAAAGGATGGGCAAGTGGTAAACAAATAGTAAAAAATATTATAACATTAAAAAACTAATAATGGCCGCGTCTCTGTCACTTGAGTTTTATGCTGAAGCATTTCGAAAAAAGTCCATATTATTTATTTATTTATATATACTTTATGTACAAAATAGGTACATTGGCGGACTTAATGCCTCAAGGCATTCTCTACCAGTCAACCATCGGGTTAAAGGGAGAAAATAAATAGGTAGTACAAAAAAAAAAGAAGATAATAACAATTTAAGAGAAAGTCATGCGTAAAATGACAATACAATTGTATTACAATAAGAAGCATCTGATAATTTTTAGTCATCAATCTGCAGGCAAGTTTATTTTATATCGGTTGAGTTTAACGGAATGATTAAAGAAATCAAAAGTCAAAGAAACAAACTCAAAAACTGCTGGTCAGTTCTCGATTCAAGTTGTATAACACCATCCTTGAGGTAATCTTTCGTTATGAAAAAAAAAATAACCAGCATTGTCTACTCAAATCTAGGTATGTAGTCGGTGAAAAAACCCGAAGGGATTCGATTATGTATGGAATGAAATGCCTTATAGTTCCTAATACCCATACATTCGGAGTACGTCACCATAGTAAGAAATGATCTATCAAATGAGGCGCTTCTGATGACACCAGGTTCAACTCTGTTGGAGGTGATGAAGGTGTCCTTACGACATCCTACATTGCCTCTTCAAACCGATTATTTTAACTGATGATAACTCAAAAACTGCTTAAAAGATCTTGATGAAAATAAAATTGGACTAGCTTTGAGATAGTTTGTCTACATAAAAAAATATATTTCAAAATCGGTAAACGCAACTCCGAGCAATTGGTTAACAAACTTGAAGTAAATTGATTATTAAGGATAATAAAATGTCGTATATTTCCAAAACCCCATACATTTGGCGTAAATCGTTATGATAATCATGATCTATCAAAGGAGGCGCTTCCGATGACACTAGTTTCAAGTCTGTTGGAGGTGATGAAGGTGTCCTTACGACATCCTACATTGCCTCTTCAAACCGATTATTTTAACTGATGATAACTCAAAAAGTGCTTAAAAGATCTTGATGAAAATTAAATCGGACTAGCTTTGAGATAGTTTCTCTACATACAAAAAATAGATTTCAAAATCGGTCCACCCAACTCCGAGTAATTGGTTAACAAACTTGAAGTTAATTGATTATTAAGGATACTATATTGTCTTATAGTTCCTAAACCCCATACTTTTGGAATATGTCTCCATAATAAGAAATGATCTATCAAATGCGGCGCATCCAATGACACTTAGTTGAACTCTGTTGGAGGTGGATAAGGTGTCCTTACGAAGTACTACACTGTCTCTTCAAACCGATTATTTGAACCGATGATAACTCAAAAACTGCTTAAAAGATCTTGATGAAAATTAAATTAGACTAACTTTGAGATAGATTCTTCAAAATAAAAATAAAAACATCAAAATCGGTCCACCCAACTCCGAGTAATTGGTTAACAAACTTGAAGTTAATTGATTATTAAGGATACTAAATTGTCTTATAGTTCCTAAACCCCATACTTTTGGAATGTGTCTCCATAATAAGAAATGATCTATTAAATGAGGCGCATCCAATGACACTACTTTCAAGTCTGTTGGTGGGTGGGGACGTTTTTAGGCATTGTCCTTTCACACAAATCGGTTCAGTAGTATAGGCGTGAAGAAAAGACAGACAGACAGACAGAAAGACAGACAGACAGACAGAAAGACAGACAGACAGACAGACAGAGTTACTTTCACATTTATAATATTAGTTAGGAGTTAGGATAGAGGTAGGCACTAGTGTCAGA
The DNA here is from genome assembly GCA_963856015.1 of Helicoverpa assulta. NCBI lineage: Eukaryota > Metazoa > Arthropoda > Insecta > Lepidoptera > Noctuidae > Helicoverpa > Helicoverpa assulta. The sequence continues at coordinate 5,016,937 of CAWLCW010000008.1, forward strand.
AACTAGAGGAAATCAAACTACTCTGTCCGATTATATTTGACCAACTAATTGGTTTACAACTTTTAAACATAAGTCTATATCTACCTTTGATAACATTGAGTAACTTAGTATACTTCAGATTGGGAGTATCTACGAGTGGGCATGTCACATTATATTTATACCGCTCGGCGTATCATTAAAATTAATGACAAAGCGTATTCAAAGTAATTAATACTAAAAACAATATCGTGTTCATTAACCCTAATTACTACAAATGCAACTATTAAAAACTAGCACACTGAAGCAGTCAAATATTGATAAGGTTACACCCCCGAAGCATGCCGTTTTCTAATCAAGTATACATGGTAAAAACTGTTTTGTTTACAGGCCACACCGATGACTATAACTACATGGTGGAGAACCTTTTGGAGCGGTACCCCAACACGAAACTGATTCTAGTCGGATTTAGTCTTGGCGGCAACCTTATCTCGAAGTACCTGGGAGAGGACAGAAAGAGGCCCACCAACATAATTGGCGGGATTTCAATATGCCAGGGATACAATGCTATAGAGTAAGTAAATTAAAGTCACAATTGTTTAATGATGATTTTTTTCAAAGCAATTTGTCCGAGGGGTCGAGGTTATCGTCATTGTCAACTACATTGTATCTCCTATAAACGCACATCAATTAACTGTTGAGGAAAACTGTGCGTCGATATAAATTGATCGTTAGCGATTAATGATACATTTTTGCAAATAGCATGTGGTATATGCCATAAAAGAACCTATTTTTAGAATATGGTCATCGCTTATAAATATTTCAAATGGGTTTCAATACTAGACATATTGCAAAATGCTATCTAAAATATACAAACAGCATTTACATCAATTCATATTAGGTAGGCTCGCTGTTGCAACTGTAACCTTCATGGGAGTTTTCTATCGCTGGTTGCGAAATTACTCATAAAACCTGTGTTTACCTACATATACTATCAACAATAGATTTATTTCCTACATCATATCCACAGAATTATTTTTTCTTTGTTCTCTGAAAAATAAGGTTTATTATGTTAACCTGAATCGTGAGCTCGGCTTGATTCAAATCAGCAGTTTGCCGGCCCACTGTTTACTGCTTAGTTATCTACTTCAAAATGATATGACTATTTATTTTGCACACATCCGTCTGACCCCTCGCTCTAATCACGGCGGCCTTAACCAGGCCTTGATCCGGGTTGTCGCCCGATGATCCAATTTAGATGATTGAAGTGTCTCTTGTTGTATGCCCTATCTTTGTATTAGAATCAATAGGTCTGATACCGGTGCTGTTTTAGTTTCCAACATAATAATGTCTTTCGTCGATAGAAGCATGTTTTGATTAGAAAACGAAGACTTACTTACCTTTCATGAAATAATAAACCTTATCTCCATATTTTAGCACAATGGTGTACCTCCTGCAATGGCAGAATTTCCGTCGGTTCTACCTGTACATAATGACAGACAACTACCGCAACATCATCACGAGACACAAGAGGATGCTGCTCAGCCCAGAAATGAAGAACAGATACAATCTGGACGAGAAGATGATTGTGTCGGCCGGAACGTTGCCGGATCTTGACGAGGCTTATTCTAGGTAAGGACCCCTTAAAGGGGACTTTAAAAATCGTATTATCGCGATCATGATGGTCAAATTAAAGGACCGGGCAACTGTTTTTACTGAATACATACAGGAATGAATTTTAAGCAGTGCACAAAAAATAACTGGTGGTCCAGAATCATTAACAGAACATATCTGCATCGTCAGTTAAATTTTTTTTTTCATTCTTTTGTCCGCCCTAAAATCAGCAAAATATGCATACCAACTATTCTTACGCGCTTGGAGCAGCGCTCGCATCAGTAAACCGGTTTCGCGTTGCCGCCGCGCCTACTATGACGACTGTGGCCGTACAATCGGTTAAAAAATAAACATCTTTCGATATCAATAACTTTTCTTTTTTGTACTAAAACACGACAAAATAAAAATATACGTATCTATAAAACTTATTTAACTATAAGCAGCGCCGGCTCAACGAAACTTGGCGCCCTAGGCAAAACATTGGAACGACGCCCATAAAAAAACACAACAATAAAAATACTAGGTACAGTAGGTGATTGCAATTATTATTGTTCACACTGAGTAGGGCTGCCATTTCGAATTTCGCCAAACCCGGACAAACATTAAAAAAATCCCGGACACTTGGCGTAAATAGCATTTTTTCCCCGGACGAGTCCAATTTTTTTTTAAAAAAAACCAGATCAAATTTTTTATATTACCATATACTTAAATTCAATGAGGTGCTTCCTTACATGAAAAGTCTAAAGAAAGATTGTGACTTAATGTATTTCAAATGTCATAAATAAGAAAGCTCATATGGAAACTAGGAGTTATCTTCTTGTTTGTAATAGGACTTTAAAACGGCGCTACCTTTTTGATAGGTTAGACAAAAAATGTTGGAAAATACAAAAAACTGAAAAGTGAAACGCGAGCGTAGCGAGCGCGAAAATTTTTGAGTTTTGGGTCACTAAAGCACCTAAACTTGTATAATAAAGAAACCTGTAAAGTGAAAAAGCCGCGAGCGAAGCGAGCGCGAAAATGTTTGAGTTTTAGGTCACTAAAGCACCTAAACTTGTATAATAAAAAAACCCGTAAACTGAAGAAGCCGCGAGCGAAGCGAGCGCGAACATTTTTGAGTTTTGGGACACTTCGACGTCAGCAGCAAATGCTTGTCTATTTGTAATTTTAAAAGGTTCAACTTCCATACAAGGCAAGCAATCTCATGTATGTTATGTTTTCAACTCGTAGTTGATGAAGGCGAGGCAGGCTAGGAATTGCCTTGGTTGGTAGATTTAACGATTCTTATTGAAAAACCTGTTTGACTTCTTATCCTCTCAAATCGAGTGATCGTCCTCTGAAATCTGCTGGCCCTAGGCCTGTATGGCGGTGGCGTGGGCGCTCTGCGGCGCCTCTGAGCCCGCGGCGCCCGGGTTATTCGCATACCCTGCACCATCCCTGTGAAAAATGTCCAGGTTTTCCCCGGACACTTCTTGAAACCCCGCCCGGCCGGCCCCCGGACGGCCTCCAAACGAGGACAAATCCGGGGAAACCCGGACGGATGGCAGCCCTAACAATGAGAGTCCGAGGAATTCACTTAGGTGATTCTCACACTGCCCCGCATGATGCAGCGTAGCGCGTGGATGCGTGTTCTTCCGTTGTTTGTAAGTATCTCCGTTTGTATGGAAAACACGCACAGTCCAACACACTGAAAATGCATCCACGCGCGTTAATGCGGATCACGCGCATACACGCGGAGAAACATGCACCGCCGCGCGTAGGTGCGGGGCGAGACGCAAGGTATGGCACACCGAATCCCGCGCGCTCCGCGAGTTGCGATGCGCGTCGCTCTGCACATCTGTCGCGTGTACGTACGATTGATTGAACCATTTTTGATCGATCCGCGTGCTCAGTGGTGACTGGTGATGCCGCTCGCATTGCTATGCCGCCCCCCAAATACGAGCGCCCTAGGCAGTTGCCTAGTTTGCCTATATGGGTGGGCCGGCCCTGACTATAAGTTGACAAAGTTTGCGCACTGGATAAAATTCATTCCTGTATAAATATAGTATGTATACAGTGAATGGATAGTATGTTGCACGCGTGCAACAATATAGGTAGATGAGGTAGATTCCTAGTAACATAGGAAGGCAACTCGATACGACCGCAAGACCAACAGCTTTACGTACTAAATGTAATTTACAGAGAAAAGAGAAGTAGGTTTACTTTCTTGGTGAGAAAAAATGGGAATGGGTTTCTCATAATAAAACGCCTTCGAACAATGCCGATAAAATATGCAACTTATAGCAAAAGGAATTACAAACATAGGTATAAAATAATTAAAATGCTTTGCGCACTCTAAAAAATAATGCATTTTAAGAGCGAAAGTAAATCCGCCCCACATTACAATGCATAATTTGGACACTGATAGATCTTTCTGGTGTCTTCATAATGCTGATATTTTGTGCAATTAACACATATTGAGCAAGAATTAGTTACGTAGTTTCCTGTGAATAATGAGATTCTACGTTAAGTATTTTTTTTGAAGTTTAATTAATACCGCCACTACCTACAGTATTATTGAAAGCCTAAGTATATACCTGCCACATTCGGCACAATTTCAGACTACCCGCCTCCAAGGTTTGCAAAACCTATGGTAACATTAAATTGGGGTAAATAGTTAACTGTTGAGCTCGTACGCTACATTATCGCACTCGTGATCTCTGACCGATCACGCCATCCTCGATATTTGCTGGAGTTTACAATTTTAAGGCGTGTCAACGGACTTTTATGTGTGACCCGAGATGCGGGTCATTTAAGATATAAGCATTGTCGAACAATTTATCTTCGGTACTCAATGCTTCTGGCACAAGTTTAAGTAAATGCTACTCAACTGTTTGTTGTGGGCGGGAAAAAATACAGAGATTAAGTTTTGTCATCTATATGTCATATGTTTATATGTCAGCTAATGCTGAATCAAACTGGATAGATTCATGATATTTTTTTGTATGTATTTTCAGGAGAATGTACGGCTTTGAATCAGTGGCGGACCTCTACAAGTGGAGTTCGTCAGCATTCTACCTCAAGAATATAAAGACCCCGATGATTTTCATCAACGCACGCGACGACCCCATTGTTCCCGAACCACTTTTGCCCATCGTCAGGGAATTTGTCAGTAAGTAGCCCCTTCTTGGAGATCTTTAAAAAACAAGACGTAGTCTATTATAGAGTTTACAGTTCTGGTTTACCAATAGTTATTTCAAAGATCTTCAGAAGTCCCTAAATCTGGGCTAGCTTTGTCTTACAACCATTCTGAATGCTATATGGCTTGCATTTAGGCAACCATCAGCGGATTTATTCTAAGTAATTAACTCACTCTTTTTCCATGACTGCTGTCTAGTTTTAAACTTTATACAGGTTTTAAAGGTCAAACCAGGTTGGCGTTAGGTTTCTGTCTAGAAGCAGCAAATGGGCTTATTTAAAAAAACTCAAAAGACTAGCGTAAATCTGCAATTAGCATATTTTTTATGATCAATGTATAAACGCCGAGGCAATATTTGGTAGTGTACGTCACTGCGGCCGTTTTGGTAATTCATTTACAGTACTTATTAATTAAGGCGTCGCCTACGTGAAACTTATGACAGGTCTTATAAAGACTGAAGTTAATATTACTTTATTATGTACCTAGATGACAAGGGTGAGTCTTGCTTGGGACACATTAGTGCGTGATGCGTGGTCTTTTTCCTGTAATAAAGTTAAACGAAAGTCTTTATTGTTGACTTGATTCCACTGCGCAACAGAATTGAGGTCATTATCATTGTACTGGTGAATGAAACCTGCAGAACTGGATTGTAAATCTCCGTATTTATACATGTCTTATGTTACTGAATTCGGATTTTCAAGGTCAATGATATCAGAAATGGTTTAGAAAAGCTTTATTTTTCTCTTCTCGCTATTTGATGCGACTTCTAATCGAAATTTGGAAATAGCTTGATTTCTTTCTATTTATAAGTGTCACTAAGTCGGTTCGCGACAGTCTGGTCTAATTGTTAGTCCCAGACGTATTCTAGATTCTAGGTTACCTTTCTACAAATGAGTAGGAAGTTCAAACTTTTTTTTAGTTAATCATATAGGAAACTTTTTAAGTCTTTCTAAATGTAATTCAAGTAGAAAATATTTCACTAAAGTGCTTTTGTTACTAACACTCCGAGCATGATATTGTGGCGTGACCGTTAAGCTGATAACGGCAACTTGAAAAAAAAGTTTGAATCAGACTGAGGTTATCTACTTCCATTTTAGCGTCATATTAATTTTTTGCTGTTTGTTTTCTTTTCTTTAAAGATTAATTTATCGTTACAGGCTCGCACGATAAGGCGATGTATCTAGAACTAGCTCACGGCGGTCACTTGGGATTCTACGAAGGAGGTCTGGTGTACGCTAACCCGGTGAACTGGCTGGACCGCGCGCTGGTGGGTCTGGCCGGCGGACTGCTCATGGCGCACAACAAATGCTCGCACAAAGATGTCGCCGTCTCCGCCGAATGCGTACCCTCGGACGACGAACCTGATCTCATCAAATCGGCTACCATCGTATACCGCGACCCTTTAGAAAAAACGGCCCAAGCAGCATACTAGACATTAGTTCTTTAACTCGTGGCTCGTAGAGCACTTTGGTATACTTATGTGTCTAATATTTATTAGAAAAAAACTAATATAAAATTACTGCAGTCCATTTCATCGGCAGTACATTTTTTATAAAGTACTTAAATTGAGTTATAAGTACATATTTTGGAGGTAACGATTCTCCACCACGTTTTTATACGTCCTAATAAATAGTTGCTATATTGATTATTATAGAAGGCAAACCCGTATTTACCAAAGCCTAGTATGGGAACGCGTTAGTTCCCGTTATGCCTTAAGTAAGATATTAGGCAGGACCGAATAGGGAATTTATTATAAACAGCACATAGCTTTTTATAAATATTTATTGTGAACTCGTTGATTAGTGTTCCCCAGGCTCTATGTCAAATTGTATGTGAGTTAATGTTTATTGTTTTATGTTGTGACTATAAGATGTGATCTGGCGTGGCGTAAATAGTATATTGTAATGGAGGTGTTTTCCGAAGCATTCAATTTTTATATCAACGATTTTACAAGCTATATAAATATCAATAGTCGCTTTGAAATGCGGACTGTTGTGACTAGCATAAAACATGTTTGCATTTATGAAACTGCTTTCCACATTTACTAAATGTTTGTAAAGCCACGCCTTATTGCACAAATTGTATTCGAATGCACACTGAAGACACGGGCCTTAGTTGTTTTTTGAAGTTGTGATATATTATAGCCAATTGTTTATGTATTTACTGTTGCATTTTTATTGATGTGCACTTGTGTGGAAAGTATATCAGCCGGGTAACAGCTATTCATGTGTAACGGCTATGGGTTCTAGTCCCTGATGAGTAAGTTTATATAACATTGTTGTTTGATACAAGTGAGAATCATTAGTTACTACAAACTTACGAGTACATACATGGATTTTAAATATTTATCGAATAATAATTATTTCATAATAATTGTTTGTTTAACATTTTTGTTCATATGTAATATATAAATAGTACAAACATAATATTTGCACAATGAACAATATTGAATGCCAGGTTGGTACTGCTAGATTAAATAAAGTATTAATATACATCGCATTCCTCTGTATTGAATTCCCGTAATGTTCCTATGTAGTAGTTGGAATTCAGAGAAAATTATACATTATGCTGTGTACTGTCAATATTGGTGCCCTTTTGATTTGGAAATGTATTTGCAATAGAGTAGTTTAATTTATATTGACATCTCATATGAGAATCGATAATTTAAATGTTCAATTGTTTGTATGTGTTCTGGAAATGGGTTTTTAAACTAATGCGTTATAATGAAGTTTGTACTGTTCCTAGGAAAACTTTAGCAATATGGAATTGTTCGCTAAGCGATGATTTGTGAGCTTTGTTCGGGGCTAAACTAACTTCCGTCCAAACTAATGTTCATAAGTTCGTGGGGAAGATAGACATAGTCGAATTCTGACAAAGGGGTTCGGAAAGTATTTTATATGTGTAATAAATTAGAAACCCATTTCTATTATAAGTATGACGTGTTTAGACAGAAGATCTTTTAAACGCAGTGTTGCTAAAAATGACGATTATAGTCTTTTATGATACTTACGTCCATTTGGATGATTGCGTCTGCGCAAGTGTGCTGCGCACAACATTGATGTTTATTCTGATGACTGCCAGGTAAATTGATGTGTATGTAGCTTTATATGAATGTAGTATTTATTACTCTCTTTGATCGCGTAAATGAGATATTTTGGAAAAAGTGCGGCTTTCAGTGTCCGCTTATACTGATGCAAAGCTTTTGTCTCTTTGTAGAAATCGAGATATGGGTGCTTGAGCAACCGATACAAAATATTAGTATAGTGAGACTAGCGGCCTCCAAAACCTATCGTTACGGCGTAGTACCTTTTAAGAATAGCTATTTTCACTACTAACTTATATAAATTCACTTTATACTGACGACCAGGTAATGTCAAGTAACTTGTCATGCTCTCTAGTAGCCAAATCGAGAGATGCCTAGTTATTTGACGTGAACTGCACGTTATGAAGTTGGATTCGTAAATTCAAAGTCGTCGATCGTGTTTTCGGTACGAATAATAATTAATTATTCCCACCAGAAATAATATCTCATTGATATTTGTGAGTTAAATACTTGAATAAAATTTATCTGTAAATCACCTACATTGTTACTTGAGATAATTCTGTTAGAAGTTTCGTAATTATGGAGTGAATTGCTATAACTGGTGCTAAAAAATAGCAGGGCTTTGTCGTTAGTATTTAGGCTTTTCTCATGCCTACTAGCAATTTATTCGGCTTTCAATGTTATGCCTATAAACTTCGAAGTTTCCATATAAATCTTAGGACGTGTATCTGATGCATTAAGTATAACAACTGGCGCATCAAGTGATTATAGTGAGCATTTATAAACCTTAGAATTAACACTTCCAAGTAATTCCATTGGTTATTCTAAATGTGTTAATGTGTGTTCAATTAGAATGAAAGATGGTAGCATGAAATTATCTAGTAGGATAATCATGTCTCTATTCGTCAAGTAGAGAATCGAACGTGATAAGAATGAGTATAAAATAATACTTGCGAAAAGTCTATATTTTTATAAGAAATCATTTTCGCCACTGCTGCACTTCAATCATAGAAGTTGGTCTTGAATTCGAATTCATTAGTTTCCTTCATACTATATCAATTCATTTGAATTACCACAAAATGTGTTTGCACAAATCAATTTTACAATCAATATACCTATTGCAGATATAAAATTATAGGCGTACTTATAGCTTTCAATGTGATAGATTCAAAATAATAAAAAAAAATCGCTACTTAGATGATTGTTGTCAATTTAGCTACCAATTAATATATCGAGATTTAACAGTACAAAGGTTTTAAAAAATAGGTTCACAACAATGTAACCAATAAAATATGTAATTTTATGCCTCTGACAGTACATAATAATTAATTTAAAATTAAAATAATTATGTACCCAATACGACTTTTCGATGTATGTATGAATTGCCTAAAAGCTCTATGTTTTATTTATGTACATGTAATAAACGTTAATGAATAATACACAGTTTTTTGTTTTATCCCATTCATATTGAAATTATTCATTACAAAAGGATTGATAAATAAGTATATTTCTAAGTCAATAATATAAAATTTCAAAGACGGGTGAATTTACGCTGCCTTACATTCTAGCAAGTTTTATATCTAACTAATACTATTATTAACATATTCTGTAAATGGAATATTACGACAATTACTGTCAATATTTTTACAATACATTTGAGACTTGTAGAAAACATTAAACTGGGGTTTATCTTTATTACACAAATTGACAATACATACATAAATGATAGTTGAGCAAAAACATAATGAGATCACTAAATAGGTACTTAAAAAGAATGAGCATGGTCTGTTATTGCTTACAGAAAGTGCTTATAGTCCTTGTTTAGTGTTTGTAATTTTGACAGCATAATTGTGGTTAAAATAAAAGTATACAACATGATAAATTAATACTATCAATATTCCAAATACAAATATCACAACATTTTCCTTAATTAATTCTTATTTCTCTTTACACATATATCTTAGCGTAATACACATCAATAGTTAAGTAATTTAGATAAATACAAATAAGAACATTTACATTAGAAAATATTTTTCAGTGCCAGATCAACGTTACCATCCTCATTAAATCATATAATGTCATTACTATAAGAGAGCATTCATTTGCTTTATATTAAAAATTATAAAAATAGCATGGCCACTGGGAGATTAAATGCATTACATTATTCCAAGTTACGTTTTATGGGACTATAAGAACTTTTAAGTATGTATAATATTTAAAATATAAATGATGCAAGTATGCATGAACATCATAAAAGTGACCTTAGAAAATCTATTAGACTGTAGATAAAGATTTATTTGAAATGCATATAATAATTGATAGAAAAATAACAAGAATACTTAATAATAATAAAAAGTTCATAAAGTCCCATAGTGTAATGCTGGCTGTTGAGTAAAAGATGCCAATATAATTAGAATAATTTCACTTAATACTTACAAAAGATATTTTAATACTTATTACCTACATAGGTACTTTGACAAAAAAATAAGTCCATAGCTATTAAGTATTCCATCATGATTTACTGAAAAAAATATTTTTAATTTCTAACTAGAGTTATGAAACTGATATTATACAGTCTTTTTACATATCAGTTTTTGTAAGATCTGAGTATTTTCAGAATAAATTAAAGCTTCTTTTTACAAAGTATGTATTATTATAAATAAATTACGTAAATGCAATCAAATCGTGACTGGTGTCATATAGTCAGCATATAGATGTAGGATCTCCTTCCATAGTGCACGCTATATTATCTAATTTATGAGCTAAGTGCATTTTGTTTTCTAGTCCTAATATAATTTGTTCTCTATATTTACTGACATAGATGTACAACTCTTTTAAGGCAGACAGAGTGTCAAACTCATTCAACTGTTCCACCGAGAGTTGCTGCATAGAAGTACTTAGCTCTTGGTCTGTTACTTGAGGTAATTGAGATACAGATTGATAAAATCTTATAACCATTTCCCTATACGTAGGCAAGTCTTTAGCAAAAAGTAATTTGTTAGAAGGAGAATCTTTACATAACCGATGTTCTGTTAATGAACAAGCATCCATAAAAGTTTGCGCGATAACTGATAATGAGGAGTCCACAGTTGCGGTTTTATTTATATCAAATATAAAATCTGGATTTTTTATGAGATTCACCCAAAATCTAAGAGGCAAGCTATTTGACTTCCAAGCATGAACGACTTCAGGATTCATGATACCATGCGTCCTAGCCGCATCATCGAAGAGATCAAATAACCACTTGACGGCTGGTGGCAACACTTCGTTAACGGTGAGGATAGTGCTGAAGAAGTCATCGACGAACTTGTGGACTGTTCCCTTCGTAGACAATAGTCTCGTAAGGAATATCTCTGGGATAGCTTTGTGACTATGTTCTGAGGACTTGTTGATAATATGCTGATACTCTATTGGTTTTACCAGGTGATAGTAATGGACATTTTGGTCTGTGATGTCACTGTTATATACTCTGATGTGGGAATTGGAGCAGTAAATTCCTGTACAATTCTTACAAGGTATTTTGTATGGAGTGTTAAAACTGTCATTCTGGCGCGATATTAAGGACATGACAGCAGATTCTTTTACGCCGTAATGAGCTAAAGTGTTCAACTTACGCCAGCCATTTATCGTCTTCGTGGTAACATCTTCATCTTGAAGTGTAACATGCCCTCCTCTTCCGTGTCTCCATTCTAAATCAACTTCATGGACGGAGGGTCTCATAGAGAACGGAGTATTTTTGAACAGAGCATCTAATATTTTAGACTTCACTTGTGAAATACTATCACAATCTAAGACCTTGCATTGAACTTTTTCATCAAAATCATCTTGAACTATATGCAGTGTTATAGTCTGATGGTCTATCTGTTCTTTCAAAAGCTTTTCCTCTGATAAAGAATATCGCGCTTCGTGTGTTATGGCATCAACAACTCCTTTTTCAATTTGATGTTTTATTGCTTTGAAAAGCAAAAACAACGAGGATCCTGCGTAGTCTTTGAGGTAATAATACATACAGAGAGCCATCCAATTAGTTAACATTTTTTCAACCACACTTTCTGTTCTTCTTAACATAAGTTGAGGGTGTTTATTGCATATCGATTTATCAATGAGACGTAATAAAAGAGACTTTAAAATATCGGTTGCATATTCCATTTTCCCCATGAGTATTATCATCAGCAAGGAGGCCACGTTGACTTTGTCCCGAATGTTAAACGACTTTTGTGACTCTAATGTGTCTATAAATGACAAAAGGAAACATTTATTATTCAAAAGTTGCTCAAATTGAATCATAGCTGCATCATAGTTGGTTCTCGGAGCGTTAATAAATTGCCGCTGGACATTCAAAATAGGATGGTCTGATACTCCCGGGAAGAATACCTTCATGACGTAGTTCACGTGATCTAGCGTCGGTATACCTGAGTGTTCCAAGTCAGCTGCCAAATCAGACATATCAGTTTGCAACTCAGCAAAAGCCAATTTACATTCTAATCTAACATTACTCTCTAATGTATCCATTTGAATTTGTATCCTTTTATATTCTCTTTCAGCTTTTGTACTACGACGTCTGTACATAACTAGCACAATCATGAATATAAGCACTAGAAAGAAAGTTCCTCCAGCGATGCCAGCGATTACTTCAGGAGGGAAATTATAATTTCTGAGTAATTCGTAATGAAGATAACCAATAGGGAATCGCAAATTTTTACCAACTTTTACAACAACCAAAGGTAAATTAATTTCTGATATTTGTACGCCATTTTCATCGGTGTTAGCAGGTTGTATTTCAGGAGGCGTGCACAGAAGTTGTTGCATTGTAAGGCTTGTAACGTTACAAGGCTGTGTTCCGATAGTGACAATAACATCCGATTCGTCACTTGCTCTTATTAAATTTTCACCTTCTATTACCAGTGGATCTCCTTTGTAAGATTTTACACCCTTATTGGGGAATTGGTATACATAAGGATCCTCAACGAAAAGCATATGAGACCTAGGGGGATTGAAGTGCTTCTCATGCATTGTTTCTACATTGTCTAAAACAAATCCAACTTTCATAGCTATTTGAGGAGTACTAGTCTGAGTTTTTGTTGCTTGCAAAATATCAAAATATTTTTTATTAACTGCGGGACTAGGACATTCCATTTGATGTTCATTGAGGACAGTGCACTCTGTGTGGTTCACAGGTACCTCTTCATTAGCAAAATATAATTTCATAAGAGGTTTTTGAATTGTGTGTAAATTTGTCCCATGAACGGTTATCATTCTTCCGCCGGATACGAAACTTTTGAGCGGTTTTATCTCCATTATGGTAGGGTCAGCAGTATAATTAAATAAATCCCCCTGCAAAGTGCGATTAGCATTATCTATGCCAACAGTCAATGTGTGGATAACTCTTGGCGCTTCCGCTTTTGGTGTGATACAAATTAATCTACTATTTGAGGTCTGAGTTGTGTTAACATAACAAGGAAGTTCATCCAGATAGGCAGAGATAGATGAACCTATGTTTAAATGCTGCCCACCTATAGCTAGCTGAGTGCCACCTGCTACTGGCCCCAGGGTTGGATAGAGACCTTGAAGTTTGATGTTTTTATAACTGAACAATACAGATGATTCTGTATGACCTGAATCATTTTCTACTATAACAGGTGCTACAGTAGAGCCATTAGAGGGTCCAGTGCGACATGTAATGCTGACAGACACTTCAAAATCAACAATCTCACATAAAACATCACCAATACGAACTTTGCCAGACACTTCTTCAACTCTTAAGCCAAGATTACTGCCTTCAATAGTGACTATAGTTCCTCCCTCTATGGGACCACTTAAGGGCTTGATCATATCAATTCTTGGTTTTGGACACTCAGTAACAGGATTTTCCAAGCAAGTTTCACTATAAGAACAAGAGTTGCCACACCAAGTGCACTTGTAGATAGAGTTTCGAGTTATACACAAAGAACAATCTGCATGTTCTCTATGTGATCCAAGAATTTCACATTTGTATAGAGTGATGTTGATTGTATCAATGTAATGTTTATGATTCCACACAATTTTAACACTGACATTGTATTCCCCAACATCTTCTTCATATGAGTAAGTTGTTTTGTCACACACAATGTAATGATTAGACTCAACTCTTGCAGGTAGTATCATGTTAGCCAGCTCAATACTGACTATACATTGAAATCCTGTGTGACCAGGTTGTAAATGAGGGAGATTTTCAACTTCAAGTTCCAATTCTTTAGGCACATTGTTTGGTAGCAAAATAGGCTTCTTGTATTGTCTTATTCTAGGACAATGTCCAATACCATGATTTAGCAGTTTAGTAGGATTATTTTCACCACTTATGATGGTTCTTTGACAAACGGATGTATCGTGTGTACACCTGTTATCATAAATGCACCAATTGCAGGCCCATTCACTCAATATGCAAGAGTGGCATGTTGTATGTTTAGAACAGTCATAGAAAGCAAAGTTCCTGGAAACAAAATCCTTATTTGTTTCTGATGAGTGCACAGACAGGGAAACATAAACATGATCTTGGTTTTGGGTTATTTTGGGTCTATGCTTTACATCTGGGGTGGGACAAGCAAGGCCATTGGATGTAACAGCAGCATCTATGGGAGGTGCATTACCAAAAACACATTTATATTTTGCTCCAAAAGGTAGTTCTGGTAAAGTTCTAATTATAAGCTGCACTGTGGTTACTTCATTCATGGATATTCTGTCAGGTAATATCTGTTCAAAATCTATGCACTGTTGGCCAATGTATTGAGATAACCACCTGGGTGCACTTTGTGTACCTTTTTGACACATATTTTGTACTGTGCAGCGCTTTTCTAAGGAACACCATCCACAATGAGGATCATTTGATTCTAGACAAGAAGAACAATTGCCATGTTCTGCACATCTTTCAGTTGGTATTTGCACTATGGAATTCCTTGCCAATACATATAGAGTTTTCTGATAAGGGGACAGGGTTGTGTCTGGTAGAATTCTTTGACCAGCTAAAATTGATTCACTTGAATATTCTAAAGCTTTATCAGCATCAATTAGGACCTTCTTCAAAACACCATTACTGGTACCTAGAAATGCTACAGTATGCAATCCAGTAACAGACATAGTCACAGAACTAATTAATGTATCATTCCAATTAATGACTGACATTGTTTTGATAGGATACAGTCCACTAATTTTCAGACCTACTTCACAAAAGTTGAGTATATTTCCTGTGGAGCCAACACTGGGACATTTACCATCAGATATCATGCCTGATATATAGCCCATGTTTCTTGCTTTAGTACTGCCATTAAAACACATGTGGACATTCTCATTAAACTTAATTTCTATTTCTTGCAAAGAAAATACACAAATAGCTGACTTAGCCATAGGCTCATTAGAAATACTTTTTGATGGACTAAAAACCGCTATAAGAATAGAGTCACCTGTTTCAATACCCAGCTGTGCAGCTAAGTTTGCACCAGCCTTAGCAATCTTAGCATCTTGAACTAAATTATAATTGACCACTTCACTCTTACCACTAATAGTTTCTTCTCGAACATGGCACTCTAAAGTGACTTCTGTGTAGCTATTATAGTTATCATCATTAACACACGTACGGGCTAAGCGAGAAACATACCCTAGTTCTTCATTACCAGCTAGGTGTGAATGTTTCTGGATTATCAAAAAATAGGCATAATCACTAGCATTAAAGCCATACACATACTGTACTAAGAAGTTATCTCTGTATTTAACATCTATTTGTATTGAACTCTGTTTATTAAACGTTAATTGTGCGGTGTCGAGCGTCATCAGATCGCGGCTGGATATGGCAGGGACATCATGTCTGTACTCACCATTGTTAGTAAATGTGGTTCCCACATATAGCACATTGGATCTGTCCCAAGAATTATACCTCTCAGGGCCGATGAACGCGTACGTGGAGGCGTCAGCGTCATTAGCAGCCACACTGACTGGAACGAACTCCGGTTTCGCAGACAGATCTCCTAGTTTGTACTTGGAACAGGATCCCTGGGCTACGGAACCGCACGCAATCACTCTTCCAGATTCTTGATCTATCACTAATATCTTGTTCACGTTATCAGTTCGAACAGTCTTTATATCTGATGATGGGCAGCCACTTGCATGACACATTGGGTTGTCGAGAATCGGACCTGTGCCTATTACATGGATTGGTTTCAAGTCAGGGCTTAACTGGTGAATCCAGTTTAACGAACCAGCGTATACTTGGCCACTGACTCTATCCACGGCAAGATGATAAAAATGGTATGTCTCATTAGGCTGATTTGGATATTGTGATATGAAGTCGTAACCATACACTATTGTGCACCGAAGCCAAAATGTTATGACTAACACTGTTATTGGAGTAGCCATGATCACATTTTAACTTATAGTTGGGTTGTTAATTTCACTTTTTCACACTTTTTACGTTGTTTTCATTTAATTTTCAACCCATCTTTAATCCATTACAAAAATGTAATGTAACTTGTAAAAGCATCCATCGATGCCGATGACACGGAATAAACAATAGAGTGAGTGACTGAATGTATAGCTCCTATAATTATACTGACCATAAACTGCAACCACCCACAAAAAATCCATTCCATGGATTTATAAAGCTGGGGCTACAATATAGCCGTCCAAGATTCATGTCTTCTTTGTGTGCCTAAATATCTTTTAACGCGATATGCTTGTTAATCAACATTAGCAGGTTTTCGTGCCGGATTATGATGGATGCGTGTGATATTTTGTATGGCCGAAAGATCGAGGCGAAGGTGTTGGACATGTGAACTTGGTATAATTTATGGATTCAATTATAGTTCACATGGCTATTGATAATCTGTGCATCAAATAAATCAGTCCCACATTCCATTCCTACTTGCCACTCCCACAGATAAAAAAATACAAATGTCGTGTTGAGGTTTTTGTTGCGTGCCGTGCATCTTGTTTTGTCCGGGAGTTTGGGTTAATATTTTTATTAGAGATTGTTGTGACTAATGTAATTAATTATGATCTAACACTTGTTAATAAACAATGTAATGATGGAAACGTGTGATGGACAATTTTCCATGTGTATTTTTTTGTCCTAACAAAATGTTGGGTAATTCACTTGTTAGTGAAAATAAATAACTGTGAGACTATTTGCTGTGCACAATGATGGCTTCCATGGCTGCAGGCGGTCCTGGGGACCCCCACACACAGATGAACACCTACAGAAGCTATGTGACCATGCTGGCTGATCCCGGCGCCAAGGACGAGATCAAGCTCAAAGCTGCACAGGAACTAAGTGAAAACTTCGAGGTACTTATACATACCCCCTAAGACGACCCACTGACCACATCTTGCTCTTTGTTAGCCGGCTTTATGTAAAATAGGTCAAAGAGCGGCCCTAGGATATGATGACCCACCTGGGGCTGTGGGGTTTTGTGGGAAAGTTACTGGGGCCTTGGTAGACCAAGGGATCCAAGGACCAAGGGGAGATGGAAAATTGGTGGGTTTTAGAAGGTCAGCCTCTGACACTATTGTTGCACCAACAGCAAACAGCAAGAGGAGTCATGTATTGATTTCCAATGTACAAAACAAAGGGTTTGATGTCTGACAACCAGTCTTACCAAGGGGTATTGGGTTGCCCGGGTAACTGGGTTGACGAGGTTGGATAGGCATTTGTTCCTTTTAAAATACTAGTACTCAGCAGCATCCAGTTATACTGGAAGCCAACCTCAACATAGTTGGGAAAAAGCTAGCTAGATGATAACAACAACAGGTTTGATGATAGATTCTTTACTGAATCATGATCATACTGCATTATACTGTTCCATGAATTTAATTTAGGTTCTAAAATAAGGAACATTTTACACTCCTTAAGAACAACAAGCATTATTTTAAAGCAGCCTTTTGGGGTAATTAAAATGATTTAACCATCTATCTAAGTACATTATATACAATTTGAAAAAAACTAATTTTCAAGGAACACAGTCACATCTGCAGTAATATATAAGAGAAAGTCGTATTAGTTGCACTACTAATAACTCAATAATGGCTGAACATTTTAAGCTGAAAATGCATCTGGCTTCAGGAAGAATATTCTAGGACGCTGATGAAACCGCAGGTGGAAGTTAGTAATATCAACCACCACAAAGTCCAAACAATACCATGTATAACATTTTTCAGGTAATACTCAGTTCCCCTCAATATCCACAATTCCTGGAACACTCGTTGAAGATATTCCTCAAAATACTCCAAGATGGTGAACCTCATTTCATAGCTGAGTATAATATTCAGCAAGTGAGAAAACTGATACTGGAAATGATTCACCGACTTCCAATAAGCGAGACCCTGAGGATTTATGTGAGACCCATCCTGGTGCTGATGTTAAAATTGATGGAAATTGAAAATGAAGAGAATGTTCTGGTGTGCCTTAAGATTTTTATGGAATTACATAAACAATATAGACCACCTTATAGTAGTGAAGTGGATGTAAGTATATTTTTGAGCCACACATTATAATGACACATTTTTACATTTACTGTGTTTGGGCTTTTGTAATAACATATAACCATATTTTGATTTATTATCTAGATTCACAAGTTCCTGCAGTGGGTAAAAGGGATATACTCTGACTTGCCAAATCATTTGCCTAAAATATTTGAACCCAAACCCACCATTAGGGTGAAAGATTTATCTGAAGTGAACATTGATCAGCTGCTACAAGAGACTTACACCACAACACCCATACATACTGAGAAGAAACTCCTTGATGGGAGTGTTGTTACTGTAAGTACAAATTCTATTTAAAACTAAACTAAATCTAACAATTCTAAACCTCTTGTTAGAGAAAACTAAAAAATAGTATTGCATGCTTCTATCCTAATGTACGCCACTTCAAGAAACAGATTCAAGAAAATACAGTAAATCAAAATAAATTCTCAATAAAAACAAAACATTTTAAAAATTTCATTATCTGATCTATTTTCCAACCTTGTCATTGTTCTCTGTGTGTAACTGTGTAAATAAACTATTAAATAAAAATAAGAGCTTTAAAAAAGTGTCCTATTTATTCACCAAAATGTATTTTATTACAGTACAACCTGATACCGAGATCGGTGCTGTCGTTGAAAGTGATACAGGAGCTACCCATCATTGTGGTGCTCATGTATCAATTGTACAAACAGAATGTGCATCAGGAGGTCAGCAACTTCATCCCTCTTATCATGGAGACAATTACTCTGCAGCCTGCGGCTACGCACAGGTAAGATAGCACCACAAGTCAGAATAAAAATCTGATAAAAAAATCATTTGACCCTTAAATTGTCGAATACACTCATCATTTGATATATCTATTCTAAATAAAATAATTTGATTTATTTGGGCAATGCTCATTGTAATCAATTTATTTATGAATTTCATCAAAAAATCATTCAAAGAGGTTGAAATATACCATGATAATGGATCTTTATAAGGTTTTCAGCTTAAACAAGTCATATGAATGAATATTATTTACAGACAATCCGCTTCATTTAACAAGGAAGTTTTCGTGGACTTCATGGGTGCCCAAATAAAGACGTTGGCGTTCTTAGCCTACATTATCAGAATATATCAAGATACCATTGCTAATCACGCCAATTTGATGGTGAAAGGTATCATAGGGCTGTTGACTTTATGCCCACCGGAAGTGGCGCATTTGAGAAAGGAACTGGTTATAGCGACGCGACATATCCTGGCTACAGATTTAAGACTGAGTAAGATATGATAAGTTGCCATTTGATTTGAATTCAGAACTATTTGTTTGTAATCTATGGTCATTTATTTATTGTAATAGTTCTCATTATGTACAGCCTCTTATATTACCGCCTCTTTTTCTTCTAGAATTTGTTCCATATATGGAACGTCTATTCGACGAAGATGTACTATTAGGTGGCGGGTGGACGGTCCACGAGTCGCTGCGTCCACTCGCGTACTCAACACTGGCAGACTTAGTACATCATGTTAGACAACTGCTGCCTTTGACTGATCTAGCAATAGCTGCTCACTTGTTCTCCAAGAATGTTCATGATGAATCTCTTCCTACAAGGTATGTACTTAAAATATTTTAGTACTATGTGTTTGATCCATCCATTTGAATATTCTTATTATTTTAGCTAAGACATAAATATTTATACCTACAATTACCTAGTACTGTTTTTATAATTTTGTGACTATTCAATGGCACACATGCCAGCACATTAAGCTACTCTAAATCTGAAATTTCTCAGTCAACATTGAACCTTATACTTAAGAGATAAAGTTGAAATTTGTTTAAAACAGTTTCGCAGATTATATAAGCTTGATGTGCTGGCATCTGTACATTTAGCAAAATTGCACTAAAGCTTATAGTATAAGATCCCGCCATAGAACGACCTTCACCGGGCTGGTTATTGGTTTAAAAGTAATTTTTAGTTGATAAAATGTGCTAATAAAGAGATTGCAAATGGGTTGCCAAAAAAATTCCTGTCCGGAATTAAATAATTGATAATAAAAAAAAACTTTTTTTTCAAACCTTCCACTGGTTTGTTTATTAAAAAAAATATATCCCAATCGAAAGTATGCAACCCATAGAATATGCAAACGTTAGGTTGACTATTTTATTCCCGTCACTACCCTTGGGTTGCCAGGTATAAACAGGTAAATTGGTACACTAGTAACTTGCACCGGTCTGGTTATTTAATGAAATTTATATGAAAATAAAGATTATTTAATTACAAACTCGGTGGTATAGGGTTGTTTTCAAAAAATCTGTCATGAATGCCGGTTGGCGATTTTTTAAAATTGAAATATTGCTGCGAGTTAATACGTGCGACAGAGAGGTACCAGTAAACTAACCCATGCGATAGAAGAGGACACAGCATCGCAGCTGCCTCCACTTCGATCATTAACAGAAAACGACTGCGCTGCTCTCTGCTCTCTGAAAATGAGAAAGATAGCGATAGCTTAGGGGGGCAGACTCTTCTGAAGTCATCGATGCTGGTGACGACACCTGCATCTAAGACCCAGAGTCTGTTGCATGATAGCGATAGACTCACACACGCTGCGTATTATTTTTGAGTAAAAGTTCGGACGGACTGTTGTAAACGTGACATGGAAAGCTTCAACATCAACACTAAGTCTTGGGAAGCACGCGCCAATGAGAGGCTCTTATGGAGACGCGACCTGCACACTGGAACTGCAAAATATGACGAAGCCTGGATCGACAATATTAAGCAGAAAAGGCTTCGTATAAATAACGCTTCACCCGTGGACGACCCTGCCTGCGACAAATGCGGCAAAAAATGTCGCGCAGCTATTGGCTTATGATCTCCGTGTACCGAGTGCGCGCTGATCGTTGCAACAGACTCTGGGTCTTAGATGCAGGTATCGTCACCAGCATCGATGTATACTTCAGAAGAGTCTGCCCCCCTAAGCTATTGCTATCCTTCTCATTTTCAGAGAACAGAGAGCATGCGCATACGCTTTCTGTCTATGGTCGAAGTGGAGGCAGCTGCGATGCTGTGTCCTCTTCTTTCGCATGGGTTGGTTTACTGGGACCTCTCTGTCGCACGTATTAACTCGCAGCAATATTTCGATTTTAAAAAATCGCCAACCGGCATTCATGACAGATTTTTTGAAAACAACCCTATACCACCGAGTTTGTAATTAAATAATCTTTATTTTCATATAAATTTCATTAAATAACCAGACCGGTGCAAGTTACTAGTGTACCAATTTACCTGTTTATACCTGGCAACCCAAGGGTAGTGACGGGAATAAAATAGACAACCTAACGTTTGCATATTCTATGGGTTGCATACTTTCGATTGGGATATTCTTTTTCTAATAAACAAACCAGTGGAATGTTTGAAAAAAAAGTTTTTTTTGATTATCAATTATTTAATTCTGGACAGGAATTTTTTTGGCAACCCATTTGCAATCTCTTTATTGGCACATTTTATTAACTAAAAATTACTTTTAATTCAATAACCAGCCCGGTGAAGGTCGTTCTATGGCGGGATCTTAGACTATTAGAAATATTTTCTCTGAAAGTATTGTAATTACTTCTGAAGATATTGAATATTCATAAATATTTTATCTGAAAATAATGTAGGAGCTTCTGACGTTTTTTAAATGTATTTTTAGCATCCAAACAATGTCGTGCAAGTTACTACTGAACCTGGTGGACTGCATTCGCCAGCGCTCCGAGAGCGAGGGCGCCGCGGCGGCCGGCACGCAGCCGCAAGGCCGACAGTTGCTCATGCGCATATTAGAAGTGTTCGTGCTGAAGTTCAAGACCATATCCAAGCTGCAACTGCCTGCTTTGATGAATAAATGGTATGTGGTTCAAATGTTGCCAAGATTTTTTTCATATGAATATGGAAGGATTTTTTTTACAAGGAAATTAAACCGACCTTAACCTACTCTATATATACCTATGTACCTTAAAAGTCGGTTCAGCCGAATGTAAGATAAACATGCATACATACAAACAAACATGTGAAGAGTACGGTCAAACTGGGAACCTCCTTTTTTGAAGTCGGTAATTTAAAAAAAAAACAAACTCAGAAGTTCATGAATTTGTTCAGTAGATTCCTAGCGTAGGTGTATAATGTTCTCTGTGATTTCTTTCAGCAAACAAACAACACCACCAGCGAATGGTACAAACGGGACCACACCTAGCACTCCCACTACCCCAGGCCCAAGTACTTCCACAGCAGTAGAAGTAAAAGTGGAAGAAGAGAAACTTGCGCCAGATTTCCTGGACAGCCTATCCAAGAGTGAGGAGAAATCTAAGATAGGTTTCCCTACATCACAGATGAATAACCTGAATGTTGGTGACTACAGGACCTTGGTCAAGACGCTTGTATGTGGAGTCAAGACTATTACGTGGGGCTGTGCTTCGTGCAAGGTTAGTGACAGTAGAAGTAGCCAGTAAAAAATACTTATTTACTGAAAGATGCGGTCCGTAAATAAGTAGGGGTTGCCTAGGCCTAGAGAATCAATTAAATTGCAGAATATTCCGAATTGTGCACATTTATTTAAAGTATAGAGTCGATATTGAAAATTGCGCAATGTTGATGAGTTGGGACAAAAAATTATATTGCACAATATTATTCTTCAAATTTATATTGCGCAATTGAATTGATCGTCTAGTTAGCGCCTTGGAATGATAGACTTTTAGCAATTACAGCCAGGAAAAATCACCATTATGTTTTCTCTCCCAGCAGACAACAACAAACACAGAAGGGACATCTACAACGACCATAACCGGACAAAAGCAGTTCAGTGCTCGCGAGACGTTAGTGTTCATACGCTTAGTGCGTTGGGGACTACAGTCTCTGGACATTTACACGTTAGCCGCGCCACGTGCGCCGGCGCAGCCACCCGCGCAACCACACGTACGGTCTAAAGAGGAGAAAGAGGTGCTTGAGCATTTCAGCGGAGTGGTAAGTACTTAGATACTGTCAAGTTTTGGTTAAGTAAAACTTGAAATAAAAATTCTTAGGATTTTCTTTGAGGGAGATAAAACAGTGGGTTTGTGTTTATTTTTTTGCAGTTTTCAATGATGAATCCACAAACATTCCAAGAAATATTTACAGCGACGATTTCCCATATGGTCGAAAGAATCAACAAAAACACAACATTGCAAATAATTGCAAATACATTTTTGTCCAATCCGGCTACGTCGCCGATATTCGCTACGGTCCTTGTTGAGTACCTACTCCAAAGGATGGAGGAAATGGGAACTAATGTAGAGAGATCTAATCTTTACTTGAGACTATTCAAACTAGTGTTTGGTTCCGTCAGCCTCTTCCCAACTGAGAATGAACAAATGCTGAGACCACACTTGCATAGCATTGTTAACAAGGCCATGGATTATGCCATGACAGCTAAAGAACCCTACAATTATTTCCTACTGCTGAGGGCGTTATTCCGTTCCATTGGAGGCGGCAGCCACGACCTTTTATACCAAGAATTCTTACCACTTCTACCCAATTTACTGGAAGGATTGAATCGCCTACAGAGTGGCCTACATAAGCAACACATGAAAGATCTTTTCGTCGAGTTATGCTTGACTGTACCGGTAAGATTAAGTAGTCTATTACCTTATCTACCGATGCTCATGGATCCTTTAGTATCTGCGCTAAATGGCTCCCACACATTAATATCACAAGGGTTAAGGACTCTCGAACTCTGTGTCGATAACTTGCAACCCGACTTCTTGTATGAACACATCCAGCCGGTCAGGGCTGACCTCATGCAAGCGCTGTGGAGGACATTGCAGAACAATGAAGTTGCCAGAATCGCGTTCAGAGTTCTCGGGAAATTCGGCGGCGGCAACCGCAAGATGATGATAGAACCACAGAGACTCGAGTATAGAGAAACTGACGCGCCCCCGCCCGCGGTGCAAGCATACTTCCAAGACCAACCGAAACCCATAGATTTCGAAGTAGACAAAGTAATAGAGACAGCTTTTTCTGCGCTAAAGTCAAGCATGACAGATCCATTTTACCGACGACAATGTTGGGAGGTGTTGCGATGCTACTTAGCTTCCTCACTTAATTTGGACGACGACAAGGCAACGTTACAGAAACTGTTCAACCACCCCAGTTTCATTGACGGCAAGATTCAAATCCAGAACGGACCTTACTACAAATGCTCGAACAGTATTGTGAGAAACACACATCGCACGGCTCTGACAGGGATGTTTGTGGCCGCTGCTATCAAAGAGTTACGTCATCACGTGCTGCCGACGATGGTGTCGTTGGTGAGGCACTACACCATGGTAGCGATAGCTCAGCAGGCGGGACCGTTCGTCGAAAGCTCTGCACCTAAGGACGGTCTCGACGCGTTGGTCCTCGTCGATGCTATTGCCGTCATTATGGGTCATGAAGAAAAGGAATTATGTAAACCTGGTCATCTTGCATTAGTGCTAATGATAGAGACTGCGGCCACGGTGCTTGGAAGCCGCGAACGTGCGTGCAGATTACCTTTAATGGAGTACCTCGCCGAACGAATGTCAGCGCTGTGTTACGAGCGAGCTTGGTATGCCAAGTTAGGCGGTTGCATCGCAGTCAAGTTCATGGTAGAGAAAATGGCACCGGAATGGGTTTATAAACACGTGTTCACCTTTTTGAAGGCTGTGCTGTTCGTTATGATGGATTTGACGGGTGAAGTTTCTTCGGGTGCTATTGATATGGCGACCGTGAACTTGGAGAGACTGGTTAGAGTTTGCGTGGTTGGGCCTTGCACTCAGTCGGTGGAGGCGGAAGGTGACGTAGCTGCTGCGAAGGCTAGAGCCTTACATGATGTCCTTCAAGAACTCGTGCTGCAAGTGACTAGTCCTCATCTTCTTGTCAGACAACAGGTAAAAAAACATGACTCTTTACCTTTAATTTGTGTATGTAAACATAGATCATATTGATTTAATTTTAATTTAATGTTCAGGCCATGAAATCATTGGAGCTCATAGCAGAACTACAGAAGAAGACTGTGACAGAAGTAATGGATCCTCACAGAGAAGTGCTAGCGGATATAATCCCTCCCAAGAAACATTTGCTTCGTCATCAACCAGCGAACGCCCAGATGGGTCTTATGGACGGAACCACCTTCTGTACTACATTGAAACCTCGACTCTTCACTATAGGTAAGTTACTTTCTTACCATTGACACCTTTACATAATTTTACATAAACCTAATAGACAGACTTGTGTTGCTGGGGAATTTGTTGTACTAATTCTTCCCAGCAAAAACACATTTATAAGACGTGGCGATGTGTGGGCGTTTTGGGGGCTGTCTTTGGTTTTTGACGTTTGAAAAGTGTGGACTTATCAGCCTTGTTAGACGTTTTTGAGTTGGGTCGACTTTTTTAATTACTTGACCTACTATTTGTTTTTAGATCTAAACATAAATGAACACAAAGTATTCTTCCGGGAGCTACTTTCGCTATGCGAAGCTGAGGACGCGGTGTTAGGAAAACTGCCATGTTACAAGGGGGTCAATCTCGTGCCGTTACGTGCTTCGGCTCTGAAAGCACTTGCCGCGTGCCATTATATACAGGAGAAGCATTGCCGCGAGAAGATATTCCAAGTGCTTTATAAGTCCCTTGAGAAAAATGATCAAGAATTGCAACAGGTATGTTAACAAATCACTAGCAAAATGGAAGAAATACTTTTCGGAACTGGATACTTATCAGTATGAAACTTACTTCTGGGTTGTGTAATGTATGTTATATGTATTTTTAGGTCGGCTTCGAGTGCATGCAGAAATTCCTGTCAGGTTTCCAAATAGACATGGAGATGGTACACCCAGTAATGCGACCTCTTTTGCTAACACTCGGTGACCATAGACATTTGAGCGTGAACGGAGCAAAGAGGTTGTCATACCTGACTCAGTTGTTCCCTTCCACGTTCAGTGAGAAACTATGTGAACAGCTATTGCAGTTGTTGAAGAAACTTCTGGATTATTCTATACAGACCAACAGAGGTATGTTATGTGAAACCCAACAAGCTTAAATAAAAGAGCAATTTGTTTAAATGAGACTTTAAATAAAATGTATTTTTCATCCCAGGTGGAAACTTCCTCCAGAGCGTTTCAAAAAACATGGAAAACGAGCAGAAGATAATAATTCTGATTGGTATATTCCATCAAATACCAGCCGCGTCGCCTCGCTTTATTGACGTGCTATGTCGGCTCATATTCCACACTGAAAAGTCGCTTATGATTGAAGCCGGATCTCCCTTCAGGGAACCACTTGTAAAATTCCTGATGAGGTATGTATCGAGCCATAAATACTCAATTAAATTTACTGCACTCGAAGGATTTTTCGCGAGAAAACTTTCGTATAAGATTTTCATGACATCGACTTATTTACCGATGTAACATTTTCAGGTATCCCAAAGAGACTTTAGACCTAATACTGAGTGACAACAACATAAAAGACCAACAATGGAGTCGATTCCTCGTTTTCCTCATCAAACACCCGAAAGCTGGTCCCCCATACAGGGAGGCTTTGCAAACGGCCAAGAAACCCCGACTTATGCAACTGTTGGCCGCCAACACTGGTGGGAATTCGGCCAACCTTCCAACTGCTGACCGGTCGGAAATGCAGTTCCAAGCTGTTAGAGTCATATCCTTGTTGATCAAGTTCGATGAGAAATGGTTGGCCGGCCAACCTGATTTGATCGAGTTGTTGAAGCGTATTTGGTGCAGCGATCAGTACCATGTGAGTATTTTGACCCCTTTTATTTTTCAACAGTCAAACGTGACTATATTTTTTTCTCAGCTGTAGCGTTTACGACGGCAACAACTAAGGGCTAAGGTCACCGACAACATAAACGTCCGCTTTTCCTAAAACAAGCGGTTACTTAAAACATTTGACTTTTATGCTTTTATGCGGTGAACTTAGGCCTTACCTAATTGGTTGTATTTGACTGGGATAAGATATTTTCTTTACCAAAAATGATTAGTTATGTTAAAATATTTTTTTCGTTATATTGTTTCAGGAAGTACACAAGAAAGTAGAAATAGTTGACTGTACGCACTGGAAGGAGCCCAAGCTGATAGTGAAGATATTGCTGCACTACTTCGTGCAGCACAAGTCCAGCATCGACTTGTTGTTCCAGCTGCTGCGAGCCTTGTGCGACCGATTCATACCTGACTTCCAGGTAACTTATATTTATTGCTCTAGCTAGTGTACGCTAGTATAATTTTCTTTTCGGTATTATAGACGAACAGATTGAATTTTTAAATGCAAATGTCAAATTTGAATTAGCAAAATGTCTGTTATAGACGATCTGTAAACAATTTCTTCATGATATAAAAAGAAAGAGTGCCACTTTTAAACCCTCGTGATTTCCAAAATATTAAACTCAAAACCAGTTATTCAAACTTGGCTGCAAAACAGCACACTTTGAACGTCATTATTTACAAAAGATAGCCCCAAAACACCCACCCTCATCCCTAACGCTCATAATAATTTCACAAAAAATAAATATTTAAAGAAGTATATCTATGTTTCTCTTTACAGTTCCTACGCGATTTCTTAGAGAACACAGTAGCTCAGACATACGACATCGAATGGAAGCGAGCCGCATTCTTCCGCTTCGTGGAACATTTCGCCAGTGATGCCATGTCCCAGGACTTGAAGGCCAAAGTTCTGCAGATGATCCTGATCCCGTGCTTCGCAGTCAGCTTCGAGAAGGGACAGAAGATCGTGGGCGGCTCGCCGGCGCCCTATCAGGATAATCCCGACAATGTCGTCTCCGTGTTTATTAATAATGTAAGTTTTTATGCTGATGTGTGTTTGTGTTGTAGCTATATTGTTTTTTTATGTATTAAAACTGATGCATGCATTAAATTAGAGAGCTTTTGTAATAACAAAGAATGCACTTGTCTGTTGTTTCTTTAAACTATGATCTATTAGGATTAAGCAAAAATCGACATACACACAGAATTTACATTTCATATCGCCCTGTCTTCATATTTAGCCTTTATTAATTATTAATATGTATTATTATTGATTATTGCGTTTCCACCTTATGATTATAATGGAATGCAATAACCAATACCTATGAATTTGAACTTCTCACTAAACCCATAATCCACCAGTCATACACGATAGTCGCGTTAATTAATACCAGTTTCTATCTCAGGTGATTGACCCAGAGAATCCGTTCGCGTGTTCGGACGCGGTACGCATATCTCTCTTGCAGTTCGCCTGCTTACTCCTCGAGCAAGCATCACCTCATATTCATGATGCAAATAATAAGAAGCAAGGCAATAAACTAAGGAGACTCATGACCTTTGCCTGGCCCTGTCTGCTTGGCAAGAACTTTGTTGATCCTGCGACTAGGTGAGATTTTTGGAATTTGTATGATACCATGTTTTATGTACGTGTTAGGTAAAATTAAGTTGTTGAAGACTGCGGCTCGAAATAGGCAGTCAATTTATGTGTCATTTTTCCTCTTTAAGATCTTATTTATGAGTTTTTTTCCTTTCCCTAGCTAGAAGGAGGGTTTCATATACTTACTGGTTCGATTAGAAGTTATTATATTATACACTATGTATTTCTACAGGTATCACGGACATCTACTGTTGAGTCATATCATAGCTAAGTTCGCTATCCACAAGCGGATTGTGTTGCAAGGTAAGCCTTGTCCAACCTTTCATTCTTTTATTATTTTTAATTGATGCATATAAAAAAACATCGTTTTTTTTATTAAATAAATAAAAAAAACATCGATTTTTTATTTATTTTTTACATTTATATGTTTTTTTTAGTATTCCACAGTCTCCTAAAAGCGCATGCAGTGGAAGCCCGCTCCGTGGTGCGTCAGGCGTTAGAGATACTGACGCCTGCCATGCCACAACGTATGGAGGATGGCAACACCATGCTCACGCACTGGACCAAGAAGATCATAGTGGAAGACGGTCACTCCGTACAGCAACTGTTCCATATACTGCAGCTTGTTGTTAGACATTACAAGGTATGAGGATGTTATTTTTTTGTTCTAAGAACAAGAAAAAGAACACAAGTTTGTTTGTCGGTTGTCGTTATAAAAAATTCAGAGAGGAATTCAAAATACATTTTGTACTGAAAACATAGGCTACCAGGGCTCTACTTTCGCAATCCGTCTTAATTTACTAAGCTAAAATCTCTCTTATGCTGGTTCCACATTAGTACAGCTAATGTTAGACAAAGCTAATGACCATTTATCAATTTCTCTATGACAGCCCAAAATATAGATCCCATTACTTTCAAACCCAACATTTCTACATTCAACTTTGACACAAAAATAGGCAGCTCATTATTTATTTATTTTATTGCAAAATGTATACAGTTACAAAAATGCATCCTTATTCTAGGCATACATTACCCTGCTAGGGCGTAGCAAATTAAAACTAGATAAGTGGGTATTATACAAAAACTTACATTATTTACCAAAGAACCTTCCTTCTCCAGGTGTACTTCCCAGTCCGTCACGCACTGGTAGGACACATGGTAGCCGCGATGCAGCGGCTAGGCTTTTCAGCGACAGCCTCGCTGGAACATCGCCGACTCGCCGTCGATTTGGCTGAAGTCGCTCTCAAGTGGGAGCTCCAGAGAATTAGAGATCACTCCAATGATGATAATGTGGTGAGTGATTTTAGGAGTAAATACCTATAATTAATTTTATATGTAAATATTATATTACTACTAGTTATCTTTTCTTACAATGATGAAGTTAACTGCCTCGATCTACATAATTGATGACTTCCAACTTCTGCAGTCAGTTTCCAAGGTCTTTATTATGCCTTACTCCAATGGAACCCATTTCAAACCATATGCTACCACATAAAAAAAGTTTATTAACAAAAAGAAACTTTACCATAGGTATGCTTAAATTGACGTTGAGCCACAAACTAAGCACAGCTTGTATCTTGTGGCTCCGAAGCAACATTATTTTTTTTCCTTCTCAACCAATCCAATGGTAGTTTTTTTATAATATAGCTAATACTCATTTGTCTAATTTGTATGACAATCTTCAACAAATACAACATACGCAATTTTACGTGTCTACGATTTTATACCAATGAAACATTTCCGCGACACAACGATGCAAAATTACTCTCCAACCCCCAGGTGGCCACATCACCAAGCGGCGCAATGAAGCGCGTCTCCTCAGACGAGAGCAGCTCGGAAGCCCGTAAGGCCCTCAACACCGGCTGGGCCAGTCCTCAAGCCAGTGCCGCGCGGATGGAGCCAGACGCCGCCAAGCCGTTGGACAGGCAACACGTAGATGTGGTTGTTAATCTGCTGCTTAGGCTGGCTTGTCAAGTAAGTATTTATGCTGTTTAGTTTTTGTGAGGGAAAATAGGGAATGTGATTAAAAAAGGACCTACAATTTGTTACTGCAAACTGTGTGGAATCACGGAAAAAATATATTATCTATGGTATCTTCGATATATTTTCGGCCAACGTGACACTGGACCTTTTTTCAGTATAGTAGTAGAGTAAAATAAAACCATAAAGAAATACAAACATATAAGACATAAATAAGCTCCACCTTTTAGGGAAGTCGGTCATAAAACGGGCATGTTTTTTTTTCGAGCATTTTTAATGTTACTGTTTACCCAACTGTTTGGTGTACAGTTCCCGTCGAATGACTGCTCCTCCGAAACGCATGCGTCGTTTTTTTATACACTTAGGCTATTCTGAAGTCACTACAGGCCAACTTTATACCTTTTTTTTAACGATAGCAAAAATCATCAAATGACCCCTCCCGCTGTGGGTTACCAGCGGTGAGGGAGTGTCAGACTTTTACTGACTAAAAATCTATCGTGTTCCTTCGTAGGCCTTTCATGTACCAGGGCCGCGCTAATTCTTTTGAACAATCCCGCAGCCTCGAAAACCACCAACTTTATACCTGAAGTCCATATTATCACGTGTCGTGTGTGGCCACATGTGCAGGTGAACGAGGGCTCGGTGGGCGGCGCGGCGGGCGCGTCGCCGGGCGAGCAGCTGTCGCGGCGCTGCGTGCTGCTGCTCAAGGCGGCGCTCAAGCCCGACGTGTGGCCGCATCTGTGCGAGCCCAAGCTCGCCTGGCTCGACAAAGTGAGTCATACAAGGCCTTATCATAATTACATGTTTGTGTTTAAATGCATATGTTGTAAAATAAATAAATGGAATTATAATAATCTCATTTTTTTAAAGGTATTCTCAACAGCGGATGCCAACGCAGGTGGATGCGCGAACGCATGCACAGCGCTAGAACTGCTAGTATTCCTACTTGGAGTATTGCGAAGGGAACAGATCCTAGTAGCTTTGAAGCCGCTACAACGAGGATTGGCAGCTTGCGTGTCGTCGACCAACCCTAAAATAGTGCGGTTAACACATAACTTGCTAGCCAAACTTACTGCGATATTCCCGACTGAGCCTACCGGAGCTGCGCAAGCGTCGAAGGTACGTCATTGTACAGTTGATTTTTATAATATCGATGGGGTTTAACTTGTACTTTATAGTATACTAGCTTTTGCCCGCGACTTCGTTCGCGTGGAATAGTGACTTCCGGCAGATTTTTGGTTTGACCAATAGATGGCGCTATATGTCCGGAATACATTTTATTTTTTATTTTCAATTTTTTTTTGTAATAAAAACTATCCTATGTCCTTTCTCAAGCTCCAAACTATGTCTGTACCAAATTTCACACAAATCGGTTCAGTAGTTTAAGCGTGAAGAAACGACAGACAGACAGACAGAGTTACTTTCGCATTTATAATATTAGTTAGGATTTTCTTCATATTCACATAACTAAAATTAAGTGTAAATGGTTTCCCTTGAAAATAAGAAGTTATGAGAATATTGATAATCTTACTATCTGAAAGATTTATATACTGTTTTATACAGTCCATATTTGTGGGCGGAATTATTATTTCACAACTACACAATACTAAAATTTATCAATATTCTACTTTCCCACAGTACGAAGAACTAGAAACCCTATATGCATGTGTAAGCAAATACGCATTCGAAGGGCTAGCCACATACGAGAAGTCGGCCGGCGGTCAGGCCGCTAGTGGAACGGCCGCCGCCGGCACAACGCCCCCTAGCGGCGCAAGTGCGTTACTAGGACCTCTGATGATGTTGAAGGCCTGTTGTGCTTCTAGCCCGTCTTATATTGATAGACTGCTACAGCCCTTGATGAGAGTGCTACAGAGAATGGCGAGAGATCACGTGGCTCCGAATCCTGATCATGCTTTGGCTGATTTACTTGTAAGTATTTTTTGAAGAATTGGTTTGCTAGATTTCGTTAAACTTGATATAACTTGAATATCGGAGAGGCGCATATGTTCCATGTCCCCAACCATAATATGGTTTCGTAAGATATCATATTTATATACCTTAACCACCCCCTGATATCTTACGAAACATCCGAAAAAACGATATAAAAAACGTCCGAATTGAGAAGAATCTCTTCCTTTTTGTCGGTTGTTTGTTGGTCAAAAATATCCTTTTTGTCGTACATACATAAATATTGATGTTCCCTTTCAGATTTTGGCATTAGATTTACTAAAGGCCCGCGTATCTGTGATGCCTGTGGATACAAGAAAGACATTTATCGGCAATATACTGGTAGGGCTTATTGAGAAAACTACTGATGCTAAGGTAATTTCTAATATGTATTTGTTGTTAATTTTCATTCATAATTTTATTTTCATTAATTTGCCACATTCATCTGGTAATTGAGACGACTTATATATATAAGAGCGTATTGGCCTGGATTCGATCCTATCTCAAACAAGTGACTTGACATCTAATGATATATTTCGGGAAGGAATTAATAAAATAACGTAAAACTTGAATTAAATGTTGCCAAAACAACGCAAATTAAACACCAAGGATTCCAACTATAAAATAAAAATGGTTACGTGCTTATCCACTCTAACGTCCGTGGATAGTACATTATCCAAGAAAAAAGTAGCGTCATACGCCCATGGATACTATAGTATCCAAAGCGACAAGTTGTGTTTAACTCAATCTAATTTAAACATTCCTCTTACCCATTTCCTACACTTCATACTAATATTGTACCCTCATTCTCCCCTACAGGTAATGAAAGCAATAATCCGCATGGTAGAGGAATGGGTGAAGTGGCGAGCCCCGGCCGTCGGCGCCGCCGCGCCCGCCGCCGTGCCCTCGCTCAGAGAGAAGTCCATCCTGCTTGTCAAACTCATGCAATATGTGGAGAAACGGTTCCCTGATGATTTGGAGCTGAATGCCCTGTTTCTGGAGCTTATTAATTATGTATACAGGTAAGTAGCTGGTCTTTGAAAAGAGTGTTTATGAAATTTGGTGCCGATTCTTCGCCATGAGACTGAAAACCGTGTACTGTTTCGCCTGTATGAAATAAAAAACGCCGATTTTGGAACTTTTATGATTTCTATCAGTTCATTTATTTTGAACTTTGTTAAATCTTGCTCAATTCGTCTTTTCTCTTACTTAGACCCTAGTACACGGAATGTTGGTTACTTATAATTTTTTTGGGCTATAAGTAATTGATCGATTTCGACGTTAAAGGAATGATACATCACATATACTTCCTCATGTTCCCAAAAAAAAAACGTAATATTTTATAACCATTTTTCCAACAGAGACGACCACCTCAAAATGACAGAGCTATCAATGAAGCTAGAGCCGGCATTCCTGGCGGGTCTTCGCTGCCCACAGCCCAACATTCGCGCCAAATTCTTCGAAGTATACGACCAGAGTGTGCGCAGACGCATCTTCGACAGGCTGCTGTATATCATCTGCTCGCAGAACTGGGATAATATTGGACAACACTTCTGGATTAAGCAGTGCCTTGAGTTGCTGCTTGTTACTTGTGTGCCTAGTAAGTAGTTTTATAATGTTACTCGCAGATAAGCTTTCTAATGGTGAAAGAATATTTAAAATCGGTCCAGTAGTTTTTGAGTTTATCCATTACAACCAAACAAACAAACAAAATTTTCCTCTTTTTAATATTAGTATAGATGTAATGAATTTTCGATATTTTCTTCTGGACTAAATATTATAAATATCAATGAAAATCGACTCAATAGAATCCAAAATTATTTACAAGAACCGGCCACTGATTCTAAAACAGGCTTTTAGGCGTCAGAGTTTCCCAAAGTCGAGCTAATATTGCTTAAACTTATACTAGCTGGGTTGGAGTTCAGACAACTTTGGGAACCACGGTTTTAGGCAGTTATAACGATCACATAAACATCACACATCCTAATTGTTTATTACCCAATGAACTGTCTACTAATCTTCCTACATCCTTTTCAGGTACACAAATTCGCCTATCGAATCCAAAGTACCTGCTGCCCAGTATATCATCAGTGATCAACTCAGCTGACAGCGAAGACCGCAAATCGTTTGTAATATTCAGCAGCGTGAAGGAAGAGTCTTCAGATGGCTTCAGTGACTCGCTAGAACCTGATAAGGAAGATGTCTTAGATATGGATCTGGATTCTAGTTCTAATAAAGACGATTGTACTAAAACTGTCACGAATAGGTGAGTGAAAAATACATTTGCAATGTGTCAAGTAAGCTCTTTTATGGTCTACCTAGAATCTGTATGCCATAGTCCTATACATATATTATAGATGATTTCCCACCAAAAAACTATTTTTTACTGTACAGTTTTTCTTTACTGTCAGGCTATTGTCTCGTTGTGGTTCGTTGGTTCTCTTTCTATATTCATAACTGCAATAATACAGTACATAATACGTACATATATTATCGAGTCTGAAATTAGACTGTCTGGATCCGATATCAATTGGGTACCTGTAGACTTGCTATGATACGTCGATCGTGAAATAAGACTAAAAACTTTACATATTTTGCGCTTTCTTTGTCCACAGACTGAAAACCTTAAATCAAATCGTAGCCAAGCAGTCCGAGTTCTTAGAACTAGCTCGTCGTGTTCGTACAGAGCAGTTAGTGGTGGCTGCAGCTCAACTGTGCCACATGGACGATGCGCTGGCACATCACACGTGGCTGCGGCTGTTCCCGAGGCTGTGGTCTACGCTGGATGAACGGCAACTGGGGGTAAGAAGCCTGTGAAATATATCCTAATATCCTTGCTACCAAAGATGTTGAAATGACAACCACCTGAGAACCACCAAATTTATCGTGCCTTGCGAAACATGGAAGCAACGCTTGGCGCGGTCGGTGCGTGCCGTCAACGGGTAACCATATGGTAATGTTGAGCATTCTAGCAGTAGTAATCTTGTAAAGACCGCGTCAAGCGTTGCTTAGCTTTACGATCTATCCGCGCGGCTTTTTATTCCGAGCTCTTATCTGCAAAATTAAACTGCAGTAACTAACAATGGATATCACTTCTATCGTCATTTGTATCATATTATTTAAATAATAAACTAATCATAATCTTCTATTTACAGACGGTAATGAACGAGATAGTCCCGTTCATAATATCGGGCGTTCACACGGGGCAGCGTGACCAGCCGCTCAGCGCACTCAACACGTTCATCGAGGCGCTGGCGCGGTGCAACCCGCCCGTCAGTATTAAGCCGTAAGTATTTGTTATATTTTAGACTTTGTTATTTAACGAATGGGGTCAAAATAGCTTTTGTCGCTTCTTGTGTTATTTGTCGTACTTGACAGTATCCTGTCCGGTAGCGGATTTACTTTCTTCTACAATTCCTTATGTACTCCTTATATCCATGTAATCCCCCTATATACTCACGGAACTTCTTTATGTGTAATATCTAAGCTAAAATATAAATAATTTCTTATCTCCAGACCCATGATGAAATACCTCGGCAAGACCCACAACCTGTGGCATCGCATGACACTGAACCTAGAACAGATGGCTATAGATCAAGCGAGTGGCAGAGCCCAACGGGAGCCGCTCGAAATATACGACTATGATATTGAAACTACTACACCTACTGTGAGTATTGTTTGCAAGTTCATCTAGAAGGCAACTTTTCATTATCAATAGATAGTTAAGACGTTAATCGACATTTTTTTTACTGACGTCAACCTTTTTTTAAATTTATTGCGCCAGAAATATTTAGGGGATGATAAAAATGACTTCATTTATAGCAGTTGGCATGGTTCCATTTGTAAAAAAAAAATGTTGCCATCAAGTTTCGTGAAGCTAAGAGTGCAAGGATTGTCTATCGAGATTACTGCCGGTTTTTCTCCATGAGACCCATTCCTTGAAACCGTGGAACTAGTTTGACGTCAAGAACTTTTATGGCTCTATTTGAAATAAAAAAATGAGTTTAAACTTTAGCATCAATGAACCTACAATTTTCGAAACAAAACTTATCCTCCATATTTTTATAAAATACATCAAAACCTATAAATAAAATCAACATTATTTAACATGTAAATGGTATACATTTAACAGGAGGTGCTAGACTCCCTGAGCGATATGTTCGAACTTCTACAAGAAGAGGACATGTGGTCCGGCCTGTGGCAGAAACACGCGCGCTATAGAGAGACCAACGTCGCGATAGCGTACGAACAACAAGGCTTCTTCGAACAGGCGCAAGTATGTATAACCTTCATTGTTATTTTCATTTTCATTGTTATTTATTCTGTAAATCAGAATATGTACAGATAATTTTAGTTCAAAATTAAGTAGATTGTTCACTTTCTGACATCCTCTCAAATACTCCCTCAGACACATCGTTATGTACTTCCCTATATACTCTCTTTATGTATTCTCAGTACTCTCTTACTTCCTTGTCTTCTTAACCGTTCGATTCAAGAGACGTTTAAAATGTGTGTTTATGTGAGAAAAAAGTGAAAGCTAATTAGTCGCGGTTGATAGCCAAATACATGGAAAACATACTGACAGCTTAGTATTTGTCTTACAAAGCATTTCTTTCTTATATACTTTGCATTGTAACATTGAAGGACCTTTATAAAAAATCTTTCAGGCTGCGTACGACGTCGCTATGGCTAAACTTAAACAGGAGTACACCGCCAACCCTTCTTCCTACAATATGCACAAAGAGTGCACACTTTGGACCCAACATTGGCTCAAATGCGCCAAGGAGCTGAACCAATGGGATTCTCTACTAGAACTGGGCTTGACAAGGAGTGGGAGAGATCCCTTCTTGATATTGGAGAGCTCGTGGAGGAATCCCAATTGGACTACAATGAAGGAGGCGCTTGCTGAAGTTGAATATAACTGTCCTAAGGAATTGGGTATGTTTTCATGCTACAACTGTAATAATAAATTTATAAATTTTTCATTGTAGTTATGTATGTTACTCTGTATTTAATTCAGTCAATACTCGATTGATTGGTAATGGTAATAACGGAAAGTAACGTATCTGCTTGTTTTTTAATCCCCGACGCAAAAACGGCTGGGTGTAAGTTGTGTAAATATAAGTTTGACGTGTCTGTGTAAATTTGTATGTGTCTGTCATCGTAGCTCCCAAATGGGTGATCCGATTTTAAAACAGTTTTTTATGTTGGTAGGTATAGATAACACGTGACCATTACCTTCATGAGATTAACCTATCCGTATGGCCGTTATTCCGAGCCTTTCCCGGACCGTGTCTTACCTGCCACAGTATAACTAACTAATTAAACTCAATAACACGTTACTTTCCCGCAGCGTGGCTAGTAAACCTGTACCGCGGCTACCTGTGCATATGCGCGGGCGGCGAGGCTCAGCTCCCAGGAGTAGAACGTCACGCGGAGGCGGCGGCGGCACAGGCGTTGCGCGAGTGGCGACGTCTACCCCGTCTCGTGTCTCACGCGCATCTGCCGCTACTCCGCGCCGCTCAGCAGCTCATGGAGCTCAGCGAGGCCGCGCAGATACATACCGTGAGTACCTCCCCCGCCCTTCCTCACCCCTTGCAATAACACCTCCTCCTGTACACAATCGCCACTGACACTACACTTTGGATTTGGATTTGAAAATAGAACACGTGTGGCCCGATTTTGATGGCCAGTTTCACCGGTTATTGATAAAGTCTCTAGTATAGCCTATCCTAACTTATCTGACAGATATATCTATGTTTATGATTTTGATTTTACAAGTCTAGGAAAACAAAATCTGGCAGAAATTATAAGCAACATTTATCTGGCAGATAGCATTTGACACTATCAGTAACCAGTAAAACCGGGCCTAAAACTGAGTAAAACAATTGAATTCCGGATTAGATTAAAACTTTCTTGTGATGTATGTATGGGGTATAGAGATTTTTAATAATGAGAATGCTGTAGAGTGTAGACTTTTGTGAATTTGGAAATAAATCTAAAAATAGTGTTAATGCGAACATGTAGTTAGATAGCTAATACACATACTTTTGTAAATCTGGAACTTAATCAGTTACATTAAAGGAAACATAATGGACGTAGTTAGATCACACACATAATAACATTAACTAAATGTAAATAATTAGAACTAATTTTATTTTTATTCTCTTACACTATTTGTAGTGCTAAATAATATCTTAACTTACTTCAGTGCTTTCTAAAATATTCTAATTGATATATCTCATTTAAGTAGCTTATAGTATTTTAATCACTTATAATCAAACTTTTTACTCATAGCAGCACTGATGCGCTTTCGTACACTTATTTAGGCTTCACTTTTTGCATGCTATTTAAAAGTTTTACTATCTAGAACATTAGGAATCATTATAGTTATAACTACGAAGTCTTAGATGAATTTAATGCTATGCTCTACAAAATTCTAAAAAAATAAATAGACGTCAGAAATGCGCCGCCACCGGCCATTGTGTACAGGAGCCGATTAACAAGGCTCTACGTATCGTTTCACTTGCGTATCTATCGCTGTTACACGCTGCCACGCAGCACATGAAACACCTGGAAGCCACCGAGTCTTCACAGATACACGCCGTGAGTATAAACATCTGTGAACCGAAAATGTTTAAATGGAGCATGTATGTGTCGAACAACCATTTCTGACGTTTCTGTGTTATTTAAAGGCAATCTATCGCCAGAGATGTGTAGGCTGTGTCTTCTTCCCAACCCTGGATTTAAATCTATAGTATTTAAATGCTAAAGTTGAGGTGTTATATAGGGGCTGCTGCACAGCCGTCCGACGTCGCTGCACGATATGAAGGCCATAGTGAAGACGTGGCGCAACCGCCTGCCCGTGGTGGCCGACCCGCTGTCGCACTGGGGCGCCATCTTCACGTGGCGCCAGCACCACTACCAGTTCATCGCGTCGCACTACGACTCGCAGGCCGACCACGCGTCCAACCACAGCATGCTCGGCGTCCACGCCAGCGCTCAGGTAACTACCACTAACATATAGTACGTCCGATATAACTTGACGAGTTTCAACTTGGCTGTTTAGCTGCACAGTACAAAGTTTGCTACTGCGCAGCCATTCGACTATAGACTCGCCAATTTATTCCGGACGTAGTGTACCTGCCCGTGAACATCCACTGCTGATGGGTTACGGTTGTAAGGCGTTCGTAAACTAGGGCGATTGGACTTGCCAGTATGGGCTTCTTTCTATATGCTAATAACAATACTGCGGATACCAGACCGTATTCCGAATAGGCATACGTGATTACGGCAAATGAAAAACAAGATCTACGATGACCCAAGCTCAGCAGTACACGTTCACGGGCTCAGCTGGTGATAATATCACGCACAATGAGTTCAAACATTGTTGAGGATCATTGCCGTAATCACCAAACTGGATTTGGATAAATGGCATCTGGTGTTATTTTGTACACAGGTCTCTGCCACAATCCAAAGTTCTGATGTAAGTAAATACCCCTTAGTAAGTTTTATTGGCCTCATTTGATCGTACCCTTCAGCCAACAATATCGGCTTCTTAAGTTAATACCGTGTCTCCGTACGGTCAAGTGGGGCGTACCTCATCATGTCTTATATATATGTCTTAGTGGTGAGGGAGATTTTTTGTATCAGAGTAGTAGAGCACTGTAGACAATTTTATTAGATCATCAACTTCTGTGTCGTAGAACAAATGTTGTCATCGTACCTTATCTATTTCAGGCTATAATTCACTTCGCAAAGATAGCAAGGAAACACAACTTGTCAGGCGTCTGCCTAGACTCTTTACACAGAATATACACAATACCTAGTGTTCCGATCGTGGACTGCTTTCAAAAGATCCGACAACAAGTCAAGTGTCACATTCAAATGTCGTGGACTGAAGGCAAGGAGGAATTACAGGACGGCATAGACATGATAGAATCCACGAACTTTAAGTATTTCACTAAAGAGATGACCGCTGAGTTTTACGCGTTTAAAGGTTTGCTTTTAGCGCAACTCGGTAGGTCGGAGGACGCGAACAAAGCGTTTGCGGCTGCCGTACAGCTGCACGACACGTTGGTGAAGGCGTGGGCACTCTGGGGAGACTATTTGGAGCAGATATTTATAAGGGACCCCCGACAGATACAAGTGGGAGTGTCCGCTATGACTTGCTTCTTGCACGCCTGTAGACACCAGAACGAATCTAAATCAAGGAAATACTGCGCTAAAGTAAGTATTACCTTATATTCCAAACAATTTCTTGATTATTATTGACAATTACCGGTTTTATTTAACAATTTTTTGTTCCCAATTATTTAAGGTTCTATGGATGCTAAGTTTCGATGACGAAAAGAACAGCCTCGCTGAAGCTCTAGACAAGTATTCAGTGGGCGTTCCGCCTGTCCAATGGTTGCCATGGATACCGCAACTACTAGCCTGCCTCGTCCAATACGATGGAAATGTCATACTCAATCTTCTGAGCCATGTGAGTAACAAAGTTTTTTTATATATTTCTTTGTATTTTTTTAGACGCTCCCATAACGAGCCTGCTTGAAGAGATTTCTTATTAAATAAGCTGTGCCTTTGTACTATTTGCTCTATTTTTCTTGTCTGTATTCTTTGTGTGTAACTGAGTACATACACTTTTAAATAAATAAATAATGCTCTTGGTAATTTTGAGGCTTAGACAAGAAATTAAAATTGACATAATTTCCCTATTATCATTTGTGATAGGCCTTAACGTTGTCAAATATACAAATATTGCCTTCCTAGGTCGGCCGTCTCTTTCCGCAAGCGGTATATTTCCCCATCCGCACGCTGTACTTGACTCTGAAGATCGAACAACGCGAACGACACAAAACAGCAGAAAACATCGCCGCGCACCTACCACATCAACCCACCACCTCTGCCGTAAGTTATTTATTACTTTTACTATTATTATGCAAAGTGTTCATGACAATCAATTTAACTTCACATGCTTATAAATTCCCAGTCGATATGTGGGTATTTTGAAAATATCCTTTAGTAGAAAGGAGATCATTCAAGTCTCGAACATTTAGTCCAGAGTAAAAAAATAGTAGATTCTCGTAGAGAATAATGCCCTGAAGATTTTTTACTATTACAAGAATCGTCTACAATTAACCCCCAGGCTGCTATTGGACTTTGAATATACAAAAAAAAACCACAATGTTTTAACATCACATTACGAGTACAGCCCCAAACTGGAGGAGGCAGGCGCTGCCTTCAAGCAACTCCTGCCCAACCTGAGGGGCCCAAACGCCTTCTATTTTTTTCTTTGATGGGAAATCATCAAATGACCCCTCCCGCTGTAGGTTAGCAGCGTGAGAGAGTGTCAGACTCTTACTGACTAAAACCCATCATGTTCCTTCTTAAGCCCTTTATATACCAGGGCCGCGGTAACTCTTTCGAACAATCCCGCAGACCCGGCAGGTCTAGGCCCTGGAGGGCCCCGCTGGGGTTTTGCTGGCGCCAGAGTAAAAACGTCGCAAATTCTCGACAAGAATAATATCCTGAAGATTTTTTACTATTATAAGGAACGTCTTCGTGTAACCCTCCGACTGCTATTTGAGTTTAAGGTATGAGAGCCGTGAATACCAGGGCCAAGGCCTACCGGGGCTGCGGGATTGTTCGAAAGAGTTACCGCGGCCCTGGTATATAAAGGGCTTAAGAAGGAACATGATGGGTTTTAGTCAGTAAGAGTCTGACACTCCCTCACGCTGCTAACCTACAGCGGGAGGGGTCATTTGATGATTTCCCATCAAAGAAAAAAAAAGAAGGCGTTTGGGCCCCTCAGGTTGGGCAGGAGTTGCTTGAAGGCAGCGCCTGCCTCCTCCAGTTTGGGGCTGTAATGTGATGTTAAAACATTATGGGATTTTATTGTATTTTCAAAGTCCAATAGCAGCCTGGGGGTTAATTGTAGACGATTCTTGTAATAGTAAAAAATCTTCAGGTCATTATTCCCTACGAGCATCTACTATTTTTTTACTCTGGCTTCTACTTTCAGTTTTGGGTACGAAATGAGTGTGTGTGTCCTTTATTTATTTTTTCTATGTGTATAATCTACGGTGGTCCATTCCGTTTCCAAGTTTGTGTCATTTACTTAAAAAAAGGAAACATGTTTTTTTTTAAGGTTATAATTATTCCTATGGACTACTACTGTCCGAGTTTAGTTTATTAATTGTCGTATTGTCATCAACACTTTGTATAAAAAAAATATTTAAAAAATCACTCACGCTCATTTACTTCTATAATAATGTAAGTACATTTCACTTTACTTTTTGTTCTTGTCTTTACATGTTAATTGCTATTTCATAGAGTCGATTTTTCAAAAGTGAAATAGTCTGTAGAGTAAATCTGATGTTAGACGTTATTTCTTGATATATGATTGTTGACAAATCGTCTCTAAGTAGTGGCTTCAAATGTGTTGCATGTTGTCAGCATGGTTCATCATTATACATTCTTGTCAAATAAGTTAGCTTATCCGAAGTTAACAATTAGACGCCTCATGCGTGCGCAGTAGTGTTTTGTTCATACATTTTGACTCTTATGCCAATAGAAGCCAACTTCGGACGAGCAAAGATGTTCGACAAGAAAAAATGTATTACTTCACTAGAGTAGGCACTTAACTGAAAGTAAACAATCTTGATATAACTCACACAAATAGCTATTAAACTAAAAAAAACTACCGCTCATGATTTTTAGGCGCATTTTATTTTAACAGATTATTTTAGCGATTTCCCAAAAAGGAAGGTCTCAATTCAGATGTATTTTTTTAAATAATAATATATATCAAGATTGTTTATCATAAGACAAGGGCCTACTCAAAAGGACCTGTCTATAACAAGTATTGTTTATATAGAGCGGCAGCAAGGTGAGTGAGGCCGCATCTTCCTCGAGCAGTGGCTCCACGGGCGAGGCGGGCCCCATCAAGGCCACTCTGCCCATGTGGCGCTGCTCCAAGATCATGCAGATGCAACGGGAGATACATCCCACCGTGCTCTCCTCGCTCGAGGGCATCGTCGATCAGGTCAGTTCATATTCCGTACCAAGATTAGGTAGGTATATGCTCTAAACGTGTCCCCGGAATTTGCTTTAGAATCAGTTCTAATTTTATCATATATACCTTTAAATGTTAGGGCCTGAGACTGAAGTAAAAGGTGATCTAGCAATATTTTCATTAAAGTCAAAGTCATGGTAATTTTTCTAATTTCTAATAGGCCTATAAAAGCTAAATAAATAAAGCTCTTGAAACTAAATAACTAAGAAAATTTAGCTCTCAGTAGCATGAACTTCTCAGTACGTGATCAAGCAAGAAGTCTCACAACGTCAACGTCACTAACTAATTCCAAACACCTCCTACCAGATGGTATGGTTCCGCGAAAACTGGTACGAGGAGGTGCTCCGTCAGCTGCGCGCGGGGCTGGCCAAGTGCCACGTGGTGGCCTTCCACCACCGCGCCGCCGTCGCCGACGCCACCGTCACGCCACACACCCTCAACTTCATCAAGAAAGTCGTCTCCACCTTCGGCATCGGTATTGGCATAAGTAAGTATGCCCCCCACCCGACTGATAGGCGTTTTACTTTTCGTTTCGTTTTCCTCTGTCTATGGTTTCATTGTAGACACATTAGGTACACTCCAGTCTGTACATTCTTGTAAGTTTTGATAACACAGTTTATAGAAATACTAGTTTTCAAGATGGTGTATTGAAAAAGTGATGCCTATTTTAGACACTAATAAGCTGATAAACAAAGCTTTTAATTAAATATCAATTTAGAAAATTATCCCTTCAATGAATGGGACAAATAGAAGCATTATTCATCAGTTATAATTCACTCATAAAAAAACAATAACATACAAATTTATTTCAGAGAGATAACATAAACAGTATGTATCGCTGTGCGATTATAACTTTGACATAACAGGTAACAAAGTATTCCTTGATTCTTCACAAGTAGTTAGTACTAATCTTATTTTATTTTGGGTTTTTCTGAATATATAACTGATGTTGTGCCCCCTGCGAGCGTCACTTTATACAGATACTCCATTTTGTATGTCT
Organism: Helicoverpa assulta; assembly: GCA_963856015.1. Classification (NCBI taxonomy): domain Eukaryota; kingdom Metazoa; phylum Arthropoda; class Insecta; order Lepidoptera; family Noctuidae; genus Helicoverpa; species Helicoverpa assulta. The sequence continues at coordinate 5,061,612 of CAWLCW010000008.1, forward strand.
ACAGAAAGTATTTCAACAAGTTCTGTAAGTGGTGCATTCTCTTCAGCTGCATCAGAGAGTCTGGCCCGCCGCGCGCAGGCCACCGTGCAAGACCCGGTCTTCCAGAAGATGAAGACACAGTTCACCGCAGACTTCGACTTTTCGCAGCCAAACGCTATGAAATTACAAAATCTTATACAGAAACTGAGAAAATGGGTCAAGATACTCGAGGCTAAAACAAAGGTTCTACCCAAGTAAGTAGTTGAACTCTGGCATTGAACACTTCCCAATAAGGTAAACACAGAGGAGATTTATATTCGATTGTGCCGTCGTTCTTGTTATCTAGTCCTTAGCAACACCTCACGCTCGATCTAACATCATCGCGTAGTTGTAGCGAGGGTTCAGGCTTAGTGCTTCACTAGTTTTCGGGTTAACAACATACCGCTTTTATTCACTAACACTCACTATACAGCTACATCAAAATCAATATCTAAAATATATATTTTTTTCTTACAGATCATTCCTTATCGAGGAGAAATGTAGGTTCTTGTCAAACTTCAGTTTAAAGACGGCTGAAGTAGAACTGCCTGGCGAGTTCCTGTTGCCCAAGCATACACATTACCACGTTAGAATCGCGAGGTTCATGCCACGAGTTGAGATCGTACAGAAGCACAACACATCGGCACGTAGACTGTACATTCGTGGACATAATGGCAAAATATACCCGTACCTAGTAGTTAATGACTCGGGACTGGGCGATGCCAGGAGAGAGGAGCGAGTGTTACAACTGCTAAGAATGCTGAACCATTATTTGGGTAAACAAAAGGAAACTTCGAGAAGATTTTTACACTTCACTGTACCGCGAGTGGTGTCGGTTTCGCCACAAATGCGGCTCGTGGAGGACAATCCTAGTTCTATATCTCTACTAGACATTTATCGCACAGAGTGTGCTAATAGGTAAGTTTAAAGAACAATGAAGTTTTTGGTTTGTAAGAATATAAAAAAAAAACTTAAAATATGTATTATTTTAGGGGAGTGGAATACGATGCCCCAATCGCCCGTTATTACGAACGCCTTGCGGCAGTCCAAGCGCGTGGCTCGCAAGCTTCACATCAAGTATTGCGAGATATCCTCCGTGAGGTAAGTTGAAATAATTTATATTATCACAATATAAGTACAACAATGGTTACAATATTATTTCTTAACCACCGTATAATTTAAACATTCAATTACCAAAGCTTAGTCATGTCTACGCACAAAATAGACAATTGATTAGCCACGGCGCACCTGCGTTCAGTATTTTGATTGACATTTGTGAACGCAGGTGCAAGCGACAATGGTGCCAAAGGGCATGCTGAAGGAATGGGCGGCGGCCACCTTCTCCGCGCCCACGGACTACTGGACCTTCAGGAAGATGCTGACGCTGCAACTGTCCCTCGCTAGCTTCGCGGAGTACGTGTTGCATCTGACGAGGCTCAACCCCGATATGATGTATGTCCATCAGGATTCCGGACTACTCAATGTCTCCTACTACAAATTTGACGTCGACGACACCACAGGTATGACAATTTTGTAGTTCTTGATGTCGTTGATGTGTGTGACTAACCTCCATGCCGCACCTTTGTATATTGGCTATGCATAATAGTTTTTTTAGTTGATTTTCAGCTGTGGAAAGAGTTGGTAAGAGTTTGCTGTTTATTTCTCTTGGTGTATTTCTATTCTAGACGGTCATCTTCCTATGTGAGTTAGTAAATAATATTCTTTGTAAACCTACAGGTGAATTAGACTGCAACCGGCCAGTGCCGTTCCGACTGACACCGAACATATCCGAGTTGCTGACCACAATAGGAATTACCGGACCCCTCACAGCTTCTGCAATATCCGTCGCGCGGTGCCTTGTAACGCCCAACTTCAAGGTAAACTTATCAAGAAATTAACTGATATTTTCGTCGACTCAATTTCGATTCTAATCAATTTTGTATTTCAGATCCAATCCATCCTACGAACAATATTACGCGATGAAATGGTCACGGGCTACAGAAAACGTTTGGAAGATAAATCGGGACTTCCAACGGCAGGGGCTTCAACAGAGAACAAACCTGTGGAAATGGATAATGAGACTATTATTAATATGGTTAACAAAGCCGTGACTGTTATCATGAATCGTCTAAACTCTATGGCGAATTTCGACGGACCGGATAGTAAGGTGGCCACGTTAGTGACCGCAGCCAACAGTCATGACAATCTCTGCCGAATGGATCCTGCATGGCATCCCTGGCTATAAACTAGAAGTACTGATATTTGTACGTAAGCCCGGAAACATTTGTTTACTCTGTAGTTTTTATGTCATTAATATAAGAAAAAAAAAACGCCGCCAAAATACGATTATGATGTTGATAGTCGCGACACTGCTGGGTTTTAATAGCGGAAATGTATACGTAAGATCTTATGTGATTTTTAACAGCTGCAAATGGACACAACAATAACATCTACATGTCTAAATGATGTTATCCATAGCATTTGAGAACTGTATTCATTTAAAACGTTTACTTATACCGATATACAGTGCCTACAGTGCTTGAGTGTACATTTGCTTAATAATCGCCGTTACAGTCACTTTAACTCAAAATCATGTGCAGTGTGGAGCTGAGGCAGTCTTTTAAAATAATTCTAGTTATTATAGGTTTAAGTGACTCATGTTGTTGATATACAGATAGCAGTTTTTTCTGTGATCTCTAAAGATGTGAAAGAAGTATTAAAAAAGTGAACAATTGGAACTGTTTGTTGTTTTATTTGGCCAACTTCTGTCCTCTTGTCCATGTGTAGACAGACCTGTTCGGTGACATACATGAAAGGAACCTCTGATTGCATGTGCATGAGTGACAGCTAAGTACCTGCATCGGTGAAAGTACCGGGACGGCATCAAGTGCGCGACTAATAAGCGTGGCTGCCCCGCGCCGCGCGTCCCGCCCGCCTCGCCAATCTCACTCGATCGCTAGAGATAGTAAAACTGATTTCATCACGCTAACAATGGGAAAGAAAGTGCAGTAATTGTAGGATAGAACAGGAACTGTTTGCATAGTTGCCCGCTATGCGAATGTCTCTGTTGTAACAATTTGGCGTTACGTGGCTATGTAACAGTCCTAACTGTCCTGAGGATAATTCGGAAAAGTTAAGTAAGATGTGCTACACCTTAGGAAAGGCCTAAACTAAAGTATTTGGAGTTGCTACGTTTGACAGACAAGCGTATAAAAGCATTGATATGTGAACAAACCTTTCTTCGCTACGTCTGCCAAGAAAGCCTGCGACTGCCAGTAATAAAGCTATCAAGTAACTACATTTTATGCTGCAAAATCTAACAAAGTCCCGTTGGAAAGGCAACTACCTACTTCTGGAATTATAGAATATCAAAGTTTTTGGTCTTTCAATGCTGTTTCTATAAGAACAGTATTTAAAAAATATTTTGGTTGTAGTAAAATATGTATGTTGTACGTACCTATCGCAGTTTTACCATGTAATAAATGATATAAGAAAAGAACTCCAGAGAGAAAAATGCTGAATAAGACAAAATAAACATTTATCCATCAATCAGTAAGTAGTGAGGGTAGTCGTAAGTTTTTTACAGTAATGCATCTTTCAATCAATGTTAACAAGAAATTTCGTTGTAATAACACCGAAGTGAGACAACCGGGTGACACAAGATGAATCGCTAAAGGCGGCTCGTGGCACATGAGGTCGCGACGGGTGTCTCAGCAGCGGGTCGGCGGCGTCGTCGCGCTGGCGTTGCTAAGCGCTTGTGCGGGCGCCGGGCGGGTGCCGGGACCGGGCGGGCGGCCACGTCGCCGGGGCCGGCGCGCGCCGCCTCGCTCCGCGCGCCGCGTCCCTCCGCCGCGAGCTCTGTCAGTCCGCTCCGCGGTGTTGCGTTATGCGCTGGTGTATCTCATGTTCCCGAGCCCGAACGGCGAGTGTCCGACCTCTGTAACCGACCGTTTATGACATTCGACAACCCCGCCCTGTGCATTTTTCCGAGTTGCATTTCGATCAGTGCGAAGAGTACGTCGGCTGCGAGCGATCCGTGCCGGTGTCGTCGGCTCCTCCCGCGTTTATTTATGTTGTCGTTTTGGTGTGGTGAATATTTGTGTTGTACGGACGATAACCGTATTATCTGTGCGATCGAGTCAAGTGGATATTTTTAACGATCGACGGCTTTTCGCGAAGGTGAGTGAAATTTCCGATTCTGTGAAAATTGTTCAATTGACGGGACGTTTGTTTGATTCGCCGCTACGTGGCGATCGTCTCGTCGATATGTTCCGGAACATCAGGAATTGTATACAGTTTACCTATGTGATGGATCACGACCGTGGCTCTTTTATAAGTCACGTCAAAATCTGCATAACTATTTGAAAGATGTACCAACTTCCTAGTCACGTTACAAAACCTGTTGTATCGAATCATTTTATTTTGAGGCTCTCACGAGCTCTCACGTTTAAAACTAAGCAATAACACGTCTCCATGTTAAGCCAGGAGTATGTGTGCTCTCTTTTATATTTTCCTAGTTGGGAAACCTATTAGAATCTTGATAGATTCGGTCCTATCCCACTACACCATATGGTAGACGGAAGCGAGTGGGTAAGAAATCATGGAGGTGAGCGGCGCGGGGCGGTGCGCGGCCGGTCGAGCGGTCGAGCGACCGCATTCCATATGGAATGCCGGATTATACGCAATGTCAGTGTGACTCGATGCTTGCTGCCTCCGCTGCACTGACCATTGCACATTTGCAACCAACTCTGTTAACAGAAGTTGTACGTTTTATACATGAAATTATCCTGGGACGATGCTATAAATTGCGTCGCTGATTGACATTACGGCGCAAGTCTCTTTATGCCCACACGTAAATGTGTTTAACCAGTCTCGTTTAATGTACGAAGAAATATGAGCGTGTGCGTTTTATACGAGATGACACCTATTGCGTGTTAGTAAAACGATTTCTTTGAAGGAAAACTTTAGTTATGCTTAGAAAGGCCACAGAAGAAGCATACTTGTAGGTACCTCTACCTACTTGTTTTTAATATCATGGAGTTCCTTCCTGTTGATACTTCGCTACATTTCATATCAATACTAAGCACATCTTCATTCATTGTCTGTGTTATTTTAAACTACTGAACTGTTATGCAAACAATGGGCAAAACCTTGCGAGATTTTTAGTTGTTTATGATCTGAGTGTTTATGTTTAAACTTACATTCTAACATTCAAGAAATCTGCATTTGGGATTTTTACAAGAATTCAGCAATTTAAATTAAAAAAGCAGATTTTATAAACGTATAAAGTAAACAGATATTGGTTTTTCCCCGAAGGTAATGTAGAGTGTTGTCAGCTTATTACAAAAAATGGGGTACTGGGGAGAAATTCTTCCTTAATATTGAAATAAACTTTGTCGACATCATTGTAAAAAAATATCAGAGATAAAAAATAACGTACGCACTACCTCGATAAGCAAAATACAATTGGGCAACAGGGGACAAACAAATGACCCGCGAGCATGGGGCCCTGTAAACCCTTGATAAATTATTATCTCAGTGACATTACTCGTGATCTCACATAATGAGTATAATGAGTTCGATAGTGCGTGCTATATTTCGAAACACGTCCGTCGTCGCTTCCGCTCTGTGACCCACAATCTACAACGAACATTTTAGGTGAAGTTATCTGCAGTTACTATAAACGAGATTTTAAATCAAGAAGTGTCTGTCTGGAAGCTTACCTGGTGCAGTAGCTGTCATAAGATTTCCACAGTATAAAAGCAATCTAATCAGCACCTGAATCATTTTGCAATGTTCATTTCTGAAAATCTCACTGCACTCCACGCGAGCACGAAATGTGTTTTCGCACAATTTTATTTTCTCTTGACATTTCTCAAAATTTTAATGAAATCTTTGTTACAAATGTTATCTAATTTGGTTAATTTAATTCTTGTTTGATATCATGGGATATACATTCCTCACTTGTTTAGCAAAATTTGCTACCTATCTATTAAAATACATAACATAATCGTAGTTTAGTTTAGTCAGCTCTCAACATACCTAAGCTACCAAATTCGTTATCGCTAGTGTCCGGTTCTTGGGTCAAATTCACACAATCATGGTGACCTTTAATCTCGTTTCAGATAGCTAAAACATGTTCCTTTGTGTCAGTTCTCGGAATTGGTATCATGTCTTATTGTTTACATACGAGCAGGAGAGATACTTATTTGACCTTTTTATTAGTAAATACCTATTACCTACTCTACAAAGATAGGCTCTTTATAAGTACTGAATATAGCTTTCCTAAGAACACGAGCATAGTCTAACTAGTAGCTCGCAGACACAGACACGAGTGTTACGCCGTCTTTTTTAACCTTTTCAAATCGATTTACAAACCTGCGCCGAGTCTAGGCAGTTAACCACTCTGGTCCTTGACATTATAGACAAGTTATAATTTTCTGATTTAAAAATGTCACGAATATGAATGCTACTCTAGAAATATCAGATGAACATAATACTGGGGTTGCGATGAATTGTTTCCATATTCATTATTAGTAGATTTGTTAACGCCGGAGCCAGAACAGTCTATGTTCACGTGTCAAGCGGAACAACTGATGTTGTAACATTGTCTTTGTTATTTTAATATGTTTGTTCTAAAGCTACAACATAATTAACACTGTCGCCTCAGGAGTTAATCAGCCATTTATGTGTATACTGCACAGAGATTAGATTGATATTTTATTCTAAAAGATAAGGCAGGAATGCGATCATTACAGCATCTGCGTACCTATATCTCGTCATCAGAATACAACTCCTTGTTTAGAGTACCATCATTATAATTTTAATATGGAATAAGGAAGTAGGAATAACATTGTTATCAACCTAGATTTGGTAATCTGACGGTATTGCAATGGAACATATTTCAGAAGCGTTATCTTTTATGGACTGTCTCGACTTGTAATCTGAAGGAGAGACAAGGCTTTCTAGTATAAAGCTTCTGGTATTTAGTAACGAATGTGAGTAGTAAGTTGTAGTGGTAGCAGTAGACGCCTTTCATTTTACCGGACAACACTATTAGCCGCAATAAACACTCATTCTAAATTGAATTACTTTCAATTACCAGTAAATCGGTTAGGATGTCATCTTGCGATGCGAGATGCAGTCTTTCCTGTTGTACCAGATAGCCTTGAGCAACGTTTTAGTTCTTTAAAAAGTAAAATTTTGTTCTGCAACTTTCATAATGCATTTCATCAACGCTGCTGTTAATAGCGTTGCGCTAAATTTTGTAAGGTGAATGAAGATATGATCGTCAGTGTTATGGCTGGTTTACACAGTACGAGTTAGCGTGCGAGTCAGCCTGCCGAGTAGCTGCACTGCAATAACTCGCACTGTTTGGACGTCACTTACGAGTAACTCGCAAGCGCGAGTTGGACAGTAGCTCGCATCCGAGTTACTTCAACATTTTTTGTTTTCACTCGCCTGCTCGCCCGGCAGCAACTCGCACATGACAGCGACTCGTGCGTCGCTCGCATAGTTTGGACGCGTTCGGCAGTAGCTCGCCAGTGCCAGCAGACCAGTTGTGAGTGAATCCCGTGTTTTTTTGTGTGCTACGCCTGTGTACTAAATCGAGTTCGAAATGGCTGCGGATAGATGGTCTTCTGACAATAATATTTTATTTATGAAACATGTTCACTCGACATCGCGACACGACTCGTACTGGGCAGTAGCTAGGTGTCGTGTAGACAGCAAAGGCAAGCCGAGCTACTGGCGTACGAGTAGACAAACCGAGTAGCTGTCTACTGGCCAGGCAGCAGCTCGCACTGTGTAAACGAGCCTTTAGTGATGAAATCTTGAAGAGATATAATCGCATTCCGCGGCTAGCCTCCCCTCTCCCTGTCAGAGCCGCGTACCACCGACGTCGCCGCACTCTTATGTGGGTTGCATTGCACTTTACCGCCGAAGCTGCTGAGGATCATCTGCTTCATTGTGATTTAACAATACTTCTACTGTGCTTTTAGTGGCAGGATTGGAGGTTACAGTTTAATAATCGCTGTAGTTTTTAGTGGTTGTTATAATATTTATTTGAGGGAAATAGGTATTGTGACATTTGTGGCGTATTTGGAGGACTAGTTAGGCTCTACTAGATGATTTATAGGTAGAGGATAGCGGGTAACGGTTCTGTCATGTTTGCAGAGGCACGGGTGTGGGTCCGTGTGTGCGTCCGCGCCGCTTACTCAGTCACACAGGCGCAAAGCGCTTACGGCGTAGCGCGGCCGTTGAACCGAATACTCGAGGAATTTCTCCAACGCCGCAGTCGCTTTGCTTTGCAGAAGAAGAAAATTATCGCAGGTGGTAGGGACGATTAGAAATGATGACGTGTATATTATGGTTTATCCCTACCATGAATTCAATTTGTTTTCGTATAGAGTAGGTACTATTCATTTTAAATTCGAATGTATCGCAGTAATTGAATGAATGTAAGAAAAATAAACATGCAAGTTTGTAGATGAAAGGTACTTTATTTGGTTCCTTTACATTTGATGGAGCCGCATCAAAGGTTAACGTCGGGGAGTACTTTAGTTAGAGTAGCGTGTGATTTGGAGCGACGCAGCTGTACCACTTATTATTACAGTCACAATTTAGGTGTTAGTAAGTACCAATTTGTCGTAGACACGTGTGCGGCTGATCTCGCAATAGCCGGCATACCGGACCAGGGCGCGGTCTGCCAATGGAAACGCGAATAAATTTTATGTGACATACCTATTTATTTATGTTACAGTTTAAACACCAAACAGCTCGTTATAAATGAGCAGCGTGCTTATCAAATTAATAGTAAGTTACACTTTAAAACAATGTTTTCTTATGTAGTACACTGTAGGAAACTGTGCTGTAGGCTACCTTTGGTGTCGTTTTCCAAAAGAGTTGTAGAGAAATTACTGAATTAATTAATGAATTAGATTTTTGATGATTCCAAGTCAGTCAGTTTAATTTCCAAGTTTTATGGGGAGTTTTTAAATTTAATATTGGCAACACTGACCACCTTTGATCCAATACTGCTCAAGGTTTTGAATTCGCAGTGTATAGAGCGAAATCAAGCTTCTTAGGTAACCTATATAACGAAAAAAAAATATAATCACAAAAATAAATGATTTTACAGTATGGATATTGTATTATATAGGTATATATATATTCATTCATCAACCTCCTGCCTATATAAGGATATATAAAAATTATTAACATTATATTTAATAGGTAGGTAGGTAACCAAATTGTTTTCCCTATGTGGTTAACCCTAAATAAATGTCATACGTATGAATCATACAACGTTTTACAATTCGTAAAATGGAAGGTTTAGTTTCGTGTTAGTACATAACGTAGTCACCGATTTGTACATCGCCAACCACGTTATTACTGAAACTGTCAAGTTAACTGTCAAGCGTGATTTGTTCCTTAGTCACAAAGGAAGGAAATGCTATCTAAGTAGGTAATAAGGGAAAAGTCTAGTAGGAAAAAGTCTAGCCACAACATGATTCACACAATAGTTTAGTCAATCTGATTCTTCGTAAGACTCCGTACGATCATCCACCATCAGGTCATTCACCTCAATTAGCTTCAGCATGCGTTTGATGATAAGCTGATAGATAACGTTTATTTTTTTAATTTGTTTAGCGTATAATATTTTTCTTAGACGGTGATATGATTTAGGTACATCAATTACAGTATCACCGGGATATTAACCAAAGTTAGCGGCAATACTCGTGTTTTATTTCGCCTAGACTTAACCAAAAATATCTAGTTTATATTATCTAATTTGCAATAGGTACTTAATAAGTATGATTATTATGTTTTACTGACGTGACTTACCTAGCTGTAGGCAAATTACACAATAAAAATGATATCTTTTATTTACGTTTGCATTTCAAAGAAACACTTGAAAGTTAGCGTCGTAAATAAATAATCACATGATTATGTACCATTTTCCAATCGCAAGAAACTTTCGCTGCTCAAACCACTGCTAGCTATCAATGTGAGACATCTTGCCGCTCGTAGTGGAGTACGTACTCATAATATGTTATTGAAAACAGACCAAATAAGTCGGCTCAACTGACGTTACGTAACAACGTTATATAACGCTATTTTGTTATTATCATAGAGAATTTTTAATTACCATTTGAGATTCCTGCACTTTTACGTGAATGCTTCGTCGGTAACTTACTAGTAAAAGATTGCGTCACTCAGCCTTCACTTTTAGTGTTTCGAAACTATGCATGAGTTGCACGTTGCACAAACATCCGGCTCGAAAGACCAACTGACAGACTTAGATGACAATCGATATTTTCGATAGGTCAGCTAGAGACCGACAGTGGCTTACACCTTCACATGTGTAACAGGTCAAGTGATCGTTAAATTGTACGTGCTTTCTAGAATTGCAACTCGTGTAAGGCAAAGTGGCAAATGCTTCAACGTTTGCGCAGTCCGCAGATTTTGGCAACACGCGCAGTTTGTTTACAGTAAGCAGAGAGGTAAATCAGTGAAATAATTTGATTGCTATTTAGCAAGAATTGTTTACTCGCCTTTTGCACGAATTGTTTACCTAAATGATAAAAACAATAAGCGTGTGTTGAGGAATGTGGGCTGGCTTGCACGATCAGGATTGAAGACAAGTAGCGCAGGGCAATCATACAAGGTTGTGAGGCTAAAAATAATGCAAAATCTTGGTTAAAATAAAACCCTTAGTTGGCAGCCGGTTGATGGTGGCGGTGTGGTGTGGCGGGCGAGTGAACGCGGCGACCTTGGGCCCGTGCCGGCCCGCGGACGTTCGTTGAACGCGCCGCGCCCCGCGCACCCCGCGCGTCGCACCCGCCAACACAACTCGTTTGCGACACGATAATTTGAAAATTAAAAAAAATACAGAGATCCAGGCTGGTATTTAAATAACTTACCTCAGGAACTAGTCCTACCCAACCCGAGTTGTCCTAAATCAGTTTCAAGTTAATGCGACGACAAACATCTGAGATGTCAACGATCTCTCATGACGATTTACATTGTCTTTATCATACGAGTCGACGATCTTTATTTATTTATCTTAATTCACAATCTCCGATAAGCATTACAGATGTTTCCTCAGTCACGAGATAGGTATATCTGTTACGTTACGTTTACAATGTATTCGTGTAACCTATTTCTTTGATCTGAGCGTGTAACTTACAATAAAGCCCGCAATCACCATTCAAAACAAAAGCGTTTCCACGTTTGGCTCACTAACATGCATGCGAACATAATAGACTATAAAAATATACCCAAAACAGTGCGTGACGTAGTATTTTGCTGCATTATTTTCGCAATAGTGGGTGCGTGGGGCCCGGCAGGGCGCGAGGCTGGCCACTGCGAACATTGACCGCGCATGTAGCATCAGCAAAATACGAAAATGCTGAATTCCAAATTATGTTCTTTAAAAACGCTTTACAACATACCTAATAATCGATTTTATATGTCCATTATATGAAGTTTATTGCACAAATTGATTTGTTTCATTGCAGCATTAATGATTCGTAATGTTTATGAATGAGGGTCGGAGTTATTTTAAACGTTGTTTTGAATGCAGCGAGATTAAACCTTATATGTGTAAAAGATATATATCCTGTATGCACAAACAACATCAAAAGTGTTTATTTGGGGGCTGTCTCATAATCATATCGCAATTATGTATAAACACATATAGCAGAGGTATGTATGAGAATGTTATGAATAGTTAGCTAGTGTTCAATTGATACTTTTAAAGCTCTTTAGAAACCTTCAAAAAATAAATCCTGCTGTAAAGTTGAACAAAATGGTACTCGGCAACGATACAATATGAAACATGGACATCCATAAGTTTTATCACAACAGGAAGACTTCGTATCACCTCATATAATTTTGATGATAAGTTAATTCCGGCAGAACGTAATTCAAAAGCGACAGCAGTAACAATACACTAGGTTTATTTTAGGATTCTTAAAATTGTAGTAAACTAACGAAAACTAGGCCGCAGTCGTACACGTAGTAATAAAATCACGAATGGTGAATTGCGAAACACGAAGACAGTGCAAATTATTTTAAGAAACATTTTAAAACAATGTATCCTAACAATTCTCCGGTTTATGATTAGAACAGAGGAGTTGGTATCAAATTGTTTTAGAATTCTGGACATGTAAGGATGAACATTGGCGTGACTTCTACCTTGCAAACTTGCCATGATGACTTTATCTTAGATTTATTGTCTTCACTGTAATATTGAGTCTTCTTTTAAACAGAAATGTTAAGTGCATTCGCATACAAACAGGATGTTGGAGGATTTTCCTCGTACGCTCGGAGGCGAGATGTCAGACGGGTTCTTGTGCATTATTACTGCACGATACCTGTCGATTGTAAATGATACCTCGCCGCTGGGGATCTTGTTGTTATTTTGCCTTGAATCTTCATTATAATTGAAACTAAAACTGGCCTTCTGGAATTAGGAAAAAGCTCTGTTTCATAGTTTTTCTGCTGTCCATATCTAAGCTTTATTTTAAAAATCAAAAATCTTTCAATTTACTTACTTAATTTTTATTGCCATACAATATTTGTTATATTTATTAACAATTGTTTCGTTTTTATGGATCATAATCACGCACTTTTAGCTAACGTGCAACACGGTTTACTAGCCCGTGGCGTGAAAATTGTGGCCTGAACGATTTAATACCAATTATTTTGGGGCTCATAGATGACCTTTACTGTAATGTGCTAAATAAATAATTTAGGTAATTTACAATACGATAAAATATATCCGATCTTGTTTACGCGTTCAAAGTGAAATGGTTCTGCGTTTTTCTTGTAGATAACGTAATACAGCTGTGTTTTCGACATTCATAATTTATTAACCCGTATTTGTAATCCAGTAACTACATACAAATACGGATATCGCTGACATCACAAAACAACGCAAACAGAATTGAGTGCGTCTAGCAACAAAAAATCCCAAAACTTGTACGCACGAAAGTACCCTCGGGAAAAACCACCAGTTGTTCGAAACCATTTAAAGAGTGAAACTTTTTTGCAAATACCGTAGCATATTAACTGAGTTAACGATGCAACTCTCAATTGGTGCGTAATAATTCACGATTGAACGTCAAAACAGCGGCAGATGTGATGTGAGCGATGCGATCTCGCCTCGCCACGAGCCGCATCAGGCACACATGACACTTTCCCCGCGTGCACCGCATGAAAGCCACTCAGCACGTTTTGTTATTAAGGCAATTATCTAAAATGCCATCAAATCCTGTTCACACATACCTTTGTCGCAACAACCATGATGTTTCCATGGATGATAAACTTTCGTGCGCCGGTTTTGGCTTTGTGTGCATGTGCACATGCGCGCTAGGCCAACGATCATATTTCATCAATGAACTACACTTTTTCCTCTATAAATGTCGTTAATTATATGACGTATAACAAATAAAATTTATATACATGACAACATTTAACTATATATTGATATACATGGCATGAGATTGATGTATCAAATATATTTTATATGGCAAAATCATCGGGCCTAATGGAAGAGATTTCTCAAGAAATAGCAGTGCTGATTGTTCTGTTTATCTTCTATTCTCATCAACTGTGTGCATTAACTGTTAAATAAATAAATAAAATAAATCATTGGCATTTGTTTGGGCCTAAAAGAGACAAAAGTGTGTTAGATGAGTAGCATAATTTGCACAATACCGGTGTTTTCCCCGTGGCCTCGCTCTTGTACACATTTATATTGCGCGAATTGCAAGCGTATTTGCGCTGAAACGTTCCTATCGATTATCCCAAAGACTACCATCGGCAGGAATTATATGTCAGTTATCAGTTTATCACGAGGACCTATATTGGAACCACTTTCTTTATCAAAGTAAACAATCAGCTATTTTTAAACGGTTGGCGGACTGCCAAGCCGCGTACACTTTCTATACTATCTCGACTCCGAAAATACTTGAATTTTGATGTTGTAAGTTGGCAAGTTTTGTTAGAATACCCTGAACCGATTTTACCCATATTTTAACTCAGAGTAATTCAGGCGTTGGTTATCTAAGTATTGGTCTTTGTACCGGTTGGACGTTTTAAAGATATATTTAAATGAGTTTTCAATATAACATAGAGAAACATTCCAAATTTTATACAATAGCTAATTTACAACTAAAACCCTTCATTAGTGAGGTAAACAGATTTTTCCAATGGAGAGTTCTGGTTTAATAGCAGTATGATTAGCAAGAGATGTAACAAGTGGTGCATCGGGGATGCGACGGGGGCCGGGGGTGCGATCGATAGGGGCTGGAGGGCGTCGGGGGCGCTCGGCGGGGCGTCCTCCCACGTCAGCTGGAGCCCGGCCAGCCTGCCTCCAGACCTGACGTAAATAGCATCGATAGCCACCACTGTTTACGTCGTAACGTTTTAATTTATAATAATAACGATTCTATTAATAAATAAGCCTTCATATCTTTAATACAAAGCTGATATCATAGGTAAGACGTTTTCATCATTCTAATTTGACCTGTATGTTCTATGTTTCAATGTATGTTATATTTAATATTTTGCACTGAATTTATCGAACCTGTAATGTTTCATAAAGAAAATCTCTTCAGTTTTATTCATGAATTATTTCAAATCTAAAGAAGGATATTATCGTGAAATGATGCCAAACTTCACTTTGTCTCTGATCTCGTTGAAAAATAGGAACCTGAGGCGATTAATAATATTTCTCGAAACAATAATAACTGTGTGTCTACGTCTAGGCGGATGTTAAGTCTCAGTTATTAAAATAACCTGGGCCGGCAATGCATTTATTTTTGTACAAGCTATATCAATCAAAATGTTTCTCGCACATCCACAGATTATCCCACGTGTATTTACAAAATACGCGCTTGTGACGTGTAACAAATGTGAGCTTGTGAAATCATTATGCTTTTTTCTTAGGATATTTTTTAAAAGAAAATTGCTCGGGTGTTTTCAGCTTCAAACAATGAGCTTAGGCTGTGAACCTGAAGTGTGTTTGAAAAACTAAAGCAACATTTCGTAACCTTTGCTTTTCCGCGGTAGGAACATTATCTGACAGTTTGTGTGAGCGACGCGGGAAAGTCTTTGTAATTTATCTGTATTTTCTATTCATTCGTATATATGACGTAACTGCTGAGTGAGTAATGCTCGAGATTTGTGTCCCTGACGTAATTTATACTGAACACACTGTGTATGTGTGTTGTGTACGTCTGATAGCTATTCTCTGAATTATTGTTATGCCAACACTGATTAAGAGGAACGACTGTCGCGAATTGAACTTTACTGCTTATTGTATTACTATTATCATTTTAACTGCACCACATTAAACTAATCGATTTATGCCTAAACCATTATAATAATTATTTTAACAAATGGAAGCGTTTGTTTTTAAACATTTTGCCTGTTATTCTTATCTCTGAAGCGTATTCTCAGAAGTCGTATCTCCTGCACTCGAAAACAATCTAAAACCTCGTGCCAAATGATGCTGTGGCTTTTCCAGACTCTTGAAATGTTTACGAACTGTTTCAAAGATTCGTACAAAGTATTATAATAGTTTTATTGTTGTTTTTCATGCGATGTTTATTCTGTGATAAAGTGAACTTAGATAACTTAGAGGTAGGTTCTCTAATTACTTAACTCATTTAAAAATAAATTATCCTCATACCTAGAATCGAGGACCATGACGGGCTTTCTTTAATAAAAAAATATTCACGTTAAACATATTGGTTAGATGATTCATTTATTGTTTTTATATTTCGCAGGTACGTACAAAGGACAAGATGGGCGGGTATTGGGAGCTATCTCGTATATGCTAATGTAAGTAGGTACCTTCAATTGAAATGTCTCGCAGTGTTTAAAAAAACTTGTCATTGTTACCGGCGGGGCGCATCATGCACCGCTCATGTTATCCTGTGTCGCGCACAATGCTACAAACAACTATCGGACATTACTTCTATATGTGCGACGCGATACAATCAACATTGCGTGCTTATCGAGCTCTCTACATTACAAATTACACACGTTCGCAATTATACTCGAAACCCGCTTTTGATTGATATCTCTCATTGTGTCTAAGCTTACACTGTAATCGCTTAAATCTGTAATAACAACTTGCCTTCAAAACAACGCGAAAGAGCCATGAACGAAGTAACTTTTTTGTAACATAGGTTTTCTCTTCCTCTTCATGAAGAGTTGGGCGCCCAAATAAAGTGTTTTAGTAGTTTAAGAAACATTTTGAATATTCTAACTATGTATATTAAGTACTAGCTTCTGCCAGCGGTTTCACCCGCATCCCGTGGGAACTACTTCCCGTACCGGGATAAAAAGTAGCCTATAGCCTTCCTCGATAAATGGGCTATCTAACACTGAAAGAAATTTTCAAATCGGACCAGTAGTTCCTGAGATTAGCGCGTTCAAACAAACAAACAAACAAACAAACTCTTCAGCTTTATAATATTAGTAGGTATAGATTAAATATTCAAGCAATATCTGGAGCTATTAAAACTGCGTAGATAGATGTAGTCAATGTGTGCAACACGTGCAGTTACAAATCAAAATGTAAATTAATTGAAAAAAGAGAATATATCTTGGGTTTATTTAATTACACTAGTTTGCAAAACTATATTCTATCATTCACTATATAACATTAAGAATATAATTCATATTATTTCGAGATTCCCCATTTTGACTTTATACATATATGGTGTTGTGATGATTTTTAACCAATTTAAATCAAGTGTCTATTTTTAAATGCAATCTGTATGTCATCTAATTAAACAAAGTTCGGCAGCGAAACTAAAACTTCCTCGTATTGACGCTAATTATCTTCTGTTGACGATATACAGATGTTCCTTTGTGTCAAAAATACAAGAAGTAATTTTAACAAGCTTAGTATTAAAGCCAGTTTTAATATGAATGCCTATGTAATGTTCCAAGTATACAAAATTGTGGTCGACTGCCCAGTGCCCAGTGCAGGCATTGTTAAAGAATTTAGCCCTTGGCTATGTGAAATGTGAATGAATGCGTGACTTTCGATGTCGATTTGTTCGTGTGTACATCACTACAAATTCCATTATTGCCTAGCAACGAGCTGCACTGAATGCATTTTTCTTATACTTTAGTGCTTTTCTTTGTTTGTCTGAACGTTTATGATGCGTTTTATCGTTTTTAATAACTTAAAAAGCGGCTGTTCATGTATAAGCAATCCCATAAGACCTCAGCATAATTCATTTACAATTATGCATAAAGTATTTAAATGAGACTTTGATGGGTCTGCGACTTGTTGTCGTCTGTCGGCGCCAGACTTCATTGTAACTTTTATTAGCCTTGTTCGGTGAGTGAACCAACGATCATTTATTAGTATCCATCCACTGATTGTTTCCAGTTGCCATCCCACGTGACTTATAAGTCATGCTTTCTAGTCTGTTCATTGAGAAATTATTACGTCTTTGTATGAAATCTATCAAATTAGCACTTCAACCTTATTACAGTTTTTGTAATTGACTGTCGGCACTCAGACTAGCTAAATCCGTTTACAGATAATTGTGTAAGATGATAATGATTGCAATGGCAGCAGCTCTAGGAGTCGTGTGACTGTCAAAACACGAACTAGTGCTGATGAGCGTAACAGCTGAGCATCAGCTGGCGGCCTCGCTCTCGCAACGCTTAACTAAATATCGCCCTGTTGGCTGAGTTCATCGCCTAAACCATCCACGTTACGTAGGTATGCATGTATATTATAGACTAGGCTATTGAAGCTCCCGGCTACGGACCGCCGAGCGCCGAGCAGACGTGCGTTCACGACAATTGAGGGGCCACGCCGATTGGAGATCGCCTCTGGAACGTATGAGGCGCACAATCTAATGAAATTCTACGAACGTTTCGTCTCAATAACTGCCTGTTGCAATTACCGGTTGCTCATTTCAAATTTTCTTTTCATTCGCAACGCATACATTGTAGCGAAACTTAGAATTATATTTAATGCCGGTTGGTTTATTGTAAATAACTTAAAGCAATTCCTGAACCTGATATTAGACACGAAAATAATTAAGTTCCCTGTTTTTTTTTAGTCTAACAAATTATTACGCCTATGTGTTGTAAACGTCGAAAAGGATGTAGCCGATACGCTAGTCACTGTACTGAGATGCGAAGTATGCAAAAAAGCGAGTAATTAAAAGGTTGACAGCGAAGGCCGCCAGTTCCGCGTGGTGTCGTAACATTGCGCCTGCGCTGCGCACCACACCGCGCCGGCGCGGGCGCAGCGCAGGCCGCTCACCTCGCCGTCTGCGGGTCACGGCGTACCTTCGATTCCTTTCTAAAGTGCTTTCTATATCTTACACACTCGCGACGCTTCCGAGCTTCGTTTTACCTTCACGCTTCACGCCAGTCTCATCTTTCTACTCAACTTATCCAGTTACAGTGCGAAATTTTCTGTTTAGGAGTATGTCGTATTGTATGCGGATGCAGTCGGTCTCTCTGGTCGCCGTCGCTGCGTCGCACCGCGGTCCAGTTATCTAGCGTAGTGTGTGTGCTGCGCATGCATTCTACATCAGCATTCCAATAGCGGCGCGTCATCCTCGATTGTGCTCCGATGCTTTAGGTATTTAGGATTCGAGCTGACTACACCGACCCCCTTTGTTCTGGTGCAGTTTTGTAATACATCGACACAGCAATAGCAATCTTAGTTCCAACACTGCATTTTGCAAGATGATAAATAACTCGACGAAAGAATACCTATCATTATTAAAACGAAATCGAAAGTGTGCGATGTTGCACAAGTCTATTGTCCTCACCTCGGTGGAGTGTTATCATGTAATTCATTCGCAGTTCTCGACTCCCGTCAGAGGGGCACTTTAATTAAAGCTATGGCGATATAAATCCTATGGCACGTCGTCGGCAGTTAGAAAGTGCGCGTGATGTAACAATGCAACGCTCCCCGACTCTCAGGCTCGGAACGTGAACGTGATCGATCTCTTCATTCTACCACTAGTTGCGTTGCAAGATGTCTTACTATCTGTTTATGTTGTGTCGCTCCGAGGTGGAGGACCATTGTTGTTATAACATTCGTATTGTTATTCACATCTTCACGACGGCGACGGTCAAATCCAAGTCAAATTAGCCACAACTTAATCCCAATATAAAAAGTAATGGTCTCTACCGTGGTGTAAATTGGTTTAGTTTATAGCGCAGTGAAGGGCGTGCAGAGTGAGGAGCGTTGTTTCGACCCAGTGATCCGCATGACGCGCCGAGACTTCCGGGGTCATGTCGTAACAACAGACGCGCGACAGGTGACACACACGCACCTCTTACTCACCAAACATTAACATACACTTTTATGTTGTTATCTCAAAGACTCCACATCAACAGAAACTTGACCAAAAAACGTTTTTTTTAAGATTTAACAAAGCACTAAAAAGTATGGACGTAAATGAGGTAATCTAAATAACACGATAATGGTGCCTCCATGCGAAATCGCTTATTTCGATGGTAGATGAGCGATACTAGCCAAACATGGTTGTTTTACGAACCACTTACGCAATTTTTACGTCACCCCATGACATATTAACGTCATGACTTTTATATGGTGAACGTAGTAGAAATTACTTACGGTTAGAATATACCTAACACTAATAAAAAATAATACTTTCCATTTTAGAATAAGGCATAAAATAAGACGTAAGTAACACGTTGTAGATACTTTGATACCTACTGAAGTACGTAGGTAGGTATATTATCAAAAACACTATAATCCACTTTAATTATAAATAAGTATGTTGTATTTTTTATGTTATTTATTTTTATATTTAATATTTTAAAATGTAATTTAAATGTATGAAAATGAATAAACGAAAATATGTTATAATACCTACATGTAGGGCTGCCATCCGTCCGGGTTTCCCCGGATTTGTCCTCGTTTGGAGGCCGTCCGGGGGCCGTCCGGGCGGGGTTTCAAGATGTGTCCGGGGAAAACCCGGACACTTTTCATGTAAGGAAGCACCTCATTGTAAATGGATTACAAATTAGGCATTATTTCGTTTACAAAAAATCGTACTCGTTCGGGGAAAAAATGCGATTTACGCCAAATGTCCGGGTTTTTTTAATGTTTGTCCGGGTTTGGCGAAATTCGAGATGGCAGCCCTACCTACATGGTATCTTGTAAGTTAAAATCAATATTATTCTGTTTAAAAGTAAACTTTACCTTGAAAAGAAACCATAATCATCTAAATATTCGGAAATCAATATCTTATCATTTGAATATACATACAAATAAGACATTCATGTAATTAAAAATGAAGTTTCAATCAAAAATATGTCTCTTTAATCCATCACTTTGATTATCAAGATTAGATACCCTGAAATAAACTTATGCAGTGATATATTTAAACTGTGGTATTACTATTGTTTAAAATAAACAACTTACATTCATACTTTTAATATTAGTATAAAAAAATCACACTGCATAAATAAATTAGTTCAATAATACGCCATTTGCGCATTTATTTGGCCTAGTGCGCATGTGACTTGACGTGATAATTGCACATGCGCACTTGACCAAAAATAATGGAATAGATAGACAATGTGTATTATATTATGTGTAGTGTGTGTTTTTTGTTTAGACCGTACTTTATGAACGAGCACCAGATAATATTTGTTTTTGCTTAATAATAACTTACCTGAAAAGAAAAGGTATCATTTTTTAAAGCCGCCAATGCTTTTATGCATTTCTCGAACAATGCCATTATAGTTAAAACTGTATTTTATCTTTTACCGTCTATAAAGATCAGACATTCATACGCCCGGCTGATGGGAATGTATGAAATGAATAGAAATAAACGAATACCTAATGAAGTGGTCCATTACCAACCGGACCAGACTCGTCATACAACTGACCCAACCGATCTGCATACATCTATTTCGCTTTGTGGGACGTTCCATTTACGACTGCGACTGGTACACACAATCTATAATAGTTACCCTACTCACTGTTCAGTTCCACGAAGCCATTAACATATTTAACATCTTAATTTAGTTGGTTTCCAGACGAGTTCTCAAGTGATAATTGGTCACCCTTTCTACCAAGTCCCTCATATAAATGATAAAAACTGCACACTTCGATTCTATTAAGATTTATCTATAAACACACATAACGAGATTACATGCTCACTGATGTCAGTTACATTAAAAGTATTTGTAATAAGTTCACTTACTTTTATTGATTTTTTATGTAAATAACACATTTAGCAATAAGCGAGTTTATCTCTGGTAGATAATAATGTCGCAATAGGCCTGCATGCTACGGTCGCTAACACGCTTGCTCCACATGATCGTGGAAAATATTGTAGCCCACCGAAACATTCGCTTTTCCCACTAGTAGCCAATCATATTCTTGTTTATAATGCAATCAAAATTTGTAATAAAGCAATGAATAATCATAAAAATATCCAACAGCTTTTTTAATGACGCAAGAACCAACAAATCAAAAATTGATGATGATTGGGTTACGTCATAGAATAAATGTTAATAGTGAGAGTTAACGCTATCATTAAACATAACACGTATACAGCCCTACGTCACAAAATTTCAATATTCAAATACTAGGTAACACATTTCGTAACATTTTTCATGCTGATACTCTAAAAAGCTTTTAAATAGTCTCATCGATAAGGCATTGTTGAGCTCGGTAGAACAATGAGAGAAATTCACACATTATGTCGGGGTACGGAGCGGTTTTGCAAGATGCCCGTGGCTAACGATGTTCGTGCTAAATAATAAATATAACAACACATAGTTACATAAGCTGAAACTTCATCACGACTGTGCGCAGTCTAACCACTCGAAATATAAGCGAATTCAGGTTTACATAGTCTGTAAAATGTCTACCATTCTCCCAAGACGATTTTTTCACTGTTTTCGTATTATATTCAACGTTGCAATTACGTGTCGCGTCGGTATCAAATATAAATCATTGGTGTATTACCACTTTTCCTACGCTATATTTTTCTGAATCACTTGCAACATTTTGAATGATTTACAACTGTCTAGAAGCCGTTAAACAACAAACTATACTAAAATCGTGCAGACTTATCTATTGAATGTAAATTACTAATGAATGATAGACTAAATACTTCCTGTTTTATATACTAGTTGTTCGAGCTATAGAACTTTTTCGGTAAGCACATGTAATTAATTGTCATTATAAAGTTCTAAATCAAACTGGATGTACACTTGTGCGATCCGTCGTCAACTGGTTTATTGACATTCAGTCCAGCTACCGCGCACTCAAATGAATCTTAATTCTCTCTAATCGCGTTGAATACGTATACCTGCCTATGTTTTATCAAATCAAATCAAATCAAATCTCTTTATTCTCAGGCTGCATAGGCCCATAGATATATACCTTAAAGACTAACATACATAATATATTATACAACACTGTTAGTATATAAAAAAAAAAAAAAAAAACTTAAATCTATGTTAGTAACACTTCACTTTGCACTATGTCACTCCGTGCGGTTCAGTGGCACTTGTCCGCGGAAGCGACGGAACACCACGTCCTGTGGCCAGAAGTTCTCGTCCAACACGAGGTGCAGGAAACACGTTGGCACTCGCACCACAAACGCCTTGAAATTGGCGTTATGGCGCGACTCCAGCAGCTGCACTCTCGGGGCGTACTTCAGCTTCTGACGCACGTACTCCACGATGTCCTCCGCCTTAGTGGTGTAGTGTAGGCGGGAGATATACACCGGGGTGTTCGGCTTAGCGGCACGGATTTTTGTGTTTGGCTCCACAGGAGCCGCGCCACAGCGGTTCTTGTTGGTTCGCTGACGGCGCTTCCTCCTTTGCACCATGACGAACCCATCGTCATCAGCCCGATCCGGTCCCTTTACGGGCACGGGCTTCATTTTTGCACCAATTGTGCTTCCGGCGACGCTGGCATATTCTCGACGAACACCTTTAGGTTTCGCCGAGGCTGCAGAAACGAGCAGCTGATCGAGCGGTGTCGCGGCGGCGAGCGGAGGAGCCGTAGGAACGGGAGCGGGGCAGCGGGGCGCACGAGGCGCGCACTGTGCCGACTCAGCATTCGGCGGTGACAGCGGCGATGGCGACAAAACTGCTGACGCGAAACTTGCACCCGATACATCGAGGCACGCTCCGCGCCGCGTGTTCACGTTGCACGATGCATCCACAGGTGACCTAGTTACCGTTACCGATTTACGCAACTCGTTAACTTCGCTGCGCAAACTGGCGACGGTATTTTGGGATGCATTCAGCTGCTTCTGCACATCCGCTAAGCTAGCCTTAAGAAAGACTATGTCTTTCAGCAGGCACGTAACGTCGACGTGGTCGAATGTCACGGGAGGGAGCTTGCTCAGGTCCTTCGCCACAAACGTCGGCACGTCGTCAGGGTCGGTCTCTTTAAGTAGCGTGATGATGTCTTGTATACTCTTCTTTGTCCCGTCACGCCGGCGGGACACCATCTGGTCGCTCTTGTTGAGCAACCGGTACAACAACTGCTTTGCAGCAGCGACGTCATCCTCGCTGAAGTTCGACGCACAGATCTGGACAGCGGACACCTCGTCCATCACGTCCAGCTTCTGCTGCAGGAACGCCAGCAGCTCATTCGCCACAAGTTGTTCACTCATGGCGACTATAATCTCTAGCGACGGCTCGCGCCGCGCTTATACCTAATAATTTTTATAAAATATTAGACGCGTAAGCAACACGACTGCATCGAATCGCTGCTAGTACGAGACTGACACGACTTTATGTATAATGATGACGGTTAAATATACAATAGACTAACAATATGTGTGCCAAATTCTACATCCGATTTAACATATTCAAAAACAACGGATGAAACTTTAAAAATACCGAGAAAATAAACAATGCGTGCATGATTTTCTCTCGTCGTTGGTTGCTGGAGGTCTGGCTGGTGACATCATGTTCTTTGACCGGATGAATAAAACAGAAGGCGACTTGGATATCTAACTATGTGTGAAATTTAAATCAGCTTTGGCTACACGGCCGGCTCGGCGACGGCGCGGCATGCATTAGCCACGACTCCACAAGTCGCGATCGCTGCTTCTCAACTCTTGTTACCGACAAACATTTTATCATCACGTACTGTTGTGCACAAGTGCCCATAAAACTTACAGCGATCTACGTTAGTAATAAAGTTAAAATGCGCGAAACATTCAATTACAGCATGTTTTTAATTTGCCAATAACTTGGGCTATGGGAATTCCAAGCTCAGCTTTCTGGGTGAGGTGTGCCCGCAGGAGTACAATAGTAAGCTTGTGGAAGGTCATTGCCGCCGGGGCGTGCTCCCGCTGCGGGCTCGACCCTCACTAGTGTGCCGTAATTACACTTCCCTGATTACCGCACCATTGACCACTGGATAACAAGAGCGTACGTGGCGATTGCTTAGTAGACCAACCCATGCACGCGTGTTTACTTCATGACAAACCAATGTTTTGTGAAATTGCAGCTTATTTATGAAAAATGTAACGAATTGTTCTACGCGATAGCAATTATCCTAGTGGGGACATTGCATTGGCTTAATTATGCTGGCGCATTACCAGTGGTGAGTTGTCGGCGGCGCCGGCGCAGCGCGGGTGGGGGGCGCGCCGTGTAATCCGCGACTGCTTTCGCGTGGGAGCTGCACCTGCCCTCGTCTCTATTTAGACGACGTACCTACAATTACGATAAATTAACATGCTTATGTGTTTTTGCTTATTGCGCATTCTCACCGCTATCGCGAATGCTATTGTGCATGCTACACCGAAAGCTGGTATTTCGTCGTTAGCGTTCATTCAATATTGAAATGTTCTGGCACTTGCTTTAAGGGACCATTTGGATTTATACACGAATGCATTCTATTGGCTTGGACTCTCAAATGGGTTCCGGAATTTAGATTTACGGCGACGCTCAGGTAGCAACAATGACAGTGGATAACAAATGATGTGTGATAGGGTGAAATAGGTTGAATGTACGTCGACCGCACTTTATCTATGCGGTGCGGCTCCACTCCGGAGAGTAACCGCAGCGCGTGCGTCGGCTCCAAGCTTTTACACATCGCCCGCGTACCACCGCCCGCCGCCCGGAAATAGAACCGAATTAAACTATAATCGAGTGCCACGGTGCCACCGTACCGCCATACGTTAGCGTCAGGCTATGAAATGATGGGCCGACAGCGGTTCAACTTAATTGATGGATTAATTATGACCATTACTTGCTTCAAAATTCATATAAGGAAGATAATGTATCAAAAGTTGATATGAAAAATGCATTAGAAAAAATTATGATGCCCTTTATGGATGCCAAATACTGTGAAGAATCTCAAATTTCGTGCTAGGTGTTGTGTAAAGGATTTTTGTATTTCATTTCTCCGTATCACATCCCAGTACCAAGCCAGGCAGGTTCCACGTAGCTTTACGGTTGCCAGTACCTCTTTCAAAGTTATAATCCATCATTCCATTCGCGTAACACCACCCAACCAAACCCACATTCCTTCAAATATTCTCTTTTGCCTTGCATTTAGTACTATTTGCTTCACAGATTTGTGCATGAGCACTCTGACTACTCTCTCTTTCTCTCTCTGAGACTCTCTCTGCGTGGAGTATCTACGAATTATGGTATTTATTTACTTGTATTTTATATGTTTCATTATCAGTTTCAATTCAATTGAGTCATATTTAAGCATGGTGTACATTTAGGTCACACAGGTTATCAGCCAGCATAACTGATATCTGTACTTGCTTGAATGTAATACTCATTCATATTACTTTATTTAAACTTACTACAATATCTCTATTAATGTTACCCTTATCGTAACTTGTGGTTATCATATTTTATTGTTAATGTTGACATTTGTTCGTCAGTGGGATAATATAATGTAATGTCATTATCCTCCTCTTTATTGCTTAAATCTGTTATGCTGGTCTCCGCTAGTCCAATTCGCTTCAATTTATCGGCCTAATGAGAAAGCCTTAGTTCATTAGATTGTGAAGTAGCTGAACCGTACATTTGCTATACAAGATTCTAACTATGGAGCGATAAATTATCGACTGATGGATCGGAAGTGTTAAATCACCCTGATTTTAGTAAAGCTTTAGTGAATTAGGTATGTAGGCACTAGATTAGAGGAATATTATATCGCAGCAGTTTCTTTATTTAAGTCAGGTTGTATGAAGAGGATAAGGATTACACTGAAAATACTCGTATCGCATATCCTATTGTCTCGCTTCAAACTTCAGCGGCTGTCAATTATGATGCCTACCTACGTAATATTGTTAATGCCTTGTTTATCTCATAACGCAATGGGGTAATCGTAGAGTTCCACTGCCCACGCCGCGCTGGGCCGATCGATGGCAGTCCATCAATGGTGTCTTACTTCTCCTCTGCAGCTATTAATAGTTCCTCATGAAGGCGAGTCCATTCATGTCGTTCGCGTGAATGGAGTCCATTAAGGGCTGCTAAGCTAATTGACCGGCGCGGCCACAACGGGGACACGCGACCTACGTATACTTACGTACCTACACAAAGGTACACGTATTGTAACCACTCGGATTGTTAGCGTGCCATACGTCATTTGTTAATTGTAACCAGCTTACGTCGAGATTTGATTACGTGAACACGTATCCATTAAATTGGCTTAAACCGCAAATGGTAAAAGATATGCTACGGAATTTTCCCTTGATTGCGTAAGTAATTGCAGCAATTTGCATTTTCTCGAGAAAATGTAAGATCATGTCCTGTTGGTAATCACTGTTTTATTCATATCGAAAGTTAAGTTCGTGTCTGTGTTTTGAAAGCCACCTTTTCAATTTGCATTTGAAAAACGTTTTGTCATATCCAAATCTTTTCTAACTTGTGTCAATAGGAGTGACAAACTGCTTTGTAGAAATAAAACTAATGCAAATACAAGAACTGCCACCTACGTGTAAATAGAACGTGTGAACTATGTATATTCTAACGAAAGCTTCTAGGAAAATCCGTTTAATTATTTATTTGTTGTTCAGAAACTGATAAAGCATAATAATGTCGCGACTAGCAAGCCACTGCTCCACAAATGAGTAAATAGATCAGTATATACTTGCAGCATGTTAACTATCTTATCATTAGTGTTAAGAGGCTACTATTTTAAGAAAATAATTTTTAGAGCACAATTTGGGACAAGACATGTGGCGTCTAAGTTTCAGAATGTTAAAGGGGCAAATTTGAACTTTTATAAATAGAGGTCGAGGTACTTACATAACCCATTCGAAAGAAGTCTTATCAAAACAAAACTCCAGAACCAACAAAATTAGGAATGCATCATGCTGATTAATTCTTCATAAAGTAACTGAGGTGGAAAATCAAGGATCGGGATGGAATAACAAAGGACAGAGCCTAGAGTGTAGGATGATCTGTAGACCAAGTATTTTTGTATACTGCGAGGTGGGTGAGGATTGAGAGAGGGTGTGAGGGGTGAGGGGGGAGGGTTCTGCGCTATCTGACAGCGGAAAAGGCGCCGTATCCTGCTGAAGATAAGCGCTAGCCTCATCTGCCGTCAAGCTGAGCCTCACAGCCGCTCAATGGGACATGCTTTGTTCTTTAAAAACTGCGTAAGAGGCCCATGGATAAATTTCTGTGTCTGCTATATGTTTTCTGTTCAGTGTGATCGAGGGATCTTGATGACTTGCTTACTGTGCTTTAGAAGAAGTTATTATACCAATTAGTTAACTAATAACAAGTATTCGATTAGGTATGATAACTTAAATGTTATGTTATGTAATAGATAACAATAATGTACCTACGTGTGGATTGAGTGTGTATTCCTATTCAAAACAGGATTTCCTAAACACGAAGCACTGTACAAATTCAACTTCATTGACAAACTTGGTGATTAATGCGACACCACATGTTAACTTTGTTGTGATTCCACGAGTCCACCTATTCATTTTGGTTTCAATTTACCATTGACATGTCACCCGTGCCGTGAGCTCTGACGGCTTATCCGTGGCGGATATACAAATCCGATAAACGACCTGTCCATACCATCAGTTATCACTTTAATTCTATTGTTTTTTCAATGTTAAGCGCCAAAAACTGCTATTAACTCCTCAGTAAGCATAACGCCATGTTTTCAAAGAGATAATAAACTTGTTCGCTAATCGCGTTCCAACAAATGCACATTATCTCAGTATGTTTATTGTGCTGTAAAATAAAATGTTTACATTATGTGCCGATTTGTTTCCATGCCGATTGACATTTCAACTGACGCCGTATCCGGCTGTAATCAATATTAAAAAGAAAATAATGTACGCTTGATAGTGGCTTTATAGATTTAAATATTAAATTAACATCATGTTTATGAAAACTCTTTGGGATCTTTTTTTAGAAGGCCAGTTACCCAACTTTGCAGACATAATATTATTACTAAAACATCTTCAAAATGTGTTATAAATAGTCTTAAACCGATTATCCTCCCTCTGAAACGCCCACTTCAAGTAACAATAGCTAATAATTTGGCATATTGAGAAACTTCATCGTCTCCAAAATTCTGAATGATTAATCAGTGTCGTAATTTCCATGACTGCAATCAATTTCGAAACTGAAAAGGCAATAGGGAAACAAACTTCTAATTACTATGGGAAACAAACAAATGTATGATATCCAAATCAGGGGCCCGATTCTCCTAAGTTAATAATGTCAAAATTGAATAGAAATCGAATCGTAATATGATCGCAATAGCAGTTTTAACCATATCGGGCATTCTGCTACTAATATAAGACCAATCGTATTCCAACGACATTCGATTGGTTTGCGATTGGTCTGCTATTTTGGTGATTTTGGTCTATACGGTAGTTTGCTCTACAATCATATTGCAATCGTAAATCATTTGCAGACAAAATGATTCATTATTGAATGACAGAAAAGGATAAAAACGTTTATTTCAAAGAAAAAAAATAGCGGAATGCCACATACGCTTCAATCGTAATCGAGTCGGGATTGGATCGCAGTCGAATGTGAATCGTATGTTGCTTAAGTAAAATTAGGAGAATCGGGCCCCAGTTCAATTCTGAATAGGTATGATTGGTCTGCTAATTCTATTGTTACGTTGAAGCTTGTTGTATGCAATAGAAATCAATTTCAAAACTTCTGCGGTGACTTTATTATGTCTGTGTCATGTAACTTTTGTTTCCCTGTATGTTATTTTGTAATTTGAAAGTGTACTGGAAAATAATTATCGTTTTCCTTTGTCTGATTGTTCAGGTTGCTTATGTTGGGTATATGCTGCCTAATGTAAAAAAATCTTTGAAAAACTTGTAAATTAACATCCTGTAAACGCATAGGAGGCACCAGTCATACGGCACATTTAATAGAAGCAGGCCAAGCGCTTTATCAGCTTTCAAGCAAATTAATATCAAGCGCAGTCGCGGGCAACAACTACTAATACATAAAACTAGGTATGTTCGATGCTAATGACATTTTTTCACATTGGCTTGTATGTGATTGCGTGTGCGCATACCATACTGCGCATTGTAAATAATGTATGCGGCATAGTTCGTGCTCCATTTACGTTATCACGGCGGTAAATTAAAATTATGCTCATTATTTACGACATGTGTGAGATTGCCAATAGATAGTTAGATGGAACACGCGTACACAACTAAGTTCCAGGTTTTATTACTGAATCGACAAGCTATTATTCTTTTGGAATATATGACCGCATTAGTAAATGTTATCTATCAGGCTTTCTCTCTGATTGAATTCCAACCTATATCCGTCTTAGGCCCTTCAGTGATGTAATATGGAAATACCAATTAATTACCTATCTGTATTGTTGTTTTCCTCGTATTGCGTAGATAATTTATAATAATTATTGAAGCAGTAATGTTGTTATTAATGAATTTGTGTAAAGTTGCGATAATATGTAATAGGTATCCCACGACGGCAATATGTGTCATCGATTATTCCAAGCATTTATAAATGTGGAATGATTCTGTGCAAACGACCGTTACGCGTATACACATCAGTGGCGAGGCGTCCTTATAAGCCGATTCCCATCGGCTTCCCTTTCGAATTTCAAGAAAGAAGCATAGGTATAAGTTATAATATAGGTATAGGTATAATTAATATAATCATTTATTAAACCACACAATTTAAATATGTAGGTATAACAAAACGCCTACCACCGTAAAAAAAATTGTCTATAAATTACTTGAAACATTTTGCTCCTACTAAACAAGCCGCGGCTTCCTCCTCCATACAAAACTACGCTTGCGTGACGTCATCCACGCCGCGCCGCGCGATGTTCGCGGCATATGGGCGAGCGGTAAGCCGGCTCACGGAGCGGCTTCCGCCAATCAAAACTCGCGAGTGAACGAGAAAGAACGCGTCAAGAGTAGAGTAGCTATATCTGTCTACGCGCGAGTGACAGCGCTTAGAGCTCTCAAATATGTAAACAAACAAATCAGACAAATATTCACTCTCATTGTTCTTATTTTGTTTTAGATAATACCATTAACAATTTGTTCTTTGTATTACTTAATTTAA
The DNA here is from genome assembly GCA_963856015.1 of Helicoverpa assulta. Classification (NCBI taxonomy): domain Eukaryota; kingdom Metazoa; phylum Arthropoda; class Insecta; order Lepidoptera; family Noctuidae; genus Helicoverpa; species Helicoverpa assulta. The sequence continues at coordinate 5,092,209 of CAWLCW010000008.1, forward strand.
TTTATTAGTGTGTGTATCATTTGGAAATAACATAGTTCGTGTGTGTACAATATTTTATGATTTTATGTTAGTTTAAGTGTTTTAGTTACATTATGTCAACATAGATGGCGTTGTGCATTTTTGTTCAAATCCTGAATCGCGGTGTTAAGATTCTCCGCGATTTAATGACCCTAGTTGTGAATTTATAGTTTTTTTAATTCACCAAGTACATAATTTTGCTTAAGTAGTTGGCAGTATCATTACTCCCTACAAATCCCCGCGATCGCACTGTGTGACCTGGTGCTCAGTAGACATGGGCAAAATGTGTCATTGAAAAGAAAAGATAGATATGCATCTTTCAATCACTGGTATATGAATCACTCTTTCATATCTTTATATCAGTAGCTCAGTATAACTCAGTAGCTCATTTAAACTCTCAACTCGTGTGCGGCTCACTCATTCAAATAGATCATTCAGATATAGTGATAGGTTGGTTGTTTGCATCTTTCTGATATATTGAGCGGTTGTGATTGAACAACTTTTTTCTAATTAAAAAAAATACTATTCTTATGACTGTAGGTACAACCTACTTCTTTTATGTTAATTAGTTCAATGAATAGTCAATCGCAATCTAGTATTGAGTATAAGCATTGTTTAAATAGTTAGTACCCGACGCGATGACCGACGAGTGAGTGAGGTGTAAAGAAAGATATACTGAACTACTGATACATTCGGATATGTAAAGATATGAAGAGTGATTGATTCAAATGGAGTGATTCATATCATTTGTATCTATCACTCCTGAGTTACCCATCTCTAGTGCTCAGTACAAGTACAGTACTGCAGCGTGTGTAGGTACCTAGTGAAAATAGAGGTACCCACGTTAAAATGAGTTACTTTGATACGTAGACAGTTGGCATCAGGTTTCTTTTTAGTGTACCTACTTTTAAAACTTAACTAGGATAGCATTTATCGCATTAGACTGTTTTCCGACGACAGATTATTTACTTTAGGAAGGAACTTATTTTTCAAGGTTAAGTTTTGAGAATAAAAACCTACCAATATTACGTCTATATTAAAATTACTAACGTCCTGACGGATAAATACCTACGATAAATATCAATGGCTAACAGGCCGTTGTAAATTAAATACTTAAAATGTATTGTTTCTAGTGCCAAGTTTTCTCAGATTCTAGTAGTTAATATACCTAACTCTAAAGATAATAAAGTTTTATAGATATTAATAATCTGCCGAATTCCTCGAGAAAACATGTTCAAACTATCAGTCTCTCAGTCAGTGCTAAAAGGTGGACTGAGAAATTACCTCCATTACCTCTCCCCCCCATCCCTGAGTACTGCCCCCCCCCCCAGTTTTTTTTTTGCTGCGGCTTCCCTATTTCATTAAACCACCCTTCGCCACTGATACACATACCTATGTATAGTGCGTTTGTATGAGTAAACAATGTTAGTGTGAACAGCATTTGCTTGATTGATATTCAGTTCAGCCGCGGAACGAGACATGATGCCGGGCGACGCTACTCGCGACGATCGAATCGTGGCTTCTAGTGCACGAATGATTCGGAGGTCGATGTACGACCCCTCCCAACATGGCGATAGACAAGCTTTGTCCATATCTAGTGCCTAAATTAAATTATTAAGACGCGTAATATCTCCCGCTTCGAATCAACAAAAATAACCCGAATTTTGTGCTCTTTGTCGATGTGGGTTATTGATTTTCATTCGGCTTTCGACTGATTCAATTTTCTGATATCGAGTACACAAAAATATATTCATTTGGAGTGAAAGTTCGCAGACACGTGATAGACGTATTTTCCAGTAGTGTGATTACCTCTTCTAACTACACTTAAGTAGACGTCTTTGAAAAGTCAAGAGTTCAATCAATCGAGCGACGTTCTCTATCAGGCATGGACTCGGTGCAGCGATTGTTCGAAACCGAACCGCGGATCGTTCATTCATTCCTATGAACACTATTGAACCGTTATCTTTACTATAATTAGACGGATCCTTACAGTTGATTACATAATAGTAATTACTTGTACGTTGAGTGGCATATCGTATGGCATTCATTCATGATGTTCGAGGTGTAGGGGTCGAAGTTTTAGCGAGAGGTTGGCTTTTCACAGAATGAATGCTGTAGAATCTAGAATCTTTGCCATCTTTAGTAAGAGTCATTTGACTTCTGTGTACAGCTATGGAAGTGGAGAAAAGTTGTTGACATTTAACACTTTAATATGGGAATTATACCTTCGTTGCAACGCCCACAAGATCTTTTCGCCCGCGCGAAAATTAAATATGGCAGTTACATTAAGCATTTTAATCTAGGTTCTATTTGCGTCAACAACTTAACCTTTATGTAGCAACATTATCAAAACAATTGTAACATTATTTATAACATTTGTAACGAGAACGTTTTAAATATGGTTGAACTTTACCCTTCAGATTACAGTTTCGTCAAATTATTATTTCGAAATATCAGTTCATTTTAACGATGTCGACCACGAACTTTGAACTCGATTTTGGAAAACAAAAATTATGTTAGGTTACAAGAGATATTAATAAAATATTATGTTTTTAGTTTTTGGGCTAAAACCTTTGAAGTGGTCTCAACTTTGACTCGAAACCTGTTTTTCTACGATCTTGATTTGCATAGCTCTAGAGGTAGATTTAGCTTTGAAGCGGCATTCTAAAACCGTAGCTGAAACAAAAGAACCCGACACACAGAGCCCCTGACTTGGGCCTTCTAAATTACAGGTCCATGAGTCATCGCCGTCTGGCTTCCATGTTAGGCTACTTTCTGTATGTACGTCATTATGTCCATTTTGTTGTGCAAATTTAAATATTAACAGAATTCGTAGAAATACTGTGTGTCTACGCGCTTCTGTTGCTAACGAAGCGCCAGGACACGTCTTATGCGGAGGCCCGTCTTTATGCTCGATGGAGTCTTTAATTAACTTATTATAGTTATTAGGTCCATATTTCTTTATGTCATCGTGATCTTTGTCAAGTACTTTATTCCTTGATTCGGTGAGCAAATAGTTCTTGCCTTCTGTTTAATACAATGTATATCTTTATTATAAACGAGCAATTTAAATTTCAATTCACATCCACAAAAAGATGGATGCGTTTCTTCAATTTGGATACGCGGTCCTAAAACGGTTGCAATAAATTAAAAGCTGTCATTCGAGGACGACGATCGACCAGTCTTTATGTACGTATTTATTTATTTCTGTGAACAGCTTATGTGCAAGGTTATAGGCATATGGCCTATGCTATCAGTAGACATTTATTTTTTAGACCATTCTGTATTTTTAATCGGTTTTCCTGTTGTTTTTGTCAACTTTGTTGCTGTACCGTTTAAAGTGTAAGTTATGTTTACAGTTAAAGGACAGAACGGTAAAACAGAGTGAATAGTAACTTACAAAGTTGACTTTTGAGCGCCTGTTTTTAAATACTTTGCCATCAATAAGTTTTGAAAGGTTTTTCACACACTTTCAGCTTTTCTTTTTGGAGCTTCAAAGCTAGGATCAATACTCTGTCATACTAAATCTCTTTTTTCAAATTCTTCATAATTCTCAGCATCACAAGACCTATCTGTCGGGCATACAATTTTCGTGCGGCGCGAGGCGTGGCGTGCAGATACAATGAATTTACCCGGCGTCGCCTACCATTGGCCTCGATCCAGGAATAGGCCATCCACAGTTCAAGTGTACTCCGTTTCCGGTATATAGTTTTACGCCCGTTTGTCGGCATAGTATTTTGTAATGCAGCTGTAGTACATTTAAGTCCACTTAACTTTAGTCTATGGGAGTTGCGCGTTTATTGATTTTGTTTGGATATTTAGTGTTACTAGTGTAATGTCATGTGCGTCTATTCAGCGGTGCCAGTCAATAACAAGCATTAACTATTGAACAGCTGCTAGTTAAAGTTCCTTCCGTAAACTCTGTTTACTACGTAGGCACTTGTACTTGTTTTCCACAAAAAGCTTCTACAATGTATGATCTTATTGTTTCCAAGAAGCCCACAGAAGAATGCACTACACGGCTTTTAAGACTTTCAGAGAAAGGATGAAGTTCTACTTGACATTTAAAGCCATTGTGTCTTAAAACTAGTTTCAACTCTTATCATTTCCTTATTCCTTTGTTTAATAAGACCATACTAAAAAGATTAACACCCAATTTGCATATTAATCAAATTTTCTGCCTGCTTGTTAGTGTAGGTGGCGGGCGGATTTTAGGTTAATTTTTTCATGAAAGGCTGCTGAAGCTGGGCGGAGTGCGTCAATGCGTGGGCGCCGCGTGGTGGGCGGGCGGCGCCCTCCGGCCGCTACACTCGTACCCCCTTGCTCACCTCCGAAATAACAAAAGCCGCTACGCCTACATCCCGAAAGGGTAAATTACCCCAATATTGTCGCGCGGAAACTATGGTAAAGTTTTTCGATATCGAAAATTTTGAATTTGAAAGTATTCAAGTAATAAAAGGGATCTTAGGAGCTGAGTCATATGGGGCCAGGCTCACCGGCAGACTGACTGATAGAGATGACGCACTCTTAAAAATGCATGATAAATGTGTCATACAACTTTGTTTGTGTCAGTGGGAAAACATCTCTATCGAAGTGGGCGTATTATTTTAATTAATAAAGTTAATGATAAATTCCATTCTGAAAGGCAAAAGCTTCTTTCAATCCAGTCACAGTCGATTAGTTCGAGTAATAATGATGATTAACTCCATAACTCTCTTGGACTGTTAGCAACAGGTAGGAAAAACCATTACGCAATATGTATACAGGTAATTTGATAATAGTCTAAGCTTTTTCGGTCCAGACCATTGTTTCGATGTTGATGTATGGCTAAAATATTATAGTTCTAAAAGCTTCGTGACGGCTAGACTAGTGCGTGGGAGGAGTGACGCGGCGCTCCCTTGCGCGAGAAATTACCCATACGGCAAGGCGAAAACCTTTTTGTTACCATCATAATACGCCTTAAACCGTCACTAAGTGACGGCTGATGTGACCGTTCCTATCTGTTGAAAACAAGTACCTAATGAACGAAAAATAACAATATTACAATGTCATGCGGTCTGAGCGTTTCTTGGGAATGGTTATGCTTGGTGAAATTTTACACTGAAGGGGCTGGTGATTGATTGATAGTGCTTATAATACTTTGTCAACTTGACATGTTAAGTTGTACCTTAACTTTCCTATTTTGTTTTTTTTTTTTTTAAGGCAAGTTTACAACGTACATGTAAAAAGTTTTACCCTCTTGAGATTGCTGGCGTTAACTATTCTCTAGCAACAAATTTTCTAAGGCTCGGTTGTCCGAAGCTCAGTTACGTCAAGGTTAGGGTTAAATTCTAGTTACAGTAAAATTAACAGGGTTTAAATTCAAAAAGCGTTGTTGAAGTACTAGTTAGTTTAACGAACGTTAAAATTTCATAGTAAAAACGTCAAATTAACCGTAAATTAATCTACATAACAAGCACATACCTTGTGTTAGCTGAGATTTACTTAAAGATCATCACAATGTATACAGTTCGCAGCTAGTGAACGGGTGCGGATCAATCATAACAGCCACTTCTCGCTACCGACCTCAGTCCACATTCGCTATGTAAATTAATTCTTGGAACGTCTCAGTCGTTCGTAGTTCGAGACGCACTCAATTCTTCCTTTTGCAATGCACGATATTCGGGATTCCCGGCTGGGAATGTTTAACGGACACCGACAACCTCATGGGTTTTTGATCTTCACAGATGTGGGAAATTTTGGCAGAAATCAGTAACTTGTCGCAATAAACATATTTTACGACAGAACAAAGATAAAATATGACAACTGTGACACATACACAGCTATTTGCAAGACAAAGAACATGAATATGTCATAGTCGGTCGTGCACTGACCTAGGAATTGTACCTAATAGTCTATACGTGCCAACGACAACTTGGATCTTAGCTCTACGTGGAAACGTGGCTCTAGCTTAACGACTTTAGACGTTGTTTCAATATCCTTATCTCTCTGTCACTATAACTTGAAGTTTCTCGATGTTTCATGTAAATAGACAGGCCATTTCTTTTTCTTTTTTTTTTTCAATTTGATATGGCGTGCTAAATAATTATTATCAGACAGCTAGTAATTTAAAAATGTATACAAATTGAATTCTCAATTCCTTTGTGAGTCATACGTGCGATTCGCACAAACACTGAATGAATATCAATAAGTTTACAGTAGTTCCGCTTTCCCAATATACGCGTAGCTCGAACGATTTTAGCATTGCTGTCCATTGTATCAACTTTTAAAATAGTCAACACTTCAATTATGATTCAAATTACAGAAAAACCGTAACGTTACAAAAGTACAGACAGTAGACCGCAATACTCATACATATTGCGGAGACATAAACGTATGAAGTCATAATAATTAAGGATTTTATTAGGAAAACCGCGAACTATTCAACGTTAGTTGCCACCGCAATATATCGGAGTAGGGAGATATAATAAATACGCGGAGGTATGCTAAGAGGAAAAATCTGATTTGTTGTCGTGTTGTTTCTTTGGTGGAGCTGGTTTTTATCGTAAATTATAATTGTTGTTGGATCGATAGTCAACGTGAGTGCACGTGCGTCAGCGGGCGAGATTACGCTTCGTTTCAATTACCCACACACCGATAGGAAAAACATAAAAATGTATTCGCCAAATTGGCTATGAACTGACGTGAAATCGATGGAACTTGACGTCTGCTATGGTGGCGGCGTAGCAGACATTAATGTATGCCTAATAAACATATTTGCTTTCTAAATACGTTTGAGTCATTGATTGTTATTGTTAGACATGATTAACATACGCGTTATAAATAGGTGCTAAGGTACTACTAAATACGTAATTATAGCAAGTTATGACGTGGCATAATAAGCGAGGGCTGAGGGCATCGAGCGTATGGTCGGCCGTGACCCTGGAGCTCCTCGGAGGCAAGCGGCTCATCTGTAAGCACGACCCTATTTACATAACAACGCACGTAGGATCCGGCGTTAATAGCGAACGCCACGCCATCACCTCCCTGCATTTATTCAATTGAACAAGATCGAGAGCAATAGATGGACGGCTTGAGAATTCAGGGGGACGGGAAACTGTCTGATGCCGCCTGTGTGTTTGTTTACCGATGACGACTGACGTCTGCTGCCTTTTATTGTATGTTGTTTTTAGCTAAAAGTGAGTTATGCAGGTACCAAAATATGTATATGAGAAGAAGGAAAATCAGAAATCTTCTTCTGTATTCTGGTCACGTTTGAATCTTGATAAAACTTTTTTTATGCACAATATTTTATTTAAATTCCAACAGGTCAAGATTTCGAGGTTTATTTTAGTATTTGAAGGTGTTTTTTTTACCAAGGTGGTTTATGAGTCAGTTGTTTTTCAGCCGCAAGCGCAGCTGGCACCCCTGCCCTCGAGGAAGTCTGCTTCTCAGAACAGTATACCTATCCAGTAGGTACATAGTAATAATATTCATGTGCAAACGTCAAGGTTAGCTCCATAAGCTTTAAGTATTCGGCTGCGGATTGTAATCATATCGAATTAGTTAAGAATGCATGTGTGGTTCCGTCGCGGTCCGAGTCAAGGTTGTCTCGATAACGCAAACGATCAATTAACGGCAGTACTTCCTGGCCGTTTGGTTTAATAAAATATTTAAATGCCTCGGTTTGGTCGAGTGGGCGAGAGCAAATTGTACGTATCTATGAATTATATAAAACCCCTAGCTTCTAATTAAAAAGAAACTATTTTTCCTACAGTATAAATTAGTCATTTTTGCCGTTATTTTTGTATTTTTATCTCGATCTAATAATAGCACAACTAGAGCAGAAATTGTCACGTTGCAAATAATATTGCGTCACACAGGTTTTGTTATCGAGGCATCATATTGCTAGCGGGGGATTCACCTATTATAACTTAACGCAGCAAAAATACTCTGGTCGAATTACGAAAAAGTACTACGTGGGCAATTTTATAGATTAGAAGAAACAAACAGTTGCTAGTCTGCAGTCAGAAAAAGCTGAGGTAAACTGATTGTATGCAAAAATTATTGTATGTAACCAAGATCTAAACCCTTTTCAGGCTTCAACCCAACTCCGGGCATGTAAACCAGTTCTGCCACTGAAACTGTAACAGCGACAACTACAGCCTTCTTTTCTTTTAATGACTAAATACATAAATAAGCCTCAAATATTGCAGATAGTTACTAGCCAACCTTATCGCGTATAAACATTGACTATTTCGCTATTTTCCTGTTAGGTTTCGTAAAACGTTCATTTATAATGAATTAGTATTTTTTCTATTGACGTTTTGTTTGGTTTAGCAAAAAACTTACGAGGATCTAATAAACCTATATAATAAACATACTGTTTTGAAATCGGTAAAAACCCCAAATATCTGATTTTAGAATTCACTTTATTAAAGCTGTGATCTGCCTCTTTTGCCGGCCATTGTCATCGAAGATAAATCTGACACACGTCTCGGCAATGCTGGCCCTTATCAAACATATGAAGGTATTCCTTATCATTATAATCTCCTCAACCTTTACGGACACAAAACCACACTTTCGACATTGAAAAAGAAATAACAATACGATGAACTCTATTCGACATTTCCTGTTAGGGACGTACAATAAATATCGCTTACAATAAAATATAAACGGTTATTGTAATGGTAAGCAATCATCCAGCCATTAGCTTCAATGTCTTATGTACTAGTAGTCATAAATATCGAGCAGTGTTTACTCTACTCTAGTAGTGGGTACCATTATAAAGTTATGTACCGTGTAATTGTCCAACGGAAATGCAAAGGTTTCTATTACACAGTTATCAAACAGACATAAATAGCTGTTGAGTTGCATGTCGTGTCATACCGCGATAAGAAATAAAATGTTTGTTATCATTTAATCATCCGTATCCGCCGTAGCCACAGGGAAGTCCTTTAATCTCTTCTCTGACAGCTGTGAATAAGCAATTCAAGAAAACGACAAAATTGTAGCCAAAAAGTTTACTGATGCTGAAAACTTTTACTTTCCTTTTAAAAGATAAATTAATTGGTTCTTATTGAATGTTTATAGATTAAAACTGAAAAGGAGTTATAATTTTCTCCTTTCATTTTATTCTTTGTGAAGGCGATCTTTGGTCGCTTTTGAATGTACCTTTTCCAATTGAATTTTTAATTGACTTCTGTTAGTATTAAAGAGAATGTGATTGCAATGCTGTCTAAAACTTTTGATTTTACAGGCTACTTTTTATACAGCTAGTATCAGCTAGGTTAAGATTCCTTATTTTGTTTTGATTGTAGAAATAAATAAATTCATCAAAGTATTATGTAGCGATAATGAGAAATTCCTCGGCTTTTGATTAGGTACAGGCAATCAATCATTACACTGGATATGCTTAATGCATCAAAATGTTGAATATCCACGAGGCTGACAGATAAATAAAGGTAGTTAGGAATAAAATTACATACATATGAGGTAGGTAGGTAGGTATTAATTAACGTACCTACCACGTTTGTATGAACTGTGATGTACGAGTACATACCTAGGTTATTTTCCACATTAATTTATCTCATTAATTCTATACAAAGTATGATTATGTCGAAGAAAAAATAAATTCTTTTCACATTACGGCCGCATTTGTGCTCAATAGCCGAGACGATCATTGATTCATGAAAAGATAATGTCACAATCAAATAAACCGGCAATTAAATAAAAGATTTGCAGCTGCTAAGAGGCTTTTCATTTACTTGACATTTAACTGTACTTAATAATAAATTAATTAATAAACGACATCAACAATAAAGTGACGTTGGTCGTTGGGATACGGAGTTATAATTAACATTAAAGTGCAATTTATAAATAAACTTGACGGCAATGACACAGCGAGCAATGAGCATTACAAATTATCGCTTCACCTAAATAATGAATATAATATTGTAACAGTTTTTGAAGTGCGCAATGTGCAACCACAATGCGCCCTTCCACGCACATGAATGACTCCACGTATTGTTGATTCGGTGAGTCAACGAACAACGTACGCGGCACGCAGCCATTCGACTCATTCATGTAATCACACAAAAACCTTAACAATTACTCCAGTAAGCACTGAAGGATCAAATTACTTACATTTAATTATTATGAGCGTGTGTGTACACTAAGCCGTCAATGCGAATGTTTGTGCTAGAATCTCTTAAGATACGTGCGTGCTAATAAGGCTTATTATTTAGTGATAAAAGTATTTATTTTGATTTATTCGAGTCTTTGATTAAAAAAAAAAAACATGTTTTACTAATCGGTGGTCAGCACGAAACTATCAGGTAAGCAATGAACAATCATTAACCGCAAAATTTTGTGCTTTTGATTTTGATGTTAAGATAGGAGGAAAACAGTTTCTTTGAAATGTAATACGTAAATGGGAAATTCAGGCTAGCAAAATAAACAGGGGCCCGATTCTCCTAATTTTACTTAAGCGACATACGATTCACGTTCGACTGAGATCCAATCCCGACTCAATTACGATTGAAGCGTATGAGGCATTCCGCTATTTTTTTTCTTTGAAAAAAAAAAACGTTTTTATCCTTTTCTGTCATTCAATAATGAATCGTTTTGTCTGCAAATGATTTACGATTGCAATATGATTGTAGAGCAAACTACCGTATAGACCAAAGTAACCAAAATAGCAGACCAACCGCAAACCAATCGAATGTCGTTGGAATACGATTAGTCTTATATTAGTAGCAGAATGCCCGATATGGTTAAAACTGCTATTGCGATCATATTGCGATTCGATTTCTATTCAATTTTGGCATTATTAACTTAGGAGAATCGGGCCCCAGTAATTCTTGTAACACGAACACCGCGTTTATGTTTTTTTGGACGTTATAAAAAGCTCGAATGACTTTTTTTGCTTTGATTACTTAACTAATTACAATACTCTGTCAACAGGTCGTTTTAATAACAACAACAAAGTGTAACGTAATTAATTACAAGTAAAACGAAGCTTAGATCAGTGAGAAAAAAAAATATGCATGTATGAAAAGAGGTCGCATAAATACCGCGAAGATGAGACTGTAATTTAGCCATAGCTACGCAGATTGAACTTTTTTCATGCAGTGAGTAGGCACAAGCTCGGTTGTTTTCAAGGAGCTCCGCTCATAGCACAATCACTGACACAGATTACGGGCTCATCCACGCAGAACTCGTGAGGTGCCATGACAGCACCCCATTTAAAAGGCAAATACGGTCACGACGTGCTCACACGGATGTGTCGATATCATTACGATGTGCCTTGTGCAACTTGCCGCGCTAATGCATCCACTAGACAAAATCAACTTTAGAAATGTGTTGCAACTCCTGGCCTGGTAAATCTTGCTGCTTGTAGAAACGCTTCGAATAGGGGTTTGGAATGACTTCTAAAATACATAGTTGATTCGTCATTTTTATTTACACATGACTGACTGACGTGAATGGGAATTTTGTGGTTGCCGATTTCAGTCTAAAAATGCTTTATTTAGCGCTGTTTGTAAATATGACTTAGTTTGTAAATAATAAGTGGATACCTAATAACACCATTGAAGTTAGACTTAGGCGTCTAGTTGTCCTTTAACGTCTTCTCAATGTTTTTTTTTATTACGTTAGTACAAACTGCATTCGAATTTTACATTATAACCTGTCTGATTTGACTATTATAGCTTACACCAGCATTTGTAATAATTACCGGCCAGTGATGTGTTCCAAACAATATCGAAGCGCCTTATTTGAGTACCGCTTACAGTACTGCTCACCCATTAAGGTAAAAAAGCGTGACGACGATGACATCGGGTGAACGGACAAATCGTAACGGTTCGCTCGACTACGGAACTTTAATAATACTAAGGCGAATAAAAACTTCGATAGACAACATAATTTAATAAGCGCAGCGTTATGCATTGTCATCTTATTTGTTAGGCTGCCGATTGGCCCAAGAGAAGAGGCATATATATTCTTACCTTCAATTTCAAACCAGCATCAACTATGTTTGTAAACTGTACATTATTCTTGCGGGGTGATAAATTCTTGGAGACATAAGCCTCTATTGTTTTCTATCTGCCTCCCTAACCCTAAAGATGCAAAGAAGGTTCCATAGAAAGAATCAAAAGGGATCATCGGGATCGCGTCCCTCTCTTTGGGATCCGACAATGTTAAGTCCCCCATGTTGCACTTTGTATCTCAAACCTGTGTTTGAAGTCCGGAAGAACAGAAACCTGGCTAACATTGTTGAGATAAGCATTAAGGAGTAGAGAATACAGTAGCTAGCAATGTTCACCTACGGGCAGACCCGTAGGTTTTACCTGTCAGCCATGCAAACCACGGGCAACAGGCAAACATATGCCTGACATATCTGTATTTGTAGTTCACCAACAGTTTTGCCTGGCAGCTTCAGAAAACAAATGAAGTAAGAAAGAAGGCGTTCAAAATAATAACCTTATTTTTCTATTGTTCCCAGATCGTTGTCTTGTGAATCGGATGCGGCGCGGGCGCCAGCGTGCCATGCAGTGTTAGTATCGACCATGGTGGGCGTGGGCGTCGCGGAGGGTGGCGGGGGCGGCGGCGGCCCCGGCGACGGCTACTACGGAGAGTACTACCCTCCCGAACAGTACTACGTGCCGCAGGAGATGTGTCCTCACCCTTCGCAGCATCCTCAGCACGCGCATATGTGCACCGTGCTCCCTGAATATGGTGAGTCCATTGCTTCTTTTCTATGAAAACATTTTGCGCAGTCTTTTGTTTTTTGGTGGGAAATCATTTAATACCTCTTTTCGCTGCTGATGCAGCGTGATGAAGCGTCAGACTCTTACTGACTAAAAGCCACCATGTTCCTTCATAAGCCCTGTATGTACCAGGGCCGCGGTAACCCTTTCGAACAATCTCGCAGCCCCAGCAGGCTTTGGCCCTATTGGCCCCCCTCTGAAATTCCATGACTGGTCTTCAGGAGAATTTGTTCGATGAACTGGGCTTGTTTTGAACAAAACATGTTTATCATTGTTATCAATAAATTACTACATGTCTACTTGGTTTAATGGCATTACAACCAGTTTTAAAATTCCTAGTTTCAAAAGAGAAATGAGTTTTTACATAAAGTTGATAGCGTATCGCGCGATTGTTTTATTGTTGCTAAATAGAACAATGTTTATTGCAATTGACTACTTTAAATACTTTTGCTAATGAATGCGAATTTTATTTCAACCTTATCATCTGTAAATAACCGGTTGGGTTAATTTTTGCTCGTAACGGCTTATTTTTACTATCGCTGTTTTATTTATGTACTAGTTAAGTGGTATTTCTACATAATATAATTTATTAACTACTGTTTTTGTTGTAGTTAGGTAGATACTGAGTTGTTGCAAAATGTAATTAAATAATAAACAGCTTCCTAGAAAAGATTATTTATAAATTCAAAATGAAAACAATGACAGCTAGGTACCTACCAACGTATTTGGAATTTGTTTACCACTATAATTTCGTTTTCTAAAACAGTAATTAGGGTGACTAAAAATAGCAGCTCGGGAAACCACATTCAATTAGTGGTTGTGTCAGAAACTTAAGCAACCGTAGCGAATTAAAACTGGGAAAAATCCCTTCTAGTGAGTTGAAACAAAGAGCTTCAAGGCTCTCGTGGGATTCCTAGTGCACGGCATTGCTCAAGAGTGCGGTCGCGTTGCATCGCCCGCCAGCCGGCCTCAGCTATGCAGCCCGTTTCCGCCGCGGGCGGTTGATACGCTCATACCAAAGCGGATGATCCCACAAAGAACCTTTTCTACGAACGCCCAAAACATGTTCATTCATAACCGCAAAGTTACGGGCCGGAACGGCGGCCGTCGATGTCAAAATAAAGCTAAATGAACCCACCCGTGACGTGGCACCGGCCACGGTAATCTAACCCGTATTCGTAGCACGCGAGCTGGAATCGGCATGCAAATATTATCAGCTGTGTTTATTCTGAATACATACATAAATTATATCTAGCCAACTTTTTGATTATTATTTATCTTATCGACAAGTAAATGTAAACATTAAACAACAATACGTGTATTCTTGCTATAAGTTGAATGTCAGATTTTTTGTCGATAGTTTTGGATTTTTTCTCGAATTTTTAACCAATAATATTTATTAGCATGATCGTTAATGATGGATGAGTTGATTCCAACTAAATCATCAGACGTCATTGGAGTGTCAGAAAAAAAATTGAATGATATTTTTGATGTTTGGAGACCGATCCTGCCTACAGATTTATATATTGTCATCTACCTACTTAAATAAAATACGACCGCTACAGAAAATATATTTCTAAAACTGTTGACATTTTACTTAAGTGTGATATATTAATGAACTTAATTATACTCGTTTTAATCCGCTCACATTAGATAAAATCAAACCTTATATGGACACGGCGACATTTTTATAATTGCTTTAAAGCTACATAGGTGATATCATCAATGTTTCATATTAAAATGGTTATCACACACATCCTATCCGCCATGAATTGGTTAGAGTTAATTAATACATTTGATGATAAAACTTTTAGGTTTTAATTACAGATGTATGTATCGTTAAAATTTAAAGGCCTCTTGAACATAATGATGTATTCGCCAAATACAGATGTTTTACTATTTCAAATACCAAATAAAATCCTTCCATGGTCACCACACACTGAAGCATACTGATTCAAATCATAAAGCGAATTGAGAACCTACTCTTTTTGAAGACGATTAAAAATTAATTACTGAAATCCTTTCAAAATTTTCTTTAAATTAAAAATATTATACTTAGTTATTATTGCAGGATAGGACCTGCATTCCAGGTTTAACATGCATTTACCAAATTCTGATAATAAATTCTTAATTTTAAAATGTTCCAGGTGGCATGCCCGTAGTGCCATCAGGCACGATGATGCCGCCCATGATGCCGCCCGTGCTGGACGAGAGCATGCGCCACTACCTGGTGCATGCCCAGGCGCACCCCCACCACGCCGCGCACCATCAGCCGCAGCACCACCAGCCGCCGCATCACCAACCACCGCCTCATCATCAGCCGCCACACCATTACGTAAGCATACTAATTTAAAACATAATCTGTCGTACTACAAAAACTTTTAAACGTCTGTTGAACACTTGTCTAAAATCAAATCAATCAATCAAAAATCAGATGATGACGTTGAAATAAGGTCCTTTTTACAGCCACATTATTTAGACAAGTGTTCAAGTTTTTCTAGTAAGGCTGAATAGGTATAATAGGGGTTTAATGACTTGGGAACACAGCTGAAACTGATTTAGGGATGTAGAAGAGAAAGGACCTAGAAGTCTTGGTTGTCTATGATTGCAAGACTACTTTTATTCCAATTGTGGGAAGTAATTCGTTCAGGATTTGGTATGCAGGATTTCCTGTACCCTCATACCCTCATCATCTTAGTTTACCCTTTGACTGTTATTTACGTCTACAATATAAAACCTTCGTATGTGACTTCGTACATGCAAGGGCAAAAAGTGTGACTGTTGTTATTTCAACAAATAAAAAAGTAAGCTAATGTTGTTTTGGACGATTAATTTGAATAAGCAAGTCACAAAAAACAACACGTTTTGTCAATTACCATTATAATTGCTCAGTAACCAGCTATTCTGTGAACAAACAGCCATCTGTCACGCAGTTTCCTCACCATAATACGTCGTCTCCGAGATCGTGTAAGAACATAAGACGTATAATAAACTGCGGCGATCTCTAATTAGGCTTATCCGGGATAAAGCTAATACGATTTCCTTTATTTATTAGATCCTTGTTTTGTCAGGGAACTACTTAGTCCTTCTAAGGAATCCTGACTCACGTACGCCATATGTGTAACCAGGATCCAAAGCGACACGCTTCGGTATTCTAACGCGTGAATAGTGTTCTTTAAGAACTATACATGCTGACTATCTATCTATATGTTGGTGTGCATCAGGATAATCGAAAGAATTCTATTCACTCCACTGTAGCTAGGATTTCTTACTTTATCCTTGTAAGAATACAGGACAAAATCTAGTGCGCCAACAATCTTGTAATTCTTACATGCAGTTGTGGGTTCTTGTTATCTAATAATGTTCTTGTTAACTGTTTGATAGTTTTACCTTCATTGGCCAATCACTAGTAATTGTAGTTATTTTAAAATATTATTTTGCTAGCTTCCGCCCGTAGTTTCACCTCAAGGGAACTACTTCCTGCACATAGATAAAAATTAGCCTGTATATAAAAATCCTTTCGGTAGTTTTCCGCAAACGTACATAAATGGCAGATCTAATGGCATAGAGATGCCAGGGAAAAACAGCAATTTAAAAAAATACATGTCTTCTCGATGTATTGTCCGGAGAATACCTTATTCAGTTCACTGCCCCACCAAGGCCGCTGTACGCTAATAACACTCCTTACAATCATTGAATTGACAATCAGCCGCTAATACTAAACTAGGTATAGTGCAATTTTTATTGACTTTAATAGGACACGAGCGTTATTAAGTAGGTACATTACAATGGTGAGTAAAATTATGGAATTATATTATTACGTTCATTGGAATTTGGACTTTCCACGTAATAAACATTTTTTTTTATTATACTGAAATGTTAGAGATAAATTAAATATGTTATTTTATTACTATTGAGCTAACAAAATAATGCTAATGTCCATGACGTCGTCCGCGTCGAATATTTATTTTCATACAATATACTACACCTTAAACTTTGATCATGCTTTGCAAACGTTATGCTACTGTCAGTGTCAAAATTAAAAGCTATTTGACGTGAGACGCCAAACATGGAGTTCATTGACTTGTTTATTTTGTAACGGGTGTAAAAAAATCAATGTTTATTTATTAGAACAAATCTTGTTTTTACAAAAAGTGAGCAATTTTTCATTCGTAAATGTTGGATCTAATTCTACGATATTATGCTCATGAAATAACTTTGATATCTTTCGAGACAATGCTATTATGGCGTGAAACTTCTGTGTAAACAAAATTCGCCTGATACATTCGATTGTTTCGCTTGTAAATTTAACCGCGTATATTTACATTTCGCTTTTAAATTTGTGCACAGGCGTGTCGAGTTATCCGACTATTTTCAGTGAGCAGGTGATTAAATAGTGTTGCGCGGTATGCGACGTTAATCTAATCGTGGCGAAGTTATACGGTCGCGTATGATTGTGTAGTGGACTGTTATCACGAAAACAGTTGGCTGTAGGTAGTACGTGGCAGTGACGTTCACATAACCGGCTCAAATCTCAACTGGAATCTTGTAAAATATAATTTAAGAAAGATGAGTGAAGGTGACAGAAATAAAGTCGACAATTCCCAACAGGAAGGCAATATAAAGGTTGGTGTAACTGCAGTTCACAAAATATTTGTTGCTCATTACTTTCTGGTCTGCTTACAATATGTTAGTTTCAAGAGGTACTGAATCTTGGTTATTTTACAAAAATAAATTGTTTACTTAATTTTTATTATAATCGTATATAATACACCTTTGGATTATTTATTTTTATCAAACCGTGGCACTGTTTTATTCACTTTAACAAGAATATGTATACCTACCTTTGTAATAAAATAATGTAAAAAATAATGTTATGGCCATTAAAATAGCGGTGAACAGTTTATTTTATGAATTTTTCACATTGTTTTTAATATGTTGTACATAATAAATTTAATGGCTTTACAAGCTAGACAGTCTGTTTTAATTTACCACAGTTTATGTCGTAAATCATTAAAGCTCTGAGACTACTGTGTAATTTGATAAATTCTTTTACTTTTGGTAAGCTATACCCTATCATAGGCTATATTTTATCTGCGACGATAAGAAGCACGTGGGAGGCAGATGAAACCCCGGAAAATATTTATTAATTTATTAGTATGGTAATTCCAAGTTTTTTATTGTCTTAATGTAATTTGAACTTTCATATTTTTTTTTTGTTCCAGGCTCCTACTAATGGTACAGGGGGTCCACAACATTACTACAGTACCGGGTATCCACCACATTTCCACCATGTTCCACACCACATGCAGCATTCCCCACCTCCGCCGGCAGTCTTCCAGAAGGACGAGAGGGCCCAGCGACAGTACTCTAAACTAAAACAGAAACTAGAACGGAAGCAGACCAATAGGAATAATGGCATTGGTGAATCTATATGATCATTTCTGATAGATCAATATTAGTAAATTTATCAATTCAGCTATGTAGTTTCAAATTTTGATATACATATTGTCTTTAAATGCACAACAACCAAAGCGTTAATATGTACTAAAATAAAATTGACAAAGATATTAAAAGTATAATTTTTTACGCAGATGCTAACTCGGGAGCTAGTACTCCGTCGCTCTCACCTCGTAAAGAAATAAATGGGCGCGCCGGCAGTAGTAGCGGCGCCAGCAGTGGCGGCAGTGGCGCGAGCAGCGGCAGCAGCCTGCCGAGCAGTGGGCCCAGTAGTGGCGCCAGCGCGGGCTGTGCCGGCAGTGGTGGTACCACCTCGTCCGGGGCCTGGTCGGAGGAGGGAGAAGCCTCGTCCGCCGAAGCCTCCGTGCAAGGCGATGGCTCGTCCGCCGCCGCCTCAGTACAGGGCGATGCCGAGCCCGAAGATGAAACTGACGCCCAAGCTATACTTGACATGTTTGCTGCCAGACGCACACCACAGGTACTGAAATTGTTGTCGAATTATAAATATCGTCATAAATAATGTGCTCTGATCAATAATGTGTGCTTAAATTTCGCTTTTCATAGATTACTGATGTATCATCGACCAGCGCTCTAGTGATTTGGAATCTGCCAGTCCCAGAAGATGTCATAGTTCCAAATGGCGAGTTAACATATGACTTGCTTCTGGCTGATCGTGGTGGCCGATACAAAGCTATTTATAGCGGGCAGAGCCTTACCTGCCGGTGTGTATTGAACCCTAAATCTTGTAATAAATTAATTGTTAGTGCAAGAGTGAATGCTAAAATGTATTTTTGTACTCGACAGGGTAAGAGATCTGAAGCCGGGCTACGAGTACTCAGTATGCCTGCAGATCCGCGCCGGAAAGCTAGAAACGACGAGTGCTTCGGCGACGTTCCGTGCGCCGGCGGCGCGGCCCGAGCAGATGGCGGCGCCGCGCGTGACGCAGCGGGCCCGCACGTCGCTGCAGCTGCGCTGGGCCGCCGCCGCCGACAACGGCGCGCGCCTGCTGCACTACGTGCTCGAGATGGACGACGGCGACGGCTTCGTGGAGATCAGCCGTCCTCGCACTCGCCAGCACACCGCCAACAACCTGCGGCCGCAGACTCGCTACCGATTCCGTATCGCCGCCGTCAACGACTGCGGGCGCGGCGAGTGGAGCGAGGAGACGGTCGCCTGGACCACGGGCTCGCCCCCGCCCGCCCCCGCGCCTCCCGCCCTCACCTCCGCCACCAACGAGTCGTTGGTGCTGGGCTGGGAGCGTCGATCCGACGAAGAGTTTACGTTACAAATGGACGACGCGGCTCGCGGTCACGGGTTCCTTCCCGTGTACTCGGGCCCCGACAGAACTTACGTGTGCACTGGTCTCCATCGCGCCACAGACTATCGTTTTCGTCTCCGCTGTGAAACTGTCGACGGCCAAGGACCCTGGTCCGTAGAAGTCACGTACCGAACGCTTCCCGAGCGCCCTGGCCCACCAGGCCGGCCTACGTCTCGCGGTCGAATTCATTCCCGCGCATTTCGCCTTCGTTGGGAACAACCCGTGGACGACGGCGGCGCTGCAGTAGATTGTTACACCCTCGAGCTCGATGCCGGCGATGGATATCGGCCAGCTTACCGAGGCCCAGAGCGCGAGGCGCACTGCGACCGCCTGCTGCCCGGCACGCCGTACCGAGCGCGAGTGCGCTGCAGCAACGAGGCCGGCCTCAGCGACTGGTCCGCCGCCGAGACCGTCACCACCGAGGCCGCCGCGCCCGCCGCGCCGCCCGCGCCCGCGCCCGCCGCCGAGCCGCGCAGCACGCTCGTGTCGCTGCGCTGGCGCCCGCCCGACTGCACCGGCGGCGCGCCCCTCACCGACTACCGCGTCGAGATCCTCGAGGCGCAAGATCCCGAGGGGGCCGCCCGCCTCGCCTACCAGGGGCCCGAGTGCGAGTGCATCGTGCGCGACCTCATGCCCGGCCGACTGTACCACACGTGGGTGACGGCTCACAACAGGGTGGGCGCTAGTCCCTCATCCCCAGCTCTCATTTTCGCGACAGCCCCGGCGCCACCAGACGCACCGGACACGCCAACCGCACAATTAGAAGGCGCTCGTGCCGCGAGGCTCGAATGGAGTCCACCGCGGGACAACGGCGCGTCCATTCTCGATTACCGCCTGGAAATGAGCTCCACGAATGTCGATGACGCATTTTCAGAAGTATACAGGGGTGCCGACACTAGCTGTCTGGTCAGTCGCCTCGTGCCGTTCTCGCCGTACTTCTTCCGAGTGTGCGCGAGCAACGCGGCGGGGCGCGGCGCGTGGTCCGGCGTGCGCGACGTGCTGACGCCGCGTGCCCCGCCCGCCGCGCCCGCCGGCCTGCGCCACGAGGCCACGGCCGACAGCCTGCGCCTGCAGTGGCGCCCGCCCGCCGCGCACGGCGCGCCGCTGCTGCGCTACCGCGTGGAGGTGGGCGACGCCGCCTACGACACCGAGGGCCCGGCGCCCGAGCGCGTGGTGCGCGGCCTGGCGCCCGACACCGTGTACCGCGTGCGCGTGGCCGCGCTCAACGAGCTGGGCCTGGGCGAGTGGTCGGACGAGGCCCGCGCCGCCACCCGCCCGCCGCCGCCCGCGCCGCCCGCGCTGCGCTGCGTGCAAGCGCAGCACAACCACCTGCGCCTCGAGTGGCCGGCCGCCGGCGGCGAAGGTGCCACTTACTGCGTCGAGATGCGCTCGCTCGACGCGAGAGACTTCCGACCCGTGTACCGGGGCTCGGCTCGCTCGTGCAAGGTGAAGAAGCTGCGCGAGGCGACTACGTATGCGTTCCGGATACGAGCCAGCGACGAGCGCGGCGGGCGCGGCGCGTGGTCGGAGCCGCTGGAGGCCGCCACCATCGCCGCGCCGCCGCCCGCGCCCCGCGCCCCCACCCTCACGCAGCCGGCGCCGCGCTCCGCGCTCGTGTCGTGGGACCCGCTCGACGATGCGGAGTACCTGCTGCAGTGCGCTCGCGCTAGGGATGCCGTCTATAAGCAGGTCAGTCTCAAACAATATTGGACGTTCAAAGTATTGAAACCTTTAAGTAGACGCATTTTATATAAAAAATATGTATATGTGAATGTAAAATAGTAAATAGTGCAAGAGTCATGATTTCGTCGTCAGGTGTACTCGGGCAGCGAGACGCAGTTCCAGCTGGACGAGCTGGAGGCGGGCGCGGAGTACCTGGTGCGCGTGTGCGGCGTGCGCGGCGGGCTGGCGGGCGCGTGGTCGCCGGCGGCGCGGCTGGCGGTGCCGGGCGGCGCCCCCGCCCCCCGCCCGCGCCGCGCCCGCCCCGCGCGCACGCTGCACCCGCGCCAGCTGGCGCTGCTGATGGCGGCGGCCTTCCTGCTGCTGGCGGTGGCCGTGGCCGTGCTGCTGCAGGGGCTGGTGGAGCCGCAGCCGTGACGCGCGCTGGCGGTGGCGCAGTCCCGCGCGCTGTCCGTGCTGTCGCCGTAGCCGGCTCGCGTGCTGCCGCCGCAGCCGGCTCGTGAGCGGGAGCCGCCCGCTGGCTTGCGTCCGTCGATCCAGATCGATGTTTACATTTAGAATACGAAAATATTACCGGCTTTGCATTTTTTGCATCGATGTGAGGTTGCCATTCAGAGTGTATATTTTTTACAGTCGAGCGAGAAAGCCTCGCGTTCTGTCGTGTCTCCTATGTGTTGTATCTAAACTTTCACAAATTTTCATAAATCTAGTCTATGCTTGTAACTTATTATTTTATTTACTGTATTAGCAAAATACCGTTGTGCTTGTTTATACTATATTTGAATACTGAATCGTAATATTTGTTTTGACGGTGATACGACACGTACTTCCGATATTTGATATTTCCCCTTTGTACTGTTTTCCATACATTTGATATTTCATATTTTTATAAAATTAAATTATCGAACGATCTGTTGCATAACTTTATCAGATTTAATTATAAGAAGATAGCAAACGAGGTGCTCTATATTATTATTATTAATGTTTTGTTAAGAGGGACGTGGCCCCTCGCTCTGCAACGAGTTTCCAGTGTGTGTGCTGTGATCACTTCCTTATGCGAATGAGACTGATTTTACAAGTAAATGCTTTGTTTATAGAATGAATCAATGCTTACCCTTTGATGACTAACTGTGTCTGCGCCATTTACATATAAGCACGTCTGTTCGTTACTTGTGACAAGTTGTCGGGGACGGTGAAGCTGCCGGCTGGTGTAATGTGAACCTATGTGAATGGGACAGAGCCACGGCGGAGCGGCCGTGGTCACTACACAAACAATCCGATTTTATATGCTCCGAATGCTTATTTGATAGTATCGATGTATACCTAATTATATTGTATTATCGATAACTTCATAATATTGTTGTTTTTATTCACAGAACATGACCTTTTATTGATGACATTATATAATATAGATTAATTTGTTTATAAATTTAGAGATTACGAATTATTGAGATTGTTACCACCCGGTATAAAAGTAAGAAAAGGATTTCAATTTTAGAAAGTTATGTTTCAAATATGATATTTTAAATGAAATTCCCATACTGGTGTTTGTTACTTTAATAACATTATTAGGAAATTGTTAACTGATGTTCATATACCTATAAATATAATTTTAATAAACGAATTTCTTGTAGATAAGAAAAAGTGAATTTAAGTATCATTTATATTCAGAATTAGATTAAATAAAGCATCATACGGGGTTCGAACTTTGATGTTTCTTAGTATCATTATTCAGAATTAATGTTGTTTCGTGGAGGTAATGTCGTACATAATAAAATAACATTGAATATTGTCATTGTTACGTAGGCTTCGTATTGTATTGGAGTTTACTTCGCTCGGCGCCGGCCTATAGTATCGCGCCGGCGACGGTCATGTATGTTGCTGTATTTATTTATTATTATTTATGTTTGAGATACAATTACGCACCAATAAGCATAAAATATATCGTAAATATGTAATATTTACTTCTACTGTGATTAGCTTATTCTATTCTTTCTACATATAGTATCTTTATAATTATTGTCTGAAACATTCCTAGGGTACGTGTTACTTTCGGATATCAAAGAACCTTTTTTAAATTTGTTAATAATTCTGTAGTAGACAAGAAATTCACTTTGTGCCTATTTCCGTACGGCATAATTTAAAACGTAAGCGCAGCTTACACTGTTATAAATTATTTAATTTTCGAAAATTTTATAATAATGATGATGTGCAATTAACAATTATTTATTCTTTATCGCTTAATATAAATATTTATTTTTTAGAAATTATATCAGAATAGTATCGTTTATCAAGTGAAGGAATCGATGTTCCTAAGTGAGTTTTACACTGTTGTACAATACACCGATTGCAAGCTAAATTGTGTACTACGGTCAAGCATTCCAACTTTATTCCACTTGTAAATAGGCCTAATGAATTCTACGACTTTTATAAATGTACATGCTTTAATGAAATGTAAATAAATCTGATGTTCATGAGCTTCATGTAAGGAGCATGTTTAGATGCTGAACATGTATGCGAATTGAAATTACTGCATTGTGTTGAGAACTAAACGTTTTTAAATTAATGAGAATTACGGGGATAACATCTCATATTGTATTTGTGTTTGAGTATGTAACGTATAACGAAAAATGTATATGTTTTAATATAATATTTGATGATGTTATGTATACAATTTATTAAACATGAATATATCAATAAAACTATATTTTGTGTACATTGAATGTTTAATTTGTTTTTCTACGACAATACAAAACATACCACAAAACTTAATAACAATATTCCATCCATAATTACGGTCTTTTTTACAACACTGACAAGTCAATCCATTTATTACAAAATGTGTAGTAACTCAGTACCTAAGTAATAACTATAACACCTCTATTAAATAAGACACAACTTTGGTCCTATAAGAAGACTAGAGTTTTTGTACTATGAGTATTTTCACTTAAACCTAGATTTATTACTAAAGCCTGTCTAGATTGGAGGGAACAGTTGGCACGACTTCACATTTTCACTGTACACTTCAGTATAGTTAGTTAAGTAAGACTTCTCCTTTGTAGAAATGTTATCAATGCAGCCTTTGAAGTTTTGGGGAAATATTTTCTTAGCCATTGTGTATTCTTGGTCGGATATACCACCTGAAATATATATTTAACGTGAAACACAGACCTCTTACTCTTGGAGGCGAAATATATGAGACTGTCAAAGCAAAGTTAGTGATTAGCAAAAAGTCCTTACCAATAAACACGTCCACATTATCAGCTTTATTCACCATTCCTGGTTCCTCTGTATAAACCAGTGTTTTATCAACTGTCAACGTAATATTAATCTTGTCCATCTTCAGTATTAGCACGTGCCACTCAGCGTCACTAAGGAATCCTGCGTGAGGCATCAATCTGGACAAAGTTCTGGTTGGTCGAGCTGAATTTATGTAGTTCGTACTAATGTTGTGATGATGGAATGACCAGACTAGTCTGAGGAAGCCCTTTTCAAGACCTACACCAATATAGTTGGAACCCTGTGAACAAGCAGTAATATTCAAAACATGTTAATAAAGGTGGTGCCAGTATAGTACCCTGAGGAACTCCTCTATAAAAATAATTAAATTAGTTCCACGGTACCGGTATAATGATGGTAAGGATGAAATTGAGTGCTATCTAAGGATGATGCCACACCAATTTACCAAAATAGGGATCACATCTTTCAAACGAATGTATAATGTATATGCTACACATTGTCAAAGGCTTCATCTAGATGTTTACTGATTGTATATCGATCCATCGAACAAAATTTTTATTACAAGTGTTTATATAACTATGTACTTGTTAACTTATTTCTTTACATATTTTCAAATATATAAAAAAAAAACCCTTACCATATCAATCCAAACTAGAAGACCATTCGGTTCAGCAGTAGTAAAGTTGAGTCCGATATAGTTGGGCCGCACCAGGGAAGGTGCAATGCGTTGTTGGTTTGTATGACTGGCTGCTGGCTGGCGTCCTAAGGAGACTAGCGATGTACCGTCGAATTGGGGGATTTTTATCTCGATTTCTGGAAGGTTAGTGGTGATTCATTAAATGGCGGTTTTTGTGTGATTATGATGAGTCAGAGATGTTTGTAGAAAACTAGAAATACCTACCCAATTATCGTGTTAAATTGACTGAAACGAATGCAATTTTATTCAGTGTTTGATAGTGCAGACTCTGTATTTTGTATGATTTTTTGTAATTTTTTCCAGTGGAAATAATATTACAGATAGGTACGAATTTGCGGTTTGCGCTAAAAGGTAATAGCCTTGCTTTGTAAGACATAGCGGGAAGATAAGATCAAGGTAGAGAAGCATCATTAACAGAATTTCTGCAATATTTCTTAAACTTAAGATTGAATAAAAATCAATGAAGGTAACTGACTATTGTCGCAGAAGGTGCCAGCATATCCAGGGCCGCACACACAGCGACCAGCTCTACAGCGGCCCCGGGGCCACACACAGGAGGCCGGGGAGCAGGCCGCATGTCGCCTGCACCGGGGCCCGGTGCCCACGTAGTTGGAGGCCCCGCATGCACAGCGAGCACGGCCCTGCTCTAGCACACAGACACCACCGCCGCAAGCTTCGGAACCACAAGCTGTGCCGTCACAGTCGGCGAGGTTGCGGCCCTCTGGAAACCACACAAAATTATGTAGACGTAGTAGATGTAAATGTGCCTTTTTTATCATTGTTTGTTAGCTGAGATTAACTCTAGTGGATCTTCGGCGAGATTAGAGAGAAGCTAAGGACTAACTTTAACGACGGCATAAATTTCAGTTTTCTTAAAACAAATGTTACCTACCTACACGTTTATTTAATTTTAAAATAATCAAGGAAAACAGTAGTTTATGTTGTCGGTGAACTTGAGCCTTATTACATGGATTCCCAACCCCGACACTATTTGGGGAGGTGTCCCTAATAAAGTTTCCTAAAATTGAGTGGAACATAATAAGCACCTTGTATATTCTGTTGTTCTAATGGCAGAAGGATGTTGTTGACGTGAAGATTTTTGATACAGCCAGTGTATGGGGCTGGAGCTCCTGACATTGCATCGAAGGGCAGTGATGATAAATCTTTTGCTCCACCTAAAATACAAGAATGAAATGTCAGTGAATTTAAAAATAAGTGATTAAATTAAGTCTCATGAGACAGAATTAGTTGGCAGCAAGTATATAAGAAATAAACGATGATAAAAAGTAAGCAAAGCTGTTCTGATGTTACATAAACGTAATGTTCAGTTATCTGGTCAGAGGCAAATTTTACCTACTGGCGAAAATTTTGGGAGGATCATATCACGCTAAAGACACTACAACTATCTTGAATCTTCCTTGATTCTTAATTACTCACCGAGCAGTATCGACGCATTGCCAGCCGTATGAGGATAAGCATGAGCCAGCATAGCCTCAGTACTGAGTGACCCATCGACCCACACGTACAGACGACTGCCATACCGACCCGCTTTGATGCTGTGCCACTGCGACATTGACACTACCACGCCGCTGCGAACCAGTGATGTTACGCCTGATAGACGATCTGAATAGAGAAATGTATAGAAATTCATCAGAATTGGGCATTGACATAAGTGCTTTTAATAAGACTCAGCATGGCGGTAGATGCCTAGTTGAGATGGGTTATAAGATCGTTAGCTGGTGTATCTACTAGCTTTTCGATTTTTACATCTTGGATTATTGCTGTCGTCAGCTTACTGTAGCCGTACATTTTCCAGATGGGAACAAGACCCTATTGAATTTGTGAAATATCGAAAACGGCCCAAAATTTCTCCTAGGTATAGGCCGAAAGCTTCATTTACCGAAAGTATGTATTGAAAATTACTGAAGCTACACCTGATAATGAAAAGTCTCAGTTACCTGTCCACCGATACTCCAGCAAGCCACCCTGCAACGACAGCGCAGTATAGAAGTGCGGCGTTTGAACAAACATCAGCAAGCCCCGTTCCTTAGCCGGCTTGACCTCAGCCTCCAGCGATAGGCTCACACTGGATATGGTGCGAGGATGTAGCTTCACGTAGGATCTGGTACCCGTGAAGAGGACGTCCGTAGGGAACAGTTCTGAAATGTGGTAATCACACCATCCATATAAATATGAAAGTTCTGATCAACTAGCTAGATTAACTGTCATGCAAAAATAACAAAATGAATTCTGTCGAATAAACGGAAGTATAGCCATCAGAATATAAAGAATTAAAGAGAAAAATAAGATAGAAGAATTAGAAATTTCTCCAGTATAACAAACGAACTGCGGGTAGGAGCAATTTAACAAAAATAACTTTTCCTCTCAGTCTCGATTTTTTCAGACCGCTTAAACAAGGTTACCGATTTTATATTCCTGATAGAAGTTCTACCTAAGGACTCATACTATGTTACTTAGTTACTTCTTAATGACGATAAGAGAAGAAATCATTTACCTTGCTCACAATACACCCCAGTCTTGCCATAAGGACAGTCGCACTGCGTGTTCCCGTCGGTGCTGATGACGCAGTGTCCCTGACATTTGGACGCCGAGCGGTCACACGGGTTGTGGCTGCTCGAGCAAGTTGCGCCAAACCATCCCTCGTTGCAGATACACCTTTATGCGAAGAAATAGTTTGAAGGTATATTGATTTAGACTAGATTTCCATAAAATCAAATTTTGAACTTTTGGGGTGGTCTTTTGCCGTTGTCGATTACACATGGATTGCAAAAATATTTTATCCTTAGGTACACACTATTGATTTTCTTGTCATAGTTGTCATGATGCGAGGAATTGTAATTTCGGAGCGAAATGTGACCAGCATCTGTGACTTTTCTCAGAGCTGCTTCAAAACTTAAAACCACTATCTACATTTTTTCGAAGATGGTAATCATATACAGTATACAGTACTTTACTTACCCATAAGTAGCCGGCGAATGTATACAAACACCTCGTGGTGCGTTACAGGACTTAGCAGTACACTGTGCGACCCCACACTGCCCCACCCCCCGGCCCCCGGCAGCCCGGGCCCCCGCCCCCACGGCCTGGCCCCCCACCTCCCAGATACAGCCCCGCCAGCCGCTGTGCAGGGGCAAGTCGTGAGGCAGCTCCGCGAACTCGGGAGATGGGTGACCTCCTGATTGGAAAACATGTTGATGGTGTTTTTTAATTGAAATTCAAAATATTATCCCCATTGATATCAAATTATCCCTACTTTTTACAGTAACCAAATGTCATCGCATATAATATAAGAAAACTCACCAATAAATATATACGGCAATAGTGTCATCTTGGAGCTGTGTGCGGGCGCGTTGCCGGACACGTTGTGTCGGCCGTCCACGCTCAGCCCCGCGGAGCGTCCGCGCCGCCACACGCGGACCGCGTGTCCGCCGCGACGCGGGCTCAGTGCGCGAGATGTGAACACACGACGAGGACCTGAATGTGGGTTTTATTGTGGGTTCAAATAAAGACAATGCGTTTAAGAGGTCAAAGATGGTTATTAACCAATTTCAAAAAAAGGAGGTTCTCAGTTTAGATACAGGTGTAGGTTCTAGCTAGGGTGCATGCAATAATTATTCGAACAATAATGTTAGGTGTATGCTTTGCTCAGAGTACGAGATTTTGAACAAGGAAGATTCCCAAATCGATAAAGAGAACTTCTAAGTATAATTAACTTCCATGTAAGTTTTGCGGACGATTTGTTTTAACCCATATCTTCGATTAAAGAAATTTTAAGTATATATTGATGCATAGGTACGTACAGTGAGTCATACATGTATAATGAATGAGTGTTGACGCCGACCTAAGCAATATCAACAAAAACATGCATTCTTAAGGAACACGGGCATATTATATTGGCGGTTTGCCAATACTTGGCCATGTGTGCTTCACACAAACATAGGTACACATATGTGGGTGTACAATGTATATATCCATATTTAACGGATGTGGAAGGCTAACAATGCAAGTGAACTGAAATTATTATTTTTAGACTGCATTGTGTAAATATTCCTTCATGAAAGGTGTATTGAACTTGCCTTCCAAACGGCTAAATGCTAATTTTGATGCAATTTACACTTTTGCATGTAAAATTTTTGTTTTCAAACTCACCACTGCCCATATTCCAAGTAAGCATAACGTATCCTTTCACAAAAGTCAAGGCCACATGCTGGCTCCTCGAGTCATGCCGTCCACTTTGGCCCACAAACGCCAACAGTGCTATTTGGTCCATGTCTGGGGTCTGGAAGCGTAGGCGCAAGTCGAAACGGTCCGAGTTCATGGCAGCAGGAGATAAGGCGTACATTATGTACGAAGATATTCCGGTGCTTATTGGGGCTAGAGATGGACGGGTGATTTCTACATCTGTGAAAGAAAATTGGCTATATGTTTGCAAAAGTTAAAAAAAAATGCGAGACGTTCTCCGACTTTAATTTTGACACAAATGAAGAGTAGGTAACTAAGGGAGTTTTTTATACTGAGTACATAGAAGAGTATGTAAAAGAGTGCCTAAAAAAATAACTGTGACGTCATAGAGGGTCAAGAGGGTTGTGTCCATAGTCTTGAGTAAATACTAATAGGATTTGAATACAAAGGCGTTAATGAGACATCTTATAAGTAAACAAATTCTTATAATAATATAAATAGATACCATGTAAATAGGTAATAAACACACCTATATCTAAAACATCGATTTTATGTATCATAAACACAGATTAAAGACTCTGGGTGGGCTAGAATCACTGTTTGATAAGGTTATCTACAACCCAAGATATTATTTTATGAGTCATTGTAATAAAATCGGTTTGTCTATCTATGATAACTACGATTTATAACCCAAGCTTTCAAAATGTAGTCACTGTTTATAATTTATAACTCCATCGATGATTAACTAAATTGTAATTTACTTGAGTGCTATTACAAAACACCCATCGAACTAACCTTTGCCATATTTCTAGCCTTTAACGAATGGCATATTATACCTTTTGGTTTATTCCATATGCTTTGCAGTTACGAAACATATTGTTAGTGCCAGTATAATTTTCTATGGTCAAATTGCGAAATTGCGTACGATACGAAAGCCAGAATCAATAATGGTTACAGAAAACACAATTATTGACTGTCCAACTAGAAAAGAGGAGATAAAAGAAAGTTTGGAAATTATTGTATAAATAGTAGCAATAGACTTACTGTATTCGCACAAGATGCCATGTTTCCCGTAAGGACAGAGGCAGAGGAAGCCACTGCCCGGGTGACGAACACAGCTGCCTCCAGACTGGCAGGGATTGTTTTCGCAAACGGATTCATTGCAATGCTCTCCAAGCCATCTGTAAGTAATCACATCGAAATTGATGATGATGCAAATATTGAAGCCTTGATTGAATTAAAGAAGAACAGAATGATATAATTTCTAAATTTTGTGTTACAGGAAATTATAGACTTGTCGAAAATATTGTAGGAGTCATTATCAACGAAATTCTGGAAAAGATTTATGTCATTTAAAAGTAAAAAAAATATGTATACGCAGTCAAATTGGGAACCTCACTCTTTTTAGGAAGTCGGTTAAAAATATTAGGCCATATCACATAGTCTGCGCTTCGTCGCCATTTTTATTTGGGGCTTTGGTGAAGCATAACCCACATTGAAATTGGGGTTTCAATTGTATCTAATCTTACCCATTAGCACATGAGCAGGTGTATCCCCCATCGTGATGGTCGCTGCAGGTCCCACCGTTCAGACACGGCCCTGATAGACACGACAGCGACAGGCACTCCGTTACTTCACCCGCATCGAGCGCATCGCCGAATACTTCGCGTTTCTCACCATTAACCTAAAGTAAATTATTAGAATTATTTCGACTTTTCAATGTATTTTTTTTTGCTTCCACAAATACCCTAAGTACTTGAATTTATGAGCAGCTGTGTAGTCAGGTAAATTCAAGTACTTCATGTGCTCACGACAATTAATATGATTTTGTCGTGGATGACCCCAAAAATAATATACGGAACATGACTCATGTTACATGAGCCTTTTTATAAGCTTAACATGAGTGCAGGAACTGTGAGTTCGAGTTCAACACTGCAGAAATTGAGAGAATGACACCTAAACAATTTGAGTTTTTACGAGCAATGGACAACTTACAATAAGATCCCTAATACACCCAATAAAAGGTTTGCTCTCATAATCTTTAACTTCTCTAGAGTTTCCGAGATACAGTGTCGAGTTGTGGTCCAATGTGGTTATGTTGGCTACTTGACCACCACTCATGGCCACTGTGTCATTGAGACGTAGCGTCGCGTTGCAATGCTGATCTTCCGGGTACAAATCTAACCTGCAATGGAGATATTGACGTCATTTAGCAAAAACCTATCGAAGTAAATGGAAAACGGAAAGAAAGAAAGAAAAATGATCTAATTGGCAAAGTACAAAAAACAAATTAAACATAAAGCAAGAAACAACACAGATGATAAAATAAAATACCAACTAATAACTGAAAATACACAAAATTTTGTGCCAACAAGGTTGCACTGTTATCAAGTGACCACCTGACGCTGGTTTTCAGCTGCAACCCACGAGTGCCATACGGCCGAAACCAACGATTTTATAAAAAAAAAATACTGCTACATGCGTCACAAATTAACTTATTTTACAAAATTGTTATACTTATTTTGGAGATTTGATGATTTGACATTTGAAAATTAAATGACCCATAATTTTTTGTCTAACGTGTACCCACCTTGTTTCAATTTTCATTGGGTACCCTTTATTGACAAAAGTCTTCAATTCACTCAACAACATTGTTTGGTAACCGCAAGAAAATTTGAATTTCAATAATCCCGAATTCATGAACAGTTGCATGTAAACTCCTTTCGCTATATCCGCGTGTAGTATTTGTCCGTCAGTAATGAGGGTTTTTGCGTTGAATTCTATATTGATAGATGTAGCATTTTTGAGTTTATGAGCAATGAATGAGTTTCCTCCGAAGGCTGCCGATGTGATTGATAAAGGTTCATCGCAAAATCTACCACCGTAATTGAAATTGCAGTGACACTGAAATCAGAAGAAATAGTATTTAGGGTTCTTTCTAAATAATATATCCATTTCTTGAAGCTTTCTTTCCTTACCCGAATTCCATGAGGAGTATTAATACAGCTTCCATGTTCATTACATATTGAATCAGTGCATTCCGACTGTATGGTCGTCAAAGTTTCTGTATCAACACCACTCGTGACTTCTACAGTTTCAGTGGTCGACGAGTATCCTACAGGAAGGTCAGTTGTAGGATGTTCAGTAGGAACATCTGTGAACATCTTATCTGTACTTGTATCAGTTTTAGGCGTTGTTGTAACTTCTGAGGTAATATCAACTGTACTAAATGTGAATGTAGGAGATGTGGTTACAGTAGTTTCGTCAACAATATCTTTTGTAGGTATTATTGTTGGTATATCAAGTTTGGTATTTTCTGTAACTGAACCAGTTGTAACATCAACCTCAGTAGATGTAGGTTGTTGAGTAGCACTGTCATTACAAGCTCCTCGACACTCTGTAGTAGTCTCTGTTTTAGCATTATCCGATTCCATAGTAGGTCTAGTCTCTTCATGATCCGGTAGTTCTGATATTTCTGCTCTAATAGTTGTTGTTTCGATAAATATTGTTGTTTCTTCGGACACACTTGTGACTTCAGTGTCTTTCTCTGTTGTTACTTCTGTTACTGTGGTAATTATAGGCTCTGGCTCAGTACTAGTTCCTGAACTACTAGAAGTATCAATGTCAGTTGTTCTTTCAGTTAAAACTTGAGTGGTTTCAGCTGTTGAAATATCTGTGAGAGTAGTTTCAGCATCAGATTTCATCGTCGTAGTTTCTTCAATTAAAGTAGTTATTATTGATTGGGTAGAGCTAGTTATAGGTGTCGGACTGACGTATTCACAATCGTAAGTCTCGTCTTCCAGTATGAGACATTCGCACAATGGGCCAGTCAGTCTTGGTGGACATGAGCAAGTAAAATTATCTACGCCATCTATACATGTGCCACCGTTCATGCATCTGGAATAAAAAGAGTTTTTGATTATTTCGATAGAAGGAGTGGTTAAGAAATTATTTATCTACTATCTACGTATCATAAATTACCTTGGTCCTAATAAGCACTCATCGTATTGCAACTCGCATCTCTCTCCATGATAATCGGGCACACAATAACAGACCCTAACTCCATCTTCCACGACACATAATGCATTGTTACTGCAAGAGTTATCATCGCAAAACTCTATTTGCACTTCGCAACTTTTTCCCGTGAAACCTAAAAAACATCGTTATTTGTCAACCATGTTATTCGCAGTGTTTCATTATGAAATAAAGAAAGGCGTTTTTACCGAATGCGCAAGCGCACATGTAATCTGCATGGACATCAATGCACACGCCGCCATTTTGACAAGGGTTGGATTCACATTCGTCTATCTGATCTTCACATTTCAATCCAGCCCAGCCTTAGAATTAAAAATAATACCACAAAAATAGTATAAGTAAGTACCCAGGCAGCACACAAGTCAGATAACTGGCCAAGAATTTAACTCTATGCAGGGTTAAGCTTTATTATATATGAATATAAGCTGAGTGTATTACGAAATTATGTATTAAAGTTATTTTTTGCTATAATAATGCTATCAGCTGAATTAGTTTAGTAATTTGCGGATTTTATTTCTTCAAACTGAATAATCATCATAAAAAGACCTGTTACTCAAGAGTTCGTGTAATCTTTTGTATAACATTGGTATAAAATTCCACTATCAAGCATGATACTGGATAAGCTATATTCTGTTTTCTTTTAGTTGTATTACACAATACACCTTGACATTTATTCAGCTGCTGTATAAAATAGGCGTTGTTTCTGTTATGAAGCATATAGTAACTTAACAGAAATAAAGATAGCTGTTGTAACTACTTTATGACGCTTTAAGTACGAAATTACCGTCATGTGCAGCTAACTGTAGTTAAAGCAATATTAACAGATTCTGATGCAGAAGTTTGCTGAGTATTCATGAGAAGTAGACATTTTTAAGCTAGAAGAGCTGTTCTGGAACGTTAGTCAGCATTTAACCGGCTGACAGTGCTAATTGTTTTGTAGTGGTTACTACGTGAAAATGCATCGCACGTTTGTAGTAGGTATATAGTACCTACTATGCTTATTTATTTGTATCGTACTATTATGAATTCTGTACTACAATGATTAGTTATAAATTAAGTATGTAATATTTCGTATCGTAATATTTTTTAACCGACTTCTAAAAGAATGAGGTCTGAATTTGATAAGAACTAAAAAGAATAAATAATATAGCTTTCCTATAATGTGGGTTTTTATTAATTTATGACTGAATCCTAATTGTTTGATTTACAGTACGAATGTGTGTTATTATAGAACAGTTGTCGAAAAATGTTTAATGCAGTCCACTTTTAACCAGAGCACAACTTGATAAGTGGACACTTATGGTCTGTTATGCATATATTAGACGATAAGCCGCTGTGCAATCAGATTTTATTCAGAATGTGCGTCGCCATTACCGAACAACATAACCTAATTATAATGATGTGGAATTTTATACTCAAATACTCAAGTTTAATAACGAAATAAATATAATATTCTTAAAAAAGTTTTACAAGGTTATTTTTGAACCCATACATTGAAATAAACCAAAAAAATATTTTACACGTAAAAAACATAACTAGAAGAAATGTTGTTTATTTCTTCAAAACCCGGCTTATCAGGAAGCGCGTGAAAAATTTACACGAAATATATATATATATACACGGTAAAGTTGCATGCGCACCTACAATTTCTTTCATCAAGCCTAAATAAGGGTAACATTTACTTAATTACGATAGGTAAAATATTATAATACGAATATGTATAACTCTGTAAGGATTTGTCAATATTTAATTTGATCAACTTCTTGCTAAATATACCTGAAATAAGCTAAACGCTGTGTATGATCTGAATATCTGAGCTTTGAAGGACTCAGTCAATTATAATATGTTCATTCATCATTCACTCATCATCTGGCTAAAAGAGCTGTAATACTTGTGTTAAAGAACAAAATCTTTTTATGCAGAAGATATTCAGCTTGTCGTACAATTATTCAAAACTTATTCATCTTTTACGTTGCTATTACATAGCTAATAGCAGTATAATTTTGTGCCCAAATTGCTTGAATAACGTCTGAGTAAGCGCCATATCAGCTATTTACAGTAGTTTTTTTCTGCAATTAGCTTCTATGACTGCTGTTAAACAAAAATTACTCAAAAGGTTTGTGCTGGCTGGGTAGTAACCTGGATGTACAAATGTAGTCAATGAGCAATAATGGAATAAGCTCTATCTTATTATCATGCCGAAAACCAAAAACTGAATGACAACTTAACGGAAAAGCACAAGCATCTTTATTCAGCGATCGCGTGACTATCAATACAGCACAATCTCATGCCATCAACATTGTATTGAGCACATTATTTACCAGGCGAGCATTTGCAGTAAAATTTAAATCCAGGTCCCTCAATGCATTGACCTCCGTTGTAGCATCGAACTTCTTCCGTAGAGTTGCATACGGCTACGTCCAGCTCGCAATGTTCGCCAGAAAAGCCTGGGATGCATGAGCATAGGTAGCCATTGTTCATGTCTATGCAGGTCCCGTTGTTGAGACAGGGGTTCGATTCGCATTCATTGTAGTTGGTTTCACAGTTGTCGCCTAAAAGCATTTTAATTAATTAGGAACGTTAGGAACTGAAAGGCTGAAAGTGCAGTTTTTACGTTAATCAAGGTGGTTTAATGCGGAAATTCGGTTGTGAATTAATTAAATGCAGTTTACGACTGGGTTAAATTTTAACTTTAAATTACCTTTTTTATGCATTTAATTCAATTATGCCCCTCGAAATTAAGTTCTTATCAGACATTTACATATTTTGATCTCCTAATCGGTTCTTACAATATTATTCAGTAGCATGTAATATTTATGTATAACTAGAGAGGTAAGGTAGAGTCTTGTTCAAATTCCTTGTCGAATGAGTATCGCAGGATTTAATAAGGGTTGATTGAATTAGCTATCTAGCACGTAAGACATAACAGAGTATGGGTAGGTACATAGCACCTTTGTATTGTATGTACTCTATAGTACGTGTCGGTAGGTCAATCAATACCTTTTAGGTAAATTGAGATGGTAATCTATTAAAGGCGCATGAGAAATGTTCGGCCCAGTTACGCGCTCAAAAACGCTTTATTTGGGAATGATAGAAATTTCAGTCCTGTTTGTTCAATTATTGTTTTCTGTCACGAATATCTATAGATGCAGCAATTAAAATATGCTTTTAGGGTATCACAGGAGTCGTGGTGGCCTAGTGGGCAAAGAACCAACCTCTCGAGTATGAGGGCGCGGGTTCGACTCTAGGTCAGGCAAGTACCAATACAACTTTTCTAAGTTTGTATGTACTTTCTAAGTATATTTAGACACCAATGACTGTGTTTCGGATGGCACGTTAAACTGTAGGTCCCGGCTGTCAATGAACATCCTTTGACAGTCGTTACGGGTAGTCAGAAGCCAGTAAGTCTGACACCAGTCTAACCAAGGGGTATTGGGTTGCCCAGGTAACTGGGTTGAAGGGGTCAGATAGGGCAGTAGCTCCTTGTAAAGCACTGGTACTCAGCTCAACATAGTTTGGGAAAAAAGGCTCGGAGGATGAGGGTATCCCAGCAATAAATGAACTCGTTATTTCGAATGATGATGACAGATCTCAGAAACCTGCCTACTCAGCATGCTGGCTTCATTTGATACAAAACTTGTGATGTAGGTAGTTCGTGAAATGCCGTAACCACTTAGGTACATCCATATTTAAATATTATATATACGTACCTATAAACCCATCAGGGCACGAACAGTTGTATGAAGCAATACCATCGATGCAAGTGCCTCCATTCTGACATGGGCTGGACCAACACTCATCCCAGTTGGTCTGACACTGCACGCCAGTGTACCCATCCACGCAGTAACATGCGTATGTACTGAAAGTTTACATGATCTAGATAGGTTTCTTTTGCGACTCTTCTCTTCTTTTGTGTACGGTCACAATTATTTTCGATTGTCGATTAAGTATTTAGTTACGCAAATTTCGATAATTTAATTTCAATCAGTAAAAAATAGGGCCATATGAAACATATAAATTTATTACTATGTACCTAGATAGTGCGATTGTATCTGTTTGTATTATACCCATAGGCCATATTTACAGTAATGGACGAATTGATATTCTAATCAGATACAGAGCACTAATTGGCAGGTTAATAAAGGGTTTCATACATTTCCAGGAAATATGGCCGGTCTGACCAATTGTCTAGGTCAGTTAATAGTATTATTTACATAGCATTAATTTATGAAAAAAGTAAATATTGGAA
This sequence comes from Helicoverpa assulta, assembly GCA_963856015.1. Classification (NCBI taxonomy): domain Eukaryota; kingdom Metazoa; phylum Arthropoda; class Insecta; order Lepidoptera; family Noctuidae; genus Helicoverpa; species Helicoverpa assulta. The sequence continues at coordinate 5,129,858 of CAWLCW010000008.1, forward strand.
TATTATATTTAAATAGATAGGTAATGCAAATAGGTTCTATTCAAGAGTACTTACGTATTGACGTCGTCTATACATATACCGTGTTGGCAAGGGCTGCTAAGACACGAGATGCCAGCGGTCACCACCCTGGCTGCTGCTAGCAACCACCAAACTGTTTGCAATAAACCCTTGAACCTCACCAAAAACATGGTGCTTAAACTACGGAACTCTTAAATGTTTACAGAAATATACATGCTGTTTAATGAAGTCAACGGCTCCCAATAAAAAAAAATAAAGTTCAATGACACGACCGAGTAAAACTTTGAAATGAATAATTAATTTGTACACAGATATTTTTATATTACTTAATGCTAAACTTATTTAATAGCACAGAGATTTCCTAATCACATGCACGCATTATCTAAACGGACTATTTAACTATAATAGAACATTTTGGGAAGTAAATCGTAACAAAGGATCGCACGCTTTACAGCGCACAGTCGCCAGAACTGGGTCTGATGGGCGAGGTGTGGTTTACCGCCAGCCGGTTGCCATGGAAACAGTTAAACATACAATACAATGCCTCATGATGAACGATTATTGACAAAATTTCGACACCAAGGTCCAAACACCTACGCATTGAGGGCATTAATAAATTAATTATAGAAAGTTATAGTGACAAACGCCTTTTTTGTTTTTTTCTGTAATAAGAAGGTACTATTCAAAAAAGGCGAAATGGATGATATTTTTTTCGTCTGGAAGCTACTTTAAATAAATAAAAATACAATTTTTTTGGTGTGATAAATAAATACATAAAACAAAGAAGTAAATACATAAAAATAAAAACAGTAAAACATACCATTACGTGTTGAAAGTATAATTATGTGTATAAAAGAAACAAGGACTCCAAATTATAATAGGTACTCGCAGGTCGAAAATATTTTTTCCACAGTTCATTGCATTATTTGCTTGCATTCAATTTTAAATATTGCCGCCGAAAACTTAATTTCATTTTCTCCAATCAGAGTTCGAAACAAATGGTATTACCTCCAATAAGATGTCCAAGTTTAATCATCTGTTCACAGCTGTAGTTCCAGCCAATCACATTCGTTTTCGTAAAGGTACGTTCAGAACGCTTGACACTGCAAATAAACATTTTGGTTTGTGAATATTAATTTCCAGATAAGCACAAACCAAATAGCTCATTTAAAGACACTTTCAAGAACTTTTGTGTATTATTCAACAAGTATCAGTGGAATAATCTGAGCGAAACTAGATGATTTTCGCAAATAGTTCTATGTCATTGAAAATGTACAAGGTTTTGAACGGCCCTTACCCTGCTTTGTAGAAAGGTTTCAATCAAGGGAGAATCGAGTTTGAGTTGTGAAAGGTGGACAATGGCCAAGTTCTTATGAGGTTCTCATTTAGCTTTTGCTTGGTCATTAAGTTAATTTGCGCTTATTTGCGGATTCGTTTTACTTGAAAGTAACTGTAATAGTTAACGATTGTAGTGATATCATTACAAGTGAGAGTTTCATTGAAAAATCCGTTGAATTCATAGTGTGAAAATGGATCCGGGTATTCTTTGTTTCCACCATTGTGATCACAAAGTATTTTGTACTATAATACCTGAAAAATGTCCTGTGTGTGAACAAAAACTGGATAGATATGACTATAATCTACTACCTTTCAGGTAACAATACGTTTATGTAACGGTTTTTAGAATAACATGACTAATGAAGGTTGTTGCTAAGCGCCCTATTTTGGTTTTAGGGTTCCCTACCCCTTCGTCAAAGCATCTCAGCATCCTCGAGCAATAGTTATGAAGCCAACGCACGGCGATTTTCTCAAGTAAGTGATCAAATAATGTGCTACGTGACATAGAAACAGTTCACATATGAAACATACTTATTTATCCGATCGAAGTTATTGGCCGTTAAAATGATTCACGACCTTATCGAAACGTTTATGCTTACATGATTTCTCATTATTTACAGTGACTACTATAATTCCAAAGATTTGCACATAGGAGTGACTAACTCTCAGGGCTTTGTTGTGGAGTTTAGTGAGGAGGGAATCCATGGAGTGGACCCTATGACCAAGAAATGGAGTAACTTTGACTCTAGCTCAGACTGGGACCAATGTCTGCTGTTAGAGCAGTTTGATGAGTTGTGGAATGAGATATGGGACAGTGTTCTACTCAAGGTATGACAATATTATTATGTTTGTTGATATTATTGAACTTGTCATCATTCCACAAATTGCTTTTAAACAGTTGGTTTTTGTTATAGGTGAGTCAAAGTCCTCTGTGGGAAGCTCACAGATACAATGAGGAGAGACATAACTGCTTCACGTTTGTCCTCGCATTCTTGCGAGCACTTGACTGTGGGGAGCTTTCTGAGAAGGCTCGAGATCCCAAACTGTTTTGTAAACAGTATGTAGTTCCAAGAACCTCTGCTGCAGGAAAGTACATCTCTCTGTATAGACAGCTCAAAAGGCAAAACTATTTCATACAAAACCAATGCTAGCCTATCTAAATTAACAATTTAATTCTATGTATTTGTTTACTACTTATTCAGTATTAACTGTGATGTTTTGTATTTAGGTATAAGACTTTTAAATTGAAGTGCATTTATTTTAGACCAATGACAACTTAGTTTCTGATTACAATTTTAAATATGTTATGTATAAAGTAGGTGTATTTATTTGATAAGTATTTATTATTTATTTAAAATGTCATGAGATGGTACATTTTCTTTGATTCAATATGCATCTGTACAAATGAGGAGGCTGTCTAATGTATTGAGCAAGCAGGAAGCTCTTCTGATAATAAATACTTAGGTGACCTATTCTGATAATATTTATATCAGAACAGTAAAGGAGATTGAGTCAGTGGTTGATGTATGTGTCATTGTTTGTATGTGTGTATTATGATGTTAACACTCACCAAAATTGCCTTTTACACATAACACACACAAATTTTATATTATGACCTTGTCTTGCCAGTTTGTAACTATATGATAAATAATAATATTTGTGTAACTGCAGGATATATACCATATATGTTTAGTATAATTGCCAGTGGCATGGCCTATCTCTACCAAGTAATGCTATGTCACAACATCCATTTTAATACATGATTTGTCAGCAATTTAAATCTTCCAACACATAGTTTACTTTAAATTAACAATCATATAATAACTTAATTCTGTGGCTGTAATAATGGAATTACATATAGTGTAGTTGTCAATTACTGTTTTCTATACATTTACATAACACTCATTGAATATTCATAGATACTTCATCCAATATCATCTTCTATAGTTGCTAGAATGTATCGAAGTAGTTGTATTATGTATTTGCAAGTCTCAGTTTCACAGGTGTTGTCTAAACATTGGAACATGTAGCTACTTTCGCGAAAGTCGTGAATGTCGCGTATCAACTTTATTTGCAGTTTGATCTCATTTCGTGTTACTGCAGATGAATAACAATTTAGTTAAAAATAAAAAGAAACTTCTCTTTATAATGACACTTTATGAATTTCACTTGTACTTTTTTTATATTTACTTAATCATTTTATTTTGTACTTTATTGATTCTCAAAGAATAGTATTGCTGTGGCGATAAGGCAGTCTGTGTATTGGTAGCCCAGTTACCTACTTACTATATTTATTTAATGCTTAGTATGTACTGTCATTCACATAAGCTTTGTTGTTACTCATTCACAAAATGTTTATTTGTACTCATTTTATAAATGAGTAATACACTCCTATAAAATGAATTTCTAAGAAACACGTTGGCACAGCTGAGACTTGAGATGTTGTGAGAGTGATTGTAACAATAGTTGTTTATCAAAGTGTGTAGCGGTTTGTACGGGAATTGCTTCAACGTGAATAGAATTCGAGCTTTATTTTCTACAAGGCTTGCTCAAAGACTTAAAATTAAAGTCCCGGAATGTAGGAAGCGTAATCATAAGCGTAAGCATAAGGCGAAGGGGAGAAATATTCTAATATCGTGCTGAACGTCTATCAACGACTGATGTCACCTTCATAAAAAAGGCTATAATAACAGAACTGTGATATAATAACTCATTGTATTCCAGAAGTCCGTCCCCTTCTCCATGTTACGCACATTTATTGATACTCGAATATCTATGCATATCTTGTAAGACTCCTTTAGACCCGACTAATTGGATAAAATTTATAAGTCTTTGAAAGCTTCAGGCGTGTATCTACAGTATAAGCATCATATTTTTAGGAAACAACAATTAGATGTTTCTTTCGCTTTCGAATGATTAATTAGTATCTAGGTTTCTGTTAAAATCTAAATCTTATTAGGTAATTTCGGCCTAATAGTGGCCTTTATGCAGAACTGTTATGAATCTACGTGTAAACAATTAAAAAGTATAACGTTTATGTTGCGTGGTAAAATTAAATAAACAAAATGCCTTGTCTTCCCATGGGTGTAATTTAAACCCTTGAATTGCCGTGTAATGTTAAAGCCTAAATGTATTTTTAAGTGAATATTGAAAATAAAATTTTCTTTATGCCAGTGATATTTTGTGAATAAACTTCTGTTTGACTGTAGATACAAGCTCCTAGTTCCTACCCTACTCTATTTGTATTTATTGAGACTTGAATTTTGTAAATGGATCTCGAAGACAAAAATTCTAGGTGCTATGTTTGAAATAAAGTATTTGTTAAAAATTTACCATTGTTTTTATTTTATTGTATATTACCTACTTAAAAAAAATAAGCATATTAATAAAAATATTTATTTTATCATGAAATCCTAACTAATATTATAAATGTGAAAGTAACTCTGTCTGTCTGTCTTTCTGTCTGTCTGTCTGTCTTTCTGTCTGTCTGTCTGTCTTTTCTTCACGCCTATACTACTGAACCGATTTGTGTGAAATTTGGTACAGACATAGTTTGGAACTTGAGAAAGGACATAGGATAGTTTTTATTACAAAAAAATATAAAAATAAAAATAAAATTTATTTCGGACATATAGCGCCATCTATTGGTCAAACCAAAAATCACTATTCCACGCGAACGAAGTCGCGGGCAAAAGCTAGTATCTAATACATTGGCTGTCGATTGTTGACAAACAATAATATCAGAGGTGTAAGACATAAATTATAAAATAATAATACTCTTGGTGCTTAGACAAATAAATTAGCTGGAAACTTGAACGGGGGCTGATTCCACGCCGACCCAGAAGACAGCACCGTTCAGGGCGATGGTGGCTCTGTAAAACAGAAAGACAAAATAATGTAAGTCGAAGTTAATCTAAGATTAAACTGATGAAAATGTATCTGTAGTTAAGTATAAAACGTAGCTACCTATATAAATGAGTATGAGACGCTTGTGAGTCGATTTAGGTAAATTGGTAAGGCGGTGTACCTACGTAAAATATGGAGAAACATAAGCTCTAACCATATTGCGAATGGCCACAACCTCAACGTAAATTGACGAAATTGGTTACAAAACAAAGGATAGAAACTCTTTAATTCACTTAACACACCTACACAGCAGACCAGCTAATTGAAATTGCAATGTTCGTGTTCGTACATAATGTATGTTCGTCTGTCTCAAATGACTTTCAAGGGTCATAAACTCCTGACCTGTGCAACCCCAAGGCGCCCCTTTGTTCCTTTATATTTTGGCTTAAATGTCTAGTATTTTAGCTAACTTTTACTGCTGTGTTACATAAATAAATTGGCAATTATGCTCATATACAGTCGGTGTGCCATGCCTTAATAATAGCTTTCCATTTTCATGAATAGGTAACTAATTTTCGATTAAACAATTGAGAACCCCAAAAATGTGCATGTTTGGGGATATTGCCTATGGTAGGTCGCAGACTGTCTTCTTAAAACTGCAAAGCTGGTCCAAATAGCTCATCTTCACTAGTATAATACAGAGGAAGAGGAAACAATTTTTTTGCTTGTTTGTACCCTGAAGGGTTCGAAACTACTGAGCCGATTTGCTGACTGCTTCTCTTCCCGAGTAACATATTTTATCCCGGTACCACGGGACGCGGGTGAAATCGCGGGAAATCTAAATAAAAAAATAAAGTCTGTAGTTACCTGAATTTAATTTCGCCGCTGAAGCCAGCAGGGGGTGTCCATGTGAACGCGACAGTCTGTTTGTCGAACTTCTCATTGTGTTTCTTGTGGGTGACGGCATTCTATAAGAAAACAATCAAAACAATTAAATTAATACAAAGGTAGACAATGATCGTTTCTTCTCTGTTGAAAATGATCACAATTTTGAGAGTACAACAGTATAGCTACCTACCTACAAATAATATTTTTTGTAGTCACGTCTTGGTTGTATTTTTTATGCGTCATGTTTAACTACAGATTACTTAACAGTTGTTAAACGTTAAAAATACAATCGACAAGTAAATAGTACGCCTACAGTTAAAAATGACAAAGTCTAATAAGGATAAATTAAATATAGCCGAGGATGCCTAATTGGCGCCTTGCTAGTTGTAATCTACAGTCAATTGTGTAACTTGATCAAATAATTGCAGGCGAGCGTACATGCGTTATTATCGCAATCTGGGACAAAATATATCGGCCCCTAGACAGATAGCAATAATTCGCAGAAGTGCGACCCGCTCTGCACCTTGTAAGTCCGTTTACCTTCACTATTTAGTTCCTCGACGTGTGACAGTAACATGCTCTTAACTTCCGTTTATGATCATTATCTATCTTACATGCTAAAAAGCATAAAATGTCATTATCTTACATGCTAACTAAAATAAAATGACACGGCCTTTTTGTATTCCATTCAGGCTATCTCTTGAGCACTTGAATGGTATACTTATAGCTTGATTAGGAGTAATTCTACTCGCCTGTCGCCTACCTATACTTATAAAGATTGAACACCCTGCTTCTACCCGGTCAAGGCCTAATTCCAACTGTGTAATAGGTCTATGCACCACGACACGAACGTTTTACTATATACAGCCTCTATAGATGGTTTAATCAATGTGTTGTACTATGTTATATGAATATGGTGAGGATTAACAAACAATCTACACGTAATTAAGGTGCATGCAACCTCCCATTCATATTATACCTCATTGATATAGGCGCTAGTCTATGTTTTTGTTAGTTGAAATGCCGACAAACTCCGTTTCTGATTGCATGCCGTTGTTTTGTTTGGCAATGACGATAATTGTATTTAAACCTGAGTGAAGGGTTAATGTGTCCTCGGATGCAGACAATTTGTTGCTTTTGACAATTTTGTACACAAAAAATGTACAACTGTCGAGTCTTTTAAATTAACTGTGCGTAGGTAAGTTTTGGTCGTGGTAGGCTCTATAACTCCTAAGAGCAAAGCAGTGAATAAAATATTTAATCATTGTAAACCAGGGAGGACAAAATTACTAGTTGTAAACACTCATGCTCCAAAATAAATATTATTAGTAGGTACTCGGATAGTACATGCCTTATTACGGTCAAAAATAACGCTTTCGACACGTGCTAATGGTTTGTATCGGTATAGACAATATTGACCCGTCGCTACCAAATCTAGCGACCTCTTACAACGAACAATAGCCTTGAATGGTGCAACACAGCTTTGAGAATTCTATCATAGGTATATGTACTTTTAACATATAGTCACGGTAAAGATATGGACAGTATGGAAACTAAGCCTGTTTGCGGACATAACTACCTACGCTCCGTTGAAGCAATAGGGCTGTCACTTTTAATGATATTGGTGTTGTTTTTTTTTTTACTTTTTTGTTCTATAGTGATCAATTATTGAATTTAATTAACTACCTAACTAGCTTACAATACAATTTAAATAGGTAGGTAATTTCATGGCTTTGGTTAATCTCAGCACTAAACGATAGTTTGAACACGAAACCATATAATATTTATACAACAACTTGTTATTACTAAATTATAGCTTTATATTAGATCTGTAACTTTTATAATTACGGTGGCGTAACCTTTGCAAGTTTTGGCGGGAGTAAGCGAGCCGAGTTTGGACGAAAATGTTTCGGGCGTTAGTTGGAGCGGGCGCGCGGTTGTCGCCGCACCACCTCGCGCGCGATTGCGCGCAGACAAGGCTCAAGGACTTTTTACACAAATACGTAATTATCAAACAAATAAACTACTGCTTAAAATAATCTTCCAATTGATTAAGTAATTGTTGTTATTGTATTTACACTTATTTTTAGCTGTTCTTTATTCGTAAACTGAGTTTTTTAAATTAAAAGTCTTTAGATAACTACCTAAACAGCTGGAGTAGGTATAATATTTAAAAACCCATTACATAAAAAATACCTATTGTTCATTTATATCTACAAATTATTAACAGAAAAATATTTTCGGCTGCTACGGCACGTTCGAAATTCTTTGTTTATTTATTATTAAATTTTGACTGCACTATCGTTTTAAGCACCCTCAAAAACCAGGAAAATGATACCCATGATGAAAAAAATTATAACTGTTGCAGCCGCCATCTTGGATTCATGTTTTGATTGCACTATCGTTTTTAGAACCCTCAAATACCATGAAAATGACACCCATGACGAAAAAATGATACCTGTTACAGCCGCCATTTTGGTTTTACGTTTTGACTGCACTATCGTTTTAAGCACTCGCAAATACCATGAATATGACACCCCTGACGAAAAAAATGATACCTGATGCAACCGCCATCTTGGATTCACGTTTTGACTGCATTATCGTTTAAAGCACCCTCAAATACCATGAAAATGACACCCATGACGAAAAAATGATACCTGTTACAGCCGCCATTTTGGTTTTACGTTTTGACTGCACTATCGTTTTAAGCACCTTCAAATACCATGAATATGACACCCCTGACGAAAAAAATGATACCTGTTGCAGCCGCCATCTTGGATTCACGTTTTGACTGCAGTATCGTTTTTAGCACCCTCAAATACCATGAATATGACACCCATGACGAAAAAAATGATACCCGTTGCAGCCGCCATCTTGGATTCACGTTTTGACTGCAGTATCGTTTTTAGCACCCTCAAATACCATGAAAATGACACCCATGACGAAAAAAATGATACCTGTTGCAGCCGCCATCTTGGATTCACGTTTCGACTGCACTATCGTTTTTAGCACCCTCAAATACCATGTAAATGACATCCATGACGAAAAAAATGATACCTGATGCAGCCGCCATCTTGGATTCACGTTTTGACTGCACTATCGTTTTTAGCACCCTCAAATACCATGAAAATGACACCCATGACGAAAAAAATGATACCTGTTACAGCCGCCATCTTGGTTTTACGTTTTGACTGCACTATCGTTTTAAGCACCTTCAAATACCATGAATATGACACCCATGACGAAAAAAATGATACCTGTTGCAGCCGCCATCTTGGATTCACGTTTTGACTGCAGTATCGTTTTTAGCACCCTCAAATACCATGGATATGACACCCATGACGAAAAAAATGATACCTGTTGCAGCCGCCATCTTGGATTCACGTTTTGACTGCACTATCGTTTTTAGCACCCTCAAATACCATGTAAATGACATCCATGACGAAAAAAATGATACCTGATGCAGCCGCCATCTTGGATTCACGTTTTGACTGCACTATCGTTTTTAGCACCCTCAAATACCATGAAAATGACACCCATGACGAAAAAAATGATACCTGTTACAGCCGCCATCTTGGATTTACGTTTTCTACAACTATTACACTATCGGCTTTAAATATCCTTATAACCGCCGCATCACAGTTAAAATATAATTAATTATGATCGCGGCCTTAAATCGAATAATAAAGATGATAAGTATAACAATAACAATAAATAAATCGTTCGCTCGCGACATTTTCGAAAAAAAAAAAAAATTAAACGCGACCACTCGTCTTGACACGCGTTACTGAGAGCACCGCGAGATCCCCCCGGAGCCTCGTCGGTGTGCATGTTTGTGTGAGTGAGCCCGTTTCGAACGTTTGTTCGTAGTTTCCGAACTGCTCTACATATATTTAAACTGTGTTAAAAGTCTTTAGATAACTACCTAAACAGCTGGAGTAGGTATAATATTTAAAAACCCATTACATAAAAAATACCTATTGTTCATTTATATCTACAAATTATTAACAGAAAAATATTTTCGGCTGCTACGGCACGTTCGAAATTCTTTGTTTATTTATTATTAAATTTTGACTGCACTATCGTTTTAAGCACCCTCAAAAACCAGGAAAATGATACCCATGATGAAAAAAATTATAACTGTTGCAGCCGCCATCTTGGATTCATGTTTTGATTGCACTATCGTTTTTAGAACCCTCAAATACCATGAAAATGACACCCATGACGAAAAAATGATACCTGTTACAGCCGCCATTTTGGTTTTACGTTTTGACTGCACTATCATTTTAAGCACCCGCAAATACCATGAATATGACACCCCTGACGAAAAAAATGATACCTGATGCAACCGCCATCTTGGATTCACGTTTTGACTGAATTATCGTTTAAAGCACCCTCAAATACCATGAAAATGACACCCATGACGAAAAAAATGATACCTGTTGCAGCCGCCATCTTGGATTCACGTTTCGACTGCACTATCGTTTTTAGCACCCTCAAATACCATGTAAATGACATCCATGACGAAAAAAATGATACCTGATGCAGCCGCCATCTTGGATTCACGTTTTGACTGCACTATCGTTTTTAGCACCCTCAAATACCATGAAAATGACACCCATGACGAAAAAAATGATACCTGTTACAGCCGCCATCTTGGTTTTACGTTTTGACTGCACTATCGTTTTAAGCACCTTCAAATACCATGAATATGACACCCCTGACGAAAAAAATGATACCTGTTGCAGCCGCCATCTTGGATTCACGTTTTGACTGCAGTATCGTTTTTAGCACCCTCAAATACCATGAATATGACACCCATGACGAAAAAAATGATACCCGTTGCAGCCGCCATCTTGGATTCACGTTTTGACTGCAGTATCGTTTTTAGCACCCTCAATTACCATGGATATGACACCCATGACGAAAAAAATGATACCTGTTGCAGCCGCCATCTTGGATTCACGTTTTGACTGCACTATCGTTTTTAGCACCCTCAAATACCATGTAAATGACATCCATGACGAAAAAAATGATACCTGATGCAGCCGCCATCTTGGATTCACGTTTTGACTGCACTATCGTTTTTAGCACCCTCAAATACCATGAAAATGACACCCATGACGAAAAAAATGATACCTGTTACAGCCGCCATCTTGGATTTACGTTTTCTACAACTATTACACTATCGGCTTTAAATATCCTTATAACCGCCGCATCACAGTTAAAATATAATTAATTATGATCGCGGCCTTAAATCGAATAATAAAGATGATAAGTATAACAATAAATAAATCGTTCGCTCGCGACATTTTCGGAAAAAAAAAAAAATTAAACGCGACCACTCGTCTTGACACGCGTTACTGAGAGCACCGCGAGATCCCCCCGGAGCCTCGTCGGTGTGCATGTTTGTGTGAGTGAGCCCGTTTCGAACGTTTGTTCGTAGTTTCCGAACTGCTCTACATATATTTAAACTGTGATATAGTTACCTACTTAAGATCAAGGTATGTCAACAATCATCAATCAACAAAGGAAGGGTTAGAAGTAAACCTCTTTAAAAAAGTCAGATTACTTCATAATAATATCTACTTCATAAAATTAATGGCTAGGAACATATTGTTATCTCCTGTTAACTCTGGACAGTTGCATTGCAAGAGAGGATGCAGGACTTAAGAAAAGGTTTTAAATCCGAATGGGGCTTAACAGCCAGTCTGTATTTTAGAGGACTACTTACATGTTTCAAATAGTCAGGTAGGTACGTATTTAATATGTAGCACTAAGTACTAAGGTCTGTCCATGACATTGCGGAAATATAAAATCGTGACAGCTATTCAAACGACTCGAAAGATTTATTCTGACAAATTATCACAAGGTAACGACCTGCATAGTAAATGATAAGTTTTAGGAATACGAATCCTAATTCTAAAGACGTCAAGAAAAAATACGTTTTCCTTAATAAAAAAACGACTATTTTTAAGTTAAGTACGATAACAACCTTAAGTTGAGTGCTCTTTTGTGCAGGTAAGTAATTACATCCTGCCTTCATTATTTTAAGGTCTTTTATTAAAAAGCTTTAAGCCATGCTTAGTTTGGTATTGGTGTATGTGTAACTTTTTAATAGTATCTATGAAATGTTACTTTTGCAGTGCTATAATAATATGCCATGTTCAGTGGGCATATCTTTCATCGGAGGTCTTAAAAACATGTACGGTGTGCCTATTGGGAAATATATCGCATATTGATAAATGGGTCCTTGTCCTTATGCCTTTAGTTTTATGTAAATACATAGGCTTAGGAAATACTTAGCCTCAATTCTGTATTCAGAAAGCCACCGTTAGTAACTGAGGTTAACCCGCTGACTTAGGTACTATGACATGCAACTTTTTATGCTTTGAAAACTTTCCGCAAGGTTTTACGATCGAGTAGGTCGTGGACGCTTCTAAGTATTTAAATTAGGAATTAAGATTAAATTTTCTTTTTATCTCATATGGAATATTCCTAAGTCATTTCATAAATCTTTTATAAAAAAATGTTTAAGACCATAGAGAGAAAAAAAAATTGTAAGTGGAAATCTTGAAGCTTTATCATTCAATAGATACGTGATTGCGTGATCAAGTTTACGACAAACAACACAATGTTTCAGGAAGTTGGTCCTCCCTATTGTTGTGGACAACACTATAACATGAATCACCTATTTACGTTATAAATTAACAGCCTAGAACGTGATAATTAGATACGGCCTAAAAAACTATCGTGTACGCTTTTTTATCGTGATTGGTTGAATATTTTTTTGTGATTTTATTTCTTATCGCTAGAAAGAGAATTCATTCAATAGCTGGCAGGTAAACTAATAACTTCCTGCTTTAAAAAAGCTTAATGTGATTCAGATATCATTCGAACGCATCAGTACCGACACATGTAGGTAGGTAATAGGTACCTATCGGTAATCATAATTATTGATAATGCAGTTGATGCATTATTAATAATGTATTCAGTATTTGTAAATAATTATGCATAATTTTATATGAATTACATTTTCCCTCTTCCTTCCTTACGTACCCATTTATGAAATGATGTATGTAATTCAGTATTATTTACGATTCAGCTATAAAAATATATCGTGATACAATTAATTTTAGGCATAATATTTTAATACATATACCTAACAAAAACAAATGTTAACCGAACCGTAAGGTTATGCGAAACTTTTGAAGGACGAATTCATGCAAATACCACTTAATTTAAGTATGAGCTACGACGCTCAAATTATACCTAAACAGTACAAAAAAAAATAAACATGCAGATTATGGTAATCGAATTAAAACTCAAATCGCCTTGAAACTCAAAGATTAAAACTTTATTTTTTTGGACCTTTTTCCTACAAAAAAAAAGAAAACAAAAACATGTTCCATTTGTACTTACGCCAGGTTCGCCACAGTTGAGCAATTGCGCGAAGGGGTCATTGGGCTTCAGAGTGAATTTGCCCACGATCTTGTCTCCCTGACGGGCCTGCAGCAGCAGTCCACGGATGGTGTTAGAGGGAGCCTTGCCGCTGATCACCACTTCCATAGGTGCACCGGCTTTTACAGTCTGTAGGAATGAAAATTATACTTAGAACAAGCTCCAAAGGTATTATTGCTTTTATGACAATATCTTCTGATTTCGATTCCAATCTTGCTAATGCATTCTCTTTAAATTCTTCTAAACAGTCTGCCTGCGGAAAGTTATTAGTGAATACCAATATAAAATCATCATCATCCTCTGAGACTTTTTCCCAACTAAGTATGTTGGGGTCGGCTTCCAGTCTAACCGGATTCAGCTGAGTACTAGTGCTTTACAAGAAGCGACTGCCTATCTGACCTCCTCAACCCAGTTACCCGGGCAACCCCTTGGTTAGACTGGCGTCAGACTTACTGGCTTCTGAATATCTACCGATATAAAATAGAACCAAGTATTTATATGATACCACAGATTACACTAATGATACCTATATCAATTCAGGCAACATGATGACTAAAGTAAGTATAAGTACCCTACGATCTAATAAAGTTTAAACTTGTTTGAGGAAAAATACCGTAAAGTTTTTCTAATATAATTCTGCTAGCATATAGGTAAGTGCTTAAGTACTTAAAATAGCTGACATTTTACTCACTAGCTTAAAAATTGAAAGCACTCGCTTGGGAAAATGTATGAAACACGCTACATGAGAGACACCCGACCGATTTGCCATTCAACTTCGAGTAAATCGATAATTTCGCATTTTCACAGAAAGGTCACTTCACACGGGGACGTCTTTCAATTCAACTTGCAAAGATAAAGCTTAGTAACTAGGCATATCTATGCAGTTAGGATTTCGCATGTAAGTATCTGTGTTATCTAAGTTTATTATATTATCTATGTTACTAAAACTATTAAAATAATACATTAAACTCGTTTTATTTCGTATAACTACGCGGAAAACCAACTCACGTGCAGTGCAGAATCAATTAATCCCAATATTATATTTACTTTTCACTGACATGTTTATTACGTTTGCATAAGTAAGTTAATGTAACCACATCAGAATCCATTTACTTCACAAAGCATGAAAAAATCTGGGAAGCAATTTAGAGCGCGCGCACACCGAGACTTTTTAGTCGGCCGATATTTTTGATGAGTTCAGAGATGAGACAAGCTTCTATCGAGGTTAATGAGGTGTAAGTATCTTCATTGATAGAGATTTTTTCCCTTCATATCAACGGTACCAGAATACCAATATTCTTGTTTTTTTTTTTTTATTTCGAACTATAAATAGTACCTATGAACAGGTAATTCAATGTAACATAATTTTTATTTACACTCTGATCAACTTTCTTTGCCGATTTGAGATTACCTTTAACCAATCCTAATTTCGCAATACTTTTTTCAACGTGGATCCAAAGTCCGATGTTTAGCAAGTCCCTACTAGAATATGACCAGAATTTAGCAATATATTCTAGTTTATATATGACTTACCTTAGTGCTGGTGGTGATCGTGTAAGGGGAGGGGGAGGACTGCGCTGGCACCGGGTGCTTAGGCACCATGTCTTGGCAAACGCTCTCCGGAGCACCGGTGGAGTAGGCATTGGCGGCCGCCACCAGGGACACAGCCAGAACTACGTAGGAAGCCCACATGTTGATTCTTTCTGAAAGAGATGTTTTGTTTTAATATTATCGTCATCATCATCTTCCTGCCCCTAGTGTGTTTATCATTTATCTGGATTTTTGGATAACGTCTTATGAATGAAGGTTTAGCTTGAAAGTTAGCATAAAACGTGGCTATTTTTATTACGAAACCCAGTAACTAGGTGCCACAAGAACTTTAGGATTATGATTGGGATGTTCACAAGTGTTCAGTGTGACTGCAGCAAGCTTATTTTAGCCTTGGTCAATTGACACTTAAGTACAGCGTCTATTGACCCACAGTAAAGTATATTTACCAGTATTTTCATTGCTAACAGGAATGTGAAACATTGAAAATTCATAGAACCTGAATGTGACAGACTCTGGACTCAGGGATTCCCTAGTAGTCGATGTTTCAAGCTAGAGCACATTGGTTTACTTAGAATATACCTAAGTGGAATAAAAACATGTCAAATAATATTGTCATAGAGTGCTTTCGCAATATTTGTTGTACCGGCAATCATTCTGATTTTCGGAACAACTCGAAATTTCGAGCACCACTTTAAAAAGGACGTTGTCTCTTTGTGGAAAATAACACGCCTTTTTAGTAAGACCTCATCAATCCAACCTTTACCTATGTCATACTTAACATTTACAAGTTTTTCATTGATCATTTTGATTCGTTGTATAAATCATTAAGCTTAGGCCATGACTATAATGATTGATGCGCATAATTTTAGATACGTACAAAAACATCGTTGATTCCATCCGAAGCTAAGTCGAAATAAATGCAAAGTAAACGAAAGCGGGTCATGGTCCTTTCGGTTCTTCAGATCTCAAGCTCTTGCAAAGCTACGGCTCGGGGACAGGTTCCCCACAAACGTTCTGACGTAACTTAACGATCAACAAACTTTGTCGACGCACGCTTGCATAAATATCGTAAAATAAATAAAACCAACACAACAGGTACCGTTAATATGTCAATTATGAAATTACTCATGATCGTTTGTTCATTATTTTGTTCGACAAAGAGATTGATAAACAAAATTAACCCTTAAGAATCAAAGCACTGAGGAAGTAGTAGTAATTGGTCCTTATGAATGTAAAAGGAAGGATAAAGGAAGTAAGTATTACGACCGGAATCTTTTAAATTGCTTAAGTTCAGTATCTTTTGAAGAGTTAATTTTATTACAAAGTTCAAACATCAAACTTGCATCAACCAATTACTTGTTAAGTCATTATTTGTCAAGAAAACGCATTCAAGACCTATGCAATATTGATGCATTTCGCAAATTGAATAAACGATCGTGTCATGTTTCTCTTTAAAAGTATAGAGGTATAACCTTTTGCGACAGACGTGCAGTGCAACATCATCCAATTAGAGTCGACCTGAGTATCGGTATTTAGCAAGAAGGCCTAGGTTAAACAATGACGCAGAAAGGACATCGATCTGTGTTGTAATTATTGTCCACTATCATGCCGAACAAACTAATGCTATTGCCTTTTACGTTAAACAAACATTGCTTGAGATGACCAAGCAATTTGCATTTGAAGCAAGCATGAATTTGAAATATCGTGCAGTACGTTCCTAGTTCCAAAATATAATCTATCTTTTATATTTTCAATCTAAGAGATCATTATTGTTAGAAAAGCTCAAGTCATAGTAAATTTTAACTTTACACAGAACGTACATTTCAAGTAAGATTTAAAATTAGGCTGATGAATATGCAATTTAGAAGGCAAACATTATAATTATTTTGTCTTTGAGGAATGATGATGTAAAACACAATTAGATAAAGGTCTACCTAATATATTTCGATTTTGAAAGCATAAATTCAATTTATTCTGTCCTTTAGTCTATTTTCATATTTTATTTAAATAAATGGCTTCTTGACGCGTGCATCTCATTTACTATTTAAGAAATATTGGTTTTGAATAAATAAATACTTCGCTGACGTTGGCATACATTTTGGAAACATGCTAATCAGCTGATATCGAAACAATATTACAAAATTCACATAACTAATTTTAAAAGACATCAATAAATATTTATTTATCGTAACTTTGTCAAGTTTACATGCTTTATTTGTGTAAATTGACAATGAAGACACTTTATGACAATAGGTATAATGTTAATCATAAATTATTGTTATTGTTAATAAATAAATAATAAAATAACTTAAATAATTACCTTTGATTTATTTCAAAAGCGCGCGCACCGCTTGCTTCGGCTAGTGTGTGAACGGTTACAAACAGAAAAGTTGGTAACTTGCAAGTTATATAGGTAACGCAACCATAGCCAATATGGAAGGGCAAGAAGGCCAAAGATTAAGCGGCAGAAGGCGTTATTCAGCTCCGTTGATTTTTTTCTCCATCGATACAAAATCTTTTTGGTTTTGTAATGTCACTAACAAAATAAATAAAATGTGGGTAACATGAAAAATATATAGTTTTTGACTACCTGATATTTTTTTGGAAATTCTACCCAAATTAAAGGTAAGTAGGTAAACTTTTATTTTTTACATAAGAGTGGATCAACAGATTTTTAGTACCTTCCTACCTGTAGCATTTGAAAATAAAAATTGCTTTTGAAAAATATTTCTAATATTCTATCCATTCTGCCTTGCCAGCACACATCATCTTTTTTACTATTTTTTAATATCACTTGAATATAAATTAAAGTTACAGTTAAAGGTTACTTGTAGGTACGAAAAGTGATGGTTTTTGAATTAAGTCCTTAAAAGAAACAAAAATAGGGGCTCGTAAATTTTTTATTGTTTATAGAAACGTGGGAACCCTTCTTTTATATTTTTTAATCTTTGTGTATTCCACGCTCAGCTAAGATTATGAAGGCGAGCCCTGTAGGTATATAGGCGTGTCCTATTTAATTTATGTTAATTTGTAAGGAAAACCATATTTTTTATAACTTTTTCGTACATGTAGTTCAACATTATCAAAATAGCATGATCTAAGTAAATCGTTATTGCAGGTTACGTATGTTTTTATGAGAAAAAAAAGAGCAATACGAGTTTCCTCGATGTTTTCCTCAAATTTATTAATTTTTGCTTTATAGTTAATGATAAAACCCGCATCTTTAGATTCCTAGAATGTTTAGAAATCTGTAGGTAATACATGTTTCAGTGACATAACATCGAATTATAGGTACCAAAATAATATGTAACTTTTATATTTTTTTATATTACAGAAGCTATCCTGGTGGGATTAGTATTTAGTTTTTTATCAAGAAAAACATAAATGTTATTAAAACAACTGTTTACATTCAAAGTGTAGAGTAATTTTGAGAAAAACTGTGAACTGTAAGAAGTAGGTAGGTTTACAATCATCCCAAAGCCGAAGGTACGACTTTAACTTTAACGATTTGAAGGCACCTGAATAAGAACTCGTTCTTCCTGGTTGTTTTAGATTTAATTTGATTATGGCGATGATACCATGAAAGATAATTGTGATGAGTTAATGTCAATTTATGCCAAATCAAGCATCTGTTTTCCATGAAGGGCTGAGACGAGTTGTTTATTTACCGTCTAATTAGAAATGTAAAGACATCCTCTGCGTTCTCACAAGTATGATGAAGGAATCATAATATTTATTTTCCACAATGATAACGTACATATTTTTTTACTAACAATGATACATTATTTCGTCATTTCAAGTATGTCGCGTCATGGTGCTAACAAAATCCCCATACAAAATATGAATTGAAAATATCATCATGAAAAATAGGGAACTACGCGAGTAAGGACTACGCGGCGTTCCGCGTAGGCGGGAAACTTGCTACGCCATGTCAACTACGTATATACTACGAAGCATGACCTATTTTTTGCAACGTGACATTTCAACAATAAAATTCGAGAAATTTTGCTACAAGATGTACTTAGGTACTGGTAAATAGAGATTATGTTTCAAATCTAGTCACAACGGTTTTGCTATTGTCGTTTTCATCCCTACTAATCTATACTTATAATAAATCTGTAGAGAGGTCAATTCTGTACATTGAATATATTTCCAAAATAACTATTAGGGGGTGATTAGTGATCGATACTGATGCCAAAAATGCAATCAGTAAAATTTTTGTCTGTCTGTCTGTCTGTCTGTCTGTCTGTCTGTCTGTATGTTCGTTATGGAAACGAAAACTACTTGACGGATTTCAATGAAACTTGGTACAATGATTCTTCGTACTCCTGGGCAGGTTATAGGATACTTTCCATTACTCTACGGTCAATAGGAGCAGAGCAGTGAAGGTAAATGTTGGGAAAACGGGAGAAGTTACTCCATTTTTTATGCTTCCGTCGCGTGTGCAGCCTTAATGGTTAAAGCTAAACAGAAACAATGTATGACGGAAATTTTCTACTTAAAATGATGTAAAAAATATACCTTGACAGTATATGTCTATCTTTTATGCTTGGCTCACAATAACACGTTTAACTCTCTTTGCACAAAGTCCAAATCTAACGCGGACGAAGTCGCTGGCAGAAGCTAGTGCCTAATAATATTATAAATGCGAAAGTAACTCTGTCCGTCTGTTACGCTTTCACGTCTAAACCACAGAACCGATTTTAATAAAATTTGGTACAGAGATAGAGTTGACCTTGAGAAAGAACATAGGATAGTTTTGATCCCGGACTTTTGAAGAATTCTCTTGGAAACGCGATATAACCGATCTAATAATAGGTAGGGACCTATTCTATTCCATTGGGATTTTTCACCGACATACGAGGCATTTTTATT
Source organism: Helicoverpa assulta (assembly GCA_963856015.1). Classification (NCBI taxonomy): domain Eukaryota; kingdom Metazoa; phylum Arthropoda; class Insecta; order Lepidoptera; family Noctuidae; genus Helicoverpa; species Helicoverpa assulta. The sequence continues at coordinate 5,149,835 of CAWLCW010000008.1, forward strand.
TGGGTACCTATAAGTAATGAAGTATATCTAAATACATAAATCGATGCGCTGTTCAACAGAGTTCCTATAAAATCTCAATGAAACTGGTTCGATTCCCGTAATTATTAGTTCTTTGTGTAAAACATCCTCGTCAACATCTGACTAACGTGTTTCCCTAAGAACTGGCATGAGTAAGGTATGAAGAACTCTTACGATTGCTCAATTGGTACCTAATTGCAATTTCCTGTACCTACTGCAACCTCAAGTGTTCAGGAAAATAAGCGCAAAAAACAAAGACTTTTGCGCCTGGGACAAATGCAGGCGAAGTTATAAACAACAACAGATGTGTCAGGCATAGAACATACCTAATAGGTGAATTCCCTTGCAATAATAGAAGCGAGGTATAAAACCTGTGACAATGAGTTTCCCCAAGCCTGGAAAGAAGCCACAGTCATCGGCATACCCAAACCAGGCAAACCTAAATCGGAGCCTTCGAGCTACAGACCGATTAGCCTCCTCACCTCTCTCGGCAAAATCTATGAGAGACTTATTCATAAGCGTCTCAAAGATTATGTCGAGAGAAAGAGCCTTATTCCTAACGAGCAGTTTGGATTTAGAAACCAACACTCGTGTGTCCACCAAGTGCACCGTATCGTTGAGGACGTAAGCGTTGGGTTCCAACGTAAACTCCCAACGGGGGTGCTCTTCTTTGACATAGCGAAAGCCTTCGACAAGGTCTGGCACAATGGCTTAATATATAAGCTATACCAACTAGGAGTGCCGGATCGTCTCGTACTCATCCTGCGAGACTTTCTGTCGAACCGCACCTTTCGTTACCGCATCGGCAAGTCACTATCTGACCCACACCCGATCACAGCGGGAGTCCCTCAGGGCTCTGTCATCTCCCCACTCGCCTTCTCGCTGTACACGAGCGATATTCCCAAGTCCCAAAAAGTAAAACTCGCACTCTTCGCTGATGACACGGCCATATACTATACAGGCCGTGACATTAAAACCATCGCCCGAACCCTCCAGGAGGCAGTCAATAGCTTAGCTGACTGGTTCTGGAAGTGGAGAATCGAAGTGAACCCGGACAAAAGCCAGGCGGTGCTGTTCAGTAGACCACGCCACAAGCCTGGCACTCCTCCCCCTGTCACCATGAACGGCAAGCCCATTCCTTGGAAAGAGCAAGCCAAATATCTAGGAGTAATCCTAGATAAACATCTCACGTTCGCTCCACACATCAAAGCGGCCCGCGGCAGAGCCGCCTTCGCTATGAGCCGCCTCTACTTCCTGACCAATGCGTCAAGTAAGTTAGCTCTCAAAGCTAAACTGCGCCTTTACACAGGTGTGATCCGTCCCATCATGACGTATGCGGGAGCCATCTTTGCCCACGCAAAACCCCGCTTCATCCACAGAATGCAGACCCTGCAGAACAAGTATTTCCGTAGAATAACCGGTGCGCCCTTCTACGTTCGTAACGAAATGTTACACGTCGATCTCAAAGTGCCTACCGTGGCGCAATTTCTCAAACGCCTTACCAAGCGTCACTTCGACGGTGCAGTCAAGCACCGCAATCCACTGATCGTATCGGCCGTCCAATACGAACCTTCGCGGATGAGTAAACTCCGCCGGCCAAGACACACCCTGACCCTTCCTGACGACCCCATCACAGTGCTCCAAGAGAGCCGTAGGGACACTAGCACTCTCAGGAAACAAAGACACATCCGAAAACTTCCGAAACCTCGCCGTCGAGGTACGCGTACGCGTAGAAAGTCAAACTCCCCCCCCCGACCCTTGCTTAGCCAGCCCGCGTAGCTGAGCGTTAAAGTTAAAACGCCCCTTAAATTATGACCCAGCCTGTCCCTTTGCTGTAGTCAGCGACGCCCTAAGCCGAGGCTCGTACCCCACAGGGGGTGCCCTTAGCGCAGTCGCTTAGTTTGTAAGCTTTTTTGCCCCTGGCTGGAGGCCTTAAACTCTAGGCATCCACAGGGATTTGACCGGTTAAGCAGTAAACAGCCTCCTAGGCTGAACTGCGAGATGCCATTCAAAAAAAAAAAAAAAAAAAAAAAAAAAAAAAAAAAAAAAAAAAAAAAAAAAAATTGCTTGGTAGGTAGTCATTGTAGGCATTTCATTAAGCAAGTTACTTTTAAAATACCAATAAAAGTTAAATGGTAAAATAATATTTTTATACCTACGTTATTTTATTGGAACCCTATCAAATAAAACCACCTAATATCCAATAAAACCCTATCATAGGGTCACGCAGTTTTTCAGAACATCAATACTTAGGAACATTAGTTGAAGGATGGTCAGTATGGAAACTAATCTAAGCTTCACGAGAAAGGTATGTTAGGCGGCGTTCTTGGGATAGTTTACCCCTTTTCAACCGACTTCAAAAAAAGGATTTCTCAAAGACGCCTGGACCTATTTCAAAAATTCTTTTTTTATTTGAAAGGGTATGCTTGTCATTTGGTCCCATCGTCATCAGATCAGGATCTGATTTATTTATTTATTTATTTAACTTTATGCAACAAAAATATCACATAGGCGGACTTAATGCCATAGGCATTCTTTCCAGTCAACCTTAGGGTGATGCAGAGAAAAACATGGTAGGTGCATTAGAAAATAAAACGAAAACTTAATGATGAATAAAACACTAAATACATACAACAATATTAATACAAATAACAATAAATACATACATACATATATACATATAATATACCAATAAATTATTATGATGATGATTCTGCCAACGATTTCTTGAGCAAGTACTTCCGCACAGCACTCTTGAAAGATTGTTTGCTGGGTGACTTCCTGGTTTCTGAGGGCAGCGCATTCCACAGAAGAATAGCTTGAATGTGAAAAGAAGAGTGGATAGTGTCAGAGGTATGAGAAGGACAGTGAAGAAGAAGATTGTGAGAAGAGCGAAGATTTTTGGAATGACCGGAGCAACGGTATTGAAAATGGGGAATTAGATACGAGGGGGGAGTAGGAGAGTTAAGTAAAGAGTAAAGGGTCGTCAAGGCACGCATCGATCTTCTCTGACGAATGGACATCCATTTCAATTGCGTCCTATACTCAGAAACATGATCGTACTTCCGCAGGTTGAAGACGAATCTTATGCAGTTGTTGATGAGCCGATCAAGCTTGTTGAGCAAGTCCTCATTGAGGTCGTAGTAACACACGTCTGATCTGATGGTGGAAACCCTGATAAATCGAGGGCATCTCTTGAAAATTGTAGGCGAGCATGGGGTAAAAACTTGACACTCAGGCGTATGCCTCAAAGCACTATTCAATAGTGAAGGTTTGAAGCTGACCTGATGATGGAGACCAGAGAGGGTCGAGGGAACTCAACAACTGAATTTGTAAATTACCTCGTGTTTGGGCTTATATTATTGATATTGACGAGACCTTTGCAACAGTGAAGGTTTGCAGCTGACCTGATGATGGAGACCAGAGAGGGTCGAGGGAACTCAACAACTGAATATGTAAATTACCTCGTGTTTGGGCTTATATTATTGGTATTGACGAGACCTTTGCAACAGTGAAGGTTTGGAGCTGACCTGATGATGAAGACCAGAGAAGGTCGAGGAAACTCAACAACTGAATATTTACATATTATATTATATAATACCTCGTATTTGGGCTTAAATTATTTGTATTGATGAGAACTTTCCACTGATACGGATAGTGACAGCTATTCGTATCACTGAAAAGCTGTAAATAAAAAACTTTTTTACAAAAAAATTAAACCGACTTCCCAAAACACTAAAAAGCCAAAAAAAAACTAATTTTAGGTGCATCGGCCTAGAAGTCGGTGGCAAAATTAACTGAGGAACATCCATAAGACACCGACTTCTAGGCCGATGCACCTAAAATTAGTTTTTTTTTTGGTTTTTTAGTGTTTTGGGAAGTCAGTTTAATTTTTTTTAGCATACTAACAAGTATCCTTGAAGAGAAGGTAAATGAAGTAAAAAAAAAAAATAAGATATTTTTCGTTAGTAAACCTTTTTCTTTAGAAGAGAAAGAAGTTCTTGCCCTGACAAAACTGGGACCCTTTGTTTATTCCCAGTTTTCAATATATCAACCGTATTACCCTTTACGTATATTATAGTACCTAAACCAAAACTGAAATAATACACAGAAACTGAAACAAAGCGCCCTCTATTGTTAATCGTACGCACTAGTTACGCTGCTTGTTACCTTCGTCGTTTCTGCGTCTGTCTTTCGGCCCCACATTTGCTTTGCTCCGAACTGATATCCAGGACATTCTGATGATGTTGTTTTGGTGTCGGTACACAACCTATTTTGCCTGTACATCGCACTTAATATAGGTAGTCATAGTATACTATAGTAAGTGCGATGCACGGGTACTCATCGGTTGTAACGTCTTGACCATTGAAAACTCCAAATTTCGATGTCGCATTAGATATATTTTTCATGTTACGGCTTAATCCCGGTAAAATGACAAAAAATAATAACATATGTAGATAAAGCTTTAACATTTCTTCGTTTAAGCGGATAACAATGTACGAGTGGCTGCCTAGTGCAATATATCGATGCGTCGTAAAAAATAAATTGAATTTTATGTTTTATAGCAGTGCCCCACGTTCAAGAAACTACTTTCCGCATCTGAGTAAAAAGTACCTAGTCTATCCTTTTCTATCCGCTATGTATCAGTCAAAGTAGGTACCGCCAAAAGACTTTTATATATCCATATTAGCAAAATTGTGTTTCTATTCTATTCTAAAAAAAAAATAGTAGGTACAGCCGTTCCAAACACACAGGAACAGATAGACAGACCGTGGTTACCGGTGTGTACCGAACATAATCAGTGGCGGATTTACAAATTTGCCGCTAGTAGGCCATAAAATTTTTGCCGCCCCTAATGATCATCTAATGATTGTGAACTTAATGATATTTCTGTCAGTTACTAGATTATTTTTGAAACCCGCTATGTACCGAAGAGTTTAATGTTGACCTAACAAGTTTATTTGACAGCGACTTTAAAGCGTAAAATCTCTGTAAGAATTCCTTGAAATCGGTTCATTCGTTCGGATGCTATGATCAGTGGCAGCGTAGCATCGGGTGCACCCGGGGCGGACTACCTATCAGTGGCGGAGTAGCATCTGGTGGCACCCGGGGCGGACTACTTATTGAGCACCCCAAAAAAACTATTTTGTTGTTTTTTTTACTCACGTAGTAAAAAAAAATCCTACAGTGAGCCCAGAAATTTTCGAGATTTAGGACACAAAAGAACCCAAATTTTTTAACAAAAACTGTAAATTAATCCGCGAGCATAGCGAGCGCGAAATTTTTGAGTTTTTAACACAAAAGTACCCAAACAAGATTGAAAAAAGCCCTGTACAGTGAAGAAGCCGCGAGCGTAGCGAGCGCGAAATTTTTTATTTTTGGGACGCAAAAAGATATCTAAAGAAATGAGAGAAAACTGCTGTGAAGAGTAGGCCGCGAGCGCAGCGAGCGCGAAATTTTTGAGTTTTGGAACACAAAAGTACCCAAACAAGATTGAAAAAAGCCCCGTACAGTGAAGAAGCCGCGAGCGTAGCGAGCGCGAAATTTTTGATTTTTGGGACGCAAAAAGATTGTATCTAAAGAAATGAGAGAAAACTACTGTAAAGAGTAGGCCGCGAGCGCAGCGAGCGCGAAATTTTTGAGCTTTGGAACACAAAAGTACCCAAACAAGTTTGAAAAAAGCACTGTCCAGGGAAGAAAACGCGAGCGCAGGGAGCGCGAAATTTTTTATTTTTGGGACGCAAAGCCGACCCCAACATAGTTGGGAAAAGGCTCGGAGGAGGACGCAAAAAGTTATCTGAAGAAATGAGAGAAAACTATTGTAAAGACTAAGGCGCGAGCGCAGCGAGCGCGAAATTTTTGAGTTTTGGAACACAAAAGTACTCAACCAAGTTTGAAAAAAATACCACTGGAAAGTGAAGCAGCTGCGACCGTAGCGAGCTCAAAATTTTTTGAGATTTGGGACGCAAAAGTCTTCCACCTCCGCTTACAAATAGCGCCTTTACAACTTAGAAAAAACCACAGTAAAGTGAATTTTTTAAATTGTTATTTTTGAGGACTGCAATTTAACTCTGAATTAAGCACAAATAAAAAGAATGCGTGACTGAAGCGAGCGTTATATAGTTGTTTTTGCTACTGTGAGGAATTTGAGGAATTAAATTAAGTAATCAATACATACCTCTAGTATAAAACAAAGTCGCTTTCGCTGTATGTCCGTATGTATGCTTAGATCTTTAAAACTACGCAACGGATTTTGATGCGGTTTTTTTTAATAGATAGAGTGATTCTTAAGGAAGGTTTGTATGTATAATACATGTAAGTACCACGGGCGAAGCCGGGGTAGTGCCGACTCGACGTCTTGCGCATGCACTGTTGTAGTTTTGTTTAAAATTTGAATAGCATGCAGTGACTGGTAGTGAACCTAGGCTTTGCAGATTAGAATGGCACCCTCAGTAACTTGTCCCTTCTGCCTGTGCCATCCTGGTAGTGCAGATATGTGCCGACTGAGATGGCAGCCTCCGAGACGTGGTGCCCAGGGCTGACCGCCCACAGGAAGATCCTGTGTTACGAGTTTTTTATTTTACTTTTATTGAAACGCTATTGGAATATTTTAAAATTCATGATCACATAAGTAAGTACCTAAGGATATATTACAGTGCGTTTATTAATCGTTTATTTATATATGGATTGTGTAAAAAAAAGCAAAATTTTGCCGCCCCTCTAAATCTGCCGCTCTAGGCACTGGCCTACTTGGCCTATTGGTAAATCCGCCACTGAACATAATACCCACACTTATTATGCGCTCAGTAAAAAGTTTTCTAATATTGAAAACAGACACTAGGTATCTAATTTTATTAATTCTTAAGTACCTACCTAAGTATTGATTAGCTCCCGCCCCCGGTTTAACCCGCGCTCCGAGGAAAAGATTCCTTTTAATGAAAGTTAGCCTATTGTTTTATTTGTTTCAGTAGTTTTAAAGGTTTTATTTACATACCTACATACAAATCTTTCCTGTGTAAAATAAAAGTGTAGATAAAATTGCTTATTTTTTATTTCGTCAGCTCGCTATGGTCAAAGGAAAACATTCTTTACAAAATAATTTCTATCCTTATCGCAAATACCAAAAATATCATTAACATGTATTTTTTATGGCAATTATATTTCTAATAAATAATTATTTGGCCTCATGGATTTTAGCGGAGAAAAGATTTTAGCTAAAAAGACATGGCTGCCAATAATTGGTACAAAAAAAAACATGAGCGTGTTCCAGTACAAATGTATTTGAGAACAGTATGTGAAGCATGTGAAAAACTTATAATCTGATTAAATAATGTAATCAAATATGTTTTCATAAATTCACAACTAAAAATCTACCTTTAAAATACGTAAGAGTTTTTTTTATTTGATAAACGGTTTACAATGCATCTATTCGTACAACTTCTTATAGTCACATAGCTATGAATGCTTTGCAACCGTTTTATAGTGAACTGGAACGTGATGACTTTTTTTTTCATAACTTGTCATAATACCGCGATTCTAGACTTCAAGCGGCCTAGTTTGTCTATGCTTTAGTTATATTTTCGGTGTGGTGGTCGATTTATCAATATTTTTCCTACAATTTGTTTTCGCAATATAGGCGGGAACCTGTTGTTTTCAATAAAACTCAGTAACAATGAGCGTGGAAGAGGATATTATGAAAATACAAAAGAAATTGACTAAGATGATATCGGCGGATGGCACGGTGGGTCTAATATTTTAGGAATCGAAATTATTGACCTGAGGACATTTTCCGCCTAAAAATTATCTTTAAATAACCGCGACAACTCTCCTAAACAAGTTCAACTGAAATATGTGGCCTACATTTAGCTAACTTCCTAATATTCGTGTGTACTGGTTATTGTTTTATTTTTATAGCACCGGACGCTATGCTTAGATACTGGTCCAATTAGAAATGATCGAGCTAACGAGTGTATTTTTTGTTTTAGGGTCAAGAAGAAGCATTAGATCTGCTGAAAACCCTTCAGACAATGGCTATCAACTTGGATGTATTGACGAAAACAAGAATAGGCATGACAGTGAACAATCTTCGTAAATCTAGCAAGGATGAAGAGGTAATATCTTTATGCAAAACTCTGATTAAAAACTGGAAAAAGTTCTTGTCAACGCCAGGAACACCTGGAAAAGACAATGGCAGCTCCTCTAAATCTAAAAAGGATGGTAAGGATAAAGATAAGAAAGACGACAAGGAAAAAGATAAGAAGCTGCCAGCTTCATTCCCTCCATCAAACACCACTGATGCTGTGAGGCTCAAGTGTAGGGAACTTCTTACACAAGCCCTCAAAGTTGATGGTGAGAACCCAAACGCATGCGGCAGCCCGGAGGAACTTGCTGAAGAATTAGAGGAATGCATTTATGGAGAGTTTAAGAATACTGATATGAGATACAAGAACAGAGTACGCTCAAGAGTGGCCAACTTAAAAGATCCAAAAAATCCAACACTGCGTACAAACTTCCTCAATGGCTGCATTTCCGCATCTCGACTTGCAAAGATGACCCCGGAGGAAATGGCAAGTGATGAAATGAAGAAACTTAGAGAGAAGTTCATTAAGGAGGCTATTGATGATGCTCAGCTGGCCACAGTACAAGGTACTAAGACTGAGATGCTCAAGTGTGGTAAATGCAAAAAGAAGAATTGCACATATAACCAGTTGCAGACCAGAAGTTCTGATGAACCGATGACCACATTTGTGCTCTGTAATGAGTGCGGCAATCGCTGGAAATTCTGTTAAGACTGCTTTTAACCATCCCCAGGTGACTAGAGTACCCTACACAATATGATACTGTATTGTATCAGTATAATATTACATTTTATTATGAATTATGGTTTCTGTTTTTGCTATTCTAACACCTTACTACTGTCATTGACTATGGAATCATGTTTAGTAGATAAGGTGATCTTAGTTTAAAACTTAAATAAATGAATCTGCTTTAAGTGAATTTAACTATATTTTATTTATTTTATAGTTATTAAATAACCCTTTAGTATGAAAATGTAATTTTAACTAGAGATATGAAAATGAAACTGCTAGTTCATTGAATAATCATATATGTATTTATAAAACATTTTGCACAACAGGAATGTGTCCTTTAGGACAAACCTAAAGTATATAAAACTGGCACTATATAAACTATGATTACACTTATTCTTACAATATGGTAGGTATAAATTATTATCCAGTGTTCCTAAAATATTAATCAGCAATTTATTCATAAAAATATTGAGTCTCCTATCCTCTGATTGTCTAAATAAACAAAAGTAATATTGTCTATTACAATTACTCACAAGTTTATGATAGTAAAATATATTATTAGTCTTGATTTAAATGTGTGTATGATTTTTTAACAAATCAATCAATCAATGTATTTATTTTAACAAATCTTGCATATTTAAAACAGCTTTAGCAATTTTGAAGGGGTTTTACTCAACATTATCTATATAAAAAAAAACCCTTTATTTGTGGTAACATTAAAAATAACATATCTCTTATATTCTTTTTATGTTATAATGATTTTATATGATAGCAGCCCAATTGCGCTTTTTTGTAATTTTGCCTTTTTGTATTTTCATAATATCCAAAATGGCCAGAAATGTTATAATCTAATATGGCAAGCTATGCTTTGGTGAACATCAACATTTTTCATTTGGCTTAGGCTAAAACTATTCTTGTTATGAACAACCTTTAAATCTAATTAACCTATAATTATAGTAGCCATTATTATTCAATAAGAATATTTTATTCTACCAATAATCCAGTTTTAATTTTAACAAATATCTTTTCATCATTACAAGCAAAACTCTTGTTTTGCATGTCTAATTTGAGATCAACTGATTCACTGCCTTCTTCTAACTTGGAAATGGTAAAACTAACATCTTGGTTAGCCACAAAACATTCAGGAGTTTGAGCCTTGTGGTAGTTGAAGTGAGTCTTGAGATGTTCGCGGAGGAAGTGTGACTGCACGACCACTAGGTCACAATAAGAACATTTGCGGCTTCCAGCGTGCAGATCATCGCACTCACCGTGTCTTCTGTAATGATTACTTAATGAGTCTTGACGTTGGTTAGTGTACGGGCATAGTACACACATGTGCAATTTACGTTCTTTGATCGGCGAGGTTTCTGATGTATTTAAGTCTTTCCCAGAATTGTTCATCGATCGCCTTCGCTGAAGCAATCGAAGAGTTTGCTGGTCGCTAATGGAAAATTGTTGGAAGTCGCTTTTAGGCGCCCCTTTCGGCATAGTCTTAATTGCAAGTTTAATGTTATCACTACTGTCATCATGTTTGATGTCTTCTTGGTTTTCAGATTCTATATAATCAGTACTGCCCTTCTTTCTTTCAGCTTGAGCTTCATCGTTCATTTGATGTTTTCTCATGTGTTGAACGTAATTGGCATAATATTTTACGGAATAATCACATAACTCACACTTGTATCTTTGCTTGGAGCCGTGCAATGATAAATGGATTTTATATTGTTCTCGTTTTTCAAATGCTGAAGGACACTTGTGGCATTTATATCGTTTTTCTTTTTGACGACCATTCTTTAGGTACGTGGGATATATAAATTCAGGATTACCGTGCATTAAATAACCGAATTGAGGATCAGCTTGCAGGACAGGCGGAAAATGATCATTCGGTTTAACTAACTTATCTTTATCGGTCAAAACTCTTTTCTGAGCCTCAGTCTTTCTCTGGAACAAATCTGTGCCTGACAAAGGAATATTTTTATAGTCCATATCTTCACCAGATTCGTAATCACAACTTGCAGATTTGTTCTCATTTTCGTGTAATAATTCATGTTTGGCTAAGTTACCAATATTCTTCACAGAATAGTTACATTTCTTGCACTTATGCTCTCCTTCACCACCATGTAGCCCCATATGATATGTTAACGCCGAACTTTTGAAAAACTTAGCAGGACATTGTCTGCAACAGTACTGCTTTGGCACGGTTTTCGACTCATTAATTTTCTTCACAGGAGCGTCAACAGTTTCAATTTTGGATGGACCTGTAGCTATCCACGTAATCTCAGATGTTGTTGGACAGTGGACAAGTTCTAAAATGGGTTGTCTGTGCGAGGGATGCGAATGGCGAATAAATTTTAGCATCTTCGTTTTTGTGTTATATTCATCGGTATGAACGATAGCATGTGCACTTAATTCACTTTCTTCGGATACTGAATAGTCACAACTTTTACATTTATTCGGAAGTGATGCAACATGACATTTTTCATGATCCTCTAGTTCACTGTATTCTAAAAACCTTGCGGGGCATTTTACACAAAAATATAGTAGTTTTATTTCCCTGTTCTCAAGTGTAGAGCTATCATCTCTAGAAAAACTTTCTGGATTCGCCGATTTTTCTATTTCTATAACCTTTCGCAGCTTAGAGATTTGTTCTTCATCGGGCACATCGAATTCCACGGGACAATAAATGCGACCATATATTTCGCCATGCGTTTTAGAATGTTCAGCCAGCCTGCCGGCATTATCACATGTGAATTTGCATTCTAAACATTTATAAATGGTTGTGTCATTATTTTCGAATACGGTGTAATGGATTTTTTCATGATTTGGTATTTTACATTTTATAGCATTAACGTATGAGCAGTACCGGCACTTGTACATTTTATGAAATTCGTTCTTTGCTGACACCCAAACGTATGGGATTTCATCAAGGTTAATACTGAAGTCAATTTTTAGCTCCGTCTTGTTTTCTAGTTCTGCTTCTGACTCAATTCTTTTGGTTGCGATTCCGTGAACTCGTAGATGTTGGTGTAGCAAGTGTCTTTTTGATACGCTGTAATTGCATTCCGGGCATTTGTATGGAGTGTCAGCAGGTAGTCGATGAAATTGTTCGTGGTACATGAACTGCGACTTGCTGTTTGTTTCATATGGGCACTCTATACACTTGTGACGTTTCGTGGAGTTGAATGATTGAGTTACAGGTGCTGGCTGCTCGGGTCCTGGAGATTTGGTGCCCATTGCCTTTGCGATGTAGTCCTCTGGGTCAGAGATACCGTGAAGATGTAGATGTTGGATCAACTCTGGTTCATCCTTGACGAAGAAGGGGCAGAAGTAGCATTTGAAGATAGAATTAGCCGAGGGCTGGTGCTGTTGCAAGTGAGCGATAAGAAGCTTCTTATCACTTGTTCTGTACGGACACTTGTTGCATGTATCAATGTTGATCTCATTAATGTTCATTGGCGGGTCAGGTTTCGGTTTGACTGTAGTTATTACTTTTATGACTCCATCGTGTTTTAATCGGCAATGACGCTGAAAATGAGAATAATGATAAATTAGAACATATTATTTCCAAGATAGGGTTCAGATGATTGAGGTCTATAAACAAACTTAACGTACCTGGATGACATGTTTCCAATTTGATAACTGGTTACAGTGTCCACAGCGATATGCCAGGTCAGCTGGGTCGGGAGTATTGTTTTCAGCTTTCTTGGGAGGTTGTTTGCTTGACTCGTCATGGTGACCGTCCGATTTGGAGTGTTCACGGACATGCTCTAAGAGGGCTTCTTTTGAAGGATCTCTGGAAAGAAAAAGACGATCATTGTAGTTACATTTAAATGAATATGAAACATTTTAGATATACGGAAATCATAAAGCATAGTTAAAATATGTTTAAACTTACTTGTAGTTACATTTTTTACATTTCCATAATGTTTTCTTCGGCTTCTTTATGTCATTAAGACCTCTGTTATCCATATAATCGTACTTATCGTCACTGTGTTGTGTCTGTAAGTTAAGTGGTTGCATTTCAAATTGTACGTTCATAACGTCCGATATATCATTAAATGACTCATCGATTTCCATAGTGCTGTCGACTGCGGTATTAGGATCCAGGTAATGGAACTCGTTTTCACCGTTGTCATTTAGTACGGGCATCGCTAAGAATTTGTTGTATTTGCTATAGTTTCTTCTTCCAGTTTCATCTGTCATTAGAACTTTTGCCTCGTTATGTTCTGGATCTCTTGCCGATTTCAGTTTTATGTGTTTGGTTATATCCCATCTCCAATTAGATTTATATTTGCAGAGTGAACATTCAAATGGTTTCTTATTTAAGTGACCAACAATGTGAACGTGAAACCTGGATGCTGTTGTGGAGAAAAATGGACAATGTGGACATTTGAATACCTTTCTTCCGATAGCTTGACTTGGTGACAAATTCATACTTTCGTTGTCGTCAGTTATCTCGTGATCGAAACTTCTGTGTACCTCTGGTAGTGTGCAATCGTCATTTATGTTTATGTCTAGAGGCATATCGAACTTGTTGGCGTCTTGATTAATATTATTCCAAACAAAAACAACGTTTTCCATTGGATGAGGTTCAGTCTCTTTTTCATGTATTGGAATGACACCGTCATTACTGTCTTGATTTTTAATAGTATCTTCATCGTCCATATTCTCGCTCTTTCCGCAAGTTTGCATGTGGACGTACAAATCTGCGCTGGACTTACAGCGATGTCTGCAGTTCTGACATCGAGTTGAACTTAAACTTTTGAGTGACGTATTTGCATTGACCCTGTTAGTTTGAGGTGAACAATTTTTCTCGTGTACAGAATGTTCTGATAAACATTTGCTTTCAAATCCACAGTTCTTACAAATAAGCGAGCCTTCTTCTCCTGTTTCTGTTAACAGTCTTTCTTTAAGTCTGTCGAAGAATGATTCATTCTTCTTTCGACCTGTAGTTTCTTTGATTGAATGGTTTTGAGGGACGAGGGTGTTATCGCCCGAAACATCGTCAACAATTTCTGCTTGTAACGATTCCTTGAACTTTTTGCTGGGCGGTTCACCAGAACATGTTTGTTTCTGGTTAGGTGTAGAAGAATTTAGTGGTATGAGTTGTGGTATTGGCCTGGGAACTTTTCTACTTTGTTTCTGCGTCTTCTCATCTGAGCTGTGAGTAGGCGACAGTTGGAAGCCATCTTGTGAAGTTTCTTTTTTGGCAATGGTGTCAGAAGCAGCAGCGTCATTGGAGTCGCTTTTGCATCCGACGAGTTCTCTCTCTGCGTATTGTAGACCCATGTCCTGGAATTAAAGAAAATAAATAGTTTTATTCATTGCTGATAGATAGTAACTGAATAGGTAATTAATCTATAAAAAAATTGAAATGATAAAACCCTTCTTCTTAATATAATTCTCCCAGGGTTGTACATGTACAAAGTGCGTGCGTTTATAAAAACAGTATAAAACATGCAGGTGCCTAAATACTAGTTTGGGAATCGAACCCACTATAGTGCAAAAGTTAATCACTGAGCCACTGCATAAGGCATAGTCATTATTTTTGTAGTTTCCACAACATGCATTGTTATCCCTTTTGACTTTTTAAGTAAAGGCTTGTGGAATATATCTATAAACCTGCGAAGCTGGAATATCTTCGTTTCGTTTTCGTCTTCGTCATTATTTCGAGTTAGGTAATTAATAACAAAAAAAGCACATACACAACATAAAAAATACACATAAGGAGTGTTGCACACAAGGTAAAAACAGAAGCATGTATACAAATTATTGTAATTCCATCACTTATTGATTTTAATGAAAGTGGGAGCCAACGAAATATATTTTGACAACTTGCTTAAAGGGCAAATTGTCTTTTCATGCTAAGTTTCGAAGTGCGAATACGGGACTCACGCATGGGTACAGTCAGCAAATTAAATTCCTAATTAGACACCTACATTCACACAGGGTCATACTGAAATACCTCCACACCTGTTCATATAAAATGATTGTCTAATTGACATATCTTATCCTAGAGTTTAGATGTCTGAACTTGTTTGTGTTATTGTTGATTACAAAATTGCAGCGTCACTAAACAATTGAAAGATATGGAATAACGTAATCAGGGGTCTGGATAAGCTTTGCATGGTGCTCATGTTTTTGACCCACTTTTGTGGACAATATGTCTGAACTACAAACAAAATACGGTTGTAATTTTTTTTTTTCATTTTCATAATTAACTGTGAGAAGAGGCATTTACTTGGTTAAGAACATGATCAAAATGATGCAAAATATCAAACACAAAAATGAAGTGTTACACAAAATATGAGATCAGCAACGAATCTATCCCGCGTTCCTTGATATTCAATTTGGCTGTCATAATTTTGTCTTACACCACGAGTTTCGTTCTAACAGGGCCATGGCTTGTGCTAAATACTCAAGTTTTTGACTTCGCGAGCCTATACAGTGTGTCTTTTTTTATCGTTAAAGTAACTTCGCACGCCATAGTGAAGAACTACCTGGCTTGACGAAAGGTGTTTATTTCTTGTGTTACCAAAATGTTTTGTGGACTGTCCTATCATTGTTATGGACACGATAGATACCGTTCCGACAGTTACTTAGTGCGTAATTTCAAGCAGTAGGCTTCATTGCACACCCTCTATTACGGCCCGAGATGAAGTTCACAATGCGAAGAAATGCGATCTAATTCTAAAACTTTCAGATGTCATAAAAACTAAATTAGGAATAAAAATATGATTTATGTATGAACCGATCCATCCTACGCAAGTCGTAAAAGTCGATAAAGAAGTTGATTATTATATTTTTTGACGGACACATAACTTCTTAGTAAATATGTCACTGTCCAAGCAAGAAATATTTCTATAGAGCTGTTCCTAGTCTGCGCTGAAACTGAAAACACGAATCGTTTCAAGCTTCTATGAATAGTTGTATTGAGGCAACTGAGAACATAAGTACTACAAGATCGTGCCTGCAGAAGCTGTAAAGTATGTCTGGTAATATAGGACGTAGAATTATTTTTATCTAATCGTCGTCGGTAAATCGGTGACGTGCGATTCTATAAAACACAAGAAATATTGAGTCGTCACACAGGTCCGGTAGTAAACAAGTGGCAGCAGGTAAATATGGATGCGGCATTGGTACGGGTTCGATACCCAGTTCGACTGTTGAATTTTTCATGCTATTATTGTTTCATTGTTTTTGGTATGTCATCCTATTGGAATTAGGGTAAGAAAAACTTAAGACTGAGGGACCTAAACTGATTAGCTAATTACATAATCCCTACGATACTACGATAGTTAGTCCAGTTGTTTACAAATGCGAATCGTACATTATTTGTAAACAACTTATTTATGTGTTTAAGTGATAACGGACACGTTTAGCAAGTTAAATAATTTTGTACTGTGAACTAGTAGGAATGGGAATGATTGTTATGTGATCGAGTGCAGAACACAAGTGCAAGCGTGAAAAAGACATGCATAAATGTAAACATGATGCAAAAGGTGGCGAGAAGCGTTATAATGTGAGTGCAATCCAAGTGCGGTGGCGGTCGTGATAAGAGTTGGGTGTGACGTCACCGGTGGTGGCGGCACCGGGCGCGGCCCCTCGCCACGCACACAACACATATACGGCGACTCACCGAGACCGAGTGTGAGGACCGCGAGTCGCCGCTCCCTTCTTCCTCCTTGGGGAGCAACGTGCTCGCTGCGTCGAACTCCGCGATAACCGTGTCGCTGGCGCCCACCCGGTTGCGGCGGCGACTCGACAGCGATTGGCCCGCTGGCTGAGTGTGATGATTCATTTCGTGCACCGTCAGACTCTGCTTGATGTCCGCCGTAAAGTTGCACATCGAACAATTGAAACTTCCACTTCCACCGTGGTTCTTCATGTGGCGGTCCAAGTTCCACTTGTAGGGAGTTCGAAAATCACACATTGTACACTTGATCATAGGCATTGAATGATACTTGACGTGCTTTGTGAATCTAGCCCTTATGTGGGTGACATAGTTGCACTTATCGCATGAGAAAAATTTCCCTTTACTTTTTGAGTCGTCAGAGGGCGCTGCTTGCTCAACACTTCTTTCGCACTCGCCATCCAAATCATCAGGTCGCTCCGAGGAGTCATCATCTACTTCCATCATCATATCCTCACAGTCCTCGACTTCCTCTAGTAAGTCTTCAATGCGCTCTGCCGGTTCCATGTTTTCGTAGGAGGGAGGTGATAACTCAGCATCCACTTTAGCGGCCGCTGTTGTCGGCTTAGGTTCTCCATGGACCATTTTGACGTGTCTCATAAGTTTCTGATGATGTCTCGAAGCGTAAACACAGTGTGGACACTCGTAAATCTTGAGTTTAACAAAGTGAGCGTCACGAGTGTGGAACAGATAAGCGCGCGGGTTCTGAGTATAGAACGTGCACTTGGTGCAATTATAATTCCTCCTTATCTTGCACTGTGGTAATTCAAAGTCCTCCGCGGCATCCGAGGAAGCCTCCGAAGACACGTCGCCGCAGACGCGGCCTTCAAGGTGGCGCACGATAGTCGCGACCTCGCCGGCTTGTGCGCTCGGCGGCGAGGACATCTGCTGTAGCATACTCCGCTGCAACAGAACAATGTTCGGTGTCGGTTAAACGTTCCGGGAGGCGCGCGGCGTGGGGCGGCGAGGGGTGGCGGTCGCGGCGCGCTGCAGCGCACGTGTGCGGTGCGCGAGAGCGTCGCCGGCTGAATGAGGCGCCGCGGCTGAGGCAAGCAGCCGACAAGCGCGGTGCGGCTGGCGGCCGGGCCGGAGGGCGCGTGGGCGCGGGCCGGGCGCGGAGGGTCGCCCGATGTCATGCTCCTATGTTTTTCATCCTCGACGACGGCAAGGGGAGCCGGCGCGGCGGACGACCTCCACTCGGCAACGGTCTAATGAGAGTTTGTACTCTTGCATGTTGTCGACAACATTTTTTCATAGTAGGTTGCGGCATCGTCATTATACCGAGTACCACCGAAGGTATGAACATTGTAAGGGCGTAATAAGGACATCGTTTGAAAGGGGAAATCTAATGATGAAGCACAGGTAAGCAGAATTACAAACGCCAATGCAGACAGGTACTTCAATGCAGGGTTGGCACAAGTACCTGCCTACTAGGTGTTACGACTGTGCTAAGAAAAAGCGTTAGTAAAGTTCCTTTTCCGAAGAGAATAGCGTTACAGCTGTAAACAACTTGTTGTTCGAACTAATTGAGAAAGAATTGATAAGCGTTGATGTCTTTTATAAAGATATGGATTTTTACGAGTGAAGCCGGAAAATTGTATACTTTTTTAGGCATCTCACAATTTGTTAACGTGCCTTAACTTATATCTGTGTAAATAATGATTGTTGATCAACATTTCAACAGAGTAATTTCAGTAAATATTGAAGTTTTTGCAGAGTTCAAGTTCAAGCGTAGAAGAAAATATGGACCCTACTAAGTTGAGATGCATTTAACTTTTGCACAATCTTTTAACACCTTCGCTGTCTAACCTCTTGGGACAACTTGATTCATTGCAAAAGAAGTCCAAGTGTTAAGCAGAGGTTCGGTCAATAACGTAGCCAACCAAAACCTGCTTCGTCTGCGTAATAGGTATAAAAGCTTGGGTCCGCCTTATCAGACACTACAAACGCCATACAAACAGACCGTAACCCTTCCTTTTGACTTACCGTGGTCTGGCGACGACGGATAAAAATGCGACACCACTCGTCAAGTCCAATTATCAACTTTATGCGTAAGATATTAAAGTCACAATCTGTTTATACCGATCTCGTTCAATGTACCAACGATGCTGTACGTACGCCGGCATACCAACAGCTGTAGCATTTGGCAGATATGATTTTAGCAATTCTAGTCTTTCTAGCTCAGTGCATAGGGTCGAAATTAGGTAATAGTTTTTTGTCAAAATTTATAACAAGGTATCGTGCCTATGAGTATCATTTCGATGATGTATTTATAATATAGCGTATTTGTATGAGAAATGAGGCATGAGCACGGGTTGATTTATTATTTAACGTTGGGGTTCCTCAATCTCAGCGGCGAACCAATCTTTGAAACAAGCAGAAACTTAGATAAAAAAATGTTACCTACACAGTTTGGTTCCCCAATAAATCCCGTTGAATGACCGTATGCCTATATTCATTTGGCACGTTTTGCCGGTTCGATTGTTCATGTAGGTACATGTCACAGCTGATTTCACATATCTGTTATCCAATTAAAGTGCAATTATGCAAATGTTAGACTAGATAAATTGTAAATTTAGTTTAATAGATAAGTGCCTAACTAGGTACTAAGTATAGGAAAATATTTATTCTGTGTTGCTTGTGTACTACAGAAAAGTACAAATTCAATTTATTAAATCTGTTAATCTTTATTGAGCTCCTAAAATCAAGTCATCATCTCTTATAAAGACAAAGTTGACGGTACGGAACCCACCCTCACCGAAAAGAAATACCACGAAGTTCATTCAAAATAATTAATTAGACGCGAGACAAAAAACGTTACTAATTGCCGATTGCTTTAACCGAAGCTATTAATGAAATTAACTAAATACACCGCTGAAGCACCTATTAGAATTGGAACTGATCAAGTTTACCGCGCGTTTCAGTATTGCAGCGTTTAAATTGGACATGTATGGATATTCTCTTCGAGTCCATATTTATGTCCGTTACACAAACAATCGCCCAGCAGGATTACAATGTGTTGTGATTTATTTATAACTAATAAACAGGCAAACATTGGTGGTGACTTATTGCCCGGCAGAACGTGGTCAACAGCCTATCGCAGTAGGTACTTAGCGATGATTAACGCGATCGTTAATGTGTGCGAGGCCGAGTTATCAAGAGTACGCCATGCGGCTCCATGTGTTCGGGACAGGTGACGCTGGTGGGCAGGGCGCGGGGCGCGGGCAGGCTCGTCAGACGACTGACAGGCCGAGGCAGGAAGCGGCCGGAGAAGGCATCCCAGGCCGAGCACAATGGAGGCGGCGCGCCGCAGGGGGAGCCCTCGCAATCGATATGCCGCCGTCGCTAAGGTCCGATGGCCGCTGCGAGCGGTTTGGAGCGCTGCAGAGGCGGATGTCCCCGCCCCGCGCGCCGCACGCCCCGCCGCTCACCACACCTGCTGTGTATTTACGGCACAGCCGGCGCAGGGATGCAGGGATGTCGACTTTACCACGGGCGTCGACGTCTACCTACCTATGCGATGTAGGCACGCACGCAACGCGAGCACGCACGCCGCCGCGCCCGCTGCCGCCCGGGTGACGCCCGACTCTTTATTATTTGTCACAATGAACATAAAAATAGCACCCGTTCGTTAAGTACCATGCTGAATTCAATGTTTGCAACGACGGTTCGTATTAACACTACACTGATTGTGCTGGTCGCTATAGCCATACAATAACGAAGTACCTGGCCTTTAGCACGACTAGAAGCTGCGAGACAACAAATCACTGCTGAGTCAATGTAAATATGTAGCCCATATGTTGACTACGTAATAAGGCAAAGACCCAATCAGTATGAAATCTGTTGATCTTGAAATGACACAGTCATCAAGGAAAACTGTTATGATGAATAATAAAGCACGTAAATATGGGCCTGGCCCTATAAACGTGTAATATAATAAACGTTATGTTAATACCACCTCGTTGCTTTCACTCTCGTTAGAGTTCGATTCCCGAGACAAGTCATTTGGTGTTATCGAGGACGCTTTTGCTTTCATTGATAGTTCACCTCTACCGGATTTTTTTATTTGTAACTTCCTATTAAAAAGGTTGAGTCATTGAGGTTTTATGCTGTAATAGTAAGTCATTCAACATCATTTTGTATGGTCACTCGATAGAAGCGTAATCGAAGTTATAGATAAGAAAACGGAAGAATCAAAATGTAGTTTCGATACTGATATTCCTATTCACGACAATATATAAAGTCCTATACGAAGGCATTTCTCCTCTTTAGCCACGTGTTGCGAAACTGTTTTGCTAAATAAATGATGACAAAAAGTAACTTGAGCTTTATAGCCGTGGCATCATTAAGGTTATTATCCTAACAAAGCAATTGACGTAAGTCATTGGCTTCGTCGCCTACCGCACGTTTACACTGCAATGCAACATTAGAATCATTCTTCCTTTAGATACATTTTACCTATTACTTGCCAAGCACGCATATTTTTTATCGGCATACCACTAATATAAACAATAACTTAACCCAATCAAAACGGGTATGAATACAGACAAAAATACCAGAGGTAAACAACTAAAACTCGTCTACAGATTGGTTTTTCTGTGATGTCATTCGAGTATAAGATAGGACACTGGATCACGGCCAATCCGAGAAGACAACACTCGTGTTTTGCTGTTCAATAGTTAGGAGTCTGCAAGGGACCGACTGAAGTTACCTACGTACATAGTTTGTGGAAAATGTAACAATCTAAGCAAGTGTCACACCACTACCTAGCTAATCAGGTAGACTTGTTGATTAACCTATCTGAAAGTCGAAGTTAAAATCATCACTTGTACCTATAAGTTTACAAATAACGGTAGCTGAGAGAAGTTTTCAATGCAACAGTTTTTAAACTGTTAAGTAAAGGAAGTGATTGTCGAAACTTTACGAATTACTTACTGCTTTTAAGTGCCTTTAACAGGTTACAGAAGCAATTCTACAGCTTCACTAACTGTTTCAGTATCCTTAGAAGCCAAAATCTTTATGCTTAACGAAGTCTCACATACATGACAAGCGAATTTAAGTTGGCGATCCTAACGTCTGCCTATCCCTTCAAGCAACAAGCGTGACGCATTATAATAAAGTTCACAGGAGTGTAGAGCGGCTAGCTCTCCGTAGCGACGTAGCTATAGCCACGCTACATAGCTACACAACTGAATTTGTCCGATAAATGATAGCAAAGAGCCGTTTTCAGTGGCGTCTGTGCTGTGAATTAGCTCGCTTAACCACGAACTATACATATATGAGTGATACGCCGGTACACATGTACCCTGTGTGCATGTGTTGGTGCGTTGTCGCTATAGCTGTGTTGTGTCGGTCTGTGTCGTCATTTGTTTGCAACGTCTTGTAGGAGGTGAAGTGAGCAGTCGTAAGCATTCCAAGCGTGACTAACCACGCAGTGCCTTGATGGTGGAGCGCTCACCTCGAAACGGCCTCAGACTGACCACTTCTTGAATTCAAACCCGTTTTTGTCCCACGTATTGTAGAGAATGTATAGCCGTAGACACGTCGTCCCTAAGGCGACGCGTCAGCCACCCCTTAGACGGAATTCGATACCTGTTTTTGGGTTATCTGTTACTGTAACTCTATAGGGGGTAGAGACGGAGGTTCTATCATAGAGCCGTAGGGTGTTCCAGAAACAATTTCGTGGCAGTGAAAAGATCAATTGTCTCTATTGAAGTAATAATGCTTGAAAAACTTAATTTGATTTCCATTTCAACAAAAGATTGATATAATTTCTAAGCGTCTTCCAGCCCGCCTACTGTCAACTACGCTATAATTACAACGTTAATCTGTAATTTTGTTGAGGACGATGTCGACAGCTAGCAATCAATCGGCACGTGTATGTAGGTACCCACAGTACGTAAGCATGTAGATGGAGATCTACCTACTTAACTACCTCGGCATACAATACCTATTATGAGGTCCGATAAGAATGCGTGCCGCGTTCTTGCCTTAAAGAGTAGGTACGCGATGTTGGGCCAATGTTGAATCAGTGATCAGCCATCCATTATTATACAAAGACGAGTCTGGACTATGTACAGCACAACAGGAGATGGGCTTGAATAATGTTAGTTTATAGTTTCGGGATGGTGCAGCGACGCTGCGGATTTTGCGACGCAAATAATTTGCGCGCCAATTGACCTTTCGTCGGACGTCGTCGTCGGAGCAGCGCGGTGGCGGCGGCGGCGGGCGCTTCGGCCCAACACGAGCTATATATAGTTGCGCGACAACACGCCACTTCGAGCGAACACCCGCCAGGGGCCGGCTACGTAGGCACTTTTCCTATATCACCCGCCCGACAGCCTCAGCCTGGATTTTACCGAGGCTTTGCCAGAGACTCCGCCTCTACAGAGACTACGGCGACGGGATGCCGACCCACACCACCCTCCCGAGATCAATACTGCTGGTCGCCGCAAGAACACCCTAGTGTGGAAATGTATAACCCTTAGAAGCTGCCGGTCCTAAATAGGGTACGCTTTATAGGGAGCGACATTGTAGATGAATGCGGAGCGGCTGTGTGCAGCGTCGACGCGTGTTAATATAACGTGATGCAACATTAATACTGCGGCGTCTGCAAACTAAGCTACCGGCAAATGTTCAAAGAGTACCATCTACTACGTTGCAGGCAGCCGATCATTGAAAACGATAAATGCCTTGTTTATGCGATATATAGATATTAATGCGATGAGTCTCGCTAACGAGCATGGTTGTCACCGGTCCGACTGGTAATTAACACAACCTTGAAGCAGGCTGCTAAACGATGCACGGCGTTCGCGTCGCACATAATGAAAGGATCGGTGCGGTCGGTTGTCGACGGCCATCGTAGCAACAGTGTTCTCGAATGGAATTCGTACCGAGTGGCGGGTGGCGTGCACTGTGCTCGTTTAAAGATGGCTGCGATAAGGCGTAGTGACGCTCCTCGGGCGCGGGCGTCGTGTCGGCGGCGCGGCTGTGTGCGTGAGCGTGCCGGTGTGCCGACGCCGTCCCTGGTCTCCCGCCCCGCCGCCCGCGCCCCGCGCCCGCCCGCGCCCGCTGCACGTTCCGCAACATGTGCGGCTGCCCTGCCTGCCTCTGTCCACACGCCACCCAACAGTCGCAGCCGCTCTCATGTGCTCCTCCCGCGAGGCCCGCTGATAAATGCGCCTTATCAAAGCACCAGATAGCAGAGGTGCTGCTCGCTCGTTAGGTGTCACGGACGACGCGCACAGATCAACGCCGGCCGACTCGTGCATGAACACAGTCACGGCGACTTGTTTGTGTTACTTAGCGATTTACTCATTATGAGTCAATAGCTACTGTTTCCAATAGCGTTCACAGTACCTACACCCGATTTAAAAGCATTTTGCACACCGCAGCGTACGTTGACACTAATGTGCAATTATGTAGGTATTGAAAGTAGCTATGTGGGCAGATACTTCCATCGGCAACTGGTCGCACGTTATGCTAGTTTCATGCATTGAAAGCTGGAGCGAATGTTATGCGCATCTCGTCGGTAGCGAGCCGACATTCTAGCGGTCCAGGCCACGTGTTGCACAAGACACCTGGTGACGCAAACGGTTTCCGCTACACCCGACCACTGCGACAGGTACGCAGCTCTCATGAAATTATTCTAATCCCGAAATCGCTTACGAACACACAAATAAATGTATAAGTAGCCGAAAATAGCACCTCTTTCTTCATGCTTTCTCCTACATATCCTCTACCTATCACTCTACCAACAAAAACGTGTCTTCTTACCTAAGAATTATTACCTAAGAATTATGTATAAAATCATGTGTTGCATCAGATAAGGTGAACAATCGTGAAGATCAACATATTTTTTAACGAATTTGATTGTCCATTCGAATTACTCCATAAAAGATGTCTTCAATGTCACGCACGAGTGTCGTCCAATGACAAACAACACAGTCGTCTACATAACGCCATCAAGGCTGAGTTACCGCATGGACAACATGAGCAAATACCTAATAACGTTACCTCAATACGATAATTCAATAACAATAATGTCTTCACCAGTAATTTGCACCGTTTGCGCGCTTCGTTTATGCTATGAATTTGTCGACAAGACGTTGCGCTACAATCGTGCATACCTCACCTACATATCGAGTGCATGGTGTAGGGAGTAGAAACCTAGAAAAGCGGCCGCAACGTGTCGCAAGAAGCCGTTGAAGTAACATAAGCGCAGCAAATTATCAGGGTCGAGCGACGACGCCGCCGCGGGCCGCACGACCGCCTGCCTACGCGCCTACCTAGCTAAACTTACCGCCTATATACCTATATACTTGATGCTCGTGTAAACAGCCACACCGCACGCTGTCTGCGCACAAGACGGAAAAATACGATCACGGACACGGCATAAGGACAGCCGCTCGACAATACAACGCGACAACAAAGCCATCCAACAAAGTCGAGCGCCCACTTCCCAGAAACGGTCGCCCGTAGCACTGAAGAATATCGTTAATATTGTTTTGAGTGCGCCTGCAAACGTCTGCGTAAATGTAGAACGCTCCATTTGCGAAACTCATCACTCGTGTTCGCGGCTGAAACCTACGTTAGAATTAAAATCTGTTGGTAATCATATCATAATACAAGACGGGGGCCGTTGGTGGTCAGCCATATTGAGGCGTCTGCTTCGAAACGAGTTTTGTTGTGTGCGCTTGCAGGCAGCCGGCTGCCAGCTGCTCTCATGTCAGGTGGTGCGTGGCCTCGCGCGCCGACATAAGAACTAACTAGTTAGGTGTCTACTGCTACCTCGCGTCTCCGATGCAATAACGTCGCGATCACAGCCCAGTACTAATTAAGGTATAGAGCGGAGTCAATTAGGTGACGGCACGATTGTTAACGATGGCGACAACAGTTGCCCACTGTCCAGTCACGAACTACTAGTGCGACTACTTCTATACGTTGGCATTAATTAGCGCAATACGTTTGTTCAAAATGTCACTAGTGTCTAGACTACATAATGGAAAATTATTCTGAACCAGCAATTTTCCCTATAATTGTTCGATATATGCCACTTTAAAGACTAGGTACATAAGTAGTTCCTCCAAAACGACCTAATTATGGGATGGATAATTCATGATGGACTTTTGATAAACAGTCTTAATTCGGCCGTAAACAAACTTCATAGACACACATATTACCTCTATACTTATATGTATACAACTCTGAAAATGTATTACCGCTCACTTCAGTAGAGCTACGGTGTGCTACGACTCCAATCCAGCAATTGAACTGAAAATCTTGAATGAATACGAACAAAAGAAACAATGGTTGGCGCTTAGGTCATATTTAGGTGGCATATAGTCGCCTGCGCAGTGAGGTCAGTGGCGAGTGCGTCGGCCGTGGCGGCGTGGCGGCGACAACACGCCAGCCAGCAGCGGCGCGAGCACGCATACATTACGTGCCGCCTACATCCCGCACGCGGCTCCTATCTGCGGTTATTACGTACATAGTGTTCGATATAGCACTGGCACGGACGGCGCACTGCGCTCCTCATTGTTGGCTGGATGCGATGCCTGGCGCGAGACCGAACGAACGACCTCTTTACGTTTCAGTGACATCGCGGACGCCGCGCTTCAGAGGGGAGCCAACACAAAAATGAAAACATCCTGCTAAAACCTGCTTCGTGAATTATGACATTTGTAACATCATAACTCAATTAAAACTTAATTAAAGGTGGCCTCATCTCCGAAATGACACGTAATTTACCTCTCTTTCAAGTACCATCGACATATGTATGTACAATGAGGTAAACTTCACAGCGCTTGCGGAATCCGTAATTTTCCCGTACATACCTACTTATTGAGATAATGAACCAATTTATTGCAACGTTGGTTGTTCGTTTAATGTAACTAAGTAGGTGAACAGTTTGATAGTATCGACAACACCCGAGGCGCGCTGACGAGTTGGGTATCTTGTAAATCAGGACTGGCTTATTGTGGTACAACGGTAGAACAAATCAACAGAACTGGGGCCCGATTCTCCTAAGTTAATAATGTCAAAATCGAATAGAAATCGAATCGCAATATGATCGTAATAGCAGTTTTAACCATATTGGGCATTCTGCTACTAATAAAAGACCAATCGTATTCGATTGACATTTGATTGGTGTGCGATTGGTCTGCTATTTTGGTGATTTTGGTCTAAACGGTAGTTTGCTGTACAATCATTTTGCAATCGTAAATCATTTGCAGACAAAATGATTCATTATTGAATGATAGAAAAGGATAAAAACGTTTATTTCAAAGAAAAAATAGCGGAATGCCACATACGCTTCAATCGTAATCGAGTCGGGATTGGATCGCAGTCGAACGTGGATCGAATGGCGCTTAAGTAAAATTAGGAGAATCGGGCCCCAGTATAATCTATCATGAACGAAATAACTACAAGAAAACGCATACATAGAAGGGATTACTAATAAACAAAATTGTGCTGGTCACCTAAACTTAATACACTGTTAACTTTGTTCTAAAAGTAACCAAACTATTCATAACACTGTATACGGTATCAGATAAATATCCTCTACCATCTGAGTAGCTCACACTACATTATACAATAAGATGGCTACTTAATTTAACACTCGGCTGTCCCGGGGCCCGATTCTCCTAATTTTACTTAAGCGCCATTCGATTCACGTTCGACTGCGATCCAATCCCGACTCGATTACGATTGAAGCGTATGTGGCATTCCGCTATTTTTTCTTTGAAATAAACGTTTTTATCCTTTTCTATCATTCAATAATGAATCATTTTGTCTGAAAATGATTGTACAGCAAACTACCGTATAGACCAAAATCACCAAAATAGCAGACCAATCGCACACCAATCAAATGTCAATCGAATACGATTGGTCTTTTATTAGTAGCAGAATGCCCGATATGGTTAAAACTGCTATTGCGATCATATTGCGATTCGATTTCTATTCGATTTTGACATTATTAACTTAGGAGAATCGGGCCCCAGTTCGGCTGGCACGTAGGCATGTACTTACATTGTTCTACATATGTGTGTTAGGTATATACGCCTATGTAACTTCACAGAATCCTCTGCAAGGCTATCGCTGATAACGTTATCTCGACTAAGTGCCGGCGACTGTGGTAACTGCAGACCACAGTTTTTAGAAGGGCCGCTACGTTCAAATTGCTCTAAAAATACCCCAAATTAAGGTAGTAAATGTGTGTGACGTAAGCTCTACTAATTATGGCATGTATACGCTCACAATATCAATCGAGTCTTGTTTTTAACCTCTTTCGCTACAGCCCAAACTATTCCCGTTGTTCTTCCAGAACAAAACGTGCGCGACAAAACAAAAAAACATCTGAAATTCATGACTGTAACGGATATGCAAAGAGATTGACGGAAATCAATTTTGATTTAGGAACGCAAATCGAATAACGTTAACATCTCGCCTGTGGAAAACAGACAATTTGCTTGTATACGTCTGTTTTATAGCGTTGTACTGTGACTACGGACTAGGCTATGACGTGCCAAGGACGACGGCGTCGGTCTATGATAGAGGTACGTATAGTACGAGGAAAATCTGCAAAGCAGCCCCCTGCCGCGCCCTAAGCCTGCGGGGAACGGCGACGGGAGGCCGACCGACCTCTGCTCCAACGCTATCTAAGCCTAGATATATGCGTGCCCACCTAAGTACACACTTATCGTTAGCCACAGCTTACTGAGCTAACATTTCTTTGTAGACCAGCCACGCGTGCTCTATGAGGGGTAATAAACAAAAGTAATGCCGTAATAAGTAAATAAGCATTCGCCGGCTGACACTGTAATGAGATTTGGCGTAATGCACGCACTAGATCGATTAGACTTAGGAGACATTCAATGTTACAAGAGCGACTTGCTTATTGAAGAACGGAGAACATTAAAAGCATGTATCATTGGTAGCTCCTTTGCGAGGTAAGCAGTACTCTAACTAAATGCCACTCATTGTTAAACACCACTCATTTCATGTAGCGCGTATCACCATTGAAAATGATAATTTCGCAGACTGATGTCAATTATGTTAACTACAGCTCTCATACAAATTGGCCGACGCCGTCAGCTCGATTTGATGACCATTGCTACATTCGCATACAAGAGGTCTGCACGAGTACATAATAAATTATCAACGGATGCTGAAATGTGGATAGCATCTGGTGTTGGCAACGTCATGACGACTTGCGTCGAATAAAATGTACTTGATTGATATCTGACAAACGTGTTGTGATACTGGGCTAACGTGATATGGCTGTTGTTAAGTATAATCTTAGCAGTCTGCTGATAAAAGGGCTTCCCTTGACTTTGAAACTATTAGGATATAAGATACTTACTAGCCGTTTTCCCGCGGTTTCACCCGCGTGCCGTGAGAGCTACTGCCCGCACCGGGATAAAATATAGCTTATGTTACTCGCAGATAATATAGCTTTCTAATGGTGAAAGAATATTTAAAATCGGTCCAGTAGTTTTCGAGTTTATCCATTACAACCAAACAAACAAACAAACAAAGTTTTCCTCTTTATAATATGTGTTAGTATAGATAACCTACCACAAAATTATGTGTGTTGTTTATTAATATATAGGTAAACTGTTAAATTGTGAGATTCATATTCATCCTCAATCGTTGTTTTATATTTTCGAAATTGTCAAAGCCCTATAAAGCCATAGTCGACGCCCCAATCCCGGCGGAGTCCGACCCAAATTCCTATTACCTACGTAATAAGCATGCAGACGGCCATTACAATTCTATATGGATTGTCTCTAAATGGAATTACGGAACCGAAAATCTGGTATAGTTATCGGCACGGATATTGAGCTCTCGGCGGAAGAGTGGGGATCGCTTTGCGCACTGTACACATAAGGCAATAAACCAATAAATCGCTTTTGCGCAGGTGAAGGTCAGGGCTCAATATCCCTGCCGATGATTTTAATTCAATTGTAAGATAAAAATTAATAGGTATTACGCCCACTAATCACTTAAAAACAAGTAATAAAATCATTAAAAAAAACTCAGTAAACATATTGTTTTGGTACGTTATCTCTTCTAAACAAATTAGCTATCAAGATAGAGAATTACGCAATGGCGAGACCATTTAACTTATCATTTATGCTAATCTTGATGTCGCGACGTTTGAGAGAGCGTACCTACCAATGTAAGTAATGTTAAAGGTTGAAAAATTAAGAGACGGATCTACAAAATAGCTGAGTGGTAAATGACATGTTAAAGACAAATTAATTATTTGCTCATTAAGTTATTCAAAGTTTAACCATTAATTTACCAGACCAGGTTCGCTCAACACATTTTTTCACTAAATACTCAGGGTCGGCTTTCCATAGAAACCAGCTAAAATATCTGTATTTACGCGTACATCACGTGAAATCTCAAACGCTTGGGCACTAAATTCAACTCTGCTCAACATCAGACATCAAAAGCGTCATGCCACATAGTCGTGTAAGTGCGTTGTGCACCGACCATGGCGCACATGTATGTATGTGTACTCTGTGCGAGCAGGATTCTGTCCGGTGCAGTAAAACGAGCAAAAGCATACGCCAGCTGCAATGCAGCTGCCGCCATGCCGACAGCGTCGCCCGTCCGCCGCAGCCGAGGTTGGCTCACCACACCAACTTAGCGAATTATTCAACCGCCTAATGCAGGTGCGAGAGCCAATTCCTGCTTAAAAAGTTGATGTAATATCACGTAATTCTGTGACGGTATGTTAAGCTTCCATGGTGCGTATTTTATGAGCGCGTTTATCGATTTGTAGGACTGGGAGCCGAGGTGTATCATCAGTTGATGAATAGCTGAAACGCAGGTAGTTAGGTTGACGCTGTTAAATAAGGTCGATGAAGGGCGTTTAACCGACTGCAAAGAGAAGGTCTATATCTATACTTATAATAAATCTGTAGAGAGGTCAATTCTGTACATTGAATATATTTCCAAAATAACTATTAGGGGGTGATTAGTGATCGATACTGATGCCGAAAATGCAATCAGTAAAATTTTTGTCTGTCTGTCTGTCTGTCTGTCTCTCTGTCTATATGTTCGTTATGGAAACGAAAACTACTTGACGGATTTCAATGAAACTTGGTACAATTATTCTTCATACTCCTGGGCAGGTTATAGGATACTTTTCATCACGCTACGATCAATAGGAGCAGAGCAGTGAAGGTAGGGAAAACGGGAGAAGTTACTCCATTTTTTTATGCTTCCGTCCCGTGTGCAGCCTTAATGGTTAAAGGTACATAGAAACAATGTATGACGGAAATGTTCTCCTTAAAATTATGTCAAGAATATACCTTGACAGTATATGTCTATCTTTTATGGTTGGCTCACAATAATACGTTTAACTCTCGATAGCCTCTCTTTGCACAAAGTCCAAATCTAAAGCGGACGAAGTCGCTGGCAGAAGCTAGTTATTAATAAATTGGACTCTATTAATATTTATTAGTGATTCTGATAATTCCAGACACAGCTCCCACCTACTTAATCACTGTGTTATTGAATAGAAAGACTTCTTGGGTTTTCTCTAGAAGTAACACCCACTTCAGGAACGTGGGTATCAAAAGTAATTTTTAAGCAAATATCCTGAAGTCTATTTAGAATCTATTCAGAAATAATTTAGCTTTCAACTGAATTAATTTACGGAATCGGAGCATAAATTCCGGACACAACGGGAACTCTTTTGGTAACTCAAAATCTTTCATCTCAACACAACTATAATTTGTATAAAATATAGAATACTCTAAAGGTATGAATAAATGTTTTTGTGACAAAGCAATGACAAAGCTGCCTGGTCTTAAATGGTCACTGAGGACGGACATCTGCAATAGCACAGTCATCGCAGGTGCATAGCTACCACAGACCAACTCAAATAGTCTCTTGCGCATAAACCGGCACCCATACTCATCAAACCGGAACACAGCAATGCTGCTTGCCGGCAGAAATAGGCGCGGTGGTAGTAGCAGATTTTTTAATCAGAAGCTTCAATATTGTAGTGTTTTATTAATTAGAATATTACGGTGAATAAGTACAGAATAGGTAGTAATGTTTTTCAATATTGAACTCTTAATCAAATAAATAAAAATATCTTAATAAATTAAAAAAAGGTTAATACATTTTAAAATGGCTGAACCGATTTTGCTGAAGCCTTTCGAACTGCGCTGATACTCCAGATTTTATCTAAAGAAACACATCCAAATCAGTTCATCCGTTTAAGTGCCACAGACTAACACAGAAAAACAGACAAGAATGACGGACAAACTTATAACACTCCCCTTTTCGCGTCGGCCGATAAAAAATTATTTGACTAAAATACATGTGTTTGGGATTATATCATCTCCCAGAAGATTACTTCGAAATTTACCAGAAAACAATACCTCTGCATAACTAGACTATTTTTGCGTAAAGCAGCGATTTTCAGTAGCATGTTTGTTTTATCGCTAGAAAAAGTTCGTTCAGGCAGCACGCAACTGAAATAAGCAAGGAATTATTGTTTCGAAGAAGTATTTAACGGCTACACGGCATTACTGATGGCGTAGTCTATGACCAACGACTTCAGAACATTATGGTTGTACCATAGACATTATTCCATAGACATTAATAAGAAGGTTGTAACTCATTGATTTTATTATCGCCTGAAGACATATTCATTATTTACCACTTGACGTGCCCAGTTGTTGTTGTTACCTTGTAAATTCTGAAGGGAATCCAGTATGTTATGGCTCATTTGATAAGTCCGATCGATGGGCCAGTAATTACTATGGGTACCTGTATAAGAAGCAGCCCTTTTATGTCAACAATTGACGAATGTAAAAAAAACTTCAAAAAAGGATTTAATGAGCTATACAGGTTTTGACCCATGCTCATTGGCTCTATAGTATATTTGCCTGCTAGAGATGGATAGAGTAAGAATTTTGACATTATCCCCATACAAGTAATTTCAAATTCCAATCTCTTGTAAACAAAAAATCAAACAGATCGAATATTGGGAACGGTCATAATATTATAAAAGTCATCATAGTAGCTCTGTTTGTCTGCCCGGCTTTTACGCCAATACAAGCTGTTGATTTGCATCCGTGCCATAGTCAAGGACGTAATTATACTAATGATTCTCAACCCAAATCAACAAAAAAGTTGGTACAAAAATTTTTGATTTTAATTTTTTTTCGGAAATCCGTCATTGTCATCTAGCCGTATTTAAACTTGGCGCGTGTGTTACTGGCCTTAAAACCGTGCTGCGCCCTCACACAAACGCAAACACAAAGCATACGCAACGATTATTCATAAATTTCATTCATAAAATTGGATTACTTCTGAAATACTATGACATTACAATGACAAAAAAAGCAGTTCATATTAGCTATTTCCCGTCTACTGTAATTCCAATCGATTATTTACGTATTTTATGTCCTCCTCCTGAAGTATGGCACAAATGCAAATCAACACCTTGTATAATTAAATTATTTTGTACGCAGATAGACTAACTAGAGCCTGATGTCCTTTGCCATAGACTTATTATCCTTTCTGCAGGATGAAGTTTCCTGGGGATGCGGGCGTAACCGAGGGCGGAAGATAGTTTATGTGTAACTGTTACCTATGAATTTATGTAAAGTTCGTTTCACAGATAACTGCGTCCTTGGAAGCTCATTACTAAACGCCACTAGGGCTTTGTCGATTCATTAGGTAAAACTGGGATGAAGGAAACCAACTTACTTGCCTTTTAAATTAGGTCAACCTTATGATATTGTCTGTTACCTTTGTTTAGTATGGAACGAGAGAGTACTGTTTTCTGATTTAAGTAAATTTTTTTGGACGTTGTTTTTTTTATATTTAACATTTCGATGTATTATAAGTACTATGCATGTATACCGATCATCATTGTAGTGATGAAAAAAAGATTTACGTCTAAACCGCAAATTTCGTAAAATTGAAAATTAAATAAAAGTTGAGAAAAGTGTTGCTACGCATTTTTGGTGAATTCGTAGACGGACTACGGTTGCTACGAAAATATTATGACGGGAAAAAATCTATGGTTATTTTATAGAGATGAACCTATTAGTAATTTACGATCCTATTTATGGCCCTATTAACAACAATAAAGAGAAGTAACTTAGTTTTGTTAGTAATTGTGCAATATCCGACCTGATTACTGAGCTACCGAAATGATTACAACAAATTATCTTTGAGCCTGATTCATTATGATATTGTTCGTCTACGCAAACTACATTGGCTGCTTTAAAATACTCCTTACTTGGATAATAAATGCGAAAGTTTTTTTTTAACGCGAAAATATTTATAATAGCTTTTGCCCGCGACTTCGTTCGCGTGGAATAGTGACTTCCGGTAGATTTTTGGTTTGACCAATAGATGGCGCTATATGTCCGGATTAAATTTTATTATTTTTATATTTTTTGTAATAAAAACTATCCTATATCCTTTCTCAAGTTCCATACCATGTCTGTACCAAATTTCACACAAATCGGTTCAGTAGTTTAGGCGTGAAGAAAAGACAGACAGACAGACAGACGGACGGACAGAAAGACAGACAGACAGAGTTACTTTCACATTTATAATATTAGTTAGGATTTACAATTTCATCACTTACATTATCTTAAAAAAAACGAAATATATATTTACATAAAAAAAACTTAAAAGTAATAAAGTGCGTCGAAAAATATGAAATCTATTTGTAACGCTTTCACGCTGAAACTGCTGATCCGGGAGAGGTGAAATTTTGTACGGAGATGAGTACCCTAGATACGAATAAAGGCTGTTTTTTATCCGGATGAAAAGTAGCTCCCTCGGGATGCGGGCGTAGTCGCGAGCGAAAGTAAGATATGAATCAATTGGCACAGATCTCAAACACTCCTGGTATTTAATTATGCTGAATAGTAATTAGAAAACAATGCACGCGTGTACAGTACAACATATTTCCCTTATTTATACTTCTTTTTAATTACTTTTGAGATTGCTGTTTTATCTTGAACTTCTTATTATCAGAAGTGGAATTAGCCCAGCTCTTCATCTCCGGTCTATTAAGTGATTTTTTATGGGAACCCATCTAGATACTGACCGCGGCAGCAGCTTTCAGATAAACAATATTTGGAGCTACATAAACTACTGTACATTGTACTTCATTGTAAAAAGCAATGAATAAAAGCTTTTGAGTGCCGACAAAATTATCAACTTCCTACGCATATACAAAATAAGTTTTTTTCAGCTCCATTTTGTAATTGATATATTTTGCGCAAGTTAAATAACCCTGTCAATACTGAAAAGCCACTTTGATCCAGCTGCGAAAGATTGTAAGCGCCAACGGCAACGAGTAAGCATGTACACTGGATAGTATATAGACACACTTGGTATCTATGTGAATATATTGAGTACATAGCTCTGTACATATTATTCGCCACGTGTTTTTCGTATAGTGTCCGTGTCAATGCCAACAAGAGCTTGCGTGCACTGACATGCAATATCAAATGAAGTAGGTAGGTCGTATGCTATACATCTAGGTACGCGAGATGCACTAATTCGTTTCTTGAACCCGAGGGCTTGCTGTTAAAAGCGGCGATGACTTAACTGCCGGGAATAAAGTATCAACATCGACACCATGTTTCAATGGGAGCTATGTAGTGTAGGTATACTTGCTAACAGGTATTCCAATAGGTATCTAAAGTGCTACTAACTTACAAAAATGAATACACCATGTTTTGTAATTTGATTATGTGCGACATTCAGATATCGCTAGCTCGCACCTATCTCTTCAAAAACGAACTCTAATTACTGGAATAAACGTCCAATTTAAAATGGACATTTGCTTTTTCGACAGACCCGGCGTAAAGAAGCAGATTTAGCAAATCCTAGTTGGAAGTCCCGGGTCGACTACTCCTGCAGGGAGCCACCCCGTCGCTCACCCACCCTCCCAACTTTCACTCTCTTGTGCGTCGGGGATCTCGACCATACAACAACTTCAAAAGACTGTTAACGTCTGAACACGCGCACGACATTATCACCCCTACAAGCAAAAGCTTTAGAGGCGAATACGGCGTGGACGTGGATAGTGCGAGGTCGAGAACATTTGAGCGATGCGTCTAGGGCGTAATAAGTGTTGACACATCGTCACGGAATACTGAGCCATACGACGCGAGCAGTAAGAGCGATGTCCGCGTGGCAGCGTAAGTGTTACACGCACAGTGTACTGCTGCTGAAGACAACACCGGCGAGTACCGGATCCCTCGTCAGTGGGCAACCCGCACACATTTCACGAATATTTCATATGCCGTGCCTGATTTAGCGATTATAGAATACAATTACACCTAGTGCTTGGTATCATCATCATAACAACAACAGGCACGCCACAGAAATGCTATTAGGTATAATAGAAACGTAATTTTGACGCCATTTGTAATAATCAATGATCCCATTACGGACCTCAATAATAAATTCAACAACAGAGGTTTGGTGTCGGTAGGCAGTGTTGCGAGCACGTAGCTGCCGACTGGGCGTCATCGCATTACCACATGACGTCAGTGTCAGTGGAGCAACTTCTGGTTTCCGTTTGTTTCAATACTTGTGGTTTCTCATCGAGGCAAACACAATAAGTTGATCTATCTAGTGAGTGCAGTCGTCAGGTCGGTTGTTGTGAACGCGAGAGCACGCTAGAGGTCAGCAGTAGCATCGGTGCACGGAATTTATCAGTAGTTGGTATACAAACAATTAACATCTGAGAAGTCATTACAGCTCTAGATAAATAGTTGGAAATTGTAAGCAGCTACCAAACAATCCAGAAAAAATGGAAACCATTCTTTTGGTACTTGAAAAAACTCTAGTGCGGAATGAGTGTTCATCGGTAAACAATAACAAACAAACAGAAGTATAGTTCCCGGTAATCAGAAGCATCGTTGTTTGCTCGTCGTTGGGCATTGTTCGTGCTTCAAGTTGTGAATGTGGGCTCAATACTTCAATAGGTAATACGAACGACGCAAGAGCAGAGCAAAGACGGAGCCGAAGCCGAGGCCGGGCGCGCCCGCGTCGCCGGCGCGGTGGCCGCGCGACCGACCCTACGGCCCACGCGATAAGGCACACAACGCCGCGCGCGCCCGCTGACCTTACCGTACCGCCGCCGGCAAATAATAAATATGTAACACTGATAAAAGCCGCAGAAGCGTTGACCGGCAAGTATTTA
Organism: Helicoverpa assulta; assembly: GCA_963856015.1. Classification (NCBI taxonomy): domain Eukaryota; kingdom Metazoa; phylum Arthropoda; class Insecta; order Lepidoptera; family Noctuidae; genus Helicoverpa; species Helicoverpa assulta. The sequence goes on from CAWLCW010000008.1 coordinate 5,186,568, forward strand.
GGGATTCTCGTTTGGCAAACAAGACGGGTCATCGTGCCCCCGGCGCCGCACCGAGGCCGCCAAGTTGTGGACGTCGCCGGTGTGGACGGCCACCGGCTATTTCTAGTCATCCGGCGACCGGTGACATTCGAAATAGCCGGCAGCGGGTCCTGCGGCCGCCTCCGGCGAGGCGCTCGAAGGAAGCGAAAGAAGTTATGAAAGTCACGTGCGATATACGTACCTTCGCGAAGCGGTGGTGTGTGTTGTCGCGCTCGAACAGCACTCGTGTCGGAGGCGCGCGGCTGACTGGCGGGCGGCGGGCGTCGGGCGGCAGCACGAGCGTCGCCGCGGCAGCAGCGGCCCCCGCCCGCGCCCCGCGCTCCGCTGCATTCTGTGCGCCCGCCGTCCGGCCGCGCCGTCGGGAGAGCCGCCGCACTGACATCAGCGGAGCCGCCTGACGCCTCCCCATATCTCGCACGCACGCACTCGCCTGTCACCTCTGCGTGACCCTCGCGACCGACTAGCCGCTCCGACCTCGCTGTTTCATCCTATACCTATACAACACCTACCATAGCGGTCGAAGAATCTAATTACATTATGCGTGCTCATAATGTACTAATTGACATAAAAAACAAAGGGTACCTAAGCACAGAAGCCACCGTTGGCGTGTTATGGCAAGATTTTGAATTCACTTCATGGTGTGCCGGTCCCCCTGTGGTTCACGGCGACTTTCATAGCGGACAGCGAGCTAAAACACAGGTGGTCAAGTTATTGCTGAATGATTTAGTTTACGATAGGTTTCATACATTAAATTCAACAAAGACAATGGCAAGAGTGGCTGTTGACACGTATGCATGTGTGTTTACATACATATGGGCATCAGCTATCGGGTGTAGGTACCTACATATGTATAGCGCGCAGGTACTTGTAACCTTTAAGAACAAGATGAGTGTTCACAATCGTTTTATTGGAACAATCTCTTGGCTCAGCCGTAGCGTTGGGTTTTCCTTGTTTTTCGGTAGATGTTGAGTTGGTCAATAGCACGTAATTCCTGTTTTGCTTCCTTATCAGTTTGTAAACACTTCTTATCGAAAACATATGCTGATAGTTTGTATCTCTAACAGTTTATGTAAAAATACATAGGTACTGAACAGCTGATTGGTTTCAATGAATGACGGATAGGTAAAAGAGAAGTCTTTCGAGGTAAGAGGTACCTGCACTCGATACTTAACTTGATTAAAGAAAATGCAATTTATTTCAATTGTTACTTGGCGTGGAAACTATTCAGGTAGGTATTTAAGCCTCTATTATGAAACGTTAATAAATATGTGTCATCTATTGATGACGTCATAAGTATATGTATAATTAACACTATTTAATGTTGTGTTGCATTTTTCTTTTCGCCTCATTCATTAACCGCGACACCCATACCTACCTATTTCTTTGAGTTTATAATACCAGTAAGTTTTTAGTCCTATTTTATTTCTGTTATAAACTTATAAAGCAGTGTGTCGTATGGAAGCGACAAGGGCAGACCACGCCCTTTCATCCCGTAGGTGCGAGGCCATCGCGAGATAATAATGAGGTCAATTGGCAACCACCACCTCTTTAAAACATTACTCGGCAGTTCAAAATCCGCTTACATTTGCCATGTTTAACTTTTTACGTATCGCATTTTTTCAGTGATGAATAAAAATACTTACTGAAAGCGATTTTTAAGTGAACATCCTGTCTATTAGAGATCAAAAATTTTCACTCAAAACAACTACAATTCTTGAGATTCGGGAATCTAGTTTTTACCGACTTCAAAAAGGAGGTATAACACCAAGTCAAGGTGCAACGGTAAGTACGTAGTAACTAAACCAGGTTCAATAGAAACATATGTTTTATTCTATTAAGTAGAAGTCAGATTTCAGAATGGACACAGATAACTTAAATATTTACCTTACTAGTAAACAGCGAAAATGAGCGATTTCTTTATTTATGTCTGTCTATATACTTAAAATGAACTTGGAATTACGCCCTTGTTTTATTGCTCAGTCAACCGTTTCCCAAACGTCCGACGATTTAGTAGCAGAGTTTGTGCGAGTGTAGTGAGTTCGATTCCCAAAACGTTCAATTTCTTGTAACCTCCCATAATTCAATTAAAAAGGCTATAAATCTATACATAGACTTCATGACCTTTCACTATACATTATTACTAACTAATATTATAAATTATGGTGACTACCCAACTTCACGAAGTAGGTACTACGCCTACTAATCCCAAGTAGGCAAACAATTACTCCAACGCACCTTGTCCATATATTTGCTGCAACAAACGCCCACCATTCGCAGTGAACAGATAAAATTAATTACTGTTACAAGAACTGATAAAATTGATAAACATTTAAATCAAAGCCATATAAATTCATTAACACACGTACTTTTCCCCCTGGTGCCACCTCATCCACCTGCGTCCCGAGGGAAGTGCTTATTCCACGTGGATAAAGAGTAAGTAGCCTTATCCTTTTTCAAGCTCTAAACTATCTGTGCATAAAATTTCATCTAAAGCAATTCTGTAGTTTTAGGCGTAAAAGTTTAACATGGAAATATTTCACTGTTTTTTCTGCAGAGACCTGACCTTAGGGCTCCTAAATAAAAGTGTCCGGAGTTTTCAAACAAAATCCATCTTACAGCAGCGTAACAAACAAATAAACTCACATTTGCAATAGAATATAATTAGGACAGTCCTATTCGTCCTCCATGTTACTGAATTCATACATACTCTCTTAAGTGACCATTCGAAACTGCGCTAGGAGTCCTGATGCGAACACTACAATGTAGGTAATCTAGATTTTCCCGTGATAAAGCGTCACTTAGTCAAAAATATCAGCAATTTTATCATCAACGAGTCCGAAAAAAATGACTAATTCTATGAGATACGTGTTCAAATTTATTATTTTCTATTAATTCTACCTGAAAAAGTTACTAAGTTTGATCGGACGATGTTACAACTTCCATATGCGACAGATATGCAATTATATTTTTTTGTTTGATTGATTCTGAGTTTCAAGCACAATAAAAAACTATTAAGTACATACAATACAAACTTTGTGACGAAATTCTTTATCAGTAAAAATCGTAGTAATGTTCGTAGAGATAGGCGTAGAACTATGTGCTACGAAGGACTACGAAACTATGACCGTTTACTAATTTATTGTTTTGCAGATTTTACCATTTTTTTCAACCGACTTCAAAAAAAGGAGGAGGTTCTCAATTCGGCTGTATTTTTTTTTTTTTTTATGTTTGTTACTCGATTTCTCAAAGACGCCTGGACCTATTTCAAAAATTCTTTTTTTATTTGAAAGGGTATGCTTGTCATTTGGTCCCATCGTCATCAGATCAGGATCTGATGGTGGAAACCCTGAGAAATCGAGGGCATCTCTTGAAAATTGTAGGCGAGCATGGGGTAAAAACTTGACACTCAGGTGTATGCCTCAAAGCACTATTCAATAGTGAAGGTTTGAAGCTGACCTGATGATGGAGACCAGAGAGGGTCGAGGGAACTCAACAACTGAATATGTAAATTTCCTCGTGTTTGGGCTTATATTATTGGTATTGACGAGACCTTTGCAACAGTGAAGGTTTGGAGCTGACCTGATGATGGAGACCAGAGAGGGTCGAGGGAACTCAACAACTGAATATGTAATTACCTCGTGTTTGGGCTTATATTATTGGTATTGACGAGACCTTTGCAACAGTGAAGGTTTGGAGCTGACCTGATGATGAAGACCAGAGAAGGTCGAGGAAACTCAACAACTGAATATTTAGATATTATATTATATAATACCTCGTATTGGGGCTTAAATTATTTGTATTGATGAGAACTTTCCACTGATACGGATAGTGACAGCTATTCGTATCACTGAAAAGCTGTAAATAAAAAACTTTTTTACAAAAAAATTAAACCGACTTCCCAAAACACTAAAAAGCCAAAAAAAACTAATATTCGTGGTGACCTATTTAGTGTTTTGGGAAGTCGGTTTAATTTTTTTGTAAAAAAGTTTTTTAATTTGTTGTTAAGTATTTTGACCATTTTATTTAAATTTAATTACCCCCATAGAGAAAGTACATCTCTTAATTTTATTCTATTTGTGTGTTAGTAAAAGGACTTCGCCTACCGATTAACAATTTCCGACAGGCAGAATTTACGAAGATGTAAAATAATAATAAATGTAGGTAGATAGAGTCTATAAGAAAACAGTCAAGCATACTCTTGTTTACTCTTGAAACATAAGTAGTACGTGCAAAAGTCACTATGCAAAACACTCAAACCAAATTATAATAGCAGTTTCATGACTACTTTCATAAAAACGTAAATAAGTAGCCACAACAGTCATATTTTTAGTTCGTTCTTTAATAAATTCTGCTTCTAATTACGCCGGGGATTCAATTAAGCTTATTAGTTACTCAGACAAAGATCTAAGTCGGTTCACACGAGTATGATAAAACTTTTTGTTTATTTATATACTATGTGTTTGTTTACGTGATCGCAGCGCCATCTGTGGGCGCACATGTACTATTACGCAGCAAGAGGTCGGCCCAAGAAGTTCTAGCTATGCTTACGAGATGGCAGCACCCGAATGAAAGTTAAACCTTTTGCATATAATGGTCTGTGCTGAATACCTGACTTGCATTTATATCTTACCTATGTTCATTGTGGGTACAGTCAGGGTGCTAATTTATTGAGAGCGGTCAAGTCAGCTAAGTCTATGCAATTAACCCATACATACTTAGATAAGGCGCTTTCTCTATATATCATCCCACGATGCTATCATAAAGACGCCTTTACCTTCTTTCTTCTGCACCCACGACCACAGACTCATTATATAAAATGGACTAGAATCAGAAGATTCTTATCTTTTCCCGAAGCTCCCTCGAGTACCTACCCCATACTCCCTTATGTACCTCTAATCAAGCTTATGGACATGGCCATCTACCGGGCACGTATCTATGTTCTGAACAGAAATCCTAAATTGTACCTACATACATCTAAAAATACTATTGATTTTCTAGGACCACAAAACCTCAAGATCAGCAGAATGTCGCTCGCAAAACAGCCGAGTAAGAGGAACTATTTTGTTCCTGACTCGCTTGTTACCTCACCTCACGGAAGCGAAGCTAGGAGGCTACAATCAGCACATCATATCCTGCAGGAAGTTGAGTCAAGTCAGCAAAATGTACGCAATGTTATGTTAGTTTGTAGAGAGATGATGCAGTTGTGTTAAGGTTGCAATTGTAAAGGTACCTAGTGCTTGGTTTGCGGACTTACAACTTTAGTGTCAACCTAATAAACAGGTGGTTGCCCTTCCCAAATCTTCTACAAGTTTACATTCAACACGTATATTATTAATTGTAATAAAATCTGTGGCAAAATTGCGATTTATTTCGTCGTTTACGAAATTGCTACGACTACTACGAACAAGAGTTTTCATGCTTTCCATAGTATCTACGTAACATTCTATTCACATTAAGTAGGTACAGAGCAGATTTAATTATAACCTATCAGTCAGTTGTAGTGCGTTGCAGAAAAAACTTATTGTTAATAGTATAGGGTCACTAAGTATTTGTTACCACTCCCCGGCAAATTAATTGTAACTTGAAGATTCGCTTGATTTTGGTCTGTATCATTTCAAGTTTTACAGTTCCACTTCGTTCCTTCCTTGCTTTATCTCGTGCTATACTTCTGTAAAATGTTATATGACAAAAACCCAGTCCATTGCATGGTTATATCCAGATACATACTCCTACATGCAATAGGGAGCGTAATTTTGCAACTTATGTACCTAATACTAGATATTTCCTTCCTTTCCTCACGCTTGAGGAGTCATAGACTATGACTGTGCGGTAGGTTAGGTTCGCCCTATTAACCCTAAGAATTGTTTACCGAAGCGGTCATTAGGGGAGCCTCCTGATTACCACTGTGAGGGGTTATAGTGGTGCCGTTAAGTAACTCTAAGTACCTTTCATGAAGCTTGGCATATAACGACCTACATCATTGTTGTTTTCACTTAGCAACCATGAAAAGTAGTTAGTTAACAATACATTTTAAAATTCGGTGTTGGATGTTAATAAATCTGTGGACCAAGACCATTTTGATGAACATTATTCGACAAATTGAAAAGTGTAATAATGTAGAGGCACCTAAATAGTAATGTAACCTTCTTTTATTTAGGGCGTGTTATAATCTAGTTACGTATATGTAGGTCTTCCCAGAGGAAGTTCAACCGGTAGGATAAGTATAGACTCAATAAAGGTAGTCGTTGAAAAGGCTGCTTTCGTATCGTAACCTCATATTGACGTTGATTGATGATATTTGTAGTAAGTAGTGTTGTTGGTACATATTGATACTTTTGCTAGCAATACACTTAAGAACGGGTGATGGATTAAAACTATTAGCAAAAGCTGTGAATGTAGATATTTTTTCTCAGCTTTTACCCATGAAGAATCAAGCATAGAGTTCACATGGTTAATCAAAAACTTTAAAGAAAATAAAACTAGTCTTGAATTTTTTTCTTATTTATTTATTTTTATGTACAAATAGAAATTCCCTTAGGTAAAATAAACTTACTTAAGTCTTAAATTATGATACTGTACAGAGTTTGTACGACGGACGGGCAGTGTGGGGAGATCCCGAATGTAGGAGTTATGGCAAGTCCTTAAATGTGCTGGTGCTTAATAAATACGATGTTACGATGTGCATTCTACGGAGTGTAGTTAGAACCGAACGCTATGCTAAAGTAAATTTTAAATTCGTCTGATGATGACACTAGTTATTTTGATCTAGTGTCACGACATCGTGGGACACGAAGTCGGGAGTAAACTTTTGAGTATGATCACTGTAATGTTTGGTGTTCTAAAGTTAGGGGGATCACAGACGGAGGCCGGGGTTGGTGCTGGCGACGTAGTTGAGGAGTTCGTCGGAGTCCTCGCAGACGACGGGCTTCTCGTGGTAGCAGGCGACGTCGTGCCACGCGATACCGTCGTTGTAGACGTTGTTAAGGACTGACAGGCAAGACTCGGAGGTGCCGTTGATGTCAAATTCAGCGTTGTCGGGCTGACGCTGCTTCTTGTGGCCGGTCTGAGACCAGGGGTTGTAGCCCCAGCCGTTAGGGATCTGGAAAATTGTATTCCATGAAAAAAAGTCATAAAAAGTCTTCGGTCACGCTGCATAGATTCGATATGTCGGATTAACGATGTCTTTTTAACCCCGGAAATTACATAAATTCTAAAACATTCATTGATAGTTTCGCATGCGTCACATTTAGGTTAATACTATCGTAAATATGAGTGAAATTCTATGCACTTAGTGATATAACATAATAGAAATACTTCAGTATTCGGAAACGCGTAATAACATAACTTTCACACAACGAGCACCGTACACAGGTGTCTTCGAAAGTTTTTGATGCAGTAAATAAGTATGTGACAGTCTCGCGGAAATTCCCTTTTCGTCGCCAGCCGTAGGAAATGGATTAGTTCCAAGTATGACAAAAGAACTTTAAAAATCGCTCGAAACACATTAAATATTTATTTAGTTGGAAAAAAACTTTCTTCTCCATAATATGTATCCAACATATTTTTTTTTTTGAGAAAAAGGGGAGATTCATGATGCATAATTAAATCATTTGAAACTTCAACTCATATGCTCACGGTAAGATCTACGAGTGTTTGAAAGAGGTTCTACTGACCTGGGTGGTGGGCGCTAGCTTTTCACGGTTGGCAGACCAGAACCATCCGAAGACGTTCTTAGGCTCAAGATCCTTGCGGTTTTCACAGCCCTTGAAGTCACAGAGGCGACCCGACGTCCAGATGTAAGGCACATCATCTGCAAAGACAGTTATTTGTCTCAATACCGTTTCATGAGGTCAGCGGAATAAAGAAGCCACAGGGTCATGCAAGTGCTAAGAGCGTCACCGCCCATTACAATATTTATAAAAAATAAATGACGTTAGTGAAATGTGAAGGCTTCTGTGTGTTGCCTTGGTAGGTGGTTCAAATGCTTACTTTGCTGGATAAGCTTGAAGATCAGATTGTTTTCTTCTTGCGTCTCCATGGAGACGAGGTCCATGCAGTACTCGCGGCAGATGTTGCGTCCATCTAGCCAGTCTACCTTCCTGTTGGCGAGAGTAGGAACATGGCCGCTGTAGAAGTAGTTGTGACCTCTGTAGAAGAACTCTTTTGGTCCTAGAAAAAAGAAATAAAGTTTAAAATCTTGTTCTAATGCGACCAGTTGTAAATAAATACAAAAAGACGCTTCAGTCAAGGTTGGCAGGCAAGACAAATAAATAAAATATAATAATTCACACGGTATTGCTTCTATTTAGTGAGGCGTTAATATGTGACAAACGAGGACCCTCAGTGACAGGTCATGTACCTACACATCACACATCGAACTGTTCTATCACGGTCGTGACATTGAGGTGCTGCGGCTGCGAGCAATTGTGTTAAATTATCACGAGCTATGTCAGTGTCGCAATCCCAGTCATTACATAACGTACCCGGCCACGCATCGTGACCTTTCCTCCTTACATAAAAACGCAAACAACATATTTCAAGCTGCATAAGGAATGCATGGTTAATGTCAACAAATGCAAGAAAAACGTTATTCATTCCAAAATTAGAGCAGCTTCGATCTAAATGGTGCATTTACATAATATGTGGATCGATTTATTGCCGCACAGTGATATCCTTGTGTTTTATTTATTTTATTCTAGCTCTAAAATACCATTTATGTTTGATGTATTCTGAAACATCCACATCGAATAGTTATGAAGTCTTATAAAAATAAATTTGGTAATAATTGGTTTGCGAAATGGTTGGCAAAGGGTTAATTACGATAGAATATTGCATCTCAGCCTTGACAATTGACAGACGCTGTGCACACTAGACTTCAGTGGATCTTGTACAATTGATAGTTCACAAGTTCAATTGCTTGAATACACTAAGGACGAAGCTAGCACATAACGTGCCGCGTATGTATACAAAACGTTTGAAGTACATGACGCTATTAAGTGGATCTAAAAGCATCCGCGACCTACATACTTCACTCCTATTTGCAGTTCTAGTAACTGGACCGCGGCGTGTCAATTCTTTCATCATTATCATCAAACACTGGGCGGTGGGCAGGGTTGCATGAGCTGTTTATTCTAAGTCTACATTAGGTATGTGCGGATCGGTTTTGGCAGACGATGTTGCAACGGCCGCGGTGCGGTGCGTCGCGACTGCGGGCGGAGCCGCGCGGCGCGCAGATGCGTCGGTCACGCGCCGCGCCAACTGGGCCAAGGATCGCTACCGGATGCGATTTTTATATTTAACCAACCGGCCAGTTCACGCCTATTGTCAAGCCGACAATCCTAATTATCTGCATTATTAGATATTTGATACGAAAATGTGCAATCGTTTAGTGGTCTATGTCTAATTTTATGGATGCATGTTTTTTTAAAATTCTCGGTATTTTACGATCACTGGATTTGTGGAATGCTGAAGAGACTAAAATTTAACTTTTCTAGAGGATCAGAGGTTGAATAAAAGTTTGTTACGAAGACGTAACTCTTTACAGTCTACATAGTAGCTGTGGAAATCCGAATTAAGATAATTACCTCTCCTAAGCTATTGCGAAGGTCCTTTTCTGTCGAGAGGTATCTGAAGGTAGTTTTAGTGAATCGCATCATTATGAATAATTTTGATTACAATGTGAATGTGGTAAGGTTCGCACGACGCCGACGACGGCGACGTCTGACACGTTCACAATCATTGTGCTCAGACCTTGCTTACTGACAGACTGACGAATGTGCGATTGTCCTCTGAACTCAAGCGACTAGACGCTCACATCACTCACGAATATCTGGCTAATTTTATAGTTTCAGTTACCAACGGCCAATACTTCACCAGCGTTTAGTTATAAACCTGGCCATCATTAAGCATTACGAAATTATTTTATAGTTTCGTGACTATTACTATAATAACTAAGTAAGTATTACGTTAAAATGAATAGATCATAAACTTCTATGTATTTATCAGAGACTTGCCGTTTTCCCACGGTTTCACCCGCGTCCCGTCGGAGCTACTGACCGCACCGGGATAAAATATAGCCTATGTTATTCGCAGATAATATAGCTTTCTAATGGTGAAAGAATATTTAAAATAGGTCCAGTAGTTTTTGAATTTATCCATTATAACCAAACAAACAAACAAACAAAGTTTTCCTCTTTATAATATTAGTATAGATAGAATCGTAATATTCGTATGTATCGGCAGAACATCAAATGAAATATTGGTTTAGTTAAAGATGAAATATAGTAATGGATTGTAATATCGAAAGGAACGTTACTGAGATGAAGGCTGAGTTGCAAAACCTAGTTTTGTTTATATTAGTTGCTACTATTGGATGGGTAGCCTAGAATGTAGTCGATTTTGTAAAACCTTCAAAGCTCATAAAATTATAATAAACGGCTGTAGCCGTTAATTAAGTTCATTCAGTTACATAAATGTTGAACTACTTACTTATCAAAAAGTGGATTTTTAATATCATTTTGAACGGCGCACGGATAATCATACAGTTAATTTATAGGATTATTTTCATTCATGTATTTCCATAAACTTTTTGGGCATACAAAAAAACTTGATTTTAAGTGTTAGACATAAACGCTTAAATAAATATTCCACTTTCTTGCATTTTAGGATATTATTAGAGGATGTTCATCGATAAGGACTGACTTATTCACATTCATCATCCAAATCGATGAAAAATCAAATTAATATCGCCAGGGTTAATAAATCTACAGGTTTAGGTAACTGCATCTATACAAGTAAGCCACACAGCTTATCGTTCGCAAATGCATGTTCACAGTTGCATTTCGCCATCGCGTGCATTAAGTAAACAAGTCACAATTTATCTTTATATGCCAGGGATACAACATAATTTGAGAGTTTTAATAACGAGTAATTACTGTGAAGCAAACATATGTTTGTTGGAATAACAGCGTTTTATTCTCTAACACCCGTGACCCGTGCCCATGACCTGTCACATTTTGAACCCATGAACTTAAGATTGAAGATGGCTTGGCTTTTTGTTATTATCTGCCACTATGTATTTCTAACTGCAATTAAATTCGAAATAGTGCTTATATTGAGTAAATGTTTGGAAATATTTATAAATGTTTCGGATAGCCCTTTAACAGCTCATTATTTTACAACAGCTAACTCTGTGAAGACTGGCCGTGACAGGCCTGAAGGAAGCTTTTAGCTGAGCCATATACGCCCTCTTCCTTGAAATAGCTAATAGTCAAACAACGAGACCTTATCGTAAAGTCACTCATGGTAAAGTTAAGCAATTTGTAAAGTAACCTGCGGACTCATTTTAAGGACCTATCCGGTACTCGTTCATACTTACTGACAGACACTGACAAACTTAAATGGCAAGAAGGGTCCCATTGATTAAATGTATAGTAGATAGAACCAGTAATCAGAGGTACAAACATCAAACATCGTAGCGAGCTTTAGGATACAAGACGTAAGAGTTAGTAAACTGAACACCACTGGAAACTGTTTGGGATACCCCAGCATCATCTAACTGATGAATGACCATAACAACAAGAATGATTAAACGTATACCCAAGAATTATGCACGTTTTTTACATAATAAAGGGTGGCCTTGTACCTCAAATGCACAATGAGTTGGCGCATACATCTGCCAGCTGCATTGCTGCATAAGACTTACTGCACCAATTTAGCTCGGGGTGGTATAGGGAACGATATCATGCCTACCATTTGCCATACAAGTATCACCTTTATAACATGGCTCGTTAGTATTAAAATGGCCTGAGGTGTTCCACCCCTCATCCCGTGACCGCTCGATACGTTTTCACCCATGCGTCAAGCTCATCTCTTCTTGTGTGAATAACCAGTGAAATGGTGACCACAAAGGGCTCTTTAATATTTCACAAATGTTATTGTACTCATAAACACGTAACGGTAATGTTTGAGCTTTCACTTGTTGAGTCAGGATTTATTTATTTTCCTTCTAAGTATCGGCACTAATGCTTTCCTTATTGATTAAAAAATGTATCGGAGCCCCAGCAAACTGTGATTGATAAAATAGAACCTGCATGGTTAGAAAGCTGCACTACAATAAATTTAAGTAAAAAAAATAAGAATTTTGTAAATGGAAGCCATCTAAAAACAAAAGACGTGCGTATAAAAAATTAAGAAGAATAAAGTTCCACTGCGGATGACCGTGAGCTCAAATCGAACACTACCTTTGTAAAGTTATAGTAAAATAATTAATTCCAAGTTAACGATGTCCCATTAAAAGTACAGAAGCTGTATATAAAGATGTCTTGCGTTGTCAAGGTACTATTGCAATTAGGGCATGCAATTCCGGTAAAATAAAAATTACCGGTAAAAATTCGGTAATTAAAATATTTTTACCGGTAAACCGGTAAAACGGTAATTTTTGTATTTTTTTTTAATGTGATATTATATCAATAAGATTGGGTAGTCCAAAAGCAAAAAATAATAAAAAATACAAGGTATAAGGTGGTAAACATTTTTTGTGACGTGGGCCGTAACAAAAACATGTCAGTACCATCCGAACGCGATGTCGTCGACAAAATGCAAGAGAAACTGCTGCGATGGTTCGGCCATGTAAAAAGGAGACCACCTGAATACATCGCCAATGTTGTGTACTCAGGAGAGAGGCAGGCCGAAACAGTGGTGGTTGAGTGTCGTAATGACATGAAAATCTACGAACTCGAAGAGGAAGATGTCCTGGATAGAGCGAAGTGGAAGAAGAAGATACGGAAAGAGGACCCCGTCTCAAGACGGGATAAACGCTAAGAATTACCGTGATATAAAAACATTTTTTTTCATTGAAGTGAAAGCCTTTTTATGGTAAATCGTGGGCATTTTATGGACCAGGGTCGCGGTAACTCTTTCAAACAATCCCGCAGCCCCGTCAGGTTTTGGCCCTGCGCGTGGGACAACTCGGGCCGCCGACACGGGTCTGTTGTCTATGCAGACGGAGGAACGATGAGCCACCCGAACTCACCGTCCACAGACCGACGCCTACGGTGGCCGGGAGTCGTCTCTCGACACTCGGTGCCCGTGGTGTCTTCGGTCCATTACAGCGGTTGGGATAAGAGGTGCGAACTCGCAGGCGCTCCACCGTCTCCTTCTCGAGCTGACTGGGAGAGACTGAGAATGACTGTTCCGCAGAAGGAGGCGACGGCTTCCCATTCCCTCTCGCTTCGGACGATGGCTTGAACCAGGGCCGGACGCGAGAGGTCGTCGCTGCCTATTGGCTCGACGACGACACCGTGGTACCCTTCCCAGGCAGTGCACACCTAGACTGTGTGCTCCACCGTGTCCTCAGAGCTGTCCGCATGGTGATGAAGTAAAAGCCCTTACTCAATAAGGTCATAGAGTAGGTAAAATAAGCATAAGCTACATTTTTACCTAATAGGAACTGACAGCTATGAGGAAATTCAGATTAACCGAATGAATAAAATTTGTTTAGATATTATAAATTAAGATGAGAATGAAGATTTGTATCTAACCTAGAGATAGTTAAGGAGCCACATAAGTTTGCTTTCCTAAAAAACAGCAACTTTAACACTCTTACAATATGTAATGTATGCAATATTACATTATGTTCAGGCTACATAATGAAGATTTGACGTTAAATGAACAATTGCTATATATTATTACAAAAACGTAAAAACCGGTAAATTACCGGTTACATATAATTTTTACCGGTAAATTAAAAATCGCGAAAATGGGCGGTTTTACCGGTAAAACCGAAACCGGTAAACCGGTATTGCATGCCCTAATTGCAATAGCCGAAGATAAATAATATACCACTCAGAATACGTGTTTGCCATTATGTCTACTTATGTGCTTACTGAAGATAATTCATGCACTTACAATGTTTATAAATTATGCTCACATCATGTTTATTACTTTATTATATACGCTGGAGCCTAGAGGATATTTTGAAGTAGGTGACTGTGATAGAATATCAGTTTTAATGAGTAACACTATATTTGTGAACAGACTACCTATAACATGTTTTAATACTCTATCTATACCATTATAAGATTAGATAACTTGAAAATAAAATAAGCTTCGAATAACAAAAAATTAAATCATTTTGGTCTCAGAACCGGATAAAAAATATGGTCGTTTATAAATTAGAATGACGATAAAACTTGTCACATCTGATATCAATATGGCTTTATTCGTAAATGTAATATGAAATGCGTTGAATACAATAAAATTAATTTGTTCTCATTTGGACTTCATAATTTTAACCAGAAAAATATGATAGGATAGAAAACTCATTAGTTCTCATTTGGACATAATCATTATTTTTAAACAATATAATGCCTTATAGAACGTACTCCAAAAAACTCTACTAAGAACATTGTAGCATAGCTGTAAAAGCTGTAACGATGAAAAGAAACGTGTATGTGTGTACTTAATTTTTCTGTAACAATAAAAGTGACAGGTGCCGTGAAAAGAGAAAAGACCTAGCACAATGTTTATTTAGATACTTTCTATACCTACTTTCACATTTTACAAAAACCGACTACCACGATAAAAATATACTTGACATTCGCGTCTACTCATATTATGCTTCTACTCGAATTCTTAGAAAAATACTAATTCCGAACGTAATCAGAATGTTCCAGAACAATCTTTGATTCAAGTTTTATTGGTCGTTATCTTAAACATAAATATCTAGCAATGGATTTGCAGCCAATATCTCACATTTAATATAAATACGTATTTCAAAGCGGAATCTTCCTATTTCCTATTTTCACTCGACGATTGTTTGTGGTAAATATGCATTAGTCTGTTACCATAGACTTATTTAAAAAGTAAAAGTGGAAACGGGTTTGAAAGAGGTTTAAAGATTTTTCTCCCATAAAGGTTACGGAAATGCATTTATATTAAGCAGAATTATACCCTTTAAAATGATTTAGTAGGTTACTTAAAGGGCCGCTATACTTATGAAATTACAACATGCTACAGTTAAACGAGAACTGTTGCATAAATTGTTGTATAATAAAATTAATAATGCGTCTGGCGAATTAAAATTAATATTAAAATGACATGCAGACGGTTACTTTCAACGAAAATAGCAGTATTATTTTTTCGCAGCTGTTTTGTTTTTGGAAAATTCTTTAAGACTCTACCTAGAAGAAAAATTTATTATTGTAAACTGAAAACTTTGTTACAGTACCAGATCCTCCATTAGACAATCCAAAGCCAATAATCCTTGGCTGTGAAAACTAAAGCCAGCAAGCAGGCTTAAAATATTTTTTCGACATTAAACAACTTAAAAAAAAAGATCTCTTGACGAGGAAACGGAAAAGTACTTTTCCCAATTACGCGACCGTACTTGAGTTCAGAGTGCGGGGAGGGCGGGGGGTTCGGGAGGGGCGGGGCGTCCTCCATCACGTCCGCGACCTTGCGAGGTCAATGACCCGCGGAAGCTTTTACTTTCCTACGTAATAATTACGTGAGGAATCTCCATAGTTTGACGGATTACGCGTGGGCAATGCAATGTTTATTTTTTGGAGCGTGTTTAATTTGTTTCGGAGTATTCAATTTAAATATCTGATTGGGAAATAAGAATATTTGCTAAAGCGTTTTTTGTTTTCTATTCGCTGACGATAAAACAACAAATATTAATTACCTAACTCTTCGCAATTTTATAAACTGGTTTTATTTTTTTTTATATAGCCCGTTTCATATTTAAAATGAAAACAGAAGATACGAAAGAGCGAAAGAGGCACTGTCTATTAAATTTTTTTTAAAGAAGGCAGAGATTTCTGAAAAGGAGGATCTACCTAAGGAATGTTTATTTCAAAACAGGTAAATATGCAAACCAAGCCAAGTTTACGCACACGCATGAAGAAGATATGTATGTATATCATAAATTATAAATTTAAATTCGAGTTTTCATATCATGATCGACTAAGGTTGTTATATGATAAATAAGTTCAAGGTTTTTACAAGTTCCTGGTACATCGTCTTCACAGAAATGTTTTATGAGGTCAATTCTACTAATTAATTAGAATTCTGGTTTATTTTATAGCTGGGGTAAATTATGAAGGCGCCAACAAATAATTTACCTAGTTGGAATTTTTGACGTCACTAACTTGTTAAGTTATGTGAAGTAGATTGTTTTTGTTGATTAAATATACATTTTTGTTATCCTAAACTTTGAACTTAAAAACACAATTCTGAAACGAATTTACCTATTTTACAAAACAGCCCAATAAATTCCTTAGCAGTCATTTAATTTTTGTGTTATAATAAAAAAATATTTTTATTATTTATTTATTTACTTGTTGCACAATTTACAACGGCGGACTTAACGCCTTAGGCGTTCTCTACCAGTCTAAATTAGGGTTGTGGTGAAATAGAAGTGTAGAGAATTTAAAAGCCTCTCTCTCTACAATACTAAAACTAATAATTGTTATCCATACTAATATTACGAAGCCTCAATTCGATTCAATTCAGGTACTTAAAACGAAACGATAATCTGCTTTGAAACAACATTGACATAAATGAACCTGTTTCGCTATTTATATCGATTCTAATTCATTCGAGATGAGCAATTATACTCGTTTATTTATTGTTACCATGTTAGTCTTAACAAGAACAACACTATTATGTCATACTATGCGAAAATAAATACATAAAGTTAAATTAAATAAACGTAGTTAATCGAAGTGTGTTGATAACGTAGCTTAAAAGTTAACTACGAAAATGTGAATTGCCTACATGTAAAAACGTCAAACATATTTTTCAGGTTAAAATCTGGCGATTGGAGAATTCCCTAAGCTGATATAATGAAATATACCTAGGTAAAAATTTTGGTTCCGCATACACGGTATTTTTATTTTGGTATTAATGACTTATGGTACTTACTGCTAGCGCATTTCTGGGGGTTGGGTAATGAAAGGAAACGTCCAGGTTTCTGTGCCTGTGCGACCGCAACAGTCGCAAGCGCAGCTGCGCACGCCACCAACAACCACACCTGCATCTGTAATGACGAAATAACACATTTAAATAAACAAATCACACCAAATTCTAAAATCAAAATTGTTGATATTACATACTTTGCCAAATGAAAATCGATTTCCATAAACGCGTCTTAATGCATTTTTTTTAAATTCTATTCAAACTGTTCAAATTTTTTATTGGTATCGGCGGCCAACATTATTAAAATAATGTGATATAAAAACTCTTTTTCGATTTTTTTGTGAGAAATAATTGATGTGGTTAAGATTTTACTTACTTGAATGGCGCCAAATAGATTTTATAATTTGAATTGCGAGGCTACACACTTATTATTTAAAAATTTTCGTAAATTATTACATAATGATGTGAAGCTAATATTTGTTAACGGAATTTAGCATTCATTGTTTAGATAATTGCATTCATTCTAAGATCCGGCTGCAACTTCATAAAAACATAACAGACAACAAAAAGATAGACTCAGTATACATTTCATACGTGTTAGTTTCGTAAATATATCATAAAAAGGCGTCTAACGGCCGAACAATAGTCTATTCACAGTTAATTAAGATTGACGGGGCATATACCTATCTGATTGTGATGAAAACACGGCAGGTTAATCAGTAACGTAATCGTATAGAAATGCTTGAGGCAGTGACACATACATACATATACCGGTTCACACTGCTTGTACCATAAGAATTTATTGCATAAATAAGTTCGGTTGAAAACGTAAGTATCACGCGCGAGAATTAATACGAATGCCCATTGTGACACTGTTATGTATCGGTAATACATTATAATATTGTCTTTGGTCTCGTTGTAGAAATTTTAATCTAAAAAGGTTTTTACCATTGTCTGTTTGAAGACGAGTCAAGTCGAGGAATTTTGGTATTTTCTTAGAAGTGGCACAGTTTATAGTGGACTAGCTTTTGCCCGCGACTTCGTTCGCGTGGAATAGTGACTTCCGGCAGATTTTTGGTTTGACCAATAGATGGCGCTATATGTCCGGATTAAATTTTATTATTTTATTATTTTTTTGTAATAAAAACTATCCTATGTCCTTTCTCAAGTGCCATACTATGTCTGTACCAAATTTCACACAAATCGGTTCAGTAGTTTAGGCGTGAAGAAAAGACAGACAGACAGACAGACGGACGGACAGAAAGACAGACAGACAGAGTTACTTTCACATTTATAATATTAGTTAGGATTAGGATATTCGAAAGAAATTCAAGTCGAAATAGGTACCTACAAAAGTGAAAAAAAAAACCAATAAAAAACCCTGACATTTTCCCACACGACACGACAGACACGAGGTCTAAAATAGAATATTATAATATTCTATTTTAGACCTCGTGTCTGTCGTGATACTGATAGACGAATATTCAACAGTAACTATAGTTACTGTTGAATATTCGTCTACCCAGTATAACCTCTAGGTTATCTAACTTTCTACTATTTTTTTGAACTTGACATGCCAACAGTCTGATATTTAAATAGAATGGATTAAATAATCTAATTCTATACGACCTTGGAATCTTCACGACTTCTTGATTATATATTTTTTTTCTAAAGACTAATTAGGTATGTCGCAACGTGATTTTGTAGCGCTCAAATATTTGTCATCTTAGATTTTACGTCATTATTGTACCATAAATAAAGTAAATATTGAGTTTTCCAGTTAAATTAGACTTTAGTTATTTAAATTCAGGGGTCGGAATATCGAAAAAATGGGCGTGTCTTGCTAGAATTGGGCGCTATCACTTATTGAAACACACCGCTGCAAAATAGCAAAACAGTTTTATAGACGTACTAGCTTCTGCCAGCGGTTTCACCCGCATCCCGTGGGAACTACTTCCCGTACCGGGATAAAAAGTAGCCTATAGCCTTCCTCGATAAATGGGCTATCTAACACCGAAAGAAATTTTCAAATCGGACCAGTAGTTCCTGAGATTAGCGCGTTCAAACAAACAAACAAACTCTTCAGCTTTATAATATTAGTATAGATAATTAAACACAAACGTAAAATTAAAACGGTATATAAAGTCCTTATTACCTCTAGTAAGTTATACTAAGCCGAAGTCAAAACAAAAATACAATTACATAAGAAGTGGTTTCCCCAAATCGGGCTTCAATTCAGGTGCCAGTGAGTGACCGGGGCACTGGACCACATTACGTGTCATATTAAGTAACACAACCTTTAAGATGCAACGACTTATTAACTGTACAAGTGTACGGCTGTACGTAAATAACATAATTATATAAAAAAAACTTTCTCACTACCTCACAATTGCTTAATGAATACTAATGAAGATCATTTATGATAAGACGGCGTTCCTTTCCTACGCTCTCATTTGTTTTAGTGGCAAAAGACAAGAGAAACTTTTGTTTAGCTTGTAGACTCGTCATTGTAACTTTGTTCTTGTCTGTCGGTTTTTGTGTCGAGTCAATACATGCTGCCTACGCTCGCGTCATGCAAACATTCGCTGATGTCACTGGTGCTTGAAATATAGACTATTGTTTTTAAACCGAAGCCCGTGGCTCATATGTTAGTCTGCCATTGCCACATTGGTCAACCGGGCGTTGTTCTTTGTTACGTAACTCAAGTATGTCGCCGGACAGGTCTGTGTGAAGTTTTACATGTCTCTGACATCGCTCCAGGCGACGTATGGCTTGCGTACCAAAAACTCCGACTTTATACTACACGACCACGTGAACGGACAGACACGCCTCTCAATTTCATCTAATCGTTTTTTTTTTCGTCTCAACCAGGATCTGATAATTCTTAAGCAAACTTTAATTGGCAAATATCTGTTTCTCGCTAATCGTTATAAAAAGACGAGACGTCATGATCGAAGGCGGTGAAGTCGAATCGTGTTGTTTACCCGGAATCGTCTGTTGTCAGGCGGAGTAGGCAGACACCCGGTATGATGTGATATATACCTGTAGGCGCCTGTGTGATGTAGCCTTGACACCATTGCCTCCATGACCGTAAGCAGTAATTGCGATCTCATCTCATCAATATACCGTAGGCCGCGTCATCACGATCAGTAAAGGTAAGGATCGTCATGCGCTCTCAGGGTTTTGCTTAATTAACTTCCTCAACCTAATATGGGTGTTATGGTTCATAAGCATGTTAATCTCCGCAGTAAAGTTTCTTAATTTAATTAAGATGTTTCAATCAATTACCATAGAAGCTTGTTTATTAGTAAAGACATTTAATGTACGTCTTGCGTATCTTTAAGCGCAAGGAGGCAACGTAATCCCAATTCATTGCACGAAACAAAGCTGTTTGTATACCGTACTTAATAGCATATCATTACAGCTAAATAAACGTCAAGTGATATTAGATAAATATCAGAGACCTGACCTCAGTTGGGCAACACACATTTATAGGCAAACTCGTGTGTAATGCCATTATTACACACAATAATAGGATGAATGGGGAGCTCACAAAGGCCCGAAGGTGTTCGAGTACAAACGTTAAACAATACCTGTTCTAATACAACAGTTGAATGGTATTCTTCGCGAATCTGTGTGCCAATCGCGAATTTAGTTCGAGACTCGCAGCCACAATGTTTCTACGAGAGATTTTGCAACGGCCCGAGGCCGGTCGTCCGTCAGTTTCGGTCACGATCGTGCGGCTTCGTGCATCTCTGCTGCGTCTGCGCCTCGCGCCTTGCCACACTGGTGCCCTCCAGTCACCAGCACATTGTGCTGTACCTATTCACGCTTTGATTTAGATAATGACAGCTATACACAAATATAAACGACACCGGCATGTGCCACGACTCCGTATCCCATTCACACACCAATATTACTCAATGTTGTAACTGCTCAGTTATAAATCCAGTATAACTTGAGAACACATAAATAAACCAAAGGTTTAGGTTATATTATTTATTCTTTATAGCTGGTAATGTTATAGAGTAAATATTGCGAATTGTCGTTAATTTATGCGTTGTTAAAATTGTGTTTCGTATTTACCCATGTATGTTCGAGAGACGTTGAAATAAGCTTATGAGTGTATCGAAATAATCCTGGGGCCCGATTCTCCTAATTTTACTTAAGCGACATACGATTCACGTTCGACTCGATTCGACTGAGATCCAATCCCGACTCGATTACGCTATTTTTTCTTTGAAATAAACGTTTTTATCCTTTTCTATCATTCAATAATGAATCATTTTGTCTGCAAATGATTTACGATTGCAAAATGATTGTACAGCAAACTACCGTATAGACCAAAATCACCAAAATAGTAGACCAATCGCACACCAATCAAATGTCAATCGAATACGATTGGTCTTTTATTAGTAGCAGAATGCCCGATATGGTTAAAACTGCTATTGCGATCATATTGCAATTCGATTTCTATTCGATTTTGACATTATTAACTTAGGAGAATCGGGCCCCTGCTTGGTGATAAACTGAGACGATTTAAAGTAAGCAGTGATGTGACAAAGCGAAAGCGTTGTATGTACGGCCATAGTAAATATGTATGTATCTAAGTACCTACGTAGTTGTCACTAGTCTGTATTCATGTCGCGTCGTCCTGTCGGTAATGCGTGGCGCACTGAATTCGTCATTCGTCAAGTGAAATTTTTATTACCGTCTACGTAACGTCTGGCAGGTATCTTCACTAGAGATTAGTGGCACAGTAAGCGTTTTACATAATAAGACAGTGTGTGATTATTGTCGGAAATCGAAATAATCTAGAAATACCGGCGAATATTCAAATGTTATCGTGCTCCGTTCTTTATTAGGTTTATTTGTTTAAAACCGGCTAGATAGCCGTATTTTAAGGTGGATTTTTCTCGTAAAATATTCGTAAATCTGTATCTGCACAAGTGTTTGAGAGTTTTATTTGAACGAAAAAAATAACAAAGAAGCTACATAACTAAGCAAATATGTCTAATGTCCTTATGCTCAACTCAGCGTATTCCGATTCTTGTTAGTAACTTGACTTCAGAATAGATTTATATCTCAACTTAGAAATATCTTTCACAGTCCTTTATTTGCCAAAATGTGTGGTTTTACTTTTGTTTTGATTTAGAGCTTATATTGTAATGCATCATTCATCGTGAACTTGCACAACAGTATTGCATGCACAATCAGTGAGTACTCACTAAACAATGATTTGCAACTGCAGCAGAATTAAAATCAGTATCGTGCTCATCTCCATTAGCAGGCGAGCATAGTTGCAGGCAATACTAATGCTTAACGTGTCGACACTATGGATCCGTTTCAATGAAGTATCTAGGTTTAAGAACAGGCACACGGTAGACTAAAGGAAGGCTGTAACTAATATAAGATCTTTCTGTTGTTTTGTTGTTAGAAATGATGATATATCTTGTATGGAGTGAATGTCAAAGTAATAAGTCTAGTGAGCATGCCAACAGATATAATATTGAGACAGCAGTCTGTAAACTGTCTGCTGATAAATATTTGGACAGATCGCGATCGTTCGTTGACAGTTTATTTTGAATAGTCAATTCAACTTTTTAGTCGGTCTGATTTCGGATACCTGATCGTTGCAATATGCGCATTATCATTCGTCTCTGTACTAATTTATGAATCCCAACAAAACAAACTATCGGTCGACTAAAAGTGTGCAGTGTACAGACGCTCTTAAGATTGCAGTGCAAGGAGTTACAAATAAGTGCCCTTTACTGAATGCAATAACAAATTGTTTTTGTTACTTTGACTTTTATAAAATACATTGTGCATCAAATGAAGTAAAGCTTTAATTTAATTTCATGGATGTTAGTATGATTACAGAATAGGATTTGTCACACGGTTATATCGAAGGAGTGGTGCTCTCAATAAATTTTTACTAAAGGCTAGATTGGCACGTGACTGGCACTCACGTTGCTGTACATACAGCTAAGTATCTTCCAAATACAGTCCGAGAATTTAAAGGTGACTTACAAAAACCTAGTGCATTTGTTATAAAAAAATCAATTGTAAAGTCAAATACGACTGCATATACAGCAGCAGTCACTCACTACATATTTGTACTAGGTAAATACGAGTACACAGAGACGAGTTTGAAAATCCACTTCTCGATGGTAAACTTTAGAGCTCCTAAATATTTTAATGCAACCGAATACACCACAAATCAAAGCTAATATAAAAACTAGAAGTGACTTCATATAAACATCAACAGATAAACAGCTACAGAACTTATCTCAGGAAGCACACTCAGTTGCCCTGAACACACCCGCACAATTCCGTTACTCAATTGTTTTTACATTAGCATCTAAATTCATTAGCCTAGGCTGTTAATTATGTGTCCTGCTTTGATTACGCCTCGTGGGTTGGTAGCTACATGTATTTGTGGGATGGCCAGCATAAATTAATATGTTTATGAATCTCTGGTGTAGGACGAAACTAGGTTCTTGTAAGTTATTGTTTGCTACTGTTATATTAATATAAGTGAACATACATACTTTTAAATAGATTTACGATACATAAACTATGTTTTATCGCATTGAACTAGCGTGATTAACGTTCATTCATGCCGTCAAAAATGTCTCGTGATGATTAGGATAAATACGTCTCACAGCTAAAAAGCTTTATTGGTCAAAAGTATTAGAAAAGTCCAAATCTTGAGATAGGTACGTGATTATAAAACAACTATTTGATAAGAAAAACATGGGTATAAGAGATAAAAGTAGATTAAGGCACTTTTGTAAAAACTTAGGTATTCAACGTTATAACAGTACGCAAAGTATCTACGATATAATACTACTTGGTATGGCAATGATGCAATATTACTATTCAAATGTACAAACATTTGAAATCTTAGGATTCAATTATATTCAAATTAGCTTTACTAGATAATACATTAATTACTTTAGGAATTTCGAGAGCTTGTTTCAACTTCTGCCGCTTCATTCTAGAAGATTAATAGAATCCTATCATAAGCAATGAACGTAAATATTTATTGCACAGAGTATATTTTGTTCAAGAAATAAACTGACAATTGCATAAAACCTATTTGGTAGTTTTCAAATCTTGAATGGATTGTCTATGAATACGTTTTAACGACTGGCTGAAGGTCACGCAGATTTAACGGCTATTTAGAAGAGTATCAAAATGTTCCAAGTTCAAAGTCACGAAGTTTGGCGCCAAAAGAATGTTGCCATATATGGTGATTTGTCAGTTTGACTTGTAAAACAAGTTAGGAAATTATTTTTAACAAAAAATGTAAAGTATCGAATGTGATAATACTCGTTAGCAACTAGTTTATGGGACAAAAAAAATAGGATTAGTCATGGTCCGCGAAAATAGATAAGAGTTTATCCCACGATTATAAAATCAAGAAGACCGGCTGCGAGATATCGAGAAAAAAGTTATAAAATTTTACATTAGATTAAAAGATAATTACCATTTGAACAGATTTACTGAAATTCTTAATAATCGAATATTGGTTTACCTCCGTGCAATCTATTTTATTCTTGTAAACAAAATCTTCATGGACAAAACTGTTTGATAACACCACATAGCAGCGGATATTGCTTCATCTATATTACATATCTGCTACACTAAGCTATCAGACGCTAACAATTTTGACCTCGAAGCTACTATCAACAGTCAGACCCGACCTTGTCTCTGACATCTAACATAAACATGAACTCGCCAATAAACCGCATTCAGACAGACTTGAGCTTCTCCATTTCAAATCTGACCCTCAACATGACTACCGATGCATCATTCATTTTACACAATCACTTATTCTCTATCACATTTTCAACCAATAAAAATGCATAACGAACCATTTTGGACGTTCTCTCCCTAATGGGCTTTATCGAAAAACCAATAAATTTACGCAACAACCAATAAAAATAGGCCCACCAATAAATCGACCTCACATAAAACTCGTTTGTACATCTATCTATCATCTATAACCAAGTTTCAAAATATTTATACACGAAGCCAATGTCCAGCCGTTTGTGTAAGTACCTCAGTGACAAACTGTAGGCTTTTATCGATGAGGAAACTCTGCAAGAGATAGCGTGATTGATTATCCCCTCTTGCGACACAATTCTTTATTAGTAGGCCCACCGCGGCGTCCGCGGCATAAGTACACAAGAAATGAGCGTAGTTTAAAAGACATCAACGCGTTTATTCAAACAAATTTTTATCATAAACAAATATTATCTTGGGTTTTTTAATATTATTACAGCAAATAAGGAAATGATGACAACCATTGCCATTCCCGCAATCAGACGGCATCTCGACCAACAAAGCTCGGTTCCTGCTCCGCGGTTGTTAAGCTCAAAGTAACTTAATGACAATCGTGAATATTCATAAGGCAGATTGTCGTTTCGCGTATAAAACATCAGAATAGTAGCCTTGAACCGTTGCGCAACGCGCTGGCATTTGTCCTAACGCGTCGACGTCAATTGTCAGTTGCTGAGGGTCCGAATGCCTTTCGAAATGGTCTACGGGCATCCGATTTGAGATTACGAGTAGTTGTCCGATTCGTCGCGATAATATCGGTTTGTCGAACTAATTCGCCGAGTGTTACTCAACGCGTCCTTCGCTTGACGTGATCGAGTGGCGTGAACTGTACAGAGCTTAATTGTGGGACACAGACTCCGCCATTGTTGTACCGCTGTACCACTGTACCATCGTGGGATAACCTTTTTACACGATTGCACATTAAGAATTATTGATTGTCTTGAAACTTCAATGTTTCGTGCTTCTTGTCCTTCAAGCCTATTGGAAATGTTCGTAATTATATTTAATTATAGTTTGGCTAACATTTTAATGGCTACTGACTGTTTTTTAGTTGTTGCGAAAAATCAAACGGACATAAACGTTGATTAGAACTGTGTTAATTAAAAGCTTGTAGTTAATAGTTAACAGTTGGCCGATGGGTTGGTTGTTTGGTAACAACTTCACGCTTTTGTATTCAAATGTCAAGTCCACGACCAGCGTGAGTTGTCGTCATGTCGAAACTCTTCTGAGAAATGTACTCTTTATCTGCGTTTGACCGTCGATTGTCGAGTAGAAACATCGTTACTCGAGTACATAATCGAGTCTAGTGCAAACTTGTTGCGGAAATCAGTTTCCTGGATCGAACTTTTAGACCTGCCTTTAAAGCTTCTTAAACAGGAGCATACTGTAAACTTTTAGTTGGTAGATAGTTTGGGCACATAATCTATACTAATATTATAAAGCTGAAGAGTTTGTTTGTTTGTTTGAACGCGCTAATCTCAGGAACTACTGGTCCGATTTGAAAATTTCTTTCAGTGTTAGATAGCCCACTTATCGAGGAAGGCTATATAGGCTAGGATAGGCTACTTTTTATCCCGGTACAGGAAGTAGTTTCCACGGGATGCGGGTGAAACCGCTGGCAGAAGCTAGTTTAGTATATAAATAGTATGGTATGGTATAGCATGGAATGGTAGTAAGCACATAACAACGATTAGGTGTTAGGCTGGTATAAGCCGGACTAAAAACTTTGTTTGAATTTGCCATTATATTAAAAAATAAATCCAAGCATCGGGTCAACTATCAGCCGACTGTTTAGTCTTCAGTGTGTTTTTAAAACAGGAGCTTAAAGTAAGCTTCTACATATATGTATGTTATGTAACTTAACTGATGTATCTCCTTCTTCTTATTTGTTTACAAACACACTTTCATGTTTATTATCGTCATAACTTTTATTTGAAGAGCTTCTGAATAAAGCGAATGACTACTTCCTCTTGTTAATATTTCATAAGGACTCCGACTACGACTACGAGTGTGTGGTTGTTAAATCAATATAAATACGTTATAATAAAACATTATTGAATGCTATAACCACAAAACTGAATTTGAGGTAATTCTGAGAAAAGGTGAAAACATTTTTCAAGGAAAAATAATAATATTTGATCTATTAATACATATATATATATGGTGTATTTTAACCAATAACCGTCTTTGTTTCTGACTAACGATAATTATACGAAAATAAACACTTGAAACAATTGGTTCAAATTAACTAGCAACAATTAGTATTATGAAAGCTTGAAACTGGCTTAAGCTTATCGAAAAAATCCTTTTTATTAGTCTTACATGATGAATACTTTACTTGTCTCTCCTTACGTTCTTAAAGCGGTCCTAAATATTTATCTACATAATTGTATAGCAACTGCACCTAACAACTGCAATGACATCTAAACTTTTTGTACTCAGTCCTAACAACAAAGTAGGCATTGCCTAACCACAATAATCGTCTTGACACGACTCCACAGCAGTTTATTTTATAACTTAAATGTTCCGAGCAAAAAACAAGCCCTCGAGTTCTTACTCTCTATAAGCATTAGACTACCCACACACAGGAAACTAAACAGTAGTTGATCGTTTTTTTTTTTAAGAAAACCATATTTAACCAATCCAAGTTTTCAGTCGGTCTGATACCGACTAAATACCTGATCATAGTAATGTACGTACTTCCATTCATCTTCATATAGTTATCGGCACGGATATTGAGCCCTGACCTTCACCTGCGCAGAAGCGATTTATTAGTTTATTGCCTTATGTGTACAGTGCGCAAAGCGATCCCCACTCTTCCGCCGAGAGCTCAATATCCGTGCCGATAACTATACCGATGTATGAGCCCAAACCAACTATCGGCCGACTAAAAGTTTGTTGTGTATGCGGACTCTGTCTAATTAGTAGTAATTATATAAATATCCACATCCGGCTTGTAATTTCTTGTTAAAAATATTTGATAAATGGTTGCCAGCTAACGGAATAATTGAGATTTTTGACGTCAAACCCGCAAGTACGAAATCGCTTCTAAAAAATACGGGTGATCTATATCAATTTCTAAGAACCTTTGCATGTCCAAATGCTTCAATATAAATACAAACTGGATATCACCTAAGTTCACAGATGTTTCCACACTGAAACTACATATTTTCATTTGGGGACATTAACTTCAAACCCGTCGTGGTGGCCTAGTGGGTAAAGAACCATCCTCTCGAGTATGAGGGCGCGGGTTCGATTCCGGGTCAGGCAAGTACCAATGCAACTTTTCTAAGTTTGTATGTACTTTCTAAGTATATCTTGGACACCAATGGCTGATAAAAAGGTGAAGGAAAACATCTTGAAACCTAGACTATAAAGTCTGAAAGCACCAACCCGCATTGAGCAAGCGTGGTGATTAATGCTCAATCCTTCTCCGTGTGAGAGGAGGCCTGTGCCCAGCAGTGGGACGATAAAAAGGCTGTAACAACAACAACAAGTTCAAACCCGGATCTGATGTTTACAGGATACGGTTCAGTCACAACAACCATATAATATAATGAATACATACGCATTTCATATATCTATGAGTCTACACGTGCATTTGGTTTGAAGATCCTGCTATTATATAGTCATTAAACGGTATCCGGCTTAGAAATTGATGTCCCGCGTGAACACAACGTAAGCTACCGTCCCTTTATTCTAAATGATATCCTAATTACCGAATATTAACTATATTGTTCTATAGCTATTTTCAAGGTTAATAAGCCCCATCAATTTTAACAAACTCGTGACTAAATTGCGAATAATATTCTATACATATTTTCGTCGATTATCCTCCAAAACTACAAAAACTATAACGACGTGCTTTTCATTCGTCTGACAAACCCGTGTTATTTAAATAACATCAAAAAACAGGTCACGAAGATATCGTGACATTGTGCCAAAGTGTTCACATTTAAGTTTTGCGGTTAAGTGTTACTTAAACTTAGTTTGACGGTAAGTTTGCAAAGGAAATAAGTCTAAAGATAACCTCGGGATAAGCTGCATCATTGTTCTTTAACTGTTTCTCACTGTGTCATCTAAGGTTAACTTAGAAATAGTCAAATCATTGTATGCAGTTGCATTTGTATTGTATACTCGTACTACTGTATTGTTTTGCATTTTGTTTTACTAAATGTGGTACTATTACCGCGGTTTCACTCGCGCCCCGTTAGAACTACTGCCCGTTCCGGGATAAATTTATATAGCTTATGTTACTCGGGAAGAGTGTAGCTTTCCAACAGTGAAAGAATTTTTCAAATCGTTTGGTTTCGCAGGAAACAAACAAATTAATGTTTCCTTTTTTTAATTGAAATTGTTGTTTTATTTTATTATTCATATTAGCAATTAAAATAGGAAGATACGAAGCTATAAGCTTACAGTCTAGAGATAGAATACCTTATATGAGACCAGTTTTGTGTTATCTAAGTTTTTGTTTAAGTTTCATCATCTTTTAATAAATAAGTAAATAAATACTTTTTAACATTATATTTATTTAATTATTAATTAACGTGTTAGAAAACATTTAAAAAAGTTATTTTTTTTACGAATATTTCGTCGATCTGTCACTTATATTTTTTTCTAAATGGTTTACCAAAATAAGAACATTTGTTGGATCAGTTCACACATATTAGGTTTTTGTTATTCCATATAAGATATTTTAGGTGATTAATATTTACATAATAAAAACATTTTGATCTAAATTTTTATTGTAAATGTCAAGAGTTTTTTTTTGTTTTTTCATTTTATCTATTTTTATTTCCATCTTTCGATAAAGTTTCATCTAAATATTGGCGCAAAAAACTCACTCTAATTTATGATATTTTTAAAATAAAATGGGTTAATAATAATGGGTTAATAAATAACTATGCAAAACATTAGGTATTTTTTTCCAAGAATTTCGTCTTAATTAATTCTGTGATATCATTTCTATTTTTGTTAATTTTATTGATTTGCCAATTCGATTAAAATTATTGTTTAATAAATTTTATACGATCGTTAAAAACACGTGTGTATGTATCGGTTATCAGTTATTTTATTACTCAAATCAAAACAGGTTCCCGTGACACACTCGAATCTTACTTAACTCACATATTTTCTTGTCACATGCTATAAATATTTGAAAGTCCACATCTTTCAGTCTTGCTGGCCTTCACAATGGCATATTTTGAAACACTATTTTCGATGCTTAACATTAATAAATTATCGTATCAACGAATATTTTTAAGGTTTTTCAACCGCAAACTTAAGTTAGGTTTAAGTTATTCGTTTGTCGCGCGTCGCATGTGTGTATAAGTGTACCTAGTACAGTAAGCCACAGTAACCGATAAGACTCATCAGTTGAAAGTCTAGCACGTGATGAAACCTCATAGAAAAGGGCTCTCAGGCATGTTCTCAGCATCAGTGGCATGTGTCGCAACTTCGGCTTGACATACATACGATGCTCGCCTGTAATCTACAGACACTGTAAGGACACTGCCACCCGACTTAGCAATTTTCGTGTCAGATTTGACGAGAGCAATCATCGCATGAATGAATTGACGCAACGTAACTCTTCAACGAATACCGCGGGCTGCGATTAATTTAACTTTAAGCTTGTGCTTATGCAAGAACGTATTATCAAAATAAGATGCATTGACGTGATTGTAGCGTTAAGAAATACCTACTTATAAGCTGGGTTGTATTTTTTTTTGTGTTTCAAACTTGTTATTTTATTGCGTAATTTTTAGCTTAAATCTATCCTTGTTTTCTATCATCCCTGCAACCCTTAGTGAAGTTCACTTACCTTTATTGTTGGTTTAAATAAATACACGGCGGGAAAAATCACAGAGTCACTGTTGTAATAGCGCGCGGCAGGTTTGGGCTTGGTCTTTTATAGTCGCTGGAGCGGGGATGCGCAGCGTGCGCGCGCGCTGGTGGGATCGCACGTACGTCCACATGACTGCCACAGGTGACCTCACACCTCACTTATCTGTTTTCTGCTTGTGCTCTTGCAGATCCTCGCTGAAAATGCGGCTTGGAAAATATATCACAAAAAAAATAAAGATAACATACTAGATTATGTTCTAGTTAAAAAAAGAGAGCATAAAAGTTCTAATAACTTAACACGAAACGGTAATCAAAAGGTACAATTGACACATGGTTCTTCTCATTTTCAGAGGCCAGATTTTCACAGTCAAACCCATAAATCTATATATATAAAAATGACTTAGACCCGGAAGAAGGTTTTTGTCACCATCCGGCTACGGGGCGCGGGTGAAACCGCGGACGAAAGCTAGTTACATATAATCTCCGTCATTTGTGTGTTAATCCCGGGTTGGTCCACAGCTGCTGTTTCGGACTCCGAGGTTCGTTCCAAACTAAAGTTTCTAACTTTGTACACCCAAAATATTACATCGATTTAGAATTATGAAATATTATAATAAAATGTATCGTTATTACAAAGTATTCAGTACAAAAACAAATAAAGAAAGATACTCATAATTTATACAAAACGATTAACTTAATAAATGCAGAATCAAGACTGTTGTATGCGCTATTAAACAACATCTCGTAGGTAGGTTAGGTTACATAATACACCTAAATTAATCCATCCAATCATACTATTTTGGAAAGAATGTGACTTTACTGTTTCAGTTTTTCTCAATGGTTTTTTACTAATGTCACACATCTTTACGTTTATTTAAGTTTTTATATCCTGTTATTATTATTAAAAATATGTACTTAACTTGAATTAAGTTGTTTGAGAAAAATTTCATACCGTTAAATCGTTTTATGTGTAGGTACACACAGAAAAATATGTTTCGATATGGTACCTATAGAGGTACAATACCGAAACATATTTTTCTGTTCCCTGGTGCACCTACAAATTATCAAATAGTTAGGTACTACGTCTGATATTATTTTCAACACCTATAATTATTTAATAAGTTTCCCGAAACCATTTTTGTTACCTATATGCCTAAACAATATACCTGTCTACGCCTATATAATATTTATCCCCGAAACTATTTTCGTTATATGCCTAAAGGTACCTACCTACTTTTAAATAAGTGTGGTTACGACCACAAATATATACGAGCACAAATACCAAAGACAACACTAAGAAGGTACGTGTAGACCACACAATTGTTTGTTCCGTGCGGAAACCGCGCGTAAAAGCCAGCGACACTGTTAATCACACTAATTAAGAACACGCTTAGAATATATTATGCTTTAGATTAAACTAGAGAACTGCCTATACTTAGCACAGGTATCTGTAGTTATATAATTAAACTGAAGAGTTTGAACGCGCTCATCTCAGGAACTACTGAGTCGATTTGAAAATCTTTCTGTGTAAGATAACCCATTTATCGTTAGCGAATTGCTAGGGCACGTTTTATCTGGCTGCTGAAGTGAACTTTTAGTCAGATTTCAGAAATGTTGGATAGGCCTTTTAATTGTCAGCGAAGGGCTAGGCTACTTTTTTCTATCTTCGCGAAGTAGGTCTCACGAGTTGTGGATGAAGCCACTAGCTGGTGGAAGCTTGAAAATTATTTTATTAGGTCTAACTCCTTTGATTTGCGAAGTAGTTATTGAGTTTGCCGCATAAAATCAGATGCGTCATAAGACTTTGTTTATGTCCGTAGTGGAGACAGAATGAAAACAACGACTCAATTTTACATTTCGATAATCAGTACTTAACGATGACCTACATAAGTTGAGATAACGCGGTCAACTTACAAGTTTACAACTAAGTAAATACGCTGTTAAGTACCTATATGTCTTTACATAACTACTCGGCAGTTTTCTCCGAAGGGTTAGGTAGGGCTGCACCTCTTAAATACATTTACGATTCTGTCAGTATTTGTAAATATTACTTTAGCATTTTAGGGCAAAAGAAATAAGTCTCTATTCATCCCTATAGTTATCTATTAGATACTTACGAATTCAACCGAGTTAGATATATTTCTGTTTTACTTTGTAAACTCTTTGCTTAAATCTAATTCCAGGCATATAAATAGATACCTTAAACTGGACGGATGTGATTTTCTTTCATAGTAGCTATAAGCTCATTTAATGCGGGTTAAATAGGTTTAAGACTCATCAAAACTCCGTAAAAATAGCGCAGTATTACGAAAAATTGGTGTCTTTAACACAATATCAACATCACAAACGAGGTCTCGGTTTAAAACCATTACATTTTAATTACCGCTGTCATACGTTACGTATTAGCTACGAAAGCCTTTAATTATTCACCGGCAGTGTTGCCAGTGCGAACGTAACTATATTTCATTCAGTCATCAATCAAACGCGAGCTAAAGTCTTTATTGTAATTAAATTATCATTATAATTGAGATATCACTGGACTGGCGGACTCAATTTGTTTTTAAAACCACGCTAGAATGAATGTGTAGTGCAATATCGTTTACGAGATGTTTTTAATTTAATAACTGTACTGTGATCATCTTTATGTGATTCATTAATTAAAGATTTAGCTCTATCAAGGGTTCTTTCTGGAGATATGGAAACCCATTTTCCAAAAGGCTGAGGAAGTAAAATATTCTAAGCTGTTTGTACGTGCCATAAAGTATAGTTTAAGATGTCTGAGTTTGTCTGTTATGAGTTCTGCTATTAATGAATAATATCTACAAACAACCATACATAACACCATATTAATTAGAATAAAAACGTTAATTATGTTATGAGGATTAAGTAGATTATCAGGAATTGGTCATAGTTAATCAGGGCAGCAATGGGAATGTTGTCTTCATCATCGGAGCCATGTTTAGCTGCGAAGTTTCTTTCGGACACATATGAATGTATGAATGGAACATTTAATACGGAATTTAAATAAAACCTAAAGCTTAAGTAGAATGTGGCATCTTAAAACCATACTGTACCTACCCAAAATAAAACTAGAATCATGATTAATTTATTCAAATTACTAGCGAATACGTTATAATTTATCAAAGTTCTAGATCAAAATTATTTCTTTCAACTTGACCCATGCTTGACCTAGAATGCTACATTTTCATGAAGCATTGAAACATTAAGTAATAAGAATACCCACATCAATGAATCAAGCCTACCTAGTACTTCTTAATGACTGAATTAATCCTATGTTCTTCCCCATATTTTTATCTACATCCATAAATATTATCAGTTGTAACAGTTCAGCTTTTCAAACCATATTTTTATAACACGAGACTTGCATTTTCAATGCAGACCCGGAGACGGAAAATTAGCTTTGTTGGGTGACTAGTACAAAACTCTATAATTAAATGCAAAATTAACACTTATTATATTAAATAACGTAAACAATAGTCGTTAATGCGGTATTTGGGAAAACCAAAACGTACAAAGTTCTAAAGTTCACATTATTTTTAAACGTCTGCATAATGTTCTAGCGACGTTCTAGTAAGTAGCGACAACTCGTCGTACGACGTTAATATCTGAAAAGATTTCAGATTACCTAGTAACAAATTGGAGTGCAGAAAAATTATATTTCTAAATAGGACAGGTTTGAATCTTTCTGCATTAGAAAATTGACCGTCTTACCACAAAAACTTTTAAACGTCGGTTTAAGACTTGTCTAAAAAAATGACAAATTATGACGTTGACCATGTGTCAACGTCATAATTTGTCATTTTTTTCATTTTGCAGCCACAATTTTTTTAGACAAGGGTAAAACAGGTGATTAAGTTTTTGTAGTAATTAATGTTTAGTGTAAGTTTTCCAGGATTTTATTACATATCTACGTGTATGGTTTTTTTTTAATATCTATCTCGACAATCGTAATCACGAAAGAGTTCGTTGTTCTCATCCAAAAATGTGGATAATCAACCTACGGAAGAGATTGTAAGTTCACGGCGGTTCAACCTTTGTGCATCGTGCACCGTTACATTTTTGCCACTATTTTGAGAACAAGTGCGTCGCTTCTATAAATAGAAAATGTTTTCAGTAAGATATGAATAAAGACGTAGAAACGTTATGAACTCTGCAAGTTACATGAAGGACTGTAAAATGCATTTCTAGTGTAGATAATTAATGTCGGGGGACCTTTTCACACACGGTCGGTTAGCCCGTTAATTAACTTGAGTTATGGGTGCTAACACAACTGATAAACTACATTTAGCTACATATATACATATACATATAATACCACCCAGACCACGGCCAACAAGCATGCTCATCACACAAATGTCGACCGAACCGAGAATCGAACCCGGGACCTCACGTTCGGCAGTCCGGTATGTGACCATTGCGCCATCGAGGTCGTCAATTTGACAAAAATTCACCTGATTTTAGATATAGACATCCTTACAGAAATATTAAATACCAACCTAATAATCATTTTGAAAATATTAAACAAAATAATGAAACAAAGTAAACAAACAGTTTTAAAGAATTTAACCTTGATTTTCTTCTCAGAACGTCCTCTGTTTTATTTGAGGATGAAAAGGCAAATACCTAGCAAATACAGAAAACACTCTACGCAGATAGTATTCTCGGTTTTCCTTCCTTGTCCCAAAAAAAACAAAACAATTTTACTTAGCTTACAATTTTGCTGGCGATTTGAAGTCTTATTGACTTTGTAAGTAGTGATTAAAAGGAAAATCCGTTTCATAAGCAATTTATGCATGAAAGTTTTCGCTCTTAGATGTTTTTTATTTATTTAACGCTTTATGTACATAGTTGACAATAAAAAAATCAGAAAATCAAAAAATATCTAAGTTTATAAACACGCCTTTATAAATGCACGTAAAAATCCATCAAAAGTTCGACAGTACCATATTATTAAATTATCATCAGACAGAACTGCATACCAATTTTCATGATGCTACGATCCTTGGAAGATAGTTAAATGGGTTACCTTAAATTCCATTACATAGTTAGGTAGTTACATATAGGTCGACCTTATAAAACCTTTTTAAAAATAGAAGAATAAAGTGCTGCTGTTACAAGATTCTACAAGTACAAATATAATAATTAAAGGTATCAATATCAACTGAAATTCGCTAACAGCGGTCATGTGACATTCCTCATTGTTCGCTAAATATTACACGAGGTTTTACTCGCGTGTGTTATTAACGTTTTTTGGAGATCCCCTCACTATGTCAATGAATATTAACACACAATTATCACATCAATACATACAGTTGAGCACAAAATTGTTATTGATTTTAAAAGGTGGTCGGTACCTACTGTAGTAGAGGTTTAATATCCAAATACTAGCTTCTGCATCCCGTGGGAACTACTTCCCGTACCGGGATAAAAAGTAGCCTATAGCCTTCCTCGATAAATGGGCTATCTAACACTGAAAGAAATTTTCAAATCGGACCAGTAGTTCCTGAGATTAGCGCGTTCAAACAAACAAACTCTTCAGCTTTATAATATTAGTATAGATTTTAGTCTTAATGACACAGAAACTAGCGGACAGTAATTAAAATAGTGAATCATTAAAAAGGAGTAAGGATGTTTATGTTGACTTTTCTAGTCTACCACACAAGTTAAAAGTACATCAAAAGTTTTCATTTAATAGAAGACAGAATAGCCCGGAACACAGAACCTACTTAGTGTTGTGACTGTCAGAGGTACGTACGGATGTATCCTTCTCAACATGTATATACTATGTAGCCCCTGTCATAGACAACTGGCGGGTATGGGGTAGTTCCACCCCTTATTATGAAAAGGCCCCAGGCGGAGTATATTCAGAAAGGTTTCCTACTTGATAGCGAATATTAATTAGTTATGAATATTGTTTGGAATATTTTCATCAATTTAAAAACCATATAAGTAATAGTTTTGAAAATACATGTCTAATAATTTTTCTACTCGACTGTATCTACACAAAAAAAATCTAACAGTACCTTAAGCCTGATGTGTGACGACAATAACCAATTACCATCATTAAAATTGTTTTTCTATTAATTAATTTACCATGAAAAAAAAACCTTAATTTACCATAGCTACTCATTTAATTGAGACTAATGTGCGTATTTTGCCACAATCGGGGGCGCCATTCTATTAATTTTACTCAAGCGACATACGATTCACATCCGACTCAATTACGATTGAAGCGTATGTGGCATTCCGCTATTTTTCCTTTTAAATAAACGTTTTAATTCGTTTCTGTTATTCAATAATGAATCATATTGTCTGCAAAATATTTACAATTGCAATATGACTGTAGAGCAAACTACCGTATAGACCAAATGGCAGACCAATCGAATGTCGTTGGAATACGATTGGTCTTTTATTAGTAGCAGAATGCCCGATATGGTTAAAACTGCTATTGCGATTCAATTTCTATTCAATTTTGACATTATTAACTTAGGAGAATCGGGCCACAGAGCAAAATATTGACGTCAACAGGATTTGATTTCGGCGTGATTATTAGAAGACATCTGATGCCCTTGCCGCGGGCTTATCATTATATTATTACGGCAGGTCATTGAAACGATGACACATTCAAAAGCAATTACATTCATAGTCATTTGTTCTGTTAAATCCTGTTCGGTAATCACTGTGGTCTGAGTTGGTTCACGATTGTACATTGTACCTCCTCCGGAATTATTGCAAGTCTACCTTATAACAGATTGGAGTACCTAATAGTGCTTTTAACTTATTAGTTTTTAACTAAGACTATATCAGTTTTCCATTACACTAAATATAACGTACTCCTATACGTACTGAGATAATATATAGCTTATGTTATTCGGGAAGAGTCTAGCTTTTCAATATGAAAGAATTTTTCAATTTGATTTAGTAGTTTCTGAGCCTTTAGGGTCCAACAAAAAACTGTTCCCTCTTTACTTTATCAATTTATATAATTTAAACATTTCGCCCTTTGTAGAAATTGTCTACGCTAAGCTTATTCCGAAGAACACTGTTGCTTTGCAACAAAACACACGTAATAACTATGCCCTACATTGTAATCACGCACTTAATTAATCACACGCTCTACAGCCCTTTACAACGGCAATTAAACGAATAACTAATCCAATTAGAATGTTTTGACAAATATGGTATTTGAGCACATTAGATAAATATTTGTTGTGTTGTTATAATCACAGACTTAAAACATATAACCGGCCGGAGACGCCGTTGACGTGCCTTGCTCTCTGCAAAAGGACAAGACTGTGGGTTCGTGCCACGGAAAAAGGAAGAAAGATGAGCGAAGATTACACAGATATTCCTTCTTTTATGTCAAATACGTGGGCAACACTAGTAAAACGTGTAAACTAACAAGACGTTGGAGTTATGTGACACATTTGCAGAAGATTTGTGGTCTTACATGAAATGCGAGGGTTCTAAACGTATGAGGACATAGCCAGTAACATTCCTCGTCCTCCGAACACCCGCATTTTGGCGACACTACTTTCTTAGAAGATTTTCCGTCATGACATCTCCGCTCGTTGTTTAGTCCTCCATGGTTTGTTCAGCCGTTCCATTTGGTTGTCTGCTCTAAGATCATAAATGAAGAAGGATCCTATATTTCAAACGTTGATGTACTATCGTGTGAATTGACACGATAAAAGTCATCGAACACGGATCTCCGGCTTTAACGAGACTTCTCATTACAAACAGGGGCGTATTTAAAGATTGCGCGCCCTGGGCTCCTGTAGTTTTCCGCCCCATCAAGGAATGAAAGAAAACAAAATAAAAACCGGCCAAGTGCGAGTCAGGCTCGCGCACCGAGGGTTCCGTACAAATCCTGTATAGATAAAAAGAGACGAATTTCCGTCACACGCTAGGGAATCAAAACCTACAAAGTACTTCCCGTGAATTTTTTATTTTATAATATAACTAAAATAGTAGGCCAGTACCTTGTTAAAGTTCTTTTATTAAAGTTTTTTATTTATTTCATTTTATAGTCATCATTCAGAAATCTGATTTGAAAATATCTAATTATGTCTTGGATACGAATGAAAATAGTTTTAAATTATGGGCAATAGTATGACGACTCATTCAATATCAATATTTTATTAAAATTCCATGGAGAAGAATGTACAGGATCGTTTGAAGAACATAAAAAAACAAGCAGTTTTTGGATTGTACAGGTCACAATGACAGTTTTTTTGTTAAAATACTTTTCAAAAAGAAGGAAGATCTCAATTCGGACGACCAGGACCTCATGAGGATCTGTAAACTCTTTGAGGGAATTGCGAAACAGTGAAGTTTTGGAGCTGATTTGATTATGGAGACCAAAGAGAATCGAGGGAACTCCTGAACAGTATGCTACAACTACCAGTGAAAATTACTCGTCAATACGAATAATATAAGCCCAAACACGACGTAGCTAAAATATACCATTGAGGAGTTTGTTCATGACATATAAAACCTCATTGGAGGATGTATTTTATTTTTAATCTTTCTAAATTGTCAAGAACAAACAAAATGTAAATCACTCTGAATACAAATTTTTCCTTGTGAGCACCGATTACAATATTCTTCTACAATAAAACTAATTTTCACCTATTTACCACTGGAAAGCCTTTTTCTTTTATGTTCCCAAATTAAACACACCAGCGTGCTATCGGAGAAGTTGATATTTAACTTTGTGGGGAACATAAAAATTGGTCCTTCGAGAATCTTTCGAGCCTTCGAGAAACTGATCTATCGAGCCTTCGAGAAGCTGGTCTTTCGAATATAAGGAAAAATTGGTCCTTCGAAACCTTCGGGCCTTCGAAAAATTGGTTGTGAAGAAGAAAGCCACAGGAGGATTCGGAGTCATCCATCAAGCGTGCGTAAGGGTGTTTCCGTGCTATCACAGAAGCAGTTTCGCTGCGTGCGTCGCGCGTATCCAAACACAGAGTACTTTTTATATTATGAAATAGAGGTCCAACTCGACTACCAAACTAAGTAAGACAAGTGGCGCCTTCTGAACGCAGGTTTAAGAAACTATTTGTCAATATATATACATATAGCTACATAAAGCAGTGGTTACTGGGTCTAGGTAGATTTTTGTTTCTTTTTGTTTAATATTTATAAGATGTTTTTCAATAAATAAAACACTGATAACCTTTAATATAATTTATTTTTTTCTTTTAAAACATTTCATGTATAATTTTTTCGCTTTTAGCTTATAGGAATCCGTATCATCATCACACTCTCTCCTATTTATTAATATTTTATTAATATCTTTACAGTAATTGTAAATAAAGAATCTGCAGGATATATTGATTAAAAAGTCTATTAATTTTTCTTTATGAATTTCACATTTTATGAAATCGAATTTCAAATGTATAAATATTAATGTTTTGATGAAATCTTTTAAATATTTTTTTTCCAAACATTTTTTAATTATTGTGTAATTTATATCCTGCAGATTCGAAACACAATTTAAGAGAGAGTCGCTGGGACTGCAAAGCCATTTTTTATTAGCATACTCTCTATATTTTAAATAATCGTGTTCCTGATCGGACATTAAATTTTTTTTACATTCACTACAACCCTTGAAGACTTTCTTCTTAGCGGTTTTAATAAAATAACCGCTAACATATTGTAGCCCCCCAATTATACGGGGGTCGCTTTTGTCTTCAAGGGCTGTAAATTCAATGTCCGGAATCTCAGAGAGCTCACAATTTATTTGTTCTTTGCAGGCCCCGCTTGTGATGAGAACTTCATGCAAAGCGTGGCAATTATCTGCCTCACAATTTGTCCCTGGGGCATGGACACTAGATAGGCTGTTTATTAAAAGGCTGCTAAATGCTGCTTCAAATCCATCTGGAGTAGGGTTTACGTTGCGGCATCCTTGACTCCTTATCGATCCAAAAAAATTTTCTATTGGATCCTGATTCAGATGCCGCAACCAAACCGATGTCACTCCGTACTTCGCAGCAATTTTTTTTAAAAGCAGTTCTATTCCTTCTAGTGTCCATACCCAGTTACTTAAGGTGGGAACATACTCCACATTCGAGGTTTTTACATTCACAAATTTCATATTTTTTAAAAATATTTTTGCCTCCATCCATGTTTTGTGATGTATTGAGTTCGGCGTCGCAGGTCCCAGCAGTGGTTTACTGTGCTTCCTTTTCCCGAAGCTTCCGTTAATGGAGTCAAAAAGTTTGTCAAAAAACAAGATGACGTCCGCTGTATTTTGCGCATCTTGAGAGATTATTCCTTTTTCTGCAAAAAAATAAGAAAAAAAATATTAATAAATATTCCTCACACGTTCTTACAACGCAATCTAGTCCCAAACAAAGCATTGCTTGCTTGTAATTTGGGTACAGCAGACAACCAATAAATGAACTTATATAAATATAAATATTTTATAAATAACATAACATAGTGTACATATGTAGAAACACCCACACACATAAATGTTTGACTTATGCGGGAATCGAACCCGCGACCTCCTGTGGCAGGCAGATACACTGGCTACTATGGCATCTAGTCATCAATAAGAAACTTGTTATTATTAAATCTGAACTGGGAGCAGTTTTTAATTTGTGAAAACTTTTACTATACAATCTTCCGCCCGCGGTTCTACCGCATCCCGTGAAAGCTACTTCGCGCACCCAGATTAAAAGTCACTTTTAGTCTTCCTCAATAAATGAGCTATCTAACGGTGAAAGATTATTTCAAATTAGACCTGATCGACCTTGGTGATTGGATTGGTTCTTCAGATTAGCATGGTTAAGAAAACATACAAACAAAAAAATCTTCAGCTTTATAATATATAAGTATCGATAAAATAATGCAATGTGAAAACATTATGTAATAAAGTTTATTTACCTGCTAGGTAGCCCATATTTGATGCTACAGTTTGGCTGAATAGTTGCGTAGCAAATTTAACTTTCATCCGTGGAATTTTACTGGGAATGCAGTGGGAGTCTGTTAATTTTGGCACCAGTCTTATGCCTTTGTAGCCTGGGTTTTCTTGGTGCAGTGCAGTTATGTGTTCCCACTTTGCCATTAGCATTTTGTTGTCTTTTTTATATAGTAGATTTTTCGTTATTAAATTATTTCTTATACATTTCATTAAGTGAGGTGGGTCATACAAGGGAATGATTTCCTGTTTATTTATTAAAATAATATTTCCCTCAGGTTCTTCTGATTTTCTTAACAGAATACCTCTTGTTTCTTGTAACAAGAATTTAATGCAGTTAACATTATTTGTTCCTTGGTCGCACACTGTTGCTACCACATTAAGACCAGCATTTTGTAGTTCTGTGATGACAGCCTTTAATTGTTTTGCCAGTTCTGGTCCCTTTGTGGCAGACTGAGAAAATGTGTATGCAACGGGTTGCTTATAATTTTTTATAAGTCCTCTTATCATAAATACCTGCGCATGATCTGCATACTCAGGCAGTGTCTCTTGCCCATTGGTTACAAACCCACTCACTCTGTCCTTCCTTTCATTGTATGCCACATTCGGTTTTAGTGACATTTCGTCAAAAAGAACCACACATAATTTGTGCTCTGGTTTCATTTTAAGTGTGGCTTTTTTTATTTGTGCCATCAAATTTTTATTGATACCAGCATTTATATCTGCCATATTAATTAATTTTATTAAAATTTGGCGTGATGGCAGGATAAAGATTTTCCTCAGGAATCTGTATCCTTTTGGGCTTTGCTTGAGGATAGTCAAAGCTACAATTTTTTCCTCTAATGTGAAACGCCGGCCTTTTTTTTCCTTTTTGTGCTCCCTGAACTGCAGCAAAGTTAAAATTTTTGATGTGCTAGACATTTTGTCTAGAGTTTCTAAAAATTGAGGGTTTGTAGTAATATTTTGCAGGGCCTTGATCTTGATTGCCTGCTTTTTAACCTTGCTACGGCATTTGCTGAGTTTCACACCAACTTGCAGCATTTTCTGATACAGAGCACGCTCAGTTTTCGTAACAGCAACCTGTTTTACCGCCTTCTTACTAACACATTTAACTTTGCGATGCACTGAAAAAATAATAAGAATCATATGAATAAAAATTGCAGAATTTAAGAGTACATATGAGTGAGATAGCATCAAAGCTAGTTGTGTGTGAAAGTATCCCATGATTGAAATATGTATTAAATCTATAAATCAGTACCTAGTTAATAAACCATGATAGTGAGTGTAACAAGCAAACTCAGCTTTGAAGTTATTAAGTTTGATTACAATTGTGTTGCTTACCAAGATCTTTCACCACCTCAACATTTTCTTCTTCACTATGAGGCTGTCTATCACTGTGTACAGACTGAGATTCTGAAGTGACAGGATCTGAAAGGTCATTAACATATTTGGTAAGAAATGTGTGCCTATTATATACAAACCAATTAAGCTGATGATCATTACCATCATCATGAATGTAGCAGTTCATATTGAGTAACCATTATTTGAATCATATTGAATTAATTAAAGCCAGCCCACTACTAGACAAAGTTACTTTTTCTTTTATATAGTTTATAATATCAACTAGCGACCCGCCCCGGCT
This sequence comes from Helicoverpa assulta, assembly GCA_963856015.1. NCBI lineage: Eukaryota > Metazoa > Arthropoda > Insecta > Lepidoptera > Noctuidae > Helicoverpa > Helicoverpa assulta. Next base: position 5,229,812 of record CAWLCW010000008.1, read on the forward strand.
TCGCACGGGATAACAGTATTTCCCCAGTATTTAATGTATGTTATTATACATAAAAACCTTCCTCTTGAATCACTCTACCTATTACAAAAAACCGCATCAAAATCCGTTGCGTAGTTTTAAAGATTTGAGCGTTCATAGGGACATACAACATGACACATGACAGAAAAAGCGACTTTGTTTTATACTATGTAGTGATAAGGATGTTAACATTTTAGGACTTATGCATATGACATATAAATGTAATTTAACAAACTGTATTTCATCAATCACTCTTGTCTTAAGGGATAGGTTTATAGAGAGGCTAGTTTACTTTAATTGTTTGCAAAATTATAACTCAGGAACAACAAAAATAATTCAATTTAAGATGATTTTAAGGTAAATTAGCACATTTATCGAGAGAGGCTACATTTTATCCGGGCGCATGAAGGAGTTCCAGGACAGAATATGTGTAAAATAATTGCTGATTAAATGCTTGTATGTAGGATCACTCACCAAGATTCTCTTTCATTTGTACATCTTCAATTGAACCTTGTGAGTGTATATGTAGATGCGCAGGTTCTGTAAATAATAATATTCAGTGATTAGTATATGTTATTATTACATCATTTATTGCTAGTGTCTATCTATCAATTACACTATATGCTGTCCGCATGGGTGCCGCATATTATGCACAAATATGTTGACATTATTGAAAAGAAACAAGTATTAAACAAAACAAAGTAATACAAAAGTAAATTATTTCAGACATGGTAATGGTTTTTTGTATGCCTAAGTGAGAGTAGTAGAAATCATAATTGACATGTACCTTGAAAACTAGACGTTATGGATACCACATATTATGTTTGGAACATTTGATCTATGATTCATTACCTATTCATTCAGTCAAGAGGGTACCAAAATTGTGTAATGCAGTGCTATTTAAGTATTACAACAAATTAAAAATAGCAAAGGATTTTTGGTAAATGTGACATTCAAGTTACTCAATTTCAGCCTAATTTGTAGGAATAAATGATCTTTGAAATAACTTCACTCAAAAATGGCTGGACCGATTTGGTTGAAATTTGGTATGTAGATAGGTGATACCCTGGATTAAGACATAGGCCACTTTTTATCAATACACCATGCGGACGAAGCCGCAAGTGGAAGCTAGTACATACGTAATGTAAATGTATGTATGTATGTATAAAAATGAATTGCTTGTTTATATGTATATGATAAAATATACCTTTTGATGTAGACGGTCCTGAAATCTGAAGAGGTCTTAGTGCTCTTTTTTCAATGCTGAATTTCGAGCAAGATAATCCTGTAAACAACGATAAAATAATATGAATTATAAATATAGTAAATTTTGAAATGTAATATAGAAACTCTTGTATGACATACTGCGTACATACAGAAATTGTGGCTCCAAAGAAATCTCTATTCAGATGTTTTAGACTTACTGCAGCTTTTCATTTTGTGATTTGGAAAGTTTACTTTAAACTCAAATAACATGACTGTTTATTTCTTTCTAACATCAACTCTAGAAATTTGAGACTTAGGTACTCTTTAAGGTAAACAGGTACCTTAATTTGGGTATTTTACTAAAACTAACCTGGCATGTTTTTTGTAGGTACAGCTCCTTTGGCAAGTCGGTTATTCCGGCACCAATATTTTGGTTCGAAATGATCATTACAGACGCGGCGGTATTTGAAAATATGGTTATTTTCAAGTTGCAAAATGTCACCACCAATATGAAAGACCCATGTATTAAATAGCTGCCTATCCTTATCTGGATTAGGGAATTTATGTAAATACCCCGTAGTGTCTGAAAAAAAGGGTAACAAGTTAGAATTCAGTGGAGTCGTGACAAAATGACGACTATTTGTTTTAAGGATGTTGATAAATGCTTACCTAAGCCATTTGTACATCCGGGAACACAACACTTTCTATTAGACATGATAAATATTAATTATCACAAAACGGGTCAACGAGTCCTATCTCAAGCACAAAATTCACAAGATTTCGATCACCTCAAGCACAAAATCGACACGGCCGAAGGAGCAGAGGCTCAACTTAACGGACTTAGGTGGATAAAGCACTAATAGGGATAAAAATCTGGAAAAACAAACAAGACACCGAAAAGCACTTCAGCGCAAACCGGCAGCCAAATTTGTTTGATTGACAATTTTTGCATAATGTTGCATGTAGAAAATGGATTTAATGTTGCCAGTAGAAAATAAATTCTTGAATTTTATTTTATTTCTGGCTAATTGATAATAAACATTAAATTTTAGTAATTGCTTCAATATGCAACTCAAAATTTTTATTATTTATTTTTTTATTTTAGCTGAAAAAAAAGATAGGGTAAGAGTAGAACCAATAAAAGATGTGATAGCGCCCTCTTACACACCTAAGCATAACTACTACGCAATCGCGCATCATCGTCATTACAAATAACGCCATCTATATTTCAGTTTCTTTAATATCTTACATTATAATACTACCAAATTAAAATGACACTTCCATGTAAGGACCTCAATGTATTTACTGTCTCACTTCATTTTGCAGACCTATAATGATACGTTTTCTCGTTTGCCACTATTAAGATTGTCACCCCTGTATCCAAACGCGCAAACGAGGCTAGGCGCTGCCAACTCAAGAGAACGGAACGCGACCAATGAGCGCGCGAAGAGCGACCGAACATCGAGTGAATGAATCGGCTGTCGGCGTTCATCATTTTTTTCGCGTCGCCATTTTTTTACACGTTTCTGTTTAATAATAGTTTTGATATTTGTATATTATTTTTATAATAGTGTACTTAGCGTTAAGGTGTTGTTTACATTTGTTGCATCTGGGTTTTGGCTTGCATCTTAGGATATAGCACCATGGCTCATAGTGACGAGTTGGCTCAGTTAAAGCTCCGTAGGGGCTATGTAAAGGGTGCAATAACTCGTGAAGAAAGTTTTTGTAGCAGCGAAGAAATTGTGATCGCGTCTAGTGAGTTGCTCACAGAGCGGCGCAGTCGCTTGGCGAAAAACTTTGCCTCTTACGAGGACCTTAACAAGAGTATTTTGTGCATAAATCCAAAGGACGATGAAGACCCAGTTGTGTATGAAAGTAAGTACTTCACCTGCATATCCAAAATTGATCGTCAGCTCAATGCTTGTCGCAAATCGGGGCAGCCCGATGCGAAGCCTCCTAGGCAAAATACAAATAACTTCAGGAAGCTCCCGCAAATTACAATAAAAGAATTTAGTGGTGCCAATATTTTAGATTATTTACCTTTTATTAATATGTTTAAGGCAGTCATTGATTCTGACACAAGCTTGAGTCTGTGCCAAAAATTATATTATTTGAGATCATTTTTAACTGGGGAAGCCTTAAGCTTAATACAAAATTTGCCTTTGACTGAAGTAAATTATTCTGAAGCATTAAAGTTGTTAGAAAACCGCTATAACAATGAGCCAATGATCATTAACCATCACATTAATACTTTGATTGATTTGCCCAAATGCACTGCTGCTGATCTTAGATCATTGGTAGCAAGTGCTAATGTGCATTTAACTGCACTAAAAAGTTTAAACATGCCGGTTGAAGCTTGGGGTCCAATAATGGTCAATATTTTGCTCCGGAAAGTGGATTCTGAGACAAACAATGAGTTTCACTTAAGACGGGATAAAAAAGTTGTGTTTTCTATGCAGGAATTCATAGATTTTTTGGAGTCCAGAGCTTTGGCCAGGGAGAATGCAATGGAAACAATGCCTGTGAGTACTCCCAGTGGTGTGAAGCCTGGCAAGCCTGCATGTAATACAGCAGCAGCAGTCTCATGTAAGTATTGCAATGCTAATCATAGATTATACATGTGTGCCAAATTTAAACTTGCTGCTGATAATGACAAGGGTCAATTTGTTAAAAAGCATAGCTTATGCATTGTTTGTTTGAATGCGCATGGTGGTAAATGCAAGCTGCGTTTGAAATGCTCTATCTGTCAGCAACGGCACAATACGCTTCTGCATGGTGTGGAAATGGTTAAGAAGGAGGCAAGCAATGTCGCCACTGCCAGTTCTTCTGCCGCAGTGCCTTGTGCTGATGTTGGAAGGTCTGACAGTGCAGTAGCTATGTCAAGTACCTCGCCTGTAAAGGATGTGCTGCTACCTACCGCTATAGTGCGTATTATCACCAAAAATGGTACATTTATCCATGCACGCGCTTTGCTGGACACGGGCAGCCAGGTATCGTTTATTACAGAAAAGCTTGCGGATCAAATTGATTGCAAGATTACACCGGCAAATCAGCTCATTACAGGTATTCTACAAGGCACTAGTAATATGCACCGGAGGGCAAATTTTGATATTTATGCTACTAATAGCAATTTTAAATTATCCTTAAACTGTTACATAGCTAAGAATATAACTTGTGAACTGCCACAACAGAGTTTTTATAATGTTGGGTTTAATATTCCTTCACATGTCTTTTTGGCAGATAAAAACTTTAATAAAACGGGTGCAATTTCTTTGTTATTAGGGTGTGATGTATTTTTTCAGGTGCTTCAGAGGGAATCACTGCCTCTAACGCCGCAAGGTCCCTACCTGGTTAGTACCAGCCTAGGTTATATTGTGGCAGGCAGCCTACCAGTATCTGTTGGAAACATCCATTCTTCAAATTTGTGTGTAACAGTTCAAGGTACCCCTCATAATATTTCTCATAATTCTCATAATGAGCAACTTGATAGTATTGATCATACTATTTCAAATTTTTGGAAATGTGAAAAAGTACCTGAAATTTATAAGGAAGGTATTACTGAACATCAACTAGCTGAGGAATGTTTTCAAAACTCTGTCAAACTTGTTGATGGAAAGTTTTGTGTAGATTTACCTTTAAAACTCAATTTAAATGATATCCAGTTGGGTAACTCATTTAATCAGGCATTGCATCGATTTCATAATTTAGAAAGGCGTTTCGCTAAAGATGATAAGTTGTATCAACAGTATAAGAAGTTCATTCATGTTTATCTTGAGCAAGGCCATGCCATGTACTTTGATATATCTAACTATGATCCTAGGGCAGGTAATGTGTATTTCTTACCTCACCACCCAGTCATTAATTTAAATAGTAAAACTACTCCGGTTCGAGCTGTCTTTGACGCGAGCATGAAAACCAATAAAGGTATTTGTCTAAATGACATGATGCTTAATGGGCCTGTTGTGCAAAATGATTTATTTGATATTTTGACACTATTTAGGAGTTTTAAATATGTTATACTGTGTGATATAAAGGCTATGTATAGGGGTATATTAGTGAGTAAAGACCATTGCTGCTTGCGAAATATTCTTTGGCGAGATTCTATTGATCAAAGTGTGCAATGTCTTCAGCTACAAACTGTCACATATGGTTTAAAGAGTTCTGCATTTTTAGCAACTAGGTGTTTGATTGAACTTGCTGAACGGTACCAAGAGAAATATCCATTAGCATCCTTTGTGTTGAAATATTCTACATATGTAGATGATGTTTTATGGGGTTCCAATGATATTGTAGAGCTTGTTGAGATAAAAAGGCAACTTATTGAGCTTTTGAACTTAGCTAGTTTTTCATTACACAAGTGGTGTTCAAATAACACTGAAATATTAGATGACATTCCTATTGAAATTCATCAATTAAATAAAGAGGATTTTGATAAAGCAAATACTTTTGTGAAAACTTTAGGTTTGTCATATGATGTGACCTCTGATACTTTAAGTATGAAGTGTCCAAGCGCTGAAATACAAAAACCTTCTACTAAGAGACAAATGTTAAGTTTTATTAGCAAATTTTTTGATCCTTTGGGTTTGGTAGGTCCTATTTTGGTGCAAGCTAAATACTTAATGCAACAAGTCTGGTTTGAAAAGTTAAAGTGGGATGATATTCTCCCTGATGCTTTAAATAAAAAATTTCTTCAATTTGTTGAAGGTTTGATGAATATGTCTTGTATATCTGTTCCTAGAAATATCAATGTATATTCACATAAAAGGCTAGAGTTAGTTGGTTATGCTGATGCATCCAATATTGCGCATGGGTGCTGCCTTTATTTGAGAGTAGTCAGAGATGATAAAACTGTAAATGTTAACCTTTTGTGTTCCAAGTCTCGTATTAATCCTAAGGATAAAACATTAACTATTCCTAGGCTTGAGCTCAATAGTGCTTTGTTGTTAGCCAAGTTGGCAAGAAAGGTGCATGATACTTTAGCATTAAAATATAATGATATTCCTATTTACTTATATTTAGATTCAAAGATTGTTTTATCATGGCTTAAGATTGAGTCTGTAAAACTAACTGCTTATGTTGCTAATAGAATAGAAAAAATCAAGCAGTTATCAAAAGATGTACACTGGGGCTATGTCAGCACCAATGAGAATCCTGCTGATTGTTTATCTCGCGGTCTTAAACCAGATCAGTTAATAGGACACTCATTGTGGTTTCATGGTCCACAGTACTTGCAAAACAGTGATGTTTCTGATACATCTGAGCTCAATTTGATTTCTTCAACATGTAATACTTTAGTTAAATGTAAGGAAAATAATTTGTTTTATAGTTTCATAGAAAAATATTCTAATTTAAATAAAATGACTAGAATAATGGCTTATGTCAAACGTTTTGTATTTAATTGTAATAAACAGAATATTAAGAAAAGGCAGGGACATTTAACTCCTGAGGAGATGGCTCTTGCTTTGCATGTCTTGATTAAACTTGATCAAAGCTCACATTTTGAAAATGAGTTGAAATGTTTGAAGTCAAAAGTTGATCTAAGTTCTTACTTAAGTGGTTTAAATCCTTTTGTTGATGTCTACGGCTTATTACGGGTAGGTGGTCGCTTGCAAAATGCAAACCTCTCATTTCAGCAAAAGCATCCTATTATTTTGCCTAAAAAGTCAACTTTGACCAAACTTATCATTCTTAATGAACACATTCGCCTTAAGCATGCTGGGCAGAAGCTAATTCTTAGTAGTTTAAGCGAGCAATATTGGCTAATCAATGCTAGCAGAGAGGTAAAATCTGTGTTGCACAAGTGTGTATTATGTTTCAGATTTAAGGCTAAAGCTTCCAGTCAACTTATGGGTTCATTACCACTTGACAGAGTCAATATTACTCGTCCTTTTCAAATTGTAGGCACTGATTATGCAGGTCCTTTCAATGTTAAACAAACTAGAGTAAGAAATCCTGTTATAACCAAGGCTTATGTTGTTATTTTCATATGTTTTATTACCAAAGCAATTCACATAGAATTGGCGTCAGACATGACAACTAATACTTTCTTAGCTTGTTTAAAAAGGTTTATAAGCCGTAGAAATAAGCCTACAAAAATATATTGTGATAATGCTAGTTATTATAGAGGTGCTGATAATGTACTCAATTGTGTGCCGCGATTTAGTTCGTGCCGTGGAGGTAAAAACTAGCAAAGGTCACATTGTAAGAACAAGTGTTATGAAAGTGTGTCCATTACCTATTGATTATAATTAATGTACCTACTCTTTATTTTTAAAGTAAGAATTACTCTTGAGTTTATTTTTAATAGCTAATCCATTTGGGTATTTATTTTAAATGTTATAATTTAACTAAAAGAGAGATATGTGCATTAATGGTGGTAACGATGAGTTTAGCTTGTGGCTGAGGCCCCAGCATGTTCATGACATATAAAACCTCATTGGAGGATGTATTTTATTTTTAATCTTTCTAAATTGTCAAGAACAAACAAAATGTAAATCACTCTGAATACAAATTTTTCCTTGTGAGCACCGATTACAATATTCTTCTACAATAAAACTAATTTTCACCTATTTACCACTGGAAAGCCTTTTTCTTTTATGTTCCCAAATTAAACACACCAGCGTGCTATCGGAGAAGTTGATATTTAACTTTGTGGGGAACAGAGTTCCCTCGACTTTATCTCGTCTCCACCAGCAGGTCAGCTCTAAACCATCACTGTTTGACAGTGTAATCAGACATAAATCTAAGAATCAAGTTTAAACCCTATGCGTGCCTACAATTTCAGAAAGTTGCCCTCGATTTCTCAAGGTTTCCATCGTCAGATCCTGACCTGAGGACAATGGGCATAAACGGGGAGTAAACTCTTTTAATATAAAGAAATAATTACTCGAATCCATCCCATTTGGTTGTTTAAATTCACCATTGAAGTGGGGAAAATATTTGATGTTTAAACCTGATTTTCTCTAGATACCCAAGGGTCACGTTGATGCGACTAACGCCATAGTAAATCAGAGCCTTATATCATTATACTATGCTATATTTCGTTCGTGTCCGCCGTGGGTATGGTTTACAAACTAAGGTGCCCAATGACCTTTGAATGATTTAGAATTTTTCACAGTTTAGAGGCAATTAGATTTAAGAAGTGAATGATATGAATTTCAACTTTAATATCTCTACGCGTTCATGTGAAAAATGGTAGGTAGTAAGTTTATAATTATTAAAAATATATTTTATGTCATGTAAGCAAAAATAATATTTTAATATTTTATGTAACTTCAAATTTATCATTTTCGCAATTTTTCCTTTATCTGTACTATATAACGTTGCTTCGTGCCGAATTTCAAGATTCTGAGTTCACGGGAAGTACCTTGTAGGTTTTGATTCCCTAGCGTGTGACGGAAATTCGTCTAAGGTGTATAAACTGTTGTATCTTTTGATCGCGTTAACTTAGAAGTTTGATTTTTTCACTGCTTAAAGGGGCAATAGACCTAGGTACTTGGTATAAATTTCAATTTGATACCTTTATTCGTTCGCGAGAAATAAGGTAGTAAGTGTAATTTTATTAAAATATTTTTATTATATTATATAACTAAAAAAATGTGATTTTCGCAATTTTTCCTATATTTGCATTATATGACAATGCTTCATGCCAAATTTCAAGATTCTGAGTTTACGGGAAGTATCCTGTAGGTTTTGATTCCTTTGCGAGTGTCGAAAATTTGTTGAAAATATCGACATAATCGGCTGTATCTTTTGACTGACTTGGCTTAGAAGTTTGATATTTTCACAGCTTAAAGGGACAATAAACCTGAGTATTTCATGTGAATTTCAGCTTGATACGTCCACGCGTTCTTGAGATAAAGGGTCTTGACAGACAGACAGACAGACGGACAACAAAGTGATCCTATAAGGGTTCCGTTTTTTCCTATTAAAGTACGGAACCCTAAAAATATATATTTTACATTTTTTTTCTGTGTACAAAATTAACAAATTTGTTTATTACATCATCGTAATCAATTTTGTTACTTAAATCAGCTTCAATGTTCAAAATTGCCAAATTATTCAGCCTTTCTTCGATAAGACTCGATCTTAAATAGTTTTTTATTCTTTTTAAAACTGAAAATGAGTTTGTCACTGCTGTACTAAGAAATATACGCATCGCAATTTGGATACTTATAAGGAAATGCCACTTTTAAATCATTTTTAGGGTTCCGTACCTCATAAGGAAAAAACGGAACCCTTATAGGTTCACTTTGTTGTCCGTCTGTCTGTCTGTCTGTCAAGATCCTTTATCTCAAGAACGCGTGGACGTATCAAGCTGAAATTCACATGAAATACTCAGGTCTATTGTCCCTTTAAGCAGTAAAAAAAATCAAACTTCTAAGTTAAGGCGATCAAAAGATACAGCAGTTTATACCGACACCTTAGACGAATTTCCGTCACACGCTAGGGAATCAAAACCTACAATGGGTACTTCCCGTGAACACAGAATCTTGAAATTCGGCACGAAGCAACGTTATATAGTACAGATAAAGGAAAAATTGCGAAAATGATACATTTGAAGTTACATAAAATATTTAAATATTATTTTTGCTTACATGACATAAAATATTTTTTTAATAAATATAAACTTACCACCTACCCTTTTTCACATGAACGCGTAGAGATATTAAAGTTGAAATTCATATCAAACACTTCTTAAATATAATTAAAATGCCTTTAAAGTGTGAAAAATTCTAAATCATTCAAAGGTCATTGGGCACCTTAGTATGGAAACCATACCCACGGCGGACACCAACGAAATATAGCCCAGTATAATGATATAAGGCTCTGATTTACTATGACATTAGTCGCATCAATGTGAACCATTAGAGAAAATCAGGTTTAAACATCAAACATACGTCGCGTATTTTCGGTCGCGTAACGCCAAAACAGATAAATATACGATAAAATATTCAATCATTCACACCTAACCGATGATGCGTTAGTGCGTCGATCATACATTTACGATACGCTCGACGCATTTTCCGTCAGATATGAACCGACCCTAGACATGAAATCAACATGTGGAAAGATGGCTCAGGGCCGTTCTGTACTTTTTTAATCCTCCAACCTGAAGCCCAAGGGCGGCCTGCCGGCCGCCCCTGGGCCGCCCTTCGCCGCTTGCCGCCCCGGGCTGTAGCCCCTTTAGCCCTAGGGTAAATACGCCCCTGATTACAAACGTACATATTTTTAACGTGCATAACATCTTGACATTATAAAATTAATGGATTAGATGAGAAATAAATTGTGACATAATAAAAGGGTTTACATGTGTATCGCGTGCTCTTTGTTAGGAATGTGTTCTATATTATTATTGTAATGTCTACAACATTGTGGTGTATTTATGTTATGGACCAAGTGATAAATTGGGCATTATACATAATGCCCGATCATTATGAAAAATGCCCAATATGAGAGTGCAATTTGATAATAATTATTCAAATAATCAAATTGACCGGGCACTTTACATATTGCCCGTGACCTTTTGGGCAAAGTAATATAAACATATTTAATTTCATTTTTTTTATTGTTATTGACATTTAACTTAAACTAAATATTAATAGCATGCAACATGCAGCAAGCATGGCTTCTGTCACGGCTCCGGCGCTGCGGGGCTCCGGCGGTACCATGCGAGCTTATCGTCGAAGATGGTTTTCACGCTCACCACCGCAGCTTCGGATTGCTGGCCGGCTCCCTCAGCCGCGGCGGCGAGCGTTAAAACTACCTGCGCCTCAGCTCGCAGGCCGCCTTGACCCTCCGCGCCTACGCGGTTTTGAATTGCACTCTAGGGGTAGGGCAGACAAGACTACGTGGAGTCGGGTTTGCAGCGATTCGTTTTCGTCACTGACTTCAATTTTTAATACAATGTTTTGAATCCAAATTAAATTCTACCATAAAAAAAACGAGCCAAGAAAAATGAGATCAAGAAAAACGATGCCGAGTAAGTAAATTAGATGACAATTGTCCAATAAATAATTTTGTGGTTAGACTTAAAATGTCCCATTAAAAAAGAACATATAATTTTCGAAACAATAATCATAAAATATGTAGCAAGTAACAGAATTTATTTGTTAGAACAACTGCCACCCTCGCACCGCATAAAATATAGCTTTATTATCAAATTGCCCAACTGTCATGTAGCAATATAATAATGCCCGTGCAATGTGATAAATAATGAAGTTAAGATAGTTATTAATCACTTGGCCCGATAAAGCTAGACATTATTCATAATGCTCGGGCATTATAAATAATGCCCGAATTAATCACATGGTCCATAACATTTACATGCTTGTAATACTTATTAGAGAGTAGAATCCGTAATTAACGTAGTTAACTTATTAATGTTATTAAAGTTATCGTACAGGATTTTGGGGTAGCCAATTTTCAAGGACACATAGGTATGCTTTATACAAGGTGTTGATTTGCATTTGTGCCATACTTCAGGAGGAGGACATAAAATACGTAAATAATCGATTGGAATTACAGTAGACGGGAAATAGCTAATATGCACTGCTTTTTTTGTCATTGTAATGTCATAGTATTTCAGAAGTAATCCAATTTTATGAATGAAATTTATGAATAATCGTTGCGTATGCTTTGTGTTTGCGTTTGTGTGAGGGCGCAGCACGGTTTTAAGGCCAGTAACACATGCGCCAAGTTTAAATACGGCTAGATGACATTGACGGATTTCCGAAAAAAAAATAAAATCAAAAATTTTTGTACCAATTTTTTTGTTGATTTGGGTTGAGAATCATTAGTATAATTACGTCCTTGACTATGGCACGGATGCAAATCAACAGCTTGTATACCTACTAGGTATACTTCTTTAAGATCGTATCCGACGTTCAAAGTCCACAGTTTAATTTTGATTGATGCATAATGACTCATAAACTACCTATATCTGTTAAGATAGATACTGTACGTTAGACAACTCGCACACTACTTATAGATTTTCAAGTCGGCCGACAATTTTATCAACTGAATGTCTATAGCAACGATCAGGTATTTGGACGGTATCGAACCGACTAAAAACTTGACTGAACTTGAAATTGAATTCACGATTTTTTTTAAACATTTTTTTAATTATAACCGGCCAATTGTCGACCCACTGTTTAGTCTGTAGTGTGTTCTCTAACGGTTCTCTAACGTACAGTAAGTATCTATAAAAATATTACGAGTTCGTCTTTCATCGAAGGTTGTTTGCTTATTTCACTTTAACTTAGAAGAGCCTACTCCAAAGAAAGATTTAATGAAATCTACCCAACCAACAATTTTGCCCTATAACCAAACCTTATATCTCAAAAAAGCTGGGTGAACGATGTATAAAGGATTCGGTGGTGACTGATTGTTGTGTAAAAGCGTTTGACAACACATTTTGGCTTTATAAGTTTATACAGCAAAAACGACCTATTAAGAATTGATGTAAAGGTTTACTTCACAACATTATATAGCTGTTATAGTCAGGCGTTATAGCAACCTCCATTGTTACTAGTATACAGCGATAGAACTTTATAACAGTGTTTACTGTCGCCCTAATGCGCCTGATTTGCGCAATAAAGGTTCGAAACGAACTATAATGTGTCTTTCGTTGTAGTAGAGATGACAACTCAAGAATAGGACGATATTGTGATGTTGAGACATTTTAGATCGTCGTTACAGTACATAGTACTATAGTGGGCACAAAAAGTCTACAACATAGTGATTTGGTGATATGACTGAGTTTCAAATTATATTTATGTAGCTTAATTGCCATATATAAGCTTGTTAACGCTCGTTATAGTTGTAGTGATAAACTTATGACAAAGACACTTTTTTAGAAGAGTATTGTTTTTTTATAACTATTATAGTCCCTCTATTACACAATAGTAGTATAACGGAGCTCTTATCTCTTTTAAAACATTATTACTGTGTATAAAAGTAGGCTAGCAATGCTTTTAAATGCTAATTCAGTTTCGTAAAGGCACTTCTATCGCCCTTCTACAACAATATTGACATTTTGATTCAGCGTAATTAAAGCGACAACCAATATTTTTTGAAGACCCAATTATAGAAAATGGTTCCGTACAAAATATTGTTCACGTCAATGAAGAAATGGAGAATTATTCAAATGGGTACAATGATTCTAGAAGTGACAGTTTTTCAGGTCAGGCAAGTACCAATGCAACTTTTCTAAGTTTGTATGTACTTTCTAAGCATATCTTGGACACCAATGGCTGATAAAAAAGGTGAAGGAAAACATCTTGAGGAAACCTGGACTATAAAGTCTGAAATCACCAACCCGCATTGAGCAAGCGTGGTGATTAATGCTCAATCCTTCTCCGTGTAAGAAGAGGCCTGTGCCCAGCAGTGGGATGATACAAAGGCTGTAACAGTAACAGTTTTTCAGATTGTTTGATTGATTCAACTAAGGAAAAAAAAACAGCAACTACGAGATGGTTTGAAGCATTGGGCTATTACATTTCACATGAAGCAATAAAAAGTTTGAATGTACTAATAAACGATCGAATACCAAATACATTGCCTGCAGATCCACGAACGCTTTTTAATACAGAAAAATCTATCACTACTCATCCTGTGGGAATTGGACGGTACTGGCTCAACGGCTTGACAAAAACATTAAAATGCTATCTAGAAATAATTGATAGTAGTCTGTCTTTAATTTCACTCAATATAAACATATAAACATAAACATAGAATCATTCATATCAGTTACATATTAATTTCATAACGTTTTCTTGGCAAGCGTTCTTCTTCAGTGTCACTTTCACGCTGCATGCGCGTGAGCTGCATTTGTGCATCATCATAAGTCAAGTCGCATCTTTTTAATCGACAGGGTGTGCTTATCCAGTCTTCACCGGGTACGGAATATTCATTTTTTGTAGCTTTTTTGACCCTTTTCTTGGCCATAGTAATAAGTTCTCGTTTTCCCAGGAACTCGGTACACAGGAAAGGATTTTTTTCCTCTTTCAAATGTTTGCACAATCTTGAAAAAAGAAAAAAACAACACTATATTGACAACCTTTGGGGGAGGCCTTTGCCCAGCAGTGGGACAACACAAGCTTTATTAAAAAATATATATATATTGACAACCAGAGTATTAAATAATAACGAAAAAGTATAACTCTGACGTCGTAGAGTACCTACAGCTGTATAGTATAAACCCATATTTTCTGACGTGGTATTTTTATAAGTTTAATAAAAAGTATTCATCACATTATGGCATAAGGACAAACAACAAAACAAACAAGCTCAAAAGGAACCCTAATTTCATGTAATGGTGGTTGTAATATCTATGATAACGAGTACTATAGTAGAGTTTAGGAAGCTGGAAGTATGTTTATGACTTAAAATTCGTAATTGTTTTTGTTAAAGCTCATTACTTCGAAGGGGGCATTCAAATATTGTCGTAAACCCGTACATAGTTTATCAGTAAAATTACAGGCGCACGTCATTTTCCCCGTAAGAGACGAATAATTCGATTACAAAATAATATCTAACTTACCACGGTATCCTCGTCTCTTCTTATTTATCTTTTATGTCTCTTCTAAAACACTGCGCCACTGAAGCAGCGTGAACGAATGTAAAATAAAATGAATGAATGATGAATATTGTAATGGATTCATGAACTCTTCTACAGCTCTTAAAAAGTGTTTAGTAGTGTTTCTGTGGCTTGTATGTCACAACAAATAGAGATTGCGTTACTGTTACATCAACTGCAACGGGCCCAAATTGTCATGCCTGATATCGTTATAGTTGTACTTTAAGACTGAATGGAGATATAATTGCGCCACTTTCTTTGTAGGTGCACCTTCTTTGGCCTTTTATTTGACCATCGATTAGTTTTTACAAAACGTTCTATGGCCTTCTATACAACTAACTTTTGCTGGTTGGGTATGATTGTAAGAACCGCCAAGTAATTAAGTACAAGTTAACTACGAGTGTCACAATGCAAGAGTTGCATCAACTTAGTTATTTATGAATTGACACGATATGTACGCGAAATAGCGAGGATTTCTTATTCAACACATACTTAATAACTGTGTAGAAATAACGAGCTCCCTGATATTATAGAATGCTTCTATGGTGTTTTCCATGGTTAAAGAAATTGACACACTTGTTCTACTGAACTTGTTCATACTAAAATCCGTCCATGAGGATTTTCCTAAAAAAGCTATGTATATAACACCTATACATATGGAAAAATAATACAGTTTTACATTTAGTGGGTACGTTACGTGTTTTAAATACTTCAATGATGTATCTATACTAATATTATAAAGCTGAAGAGTTTGTTTGTTTGTTTGAACGCGCTAATCTCAGGAACTACTGGTCCGATTTGAAAATTTCTTTCAGTGTTAGATAGCCCATTTATCGAGGAAGGCTATAGGCTACTTTTTATCCCGGTACGGGAAGTAGTTCCCACGGGGTGCGGGTGAAACCGCTGGCAGAAGCTAGTTTAGGATATTTAGATTACTTCGGAAATACACTTGTATCCACTGGTGGTAGTAGCAGACTAGAAGTTTGCTTGAAAAAAAAAAATACTTAGCTTCAGTTTGTTAGTTCCAAATGGAGCATTATATCTAATGCTAGCTTGACAGTAAGCTAACGGTACCTTAAATGTGCGTGTTCGGTGAAACAGCAAAAACTAATATCAATTAACAATCATATGAAGTGCTCATTTTCCCGCCGCGATTCCACAGCGCGGTTGCAGAATATTAACCAATCGCATATGACTTTGTAACACAAATTGGTATTTTCTCATACCTTCATTGATGTGGGGTATCCTAAGAACTGAGTGCTCCACTAACACCAATTCTTTTTGCCTAGAAAAACCGTCGTTTCTAGAACTGCGATATTTGAATGCGCGTGGGCGTTTTGGTAGCAGTTAGGGATGACTATTTTATGCAACCCATCTCATTGTCACTGTTCTTAGAGGAAAACATTGTGAAGAAAGTTTGCCTTATGAACTACATATTCAATGCCAACACATGCACCAATACTAATTACGTTGCAGACTTGAGTACCTACGCTTTCGTTGAGGGTCGGGAAACTCACTCGAAAGAACCATAGTCCTAAACGCCAATTTAGTTATAACTTACCGGGGGCCCGATTCTCCTAAGTTAATAATGTCAAAATCGAGTCGCAATATGATTGCAATAGCAGTTTTAACCATATCGGGCAGTCTGCTACTAATATGGTCACCATGCCGGACTGCCGGACCTGAGGTCCCGGGTTCGATTCCCGGTTCGGTCGACATTTGTGTGATGAGCATGCTTGTTGGCCGTGGTCTGGGTGTTACAATATGTATTTATAAATATGTATATATGTAGTTTATCAGTTGTGTTAGCACCCATAACACAAGTTAATTAATAACTTACCATGGGGCTAACCGACCGTGTGTAAAAAAAAAAAAAAAGTCGATTGGTTTGCGATTGGTCTGCTATTTTGGTGATTTTGGTCTATACGTTAGTTTGATCTACATTCATTTTGCAATCGTAAATCATTTGCAGACAAAATGATTCATTATTGAATGACAGAAAAGGATAAAAACGTTTATTTCAAAGAAAAAATAGCGGAATGCCACATACGCTTCAATCGTAATCGAGTCGGGATTGGATCTCAGTCGAATGTGAATCGTAGGTCGCTTAAGTAAAATTAGGAGAATCGGGCCCCTGGGCTGAAGTTAAAAGATTGACTGAGAATCCTGTACTATAAAGTACAGGATTTTAGCTTTTGAAGACAAAAAACTTTAAAAGTAAACGTTCATTTAAATTCGTTTTTAAGTGAATATATTTTAAGACAATAGGTACTTCAAATCTGTAGTAACAATTAATCGAATCGTTTCCCTCTACAGATGCATTAACAAATTACTGGAAACGCAACCGATGATTGTATAAATGTTGCAAGCTTTTAGTACAACGTAGGTCACTCGTTAATGACGTCATAATCGATATCAAAACTTTATATGACTCGTTTCTTCATGTATACCTTTACGTATTAACCTACCTATAGGTATATAACTTTATACCTTTAGCTATATGTATGTATGTATTTTTATACTACAACCCGAACTATTACCCGTACCGGGATAAAACATAGCCTATGTCACTCGGGAAGAGTGTAGCTTTTCAATAGTGATATTTATTCTAATCGGTTCAGTAGTTTCGGAGTCTTTAGGATACAATCAAATAAAAAATGTTTCCTTTTTATTATATTAGTACTTATAGGAGAACGTTTGCGAACCTTAGATCATATGCAACCATGTTGAATTTTGAATCGATTGTGTGCTAATAGGCATGCTATTAAGGATGCAACTTGAAGGTTTTCCAGCATTGGGCAATCAGTCTTGGAAGGAAAGATATCAATTGGTGTTCCTATAGACAGTTCTTATACATATTGGTGGACATTCTTCTGGATACCTAGATTTATATTCGTGACAACTATTATAACAGGTACAGTCAACAAATCATAAGACGTCTGTTTCTATGACTGGTAAGTGAATAAGAGGGAAGTGATGGGCAGAGGTACTTACATCATCTAAAAGTCTTTTTAAGGTAACCAGTTTAGCGAATTATAATAGGGAAATAAGGCTTATAGGCTTAGTGTCATAAACAACATACCATAGATTAAAAACAAGTCATAAATAATATTTAAGGCTTTTATTTATAAATCAGGATGTATGTATAACTACTTAGCTTAAAAAATGCCTTTATAATTCATACAGGGTTTATAGACAATCACTATTGTCTGGTGTTCGAAATTCAAACTTCGAATTATAAGATAATTGACACAAAAGTTAAAATTAATTTTAAACTTTTATCTTGCTCCATAAAAAGTCAAAAATTATATCAAAGTATTCGCAATGAAACGATCAACATCTTCAAAGCATAGTCATTCATTCCGAACAATTGCCAAATGCACCCATTGTGTTCATATGTTAAAAAATAACCCCACGTGGGAAATATTGTGTTTTACATAGCGAAAATGCAACGACACCCGTTCAACAATAGGGCGTGCTCACGTCTGTGGAATACTAATAGTTGCCAACGTTAAAAACCATTGTTTTAAAAAGTAAATACTTTGGCAATTACTTACAGTAGGTAATATATAGGTAGGTAGGTGTTTTGAATATTTTCCGGATTAGTTTGACTTCACTTAGGTACTTACTACACACGTTTTTTTCAGTACCAAGCATCTATCATGGATCATCGTTAATTTTAGCTACGAAATAATCTAAAAAACATCGCCTCATTATTTCTAGGCTGTCATTATAAGCGAGGGCTTCTAATTGAGTTCGTCTATGACTTCTTTCTTTTATTTCGTTTTTATATAGCTGTAAGTCATTCATATTGTATTTAATAAATAATTAAATAAAAAGACGAAGTCACTTCAGTTAATCTGGTACACTTTGCCTGACGGACCATAGACTCAGCTCAAGAGTTGCAATTATTTTATTGATATCTTTTTCACATCCTATTTAGTTCACTTTACGACTATCATAGCCTTCGCGGAGATCATGCCGAATTGCCATTAACATAACATAATACATGTTTATTAACCAAACCAACAATTATATGTAGAATGAGACCGTGAAGTGTGTATTTAAATTAATGATGAGTTCATAACGTACTGTTTATTGCCACCTTAAGGACATGGAAGGTGTATGATCTAAGAACTGTCAAGTTCATTTTAGCATATTTATTTATGTCTCACAAGCGTATGCAGCACATAAAATTGTTTATAGGTATTCCATCACAATTCAAATAACATAGGAGTAAGGACAAGTCATAAAAAGTGTAATACGGTGATAGTAGCGAACTCTAGCGCTTCTAAAAATGTAATTTGTTTAGGTACTAACTTCCTGCCCAAAAACTTCTTTGTTTCCTACTATCCTACCTTTGTTTTTGTTGTGGCTGGGCTAAAAATGCTATTACGCATCCCCTTCCCATCGGGGGACTGGAGAGGGGTATGTGGGACTCCACGGTAAAGACGTTCCTGGTATACCCACTAAAAAGGCCCAGCGGCACTCCGACTGAGTGGAGGGGGTCTGGGAATCTATGGCGTCCAGTCCCCCACCGGCGATTGTTCGCCTTGCGGCAGGCCCCTCATACCTCCCCCCAGTCTAAGTCAAAATTGGGGTCACTCTCAGTGTAAATCAATTTTAGAGACATAGTTCCAGATGTTAATTTTTGAAAACTATTCCGTCTTGCATTCCAACATCGCGCCAAATTGTGACGACCCAGCCAATAAACACTTCTCTAATATGAAGATTACAAGATTACAATCATTATACAAGAAACTGACGAGTTTACAGGGCGCGGGCGCCGAAGTCACGATTTCGAACCTTTTTTGCTACAACCACGTGATAAAACCAGGGTTCAAGCTTCGGTTTTGCCAACAGTACCAAATGCTTACATTGTAGTCGAAAATAGGGATCAACTTCTAAGTTAAGAAAAGTCAAGCCAGTAGCAATAAATCATTGAATTTTTTCTTCTCTTTTAGTGGTACCATTGATACGAATTGAGCTTAGGAACTGTTAGGAACGTAATAGCATTAGCCCTTTTATATTAAAAAATCTTCAGTTTTGAGTTACTGTCCATTCATTAATAAAGATTTCGACTAAGTGTAGATTTAATGAAGGGAATAAAGGCTTTTGAAATACCATAGACGTTAAGTAAGAAGGTAAAGGAAGGATGAAAAAATGGAGGAATAAATGAGTCCACATGTAGACCTGTGTAGAATTTTGAGGTACTTACTGTCTCATGTTAACAGTATCCAGTTACGAAAGCAATAACAAATAACTGCATAATATCCTCATTTAATTAATCACGCGCTTGTCTCACATTTTTCGCGTTACTAAGCTAATGTTGTTGCACTACATATTAACATTCTTATCTATCTCAAACAAGATAGCAATTGCACTATTTCAAAACTTTTCAGTCTACTTAATTGAGTATTAGATACATTAACGGTCAAGGTTAGCGGGCGTTTGAAAGGCCTGTCGATTTTGTTGAAAGAATGTCTCTAGCTAAACCAGAACATTGTGTTTTGGACTACACCTACAAGCATAGATTAGGTTCATAAAAGATAGAATCCGTCATCATAACAGATACCTACCTAAAAACTAGAGAATAACATTGCTGAAAACTTAACGAAATTTTTTTAATACTGAGTGAGTGTGACTTTTTGCTACACCTTGTATTGGGGGCAGGCAGGGGGCTGTGGCTGGTAGACCACCGCTGGGCTTGACGAAGGACCATAGCGGGTGCGGGAAAATAACGAATACTTTTTTTTATTCACTAGTGGTGTAGTAGGTGCTCCAATTTTAGGTAGGTAGGTACCATAGCTAAGGAAATCCAGATAAAAAAAACTTAAAAAGCCACCTATGTATAAGGCACTTTATGCCAAATGTGCTTGATTTTCCGTAGATCTATTCATGTCGAAAGTTCACCGATGCAGCTGAGCATTTAAAAAGCTCGAGATGTCAGATATCAAAGGGCCTAATTGTGTATCCACGGCGCAATTGTTTTGGGACGCGGCTTGGTGCCGTAATGACGCGGACGACCTTAGCCCCCTTGCAGCCAGCCACTGAATTCGAGTGAATTATTATTTTGTTAGTTGCCAGCGCTTAAACGTTAAACGGTGCACGAAGTTGCCGGCGAAGAGAGGTCAGCGTTAGGTTTTATATAACCTAATGGACGTGACAAAATGATGAGTACCTAATCATATAATGTAATACAAGTTACCTATTAAGTACATACGAGTATATTCTTGCCAGGGGCCCCATTCTCCTAAGTTAATAATGTCAAAATTGAATAGAAATTGAATCGCAATATGATCGCAATAGCACTTTTAACCATATCGGGCATTCTGCTACTAATATAAGACCAATCGTATTCCAACGACATTCGATTGGTTTGCGATTGGTCTGCTATTTTGGTGATGTCTATGCGGTAGTATGGTCTACAATCATATTGCAATCGTAAATCATTTGCAGACAAAATGATTCCTTATTGAATGACAGAAAAGGATAAAAACGTTTATTTCAAAGCAAAAATAGCGGAATGCCACATACGCTTCAATAGTAATTGAGTCGTGATTGGATCTCGGTCGAATGTGAATTGTATGTCGCTTAAGTAAAATTAGGAGAATCGGGCCCCAGTATTTAGTTGCAACGACATTAGTCTACAAAAGCAAGAAAAATACAGCTCCTACTACACAAGGGCTGAGCCACCCCTGTGTGCAGAGTGTGCAGTGCACACAGGCGCCAAAGAAAAAGAGCCATTTACCAATGGCTTTGATTCCGACATTTTAATTTCTACTCATTCATAAATCAATCACCAGATTTGAGAAGAAGACACCAGAGAATTGTACTTCGGTAACTTAGTTTGTGGCTCAAGCTCAACGTAAATGAAAGCATAGGTACTGTAAGTTACTTTTAGCAAATAAAGACTATTTTAATATTAATAAAAACTACTTTTATATCACCTAAGTACCTAAACATGCTGCTGCGGTGTTATCTCCTTTCTTATTAATCTAATTCTAAAGTTCCTGATACCAAATACCTACTAATTAAATCAAATCACCGTTCCACATAAGCTTCCATAATTATTATTTTATTCATAAGCTATGAAAATAAATTGTCTAGGAAATCTTTAAACGAAATTCAGTGCAACTCATCAAACTTTTAATTATCGCAGTCATACGTGAGGTCGATTCGATAATATTGGACATCACTACAGATGTGCGCAATTAATGCTCCGAAGGTACTTTATCTTGATAGCCTAATCACCGTGGTTAGATAGTAAGGCCACTGTTTTAATTCGTAGCACTTACTAATGTAAATGAGATGAGTCTCAATAAAATACGTGATCGAATGCGTTCAGATTATCGTGTTATACCTATATTATATCGATGTCTAGTCGCGTACGTATCGACCTTCGAAGGGGATGCTACGATACACGATTTCTGACTAAAAATACTACCTATTAGGTATTTTTTTCAATTATTCATCGAGGTACTCATAATTTATTTAAATTATTGGGCTATCAGTCTTGTACACCAGATAAATCAACCGGCTCTTAGGTGTACCTAAAACAGTGCAGTGTTACAAACGCACAGCTGTATTTTATTGCTGAAACTCCTCATTTTCGCCGCACTAGCAATAAAACGACGATTTCAAGAATTTTCGAAGTTAATTTAATGATTTTAAGGAGATGAATTACACAAGAAGATTTTGTGTCGACTTATTTATTTAAACGGGCGGCGCCCTATTTATATGTGCACGCCTGCGACAACGAAAATCGGCTTTTGAAAATATAAAATTTTGAATTTGACATTTGTATTTTTCTTCATGACTATTGAAGGTTGCGAGTCGAAAAGGTTGTATGCGTTTCATGTCGCTACATCACTCCCCCCTAAGCGAAGCGAACGTTTGGTTTAACTGTGCGGCCGGAACGAGTGACGATTGTGTCACGCTGTGGTTTTGCCGCTGCTGCTGGTTGTGGCACTATGCTCGGGAAGCGTGATGGCGACGCTTGTTGCTTATTCTGCGTGCTTGAGGTAGTGGGAGTGATTTCCTCTTCGTTAAGTAAGTATGCCGGTTTCAATCTGTCGATAGAGACGACTGCTGTACGCAAAGGCATCTGGATGGTAAATTGTTTTTCTCCTCGATGTATGACTTCGAATGGACGGTCGGTGAATATTGTGAGGTGATTGCCCTCTATCAATCTTCGAAGATGTTGAACAGCGGTGTACATGGCTAATAATTCGCGATCGTACACGCTGTATCTTCGTTGAGTTTCGCTCATGGATTTTGAGAAAAATGCCAGTGGTTTCCAACATTGTCGACCTTTTGTTGAAGGACGGCGCCGATGCTAGTATTCGATGCGTCAGTGTATAGACTTAGCGGCGCGTTGGGACTCGGGTGCGTTAGCGTTGTTGCTTGGAGTATGCTTTGTCGGCATTTCTCAAAAGCTTGTTCTGCCTCTTCTGACCATGTTGTTTCAAGCCAGTCTTGTTGCCAATATGTTGCCGCGAGGTTCTCGGTGAGTCGGAACTGGCTGCTACGGCGGTGCTGCGAATCCCAGTGAGTCGGGACCGGCGCTGCGAGAGTTGCACAGCGCCGCGATATTGGCTAGCGACTGCTTCGACGGGAGATACTCGACCGGCCGAAGTGCAGTGAGCTGGAGCCAAGGTCGCTGGATGTGGCTGAGGGTGCTGACCAGGTGTGTGCGTCCGCACATGCTGGTGGTCAGGGATACTCGTTTGAAGCTGGCTGGCTTGAGGAAGGTGTCTTGCTGTTGACGCGACGATGAGCGATAGCGAGAACGGGAGGGAGGGTGGCGGCGGTATGTCGCGCGCCGATGGCTTGTACGTGGTTATAACATTTTGTTGCGCACCGTCGACTGTAGTGGATGAAGCGTTTGAAGCGACGACGGCGATTGAAGCAGATTCACATTTTGTTTTCACATCACGTCGGGGTCACCAATTAAGGAGATGAATTACTTACACACGAAGATTTTGTGTCGACTAATTTATTTAAACGGGCGGCGCCCTATTTATATGTGCACGCCTGCGACAACGAAAATCGGCTTTTGAAAATATAAAATTTTGAATTTGACATTTGTATTTTTCTTCATGACTATTGAAGGTTGCGAGTCGAAAAGGTTGTATGCGTTTCATGTCGCTACAGATTTAACATAATAACATTATCTGGTTTAAATGAATATTCGTTACCAAATATTACGAAATGTGTAGTTCATAGAACTATACACGTCAGGCTGTTATCCCTGAGGTTAAACGGTCCAAGCTTGTGACTAAATAAATCTATACTAATATTATAAAGCTGAAGAGTTTGTTTGTTTGTTTGAACGCGCTAATCTCAGGAACTACTGGTCCGATTTGAAAAATTCTTTCAGTGTTAGATAGCCCATTTATCGAGGAAAGCTATAGGTAACTTTTTATCCGGGTCCGTGCCGAGGTTCCCACGGGATGCGGGTGAAACCGCTGGCAGAAGCTAGTGGTTTATAAATAAGGTCAAAACAGTCATGAATTCTGTATCAAATCAAAATTGAATATTTAGTTCGGCATTTCCTCGTGATGCATAATAAAATGTCATTGCCACTTTCATAGGTACAACCTACAGTTACTTATAACTTCCGTAAGACGTTGCCTTTTGCATTCAAATTGCATCAATGAACTTTATTGTAACTTAAGCTCACGATTTAAATGTAAATTAGATAATACTTAAGTACTGAATCGTTTTATTAACTTTAATTTTATACCAATTGAGGAAATAAAACAAGTTTTTTTATAAAAAAAATGTCTTTATGTCAATTAACATAACTAAAAGGTAATAAAAACCAAATAAAAATAACAATCTCTGTTATTAGTAACAATTGCGCTTAAAAGTAATCAGGTTAACTTAAAATTAATTTGTTTTAGTACTAAAGCTGTGTTGTGCTTACATTTGCTAAATAATAAAAACTTATGACTTCTGATCATCTTTCTGCTGTTGTTTAGTATCAGGCCTGTTAACTGGGTTCACTTTACACGTAATCTTGTACGACTCGACCTTCTTTACGGAATCTCTAACTAAAATTGTGGATCTGATAGTGAAGGAGTGTGAGAAACATACTGAGGCGTCACAGAGCGCCGTGTGGAAACTCAGGTACAAGCGATAAAGGAACTTATCTGTTCGCTGTTTGAGTTTCATTTCGACCCGGCCGGGCAACTTGCTGCCTTTGTGAGAAGAACTGATGAACTCGAAATCTTCTTGTGTCACATCCTTACTGTTTTCATCACGCACACACACAAGCCAGTTCTGAGGCGCTCCAGGAGTGAACTTAACATTCTTGGTATCCGAATCCAAACTAACATTGAAGTATATAATAAGATTGCCACATTTCCTATTCACAAACAAATCGTTTTTGTAGAGAATCAAATTATCTGGTTCGACAAACTTGGGCTCCATTAGTCTTACTTTGAAGTCTTGGCACACGTTCTTCGTAAGATTGAGTATTTTGATGCAGTGGTTATTCGTGTCGGCTATGTAGAGGTATTTTCCGTCACCAGTAATGGAAAGTCCGGATGGTTCGTTGAATTTCGCTGGGTCAGTGGTCTCGTTCATTGTAGGGTTTAATGTGGTGACTTTTTGTGGGCCGACTTCGACTTTCTTTATTTTGTGGTTATATGTGTCGGCTACATAGAGAGTTTTGGAAGATTCACAGTAAGCCACGCCGAGCGGGTGTTGTAGCTTGGCATCGACGCCGGTGTCATCCACGTCACCGTACGCAAATAAATTCTGCACAGAAAAAAATATATATTTACGGTTTTTTGTTGATTTTAGCATATACTAAGCATTAGCATATTTAAATATATATGATTATATTTTTATGGTAACGCAATTTAAACTACGCAAAGATAAAAACATAGTTCGCTCAATACTCATGCAACATATTTGCAAAATAGGCAGGTGCAAACCAACACAACATTTCTAATAAACTTCTGATAAACATGGGCATAAATTATGAAATATTCATAAATATTGTATTAGCAATTATAATGAACTAGCTAGAACATGAAACTAATAAGTGTTGAAGCTCATAGTAATGCGATTATAGTTAATTATGTGTGCATACTAAAGGGTTGCGGTCACCGCCGCATAGTGTGGAGACTTGTCCTGTTGTCAACGCGAGTCGGCGGATAGACGAACTCTCTGAATCAGCGATGAAAATTTCTGGGCTTGATCCTAGAATAAAAAGTTTTTATTGGTCTCATATTTAAGGTTTAAGAATTAAAGGTGTAAGAATTAAAAACAAACAATAAATAAATTCTAAAAATGATGACACTAAGATAAACAAAATAGGTATCAAATAAATTTCTTAATCTGCGTCATTCCTGTTCTAATTAGTAAATAAAGATCAAGGTTAGGTCATATACCTATTGGCATTGTCAAATCAATATTACAATATATCTCATTATGTCAGTCTATGAGATCTGTTGTTTATTTATTTTTACATTTTTAATATTAAATACAAAAAATCATATACATCTTATTATCACATTATTTAGCTACATTTTCCCCTTATATTAGAAACGTACCGGTTCTGAGTGTAAGTCCGGAAGGCTGCGCAAACGCAGCGGAGTGCGGGTAGGCGCTGTTGCGAGCTGCCTCCGCGCCAGAACCCGCGATACACACGCATGTACCTGAACATCAATATTTTATGTATTACTAGGAGTTTCATGCGGTATCATCCGCGTCCTGAGGGACTTCTTCCTATTCCCAGACAAAATATGGTCTTATTATTCTGGAATGGTCTAGCTTTCCAACACGCAAAGAATTTTTTAAATCGGTTCCGTAGTGACGGAGCTTTTAAGGTACAAACTTACAAAAAATGTTTCCTCTTTATTACTAGCTTTCAGCCGCGGTTTCACCCGCGTCCCGTAGCCGGATGGTGACAAAACCTTCTCCCAGGTCTAAGTTACCTCCCCTCTAATTTTCAGCCAAATCGGTCAAGCCGTTCATGTTATGTCGTGACAACGGAAAACGGGTTTCATTTTTATATATATAGATAGTATTTATAGACAAATACTTCATACGCAGATTCGATACAAAACGTTACATTAAAAAAATGTTATAAGTAGCATGTTTAGTCAGCTCAAAGATTCGGCAACGGCAGAAACCAGAACTTTGAACGTTGTATGTAACTTCTATAAGTTTATTGTTTATTTATGAGCTACAATGACCCCTCCTGATTAATATAATTTTAATTTATTCATTTCATAATGTTTACCTTCAGTAAAAGTCTTGTACTTCCACCAGATAGTGGTGTCGAGGAACAGCGCCCAGATCTGATGCGAGCCGGCGCACGCGATCAGCAGCACGCGACGCTTGCTGTCCTTGTCTTTTTCTAAAATTAAACAGATAATATTAAAATATTTCCAAAAAAAGATTCTGCTTGTGCCTACTCGTTACAGTTGCCTACATTATTGTATTAGGAGTTTGCTGATTGCAATGTTATTCATCGAAATCTAATTCAAGTACTATGCTCAGCTCGATTGTCATTGGTCGTAATCATGTTGGTTCCTTAGCAGCCCATTATTTACATCGCAAATCCACATGTCCCAGATCCATAAGCGACTAAACGCTTAGGTATTAATTGCCCCTATCTGCCCTCTAAATTGTTGACTTTATGTCACGTACCTTTATGATCTCCTTTAGCGAGTTCCTTGTTGTCGGCTGCGGGTTGGGCGCCGGGCGGCGGCGGCGGCGGCGGCAGGAGAGGCCGCACTGACATGTCCATGTCGGGCGTCGTGTACAGGAGAACGTCCCATGGTGATGCTAGTGGTTGCACGCCTAGGCATTTGCCGCCTGTGGGAAAAGGTAAAAAATTAAGGAGAAAAGAAGAAAGCTATGTTTTCTTTTGTTTTTTTTTTCTTTTACACACAACGTGTTTAATGTATGAAGATATTCATATAGTGCGCTATCACACTAGCTTATTTTGAAAAAACTTGTCGCGAGATTCCAGGTGTCATAACATTTATTTGAATAATTATTCGAGCCGCACATAGCTGCGCAGAAAAACCGGGGAAAATCGGCTAGTGTGAATGCGCCTTTAGCTTCAAGATAATTATTACACTTTATAAAAGATATATGTATACATATAAGATATTTTTTTGCCTGAACAGTCGTTTATAGGCGACTAGAAATAATAGTATGATTATTTATACCTGGATCACCATGTGGCGACTGTTCCCCGGTGCCGGCGAGTATCTCGACAGTTCCCTCGTCGAGATGTATAGCGCGGACCGCGTGGTTGTTAGTGTCGCATACTGCCAGCACGTTGCTGGACAACCAGCATACACCTTGTGGCGAGTTGAACTGTGCCTCGTTTAGTTCTGAGGAAGATATTTAGAATATGAAGAGTATGAAACAGTCCTAGAATTTGGGTCAAGATTTCAGTCTTAATTGTGGCAATACGCTCAAATCTTCTTTTATCAAGTGAGATGCAGGTTTAATCACTTAACAAGTCCTCTAGGGCTTAAAGTAACTCTGTCTGTCTGTCTTTTCTTCACGCCTAAACTACTGAACCTATTTGTGTGAAATTTGGTACAGACATAGTTTGGAACTTGAGAAAGGACATAGGATAGCTTTTACCACAAAAAAATATAATAATACAAAATAAAATTTATTCCGGACTTATAGCTCCATCTATTGGTCAAACCAAAAATCTGCCGGAAGTCACCATTCCACGCGAACGAAGTCGCGGGCAAAAGCTAGTAATACATAATAATAATATACAGTTACTATGTGCACTATAGATAAGTTTGTTGCGCTATCGTATTGAATACTTACTGCCATCTTTAAACCCAGGTTCCAACCCTCCTACAATTCGTAGCACCACTCCTGCGCAGTCAGTGAGCACTATACGATGGTGGCCGGTATCCGAGATAGCTAGGAACGGCTCGTCTGCACGACCGCGGTAGTACGGGTTCAATGCCAACTGTGGAATAAAGTTATCATGTTTGGTAAGCCCTTAAATTAGGTTTAGCCTGTGCGAGATAAATAGGTTAAGAAAAACTGAGTAGTTAAGTAAAACTATTGTTAAGTAACGGAAAGAAAACGTGAATCGTCATTTTTGACGCATTTTTGACCAGCACCACGAGACGTTACTAAATTATTTTTTTCTTTCGGTCTTTTATTTTATTCAAGGTGGGAAAAATTACAATCTTGTTTTGAACACCCTCAAAGATTGAAGAAAGAAGAAAGAAAAACCATTTATTATCGCAAACGACGCAAAAGCAACAAAACAAATAAAACTAATGACAAAACAAACAGATAAACATTTAAATACGCTGCATTTGCGTCACCTTGCGAAAAAGGGACAGCGCTCAGCATAAATGCTGTGCCTCGCGCACGCAGGCACGAGACAACAGCGCTGGTTTTCAGCGCTGACCCGCGTGTCCTTGCCTCGGAAATTTGAAATTTTGATTGCGTTATTTGACGCTTCGCATTTTATATAATAACACGTTTGTAAGAAACAAGCACAAAGCATAAACATAGCATATACCAATCTCTAAGATCCTCCTGAAATTCAAACACAAACCTTGCTTGGAAAATAAAGCAGTTCTTCAGTTTTAGGCTTCAGGTGCTTAGCGGGTGCTACCGCTATGGGCGCGTTGGATATGCGGCTGCCGAAGTGACGTATCGCGTTACCCACGTACCACACCAGTTCATCCCTGTGACCTTCACCCGTTAACACAAACAAGGGCTTATTGCCGGGACCTGAAACAAAACAAAAGCTTCAATCAAAACTGTGATGTCCAAATAAACAAGCTAAAATATTGAGTACAATTTCAATCAATATGTATAAATTATTACAAATGTAAGTTCTCCATATACACCGTGACGTTTTAGTTGTCTTACAACGGCAGCCCATTTCATGTATCCAATGACTAGTAAACGTTCATATTAAAAAATTATTATTAAATTATTTATGACATTTGAATAATTTAAAAATAAAAATTAATTCATTATTATGATGCATGATGTAGATTATAAGAACACCCTGTTGTGAGCGCGGCCCGAGTCTTGTATCAATGGAGCGCGGCGCGCTGGGAAGGTACCTACTTTCTACCGTTTGATACGTAAACATTATTAACAGGATGTTTCTTATTTCTAATGTATTAATTATTTTTCTTTGCACCTATTATCTTAATTAATGCTATAAAATTAATAATCGTGCCTAGTGGTATTTTATGTTGGATAGATTGAGTGGGCCACCTTTGTAAGACGACTAAAAAGTTGCGGTGTATATTGTATAGGCAACTGGCTATTATTATATGTCATGGCAGAATTTCTTCCTGTAAAATATAGCT
Source organism: Helicoverpa assulta (assembly GCA_963856015.1). Taxonomy (NCBI): domain Eukaryota; kingdom Metazoa; phylum Arthropoda; class Insecta; order Lepidoptera; family Noctuidae; genus Helicoverpa; species Helicoverpa assulta. Next base: position 5,259,959 of record CAWLCW010000008.1, read on the forward strand.
TCCTAAAAATGAAAGAATTTTTCCAATTGGTTCCGTAGTCTTGGAGCCTTTACGAAAAGACAAATAAAAAGATATTTCCTTCTTATTATTACTTAAAATCACTTCAATTATTGCGATCATAAATTCAATTCTATTTAAATTACATTTATTTTTCTTACAGAATGTAGTCATAATATATTTTTTATGTATATTGTTCTAACAGAACTTGGTCATAAGCATCATGATAAAACATCCATATAGCTCACCTAATATGAGTAGTGTAGGCCAGCATTTAATTCCAAGTGCATCCCACATGCAGCTGTCAGCATCGTTCACCACTGGATGATGGATGCCATATCTCTGTACGGCTGACAGCACGTTGGATGAGTCCTTCTCATTTGTGAATTTGGCACAGTGCACTCCTATCTGTAGTAAGTAAGAAACGGTGTGTTAGTCATTGAATTTCCAAGTCTTGTTATGTTTCTATAGAATTTATTTATATACATACTAGCTTTTGCCCGCGACTTCGTTCGCGTGGAATAGTGACTTCCGGCAGATTTTTGGTTTGACCAATAGATGGCGCTATATGTCCGGATTAAATTGTATTTTTTATTTTTATTTTTTGTAATAAAAACTATCCTATGTCCTTTCTCAAGTTTCAAACTATGTCTGTACCAAATTTCACACAAATCGGTTCAGTAGTTTAGGCGTGAAGAAAAGACAGACAGACAGACAGAAAGACAGACAGACAGACAGACAGAGTTACTTTCGCATTTATAATATTAGTTTGGATGTCAAGATAGAGGTATATTTAAGGCTCATTTACAGTCTTACTTCTAAACTTCCGAGAAATATGTATTTTTTATTTTATGTAGACTAAGACTTAGATAATTTTTCTGAACAGCAACAGGAAAACAAATGTTCATGACTATCTCATTTTTGATTAGTCTTCACTAACAAAATTCTTAGTAAGAAGACAATACTTGGCAACATAACAAGACATGACTCGGGCACCTCTATAATCCTTGATACAACACTTACCACAACTACCCCTTTTTCAACTGAGTGCAGTTTCTCAATATGAGCCAGGTCAGGCAGTACATGGTAACAGTTGATGCAGCAATAGGTCCAGAAGTCCAATATCACAATCTTGTCAGAGCAATGCTGCGCCAAGGATATAGGCTCCGACACGTTTACCCACTCCAAGTCTGGAAGTCATAAAATTAGTTTTGAATTTTACCCAGACAACCCACTGACCTAAGGCGGCCAACTTTATAGTAAGTCAATGCGGGACACCCACCCCTATCCATAATAAGAATTAGGATTTGTTGGAATTGTTTATTGTAGGGCGACACTCCATCTAGACATTTATATAATCAAAGACTATTGCATACACTAGCGCTCTTTGAACTTGAGCCTTTTTGTCTCTGTCTCTCTTGCACTTGGCGCGCGAAACAAAACAATGAAAACTCCGGGAAACTCACGTAAACGCATGCGGCATGAACACACGGACGCACGCGCGCAGCCGTACACACACACACACACGCTTGATGATACACTGCCTGCGGTAGCAACGGCGCTGCGCCGCATCTCGTCATTCGTATTTTGATGTGGAACACCTTTATGCGAGCAAAGCGATGGGAAACGAGGAATGCGGGACATGCGGGACGCCTTAGACGATTTGCGGGACTATTTTATTAAATATTGCAATGCGGGATTGCAACTGTCATTACGGGACGGTCCCGCAGAATGCGGGACGGTTGGCCGCCTTACACTGACCCTTAGCTGTTTTTCTTACATAGAGAATACAGTGAAGGGATATAATTGTTCATAACTGAGCTTACGATTAAATATTCAAGAGAAACGGTAATTTTATGTAAAATAATTATAAAGTGCGTAAATGTTGTTGTGCACTGTTAATCATAAACTTAACCCGTTAGATCAAGACTTCCATACTGTTGCTATGATCTAGTAGGTGCGTTTATCGTATACAAAAGCAAAGGTACTTACTCTTTTTAAAGTCTTCTATCGGAGTAACTGTTGACCATACTTTCTTGATATGGTATGAAATGTGAGAATCCCGTTCAAATTCACTTGTAACTCCGCTCATAGCATCAGTTAAGTCCATACATGCTTGCGCTACGAAGTCTAAAGAAGCCGCTTCCATGTTTTACAGTTTTGAATGTTTTGTATTAAATTAAGTTGAGATTCACAATTTACAAATTTATTTATTTTCTTCAAACTTCAAACAAACAACCTTCTATCATGCTGTGAGTGATTTCATAAAATTTTATTTTCCCGTACTTGACAGTGAATTCCACAATGACATTGACACAAATATTAGCCAATTTTAATTATTTTATGACCTGGCAAACTCGCAATAAAGATGTTTCCTATGTTCATATCTAGCCTATGTCATGGATATTTGCTTCTTCAATATATTTCAGGTTTGAATAAATCTTTTAAACTAATTCACGCTATATTTTTAGTAAAAGAAGCAAAATATTATTTTGGTTTTTCCATGGTTTTTCCAGGTTTTCCATTTGAACCATGATATTCTATTCTTGACTTTGACATTTCTAAAATGAATGAATGATAATTTCCCTTTTTCTCGTCATTACTCATTCATTCATTTCATTCATCCTTGTGTTTATTTGTTGGAAGGCGTATTCGTGTTTATTTTTCTCGTTGCTTTTTCAACTTGTAACAATTCCGTACTCGTTTTCTTGGAGTTCTCCATCGAATTATGTTCGAACATGGATGCCGTGTTTGATATATGTTACTTGTCGTCTGACGGTAATAACGTCGAACCTGATGATATTCCTCAGACAAAGGAGAGTGTATGGATCTTGGGAAAAAAATATAGCGCTGTCCAGGGTACGTGATTATTCATTTATTGTTTACAGCTATAAGTAAAAGATGCAATGCCAACTAAATCAACCGCAGCCCATTGTTGTCGAGGGCTTTGCTTTTCATCATTCGTAAACATAATGATTTGAATATTCGATCATTATGACGAAGTTATATTTGCAGATTTGGACCGCATCAGAAGGGACATCACGTCAATTATATGGTGTACCTATAGGAAAGGGTTTATTCCTATAGGCGATGAAGGTCTTACTTCTGATAAAGGATGGGGTTGCATGCTGCGATGTGGACAAATGGTCTTAGGCGTCGCGCTCGTGAGAGTACATCTGTCAGCTGACTGGGTTTGGACGCCTGAAACTAGGTAAACAACAATTGAACAAGCTTTTTATTCTATAAAACAGACGAAACTAGTAAACCAGTCATTATATGAAGGCCTAGCTAGATTGCAACATGTGGCTGATTGCATTCAATGATGTAAATTAATAGTTTTCCTGTTAGTAATAGTTATATTATAATTCTTATGTCTACAACTATGAATAATTTGCACAATGCTTCTATCAAATATCAATCAGTATGAATTTAATGTTAAATGATTAAGTTTCTAGTTTATAATGACCCATGTGAACATTGTATGACTGCTTATCAGTAGAATTGGAGCATGTCTAATCTATTATTTTAATGAAATAGTTTCTTGGTTTTTCTCAATGTTTTATTGCAAATAGTTCAATTAGCAACAAGAGTGTTGCAGTAAATATCTTGAAAAATTCTTGTATTAGGTTCCAATTCAAAGAACTATAAATATAAAAGCTATAAATTAATAAATATTAGTACAAAAAGTAATAATATTTTAAATTACTAAGTGCTCATTTTTAAATTATAAGTTAACTTCTATTTGAGGAATTAATATAGCGGTTTTACATATTTTATACAAAAACTGACAAAATGTCAAACATATTCTTCAGATGAAAGTTATCTGGTGAAAAATCTGCCCGTCATTAGCCTTTTCAACATTATATTGAAACTGAAATATACTAGAGATATATGTATAATATATATATATAACTTTCAGAGATCCAACATACTTGAAGATAATACAAAGGTTTGAGGAGAGAAAGCAGGCTCCCTACTCCATCCATCAAGTGGCATTGATGGGGGCTTCAGAAGGCAAAGAAGTGGGCCAATGGTTTGGACCCAACACTGTTGCACAAGTGTTGAAGTAAGTGCTAATATTAATTTTGTATCATCTTTTCTTAAGCCATATCCTCTTACCAATAAACACCGAGTAATCTATACTTCTATACTAATATTATAAAGCTGAAGAGTTTGCTTGTTTGTTTGTTTGTTTGAACGCGCTAATCTCAGGAACTACTGGTCCGATTTGAACATTTCTTTCAGTGTTAGATAGCCCATTTATCGAGGAAGGCTATAGGCTACTTTTTATCCCGGTACGGGAAGTAGTTCCCACGGGATGCGGGTGAAACCGCTGGCAGAAGCTAGTTGTGAATATTGCAATAAACAGATTTGTTAATCCAAGTCTGACAACCAGCCTCACTAACAGTAACTGGGTTGAGAAGGTCATAGTAGTACTCAGCTGTATCTGGTTAGACTGGAAACTGACCCTAAAATAGTTGGCAAAGTGCTAGGCAGATGATGAAAGTTAATCCAAGCTTAAACCAATTGAAATGTATGGTCATTCCTTTCTTATTCTTTGGTAACATTAATCTGTATGGAGGTTAGTACTGTAGTTAATGATACTTACCAAAAACGTATAAGTAAAAAAAAAAGACAATTGTTTAAATACATTGTTCTGTCTGCATTCATTAAAAATTAAAATGTTTCTTCGTGACTCAGCAAGTTACCTCTCCTTATAGATATTGCTTGGAATTCAGCCAGTCTTTGAGAATGTTTCCATATATGCTGGTCAAGTAATCATACTTGCATGCTCTTTTAAATCTTTTCTTTGTTATGTGTATATTTATCTGTTAACATAAATTAAAAGTCATTGATAAATAACTGCCAATTTTGTTTATCATTTTTAACACATTGTATAAAACCAATATGTTTTGTTTTTTCAGAAAGCTAGCAGTTTACGATAAATGGAGCTCCCTGGTGATCCATGTGGCTTTAGATAATACTATTGTCAAAGAGGACATTTGTAAGTAAAATCATTATCAAAATAATTTATCTAGGTGACCAAAAAATGAGTTCATTGAGTCTAAAGTAGATGACTTTCTCTTGTTTTTTATTTAATCACGCATATTGCATGTGACACAAACATTAAGCGCTCTAACGCACTAGCGGTTAACCGCGGGGGCGGCTAACCGCGCGGCTAGCCGCTTTTCCAGTTTAATATAATCGCTTATGATTGTACGCACTAAACCGCCACAAAATTTCAACCGCGGCGGTTGAATGGAGGGCCGCGGCCCGCTTCGCGGCCAGCCGCCATCTTGTGTATACGCACTGGCGGTTAGTTTGCGGCGAGCCGCCGGTGAAGTATGCACGTGTTTTCAGTTGCGCAGCCATGAACTTCGACACAGATAAATTCAACAACGAGAAGCTGTTTGGAATTGTGAAGGAGCAGTTTATAAGAATAGAGATTTAAAACGGAAACAATGGGAAGAATTATGGGTCACGCGCCTTCGTGCGGTCCAACCGCTGAACGCGGTTTCATAGCGGCTGACCGCTATGGCGGCTAACCGCGAAGAAACCGCATTAAGCGGTTGGACCGATCAAACAAACCGCCTGGTGGCCAACCGCCTAATGATTAAGTTAATTTATGTTGGAAGTAGATTTTATTTGTAATTGAATTAATTAGTCTTTACCAATCATTATGAGGGAAAGGTATGTTATGTTTGCACCTACTTTGTGATTTGTTTTGTTAGATGTCAAGAATAATATTTTGTAATGTTGGTATTCGAAATAAAGACAGTTTTGCTTTCTGATCTCGACTACGTTGCTAGCGGTTGGCCACCAGGCGGTTTGTTTGATCGGTCCAACCGCTTAATGCGGTTTCTTCGCGTTTTTCTTCGCGGTTAGCCGCGGCTGGCCGCGAAGCGGGCCGCGGCCCTCCATTCAACCGCCGCGGTTGAAATTTTGTGGCGGTTTAGTGCGTACAATCATAAGCGGTTGCATATTAAACTGGAAAAGCGGCTAGCCGCGCGGTTAGCCGCCCCCGCGGTTAACCGCTAGTGCGTTAGAGCGCTTAGGTGTTTACATTACTGTAGCTGCTTGCTAACAACCTTGAGAAATAACCTTAGTTATACATAGGCAAATAATTAACAATTGTTTATAAGTTCTGAATTTCGAGTGCAATTATATATTCAACTAGCTTTCGCCCGCGGTTTCACCCGCGTCCCGTAGCCGGATGGGGACCAAAAAGTATCCTAAAACCTTCTCCCGGGTCTAAGTTACTTTCCCTCTAATTTACAGCCAAATCGGTCAAGCCGTTTTCATGTTATGTCGTGACAACGGAAAACGGGTTTCATTTTATAGATACTAGCTTTTGCCCGCGGCTTCGCTCCCGTCAAGTGACTTCTCTACTTTACCCTATTTTTTTTTTTCATAAGAACCTTATCCTGACAATAACAAACTCAACAAAAAAAATTGTTCCAGGCGTTGTTGAGTTATGCGCTTACCAACACATTTTGCGATTCATTTTTATATTATAGATAGATATCTGTAGATACTTACATGCAAGTATAAATCTATCTATACTAAATACTCAATTATTTATTACCATTCCATAGGTGAAGCGTTATGTTTTGGACTAGGCAGGTGACTACTTAAATAAGTTTACTAAAACAAAATACTTGATGCATGGAGTTATTAGACCAGTATACTTTTGCATATGGAATTGTATTTTTGGCAAGCATAATTGAATAATAAGTCTGCAAAAGTGTTTCGGTCTTGATATGATACTATTATCAACAAATGTTTTTTTTTACTCTTCTTTTTGAAAAACTTACCTAAAAGCAGATATAAAATAAATATAAAATTCGGCTTATTGTATGATTTTAAAAATGTTTTTCCAGTACAACAATGCGTAGTGAACAACGATAGAGGCGATACGTCTGCGACTCCGGACTGCGTGGTGTCTGACTGGATGCCGCTGTTGTTGATGGTGCCGCTCAGGCTCGGCCTTAGCGAGATTAATCCCGTTTACATTGATGGCTTGAAGGTAAGCAGTTTTTTTGTTGTATCATGTAATGATCAGATCTGTCACAAACTTATTCGGAATACCCGCCTGCATTTAAAATCTCAAGTGATGACCCGAAAAGGCAGAACTAAACGAGTTGTACCTCGGGACCTCCTCTGCGATTGTTCATATTATTAAAAAAAATATATTAATTTTAAAACATAGTATTTATTGAGTTTAAAAAGTCTTAATTTATTACTTTATGAAGACCAACCCCTCTGATTGGATATCACAAAGTAAAATTTATTATAGTCAAATCTAATAGTGAACTGTAAGCCAATGAAAATATTAAAATGATTTAATTCGTTTATTTCAGATATGTTTCCAATGCCCTCAATCCATCGGCGTGATCGGCGGCAAGCCCAACCAGGCTCTGTACCTAGTGGGGTGTGTGGAAGACGAAGTTATTTACTTGGATCCTCACACCACACAGAAATCTGGCTTAGTTGAGGTAAATAACAGAATAATGACCAGAACTATTAAGGCGACGAATTGGTAAACAATAATTCCATAACCGGCAAGCGCACCTAAGGCGCCAAAAGGAGTCGGAGCGTCTGAGCGGGGCGAGGATAACAATACGCGCGCTAGCTTATAAACAAAAGTCGTAAGCAACAAAATGGTTTTGTAATTTTATTATTTAGAAATGATAATTTGATAAAAATTCCTTCTACAATTTTAAAGATTATGTATATACTCAACTACTAAAAAAGTTAAGAGGCTTAAATCGGTCCCGTTTGCCCATAATATGTGAATCTCTTTTTAAAAAGAGGTATGTTTGATATATTTTTCTCTGTTATAAAAGTGACCTAATCATGTTTTGAAGTCTAACAAAATAAGGTTTTTATCATGAACTTTCAGGTAACCAAGTTGTATTTTGATCCGTTTTGTATATACTGAGAAAAATTGAGATCCTTGGCGCCAAAATTTCTAATTCGTCCTCTTAATCACTAACGCCTGTCAGCGGTTTCACTCGCATTCCGTGAGAAGTACGTTGTGCGCCCGGATAAAGAGTGGCCTTATGTATGGCCTTCATTTTTAAATAGGATATCTGGCTCTAAAATATTTATTCAAATCGGACCTGTATTTTCTGACATTATATGTATGACAAAAAAACTGTCAGCTTCATAATATTGTAAAAGATGATCTTGAAAAACAAAAAAAAAAAAAAAATTAAGAAATGTGGACCAATTTTGTAACTTGAACCCTGAGCGTGTGTTTCTAAAACTCAATACAATAACAGTGAATGCCGCAATAATTTGACTATCAAAGCTAGGAATTTATTTAGAAATCATCAGTAATATTTTTATATTAATAATCTTCTCGTTGCAGACTAAATTGACTGATGAACAAAAGGAAATGGACTGCTCATATCACTGTAAATATGCTTCCCGGATACCCATGCTGGCAATGGATCCCTCTGTAGCAGTGGTGAGTTGACACAGATAATGTCCATTCTTGTCTCTCTTTATTTGACTGCCTCGTTGGTCTAGTGGTCGCAAGCGCGGCTGCTGTTCTCGAGATCTCGGGTTCGATTCCCGGGTCGGGCCGAAATCGCTTTGTGGGTTTTCTTGAACTTTTATAAAGCAGCCCGTAGTCTGGAAGTTGGTGATTGATTCACCCGTCTATCGGAGAGCACGTAAATGTCGGTCCTGCGCCTGATCTCTCTCCGGTCATGTCGGATTGCCGTCCCATCGGGTTATGAGAGTGAAGGAATAGGGAGTGCACCTGTGTCTGCGCAAATGCTTGTGCACTATAATATGTCCTGCGCAGCTGGCCGATCTCCTTATATGAGAACAGCCGCCGTGGCCGAAATCGACCGTGGACGCCATTATTACATTTAAATGTAAATTATCTATATGTGTTGGAAAACACATATATTTTCAGTGAATATATAATATATTCTATATCATATAATTTTAACGCTATTTATGTGTTTAAAAAACATTACTTTTTGCAGTGTTTCTTGTGTAGAACAAAAACAGATTTCGAAGAATTGTGCGCGACTATAGAAACTAAGCTAATGTGTGAGACGCAGCCCCTGTTCGAAATCTGCGAGAAGCGACCGTCGCACTGGGGACCGATGACGTCTGACATCGATCTACAGAATACTACATTATTCACAGGTAACTTATTAATATTTCGTAAAATATGTACCTACCAGGCAATTTTCCAACGGAAAGATAAACCAAAAGCCGTTATGGCTCTATTTTTTTTTGTCCGTGTTTTCACAAGCACGGGATGCTTCCTCTCTCTACTTCCTCTACCCGGATGAAATATAGTCTACATCACACGGGGTTAGTGTAGCTTCTCATGTGAAACAATTTTTCAAATCGGTTAAGAAATTCCTCTTTATACATATGTTCCTAATGTGTTGATTTCATTGTTACAGAATTTGAAGACGTAGATAGACAGTTCGACGACTCGGACGACGAATTCGAGATTCTGTGAAAATGGCGTACAACAGAATAATAATGCAATTTATCACACAAACGTCTTAATGTAGATAGACCTTAATATAATATATGTTTTATGTAATAGATGACCACACTCGTACTTATGTACGGTAACGTAATTGTTGTTTTAAGTTACCTACATTGTAGACACAGATATTCATGAATTAGTAATAGTGCCTACGACTGGATAGTGTAAGCCGCTACATTATATTTTGCAGTGCCTTTACAATTTTATTGTGCAATTTATGTAAATAAACACTTGAAAGTTATGTACGCTGATTGACATTCCTGAGAAAAATTGTGATAATCAGTGCATCTTATAGGCAACTCGCATAGAGTTCAGGTATCATCTAGTCATAATTTAGATAGACTCGAAATATTCAAGCGTAATTAATAAACAATAACAAATACATAATTATTATACTTGAATTAATAACTTGTAATAAAGGGTTAAGTTTTAGTTCTTGTGCATGTATTGTCCAAATAAGTTTTACATTAATTGCATAATATGTACCTATATGCTGAGTAGTAGGTTTTAGTTGTATCAGAGCCAATTATTATATGCCATTAGCATGTAAGCTATAGGTTTAGCGTAAAATATCATGTATGTATTTAAACTTGCGTGTCTAAGATTTTTGTAACAGCAAGAAATGTGTTAAAATAACAATTTGTGTTATGTGTTTTAGGGTAATGTTTTGTTACAAAATTACAGGCTGGGTGGAACAGCCTACTCAAATATTTTATATAAATAAAAGTTTTAAAAATAATTGTTTTTGTTTATCTCATGTCCATATAAAATTACAATCTTATAGGTATGTAGAATTTCACAATATCCTCGTTTGATATATAGAATTCCAGCTTAATAAAATAATAAAGATAATTTCAGTCAGAATGAGACATATACACATATACAATACATTATCTTCTGAAGTAAAAAATGGATTCTGAAAGCATTACTAAAGCACTGATATAGAACAACTCGCTCGCTTGGCAGCTAAAAACATTTTCATGTATTTCACCACATTACAGGCGTCAATCGTCTTGGTATCGCAAATTATTGTTCTGTACCGATAAGAGAGCGTAAAATACATGGCTCGTATTGACTTTACGCGTGTAGGTAGTTTCAATTGAAGATGATTGATTTTGCTGCTGCGATATAGAACGTAACACACAAATTGTGTTTTATTGCTAGATATTGTGTACTAGCTGTTTTCTTGCGATTTCAAGCCTGTGTTACTCGGGAAGGAAAAGTGTAGCTATAAACTTTTCGAATCGGTTTAGCAGTTTCGGAGTCTTTAGAGAGCAAACAAACAAAAAAATGTTTCCTATATTTGTACTATTTAATTACAAATAAAACACCAAGATTTCAAGATACCATTTATTAAGTATTACGTACAGTATTGTTATACTTTGGTAGGTAGACCTGAGGCAAGCAGTAAGACATTTGGACAACATATAAACCTTTGAGGCTTTGGTAGATTTACACATATATAACACTGATTATGTACAAAAATCCTAACTACTTATACATATGTTAAAATCACTACAAAATATAGGGTAACACAACAAGGGCTTAACTCTTCTTACTTCTGTTATGTGTTCTGTAAACAACCACATTGTTAAAATGCAAATACATAGTTACGCAATCCAGACCATTATCAAACTATTACATAATCCAAATAATTTTGGCACCTTCACCTTACCTATTAAAATACAATGTTTTCAATTGTGACCAATATCATACTAGGCATCAATTAGGTCAAGTAGAAAGTAGATTCATTTTGGCCCCAAAAACGTGTAGTTAAAAGATAGTAATATGCCATTCTTCATAGGCCGACAGATATACTTTATAAACATTTTTTGTACTTAAATAGAACGTTAGAATCCTTTTCTGTATAAAGATATAATTACAAAAATAGGTTTCTTGAATTGGCTGTTCCCACGTAAAAGTAAAAAATAAAAAAAAAACAAATGGTAAAATCAACCAGACTACCTATCATCATTATTTATACAATAAATCGTTGATGACGCTATCTTTTATGAATCGTAATGAAACACGTCATCTCACCAGATCAACAAATAGGATTATTTATAAAACTATCTGCTGACGTGGTAAGAAGTTTAAACATGAGAAGTTTAAATTGTTCAGAGGTGAAAAATTGCATTCGTGACACGCAACTATAACGAACCAGAGACGATTCAAAAAATATTTATTGGTGATTATGTATGATTATTTACCAAACCAGATTTTGAAAAATAATTTCTTATGAATAAAAACTACTTATTTAGTCTTATTGATACATAAACCTCGTGAACATGAAAATAATAATTAAAAAACCATTCTTATTATAAAGTTTATAAAAGCTCTAATTAATTAACAGCAATTGTAGTGCCTTATTATGCAAGTAAAATATTAGAGAAAAAAATATAAAACTACAAAAATATGACTAGCACCACAGGCAAATATGAACGCACTTTGAATAAAAAATAATACTCAAACAGAAGGAAATGCAGTAAGTAGTAATATACAATGAAGGGAAATAAGAACCTATGTACCAATATCACAAAAAATACAAAATCGTTTTTATACCATTTACCATCTATTAGCCTAAAGAAAATCATTTATCTACACCCAACATTTAAAAGATGATAAAGCAACAATCCCATAGCATTTGACGATGATAAGCAGGGTATGTAGGTATCTTGTGAGGATAAAATATTACATATTATTACAATATAATATTACATATATTTAAAACAGTTGTCAAGAGGACAAAGGGTATAATGATGGGTAAACAATAAAATATTAATTTTATAGACCACCCAATTTGAAAACTGTATCCACATCACAACCATCCATAAATTCAAAACTTTAGATTTTCAAAAATATGACCCTATATTTAAAAAATATAAACGACTCTCATCTAAGTAATATATAATCTACTGGACGTAACTATATACAAAATTTCCATAATCTTAACAGTAACATCAATATATACCAAGATGATATTATTTAATTTCACATGTAAACTATAAACATGAACACTGCAGATACTAAAGTGGAATACAGAACTTGATGACAACTATCTATACTAGGACAATCATATAATGTGTAGGTATTAATATCATCAGTAGTTTAAAATGCAATTTTGATATAATGTTATACAGACACTTTTATATTACAAACATCTATTTGTTATGATGACTAACTCTTAAATGTTTCACAAAAATAAATACATTACTATGGTTAAAAAAAGACACAATTATGAACTCTACCTACTTAAACATTTGTTTGAATATATTATGTCTTTAATTATTTATAATATGCATTTTAATGTTACTTCATAAGTATTATGCAAAGACAACAGTTAGTATTACATTTTGTTACTTATAAGTATCCTATAGGAAAATGCTGTGAAAATTAATCAATGAAATTTTCACGCATGAATTTTCGATACTGAGTTAGTAAAAAACTTACAATTTTAGGGATAAAATTCAAGTAAATGTTTCATAAATTGTAAGATTTTAGAATTTGACACGCTAGTGTATACAATACCCAAAATATTTACGGTGAGACTGCAGCAAATACTTTATTGGTTAAAAAATTGATAACTAAGACTGTGATGTTATCTACAGATCCTCTGTAGTATGCTTGTAGTGTTAAACTTTTAGCTCCATAATCAGGTTCATCTAGCCTTTCCTTAATGAATTTTACAGCCTCCTCGTTAGAGAAGGTATCCCACAGTCCATCAGATGCAAGAACTAAGAACATAGGCTTGTGGTCGTCAAGGTTAAAAGTTAAAATATCAGGATCAGCAATAACAAATTTCTTATCTTTCAAAGGGTAGTCTCCCATTGCACGTGATGTTGCCAATATTCCCGCTACTCTCCATACTCCATTAAATGCTATGTAGCCACCGGCAGCCTCAATCCTTTTCTGTTCACGGACCTAAAATAAAAACAGTCACTATAAAACTGAATTATGAATATTGATTGCAAAAATATTCTCAATGAAACATGAATAGGGCCTATAATAAAAACTATCAGATTATATCACCTGTTGTGGTTTATGGTCAAATGACACAGGAATAGCATTTCCACGCAAGTCACACATCACTCCTCTTGAGTCACCCACATTAGCTACAATGAGGTGGTTGCCTTCCATCACAGCAAGCAGAGCTGTAGTGCCCGCTACATTCAGGGACCTTTTTGCAGCTTCAACCAGAAGCCTGTCAGCAGCCAGCACCTCATCGGTCAGCAGTTTGCCATAGTTTATCTTCCCCTTATCCATGTAACTGGATAGTGGCTTGGGCACATTCTTGACAGGCTTGGCAGCTGGTCTCACTTCCCTGGTGATAGGCCTTGCTTTGGACAGCTGTGCCAAAAGCTCTGGATCTGTGATTTCCTTCTTTGATGTATCATCTGCAGTGCTCACTGATTTTTTAAAGCTAGATTTTCTGTCAACAGTGATACTATTCTCTTCCTTTGGTTTAGACTCCTCAGAAGTTTCCGTCACAGGTGTACTTATTATTTTGCCATCCTTAAATGCATGTAATTCCACTATTTTATTATAAAGGTTTTGAATCAGATGGTCTTTTGCGTAGTTGGCGGCAAACTCACCCCCGTGTCCATCGAATATAGCAAACAGTGAGATCCCAGTGTTATTTATGTTTTCGTTGATGATAAATCGGTCTTCCATGTGAGCTCGCCTGCCTTTGATTGCATAAGCAGCGCTCAACGTCCCCTTTTGCTCCCAGCTTTGCTTATCAGCGTCGGAGCCCTCCAAGATCTTCATCCGTTGAACAGCACTGATAGGACTCATAGCCTGCGACAATCTGCTCAGCATAGTGCGACTCCATTGCTCGATCGTTTGCAAGTACATAAAAAATAATATTATGCCTAGCGTGAACACAACCACTTCAGACCGAAGTAAATAAAGGCGCACCATCTTCCATAAATAGCTCACGGGAGTATCAAGCGGAACACTACTAGTGAAACGTGACAAGATTTTCATAAATGAAAGATATGTTTGGTACAAAACTCTGTCTTCTAATTCGTCTTCCATGTCCTTGTCAAGTAATCGAAATGATAACACAATAACAGCTTTTTTATTAGCACTCAAAGTGCACTCAGGTTTAACTCTTCTTCTTGTGTATACCTACATTAAATTTATATGTACATATATGCAAACTGCTAGAGAATATAGATTTTAGCATGACATTCCTGTCATTCTATTTGGACGATTTACCAAAATTACTGACAAATGTAATCAATTCTATTCCTTAAGGAATAAGGTTTATTATGGCGTGATCCAACATTTAGTGATTGTCATTCGTAGACAACCGAACCCATAGAGAAGCCTGTTTTCGTTTTATTTTTTTTATTTTATGAGGCAAGGAAACTATTTTTTATGAAAACCTCAGACATTTTAACCGACATTAAAAAAAAGTTTTTAATTCAGTTGCGTACCTTACATTTCTGTTATTCCAATAGATATGTACCGTATCCATAGAATTGTTAATATGATCCAGGAAATAGTATCTATCGGGACACGATTATCAGCTCAAAGCTTTATTTGTAAAATCATCTGTTGCAATCATCATTAGGTCTCAGCACTCATTGCGAAGCAGTAGTAAGTTGCTTACTGGCAGATCGGCGCCTATTGCTCCGTTGTCCGTTGACGATGAGGGTGGCTCAACGGCCAATAAAGAATACTTACATTGATCCATCTAGCATGCTTTCAATTAATAAATTAAAATGCCTTAGGT
Organism: Helicoverpa assulta; assembly: GCA_963856015.1. Classification (NCBI taxonomy): domain Eukaryota; kingdom Metazoa; phylum Arthropoda; class Insecta; order Lepidoptera; family Noctuidae; genus Helicoverpa; species Helicoverpa assulta. The sequence continues at coordinate 5,275,222 of CAWLCW010000008.1, forward strand.
ACTACTATACCAATCCATTTTATTTCAAAGTTGCATCGATTTCAAATATTTTTCTCTAGGCTATCCGAAATGTCAAGCCAGCTTAGGTATTTGAACAAGTGGCGCAATTTATTAATTCGACAAAATTGCAGGTGCTGCTTAAAAGACGTTATACAATGGAAATATTAAAATTATTTACCATTGGACTACATAATTTACTGAATATGATTTGTGAAAACAGTAGGTATATTGCTTTTTGATTAAAAGTCTTCAAGCATGAATCGTGTTGATAGTTACTACCGCACGTCACGAGAGGACCTACAGGATAAAAAGTAACTAGTACCCGTAGTACTCACTTCGCTTTTTTACAGGAATCGTAGGGACTTTCATCACCTAGAGAATTCGCGAAAAGGGGAAGGCAAATGAAAAGACGGTTATTTTTATAAAATGTATTAAAACATGAAATTTAGATTACAATTCAGTAAGATTCAGAACAAGTCTTGCTTTAAATTTCGTGCTAGTTCATAACAATTTGTGTTAAAAACTCATACTAATGTAGTACATTTTCACGGGTAATTGAAATAATTACAGTAATCTACCCACAACAACACAGCCAGTAAAGATCAAATCGAATATAAGTTAGAACTCTGTCAGTATTGTCGACATCAAAAATAAATAAGGAAATAACATATACCTCTACAAGAATATTAATCACATACAATTGGTGTTAAACAGTTCAAATAATCCAATAATTATTATATTCCACATTATATCTAGTTTAAAATATCGACAATTTAATAATAAGAAGTAAATTTTAGCTACATGATAATTTTGTTCTACTTTTATAATTTAGAGATGTGTGATACCATGTTAATTAAGTACCCTTGATGGTTAAAGTAAATACAAAAGTTTAATTTGATGACGTTTCGAATAAATAATATACTAAAATTTATGACATAAACATGTGACATACATAAACTATTTTAATAAAGCAAGGCATTGAGTACGAGATTTATTCCACTAATCACACATAAATAAATATAGCATGATGAATAATAATGTGACCCTCTCCCAACTTACTAATATTTCAATATAAATAAATAAGCAATGGAATGGAGTATTTTGAGAACGTTTATGGCGAAAATAGCTTGGCAAGAGAAATCTAAATTATAGTAGCCAGTATTGGGCTCAATTAGGGCAACTTATAAGATGTTTCCTAGAGAAAATCATCTCTAAGGGTATTATATAATTAATATTTCTCTTATCAGGCAGTATAGAATAAATTGTAGTACATTATAGTTTTTTTAAGAATAAAGTCACCACCACGGCAGTTATTTCAATCATGACATAGACTAATCATATTTTTAAGTGCTCTTATTTATTTAGCTGGTACAGGCAAGCGACGGTGCGTGCAAATCGGATTGTGTTGTTTATGATACGACTCTTTGTCTACATTATGATTGAGTTAATACTTAAATAATCGTTTGGAGTTCCTGACGATTATTTGGAAAGTTAATTTTAGCTTCTCGGAAATCTATGATTAGAGTATGATCTGGTACATTGATATAAATAAATATGAGACTGAGCCAAGTATATGTATAGTGTATCGTGGTGGCACATGACGGCATAGTTTTCAGCCATTGATAGATACTAAATGAAGCCTTATGTATTACGAACAAACAACAAAATAAATTAAACAGACGTACAACTTGCGTAATAAACTTTCTTACACAAATGAATAAAACAGTACTTAACTCAATATTAAAATTCTGATATAAAAAAATAATAATAAATGTTCACCTACATCTAATGTCAGGTTTGAGTTCGTGATTTATAAAATAGCAATTGATGAAGTACTTAATATATTATAGAAAACTAATCTTCCTTATCGGATCTCGTAAAAGTTAAATATATTTTTTTTATGTTCTTACTTGTCTTGATTTTACTAGCATCGCATTCATAGAAGGTTCGAAACTGACATATTCCTTTCAATTTATTAAGTTAAACAGTTCAACAGTTGTGTCGACAAACCGCGACGATATTTTTAAATATCATGTTTAAAAATGAATAACTTTACGAGACCCCTAAAAGTACCAAAAACAAAGTTCAGGTCCCGATCATAAAATGAAATAACAAAATAGGGTGGTATCGTGAGCAAGTCAATACAATTTAAGAATACAAAAAATACATCACACTTATTGTTCAGAGTTTACAAGTTACAATATAATAAGTTACGGAGAATACTAAGAATGTTAGTAAGACAAACAAGTAATAAGGAACTAGATACTTAAGACCGATTTCTTCTGTACCGTTTAATAACAAACAAATGATCAGATTTTCTAGCAATCTATTAAATATGTAGAGGGATATAAAAAAGTACCTTTTTCTGTGTATAGGGATTCCAACGATAGTCAAAGAAATCGGTCGTTAGCATGACATCAAACCGGGATAAAAAATCCTTATAAACTAGTTACGTTAAGCATGGCAATACTAGCAAACAGCAGTTTACTAATGACTTGATACTCTTAGGTATTTCTACTGAGGGTACAAATCCTAGCTACGTTATAATTTTTAATCGATATTTTGTGCTCGTAAGAGTATTATTTAGTCTAGATATAGGTTCCTAGGTTAGATAAGAGAGAAATATCAGTCATGGCACTTTAATGGTTTTCTCAGATCTTAATTATTTAAAAACAAATCGGTTGTCACAGGATGGAATTTGTAATTGACTGTTTATATAAATACTGTTTATGACGAGTATATTTCCTCCCTTATTTAGAATTGTTTTTAGAATATAACTTATTGTTTATTTTAACCAGTGTTAGTTTGCAACAAATCTGTTGGATGCGGGTCACCTAAATGAAAAAAAAAATTTTTATATGAGGCAGAAATACACATTAATAAAATTATACATTTCCTAAATTTCCTAAGTTCGGCATTGTTATTGTTGATTTCTATGTGGAAATTGTTAATTTGCGATATATACGTATGTAATATAATCATGTCATTAACTAAGGTACACTTAAGTGCCGAAACAAGTAAGTTTATCTATCATGACCTCAATGTTTAAAAGGCTATTAGGTAACTGACAACTCTATTTGAAACTGTGTCTCGTTATCTGCTAAAAAGGGAAATAACAATAATAGTTTAGATCAGGTGACACCCAACAGATTCTAGCAAATCCAATTATTGTCCTATTCAAATGTGAAATAAATTTGTTTTCATTGGCAAGCTTTTTAATTCGTGTGTGTAAAAATTATACTTATCACATTATATTTTCCAATTATGACTTATTATTATTTTGATTAGAAAAGGTCTATCGTGGTTTCTTTTTTTGGCAACCCTTTCGATTATTATCAAGGATGGTATTTCAGTAAGATACTCAAGCACAAAGCTTTTTCATAGATTGAAAGTTCATAAATCGAATCGAATTTGAAATTGCGCTTGAGTCTTGTCTCAGATTCCGTAATACGAAAATCTTACATGTAATGTATGGGACCTAGCCTTATCTAAGAATTCAGATCTATAGTTCTACCTTAGTTAATAGGATAATAACGATGTTTTCAGATACTACTCTTATAAAGGTAAAGAGGTCAATTGAATCTAATCTCCTTTAATAAGGCAGATTAATTTTATTATGCTGCTATGATGTTAAAGATTATTATTTTTACAACTGAAAAATGGTCAGATGTACGTTTTTTTAGATTAAGAGTAATATAATGTCTGGTATATAAGCTAGTTACCCGTTGCTGGGTTCAATTAAGGTCAAGTCTACCTTTTATTCCGTTTTTCTACATAAAGAAAATTTAATTTGTTTGAGGCTATTTCATTGAATTAAAATAAGTTAATTTTCAAATAGAAAGTCTCTTATCATCATCATAGTCGCATATTAAAAACATACGTAACGCTATCGGATACAAACTTTAAACAGTATTCAACTCTTAGTTGTAATATTTTGAGACCTTACTTATAGGTGCACTATCTATATTGGACTAAGATGTGTTCAAAAAATGGAGAGCAGTCTTAAGAAAAATTGAGACTTGATTCAGCTTCTTTTTTTTTTGAGATTTTGTTGGTTTAAGGCATTTAAGTATTATTTATGGCCAGTACTATTTTATAGAGCGATTAAAACCTCATTGTTGAAAATTCATTGGACAGTCAGTTTTTTTTCGGCAAAGCCGTATCGACAACACTTTTCGTCGCCCTAAGTACGTGCAATCGGCGTAACAGTAGGCTTCTCGTTTCGAAACATTATAAATCGTGTGCAGGATTACATTTCCGCTACATTTAAGATTAATACTTGATATTGAGACGAATAACCTGTCCTAGCAGGACAGAGTATCGCGTGTTTAGAAACGTCATATATCGTGGATTTCTATATGCGACTTTATGTAAAGCGCAATAAGGGCGAGTTTCGTTCAGCGCAAACGCTGTCCAGCTAGGACATCATAGGAACTAATGTTCAAGCATTGCTGGACTCCAATTCGACTCCTGGGATGGTTGTGCTCAAGTTGCCGTTGACTAAGATGTCCTGTAAGGGCTGGCCTAACATACCGGAGAGGGAATGGCTGAGCTTGTAGTAGTTCGATTCTAAAGCCTCGTGGTACGTCACTTGGTCGGAACTGATGAGTTTGGCGTTCAGTTGCAAAGCTGCGTGGCATACGGTTAGGAACTCTCTGTGGAATAAAAGTTTATTTTTAGTAGTCCGCAAAAAAAGCATCTCTCTTATCTATTTTATTAATTTCGTCATTTACGGCCAGTTTCTTCATCAAAAGTAAAAGCCAAAGTAAAAGTCAAAGTAATGTCTAAAGTAAAAGTAACGGTCAAATTATTTTTTTCTATTAGTTTTGCTGTCACTTTAGCCTTGAAAAAACTAATTTGACCGTTACTTTTACTTTAGACATTACTTTGACTTTTGCTTTTGATGAAGAAACTGGCCGTTGGTCACTTTTTTGATTAGGAAGATAAAGAGCCCACATAAAACTGAGAAATGGTAGCACATTAGGTGGTCACCCTTCTGGGGCATCTATATGATTATGAAAATACACATATAGCCCAGTTGGTTGTTGCTGTGGATGCTCCTTTTCTATAAACTAGGGCTTGAATTATGTTCTGTCCTTGAAGCCTAGTTCATGCGAACTGCATTCAAACACGATACATCAATGAATTTGATTTATGAATGAAGGTTGAGGTGAGGTCGATATAGGCTGAATTGTAAATGTATTTAGGTATTGACAATAAATCCTGGCCGAGTTCTGTGAATGATTGCAATTATTTCCTCAATGGAAATGTAGGTGATTTTTTTATGGAGCTCAATAATAGTTACCTAGTGTAATAAAATCCATCTGACCAGATTAATATATTGCGAAGATTTTATCGTCCTGCATCTGGGGAAAAGCCTCGTCGCACACGCAGAAGGATTGAGCATTAATCACCACGCTTGCTCAATGCGGGTTGGTGATTTCAGACTTTTTAGTCCAGATTTCCTCGAGATGTTTCCTTTCACCTTTTATCAGTCATTGGTGTCTAAAAACGAACAATACTCACTTGAATATAGCCTTGAGTTTATCGACCATCTCGTCAGGATACATCTGCGCAAGAGTGGGGTCGAGGAAAGCATTCGCGTACGCGAGTGGACCAGCGTTCACTTGGACGCATACGCTTCCTTGTAACCTAGTAAATACAAGTCACATATCATAAACACATTCATAGAGTAAAAAACAAAGTTGCTTCCTGCTGTCTGTAGACTTGTTTACATAGATCCTTAAAACTACGGATTTTTTATAGACGAAGGGATTCAAGAGGAAGACTTAAGTATTTATTGGCCCATCAACAGCATTATAAACGAATAAATAAAAAACATAAAGTATATACTTAATTTACATCCGTGCAAAGACGAAACAGGTCACTAGATTATTAGAAACCGTGTTGTCATTGAGAAAAAATTGTCATCTGTTGACTAATTTTTGCCACATGATTCTTAAATACCTAGTTAAGTGAAGCATAAGAATACAAAAATTTCAAGGTTTGCGGAGAAAGCGTGATGGGAAAACATTAAATCGATAAACCAGGAAGGTAACTCTAACAACGGTTTACCTTTGGGTTTTTATTTTACCTCATTAACGTCATTACCTGTTGAGCAAGGTATGTACAGATCAAGTTGGAAAGTGTTTCTAACTTCCCCAAAAGTCATTTCGTCAGCATACTTAGTTAAAACGTAAATTACACGCAGGGATTTTTTCAGGTAAAAGTTCGTTTGTTCAAGTTTTATTTTGAACTCTATCTCTTTAGATAGCAGTGGTAATTTTGTATGAAACTGCCTACCTTAGCTGCAGTTTCTTGATATCAGGTGCCTTAGCGTTGACAATTTCCTGTAATTCAGCTACTTGTCCTTCCATTTCGGCGACAGCGACCTCTATCGGGCTTTTCTCCTCAACTTGCGTGTCGATGACAGGCACTCGACGTTTGACGTATGGGAACCACGAATCAGCTGCAATGCAAATTACGTCATTATTGAGTAACATCACAAAATCCCTACTAATATTATAAATGCGAAAGTAACTCTGTCTGTCTGTCTGTTACGTTTTCACGTCTAAACCACTAAACTGATTTTAATAAAATTTGGTACAGAGATAGAGTTGACCTTGAGAAAGAATATGGGATAGTTTTTATCCCGGACTTTTGAAGCATTCTCTTGGAAACGCGATATAACCGAACACTACGCGGGCGAAGCCGCGGGCGGAAGCTGGTATTTTATATTAATTACCTGAACACTGTTATGACGTGATTTCTGTTACACAGTCTTAAATTAAGAAAAATCTCATTAATCACAAATCATGTTCTTTAAATACCATTGAAATAAATGCATTATGCATAATGACGTGCATCTTATCACGTGCCTTTTCACATTCAACCTGAAATAGGTATTATTTTACATCGTCTCATTTTATGACTGACACGCTACAATAAGTTACTAATAACATTTATGTTTTTCCTTTCTCGAACATTAGTACGTCATTTGAATTAATGAAATACGCTAGTAGTAACATTTATAATGAACATGATATATGAATAAAAGCACAGACTTGAAATGCGCAAGAGTGCATTTTAAAACAATGGTTACATAATTTTATAAATAGAGCAATAACTTCATACATATATGTGTAAATTAAAATTTGTAGTACTGATCCAAAATTTGTCATACTTTAAATTGGAAAATTCGTTTGCCTATTTGTACGTTTTGTGACACTCTCATTACCAACGCGTCAGCAGCTACGGAACAGAGTGTTGTTCCTGATTGCTTCCAAATATATTCCTTGTGTGATCCAGGACAAACATGCAAAAAAATTACCGCACATACGCGGATCATGGGAGCGTCACATGCAAGTTTGCTAAACTACGACAAATGCTATTTACTAAAACCATCTCTATTTCAACGGACATAGTGTTGCTTTTCATTTAGCACTACCAACATTATACAGGACATTGCAGTATTTGGCTTCTATCGAACTTACTTGTAAGATGTGTGAGCCTCAGCCTCTGATGATGCACCGGTCCCCTAGCTGCACCATCCCTCGTGAAAGGCGTCTCGAACACAAAGCGACGTACATTGTGGGCTCGTTCGAAGGACCCCTCCCCGCCTCCTGAGACCACCACACCTTCGGGAGCCGCGCGAACCCAGGTCACTTGTATGTAAGCTAGTTTGCTGTCTAGCTCCTCGCGATTTACCTAGAGAAAAGTATAAGAAAATGATCCACCATTTATTTATTGTACAACTAGCTTTTGCCCGCGACTTCGTTCGCGTGGAATAGTGATTTTTGGTTTGACCAATAGATGGCGCTATATTTCCGAAATAAATTTTATTTTTATTTTTATATTTTTTTGTAATAAAAACTATCCTATGTCCTTTCTCAAGTTCCAAACTATGTCTGTACCGAATTTCACACAAATCGGTTCAGTAGTATAGGCGTGAAGAAAAGACAGACAGACAGACAGAAAGACAGACAGACAGACAGACAGAGTTACTTTCACATTTATAATATTAGTTAGGATGTATGTGAGTTTTCTGACATCTTAAAGAGGGGAAGACCTGTTCAAGACCATATGTAAAGACTATTATTATTATTTTTGCAACATTTTCAACTTTTGTGAAGTGTAAGAGTGTTTATGTGACATAGTTGCTTTAAATAGATTTAAAAGTTAATTAAGGAAAATGGAAAACTCGTTTAATGTGAAATATTTATGTTCCGTCTTTCTTCAGTTAGTTTTACGATTACATATGTAAGTGTTACATTGTTATTTAGTTACTTACTAGCTGCGTTTTGAGACCAAATTTCAATTAATTGATTATTTTTAATTAAATTGGAAACGTATTTACGGAATATTTTTTTGGTACTGCTATATCACTGAACTAAAAAAACACCCGAAATTAGGGTCAAACGACTTTGAATTAAAATAAACTATAAAAACCAAATTGATTGTATTGATCACCCGATCCTTAGATTGTAATCTCAAACATAATTATGTTTGACACACGGAAAATAAAAGGTCTCAAATTGTTAAGAATATCCATAAGTAAAATTATTAATATTATGATACCACTCAGATAGTAAAAAAATATTTATTAGTACAGCATCAATAGCTGTGGTTAGATAAACGTAAATACTAATTAGATACAATTTAAGCAGACAAACGAATATACGAATTTGTCATGAATTAAAATTCTTTACTAATGACGTTAGACTAGTGCATTAGGTAAGTACGTAATAACTGTACATACGTCAACGGGTCAATTTACCCGAATCTGTCAAATTTTACCAATCGAACTTTAATTTTCCACTATTGTGATAAGGTAGAAAATCTATTGAAGAAATTTAACAGACTGAGGTAGGTTGATGTGCTGACGTCGGAACAAAAAAAAGTCATCACTAACCGGTGCAGAATCCATGATCATTTTCACATTCCCAGCACCATACTTCTGTTCGTAGAAATTCTGCAATTTCTCCGATATTTCGCTTAGGGACGTCAGTTTGGGCTCTTTGTAGATGAACTCGATGCCTTCCTCGTCTTCACCGAAATGCGCTTTGCCGAAGAAGGCTACACGGTAGAATCTACCGAGCAACCTTTTTCCTGAGTTCGTCACTTCGATAACTTTGGCATAAGCTTTGGTAAGATGTTGGTAGCAGGTGAGAAGAGCCTGATAGTCCTTCCGTCGCTCATATATAGGTATGATGAGGCGGTAGAGTGGGCCCAAGAGTTCGTATCTTTCGGCCTTGTCTACTGATTCCGTGCATATCATCAGTTGGTCTAGGAAAGCTTGCTCGTTGTAATGAACGTCCGTCATGCCTGAAATAAGGAAAATTATAATTATTTATTTATAGATTTGTTTTTCTTAATGATATTAACTTCCCTGATATGCCCTTATGTTATTATTGGTACTAATGACTTATTATAAGGATGAGTTGCAGGTCATGTCCTCAGATGATTTAGAATTATTGCAAAACATGAATTGAAATATGGTAGGTGCTTAAATAAAATTTATTTTTAATAATCTATACCTACTTATAATAAATCTGTAGAGAGGTCAATTTTGTACATTGAAATTTTTTCCAAAATAACTATTAGGGGGTGACTAGTGATCGATACTGATGCCAAAAATGCAATCAGTTAAATTTTTGTCTGTCTGTATGTTCGACATGGAAACAAAAACTACTTGACGGATTTTGACGAAACTTGGTACAGTTATTCTTCATACTCCTGGGCAGGTTATAGGATACTTTTCATCACGCGATCAATAGGAGCAGAACAGTGAAGGGAAATGTTGGGAAAACGGGAGAAGTTACTCCATTTTTTAAGGTTTCGTCGCGTGTGCAGCCGTTATGGTTAAAGCTACACGGAAACCATGTATGACGGAAATGTTCTCCTTAAAATTATGTAAAACATATACCATGGCAGTATATGTCTAACTTTTATGGTTGGCTCACAATAACACGTGTAACTCTCGATAGCTAAGCAGTTCGGAACTTTCTAATTATATTTGTCTACTATTTACGTTTATAATACTCTCACTGACACTAATTAAAAAAAGTTAACATTATTACGTATTCAATAAAGAAAGAATCATATAAATCGGTAAAGAAACACCAAAATTATACATGAAATACAGTAATAAGCCATCACGCGTGATTATTGAGTCATGCTATAAGAATAATTTTCGTGCAACGAATATGAATAGACGCCCAGAGTGTTCAACCTTATTGACCGACAATAATTTTATTGACGACTTTAGAGACACATCTACATAAAACTTAAAATACACTTATTTATACATATAACTTTAAACATTTTATTTATTTTTAACTTTCTTTTGTTGTTATTTTATAAAATAGGCAAGTATTAGTTATTTTGGCAGTGTTTAAATATTCGGCCAAATTACAAATTATTGATAGTTTACATTTTATTCCTATTTAGGTGAAGTAGTAGTAGGTACGCATAGATTTAGATAATTGGATAGGCTGGTGTTTATTATTTCTTCCTCTCTTTGCACAAAGTCCGAATCTAACGCGAACGAAGTCGCTGGCAGAAGCTAAATCAATAGGAAAAACATGTCAGAGCGAAACTAAATAACATGTTATATTAAGGTTAAATTTGGTTAAAATTTAAATTATACATTTCAAATAAAAAAAAATCACAATGTTATTTATTGGGAGATTCCACTTTAGACCTCATTTTTTTGTTTACAGAATGGTATTTTTTGTGTTTGTGGTGTATTAGCCCACAATTGTTTTAACATACATACATTGTAGTTATGTGTATTGAAAAGTACCTAGATAGATGATTTTTAGGGTTCCGTACCTCAAAAGGAAAAAACGGAACCCTTATAGGATCACTTTGTTGTCCGTCTGTCTGTCTGTCTGTCTGTCTGTCTGTCTGTCAAGACCCTTTATCTCAAGAACGCGTGGACGTATCAAGCTGAAATTCACATGAAATACTCAGGTCTATTGTCCCTTTAAGCTGTGAAAATATCAAACTTCTAAGCCAAGCCAATCAAAAGATACAGCCGATTATGTCGATATTTTCAACAAATTTTCGACACTCGCAAAGGAATCAAAACCTACAGGATATTTTCCGTAAACTCAGAATCTTGAAATTTGGTATGAAGCATTGTCATATAATGCAAATATAGGAAAAATTGCGAAAATCACATTTTTTTAGTTATATAATATAATCAAAATATTTTAATAAAATGAAACTTAGTACCTTATTTCTCACGAACGAATAAAGGTATCAAATTGAAAGCAGTCAAAAAATCAAACTTCTAAGTTAACGCGATCAAAAGATACAGCAGTTTATACCGACACCTTAGACGAATTTCCGTCACACGCTATGGAATCAAAACCTACAAGGTACTTCCCGTGAACTCGGAATGTTGAAATTTGGCATGAAGCAACATTATATAGTATAGATAAAGGAAAAATTGCGAAAATGATAAATTTGAAGTAACATATGATATTAAAATATTATTTTTGCTTACATGACATAAAATATTTTTTTAATAATTATAAACTTACTATCTACCCTTTTTCACATGAACGCGTAGAGATATTAAAGTTGAAATTCATATCAAACACTTCTTAAATATAATTGCCAATTTTAAAAATTCTAAATCATTCAAAGATTATTGGGCATCTTATTACGGAAACCATACCCACGGCGGACACGAACGAAATATAGAACAGTATAATGATATAAGGCTCTGATTTACTATGGCATTAGTCGCATCAATGTGAACCATGGGAATCTAGAGAAAATCAGGTTTAAACATCAAATATTTTCCTAATTTCAATGGGGAATTTAAACGACCAAGTTTGACGGATTTGAGAAATCATTTCTTTGTAGTGAAAGAGTATAGTCGCCGTTTATTTACATTGTCATCAGGTCAGGATCTGATGATGGAAATCCTGAGAAATCGAGGGCAACTATCAGAAATTGTAGGTATGCATAGGGTTAAAACTTGATTCTCAGATGTTTGTCTGATGATACTATCAAACAGTGAAGGTTTAGAGCTTACCTGATGATGGAGACGTGAGAAAGTCGAGAGAACTTCTCAACGGTATGTTTTAGTTATGTCGTGTTTGGGCTTATATTATTCGTATTGACGAGAACTTCTCACAAAAGTTAAAAATAGACTTTTTACAACAAAAAAAACAAGATTTTTAAAATAAAATAAGCTCCAACACAAGGTTACTGCTATAAATTGTAAAGGAGTTCCCATAACTATATCTGATCTTTGCTATCGATCCCGCAATGGCAGTCAAACCTATCTATGTGGAAAGTCTTCGCCAATACGAATAGAATAAGCCCAAACACGTGGTAGTTGCAACATACCGTTCAGGAGTTACCTCGACTCTCTGTGGAGACACTCACATGTCTGGTTTTGACTTGATGCGTGCCTACAATATTCAAGAGTTGCCCTCGATTTCTCAGGGTTTCCAGATCCTCATCAGATCCTGGTCATCCGAATTGGCATCTTCCTTCTTTATGAAAAGTCTTTAACAAAATTTAAAACTACTTTGATTCATGTCCGCCACTTTTTGCAAAGCGGGTTAGAATTGCCCAATGACCTTTAAGACAATTAGTTATTTTCAATCAGATTTCTGAATGATGACTATAAAATGTAGTAAATAAATAACTTTAATAAAAGAACTTTTACAAGGTACTGGCCTACTATTTTAGTTATAGGTATTATGAAATAAAAAATATTAACTATTTTGACTCTCACGAAATTACCATAACTATGATTGTTCTAAACTGAACGGTTTGCGCGACAGTCACTTTTTATCTTTACAGGATTTGTACGGAACCCTCGGTGCGCGAGCTCGACTCGCACTTGGCCGGTTTTTTTTTTAAATTAGGTACCTATTCCTAGATTTTTTTTTGAATTCTTTTAGATCTCAAAATAAAGCAAACTACATGTAATTGCTTTTAAAGGCCTTTAAACTTTAAAATATTAACTCTTAATTTTAATAAATGAATGTTATTAAAAAGAGAACCCAATTTTTCATGGTTCTACGATTTAAATAAAGTGTGAACAAAACGTAATTTCTTACAGTATAAAAACTGCTATGGTAGCATAAACAGCCTTGTCATATTTTGGTTTTAAGGAAATATTTCATGTTTACTTTGAATTTGACATACAAAAAATTATACAAGTTATTTACTTATCTATTGTTTTATAAATCTTTTAGCATGTCTAATTATCTTGATAGCGCAGATACGCGCGCGCTGTATACAAACAAACACTGAAAATAATATGAAATATCTATGAATGGAAGCCATGACCCTGAAACACCCTACGTACTTGAAAACAACAGGTATGTTCCGTGAGTACATGTCTCATATCAACCATAATCAAGCACGTGCATTCGTGTATTGTCTCAAAATTATCACACTTTTCAAGCTCTCGAGAAGGTACGTATCAAGGTGCAATTTTCGGCATTAACAGATGTACAACGGCTGATTATGTTGTTAGAGATTCGCACAGCCATTGAGGCGGTGCTGTCCCGCCGGCCCTCTTGAAATACTATTCTATGTATCTCTATATAAATGGAGCAGAGGCTCTGTGTGTTGCAGTCGAAAACGGTTCGCGAACGCGCGTACGTAGCGCCGATAACAGGCCACTCTCGTCGGTTAGGCGGGAAATTTGCATTTAAAATGGGGCTGGTATTAGTGTTGGTGGTCGCATTGGTAGGGGCAGTGTGCGGGGAGGAACCTCCCGGCCGTGCGGCGGAACCGCGCCGGATCGACTCCGGAAACAATGGCTTGGAGAATACAGACCTGGTCCTCGCATTTGTGGTACGTCTGATGACTTGTTATTCAAGTGGTCACGACCGGCAGGCGTGCCAGCTTCCGACATGATTCGCAGATCATTTATTTAATGACGAACTGTGGTCAATCATGTTATCAAAAGTGTGCCGCTACCGGTACACGGTTACAATGACATGGTGCCGAAACTAAGCATCGATTATCTTGCGTCGATTAAGGATAAGAACGGAATTGTTCATCTTCATTGTATTTTTTCCGGTTAAATAATTTTAATTGACCCAATTTCATTGATAAGACAATACAATAACTTGTCCTGCTATTGTTGACACAACCTTAACCTTGTTAACAGATATTTCGCCATGGAGACCGCACGCCTGACAATGAAGAGCTGGATCTGTTTCCATCTGAGGAACATCTGTCAGATAGCCTTTTCTTCCCCTATGGGAAGAAAGCATTGACGAATGTAAGTATGCGATGGTTTTAATTCCGAAAGATTAATGTCGCTGGTTTAACCCCTTGATATAATAGATATTCATCTATCTATCAAAACCATACTTAAATATTATTTTTAGAGTACAGAAAAAATAAATAAATACGATGAATTTTATAAAGATAACATTTCCCAATAAACAATCAAAATGTTGTGTCAAAAACCTTTCACCTAATAACGCGACATAATGAGTGGTGTGATGTTTTAATCTATTAAGAAATCGTAAGACATAGAGATATCGGCCCATATATAAGACGATGTGTCAAACTTGTACCCACTGAAGTCTATTGTCGATATTATTAAATCAAAATCCAAACGTTGAAAGTGACAACCATGATATAGGTATTAAGAATTTCATAATACCAAGCAGCGTTCACTTTAGGTGTAGATTGGTATGATATGAAACCTGGATATGTATAATGAATTTAGCTATGGTCTTGGATGCAGTGAACATTGGAATCGTAAATACATTGTAATATATGAGTCATGCATCTAAAATTCTTCAATTATTGAACTACCTCTAGTCCGGAAATAATAAGACAAATTGAGGTCATGGCATGTCACCAAGGTCACCGAGGGACACTGACCCTTTGATTGTGAATAGACTCTGGCTCAACTATATTTAATTATTTTGGTAGGAAAACAAAATCAATTCACGAACTTCTTACTACTTTTTCTATTTACTTTTTATGAATTAGATTCCAGCGGTTTTACCTTTGCGAACTACTTTTCGCACCTAGATAAATGGGCCATATACTTATGTCTAAGCATTTTTCAAACCAGCCCAGCAGTTCCTGAGACTAGGGCGTTTAAGCAAACTTTACACTTGGATACAAAATGAAAAACTTTATCGATCTATCCAATATTTAAAGTGACGATTACGACTGGTTTTATATTTATAGATTTGCATCCAAATGCCGAATGACAACAATATAAGATGCACTTACGTGCCTGCTGTTGCCTAGCGATATTTAGATGTCAAGATAACTTTACATCTTATCAGGAATCATAAAAATACGCATATGGATACGTCAAACACGTGCAGAACATGCGTAAATAATCTGTATTTAGTATAAATATCTGTACTCTTACAATGTCCCAGCTAAAATCTGAGCCTTCATCAGACTCGCTTCTGAGCTTAACTAAGTTGTGTAGTTCTCACCTGATCTCTAAGCTATTGCAGTTAAACCTTGGGGTTAATCCCCTGGTGTATGGTCCCGAAAAAACTTCTTGGCTGCAACTGTGAGGCCGAGGTGACATAATTTTCCAACCAGTAAAATAAGTTTCTATAATATTATTTTTTCGACAGAAAGGCAAACAACGCAGCTACTTCGTTGGTAAGTATCTGCGAGAGCTTTACGACGGGTTCATCTCGAGATTATATCTGCCTGATGAGATAACCATACGGACTACTGACTACTCGAGGACCCAGATGACAGCGTTGGGTGCTTTGTCAGCCCTGTACCCACCGCCACCTGCCCAGAAATGGAATCCGAATCTGGATTGGCAACCCATCCCTTATAATACACCACCGTTTGATGACGATGACGTAAGTAAAAATTAATTACTTAACATTTACCTAAGTTCCAAGTACTTTTTCTACAAGAAATAATGTCAGTTAAAATTACCTCTAACTAAACATAAATTAGTTTGCGAAATACTTAATTATTCCAGCCAATATATTCATTACTCATTACATATTCAGGTGCTGATATAGGCAATCTAACAACTGGTTAGAAATAATGAGGATTGTCTCTAATATGAAACTGGTTCTAAATAACAATATCTCGAATAAAATATTTGTTAATGCACTCCCTGTTATAAAATTAAAATAATCAAAACTTGCTAAAACTATATTTTTATGTCGAATATATCTTAGTTGGGGTTTTTGGAGGTAAGTAATTTGTCGTAGAAATTCCAAATTCCTCCGATTTAGCAGTGATTTGCCACTGTTGCGAAATAATTAAACTTGCTATTGTTAATAGGGTTTACCATTATAACAAGCGATTTGTAAATTGATAAAAAAATGCAGGTGGTACTCAAATTCCGATCACACAATTCCAACGTAATTTAGATCGCTAGGTTAATGTAGGAATAACGATGAAATAGGTTTTTCAATCACTTCTTATATTTCAGCTTCTGTACTGGTACAACTGTCCACGATACTTATGGCTAAGGGACAAAACCTATGAACGACCCGAGGTAAAGAAATGGATAGAACCATACCAAAGCTTATTTCGCTATATTAGCGAAAAAACTATGACGAATATTACGAAACCTGAGGACGTATTCTTTTTAGATAATTTATTCCAAACGTTGGTAAGTTATAGTTTTTTAAGAATAGCAGATTAAACATTCGTTTTGCAAAACTTTAGCTCAAAAGTGTTTATTTTCTTTTAGAATAATGTTGGTGTCCGAACACCGAAATGGGCTCAAGAAATAATGCCACAAATCAAAGCTTTGACTAAGATTGAGTATGCTACTGAATTTTATAATGCAGAGTTGATTCAACTGGCGTCAGGTAAATATTTAAACTAACAAAAAATATTTTTTTTTTTATAATTAGCTCAAAATTTATTCAGAAGTACTTTAATGTTCTCAATGAAACTTTGCACATGTTTGTTGTTAAATTCGCTATATTTCCGCAAGCAAGTGAAAGAAAATTCTGTGTAATAAAAAATCTCTTATTTTCCAGGTGTTCTAATGCAATCGATAGTAAACACAACGAGTTCCGTTGTACACAATACAACGTATCCTATAGAACCGAGGTTATATTTGTACTCGGCACATGAAAACAACGTGGCTGCCTTGATGGCCGCCTCCAGAGTTTTCGAACCCCACCAGCCTAATTACGGGTCTACATTCTCTTTAGAACTGAGAAGGAATAAGAATACAGGAGAATATGGAATGAGTGTGAGTATCTTTGAAGAGTGTTAAATTGGTTCTACAGCACAAATGATAAGGTGGTTTATTAAATAATTAGTTTTTCCGCATTTGATATTAGAGGAAGACCTTCAAAAAATAGGCCATATCAAAATCTTGTACAAAGATCATTTGATGACAGACTCAAGTAAGCACGTCTTGACCCAAGGCCTTCCATAGGAAAATAAATGATTCGTGCCATCGAATAAGTGTTAAAGTCGAGTTTCATTGTTCTTTAACTACCGACTTGCTGAACTTTTTCATCATCTATGGAATCATCAACCAGATCAAGACAATACATACATATTTGAATGACAAAACCACCGTGCCATATAAGATAGCAAAGAATGGAATTTTAATTGGTATATTAATGTATCTTTTGTATAGGTTCCTTGTATATAAAAAAAGATTTACATAAATACGCTGTACAGAATAATTAGTAAAGCGTTAAATTTAAGTGTTTTGACATATGGTTCAATTAGTTACTCTACCTCTACCATCATTACAATGATGAATATTATGACCAATCTGCATATTTTGAACGAAATTATCATGAAAAAGATTAGACACTTATATGTAAAATATTCCGCTTTCTGAGGCAAAATTAAGTATGCATCTTGAACATTGTTTAGGTAAATTGCATTAAACTAACATTATTTTAGACAGCTGATATCATTGATGTCCGATAACAAAGATCGAATAAGCCTGACACTTCAAACGATGCACCTTGGGAAGTCGTTTGCATTACATTATTAAAATACACTTTGCAAAGCCTTTATTTACAACGTGATTCAAGCATCTTGATAAGATTTTTTTTATTGTTTGGACTGGAACTGTTATTTTTTACATCAAATTTTCTAACTAAAGAGATTAATCATTATCTGGCGACGTTGAAGTACTGGTGTTGACTTGCTCGGGCATTCACACTTTCCTGTGCTTATTCGACTGAAAAGTGCTATGTGACAACGAACAAACAGTTTCGTGGTAAATTAATGTTTTTTGTTTTTCCTCAGGCGGTGTACGCGCGTGATGCAGGCGGGCCTAAAGAGGTACTTCCCATTGGAGGCTGCGGGGGTCAGCTAGTCTGCGATTACGACAAGTTTGTAAGCCTCGTACAAGAAGTCACGTTCTCTAAAGAAGAAATGGATAACAAATGCAAAGATTTAACGTCATAGTACATACCGTAGATATATAAGTTTTTAGATATAGTTGACACGAATAAAGTGGCTGTGATTTTTATTTTGTTGGTTTTATTTGGAATATTTGGTAAAATAAAGCATGCTAGAATAATACTGATGACCGTGGAATTAAATAAGTAGATGAAATGTTGTGTAGGCAACACATCAAAACTAGTTTTTTACGATCTAACGATACGCCCAGGCTTCGCTCGTGCTATAACGTAATAAAGTATAAAAATATTTATGAGTACACGTTACTATTAACTCAATCTATTCAGAACAATGCATTGAAAAAATAAGTAATCATGGAAACACAATATCGATTAAATATGAATTGTGTTAAAGATATAACACCTAAATGGTCATACATAAAGAACGAAACAATACGAAATTTGATATGAATCTAAAAAACTAAATTAACATCATAATAGGAGAAAAACGCCAAAGACTAAGTAAATAAACACAGTAGATATTTTGACATTTAGAAAAATACTAGAACATGTAAATTACCTACACCCGGGTAAATAAAATATTCTGTGATTAGTAAACGGTGATCCATATCCATAATTACGTGGAATTGAGGACTTCCGATTGACCTCTAAACATTGGATATTTCGTTAAACACTTTCAAAGTACTATACTTTATAATATACTAGTACAAGCAAAAGAATTGTCATTACAATTAACTTAAGTCATTGCCCCTTACTAAGATTATTACCAAGGTTTTTGTAAGACAATTCACCAGCAAAGACCAATGGTATTTTAAGGAGAATAATGGAATGGAAAATCGGACTCCCCTCGGAGGACTTCCCGAATACTGTTAACGTCAGATTTCAGAATATGCGGGTCATGTTGAATCATTTGGCCTAGAAAGTTCAGCAGCATCCTGCTAGGCAAAAATTATCCTCTAGTTTCGTAATAAAACTGATACCTAATTCCGAATAAGTGTTTAATTTTCTCATATTCACAATTTGGAAATGGGCAATTGAAATCCTCGTTCGAAGCAAAAAGTTCTAAGATAAGCTTGGAATAGGTAAGTCTAGAAAGGTATGACGACTATGGACGATCGTTGCTATGTTCATAAACTCAATAGAAATGCAAGAAACTCCTGCATAATCTGAGTAGGCACAAAATGTTACGCAGACGTATTATACGTAAAGTAAACAAATGAACCTATTCGCTGGAAACAAAACGCGATGTAGTTACAATATGATTAGATATGATCACTCACAGTATGCCTGCCAATTATGAGAACAACGCTTCCTCCGACATCTTATTAATGTCTTATCACTAAGCAAGATGTCTTGATTATACTAATTATTTATACTACGATAATTTGGAATCTTAATTAGACGTAAGAATTCTGTGCTGTGGAGATGGTGCACCTGAGCAGTGTTATATGCATTAAGTAAGTTTTAATAATTTACTGTGATTATTTTTTAAGTGTGTGTGTATTAAGCTCAGGTATTAAGTATTTTTTTGCGCTGTTCTCAGGTCAAACGTATTTTTGTTTGTCACGGAGTTTTTGTTTTTGTTAATTCGGTTACTAGATTTACTTTGTTGTTCTTACAATAAAGTTATTCTGAATTGTGCGTTTTCGAGTGAATGAGTTCCAGATTGTATGCCTACAAATCGTAGCAATAAAATAGGAATATTTTTCTTAGCAACAAAAAGTTAGCAAGGAACGCGAGATCGTCACAACAAAATAGAGTTTCTGTACCCCTCCAGGATAGGGCAGGCGGAAGGCATTGTACGTTCGCACGGCAGCGCGCGCGCAATCTTTTAATTCACACTATCAGGCGAATCAAAGCACCCTCATGCAAATAATACTCACATGCCACTGTGCCATTTAAACGTATATTCTTTGTTTTTATTGCATATTCACAATGTATTTCCTACAGGAAATTAACGTTATCCATCTCAAATATGTATGAAAAACTACCATGAATGGCGGATTCAACGAAATGAATACAACACATGTTTGCATGGGTACACATTGTGTGACCAAATCTGATTTTTCCATTGAAACTGAGGTTAACAAGGGCGCCGGTCGCGTCTAAATATCAACATCGGACGATACGGGCACGCATGTGTAAATAGGCACCGTGGTACAATCGATTGGACAAAGTCAATCATCTGAGCGGGCACAGGTCGCGGCGACCGTGAATCTCGCCAAGCGTCCCGTACGGAACTCAGTGGGACTCCGCCTCGCGCGCCGTGCGCTTCCTGCCTCGCTCCGCCGCTGCTCTCTCACGTCTGCCAAGTGGATGCTTCGGACAGTTCTCGTGGTCTATGTGTCAACATTAAGCTACTAACTATGCGTTATCCTGAGTGACTTAAACCCGATTAAGATCGGATTACAATGTAGAGCTGCCGACCCGGCGAAGGAAAATGTGAGTGACATTTTGAGACATCATTCAATAAAGCGGATGTTTTCGTCAAACGAAGGCGTTGCGGTATCTGTACGGACACGTGCAACAATTAACACAAGTATAATTTTCTCATCATGTATGTAAGAATATAATTGGCTGAGATAGTTGTAGTGGATGAATATTGTGAACAATGGTTCTGAGATGATTAGGATCCCAGAGTTAGAATATATGACATAGTTGCATTGAATGAGAGGGTTTAGTAGTTGGCAGTATTTGTCGTGGTCAAGCGTGTGGTGCGTTTGCGCAGGAAAGAGGGCGGTCGCGAGGAGGAGCCGACCAACGCGGCGGAAGCGGCGCCGGCGCAGGGCATGCGCATAGAACACACTTGCTGCTGCCTCGGCGTGTTGGTGGGCATCTCGCTCATCGCCGGTATGTACACAAACGACAAACCAATATGGCGTAGGAGTTTGTGTTTTGGATAGCCTTCACGGATTCAACTATGGAGACGATTAGGTCTATAAATCGTTGCTTGTCAACGGTCATGGCTGAAAGCGATAGATTACAAAGTATGAGGCCGGTTACTTCTGGCCTGGCCGTTTTTTTGTTAAGATCCCAACCGTCAGCAATCTAGTTCGTCAAAAGCTTATAAACAAGAAAAAAGCGCAGCAGACCTTTTTAAGTAGAAAAATATCATCTTTTTTTTTGTATAATGGCCATTACTTAAAAACTCAATGTTTACCGATTTTTTATTTTCACCAGCCCTCGTAGCAGTGATACTGATGAAGGATTCAACGGTCGAAGTAACCGTTCTCCGACAAGTACACGTGGTAAGAACATTAAAATAATTTATGAATATTAATTGTTACGTTAAAGTTATAAACTGGTACTGTTTAATTCAAGAACATGTATTAGATAAAATATACTGCAATTGTGAGAAAGGAATATGTTTATATACCTACATTTCAATGCATTCTCATTAAAATCCTTTAATGTCAAGTATAATAGGGAAAAGTCTAGTCAGATATTTTATCTCAATGAATGAATACAAATAATTTTAAAAATATTAACTAACGCAATTTATAGAACCGACATTTTGCTTATATGTATTTATTGTAAGAATTGATGCACTCAATAAATATAATCGCAGCTCATGTCACACGGGGAGCGCACCCCTAGCGAAGGGGAGCTCGCTATGCTGGGGGCTCCACCACCAGACCACGTGTTCTCGCCCTACGGAGCCGGCGCTATGACTAACGTAAGTAAACCCTACCATTTCTAATGACTTGTAGCAGTAGCGGTCGAAAGAAAATTGAAACCGCCTAACTTCCCAGAATTTCAATTTAACCGAATAGTTTGTATTCAATTTCATGGGAACCGTATGATACGTAATTTTGCAACAATGGACGTTTTTTTGGCGTAGTTCCTCGATACTTACATTAAATTAGGTATCCGCCGGCCGTAACGAATGACTTTTGACGTACATAAACCATAACCGCGGCTCTCGGATCAATGGTGATGTTGCATGTATATTACTCATATGCGGCGGCGCGCCTCTATCCCGTACTCACAATACTGGCGATGTAACAAAAGAGCACTTGTTGAGCCGTCCTTGCAGGCTAGCTCTGCTGTACCATTGACAAGATTAGCCAAGTAACAGATATACGCCACAATTCCATTTTGAATGCCAAGTGACTAACTAGTCTCATTCAGGCACAATGTTTAAACAGCATATAACATATACATTCGTTACATGTAGATAATAAAATTTCAAAACAGTGCATATAACCTATAGATTTGCAAAAGGGTACGATTGATGTTGAAAGTGCGTAATAGTTTTCGCCGTGACAATGAATCTCCGGAACCTCAGTTAAGGGTCGGACGCGAAGGACAAGTGAAGACGAATGATTTTATAACGTAGTATCCGCTTCCTGGTCCGAATGCGGGAGGGAGTACCGATAGCCGAAGGTCGCGGCCTGTTCTAAACGGGAACGAGGTGTCGGCAGACACGCTGATTGCCGTCAACCACTAATAATGATTTATTGCTTGTCGCACGTCATACGGGTTTAATAGAAAAGCATTGCGAGGGGACCGGACTTTGTTAATAAAGACGTTTGTATGTTTCTTATTATTACAGGAGGGCAAGATGTTAACATTTGAAATGGGCGCATTACTTAGGAAAAGATATGACGAGTTTTTGGGACCTTACTACCAGAGTGGTAATTATTTCATCATTATTTAACTTTTCTAATTATAATAACACACATAACAGTTATAATATTATTGTATTTGAATAGAGAACAGTATCGTGATATCATCAGACACGGAGCTGAGCAAAATGACGGCTCTATTGATTGCGGCGGGACTCTGGCCTCCGTCGCCGGAGCAGGCGTGGAACGACACGCTTCCCTGGCAACCCGTGCCCTACAAGTATCCACCGCGACGTCAAGACTTTGTAAGTACTCTCCTGATGCATTATATTTTTACAAATAATATATAATAAAACATATTTTTTTATTTTATGGCTGAAAAAGATAGGAGGCAAAAAATTAAAAATTTTGAAAAAACCCCCGACGGTAAAAATCTTATTGAAAAATAATAAAATAACTCAAAACCCCCGACTTAACCCAATTATATAGGAATATCCGTCGGGAGCTGCCATTAAACCAGCTAAAGGATTCTAGTGTCGTGAATACAATTATTGAAGAATTGTAGATGTTTAACGATGACATAAAATACACTCAATTAATTGTTGAAATTTCATATAGAAAAGGCAGCCCCCGACGGTTATTCCTATATAATTGGGTTAAGTCGGGGGTTTTGAGTTATTTTATTATTTTTCAATAAGATTTTTACCGTCGGGGGTTTTTTCAAAATTTTTAATTTTGCTTAATTTTATTTCAGACTTTTTAGAGAACATATACGAATTATAGTCTATATAATATGTTATTGCAATATTATTTTGCACCGATATTGTAGCGCCCTCTAGTGAGTTACAGGCGTAATTTTTATTATTTGGGAACATGCATTAAGCACGTACACATTGCTGACGAAAACAGAATTGTAATCGGACGTTTTGATTATATTGTAACATTGTTTGGCACTAATATTGTGGCGCCCCCTAGTGATTAATAGCTATGACACCTATCTAAGAACATGAACTCATCGAACACAAAACCGTTATTGAAAACCGCATCAAAATCGGATCATTAGTTTAGAAGGTAGGTGGGAACATTACTTTGCTCTTTTGCACTAATATTGTGGCGCCCCCTAGTGAGTTACAGCCATGACACCTATCTAAGAACATGAACTCATTGAACACAAAACCGTTATTGAAAACCGCATCAAAATCGGATCATTAGCTTAGAAGGTAGGTGGGAACATTACTTTGCTGTTTGGACTAATATTGTGGCGCCCCCTAGTGAGTTACAGCCATGACACCTATCTAAGAACATGAACTCATCGAACACAAACCCTTTATTGAAAACCGCATCAAAATCAGATCATTCGTTTAGAAGATATGTGGGAACATTACTTTGCACAAACGCACACACAAACACACAAACGCACATCTCTCACCCTAAACGCATATACCTGCTCCGTTCCGTCGTGGGTAAAAATACATTATGTTAAGATTATGTTACTATTGGGCCAGTGTTTTACTAATTCGACGGATAAAGGCTACTTTTTATGCAGATTTGGACTAAAAAAAAACTTTTTATTTTAAGCTACTGTACGAAGAGAACTGTCCTCGCTACAAACAAGAGAAGGAGAGGATACTTAAAGCGTTCACCGAAGAAGGCCTGTTGCTGCCATACCGCGACCTCTTCCATAAGATCGCGCAAATGACTAACACCAACTTTAGTACGCCTCAAGAAGCTTACTATCTCAACAATTTGTTCCTAATACAGGTATGTCATCATCATTCTCCACCCTTTATCCTAATTTTATTTGTGGTCGGCGCAGCATGTTTTCTCCTTCCATGCTCTTCTATTTGCCGTCATCTCAAGACTAACATTCTTTATGTCGATGATTTATTTTAATGAGACTTAATATTTCTGAGAATAGCAATGCAATTAGTATAACAGAAAAAATAAACAAATAAGACCCATGTCTTAATAGTGACAACAAAGTTCACTAATAGGTTTGCAGTTTTGACGGACAATTAAAATCCAATGAAGACTTGTTTGATAATGAGGTGTGCGATTAATAAATATATTTTTCAGGACGACATTAAAGTACCGAATCCGAAATGGGCGAAACATGTGAAGAGAAAACTAATGGATGTGGCTAGATTGGAGTACTCCATGATGTTTCATAACAACCTGCTTAGAAGACTTAGTGGTGGTAAGAACCATATACTTAACTTACTTACTAACTATGGGGCCGTTCAAGTATTACGTAAGCACTATAGGGGGGTGGGGAGGGTCTTTGTTTTGCTTATTTTGGATGACATGGGGGGTAGGGGAGTCCAGATGATAATTACGTCATCGATAGTTATTTACTTTTTTACACGAATGGCAACCCTCACATTGTCTATACTTGAAAACGAAAAGCATTTTCAGGGATTCCCGCAAGCTGTTCACTTGTCTAAATTTCTTCTGTCAGTGTATTGTTTTGTTCGGATACCTACTATAACATTATAATTATAATATAAAAAAAATACATATTTAATTGAAAAATGTTTAGATTATAATAACACTAATGCAAAAATGAAATTATTAATAGTTATTTTATGTCTTTTAAACAACTTTGACGTAAAAGACTAAACCTCTTGATTAATCCTTGACATTTCGTCAAGCTAAACCAGCTTAAAGCGGTTACGGGATCTTGTTCCTAAATGATTTGAAAAAAACGCATCCACCGCGTGATGTGCAAAAATATGATTTTAACGACTGCAACCAAATCAAAACAATACATTTTCCTCAAAGAAAAAAATAACTACACAAAATAACTCGTTGTAGGTAATTTTTTTTTCTGATCACTGCAACAAAAGTAAACTCCAGTCCATTTCAGTTTACCTCATTTTTGTTTCAATAATAATTCAATACCAACAATTAACCTGTATTTTTGGCTTTTCCAGGGGCACTACTTCAACAAATAATAAAAGAAGCTAGCAGTAACAGCGCAGGGGAGTCACAACTCCGTCTGGTTGTACGCACAGGGACCCCGGTGTCTGTAGCGGCCCTTTTGGGGGCCTGCGTGGCCCCGCCACCGCGTCTTCCGGACCCCGGGGCAGCGTTACTGTTCGAGCTACATGAGAGACGGCCCTCGCCGCAATCAAAGGAGCAAAAGACTTTTGCTGATGGACAGCGGTTTGGCTTTAAGGTGAGCTTTGCTTTGTATACGAAAGACTTGGGACGTTTTATTTATTTTGTAATTATGTATTATAGACTAGCCGTTTTCCCGCGGTTTCACCCGCGTCCCGTGGGAGCTACTGCCCGCACCGGGATAAAATATAGCATATGTTACTCGCAGATAATATAGCTTTCTAATGGTGAAAGAATATTTAAAATCGGTCCAGTAGTTTTTGAGTTTATTCCATTACAACCAAACAAAGTTTTCCTCTTTATAATATTAGTATAGATATATTGAAAAAACTCAAAGGTAGAAGAACAGTAAGATGGAAAGTTACGGCAAGATATTGATCGGTACATTGCACGGAGGACAAAAGACTAGCGGAGATGCCCTAACGCAGGTAGGTCACGCGCCTTCAAGTAGGTCAAATACGTCACGACTACGTCACGGCAGGCGTGGCTGGACACCGCCCATATACCGTCCTTTACATCTAACTGACATCTTGTCATAGTTGTATTTTTACCACAATTTCAACAGATTTTATTTGTTACTCGATTAAAACGATGAAATGCGCTATCATTAATTGTAGAAATTGCTCAGGATCCAAACTCAAACATACCATAAGATAACATTTCACGTGTAATTAATATTATAACTTTAAAACATATTTTTTGCTAGAGACATCTGTCGTTGAATAGCTGCATTTCTAGAACCTCTAAGTGAATTTGCATTATTTTCGTATGAATCTTGAATCAATGTACATTATTGGTACCAATTTTTGCCTTAAAAAGCATCTTCATTTTTCCTTGCATCCTACATGTTTTTTTATAGATTATTTACAAATCAAAACATATGATATATAATCATGAAAATTTAAAATAATAAAAACACCATCTTTCGGTAAGTAGTCGACTTACGTATATTTGAAGTAAAATTATGTTCATCAAGAGAGACAGAGAGACTCGTTACAAAATTAAGTGCTACCAGACATCGAAAATTCAATCACCCATAAAAAAGGTCTTATTTAAAAAAGCTGCAATTATCTTAAAATTAATCATAACTCTAACTATGTATTTCTTTTAGTAACCAGTCAGCGTCGTTGTGATCAGTTACATGTAATAAGATCTAAGACTACATTTTATAAGAACAGTATTTTTGCAATGGCTCCAAAAATTTATAACAAATATAAGATGTGACGAAAATTAGCGTAGATTTATTTATATTCATCATCAGTAATGTTTTACATAGGTATATCTCTCTTGCCGTACATACTTTTTGAATGTACCTTTACTTAGAGCAATATCCGACTCACATAAAGTCTGCTATTTAGTGGATGCGCCGTTATGATACAGTTGTGAAAACTCCAATTTGATAAACACTGTCCCTATAATTTTAATTCCCATTTTTCTTGGTGAATTTCGTAATATGGCAACATCGAAAATAACAAGTCATCGCAGCACGGTTCTAGAACAAATAGAACGAATTTTCGTGCTTGTGATGCCATAGTGGCTAGTAGATGAACTAACACAATAACATAAGTTGATACTGAAATTACACCATGGGGGTATTTTAGACCCGTGGTGAATAAAAAATATTTTTCATCGAGTCTCCGTTTAATGATTGCTAGTAGAATTATACCTATTTCATTTCTGGGGGAGTAAATAAATTGTTGTGGGGCAAGTTCTGTGCCCAAAATAATACTTATATAACAATTAATTTTCTAACTTTTTTATATCTCTCTTTTTCTTCGTTCATTTCAAATGAATGCTTCTTCAAACTTTCTAATTCAATTACTATTTTTAAAGAATTATTAATTTTGAGTATTTACTTTACTTTTGAGTATGTCTCTAGTGGTCGATGTTAGTTTAGGGTTAGATTTTAATTATCCTATTCCACGCTAGATGGATTTACAAAAAACGGGTGGTTTCCCATAAAAGGCGTATAAGGGTGTAGCACGGGTGGAGCCAGTAACGTTCCTCGTCCCCCGCTCACCCGAATTTTGGCGCGCTGCTTTGTTAGGAGATTTTACGTTAGGGCACCTCCGCTAGTCTTTTCTCCTCCGTGGTACATTGACTTAGCTTATAAAATCGAGTTTTCTTCCAATGTTTCATATTTTAAAATATCGATGTTTTTGAAAGCTCTGATATTTATCGACATTAATTTACGCAATATGTTTAAGCTAATTTATTCACTACTATAGTCTAGATGCAAATCGCATTCTTAGAGCTTAGAATAAATTAGTGGATTGTCTATCTAGAATATTTAAGAAAGTAGACCATGAACTTTGACGTCACGTGACCGACTGCACCACATTTGAAAGGCTGCTAAAAACTGCAAGGCCTCCATTGAAAAGAACGAAAGTGACATTTGAGGAATTAAAGAATGAAATAGATTAAAGTTTATATTTTTTTAGATTTGAAATATAAATAAAACAGTCATACTTTCACTATTGCTTTTTTTTTCTAGATATACTACTGGGATGACGACTCAGCGGAACCTCGCCTCATGGAAGTGCCGGGATGCAACGCGTTCTGTCCTCTCGAGACGTTCAAAGAACTAACCAAATACATAGTGTCACACAACTATAACGAAGACTGCAGAGTTCCTAATACATAGTTCAAAACTTCGAAACTATATTTACTGTGGATTTCTATAACCTATCCATTCATTGATTTGCAATTTCAGATTAAGATAATTATGTATGAAGCTTAAGTCAAAATTCTAAACGCAAAAACGCCATCTCTAAACGCAAATCAATGGATGGATAGCTTATAGAAGTCCAACGTGAGTGCTTCCTATAAATCGATGGGTTAGGCTGTGGTATTTAAAAGTGGACTTTATGACGCAGGATATAAAATATATTATCGATATTGTGATATTGATGTTTAACTTACCTTCATCGATTTTTAGTCCGGTTTCGTCACGAGGTATGTTGAGAGAGATCTCAGCGAATTCGTCCGCGCCCCATGTTTGTGTTCCTCGTAGTTTTAAGTACTCTGCTATGAGGGCAGCGATGTGTAGTTGGCAGCACATAGCCTGATAAAAGAACCGTGGTTAGTAGTGGAAGATTTAAGTTTGTAAGACGGGTTAACACGACAAGATTGGCAAAGACAATATTGCTCAATGTGCAGTCTCATTGAAATGATGCTATTCATTTGTATTTTCAGTCGTTCAGAAGTCGCACACTTTCGACAAGATTGCTATTATTTTTTTGTAATTTGCAAACCCTAGGAATACACATCTAATATCAACATTTTTAATAGAGATGCCCAAAAAAAGGCTGTAATAATTTGGATATTTTTTATACACTACCTACTACTTTAACTTCCCAACTCACCCCTATTTCCCCTATATGCAAAATAGATGGAAGCCTCAAGTTCTCACCTCATTGCTGAGGCTGTAGGATTGTTTGAAAGAGTTACCGAGGCGCTGGTACATACGGGGCTTAAGAAAACATGGTAGGACCTCACCTCATCATGGTCTCCTTGGCGAGCATTATGTTCGGCGAGGTTGGACAGCCAGGCGTGACGCAGCCGCGGCGTCGCGCGACATGACGCCGCCAGAGCATGCTGCAGCTCCGCCAAGTGGACACTGCCTGCACCTTTATGATTGATTACAAGTTAATTTTCAGTTCGAAATGACGTGGGTACTTAAGATAAAAGCTACAACTGGAGTGGGATATTTAAATTTTATTTAAAACCGTTTAAAATTTTGGTATCATTTATTAGAAGAGTGATCTCACCTGATGCGCCAACGCCCCCTACACCAGCGAGTCGAGCCCGCGCACCAACGACTGTGCGTACACGACGCATCAATTCCGCTACTTCACTAGACAAACCTAGTGAAAATAAAAGGATATTTTAATGATATATTTATTTCAACAATTTATTGTTTTTACACACACACACACACACACACACACTATACTTTTATTAATATTAAAGCTAAGTTCACCGACAACATTTAACAACATTTTTTACTAGTAATTTTATAATGTTCAACTTTCAAAGTAAACTCTTAGCTGTTTTAAGATAAAACGGAAGTTTATGTTGTCTGTAATTATAGGCTTTAGTGAAATGTAAATAGATTTGATTTTTATTTCTTACCGGTTCCCTTCATAGCCTTATCGCCAGTCGCGAAGCAGTTGATGACAGAGAGAGACTCTTGGAAACGTTTGCAGTTTAGGGCAGTTGAATTATCTAGGAGTTTCGATACAGCCATGATCACCTACAAAAATACAAATACGGTAAGGACAGCTGTGGTTTTCGAGCGGATTTTTTAATAAAATCTCAATCCTAACTATCCTAACTAATATTATAAATGTGAAAGTAACTCTGTCTGTCTGTCTGTCTGTCTTTCTGTCTGTCTGTCTGTCTTTTCTTCACGCCTAAACTACTGAACCGATTTGTGTGAAATTTGGTACAGACATAGTTAGGAACTTGAGAAAGGACATAGGATAGTTTTTATTACAAAAAATCCTAACTAATATTATAAATGTGAAAGTAACTCTGTCTGTCTGTCTGTCTGTCTTTCTGTCTGTCTGTCTGTCTTTTCTTCACGCCTAAACTACTGAACCGATTTGTGTGAAATTTGGTACAGACATAGTTAGGAACTTGAGAAAGGACATAGGATAGTTTTTATTACAAAAAATATAAAAATAATAAAATTTAATCCGGACATATAGCGCCATCTATTGGTCAAACCAAAAATCTGCCGGAAGTCATTATTCCACGCGAACGAAGTCGCGGGCAAAAGCTAGTTCCCCTATAAAATACGTAGGTGAAGCTTAATCACCTAAGTATTAAGTTAAAGTCGGGCAAGCAATTGTGATAAAGTAACTTTTCGTATTATTGGAATGCAAGAACGGCCAATTTCATAAAAATTGTTATCTGTGGATAGGCTACTACTCGTCCTCGGTATATTGAGGCGCTGAAATAAATAGATAGATGTTGCTATCCACAGCAGGAGAATAAAAAAAATAGATAGAATAACGGGATCGCCCGTTAATTAGAAATGGATCTATCGTCAATTGCATTTACATATAAAATCAGTATTTACCTGCAGATGCACTCTAGTTAAATCACCACCAGTCCCGTGTTGGAAATTAGCCCTCATTAGCAAGTACAAGGCGGCGGCCGCTTCACGCCTCAACCACGCCGCCCGCGCTTCACATAGACGTACAACCGCGGCGACTACGCCCGAACATACTGTGCTGCCACCTAGGCAGAAGATGTTAGGCTAAATCAGTATAATGTGAAACACATTATTTGCACTTTATAATGGTGAAGGGAAAGTACAAATCAATAGAGTCGTATATCTGCTTTGATTATAGTGTTCTCATTAGCGGCGGCCGCTTCACGCCTCAACCACGCCGCCCGCGCTTTGCACAAACGTACGACCGCTGCGACCATAGTATATCGCTAACTCATCATCATCATCTGCCTAGCCTTTTCACAACTATGTTGGGGTCGGCTTCCAGTCTAACCAGTGTCTTACAAGGAGCGACTGCCTATCTGACCTCCTCAACTCAGTTACCTGGGCAACTCAGTTAGATAGACAGTTATGTCATAGCGTTATAATGAAATAAGAAACTCTTTAGAGTATGTTCACGGATTTTAAAACTGTATTGAAATGTCTGAGATGTGTAGGATTTCCATAATTAAAAAAGGAGGAAAGGAGACTATTTGAAAAGAAAAGGAGAGGGTCTCCTCAACTTTTTAAAGGATTTTTCTTGCAAACTCACCTTCAAACAAAGTCTCAGAAAACTGATTGATATACGCTCTCAAAGCGGAAAACAAGTGCTTATATAAGGTTTCACTTTGGGGGTACTGCAATAACTTGAGGTAAGGTTTCGCGGCGATGCCGTCAGCCGCTCCCAAGTTCTTCATGAAGAGACAGGCGCGGTCTATGATGGTGAGGCCCACTTCCGTGGCGAGGCAGCTCGCTGACAGCACTGTGTGTTCCGCTATCGCTTCCAGTTCTTTAAAAAGGGATAATGTTAGATTAGAATTGTAAATAGGATGCTGATAAATAATGCCTATAGTGAATTATTGTTTTGAATAGGAAGTTAAGTAAGTATAACGCATATCTCATGATCTGAACCTCATGAACTAACTTTTATATCACGAAAAAAGATAAAAAAGGAAATAGGTGCCTTTTATAGTTTAAAAAATAGTGAAATGTATTTTTTGATGAAAGGCTTTAACATAAATAACAGGCTTGGTTAAACATTATTCAGTCAAACTTAAAAAAAAAAAACAGCCTTACCAGTAGTCACTGTGGGGTTGACAAGGTTTTCTCTATTCACAGTGTTGTTCTTCTCCACAACTATTGGCGGTTCTTTGGAGAAGTCAGGAGGGCTCATTCTGGCGGGCAAAGTCCTTGCTTTTACAGGCTTGGGTTTGCCGTTACAGTCTGGCGTTGTGGCCTTCATTTCTGACAGGATTTTCTTCCTTCCTACGTATTGGAATTGTTCGGCACATATTCTGAAAAAAGAGGTTATTCAATGGACTCTGTACCTTATACAAACAGTAGAAGGTTCAAAATACACAGTTTCAACTTACTCCAAAACATTAAAGAACGATTGCTGCTGCGATTGAGACTGCGTCTTCCACCAGTCCACTAGCCTCTCATCATCCAAATACTTCAACACAAATAAGAAACACAAAAGGACATCCCTCACTTCTTCCGGAGACATTACACCGAACCTACGCAAAAATAAACCATTAGTGCTATGTAAATAAGGTTGAATATTGAATGATGGTGTTGTCTTGATAGTTACCTGTTGACCTGATCACCAATTTCGCTTAAGTCGAGACGTCCAACGTTTCTAGGTAATGAGTCACCGCCAGACATGGTAGATACTGATTCTAATGAGCTTTGTGACATATTGTTGGCGTGATCTGAGGGCACAAATTAATCTATGTTATAAACGCAAGATACCTGATTAATCATGAATCATTGATCAAATCTTAGAAAAACTCCTCCTCTGATAAATGGGAGAGATAAGTTCTTTCGTGAATGTATTTTTCACAATAACATACACACACTGAACCAACCAAGTGAACCAAAGACAATACCTAAAATGTTTACCACTTCCAGAAATGAAATACCAAATATTATACATATTTTTTCAACATAATCTCACTTACCCTTTCCATACATATGATTGCCCGGAATTGTGGGCGGTTCTTTGAAATGGGCGGAGTTTCTCACCGGCGTATGATCAAAGTGTAAGGTCAGCCTATTTCTTCGCGGCGTACTGTTGGCCGAGGCGGCCTCTTTCTGCGTACTATTGAGTACTGGGTTCATAGTTGCGTCTCCATCGACTTTATCGTGACCGTTTTCTACTGGACTCGCCAGGGATTTTGTTATGAGACGGTGGGCATTTTCTGTAAAAATGTGGGTTTAAATTAAATGTTATACTAAAGCAATATCATCCATATAGAAGTTCTTCAAATTCGATCCATAAATATGTGTCTGTGTTTGCTGAGAATGTCGATAAAAATATGTTTTCTTGTTCACAAATACCAAATTTTGGCTAGCTATTTTATCTTTAGCTTTCTTCAATGAATACTTACCAAGTACAATAGTAAGCCACGGTGAATACAAATATGCGAGCCTAGCTCGGCACTGTCGAGTTCTATACCGATCATCATGTTCATGCTTAGTCATTAAAGCTCGGAGCACACTCAACGCCGACCTACGTTTCAACGGCGCCTCTCGCAATGACTGTTCAACCTAAAAAAAAAAACAATAATATAAATAAATATGTTCGATAAGTCAAAAAGAATATAATAAACATGACTCATGCTTGATATAAATAGCTAGCAATATACATATTTGGAAAACAAGGAAGTACTTGTTTAAGAAGGGTTCCGGCAAGAAAGTGTCTCATTATAAAGTCTTCTGTGAGTCTCAGCCTGGCAGGATCTGTGTAAAAGTAACAGTTATTCAGATAAACAACCAAGGGAGAGATCCATATGGTGTAATAGTTCAGTCTATCTATATCTAACTCTATGTATGTATAACTTATGGAGCGCAATTTTGACGCTTCTTTTAAAATCGAATGATGTTGTTCCAAACGAATCTCCAAGTCAACATTTTTGTTGGTATGGTGCCTTGGAGATTCAGTTATTTCGCTCAAATTGAATGTTAAATAACATTCAAATATAAGTGACATGTAATTCGCTTTAGTTAGATATAGATTCTGTACTGTGTATTTGTACTTATATCCTACCTTCATCGCCATCTCTCGATAATTTGTTCGCGTGTAACGGCAGATTAAAAGGTACAAAATGCTCATGAGAACAGATCGTTTGTAGAAATGTGAATTTGAAATCAAACAACGCTTTAGGATCGCAAAGTTTGAACTTGTCTAGATATTTCTTAATTTGTCGGAACACAAAACCTCGGTCCATGAATGATAGGCAAGACTGTAAGAGAAAGTACATTATTGTTATAGCGATAAACGTTTATAGAGCAAAAAACAATTTGAGATTGGTATTTCAAAAGTAACTTACTTTTAGAAAAGTAGCGAGATTCTTATTAAAAATATGAGTTTGCATTGGTTGCTGTAAAATATAAGATGGCTCCACAGTCGTTATCAATTTATCTATATTTTCTAAAAGATCAGCATGAAATCTTTCATGACGCGACATCTGAAAATTAAATATTGATATTGCACATTATTATGTCATTTTTAATATTTAAATCAGTCTAGCTGTCAATAAGGTTTTATGTCCATGTACTATAAACCAATGACGAGACATCTAAAAAAATAAACATAGGTATTACATATCATTATGTCAAGTTCAAGATTAAAATCAGTATACCTGTCAATAGGGTACGATTTCATGTATTGTAAACTAATGACACTTTGACTAAAAATATGTAGTTTGAATATGCTAAAACAATAAATACTAACCTACAGTGCATTCCGAATTTCGTCCTTATTGCTACTCTACGAAAAACTAGCCAGGGTCACGTCATATACCTCATTGGCTGAGAGTACAAAGTAGCTAAGGTACATATGCTAAAGGGGGTTCCCTTTTACCGACTATGCAGACACGTAATACTCACTTTAATTCTTCCAGTATTGATAAGATATTGCGCCATACTCTTTGTAATGATGTCGAAGAAGAATCCAGAATACTGCATGAACTTGTTGCCCAACAAAAAGTCTGGTTGGTTGGGGTCGACAAACATGTGAAGTGGCGCCGTCAACATCGTGTGGAGTTTGAATTCGACGCAGTTGAATACGTACTGGGGACAGAAAAGGCTTAAGTTAACATTTATTTTTATAAAAATAATAACATTATTTAGTAGTGTTCGAATACAGCACTTATAAGTCTTGTCTAGTCTATAGCGTCTTAGGAGAACACCTTTCAATAAATTTTATGTGATTACGTTAGGCTCTACCCTTTTTAAATAGCGTCGCAAACCATACCACCAATATTTATTATTGCTAGAGATGCCTACAGCAATTTTCAACAGATTGTTGTGATTCGCACAATTCTGGGAACTAAAGTAAATGAAGTCTTACCTTTACATAGCTATCAAGAAGATCCTTTCTCCCATAATCATGTATCATATGCACAAAATGAACTATCAACTTGACAATCTGATAACCCATATCATGAGTGTAGCTTTTTTCTACAGTCTGCAAAATAGACAACAAAATATACAAATATTTTTAGTAGTAATAAGAGTGTAAAATATGTATTGATATTTATTTACCATTAGCTCAAAAAGTTGATTCATAATAGTCGGCAGGAAAGCGATAAGCGAGCTCAACTTAATCGCGTGCGCAGCTTTGAGCGCATTGCATACGTCATTCCACGGCGGAGGGGATGGCGAAGTGGGGGGTGAACTGGACTTTATCAGCCTTTCAGCTTGATTAAATAAGTTGTGTAAATGAGCGTCCCTTGTAGCTACTGTAGAGTCTAATACTAGTTGACATCGGAACAGTTGTTTTTCGCCTTCGACCCATACAACTTCTGGTCCTGTGTTCTGTAATAACATAAATATTTTTTTTTGTGTAATCTAAAGTTTCTTGGTATATTTTTCTAAGTATCGTTTTGTGATGTTTGTTTCTACTACATCTCATATTTCTCTCATTGCATCAGTGTTTTCATATTGCAGAGAAAAGATAAAAATATTGCAGATTTAAATATTAAAACTACATACCCCTTTTCCCAAACCAAGTGGCTGAATGGCTAAATATCCAGACGGCAAATGTGTTGCGATGGGTAAATTCACAACTTCGTCGACCAACTTATCGTTTTTCAACAAAGGTACCCACGCGTATCTGTAACAGAGACGATGCAATCAATATGACGTTTATCGAATGGAATAATTGTATTAGCTCGTCAATGGACACTTCTGAATGGACTCGCCCGATAGTGTATTGTTTGGGATAAACAATAGAAGGATATCATTATTATCAGTGCTGGAACTGGGTTTGAATCCTTCACGTGTGTGAAAGGCACATTTGATTTTAGGTACACTTGACTTTCGACCTTACTGCTACAGAAATATGGTTTAAAGTTATATCAGTAATCATTTAGAGTTAAAATAAGTCATGAATGAGTACGATAACTGTGTTTATACTTCTAACGATACACTTCGTATTGAAACAGAATACTATATAATATTTACCCGATACAAGTTTCCACATTAGCATCATTTTTCTTAGTCAGGTCGCACGATATGTGGTGGAAAGTAAATAGCAAATGATGCTGGGGTGTTAACGTAGCTGGGAGACGGATCTTGGCCTCGTCACTCCACGTGGGGTTAGCGTTGTGGTGTAATACTGAACAGCGGTATTGTGACGTCATGCCGAATCTTCCATATACCACCTAGAAAGATATTGTGAATATTATGTATATAATTTGGACGTGGAAAAGTGTTCTGCGAGCCCTATATTCCTGATCTGGGATATGTCATCGTTCAGTATTTAGAACCAAATGATCGTATCTTTCCCAACATTTACGAAATGTTACATATGCATTTTTTATGTTCATTTTCATGTTCGTGTGCTAATACACGTAGGTTTTAACAATAGTATCAGTTTACTACAGGAAATCCGACTGTTTCAATTTTTTTTATCAGATAGGAAATCGCCTTGATAGGGAAAATACTAATTTTGGCAAGAAATACGTTGTCGAATATTCCGTAATACGTAAATGTAAATTAATGATTACTACGGCCAATTGGTTCAAACATATCGCAAAATTATCGACTGTATTATATAAGATATATGGTTCACCTTGGAATACACATTTTGTATATTATCTACCTAAAGGATATTAATTAGTATGAAAGACTTTATATTACCCGAAGTGATTTAGTTTCTCCCGTATCGCTATCCCTCAACTCGATAGAACAGGCAATATTTCTTGCTCTCGCAAACATTTTCTGAGATTCGAAATTCAAAGCTAACGGTCGCACATACAAATGGTGTATGTATGCTGCATACGGTTGTTCCGGTTCCACGTTCAGTGTTGCCAGCTCTACTGTGAGTGGCGAAGTAGGCGGTAGTGGAAAAGGTTTTAATGCGGCGTATGAGTTCGACATACAATCTGAAAAAAGAAATCGCAAAGTCAGACAAGAATATTCACATAGAGAATTTAATTTCGAGTTAAAAAAATTCAAGTGTCATTACTTGGTACTTGTTCGTTGCTTTGATGAATATTAATACTGAGCCAGCCAGGTATCACAGTTAATTTAGACATTTTCTCCGACTTGCGGTAGTCCGACAATATTTTTAGCAGATCATCGTCCGACATTTTGTTGGGCTCTTGCCGATAAATCGCGGGGAATTCCGGTGTTAAATCCAAGTCGTTACTATACATTCTGAAAAAAGACGCATTTTTGCAATCATCTGAAAAAATGAATCTTATTCAAAGATAAGTTAAGTTCAGATTTTTACTTGTACAAAGGTTTTGCCGCCCAAGCGAATGGCATCCTGTAGGTCCCCACGCGGTTTGCATAAGCCTGAACATTTTTGTGTACTTTGAGCCCAAGTCTCGGGTCTTTGGTAGCCTTGAGGTACGGCTCCAGGACCTGACTCACGTGACCTTGCAAGATTTTGTCGATTTTCACCACCAGGAACAAGTCCGGATGAGGATTGTTTACAGATATCAACACCTATAATATTGAGAACAAGTTAGTGTTTTGCCTAGATTAAAATAAATTATGTAATTTTGGACCTTATTTATTCAAATTGATGTTGATGTAATACCTGTCTTTTCGATCGAAACCATTCTTCCGGTATCTGATTAACGTCTAACTTAACATCGTAACTAAAATTCTCAACTAATGACTTTGTGCACTCCGTATCCTTGACTAGATCTCTGACGGCTTCGTGATTGAGGTCGAAGTGGAAGTTCTCTGACAGTTTCTTGCCACTCCTGGCGTCGTACAGCGCTAAGTACGTGTAATAAGGTTCTACTTGACACAACAGTTCTTTATCGCCGTCTATCGGCGCTTGTAACCTAAACTTTAAGCTTTCACATTTGAGCAAAATTCTTTGGCCGAAGTGTTCTCTGTAACGATAAAACAAAATACCGTTCAGCATAGTTTATATTAGATACTCGTGACAGTTTTGCCGTCCAAAAAAGTAATAATAACGTTTTTATAGCTTGAGGAATGTGGGTCTTGCTGAAATAGTTTTATTGTTACGACGACTTAGCTAGACGAAAAAAACAAAGCGCCGAGGTATGCGTAACTTAGGTCGCTTTCACTGGGGAAAACTGCGGTATAGGAAGAAAAATATAATAGTTACGTACTTGAATGGTTCGAGCTGAGGTTCAGGAGAGGGGGCCCGTTTGTATGGCATGCTGAAGATGTTGTATCGACACTCATTGCGCGCGGCTGCTATCGACATGTCAGTTTCGCGGGAGTATCGCATCAGAAGCGGGTTCATACTGTGTTCCAGACCCTTCAGAGTGCCGTATGTGGGAGGTGGGGGTTCCGCTGTTAGGGACACGTCGGCATCTGGACAATTTATATTTATATTACGAGAAAAGCCAACATTAACAAGTAAAATATACTTTTTAATAGTTCATCTACCTTACCTTTATCTAACGCTTCATCACTCTGATGTCCTTCTTGGCTATCCTGATTTTTCTTCAAAGCTGCTTTAAAAGCATTGATCCAATCGACTACATCTTCCTCATTCTCAGCTGCAAACGTATATCCTTTGCCACCAGCCATGCGCAGCTCGAAACAATACCTACCCCTTTTGGGATTCTGTAAAGACATACGAATACTTTACAACCATGAAGACTAATGGACCTCATTGTTTAGTGCAGTTTACGACGTAATTAAATAATGAGCAACGTCTATATTTAGACTTCCTCGTATACGGAAACAAAAGTTCATTATTAGCGTTATGCAATGGTAGATAAAGCCTTACCCTAACAACATCAGAACAAAAGTCCATTACGATAGTGAGCTTTGTGTCCGTCTTCTTATCATCCTTATACACTTCGAGTATGTAAGTGCCATCGGCCTCTCTAAGCATTGAGCAATAACGTTTCTTAAACGACTTTGAAGCAAGGTTACTGAATATCCTATCTGAGCCGATTTCGGGTCCTTTGAGCAAATGCCCTTCTTTGGTACCGAGGTCCAGTTTTGCTGCCTGTGTTTCATTATCACTCTCAGTTTCGGCGTCGATATCATATACCTCCTCCGGAAACTTGTTTTCTATAGGTCTGTACAAGAAAAGATAGTGGTAATGGTGTAGATAACAGTATCAAGTACTAAGAATAATGTATGAATTTGCACAGCATGGTTCTTTGAAATAATGAATCAGGAAAATCCTTGCGTATCGCGATATCGGTTGTAAGTTGTACTTAGCGCGAATTCGCGATACGAGTGTAAATTATTTTTCATAGCGAACAAGTAATGATACAGACTTATACATTTTTACATAATCTAACTAAAGGTACTAATATTAAAACTGAAGAGTTTGTTTGGTTAAAGGCGCTAATCTCAGGAACTAGTGGACCGGTTTAAGAAATTCGTTCTGGGTTAGTTAGTCATTTACCTAGAAAGGATGTAAGCTAATTTTTATCCACGTGCGCGGAGTAATTCCAACTGGACGCGTGTAAAATCACTGGCGGAAAGTAGTATTTAATATACTTAGATACTGAATTAAATTAAAAAAGCAAGTTTTGGATGGCCTAAACTTTAGAAAAGGTCGTCGCGACCGGTGCTAGATTTTACGTCAGATAAACAAGTTATGTGATAGAAATAAAAAAAAGACAATCGTAGGATTATACTCCACGACAAAAGAGAAAGCATCGCGTCTCCTTCATTATCATATTATGTGACTTATTTAGACTTAATTCAGTACGATTTGGAAGGAAGTCCTTTCATCCTATGTTGTGCAATCAGTGGGACGTGACTCACGGATCAGATATGAGAGCATAATGCTCCGGCCTTGGGAATATAGCGCATAACTTTTGTTGCCCATACAATGTTCATTGCCATGCAAAGTATGTTAATTATCACTACTAATGAGCATCCAACTGTTTGCTACAATTTTAACACATCGCATGCAACCGGCTTTCGTTCGTTTTAGATGCGCAATCGATAAATGAATGCATTTCAATGATATGCAAATGTTATCTAATTTGAAATCATGGTTATTGTATTTTATGAATATTACGTGTATTGGCAATGCTAATTACCTAATTTAAGTTGTTTTTCTTACTCGTTAATATCAACCATGAAAAAAGGAGAAGTGTGAATTTTTTAGCAATAAATTTTTAAATTACTTGGCAACTATTAAATTAATAACACACACGTGTTACCTAACAAGCTTTTAATAAACCGCAATTTACAGATTGTAAATTGAATAGAAATTAAGTATTAAAACATGACGATAACAGCTGATCGCCGGCAACATAACGCGATACACAAATTAAATGTACTAAAATTACGAGGATATTTTTACTATCAGTTCCATTTTTAGAGAGCAAAATTCGTAAAGCGTTCGTTTGCAAGGGGATTCCTCAGACAGGATTTAATCCTGTATAAACATTCTAACTGAGTTTTATTTATTGTGATTTGTGTGCAATATTTGGCACAGATACATGGATAGAAAAGAAGGTGACTTAATGCTAAGGAGGACATGTGAACTCATTAATAGTTAGTTTCCTTTAAGGATCTATTTCTGACTGTAATGCTTACCTAGGCAAATTGAGATAGGTGCCAGCATAGCTACTGAACTTGTAATGTATGAGATTCCAACTGGAAGCATAGCTGAGAAGTGCCTGTCTTGTGAGCAGAGGGCAGGAGGCTGCTGTCCTCACATCTGGCACTGCTGTGGTGACTGTCCTCCAGCGACGTGGTAACACTACACTCTAGCAGATAATACAGAACAAATAATTAAGAAGGACTATTCTTGAATTCACTTAGGGACAGTTGCATCATTTAGCTATAACAATAACCAGCCGTATATTTGCCACCCATTGGATAAATCAGTGATTTGACTATGGAAATTGGTTCAGTTATTTTTATAGTTAAATGGTGCAAATTACCATTCTAATAAACAAGAAAACAACAATAATAAACTTGAAAAATACATCTCTTTTTTCAACTACTATCTATCTCTGTACAAAATTCTACCTTACTAAGTTTAGACGTTATGATGTGAAAGCATAACAAACAAACAAAATCACTTTTGTATAGGTCATAAGAATAGAAGGGTACTAGGTCAAAAGTGCAATAAACCTGCATTTGATAAGACAATTCCATAGTACAGGAATTGAGGTTTTCCTGTTCTTCATAAAACCAAACATTGCAGGTTTCTCAACTGCATTTTATTTTGTCATCTGACATTTAAGCATGACATTTAAATCATTACATAAAACATTATTAGTAAAAAATCCAAATTCACTAGCCTCAATTTAGTAATATAAATTTTGCTCAATACCTCATATGTTATGATTATGAAATAGTGCATGTATTTTAGCTATTAATTGCATACATATTTCTTCAGACCTGTGACTAAACAAAAATTGAAGTAGTAGTGTTTTATCTATTTACAGGAGATACTTAGTTTCCTCACAATCACTTATGTTCATCATATCCTTAGCCTTTTCCCAACTATGTTGGGGTTGGCTATGAGTCTAACCAGATACAACTGAGTACCAGTGTTTTACTG
Source organism: Helicoverpa assulta (assembly GCA_963856015.1). NCBI lineage: Eukaryota > Metazoa > Arthropoda > Insecta > Lepidoptera > Noctuidae > Helicoverpa > Helicoverpa assulta. The sequence continues at coordinate 5,317,459 of CAWLCW010000008.1, forward strand.
TCTTTCACAGTTATCTATGTCCATTTTTCTTAAAGGTTTAAATTCTACTTACGGAGACATCATCAGTAGGATACAACAGTATGTCCCTCAGTGGGTCATTCAGTAGCAAGGTCTTGTTGTCTTGGATGTACTGTTCAAAGTCTAGTGCTGTACATTTTTTGGCTATGATATTCTGCAACAAGGAGATTTTATAACATGAAGGTACTTTATGATTTCCCTGTAAAGGACAATCAGAAGGTTATGAAGCAAATGAGTACATACTTATCTATCATGAGTGTAGTTGGCGGGAAGTACTGTTTGTACTACAATATTGAAGTAAACTAATATTTGATTGTGGTAGTTTTCAGTACAATTTTAAATGCATTTAAATTAAATTGAGTTCATCTATGTACAGATTTTATTTATAAAATTTACCATTAAGCAATTAAATCTGGAGTAAATAACACATTTGAATTAATATAACGACAGGACTGTGCTTTCTGTCATAAGAAATATTTGGAATTCTATAAAAATATGTTTGATAGTTGGTTTAAGAAAGCAGTTAAAGATTGATTTGTGTGAATTGGACTTGCATCGGTCTTGCATTTTATAAATTAATAGGATGATTGTATTCCATTTGGTTGAATAAATAAATTATTCAATGTCATGTTTTTTTGAACATTACAAAATGTAGATTATGTTTTTTAGTTTAATTATTATGATGCTGTTCCAATATGTTTAGATATGATTGATGCTCAATGTCGTTCTTACGATGTTTACAATATTGACTAGCTAATGTTATGTAAATATTGTATGGCATACAGACTGGAAATGTAATACATAAATGTTAAAGCTGATATTAAGTGTCACTTAAGCCATTAATTTTGTTGTAAATAAAGTTTTATTGTTGGAACATACTACTCTTTTGGCATAGAATATAGTTATGTCTAAGCATGCCATTAGAAATGGTAATTCAAATAGAAAGTGTAAGAAAATTTCTAACTAGAAAAGCTTTACGTTTACCGAGTATATACAGGAACGGGGTTGCCTAATATTTTCAATTGTTTGATCACTAAACATAATTAAATTTGCGTAAAAGCTTCATTCATGTTATTAGCTATTTACCTCATATTCTGCGCCGTTCTTTTTCACCTTAGAATTGACCGGAGGCATGGTGCAACAATTTCTACTTCTTCACACAATATATTCACGAATTCACATTTATTTACTCCAAAAGACCGAAATGTTTACATTTTGGAAAAAATCAATCTTTTCTCATTTAGGAAACGCCGAAAACCGCAATCGCAATGGAGAACGAAGATGCGAAACACCGTACGCATGGGGATTGATGGGGATGCAACTGAAGTACAATAATTTTCTGAGGTTTTTTTTTAGAAATGCGCCATCTAGTGACGGATGCCCCGTAACTTGGGTATTTGTACTTCGTTTTAGTCACTAGATGTCACTGCACCTTAGACCGATATTTCATCGATTTAATAACAAATCTAAAAAAAGTTTTGTGATTAGAAATATTAACAAATATTGTAATTAAATAATTTTATGATTTATTTTTAATTCTTTTTTATCTATGAGGACGTCTTAGTTAATCACAATAATCACACTACTTGAAACCACTTGAAACACTGACGATTGACATTGACAGTCGACCATACTTTTAAATTAAACCGTTTTCCGTTTTCTAACGTGTTGGTTTATTCTGAGTGTTATTTTCTGGTTTTTTTATTACGATTGTTGCGTGTTCCTGGACTCTGATACTGACTGCTTCTGTGATTGACCTGGCTTCGTATTTTGGACCTGTGATCTACTGCATTTTCATTGACCCGGCTTTGTATTTTGGAACCTCGATCGACTGCTTTTACATTGACCCGGCACCGTATTTAGGACTAGAAAATGCGTCCAGTGGATCGTCTTAGGGGCGGAATGCCATCAACGTCAAGATATAAGTGCTACTTTGATTGTGACAATGACGGTAAGTTCAAAACTTTTAACTTTATAATGCACGTAATTTATCTTTTGCTGATAGGCTGCACAATATCCATTATTGTCATCCGTGCAATCTGTGGTCATCATAGTCCTTGAGTCATCAAAAATCTAAGATGCACTACCACACACACTCCTGTCCTGACCCTACACAAACAATTGAAACTGCACATTAACTTTTATATCCAATCAAAAGACTCGGAATCTACGTATAAGACAAAGCCCGCTCTAGACGACCCTCTGACCAAATAACTTCATCAGGTTTTAAAACTATGATTTTACAGTGGCGTAGCATGGGATTCCGCCGCCCGGGGCGCAGGTATATTTAGCTGCCGGTCAGTGGGTAGTCTTAGGGGCGAGCCCCCTTATTTAGGTACTTATTTAAATTCAAATGACTACAATTTAATAAAATTCTAAAGATGGTTTTGGCAAGAAAGAATTATTATTGATATCGACTCATGACCAGGTGCGGTCTCAGCCCATGATTTTGGGATTCACTAGGGTGCTGGAAGGAATACTTTCAGAAATTGTTACTGGCTCTCTTTGATATGTAGTGCAGCAGTGTGAAAATTTTAGCATCCTACCTAGGATTTTGTTGATTCATACACTAATGATCTATGTATAACTTTGTCGATTCATACAGCATGCAACAATATTTTTTGCAAACTAGGATATGTTAGATTTTCCTTTAAAGCTCAAAAAACATAAAGCCTTGTGTGGACTAAGCATTTATTGTCAAATTAAACGAAAAACAAGCAGATGTAAAAATTCAAGAGCGAGTCGAAAAATTTAGTACCCTGCCTGCCTGATAGGTTAGATCTTCTTTTAGTAGACAAGAAGTTATTGGGAGGTAGGCTAGAAGTATAGATAGATATCTATCTATCTTGTTGTATTTGTTATGGTGGTGGTGGTGGTATCTATACACACTATGTACACCATAACAAATTACAATTTAAAACTTAATAACTAAAAGGGGTGTAACAATGGGTGGTCTTATCGCTAAAAGCGATCTTTTACAGACAACCTTTAATGTATAGTGACTCTTCTCAAGAAAATTGTATTATGGGGTGGCATAAATAGGAACTGACAATGTAAAGGCGGCAAAAAATGCCTTTGCCTCTACTGTCAACGCTATCAGCTTCTACTTGGCTTGATGCTGCAGCTAGGCGGCGGTGCCGGCCCCTAGAGTAGCGCCACCCAGGGCCATGGCCCCCTCGGCACCCCCATGCTATGCTACTGTGATTTTATTTACTTCAACTGTGGTGTTCCTGTTCTAGTACTGCTAGACCTCAGCTATTATTTCTAGTGTTAGATTAATATTCAAGGATGGTATCACAGTACATTACTAAAATTTTATACATATGATGATGATATCTATTACGGTATTTTAATGAGAGTGAGTTGTTCATGTATAAAAACTTCTTGATTTCAGGCCCATTGCACCGATTTCCTAAACCTGAATACCCACATTTGGAAAAGTTTAACTCGTGGAAAAAAGTACTAGATAAAGCTTTACAAGAGAAAGGCGACATCTACATTTATAACCAAATTCGATTTTGCGACAGACATTTTGAAGAGTGTTACCGTTCAGCCAGTCACCGACTTACTCCAAATGCAATACCAACTCTAGGTACCTACTATTTAGATGTCTTATGTTATTTAAATCTTAATAGAAACAAAACCACATTTCTTTGCCTTCGCTGTAATAACAAAATTGTTCCTCAAATATTAAATAAAATTTTCTACTGAATAATCTAATCCTAATTAGAAGAAAATAAAATGAATATTATATACCAAAAATAATTGATGCAACATGCTATCTTCTAAGAATTAAATGAATATTGTTCTATATTCTACATAATTATACAGTAACTATAAATAATTTCATCCTTTTGCAGATTTATCTACATTACCAGTTGGTCAAACTCTTGAAGGTCCATCGGGACATGTCGAGGCAGACATGTCGAATTTATTAAACATTTCGCAAGATAAACTTGCTGTCATTGAGCCATCCAGCTCTACCCACTATCATAGTGATGTACAGAATGCATTACAGACAGCTGAACGCCCTAAAGGTAAATATTTTTATTGACAATTGACCTTTGACTTGTAACATTAGGTTTTTCTTTCCATCATCAGGATTCCAATTTGTTTCCACTGTAGGGTCATAAAACTTCTTGCAGAGAGAGAGAGTGGGCATTTAAGCGTACATAGGGAAATAAGGACAGAGAAAGCGACTTTGTTTTATACTATGTAGTGAAGCCTATGTGTTATTACATTTTTTATAAGCTATATTACTGTAAAGTTTCATCTAAATCCGTTTAGTAGTTTTCGCGGGAAAGAGGAACAAACATCCTCACAACATTTATAATATTAGTACTAGTATAGGATTATTTCATACTAACTGCGTCCCGCGGTTTCACCCGCGTATACCGGAATAAAAAATAGCCTATGTCTAATTCCAGGGTATAAGCTATCTACATACCAAATTTCATCCAAAGCCGTTCAGTAGTTTTTTCGTGAAAGAGTAACAAACATCATCCAAACTTACAAACTTTCGCGTTTATAATTTTAGGTAGGATTATTTCCGCACTTGCAGGAATCAATAAATGTAAGACAATAACAAATCTCCGAACTTGTAAACCTGAATTAAATGGATTAATAATAATAACTTGATATAATCCTACAACTTATGTGTCATAATAATTATTCATCCAAATAGCTAGTTCTAACCATCCATACCATTTTTTTTCGTTGGTAGAAAAGGCCCAAAAATGTATGGAGTCTGAATGATCTTCTTTATATCCATTTTTGTTTACCCATAAAATCCCCATAAAAAATATTTATCAAGCTTGTATCTGCTGTTGTAGGGAAGTCTCCACTTTTTGTATCTGTTCCTCGAAGCCTACCTATTCCAATCTCTGGTCATAATATAATAACAGAACAATATTATGTAACATATTTTTATCACAATTCTATTAAAACTTTGTGTAACACTATTTCTTTGATCTGAGGTGTAACATAATTTAAATTACAGGTTCTAGGAAAAGAGGGACTTGTCAATATTTAAAACGAGTCGTCACCTCCAAAGAGAAGGAGATAATAAAGTTAAAACAGAAAGTATTGAAGCTGAAAAAGAAATATAAGGAACAAAATAACAAGAAACTCTCTGCAAGGAAAATTTCCACATCAAAATCATTTTTGAAAGAGTTAAATAAAATGCCTGCAACAATAAAAATATTTACTTCCCTCCAAATGAAATGGAAAAAGAAACCACGAGGCAGGCGATTTACATTTAACGAAAAAATCATGGCATTGACCATTTACAAACAGAGTCAGAAAGCTTACAACCTCATGCGAAAAATGTTTGTCTTGCCATCAAAGCGCAGCCTACAAAAAATGTTGAGTAAATTTGAACTGAAACCAGGCTTCAATCCTGATATATTTAAAAATTTAAAAGCTACAGTAGCAAAATTGCCGGCAGAAAAAAAGTTGGTCAATTTACTGTTTGATGAGGTATCATTGGCTCCGGGTGTTTTTTACAACCCTGCCCTAAAACAGATAACTGGTTTTGAAGATTTTGGGCACAGACAAACAAAAAAACTCGCAGATCATGCCTTGGTCTTTATGATCAAGGGTATAAAAAGCAAAGTGAAACAACCTTTATGCTTTTCATTTTGCCAAGGTGCCACGAAAAAGGACGATTTAAAGAAGCTGATCAAAACAATAATAAAAGAAATCTCCAATACTGGATTGATAGTTATTGCCACTATATGTGACCAATCAGCCACAAATATTTCTGTGATAAAAAGTCTTCAAGAAGACACAAAACGCAAATATTTACAAGAGGGTAATGAATATAGGACCCAAGCCTTCGAGTTTGAAGACCAAAAGGTCTTCCCATTATTTGATCCTCCACATCTTTTAAAGGGAATGAGAAATAATTTACTCGCCAAACATTTGAAATTTGTACAAGATGGGAAAACAAAGTATGCAAAGTGGGAACATTTGGAGATGCTGTTGAAGTTAGATGTTGGGGATGATGAAATTAGGCTTGTTAATAAATTAACAGAAAACCATGTTAATAAAGAGAAAATTCCAAAAATGAAAGTGAAATATGCTGCACAAGTTTTCAGCCAAAGGGTATCATCAGCATTGAGATTCTTAGCAAGTAAGTATGCTTTTTATTGTTCTCATTATTTTCTCTATATTTAAAAAAAATTGCTATTAATTTACTAAATTAGATTTTTATTTTTAATTTACATGTTTTTAACCATCTTCATTCTCCACAGACAAATTAGAAAGTTCATTATTTTTCTTTAAAATAATATTAGATGTCCTGGCTACATTTATAAGTTCAAAAATATTTAAAAACAAACAATTGAGATGCTATTTCTCTCGATAAAATTCAAAATAAAAATACAATTCATATCTAATAATTTATCTAAAATTGGCTATGTCAATATTTAAGATGCATAAGATATATTGTTGGAATAACATTATAAATTGAAATGAAATAATAAATTAAAATTATCATATTGAAATAAAAATTTGAGACATTATGAAACTACAAAATATAGTTTAATGTTGGTTTCTTACTAATTATATTTACACCCACAACTATTTACTGAACCAACTGATAAAGACGCACAGTAAATCGTTACTGCCACTTTAAAGTTTGTAAGTTTGTGCCTTTTCGACACAGCCGTGAGGCACACCGTTTAATTTTTTAATTAAATTTTTGTATTTTTGTTTTTTTATTGTGTCCCCTAATCTGGGTCGAATAAATGTATTTTCTTTCTTTTTTCTTTAATTTCGGTCCACAATAGCAAAAAAGATTGATATGAACTGTATTCTAGTACTTATTTAATATATTGTTTCAGAACACAACCTTCTTCCGGCGGAGTGCGAAGAAACTGCTGATTTTCTACTCATTATGGACAAACTATTTGATTCTTTCAATGGACATTCATATACAGGTGATCCAAAAATTTTCAAGGGGTGTGTAATGAATAATTCTCCTCATTTTAGATTATGGACAGAGGTAGTTCCTATATTGGATTCAATGACTTTTAAAACTATAAAAAAAAAACGGGATGGTACAGAAGAAGTAAGATATGAAAAAGTGCCATCCCTTCAAAATTGGATCCACAATATTAAAACGTTTAAAGAAATGTGGGAGTTTTTAAAAATCAAATATAAAGTTACTAGCCTTTTAACCAGAAATTTCAATCAGGACCCTCTTGAAAATTTTTTTTGTAACATTAGAAGTAATGGGATACGAAATGTTAATCCCTCGTGCCTACAATTTATTAATGCGTTCAAAACTTTGTTACTTAATAATTTAAATTCGCCCCATTCTGTAAGTGCCAACTGTGAAAAAGATGAAAATAAATCACTGCAATCTTTCAAAGATCTTCTTGCTGAAAAACAAAACAATGAAATTGAATTGGTTAGTGGTGATTTTCCTATTGATTCTTTAATTAATACAATGAACCAAATTAAATGGAATGACTCGATTTTGCATGCCGAATCAAAAAAATATGTAGCAGGATACATTGTAAAAAAATCGAAATGTAAAGTGTTCAAAAAATGTGGAACATGTACTAATGATATATTAAGAAAGGAAATTGATTTTGAATCATTTAATTATGAAATAGATTATACGAAAAAATCCTTATTTAATGCATGTGATGATTTTATAAAATTATTAAATGAAATATATTATATGATTGTTGCATGTTTACGAGATTCACCTGAAATAAAATATCTGAAAGAAAAAATGAAATTTTACATCAATTGCCATTGTGATTTTAGTATAATTACTTGTATAGTTCATAAAAATAAATTAATTGATTTTATAATTAATATGTCAATTAATTTAATCATTCACAGTTGGTGCACCGGGGTTAATAGAATAATTAACGGAAAAATAACAAATTTCGATGTAAATGATGAAATTAAGTTACAAGCATTTAAATATTGTAATACACATAAAAAAAGGAAATAAAATATACTTAGCCGATAAATGTACTCTTTATCTTTTGTTTTTTTATTATCTCCCATAATATTATTGACTAGACTAGAAGTTGGAAACTGAAAACTGGAAACTGGAACTGGAAATTGAAATCACTGTTTTAAATTCAATTTACAGTAAATTGAATTTAAAACAGTGATTTCAATTTTCAAATTTAAAAACATATTTAAGAGAACTCTTGAAAAGCGCCATCTACCCTAACCATACATGAAGTAACCACGCCATCTTGTGACGGGGGCCCGTTAACTTTCACGCTAGTAAGTTGTTTTGAACGATGAGTTGCGTATCTATCTCTATATAGTAGTGTATTATCTATGACCGTACGAACGAACGAAACACAGCGGCGACGTCCGACAAGCGAAAATGACAAATTGACTTTGACAGCCGTAAGCAACCGACAGTGGCGACCTCGACCTCTAAAATTCAACTAAATGAGTAGCAGAAAACACTGCTTACAAAAAAATCCCTTGTTTCATTTATCTTAAGATTTGTACTTAAGAAGTGTTAGAATTTTTAGACAAAACTGGTAGTGTTTTATTAATTATATCAAAGTCTCTTAGAATAAAAATTGTGACCTCGCGGAACGGGTTTCTGTGTATTTCCAAAATACTAGTAAGTAACTAAATTAAATTCTATTTCTGCTGGCTTATTCGCTAACTTTCCGATTTTCAGATGTCAACTGGCCTCAGTTTTCATCCGAACTTTGATGTCAACCGATAAGTTCAAAACATTGGTATTCTGTATCGCATGAAGTGGATATCGTTACACGGTTGCTGACGCCAAAACTACGATGACAACTTGACAACTCTATTTTTTTATCGACTATTATACTGCTAAGTAGGAAATACCCTATTAGCATTACATTACTACGTTTGAGAGAACGCTTTATTTTCAGCGTGTTATACATTTAAAAATAATCTGTGGCGGTAAAATTCAGTATTTGCTTTCTATTGTGTGTGAACTTGGTGTCTAAAGTTCCGTGTGGATGAACAATATTTTAACTGAGAATATTGTGAGTATTGTAGTTATTGTAAATTTAACAACGTAAATAATATTTTGATACGTAGATTCCTACGTTTTGCATGCAAAATAAAAATTGGTATACTATTTTATTATTATTTAGGTTTAAAATGCTAACATACACTTTCATGATGGATTTTGAGAGGAAGGAAACTTTATGTACTTGAGTAGCTCGTCCCATACACTGAGAGCATCGGTTACCTCATGTAGGCACTCACTAAATAAAAGTTGAGACATGTTGCAAATTAATGAGGAGTTCCTTTGGTATGATCCGTTTGCATAAAAGTTTAGGACTGCCAATATCTATACATAACAAAATTTGATGTTACAAAGTTTATCATCATATTATTATTAGTCATCATCATTTCAGAGTGTTTATGAGTAACATTAATTTATGTAATATTGGTATTTATTTTACTTTTAACGTTATACATTCTTACTTTTAGCTCAATTGCAACAGCAGTGTTTTGTTGAGCATGTTGCAGAAACGGACGTAACTCTGCCGAAACTTGCTGAAACCCTTATTTGTTGATACGAAAATTTGCCATGAATTCCTTCTCCCGTAAATCCAGAGAATTATTGCAATCACGCAGACGACGTTTCTGGATTCTGGATAAACTTCGTTTTGTCTCTTATTCCACAAATGCCAGCAAAAATACACGCGACATTTTTATTCCACACAAAAAAAGATAAAACAAATTAAAATAATACAATTAAAAATAACACTATCAAAAAATAAAGGAAACGACTCAGGGTTTGTATTTCTATTGGATTCGCAAAATTAGAGAAATCTTATATGTCTGATGCTACTATATAGTATAGACATCCCAGTGATGAGGCATAAAACACTGCTATTTGTAGTGTATTTCAAAAAATTACAGTGGCCATCAATTTGATGTCCACTGAGCTTACGGAATCGCAATCTAACGTTTATCGATACAGAAACAGCTGTCAAAATGAGTCATGGTGGATATCAGCCTGTGTCGATGCTCATGACGTCATCTCAGATGGTCACTGGCGTTAGCGAATAAGAAAATAGCTGTTTGACAATTTACTGATGTACACTTTACCAAATGATGATATCTGCGAGCTGTCAGTGGAGTTAGCGAATAAGGCTACTGGCCTCATTTCCCCTTTATTTTCTATACAGTGACTTTATCTAGAGTAATTTTTAGTATCGGTTATCGGACCTAAAACAGTTAGGCAAGTGCTACAAGTTTTGGTTATCACGGATATCATAATAAACTGGTAACTCCGAGAAATATACTTCAAGATGTCTGCTTACATTAGTTCCATTGGCCACCGCATGACCATCGCATTCTACTGCCGTGGTAGTCGACAACAGCAACAGATCTTGCGAAAAAGAAAAACCGTTTTGAATGTATTGTTACATGTTCCGCTTGCTCGTTAGCAAAAGAAATGGGGAGGTCCTCCTAAAAAGGAGATGGCCAAATTTTCATAGTAAAAAAATCCAGAATCGACAGCAACGAAATGGGTACCAATGGGTTCATTATGATTGGAACTTTGATGGAAGGATTTATCGATGGAAGGATTAGACCTTTGATGGTGCCAAAAATTCCAGCCTGAAATCCATGGGTGTGGGGTATAGGAGCTATACCTATTTTCACAGAAATAGGTTATGTTGAATTTATGTTGATTTTAAAGATTATTTACATGAAGGACCATAAATAGTGTTGTAAACTGACGGTCACATACGATAAGTGACCGTCATTTAATATTAAATGACCGGTCACATTGGACATTTATTGTCAGACTGGTCAGGTATATTAAATAAGTATTTTTTACTTGGTACAGTTATTATTTTCGTCTCAAGCAAATTAAAAACATGTGAAATAATACCTATTGCCTTTCTAAACCAACATAGTGCATAGATAACCTTTTAAAAAGATAGACTCTCAAGTACGTATTTATTTTTATTGATGTATACTGACAAATCATTAATCATAGAGTGTCGGCGAAATCTTTTTTTTTTTTTTATCGACGTTAAAAATCATCAAATGACCCCTCCCGCTGTGGGTTAGCAGCGGTGAGGGAGTGTCAGACTCTTACTGACTAAAAACCGTCGTGTTCCGTCGTAGGCCTTTTATGTACCAGAGCCGCGGTAACTCTCTCGAACAACCCGCAGCCCCGGCAGGCCTTGGCCCAACTGGGCACCTCTGGGGTTGCTGACATCTCTTTGAGGAGCGCGTGGAGCAACGCGCGCCGTCGACACGGGTCTGTCGTCTAAGTAGACAGAGGGACGATGAGCCACCCGAACTCACCGCCCATAGACCCACACCTACGGTGGCCGGGAGTCATCTCGCGACACCCGGTGCCCGTGGTGTCTACCTGGTCCAGCACGGCGGCTGGGATGAGAGGTGCGAACTCTCTGGTGTTCCGCCTCCTCCTTCTCGAGCATGATTGCTTCGCAGAAGGAGGCGACGGCATCCCATTCCCTCTCGCCCCGGACCATGGCCTGGATCAGGGCCGGACGCGAGAGGTCGCCGCCGCCTAAAGCCTCGACGAGGACGCGGCGGTGCCCTTCCCATGCGGGGCACACCTGGACTGTGTGGTCCACCGTGTCCTCGGGGCTGTCCGCACAGTGGTGACACCCGCGCGCCTCCTCACGACCGATTCGGTGCAGGTACCTCCCGAAACAACCGTGTCCGGTGAGGACCTGCGTCATGCGGTACGTGAGGGCGCCATGACTCCTCCCGAGCCACTCCTCAAAGAGGGGACTTACCGCCACGATGGTGGCGTGCCCTGCACTGGGTTGCGACAGTCGCTCCCTCCAGGCCACCATGAGATCGCGCCGGAGCTCCACCCGCTGCGCGACAACTTGCCGCGGCAGCGGAGTTTCCCCCCGGCGCAGTGTCTCCTCGCGCCAGTCGTACAGGCGCAAGAAGACTCTCGCCTCCAGATCCCACGATGGCAGTCCAGCAAGTAGGCCAGCTGCTTCGCGGGAGATCGTACCCCCGGATTAGCCTAATGGCTATCACCTTTTGGGGCACGTTCAGGTAGTGTACAGCCCGCGGCCGTACCGAACGTGCCCATACCGGGGCCCCGTAAAGGGCCATGGACCGCATGACCCCCGCGTAGAGTTTACGGCAGGGGGCGTTTGGGCCTCCCAGATTGGGCAGGAGCCATTTGAAGGCAGCACCTTCCTTCGCCTTCTCCAGTTTGGGGCCTAAACGTCGGAAATGCTCAACGAAGTTGTCGGCTGTCGAGGACGAATCCTAGGTACTTCATCGCCCTCTCGACGCCGATGGGAATCCCCACCCCCCACCGTGACTTGGGAGCCTGAAGGTGGCGCGTTCCGAAGCCCATGAAAGCACATGGCCTCGGATTTGTGCAAGGTCACCTCCAGGCCCAGCAGCTAGATCCTCTCGATGATCGTCGCAACCCCGCGCGTCATTATATCGCCCGCCTCCTGGTGCGACCTCCCTTGTGCCAGAACCAGCGTGTCGTCAGCGTAGCAGACCACGCTGACGCCGCTAGGGAGGTCGGCGCGCAGCACCTAATCGTAGCCGATGTTCCACAAGAGCCGCCCCAGAACCGACCCCTGCGGAACACCGCACGACATCTCTCGCCGGGCGAAATCTTATCTTAAAGATCGATGAATGACATTTGGTTAGCTTCGATGATTCTAAAACTTCCGTAGTTTTATAAAATAAAGAAAGAAAAAACGTTTATTTCTAATAAATTCTATTTATATACAAAAAAAAAACGATTCTGACGTTGCTGACAATAAATGACAATAAGTGACCGGTCAAATTGGATAAATGTCCAATATGCTCGGTCAGATTAATCGGTCACATATAACGTGACGGTCACTTTACATCTCTAACCATAAACAATAAATTATTAACAATAGACATGCCAATAGTAATATCCCCATAGTTACAGAGTTTGCCTGGTTATTAAAATGTCTTGAGTTTGACCCCCACCCATTGCACTATTGACATGAACCACTCCAGATACGATTAAGTACCGACCTTACCTACTTGAAGAGGTTTCCCTAATATAGGTATGTAACATTCTGAACTGGCAAAGGTTAGGTAATTAAAAAAAAACTTAAGTTTTTTTTGTCAAATATTTTTTTTTTATTTTTAGTCACTATTCGCAAATTCGCATTAGTGAAAAGTTCTCGTCAATACGAATAATATAAGCCCAAACACGAGGTAGTTAATATTTACTATTGCCGAGTTCCCTTGACCTTCTCTCTTCTCCATCATCAGGTCAGCTCTAAACCTTCACTCGTGTATAGTGCTAACAGACAAACACCTGAGTGTAAAGTTTTTACCATATGCACAACTTCTAATGAACAGCAAACAGAAAAGTTAAGCTTTTTTATGTACCTACTAAAATCTTCATCGAAAAAACCTTGTAAAAAGAGAACCCCATGGTTTTTTTTAGATGATAATGAAATACTTTTTGTAATCTACACATTATACTGAATCCAACCATACATACGAAGTTTCTGTCGACTCTGGGTTTGTTTTTGGCCATCTCCTTTTATTTCATGACTAGCTGTTGCCCGCAACTTCGTCTGCGTGGGCAATATAGAATAGTCAAAATACTACTTATCCCGTAGGTGCATTCTTTCACGTGACAGTATAATTAGGATTAGCACTTAGCAGTCGCATAGATTCAATGATCAAGGTTGTGTTGTGGATGTGACCATTTATCTAAACAAAAGAAGTAAAGTTTGTGACGTTGTGAATATCTCTGGATCTAGTCAGCCAATTTGGAAAATTATTACGTATAGTGCGTAAGTAATTTTCACAGGAAACAGCTATAATCTATGTCTATATGCTTTGAGTCTGACAAAGCTGTCATTTGTACATTTTCTGCAGCTGCTGTGACTAATCAGAAGCCAGAAAGTCTGTCAGTCTTACCATGGATAATGTCTTGTAATGTGACTGGATTGAAGAGAACAGATAGGTAGTCGCTCCAAGCAAAACATTGGTACTCGAACAGATTCGGCGACTGGAAGCCAACACCAACATAGTTGGGGAATAGCTGGATGGATGATGAAATGAGTCATCATCATCAGCAGGCGCATAGGGTAGGATAGTTTCACTTACTCACTATGGTAAGGCTGACCCCAAATTAGGCGTGCGCGATCCTCGGGCGTGTGAGTAGCGCGGGCGTCGCGAGCGCGCTGCGTGAACATCGCGTTTTGCTGCCCTGCGGCATGTGTGAAGAGTGCAAGCGACGCGCTCGCGGCGAGCACGCGGCGCTCGAGTTGCGTTCTTACCCCTTCGCCCGCTATCCCCACCGCCCGCTAAACGCCTTAGCAGTTAAACGTCAAGGAGAGCGGCGCGTGCGCGCCGCGAGCGCGCTACAAATGCCGCAGGGCAGCAAAACGCGACGCTCACTCAACGCGCTCGCGACGCACGCGCGGCGCCCGCGCTACTCATACGCCCGAGGATCGCGCACGCCTAATGTGGTGGCCTAAGCCGGGACTCCACCGAAATGTTTGCATTAGTTCACGAATAGGCAAAATGTACGTATCTGAGAGAGTCCACTTCATGTGTTCGCACTTGAAACCTGCAGTTTTGCCAAGATTTTCAAAATGTACGCTCGCAATTTGTCATTTCTTGGTGGAGCCAGCAAATCAAAAGAAACATAAGTGTTGTAGGTATACTGTGCGTCACTACCGCACACTGCGAAAATTTCGCTCTTGCGGAGGACGTTTATATACCATATTTTGTGTCACACGTAAACAGGACGACAGTAAGTATCCACCGAAACACTTTCAAAGATCTGATGAACGAACAAATCAGACCTGACTTGGTCACCTGGGGCCAATCAGAGCTCTATGAAGCGATAATACGCTTTGGCTCCTACTGTTATTGTGGTTTCTGAAAATTTATTCACCTCATTCAACGATGAATGTAATTCTGATGGTACTATTAAGAACACTTGCTTAGCGCAGAAGCTGACGTTGGCAGGTCAACTCTTTTGACTTCTCGAATAGGATACCATTGGTTTTTGTGCAATGCACACCTGCAATGCATTCTGGATTAGGATAGGATATAGGTGGATAGGATTTGCAACAGAGAACAATTCTGTCTTTGTAATTGAATGATATCAAAAGTCGTGGTGGCCTAGTGGGCAAAGAACCAACCTCTCGAGTATGAGGGCGCGGGTTCGATTCCAGGTCAGGCAAGTACCTCGACAGTAAGTGGTGCTTCAGAGCACACTTCAGCGGCTTGTCGACGCGCCTGATGAGAACTGCGGGCGCCCTCTCATGGCTCCTCCCTAACATCGGTAGTCCCGGCGACCAATGCCGACGTTTATACGCCGGCATACTCAAAAGTATGGCACTCTACGGGGCCCCAATCTGGGCAGACTCACTGTGCGGTAGAGTGAACGCCGCTGCCATCCGCAGGCCACAAAGGGCCATTGCACAGCGGGTGTCGAGGGCGTACCGCACGGTGAGCTTTGCGGCGGCGTGCGTTCTGGCGGGTACTCCTCCCTGGGAGCTCGAGGCTTGGGTACTCGCCAGAGTGTACGACTGGACGGCGGGACAGAAGGCGCTAAACCGGCGCCCAGACCCGACAGAAAAAGAAGAGGTGCGTGAGGAGGCAAGGGAGGCAATAACTCTGCACTGGGCCGAAGATCTTGCCTCGGCAACGTATGGTCGCTGGACGCTGGATGCCATCGGGCCTGTCCTGAACGGCTGGCTCGATCGGCGGCATGGGTGCCTTTCGATGCGTCTGGTGCAGGTGCTGTCCGGGCATGGCTGCTTCGGATCGTACCTGCACCGGATTGGGAGGGAGGAGACCCCACAGTGTCACCACTGCGAAGCTACGGTGGATACGGCAGAGCACACACTTCAGGTGTGCCCATCGTGGGCTGAACCCCGCCGCGCTCTGATGGCGGTGGTCGGGAATGACCTCTCGCTCTCCAGCGTGATTGCTGCCATGCTGGGAAGTGAGGAGACATGGGAAGCGGTAGCCTCCTTCTGTGAAGACGTCATGTCTCAGAAGGAAGCGGCGGAGCGCATGCGGGAGAACGACCCTCTCGCGGTGCCGCTCCGTAGACGAAGAAGGGGCAGAAGACGGCGAATACAACGTCTGTCCCCATCCGCCCCGGGGGGTGATCAGCGGGCGACAGGCGCGGGGGCGCCACCGCCTGCACCACAAGGATCAACCCCTGCGCTCCGGCCATTATAGGGACCCTTCCCCACTAGGGGGAGGTATGAGGGGCCTGCCGTAAGGCGGGCAATCGCCGGTGGGGGACTGGATGCCATGGATTCCCAGACCCCCTCCACTCAGGCGAGGTCGGAGTGCCGCTGGGCCTTTTTAGTGGGTATACCGGGAACGTCTTTACCGGGGAGTCCCACATACCCCTCTCCCGTCCCCCGATGGGAAGGGGATGCGTAATAGCATTTTTAGCCCAGCGACAACAAAAAAAAAAAAAAAAAAAAAAAAGGTCAGGCAAGTACCAATGCAACTTTTCTAAGTTTGTATGTACTTTCTAAGTATATCTTAGGCACCAATGACTGTGTTTCGGATAGCACGTTAAACTGTAGGTCCCGGCTGTCATTTAACATCCTTGGCAGTCGTCACGGGTAGTCAGAAGCCAGCTAGTCTGACACCAGTCTAACCAAGGGGTATTGGGTTGCCCGGGTAACTGGGTTGAGGAGGTCAGATAGGCAGTCGCTTCTTGTAAAGCACTGGTACTCAGCTGAATCCGGTTAGACTGGAAGCCGACCCCAACATAGTTTGGGAAAAAGGCTCGGAGGATGATGATGATGTCAAACGTAGTTTTATATAAAAGGTTTTTTTTTAGACTTGGCTCGGGTCTAACTGAGACTGCTCGTAATCGTGAACAGTGTATTAATTGCGATCGGAAGTTGAAAGTAAGCATGTCTCTGGTATGCGACGCGTATTTTGTACGTTTTCAGACGCGATAAGGCAGCTCCCATTTCTTATCTGCACTTTGTATCTGGGCTGGTTTTTAAAGCTACAGAAGCCTACATTATCTCACGCTTAGCAGCGCTTGCGAGAAATAGATCCTGATTTCTTCTAGGATTAAGTTTTCATATTTTGCATCAGAAAAAATAATACTACTCACTCAAAGTAATTTGTTTAAGGCCACCACCTTAGTGGAAGATAAGCTAAACTATGTTTATGAAAAAATCCTGATATGAACTCCATCTGTAACTTTAAATTATAATTAATTGTTATACTAAAGTCATCATTTTTGACTTAATGTTCAAAAAATAATTTAGATGGCACCGTTTTAAATTTGGCTGAGATCTATTAATTTTCCTTTCATCAAGGTAATAATTATAGTTGGATTTTGATGTGGCACGGCAAACTGACAAACACTATTGAAATGTCTATCGAAAAATTACACTACGTGTTAAAATATGGTGAATTACGGAAAATACACAACTCCATCTATTGAAATAATAGTATATAAAGAATGTAAATGGTAATTCATTGTTATTTACCACCTCGCTTCTTGATGTATTTTATTTACCACAGATGGAGCTACCATAACCTGTACTGTTTTGTCAAACAGGTTGCGTGTCGTAATATTTTACATCTTGAATTCACTAAATTAATCATATCTTTTGATAGAGTGAACCGATTTCGATGAAACAAAGCCTAAGTAATACCCCAAGTTACGTAGAACTTTTGTATATAAGCATTGTCTGCATTAAATTCGTAGATTTTACGTGAATCCCGAACAAACAATCACTTTCTACAGATTTATTATATGTATAGATTAGGTATCTTCCGAAAATGCATTATGTAAATGTTTCTTAAATTGGAAATTGTGATTTTAATAGCGTTGGGTATTTCTATGACCATGGCTATAACACTTGTGTGATTTTCAAAGAAAAAGAAAACCTGAATAGTCTTTGTACACTTTATTTCCATCATTTTCAAAATATTTAACACACTGATAAATTAAAACATCAATTTATCTATCAGTTACATAATTGAATTGGCTAGCGTTTGTACGTTTTTATTTTGATAAACAAATAATTTTCTTACATTTTTATACTTCATTTCTTATATTTATTTAAATTATTTATAAGGTAGAAATGCATTAAATCTGTACATTTTACTCATTAGGAGTGTAGGTAATAATTTCTATTTTATATATGTAAGCATAGGTACAGTAGAGACTAAAAGTCATATTCTTGGTTGGTAAGTAGGAGATTCTACTAATATTATAAACGCGAAAGTTTGTATGTATGGATGTTTGTTACTCTTTCACGCAAAAACTACTGAATGGATTTTAATGAAACTTTACAATAATATAGCTTATACATCAGAATAACACATAGGCTACAATTTGTAAATATATTGTTCGAAATACTAAACCTGCGCAGACGAAGTCGCGGGCACCAGCTAGTACTTACATACATTAATTATTACATTAAAACTGTGAAAATGTTGGCCGGAAAATACTTATTAGGTACATGTCAGATCTTAATTTTCGGAAAGTTCGGGTTTGTAACGCTGGTTTACTACTTTTTACCTAGGTAGGTACCTACCTTATACCTACACAATAATATTTTACAATTTTGTATGTGTTAAAGATTTTTAACTATCTTTTAAAGTTTAAAATGACTTAGTAAGATCAGATAACCTACGAAGACTTTCCTATAGTTCGATGAATTTCTTTCTTACGGACGGTAGATACCTACCTAAAAAAGTTTTCTTTTTACGCTGAGTTTTAGTATAGTATAGTTTGTAGTATGAGTTTTGGTTGTAAAAATGTACAGTTATTTTTTATCATATGAGTTTTGCCTATGACAATACAGGAAAGGATTATAAAAATATTAGTGGTAAATTATTCTAGGAATTTACCTAATAGGTACAGTGGTTCTCAAACTTTTTTATACATGTTTTTGTCCTGACATATGGCATGGCATGTTCACTTAATACTATGACGAATTTAATTTATAGTGTAACTGCTTGTGGGGGGCATAGATATGAGCGATTTACGCTAAATTGAACCTATTTCGGAGCATTATATAAATGCTTTGTTAGCTAACAAGGTTTAGAACGTAGTCTAGGACTAGGATACATGTCTAACTTTATGCACTACTTACTTGCTGAATTGTAGAATTCATACATTTTATCAACGGATACAAAGTTCAGTCAATATATACCTACCTACATTTTGCAGTACATAATTATGTGAAAGTCATATCAGGTCTACTATGTAGATTTGTTATAATAATATAACATATACATGGGTAGGTAAAGTTTGGAACACATATTGTACCTAACACAATATTCTTAATTTTAATACATACAAATATTATGGTATAAATTGATCTATCGTCTTATATTTTAGGTACATTTATTTTTGGCATATGGCACACAGATTTATTATGTAGGAATTATGCACTAAAATATCCATTAAATACACAACACACTATTAAATATCATAGAGATTTACACAGCTACATCAAGTATACGTAGATACTCGTATAGAATATTTTTATTTATTATGAAAAATATCACACTTAGGTAGGTAATTGAGTATTGACTCTACATTATCAAAAGTACATTCCTGGTTTCGAAGTCAACGTCTGAACGTCAAGCTTTAACACTGAAACTGTGAGAGTAAGCTGCTCTGTGAACGGAATGTGCGGGTGAGAGCCATAGTCGCGGCGGCAGCCGAGGGCGAGGAGCGCGGCACGTACTGCGATGCCGGCACCAGGGCTGGCTGTCAGGTGTACTCCTCGTCCTCATCCTCCTCTTCACTGGACTCGAATGCGGCCTCCAGGTCAGCGTGATCCTCAGGCGTCGGCAGAGATAGCTTCAAGTAATCGACTGGCAGCTGCTCTTTTGGAATCAAATACCCTGTTGAGTCTTGTGGCGGAGGTGGGGGTCGTGGCAGCCGCATTTGCATAACCTGTCCACCACCTGCAGCTGCATCCTCTAATTTTCTACATATTTCATCAAAACCTATTCTATCGCGAGGATCGGCTTTCCAACAGGCGCGCATTAAGTCGCCAGCGAACCGCGGGCAGTCTTCTGGCGGCACAAGCACTATGCCTCGTAAGATCAATTTTGTGGCTCCATCGTTATTCTGGCCATAGAACGGTTGTTTTCCTCTGCTGTATATCTCCCAGAGTACAACACCGTAGGACCACACGTCTGATTCGTGCGTGAATCGAGCGTACACAATACTCTCTGGCGACATCCAGCGTACCGGCATGGGCCGTTCACCACCCATTTTGTAATAGTCACACGTGTAAACGTCTCGTGACATACCAAAGTCCGCTATTTTCACTGTTAGATTAGCGCCTACTAGACAATTCCTGGCTGCGAGATCCCGATGAACAAATCGTCGTGAAGCGAGGTACTGCATACCGCGGGCTATTTGCAGGGCCACGTGCAGCAGAGCTGGCTCATCTAGCAGCGGCCCTGGTCGGCCGCCACCGCGGGACCCTCTCAGGACACCGGCCAAATCACCCCACTCCATGTATTCGAACACCATCCAGGGACTGGCGTTGATATCATCTGAAAGTATGAATCAATTGTTGAAGAAGGTACGTGGTACGGGCTTTACATTAATGCATATACCTAGTAAAGAAACAAAGTAAAAAATGGTTTATTATGCAAGTATTATTAAATATTTAAAAATAATATTAGGTACCTCTGTATACGACTCCAACCAGTGCAAGAATATTTGGATGCCTGAACGCTGACATGATAGAGACTTCTCTAACAAAGTCTTCTTCGGCATTGCGACCCGCACTTTCCTTTAGAACTTTGATAGCTACCACTTGTTCGTCAGCAGTCGTCCTCAGAAGCCCTGAAGCAAAAACACATCATGGTAAGTCCAAATGAAGATTTAATCTCTGTCATTCTCCATCTAAATGCAACGTAAGTGATTTAATTGTAGCTAAGTATCTATCGCAATTACCTTTATGCACTTTGCCAAAACATCCTTCTCCGACTTCTTCAAGGAATGTGAGGGCGTTCCTATCCAAGAGCTGGACTTGCGACTTGTTGGTGTCATCAGCATCCATGGCTCCTGGGGTCCCCGGCACTGGCACGTTGCCTGCCCCGTACACTCCGTACTGCGGGTTCGTTATATACCTTTCAGCAAGCAGAGGCTCTCCCGGTCGCACACGCTATAACAAACCAAGCTGATAAATATTTGCATTTAATTGGAATAATGTGTGCAACAGGAAAGTGGAAATCAAGCAATTGGAAAGCGATATGTGCTATTTTCATCAAAACCATGCATGGTCTGTTGATAATGGCTTGACCACTGGCTTATTCACCAAAGTTGGGAGAGGTGAAGTGAAAAGAAAATAAAATTGCAATGTAAAATTGAATGTTAGTCCCTTTGTAAATAAGTCACTGGCTATAACCATATTGTAAAGCGTATATCAATGTTATATTTTAATCTCATACTTACAGGTTGTGTTTTCCCGTCCACACGACACATTCGTTTTTTGAAATATAGCAGCATAATGGCGACTATTAGTATTAGCGTTACGGCCCCTGATACGGTGATAGCTATTAGGGTTCCTACACCAGCTGTCATGCCCGTCTCTATTAACGAGCCGTTCCCAGTAGTTGATTCAGCGAAGATTTCGGCACTCGATAAGGATTTTGATACCTGGAAAGTAATAAACGGACTTAATGTCGCACCAAGTATATCTACAACAAGGAAGAAAACTCAAGATTTATAAGCGAAAGCGATAAACTGTTAAGATACGTCGTAAATTATAATTTTAATAGTTAAACTGAACTACTGATGTTGAGACAAGTTATTGGGAAACAATCATAAAAGTACGTAATCAAAGTAGGTACTCTCACAATTTGGGTGACATCGGCTACGTTATCACGGCTGACCTATCATGAATATTTATCAGTTACTTACTATGGAAAAACACTGATTTCATTTTCCATATTTTAGCGTGCCTGATGAAAATCAATACTTTCATTGATAAAGTTCGCTGCTTGTTGTTTTCATTTGCTGAATTTCAATATACAACTGGACTAGTATATGGTAATCTGCGATACATCCTACATCATGCTTTTTAGGTCGGATATGAAAGTACCTATCTACAAGAGGTCAGACAGGTAGGTACATCGCGTAGGCAGACAGTACCCACACGAGATAAATTGTTTTAAATGCAATGCGTGTTGCATCAAACGAGGTTCCATTACACTTTTCATAAACATTATCTCCTAAGCTAATATTTTTTAATCAAGCTCGCAATCTGTGCAGTAGGACAGCGTGATAAGGCGATAAAAGGGGTTTTAATTAAGACGGATGGTCTCACTTGTGCGGTGGGCGGAGACGGCGCGTATCGGCTGTCAGCGGAGGCGTTTGACGTTCTCGGTGGGATCACGTTGTATATGGGCTTCAGAGTCACGGGAACTGGAATAAATGAATACAATTTACTGTTATACCTTCACTGACACAATTATAAGATGGATATGCTGGCAGACTTAATAATATTGCAATGCTTCACCTAGTTTCCACAAGCGAAACGTCTAGTTGGAAGTCATTTAGTTGCTTCGAGCCTAATTAATAGTTTATTACATTGCATGCTGGAATTTCGTTCAATTAAAGATAATTAAAACATTCACTTTGATACGTTTGTGGGTTATCCCTAGCTGTTTGATACATTATAAAGTTCCTAATTAAATGAAATTAGCAAAAAAGTCGAACATCACTGAATGTTCGATTAAAAAATACTATTACATCAAAGGAGCATAAACAAAACAACGGAACAAAAGTTCAATAAACTTCAAAACAAATTACGATCAATCAAACATTGTGGGAGTTATTAATAAACGCAAGATCACCTGTGCTTCTGGGGCATTTGAAGTCTTCGGTGACTGGCAAACCGTTGGAAGTGCATCGGCAAAAGTGCATGGTGCTGTTGTATGGCATGCATGCCGCCTCCTTGCCGCACGACTGTAGACCGCAAGTGCCCGGGATATATATCGCTGTAAACATAAATCTTTGTTAGTTTCCTGAACTCTTTTGACTTGACCTACTTTTCAGGTATGGCAGAGCTTCGGGTAAATTATCATTAATTTTTATTAGGTTCCTTTCTATTGGTATAGACATATTAAGCTATGGTCCTTGAGTTTTTTTTAATAAAAGACGAGACAATACGTTAACCACTGATTTGTAATTAAAGTCGTTAATTTGAATTGAGCATGGCTAATAGAAATTCACGCCAAATGCTGTCACACGATACTTGCAATTTAAATCCTACTCGTTTAAATTGTAAAGTTACTTAAATTAAATGTTTTCTCTTATTCGTAAACCGTGTAACTGGTCAATTAAAACTATTTATAGTTCTTGAATATTAATTTTGGTGAAATATATCTTCCTCAGTAGCGGTTAACTAGGTATTGACAATGATATAAACGTACAATTTCTCAATAAGTTTGGTACCAAACTAAATGAGTTTCAGAGCGGGAAAGTCCAAATCTCAGGGAACCATTTTTAGAGCCTATTGATTTATATTGTTTTGCAAGATTTAATAAGATAAAACATGTTAATCGCCTGTCTACCACTAAATGGCTACTACAGACAGACCTTTCTATTAAACGCGAATGGTTTGACATACCTAGTACATTATCATTTATGCTTGCCAAGTTGATTGATTAATCACAGCCCAGCGTTAAATACTGGTCTTAAGTTTTCTGATCAACTTGAGTAATATAAATAAGCATTTAAATAAATAAACTGTAAATTACAGGTCCGTTGGTTTATTGGTTGAATGTAACGGAATAATTGTATGGCCTAGTCTTTAGAGATGTTTACTCCAGGCGCAGTTCAGAAAGACGCCAGCTTAATAATTGACCGGACCAGCGAGCTCAAGGGCCTGTCTGATTGAAGAGTTGTTTGAAAGAATTTCTATGCAAATCAAAACTGAAATTGAATGAACATGTGTCTTGTAAGAATCGGACATATTTTTCCACTCTACCCTGAGAGATGGAAAGTTTTGATGGAAATATTCCCTAACTAAGCTAATACCTGAGAACAATTAATCTTGAAGAAGTATTAGGTACCTACTTCGGTCCAATAAAACCGTTGAATAGTTTACTGTAAACAATGGACAAGATATTTACTTGGCGGGGTTGTTTCCGGCCTCGCCTCCTCTCGTGGGACCCTCCTCGCTAACGTTTCAGCGTAGTCCCGTAGCCGCTGTAACAATACATGAATTACATTATTTAGTTGTACCTAAATATTGAAGTATATATATGAGTAAATATTTGTTAATGTGGTTAACAAATAGTTTAGGTACCTACTTATAAATCATTAGCTTTGATATTAAGTAGATGTCGACTTAATCATAGCCCAATCAGTAAGTATTATGTTTGTTTCATAGTTTGTCGTCCTGCTTTGTGTGTGCAAATTAGAGGTGTGGCAATATCCGGCTAATAGCACTGAACCGCGCCCATTTAATTACAGGAGTTTCAATCATGTCTAAAAGCACCCTTCATACCCAATTGATTGGAATCAATCAAAACGCATTTTCATATTAATTGGTTTTGATAGAAAGACCAGATTCTGACGGTCTGGCGCCGTCTGAAGCCACTTGTTGAACTGAATATCCATAATATCCATCACAAATCACTATCTTGTTACGTAAATTATGCAGCAGAGTAACAAACATTGTACAATAACAATGGAATTCTAAAAACACAGTTACAAACATGGATTCTTGGATATCTAGCAACAAGTTGGTAATGTCAATCAGCTCATAATTAAACAATTAACGTAAATTAGAATGCGTTTTCACGTTAATTGGCTAACGCGCAGAATGCATAAGCCATTCATTACCATCGGGATGCATTCATACCCTGGTCATGGTAATCGAGCCACGATCTCGCATTGACTTGAGATCGATCTGGTAGTCGTTCCCATTTAGAGCCACAAGAGCTTAAAGATTTACGGGAGCTTTGCAATTAAAATTAGATGTATTACGAACTCCTACAGCATTATAAGTATATAATAAAAATATAAGACGATTGGGCTGTGTTATGTTATCTGTGGAACGTTTGAGATGCTCGACGCGGAGTTATTTTGGCCACGTTATCGTGGAGAGTGGCTGCACTCCGCCTTGCCCTCGGGTTACGATAAATCAATAATATCGTGTACCTAAGTGAATTATCGATATTTTACATTTTATGCCTATTTGTTATCGTTAATAGGAACGAACTTAACGATCGCACTGCGCAATTACCTCTAGGCTAGGCTGTTTGTCTGCCTCGTGGAGTAATCATGCACTCCTTCAATGGCAGATACTTTAGGAATCAGTTAAGTATTTGACATACTCCGCTCTATTGCTTGGAAATAAATCTCGAGGGAATTCTAAGTGCTGCACTTAATATGGACAAGCTATTTATATTTATTCCAATAGCCAATTATAATGACGATGTAAGTGATTTGTTTTGATTAACATTACATCTGATAATTGAGGATAGCCCTGTTTATTATGAATATTTAGCAAGAGATAACTGCTAAGTTGGTACTTATTTAAATGTTCCAGATTTCATTTTATCATAGATACTACACAGACTAAGTTGATAATGCAAGTTTGTAACCAAGAGCTTAAATACCAAAGTAACATTTTTAAAATAACTTATTCCAAAGAAAAACAAAATTGAGTGAATGTCTAGAGCTTGAGAGGTTTCATTTTATTTTTCACAGAGTCAAGTTAAAATAAATTGCGGTTACGAAGGAAAAACATTTACTTATTTTTTACTAGATATTCATGGAGTTTAAGTTTAAAGAAACTGAAGTATTTCTACTTGTTTCTTTAGAATATGAAAAATTCATAACAAAAACAGGCATACTTAATCTAAGATTTTATACATTTACGGCCAGTTTCTTCATCAAAAGTTAAAGTTAAAGTTATGGCTAAAGTAATGTCTAAAGTAAAAGTAACGGTTAAATTAAATTTTTCTATGAATTTTGCTGTCAGTTTAGCCTTGAAAAAACGAATTTGACCGTTACTTTTACTTTAGACATTACTTTAACTTTAACTTTTGATGAAGAAACTGGCCGTTAGAGTAAAACAATTTTACTATTTATTAGCCAAAATCTCTAATTCCTGTTGCTGATAGAACTCGAGAAAGCATCTTTTAAGTAGATATACTTAAGTTATAGGTACCTACTATCAAGACTTAACATAACACTTATTTTATTCATTTATTTATGATGCTATGGAACACTTACAACAAGAACAACAAGAAGTCATAGACGACAGTGAGCCAATTAGAAGTCCTCGCTTATTTATGTACTCATTTTATTATCCAACTATTTTATTTTGTAGTAAACAGCTAGTAGCTCACTGATAAGGATTCGTAATGAGCCGATGTTTTCTTTATTTACATGTACCTCTGTGAAAAGAGGTACAGTTTACATTATAAATATGAAGTTCTTGCCTAGATTCTTCTGGATGCGGGTGAACAGGCTACAATCAAGGTATAACAATAAACTTAGAAAGACCACGTGTCCTGATCATATGAATGACAGCACGTGCAGTACGTTCACAAACAAAGCAAATTGAAAATTTAATCGTGTTTGATTTCACAAATCTCATTAACCATTTCGAATTAGGTGCCAAATCCCGCACAGACTGTCTAGTTAGGTTTTGCCTGACACTAGACAATCAGTGTCTGATAAACAGTCAAAAGCTTGGTTGGGTGGAGTTATATCACAAGTGTAAATAAAAGCGTATAATAGCTAGCTGGTTTACCACGGTTTCACCCGCGTCCCGAGGCAACTTCTTCCTGTACCGGGACGAAATGTCGCCTATGTTACTCGGGGATAGAAAAGCTTCCTAAACAGGGAAATATTTTTTCAAATCGGTTTATTTTATTCACAGCCACAAAAAAACAAACACACCAAAAAATGCTTTCTCTCTATCATGGAAAGTAGGTATTAACTTTTGTTCTAGCAAACACCTATTAACTAAAGATATCGTGTCGTCACTTCCAAACTTTTATTCCAATGACCGATCGGATTAAGTTACACGATTCCATTCCATATTGCCCATGCCGTTTTATTCAAACGCCATGTTAACAATCAATAAGTTACATTCCTAAATCGAAACATTGTTTCGACCATTATTTATTTAGTTGTTGTTTTCACATCTACATATTACAAGATCTGTACACAAAACATACCACACGACATTGTAGCTAGTCGGGCTAATATGTTTCATAAATTACCATACTTATCTTAGATTGGAAAACATTCTACTATCTGCCTAGATTTGCTGTGCATTTGTAAGTCTTGTAACAGATAAAACAATGCGTTATAAGATCCGATAAGAGTCACTTGCATATTCAGCTTTTTATTCATAGATGCTGTCATGCGAATAACAAGATTAAGTAAAGCAGAATTAATGCAAATGTAATCAATACACATAGCTTTTAAATAGATTGCCACTATCCTTATATCTCGAGCTTATTTTTATCAGACTTTCGTTATAGCGTATTTGTTATATTAATAGTGATTTACTGCAGTAATTTTTAAAGTTCGTTGCTTAATAAAGACTAATTATTCTCATAAACCCACATATTCATCTTTCACAGTCATACCAGCGATGCGTTAATATGGATTTACGATCAACAATTTGTTTAGTGCATAGTTTATAACAATAACCATTAAGTGTGTTGTACATGGCCGTTGCACAAGCTGTGGACACAAGTTCGTTGTAGTTTTGTAACTTGACGTCTCACTAAGAAGGTTTTAACTAAGTTTCATAATCATTTAACGTTCCATCACGTAGTTTCAAAAGGTGTGGGGGTGCATTATTGTTGACAGAACGCAACGGATTCTTATAAGCGAGACTTCAAGTTTATGAGTCATTAAATACTAGTAAACGCGACAAAACAATAAATTAGTTGATTAAGTACGAATTGGTAATAATTATTATAATTCAGGTACCCTCATGTTACACGTAGGTGTACGAATAGTTTAGCTTTTATAATAAAGTTCTAATCGAAGTACTTACGATAACGTAATAATGTGACATGTAATTGTAAAGTCAAATGTATTAAAATCTAGGTTCATGTTCGTGACGAAATCTGTTCAATTTAGGTATCTTTATCAGGTAGATATTTTATTGTACCATAAATAACATAAGTAGGTAAATAATTATATTTATTATGAAAGCATATATAAAGGAGTAACTTCCGAGAATCTTGTTATGTCGAAGGCGTCATGTTACTTCCAAAGAACACTTTGATCTCAATTTAACGAACACATTAAATATCTAAATATTAAAACTTTACCAAACGGTAACCTTAAAATGCAAGGTTTACTGATAAGATAAAAGCTACTGTTTAAACTGAAACAAAAAGCTTCAACTTATCTTACTCACCTAAAAGTTTTTTCCGCGCTAGTAACTCACGAGAAACAAGTGAAGTTCATATAGCGTGTTGAAAAAAAAATAAGTAAACTATGGAGTTCGGTTAAATAGTTCGATCATGACAATAAAATCACAATGGCTTGTTGAACATTTCTGACCTAAATACTTTGTGGCTTCGAATCCCAGAGCTGAAAATTATTGCTTTCAAAGATTCCCGTGTTCGTGAGAATATTCAAGCTTCTATTATTTCCGTCTTTAGAATGTTTTGACACGGTCGATTCACGAGGTGCTTCAGACATCCATCGTTTTAAATTTGTAACCAAAGAAGGTCTTGAATATCTTCAATATTTATGATGATTAGCTGACTTCTCGAGTTAATGAATTGGTAGGCAGTTTATTGTTTGCTCTATTGTTACATTGAGATAAGACGTACTGCCTAAATTGTTTGTAAATCATTTGGTGTACTTCCCTAATAGAATCTATTAAAATGGGAAAGAGGAGACTAATAGAAACCCTTAACTACTTACTTAAGTACTTAGATAGCGTTTTTTAAATCAGTAATAAATTAATTGAGCAGCTTATTTTATTATAGAACTAAGTACTTAGATAGGTATTGTATATGTAAAGCATAATCAAAAGGTACTGAGTGTAAGAAAAATATTAGTATTGAGATAGAAGCGTGTTTTCGTACATTGAATATTTTTGGTAAAAGTTAACATATAGCTTTTGCGTACTTTTGTATCCCACAAATTTGTTATTCTAGAAGAAAAGTTCTGTCCATTTCCAGCTACTCCTTAGGCTGCGGTTTCCTTAATACATAAATCTAATGTGTGAACAGAGCCTTATTTTATGGACACTCCCAGTCACTTCCAACTCATTCACTTACCCACTTGTGGTCATTTACCGCAAAAATATAGACAATATTTTACATCAGCTATATCGATGGCTCACGGCTATTATTATCTCGCGATCGTGTTGCTTTTCAATGTTTAAACAAGAATGAGAAATTTTGAAATGTCAAAACGATAAAACGTTCTTTATTGAGCTATTTATTTATCGATAAACACGAAATCACGCGCCGGCGCAGTCAATTTTACGTGTGCCCTTAACAATAATATTCATTACCGGACAATATGTAAGCAATGGCTACAGAACAGTCATGGCGCAGTAGATTAACAATACAAATTCGGATCTTTTGAAGTTGATGATGCAGCATATATTAGAAAAGAAATCGATTTTAAATCGACTATTAAATTATTCGATTCTTGAACCATATCGAAGTTTATTTCTACGACCAGCAAACAATCCCCGAAAGTCACGAATGTTTGCTTTCGTCCTTTTTTCGGAGTCATGCGACAGAAAGCCAAATATTCGTAGGACTTCTGTCTTCCAAGTCATTGCTCAGTTTGTTAGTGGACCAAGCACCCACGTGACAGTTTCGTTGATAGATTACGGTATAAATAACCGTCGGACAAGTCGTAGCTTAAAGCCATGCTCGACTCGTCCCGCTGATGGCAAAACAATACAACAAATTACTAACACTATTGTTAACTTCTTACCTCACCTACACCTACGTACAGTTTGCTATGTAGGCGCTAAACGCGTTCGAATTTCGAATTTAAACTATTGTTTCTTTGGAATTGATTTACGTTTAAAAATAAATCTTACATGAAAAAATTAAAATAGTCTAATAGTGTAATAGTTCTTAAAAGAAATGGTAAGATTAAGATTACCTTTAAAGTTTAAAATAATAAGGTTTACATTAGTTAATGTTTTTCCCTAGAAGATATTATTGAAATTAAATAAACCAAGTTGGGATGACGAAACAGTTAAGATAATGACCCTTTGATTGTGGATCAAAGATATTCTAGAACATCGGCACAAGGGCCATATGTGTGGATTTCCGTCCATTCCAATTACACCCAGAGCGTCATCCAAACAAATTGGCCAATCGTCAGAAAAACACAATGATCCTTTTAATGTCATTCTCACAATCCTTTAATACTTCGTCGCATATAAGAAGACCATGTAGATATTCTTGCTCTTAATTAAACAAACGACTTTTTCTAAATTCCGTGACGTCAAAAAAAAGGATGTCCGATCATTCTGGAAATAGTTTATGTTATTGTTCCACAGCTGTCGACGGAGGAAGGATCCTTTACTAAAAATAAATTTATTCATAGGAAATAAAACAATTACTTTTATGTTCAGGTACAGTAGAGTCAGAAGAGGTACAATAGAAACTTTGTTCTATTTATTCATAGTTCAAATGAAATTGGAAAATATTTAGGCGATGTCAAAGCGTCTTCAAAGAGTTCGTTTGGAAATAGATGTGAAGCTGTTCAGAAGTGCGCGTTATGACTTAAGTCACGCTAAGACAATGGTAATGATATCAAGGGAAGGAAATTCAGCTTTTTCAAATAAATGGGTTACTGTTTTTGGAACAAAAGAAGTAGTACGATTAGGGGAGGAGACGGAGCACCGTCTGCGTACACCTGGCAGCCCAGGCGCACGCGATCATTAAAAATGTTTATTTAAAAATCCGACCGCTTAACGCCGGCCGTCAGTCCACAAAAGTGAACCATTTCGGTTGAGACCAACGTGTTTATTATGACGTTATACAATCAATGTTTAGCCGTGTAATCTGTAAACACATTGGGATGTGTAGGATTACTGCACACTGCTGTCAATTGTTGGAGTTAAATTTTTAGTAATAATAGTTATTGATACTGCGTCAAATGCGTTTAAAAAATACAACTTAATTTTAATGTGATGACGTGGATAAAGCACTCTAGAACATATTGCATCAACATAGGTACTATACCAAAGATGAACGCTTGAACTCGTGTGCAATTTACGAAAAAGAATTTGCTTGTCAACCATAAATCATAGCGTTTAGAGTTCGCGTAGGTGAATACACATACTGCATAACCATTTCCAATGTCTACAAACGGTCTGTCTATTTTCCTAATGTGTCGGCGCGAGCGCAACCCGGCCTCTTCACCGATTGGATGGTGCTTTTTAACAAAACAAGACTCTTCTCGAAACATCAACAACATATCAATGAACGCATTACCAGATATAAACGAAAACAAAGCTTTTTATTTTATTTATTTGTGTTATTATAACGCAACAGAATTTGATTACGTTAGAAAAATTCCAAGGATAATTTTTATTTAGAGTGCTAAGGGGCGTTATGCAATAAAAATATTGCCTTGTCAAAATTATCTTTGTAAACTATGAGGCTCTTCGAGTAATAAATGAACGCCATACGTTTTTGTTATCTGTTGTAGAGTAGCCTAAGGGATCGGCTTGTGAGTGTACACAACGGACGGTCGGCGACTGAAAATGTCGTAATAGAAAAGTTCATTAGGCTCGCGCTGCGGCTGCGACGTATAATCCTGAAATGTTTACTCAGCAATAAAGGCGCCTAAAGCGCACTAAACTATGACATAAAAAGTTTAAAAAGCTCTCAGTAGATCAAACAAGATGAGTGGTGTCGGTCGACAGACGGCGCGGTGTTGGGTTACAGCCGCCGGGTCACATTTGCCCTAAATAATAAACACCAGATTGGTGTCAAAAAGAACACTTTTTATGACACCATCAGCCCGTAAACCCTCAATCTTGTGTTTATTTTTTATAAATCTTCCGCGAAGGTCGAACGGACTTTGATCAGCCGAACATAATTTGATGTCTCGGTAGGGTACAACATATGATGCCATTAAGACGTAAGTAATGAGATGCAATTTTTAAGACGAAAGGCTATCTTATATTATGTCCATAGAATAAAGTGAAGTTCTAGTTGAAGTAAAGTGCAATATTTTCATCAGATTTGTTTATTCTGCGGTTTATAAGCGGTTCACCTAATCAAAGCTAGGTCAGGCGTGTCTAAAATAGACGGACAGTTCTATCAGTACTTCGAGAACGATTGCCATAATGGTGGTGCATATAATGTATAATTCACTATAATCCCTGCACTGTAGGCAGTAATGAGCCATCGTAAATCAGCGAAAAGATAATTCAATAGCAATAACTGCTCATATGAAGAGAAAACTGCACGAGTATCCACGCTTACTTATAAGGGTTCTGCTTTCTCTGCGTTTCGAGTGAAAGCATTGAATTCGTGATGATGCACAGGAATGCAATCTCCAATGCTTTCAGAAGAGTTTCCTAAAAAAACATGAAGCGAAGTGCTGTGGTCGGGTGTCAGTAGGACCACAAAATAAACGCCACTCACAGACTGGAAACTGTGATCGTCGGCGTCGGTCGTTGTCACCTGTCACAGCCAGTGTCACGGGGTCTTAATGCGGAAATGTGCATTTGGGGCACCGGCACGCGAATTGTTGGCCACGGTGCGTTCGGAACTACGGCCCAGTTGCAAGAGCCGGCCCGACACACATTCTCCGAACAATGATCCTTTAATTAGACGTTGCACCGTGCTCTAATGTTGCATAGCTCGTTTACGCAATGCGCTGTTTCAGTTATACGAATGTGAGCACCTGTTTAGCTTTTACAACGGCTATCTGTCTGCTATGATTCAATGCAGAGTATGCATGCAGACAAAGCTACATACCTACTGATAATAACTATATGCTTCCATTTTATGGTGAATATAAAATGAAGTATTCTTTCATATAAAATTAATAAAACTGCTTTGCAAAAAGGCCTCACGTAAAATATCAATGCATAAAATAATCACTGGAATTAGTGTTGAAAGAATTCGTAATTGGGGACTATTTACAATTTAAATTAGAAGTTGAATTTTTTTCAGGTAAATAATTTAATGATGCTGATTCATTTTTAAACTAGATAACAAAAGTTGGAAAGCGAACTTTGTTCTCATTTCACCTTCGTACAAACATTACTACTTAGTCACAACATACGCAATGGCAGACTATTATTAGTCACTTACTGAGAAGAATGAAACTTCGGCGTTTCACTGACGTGCGGGCAGGGGTTGCTCGAGGGTATTCAATTCAGTTCCCAACTGTTCTAAATTAGCTTCTGATCGATTACTAATGAGTTAATAATATAATGTTTGTAAAACAATACCAACTTGGACCAAGTAATTACAATCAAGATCATATTGCTACTTTGAAACGTCTCAATACCCTCGTAAGAAAATCGAAATTAGCAATAAACTTAGTGTAGATAAAATTACTTTCCAATACAACAAAAATTTTATGAAACGATTTATGTACAACAGAAAATCAGTTTCAATCTGCTGTAAGATTGTAAGATCCACTTGATTGATTGCTCAAACGTTGTAATATTTTACGTGAACGGAAAGATGTTATTCAATTACAAAGCGTTTAGACGAGAGTTATTTCTTAGAAATACGTATTTCAATTGTTTTCCAAAAAAACAGAGATTAATAAAAGTAATGAATGATTATTAAGATATTTTGTGTTATTATTTTTACGCAATTTTAATATAGTTTGAAAGTTATGTTCAGCGTATAGTTGCGTGTTAGTATAATTTATGGATCGAATTAAATAGTGATGTGTATGATAGAGGCAGCGGGGGCGCGGGGCGGGCAGGCATGGACGGATTACCCGGCGTGGGATGCTGCACTCGATATACAAAAACGCGATCGCCCTTGAGCCCGGCACTCTGTTTATTCGACTGTCGTCTAGCACTTAACGCCGACGTCGATATTTGCTATTTTTGCACGATACAACACTATGAAAAAATCCACTCTGTGGAAAATTATTGGCCATTTCCATGTGCAGTATGAGATTTTTGTAAAATGATCGTGAACACAATTTGAGGTCTTGATTTTTGTAGTGAATTACATGATTTCTCATTATTTCCTAGATTGTATTGTATTTCCTAGGTCTTTTGAAGAGCATACTTAGAGTCTATCTGCCCCTTCATTGGAAAATTAGCTGTTACTTAGAATTTTCAAGAACAATTCTAATTACTTCTTAGAATCGTATTACTTACTCGACAATAAAATGAAAGATGTTAAATTGTTTTTTTATGGTGTTTACGATGGCTTGAGCCCGTTCCAATTTTTATACGAAGTGAAGTCGGTGTAAAAGATTTAATTCATTCACAGATTTGTGTTGGGGATTTCAACAAAAGAATTGAAAATACTTCGTAAAAAAAGGAAAGCTAAATTAATATTAATCGAAGTATTCTAGCTTAAATAAATTGCACAAATAGACATATAACTTAACTGCGGTAAATTGCTTTTAATATTTTTGACGAGAAATCTTCAGCACCAGTTCCTTAAAAGTCTTATAAAAATGTGGCTTTTAAATAAATGATAAGCAAATAATTTAACATTTAAATTATAAAGTTCCGTTGAGAGCCTAAGTTGAAAATTAATTACTATAGTCATCCACTGTCAAGCGCCTCCATATGTACCACCTCTGTGAAATAGGTAAGTATTTTCTTGGAAATCAATAAGACATGATAATTATTATTTTCATTTACTTGAATAAATAAGCTTCATCAAAAATAATTATACATTTTTGCAAGGACACATTATTGTGAATTATTAATTTCAGACAAAAAGCTTTTACTGTAGGTATATTAGGTATATTGTCAATTTCATTGTTTTGGCATTTTATTTCATAAATATTCTGTAACTATTTATGAGGCATCGTGAAAAGAACACATACTGCAGACAATTTCAGATGTGTAAATCTAAGAATTTCTTTATTTTAATTGATTTAATTTCTAAGACACTTATTTATAAAAAATAATGACACAATATCTAGTTTCTCGTAGATACAAAAAACTTTATTCTCAACGTTTTCCGGCTGTTTAAACACTGTACAAATAACTTAATTACAATCAATTAAAACAATTTATTCCAATAAACCAAATGTTTACATTACGTCAGTTTACATAAGCTTGCCCTCAGAAGTTTTGATGTGGTAAATTGTACTTAATGATCAATAGGATAATTACTGTTACTGTTACAGCCTTTTTATCGTCCCACTGCTGGGCACAGGCCTCCTCTCACGGAGAAGGATTGAGCATTAATCACCACGCTTGCTCAATGCGGGTTGGTGATTTCAGACTTTATAGTCCAGGTTTCCTCAAGATGTTTTCCTACACCTTTTTATCAGCCATTGGTGTCCAAGATATACTTAGAAAGTACATACAAACTTAGAAAAGTTGCATTGGTACTTGCCTGACCTTGAATCGAACCCACGCCCTCATACTCGAGAGGATGGTTCTTTACCCATTAGGCCACCACGACTTTAGCTGAACTATTCCTACTATAAATGAGAAAGTAACTGTCTGAATATCTGTTTACTGAACCGATTTAAATTAGTACACAGATACTAGTTATTTACATAATATTAAGGGAGGAAATATTAAGCTACTTATTGCCCGGTTCCTTGAAGGTGTCTCCCAGGACGTGTGTGAAACCACGGGGAACAGCTAGTGCTATAAAATATCTACGGATATAGTTCGCATGAAAATTGTTACGGACAAAAAATATTGATTGAGGTGAAATTTCAGGCACGTTCAATGTTGGTATTTATGTTAAACTAGCCGTTTTCCCGCGGTTTCACCCGCATCCCGTGGGAGCTACTGCCCGCACCGGGATAAAATATAGCCTATGTTACTCGAAGATAATATAGCTTTCTAATGGTGAAAGAATATTTAAAATCGGTCCAGTACTTTTTGAGTTTATCCATTACAACCAAACAAACAAACAAAGTTTTCCTCTTTATAATATTAGTATAGATAAATAATTCCTATTTACAAAGAGTTTGCTCTATGAATAAATAATACGAACCAATCCGTCCACTAGACACACAAGTGGATGTTGTTCATCCCACTGTAATCCCTAGATACGGCCAACTATTATGGAAATGCCCTTGGGCTGTATTCGGCTGTAAGCTATTTGTTACCAAGTCAGTCAAGATAAAAAAAAATATATGTACTTTAGGTTCACTCTAATAAAATATGTATTACTTTAATCCAACTTTGTCACTAAGTGGTTGGCTAGACAAATTGAATAAACGAAAATCACATAATACTAGATTAATCTTATGTGTAGTTGGTTTCATATACCTGAAACACTGATATTAAGTAATTAAGTTGGTCCTTACAACAACATATTTATTTGCTAATTAGCTTCTGCCAGCGGTTTCACCCGCATCCCGTGGGAACTACTTCCCGTACCGGGATAAAAAGCCTATAGTCTTCCTCGATAAATGGGCTATCTAACACTGAAAAAAAATTTCAAATCGGACCAGTAGTTCCTGAGATTAGCGCGTTCAAACAAAAAAACAAACAAACTCTTCAGCTTTATAATATTAGTATAGACTAGCTTCTGCCAGCGGTTTCACCCGCATCCCGTGGGAACCTCGGCACGGACCCGGATAAAAAGTAGCCTATAGCCTTCCTCGATAAATGGGCTATCTAACACTGAAAGAATTTTTCAAATCGGACCAGTAGTTCCTGAGATTAGCGCGTTCAAACAAACAAACAATCAAACAAACAAACAAACTCTTTAGCTTTATAATATTAGTATAGATATCATTGATATTAGTATAGATTTGTGATAAAGGTACCTATCTACAATTTGTCGCCATTAATATTTTGTTTAATAGAAATGCCCAAGCGTAAATTGTAGTCTGCTATATTAAAATGCCTTTCAACATACTTAGGTATTTTATGACCTTAGCCAAAGAATAGCTTGTTATAACTGTGGCGTTATATTTTATATTAGACACCATATTAGTTTTATGCGCGCGATTCATTTTGCATGACAAAGTAAGTACTCACACCTTTGCAAATTACATTTATGAAACATGAATAATTTTCTTTTATGTGACAATTATTCTTACAAATAGTAATTATTTAACGGTTTATAGCCGCAGATGATCGTGTCCAGCATAATTGAGCAAAGAGAAACCTGTTCCGCGGTGTGTAAAAAGATTTATGCTCTTCCTGCTTTTGTTTTTATTAGCATATTTTTTGCTAGAAGCTTTCTGGTCTATCAATTAAATACTTGATCGTATGAATAGATTTATTTTACAACTGTATCCTATTCGAATTTG
The DNA here is from genome assembly GCA_963856015.1 of Helicoverpa assulta. Classification (NCBI taxonomy): domain Eukaryota; kingdom Metazoa; phylum Arthropoda; class Insecta; order Lepidoptera; family Noctuidae; genus Helicoverpa; species Helicoverpa assulta. The sequence continues at coordinate 5,354,885 of CAWLCW010000008.1, forward strand.
AAGCTAGACAATATTTTCCTTTGATTTACATCTAAACGTCCGACTATTGTTACGTTGTCTGGCTACAAAATCAGTCGGTGCTATATCTAATAAACTATTCACTATTTTTAGTTCGTACCTACATCAATTGTTATCTTTTTTCGTACCTATGACATGGGTACTACATTCGTTAAAAGACTTATTTATACTAACGAATACTTGCGTAAGCGTGGGTTTACTATTTTTGAAACATTTTTGAGAAACGGTCTGTTACTCAATGGGAATTACAAACTGTTAAGAGGATTCCAATTTATTATGCCTTTTTCTGTAGATTACGAGTTACATAGGTCACTACGTTTTCATCGCCTTCAACTTTGAGAAAAGCACGTAATCGCTCTGCCTTATTGCGTTTATCTGGGGACCGATTCTCCTAATTTTACTTAAGCAACATACGATTCACATTCAACTGCGATCCAATCCCGACTCGATTACGATTGAAGCGTGGCATTCCGCTATTTTTTCTTTGAAATAAACGTTTTTATACTTTTCTGTCATTCAATAATGAATCATATTGTCTGCAAATGATTTACAATTGCAATATGATTGTAGAGCAAACAACCGTATAGACCAAAATCACCAAAATAGCAGACCAATCGCAAACCAATCAAATGTCGTTGGAATACGATTGGTCTCATATTAGTAGCAGAATGCCCGATATGGTTAAAACTGCTATTATTGCGATCATATTGTGATTCGATTTCTATTCAATTTTGACATTATTAACTTAGGAGAATCGGGCCCCTGATCATGTGCGCTATTTGCATAGCTTTACCAACGTCGATTTGTTTGTTGTTAATGAAATACTGGCATTTTCAATCTTTACTTGAAAGTAGGGTTAGGTTCCTAGAAATTTAAGTGATAGGTAGTCTATTTCCTACAAAATCAAGTTATAAAATACCGAAAACTATAAATTAGAGAACTGTTTAATGACAGCTAAAAATGGTTTGTGTTGACTGGTACAAATTATGTCTCGTGTCTATGGGCTTATTTGGCGCCATTTTTCTGTACATGTTTGACAGTTTGTAGATTAGTGGGGTATCCAGTTGCCTTTCGAGGCACATAGCCCTGTCCGTACACGTTACTGGCTTTAGCCCTGAGTCGCCGTACAAATATGTAAAAGCGAGTTTTTCTTACATTTCCTTCACTCCATGATGGTAAACCTGCATTGAGTGTAAAGTTCGCTTGTATGACCGAGCTTGGAGATGCTATTAAAATTTATAGAAATGTGTATGTTTTTCTAGATTGTTTATTTATATTTTTTATATTAAAAGGCACCAGGCCCCTCGAGTTCATCTTAATTTTATAAAAACAGAATTAAGTTGTTATAGCAGAGGAAAGCTTCACGTTTTCAGAATAAAACTGTCTAGTATCTTTATTAAATAATCTCTTTTCCTCACGTCAGAAAACATGTAAACCATTTCATAATTATCGAGTGAAGATAACATAACAGTTCTCGATCTGTTACACACGTTATGAGGCAACAATCACATTTATTACTAACGACAAACAAACACTATCTCAGTAATTCCCAGTTACTTAATAATGATTCAGCATTAGGATAGAATATCTTCGATTATAATGATGTCATCAATCTTGGTGGTAAATACAAGTTATATTGTCATGTTGATTGATAGTCACTGATAACAGGAGTTACGAAATATGAATACCTAGAAATACGAAATACCTAGAATAACTATGAACAATAAATCTCCGCATTGTTAGTAAAGGTTTTTTCTCTATTTACCCTTTGAACCTGCTTTGAACACTTATGAACTTACATGGTCTTACTCTTACTACAAAACTGTTAAAAAGACATTCGGGGTGTGTTTAAGAAAATTCTCCATATAACATTTTCTTTAGAGAGAGATTTTTTTTCTAAGATTTCTTCTTCTTTATTTTTGTAGTAAGACCAGTAGAGCTCTAAGTATAAAGACTATACATATAAGTAAATTCTCTACTAAGAATCTGAAGACCCTATAAGTAGGTGCCAGATCTACAGAGCTAGTTAACAGATAGTGCAATCAGACCATCGATTGCCTTACCAAATCAATTCGCCTATTATGTGCAAAACAGTACCGATACCTGTGTGTATCCCATATAACTTAAAGCTTATGCGGACGTATCAAAATCACTGGATTTATATTCGAAACCGAATCAATTTATCGAGTAACATGAACTACTTAATTGGGATGCGGAGGTCGAAAGGTATGTAGTTGCTTTATATATGTAAAACTAGCTTCTGCCAGCGGTTTCACCCGCATCCCGTGGGAACTATGTACTTCCCGTACCGGGATAAAGAGTAGCCTATGGCCTTCCTCGATAAATGGGCTATCTAACACTGAAAGAAATTTTCAAATCGGACCAGTAGTTCCTGAGATTAGCGCGTTCAAACAAACAAACTCTTCAGCTTTATAATATTAGTATAGATATTGATATTCCGGCACGAGCAGTTAGATTGCAATACGGTCAGTACTCAGCAGCCTAGTTTCCTTAGTCAATGGGGTAGGCGGATGATAGCCCTGGCTTCATAACCTCAGGGTACTTTCTACTTGTATCGATTAAACTTTCTACAGGATTAACATTTCAGATTCAGAGATACAAAGGATTACGTGCGGTTTGATGTTATAAGTACAATGCAATTTGTTATTTAATGATTCTTGTTATGTATTATTATACGTATCTATATGATACTGATGCAATCAGGCAGTCTAATATTTGCTTTTCCAGTTAATAGAAAAGCTGCTTTTCATAGTAAGAACGTAATATGCGAAGCTGTGGACTTAAGTTGCTGCATTGATAGTAATAAAATAGTAAGTACGTAAGCGATTCATAAAAGAGGAGTAGTAATGTTTTCCTGCAATTAAGTAAATCGCCTTAACATAGTTATCAGAGCAGTGGGACAAGGATTTTACGTGATGCGCCAAAACAAGTGATAATTTGGCCATATTTATAGTACGGCAATAAAATGAAATTTATCAAGCCTCAAGGGCGCATTGAAAAATAGGGTGGCCCTCAGGGCGGTTCTAGAAAGACAAATCTTAGAATATAGAGGTATTATCAATGATCAATAACGAAAACCAAGAAACACCATGCAGACTACCACAGATGATCACAACAAAGTTAACGATTAGATACTTAATTAGTCAAATCAGAAACAACCATAACATAAATTATACAGTAATTAACTAATGGAATACACTTAAATGCGTGAAATAACAAGAAGACACTAAAGGCAGTTAATAAAAATCATTATCGAACAAAAATGTGTGTCAGCGGCAGAATTTTAATGACAGTGTACCATCGACAACACCTCGCGTCAAGATTTATTAGAGAGGCATCTTTTACGTCATCAGTCCAATCTAGCGACATGATTTATTGCGATTCAACACCCTACATGGCTATGGACTATGCCTACTATAAATCTAAACATACGCCGTGTCTGTGCATTAAAATTTAACCGAAAACAATACACCGGTTCGCACCTTTTTTGGTCAATTTCAGGATTTGATTTGATGAAATATTCATAGATTCAATTTGAAAGACAATTGAATGTGTTGTATTATTTTTGGGAGGTCATAATTTGTAACTAAGTATATTTTATGATCCAAAACATGTTCAGTACCTCAGTATATCTAGTAAATCACTGGTTTGTGAAATGATAGACAGCAATCACTACTGGAAGTCAAAAGCTAAAAAATCTGACAACCGATCTTGGCAAGTGGTGTCGGATTGCCCACACACCTGGGTCTTAAAAATATAGATGCAGTCAGTTAAACGGAAAGAAGACTCCAACACACTTTAGCTGTACTTAAAAGCTAGGCATATTGTAAATACGCGCTGCAAAGTTGTTGTAAAAAAGGCAAAAGTAATTTCCTATACAATTAATTAAAATTAACGCAAGCAAAGCCACAGGTAAAGCCAATCTCCGTTTTATACAAAGATAAAGTTAACAAGATGCTCTAATCATTAATCTAAGAAATATTGTTCTCTCAGTTCAGAGGTGAATTGTGCACCTCTAATAAATAACATTGACCCATAGGTCAAAATAATTCAATACATTCTCTTTGAAAAACGGGAATACAACGGGCATAGACACTTCGACAATCGCTTCGAATAGTTTTATTTGATTAATTAACAGATTATGCGACTGTTCTTGAAGGGAAAGAAGATGAATGCGGCTTTGACCATTAGGTAGAAGATATTTCAGCATTCATTTAGATAGGAATAGAACCTTTACAGAACACAGGCTTTTACGACTTCAAAAGCTAGGGATGTTAGCGACTTTAGTGATCTATATAATAAAACTGAATCAAGGATAAAATAGTAAGTTTTTAGTCTATCTGTTTATTTATTCAAAGAATGAATTGATATTGTATTTAATTCTTCTAACGATATTCTATAACCGCACAAAATCGCAAAGCTTAAAAGCTTCTCAACCTACGCTAAAAAAATATTCAATCTTTATCTTCAAAGTTTGCGTTTCTTTACACATTGTAACGTTCTTATTATAGCATCTTACATACTAGTATTTGTTTGGATAACTCTTCCTAAGATTGTAGTAGACAGTAAATTTTATTCATCCCATAAAATATAACAACGGCTACCAAACCCTTTATGAAATGTACGTAGCGTGGTATAATTAAAATATCGTGGAACATTATCGCTTTATTTTACCATTTCGCGCCACTTGAGACGAGTTTTGTTTACAACTGCTTATTAGGAATAACAACGGCTCCTTTTAACCTACGCAGTAGGTCTCGTGTTTACTATGACTTGGTCGTATAACATGCTCCTCAATCTATGTAATTAGCGCATATTTAAGCCGTTTATCAATATCGTTAGGACGCAGCGTTTTCAATAACGAAGAATACAAATACGTGTGGATACACGGCGCAAAGACAATCGCGTACAGAAGACGGCGCGTTATCTCCAGTTTTATCTGGGGAACGTGACCCCGCTATCTGGCGAGCACGCCGCCACCGCCCGCCCATCTCACTCCGACAGTTCTTCTCGAAGCCCAACGCAAATAAATATCGCCCGAGTATTTTACGAAAGCCATTAATTTAGAAATGCCGATCTGTCGTACGATTGTTTATGATCATGGAGTCGGACCACCTTGTCCGTGTTATTAATTGATTGTGCGATAAGCTTTGCAGTTAGCGATTACACGGTTGGATTTTCTTTCCTTAAAAATTACAGGGTGTGTATTATTTCGGTTGGATATTGCAACAGGAACTTGGGTCTAAAAATAAACGAAATGGCAGTGGCGGCGAAGTGCCGCGTGGTCACCGGACATGGGTCCACGAGGGGCCTGGCGTGACGCGTGCTCGCCAGGGGCCGCACATCGTTTGTTCGTCACTTGAGCCCGTAACTACTGCGCAAACGTTCTTCCACAACGATATTCAACAAGTCGTTGAGAACCCCGCACCACCTGTTGCGAGCCAAACAAACATCGCCACTCAGAAAATCTTAGGAGGATAACGTTAAGATGTTTATGTTTCCCTGTTGTTGATTGTGAAGGCACTAAACCTAATCTGAATCAAATTTGTACGCCTTCATCAATATGGATTTTAAAACTTTTAATTTTGTACACATGTTTAATTGTAGGCCTTGGTATTTAAAAATCTTTTTACAAAAAAATAAAACCGACTCCCAAAAACACTGAAAAGCAAAAAAAAACTATTCTTAGGTGCATCGGCCTAGAAGTCAGTGTCTAATGGATGTTCCAGAGTTTATACGCCACCAACTTCTCAGCCGATGCACCTAAGAATAGTTTTTTTTTGCTTTTCAGTGTTTTTGGGAGTCGGTTTTATTTTTTTGTAAAAAGTTTTTTATTTTTGGCTTTTCAGTGACAAGCATAGTTGTCACTATCCGCATTTGTGGAAAGTTCTCATCAATACGAATAATATAAGCCCAAACACGAGGTAGTTTACATATTCAGTTGTCGAGTTCCCTCGACCTTCACCAGTCTCCATCATCAGGTCAGCTCCAAACCTTCACAGTTGCAAAGGTCTCGTCAATATAAGCCCAAACACGATGTAGTTTACATATTCAGTTGTCGAGTTCCCTCGACCTTCTCTCGTCTCCATCATCAGGTCAGCTCCAAACCTTCACTTTTGCATAGTGTTATCAGACATACACCTCATTGTCAAGTTTTTAACCTATGCACGAATACAATTTTCGAAAGTTGCCTATCCAACAAAAAAAAAATTTTGCAAATCGGTCCAGGCGTCTTCGAGTAATCGGTGAACATACATAAAAAATAAAAAAAAAAAAAAGATCCCGACGAAGTGAGAACCTCCTCCTTTTTGGGAAGTCGGTTAAAAACAATAAGCGTGTAGGTCCCGTTATGGTTTCTTTCCATTTGTGTGTACTTCGAAGATCTTTATACATAGGTATGTCTAGATCTTTATACATAGGTACCTATGTCTATTTGCAATATGTGTGTCTATTACATTAAAAAGTTTGACCCTCAGAATAAAACTTCGCAAAACAGGAAACTTTATATTTATTTGAGACTTTTGTGTAGGTTTCCATTACGGAGTGAAGCTGAGTCGTTCAGGGTAGCACAGCTCAATGCTTCTGACTGAGCACGATTATAATATTAAATATCTCTCTTGGGTCACTGACTGCCTTTCTTGGAATTTAAGAGGACTTGAGTGACACGTAGGTAGGTACAGGAACATTATACAGCTCTGACAAACATTACCTAGGCCTAAACCCGCTTGAAATTAAATTTTTATGGTAATACCTCTTCTGACTCAACCTACTTGAAGAGACCGTTTCAATGTGAATTTATAGCTAAATGAAAATTGTCTTTGGTACGAGTATAGGAAATGAACGGAAATAGTTCTTAGATATTATAACATGTGAGATGTAATTCATGTCGGCACTGTTTGAAGTGAACGAGTTACGTCATGTGACGATCGCAAACTACGGACTCGAATTCGTAAAGTTTAGCCGATATCAAAAACAAAGGTCGGAGGTCGTTCATATTGTTAGTAATTTCAACTAAACTTGAATGGCGATTGTTATTAATGTTAGTTTATTTTGAATGGCTGCATTATCGTTATATTTGTGTACACTCATTATATGTAGGTATGTGGGATTTTCGTGCTACATTGCTACTTTAAAATAATTGGGTATTTTGTTTGTTTAAGGAGATAGGCTGTTATTTGTCCTCGTTGAGAATATTTTGTGGAACAAATGGAACTTTTATTTATTTTAGTTGGATAATTTTTATATAGTACATATTTCAATAACTGACTTATTTCAGAGTCAGATCATAACCTTAGGAATACCTGCCAAATTACAAAAAAAAAAAAATAAGAAGAATAGAACGTGATTTCAGGAGAAACACCTACAAACACTGTATCTGAATAAAACATCAATTTGATCTTATCTTTGTCAAAATATAATAAAGTGGGATATTTTCCGTTTGTTTTGTATGTACCCTAAAGGCTCCAAAACTACTGAATAGATTTGAAAAATGCTTTCACTGTCAGGAGGCCACACTCTTTGCGAGTAACACAGGCTCTATTATATTATTTAGTTCGCACGGGACGGGAGCGAAACCGCGGGAATACAGATAGTTACTTATAAACTCAGGATAAAATAACACCACGAATCAATGCAAACGTTAAAATTATCAAAAAGTATTGAACTGACCTTATTGCGGATTATGAATTAAATTCTACTGAGTGAGGACAACCCTAGACAAGAAAATCCCCTTAAAAACTACTGGAAAACTTCTCTTTGTCTTCGTAACTTCAGCCGAAGCTTTAGGAAAATAAACCTTCTGTAGACAATGTCTTTAATTCCTGTGCTTGGTTTGAGTTGTTTGTCTAAATTCTTTGTAAGTAAGTACTGCTAACATAAAGGGCACCTCTGACCCACTCTGTCTTATAATAGAGATAATAGATTGTTTTTTAAACTATTTTGCCACTTGAAATTAAATAGATTTAATATGAAATACTATAACATCTTTCGGCTCCATGCAATCTTCAATTCGATATACTTAATCCAATAATCGCAAAATAAGTTGGTACGCTCCTTTTCCATAGTAAACTTTGAATCTGATAGAAGCCCAAACTTCTATAATAATATTATGTTCCCAAAGTTTTCTCATCAAAACACAAACAAATAAATAGGTAGTTTTATACATGTACCGGCGTACGTCCAGTGTTCCCTATGCGTACAAGACTTCATTACTAGAAGGTATGTATACCAATTATTGGCCTATCGACATAAAATTATATTCATGTTTTTAAAAAGCTGCAATTCACGTGAATTTATTTAATATTCTTGATTCAACACTCTTTGATGCACGTTACCGACTTTTCAAATATGTTGTACCATTAATAAATTATGTAACATACATACGCCCATGTTTATATTTAACTAGTGTGTTAACATACGTGTTTCAGGTTATAATTAATTGTAAATGGTATTTATTAATATACGATTAATTAGTTAAGTTAACCATTCAATTCAGGTAAAATTATAATGAATATATTGCTAAATATTTGAAGGTAAACGTTTTGGTGGTAGCACTATTATGAGCTTAAAAGCTTTTCCTACGTTTCAAATGGTAAAATCATGTACCTCATATTTTCAGGTCACTATTAGATACCCTTTTATTTTTGTTCAACGTTGGTTACTAAGTGAGCTTTAAAACCAAAAGCTGTATCATTTGAGAGCCTATTTTATTTAAAAAAAGCTGGTACAGTCACTCATAGCAATCCTATGTGTTTTTTTTTTGTGAAAACGCGGTGAAAAAATATTAATTAAATCTCAGTAGGTACATAGAAACAGTATTGTCTTACAGTGAGCGTTTCCGCTAATCCATTATTTATTTTTCTTTTATACGACACTTAATGCTTTTCACCTTTGTGCCCATATATGTATGTTGGTATTTAGTCTGCTTCGTGCCTACTCAACTACTCTTACTTCGTCTTTTTTTTAGGGCTGAGGGATTATTTTGTGTAGCGAAATTAGATAGCATCATGGAATTTTTGGCAAGCAACAATGGTCTTAACCTTTTCAGAAAAGTTCAGAAGAGTGTTATAAGTATGAGTATTTGCGCGGAATTTTCCTGTTCTGTGATACCCCCGTGTGGGGGTATCAATATATGTTAAAACTTTAGTATCAATAACTGTACTAAGTACTTATTTGATATATATTTTACTTATAACATAGAACTTAACAGGTGCGCACTTAAGTTCAATTAAGTATCATGAAATAGCTTTTACATTTTATTATTGCCGTAGAGCCAAGCGCAATCGTGTTCGGAATTGTATGAACGACTTCTTATTTCCTCCATTTACATTACCAGGGCTATAAAGTAAACGCGAAGCTTTCATTGTATCTGCAGACAAATGGCAACAGATTAAATAGCAAGATTAAACTTTTTATAGCCGCAACAAGTTTGTTTGTTTTCCGTTATTTATTGCGGATTAAAGTCGAAGGTTAAAGATTTAATGAATGAGTTCTAACAATCTTTGTTACACTACTTACATACTTTTGTTTTAATAGAAATAGTTAGTGTTGACAATTGGATTCTTACAAGCGTCTATTATGCTCTAAGTTCTCGTGGAGGTCGACAGTGCACACTTACCCTTCGTTTTCCCTTCGGCTTTTCCGCCGACTGACTGTGATTTCTCTTCTTCATGTTCCCAGTTTTTAATTCCCTCATGATTCAACTAGCATTTTACTCTAAGATTGTGCAAATTACTTTCACTTAATAACACTATAGTGTCTCCAATACACATCCTTATCAAAACGTTTCAATTTGTTCGTCTGTTTAAATAAACGTCACAAACACTAAACATTATAGAAATCCAAGTGGAAACGAGAAATCCGGTGTTATCACTGTGCGTAGTTTTTCAGAATGTTGTGAAAATGCGTGTGCGTAGTTTCCCGCGCGGGTGGCGAGCGGTGTCGCGCGGCGGAGCGGTGAGGCGGTGAGGCGTCGCGCCACGCTTCCAACTTCACGTAGAGTGGGATCCTCCGCAGTCGCTCCCGCCTCCGGACTCCGCTCGCCACGCGGCCGCGTCCCGCCGCCCACTCGCCCCGCACAACCGTCAAACAGATAAGTAAACACAAAATTCTTTGAGAGATAACGAAGCAGTTAACCCCTCATCAAAACTCACCCCTAATTAAAACATACGATAACACACCGCTTTAATGAAGAATACACCGTTATGAGATTATAATTGAGCAAGGAATTTCAAAATTTAAGATGTATTGCTGTCATCATAAAACCATGGAATTATAGAGTCGCCACTAGGAATCACTTTAATTTACTTATCTCTCACATTTCAAGTCACTATTGCATCTATAACTTACTATTTAAATAGAGTTATAATTTCATTTGCTAGTCTAGTATAATTTGCTCGAGTGTACCCTATATACAAGTGAATTAGCGAATTTAAATGTTAATTGTTAGTAATGAAAGTAAGGTTCACTACACCTCGGAGGTTGAGTGTCGCTTGCGCCGCGCTCGCGAACAGCTAATGATTCCACTGCAAGATTGCAATAAACGTCGGCTCGCATCTACATCGCATACAAATTATCCAAGCTCTTAGCGCATAAAGTTGAAAAGTCATTTTATGGGTAAGTATTGACTATTTACTTGCGTGCATTTAGCGCGATGAGCAAACTCAGTGCTATCTTTGACACAAAGGTCAAATAGTATTGACGAAACATTATGGAAATACAGTTGAATTCATAACAAGAATGAGGATGAAAGAAAAAGAGTTGCTCATATTTCTCATTTTAGCGCTGAAAGCCTATGGATATTGTGATGTCAGCTCTGACGCAAAGCTCGGCAGATTGAGTGGTATCTACGTCAAATACGCATTCAGTGTTAAAATATTTGTCTATCCCAGTATTTAACACATTTTCATTAGCATTTAGGTAGGTAGGTATGTGAGGCGCAGAATCATGATAAGGGCCAGATAATGTATGAAATGCGTAGCGAGTCGTACCTATTATGAAAAGTATGAGTAGTTTTTGGAAAGCTCACAACAATAATGACTAAGTTAGTTCGTGATACATTTATTTTTACTAGCCCACGTCCCGGGAGAACCACTTTTCGCAACCGGGTGAACAGTCTTGGCCTTACTACAAAAACTTAACCACCTGTTTTACACTTGTCTAAAAAAATTGTGGCTGCAAAATGAACCATATGTCAACGTCATAATTTGACATTTTTTTAGACAAGTCTTAAACTGACGTTTAAAAGGTTTTTGTGGTAAGACGGTCTAAGTCTAAGTACCTATGTCGTTTCTCAGGCTCTAACTATACTATCTGTGATAGCCATACAGCCAGACATATTTTATTAGGGTTAACTTCGCATATATTGTTGCTTGAGAAAAATTTTGAGATAGGGAGTTAAACATTTCGTTAAATTCGAGAAACTTCACAAGTTGTGAAATAATTATTTTAATTATTGCGGTAATGAACCGTGGTCATACACAATCAATTTGCAGTGAACGAGCGAAGCGAATTTTCCAGCGTTACGCGCACATGAAGGTTTTACAAAATGTTATTTTTACGTTTGACCTATTTCATTTCCGTATGCAACGTGCACAAAACCCATTGATAAGCTTTACAGACATCGGAAATATATTTAATTGTGAAAAAAATTAATAAGGTCACATTTCGTAGTCAGGTTCTTGTTAAGAGTTCATAAACCATTAACGAATTACAACTTTTTCATTATGTATTGAGAAAACTATTCATTATTAATTAATTATCCTGGAGAAATTAACTTATATTAAAGAAGTTTTGAATAAATCCATACAGATTAACCTATAAATGAAAAGTAATAAAACATTCAGGTAAAGTAATCCGATTTTCCTAGAAGAGACGACTCCGAAGTGAGAATTCCGTCACCTTTCTGGTTCTTTTGTCAAAGTCAAATTCAAAAGTTTCACACAGGCTGGCTCTTATGAAAAGTGAAACAAAAAGTAAGTCTATGGACAAGTACCTATATGGAATAAAGGACGTAGATATTTCCATAATGCATTCGTATGAAATGGGTAAATTCAAATCAATTTTAAAACTTACACGAAAGAATTTTGATTGGATTCACACTTCGAAGATGTCTGCCGTAAGCCCGCAGATTTTAAATTGTAATATGAATATTTGCAGTATAATAGTGTGTAGTATTTTGTCCTAATGAGATGGTTGTGCGTTATTCTGCGCATATCTGTTTCATTTCAACGGATGGTTTACTTGTATAAACTTGGCGGTCGAGTCTATTCCGCGTAGTGCTGGCCTGCTGGGATCCTGCTAAATGTTTATATTATGCAGTTCGCATGCATCCCTACGCCATAATTCAATAGCTATGCGCACCAATTACATTCGATAAATTTTAATGACTTGTAGGTGATATTTATTAACAGTTTTGTACCCTAGAAATATTTTCTCACACTACGCCATTTACACGTATTTAAAATATTGCAGTGGAAATATATGAAAAGACGACTCGAGATTCGAAGCGAGGTATAATCAATCTTTGGCTGCAGACTTTTATAGGCGCAAGAATTACGAATAACTATTCGTTTGAATACATAGCCTCCCTGTAGAGCTATTTAATCAATTATGCAATGGGCAGTTAGCTGTCATTTGTTAGAATTACTTACTGTAAACGGCGCGTACAATACATTTTTGATCATAAATCGAGTGAATAGGCACTGCGGCAGGCCACCGCCAGCACCTACTGGCTAGGTACGACTGCCAATGACTGCGAACGAATCGATGCTGAGTATTTATCATCATAATGACGAGTTATGTCGAGCATTTGTGTCAGACACCGCTATTATAACAGTGTCCCGCGTTCCTGAACAAATGGAAATTACGGTCAATGGTGACATCAAAAATGAAATTGATTTTCATTTACATTTACATTATAAGAGATGTTGATTGGTGAATGATATGCCTACTAATGAATGGCGTTATTTATAGGAATACCAATTAGTGTCGTTTATTGTATTTTCTGAATAGTCGCACGAAATATTCCAGAGATAATATTTCAGAAGAATATCATTTATCAACTGGTTACTACAATCATCATCCTCCGAGCCTTTTTCCCAACTATGTTGGGGTCGGCTTCCAGTCTAACCGGATTCAGCTGAGTACCAGTGCTTTACAAGAAGCGACTGCCTATCTGACCTCCTCAACCCAGTTACCCGGGCAACCCGATACCCCTTGGTTAGACTGGTGTCAGACTTACTGGCTTCTGACTACCCGTAACGACTGCCAAGGATGTTCAATGACAGCCGGGACCTACAGGTTACTACAATGATCGATGTATTTTTGTTGAACCTACTTATAAAATAACAAAACCACGGGAAAAAATATAGGTACTCTGTATTTGCTTCTATTTTCTAAGTTTCTTTTATGAGTGAAGACGACTTATTTTGTCCTGAAGCGATTTGATTTTAAGCACAGTATTTTGTGATGAAATCAAATAGAATTCTGTGATTCTTGGTAAGTAGCTAGACACTCATTTTGTTTAAATGTTGAATATTGGATTGTAAAATAATATGAATTCTCTAGACTCTAGAATAAATAAAGCTCTATTTTATAAGCAGTTTAATATTATGTAACTCAATTCTCACCTAAGTGGTCTAAAACAATACCAATATTTGTCATCTGAAAGGGATTTTCATAAACAAAATAAGGAGTTCGGTACAAGGTTATGTTCTAATGTCTACCCAACAACTATTTTGTGTTTATAAGAAAATTAATTTTCCACGAATAGACTGGTAGGCGTTAGGATAATGATTTGTCAACCGATTCCTTGTCTTCACATAAGTAGATACTTAACTGAAAAATCAAGTTTAGCTACTTGCTTACACATTAGCAACCCAGTCAGACCGAGTTATAAAACCAGCTATTAATGAATCCAAGGCGAGACACCTACACCTACATTTCATAGAAATTGTAAGTGATGAATTAATGTCACTTTAATTACAGTCGTTCAGTATTACAAACTAATTTACATGGCTTGGCCATGCATCGTGACACTGCGTTTAGATAGTTTCCCACAAACCTTAACGACGCGAGGAACTTCGTGGCACAAATTAAAATATTACGGTGCATCTGTTAAGTATGCATTGCACTGCCTAGTAAAATGGCTGCTACATAAGTTCAAGTACATTTACCAAGGCTTGCTTTCGGCGATTATTCAAACTGATTTATGCGAGTACGTAGTAAGAAAGCAGATTACAAGTGTAACAATGCGACTTGGGCTGTTTTATTGTGTTTGAATGATAGTTTCTACGTGTTGATCGTTCAGATGCGCCGCTCGCTATTAGAATTCGAGTACATCGTGGCTTTGTTTAGTATGTGTCGGTATGTCCACCACGCTGTTTCCATATCATTTTATAAGGAATGGGTCAACCTCTGAGCAGTAAATTAATCAACTTTTGGAAGTGAGTCGTTAAACTTGCGAATAATAAATGAGTTAACGGTTGCATCAGAGTTAAAGCAACATTTATTTAATAATTCCGACTCTCTGACGCAAACCAACTTAGCATTTAAGCTATTATTATTTGTATGTTATCCCGATTAAAAAAAATGATGTTTTCATGCAGCTGGTTCATAGAGTTACAATGTTTCATGAATTAGGTACCAGGGCTAACCGTGCATTTCGCTCAAAATCATAGAGCGTGAAGATAAAACTCTTTACTTTGTGGTAATCGGAAAAAAAAAATTTGGGATGACAATGTAGGTGTACATGCCAGTTATTTACCATTCCTGCAGGTGCTAGATATTCTAAACATCGTAACTATAACAGTACTAGTGTCATGTGTTTATCGTAAACGCAGTATGTCGTTGATTGTTATAATTACGCAGCATTTGTCGTACAACGTGGCAATAGAAGTTTATGACCATGATAGTGCGATACATATTTTGGTTTTGTAAACAGTCAGGATTATAACAAGATTGTTGAGGTGAACATTATAATCCTAACTGATGGTACGTTGTGAAAGAAAAGAAGGTGAGGTCAACATAATATGCATTTTTAGGATAACTCAAAAACTACAGACCAGATCGTGATACTACTGATCTTCATATGAGACCTCCGCCAGTAGATAATTGGTGAAAATTTCCTTTTTTTTAAGTGTTCTTAATATGGAAATTCTTTTACGAGTCGATGGCAAGGCGACTTTTCAGTGGCGCCACATATGTACATAGGTAGGTCTTGAATTGTGATGGTAATAAGATGCTAATTACTTATCACGGTGCGTAAAAGTAGAACTAAAGCTATAAACTGGCACTAAACAGCTTTATATGGAAAGTAGATCAATGGCAAAGTGCACGTGCAGTTTAGAGCTAAAGAGAATTTACATTACATAATGTATAACAGGTACACTTAGGTACATCGTTAACGTATGTACACACAAACTCGGTTTACCTATTCAAAACTTCTAAAATTTTCCCGACTTTGTGGTTTGAAACATTTTCCTCATACAAAATCCGTGATATAGACGTACCTTTAGATCCTACGTGGAGTTTATATGGTCGGTCCTAATAGTAAAACATTTTACATAGAAATAATAGTGAGTGAGTAATTATTCTTATCGTTTGGGCTACAGGTCTACTGACCTAACCAACCCAATTAGTGTCAGTGTTTTGAAAAACACCTAACGGTCTCTGACCTATTTATAATAACGACTCGTAGGTACCAAGGATAACTCACACTACGTAATTTTAAAAATCATTAACAATCTAATTACAGAAGTTTTGTTACCGCCAATAACATTCTATGTAGAAAGGTAGCCCCTTTACCGGAATTCGCTCCACTCTTCATCTTCCGATTTTCTGTATTTCCATTTGTATGATCACTTATTACTGAGTACCTAATTAGGAACAACAATAGTTTAATTTGCAGTTACGGAGAAACGCCAACTAGTGTGCCAATTCGTTCTTGCTTCAACTTCAAATTAGCTCATTCAAGAATTAGAAATTAGTAAAGTTAGTAGGTATTGTATACAATTACATTTCTTATACAGCCTTGATGAATTCATAGCAATTTAGAGTTGCTATCTATGCTATTTCTTACCGGTAACTATACATACGTATAAAATCCTTTGGCCTAAAACGTAGCTATACGTAGGTTCACCAACGTACGGCACGAATCCAGCACTCCTAGGAAAACCGCAGCAAAAGGGTTCTTTCACAGCGGCCACGGCTCTATGGAAATTATACAAATCTTGTGCCTTCATAACAAATCTACAGAATCTCTTAGAGGTATCCTGCAGCATCAAGTAGGTAAATAATGGTAATTAGATTCCGAAGCATCGGCGGTGTGAATACTCAAGTGGCGGCCGATCGTTTGGCCCGCAATGTAGGTCGGCTACGTCACGCACGCACGCCTGTAATTGTATCCATATCTTCACTCTTCACTCACATCGACACGGTCTGTTACTATTGTTTGGCATCCCTTTATTTACTTCACACTTGGAGACTAGCCACTACAACACCAGTAGGCTTTCTCGCCTAAGTACTTAGGGATGCGTTCTTCTCACCAGAGTCTAACAAGATACACTTGCCACAATAGTGGTATTTGTTTCAGTAGGTAAGCTTTCGGAAAAACAATGGTTCGTAGAGTCTTGTTCGGATTTCTGTTCTCGCTTTCAGTTTCCTTGCACATAATTTATACTTAGTTAAAGTTAGATAGCTTTTACATAGTTTGTGTGTTCAAAATACAAAACGGTTTGCTTTGTTTTAACCATTGGTTAATGAATTTGTTTATATGAAATCCGAACAGAACGTCAGAATAAGGATAAAGTTTAGATAACTAAATCTGATGTCCAGTATCAAACTACTCCTCTGTTTAACTTTTGCTGAAGCGACGAACAAAACAAATGACAACGTATTTTCCGGGAACGCTTCATTTCACTATCTAGTATTTTATTTGCTTTTACTAAATTATATTTATTATTTTCCCTTATTTGTTGTCAAGTAGGTACTTAGTAAGTTACTTAATATTGTAATAAACCAGCAGGTAACTAGGGAAGTCACACCCGATACTCAGGAAGCTATTAGTGTGAAGTAAATATACGGAATGTCAAACAAATGTGCTATTAACTTAAGATACACTTAACAGTTACTAAGCAGATAAAATGTTTGGTAATTGCCCCGTTGGCTAATGTGCCGGCAAAAGTTTTAATAACATTCATTAACCTAATACTAATGTTAGCAAAACCGTCATTAAGTTAGGACACGGTACTGGTTTGAGCAGATAAGATTATGTGAAAACTACTTTTAAGAAATGTTAAAATTAGCTTTTCCCGGCGTTGAAACCTTTGGAACAGAAAATAGGGTATTTATGTAGGTACCTACTTTCTAGCTAAGTAGTAATAGGTAACAGCAAAAATCGAGCCCTCCTTTGCCGACCGTTTGGAATCGGGGAATCCCAATAGATAACCCAAAAACATTTATTACAATTATAAACCAGAAAAACCCAGAGACAAATTAATTTAAAAAAAGTAGTTAAGGAACTTCCAGACAAATATATCCATCTATTTTTAAAACAAAACAAGAATACAGTTTGGAGATGGAACAGATTACGGTTAATCAAAACAGACTGTTAGAGTTACAGACAGCCCCTCATTGTTAGATGTAGGTCACGCATAGAATTCGGCAATAGCTACATACGTGGGCAGCTACCAACGATACCACAGCCACAGCTAAAATCCAACCTGAATTATCCGAAAGACTAGATAATCGACAATAAATATACTTTAAAACTGCGAGTGGCGATTTCCACTCAGTTCCCATTTCTCATAGAGTTTAAAAGTTTATTTAGCACTCGGAAATCGAGTGTTTATTGTTATATATTTAAATATTTACTGAAACGTTGTTTCTCGACAAACATTATTCTTTGGAGCACTAAACAAGTGAACAGTTATGTGGTTAACTAGGACAATGTGTTATTGTTTAGCTCGATTTATAAAGTACCAGAAAACCGAATGCAAATAAATAGTATCTTCTTTGTAGACGCCTTTAGGGTGAGGTTAATGAACTTTCCCGCCAATAAAGGGGATGGCGCCCTTGCGGCTTTGTTTTGTTGCCCCGAACAGACCATTAGATACTAGACAACACCATATGAAACTGGAGAGCTACTGTTTATACCTCGAGTACGATATGAGGTCAACAACATTGTACACGATACTACACTAAAGGCTTGAAGACGAAATAAGTACCTATAATACGAACATGTTACATCTTCAAAGAAACGATAATAGACCATAGGCTAGATGATATCTATTTATATAAATGAGGTTTAGATCACATCACATCCACCTTCTGACTAGTGTCCATCTCTCGCCTAGTCTATGTCTATTATGTGTTCTATACACAGCAACAATCAGCAAATCGTATAAACACAGACTTCAGAACCGGCTGGAACCCAAAGAAACGAACAAATATTGTTATTACATGATTAAGATTATACATGGATCGCGGCCATTTGCGTTCAGCCCCCTGCTATCTAAATGTTCCGTAAGGATGTGCTCTTCGTGGTACCACTCTAATCGGCAAACTATTATTGCAAGGGCAATAATAGCTGGCTAGGCTAGCTTTAGCACATAATCCTATAAAATACTAACATTATAAATGCGAAAGCTTTTAAGAATCTTTGTGTTGGCTTGCTCAGTGATAAGCGACGTCTTGAAGGGGAAAAGGGGAGGATATTGTCGCAGGTGAAATGTGGAAAATAATTAATTATACATAATAAATATAAAACAGATTATAGACCCGGTCCTGGCCATAATTAATGAAATATTATTGTCCCAAATAAGCTGGGGCTATAAATTAATTTAGGGTAAGTTACGGCGGCTTAGGGTAGGTATGAAATGAACAATTGCAAATTGTAGAATTTGGCAGAACTAATGGTGTTGTAGCATAATTAATAGTTGTTAAGACTGCTTTGTATACCTAACTTTTGAAGTTAACGAAGATATTGTTTTCGCACTATCGGGGTCATTAACTCAACCTTTCTAGCCTAACGTTAATATCCGATACCGATAAGTGACACTCATGCCGCAGATATCCGGAACTCGCGCACATAATTAAGTAAAGTATAATTAGCACTTTATCTGTTTTGGCACTATGACGCAAATGATGACAAAAATAATTTTTCCGACCATATTTGGACTGGATTATGATATTTATCGTAGTGGCTGATTATTGTGCGACCACACATGACGATCTGAACGAAGTCATTGTTGTACACAACACAACGCTTCTTGGCAAGTGCGTTGAGGAACAGAAATAAGGAAAAGTTACTGGCTAGTTAAGCTAAAGAAAGGGTTTTGAGAGAATTGTATTATCTTATTATGTTATACTATAGGTAATATTTTATTCTTTTTTTTACGTCAATCGTGGAAGTCGTGGTGGCCTAGTGGGTAAAGAACCATCCTCTCGAGTATGAGGGCGTGGGTTCGATTCCAGTTCAGGCAAGCACCAATGCAACTTTTCTAAGTTTGTATGTACTTTCTAAGTATACCTTGGACACCAATGGCTGATAAAAAGGTGAAGGAAAACATCTTGAGGAAACCTGGACTATTTAGTCTGAAATCACCAGCCCGCATTGAGCAAGCGTGGTGATTAATGCTCAATCCTTCTCCGTGTGAGAGGAGGCCTGTGCCCAGCAGTGGGACGATAAAAAAAAAAGGCTGTAACAGTTATATTCTTCTTTTTTTGTATTGCCTACCCATAGTAGGTTACACAAATAATAGGAGACTGTCTTGCGGAACTTATTTATTAGCCTTTCAGAATGATGGTTTCAGTGTTGACTAAACTCTTTTGAATATATTTTGAAAAGGTAATAGTTTATAACAAAGTTTAATCTATTAAGTATTTAAAAATAAGTCGGGTTTTCCTTCCTGACGCTATAACTCCAGAACGCTCGAACCGATTTCCACGGTTTAGCATTCTTTGGAAAATTCTCGGGCTCCGTGAGGTTTATAGCTAAGAAAATTCAGGAAAAATTTCATGGAAACGCGATATAACCGAACTCTACGCGGGCGAAGCCGCGGGCGGAAGCTAGTGTCTTATAAAAGTATGAGACATGTAGAAAATCGAGATGCCTATTAATAAGGCAAAAGCGACTTTTTAGGAAAATTCTATGTCTGTATTTGTGTGCAGCATTAGGGGAAGGGAAAATTAGTAAGATACTAACTACTAGTCATTACCAAAAACCGGAGTATAGCGAATACATAATTAAGTAAGTAATTCACTAGTTAAATTAATAAACTTTTATCTCCCTAAATCAATAAGTGTAAGTAAACGAACAACTTTAATGAACACATTATGTTATTAACATTCAATTAAGCATACCTATCACAAAACGTGTTACTGTATAATTAAGTTCGTATGCGACTGTCTGACCCAAATGCTCATTATTACGTACGACAAACATACGTTGGCAAACATTGCGTGATGGACGACATTATCAACAGATTTAGTCTTAAGATCACTTAATATCTGCACATATTGACACCAATATGTGACCTACAACTAATTGAATACTTGTATCAATAATATCATGTTAATATGCGTGTTGATAGCAGACTGTCTTGCGGACGGCTCCGGAAAACGCGTGCCATTACAAAATTCACTCCTGATGATAACACGTGACATAAATTCAGTATCGCTTTGCTCGAAGTTCATAGAACTTACGCTAGGTGGCTAAGGGCAGGGTCACATGACTGGCGACAGCGATAAGCACGCGGAAATGCGACGTGTCTGGTGGAAAATCACCTACAAATTACCAGTACATATTATTAACTAAATGTTCAGTGGAAAGATGCAAATTATGTACGAATAGTAAAATGTTGGACTCAGTTCATTGCCTGGGACTTATAAAATCTACGGTGTCCCTTGTAATTTAATTTCGTTGTACAAATGGTGGGTGTCGCCACGTGTCGCTCTGTAAATTGAATTAAAAATCTTTCAGATGACTAAGACTAGGATGAAAAATGTGATCCTCAAAAATGGAGCTAAGTTAGTGAATAAATGTTGGTTTATTTAACTTTTTATATAAAATGCTTTTTTAAGAGTTTTCAATAAACTGTGTTCGTTGGTTGAGCTGCTTCTGCTTCCTAGCAAAAAAAAACACAGGCAGTGGTAAAGGGTGCGAGGCGAGCGGTGGTTGTTTTGTGCATTCTGTATTATTTGATACTAGCCGTTTTCCCGCGGTTTCACCCGCGTCCCGTGGGAGCTACTGCCTGCACCGGGATAAAATATAGCCTATGTTACTCGCAGATAATACTTATAGCTTTCTAATGGTGAAATAATATTTAAAATCACTCCAGTAGTTTTTGAGTTTATCCATTACAACCAACCAAACAAACAAACAAAGTTTTCCTCTTTATAATATTAGTATATATGTAAGTATTGTTTGTTTTAAAATAATGTTTCTTATTCATCCATTTCCGCTATAAACCGCTTCCGCTATCACTTCCACCTCATCCTCACAATAAGTACAAGTTTATTTACTCCACACAATACGAACATGAGTCAATCTGGAAAGTCATTACGTTATCATTAGTAGATGCGTGTCGTGGAGAAATGGATGCGCCCGCGCTCATACATCGAGGACAACACTACTTCTTATCAACGACTGCCAACAGGGGCCCGATTCTCCTAATTTTACTTAAGCAACATACGATTCATATTCGACTGCGATCCACTCACGACTCGATTACGATTGAAGCGTATGTGGCATTCCGCTATTTTTTCTTTAAAATAACGTTTTTATCCTTTTCTGTCATTCAATAATGAATCGTTTTGTCTGCAAATGATTTACGATTGCAATATGATTGTAGAGCAAACTATCGTATAGACCAAAATCACCAAAATAGCAGACCAATCGCACACCAATCGAATGTCGTTGGAATACGATTGGTCTTATATTAGTAGCAGAATGCCCGATATGGTTAAAACTGCTATTGCGATCATATTGCGATTCGATTTCTATTCAATTTTGACATGATTAACTTAGGAGAATCGGGCCCCAGAAGACCGTATGTAATCAATATACATTTTTGAACTTAGGTATGTAAATATGCGTCCTCTTTGTCGGAGTGGAAGGAAGTGGCCTTTGATTGTTTCCTTTATTCTCTCAGTTTACTCATTAGCTAAAACTTGAGTAACTTTTTGTGGCCCGCAGTGTAGCTATGCGCAAGACTGCTATACTTTGGTAGAGAAATGATTTGGTGTTTGATTTTCAAAGTGGAAAAGTTTGAAAATTACTGCTCTATTGGGTAATTTTTTGAAAAAAATATACTTCCAATCTAAGTTATTATTGTTCTTTGTACTTCCAACTTATGCTTATCGTTTACTTAGATACTTTTTAGGTTGTGTCAAAATATGAGCAGCGAATATTTTTTACACATCAAGGTATTTGATAAATATAACTCTACTGAGAAAACGATTGTTGTGTGTTTTTCGACAGGTAAGGATAAGTTTCTACATCACATCGCTGATGGATAAGAGTATTTTTTCCACTTCACTGAAAAATGTGAAAAGCTGGGAGGAAAGCGTCTTACACAGCGGGCATTTATTTTCGATGTTACTAAAGATATCAGTCATTGGAAATGAAAAACGTTAGTAAATCTTAGATCAATTTCAAAAGCAATGCTAAGTGTGTAATTACAACTATTCCGGTATAACTTACGGACTCAGACCAGACGCGACTACAATAGAAACTGCATTGATAAGGAATAACATATTACACTCTATTTATATCTAGTTGAATTTATGGCAGCACCGCCGTAAGTTGGCAAGACCTGCCTGGAGGCGAAATGTAACTGCAACAAATTACCATAGGGTAGGATAGGGAGACGAGAGCCGGCGAGATTCTTTGCTGAATATAATCGTAAGTTCAGTAATCGTGTGCTTGGATCTGTGCGGACAAGGCGCTGTCGTCGCGGATTCGATTTATCGTCGCGTCGGCACAACGCGCGTCGTTGTGTGGTTCCGCCTCTTTACTCGCAGCTCAGAGGCCGGCTGCCCTGCCAGGGCTATCTGCACGCGATATCGCAGCCTCCGCTAACGAACTCGTTCACTTGCCTATAAAATCTTATTGACACCTCTATTACTGCACATCTAGATTCAATTGTGTTCTCAGAACGAAGCTCTACGATATGAATACGAGTGACACTTTATCAGTTTGCTGGGTGTAAACGACTAATTAGGCAGTTATGTCTTTTGTCGTCGCTTGGTGTTATTGAACGCTGCGATCTATTTCCTTGTTTGTAAGTTTGTTGGCTATGTAATGTGTAACACGACTTCTGTATAGTCAACAAAAGATTTTGGTATGTAGCCAAGTATTAAGGAGTAAGATACTTTTAGTGTACGTGAGAGGTGTTCATATTATTTCGTTAGGATATAACTGGATTAGAATTGCCAGATGAATCTAAAATTGTGATGGTTACAACATGTAAACCTGTTTGTGATTTTAATATTTACTTTTACATAGCAAAAGTCTTCTAAAAAGTAATCCGCTAGGCACAGCCCTGGCGTAAGACTCGCAAATTAGTAGAGAAGATTGAATACATGAGGTGTCGGGTTACAGAGGCCGAGGGCCTTGGCCCAGCCTCCGACGGCTAGCTTACTATATGGAGCTTTATACTATCTCCCGACAATGTAGCGTATTATTAACTATCCGACAGCGTCCATTTATCGATTAACTGTTACTGTATCTAAGATGTATCTAATTTCTGAAGCGAGATTTCTATTTATATCCTGTTTGGAGTCATTATGTCCACTGTAGCAGATCTAAAATAAGAAATGCCTACGCTAGGTGTTAACAGGTTGGTTTGTAATTTAGTTTGACAGTAAATAATGTAAAGCATGAGTCACAAAACAGGATCATGCAAGCATCCAGTTTACCATAAATTGTTTAGCAACCATTCATCAGCTTTCAGCATTTCAAAACTTGAAATGTAGCGCCATTTATGAAATTGGTTTCGTGTACAGCTTGCAGTCTTTGTCTGCTGATCATCCTAAATAGATAGCGTAGATTTAATAGCATATATTATAGAGGTGTACACTGTGCGGCCGGCTACTGTTATCTAGGGAGTAATCTCCTGGGATTGTATGCACAGGTGTAAATAATTTATACCTAGTGCACGCGAGTGCAATGAAGGCAAACAAACTGCACACACTTCAAAACATAAAAAAAAAACAACATCGTTTGTTGTGTCTGATTATATTATTACCAATATGCAAACCAATAAATCCCATCAAAATTGGATCGGGTTTTCTGGTTATTACTTTTGAATCTCTTTATAATTAAATGCAAATTGGAGTGCAGAGTTCTCGCATTAATAACCGCATTATGTTGTTCAACCTTGCGCAGAGACTTTAACGTAATATCTCCTAACTTTTGATCTAGACACAGAAGATCTTAATAGCACAGGTGTTGCTTGCAGACTAACTGAATTTGATGTTTAAGTTTGAGCTTTAGACGAACAAGTTAATCTGAACTTTGCAACAAAGTGCTCTTATCCTAATGTTCCTAATAATCTACCATGTGCATACTCATTTGTTGAACCTTCCTGGCTGGCAATAATCGTTCGTGGTATTCTCATCTCCGCTCGCCATCGACGTATAAGATTGTAAGCGTATGGTAAATTAGCGAAAAATAATCGCGACGTCGATGTCGGCGCGTGCGTACGCCGACCGGGCCTTTTTCAACACCGCATCGCTGCATTCCTTGTAAGCGGCGCCTTAGAAGTGCACACTTGGAGTATAATGGACTATGTATGCTGTATGCTGATGATGGGTAATTTATAAAGGAGTAATATCGCTGTGTTTGTTGAGACGTTGACTGCTCACGTACTTGAAATCGCAGGTTCTTGCAATTCAGTCAAACGTGGGAGAGCTGATAGCTAAAGAAAATTGCGTAGTAATTTAACATTGAATATAAAGATATTTTAGGTAGGTGTATCATGTTTAGTGAAAATTCAGCTACTTACCTATCGAGGAAAACCCAGTTATGAACACATTACTAGTTTTTAACTACTTACGGCAACCAATGTTGCAAACGTGATAAACAGACAAGCATAACGCAACATCATCGTTTACTTATTTGCTATATTTTTTACAAAAAATATTCAACAAACATTACCAACCCATAAAATAATTGTTATGACTTGCCTGTCAACGGGTTAAAGGCGGCAACGGGCTAATTGTCTGTCGCCATAATACGTGCGCAAGCGCCGCTGATAATCTTTAAACCCGTAGTGGTACAAACTGTTACGTAGGTGATGCAGCCATCGTTGCTACCGTTCTAATCTCCACGATACTGGCTGTTTACGTAGTGAACGTTACATGGTAAACAATTGGCGTCCATAAAATACTGTCTATCAAAATATTTAACCACGAAATTGATGTAGGTACGTTTAAGCTTACGTACATTGCTTATTTTTATTAAGTACTAGCCGTTCCCCGCGGTTTTACCCGCATCCCGGTGTATTTTTTGCCGCCCTTGTACACGGTGAGCAGTAGCGTCTACGCTTGGTATTGGTATACTCATATAAGTTATGCTACCCTGGTACATGGTGAGCAGTTGCATCGAAATTTCGTTATTGGTATACTTATACTCCGGTGAATTATGCTGTACTACTTAGTACTTTACTTTTGTGGTTCTGCGGCATTCCGTACGTTAGTTTTTGTCTAATCACTCCCGTCCCGGGAATCTTACTCGCAATTTTTCCTTATTTGCTCACCGCTTAGACCTACCCTGGACTACGACAAACATTTTGGGACAACATGGGAGAAAGCAAGGCGGCGCGTGTCTCGTGGCCACACCGCGTATCGAGCTGCGCCAAGTACATGTACCCAGCGATGTAAACATTGATAACCATATTTTTGAATTAGTTGGTGCCACTGTTTATTTGCGTAATAGGTTTTTATTTTGTATCTGTGTTGTTTACATCCCACCTAACAGCAGTGATAATGAATATGAGTTGTTATTTAGAATAATTGAACAGTATTGTAATAATTATCGTGAAGTGGTAGTGATAGGAGATTTTAATTTATATTCGTGTTCTTCTAACATTACTTCATACTATGATTTTTTTGTTACTTATTGTGGGTTCACCCAGAGCAACAGAATAGTTAATTGCAATGACCGATGTTTGGACTTAGTATTGAGTACATTTGACGAGGGGCAGTGTGTGAGTGTACGCACTACGGAGGCGCCGCTCGTGCCGGTGGACGCTTATCACCCGCCGCTAGAGGTGTCTGTCAGCTCATTTTTACATGCAAATACCCACTCAGAGACAAATCTGACATCATCATCGGAAGAGCACACACAAGTAAGTTGGAATTTTAGTAAAGCTGATTTTTTGAGGTTGTATTCGGAAATAGCATCTATCGATTGGTCTCCTATATATAGCTCGGATTTGGATGAAAGTTTAAAGTATTTTTATGATAAGATTTATTCAACTATAGATAACTGTGTTCCCAAAAAAAAGCGAAGTCGTGTAAACTCGAGGTACATTTATCCCGAGTGGTATACGAGTGAGATAATTCGCGACATAAAGCTCAAAGCTGTTTTACACAAAAGATATAAAACTAGTGGTGTAAGGGATGATTACGAAGCGTTTGCCCGGTGTAGGTCACGCGTCAAAGGTAAGATTGTGGAAGCACTGGAACAATACCGTGAATGTGTGCAAAATCAAATGTCGAGCGACCCGAAGTCTTTCTGGTCTTATGTTAATTCTAAAAGACGTAGGGCTAGTAACCATAAGATTTTAAAAGACGGAGAGGCCTTGACAGGGGAGCAAGCGGTCCAAGAATTCGCTGAATACTTTTATTCGGTATACAATGCAGACAAACCTAGATTGGACGTGGATGCGGCGATAATGGAAGTAGGCAGTCAGAACGGAGCAGCGCGAGTTCATCTTGACAGATTGGAGTTGCGTGACGTAGAACGCGCTCTGTGGAAGCTTAAGCCGAAAAAATCCTCGGGACCTGACGGTATTCCACCGTACATTTTTAGGGACTGTCAGAAGAGTTTAGCGGAACCGCTGTTGCACATCTACAATCTGTGCCTTAAAACAGCCACGTTTCCCGAGATATGGAAGATTACCCGGGTCATACCGGTACCGAAGGGAGGTTCGGGAATTAAAGTGGAAGAATACAGACCGGTTGCAGTGTTGTCGACTATGGCTAAAGTATTTGAGTCGGCTATTCATAGGAGCGTTTACCAGCAGGTTAGCTCGCAATTGTCAGACGCACAGCATGGATTTCGGCCAGCTAGAAATACCACCAGTAATTTATTTAGCTACATGGCGGATATTGTGCCAATAGTAGACAGTGGGGGGCAAACCGATGCTGCATATTTCGACTTTAAAAAAGCTTTCGACTTAGTTGATAATGACGTGCTTCTGAAAAAGTTGGCGGCAATCGGTTTCACCCCACATTTACTTAAGTTTATTGCGAGCTATATGAACGACAGGCAACAGTATGTTGAGTACGCTGGATACCGATCTAACGCTTACTATACAAGATCTGGGGTAAGTCAAGGCACAAATTTAGGGCCTCTAGAATTTCTCCTAATGGTTAATGATCTGCCGAACGTTGTACAATATTCTAAATGCCTACTGTTTGCCGACGATCTTAAGCTTCATCTCCCCATTACGAATGTGAAGGACTGTGAAAGACTGCAGAGTGATATAGACAGAGTGGTCGCTTGGAGCAAAACTAACCTTCTGCAGTTTAACAGCTCTAAATGTGTGACTATAAGTTTTTCGCGCTCACACTCACCCATCACACATACGTATACGGTAGACGGAGTACCAATGGATAGGGTGACGGAAGTTAGGGATTTGGGAGTTTGTTTCACCACCGGTCTCACGTTTCGTGATCATATAGTGAAGGTATGTAAAAAGGCATATAGAAATCTAGGGTTTGTTCTTAGGACGGTCAAAGGGTTCACAAATATTAGAGCTATAACGGCATTATATAATGCTTTAGTAAGAAGCCAACTAGAATGCAATGCAGTTATCTGGGCTCCACATGAAACTAAGTATAGTCTCATGCTGGAGCGGGTGCAAAATAAATTTATTAGGTTTAAATATATGAAGCAATACGGGGTTTACCCATTTTATCCATTAATGTATCCAACTCTTTTTGTCTTGGGTATGGTCGGATATAATGAACTGAGGGTCAGAAGGCAACTTGCACTGGTGACTTATATCTTTAAGATAATAAGAGGAAAGATACATAATGCGGATATATTGCGAAGGATTAATCTAGTCGTTCCCGATAGGTATGTGGGTCGTCGTCGTCAGCCACGGTTGCTGGCGGAACCGCGTGCGCGAACTAACTTGCTTCGAGAAGCGCCGCTCACGAGAGCACTCCGCACTCTCAACCTCATTGCGGGTGACATTGACATGTTCTGTTGCTCTTTGGGTGAATTTACAAAGGCAGCTACCCACAGGATTTGTTATGGTAACTAACGACAGTGAAATACTTATTTTTAAAAGTATATTTATAAATTTTATGTTTGCTACAATATCGCATTGGGTGTAACCTGTAAAGATATTTGTATGTTTGGAGAGTAAATAAATAAATAAATAAAATAAATAAATAAATTTTAAAACCAAAATCAGCTCAATCGGCCCAGCCGTTCTCGAGTTTTAATCAGACTAACGAACAGCAATTCATTTTCATATATATAGATAGATTGCATAATTTTAGCTATGATTGTATTCTTATTTTACCTAATTGATCTGTTTATAATATTCCCTCAAGGTCAATGAAATATTTTGAAGTTTCATCAATTCATTTCTTTGATTCCGTTATGAGACCCTAATGTTGCGGATCAACAATAAGGAAAAAGCTTCGGGCATCATAAGAAAAATATTTGACTTTAATTTATGAATTTCCTTGACTGTAACTTTACTTTTATGCGTTAAATGTTTAACATTAACATTTATTTTATTTCAACGACAGTAACAAATACTTATTGCCCTTTTTTATGTTTGTCCTTTTGCATTCTTGGATATCATTTACGAACACGATATAAGAATTTACCATATCTACCAGAATAAAAAATTATCCTCTTTAACATGTAACTGCACTTTAAAATATGCATGCTATAGTGATATTTAGCGACTGGCCGGACTTGGGAATTACAGAACATCAGGTGGCATATCTCTGACCTCGCCGAAAAAAAGTTCATAAATCATCGCGACCGCTATCAATGGAGCACTGTGTAAATATCATAAGCGTTATGATACACTGCGCATCATGTGGCCCGGCTGCTGACCTGAACCGACCGCGTCTACACCACATTAAGAACACGAACAAGCTACCAACCATGATGTGCACAAAAAATACGCAAATCACTACTTACTACATATTATGTAGAGTACGAGTAAGTATGTAGTCTCAGAATAGGGAGGTCGGCAAAATAGACCGGCATTTGTTTTCTTTTTGTTCCACATTACTTTTGCATCGAGCGAATTCCGCGGCTCGGCAAAGTTTACACATTTTTCATCGAAGATTTATATCTTAAATTGAATTTCAAAGTGATTGAGAGCCAAATAAAGATTTAAAGGAGGTCATTAAAGCGTGTCAACACGCAAGAACTTAAATAACAGTTACAGAAACAAAACGTAAATCAGTAAATGAATCTGTTTTGATAGACGTAAATAACTTCGTCTTGGGTGTTAAAAAATGGCCAGTTGTTCGGCAGGAGGGATACTTCAATCACAACTTGAAGCATAGGATTGCTCTTTGAAGTGAGACAAAGCATTGTTTATTGGTATTGGTGTTGCGCCACTCCACGGAATATCAGCTCAGCGGAGAAGAATAGGTTAAAACCTAACGTATGTTCGGCTTCGCTGGAAATTCGTAGAAAATAGTAGTTTCTATTTTTCAATTCTGGAGCGCGAACGCTTTTCGTCGACAGTTTATTGTTATCTTGAGGGGCCAGATGGTGTTGGGTAAGATTTCATTTGTGCAATAAATATAACATTTACATTTTAGGAATGTATATCGAACCTCGTCTTACTGCGTTTTCAGGTCAAATGCACCAACTATTCATGCATAGTAAATTAAAGAAAACTGAAGATAAGAGTATCAAATATCCATGAGACTACTCTCTTCCGCAATCTTCCAAGTGTATTATGTTCACGGACCAGTGTGGATTACACGAACCGAACTATGGTAAGTACTGCCGCTCGTATTACAACCGCCATGCTACGAATAGATCACCTTTGTTCCAGTGGCAGGCTGCTAAGATATTAGGTAACTTAACTTCCACCTGGTCTGGCTACTAATTTTATTATAGGTAAGTACCAAGTTCTAGCACATCTCCTGCCAATCCGTCTAGCAGTCTATTCCCATTTTGGGGTTGCTAGTTGTACCTACTTGTAGGTCAGGTACGATTATGAAATAAGTAGGTAAGTATATCTATACTAATATTATAAAGCTGAAGAGTTTGTTTGTTTGTTTGTTTGTTTGTTTGAACGCGCTAATCTCAGGAACTACTGGTCCGATTTGAAAATTTCTTTCAGTGTTAGATAGCCCATTTATCGAGGAAGGCTATAGGCTACTTTTTATCCCGGTACGGGAAGTAGTTCCCACGGGATGCGGGTGAAACCGCTGGCAGAAGCTAGTCATATGATATTTTAGCCGCTGTTTTAATCTTAAACTCAGATGATACGATTGTTATTTCAGGTGGGTGAAGTGTTAACTCGCAATATATGTTTTTTTTTTAAGCTGGCTTTGGGGAAATTGATGTGACATGGATAGAAGAAAAGTAATAAAACGATGACTGTAGGAAAACGGAATTACGGGAAGTAGTATTTATCGAATACCGATCATAAAAAAATAATAATGATATCACTCCAATTTCCAGTAAAGTAGCACAAATATAAACAAGGATATAACAATGAAATAAACGCTATCAAAACAAAAGGCAATGATTATTACAATAATTTCTTAAAAATATTTGTTTATGTAAATGAATGAACACGGATGTGACCGGCTGGCGCTTCAATACGCCTCGTAATATCCTGTCTGCGTTGAATACTACAGGGGAATCTGTAGTGCGATACACTCATATATTCCGATGTTTATAAAACTTGTTATTTAAACAAATAAATTCAACGAGTGCTACCGTTTATCACTTTTTTTATTATTATTAACATAAACAATTGTTTCTCTGGGCTGTAACAGTATAAAATAGAAAAGGAAACATATATAACTTAAAATCAGACTTATGACTATTACTTTCACGAGGAAAAGTCTCCACCACTCGTGCATATTGTTGTCTATGGAGGCCCAGAGGCCAGTGAATACAACGGTCTCTATAGTACACACTATAATCCAGAACACATGCCACACACGCACGTGCCGGAAACGTATCTTAAACTCCATCAGACAAAATATGTATATGAATGCGAGGAACACGTAGAATCCTCTCTTCACCGTACTCGCTTGCGGCACTATTAGAAACAATAACATTGCCTGGTAGTGAGAAAACAGAATTATAATCGCGAGAACCGGAAAAAAGTCTATGAAACACGCAATTGAAAGCAGGCGACTTATGAAAAATCCGTACCACCCTAGAAAATGTATAAAGGCTGCTGTAGCATCCTGTGGTTCGAGACCACGCATGTAGGACCTGGGAACACGACGTGGAATGTCAGGTTCATCTTGAACCACTTCGTCGCAGTATTTCCTTCTCGGCGGAGCTGATAGCCAAGTGGGTATAGACTCGGCATTTTCAACCATCTTCTCAGCCCACACCGCAAAAGACATCGGTCTCGGTGCTATCATCACAGGAGGCGGGACAATTTCTACTTTTTCCACATTGTACTCAGTATTACGTCTTGGAGCTACTCTATCAATAATAGTTTTAGGTCTTTCATATTCCTCGTCACTGCTAAATTCTTGCAAACTAGTATTTTCTCTTTTAGGAGGCAAATAGTCCGAGCTAGTATCTGAATCAGTTAAAACTTCATTATCGAAAAATCCAGAATTCATTACAATGGTACTTCTCGGAGAAAACTGTATTAAATCACTGTTAGTGTTACGATTTGACCTAGTATAAATCGAACTATCGGAAATAATAGAATCCTTTTTGGAAACCGATTCATAAATTGGTTCTTCGTTGACTGCATTTGTTTGGTCAGCTTCAGTTTCATCATTGTTGTTGGCATTATCCTCTTCTAATAGTGGTTCAGACATTTTACCCCAAGGATATTTCCGCCCATTTAACTTTTCTCTTTCAAACCTTCTGTACATTGTGGCTGTGCTGGCCATTCGAAGAGACGACACGATAATGCTTACGGCTTGTACTGAAACTGATCAAAATATTCATATAAATTATAAAATATTGTACTAACTTATACAGCTACCTTTGGCTAGCAGAATAAGCTTTCTTAAATTATAAAGGCAAAGTAAAGATTACGCACAGGACTTTTGGAGGTATAATTTTGTATTCATGAATATTATTTCTCCCTAGATACTATTCCCAAATTCATATTTCAACTTAATTGTAGGTACTGAGAATAAATTGAAATGTTTACCTTTGTCGAAAGTCAAATCAGAGTAGCGTGTCATCAAGTCGAGGATATTGACGATAGCATGTGGGGCGGAGTGGATGAAGGCTTGGAGGAACAGGTACAGCTCCATAGGTGATGGTGCACGAGCTAACTGAATAGCTTCCTGTGTCCTTTCTTTATCGTCACTCCGCGACGCACACACAGCTTCAACCCACCAAAATATAAGGTAGCAGTATCTATAAAAATATTTATTTTGATATATTTGTCAGTATGGAGACATCAAAAGTTAACGACCTACAGTAAATAAATAATGTCCGGACGAATGTAATTTAATATCGGATCGTTGACTTCTGTTCCGGACTCCTGAGGGACCCGTGTGAATATGTTTTAACTGTTTAATTCCATCTATATTGGGAAAATTTTATGCTCCTCATACCCTATTTATATAAAGTAAATTGATTTGATATTTACCAGCATTTATTTAATGGGATGGGAATGGAAATGGGAATTTAGTGGGATGTTTGGGTCCCCCCTTTATGGCAGAACATTTTATGTCATAATCTTATTTTGCATACCAACAGTTGGCATAATCTTCATTTCGCAGAAAATCGTGTGGCATACACTCATTTCGGCATGTGGCATACATACATTAAAAACGCATAATTTTGTCAAGCAGAATCATCTAGAGGTATAGGCATAAATTTCATATTCATAATGCTTAAATAGTAGAAACATCATTTCGCAGAAAGTTGCCAGTCAGCATTTCCTTTTGGCATACATTTTATACCTATAAGTAGCAAGTAGTAACCTATATTTCAGAATGTTTATAGTCAGAATCATCTTTTGGCATAGTTTTGGAATTTTTATTTTTCTGTAAGAAGCATGCAAACAAGCCTGATGAAGCATGAAAGCATGCAAGCAGGCATGCAGCATGTAAGCAGGCATGCAACATGCAGCAAGCATGGCTTCTGTCACGGCTCCGGCGCTGCGTGGTTCCGGCGGTCCCATGCGAGCTTATCGTCGCAGATGGTTTTCACGCTCACCACCGCAGCTTCGGCTTATCTACTGGCCGCCTCGCCCCTCCGCGCCTACGCGGTTTTGAATTGCATTCTAGGGGTAGGGTAAACAAGACGTGGAGTCGGTTTTGCAGCGATTCGTTTTCGTTACTAGCTTCAATTTTTAATACAATGTTTTTTTAATTGAAGGTTATAAATGGCAATTTGCTAAATAAATTGAATCTAAATAAAATTCTACCATCTTCATAGTACGCCAAATGAGATTATACCAAATAATAGTTTCTCAAAATATACATTATGCTAACTAAACGAAATAATGCGAAACTCTAACTATGCCAAAAGCAATTGGACGTAGTTATGCAGAAACGTTCCAACCCACAAGTCATCCGAAATCGAGTTATTGTGATTGAACAGCCTAAAATTTAGCATATGGTTATCTAAACTCAATATAATTCAACAATAAAACCTCTAGTATATACCTTTACTGGTTAGAATAAAAAAGAATACAACTGAAACGCGTAAATGCTTATATCTCAAATTCAACTTACAGTGGGTTGGAACGTTTCTGCATAACTACGTCCAATTATGCGAAATAAAATTCTGCCATCTTAAAAGTATGCAACTGTAAATTCGGGCATATAAATATTCGGTGAAACAATAATTATGCTAAATATTTTTTATGCCTTAAAAACATTCGTTAAAAAAAATTATGCCAAGTGTGTTATGCCAAATAAAATTCTGCCAGATAGAAGGAACCCTTTCAAAATTGACCTAAATAATTACCTTCCAATCGCAGCAATGGGAAAGAAAATAGCATTCACAAACTGCATAACGAGCCATCTTATATCATTCTTTTCTATGGTTACAGAAAATGCCGACAGGTCAGTCTGGAAGCCAGGCGGAGGCGACGCCAACGTGAATACTAACGATATCAGCGATGGTGACACGACGAGGATTGTGCAAAATACTCCTACTCTGTAAACAAGCGAAAACCAATTATTCAAATTGGAGAAACCTTGACTATCATTTGCATGTTGAATTTTTATATAATTTGTGGATAGGTGGGTTTTCTGAAAAGGAAATGTAGGTAGGTATGCTATTAGTATCTACCCATAATGTGTCCAGTTAAAATGGGTCGTGCTTTTGAAGTTCCTTACTGCATAGTGCCTACTTTAGAGGTAATTTCTTAGAAGACATGAATTGCTTCGCTATGAATGTTAAGAGGTGTCTCTCATTAATATTAGTACCTACTTAAATAACCGACCCTTGTGAAAATTCTACGTACATACTTATGCACAGCGACGTCTAATCAAAGTAAATAGGTAAACATCAATTAAAAACGATAGTCTAAAATGCTGGTTAGTAGCTACATACCCTTCACTGCCATTGGTGAAATGTTCGGTAATAAGTGTTAAATCATAGCAGATGAGGATAATGTAAAGTACGAGTCCGCCGCAGGAGGGCAGCACTCGATGCAACAGGAGTGCTTGCCAAGCCGGCAATTTCCATCCCAGAACCTCTCCTGACACTTCTTTGTCCAATTCACAAGTTACCATTTTGTACAACAGGTTTTATCTTTACTTAACAACATTATCCAAAGGATATATTTATTTATTTCACTACACTCATGACGCCTTTTTCCCAGTAACTGCACTTTTCATAATTGCGGTGTACGAAAGAAAGAAATTCGACTATTTTTCTTGAAACAATTGTACATAAAGCAATGTGTTGTGCCTATTCGTATTCCCCACGCCCATTGATAATGATAAGATAGCAAGGTTGACTCAAATAGATAACTGGTATGACACAGTTTCTAATAAACAGAAGTAGTGCATTATAATTTTTGTTTTTGTAATGACGAGGTGTTTGTAGAACCTGGACACTGTTCCATGCATGATCCAGATTGCATTGTCTAGAAACTGATCTAGTTATCCTGCAGATACACAATACGAATGGAACCGTTTTTTTTCTCGCTGACTCATAAACGGCTGAACGCATCTAACTTTTTATCCGAGTGCGGGAAGAAGTTCCGTCGGATAGCGAGTGAAACCGATGGCTAAGTCTAGCAATTGCATAAAAATACATAATACAAATCAGCGGAAACGAGATTTACAGAAGATTCAACCAATTAATATTTTGCTGTATGAACAATAGGGCTCATTGTGAACAAGTAAAAAAAACAAGATGTATAATGTCAGTTCTTTAAAATGACATTGACAGATTGACTTAAATTTTAGTTTTTAGGTTATATTTGTTTGTAATCATTCAGAGTGGCAAAGTCTATAGATTTTATAGCTTAATCTTGTTTAATTAATTTTCCATAAATAGATTGTAATTGGCATTGAAAGACAAGATGTTGAGGAAAATTTTCTCAAGAACACTAGCTCTCCGTCCAAATTCGTTTGTGCGGTGTGGTGATAATGTTGATATCAATAGGCAAATACACTGTGGAGTTTGCTTAAGGCATCCTAGGTATACATCCAAGACAAACAGCACCTCACCAGGTTTGGCCAGCAAGTACCAAGTGATTACAGATGCGAATCCTACGATTATAGAAAACACTGCTGAAGAGATATACATAGAAGACAAGTATCCTATACTTAGTGATGAATTTGATGGCATCAATTTAGAAAGTAAGTAATCTTCCACTTAAAAACCTCTAAGTAAATAATAACAAGCTAAAAACTTAAACAATTTTTTAAACATTTTAGGAGGTAAAACTGGTGTCTTTGATATAGAAGATCTTGTAGAAATACTGCAAAGAGAAAACTCAAAAGATATATTTGTAGCTACAGTACCTCAAGACATCCGCTATGTGGATCACATATGTGTTGTCAGTGGTCGGAACAACAGACATATTTTAGGAATAGCACAATTTGTCCGGAGGGTGTATAAGAAAAAGTCTTCTAAATCAGACCATATACCCAGAATAGAAGGCAAAGACTCAGATGAATGGATGGCACTAGATTTAGGTAATAACATTAAAATTTTGGATTTCAAATACAATTATTGAGACAATGTTAAAAAGATAGGTTTCCTATATATTTTTTTATATTTTCAGGTAACATTGCTTTACATATCTTCACAGATAAAGCAAGAAAAATGTATGACTTGGAGACTCTTTGGTCTGTTGGGCCAGAGTATGATAACCAGATAAATAAGAACAGTGAAGTTGTGGATATGTTTGAGAACTATAGTGATTACCTGAAGGATCTCAAACCTTTGGGATAAAAGATTTCAATAAATACATATATGTAAATAGTTTTGTTAATAGATACCTAATCCTAAAATAATTGACAACTGTTTTAATTAAAAACCCTTTAAAAGTCTCATATAAAATGTTTATTTCTGCTTAATTACATTAAAGATACATAAATGGATTGTATAATTCAATCACAATTCACAATCTAAATAATTATGAAATATTGAATCAAGTTTTATCATCAATTAAATAAAAACAAATATCCATAATATCTCAATTGGAATACGAAAATTTACTATCCATTATAATTGCTGTAATAATGTCTGTCTATCAAGTTCAATACTAATATAATTTGATATACAAAATAACAATTTGGCATAATTTATATAACTAGCTCAGAATTTTTAAATGCAGTAATATGACAATGTAAAATTATACAAAAGAACAGCGGTTGACTAAATACATTCATACCACATTCACAAGATCCTTAGTTCAGTCAAATGCAGTTGCACATACTAGTAAATCTAAGTATACACTAAGTAGCATAGTTTTTGAAAGCAACCTAACATTAGTGCTTTATGAGATAAAACTAACTATGTATAAGGATAAAATATATTGGAAGCCAATTAATACAGACTGTAACACATGTTTTTGTGAAGTATATTAGCAATTATAATAATAAAAAAATGTTTGGACCACCAACAAGTCTTTCATTTTTGTGAATACATAATTATTAAATTTATGAGCATACAAAATAATAATGCACTGCCAATATAAAGCTTTGTGCACATACAAAATTAAATATATTATCATATTGTTCAATGTTATCTTTAAGACTTATAAAAGTTAATTATTAAAATGGTATAAAATACCAAACACTATTGATTTCACTACCTGCACCCTAATTGTGTATCATCAAATGTAAAGAAGAAACTTTCATTAGTCACTTTACAATATAATCATGTCAAATACAACCTATAATTATTTCACTTGAAGATACACTATTAGGTGTTTTATTATTCAAGGCAATAGTTGGCAGTTGATGACAAGTATTCTTAGTATTGTAACTTATAATGCCAAATGATACAATTAACTTTCAATCGGGTGCAAAAATTCTAAATACATTCTTATAAAATACACAAATATTATCTGTAAATTTGTGATTCATTTTGGATCAGAATTTTGGCTCATGACTAATCAATTAAGACAATATGGCTACACTTCGCCTCACGCCAGCACCTGAATTGACATTGTCTAAGCTTGACCACTTTTTAATGCCATTCTTTACCACTTCTGCAGCTATTTTATCTTCCATAACTCTAGACATTGCTTCTAACTTTTGTGCTCTCTCTTTACTTAAAGGTTCACTGGGAAACGCCAAATCATTAGCTTCAGCAAGGGTGCGAAGATCAAAATAGTATTTAGCATACACACTAGATGGTACATTGATATTAAACTGTAACATTTCTAAGAATTGCCTCTCCAGCTCATTCATGTCTTCCACAGTTATATCTTTTAGGATCTGGCAGTAGTCTACATTCCAAACAGCTTGGTCATCCCACACTTTGCTAGCCAATAAGATAGCTCCCAATACTATTCTCTTCCAATTGGATGGTGCAATATCTAGTTCAGCACATATTAGGAGACGTTCCAAGTACACCAGTGTGATGATAGCGCATTCTGCAGTTAGCTGAGCAGCATTGAATAGGGTCCGTACAAACTTATATATTTGCTTGTGCTCAGGGTTATACTTATCATAATCATCACTTACTCCTTCTTTACTGAGAGGATGAAGTTTTTCATCGAATATGTCTAATCTGCGCTCTGAAGTTCTGTTTTTAATATGGTAGTAAATAGCAAGGGCTACACACTTGACTGTATTCTTCAGGTTAGGCTGAGACACTGTGCTATCATCTAAATAAATAGTTGAACAGGAACTGCTTTTTTTGAGCTTGTTATCAGCGATTTGGTGTTGACTGCGCTTCCTAGTCATCCCATTCTCTATGGATGCTTTAGAGCGCTCCATAAAAATAGTTCCAGCAATAGGATCTTGTGATGGATCGATGTCGCCGTCATCGGGCTCTCTCTCACTGATGTGTTGTATATTATTAGAGCTTACTTCTCCTTCCGGCAGGTAGTCTTCAAGTTTGACGATGTCCTTTCTGATAGGCGATGGACTCCGGTAACAACAGCAACTGTTTTGGTTACCCATTTTGTATCACATATAACTGTATTAAAGATTAATTGTTATCATTCTACAAGCACTGCCTCACCTCTAGACATGCGTAAATAGTGTGCCGATACATAGGAGTGACATAAAAGGCCCATAGTATCTGAAACAAAAGGTGCTACATGAATATTCTATTAATGAATAACAACATTAGCATTGAATATAAATAGTATTCTAAGTACATTATGTTATAAAATATCATACCCTAACATCTTCGCTTCATACAATGATCACACATTTCACCAGAACATAAAGCAAATCCGAGAGAAGATATACAATGTACTCTGTGGAGAAGATTTCATTTCATATTACTTTGACAGCAGTGAGTAGAAGTATAAAAAGCACCACAGACAGAAAAATATATCCGTCAATTTGAACGTGAATTTTGGGCAAGATAGCCAGCCCTACACTACACTATGAATGACATCATGATTTTGATGTATATTATCATCTTGTGACTATATTAAAATTTACCCACCATTAATTAGGTTAATTATTTTGAATATTTGTGAGATAGGATATACAGACTGTACTAAAAATAATCAAAAACATTTTGGCATGGTGCTGATTTAGAGAACAGAATATACACGTTTTTTGATTGCTTTTGTTTTATTGATTTCTAACCAACCATGTCATGTAGGATAAGGTGCTAATTTTGTAAGAGTAAAATAAAAATAAACCTATACGATTAAAGATTTAAAATGTTAGATGAGAATCAGCTGGCTTATTCGCTAACTTTCCGATTTTCAGATGTCAACTGGCCTCAGTTTTCATCCGAACTTTGATGTCAATCGATAAGTTCAAAACATTGGTATTCTGTATCGCATGAAGTGGATATCGGTGGATATCGTTACACGGTTGCTGACGCCAAAACTACGATGACAACTTGACAACTCTATTTTTTTATCGACTATTATACTGCTAAGTAGGAAATACCCTATTAGCGTTACATTACTACGTTTGAGAGAACGCTTTATTTTCAGCGTGTTATACATTTAAAAATAATCTGTGGCGGTAAAATTCAGTATTTGCTTTCTATTGTGTGTGAACTTGGTGTCTAAAGTTCCATGTGGATGAACAATATTTTAACTGAGAATATTGTGAGTATTGTAGTTATTGTAAATTTAACAACGTAAATAATATTTTGATACGTAGATTCCTACGTTTTGCATGCAAAATAAAAATTGGTATACTATTTTATTATTATTTAGGTTTAAAATGCTAACATACACTTTCATGATGGATTTTGAGAGGAAGGAAACTTTATGTACTTGAGTAGCTCGTCCCATACACTGAGAGCATCGGTTACCTCATGTAGGCACTTACTAAATAAAAGTTGAGACATGTTGCAAATGAATGAGGAGTTCCTTTGGTATGATCCGTTTGCATAAAAGTTTAGGACTGCCAATATCTATACATAACAAAATTTGATGTTACAAAGTTTATCATCATATTATTATTAATCATTTCAGAGTGTTTATGAGTAACATTAATTTATGTAATATTGGTATTTATTTTACTTTTAACGTTATGAATTCTTACTTTTAGCTCAATTGCAACAGCAGTGTTTTGTTGAGCATGTTGCAGAAACGGACGTAACTCTGCCGAAACTTGCTGAAACCCTTATTTGTTGATACGAAAATTTGCCATGAATTCCTTCTCCCGTAAATCCAGAGAATTATTGCAATCCCGCAGACGACGTTTCTGGATTCTGGATAAACTTCGTTTTGTCTCTTATTCCACAAATGCCAGCAAAAATACACGCGATATTTTTATTCCACACAAAAAAAGATAAAACAAATTAAAATAATACAATTAAAAATAACACTATCAAAAAATAAAGGAAACGACTCAGGGTTTGTATTTCTATTGGATTCGCAAAATTAGAGAAATCTTATATATCTGATGCTACAATATAGTATAGACATCCCAGTGATGAGGCATAAAACACTGCTATTTGTAGTGTATTTCAAAAAATTACAGTGGCCATCAATTTGATGTCCACTGAGCTTACGGAATCGCAATCTAACGTTTATCGATACAGAAACAGCTGTCAAAATGAGTCATGGTGGATATCAGCCTGTGTCGATGCTCATGACGTCATCTCAGATGGTCACTGGCGTTAGCGAATAAGAAAATAGCTGTTTGACAATTTACTGATGTACACTTTACCAAATGATGATATCTGCGAGCTGTCAGTAGAGTTAGCGAATAAGGCTACAGGAACTTTTTTGTTCCGTGATGAGAATATCATCCCTTGTTTATTACTATTTTGTCGATGGCAATAAAATAAAATATGGCGGGCGCGGCCATTATTAAGGGCTTCTGTTGTATTAGAGAGAGCACGCTGAAAACTGTTAAGAAGTTATTTGTTTTGTTATCAAATAATTACTGAAAGGTATTTAAAATTACTTTGAAATCGTGTACACTCTGCAGCAATAAAGAATACATATTAATTTTATTGTTTTTGTGCGTATTTTAGGCTAAAATGCGCCGTAAAAGTGAGCGTACCGCAAGCAAAAAAGGGAAGGCTTCACCAGAGAAAAAGGTTGAGAAGGTAAAACGTACTAGAACTAGACGTACTAGAAAGCAGTCATCGTCTACGGAGAACGAATCTGCTGATGAAGGGAGTCCAGTTAGGGAAGTTGAAAGTGCCGGTGATGCAGAAAAGAAGCCACCAGTAACACCCGCTAAAGAAGACAGCCCTGAAGAAGCCCAGGATCAAGTGTGGCGTGTTAAAACTACTGAGGCCTCTGGTGATATTAAAAAACTGAAAATATGCCTGACGAGACCGCCATCTACGCCAGAAAGAGTCGATAGATCTCCACGTAGCAAAAGAAAGCATTCCCGCGCGACCAGCTCTAGCGATACTCCAAGTGTAGAGGGTGTGGATGATAAAAAGAAAACTAGGCATCGCTCCAAACGGTTAGCTCGTGACTCTAAAGAGGGTTCTGAAAAGAACGACAGTCATGGAGAAGAGGTTGAACATCAAGATCATGATAAGTCTAGTGACGAAGTTACTCAAAGCGAGACAGTTGAAGAAACCGAGACTCCCATGTCTACTACTAATGAAGATACGAAGGTTACTGAAAATTTGATACAATCCAGTCAAGAAGTACCGGAAAGTAATGAAACATCTAAGGTAATTGAGACCCAGGATACTGAAAAGGCTTCTGATGCTGATACAACTGTTGCTTCACCTAAAGATGAAACAAGAGTTGCATCACCACCAGCAGAATCAAATGTTGAATCTAACACTGATAGCCAAGAAGTACAACCATCTGATATAACTGAGACCAAAAGTCCCGAACATGCTAATGTCGCAGAGAAGGAAAGCCCAATCCGTCAGAGAGAAGAGTCTGTTGAGAAGTCTGAAGTTCTAGAATTGCATGCTGATGATAGTAAATGTGAATCTTCCGATAATGAGGCCTGCCAATCTAAAGAGGAACCTAAGGATGAACCAACAGTCACCCAAGAAGAGACCCCTGCACCTGAAGAACAAAAGGTAAGTATAGTAAATGAAGAAAATATCAGTAAGGACACTGAGAAAATTGATTCTGATAGCAAACAAGCTATTAATCAACCTGATGTTGTAGAGAGTTCTGACAAAGTAGCAAAAGAAACAAATGACCCAGAAATCACTACCAAAACGGAAGACCAACCATCTGTGGAAAAAGCTAAAGATGAAACTGAACAAGAACCTAATATGACAAAGGAGCCACAAACGCCAATTGATTCTGCAAAACCTACAAAAGATGAGCCTATTGCTAATGGTCAAACTGCCCCGGTTTCAGTGGGCAGGAAGAGAAGGTGGGGCTCCAGGAGCTCTAAACTTACAACCCAAAAGTCAATAACAATATCTACTGATGTGTTAAAGGATATTATTCCAGATGTGAAGCCCGTGGAGTTTGATGAAGTTATAGAAGAGAAAAAACACAAAAGAACAGAAAATCAGGAAAGAATTGAGAGACCTGTGCTTCCAAAGATTATAATTGATAATACAGAAAATGTGGAATTGAAAAAGGAATCTGAGGAAAAGGAAAAAGACCCTCATACTCCTAAGCCAAGAGATTTAGCTTCCAATAGAAAAATATCTATAATTAAAGATAATGATAGTATAATAGCAAGACCTCCAAGTCCGCCTAGAAATAAACAGTCCTGTATATTGTATATCACTAATTTAGTGAGACCATTCACATTACCACAACTGAAAAATCTATTACAAAGAACAGGAAGGATTACTGAGAATGGATTTTGGATAGATAGGATCAAGTCAAAATGTTTCGTTCAATATGAAACTGAAGAGTGAGTATTACTTTTGCATTGTTTTAATAATTATAAAATGTAAACAAACCTTCAGTCAAGTAGTCTCACCATAAACTTTTCAATAGCTATGTTATTTCTATCAGTGGAATCAATCTACTAACCATGATAGGTATGGTTCATTATAGTATATAGGCCTTTCCTATCAATATAAGGATTTATTGTATTCTACAAAATTTGATTTTCTTGAAGTTTATTGAGAAGTAAAATATCAATCTTATGTTTCAGTCAAGCAGTAGAGACGAGGCATGCATTACATGGTGTTACGTGGCCTGTCTCAAATCCCAAGACACTCCAAGTTGACTTTTCTACACAAGAGGCTTTTGATAAGGCAAAGATAAATGAAGAGACAGACTCTGCACCAGTTTCAACTATCCCTGGAACTGTGGAGGACTGGCTTCGGGAGCAAGACATGAAGAGGGAACGTGGGGACCTGGTAAGATTAATTTGCCCATAGTCCAACGTAACCGTAAACATTGAACATTTGACCGAGTCCTCATTGGTAGAATAAGCAGAATAAAATGTAAAATGATACACAGTTAAGAATAAGATACATAAATCAAAATTTTATCTGTATATGTCTAAAAAACTGTTTGTTAATTCTCTTTTGCTATGTTTCTTATTAGGAAAAGCCATGGGAACGGAAAACGGCAACTCGGGAATGGGATCTTGGCAAGAATGATAAAGATAAGGACAAGGATATTAAGCTAAGGCGTGACGAACGTCCCATTGACAAGAGACGGCATAGATCGCCAGAAAAGAGTCCGGAACCAGGTAAAGTTTTAGTTTTAAGAACTAAAAAACAAGACAATATTGTGATTATAATTGTCATCATTCTATCTTTTAAAACTTGTTCTTAAACAGATGTAAAATGTTGATATGAGTGAGATTCGATCTTTATTACCTTACTACTATAATTTGTATAATAATTCAAAAATTTGTCGATTTCCGAAAAGTCTAAAGAGTAAAACGAAATATTATTTATATTTACAGCAAGGAAATTCAAGAAGAAAGAAGAAGAAGCTCCCGCTAAGCTGTTGGATGACTTATTTAGAAAGACTAAAACAACTCCATGCATATACTGGCTGCCGCTCTCAGCTGAAACGGTAAATTAAAGTAAAAACATTTTCTACAAACATTTTC
Organism: Helicoverpa assulta; assembly: GCA_963856015.1. NCBI lineage: Eukaryota > Metazoa > Arthropoda > Insecta > Lepidoptera > Noctuidae > Helicoverpa > Helicoverpa assulta. The sequence goes on from CAWLCW010000008.1 coordinate 5,399,396, forward strand.
AAGCTTTCGATGTGTTTTATTTCAATTATTAGTCTTTGGGGGACTTTTCTTTAGTTTTTTCTTCAGTTAAGCAAAATAGCATTCTTCTCTAAAAGTCCCATCTTTATTTTACTAATTGCCGTTTAAATTTAAATTTTTGCTTGGAATGTTGTACACTATCGCACGCTCTTGCGGTCAAGCTTTGCTTGATACAGCCTCTGAAAGGTAAAGAAAATTCTGAAACTAGTTTTTCATGCGGAAAAATATGTTTCATCTAGTTTCCCCATTAAACAAAAAAGGTTATTATGCAGGCCATGGCTCATAAAACGCGTGATTGCAATATAATTAATGAAGTATTTACTTTGTGTGTATTCAGATAGCAATAAAGGAGGAACAGCGGCGCCAGCACATGGCGGAGCACGAGCGCCGGCTGCAGGAGCTGCGCCGGACGCACCGCCGCCACTAGCATGGTCCGTCTCACTCCACTCCGTCACTACACCTCACACTCATACCTCATCCTTACTCTACTACACACACTCATCTACACTCACACACTCATTTACACTCTCACATGTCATTTACTCACCCCTTATTAATTATTGTCGCTCTAGCGACGTTCTTTTTCAGGCAGTACTGTTTTCAGTGGCAGTAATTTTTATTTTATGTTTATTTGAGGAATAATTTTGTTATATGTTAGTCATATTGCAATTTAGGTTTAAGGGCGACATTCAAATAATATTGGCAGGATTTCTGAGAGATGGACATTATGAATTGATTTTATACAAAATGTTATAGAAAGGCACGCTTGGAGGAAAGCCTATGATTTAATTCGTCGTCGGCGTAATGCAGTCACTTGATCAAAACGAGCAGGGGACGTCCGCTGTGGGAAACAGATGCACTACGACTGACATCAGTTCCACTTGACATTGCGTCGATGTGCCGGCGTTTCGGCCAGACCGTGTGCGCTTGCCGCGTTTGGTCATACAGTTGCGAAATTATCTGTATGTTGACAACGGCTCTACAATCAACGGAACCTACAAACCAACAAAGAGTACAAAATCATACTGTATTCTGATATGAAGATTTGAAGACACACATGATAAAAAAATCACCACTTCAAAAGAAGAAATAAAAGAACGCGAATAATGAATTTGTTATATTGAAGGATCAGCAGAGTACATGTATCGTGGACATGAAATGGACATGTTTGATTTGGGAATTTAGCCAGCATCGTCGTCTCGATAGATAGAAACGTAGCGCAAAGTATTTGCGAGTTAGTCAGGTTATCGTCGTAATGTTTCTATGTTTTGTCTGAAGTATATTCGGTTCATTTGATGTTCAATAAATACTTTCCTATCTGACATGCTTTGCTGTTTTTTTTTTAATATTCCTTACCCTAACTTAAGAGCTCATAATCTATGGGAAATACTTCAAAATCGAGTTTGCACTCAGTAAAAGATGTAATACAGTAGGTAAATCTAACTGGTTATGTAGGTATAAAGTCACGGGGTACAAATTGTGGAACGGCTCAAATTATAATTATTGACAAGATAGCTAATAGCTATGTTAATACCTTAGAAATACCTGATATACTTACGTAAGTGAACCTTTCGATGGTACACGTTTCGTAAGTACAGTCCATCATGCTAGGTCAAGCTTGAAACGGCAATCTACATAATCTAGCGGTATCATAAGCATTTCTAATCGACCTATTAAAATTAATATCTTAAAAATTTGGTTAATAATCTCCACTTATCAGCCATATCTGTTTATCGTGGGATAACAGCTATTATTTCGTATGATAATTCTCAGACAGTTGTGTTGGCGATTACAAGCGCCAACCACTAAATTTTGGTGTAGGAACAGAAATCCAGCATGGTGAGTACTTACCTACCTTGTCTTACCGTAGAAAATATACTTAGTCAAAACTGCAATTCTGGTGTTTGCGAGATGTTCCGAGACAGGCACTCGAGATAAAAAATTTAGATAAATTATCATAGAAATGGTTGATACCTTCAGTTTGATTCCCACTGATTCAAAAAATAGCGGCCGGCCACATATATTTGAAAACTGGAAACAATTTAAATAGGCGCGGGCTTCATGGTGGTGCTTGCTGGCCGCGCTGGTGGCGACCGCCACTGCCCAGCAGAACTTCACCATTAACGATTTCGTGTCTGGACAGTTTACCCAAAGGGGATTTACAGGCAGATGGATTTCCGGTAAGTAATTCTGCAAGGCATTGGTCTCTTCTCATACAAAGAAGGAAAGAGGATATACTCTGATTTGTTTCATTTCATAATAAGTACCTAAAGAGTTAAATCTAATAAATAATTACATATAAGAAATGATAATTATCTACCATTCCTTATCAAAAGGATGGAGGCCTTATGCTAATTATATTATTGCTTTATATCTAAATTACACTGATGAGTAGCTACAAATTTAATTCAATTTTTTAAAAGAAATTCTGCTGTAATTATGAACACCTCTATTTAAGCTTCTGTTTAAAAAAAAACAGGTTGGAATAGGAGCTTGACACAGACATGCTTAATTATGTCCATAGTGTTTGTGGCCCGACTTTCAATTATTCGAGATAAATATCTCTTGTTAACCCTGAACTACCGATAGGTTAACGTAGGTAAGGTTTGCATAATTGAACGTAAAAATTCATAGTAAACAGTTGTTTTAAGAAAAGTGATCTTTATGTAGGTACTCAGTGCGCTGTAAATGCAATTTAACAGGAAACCTCATATCTATCCTTTACTTGCAGACTATGAGTTCACATATACCGTCGCCGGAGAACCCGGAATCTACGTGTTCAATGTCAATACTCTGACCGGCAGCGTCCTGGTATCTGGGGAGCTGATGGTACGTACCTATTAGCCAACGTATTTATCTAATAGGTAAATACGAGAAAAGTTCTCACCTATTGCTGAACGGCAAACATTCACTGAAATGCTTGTCTTTAATTTGGTCACATAAGTACCTACGGCTCCTATGCTGAACGGCACATATCCGCTAAAATTCTGTTTTAAATTACTGACAAATATCGGAATCAGCGCCGCTTCTCAACAGTCATCTGTCTGTCGAATCAAACCTATAATAATTTGACAAACTAGCAGTAGGTACTGATCCGATATGATGATTCCAGGAATTGCTGAACACCAACAACCCAGTCTTGTCGGCAGACAGGCAGTACATTCTGGCTTCAAGCGAAGTCGAGTCGGTAAGTTGCTTAATACTCGCGTCCTCATCATAATAAATTAGATTAGCAAATTATCTTTACAATCTGTATATAAAACTATAGTGATAAACGTATCTATAGATATTGAAATTTGGTAAGTAATCCTATTAAATACCTAGGCAAATTATTGTTGTAAAATACTCAAGTAATATCTAATACCCCATGTTGATTTGAATAAAAGTCCTCTAGTCATGGTTCTAATTATAGCAGCTAACGATGAAGGTTTTCAGTATAATAGATGCTAAGCTATCTTCCATCTGGTATCAATTTATAGTGTACTTACCTACAACTATGATGAAACCCCTGTTAAAAAACTAATGGCAACCCCTAATTTTATTAGGTTTACAGATACTCGACGACAGCCAAGTACTCCCGCTACGAAATTGCCACGAAGTGAGTGAATCAAATAAATTTTAGCTCTAATTTTTGGCTTTCGCTACTCGGAAAGAAATCTTACTCGATAACAAAACAAAACACTGAAAACATTTTTCAAATCGGTAATTCCTGAGAAAGCGAGTTTAAACAAACAAACAAAAATAGCAATAAACAGCTTCATAATTTTATTATTTTGATTTGCAGCCATATATTCCACATATTTTTGTTTCATCATTCCTAACTATATTTTTGTTCTTTCCAGCACTGTCACTCAGGTCGCGAACCACCAGCGCCTGCAGCTATGCATTTTCGGCGGCGGTCACTCCCTCGCCTATGTCCTGGACAACAACGTGTACTATCTCCCCGAGAACAGGCAGGAGGCCATTCAGATCACAACTGACGGTATCCCTGGGGTCTATTACAATGGACACGCTGATTGGGTGTATGAAGGTAAGCTGATGTATGATTGCAATCCAATAAGTATTTTCTGGGTCTAATTGGACCATTTTTAAATATATAAGTTACGTGTTAGTAAAATTAAACAACTGAAGAAAAACCAAAGAAATTGTACTGGTTCTCCTAACCAAAGAAATCTAACTTAGTAGTGAAGCTTCCAGTGATTTGATTGGTGAAAGTGTGTTTCTCAATTTATCTTAGTGTACTTATTTCTTAAATTAGAGATATCTGAGTTAGCATAAGTGCTTATTTTGTAAATAAATTATGTGTGATACCTTCTTTTGTACTTTCCAAAAAACTTTGTAGTTGTTAGACAAGTTGAATTTCCATTTCAGAGGATGTCATGTACACTGGCCAAGCTACATGGTTCTCTACTGAAGGTTCGTACCTGGCCTTCGCGACTTATGACGACACGCTGGTGGAGAGCTACTCCTACTACTACTTCCTCGACAACACTGATGAAGGATATCTGTACCCTGAGCTCGTGGACCTCAAGTATCCTAAGGTTGGAAGAAATTTGACTAGGATGTTAATCTTTTTACCGAATTTATATAGTGTTTCCTTTTCTTTAGATACTTTTATTTTAGACTGAGCACTGCATAACTCTCCATCATCTTAAGGTTGTGCCCTACCGGGTCCATATTGTGTCCACCTTATAAAATGTACCTGTATAACATATGGAACGCTAATGAATAATTGAGTTATTTTTCTTTTAAGTATAGTTCTTTTCAAACTTAATGGCGGCTCGTAATAAATCTAAATAGTTTTCTACGCCCGATTTTTCGTGACGCCATTTTTGGCGTAACTCTAACACTAACACAAAAATCATTTACAGGTCGGCCGCAAGAACCCAACAGCAATTCTTCGCGTGGTGAACCTAGCTAACTTGGTAGCGACGAACACTCCGACCTTCATAACCCTGCAGCCACCAGAGGCTGTGACAGAAGACCATATCCTCGGCGGAGTGACCTGGATCACGGACACGGAGATCGCCACACATTGGCTGAACAGGCGACAGAATTACACCGTGTTGAGGATTTGCAATATTGTTACTTTGGATTGTGAGGTAAGTAAGACCTATATTGCGAAATGAAAATGTTGCTTAACTGTTTTCTTAGGTTTTGTTTTTCATAGACGGAATATGGACTTCTAAGATGCCTTCAAAATGACACGCCTACAAAATATGATACGCACATTACGGAGACCTATTTATATAACATCCTTATTCATCTTTTGTCTTTCAGGAAGAGCATCGCCAACAGCCCAATGGCTGGGTTCCCATCGCATTGCCCCGCTTCAGCAGCAAAGGCGACTTCTTCGTGTCCACCCGCTGGTCCCTGCCCCAGGCCGATGGTAACATCTGGCAGCAACTGTACGTGAGCATCCGCGTCAATGGCGAGATTATCTCGAGCTCTGTCACTCCTGGCGCCTTCACCGTCAATAATTACATCGGCATGGATGAAACTACGCTGTCTTAGTGAGTATTTGTCTATTATATCCTTTTAGGCAGGTAGATTTTTTATTGCATATCAAAGGATAGCAGAATCTATAGAAATTTTTTTGGACGAGGTATATCGCTAAAGCAATTTTTTATATAAGCTACCTTTAGACGCAGAATATTAAAAACTAGTGACCCGCCCCAGCTTTGCACGGGATAACAGTATTTCCCCAATATTTAATGGATGTTATTATACACATAAACCTTCCTCTTGAAACACTCTACCTGATGAAAAAAAACCGCATGAGAATCGGTTGCATAGTTTTGAAGATTTAAGCGTACGGGACATATGGATATAGGAACAGAAAAAGCGACTTTGTTTTACACTATGGAGGGATATGCAAGTAGCAGTTGCAATTTCATGCTCTCAGTGTCAATCTCCTCATGTCTACTAACCACTACGAAGACACTTTACATGGAGTAAAGTTATTCTTTAAAATATTAAAAATTACCTTGTGTCCCCTAGCTACTACACCCGCACAGTGACAGGCGAACCCTGGGAGACACAAGTCCACGTGACCGGCGCGGGCACTGGCTGCCTCAGCTGCGACCTGGAGATGCCTGACGGAGGCAGGTGCACATGGGCCACTGCCACGCTCAGCCACGGCGGCTCTTACATGACCATCACCTGTTCCTCGAATGAAGAACCTTCGGCTACCTTTATTTATAATCCTAGGGTGAGTGTACCTTGGTGATGCCTGAAATCGGTAGTCTTTGTTATGTAGTCATGTTGTCTTATATGATAAGAGGGCTGTGAATAAAAAGGCAGAAAAAGGGTTGATCCATCATCATCGGCTTTTTCAATATTATTAATAATGTCGGGACATAATAAATAAATAATGTCGGGACACCTTTTCACACACGGTCGGTTAGCCCCATGGTAAGTTATTAATTAACTTGTGTTATGGGTGCTAACACAACTGATAAACTACATATAGCTACATATATACATATTTATAAATACATATTGTAACGCCCAGACCACGGCCAACAAGCATGCTCATCACACAAATGTCGACCGAACCGGGAATCGAACCCGGGACCTCAGGTTCAGCAGTCCGGCATGGTGACCATTGCGCCATCGAGGTCGTCAAAATTAATATTAAAGGAGTTACTTTGCGGAAATCCATGACATAGACTTAATGTAAGGAAAAATATGTAACGACAATTCCGCGAGAACAATAAATCGAGGCTCGGACGATGTATACTTTCATGCATTTGCATATGGCTTTTTAATTAATTCTGGGAATCAAAATCAATCAAAGAAAAAAATATGTCCGATCAATTACATAAGTTATGTAGATGACCCAATCATCGTTCTCAAAATTGATCTAGAATCCAGGGATTATGTAAGATCTGCTACCTTTTTATGCGTTCTTATAGCCAATCACGCTGACGTCGAAATATACATAGGACGTCAAATGTTCAGGTTGATCAGAAATCGTCACGGTTCAGTACGTACGTAAGGTGTTATGTTAATATTATAAATATTATAATGTAACGCGTGACTGATATCCACAACCAATGTCGCCGTAACATTTATTTCAACGTTCCTTGAGTTCTAAGAGAAAAAACTTTACTTATGGAAAATAGTTATATAATATTACACAATGAAAAAAGTAACTATAGAAGTGATTTGCCGATTTCATTATTATAGTAGGATCATTGTCGATCGAATCGAAATCCTTTTACAATTGGGAATTTATGTTGATGGTTACGATCCTATATCATCTACCATTTCGGTTTTGTTTCCGCCTTCAAACAATATTTTTACATTCTGTACTATAAGTTACACAACAGTATGTGTTAAAAAAACATGCTGCGCCGACCCCAAATAAAATGAGACAAGGGGAGGAGGATGATGATGACCTTAAGCATGTTACACATAATATAACCTTTTGAACAACTTACAAACTCAAATTCTTCCTTCTTCAGACAAGACAAGTTCTATACACCTGGGAAGACAACGCCATCGTCCGCCAACGCCTCGTAGGCAGAGCACGATGGCAGAGCATCATCACCACCGTGCCCCTGCAGAACGGCTTCCCCGCCCCCGTGAGGCTGCTACTGCCCCCAGGCTTGGACGTCAATGACACACTCACCAAGTACCCCATGATATTCTACGTGTACTCCGGACCTAATACCAATACTGTGTTCAATACTTTTACTGTTGGTAAGAGCTTTTTTGGAGAATATATTCAGTTATGACTATAAATTTCAAGTGCTTCAGGACCAGTTCCTAAACACACTTTCAGCATTGTGGTTTTTTATTAGTGATAATCCTGTATTTTCTTAGATGGACTAGACTCACTGCTTGCCGAAGATCTCATTATGTCTTCACACCTGCCGATCTCTGGATGGATATCTTTTAAAATTATGTTAAATCAAATTAAAAAAAATGATTTGTATCACTTCTTCTCCCCAGCAAAATCATAGTTTTTGAGTGGGCGTTTTTGGAGACTTTCATCAATATTTTGAATTTTTTTTTTATATATAACTGTTAACCGTTGTACCTATATTATCAATGAGGACATTTCTCAGTTGTCTGGTTCTAAGCCACTCTATTTCTTGCAGGTTACCACTCATACCTGACGACAAGCCGCAACATCATCTACATGTTGGCTGACGGGCGCGGCTCCGGCCTCAAGGGACAAGACATTCTGTACTCACTCAACAACGCGCTCGGAACTGTCGAGATTGAGGACCACTTCGTTATTCTCAAGTAAAGATTATTTAAATACTAGCTTCCACTCGCGTCCAGTCTAACCAAGACGTATTGGATTGCCCGGGTAACTGGGTTGAGGAGGTCAGATAGGCAGTCGCTCCTTGTAAAACATTGGTACTCAGCCGCATCTAGTTAAACTAGAAGCCGACCCCAACATAATTGGGAAAATGCTCGGGAGATGAGATGATGACTAGCTTCCACCCGCGGTTTCACTCGCGTGCTGAGGAAACTACTTGATAGTTTTGGCTAAAATGTTGCCTATGTCTTATTCTGATATATAAGGGTGCATCTACACGGTGCAAGTAGTTTGCGCATGTTGAGGCACATGCGTAGGTTACATGCATTTTAAATACGTGCGGGTCCAGCGACTCGCGCGTGTACTAACGCAAGATACCCACCCGCGTGCTCTTGTCACTTGCGCATGTTAACTTAATCCAGCTACATGTACCGTGTAGACGCACCCTTAGCTACATTGCGGCCGATTTTTTGCGTGAAAGAGGAACAATCATCCGTTGATACATACATACATGCGAACTTTCACGTTAATAATATTAGTATGATTTAGATTGCAATGCAATTGTAATTAGTCAGTAAAAGTAGTTAACCGTTGCTTTTGTTGCTGTAATCGAAGATTTTTTTGTAGCTATGAGAGTGGCGATTTCTGTCGCTGCGATTAACTTTACTTTATATGGCTGGGATAACTTCTGATTCTAGCTAAGGTATGATCCAAGCTTGGGTCACCTGATATAATGTTTCACCCTGAAAAATGTCTTCGAGTAGCACTTTATTAGGACAATTTATCTATCTATTTAAAAAATAACCGTTTTCGTTATGCACAAAATTAGCAATTTGTACCAAAACAATGCAAATGTCAAAGAAATACTTAAGTCCTGCAGACTGCATCACGAAATATGAATATTAATACGAATCTTACAAAGGTTATGCAATACTAATGTAGGCATTAAACCCGCATTAAGTAGAAACCGGTTGTTTAACGATAGTGTCCTCTATCGACCCAGATGAATAAATTAAATAATAATATTAAACCTATATACTTTTACCTTCTTTGACTCTGCTTTGTGACTTTATGTAATGCGTTTCGACTAAAAACCTTCGCACAGTTAGGAAGAGATCGCTGTCTTTTATAGCAGGAAATTATATCTTGTATAATATCGATTGTGCTGTAGTAGTTATGGGACAAAATAATATTTCTTTAACTTACTTTACTGTTAATTACTTACGTATTTTGTTCGTGACAGGTCTTTCCAAGTTTCATTGAATGTTATCAGTAGGTACCTATTATTGTGTAGTTATTAAATTAATTCGTTGGTCACTAATATACCTATGTAATTAAGAAAAACCCATTGTTTGTTGATTAATGACGTCATTACCTTATATGTTTTTAAATTAAATCCAGCAGTTTTCTTTTTTGGGGAAAACAAAAACGTCATGTGTGTGCGTAACCAGGAAACGGTATGTTCTATCGTCATACCTACGTAGGTACTCTAGTGAATAGCAGCATTAGTTTCTAAGGAAGTCGGCTTAAAAAATACAAATTAGGAACTTAGGTTTTGTTATTATGCACCAATATCGCTCGACGGGGCATTGGTATACTGCGGTTTAGTTATATATAGGTAATAGGTCGATTGAGTGAATAACTCTCATTTGGTTACGTTCTTAACTAATTATGAAGGAACTTCAGCTTTCGAGACTTTTGACAGGATTATTACTAACAGTAGCTTAAAAAAGCAGCCTCGATACAGATTGTAGCCGATAGGTAAACTATCGAAGAATTTTCAGTTTGTTACCTTAAAACATAATTCTCTATTCCTTATGCAACTTGAGGTTAATAAACTGATGAGGCAAGTTGAGTCATAAAAGTATAATTTTATTACCTCGGAACACAAGGCCGACTGCAATCTAGGTATATTAGAAATTGTATTTTGACATTCGAAACCTGAACACCTCGGGCCAGTGGATTTTATGATACTACGTATTACCTGCTTAGCGTAGTAGGTATAGACTTTTCTGGAATCAAGTTAGAGGAGGCAGGAATAACGCTGTGATATACTCCTCAAGGACGTGATGATATTATATTCGTAGATACGGTAACCTCTAGACTTCACGTTTGCAAAAGAGTTGCAGTCTGATGATGTTCCACATAACTGACGAATATCTGAGGGTTTCAATCAGAAGAATTTGACATCCTCTCTTCTAGGCCAACAGCGGTAGAAGTCATTTGTAGAATTAGCAAGCCTTCCTCCTAAGCTAACATTTGACAAGTGCCACCCAAAAATCTAGGTTCTATGACACCTAACGCTGAAAAGTAACTGTGTACCTTACAGTGATGTAATTAAGGTCAAATTCTCATAAAGACCATTATTTGCAGACAAGTCCTGGACCGTTACCAGTTCATAGACCGTTCGAGGGTCGGTATCTGGGGCCACAGTTACGGCGGGTACGCCACGCTGCTGACTCTACTCCACGATGACGAGCATCTGTTCCAGTGTGGAGTCTCCGGAGCTCCTGTGACGTCATGGATTTATTATAGTAAGTACTTCATGAATATCATTGAGGAATATGTACGAAATAGTTTACATTGTGAATTGAAATCTATGAAAGAAGTTAAAGTATCAGGTATTAATTTTTTGTTTCTATAATTTTTTGAAGTTCCGGGTTGCTTTATTGAATTATCTTAATAACCTCTAAAATGTAGGAAGATAATGATAAAATGATTTGTAGGATGATTATTCTTCGAAAATCTGCTTAGTCTGTTTAGGTCAACCTAACGGTTCACCTTCTTTAAAACGTTTCGAGATCGAAATCGATTTAAGAAATGAATCATTGAGAGTATAGCTGTGTTTTGCAAGATTTATTTGCCTAAAAAGGTCACACATGCAATATCCGGCCCCTTAAAAAGTTTCTAGGCTCTTCTATCCAATATGGTTGAAAATTCACATAAACTCCTCTTCAGTAAATTCGTGTGCATGAACGAATAAATAGGTATAGGGGGAATGCATAAGGGCAGTTACCAAGGGAGTATATAAGATGAGTACCTATATAAGGGAACATGTAAAGTAGGTAAAGACTTCTCAGGAAGTTGACGAACTTTGATTCGAGAATCTTCAACATTATACTCTTGTCCGCAGACACGATGTACACAGAGCGTTACATGGGCCTGCCGACCGAGGAAGACAACCTCAAAGGTTACCAAGATGGCGATGTGAACCTCCTTGCTGAGAAACTCCGCGGGCACGACTTCTATCTTATGCATGGCAACGCTGACGATAATGTGCATTATCAGAACGCGGCCAAGCTTATGAGGGCTCTGCAAGAGTTGGACATTCCTTTTGAACAGATGGTGAGATTTTTTTTGAATACGGATGGTTGGTGGTGAATTGTGGCTTGTAAAGACATTTTTGAGAATTATGGCTAAGTAGACTAAGGGTTCATCTGACGTTGCTAAGAAATACGTTTGAGGAGGGTCGCCCTGGACGCGTATGTACGTAATACGTATGTGCTGACTTCCAACGGTGACAATGTTGTTAATATTGATTGGTACATAAACTATTGAACTCATTTAGCAATATTGGTAAAAGGTCCGCAGAAACATTTTTGGATTATTTGGTGTTAACTGATGGTGGATTATTAATGTTAATGTTTTATTCCACAGTCGTACCCTGATGAAGCTCACAGTTTAGCTGGAGTGAACCCTCACAGGTACAGTGCAATGGATCGCTACTGGACCCGTTGTCTCAGGCTAGAAGATTGGTACTAAACTTAACTCAATTAATCTTCTTATATTAATAATTTCGTCAAGGGGTACGGTAGACTGGATCGAAACCTTATTTAAATAACAAAGCATAAAAAAATATCGATTTTGAGTCGACAACATATATCCGCAAAATTCGGATTATGGAGAATTTCGTTAAATTCCGATGGCACTGACAAAGAAACCGCTGTCGCCATCTTTAGTAGTTCACCATCCACTCACTATGCGATCAGCGCCAAAATAGCGAAAATCAAACGGCAACTTTTTTAAGATATACTCTTTGATACGTGTTTTTTCTTTTTTATGATATACATACTGTTTGATATATGTTTTTTCTTTATACCGGATATTGGCCGATTCAACCACAGAAAAAAGAATTTGAAAGTTGAAGTTTAATTCAAATGTCAATGTCATTCACTTTCGTACAAAATATTTACATTAATTTAAAAAAAGTTAAAATAGACATATATATATATACAACTTAAAACTAATACAGTGCATCAAAAAATTGCTCCTCATCGCTGTCACTGGGTGGGTAATGTACCCAAAAGGCTGGCAGCATTGCCACGTTGGATGGCAATGCTCAACCTCTGTGCGAAATAAAAGCTTGCCTTTGGGTCCCGGGAAGTGTCAACCAGGCGCTGGGAAATATCTTTGGCAAGAAGGCGGGCGCTCGAACCCCACGGCCCAAGAGTTTCAACCCCAAACGGCTCAAACATGTTATTACTTATAAGGTTACTATATTTGGGCAGTCAGCAGATTTTATTTTTTTAGAAGAAGAAGTTAAAGTAGAGAAAAGACTGAGTGCTTAAAACAAAGAGATTTATAGAGAGTAAACCTTAAAAATATACGACGTAGGTACATAGTTTGTTTGCGGTTCTTCGACGCTTGCGCTTTGGAACCGCGTTAAACTTATGTTGACGTCAACAAATGGTAAAAATATTTTTGACATAATACTTTTCTGACTATTAATAAGAGTTATTTACATAACCTATATTAACGATGAATTTGATTATTTTGTTAATTTGTCTTAGTTTATTTTGAATGTTGATTTAAAATAAAAATAATTTATGTAAAAACTTTTGCAGTTTTTATTTACCATATTTATTAAACACAACTAACGAAGCTATATGAATCTATATTTAATATTTTTGAAAACCGATGACTACAGAAACATCTATCTATATTTTGCACCTAGATGTGTATTATGAGTCAAATTTCACCCGAGCGAAGCCGGGTTTTCATCTAGTAAATTAAAATATGCCAACAGTTTGTAAAGTATCTAGAGTTTTGATAATATATGGAATTTTGTACACTGTTGACCGTATCACTTTCCAATCAACATAGATGAAAATTGTACATAATATACTAAATAGCAAATAACAATATGCTGTTGACGACGATATTATATTTATTTTGTTCAAATAATAGCTAAGTTTAATTTTATTATACCTAAACATTTTAAATAAAATAATTTTGTAGATTGGTGAATTTTATTTTGGACTTGAACTGTAATTTTGTAAGTAGGTAGTTATGACTATGAATTATTTTACGTTCTACTATTACTCGGGATTCCTGTTATAGGTATCGGCACGGATATTGAGCTCTCGGCGGAAGAGTGGGGATCGCTTTGCGCACTGTACACATAAGGCAATAAACCAATAAATCGCGTCTGCGCAGGTGAAGGTCAGGGCTCAATATCCGTGCCGATAACTATAATAAACTTCCCGTTTACTACTAACGTCGCTACTAGCTTTCGAACCCAAGTTGACCTGTTAACCTTTGGTCAACTCGTAACATCTTGCATTCATCTTAACTCGAAACACTCATTCATTCCGACGATGGTCGACATGGGCAGAATTGTTCTATTCTCTAATTGTTCGATTCTCTAGGTAAGAATTAAAAACTTCCTTAAATCTTTCAGCTACTAATAGTCGGCTGATAATATATAGGAATAAGCAGAGGCGGCGTAAGGCGTGGGCGACGTGGGCCACCGCCTACGGCCTCGCGGTACAAGGGGCCTCGCGCCTCAAAAATTTTTAAAGCGAGAATAAAATAAAAGATATAAATCAATTTTGTTGTGAAACATGTTCTCGAACAAATACTACTTTTATGTCCCAAAACTCAATATTTTTCGCGCTCGCTTCGCTCGCGGTTTCTTTACTTTACACTTAAATTTTTTATCGCATATACTTTTAATGTCCCAATATTCACAAAAATTCGCGCTCCCTTCTCTCGCGGCTTCTTCACTTCACAGTTGCCTTTTATTATATATGTTTAGGACTTTTACTGATCCAAAACTCAAAAATTTTCGGGCTTGCTTCACTTTACAGTTGTTTTCATTGTCAATGTCAACATTTTTTAGTCTACCCTAGCAAAAAGGTAGCGTCGTTTTTAAGTCCTTTTATTAATAAGAAAGTAACTTATGGTTTCCATATGAACTTCCTTATTTACGGTACTACTTTAAGTCCCAAAATTGTAATACATAGGCGTCAACAAATACGTACGTTTGGTCTAGGGTAAAGGCGGGATAGATGCCCCACATTTTGAAATATGCTTCTAATTTAATAAATATTGGTTCTACATTAATAACACCTATGAATGTAACTAGTTTAATCCTTTATGTTTATTTGTGATTTGTCTTTTTGGACCTATATACTACACGTTTTGCAGATTTTAGCTTTTTGTAGAACTCAATTTTTGGGGATAGATGCCCACCCCTATGGATAGATGCCCCACCTTGAAAATACTAGCAAGGATAGATGCCTATGGTGCGGGATAGATGCCCTTCATACCGTATAAGTATATTATATTAATAATATTTATATATTTTTTAACTTTAATTTATTTGAAATGAATAGTATTTTTCAGTTTTTTAAATATTTTTATATTCATTATTAGATTAATAAAAATTAACACAATAAAATTCTAAAAGTATTTGTTCAACAAAATTAATGTATTTTAAATTTTAAACCCTTATTATAAAATATTAATTATTAAGTTTCAACACGCAAATCATAAAAATCATTCTTTCTTAAAAACTAAAATAACACAATATACTTAGCATCATAATATTTAACCGGACAGTGCTTTAAGTTTTCCACATCTCGAGCAAAAATTTCTGAAAAGTGTACAGGTTTCATGTAACCAGTACTGACACATTACACATTGAATCCAGTCGGATTTAGATTTTGTTTGTTCATAGCTTTCAAAGCATTCTATGCAGTTATTTTTATTTGTAACTTTAGGCTCATCCTGACCATCTCTTTTAGTCTTCTTTACCGGCAAACCTTTAGTTTTCTTTCCCTTTACTTTGTTCTTAGGTGAATTGTCTTCATCTTCACTGTTTGAACTATAAATCATTCGTATCAATAAAAAAGTGTAAATACCTATACATAAACGCATGAAAACTATAAAAAACACAAAAATATATTAAATATATATATTCAAAGCACTTATAATACACTCATGGTATACGTGGTGTATGGAGGGATAGATGCCCCTAGGGGCACCTATACCGTAAAAAATCAGGGCAACTATCCTTTTTGACAGGGTCAGATGTCCTAGTATTTTTTTTTAATAAATAAATACAATAGAGCAACTATTTACATCAAAATGTATACTTTATGAAACAATATACATACGTAATAAAAAATTAGACGGAATTAATATCTACTTATAAAGTTATACAACAGCAAATACTCACCTTTAAAAAATTTACGCTCGCTTTAAGTTTGCCGCGGAGATGAATTCACACACGAACGAAACGCGACCTCAACCCTCGACGGTGCGTGGGTAACTTAGGTGCGGGGTGCTTGCGGCTTCTAGTTAAACGGTTGTTTCTTAATCGCGAGCATGGGAAGTTAGGTTTTTTAAAAATGGGGCATCTATCCCACTGCGGCATCTATCCCGCCTTTACCCTACATTTTAAGTAATTTTTGTTTTGAATTCTAAAATATTACAAAAAATTTCGCGCTCGCTTCGCTCGCGTAATCAGAAGCTATGTTTCCGTATTTTTGCCTTCACCAACTAACAAGCAATAACTTATGTAGGATTGGGCTACATTTTACGTAATTTTTGCTTTGACTTGTTAACTATAAAAAAAATTCGCGCTCGCTTCGCTCGCGCAATCGGTAACTGCATATGTCTCTGTTTTTCCTATGGGTTTGAATTGCAGTTGGAGGGCGCCGTAGAAATCTCGCCCAGGGCGCTGGTAGAGTTAAAACCGGCACTAAATAGAAACGTATAATTGTGTTATTCAATACTAGCTTCTGCCGGCTACTTTAATCTAATTTGTATTTTTATCAATAAAAACTTGGCAGTGTTAATTGTTTTGTTTGTTTTTATTATTTCATCAAATTTAGGTCATCAGGTCGCCATAGAACAGGGCCTCGCGAAATCTGTCTTGCCCACATCAAATTTAGGTCTTGCCCCGCCACTGGGAATAAGCGTTATATAGGTATATAGCAATGTTCCAACTGGTTGATATTGCCGTTAATTCAAACATATAATACATACTTATCTAATCATTCTACATTTCTTTAACTTCTCTCTTGGTCTCTCTTAATGGCAGGCGGGCTGTATGTTCGGCCCGATCCGGGGTCTTAAACGGACTACAGGGAGATATTTAGGATATCCCAATCACAGTTTTTTTGTTATTGTAAAAGTAACAGCACTTGTTCTACAAGATGTCACTGGTAAGAGCAATTACACCTTTGTTATACTTTCACCTCTCAACAGTGATGATATAAATATTATGTTTGTAGGTACTTAGCGGAACAAGCATTAGAGATCAATAGTAAATCTCCATGACTGGTCATATCCATTGTGAGAGGCATATATTATGATAATCACAATGACAGACACACTCACGGAACTGACAGTCGGACACAATGGCTGTTATATGCGATGTTTCAATTTGTTATATTGCTAAGATCGACTGACCTAGTGCCAATATTATTGTGGTAGAGAAACTAGGAAGTCGGAAGAATGAGTGTAGGTATTAACTCTGAAATAGTAGTAAAACTAGTAGGACCATAAGAGGTATCTACATTATATTACGTAATGAAAGTCTTATGAGTCATCCAAAATGAAGACGATTGTTTTTGTTTGGTAGGTAAAGGGCCTTCCTAAATCGTGGTGTTTTAACGAAACGCATGCTAATTATTCCTTGAAATACCTATGTAGATTACAATATGAGTATTACGGTGGTATAATCATCGGCAGGGATATTGAGCCCTGACCTTCACCTGCGCAGAAGCGATTTATTGGTTTATTGCCTTAAGTGTACAGTGCGCAAAGCGATCGCCACTCTTCCGCCGAGAGCTCAATATCCGTGCCGATAACTATACATCGTTATTAGTCTTTTTACTTTAGGGAACTACTGTCGGCAATTCGACAAGGTGGCCATATTTCTACAATTCTATAAGTACTTATTTATACGTTAACGTGAATTTATGAGATGATGAAATTGTTCTTGGGATGTAGCGATGATTACGGGTAGATTACTTGCACCTTGAGACTGCGTGTATTTCTGTGAGACTTATTGAGGAGTGCTTTATACCTACTTAGTTTGAGGTCATGATTGTTAAACGAAGCCCACTGCAGAATACAGACGATATTGTACGCGGGATATGAAGTCCCCCACGTAAGATTATAGCCGATTATGTTGAACCTGTAAAATAATATGTAAAAAAAAAGTATGAAAGAAGGCGTGTCTAAGGATAGAGAAAACCCCAACAATATAGTATCCACACATTTTGTTACGAGTGGGATAAACAGTTGAAGCCTTTCTAGAAAAAGAATCGACCAAGATTTCTACTAGTTTCTGTGAAGACGATGCATTCTTTTTGCTGCAGGTACCACTGTTTTTTTTAACCGATTCCAACTGCGGAATAATCAGACTCGATCTGCTAAAATTAACAACAAAAAGAATGCATACTAGTCTTTTTAAGTCGACTACAAAATGGATCATTTGCCCCGATTAATACTGCAAGCTACTTCAGTAGTGTTCATCCACTATAGATATCTACTTATAAGTGTACCTAGTGCAATTTAAAACCAGTCTGCCTGTTTTTAATGTCGTACCAATCTAGATTTTGTTACTGTGGTCCGTTGATCCGCATTGTTTCGCGTTTTTTAAAAGTCGACATTCAAGCCATTCATCATAACACGACCCAAAAATGTCACTTGTACTTAATCTACGTAGATTTATTTCAATCGATTTAGTTCTACATTGGATTATAAGACAGGATAGAATGTAGGTACGGTTTTATGTTCTGTGATGTCGTAAATTATGGAATGTTCATATCATTTTTAGCTAAATTAATATAGGGATAAGTAGGTTTAGAACCTAAAAAAATTACAGTTTTTTTACAGTTCTATCGTTTGAACTATAAATAATTAGGTAGCACCCTGACTAATCACAATTTAAAACTATTGTTATATATAGGTAGCGTACCTTTTTAACTGTTAGGTACTTACTGCCCCAATCCGAATGTCATAGAAGCAAAATACCATTTTGTGTGTAAAAACAAAAACCATGGTTAAGAGAAGTAAAAATGTTATACCTACCTTCCATTGAAAATAGACTTTAAATAAGTTGTGAGGAGCACCTTATAAAAATAATTACTACATTAAGCTAAAACCACATGGCCCTTCCATAATCCAAAAATAACGTCAGCAATTAAAGCAACACGTCTAGTGATTATCGTTTAAGTACTTGTTCATAGCCGTTGCGCTTGCGTCGATGGTGTTAATGCACTATTGTGTGTTCTGTTGTGTAAGAGACGGCCCGTCCTTTCACTTGTTAACTATCAATAGTAACATCTATGATAGATATACATGTTTATATACTGTATGCAAGTCATCATTTTCCTTGTGTTTATGGAAATATTGTTTTTGATAAAGCAGTCATGTTGGAATTGAAATTTGTTTAGATTGATCACATCTACTTAATAGAGTAAAATATATAGTCGTTACTCGTTGCATTGTTACTAGATATAATGTTTAGATCTAAATAGATATTTATATTACTAGTATCCGTTTATAATCATTAGGTAGAAAAAAATGCATTCCCACTGAAGATAAAGAGAGGATTTATATCTATTTTACACTATGTTCCAAAATAAAGGGCTAACTTGATTTTATCAACAGGTAAATAAGCATCACGTAATATATTTCAGTCATCACGTTCTTTTACAGAACCAATACTTAATTTAGGAATTGAATTTTAAAAACCTTGCCTAGGATTAGTATAACGACTTGTCCAATTGACGCAATTTTATGAGGTTACATGAAATTATGTCACCTCATGTATCAATAAACGTAACTGATTGATAATGTCCCACTAAAAGCACATGAAATTATAGCTTGTTCTCATTTGTAGTAGCGTTGTTAGCATAATCCCGTGATTTATGCATAATTTAATGACATAACAAGTCAAAAGCTGAAAGTCAGCGAAGAGAGCCAAAGGTCGACGTATGTTGCTGGGGAGTTTGTTGCGCCACTTCTCCCCAGTAATAATAACACATAGGAAGTGGTGAAGAGTGGGTGTTTTTGGGACTGTCTCATGTAATTCGAAAAGTAGGTCTTGTTTTTCAATCTATTTTAAATAAACGTCTTTTGATTTCGCAAGTCCCAATGTAAGTGGAGAGAATTGACTTGATGCGGATACCAAAAAAAAATGTTAGATAAGTTATCTATGAACATAATAAAAAGAGAGGAAAAAGTTTGTTTGTAGTCGTGACACATTTTAAGCTGCTTATTTGAGTTGTTTTAGAATATTCGTCTAGAATATTTTCACCCTCGAGGCTGAAAAGGTTCCTTTAGAATATATCCGATAGAAGTTACATTTTCATAACAAAATGACGCTAATAATAGGTTGGTATGACTTCTTTGAACTTCAAGGAGTCAAAAAAATTATCGAAAAATTAACTGGTTTAAAACAAAAATAGATAGAGTACGAATTTAAAATTGATTTTGCATTCACATGAATAAATATAAAATGGCTTAAGAACTTTTGTAAGTGTACCTGAGATTTAAATTTTTTGTATCGGATCATGCGGCTAACATGCATCGTGTAATTGCACAAGAGTTCTTTTCATGGAACGCGTAATAATTTGTAAGTTTATTTAATCTTTGATTGGACGAACGTTTCCTTTGATTATGATTTTGAGTTTGCGTACCTATTTCGTAATAATGGTAATTTGTTTGTATGTATTTACATTTTATACTTACCTGACTATATTTTTTATCTATTTTTTACCTATAAAAAAGAAATAAAATCTAGCTACTAACTTTCGCTAGCGGTTTGACCCGGGTATCGTGGCAACTAGGCAATTCGATAAACAGCCTTTCTGGATAATATAACACTGAAAGTATTTTTCATACCAGTCTAGTAGTTCCTGAGATTACTGTATTTAAGCAAATAAACTCTTCAGCTTTATATAAAATGGATGTAAGTTGATCATACGAAGTGCCCTCTTTTTTGTAGTGTGCTGAGAAATCGTCTAGTCTAGTGAAGTAGACAACTAGACTTTAATAAGTACCCACATACCTAACACTTGCAAATAATACGCACGTTGGTTCAATCAACTGCGTCAGTCGACGAAAAATGCATCATTTTATATTAAGGCGAGGAATTGGTCAACAATAATTCCATAACCGGCACGCGCATCTAAGGCGCCAAAAGGAGTCGGAGCGTCTGAGCGGGGCGAGGATAACAATACGCGCGCTAGCTTATAACTAAAAGTCGTAAGCGACAAAATGGTTTTGTAATTTTATTATTTAGAAATGATAATTTGATAAAAATTCCTTCTACAATTTTAAAGAGTATGTATATACTCAACTACTAAAAAAGTTAAGGGGCTTAAATCGGTCCCGTTTGCCCATAATATGTGAATCTCTTTTTAAAAAGAGGTATGTTTGATATATTTTTCTCTGTTATAAAAGTTACCTAATCATGTTTTGACGTCTAACAAAATAAGGTTTATATCATGAACTTTCAGGTAACCAAGTTGTATTTTGATCCGTTTTGTATTTACTGAGAAAAATTGAGATCCTTGGCGCCAAAAATTCCAATTCGTCCTCTTAAGTAACTATAGTGACCGCGTATTGAGGATAACTGACGATTACAGATATTATAATGTCGTACCTAAAATTCTTTTGCGATTTTAAAAAAATCTGCAATGTTATTCAAAAGGGCAGAATGAGCTATCTTCAGAAAAATCGAAATGTAATTTAATCCAATATTCCATGCGTAGCGCTAATTTTTGTCATCTTCATAAACTATAAATACCTACTTATATTATACTAAACTATATAAATAGTTAATTCCTATAGGTAGGTATATGAACTCTACGGTGGTGGACCCGTATTTATTTTCTTGAGAAAAATGATGCTTTGATGATAAGCCTTATTCGGATAGAATTTTATATTTTTGTAGTTTAGTTTTTAACGAATATTTTAAATCTATGGTTACGCACATAATTGGATTGACATGCATATAGTATTTATATAACCATTGATAATGAAAATTAAATAAAACAATTTTTTTTATTTTATTTTTGCATTTAGCATTTAAGCAAATTAAGAGTTTGGTTACATTATAATAATTTTAAGTACTTAATGTTGTTAATAGGGTTGTTTCCAATTTTCGAAAATCTATTTAAATAGCTTCTAAATAATTTAAAGATCACCCCTCCTATAATTTTGCGTCTTAAATCTCTTTACTTTTTATGTAGGTATTCGATTTTTTTCTATTTTTCTTAAAACATTGCCCAGAAAACGCTCGATCACGTGACTGTGACGTCATATTGTACTATGTGTTCCTTTACACTTTAACGCACATCTAAAGAGAAGAAACTAATTAGAAAGAACTCATTGATTTTTAAATTTTAATAACGTATTCTTATATTATAGATACAAAAACAAATGTTTTAAACATTTAAATTATTTTTAAGAAAATACCTGTAATGTTTTGAGTTGAGTACGCGGTAAAATAAAACTGTGCAAAGGAACGTAAAGTTTGTGTTTGTTATTGAGGTTATATTTGTGTCATCTTGGTTATCAGCAAAGAATTGAGCGACAATAGAACTATCAGCTTTCATAAATCCTTTCTCCATAATTCTTTCCTAACTTTCTTTCGCTCAAATACAAATAAAAACTGAAGAAAACAACACATCAATTCTCAGGTTATACCTGTCATAGACTGTCACTGTCAAATACTTGTCATTGTCAATGTAAAGTGACGACATCGGACTCGATTCGCCGTTTTCAAGGGCGTGACGTAATAGACGTTAAATTGAAAATTCATAAATTATTTAAAAATTATGTGGTCAGTTATAAATAAAGTAATATAGCTTATCGTGTTTCTAGTTTTGTGAACTTTCGGTGCATATACCTATTTTTAATTGACTGAATACTAGGAAACAACCCTATTACGGTTATTAAAGAATGTATTTTATGCAGAATTATAACATTTTGTTCTTACAATGACCTACATGTACCCCAATGATCCTTTGAATTTTTGAAATTTGTCATCAAGTATTATAATATGTTAGTTTTTGGCAGATGACGATGACTTAATGGAGCAGCATTCCCAACCTGGATACCTACCTACTTCATGAAATGAGACATGATGCAAGGAATGCAATGAACTTTTATTTCCAAAAATATACTCGTGTCTTTGAAGATGGGCGCGAAACCTGATTTGTAAAGAAATTGAGGCGATCTGGTTATAATAACTCGAAGGTCGTTTGTAAGGTCCCTGCTAAAATTAAAGTTACAACACAAAATAAATTATAAGAAGTATCGTGTGTAACTTTTGCCAGATCTGAGCTAGTCTAGTTCTAAGTCTAGTTATGGTATTTACTTTCATACCGTGCTCAACACCAAATAGGTAAATCTACTCAGGTTTGGTTCGAAGATTCAAATTTGGGCTTGAGTATTTCAGAAGTAACTATTAAGACAATCTGTGGTATTTCTATGATTGCTATACTCCAACGCCTGGACAGCTTTGGCTTCAAATAGAATAACCATAGTGCCTTGAAAGTCACAAATCTTGTCCAATCTTGCACTTCTGAACTTAACTGTCGAAGTGCAAAAAAGGCGTCATTTACTCGTTTATATTTGGGTCGGTCTTCTTGTTTTGTTTGGGTTTCCTTCTGAATTTGGAAAGGATCTTGTATAAGAGCTCACATAACTGCATGTGACGAGAACTGCGGTCATTGTGCGCTTGCGTCATTTGCAACGATCAATTATAGCAATATATTAAGTGTTAACTTAAGCTTAACTTTTTTGTCACACGAAAAAGTGGAATGATGACCTATGATGACTAATATCGAATAGCGTAGAGATACCGTTAAAATGACAAATAAGACTTCTCCATAAATCTTCATTTTACCTACAGGTGATAATGAAAAAAAAAAAATAAGTAGGTAATTATAATTTTCAGGTACTAAGTCTATTTTATTTTGCTGCGCTTAATCTAAATATAGAACAATAGCCAGTGTTAACTTGCATACTAAGATTGTTTACGTCCCTAAACAAGTTTTCGCGGTTTAGGACACTGAAGATCGGGAGGCTTGGCCGCGCTTGCCGCAGTCGGTAACCGCGCGCCTTCGCGTCAACTCGTGCGCAACACAGTGCCGTGTGAGTGATGACCACTGATTGGACCATTAACATTCATTGAGGAGGTCTCGACCTCGTATCCTGCGGTACTTGCGTGTACGCGTGTGAAATGGTGAGTATTTCCGTCTGTTTATTGATAGATACTATCACGGTCATTCATAAGACAGTTGCTTGAAGGATATTTCTGTTTTGATTATGAAAAAAATACTGTATTATTTTTTGGGTTTTTATGAAACGTGAAATAAAAACTGTCATTTTACAGTTTTTATTTATATACTTACGTGTGATTTTATAATCCTTGATTCAAAATACTCATTTGTGTCAATATTAAGAATTATGCACGTTTAACTGTTAAATTGATTGAATATTTTAATCAATTAAGTGCTACATTCGCATTTCGCAGCCATACGTTTATTTGATAGGTATTTAATACATAATTACAACAATAAATAATTAATTTGAAAAGGAAGATTTAAATTAGAAAATAAAGCATCCAATTTAATTTATTCTACTAATTCCAGTTTATTTTTTTATGGCAAAGGTTCGATTTTCTCAAGAATGTGTTAAGTTTACAGCCTGTACCTTCATAAAACGTTTTGACCGTAAAACACAGGTACACACTCAATTGCCTTTGGTAATGTTAGGCCAACAGTTAATTTTATTGACTTCGACCATTGCCAAGTGATTTAAATAACATTTAAATCACTTAAACATTCAGCCTTAAACTTTTTGTCATTTAAAACAATTTTCACAATGAGGTTCTGCATAGATTTGCGTTCATAGATAACAGAACAATAGTTGTCATTGAAGACGACTTAAAGTGGCATGAAGGAGGAATATGACCGTCACCGTTTTGTCAAATTAGACATATCAATCATCGAAGTCGTGTGCGCACATCGATATATATGTACTACGTACTAGATAGAACGTTCCGAACAAAAAGCTTGCCACACTGAAGTGCACTGCAGACTTTGCATTGCCCAAAATGGCAAATCAGAGCGATTTTGACACCTGCGTCAGATGGACGTCTATGAAACGACAATTATAAAATAGAAAATACATATCAAGGTATAAACTTACACATATAAACTATTCGAGAGTCAAGTTACTAAAATTACATACTGTTCATGTTATTACAACGCTTGTATATTATACTTTTCATTTATAATTCAATTTTACAAATATGCATTAATTTGTTTCCCGCCATCTTAAAATTATGGATTAAGAAAATCGTGCGGAAACAGATGTGCCATAAAACTGGCAGTAGGTAAAATATCAATGAAAACAGACTTCACTTTATCATGGTATTATTGGATCTTACTTTCAAGAAAAAATAATATGACCTCGTATGTATTTCGCTACTGTAAAAACACTATAAGATATATTAGCGCATCATCAGGGATATTTTTATAATTCTTTCACCATTAGAAAGCTACATTATCTGCGAGTCACATAGGCTATATTTTATCCCGGTGCGGGCTTCCCCACATTCTTAAAAACTCTACATATGTTTTTCTGAAATATAAGCCATACCTCTCATAAACATCGATATCCATTCATTTCATCCAACAACAAACATGCATCACACTGGAAGTGCATTTCAAGTCTAAGATTTATTACTTTTAAGAAAAAAAAACATCGTAATTAATATTTAAAAAAACCTAAAAATAAGTTCCCGGTTTTAATATATTACATGATTTTGCATTCACTTAGATATAAATAAACTTTTTGATATATCACATGATTTTGAATTTACTTAGATATAAACTTTTTGAGTAATGAAGAATGTAGGCAAAATACGAGCGAAAATATTACTAATTAACATCAATGAGGATGACTACATGTCACAATACGTCAACAAGATGTCAACAGACGACATAAGCGGGTAAATTATTTGTATGGATGTTCTTGTCTATCGCTAGAATATATGTCAATGTGTGCGCACACGAATACTAAAGGAAACAATACCATGTCGGTGACTAATTAAATTATTAAATTCTCTAATTACAATGAATATAATAACAATAAATATGAATTAATTTATTATATAAAACCTACATAATAAATTCCAATACTAAATATAAAAAAAAATAAGTACCTAGCTAGATCCACAATTAGATTCACTGAATTGATTTTATAAACTCTAAAGAAGGGTTCTAAGGTTGAATGTACACTTAATTCGTCGACACTGCATGTGTGCAATGCGGGTGCATTTTTTAAAATAATGATATAAGGAATGAAACAAGCGCAAACAGTATTTGTTTGTTAGTTATTGTTACTGACTCTAACGCAAACATTTTTCTAACATAACATAACACATTCATTCTTTACGTGAGTAACATTGCTTTATATGTCGTGCACTTATCAACCTGGATCACCAGGCCTCCTTGTAGGTACAAGGCATTACCTAATGTTTCACAGCCTATGTTAAAATTACACCAATGAGCTAAACTAGGAATATCTCCGAGAAAATAACCCGAATAGGATTTTATGTTAAAAAAATATATAATGTTGACTACGCCAGATCCATGCCTCTTTTTAGTAAAATTTATGTACAGCCAGACACTTGCGTCGTCAGTTTCTCTTGTCAACCCCTCGATATTAAGACATTTTAAGTAGGTACCTAACTACTGACGATGCTAGAGTATTGATAAAATAAAAAAGCCAAAAACCTGTCATCTCAATATCATGATCTCGCATTTTCTCTCTTTCATAAAGTCCATAGCCAATATGGTATTCCAATCTGTATATAAATTGAAGTAAATAAAATTAATATGCACATTATTAGGTATTAACTTCATCGTCACCACAATAACTTACCTATTCGATTAAAATACCGTTAGACGGTAGTTATTGGTGATATCGAACAATAAAACAATATTACCACTTTACTACAATTGAATAAAATAACGGTGAGAAGTTATCATTTTGCTATCGACAAGGTAGACCATTATATGTATGTGTTCGGAGGGCGTGATGAACTGTAGGTTCCGATTGTCATTGAACATCTTTGCCAGTTGTAACGGGTAGTCAGAAGCCAGTAAGTCTGAAAACCAGTCTTACGTAGGGGTTATTGGGTTGCCCGGGTAACTGGGTTGAGGAGGTCAGATAGGCAGTCGCTCCTTGTAAAACGGTACTTAGCTGCATCTGGTTAAACTGGAAGCCGACCTAAACATAGTTGGGAAAAGGCTCAGGAAATGATCACGCCATAAAGCAAGCAAGATTTTTAAATGAAAGAATGTATTTTCTCGTGTGATCATTATTGATCAAGTCAACAAGTCAAATAAATCTTAATAAACGCAAAGGAAGTTCTTTGTGTAGAATTTATTTATCGTGACCCTATAACAGCAATACATGTGCCTGCTAACTTTTATAAACTAACACGTGGCGATATGTATATTGGAAATTGGAACAAATGCGCGAATTGATTGTGTTCGACAATGTAGAACAAAATACATAGCAGAGATGACAACGCGAATGACCTAAGAAAGTAGCCTTCTTCAGAACCAGCTCACTATTAAAAATAAAATTACCAATCAATCAAGACTTATCTTTGACATACATAACATTGGTCGTGATTTGACAAGGAGCTGATCATTTTAATCTGACCCTCCTTATGGTATCTCTGCTATCTTTCTTCCTCTGTGTTTTCGACCTGTTACAAATATCTTTCCTTACTCCGTGTTTTCGACTAACAATATTTTGTAAACTGAAAACAGTCTACTTACTAAAAAACTGTCGACCTACAAACGGATGGAAAGGTAGTCAAATATTGCATGTTGACTGGGACATTCTCCAAAAGCTGATTGCACTTACACAAGCTTTAGGACGTAAAGTAATTTCGGACGATCAAACAGATTGAGTAATGATGCTCTAGCTACAAAAACCATTGGTTGGAGAACGGTACATTTGACATAATCTATACTTCTAAACTAAAGGCTCCGAACCTACTCTACCGGTTAAGAAATCTTTACTGTTGGAAAGCTACACACTTCCCGAGTAACATAGGCTATATTAATTTCATCCCGGTATAAGCAGAAGCCCCACCGGACGCAGGTAAAACCGCGGGAAAATGGCTAATTTTACATGAAATAAAAATAATACCTAAAGGCTTTTCGCAATGTTAGTCATTCAGAACAAATGATGTTTAAAAATATTCGATAAACAAGCCAAAGCAAGAATTTATAAAATGTTAATTTTATGCGTTGCAATGCTTTGACGTAAGTATTTCGTACAGTACAAAAAATGTAAGATCATAAAGTTTGTATTTTATAATACTGGCTGGCTGCACACCCTTTGACATTAAAAAAAATATATATTTTTTTCCCGCGAATTGCTAAGAATAAACTTGATTTTGTTATAAAATATTTTTCAATGACTTATTTAGATAAAACTAACAAAGAAACAATAATAATTATGATTAATCAACGTGCGGAAACATGTTCGTAACGAGTTAAATTCGTTATCATTATTAAATTATAATTATTTTTGTGTTTCTGCATCATGTCTGTATGCCTGTAGGTATATTGTATAATACATTTTCCTTATGTATTTTTGTATGTAGATAGATTTTTGATAGAAAAGTTATTTATTTCAAGTGCTTAGGTAATACCTGAACATACAAGCTACAACCTAACCTAATCCGGATTATTTACTAGAACCTTATTTGCCAATTTGCAAATACATTTTATAAATTAGGTACCCAAAAATATTCTAAGCCTCAAATGTCTTCAAACTTTTTGCTTAAACACACACGTAGGTATACATACACTTCTCAGTATTTACGATAAGAAGTGATGCAACTGATTTGCAGCGTAATAAATCAATTTGACAGGAGCATAAGTTGCGTCGGCCAAATGTTATGATTGTACGCATCCATGGCGAATAACTAAAGAAATACATTGCTGAGTTTTAAAAGTCAGTTAAAAGGATTTTCGTTTTATGGGCTGGATATTTTCTTTTATATTATTTCATCATCTATTTTTGCACCGATGTCCTGAGGGAAATATTTCTCGAGCCCAGATAAAAATCCTTGGGCTCTGTGTCAAATGTCAAATCTCATCTGTAATTTTCAGTACTTTTGGCGTACAGGCCAGACAGACACATCGAATTACTTTCGCATTTGTATATAGTACTTAAGGTCTATGGGTAAAATGATATATCAAAAGGGCATATGTAGCTATTAGGTACATTTTTATTTCGGCGTCGCGGTAGTGACCGAATGCGACGGACCTACATACCTAAACAATTGACAAATGAATTATACAATGCCAATCGCTGTTGATAAATTAATTAAACAATACCAAGGCTGTTTACATTTTTTTAGGTCAGCAGTAACGATCCTTTCATATGTGGTCATAACATGACCCTTATAAACTACATAATTAAAATCAGTTTTCTTTCTTCTAGTCGCTGAAAACGATCATCAGTTTGGTCCTAGCGCTGCTTAGCAGGCACACGGAGTCGTCCCCGTACTTAACTGGTGGCTTGAGGACTTTTTCTCTTGAGGAGGTGGTACCGTTGACCATCGGGCTCTTCCCTGAACAACTGTCCATACAATGGATCTCAGGTGAGATAACTCTTATACTAACAGATTTATATCTTATACGAAGATTTTTTGTGTTTATTTGTACCCTAAATAAAGGCTCCGAAACTATTGAAACGATTTGAAAAAGAAAAAAAAACGGCTTTTCCCACCAATAAACATGCCTTTCGAGGCACGGATGAACTCGTCAGAATAAGATGATTACTAAACCATCCACGCAGTGACATCGATAGAGTCGAGATCGAGAGAGATGCGACTGTTACTCAAACACGAGCCGGAACCAAAACAAAATATGTATTAAAAATGTGCTGTCAAGTCAAAAGAACCAAAACAAAAAAGTTTCGTCATCTATTATTATCATAGACATTAGAGTGTTCTATGATTCAGTCGTTGATATCATCTGCCTAATAGCATTAATTGTCTTCGTTAGTCTAGCTTACGAAATTGTAACATCATGTGAATGAGGACTTGCATTCATTTTAACGCACACCGCATACCTACTAAACAGTCGGTCAACAGTTGACGCGATAACTGGCAATTTTTTATGGTCTCTGCACACAGCGGGCGCGGCGCGGCGGGACGGGACGGCGACGCGACGCAATGTACTAGATCGTGGCGTCGCGTCGCGCCGAGCGGGACGGCTCTGTGTGATGTCGTCCGTAATATCTAGTACATTACAACTGCTCAGCGTCGCGTCGCCGTCCCGTCCCGTCGCGCCGCGCCCGCTGTGTGCAGAGACCATTATGGTCGCTGCACACAGCGGGCGACGCGACGCTGACCAGTTGTAATGTACTAGATATTACGGACGACATCACACAGAGCCGTCCCACTCGGCGCGACGCGACGCGACGATCTAGTACATTGCGTCGCGTCGCCGTCCCGTCCCGCCGCGCCGCGCCCGCTGTGTGCAGAGACCATTAATCTAAATGACCGTCATTTACGCAACTATGTATCTCACCCTAGATTTTCCACTTTTTAAAACAAAGTGCATTTATTAATATTTCAGATACTGAATACATTTACAAAGAGCCGGGCCTTGGAGTTTGGAAATTCGATGTGACTAAAGAGATTTACACTCCAATACTAGATGATAATGACTTGGTAAGAGAAACTTTACTTGTCATAAAACAACCGTAGATGATAATTTCTCTTTGATATGTTTTAACAGTTTTTGCTGATTTTGCATTTGTTGACAAATTGTACCTTAGGGTACAAGTAGACATAGTGCAAGTAATATTGTTAAATTCTTTTTCGTTTCAAAAATTAAAAATGGGTATCTATCTATAGTCAACCCTATCTAATCTTTAAAAGTTTTCAATTTTTTCTTTTCAAAAGTTTTTTTTTCGAAAGTTCATGTTTTCAATTTGTGGGAATCTTTAATTTATATGCCTGATGTAGTTATTTGTATTTTTCTTCACAGACAAGAATTCGCAACTTCACGATGGGGATGTTTTCCCAAGACCTGCATTATTTGCTGCTAACGACAAACAAACAGAAAGTAAGTCACTTATTTATATGTTTGTAAAATACCCAGTTTAGTTATCTACTAACTAAAATGTAAGTTATATTTCCATAAATAGGCAGGTACGTCCAATTTTATCGTGGGTTTAAAAGTGGTAAAGGAAAAATAAAACATTAATTAGGAACGTACGTAATCGAGTTATTTCAAGTAAATAAGGATAATTTAAAATGATTTTACAATTTAATTAAAAATAACCTTATCTTGAACCTATTATTTTAGTTAACATTAGGCAATACCTTATATTTAGACATGATTATTGTAGGTAGGTATACATTTTCGTGCATAGCGACAAAACGTTGAATATCGATAGAACTTTGAATAAAAAAATTAGGACAACGAAAAACAAATGCGGATCAATCTCAAAGATAAGAGACAATAGCTTGACATAATCTGACCAATCTACAAAACTACAATTACTTATAACTTTGTAGTCTATAACAATGCGCTTACTAACAAAACAGATTCGTGAAACAGCCTTTTTGAAACTGGATTTCTTCATCTCCTACTTTCACGGAACGCCGGGATTCCCTGCGAGAGAATTCTTGCACTATTATGCTCCCGTAGTACATTCTCAACGTTTTTGCAATAAGACTGGAATGTCAGGTGATCACTGTGTTACCGGTGTAGAAAAAGTCCCTAAGTATATGAGGCGTATTTAGTTCAACCTACAATATAGTGGTTAAGATTTTTTGTATGCCCATTTTCTGACGTAAGTGTGCTTAATCATAAGTGACAGATTATAAATATATATAATTATAACAAATATTAATACGAAATAATTACATAAATATATAAGTCAGTATCGTAGTTCATCATCAATCAAATAAAGTATGAAACTTAAGTATAATGCCTTAACAAGAACGCACGGGTAGAAATACAGCGTAAATAATATTAATAAAATTGATTGTTAACCGATATCAAATTCAATGGCGTATACCTATTAGGAGTCTGTTGCACACATGCCTAGTAAAGTATTCGTTACATAGCTTCATGCGTAATAATTACATTTAGAAAACAGAAGCAAATAAGCATTCAGGGGGGAAAAACAGTGAAAACTTGGTATGAAACATTTGCTAACAGTGGGAAAAAAATAACATATTATTTTTTGTCTAACTACACCATTAAATTCCGATGTTCATGATAGCGTTCGTGATTGAAAGTGAGAACGCACTTAAAAGTGTTACAAGACGTTAATTAGCAGAGATAAATGAAGTATTTACGCCAGATACCGTCGATTCAGCTTCGTCGACCAAGTATGGAAACAGAGAAATTAATTTCTTTTCAAGAACAATATTTCTTACTTGTAATGCATGGTTGCACTGGGAAAATGTATGCATTTCCCCGTAATATGTTTAATCGAACGGTACAGAGTGGCACACTGGTTGTGTTCTGCATTCGATACCCGTTTGGAACATGCTGAATTAATGAATGTATTCTAGAGGTATATCTGCAAGCAACCAATCTATGTAGGAGGTTAGTTACTGATTGTGTTTTTCGACAATTAAGCTATGAAAAAATGCAAAATCTGCACGTGCTGGAAATGCGTAATTTCATAGAAATCGGCGGATAAAAACAGCTCACTTTTGCAATGATTGCACGCATAACATTATTTATATACGAAGATTAAAAATCGACGTTACTTACGCATAAACGTAAATTAAAAAGCGCCAGCCGTTAATTAAAAACGTCACTTTTAAATCAATGTAAAATTCAACAACGTTTGTAGTTTTATGTCATCGTCTTGTAGTAATGGTATAATAGTGTTGCATGTACGTTTGAAAAGCGTCCGTTCTCTCGAAACTTGCGACACACAAGTTATCTAATAGTTGAGGTCAAGCCGTGACTGATTCTTAGATGCCGTGGCTGGGTGACCAGCCATGCACACATCTTTGTTTGCTAATGCCTGCTTATGTCACGACGCCGGTTAAAATCTCTTTGGTTGGCAGACCTTGTTGGTAGACCCGTAAATATTTTGAAGAGATTAGGTGTGAGCCATTTGGGTGTTTTTATTCATTACCTACCTATTGTATAAATTTTGTATAAATGTTTTTATAAATTTTAATACATTCTACATAATATTATACTTAATTAGATACTCAAAAGATGCAATTTGTTTTTTTATAATAATATGCGCGGTAAAAATGATAATTATATTCGCAGTAGGTAGGTAAAGTGGTCTTAAAACACGATTAATGCGTAAATAATTATGTAAATAGAGTACACGTGTACACAATTATTATTGAGATCGATATTGATTTAAGTACATTTGATCCATTTCATTTGTACGTAGGTATGTAGCTATTTCACATGAAAATTATGTCTGACCACCTGATTCTAGTTTTCCATATAGGCAGCTATACCAGTACTGTAATTAGGGTAGGAACTTAACCACTACCACAAAAAGCGGTTAACCAATAACATTGCATTATTTTCTAATTAGCCTCACTAATAACATGCCTGTATTAGCTACTAGCTTCTGCCAGCGGTTTCACCCGCATCCCGTGGGAACTACTTCCCGTACCGGGATAAAAAGTAGCCTATAGCCTTCCTCGATAAATGGGCTATCTAACACTGAAATAAATTTTCAAATCGGACCAGTAGTTCCTGAGATTAGCGCGTTCAAACAAACAAACTCTTCAGCTTTATAATATTAGTATAGATAATATAAAATAGATCGAACGCAGTACCGGTCTAGGTAGGTCATATAAAGTAGTTCGTACGTGACTTTAGATTTCAACTTTCTATTTCAGAAATACAGGCACTCGAGCACCGCCGAGTACTGGGTGTATGACCTTGAGACCAAGTAAGTGATCTAAGTTAATAACTTATGAATTAAATATCTAGTATGAGCACGTATGTCGGAGCTTGAGGTTAACTTTGCTGCATTTTTCTTGTATGTTCTACGCTCAGTGAGAGAATTTTCTAAGTATTTCGTAGCGATAAAATCCTGAATGTTTGGATACCTCCATGGTTTGTTTCCCAATCTGCAGCAGACCTTTCAATTAAGAGAAAATTCAAGCCAGGCAGTCAAAATAATAAAAAAAAACATCCAAACATCAAAATAACTGAAAATAAATTCGCTTCTGGGAAAATGTTTCCACTTAACAAACTATAGGTACCTCTGAGTGAAACCACTATTGGTTTTTACAGTTCAGAGAACTTCTTTTTGACATAGCAAACCAATATAATGATAGCTGTATCATCGAAGAAAAATTCATGATATTCTGCGATTTGAATTGATCGATTTATACATAAATTTTTCATAGTCGATGTTTTGTCACCATAAAACTAATAAAAAGTTCAATATCAATATTTTGAAATTAGTCATTCTTAATGCTTGCTGTTATTAGAATACCGACACACTTTTAGCACACAAACCATTGTCCTGGTTATGCAAAACAAGGCTTCAAGGGCCTTAAGTATATTTTTATACTATACTTTGTTTCAGCCGTATTGTTCTTTGCCTAACAATTGCACAATTTAAACATTTAAATTAATAACTTACTCGTACTATAGCTGAACATAACATATAATTTTGCAACACAATAAAACTAATTAAAAAACACTAATTAAAAAGTGTTTTATTATTGGCCTACTCCACAATTAAGCTGTAATTGAATTGATGAAACTGTAGAGATGAATACTTAGAAAACTTTGAGAAAATATAAAAATGATTCGTTCATTCGTAGGTGCATGGTTTTAGTTTTTTTCTTATTTCATATAGTTTTCTATGGGAAATGTTTTTAGATACGGAAACAATAGCTCACAATGTTACATTACTACTTGTTGCACAACCGTAGATATCATTCCGAGATTACGATATTTTAGTACTTATATTGTTATATATAGTTGCCGTTGAAGAAAATAATCGCAAAATTATATAATTAAATTACCTATTCTATTATACAATACAATAATATATCCAGGAAAAAAACAATTCTGTTGATAACGATTTTAAAATATAATTTAACTAAATTATCGAAATGTGCTCGACATAACAAATTATTATCCTTATTCTAAATAGGTACATACCAAAGGTACATACAGATACCAACATACAGGGATATACTAACTTCGTATGCTTATTTTTGCTAATTCTCTAGCCCTAGGTAAACCAGCAAAATCTAGCAAACCATCAAATTAGCAAAATGCTGCAAAGCAGTAAAATGAATCTTACACCATTAAATTAAAGTTTATTTTCCTTTACTAGGTCAATCATAAGGCTTGGCAAGAACGCCCTGGACGTTGTCATCTGGGGTACTGGACGTTCCCTAGCGTACGTGAGGGAGAACAATGTTTACTATGTCCATGACGTGGATTCTGACAGCGCAGTGGCTCTCACCAGGGACGGGATACCTGGAGAGATATACAATGGTGTCACTGACTGGCTTTATGAAGGTAAGACTTTATATTGCTAGAAAAAAATATATCTGAGAAAGGGTCTTTATAAGGGCGTTTTATGAAGTGAAAATTGTATTTGAAGATTTCGACATTCTGTGCAAAATAACACGATATGCAGACACAATATTTTTATAGCGCCTAGTTTTAATTAATAGTAAGAAACTTTGCTACGCTTTGCTCTGTAGGTAACGAAATTACAATTCTCTTTCAGAGGAGATGTTCAACTCAGCGGAGGCCATGTGGTTCTCTCCTAAAGGAAGCTACCTGGCAGTAGCATCCTTCAACGACAGTGAGGTGGAGACAGCGACGTATCCATACTATGGAGAACCTTTCGCAATCAGCAATCAGTACCCTGAAATAATACACTTCAAGTATCCAAAGGTAGATGAATACTTTCATAAAAAAATACTTTATAGTACTGCTATCCACGTCTGCAAACCTTTCTGGTCTTATACCTCTACATCTTACTTATGAAGTTACTTTGATATACTTCTTACAAAGTCATACTAAAGTTGGATGAGTATGTATATTTAACACCATTATTTTTATTGCCAGGCAGGTCGAAAAAATCCTTTAGTATCATTACGAGTCTTCAAATTGGACGACCCTCGAGGAGAGCCATGGAACATTCCAGCACCTGTCGACATTGTTGGCTTAGACCACTATCTGGGCAGAGTTAGCTGGGCCTCTGAACAAAACCTCGTAGTCTTATGGCTTAACAGACGACAAAATGTCAGCGTACTAGTCAACTGCGATTTAGAAAAAGACAAATGCAGTATCGTAAAAGAACACTCTGAACCAAATGGCTGGATTGACGTTAGAACACCATTCTTCGATAGTACAGGAAACAAGATGTTGGAGATCCAAAACTTATACAATGGTGACCAGAGATTCCCACACGCTGGTCGGTTTAACTTCCTATCTCTAACTACTGAGGACTTGAGTCCTGGGAATGCTACGGTGACGGAGATCTTGGGATGGAAGCAGGACACCGATACGGTGTACTATGTTGTGTCTCCGGGGAACTCACCGTGGTTGCGACAGATGTGGGCGACGTCGGGGGGTGTCGTGCGGTGTGTGTCATGCCGGGAGCCGTCGTGCCACCACGTTACGGCATCTTTTTCGCCAGGAGCAGGCTTTGCTATCGTTACTTGCAGCTCTTCTTATAACCCACCGAAGATTTTCTTGTATAATAGTGCGGTGAGTTCAAGAAACTTATTTCACGTACTAGCAAAACCACATAAAAGCTATTTAACAATTTTATTAAAGCAATACACATGTTGTGGTGGATAAGAAACTAATTAAATTCTTAAAGTATTGTCTTTTACATGCTTCCTTGAAGCTGTGTGTGTGTACCTTATGTACCTAAGTAGAGTGTGAGTGAGTGTGGCATAAGTACGATTCAAGTAATTTATAATAATTATTTCAGTAATTTTAGTATCGTATACTAAAACGTTTCTCCTCTTTACAGGCAGACAGCTTCAAACTGATCAAAGACAATTTAAGACTGAAGGAAAAACTTAGGCAATATAAGTTGCCGATGATACTGTTCAACGTAGTGTACGCGGGCGAGAATCCTCTGGGACACGTGAAACTTCTGTTGCCCCCTAACATGAAGACTGGGGAGAAATACCCCATGATCGTCAGGGTGTATGCAGGCCCTGGGACCAGCAGAGTCAAGGACAGTTTCGATTTGGGTAAGAGTCGTAATTTTTTTTTGCCATATTGAATGAACCACATGAAGGGCCAAATCAGCTTGCCAGGAGCAAGAAGCTTGTTGGTTCCGATTTTCTAGTCTGACATTGTTTATATTGAGCCGTTGTGTAAGTAGATACTTATTTGTATTTAAAAACTTTTTTACAAAAAAATTAAACCGACTTCCAAAAACACTAAAAAGCAAAAAAAAAACTAATTTTAGGTGCATCGGCCTAGAAGTCGGTGTCTAATGGATGTTACTAAGTTAATTTTGCCACCGACTTGTAGGCCGATGCACCTAAAATTAGTTTTTTTTTGCTTTTTAGTGTTTTTGGAAGTCGGTTTAATTTTTTTGTAAAAAAGTTTTTTATTTACTGCTTTTCAGTGATACGAATAGTTGTCACTATCCATATAAGTGGAAAGTTCTCATCAATACAAAGAATATAAGCCCAAATACGAGGTATTTTACATATTCAGTTGTCGAGTCCCCTCGACCTTCTCTGGTCTCCATCATCAGGTCAGCTCCAAACCTTCACTGTTGCAAAGGTCTCGTCAATACAAATAATATAAGCCCAAACACGAGGTAGTTTACATATTCAGTTGTCGAGTTCCCTCGACCCTCTCTGGTCTCCATCATCAGGTCAGCTCCAAACCTTCACTGTTGAATAGTACTTTCAGGCATACACCTGAGTGTCAAGTTTTTACACTATGTATGCCTACAACTTTCGAAGGTTGCCCTCGATTTCTCAGGGTTTCCATCATCAGATCCTGACCTGATGACTATGGGACCATCTGGCAGCTATTTCGCGTCGAACAAAAAAAGAATCACGCAAATCGGTCTATAAACCTCGG
The DNA here is from genome assembly GCA_963856015.1 of Helicoverpa assulta. Taxonomy (NCBI): domain Eukaryota; kingdom Metazoa; phylum Arthropoda; class Insecta; order Lepidoptera; family Noctuidae; genus Helicoverpa; species Helicoverpa assulta. The sequence goes on from CAWLCW010000008.1 coordinate 5,437,091, forward strand.
AGTAATCGATGTACATACATAGAAAAAAAAAAAAAAAAAAAAAAAAAAAAACATACCGGCCGAATTGAGAACCTCCTCCTTTTTGGGAAGTCGGTTAAAAATGACAGGATCGAGACTAAGGCAAAGCACAAACCTTACAGCACATTTTAAGAGAATAGAAGAAATATTCTAAGGTCATCACTCCGACTGTATTCACGTTTGTCAGCAAAACTCTGTTATAAGGAACGTGTCGAGGAACACACAAAGTTAGTTGTACGATGAATGAAAGTTAAATATTTGTGCAAATGAGGGCGGTTGCAGTATTACTTGATGACGAGGCCGCAACTTCGCAAGTTATTTCTAAAGTTTCCGTACGGAGCCTCCGTCTTCGTGTGTTGTTTGTGCAAAATGAATTTTGAACTTCACTATGTATACTCACTGTTTTAGCCATTTAATTTTGTTATAAGCATTTCTGAGCTTGCTTCTGAATTATACTTGTAGTGCTTAAAGTTTTTTATGATAGCATACTGGATAAATTCTCGGGTTCGATTCCCAGGTCGGGCCGAAATCGCTTTATGGGTTTTCTTAAACTTTCACAAAGCAGCCAATAGTCTGGAAGTTGGTGATTGATTCACCCGTGCATCGGAGAGCACGTAAATGTCGGTCCTGCGCCTGATCTCTTTCCGGTCGTGTCGGATAGCCGTCCCATCGGGTTATGAGAGTGAAGCAATAGAAAGTGCACCTGTGTCTGCGCAAATGCTCGTGCACTATGTCCTGCGCAGCTGGCTGATCTTCTTAAATGAGAACAGCCGCCGTGGCCGAAATCGGCCGTGGACGCCATTATTATATTATTTTACTGGATAAATTAGGGCCATAATTTCAGACCATAGATTTGGAGCCATTTTAAGTTTCAGAAATCATATCTACATAGCTTCAACCATACAAAATTTTTGCCCCTTTCCTCCTGGAAACGTTAAGCCGGAGCTGCGGGATTGTTCCGGGGCTGCGAGATTATTCGAAAGAGTTACCGCGGCCCTGGTACCTACATAAAAGGCCTACGACGGAACACATGTTTTTTAGTCAGTAAGAGTCTGACACTCCCTCACCGCTGTTAACCCACAGCGCGAGGAGTCATAAGCCCAACTTTAAGTCTCAAGATGAAATTGACGTTTCATGTTTTTTATTCCAGAATACTACAATACGTACTTATCGACGAATAGGAGCTGCATCGTGGCGTCCATCGACGTGCGAGGGTCGGGAGTGCTGGGGGTGGAAGCCATGCACGCCATCAACAACGCCTTCGGAACTGTCGAGGTCACTGATACCTTGGCTACGATCAGGTGAGGAACGGTTATTATAGTGCAATTTATCCTTACTGATATTGTAAAAGTCAAAGTAACTCTGCCTGTCTGTTTGTCTGGCTTTCACTCCTAAACGACTGGACCTATTTCAAGAGGTACACGAATGACCTGATACTGACAACTTTTTATCCAGCTGCCAGTTTTAATGTAAAGGACTAGTATATAAGTGGTATATTATGGACAACTAAGCTAATATTTATTTCAACCAATGATAATATCGTATGAATCGTTTCGAAATACTTTTTTGAATCTTTTGTATTCTAAAGACATGAAAATTGCTGAGATGCAGCATCTTTGTGTTATCTACTTTGAAAAGGCGTTAGCTACTCGTGCTAATGACCTAAAAAGCCAATTAAGAGGACGAATTGGAATTTTTGGCGCCAAGGATGTCAATTTTTCTCAGTAAATACAAAACGGATCAAAATACAACTTGGTTACCTGAAAGTTCATGATATAAGCCTTATTTTGTTAGTTGTAGAAACATGATTAGGTAACTTTTATAACAGAGAAAAATATATCAAACATACCTCTTTTTAAAAAGAGATTCACATATTATGGGCAAACGGGACCGATTTAAGCCTCTTAACTTTTTTAGTAGTTGAGTATATACATACTCTTTAAAATGGTAGTAGGAATTTTTATTAAATTATCATTTCTAAATATTAAAATTACAAAACCATTTTGTCGCTTACGACTTTTAGTTATAAGCTAGCGCGCGTATTGTTATCCTCGCCCCGCTCAGACGCTCCGACCCCTTTTGGCGCCTTAGATGCGCGTGCCGGTTATGGAATTATTGTTGACCACTTCCTCGCCTTAAGTGCTCTTCTCCCACACTTTTCACGTCGCATTGCGTCTTCCAAAGAAAAGTAGACAGTTTTGTTTATTTATAGTTTTTTCGAAGTAAAGAAAGATTTCGAGGAATTCCCTTTAGAAACTAACAATCTTGGTTGGAAAAATCTGTTCATAGAGTAAATATCTAGTACAAAAAGGAAGTACCCTATCTCTCTTTCAGCAAACCATATATCGATGTTTTATGTCTTTGGTCCTGCAACTTAAAAAAATACGTACAACGTACTACGTACATACGTACTAACAAAATAAACGTTATTCCAATAATTCGTTCAACCCCGTTTCACCTGTATTTTTCGCATATTCCTGAAAAACATTGAAAAACAGTTTTGTATGCCTCCAAACAACTATTAGATTAGTTAAAAAAACCGCGCCGTGCGTGGCGTTAAATCAATTTGAATAACTGGCGTGAATATGAAACAGCGTATGACAGGAAGGTTTTACACATTGACCGATTGCATCAACTGGAAACTTTGAATTCAGTTGTGACCGGACCAGATCAGACTTTGAATCTATCTACGTAGTACCGAAGTAGTGAATAAGATTCTTAACTATAGTCCAAGTGTCATTTATGTAATGGTCTCAAGTCGTGGGTCGGTAACTGAGTTTGAGTTTTCAAAAGCATTCTTTATTATAACAGTGGGACAAAACACCCATTGAATGAAGCTCCCAATCATAATTCCCTCGAAAGAGCTTAAGAGTTCCAAATGCTATTGTTCCCTTTTGAGGAGTCAATATTTACAAATTATTAAGCTTACTAAACCAAGACAAGAATGCTGTTAAGGTAGTTCGGATATACGTACAGATCAAAAATTGAGCCAAGAAACTTACCTTATTTTAGTTAATCTAATTAAAGCCTAATTACTAAAATGTATCAATCATAATATTAGTATGAACTACATCTTTAAATTAATTTACTGTCTTTCTTTAGGAGTCTTCTAAATGTGTACTCGTTCATCGATCCCGAGCGCGTGGGCGTGTGGGGCTGGAGCTACGGCGGCTTCGTGTCCACCATGATGCTGATACAGGACGACTTGAACACCCTCAGCTGTGCTGCTGCCGTCGCGCCTGTCACCTCTTGGTTGTATTATGGTAAGATCATGGTATTCTCATTCTTTGACATTTTGTTACAGTTCATTATTTATCTATCTACATAGATTATTGAATACCTAAGTGCCATCCTATCTATTCATCCTATCATATCCCGATGACATCTTATCCAAGACATGATTATCTCTTGATTTATTAACGAAACCTTTGTTTTTGCAAAATACTAGCTCATTCACGAAGAAAAAATACAACCCGTTGCTTCTTCGGGCTGAATTTCCAGAAGTTCTGCTCCAAGATGTGATGGGGTCCAAAAAACTACTGTAAGGCGTAGCGTGGAGAGAGAAATTAAAGACAGAGATCTGCGACAATACTAATAGTTTATTAATAAGATATTCAATTATATACGGTTACACACATATGTAAATAGGTACATGATTATACACACTAACACTCTACACGCCCATTACAATACGAAAAAAAAAGAAATACAATTATTGCTTTTTTTTTTCAGCAAATACAATGCTGATTTTACTTAGGTATACGTTTGGAGTAAATATAAGTACGAGTAAATAAAATCTCAATAAAAATTTAAACAGTAATAAAACTTATATAACCTTACTAACTATTTTCTGTAAATATGTCGGTACAATAATCACAAAAAAAATAGAATAAAAACATTTATGTAACACTCAATTAGGCACATACAGCTTTGTACGGTTTTTATGGATAACATCTAATTTTCCATTTCTCATAATTTGGACATTTGGAGACATATCCTTTACAACAGTAAAAGGACCAGAATAAATGCTGTCTAATTTACTAACATTTTCATTTCTTATCAGAATTAAATCATCCTTTTTGTATACAACTGGTTTAACATATTTGTCATAGACATTTTTTCTAAGCAATTTTCCGTTAATAAGATTTTCCCTAGCTTCTTTTTGAGATAACTGTAAGCGATATTTCAATTCAGATGGATAGCTTTCATGATTGTATAAGGGCTCTACTAAGTTATTCTTAAAATTACTTGGAAGGTTACTTTTGCCGAAAACTAGCTCGTATGGGGTAAATTTCGTTTCAGAATGTACTGAGGTATTAAATGCAAAACACCAATATGGTAACCATTGGCTCCAGGCCTCTGGATGATTGTCAGTTTGGATACGTAAATACGAACCTAAGTTTTTGTGCGAGTTCTCCAGTGCGCCAATACTTTGATGGTGATATGCTGTGGAAGATAATTGATTAATTTTTAATAGATTACATACCTCTTTGAACACAGAAGACATGAACTCGGTGCCTCTGTCTGTAGCGATTTCCTGTGGGATACCATAGTGGAGTATAAAACTCTTTACGAAAGCATTAGCTACTTCTTCTGATTTTTTCGAAGTTAAGGGATGAGCTACTACGTACTTGCTTAATTCACACTGCAAGGTTAGAATATAACAGTTATTGTAACAGTCTTTATCGAGTGGTCCAACCAAGTCCAGAAAAACTTTTTCAAAAGCTGATGTTGCAGTTGATGTAATAAGCATCGGTTCTTTTGTGTTAAGAGCATGCTTCTGTTTTTGACATTTGTCACATTTCCGAACAAATTCTCTAACGTCCTTGTCTAATCCAGGCCAGTAAAAATATTTTTTTATATTATTTAACATCCTTCTCATGCCCGCGTGGCCACTTGTGGGCAAGAGATGGAAGTCATTTATAATAACCCTTCTATCATCTTTATCATCTACTCTTTGAACATCATTTAAAATATAAAATCGTACTCCTTTTAATAATTTTATTTCGCTTAATAATTTCTCTACAAAAATCAAATTATTTTTATTTTTTATAAAATAAATCTCGTCGACGTTTATTTCCTTACAAAATTCATTTAGCTTCCTCACAAATGCGGCTCGCGTCAATTGTGATTGGAAGTTTGGATTGATAAAAATCGTTGATTTACTACTTACATAACAAAACGCGTTTCTTTCTTTATCTATTTTATTATTTTTCCTCATAGTCTCTAAGTCTTTTTTGTCTATAAACCTTAATTCTACTGCCTCTTTCGGTTTCATATGCGTCCCCAAGACGTCTGGTTGATCAGGCCGAGCGTCTGAAAGATTCATATCAACCGAAGGGCTTTGTAGCTTTCTAGTCTGAGCCCTAGTCATAACATTCATATGAGATTCACTCATTTGTTTTAGTTCGTCAGATGTAAAAGAAATACGAGACAATGCATCTGCAGCTGCGTTGTCTGCGCCTTTTACATACTGTATAGTATAGTCATATTCCTCCAATGTGAGTCGAAATTTCATCAGTCGGCTAGACGGATCACGCATACTAAAAAGATATACTAAGGGTCTATGATCTGTCAAAATTTTGAATTTACGAGCGTATAAATATGGTCGAAAGTATTTCACCGCCCAGACTATTGCTAGCAATTCTTTTTCTATGGTCGGGTAACGTCTCTCAGCACTATTTAAACTTCTACTTGCGTATGCTATGGGCCTATTGTTACCGTTCGATAAAATAGCGCCTATAGCATTACCGGAAGCGTCTGTTTGCACTATAAATTCGTTATTAGGTGAAAAATCTGGGTATTGTAAAACCGGAGGGGAAATAATACACTGTTTTAGCTGTTCAAAAGATTTTTGGCAGGACTGATCCCAAACAAAAGGTACATTCTTTTTAGATAAATTATATAAAGGAAAAGCTTTTTCCGCAAAATTAGGTATAAAGGACAATGGGCGATTCCGGTCCAAATGTCCACCACGAACGAGACCTATATGGCTAGATAGCCCGTTAAATATAGAACATTTTTTGTTATGAAAGTAAAAAAAAATATAATGCCAGAAAAAAGTTATAGCAAAATCAAATAAACCATTTTATAGATTTTTTCAATTTCATTTTTTCAATTACTTTTCGTGGTGTTTGATTTTCGTACTTTCTGTAACTTCTGACAAAATAGAATTGTTCATGATTAGAGAGAAGACACCACCAGCTACATTGAACTTTCGTAGATCCAGGCACCGCTGAGTATATTCAAGCACTTCTGACGCCTCAATTGGTTAGTGATTCGTACATCCATCGGGCAAAAAATATGGTCTGTTAATGCAAATGTGTCTTTCTCATCTTAGTTTTAGATAAAGTGCGGAAATGGAAGTGGAGTAAAATAAAAAATAATAATGATAACATACAAAAACTACCGAAAATTAAGAATACATTTTTGGCTATAATTTTTTTTTGGCATTGTTTTTTTTTACTTTCTTAGTAAAAGTTACTCTAAATTAAGTGGGCTATTTAATTATATAGGTCTCGTTCGTGGTGGACATTTGGACCAAACTTCATACATTCTTGCCCAATCTCCTTTCCGATAATAGTTAACGAACGCCGTAAATCGTTTAAGTTCATCTAGTGACTTCGGGCATGGATAATTTCGGACTATTTTTATTTTATCCGGATCAGGCAATATACCATCAGCTGAGATTACATGTCCTAGATACAATAATTGTTTTTTCATAAAATCGCATTTTACGGGACTAAGCTTTAATTTAACTTTTCTAATTCGCTCAAAAATATCCTGCAAGTTTCTCATTTTTTCACCTAAATTTCTGCCAAAAACTACAAGGTCATCCTGGTATACCAGACACTTTTCGTAGTTTAAGCCTGCCATAGCCATAGTCATCATTCGCGAGAAAGATGAAGGACTAGTTTTTAACCCCATGGGCATCCGGGTCATTTGATACTGCCCGGAACAAAATGCAGTATATTTTCTACTATCTGTTTCCAAGGCCACATTGTGAAATCCTTGGTACAGATCTAAATGACTGAAGTAAATGCAGCCTGATAAAGAGTCAAAAATTTCCGTGATATTTGGAAGAGGAAAACGATCATCTTCTATGCAGTTATTTAATTTTCGATAGTCTATTACTAATCTCCATTTTTTTAACCCACTCGCGTCTGTCTTTTTTGGAACTAATAATACTGGACTACTCCATTCGCTTCTACATTTCTCAATTATACCTTCTTTTAACATACTATCGATTTGCTGTTGAATTTCATTTTTCTGTGAATGCGGTAATCTGTATGGCTTAGAAAAACTGGGACTCGAATTTTGTTTCAATACTATTTTATGTTCATAAATATCAGTCGTCATTAGTTTATCGCCTTCTAAATAAAATATGTCCGAATATTTTGCGCACAAATGTTCTATTTGAGTCCTTTCTTCCTTATTCAAATGATTCAATTGTAATTGGGAAAACAATTTCTTTACCCGGTCTGCATTTATTTTAGTTGTCTCAAAACTGCATACATTATAGTCCTCAAGTTTAAGAATAATGGGGTTAATTTCGGTTAATTTAAATGAATTTTCAGTGGTATTCAATATTTTTATAGGAATTTTACCACAAATCGGTTTAACTATAGTGCTCGCTAAATAGATCCCTTCAGCAATTTCCGACGTACAAACTACTCCTTCGTTGTTTATATTAGTCTCAATGTAATGTATTGATTCACTTCTAGGTGGAATATCTAACCAACTTTTTGAGCATATTGATATAGGAACATTAATTTGTTGATGTTGTACCGAAAGTGTTAAAATGTTTTTATTGTAATCTAAAACTGATTTATACTTCGCTAAAAAGTCGCTACCAATTATACCATTCGCCGTAATTGGTAAGAAATCGAATAGATAGAATTTATGATGTAAGCAATGACCACCCACTAACAGATTTAAGTAACAGAATCCAATTGTTTTTACTTTACCACCAATACCATTTATGTACGTACTCTCTTTTATATATGGAAGTCGCTGTTCAATAACATGTTTATACTTAAGCACCGAAATCGAAGCGCCGGTGTCAAGTAACCAAGTGTAACTATGATTGTTTAAAGATAAATTAACAAAACAAGTACTACTGCAAGATAATATTTTGTCTTTAGTCTCGAAAAAACGTATTTTCAGAATCCTGTTCTGATGCTGATTGTGATTCAGCTGCTAAGTTGACCTGTCGCGTTCCTTGATTGGAATTATAATAGGACTTACCCCTAATAGGCCGTGTGGGTGCAAATGCATACTGCTGACCGCGTCTGTTGTTGCTGCCGCGATAGTGATTACGACCACCTCTAGGCATGTTGTAATCACTACCCCTACGCCATGTACACGCACGCCGATTGAATCTGCCATAACCTTGAGAAAACTGTCTCCCTCTGCCTCTAGAAAACCTGTTATTGAAACCTCTGGTAGAGGACATACCTAAAATGTCTCCGGAAGTAGTACCTGACTCCGATTCTTCATCCTGGGCCGCTTGAATCGCGTCCTTGAGAGAGCTAAAATTGCGAGCGGCGATTATAGTGCTCAATCGCCTATTTCTTAAACCGTCAGAAAATTTCTTTATAGCAAACTGCTCATTAATTGGTTTTAAAAGATTGTAATTAGCGGAATTTCCACCGGCCTGTGAAATCGTTAAATTAATGAATAATTCCGAAATTTGGTTACCATAGTCTTTAATAGTCAAATCATTTTGCCTCATACGAGTTAGTTTTGTTTGTATAGCGCTCGCAGATTTTTTTGGCAACAATGTATTTTTCATATCATGGATTAAGTCGGTCACACTAGAATAACTAGATTTCAATTGCAATTTTGCCGCCTGCGATAACCTACTCTTTAGGACAAACTCAATAAGCTTATTTTTACATTCAGCAGAATTAAGAGTAGAGGCATAATACTCAATATTTTCGATAAGACGTTCAGTATTGTTTTCCTCATCGCTCATGAGTGGCAAAAGGCTCAAAGCGACCTTAATGTTAAAAGTCGACATTTTAGTTTCGTCAGACTCCGAAAATTTACACAACTTAGAAACTTCAGTATACAATGTCTGAAATGTTTTAATATATTCGTCAATCAGTACAGTATCACTAGGTTTTATATGACCCTTCTTAATATCACTGCTAATCTCATTTACACATGATAGATAGCGCGAAAAAATTTCATTCGCCTCACTAAGCTTTTTTACCAATATATTTCCTTTCCTACGAGCGTGACCAATCTTAATTAAATAAGCTCTTACATCTTTTATTTCTTTACATAATTTAGCTAATGCATCTGCCATAACTCACCATCATAGTAGTGTTGAGGTTTACAACTCTGGATACATCACATTTATTGAACTTTACACCATAAGTCCACTAGATAGATTATAGTCCGCTAAATTGTACGTTACACAAGACGAATACGTACGCAAAGTTTAAAGTTCCCGAATATACACGATGCCGACATGTACACTTTTATGATAACGTCACATTAGCACTTATTTACTTTTTGGAAATATTATACCGCCACTTTTACACTTGCACATTTTATTATTGAACGCCACTTTTCGCTTCTCAATGGTAATACCGGACACTAGACGATGTCAGATGGACCCGTATTTGGTTTTGGACGCAAAAATGAACGCCGAAGAGCGTGGTGATGGATACTCTGCTCTATCCACTGTAAATGGCAATTCTTGTAGATGCGATATCCACCATAAATCATCACTAGTGCTGCTAATATCGCCAACACCATTAGCAGAATATTTGTAACGCCAATCCCGGTTTTCAATTGGTCGATCGCTGCTTGATTGACTCCTCCAGCCGCGTTTTGGGCGATCACAAGCTCCTCTTTTGTATTACTTCCACCCATTTTTTATTGAAGATACGATATTTTTCGCACAAACTTCGACAATACAGTTCACGCGCAAGCGAAGATAATGAGACAATAATTATATTATAAGAAGACATTGTACAGTGCTGTACCTAATAACTTATATGGGCACGGAATTCTAAACAACCAGGGTGGTCCGCTGCCATGCGTTTGGCAGGGTCGCCATGTAAGGCGTAGCGTGGAGAGAGAAATTAAAGACAGAGATCTGCGACAATACTAATAGTTTATTAATAAGATATTCAATTATATACGGTTACACACATATGTAAATAGGTACATGATTATACACACTAACACTCTACACTACATCCACATAATATTCCATATTTTTCTTCTAGACACGATGTACACAGAGCGCTACATGGACACGCCACAAGCAAACCCGGAGGGGTACGAGCGCGCTGATGTCATCCGCCACGCCGAGCGCCTGCGCGGGAGACGATACCTGCTCGTGCACGGCACTGATGACGACAATGTTCATTATCAGCATAGCATGCTGCTTGCTAAGCAGCTGCAGCATAATGATATTGAGTTTGAGCAGATGGTTAGTATGCATATCTATTTATATATGTCTTACTCTTCATCGTCCTCCGGCCCTTGTCGTAATTTTGTTTTGGGTTGGCGCAGCATGTTTTCTTTTTCTATATTCTTTTATCTTCCGTCATCTTACAAGTAACCTTCTTTTTAGCCATATCGACTTACTATACAGTACATTTCTTTCCATTGAATGTCATCATCTTCATTATCGTCAACCCTCAACTTAACGTGGCATAATTGCCTTATTGCCCAGATTTCTCGACTTCAGCTCGACACTATGTTACGTAAATTTTGTTAACGGTTGCTAAACAATCGGCTATTTAAAAACTGTGTTCGGTTACGGAAAAAAACATGATTTAGAATCGTCCAGTATAGAGAGGCACAAAATCGTAGATGGGAATCAAACAACCATACCACACTATTTATTCAACACTATGGTCCTCACAAAGCCGATACGGGCAATCCTGCGGGCTATACTCATCTTTTACTTCGCACACAATTTCATATAGTTTAATTTTTTTCCAGAGCTACGCGGACGAAAAGCACTCGCTACTGGGCGTTAGTCGACATTTCTACCACATGCTCGATCATTTCTGGACTAAATGTTTCAAGTGCGAGTGAATGTGTCCCGACGTCACGCAGTGCTGTGCTCGTCCTACTGTGATCTCGACTCACGAAGAAAATTCTATCTAGCTTGTATATAGTCACGACCTATTTCGATTTAAGCATAATTTTAATTGTAATTTATAAAGATACGCTTAAAACAACTGTTGTTTCATTTCCTTTTAAACGCTGCAAATGTGCAAACCGCAACATTAATATTTATTTCAAGCGAACTTTCTCGTGGTGCAGGTAACGTTTCTTTATTCCGCGAATCGTTTAGAAATACTGTGAGTCGCTAAGAAAATATTCTTTATACAAATTATGGAAACAATTACTCAGTGTACTGTTAGCGAAGTTGGTGAAGTCTAGCAATTAGTGCGCCGCAAAAATAAAGTAGAAAAATCAAGGCGGCGCCAAAATGCTCCCCTTGGCCTGCCAAATAAAACATTAACCGTTTCGCTTGGTATTTCACAAAGAACGCGTTACTTTACACATTAGCTGTGTATAGTAGATTTATATTCAGCGGTAAAGTTTTGAACAAATGTTTTTATTATTGTGGTAAGTTGCCCCAAGTTTAGACTTTGAGAAACGGTGAGGTAGGTTAAAGTTGTAAAAGTGCGTTAAAATTGGTTACCTTTAGTAAATCATATATCGTTTACGTAAGGGTCCATAATGTAATTAACGAGTTCGAGTATTTTAATTTTTAAATTATGTAATTACTCTTATAAACTCGAAAAGATCGTTTATGTCGTGAATGACAGCATGTTAACTACGGTCAGTACTGCGTGCTTGGTATTTCGATGTACCTACATAGTACAATTAATGTGTCTTAGTAAGACATGGTATAATTCTGACAGCAAATTATAGTTGGAATTAATTGCCGTGTGCTAGCATTTGCTAAACCGTCGTGTATCAGAAACTGTCCGTCACGGCAAAGTACGATTCACGACATGAATATCCGGATGATCCAATGATGGATATCCCGACCCTCGCCTGCAGTCGCCAGAATGCTGTTAAATGCCGCTGCACATGCGTTGTTGAGAATAGAAACTAACGTATGCAATGGCGTAAGCAATCTTATTAACCTTATGAGTAAGAAAAACCAACCAAGCAATCACAAAATTCTACAGTTAAACTTTTTCATATTCCATAAAAGAAATAAATTCATACTCTATGAAAAATTCAATTCTGACATCCTATATTTCTCTGTCAACTCAAATTTTCAAACTTTAATATTCCGACATGTAAATTGAATTGAACAAACAAACACATTGTATCTATCTTGTACATATGAAAATTCTTAGTAGTTTATGTAGAATCATAAAGCAATGGCCGAAGACATCGATTCGATGGTAAGTCGCTCTCAGGACTTTCCCAATACCTATCTTGCTTTTGAAGCAAATATAGGTATATAGCTTGGCTCTTATATTGGTTCACTATGTATTATGAAACTCATAATTCGAAACAGAGAATGCACCCCGACATTTGAGCTTCATTCACTTAAGAAACCCAGGCACACCACTGTTTCTGGCACGTTTTAGCCTGATCCGATGCCAAAGTGTTATTGTGTAGACCGACACGATACAATAAGATGAAATCTAGTGAAAAGTAGATTATATGATATAGGTAGACGTATAACGTTTATATGGATTATAGGAAAACAACGAAAGACTACAAAAGTCCAGCCGCAGTTTTTGATTGCGGACCAAATTTAGAGGACCGAGCTTTGTGTGCGGTGGACCCTTGCGACGCTAGCAAATGTTACGCGGAGCCTCGCGTTGTCATCATAGGCGCGGGCATGGCGGGCCTGTCGGCTGCAGCGCGTCTCTCGCAGCGGGGTATCAACAACATCGTAGTGCTAGAAGCGTATGAAAGGTTTGTATTAAATAGATACAACATTAGAAATAAATACCTATTATAAAGAGTTAAAAAATAAAACTATTTTCAGACCCGGAGGGCGGATACATTCCTGCTGGCTTGGAGATATTGTTGCAGAATTAGGATCTCATTGGAAACCGGACAATACTTACACTCATCCCATTTACACGATGTCAGCCACAGAAGATCCACCTCGCCCTGGTGTGCCTGGCGCTGAGCATCCCCGTGGTCTTTTCAACAGGATAGTCACCGGTAAAATGCCGTTCCCTCCTACAATATCTGCATATCACAAATTTCGACAGATTGAACAGGAAGCGGCGCAAATATACTGTCTCGGTGGTAATAAACAGGCAGGCTCTTTAATCAATTTTATGAGTCTGCGAATTCAACAAGAACTGCACGAGTATCCGGACGATCAACAACATGACGCAGCTAGAATAATGTTCGGGCTCTCGCACATGCTCAGTGCGCGGTGTGGGGATGACACGGCGATGCTGTGCGCCGATCATATCGGCTGCTTCATGAACATGCCCGGCGGCGAGGTACGAGTTCCTCTGGGATTGGTAGGCATACTAGCTCCGTTACTACGTCAAATACCAGAAGGAGCTATCCGCTATTGCAAGCCGGTTAACTGTATTTATTGGGGAACATCACAAAAAGAAGGTTATCGAGCTACAGTATGCACTACTGATGGTGACGAATTTCCTGCTGACTATGTCATCATAACGGTGTCTCTTGGAGTGTTGTGCGCTAATGCTGTCAAATTGTTCTGCCCGGCACTTCCAGCATCAAAAATAGATGCTATGCGTTGTCTTGGATTCGGATATTGTAATAAAATATATATGGAATACTGTCGGCCGTTTTGGTTTTGGCACAAAGGCAACTTGAATTTCAAGTTCTCCTGCAATGAACTTTGTGATCGTTCTGATTGGACACGGGGTCTAACTTCTATAGAAGTGGTGCCAAATAGTAAACATTGTATGTGCGCGTGGGTTGTCGGCCAAGAAGCGATGCTCATGGAAGGTTTATGTGACAAAGACATTGCTGAAGGTTTGACTGAAATATTGCGCGTATCGACAGGGAATGATAGTATACCATATCCAATGACAATTTTACGATCACATTGGACTTCTGATCCATTTTTCTGCGGGGCATATTCTTACGATTACTACGGGTCAGACGGTCAAGCACAACGCTGCTTAGCATGTCCGTTGCCAGGGCCTAGTGAGCCCATACCTCCTGTATTGTTATTCGCCGGCGAGGCCACGGTGCCCGGTCATTACGCCACGGTGTCGGGCGCTCGGCTTAGTGGCGTCAGAGAGGCTGAGCGAATAGTGCATTTAACGGTGCGATACAAAGGCCCGCCTTTGCCCGCCGCTGCTGAAAAGAAAAAAGAAAAGAAAAAGAAAGTCCAAAAAGCTCAGTGAAATTCATTGCGAAAGTTGCGCTTTACCTCGTTATTATGTGAAATTTTCTAAGTCTAATCCTTTGTCCGTTGTCACAAAGCGAGAAATATATGCAAAGTTTTGCGTTACTCTTGTGTTTTAGTCCTTTAATATTTTCACCCGGAACTCATGTCTACGTAACTGCTAACTTATCTCTGACAAGTTGTGTGCGCTCGCTGGCTCCTGTTGTTAGTTTTGAAACTAGAATGATGCTCAACTTGTTTGATGTCTCATCTTATCTCTGTTGGGCGGCTTGCGATGAAACGATTGTAAATGTTCTGTTTATGCAGCACACTTTGTATGAACTAATCGTTATGTCAACTTTATATTATAAAAATAAGATTTATATCTTAAACGAGTTGATGTAGAACTAAAAATAACTAACTTACTGCCCAAAATGACGGCGACTACTGACCTCGATGGCGCAATGGTCACCATGCCGGACTGCCGAACCTGAGGTCCCGGGTTCGATTCCCGGTGCTTTCGACATTTGTGTGATGAGCATGCTTGTTGGCCGTGGTCTGGGTGTTACAATATGTATTTATAAATATGTATAATATAGTTTATCAGTTGTGTTAGCACCCATAACACAAGTTAATTAATAACTTACCATGGGGCTAACCGACCGTGTGTCAAATGGTGTCCCGACATTATTTATTTATTTATGTAAAAGTTACATATTAAATAACTACCATTTAATAAAGCAGTGCAGCATACAAAAAGTAAATCACCATTTTTGCCACATTCATACAATCTTAATAACGTTATTGCTATTGTTACAACGGTTTGTACCCAAACAATTTGCATAGGTCTGGAACGTTATTCCTACGTAATGGCCTAAGCAGTCTTATTGAGCTATTGCTCACCATGTTTGCACATCAAGATTGAATGCGGCTGCTGGATGGTGAGGGACGGTTAACGGCTTCTAGAGGCCTATCATATACCTATTAAATTACTAGCTTACACCCTCAGTTTCACCCACGATCAGTGAAAATATTTCGCACACCCGAGCGTTTGATTTCAATACGTTCTAATGTTCAGCAATATAATATCAGTATAGGTTTCACAAATATAAGTTTCGAGAAAACTTCCTAAATATATTATATTTAACCCCAAGGTTCAGTACAATTAGTATTCTCATTTGAAAATATCTGTAAACTGTCCGCAGGGCATCTGAGGCGGATGACGGGGAGTAGCGACCCCGCGGGGCTATATATCCGAGTGCTCCAGGGAGGGTATACTGTCCCCCATCTCCGGCCTGCCGGAGTGATGCATGACGGGGGATAGGTCTCCCGCCTCTTGGCTTGCCTTCATCGGCCGACCAGAGTGGAGTCGCTAGAGCAGGGTTAGCAGCTCTGCTCGGAGGGTAGGTGCCTCGTGGTAAGTGGCGAGTGGGCCGGTGATGCTGGACCCACAGGGAGCGTGTGATCTGCGTTTAAAGTCCGCCGAGGTATCCTAACCCTTCAGCCACTCATGTACCTGTTGCCCTCTTCTTGCTAGTTAGTGACTATTCCCGGGGGGCCAGTAAGTGAGGTGGCGAGTCTCCACCTGCCATTTTTACGTGTATTTATTACATTGTTATCGGCAGGTGCCATAGTTCCCGTAGTTTCCCCATTCCTAGTCCATTAGCATCCCATCACAATAGCCCAAGTAGTTTTCATCCATAGTTAGCAATAGTCTAGCACAGAACCGGGGATTGTCCTTGGGTACATTTCTATCTAGACACACGGCAGTGTGTCCGCCAAGTTCGAGCAAAAAAAGCGACACACCGGCCGTGGGTTATATCACACGAACCATTTCGGGCCAAATTCGACCCCCCTGTAACTCGAAATCTATTTACGCATATCAAATTTCTAGTATCTGTTGAGACCCCCTCAATTATCTAAAATACAAAATTTCATTAAAATACCTATTGTAGGTCTTGAGATATTGACGTCAGAAAATCGCTATTTTTACTATACACTGATTCACTGATTCACTGACTCACTCATCAAAAACCTAGACCACTTCCAATGGTCGTATTGACTTGAAATTTGGCATGGAGGTAGGTCTTTATGTCAAGGTAAAGGAAAAAATCTGAAAATGGCCAAGTGTGAGTCGGTTTCAAAATAATGAAGGTGTTTTATACCAGGTGTAAATTTATACCCCTAAGGAACTAAAGCGACCTAAATTTATCTATATTTATATAATATATCTTCGAATGGTACAAAGGTTTGTATTTAGTCAAAGTAAAGTAAAAATCTGAAAACGGCCAAGTGTGTCACTTTCGAAAATAACGAATGTGTAACTTTGATCCACGAACATAATATATGATAACATGTCATGTCAGTCAGTTGGTAAATCTAGTCCATTTAGTTAATCTAGTAAAAAAAAAAAAGTCATGGTGGCCTACTGGGTAAAGGACCAACCTCTCAAGTACAAGGGCGCGGGTTCGATCCCAGGTCAGGCAAGTACTAATGCAACTTTTCTAAGTTTGTATGTACTTTCTAAGTATATTTTAGATACCATTGGCTGTGTTTCGGATGGCACGTTAAACTGTAGGTCCCGGCTGTCATTGAACATCCTTGGCAGTCGTTACGGGTAGTTAGAAGCCAGTAAGTCTGACACCAGTCTAACCAAGGGGTATCGGGTTGCCCGGGTAACTGGGTTGAGGAGGTCAGATAGGCAGTCGCTTCTTGTAAAACACTGGTACTCAGCTGAATCCGGTTAGACTGGAAGCCGACCCCAACATTGTTGGGAAAAAGGCTCGGAGGATGATTAGTTAATCTAGTTCATTTCTTTGTAAGAAACATAGTGCATATTAAAAAATCTAAAAGATAGTATAAATGAGACATTTCTTTAACTAACTTCATCATAAGAAAAAAATAAAATAAACAACCTTACAAAAATAAATGAAATCCCACCCAAAACAAAAATGTGAAAGACTGCCAAGTTCGATAATATGGGAATGCTTCGCCTATAAACGAAGTGAGATCTGAATAAGTACCAAGTTCCATACACATACCTCAGTTAAAAATAGTTACTTTTTAATGATGTTACTTGGCAAGTTTTAATAGAAAATTAAATACTTGATTCATTGCGTTTAGTAGGTTTATAACAAGGTGTATGAAAACTTGCCAAGTGACATCATTAAAAAGTAACTATTTTTAACTGAGGTATGTGTATGGAACTTGGTACTTATTCAGATCTCACTTCTTTTATAGGCGAAGCATTCCCATATTATCGAACTTGGCAGTCTTTCACATTTTTGTTTTGGGTGGGATAGTGTATACAGGGATAATCCTCGGTTTTGTGTCACCATTTCATTAAAGTTGTCTCAAAAGGGCTTCAGCGTGTTGGCTTCGGCCCCACGTTCGCCTTCCAAAAATCCGGGACTCTGAAGTCCCGTGGTCGGGTAGAGACATAAGAGAAATAATAATAATTACAAAAAAATAAAGACCTATTATTTTGGATTAGGACCGGAAAATACGCTTTTGTTTCAGGACTTTCATTGCATTATATTGCAGAACTCACTTTGTTTATATTTTAAGAAGTAGGTATGGTTTAAATTTAGCTGAAGTTAGATACAGTCACTCATTACGCGCGAATGCGGATGCTGTCAGCCACCGTCCCATACATTCCTAACGTTACAACCCGGAAGAATAAGTTCCATACTTTAGTCCTATCAGCGCGGATTTTGGCTTCTACAAGCTTGAATCTTTGTTACAACTCGACTCCTTTGGCGTGAATAACTGATGTCTGTCTGTTTGTTCACGATGATCTCAAGAACTACTGCACCGATTTTAATGTAATTTCCATCGAATTAGCAAGGTATAGGTACCCCAGACATTTGTGCAAAATTGAGGTTTTGTGGTGGGCCCTTGAGGAGAAAGGTATACCAGGGAAGTATGTGCAGTTGATCCGAGCGATGTACGGCAGATGCAGTACAGAAGTCCGGTCCGCAGCGGGCACTACCGCCAGCTTCAGTGTAGGTGTTGGCTTACATCAGGGGTCGGCCCTCAGCCCGTATCTCTTCCTGCTTGTAATGGACGCGCTTACGGCAGATATACAGGAGGAGGCACCCTGGTGTATGCTTTTCGCCGATGACATTGTTCTGGTGGGGGAGAGTGGGCCAGAGGTCCAGAGTAGATTGGAGGCATGGCGGCTGAGACTGGAGACAGTGGGTTTAAAGGTGAGCAGGAGTAAAACCGAATACCTTCATTGTGATTTTGGCGGTATTTCGGGACCCATGACCATAACCCTAGCCGGCGTGCCCCTACCAGTTTGCTCCGACTTCCGGTACCTTGGTTCACTCGTCCAAAGTGACGGTGAGGTGAACAGGGACGTTACGCATCGGATCAATACGGGATGAATGAAGTGGCGACAGGTAACTAGCGCTATTTGTGACCCGCGGATGCCCCTCAAACTGAAGGGCAAAATTTACAAATCCGTCATTAGACCTGTCGTCCTGTATGGATCGGAGTGTTGGGCATTGAAAAAGAGGGACGAGAAGAGAGTGCATGTAACAGAAATGAGAATGCTGAGATGGATGTGTGGTGTTACAAGAATGGATAAAGTGAGGAATGATTACATTAGAGGAAGTCTGAAAGTAGCGCCAGTTACAGAAAAGATGAGTAGTAGAAGATTGTCGTGGTATGGACATGTAATGAGGAGGGATGATACGCATGCAACAAAGTGTGTGCTAAGTGTGAATGTAGATGGATGGAGAGGAAGAGGAAGACCTAAGAAAAGATGGATGGATTGCCTGAAAGATGATATGAATAGGAAGGGAGTGAGTGTCAGTATGACGAGTAACAGGGGAGAATGGAAGAAAATGACATATTGCGCCGACCCCAAGTAAAATTTGGGAACAGGGCAGGAGAAAGAAAGAAGAAGGTACCCCAGACATAGCCGGAGCAAGCTACTAATTGAAAATAATGTACCTAATCTATTACAAAACATAAACTTTAATAAAAACGTTTTAGGTTTGATTTCCATGTAGGAAAATTTTATCGTTGATTGAAAAAGAAGTTACATTTAAAAATTTCAGCAGGCACCGTAACAGTAATGAATTCATTTTCATACGAGATTTACAATTAAAATAAATCGACATTCTAATTTGATTGCTAACATTACAAACTCGTTAATTACGATAATTACAGAGTTATCAACACGTGAAGCGAACTAAACTAAAGTGGAAAGTCCGTTTTGTCAGGTGAGGTACTCGTAACATAGCAATCTCGCTAACTAGAATTCTTGGAGGCTATAACTCAATTACTGAGCCGATGAGGGCGCCATACGTTGTACGTGCAATATTATCTATCTACAGACACTTTTCATCAGATCAGCGTGAATGGAGAGGTGCAACATTAATTTCAATAACGTATCCCATAAAATATTTGCTTCCTTCCTTATTTTGTCAAGGGGAAAGTTGTGTTGGTCGGTCGTCGATATAGTGTGATATTATGTTAGCTGAGATAGTTTTTTGTGGCTACATTATGCGGATAACCGTAGTTTAGGAAAGCTCGATACAATAAATGTAGTGCAATTTTAAATCCAATAACTTCCAAATTGTTCCTCCCCATAATATGTTTATGAACTAATTTTCCTTCTCTATTCGTAATGTTGATGATTAGGAAATCTAAATTAAGCAGAGACTGTTAGTTTAATTACTTTATCTCATTTTCCTTTATTGCAATGCATGCTCTTGATCTTATTGATAGGGTTGAGGTTCATACCTTAAAAGTTTGTAGAATTATAAAAAGATCTGCCAGATTGTTTTTTAATCGCATTTATGAGTTATCCATTCGCCTTCAACTCATCCGACCACCTACGTATGCAATTATTTTATATGTATCTCGTCTCGAGGGAAGCATCGTCTGAATAACAAATATATCGTCGGTTCCTACGAATTGATTCCGCGGTGATTGATGTTCGCTGCTTGCTGGCTACAGCGCTTAACAGCCTTCTGACTCCACGTCACTTTGCTCAAACAATCGATAGGCAACAGAATCCACTTCACCGACTAGCTACCACCTTTAAGATTAGGTCTTGGTTAATAAGCCATGTGGTTTAATAAAATATGCAGATATTAGTTCCGTGATAGCACGTATACACATATGTGCCGGCTTGAGAACACGTGGCTTCCAGGATATATGTGAGAAAGCACAGAGACAGCTTATCCTTTTATAAATAATTTCATTGAATTATAGTTTTTACATTGGTTGTGTTAGCAGAATACACTTTATATATGTAAATTCATAGTAAAACAGGGAAAACATAACATTTCCTTGCTTTTCCTAGAAAACTGATCTACTTTTTCCTACACACGCAAGCAGTTTTCCGTGTAAATGAAAAATATGACCTTGATAGGATGGAACGGAAAATATCTAATAATTCAGCTCTATTGAGCTTAACGGATGTAATGTGAAGAGTTTCGCGGAGGGCATTAACACCGACGCAATGAGAGGGCGGCGCTCCTCGCGGCCCGGCGAGCACGTCTCTGCAGATGGCGGGCTGCGGGAGCACGCAAGAAATCCTCGAGACAGATGCGTGACGCAGCGCGCAGGACCGGCGCCCCCCGCGGTGCGTGCCGCACCCCGCGGGGCCCGGTCCGCGCGACACATCTCACAGAACACATCGATAATCGCGTGGTGCGTGAGCCCGCTGCGGGCTCGGACGAGGGTAGGTAGTGAGCGTGCGGTGGCGCGGTCGCTGCCGGTGCAGGCGGTGCGTGGCGCGCGCGTGGCGCGGGCGGGGCGCGCGCGGCGCCGGCCCGGGCGGCAGTCGCTCGGAGGCACGCGGGCGGGTCGCGTCGCCCTGCGCTCTCTCGCTGCACCGCTGCATCGCTGCGCTCGCGAACTCGCGACAAGGTACGCGACGCGACATCACACCGCACGCTGCACATGTTACACTTCACACTTGTGCATTTTTCATTCATCTCTTTGTAGTTTTTAATTTATTATCGTACGCATCCTAATCCACGAAAGAACCTTCTCGGGCGCGCGCCTATTGCCACAAATTGTATTCAAAATTCGGTTAGATTTTGAAAATCACGTTTGAAACAAATAAAATGAAATTGCTCGGGTAAGTGAAAATTATTGAATATTTTCCGCGTCTTCCTTAAGGCTGTAACTAAATAGAAACAGGCATGCGTAAGCTCTCTAATGGCAGCCGAAATAATGCGAAGCTAAGAGAATAAGAAAACGTAAAAAAGTCTTTCGTATTTGAAGGTAAAAAGGGCATTATTATAAATGTCATTAATTTTATAATGGATTTCGAGACGCAAAGACTGCGCTTCGTTTTATCTTATAGGAGATGTCATGAGGGAGAAAACAGCAAAAGCACTGGCCTGATGCCAAATGTCGACCGCGGCACACATCTTTCAGTAACAAAATATTTTACAAATATCAGAGATATAATGTCTGAACATTTAAATGTCTGTAGTGAACTGAAATTCTACTTTCTCGAGAGCAGGAGCACTGTCATCGTTTGTTCGTTTGATAAATGAATGTGCTGGGAGGCTGACACGTTTCCTAGCTTCTAGCCAACTAATTACAATTCGGTGCTTAGAATTACACATGAAATTATGTTTTAACTAAATAGTTCCACAGAAATATCTCATTAAAAATGTCGTCGCTATGTCAAACACCGAGTATCTTTACACTCGAAATGAGAAATGTGAAATGAGAGTTGTAGCGCGACTGTATATTTTCATGGAACATCCATTTTCTTTTCGGTGCGTTTTCGGGTTGTGTCGGTCAATCTTCACGCCCAAAATAATTATATCTTTCTTGATGACAAACATGATATGGTTTACTCACTCGTCATCTTATGCTACTCTGACTAATTAAGTATATGTAGAATTTGAAGGATTCGCTAAAGATCCAGTCTCAGGTCTGTCAATGTGGCAAGTATTTGGCACGAGGCATCGTGTTGCGGGTATTGCTGTCTACAGCCTCTCTTCTCACTTTACTAGAATATATTCCGATTGTAGCTCTTCTAATCATATTGTAACTGCATTATTTAGTTCTTGATACCCTTTAATACCGCTTGATAAGAGGACAGAGGTTATTTAGAATATTTTTTTACTTAAAAGTATTACTTATTTTGGTGATATTTTCGGCATTTTAAACAATTCTGTCCATTTCGGTAACCTTGTACAAATAGATAACTTTTCAGATCATTAACAGAAAAACGCATTGTTACACATGCCGGGCGCCGCAAGACTTCATAGAAAAATATTGTTCGTGAGCATTACTCACACGAATCTAATTATAAAACCTTGTTTACTAACATAATGTAATTCGCAGTTTGCATGTAATTTTATTTATGATACGAGTAAACGTCTTGACTGCTCCATAAATCATAAAACGACAAATAATGAATTATCAACTATTCCGTTAGCTATTGTAGGTTTATTACGAAACTAATTTGCAACACTGTTGGCATTATTCATTCTGCAAATGTGTAGGAGAGCCCCGCTGACGCTGAGCTCGCTGCAACTTACAAGTAGGGTATGTAAGCCAACAAGTAGCCGCCGACTTCGAAAGTAAAGCACTATCACTCAGAAATGCCCACTTGCGAATTCCGGAAAACTAATAGTCAAAGGCAAATTGTCATTTCAGTTGGGGAGTTGCTGACGTTTGGGGCAATTTGTGAGCTATCCCCAAGAGATGCAATTTCCCTCTTCCGCCTAATTGCTCCCGGGGCTTGCTACTACAAAGCTAGTTAGGAAACTGCCTCTCGGCCCACTTGTGTCGCCTCGACCCCAATCAATTATGTGCCCACTGTGGCCGGCGTCACCGATGCTGAGACACTGTCGAGGTGGTCACATCTCAACGACTTAACCGCGCACTTCAGAACACGGATTTTGGAAGAAAAGAATTGCTAAAGAACATTTTCGTTTCTACTGAAAGTCTGAATTAGTGTGACGCTTGAGTCAGCCGTTCAAAAATTGACTGTTGGCGTAGATATCACTTTGTGCTTTATGACGGTTATCGGTGCATGGTTTATGCACTTCTGTAACTAGGCATGTAGATGTTAAATATTACTCTAAAATGTTACGTTAAATAAAATTCGACCTTGCGTTTTATAGAGATGACGTGTAGATTCTTCAGACGAATAGTTTTCATTAAATGACATTGTGACGTGTGATGCGTCGTGTGCCAGACATAACAATGAACGACTTGCGAATATTTCCTACTGTAGCTGATATAATTACACGTGCTATTCAGTCTACAAAAATGATAGTAATTCGACCGAATTAATCGTAGTGTTTAAACAACGTTGTTAATCGGGTGTAACCACACAAATAGCAATTTGAACAGTGTAAATAAACACATTATTGTTTCGATATAAAGCAGGCCACAATTCGGTATTAATTTAATTACGTGTTTGTATTTGTGAGTTTTTCAGTAATTAAAGTTCAAATGGATAGTAGTCCTAGACTAGTGAAGCTGTCAACGTGTTAGGCAATGATGTTAGTCTAAGCTAATTACAGGTGACCTAGTCAGGTTTTATGAAGCCCTATATGTTTATATTGATCAGCAAAATAGAATGCGTAGAA
Source organism: Helicoverpa assulta (assembly GCA_963856015.1). Taxonomy (NCBI): domain Eukaryota; kingdom Metazoa; phylum Arthropoda; class Insecta; order Lepidoptera; family Noctuidae; genus Helicoverpa; species Helicoverpa assulta. Next base: position 5,461,025 of record CAWLCW010000008.1, read on the forward strand.
TAGGTAATCGGATAATCGTTTTATTATAAGTTGTTGCGCATAGTCCTCGGAACTCTTCGGATAAGAATCTTATTAACCTGGATAAAATTGACTATGTATGTTCATATTCTATTTTTGGACTTATAAATGGTACCATAGTACTTGGGTATGCTGTTAATTGGAATGAAATAGGCATTCATTATTGTACAAATAACTAATGTTTATCATTTCATTTATGTCTTTTAAATCATTATGGTGTCTCTTTTAAATCACTGTACTATACTTGCTGTTAAATGCTACATTATATTTATCTTATATTTTTCAAAGTTGCTAAAATATAGAAATGATTGATTGTATCTGTAAAATTCTGAAAAGGATGACGCCCAAATTGACTTTTCTTAAAATGAATGTCGTAATTATTTCTTATCATAGGTAATTATATAATTTGTTTTCACACGATCATAGCTTACGTGACGTATAGTACCTATGAGAATCGTTCAGTAAAAATTCATTTAGCTCTATAGCGTAACGTGAGCAAAACCGGTTTTTAATTTCCCCTTTGTCTAGGCATAGGCGTTGGATTCCTGCACAATTTAATTAAAATCTGTATTAAATTAAAGGAACTATGAGCCAGTGATGTAAGAGCGGTGGCTCCGTTGAATGGATGAACGGAAATGACTGAAATTATAGCAGTTAGTGGTTTTCACCCTTCTAAAATGGGTTACCTACTACATCAGGATTTTCACTATGTGAAAATGTATTGATTAAACAGAGGCGTTGAATTATTTGAATTTATATTACATGTCTAGTTTATGCAGTCTATTGCCAGTTGTCATTTAAATGAACACTGGCGTGTTTAATTAGTTGTTATCTAGTTAATCGTAATGACACAAACATTTTAAACAATCCAAATGTTAACGTGTTCACTTTATCCATAATATCGAATAACGAAACTAAATCGATGTATCCCATCAATAATGGTGTTATTTTATTATTTTCACGCTGGTTCTCACTCGGCGCGGGCCTGCACCACTAGACTCGTCGGCCCCACTCGGCGCCACTCGGCGCTAGTCGATCACTACGCTAATTTAAACACCGATCTGTTACCTACACCTACGTAGTTAACATACATTTTATCTCGTTAGTCACTGCGTGCTTTTTTCACGAAAAATCCCCCATCATTTTCCGAATCCAATTTATCACAAAACTCACTCCACATACGTTTGTCGCTGTTGTGACCTGAATTTTTACTAATGGCTGCCAATAATAAAAACAATACATAACGCGTTATGAAAGAAAATAGTTCGCGACTGGAATGCGTATTATGATACGATACGGCCCAACGACGTGGCGAGCTAATATTCAAATAGATAAATCAAGTGTCTAGTCCTGCCGGTTTTTTGCACAGGGGAAGATTGATGGCGAAATTTTTGCAAAAATTCCTCTAGATGTTGATCGTCGGCTATTATCTACGTAGAGAGAGGGCTTTTGTACGAATGATAATACGGTCCGAGGAAGCGGGCGATGTGATTGCAGAGCCGAGATATGTTCCACTTGGAAACTGGCTTAGTCACGTCCGCAGTCCAGCAGCCTGAGCGGTAAACAATCGCATATACACCCAAATTGTATATCGATAGGTGTTGTGTATTGATCACTTCTTCATAACACGACTGCTTGCGGACTCACCATGGGATATCATTATGGTAATCCAAAACTGGTATGCCTCTGCCATTCTTGGGAAATAAGTAATGTCAAACGAAATTGATCTGGATTTCTGTAGAAGTTCCATGATTAGGTTGTGCGAATAACAACCATTGCGTGACTGAACCCCTTTATCATTTTTATTGTCTAAAAATATATTATTAATGTTTCTGCGAATAGCACGTTCAGAAGGTAATCCTAGATTTAGGTTCTGCTTAGAAATCAGAACCGACACGTTTTGCTAGCAATTTTAGACCATAATGTACCTATTCTGAATATAGTTGGCAAACAATCGATCATGGATGTCATTTATGTTTCATTTTATTTATAGTTTCAGAATATGTTTGTGGGTTACATTGCTTTGGTTAAATTACATTAGTCTTTATTTTAACTTTTGGTTTTTCTATTCCGCACTGTGCTCGCTTTCTTGAAAACAACACAAGTCTACACATATCACATCTCAAAATAATCTTACCTGCATAAAAAAAAAACTTTAATCTCACTAGATCATGTTTATGTTATATTTTTTTAATTTCAACAACCGTTTCAAACGACGATTTCTCAGCTTTAAACTATTAAACTTAATATATATTTTTGTTTCAGGTGCGACCGTATCTGGACACTGCAGTAGGTGAGACATTCAGTAGTGTATCAGTGCTTAGTTTCAGTCAGTCATTCAAAGTGCCTCAGTTCATCAGTCTGTAGGTACATTCACGAACCAATAGACGGTGTAGTGTAGTGAACTCATTTGTGTAGAATTTTCTTGTGAACTGAACTATTACTGGAGGAAGAAGATAGTGTTTTTGACTTCCAAGCGCTTCTGTGTTCACCGATTATGATATAAAGGTAAGTTATATTTTCCTTAAAAGATTGGATTTTCCTTTTCCACAAGCTTGAAGAATTTTGTACTGAAAACGTCTTTGTTGAAACTGTGAGTGTACAGTTTATGGTATCGTTTATTTTCTTTTGTTTTTGCCGTAAGCAGAGGATGCGTTTTAAAGTCGAATTTTGATTATAAGGAATTCAGTGCAAGTTTAACGATAATTGACTTACAATAAAAAAAAAAAAACATTTGTTTCTTACAGAAAAATGCAAGTTTAAAAAGTTAGTTACTTTTGTTAGTATCAAGATAAATAGTAGTTTATTACAATTCTTAATTGTTATAACTGTATTTACAGTTTTATAAAAACATATTCCATGTACAAAATGTATACTTAAAAAAACCGGCCAAGTGCGAGTCGGACTCGTGCACGAAGGGTTCCGTAAATTACAGTTAAATCAACCTATCTCAAAAACTATAAGAGATACTTTGATCAAACCAAAAATCGTTGAAAGAGTTAATTAGCATGCATCACCTCTATTTTTTTTAGAATTTTATACCCCGTAGTTATAAAAATAGAGGGGGGGGGACATACTTTTTACGACTTTGAGAGCTGATATCTCAAAAACCGTTCACTTTAAGAAAAATGTTTTTTAGAAAACTTTATATCATTTTAAAAGACCTTTCCATTGATACCCCACACGGGTATGTACATCGAAAAAAAAAATTTCATCCCTCAGTTACATGTATGGGGGGCCCCACCCCCAATTCTTTTTTTTACTATTTAGTGTCATATTTTTGTAGCGGTTCATACAACACATATTCCCATCAAATTTCATCACTGTAGTACTTATAGTTTCCGAGTAAATCGGCTGTGACAGACGGACAGACGGACAGACGGACAGACGGACATGACGAAACTATAAGGGTTCCGTTTTTGCCATTTTGGCTACGGAACCCTAAAAATGGTGGTTCTGCAAGAACCCCAATTCAAAACCTGCAATTTATTTTAGACGCATGTTAATTAGGTAGGTACCGTTGCTGGCTCTTTAAGAGCTCTCCAAGATCCTGTTCAATGATTCCTTCAGCAGAGATTTTGATGAATGAGCTGCCGAGCAATTTATCATAACTGTGTAACTGAGCATCAGTGTGCCCGGCCAGGGACCTCATCTGTATAACTATAAGCCATAAATTAAAACAATAACTAGGTCACAACTCTGTTTACTATAAACAAGGCATATTGGCAACTCCTTATATTCATATTTACATACTTAGAAAATACTCTTGCAAAACGGTTATTTGTATTCTGAATAGGTTCTTAGGTAGATATTAGCTTATTTTTTTTTTATAATCGAGGGGAAATTTTTTGACATTAATAAGGTCATCATCATTTTTCATTCATCTTTTTCCGACCCTTTTCCCAACTAGGATGGGGTTTGCTTCCAGTCTTCTTCTTCTGCTTCTTTATCTTTTGTTTTACAAACATCTACGTATCTACATACATTATTTACAAGAGCAATTTTTTTTTCATATCCTATTTAGCCAATGGGAAAAGCGCTTTGACTGTGAACAGTGTATCTGATTAAATTCTCTCTTACAGTCCGTTTTCCAAACATTATTTAACCCATTCATAACCACTTAAAAACAAATATTTTCAATTCAATGTTTTGTCTAAACCGTAAAAAAAATAATTTGATTTCCTCGTTATCTATAGAATCGGATCAGATAGTGAGCGCTATTATAACATTGGCGGTAGTCCAAAGCTCGCGACACTGCCATGGCCTTTCTAGAGGTTGCCACTATTAATCTAAACATAGTAAGCTCTAATTATTACTGTTTGTATATAGTTTTATGTCTTTATCGTAGTAGGAAATTGTGGGATTTTAGTGTTATGTGCCGTGTAATATGCGGGAGTAATTATTATTGTGTCTTACTTCGGAGTAAGATCAAAGTAACTATTAAGGTAATCAGTGGCAAGATTGTAAGTATCGAGTACCTGCATACAATCAAATAGCTTCTTTCTACCTGCGGTTTCGTCCGAGCCTTTAATGAATCGCCTCGGGCACCCTGATAAATAGACTATAGGCTTGATCATTTAGTATATCTAACTAACATTGGAAGATTTTTGTAAATCGAACCAGTAGTTCCGAGATCCGAGATCAGTAGATCAGATAGTAGCCGGTACAAACAATATAAAACAAATACTTATACCTAGTTAGAGTATCGAATTTCAAAACAATTTTTATGGTCTCTGCACACAGCGGGCGCGGCGCGGCGGGACGGGACGGCGACGCGACGCAATGTACTAGATCGTCGCGTCGCGTCGCGCCGAGCGGGACGGCTCTGTGTGATGTCGTCCGTAATATCTAGTACATTACAACTGCTCAGCGTCGCGTCGCCGTCCCGTCCCGTCGCGCCGCGCCCGCTGTGTGCAGCGACCATAAAAGTACCTCTATTTTTATTTTTCAGGAAACCACTTAAAAATTATTCTTACGAACTGAATTAAAAAGTACCAAACCATTTAAAAAAAGCGTACGTACGCATATTTCTTGGTGTCCTTAATTTTCTTAAATGTTTGAAATCGGAATCACAAAATCGACTACTGCTACTTTGAATCTCCCTGTATATCGGAGCTTAGTAGAAATGAACATCACATTGGTAAATTCAAGTCGATAGCAGGTAATACAGCTCCTTGCAGCAAGCATGTTACAGCGCTATTAACTGCTTTAATCCGATTAAAGCGCTGCACGTACACTGCCATTATGAATGCTTTACTTACTATGTGCACACCACTTTATGATATTATGGGGAACGTAAATATACCTACTGTTGGAGATTGGAGATGTTGGTTGAGTGAATGTTATTTTCATGTTTGTGGTTTTTCCACTGAATAAGTTTACCATTTCGTATGTCTTGGTTAGCTTTATGGTATATGGAATTGACCTTAAGGATAAGTTTTATCTTTTTTCCAAACATGTATGTAAATAGGTATTATGGTAGTCCACTCACGAGCACTACTCCCAATAAACGTTTCGATTGATAGTTCAATTTTTTTTAATATGATTGGACTGTCTGATATCTTTGGGAGAATTAACCCCAAAATAAAAGTTCTTGAAAAACATTTCTTCGTCAACCAACAAAACATCTATTGTAAGTCTAAATTAATTTTAAGTAGTCTTTTGTCATCGTTACACACATAACATACGTGGTAAAGTATGTATGTTTTATTGGTCCTAATATCAGGTTTATGTCCGTAATACCGGGTATCCGTAAGACCCGGGACCAGCCGGGACCATCGGCTATCGAAGAGCCACCTGCGACCTGCAGTCGGTCTAATCCTTATATTTTAATCGGCGAGGGTATTAGTCAGTCTTAAGGTGATATATTGACTCAATTTATGGGCTGTGACCATCTGCTTTTATACATAGAATATCATAATGCAAAGCGTCTGCTGCAGAGGTTTGGGAACTGCTTCACACATTCGGATTCAAAGTTACTTATACTAAACTTATATGGCCTTACTACAAAAACTTAACCACCTGTTTAACACTTGTCTAAAAAAATTGTGGCTGCAAAATGAACCATATGTCAACGTCATAATTTGACATTTTTTTAGACAAGTCTTAAACTGACGTTTAAAAATGTTTGTGGTAAGACGGATAGGCTCGCTCTGTACTTATTTCGCAAATCGGATCTGTAGTTCATGAGATTACCGCGTTCGAACAAACAACAGCTGAAAAATTGGCCTAATATATATAACTCATGCTCTCAGTTACAATAAAAAGCTATTAGTATTCAATTCATTAATCACAAAAATTAAAACACCAATATTACCTTTAAAACTTCGAAGATAGGGGTTGTTAATTTTATAGGCAAAAAATAAACTAACAAACGATAAAAAATAATCATTAATCTAATGGAAAATCGCAGTTAGCACGTAAAGAGAGCAAAAGAGAGCATTCCCCTTAATCCATCTCTAATGGATTCGGATGGTCGAAGTTATTACCGGTTATTATAGTTATAGTTATTAGTAACCACATATTTTACGGTCTCGTCCGCTTCAAGTATTTAACACGCGTTTACTGCCAACTAAACCATGAGCCATGAATTTGCCACCTGTGCTCTTATGCTTACGTTACGGTTGTCTTCTAGCTTCTAGATAATATACACATAAAAACATTTAGGAGTAGGTACGCTCATAGGTACCTATGTTTATTATGATAACAGACGTACCTATTTGGAAAAACTTTGCTTAATCCTTAAGTTGTAATAATTCCATATGGACAGAAACATGTGCAATTTGAGATTACCTATATATAATAAATAAATAACTAAAATAAGTAGGTACACATTTAATATACTTAATATCACATAGCCGCTGAAATATTCAAGCACTTTTATGAAAAGAAAACTGTGCAAACATGAAAATTGTATTTCCACGAAAATCAAATTAAAGTACCTAATTACATCCGAGAAAATGCAAACTTTAATTAAAATAAGTACTTATTAACAGAAGTAAACACGAAAACAAAAAACAATACATTCTGCAATTTTAATTATCGAAATTACTCGTGAATTCCTCGCTTTATCTGAATCGAATTGCATCTGTCGATGCATCGGATTGAATTAAATATGGAAATCTGATTCTACTTGAAATGAAGTGAACTGCTTGAACATTTACGCTCATTAATGATTCTTTTACTGATGAGTTGATGGTCGTAGCCAGCAGTACAGGTTAGGGCTTTCTTTAATCAAAGATTTCTCAAATTTGACTTTTAGACAATGAAGTCAATTATTTGTTTTCGAATTCTTGTACGCATACGACACATGCATGCTTATTTTGAAAGAAATCTCTTTCAGCATACCCGCGAAAGGAAATTGGAATAAAATACATGTAGTCAGTTTGTAAATTAAGGAAAGTAAATAGAAATTGAAAGACGAAAGACTGTATGTATAATACCTACACGCACAATAGGTACATACATAACTATCACTGTAAAAAAAAACTTACACTTCTACATTTAAATTAGTTGGCCAGCATTAATTTGTGTATTACAACCTCTACAGGTGAAAAAGTCGTGGTGGCCTAGTGGGCAAAGAACCAACCTCTTGAGTATAAAGGCGCGAGTTCGATTCCAGGTCAGGCAAGTACCAATGCAACTTTTCTAAGTTTGTATGTACTTTCTAGGTTAATCTTAGACACCAATGGCTGATAAAAAGGTGAAGGAAAACATCTTGAGGAAACCTGGACTATAAAGTCTGAAATCACCAACCCGCATTGAGCAAGCGTGGTGATTAACGCTCAATCCTTCTCCGTGTGAGAGGAGGCCGCAGCCCAGCAGTGGGACGATACAAAGGCTGTAACAGTAACAGTAACCTCTACAGTACTGAGTATGTCTATGGTCTCAACGTTGTGCTTGTATGAGTCAGCTCATTCTGCTTATTCACAAGTCTTATCTCTGAAGTTAGTCCTAGAGTAGAAGCAGCTTAGTAGGTATTAGTACGCTCCTGTATAATGATCTGACGACTGCTGGGTGTTACGTTTGGGCTAGAACTTAGTTTGTAATTGCATCTAGCATAAGGAAGATAGGTACTACGTGTTTGTTAATCTGATAATAATGTGTATTCTGTGTCTCGTCTATAAAAGTATACATGCGCGCGTTATTCGTATTATGTTGTTATTTTATGAGATGGCGGTTCTTATAAGTCTTATATTACTCCCCTAATAAGATTATTAAGACGTGCGCGAAACAGAGATGTGATATTGATTTTTGGTTGCACGTTTTACCATGATATTTTGCGAGAAACTTCATACTTTACGCAACTGAGAGACATCGGCTTTATACAACTACTAAATCCCCCCGATACAGCCCGCGTACAAACCACTCGGTCCTCAGCTCACTAATCCGTTTCCCAATAATTTTGCTCGCAGACACACTCACCTAGAAAGCTTCAGTTAACCATAAAACGATACAAAGAGAAACTGAATTCCTCTTCACGCATTCACGAGTCCTTTTAATAGATTTGTTTATACGACACGTCAAACATTTTGGAAACATTTTAATTGACCTTTTCGTTTGGTGCTAAAAATAGGCCTACAGTGGGCTTTATTGCGGAATGGATTGTGTACGTGTGTGTATGTCGGATAGGTTTCCATTCTACTAGAATTTTCCGAGCGTGTGCTTCGCACGGGAGCTGAGAATTGCCGCGTGAATGCGCGAGAGCGCTGGTGTGGGGGTGACCTAATAGTTTTATTTTTTAAATAGGTACTAGGTTTTTACTGAATAGTTTTCTTTCACTTTTTGAATTTTCTGATTCAGAAAATGCTTAGGCGATCTAAAGCTTGTTCCAGCTCCTATTTATTTAAACTAATTCTTTCAAATAGACATAGGAGTAGTATTTGTGTGTCCCATTCGTCAATGATACAATACACAAGTTTAAAGGAATTTAATAGAATCAGGAAATGTTGATGTTCAAATAGACAGAAATCTTATATAAGGATTCCGTTGTTTTTCCCTTTTTGAGTGACGAAGAAAGAATTTTGAGAGGATGCGTGGTATGCTGAATATTTTACGAGTTTCCTTTAAAAAGTAATCTGTTTGTCATCGATAGGCGACATATAGCTAGATTAAATAATTAAATATTTTGGTAAATTAAGACTACGGTGTTTAAGGCTGAAGTATTCTGAACATGTTATAGTCTTTATTTCCAACTTAAACGTTACGTTTTATTTTGCTCTAGCATAAATCAGATATTAACAACATTTCCCTGCTAGTTTAATTAAAATTTCTTAAGATTTTATAAATGTAACTAAGTGGCATTTCCTTGGCATCTGGCTCGTGTAACAAATTCCTAGTAGAAACTTATTCAACATTTAAAAGCCCTCACGTATATCATCACTAGCTTTTGCCCGCGACTTCTTTCGCGTGGAATAGTGACTTCCGGCAGATTTTTGGTTTGACCAATAGATGGCGCTATATGTCCGGAATAAATTTTATTTTTTTATTTCTTTGTAATAAAAACTATCCTATGTCCTTTCTCAAGTCCCAAACTATGTCTGTACCAAATTTCACACAAATCGGTTCAGTAGTTTAGGCGTGAAGAAAAGACAGACAGACAGACAGACAGAAAGACAGACAGACAGAGTTACTTTCACATTTATAATATTAGTTATTGTAATAAAAACTATCCTATGTCCTTTCTCAAGTCCCAAACTATGTCTGTACCAAATTTCACACAAATCGGTTCAGTAGTTTAGGCGTGAAGAAAAGACAGACAGACAGACAGACAGACAGACAGACAGACAGAGTTACTTTCACATTTATAATATTAGTTAGGATTACAAGCATTATCATCCCCAGGTTCCAATCTCAACAAAATGCGACTGAATATCAGTTGAAAAAGGAAACAAAAAAATTCCGTTTCCGCCCGTGGCACGGGAAAAATTAACTGTCCATTTTAAAAGCCGTGTGTGTTTCCTGACATCCCGACACACAATGACTAAACTTTTACTCCGCTGTCCAATTTCGGAACGAAAAAGTTCAACCGCGATTTTAATGTAGATTTGAAACCTTAAATACCTCACGTAGGTTGTTCCTACTTATTAATATTATGTATTGTATTCTCTATGGGCCTTAGATGCCTGACTTAAATAAATAAATAAATTAAATAAGTAGGTACATTAAAAAAAAATCTGCTAAAGGCTATATCTTGGTGCCTTTGTATTTTCCTTAAAAAAAAAACATTAGTTTTGAGAACCTCCTCTTTTTTGAGAATTCTGTTAAAATATGAGGTCTAGCAAGAAAATAAATAACACAAAAAATTTGCACCATCCGAGCAGTCATTTGGTAGTTATGCGTAAGTACGTCATGTTAGGTTTATCTTTCAGTTGAGACTGGCGGCGCCTACTGCAGGTCATTGGACTGCGGCGGCAATAGGGCCAATTCTCGAAGAGTGGGTGGGAAGAAGGTACGGAGTGCTGTCCTTCCGTACCACCCAAATTTTGACCAACCATGGGTGCTTCGGGTACTATCTGCATAAGGTGGCTAGACGGGAACCTACCCCCGTGTGCCACCAGTGCGGTAGTAGCCCGGATACAGCGCAGCACACCATTGAGCTGTGTCCCGCCTGGGACGAGCAGCGCAATGTGTTGGCGGCTTATACCGGACAGGACTTCTCGCTGCCGAATTTGGTGAGAGTGATGATCGGCAGCGAGGCCGGCTGGAAAGCCGTAGATACCTTCTGCGAACAAGTAATATCGCAGAAGGAGGCGGCGGAGCGGGTCCGTGAGGCAGACGCTCATGCGGACCCAATTCGTCGCCGGAGGGTGGGCAGGCGTCGGACGCGTTACGCCGCCCAGATGCCGCCCTAGCAGCAGCCAGTGGGTAGCAGACCGGGGAACTCCTGCTACCTGCATTGCACGAGCTGCTGCTGAGATGGATCGCCAGTAGACGGAGGCGACCAGCCACTGCCGAGAGGTCACGAAAGTCGTCTTTGGTCCTCGTGGCCCCTCTCTAAAAGGCAGAAGACGGCACAAACGCTGAGGTTTTTAGTGGGTGCAAGCCCCACATAACCTCACCGTCTCCCCGGGCGGTGTGTGTATGCGTCAGGCATTTTCCTTTTGAAACAAAAAAAAAAAAAAAAAAAAAAAAAAAAAAAAAAAAAAAAAAAAAAAAAAAAAAAAAAAAAAAGGTTTATCTTTCAGTTAAAATTACGAGGATAAGCTCGACCTTGGAAGATTTTCTATTTCAGTTCACAACAATAAAATCTAAGCAAGAATAATGTAACTCTTGTTGGTGGTGGAAGTTGTAACAGTCTTTAGAATCCTCATCACAATGCTCAGACTAGTTTAGTTGAACAAAGACTTCGGTACAAAGACAGTCGATTGCATTGAGCATCTGATACGCAGTACGTAGCTATGGTAACGCATCTATTTATGTAGCTATGTTGAGTTTTTAAGGATATCTTCCAAACATAATTGTCAAAAAACAACAAACTGCATTTATTTAAGTCGCATAAATGTAATACGTTGTATATACTATGTACCTATATAGGAAGCACGATTTCAGTATATTATGTTCTCTCTTTTGCAGTAGTCAAACATGTCATGCAATTTTTTCGGGAATCAATAAAAACTTTAATTTGTAACTCCGATTGTAAATTCCGGCCGGAAAATACAAACCAAATGAAACCGGATTTTTACTTACGATATTATGTGATCTGAGCGATCCTGGTCATATTTTTGATTTGATCGCTAAAGAGTTACAGGCTGTTTGAACTAAGTAACACCAAATACTACCTAAAAACGGATTTTCAATACGAGATGTATCTAATATAGACCTTGAATCACAAACCTGAGCATTTTCAATAACAAATTAGAGATGTCATACATACACTGCGCAGTTGGTTTTGGCACATCTAAATATTAGAGTGTTCCGTAAATGACATCAACAGACGTGTAGATTATAATTATCTAATCTAAATCCAACAGGTGCTAAATATAGAAATGTATCACATGCCCAAAATATGCACTTTGTAAATTATGTTAGTCCAAATAAATCATTTAACACTATGTTTTTACCCACGACGGAACGGAGCAGGTATATGCGTTTAGGGTGAGAGATGTGCGTTTGTGCGTTTGTGTGTTTGTGTGTTTGTGTGTTTGTGTGTTTGTGTGTGCGTTTGTGCAAAGTAATGTTCCCACATATCTTCTAAACTAATGATCTAATTTTGATGCGGTTTTCAATAAAGGGTTTGTGTTCGATGAGTTCATGTTCTTAGATAGGTGTCATGGCTGTAACTCACTAGGGGGCGCCACAATATTAGTCCAAACAGCAAAGTAATGTTCCCACCTACCTTCTAAGCTAATGATCAGATTTTGATGCGGTTTTCAATAACGTTTTTGTGTTCAATGAGTTCATGTTCTTAGATAGGTGTCATGGCTGTAACTCACTAGGGGGCGCCACAATATTAGTCCAAACAGCAAAGTAATGTTCCCACCTACCTTCTAAGCTAATGATCCGATTTTGATGCGGTTTTCAATAACGTTTTTATGTTCAATGAGTTCATGTTCTTAGATAGGTGTCATGGCTGTAACTCACTAGGGGGCGCCACAATATTAGTGCAAAAGAGCAAAGTAATGTTCCCACCTACCTTCTAAACTAATGATCCGATTTTGATGCGGTTTTCAATAACGGTTTTGTATTTCGATGAGTTCATGTTCTTAGATAGGTGTCATGGCTATTAATCACTAGGGGGCGCCACAATATTAGTGCCAAACAATGTTACAATATAATCAAAACGTCCGATTACAATTCTGTTTTCATCAGCAATGTGTACGTGCTTAATGCATGTTCCCAAATAATAAAAATTACGCCTGTAACTCACTAGAGGGCGCTACAATATCGGTGCAAAATAATATTGCAATAACATATTATATAGACTATAATTCGTATATGTTCTCTAAAAAGTCTGAAATAAAATTAAGCAAAATTAAAAATTTTGAAAAACCCCCGACGGTAAAAATCTTATTGAAAAATAATAAAATAACTCAAAACCCCCGACTTAACCCAATTATATAGGAATAACCGTCGGGGGCTGCCTTTTCTATATGAAATTTCAACAATTAATTGAGTGTATTTTATGTCATCGTTAAACATTTACAATTCTTCAATAATTGTATTCACGACACCAGAATCCTTTAGCTGGTTTAATGGCAGCTCCTGACGGATATTCCTATATAATTGGGTTAAGTCGGGGGTTTTGAGTTATTTTATTATTTTTCAATAAGATTTTTACCGTCGGGGGTTTTTCAAAATTTTTAATTTTTAGTGTATCAGATTGGTGTTTAAAAATACTGATCAATCTTTGGCTCGTGTAAAAATACAAACATCGAAAACATAAACAACCAAATCATAAAAAAATTTAAAGATATAATTTTGTTACCGTTCAAAACGTCCTCATCAGTAGACTTTTTAATAATTATTCATTACATTTTTACTGTGTTAATTCTCTATTAAAAATGCTTTCAAATCCAGTAACACAGTGCATATTAAACCTCATGATTATTAACAGCATAATGCAATTTTCATAGCTCACTTGCAATCATTAGGCATAGTTATCGCACCTTCAGTCGTTAAGTGCACCACAGTGCACAATGGCACAGGTAATTTAAAAGCTTCGATTCGATGTTGCTTTAGGCATTAAAGCAACATATCGGATTCCAACAGAATATTGTGAAATTGTATTAATAACTAATAGTCTCTAAATACAGAAATATTAAACTGATTTCTGGTGCTGAGGCAGATATAATTTTGTTATTGTAAAATAATTGCTAAAAATACAAAAATAGGTATATTCTTTGCTAATGAGACAAACTTGTCCTGCAAAAACAAACAGCAAGCAGCTTCTACCCAGTATTTAACAAAACCATATTACGTTAAAAACATCCGCAATACCTGTCCAAAACATAATACCTTACACATTGAGCCGAACCAAAAACGACAATATAAGGCGAAGTGAAACGACTCCAATATGTCAAATGCCACTCGATATCGATGGCTAAAAAGCCGAAACATTCCCAAAAGTGTACTCCGGTGAACAATGAGCCAACGCATTGATACTTTACGCAATTCCGTCGAGCACTGTTGTAATGTGCCGGGGAGTTGAGGAACCCCACACGACAAACTTTTAGTCGCCCGACAGTTTCTTTAGGCTCATAAAGCAGTATGAAGATGAACAATACACGATGATTACAAAGATTAGGTCAGCTGTATCAGACCGACTGTAAACTTTGATTGGAATCAAGATTTTCTTTACAAACATTTTGACAACCATTGGGTCAACTATCGGCCGATTGTTTAATCAAATCAAATCATCTTTATTGTCAGGCATCAAAGGCCCATAGATAAATACCTTAAAAACTAGCATACATATGTTATACAAAATTGTTAGTAAATAAAAACTTAAAACTATGTTAGTAGCACTTCACTTATGCACTAAGTCACTGTGCGGTCCTGTGGCACTTGTCCGCGGTGTGTTTAGTCTGCAGTGTGCTACTCTTAGTGTCAGAGTATCGGAGTGTCGAATTGTCAGTGTCGCTGTACAGGTGTTACAGCCCTCCTTTGGGTTGTTACCCTAATAAAAGGTGAATACGTTGTTTCACAAAGGACTTTGGTGCATGCGGTGTGTTGTCGACTTTATGTCACGTTTAACTGCTTTGTTTGAGCCGTGACGTTCTCACCTTTTAGAATTGATAATATTGTTAAGGAATACTAAAATATACTCATTTTATATTAGTGTCGAGAGTAACGCTAGCGACGTTATTTCTATTTACAAGCACAAGTGAAAAGCTAAAAATCGTGCCAAACTAGGTACATAAGCTTCTAAAACTAGTATACTGAATCCCCATGGATGAGTATACAAATGAGTTCAACATCATTTTATACAAGAAGTGACGAGCTATTAAATACAGAACAAAGTGACATGTCGTAGTAAAAATACTGATAAATGCAATACGTTTACTATCAGAACTAAAGAGGATATTTAAGAGAAATAACTCAGTGATCTGTCAATTCTCTATAGGTATATATACTGATGTTACACAATACAGTTCGTGAATATTAAGTATCTGGAGATATCAAATAGTTGGTGTGTTCGGTCGGCGAGTTGCCAGAACCATTCCATTTCATCTCATGATTGTAATCAAATATATTGTTTGTGATTTTCTCTTCCTTGTACGGATAAGCCTGATGTAAGATACTGTAGTACGTTACTGGTTCTTATGGCCATCACATCTGCCAAGAAGAATTGTGAAAGGAGACGTGGTTGTATATGAAAATGGTTAGGAAGTAAAGTTAGTGATATTAAGACTCGGTTTTACTGGTGACTTAGTTATCTGATAGATAATGCCATGTGCCACATAAAGGCTGCTTATAATTTCTGCCAGCTATCAGATATCTGTGAAACCAAAAGTTATAGTTTATTTGTCAGGTAAGTTATTCATAAGAGTTCCTGATAGATCAGAGGTTTTATCAGTAAACGGTGAAACTGGCCATAAAGAAAACAAAGGTTATCGTTCATATTTTCATATTAATTTTCCTACACATTCACTGAAATGCACGGAAAATCTCAAACATGAGTCTAAACCGTGCTTAAACAAGTGCATACCTACACGGTCCGTATGCATTATGTACTCAAACAGTTGAGCAAACAGCGCCCGTAAAGCGCTGTGAGACTTGGCTTTTAATTTCACATGCTACCTCTGGCCATTACCCTGTACCTACACACACATGGAAATGTGACAACATCATCTTTCTAGGCTTTTCTTAACTGTGAGTATAGATGTTACATATGGAGTGATTGCTTATTGTCAAATCAAATCATTTATTTCATTTAGGCCTTAACAAGCACATATGAACGTCAAAAATCACAAATAGGTTTGATTCTAGTTGCCCATTCCAAAAGTAGCTTCCTATGGAGAAGAACGGGCAAGAAAGTCCATGGTTACTCTTTTTTAAAATTAATAGGTAATACCTATTAGTTTGTATGTATTGATACATACGATAATAACAAGCGAAGATCATGTAGAATCACAGACAAAAAATATGAGAATAAAATGACAAAATTAAAATGCTACATGGTGTTACATTTACAAATCGGTTTATACTTGTATTGGTTTTACCTTAACAACCCAGTTGCCCGGGTATCCAGATTACTGAGAACTTTTGAAAGGATTCTGACTACTTCCGAATGACAGAGGACTCTTTGTGACAGACATGGTCACCAATCCACGAACGAACCACGCTAAGCGTCGATTTACTTGTGACCTTTCGTACTTAGGACAAGGGGTCCTCTCATACAAAGTTCACTCACACTCGTACACTCTCACACGTACTAAAGAGACACTCACACATGATAACATACTGTACATTACTTATGTAAGTTCCACAGACGTACCTGTGATAATGCAGCCATCCCACGTGACAATTCACTCGCAGACGCCACCTATGCAATTGACTTGAAAGCTTTTACAATTGAGACGGCAGACCGTATAATGAACGACGTAAGTAGAATAAAATAGTGGTGTAACCTTCTGCTAGGTTCTTTGGATAATATTTTTGACTCTTTTTAATGATACCGTATGTACATACAATGCAGTGGAAGAGGTTTTTATATTTGTGGATCATACTTACCTCCGAGAAATCTAGTACAAATTGAATTTGCACAAATGTATTTCACAGTTTCACAAAAAATGGGTTTTTAAGGACTGTTTAGTATTCCTTTAAAGATAGACTTCGCTAAGCTGCAGGGCATACAAGACTCGTTAAAATAATTATTTATAAAAAAAATATAAAGCTTGTGCTTTTAGTTTGTAGAGGTATATGCTTTTTTGATGACTGTACTTATAGGCCGTTTGCCAACGTAAACTACGGCCGACGACATTACATATGAAAGTGAATACTTTAATAAATTACACTTGGGAAGCAATAATTTAATTTCCAACCTGAAATATCACGTCGGCTTAACTTCGGTACTTACTTTAATGCGAATTTAATTAAGATAACGAATGTCATGTAAATATTTTACACAAAGACATCTGGCGCAATAACTCATACGTTGTAATTTATTACGTAGCAAAACATCCTAAAGTTACGTGATAACTGTGACGTCATATTTGCAATCCGAATGGGCGAAATTATTTCATGACTTTTCATGCCCGTGTGTGTAGATTTTTTCTAAGAAAAATTGGCTACTCAACATATTTGAATAGCCAAGACTGTGGTTACCTTTGACAAAACAAACTTTGAATTTGATAACCTGCCTAGTCTTTTCCAGTCGGGGGTAGTCTTTTTCCAACTATGTTGGGGTCGGTTTAGAGTCGAACTAGATGCAGCTGAATGTGTACCAGCCAATTAAGTAATAATTTACATTAGTTCTATAAAACTGACATCAGAAAATATTACAATGCAAGTTTTAGCCATGCTTAGCTTACATTAACCACAGGACACAAAACATATTAGCTTTAGCTTTCTACCCTCTAAACGCACCTGAACTGGGTCGCCGACTGACGTTAAAACAATCTGTGATAATTTCCTGCGGTCTCAAAACAACTGGCTTTGACACACCGCAGCCATGTGGTGGCGTAACTCTATTATGTATTTACTTTTGAGCAAGCGTTTAGTGCTTGTAGCAGAGCGTTTAAACGTATGTTAGAGAGAAATGGAACCTGGAGTATGGAACCTAGCAGATGTAGAGTAAAGTTTAAAATGTGTTGAGAAAATATTGAATAGAATTGGAAACTTCATCTTTAAAGAAACTTTTTATTCCTAAAGTTCAAGTGCAATTAATTCAATCATAAAATATCTTTGCGCAAAACTGGCTTTTGCATTTTTATCTCTAAAACATTGACCCCAAACTGGCAGAGTTAAAATTGAAACTACTTATAAAAAAATACAATAAACGAATATCCCTAATCTATTCACCTGTACACTAGAAGAAGTCTTCAGGAAGCTCACCGTGCCCTGGACATCTAAAGGCATCGTCATCGGTAACAAAAGGCTGACAAATTTGCGGTTTGCTGACGATATCGTTCTTTTTGCGTCTACATCAGCAGAGCTCCAACAAATGCTCCAAGACCTGAGCAGGGCAAGCCGAGAGGTTGGACTTCAAATGAACATGAGCAAGACACATACGATGACCAACAGCACGAAAGGTAGAGTTGAGGTAGATGGGCAAGCTCTACACTATGTCGACGAGTACATCTACTTGGGCCAGTTAGTTTCCTTCGATAACAGGCAAGAGAAAGAAATCGATCGCCGCATCGAGAACGCCTGGAAGAGCTACTGGTCCATGAAGCACTACATGAAAGGGGACCTTCCCCTTTCACTCAAACGAAAGTTAGTCGACATGTGTATCTTGCCCGTCCTAACCTATGGTGCGCAAACCTGGTCCCTCACCGAGTGTCAGAAGTCCAGGCTCAAGGTTTGCCAAAGAGCGATGGAACGTAGCCTTTTAGGCATTAGACGAACTGATCGTGTACGAAATACCGACATACGTTCCAAAACGGGAGTCGATGATGTAGGCCAAAAGTCGGCAATATTAAAGTGGAACTGGGCCGGACACGTTAGCCGTATGCATCCGGAAAGATGGGCCACTATCGTCGCTCAGTGGACACCTCAGGATGGACACCGCAGGCGGGGTAGGCCCCGGAAGAGATGGCGTGACGACCTTGACGCCTATTGTCGAGATTGGTGGGCTCGGTCGAAAGATCGAGAAGTGTGGAAACAAGATGGGGAGGCCTTTGCCCAGCAGTGGGACAGTATGGGCTAAAAATAAATATAAATATAATAAATAAATAATAATAAATAAACGAATATCCATTTCGAGGTCAGGTTTAGTTTAACGATATAGCCGAGCGAGGTTCCAGGAATATTGCTTTTATAAGGCTTTGAACGTTCGGAAACAGTGCGACCAACTGATACTAGTTGCCCGTTGTTTGAGCATTCATAGCAACCTTGTGGATGGAACTAAAAGCCACTACAGAACGTTTTCCCGAATGCATACCTCATGCATAACATCTGCATATTGTGCCGCTGTTGACGAATCTGAATAAACCATTTATTTGTGAAAACAATAGCTCAAGGATTTATTAATATTACTGGTTTGTTTCTATAGTCTCGCTCTCTTATGTTTAAAAGAATTTTTGTATATTTATTCAAAACAAAATCGTAGATTAACCTCATTTCGCCAACATTTCACTTTAACGACACATTTGACTCTCGAGTCCTAAGAAAATCGTCCCAAAACTGTAGTTCAACCCCATTCCATCAAGTCCTTAAAGTAAGTTGTTATATTTATGTAAATGTTCGCGTTACACTGACTTGGAGACATTTGACTTTCCTACAGCCCCAGACCCTGTCCTAAAACGTCGTGCAAACACAAATATTAAGCAAACAGTAAATCCTTGGCGTGAATGTCGAGCCTTATGAATATTACAAAGTAAATTGCGAGTGTTATAAATCTGCATTGTGTTCTGAGGCTGAGCGAACACGTGCACCGTACATTTATCCAGCTTCCGTTAGTTAATGGTGGCATTAAATCGCTGTTGATTTTGGCCAATGATTTGCGTGTCGAGTGGAGGGGGTGAGTGACGCAGGCCGGACGGGGGTGCGGCCGTTACGTCACGCGTGTCGTCACAAATCCAGCGCTACGGGCTACGAGCTACGGCGTAGCAATCAAATATCCCCTTTAGCCGTTGCTATAGCTATTTTTACTTCATAAGTTGAAGCGAGATTTTTAGATGAGGCAGCATATTTTCAGTCCATAAAACAGGTCCCCCTTATATTTTGCACCGCGATGGAATACTAAACCGAATCCAATCAAGTTAAGAGGTCGTTTCGTAAAGCTAGTCCTACCGTGCACAGAATGCAAGCAATATCCATTACTCAAATAGATATCTATAGGTGAATATAGAATGTGGCGACCGCAACTTTGCGGTTGTATCAAGCCAGAGCCAACATTTCAATAACATTAAGTCATTTTAGGTAATGTTGAAGTTATTAGAATATTTTACATATATTTTACATGAAGAAAGTAGGTATTCGGTACACGATCGACCTGCCGTATGCTGCTGAATTTTGAAATAGCTG
Organism: Helicoverpa assulta; assembly: GCA_963856015.1. Taxonomy (NCBI): domain Eukaryota; kingdom Metazoa; phylum Arthropoda; class Insecta; order Lepidoptera; family Noctuidae; genus Helicoverpa; species Helicoverpa assulta. Next base: position 5,481,173 of record CAWLCW010000008.1, read on the forward strand.
AAAGATGTTCTGAATGTCAAGTATCCCACCAGAATCAAACCAGAATTTAAACGTATTTGTACATAAATCATAAGTTTAAAATCAAATATTCTTTTCGATTTTCATTTTAATAATTGGAAAAATTATTAGCGCTACAATAAATTAGAATTTGCCCGTTATGCAATTTCAAACAAAACAATGATTTCCAAATTTTAGTATTTGCCATAGGATATCATCAACAATTCATTATACATATTTGTAGTTTATTCATGTTTAAAAAAATAATTATATCTCAGTAAGTTATTGATATATAAAATCCTCAAGTAGCATGTCATGAGCACGTAAAATAGCGTGACCAGTACGAAATATAAACACGTTCCTAACGTTTTCAGTAAATAGCTTGCTTACACACGTAAACACTGATTCAGTTTAGTGTTTCATTAAACTTTCCTTCATATTTACTACGTTTGTGCTTCAGATTTTATTAATGTTCTCACTGTATTTGTTTTTGTATAAATTAGTTTGAAATATTATTTCAGTATTTAAGGCGATTAACACACGGCACCGCGCACCGCCGCGGTAGGCGGTGAAGCGGATCTCATGTCGCATTGACCTGTATTAAATCCATTGATGCCTAACACACGTACACCGCCTGACCGCGCGTTCGAGCGGTGCTCTTTTGTTCGAGCGCCACCGCCCTCCGCGGCGGTGCGCGGTGCCGTGTGTTAATCGCCTAAGCGGCCCTCGGTATTATTTAGAGTATTTTTATTCGTGACAACTTCAGCATATCTCCTTTTGTTCTTCAGGGTAAACAGCACAATCGAAAGTCATGAATATTATTTGGGCATAAATACTTATGTGTGTATTTTGTAAAATGCGCAATTTAAAGTTAGGTATAAATACTGTGCCATTTCTTAGTGGGTTGCACATTGCTAACAAACATATTGATCTATCTTTACTGTGTCAATATAAAATTCATATTCATATAATACCGACAGACTTCTTAGCAACGCAAAAATGAATGGGGTCTGCAATTTTCCTTCAACAACAAAAAGCACCAATATTTCTTCGACCTCTTAAATTAAAAACATTGTCAATATTTTCAATAAAGTAAGCTCAATAAGAATCTATCAGCGCCATTTTTAGCGAGACCTTTGCTTGCTTCGTTAACAGTAAATTGTTTACCCAATTAAAAGTTTGTAGAACAAACACGCCGAACAAACTGAACGACTTTGTATTTATACCTATATACATATATATCTTTACAATCTGAAATTATCTTTTAATTACCTAGATTGAGGTCTCGAACTCTGGGATGGGACACTTTGAAATTTATTTCTTGCAAAATATTTTGTAAAGACTTTTTCACCTCGCGTTATTACTCCATCGACAAAGAAAGTCACACTTTAGAACAAAATTATTTAATGTATATCTTTCTACGTATGTAAGCCGCTCCTATACTTAGCCAACTTTATCAAAATCAATTAACCCATTCTACCGTAACATTCCAACAGAAAAAAACTACATTCCTATCAATTACATTGCTAAGAAAGACGTCCAAAATAAAGCATTTCGTTAACCTTCCGTGCAAGGAATGCCGAACACCGGCGCCGAGAAAACGATGCTATATAACCGTCATTTCTTACCCTTTCGGAGTACGAGCGTGATACACGATTTTCGTAGAGAAACTGCAGCCTTGATATGTATGAAAAGATGCATGAATTTGTAAGCAAGCGGTATGAAGATCGTAACATGTGGCCGTGTCGGTATGAAGTTATTCCTATTTGTGGAGTGTGGGAACAGTCTTGTGTATTTGCATTAGTTTTTATTTTATTGTTGCTTATTTTTTTTGCAAACGTATTATCAAATTAGAAATATCTAATTATAATAATAATAGGTATTTAGAAATAATATAGTACTGGTCACATTAAATTATGTTTAAGAACATTATACATTTCCTTTATCAGTTCACAGAATAAAGCCGCATTGCCGAGAAATTCTACAAAAAAATATTGTAAACATTACCTCCTCATTTCGAAGGCGGTTAACCTTCGATCTGCAACATTAGTCACTCGCGAAAATAATGATGAAGATGAATGATACGATATTTTTGCAACTGTTTTCAACAATTTGTTTTCAAAAGAAACGAATATCATCGTCAGAGCTGTCAGAGTTGTTTACAAAAAATGGCAACTTGCTGATTATGTGGATGTAAACTGTGCTTCAAATTCGATGAAAAGCTGTGTGTTTTAACATATCTATCTAAGCAATCTGGCCCTTGTATTTTTATGCTGAATAAAATCTGCTAGCTTTATTACAAACATATACGCCACCAATCTAAACAGAACAGAAAAGCAGTGGAGACTCCTTCGATAAATGAACAAGAAAAAAACTTTTATTTAACAAAAACACTATTTACAAAAAAAAGTGAGTGGCATGTTTTCAAATTTCAATTAAGAAAAAATATAAAACGGGTTATATCAATCTCAATAATATCTAGTAGGTATTAGATGAAATAATGCTAGAAAGGTTTCCTACCAATGCATCTAATTCTCCATTTCACACAATTTCACGAAAATTACAGTAGGAAATCGCAAAAACCATGTAGGTGTCCAGCTATAATTTCGCGTGCAATTTAAACTCGTCAATGGCCATTAACCAACCACAGAGGCGTGTTGCGAAACCGCTGATCTATCGATATATCCCTGCACTAGTACGGTCAACACCAACAGTGATTATTTGAGCGAGTTGTCGAAATTAATTTGTTTAATGTATGTGATGATTTGATGATATTCTTTATAACCTACGATTAGAATTGTTGCGAAACCGCTGATCTATCGATATATCCCTGCACTGGTACGGTCAACACCAACAGCGATTATTTGTACGAACATACGAAGTTAATTTAATATGTTTAATGACTATGATGATTTGATGGTATTCTTTATTTTAATGATGCAGAAAAAGAGTCATTGTTTATGACTTACAATTAGAATTGTTGTGAAACCGCTGATCTTTTGATATATCCCTACACTAGTACGGTCTACATCAACATTAAGCGATTATTTGTGCAAACGATCGAGAAGTAATATGTTTAATGACTGTGATAATATAATGATACCTTTTGTTAAAGTTAATAATAGAGTAGAAACAGGCATTTTTTTATTTACATTATTTGATAAAAATGATTTATAATTGGAATTGTTCAATGAAAAACAATCAAAATTAACTAAGCGTTCTAATGTAGACTCCGCTAGTGCTGTACTCACCCACAACGATAACGCGTAACGTTATTAACTCGAAACTGATTTAGTTGAAAATAACAGCGTAAAGCTTGGGTTTCCTAGGAAAGCGGTGCCGTCATATAGCGGCCGTCATATTACGGACGCAAATAGACGGTCGTCTTTACGGTGATGACATGTGGAAAGTTCCACGGCCGTTTTAACACACCGTCATAAACTTTTTGTTAGTTGTATCATACTTACTAACCTGTTTTATTTCATATTTCTCAAATTTCACGACACCAAGTCTGTTTTAGTTGATTTTTTCTATAATCTTTACTTTTTATATTATATATTGCTTCGTGGATACGAACGAAATCTATTAAAATTTCGTCGTCCTCGCTGCTCCAAGAGTTGTAACTAATTTTTGACGTTGTTCCGAAAAAAAAACCACAAATACGTATTAAAAAAGCTTCACCGCTTTCAATAAAACGTTCACCAAACTATCTGACACCGTCAAGACGGCCGTCATGCAAATGGCGGCACCGCTTTTTGAAGTTACGGCGTCAGTTACCGCACTCTAGGAAACCGCCCCATTTTGTTTACATAGACAACGTTCTGGTGACGTCATTCACCGCTGTATTACGGCCGCTATATGACGGCACCGCTTTCCTAGGAAACCAAAGCTTTACCCATTAACGGTTAACGTTTATAATTAACGTAAATAACTTACGTAATAACATACGTTTATTAATTAGGCGGGGAATTCTATGTTGTAGTGTAGGCTAATTGAATGAACCCCCGTAATAAAGGGAGACACGCGAAGTAGTGATTTTCACAATTTTCTAAAAACTTGATTACTTTATTTGTTTAATGTGAATCCGCCCAGCTATTTCCTTGTTTAAACCTCTTGAAAAGAAACGAGCATTAATTTTATTATTAGACACATTTGCACTAATGATGCATAATTTTACAGATTATTATTTCATTAACTTAAATTTTTATGAAGGTAACTAGCTTCCTTCCGCCCTCGGCTTCGCCCGCGTGGAGTTCGGTTATACCGCGTTTCCAAGAAAATTCTTCAAAAGTCCGGTATAAAAACTATCCTGTTCTTTCTCAAGATCAACTCTATCTCTGTACCAAATTTTATTTAAATCAGTTCAGTGGTTTAGACGTGAAAGTGTGACAGACAGACAGAGTTACTTTCGCATTTATAATATTAGTAGGGATTATGATTGTGGCCCTTCTATATATAACTTTTTTCACGTAACTTGGTAGGTATTTTTTGGCACCAAGTTTACTATCTCACAGTTCTCTTTGCAATCACTACCAAAATATCAGAAACCGAAAAAATGAGAGTTTTCAATCAATCCATACTGCTCTGCTGCCAAAACAATTTAAATTCGGTTCACAAAAGGAACGTTAGAACGAATCGGCACTAAATTCTGAAAAAATGCAAAAGTTCTAACACATCGTTTCAATCGTCGGAGTTCATTTCACACTGTGGAGTGTGCACGGCGCATATGAACACGAATGCTTTTTTAGTTATTGTTGGATCAACTATAAAAATTGGTAAAAATACTTTTTTAATATAGCTAGTGACATTCAACAAAAAATGTGTCGAGTTTTAAAGGGGTCGAGACTGTTAAAACTGCGTTTTTTTCCTTAAGTGTGACAATCTATACTAATATAATAAGTAAAGAAGAAACATAAAGCTACTTCTGCTATCTTCCCAAGTAACATTGCTATATTTTGTCCCCATACGGGCAGTAGATCCTATGGGGCGCATCCACAATACAAAGAATTACCTACATCATTAGTTTACCGGGCAGCATTATCTTGATCCTATAAACAGTCAGAATAAAGCCTTACAAAGCGACACTAATGTTAAAAAATCCACAAACAATCAACTAAATATTAACATTGTGGCAACAAATTTTGCACGTTCCATTTACACTTCATTCATTAAACAAGCTCTATTTAATATTAAAAAGCAACATCAGCGTACCTAATAACTGTCATAATATGATACGAGGGCATGAAGAACAAAATCAGTAGCGGAGGTGCCATAATGGAAAATCGCCTAAGAAAGTAGCGCGCCAAAATGCGGGTGTGCGGAGGACAAAGAACGTTACTGCCTCCACCATTATGCGCCTTTTTTGGACCCGATCACTTTTTGAAAAACATTGACAGATGTCACAATGAATCCGAACGCCGCGTTAGTTCACTCGTAGCTTATCGTTTTGGTCTTGCCCACTATATGTATTTGACCTAAAAGAAGGCTCCTGACCTACCTGCATTATGGCATCTCCGCTCATTTTTCCTTATTCCGTGATACAAGGGTCATAAGGTTGATTATCACCCGGTTTTAAGCACATCGCGACACGTACGAACCATTGGTAATTAATTACTTTTCATTAATCACCAGTGAATGGTGATCTCTCATCGTAATCCCTATTTTGTGAGCCCTGTTTTTTAATGTGGATAATGAATCATAAATGAAGGTTTTTTTTATATGTACGTGTGGAATTTTAGAGCTGTCACGTTGGATTAGGGATATTGGAATATACCTATATAGAATGCTGAATAATCTGTTTTCTTTTGGCTGTATTGTTTGCATGTTTAAAATCTGTATCTGTACTTAAGAAATAAAATAAAACATGCTTTACTTTTCGGTTAGGTTAGGTTAGTTAATAGGTATTAAAACCTCAGTATTTTCTCATTATAACAGCTCAACGTTTTTTATCGTGTAACTATTGCAATAGTAAAAGAGTTTTCTCTCTTAAATAGCGATGGAAATTATCCATTGATGTTCTAAATACGAGCACCTACTTCATTTTCTAAAGTAAAAAAATTTTTGGAGATGTTCTGGGCCATCTTCTATTTTATTTTTCGATAATTGGGTTCGTTTTAAAACTGCAGTGACTTAAATAACAACACAAAAGATAATCCCAATATGAATGAACCAGATGTCTTGACTATAGGATAAAGAAGTTAAGTTTCAAAACTACTGGATTTAAAATAAATAGCATTATTTTAAACACTGGTAGTAAAACTTGTACTAGATGTTGAATTGAATGAAAATGAAAATAAAACAAATTTTCTTTTTTGTTTTCTATATAGTTTCTTTATTATACGTATCTAAAAACTGTACAGTGTACAGTACAAATTATATTTCTATATTCCCTCATTGCTGAACCTCTCATACCCTTATTTCTTTATTATGCTTTAACTGCTTTTATGTCGCTAATCATGAAACAATAGAAAATGACTGGTGTCTAGCGTATATCAGCGCTCCGGGTTAAAACACACCCAATACATAATATTCCAATTAATTCCCGTGAAGCTTACCACTATATTAGAGATAGCCGAACACATCACTTATCCCAGCTTAAACATCGGAGTAGGTACGCACAAACCCGCACGATCAACTTTACACAGCTAGAATTTTGTCCGCACGATCAAGTCTACAAAGCTAGAGTTTTGTCCGCACGATCATGTCCATACAGAGTTTAGTCCACATTGGACAGCTGCGTCCGTGGAGAACAAAATGACTAGCGGAGGTGCCATAACGGAAAATCACCTAAGTAGCGCGCCAAAATGCGGGTGAGCTGGGGACGAGAAACGTTACTGTTTTCGCCCTTGCATGCCTTTTTGTAATACCAAAAATCGTTGACAGATATCCCAAAGAATCCGAACGCCGAAGTTCACTCGTAAATTCGTAACTGATTGGTTTAGTCATGCCCACTGTATGAATTTGACCTAGAAGAAGTCACCTGACCTATCTACATTATGGCATCTCCGCTCACTTTCCTTACTCTGTGGCTGCGTTACAACACTAGTGTGTCTACAGCACTACAGCTGTGCGGTTTCTGCATTTCCTAGAACCAACATGAATGATTTGTCTAAACATCAGTCAGATCGAGTGAGTGACGTGAAATTATACAAGCGTTTTAGGCGAAGGATTGTGGATAGTCAATACAGTTTGATTCTGAATTGGAATGATTTCTTGTGCCCTGTGTTGATGCTTGATGTCTTGAATCTTACGAACCGTGCTAATTGTTACAGTAGTTACATAAATTATTTGTATTTTTTTTTGTACCTAGCTAGGGTACCAAAAATCCATTGTATAAGTCCATGAATATAACAAAAAGTTTACTACGTAGAACAAATAGTTTTAGCAGTTAAGTAAACACTAGAATGCATATTTCAAGTTACAACAAAAAGTACGAAGAATTATGAAATATGAATTTCATGCTCTAAGTATAAAAGAATAATGTAAAAACGTTAGAATTTTCATGCAGCCAGGATTAGTCGTCCTGCTATAATATAACAAAGTGCTTGAAGTTTCAATTAGAGCGATGCTTGTAAAGTTGCACCTACACGTAGGTGCCATTACTCTGCTTTGAACATCGCGCAAGAGAACGTAGGAAACAGCACACAATCAGAATGAAGTATGACAGAATTTAAATAAAGAACACATTAAATTTTGCACTATTTATTTCTTATCTGTGTATTCCTGGCTGAACACAAAATAAAAGAAAAATTGTGTATCTCCAATACAGACAATAGGGTATTACATGCATTTTTGAAATATATCTTAAATAAATTCTTTAGTCTTAATATATCTCTAAAAAAATAAAAATATTTTTTTTTCTCACGTTATGTACGAATATAAATTAATTGTTTTATCATAATTTCAAATTTCGCGCGTATTTCGCGAAAACGCGGCACACAACGGACGCCATGATTGTTTTTTGGTCATGACGTCATTACGTTAGTAAGCAAACTACAGCTGCCAGTAATACACATTTTGATATATATTGAAAATTTTAATAATGAGTAATTATACTCCGTATCGTTGGTGTGTTGTTTCTGAATGTGAGAACACTAGTGTAAAAACACCAGACAAATTATGGATTCAAGTACCAGTGGATGTTTACTACCGTAATGACGTCATTAGCATGGCGGCGACATTTCGTAGTGTTCAAAGACAGATAAAAAAACCTAAAAACTTTAAACTGCAATAAAAAATATATTTATGTACCTTACGAAGTGAAACTAACATTTCCCGATTGCTTTTCCTCTAAACAATCATTGTAATACACTTTTAATTTTTTTCTCATCTAGACTAAAATACCCTATTTGTATTACGGAGCTACCAAGTTGTTGAGTTCCTCTATTTTATTTACTTGGTTAAGTTGTATCAGCAGTTTTATGGCATGTGAATATTAATACATGAGATTTACTATTTTGTCGAGTAATGAGAGTATTTCTGCAGTAATCTTTTTTTATAATCTGTAAACAACAAAAACAACGAAAAATAAAACAAAATGCAAAATTCACTTAAACGAGACGAGCCAAGATACGAGGCATACTTAAACATGAAGAGCTACATAAAGTATACATATTACTTAAAATTTTCACCTTAACTATTTTGAGCTGGCGAGTGCATGCAAAAGTTTCCACCGCCCGAGTGTTCGGGCGAAATATAAGTTTAAAACGACTCCCCTACACGTGAGCACACTCCTACACGCTGAAGAGCCCCCAGTTACCAGTGTTTATACCGGCATATTAAAAAATAAAAAATAAACGTGTAGTCGAGCACTGCATAACGCCACAAACGAGACTAAAAGCTTTTAGAGCAATAACTTAAAATGCTAACATATAAACATACATTATAAGTATAGGTCCGCGAAATACGCCGAACTCGCCTGGGGATCCCACGCTGTACCGTGCAGACTACAATATACATTGTAGGCAGTAATAGTTCAATGTGCTTTATATTTTTCAGTAAACCACTCATTCAAGAAGACAGATGTGAACACCGGACGACCTTTATCAAAAGTTTTATCTCATAACGCGTCTTCATGTTCACGTGCGAATTCTCAAGGGTCGCGTGCGGTAATTTTAATTAAGTATATTTACTGAGACGAGCGCCAGGCGCCCGGGCTCGGTAATAAATGTTGGCCGTAAAGGTAACAAATGTTGGAGGGGGGGGGGGGGGGTGCAGGAGGCCGGAGGGCCAGCTCACACGAGCGCTGCGGAACCGTGCCGGCACGACAGGTGATATCCACCTGCGCGACTCCTTCCTTCCTGCCTTTCAATGGCTTTTAATATTTGAACGCTCTTTTCTCAAGCACTAAAAATATTTTATCTGTAAATGCCAAATAGGACACACAATTTCGTTGCCACATTTTGTAGTGCTTTCGGAAACCGATATTTCATATCGTAAAATGATTTTCCGAGTAAGCTACCTACGTATTTCAAATATACAATTTGACGTTAAATAAATAAATATTCTATCTATAAGCTATTGAATTTTTGTAGTAGGTAAGCAGTCGTCGAGAAACTATCGATTGGGGTTCGAGTCAATCTCGACAATTCGACAAGTCAGCGAAGATTTAAATCCTTCAAATTCTAAGTTGGGTGTGAGTCGGGAATTTAGAAATTTCTTGCGCGGCCGTATTCGGGTCGGGTTTTGCTCGGGTAAATTCTAGGAGCTTCCGAAAGTCTAGGAAAATTGAACGCAAATCCGATTTGTTCGGATCTAGAACCGAAATTTTCGCAAAAAGTACGTATAGTATGCACCTTTTTAGTGCCGCGGCAATAGAAAAGCTTTATCGACTGAACTTTGATTTGAAGACCGAAGACGTATTAAGTATATGATAAAACATTTTGCATTACAGCTGACATGACTAAGTGAGGTTAGTATCTAGCATGCCTAGTTCACAAACAACTCTATGGCAGCGTGATAATGAAACCGTTTCCACGTGCGCGAAGGAGCTCATTTTAATTCAACAATACATTAATTCTCCTTCCTGTAATTAAAGTTGGCGGGTAATATTAAGTCAGGAACGAGTATTAACGCTTGTACGTATAATGTTAGGCTACGTGGCTCATATCCTTGCTAAGTTTACCACCATAAATTCTGAACTTTGGCCACGTACAGTGAAACTATGAAATACTAGTAAATCTGTTAGTTACGTCGCGGTCTCGGGATATTGTTCAATGAGAAAATGGTAAGTAGCTGCCGTGTGCGGAATAATGTCGTGAGTTTATATTATAATGTGTTCTGAATATATTTTACTAGAGTCGGTGATATAGTCGAGGCTGTCACTTTGATTTAGCTGCACATGCAATGTTATAAGGTGTCTTTGTAGGTTCAGACATCGATGATTTGAATTCCGCATTTTATATTTAAAATTATTTTAAGTCCATCTTTTATGGATATGATACTTCACAGTAACTTGTTCCAAAAAAAACATTTTCGGCAGTACCTAACATAATGTTTACATAAACAAAAAATTGCGAAAAAAGTATATTAAGTTAATTCTATAAAAAAATATCCATAAGCCTTCCTAGAAAAACTGGTTAAACCTAACATTTTGGAACAGATATTGGCAATAAAGTAATTAAGCAAATATTTGCTTGAAAAACTCGTATACACAGCCGTATCAGTTCTCAGCGATCTATAAAATTACATTCATTGGCTATTACTGAGTATAAAAACATAAATAGTTGATGGCGGTAATTTATACATCACCTAGTTTCAAGAACAAAGTCAAAGGGGTAAATCAAAGGCGTGCGGTTAGAATCAGGGGTCAAGTACAATGGGTGCGTCCAATGGCACAACATACTTTGTTGTTGTACAAGAACACATAAATAAATTTGTCTTTTCTTCTTCAAAAGCTACAGCAGCTACAATCTTTTTAAAAGGCTACAGCTCTCTTAAAAACACTCCTGAGTTACACTAGTGCCAGAAGTATAAAGGAACTTCTATGTAAAATATTTGATAATTTTAAAAAAAAAACTAAAACAACACGCACGCGTTGTCATCAGAACTCAGAGTGTATGCAAAATCTTATCCTGATCGAAGACCGGGAAGTGAGTCAAATTAATATTCAAAGATTTTCTTACATACATAGTTACCAGTGAAGCGTATTAAAAAAAATACAACTTCATCTCTTAAGCTCCGAAGCTATTCTTATAACAATTGATTTACTACCAGTGATAATACCAATTGTATGAATTTTATGACACTGAAATAAAATACACAGTACGACAGTTGAATTACTTGTAACCCCTATGTATAGAGTAGTTACAGTTCATTAGATAGCAATTAAATACGCAATAAACATAAAACTGGTTGACTTGCCGATGTAGATTTATGACCACTAACAAGGCATAGAAGTAGCAATTGACTTGCTATTGTGAAGTGCTAAGTGAAGACTAGATGCGATGATAGTTGTACCTATAGAACAATAATAATAACTTTCTACACTTAGTAATTAATGCAAAATAGGTATAGACACTACACTACACAGTAAGCTCTATCAAGTAGGTATTTTTCATTACCTTTGAATCTAATCACTCTGATTGCGGAGGTCAGCGGAGGGTCTCGCATAGAGGGCGTAATCCAGGGCACGCAGGCCCAAAGCTGTTTATCCGACCCACTTACACGGCTTACTCCTGCAGTTTTATCTTCATTAATCTGTATGGAACAAAATCTTATAATTCCATCCATTTTCACGTTTGGATAAACTCGCCGATGACTCGGAATAGGAACTCTGTGGAAAATTTTCGTATTTTAATAATGGAAGGTGGAAATTAAAATAAGTTTGATGTTGTTTATGGCACTTATTCGTGATGAAGTGCGACCGCTTTCTGAATGGGCACATTAATTAGTGAAACTTCTTTATTATATCTACGTTATTATGACATAAATAGCGTTTGTTTTCTTTGAAGAAAATAGTTTAAGAGCGCTTCAAACGATTAGCATCATTAGTCAGTAAACAACATACCTCTTAAAGAAAAAAAAACGTCAGTGTAAAAAACATTGTGAGTTTTCAGAAAAAACATTTTGTTCCATCTCAAATAGAAGGAGCCAGTATTGATTTAGACAGTAAAGTAATAAGAAAAGATCCTCATTGCACTCACACTTCAGCAGACGTAGAGAGACGTAACCTCGAGTTTGCACAGCGGCCCGGCTCACAGCGAACAAACAAAGTAATGGAAACATTCCATTTTTCAGCTAAAAGCACGCCTTTTCCCGCCGAGAATTTTAGACAAAACCCAGACATGTTTAATACAAATTGTATGTAATATATTCCGTATTGTTGTTTTGCGCAGTATAAAAAGATGACAAGTCACGTCTTGCATTTGTTATGTGCTTTCACATAAAAGTTTTTGACGAGAGTCGATGGTCTCGGGTGCGCTGATCCTTGGCTAAATAATATAAAAGAAGCAAAAAACCAGACAGTTTTTCATTTAATGTCAGTTCAAGTATTCAGATACGTAGTTTTGTAAACGGAGCTGATTAATAAAAACGCTCGTGAATACGAAACAGAACGGATAATCGGAAATTTACTCAAAGCATGCGGCCGTATATCAAATAATCTTTTCCTGTATCAAGCTACCTGTACACAAAGGAGGTGAAATCTTGATAATTTTAGAAGTAACGCTACTCGCGTGCACCGGCTAATAGAATGCTCGGAACAATGTGATTGCATCTTAATAGCTTTACAGAGCCGTAAGATAAACACAGGTCCTTACGGCACGAAGCCTTGGGACTGGCATAAAGTCATAAATATTGCATAGAGGGGACCACCCCTTGTAATTTCCAGAAACCTTGTTACTCTAATTAAGTTTAGCCTTGGTTTTTATCGCGATCAAATTACACTTTGTTGCATAATAAAGCGTGCACTTAAAGGTCGTGCAAATTAGCTACCTGCCCTGTTTGTGTTCCATATTATAATATTTTACATGCTCTAGCTTGACTTATGCACACACTACCGCCGTTATTAACTATAAAATTTCCCCTTTTATTCCAGTATATATTCAGAATTTTAATAACAGTTTAAAATCCCAATTTTGGTTCCGATTTAACAAAAGAGTTCAAGCGTACGTTACATTTGATATGTATATTACTTTTGTATTAATTTTAATTTACTGTTAATTTAAATAGCGATTCATTACAATAGCTCACAGATTGAAACTGTTACGATTATTTTGCTTATACCCGGTGGAATATTATCATGTAAATTGGTAAATAAGTCGTATTGATTATACACCGCCAACAGCTGAATTTCAGTCGTGATTTACTTTCATACTCGTCGAAAAATTAAACAACATAATAATATAAGCGTTAATCAATAGTTTAAAACCTCTGAATCTTCTCAATGAAACTTCAGTTCGGGCAAAAACAACTGATTCTTGGGACAGCTACACTTCCGAAGCTGTCCAGTACTTACACACACGGTTAATGATGATCTGCGTACGAATCCTCTCACAACTAATGTCCGCGGGATCTCGTTAACATGAGTAAATATTCATTAGCGTGGCGCAAGATGAATGAGCCTACCACCTGCCACAGCACGGACCACGCCGCACTCTTACCGCTTTTTAATCCTTTATTACCGGTATAAAGCGCTTTCAACCGGTATTTAGCTACGCCCGTGACGTGTTGCGGGAAATAGCTTCGATAATTAAATTAATTTGCGCTCATAACGGTTGAAGGTGTCAAAGTTGGTCATTTTGAGTTCAGTGGTTGGCTGATGAAATAGATTTTGGCGTGTGTGGCAAAATTTCAATGATGCAATACAATATCGGTATTAGTGTTCCATAGTGTGTATAATAGCATGTTATATGTTATTCTCTAAAAATATTTTCTCCCTGCCCACAATGGCATAAGATTGTACATTGATAACCGGTTAGCCAATCATTTTATTCTATCACTACCACAGCTAAACAATAAATAAAATATAATATTTAAGGTATGCTCTCGGCTTATTTTCGATCACGCTTAAAAACAAACTCCAGCATTTATTTTCAATATCCTGACTCATTAAAACTGCAATGGAATTTTTATCTGCAATTGGGAGCTTCATAACTCCCTATCCAACATAATATTTACCGACCAAACAAAAGACGGTATTTTGTCACCACTTATCAGTAAATACTCGGTAATCGGCACATGGCAATTATCTCGAGTTACCGAACAAATATGCTTAGGAGATATTTCTGTCGGTCAACTCAATCGGCAAACATTATAAATCTATTAATAGCCTCTACTGAAGTAATAATGACTCATAATGGTTATATTGACAATATTATTCGGGAGTTTGAGAGAGTTGGAGATAATAATTATATACCATGCGGAGTATTTATTTTTAGAATTACCTATATTGTTCATTTGTAATTTAACTAGCCTTTATAATTTAACTGTTCTCTGCAGTTCCAAAGGCGTCCCGAAAGAACTGCTTCCCGCATCCGGACAAAAATAAGCATCCTTTCAGGCTTCTGGAACATCATTCTGTGTGATAAACATTTCAACCGCTTCAGTAGTTTTGGCGTCAACGTTGTGATAGACAGACATTGAGTTATTTCGTATTTCTAAAATTGGATTGACTTACACGTTATTAAGCAATGGTTCTTGGACGCGGCACTACTGAAGCCCATATTCATACTAAAGCACACACACAAAGTTCTCAACCATCATAAATGCAAACGGGGAAATTGTTTGTTGCGGCGTAACTTTTCCTCACCATAAGTATACCTTCAACAGATAACATTAATCTGTGCACTGCTTTAGTATGACCAACCCCATCAGGCATGTTATGGGAAGTTCCCTTTAGGCAATCGGTGCCCCAATCCTTGGGGAAATCAGGCCCTCAGTGAGATGCGGTGGCTGTCAATTTAAATAAGTACACATTCTGGTTGCTGTTGTTATCTGTGGATAGTCCCAATGAATTCCATCTTCCGTCCAGTTGCGGTCGGTACCTAATGGCAAATTGTGGGATTTGGTTTGGTGAAATTATTTTCTTGGTAGGTTGTGGCGGTGGTTAATCGAGTGTATTGACACAAAGTTATGAATACTCTCTAAATTAACGGCTTCTAGTTAGAATTCTTTAGGATATATTTATATTTTCCAGTTCATACATCTGTTTTTAATAATGTTTTCTTTTAATTTCAGGTAATTGCATCCACATCCGAAGAAGCCTCAACTTGTGTAGGTTTGTTTTATATATTTTTAGTAAAGTGAAATGATAGGTGTTTGGTGAAAAACAATCGTTTTTCTCTTGTATACCTATAGGGCTGATGGCATTCAAAGCCATGTTGTTTTTTAAGCTTCACATTTGCAAAATGACGAGCATTTTAAAGGGACATTTTAGCCATTGTAATGTGTCATCATAACGTATCCACATGGCTTATTCATCAAACAATATCGGCTGATATACTGCAGTGGTTGTGACAGAATTACGAGAAAGTAACGAGGTAGATATTTATGCATATGCCACCGCAGTGCATGCCCGTGCCACGCAATAGATATATTATGTTGATTTGTGTGAACATTCGCAGGGTGCGATGTGCAAAATTTGAATAATTTGATAGGTTTGCAAGCAATTTTGTAAAGGGTGACGTATCTGTTTGAGTGTTATGCATTTCAGTGACTATTTGCCATACCTACATAATCCGTAGACATGCAAAAATATTTCCCAACGTCTAGAGAACTAATGTATTTGGAATACTGTTTTTATGAAATAGGAAATCATCAGAATATGACCTCTTCCGCTGCTGTCAGAATTTTACTGACAAGTCCTTTATATTTTCTGGACGCCTTCGTATCTCTGGATTTTAAACTAAATTATCTCCGCTTTTTTTAGCAATCGTAACGTACAGAAGGTAAATTGACATTCACAAAAGTTAAACTCTTTTAATACGCTTCACTGCATTTTGTTATGTACTTTCTCGTATCATCTGCCCACGCTTTAAACATTGATAAACTGCTAAACTTACTTCTATAAACTCTTGAAATGATACCTTTGAAAGGAAAACGGTCGGGGGACTTCGCAAAGTTGCTTCCATACAAATAAAGACGTTTTGTAAACGTCGCCCCTTAACTTTGCTGTGTGATGTTACCATTCCTGACATTTTCTTTTTATTGTAAGCGTCCACGTTTTCATTTTAATTACGAACTTCAAATGAATACATATTTTGTTCATTCATTTTAGAATATGTGAAACATTCAAAGCGAGTTTTGTTGTCAATGTGAGCTTCATATTCATTCGATATTTTAGATACTTAATAAGTAGGTATACGTTTGGTAGATAGAAGTTTTTAAATTTTCGCGGCTACGGTTGGTGCAATTCGGCCCAAAACGTATTCGGAAATACAGGTATCCAAATAAAAACCTTCTCCTATTTAAGAAATCGGTTAAAAATATTGTTTTAAAGTCCTGATAGCGTACAAATAAGTTGCTAAGTCTAAAAACAAACATGGTAGATAGATCCAGATATCAGTTTAATATCAGTTAGTAGTTCCATAATAAATACCATGCTTTGATCGCTACCGCCTGATATAATTAGCGGCGCAGTGTATTGTATTAATAATTATGGATATCGATTCCCAGGAGATGACAGAAAGCATCCATTAGCATGTATTATAAACTTGCTTATGAACAGAGCTAGGGTATTTTAAATACAATAAAATATTCCATAAATGTTTGCTCTTTTTTGTGAAATCATCGATGCATATATTTTTTTGCTGTTTAAGAGTACCCGCAAACTGCAAACTTTTAGTCGGCCGATAGTGGGTTTGGGCATAATCGGTACGAAGATGAGTGGTAGTACGCACATTACAAATATCAGGTATTTAACCGGTATTAGATCGACTGAAAACTTTAATTGGAATCAAGATTTCCTTTCAATAAAAAAAATCCAACCATCGGGTCTAATGTCTGCCGACTGTTTAGGCAGCGTGCGGTCTAATAGACGGGCAAAATCTAACCAGCTTTCATAAAGTTTTAACTTTTATCATAGCAAGGGAAATAAAGTTTTCATCAAGCTGCTAGCTACCTTATTCTCGAAGAGATCCTTCTGTATAAGAAGATAATTGAACAAGTTCGACGTTCACAAGATTAATGATATAATCCACTTGCTTTGCTTTTCAAAGTATGATACGGAAATTCCTTTGTCAAATCAAATGGAAGATTCTAGTGTGTAGTCAAGAGTTAGATAGGTTGGGCTCTTCTAAGCCGGTGGTACGTCCCGGATCGGTCCGTAATGGGTCACTTCATTTCCGTCTTTTTCTATTTGATGGTTTTTTGGTGCTCTTATAGTTTTATATGTTCTTTGTGAAGTTATTTTTCTTATGTGTAGTAGCGAATCATGTGAATTCGTTTTGAAGGATGATCTTTGCTTCATCTGATATGTCAAAAATGTGGCTCAGGTACTCAATTCAAGAATTTAAAGACTTTTACTCATTCGACAACTAACAAAATGCACATGTGTTAAAATATTTAGGTACGAAGATTCATAACTTAAACAGTACTAAGTATACAATATGCGACTGTAAGTTCAATAACTACACCAATATCGTAACATTTCCCAAATTGCAACATTTAGGGAGTTATCTAGAAGATATATTTTATCTTTATAAATAGTCGGTCATAAAACTTAATTTATTGAGCAAGACGTTATTTGCGGAAGACTATTTAGAAAAATAACTTACGGTTTAGGGGAAGAGGCATCGTCCTCCGACCTTCCTCATCTATGCTTAATCCAATAAGTCTGTTTACTATCAAAAAGGATGTATTAGTATCATTGCCGATATGTACAAGAATGCAAGATCACTGATACGAACGACGGTGGGAGAGACAAAATCAGTAGCGGTCACAGAAGGTCACCAAGGCTCAGTCTTAAGCCCCTTCTTTGGACTCGCTCACCGAGGCAGCACAAAGCTCAGCAGCGTGGACATTTATATACGCTGACGATGTGGCCATCTGTACTGAGAGCCGTGTTGAGTTAGAGGAAGCGCTTCTGTCATGGAAGCATCAGCTGCAGGCCGGTGGCCTTGTGTTGAGTGTTGCAAAGACCCAATTCATGTCCCTGAACGAACCAGATTCTCGCGACAATAACCCGATTTCCATCGATGGGCAGTTGGTAACCATGTGCGATCAATATAAATATTTGGGTAGTATGATGCACAGTTCGGGAAACCTGGAATGCAACGTTCAACACCGAATAGCAGCTGCATGGCTGAAATAACTGGTGTGATATGTGACAGAAGAATGCCGGTCAAGCTCAAAGGTTTGGTTCACAAAACCATCATACGTCCAGTCGGGTAGCTTAGGGGTGCGAGATGTCGCAGATAAGATGCAGGAGAACCGGCTACGGTGGTATGGCCACATAAAGAGAAGACTATCTGATTACGTGGGAAATTTGGCTTTGCAACTTTCCATCCCCGGTAGAAGATCAAGAGGGCGCCCCAAGACCAGATGGCGGGACGTGGTTTCGAAAGATATGAAGGAGTGCCAGGTGTCCGAGAACGATGTCGAAGATAGAGCGAAGTGGAGAAGACAAATTAGGAAAGCTGACCCCATCACCATGTGGGATAAATAGCTGGAAAGAGAGAGAGACTATTAAAAAGGATGATAAATCCGATATTTAATAAACATATTGTTGGCTTTTTCAAATATTTACCTCGTAATTACTGAATAAAAAAAATATCCTATTTGAGAACTTCTTCCTTTTTGGAAAGTCGTGTAGATTTTAAAAACTTCATTTTTATGCTTAAAATCAGCAGCGGTGTCAATAAATCCTTTCTACTACAACATTATCAAACAACAAGAATAAACTTTAACGACCTTAAAATAAAGCGTAAAATACCACATACAAAAATAAAATGCATGTACCCAAAGTATTCTTATTTACGAGCATCGAAGCTACGTAACACGATCCCGGAGCTGCCTAAAACTACCCTCTGAGAGCAAACAAGAGAATACAGTACATTTTTGCATACTCCCCAACAGTATGAACAAGCCAGTGAGGCTATCTCACGGAGTAACTAAAGAGAAGCAGAGATGCCATAACGCAGGTAGGTCAGGCGCCTTCTTTTAGATCAAATACGTACAGTAGGCATGACGAAAAAGATCAGTTACAAGGGACTAACGAGGCGTTCGGGTTCTTTTAGACATCTGTCAACGATTTTTGGCAGTACATAAAATGATCGGGTCCAAAGAAGGCATATCAGGGCGAAGCCAGTAACGTTCCTCGTCCCCCGCACATCCGCATTTTGGCGCGCTACTTTCTTAGGCGATTTTCCGTTATGGCACCTCTGCTAGTCATTTTGTTCTCCACGATACCAGTACATTTTTGCATATACCCCGACAGTATGAACAAGCTAGTGTTGCTACCTACATGTGTTTCAGAAATGGAATGGCTGTGTCCGTAATCCATAAAAAGATGCACTTTTGTTGGGCATTCAGTTTTTGCGAGTACTAATGTGTTATTGTGTTCTGCTAATCTTTTGTCGGTTAGGGGTTATATTTGGCTGTTTATTTTTTGTGCTTGTGTCCTGCTCTCGGTTTTGCTGTATGTCGTTTGAAACATCGCTGTGCATTTTTCAGGGTGGACTATGTTTTTTTGAAGGTTATTATTATTGCTTGGAACATAAAGCGCATAAGTTAGAATATACGCTCGTGCAACGCAAACTTACTTATCTAAAAATGCAGTCTTAGATTGAAAACGTTAAAAAGAGGCACGTTTATAGAAGTTTATGTTTGGCATAACACATCGGCGTATTTTCCGAACATGACGTTTCAAAACACAATGTGTTTACTTCGAAAAATAATAACTCACCTAAGTATGCAGGAAAAACCTCATAAAAGGCGCGAAAGGCTGTCGTTACCTCATATAAATATATTAAAGGGTAATCGTACCTGTGTTGGTTCGAGTACCATTGCACCATACAAGTTATGAGCCACCTCAACTAAGATTACGCACGCGACACATGAAACCTTTTTAGATACCACCATTTTACACATGCAGCTGAAAAACAGACCCTACCTCAGAAAATGCTCGTGAAACAATTTCCTAAACGGCACGGATAAGTTTGTAGTGAAAAAGAATGAATCTAAATGAATATACATACAAGTTGTCCTATAGCTGAACTACGGAAGAAAGTTACTTTAATTATTGTAGATAAAATTTAGTTCTTAGTGAATGTTTACATACTTTCTAAAAAGGGGCTATCTGTACCTACGATCCATGGTCCTGGTATTTGTTGATTTTCAGTTTCTCGTTATGTGATGTTATAACTCATATCATTTTACTCAAAGACTCCTTAATCCTTAGAATACCAATAGCTGAATACCCTGGAATTAATTACAAACCACTTAATAATAATCCACCCTTTAAAGCAAATTATGAAATTTTGTATTTATTTATATTACGTAGTATGTTCTCAGTACTTACGTATAGATAAATTCATATGTGAAAAAAGCACAGGAAAATGTATATACTTTCCATCTCTGGCGAAATTACCGGGAAACTTTTCTAATTTTCTCTCCCTAAAGCCTGATTTGAACTACAGCACAATTTTTAAAACAAGATTAGACAGTTCAGCTAAGTAGAACTTAAGTGATGCGTTTTACCTACACATTTTAAATTATGTATTAGGGTAGGAAACTCTCAAACAATTCATATGAAAAGTTAAAATTATTGTATAATTACATGATTTACAGCTTATTCTAGACCGGCCTTGTTTCAAAATGTTTGTACTTAATACTGCGCAGTATTCCCGCCACAAATAATTCTGTTGATGTTCAGTGTTCATATTTACTTGGCCGAACATTAACAACTTCATACTCAGAATATATGTGTTCCGTACATATTTCATTCGGCTCACCTCGCGTGCTACTCACGAGAACATTCCCCAACTTCGGCTTCCATTCAAAACTTTTTAAATCTATTAAACAAGTTGCAGACTTTACCTATCAACTTGGGATGCTTATGAACATAAAATGAAATCTATATCACGGTGTGCAAACTGCTCGGTAACACGCACGCCGCACGCAACGTCGACGCACCGCTAACGCCGTGACGTCACGAAACCGAGATAAACGGAATTCGCATTTATACTCAGAAGACTATTACTACCTCCAATATTTATGTTCTCTATTTTCGTCGACGCGACACTTCATTCAGAATTGCGTCGTTGAGGACAAAAATGTAACCTCGGCCTTTGCAATGACGATGGCAAGATATAAAAATACCAAAGCTGAGTACGAAAACGTTACTTTGTTAAAAATGCTGACACAGCGGTCGACCTCAGTCATTTGTGGAGACGCAACGAGAATTTTCCTAAGTGACACTCAAAAAGTTAAAAGGTTCATCGCCCTGCAAGCCACTGCGTCTGTTGAAGAGCGCAGGGAGCGCAATAAAATACCCGGCTAGGGTCACCGCAGCGATGTTTAGTATAATGCTACATGTCTACTCCCGTCAGATGGCCCGCTGCCATTTGAATTTCTAAAGATGTTTCCTAGGGGATCGCCTGTAAGTAGATAGCGGCGGGGTCCTCCCCGAGCTGTGTTTTGGCAGCCCTGCGCTTACTCGCAAACTCGGCTCTCGGATATACTTTGAATAGAAATTACGTAATCGACAAAATTTTGACGCAGCCTGCGGCGTCTCCCGCCCTCCTTCCTTATCGACGCTACATCGCCATTGCATTAGACTCTTTTCCCTCGGAATACTGAAGCGCTGATTTAATTTTCTTTTGACCTTAAAATTAGACCTGTTATCGGCAAAATGTAAATGAAATTCGAGATCAGAATTGAATGACATTTCTCAGTTTAGAGGACCTACTGCTATTGAGTTTGTAAATAATTTTGAAGATGTTTACTGGGAATATATTTCAGTAGAAGACAGTTGATTTAATATTATTGATTAACCAAATACATTGCTTGATTTTAGGTATATTTTTAGATATTTTTAACTTCCTAAAAAGGAGGTTCAATTCGCATTTTTGTATGTTTTTTATTTTTGTTTGTATAAGTCAATTTAAACATGTCTGTATACAGTATATATAGTTTCTTAGTACACTACAATAATTTGTGCAAATCCCAGCAAAGATTGCAATTTGCAGGACGCTCGTGAGAAGAGATCTTACGCAGAATTACCTTGCGCTAGACAGAGAAAGTCCATTAGGTTTTATGGGTTCCACTTCGTAGGACGAATAGCGCTCCAAACGTTGAAATTAATTAAACTCTCACCTAAACGCGACTCAAAAGCGAATTGTGTTCTTGCTAAGATATATTATAGGTATCTAAATTTTTGTAAGGATTTTTTTTGGTAGGGTAATGTTTTAAAAGAGTGATTGTCTTTTTTTTTTGTAAAGTAGGTATTAATGGCGTAAGTCGTAATGTCGTCACTTTCATAGATACTGTAATTCGTAGATTTCGTTTTTTTTTTTACGAAGTCTATAATAGACGCTTTTTGGTAACCCTTCTTCCGACAGACGTTGGCTTTTTTCACTTTAACTTGAGCTATATATCAACGCTA
Organism: Helicoverpa assulta; assembly: GCA_963856015.1. NCBI lineage: Eukaryota > Metazoa > Arthropoda > Insecta > Lepidoptera > Noctuidae > Helicoverpa > Helicoverpa assulta. The sequence continues at coordinate 5,503,713 of CAWLCW010000008.1, forward strand.
AACTCTTTCAAATCCTTCGCGCAGGGACTTCTCAACACATTTCCTCGGCAATCCTTTAGAAAACCAACGCGACTATGTTTTAACGAGGGAAAATTTCGCCTTGCCTTTTGTAAACATCTTTTACTGAAGCAATCCAGCAATCAGCCGACTATTCATTTTAGGTCTATTCCTGTGGGACTTCGTCAAATTGCAGCCAAGAAATTTTATCTTCATTTTAATATACTTACCTGATGCTATGTAGGTTCATACAAAAGTCCTTACTTTTCAAAATTTGTTTACCATTTACGTAACCCTACATAAATGTTTGCAATTAAAACTGTGCACAACCATGATTAATTCACAAGGAAGCAATTAGAAACGCTCAGACCAGCATCTGTCATGTATGAGCAGTGCGCCCAATTACTCATACAATACAGCGCACTACGGTACAAGGAAGATAACTCTCTTTAGTTGTCGTGTCCGTCGGGACGTGCCAAACAGATTCGCTATTGTATCTACGTCATTATAAGGGCGTTTGCTCACTATTGGGGTTCTCCTTTAACACACCGCTACGACCCGCAAAAACGAAACTTATTCGATTTCCAAACCGCATTAAAACGCGTGACAGAGGTACAGTTACATTTTATTTGAGTTGATAACTTTGTTATTGTTTTCAAAGTACTTATTACCTATCTCTATCATTTACGAGCGGCTGTTTGTGCAAATGCAAATTTCATGTTTAATCACTTCTCCCCGAACGGCCCCAGCTTTTGGGTATTATATCAGAAAAGTTTACTCGTAAAAATCTGGCATACTGGGGCTAAATCGTAAACCAGTAGAGTTTCAACAGCGGCCACTTTTTAGCAGGAATGTCTCCGGGCGGCGGCCGTGTCGAACTTCCGAACTTACGGCTCAGATTTTAATAAACGTAGGAGGCAGTTGCGCTGCCCGAAATTCATTTGTTTTACTGTGTAAGTTGTTTAAATTATAGCAGACCAATACAACGCGGCCGAAGAAAAAGTTGGCAAAGTTGTTCCTAGGCAGGCAAGTTTATAGCGGCGGTGGCTCACGCGGTCTGTACGTTGTCGATATAAATCTCTCGTCTACAGCGGATTTTGCTCCATTTCAGTTTCAGGTGTTTGAAATATCTTGTTCAATTCGATGTCACATACCGAGGTGCATAAGAAAACTAATAGAGAAAACAATTTATCGACGAAATTCCGAATTTCCGCAAACTATTGCTTGTTCCTTGAGTAGAACAGAAATTGGTGTTGGTGCTTACTGCGGCATTATACCTTTTATATAGCTGGATATAAATCATGCTAGCTGTTTTAGAAACAACGCTGGTAAGCTATTCCACAAGAGAAAATACTTAAAGTAAGTATTTTATAAATATTTTTTTTTACGTATTTTTAATAACGCAGGTATGTTTATAATTTGTAAATGCGAACATATTGTTTTTGTCTAACCAAAATACGCACACGGAACATAGAATACCTACCATAATTGTCCTGCGCACATAATCAAAATACGGCCGAACAAAGACAGTTAATACTAATACTACCAAACATTGAATCGCGTCGGTCTTTCCAATTGGTCTTGCATTAACTGCTTTGCAAAACAATAGCACAGTCGAACACGTGTGAACATCGCACACTAGCTCTCCCGGGATAGTTTGTATCACGGTCAACGGCATAATTGGTCACCAACACAATATACTACGAACTGGAACACAATATAGGTACCACGAAACTTATAATTGATGAACTATACAACCGAATGGACCAAATCAGTAACTGGGTTGAGCAGGTCAGATAGAGCAGTCGCTCCTTGTAAAACACTAGATAGTAGAGTGGAAGCCGACCCCAACATAGTGCGGAAAATGGCTAGGCTGATGATGATATGAAATACAGAACCAAAACTCTGTTCTACAAGTTCTCTGTCTCTGCTCATATTTCATTTTTGTCAGCCATTTTTATCAAAGAATGTTCCGTGAATGGATGTAGTTTTCGATACGGCTTCGAAAGTATGGTTCCGGGAAATTCGGCTTGTTGGGAACCGAATTTTCATATCAAAGCATAGGTCATGTCGAGTTATTTATTGACCTTGATCTGAACTTCATAGTTTTGTCCATGTCATTTGTTTGTTTTGAAGAAGATATATGTTTTATGGAGGGTCCATCTAGGAGCTGTTTTTGTTAGTGTTAAATAATAACATGATTTCCTTTAGGGTTTATTTCGCTCTGTTTATATATCCTCTAAGAGCAGAATATGTGCTTAACGCCAACTACGAAGCAAAATGATAAATTTTAAGCCAATGTTCGTCATACAGTTGATTATATTAAAAAAAGTATACTCCATCCCTATATTTTAACACACATCAAAAATCCTCTATTCGTTACCTACCAAGAAAGATTGTCGAGCTGTCGTTTCTCACCACCTTCAAAAATCCCACAAAAGAATATTCTATAGTAAATCGATGGCTTATCGCGTATGGCGTTGACTGGCGATCTCGTTAGTTCCCGGGCTAAAATCTCGTTACCTCGAGCTTTTGCAATTGTGGGAAACCGAAGCACAACTAGTTATGCTGAGTGAAGTTAACTGGGAGTATTAAAGTGCCAATATTCATGAACAATGTTGGTATTTCGTGGTGAATGCTTTCCATTTGCTTTGCTACGAATTAATTAGCCAAACTTACGTATTTGAAGAAGTTTTTCCGTGAATATTTGCTCAATGTTTTTGTCATTACACATTAAACATACAACAAGTCATATACATATACACGCCAATTTGAACATTACGGCTAGCTTGAAGTTCCGAGCTGCTTCTCATGTTGTATGTACAATTTTCTCTTTTTACAACTCAGTTTTTTGAAACCGAAACATCCGGAATATTTATGGTCTAGATCAAAATCTTAGACAGAAATACCCGGTGCAATGCATCAGAAAAACAAAGGAACCTGCTCAGAAACTTAATCAAACGTGTCAAACCGAGTCACCCAGTCTGATTGAGTGTTTCTGCTGACCGAGTTACGATTATTTTTAACGAATTTAGTTCACCAGGAAAAACGGAAAGTCTAACTTCAAAATTAGAAACAGTTTGAAAGTCAAGTTCTTTAAATATACAGCCACATTTTATATGCACTGCCATATTTCACCAGAAATTGAGTAACGTTTAAATCTCCTCTCATTTACTGAGTAACAAGAGTGTATGTATATTTTATTTATTGCATAGAGGATCCGCAATTCGTACATAAGGAAACATAAAAACGGTGAGGAAAGGGATGCAGGAAACGATAGCAAAGGACCGCTGGAGGGTAGATACGACCCTGGCGCCACAATAAGTCACGCGCGGTATTTACATAACAGAATGCATTTAGGAAATGAGATAGCTCGCACAATACCATCTTAATGTCATCGGGAAATTAGTCACCGGGTCCTGAACAAACTTAGGCCGTGATCGCTGGATTTCGCACGTTTAGAGTACTCGCACACTGAAGACTAAACAGTCGGTCGACAGTTGACCCGATGGTTGGCAAAATCTTGTTTCCAATCAAAGTGCTCAGTCGTTCTGATACCATCCTCCATCCTCCGAGCCTTTTCCCAACTATGTTGGGGTCGGCTTCCAGTCTAACCGGATTCAGCTGAGTACCAGTGCTTTACAAGAAGCGACTGCCTATCTGACCTCCTCAACCCAGTTACCCGGGCAACCCGATACCCCTTGGTTAGACTGGTGTCAGACTTACTGGCTTCTGACTACCCGTAACGACTGCCAAGGATGTTCAATGACAGCCGGGACCTACAGTTTAACGTGCCATCCGAAACACAGTCATTGGTGTCTAAGATATACTTAGAAAGTACATACAAACTTAGAAAAGTTGCATTGGTACTTGCCTGACCTGGAATCGAACCCGCGCCCTCATACTCGAGAGGTTGGTTCTTTGCCCACTAGGCCACCACGACTTTTTTCAGTCGTTCTGATACTGATCGTTATAATGTGCGTACTACCATTCATCTTTGTACTGGTTTATGAGTCCAAACACCATCGGCCGACTAAAGGATTGCAGGGTAAGTACCCTTAGCCGACGCCACGTGACTAACTCCATTCCCCTTTATAACACATTTTATTATTCTAAATACGGAAGTGGTCATGCAATGCCGTGTTGACAAAGTTTTTATTAGTCTTCTATCATAAATAGGCGCTGAATAAACTTCCATTAAATAAAAGCTTAACTTTATATGTTAGTAATGTGTTTTAGAATACGCAGTTCTATTTTCGTTCCGATTTGCAAGTAAAAAAGGCAATAAAAGCCAACACGCGATAGTGGGTGTATATCAGATTGGTTAATGATAAAAGAGTTAGTTTAGTACGCTTAATTACTGTTCGATAAGGGTAGTGTTGGACATGCGATATTCGCGCTGCGTGCACGCAAGTGAACCGTCGTGTTCACGCTATCGAGACAATATCCGGAGAACATAATGTAGCCGGAACCGCTTCATCTCCTTTGTAGTTAGGTTACACAATAAGTGAACATAATCCTAGAAGGTGTAGACTGTAGACTGGCTGAGAGGGTCGTGGTTAGGTTTGCGTGATAGCTGAGAACTTGGACAAACAGTAAACTTCGTTGCGATGTATAGTCTTTCAAACATGATGTTCTTCCGTCTTTAAGATTTTGTATTAAAATCCGGTTTCTTAGATTTATAGCGTCATAAATTATGAGTATCGGAAGAGATTTTGCTGCAAGCTGGAAGCTCAAGATTTAAAGCACAATTTATTTATAAACGAAAAACATTGTACGTACAAGCCCCATAAAATGCTGAGGCTTTGCATATCTTTTATGGAAGTTTTTAAAAGAAAAAGGAAGAAACAAAGAAGAGTTTTTAAAAATACCACGCCTTTTTCCCCTCCGAAGTTGAGCAGGAAATACCAAAATTAAATAGTCTTTTACACATTGATCACGTACCTATATTTCAGAAGCATCGAAATTACACTAAAGAGAGCTTTAATTAACTACTAACTCTAGAGCACGTTTAAACCACCTACAAACTAACTCCTTACATCACCTTTCAGTACTTCTAAATATAAACCTAGACAGAACCTATCTGACCGATGAGACTGATAAGCTAATTACAGTTAAGGTATGATGCTATATCTTACGTGCAACCTTCACCTAAGGCTTGACCTGAGGCTAGCCCGCCTCAGGTAATAGAATAGCGCTATCGTGAGGCATAGATTACTTAGCGAATGAAGGGTTTATGGTGGTGACTTATTAAAAGTGTTATGTGTGAAAACTGGTTGAATGGTGGAGCTTTTTCGCTGCGTCTATGTATTAACAGGTATTGACTACTCCAAATACTTATACGCTTAGGTATTTACAGAATAGTGTTATTCTGTTCGTTACGTTCTGTTCGTTGTCATCAACGCTGAAGGAAGATGAGCACATCTCAGTCTTCTGTAAAATTAAGCCGTAAAGCACATCCTTAAACGATACGCTGTGGTATTTTGAATTCTTTTGTATACCGTTAATCCGACCCATTGAGAAGTACGAGTATCAAATACTTATTGCGTAACATTTAAAACCGAGCAGGTATTCAGCCCCAGAAAATTATTCACAATAGTATTTAACAGCCGTCTCCAAACATTGAAACTCCATTTCCTACCGTCTCCGATGGACGAGGGTTATCAAGATTTCCACGGCGGCTTACTATTCATCATCGAATGTCTCGGCTGATCGATCGTTGGCTCGATAACATGGCCGCGCCGCTATCCTGCTGCCCGGTGTTGCAAAACTTGCAAACAATATGCTGATATTTGAACACGTTTATATTTTACCTTTAAAATATTCTGAACGTAAAATACTTCTTAGGGAAAGCTTTATAGATACCTAGGTATCTATTTTTAGGCTTAAAGACATTCTATTGTATAGGGCCTGATAAGACAATAGAAATGTCCAAGAAAAAAGTTTCAAATAAAAACAAAAACCTTATCAGGGATTCCGGTGCTCGTAAAACTTTGACTTTGGAAGCGATATAGATAGTGCCCGTTCTTTAAAAAGTATGTAGTTCTTTATAGTATGCATCTGTACACGTAAAGTAGCTCGAAGGATACAAGGACAGCTCGCACAATGTTTAGCAATTCTAATTCACTTCCGAGTCCTATCAGTGTTGCCATTGTGAATAAACTTTAAAGGGCAACCCCGACACGCGAGCTTTTGGACAAATAAGCCGTTAATAATGGTAATGTGCCACAGATACAACCCCAAGAATTTGAATTTGTAATTTGTTTTTTTTTTTTTGTGGGTTAATGGATTTTCTTGGGCTTGGCCAATGTAGTTGTGATATTTGTAATTGTAAGGAACATAGAAACTATTTAGATAAATTATATAAGGATATAATAATAGCATTAACAGACTCGGCCATAAACACTTGTGAAACTCAGTCTCACACGCGTAAGAAAAAGCATGTGATAGGATGGAATAAGCAAGTATGTGAAGCTCACAGGGACGCCAGGAATAAATTTTTATACTGGGTTTCTCAGAATAGGCCTCAGTCCGGTACTATATACGAAGAAATGTGTGAAAGTCGCAAATTATTTAAAAATAGATTAAAATGGTGTTACAATAATAAAGAACGGCTAAAAATGGACATTATTTCAGAATGTCGTGCCTCTAAAAACTTTAGTGACTTTTGGAAAGCAACCAACAGTTTAAACCATAAGACTGGCCTTCCAGTGAGCGTGGGAGGTGCGAGTGATAGCAGAGATATAGCGGAACTGTTTAGAGAACATTTTACCACTAAGTCTCCACTGGGTCCCTCGTCTGCAGATCCTGGGTCCACCGTGACTGGTGATTTGTATAGGGTTTCTGCTAAACAAGTTCGACAAATTGTGAGTAGCATGTCTAGGGGCAAGTCACCGGGTCACGATGGACTCAGTATCGAGCATTTAAAACATGCTGGTGTTCATTTACCACGTGTGCTCGCAATGTTTTATACTTTGTGTCTGAATCACTCGTACTTGCCTATAGATCTTATGAAAACCATCGTGGTACCAATTGTAAAGAATAAAACTGGAGATTTGTCTGATAAGAACAATTACCGACCGATTTCATTGGCTACAATCGTAGCCAAGGTGTTGGACAGTGTGCTCGACTCAGAACTTGATAAACATCTCAATATCCATGACGCTCAGTTTGGTTTTCGCGCGGGACTTTCCACTGAAAGCGCAATTCTGAGTCTGAAGCACACTGTTCAATACTATACGGAAAGAAGTACACCTGTGTATGCATGCTTTCTTGACCTCTCCAAGGCATTCGACCTTGTGTCGTATGACGTGTTGTGGGAGAAACTCAAGAAAACTGGCGTGCCTACACAGGTGAGAAGAATTTTTCACTTCTGGTACCAAAACCAGAATAATTATGTAAGATGGGCAAACACCTTCTCAGACACGTACAGGTTGGAGTGTGGGGTGAGGCAAGGTGGTTTAAGTTCTCCTAAGCTCTTCAACCTGTACGTTAATGAGCTTATAGTTGGGCTCAGCAGCACTCGAGTGGGATGCTGGATTGACAACATTTGTATGAACAACTTTAGTTACGCGGACGACATGGTGCTGCTGACCCCAACTGTAAGTGCAATGAGGCAGTTGCTCGGAATATGTGAAGCATATAGCATTCAACATGGTTTGATGTACAATGCTAAGAAGAGCGAGTACATGGTCTTCAAGGCCCCCGGTAAATGTACACTAAATGTGCCCGCAATAAAGCTAAATGGCATTGAACTAAAGCGGGTTGACAAGTTCAAATATCTCGGACATTACGTTACTGAGGACCTTGAGGACAAAGTTGACATGGAAAGGGAACGTAGGGCATTGGCGGTTCGAAGTAACATGCTGGCCCGCAGGTTTGTGCGTTGTAGTGAACAAGTTAAAGTCACACTTTTTAAAGCCTACTGCCAGACTTTCTACACGTGCAGCCTGTGGTTCAGATATACACAGAGAACGCTCAATGCCCTACGTGTCCAATATAACAACGGATTTAGGATGTTGTTGGGGTTGCCCCGTTTCTGCAGTGCCTCCGGTATGTTTGCGGAAGCCAGGGTAGACGGCTTCCATGCTATAATACGCAAGCGGCTCGCATCATTACTGAGCAGAGTCAGGAGCAGCACCAACAGCATCCTACAGGTTATTGCGGAAAAGCAGGACTCAAACATCCTGAAGGCATTTATACGTGCTCAAGTTCTGTAATCTTTTTTGTGCGGGTATGAATCTTAATTATTTTGTAACGATGTATGGATATTAATCTGGAATAAAGACTTTATTATTATTATTATACCTGTATGTCTCTTCCAGACCTCGGGACTATAGAGTCCCGGATTTTTGGGAGGCGAACGTGGGGCCGAAGCCAACACGCTGAAGCCCTTTTGAGACAACTTTAATGAAATGGTGACACAAAACCGACGATTATCCCTGTATACACTATAGAAATGTACCCAAGGACAATCCCCGGTTCTGTGCTAAACTATTGCTAACTATGGATGAAAACTACTTGGGCTATTGTGATGGGATGTTAGTGGACTAGGAATGGGGAAACTACGGGAACTATGGCACCTGCCGATGACAATATATTAAATACATGTAAAAATGGCAGGTGGAGACTCGCCACCTCACTTACTGGGCCCCCGGGAATCAGTCGCTAAATCGCAACAAGGGGGCAACAGGTACATGAGGGGCTGAAGGGTGAGGATACCTCGGCGGACTTTAAACGCAGATCACGCGCTCCCTGTGGGTCCAGCATCACCGGCCCACTCGCCACTTACCACGAGGCACCTACCCTCCGAGTGGGCTGCTAACCCTGCTCTAGCGACTCCACTCTGACCGGCCGATGAAGGCAAGCCAAGAGGCGGGAGACCTATCCCCCGTCATGCTTCACTCCGACAAGCCGGAGATGGGGGACAGTATACTCTCCCTGGAGCACTCGGATATATAGCCCCGCGGGGTCGCTACTCCCCGTCATCTGCCTCAGATGCCCTGCGGGGCTGTTATTATTATTATTTAACATAGGTACTCTACTTGAATGAAGGAGATCGTGGTGGTAGAGTTTTTACTAGACTTTTCTGCCATAATTATTTGAATTAAATAATAAATACAGTTCTCAAAAAAATATATGCGATTAAATCACAAGGTTGAAAACTACAAGGCGTCTGTTATTGTTTACTAAATAATTGCTAACATTAATGTTGCCATTTCATAAAATAAATCTCCACCAGTGTTAAAGTAGCAGTAAAATTATTTTACCATGTTTAATGACTAAACGATTAGGCACTACATTATTGCCTGCGTACATGCGATTTAGAAACTGCACTGACCTGCCTAAAGGCCTAATTACATTTTACGATAGCTGTATTTTATATTTTTTCTTGGGCGAAACCCCTACATGTTTTATTTATGACTCTATTTCAACATGAGATTGAATAATTATTGTAATATTTATATAGAACACAAACATTATACAGAACGAGTTTGGACAAACGTTAGAAGACATCCAAAGTTTACGATTCTATTTTTTTTTTGTAAATGTTTTTATTAGGTAATAGTCGTTTACCCGCGGTTTTATCTGCGTCCCGTGGGAATAGATGCCAGTACCGGGATAAGATTAGAAACCTATGTTCCTCGGGAGGAGAGTAGCTTTCCAAATGTGGAAGAATATAATTTAATTTTCAAATCGGTTTGGTAGTTTCGGAGTCTTTGGGCTACAAATAAACAAACAAAAAATGTTTCCTGTTTATTATATTAGTTTAGATATTCGATATTTTTTTTAAGTATCATTTCTTCTTTCTTACTTTTATAATGCATGGCATACAAGCCCATTTACATGACTTTACCCAAGTTAAACGTACCAGCATATTCTGCACGCTTCAGGAAGCGTTCACAACGTTTAGACTACAAGTTCCAAAAGATTCTCAACTCCGATACCACGCCGTGCTTAACGTAAACTATGAACCTGTTGTACCTAATCAAGTTTTAAAGAAAATTCAAGAAAGTTTCATTCTGAAGAAGGTTTTCTACAGTGACATTTTCGCATAAGTCGCAGTTAAAACTCCCTTCATGACGTATAAGATGGAACAACCTTCTTAGTTCAATAGATAGAGGTTCATGATGACTAGTGTTGACACAGAAATGAAGAATTAATTAATTTATTATTCACATTTTCGCTGAAATTGAAAAAAATGCAGTTTAAATAAAACTACTTTTACGGATTTTATCGCGGTTATATTAATATTATTGAAACCCGACGGTTCGGATGCTTTACAACATCCATGGTCACGGGCAGACTCGTAAAAGTAGTTTTATTTAAATATCTAATATTCGCGTAAGTGTCAGAAATCAACAAAAAATGCAGTTTATATCATTTCAGACGAGAAACTGAAATAGAGCAAAAATATTATATCTGTTTTGCCTCTGTAGGTCTTTTTAAAGGAATGCTTATCCGCAATGAGCATTCCTTTAAAAAGACCTACATACTACTTATCCGCAATGAAAAAAAGTCGTGGTGGCCTAGTGGGCAAAGAACCAACCTCTCGAGTATGAGGGCGCGGGTTCGATTCCAGGTCAGGCAAGTACCAATGCAACTTTTCTAAGTTTGTATGTACTTTCTAAGTATATCTTAGACACCATGACTGTGTTTCGGATGGCACGTAAAACTGTAGGTCCCGGCTGTCATTGAACATCCTTGGCAGTCGTTACGGGTAGTCAGAAGCCAGTAAGTCTGACACCAGTCTAACCAAGGGGTATCGGGTTGCCCGGGTAACTGGGTTGAGGAGGTCAGATAGGCAGTCGCTTCTTGTAAAGCACTGGTACTCAGCTGAATCCGGTTAGACTGGAAGCCGACCCCAACATAGTTGGGAAAAGGCTCGAAGGATGAGGATGATGCTTATCCGCAATGAAAAGGGTCAATCGTCATTTCGGTGTAACACTGTTACTCAAAAGTGAGAGCTTTAATGATGGCCGAGTAAAAGGCTTAGCCTGATGAAGCTTGTTGCTCAATTGAATCAAGCGCTCCATATAGAAACTGTGACTTGTTTGTACAAAAGGGCTGTGTTATTTTTTTTACTCCAGAACAGTTATTTTGACCTCCGTGTCCAGAACTAATACAGACATGTTAATTAGTATTATTTAAGTAGGTAAATCATTTTCCTCGCTAAATAAAACTTTGTTAGTATTTCTCATACCCAACAAAAATACACCTACTTACTTAAAAGTAGGTAAATATTTAGTTCATGGAACCACCAGTTTTCCTTTGCGAGTGGCACAGTAATTAATGTTGCTACTACATAATTTCCCTACAGGCCGAACACAAGACTGAACAAAAGGACTTAAATAAAAGAAAACAAATTACAGCCTCGGTGCGTCTAAATAGTGAAAAACATAGGGTTGTTACTTAAATAGTGAGCGAGGTCCCTTCTGGCGACCCTGGGCTCCTCAACAAACGCCATTTCCGGACACCGAATCAGCGCGAACACGCGAGCCTTCACAAAGGGTGTTAATTTAGTTGCTGTGAAAAACCTCCGCTAGATATTGCGCTGTAACGTGCTAAATTAGCATTTCCATAGCTACATTAAATGATATAAATCATTTTCACGTGCGAACTGTGCCTGACTGCCATTTTGAATAACCGTTTTAATATTCCGTTGCATTTACATATTAGGAAGCGAAGGATGGTTTTGTGACGGATTTAGTGTATCTCATGTTTACCTTTATATTTAATTGGATCCCCCAATCGTGTTGTTTGCCTTGGGTCCAAAGAGAGGGTAGTTCTAGGTACGCGTGTGAGCGTTTGTAGGCACTAAATTAGATTCTGCTCCTGCCCGCTCGTTACAGCTGATGGAAATGTTAGTTTTAGCTATTTGTTTTCGAAAAAGTTCCAGTTTTGTACAGAAATAAATCGAGTTTGCTATTTTTTGTCACCTACATTTGCTGTGACAATGGTATGAACAGACCATTATCTACCTACAACAATTAACGTAATTTTTGAAAAGAAAATATTTTCAGTACATAATATATCTTTATCTTCTTTTGACAGTATTTTTTTCAAAAACAATAATAAGAACACAGGCACATGGCCATTTCGCAAAACTTATAAAAGCCAGCTGAGGAAATTTGCGGTGGCTCTCAGAAGACGAGTTGGCAAACTGGTGACTGGCCATCTAATGACACTGGATAGATGGAGGCTTGGAAGTTTAATTAGTGCGGCCCTACACGTTACTGCGGCGTCCGCTCCAAGTTTCTTAGTCTGTGGATTCGGCTTGGCGATAAACTTGCTCTGTAATAAGTGAACTGATAATGTATGAGTATATTGCGTAGTGGTAGTTGCTAGTTTTGGTTTTGAGAAGGTATATATCGAGTGCAAGGATTAAGTAGATCGTGTCTGTCTGAAGATGAGACAGTTAATATTTTTAACTGACTTCCCAAAAAGGAGGAGGTTCTCAATTCGGCCGGTATGTTTTTTTTTTTTTTTTTTTCTATGTATGTACATCGATTACGCCGAGGTTTATAGACCGATTTACGTGATTCTTTTTTTGTTCGACGCGGAATAGCTGCCAAATGGTCCCATAGTCATCAGGTCAGGATCTGATGTTGGAAACCCTGAGAAATCGAGGGCAACTTTCGAAAGTTGTAGGCATACATAGGGTTAAACCTTGACACTCATATGTATGCCTGATAGCACTATTCAACAGTGAAGGTTTGGAGCTGACCTGATGATGGAGACCAAAGAAGGTCGAGGGAACTCGACAGCTGAATCTGTAAACTACCTCGTGTTTGGGTTTATATTATTTGTATTGACGAGACCTTTGCAACAGTGAAGGTTTGGAGCTGACCTGATGATGGAGACCAGAGAAGGTCGAGGGAGCTCGACAACTGAAAATGAAAACTACTGTTTGGGCTTATTTAATTCGTATTAATGAGAACTTTCCAGTTATGTGGATAGTGACCTATTTGTATCACTAAAAAGCTGAAAATAAAACTTTTTTACAAAAAAATATAACCGACTTCCAAAAACACTAAAAAGCAAAAAAAACCTAATTTTAGGAGCATCGGCCTAGAAGTCGGTGGCAAAATTAACATAGGGACATCCATTAGACACCGACTTCTAGGCCGATGCTCCTAAAATTAGTTTTTTTTTTGCTTTTTAGTGTTTTTGGAAGTCGGTTATATTTTTTTGTAAAAAAGTTTTTTTAGTATCGACTTGTTTTAAGTCAAGGGAAATTATGTCAGCTATCATATATGGTTAGAGATAATAATTAATTCATTTAAATAAAAATCTGCAGCAGAGTGCTCCATATTTCGTCTAACGTCGTATTTTTTACGTCGAATTTTAAAGCCATCTCAACATAATATTCTTTTTATATTGCCTCAGGTCACATTACAAATTTCTAATTTCCTGAAGTCGTAAAACGGAATTATTTTCCATCATAATCACCGCGTTGCCACCCAAGATGCGTTTTTATGACTTCAATAAAACCTAGTAAGTACTTACACTTCAGGCAGTTTCGTCGTGAAATTCGGGTCATGTGACATGTTACGAGTGTCGTGTCTTAGCTTAAGTAATCATTGTCATGTACTTAGTTCACATTACTTTTGCAATATACTTAGGTGAGTTTAAATAGTTAAGTAAATCAGTAGGTATTGGCTAAAGATGAGCTAGTTTTCGGCTGTTTTTGTGGATGAATAACCGTTTTCTTTATATAAAATCAGAAAATGACTGCAAATTATGTAAGATTTGTACCTATAGTGCAGACCTTATTTCCGTAATATCTCATTCATCACCATCGGGATTTTCTATTCATACTTATTTATAGGTATTTAGGAACTAGATTAACTAAGTTTTATCGCCTACAAATGTTTCTCTGTAACAAACTGTGGATAAAGATCGAGTTTCCGTTTGCACTATTGGATATAATCCTTCGATCGTCCCTGAAGACACTCGCTGAAAGAGCTCTATTCTTAGATTTGTTTGAACAGTCGTAATCAAAGACTAATCTAACGTTTAAAGGTCAAGACCGATCTAGTGAACGGGCGAGACAATAATATTCTGAAGTTTATAAACAACTAATTATTTAAAAATAGGTATCTTATTAATAGATTAGCTATGAACGATACCGGATCGGCAGTTCTAAGAACAATTCCGAGAATGTGTTTGTGCTGGTAGTGCCTGTTAATGAAACAAAATAGCTAAGAAAATGTGAGTTGCTAGTCATATTTACATATCGCCGTCACCCCTCCGTGAACACAAGTGAGCACTACGTACGCAATACTCAACAGATACTCAGTTTCTAATAAAGCTCAGTATCCAGAAACTAATCAAGCAGCCGTCTTGAGATCCGCCGAGGTAACATCAAACATGTATCATATCTGCTGTGACAGGCGTAGTGTCAGCGCCGCAGCGCCACACATATCAATCACATTCGCTATCAATCATCTTGACAGTCTGTGCACTCTCTACTCTTTGACGTTGCAACGCCAAATGTGCTATTGATATAAAACCTTTATGTTGCGAAGTGAATGGGTTGTGGAACGTTCTTTTTTTTTAATCGATAGAACGTTTTGATTTGAACTTTTTTAACGATTGATTAGCACTTTTTTGGTGAGCTTTCATCGATGTCGATTCAGTTAAGTTTTAAACAATGCCGTCGTTGATATACCTTAGTACATAGTTGCCGAAAAAAGTACATAACTTAGACAACGTTGGTGCTGACTATAAGATGTTTCACGGAGAAATTGCCCTAAAATAACGCCAAATGGTGCAGTAAAATTAACTACATAGAAACGTACCGCTAGCTCATTCAATGACAGTACATTTGCTATGAACGCAGCCATTTTACCGATAAAATTAGGCGCCTCATTCAACGTTAAATTCGTAAATTAACGCATGCAATGAACGTAACGTGGCTTTATCGAAAATGAATGGTATGCCGCTCCAATAATCCAAAACTGATAACTGCCATTCTAAAATGTTCAAACCAGCCGTATTGTTAACACGCCTCGTCGATAGACCGATTCCAGTAAATTATTGGCGTGTGTAAAATCAATACAAATCCGGGAATTGATTGTGAACATTTCTAATTAACAACTTTGACGTTCGAATGGTGCAGAAACGCGCCAAACAAAAGTTATGCCACTTGTATTGGGGGAAATGTTCGAGTTTAGGTTCGACTGTTCGAGCTGTATGATGGAATAATTCATTTTCTTTCGTGTCTTAGGAAGGGGTTGGAAGATCGATCTTGTCGATTCTTCTTCATAAGACGAACTCTCTGAAACTGGACACGTAGATTCTGACTTAAAGGACATGTAGAAGCTCTATTTGGAATCAAAACCTTTGACTTTGATTGAGTTAACCATAGGTAGGTTACTGCTGTAGGTCTGTGGAAGTGTGAGGATGAACCCACTTGTTGTTATTAAGTAGGTAAATAATATACCTATGTTTTTTTTTTCAATTCCGCTTAAACGTTTACCAATCACAAGTACTAGAATATACCAAAGATTCTCCCACACGTCATTGTGCAGCCCTGTCAACGAACTCCCAGGATTGACAGTTTGTGCAACACTCCCCAATGGCGACGTTACTTTATACGCAGAATAATGACTCGCTTCCACGAATCCGATGCACTAAGCGCGCCGAGATGCCGCACCCGGCTGTAAATTACAATGTTGAGCACATTTGTTGTTTTATTACTTAAGGTTTTAAGAATTGTTACATTTTAAATGTAGATTTTTAAAACGTATTTTTAGACGGAATTTTAAAAAGAACTCTGAATTTTTTGAAGCATTCGTGTACACATTGTACGGGTATGTATTGAAACCTAGTACCCAGGCATGTTTAGTGATGGTTCAATGTAAGTAAGTGATCAAAACTCATTTAATAAATCTTGCTCTATTTTATGGTTCATTGGGAAGATGTCAATCATGATCACGATACTATTTATTGGATTGTCTCGATAAAGGTCAAGTAGGTATGTAATATACGGTGTAACATAAGTATATTAATTATTAATTTGACTGCCTCGTTGGTCTAGTGGTCGCAAGCGCGGCTGCTGTGCTCGAGGTCTCGGGTTCGATTCCCGGGTCGGGCCGAAATCGCTTTGTGGGTTTTCTTAAGCTTTCACAAAGCAGCCCGTAGTCTGGAAGTTGGTGATTGATTCACCCGTGCATCGGAGAGCACGTAAATGTCGGTCCTGCGCCTGATCTCTTTCCGGTCGTGTCGGATTGCCGTCCCATCGGGTTATGAGAGTGAAGGAATAGGGAGTGCACCTGTGTCTGCGCAAATGCTTGTGCACTATAATATGTCCTGCGTAGCTGGCTGATTTCCTTATATGAGAACAGCCGCCGTGGCCGAAATCGGCCGTGGACGCCATTATTAATTAAATATCGGTAGGGAATAAGTAAGAAAATATCAAACAGTAAATAATACTGTAAATAAAAACAAACTTAAAACATTTTAGAAACTTAGCTCCCGAAACTTGCAAAAATATGAAGTAGGAGACGATATGCAGTAATTGCTGTTCTCATTAGCGCAACTCGACACATTTTGGAGACTTCAAATAAGTTTTCATCCCACCATCTCGGAAAGAGTAGTTTTACACTTTGATATCTGAGCGCAAAAGCCGTTTTTATTCTCTAGAGCGGCAAAGTGATTTGAATTTAGAACATCGTGTGCAATACTCCATTTGTGACAATCTTGATAAGACTTTTCAAACAAATACATATTAAACAAATAAAATACTGCTTAAGAGCGCTATTACAAAATCGAATCGCTCAGGTTTAGGTAAATTAGACGATAGCCGGCAGCACTTGCGCGCGTGTGCGTCTAGTGAAATACGCAACGCACACCTGCGGACCGCTACGCGGCACAAACAAACTTGAGACTTTGCCACTTTTATTTTCGAAATAGTTTATTGGTTTTATAGTTTATGAAATATTATTTGTACCGATGAATTTTATAACCTAGAATAGCTCGATTGAGTTACAATAAACAAATAATCGTTTACAATTTTTAAATTATTTAATCGACAACCAAACTTTTCACCATGTTTATCAATTAGGTATAAGTAATTGATTTATAAAAAAACTAAAATCTATAATTCGTCTTCCATGTATTGTATCTTCATTTTCCTGCAACAATAAAAACTAGGAATGTAGGTAAATAGTTTATTAAAACAAATATGTCTGTTGCGAGTGACAAAAAATACTTACCATATTATTTGTTGAATTAAATATGCTTTCATTATACTGCAAGAATCAAAGATATCCAATAATATTATTATGCAACAGCGAAACTAACGACGATGACATTTACGTACATATTTCTATATAACCAACATCAAAAAAAGAGAACCCAATCTATAACATTTTCGCATTAGAATATCATGGGCTAATACTTATGTATATTACATTTCAATCAGATCATTATAACTAATAAATAAAATAAAAACTCACTAGTATCAAAACGTGTTAGATGCGTAGGTTGCGCTATATTTTTCGAACTCCGGCGAGTTTACGCGGCGCAACAGCGAGCGATACGTCCCTCCTCGGTAAGCGCTTGGCGCTGACTAAAGTTGAACACCGCGCGTCACAAGATTTATATTGATTCTTTGCATTGCAAACAAAAATTATTTTAAAATATTGTTTTACTTTTAAATAGACCAATTTTTTTTTTTCAAGCTTTATAACAATACCACCTTAATTATAAAATATGTTTTATTTGAATTTGGATTATACTTTCATAGATAAAAAATATAGTTTTGTACGGAAAATTGTCAGTAACTCTCAGTTTTATAGAATTATTTTTGGTGTATTACTCTATGAATTGTAATAAATTGGTGTAAGCAAGCACAAGTACAAGATATAGTTGTATCTTGAACATTTTTATAAATGGTTAAATTGCTATATCCTCGTAGTACTGAAGCATCAAAAGATTCCCAAAAGCAACATTTTATGAAACATCCTTTGCAGAGACAAAGATTTTACTGATGTACGTGGACAAATTAAAATATTTATTGAAAACAGTCCCAAGATAAATGATCAAACTTTCTTAATCTTATTTTTGTTTTTTTTTTGTGACTATATCCAAAGCATAATGACGCATCAAAACTCGTATAAAACTCGAAAATTTGTGATAGCCCTCTTAAAATAATTATTCAATTAATTAAGTAATTTTTATTATTGCTTTTACATAGATGTTTAACCTCGTTTCATTTTTAAACTGAGTTTTCAAATAAATGAACTTTAATAGGTTCTTCTTTTTAATTTGATACTCATATGTGCGCGCCATTTTGTTTTTTTGCATTTAGTAATTTCCTCGATGAAGTGGGATGAAATTATTATTTTTCATTGTTTTGAGGTCGATTTTAAACCTCATTACATTTTTAAACTGAGTTTTTGCATAAATAAATTTTAATAGGTACATCTTTTTAATTTGCCATGTGTGACGTGCGTGCCATTTTCTTTTTTTGAGTTAAGAAATTTCCTCGATGAGGTGGGATGAAAAGTTACGTGTTGCACTCGAGTGCAAAGATTTTTCACCTTGTGCTCTTTTGATTCCCTCGCTATCGCTCAGGATTCTAATTATTGAAACACTCGCTACGCTCGTGTTTCAATTTTAGAATCCTTCGCTTGCTCGGTCATCAAAATTGAGCCCGCGGTTAAAAAGCAACTTTGCACTCTTGTATAACAAATAACTATTTTTGATTCACAAAATGTACTGAAATACCTCATTACTGAGTAACTGTGTCATTATCTGCCTAGCCCATTCCAACTATGTTTTAGTTGTGTAGTGGTAGATATACTGCGGTATTTCTTTGTCAAGAATGTTGCAACACTACGGCAGATGACGTTGCAACAATATTTTTACGAGATTGCAGAAAGTTCAGAAAGTATTTGCTTTCTGAGAACCTTGCCAATGCTTGGTAGGCAGCTGAAGTTTTTTTCTTTTTCGCATAACGCCTGGTTAGAGTCAGATGCTGAGGTGTTCTGAAGTAACTACCTACCTAGGCAGGTATGATTGTTTATTATTACTGCCTAATTTAGTTAAGTTACTAGAAAACTACTACTAACTCAAAACTTTAGGTATACGCAGCAGTAAAGATATAGCCCACATGATTAGCAAGTTGAAGTGGCAATGGGCAGGCCATATTGCTGGCAGAGCAGATGGCCGATGGGGCCGAAAAGTGCTGGAGTGGAGACCACGGACTAGCAAGCGCAGCGTAGGACGTCCACCAACAAGGTGAACAGACGACCTTATAAAGGTCGCCGGAAGACGCTGGATGCAGGTCGCCTCCAACAGGTATCTGTGGAGGTCTAAGGGGGAGGCCTATGTTCAGCAGTGGACGTCCTATGGCTGAGATGATGATGATGATGCTGAAAGATGGCGTAAATCGATCAAAAATACATGCAGTTCTTTGTCTGAGTAACAGTAGCACTTTGTCTGTCTGTGCGCACATATATTACGTGTATTTTATTCCTGAACCGCGACTAGTCAATATAGTATTCAGTGTTTGCCCACCCGCCTCGGCTTACACGCAATTTTCTTTTTGTTCTTCTCAAAAAACTCGAGCTAGTATCGAGGATCCACATCTTTTGAATGAATATTAGAACGTAAGGCGACTACATAGGTACTGCTTTTTATATTGGTGAAGGTAAAAAACTGTCACCCGCGACTTGAATTGAAAATGGACCGAATCGAGGAATAAATCTTTTTTAGATTCGCAATTTTTCATGCTCTTTTTTTCCTTATAGACCATGTTTTAAGGGAAAATGGGTATGCTTTATAGAACGTTTTGCTAATCATGTCGAAATATCATTTACTCCTACAATATTCAATATGTTATGAAAAATATCATTGAGGTCACTGTCACCCACGGAGTGAAGCCTGCCAGTACTAACCCGCCCTCGCACCATGTTTAAAACCGATAGATACGTAGGTGAAAAGCCCTTCACGCTTGACCTATTTAAGGTTAACATTTAAAGTTCCTCACCTTAGGTAGTCAAAAATATAATTTGAAATATATGACTGAAAATGAGATAAAAATTCTCAGTATAAAACGGTAATTAGAAGTTAGAACTCTTGATAACTAACATTTAGTAAATGAACGTATTACGTTTGGAATTAGTGGAATTCCTAACCAATAAGGACGGTCATTTGATTCCCAATCACGTTCGCAACTGATCACAATGAACTTTGGACAACGACAACGAAGCTTGCATTAGAAAAAGGATATTTTGTTCCTTAGAATTGATGGTTCCCTTGAGATGTACAAGAATACCATATTTCATTCCGTAATGGAGTATTATTTCTCTTTGTTACTCAATCATGTGGGTATCGACGTTCTCAAAAGATATTGTGTACAAAATTTAGAGAACATTAACCATTACTTTTTTAGAGTTGCATTTAAGATAGTCCCTTTCACCGCACCATGAACCTATCTTAATCCGATAGAAGAAGCAGCGGTCGACGAAGTTAAATTCAGTTTGTACATCGAATAAGCTAGAACTTTCGATAAACTTATCCTGACGGCTGATGAGGCTGCATTGTTTCGTATTTTATACCACAACAGAACACATGATCTGGCCCGGGCTGGACAAACTTCCCGACTCCAACAGCTGGTCAATTAAACTTCGTCAATATTCCCGCCCGCAGGCTTCTGGCTGCTAATATACTCCGCCATCACAATGCATTGGTATCAGATTGCAACTTTCAGGATAATAGTTTTACTATGAATATTAATAGTTGGAGCTGCGATGAATTTATCAGATAAGATGCTGGTTAATTAAAGGCTTAACGTTGAACTATTTATTGAGGGAAGTAAATTCTGCTATAACAATGTCGAGGAAAACTCTAGTCAGGAATACTATGAAGTTTGCTCGTGCGTGCTTTAGTAATAAGCAGGTACTTAAGTATATAGGTACATATTAGAATTTCGAAGACATAGGTAAAGTTCTTTCATTCTCAAGTGAAGATAAAAATGTTTACTTCAAGTCATAAAAATGTTTAAGAGATAAGGACGTCCTGTAGTACCTATAGACAAGTAAAAACTATCGACATTTCTTTAATGCAGCTGCCGTTCCCCGAGACAACTCAATTTAGCACCTCTACTGACTGCGCAAGGTACATCGCTGGATAGTCTTTTATCTGAGCAAAAACTTTGAGCTAGAATACAGCTCCTGATCCTGAAAGCAATCAACTTTATGACATCAAATTATAAAGAAACTCACTCATTTTCTTCTTGATTTTTAATTTGAAAGCTAAAGTATACTTCACAGATGTTGCCTTTATATCTCTATGTAAGTATATTGAACGCAACATGGCGAACCAAACATCTTAATTACATACGAAAACCTCTTCCGTTTCAACTTCAACCCTGAACCCGAATTAATATTTTATATCTCAAAGGATCTTACCCTTAATAGGAAAATCCAAATTGATTAACATCAAATCAAAGGCGACCGTAGAATAATACACAATAAAAGTGGCGAGGTATGTCATTTAAGCGAATCTGCTCTCATTCCGAAACGAGCTAAAAAAGGAACACGACTTGGATTTTCCGATTCATATCCTTTGGAATTTTTCCGGGCCGCGTATCTACGTGCGGTTCGAATTTTTATTTCATTTGCTTCCTACTAACAAAACGAATGCATGGTCCTGTGAGCACTAATGAACCTGCCTTCAGACCATTCAGCCGACTGAAATGCGCGCCTACACACACATTTGCGACCTAATGAGCACCTGTGCTATTCAATTTTACATCTTATGCCCATATGAATAGAATCTTCCGGATATAGGTTTTGGAGTTTAGTGGGTGAAATTTAATGTTTGTGGGGTAAAAAGGGGCGATTATCGGGGAAGCGCGGACGTTTCCATAACACTACTCGAGTGCGCGGCCGGTATGTAGCCGCCTCAAGCGGAACCGTTAATTATAATGACTCAGAAAAATTAAGGAAAGAGCTTGATTCACAGGAGTTTTTAATTAGGATCGGTTCACGGAGAATGAGAGTACTAATTAACGTAGTGATATTACGCTTTAACGTCGCATTACCGTGGGCTTGTGGGGAATGAGTCGCGCACGCTAATTGTTGTCCCACGGGGAAAGACTTCGGATATAATATTGAAGAGGTGTTTAAATGTATAACGGCCTGAGTTTAGTTTTTGTATTGTTTGCATACAATTGTAATACAAAAAACATTTTCACAATACTCTCAGAAATTACGAATGTTTTCCTCGTATCTGTTTAAACATTGATTATTATGTAATTTCAGGCTGCACCCAAATTACCGCTAAGCACTTTCGGAGCACACTCTCATTAGTGCAAACCACAATTAATTTAATTTTAATTCATGCATACAATTATGTTGCAGTTAAGGTGCATCCCCACATTAGCCTAATAGTGTTACCGTGTAAGCATGCATTTAATGAATATTTGACACTAAGGCTATGCTGTGCTTCGTGCACTAAAAAAAAGTTGTACTGTTACAGGACTCTATGGTACTCTTCCTATTTTACGGCAAAAAACCTGGACTGAAAAAAGCACAATAATGGCAACCTATGCGTAGTATGCTTATCATCGTAGGTAACTATTTTAAATAATGTTTGTAGTAACTTAAAAATCAAGATACCGAACTATTGAAGCAACTAAATTGCATAAACAAACATTCAAAATATATATAAAAAGCAAAAACACAAACCCATTTGTTTTACGAAATAACTACTTTTATTTGGTATATTCCCATACACGAAGAACATATAAGTCCGATTGATCGGCACTCCAGCATTGTATGCTTCCGAGCAGTTAGCTGGTTTTACGAGCAGTTGCCTCGACGCTTCGACTCACAGATAAAGTTTACGAGCCCGTGTTAAATAACGTAATGAAAGTCCCCCAAACTAACCGCCACCGACGTTACTGACGATAGAACTATCAACTAATGTCCAACACACGATTGTTAGCAATCATATGCTCAAATTATTACTTTCTTAAAATTTTAAAGATTTTATAGATTGCCAGATTAAAGAAAGCCGGGCGGTTAGTGAGTAGAAACAAAAATACTGTTTTGTACACCATGATTTTTCGCTCATTTCATGTAAGGAAAGGCAGGTAAATCATGAAATATGCAAATATGCGATTCGTAGGTAGGCACGTTAATATTTAAGACATACGGCTCAGTCCATGGAATCAGTAAAACTATAGATTTCGATGACGGTAAATAAGGCATCGCATTGTGGCTCAATATGGCAACAATAGAGAATCATTTTCCCAAAATAAAATGCATTAGGTATTTCAAAGGAATAAAAGAAATTGTTCCACGAACATCCTAAAAATCAAGACAACAAACAAAAAATATGCCACGGCAAAAAGGCATTTGGAGTAATTCAGCAAGAGGTAAAAATGGGCGTCATAATATTTACCTCATACGGAATTCAAGCCTTAAAATATTTAAATCCGTCATTAGCATAAGTCCCGAGGTGGGCACCGCCCGCCAAATGCGCTCTTCACTGCAACAGGGTTGCCAGTGCGGAAAATAAAAAATGGACATAGTAGGAATTCAGCCAGTTATTTCACTTTTAATAATAATTGTACGGCATTTCGAAGTTTTCAAACATAATAGATACGTGGGAATTTCGAGGTTTCGACATTCTATTTTATTATCTTCGTACCCCATAGCAAATTGTTTTATTCGGAAAAAGTAACAAGCTTATCAATTATTTATAATTTGAGTTTGGGGTTAATTTTTTAGACGTAGGTAAGTAGTATCTGGCAGTACATGAAGCATTAAAATAAATACATTTTCTTTTGGATCCTATAAAGGAAAGATTTTACAACTGTCCAACCCTTTCGGCAGGTGACATCCTTAATTGCAACGATAGCACTGATTGTTTCCCACTCCAAATGGACGATTTAATACAATAATACGCGCCAATTACTATGCGTACGCGCTACCGTCTCATTTAACCGCTCCATTAACTATCTGCCTCATTGTAATGAAGAAGAATTGTATCCGAAACAGATTTAATGATAATTAATACGTTGACAATTCCGATGGTATTTCGTTTAATTAAATTCTGTTTTATACTCGTAATGATAAAATATTAATTTACAGTCTGTTAATATGGTTTTATTAACTTTTTTTCACCTTAGTATTTTTCATCCCCTTTTAACCCGATGGTTGACGGGAAGAGAATGCCTAGTGGCATTAAGTCCGCCAATGTACCTGTAATTTTTTGTACATGAAGTATTAATAAACGTGCTTTTAGCACCTTTTGTCTTTTTTTATATAGGAAACGCTTCACGCTTTACTTATTTTCGATGTCGTTTAAAAGAACTCCTACAATGATTAGGTGCGAAACATAGGTACAGCTCGAAACGATCCTGGCATACTAACAGCTGTCAAGTTGATATCAGAAAGAACAATTCAATACTTTGTCCTAAAATAAAAATTGGGGTCTTCATGCGGGCTGTTGTTAATAGCTTTGTCTACATCATTAGGAATTTCCAAGAATTCTTTATTTCCAAACACACTTCTGGACCTACCTAAGTTGTTATTTCAGCTGTCAGGCAGTCAGTTTTATATCAGTTCTTATGTAGTATCAACCTTAAAAGGGAAAGAGCCCAGTATTCTTTTTTGTGAAAATTGAAAACGCCAAAGTTATTCACGCTAAAAAATCTTCATACAATGAAAATATAATTCAAACAATGAATGCAAATGAATCCCATAAAGTTTGTTACACTTTCATGAATAAAGTTCTCGCATTAAAATACCTTCACCTTAGCTATAAATTAAAAAAAACCCCCGACCCAAAAAAAGTACGCAATAAACTAACTACTAAACTAAATTTTGACGTGTCGGGGGACCGCTCTAATTCATTACTTTAGATACGTGTTTTTTTTTTTTAAACGAATGTTGTAATTAGGTGTATCATTTGATTTATGTAAGTATTTATGAAGGTAAAAAGCGGTCCCCCGACACGTCAAAATTTAGTTTAGTAGTTAGTTTATTGCGTACTTTTTTTGGGTCGGGGGTTTTTTAAAATTTATAATTTAATTTTATTTCATGCTTTTTAAAGGAGCTCCTTAATTTTTCCTTCTTTCATTTAATTTATTTTATCTTAAGATGGGGTCGCTATATGCGATCTCGACCAAAGGAAGCTGTTTAACAATCCTCATGACAAACTGGCTCTGGGAGAATTGCACAGATTGAGAAACAATAAAGATTAACCTTTGAACATTCTAGATTTTCAGCAAAAATATAAATCGGTTTATCCATTTCATTCCGGCATTCCAGGGTTTCATCCGCCACATCCCATTTCCAGCATCAGGTTCTCGTCAATCAGAAACATGAAGAGAACTCGTCAAGACAAATTCAACGAGCCCAAACTCGATGGGTTTACTAAAAGGAAATAAACACAGCAGTGAACGCATAAGCATTGAAAATCGTCAATTGAAGAAGAAAGAAACAAACAGCCAGTGTTATATCTATAGCTGATATCAAAACACACACATGTGCTTAATAAACGAACGGCAAACCTTAACGAAGATGTGTAACCAAATAAAAATGAAACTGTTCAAAGTTTGTCTTACGAATAATTTATATTGCTGTTTAAACATCCTCTTCGTTTCATTTCAATTAAAAGTAGAACTAACTAAGGCAAATATTAAAACTGCGAACTCCGTAGGGACAGCTCGGCCATCTATCCTCGTCCGACACTTTACATAACTAAACAGTAGACAAAGCGTATAATGAAAAACTACACTAACAAAGTAACGTCAACAAGATAACACCGAGCTGAATGTATCTACTTAAAGTTTTTAAAGTAAATTCCACTTGAAGTTCGTGCTTAACTGCGCTCTGAGGACAACGCGAAAAGCTGAAAGAAAATGTATCTGCATGAAAGCGTGGCCCGCGACCGCCGCATGCATTTGTGTAATGAACGCGGCTCACTCGCGCAACAGGTATCATAGGTTATATCACTACTTTGGAACTCGCTGAAGAGCTTAAGCTCTTTTTATTCAAAATCACATTTCCACCCACACGCCGTATACGGTGGTTACATCATCCCCTTTCATCTCTACGCTAACATCGCGTCATTTCACATTATACCGCTCTTTATGCTAACTGATCTACATATCATATCAGTTTTCCCCTCAACACAAAAACATATTCCATTTCTGATATGCTGTTGTTCATTTTTAGGAATTTGACTGTTCCAAATGGTCTGCGTTAATACTGTTAGCAATAAAAATGATTTACTGCAGGCTGTGTCACGTATCCGGATGAAATCATTCATGCCAACTCTTCCGTGTTTCAGAGCCTGTAAGCTTTTGTATAAAACGCTTTGGGGAACTGTAAAACGCTCTAAGCGAGCGGTGCTTTGTGCCCGGCCGATACGTGCCCGAGGAACAGCCAAGTGTACCGTGAATTATGCTCTAGGCTCAAATTCGTTCAGATATGGTCCAACGGATTTGGAATCATTCCGAAACACGGCCATACAAGATAGATTGATCGTTCGACAGCGGCATCAGAAATAAATTGTATAACAGAGGAACATCTTTCAGAGATCACAAAAGGCTGCAAAATCAATTCGGCCGGCGACGCATGTAGTTGGCAATATTTCAAATTCTCTTTGATGCAATATTTCCCTTCCTCCTTTCCCGCATTACGTAACCGAGGAAATGTGCTATCCGCATTTTGTTAAGATGACATCTCAAGAAATTTGATACTAAATGGTTTTCGAAATGTACACAGTGTGCACTTATATGTCTCGCTATATTATGGTTAAGAGTTTACTTTAAAATATCATTGCCTTTAGAATGACGTCTTTTACTAGCGTTATGTTTTATACAAAACATAATATACTCATTTCGCAGCCGTTGTTCATAGTCAAAATAACTTCAAAGTGTTCTATTTCCAGTAATCCGCATTTAATTATATGAAAGCTACGTACAACGTTGTGTAGCTCCAGTTATCACGTAGCACGGTAATAGCCAATAACCACAAGTCAGTTTAACGTGAATTATTAATTGAAATAATGCTAGCCATGAAATTAAACTCAACGGATTATGTAAATCGCGCGGATGTGGTTAAAATTATTGCATTCCGAATTAAATTTGTGAATTGTAAATGACTAATTCACTGGTAGAATAACAGAGAGGTAAGAAAGATTAAAATTTGAAGGGAACGAATATTATTATAAGCGCTTTTGAGTAAATGGTTGTCTTGATCAAGCCGATGAAACTTTCTGGATGGGTGACGGTCTTATCCATCGAGATGAAACGCTTTATCAACGGCAGTTACAGGGGTATTATTTTTTTACTTGTTAGTTTACTTAATCGGTGGCATTTCTTTGTAAATGAAGAATCTCGATGAAATTGATATTTTATTTGAAAAAAAATGTTGCAGTGCATGTTTTTTGGAAGTGCTCTGCAGTGCGCAGTATGATAATCTGGAAGCATTTCTTTTCGTAACAACCGCAAAATGCGGCTTGTTCAGAAAAATATTTCTGCCAATATCAATCCGTCCAAACGTCCCGCGCATTTTAAACGTACATTTCGCCATTCTTACGCAAGAGGTCTATTAAAGTTGTTAGTATTCCAGCAATGGACGTCGAAGTGAGTCCGACTTCAGCTTTTATGTACGAAAGCATATGCTCGGTCGAACTTTTGACGAAAATTGGGCTCCGAGAGTATGCAATTTGCCTCTACAATTTAGACAAAATTTCTATGTAATCATGACGTAAGGTCTTGGTATCTGATGTGCTGGAGACAGTAAAAATTCTTTAAATAAAAATTTTATTTCCAAATGCAAAATTGAATTCCAAACGCAAACGATGAATTTAGCAAAAATACACAAAATAACCTTTTGATAGTCTGGTCAAGAGATTTTCCAACTGATAACCTTTTGCACAACACTAAGTGGTTCGAAGATCAACCAGCATTATTTTCTTGTCATTCTCAAACCACCCCCCATTCGGGGGAATCGAATGTTTATTTATAACTCTGACTGACTTAAACCTTACGGTATTTTGTAGCTACCATTGAGGGTGCAAGATATGCTGAGTAATACCTCCATCCCGCCTGTTTTTTCTCAATAACAAAAGGCCAATAAGTCATTCTATGTATTATATCTACCTATATTGATCCTGCTTTACTATTTAGGCCCGGTTGTTCGAAGAGGTTAGGGTTAAATTCTAGTTACAGTAAAATTAACAGGGCTTAAATTCAAAAAGCGTTGTTGAAGTACCAGTTAGTTTAACGAACGTTAAAATTTCATAATAAAAACGTCAAGTTTACCGTGGTCAAAATTGACATCGGTCAAATTTGATATCGGTCAAATAATATAAGCCCAAACACGAGGTAGTTCACATATTCCGTTGTCGAGTTCCTTCGACCTTCTCTGGTCTCCATCATCGGGTCAGCTCCAAACCTTCACTGTTGCAAAGGTCTATTCAATACAAATAATATAAGCCCAAACACGAGGTAGTTTACATATTCGGTTGTCGAATTCCCTCGACCTTCTTTCGTCTCCATCATCAGGTCAGCTCCAAACCTTCACTGTTGCAGATTGTTATAAGACATACACCTTATAGTCAAGTTTTTATCCTGCGCATGCCTACAACTTTCAAAAGTTGCCCTGGATTTCTCAGGGTTTCCATCATCAAATCCTGACTTGATGATTATGGGACCACCAGTGAGGTATACCCTATCAAAGAAAAAAATAATTTAATAAAATAGTCCATAAATAGTCCTATAAACGATGTTTTCATAACAGCGCCTGAACAATTTTTAAAGCATTTTTTTCGTATGAAGGTGTAAAAAAAAATTAGTGAGTATGCCATATTTTTTTTAACATTTTTTTTTTTTTTTTGAGATACGTCACATTGTTATAGGACGTGGGGCAATTTTGTATGGATTGTGATCCGTCTTCTTTAAAATTTCAGTTTTAATTTAAGAAATGGCTTCTCAGTTTGTATGTGAAACAGGAGTTCGAATTTCAAAAAACGTCAAGTTTTTTTAAATCAACTCCGAGTACGAGTAGAGTACGAGTATGTATATGTTTCCAGGAGAGTCTATGGTGTTTGAAACTAACATAAAATCTATAACACACGTGTATCAGGTACAATTTAGTAGGTCACTAATGAGTCTATCGCTGGAAATTACCGGCTGTTTGATCGCTAAATAAAGCTGCTCCATAATGGCCGCTTGTACGAGACGAAGTGCTCGCTAACGAGATATGTATCTAGTTTTAAAAGCAAAAATGCCCTAGTTATTGTTTTATTTGATAAGATACTGAGATTTCTCGTCACGAGAGCAGACTGTATCGCGACTGTTTCTTTTTTTTTTGCTAGGTAATTAAAACAGCACCGTTCACTATTTTAAAATAGAGCATTCCAAAATTAATTCTGGGAAATGAATTACTTATCTACTATCTATGTGAAAATGAAGACATAAAAGCCTTATATGTGTAACCACTATGGCACGTTAAACTGTAGGTCCCGGCTGTCATTGAACATCCTTGGCAGTCGTTACGGGTAGTCAGAAGCCAGTAAGTCTGACACCAGTCTAATCAAGGGGTATCGGGTTGCCCGGGTAACTGGGTTGAGGAGGTCAGATAGGCAGTCGCTTCTTGTAAAGCACTGGTACTCAGCTGAATCCGGTTAGACTGGAAGCCGACCTCAACATAGTTGGGAAAAGGCTCGGAGGATGATGATGTGTAACCACTATAGATACAATGCAGTCTTCGTTATTTAAACGTCCTTCTATTCTAAAGGTTGTATAAAACGGTCAGAAATAATTCAAAAAAAGAAGTACAATTTATTCTATTTATAGCTAGCCCACAAAGCAGCTATAAATTAACAGTGCCTAACTAATCACACAGTATCGTGATCTTCTAATCTGATAAGCCGGTTACGAACGATATACCTTAAACGAAAGCGCTGTTTAACACCTTTGTAAACTGTTAACGTTAACTACTCTTGAGTAAACCAAGGAGTACGAATGTTGGTTTTTAAAAGAAAAAGGTACTTGTGGCTTTCATTCGTGATAAAAACTACGAAGCATATTATTTTGGAGATTATAAATCAAGTTGCGCAATTATTTATGAAAACCTTCAGGTTTGGTTTCGTTTTGTTATATTTACTTTAAAAATAGTAGGTTCTTATTTAATTCTGGTAGGAAAATATCTTTCGTATTTAGGTGCATATTTGTATAGTGTTACAACCTAGCTCTACAATTTGATCTTCACAGTTAGCTCCGAGTAGATTACTTAAAACTGATGAAAATGCTTATTTAAACTTCATAGGTAAGTTAAGCAGTAGTGCTAAACTATCGACAGTAGCCCCGGCTCTTATCGCTCTGATTTATGACGCTTATCAGCTCGCTCCTCACCCATTGATAGTGAACTCCAACAAAGTGGAGCTTTAATCAATCACTTACCCGCTGGCGTTTTCAATTTGTCCTTTTAAGCATTCCCTTATCTGTTACAAGTTTCAAGAATACAAATTCGATTAAGGCCCGCTTTGTAGCCTGTGATCGCACGCTTTTGAATGAATTAGATATTTTCAAGGGAGTGGGGGGTGTAAAACAAAGTTGCTTTTTGAAGGACGGATTTCGATCGACGACTTACGTCAACGGAGACAAGTCAAGAACGAAGAAGAAGAAGAAGACAAGACATGATATTGGATGTTTACAAATAGCGTGTAATATGTAAGACGCAAAATGTGATTCAACCGCGTAAAGTATTGAATTTTGAAAAAAAAATTGTCCAACAATGAACTGTCCTTACCAAAACTTAGCTAAACTAATTAGTTAACATTTTTAAATCTAAAGCTATGCCCAACGATCGTTTGATAAAACCCAAAAACAGTATTTTAATTTAAGATAAACCTACCCCACATTATCTAAGGCAGACTGTAGGTAGGTATCCATTATGAAAACGTGGCTTCGTTAGACCACCATACGCTTTGACATCGCTGCAAGCCTCTTGTTTCAATCACATAGTTGCTTTTGAGTCTACCTAGCGCATCCTTTACGGAAAACCTCCAGGGAAGCTCCCGTACCATATATTTATTCTAACCAACTTGTGTAGGAACAGACTTTGTTTAGAACTTGCACGCCACGCGAGAATTCTTATCCATTGTTACTGATACTTTCTACAGCAAAAGTTATATAAGCTTTCAGTTGTTTTAGAGTAAGTGTAAGTACAAACTTTTAGTCGGCCGATAGTTGGTTTGGGCGCATACATCAGGCGATCAGGTCCGGTATCAGACCGACTAAAAACTTTGATTGAATTCACGATTTTCTAAAAAAAAAAATTACAAACACTCGGGCCAACAGCCAATTGTTTAGTCTGTATTGTGCACGTAGGCTTAGAACTAGACTTTGGACTTTTTCAGTGGAATAGTGACGGGTATGTAAGAGGTCTCGGAGGTCCCGACACTGCATACAACAATTGGTTGTAATGAAATTTGTGGAACAACGTGGTATTCGGCGCACGTAGCCGCACCGACGCCGTTCAAATTGACGCCTAATTTAATTGCAAGCCGCTGCAGCAGCGCCGACACGGAATTCATTTCGATCTCTTAAACTACGCGAACAGTAAAAACTGTTCAAAAGACGATCAATATTTAGGCAGTGAATTATTTATTTGAAGGTACAATAACTATCATATGACAAAAGAAAAGTCTGAGAGTAAAAATCTTGTACCGAATCCTTCTTTACATTTACCAAACATTTTTACTTCTATATGTAAATACAGTTTGCCCTATCTGAACTGAATCTCAATGGGCAGTAAGCTCTTATCCTGTTTCCATTCCGCAGCATATGAGTGCATATGACAGCACAAATAAAACAGTTTTCCGTAATCCCGGGAAAATCGGTAGCGAGAGTCTATTGTTTTGGGTTAAGGCGCCCAAGACGAGACAGCGGCGTTCCCCACGGCACTCACTGCATTATTCCTAAGATGTATTACAAACTGTCCCAGAGTTTCTAGGAAATAAGCAACAAAGGAGTATCGTTTATAACAACACCAAACATAATTTTTCATTACAAGTAGGTACGTATTTAAAGGAAAATAGTGCTCGGAGATCGCTTCGAACGGAAAACTTATTGCCTGTAAAATTGAACCGTGGCGTTACGTCATCAATTTTCAAACGATATAAAAACTATTTGTGTTGCCTTTTACATTGAATTGGTAAAGTATGATTTATTACCATTTGAAAAATATAATAACGGCATTTTATATTTATAAAGCTTGATAAACAGTTTACATCTTTGAGACTAAAATGTATGTCTTTGTAAAAATACTAAAAGCAAACATAAAGTACCTATTATGTAAATGTCGCCTCCTTTGAGTCATAGTGGTGCTGATAACACAGCCTCCGGGGAGTGCGCCTGTCGTCTGATCCCAAGATGAATGCAAAATTGCCAATACGTGCTACAATATTGAACTGAATTACATTTTTAATACTTACATTCCCATATTTGACGTGTTAATGTTACATTTTTATAGGTTAAAGCGGTTTTGATATTTTGTGAGAATGCACCTTTTTATTACACCATATATTTTGTAATGTTATGCAATAACTTCACATGTCATAGATAACAGAAACAGTAACTTTATTTTTGAAATTAAATCTTTTTACATACTATTTTTTTATTTAGAGTGAACTGGCCAATTTAGTGGAAAAAAATGACGGATGCCATTAACTTTTATTTTTTTTGAACTTTTATTTTAATGTCAAATGGCCAACAACTGTATATTTTTCTGCAATAACGGCCATGATTTTTGACATTTATGCAGCAAAACCTTTTTGTATTAAAAATTGACATGTTTATTCAACATTCTTGGTTATTAAAAGTTTTGATATTATTCCGCGTTTTCTTTTTGCATTGTGTAAATTTTCCATGCATAACTTTACAGGGAATTATTAAATATTCGCATATTCTACGTAGGATGCTAATGGTATGCCAATATTAACTAGTTAAAATAGCAGTCTACAGTACATACCTAATTGCAGAAAATTATAGCAATTTTGTTAATAATGTATCGAAAGAAATTTGAATGACCTTTGATGAGAGTGCAATTTCTTTTTGCTTTGTGTATTCTTTGTATTAAAATCATGATCATCGTTTTGTATTTCGTTTGCATTTGTATAACATACACAGGTACAAGAAAATTTAAACATAACCATCATCCTCCGAGCCTTTTCCCAACTATGTTGGGGTCGGCTTCCAGTCTAACCGGATTCAGCTGAGTACCAGTGCTTTACAAGAAGCGACTGCCTATCTATAAAATTTAAACATAACCACAGTTAGATAATGATATCTGACCACGTTCAAGTCTGGCGCAAGTTTGGACAAGGAAGGAATGTTCAGCTCGGTTCACGGAAACCAATTAATTTCAGATTCAGACATTTACGCAGGAATTATTCGTTATTCAATGGAAATAGGAAGGAAGGGAGATTAGGGTGCGATTCCGCTGTGAACTGAGCTAAGGAATGCTGTTAAAAGCTAAGTTATACAACTTTTAATTTTGTTTTACGGTAGGTGTTTGAATAGGTCTGTGAAGTTTTATTGGATAAATCATCAAATGTGATGGATTTATGTAGTGAAATAAAAATGGTTATTTTTAAAGTGATAAATTACTAGCCATTGCCGATTTCCCGCTGATTTACTCACATCTCGTGGAAACTTCTTCCCGTACCGGGATAAAATATAACCTGTTACTAGAGAAGAGTATACTTTTCTACAGTGAAAGAATTTTCAAAATAGGTTCAGTAGTTTCGGAGCGTTTAGCGTACAAACAAGCAAATCAACCACCAAAAAATGTTTCATTTTTATTATATTAGTATAGACAAGCGGGCTTGCAAATACCGACATCAAAACACAATAAAGCATGTAGACTACTTACATGTATTGTTATCGACAAAATATCCGCTTAAAACAGTAACAAAGCCAGCTTAAAACAGTATAGCACCTGAAGCAAGTCGATTAGCGCTAAGCTCGCTAGCGCCGCGTCGCGTGCGGTGGGGCAATGGCTAATAGCCAGCGATTTTAACAAATCACTTCATTGGAACATCGGAGGGATAACTTATTGCCCTAGTCGTTCGCCTATACCCTTCATTCTACCTTACGTTAGGCTACGAGTGATTAATTGAATTAAATAATTATAGATAAGGATCGATTTTTGTTTACTTTTTGTAGGTTTTGTTAATCATCAGATTTAGATCTTTGGTTTAATATCAAATAAATAGCAGCTAACTATGTTATTTGTAAACCAATGATAGAATTTTATGATTTCTCGCTTCTTGCTCGCATATTGGCAGTTATGTAAAAACACAATATTTGAAAATAACCAGTAAAACCAACCCTATTAAAAAAAAAATACTTATAAATTATTTTAAATCTGGAACACGTTGAATTAATATGAGAAATCAATTTATTTGAATATTTATTGTAAGAAAAAATACAATTTATTGTATAAATAATTACATTATTAAATTGTAAAAACAAAGTTTGAAAAATTAATATATTTTGTGAATGTCAATTTTCGTGCCGTTCGCCAGTCTAACCAGAGCTGGTTTTCAAGTAAGTTTATTTTTAAAGATATGATGATGAAAAGGCTGTAAATATCAATTAGTGGTCGTCTAATAGTACTAGTAATTCTATATATCCCTGTGTAGTACGTGACAACATATCCATTACAATATCAAAACATAATAGTTACGGATTTACATTGTTAATTAATTCTGTTTCTACTAATCGCCAAATCAATTGTTGTAGATGCTATCGGAATATAATGAGCTAGCAGTCATGCAATATGCATATTCAATAAGATAATGCACCAACACCCAATACTATTGGTACTGTTAATGTTACATGATCAGTATACCGATCTAATCATTGTTGAATTCATCTATGTTTACCTAAGAAACTTTGAAAATAATATATGTAGGTAGGTGCTTCTAAAGTACCACTTATAAACGATTAGATGTAAGTATGTTAAATTGTATTTGGAAGAAATGAAATTTAGTTAATGTAAAAGAGTTTTGCAATTGTATAGAAAAAACTGTTTATTAAGCTAAGAACACATTATTCTGAACGACCACAAGCACAACCCTCTACATTCAAAGAAATGTAAGTAATTTATTTGCGCAAAAAAAATATCCTTGCAATATTTTCCTGCTTTGCAAAACACTACGACAGACAAGCAAAGCAAACTATTTAGACGCAAACGTTTTAACTAAATGATTCACGTTACAATCTGTTATGAGATGCCATAAACACGAGAAAACGTTAAAGAGCAAACTGCTCACTAATTGAAATACCTACATTACAAAGAATGTTAAAGTACGTTTATTACAAACAGAGCTAAAACACTTTTAGGAATGCGGCAATCGTTGCTCGCTGCATAAAATAATTTCGCAAAAGCTTACAGTTTTACTGAACTATGTTCGTACCTCGCTGAAAGTTTTCCAACAAAACATTTCATATCTCGCTAACTGAAATTAAAAATCATCTGGCTAGCCTTTTCCCAACTATCTTGGGATCGACTTCCAGTCTAACCGGACCAATGTTTTACAAGGAGCGACTGCCTGTCTGACCTCATAACCGGGCATCCCAATAACCCTTGGTGAGAATGGTTGTCAGATTACTGGCTCGTGCACACCCGTAACGACTGCCAAAGATGTTCAATGACAGCCAGGACCAACTGCTTAACGTGCCCTCTGAAACACAGACATTGGTGTCCATGATATACTTACTTAGAAAGTACATACAAACTTAGAAAAGTGGCATTGGTATTTTGCCTGACCTGGAATCGAACACACTCATACTTGAAAGGTTGTTTGTCACTACGTCACGATATTTATTGAACTGAAATTAAAAATCAATTAGCATTTTTATTGTTTGAACATTTAGGTTTTCAATAAATGACAATCAGAGCGATTGTAAATCTAAAATTAACATTGTACATTTTCATTTGTGTCACAATGGCAATGAATTGACGACACACAATTACTGTCGAGCCCCGATGAAAGATTATTCGTGGCGATTCCAATAAATTACGATTGAATTTATTCATCTGTTTTATAGTTTTCAATGTGAAATGAGACAAAAGGGTGGTAAACGGGTTTTTTGCGATCGTAACACTGATTAAGTGTTGGGCTTCCTATGTTTTATGATGATTTATTTATTTTCACAGAAATAAGACCCTGTTTTTATTTTAATCACTTCATAGTATAAAACAAAGTCGCTTTTTCTGTCCCTATGTCCCTTTGTACGCTTAAATCTTCAACACTACGCAACCGATTTTCATGCGGTTTTTTTAATAGATAGAGTGATTAAAGAGGAAGGTTTATATGTATAATAACATACATTAAATAGTGGGGAAATACTGTTATCCCGTGCAAAGCCGAAGCGGGTCGCTAGTGTATAATAATTAAAACATACCTTCTCGTCAATTAAACTGAAATATAAGCGCGAAGTCGATATGAAACCTCACTCCCTTTCACTTATGTGTTCGTTAACTTATTTTAATCCAATATTCTATAGGTTACTTTTTATTTACAGTTTCATACACAAAAAAGATATAAAACTAAATAAAATCAATAACCAGACTAATCTATTTATAAGAACAACGTGCTAAATATAATTTAAATAGACAGGTTTATAAATAGGAGCTGTTAACAGTTAATGATAGCTCAAACAAAGTGGCTGGCATTTAGTCCGCTAATGGGTATTTTTCGTACAACATTTAGAATGTGGGTTGGGCCATAAAGTCCGCGGACACGGACGCCAGTTAACAACTACTTACAGAGAAGACATTTAAAAATGCAGTGCCTTTTTCACTTAGCTTTATGGAGACTGGGAAAGAACACTGGATTGTTATTCCAAGGACCTTGGATTTTAATGTCTTGCTAAATAAAAACGAATTGGAAACTATAACTATAACCGTCTTACCACAAAAACTTTTAAACGTCAGTTTAAGACTTGTCTAAAAAATGTCAAATTATGACGTTGACATATGGTTCATTTTGCAGCCAAAATTTTTTTAGACAAGTGTAAAACAGGTGGTTAAGTTTTTGTAGTAAGGCCATAAAAGTTTAAGTAAAGTGTTTTTTTTTTTTAAGTACAGTTTTACTGATTTAAGGATTCCAGGGGCAGTACACCTAACTCCCCAAAACCTAAAACTAAACGCAAATGCTTATCTAACAATAGCAGACCAGTACTTTTCTTTAACTACAACGAAAAATAAGGAAACATTCGTTTATGAACTTCCAAAAGAAAATTCCCGGCAATCCAATCTCAAATACCATACTGATATAACAAAAGTTGGTTCCGCACAAATGCAATCACAAGAGTTAGCGAGTTGTGTCATGTTGACGCTGGATCTATCAGACAGGGAGCGGTCACGCGGTCGAGCGTTCACGCGGCTAGTTTAGCGTTCTTTGTGTCATATAACGTTATATAGATATACTCATACAGGAGGCATTCTGACCGCGTCGGTCAAGTAGAAGTAGTAGTAGTAGGGCTCGAACGCAGAACGCTCGACCGCGTTACCGCTCTCTGTCTTATAGATCCCTTAGTGGCCACAAAGTGACTCATCATTAGCTAAGTGGGATCTCGCACCGCGCCCTGCACATAACGTTGGCATGGTGTTTACACCCTGCATGGTAAAACTGTCGAATCACCACACTACTCATATTTGATAGGAGTTTTTGGTAAAGGAGGATATGAAAGGAAAAATTCAGTCTTATACTATTGATACGAGAAATGTGAAATTTAAAAGGCGTGTAAGTATTCGAAAAAAGGTTTCAAAGCTTAGCGAAAATCAAAAAAGGATTTTTTTAAATACTAGACCCAATTCAGTGTTTAAAATTTGCCATGATGGTCTCCACTTCTGAACAAACATTTAATTTTAAACGACAACGACCCGTGTTTAGTAATTAAATAATTGACTAATTACACCAGCTAATTCTAGTAAAGAATAATAAATTAAATTGACGTCTAAAATAATCTGTGCAACATCAATAGTGCCGCAATAACACGAATATCGAGCAGTTAACAGAATCGTTGGCACGTATGAGCACGACAATTAATATTATTGATTCACGATATTGATCCCTATAAGCCTGTTATTAATGGCTAATTTCAAATGGCACGGGTAGGCTTGGGCGTTTAATGTGTTTAGTTAATGTTTGCACATAGTTATTAGGTAATACCAATAACACATAATGTTTTGTTTCAGGTGTGTGAGGACTAGCGTATGTAAACTGAGCATGACATAAACAACACGGGCGCCTGGTGAACGTGAGTTATTTTGATATCAATCATAAAAAAATCTTAGTTTAATCATTGACGAAAAACATCTCGCCAAATGATAAGTAAATTGGATACTACGATGTGCGACTACCACTAACTAGGTACTAGGAGGGACGTGCTAAAGTCAAGTACTCAATTCAATAATCATGCACATAACAATGATTGTCCACTGTCTACAAGACCAGCTTCTCGTCAAGTATGTTTCACCCAAATGGCCTTACTACAAAAACTTAACCACCTGTTTTACACTTGTCTAAATAAATTGTGGCTGCAAAATGAACCATATGTCAACGTCATAATTTGACATTTTTTTAGACAAGTCTTAAACTGACGTTTAAAAGTTTTTGTGGTAAGACGGTAAATTTTTTATAGTTTTTCCAATTCTTCGAAATCATTAAAGCGTTCTCTCTCTGATGCTATCCTGTTCATTAGCAGAGCAGTTCATTGTCTGCCCACTTATCTCTCCTGCCAGCTACGTATAGGTACCCTTGCTGCCAGGCACAGTTACCTGGCACTGCAGGAAAGAACTCATTTTAATTCCAAGCTGTCCCCGCGCCGCAATAAATAATCGTGGACCATAAAAAAGCTAAAAACTGTTGAACCGTTTCGTTTCATTTAAATACAGAAACTTTATTTCACGGAACAGCGGATATGGTCGAAAATCGTACTATTTCTATTGCGAATGCGAAACTATATTTAAATGTACGTACTGAACATCGCAGTTTCATTTAAAAGGGTTATTGAAACGCAACTATTTTTAAATGCGGGCAATTCTGTTAAATCGAATTGAAGCTACCGTTTTGTAAACCGATAAAGAATGTTCTGTTCTATTTATTGCAAATCCATACTTTCAAATACCAATTCACTATACAATAAAGTGATCGATTAAGCACCTATCTAACTTTTAAATCGGAACTATGAAAGGCTTATTCAATTAAACCATTGTTAAAAAAAGCCACATAAAACTTAATAAGCCAATATTTTCCGATTACTGGCTATACAATCAAAGACTATTTGTATCCAAAAGCAACAAAATAGTAATAATTCGACACCAAACGTTGGTGCATGAACCTCATTCAAGTTGATAGCAGCGTCGCGAACGCAGTAAAATAACATTTTACTGAACACAAAGTTATGCGGGCAAAAGTTGCACCCATTGTGGATGTAGAATAATAAATTATTTATTCAGAATGAAAAGTAACCTGAACTGTGAAGTTCCTACATACCTGGGTACGTATTAGACTACCCACTTTAGATTAAACAGTCTTCCGAAAGTTGACCCGAATGTTGGTATTTTTTTTTTAATATTGATTCCAATCAAAGTAAGTCGTTCTGATACCGGCTTAATATCTCATATTATTATGTGCAATGTGCGTACGATTCATCATCATACTTATTTATGAGCCGAAACAAACCATCGGCCGACTAAAAGTTTGCAGTAAGGTAAGTACTCTTAGGCGTCATAACGTTTTGACCGGGTTTTGTTTATGACCATAATGACCACAATTTATGCGCGTATGCATATTGCATAAATTGCGGATATTAGCTGCTGGTGCTGTGGCCGTAATTAGGATATATTACTGTTTCAGTTTAATTGAAACTCGTAATTTCAGTAATTGGTTAGTATTTTAAGGCATTTATATGCTTAATTACTTCTTCTAAATAATCAAATCTTTCTAAGTTGAGAGCATTAAAATTATAAGCAGTGTTCTTTAAGACTTAAATTGTTTTTCTCTTCGATTGGTGACCTAGCAGAAATGAAAGGCTAATAAAAACTCTTTCACGGTTTCAAACAAGACAGGTGTTATTTTATAAAACCGTATTTTTATTACGGTTCAACTCGTGTCTTGTTTCCGATACACTTTATGTTTTGAAAAGGATTTGCGTCACACGAAGAGTTTGCGATTCCCAAGTGACAGGTGCTGCCTATTCCATGTTCAGGATCCTCCAGAACGTGCATAAAATATATTATTAAATCTGTAGACCAATATTTTAAAGTAAACGTGTAAACAGGAATTTCAATTGGGATGTACTGAGGCGAGACCGCTGTAACTATATCAGTGCTGGCATGGCATCAGTCAGTCAGAAAAAATATTAATTAACAAAGCTAATAAAGATAAATGTCCCCAATTAAATAACATCAAATACAGTGTTTACAAGTCGAGTGACATGTTGACGTAGGTACTAAAATATTTTCTCCGGTAAGTATTTCCGTTCGTCATGTCTGACGCACAGAATGTGAAAGAAAACAGGAAAATCGCGTGAAAGATACTGCACATTAGCCAATAAGATTTAACGAAACTAGTTTAGGTTTTTTAAATAAATTGTATCGA
Source organism: Helicoverpa assulta (assembly GCA_963856015.1). Lineage (NCBI taxonomy): Eukaryota > Metazoa > Arthropoda > Insecta > Lepidoptera > Noctuidae > Helicoverpa > Helicoverpa assulta. The sequence continues at coordinate 5,544,375 of CAWLCW010000008.1, forward strand.
GTAACCGTTGGCCGAGTTCTTGTAAATTTTTTATGGGTTACCCGGCTCGGCGCGACTAATAAATCGGGCCGGGGCCGCAGGAGGCTGTTTGTTCCCGCCTCTGTCCCGGGTCCGGGATTCGTGTCCCGGCCGGGCCATTAAGCACACCCGCTACACGGTCACAATCTTGTTTTCCAATATGTATCGAACACCTATAGGTACATAGATGTTTTTATTGGGACTAATCTTCGAACAACCACGTCTCAGTGTTATGTTGCAAACATTGCACGACTTTCTCATATACTTTTTGAGCTTTAAAGTACAATACAATATTATTTAAGTATATAAGCTAAGCGTTTACCTTGTATTCAATTATTCTCTGGAAAATTAAACATTCATAAAATAAAATGTAAAAGCAGCAGGGATTCATTGCTTTCGAGAACATAAAGAAGTTAGTACCATGGAATAGCCAAATTAGAGTTCCTAATTCAGCTTCATAGTTTCACAGGGCACAATGAACACGTTAGTTGAAAGAATTGGATTAGAATACCGTAAGTGCAGTGGTTAAAGTGAATAAAGGGTGGTAGGTAATCCATTTTCCCCGTAATCCATTTCCCGGCTTGACGGTCGCAACCCGAGCGGTCAGATAAGCCGTGAACATACTTTTATGGGAACAGCCGCATATTGTAGCACGTTTTATAATCTACCACACCTTCAAATATTTTTTAGAAATATTTTTCATTTATGAGAAGTGTATTTTTCGTTTCGTAATCTGTTTTAAAATTTAACCGTGTTTGTAGCAACTGAAAAAAAAATCATAGGAGTTTCTTTCTTCGATTGTGGCTTAAATCAAATTGTGCAACTAAAATATAAAGTACCTGAACTAAAACAGAAAGTGAACCGATAAACTGTTAAAACACTTACTAGTTGATTACTCAGGATAATATGTTAAGCATGTAAGTGGGTAATGCGCCGAAAACATTAAATATGTAATTTGAATTCAACTCTAATAGAGTATGTGTAAATACATGTTTTATAGTATTGAAAGTGTTGGCAACAAGTTGGTGATCCACGGCACAAAACACAAACATGATTCATCATCATCATCATCATCTCAGCCATAGGACGTCCACTGCTGAACATAGGCCTCCCCCTTAGATCTCCACAGATACCTGTTGGAGGCGACCTGCATCCAGCGTCTTCGGGCGACCTTTATAAGGTCGTCTGTCCACCTTGTTGAGGGACGTCCTACGCTGCGCTTGCTAGTCCGTGGTCTCCACTCAAGCCCTTTTCGGACATGATTAGCTACAATTAAATCTTTGGTAATCATAGATAACAATAGGGCTGTGTATCACCTCTACCTAATAGTGTTTTAATTATACATATACCTTGCAATTTAATGTATAAAAGTAACATACTTATTGGAAAAATTAAAATACGATAATTGAAAATTACTCCTGTCAATTAAAATTACGTGTACGCATGTAGGTTTGTTTTATATTACGCGATCGAAATTCCATTTTCGAGTAATACCATAGCCCATCAAATAAACAAATACATTAAATTTACAGCCACGTACAAACATAAACATATGTATTATATCTGCATACACATATAAAACAGAACATCAAAATTTCGTTTTTACGTCTCACTCTACAGTCGCTATTTATACGAACATTATAGTAGGTAGTACGCAAAATGTGTTATAAGATCTTTATATACATATATATGTTTATATATCAAACGTAATAGAATTCCAGTGAGTCCTCCGATGTTATTATTGGTTCTCCCGGGGGATATTTCAGGATCTGACGCGGCGACATTTCTCTTCATTGAAAGTGTTGACGACGCCTCTGATGACATTTTGATACCCCTTTTTGTAGAAATACTGAAATAACTATCATTGTTGACAGACCGGTGGTTTTCGTGCAAAAGAAACTGTTTCGAAAACAAAAAAAACAAGTTGGTATCTTCTTCTATACTGACGTGATCATGTCCAAAATTACTGAATAAGCTCCGAAATTACTATGAACTAATCAAACCTTACGTTGGAACTAAAAGCTTACCTTTCTGACCTGCTATATGGAAGCATCATATTCCTAAAAGGAAAATTCAACATCCACCAAACTTTGTACTTTCTACATCATAGCTACATAATACATATGAACAACTTTTCCTAACTCTAAAAATGTTTGATTCAGAACTGCAATACTAGCGCTATCAAAATGTATGGGACACGTATTTATTTTTATATACCAAAAGTTAGTTCCATATTAAAAAGTTATTCATATTTATGAGCAATATGTTCCGATAAAGTTAGTGCGGGTATTTTGGAGAGACTTTATTTGAGTATTTCGGATTGAAAATTTCAATAAAACTTGAATGTACACGCCAAAATTGATTGGTGTTATTTAATCCTAAATGTGTTTTTATACTGTACATATACTTACTTCGTAATCGACAACATTTTTGGCTAGAAAATAGTTCACAGATGATATTATATTGTTTTCCATACAGTTTTCATTTCTCCATGATAGATGGCACATAAGATGTCGGTAACTTAATGCCCCTTCGGAAAATCAAAATAAACGGTGGCGCTCCTTCCCTTCCCATCGGTTAGTTCAATTGAATGGATACTAATGCACTTAAGAGTCAACTCAAAGAGTATAGAATAACATTAACTGAATAATTATAATTGTTATAAAGTTATATAATAGCTGGCCAGTCTTATAGTGCAAGTAGTTGTTGTTTCATGTAAGCACATCTTCAAAAGTGTCACAAGTATCAAACAAAATTATTACACGCAATCAGATTTACATCAAATGATTAAACTCCACTTTTCACAAGGCAAAGTACAATACCACAACATTTTATTATAACGCTTTTCAATTTCCTCTTAACACTCGACCGAGCACTGCAATTGAAATTGCACTTTAATTATCTACAGAATCTTCCGGAGTAGCGGTGCAGCACCGTTTTCAAACAAATTGATGAAATATTGCACCCTACAGGAATTTATTTCAGCTGAAAATTGTACCAAGAAAATTCTGTAGAATTAACAATATTTTGTGGCGCATTAATTACAGAGCTGGCTTGCTTTGAAGTCAAGTTGTGTTGCCAGCAATGTCAGGACTTGTGTTAATAGAATTTAGGAATTGCAATCGTTATGGCAACGAAATTGCAATAGATTTATTTACTATCTAAGTCAATTTCATGGTTAATCGCATTTTTAATGGAACCAGATAATGCTCGAAAAATTTAGTTTTACTTATCAAACAAACAAAGTGAATCGTACATAAACACTTCCCTATCATCCGAACTATATTTTATCATGCAGATCAGTTGTTTACACTGACGAAATCACGCTATAAATGTTAGTGCCTCGTGTAAAATTCTAATAGCGCACAATTATCATGCGTCAGTGCTGTTGATTGCATATGTCACTCACACAGGCAGTGCACTATGCAATTAGGCTGCAGCTGTCTATTTGTAGTCAGTAGCTTCTGTAAGCACTTAATTGTTATTCAGGTGTTGCATTCCGAGTTTGCTGATTTCTCTTCTATGTAGGATGGTTATTTATTCAGGAAATTTTGGTTAAAGTAGAGCTTCTACCAACGTTAAATGTACTACTATGTTGCAACTTTGGATACCATGACGCTTAACGGTTACATGAGAGATTACGTCAGATAGGAAAGAAGAAGACGACATGCTGATAAATGATAGTGCTATGTGTTCATGGCACGTAGGAGTACACATATACAATACGACAAAAAAGGGAAAGAAAAACAGGATTCAAATGAGATCAAAAACCACCGCAAAATATCTCCACGTAAAGACCCATATTCTAATATCTATTTTGGGTGTTTATCGCATCTTACATTTTATAATATTCGTGCCTTTCCCCAACGTTACAAGTTTTCCTTGTTTGTCAATTTTCTATTACCCAATATTGGCAGCGGGGTGAACGGTTCAAGTCGCAAACTGAATTTGTTTTAAATTGTCTCTCTTTCCGTGGATGCTGCATATCAATGAGACAGAGATACATAACGTAGACTTTGGAGTGACATTCGGATAAGTAATTAACTCTTTAGTTAAATGGTAGGTAGAAAAACTGCATTCATGGATTTCAAACAGTTGCGAGTAAATCCGTTGAAAAGATCTTTGATAGATATACGGTTTCCTACTAAACAGCAAAATAACATATACAATATTTTGATCCAGATAAATTTACCATATCTCAAAGTACAATTTAAATCACAAAAACCGCCCAATTTGTACCCCATTTCCAAAATATTTGACTGCAAGTTGGTAACGAGCCAGTTACCGCTGTTAGGCAGCACGATCCGACCACTAGGCGGCTCAAGAGCTCGCTTCTAAGTCCGTGGCTAATGACTTGCGGCTCACATCCAGACTCCGGATATCTACGTACGTATGTATATGTGTACATTGAGACTGCTGGTAGATTTTGGGCACAAATAATTAGGTAGTATATCAAGATGAGATCGTATCGTGTAGCTCGAAAGAGCTTATTGATTGAGATCTGTAATGAACAATGTGTTGATTGATTATTCTTGCTAGAGATATGAAACTTCATTGAGTAAAGCTCCTTCTCATTCTATGAGCCTCATACTGATTTGACCCCTTAACACTTAAAAATATTTAAGTCATAATATAAAAGGTGAGTTCATAATCACTATCTGCCTTTTGACGTCCTCCTTAACGGGCGACAAACCATCCCGGTTGGACAGCCCACACACATCCATCCCAACTAAGTATCTAGTGCCATTCATTTTCTCCAATTGTACATTGAGTATATATTAAGAAAGGAAATAATGTTTAACAGACTAATCAACATTCGTTACAACCAACTTAGTAAATTGAACTTACACTGAAAATAATAAATATTGAAATGAAACAACTTTTACGGAACATTTCTTGTTTATTATACGTATCTCGGTCATTTTCTCCGTCGTTTCGAACGATTTGCAACGTTCATGATCATGGGGAGACACTTTTTTATGATTATATTTGGATATGGGTTGAGTAATATCAGAAATTATTATTTTGACATATTTTTTATGAAACATTTTATTGATTTACGCTAATTTAGCGAGGCTCTTCATGCTTCACGGTTCACGTAACCGCAAACTTATTTTACCCAGAAAATTGGGACGATCTCTTCGGGATATAAAACAACACATTCAAACTTGTGTCGGTCAGTCCCTCGAGTCAAACATCCTCAAAGTTTAAATGAAAAATGCCGTCAAAATGTTTTTATGCATAAACAACACTGAAAATTGAATGCGCTCACCTCGTGGCGGCTTTATTTGAACATTAGTCACACGACGGAGCACTCGGCTCTATTAACGTCGCTTGAGACTTCAAACTAATGATCTGGAATCGAGATGTGAAATCGAATGCACTTACACCAGGATTATGTTATCGAACTGCAATTCCACAGTCTGAATTTGAAACGTTCAGCTTGATGGCATTACGAATGTTATTACAATAGTGATCCGAGATAAGTTTAAGATGAAGACGAGGGAGGACTCAGACAGGCTAACGATGTTGTTACTGAGCGCTGAGCAGCGAGCTCCACTGCACAACTCAGGGTAATGAACCGAGATTGAGCGGCTCTTGTACTCGTCTCCCTTCACAATATTTACCACAGCTGCCCACAGAATTAATTTAACAAACATTATTTAAACGAAGAATATTCTCATTCAGTTAACACTTTCAATAAATATTTTCTCTGACTTGAAAATGTGCTTACGTTGATTATCACCTCAAGCCTTGTACAATAAATAAACTATCATCTACTAGTTCTAAATAACCAAGCAAAAAGCGGTAAATAAATAACTATTTTACTAAAGTTGTTCGCATATTCAATGCAAAACTCGTCGGTGAAACAGGAAACAATGTTTCGCTAGCCTATGTTAGCACATCGTTTAATAGTGGAATATTTTTCATTTTTGTTGTACAAAGCGGAAAACGGGCGAGTTAGCCAAACTTTTAATTGACATACCTATAAACTTGTAACAAATTCTATGAACGTTTCACAAACAAATTGCACATTTGCACAGAAAAACTGGCACACAAAACGAGATAGGAAACCCTTGAACCACAAAAAAATAAAGTGTATTTTTATTACGCTCTGAGATACAAACACAAGGTATTATTAAATTTTTATAGACCTTTTTGTACGATTGTTTGTTTTTATGTGCTTTTCTAAATATTACATTTCCTTTGGTTTCCACCTTCAAGGCGGTCAACGTTGAGTCTTAATGTGAAATAGTGTTACGGAAAAATCCTCTTTAATTTTCTTTTCTATCTTTATGCATGCTCGCGTTTACGGCCATATTTGTCAAAAGAAAAGCGTGCTTCATACCTAATGTAAATTAGTAGCTTAGGCACTGCACGTAAGTTAGGAAGCTATGCCTAAACACAGAGCTAATCTATCGCATTCACGATCAGCGTGACAGTGAGGGCGCGTGCCTCGTCACGCGGCGTGAGTGGCACGCCGACGTGACGGCCATGACACGGACCCAGCGATTGTTCGATGCCGTCGCATACACACGCGAATGCATTCTAGAGCCATTCACTATTTGAATAGGTAGGTACTCATATTGACAGTCTAGCTACAATGATTAAAATTCCTTCTTTAAATTCTCCGTTATTACCACGTAAACTGGAATAGATAACACGCCAATAGCATACGAAGTCTCATTACTGAAATAAACACACATTCCAATTATGTCCTAGTTTTGTTTTTCTTGTGTATTGCAAAACTAACTAAAATACTTAACTGAACGGACGTGGATGTTATTGAGTTAAAAAAATAACTCATTGTAATCGAGTATCGTTGCTGTTGAAAATCAAAGGCGAGAAATCTGATAAAGCAACATGTTATTGGATTTAACTTCCACCGGAGAATTGCGAGCGAAACTAAAAAAAAAAACAGTGCAAGTTTAATAACACGTGTGTTGCGAGATTTTCATATAAAACGACAAAAATAAAACAAGGGAAATTCAGGCGCATCCGCGTTAACTCGGTACGTAGCTTGTTACGTAAATTTCAACAATATACAAAGGTATTCTCGTAAATAAGGACACACACAAAGCGTAAAATGAAAGCAAAGGGAAGCACCGACATGATTTAGAGAGAGGTAGCTACATAATAATATTCAAGAAGCGGATTACCATAACTTAACGGAGAGATTGGCTCGGCCTACCGTGGATCATTATTTAAATCACTGGCTGCATGCAAATTACTCAGATATCGGATAAACATGAATTGAAAATTAAACAGCGGTAGATATTCAATCGCATTCCGGTTATCCGTAAAACAGTAAATAAATACCAATTCACGGTACTGTTGCTTTTTTTTAATAAGTAATGAAGGTGACCGTTCAATGAAATTAATGAAAATAATCCAAGAAACTGGAATAAAGCAATACATAGGTAATGCTCGAAAAAAAGGACCCGCCTGCTTAGTATTTTAATTAACCCTTTCTTTAACCCGTTAATCTTCAGCTACAAACTTAAACAGCTTCTTTCAATGTACCCAATTGGCTATATCGACTACGTTGAAAACTCGAATCGCCTTTTGACCCTCGATTCTTTTGTACTATCCCTCATCTACTCTTTCAATTTGAGACCACCACACAACCTTGTTTGAGGTCAATAAAGGCTTTTGTCGAGAGTTCTTTTGACTACACCTCGACCTGCTCATGTTAACTCTTTTGTAACCTCATTAATGGACGCTGAAATAATTAACAAAAGTTCTTTTAATCCAGTTTCAAAGGGTATTAACAGCTTAAATTGTACGTAAGCACGAAAACATATAAAAGACGGCAATATATTGTAAAGATAGACGCAACAATGAAATCACTTTCAAATACGTTGAAGATAAAGTTTTCAAGATTTCAATTAAGTCGAGTCGCGTTTTACTTTAAAAATCAGTCTGTAAAACTGTTGTTGCAGAGTATAAAGAGAGCTCAGTCGTATTCACAGTCGGGAAGCCCCATTTCAGATGAGACTCCCACGGAAAATGAATGTCGCTTACGGCTCACCTCGACGATATTACATTTTTTTCAAGAAAGCCTTTTATGATCGGGACAACGTAGTATTTTCTTAGTTTACATTTTAAGATTAATCGAGTATGTCCTTCTCATTTTTATAGGGATTCCTGCACATCTTATACAATTGCCTTTTTTATGGGAAATCATCAAATGTGAGACCGTGGGACGCCGGCTTAGAATTGCGCTCCCCCCAAATCATCCCGTGGGTGTCGTAAAAGGCGACTAAGGGACAAACCGGAGGTCGGGCAGCAGCGTCCTCCGCGTACTGCACACCCTCACTGCGATCGCCAACCCGCCTGCCAAGCGTGGCGATTAACGGCAAATACCCCCCAAATGATAGACACAGAAACCAGGCCCCCAGTCCCCGGCAGCTCCGCTATCCCTGGCGCGGGTAGCGGTCAAGGTAACGGCGGAGCAGGGGGTGCTAAGAATCTCCGGAAGAGATCCGGCTACCCACCCCCACGACGACTGGCCCTGGTAACACACAACATACGCACATTGAGGACTGACGAAAGGATCTGCGAGCTGGAAGAGGAGTTGAGCAAGTTACATTGGGACATTATAGGGTTATGCGAAGTCCGTAGAGAGGGAGAGGACACCGTAACCCTGAAGTCTGGTAACTTGCTCTACTACCGGGAGGGCGACCAAAAGTCCCAAGGTGGTGTCGGGTTTCTCGTTCACAGGTCCCTCGTAAACAACATAACAACCATCGACAGTGTGTCGAACAGGGTGATATACCTAATACTCAGAATATCTGAAAGATATTCGCTGAAGGTCATTCAGGTATACGCACCGACCTCGTCACACTCCGATGATGAGGTGGAGACTATGTATGAGGACGTAAGTAGGGCCATACATAGTTCCAAAACCCACTTCACTGTTGTTATGGGGGACTTTAACGCTAGGTTGGGCAAGAAAAGTGGTGATGAGTTGAGAGTGGGGCAATTTGGATATGGGCAACGGAACCCTAGGGGACAGAGGCTGGCCGACTTTCTGGAGAAAGAGGAATTCTTCATGATGAACTCTTTCTTCCAGAAGCCGCCTCACAGGAAATGGACCTGGTTGAGTCCCGATGGTTTCACGAGAAACGAGATAGACTTCTTCATGACCGACAAGAAACGGATATTCAGTGATGTCTCCGTGATCAACAGGGTAAAAACCGGTAGCGATCACCGAATCGTAAGAGCCTCGCTGAATATCAATGTTAAACTTGAAAGGTCCAGTCTGATGAAGTCTACGCTCCGACCTACTCGGTCCCATATTCAAAACCCGGAAAGCTTTCAACTCGAGCTCTCTAATCGCTTTGCTTGCCTCGAGAACTTAGTGTCAGTGGACGAGATCAACGACGGACTAGTGGAAACTGTCCGCACGGTAGGGTCTAAGTTTTTTAGACCCTGCCGTAAAGATAGACCTCAAAAACTAACCGATCAAACCTTAAACCTCATGGCTGAACGACGCTTGCTACAGTTGCAGTCTTCCCACGATGCGAAGTCATATAGGCAGCTCAATAGACGAATATCCAAGTCCTTGCGACACGATCTGCGTCTCTTTAATACGAATCGTGTTAAAGAGACCATACAGCGAAACCAAGGCTCCAAAGTGTTCGCAAAGGACAAGTCTATTGGGCAAAGCCAGATGACTAAGCTGAAACGGGAGGATGGCAGCATAGCGTCGACCAAGGCAGAGGTTTTAGGCGAGATCGAGAGGTTCTATGGACAGTTATACACTTCGGTCGCAAAGTCCGTTGACAACTTGGCAGGAGATCCAAGAGCCAAGCTGTCCCGACATTATACCGAAGATATCCCGGACATCAGTCTGTACGAGATTAGGATGGCCCTGAAGCAGCTTAAGAACAACAAGGCGCCGGGTGAGGACGGAATCACTTCAGAGCTTCTGAGAGCGGGTGGAACACCGGTACTTAAAGTCCTCCAGAAGCTCTTTAACTCCGTCCTGTCCGAGGGCAAAACGCCTGAAGCATGGAGCCGGGGTGGGGTGGTGTTGTTCTTCAAAAAAGGTGACAACAGCCTATTGAAGAACTACAGACCCATCACACTTCTAAGCCATGTTTATAAGCTGTTTTCAAGGGTTATCACGAACCGTCTCGAACACAGGCTTGATGACTTCCAGCCTCCCGAACAAGCCGGTTTCCGAAGAGGCTTTAGTACCATAGACCACATCCATACGCTGCGGCAAGTTATACAGAAGACCGAGGAGTATAACTTGCCATTATGCTTAGCGTTTGTGGACTATGAGAAAGCCTTCGATTCGGTGGAAACATGGGCGGTACTTGAGTCACTCCAACGATGCCATATTGACTATCGGTACATCGAGGTGTTGAAGTGTTTGTATGATAACGCCACCATGTCGGTCCGAGTACAGGAGCATAGCACGAAGCCGATTCCATTGAGAAGAGGCGTAAGACAGGGGGACGTTATCTCCCCGAAACTGTTTACCGCCGCAATGGAAGACGCCTTCAAGCTCCTGGAATGGCAAGGACTTGGCATCAACATCAACGGCGAATACATCACTCACCTTCGGTTTGCCGACGATATCGTAGTCATGGCAAAGTCGATGGAGGAACTCAGTATGATGCTCGAGGGCCTCGACCGAGTTTCACAACGGGTGGGCCTGAAAATGAACATGGACAAGACGAAAATTATGTCAAATGTCCATGTTGAGCCCACCCCAGTCTCTGTTGGAAGCTCGGTACTCGAAGTTGTTGACTCATATATCTACCTAGGACAAGTAGTCCAATTAGGTAGGTCCAACTTCGAGAAAGAGGTCAACCGCCGAATCCAACTCGGCTGGGCAGCGTTCGGGAAACTACGCAATGTCTTTTCGTCCGACATACCTCAGTGCCTCAAGACGAAAGTCTTCAACCAATGTGTGTTACCAGTGATGACTTACGGCACCGAAACGTGGTCTCTCACTATCGGCCTCATCTCAAAGCTCAAAGTCGCTCAACGAGGTATGGAGAGGGATATGCTCGGTGTTTCTCTACGTGATCGAATCCGAAATGAGGAGATCCGTAGACGAACCAAAGTCACCGATATAGCCCACCGGATTAGCAAGCTGAAATGGCAATGGGCAGGCCATATTGCTCGCAGAGCTGATGGCCGATGGGGCCGAAAAGTGCTGGAGTGGAGACCACGGACTAGCAAGCGCAGCGTAGGACGTCCACCAGCGAGGTGGACAGACGACCTTATAAAGGTCGCCGGAAGACGCTGGATGCAGGTCGCTTCCAACAGGTATCTGTGGAGATCAAAGGGGGAGGCCTATGTTCAGCAGTGGACGTCCTATGGCTGAGATGATGATGATGATCAAATGTGCCAGCCGTCTTGCGCAAGTCATCACTCCACCGTGCCTGAGGACGTCCTACACTACGTTTGCCGAGGCGTGGTCTCCACTCTAGGACTCGTTTACCCCAACGGTTATCGGTTCTTCGGCTAATATGGCCAGCCCACTGCGCAAGACGGCTGGCAGGAACTGGATGCGAGAAGCCGAAAATCGATCTCAGTGGCGTGCACTTGGAGAGGCCTATGTCCAGCAGTGGACTGCGATAGGCTGATGATGATGATGATGATCAAATGTGCGTGCAGCGTGAGGGAGTGTCTGGGAGGAGTGTGACTCTTACTGACTAAAACCCACCATATTCTTTCTTAAGCCCTTTAAGCACCAGGGCCGCGGTAACTCTTTCGAACAATCCCGCAGCCCGGTGTACAATATACCTTATAACTAGTGATCTTCAATGCTTTAATTTATGTTCATCCCACGGTGTACACGAGGTCCTCATCAATTTTCACCCGTAACCAGAGCCCAGAGCAACCAGTGCGTGTTACTAACATATCGGTTGCCGTAAACTATCCCGGCCGATGGAAGGTGACGATCAATCACAAGTTACGGTACAGTTAGAATAGCCGCACAGTGTAGACTAAACAGTTGGCCGACAGTTTACCCGATATTTGGCAAAAAAAAAATAAGAGAATCCTGATTCCTGGTCTGATACCAGCTATACACCTGATCTTTGTAATGTGCGTTCTTCCATACTTTTCATACTGATTTATGGGCTAAATCAAGTTATCAGCCGACTAAAAGTTTGCAGCGTGCTATCGTTTTAACTCGTTCATCGTCCTGTCTTCTACTGCTAACAAGCGAAGTAGTATGTGACTGAATCGCTAGAGAGCTGGCATTTGTACGAATGTGCCAAGTACTGTATTGTACTCGCCAGGAAATTAAACGTCACCATCTATCAATATTACACATTGCATTATCTAGAAATATGTTATTTCACACATATCCAATGTTCTGAAATTTTATTAGGTTTATAAATCGTGATAATACTAAAACAAATAGTATTTTAAATTGATCTTATGAGAAGACATAGTGTGCGTTCCAGAAATGTGAAGTAGTTAATTTACTTAATATTGTTAGTATTATATTTGTTTATCAAGTTGGTATTAAATAACCTCCAATTCATCACTTAAACCCATGTGTAGCGCGAGGATATTCCATGCAATGGTTATATAGTTAGGTACATAGAATATTCATTAATCTCGATTTCCGAACTGAACTCAGAACTCCGAGCTAGTTTTCGATCATCTCAGTTTATTCTTTTATTCATAGCCTTTCCACTGTCCGATGGACTATGAATAACGTAAAATTTCAGCTTTCAGGAGGTTAACTATACAGGTGAGAGGATGGGCTTCCCGCCAACTGAAATGAAGTTATTAGCTAAAGGGGCGTTGAGATCTTACAGCGATAGTGGCCATTAAATCACTATTTAGCTTGAAGAAGTCGCAAATATGTCGCGTATTTAATTAAATTCATGTTTTAACGGTTTAATAATTGACTTATTTGCATAGATAGCCGCCGTGGCCTATAATCGGCTAGGACGGTATGATCGTTATGAATTGACGATGAGAGCAGAACGTTGATGATGACTAAATAAAAGGGCCTTTATAACCAGAGATCTCATCATGAAAGAAGAATCTGATCTGGCTGATGATGTCCAATCTCCCATTTCTTGTACCTACTGGCATACAAGAAGTGAGGAAAAAAATGCATTTGGAAACAACCGAATTATTTTCAAAACACCTTCACGAGTAATCGATTTTATTTCGATTGCTAACTGCAAAAACATAAAATACTTACCATATAAAACGTCAAAAATATTCAAAAATAAAAAAGCTAGCTGCAGTCCGTAATCTCTTTAGACTGTGGCCATAAACATCCTACTAATGAATTCAGTAATTAACATTAATAGCCACCACGTTGAAAGTTTAATTTCCATTCATTTAGCAGGCTAGTTATTTAAGTTGGCATTGCAGAGGTTATCGTGGAAAATGCCTTAGTAGCTAAATTAAAGCCTAACAACTATAAAAAACTTTATATAAATATCGCGTGCAGGTTTTAAAAATCATATCCTGAATACCATACCTGAATAACAGCAATTAGATTTTCTGGTGTTTATTATTAACCACTTTATAAGTAGAATTAAAAATGAAAACATATATATCTATAGGTAAAAGAATAAACGATATGAGAGTAGTCCTTCACCGTCATAAAAATATTATGTCGACGCACGCTATTTTACGTCTGTACAGATTCCACTACCGAATTCATATTATAGTCCTAAAACAAACAGACAGACGATGCCTCTTTCCTGTTTTCATTAGCTCTCCAAACATTTTGAAACATGCAATATCAATGCAAAATGTTTTTTTTTGCCTCTCGAAGCCACTATTGCGTTCCGTTATAAAAACCTGCAGTCATTGTTTTGTTCAATATTCTGTAGTTTCATTTTATTTTCACTGACAAAAGTCCTCCTTCAATTACCCATTCTGAAATCTATTATGCACCAAAATTTTTCTAATATAATTGGTTGCCTGGAAAAGATCGCTTATAGCGATAAGACCGCCTATTATGATACCACTTTAATTTCTCTATAAGTTCTTAGATTAAAAATGTAAAAATTGGTGTACCTGATAAAGCATATCTATCTGTCTATAATAAGTCGTATCTTACATCATTCATACACTACCCGGGTGTCGGTTTCTCAACACATCGCCGACGCTCCCCACTTTCAACGGGTTTTTGATAAAGAAATCTCGGTGTTTTCACTCACGGCTAACACGCAAGTTATGGGGACTTAGGGGGAATGTTTTGTACATCTTATTTTTTCTGCTGTTTGCTTCCTCAAATAGTTTTTTCGTGTTATTTTCCTACTAAACGCCTCGGTTCCCTTTTGAGTTGTTTCGCGATTCTATAGACGTTTAAAGACAATATCAGTTCATAAATTGTTTAAATTATATTTAAGATTTCTTATTGTTTGTTCACATTCATACAGTATGTTGTAAAAAGTATATATTTCCACATAATAGGTTATTATATCCATACTCCTTTGATGTTTTCCAGCAGGCAATAGCCATTGGTATTTCCGCTTCGTCGAGTTTCACCACAGAATGGTAAGGGCCGTTGAATCGAGGAACCTAAAACGTAAGGGCAGATATAAATGTTAACAGCTAAAAATAAAACGTTTTACGTATATACATAACACTTCCCTAATAAACTCGAGAGAGTTCATAAAAAGTAATCATGCGCAATTATTATTATAGCTTCATTACGTCGGACGCAACTAATGTCAAATCAGGTAGGTATATTAAGCCGAAACAAAAGACATTAAAAGCTCGTATATGAGCTAGTTAGTTAATTTTTTCACAGTAAAATCATGGCGTTAAAACGAAACACATTAACGGAACATGGTTTAATAGCTTTTATGGGATCATAAAAAATATCAAGCGAAATAAACTGCGGCCCTAGGGAGCACAAATTGAATTAGATCCTGGCGTGGAGCCAGGACGAGGCTGCCCTTGACACACTATATCACTAATCTAGATTTAAAAGGACAATAACAATATTAAAGTGACAATAGTAGGTTGCACTAGAGCTTTCATACTAATTATAAAACTGCCAAAACTAAAATTAAGCCAAAGCTTTTGTTCTTGCTAGTTGCTTAATACTAACAGCCTCAATCCTTGGCTCATAGAAATAATTCAAAACTAAAACTATTAATGTAAAATTATTGTCATGTCAATTAGCAATTATTAGTGAAAAAATACATCTAATTATAATATTTACACAGAACAATTTAATAAAAAATCCTGCCGTGAAATCACTTTAAAACTCTCCAAATAGCTTACCTAAATATTTTTGCAGGTGGCTGTAAATATCGCACACATCTATACCAAACAAACGCTCTAAATTTATGTTAGCGCAAAACAGCACAAAGTTTAACAATAAAGGCACATAACAGTGTGACCGTGAGATCTTAAGCGGAATCGTCTTGAACGAGAGCTCGTACAGAAGTGCTCCGGAGGTAACAAACTTGCCGAATGGCTTCCTAGTACAACGTAGCGGTGTTGTAATAAATCCTCACTTACCTAATTAATGCTATAAATCCGTCCCGGAATTCCAGGTGGGGCTTGTCGCAATCCCACTGCAGACCGCTGCACTGTACAAACTATACTTTATTTAATATTTTATTTCGCTCTGCGACGATTGTTGTTTTAAAAGGGGTTCGGGGTTTTGTTGAATTATTTTTGCAGGAATTTTCAACTGTTCCTTTTTTGAAACGAATAAGGCGGCTTACGCTTTCATAGTTCTTCTACTTAAATTATTTTTAACGAAAATATTTAAAGATGTTTCTGTTCCAGAAAGATAAAACTGCTAAGATTATTCTATACAATGAAATTAAAACACGAGCATTTACTTCCATTTTAAAACATCTGAAGTCCTCGAGCATTGCAGTCAACTCCAT
Source organism: Helicoverpa assulta (assembly GCA_963856015.1). Taxonomy (NCBI): domain Eukaryota; kingdom Metazoa; phylum Arthropoda; class Insecta; order Lepidoptera; family Noctuidae; genus Helicoverpa; species Helicoverpa assulta. The sequence continues at coordinate 5,560,250 of CAWLCW010000008.1, forward strand.
TTAATAGCCTTCTGGACTGCCTTGCTAAGTTTGCTCTACTTAAAAGCTAATTATAAGAAACATGTTTAAGGCTTGAAATTGGGAGATCTGGGCGCTTCCCCCGGCTTTAGTCCATTGCACGTCATTAATCTGAGCCGGGTGCAACAACTTTTCGCTTGGAAAGTTTTGCTCCTTGTTTTACCGGAAGACACTTGACTTAAGTCGTTTGACTACGGTTTAAACTTTTGTTGAGGAAGAAAAACTTATTGCTTCGATAACTTCGAGCTGTGTAGATACTACTGGAAATGTAGGGTGCTCAAGCGTAGCCTTAGCCGTACTATTAGCGTTCTCTGCTCTAGTTCATGTGAAAAAGGAAGAAATATTAGCAGTATCCCTGCCAAATGTGCACGGGGCCGCACGACGCCAGCCAGCCTACGGGCATGCTGCCCAAGCCATAAGCCATGTCTAGTAATTTACGCAGCCGTAATTCTTAAAGACATTTATTTTAGATTTATTTACTATCTGGTAAGCGCATTTGATACGTTGTAATGATCGACTGATCTCAATATTCTGGTAATAAAAACGCAATCTATCTAAAAATCGAATCGAGAGAGCAGTTGAAATAATAGTTAAAAGAAGTCGTAAAGTTTTCGCAGAGAAAATGTATAAAGTAGTATGCGCGAGAGTTGGCGCCTATCCAACACCCCATGGTATTGACGGGCCACATCAGCGAAAACAATTAACAAAGGTATCCATTACATTGCATTGTACTTATTTAAGAAAATGAAATTATTTTCGCTTTCGCACTTGGACATAACACGCATAAACTGTAGCTAACGCAAATTCTCACATTACATTTCAAAAAAATACCTAAAAACAGCAGTTTGCTTTCGAGTTTTTTCACAATAGTTGAAAGAGGCAGTAAAAAGAATCAAGAGGCGTAGAGTGCAGAACAATGTGAGGTTGCACTGGCAGCTATTTTTCAAGCGAATGCACGTCGGCTGCGGTCGGGTCGCCACTGTGGCGGCCTGCGAAGCGACCGGACCGCACGCATTGCGGTCTGTTTTGTTTCTTTTCACCGCATAAAATTGAAAATTCAGCTCCAACAAGACCAGTTACGCCAGTAAATGCCACTTTATTTCGACTTGCTGAACGAAATTCCGAATATTCAGTTGGATTCCGCTCGGGTACAATTGCATTTAAGATAATTAGTAATTTACACTGCAGTATTTTCAGTTTACGAAGTCAGTCATGAGTTAATTACGTTTTCATAAAATATGACTCATCTTCACATAGCAGCCCACGTAGATGGAAAACATTGAAATGAAGTCATAACATCATCTGTTGCCTTTTCTACAGTGATGGGGCGGATTCCGCGCACGCGGCGCAGCGGAGCGGCAGGCGGCGCGCGCGCAGGCGGGCCGGAGGGCGCGGCGGGCGCGGCGGCGTAGCGCGGCGCGGTGGCGGGTGCGCGCGCGTCGGCGCCGGCGCATGCACGCCACCGGCCACACGGACCGCTCGGGCGGCGGCGGCGGCGGCGGCTCCTGGCGCCTCCCGCCCGACGAGACCCTGCAAGTCGCCGACCCCAAGTCCGCCAAGGAAGAGGTGATTTCATTACTCTTAAATAATATACTTGACCAACTGACTTTTTCCATAAAGCATCAGAGTAGGTACTTCACATGAATATGTTAATTATTTAAATATTGCGTTTAAAAGAAGTGGTTTTATATATTCTTAGTTCGAACCACGATTTTGCAGTTTCTTGCCATTTTCTTCGGACACCATACTTCATAGCTTTCAATTTTAAGTAGATTCTAAAACCCAGAAAGGAAATAAATCAAAGAACTTTAAAATGTAGAATTCATGAAAAACAATATTCAACGTTCAAAGGGCAATCGAAGTTATACAGCCTTCGTCGGCGGAATCGTCGTAATATCGCGTCATTGAACCCGACACCTTCCGGCATCATAAATCAAATTCCCGTTTCTTCATCTATTTTTAGCGACGTTCGAGATTGTTGACGAATGTCATTTCACTTTGCCACACCTCCGCCACCCTCTTCGACGATTCTTTAAACGATTTCTTTTTCCAGGACTTATACCAAGGAGATGGCCACAACTGGCGGAGCATCATATTTTCTTTGATGGTCATCAGTTTTGTCATAGCTGGTATAGTCACAGCTATTTATCTATTGGGGTGAGTGCCCTGACGGTCTTTTATTGTTCATGTTCCACTTTATCATTTCTTGAGAAACACTTTGTTATAATAAATGACTTAAGTATGCGCAACAAACAGTTTCTTTGAAGATAAAGTTAACTCTTCTATTGTCTTCGTTTAAACTGAAAAGTAAAAGGACAATACAATTTAACATTGTGGCTCAGGTATGTGGACGAGTTACTGTACTGGTCGGGTCGTCGCATGCGCCTGGACGAGTTCCTGCACGGGGACCTGACGGGCGAGCGGCTGCCGACCACGTGGGTGAGCTCTCACCAGCTCGTGTACCAAGCCGACGACGGCGGCTTGCTGGCGCTCGATACCTTCAACAACACGCTCTCTGTTCTCGTCACCAATCATACATTAGTAAGTTACACTTTATACTTCATGAACACTATACACTTTTGTTTTTTGTCCAAATGCTAGCACTTCAAGAAACAAGATATAACATTTTTATTCACACCTCTGTTCTCATGTTAGTACTCCAAGTTCTGTAAGTGCGGACGGTATTACTTCGATGCTCTTTACTGTAAAATTTATGGCGACATCCCCGATTCTCCATAATGGCGTTATTATGCTGCGGGTAGCGGGCTTTGGGGAATGAAAATTTGAGTATGCCGCCGACTTTAAAGAGGATATTTCGCATTATGAAGAAATGAAGACATTTACGAATATTACTGGAATATAAAGGCAGAATTTGTCAGTTCAGCTATACAGTTGAGTGTGTGCTCGACCTTTACCGTGTCGGGCACTTACGGAGTCAGTGCGCGTCCCGCACGCTCTATTATTACATCAACACTCGCTGCTGAAAGCTTCGCTCGGACCGCACTATGGCCGCGTGACCGCAACTCACCCCTCGTCCGCAAAGTATATTTTACGCTAACCCTAAGAGGTTTTTCACAGACTCCACTCGGACTTTTGTTTTACTTAAAACAATGCATCCTTTTACTTGAATACCTTTTAGTAGTTCCTAAGTTAATTATTTAAACGAACGTTACAATTTGATCACAGAGGCAGCTAAATGTGCGAGGCTACCAGTGCTCTCCGAACTTGCGCTACGTCCTCTTTCAACACAATATCAAAGAGGTAAATACATTTTTTATTCCATAAACGACAGAATGTTACCATGTCAGCACCTCATTTGGACATTGTTTCTTAACTTTGATAACTTTGCAGGTTTACCGACGGACGTTTACTGCGCACTACACCGTTTATGACGTCACAAATGAGTGAGTGCCTTTTGATATTTGATGTTAGAATGTCATAAGCATCACAGTTAAAGGCGCCCCGAAGTTCCTATAATTTTCCGACTGAAAATTAAATTTCGCGTCCTCAATTGGTTTTCAGTCAGCGCACCTAGGAGTGGCGTTTTGTTTGGCATATCAGAGGACGTCCAGTCCTTCAATTTGAATTTTTGGCTGAATATTATTCGCTGAGCTATTGCATAAATAGCGGCGTGCTGTGTAAAGTATAACAAATGTGAGAGACGCTCACTGCATACCTTCGTCTCCCCTGCTAGAATATAAAATATCTGCACGATCTCAATTTGTTTCCTCTGCACATTCATCTGTTTCGACTGGAATTTCTAAGGTGTCTATAATATTTCTTGCCGGCATTGAATACATTTAAGAATTGAAAAGATCCATAGAACACAAATCAAACAAATTAGGTATAAGTATGCCTAATTTCATTATGTTGATAAACTATTATTTTAATTATTGACAATTTAGTCATTCGAGAAATATAAGTACTTATTTAGTTAAATGACAAGACTGAACACTAAAAACAATTTAAAACTCATATTTCATGGAACATTACCTCAAAAAAGTTTTAAAAGCGTATCCGCAGGCAAACTAGCTTTAAAAAGCCGATATTAAAGAGACTCGTTTCTCCTCAGTTTGTTTTCTCTTTTAAAATCATATCTCTTTTGCGAATTCTCTTTCCCCGGTCGTCTCGCGGGTGAAGAAATCGATTTGACGATAGGTACGTGAATGCGATTTCCAATTTATTTCAAAATTTGCGAGAGGAATTTTAATGCGGTAGGGGAAGGCAGCATTTGGGTAGGGGGAGGTAATACTTTACGGCTTCCAATGACCGTCTCGGAAACTTACTGCAGCGCTGAGAAATTCAGATACACTTTTAAGTTTGAACTTTAAACTAGTTCTTGTTACGTAGTAGGAATATGTTGAGATTATTTTTTGCCAAACAAGCCACTTGTTGCCGAGGTACCTTGCGGGAACTCATATCGTAACGACGTTCGCCCCTCTATTTTCGGGTCGTTTCCTTTGTGTGCTTTCGAATCCGAACGAAACCATTTATTGTAAGCGGTATGGGATCTTTGTAACTTTGAACACACTTGGATTACAATAGAGAGAAAAATTATATCCGTTACTTATCCAATATTTTTATTTTATCTAGAAACGTAGGTAGTGTGTGAAACGTGAGTTTAATTAATAACTCTAAATAGAAAAACATACTGTAGATATTTCCATCGGTTGCAGACAAATTAATTACTAAGAACAATTATAAATTCCAAGGTAGGTAAGTACCTATTGTAGGAAGCCGGAATTCCGAATAGATTAATTAGTTCTTGCAGAAAATGCAGTGGCAATCAGACTCCTCTTACTTTATTACGTTCCTAACTATTAAATAGAGTGGCGAGGCTGTTAGCATTGAATAATTTAAACTTAGAGCTATCTTGGAGTTTACTAATGCAAAGTTTTACCGGGGTGAAAATAATGATTAGTTCATTTCACTAACAAAAACTTTATTACTTCAGAACCATCAATTAATAAGTGAAACTTTTTTAATTTCGATTGAGGTAATTTTATCCAACTTCCAACTAGGCTATTCAGCTTATCTCCAGTCTTAACCACCTTTGTCAATCCCCCAGCCACCACATCCCGTTGTTCGGCGAGGGTCAGCGCAGCTGGGAGTGGCAGCACGCGGCGTGGCTGGGCGGTGACGGCGCGCTTCTGCTGGCGGCCGACAACGAGGTGCTGGCGAGGCCCGGCCCGCCCGCGCGCCGCGCGCCTCTCCTGCGTCTCACCACCGACGCGTCGCCTGGAGGAGTCTACAATGGCGTGTCCGATTTCCTCTATCAAGGTACGCAAGCCTTCTAATAAAGGTTTATTTTCGGGAGTGGAAAGGAATGTTGGAAGGTCCCATAGCTTAGGTTTAGTCTTGTCCAAAAAAGAATAGACTTAGTTTTTTGAATTTTCAATAATACCTATTTATTGCTTTATGTATATGTATATAATTTTATATATTTTTCCTTTTACACAGTCTGTCTACATCGCTATATTCTAAATCTCCGACCTACGGGTTTGCTGGAAGAGATTTCATTAGAAATAAGCTGTACCTTTGTACTATTTTATGTTACCTCTACTTCTTTCATGTGTTTACTGTGTGCATAAATGGCCATCATCATCATCCTCCGAGCCTTTTCCCAACTATGTTGAGGTCGGCCTCCAGTCTAACCGGATTCAGCTAAGTACCAATTTTTTTACAAGGAGCGACTGCCTATCTGACCTCCTCAACCCAGTTACCCGGGCAACCCAATACCCCTTGGTTAGGCTGGTGTCAGACTATCTGGCTGCTGACTACCCGTAATGACTGTACATAAAGGGTTAAATAAAATAAATAAATATACTGAGACAGCATATTTACTTTACCTAACATTTTCGTCAAACTAAACAGAGGAGGTGACGAAAACGCCATCGGCGACATGGGGCTCCGCGGACGGGACGCTGGTGCTGTACGTGCAGTACGACGACCGCGCGGTCTCCGAGCTTCGCATGCCTCGCATCGCCGACAGCATCGGCGGCGCGGGCGCGGCGCGGGCCGGCTTCCTGCAGCTGCCCACCAACAACGCCTCGGCGCACATTGTCTTCCCCGACCAAGTCACTGTCAGATATCCCACGGTACGTAAAATGTAATGTAATGTACTAATGAGCATCCACCATCTCCCGTTACTCGAAACTTAAGTGTTCTTTGGTTCCTATTGGAAATATGATTGTTAATGGCATTTGCTATATCATGAAATATTTAACCGTTCCAGCCTGGCAGTTCGATACCAAAGGTAAAGTTATGGATAGTAAGTGTTCAAAACGCGACCTCACCGCCGAGATGGGAAGTGAGGCCTCCAAGTACGTTAGATGGAATGTATGTATTATTTTCCTCTAATTACTATGATTATTGAAATACGTTAGAAAGTTTCAAAAAGATTTATGTTTTCCAGGGAATATTATCTCATATCAGCCCAGTGGGTGGGCAAAGACAATTCTCATGTAGGTGTAGTGTGGATGAATCGAGCGCAAAACCTTACAGTTTATAGCAGTTGTTATGCTCCGAATTGGACTTGCACGGAGGTAATACTCTTACCCATTTACTTTTCTCCACAAATTAACATTTTACTGTGTCTTACATTCATCTTTAATTTTCCAGACTCATTCAGAAAAAGCGACAGAAGAGCCATGGCTAGAGGTGCACCAACAGCCGGTGTACTCAGAGGACGGGAGTGCGTTCCTCCTCCTAGCCGCGGTGCAGGAGGGGGGAGGCCAGTACTATACGCACATCAAACACGTGGACGTGCTGCGCCAGCGAATGGCGGTGCTCTCGCACGGGAAGGTCGAAGTCGCCGAGATCCTGGCATGGGACCAGGAGAACCATTTAGTTTATTATTTAGGTAAACACATCATATAGGTATTTAATCTTGTAAAATCAAAAAAACCAGCTATACAATTCCTCTTTTCTCATTTAAAGGTTTAGACAAAGAAACGTTACCAATACATAGACTGCATCCAGATTTGGTGAAGGGAGCAAATCAAATTAAGTATTTCGATTGAGTGCAGTTGAGTGTTATTATTCAAATAGTTCAGTTTTCGAATAGTCAATTTACTAACCCACTGTCCTCGTCATATCAGCTACTAACCATAGGTATACTCCCTCTCATCGTCATTTTGGTTCAGGGCATTGCGTGTGGTTGTGTTCCGGTCCTAAAGTATCTTTATAATCTTCTGTGCGTCAAGATTTGATGGGATTTTGTTGTGAACAGGCAGTGCAGACAGGCCTGGTCAGAGACAGGTGTACGTAGTTAGAGACCCGAGCTACGGCGGCGGCAGTAACTCGGTGAAGGCGCGGGCGGAGCGCGAGGAGCCGCGGTGCCTGACGTGCGAGCTGGCGGTGTGGCCGGCGCGGCTGCACTACGCCAACTGTTCCTTCTGGCGCGCCACGTTCTCGCCGGCGCGGCCGAGGCTGGGCATCACGCACTACGTGCTCGAGTGCGGGGGACCCGGCCCGCCGCTCGCTGGACTACACGACGCTAGGACTCATAAGCTAGAGAGAATATTATATGACACGAGGCCTTATAGGTGAGTCACCATGTTAAAGTTTAGTAAATGGACCTAAATGTAAATCAAGGATATAATCTGTAATCTGCACTAAGCGATCCTCTGGAATAGACCTACTTAAGTAAAATGCAGGCACTTGAACCGTTTGCTTTTAGAGTTTTACCAACATACTATTTAATTATGTCCCATTGTTATTATGTCTGCCTCGTTGGTCTAGTGGTCACATACGCGGCTAATGTGCATGAGGTTTCGGTTTCGATTCCCTAGTCGGGACGAAGGAGCTTTGTGGACTTAATAAACTTTCACAAAGCAACACATACTCGTATTTACTTGCACATGATAAACTTACTTAACTGGTATTTTATTTTTGGCTTCACTAAATCCCTAGCCATCTGATGAAAGATAATAATTTGTCATTACAATGTTTCAGATCAGTACGACTACGCGAATTAGCGCTGCCGACGCGGCGGTCCTTCGAGGTGGCGCTGGGCAGCGGCTCCAAGGCGCGGGTCCAGCTCCTACTGCCGCCATCATGGAGGGAGGAGCTAAGAGACGCTGCCTTCCCTGTGCTTGTTCATGTGTAAGTTATTCAACTAACCTTTAGAGATTTTGTGCCTTCAAAAGAATATAATGAAGAAAATTGGGTTATTCGAGATAGATACTTTTTTCATAAAAATGAAGTTGCAAGATATGACTTGCCGTTACACCTCTTTCATATGCAAACCGACGACAGCAAAAATTCTTGTAAATATTTACATTCATATAAGATATTGGCATTGTCTTAATATAAAATAAAATACGAATTGCAGCTTAGCAGCTCATAAATTCCAAATTATACAAGACTTACCAAACTAAATGCAGTTTTGGCACAAACTTGTTGTGCTGTTTCTATGCCTTGGTAATTAACAATTCTTGCTGAATGCCTTTTTTTAGGCCAATTTGGCATACTTTCTTAAGAACTTCTTAATTTAAAAGATCTTAGAGTGTGTCGCTTATTGCAGTAGAAAGCAGTATTTATTTTATTTATTTAACTTATATGTGGAGACCTAATTAAAGGAAGTATCTTTTGGTACCTCAAAGAAACCATCTGAAAATATTCAGTTCAATTCGAACCCCGGTATTAAGTATACCGAAACTTTTACTGTGAAGACGTTTCCACCTTTCAAAAATCTAAAAATTCTTCTTTAACCCTTCCAGCGACGGCAGGCCGGGCAGCCAGCAAGTGACTGAGGAGTTCCTTGTAGACTGGGGCTCGTACATGTCGTCGCGCAACGACGTGGTGTACGTCAAGTTGGACGTGGCAGGCGCCAGGGGGCTGCCCAGAGCGCTGCTGCGAGGGCGGCTCGGAGGGGTGGAGGTCGCTGACCAGTTGGCTGTTATTAGGTATAGTAAGCTATATTAATGTCCTATGAACACTGTGAGATGATAATTTTGAAGACCTCATATATGGTTGGATGTCCAACCGCAAAGAAAGCCCCCAACTTTTGTTGAGTGGTACCTAAGAAGTTCCTATACATATTCTAAGCAGTTTCTGCATATTTATACTTCCTACAGAAACTTAAATAATGTACTTTCTAAGTATATCTTAGACACCAATGACTGTGTTTCGGATGGCACGTTAAACTGTAGGTCCCGGCTGTCACTGAACATCCTTGGCAGTCGTTACGGGTAGTCAGAAGCCAGTAAGTCTGACACCAGTCTAACCAAGGGGTATTGGGTTGCCCGGGTAACTGGGTTGAGGGGGTCAGATAGGGCAGTCGCTCCTTGTAAAGCACTGGTACTCAGCTACATCCGGTTAGACTGGAAGCCGACCACAACATAGTTTGGGAAAAAGGCTCGGAGGAAGAAGAAATAAAAGAAGAAAGCAAAGCCTACCCGGTCAAGTTATGCATGGCAATCTTAGTTGACGTAGTCCCCCTATCCTGTCCCCCAGATGCTCACCAAAAAACCGTTTTCTTGTCGTGTTTTGGTGAGCATATAACCGTCTGTAGTTATTAGATCAAGAATAAACAAAACCATTTTCTCTTTCTGTGTTGATGTTGTCTCTAAATCAAATCACACTTACTTATTTTTACATCTAACTCTATTTCAGATATTTATTAGAAACGTTCAAATTCCTGGACGTGACGCGCGTGGCGGTGTGGGGCTGGGGCTACGGCGGGTACGTGACCGCCATGCTGCTGGGCTCTCAGCAGTCTACCCTGAAGTGCGGCATCGCTGTCTCGCCCATCACTGACTGGCTGTACTATAGTGAGTACTGGACGGTTCTTTTTTCATTGTATATTTGTATGTAGGGTTTAACAAGTATAATACAAAAGTTCAATAAATAAATTGCTTAGAGCCTGTTCTTTTGGAAGTCAGCTGATCACTCACCATCCTCATTCTAACAAAATGCTGAATTGAGTGGCCCAGAACCAGATTTTGAGACTATGCCTTAATAACGCCAACCTATTCAACTTTCTCTCTCTGGCTTCGAGTTAGCAGGGCTTAGAAGGCCTTCTAAGCTAATTAGGGCTTCTGGGCAAGCAACAAAAAAGGGGACCCCAGCAGAAACCCAAGAAGAACGAGGAACAACATGACAACTATCCACCACAGGGCCTGAAGATTAGACTTTAGAGATACGGGGATCTGTGCAGTGTTCTATAATTCCCGAATTGGTCTGACCTTCTCCAACACTATATTCTCCTACCCCCACTCCTCCCAGACGCGGCGTTCACGGAGCGCATCCTGGGCCAGCCGTCAGTGAACTACAAGGGCTACGTGGAGGCGGACGCGTCGCAGCGCGCGCACCACGTGCCGGCGCACGCGCTGTACCTCGTGCACGGGCTCGCCGACCTGTCCGCGCCCTACCCGCACGCGCTGCAGCTCGCCAGGGCGCTCACTGATGCTGGCGTGCTGTTTAGATATCAGGTAAGGCCATATTTTCACTCTAACTTACTTGAACATGACTTCCAGTCTAGCCAGATGGCCACCAGTACGATTCCAGACTCTATTGTGTTTTCCATAAACCATGCCTATAAAATAGTCCCATGATTATTATACCACCTTATTCCTGACCGTAAAGAAGATCTCAGAAGGACAGTTTCAAAATTAAAAAAATTGGTTGCCTGTAAAGTCGGTATATGGGCGAAAGTTTTACGTGACAACGACTTTGAGTCTCTCTCGCTCTGTCTCTCGCTCTTAGGCGGGCTAACTGTGCTCGAGTGGAAGGGACGCGTGCCTTTCACTTTTTATGTCTGTCTCTCTTGCTCTTAGGCGGGCTAACCATGCCCGAGTGGAAGGGACGCGTGCCTCTCACTCGCTCTCATTGTGAGCGCATAACGTGAGCGGAGCGTAACGCAGTTTCTTGAAGTGTCACCCGGCAAACCAATTTATAAGACGTTGTCACGTCAAAATCAATTAAGCCATCACTATTTGAATAATAGGGTGTGTTTTTCGGCAGGCGTACGCCGACGAAGGTCACGACCTAAAAGGGGTGATCGAGCACGTGTACCGTTCCATGGAGGACTACCTCCGCGAGTGCCTCTCCCTCGACCCCGAGGACACCAAGCTGCCGCCGCCCGACAGATAGGCCTCACTCTCCTATTGTTATCGTAATTATGTAAATATGTACATGAGACATAGTGCTTTAATCAAATGTGTTCCCCACGGTCGGCGGCGGACACCGCGCCGCGACTCCGTGCGAAACCTCTTGTGATTAGTATTAAGTACTTATGAAATTTGTTATGATGAATAAAGTTGCATGAATTGGATTACTAAAACACTAGTATTAGTGAAATAATTAGGTTGATTTTATAATAGATAGATACCAGACGACGGGCTACGAAAGTAAGATAACTTCTTCGAATTCAATATTTCCTCATCGAATCCATGATTCAGCTTCAGCACCATTCGGCTAAACAATCGTACTGTGTCGTTTGCTGGCTCCTAAGAGCCTAGATAGGGAATAAATTGTAGACATGGATGAATCTCGATAGATATCAAACACTTTTGTAAGGTGACTACGTACTCGGTACGGTAGACAGCCACAGATCGTCGAAACGACTACAACCCCGAGCTTGTTCTATTAGGCTTTTAATACTATTTTCTACTGCGCCTTTACTATCAAGCTTTTCTATTTTATCTCTTCCTATAGAAGTGTCCACTTGTACTGTACATAATGTTTATATTACACCGTTATGACAAATGTTCAATTTATGTAACGATAGCTGACTGACTGGAATACAAACTCAATTTAGTTACGTGTCGTCGAATCTATGTTTCGTATGATACTTTACATGACCTTCCATTCAGGTGGCTTCTGAAGGTAAAGAACTTCCTCTATTATGTAAAGCCTACAAGAGTGATTGAGGCCCACTGGATGAATGGTCACATATTGTACTTCGATAATTATAATTGTTGTTAAACACTTAAACTACGAAATGAGGAGCTTATCATTGAGGGAAAATTTACTAGGCCTTTTGAAATTTATGTTTACGTTACAGATATTTAAAATGTTATGTTTTGTAAAATTATAGCGCTGTTGAAAATACCTCATGCGACAATGTACATATAATAATTCTAATCATATGTAATTTGATAGAATGAAACGCGTTTTATAGTGACTTATAATGTTTAGAAATGAAGTGACCTTGATCATCCCCTAACCTTAGCTGCTTTGGCTCCATCACATCATCATTTCCTAATCTTCCTAGTCGATAAGAGTCGGCCGGTGAGCGCCCCGAGCCACACTCAGTCCCCAAACTTCGTAGTCAGTGGACATCACTTCACTGTACCACTCAAAACATTTGAGTATTAAGCTTGTACAAAATAGTCTATAAATTGAGCTAGAAAATTTGCCTTTCTGATAGATATTTCAGTAACGCAGTCTCTAAGTTGAATCAAGATGTTTGAAGTTGTGATGTCTATGTATGTACATAGAAGACAAGATGGAAGGTAGGGGTGTCGCTCGGCGGTCGTCGGCGGCCGCGGCGACACCCATTGTTGTTGATTTCCGTAACTGTGACATAACTAGATAATTCATTGTTGTTGTATAGAGATAATAAACGTTTGCCGATATTGTTAAGTGTTATCGGATACCTGCATAGACGCATATCGTACATTCCATGTTTGTGAAGACTGCCAATTTGGTCTAAATTTTACAATCATTGTACTAATTAAATACCTACGATACGTCGATGAGATTAATTTCAATTGCCGTTATGGTCTTAAGGATGCTGTGATTCTTCTATTGCATAATTGTAACGATAATGGATTAAATTATATTAAATAAATAAATTATAATGTCTCCATCTGACATTGCGTAGGGCCTAGTGAAATCGAATTCGTTGTAATTATTAAAAATAATTATCATAAGGTTAATGTTAATTTAGATATTTTGAGAAATTCTTCCATTATAAAATAAACAATATTGCTTTGTTCTCCAATGATGAAACTAAACATAGACAATATAATACGGGCTACGTGTACATCACACACATATGAGATTTTATAGTTAGATAAAATACGAGAGAGTTCGGAAACCGGGTGCTTTAAATTTTACATCATGTTGTACGTATTGATTTCATTAGCGGATGTTCTCTAGTTGTAGTCGCGAGGCGCTGCGCCGGCGCACCACGGCCGCGGCCCGCGCCTCGCGCTAAGTAAGAATACTTTCCATTTCTCATAAGTTAAATTATGGAATATTCAGCGGATAACACCAATTAAATTCATATTATAGTATTTATAAAAAGAAACGACATACTTACCGGGTTGTTACTAAATTCTAGCACAATGATGGATCTAATCGTTTGCACGCCGCTTCACTCGTGACTTCCTTCCGACGCGTCTAGTCCTTAGTCTTCCAGTACAGCGAAAGCTTCCGTACCTTGTCTTATTCTTGATGCAGGAAAGTAGGAACTATGTGATGACTATGTCAATTATTTCACTTTTCCAACTCTGATCAGCTACGTAATTGTTAATTTCTTTTGTCTAATGTCCTTCGATAAAATCTCTAAATAAATTTAGATTTTCGTCCTAGTTTATCCAGATTCAATGGATGTGGTATAAATGTGAATCAGTAATGCTGTGTTCTTAGGATCCCTGCATTGAACGCTACACTGCACTCAACCTACACAGTGAATATTATTGTTAGATAAGTTTGTATGTGATTATCATTTGGGCCACAACAGCTGAAACTTACTGAGCAATATAAACGATACATAAAATGATTAGAAACATTTGTCAATTTAGCTAAGCAATATAAAAGAGTACATAATGTTAGGGAGTATCAGAGGTGTGGGTGGAGTGCAGTTGGGATGCAGCGTAGTGTCCGCCTTGTATCTTTAGAGTGCCGCGGAATGCTCCCTTAGCGGTTAGATTGAAGACGAACGATATTCAATACAACACTTCAAAATAATCTGATCAGGAGTAAAAAATAGTAGAGAACAGTGATATAATAAAAGTGAACTGTAAATTCCTCTAACATCTACATCTTATCCACATAATAAGTAAAGAAGAATTATAACAAATTAAAAAAATACGTGTAAAGTGTAGACCTGCCTAAAAGATGCCTGAAAACCTGAAAGTATGTGAACAGTTGTATGTATGAATTATGCCGTGGTAATCACTATCAAAAACGTTTAAAGAATAACGAGGAGCGAAAATCAAGAGATAAAAATATAATAGATAATCAATTTACAATGGGAACTTGAAGTGTTGTATTCAGTACCGCGCCGTTCGATGGCCCTAGAAAATCATCTAAAAATCTACGTTATTGTTAATCAGTGTTATAAATCTTATCGTCTCGTTTAAGAGTTACAGTGTTGTATAGATTGGTACGTTTAATTTGTAAAAATTCTGAGATTATTCTGTTATTATTGTAAAGTTTCTTTGAATAAATAAAATTTTGAAATTTACATAATCGTTCATATGGCAGTTTTATTTGGAGCAATAAAGTGTGGTTTAGTCGCACTGTACCTACTTCTCGGGTATGTCGAGATGCAGGCTGCTGGGCGCGGCGTCGCGGAAGCCGCGCGCCCACATGTCCACGCTGCGGAAGTAGCGCTCGAGGTGCTCGTCCTTCACGTTGAGGTCGGCGGGGCTGAGGCGAGCGCTACACGTGTTACCACTCACGGCGCCGTCCGAGTTGCAGTTGGAGCGCGACACGTTGCGCATCAGCTCGTAGTGCGAGAAGTTCATCGACATCAGCGACGCGTTCTCCGCGCCCGGGCTGAAGTTCGAGCTTGTACACATGTCCATGAACATTTCCGTTGCCCCCTGCGCCCCGGGGTTCAACAACGCTCTACTCGTAGTGTACTCCCCGTTCACTAACTTGCTCTTCTTCAACCTTCCCAATGCTAAGTCCAAAGACCTGACAGCTTCGTTCACATTGAATGACTTACGTTTCGCCGGTTCACTCTTGAGTCTCATAGGCGGTGCATTATTATATGATCTGGCCTTGTTAACAAACTTCTTGTCGTTAGCTGGGTCGCCATTATTTTCCATGGCTAATAACGCAGTAATTTAGTATTGACATTGCATTTTATTCGCTACATAATATGGAACCTCGCCTATACCATCACATTTTTCGCGAGCTGTCTAGTGAACTGTCCCCTATGACAATTAATTTCGTGTCATTGGTTTGTTTTTGGGAGGTGTTCAGTGACAATAAAATTTGAATGTCATCTAAAAAGGTTAGTTCCTATTGTTTTCTAAATAAAGTCTTGTTATGTAAGGCGATTATCACACTGCCCCGCATGATGCAGCGTAGTGCGTGGATGCGTTTTTTTCCGTTGTATGGAAATATCTCCGTTTGTATGGAAAACACGCATAGTCCAACACACTGAAAATGCATCCACGCGCGTTCATGCGGATCACGCACATACATGCGGAGAAAAACGCACCCCCGCGCGTAGGTGCGGGGCGAGACGCAAGGTATGGCACACTGAATCCCGCAGTGACGCGCGTGATTTTGAATGGGCGTGACGTGTATGTTTGAAAATGGAACTCGATGAGAGCCGCCGTGCGTGAACTAACAAAACGCAACTACGCGCGTGAGTGCGCGAAAAACCCGCACGATGATGCAGATCTGCACTCCCGCAGGAACGCGCGTAGGTGCGTCGACACGCAAGATGCAGCGTGATGCGGGGCAGTGTGAAGATCCCCTAAGACTAGATGGCGTTACGAATATTTCAGTGAGCGCCATCTGTCCCCAAAAATTAACAATAGGTACATGTCATGACTGCGACTTGCACCCCTATGACATTATGAACGGGTGGCATCGTCGAGCGTCCCCCTCTTGAACATTGCTGTGCTTGATAAAAGGTGGCGTTGCAATAAAGAATGTAAGTATCAACTGGAAAATTCTTATAAACTGTAAGATTTTGTTAAGCTTTTGTTAGAGCGATAAAGTTTTATATTTACCGAAAAATGAAAGTATTTTGGATTTTGGATCAATAAAGGACTGACTCTAACTAAAGTAATTGATTACTAGCAAGAGTTTTGGCTCAAGCTTGTGATAGATGGCGTTGCTTGTCGTAGCTCTCGTAGTCGTGGCCCCGCGTACCTATATGTTCATCGTTCGAGACAATCGCTTTACGGGGGACGTACGTAAAAAGGTTTATACATATGGTTGATGAGTAGGAGCTACAATATACCATCTCCCAGATAATTTAAAAGGCAATGAAAACTATCGAAAGTTTATTGATGAAGGGTGCCTTATCCTAAGTAGTCATTTTGTATAATTTTAGCAGGGAGATATGCGTCACATAGCGCAGCAGTGGTAGGCGCCAGAGCTTCTATTTCTGCTTTAGTACCGCTAGATAACATAGCTGTCAACTCTTCTTTTATGCGGATTCCTGAAATATTTTGCACAAGTTATATATTCCTATTCTATATTTAGAAGAAATAATAGAAAAACTAAGTCACTTTTACATTTAATTTTTCGAAAACATATATCAGCAAAATCTGCTATTTGGAATGAAATAAAGTTTGTAAGTTTGAATGCAGTAAGTAATCTTCAGAGAGAGATAGTCTGTTATTATTTAAAAAACCTCATACTACTACCAACCAAGTTTCATCACAGTAGTTAAGTATACGTGAAAGATTCACAAAACACATAAAGACACCTTGAGAGAATCCTACATTCAGTACAAGACTTACCAACTGGAGTCTCCAAATACTTTCTTTTAAGAAGATTAACAAGTTTCCTTTTATCTAAATCAGTGAGGGGCAGCCGCGCTTCAGTAGGAGCTAAGGTCATCACGTCACTATGTCTAGCTCCTAACATCACTAGAGAACCGCAAGCTAAGGATGATGATAGGTGAGATTGGGCCTGGAGAGCAGAATAGGTCTTGAACAGGAATCTTCGCCAGCAAGTGTGGCTGTACCATTAGAGAACAGGGGCCCGATTCTCCTAATTTTACTTAAGCGACATACGATTCACGTTCGACTCGTTTCGACTGAGATCCAATCCCGACTCGATTACGATTGAAGCGTATGTGGCATTCCACTATTTTTTCTTTGAAATAAACGTTTTTATCCTTTTCTATCATTCAATAATGAATCATTTTGTCTGCAAATGATTTACGATTGCAAAATGATTATACAGCAAACTACCGTATAGACCAAAATCACCAAAATAGCAGACCAATCGAACACCAATCAAATGTCAATCGAATACGATTGGTCTTTTATTAGTAGCAGAATGCCCGATATGGTTAAAACTGCTATTGCGATCATATTGCGATTCGATTTCTATTCGATTTTGACATTATTAACTTAGGAGAATCGGGCCCCTGATGATATCAAGAACGTAATTACATTACAAAAGCTTGGATTTACAACTTTAACGGGGTGGGCTCTAAATAACAATTAACATCTGAATCGCTAAATATTATATTTTTCAAGCAGGCAATTTGAAATCAACAGAATTTTTGCTCTCTATGTGCGGAACCTGGAAACTACTTACAGCGATTTCAGGTTCGTGAATTCCCTCATGACACAGATGAAGGAGGAGGGGAGGGGTATAACATTTTTAAACTTACCAATGAGCCATATTTGTATGTGAGGAATATTTCATATCCGTGTGGATCGGCATCCACCAGCGCAAGCGCACGCAGACGCAGTTCAGAACATAAACGACAAAGTAGTTGACGAGTGCAGACGTCTGGATAGCCTTTACCCTGCAAATATGAATTAAAAGAAAGTCTAATAATTCTGATAATTGTATATTTTGAACGGCCACAAATAAATCGATTTCGAATAAATAGGATGGAACATCACTTTCACTTTTTTTTTAATAATATTCTACCAAATGGGGGTATTCGCTGCTTTTACAAACTATCGGAGATAAAATTCCAAAATATACTTACATTTTAAATTAATTATTAATTATTCTTGTAAAATTCTTGTAAATGTCGATATCTTACTACCCTACAGTATCAGCTGTAGTTATTATAACTCGAGTTAGTTTAGTGTCAACGAGAGTATAATCGCAAGATTACAGCGAATCATCCAGCCGCCGCGCCGGCGGCATTACAGCAGGTTTGCTTGTTACACAAATATGGGGTTATTACATGATGCTAAGCATGGTGTATGTGGAATACATTAGAACGAAATACTATAGCATTGAAGAGCTATACTTTGATGTAGAATTATCTACCTACCTACTACCTTGTTGCAGTTACCTACTAGCATAGCAACTAGCAAGATATAGGTACCTAACAATAAATGTGGTCATATTAATTGTCGTTTTGATACATGGCCATGGAAAAGATATTTTATGAGTTTTCACTATCTTAAACATAATGAAGAAACACAAAATATGATCCGCAATATTACCGTCATAATAATTACGGGTCCCAATCTGAGCAGTGCACCTTCATCCAGGAGCTTTTGAAAGATGGCATCTTTTTCCACCACCAGGATATACTTAGCAGTAGACTGGAATTCTTTGATACCGATGATGTCTTGCGGAATGAGGACACCTAAAATATGACAAATGAAAAAATAGATACGGAAATAAAAACTTAGAATCAAAGTTAGAAAGAAGAAGAAAGAAAGACAATACATAGAGTTATTGAGAAAATATTAAAAAAAAATTATAAGATTTTTAGTTTTTTTGTAACGACACTTGAAGAGATGTAAGTGGGTAGTGACGACTTACCACCAGAAGCCATACAATCAATGACAGTTCCATCCCTATGGTGCATCGTGAGTGGTCCAGCTATCAGACCTTTAGCCGTGGCCACGATACCCAAGGTCCAGGGTGGAGTCTCCAATAAGCAGCAGACATCTCTCACGGCCACGTCCAAATTAGCTTGGTTACGAAGTCTCATCACATTTTGGTAAAATAACTCCCTGAGAACAGGACAAAAGACGACGTGAGTATGCAACATTATGAAATCTTAGTCTTAAGTATCTATATTAGTGCCATTAAGTCAGTATGTGGTGAACTATAACTATGTGGCGTATATTACCAAAAACTATTACAACAGCACATTCTTTACTTCTGAAAGCTCCCAATATATTTTCATCTAATCCCAATATTCATTTGCTATTTTAGAAGTCCAGAAAAAATGCTAAATTGCTACTTACCGCCTGGTTACAGTCAAATTCTTGGAAAGTAATTCATGCACTTTTGTTAACACGAAAACTATTGTATTAAATCTTGTTTTATCTTGGCTACTGGAATAACAAAGTGTCGTCTTCTTTGCTTCATTAAATGATTTGAGAGTTACCCTGTAAAACACACACAAAATATATTTTTTTTATCGTTTACCCTACGTAAACGTTTGATTCATGTTGGTGATAGTGCTGCCATATTGTTACCTATCTAAATCATAAATGCAATTGCTCCACAGCTTCTGGTTTCTTATAACAAGTTTGGGAGTATCTCCACTTTCAGCACTTTTGTTGATGTCGTTAAGAATGTCTTCCACTTTCTTGATGAGTGATTTTCTTGCGTCATTCGTTTCCTTGAGAATTACGTATGAAGGCTTGGAGGCAGCTGCAAAGGAATAACAGTTAACATAACCGACACTAGAAAATAAATTAACATATACATAGAGCACACTGTTGTATTTCACCTTTATCATTTCCGGATCCCTTCAAAAGTAGCTGGACTTCACTAAACTCTAGTTTACGTTCGGGAAGCAAAGTGATACCAGCATTTCCCAGCAATATTCTCTGATTACTGCAAAGTGTATCTATTGCACCGGCTAACTTCGGATCTTGTTTAAATGCAGTTTCTGTATTCAACGGCAAATCCTTGGTGAATGCCAACAGCTCTTTATTCATTAAATCCATCCTAAAAAATGACGTTCCAAGCTACCATTGAGTACAACAATAATTGACAAACAAAACGATGGATCCTATTAATGTAAGCCACCGGTAAAAGTGATGATGATCCCTACCTACCTAGTGGCGAGATGTTTATCAACCGCAAACAATAACAGCGTCACAAAACGATGCTCGTAAAAGGGCCACGAGACAATAGGGCAGCTCCTCGAGTGTTTTTATAGCAAAGTCGAGCGAACAAGCAAACGGGACGAAATCATCGTCGGTGGCGCATCCGACTTGCGCTCACTGAAAAAATGACACAATAGATTTAATCGAGAGATAGTCGAGGCAGGCGTCTCGAGGAGCAGATGACATGCCGTGACGACCTCACAAAGGGCGTGAAATGACGTCATAATAGCTTCGAATTATCGCCCCCTCTTGTCTCAGGGCAAATATTTAACAGCAGTCTCGTTTTTGTCCTCCTTCTTCGGCAGGAGATCATAAATAACAGGGTTACGGCAGACAAATGATGCGGACCGTTACCGCAGCGCTTTGTTACACGGTGACATATTGCAATGACCTGATGTTTATGTCTTATTATGGATTCAGAGGAGAGTTATAGGCGGGAGGAATTCTTGGGAAGTGGCAACTTAGTTGTGAGACATTTTCAATGGTGCACCTGATGAATTAGATAGGAGATATCTATCGTTTAAGTTGATTGACTTTTATTGATTCCTTTTCGAATTATATAGGTAACGGTTTAGTTATATAAATCAAAGCAGTTTAATTAATATACTTATCTATTTAATTCCTGCGATTACAGCGCTTGAGAATATTACATACTCTTATAAACTTAAAAGCTTTTAAAAGTATAATAATCTGGTTACATAAAATTTTCGTATAGCACTCAAGAGCACCCTAGGCTTCTCCTTAGCCATTTTAATTAGGTACTCGAGGTGTGAGAAAGTAACTACTAAAAACATTTCCCATTGGCTCCCCAAGGCGCGTCGATAGCATCAGCGGGTGACAGCCCGCACAAATACCATACAAATTGCTCGATAGCTCCTTCAAATTGATTGTTGCAATTATTCGGCGAACCCTTTCGCGACCACGGGGAGGTGAGAACGCACTTATCTATCAGCGCGATCGCTAGACGAGCGACCCAACTCTTTGACAACGGTGTGAAGTAACAGCCACTAGATCCACAGTTGGTTCTCGGGAGGTCGCCAGTTGCTTGCCATTCTTTTATAAGATCTTTCTGTTTGATATGATGCTGATAAGGATTCTTTTCTTATTGTGATTTACAGTTTACGCGCAAGTGTTTAACGATATTTTTTATCGGCACAATCTTTGCAGCTTTATGGTTTAATTAATAGGCAAATAAATTATAGGCTTTATAACGCTGCATCTCAATTTACAAAATATCTGTTCAGAGACTTTAATAAAAGTTTTATATGATTTTGATCTGCAAAAATATGTTTTAATATTACAAACTTCCCACAAAACGACCTCTAGAGTGGTCATCGGAGCGGCAGTAAAGGCAGCAGTTATAAAAATAGGAAACATTGTCGTTTCATTGTCCTGGCACGAGTGGCTGACGCCGGTAGCCACGGGGCGCCTGCCCACAATGGACCACCATCGCGGTATCTCCATCGCCTATAAGTCTCGCCTAATTGACTGCTCAAACGCTATTTTAATACTTTGTTATTGAATGCCGATTTGTGTATTGGGATCACATGATCGGAAGCTGTTTTATAATGACGGAGATCTTATCAGATGAAAGAACTTTATATGATGGCTTCAATGGCTTGCAGTATGGAGTGTAAGTTTGAAAAGTGATCGTAAGTAGAGATTTTGGCATATTTGAAGAATAAAAATACCTTAGACTAGTGAGCAGTTAGTAGGAGCAATCTACTCTGCCACAAGGAACGCTCAAACTTTGGTCTAGTAGAAATATGAAATTGTACCTATCTGTAAGTAGATATAGACCAAAGTCATTTGGTAAATTACAACAAAGAAGTTATTAAATCTACTTATTTTCATAAGCTTCTGAATAAAAATAGGAACCAGATTTAAAATCAGCAACAAATAGGCAGTAGCATAAAATACCCACATTCCCACACGCGATCTCGCGGTACCGCAACAGTTTCTCATACCATGGAGTGGCTACTTAAGCATTGTGCTCGAAACAAAGCTCACAATGCTCACAATTGCTCATAAGTTATAGAAATACGTCTGTACTCCATGGTCTCCATGGTATTCGCTAAGGAGGTTACAAAACTAGGGGCCTATTTAAATCATTGTTAATTATTTGGCCTGTAAGTGATCGGCGTATGATTTCGTTGCTCAATAATGGTGGTATTGTTTCTTTGTTTTAAATCATCAAGTAATATAAAATAGTACCTATTTATTTCAGTACCGAATAGGTACTCTGCTCATTTGAGCATCATAATGAAAATCAAAATTACACAAGTAAAAGTAATTTGTATGTTTGGCACAGCTTTAACGGCAAAACAAGTCATAGGAACGTCACGCATTTACATTAATCAAAAATGTAAGTACATACTGCGCAAATCCTTCGGCAAATTATTGGCAACATCATCGGAAGCTAACAATTTCCTAATCAAAACTTTGAAGTGTTTAAAACCATGGTCTAATAACGGCATCCCCAAGCTGTACTCGGCAGTGAAGTGGCGTCCCGTCGCGCTCCAATATTGTCGGGACTGTTCCGTTCCCACCCCACTCGTCTCCGCACGACATTTACATACGACAAAGCGACTGTCACACATTCAAACTGTATAATTACTATACATTAGATTTATAGCCCAAAAACAATAGCCCTCAAGTACTCCCAACCCTTTTATTAAACAAACATCGTAGCGACGAAACGCTCAGCTCATTTAGGGTAATTAATACAATAGTTCTCATAATCCCCAGCAATTAAAAACGCTTTTATAATTCAATCTTGAAAAAAATTAACAATGATGTGACATTTATTTATCTGTTTGTTTTTATATCGGTTAGCGTTTGGGACTCATTTTCCCATCATTATTTTGATTTAGAAAATAATAAGAATATGTTAAACGTATTATTTCAATGCTCATTAGTAACGTACCTACTTTTTCTCGATATAGGAAACATTTCAAAAAAACTCACGTCGATGCAGAAATCGATAGCTGTTTATATAAACACTGATCTAATTACACTACATGGCTACTCGTAAATCGCATTATCCCATGTTTAGCGGCGACCAACATAAAAATATTCAATAATGGCCAGCCTGCAACCAGAACTACATAACGTTGTCATTGTATAAGGAAAAAGTCTAAATTATTACTTTTGAATTCTAATGCGTTCGAGATTCTGCGTGTGGCAATAGAAGTCGCAAGCAGGTGTCGCCACACCTGCGTTCCCAGGCTACTACTAACTAAATCTAGACTTTTCTACATCCTAGTTCAATACACTGCACAGTGTATACTAATAAATGATTATGAGGAACAAACTAGTTCTAACTTGCGCTAACTACATTCAAGATTTGTAATAGGTACACTGCAAAATAGATAAACTTGTCACTCACGGCGATATTTTCAAACCACACGTTTGCTAATTGAAACGCATTAAGTAATCGCAATTATTTTTTAAACGGCATTAAGAAAATTTATTTAATAATAGATTCAAAGGAATAAAATCTTAACCAGTCAGACCACAACACAATTTGGCGGCATCACATAATAAAACCGAATAAAAAAAAAAAACAAAACTTGATGACACCATAAACTAAATTAAATTGACAACATCACTTACATATATTCTCGATAAACATGTTGAATAAAAAAAAAATGCAATGCCATAAATATTTGTAATAAGAAATATAAATTCTATTTTTAAAATAGGAACAGATCATGCAGAAAGGAATACATTTTTTTTTTCTTTCATGGTCGTATACTGTGATCATCTCAATTATACAACGATGTTCGATGTTTGTTTGTATTTGTTTATTTACATACAAAATAGCAATACCAGCAGTGACAAGTTCAACCACCCACAATGCTAATGCATTTATCGGCGTATTGCGATGTCCCCAACAAGATCATATCGACACAGCTGTCGTAGCCACGTGCATTCGCGCATCCCAGGTATTGACATTAAAATGTTTTGGTGGCAATTTAACTGAGGTTACGAGTTATGAAGGGTTGTATCTATTATTCAATTAATTACTGAATTGGTCATGATGTTGTGATAGCCTTTTTATTACTTTGTTTTTTTTTGTAATTAATCCGAAACACGTTTGCTTTTCTATTTCAGAACTTTTATGACGCTTTATTGGTTTGAAATTAATGAATATGTTTAATTTACTCTTTATAACATTACATGTACAGAAATATAATAAACGGAGCTCTATGTAGTTAATGTAGGTAAGTACTAAGTACGTTCCTATGCTAGGTGCCAATTTAATTCTCTATTTTCTGAAACGGCAAAATTTGATTGATAGGTACCTATATACTTACACATACACATCGTAAGTCAAAATCACGGCCTTATTACAAGTTCTTTAAGGATTAAGATCATACAAAAAATGCTCCAGAATCGCTTAACTTTCACTTCAGCAAACTATACCACCAAATATGACCAATATGTACTGATATCTTTTTCCACTAAACCCTGTACAAACAAGAACAACAAATACTTAAGTACTTACTTATAGACACGTCATACCATCAATAGTGAACAATCGTCGTACCAAGGGGAGGTTAAGCCGTTCACATTTTATCTGTTTGCTTAACATTCATGAGGTTCACCCTCTACTCACCACTACTTAAACCTGGCAACACATTTGTTTTACTAAACTACTAATGTAGGGAAATGTGCTTTGAATATTTTATTCTTTATTTTATTTATTTGCTCCAGATGTGTTGAGTTAAGCGGTTCTCTTTATTTCTATGGTATAGAAGTGTGAATTTATAATTATTATATTCAATTAATTTTGTTACAGCTGTGGTGATGTAAGTTTAACAAGATTATTATGACGACGTTAAAGTTAATATCCGTGAGTTAATATTTGAAACATTATAATTTTATTTTGCATCTTGCAGACTTTTCATGTACCTACAATATACTAGATCGCTAAGTGCCAGACAGGTCTGATCTATGTATCTTCATAAATATCATTATCATCTTGATTTAGTGTAATAGGTACAATCAACAACTTATTTTCAGCTAATAAGTCAATGTAATAATAGGAGCGATACTGACGTAGGTAAATGTTTTAACAATAAAAAAATAATAAATGTAAAGTTATTCGTTTGCATGTTGTGAGTGCTATCTCCACATAATTCCTACTGTCTCCTAAAATGGTTATTATAAATGGGCCCTCCCACGTCCGTGCATCAACATGCATTTTTTTATTTGACCATCAATTGTGCATCAGTCGTCGAGTGTCGAGGGAGGGACATTCCCTCACACCTCGCGTCAGCTGGCGATCCTCACCCTCCGTACATTCCTATTAACTTCAATTGAGCCCGACAAATTTACATCAACTAGGAGGTCACGAAATAAGCGGGTGGGAGGACTATCGCCCCTAAGTTCAGAGTAACTTATTCACATGCTTTCAGTTCAAACGAAGATTTTTACAAATGGTATCTTCAAGTTCAGCATATGATTTGAAGGAACAACTGAATGCCGGACAAGAATAGACCAAGAGGTGAGTAGATACAGCTACTACCATTTTATAGATACTTAACCTATAATATATAACACAAATAATTTAATAACACAAATATGTACAATCCAAAATTCAAGGCAAAGTTATGTGGTACGCCGAAAGCGACAACACCACAAACGCTCCTTCTATGTAAACGTGAACACGCTAATTTCATGGGCCGTCGGCAGGCCGTGCGCCACACCATATGGCCAGGGTACGCGACTCAAATCGCTATTATATTGCTTTTAATTGATAACAATTTAAATATATTTGGTGATTCACACTTACAAAGCTCATTATTATTCATCGAGTCATTATCTCCGTGTTCGCGTTTTACCAAACGATGCTATCTTCGACACGAATGTGTTCTAACTTTATGTTTGTATCGTCACGCCACTAATTTAATACTGCTGATGTCATTGTTTAATTGTTAGTAGGTTTTCATTTTTAATAGTCTATTAGGAGTACCAAAGTTAGTGCAAAGCTCTTGCCTTTTCAAGAAACTAAAGCTAAACAAAATAGAACATAAATAATATTTCTAAGTCAGCAATTTTTCAAAACAGCGATCGTTAAAAGGGGAATTATGACCTATAAAGTTATTCCATTTTGTGGAAATATTTTATTATTCAATAAAAGTGCGTTTGCAACAAAGGCACATTGAATCCCTGCGGTTTTCGGAGCCCGTAAATCAGGTGCAAGGACCCTCGCAGCTAGCTGGTGAAGCTTCTTGAACTGTCAAGGCCTCGTTGTGGTCATCCGCATTTCTCCGACGAGTGCAAACAAAGCTTGTTCGCCGGTCAGTGGTATTGGTGCAAATAGAAGATATTTTTTACATTACATCACTCCTACTTAGGGAGATAAGAATTTTTATAAAATTAAACTATTTTTTACTACTTACTGAAACAATTATAGATAATGTCACATCCTAAAATTATCCATCACAGTATTGTTCTCAATTAAAAATATTGTATAATGAGCTATTATAAGGCCATAGAGCTAAAAGAGCGGCATACAATTAGTACAAAGTCGCGTGTCGATGGTATGAGCCGATAGCGAAGCAATTCACAGACCATATTGCATCCACTCATTTACATAATTGTTTCATGTTAATGCGGTACATCGTATCAATCGTCACAAATATTCCAATGTTAGTTTTTTTATTGTGTTTTTATAGTCTTGTTTACTTTTTGCATGTGATGTTGTTACACACAAATAATACCTAGTGCCGTTTTCCCCGTATATTCGTAGCTAGATAGAAACCTTCATATTGTTGTTGTAACTTAAAATTCAAGGCACGGTGTTTTTTCACTAATCATATATTTTGCGATAGCCATAGATATACCCGTTATTACATGAAACATAGCAGGAACAAAACCCATACAATAAAATGAAAAAAAGGAAAAACTTTTGTCATTCATACGTTGTAAAAAACCAATGAGTAATAAATGATAAGAGGACTTCACCTAGTAGTTCAAACTATGTACCTGTCTATGTAGGTATATGAAACCAACCAACCTACATACAAAACTATTGATTTTCCGCCAACTGCCGACCAATAGCAGAGCGGGAAACACGGATACGAAAAGGCAACCATTGAAGGCTATGTGTAGTTATACATACCTATGTATACTGTGTTGGATAGGCTTTGTAATTAAAATAGAGCCTCATTAACTTGATAATAGATGTGAGCATTAATTGATTGTAAATTATGGTCACTATTGATAAAAGTAGGATTCAGTGAAATAAATGACGTAAAAATCTAAAGGGTTGAAGAAAATATCATCAAAATCTGTTACGTTAGTTTTATTCAAACTTGATATCTTTAACTTGATATCTTCTACTGAGAAAAGTCAGTAAAAAGTCAGTACTTCTTTCGTTAAAAATTACCTTCCAATTAATTTAAAAAATAATAATAATTTCCAGATACCATCTAAGTATGTACTTATCTGTGTTCACACCATTCGCAAAGTCTT
Organism: Helicoverpa assulta; assembly: GCA_963856015.1. NCBI lineage: Eukaryota > Metazoa > Arthropoda > Insecta > Lepidoptera > Noctuidae > Helicoverpa > Helicoverpa assulta. The sequence continues at coordinate 5,587,729 of CAWLCW010000008.1, forward strand.
TTTGGCTTCCCAATAGAGTTCATACATACCTGTATTTGACACCACAGTAGTTCGTCAACAAAAATAAATACACTAAACAAAAACGGGTAGCTACTTCCTATAAAATATACATAAAATTATGAAATAAATGAACGTTTTAATAAAAACAAAGAGCTTTGACCACGCACCTCCTAGTAATCCTTGTGCCACATTCAATGGGCTAATTGCACCACATGAGATAAACTCATTAACAAGGATAGACGCGAGATTCCGCTGCTACTGCCGTGCTTATCTGTCAATGGTAAGGTTACAGTGACGAGCGATAGCGATTTGCGAAAATGTTTTTCTCCCATTCAGTAAACCTAATCATTGACATGAACGAAATACGTCCGTTATTTACGTTGGCGACTGCAGTATTCGATGCCCAAGTTTTTGCTCATCTCTGTATGCTTAGGTAGGTATATTTTAAACTAAATTGCATTTCGTACTAAATCAAACTACAACAGGTTAATTGTTTTCTGTAACGGTAGGTTTATCGAAGCAGGGAAAAGTTAACTAATCACCGTCATACCACAAAAACTCTTAAACGTCAGTTTAACAATTGTCTAAAAAAATGTCAGATTATGACGTTGAAATAAGGTCTATTTTGCAACCACACTTTTTTTAGACAAGTGTTTGACACATGTTTTAGTTTTTGTAGTAAGACCATCAATATTTTGTACTTCACCAAAAAAAATTCCGCTCCGCTCATCACCATATCACAATTCAGCACACGTACAAAGGCCTTTGAAGCGCGCGGAGGGGAGGGCGGGGGCGGGCGGCTGCGAAGGGCGGGCAGCCCGCATGATCGTGCGATCGCACCCATTTGCGGCTCGTTACACGCCGATAGCACCAAACAAAACACACCCCAAGTAATTAGGAAAAGCCTTTTCCAGATACCGTAAGCACTGCTTTGACTTGTACCCTATGAGTACTTCCTTATTCTTGCTTTTGTTGGTGTTTGTAATAATGCGCTACAGTATTCAAAGTTTTTTAATACAGGGATATGTTGATTATATTTTGAACCATGAAAAACGCAAACTCTCCTAAAAATGGTAACTAAAATTAACTATGTACGGCTTTCCTTTGACTTAAAACAGGTACATGCAAAATATATAGCATACCTACCTATCTATTGGCTATGAAAAGTGAAATTTTATATCCCATAAAAATAGACAAAGGATTCACTTAAAGCTTGCAAAGGTGCACAAAGTTTATGGGTTCACCACAAAGTGACCATTATGTCTCTATGTATAAAAGAATTGCGCTCAAACCCGTAACCGGACCTGAGATATTTAACTAATGCCTGAAGCTATTTAGTTTCGACCACAGCCTCGCTTTCCTATTAGTTTCAAAGAACGTAATTGGATTTTTAAGGACCTTTTAAGTGTTCCTACCCATTGTCTATTTACCCTTTTGTTGGTTTTTAAGAGACTATTTGTTAGACAGCAGTTAAAACTCCTGTGTAACATGCAACAATATGTTAACAGAAAGAACACTAGCTATTCATAGGAACTAGCACTAGCATTCATAAAGAAAACGAAAGCAGAATCTTAATTCCAGAAACAAACCCTTATGAAGGTAACATTTTTTGAAGATAAAAATTTCTTCAAAAAAGTATTTTGATTATCACACTATTTTCTTCTCGTAAATTAATAGGTTCCCAGTTCAAAGATCAGCACGGGTTCGATATCAACGCATGTGCAAGATTCACCGCCGGGTGGCTGTGAGACCACCTGGGCTAGCTGCTTGCCCACCTTTCTGTCAACCCAACTGGGTTGTATATCATGTCATCAGTAGATTATCTAATCATGTTATTGATATTACAACTGGACTGCTTTAGATTGATGTAGGCATTTTGCAAACGTTTTCCTTTTTTTTGATTGTAAGTTATTGAAATTAATGCACGTTCCTAATGTGATTTTTTAAGTGGGCACCATGGATTTGTTGCTTAGGCACCCCATAAATAATGAATAAATAACACAAATTGTAAGAGGTGTAACAACTAAAAATACCTCGTCGGATATTAATTACTGAGGTATGAAATCATGTTTTAGGTACTTAAAATACTTTTGACATGTTTGTCCATCCGTTTCATAAAGCGTTTTTGGTCAGAACTATCACGAATTATTTTAATGTAACGATACATTTCTTCTGTCGAATATTCTTCCACGTATCTATTTTGTTAGCTTCTAATAAAGCAATAAGGTAGATAGATTACCGCAGATACTTCACGATGCTTCAGATGATGTATGACTCAACAATTGGCGGGTTAATACTATTTAACAAGTATTGCATTAACTTAGGGTGTCAGAGGAAAGTGTAACGGTATTGTGCTCGCCAAAGTCCTACGTCAATCAGTGGATGCGGGCTCACAATTAAGCGCACGCGCCGATGGGAAAAACTCTACGCGAATACAAATAAATTCTCATATAAAACATTATATTATATTAATTTTAAGGTTTAAACTGACGCTTATATTTAAAAGACCTTTAAAAATAATTACTTGTTTGATCATCTTCACTTATTTTTGTACCTATTTTCTATCTTGGTTTTTAATAAAGTTGTTATACCTAATAATAAAATTATAGCCTATAAGCATAAAAGTTTCAATCTCCCTACAAAGTATAGTCATAAAAATGCAAGTTTTTAAACAGTAATAAGTACATAACGCTTATTTCTTTAATACAAAGATAAGTGACCTCACGCAGGGGTACGAGATCTAAGAAAACTTTTAGCTTGCATTGAGTCATTAACGCTAAGTGTTAGACTTGGTGAGAATAGCATTATTTCTTTTTAAATAACAGGTTCCCTACATTTTTACTCACGATCTTCAGACCACCTTAGTTTTTGCGATTACCTGGCACATCTGGCCTGTAATTAGTTTATTACTAGTGTTCTCGTAAATTGCTAAATTAATACTACTGTTCAAGCAGTAGCATTTATTTTACTCGCACGCTGTTAACACGAAACGCTTATTTCAAGTAACATTATTATATTAAAAATTTTTAATTTGCTTTTATTTTAAAGAACATTTTATAGAAAACAACATTGTTTAACTAAACTTTTTCCTAGTTTGCCTGACCAAAGCAATTTCCTGTAGATTTCCGAGGCATAAATTGCTCTTTCCTTGTACCTCTTAGGTAAGCAATTCTTAATGACGATCTGCCAAAATTTAAACTTAAGCAACTCTCCTGAAACTTAACAGTTTAAATAGATGTGTTAAATCCCAATAACCTATCACACCACGCTACAAAACAAAAACCCTATCCAACACCGAAAATATTGGCAAAACATCGCCAGTGCCTACAAAAAAAATCAAATGCCACCAATAATTAAAACAATCATAATATCATAAACACAAACCACTAACGTAAACAATAATTGCACCATATCTTCACATAATTGGCTTGTTAAATTACTTCTTACAGCACTATTTTTACAGACCTTGTCTCCGGATCAATTTATTCATTTGCTGGGGCAATATCGTCTAATAAGTTGTCCATAAAACGATCACAGTTCATAGCTCCCGGTACATCTGGTCTAGGTACACTAACTGGCAGAGTTATTGCGTAATAATCTAGGCGGGCAGATGTGCTAGCTGATTGCTGCAGCTTAGATATATTTAGCTAACAGGTGCTGGACTATCACCACGTGGTGTGACAGGGTTCTCAATCGATTGTAGTTAGACTTTGATTTTTATGTGCGGAAATTGAATATGTTATTTATTTTGTTAAGGATTTACAGGTACTTACCAATCCGCCTGCTAACGCCTGTGAGTGTGTTTAGTGGAGTGAGTTCGTTTAGTGGAGTGAGTTCGTTTTGTTTGTTTGTTGGAGTCACAAAATCGTTTTTGGTCACGTGAAACCGGTGAAACGGGGAAAACAATTTTTCCAAGATGGGATAATAGAAACCATCACGACCTGTCCAGCAAATTTCTTTCTCACAGCTGTAATGGAAAGACGATGTCGATATCAAAAGACTACAAGTTTCTAACATAGGTATAAGGTTACTTTGTCCGCACAATGAAACCGGCATCCCTGAGCGATCGTCCAGATCAGGATAAACCAGTTGTCGCGATTTTATAGAGTGGACATTACATAATAGCTACCAACGTCATAATTGCCCTATCCGCGTAAGGAGGATTATAAAAACGACCTGTTTGTCTATGTTTATACCGCAGCCTATTATAGTAACAAGGGCGTTTGTACTTTTTAAACGCTGGTTATTAACAATATCAACTATTATTCAATTACTTTACATATCTTTTAAATTGATGCCCTGTGGAAATAAAGTTATATTGCCATTACAACAGTGTGGGAACGCACAATTATCCATACTCTATCTAAAAACGATTACTCTAAGATGCTTAACACATACCTATGTTTAAAGAGTGTTCATTAACGTTATCTATCATTATCGCTAAAGCCTCTGTTGGTCATTAGAATAATCTAGTTTCAAGTTTCATTAAAGCTCTGGTCAAGGTGATAAATCGATAGATCGATACACGTGTCGTTAGCGGTGGACGTGCGCGCAGCCATGATTAGAAACAGATAATGTTGAATCACGCAGGTGGCTTTCCTTGTAGAAAAGTTTTTGCACAGATACATGTAGTAGGAGGCAGCTGCCGATGTGAAAATTGCAAGCCCCTATGTCCACTACCAGTCATAATCCAGGAATTAATAGCCGATTGCTAATGACAAAATGAAAATGCAAGCAAACGTTTGGTCAAACGCTTGGCAATTACCTGCGGACGTTAGATTCGAACATCGGTTGCAAACGATACGGGCTGAGACACGTGCCGCCTGTCATGTGAACCTCAACTAATTTATAGATATATAGAAAACCAGCCTAACGAACAATATAATTATTTGCATTGCCCATTAATAAAACATATTTGATAAAAGTTAAATGCTTTGAAATAATTAGCACCCACATGCCTCAGGGTCGTTTTTAATAAGATACCTATCCATACCTATCTAATTCACACTCTGCATCGTAAACGCGTCAAAAACAATATCGAAAAGGAGAAATATCTATACCTCGAAATGAAAGGGTTTAGGGAGTTAGACTGATGTAACTTCTCGAATGATTGGCGGAAGATCGGTGCAGACCTCTGAGCATTTCTTCCTTGTTGTCCTGATCATAAATTTATCATTACTAATAATTAAATAAGTTTATATAACAATACTCAACCTACATGAACGGATAAAAAAAAACAATGTACCTATAAACAACTACTTATGTACCTATAGCTCGTTGAAGCAAATCGCAGCAGACATCAATAAATAGAAGAGGTTCGTGCAAAGCCTCGCAAAGCTTTTGTGAGCAGCGCACATGCGCGCACTCAATATGGATGGAATACCGCACAAAACGCTTTTCATTTCGTTTGAATCGCTCGCGCACTATGCGTAAACGCAAGATGAGTCAGAACCAAAGATTAAGTTTTGAACAGATAAGGCAGTTCTCTTATGTGCTTGCCTACATACTTCTGTAAGCCTAATAACGTAAATTGCAATCTTCTTGAGTGGTTCGGTGCCGAAAAGAGATTTATTTATTTTTTATTTTACGATAGCTGTGTCCATTTCTTTAAAATGCGTATGTGTCGTGTTAAATGATTCCACTCAAGTCCACCTTTTTAGAATAATATTTACTAAAGAAAATTGCAACGTGGAAAGATTATATTAAATTTTGAACATCACCCTCTTATTTCACCTGAAAGTCATTAAACCACACCAGATTTGCGTATGAAGTATGTATTTTCGTATATAACATAACAAATAGCATAAGGAAAATAGGTAAAAACTCCCATAAAATCTGTACTCTTTGACCTCGCGTAATTAGTAGCGGGGTGAGTTGTCTGCCAGGAATTCTTTTGATAGGAGACAAACGGAGGAGGCTCCGAGCTGGCATACAATGGCGTATCGTATGTCGGCCACCTGCATGCGCGGCCTTTCACGGCGGGGATGCGGCGCACGGCTCCGTGCAGCAGTGATGCTGTACGTGCTTGCAGAATTACATGCGATATTCATTACAGATTTGCATTTAGGCTTAATCTTGGACTATTTTAAATGCGTCTTTGAAATCAATAAAGTTAGAATAGCTATAAGAATGAACAGTTGGCAGTTGGGTAATAATAAATAGCAACAAAGTTCTTAGTCTGGTCTAACAGTCACAGTTGCCAACTAATAAACCATTACGGGTTCTTAATCTTTAAGAAACAAAACAAAATCTCGCAAGTTTATTGTGGACAACCACAAAACATTTGACAAAGCCGTGTAACTGTATCGCCGTGCAACCTTTTATAATTGTTACTTTTTGCAGCACAAGCAACAAGTCAATAATACAATAACAATTACTGAGCTACCTCATTCGGAGCCAAAAAGCCGTAAACAATAATCGTAATTTTACAACGCGGTCGTTACAAGCATTGTGGACTGGCTCGTCAAATCAGCAGATCTCACACGGAGATACGTTCGCCCCCGTGCCTCCTGCTGACTGCTGAGAACGTCACTACAAACACTCATTTTCTATCGATATAAAGTTAAATTTCTCGATATAAATTGGCGTATCGATTTTATCGCGCACCCGTTGCGGTTTGTGTGGGAAACGAGTGTTTTTGATGATTTACCTTAAGTATGTTAGCACGTGCTGCTTTTTGTTTTAGGTTCCACAGCTGCCCCGTACGTTCGCATTGACGATTGTGGTCATCTGATTACTGGTTGGTAAATAACCGCAGGGAGGTAAGAGGTTATTTAAAAAACGGATATTGTCGTAATTTATAAAGGAATGAAACTACATGATACCCTGGAATGCATATTGCAATGTTGCAGTAATTCTTCTAAGAGACAAGTTTTTCTGCATGGGTAAAACTATTAGGGCAAAAACAAAAAAACGTTGATTCTATAAGAAATTAGACGTGCTGTAAATCTAAAATCAACATAGTTCATTCAAACTGATTTTCGTAACATGACTATGACTTACCTAAACCAAACATGCTCAAAATCACCTGAACTGTATCTGACATTATCAAACCACGCAAATAAGTCCGTAACCCTCGGGACAACAAGTCCTTAATCAGCTGTGTATCACCGTTGGATCCCCTAATCGAGTGATTGTGGGAAAGGCAAAGACAATGGTGATTATATCACAGTTAATAGCAGCCATCTCGCATCTGACAGCCGTGGAGGGTTGCCCGGTTATCTGACAGGATTAGCCGCCGGGAAGTTACGCTGGACGATTGCGATATAAGATATATCGGCAATTTGTTGGGTTTACTTCGTTGCTGTAATTTAGTTGGCAAAATTTATGTTATATATTTTTATTATAATGCTAATAAAAGTTAACAAAATGATAGAACCATGTCAAAATAATTTACTTAAACAGCTAAAAAAGGCTAACCTACTTTCTGGTGAGCCGACGGCCGTCGGCAAATTGTCAACAATCAAGACAACGCCATTTTGGAACTTGGAGCAGCTTTACCTCGCGCTAGAAATGTTTGTGCTCAAGCTTTTAAAATATGTTTTCGATATCTCGATTATTCATAAAAACTAAACTATGTAGGTCCTCTATAGATTCTTCGTTATAGACAAAACACGGAAAGAACAATAAGATTGAACCCATCGACAACAAATGAAATATTAATACGTTTAAACCATTTAAAGGCTTTTGTTACGGTTATAAGTAAAATAATCAAAACTGTAATACTTACACATACCAACAATAAGATCTATTTAAGTGTACCAAAACGTAAAAAGCAATAAATCACATCCTACGGAAATATCAACCTTAAGTAATAATCAGAAAGAATATTGTTGCATATCATAACGATTGCACTTTATAGAGGGGAGAATTCATTGTGTTAATATCACAATATGGTGCTGTCAGTTAATTGGAATAGATTATGGGAATGAGGGAAGAAGTGCGCTGTAGAGTGGTCCCAGGGGATGCTTTGCGGATGGACTTTTTATATTTTTTTATCAAGTCATCGAGTGACAATGGAGAATGGACGGATTATCACAATATTTGGAGGCGGTCGTGTGGCTGCGCTGAAAATTGACACCGGCTGGTATTCAACAATAGAGCATGTAAATAAATATGCTTAATCATGTTTAATAAACTATTTGAGTAGATAATTATTGCGGTATCATTTATTGTTGTCATTGCACTCATCATTACCAATTCCTCCACGAACTTTTCTATTTTACCAAGCGTCTGAAACTGGAAACCAACTTATATATTCTAATTGACGTGTCTTCAGCAATTAGCCACACCAGATGTCACGTTACATCTTGAACATAAGTGACCTTCCCCAAGCTTCTATTTGATTAGTCCCAATTATAACGGAATTACGTGTGTACCAAATAGACTGGGCGTCGTAGGCGCGGTCGTGACCCAGTGAGAGGCCCGCATGTCTGCGGCTCCAGACGGCGGGGCTCCGCTCTCAGATGACCACCAAGACCTTAACGAACCGTCTCGAGTGAGCCGTGATTCACCGTGCGACGCACAGGAAGTTACCACGTTGTTGCTGTGACCAGTTGTGAAGACATCAGCCAGAACTGTTGGATAAAATTGAGTAACGTTTTATACTTTGAAAATAATTTCAGTGGTTTTCCCAGAATAGCTTTGTATTCCAACAACAAACAAACGTAATCTGATAACATTATTGGCCCCGCTAATCAGAAAAAACTCCACAATTCCCATAATAAAGAAATCAGTGTGCTCGAATTAAAGCGTGAAAACATACATCGTTGTAGGCCGACAGTTTTATTGATAAAAAGCAAATAAAAGATGTAACAAAGCTAACAAAGCTTTGAAGATGCGCAATAAATGTGCAATAATGTGCGTTCTTGTGCGCGCTCCACTGCGGCTGCGTGATAAGCGTGTCGGGCGTGACAATGGACGCAGCGGCGCGTGCGCACCCGACGAGCACACCTTGATGCGCGCAACCCCGGCTGTACACGCGTACTTTATTGATATACGCTTTACTTTATTACTACCTGCTTACTTTGCTCAGAAATTTGGTTCAACTATGAAAATAAGAAATCTGATTTTTCTTATGCTAATATTTATTAAACCTAACGTTTGACCTCGTATTAATGTAAATCCCATAATGCAAACAATAAAAAACATAAGCTCCCACTTTCTATTATAGTTTTGTCCGAAAAAGCTTGCGAACAAAAAACAGCCAACAGAAATATTGAATGCAGATCTTGAACGGTCCATTGTGCGGTACTTCCTTTCATATTTGATTTGTTGCTACAAATAACGGACATGAAAAGCGTTTAAGGTACTTAATGTCCAGTAATTGGCGATCAATGAGGATCAGTGGGTACATTGTGTTAAAGTATCGAATGGCTCTAGTTTTATTGTCCGAGCGAGAGCAAAAAATACTAATAAAAAATGCCTAAACCAAATAAGCACCCGTCAAGGGTCAGCGTTCAATGGCGAACTGTCGATTTGTGACAGATTAAAATAATATCTAATGAAACTTAATACTCTGCAAAAGCTTTAAAATGGTCTCATTTTTTTTACAATGAATTGTGACACGCACGTCAATGGGTCACAGTTTTTTTTAATATAATTACTAACTAAAATTGGGTTTCATTTAAGCTTCAAGCATGTGTTATGTTATGAAATAGAAAAATCTTATGTCAGCTTGGGTTTTCGTTTTACAACCATGATTAAATATTGACTACGTGCTCGTGTCAATATTAAACCCTTTACACTACTTTAAATATGTTAATACAATATTTGTCATCAAATTAAAACAACAAGGTGTTCGTAACGGTCCTCACTAAACATTTAAATTCAAACAAACAGAAGCGCAATCACCGGGCTCCCACGCACTCTGAATAAGAAATATGAGCTGAACGGATACTGCTATTATCAAAACATTATTACAACACTCGAAGCCACCCCACCACCGATGTAAAAATTAAACAACAATTGCCTTTAATATTCGCTCGTCTGTACCGACCCTCGACTGGTTTTATAAAAAATCTGTCAATCTGCCGTAGATCAATCATCCTTGCTGAATGGCAGGGGTGAGCGACACGCTCCTCGACCACAATCAAACTTCGCAGATAATAAAAGGTAGTCTATATTTACGTAAAAGCATCCGATTGATGTCCAATATTATGCGCGGGCGCATCCGACACTGATTTCCTTTTGTTCGTCCCTATTCACTCCTTTGTGGTAGTTTAACACTTGAATGACGTTTTGCAAATATCGCACAAAAGTCAAGTAGGCGTTTTGATGTAAACTTATAACCGACGTCAAACCTATCATTTTGGTCCTTTACTATTCTTTTTCAATACTATTAAACTTAAAAGCTTCCTCAATAACTTTACAGCATGACCATATTACATGACAATGTGAAATGGACCTTCTCCAGTACAAGATCCAGCACTCTACAGATGGACAGCACGGCGATGCGCGCGGTCGCTCCCACGTGCGCGCACGCACCGACGCGCCCACGTGCCCACGCGCACCGCACGCGCCAGGTACACCTAATGCGCGACGCGTGCGCAAGATAACGTGAAGTCGGAAGGATGGGGTAAGAACAGGTATGATAACAAAGTGTAAGTAAAAAGGAAGTTGGTGAATGAGTAGGTAGCAAAGCTTTCATATATTATTACTAATGTGTGAAAAAATGTTTACAAAGCTATCTTAAACTGTAGCTAGTGAGAAAGTAATTATTATAAGAAGTAAGGTGGTTATTAATTAAATAGGTTTAAGGTTTTTTTTTATGAGTGACATTAAATTGAAGTATTTTTATGAAAGAGTCTACCAGGGACACACTTTCACTCCAGAGCAAAGCTTAATGCCAGAAATACAGTTTTTAACCCGTTATAAATTCCGTTGATGTCTAAGACGTGACAAAACTACGCGTAGTCGTCGTAGCTCGTAGCACACTCGTAGCAGCCTACAAAAAATAAAAACATAATTATAAACAGTAATCTTTTGTTTTCCTTAGAATTGCAGAAAATAAAGAGACAATTAGGTACCCACAGAAGAGACTATTAAAGCAGGCATCGCAGACTTCTTGTCATTAAACGCTGTAGCTAAACCACATTAGATTTCGCTGCAGTTCGACTAACCCTTTCGTCATACTAAAATAGAAACTCTTCTAAATAAAATCTAATGAGTGTTTACGATGCTCGGTTGGTACCAGTAATCGTAGTGTCAGCCGTGCACTTTATCACCGGAGCTAATCGCGTCAATTCGCAACCCCTGACGGGAGCCATCTTATTGATGACGTGTCAGAAATCAATGGGGTTTGGAAGGATTACCGTGGGTTGTTTAATGGTTTTAAACTAACAACAATAAAACTAAAATACTTACTGTATTAGAATCCACTGTTCTTTGAAAAAAAAATGGATTGTAGATTTTTGATAGTTTGCCTTTTAAACTGCAATGTGAAACCATAAATAAGTATGTTACGGATCTAGGAAACGACACAAAGCTTCGTTAACAAACCTAAATAATAAGCAGCGTTCGTTAAAATCACATTAAATTCCACTATTATGTATATTGTAAACAGATAATCGGCTAAATACATCAATCGTTTGCAACAATAGGGCGTGTGTCCACTGTCGGACATACCATTGATAGTACCGGCTAAATGGCCACCTATGAGATTACAATAATATAAGCTTGTTTCCGCATCCAACTGACCACAGGGGAGCCTGATTGATCATTGAATATGAAGAATATACCTTTAATTTCACTAATCCGGAAATACATTTTGTATAGGACTTCCCCACATTGGCATTATTTTTAAATTTCACTTTTTACCGGAACGACAGAAGTGATACTTTACGGAGCGCTTTTGTTAAATCTGCCAATAAATATTCGAAGGTAATTTGCAGATATGTTGAAAATGATACGTGAGCAATAACCGTACATCTCGGATGTACAAATATTGTTCTAATAACAATAAACATAAAGTATTCGCGGCCACACGAGCGGCGCGCGCGCAACCCTTTCCCACCGCTCTAATTTTACTAATGCGTTCCACTAACAGAGGGGCAGTAAGTATTAGGTTAAATAAACGCACACAAACTGTGTTTAACCTTTGAATTTACAAATTACTGAAGGATTGTATTACTTTTCCGTTTTAATTGAAATTGAAGGAGCATTTAGTAATCTAACAAGATTATTAAGAAGGTTAGTCAAGGCATTAATATACCTCTACACACCCAAAAAATAATTTATAATTATCTGTTAAAGAAACTCTTAACAGTTTAACGTACACTATCATCTTCAAAAGAAAATATTAATTACTGAGCCACATAACTATGATTAATGCCTTACAAATGGCACGCGCTGAGAATATTTCGAAGACCATCCGAATGACAATGGTTATGAAATCCGTTCACATGCAGTCAAAGTTCACAATCGTCACTAATTGCGCATAATGAGTGCACCAACAAACGCAATATGTTTTTTTGCTATTATTTATGTGTATGAGCCCTGTGCGGCCACCCTTCGCCACTCGCGGGTTGAAATAAAATTTAATGGTCCGGCGGCCACGTTTAGCCTTTAAACGTTCAATGCTATGTGATGTGAAATATCGGATTTCCGGAGATTAAAGGAATATCAGATTATCATTTTATATTTTAGTGAAAAATATTAGGATTAGGTAGTTCTACAGTAGGGAAGACCAACCAAACTTATTGTTAGCATTTGATTAGATTTTATGATAAGAAAAAATATTTTATTAGCAATTTTACATACCTTAAATCAGAGTTTTTTACTTAAAACCCGTGAAGAAAAAATATAATAAGATGATAACCATAACAATGATAAGTACTTAAACTATGTACACCATTTTTGTTATTGTTAAGTGAAGGTATTGAAGTAGGTACCCTATACATTTGAGTTTCGATGAAACAAAATCATGTTATTTATAGGTATTTTACCTCAAGTATGTCAAAACCAATTCTCAAAATACTTATTGCAATATTTAAAAGGATACACTACATGAATCATACGCCACAAAATGATACAAATCCTAAACCTTTCCCACGGTTAGCCACAAATGAACATCAATTAATTAGGCCCACCAATCAAGGTTCCCACGTTATGATATCTAGAAATCACGCAACATCTTTATTCGTTTATTAGATTATTCCCCCATCGAAAACCCATTGTTTTTGGGGTTAGCGTGAAATGGGCCGACCGGTGAGACCATAATTACTTTCGTAATATTGCTACTCGTCAAAAAATTAAATTTCGAGGGGTGCCGACACTACTCTGTAATTTATTTATTAAGTTAGATAGACGGGGATGTACCAAAGTGTGGCTTATTAGCTTAATTTTATTCAAAACATCATAAAAAATGTATGCTCCTTCTTCTAAAAATCAATGTGAAACTATTGAAGTGAACTCAACATTCAAGCCCTATAATAAATATCAATTTTATGGTATAATCGCACAATACGAACAAAGTCTACGAAGCACTGCAATTAGTATAATACCGCCATATATCAATCTCTCCCATAGAAACGTTTGCATTATTATGCGGAAATGTCGCGACGAGCCCATGTTTATGCAAAATAAAACGTTTTTGAAAATTCAAATGAATTAACAAATTGGTCGGGGTGAATACAATATAGAGAATATTTTCGCCAATGTTTGTGCAATAGTCATTGCTTGGCAAATAAATTCAATTATCTCAATAGAAAATGCAGACTGTTCAGACGTCTACTTAGGCGCTAATAAACTGACCAAAAAATCCTGTAAATTTATGATCTTTTTATGTTTTTTAAAGTGCAATTTGGTATCTACAATATTCTTTTCTCGAGGCTTAAATATAAAATCATCAATGTCTCAGTTAAACCCGACGATTTTGAATACTTTTCTAAAGAGTGAAAGGGAAAAACAAAGAAAACTTATTGTTCCCAAACGCATCGCTAACATTTTTTTACTACATATATCCATATAATTTGTAAGCTCAGTTACACCGAGCATTTAAGTAAAGAAACAGTTGTCGTTAGTCGCGTGCTGCATGTTAAAAAGCAGGAGCACCAACGAGGTGGGGCGTCGCTGACTGCCGACCGGCGCGCGCGCAACCCGCATCCTACAGATAACGGGCGACGATAAATTAACTAACACACCTACTGCCTTTCACAACTATGAGTTTTCACCTTGTGTCTTTATCATTCACAATAAACGTCAGTAGCCAGGTTAATAAAACGATTAATTTACTTGCGTTTACCTACAGCGAAATTAATGAGCTAGAAAATTATATTCAATAAGCTAATGATATTTAATGTTAATAATCCACTTAAGTGCACCATAAAAGTTTGCGTTATAGATACTTTAGAATCTTTTAATGAAAAAAATAAACACTGTAAAACATTTATAATTAAGTATTTGACTTGGTTTCTTCCTTTCAAGCTCCTTTACTGCGTAACTTGCCGAGCTTTGAGATTTTAATGCTTGACAAAAGATTATCGCATATCGTAAAACGTTTTTGAATTACCAGAACCATGATACTCATAATATTAATCCAATTGACATTCAATGCACAATGGTCACAGAACACCCGGCCAAGCTGAAGCCTGCAAAGTCAAAAGTATTGCGCATTTCCACTGAACATTAGTCACAGTGCGAACAATCTCACAGGTCAATCACTCGCTTGTGTGACAACGAGTCGCGGGGGCGTGCTATTTGTACAAACTTCCAAATAGTTATTTGATTAACTCTCTTTCATGTATTCGCTTGTATTCATCTCTGTATTCGTTTGTATTCGTCGAAACGCGATTGTCTGCGGATTTTGTTTAATTTGATCCTTTGTTTGAACACCGTTTGGGTGGAAAGGCTTATGGGATGGGGAGTGTGGCACAATGCAGATATGGAGATCCGTTATCAATGGCCGCAAAGGGTTATCTGACGTCACCAACAGATCGCTACGTGTAGTTGATTTGGTGCGGTTTATCTGAGTGGACTGACTATATTGGTGAACAATAGGAACCAGGCCTGTAGTTAGACATGCACTGAGAAAGCGAGTATCTATGATTTCTAAGTCAGAGATTAGCAAATACGTAAGACTTTAAACATTACAGGTATGATCTAAAAAACTCTTTAATGCAACTTTCATGCTTTGTTTAGGTGAAGGTGTGTTAATGACAACGAACGAGAGGGTGAGATGGATTGTTTTCCACAAAAATATATGCGAAATATAACAAAAAATCCTCTTCTACAAAAACTTGAAAATCGAATGAAAACTCGTGTGAAAATGTATCGCTGCAGCACATGTTACGTCGCTTTGATCGCTGCTGTTGACAGTCTGTGCGGCGCTAATTCCGTGTTTGTTCTCCCTGCCCCCGGCGCCCCCGGAGCCTTCGTCGACAAACAACTGCACATGTACTCGTGTAGCCGCACTTTTGTTGCGAAACATTGTACAGATACATAGAGGTAGATACTGGGTTATTTTTTTGGTATCGATGAAACCAGTTGAAATAGTTCGCGGTTGCGCAACTGAGGGTTTTAATCTGCATTTTTGTGAATCTGATCGTAGCAAAAAAACTATGTACCTATGGCTATTATGAATGGCTTCTAATATGCGGCCGGCAGGGTATTAGCGCTTAGTTGATTGGTAGGTACCTACTATCGGAGCCGCGCTTTCAAACTTTCTTAATTTGTCACAAAACCTAGAATAAGTAGTTAAATGCTCCAGAAACAATTTCGATTAGCTTATGTATTTCAGTGAAAATGAAAGAGATCAATCAAAGATTATAATTTCGTATTCGGGGATCGACCTCCAAGAGTTGGGAATTAGATCAAAAGAACAAAATATTTCTACGTCATAAAAGGACTACCTTATAATACTATGAGCCATTAGCCATCCATACACAGAGGTATCTAGGATAGGACTGGCTTCAACTTGGCAAAGATAAGCATCCCCCACAAAGTGAAGTCGCGAAGTAGCTCAGTACAAGTTGTGTGACGTCGCCGCAAGTCAGAAGCCACGACCCGAGCTAGTTGCTAGTTCGTTAATTGTTCATTACACGGGGTTTTTAGAAAGCACAAATGCATGAATGCAATATGTTTGTAATTGGCGACTTACTTTACAGAAAATTACAGGAATTGTTGCTATACTCACCTACTAAGATACTCACAGAAACTTCAGCCAAAAGAAAAAGCGAGATTAGCCTGATTTTTTAACACGGCAAGGTTTCAAATTGGTACTGGATATTGACACGTTTCTCAGGCTAGCGCCAAATTAACTCATGTATTTGGGGTCTTTCAAGAACCTTCTTGTAGTGCTAGACAGGAACTGTATGTAATTTTGCGAATTGGCCATTTCCTTAGGGACGGGACGCAAATTGTTCGCGAGCTCGACTCATGGGCGACAATTGGTGACCAGGCGACAACTAGAGGGGACTGCTTCTCCACCAATCACTATACAATACTCGCGGTCTTAATTTCGAAGTGGTTTTAAAGCGGAATATTCAAAATTAATGTCGAAATACTTCTTCTTCTTCTTAGCGTTTATCCCGTCTTGTGACGGGGTCTGCTCTCCGTATCTCTATATCGAGATACTATCTGGTAATATTTCCAGATTTTGCCATATTCAGTTACCGCAGTGTCGACAAAAAATAAAAAAACACACAAAAAACACACACAAAATCGCCCTGAAGTTTTACCGGTCTAAATCCTAAAATAGATTCCGAAACTCCGAAACGATAACAATCTCCAAATCCTGGATTAAACGGACCTCTGTTTAACTAAATACAGATTAAAACGAAGACAATTGATCAGATTACCTACCCCAAATTGTCAGTACGGTGCCACCGTTACACTTAATACCGTTAATAACAATAGGACGGAGACTGTAAAAAGTTTGGTGAAATTAGATTAGGGCATGAGAAAAAATTGCTACCTTTCATAACAGGCCGCACTGTCTCCACTGGGCCTTTTTTGATGATTCTGATCCCATTTTACATACAATATGAATTTTACTTACGACTATTTCAGGGAATGTACTTTTGACACTTCCATAGGTGCATTTCAGGGAGTGCTAGGGAAGTATGATTATAATAATATAATTTATTTTTTATTTCACTTTTCGTACTTATTTGACAGAAGGTTAGAGTACCACGCACGGTAAGCAATTACTACTTACCTATCTTTTCCACCATATTGGTTCCATAGCACCCAACTTCCACCACACTTCATGTTCAGCGGGAAAAGCCTAGACGCCGTACGACTAATATGTAGGACTATTGATATGAATTAGTTTGGTTTTCTAACAAGCATCTAGATAAGCTTTTTTAATCTTCAAGTTCAGTACAAAAATAAACTAAGTTCTAAAACGATTTAGTACGAAGATTAAATTAATCCACTCTCCTTGGGATTAACAAAGGATTATATCACTTTGTCGCTGGACTGCGTTGGTTAATTCGTCGGTGTTCAGGTAAACAAAAGATTTAAATAATACAATTATTTATATAGAAAGTAAGCTTACTTTCGCAAATAAGTAGTTTCGCTATACAATTCCTTAATTCCTACAAAACTTAGCCGCTATTTTTACACAGACATCACAAATAAGTTTTGGCGTGAAACTTTAGAATAAAATTCACAAAATACACAATTCTAGATTTTAAAAAGGGCATGATATGCATTTTCTACAATAACATTGAAAGAAAAAAATTACAGCTACATATTTATCACTCCCTACGTACATATTATTTGCAACACAACAGCTAGAAAGTTTCCCATCGAATGCGCGAGCGCAACGTGCGCCCGCATTGCGCGCCCTGCCTTATTTCATTGTAGGTACGCTCCACCACATCTTGAGCTTAGTACCTTATATATCGTGTTATTTCATTAAATAAGTAGTTACAGCTGCACTTTTGATATATAATTATAGATAATTGCAGAATATATGAT
This sequence comes from Helicoverpa assulta, assembly GCA_963856015.1. Lineage (NCBI taxonomy): Eukaryota > Metazoa > Arthropoda > Insecta > Lepidoptera > Noctuidae > Helicoverpa > Helicoverpa assulta. The sequence goes on from CAWLCW010000008.1 coordinate 5,605,651, forward strand.
TGTCTTCAGTAAGTTCTTACAGTATCAAATTTTCCGCTTCGTAGGCAATTGTTGCTAAAATATCAGGGACAGATATTGATAGATAAGTACGTAAAACACTATCGAAGGATGCAAAGTTAGGTAGGATAGGAGTCGCATCAGTATTAAGGGCTTATTACACTTGACTGTAGCCTAATGAGGTTTCAAACCTAAATGAGATTACATTTGACTGAATTTAGTAACTGCATCATTTAGACGACTGAATTTAGTCAAGTGTAATAAGCCCTTAATGCATAAGTAACGTTAAATTTAAGTTACCTAGTAAAAACAGATTAAGTGCTAAAAAGGCCTATCCTTTACCAAAAATATTTTATATTTAGGTACCTAGATACCTAGCTAAGTAATCGTATTGTTTATTTTGTGATCTTTCTTATGCAGATATGAATTTATATTTATTGATTTATTCATAGGTAATTACTTTTAGCTACACTTATACATATGAATGGGTACCTATGTTGTTAGATACCTACGTAAACGTGAAAAACACAAAGTATACATTAATTGACTTAGGTAGCTGATCTACCGTTGCTGAAGTGACTCTACATCCTACGTAGATATTTTTACTGCAAATGAATTTCACATTAAATCCTGAAGTTTTCTTTTAAAATTATAAATAAAAACCTAAAAAAAATCCTTTCAAAAATAATAGATATGTAAAGACATGTGTACTGTACAAAACGTGAAACATTTGTTTCACGTTTAAAGATTAAAGGAAAACTACACCTGAAACAGAAAAATAACTTCAATAACCTATTACACTTAGGAAAGTTAGTCATAAGCTAAATATTTTGTGCTACTTATACCTTATATCCGCTACTTATACCTACGGCATATTTTCCTATTTTCCTATAATAGAAAACCCTGCGAAGTATTATAAACGTAACAGATAGGTACTTACAAAGTAAGCTTAGCAACCACATCGCATAGTACTTAACATTCGCAAAATACGTTACTAACATTACAACTGATAACGATATTCTAAAAATGGCAGCGGACTGAAAATTCCCATTTTTACCTGAAAAATAAAAACGTATCATTTTGGGAAACTGTCATTGGTGTTCAGATGTGTGTTGTGATTGGTCGGGAGGCGGTGTCGTGGGTCTGGGGCCTGGTGATTGGCTGGGCGCCGTCCCCACCTTGCGGGATGGTGGGGCACATCATCCCTATGTTTATTTTTGTTGTTGAAGTTAGTGAGCTATAAGCTTTCCCCGTGTGTAGATGTGTTGCACAAACAATATCATATTTCGCGACAAACGTTGACGTGTGCAGTGGTTTGATGGACAGTGATTGTTATAGGGGAGATGTTCCTAAAACGGGTACCCCTCCTAAAACGGGTAGGCCTTGCCATTCGAATATTATAGATCTTAGTGTGAACCTGTGAGTGTAGAGTGGCGCACTACCCCCCTGCTGATCACGGTCAGTCGGCTCGCGCACCTGGAGCGAGCGTGTTCGAGGCAAGACGTAAAAAAAGTTTTTTGCTGAATTTATTAAAAAAAATCGAATTATGCTAGTGCTAACTACTCAAATATGGTGTAAGATATGGTTTTCGTAGTTTTGTATTATCATTTTGCATGTTATATGCTTATTAATTGTGAATAATTAGTGGTCTCCTTGTTTACTATTTTATGGTTAAGGTAGTTGAAATTTAAAACGTGCTTTTGGGCAAAACGGGTAGGGGCATAACGGGTGACTACCCGATTTGCCCTGGAATAATTTATGTTATGTATTTAGCTGACCAGTGCCGTTATTTAGTTGACTCAAATGTAAAAAATACCTTTTTTAATTGGGTGAATAAATATAAAAGAAAAACTTGAAATGCTTCGTGGGATGTGGAAGTTATGAAACTGGACCGCAAGCTCTTGACGAAGCTATAAGTCCACCTCATACTCCAACACCAGTAGGCCAGTATATTGAAGAACTTTCAACACCATGCAAGACTATAACGGCAGAAACACAAATTCTTAAGGATTTTATAACACCATGCAAGACTCCATCACAAACTACAATCCTTCTTCAACCTGAGGATCATCATGTAACACCAATAACAGAAGAGGCACTTCCTCAATTGATCCCACAGAAAGGTAATCGAAGACAAAGGAAGCCACAGAGAGCTGAAGAAGAACAGGAACAGCGTCAAAAAGAAATATAAATATTTTTTCTTTGATTTTTAACAAAATTATCTGTTGGTAGCATTATAATTTCAAATGTAACATTTAATGACGTAAAAAAGTGATCTAGACTGATTAAAATAAGACAGCTGTTTAACATAATTAAGGAAACTAATTAACAATAAAGATTTCCTGGATAATAGGAGGCTAAGATATTTTTTTAAATGGTTTTTAATTAATTTATCACATATATTCATTCATTACCTGCTTTGCCCAAAGGCGCTACCCGTTTTAGGACCCCCACTAGGGCAAAGCGGGTATTTCGAAGGGGTTTAATTTTTTTGATTTTTTTCAGAATATTGAAGAAGATTACTAAGACTGTCTTATGTTTTTGAAAGTTTATTATATAAACAATCCTATGAGTACAAATACAAGTCGCATGTAATGTTCTTGGTTATTTTATTTAACATCTTTCGTTAGCTTACCCGTTTTAGGAACATCTCCCCTACGACAGTGGACAGAATAACTGCATTGTGATTGTGAAGCATTTGCATCTTTTCGGAGATGGTTATCCTGTGAGTATTTATTTTCCTTATTGTTTTTTCAGGTCAATTTTAATACCATAGTGTAAGACTAAAGTATCTCTTTTGTAACTTAAGTACAAATACCCACCAACTTAACTAGTACCTATTAGTGGCTACCTTTTCAGGCTATTTCAAAGATTTCCAATTCCCCGACTGTTCATTATTCATTATTTTATTAATTTTGTGAAGAAGCAAGTCAGTAGATATATTTAAAAAAAACCTTACACCGTGCCAAATTCTAACCAAGTTACGCGATTTTCTGCAAGAGACAACGCCTTGAAGATTTTTCACTTGCATTCTATTTACTTTCATTTGACTCTAAATTGGTGTAATAACATGTTTTATCGACGTCATCAATCTTTATATTTATCATTACATGGTTTAGGCAAATATGAGTACTTACCTATGTGAATGTTGCTGAATATTTAAGTAAATGAGTAAGTAATCTGAAAATTTTCATTTTCATTTCATGTCTTTGTTGGCGTCTTTAGTTTAATTTTAAAATTGTAACGAATACACACACGAATAAGCTACCTACATTAATAATTTTAGTATATATTGTTTCTTTTTTGTTCAACGACCGTATTTATATTATTTCGTAAAAAGGCAACAGACAAAAATAAATACCTAATCAATCCTTTGAACACTTGCTAGACGACATAAAATTCTACCTCAATTAAAATCCAGATCTAACCATTTCTAATAATATTTATTTTTCTAACACTAAGTTATGAAGCAATTCAGCATTTAGATAGGAACTAAGCCCGGATCTAACTAAATTCTTAAAATCTCTTGGGACATGCAAAATTTTAAAGCACCAATTCACAAAACACATTTTTTCCTAGTTTACTTATTATTTATAAGTATATATCCTCTTGCATAACCAACAACATTATAAAATTAGTTCCAGAAAATATTACCTATTTACCTATAAGTAATCGATAACTACCTAATAAAAATGATAAGTAAACTTAACTACTAAGTATACCACCATCGTAAAAACTTGCCTTACTATATTATAATTATTACTTAATCGAATATTAATAGAATTATAACTACCTACGCTTTAAAAATAAATATAAACATAGGTACGTAGGTTCTCGATAAGTCCTAGTCATAATGTAGTTGTTACTTATAAATGTGTAAATAAAAACTTGTAGGTAGTTAGTTACACACATAGAAAAAGAAAGAAATATTGTTTTATAAGAGCATGTTCGACATCATATTATGTATCTATACTAATATTACTTATAAAGAGGAAAACTTTGTTTGTTTGTTTGTTTGGTTGTAATGAATAGGCTCAAAAACTACTGGACCGTTTTTAAAAATTCTTCCACCATTCGAAAGCTACATTATCCACGAGCAACATAGGCTATATTTTATCCCGGTACGGGCAGTAGTTACCACGGAACGCGGGTAAAACCGCGGGAAAACGGCTAGTTATCTATAATTTTAGAAGTAAGCTACTGTATACTTAACTGTCCATCATCTTTAAGCTATGCCCTACCGGGTCCACATTGTGTCCACCTTATAAAATGGACCACCTGTAAAACATATGGAATGCTAATAAAGAATTCAGTATTGTGTAATATAAATAAACAGTCGACCACAAATATAGAGTTAAAACACGTAATATACGAGAAGACAAACCGGTCAGGGTTGGGGAAGGTGCAGGAGGGTCTCAATTGAATTTAATTGAAACTTATTGAAACCGTGACGTCGACCGCTTTGTTGCCGCATTAGGCCGCTAGTTTGTTTTGAATAGGCAAAAATACTGCGCTTTGTTAGTAAGGCAAACGTTAAATAACTGTTAAGGAGAATAGAAACTTAGTTAAAAGTTAAAACTGTTAGAAAATAGACTTAGTTAAAAACTAAAGGGAAAAATATTGCAATGGATAAACGGTAATAGGTAATAACATAGCTATAGGTAGTAATGGTCAAAACCAATTAAGTCACAAATAAGTAAAATTCTAAACGCCGATAGTGCCGTCTATTCTGTAAATTGTTTAGTAATTCCCGAGACACTGTAAAGACGCTGTAAATTGAAATTAAAGAAAAAAAACATTACTACACAGTTTAACTTAATGATTGAAAAAGCTTAGGTAACTTCCGATATAAATCTGCAAGATTTAAAAAAACTGCGTAGAGATTTCTCAAACGTCGATCGTCTCCCATTTTGTAGATACACAATCCAAAAACATGTTCAAAGATTCATTGTCTATTTACTTACTCCCTCGTAAGTGGATATCTACACAAAGTTATTTGCTCAATTAAGGCGCGCCGCCCCTTCAGACGGTGTAATTCTGAAGCAATTGGCTCAACGAGGACTTGCGAGGGGGACCGAGCTTTCTCCGCGATTTGGATGTTTGCTTTTATAGAGACACAACTTCAACAAAAGATTATAAAAGTTTTAGTTGTGTATGAGTGTAGATTTAACTACGGGCTTGGTTGGAAAATATTATCTAAGTAAGAAATCTAGCTAACATTACCTATGTAGGTACCTACGTAGGTACTTAGGAACATCCTACAGCTTAATAGTTTGAAAAAGGAAAAATGAAAAGTTATCTTTGTAATTAGATTTTACAATTGAATTCGAAATTTCACTGAATAGGAACCAAATCAAGGGATCTAGATCTTGTAACTTGGTAACATACTTATGTATCCACCTATCTTTATATTATCAAAACCTTATAAAAAATAATCCTTTACAACTATTTTATAATGTTCTCTTCCTCCAGCACCAGCAGTCGCACGGACATGTCGGAGGGCCAAACACCGGACTGGGACATAAACGACGCGGTTGTTCCGCGCGTGGCCGCGTTCGACGCGTTCGGCGAGTGGTGCGACGGCCACGTGCGGCGCGTCTACCCGCCCGCGTGCGAGGAGGCGCGGCGCCACGCCTCGGGCTGGGCCATGCGCAACACCAACAACCACAACGTGCATATACTCAAGAAGAGCTGCCTAGGAGTCCTAGTGTGCTCCCAAAGATGCCGCCTACCTGATGGCTCACGGGTGCATCTTAGACCTGCCATTTGTGATAAGGCCAGGAAAAAGCAACAAGGTAAGGACAATTTTGAATAAGTAATAATGTTTGGTAGAGCCCTTTATTATATGCATAATCTACTTTCTAATATGATACATTAGCAGTTGTGTATCACATATTACTAATTTTTCAATTTCTTCAACAGGTAAACCGTGTCCAAACAGACTGTGCAACGGTGGCCGTTTAGAAGTCTTACCGTGCCGAGGACACTGCGGCTACCCCGTCACACACTTCTGGCGTCATACAGAACATGCTATCTTCTTCCAAGCTAAAGGTGCGCATGATCATCCGCGACCCGAGGCTAAAGGCGCCAGTGAAGTGCGCCGGTCACTTGGCGCTGGCCGGAGAGTGAGGGGCCTAGCACTACTTCTGGCCAGAGAAGCAGCCATCGCTGACAAGATACTAACCGTGAAGCCTGACAAACAAATGGCGCAGAAAGTCTGCAACCCACATCCACAACCCCCGCCGCTTATACCGGATAACCAAAGAGGTGAGTTTGTTTTCATCAAATTCTAAAACGGCTAAGCAGCTTGTAAGTCTTAGCCTAATGAAGACCCAAATATCTGAGATTATACAATCAATCTTATATATCCTTTTTTCTTTCTGTAACAGTTCAACTAACATGCACCTGTGGGCCATTCGAGTGCTCATGTCGGTGGCGCCCCGAGCAGACGCCGGAGAGCTACGCGACGACGGCGTGGACCCCGCAGGAGGCGCAGTACCAGGCCTACGCCCCACCAGCGCCTCCCGGGCCTCCGCTGCAGCCACAACAACACTACGACCCCACCGCGCTACCTGCTGACGACATCTTCCACCCAGAGGAAATCTTCCAACTAGACCAACCCATCAGATTGGACTTCCCCTTAGAAGAGCACACCTTAGAATCGCCGCCAACCTTCGCAGACCTTAACAGTGATAACTCCAGGCCTGAGGAAGCGTACTGGTTAGACTGGCAAAGAGCCGCTGGCGGTTCAGAGTCCAGCGAAACCCCCTCCCCGGAACTGTTCGGTGGATACCAGCAGACTGAGGCCTACTGCGATCAACAGGCGTACATTCCCCAAGCTTATTACCCCGAAGAGGCACAATACTACACCACTGAAAGAACGTCACCTGTCATGGACATGCAGGACCAGAGGTATTACAGATACGGACCAGACTGCACGCAGACTAACTTGGACACGCAGGGGTGGAACTACTCAGACTGCGCCTTCACCCCAAACGACATGTCGGAATGCAAGCAGTACTTCGATGCTCAACACCAACAAGCCGTCAACGCCTTCAGTGGCCTCTTATAATAATGTTCCTGTACATAGTATTGTAAATTGTTAATATTTTAACTGTAAGATAGCATAAGTTGTTAATTTTGTCTATAAGATACAAATAGATTTATTATAAGTATTATGTTCCTACAATGGTTTTAAGGAAACTTATCTCCTTCATTTGAAATGTGAGAAAATAAAAGACAGTTTGTATAAAATGGTCTATTTATTGTATATAAAAATTACATTAAAATTGTCAATTTTACATTTTTAATTTCTAACAATAAAATTGGTCACTACAAAATAGTCCATTAAGCGATCGCACGATTTTAGTATGCATTTGCAGAACATTCCAAAAACCTTCATAATGACACGTTACACGACACCATAATTTTGACGACACAGTCCGCAACCCAAACCTAATTCATTGCAAATGAGTTTATTCGTGTCCAGCACAAACATAACTACGCGACAATACCCACTGATCCATCACAACGAACACAAGCAGTCCTCAACTTCATAAACCGATTACCGTCCTTCCATCACGAATTTTGGCTGATACCGAAATATCATAACTTATTTAAATTCGACACAATTATGGGTACCTATAACGATATCTCAAACAATTATTTACAAACGATTGCGTTAATATTGCAGCGCCTTGCAATAGCCGGGTCGGTATTGCACATGATTGACTGAAGCGGGACCCACACCCGCGTATTGCAAGGCTTGGGAACTAGTCGACCACAACAATCTGCAGTCTCAACAAGTTATTACAGTAAATATTGAGAATCTATGTAACGGAAAATTATTTCATTGATATGAATGTTTACACTAAATACTATATTTGAAAAGAAAACCGTAACGTGGTCATAAATATCTTTTAAAATTCTGAATATTGCTAATGGAGCCGATTTATGTTCGAGCGGTTTTACCGGCACAAGTGAACGTACAGCAAATTTTTAGAATTAATTTTACACTTAATAATAGGCCCCTAACTCATTAATTACAGAGTGTAGTGCAGTTGTGCCGGTAACCCGCTCGGAGGGAGAGGAGAGCACAGCACGCACTATCACAGCAACCGGCTTCCGCCGCGCGGCGTCTCCGCCCCATACCTAACACTACCCGGTGCTCACCGGTTTATACCGGTTTCGAAAGTTTCTTGTACATTAACCGGTCACTACTAGTGCAGCACTGGCGCAGTGCCACGCAGTGGGCCTGAGACGCCTGTAGCCCCACGTTGGGCGCCACTTATAATAAGGCCACAAACAAATTTAATGTGAAGCATGTTCTCTTATTTTACAATATAACACCATAATTTGCGCTTCGAACGAATCTAGTTTAGTGTTAGAAAGGCTAAAACAATATTCGGACGCAAGTGTCTGTGCCTCGCTATTCATAATTTTATTTTAATTCTCTCTTCCTCCCACCGGAGTGCGGGACAAACGAATCACTGTCAGCTCGAGTGATCACCTCACTCTAGCGAAACTATAAATATAAGTATCTAAGCTACAGTGTGAATTCGGTAAGGGTTCAGAGTCAAATAGGGGCGAGATCGAGTGTTAAAGCATTAACATTGCTGAAGCCTATCGACAAATTGTAAGAAGAATTCCTAAGAGGAACGACTGTCCTACTAAATAATCACTATGACTTAGTTATCAAGATAGTACTTATAAAGGTAGGAGAATCTTAAGGAGAATGTGACTCTAACCATATTAGACACGTATCTAACTATAAGACGTATGCTGCACTTTGTCGATTTGCGAACAAAGCGCCGAGTCTGAAATCAAGTTAGCAATACCACATATATTAATTTTTGTGCTAGAATATAACTTGCATAATCACCAATAGCACTATACTACAGTAAACAGCTAACATAGTTTGGTATTCAATAAGAAAATAAATGATCTATCTGAAATAATGGAGTAAAGGAACTAAAATATAACACAACACAACGTAGCGATAAGAAATATAAAAAATAAGAATACATTCGCAACATAAGATCACGTAAAGCTTTACACGACTAAACAAATTTGTACTATTGAGAAGAAATCACTGCCTAATTGAGATACGAACTTGAAGGGAACCGGACACGGTAATTTCTACGTTATATTCTAAGTACACATAGAATATAGGAGAGAGAGGGAAACATTGAGACGTCGCGGGCTCGCGGCTCCACTGCTGTTCCGACGACCCGGCATACAAGCTGTGCCTGCCAGCCTCAGGCAACATCAGTAGCATCATTCACGTTAAAGAACTTTGGCTGTCTGAAGTCAGCCATATGATTGAAGTTGCCCACGTGTCAGAACTGCGTCGGATCACAGCGTGCTATCATGCCACGAGTCCCGCTTAAAGCTCGCTGTAGAGCGAGACATTTAATGAAGAGCATTTATTCTTTCCATAATTTCACGCGTTGTAATGAGACAAGTCTTTATGGATGTCTGCCATACTGTCTGACGGTGATAAGCGTTGTTTGTGCACGTTTCGCGTTCACGCTAGCCTCAAGCGTTTGCAGTATCGGCTCGTGCCGGGCGAGTACACAGAGTATGACGTGGTATGGCGTGGGTACTAGGTGTGGGCGGGGCGGCGCGCGGGGGGTCAGGGCTCCGCCTCCTCGGCCAGCTCGGAGGGGGCGGGGTCGCCGCGCACCACGCCCACCGCGCTGCCCGTCAGCTCCAGCGGCTCTGCGCCCGCGCATCTGCCCACGCTGCACTCCATGTCCGTACTGGAACGTACAACAAGAAAATATAAGGCATGTTAACTTTTGGACCACAAATATTATGTAACATTAGAACAATATTAAGAAGTTACATTCCAAACTCAAAAAAAATATTATTTACGATTGAGCAAACACAAGACTCACACAGCGCTAATAGTAGAGAGATGCATCTTAGCATTCTGCCACTGGTCACTGGCTTCGATAGAATCGAGCTGGTCTTCACTAGGCGCGGGCACGGAAGCCGCCGACACGGGGTCGCTGCATGACACCGGCGACTCCAAGTTTATGAGAGTCGCCGTCGCCACTTCCCCTGCTCTTCCACTCTCTTCTGTAGCCGAGCTGGTCGACTGACTCGTGTCCACCGACTTCTGAGGGTCTGTTTGGAAGATAAGTTGTTATTATTTGATGGTCAGCTCAGTTGAGCTGCTGTACATTGTTGGGAAGGATTATTTGGTTAAGTGGTTTGTATTGTGATGTTGAAGTAATTTTGTAGTTCATTTACATGTTAAATAAATAGACCATTCTGAGCGACTGCAATAGATTAAAAAATGAATCATCAGAAAAAAAAATTACAACTACTACGGACTCTTTCTGGTCACACCCTGCCATTTGCCATAGTTATACAGTCAATGGACAAAGGTAACTACTTTATCTATATCTGTCCATTCACTGTACGTTCCACAAAACCAAAACTGAATGATCCCAATGGCGGTGAAGCAAAACAAATAAGCAAATGACGTGGTCAGCAAGCTAGTGTAGGTGAGATGAAGAGAAATAAGCAAAGACCTGGGGCATGCATGTAGGTCAACCATTTCTTGAGCAGCCGCGTGTCACCGAACACCGGCAGCACGCCGCCCTTCATCGCATCTGCAACGCAAATATGCGCCACCACTGTTAACGGTATGACCATACAACTCCTACCTCGACAATGTTCATGAGAAAAAAAAGACAAGTATTTAAATAAAACTAGTTTTACGTATTTTATCGCGGTTATTATATTAAACGTCTAATATTCTCGTAAATGTCAGAAATCTACGCGATTTACAAGCCTCGGGTCGACTGTCTTCAATAATGCACAACGAATATTTTATCGATAAAATTTTATCGAAACTTGTTAAGCTAATTTTATCGACTTTACTTATTGTATTTTTGTGATTTTAAATGGCGGCTACATTTTTCCCAAAACCGACTACAAATGTCAAATGAAGATATAGGTACTTTATCTGCTTCTTCTACTTATAGTTCACAAAAAATCGATTAACTATGAAAAGGCCAACCCCGTATTTAATCGATTATTTTCGACATTTGTGCAATATCAAAGCGAGGCACTATTCATGAAAGCACTGCGCTTAAATAATAACTAAGGTAATTCTAATAATAATTATTAAATAAAACTAAGTAACTGGAACTAATCTAATCAGCGAAGCATAGGGGTAAAAAGCAAGAAACTACACATTGATGGTGCTAGCTGAAACACCGGTGAGACACCATAAAAGCCACTTTTACCATAGACCTCTTAGCAAAATTTACTTAAAATAAGTGCTAGAAAACATAAATATATTTTTTTTATTAGCAGTGCTTGTGCACGCCACTCCAAATATAATATCGATATAAATTACCCCCTATAGTTTTCCGGCTTTCAAGACACCGCACTGAAAATTTTAATAAAATGAGTAATATGCACAATTTTATAGTGTCTTACCGGCCTTCACGTTTTTTGTCTGAGTAAAAACAATCCAAATCAAAAAATACTCACATGGTTTACTAAAATCACCCTACTGACTGAATTATGAGAAATGTATCTACACCCTAAGAAACAACTTTGAAATGAAAAACCATACAAATGGATGAAAAAAGCTAATTCCCCTAGAATTTTAGAACTGTAGTGTCATTTTGTTTGTGTACCCACGGAGGAAGGAAAGATGAGCGGAGATGTAATCCATAATTTTAATAAAGTATATTTTTCCTCTTCTTCATACGCTTTATATACGCTTTTTTTGTCATTTTTTGCAGTATGTACAGGTGCAACTACGTCGACTCTGATGCTAACTCCAGCGTCAGCAAGACATAGGTACAGTAGAGTACGCATGTAGCGTATACATACCGCTGCTAACCCACATGACCCCTCATTTGATGATTTTTGCCATCATCATCACCAAAAAAAATGTGCTGCACCACCATTCGTACGTACAGAAGAGTACTAAAGTAGTGTATTCATACCGGCGCGGTGCCTGTGCTCGCAGCAGGGCGGGTGCGGCGGCGCGGACGCGCGGAGCGGCCGCACGCGCACGCGGTAGAACCGCGAGCTGCGAGGCATGCCGTAGCGGTTGCCGCTCTACAACACGAACACACGTAAGTATTATAAAATTAATATCTTGCAATATACATAGATGACTTTAGGAGAAAGATCAATTCGTATTCCATTACGGCAGAAGCGGCGAAAGACGGCGCCTGAAGGGTGGTCGGAAGTAAAATCTTGGACATTCAGGTCAAAATCGACCATGTTTTGTTTGCGATATTTTTTCATGGATAGCTAAGTTTTCATAGAATAATAATAAAATTGAGAACGAAATTGAAAAAACGAACTGCTGAAAGAAGTATACGACATTTTTCACAAGCTAAATTCTCGTTTGTTTTTAAAGTGAAACATGACATACCTTCTTAGCATAACAATACTCCTTAGACTCGACGGTGGCGACGGCGTACAATCGTCTCTCGCTTTCGTTCTTCACTTGTATGCTGAGGTCTAGCGCCGGCAGGCAGTCGCTGTTCACGAAGTACATTATTGATGCCTCCTGTAAACAGATGAAAAATATTGAATATGTAGTCGATTTTTTATTCCTTAACTGTGTTACACATGGTCACATAAAAAAGGTGGTACTTAGCTGAATCCGGTTAGACTGGAAGCCGACCCCAACAACAAAAAAAGAAAAGGAAAAAAGGCTCGGAGGATGATGACATGGTCACATTTTCTTATAGCATATCACAGCTTAACAGAAGATGTGGTTCACAAACAGGGCGAAAAATCCGACCACATCCACCTTGACCTCACTCAAGACAACACTTAAATATCGATAATCTTTCAGAATTTGTCACATTGTACTTGTTAAACAAACACAACTTTAATTCCGTTATATTATAGTATAGTTTTTGGTTTTGCAATCACTATATCGTTGGAGCATTCTTTGCATATGGCAAAACTGGCAGGTGTGGGACTGTGACTAGACATATTTTGTCTTTTTCTAAGTATTCCAATTTCAACAGTGGAAATGAACAACAAGAGTACATAACATAATTTTGTATAGTATGATATGTAAGTTAGTCTTTAAGTTATATATCTATAGGCCAATGCAGCCTGAAAATAAAGGTAAATGATTTTGATTTTTGATAACCGTCTAAAAAACCCTCACCTGCAGCACGGTATAGTTAAGATGGGCAGGATCCCACATGACGAGCACAGTATGCCCGGGTAAGCACGACGACAGTGACAGTGTGCCCGCCGACAGACCGAACGGCGTGTGACAACGATTCCGGGACTTCTTGCTGTCATCCTTTTTGGGGGACGATCTGAAAAGAGGTTGGAAATGAAGAGTTGAGATGAAATTGATTTTGAAGTAAATGTTGTGAGCTATATATACTCTGTGTCTGTATGAACATCGAAAAGAGTTATGTGATAGAGTAGAAAGTAAACGCTCTAAAATAAGTGTAGACTTTTAACAAATATGGTTTAAAAATGATTTTTCACATCTTCATTTACAAATCAGAGTGGGAGTTTATTGAGGCATGTTTGTTTCATATTATATTAAGCAAAAAGCAAATGATTAAAAAGGATGAATGTAAGTCACCAACCTGCCATCACTATCATCTTCTCTGCTTTTATCTTCTTCGGCTTTCTTTTCCAGTTCCTTTTTCAAATCCTTGACCTGTTGCTTCAAAACTGAATTCTCGTTTTCTAGTGAAGCCAACTGGAATAGAAAAATATATTACAGTACAGAAGAATATATAACATTATTTATGAAAATAAAAATTGCGTAACACTGGAACACAATGCGGAATGGTACCATTATTTGAGTTGATATTGATTTATTTCTCAATAATAATCACTTCTTCAATACACATCATAATAATAGCAGATTAATATAATTTTATGAATAGTTACAAAATCATTTATTGTTTCGTTATAAGGCACAAATAACCCTGTGTGACATAATACGCATTTAATCTACCAACCAAGCTTGCAATTGTGTGATACCACCGACATGCTTATAATTACAACTTGTAACGATACTTGCTTATAGGACTGTACAATAATAACAATACTGAAGCACTGAAAATATTAATTTTGTAAAAATAAAACAAATATTTAAAGCACTATATACAAGCAGTCCGACATCAATTAATCTTATCAGAATAGACAGGTATAGTTCGTGCCAAACTTAATGGCATTTTGGGACATAGAGCGAGTCGCTGCTGGAATACCTTTTCTAAGTATCAGCCGGTCGGAGAAGTACTCGCGGACGTGGCCATATGCGCGGACCTCATTGCCAGTTGCCGGTACATTTGGAGACAATTATAACTACAGCGGCCGGCAGCGCCCGCGCGCCTCGCGCGTCTTGTTGGTTCTGCCTGCGGCGTACGCGACCGCCTCAAGCATCTTAAGCGATACTGGTCTTTTAAGTATGGAGTTAAAGTTTAAAATTACTTCACTGAAAGTGCTCGCCGAGTCGCTGCCAGCCGCTGCCATTCCGGTGTGACTCGAGCCTAAGAAAGTCAGCGACAGTACCTGTGTCTGCAACAGCGCATCGAGGTCGTTGGTCTCGGGGTCGGTGAGCTGCTGTATGGTGGCGCGGTACTTGCCGCACTCGCGCAGCAGCGCCGCGACACGTCACTTGTAAGCTACAAGCGACATGTATTACAGTACCTGTGTCTGCAACAGCGCATCGAGGTCGTTGGTCTCGGGGTCAGTGAGCTGCTGTATGGTGGCGCGGTACTTGCCGCACTCGCGCAGCAGCGCCGCCTCGCGCTCGCGCAGCGCCTCCAATTGCCGCTCCTTCTCCGACAGCAGGCGACGAGACACGTCCGTCGTCGATAGAGAGCTGGAAAGCTATAAGCGAAATGTGTGTGTGAAGTGGAAGTGAGTGCTCATGGAGAACAAAATGACTAGCGGAGAGGCTATAGCGAAAATCGCCAAAGAAAGTAGCGCGCCAAAATGCATGTGAACGAGGGAACAGGGAACGAGGAACGTTACTGTCTTCGCCCTTATCCGCCTTCTTTGGACCCGATCATTTGTTGTTACACCAAAAATCTTTGATAGATATCTCAAAAAACCCAAATGCCTCGTTAGTTCACTCATAGCTGATCGTTTTGGTCATAAACAGTACGTGGCGCTACTCCGTAAGTTTGGCCTAAAAGAAGGCGCCTGACCTACCAGCATTATGGCATCTCCGCTCATCTTTCCTTACTCCGTGGTGCTACTCTACGTGTAGGAATATTGAAAGCACATTTACTACAAAGGAGGGCTCGGTTTCACTGGTTACCTTTAAGTCGCTGATAATCTACCAGGAACTTATCTGACAAATAACCTATAACATGGTTTCACAGGTCTCGGACAGCAATTTATGGCGGAAATTATTATATCGGGTGTGTCGTACCTGATCACATTCAATCCTATCACATATACTTTATGATATTCTATGGCGAATTGTAAAAAAAATAACCTAATCCATTCAGTGTTTTAGCCACAGGAGTCATTGTTCGTTTTCATAATTTACAACATCATGTATAAAGCAGTTATAAAGTTAGGAGTATCGAATGACTGACTCTTATACCTATGGTGTATTCTCGCACACTTTTATTATATTTACTTTGTTTGAAAATATTTTTACGTATTTTATTTTTTTCTTTGTGCAAATCGACATGTATGAACCAGAATATTAACGTATTTAATTTAATGTGATTAGATAAGAAACACTTTGTATAAACCTTAAGTATCAGATAACTAATTAATAGTTTATCGGTAACCAATGAAACTGGCCATAATTTTAATACGTGTGGGTACACGTCGTCCAACCTGTATCTTTGGTTTTACCGAACATTAAAATAAACAATCTAACAACGATAATAAAATCAACTAATTACATGTGATAACATCCCAATTTGCAAATAATCAAAATAAAAATGGCCCAAATATTACTGAAATAACCATAGATAAGCATCATGCAGCTACGTTACATAAATACTTTATACAAAACCCATACCTGTTTCTCCGAGTCATACTTGGACGTGATGGCAGCGACTTCGGCTTCCAGTTTGAGCTTCCATTCGGCTTCCACTTTAGCCACTGCTTCTCTTACTGCCTCTTCTTTCTCCACCTCGGCATTTTCTTTCGTCTGCATCACTATGGCAGTATGACTCGATATCTCGATAACGTCAGCGCGCTCGATTTTTTCAAGACTCGATTCGGAAGGCGATCGGTCCATATTTGTTAGTGCTACTAAACGGAACCTGGTGGAAGATTAGTATAAATTAGTGATATAATTAGTCGATATTTACAGTTTTCATACATAGGAAGGTACAACTGATGTATATGGTGAAAGTGGCGAAGCAGTAAATATAACACAAAACCAAATACAACGCAGATAGTTTTCGGTAAATCTCTTCTTCATTTCTTCAAGTCCAAAATTATGAGTCCGAAATTTTGTGTGATGTCATAAAAGCCTATTCTTAATAAATCTATTTTAACATTATATTTTTAGAAAATAAATCCTACCTTGACCGCAAAGACTCGATTTCCGCTTTGTAATCCATATGCATTTTCTCTTGCAACTCTTTGATCTCCTTTTGTTTCTGCGCCTCAATATCTTCTAACTTCTTCTCGAATCCTTGTATTTCTTCTCTTGTCTTTTCTAACAGGTCTTTCGTCTCCTGATGTTCTTGTTCTAACCTCTCTATTTCTTTCTGGTTTGCGTTTCTAATGTTTTCCGTTTCCGTTTTAAGTGATGCTATAACCTCGTCTTTCTCGTTAAGAGCTGCCTTCATATCACTAAGTTCTAGCTCATGGTCTACCGTGAGCCTCTGCGTCTCCTCGCGGAACCTCAACGCACACTCAACATTACTCTTCTCCCAAGCTTCCAATATCTCTAAATATTTACTCGTCATAAACTTCTGCTGTTCCTTAACTTCTTCCTTTAACTTCGATAACTCTTCTAC
Source organism: Helicoverpa assulta (assembly GCA_963856015.1). Lineage (NCBI taxonomy): Eukaryota > Metazoa > Arthropoda > Insecta > Lepidoptera > Noctuidae > Helicoverpa > Helicoverpa assulta. The sequence continues at coordinate 5,622,612 of CAWLCW010000008.1, forward strand.
AATAAATACAATATTCACTTTACACACGGAATAAACTTTTACTAAAAACTCCTGCAGTTTCTCCATGTTTATCTTATGTGTGTCCATGTTATCCTGAAAAGTAAAAACCTCATTCAAAATATTGCGTAATTCACTTTTGGGAACGCTACCGTACTGCACTATGAGCTACACAACATACACATAAATATGAAGAAAGAACGTATACGACAAAATAATAATATGCAAAAGGAAAATAATATATGATACAGCTCATACGGGGCCGGTGAAGACAGGAGCAAATAAAATAAGAACAGATACAACAGCCACCACTCGGGCCAGAGCTCCGATAGCATAGTGCTAGAGTGACGCCGGAGGTCTGACGAGAGTGGCGACGATGTCTGACGGGGATGATGTACACCTGTCGGTCGTCCCGGCCCCATTCCAAGCTCGACGGTAGCGACTCCTCGATGTAAAAATCCGAGTTTTCGAACTCGTTTGTCGGGCTCTCCGCGGTTTCCAATATAACCGGTAGTTTTCGCACCTCGGTTACCGTCGACACGGCCATAGTTTCGGGAACGCATAGTGTGGAGATGTCGATTTTCTGTTTTTGTGTCGAACTCTGGCCACCTAGCTTTTCGAAGTCGCCGGCTTCCGTTACGGAGTCAAAATCTCTAGAAAATGGAGAATAAGGGCAATGTTTTATTTACGCCAAAGCAATGTAATAAGTAAAATCAAAAGCACTATGTAATTACTTAAATAACTTACTTGTCCATATCCACTTGAATATCAATATCTTTACTTTCATGTTCTGAAGCCCGTATTCTGGAACAAGAACAAGCAACATTATAAAGAAAACCAATTCCCACCACTTACACCCCACCACACACTTATTGCAAAAAAACCATACCTCTGCTGGAAGAACTGTACAGTGGACTCCATATCGTAGTTAGGTATGTCTTTGCTCAAATCCGGGAACGCGTTAGCAATATAAGCTACATCTGCGTCAGTCAGCTTCGGCAGACTAGCATCGAAGGTCGGGGGTCCTTGCGTAGCGAAGGCTGGTGGTAACTCTGTCATACCCGGGAACAGGCTACGAAGGAAATGACCCTCGAACACCGTGTTGAATTCCTGCCGCCTGCTGATTTCCTCGTCGTGTATTTTGAGCAATTTCTCCGCGAGATCTGTCGCCCACTGGTTAGAGGAATAGTAAAATTATATAAATATTCTACAATTTTAGAGATCCTACAAAAAAGGTGCTATAAATTGGGCATGAAAAGATCCATACTGATTTTACTCAGAACAGGTTTCTATTATGGTTGGAAACGAATGGTTCTTCTCCATTTCCTGCCCTGTTCTGTTCCCAATTTTATTTGTGGAAGGCATACGTTTTCCGCTACCATTCCATTCTCTGTCACTCGTCGTACTATAATAATCACTCATCTTGTAACTATTAAGTCCGCCGTTATACAATGTACAAAAAGTATTTACTAAATAAAAATACGAATGCTACCTTAAGATGTGCCTGAGAGAAGGTCCTTCTCCTAGACACCTCGTGCACAGCTCTGACGAAGACCTGCGGCGCCTGGTGCAGCTGCGCCACGATGCCGAAGTACCGCGACAGACGGTTGAAGCACTGGAACGATAGCATCGCGTGGGCATCCTGCACCGACATCGAGTTCTCGATCATTAGGACTGCCCTGAAAACAAAAATCGAATAATTTACGAAGGTGTAAATAAGAACAATTTTAATGATGGTGCAGGTCATGTACAACGCGAAACATAGGTTTTTTTAGTTATTTCCAAAATATACAAGGACGGTAAAAGAAATTGCAATAAGTTTTACTAGAATATAATAAACATTATCGACGAACATTTCTCAGAACATCGATATCCCATTATCGATTCCATATACACGCATCTTCTTCATAGCGAACACATTTTCAAATGTTTTATGGTTTTACTACTAAAAAAAAATTGGAAAGCACAACACTAGCCCTCGTCGATAAACCGTTAAAATCACCTTTAACACAATACTCTAATCAACAGCTTGTAGATAAAATACAAAAACAATATCTACTTACTCCAACCGCGCCTTCAATATATGTGACAGCTCATCCTTGGACTTGGCAATCCGTCTCCTAATGTCGATAAGCTGTTGATGTCCTTTCAGCAACTTCTTCAGCTGACACCAATGAGACTGCACTAGCGTCGGCAGGACGGACGGGTCACATGCCGTGTTTAGACGCTCGCGACACTGCGGAACAATATAGGGTAATTGCAGTTTGAACCTTAAAACCTTTAGCATAAGGTTTCAATTGCAAATCGGGGTTTTTTATTCGTTGAGGAGGTAAAATTATGGTTTTCTACGCTATAAGTAACTCGGTCAACAATGTTTATAATCACCTAACACCCATGGATAAAACGTATTAGAAATGCACGCTTCCGTTACTATAAATCCATTTTGTATTATGTTATTTTCCACACTCAAATCACTGCATCACATTTTTGTTTTTCAAATAAATTCGTCTTGAATTTGCCGTTCTATTTTGAACATTAATTTTCTATCTTCACAAAAAAAAAGCTACATACTTAGAGGCAGAATAGAGGTCCTATATCAAAGGTAAGTTTTGCCAAGATTATAAAATGTTCTCACCTGTATAAGAGAAGCAGCCTGATCGCGTTGGTCCCTCTCCAACTTCTTCACATCATTCAAGAGCTGGTCAAGGCCGTAAAGACGTTCCTCTATGCCCTTGATGTGTTTTAGACCATGCATGTTGGCGTACTCCAAAATGTGGTATAATTCTGCTTCTCGTTCTTTTAAGGGATCTGCATCGAGCTAAAGAGAGTTGAAGGTTTTGAAAAGAGGTTTTGGTAACTTGATTTTGGTTCTATTTGAGGTGATTAATCATGTGCCTAGATTTTTCCCAACTATGTTAGAGTCGGCTTACAGTCTCACAGAATGCACCTGAGTACTACTAGGGTTTTACATGGAACGACTGCCTATCTAATGTCTTCAACTCAGTTAAATGGTGAACCCATGGTAAGATTGATTGACTTTCTGGCTTCCAACTAACCGTAATGAAGATTATCGAGTTGAAATTTCATCAGAATTTACATTGAGACAAACATTCAGATATTTCATTGCCCTGACGATATTACGGACTTCTATTCCTGTCGTTTCATAGCATTTAGTATCAACATCAAAAGAAGACGGATCACAATCCATACAAAATTGCCCCACGTCCTATAACAATGTGACGTGTCTCAAAAAAAAGATAAAAATGTTTTAAAAAAGATGGCATACTCTCTAATTTATTTTTTTTACACCTTCATACGAAAAAAATGCTTTAAAAATTGATCAGGCGCTGTTATGAAAACATCGTTCATAGGACTATTTATGGACTATTTTATTAAATTATTTTTTTGTTTGATAGGGTATACCTCACAGGTAGTCCCATAATCATCAGGTCAGGATCTAATGATGGAAACCCTGAGACATCCAGGGCAACTTTTGAAAGTTGTAGGCATGCGCATGCTAAAAACTTGACTATAAGGTGTATGTCTTATAACACTATACAACAGTGAAGATTTTGAGCTGACCTGATGATGGAGACGAAAGAAGGTCGTGGGAACTCGGCAACTGAATATGCAAACTACCTCGTGTTTGGGCTTATATTATTTGTATTAAATAGACCTTTGCAACAGTGAAGGTTTGAAGCTGACACGATGATGGAGACCAGAGATGGTCGAGGGAACTCGACAACAAAATATGTAAACTACCTCAGAAGTCGGTGTCTAATGGATGTACCCAAGTTTATTTCCCCACCGACTTCTAGACGATGCTCCTAAGAATAGTTTTTTTTTGCTTTTCTGAGTTTTCGGGAGTCTGTTACTGTTACTGTGCCAGCCTTTTTATCGTCACACTGCTGGGCTGCGGCCTCCTCTCACACGCAGAAGGATTGAGTGTTAATCACCAATCCTTCTTGCTTGCTCAATGCGGGTTGGTGATTTGGGAGTCGGTATTATTTTATTGTAAAAAGTATTTTTTTTTGGCTTTTCAGTGACAAGCTCAGTTGTCACTATCCACATAAGTGGAAAGTTCTCATCAATACGAATAATATAAGCCCAAACACGAGGTAGTTGACATATTCAGTTCTCGAGTTCCCTCGCCCTTCTCTGGTCTCCATTATCAAGTCAGCTGCAAACCTTTACCGTTGCAAAGGTCTATTCAATACAAATAATATAAGCCCAAACACGAGGTAGTTTACATATTCGGTTGTCGAGTTCCCTCGACCTTCTTTCGTCTCCATCATCAAGTCTGCTCCAAACCTTCACTGTTGCATATTGTCATAAGACATACACCTGATAGTCAAGTTTTTATCCTGCACATGCCTACAACTTTCAAAAGTTGCCATGGATTTCTCAGGGTTTCCATCATCAGATCCTGACCTGATGATTATGGGACTACCTGTGAGGTATACCCTATCAAACAAAAAATAATTTAATAAAATAGTCCATAAATAGTCCTATGAAGGATGTTTTCATAACAGTTCCTGAACAATTTTTAAAGCAATTTTTTTCGTATGAAGGTGTAAAAAAAATAAATTAGAAAGTATGCCATATTTTTTCTTACATTTTTATCTTTTTTTTGAGATACGTCACATTGTTATAGGACGTGGGGCAATTTTGATCCATCTTCTTTACGTTCAACAATTTTTAATAGCTTTACGAGAACGTATAGTAGAAACTAGAAAATGCGTAACCTCAAAACATACTCCGATAAAGATTTTATGCACGTTCTGATAACATTTTGTAAGCGTAAAACCTCATGGACATTGTTTATGTGAAACCTAAGATGTACCTTGTTGAGCTGTTTAATGAAACACTGGAAAATGAGCCCTATGTCAACTCAATTACGTCTATATTCGTTTCATGCCCTTACTTATTTGCTTTTGATCGATTGAGAGGGGGCGTTGTTGGGGGTGCTGTCCAATGTAATTGACATCAAGAGGAGCTTATTTATTCAGCCTTTTTCCAATAAAACAATTGGACTAAGAATTACCTTGAGATTGGAATTAACCACTTATAGAAGTTGAAAACTTTCCTATCGCCAGAAAATATCGTAAACGAAACTCTGCAACTTTATAGACTTTTATATTTATCTAAACCAAGTACGGCTGTATAAGATGCTTACCAAAGCCAGTCCCTTCTGGCAGTAATCCAATATATCTTGCAAGGAGGCTTTGTTCCCCTGTGCCAGTATCCAGTGCAGCAATGACGGTTCTTCCTTACTCTCGTAGGACTGCGCCTTGAACGTGACTCCATCATCAGACTCCTCGACGAGGGGAACTGGGTCTGAGGAGGTCGAGGGTTCGTTGCCTGTCGATAGTTTTTGGTCGAAAACTGGAAAAGAGGAAAAAGTATGAAGATTCGATGTTTTTTAGTAAATCAGATTTCAAAGTCAGGCGGAAAGGATGAAGTTTCTGTAGGTAGATGATAGTATTGCAACGTCCCGTAAACGGGCTAGCTATTTGATTTAATGGATATTTTAACCAGTTGGCTGCGATATAGACACATAAATTACCTAAAATAACTATGGCGCATCCTATGCTCCATAATTATCTTTTTTTGGAATAAATGATACCTATATCAAACCGTTGATAGGTATTAGAAAGATGAAATTACACATTTATGCTATACGGAAATCTAGTTATCAGCGCAGCAGCCAATGACTAGGTGACGAGGCCAATGGACGACCAGTACCGTTATAATTACAGAGTAAATAATCCTACTCTATAATTATTTATGCAAACTAGGTAATAATGATCCCGTGCGGCATGCAAGTGGGTTGCTTTCTATGTCACCCCCTTTTTCCTCGACAATTGATCTGCGATATGCCATAATAGTTTATTTTTCTGTTATCAAAGAATTGTACTATCAGGTAATGTTTCAATGAAAAGTTCGCGTTATAGTGTGAGCATTTTAAAACTCCGTAACAATTTTTTAAGAATTTCGGTTCAAGTACTTATTTATGGAGTACTAGGTTTCACCCGCGTCCCGTAAATATATGTACTTCCCGGGGATAGTATAGCTTCCCAAGTATGCATTCAGTGCCGGTTTTAACTCTACCAGCGCCCTGGGCGAGATTTCTGCGGCGCCCTCCAACCGCAAGTCAAACCCATACGAAAAACAGAGACATACGTAGTTACCGATTGCGCGAGCGAAGCGAGCGCGAATTTTTTTTTTAGTTACCAAGTCAAAGCAAACGTTACGTAAAATGTAGCCCAATCGTACATAAGTTATTGCTGGTTGGTGAATGCAAAAACACGGGAAAATAGCTTCTGATTGCGCGAGCGAAGCGAGCGCAAAATTTTTTGTTCTATTTTAGAACACAAAACAAAAATTACTTAAAAATGTAGCCCAAACGTACATAACTCTGAGTTGGTATTGGCGCCTGCGTATTAAAATTTTGGGACTTAAAGTAGTACCGTAAATAAGAAAGTTCATATGGAAACTAGAAGTTACTTTCTTATTAATAAAAGGACTTAAAAACGACGTTACCTTTTTGCTAGGGTAGACTAAAAAATGTTGAAAAATAAAAACAACTGTAAAGTGAAGCAAGCCCGAAAATGTTTGAGTTTTTGATCACTAAAAGTCCTAAACATATAACTATATGTCCTAACAAACCGCGAGCGAAGCGAGCGGGAAAATGTTTGAATTTTGAGACATAACAGTAGTGTTTGTTCGAGAATTTCTCTAATTTAACGCAGAATTAAACACAAATTAAAAGAAACCGTGACTGGATCGACAGTCAGCTGTATGTGCTTGTTTCTTCGGTGCTCTAACTTTTTTTTGTAAATTGAGAACTCTAAAAGTAAACGCAAAATAAATTAGAAATAAAGAAGAAACCGCGAGCGAAGTGAGCGCTTTTATTTTCTTCGACGTCTGCAGCAAATTTGCTTGTCTATTTTACATTTTATAAGGCTAAACTTCCATATAACGCAAGCAATCCCATGTTTATTATTTTTAAATGCTAGGAATTGACTTGGTTGGTGGTTTTAAAGATTGTTATTGAAAAACCTATTTGACTTTTAATACTCTCAAATCGAGTGATCGTCTTCTGGAATCTAATGTCCTAGGCCTGTATGGCTTTTGGACAAATCTAACGCGCCCGGCATTATACGACAATACATTAATTTAATTGAAATTTCTTGGTCCAGGAGCGTACCGCGGCGCCCCTGAGCCCGCGTCGCCCGGGTTATTCGCACACCCTGCACCATAGGTTAAGACGGCATCCGGACAGTATCCAAATGTAAAGATAGCATCAGGATGCTATCCATACATTTGGATAGCATCAGGATGCTATCCATACATTTGGATAGCATCAGGATGCTATCCATACATTTGGATACAGTTCTTGTAAGTTGTGATCTTTGATGAAATTTAAAAAAAATAGGAGTAACATTCTGATCAAGGATTGGTTGGGGGCGCCTGGGGCGCCCCCTTATATCCGGCGCCCTGGGCCGTCGCCCAACCGCGCCCTACCCTAAAGCCGCTACTGTATGCATTCCCAACAGTGAATCAAATCAGTATTTTTTCAAATCGTTTCAGAAGTCTAGGAGCCTTTAGAGAATAAAAAAAAATCCTCTTTATAATATCAGTAGGTACCTATAGAAGAACAGATATACCTAAGTGTTTACCGTTTCGTAGCTATTATCTTTGTGACATAATAAAAACAAAACAATAGGTATATGTAACTCTACTGGGAAATAATAAACAAGTATCTACCTACGACTTCTTTCAAAGATTTACGGCATTCGTAATGCGTAAGTAGATAATAAGACAATGAAGGATTTATAAGGCAATATAAGTTTATTCAATAAATTATTCAAAAGACCTACTTATTTGGATTTAATTGTCCACAACGAATTATAAATAACATACTTTTAGTATATGGTATTTACGTCAAGGTATATTTTTATAAAATACTAGCTTCTGCCAGCGGTTTCACCCGCATCCCGTGGGAACTACTTCCCGTACCGGGATAAAAAGTAGCCTATAGCCTTCCTCGATAAATGGGCTATCTAACACTGAAAGAAATTTTCAAATCGTACCAGTAGTTCCTGAGATTAGCGCGTTCAAACAAACAAACAATCAAACAAACAAACTCTTTAGCTTTATAATATTAGTATAGATGCCTTGTGTTACTACAATAACAACACAGTTGTTATCGTCCAAATATCACAGCTTTAAGCAGTGCCGCATGTCGCATGCGTGAGATTGCACGCGGAGCTATCAATTGCACTCCTCATAACAAAGATAAGCCAAACCTCTGTCTCAGATGTGTTATAATTGGAATATGTTATCAGTCAGTGCCCTACCTATAAACACACGCTATATTACACGACCTAAACAAAAAATCCTGAAGTCAAATGATTTCAATGACGTCAACGCTTGCCCATAATCGATTCCGCACAAACCTGTTTGCGTTAAAAAGTCATTAACTAAAAATAGTCAGCTCGTCGTAATAGCGACTCATTGACATTGGGAGCTAAATTAATTCACCGACTAGCCTACTAAAATGTATCAACTGTCCCATTCAATCAGTTTCTTATAATGACCCTTCTCTTGGGACATGATAATGCTTTTTATGAACGAAACAATGTTCCGTGACACTCTTTTCATTAAAATACAGGTGAAAAACATTTTTTCATTTGTCCACGTACATGTTTGCATGTTAAATATGAACTCATTACACAAATAGAGTGATAATAACTCGGCAAAATAAACAGACATGTTTTGTTTAAACTACTTACCATCCTCGTCGGACAACTTAAACGCTTCGACGCCAAAATCTTGACAGGCTTTATTCTCTGAGCTGTTGTCCAACGGATGTGTAATCCTGTAGTGAGGGCCCTCGAAATCTGTATCTTCGAACACATCAAAGGCTGAGAACCTGTGAGCCTCCGCGTTTAATTGGAGTGCCGGCAATATTGGGATCTTGCCTAGAGATTCTAAAACTTCATTGAGCCTACAAAATAAAATATTCACTTTAGGTATCAATCGATTGAAAGGTCTACGACTGATAGATCGATATAAGAGTACACTTCTTAGATATTTAAATTATTCATCGAAACATTTGCTCACTCGGAAAATTCTTATACAGAATGATACAACTATTACAAGGATTCTGTTTGTTCCCTTTGTTTCAGAAAGCAAACATTCATTTCAGACGCTAAACTCGTTTGCATTTTGCATACATGTTTGATACAGTTGTTAAACAGATGTTAAACAGGACTGATAATGTTCCTTCCATAAATACTCATTTACGATTTGCGTCTCGCATCAGTTGTGTTAATGCCTCAAGCTAATAAAGACAAAGTAATATATTGTCATGGTGTACGTGAGATTGCACCAGAGCAGACAATGGCGTCTAGAATCAATACTTAACTAACGTGCTGCACTGTCCTATTACAGGCATGGTGCGCACGACTGTACCCTACAATTTATTCATAAAATTACAGCGCTGCACGAACGCCGGTAGGTCAACTAAACACACTCGGGCATGAAACATGCACAATGAGTAATCTACGCACGTACGCTACATATGGCTAATACTATAATATCAACGAGAAATTCTTGGCGAGCTCGAATTAATATTTTTCTCTGAGTACTTCAAACGAGACGAATTCTTTTATAATCAGCGTATGAATGTACTTCAATAGATTTTCCTAATCTACCTAACTGATTACGCGAACACCGGAAAAGACACATTGTTTTCAAGGTAAACACTAAACAAGTGCGCAACACTGGCCTAGTAACGTAAATACGATTTTTACTATTGTAATAGAAATATTGTATAAATGGAGTGTCAGTAAATAAATCAATATTGAACTTGCTGTGAACTTGAACGGATTGCACTAATGGCTTTTAGCACGAACTTGAAGCACGTCGATTAAAAAACTATGTACATTTTCTTATTACCTAATACTGTTTACTTTGTTGTCATGCGGTAATTGTATTGCCTTCTTTAGAGTATTGAAATATTAACGCGATTGCGAGACTTTACTCATTCACTCTGCTTTTCCCAGGTGACACTTTTATCGAGGTTATATACTGAAATCCATGTTACTCACCCTGCTAACTTTTCATGATATTCTTCCTTTTTTAGTCGATGTTTTCTGAAGGACTCCTTAAAATTTCGTGATCTCTCACAGAATTCGTTGAATATGTCTTCCAAGTTCGCGACCACGGCCGCCCAACCCTGTTTCAAAAATGTTTCATTAAGAGAATTTATAATTAGGTCGAGGTCGTACGCATCGATTACTCAAACTACTTAGTTAATTTAAATGACTACCTATTGACACACTTATGCACTAATCTGTTATCTTGGTTTTGAAGCGCTTAATTAGACCTCTTCACAACTTTAAACAATTTATTACGTTGTGAGTTTTGATTGCCGATCTATATTCTTGCATGTACATAAGTAGTTAACGAGCACATTCTACGATGAAATGCAATTTTAAGTATTCGTTAAATATTTTAGGTACAGACATTGTCAATAAGAAATTGTGTTTCAACGAGCATATTAAAATATATTAGGCGGATAGCAACTCTATTACAATAGACCGTGAGTTCATAATTAACCTCATATCTATTTAGTTGGAAGCTTGTGAAGATACGGTTAAAGTCCCTGCCGTCAGGCGCTTCGCGCGTGCTAATTGCCGAACCGATTTTAATATGAGTTTTATCGCATAGAAACTATAAAGTTGAGAGTCGTAAAATTTGCCAATTTTTATTTAATTTCAAACACAGTTTCAAGGTCAATTTAAATTATCTTTCTATAATGAGACCTGTTATCTCATTCACATAGTAGTTTAAAATTTCTAGTCATAATTAGAGTTGTTTTGCTTTGTCATTCACGTGTAAAATTATAACTAACATGCCATTTGCAAGGAGGACAAGGAAACCACTGAAAATAATCTAAAAAGATACCTAGGAGTATAAAGAGCTAAACCTGTGAACGTTCACTCACTTGATGCTGCAGATGCTGTTCATGCACGAGCTGCTCACAACTGCTGGACACCTCGAGCGCGAGGTCACTGAACTGCTGCGCGAGCGACGCGCAAGATATCACAGTGTATACGTTGGGCTGCAGCGCGCAACACTTCTCCACCGCAGCCTTCAGCTCCGCCACCGATTTACCATCGAAAGCACTTCGGAACTCACTCGAAAACTCCCCAGTACTTAGCTCCACTATAGGGCTTAAATCGCACACTAAAATAAGACACAAAATTAGTCATTCTAATCACCACGATGATAGCATATTGTTAACAGGATTATCAGATTCCTATTGATAAAAAATAATACATGTTTTGGGGACAACATTTGTAAACAATCAACTGACAAGCTCAGAATGGTTTCGGCTACAAAGTTAAGCGAAAATCGCCTTTATTTCAAGAAGAACTGATTTAACAAGAAATGCCGTACTACTTCGCGGAAATCTACCGTCTATGATTCATGAAAAGCTTTATCTTTTCCTTCCAAATAAAATAATATAGATAGTACTTACTGGACTGTTTCAAATGGCTATCCTTGACAGACGGTTTGCTAAACATGTAAATAGGATTAGTGTCTGTGCCAGCACTGTAAGAGGACACCATGTGGTCTGCCTGTAGTACTTCGCCCCCGCTCACTAGGAGCACCAGCGAGTTCGCTGACACTTTAGATTTTCTCTCTATTGCTAGTTTTAAAGTAGACACGCTAAAAATAAAGGCGATATTAAAAAACTTTGTGGAAAATTTGCGTGGTGGAGAGTCACAATGGATTCATAATAACACAATGAAGGCTACGTAAGAAGTGTGTCAGAAACGAGTCTATTTTTTCTAAGCTTTGGGGTCGGTTTTTCGGATTTTAGTGGTCAAGGGATCGCCGACAAACTTTTCGACAAAGGACCTTTGTTTACGCCCAAACGTGATGGTCGATCGTTTCCGCAAAAAAATAAACTAATGTCTTTTTTCAAGAGATTATTGATGAATTATACATATAGTTTATGTTATGAGAATATTCCATGGTGTATGATAAGACACAGTTTGTAAAAATTGTAAAGATGTGTTGCTATGAATGAAATACCAGTCAACCATCTTTTTTGGAAAATTATGCATGAAGACAGGTACCTACCAAAATAGTGAAACTTATATTTGACTAATAATATTTATAGCAACTTTTGTTAATGTGATCAAGATAAACTTATTTACAAGCGTGGACCAAAAAAGTCATGTACCCATGATAATACGTTACTTGTGAACTAAACTTTATGCACAAAAAATAAATCATCTAAAAAAGAACTGGTTACAATACTTGGCCCAAGAATTATAATGTGGTACAATTTGGAGATCATTTTTTGAGGGGACTTTGTTATAGAATAATTTATGGTTCATACTTACTTCTGCAATGTGAGGCTCATGTCATACGTGGTCATTTGACCAGCGTCCACATGGAAAACATACAGCATGGTGGCAGTATATAATATACCTTCACAGCTAAATTATAATACACCTTTGTGTAACTATTGCTTGCATCTGTCTTGTGTATCCATGGACTCTACAAATTAAAAAAATAAAATATTTAGGCCCTGTGCGATAACATTGTTGTACAAGACTTCTGCTTATATTTTAGCTTAGTGTAGTTTCACCTATTTATTATGTGCTGTTTTATCTTAGACGTTATGGTTCAAACAGTTTGATTAAAGTAGCTTAAGCTAATGCTTGATAAAATAGTATGTGATTTAAGCATTATTTAAAACCTTACCAAAATTTCATAATTATAACAAAACATGATGAAATACAAAAGCTGAACATTTTTATGCAGGTTGAAACAAGGGCCAAAAAATTTGTTATTCCTGTGCAGCAAAATTATTATTGGATAATATAAAACTCTACACTATCAACGTACGTTCCAATGTTAGAATTGAGAAATAAAAACATACAAACATCTATATTGAGAACCGCCTCCTTTTCAGTGGTAAATATAAGGATGCCAGTTATAAAGTAATTGACACCATCAAAGTCTAACTAGTGATTTAATCCTTTGTCAAAGTATTATAATGGTGAGTCTTTTTAACCGACTTGTAATTTTGCAAATTATGGTGATATCAACATAAAGTTACAAAACACACTATTCTAGCCATACTCATGTCTGACGACAAACAATTATTTTATCATAATATACAATGTTAAACAGCAATTAGCCACCTGTAAATGTATCTTTATGTTTTAACCATTTTTTATGTATAGTTATTAAAACCATAAAGAAATAATAATAACAAACAAAAACTACACAATTTATTAAGATTTTATAGCCCCATACTTGTCAAATGTATTTTTTGTTGTATTTTTTTTACTTTTGTAAAAAGACCACGCGTAATACAATTCTAATAGACAAGCCTAAAATAAACAACAACGTCATACGACTATCTGCACAATCGGTACATTTATATACTTTACATAATATTTAGAAGCAAACTAATCATAAATCTAGGCACATTTTACAAATACATTATTGGCGCAACAGACTAGACGATCTACGAAAACCAGTTCAATTTCTGCGTTTGAAAAAAATTAACAACAAAGATTTTTAGCACTTACGCAGTCCAGAAATCTCGCAAATACTCCTTAGAGCATTGCTAAGCATTCAAACAGAATCCATTAACACGTATTTCTATTCATCACTTTAAACAGATTGTGCACACGTTAAGCAAAATTACACGAGTAAGATTGGCTGTTTATAATTTTGGTTCTCGAAAATGTAAAAACACCACCATTGCTCAACTCAATAATCACTCAGCTGACATGACAGCGCACACTACATACTCACAACAAAAACAATAAACTATGTAATGGTGGTGCTGTCCTTATCACACATGTTATTACACTCATTTCCTCTCTCTACTTTAAGCTACACAAACGAAATTCGTTCGGATAGCCAGTCTATTTCCAAATGTCAAGCACGCACGAAATGTTACTACTGAAAAAAAGGTATTTTTTTTATTAACTTCAAAATATACTAAAATAATAATGTAGTAGTTTTGAATCGATTGAAAAATCTTTGCAGATAACATGGCTTATCAAAATAAAATACTTTAAATAAGAAAATTTTAATTTCATGCCATCTGACCATTACATTGAAAACTAATAGATAGCTTTTATATAAGTTAATTCCCAAGAAAAATTATAGATGGCGCCATAAAAAAACTGGTTACTTTTTGCCGCCGTTGGTCAAATAGTCGCGCGAATGCTGTGCTCAGGGTCTCGGGATCGATATCCAGGCCTGGCCAAAGGCGCTTAGCTGGTTTTTAAAAACCATAGTCTGGAAGTTGCTGATGTTGAGTTTAACGTGATCGCAGAGCACGTTACTGGTCGATAGAGCAGTTATATTACGTGTCTTAGATTGGAACAAGACCGAACGCGATAGTAACCATTTCCCTAGTATTATTAGGTGTTTGTATGTCGCAGTCATCTGGTTGAAGCTGCTATTTGCTTGAATGATTTGCGTATTAATTGAATGACTACATTTTATTGAATCACTAAAGGACAGCCCATCAAGTCGTTGAATGTAAAGTCTCGACTGAACGTAATTTTGTCAAGTCATAACAAAACAGCCAAAATTCTTAACTAAATCGAAAACCTAGCTTTAACTCTGGCTGCACCTCAGCGTAGCCGCTATTATGATGAAGGCTGCACCTAGTAAATATTATGTTACTAGTTGTCAGTTGTCTGCTATAAAATATTAAAATCTGTGTTTTATGAACTTGTCTTCTAGCTCAAAACAATTAAGTTACATTTTATTTATGTTACATAGCCCATAAATATTGGACAATGATTTACGGTCTTGCATGTCTGAAAAGCAAATTGGTACGTAGGACTTTATCTAGGCAAGATAAGATTGCGATCAGATCATGTTAATCATGTGAAGATATTTTTCTGAAAAGTGGATGACTAGCCAAATTTTATTTTATTAAGCTTATTTTTTATCAAGTACCCAATATTCATTGCAGATTATAAATAAAGATAGCTATAATATGTAATAAATACTTATATCACAATGACTGTGAAAAACTATAATGGTAGGTAATTAAAAAAGCTAAATACAGTACCATACTGTTTATTTCAGTGTCAAAAGCTTTTAACGTAACAATGATGAATGAAATAATGTTTATAAATATCTATAAATGAGTCTCCCACATATTATACAGATCCATAATGCAAGTTACTTCAAATCCTATGAACCTTTACAAAAGGTCATGATTTTATTATGCATTACATTGGCACAGGTTCCTTCTAATACATAATTATGAGTAAAAAAGCAGATCAAAAAATTTAAAAATGTGTATAAAAAAAATTGGTATCACTACGTGCCTAGGTAGGCAGGTACCTTATTGAAATTATCTTTATGTACTTGTAAGAAATGAAATCAACACTTAAGAATATGATAAGGTATTAAGATTTGAATAAGCATTTGATAAAGTTTGAATACATGCTATGATAATGCAATTTTCTTTCCTACTTGGTAAACAACAATACTAACACAATATCAACAATGTAAATAAATTGTCATAAATGCTAACAATATCCGAGTTAAATGTCATTATTGTTTCTTACAAATGCAATCCAAATGTTCGGTGAAACTAAAAATAAGCAATTATCCCATGACAAACCGTTATTTATAAAAAAAGAAACTTACAAAATATAAATAAATAATTTTAACTTATCTGTAAGATATTTGTAGACCTGTATAAAAATATTAAAAACTATCACACAATACTATTGTAGCTACCCTAAATTATTATGAAATATCCATGGTATCCTTACTATTAGAAGTACATACAGATAAAATTAATATAGAAATGAAAACATTTGCATTTTGTACATATACAAACCTATATCCAATTCAAAAAAATATATATACTCTCACATAACAAAAGTTTAACTTTGTTGTTTAAATAAAATACAGCATTAATTTTCTTATAAGAAATTATGATAGTCTTTGACCTCTGCCTATCACAAAATTAATTTGATCAAAGTTACCTCATGTGCATGAGGTACACGTGATTATCATAGCTTATATTTATTTGTCAAAAGTCAATATCATGTAGTTTACAAAAATAGGCAAGGCACTAACACAACCTTTTTCATAATCATAAGATAAAATGGTCCCATCAATATAAATATTATAAATTCCTACAAAACAAAGTGTATATTATAAAAAATAATTATGTCAAGACATTTTTAATTAACTTTAAGAAGAATAGAAGAATACTCTCTGGAAACAACAATATAAATCTGCAAGAGGTACTATTTCGGAATGTAGAGTATAAAATATAAATTAATAAAAATTATAACTAATTGTGACTATTAGAATGCAGATAAGAAATGTATAAAGTCATTGTTACATTGTTATTATGCAATTATATAATTATCATCAACCATAAAAGCAAACCACCACCATCAGCTTAAAACATATATCCATTTTAAATTAAGATAGCGTGGGCTTCTGCCATTTGTATGAGCCAGTGTATTTGAAGTCATATGAAGAGAGTTTACTATCAGCCGCTGGTGGGCCTCGTGATCCATAAACATAGGGCACAGGTTTAATTTTCTTTTCTTCTAGTGCCTTAAGCACTGGTGTGAAAATACGCCAAGCCTCCTTCAATTCATCATTACGTACAAAGTGCATTTGTGTACCAGTAAACACATCTAAAATCAGCCTTTCGTATGCATCAGGGACATCAGCCTCCCTGTAACGCATGCTGTAAGTCAGATCCAACTCAGTTTCTACCAGATCAAATTTCATTCCAGGTGATTTGCTCATTAATTTTAAATATAAAGCCTCACCCGGCTGGACACGAATAACCAATTCATTTCTCTTTGCATGTCCTTCAAATATGTCACCTGGCACATCTTTGTATTGAATTCTCACTTCTGCTTTTCTCTCATTCAGAGCTTTTCCACAGCGTAGAACGAATGGCACACCTTGCCACCTTGCATTATTTATATGAAGAGCAGCAAGTGCGTATGTTGGTGTAACAGAATCCTTAGGAACAGTTGGATCTTCTAGATATCCAAGCTTTTCTTCACCTTTACCATCAGGATTGCCAACATATTGTCCAACCAAAATATCACTCAGTTCAATAGGATTAATGTGGCGCAGGACCTTTACCTTCTCATCTCGTATATCATTTGGATTCAGAGTGACAGGTTTCTCCATAGCAACCAGTGATAAGATTTGAAGAAGATGATTCTGCATTACATCCCGGATAATGCCAAAGTCATCAAAATAACCTCCCCTGCCCTCAGTGCCAAATGGTTCTTTGAAAGAAATTAGGACAGATGCAATATTTTCTCTGTTCCATGAAGGGCTGAATATTTGATTTGCAAACCTAATGGTCATAAGATTTTGAACCATTTCCTTACCAAGGTAGTGATCAATTCTGTAAATTTGTTCTTCTTTGAATAACCCAGCCAGATGGTTGCTCAACTTGTCCGAACTTTGATCATCCCTACCAAATGGTTTTTCAATAATAACTCTGGTAAAGCCCTTAATAGACACACAAGCATTCCTTATGTTTACTGTAACATCTTCAAATACAGTAGGTGGCACTGCTAAGTAAAATATCCTGTTAGCAACTGGCCCTTTTTCAAACTTGCTAATTAGCTGATTCAGCATTTCATAATCAATTCTTTTGTCATACGATCCCGCGAAATATTCATTCGCTGCCCAGAATTCCTTCAATTTCTCTTCTTCTCCCGGTCGCACTTTCAAATACTTTTTGCATTTCTCTTGCACTTCCGATATCGTTTGCTTTGTTCGAGCATAACCAACAAATTTGGTATGACGAGGTAAAAGATTGTCTCGATATAAATACCATATAGTTGGGTAAATCTTCTTTTTTGCTAGATCACCCGACGCACCAAGTAATATAAAAGTATGGGGATACTGAAAGTCACATTTATTTTCCATGATCACGGTTAGTAGGTTACTCACTTGCTAAAACTTTATTCAAGTACTTGCTGACAGTTAAAAGCACGCTTACGTATATTCAAAGTACTTATTGACGATATCGTTGTAGTGATAAAAAATAAATTATAATGCAAAAACTGCTCCGACTTAAACGCCGGGAAACTCGACAAAGTAAACTTTGAAATATTGTCAGCGAAGTATTTATATACAAGTTTTTTCGATTACAGACTTACGCGGACACAAGGTCAATCTTTAAATACGATTATCGATTGGTCTGCAGGTAATACATCCACTGTTTTAAACCAATAGAATGCAACACCCAGGTAAAACTTTTAAATGACAATGAGAACTGACCTTATTAAATGACATTAACTTGACATTGAAAAATAAAAAAGTGCGTTCCAGTCGGTTTAATGCTCAATAGTTAATTTCAGAATTTACGGTAAAACAATAAATTATTCATAATGTAGCTGAAAAGAAAATAATAATGTATGTGATTCCTTTTGTGTTTTTCGAAATTTATGAAGAAATAATACATTAAACAAAATGAATTAGTCAACACCCTAAAATATATTATTTTTTCTTCTATGATAAAATTTAAAATGAGAAAAATATTTCTTTCTGAGTATTTATTTTGGTAATAAGTTTGTTAAGTTTTCACGTTATTTAATTGCAATCGTTTTTCTATTTAGAATCTGAGAAGGTTTTTCTTGTATTTCCGAACGACAATGGACTGTGACGTGACGCGTTGTTTTATGTCACTAAGAATTAATTGAAATTGGGTTATTGGTGAATTCTTTATAAATATTAGCTACTGCTAATGCTGTAATTGATCAAATTATCGTTTTATTACGAGTGTGTTTCATAACATCTTCAAAGACATTTGTGTACAGCGAAGGGGTGTATTGTTTCATCTTCATATAGGTATATTTAGTTCAACGACCTTGTTACTGACAGGTTCATCGTTAGCCACTGAACTATTCTATGAAAGTGGTATATCGTAGACGATAGATAAATTAAATCCAATGATGGAGCCCTCGAGAGATTCAGGTAAGTGAGTTTGTATTATGAAATGCCTTTTCAAAGTTTGTGTCAAATCATAGAGTGCATTGGATGGTGCCCTTGTCAATACAATACCGTGTTCCTTGTTTTACATGTAAAACAAGTGTTCCTGTAGGAATTACTGGTGTATTCGCAATGTAGCACGCTAGTGAACGCATTCTTTGTATCACGTATTGAGTTAAGTTTATATTTGGCACAAGTCATGATAATGCTAAGATAAGTAATAGATTAGTACTGTTTGATTTAAATCACAGTACTATTGGAAGAATATTATACTCCGAACATCAATTCATGAAAAGCATTGTCTTGTGTGTAATGTAGTTCAAACTATACATTTTATTTACTAAATAAATAACATACTTAGGTTCATAACATGTACTGTGCTAATGCATCTTTACAAATTGTTTATTAAGTTAGTTCTGTTAACATTATCATATCAAATACTTAAAAGCATACAGTATAATCATACACAATACAAGCAATATAAAAACCTTAAGTGTCTGCTTTTATCTTACAGTATATTTCTTCCATCTGATGAAATTATAAATTGTTTGCAATTCTAAAACATACTTGCCATCCACTATACAAAGGCCCTAAGGGGCACCAAAACATACAACCATAGAGTAAGAAACTTAAAAAAAACAATCCTTACCACTGAAAAGGATTCCTGTATATAAAAATATTACTTTCATTTTCAGTATTGATTGAGTTTATTTTTAACTAGCTTCTGCCAGCGGTTTCACCCGCATCCCGTGGGAACTACTTCCCGTACTGGGATAAAAAGTAGCCTATAGCCTTCCTCGATAAATGGGCTATCTAACACTGAAAGAAATTTTCAATACGGACCAGTAGTTCCTGAGATTAGCGCGTTCAAACAAACAAACTCTTCAGCTTTATAATATTAGTTTAGATAACAGTACAGACTTGTTTCTTAAGACTATAAGAGAAACTAAGCATTAGGATGAAATATCTTTACTTTGCATGTTGATAATTCAATCATTGTCAGTAGGCAACATTTTAAAATTGGGTTGACAATTGATTTAATATTTTATTTACCATAGCTAGACAGGTGCTTTGATATTGTTAGTTGAACTTTATATCTAGAAGAACTTAAAAAAAGAAATACAAATAAATAGTGACATTATATTTTTGAACTGATCCCAGAATCAGAACAAATACATTCAAACAATGAAAATCTTTATTTAAAATTCTATTGAATTCTTGTTGTAAACTCTGAGTAATTAGCTATTCTTTTGTTAACTTTCTTTTGTTAGAAATAATGGCCAATTGCTTGTAACACATTAGGGCATTATTAATGGCCATTCCCAATATTCCATCTGTTTCCTATATCTAGCAAGCAAAACAACAGAGAGACAGAAACAATATATATCATCCTCCAAGCCTTTTTCCCAACTATGTTGGGGTTGGCTACCAGTCTAACCGGATGTAGCTGAGTAGGTACCAGTGCTTTAACTGGCGACTGTCCTATCTGACCCCCTCAACCCAATTACCCAGGCAACCCAATACCCCTTGGTTAGACTGGTGTCAGACTTACTGGCTGACTGACAGAAACAACATATATGTAGATAGAATATTGACCACGAAATTATATTGTAGATAGAAGATTAACCATGATTAGCTATAGTAGGTAAAATGTTACTGTTTATTTTTTAATTTCAATATTACCTATTACCTATTTCATGATATTCAGAAACTCATGAGACTATAATTTGGGGTTGGGATTGCAACCTGATGAGTTCAGTGTACAGTTTTAAAACAATAATTTTTGACATTAATCAATTAATTTAATATCTAAAAACCTAAATAATAAAGTATTAGGTGTGTTGTGTATGGACAAGATTGTACTTTAATGTTGATAATCATTACAGTGGACCTACACTTGTAAACTTTTCCATAGTCATGCTTATTATCAGAATCGTAGGTCTCATAACGAGGTATATAATAGTTATATTATAATGAACAATGTTCTAATTATCATTATTGTAAAGAAAAAATGTATCCATACGATTAGGTATTGTCCTAAGCATACATTTTAAAGTGTCCTTAAAATAACCTAGATGGCGCTTTCATGATAGTTGCGTCTGCTGTTACTAGATGGCGCTGTGCAGCCGAAAGTTTTGGTATAAGCATATTAAAATTTACAAACATCTCCATATTGCTGATTATTTGCTTATTATTACGCGAATGGATAGAGTGAGGAATGAGTATACATATAAGAGGAAGTTTGAAAGTAGCGCCGGTATCAGAAAAACTGTGTGGAAACCGGCTGTCATGGTATGGGCATGTGATGCGGAGGAATGAGAATCATGTTGTGAGGAAGATGATGAGTATGAATGTGGACGGATATAGTGGAAGAGGAAGACCAAAGAAACGATGGATGGATTGTGTGAAAGTAGATATGGTAAGAAAGAATGTAACTTGTGAGATGACGGCAGATAGAAGAGTATGGAAGGAGAAAACATGCTGCGCCACCCCAAATAAAATTGGGATAAGGGCAGGAGGGTGATGATCTATATTGCTGATTTATAGCTTGAAATAACTTTATAGGAGAATGTTCTTACACAGTCTTTCGCACAGTGATAGTGGTTTCCTTTATAAAACATTAGGTTTAAATTGTATTTTGTAATCTGCAAAATAATTTTTAATTAATGAAATTAAAATAATAAAAAAAATCTTCATCATTGTTAAACAGTTCATACATACCAAAAAAGTCTTTGAAAAGTCTATCAGAAATAACTTATATGATGACAATGACCGACCAGCACCGTATTTCTTATATTATTTAATAGCTGTTTCTCCTTTGTTAAATTCCCGCACCTGAAAAAAAGTCGTCTATGTACAACAGGTCATGAAAAGCTAAGACGGCAGCAGTACAATTTTTATGTATAATTTTTCTTGTATATATTGATTGGCGCGAAACTGCGATGTGTTTGGCAAAGCGAAAAAAAAAAAATTAATTTAAATGTGTTATCCTACACGAGGCTACGGGCTGACTGGAAAGGCACAACAAAGTGCATTTAAATAAATACATCTACTCACATGAATTAGGTACTAAATTACACAAGAATTCGAAATCCAGATAACTTGATTAGGATTCAGGATAGTACTTAACTATCTGGGTGATACATACAGCAATATTTATTGCATTTATTGTTTAAGAAACCATCGAAATCCATTGAACATCTTAGTAACTTCGAATTCTAAAGGGTTTTCATTCCACTGCAGAATTTGAAATTGTATACCTACCTACTTGCTCAAGCATTCCAGTTTTCCCGTAGGAGTCCCGCAAGGTTGAATCATAAGCCCCATTAATTTGGTAGTACGCAACAGATCACATATATACGACAGTCCTACCTACACAAGTTACGCATTTTTTTATGGAATATCTAATGAAAACATCTTCAACAATCTTAAAAGCTAACAATTAACACACTATTTGAAAGCAACTAATTTGTTCTATGTAGACGATCATATAAGTTTATTCGTCAAAAATTAACTGCAAACAAGTTTAAAGTCATTCGGTCCTTATGGAGTCCTAGAAAACAGAATCAAAGTTCACAATAACGAATCAATACACTCTAAAAACACATAATTCCTTTTACAATGTTACTTTTACCTTTAAAAAAAATCATTTCACAAAATCATACATTACAAATTGAAAATAACTCAAATAAGCAGCATCAACTACTACTTTAATTGTAAAAACTTTTAATGAGTTTATGAACTTGAATTGAACTATGTATAAGGAGCAGATTTTGCCATCAGAATATGTACTTAGTTACAAATAAAACAAAAACCTCCTGAGTATTGACCATGGTAGCAAATAGTATAGTTAAACATAGTCAATTAATTCATTATTGATAAGAATTCATAAAGTAAACCCATTTAACACGCCGAGTGACATCATGGGTACCTACTAGACCTTCTACGTGCAAGTAATAATGTGTAAAGTCTATAGTCCAATAGGTTAATAGACTAGTGAACAAGACAGATCCAAGGAAAGGAAAGGTCGTGTAGTCTGGCTGGTCACATTGCATGGTGCGGTTCGAAGGACTAAAGCACGTGCGATGCGGCGCGACAGGCAGCGCGGGCGGGTGGCAGGGCGAGGGGTGCGCAGTCGTGTGCAGTGGACCACTCGACGTCGCACAAGGTCAAGGAGAATGATTAACAACGAAAATACAGCAAAACAAACGGTGGCGATGCGGGGTACGAGCGGGGACGCGGCGCGCCAGTCAGAGCAGCGACGCCGCCCGCATCGGCCGCGAGACCGGCGCCGCTCGCGACACACACTAAAATCGATGCACGATCCGTAACCGGCATTTAACATTAATCAACAACCGTAATTTCAATATTAATCCTTGATGATAGACGTCATGACGGGATCCGCGCGCATTCGCCATCCATGTTTGTGATGTGTCACTCGTGTTGACGATTTAGGGTTGTCTCACGATTTTCGACTTTGGAAATACGAGAGCTCTTGGATCCCATGCAACTATACAGCCGTAAAACATGTCATCGTCTGTTGGTGTTTCTATGATTATGTATGCGATATCAGTAGCAGATATTTTCGCTAATATAGTGTAGAGATAAACTAGTTCTTAAAGTTAACCATCATTAAGTAGCCACTAACCAAAGATTCATGAATGTATTTTCGTTAAGCGATAAACCAGAATGGATCAGAAAATCACTCTGTTCCAAATCATTTTTTCATATTCAGAGAGTTGTCAGTCCTTGTAATCCACTATGATTCAGGATAATTTTTAATTAAGCCATAATAGTGCCTCTAAATACAAGTTGCCCTTTTAAGCCATGCATAAAATGATAAATTGCCTAGCTTTAAAAGGGCTTGGTACGCACAATTACTTATTACTCATATGAAATTAACCCTTTTGCAAATTTTATCATTGTAGTTAAAATCAACAACGTTAACTAACATACGCAATATAAACTTGTAATGTTTTAATGCCCTTATGTCTTTATCTGACACGACTCGTAAAGAGCACTGCAAGGTTGCAAGTGTATTGACTCTAGTGTTTTGAATAAATTTATCTCGGTGCTCTATTGCTCTAGCCGCTGCATTTCCATTCGCGTATTCCTCATTTTCATATCGAGATAAGACAGAACTTTCCTCGTTTGATAGTTTGACGTCAGGATGATGTAACCGAGCACCGAAAGCGTGCCAAAGCAGACTGATGAGATCCGAACCTCGTCAATTTCATGATCACAGCAGGATTAATGGTGCCATGTTTTTGCCTTCAAACATAACAACAGTTAATTAATTCTCTTTAAGGCTTTTAATGTGTCTCCCATTATAAAGTATTTGAGATATTTCCGTTCCTATCCATTTTGGATTATAAAGCACTGGCTAACTGCTCGTAAAGAGTTAATTCGACTGCGATCTTTCATCTTGAATCATCTGGCTATAAAATTCTGATGCGTGCAAAATTGTCCCTTACCTGCTTTATTTCTCACGAAACGCAACTCGTCTTAAACACGAGCATCAAGTACTTGTACTTTTCTTTTTCATGTACTTTCAGTATATTGGTTTCGACTGATATACTCACTCACTACTTAAAATTATATAATGAAGAATAAACAAATTGAAAACTATAAAAACCCATTTTTGTAATTTCATGAAGTAATGATAATTTTATTAATCTATGAGAAAAACCGTCTAACTCTAGGAAATAAACCAAAGACAAAACCGTCACTAGAATTGCAAAATTACTAGGTAACAGTAACTGAAGCGGAACGTTTGATGTTTGTCATCATAAATTACGAGTATATCCCATGGTCCGCTTGTAATGAATTGATTACTGCCTTCCATTCCTAGCTCGATGTCATTACTCATTATTGTTATTATTTAAATAAGAATTTTCATTTATTTCAATTCATTGAAAACTTAAACCTGTCCGCCTATATTTTATTCGAAGACTAGACCTTTCAGAGGTCCATCAGAGGACCATCCTAAATAGATTGAGTAACCCTTTCTAATTTCAATTTTAATATTCAATCTATCTCGGACGCTATGTGTATTTTTCCTTCTCTCAGGATTTGTAGGTAATACAAAGGACTAATATAGAAATTCGATATGAGATTTTATTTTGAGGTGCGAGTAAATAGATCCCCTTAAAAATTACATTATCGTTTGGAAAGTGTCTGCTTTATTAGATCTCAATATCTTAAATCAAGCTATCTTTGATTTATCTTTATGCACAGCTGTTCTATCGAATAAAATGATATGATTATTATTTTTATACCAGTTGTATCATTGTCAAGGTCTCCTCAAATTATCGCTTATCTATGCCGCTTGCCGGATTTTGCAAATGGCATATGTGTGTACTTTTAGCAGAATTTTCTCAAGTTCCGTCAAAATTTTGATTTCGCTCTCGTTTCTCTTTTATAATCATGATGTATGTAATCTTATCGTAGAATTATGAGTCGTCATCATCTCCTCTTATTAATTCGTTCAGTAAAGTATTTTCTTCTTATTTTTCTTTCGCTCACTGATTTTCGCACTCCTGTTTATTCTAGTAGGTAAACTTTATCGCAGTCAAGACCGAGATCTGTTTATTGTCAAAGTATAAGAAATGTTAATATTAAATTCTGATTCCTGATGAAAGTCCTTCATACCGAAATTATTTGCTTTATAATGGAAGGACGTCCTTTGATCCGCCAGTCCATTTTTTGTAACTGGACGTTTGATTTATTGAATCTTCATTGTAGCTGATCAAATTCCCCAAACAAACGAATGAAGCTGATTCGTTAATAGCAGCTGTAACCGCTTATTAAAACATTTTTAAATTTATTACAGCTTGTTAAGGAGTGTTTAGTTTATTGTTGTTGCGTGTACCTAATCGCAGGCGCGAGTGGCGGGCGGCACGTCACGCCGCGGGAAGTGTTACTCTGTGGCTTGGTCACGGCCAAGGTCTCGTGTCGACATATAGCGTTTGGCGTCATTATGTAACGCTTGGCTAAATGACGAAACGCTCTACTTCTCATTATTTTTAATAAATATCAAAATACATGATATGGATATCATTTTGTGTGGGTGTAAATAATGTGATTGGTGGCCCGCTGAGTTATACTCAGTTTTATTTGCTTTTTACGTAAAATTCACAGAGATATT
The DNA here is from genome assembly GCA_963856015.1 of Helicoverpa assulta. Classification (NCBI taxonomy): domain Eukaryota; kingdom Metazoa; phylum Arthropoda; class Insecta; order Lepidoptera; family Noctuidae; genus Helicoverpa; species Helicoverpa assulta. The sequence continues at coordinate 5,648,821 of CAWLCW010000008.1, forward strand.
TGATTTTATATGGAATATCTTCAATATTGACTTTTGTATTGTTCACGCATACCTGCTTTAATATTATAACAAATACCTTCGTGTAATCAAAGGACACTAAACAATAGGCCATCTTAATTCCGAACTATGTTTGGACCACATGACCACATTTGCAAGCTCGTTCCATGCGTTCTTCATTTGGACAAGGAACAACCATAGGCTTCTTCTTTTAGATTGCCCTTTAACCCTTTCTTTTCTTACTTCCACAATTTAGCTCAATTCATGTAAAACATTACTTTTCATTGTATGTATTTTTGTTAAAATGAAAATATGACTGATATAGCTATAACTAATGTTTATCACGATTATCTGACTAATTCCTTAACACTTTCGGACCTCCTGAATCGTTTATTGCTTTATTATAATAAATTACTATAATTATCAATTCGAAACCAAATCACGCGTCAATAAGTATATCCCCCCGTGCAGCTTTGTAATATAATTACCACGTAGTCTCATAATGAACGCATCTATGTGTTGAAAATGAGCATTGTTTTGTAGTTGGAGTTCCGGTTGGTCTCCCCGCACCCGCTTCCACCGGCTCGCCCAGTGCAGACTGGCCAGCAGAGGCATCGCTCAGCGATCTTGTGCACGAACAAAAAACACCTGTAGTCGTCAGCGAATCGCCAAGGTCGCAGGCCCCCGCGGCGCGCTTCTTTGCGTTCCGTTTACCCATATCTCGCGGCGAATGCACGCGCCGCCCCCGCGCCTTGACTCACCGTACACCCGCACGTCGCACGTCTGCTACTCCATGGGACGTACCTACGCTAGGAAGAAATTTAGCTATTCATATTATGTCTTCAGAAGTATCTTCTATCAAAAATACTTATTTTTCATTTCGTTCAACGATTATTGTACTTAGAAGAAGATAGTCTTGAAATCCAAAAATGAAACTGAAAGTAGGTACGTTAAGACAGAGAGTTTGATGTGGTGTTGCGAGTTCGTCGATATTATCACAACAGTGTCAGCTATTGTCAATGTTAATTGTGGCATTCAAGCGCGCGACGAGTCAAGGTCGGTGCAAATCGATAGCACGGCCGGAGGGGGGATGAGGCAGGCGGACTTCCATCTCCACATACTCCACATGCACGTATGCACGCACGTCATGCGGACCAAAGAAAGTCTAGGAAAGTGGAAACATTCCTCGGTAACGCGACAAACTGCTCTACGCTCACTGAGCGCTGCGTAATTCTCACTTATCGAGCTCTAGCATCGTTTTTAATTTACTTTAGCGCACAGCCGATTCAATTGAATTTACTTTCCTTGCACTTTCATAATATGATATTAATATCTCATTAACAGAATTGTCGTTGCAGTATATAATATTATTTCCTTTGTCAAGTTTATTACCGGTAGTGTTGGTGTCCGCTTAGTCATTGTCGGAGCGATTCCCTTTGTGCGGCCCATCAATCCCGACAATATCATAATGGCTCAATTCATTCATTTCGTGCCTGAAGGCGACGTTGTGGCGTTTTACTAAAGCCTTTGTCGCTTTGTCGATGGCGTATTTTGCTTCGTCTGGTTTCTGTATTGATTTGTTGCCTTGTTCAACACGCTCTAAGTATAAGCTTTCTTACATAGATTGATTTACGAAAGAATCCTCTCTTCTCACAAGAGGCTATCAATTACATAGACTCGGGGTCGTCAAGGATACGGCTTGATTGACAGGTTCGGGTAATGTACTTCTATGATATAGGTGCTTCTCAACACCCTAAACCGACCGTAAATGGATATGGATGAATTTACGCCTGGTTGGATTGATTTCTTTTGAATTGAAAGTGAATTTTATCAACCGCCTACGCAGTGTGCCGTAAATAAGATATTATTCGCGCTCTTTGAATGTTGCTTTTTGGTTTTCAAAGGATTTACTCTTATACCAATTTTGCTTTATATCAGTAATAAAATATTTTTATTAAAATCAACGAATGAAAGTATTTGTGCGTCTGTCTATATTGATCACGATTAATCGTTTACAGAACGTCGCAGTATGTGGTCCAGATGTAACCTAGTACCTATATCGTTATCTTATTTATCTTCTGAGCCTAACCCTACGATGGCCGTTTTTAGCACAGCAGTTCATAATTATAATGTAGTGCGTATAGTTAGTATCTACAGATATAAGATTATCATTTAATTTTTTTTCTTTACCAACTTGTCTGGTCCAAGCCATTATTTTTTGGCTAGGTGTGCAAAATACTGCAAATCTATTATTTATTCTATTCCTATAAGCAACTGGGTTCTTTAAAAGCATCTAAAAATATTATTTTGCAATATTAACTCGTCAAGGTGTGTTACACATTGTTTGGCTTAGGACCGGAAAACTTTTTGTCGTCAAACTATGACGAACGCCCTCAACACGTGCAGCGGACGTCCCTATACGCAAAGGCCCAAGGCCGCATATGTCGTATGTACAAACAAACATTTGGTCATGTTTTGAATTATCATCTTTGATGGCCAACCTTTTAAACTCAACCGTCGTCTGTTATCAATTGAAAGACTTTTGACGATATTGATCACTGTTCAAAGCTTTTCCAGACATACCTTATCTGAGCAAAAGCTTCACAGGAGTAGTTTTTAGACGAATATTTGTTCAAATGAATAAGTACCATTTAATCGTGCTAGGTTTTATTAAGTGACATAGCGAATTTTTATATGGTAGAGGCTATCGCAGGGAGTTCGGTCTATGAGTGACGTAAAACTTAATTACAGAAACGCGCCGCAGCCACGATCACGAAGGCCGACTGCTAACAACTACAATTATTTAGATGATTCCATTCTAACATATAACTATAACATTTTAGATTATCTAGTTCAATTCAAAGTTATTTTCAGCTTTAAAGGCAAAAAATGTGATTATAGCAACTCGTTTTCAACATAAAATCAGATTTATTCATGTATGATTGTATGCGGACCTTGAGCACGTCGGGTGAGACCTTCACGCCGGTAACCGCGCGGAAGTTGACGGGTACATTTTTTGTCAAATTCGAGCTTGTTGAATTTTAGTGCGCATTAGTCACTAGCTAAGCATCAGCGTCGAAGCTCGTGGCGCATTGTTGACGAGTTGCATTGCGATATCGTCGCGTCGGGTGCAATAACAGGCGCTATCACAATGTCACTACGACGTCTGCTTTGTCCCCGGTCGCGGCGCTGACGCTTTTTATCCGTATCTCCGGCATCGCCGCTCCGACACATTTGCACGTATTATTTAGAAGCCTAGCGTCATTACCATAATTCACGGGTTCGATTTTTCGCAGCGTAAATTGATCGTGACCATCGCATCGTGCGCTAGTGTGTCCGTCTAACTTGTGAATCGGTGCAGTTTGGTTTAGTACGTCGCCGAAGTGCAGTGGCTTGATAGTGATGTGAGGATGCTTGTGCGTGGCCATGTCCGTGGCAAAGAAAGACAAGCCGACAATGTCGGTGACAGCACTTATCAACTGGGCACGGCCCCTGCCGCCGGGCCAACAGCAGCAGCCGATGACGCCTACATCACCCGGAAACATGCTTCAACCGATGGCAACGCCGTCTAACTTACCGACAGTCGACTGCTCACTCGATATTCAATGTAAATATAACATTATGTACCTAATTGGCAACGGAAGATCAGCTTTTTTTCCATAACAGATTACAGCCCTAGCAGTGCATCTTTAGAACGGTTGTGTAATATTTGTATGTATTTTCTGCGGACCTTAGATGTCTAATGCACACAAATGAAAATATTACATTACACGATTGGTACTTGATAGGTACATAACCTACCTACCGAGAGGTTATAAGAAACGATAGTTTTTATCTATTGGACTCTACAAACAAGTTATCCATTATTACAAAGCAAGTCAAAAACAGACGATGTTCTTAAAGCGATTAGCAATACTTGTTGTCCGTTTATTTATACTGATGACATTATAATTCATCATACAAAGGTTAAAAACGTTAGCGGATCTAAATTGCAATATATTGCATACATCCACAGATTTAATAAGGTACGCAGATACAAACCTTAGTGCAATTAGTGCAGGCCAAGAGTTTTTAGATATAGAACAGCAGTTTAATAAAATTAATGGAAGAGGCATACCCAAATTAAAAAAAAAATATGCTAAAAGACGCTTTCCTATGTTTTCTTCCCGGGCGATACAGAGCATAATTATCAACAATATCATTTTAAGTCCTGTTGTAAGTTACTGCAGTTTTAAAACCAGCATTTCAAGTTTCAAGATTATCCAATTTTATTAAATCCATGTTTTCATGATTTCTTGCGATGAAAAAATCAGCAGAACTAAAGCAAAATAATTCAGATGACTACAATAGTAAAAAATATTAAACTCGTACCCTCATAGCAGCTCACTTTAAAATAATATTTAAAGAATGTTAATTTTATTATGCATGATATTTTCCACATGTAACACGTCGCGTTTCGCTGCTTTGTCCACGCGTGTGTGTTAATAATCTTTCTTTTCACTGATTTTCGTTAATTAACGAGATTAACATGAAATTATACGATAGATCTCGTTTCGCGAGAGTGAAAATTGTTATTACGCGCCACAATTAAGTATATCTCTTTGAAATAAAACTCAATTATAAAGCTGATGCGAGTTGTCGTTCTCTTTTATTTATAATATGAGCTAACTGTATAATAACAGTTTGTGAATTAGATTTCATGAAACTTGTTTATAGTTTGAAATAAGATTTTACACTGAGATAGGCACGGACGATTTCAGTTGTGGCCATGTCTGAGACGCAATCGTTTTTCCAAGAAAATGAGTATACGTGGCCGAATAAAAACATACCGGCAAATGCAAGTTGGAAGCACACACCAAGGTTTGTTGGATGACCCTGGTCATTTTAAGAGTTCTGCTTATCAGATACGGAGAATGGTTTCGTATTAAGAAAAACAGGGATGATTTCATAAAATCCTTTCACATGAAAATATATTAAATCCAAACGCGACTTTTCTGAAAACATAATGTAGGTCAGCGGTTCCCGAATTCTTTTGGCTTCGGAACCCTTTTCGTTTCACCATTTTTTGGCGGAACCCTAGCTTAAGTAAGAAGTAAATTAAAGACGTAAATACACCTAGGTACGGCTCGTGGCGCGTGGTAGCGCATCAAATGGTTATATGGTTAGAGACCTATTCATTATACTCAGGCATAGCATGGCTATCTGCCACACGGGCCAGAAAACAATTTAGCTGCCCTTGACTTTGTGTATTATGTGAATAGTTTTCAGTTCGAAGACTGACAAAGTAAACGCAAAAAGAAATAGATTGGGTTTGTACAGGTGCGAGGCAAGCGAGCGCGATTTTTTTTAACTAAAAGAAGATGTTCCAAGCACCCGCTAGCATTGAAAGACATTCAGTGGTAGCCGGTATCGCGAGCGAAGCGAGCGCGAATTTTTTTTAGTTTTCACCTTCACAAAATAAACAAAACACTGTAAATTAATAAGGTCTCAAAAAGTACAATATCCACACAAAAAAGCAAATGCAAATGAATAAGCAGCTAGCGAAGAAAGCGCTATTGCTTTTTCTGATCCAGAGGAATCTATACTAATATTATAAAGCTAAAGAGTTTGTTTGTTTGTTTGATTGTTTGTTTGTTTGAACGCGCTAATCTCAGGAACTACTGGTCCGATTTGAAAATTTCTTTCAGTGTTAGATAGCCCATTTATTGAGGAAGGCTATAGGCTACTTTTTATCCCGGTACGGGAAGTAGTTCCCACGGGATGCGGGTGAAACCGCTGGCAGAAGCTAGTAAAAAATAAACATTAAAACCTCGACGGAAGAGCGCGAAATTTTTTCGGTGTTGGATACTTGAGCAATTAAACGAACATAAAAACATCACACGTAACATGGAGTCGCGAGCGAAGCGAGCGCGAAATTTTCGAATTCGCGGTGGTGCAAAAATTGGAAATAATATCACACTTTCATTAATGGTAAAAATAGCCACTGGAAATACTCGTATGCCGTGTCATTTCACGTCCTATCAAGTGTATAAAAACGTATAATCCTGGCGATGAAATAAGCCCAAAAAATGCGGTGAGTTTTGGCCGACGAGCTACCTACTTTTGCCGATTGCCGAAGACATGGAGGTATTAAGTTAATCTACAATTTGTAAAAAACGGAATTAAATTATCTGCTGCCGTGGCCTTCCCCCGCCACTTGTCGCGAAAGTACGAGACTTACACTCCCGAGTGGTACCCACCTACATGGTGCCTAAATGGAATTTTGGAATGCAATATTTAAAACAATTTAATTGAAAATGTATAATAATTTAATGTTGTCAAAAGTGAAACGATTTACCATATGGAAATCTTGAATTTTCCACGGAACCCCTGAGGGCCTGTCACGGAACCTCAGGGTTCCGCGGAACCCCATTTGGGAACCGCTGATGTAGGTATTGTTTATTTCTGTACTTCGGAAAAACGTTTTGATTCAAAGAAACCCTTATAAGTTTTCCTCAAAAGCTCTACTTTCAACAAGTCTAAAGGATCGTGCTTCATCACTACTTAGAGGTTTTCAGCTCTAAAATGAGTGGGTACGTTCGAAATAAGTAACAATGAAATGATAAGCAAAAATAGTAATTAAAATCATTTCATGGTCCCCAAAAGTAGGTGTTTCAAATGATGGTCGATAGAAACACTTAAACAAATTGAATGGTGTGAAATTAAAAGTCGTCATTATGTAATTAGCAAATGACAGGTAATGTGAAAAACAAATATTTTTCTAACTCAATGTGAAATTCAAACGGTAATATCAGTGGCTGGGTTGTCCCAGGTCATATACTGGAGTTTAATGAAATTGATCTTGTAAATTAGCACCTATTACCAAATTATTCATAGCTTAGATATTGGCACTGCAAGAACCTACTAGAAAGGTCGACCATTCTGTTAAATACATTGACTCCTTCCATTTTCATATTCGTGTTTTCATAGGTTCTTAGCAGCCTATTCAGGGGTGGAAATTGAAAATGTTTTGCTTGACACAGGTACACAATGTCTTCCGTCAACATAGCTGTGAGCATTATACATTTCAACTCTGAAACTTCATAAAACGCTTTGTTATGAACCTTGAATGTTTCTTTACATTGTAAAAGTTACGTCTATTGTGATTTAAATGTCAAACGCCGTGTTTTGTACTGTTTGTTGTACATTGTCGCGGCGCTGATTAATATTGACATTATTTGTATTGCCCACATATTATTAATAGACATAATTAAATGTAACAATGTAATTAATGACTGTAAATGATTAATCCTTATTAATTATGAAAACTGTTGTAAGTTGGATACAATGTTGGGTTTAATAAATAGCGTATTTACACCACATTTACATTAGGCTAGCTTAAAGTTTGACGTGCCAGGCTAAAAAACAGTACTGTACTATTTCTATATTTTCTTTGATAAACATATTCGTATTTGATATATTGGCAGTAAATACGTACAACTTCTATAACAAATGACAGTCATGTCTACCTGAACGGTTAGAAATTGGAATTATTTGCATCTCTTAAATATGTTATTTCAAGATTGTCAAGGATATTTTTTCCTGACATGGGTCATATGTTATTATAATTTCTAATGTTAGATACGAATTAACATAAGTGGTTTGCTCTTGATTTTATTAAGTACAGAATCACCATTACGCTAATGCGCAAAACCCTGCGAACAAATGGCTGAAGTTAAATATACTCATATCAAGTACGCGGCAAAAAACTATTCGATTATTATTCGAATCAAGATTGTAAGTCACTGGGCCTCTGATACGTTTACTGGAAAAACAAAGATTTATTTATAGATTACCGCATGTTTACTAACTAGTTAGTCAAGAATCGAAGATTATAAAAAAAGGACTGTGCCCAGAATGCCCAGCCTTCGCGAATAGGAATTTAAGTGATCGGAAATGACGTATTGGGTGATCTCTTTTTCTGGTGGTGACGTAAGCACTAAAGTTCTCGGGCATACGGTATTACGTATCTACAAGATAAACGGATGTGTTACCAGTGAACCGACCGATGCAATCGGCACTCATAAAGATACCATTTGTTTTTAATAATGTGCATTCAAGTTCATAATATAAACTCTGAAATAAAGCATATAGATTTATTCAGTATTTACAGTAAATTGTTTTATGACTTCAAATTAGTTATTTTCCTAGCCCTATTGTTTTATGTTAGGTTGTAATAACTTTTTCAATTACTGGTCAAGCATTAAAAGTCCCATAAAGCAGACCGTTGTTCTTTATTTATCTTAAACGATAATTTATTTTCTTTGCTATTTGTATTATGGGGATAGATAAGACAGATACCGATGCAACACATCAATATAATTGCGCTTACGCATACATGTCCTCCTAATGATGTCAAATTTTTAAATTTAGAACATGATAGATGAGGAGCATACTAATTGTTGTTATTAAAAAAATATGATCGAAGTTAAATGTGGTTTTTAACCCACACAAAGTTTCATAATATTAATTGAGTTTGTAAGCAAATTGATATTTTGAAGTTATATTTTATAAAATTTCCTAGCATAATGAAGCAATTTGTACACATTGCACTTTAATTAAGACTCTAAAGGGAACAAAAATAATGATATTCGAAATTATTTCGTCAGTCATAACTTTGCATAATTTTGTTTCACCACACGCAATAATATCATTGAAGAAAAACAATGTGTAGGTATAACAATAACCAGAAAAGCGCTTGCCTCTTGAAGCAGCAGCATAGTAGAGTTTAGAAATTTTCACCTATTGACAAAATTACGATTTCCAAAGGACACTTTTATTTAATTTTTTTAGGAATCATATTTGCAAGTATAAAAACGTAATTAAATCAATAAAATAACAAAAATTACAAATAGAGCTATGTACTTGTTGTTACTACTACATGAGATAAAAATGCGGACTGCACCATTATAACATTGTAAACTAAGCCAGGTAGTGGTGCTTTACCTGATATAGGTAATAGCTTTGTAGAACATCAGACAAATATAAAGATTTCCGATAAATAGGTACAAAGTAAGCCACTAGAAAACAAAGACAGCTTTCGTGATATTGATGTGGATGATTTTAAGACAATCCAAATCGTTTACAAAGATCTGGATATTGGTAATGGCGTTATGGTATTTGTGTTCTATCCTTTATACCTGGCCCAACGTGAATACGAAATTCACGTTCGGAACACCTTTGCACACGAAAATTGCGTCACGTGTGCTTTTGAACGATAGAACTTCCCAGGGAACATCTGAGCATTTTCAATCATTGCCCGCCAGTATTATTCTATTCAAATAAATATGCTTGGCCAATAGAATTCGGAAAATTCGATTTTAAATTCAAACCGCGCTTTTTAAATATTTTTCTACTGCGCAGTAGAAGGAGGGTGGTAGCTGTGTGTATGTTTATTTTCTTTTTTGTCTGCTGCAGAAGCCCTCGGACTAATGAACCGGTTTTGTTGGTTTTTGGAACAACTGCCATCCATACTTTTTTGTTATTCTGAGACAACATTATGTATTTGGTAATGCGTCTAAGTTTCTCAGTTGCCAATACCTAGACTACAATTAGTAAGATATTTAAGAGAGAAAAAAGTTGAGCCTTAATAGAAAATAATATTCTTTAGATTGTACAAATAATAAATGATCTATCAAAATTAACGCTGAGTACCACTCTAAAAGAAAATCCTTGACGTCAGTAATTACACTTTTCATTATCTGAAACTGTTCAAATGTTGATTAGAGTTGTTATTGCAGGGCTAAACTTGGAGGGAGGTTTTATGTCGCCGATGTCACCACCGGAGATGAAGCCAGACACGGCGATGCTAGACGGCCTGCGAGACGACTCCACCCCACCCCCAGCTTTCAAGAACTACCCCCCGAACCATCCCCTAAGTGGTTCTAAGCACCTCTGTTCTATATGTGGAGACAGAGCGTCGGGAAAACACTATGGAGTATACAGGTAAATACATTTTATAATACATATTTACATCTTGAAATTAATATCCAGGGATGGTGCGAATGAGGGTTTTCTAAAATGGCGTCCACGAGGTGGCAGCACCGAGTCGTCAGGTCCAGGTAACTGTCAAAGTGCTTATCTTTACTATGAATAGTGAACGATTTTAGTGTTTTTTTTATTTTATAATTAAAGCACTGCATTATTGTTTTACTATTGCGGTTGAGTAAATAAAAAAAACTAAATCATATTGTGTTAACAAATTTTTCAACAAGCTTTTCCTTAGTACCAGTGACTTTTGCACCCTCTCTCTTAGCTCAATTTTTAGTTCGGAAACCTTATTCTGACCGTAGTCCATAATAAAATCAATAACACTTCCAATATAACAGAATTTCAATAAACAATAAGTTCGGCACCTACAATTCCATACTATTTGACAGCTGTTTGGACCTGATGCATACGAAGCGCCGCCTGGCGGCAGAAAAAGTATCGAAAACCCTCATTAAACACCTACCACCCCATACGTGATGTTATTATTGATATAAATTAAGTTAGTGGGAAGGTGTGAGCTTTGATCTTGATATGTTAACTTTACTCACTTCCCTCAGGCCAGATGTTCGATGAATACGAGAGTTTCGATGTGAAGTTTTTGCTCCAAATTTTTTCACCACACCCATATGCAATAGTCGGCCAAGTTCAATATGATGTAGGGGCTGCATAAAAATCTTGAATGTTAAGAGCATTTCGACAGATAGCTAGATGCATAAAATAAATTCTTGTATGCACGCATCAATTGTTTTGGATACGTGAGTGCAAAAATACACAATTTAAGTCAGCTGTTTTGTTTCTCTGACGGACACGGTAGCGTGGTGAGATATTTCACAATAATAGACGAAAAACGTGTGTAAATATAAAATAGCCCTGAATGCTTGGCAAAATACACGTTCACCTTTCATTATAGTTTTAAAGCGGCCACGATTCCTAATTAAGAGACTGAAAATCCCTTGAAGTGGCATCCTCTCGGGAAAAGAAAATGGTGGATCGTTACACATTGCTTTTTCTTTTCATCTGTCTGAGCAGGTATTAGATCACTCTTGGGAAACCTAGTCTCGACTAAAATTAAAATGTCAATCAATTCGTCGCGCATTCAGTTACGGTCTATGATGGGCTATGGATCTTTATTATTTTTAATTAAAAATGCAAAAATGGTTAGCGATTGTAAATTTTATTACAATTGAAGAACCTGTTTTCATCACGTGTTCTTAAATGGCATGTGAGGAATATGAGACATAGGTATACTGTGTGTAGTTATACCTAATAGCGATTAATCTTTATGAAACGTGATGTCGTTTTGACAGAATATTTTGATATGAACATTATATTAAATTAAAATGGCGTGTGCATTGAAATCATCAAACCACGCCCCTAAATTAATCATCAAAGTTTTACCAATAAATTCAAATAATTTTCCAAAGATATTGCATTTGAAATTGTTAAATGCGAATCAATATAAACAATTGAATTCTAAATAAAAACTCTGCTTACCCTTGAATTGAATAAGTGGTATAAAAAGACGCACTGTGGTCTTAATAAAAATTAATTTAATTAAAGTAATCGCAAATAAATGGCATAGATAACACTTACCGATTATTGGCTGGTAAGCAGTAAATGGTCGTACTGTTTAGCTGTTATGTCGATAATTTGATGTATATTATAAGTAGATGGAGATGCCGTCTAGACAGACTCGCTGGTGTTGCGTCTGTGTAGAAAAGAACGCTGTACGTGTGTACCCGTACCGTGAATACAACATTTATTGGTTGCGTGTAAAATGAATATTATGTTATGGCATGCGCAAAATTAAAGATTTTACACCTTCTTAACATTTTAATTGAACTTTGCGGGCGTGGGACGATTCGTTTATTTGACTATTGAAACTAAAGTTTACAAGCTGCTTATAAAATACTCGCTTAGCGATACATTATTGAAGCGATTTACAATTCTATCGATCGGCAGCCGCTCGTAATGCCATTCAGAAGACATTTTTTTCACCTTGATATTTTTTATGTTGATTTGAAAATCACTTATTGTAACTTGGCAGGCAGGTAGTCTTTCATGGATTTTACATCAAATGCTTAAGGCGACATATAAATCATTTGCGTCCTTTATGGTATTGCGCTGCACTGCACAATAAGCCTACAATAACAGTTTTCTGTCTGTAACGAATATTCACATAATGAATTCCTTCGCATTATACAGTGTGTTCTACTTCTCTTCAACAGCATCATGAAATAAGATCAAACTTATAAGCTCTGATGTTCAGTTGAAAATCAACTGAACTTCAATAATGTATTCTAAAATAGAGAGCAGTTCTATAAATATGAACTAAGGTATATAACAGGCAGTTCATAGACGATTGATACCAACACCGCGAGGTGCGTAGATTTGAGGGTGAGGGATCGCATAACAATTACATATGTATGTAGGTAAACATCGCCTGCTCGAAAACAATTTCTAAGTCGGGCTTCGACATCCCGACGCCAACGAAAGGCTTATCAACGAATTAATCTCAAGAAATTCCTGATATCGAAAATTCTCGCATTTGTTTATATTAGTTTTAAGTATAAATAATGATACGGCTATGATGGTGTATATTTGTACCTTGGCACGTGTGGCTAGGCATGTACATAGACAGAACGCGTGTATCGCTATTTTTGTACCACAGCTTTTTTGTGAAATACGTGAATAGGGTTCTACGTAGTAATGTAGGTAACTGAAGCTGATTCATGTGTTTTGCTAGGAATCTGTGCCTGATAACCGTCCTGCATCAAACAGGGACCATCCCTTGTTGAGTTCAAAACAGATTTAAGCCACAGCTTTATATAGACAGAATTTCCAATGAAAAAAAGCCCGGTTCGAATTATTTTTTGTATACTTACCTAATAAAGTTATCTTCCAAAGAAATTAAAGAAATGATTTTATTGTTTAAAGTATAAAGCAAATTCAATTAAATTACAGGCTTGGCTTGGCAATTAAAAACATATTTTTAATTGTATCACAATTAAAAATATGTTTTTCAATTAGTGAAACAGATTTTATCTTTTGTAAAAAGAAAATAGCTTTTTCAGGTAAGTTAATTAACAGTTACGATTTTGAGTTTTCTTCCAAGACATCGAACTCAGAATAAAAATAATATACGTAGGAACCTATTTATTAAATGTTTTTATAGATTATTGGTTGTATGACCTTACATTATTTGGATATATCTTGGGAAAAGCATCTTTTTTATATAATTACGCGCAGTTGACAATTACCTTAGTAATTTTTAACTAAAAAAGTTGTCATTTTGAACGTATTGAAACAAAAGTATTAGTTTGTCATCGTTGTTCAGCTAGTCTTTTAAAAGTTTATTGGATTTCATTCAACCTTTTCTTCGAAGTTTTAATACATTTTTGATATAATCACGAAAATAACACTTTTACGAACTTGATGTTTTTTTTATTATAAGTAGTACTTAGTACCCAATCTCTTATTTCGTACTCACTTACTCGGCTCTTAAATAAAGAGCGTAAAGAGTGCATGCTTCTATTGTAAGTACATATGTGTTGCATTTTTATAAGTAAAACAAATGGTTTTTAATTCCTCGACTGATCTATACTAATATTATAAAGAGTGAGTGAAGAGTTTGTTTGTTTGTTTGAACGCGCTAATCTCAGGAACTGCTGGTCCGATTTGAAAAATTCTTTCAGTGTTAGATAGCCCATTTATCGAGGAAGGCTATAGGCTACTTTTTATCCGGGTTCGTGCAGAGGTTCCCACGGGATGCGGGTGAAACCGCTGGCAGAAGCTAGTGTTATATAAACAACAATTTACATACATGCTTCAATAAATTAACACAAATGAATGCACTCGGTACGTATTCAATTTGCATTAGAAACATAATAAATTGTGTACTCCAAGGCAAAAGGAAGCCTTAGTATGTCCGATCGAGTTAATTCTTACACGATAATGCTAGTTATTTCTAAGCTGTCTAGCGTAGTTGTGTTCTTCCAACTGAAAACGTTTTGTTTTCAGTCGGTTGCGCAGTATCGACCGACGCTATGTAAATTATATTAACGTAAAACGCAATGAAATGCGAACTAGTCTCATTTTGGTACGTATATTTAAATAATAGAGGATATTTAAGTAACTTTAGACTTTTGAAGATACGTAATAATTTCATCTAGGTATATTGACTTCATCTTCTGCCATAAACAAGATGTTGCAAAAGTGCCCCTGAAAAGCACAGTCGATGAAGGTACAAAAGATCTAGTTTATACCATAAACACATCACACTGAAGCTCGAAAAATTATGCAATTGTCTAAGTGTCTCGTTACTTGCTACAAGCCAAACAATTAGTCAATGTAATTTACTTGTTTTATTTTCGTATCTATTGTTAACAACAGCGATAAAAACAATTATCGATTCGCAGTCCACTTTTAATACCTACACGATCGTAAATTGAATTGAATAACCTTCAAAACTTTCAAGTTCGATGTAATCGCGCGCCATTTTGTTGAGTAGGTAGCTACTGCTAATATAATGTGCCTTGTGCCTTTATAACATGGAACACCTACTAACAGTCTATAATATATTCCTAATTATGCAGCATTAATTAGTCCATAAAACTAAATTATAGCATAATAATATTGACATTTTAATCGTCAATATATCACAAGGGTTTCATCGTTTTAAAACAATAACCTAAACTATAAATGGGTTCTTTGCAAATTCTAAAGAGTAGTACACCTACCTGCCTAATTTATTGGCGTGCGTGCTCGCACACGAGTTGATTTAAAGCTCTAACATACAAGATTTAAAGCTATGTTTGTAAACTTTGAAGAAACCGGACAATGGCCCGGCGACCACGCCCGCAGCCACGGTCTCTTATGCTGCCATTAATACGTAGCATCTACCTAGCCAACACATAGACACTTGGTTTACAAATTCTCTTCACAACATTGTGGCTGACTCATAAATATAGAGTGACGAACGCGCGAAAAATTTCACGTAACGGTTGAATTTCACATAAGCCTCAGAAAGTTCATAATTCGAGAAACGGTTTATTTTCTATTTGTATTCGAAAAATCAATATCTCACTTTGTGTGGTAAAGTGAAAGTGGAATTCGTCACGACTGGACGATGTTGCGAAACACATGTCGAAGGCTCAAAACGCAATCATGTCATTAAGTTGGTCGACCCGAGAGAATTACATGCGTCACCGTCACCGCTTGTTCCTTTTGACCTGACTCCTATTGATTTTACTTGTGCTTTTTATTTCATTGCACAACTCAACGAGTAATGCGCAGTTCTGCATAGAAAACATGAGTAATACGTACCATTTATGTTATGTATGTCTCTGTATGTGTGTCTGCATAAAGATTTGAAGTAAGATTAGAAGTTACGCCAACCGCATTGTGGAATTTATTTTGTTGTTCGCCTTAAATGTTTTGGAAGATCTAGATCGAGGAAAATTCTGTCCCCAAATATTTATGTCGGTTAAGATCACGTATGCGGATACAGAACCTTTCGTATGATAACTAGTGATGTCATTCATATTGAAATCGTATTTATCAAAAGTTTTCGCTTTCGCAGGTGATGTAAGATTGAAGTTTATGTTTTTGCTACTAGATTTGCTTTGTTGTTAATGTCATTGTCGTCTTATTGACTTGGAACCTCATATTTGTGAAGAAGTTTGAAGTCTATTTCATCAATGAAGAAGCTATTCCATGTGCCAAATTACCTCTGAAAGTCTGAAACCTGACTAGAACCGTTTTTATTTGCTTCTTTAGATGACTTTTACGACGCACTGAGCTGATACATCCTGACTTTAATTTAATTACACATCAGGCTATAAATAACATTGTCCACAAAACCGTATCAGTGATATAGCCATTTAGTCATCCTTATCCCTCCCTTGCTGACAAAAGGGACCAAATAACAAATATCAAATATCCTTTTCAATACGCTCTCTAATTTAGTCAATAGACAAGACAGTTCAACACCCAAGGATATTGAAATAATGTGGGATAATATGATCGAGAGTCCGCCGATGTCATCCTTTATTCCCAAAGGATCTTCGGATTATAACAACGCAGAAGATGTACCTACTTCTCTAACACAAGTGTTATGATGTAATCTAACTCATTCTAATATTAATGGGGATGATAAAGTTCATTTATTTATGTTATGCGAGTAACACCAATTGAATGAAGTGAATTTGAAATAGACCACAATGTGCTAAATTGATTCGTGATGCATGCTGCGCGTCGCTGTGATAAAGTTGCGAATGTACTGGAAACATTTGTATTTGCAAGAAAAACACTGCAAGTTTAAAAAGAAGTACGATTCATAGAGTCTTATTTTCGATGCTAGTTTCGTACAAGAAGCTGCTAATGAATAAATAAGTACGAAAACTTTGTTTATCAGCTGGCTTTCGTAGAATCTTTTTATCTGAGCCAAGCTCATTTTGGTAAATATATCAGTCAGAGACTAACCTAACCTAACATATTTAACTGTACGAACTACGTCATTACATACTCTTTCCTTACTGGATCATTAGGATTGAAGTAGCATTAGCAGACAGTTGAACAGCAGTCATCAAATACTTCTTATGATATCTTCTTATAAAATAAGGATAACCTTACCCCGGATTTAATATTGACAGACATTCATAGCGTTTCCAAACTCATTATTAATTCAAAAGCTCATATTCCTAGCATTATACGGCTCAATCTATTTATAATGGTACACGAAGAATATTTTATCGATTATTTTGAGCGAGTAAATATACTACAGTCTATATTTTATTATACTGATCCTAGTGTGTATCCACATTGCCTGTTAGTTGTGTTCTGTTTATTAGTGGTATCTCCGCAAGCGGTATGGTAATGAGTAGGTATGTGGATTCTTAGTTGACAGCTCAAGAGTAGACTATTGATTATTTTATTGATTGCATTTGCTTAGCAGGTGATGCATCATCATTAAATTTACAGTCACCTACAGACAAATATGATTTTCTTCAAAGCTCTTAGGAATTAATATTCTTTAGGGTGTTTTCCAGAACTATTTCAGCTCTTATCATGTCTGGTCTTTCTAGCTATACATATTCTTAAAGGAAACATTAATACATCATGATAAATCAAACAGTCACAAGAATTGTGTGCACTTATGGCAGATGTGAATGCTATTGTTTTTCCAACTACATACCTATATGGTAATTTCGCGATATTTTATATAGGTACTTATGAATGCTCATTCAAATGTTGCTCGATTCGAATAAAACGTAAAGGTAACGTTGAGAAATCGATTTCTTTCAACGTCAGTTGTTTTATTATTAATACTGGTCTGTGCGGGCTATTAAGGGTCATTAATAGCAAACCTAGCTTTTTACTTTAATCCCTTAAATCTCTTTGCTCACTATAGTAGTTTTAGGAACTTAGCACTTTAGGTAGGTACTTATTTTCCATGTTTAACCGAAAAGCGAGTCCAAGCTCCAAGGGGCGAAAAATTGCACCTTAACATGTTATAATCATAGTAAAACATTAGAACCATTTTGTTTCAGTTGTGAAGGTTGCAAAGGTTTTTTCAAACGGACGGTAAGAAAAGACTTAACATACGCGTGCCGTGAAGAAAGGAACTGTATCATAGACAAGCGCCAGAGGAACAGATGCCAGTACTGCAGGTATCAGAAATGCCTCGCGTGCGGGATGAAGAGGGAGGCGGTTCAGGAGGAGAGGCAGAGAGGTGCCAGAGGTACGGAGGATGCACATCCGAGCAGCTCAGTGCAGGTACAGGTACTAATCGTGTGATGTGGTGTCACTTTTATATCTTTGTAGTTAAGTTTATTTGTAAGATACCCAGTAGCAGTCTTAAGGCCTTGCCTGTTCTTGGTGACAGTTTTCAAAAGATTTGGTTAAGAATTGTAACATTTTCGGATAGCTAACAATTATAGCGTGTTTTAAATGTCGTCGTTCTGAGTGGGGTACGATTAGTCTATCAACATAATATAAAGGTACCGCACCTCACATTTCCTTATACGTGATTAACAATGTCACACAAATGAAGGATATAAAATAATGCGCAATATTTTATAAACTACGTATATTCCAAATAATACGCAATAGGTATAACTAGTACTAAAAATACTTAATTACTGAACACGATGTTTACAAGAAGCAATCCTCAATTAGCTCCGCCACCGTGCCCTTTACTTCCACTAACATAATTAGAGTAAATATAAAACAGAAATGATATTTGAATGTGAACTAACAACTCCCAGACGAATAAACAATTTTGTGCTCGACTGCTCTCGTGTTTAAGTCGAGTTTAATGAAAAGTTACTACGCTCAACAGTTGCCCAGGCGCATAAATGTCGCTGTAACTTAGAAGCCGAACCGATTTTAATGGGACGAAGTATCGAACAAGGCTTAGCGCCTAACTTCACTCACATGTAAATTAATTTCAAAGTCATTAATTTCGATTTGAGTATTCATATTTTGCTCGTTACTACATGTATGCCCATTCAAATGGTAGTAAATAATTTATTTCACATAAAAACTTCATAAAAAGCAACATTGTTTTTTTTTATTGAATACTGATAATTATGTTAGGTATATGGGATGGGACAATAAATATGTTTTACTGTGCTGCTATTTCTAGATGTAATAAAATTAACCCAAGTTTAAAGACATAATGTAATAGATACCTGGACAAGTAATAAACTACATCTAAATTAAAACGATATCCTAGATTTATAATTAAAATGGCCGACGAGTAAACAACTCTACGGCTAGTGATGCGCCACATAAGATCTTTGTTTTTATTTCAAGCTGCAAATGTTTATCGATATCGACTCCCTTTGTATCGTGATGAACGTGATCACTGAACTGTTTGTAGATTATACAGGGTGGATTAAATCCTGGAGTGTGTTTGTTTTGCAACATTTTATTGTTTAATGGAGCTTTTACCAGAGATATGACATACTCGATGGGTTTAAGTGTGGAGAATGCAATGACCGTAAAGCTTTTATTTTTTCAACCATTTCAGGGGTTTGTTTTTACTTTCAAAAATATAATAGAAAAAAATTAAACGTGGGCGTGACGTGTAGGTATATTACATGCCGCAGACTAGCGAAAAATAGATGTTATAAAATATCGACAACCTTTTAAAATCTCGGTCCAAAGAAAACAGAGTTGTTAGAGTTTTAATTACTTACCTACCGTACTAAAAGTAATAATCTGGTTAAACCTGATACTAATGAACAAAATTCAAATTTAAATAATAATTAACGTTATTTACATATTATAATGGTGTAGTCAGACAATATCTAGCTTAGTTACGACTCAGTTTTAATTGAACCTCATTTTATGAATCCTTGATAATTTATCGAATGACGGACAACTGTGTTTTGGACAAGAAAACTGGTACAGTTTGAAGAATAATAGATATTGTCCGTGTCTTCTCCGTGTGAGAGGAGGCCTGTGCCCAGCAGTGGGACGATAAAAAAGGCAGTAACAGTAATATTTTTCCAACTGAACCCGAAAATTATAGAAATAGAGTTTAGATTTTTGATACAAATCGGAATAATATTTTCAAATCAATTTTTAAATGTTGAAATAAAAATGATAAAAATTCAAAGTCTGTAAAACAACCAGTTCGGGAATTAGTCATCAACATGATTGAACATCAGGAAAGACCCACTAATTTTGCAAACAATTACGTTTCTTTAAGTAACTGGAAGTTAATTCAACTACAAATGACTAAAAAAAACATGACCTTTCGCAATCTTTGGCAAAAAAGTAGGCCCTTTCTAAGCCGGGCTAGCAATGTGGGAAGTTCTTTACCAAATCCCTTAAAGAGCAAAAAAACATTGAAACATTCACGTTTCTGATCCTTCAGGAGTTATCAATCGAGCGGCTGCTGGAGATGGAGTCATTGGTAGCTGACCCCAGCGAAGAGTTCCAGTTCCTCCGTGTGGGTCCCGACAGCAATGTTCCGCCTAAGTTCCGCGCCCCTGTCTCCAGCCTTTGTCAAATAGGTAAGAACAAATTTTATGATGGATGGTCTTTAGAAACTCATCAGAGCTCTGGAATTACTAAACTTAACTTATATTGTGTAATATGTATGATTAAAAACAGTGGTACTCAGCTTTATCCAGTGAGGCCAGAAGCCAACTCCAACGTAATTGGAAAAAAGCTTGGGAAATGATGACGTTATAATTGCACCTACCACTTCTATTTCACCACCTTCCTAAGGTAGACTGGCAGGGAACGCCTAAGGCGTTAAGTCCACTGTTTTACGTTGTGCAAAAAGTATGAGTAAATATAGTTATCGGCACGGATATTGAGCCCTGACCTTCACCTGCGCAGAAGCTATTTATTGGTTTATTGCCTTATGTGTACAGTGCGCAAAGCGATCCCCACTCTTCCGCCGAGAGCTCAATATCCGTGCCGATAACTATAAATATTGTGAACTGCATCGCAAGTAATTAAGTGCAAACGTCCCCTATTAAGGGCAACGCAACTTAATACGCAAATATTTTTTGTGCCTCCCCACCACGTGTTATCGAAGCCCTAAACAAAAGCCACCTATGACGTGTCTGTTTAAACAGCAAGCCCCGGTCACAGGTAGGGCAGTGTTCATCGTTTAGCAACATTAGCAATTCGGCATGATCATGCATATCATGTTGTTTGTGCCGACCTAGCTCCGCACCTGCCGATTGTCATGTGATTAGAAAAATTATCTATGCACCAAAGGAATAGGACAAAAAATAATAGGATTTCATTTTGTTGTGCAATCTTGAGAAATGTGGTGGAATTTTATGTAGATGATATTATATTTTTATGTCTTGCAGTCTTAAAAAATAAATCTAAGTTCGATACATGGATTTAAATATCATAAAACATTGTTTGTTTGTTACTCTGTGTACACAAAATTCATGTATCGAAGGTAGTAACTATCACAATTTTGGCCAACATTTGTCCTAAACAGAGAATTTATACCAGTAGAGTCAAAAGCAAAAATAAGAATGCTCCACCATAAAAACACAGATATGTTGGTATGTATTTATGTACATAAATACATTATTACAATGGCATACATAATTCCAAACTGGTTTAAAATGGCGTCACAGTTTGTGTCCACAAAATATATATTATTATGTTCCTTGAATTATTATAATGCTACATTTTTGTATCAACATTCTTTAAGTTTAGTTACGTGGGAAAGAGTTAAGTTATTATGTAGGTCGGTGAATTAGTTAGGGCTTAACCATTAATACTTTTAAACATAGTACTTTAAAGTAGAACAATTATATATCTTTCAACGTGAGGAAATGAGATACAAGCCATGATTTTTTCATTTGAATGGTGTATAACTATGAACTATGTAGTAACAAATATAAGTTTAAATGATAGCTCAAACCTGCATTAATACATGTAATTATTTAATTATTAGGGTCATGGCACATTATAGCGGCACCGCAACAGCACGGCTCCACACCAGCATTTAAGTTGTCATTCAATTTAGAGCATTAAATCGTGTATATTATAATATATTTCGTAATGTCAATATGAAAAAGCCAACGGCGAGCAGTCAGCGCGCTTGCCGCTACCACACAACTTGACTCGCCGCCCGCGTGCTGTAAGCGAGTGGACCTTATGCGTACAGCGCGCCGACGGCATGCTCATTACGCGCCGACTCCGAGTCGGCAGCGAAACAACGTCATTGCGTCGTGTTCAATCATAACTGTCTAAAAATAATATTGAGTTTGCGATGACAGCAAGCTTACACCTCGCGGCCGGCGCGCGGACTGCGCGCTTGCACCTCGCGGACAACGCGTAGTTAGCGCGCTGGCAGCTAGCCGTAGTCTAAATTCGAGGCGACGCCGTGCTGCAGCCGTGCTGTTGCGGTGCCGCTATAGTGTGCCATGACCCTTATGCATCTCTCAGTCCCTGTCAATTGATCTCACTAAAACTATGAACAAGATAACATGAATAAAAAAATTGTTTGTCATTAAGGATTCTTGGAATTATTACATAGGTGTATTCTAGAAGTAGAAGATGTTATTAACATTTGTATCAATCTTTTTTCATACAATACAAACAATAATAATTAAGTATTGTAATTTTAGCATGAAGTATGCATATTGCATACACATTATTTTATAATAATAACAGCAAGTTTGTAATTCCAAAAACAGACAAGACAGAATAAGGTCAACCACAAAATAGTTGTCAACCTTAAACTCGAATTTTCCAACAAGTTTTGAATTTTAAATGAGTCTAAAGTTTTCATTACAATATTTAAGTATAATTTCTATCAATCTTATCTCTGTTGTTGTTTATTTAAATCTGCCACCCTAAATTTTGAGGAAAACACGTCGGCCCATACATCAAAAATCCCGTAAACACCACGCAAAAAACAGTCAAGGAGGAATATTTTCCTTAACGCGACGTAAATCGATACAACATCACAGCCTATAAGCATTTATCCTTATACATACTTTCTTCATGATATGTATCGTAGGTAAATGCGTCACATTTTTGTACCCAAGTAGAATATAATCCATTCTAAAATACAATAGTTTTATTTAGAAGAACTTACGCTTCTTAAGGATAGGTTCGCAAGGCCAAATAGGGTTGTTTCCAATTTTCGAAAATCTATTTAAATAGCTTCTAAATAATTAAAAGATCACCCCCCCCTATAATTTTTCGTCTTAAATTTCTTTACTTTTTATGTATTCGATTTTTTTCTATTTTTCTTAAAACATTGCCCAGAAAACGCTCGATCACGTGACTGTGACGTCATATTGTACTATGTGTTCCTTTACACTTTAACGCACATCTAAAGAGAAGAAACTAATTAGATAGAACTCATTGATTTTTATATTTTAATAACGTATTCTTATATTATAGATACAAAAACAAATGTTTTAAACATTTAAATTATTTTTAAACATTGGGCACAAAAGAAAATACCTGTAGTGTTTTGAGTTGTGTACGCGGTAAAATTAAACTGTGCAAAGGAACGTAAAGTTTGTGTTTGTTATTGAGGTTATATTTGTGTCATCTTGGTTATTAGCAAAGAATTGAGCGACAATAAAACTATCAGCTTTCATAAATCCTTTCTCCATAATTCTTTCCTAACTTTCTTTCGCTCAAATACATATAAAAACTGAAGAAAACAACACATCAATTATCAGGTTATACCTGTCGTAGACTGTCACTGTCAAATACTTGTCATTGTCAATATAAAGTGACGACATCGGACTCGATTCGCCGTTTTCAAGGGCGTGACGTAATAGACGATAAATTTAAAATTCATAAATTATTTAAAAATTATGTGATCAGTTATAAATAATATAATATAGCTTATCGTGTTTCTAGTTTTGTGAACTTTCGGTGCATATACCTATTTTTAATTGACTGAATACTAGGAAACAACCCTATTCTTTTGCTTCTAGGTTCTATGCCCTGTTCTGGCAAGGTGTAGTAGGGTTTTTCCTTGTGGGATTTCACAGTAGAAGCCTGGCCTCCTTTAATGACTTATTACTTACCTAACTTGAAGTAGGCACTCAGGCGAACACTACACCTCATGTAGGTACTTAGGTATGTCGTAAAGTCAGCCCTTTGGGGAATCCCAGTGTGCTGTGGACATCACAATATAGCGTGTACATGATGATAAGTTATTATTTTAAATCCGACCTATTTCTTATCGGGTCACTTTCTACTATCACTTTTTTCCAACAAGTTGGTCTTATCTCGAAACTAAGTGTGACAATGGTTTACATTTGTAACGATAGCTTATCAAAAATTGAGCGGACTACGAGTGTAGAACAAAGATGCTACGCAGTAATTTTATTTTGTATGGTTTAGTAGGTGTATTTTTCTCAGACTTAATATATTAGCTGGAATCCCTTTTCCTCGTTGTTTGTCCTCCCTATAATTTGCGTGGGCACAGATTCGATTAAGCCGTAATTCTCTTTTAATTTATTGCGAATTGATCCTATGTTTGGGCTCATACGAAATTAATGGTAGGTAGCAAGTTATTTGGTGCAATCAAGATGTTTGTTTCGGAGTCATCTTGTGTCTCGGTTGTCAATCTACCGTAGATTGATAATGGCACGTTCCTTAAATAACTTTCTTCTTATTATTTGCGAACAAAACAGATTTGTTTGTCGTTCGGATTGCGTTATCTACCAGGACGAGTTTTCTTATTTGTACGTATGTTTGATAGAATTGTGGTAGGTTCCAATGATATATAATAGTCATAAATCAACGTTGACAGGCATGCGATAAAATTGCTTGTAAATATTATTTTTGTACCCATTAATCTCGTCGAGGTGTGGTTGAAAGTCTACTGTAATACTTTACATATTTTCTATGTATGAAGCTGGAATTCATGATTTTGGCTCCCGTGACATCACAATCTGAAGTAGCTATGTGCTGTATTTGGCGGGAGTGTGCTATGTCTACCTTTTCTGAACCTCTAAAAGCCGCTCGCACTATGCACCGATCGAAAAAAAAAATAGATATTTATACTACCCAAGTTTATTATATACTTACTATAGGTATTATTTACTGTTGTAGGTACTTATCTGTGATGCATTATCAGACTTCCCATAACATACAAACGCTACTTAATTATGTTTGAGTTGAATATTTGTTCTGTGAGGATATTATCGCTACTATTGACATTTACCAGATATATCTCTATGAATAGGAAAGACAAATTATTTTTAATTAATTTAGAAAGTAAAGTCCTATTGAAGCTAACTTTTTTGAAGAATATTTAGGCAGTTGGGATTAAAAAATGCTTCTCATTCTTCATATTTCCAAAAATGGTCGCTAAATGACCATTTTTTACTGAAGCAAGTCTTAAAAAAAATCTATATTTGTAACATTACAGGCAACAAACAAATAGCAGCGCTAGTGGTGTGGGCGCGCGACATCCCGCACTTCAGTCAGCTGGAGCTGGAAGACCAGATCCTGCTCATCAAGGGCTCCTGGAATGAACTGCTGCTCTTCGCCATCGCGTGGCGGTCTATGGAGGTTTGTGTCTTTTGCGAATATAATCTACTAACTTTTGCCCGCGACTTCGTTCGCGTGGAATACTGACTTCCGGCAGATTTTTGGTTTGACCAATAGATGGCGCTATATGTCCGGAATACATTTTATTTTTTATTTTCAATTTTTTTTTGTAATAAAAACTATCCTATGTCCTTTCTCAAGCTCCAAACTATGTCTGTACCAAATTTCACACAAATCGGTTCAGTAGTTTAAGCGTGAAGAAACGACAGACAGACAGACAGACAGAGTTACTTTCGCATTTATAATATTAGTTAGGATAATATTTGGATACTATTTGAACATTACATATTGTCGATGAATAGAATATTCTGAGGAACACTCTTCTTCTTCTTGACGAATCGATGGCTGAGAACCTAGAATTTGGGAAGCTCATAGTTTCGCACACGGCATTGTAAATAGCATTATATAGGTCTAGGACAGTACAGGAGTTAGGGCACATTATGGCAAACACTGAACTTGAGAAGTCTACAATCATCAAGAGGCATTCTAGAGCGGTGGTCACGATAAATGTCTTCTACATACACATATATCTTTATCAAAGCTAATGATAATAATGGCGTCCACGGTCGATTTCGGCCACGGCGGCTGTTCTCTTTTAAGGAGATCAGCCAGCTGCGCAGGACATATTATAGTGCACGAGCATTTGCGCATACACAGGTGCACTCCCTATTCCTTCACTCTCATAACCCGATGGGACGGCAATCCGACACGACCGGAAAGAGATCAGGCGCAGGACCGACATTTACGTGCTCTCCGATGCACGGGTGAGTCAATCACCAACTTCCAGATTACGGGCTGCTTTGTGAAAGCTTAAGAAAACCCACAAAGCGATTTCGGCCCGACCCGGGGCAGTATTTCAAAGCAGTATTTCAAGAAATAGGCCGATATTTTGATGGTAACATCATCAACTATGAGGACCTAAGAAAAACAGGCACATAAAGCTTATTATTTTTATCCTCATATCTTTTATGCGGTAATCATTATCCGGATTGAGCTTGGCTACTCGCAGTTTGGCAGTAATACCTGACCAAATGCATTATAGCAGGGTAAGGTTTCATTAGTGAAGTGGGGGATATTATTTTTGCTAATGGTATGCTATAAAAACCGGCCAAGTGCGAGTCGGGCTCGCGCACAAAGGGTTCCGTAATAACTTAACCAAAATTACAGTTAAATCAACCTATCTCAAAAACTATAAGAGATACTTTGATCAAACCAAAAATCGTTGAAAGAGTTAATTAGCATGCATCACCTCTATTTTTTTTAGAATTTTATACCCCGTAGTTATAAAAATAGAGGGGGGGGGGACATACTTTTTACGACTTTGAGAGCTGATATCTCAAAAACCGTTCACTTTAAGAAAAATGTTTTTTAGAAAACTTTATATCATTTTAAAAGACCTTTCCATTGATACCCCACACGGGTATGTACATCGAAAAAAAAAATTTCATCCCTCAGTTACATGTATGGGGGGCCCCACCCCCAATTCTTTTTTTTACTATTTAGTGTCATATTTTTGTAGCGGTTCATACAACACATATTCCCATCAAATTTCATCACTGTAGTACTTATAGTTTCCGAGTAAATCGGCTGTGACAGACGGACAGACGGACAGACGGACATGACGAAACTATAAGGGTTCCGTTTTTGCCATTTTGGCTACGGAACCCTAAAAACGAAGCTAAAGCGTGTTTTATTTCGATGCAACATAGCATATTATTAGTTCATACTAAACGGGCTGACATCATGCGACAAATATAGCTTGCAAATGCTTCTGTGATAAAAACTTGTACCAAAGTTTTTTTTAGTGTTAAGTTGAAGACTATGAAATCAAATGTATTTTTTACTATGAAAAGGGTATATCAATTGCTAGCTGTTTTCCCGTTCCCGGATGAAATAGAACCTATGTTGGGATAATGTAGCTTCCCAACAGCGAAAGATTTTTCCAAATCGGTTCTGTAGATTCGGACAAAAAATTCTCCATATAACTAGGAGAAACAGTGAGATATTAATTTAATATCATCGTGATGTTCAAATTTTTACAAATATAGGTTTTAAAGTCTAGTTGAGTGGTGTAAATATTCTAACGTGTTGAAATGACTAATGTTTCAGTACCTGACTGAGGAGAGAGACGGCGTGGACGGCACTGGAAACAGAACCACATCGCCGCCACAACTCATGTGCCTCATGCCTGGTAAGCACCAACAAAAATGACAAAACATGCCTTAAAAGGAGCGAAATGTCAACTAACAGAATACTATTAACTATTCAAAATCAATCAGTATTTTTATAGATGGCCATTTGGCCTTCACGACTCTGATAGATCTACAAAGGTCCACGATTCACGATTGCTTATAATTCATTGTCTTCTTTTGGCATAGTCAAGAGTATCTGTGTGCCGTGATCAGCCGTGATGGTAACTTTGTCGTCAATGTAACACTTGTATAACAAGTGGTTTCGAACGATTGATTCTACTGGGTTTTTATTAATCTTGAAAACTATTGACTTATTCTTTATTTGATTAAAAGTTCAAATAAACAATAAGTCAATCGTTTTGAAAGTAGATTATGTTATCGGTTTTTGGTAGGTACGTCTACACAACTACTTACATTTCATAAAACGCCTAATAAATGATTGAGTGAAGTTAACCCTCTGCAGCTGACGTGTAGTCCCACAGACACCGCAAAATACAAAATCAAGTTTTTTACCGTCATTTTTCAAATTCGTGCGCCAGCTCTTCGAGTACCTTCCTATAGTGGGCTCGCGCGTCGGTCAGTGTGCTGGGGGCGGTCGCAGTGAGCTTACTTTAGCGTGGAGGAAGGAAAGTGTCCACGAGACTACCACGTCAGTGTCAAGGTAAGTTTCCACGAGACTACCACCTCAGTCAAATGGTTATATCTTCATAGTGTCTCCTAAACTACCACGTCAGTAAACTAGTTTAAATGATTCATTATTTCGTGTTATTTTCCAATTTTCATAAACTATTACATTAATACTTTAATTACTAATCAATTAACTTGAATACCAAGCTAACTAGTGTTAAGTAAGTACCTAACAAGTTTTTAGATGGACATCTCAAGCAACAACCCTAAACCAGGGACTTCTGCTTGTAAAAGAACATCGGCTGGAACTCTCCAGAGTCATGAAGGGGAAATATTGAACTAACTGTAACAGGAAAGTTACGATGCCTTTAGTGTTAGGTATTGATGATAAAGATGGAGATCCAAGTATCGAGCCTGAAACCGAACGCGATGAAGATGACGCCATTTCACGTGAAGAAGAGTTTTAGGCATGGATGGGGGGTCCCTCCATCTCCGGTAGTTCGATTTGTTCCACTGAGTGACGAAACATTTAGTTATATTTTTCCAATTTAAATAAAAAGACAAACTAAGTATCGTTGCTGTGATTGTTCGATGCCAATTTGCCTTCAGTTCTCTAAGCCACTGTGTGATAATTGCCAAAAAAAGGTGTGACTTTGAATCACTCTAGTTTATAATTTGACCAACGAATGTATCTCATTTTTCCAACACTGATTCATATTATTGTGAACTTTTAAAATATGTAATGTAAAATTTGAAAAAGTTAATTTTGTTACTTTTTTTAGTTCATAAATGATTAGGTAGAATTTTTCAGACTGATTTGACATAAGTAAATAAAAGTTGTTTAATTTTGAAAGTTCATTTTGTTTTTTTTTATTCCAAGTTAATTTAACATTTAAAATAGGCTATTATTCTAATAAATATCAATAAGTTAGGTGTATAGTTTAAATTTACAAAAATATTTGCAGTTGAAGTGGTGTCTCGTGTACTACCACGTCAGTTGAATTGTAAAAATTCGACCACGTCAGTTGCAGAGGGTTAAATAAAACCTTTTATCCATTAACTTGAGCTATAGTCACGCCATTTTTTAATTTTAGTACAGATTTGCCTTCCTAAGGCATTCTTCACTACTTTTTATATTTTGATTACGTAGAGGTTACTGACATTTAAAATATGGTTATTTATTATATGCATAAGAAATTAGCTTTATGAAATAAATGTGAATTATTAAATAAATTATATTAAATTTATCAGTGGTATTTGCTGACATGCAAATATTTTTTAAAGGCCTTGAATATAAGATGATCTTATTGGATTTATTATAAATTCAAGCTTTTATCAATAACACTAAATGTTTACCTATAAATACCAAATGTTTATTTGAATGTTATCTTTTATTTGCATTAATATAATTCGGCGATTTCTTTACCAAAACTATTATTAGCTACTACTGGTTCCAAGATTCGTGATACGAGTAAAATACTCCTTCATGATGAAAAGCGTAATTTGGTAACCTTCTCCTCTCTCACATTTAAGTTAATATATCTGGCTACGTATTTTAACGTCATTGATTTACACTAACACTCAACTGTTTCCCACGACTTAACTGGCGTGGCGTCCTAAGTAAAACAGTATAAAACGAAGTCACTTTCTCTGTCCCTATATCCCTATGTATGCTTAAATCATTTAAATTACGCAGCGGATTTTTTTTTCATAGAAAGAGTGATTGAAGCGAGAGGAAGCATTGTACCCGTGCGAAGCTGGAGCGGCTCGCTAGTTTGTAATAAATACAGTTTATATGAATCTAACACCAACTTGTAATGCTCAGGTATGACGCTGCACCGCAACTCTGCGCTGCAGGCGGGCGTGGGGCAGATCTTCGACCGCGTGCTGTCGGAGCTGTCGCTGAAGATGCGCAGTCTGCGCGTCGACCAGGCCGAGTACGTCGCGCTCAAGGCCATCATACTGCTCAACCCGGGTACGTACTTATATTTATATTATAGATAAATAGCTTTAATTTATCTGCTAAAGAAAGAAGAGATACCATTTGCAATATGAGAACCTATAGCTGGAGAAGGTTTGCTGTAATAGGACATTCTAGAGAAATCTGGGTTAAGCTCGCCTTTGCACATCATACTTTTTAAACTATGTGCAATAAAGTATTAGTAAATAATAAATATGAATTATATGTGCCTCACATCCTAACATCTGAAAAAAAAATGCGTTTTGATAGTACCAAACTTCATAATAATTGATCTAGTCTAGTCGATTTGTAATTTTTATAAACGAGCTTTATTTGAACTCTTTAGTGGCAAACAAAACTAGTATAAAAATAGTACCCAAGCATGGTATACCAACTGTTATTTACTTAACCTTCATTAATAAAAGGACAAAAATAATTATAGAACATCGTTACAAACCAAATGACACGGTGGCTGTGTTTGCTTACGGAAATAGAACAGTTACCGTCTGCGTTATACAAATATAATGCTAGTGCAGTCATTGGTTCAATTTTCCAATAGGTTCATTCGATCAATAACAAAAGTCTCCTATAAATACAATAATCGAAACTCCACTTGTTTACTCGGCCGCACCTGAAACATTTAAAATTAAAATTATTCAAGTGTGCTCAAACAATAAATAAACATGTTAACATTTCTCTCGTTTATTTTTTCAGATGTGAAGGGACTGAAAAACAGGCAAGAGGTGGAAGTTTTACGAGAAAAGGTAATTTACATACATTGTGTTTTGAAATACACCTGACGCTACAAATGTACATTTGAATATTTTGAATAGTGGTCAGTGCAGCGTCATTTTCGCGTCGCTTCGACGTCCGATGTAATTGTATTCAATGAATTCGCATTTGTCATATCACTTTTGACCTCTTTCCGACGGCCACTGAATTATGTATAAATTAGATGTTGTAACTATGGTTGTGGCAAACAATTTAGAAGAATAACAAGTTTTGTTGCATTTCATGATTAAAATATAGCATATTTACTTTGCATAGTAGTATTTATGAGAAAAGAACATCAATGTGAATAAATTAATTATAGCTACTATTCCAATAAAAAATATACATGATAATCTGATCAACACGTTTCATATTTTCTCATACTTATTTCAGTTCTGCTACGGCCGCACTCATCGCGATAACATTCGGGCGATAAACTTCGTCTTCGGGCTACGGCGAATCTTGGTGGCCACATATAATAGACGAAGTTTGTCGCTCAAATGTTATCGCGATGTACAAACGCAAAAACAACATGGACGCCGCGGTTGCTCTGTATTTTATGGCAGCAAATAATTATTTTTTACATCTATATCAAATAAAAAACAAATCTTATCAAATAAAAAACAAAGCAGAGATCTTTTCTTTTATGGCCAGTTTCTAATGGGTTCTACAATATCGGCTCAGTCTCATAATTCGCAATGAATTCTAAAATTTTTTCGTTGCTCCAATCCATGTTCGTTCAGCACTGTAGTGAAAACTATAGAGAAAATACTAGCGTTGAAAACACGTCCGCTTGGCCGATGCGTACGGGCCGACTGAAGTGTGGCCGCGCACCGCGAAGTTCATCGCAATAAAACCCTTTGATCTGCGAGAGTTTACCGACAGCGAAGCGATAAGCCCGAAGCTTCGCCCGAAGTGCCGAAGGGTTCGCGAATACTTGGCTACACATATCGCGATAACGTGAATATTCGGGTTATCGCGATGAGTGCGGCCGTAGCATTCGTAAAGCTAAAAAAAATGGTCAAAGTATCATAGTTCATTCAGTCAGTCAGTACAAATGTTGTTCTGCATTCCAGATGTTCCTGTGCCTGGACGAGTACTGCCGGCGGTCGCGCGGCTCGGAGGAGGGACGCTTCGCGGCGCTGCTGCTGCGTCTGCCCGCACTACGCTCCATCTCACTCAAGAGCTTCGAGCATCTGTTCTTCTTCCACCTCGTCGCCGACACCAGCATCGCCGGCTACATCCGCGACGCCCTCCGCAACCACGCACCGCCTATAGACACCAACATGATGTAATATACCGTGTTATAGAACTGCACTGAATCTTCGTGCAGTTGACAGCTGTTAGTTTTCAACGGAAAATGACGTGTGTACTGACTGACAGCAACTGTCAACTGCACCAAAAATTGGTCAGACTGGCATATCTGAACGAACGAGAACGTTCGAGAGTACGCGATGGTATCGCGACCGAATGTGCAGCTACATAACCAACTATTGTTTTATGTTGTAGTTTGTAGAAAAACTCGTGGCAGGTATTGATGGGGATTTTTAATGAAATGCAAATCGAAGTGTTAAAATAAATATCACATCATTAGTAGTGAACTGCTAATAATAATTGCAAACGACAGCTTAAAAACACATTTCCATCTCACTGCGACGAGTTTTTTTGACAAACTTTATCGTCTGTATTTCATAAAATGCTATCATTAAACGAAGCTACCATTTGCCGGTCAAAGGTTCGAGGTTAAAGTCCTGGCTACGGCCGCTAATTAGGGTTTGTAATACGGAAAGTTAGCTTTAGCAGACGTTGGGGGCGTGGCTAAGTGGTTACGAACATTTTCGAGGTTTGAGATTATAATCTCGATACCTCATAATATGTACGTGCGTGTAACCGCTGCCTGACCTCTAACGCGATCTACGTGTTTATCCAAAACGGTACCGAATAAATTTATTGCTATAATTTGTAGGAATTTTGGTACGTTTCGACGGATAAACCTTATAATTTCGTTAAATTTAGAAATCAGGCCTTTATTTTTCGAGACAGCAGACTTGATATTATGTTAGCACTAAAGATCAAATAGTTAACGTTGGTTACGACCTTCAGCTAATAAGTACCTGGGTTATAAATAGCCCTTATTGTAAAGGCCCTTTATGTTATGTTCAAGTTTTGAGTACGAGCACATGACCGTTGTATGAAGTGCGGACACGCGACGGTGTGTGGGAGTGGACAGCATTGCGAACCACACGACGTTAGGTAGTGTAAATGGGGCCGCCTCTTTTATTACGTAGAATATGATTAACGTAAATTAGTCATTCATTTATTAGGGAATTTTAATCGTACAGGTAGGTGTCCATAGTGAATTAATATAATGTTAGACTAATTAATGTGTAATTTTAACATTTACCAAATCTCTCTTCAAAGCACGTACATTAATTATTACGTATATTTAATGGATTGACTATGTGTCCACTGAGCCAGTGATAAAAATCATGTTGATTCGTAAAAACGAAAATAAAAGTAAATATACAAAATTATGCTTCATATATTTCCCGTATTATACACATGTTGGTGCTTTAACATGCATTATTTACATATTATGCATATCAAATATGCATAGTAATCCTTAAATTTAATGTTACTTGATAAATCCTTATTTTCATTACGATTAGTATAGAAAGTTATAAAAACTGTAAATATATCTTTGCATGTACAATGTATTTTTATTATGTTTAGACGAGTAACTTATATTGCATATTAATATATACCTCACCAGTCTCGGGTGGTGGGAATAAACGGATAGAATGGCCTATACACTACATATAAAAGTAATAACTTGTATTTCTATTGGCAGGCCACTTTATTTTTGTACCTTGTGAGTGTCACGCATTTTCCAATTCGCTAACAAAATTAACCAGTATTATAACATTCACGAAATATTGACGCGGGAGACCTATGTTTTAGACCCATATTCATGGCACAGATCTAAAACATGTCGTGTGCCTGAGTATGGTCCTAGAATTCGGGCCAATAATAAACATTCAGGTTGTAGATATAGAACGCGGAATCTGAACGACACATTACGAAGTGGTAATTAGACAAAAAAATATTTTAAAATTAATGTTTCATAAGTGTTGAGAATATTATAGAAAACTTATATTGTGATTATAATCGCTGGACGTAGTAGACAGCTCAATTTACTAGAATGTTCATCATCCGGTCTATTTGATCCATTATGTAGGAGCCGTGATTAGCATGACGACTTTCATGTCCACTGTAGTTTGTTGACGTTGAACAACCAGTATTTCTGTTATATTGAAGAATTAATGTTAAGCAATGATATTATTATATGGATGGGTTTGAAATTTGAATTATATGATGAGAGATGTTGCAGCGGTTGTGAGATGATTTATAATGATGTTCACTAATTATCTGACTAAATTTAAGTTATATTTTTTGTATAGACATACATAGCTTTAAGATTCATAAATGGTGATTAAAATTATTATCACAATAAATGTATTTTTATTATTGAAATGTTCCTTACCTTACATAGCAGCTAACCCAGCACGAACCAAACTCGAATTGCGCTCATTCAAGGCTTGCAAGTGTGCTCAGCTTCTTTATCTAACTGCTGCTTACTTGAGTTGGTTTGAAAATAGAAAACATTATATTGTATACGTATTTTATTCAATAAAGATCTTTTAAAATTGCGAATTGTTATATAAAGAATTACTTATGAATATTTTCCTTAAAATACGTGAGGCACAGCCAAGCAGTACAAGAAACAACAATACATTTGTAAAATTACACACATCTGTCTTGCATTGCTGATAACATGGTGTTATAATTATAATTGAAATACAATAAAAAACGATAAAATAGCTTTGTGTTAATATAACAATTAATTTTACACTTAAAAGCACCTAGTGTTGTATGTACTCAGTTGTTAAAATGCGACGCTTCCATGGATTCGAAGACGTCCAACTTCACGTTCATTCTGTGGACAAAGATTTATCGGATTAGTAAACAAGCACAAATCAGTTTGTGTGAAATACAAGACATCTGCGGAGTGTTTTTTTTTTGGCAGGCCGCTAGAAAGACTGTGTTGAAGAATTTTTGATTTAGGGTAGGATAAAGAATATTTGACTATGTAGTACTGACTTCTCAAAAGCCGTGTTCATGTCTTTGGCTTTGGTGGGGTTGCAGACGATGGCCAGCTTGCCCTGAGACACGTCGAATAGAGCCGGCAGCCACCGCGTCGCCGCCGCTGTGGCCGCCTCGGGCGTTACTGCTGATATCGCACGTACTAGCTCACTGAAAAAAATACATAAATGATATCATAACAACTACACTTCGTGTTAAACTTTTTTTTGTCATCATTGATCAACATTTTGGAATAATATAAAGTAATAAAGTAGAAGTATACAGTTAAAGTTTTCAGGGGGAGTTATGACCAGATGCGCGTACATTTAATTGCGGAATGCCATTGACTTTTCCGAGGTATGACCACATACGTACGTATTTAAGTAGAAACGTGCAGTAATGTGCAGCTGGATATCCAGTTCTAATGTAGTTCTCCATTTTAAAATAATTGAAAGACATGCCACTAAAATCCCCGATATAATCACATTGTAACTTCTGCGAGGTTGCACTAAAAGCTGGCAAGTGAACACCTATCTATACTAATATTATAAAGAGGAAAACTTTGTTTGTTTGTTTGTTTGGTTGTAATGGATAAACTCAAAAACTACTGGACCGATTTTAAATATTCTTTCACCATTAGAAAGCTATATTATCTGCGAGTAACATAGGCTATATTTTATCCCGGTGCGGGCAGTAGCTCCCACGGGACGCGGGTGAAACCGCGGGAAAACGGCTAGTGTATAATAAAAATCTAAACTCACTTATTGTAAGTAGCCCCGACCCTGTACAGATAGTTGAGCAGCGATCGTTTGACGACATCGGCGGGACACTTCTCATTCTCCACTACTTCGAACAGGACGGTACTCTTGGCGGACTCGAACAAATCCTCGTCAAAGTTCGCGTCGTTCAAGTATTCCTCCTGTGGATGATGAAAAGTTTGAGATTTAATGGTTCAATAAGTAATGACTTCTATATTTATTCGAGTAAATGAAATTATATTATAGGTGTGAAGTTTTTGTGTACAAAACAATGTGAAACACGTTAAAGTTACTTCTAAAATATATTTTTAACACAATGTTATATGGATCAATAATATAATATTTTATTAAATAAAGCTACCGCCAGCGGCTTTATCCACATCCGTAGACTATCTATCATTTAATTATTTTTTCAAATCGTACCAGTATGATGATGATTCATATGAAATCAAATTACCACAATGCTCTTAGCCTTGGTGTAAGCGGCGACGGCGTTGGTAGCGCGGTACAGCGAGAATATCAGTCTACCCTCGTTGGGCGACATGCGTATCGCGTACCCGTACGACAGACCGCAACCACGGATCAGACGCCACATTGGACCCTAGGGGTGGAAACATTGGTTTTATAACTGTGACGTTATCGTGAGGTTCATCTCTGATGAGGGGCCTGTACAATATTATATGTAAAAAAGAGTAGGTAATAATGTAGGTTAGAAGAAAAAAGGTCTTTCTAAGTTATAGCTGTTGTATTATAGAAAGAACTTTTCAACATTTCTTGAACGAAAATTAAATCGAAGCCTTATCCACTCCATTTGCTATCATGTCAAGTAAGAATTCTCAAGGGTTAAATGTTAAGATTTACTATTATCTGTGTATCTATAATACTGTAATTTGGTAAAATGCCTGAAAATAAACGTTTTTTTATTTCATTGAACTGATATTACTTAACAACATACCTCAAGCTGCGTAAAATAGTTAAGCGCCACCATCAACGGAGCTACATCTTCAATGGCATGTCCCTTGGGCCCCGGGCTGAACTGTGCCACGCAGCACGACTCCCAGCCGCCCACGCCCAGCACGAAGCCGCCGCCCCAGCCCGACAGCAGGTCTGCGTCCCAGTATAGACGAGGACTGACGAAAGATAAGTGTTATATTTTAAGTTAGTCAATTGCGGATATAAAGAATATCGCGAGAGTCTGGGTCCGGACTGACACGTACACGTGCGCGTTAAGTTTAGCGATAACTGTATTTATATACCGTTGCTTGTATATATGTATATCATATTATGTGTATTTGTATACCGAATTGACGCAAAAAAGACAAACTGATGTAGACTTACTTAGGAAGTAGATTTAGTCGAGTTTTTTGTGTACCGCGAAATAGTTCTATGCAGCGAGATTGAAACCGGAGTAAATAGCAGCATACTAATTACTTGAAAGTCGATATTTTGGCTCTGTTTTTCATAACTAATCCATTAGAATAACATACTGCTTTTATCCTGAATAGCTAATAGTGAGACTCAATTTCTACAACTAGAAAAATTATAACTATTTCCCAAAACTTACGGCACAGGCGTAATCTCATTCTCCCTGGCAAACTTCTTCCAAGGTTCAGTACTGAGCTTATATCTCTCGAAGTCCGAGGCGATATGGAGCCACACATCCTGGGTGATGCTCTTGAAAGTCTTCCTGGCTTCCAAGAGTGCGGCCTCTGCGGAGTCGCCTCCAGCATTGAGCTGTTCTATCAGCTCTTTGAGGAACTTCTGTTGCCGGAGGACGGTGCACCAGTGCATGTTGCTGTTTTTGCTGTAGATTGAATCGCGAAGAGCGTCGTACATCATTTTGTCACCTGATCTTCTAACCTAGAATAAAGGGAAGGAGGTTTTATTTGTCATGTTTTAATTATCAGGTATTTTTGATTTATAAGTGACATTTATATACACTGCATTTTCTTTTTAAGAATTGATTATTTTATCGTCATATATTCTTATAAAGTTTATTATTATATGTTTACCTGAGCAACATCGTTGATTAATCTCTGTGCGAATACTAGCAGTCTTTCTTTAGTGATTTCAGCGGCAAACAATATCTCGTACAAATGGTTCACTACAGCTTCGTAGTCTTGAGGTTCGCACTAGAAAGTAAATATTATTTATGTCTTAATTTAAGATTCATTGTAACATATTTGAAGCAGACTTCGCCAGAGCGTCATCAAAAGATAGAAGGGACATGAAAGTGTCATGGCTAAAAGCGAAAATGTATTTGCGTGCAATAAATAACAAATCTCACCCTAGTCTCAATATGCACAAAGTTGCCAAAGTGTCCGACGGAGAAGTTGCCAATCCTCTCAAAGCCGACATTATTGCCGAACATGACGGTCAGCTGTTCAGTCTCGGAGATGACGTCCTCATGAGGTACGAGGATGTCTCCGCGGCGGACGGGACACTCCGCGAGGCCGTTCATGTGGAGTGGCAGCCATTTGCGGGACGACTCGTCTACTGAGCTCGTGTCGAAGATAAGGTTGATCTGTCGGGGAAAATAAGTGTTAATATAATATTTATTTTATGTGTATGTATTCTATGCTATTTCTGCTTCTTTTTGTCTTCTTTAAATCTGGAAATAATTAAGTTGTAATGCTATAAAAATTACGTAACTCATACTTTTACATTGATAGAATCAGTGTGATTTGGTTCATGCCTATTTCTGTTTACAAAGACGTTTGCAAGAAGAGGTTTGTATATGAAGAGGAAGATGTCTTGCAGTAACCAATTAGCTTTTTTTTTTCAAATATTTTTGTAGTATTATGTTCTTCTATTGAGTGAATTGCAGGTTTGATGACAAGCCATATCATAGTATCAGTTTTTTCAAATCCGAAATGGTATCTGACGTGAAAGTAAATACATACATACTTACTTAGTTTATGTTAGTTATGTTTTTAGTCTATGTTAGAGTTCAAAATACTCACATAAACGAAGTTGGTCTTCAAGCTATGCACTCTAGCGTACATGGGTATCTCCTTCAGGTCGAAGTGCGGACAGTTCTGTCCGTCCGAGCTCCACGAGCTGATGTTGTGACACTTGAACGAGCACGGCGGGACTGGCACTGACGCTAGTGTACCCGCGGGGGGAGGACGCTGCGAACAAAGATGATGGTCATTAACTATTTATTTATTTTTACTTTATGTACAAAATTGGTACATTGGCGGACTTAATGCCGCAAGGCATTCTCTACCAGTCAACCATCGGGTTAAAGGGAGAAAATAAATAGGTAGTACAAAAAAAAAAGAAAGTAATACACAATAAATTCAGTACAAATGACGTTCATTTAAATTAAATTTTACGTAGCAGCTTTATCTTTAAAAAAAAGCGTTTATTACTTTCCACAGTCGTGATTACAATCAGTATAATAATGAAAGTCGGTTCATTCGCATACTTTTAGCTAGCGCATGTTGTTGGTTGTATATTTAAAACAATGACAAATAGGTAGTTAAAAATTATTATGTTCACGTGAACATTAGATCAGTTACCTACAGATTACATAATGTATATGAGACTATCTTTTTTTTTTTTAGCGTATGTTCCCTTCTGAAAATAAACAAATTCTAATTTAATTCTAACCGAGTCTGAAAGTGGAACCATAGTGTTATCATGATATAGTGCGAGA
Source organism: Helicoverpa assulta (assembly GCA_963856015.1). NCBI lineage: Eukaryota > Metazoa > Arthropoda > Insecta > Lepidoptera > Noctuidae > Helicoverpa > Helicoverpa assulta. The sequence continues at coordinate 5,688,037 of CAWLCW010000008.1, forward strand.
TCCCGGAACCGCTTGACTTCACTTATTTTCGCACTAATAAAACCCATGCCATAAGATAAAGTTTTAACATTAGGCGCTAATTTGTAGGTACCCATGGGCAATTCCCGGATTTCTCGGAAATATTAATATTTCGTTAACATATTACGAATACCTTATAAATTTACAGCTTCAAATTAGGTAATAAACGATACTAGGTAGGTATATTTAAAGGCTTCATATTACCTCATTGAAGTCCATGGCCTCCTGTAACCGCGCCGCCTTCTCAGCGAGTCCGGCCTCACCCAGTTGCGCTCTTTGCTCTTCTATTCTGGATTTTTCTTCTTCTGCCATTCTTTATAACAAAAGGAAAACAATATTTTTAAGGTTCTGTATCAAAAAGGTGTTCTACCCTATTATTAAGACTTGTCTGTCACCAGGCTGTACCCCAGTAACTGTGATAGCTAGCTAGACAATTACAGTATTTCTGGTATCAGCTACAACATCAAATACATATGGGCCAGAGGAAGCTGCTTGAAAAAATTACAGAATATTGAATATAATTCTACCATTTTCGGGTTCCTCAATCGTCACACTATGTTTGTTTAATATATAGTGTCTATATGATATGTAGTATATGTATATAGTGTTTGGGGACTTCCTGAAACCACATCAAATACATACTTGGTTTGCAGGTCAATGCTAGGCGATCCCATGATGGTGACGAGATCATCAGTGAAGTATTTCTGCAGCAGACTCAGCCAGTACTCCGAAGACTCTTCCAGTAGCGCAACCAGGTCGGTTTGAGGGTTCATGCGGGAGATGAACTGGAAACAATAGAGATTCAGATTAAGGAAGGTCGTACAAGAGTATCTTTACAGTTCCATAACTTAGATTGTAGAATTTCAATGAGTAAATTAATTAGTATAAAGTAAATAGTATTATTGCCTTTAAATTAAAAAACAAAGTATGATAATATATAGTTATATATATTAGTAATATATATTTAGTTCTAGCGTATTATAGTTTATCAATCAGTGGATTGCAATAACTTAACGCCGTTATGTATTTTAGACAAGTTTATTGTAACTTTTATTATTGTTATTTCTAATCATTTATAGTTATCGGCACGGATATTGAGCCCTGACCTTCACCTGCGCAGAAGCGATTTATTGGTTTATTGCCTTATGTGTACAGTGCGCAAAGCGATCCCCACTCTTCCGCCGAGAGCTCAATATCCGTGCCGATAACTATACAACTTCAAAATACATACAAACATGCAATTAATAACCAAGGGAAAATCGATCCACACTTCAATCGACCTCGGAAATATCAAGGTTAATCGATAGTAAGCACTGCAGGTATTACCTTGAACTTTAAAACAAAATAGTAATAATATTGAAGCTTTTTAAATTAATAAGAGCTTTCAAGTATTAGGAGAAATTTTAATAATTTATGCTTAGCATCTAGAGATTTATTTTTGAAGTTTTGTTCTCGAATTGGTATATTTAATTGGCTGCTATCTTCGTAGATCCTATTTGCCATCGTATATCAGTTATTCATTAAGCCGTAATGAGAATCCAATCAGAAATATATGTGTTAAACTGATCGACCGTATCTTGGACGGTACATATAAAGAATACTTTTATCCTGGAACTGCATGACATCTGGCAAAACAAATAGTAACAATAAATATCCTTACATAAATAAAGAATAAAAAAAAACTAGTAACAAAAATAGTGTAAATATAACTATATTTTAAGGTTTTCTGAAAGAGATCGCTCTTAGCGATACGGCCGCCCATTATTAACACCCACTTTAACTAGATTTAAAATCAAAAATGTAAAATTGTTGTACCTAATCTATATAAATAAAAATGAATTGCTGTTCGTTAGTCTGATTAAAACTCGAGAACGGCTGGGCAGATTGAGCTGATTTTGGTTTTAAAATGTTTGTAGAGGTCCAGGGAAGGTTTAAACGATACGAAGTTCGCGGTATCAGCTAGTAAAGAATATAAATATCTATCTATGTAAACTTACATGATCCTCATTCTGCGAATACAAGGCATCACCAATACATCTGAAGGCCACAGCATGATGCGGGTCTGACTCCAGGCTCGCAATAGCTTCGCGCAGCTGTTTTCTCAGCAACCTGCGCAGGCGATCCATGTCTAACGCCTCTTCACCGACGCAAACTGTTCGTAGGCACTTCAGTGCGTCATCTCGGGCTTGTTCTAACTTGTCCATGGGTACATTTTCCAGCTCAATCTTGATGAGTGAAGCTATGTTTTCTGTTAGGTTGTAGGATATCTGTTAAAAGAGTACAATGATATTTATTGTTCAAATATTTTTCTTACTGTATCATATCAATCGCTACATTGGCATCTTTTAAAATAGGTGATATGGTGGTAATGATGAATGGTGTCGGAAGAATGATAACCAGATGTCATGAAAATTGTATACAGGAGTCAGAAGAATAATAAATAGGTGTCAGAAAAAGATTAACAGGTCTCAGAAGAATGATAATTGTTTCAGAATAATGAAAATTAGGTAATATCTTTACATTGTAATTGTTTTCAGTAATTAAATAATATCTCTTACATCTCCAGCTAAAGCGTCTTCTCTCTCCACGAGGCATCGTTGCAGCGGCGCCGCAGCAGTGTCGCACAGGTAGCGCAGCAGAATCGCACACCCTGTCAGATCCTTCAGTGCGCTAGCTTCGGTTAGCAGAGGTCCGCGCCATCCGAATATCACCTATTGGAACGTCACATATTTTGGATAATATTAATGTGTAAACTAATGTGTGCTAAGTATGAATGTAGATGGATGGAGAGGAAGAGGAAGACCTAAAAAAAGATTGATGGATTGCCTGAAAGATGACATGAATAGGAAGGGAGTGAGTGTCAGTATGACGAGTGACTGAGGAAATGGAAGAGGATGACATATTGCGCCAACACCAAATAAAATTGGGAACAGGGCAGGAGGAAGAAGGAAGCTTAATGTGTAAACTAGAAGATATAGAACAGGTTATACAACTGGTAAGGAGAAGTCGTTTTTAGAGTTTTCTAAACCCTTGAAACCATTTTGTATACTACTAACTAAAAGGTGTAACACTGCATCTACCACACTTTTATGATATTCATATTTGTAATTTGTAGGGTCACTGAATTAAACAAAAACATGTATAATTTTCCATGATTTAAATAAAAATTGAGGTAAAAAAATCTTTAAAAACAAGCTTTTATTTAAATGCGCTAAAAAGAAAAACATATTTGACACAATTTATACGTTTTAAAAGCTTGTCGCGAGATTTAAGTACTCGTATTTACTTTCTTAGTAAAATCACGACAAGCTTTTAAAACATTTAAATTGTGTCAAATATGTTAAATTTGAAATGTCGTTATAAGTTGACAGTAAAGTTACAGTAAAAGTTTATTTTTTTCTTTTTAGCGCATTTAAATAAAAGCTTATTTTTAAAGATTTTTTTACCTCAATTTATTTTATACTTTTTAGTTTTCACCTGGTACGGTAGACTGCACATCAGTGGTAACTGTCATGAACCTTAACTCAATAGTAATAAGTACGATTTTCCTATAAAACTGTTACCACTGATCTGAAGTTGACTGTACGTTCCTAAGTCTAAATTCTGTAGCGGCGGTCATCTTAGATTTTGATTTGGTAAAGTGCACTTTATTCTACTTGTCAAGCCCTGTCATTGGATAGCCATATGGCTGGGATTGAAAAAAATAGGTTCGGCGGCCATCTTGGGTTTTTATTTCCTAAAGTGCAATGTGTTCTACTTGTCAATCCCTTTCATTTGATACCCATATTGTATAGGTACCTTAAAAATAACTAGTCCGCCATCTTTTATATTTAGCCATGTTGGATTTAGGATGACGTCACATAGCTTAACATGCATTGTCATCCAAACTAAACATGTATGCAAAATTTCAGCTCAATCGGTTGAGGGCAAGTGCCTTAAAATTGAGTTGTAAAATTTCACCCGAACACACATAGTTACATACATACATACATACATACATTGCAAGTTAAATAAAAGCTTGTAAAAAACAGCAAAATTATTACCCACTTAGTATTTTATCGAGTCTCTCGAGCATGCAATACAATTTAGTTTTGTGTGTAGGAACATGAACAAAATCTGTCAATGTGTGTTGTTATTACATCCAAAACTATGTTTAAGTTTCATCCCATTATACATAATGTGCCCACAAAAAGTACAATAGGTGGCTTTATGATTATGGGTAAATAGATTTGTATATGTCACCGGAAAATAACAAGCATCGTAAGTTTATACATTTTCTAGGGCACTCATAAACTTTCATAGCATTCTAAACAAGAGTTTTTTAAATATTATTATTTAGGTACGCTTTGTAGGAAATTTATAAAGTTGCAGATCTTATTTTCCGGTGACATATACATATCTAACTAGCTCCCACTAGCGCTTTGACCATACCTATCCTGAGGATACTACTTCCCGTATAATATATTATTATTCTGAGATATAATAGCTTATATGATCTGATCTGCATTTCTACCCATTATCTTAGCCAGTCTCGAAACAACTAAAATCATTCAAAAGTTTTAATTTGTTACATATACATACCTGACCACAATCCTCAGTGTCTGCCGGCCACTGCACCTTCAGCTCGCCGTAATTCGGAGGAGGGGGGATGGTCGTCCATGGCTTCACCCACTCTTCTTGAGGCTCACTTGCTTTCTGTACCAATATAATAAAGCTTAAATTATTACTGAGTCAGATATATGTATAAGATAGTTATTGATTTTATTTAGAAGTCGCATAATTGATGGTGTCTCCGTGATTGCCCTTAATCAGCCATTGATTATTGTTTTTATGCCTGGATCAAATTTTTTACAGGAACTGGAAAACTATGTATACTGGGGCATAATATAATGTCATGTAAAACGTTGTTATTTGTGCAAACCGCAAAGAGAATAAATGGCTGCCAAAATTCGACATCCATTATAACACTTTGTTTCACTTTGTAATAAGAGTTCATCAAAACAGACCCAGTATTTATAGAAGACTTTACGAGATGTATGATAAGATAAATCATTACATTTTCTGTTAAGGAAATCAGAGTTCATAAAAAAGGCTGTAAAAACCGTCCATTCGCAAAAAACAATAACAGACTTAATCACAAACAGTGACGTAAGTGTGCTCAGTCGTGTTATGCAGTATCCTTAGGAATTAGACTGACTTGTCTGACCTATCTGAGGTCGATTCAATGAAGAAAATCTTCAATAAACACCGGGTAGGGGACCAGTCACTTGAGTAAACTGGTCTAGTGGTTCCAATAATGCTATTATATGCAGTTCACACTCCTTGTTAGGTGTGTGGCCTAAATACTGACTTCCTTTAAGTCAGTGCAGCAACGTAAATGGTGACAAAGACGAATCGCAACAACAACTGTATAAATCCATCAAATCTATATGATTGGAAAACTTATTATGATAGCATAAGAGACTCTAAAATAGAAGCTATAGAACCTGTAGGCTTCATTCATACTTTAACTAGTAATTCAAAATTATTCCTCACATATTTTTTACCACATTTTAGTATAAAGGTAATTTTGTTCTAAAATAAGCATTTCAATACAAAAAGTGCACCTAGAATTTGGATTAAAGCCAAAGAAAATAAAATGCATCTCGCTGTGCTGTTTTCGTAGTTTATTTAATTTCTGTTGCCAAGGGTAAATTGTAAACAGACAAGTCCATTAGCATTATGCTACAAATGGACACTATTGATTTGACCTGAGTAGCTGTTTGTAAATAAATGTAAATTACTATGCATTATTTAGATTCATATCTCTATGATTATTGAACTTGTCCTAGAATTAAGTCTACTCAACCTAGTGTTCAATAGGCCAGTAATACAGAATTTATACTGATGACACATGATATTTTTTTTCAAACATATCTGTCCTGCAATTCTATGGCAGATGCAAAAGTTACTAATTTGTAATGGGTCACTGTTATTCATATTAATTTGTGTGCAGTTCGATTCTAATAGGCCAACCCCATTTAAAAAAAAAGACTTTTACATGATTGACAAACAGCTTATCTGTGTACTTACCATAACATATACTGACAAAGTATTTTACTTTTTTGTTGTTATTTTTTCCTTATAATTTGGAATTATAAAAAAATAGGTACTAAAAAAGTTGACTAATTAAAATAATAATACACTACCATCATTTAAAATTTAAATAACAAAAATGCATAAGTAAAGTCACATGAATATTGTTTTATGCTTCACTATGAGCATAATGAACTTCTATCACCTGCAGTAAATGATGTAATTCCTTTACCTTAGCAATGATGTCATCTTCCACAGTAGCCAGTGCTGCGAAGACGTCCTCTGCTTCTATCTGACCAGTTAGAATGATGGTCAGGTTTTCAGCACGGTAGAACTGCTTGTGGAAATTCCTGACCTGTTTAAAATATATGTATTTATTAATATTGTCTCCTAGAATAAACTAAAAAGGAAATTATTGTTAGCACCTACCTTTTGATAAAAATTAATATAGATGTGCGAGTCATTTGATAGTAAGAGATTGAATTTGCTATGTTTATATTTAGAGATATAATCACCTTAGTATTATCAGTAGAAGTTCTAAGATTCTTCATAATACCACCTGTTTCAGCTGAGTACCCACTGTCTGGGTACATGGCACGCAATAACTTTAGATCACATCTGTAAAAAGAATTGGTATTAGGAATTTCTTTCTTTACAAAGTTTCATAATTATCCTCTCTGTGTATAGGCAATAAAAAAATATTGACTGCTGCTAGTGAAAACTATAATTTCTTAGATACTAGGTCTTATTTAAATATGAGATTGTGTTTTCTTAATTAACACAGCTAGAAAGTGACCATAATCAAGTTTCTAGTTGAAGCTATTACTTTTTAAAAACATGTTCCAGTAATAATTGAAAATCAATTTAATGAAATCTTAAAACCTATGTCTCTTAGAATAGAGCTCTTTATTTGTTTCTTTTAACTGAGAAACTTTAAAGTCTAGCTATAATCTACTTACCTACTGGTAGCATTATTCTCTCTGCCCTGCATCTCACAGTACACCACACCAGCGTCCTCACCATCTCCATCAATATGGTGTACTTCAGTAATGAAACCATGATCAGTGAGCGTAGGCCTCAGTATATGGTCCAGGTATATTGGTAGCAGAGTCAACATGCCTGCGTCACCCGCAGTGTATACTGTATAGCATGTGTGGTCTGTATCTGTCCATGCATTGGTACCGTGAGCCATACAACGGTTAGCCAGTAGATCTAAGATACCTTTGTAGGGGTAGCGTTCAGAGCCAAGGAAAATAAGATGCTCCAATGTGTGAGGGAGGCCATCGTCATCGTGGGCTTCCGTCGCTGCAGGAAAGGAGATTTAATTGTCTTATGGATCACAGTAAATTCTTATCTCTTAACAAATTGTTATCATTATGTTTTCACTTTGATGCAGTTACAGTAATATCGTTCTTATTAGAATCAAACAGGTGGTACAATATGTGAAGATCGGCCTTTTATTTTGAACAGTACAAATCCACATTTTGAGCAGGTACACACAAACAGCAAGTAGGTAGGTAGAATAAAAACAAAGTTTTTTTATTTGTACGGTAGTCTATGTCGACTTTTTGGTAAATAATGCTACTTTATTTGCTTACCAAGACAAAAGAATCCGTTGACTAGAGGTCCCTCGACTCCTGCAATGATCACCGTGATACCGGTCTTCTCTGACACATATTTGTTTACAGGAATCACATCGGAAGCTTTCGTCGACGACACCAATTTAAAATGAGACATTCTGAATTCACGCCTTACTTGATTAAACTATTATACGTTTTTAAAAATATTTCGAGAACCTGTTCGCCGGCGCCCGCCTCATCTGCAAAAGTGCAAAATCAAATCAAGATCAAGCGAAGTTTAGTGAAGTGAAATGTGGTTTGAATGAATGAACGCAAGACTTTTGATAGCAGCATCGATTTAGTTAGGAATCGAGTAACATGCATTTCGAACCAAAGCAAGGAAAATGGATAGGTACTGGTCACTGCTGGTCAGTGCTGGTAAAATTATTTTCTTGATATAATTACGTAATGAATGATTCATAGTTTTTTACATGTGTTAATATGATTAAATAAAAAGAAGTCTTTTGTCTGAAAGGCATAGCTCTTAGCGACAAGACGGCCCACCATGTTTAATTTGTTCCTTATTTAATTAAATAATATATCATCTTATTTACCTAACTTGTTTCTGAATATTGGTGTACTAATTTAACGATTTCAATCTAATATACATTTTTATTATTATTAATATGTAAATTACACACTTACACACTTTTATTATATATGTAAATTCCTATGTGATTATAATATCAGACATCAAAAATAAATAATGCTGACCCGATATATTACTTTCCTCTATGGCTGACCCTCAAAATTAATATATGTGAATAATGAAATATTATTTTAGTATCGGAATACACAGAAAAAATTTACTTATTGACATCACTAGTGAGCAGTGAAGTAGTGAATGAGTGAACTGTAAATAGTGATGCGGTGTCATTTTGATACCACAGATAATGTTTATGTTAACGTCTTGCCGACCGACCCAGTGCTACCATCTGCCATCAAGTTGAAGAATCGACGGTCAATGAACTTTACCACGAGCGACGACGAGTGTCTTTTTAACCGACTTCCCAAAAGGAGGAGATCTTCAATTTGTCGGAATCTCCTGTGTTTATTTCAATGTTCTCCGATTAATCAGGGACGCTTCGACCGATTAAAAAAAATATTTTTCTTTACCTTCACCATTAGGTACTTGTCTAACCAGGAATTGAACGGACACTCGTACTGTAGCGTCTGGTGATTTGAAAAACAGGAAACAAAATTTACTTATTCAAAACAATATTATCTATCATCGATTACGACTTGGATTTGTGCAACGAGAGTTTTTTTGCGACCACTTATCTATCGTACCTACCCTCGGCGTACATTAATATTTTAATCCTAATCTTATCAATCGCAATCAGTATTAAGGTAATTATGTACAAATAAAATCGCCACCATTGTCCTTCCTTCCTTTCAGTGAAAGTTTCCAATGCAAGTATAATAACTTAGTCTATATTATAAAGAGGAAAACTTTGTTTGTTTGGTTGTAATGGATAAACTCAAAAACTACTGGACCGATTTTAAATATTCTTTCACCATTAGAAAGCTATACTATCTGCAAGTAACATAGGCTATATTTTATCCCGGTGCGGGCAGTAGCTCCCACAGGACGCGGGTGAAACCGCGGGAAAACAGCTAGTCTTTAATATAAATATGTTTGTAGTGTAATAGAAATCTTAATAATAAGATTTCTGTAAATATGGCTAAAGCTATGCGTCACTTTGTTTGTTAGGAATCTGATAAACGTGAAAGTTATTAATTTATGAATGTTACATCACTTTACTAAATAACAGGTGTGTAACAGGTAGGTAGGTACCTGCTAAGGCAGTTTTACGAGCTGATAAGGGAAGGTGCCATTTCACTGTATTGGGGCTATTGGGCTATTGGCTCAAGGTTAGCTAGAACTTGAGGAAATAGCCAATTGAATGGTCGGTGGCCTATATTTATGTTTATTTGAGGAGTGCTACAGCTACAATTGACCTACGCACTACAACCGTAGGCTTCGTAGGCGTTGCTACGACACGATGTCATCTTGACTCTTGAATCTAGCTACCATTTAATCTATACTAATATTATAAAGCTGAAGAGTTTGTTTGTTTGTTTGTTTGTTTGTTTGAACGCGCTAATCTCAGGAACTACTGGTCCGATTTGAAAATTTCTTTCAGTGTTAGACAGCCCATTTATCGAGGAAGGCTATAGGCTACTTTTTATCCCGGTACGGGAAGTAGTTACCGTAGTAGTAGTAGAAACCGCTGGCAGAAGCTAGTTTTAATTATATCAATAGATTCGGTTAATAAGTAACTTAAACCTACTTCTTCTCGTTCGTTCTAGATAACAGCCAAATACTTAACTAACTTCAAACTGCCGAAGACTAATTGTACAGTTGTATGTATTGGATAAATTGGTGACTAATATTCACGGATGAAGATGCTCGCTACCAAAGCGTTAGTATAATATAATAATTTAAAAGTACAGACAGTCAGACATCTTAGCCTCGAACTACATGTACTCGAATGTGGGTTAACGATCAGACTAAAATTAACTAAATTCATGCAACCCTTAGCCCTGACCATTCTCTTCAATGTAGGGTGAGATTTAGGCCAGATATACAATTGATGTTATCGGGTAACCCATAGTTTTTTTGCACGTTTTCACAATATAAAATAAGCAACTCAAGTGCTATGAAAGTAGATGCGTTTAAAGTCACGAAAATATAAAACTCCTCTCAGTTTTATCATAGGAAAATCTAGATAAATTTATTAGGTAAAGTGCTGACCTATCCCTCTTTCTTCCTGCCCTGTTTCCAAAGATATTTGAGGACGCCGACATAAGTTTTAGGCTACCATTCTAATTCTATGACTTGCCATAATACCCACCCCACCTACTATATAAAGATGATTGTAATTTGGTAAAGATTGGAAAGTCACATTACATTTAAAAATATTTTTCCATAATATGTGTTACAATCCGCTGCAATTGCATAGTTTTAGAAATACACCTACAACATCATAGTCTTACATTGTTACAAATTACAATGTTTGGAGCACTTCGCTTGCTCTACTTGTGTTATGACAACACACGATGATATTGAATTGATGAAACTGTTTGTTTTGTAAAAAAACTTAATTAGACATTTGGCTATACAGTTAAAAAGTCAATAATAAGCAAGAGCAATGGCTCTTAGTTAGCTTAGGGCGCTAGTGTTAAAATTAGTGGCGAAATAAATTTTTGGGTTTGGGTTTCCATTTCATGAAATTTTTGCTGGGGAATTTGTTCTGCCACTTTTTCTCGCCAGTAGGCAATAGCACATAGGAAGTGGTGAAGGGTGGGTGTTTTTGGGGAAACTTTGTTTAAAGGTTTTTGATTTTGATTTTGCAGGTGTGCCAGCTTCTGAACGAATTACCTATTTGATGATAGGGAAGACTTAGGTAATTTTTTTGTATCGAATGAACAAGTTTCAGTAAATGCAATCGTTAAAGTTACACTATAATAATAAAGTCGCGACTTATCATATCACATATCTAAGTATTTATTTGTGATTGTATTCACATGTGTTCGTTTATTATACAATCAGTACATCAGTAGGTACAATAAAGGCTCTTTTAAATTGGTTGTTTCATGGTGGACTACAAAGTAAACAGATGTTCTAAGAAAAACGGACGACTTTAATAGAACAGCTTAAGTAAGTAATTACTCTTACAAAAATGACTCGAAATGACATTAGGTGCCTCATTACCAAACAATTTGCATTTAATACTAACATGCATTACGTATTTTATGCTGCAATAAAAAATTAAGTGTCTCATAATCACATCTTAAATAACCACAACCTTGCAAGTAAGTCATCTTAGCAGAATAGTGGCAAAGCAATCAAAAATCAATCATGTTTTGCGCATAATTACGAGTATGATGCGACTTTCTAGTTGAATCGTGATTGGATCGCAGTCGAACGTGAATCGTATGTCGCTTAAGTAAAATTAGGAGAATCGGGCCCCAGGCGCTTTACTTAACATACGGTAGGCGTGATCCGTTACTAAAACTAACGATGTGTTCGGGTTCCTTGTCGAATCAAGTTTTCAAAAAATTGGCCGGTTCTAAAGAAGGCGGAGCCAGCAACATTCATCATTCCCCGAACACCCAGATTTTGGCGCGCTACCTTCTTGGGAGATTTTGCGTTATGACATCTCCAATAGTTAATCATTCTCTCGGTGATCGTTCTTCAATGGAGAGTCTAGCATCATAAGAATCGTAATCTATGGTATTGTAACCCACGGTGACAGTCTGGCAGTTTGGCACAATCACCGGCCGGCACTCCGTCGATGCTTGCTTCCGTCGACGCTGTTCACAAAGTCGCTAGCTCGCGCCGCGGTCGCTTGCGTCGACTCACTCTTCAAATTGAAACCTCGCAACGGTAAAAGTTGTGAATTGAAAAAGTTTTCGAAACTATCAATTTTGCGTAACATTTGTGGGAAATATTTCTATACATCGTCACGGATTAGTGCTGAGATTTCTTTTAGCAATTGGTAAGTTTATTTTTTTAATAAATTGTTATTCTTTTTTCGTCTGGTTTTGTTTAACTATATAGGTACTTACCTAATATTTTATTAATTGTCTCAATTAACATATTTAATTACCATTCCATTCTAAATCGGTTAACTGTGTCAAGGTCTGAAAAAATCTTGCATGATGTGTGTATCTAAAACAGTGTAGCATATTCTATATTCTCTTTAAAATATTTTTTTTTTACAAAAAAAATTCAGAGGAATAGAAAATGTGTCATAAGAATGCTACAATTTTTAATTAATTAGGTACTAACAGGTACCCTGCAGATTTAATATACTCTCATTAAAATAAATAGGTGCTTAGGTATATGAATTATTTTAGTTGCTCTTACAAAGAGTAATTAAGTAGGTAAGTAAATAACCAAATGCATTTGGTATAATCGCAGATAAACCATGCTCTGTTTACCAACATAATTAACCATTTCTTTCGATAGTAACTTCGATTTTTTTCCCATTTATAAGTTGAGAGAAAATGCGGGAAACTTCAGAGAACTCAGTTTTAAATACTCGCGCTTTTTTAGTAGAAACATATTTACAAAATATTTAGGTACATTAATTTAAAAAAAGTTTAAATAAACCTATATCTATACTAATATTATAAAGCTGAAGAGTTTGTTTGTTTGTTTGTTTGAACGCGCTAATCTCAGGAACTACTGGTCCGATTTGAAAATGTCTTTCAGTGTTAGATAGCCCATTTATCGAGGAAGGCTATAGGCTACTTTTTATCCCGGTACGGGAAGTAGTTTGCACGGGATGCGGGTGAAACCGCTGGCAGAAGCTAGTATATATACTTATATACAACTTAAAACTAATTAACTAAGTAGATAAGTAATTGAGATACTCGCGCTTTGTTCAGAAGCCTAATATAATAATAATCTATGTACGGTAGGTAGCTCTTAAGTTTTGAATTTAATCTAAGAAAGAACCCTATAACTAAAACTAAGGTAAAACTAACTCTAACTGCTCAACCATAAAAACTTTAATTAAATAATTATAATTACAGTCAAAGGCTATTAACTAAGCCATTCATGATTACAATCTCACAGGCTCATTATTACCCGATTGTGCGACGCAAAGGAGGGTAATGTTTTTTGAAGTACAGTACTAAGTATATGTACTATGGACTTTTGTTAATTTGCATGCAACAAACCAAAATAAGTATATTCTTTAGAATATTTTGAATTATTATATTGAAGAAATTGTTATGTTGAGCTCCAGATTTAGGTACGCAGGCAGCAAGGTAGCCACATCGTTTTATTTATAGCAAAATGGAACTCTATGGAACATTCTCAAATCAATCTGCAATTAAATGAAAAGCTGGGAAACAATCGTGTTACTTCGCCCTCCTAAACAGTTCGATTGAATTTTATTTTTAAGTATTTCAATTACATGTGCTTAGGTACTTAACATACCTAAATTCCTAGGCAGCTATACACCGTAGCAAAACAATTTTATCTCAACGATTAGCTATCATTATTAATTACGCAAGTACACTATCAGCAGATAATTATACAATTATCTCAGTAATTGTTCGCAAAAAATTAATTCTTGACTACGATACCCCCCGATACCCCCAGTCTATCTATGGATTATGTAAATACTTGTTAAGCTTAAAAATAGTTTATAATCTCTAAAACGTGATAATGGTATCTGAAATAAATTACCATGAATAGGTAAAATATACCTACCTGCTTACAAAATTACAAAATCATTGTAATCATTTAAGTTGTCATTTTGCCAAAAAAACTATAATATGGCCATAAATTATCCTTTATCATGTTGTTTTTTATCAAAATTAGGTACCTTAACATATTTCCTTTTCACGGTGTAAAAACTAATTTGCGACGACAAATAAAACATTGGTACATATTTATTGATATTTTATTATTTACTAGCTTCTGCCAGCGGTTTCACCCGCATCCCGTGGGAACTACTTCCCGTACCGGGATAAAAAAGTAGCCTATAGCCTTCCTCGATAAATGGGCTATCTAACACTGAAAGAATTTTTCAAATCGGACCAGTAGTTCCTGAGATTAGCGCGTTCAAACAAACAAACAAACAAACTCTTCAGCTTTATAATATTAGTATAGATTGTGTTGTAAATATAAGTTCCTGCTTATTCAAAGAATATTGCAGTGTAAAAGTTTACAACCTTATCCTTTTTTAAGTGATTTCATATTGAAAACTGAGTTCTTCAGTTTGTTTGAAAATCGGTTCAAAGTTTTCTCCGTACCAGTATAAGTCTGTCTGGAGCATATGATGATCATACCAGAAAGGTATCATCATACAGAAGTTGTCATACCAGCCTATGAATAATTAAAATATCTCACAATGTTAAAATACAACATTCTTAAACTTACTTAAAGACTTACCACCTTATTATAAAACGTGGTTTTAAGAAGTACCCGGCTTTAGTAACAGTTTTAGTCCACTGATTTTGTTCGGGACGGTGGTTTAAAGGTGGTATAAAAGCTGGTACTTTTTTAAAACCACGGTTTATAATAAGGTAGTTAAAGTCTTGCAACGCTGCAAGATGAACTTTGTAACGAAACAAAACATCCTTAAAACCTGTAATACAGGGTTATTCAATAGAAATGTCTGCTGCAGGATAAAAAACATAATAAGAGGATAAGCTGTCCCTTGCAGATTATCAAGACTCACTCCAACGTGTATCTATTTATTTTTAGCCCAGTTCGATGTACTTACACAGTTGCTCATATGCGTGCAAGCAAAAGAAATGAGAAACATACAGACTTCACACAAAGAACAAAAGGATCATAGAACATCATAAAATTAATAACAAAACATTTCTCACGTCGGTAATCGCATTTAAGATTTATTAGGCAAGTGAAAGATGTTTTCAGACATGCGCTCTTTTAACTGAAAGATTCAATGCACGTGGGACAAATTTTTAAGAAAGTCGTGGCAAAGATACGACAAAAAGCTATTGTTTTCTGCCAATATTTTTATACTGTGAATGTATCCGAGACGTGATCCGAGACTTCAGTGCCGTTAACCTTGAATGGCGATGTGAATATGCATAATTCTTTTGTTTTTATCTTCCCACAACAACTTTTTAGCTCCTGGCTAGATGCATGAACCATGCGATGCCATAAAAAAAAAATACCGCCATACTACCTATCATACATTTTTTTGAAAGGCAACACTAACGGCCAGTTTCTTCATCAAAAGTAAAAGCCAAAGTAAAAGTCAAAGTAATGCCTAAAGTAGAAGTAACGGTCAAATTCGTTTTTTTCTATTAGTTTTGCTGTTACTTTAGCCTTGAAAAAACGAATTTGACCGTTACTTTTACTTTAGACATTACTTTGACTTTTACTTTTGATGAAGAAACTGGCTGTTAAAAGTGCGATAGCGCCAGTTTCATTTATTTAGTTATTAGTATCATGTAAACGAATAAAATAACCAATCAATATGTAGGTATGTACTAATTTTTATAAGAAGATACCTACCTATAAGGTACTACATACATTTAACTTTAGAACACGTTTTGTGGTGTCGGTTCATGGTAATTGTAGATCGACGTCATTTTATAATGCGTATGACGTCTGAGACACAGTTTTTAGTAGTAGGTAAGCTCGTTGTGGGTTCCATAAATATTACCGGCGTTTCTCAAAAGTACAGGAAACTCGTTTATAAGCTGTTAAGAATTAAGAACTCTGCCTTTATTTAACATTATATGTAGGTGAGCACTTATTAGGACACATCGAGCCTTTACCGCCATTTTAGCGCAACCGACAAAAACCAAATTTTACAGGAGACGGTTTTTTTTAAATATTTTTAATCAGAAGTGAGCTAATAACAAGAAAAATTACAAACGTTAATGATTTTTAGAGATTTTAAATATATGATTGAAAATAAAACAAAAATAATGAGTTTTTATGCCATTTATGGCGCATACAATATTTTTGCTGTCACAGTCTATAGATATTCGGGCGTTTACGATAATATTACCTATCAAAATTACTATCCAAGAAATAATATACTTGTTAAAAAAAATGGCATTTTAAAAGGTTTTTAAATGAAATATCCACATAGTAATCAAAAATTATTTATGTATAGTAATCGTTAGGAATAATGAGATCAAATGAACTTATCTGTTACAGCCTTTTTTATCGTCCCACTGCTGGGCACAGGCCTCCTCTCACACGGAGAAGGATTGAGCATTAATCACCACGCTTGCTCAATGCGGGTTGGTGATTTCAGACTAAATAGTCCAGGTTTCCTCAAGATGTTTTTTCCTTCACCTTTTTATCAGCCATTGGTGTCCAAGATATACTTAGAAAGTACATACAAACTTAGAAAAGTTGCATTGGTACTTGCCTGAACTAGAATCGAACCCACGCCCTCATACTCGAGAGGTTGGTTCTTTACCCACTAGGCCACCACGACTTTAATATGAACTTATACTTATTACAAAGATTATAAAATGAAATGAGAAATTTCTTCTTGTACAAATCAATTAATACTCGTACCACTTATTCCATCGTAGTTTTTAATCAAAATATTATGTATTATTAAAAATATAGTTATTTATGTAAAACATTTGGGATAGTGAGATGGGCCTGCACCAAGGGTCGGCTTTTAGTCCTTACCTCTTCCTGCTTATTATGGACGCCTTGACGGCGGACATACGGGAGGAAGCAGCCTGGTGCATGCTGTTTGCCGACGACATTGTCCTGGTTAGTGAGGATGGACCTGAAATCCAGAGCAGATTAGGGAGTTGGCAACAGAGACTGGAGAATGTTGGCTTGAAAATCAGCAGAACCAAGACCGAATACATGTTCTGCGATTTCGGCGGTCTCTCCAGTCCTGAAGCCATAGCGCTTGATAACGCACCTCTTCCTGTCTGCTCCGATTTCCGGTATCTAGGCTTGCTTATTCAAGGCGATGGCGAAATAGATCGGACAGTTACGCACAGAATTGACGCAGGATGGATGAAATGGCGGCAGGTAACGGGAACAACTTGTGACCCTCGTATTCCCCTTAAATTTAAGGGGAAAATTTACAAGAGTATGGTCAGACCTGCTGTCTTGTATGGATCAGAGTGCTGGCCCACAAGAGCGACGAATGAAAGGCAATTGCATGCGGCAGAGATGAGAATGTTAAAAGGTAAGTATGTGTGGCGTTACGCGAATGGATAGAGCGAGGAATAAGTATATAAGAGGAAGTTTGAAAGTAGCGCCGGTATCAGAAAAACTGCGTAGAAACCGGCTGTCATGGTATGGGCATGTGATGCGGAGGAATGAGAATCATGTTGTGAGGAAGATGATGAGTATGAATGTGGACGGATATAGTGGAAGAGGAAGACCAAAGAAACGATGGATGGATTGTGTGAAAGTAGAAATGGTAAGAAAGAATGTTACTTGTGAGATGACGGCAGATAGAAGAGTATGGAAGGAGAAAACATGCTGCGCCGACCCCAAATGAATTGACCCCAAATAAGGGCAGGAGGAGGATGATTTGGGATAGTGAGATCAAGCAGATTATACAAGTAAACTAGGTACTCGTACTTCAATTCAGAAACTAAAGAAAGCTCTCTTTAGTTTTTGTAATTTTAACTTAGGTAAAATAGACACAGTACGAGACTAATTTAATAAATTTTAACTAACTCACCAATAATTTTAAGTGAAAGAATATTATTATACCTCTAGGCAAGGCATAAATGATACACGTGAGTATTTAATTATTCTTACTTTAATTTAAGTACCAAAATTAAAATAAAAAAATACATACCCTTGCTGCCGGAGTCGACATTGCTGATTTATTTGATACCTAACTGTTGAGTTTCCTCTCGAAGTACACTTCTAATTGAATTAACACAATAATAAATACTATTTAAAACGTTTTTAAGCGCAAATCTATATTTTTACTATGAAAACAAAGGGAACGATGTTTGTTGCCTCAGAACTTTTGCAGATTTGTTTATAGTAAACGCCCACGGTGAAGCACTAATGTCGCTTGCGATAAAAATGCATGTGTCGCTTACGTTAAGGTTTAGAAAAAATGTGTATTAACGATAATTTTAGCACTTGCTATAACTTTGTAACGCTTTTTTTTTGGCGGGAAACACCAACAGGGCTGGGTCCGTTACGGTTTAAAATACTAGTTTCGATAAAAAACGGTTTCTTGACAAAAGTGTCGCTTACGATAATTTGGCGGTAACGGCTCGACATGATGACAAACCTATGTCCTAAGAACACTGCTAATCACAGAAATCTTAATAATAAAAGATTTATACCTATTTTAGAAACGGTCAACTATAATTTATAAATAATATTAAAGGTTATTTTGAAAACAATAACTTGGTACGATACGTCCTAGGTATCTTTTCAGTTTATTTTACTCTTAACGTACTAACTAACCAAAACTCTTAACGTAACTACCTAGGTAGGTATCTACGTTATACCTGTATTATAAAACTGTAGAACTTATTTTACGAAAACTGGCTAAATTAGAAAATGTTTATTATATTTATTAGTGAAACAAAGCACATTATTGTTTGAATCAAAACTTTGACTGAAAAACTAGGATTAAAAATATTTCATTGTAAGTAAACCTTTTTAGACACATTCACATAGACAATACGTTACGTAGATAATAAGTAAATCAAAGTAATCAAACTAATTCATAAAAATTATCTAGGTACATAAGTACCTAATTAGTTACATATTCACGTGTGGAATATCTACAGGCGTAGTTACTATGGCAGATAAATATCTGGTTATGATTAATTAGAGGGCAAACTTTTAGTCGGCCGATAATTTGTTTGTGCTGAATTGTGCTGATAAATCAGTATCGAAATGGATGACAGAACGCATATAGCACCCATCAGATGTTTAATCGACATCAGACTAATTAAAAAAATTGATTGGATTCAAGAATTTTCTTTTTAAAATGATTGAGATGCAGTAGGGAATTTTATTAAAAAGAACAAATAGTATATCGGGTGTGTCGTAACTAATCACATTAGATGAAATACGTTAATATACTGGTTAATATATGTCGATTAGCACAAAGAAAAACATACAATATGTAAAAATAATAAAAAAAAAATTTTTCAAACAAAGTAAACAGAACAAAAATGTGCGAGGAATAGAACACCATAAGAGTCATTCATTACAAACAACTGAAATTCTCCCTTGAAAATAGCTGTCAACTGGTCAAAACATTCAATACCCCTAACTTTATCTCTGCTTTACACATGATGTTGTAAATTGTGAAAACGAAAAATGACTCCTGTGGCTAACCCACTGAATGGATTAGGTAATTTTTTTTTACAATTCGCCATAGAATATCATACAATATATGTGATAGGATTTAATGTGATTAGGTACGACACAACCGATGTAGCTAGACAACTGCATTGTAGTGGAAATAGGTGTAATAATAATATAAAACACGTTTTGTCACTTGGGTGATGAGACCAAAATAAAATGAAGTGGGTTGGCATATCTAAATGCATTGTAATACTCGAGAACTCGAGAAAAATCTGCATACTTAATCAAATTATGCAACTTCTTCGTCTTTATACAGGTGCAAAATCAACCAAGTGTTATCAGTTGTAATTTTTATTAATACCATTAATTATCATAATTACCTAGGCAGATTTTTATATTTCGTGCGTCATTATCATGTAGATATGTAACACCCGTACCAACTCGGGTTTATCCGCCCGTGGCGCCCAAACCTTTTGCACGCATCATTTCGGAGAATAAATGTCATGGATTGATGTTACAAACCTTAAAATTTTCCTTATGTACTTAGGTATAATATTCCTGAAGTAGGTATATTGAATTATTGTCAAATGCAATTACTAACTTCAAAGTATTCATTTATATTATTTTTAGAAAACTGGTGGCTGTAAAGATGGCCCATAAAATCTAAAAGTGTGGGTATTGCATCTATTTATTATATTATTGTAGGTACCTATTTAATTAGAGAGTTCTCTATTTGACGAGTGACACGGGAAAATGGAAGAGGATGACATATTGCGCCGACCCCAAATAAAATTGGGAACAGGGCAGGAGGAAGAAGAAGAGAGAGTTCTCTATTTCCCTTTGGTCCATTTACAGTTATGTTGAAGATAACTTTATCAATCAAGTCTAAGATTTATTACATATTTAATTATAATAGCTTAAGTAGATAATTGGTATTACTTTAAGTTAAAAGCGCGAATGAAAAGTATATCTATTTATTTTCTAGATTTCTAGATTTATTATTTTCTAGATTTATTTTCTAGCCTTGTGCCTGGGCACAACCTTAATTTCAGCACTGGATATAAACCTCCTTATCCTGGGCACCAAATTTCAGCAATGTGTGTAGGTAAACCAACTAAGCCTTATTAGGCTTAGAAGGTGTGTACTGCACACGTGCTATACGTTCAACGACATGGGAAATTTGATGCAACGCCAGCGGTTCCGGGCTGCATCCAGGATGCGGATAACGCCAGTTAAGACTGCTGTATATGACGAAACACTAGACGTGCGAGCATTGTCAGTCGCGATTGTGAAAAATTATTCACTGTTATTTTCGGACTCTATGACAATTTAGGTGTATTCGCAACGTGATTTTAGCGGTTTTCACGGTCTCACCCGCCTCCCGGATGATTTTTTTCTTGTACCAGGATAAAATATAGGCTATGTTACTTGGGAATAGTGTAGCTTTCCAACAATGACAGATTTTTTCAAATAGGTTCATAGTTTCGGAGCCTTTAGGGTCAAAAACGAACAAAGAAACATTTCCTCATTATGTTCTCTTTATCTAAGTATCTCTTCCATTTTAGGAATTTCTTTAAATCTGCAGAAACACAACCTAAGCTACGTTTTCTTCAAATTAATTCGAGAGTGATTCATTAAAACCATTAAAACAAAAGTGTCCGTCTTGTCATTGGGCTGTTAATTACGTGTGTAGGTACCGCTGATTACGCGACATAATAATCCTCAAGGCTGAGATGTGCTGGCCACAATGATTGAATGGTATTAGCAGTGGGACCACCATTACGTTTTCCATAATTGTACATCAATGCCAATGTTTGTGAAACAAAGGATGCGTAGTACGGACCGTACGATTGTGTTCCTTATCGTAAAAAGTTCATGTGACAAAAATACCGTTTTCTCGCTAACTGAGAGAGTCATTTCAGTGGTAAAAAATATTTTTTCTACAGAATAGATGTTTTGTTTTTAGAAAGTTCAGATGCGATTTATTATAATTTATGCGACTCATAAAACGGTACTTGCGATATTGTTTTTTTTATTAAGATACAACTATTATTTTCATTAGATAAAGAACTGTCTCCTTTCGTGGGAAACATTTTGCATATAGACCTGAAGAAATTCGACAGTAGGTAAATGTAAAATGTGTAGATGATTAAGTATATCAAGCAAGTATAAAGTCATTTGTTTGTAGAAATTCTAGTTTGTTAGATATACATGTGTGAAAATATGTGTAACAAAGCAGGAAGTTTCTCATAAACAGCAAGAACATAACAAGATCAAATAAAAAACAATAAATCCTCATGAGACCGATTTCTATTGTTTCTTACGTCTTTTGTTATGTCTGATAATAAGTTGATGTTATTATTTTAGCTGGGTTTGTATCAAAGACAATCAACATATTCTCCTTGGTTGCTAATGTTGATTTTAAGGCTGTATATGTACCTACCTAGTTGCATACATTTCTGTATTTTTTGGCGAGTAAGTAGGTACTTACCTACTCAAATTCAAACAAACTACTCAATAAGGTTTTGTGTACAACTCGTCAAATCATAGCAGAATTAAAATTTCAAAGAAACTGGCCTTAATTAGTACAATAAGCTCCCCAACCAACTTTCTTTTGTTTATATGTGCAAGGAGGGCGGATATTAACTGACATTATGTAATTATTAAGATATGGATAAGAAGCTTAAGTTCCGTAAATGTAAGTAGCCACCGATAAGATAGTTTTCATGTTTTCAAGATTTTATTCGCCAAAATATATACCTAATAAAGATTTATCGTTTTACCGGATTCATTGCACCTGATGCCCCCAGCGTTAATTCTGTTGATTATCAATCTTAATGTGGGATCTAATGATAATGTACTTAGCTTATTATCGCATATGTTGTTACCTACATGTTGGTACATGTATGTGTGCCTCTCGTTAAGATAATTGTATAGACATCTATGTATTTACGGTCAAGAACACGTACCTTCTAGGTACAATGCACCGGTTTTTGAGGACAATCGAATCAACCAAGGATACCAATTACACCTGGGGCCCGATTCTCCTAAGTTAATAATGTCAAAATCGAATAGAAATTGAATCGCAATATGATCGCAATAGCAGTTTTAATCATATCGGGCATTCTGCTACCAATATAAGACCAATTGTATTCCAACGACATTCGATTGGTTTGCGATTGGTCTGCTATTTTGGTGATTTTGGTGTATACGGTAGTTTGCTCTACAATCTTATTGCAATCGTAAATCATTTGCAGATAAAATGATTCATTATTCAATGACAGAAAACACATACTTACGCTTCAATCGTAATTGAGTCGTGATGGGATCTCAGTCGAACGTGAATCGTATGTCGCTTAAAAAAGTAAAATTAAGAGAATCGGGCCCCTGGGACTCAATATGTTTGTAACTGATAAGTAGGGTCGCATAAGAGAAGAGCAAATAGGTAATAAGATGTGTTGTTAAGAGACAATAAAGGTGATTAATGATCTAAAACTTCAAATAAATAATCTCATAAAACTCTGCTAACCGTAACGCCATATTAGCATAAACACCACTATTTTTGGTGTTGCTACACAAAGTTGCAAAACCTCACGGTCTCTTGGCTGAACACGATAGGCCTTCGCCATACCTGACGTAATGACGTTCACGAAATATATCATTACGAAAAACTTAGCTATGGATTTTGCCGAAACCAAACGCAGCAATTTAATGCTTGGTATGTTTATTTTATACGTTACTTCTACGGTTAACGTTAGTGCACCCCAAAATTGCGATGTTAAAACTTCAAACGACGTTTAAGTAGAAAAAAAATATGAAAACAGATAAAGTCTCAAACCGAAGTGTTTCCAGATTGGTTGGTGTTTAAGTTTCTACATGAGCACGGTTAAAACTTTTAATAAACCCTTGTCAATTTGCCAATATGAAAAGTCATGCACTAAACAAAATAAGCATAAGATTTTTATTTTATTGTAATGCACGTTGGTAATCACAAAAAAACCATAATCGATACATTATCGAAGGTAATCTATACTAATATTTTAAAGCTAAAGAGTTTGTTTGTTTGTTTGTTTGTTTGAACGCGCTAATCTCAGGAACTACTGGTCCGATTTGAAAATTTCTTTCAGTGTTAGATAGCCCATTTATCGAGGAAGGCTATAGGCTACTTTTTATCCCGGTACCGGAAGTAGTTCCCACGGGATGCGGGTGAAACCGCTGGCAGAAGCTAGTAAATAAATAAGTAACTAAGTCTTTTTTTGCTCAAATCAAAGTTGCTAATAAAAACTTTAAATGGATGACAACCTCTTTTTGACGACAGCACACGTACTTTTCTGAACACCGTAAGAATTCTAATAAGATCTTTAATGTCATATACTCTCAAATTCACATTCATAGAACTTTTATTGAGGTACCAATAATGCAGATTTAAATACTACTTACGGCCGATCCTAATATTCTATCTATCTATGGTTTTTCTAATTAACGATAGGAATTTAATATTACTTGTATGGCCCAGCGCATATTGCTGGAACGCTACTACTGGCGACAGTGTGCGCTGGGCCTATGGGGCTAATGTCAAAATGATATCTTTATTAAGCTAATCAACAGACAGATTGAATATTGGGAACGACCGTTAAGGAATAAGGTGAATGTTCATTTCCTCCACAAAGAGTATAAAGGTAACATCTCTTTACTTCGTTTCAAGTTTAAACTTTAATCATGTGTACACAACTTAAGATATTTCTTCAGCAAACAGATTTTCCCTTTTACAGTTTGCTCAGCCTAAGGTTTTGACAAAGAGTACAAATATGCAAACAGCCGTGACAAATTCTTTTATGTAAACATTAGAAATTACTTAGGCACTGTTGTTTCTTGAAAGATGATGTTTGAAAATTATATTAGCGTCGTATATAGGTAATCGGATAAAATAGACCTACCTAGCTAAACTGATGCTAATCAAGTACGGTTAAAAAAATATCTATAAATTTTTAAAAGGTTAATAGATTCTTAACATATTTCAAGATACAAAACTGGTTCTATAATATGATTTATTGCTCGCCATAAGTATAAGATAGTCCTTGCGTAGACAAGTAAAAAAAAATAATAATTGGTTTGAACTTGCATTAAACTGGTTCTTATTGATCCAAATTATAGTCCAAGCACCAATAAATAATGCTTAGCGAGTTATTCAATAAAAGGTACCTAATTAGCACCTTTGTAAATAGTCCTCTAATTGGCAACATTACATTTACAATTCAAATGTACAAAAAAGTTGCCCTTAACCGCGAAACTGAGACCGAGTCGTTGCATCGAATGTCAATCACCCGGTGAATGCACAGCGGTGTCAATAACATCCATCTAGAGTTATATGTATCTGTAGCATAATGTCACGTTGTTATCGTATTCCGTCTGTATGCCCCGGTGGAATATGCAGAAATGTTGATACCTGGTTCATCGAAACCATAAATACAATCGTATTTTCTGTGAAAAGTCACCACAATAGGACTGGAGCACGTAGAAATCAAACATACGACTGCGACACACATTATCTGCTAATACGAAGAAATCATAAATTACTTACTAGTTCATTACCTAATTCAGTCAAAAAAATTATGTTTATAAAATATATGTACATCAAGTGAGGTGATATTTTCGCAGACAAGGACATAAACAGCACTTTTATGTAAACGGATTTAACAAGAAGTGTCAGGGAAAGTTGTGAAAGCTTAAAACATTATAAATAATTAATTTATGAAGAGATTTCTTATAAGTTTAAAAGCCTTAACCATGACATAAAATTGCTATCATCGGCTGTCAACAAACGTGGATGTTAGGGCCTGACACGCATGACAAGTAACCTGAGGTTAACGAATGTGACTAAACTGAGTTTTGCAACCATCCTAAGTGTTGTTATAGTTAAGGTCAATAACATCGACAAAGATGGACATACCATAACCACGTCATCAGACTATCTCTATAACTATATGTGCATTATTTTTTACGTAATCTGATTATTAAAGAAATGTAGCAAGAGGTGTTTCTCTAATTTGTTTATTCATGCTTCAGGTTTGTTTAAGCAGTGAAATTGTGTTGATGGATGCAAAAATTATGCACGGTTCATCTCCCTAAATAATATGCGAACAAGAAAGTGCTGTGCATTAATATCTAGACATAAGCAAAGCAGATTTTAATGTAATATGAATGATCGAAGATGACGTAGAACTTTCACTAAGCTCGATAGTCGATAGTCAACTTTCACATCACAAGTAATGAAATAATGATGGCATTAATAGCTTTTGAGAACATTAAGTTGTTGAATTATGTATCTTAAAAAGCTAATCTCGATAACTCATTTTTTCAGTTACAGTTAGTTCTTCTGTAACTTTCTTCGTAAAGAAAACTTTTGTTAGTTTTCAACATATACCATGGAAAACGATGCTGTATCATTTATATGTAAGAAAAACCATGTTTCGTAATACGAAACACTTATTAAAAAAACATTCTATGAAGTAGTTTTTAAATTTGTCCAAGTAGAGCTTGTAACACTTGAAGAATACGAGCAGTTGTACCAAAACGTAAATCAATAATTACCTACTTTTTACCATAATTTACCTATTTCATACTCTTTGATTTAGTTTGCATGGCTGTTCACACATATTGTTACTTACTTAAATTGCTTTGCTTACTTTACACTTTAAGGTAAACGTCCCAGTAACCGTTAAGTTTTGAACTTCACCAACTTTGCTGGTATGCTATGCTAACACTAGAAGTCTTACAAAAAAAATAATTACATGACTAGAGAGACAATTTAAGCTAGTTTTATTGTAATATACTTTTTTAATTTTATTTTGAATTTTCTTTAACAAAGATAGAAAGATAATAAAAAAAGGGCTAGTTGTACCAGTACCCGGTAGATTTGTACTAGTAATCGTTAAATTGTCCCAGAATCCGGTAATTTTCAACGCAAATTTGAACTCTACTGGCTTACGATAAGGATCACAGAAATACGATTTTTGCGTTTCTGTGTAAAATATATAAAGAAGGGCAAAGAAAAAAACTTCTTTCTTTTTTTTATGTAATTAGATAAATAAAATTATAAGCAATAGTTGACATCACGAATTTGTTTCTATTTGAAGAAAACAATAATTTTGGTTTCACCTTTAGATGTAACCGTTACAATGGCGCAGTCTATAGAATAGCGGCCGCGTAATTTATCATCTAACGACGACCGTGGGATACCGTACTGCCTGGTTGTCGCTGAAATGGAGGCACTGCCTCCGTGGTAAAGGCCACGAAGATATGGTCTTCTGCCTATCAGTTATGGCTGTCTGAAAAAAAAAACTTCTAAATTCATATCAATAGGAAATCCCACTGTGGATTAGCAGCGGCGAGGGAGTGTCTGACTTTTCCTTCGCAGGCCTTTTATGTACCAGGGCCGCGGTAACTCTTTCGAACAATCAGCCCCGGCAGGCCTTGGACCTGCTGGGCCCCGCTGGGGTTTGCTGACGTCAGATACTTCATCACTCGCTGAACGCCGATGGGAACCCCTTCCACCGTGACGACAGTGAAGGGGAAGGTGGGCCATCCCGAGACCCATGAAAGCATATGGCCTCGGACTTGTGCAAGGCCACCTCCAGTCCCAGCAGCTGGATCCTTTCGACCGCCTCCTGGTGCGACCTCTTTTGTGCCAGTACCAACGTGTCGTCAGCATACTACACTGACGCTGCTTGGGAGGTCGGCACGCAGCACCCAGTCATAGCCGATGTTCCACAAGAGCGGCCCCAGAACCGATCCCTAGATCCCGCCAAGACTACCATCCCCCCCTCCCGGGAAACAGCGTCCCCCGTTGTAAGAGCGCTCACGTGCACGATGGCGTCCATCGTTGAGAGTCCCTTGCGGAAACCATGTTGGTGGACCACTAACATGGTTGGTGGACACCAGCAAGGTTCGGCCCTGTCCCCCCAAGAAGTTTTACGAGGCGAATTGCAATGACTATGTCAAACAGCTTGCCCATCTCGTCGAGCACCACAATGGGCCGGTATGCGGACGGAGAGTCCGCGCCCCGGCTTCCGAATGAAGACCAATTTCCCTGTCTTCCAACTAAGTGGGAACTGGCCCCTCTCCAAACATGCGCTGACCAGGCAAGCCATCAGGCCTTGGGGCGATATTTTTGGTTTTCAGCCTGGCTACCGCCACTCTCAGGTCCACCCCAGTCACCTCGGGGATATCGTCGTCTTCGGGTGTGTGGTCCAGTGTTCCCCGCACGATGGGAACAGATCGCTAACCTCCTGCTCCACCATCGAAGACTCTAAGTCAGCGGGGGGCCCATGGGTGGAGCTTGCCCCGCACCATTTTCGATGGGCGCCCCCACGGATCTCTGTCCAGAATACCCAGCAACTCCGCATTGGCCTATATCCCTCGTATAGCTCTACTTCCCTGGCCTCCGCATCCGGAGGGCGGATGCGAACGACGAACGCCTCTCGAAGAGACGCCAGCTCGCTAGACTACCAGTACATCTGGCGTCGGGCGCGTCCTGGCAGGACTCGGGGCATGGCCATGTCGCAGATCGGCCATCGGCCATCCGCTGTGCGAGCAATATGGCCTGCCCATTGCCACTTCAACTTGCAAATCCGGTGGGCTATATCGGTGACTTTAGTTCGTCTACTGATCTCCTCATTTCGGATTCGATCACGTAGAGAAACCCCGAGCATAGCCCTCTCCATAGCTCGTTGAGCGACTTTGAGCTTTGAGATGAGGCCGATAGTGAAAGACCACGTTTCGGTGCCGTAAGTCATCACTGGTAACACACACTGATTGAAGACTTTCGTCTTGAGGCACTGAGGTATGTCGGACGAAAAGATATTGCGTAGTTTCCGAACGCTGCCCAGCCGAGTTGGATTCGGCGGTTGACCTCTTTCTCGAAGTTGGACCTACCTAATTGGACTACTTGTCCTAGGTAGATATATGAGTCAACAACTTCGAGTACCGAGCTTCCAACTGAGACTGGGGTGGGCTCATCATGGACATTTGACAATTTTCGTCTTGTCCATGTTCATTTTCAGGCCCACCCGTTGTGAAACTCGGTCGAGGCCTCGAGCATCATACTGAGTTCCTCCATCGACTTTGCCATGACTACGATGTCATCGGCAAACCGAAGGCTTTCCATTCCAGGAGCTTGAAGGCGTCTTCCATTGCGGCGGTAAACAGTTTCGGGGAGATAACGTCCCCCTGTCTTACGCCTCTTCTCAATGGAATCGGCTTCGTGCTATGCTCCTGTACCCGGACCGACATGGTGGCGTTATTATACAAACGCTTCAACACCTCGATGTACCGATAGTCAATATGGCATTGTTGGAGTGACTCAAGTACCGCCCATGTTTCCACCGAATCGAAGGCTTTCTCATAGTCCACAAACGCTAAGCATAATGGCAAGTTATACTCCTCGGTCTTCTGTATAACTTGCCGCAGCGTATGTTTATGGTACTATAGCCTCTTCGGAAACCGCCTTATTCGGGAGGCTGGAAGTCATCAAGCCTGTGTTCGAGACGGTTGGTGATAACCCTTGAAAACAGCTTTTAAACATGGCTTAGAAGTGTGATGGGTCTGTAGTTCTTCAATAGGCTGTCATATAAAAACTTACTTTAAAAATATTTCTTGTGACTGCAACCGGTGAAATAGGTAATTAATAAATAAAATATAATACTGAAATTTGTATACATATATGTAAAATATTTACACAATACAAGATACTTACTATAGAATTACAAGTGTGAAAGAAACTGACAACTTTCGATTTCAATGTTTTGTCGCCTGAAACCTGAAAAAACGTGAGGTATGCCATGGATTTCTGACTCTGAGGGTCCGTTAGGGCAGTATAATTAAAAATAATGCCTCAAATGTCGGAAACACGGTGATAAATTACTAAATCAAGAGTTTATATGATAGAAATTACACATACAAACAAAATTGTAGTGAATCGAAGGAAAAGAGAACTTAACAAAAGGCAATAAGGACGATATCGGGTTTTGCATGCAACTTATAATGCAAGTCCCAATATCCGGCATTATATTCGACGGTTCCAAAGGAAAATGAGACTTATTTCAAGGTATTAAGTACACAATAACGGGTTTCGGTACAACGTCTGCTACCGGGTTCATCGTGTACCAATAACCGGTAAAAAAACTACGATTTTAACGGGTACTGGGTCAAGTAGGGGTTTGTTGGTACCAATAGATGTGAACGGCAAAAAAAAATATTTCTCAGTTAGATTCAGCACAATTTATAGGTTACATCGAAAAATAATATATTTAAATATTTGCAAAAATTAACACTCTTACGTTAAAGTTATCCGTCTCAGAATGGCTAGCTCATCAATGCGACGTGGTAGCTTCGGAGTTCACTGTCTGAACTTTAATTTTTCACATAACAAACTTTTATCACCGTATATTTTCGAAGATATTAAACTTATTGGACAATATTGCGTTTATAATAGTACAAAATATTACTGAAAAGGTAGTGCCATACGCAAACTTTACTTAATTGTTGGTAATTAAATGCAATAAGCAAAAAACTGACTTTTAACGGGTACTGGTACCTTAACGGAAATAGGTGCTTTTCCCTTACTGAGTACTTAAAGGTACTAACTTAAGTAAATTCACAGTATCCGCATACTTATGTGAAAAATACATTAATAACAGTTGAAGGAAGTCAATATTTGACGACTAAACAAACTAAGTATATAATTAACGGTGTTTAAAAATAACGTGGGACTAATTAATTGGCTATTAGCCATATAGACGTGACATGTGTAATTTTATTCAGTGTGAAATACAATACACTACTGAGGAATTAGGGTCTCTGAACTGCAATGATTAAGTAGCTATAGTAACTCTCACACAAAAGTAACGTTGTGTCTTAGTGGCTAAAGCACCAGGCAGGACTATAATATAAGCAAGCGTGGTGATTATCCTTCTCTGTGTGAGAGGAAGCATGTGCCTAGCAGTGAGACGATAAACAGGATGTGATGGTACAGACGTAGGTTCATGCTTAGAATTTTCTAGCGAGGTAAATAACTAAATCTTACATGCACATAAATATGACTATTTATATTTGTAAAAATATGTGTTAATAAACATTTGTAAACGTAAACAAGACATTAGAGGTCAAGTTCAAGGTTTTTGATTAATTTATCATGCTTTTGTTAGACACCTATCAGTTAACAACATTTTGTAATAACAATACATGACTGAAATATTCTTACTACTAAATCATATTGGTATGTGCATAAATAAATTGTTCAAATAGTTATATCCAAATGCTTTTTTGACTATAGGCAGATGTTTACATGCTACTGACAAATAACAGGTATCCCACAAGGTTGTTATCTATACTAATATTATAAAGCTGAAGAGTTTGTTTGTTTGAACGCGATTTGTTCGCGCGAACGTCCGATTTGAAAAATTCTTTCAGTGTTAAATGGCCCATTTATCGAGGAAGGCTATAGGCTACTTTTTATCCCGGTACGGGAAGTAGTTCCCACGGGATGCGGGTGAAACCGCTGGCAGAAGCTAGTTATAAATAATGTGGTAGCCAACCATTGGCGAAGCATAATATAATAAAATAATATTGTCTCAGGCGCTAATGTGCTAACGAGAAAAGAACATATTGGTACCTACTTCACACGATGATTTATGTACACAAACCTTATTTTAACCATGTCTTTTCCGAAAGTCTGAAATGTTTATAACATTATGGATACAAAAACCGATTCAGTTTGAAAAAAACTGGACATCGATAAATTCAAAATAAAAGGAATAAGAAAAAGATAAATTCAAAAGATCAAGGTCTTTAACAATCCAAAATGCAAATAAGGAAACGAAAAACAGGCTCGTATGACGTAGATTAAAAACAAAAAACTATAAACACAAAATATATGTATAAAATTTTGAATCGAACACTGCATCAACTTGTATGTTGTAGGGTATGTAATAATGATTAGACTCAGGACTTTTCAGGTTATCTAACAAGAAATAAAGGTTTATAAATTGGTCAAATTACAATGCTTTTACAACTTAAAAGCTTTTCAGGCGTCAGCTTTTATTAAAAGATCGGAATCTGAAAGCTCTCCCTTCCTCCTCATTTGTCAAAGACACATTGCAGTAACCAAGCGGATAGTCCAAATAATACTTAATGACAACAGAAATATTTTAAAGAAACATCCTCTAATACTTACTTCTCAAAAACTAAAAGCACGTGCGAGTGCTCGTACCAAGACATTATTATGCAACTTGAATAATATTTATACGTACGTCGTGTATATTCGTGCAGAATACAATAATGCTGTCGAAGAGATGACATTCGAAGCTGCAGGCTGTTGACACTCTTTGGAGGTGGTTATGTCAATACGAACACGTAAATGGACAATATTTTGTCTGTACAGGCCTGTCTGACGAATTCTTATACTTAGCATTTATTGGCCCCAGTGGTAGGATAGCGTTTTACTGTCGGTTCAACCATTGCCAAACTTCTGAAAAACCTTCATAATATCTTCAGCATAACTCATTCTGTATATTCTGTTCTACGGATGCATTGAAGGACTGTCAAAACTTTCTCCAATGCAACGTTACTCGCTCAAACCAATTATAACACCTGTGTGAGACTGAGAAATTAGGTATAAGGCGACTGTAAACGTTTACAGTTACGACTACAACCTTGAATATGCAATATTTACAAAACATACCTATACATATTTTCTGTCTATTCACTAATACATAAACCAAACATAAACAGAGTGTGTTTATTTTACTCTGTATAACGGAAAAAGGAAAGGTATGTCTGAATCGATTGTATAACCATCAATACATTATCTACTTTTGATAATACTTGATTAAGAAAACGTGCTTTGCAGTGTTGCCATCAAACACAACAGATAAGTAATAATTATGAAAGATAACATTCAATTTGTTTCGATTTCGCTTTCTTTGAACTTGGCATTATGTGGTTATCGAAGGTCATTGACATTCACTTTCATTTGGTGATTACGTTCCTATTGAATAGAGGTAGGTACCTAGTATACGTTTGAACGTGAGCCGTTTATATTCGACTCTCTGTCATCCTCTACGCCCTACGGTGTTCGACCAACAGTTAACCACGAAGCTGTCCTGATTCTCAAATCATAATATTTAAGTTAGCGAATAGGTCTTTGCAACACAAATGTCAATAATTCCTCTAGAGGTATGTGGAAAAGCCGTGGGTTTATATTTCTGATACGTTACGGGGATATTCGAGTTTCATGAAAATAATTAAATTAATAAAGGAATATTGGGAAAAACGATTAAAGTTCAAAACGTCTTTACTTTAATATTATAGAACGAAGGGGAAACTACTGATTGGTACTTATTTTTCTTAAATCTTGATCTGACATCAAACAGACCTTCTGTTTGACAATCATAGTTAAATAATGCAGCTCAATGTCTGATTATTTCATATGAAACCAAAAACACATTTAAAAAAGCCCCTAACTATTTTTGGAACGAATTCTTTATTATTTTACATAATGATTTGTTTTCTATATTTAGCAAGAGCAAATACTTACCTGTCTATAATTTACGATCATAAAATGGTATTTGAGAAGTTGCTCAATAACTTCGAGAGATTTTACTTCTCTGTAGAGATCTTACTGCAAAAACTTTCCAATTTCACTAATTTTAATTTAATTTCATAATCTTATCTTTTTTTAAATCAGTTATAAACTAAGATATTCACGAATTTACCTGACCGTCCTCTACACCTGATAACATTATGATTTTTAAATCGTTTAAGCTAACATAAATATTTAATTCTTGTTAAGGAGCAGTTTTTTTTAATTGTTTTGAATTTTCAATTTAGCGAACAGTGCACTGTTTAAATTAGTGTAGTGTTATTTCGAAAAAAGTAATTAAAATCTTGGCCGATAGTACATAGACGTAAAGCTAAAACCTGACTATCTGTTTCAAAACTAGTATTTATAATTAGGTAAGTATACCTCTATTTATGTAAGTATAAGAATTTGACATTCATTTCACATTAGAACTCGCTTAGAAACAATTAGCTTATTCTAATGTATTTCTAGATAAAATCTAGCAACTTGAAAAAATCTGCAATATCTTTAATATTCTTGTATCAAGACTCCAATGGACTCTATTCACAAGATC
Source organism: Helicoverpa assulta (assembly GCA_963856015.1). Lineage (NCBI taxonomy): Eukaryota > Metazoa > Arthropoda > Insecta > Lepidoptera > Noctuidae > Helicoverpa > Helicoverpa assulta. Next base: position 5,721,723 of record CAWLCW010000008.1, read on the forward strand.
TGCCCAATCATCTTATAATGTAGCTATGGAAGTGCCATGGCCGACAATTCTAACAATATAATAGGAGAAACCTAGTATTTTTCCATTTCGCAAATCATGAAGTCCTTTTTAACCAACTTCTCAAAAAGGAGGAGGTTCTCAATTTATCGGTATCTTTTAAATCTTAAAATGATTGTTGATAGATAGATGGAGTGGATGAATCAGTGCACAGCTTCAGATATTTGATTTGCTTGAAAATAAAATATTATGCAGAATTCCTTAATCTACTATTGTGTGCTAGGCTAATATATGCATAAGCTAAAATTGGTTTATTAGGTACCTACTCAACATTTCCGGGCCGACTAAGATCTAATATTTATTTTCGACAACATTTTGAGAACTACGCAGAAGAAGTCTGAACTGAACTTCGTTTGTACAACGGTTTTCCGGAACCTTCCAAAGTAGGTACTTATTTAATATACTGAGAATACAATTTTTGCAATGTTTTTATTTTCATCATAAATGAGCTAAGTTTGTTAGGTAATTAAAAACATAAACATCTTATTAACAAACGTGGAATAAAGTTATTCCAAACCTATAAAAATAAATGTGTATTTCTTTGTTATTCCTGGTGTAATTTTAATCCTTGTTATTTTGTATGTCTCCAAAAAACCACGATTTTTGGAGGACAACGGTAGGGCCGAAGCCCTTTACAGACAAGTTTAATGAAATAGTGACACAAAACCGACGATTATCCCTGCATACACTATAGAAATGTACCCAATCCCCAGTTCAGTGCTAAACTATCCTTGTTTTCTATTAAGACTACAAAATACTAAAGATATAGTAAGCACAAGAATATGAGATGCCAGCTACACGTAGCAAATGCTACGCACGTTGATTGCGAAAACTGTAGCCACAATTATGCGGTAAAAATTCTGACGGACGCACACAATGTATGCAATAGTTTTATTTGAAACAATGGTAGCATAATCGCGATAACAACCCATGACCCATACACATAGTTTAATTTATTACACCCTGAGATTATACCATTAATTTTCCATGTTCCGGATTTGTGTAAACTGTGTAAAGTATGAAAATACGTTTAGTATTGTTGATTTGTTTTTTGTGGAAGGACGTTTGTATTTAGAAGCTTTGTTGCTGGTAATTTTAAATGTGGAATAACGAATTGTGTTACAGACTTTTTGTTAATAAGTGAGATTTATAAAAATTGTTTTCCTTTTATTTATAAATGGTGCTTGTTGTTTTTCATAGTCACTGTAATAAATACATAGGTCGGTTCTGCCAGATTACGTATGTCATAATAGATACTTGATATTCATATTCAAACACGTTGATTTCTTCTGATAAGCATTACGATTGAATTTTACATAAGCATTTGATAAAAATCAGAGATAATACATACGACCGGTGCATGTTACGTGTTATAATTAACTCATACATTACTGATATTTTCTTATCTATGACGGTAATAATTCTAGTACCTAATAGTTAAACAGACCTTCATAGAAATGACATTGATTTTATTTTATCTGTTCCAAACATAAAATATTAACTTATGCAGTTAGAGTTCATTAACAATCATCGCTTAATACTATTTATAAGTTCTGAGTGTTATTTAAGCCCCATTATTTTAGACATACCATACAAAACAAGAATCAATGAAGCATCGCTAATATTAGACATAGAGCAGGTATATATCCAGTAACAATTCACAAAGGTGCAATCACAAAGAATTGCACATTTCACACACGAAGACAGTAGAGTCACAAATGTATGTTTACAATGATGTTTCACAAAACCACAATCGACGGGTCATGAGTTCATTTAAACAATGTAGAATACAACTACATAGGTAGGTACACACATACATAGGCAGACAAAGGTTGCCTGTAAAATATACAACAATACATATACGTAACCGCAGTCGCTTCTTCCGCATTTACTGTCATTACGAAATCAACGGCCTAGCGTTTTCCCAACTATGTTGGGTTCGGCTTCGGCTGCAGCTCTGCGTACCAGTGTTTTACATGGAGCGTCTGCCCATCTGACCTCCTCAACCCAGTTACCCGGGCCACCGGATACCCCTTGGTTGTCAAATATCATTATGAAATGCGGTAAACAAATCATATCATCACATAATGAGTGTAAGGTGCACTAGTATTGTCATGTGTGATGCAAGATGCAAGTTATCTGTGTTGCATCACACGCAATAGTAAATGAGACAGTTACGGCATTCGATTCATAACTCATCATCATCCTAGCGTTGTCCCGGTTGCCCTTCCGGGCCCGGGGTCCGCTTTCCTGCTTCTTCTCCTCCACTTCGCTCGGTCTTCGGCATCCCTGGTGGTTAGTCCATTGGCACGCATGTCATCCCTTACGACGTCAAGCCAGCATTTCCTGGGTCTACCCAGTCTGCCCCGGCCGGGCGGAGGCGCCATGGCTAGACATTTGTTCCCCACGTAAGTGGCCGGTTTCCGTAAAACGTGTCCGTACCAGCGTAAGCGACACTCTTGCAGTTTGTCTGCAATGTCACGGACATGAAGGCTGCCGCGGATGCGCGAGTTCCTAACGCGGTCTTTCCGCGTAACTCCACACATCCAGCGCAGCATTTTCATCTCCGTGACCCGCAGCTCCTGCTTGTGCCGCTCAAGCACAGGCCACGCTTCACTGCCATACAAAAGGACAGGCCTAATGATGGATTTATAGACCTGTCCCTTCAGCTTAACCGGCATTTTAGGGTCACAAATGACACCAGACACCTCACGCCACTTGGCCCATGCCGCCGAAATTCGTGCCCTGACGTCGCAATCGATGCCACCAGACGCGTGAAGGACAGATCCCAAGTACCTGACCTGGTCCGTCTGCTCAACCATGTTACCGTCTATGCAGACGGAGGTGGGATCTGTCGAGTTGCAGGCCACGTACTCAGTCTTCCCCACATTCAGCTGCAGACCGCCGTTCTCGAGTGACTCCTTCCACATGTTAACACGCTGCACCAACCGTCCCTTGTCCGCGTCTGCCAGCGCGATGTCGTCAGCATACATGAGCAACCACGGGGGCTGCTCATGCGCATCTCGGATGCTTTCGGACAATGAGTCCAGTATCACGCTGAACAGAAACGGACTAAGGACGGAGCCCTGGTGTACTCCAACGGTAACAGGGAAGGGTGTAGTGTCACCAACAGCGGTCCGAACCACTGAATCGGAATCCCGGTACATGTCTCGGATAATGTCAACATAGACTTCTGGCACCCCTTTGGACCGCAGCGCCCACGGGATCATCATGCGAGGAACACAGTCGAAGGCCTTCTGCATGTCCAGAAAAAGGAAATGCAGAGGTGTGTTCTTCGCCCTGTGTTTCTCCATCACGATCCTTAGGGCGAAAACAGGGCATTCGATTCATAACTATTGGGTATAAATGCGACAAAGTAACATGTTTGACAGTTCAGGGGCCCGATTCTCCTAATTTTACTTAAACGACATACGATTCACATTCGACTGCGATCCAATCACGACTCGATTACGATTGAAGCGTATGTGGCATTCCGCTATTTTTTCTTTGAAATAAACGTTTTTATCATTTTTGTCATTCAATAATGAATCATTTTGTCTGCAAATGATTTACGATTGCAATATGATTGTAGAGCAAACTACCATATAGACCAAAATCACCAAAATAGCAGACCAATCGCAAACCAATCGAATGTCGTTGGAATACGATTGGTCTTATATTAGTAGCAGAATGCCCGATATGGTTAAAACTGCTATTGCGATCATATTGCGATTCGATTTCTATTCAATTTTGACATTATTAACTTAGGAGAATCGGGCCCCTGTAAGTATGAAGCGCCTACCTGTCAAAAATTGTTGACCGTATGGTAGGTAAGAAAAGCAGGTGCACTTCTGAACCTCACGGGCTTATCAATTTTTTAATGAATTTCAGAAGTAGTGAATACAGAAGTATTTTTCCTAGAAATAAGCGCTTTATTTAGCCTAAGAGAACCTTCTAACAACAAAGAATCAGCCCAGTCGTGTTAACGATGACAAAACAAACAGTCGGATCAATCGATAGAACGGTTAGGTACGTTTCGGATCAACGCCCATTTTTCATATGCATTACTAACAGACAGTTACATTTTATTTATTTGCATATATAAATCTTTGATTATGCATGGATGACATCCGTCGTGTATTATTTGTTAATCAAACAATTTTGTTTGTTTCAGGTGGCAAGAAAATAGAGCTGTAACAGAAAATGGACTTTAAAAACTTATAAAATAACGTTCAATTTAAAACATCGAATCAAGAAAAGTAGTGAAAATGTCGAATGTCGAGATGGTAGTCGACAACAATATGAACAAGACTGACTTCGGGAACCACAAGTTTGAGGTAAATGAGCCTTTCAGTTTATTTAAGTATTCCTTTCAGTTCAGGTATTTTATCCTTCTAGATAACTCTAAGATTCTATTGACGGTTTTGGCGACACACGATATTTTTTGATTTAACGAGTTTTCGCAATAAAATCATTCGAATCTTTGTATCGCTCCCGCCTCGCAACACAACAGACCCGCAACATAACTAAAATGATAAAATCTGACTTTATATAGCTCCATACAGATTTGCGAGCCTACTTTATATGTAGACAGAAAAACTATCGTCGTAGCGTCAGCAAAGGTCTTTTTTGAAAGCTTTCTGAAAAATCTTCTGGTTTCATGTGCAAATGAATTTCACCCCTAGGGTGACTGACGTTTTTGGGAGATTTTAAATGCGAGATGTAATTTTAAATTTTAATTCAATCAATTTTTCTATATTAATTTTAGAAGACTTCACATGTGTGTATTAATTAATTACTCAGTATTTAATTAATGCTATAGGTAGTTAGTATGAAGCCCCACCCATCCATGGACGAGCTATTTAAAAACGAGTTGTTATCATGGTAAATAGACAAATGGAAGTTGCACCATAAAGCATATTTTTTGCAACTCGGTACGAGTTCTACTAATTAATTCCGTTTTTATCTTATCTTAAAAACATAGCTACTTCATATATAGTTTTTTTAATAATTTCGTGCGTCATATTCGTGTTTTTTAAGATGAGTTATCTTATATATAAAATTCTCGTGTCACAGTTTTCGTTCCCATACTCCTCCGAAACGGCTTGACCGATTCTCATGAAATTTTGTGAGCGTATTGAATAGGTCTGAGAATCGGCCAACATCTATTTTTCATCCCCCTAAATGTTAGGGGTAGTCCACCCCTGATTCCCGGGACGGGAGTGATTAGACAAAAACCAACCTACGGAATGCCGCAGAACCACAAAAGTAAAGTACTAGGACAGCAGAATTTACCGGAGTATAAGTATACCAATAACGAAATTTCGATGCAACTGCTCACCATGTACCAGGGTAGCATAACTTATATGAGTATACCAATACCGAGTGTAGACGCTACTGCTCACCATGTACCAGGGCGGCAAAAAATACACCGGGACGCGGGTGAAACCGCGGGGAACGGCTAGTTTCTTATAAAATTAAGAATTAATTAACTTTTGGCAAATATGTATAGGTTGTAGTGTCAGTTTCACTCGAATCGTTTTTTTTACGTAATTTTGGAAATTGACATTTTATTCAAAATATTATTTTCTGACAAGGAAATACTTAAGTTCAAGGCACAAAATCATATGCCTCATAAATCACAAAAGACTTGAGAATGTGGTTATTTATTAACAAGACCTTTTTTTAAAAAAAGTTGCTAACATAATGAGTACGTAAGATGCCTTTTTAAAAATTTGACAATATTTACGAATCGTTTTAATATTTAGGCCTAAATTCACAGAGAACGTTAACATCCGTTTTTCTTAAAACAACTGTTTGCTTTGAAAATTGAACGTGAAAATTCATGGTTTTATGAAAACTGACATTCATGTGGGTACGTTGTCGCTGATCAAGTATATTATTGAAGAAACGAGTTATGCTTGATATTGATATGAATGAATTATTGTTGTTCATCATTAAGTACCTACCTACCTTTATTCAATGGTTATATGATGTATCTAAGGTCGTCCGGTCAACCTGTATAGAAAGGACATTGGGCAGATTGGTATACCCCACCAATAGCGATGTCATACATATCATTGGATAGGCCTTTTTATGTAGAACAACATTTACTATGACAGCTTTGCTGAAATGTTTGTCCGTTCTGAGATATAGATCAAAAACTGTGCAAAAGTTAAACTACAGTTAACTTAATAATCTATTGATATCTCAAGTTTTTAGAGGAAAAACTAAGTTCCACTAAGTGTAAGTCTCCTGAGTCCTACCTGCTGTGCCCGTTAGGGTCCATAATGTTTACTATTATTTAGCATTTCAACCTTATACTGTACCAACTGGATATTGGGCATAATGATAAACCCCACCAATAACAAAGTCATACATATCGATGGATAGGTCTTTTTAACTGGAACAACATTTACTATGACTGCTTTGTTCTGTTGTTTGTCCGTTCTGAGATATGGCTAAAAAACAATGCTAATAAACACTGTAATCTGGTTTTCTTTGAAAAATAACACCAATGTCTTTCTTTTTTAATTTTTTCATAATCATTTTGTAAGTCGTGGTGGCCTTGTCGGTAAAGAACCAACTTCTCAGGTTCGATTCCAGGTCAGTCAAGTACCAATGCAACCTTTCTAAGTTTGTATGTACTGTCTACCTAAGTATATCTTGGACACCAGTGACTGTGTTTCGGAGGGCACGTTAAACTGTAGGTTCCGGCTGTCATTGAACATCCTTGGCTGTCATTGCGGGTAGTCATAATTCAGAAAGTCTGACACCAGTCTAACCAAGAGGTATTGAATTGCCCGGGTAGCTGGGTTGAGGAGGTCAGATAGGCAGTCACTCCTTGTAAAACACTCAGATGCATTCGGTTAAACTAAAAGCCGGTCGAATCAATATTTTTTTATGTACTTTTGAATGAGAAAGATGTAATGATCATGAGAAAGAGAAACTCTTGTCTGAGTAACAGCCACATGTGTCGATGGATCATAAGGATCATAAGCAAATGCTTGGTGTGGTCGGTCCATGGTCGTGCATGGGTAACAACAGAAGACAAAGAGACTGGCAACCAATCTTACCAAGAGGTATCGAGTTGCCCAGATTACTGGGGTAAGGAGATCAGATAGGCAATTACATCCGATTAGACTGGAAGCCGACCGCAAGATAGCTGGGAAAAGGCTAATAAAAATTATATTGAATTATTTAAATGTCCAATGTAACGTATGAACGAAATGTGGATATTATACTTATATTCATATCGTCTATTTCATTCCGCAACATAAGGTGGAAAGTATTAGGTGGAACTGCTAAATATAGTAACAAATGCAGACTCACAGCAGGTACTTAGTACATCGAAGACATACATAGATTTTCCTTTAAATACTTAATCTGCATTAATTTTAAGCTTGTATTTTGACCTGGAATCGAACCCGCGCACTTGAGAGGTTGGTTCTTTACCGACAAGGCCACCACGACTTACAAAATGATTATGAAAAAATTAAAAAAGAAAGACATTGGTGTTATTTTTCAAAGAAAACCAGATTACAGTGTTGATTAGCATTGTTTTTTAGCCATATCTCAGAACGGACAAACAATAGAAAAAAGCTGTCACAGTAAATGTTGTTCCAGTTAAAAAGACCTATCCCTCGATATGTATGACTTTGTTATTGGTGGGGTTTATCATTATGCACAATATCCAGTTGGTACAGTATAAGGTTGAAATGTTAAATAATAGTAATAATTATGGAGCCTAACGGGCACAGCAGGTAGGACTCAGGAGACTTACACTTGGTGGAACTTAGTTTTTTTCCTCTAAAAACTTGAGATATCAATAGATTATTAAGTTAACTGTAGTTTAACTTTTGCACAGTTTTTGATCTATATCTCAGAACGGACAAACATTTCAGCAAAGCTGTCATAGTAAATGTTGTTCTACATAAAAAGGCCTATCCAATGATATGTATGACATCGCTATTGGTGGGGTATACCAGGTCCCATATATTTGTGCCCATTGTCCTTTTAGCACCTAGGTACTTAGGTACGTGTTGTTTTGGTTAAACACCGACTCTGTGGCGCAGGTACTTTGTGGGTTTTGTACAAAATATAAGAAGACATGAAAAATAAAGATATGTTGGTATTTTCCTGTTGGTCCTGTGGACAGGTGCAGGCGCACAGGTGTTTGGTTCTTCAGGAAAACCCACGGAAAGCCATTCTCTATGTCGCTTACCTACTTAGCCGATTGACGACTCTTTTTCTTTTTAAACTATAAAAACAACTTAAAAATACAACCTTTTGTTGGTATTAACAATTCTGTACAAAAACGAAAGCAAAAAACAACAAATTGAAACAAAGTGCCATTTAGGTATTACGAGATGCATTAATTATAAATAGATTTGGTAAATAGGTATGGCTACCTATCTAAGTGGAGACATAATATTATTAAAGGTTGTAGGTACAGATATTAAGTAACTAACCTCCCCACTCAGAGACATTTAATGATTACTTAGGTCACTCCTTAGTGACGGAATGTCATACAAATCCTTCACTAAGGAATGGCTTAAGTAACCATTAAATGTCTCTGAGTGGGGAGGTAAAGTCTTTTTTTTTTGGTTATCTCACAAATCTTAATGACATTAAAATTAAAACTTGTTTTTGGCAGACTAATTTATCTTAAGTTTGCTTTAAATATTTCTCTGAATCAAGGTTCAAAGTTAACACTGTTCTTAATTGAGAGTTACCTTGAAAAGTTATCCAACAAGATTGCCAGTTACCCATATTCAAAAAAGAGGTTTCTTTAACGTTTACAAAATTAAAGCTATTTAGTCCCTGAAAAGTAGAAACAATTAATTTAGCACATCGGAGTTTAAGGAAAAACATGTTCAAAATCCAAATTCCAAACGTTATGTCAAAATTGTTATTCACTATTGTTTACCTTATATCATAAAACTACGTCAAAGTAGTTTTTCTTATGCAGGCACCAGGTACGGGGTTATTAAGATCATAATTCTATTATTCATTAGTGTTTTCCGGTTTTAAGTCGCAGTGTTCGTAAGACTCGCGTAGTTACAGGTTGCAAATTATTGTAGAGATAATTCTGTAAGAAAGAGACTGAGAGTTTTTAGGTTTTTGTGTGCATTCAATGTGTTGTTTTGTTTTATACTTACGTATACAAACAAACGGTGTACATTTTCCCTTTCATTTTAGGTAAGTATGTTTAGTAGTTTCTAAGGTCAGTTCTGACGATTGTGTAGTAACCCAATTTTTGGTTGTTTTCTCAATTAATTGCCCTCGTGTCTGGGGGATAAGGGTAACGGAATTTAATGTTATAAAATTTAATGCTGTAGTCTCAGGAACTATAGCCCGTTTATCAAGGGAAGACATTGGCTTTTACTTTTTATCCGAGATTCACCGGGACACAAATAAATACGAAAGCTGGTCTTTAGCATAAAAACTACAAGACATAGGTACTGTATACTCAAGATCTCCCAAGCATTATTTATTACTCATTCATAGTTAATTGCTTCAATTTATTATTCAACTGTAGGTACTAGTTTCTGATAAACTAAGACGGATGTGATACGCCGTAATTTAAACCGGATATTTCCATTCTAACGAAGTCAAAAACACAACATCTCAAACGGCAATTAGCACTAAAATCCTAAATTGCAAAGTCCATAAAATAATCCAGTGATAACCGGACAATCTTATCATGTACCGTAGCGTACACTCATGAATATTTTGTTTATCCGATAAACTGAGTCAGTGGCTGTCAGTCGCGTAGGCAACTGCTACACGAATTTTATTTCATTTTTCAGTTGAAGAACGGTGACGCTGACTTAGAAAAAGGAAGAAGTAGTAGTGTGAAGACTTCTTCGAATATACCTTGGAGTAAAATTGCCATCGCGATGTTAGCGTTGGGCGTCCTTGCCGGTGCGTGCGCTGTCACCTGGGTCTTCCAGGACTGGCAGACCAGTTTACAAGTATTCGCTATATTGGCTGTGGTGTACTGCATAGCATTCTACTGGAGATGGATCTACGTAGCCATCAGAACAGCGCCCAGAGATTTCTCGTAAGTGTTTATATTATTTCAAGTTTGTTTTAGTTACGACTGTGATTGTTTGAGTGGTCGGTGTGACATGTTTCATGAAAGTTTATATCAATACTTATAACAACAGAAAGATTTACCTACGTGAGATGTACGTACGAAAATACGTAGGTACCTATTTCAACGGATTTCTAAGCTGAGAAAGCGTGTCATATTTTCTCATCCGGTCTATCTACCATCCGATTCACATGGGGATTGAAAGGACCGATTTCAGACAAGTTTTCTTTTCTGTTACAGAGCTCTGTATTGCTACTTCAAAATTTTGAGGTTGACGAAGAATTTCACAAATAAGAATTGGTCGATGCCGGATATCTTCCATCAATTGGTGATCAAACATCCGAACAAAGCTTGCTTCTTGTTCGAAGATGAGACCTGGACATTCCAGCAGGTAAAAACTTATACACCTATTTGTCTTTAGTTATCTTTGGAGCTTGGGATATTCACGCGAGGTTATTCGCCGTGAATTCATTTGTTTTATAGTATCATTTCCTCGCCAAGTCAGAGTTCACGTTGCTCTGTAGTTTCTTGCCATGGGCACATTTGCTAGATAGTTGTGGAGTAAATTATTGTCCATGCCTCCTTCGTTACGTACATTTGGCGTCATTTCTTTAGTGACAATCTCAAGAATGACATCATTTTACGTGAAGTCATCAGTGGTGATTGTGATTTATCTAATATCTAATTAATCCACGTACTCAGTGGTAATAAAGTACCTAAAGTACCTATCCTATTACTAAGAACTGTGATAAGTAGCAGAAGTAAGATTAACGCCACACGCGGATTTTAATGTTAAGGAAACACGGGTCCATGCTCAGGATATATTTATCCATTATTTTATATGACGGTACCTGTATATTATCGTGATCTTAAAGCAGTGCATGCGTGCCGAGAATGAGAACACGCCAATTTCCGTCACTTGACGTTAATAACTTCCGACGGAAAGCTGTAAAAAGCCTTTCAAATATTGCTTCTGTCACTTTAACCCCGATCACATTTATAACAAGTGGGTTATATTGAACACGCCATTTTCTTTTCAGTAATGTTTTCTCACGATGTGAATTAAGACTGAACAAAATCTACCTGCAATTAGAATCGGTCATTGACCCGGAATTTTTATTTTTATTTATTTCTTAACCTTCGCAAGCTTAGTTTAAATCTTCTGTGAGGCAGGCCTTGTATGACCTGAAGTCTTTTGAACCGTAGCTCTTACGAACGTTAAACAAAGGAGGTACCTAACCCATCAGGTATTCTGGCATAAATACATTTTATTAATTACTTCTGCTTTTCAATTGCAGGTGGAAGAATTCAGCTTAAGAACATCAGCGGTCTTAAAAGCTAAAGGGGTCAAACGAGGAGACACGGTAGCCGTGATGATCGGCAACTGTCCCGAGATGCCGTCAATCTGGCTGGGAGCCACGAGGATTGGCGCAGTCTGCCCCCTCATCAACACCAACCAGACTGGCAACACCTTACTGCACTCCATCAACATCGCCAAGTGTGATGTGGTCATCTACAGCGACGAGTTCCAAACAGGTTCGTTGATTACGTAATAATTTTATTGCTATCAATATTTAATATTAAAATTTGTGACTTTGAAAAACTGGTTGTTCAAAATATGTGTCGAAAACAAGGGTCAAAGTCAACCCATTAATTATGCAGTTTTTGCTTATTAAAATGATACACTGAACGGTCTCTTATAATTTTTTACTCGTCCGGAAAATCAGTTAACGTAATGGTCCTACTCTTGAGTTGTCCCAATGTATTCTCAAAGATGTTTTCTCTTCCAGCATTCCAGGACATATCAAAAGAGATGAATCCTTCAATCAAGCTGTTCAAGTTTACCCGTCGCCCCCTCAACACGTCTCCCGATGCTGTGAGGGTGGTGGAGTCTGAAAACGACTTCACTGCAATGCTGGAGAGTACGAGCCCGGCTCCTTGGACACAATCAGATGGTGAGGGCTTCAATGGGAAACTGCTGTACATCTACACATCTGGAACCACTGGATTACCGAAAGCAGCCGTTATTTCCTCCTCACGGTACGTGAACTATGAACTATTATGATTGGATGCAATCGCTAATACAAATATGCTTCACTATGTATTTAAAGCGCCCAAATTCCATAACTAAATATTTACTATGTCAAGGCGACACCATTCATTTTGATACTCCAAATTCAATGTAAAACCAGTTCAACATTGCTTCTATAATGTATCGTTAAGACAAAGTAATGGTTTAATATGATAATCACGACCATCATTTCATTTTCAGGATGGTGTTCATGGCATCAGGCGTCCACTACCTCGGCAGTTTGCGTACGAGTGACGTCATCTACTGTCCCATGCCTCTGTACCACTCCGCCGGCGGCTGCATCACGATGGGCCAATCCTTCATATTCGGCTGCACCGTAGTCATCAGGACCAAATTCTCGGCTTCGAACTACTTCCCCGACTGCATCAAATACAATGCCACGGTGAGAGAAAGCTCGGTGAAAGTTTTACTGCACTAATGTGCCACAAAGCGCAGGCACATGCAGAGAAATCAAAACTTTATGCGCTTGCACAGGTCGATCGTTAACAATGAGTTACTGCTGAGATGCAAGAGAAAGTTTGGGATATGATGTTTAATTTTAGCTTGAGCATCATGGCGTCTTTGTTTGTGATTTCTACAATACAACACACTTCTAAAAGATCTTTAGTAAATGCTAGTTATGGTTGTAATTTCAACGAGGAAAGCTTTCACAAGTTAACTAAAACTCATTTTCTTCCAACTCTAGGCGGCCCACTACATTGGAGAGATGTGTCGCTACGTGCTGGCGACTCCACCCGCAGCCACAGACACGCAACACAAAGTGCGAACAGTCTACGGAAATGGAATGAGGCCAGCGGTAAGATTATTATGCCATTATTTCTTGCGTTACCTATGGTGAAAGTCGAAATGTCGATCGGTGGAACGGAGCAGTTGTATGGTGGTTTTTGCTATGCTGCTGTATTGAATGAATGTGACAGTATTTATGAATAATCACACTGATCATCATAAATTATTTTCGCTACTAGGATACTTTTCATTGTATGAAAGTGCGCTGAGTGCGGATAGTGCTGCACCGGAGTCTGTGGAACTACCATGGACAAATATTATAACAGTTTAAATAAAAATATTGTTTTGTTTTCAGATTTGGACAGAATTTGTTAAACGTTTCAATATCAAGAAAGTTGTTGAATTCTATGGAGCTACTGAAGGAAATGCTAATATAGGTAAGATAACACAGATTATCGATTTGCAGATACTATAAAGGAAAACTTATTTTTAGAAAAGGTCTGGTTAGTTACTAATCATCTTGGTTTCAGTTAATATTGACAACAAAACTGGAGCCATCGGTTTCGTGTCCAGAATTATACCAGCTGTGTATCCCATCGCCATTCTCAAAGTAGACCCTGAAACTGGAGAGCCGGTTAGGAACAAGAAAGGATTATGTCAGGTTAGTATAGCCTATTAATAGCCTATATCTAAAACCTCACAACAAATTGCTTTACGAACTATGTATGTAAGGTCAACTTTTGGTAAATAGAACAAGACTTTACATTACCGTATATAGGAATCTAAAATGTATCCCTCCTTCTAATATCTTTGCTACCGACGTAATCATCATCGACCTGAAGACCAATTCAAATATTTTCCATTTTCAGTTGGCAGCACCCAACGAACCAGGAGTATTTATAGGAAAAATCAAACCAAATAATCCATCCAGAGCTTTCTTGGGTTATGTGGATAAAGCTGCTTCAGACAAGAAGATTGTCAGGGACGTGTTCAATTATGGAGACTCAGCATTTATTTCAGGTTAGTTATGGTCTCATATTTTTTTTATAGGTTAAATCCATCGATTAGGTAAACCTAACTATATAGTTTGGAGTCCTGCAGAAACGGAAGACCGTTCTGCTATTTTATTTAGATATTTCTTGCATTTTCGAAGTGTTTTTCGAAGGAGGAGAGTTTCTAAATGATTCCAATTTTTAATACACCTTATGTACCTACTAAACTGCATATCTATACTAATATTATAACGAGGAAAACTTTGTTTGTTTGTTTGTTTGGTTGTAATGGATAAACTCAAAAACTACTGGACCGATTTTAAATATTCTTTCACCATTAGAAAGCTATATTATCTGCGAGTAACATAGGCTATATTTTATCCCGGTGCGGGCAGTAGCTCCCACGGGACGCGGGTGAAACCGCGGAAAAACGGCTAGTATTAATAATTTTATTGTTTTTCGCAGGGGACATCTTAACGGCTGACGAGTTCGGCTACCTGTACTTCATGGACCGAACTGGTGACACGTTCAGGTGGCGAGGAGAAAACGTATCTACTACTGAAGTGGAGTCTGCAATCTCCAGGGTCACTAACCAAAGGGATGCAGTCGTTTATGGTGTTGAGGTAAGGGCAATGATTACTGCTAGATTTGAGATATCTAAGATAATTTTTTACTTATACTTAATCTGAAAAACTGGAAGAGGTCGCTTTTAACGATAAGAACGCCCATTATGTCACCCACTTCTAAGACCAAAAATGAAAAATATCTATAATATCTATTTATTCTTGAGCAGATACCCAACACCGACGGTCGAGCAGGCATGTGCGGCATTGTAGACCCTCAGGGAACACTCGACTTGGACAAGTTAGCGAAAGACATTGCGAAAGACTTACCCAAGTACGCGAGACCCATATTCATTAGGATCATGACTAGCGTTGACATGACAGGTGAGTTATTCAGAATACCTACTAAGTAGCTATAGTTCATGATAAATAACTCATAAAGTTAAAATTGGATTTAAAGAAGATTAAATGGACTTATTTTGTTCTTACTGAAGTGAGGATTATTTGCGTATCGATATCTTTTGTTTTGTAGGCGTGTGACATTGTCAGTTGTGGAACAAAGGTCCCCGAGGGAGGGCACGTAGTATTATTATGACAAACACACACCTACTTTACAGGTGTGTTTTACAAAGCTATTACCAATATCTTTTTGCGATTTAATTATTATTTTCTTGACTGGATCTACTGATTTGGGTTACAAGACCTTGAAAATCTCTCCCTTGATAAGTAGGTGACGGGAGGAAATCATCAGCCCCAACTGCGTCCCCCAATTTTTTCTGGCCTTGAAACAGAAATAGGTAACTGATGTCATACGAATAATATTATTATCTACATATTTGGGAACAGCAATGCCACATGTATACGCATCATTAATTCTATTATTTTGTCAACAGGAACCTTCAAAATGAGGAAAGTCGATTTGCAGAAGGAAGGTTACGACCCGTCGGTAGTCAAAGATAAGCTATTTTATTTAGACCCAAAGACAGGAAAGTATACGCCTCTAGGAAATGAAGAATACGAAAAAATTTTATCGGGACAAATTAGACTGTGATTTTAATTTATTATTAATTTACTTAAAGATATTATTGTGCCTTTATTATGTGATAGAAACTGTTAAGTGCAAGTACTTGTGAGAATTAAACAACTAAGTAATCGAGGTAGGTTAAAATCATGTTAGGGATATTTTTCGTTAGGTAATTAATGACTCGATGCCAGTGTTTACTGTTTACTATATTATCTTCCTTTTTCAAAACATTGTTAGAAAAAACTATAAACAAAAGTGAATAGTTAAAGGGTATAGCGCAGCTATACGAGTATAATATACTTACATACTTACAAATATTTATAGGTACTTATAGGAGTTGATAATTACGTTTAGTAGGTAGTAGTTAAACATTCCTCACCACATATCACTAGATAGTCAGTGTGTTGTATTATTATATGATTCCAACTGTATGTCCTAGTTACGTCGTCAAGGGATTGGTAATCCTGTAACATAAGCTCAATTTTTATGCCTTTTAATGACAACAAAGGTATTGTAAGTTAGTTAAATTATATAGTTACGTAAGAAGTAATTTCTGTTAATTAAGGATACTGAGTTAATACATTCAATATAACTAGTAGATCTAGGTATTGTTTCTATTTACTAGCTGGATTATGTACACAATTTTTTGTACTTAGTGTGTAAGAAACTATATATGCTTGTATTTATGGACAAAAGGTGTATGAGTAATAAATGATTTATAAATGATTAATAAGGCAATGTTTTAATTAATATTCTATTCTCCAAAAACACTCACCCTGCTTAGTTTAAACAGCTAAAATAAAATTGGTTTTCAGCATTTCTCGCGTTCTAACAACAAAGAACCGTTTTCTAACAGAACAAAACTTTCTATTTCTATGAAGTATCAGAACGCAACTGTCAAATAATCGATTTGTGTGTGACAGTTTATCTGACAGACGTCAATAAACGACTAAAACCCGAAATTGTTTATTTCACTCATTGTACATTGCGTATTACAAAACTTTTAATTATTCAAGTTTCTTTGTGTGCCTTTGTTATTATTCAAATGTAATTTTAATTTACCACCTAATGACAGCTGGATCAGTATTGTGTACATGACCGTCGACTTTTTCTACAGGTTTTTGTGAATGAATTTCTTTAGGAATATTATTTTAGCAGTAGTTCTTGCATTGCATTCTGTTGACCTAGTTCATCAATAGTCTAGACAGTGAATGTGCTAAACAACGGTATTATGCAGTGATAAAGTCAACAAACAATAAAGGCGTACACTTGCCTGTATGCCCTATGAAAGGTTCTCGCAAACACTGCGAGTGAATTAATTGAGGAGACAGCGGGCGCGCGGCGCGCAGCACTCACCACGGTGGTTCGCCGAACCGCAGTTAGTCGCGTTTCGTTGCGAAAGGTGGTCGCGATGATGCTCGTGTTTGCCGCTATTGCGGCCGCCTGTGCCGCCGTTTGGCTCTCCCAAGGAATCCTTTGTAGTTTTGTGGCTCTTTTAATTCTTTGTGCTGTTTACGCCGGTGCATTCCATTCACGATGGTGTTACGTCGCTATAATGACCGCGCCGCGAGATATCAGGTAAGGGCTCCAAACTGGCACGTCATCGCATCGTATTTATTATTCGATAGTGTTAATACAGGAATAATACAAGCAATCATTCACTTACTTTTCTACACATTGATATAGGTAGAACAAAAATACTTGAAAGAAAAAGTTTTAGAAAAAGTTTAATTGATAACTTTGATAAGTAGTTTTGATATTTATTTCTTTACTTTCTAGAGCACTATTATCATATGTAAAGATTCTATGGATAACAAGAAAGTTTAGTAGCAAAGATCTGACTCTGCCGGACATATTTCATGATGTTGTGAAGAGACATCCGGATAAGCCCTGCTTCCTATTCCAAGACGAAGTCTGGTCCTTCAAAGAGGTTGGTATACACTTGAATTAAGTACCTACATGGTCTGTGTTTTAATCATCAAGTAGTTCTTTCTAACAATTTTTTTTTGTGTGTAGTGCTCCAGGTCATACTAATTAATGTGTACATCATTTCAAATTCACATATAGTACACATACAGGACATATTTCAACACAGTAGAAATCAAAGTAAACTAACATGATGATACATGAAACTACATTAACGTTTAAGTCAACCAAAATAATGGCATATTTGGCTGATTGCGAAAGAGAAAGTTATGTTTTATCTCATTGTGGCTCTCATGCCAAGTTGATTTCTAGTCTTTTTCAATAAGTCAGTAAAACAGTGTCTCTGTTTTCGAAGTGAAATTAAATATTCATCACATAATATTATAACATATAAAATTGTGCAAACTAAATATTCCATGATGTTGTTATTACAAACAATGAATTTTGAGGTCCGCTGATCCCCGTAGGTTAACTTGTTAACAGGTACCCTCAAGTACACTTACCTCTGTAATAATTATGCAAAAAATAACAATTAATGTTACAGAAATGTGACAGCGTGTCCTTCAGAAAACTTTAACTCATCTTTAATTAACTATTGTTTATATGCACGTTAAACTGCGTTAATGTGTTAAAAATTATAAAGACAATAAAGACTCTTTAACCTACATTACTGACCCCAATTTAAAAAAAGGTCATTAATCAATATCAAATGAAAGTTGAAAAATATTTAGTACAATGAACTGCTTTTTGAGACTGAAGTTAAAGATCAAGATATAATTATTTACTGTAATGATAGTTGTAATATTAATTCAAAACAATCATTGATAAAATTCATTTAAAAAATATCAAGTTTTAAAGTGTTTTAGCAAATGAAACAGAAGTTTATTTGCAACTTTCTTCCTGTTAACTTTTAACAATAACATCTTATTATCTATACAGATAATTTAGTTTATCTAAGACAGCTGGTACATAAAACAAGCCACTTAAGATAAGATAAGCCATGATATTATACAGACAATGGATTGGAGGTTGTCTAGGATGCCTATCCCAGATAGATACTAGTTTATTCCATAAGAATTTAAAGGCTTTCCTAAAGTCTAATAATAGTCTATTCAATATTAACTAAAACCAATAGCTGTTTATTTGTTTTAATGTAAAGTTTAGAAGTAAAGTGTAAATTGATCACATATTACCAAGAACTTAAATGTTTAGTTTGATTCATGATTCAAAATAACTCTTAGTTAAAAATGCTTGTTTTTAGGTGGAAGATTACAGCTTGAGGGTAACAGCTGTATTAAAAGAGCAGGGTATTAAGAAGGGGAATATTGTAGGTTTGTTAGTGAACAACTGCCCCCAACAACCTGCACTATGGATGGGTATAGCCCGGCTAGGCGCCGTTACGCCTCTTATTAACACGAACCAGCGCGGCAATGCTCTCATACACTCAATAAACGTCGCCAAATGTGATGCATTGATCATCTCCGAGGAGTACCAAGCCGGTAAGTCTACACCAAACAGGTTTTTTACAAACTATGCCGAAATTATAATGATAACAACATTTGGCGGTCTAGTAATCACGATACGGTTCCACCGGTTTCGTATGACGTAGGTTGGAACGTTTTTTTAGAACGTCTGATGAATAAATTGTCGGATATAAAAATTATGATAGGCACTTCAAATAATACCTGAATTGTAATTCAAAGGTCTCACGTTGCATGTTTTACATGCCTAAGTTTTTTAATAGGTCCTGGGTCCGAAGTTCTTCAAAAATTAATAAATCTCAGGTTGCCTATTTTTTGTAGACTCCACTTTTAAACGGAACTTTCGATTGAAAACTTGAAAAGTAATGTGAGATGCGTAGGTACTCCTGCGAATGACGTACTTTCTGTGTTTTTCTTGCGGCTTATTCCGGTTGTGGCAATTTATGTCCATCGTTAGCTTGTCCCACAATGGTACTTTACAAATGGATTGACGGTTATTTTCCCACTTGACTTGGAATTTAATATTTATTATACTTCCATCTAAAACAAAAAGGGCGCAATATTTTTATTTTGAAGTTGCTTGAGAATTAAGTAGGTACCACACACGAGCCCACACACTAACAAAAGTTTTGTATGGAAATTCAAGCTCGGAAACCTATATTGAAATAGTAAAAATTTCGCCTCAACTCCCCACATTATTTGGCCTTAAATTAATAGATAAATATTCATGAATATTGAACCTTGAACCTCACTCGAACAGACTAGCTAATCAGCTAATATTGACTCAGTTTACGCAATACTACTTCGCGTAAGTTTCTGACAGTTCTTATTCGACACGTGCAAGTTGCAGACATCAGGGACCTAAATATTAAAAACTTTCTCCGCATCTCTGCAGCACACTCGATACGTGCAAGAGTATCTACATAATATTTATGTACGGTACATGTTTCTGACGCGACAACCGAGATCATCGACCTACTTAATACTTATTTTATTTGCGATATGCAAACTTATTTTTTGAATATAAAATATGCAATCTTCGATTTTTAAACGAAGAAGTTTACTCGCTTGCTACTCGGTTGCTGGCCGAAAAATCGCCTGATATACAGATTTATAAGTACTCACTAGCTTCCGCCCGCGGCTTCGCCCGCGTAGCGTTCGGTTATAACGCTTTTCCAAAAGAATTCTTCAAAAGTCCGGGATAAAAACTATCCTATGTTCTTTCTCAAAGTCAACTCTATCTCTGTACCAAATTTTATTAAAATCTGTTCAGTGGTTTAGACGTAAAAGCGTAACAGACAGACAGACAGAGTTACTTTCTTTCTTTCTTTACATTTATAGGTAATATTAGTAGGAATAAAGTGACCAAAGTAAGAACAGACTATAGTTATCGGCACGGATATTGGTCTCTCGGCGGAAGAGTGGGGATCGCTTTGCGCACTGTACACATAAGGCAATAAACCAAAAAATCGCTTCTGCGCAGGTGAAGGTCAGGGCTCAATATCCGTGCCGATAACTATTCGTACGAGGAAACTAGAAGTGACCCCCTAATTTTCGTCCTCGGTCAACATCGCCAATAGTGCCGTAGTATCCGGTTGAGATATAGGTACATAAATAAGACATTAAAATTTTATAATCGATGGGGTTTTTCGCACACTCAAACAGGTTCATACAATACAAAGAAAACGACAAACATGTTTGAATAAATAAGTTTCCGGTAAAGTAATTCCAAAGTACGAGTATATTCGTTTAACGTAAACTGTCATTAGGCATACTTGATACCTACTTACTGTATGTAAATATGTTAGAAAACATTTGTCAAATCATTAGATAATAGTTAAGTATGGTATTTACTTGTATGAAATATTGTAAAACTCGTTTCAAATGGTAATGTTCGTCACACATGGCAAGTATTTTTTCTTGTATCTTTGATTGGTCATTAAAGTCAAGTGGTTAACAAACATATAGGATTCTCGCCACAGAGTGTTTCTGGTTAGCACGTGTGCCTAGAATTTTTGTTTACTTTGAGTGGTTTAGTGCCTTTTTGTGACTTGTTTTTGTATTTGTGTGTTGTCCTTGTGTGTGTTTCTGTGTGTGAACGTTTTTTTTTTAGCCAATTTAAGTAAGTCTACCAATATGGACCGCAATAAACCGCCTGACATCTCTCTTGCGCCGCCATCCCCTAACTATCCACTTTCCCAATTCGCAGATGTTGTTTGCAGCATCGCGGATTCCCAAATACCGTCCCATTCCGATTCCCAATCCTCATCTCACCAGAACGGTAGGAAACGTTCTGGAGACAATAACAATGCGCCGAATCACATTCCGACTAAGCAGCAGAGAAACCAAATAGGTCGCAACAGATACTCTGCCACCGATAAAGCTCCGTTCATCGTACATGTCTCACGCTTGGAGTCCCAGCCTAATTCAGGTACCACATTACACCCTGTAACTTTTGGCATGTTCTTGGTGAACAACAGAATTGGTAACATAGTTCGTGATGGCGTCAAGAAAGTAGGTAGGAACAGGGTTTCTGTTGAATTTTCATCCCCTCAGGATGCTAATTCATTTCTAATAAATGGAATTTTATCAAAAAATAGTTATGTTGCCATAATTCCCACATTTAACATAACCCGTATGGGTGTGGTTACTGGTGTGCCTACCGACCTCACAGAAGAAGAAGCAATGAATTACCTCACTGTGCCCTCTGGATGTGGACAAATTCTTAAGGTTCGTCGAATTAGTAGGAAAATCTTTAGGGATGGTATAACTGAATTTAAACCTACCGAAACTTGTGTCATTACTTTTGATGGCCAAGTCCTACCTACTAGGATATACTGCTGTTATACTTCTCTTCCAGTTTCCCAATATGTCTACCCTACCATCCAGTGCCGCAAGTGCTGCAGGTTCGGTCACGTGGAGTCTATATGTCGCTCGAAACCACGCTGCAGTAAATGTGGCCACGATCACCCTGGTGATGGTTGCAACATTTCTGAGGGCGAGGCCTTCTGTGTGCTATGCTCTGGTAATCACTATGCGAATAGCAAGTCATGCCCGGAGCTTGGTAGACAGAGAGCTATAAAGAATATCATGGCTGAGAAATCACTTTCATATGCTGAGGTCAGCAAAACAATCCCACCTGCATTTGCAATTATGCAAATGCTGCAAAATCATCAGTTAGCAGTTCTCAGTCATACCGCAAAACAGTTTTCTTAAAGCCGAAGACCCATGCTCCCCTTTCACCTTCTTACGACAAAGTTGCTCATCAAAACATTATAAATTCTCCTCCACCTTCACAGTCTAATGGCTGCGCCCTAAATAACCCCTTTGCTGGTTCCAATCATTTATCCCCTATTATTGAAATTCTTAGTAAAGTACTTACAACTATTCTTTCAAATAATTCTGAAATACCGTCCAACGTCGCCCATCAACTTGTTACTCTCCTATTAAATATTAAGAATGGCGCCTCGCCAGGTATTCCTACAGTGGAATGTGAGGAGCGTGTTTCATAAGAAGTACGACCTCATATTCCTTCTCAATAAATACAAGCCCTTGGCTTGTTCCATCGCTGAGACTTGGCTTACCCCGAGCCTTAGCTTCCGCATGCCTCACTTTAATATTTTGAGATGTGATAGGTCTGATGGATATGGAGGGTCGGCTCTCCTCATTAACAATAGAGTTCCGCTCTCGACCCTCTCCCTTCCGGTTCTGGATGGTGAATTGAACATTGTTGCAGCTAAATTCGAGGGCATAACAGTTATGTCTATTTATATCTCCCACCCCCGTCAAAATTTTTTAGCCTCACTAAGAAACGTGCTTAATAATGTAGATGGGCCTATGTTAGTTATGGGTGATTTCAACTGCCACCACTTTAGATGGGGCTCCAACCGTTGTGATGCGTTTGGGGAAGGTTTAGTAGAAATCCTCGATGACCTAAACCTGTGCATCTTAAATGATGGTTGTCCTACCCGTAGATCCCTTCCTGGGCAGCAAAAGAGTTGTGTAGATCTCACATTCTGTTCTGTAGAGTTGGCGGCATCGTTCCATTGGGAATGTACTGCTCTTACGCATGGTAGTGACCACTACCCCATTGTTGTTACTTTATTAAATAAAACTTATCTAGAGAAAAGTTCTCCTCCACTTCTGAAGTACAACCTATCTAAACCGGACTGGTCAAGATTTGCTTCTCTATTGGAGGAGAAAATTAGTCTTCTTCCAAATTTAACTTCTGCTTTCCCACATTCTTCTGGTCACCACCATGCTAAGAGCTGTTATGAGGCATTCGTCTCAGCTATAACCTCCAGTGCTGATTCCACATTCCCCCTGCGTAACAGTGCCAAAAGTAAAATTCCATCACCTCCGTGGTGGGATCCAGATTGCACAGGCGCTATTCGTGAACGTAAAGAAGCCGAAAAACGGTACAATGGGGCGATGAACAACGAAAACTTACTACAGTACAGACGAGTCTATGCCCGATCCCAACGGCTTCTTCGTAAGAAGAAACGTCGTGGTTGGGTTAAGTTCTGCACCTCTCTTTCTCCCTCCACTCCAGTGTCCGCAGTATGGAAGAGCATAAACCGCTTCAGACGTGGGTGCTCTCCATCAATATCCTCCCCCATTACTAGACAAACCGCTGAATCCTTTTTTAATAAAATTGCTCCAGCCTACGTCCCTTTGCCTACAGAATTTGACCACCCGCCTGTGGGTGTAGTGGATGACCCTCTGGACGAACCATTTACAATGGATGAATTGAATGCGGTGCTTCGTCATGTTCGGGACTCTGCCCCGGGCATTGATGGTGTACCGTATTCATTTATCGTTCATGCTAGTTCAAACGCAAAATCATACTTTCTTAATATTATAAATTACTGTTACTCTTCTGGTTGGGTTCCTGATCAATGGAAAATTCAAATCATAATTCCTCTTCTGAAACCCGGCAAAAATGTTGATGATCCGAATGGCCTTAGACCAATTGCATTGTCCTCGGTCTTGGTCAAATTATTTGAACATCTGACATAGACTTGAGTGGTTGGTCGAATCTAGAGACTTACTGCCGAGCCATCAATTTGGCTTTAGGAAGGGTCTTGGCACAATGGACAGCGTGGCAACATTAGTTACTGATGTTCGTACGGCCTTTTCCAAAAATGAATCGGTTGTAGCCGCCTTCCTAGATATTTCCTCCGCATATGACAGTGTCCTTCTTCCCATTCTCAGGCAGAAACTGCAAGAGCTGAGTCTCCCGGTCAAGATGATACAAGCCATATGCGGACTTCTTATGTCGCGGTCGTTGGTGCTGAGGGTGCAGGGCGAGGTATTTGAGGAAAGATACGT
Organism: Helicoverpa assulta; assembly: GCA_963856015.1. Taxonomy (NCBI): domain Eukaryota; kingdom Metazoa; phylum Arthropoda; class Insecta; order Lepidoptera; family Noctuidae; genus Helicoverpa; species Helicoverpa assulta. Next base: position 5,746,014 of record CAWLCW010000008.1, read on the forward strand.
ATGGAAGGGTCTTCCCCAAGGCTCTGTACTTAGCCCATTACTGTACAACCTGTACACAATTGACATTGGTTCCTGTTTAAACAGAGACTGCTGCATTTTGCAATACGCCGACGATCTGGCGCTCTACGTAACCAATGCTTCAATTGTGGACGCTGCTTCATCACTCTGCCTTTCTCTGGACTCTCTGCACCAGTGGCTTCTAGATCGTGGTCTAACACTATCTGCTCCAAAAAGCTCGGTAGTAATCTTCTCTCGGAAACGTCTGATCCCTCAGGTCTCCATAAAAATCCAAGGTCAGGGCGTCCCTGTTGCTAAGAAGGCTAAATTTTTAGGGGTCTACCTTGACTCTAAATTGACTGGTACTGAGCACTTTACTTACCTGGTCAAAAGGTGCGAAAGGGTCATATCAATATTAAAAGTCCTTTCTGGTGTATGGTGGGGGGCTCACCCTTACACCATGAAATTGATATACAACGCGTTAGTCCGCAGCATTTTAGATTATGGCTCATTTGTATTGATCCCTTGCAACAGGGGTGCTCTGGCAGTATTAGATAGGCTCCAGTCTCAATGCCTTCGAATCATCTCAGGTTGCATGAAATCCTCTCCCGTCAACGCCTTGCAGGTAGAATGCGCCGAACCTCCTTTAGCCCTGAGGAGGCAATATCTAGCTTCCCGATTTCTATGCCGAGTGTTTCCCAAAAGTTTCCATCCCCTCATCCCTAAACTTAAAGAGTTAGATTCTCTATGCAGATCTTCCAAGTACTGGGAACACAAAGAAATACCACTCATCTTGAAAACGTTTCGCCACTTGCAAAATTTGAATTGCCCCATAACCCAATATCCCAGATTACCTCTCTTTAACTTTTCTTATGAAGTCCTCTGTTTTACTCCCAAAATATATTATAATGTCGGTATTTCCAAAAAGTCCCCTTCGGCTAATTCTGCCTTCAATGCGGTGGTGGAAGAACGATGGCTTGGGTTTCAGAGGTTTTTTACTGATGCTTCCAAATTAACATCAAGCAGTAACACAGGTGCTGCGGTTTACTATCAAAATTCTAAAATTATTTTAAAATTTAAATGTCCGAAGGAGTCCTCTGTATTTACAGGCGAGTGTGTGGCATTATTGGAAGCTTGTCTGTTCATTGAATCCCACGATATCAGCTCAGGGGTTATCTTTTCAGATTCCTTGAGCTGCCTACAAGCCCTTTCCCAAAATCCATTTAAAAGTAAACTCCAAAGCCCAATAATCCTTAGCATTAAAAAGTCCCTATTATCTTGTAGCATCCAACAAAAAGAGGTCCATTTAGTATGGATACCTAGCCACTGTGGTATCAAGGGTAACGAATGTGTGGACGCCCTGGCTAAAGATGCTTGCACATCAGTTACAGCCGATCCTGCGCACTTCTCCCTTCAAGGGTATGACCTGCTGAACCTTCCAAAAGCGCATCTTGAGACTGCATGGCAAGAGTATTGGAACGTTTCCAGCAGTAAAAAGGGTAAATACTTTTTTAATATACAACCCTTGATTCAAAGTAAGCCCTGGTATTACCATTTTAAAAAATTCCCTAAGCACGTGATATCGGTTTTTAGCAGAATTCGTTTAGGTCATTGCTGCACACCTGTTTTTCTGCGCAAAATTCGTGTACAGGACTCGTCTCTCTGTGAGTGTGGATTGGATGAAGGTAGCTTGGAGCACATATTTTTCAACTGCCCTATAAACACCTCATCCTTCGACCTATATAACCGCCTCATTAAATTAAAGATTCCTGTACCAATTAACTTCCCTTCCCTTTTAACATATTCCTCCCCAGAACTGATCCATATCCTATTGGTCTTTATCCTCCAAAATAATATTAAATTGTAGACTTTGGTCAATTTAGGCCACTGTCTATGTGGTTGTGGTAAAAAAAAAAAAATATTTTTTTTTTTTATTTCTGTATATTTATATATTTTTTGTTTTATATTTCTATGTACTAACAATATATATCAAGTTTATTTATGTGTTTGTTTCAGTGCCGTCCTACTAACGCAACAAGTTCTACAATAAGTGCAAAGTTTTTTTTTTAAATTGTTATCGACGTTATCGTGCCTACTTGCTTCTCATATCACTTGTCAGTGGCAGAATCGTCGACATCAACATCGACGGCAGTGATTGCCAGAAAAAAAATAGAATAGAATAGAACAAACATATAATTCGAAACTTTGATATTTCCACTTAGTATTTGTTGCCACAGACGTGACAAGCGCAAATGCTCAACATGGACAAACTTTTCTTGAAATAAACAAATAACGATCATTTATAAGACACTGATCTAAATTGGCCATTTTATTCTAATTCCAGCGATACAAGAAATAGCAAAAGACTTAAGTCCCTCATTGAAGCTGTTCAAGTTCTCCCAACGGGCTCTGAACCCATCAAACCCAAGAGCCGAAGGTAGTGGCGATGGCATCACGGATTTCACCAACTTGTTGGAGACCACACCCCCTGCACCTTGGACTTTGGCAGACGCTGATGGCTTCCAGGGAAAACTTTTGTACATCTACACTTCTGGAACCACTGGACTGCCCAAAGCTGCAGTTATCTCCAACGCTAGGTAAGGCCTTTTTCTTAAAAAGAAATGCGACAAAAGTGTCGCATGATCTTATCTGTTTACTAACAAATCGGAATCGGTTTCCATTCTGCAAGGTTGACTCTAAATATTGATGCATTGCACGCGTGCTCTTAAGTGTAATAAACTACTGATGCACTTTTGATCTTAACTTTTAGATTGCGAAAGATTTATATAAAAAAATAATTTAAGACTCGTTACCATTTGGGTAGGTTCTTACAGGGGATTGGGTGGTCCGGGTAACTGGGTTGAGGAGGTCAGATAGGCAGTCCCTCTTTGTAAACTCACTGGTACTCAGCTAAATCCAGTTAGACTGGAAGCCGACCCTAACAAAGTTGGAGGCTAGGCGGATGAAGATTTTGGTAAGTTTGATCTTTTAAAGTTTTTCTTTTATATAATTTCAGGTTCGTTTTCATGGCGACCGGTCTATACTACATGGGTTTGGAAGGCAACGACGTGTTCTACTGCCCCCTGCCTCTCTACCATACGGCGGGAGGAGTGATAAGCATCGGCTTAGCTATCATAATGGGCTGTACTGTCGCCCTGAAGTCCAAGTTCTCAGCGTCACAGTACTTCCCGGATTGTGTCAAATATAAAGCTACGGTATGTGGACTTTTTTATATCTGTAGTAAGTGTTTTTTTTATTATTTGTTGCTTTTTGGTTGACTACGATTTATTGAGAATGACTTATTAAGACTCTTCGTCTCGATAAAGGCATGTACAAAACGGGTTTTAAATATCTATTTCCTACTAAATACCTACCTATAAAATATATATCGGGACAAGTTTTTCACACACGGTCGGCAAAAATTTACACATTTAAAAAACTGTTAAGCTGATGCTTCGAAATTTTTCACTGCATTTGCATTATCGTTTAAGTATTTACACGAGTAGGTACGTACATATATTGCCATTTATTTGGTATTTTCACGCAGACACATGCCATGGGTACCCATTAGTTACAAAATAAGTAAAGACATGTTTTGCAAACAGTAAATACAAAGTTTTTTCCTTCTACGTCTGGTATAAAATTTCATTCGCCACACGGAAGATGTTGCGCTTCACATTATTATTCACTACTTACGTGACTGCGCAAATACCGAATAGCGAAATCGATTTCAAATAATGTAGAAAAACATTATTTTTGTAGTGTTATTCGCGCTGCCAAAAATTATTTTGCTACGCTGTACAAGCACAGAAATTGGTCTGCCTGCATTAAAATGGAAAATTAAAAAATAAACAATTACCTATGAATGTACCTACAATGTTCACATAGTCATGATAGGTGAGCTGTTTTCCCGCGGGTTCCCCCTCTCCCCGTGGGAACTACTGCCCGTACTCGGATAAAATATAGTCTATGTTACTCGAGAATGGTCTAGCATCCCAACAGTTAAAGAATTTTCAAACCGGTCCCGTAGTTTCGGAACCTTTACGGTACAAATAAAACATATTTTCCTGTTTATTATACTAGCATATAGTTATCGGCACGGATATTGAGCTCTCGGCGGAAGAGTGGGGATCGCTTTGCGCATTGTACACAAAGGCAATAAACCAATAAATCGCTTCTGCGCAGGTGAAGGTCAGGGCTCAATATCCGTGCCGATAACTATAGCAGTGTAGATATCCGTGAATTGGATTAATATGTCCGAACCTGTTACGATTTATTGACCATACCCAAAAAACCGCTTAACTTTATAATGACTTGATTATAGGCAATATTATTCAACGATTCCTTTTGAGTAGAGAACCAGTATATTCAAGGTCGATTTATAATGCTTATCAATGTAATTGCCATTACTATTGTATTGTATATGGCGTGCAATTTATATTACTGCATTACTACGTCTGTGCCAACGATATATTGTAAACTAGCTTCCGCCCGCGGCTTCGCTCGCGTGGAGTTCGGTTATATCGCGTTTCCAAGAGAACTCTTCAAAAGTCCGGGATAAAAACTATCCTATGTTCTTTCTCAAGGTCAACTCTATCTCTGTACCAAATTTTATTAAAATGAGTTCAGTGGTTTGGACGTGAAAGCGTAACAGACAGACAGATTCGCATTTATAATATGAGTAGGGATTATTTAACATACTTATGAACCTATATGACAGATGTGTTTAAATGCAATTAGAAAATGCCTCTGTAATTTTATTGTACTTCTTTGGGTATGCCGCCAGAAACACGTCATATGCAAATGTAAAATGTATCACCTAAAACCAAAATATTAAAAAATATATCGTGTTCAAATCTCACTCTATTTACGAGTAAGTAAGTATAGAGTAGGTAAGATAAATAATAGGTATAATCTGTCAACAGCAACAAAGTAACACAAATAGAGTTTCTTATTATCACTTCAACGCTGTATTTATATCTTTATCTTTAAGCAAATCTAGTTGCAGGTGCCTTATCAATCAGATATCGCTAACAAATAAAGACTAAAAACATTGTCATCATTTTATTTATCATCAAAATCTTAGAGATTATCTCTTCTTAAATTTTTTTCTCGTACATAATTTGTCAAAGCCGTGTGGTTCAATCGATCACGCTTAGGGCGCTCAGTCCGTCGATGAATCATGACCATCTTATCATGACAAGTTCTTCCTTGTTTCGGATGGGACGATAAATTGGAGGGTCACGAGTGTTTTTTGAGTCTCACCAAGGGGTATCGGTTTGGACGGGTAATTGGGTTGTGGAGGTCAGATACGGTCGCTCCATGTAAAACACAGGTTCTCAATTGCATTCGATGACACTGGAAGCTGACGCTGACATAGTTATATAGGGAAATGGCTACGCAGATGATAATATAATTTGTTTCTTATTCCACTATATATAATTTGTATGTTTGTCCCACAGGCAGCACACTACATAGGCGAGATGTGTCGCTACGTGTTGGCCACGCCCCCCTCGCCCGCCGACACGCAGCATAACGTGAGAGTTATCTACGGCAACGGACTTAGACCACAGGCAAGTACCTCTTTACTATGTAAAGTGACTTGTCAAACTTAATGGAGGCTCGTAACTCATTACCGGCACCGGGTCATACAATTACCTGCTGGGTCTGCGGGATTATTCGAAGAGTTACCACGGCCCTAGTACATAAAGGGCTTAACAATGAACATAGTGGGTTTTATTCAAGAGTCTGACACTCATCACTCAGGGATCATTTGATGATTTCACACCAAAAAAAAGGTCCATACGCTGGCGCTGACACTTAAAAATGGTTTATACACAGCGACTCGTAATGTTTGGCATGAACTGTACTATCGTACCTATATATTACTGTTGTTGAATGAGGTAATAATCGGTTGTTACGATGCATTTGTGTACTTGTGTACACGTTAGTCTCTGCTCACTGAATTGGATAAAACATGGATTATACAAATGGTAGTTGATGGTAGAGGTCGAACGTGCCAAAATTAGGAGTGTCAGGCCATCAATATCTATCTAACACAAAGAGTATTAAGTCTCATTTCTCTGTGCAAAATAGTACGAATTTTGAGCGTGTATTCATGAAAATTAACCGTCATTAAAAAAAAAGTAATTAAGTATAATGCAGTTATTAAATTATTATATACTACTTCTTAAAAAGTTAAGTTTTATCCAAAACTTGCTTAAATTAAAAACAAATTTAATACACTTGAGGTTGATAGATTGAGTTGAGTCTCTAAACTGGTTCATAATTTAAACCTTGTAACAGGCGAACAATTCCAGTTACGTCAAGAATATTTGATAACCCAATTAATAACGTGACTCGTGTAAGTTAAGGATAGTTGAATCTACTAGTTAACTAATTTCAAGGTTACACAACAACATTGTTTGGTAGAATGAATTAGCAGTTTCTATATGAAGCTTAGGACTGACAACTGCACAATTTGCCCCAATTCATGGAGGATCTATTGTCAAGGGTTTACAATGGAAGGGTTTACATTCTTGATCTTTGATAAACCGAAAAGGCAAATTAGTGTTGAAATGAACTAACATATAAAAATCGGTTATCATGACCTCTTAAGTTCGTTAAGGTTAGATAAGAGGAATCTGTACTACGGAGTCGCCAATATTGTGTAGATTTTACCGTGGCTTCACCCGCGTCCAGTGGGAACTACTGCCCGTACCAGGATAAAATATAGCTTATGTTAATTGAGAATCGTGTAGCTACCCAACAGTGAAATAAGTTCAATAGTTTCGGAGCATTTACAAAAAAAAACGGTTTTATTATATTATATTACTAGCTTTCGCCCGCGGTTTCACCCGCGTCCCGTAGCCGGATGGTGACCAAAAACTATCCTAAAACCTTCTCCCGGGTCTAAGTTACCTTCCCTCTAATTTACAGCCAAATCGGTCAAGCCGTTTTCATGTTATGTCGTGACAACGGAAAACGGGTTTCATTTTTATATACACTCTTTTGCAAAAAAAGCGGGCACCTACGCGAAATCTTGGTTTTAAGGACTTTACGTGTATTTCAAAGGGTTTTAATGACTGTAGGATGTTAGTTGCATCAAAAGGGTTAGCTAAGCACGCGTGAGAGTGTATTCTAAATTTGAATTTTGGAGAAATGCTAAGAAACTGGTTAAACCTTGCTTGGGACTAATTCCTGGTAGAAAGTTCGTCGGCGTTTTGAAAAGTTTTTGACATGATTTTCAGAAAACTGATAATGCAGTTTTAATTAATGATTAATGGACCTTTCTTTCACATCAAAATTTTTTTTGATAAAATTTTCACCTGCTCTAAATGGTCTATAACGATGGTTGATGGCAATGTTAAGAGTTTCGGTATTTTTGTGTAAAGCGTTCTATTGTTTAGATATTGTTCTCACGCGGTTAAAAATATCCCTTTCTCATAAATAAACACTATTTAGAGGCGTATCAGTACTTTGGGCTGCAACAAAACCAATTTAAAGTCAGCAGTGCCGTTCACAACTCGCCTCCTATCAGACTTTGACATTAAAAAAATACCGAATTATGTGATAAATGTTAAATTAACCATATGAAAAATGTTGAGGAGTGTTAAAGCTATCCAAAAAGTAAAATTATTGCCGTGTTGAAGCTCTCTATAACTCCATAGGTGTCGGGTTACTAAACGATGTTTTAGTTGAAAGGGTGTCGTGAATTCAAAATTATTGGCCGAATGTATGTTTCTTAAGAAATGAGCAGGTAGCCAATTATTGTTAATGATTTAAGCAGGAAAGTGCTGTAGATACACGAAAACCTCGGTGCAGGCAAGTTTATTTAACAAAATGTCCGTTTGATGAAAACACGTTATTTGAACGCTCAGACTCATAAATCTTCAGAGATCTACGGGGTTTCCCCAGAGGCGAGGTTGTTTAAAAATCAGTGATTACGAGATTTTAAGACCTCATGCTTACAGTCTATCCGTTATTTTCTGTATTTTGTAGAATTTCAAGATTTTTCTAAAAGTCAAAGTCTGATAGGAGATGAGTTGTGATCGGCACTGTTAACTTTAAATTGGTTTTGTCGCAGCCCAAAGTACTGAGACTCCTCTAAGTTGTGTTTATTTATGAGAAAGGGATATTTTAAACCGCGTGGCTTCAATTTCTAAAGAATAGAACGCTTTACACAATAATAGCGAAACTTTTAACATTGCCATTAACCATCATTGTAGACCATTTAGAGCAGGTGACAATTTTATCAAAGACGAATAGTTTCTAAAAAACGTTTTAATGTAAAAGAAAGGTCCATTAATCATTAATTAAAACTGCATTACCAGTTTTCTGAAAATCATGTCAAAAACTTTTCAAAACGCCGACAAACTTTCTACCAGGAATTAGTCCCAAGCAAGGTTTAACCAGTTTCTTAGCATTTCTCCAAAATTCAAATTTAGAATACACTCTCACGCATGCCTGGATAACCCTTTTCATGCTAGTAACATCCTACAGTTATTAAAACCCTTTCAAATGCACGTAAAGTCCTTAAAACCAAGATTTCGCATAGGTGCCCGCTTTTTTTGCAAAAGAGTTTATATAGATTATAGAACCAGGAATCATATAGCACCCCGTCCCATTGTTATGGAAGTCTCCGCAATCTCGGAACAAACAAACAATTAGATGAAAAGAAAAAATATAATTAATTTCATAGTAATACTCATATCACACAAATTCTCATATAATTTGGCATTCAATGCCGGTTTCTTTTCTCACATAGTGCAATAAACTTTGACTCCTCGGGCCATTTTAAAACAAGGTCGAATCAAATTTTATTTACGTACCTACGTCAATAAACAAATGACGCATGAATCTTAATTGGTTTAGCCTGATCGTCGATTAAGTTTTTTTTTCTTTATACGGGAACATTCTACATTTTGATGTATGGAAAGTTCAATAAAAGCAATGTGTTATTTCTTTCTTTCTTTGAGTAACTTTGCAAGTATTTTGATCATGTTATAATTATTATTGAAAGTCCAATAAATAAAAGGAATGTGTTATTTCTTCCTTTCTTGAAATGACTTTGCAAATATTAAGATTATTTTGTAATGATTCCAGATTTGGGAGGACTTCGTCAAAAGGTTCAACATTAAGTCAGTGACAGAGTTCTACGGAGCCACAGAAGGAAATGCCAATATAGGTATGTACTATAACTTTACCCAACCATCAAGTTACATTATTTTGGTTTGCAATTTCTGCAACTACTTATGTAGGTTTACTTTGTCATATTTCAAAGTAATGTGTCTTGAAACCTTGGCCTTTAGGTGTCACGTTATTCATCTTTATTGCGTCTTCTAGCAGTTTTCAAATAATATTATTTTTATATTAACAGAATAAAGTATAACTTATTTGCAACATACAATATTTTTACAGCCAATGTGGATGGCACACCAGGAGCTATCGGTTTCGTGTCGAGAATATTCCCGAAGGTGTATCCTATCGCCATCATTAAGGTCAACCAGGAGACTGGGGAACCCATCCGAGATTCACGAGGACTTTGTCAGGTAACATCCAACTGTCCTTCAGATATTGGGCTATGTGTAATGATCGAAAAGTAAAGTGATGATATATTAAGCAATAGCTGTTCCCCACAGTTTCACTTGCGTCCCGAAGGAAATACCGCAACCGGATATTTATTAGCCTATGTTCTTTCGACTATTTGTGTACCAAAATTTCATTTAAATCGGGTCAGTCGTTTTGTCGAGAAAGCGCGACAGACATGCAGAGCTACTTTCACATTTGTAATATAATATAATTATAATTTCTACGATCTAAGTCAATGGCTTAAATGGTCTTCAAGTTAACATAAATAAAAATCAAAGATCTCAAAAAACAAGATTTATGTTACAGCTGGCGCAACCGAACGAGCCTGGCGTGTTTATCGGCAAGATCCAGGCACACAACCCCGCGCGGCAGTACCTCGGATACGTAGACAAGGCCGCCTCAGAGAAGAAGGTCGTTAAAGACGTCTTCCAGTTCGGTGATGCCGCTTTTATTTCTGGTAAGTTATTGGAATGGGAGTGAATATACTGGCTGAAAAGCTGTCTTTCTTTGCGGTTTTTAAATATTTTAATGCAATATAATGACGTCCTATCTGCTTATCGACCTCGGCGGCTGTTCTCATTAGGTGATCAGCCAGCTGCGTAGGACATATTATTATAGTGGACATTCACTCTCATAACATGGGACAACAATCCGACACAACCGGTGAGAGATCCGGCTATCAATTATCATTATATTACGCTTCAAAATGGTTTTTCCTTTGCGGAGTAATACGAATAATATTTCTCGACTTTCATTAGTAATAATAAAAAGGGATCGACTGACCTACTGCCTCGACCCAATTAAGTGAACTAGATAAACCTGTTTATAGTTGTTTTGTATTGTGAAAGTGGGTGAGCCATATTTATACACACATTATCTTTGTATGACTCGACCACTATTGTGCGTTTCTGAGCTTAAAAATTACTAAGCCTACCGAGAGTTATAATTTTTTCAACAGAATCTAAACGTACTACACAATATATTTAAAAAACTAATAATACGCCCAGGGCGATTTAGGCCACGCAGGACATTTTCTAGTGCACGAGCATTTGCGCAGACACAAGTGCACTCACTATTCCTTCACTCTCATAGCCCGATAGGACGGCAATCCGACACGACCGGAGAGAGATCTGGCATAAAAAACTATGGTATATAGCGACTATAATCCCTTATTCTTTCATTTTTAGGTGACATCTTAACAGCGGATGAGTTCGGTTACCTATTCTTCCGCGACCGTACGGGCGACACATTCAGATGGCGCGGAGAAAATGTTTCCACCACGGAGGTCGAGGCTGCCATCTCTAGAGTCGCTGAGCATAGAGACGCTGTTGTCTATGGCGTATTGGTAAATATACATACTTTTTTAACTTTTCATTACTTGTATAACTTTCTTCTGTTGCTCGTAGGGTCTTATGACCCAAATTTTTTTGTGTCACTACACTAACCTCCCCACTCAGAGACATTTAATGGTTACTTAAGCCATTCCTTAGTGAAGGATTTGTATGACATTCCGTCACTAAGGAGTGACTTAAGTAATCATTAAATGTCTCTGAGTGGGGAGGTAAGAGCATTTTTTGTAAGCACATAATTTGCAGTCCATTTTAAAAGACAAAATCGAGATTCAAGCCATATTTAATACAATACAATCACACCTATTTATCAGACTAATGACATTGTGAACACTAACAAAACAGAGGATGTATAAAATAAAAATATTGACATTTCGATACTTCTAACTCCAATCTACTCATATAAAACAACTTTGTTATGTGACTGAAAAACTATTGTCTGCCAAAACTCCCATAACTACATAACGATACGATCCTACATGTTCATTCATACTGAGTATCAAAACAACAATGTATGTAGTAGAATTTACTATTATAGTCAATGCCAAGACTTATGGCAGACGGTGCCATAAATCACTTGCAAAATGATGCGCACACGCACGTTTACTGACCTATTGATAAAATGTAATGTGCCTGAATCACCGCTACAGAAAAGCTTAAGTACGAAGGAGGGAATGATGTATGCTTTCTTATTTCTGCATTCATTTTTTATTGCATCACCTGTCTGCGACGGGTTACCTATATTTTCATTCCATTTACCGTGTCAGAGCAGCAAAGGTCTATACATTCATTCAACCACGTTTCGTGGGAACTATTAGAATAACTTGATAACTGGACCATCTATGACTGATTGCCAAAATATCAATAGTATTTTTCATTTCGGTTCCTGAGGTTCATCTAAGACTGAAAGAATTGTTCGTGTTAAGTCACGTTCTAGGAAAAAAAATCAACATAATAAGATGTATAACAGCATAGATGTGATTTGCTAACACTTTTTTTACAGGTACCAAACACAGAAGGGCGAGCGGGCATGTGTGGTATAGTAGACGTAGATGGAACATTAGATCTGGAGATTTTGGCGCGAAACTTGGCGCGAGACCTGCCGGTGTACGCACGACCTGTGTTCATTAGAGTCATGGACAGCTTAGATATGACTGGTAAGTGGTTTTGTGACAAGGTTTTGATATTTAAAACGTATTCCATTATTTTATATAAAGTCCATTATTACCTGTCGTAAATGTGCCATATGCCATCTTTATTGAAACTGTATTTTTGTCATTTTTTAAACCTATGCAATTTGTTTAAAACTGCTAAAGATTTTAAATAAACTTACTCATCATCCACACTTACTCAACAACAAAATATGTTAAATTATTTGTTGTTAATTGATTATTGATATTTCGTATAAATCCGCTAATGATCGGTCTTTAAATAAAAATAGCAGCCATTGGTGATAATAAATTAATGACACCGTTAAAAATACTATCTTTTGTTTTCCAGGTACATTTAAAATGAAGAAGACTGACCTGCAAAAAGACAGTTTCGACCCCAAACTGGCGAAAAAAGACAAGCTTTACTACTTAGATGTAAAACAAGGCCGCTACCTGCCACTAGGAATTGAGGAATACGAGAAAATTATTAGTGGACAAATTAGGCTGTGAATTGTTTGTCTGTTGTTTCAGTGTTGTTATAGTTGATACGAGTAGTTCAAATGACATGTTATGTCTATGGCCGTTCCCTATATTCCATCTATGTATCTGTGGAACTGCTTACTAGAAATAGGAATTTGACATAACTTGTATGGGGCTAATGTCAATTTCTATCTCTAAGTAAGCATATATCTACAGTTATAGATAGAATATAGGGAATGGCCGTACACCGTTTTAGCGGTTGGTAGCTACGTTTACATAAAATGTTCGTTAAAACTAAAGATGCTTTCACTCCGTAGGGCAATTTAATACGTGTATTTATAGAAGCTTTTTCATGCATTTACAACTTAATAAAAATTGTGTGTGTCTAATAACAGATTTAGATGAAATAAACGAGTATTTTTTCCTCGCTTTCAGTATTGAAAATTAATTTGTCACAATCACTTTTTTCGAAAGGAATATGTAAATATTCCTAGCGTAATGCTGAGTATATGCTGCTGTATGTTACACATTGGTTTATCAAACAAATTTCTTCAGATTCCAGCTTAATACCACTATGATCATTGCATTTCATCACAATCGTGCGCAGGGTATATCTTAATAGAAATGTTGTTAGACTCCAAGTTGAGACTTTCTAAGATCTTAATTGTTTTAAGCCGTGTATTTCTTGTTTGGAAGAAATCTCAGCTTTTTTCTTCTTTATGTGTTCACAATATAACTCATATTTGTGCTAAAACTTCACGTTGGAAATATTTTTCTAAGTATCTATTGTACCGTGTATATTTTGTAGACACCTTACATTCCTAGGTAAATTCGGAAGCCCGCTTTTACGAATAAAATAAATTTTCTATTTGAATGTTTGATATTGTGGCAATAAGAAGTGGGCAGGTGATAAGATTGGTGATCTTAAAGAGATGGGAATCTATGAATTTATTAAATTAGCATATTTGAAGGACTGATCTGGTAGGCTTTAGGAGAATTATTGCAAACAGTCGAATCTTTGATAAAAAAGCACTGGTACTCAGCTACATTCGGTTAGACTGGAAGCCGACCCCAACATAGTTGGGAAAAAGGCTCGGAGGATGGAGTCGTATCTTTGATAGAAATGGCAATCTCAAGCGCTTTCGTGTGTAAAAATATATCTGATAGTCGTTATCAGAAACAATAAAATTGAGTTTTTAATGTATGTAATGTTTGTATGTATATATTGTCTTCCGGTTTTTCGTAGCCTTGTAAATAGACTGTAAAGGAAAATTATGTTACACACATTATTCCAATTTCTAAATCATTTTGAATACTATTTAACGTTAGATCAAACTCTTCCTCAGTTACTTTTAGGCCGCTGCCTCGAATTTTGCGGGCAGCGGGGCGGCAGCGGCGGCGGCGCGGGAGCGGCAGGATCTTACGCGTATAATCAAATGGACCGGCCCTCGAATACAGCGGCGCGGGAGCGGGCAACGAGCGGTGCGCTCCAGTCAAAACGGTGACCGCCCGCGCCGCCGCCGCTGCCGCCCCGCTGCCCGCAAAATTCGAGGCAGCGGCCTAAGTCATTAAGCCAACATTATACCTCATTCTTCTCCGAAAAGGTAGTTTGTTCAAAGGACTAGTTAGCTCAAAACAACGCATTGTTATAAATATGTAGTAAGTACTTAAAAACACTGATGTCTGGTGTGGGAATACTTCTAATTGAATTTGTTATCAGTTAAATCAAATTGTAGTTAAGTTGTGTAGCATAAGTCACGCTGTTATTAATAAATTAATCAGTAACCAAGAATTCTCATTATTTTTATAATTTTTTTGTATAGTAAAAAGTTGTACAGCTTACAGAAAATACTTGCCTAGTTCACACTATACTTACTTATTGTTTTTTTTATATAATTTCAAATAACACCCGTCTTTTAATAAGGCTGAGGTTTTAATATTTCTTCTGTTTCATTTTGTTACATAAATTAGATCTAAGATTATTTAACGGTATGGGATATGTTGAATAAACTACATTAAATGTATATTTTCCTAAAAGGATTTTTGTAATTTTTTTTACCCCGTCTTCTGGCTGCTGTGATTTTTAAGCCTTCTTCTATAAGCTTTATTGAAAAATGCGAAAGCTAACATATAGGAGCGAGTAATTGCCAAAACTACGGAATAGTTTTTTTGCACATAAGCTAAAATATACAGACCAAACTCAATTAGGCACAATTTTATAATTCAATACTTAACGCAATCCGTCTACAAAGTACAAGGGTTAATCAAAACAGTTGGTATTCGGTAATCCACTAACCGGCTAACCTTTGGACCTTATAAATAGGTCCCCAGAATATTGTAATGCGTGTGTGCCACATAAAAAACACACCACGTCATTACTACATACTTTATCCTTGAAAGTGAATATAATTAATTAATCATCGATTATTTACCTACCCTTTTTTTTGCCGGTTGATACATCTCTGGAAAATACTAAAAACACGATATTTACTATCGTGTTTTTAGTCTTTTTATTAATTACTAGCTGATCCCGCGAACTTCGTATCGTTTAAACCTTCCCTGGACCTCTACAAACATTTTAAAACCAAAATCAGCTCAATCGGCCCAGCCGTTCTCGAGTTTTAATCAGACTATTTTAAACGAACAACAATTCATTTTTATATATAAGAGATATATTCAAAATATACGTTTGGAAAGGTAAGACCGCTATTCTTACTTAAATGTGTGGTGTGATTACATAAACTACCGGCATAAGTAATTACCAAAAGCCTTGTTTAACAGCCAGTTAAAAACATCACGTGGGCTACGATCAATATGAGTTCCTTATTTAGCTAAGTTACTACTGACTGAGGATAAAACTTGGTAAATTAAAGAAAATAACAAAAGACAGGAAAAAGCAGCAACGATGTGAAACAGATCCATTTTTGACATAGATGATACCGGTAAATGGGGAAAATAAAACAACAAAAATTAAGTAACATTGGATAAAGTAAAATATAATTACAATGAAGTGAGAAGTCCCTTCCATGAATTTGAGTACCTACCTAAATAGGAATGTTGTAAAATTTGGATACTCGGGTCAAAACTCGCTAACGTTCCCGATCGGTAAGTTGAGCTTTGTCAAATGGGATTTCCTTCCTTCTGTACCGAAATACCCTGGCCATATCCATACTCGATTTTAATTAACAATAATATATTCTGAACGTGTGCATCGTCCTTTGAACGTTTACACGGTGCAGCACCTGTCACGTGCGGTTATATGGATCGGTTAACGGCGAATCCCGGAACCACTACCTAACTAAAGCATATATTGAGTAACTAACTCAGTTCGCTGTGATTGATACTGATAACAAGCGTAGAGATAATATTTTAAAACCCAGCCGTAACAAAATTTTTACCTAATGATACCCACCTCTTTACTAAAAGTTACCTTTTTCTAGACCTGCGTTTAAATTTAACAATATTGTCTATGACTGAAAAAAATATTCAAAAAAGGAATGTCGGTGAAATAATCAAATAATGTAAAACGTCAGCTCTACACAACGTCATCCGCGAAAAATTTTGTAACTGTCGCGTCCTATATCGGTATTATTTTATACACAAGTTCAGATGAGTTAACCGGGGTGGGTGACATAGCGCGCCTACCGTTCGGGGATCAGCTGTTGTCGGCGCATGTGCAGCTGGCGCGAGGGGGGCTCGGGGCCGGCGGCGCTCCGCCATTGACGCGGCCGCCTGCTCGGAACTCGCATCGCTCCGTGTCCTTCCCGCATTTATACGAAACTGTTCGGTGTCGATGGACGCGCGCGTCCCCGGTGCGTAGTGATCGCGCATCGTACTCGCACGTACTGTTTATCTGTTACCGGTGTATAGTTAGCCGCTGTGTGCCCTACTGGGCTGATCGCCAGCATGGACGCGATACTGGCAGCGCTCGTCGCTCTCATGGCACTGGCCGCCGCGATGGCCGCCGTGCTCAGTACACTCTCAAAGGCGGCGATATTCGTCATCCTCGCTGTAGCGCCCTGCGTCTACCGATATAGGAGGCACATTTACGTTTTCATCAAAACTCTGCCGAGAGACTCCAAGTAAGTGCCCTTGTATTTATTATTTGCATTTCCAGATCCAAATTACAGCCTGTTTCAGAACACCTGCATTAACAACCACTGCATCAAAACCATTCATAATAACGTGCTAAACGCGAACCATGTTTAACGTTGATTTAATTCGTGTGAAGATTAATTAAACGGTTTTGCACAAAAGCAATTATTTAATGCTTTTTATCGTATAAACACACTGCGTCACAGTCCAAAGAATAATAATAACAATAGAACGATCAATCGTTATTAGCACATTGATATTTCATATAGATGACGAGCTTATTATTATTATTAGTCCTCGACCCTATATTTATACAACAATTTTACCTCGTGTTAGCGTGATGTGGATTTAATCTAAAGATGAAGGTAGCTAAATATTTTTTTAAAGTCCATCCGAAAGAATATTATCTACATGTATTTATTTAAAGTTGATGCCAAAAAGGATGTAAGTCCTTTGCACCTCGAAGGACTAGTGACGTACTTTGAATATATAATTAATTGTTGGTCTCAACGTAGCATCACTTGACATGTCCATGCGATTATGCTGATGGAAGTCCTAAAAGGAATCGGCTTATGTATATTAAGACAGCTATTTAAATATCACCTTTGGTAAATAGAAGCACCAAGCTATCTGATAGCATGGCTAGCCATGGTGAGATTAGATAGTCACCAGCTACATAAACCGATAAAATTGAGAGTATTTATCGATGAATCGTTGGAAATCGAGATTTGGAATGAAGTTAATGTTTTTATTATAACATCCGACCATGTACTCATTGGACTGCAGTCTGCTTTGTTACAAAAATATATTTATCAAGTGAATCATTGTCCTTATGAAGCCCGGCTTTAGCGTGGCTAACCTGACTCTTTGATCGTATTTTTTTGCCGTCTGTAGGTAGGGAGTTGTAATTGCTTACAAATAGCCTTCTATGAACTACCTCCCCGTATTTCTTATCGATCCTAATTTCGAGAACTTGACAAGCTGTTGTTCACACAGTTATCATAGATCACACGCTACAGCTGTAATATTTAGTTTCAAATGACATTGAAAATTATTTCCTCGTTTATGGTATTGATAGCCCTGCAGGAGGACAAATATTATATTAATATATATTGTTATATTGTGATACGGATCTTCCCATTACAGTAAAAAATATAAATCCCTGCATGTTCGTAGTATTTCTTTCTATTCGTAAACCATTGAAATTTTTATTTTTATTTAGCCGCATAATTTGAACATAAGGTAATATGGCAAAAGGCCATTATCATTTCTATATTTCGTTTTCTTTTCATGTTTCAAGCTGCCTAGATTTTCTACTGGATCCTTAACCAGCTGGTGCTTAATGCTTATTCTATTCTGAACCCACGTGACCCAAAAATGTATTTCCAATTTCCTGTAAGATACAAAATACAGATACCTAACCTACCGTTGCCGTTCCATAGTTAAACAATCCTTTACTTATATCATCGACCGGTTACCAAGTTATTTACTTACATTATTATGCATAACGTGGAAGTATGTATGGTATTTATCATTCGTGTTTATTTCCTTTGCGAGTAGTGTTGATATCGACACCGCGTGTCGCACATAGTGCGAATTGTACTAGTGCAGCTCATCTATGCCAGGTGCATTTATTTACATTAGCGTTAGGAATATGTTATGTAAAACGCGATACATTAAGATATCAATTCACAATTGTCTCATTTCAAAAGAATTTCTTTCTTTATTCGATTTTACGTCATTATGTTATGGTGTGTTTCAAAGACATTCCAACTAAATTATTGAATTAAATATAGTGTATTATTTTCTATTCAAATATGTACCATATAAAATAAACTCCATTTAAGATAAAAAAAATATTTGCGTCTCTAAATTGTCATTTGCATAGTATTTCCAGTCGTGCCTACGCCGTAGACTACGTTAGGACTCACCCCTTCTACGGCGTAGCAATTTTTTGCTGACCTCTGAAAGATGTGTCAAACAAAACTGTCCTATGCAAAAAATGCATTTCTATGTTCTCGTAACAGTCTGCAAGTTCCGTGGGAAAATGTATTCCAAGAGCCTTTTAACCTACGTTTCGAAGAAGCTAGACTTAATAAGCTTGAATGTTTTATGCTGCTGTGTTGTATGAAGGGACCTTGAATTATTTATGAGCCTCTTTGTTTTTCATGAAATGCAGCCGTTCTTTGATAACCTCGAAGCTAGTTTTAGGCTCAAAGTCCCTTTCATGTTTAATGAAAAGTTGGACCTATGCCCCTGTATATACATACCTAAAGATACTTAGGACTACTTACTCTAACTTAACAAAACCGCAAAACTGACATGATGAACTTAAGTGATCGTTAGTAATTATGGTTCAAACATATTATTGTCAACAAGGTCTCTGCCATCATTATACTGTTTCTTACTGATTGTATGATGTGATCCAACAATTTTCTTAATTCTGTAACAAGAAATCTGTGGATTCATGACACGTGAGTAGATCATCACGTTTGTTAGAGAAATCGACTTTTTATACCCTAGCTACACTTATCAAAGAATGATAATGTTTTTTGTAGACTTAAAATTATATTGTTTTATTACATGTGCCTATAAGTATTCCTATTTTATGAACACGTGTTTGTCATTGAATAGCATAAAGGTGAGAAGTAAATTGCAGACACTCACATCGATGTCTTTCAATCAATAGATATTTTTATTTTTGTATCCGTCATTCATTCACATATTAATTACTTATGTGAATGTTATACATAAGAAACTATTTTTGTAGTTCAGGTGAAGGCTATGATTAGACAGACGCAGGTATAAATACTAAACTTTCTTACTTAACTGTTCAAAGACATTCAAATAGAAACAGAATTGCTAACGTTTCGTTGTGTTGAGCTTCAGATATTCAGATCCTACTATAAGTCCTTATCAGTAATTAGGTAGTATATTTATTGCTAAAGATAAGAACCTACGTGCCTAGTATATTTCTTATAAAATAGATTGTACTCATAGAATTCTTGTCGTTTATGAATTTCCAAAATCAGGTTACCTTGCTAATCTTTTTATCATTTCATTGTTCTATAAATACTTTCACGTCTTTCAAAGGTTTCATGAACTTTACGACAAAGTCAAAGGTGCCTTTGTTAAATAGATATGCAGGGAATTAGTTCTTGTTAGTTAGTACGACCATTCTGCTCTATTATCCGTTAGATTTGCCCCAGTTCAAGGTTGCCAGGGCGCCCCAATAGGGCTGAGCTGACGGTACTGAGTTGTTCAATACTTCACATTCTGGAAAATTGAATTCATGCGCAAGTGCCTATAGGATATTATTTTAAAGATACTTACGTTTAAAAGTTGTTAATCCGTGAAATAACAGTCGACAAAGAAATCGCAGCCCTGTGCGTCCATCTGACCTACTTAATGTTTGAAAGAATCGATGGCAGAATCCGCCACGCAGTCTGTGATGTGATGGCAACTGGCAAGCTCTAGCCAAACCGTCGCAAAGGGGATCTGATTGCGTCACACCACCATTATGGCCTTGTTTGTCCGAGAAACAGATACTTTCATGAAGTTTTTCTCATGTTTAATAAAGTTTGATCAAATAAAACATAACATTACGTCGCATAACAGATCAAACTGAGCTAGGGTTCCGTAGAAATTGGATTAAATTTAATTGAAATGGGCATCCCTCTTATAATTGAATTTCGGAAAACCTTCCTCATCTCAGCGGCTTGACGCTGAAATATTTAATATTGGGTAAGAAAAGCAGGAAAATTTGCTTTGATTAACACGTTCAATATTGGGCGATTGTTTATGATATAATCTGTAATTTATGAATAGGAAATATAATATATTGTGTTTGGAAGATCTTGTTAAACTCACGCATCACTGTTAAAATATATATAATATCTACACCACCATTTAGTCTGTTTATGTAAAAATATATATTTAGCTACATGCATAGCTTTTCCTTATAGGCTATTATTTGAACCCAAAATTCATTTGTTTGTCTTTTTACTATTTTATGTCAACCTGTCGGTATTAAAATGTGAAACAATGTATTTTTTGGCTACCGGCCACCAAAAGACACGCTGGCGCTTCCTAAAAAATAAAACAATGCAGTAAGTAAACCTTCAAATAGTAGAAGTCGAGCCAACGATTTGCCTGTGAATTATTATAAAGACCTAGCAAATAAAAGAAGTTGTTCTAGATAACACTGGTCATGATAAGAGGACAAGAAACCTGTATCAAAATACTTTGCATAAGGAGTCGCGAATGAAAAGATGAAAAATCTTGAATGTGAAGGGATAATGTCAGTGTAATCGGTCAATAACTACCCAACGCAATATCGTTTTTGCAGAAAAAAAACGACACACAACATTCCTGCTGTGACATTTAGCGAAAGATCCTCCTTTCTTAGGTTAGCAAGAAAAAAGTATGCATTGGCATACTGTTGAGTATGAAAATATTACTAGCTTCTGCCAGCGGTTTCACCCGCATCCCGTGGGAACCTCGGCACGGGCCCGGATAAAAAGTAGCCTATAGCCTTCCTCGATAAATGGGCTATGTAACACTGAAAGAATTTTTCAAATCGGACCAGTAGTTCCTGAGACTAGCGCGTTCAAACAAACAAACTCTTCAGCTTTATAATATTAGTATAGATTGTACCTTTACAGACACCTGGATAAGTGTATGTGCGTGTGCGCTTCGGCAAAACTCTTCCTGCTTGTCCGAGCCTTGTGCTACATCTATTTATAATCGGATATCGTTCCGAACGTTTGCTAAGGACTAATAAAGGCCGTTGTCTTACGACGTGTTGTGTTAGGTTAGGATATGTAATTAGATGCATAAAACTGTATTATTGTACTTACATATATACATATATGTATAGCTTTACCTACTCTCATCATACCAACTTAATTAATATTCTACATCTTATTTGTGGTAACAAAATTAATTACTATGACGCAGAACATTAAAGAGGTCGCATTTATAATGTTTTCGGTCTAATGAATAGAGACACAAACAAAATTCAATTTTACTCTATACCTAACGAAAATTATGACGAGAATAGAATTTGATCAATTTTCGCTGAAATCATAAATGTTAGATATGATTATACGCGGGATACACCCACCGCCTCTATGAAAATAAGCTTTGTTAACTATTTAATAAATTGCTTTTCATTCTGACCTTATTGAGTAAATGTTAATAAAATAGAAAGATAAATTAATTCTGTGAAATTGATAAAGCCTAAACCTTCTTCTTCCAGTTTATAAATTAAAAAATCCGAGTTTCTTCTTAGCCTACATTTTATGTAAGTATTAAATTATGAACGCTTGATTGCGATGCCTGAAAATGCGCGACCTTTTCAGAAGCAAGCTGACCATCGGTCTTGCCCGTATCATACATTGTTTACACACTCCTCCGCGCGGCTATTTTCGACTTGGAACTTTAGTCGAAGTACGTTTACACAGTGCGATTAGGCGATACAAATCGTAACAAACACGTTTACGCATATTTTTACAAATGTATTGACTGTTTGAGCAATGATCGAACAGAAATGTAACAGCATCTCGTGTTTGAAGTAGGTAGTTTATTTCCTAAAACTTAGTTAACTGGAGAAAACAAATAGGCTCGCGCGCTATGTCATGAAGACGTATCTGTAAAAAACTTGTAGTTTTAAGTAAGTATCCAATCGGCAATTTCACGAAAGAGATAAAATTACAATACCTAAGTACATAGAACAAAAATGAACCGGATCCACGAGATAAAATATTAAAAATACAAAGTACTACGTTTAAAAGTCTGAGATAAAATATAACTGAGTAAACATTGTTTATCAGACAGCAAGACAACAATAACATTTAATAACATACCTAATTAGGTGGTGAAAATAAATATAATTACTTACAATCGTCGCAGACATTAAGATTGAAATCATGATTAATTGTGACGACTTTGCTCTCTTAATCGATTCCAAAAATAATTAGACCTATAAGTCATTCAACTTAATAATGTCATTTATTTAAGTACACATGTTGATAGTATAATCACTTTATATCTTTTAAGTACTCCACAAATATAGTAGGATAATAGAAATCGTATATTATGGACACTTATTGGAAGTAGATACCGACTTATCGCTTGACTAAACAGTTATTCGGTACTTCACTAAACAATATAATCGCTACGCGCCGTCGAAAAATAGAAGCAACAACAATTAAAATAATGTAGAATTTGAAATAAAATTAAAAAAGTTTTAATACGCGAATAATGTTTTATATTGGAAAAATAATGGTACATAGGTATCCACTGGAGAATATTGGGTACTGGCGGCAATACAAACATGTCTCGAACCTATTTCGAGTTTCGTGGAATTTGTATGAAAAATTCCGCAAAATCCATTGCTAATGCCTTGTCCAAGAACGGATTACATCGCACTAAGGTTCGAGAAGTTGTAGTTTATTTTCTTCGGGTTATAAGTCCACATAAAAGACACACATTCAAGATTAGGTAGGGAATAAACAAGATATTTAGTCGCATTTCTTAATATCAATAACGCTATTTATGTGGTATAAGCATCCTTTGTCCTCTTTGTTTTATTGTCTTTGAACAAATATGTACTTACTGACATACCGCTTTGAGTACAAAGGTTTCTCTGCTAGTGCTTTTAGATAACAAAATATATCTGCTGTTTGTTTACGCATGTATGAAAGAAGTCTTAGTTAGGTAGGTACGTTTTCCTACAAAAATAAATTTCATTTCCTTCATTTTGGTGAAAAGGAAATAATGGTTTCTCTAGAATCTAGTTTCGTGACATTTTCCGTCCACCTAGGTAATTTGGGACGTCAAAAATCTTGTTTAACGATTGTCCGAATTCAGGTCCGCCTACGATGCTGCTCTGATATTAAAAGAAATTTGGCATTCTCCATTGGCCGCTATACGCAATGCTGTAGTTTTCCCGTTACATAATTTACCCAAGTTTTTCCTGTGATACTGCCATTTCGGCGGACTGTTGTTATACGCGGAAGATTTTTCTGAGTTCCGTTATAATTTTCCAAACTTATTTATACAAAAAACTGTTAAGGGCTTTGCTTTTTCGTCTCGTTCGATCTATATTTCCTTCGAAAATAGTCATCTAACTTGACTATGTAAATTATATTATCTAGACAGTCTTTAGCTTTACCTTACGGCCAACTTTTACCACAAATCCCTAATACCATTTTAATACGAGTTATGGTCAGACCGATAGATAAATGGCACGTGTTTCCATATCAAACGATTCCGAATAGATTCTAAAAATGTTCGATGATTGATATAAAACTGTTACATAGTTACGTACTTAGGAACGTGCCCTAGTTGTTGAATCTCAATCTGAATGTATGGCGCGACATTGATACTACGTGTTTGATAAAAGATGTTTCATATTTACACAGCAAATCTGTCTGGCTTTTCACATTGTTTCATTATTCAGCTATCAATCATAATTTATCTCGCTCTCGGGTGCTTATTTTTTTCCAATTCGGTCACTGTTACACAGCAAACTTGAAAATCGTACGACTCAACCAATGTGCGTTTTACAATCGTTTACTCGTTCATATTTCATTTCCTTTAACTTATCTTTGAGTACATAAAATTATAAGTAGGTACTCATATAAATATT
This sequence comes from Helicoverpa assulta, assembly GCA_963856015.1. Taxonomy (NCBI): domain Eukaryota; kingdom Metazoa; phylum Arthropoda; class Insecta; order Lepidoptera; family Noctuidae; genus Helicoverpa; species Helicoverpa assulta. Next base: position 5,770,331 of record CAWLCW010000008.1, read on the forward strand.
ATTTTACAACATAGTAAATACTCCACTTTCCACACGCATATTTTGTAGTTACATATCTAGGTAAACGTTTTAAACGTTTAGTTCTAGAAACGCTAGAATTGGTGCTTAGCTTGAAGTCATCGAACCCTTAACGCCGGTACGGTACCGCATAAACCGCATGGCGCATTCGGAACTTTGATACCGTTAAAAGGAAAAGAGCGTGACCGAAGTGATCGTTCTTTTTAACAGGTACCTAAACTTATGTTAAAAAAAACTTTAAAAAATATTCAGTGAAAAAAATAATGGCAATAAGAACCATGTGTAACCTTTGCGATTTAAATAAATGCGCCTGTTCTTTTGTGTTAATACAGGGGCCCGATTCTCCTAATTTTACTTAAGCAACATACGATTCACATTCGACTGCGATCCAATCACGACTCGATTACGATTGAAGCGTATGTGGCATTCCGTTATTTTTTCTTTGAAATAGAAGTTTTTATCCTTTTCTGTCATTCAATAATGAATCATTTTGTCTGCAAATGATTTACGATTGCAATATGATTGTAGAGCAAACTACCGTATAGACCAAAATCACCAAAATAACAGACCAATCGCAAACCAATCGAATGTCGTTGGAATACGATTGGTCTTATATTAGTAGCAGAATGCCCGATATGGTTAAAACTGCTATTGCGATCATATTGCGATTCGATTTCTATTCAATTTTGACATTATTAACTTAGGAGAATCAGGCCCCAGTACACATTTAAGTGTCATTTGTAGGTTATGTATCAATTGGTAGGCCCAATGAGAAATATCGTTGTCGTGTAGGTTTCGAGACAAGGTAAATAAGGGTACTTTGATAATATTCGGTAGGTACAGACAGATCGATACCTAGCCGTAGCTACCTGCCTGAAATACTAAGTAATATATGAAACGACAATTTCACTATTGATCGGAATTAATTAATACCTACACCGATAATTTCAAGAACATTACTTAGGTACTTACTTACTGGAATTTTAAATATGTATGTCACTTTTTACATCGTAACATTAATTTCAAAAATTGGTACTAAATAAAATTGTATTACCTCTTTAAATATCTAAAAGCATGTGAGGTTTTTCATTCCGCTCGGTTCTTATTTTCAAAAGTCGTGGTGGCCTAGTGGGCAAAGAACCAACCTCTCGAGTATGAGGGCGCGGGTTCGATTCCAGGTCAGGCAAGAACCAATGCAACTTTTCTAAGTTTGTATGTACTTTCTAAGTAAATCTTAGACATCAATGACTGTGTTTCGGATGGCACGTTAAACTGTAGGTTCCGGCTGTCATTGAACATTCTTGGCAGTCGTTACGGGTAGTCAGAAGCCAGTAAATCTGACACCAGTCTAACCAAGGGGTATCGGGTTGCCCGGGTAACTGGGTTGAGGAGGTCAGATAGGCAGTCGCTTCTTGTAAAGCACTGTTACTCAGCTGAATCCGGTTAGACTGGAAGCCGACCCCAACATAGTTGGGAAAAGGCTCGGAGGATGATGGTTCTTATTTTCCGACTTACTGTATTATATTATTCGACTGTCAGTTTAGTCTTGTTCCTTTTTATGGAAATGCAATAAACTTTGTGAATCTTGCGCTATCGTTTGTATCGCACCGTCTTGCAAGATCAACTTGGATGATTTTTTCCATGTTTCCACAATAGTAACGAGATCACGGACCATGATCGACCACACTTCAGTAAGCACGGAATGTGCACGGTGCATTGCTAGACGGTGTTCGACGTAACGGTGCATCTTATAGATTATTACTTTATTTATTTTATAACTATCATCACTACTCTTAAACTCACTTGCCATACTTGTAAGACAAAAAATCCTTAGAAGGACTTGATATTTCACAGTGAGGACCTGTTTAAATATTATTGAGTAATATACAAATAGAAGATGTTTACCAACTAAAACTTGTTATCTGTCACGTTGTTATATATTTACGAAGATTTCTAAGGTTGTCATTACGAAGGTCGCATTTGTAGTCATTTAATTATAGGATTACGAACACGTCAAGCACGTCGCGTGACTGCCAGCCGAGCGCCACGCCGCAGCCGCAGTGCTGTTTATGGCTTCCTATATTAACGTTACTAGCTCGCCCTACACTGGGTTCTACGCTACCATGCACAATATTCTCGTTACCAAACCTCCGAACATTATGCTTACAGAGCACACCCAAATTAATAACTGTGCCACCGACCATGCAGCTCCACCAATTATTAAATACCTACGTGCTGGTTTCTCACTCCAGTGTCCATGAGACATTGTATAAGTTACGAGAAATTGTTTATAAAAATCAATACCAAACACGCCTATTGTATCGACCGTCAATATCGGGTTAGTCCACATAATATACTACGCATGGATAGGTAGAATCCATTCAATGAAATATAATTTTCCCGTGGAAACTGCGTCAGACTACTGGGATGGTTAAGATCAACCATAACATTTATTGTTATATGTAGTTTGTCACCTAGTCACAAATGCAGGGAACTCAGTATCTGGTAGGTAATATCATATACTGTAGGGAAGAACGTTTCTTTATACATAGATAGATATATTGAAGAGCTACTAGATTTTCCGCTTATGAATATTTAACGAGGGAACCTTGGCCACGTGTGGAAAAAGCACTATGGAGAACAATGAAACTAATCGATATTAGCCACATTACCCCTATGAAACCCAACATCTGGATCCATTAATGTCTTGAATTGATTGATTCATTACGAATAACATCAGTTACTGCGCAAGCATTGCTTATTTCCTTTGAAGGAAAAGCGAGCTTGGCGTATTTCGTAATCAGTTTAATGTACTAGGTACTTAATAAGTCTGAAGGTCGACTGGGGTCAAAGGTAGACTCGGTTGACGGGACGACTGAAATCTAGCCTGTAGTAGGTATGCCTAAATAATGTTGTAATAGCTTGTGTAAGTAACACAATTGAGAGCTCATCATCATCAGCTGTATACAGCATAGTGATATGCAATAAAAATCAAATGGATAAAAACTGATCTGCGTGATTTTAGTCTATTTCCGGGAAAAAAGATCAGACACTTGCGCATTGATTGCGCAATCATCAGTGCAACTTAGACTTTGATCCGCAAATAAATTGATACGAGTCGTACAAAGTACAAATTCCGTTGTTTTTTAGATTTTTTTTTGTGTTTTCTCGGAGATCGAAGTAGGCAGATGACTGGACGTCGAATTCACTCAATGACAATTGACACGCACAATTTTTCTTTACTTAAACTTAGATCTGCCAAATATTTCCATTAGGAACTAATTCTGCTTAATCATTATTTTTTGTTAGTTATTAGTAAAATAAATATTGAATATACCTACTCAATTCTAATGATACTGATGTTTGTCCCACAGATTCCTATGGCGTTACGCCAATGGCATGATCAGGTCGAAGCGATGGGGGCGTCAGGATGCGACCGTGGCGCAACTGTTTACTCAGCGCGCCCTGAAGAACCCGGACGCGCCATGCTTCTATGTCGTCGGTGACCGCGACTGGACCTTCGGCGAGGTTAGTACATCAGCCGAGAACCTAGGCGCCTTTAAAGACATCCAATTAATCTATACTAATATTATAAAGCTGAAGAGTTTGTTTGTTTGAACGCGCTAATCTCAGGAACTACTGGTCCGATTTGAAAATTTCTTTCAGTGTTAGATAGCCCATTTATCGAGGAAGGCTATAGGCAACTTTTATCCCGGTACGGGAAGTAGTTCCCACGGGATGCGGGTGAAACCGCTGGCAGAAGCTAGTAAGACAAAAAGGAAAAAAGGGCCTGTTAATTATTCTTTCTGATTGTCATTATTTATCTTTATATACAAAAAATGAATTCCTATATTCCTTGGTCACGCCATCACGCGTGATCGGTTGCACGGATTAAGCTCAAAATTAGAGCGGAGGTAGCATAGACCCGGTAGACTTAGGAAGACGGTAGAACATAGAAAGAATAGTTTTTTGTCAACATCAGGGTACGGGAAGCTACGGTTAAGTATCTAGAAACGTGGGCGAAACCGCGGGTGGAAACTAGTTTAAAATAATATTTCTTCCAAATTGCACCCATTTATTTATTCAATGTATTTTAATCATACTTACCAGGATTCACTACTTACTTAGATATTCACTTAAGTACCATAATACCAATTCGCAGTGACCTTCACCTTTGAATGGACATACATAATATTATATAACATGTACGCAGTTGTTAGCCAATATTTCATGTGCCTCGTTATATTTTACAAACGTTATATGTTCTAAAAGATGTACCTACTTACTTGCTTTAAGTATGTCAAAATGGTGTGAATGTTTTGATGTCAACAAGGAAATTACCTGACCTAATTTTTATACTTACGTCATTTTTTATTCAAATTGGATAGGCCTTTATATTTATTATTGATTGTTGATTGAAAATAATAATGTATCATAGCATCTGCGTCCTGTTAAAGATGCTTTGTAGACCGATACAAATGCTAATGCTACATAGAATTAAATTATTCAACTAATTATATAGAAGACTCGGATTATGATATGAGATTTACATTAGGTACGCAAAGCCAAAAATATCACCACTGCAGGTTGCACACATAAGATCATACTAAAAGGATTAAAACTTATTACATAACAGATGGCCGCGAACTCCAACAAAGTGGCTCGAGTTATGCAAGAGCACCTCGGCTTGAAGCGTGGCGACGTGGTCTGCGTGTTCATGCCCAACTGCGGGGAGTATGTATGGACGTGGCTGGGCATGGCCAAGCTTGGCGCCGTCTCCGCTCTCATCAACAGCAACCTGCGCCACAAACCGCTGCTGCACTGCATCCAAGTCGCCAAGGCTAAAGCTGTTGTCTTCTCCGATCAGCTGGCTGACGGTAAGTCTTACTGAAGTTGTTAAGTCTTGTATTGACCCTTTTGCCGGTGGAAGGAAAGATGAGTGGAGATGCCATAAGGCAGGAATTTCCGGTGCCTTCTTCTAGTTCTAGGTCAACTTAAGCCAGTAACGATCCTCGTCTTCCGAACACCCGCATTTGGCGACGCTAGTTTCTTAGGAGATTTTGCATAATGACATCTCCGCTACTTACCTATGTTGCTCTCCATGGGCCTTGTTCCTCTCTTGTCTCTTGTCTAATCTCTTATTATACATTTTTGACAGATGTTTACGGAAAGGAATTTCCTTAATGACTACCTTTTTACAAACTACAAAGGCAAAGGGCAATTTTATTAATTACAGTGTTAAGCTCCCTTTTCGTTAACTTTAAAAATATCTTTGTTGGTAAAATACTCCAATTTGATACACTGAAGTATGGCCGTTACGCAATTTTCAAAGGGGCTGGCATGTTGATGACTCAAGTATCTCTTGTCTGGCTATTGTAAATATTATAACGTGTTGTTATACACACGTTACGTAATATGTAATCATGTTTAGTTGTTTAGCTATGTAATTAAAATCATTTTACTAGGCGTAAAAGTCGACCACTTTATCATAAGTTGACGATGTGAACGGGAAAGTATTTTAAATTCATTTATTTATTAATACAATGCACGTAAAAGTCTTTATTTGGTCCGATTTGACAAAAAACCTTGGAATATGAATAAGCCTTATCCTACAGAAACTCATTACGATTCCCTACTATATATTCGTGACAGAAATCCGATAATGCATTTATGCGACCACCGCCGCTTTCATATTGACGCTCGCTCGGGTAGACTGCTGATTTCCCGTTGTGCTAAATTACCATCAAAAGCTGAAAACTGCTGAAACCACAACATTGGACCTCATTTTAAAGAACCGGCCCCAATATCACGGTTAATTGGTGCACGGTATAGTTTATCCCTCTTGAGATTTTTTTAACTTCCGAGATAAAATTTTGTGTACCCACAACCATTTTTTGTACAGTTTCTAACAATGTAATGGTACTTAATGATCGTTGCAGACATGTCCCGTCACACACACGTGTTATCCTAATCTTATTCAAGGCCACAGGTAGACAGATGCAAGTTAACCGTTGCATAAATCTAATAATTTTGAAGATTACAACATAATAATGTGGCTTACTTGAATATTTACAAACTAACCGCGAGTAGAGCTATAATTAAAAAAGATGAAAAGTGTAGTGTGTATTTACATGATACTTCATGCCACAAAATGCGTGTTTTATGGTAATTTTATTTTACAAACACTACAACTGTTTTACGATTTCACTGTGAAACCATTCGATCGATTGAATGGAATAACTGACCTTGACTGTCCACCGATAAAAAAATCCGTCGAACCTACTTACTATTTTTCATAAGAGAAATTAAAATTAACAAACAGAGGAAATAGCATATTTCCTCTGTAAGGGAAAAATCTTTGTGCAAAATGAGTATTTACATGGATGGGCTCACATATAGCATAGTTTCTTCTTGTGGTGGCTATGCGTTGTTTTCTTTCCCCCGATATGTTAGGAAGTTTAAGTAGAACGGTAAGTATGATGTAGAGCTGTCGTACTGAGAGCACTTGCGATTCTTCGTAATATTCTTCGTATTCAAGATTCTCAACTAATGGATCCTCTGAACTCAATGGATCCCACTAACAGATCTCCTCTCCCTCAACAGCTATATCCGAGATCCGGGAGCAGCTACCTTCAGACCTGAAGCTATTCCAACTATACGGCGAGTGCTCCCCTGGCGTGTTGGACCTAGCAGCCGAGATGGAGAAGCACCCTCCCGACTACCCCGAGGTGACCGACAAGCCACGCTACAAGGACACTCTCTTGTATATCTACACGTCCGGAACCACTGGCATGCCTAAGGCTGCTGTACTGCCCAATTCTAAGTAAGCCTTATCTATTTATTATTTCTGTAATATATTTTTCAATAGGGCAGCATTTGGGGTAATGAGGTCTGAAGACCTATATAATGCGGGCTGCGGGATTGTTCGCACGAGTTACCGCGGCCCTAATAGACAAAGGGTTCAAGAAGGAACTTGGTGGGGTTTAGTCAGTAGGAGTCTGACACTCCTCCACGCTCATTCATACCTCATTTGATGATTTCTCATCAAAGAAGGCCTTTAATGATTTTAAGGATTACTATTTTTAAATGCAGAAAAGGAATAATCTTTCCTGCTTACTCTAACCAGAAACCAGAACCTGCGCGTACTTTAACCAGATTTAATGCTTCCATTATTTTTATCAATAAAGTTATTCTAACATGGCTATACAATCGATCAAAGGCAAAAGTTTACAAAACATGAGCCATTTCTGAGCTGAATAGAATCATGCATGCCTACAAGAGAATGGTACACTTCCTTTAGCTTTGTTCGGTTTTGGTTCCCATTCAAGTTAAAACCACGGTGACCACGTGCCTTCCATAAAAAATGTGCGTAGTATTATGACATCACAGTTAGACTATTCAATATATTATATGGATTTAAAATACTTTAATGACCAGAATACATTACAGGTTTACCAAATTAGCATCATATAAGACTAGGATAATTCAAATGGATTGGCACATGAATGGGTTTTACGCTTATTGATATCCACTCGTGTTAGAGATTACAATAGGCTTTATTTAAATTATTTAAAAACGTAGACATTCTTCAAACTACCACCTCAGACCCGTATTCAATCTAGATCCCCTCTTTTTGTTCTATCTATACTATTCTGGACATCGAGTGCTTAATTTATGAAGACCAATTCGGGTCCATTTTTTCGGCAATAGCTGTAACTGTAACCATCATGAAAATTCTTGTTGGTTATACGTAGTTGTTCTTTCCCAGGTACCTGCTGGTAGTAGTGGCGACGGTGCACATGCTAGGCCTGAAGAAGTCCGACCGCATGTATAACCCATTACCTCTATACCACACGGCTGGCGGGCTGGTGGGCACGGGTGCTGCTCTGGTAGACGGCATCCCGTCAGTGCTGCGCGCCAAGTTCTCTGCCTCTAACTACTGGGCTGATTGCATCAAGTATGATTGCACGGTGAGTTGGCTGTGGTTTTGTTAGGAGTAAGATCTCTGTCGTAATAGAATGGTTGAGGATCTTCTTTGATTTATGGTGTCATGTGCTTTGTGTGCCCGAAGAAACTCTTTTCTGTCTCTTGCCTTGCCTTGTCTTGTAATTGGCCAGAAGATTGGGACACATTCCTTTATCATAGAACTGCTCAGTTTTTGCTATTGTTCTCCTAAAAGCTTGCCTCTTCATCGCTCTTAGGGATTTCATTTCTCATTCTCAAAAGTTATGGCATTGAGAAGTCAGACACAGACTCCTTTCTAGATAGGTTTGCTATGTATAAGGAAGGAATACTGAATGTATGGTGTGTGTGCTCAGGTGGCGCAGTACATCGGCGAGATGTGCCGCTACCTGCTGGCGCAGCCGGCTCGCGACACCGACACGCAGCACCGCGTGCGCATCATGGTCGGCAACGGCATGCGCTCCGCCATCTGGCAGCAGATCGTCGACAGGTACACACACATACACACACATATCACGTTATACACATCATATCAATTTGTACCCAGTGCTGAAGTCACCACTACCACCATCATCATCATCATGACCTTACGTCATCATTGATTAATGACTTCTCACGATACAGACAGTCATAGTCATGGTTACATCCGTAGAATAGATTATGAACTTCTGATGTCTTTGGTATCTCGCATATTTCCACGACACTGCTCTTCTGAAATAGTCTATTTAGATGTGTTTTGCCAAAGTATTTGAAGAAGAAACATACCTTTTCACTCTGGAATGAATTGGATCGAAAGTTCATTCATATCCGGAAACATGGTACAATGCAAACTTTGTATAGTAAGTTCAACTCAGTCGTGCGCGCGGCCTTATGTGTGGGTAACCCTTGTACATATACAGTGACTTTGTGTGCGTGACAAGAGGTACAGTCGGGTACAAATACAGTTATTTAGGGGTTGTATACGGCTGTTTAAAGAAAAACAGTTATTACTTAATTTAATGTTTATTTATTTATAATGATTCTGAATCGCTACTTGAAAAATCAAATGATGGATTTTCGGATTCGCTTCTCTCACCAAGGTTAATTATAAATTCTGACTCCATGTCAAAATGTCTATAGTATGCTTCTTTTTAACCGACTTCCCAAAAAGGAGGAGGTTCTCAATTCGGCCGGTATGTTTTTTTTTTTTTCTATGTATGTACATCGATTACGCCGAGGTTTATAGACCGATTTACGTGATTCTTTTTTTGTTCGACGCGGAATAGCTGCCAGTTGGTCCCATAGTCATCAGGTCAGGATCTGATGATGGAAATCCTGAGAAATCGAGGGCAACTTTAGAAAGTTGTAAGCATACATAAGGTTAAACCTTGACACTCATATGTATGTCTGATAGCACTATTCAACAGTGAAGGTTTGGAGCTGACCTGATGATGGAGACCAAAGAAGGTCGAGGGAACTCGACAACTGAGTCTGTAAACTACCTCGTGTTTGGGCTTATATTATTCGTATTGACGAGACCTTTGCAACAGTGAAGGTTTGGAGCTGACCTGATGATGGAGACCAGAGAAGGTCGAGGGAGCTCGACAACTAAAAATGAAAACTACCTCGTGTTTGGGCTTATATTCTTCGTATCAATGAGAACTTTAAAGTTATGTGGATTCGTTTCACTAAAAAGCTGAAAATAAAAAACTTTTTTACAAAAAAATATAACCGACTTCTCAAAACACTAAAAAGCAAAAAAAAACTAATTTTAGGTGCATCGGCCTAGAAGTCGGTGGCAAAATTAACTTAGGGACATCCATTAGACACCGACTTCTAGGCCGATGCACCTAAAATTAGTTTTTTTTTGCTTTTTAGTGTTTTGAGAAGTCGGTTATATTTTTTTGTAAAAAAGTTTTTTTTTCTTTTGTACATGTCGACAAGTATTACCCAACATCCCTTCATCAATTTGACTTAAATGTTCATTTATGAGTTTCATTATTTCGTAAAGACGTATAATCTAGTATAATAATGTAAACAACTAGATTATACGTCTTTTTACATTCTTAGTCCACACTTTTATTTATTGTCCGCGTACCCCGAGCTAGAAAATATGTAAGGAGTATTTAATTCATCTTAGATATTTCACCTCATTTATTTCTTAGATACTGTCAATGTCAATTTGAAAAGACGCATGAGAAAATATTGAAAAACTGTAAAATGTAATAATAAAAAGCTTTGAATGTTGTTTCATTTTTTGAAACGCTACCTGACTTCTTAAACATTTTCTCCGTGAAGAACTAGACATTTTAGTAAACGACTGTACTCATAACAAAAAGCGATAAGAACACATCATGCTCGGACGACGTCACTGTCACACGAATGAAAGTTGTATATTTACAAGCCGACGCACACATAGGGTCGCGCGCAAATCTGAGTTGAACTATCTATAACCAAGTGATAACAAATGTGTCAGTAACATTTGCTCACAATTAACCTTTAATCTGTACGCGCTGTTAATTGTGCCGCTTTGAATAATTCATTATTATTGTCGTTGCAGGTTCAAAGTGCCACAGATCAATGAGATATACGGAGCCACTGAGGGGAATGCTAACATAAGTAAGTGAAAGTTAAAAGTACCTACTTTTCTTAAAAATTTTAAAAAGTCTACCAAATTTTTTTTATATATTTCCTAGAGACTTCTTTTTTGGGCAGATTTTTTCGATCGAGAGATTATATGAAGGATCTGTTTGACGTTTTGACAGCTTTTGAATAGAAAATACCTCTAAACGCCATATTTATTCCTCAGATAGAAGTTAGCTAATGACAAAAAAATCGGCCCTTAGAAATGTTATGTTCCTACATAACTATTGATATCTCATTCATTTATTGGTGTGTAAAAGGTCTTTACAGGATCACCTTATAAATAATTTAATTTTGCGCAAGTCCTTAACTTATTTGCATACATACAATATGCACTTACGCAGTTCGAAGCTCACATCAAACTTTGTATTTGTAAATGAGGCGCTTGGGGTCACGCTCTGTTGCGATAATATTGTAATTTATTGCTTAACGCTTTATTTAGTTCAGTATTCAAAGAACTCATTTACAAATCTAGTTTTCAATTCACTGTTTGTATTGTTTTTATAGGGCGATTGGAGTTATTGAAATAAGTCCAGTCCAGAACGTAATTATTACCTAGTATAGCTAACGAACCCTCGATTTCATCAGCGTCCCGTGGGAACTACTGGTGGTACCGAGATAAAATATAGATTATGGTACTGAAGAGTGTAGCTTTTCAGCAGTGAAAGAATTTTTAAAATCGGTCCAGCAGGTTGAAAAAGTCGTGGTGGCCTAGTGGGCAAAGTAACAACCTCTCGAGTATGAGGGCGCAGGTTCGATCCCAGGTCAGGCAAGTACCAATACAACTTTTCTAAGTTTGTATGTACTTTGTAAGTATATCTTGACACCAATGACTGTGTTTCGGATGGCACGTTAAACTGTGGATTCCGGCTGTCATTGAACATCCTTAGCAGTTGTTACGGGCAGTCAGAAGCCAGTAAGTCTGACACCAGTCTAACCAAGGGGTTGCCTGGGTAACTGGGTTGAGGGGGTCAGATAGGGCAGTCGCTCCTTGTAAAGCACTGGTACTCCGCTACATCCGGTTAGACTGGAAGCCGACCCCAACATACTTGGGAAAAAGGCTCAGAGGATGATGATGGTCCAGCAGGTTGAGGTTTTCCATTACAAAAAATACATTTCATTAAAAAATCCTCTTTATGAAATTAGTACGTATAGAAGTGTAGATAGATAATTATTTCGCAGCGTAAAAAGGCCTTGCTTTTGTTATTTATCTTACGAGGAGTAGGTTTTAAAACGTGTAGATAATTAACACGGTACATTAGTAGCATGGTAATTTGAATGAGCATTGTCTAAAATTCGACGTGGTCTCTTCACGGCATACGTTGACAAAGAGACAATACCTATCGTTTTAAGTAGGTAGATTTGAGTAATTTATCATTTACGTTTTATGTCTACACTTGCTAGAAATTAGGATTGTAGGTAGGGCAGGTAAAAAAATGTTTTTTTTTTTAAAGCATTTTTTTTAAATTTCCTTTGAAAAATGTGGTCACAAAATTCCGTCACCGAAATCGGCCCGTGCCTATTAACCTATGCGGTTCGCGTCAAGAATAACAATTAAAGTTTTTGATTAGAGGTTTTTCCATTCCCATGAATAATGTGTTTTATAGCTTGGTCTTGAATTTGTCCATGAGTTCGTCGAACGAAACGTGCGAACGAAAAACTTAACTTGTCACCAATATACCATCTATAGAATTAAAACACTTCAGAATTATAACATTAAAGCATTTTCGCATTATTAACAATTATACAGCTTAACTGCTTCGTTGATCAAGTGGTCAAATGCTCTTGCGCTAAAGCAGAGCTGGCTGATCTTATGTGAGACCAGACACCGTGGCTGAAATCGGCCTTGGACGCCATTAAACATACACTATACAGTAAAAATTAAATGATTATTTCAGTAAACGTGGACAACACGGTGGGCGCGGTGGGCTTCCTGCCGAAGCTGGTGCCGACGTGCCTGCACCCCATCGCGCTGGTGCGAGCCGACGAGCAGGGCGGCCTCGTGCGGGGGGCTGACGGGTACTGCATACGCTGCAAGCCTAGTTAGTATACACACATATATTATAGTACCTATTTTAGGGTGCGTCTACACGGCGCACGTAGCTGGAGCAAGTTAACAGGCGCAAGTGACAACAATACGCGGTCTTTGGTTCACGCGCGAGTCGCTGGACCCGCACGTTTTTAAAATGCATTAACCTACGCATTTGTCTCAACATCCGCAAGCTACTTGCACCGTATAGATGCACCCTTGATGTTGTGTTGTTTTGTTGGTGCTTGGGCGGCATGGTATCGGCAAATGCAACTCCAACGGCTATACTCTACTTGCTTTGTGCGCAGAATTTGACCTCAGCATCACTAATACCTTTTTCCGTTTGCCAGATAAATATAAAACGACCTGGATGCACCCTCGTTCAAAGCACTGGCACCTTCTTGACTATATTATGGTACGAAGGCGGGACTTAAAAGACGTTCTTATTACCCGAGCCATGCGTGGTGCACAGGGGTGGACAGACCACCGTCTCATAAGATGCAAACTGAGACTTAACATCAAGCCGCCGCGTAGAGCACAACACAAAGTGCCAAAAAAACTAGCGTTCTCAAAACTTGTTGTCAGTGAGGGTGCTAGACAAAAACTAGACACAGAATTCGGTACCGCAGATCCTGGTACTGAAGAAGATCAACCTATTGATGCCAAATGGCACACCTTCTCAACTAGGGTACATAGGATCTCTCAACAGGTTGTAGGAAATCTGCAAAAGAAAAACCAAGACTGGTTTGATGAGTCTGATGCGGAAATCTTAAAGCTTGTAGAGGAGTATAGGTGTTCTCTTCGGCGTGTTCATAGCAATCAGCAGCGGAAGGATCTTCATCAAGCTCTCAAAAAACGTGTACGCGATTTAAAGGATCGCTGGTGGCTTCTGAAAGCTCAAGAATTACAACTCCTAGCAGATACCAGCCAAACTGCAAAATTCTTCGAAGCTTTAAAGACTGTGTATGGCCCGCGTTGTAGGAAAACTGCACCTGTATACTCGAGAGACAAAACTGAAAAAATTACGGACCCCTCTGACGTTCTTCTTCGCTGGGCTGAACATTTCAATGAGGTACTCAATCCTGGAACTCAAAGTGTAGATTTGCAATACATCAACAGTCTTGAGGCATTACCAAGCGCATGTGACCTGGAAAATCCACCTTCCTTTGAGGAATTTATAAAGGCCGTCAACCGACTGAAAAACGGCAAATCCCCAGGCGCTGATAGTCTCCCCTCAGAAGTTTTTAAATACGGAGGACGTAGAATAAAGACCAGGCTCTTCGACTTGGTAATGCAAGCATGGGATGCTGAAACGATCCCACAGGATTGGAAGGACGCTACAATAATAAAACTTTATAAGGGAAAAGGTGACCTCTCAGATTGTAGCTCATATAGAGGCATCTCATTACTCTCCACGGCTGGCAAAATTATGGCACACATCATAAATAATCGCCTAGTTACACTAGCCGAGCGTTTTCTTCCTGAAAGCCAATGTGGTTTCCGTCCAAATAGAGGTACAGTTGACGCCATATTTTCCTTAAAACAGCTTCAAGAAAAAAGTCTAGAACAGCATCGTGACCTCTATTTGTGTTTCGTAGACCTGGAGAAGGCTTTTGACCGCGTCCCAAGATCTGCTCTCTGGGTGGTACTGGAAAAATATGGATGCCCAGCGAAATTTGTAAACCTGATTCGCCAGTTCCATGAAGGCATGTTTGCCCGCGTACGTCACGAAGACAGTTTTACAGAACAATTCCCCGTAACAAGTGGGGTCAAACAGGGGTGTGTTATGGCGCCCACACTGTTTGCAATCTACTTCTCCGCAGTAATGAACGATGCCATGCAAAAATGTACGAACAAGATTACTCTTAACGTTCGCATGGACAAAAGCGTATTCAACCTCTCGCGCTTTAGGGCAAAACGCAAAGTAACGACTGTCTCCGTTGCCGAAATTCAGTATGCCGACGACGTCTGCCTTATGGCTGACAGCATTGCTGATCTCCAGGACTGTCTCGACCACCTAGACGAGTCCTGCCGCAAATTTGGCTTAGTAATCAGTGCATCAAAGACCCAAATTCTAAAACAGCCCGCAAGAGGAAAATCTGCGGATAACGTGCCTGTTTACCTTAGCGGCAAAACTTTGGAGGAGGTAGGAACCTTTCGGTACCTAGGCAGTCTTATACGTAGCGACAATCGTCTGGAGTCTGAGATATCAGCACGAATTGCAAAGGCGGCTGCAGCATTTGGTGCACTCAAACACCGTGTTTGGAACTCACACGATCTTAAGTTACAGACTAAGATTGCCGTATACAAAGCTTTAATTCTACCACTGCTTCTTTACGCCTCGGAGACATGGTGTCTTTACAAAGGTGATACTAAACGCCTTGACACTTTCCACATGAAGTGTCTTCGAGCAATACTCCGTATACGTTGGCAAGATCGGGTTCCCAATACGGATGTTCTTCGACGGACGGGCTTGGCGGGCATGGAGTGCCTTCTGATGAAAGGTCAGCTGCGCTGGTGCGGTCACCTGGTACGCATGGAGTCCTCCAGGTTGCCGAAAACTATTTTCTATTCGGAAATCAGTTTGGGTAAACGACAAGCTGGAGGACAATATTTACGTTACAGGGATGTATTAAAGCGCCACTTAAAATCGATCGGCTTATCCCCGAACTCATGGGAGGACCTAGCCACCCAAAGATCTGAGTGGCGAAAGGAAATTCATCAAGGACTAGAAAACTTCGAGTCCCATCGTCTTGAAGATCTTGATGGTAAACGCCTGGCCCGTAAAACTCGTCCTAAACCGACGTATAATTATACCTTTAATGCAAATGGACAGCTCTACTGTGCATCATGTGACCGAGTTTTTAAAAACAAATTCGGGTTCGCAAGTCACTACCGGGCCCATGAGCGAAGACAGATTGCCGGGAATTGACAGGGTGTCGCCGTCGACGGACACGTCTGGGAGGACATCATCATCATAGATGCACCCTTAGAAAGAAAAAAGAAAAAAAAAATTATTTATACAAATAGTTTCTTGTTCTTGTTCTGCTGGATACTTACGTGAAAATGTCGTAATAAGCTGACACCAGTGAGAACCAGGGACGGCGGATGGCCACGTCGGATTCTCATCGGCTAAAACTGGATGTCATGTCTCATAGGCACTTGCGAAACCGCAGGAGTCCAAATTGTTCCGTTTTTTTCCAATGTTGGACTTTCTGCAAAGATCCGCTATTGATCCGGTAGTTTTAGGAAAAAAGTGGATTGTTTTTTTCATTCGAGGCAAATGAAACAGTATTCTAATCAACATACAAATTAAAAGTAGGTGACGGTATGACGCGCGACTATTTCCCCACTATTTATGTCGCTTGCTATTAAGAGCGGAAATTCCTAATATTTTATGTGGAATATTGTTGTGGCCATGATTTGATAACAGACGGTGAACTTGAACTCGTTATTGTAATGTTTCAGATGAGCCGGGCATGTTCATCGGACTCATCGCTCAGGGCAACGCGTCGCGGGAGTACTACGGATACGTTGATAAGGTAACAAAATATATAAGAAATATTATAAAAATAAGAAAGCCCGTAACTTAAATAACAAAGTCTGTAACTTAGTGCCCCAATGTTATGGCAACTAACTAACTAATGTAAAAGGGCGGGCGCTACGTTAGTCCCAATGTAATTTAGCAGGCAAGGCCGCTGGAAATTGCTGATCCGGTGCACCTTATAAGCTGTCCTTGCTTAGCTGTCTGAGAAAAAAAAACGCTTTATAAGAGCCATTGCCAAGGTTGTCCGTTCTTACCAGTAGATAAGAACCTCCAGTAAGAGGTTGTGGGCACTCCAAAAAGTAGCTGACCGAGTTGACCGTTGTGTACCACAGTACCCTTTATGGTCTCTGCACGGCGCGGGCGCGGCGCGGCGGGACGGGACGGCGACGCGACGCAATGTACTAGATCGTCGGTCCCATGTGGAGGAATGTGTGCGGGAATAGATCTGTGCAGTTTTTTGAATGCTACCATTCTTCCTACTTGTGTGTGTTGACCTGCGCAGGTATCTGCACAGATTACCTCTCCGGTAGACCGTAGCGTGTGTGGCTGGCATTAGAAAAGCTCACACACTCAACTCACAAATTTTCCGTCGAAAGTGGCCCTCTAACAATCCAACTCCAATTCCCAGGATGACAGCAACAAGAAGCTGGTCCGCGATGTATTCTGCAAGGGCGACGCGGCATTCGTGTCGGGCGACATCCTGGTGTCGGACGAGCTCGGCTACCTGTACTTCCGCGACCGCACCGGCGACACATACAAGTGGAAGGGCGAGAACGTCGCCACTGCGGAGGTCGAGAATGCCATGTCACCATGTCTTGAACAGAAGGCCTGTGTCGTTTATGGAGTTTCGGTAAGTTAGGAGAATTTTATTTGTTTATTTATTTAGTATTAAGACACATTAACAACATAAACACAAATATTAATAAAAGACACGAAACAGAGACATATAGTCCCCAGGCCGTGGAACAAAAATTTTTTTTGACACATACAAATGTGTCAAAAAACTTTGTGAGTAACTTTTTTGTTTTGCGATGAGTCCGAGAAACTTTTCTTTTCCTACAAAGTTTGGGGCTGCTGCCTTTTCTTACACACAAATGTCATTCTTTGAAATATGTTTGATAGTTTCTTTTAATATTGTGGTCAATTTGTCCGACAAAGATCATGCTGTGTGTGGAGTGTGTGTGAATGTAACTTTATTAAACATATTCCAAAAAATTAAACTTGTATGTATGAAGAGGAACTGCAGTGAAACAGAAATGGTGGAATAAATTCAATGACTAATTATATCATCATCATGTTACCTTGTTGCAGATCCCGCAAACAGAAGGTCGTGCAGGCATGGCGTGTGTCGCGGACCCCGGCCGCGCGCTGTGCCTGCGCCGCGTGGCCGCCGAGCTCGACGACGCGCTGCCGTCCTACGCCCGCCCGCTCTTCATCCGACTCATCAACGATATCGAGATCACTGGTAACCATATATACATTTTTACTCATATTTTACATGCTAATGTAAGTCAGTTTTTCGAAAGATTAATCTTTTTGCCTCGGGTAACCAAGGCTTATTAATAGGAACATGGTGGGTTTCAGTAAGTCTATCACACCCCGACTAGCACGACCGGAGAGAGATATCAGAAAAAGTAACTACATAAAAATAAAACGTTTCCAGGCACCTTCAAGCTAAAGAAACTCCAATACCAGAAGGAAGGCTTCGACCCTGAAGTGATCAAGGACCCGCTGTACTTCCGGTCGGGCCCAGACTTCGTGCCCGTCACGCCGCAGCTCTACACCGACATCTGCACCGGCAAGATCAAGCTCTAGACGCCTCACCCAACACTAGTGCACCACAGGACGAACAAAATCATAGACAGGACGTGCGAGAGAGACCACAGTCCCTCTTGCACTCACTGTGAAAAAAAATATGATGTTACACCAACTTCGAAAAACCGTTCTGTGTCTGTCTGTACTACGTCGGTCTTAAAAAGTCGTCTAGATAAAATTGCAAAAATATCGTACCGCTCAAGCCAATTTATAAAATTGGCCCTAGCAGACTCGAACTGTCAATATTTTCAGTAATGAACCGCCCTCGACGGGCTGAGAGAATGCCTGCTGGCAGCATAGTTAGCTAGACCAAATCACACACATGCACTTGTACGCGCCAGTATTTGGTTGTTAGCTAATATAGATTAAATTTATATTAATGAGAATTTGGTAATTGTTGAAAACATTCGTAGGAAGCGACGGTGAGCGAGCATGGTGAAGACACTAGGTAAATTATCATATGTAACCTCAAAGGGATGTGAGAATAGGCTTATTTTTATATAATATCGTATCAGTGGAGGTCGTGCACAGGTGTGACGTGTCGTGTGTGTCCGCTGTGTGTCGTCTAACTCTGTGGCACTCTACAATAATACTTGTTTACGTGTAGCGGGAGGTAGACACTAGTTGTTGTTCATGTTTTCAAGTTGGAAACTAAATAATGATAGTTGTACGATTCCAGTTTCTAAATCGAATCCTAACCTCCAGCTTTTTCCTTTAAAGCAAATCATTATACACAAAATCATTCTAGCATTAATTATCGATACATTTTTTTCAGAAAACACTTAAAACTGATAAGAAAAACATTAAATGTATGTAGCTTATTAGATGACATTCCACCATCTAGTCACTTAAGGTGTTCTATTCATTTATATTAAAATGTATAAGTTCCTAAGTATTGTTTTGGGCACTTGAGTCCTTATTAGTAGCGAAGCAGTCTACCAAATATCTTAATCCATGGCAATTAATCGCAATACGGACTTGTATTTAGATTTTTGTGCCTTGAAACGAAAATCTCTGCACAGTAGTGTAGACTAGGAAAACTTTGCAGTTTACTCCTAAACAAAATTATTACGTAAGTTGTAAATAATATATAATAAATGATTAAAATGTCCACATTGTCTTTCATTTAAGATTACCCTATATCTACATTATAATGGTGAACGCGTACACCTGTCGAATTCCGTTCACCATAATATCACAACACGGTCTAAATAAGGCCCAGCGCACACCGCTGGAAGCACCGCGGAGAGCAGTTCCTAAAATCCGCCGCGCGACGCCGACATTTCACTATGAGCCAGTGTTGCCAACTCGGATTTTGGGAACTGCGTAGACCAGTACATAAGAATAGTATATTTTTAGAGAATACGTACGTGTATACGTAATGTACTCTCTTACTCCTCTTATGTTCTCCCTTATGGACTCTTATGAACTCTCGTGTATGTAGTCCTCATTGGTACTCTCTTATTAACTCCCTTAAGTACTCTCTTATTTAATCTCCTATGTACTCTCTTATGTAACTGCCTCGTGGGTCTAGTGGTCGCAAGCGTGGCTGCTGTGCTCGAGGTCTCGGGTTCGATTCCCGGGTCGGGCCGAAATCGCTTTGTGGGTTTTCTTAAAACTTTCACAAAGCAGCCCGTAGTCTGGAAATTGGTGATCGATTCACCCGTGCATCGGAGAGCACGTAAATGTCGGTCCTGCGCCTGATCTCTTTCCGGTCGTGTCGGATTGCCGTCCCATCGGGCTATGAGAGTGAAGGAATAGGGAGTGCACCTGTGTCTGCGCAAATGCTTGTGCACTATAATATGTCCTGCGCAGCTGGCTGATCTCCTTAAATGAGAACAGCCGCCGTGGTCGAAATCGGCCGTGGACGCCATTACACCCTTATGAACTCTCTTATGTACTCTATTATTTACTCTCTTGTGTACTCTCTTATTTAATCTCCTATGTACTCTCTTACGAACTCTCTTATTTACTCTTCTTATGTACTCTCTTGTGAACTCTTATACTCCTCTTATGTACTCTTCTTATGTACTTTCTTAGGGTGCGTCCACATCTGGCGAATGCGCCGCGAATGCGCAGCACGCGAGCCGATCGCGAGCTGTCCGCGAGCTGCGCGCGTGCATTTTTGTTCGTGCGCCGCTTCTGCGCCGCCCGCGCGCAGCTCGCGCGCGACCTAAGCGCCGCACGCGAGCGGCGCGCAGGCGGCGCGCGACGTCTGCCATCTTCGATAGTACTGAGCCAATATACGGAACTGTAAGGGCGAGAACTGATTGCGCGCAGATCGCGCGCCGCTCGCGCGCTCTATACGAGCCTTGCGTGAGTTGCGCTAAAGAGGCGCACCGAACTATTGCAGTGATTGCACGCGCGCAGCTCGCGGACAGCTCGCGATCGGCTCGCGTGCTGCGCATTCGCGGCGCATTCGCCAGATGTGGACGCACCCTTATATACTCCTCTTATAATGCAAAACCAACAGCTAAAAAATAAATAAAAAACTAGGGAGCTGTTATAAAAATGTAATTTTATTCGAATTTACAATAACAAAACAAAATTCACGATAAAAATAAAATAACAAATAAAAAATATCTTTATCATTCTGACATAATTACAAATATTTTACGTTAGCTAAATAAATTACGTGATAGACATCTTATAAAATAAATACTGTGAAAATAAGCAAAAAATAAAGTTCTCTTCAACGTTAAAAATAATAAACTCTATAGTAATATTTAAACAAGCTAAGTCTAGACAATGTACAATATAGGGGCAGCCCGCCACGCCACATATCTACATACAATACAGGTGCCTTCAATTGACAGTGCTGCTGCGAGCTAACATTACGAATACTTTACAAACAGTGAACTATCATGTCCTTTTGATTTATTTAACTACTAACATTTATGACTCTTCGTTTAAACTTCTATATATCTTACATATAACGCAACAAAAATCTCAGTGTTTGCTTATTACTGTTTGGTTTAAAGAGAGAAAACGCTTATAGAACAATTTTGTGATGTTTACGAGTTAATCCACAATATTCAGTGAAAATAGGTATTATAACAGCTCAATGAGAGTTTTCAATCTAAAATCTCAAACTTGTTTTTACTCAGATTTCCTAACTTTCCCACATTCACTCACAGCTTTTTTATTATAAATCCTTACAAAAGTGAAAAATTGGTAGATGTTTTGAATCTACCCAGCGTAATGTGCTGCTGTGTGCTTTACAATTATTGGTTGAATTTATCAACGCTGACAAAAAGTTATTTTTTTTACAAAATGTGTGAGCAAATGCAGCGTTCATCCTGAAGCACAGTTTAGGAGGAAACACAAAGACGACAATATATACATCAAAAAACCTTACAACACTGACTGAGAATTCGTGAAATACTGTTTTATTAATTTGATAAAAATGAGGAAAAAAACAATAATTATTTAAAAATACTTCCTACTTTTATTAATCTTTAGTGTTTCCTCCTTTAGACACTGAATGCTTAGTTAAATCTTTATAATACAAAGGGGCAGTGAGTATCTCTTTCGCATTTAATTTATTTATTTACCTTCCTACAATATTCAGACAATAACTCTAATACAACTCGATGAAGCAATGTTAAATGAATGCTTCAACAACAAAACTATGTATTCCTGTCGTTATTGCAAATTAATTGACAACACAATCCGGACGAGCAACTAAACATTCACATTCACCACAATACAATAAATTCAATATTTAAATAATGACTAGCAACTACTAAGGCAACTTTAATAAAATTTTCACAATGTATATTACAATAATGTTGTTCAAAAATACAATAAGATTACAATACTTAGATTACAAGTAATACGGTATTCGCTTATTCCGCTACCAATATTATGTAGAACCATAGCCTATCATTATCTTTTAATTGTATCACCAAGCGCATAGCATGGTCACTATTCTCCATCTACAACTGTAGTCCGAAGCAAGACTGAGTCCTAACTTTAGTGATTTCAATACAACATTCGTTCTTATCGTGATTTCGGGATCATTCAAACAGGAATTTAATACCAAACGCTTGGCTGAAATAATAAGTTTGTAACTTATACAGGTAATACATAGAGGTACTGCAACTTCGTTGATCGACAACTATACAATGTAAACAAAATACTTAGAAGAATACTATAATATTTAACGTAAATAAATATTCGAAACGAACTGAATGAAAATACTGATATATTTATTCATAATTAATTACATCATAAAAATAACGAATTTCGCAGCAATCCAGTTGTTTAAATAGTTTTAACAAAAAATAAGGTTTATATCTTACCGAATCTATACTAATATTATAAAGCTGTAGAGTTTGTTTGTTTGTTTGTTTGAACGCGCTAATCTCAGGAACTACTGGTGCGATTTGAAAATTTCTTTCAGTGTTAGATAGCCCATTTATCGAGGAAGGCTATAGGCTACTTTTTATCCCGGTACGGGAAGTAGTTCCCACGGGATGCGGGTGAAACCGCTGGCAGAAGCTAGTTACTTATAAAATTTAGTTCATTAATACTTTCCAATGGAATGTTTTACTACAAAACTTTGTTAAGAGATTCTTAGAAGTTACACATCGCTTCATTTCAAACAACATAGGTAACACAAGGCTACAACAGTAGGTTACGCACCCGTACATATTATTATTAATATATTAAAGCTTGGCGCACACGTATCAATATTTACAAAGGTTTGCTAGCGTTGGCTCTGGGACTATCATTAACAGACAAATACAACAAATCTATGTAAAAACCCTTGCTAAGTCAATGTCTAATTACGAGTTAGGTAATAGCTGCTTAAATAGGCTTGGCAATGTGGTTTAAGCTGGGACTTTATTTATTTATTTTATTTATTTATTTATTTAACAATTTATGTACACACACAGAATACAGAGAAGAAGAAAAATAGAACAGATAGTACAAAGGCACAGCTTATTTCATTAGAAATCTCTTCCAGCTGGCCCGTTATGAGAGAGTTAGAATAGAAAGAGATGCAGATAGAGTGCGTAAAAAGAAAAGAAGCTATAACTAACATAAAATAATCACTAACTTAACCTAAATATGTATATATAAAATATATATATAAAAAAATATATATATATGTATAAAAATATATAAATACACTAAATACTATAAGCATCTATGATGACAAGGAAAGATAGTGTTCCTTCAACTTGCGTTTAAATAATGCAACAGTTTGGCAGCTCCTCAGCTCAGGCGGCAACTTATTCCACAGCCGTACAGCGTGCACGGTGAAGGAGTAGGAGTAGAAATCAGTGGAGTGGGAAGGGATTTTAAGTAGGGATTTGAGATGAGTCCTGCAGGAAGCATCAGGTGAGCGGAGAAAGGAGAAACGTTCCCGCAGGTACGAAGGAGATTTAGGATTGAAGAGGATATTGAATAGAAGACACAAAATGCGAGTGTTCCTGCGAAGACGAATAGGGAGCCACTTGAGATCCTTGCGAAATTGTGAAACATGATCATACTTTTTAAGATTGAAGACAAAACGAATACAAAGATTTTGCAAGCGCTCAAGTTTATTTAAAAGCTCCTCTGTGGCATCCAGATAACAGGCATCGGCGTAATCTATAATAGGTTGGATGAGAGTCTGAGCAAGAGAAATTTTGGTTTTCAAGGGCAAAAAGTGTTGAAGACATTTCAGCGTATGAAAAGTGTAGTGAACTTTGCGACTAACTTCATTGACCTGAGCTGACCACGATAAGTTAGAATCTAGAATAACACCCAGGTTTTTCGCTGTATTAGTGTAGTCGATCTGAACCCCATTTAAACTAAGCGGTGGTAGTGACGCAACATCTAGCCTGCTACGCATGTATCTGCTACCAATAATCATGGCCTGAGACTTCCTGGGATTAATTTGCAGTCCAAAGGACTGCGCCCAATCACCAATCGCATCCAGGTCACGATTCATGGCAGCAATGGCAGCTTCTGCATCAGCACAGGGAAAATGTCTGTAAAGCTGCAAGTCGTCTGCATAGAGA
Source organism: Helicoverpa assulta (assembly GCA_963856015.1). Classification (NCBI taxonomy): domain Eukaryota; kingdom Metazoa; phylum Arthropoda; class Insecta; order Lepidoptera; family Noctuidae; genus Helicoverpa; species Helicoverpa assulta. The sequence goes on from CAWLCW010000008.1 coordinate 5,794,338, forward strand.
TGGAAGTGGGAAGAAATGACCTTTGTGACAGAGTCAATGAAAATAGAAAACAAGAGAGGAGAGAGAACGCCACCTTGGGGTACACCCGCAGTGAGATTGCACCAGCCTGAGGTTAGGTTATCGAGGCGGACAAATTGTGAACGGCCTTTTAAATAAGAATCAAACCAACTTAGGGTGGAAGGGGAAATATTGAGAGATTTTAGAATGCCGAGAAGAATATCAAAATCAACAGAGTTGAATGCACTGCTAAAGTCAAGAAGGACTAGTAAGGTGAGAGACTTGTTTTCCATCGCAAGGCGAATATCATCTGTGACCTTCAGCAATGCAGTTGAAGTACTGTGACCAGGCCGAAAGCCAGATTGAAACTGACTCAGCAGGTCCATTCTGGATATATAAGCAGACAACTGACGGTGAACTAAATGCTCAAGAACTTTAGACAGGAAAGGGAGGATTGAGATGGGTCTAAAATCTGTCACAGCAGTAGGATGTAGGATTTTGGGTAGAGGAATGACAATCGCTGCTTTCCACAGATCAGGGAAGGAACCGGAGAATAAGGAAAAATTAAAAATATGAGTCAAAACAGGAAGGACAGAGGAAAGAGTAAGGGATATCATTCTTGAGCATATATCGTCATTGCCAACCGCATTAGATGAAATCGCGAGAATAGACCTCTTCACGTCATCGGAGGTCACAGCACACCACTCGTATGGAGGACAATCAGGCAACGGCAGACTGGCCAGCTGACTCAATGTACTGGCTCTGACGTGTGCAGCCAAACGAACAGGAGGAGAGGAGAAGTAATTGTTAAGAGCACACACATCAGTGTCACCACTATAAGTAGCCGCAGCCTTTCCGATACCGATCGATTTTAGGAATTTCCAAACCTCGGAGGAGCTACGATTATCGAGAGAATTATGGAAGTAGCGTCTCTTAGCATCTCTGCACATTCGACTGCAGCGGTTACGCAAAGATTTGTAGGCAATAAGGTTGCGCTCAGATGGACTACGCTTCAGCCTCCTCTTCGCCCTATCCCGACTGGCCATCAACTCTTTAATGGCAGGAGTGAGCCAGGGAGCCGGAATATTCTTAACTTTAATACGACGAATAGGAGCATGGCTATCAAACAAACGTAGTAATTTAGAGTTGAAGCAGTCCACCATTTCGTTGATGCAGGTGCTCTCCAGAATACAGGTCCAGTCAATGAGATCAGCATCACGCGTCAATGCCTCCAAGTCAATGCCCTTGTAATTCCGAAGGAAAAGGTACTGTGGCTTTCGCTTAGGAGGACGAATCTTGTAAGATAGAAAGATGAAATCGTGGTAGGAAAAACAAGCAGTAAGCTGTCCGTGAAAAGAAACATTGCTGATCTTTGACACAATCATAAGATCTAGCAAGGAAGGAGTACAATTGGGAAAGTGGTGAGTAGCAGAAAGAGGTAAAATACTAAGATTGAAAGAAGAAAGAAGAGATTTAAGTTTAAGCGCTCGACTGTCATCCTTCAACAGACAAGTGTTAAAATCACCCATCATGACTATATGCTCGTACAAAGGGCAATAATCATTCAACAGCGAATCCAACATGTCAAAGTAATTAATGTTGAGGTTCGGACTATAGACTACTCCAAGAAGCATCTTGGTGTGGTTTAGGATAATTTCAAGAAATAAATGCTCTGCTGATTCCGAGTACAGTGAAGGGGAAGCACTGATGATCTTATACGGGACATCAGCCCGCAAGTACATGGCAACGCCCCCACCTCCCTTTCCTGTTCTATCGTTCCGAACCAGAACGAAACCAGGGAGGGCATAGTGAGCAGACAGAAGCGAAGGTTTCAAAAAGGACTCGGAAATCAACAAAGCATCAAGATGCACACTGTCAATAGATGCCAGAAGGTCGGAGTGGTGACCAGGAACACTTTGAGCATTTATGTGGGCTATATTGAAATTATTGGGATACGGCGACAGAAGTGAGGAGATCTGATCACCCAACGTCAAAGGAGCAGAAAAGTCGCCATCCGCACTGACAAAACTGTTGGAAGTTGAAGAGCATGAGAAAAAACTATCGTCTAAGTTGAAATCACTCATAGATATTCAAATAAAAATATACCAATAATATATATATATATATATATATATAAATAATAATACGCAACTAAAAAATAAAAATAAAAGTACATTAACAAAACAAAATAAAATTGGCAATAACTCTTGGCTATTTTAACTCACCCAGTCGCTAGAGAGTAAAACAAACAGTAAGGAGAGAAGAGAATACACGCCACACACAAAGAATCAGTTAACGCTTGAAGGAAAAAATAGCATCAGTTAGAAAACGAGAATAACAGCATAACAAAATAAATAAATGAAGGTAAGGAAGGAATTTATACATATTTCTTAAAAAAGTTTTAAGTTCAAGTTTCTCAATAATGACTGTGTTGTTATATTCGAATATTTTGAATGTTTGCAATGTATCAACTTGGCCATTGACATTATGTAAGGCATATTTTTCAAATGATGAACTTGACAATCGCTACGCTAAATTCAATCTTAATATCTTGTACATATGATCCAGTCTATCCTGAATAATCCTGATGTATCCTACCACACTAAGTCAAACCGTACATGCTTGCACACAAGACATAGTTTCCATTGCTAATTATGTTAAACCAACGAAACGAAGCCGCGAGACAACTAAAAATAAATCTCACATCTGCTTGCCCATTGCCAAGCTAAATTCAACTTTACACGCTTGCACATAAGACCGATCCTGGTGTTGAGTGAACGCAACACACTAGCAACCGAGTCAACAAAATAAAAGTCTACTTGCCACGCTAAATTCAACCTTAGTCAGTTTAGAGTGATCAGGTGTTGAGGGAGGGGAACCAGGCGGCGAGGCCGGTGCGCGGCGGCAGGGCGGCGCGGAGCAGCGCCTCCTCGTGCGCGGAGAGGCGCAGTAGCGCCGCCAGCGCGCGCGTCAGCTGACGTGCCTCTAGCTCGCGGGCCGTTAGGAAACGGAGGACCACGTGTTTTAAGTACCTGGAAAAAATAAAATATTTCAATAAATAGTTCAGCAATGAACAGCAAATGATATTGACTGAGATGAACATTGAGATACGACAACTCCCAATATTTTATCAATCTGTTGCTTACTAGAGATAGATTTTGCACTTTAGCCCCGTACAAGTTATGTCATTTGTTACAGCCTTTTTATCGTCCCACTGCTGGGCACAGGCCTCCTCTCACACGGAGAACATTTATGATCTCTATATTATCTCTAATAAGCAAAACGGCGGTTAGAGAATGTTGGAACACTGAAGATACTTAGGCATATCTATACGGCTACTTCTGACCAGATACGGAAAGAAGACACCCCAGAACACGGGTAAACCCGGTTGAAATTAGATAGAAAAAGGATAAAGATATGAAAGTCTACAGTCTCACCTTCTACTAATATCCTGTTCCTCTGCGGAGGTGAGATCAGACTTGCTGCTCTGTAGTTCACGTTGTAACGTCTTCTTCATGTCCGATATTCTGTTGTCTAACGTCTTTATTTTCTGGAAAACAATGTTACACACATTAGCAACACTTTTACACACATATTGCAGCTGTTACTCAGTTATCACGAGGAAAAAATATACAGCGGATTGTTAGTTTAACTAAGGTCCAAGTTGACCGACAACGTAAAAATCAGTTTTCTTAAATCAACTATGTATTTACAATGAATATGAATTCATGTGAAATTCCAAAGTAAATAGGTAGTTGTTTTAAGAAACACAGACGGGTGAAGTCGGTCTTGAAAATATCGACTCACCTTATTTTTATCACAGATTTCAGTTTCTAAGTCTTGTATAGTCTTTTTGAGTGCAGTCTCGTTTTCTATTACTTCGTCAATTTTATTCTTTAATTGTTCGATTTCCACCTTACGGGCTTGTTCGTTCTCTTTGATTAACATGCACGCAGCTTGATTCTGTAACGAATTTAATACAACAATGTCAAATCAATTTACTGAATGAATAAATTGTTCAATTGACAATATGGAATGGGCATTAATTAATGGGCAATAAACTATAAGGTTAAAAACGATCTAGTTACATATTATGAAATATATGTAACTGCATTCAATTTGGGTTATTCCCGCTCGGTAACACCCTTTCGTCGACACTGTGGACGATCGGGAAAAAAAAGTTTCGTTCGTTCACAGTGTTGACGAACGCTACTTATTATTTCGGTTAATTCCCGTTCGGTAACACCTTTCGTTCCCGTCGTCAACACTGTTGACGATCGGGAAAAAAAAGTTTCGTTCGTTCACAGTGTCCATGAATGCTGGTTTTTATTTTTTAAATATAGAAATAAAAATAAAACATATCATGGATTTTTCAAGTGTAAAATGGTGATTATGAAAATGATGAGGCCATTTTTTAATTTTCTAGTTAATTGTGTTTTAAAAGATCTAACATAATCCATTAAAACATTTTAAAAATACAAACAAATAAAAACCAGCAATCATGGACACTGTGAACGAACGAAACTTTTTTTTCCCGATCGTCAACAGTGTTGACGACAGGATCGAAAGGTGTTACCGAACGGGAATTACCCGAAATAATAAGTAGCGTTCGTCAACACTGTGAACGAACGAAACTTTTTTTTCCCGATGGTCAACAGTGTTCACGAAAGGGTGTTACCGAACGGGAATAACCCTTCAATTTGCTATAAACCTTGGGCTTGATTTTTGCCCGACACAACAGGCAATCGTGTAATTTTTTGTACCAACTAGGGTTTGGGTTAAAAAAATATCAAAAACAGCTTAAATACTAATATTTTAATACAGGCATATGATATTCATTGGCTTGTACTAATAATTACAGACTCATTTTTCAAGAGACTGTTTCTTACCGTTCAATATTAACAGACTGGTTATTAGTTTTCAATATTAATAATAGGATTCGATACCTAATCGACACGTGTAACATACCAGTTAATATCGACACAAAAATAGAGATATTAGCAAAGAAACTGGCGCCAAGTCTCTTAATCTCCATAACAGCTTACAGAATCAGTTAAAAAAATATTTAACATACTCGCCTGAACGTGACTGCTGTTTTTTAACTGGCTAATCAGACAAAGCTGGATTTTATCTATTATTGTTAATTGAAAAGCAATGTAACATTTAAAAGTCAAGATCGTCTTGCTTTTTAAATTGATCTTAAATTATTTCTATATCCAAAGGTTTGATAGTGACTGCATAAAACCATAAACGTATTGCAAATATTCTTAAAGAGTAGTACAATAGCTATATTGGCTATATTTACTCGAGGAAAAAAGGAAAACCAATCTGAAATTATCATAACCTACACCTATTACAAATAATACTCGTTCCAGCACCAAAATATACAGGAAACTTCTAAGTATGGTTTTTTCAGTTATGCAGTCATATTTTCTATAAGGTATAAGGAAAGTGTACACTGTACATGTTAAAGCGCTCCAACTTACAGTATTGAATACATTTTATAAAATTCATTGCTGTCAATGTAAACGATGATGATTTCTATCTAAGTGAATCTTGAACAATGACTGAGTAAGTTAAAAGAGAACATCTTGAGGAAACTTGAACTTTAAAGTCTGAAATCGACAATCCGCTTTGAGCCAGCCTGGTGATTAACACTCATTTCTTTTCTTTATGGTAAGAAGCCGCAGCTCCGCAATGTCACAGTAAAAAGGCTGACGAAGAAAGTGTTTCCTGACCTCCTTATGCTGAGCGATGAGTCCCTCTAGCTCCGTGATCTTAGCCTTGAGGTCGACAATCTCGGTCTCCTGGTAGCGCACGTTGCATTGACTCATCTCTATCGTCTGCGACATGTGAGCGTTGCGCAGTAAGGCTTCGTCTTTCTCTCGCTTTTCTCTGGAACATAACATGTTTTTATATAGAAAAGGTTTCATGTAATGAAGCTGTTAAATTAGGGAAAATGAAGAGGTTAAAGAATGAGACTCATATGTACGAAACCAAAAAGGACTTTTGCTCCGAATAATATAAATGCACGTGGCCCATTCTGCTCCCGCATTTCCATCACCCGCTGGTGCCTAAAAATGTTTCGAGATGACAAAAAATTTGGCGATACCTATAGGTGTCGGCAAGTACAGGTACCTGCCTATATTTTCAATGGGTCTGCCTGTCGCCTTGATAACATTTACTGTACTCTTTTCTACACAGTGCCCATAATATTTGGAAATATGCATGTTATTAGCTACTCCATTAAATGTCACAAAATGGTACAACGCACGTGCGAAAAGCTTAAAGCAATTCGTTCCTGATGCGCTCCGATGGAAATGGTCACCTAATGTTGATAACCGTTAAATATTCAGGTAAGTATGCTAATGAACGACTTTGTCTTAAGTAGTAAATAAGAGCAGAAGAATGCCGTTGAATAACTTTTCGATAGAACAAGAATTATTATATCAAACTGTGTCTTCGATTTTTTTGCCAATAAATCCTTACTTATTACTATTCCTCGCTAATGAATGCGCATTTTAAATATGTCTGTACCAAAATTGCTGAACCAATTTAAATAAAGTTTAGTACGCAAAGGCAATGAGGATATAGGCTAATTTTTATCCGGGCGCGGGACGTCCTGCCCTTGGGTCGCGGATGGAACCCTGGGGAAATGCGAATCTATGCTAATAGGTACTACAAAGATTTTTTTGTTTCTTTGTACCATACATCATCGATTCACGAGTAATAGTGAATGATTTGAAAAATGGGGAAGCTCCATATTATCCGGGTACGGGCAGCAGTCCCCTCGGGTCGCGGGTAGAACCACAGGCAACAGCTAGGCTAGTATAATACTTATAAAAAACTACTTACTTGTCAAACTTCCTCTGTATATCCAAGAAGTCGTGTTGCATCTCCGTAACCATAGAGTTAAGGTGATTGACCTCGGCCTTGCTCTCGTCACACAGCAGGTTAGACTTATCCACCTTCTCTCTGAGGATCTTGACCAGGGTCCGTTCATTCTCCAGTGCTTCTGACAGCTCCTTGTTCTCTAGCGTCAGACTTTCTATACGGCTCTCGTAATCCATCGTCTTATCCTGCAATATGTCCATTATTGTACCAAGAGGAAGAAAAAAACACCTTAATTGAAGTCCTTGGAATAACCAGTCAACGCTATTTTAAATAATATTGTTATTACAGCCTTGGAACTTGGAACAAACCCGTTAACGCTGCTTTAAATATTATTCCTATTTAACTCAAAATATTTCATTAATAATGTGCAAAATAAATTATTAAGAACAGAACATTTCTAATAAAACAAAAGTCAAGTTATTCAACTTTTTAACATATTTTCCTTAAGTACAGGTTTTTTACCTCATTAGCAAGTTCGCCGCGGTATATTACCTTTGTTGACTTATCTACCGAACGAATATGATAAACTAAAGCACGTGACAGCTATGTAAACACAGCTAATCTTATTTTAATAACTGTTGTGTCATCTAGATTATATTCTTAGAACACCATAACCACTGTTTATGATTCCCGATTAGTTATTACACGTAAGGACTATTGTATGAGCAATGCAGTCACTGAGATAGTTTACATGAATGAGTCATCATCAGATTATTATCATATCTGTATACCTAACAGACTAACAAGTTTTTGTTATTTTTAGTCACAGTTTTTTTCTAGATTTATCACTGAACAAGCACTTTTAGGCACTCATATTACTCAGTACAAACTATTTACAGTTTATTCCGATGGTTAAGTCACGTACACTTTCTAGTAACTGTAGATTGGCGCACCGCTCTCACGACCGCTCGCCGCTACCGACAATAAAACAGTGAGGACCTAAGTGTAAACATTCGCCAATCGGACCGGTTTTGTTGCAATACAATGTTTTTACTTCCAGTCTATAGTTACGCGACTACCGTGCAAGCCTATTGAAACTGTCGCAATGTCAATGTAAATCACCAAAACACAACACTATAATAATCTATAATAAATCTTTTATATAAATAATAGCTGCTGAATATAAGTAACGGAACTGATATGAAAGTCAATGTTAATTTGGCAAGCAACTGTATTCTGTTATTCTAAGTCACGCGAAACGGTACGTTTGTGTCTAACGTGAGAGTAGCAGATAAGATAGATATAATCAAACCACTCAATGAACACAGCATCATGTTATCTTCACTCTTCTGTAGTATGAAGCAAGGTTAAGAGCCCATCCGATAAAAGATTAGTATCAACATGCACACACCAAACTAGCCGCTACCCATGCAAAAAACAGGGAAAAACAAAAGAAAATATTTTTTATAATAGACCAAAATAATTTATTTATACAAATCCGTGCATCACATCAAAACAACAACAATGTGTAAATATAATTTCATAATTTTGTACTGTATATAAAATAAATTCGTTATACACTACTTACTTGAAATGTTGCACTAAGTATATATTAATAAAAACCTCGTTTTGTGTGAACAATAGGTGTGCCATCACCTGTGCAAAGTGACTGACTAACTGCCCGGACGTATTTGGTCGTGACAAAAGACCACGTGACGTGTAGGTACATAATCAATTTATAAACGCGACTCGATAACAAAACAAAGGGTACCATTTATTGATATTGAACCGCATTGTGAGGCAAGCGATGTGCTAACTATATCTTTATGAGATGGCCGATTGCGATTTCAAATTTGAATACTATAATATATTTATTTTTGTATTTGAATTTCTAAGAAAAATAATTAGCGCTAGTTAATGGACCCAGTTTGCGTGGGCATTGTCTATTTATTTTTTGTCAACCAATCACATCAACCAACTACATTATTTGGCAGCAAACAAACCAATTAAAACGACTAGATGCAATCTGGATGTAGTCTTTGAATCGCAATTGGCAATAATTCAGCTGCAACAGTAACGTGAGCCAAACAACCATGTCATTCTCTGCATCACAGAATAATCAATCTAAAAGCTACCATTTAACAGTCCAATATTTTGCTAGAACACTGGTCAAAAAGATTTGAAACATATTGACTAAATAATTATGTAAAAAATACTTTTAAGTAAGAAAAATTGTCTTTAATATTTATTGGTCAGAATAAGCACAAATCTTTCTCACACAATGTAGCTAAGCTGCCAAAGAAAAAAACAATGAATTTGAAAGAACTAACGCATTTCTTAATACCTATAAATAATACATATTTAATACGTATAAGTACTTTTGCACGTAAATAAAAAAATCTATCAACTATTCATGATATTTCTTTATAGGAACTTAAGTATAACGCCCATACTCGCGTGGCAATATTTTCAGTAATAAACTTAAAAGTGACATTTGGCTGGGTGATTTTAATTCGGATATCTATACCAGTCTACCAGGATTGGTATTGGTGTACTACAATACCGCATATTTATCACTGTAAATACGTCAACGCGTGCATTCAATTCATAAACTTGTTTCATTGTTTTCCAAATTATAATTTAATTAAATAAGCACTCTATTTACTTACTTTTTTAACAATAAAACAAGTTGTATATAATAAATAGAATCTCCATAATTTCTTTAATACATATAAAGCTAGCAAGCTTGGCCAATAGTGCAACCTTTTGAATTTGGAATGTATTTTAAAGCCTTATATTCACTGTAACGAATGATAAACAGTTATGCTGCAGTGAATACAGGGCTTTACACTAAAAAAATAAGTATAAAAAATAGCGACAAAAGTTTTAGACTAAGTAACTTAGTAAATAAAAAATAATGTTTAAATGCAAACAATATACTCAATACACTACTACATAAAGTATAATTCTAACTGCACAATGATATGACGCAATACTGAGTTACTGTTCAATTATTACAAATAATGTTTACCCAACTTTATATTTACCATGTAAAACTATTCTCCTGTGATACTAAGGCGACAGCGCTGCGAAGAAGTGTACTTTAACAATAGGTATAAGATTTCCCCGCTATCGATACTACAAAGCGAACCTAAAAGCTCGAGTATACAGCACTAGTAATGCGTCACAACACGCAGTATACCACCGGCCTATCTGTTCAGACGGACATACATGTAAATAAATTGGAATTTTCCACTGAACAGATGTCTAAGGGTCAGCTCAGATTTAGCGAACACTGAAGTCACATTTCTTATGTACGAGTATACAATTTTCAACTTTAAAGTGACGACTATAAGGTCGATATTGGATTGTCCGCTAAACCTGAGCTACGCAACAAGGCATATGAGAGACTAGAATGACTATATGGTGTAGAGGCTGGGACTCACGGCGTCGGCCGCGGCGGCGTTTCGCAGCGACTTCACTTCCATGGCGAGTGAATGCACCTCCCCGTTCAAACGCACCACCTGATACATAGTACTACCTCTACAGCTCAAGTCTAATTACTTTGCCCCTTTGAAGTTGCTTACTTGTGATTGCGCAAAACTGCGCAAGATTGCGCAAAATTGCGCTACATTGCGCAACAGTGAGCAACTGCGCAAAACTGGATTCAGAAGGGCAAAGATCGATGGAATATGTAGAATGTTGTACGTCTTTCTAGCACGCTATAATAGGACATAGAACAATGTCGTCAATTCTCTAAAATTCCGATTTGATATTTAATTTGTTTAGTTGGGAGTTAGCTTTGATAAGTACAGTACTACAGTACATATTACATGTCGTTGGTAGTCAATGAGTTGTTAGTAATATAATTTCATGCAAATAGTTTTGTGTTGGTATTTAATGTATTTTGTAAATACAAGTTCAACATGCAAGGAAATAATTGGACGGCACATTGCTAGTTATGGATTTAGAAATGAAGGCCACATATTTTAGACAACTACAGAATTAGTTAACATATACATAATAACAAGGAATATAAGTTAATTTGTATACCTTAGCCTCACTGTTGGCGAGGTTTTGTTTTGCTTTTTCCAGTTCAGCAGCTGCGTTGAGTAGTTTCTCTTGCATCTCTTTTTTCTCAATCTCCACTCGTCTCCTTTCTGAACCTTCCTCTCCCGCCTGCCGCGACAGTCGCGCCACCTATGTTTGATATCTTAATGTAATAGTAAACTTCATTGAATGCAAAATCATTTATAGTTGTCAATATTACTTGTGTATTTTACAAATTGATCTCTACCTACCTGCAAAGCGATGCGAAGGTACTGGTGTTTTTATTCTAATAATTTGAAATAACTTTAAGCAACATACTGTATTAAAAAATGTCCTATTAAGAACACGTTTATACAATAAAGATAAAAAAAAGTAAGTGTAATAAAATTCCCGTCGCACATAACTCGGTTCGGTAACGTACTAATTACATATTTACAAATGTACAAAATGCTGGATTACTGTTAGTTGCAATTACTGAGAGCTTGAGACAAGCTAACAGACATCTTGCAGATGGTGTGCGATTAATGTTTCATGCTTCATGCCCACGCTTTCACATGCATATACACACACACATACATACATATTTCTATACATATGATATGTGAAGACAAATTTCAAGTAAATAATAAAGAGACTAACAGCACTGAAACAGCAACAGAGTGTGAAACCGACGTAAAAATCATGATTAACATGGGAAATAAATACATTTTCATGACGAGAAATACTCGAATTGCTAGCTAACAGTTTCTGGCTGCGCGATACACTCTCGTACGACAGTGATTACATTTTTTCAGGGAACACAATTTAAAAATAAGGGTGTCATGAACATGATAACTAAAAATCATAAATCATCAGTACGTTTTTCCGCAAATTATGATTATTTTTTAGAAAATACCAGCAGCCATTATATTCTATTGTGTTGCTGCGCCCTAACAGGGTATCATGAAGGTATGTGCATTTACATTTTATAACATACTATGTATCAACTCAAGATCGCAATAAATATGTCAGGTTTGAAGTTCTACAATACATGCGACAAATACCTGTGTCTCCAAAGAAGCGATCTGTCCGCTCCAAGACGTCTTGACATCAGCGAGCGCCATCTTGGCCTCCTGCAGCTGTCGCGTTAACACTGCGCGCTCGCGACACACGCGGTCGTACTCCGCGCAATCCGTCGGCGTTACGTCGCGTTTGTCTAGAGAAGAAGAATAATGTTTTTAAAAAATCTGAAGTTTTGTCGTCGAAAATAGAGGGGTGAAGTAAAATAAGGAAAACTGACTATCATATGGGATAGATAGCAGGAAAGAGATAGAATTCAAGAGGTGTTGCCGTGAGGAGCCAAAATAGGTAAACTAGTAATTTTGGGGACTGATCCTAGTAGGACATAAAAAGTCCAGCTTCAATTTTATTTTTTATTTTTCAATTTAGTATAACATCAGATAGAAAAAATTGTTGTTACACGAGTTTCCTTCTTGACTGGAAATGGTAGTGCCAAAAAAATGCAACATATAATCAACAAATAAACCGTAAATAGCACTGATAATTTCTTGTTAACAGACCATGTTTTCATGTCGTATATATGTCTCCTACTGGTTCCAGAACTGGTATGCCTGTGCCTTGTACTAAGTTACCGCTGAGTTTTGGGACACATCAAGCTTGAACATATTACCGTCGTCATGCATATGATGATGCGGGTTGTCGGGCGGCAGCGCGGCGCAGACGAGCGCGAGTCTGTCGGCGAGGTCGGCGGCCCGCGCCTGCTCGCCGCTCAGAGCCGCGGTCAGCTCCGCGCGTTCCCGGGCCCATTCGCGACGACACTGTTCTAACTCCTCCTGTAGAATTATAAAATAAGAATGTTTTCTAAAAAACTATAGCTGATAAACAAAACCTTATGATACTTCAGTTATCTATTTTGTCGTATTCCATTGAGCCACTAGCGAATGTGAGGTAATTAATAAAAAATGAAAAAAAAAAATCTCAGGTAAAAAATATCTGCACATTTAACAGAATTTGAGACAGCATTGCTTTCATCGATATTGTGTCTAAACTCAATTATGTATTGGCCCCTGCGAATGGTTGTAGAAAATGCTAAACACAGAATCCTTATCCCAACCAGTATTACAAATGATTTGAATGCATTCGAAGATAAGAGGTATTCTAGAGAAGGTTATACTTTTTTATTCTAGTATACCATAAAATTAAAATAAACATACATATGTATTGTATACCTATGCATACAGGACGCGACAGTAACAACTCTGTAGATAAGCCCCTTTACGAAACACTAAACTGCAGGATGTTTCTGTATCCATAGCAACTAAATTGCAACATATGTGGAATACTTTATCTTTATCTATAGTAATATAAAGAGCAAAGATTTGTTTGTTTGAATCAAATAGGCTCCAGAACTACTGAACCTATTTGAGTAATTCTTTCACTGTTAGGAAGCTACACTTTTTACACTGAACATGGGCAATGGTTTATCCAGACATGCTAAGAAGTTTTCCCGGGACGTGGGTGAAAAATGAAATATATGTTTTTGCCTTTGATTTGGTATAAAAAAGAACAAAAGTTGAAATGGTTTTCATTCATCCTCAACAAACACCTGTTAAGTGCCACGATAAAATTCGAACTCACATTTAAAGCATCAAGTCTGTCCTGAGCCCGCTCAGCTGCGGCAAGTTGTGTCTTCAGTTCAGTAACCAGTCTCTTAGCTGTGTCCCTCTCTGTAATTGCCTTTGCAGCTTCTGCTTGAGCTGTCCTGGCTACTGCTTGAGCTGCTGCTGCCTCCTCACCTAGGAACAAATATCATATGATTTTTTTTTATTTTTTAAGTGAATTTAGAGTAGATAAGACTTATTTATAGGTAACATACATCACACTAACACATGGTATATTAATTTTTTTATAATTTCATAAATTGAATTCCTAAATGTTTCAATGCACAAAACATTATTAACAGAAGTTACTACATTTAAGTTTAGTGTTCATTGTTAACACGCTTATTATAATCGTTAACATGTTTTGTTGACGTCAATCTGCTAATTTTCACACTTAAAAATTAAATAAACAAGACCTTGTTATTTGCTTGAATATCCACAGATATAAACTGAGAACTTATTTGAAATATAAACACAATCATTTACTTGGTAAAAATATTTGTTGGCTGCATGATACCTCTTAGTACAAAACCTGTTCAAAAACTGTTAAGTCTGACCTTGTACGGAGGCGAGTGAAAGTTTCAATTCTTCAATCTTTTGTTCCCAGTAGGCGTCTCTGTCCCGCAGCTTGGCTTCCAACTGTGCTGAGTACTGCTGTTGTAATACTGCCTGGTCTACCCGGCCTCCAGTGCGCTCTGATAGGTAAGACTCCATTTGTGGAGATATTGACTAGAAATACAAAAATAAATTTACATATTTAAGTAAACACAGGGAATATAAGTAGAACAATAGTAAATGTAGGAATATGAATACATGTATGGAACAATAGATATTGCAATTATATCCTGTTATGGACTATTTTGAAATTAACAATATACACAGAGGCGGCGTAAGGCGTGGGCGACGTGGGCCACCGCCTACGGCCTCGCGGTACAAGGGGCCTCGCGCCTCAAAAATTTTTAAAGCGAGAATAAAATAAAAGATATAAATCAATTTTGTTGTGAAACATGTTCTCGAACAAACACTACTTTTATGTCCCAAAACTCAAAAATTTTCGCGCTCGCTTCGCTCGCGGTTTCTTTACTTTACGCTTAAATTTTTTATCACATATAGTTTTAATGTCCCAATATTCACAAAAATTCGCGCTCCCTTCGCTCGCGGCTTCTTCACTTCACAGTTGCCTTTTATTATATATGTTTAGGACTTTTACTGATCCAAAACTCAAAAATTTTCGGGTTTGCTTCACTTTACAGTTGTTTTCATTGTCAGTGTTAACATTTTTTAGCCTACCCTACCAAAAAGGTAGCGCCGTTTTTAAGTCCTTTTATTAATAAGAAAGTAACTTATAGTTTCCATATGAACTTTCTTATTAACGGTACTACTTTAAGTCCCAAAATTGTAATACATAGGCGTCAACAAATACGTACGTTTGGGCTACATTTTAAGTATTTTTTGTTTTGAGTTCTAAAATATTACAAAAAATTTCTCGCTCGCTTCGCTCGCGTAATCAGAAGCTATGTTCCCGTATTTTTGCCTTCACCAACCAACAAGCAATAACTTATGTACGATTGGGCTACATTTTACGTAATTTTTGCTTTGACTTGTTAACTAAAAAAAAAATTCGCGCTCGCTTCGCTCGCGCAATCGGTAACTGCATGTGTCTCTGTTTTTTCTATGGGTTTGAATTGCAGTTGGAGGGCGCCGTAGAAATCTCGCCCAGGGCGCTGGTAGAGTTAAAACCGGCACTAAATAGAAACGTATAATTGTGTTATTCAATACTAGCTTCTGCCGGCGACTTTAATCTAATTTGTATTTTTATGAATAAAAACTTGGCAGTGTTAATTGTTTTGTTTGTTTTTATTATTTTAAAGAATTCGTCTTCAGGTCGCCATAGAACAGGGCCTCGCGAAA
Source organism: Helicoverpa assulta (assembly GCA_963856015.1). Classification (NCBI taxonomy): domain Eukaryota; kingdom Metazoa; phylum Arthropoda; class Insecta; order Lepidoptera; family Noctuidae; genus Helicoverpa; species Helicoverpa assulta. Next base: position 5,809,790 of record CAWLCW010000008.1, read on the forward strand.
TCTGTCTTGCCCACATCAAATTTAGGTCTTGCCCCGCCACTGAATATACATAATAAAACAATTGGTGAAAAAATGTATTCTGCAGGTGTGGGGCAGAAAGATGATTCAATTGCAGTCATAATGCTAGATTACAATGTAGTTAATGAACCAATAAAATAAAAATAGAAGAATGGTTTTCTAACTTACATCTGAAGTAGAATCTCCATGTCCACCAGAGCTGGAAGGACTTGCTGTTGACTGAAAATACAATACTATGTTTCAGGTGCTCTGTTAACTATCAGTATTATTTCATCACCTTATATATAACACATACATCCAAGTACTTATTATATCAGAGCGATCAAACAATAACACTGTAACATTATTGCCTGAACAATGATGAGACAATACTTAAAAACAAAAGAGCAGTTGTAGTCGCGAAACAAGATTCGAACTCGAAATATCTACCGAAACACATAATTGCTTGTGTAATTAAATGTAATAAATACTTACGGAGTCGTCTCGGAGCGTTATCCTGCCCAGGAAGGCGCCGCTTCGCCAACTACTAGTTATTTTGCTTATGTCACTACCAGTTTCTTCCTTTATCTTACTTTTCAAACTCGCGAACATTGTAGCTTGTAAGCGATGTGACTAAAACATTTAAACAACAAATGTAACTCGTTTTCCAATGTAAATGACCATGATAACGTTCGATAACTTACCAGTTTCGAGTTCAAATTAATGCAATGCTGTTTCACGTCAAGTAGATATTAGAATCAGGTAGTCAGAATAAAACGTTTGCCATCACTATACGTATTATGTTTGAAGACAGCATATTTGCTTTGTAATATACAACACCAGAGCTAAAGTTAAAGTATTGTAAGAAATTATTCACACACAAAAAATTACTGTCACTGAAAAGACGAAAGTCGATTGACAAACAACTGACATACAGACTGACATGCTTGTTGACACTTGACAGTCAATTTCTGAGCTTGACAGTTGTCTGAGCGATTTTGACAATTCACTAGGGAGTGAACAAAGACTAGGGAGTAATAACAGTAAACTAAAATAACTTAGTCGATTTTTATGAACAGGATATACCGATTCCACTCACCGATTACATGTAATAACTTAAGCGACATTTTGTTGAAAATGATTAACTTATTTACTTTACTTTATTTATGCCGTTACCGGGAATATGCGACAAATTTTGTTGTTACTGAGTTATATGTCGTTCGATTCAGTATTTCTCAATCTTCGTTTGTCGTCAATCTATTTTTTATATCTTATTATCTTACTATGGAAAGATGTGACGGTACTGAACAGTGTTATAAGAACAGACACAGGAACTTTGTATGCTACCTTTACCAAGCTGTAAATTAACTAAGTAACTTAAGTATGCAATCACAGGATTAATCATTGCCCTAGAAGTTCTTCCTACTAAGTAGATGCGAATTTTATGATTGGTAGGATCCAATCGAGGATGATTTTGATCAATCAAGGTTGAGATATAGGTACCTATCCCCGCCTTTCCATAATTATATTATACCAGTTATGTGTAGTAGGTAGGTACCTACTTACCGTCCAGATTGTATAAAAGAGAAGTACTTTCCATAATTATATTTATACCAGATAAGTGTAGTGTAGTAGGTGTACTTATCTCCCTATCTTTTGCACACCAAGTTCCCCCTTTGAACCAACACGAGTAGCTAAAGTACTTACATGTCACAAACAGCGCAAATGATAAAATTATAATACGAGTAGGTAGGAATTTTCTTTCATTCGCCCCATCATGAGGCACTTGGTTGGTTCAAGTGACGCGACCTCAAATTCTTTTTAGGTCGCAGTAATGAAACGCGTATGAGGGTCAAGGCCACTTTGAAGGATGCTCGTGAATCTCGGTATTAATAAATACATGGTAGAATGTCTAATTTAGGAATTAGTGCAGAATTAAAGGGAATTACTTAATTGTTTACAATTTTTATTTGTATACCTACCTTTATATTTAAGTCGCATTGCCAATGTATCCGATTACTTTTAATGTTTTTTATACCTAAGCTTTTATTTTTGCAATCAATCTATAATATATAGTACCTATTTTACTTTTGGAAAAATAAATATTGTATTTATTATTTCCTAAAATAAGTGCGTGCAAGCAAACGAACTTTAGGTTCACAATATTAGTACATATTTCAGTTAGGTAGGTACTTCAGCTCCATTAGTAGTCTTCATTCCCATGCATTGATAGAAAAAAGGGTTTTTTGTATAATCAATTTCCTCATAGCAAATTCAGTAAGCTGTTGAGTCGGAAGACTTCGTTAACTTCTCCCATTTTTTTTTTTAATTAGTCTTTAAATCGAAATACCAATAAAAACTAGCACTGCAGTCATGACCAGCTTACTGGATGGCTTCAAAAGTATTTAAGACTTGGCGGACCTAAATCAATTCATATTGGTAGACTAAACGGGCTAGGCATAAGAGCTGCTACTTTTTAAGAAGCGGCTACTTAGGCCTGCTGGATGAGTTTGGCCTTAGCTTCAGTAGCATAGTAATCATTTTTGTAGCGATTTTCGGTTGCAATGTTTGAGATAGGTTCATGCAGCCGTTCTCGCCAAACTTTATGGGGTTACGGAACACCATGCGAAACCATTTTCAAGTATCAGTGTGAAGAGGTGCGAGAGGAGTACGGGCTATATACGCTTACTTATGCTTGGAAGAAAGTTGCAAGTTGCCATTGAGAACTATTTATCAGGTTATCATCGATCATAGGTATAGGATAAAAAAGGTATAGGGTAAATGAAAGATTCGGGTCACATATTCAGTTGTTTATTATCTATACTGTACTCAAAATTGATCCGAAGATCACATCACATAGTAATTTCATAAATAATATTACAATGTCATGTACTTTCTGTGATTGTTCGTGAATAAAAAAATGTTCACAATATTATCAATACTTTGTTCACTGGACCGGTTTACCTTTTAAGTAGACTGTAGGTACATACTACATAATAAGATACCATTACTTAGGTACTCAAACAACTTACAGTGTATTTGATGAGAGATATAATAATCAATTATTGTGTTGCAGTTCATTTTTTTGTCAATATATTTACAGTTTTACATTTTTTTTTGTGATTTACAAATAAATTCTTGAATATTTAATTAGGTCATCATTATTCCATTTGGATTTATAATAACAGTACTTTATAGTTAAAAATATCACAAAAATGAAATATATTATGTGTAAGACACACGCAACATTAAAAATACAACAAAAAGAAAAATATAAAATCCACTAGAAACCTTGGGCCAGAAGAGTCCCTTCTAAACAGGAAGGATACTTTCGATGTTCTATATTTCATAACGGCAATTTGATACCATAATTATTATTATCACACTAATTAATTATAAAAGTAATCGATTGTCTTACAATAAATGCGTCAGATCATAAAATTTTGATTATAAAAATTATAGGCAACAAATAATTCATGAAACGATAAATTCCAACAAAAAATAAAATGACAACTTATATATTTAAGACTCATAGTGCCGTATTGATAAAAGTGAACTGTTCACCTTAGCCACTAGCACGGGACTGATAATAACAATCAACATAAACACAAACGCAACGAGTTACTAATGAGTTTGACTCCGCATCCGATATTCACCTTTTATCGATATGGCATTCCACTTACGTTACGACAATAAATATAACACGCTTACACATTAATCACTTCTTTAATTCCGACGCTAGGAATTATTTCATAATATATACCTAAAAATATAATCACGGCACAAGTATCCCTCCGACTAAATTACTAACGTAGTGTCACTTTATCAGGATTTAGAATCAAATATGTATTATGTATCTTAAATATTTCATTATTAATATATCATTATCAAAATATCCACTAAATGGGAGGAATAAATCAAATTATTAATATTTATTCTAACATTAATCGCATGACTGATCAACAAAAAAAGGATATGGACTAGGAATAATATTAGGCATTAGGCTTCCATGCCTTCGGGACGTGCGCGCCGGCCGCGCGGCGCCGCGCTCGGCAGTCGTGCGACTCGTGCGACGGGCGCCAGTGTCGCGCGACTGCCGGGCGCGACGTGCGACGCGCGACGCGGCGCGCGCGCACCCGCCTCTCTCTCTATCCGCATATCACCTCTACATACATACGACGAGATAAATTTGATCAAAACGTTAATACTGTTTGTGTTGAAAACAATATAGGTAGCTATTTCTTTATGCTGTACTCACCGAGAGGTAATCGGACTCGATCGTCGGTAATATTTTGTGCATCATCGATAGACGGGAATCGACCGGTAAAAGAATGATTATCTAGCAAAATCTATCTGGAATAAAAGCCGACGTTCTATCCTAGAATTTAGGTAAATAGCTTGGAAGTATGCCTTCTTCGTTTTAATATTGTCCGATAACGTTCATTGTATTATGAATTTCTGTCCTCTATCACTCTACGAGTGTCGCGATCTATGCTAATATGTGAACTGGGGACGCCTCGGCGTCGTGGGACGTGGGATGTGGTGCGAACGGGATGGCTCCTTAAGGGAAGAACGACGTACCGACTAGTCGCACGAGCGACGCGCGGCCCTCGCAGGCGACCGCCGCGCCGCTCGACACACGCGAATTGTGCTCCGGCGTCAAAAGTTTCAGTGCCGAGGGAGAGAAGCGGCTACTCTATTGGTGTTTCATTACTGACTCACTTAATCTAATCTAGTGTAAAACTTGTCATCTAGAAAAAAATAATTTTATAACATACGTAAAAAAGTAACATAATTCTCACAAAAATGCTCACGTTAGGAGTGGGGTGATGCAACTTTTGACACCGGGTCGGCCGCCGGCAGCGAGCTGACCGGCGCCGACGGTGCGCTCCGCACCACCCATAAACATTACATCGCTTGCTTATATACAACAAAGTTTTCGTGCGACGCCCGATGGCGACCGCACCGATCTTTACAGGAACTCATATCGTATCTTAAAAAAAATAATATACAATAGTAATAAAACATTTGAAACCTCACTAACTACTATTCGACGATCTCGGTACGATCTCGATAAAATTACTCAAACGGCTCCGGCGTCTCGAAATCTATTCATATCACAATCGCATGACCGTGCCTGAGAATCATATCCCGCTACTTATGTACACACTCTTTCCCGAAGACTAACGCACTCCAGGCGGGGGCGGGGCGCGTGCACTTCTGCGCACGCGGCTCGCCCCGGCCGCTCTACACTAACCGATATTCACTAAGATATCACCACCTCAGCCGCGGGAGCGACAGTAGGATACTTGCCGAACCTGCCTTTCCCGAGTGTGCCAGAGGCGCGATCGATATGGATAACGCGGGGCGCGGGCGATGCGGGGATGGGTCGGGGTCACGTGGGGTTGTGGGCACGGGGTAGTGGGGTGAGGGATGGGAGGGGAGGGGCGAGGGTGCGGTGGTGGACGGGTGGCGGGGCAGGTTAAGGGGGGCGCAGCGCTGGCGGCAGCTGAACGGGGATGTGGTAGTAGCGGCAGGCGGCGCGGCGGCACGTGCCGGCGGCGGCGTCGCGGCACACCACCACGCGACACCCCACCACCTGCAGCCCGCACCCTGCAACACCACACAGTCGCTGCATCAGCGCACTCACACCACTCAGCACGTGCACACATCATACACGGATCAAGTCAACTATGGTGATGTTAACACCATACTACAAGATTATATGTGCGTAATACAGGGTTCATGTACAGTCTACAAGATAATATGAATAAGCAAATACTAAAAACTAGTGAAAATCTACATTACTGAACTAATATAAAAAGTATGAGAATAATAAGTTAAATGTATCAAAAACTCAAATATCTAAACTGGTTAATATGTAGTTTCGTCTACGGATAGGTCTACTGTCAAATTTAAACTACGCTATTGATGATAACAAAATATGGTGATCATGCAGTTATACAAGGAGAAAAGGAAGGGGACATTTCTATCCATGATCTGAAAGTTTGACATATCGTTGTCAATTGATTAGTAACACGTTTACAATAACAATGTGTCTCGACTATTGTTTATTACTACCACGTAAAAGATAATGTATGTGCAATGTAGAGTGGGTCCTCACCTTCACGAATATGAACAAATCTGCAGGTAGGTCTTGTACATCCTTGTCGATTAAAATCTTGGCACACCGGGAGGGTGTCCAGTAACTGCAAATATAACAATGTATTCATTAGTATTTATTGTCGTTACTCAGTTTCATATTCATACATCCCGATGCTCCCACAATGCTTTTAGTCTTTGACACTGCATGACATGTTTGTATTAGGCTTTCAATTTATAGCGTTATAACTCAATAGTATTAAAATTATTCGTTGGCAATTTCGTTGTCATATTTCTGCAAACTCTCTATATTTGCAAACATTCGGAAAAGAAAGTGCTTCCGCCTCTTTTCAAGGCTTGAGCATTTATCATTTAACACATTCAAACAACACCTTTCACGAGAAATTCTTGTCATCTTTCTGAAAAATGGGTATGTTGATCGAGGTGTCAAGTTATTTATTGCATTTGTGGGATAATCGTTTGTATGTTCCTTATCACTAAAATCTACTTCATAAACAGTCGATAATTATTATTTAAGATAAAAAAATAAGTATCGCTACTCTTATAAATGTTTGTGTAAATATGTAAGAGTGTAATGTCGACAGGGGCAAACAAATGACCGACGGTTTATGAATTCTTTATGTTAATAGTGTTAATTCTAAAATCTAGTTCATCACTGATTGGACATTCATATATCTGACACTGATCATTATCCTCATTGCACAGCCGTCTGAAAAATAACGCTGAAATAGTTTTTGTAATATCAAAGAGCAAATTATTATAAATGGTCCATTACAGTTTACCTAACACATTGTATTGAATTAAGGTTCCCTAAGCATGTTAGCTGGATCTCAATATATATTCGTATAAGGAAAAGTTTATGCGTGTGTAGTTTCTCAGTCGCTACATAAAATTAACACAAAACGGGACACACGGAAGGCGAAAATTGCTCGAAATCAAATCTTGTTGCTGCTTCAATATTACAAGAACTTTACAAGATTCGTTGCACAATATGATTGGAGCTTCCAAGCATTCTTTATAACGTGCGCGCTGATATCATATCATGTGTGTCACCTTTATATTGTAGTACCGTCGGATATAGTATGCAACATTAAACAGAATAGTAAATTAAGAGCCCACTGCTGGAGTTATTCTCGTGAACGAGCTTCCATAACCGTCAGAGAGTAGTGTTAAAGTACGCTGCACTATGCACATAGGTATGAATATATAATATCTAAATGGCATGCAGAACGCTTGAAGTATAATCATTATTGCGCAGCCAATCTTATTTAAGCGTGACTATATTTTACAAAAAAGCTAAAGCATGATGCTAGACAACTTTTACCAGGGCGAGGGCGTACTAGAGGTTTTGTAGCGTCCAAAGTGTACCCATAAATACCAACTGTTGCTATAATAAAGCTAAAGAGGCTGTGTGGGGAGAGTTACGACATGTGTCTGCGTCGGCTGTGATGAATTTACATCTCCCGGTGTTCTCAGTAGAGGAACAGAGGACGTCATGCTTATCGGTAGGTTGCCATGGTTATAATGTAAATAGACAAATTAAATTTATACCTTTAGCTTACATGACAGTTCTGGACGTGACATGTTAGTGGTAGTACAAACTGCAACATAATGACCATTAGAGAGTGCGGTTACTGTACGACAACAAAAGAAAACCAAGTATATTATTACATCTACGTGAACACTTTAACAAGCGTCAGAGAGGCCTCAACAAGTCTTAAGCGAGGAATTGAAGCCGCAACGGCGAAGCATTTTAAGCATTTTAAAAGAAAACTCCAAGTGATTGTTAACATAATTTCTTGAGAATGTTATTGTGGGCACACTGTAGTCAAATGTACTAAATCTCACATCACTTCGAGTTTCCTTTTTTCACCATCGTCACTTCAACTACCAACTACGCACAAAAAAATAACTGTTTACAAAAAGCATTTAAATGAGTGTAAAAAAACCCCCTTATTAGCAGTTGATAGTTGATATTGGCCAAAAGGTGAATATCACTGTGAACTAAACAGTTAAACCAGATTTTTAATTACGTATTTATTATATTTACAAGTTATTTAGTAAATTAGGCAAGTTATGTGGCGTATTATTGAAACGGCTAACTGTTTAGTAGTTTGTAAAATGGCTTCGTTAAATTTCAATTATTAAAGTGACCTTTACTGAAACTGCCGAGTCCATTAGATATTAGAAGCTTATTGAGAAAAGAGCATTTGAAGTTATTATTGCAATTCCATGCGAGTGACAAGCGGCGTGTTTCAATATAGGCTTCAAACAGGAAATAACTTATACTGAGGATATCATAGTAAGCTGATTGTATCTTACCGGGTGTAAGCAAGGCATTACTGTAGAGTGACTTCTTCCACATTTGAAAGCAAGTATGTCTCACTATACAAAACTAAAAATCATCAACAAGTTGTAGCATCAACTGTTCATTACAATATAATCGATACAGTTACAGCACAATGACTAGATGGAGTGATGATGACAGATATTATCATGAGTCGGCTGACAAGCGATGGCTGCGGCGGCGCGTGTGCGCGGCCCAGTCCTCGTACCTCCACTGTACTGTAGTGCCAGTACGTTACATACGTCCTGCCCGCCCGTGTCAGCACGAACCGAACATACTGTCAGACCGGACGATGTATACACTATGGTGTCAACAATTTGTTAATTTCCATTTTGTCTTCCTTCAAGGCGTGTAATAAAGTTATTTAAAAAAAGCTCAGTTCACCAAGCGCACCTTGTCCCGCGGTTGTGAATGGCCCGCTTTAGTGGTGATCGTGTTTGTTCTTTGCTTGTTGTTAACTAGCCCGCGTAAAGCTTCACAAACTAAACTAATTAGGTACGTCTACAGAAGGCGTGTGAAGAAGCAAGCTCTGAAGTTCTATGCGGAATCCAAAGTTGGTTGATTTACTTATTGATTTTTTTTTTAATTAAGGATGATTTTACTGAAAAGGCTTGGTGTATTACGAAGGATATCAATAATTAATATCGGTATGAAAAATGTATATTGTCGTTTAATGTATCACTAAATAATGTTAGGCCAATACATTTAACTATAACACACAAATACAACAACAACAGATTTATTAGCAGGATTATTTCAAAATAGTAATAATAATCAATTGAACGACTTCGAGCTTCTGAACAGAACATAATAAGCGGTAGACGTAGTTGCGTAGGAGGTGATATGCGATCGATAGCGTACTGGTTAGAGCGAGGCGAGGTGTCGTGAGTCGGATAGCGCGGGGGACTGTGCCGGGGAGGAGGGGCTGCTGTGCCTGACTAATGTGTGAGTGTTAACGATAAGCTCACGTCACACGGCACTTGCATCATTGTTTACTAAACGAGGAGACGCCACAGAATAGTGCCAATAATTGTTATACAATGTTCATCATCACAGCGATGAATGTCTTACTTTTAGCACTGCTGATGTAGCGATCAGAATTGCGTGTCATTGAAATATGTGCACTTGGGCACTAAATACGTCGGTACCAACTCCTAATTGGTATAGGATACCGGTATCAGTCATGGTTGATTGATTTTACTAGACTGTGGTGTCTCAACATGTGTTAAACACGAAGGAATCATGTGTCGTGGAGCGAGCAGACTGGTCTCTGCGACTAGCCTAGAGTGTCGTTAACATAAGCGCATGCGGTGATGGTGCCGCGGCGGAGTGCGGTGCGCGGGGCGGTGCGGCACGCGGCACACGTTACCTGTCCGCGCTCGTCGGTGTACACCACGTACGGCGCGTTCGGGGGCGCACAGCCTGTCCGGCCGGACACAAAAAGCGACAAAAGATTGCAATGCAGACGCAGCCGAAGCGTCATTCGGAAGGCATGTAACAGAAAGCGTTTAAAATAAATAGAAAGGAGGTGCGACCGAAAGAAAACTGCGGGGGCGACGCTCGCCGCCCCCGCGCCACTACTGATGAACACGCCGGCACACATAGCGCACACAGGAGCACTAGAATAATGAGAATAATACCTGATGAGCCAAACGTATAGGGGTGGTGGATTCTATTCCATGCGAAAATTAGAAGGCGGCTGTGTTAGGTGCGGGCCTGCTGCTGCAAGCCGGTAACCACTAGGTAGGTACGGGATCGACACATCGGCCAAAGCGCACCCGTGCGGAGCTCCTTCGAGAACAAGCGTGTACGTAGCGGGATCGACGGACCAAGCGCTCAACTCTCAGTACGACGATAGGTACTCACGATAAACGACGATCGACAAGAGGTAATAAAAAAACGTACAGTCATGCATCTCAAGCGTTATTATTACCGGGATCGTAGATACGAGAAATATACACGCATAGGGTAATAACGGTAAGTGAGTAGAAATACAGTAGTATATATATATAGCGTAAAACTACCGAGACATCGGCGAGGGCGAAGCCGCTCGCTTCGTCCTTACAATAATACAATACAAATGTGACAACACGCCTAGCGCTAACCGCCCCGACAGGCCGGGGCGGGACACTCGGCCGCACACGTACGAGTCTCTACGCGGAGACCCCGCGTCCCGCGCCCCGCCGACCGCGCGTGTCGCACGTCTATGTCGTCTTCATCTTTTTGTAGGGGTTGACGGCCGCCGCAGCCGCCGCGGCCGCCGCCGCCGCCGCCGTGGGTGGAGTGGGCGGTGGCACTGCGTACATGAATGGCTGCTGGTAGTAGGGCATGGGCATGGGCGGCGCCGGCCAGCCCGGCCGCATCATCATGTGAGGCGCGCGCATCAAGCCCGCGTGATGCTGCATGCCAGCGCGGGCCTTTAGCGCCTGTTGCGTATAGGCGGCCGCTGCCTGGGCCATGGCAGAGTGCTGCGCGGCAAAGGCGAGCGCGGCCACGTAGTTCTTCTGTGCCACTTCCTTGGCCATGGCGGCAGGGTCGGGGGTGCCGGGCTCGCCGCCAGCGCTGACGGGCGGCGAGGGCGCCGGAGGGGCAGTCGCGGGGGCAGGCGGCGGCTGCGGCGCGGAGGACACGGGCACGGGCGCGGTCGCGGACGGCGGTGGCGCGGATACACTGGCGGGCACGCTCACGGTCGGCGGGGCGGACGTAGCGGGCGCGGGGTACTCACATGATACGGGCACGAACGGCTGCTGAAGCTGCATCAGCTGCTGGTAGGTCGTCGCCGGCTGGTACACGGGTACGCCCGCTTTGTCTGCAGCGGGTCGTTTGTACGGCACCACGCCGGGGAAGGCCTGCGAAAATTAGAAAAAACATATTAGTGCTATAAAAGCATTACAGGAGCCAAGAAGATCCCCTTTAGTTGGATAGGTACTTACGAAGTTATCGTAGTAGAAGGATCCGACGCTTTTCATGTCCATCTGAAACGAGAAACAGATGGTTGAACGGAGGGCTCCGGGCGGAGGGCTTGGTGCGGGCGGGGGGCGGCGGGGCACGAGGGGCGGGGGACGGTCCCTGGTGCCGCGCCGCCGCCTGCCCGCTGCGGGAGGGAGAGGCGCGCGGAGGGATCGTGCGGGCGGGAGCGGGAGCGGAGGAGAAGCGTGCAAAGCTGGCGTTGTACCGGTGGCGGCTCGAGCTCGGTGGGCGCCGGCCGTTTCTTGCCCGGCTCCGAAGTCGCGCTCGCTGTCGGCTGCTGGGCTGCGGCGGCCGTCTACGTGAAGCGAAGCGTCGCAGGACGGGACAGAAACAATAACGATGTAGTAGATGCACAGAATACACCTAAAGCTCGGCGTAAGGTGATATTATGCGATAGATAAAAATAAAATAAAAGTGAAGCGTGAGTGCGACGGAAGCGTGGCGCGAGCCGGCGCGAACTGAACAGAACAAAGCTCTGCGAACGTAAGCGGCGTCGCGGCGAGCGAGACCAAGCGGAAGAACAGAAGCGAGCGCGAGCGAGCGAGGCGAGAGCGTGCAGCCTGGTGGCGTACCGCGCCGCGCGCCTGCGCCTTAAGGTGCGCCTGCAGGTGCAGGGGAGGGTGGAAATAGCGGCAGGGGTCGCGGACGCAGCGGCCCTTGACGGCGTCCATGCACACCGTGACACAGCCGTCGTCGTGCGCGGCCACGGGCGGCGGCGGGTGCGCGAAGCGACACTCGGACTCGGCGCGCTTGCACGCGCCGCGCTGGAACTCCCGGCACACCTGCACCACCACAGACCAGCCATGTCCGCCGCTCGCGCCCCGCGCTCATCTACCCTCTGCCTACACTCTCGTCTGCGCGCCGCCGACACGCGTGCGGACCGACACTACGCGATGCAAGTGCTACGTTGCAATGCGTCTCGTGTGTTTCGTTTTCTTTTACAAAGACGCGACGCGACCGCGACTTCAGCAGATGTTAAACTAGCGCGTGAAAAAAGGTCTGCAGGTGTGGCATAATTTATTTGGTTTTGTCACTTTATACAATTGACTTGTATTATTGACCTCGACCGGACGCCGCTTTATGATTGTGGTTGGATTTTCTAATCGGGAGTCTAATATTGTATCTAACGATTTACGCATCCGTCGCATCTTCAAATTAATTTTGGTCGACAAAGATTTTCGTCGTAATGCCTATGTCTTGCCTAAGGATTTTTTACGAATGTGAAGCGTTCGGCACGTCTACACTGTGAGCGCAAATCGACTTTTTTAGCCTGTGGTATACGATAGCTCGTCTGGCTAACCTATTGGCAGATATGAGCGTGCGCAGATAGGCCGAATTTGTGCCAACAGTGTAGGTCCTTCACCAGAGGGAGTAAGCGAGTGCTGCTCGCGAAGCACACGCAGGCGCACCGGGCCAGTGCGCCCGCGCGCCACAGACACACGGGGACGGGCATACGGCATATATCGGCCTAAATTTGCTACGGGGACCGACATATTTTTCAAAAAGGTACACTCTATTCCTGTACTTGTAATTACAAAAAAAGTGTGACCAGATGTTTTGATATGTTATTGCAGATGAGTCGGTCCCCGGCATATATGGCAACATGGGGAAGCACTACTCGAGTGTAAACGATAAGAGTGAAATCTGGTATAGAAGTGCATGCTTACCTCTAAGCGATCGGTGCGCGGCAGTTTCTGCTGCAGCACAGGCTGCTGCATGACGCCGAGCGGCGAGGCGGCGGCGGCGGCGGGGTCATGGCCCAGCACGGCCGGCACCAGCTGCGGCGCGTAGTACTGCGCGTACGTCGAGCCCACGCCCGGCACGCCCGACAGGTACGGCGACGTCGCCTGCACACCACACCAACACTAACATTCAGTATACTTGTACATTTACTCATTTACTAGCACACATGTTACTATCTTATTTACAAAAATATTCTCTTGACATCATTTACAAAGCTCTCGTTTTATAGCGTCGAACACATGAAAGCAGGTACACCTACCAACATCAAAAACAAAATAATAAAAATATACTTATTATTTATCAAAATAAAAATGTTAGCCAAACAAGCCTTCACATGCAATCATAGAGAAAACGAATTGAGATATTAAATAAGCATACGGTTTATCCAGTCTAGCTACCCACCGGCCACCAGAATACGACAAAAGGAAGGAATTAACCGGGAAGAGGTCGTTAAGGATCGAATAACCCTTTGTTAAGACGCCACCGTGATTTTGATAGCCGTTTGCCATGCTAAATTATAGGACTACCAGCTTACCAATGGATCTGAAATTTTGATATAGGTAAATTGATATCTTTATCTAGATTCTGCCAGAACGAAAACACGATACTGATAATTTTACTCGATCATAATTAATTCCGAAAACACGTCTAAAAAAGTACTATTTTTGAAATTACAAGAAAGTTACACTATCTTTATGTTTCAAAATTACTCTAATATATTCTTAACATCAATATTAACGTTTTGTCAAAGGCATTTTTCCATAACTATTACCAAACATTTTTAATTAAAGTTTTAAGATATTGGATTTTTTGAGCGGCCGCGATCATGGTAGACGCTACGCAATTCTGAACCTTATGTCCGTGCTCTAGCGATTGATACACAATGTGTACGGAGACGAGCCAGTCCGGCGATAGCCCTCTTCGAGGTCGGACCTGTGCATGTTGTCGCTCCGGCCGTAGGTATAATAATTTGTGACGATAACTCAGATTTGCGCGCGGCCCTATGTGTGCGTCGGATTGTAAATATACAACTTTCGTTCGTGTGACAGTGACGTCGTCCGAGCATGACGTGTTCTTATCGCTTTTTGTTATGGGTACAGTCGTTTACAAAAATGTCTAGTTCTTCACGGAGAAAATGTTTATTATTACATTTTACAGTTTTTCATTATTTTCTCATACGTTTTTTCAAATTGACATTGACAGTATCTAAGAAATAAATGAGGTGAAATATCTAAGATGAATTAAATACTCCTTACATATTTTCTGGCTCGGGGTACGAGGACAATAAATAAAAGTGTGGACTAAGAATGCAACATTCATCATTTGATTTTTCAAGTAGCGATTCAGAATCATTATAAATAAATAAACATTAAATTACGTAATAACTGTTTTTCTTTAAACAGCCGTAACCCCTAAATAACTGTATTTGTACCCGACTGTACCTCTTGTCACGCACACAAAGTCACTGTATATGTACAAGGGTTACCCACACATAAGGCCGCGCGCAAGACTGAGTTCAACTTACTATACTACGTAAATATAAGCACTCTGAGAACAAAAAATCTATGGAGACCGTGTTATACTACAAATTCTTTTTTATTTCTTTACATTATATTATTATTTACATTTCAGTTTTAATAATTATGTTTGAAAATGAATTACTTAGCTTCATTACTTCTTTGATACCTTTCACTTCACTACATACATTTTTTAAATGGTTAACACACAAGATCTGCGACGCTTTTATTCCTTAACCACTTAATTTTTGCTAGCTGTTTCACGCGATTTTAGCTGCATTCCCGGAGAACTTCTTCCTGTGCCCGGATAAAATATGGCCTACATTCACTGGGGATAGTGTAAATCTCTAATTGTGAAAGCATCCTTCAAATCAGTTAAGCAGTTTCAGAACCTATACAATCCACAGAAACAAACAATCAAATCTTCCGTCTTTATAACATTAGTATTAATTATTTAACACTGGTCAAACCCTTTCATTTGGTACCCATATTGAGAGAGCTATAAAAAAAACAATGCAATTCAGCATTTTCTGGCGGTGGCTATCTTGGACTTTATAATATTATACATGATTCTACTAATCAAGCCCTTTCATTTGATACCCATATTGAAGGAATTCGCCATTTTGTGGCGGCGGCCATCTTGGGCCGATATTCACCAAACAAAGCTAGGAACACTCCCGATTAATTTTCATTTCAAACAAAAAAACCTAAATACATATCGATTCATCCGTTCTGGATATACAAACACACGTACACGACACACCACACATACATACACACAACCATACACGTCCAAATTATCATATTACTCTTCATAAAAAGTTTTCATTACAAATAATTTTTGTAAGTACAACAAAAAAAAATCCGATCAAAAAATAAAAAATGTAAGTTGCGGCTCCTTATCTTCCCTGTTCGGTTCTCCTGACCCCGCGCTGACCTCGGCGTGTGCGATTGGCGCGAAATTCAAATTTTAGACATTGAGTGAAGAGTATAGCTTGCGCGACGCGATAGACGCGCGAATTGTAGTGGGCGGAGCTATCTAAAATCAAAAAATCCGCGGTGCGGTCTTAAGAGTGCGTTACAGTGCGAGGGCAGTGTCATGTGTGAAGGAAGAGAGGCGCAGGATGCGTGGGGCCGGTGGTAGTGTCTCGCTCGGCGGCGGCGGCCATTACCTGCGGTGCGAGCAGGGCCAGACTGATCGGGTCCAGCGCGGCGAGGTGGCTGGCTGCCGCGCCCGCACCGCCCACGCCGCCCACCTCGACACAAAACCACACAAACACGCTACTCATCGTGCGAGGCCAGGTCTGCGCCCGCGCACCGCGCGCACTGCTCCACCTCGCTCCTCGCACCGACTTACAGCTGCATCGCATGAGCGCAGACTGACAAGCTAATAACTATGGTTAGAGTAGGCCCACAGTGGGGCTGTGGATGCGGTAAGCGCGTGGCCGAGCCGGTGCGAACAAGAAGGTAGAGGAGTGTGTCGGGCCGCGTAGTTAGCGACAGTGTAAACAGTGAGGAGGACGATGTCCGGTGATTTAATCTGCATTACCGCTTATACCCAGATCATACACATGTGAGTAAGTTTGGAGAATAGTCATGCCACTTAAGGAACGATTCGTACAAACATGCTCAAGCAGTGGGGAGCGATCGGCCTCGGGCGATAAAGTTTAAGTTGTGCCTGAAATTAGTAGACTATCTATATTCTAAAATAAATACACAAATTACTTTTGAAAATGTTTAGCAGGTTTACGCACTCGAAGCGAAACTTTAAATTAAAGCGCGGATCTAGTTGCAGCAACGGCTGTACTGCCTTGAAGAAAGTAAATTACCATTAACTTTCAACGTGCACATGATTAAGTTTTCGAGAAAACTTTACGACGGAATCGAGTTAATTTACTTACGGATGAAAGTATTTTCATTTCTCAGATCCTACGACTAACTTGTTATTTAGAATTTTATATTTAACTAACTACTTAGAGACACATGTTTACGCGGCACAACTTAAACTCGATAGTTTTTCAAGTCTACGTGTTTGAATAATAAGAACGCTTAAAAATTACAAAATAGCGGGTAACACCGAAAGCAGCGTGTTGCGTGCACAGAATACCTACATAAGTGCGGAGGTCCGATCGCTCGAAGCTTTCGTAGTGGTAGGAGGGAGCGTAGCTTGGGTGACTCACCACAGCTGGGACTTGGCCAGGTAGCACCTGGCCGGGCGTCAGGCCCATCTGCTGCATTAGTGCGTTCTTGAGTGCTAAGTGATTCCGTCCGTTGATTAGCAACTGATCCTTCAAATGTTGCGGTGGATGGAAGTACTTGCAAGGTGGCTTCTCGCGGTTACACCGACCCTGGAAATTATTAAAGTGTATATTAAATTTCACTCCTTCAGATCAAGTCACGGTTCACTTTTTAAAATCGACGTAGCAATGATGCTATTAGGGCACGTAAAATGGAAAATGCAATGGTTATGAGACCTATTCACCTCAGGTAGTCAACATTTCAGGGCTTTAGAATAGACGAAAATAGCGGACTTCATTCGATATCATTCCGATAAGCAATATGTGTAGTGGGGCGGCGGGCGACCGCGGTTTCGGCTCAATATCGGCCGAATGTGCGGAAATCCCTCCATGCATCACAATTGCCGTGAGCCGGGCACGTAGCCACCAGAAATCCTCCACTCGATTTTTCCTTATAACCGCGTCTTAGGCGGTGTCAAATATTTCTGAGGCGTGTCGGGGGCGGCCGCGCTCTTCGCTCCGCTCATTTTCGACGTCAATGAGGCGCGAGATAATTGCCTTTCGGAATCGAAGCCCTCCACCGCACCCGTCTATGATGATTTATTTACATCCGTGTAATTAACTGTCGCACTACGTGACGGGAAGAGCTTCGCGGACGTTTTATCGTCGCACGCCGAGCCTCCTGCGCCATATTTTATTCAGTGAAAAAACGGAAAAGCGCTTATCGCAGTTTCAAAGAAATACGTATACAAACAAACACCATCTGAATATTCAGCACTCCAGTAGGGGACTGTCTTGCTGATAATGTCTGCGAAACAGCTTTAGAGTGATTTAGTGAGTAACTTTTATAAAGCATGTCTGATGGTATCATAAAGTTGCCTTTGCAAACATACAAACGAGGCTAAATCTTTGATAATGAAACATCGGGAAGTGTGAATCTTTGGTTGCAGCCTAAAGCCGAATCAGATGCAGACATGTTCCGAATTTTCTCAGTTATTAAACTTCGGCGATGCGTGCTACAACTAGCTAGTGGAAGCAGTCGGCTGCATTTAGATTAACTTGTTACTGGCAGGCATAATGTTAGTTGGACGGTCCTCTCACAGTTTAAGCTCGGGATAAAGTTATTATTTCCTGTTACTCCGTGCCGTCTACTTTAGCCGAGTTTCGATTCGAACCAACCCGTTTGTGAAACTTGAATGGGTGATCACGTTTCATCATTACTATGATAACTCTGTTGGGTTTATCAAACTTCTATTTATTAGCTGCCGCAGTTTGGTAAGCGTTAGTTAAGTTTATTGTTGAAAGCATTCGACTGTTTGTGGAGTTATTTGACTGGTCTCATGGTTAATTGTGATTCTATGTAACAATTCAAATAGTGATTAATTTTAGCCTAAAGTAAATAGATCTCGCTTTACAAATGATGGTTGTATTATTTATGAGAGTATCAGCAAGTTGCAACCCGCTGCAGGTGTATCGCCGCGGCGATTAGCGTGACGGATGCCCGCGCGGATACAAATGGCCGGCCGCCTCAGACGGATGACCGCGCCACGCTCGCCCGCCAAACGCATTACGACACATTAATTGCTCTTCGATCACTATGCCTCTACATTTGTACGTTTAAAATCCCTCGTGTCCATTCGCGAGCTTTTATTTTAGGCCCTAACGTATGTTCGCTTAATTTGTTTTAAAAATAACTGCACTTTAAAAAAAAACCTAAATATCGTCGAAATTATATTTCATTAAGTATTTCCATGTCAATAAAAACAAAATTCGCTTTTAAGATGTAACACAACAAAAGACATGTTTATATGAGGCTCCGAAAATTAAACAAAAACTTTCAATATGGCCTGTTTGTTCGGGAAGGGCAACGGGAGGGTCGAACGAGCGCAGGGTGGGCAATAACCGCCCAAAACTAATAACATTTTTGTGTGATAGTGGAGGAGCAAACCGAGCGCGCTACCCTCTCAGTGTCCTTTATAAAACAACAATGCGCACTTGCAATACAATAAGGGGTTAGCCGAGAGCTAGCTACACCAATGGTTTCCTTCCTGGAGATAAAGAAACAACAACACGAGTTTAGAGATGAATATTCTTCATTTTGGCTTGGCACTGGTGCCCGATTAAAGCGAAAACGACATCAATGAAGCGAGACGCTCGTGTCTCGTTAAGGTGAGAGCTGTAAGGCGGCGGAGTGCTCTCGGGAACTATGACGTGTATAACGAACAACCCTCGAAAGTAACGGCGTCCGCCGGCAGTCGGCACGCGCCACACCTTGTTACTTCAGCCGCTGCCAAATGCCACCTCCAACATTTTGAAGCCCGGAAACAGTATCAAGAGTTTATTACTGGATAAACTGATTCTCAGTTTGCCGACCTCGCTCATTAGGGAAGTTATGAATGACCTCATTGGCTTGGCCCATGATGTGTGGTTGCCAACTGATGATTTCGAGGAATGGAATCTGGATATTAGTAATCTTAAAAAATTAGTTTCTCTGTTATCCTTATGAACTTGTTTCTCTAAGAAGATGCCATGAATGAAACTAATAGATAATAAAAAACCGGCCAAGTGCGAGTCGGGCTCGCGCACAAAGGGTTCCGTAATAACTTAACCAAAATTACAGTTAAATCAACCTATCTCAAAAACTATAAGAGATACTTTGATCAAACCAAAAATCGTTGAAAGAGTTAATTAGCATGCATCACCTCTATTTTTTTTAGAATTTTATACCCCGTAGTTATAAAAATAGAGGGGGGGGGACATACTTTTTACGACTTTGAGAGCTGATATCTCAAAAACCGTTCACTTTAAGAAAAATGTTTTTTAGAAAACTTTATATCATTTTAAAAGACCTTTCCATTGATACCCCACACGGGTATGTACATCGAAAAAAAAAATTTCATCCCTCAGTTACATGTATGGGGGGCCCCACCCCCAATTCTTTTTTTTACTATTTAGTGTCATATTTTTGTAGCGGTTCATACAACACATATTCCCATCAAATTTCATCACTGTAGTACTTATAGTTTCCGAGTAAATCGGCTGTGACAGACGGACAGACGGACAGACGGACAGACGGACATGACGAAACTATAAGGGTTCCGTTTTTGCCATTTTGGCTACGGAACCCTAAAAAGGAAGGCTATTTAGTCGTTTCATCGTACTGATGAATGCAAATGTCTTCATCAAAACAACAATCAGTCAAACAGGACATGAAGAATGCACGTTTCAGACGGGGCGTGCGGTCGTTAATCGATTAGAACGTTCGATCACGATTGATGTATCGGTGACACGGCGTCGACGCGCAGCGATGCGTGGTCAGGCGTACGCACACGCCGATCTCCACTCGTCTATTTTACTATTGGGCGAGCGACACGCGTCGGGATAAATCGACACACGAGGAAAACAATGAGGTAACGAGCCGATGAATGACATGCTCCCGTCGCGAAACAGCTCGGACTCCACTTGTACGCACTAAAGTGGCTGCCAGAAATATTTGGGGACAGACGGAAATAGAAACGACCGATGAGACGTGCCAACTCCTGCATCGAGTAGGTAGCAAGCGAACGCGACACGTGGCCCACACATATTGCTGGAGGTTTAACATTCACATGCCATTTTAAACTAGAAGGATAGATTTTACAAGCATTCGAGTAAACATTTTCTCATAATAGTCGAACACAATGTGTAAAGACAGAGATCAGATTTCGAACAAGATAAAGAGTTCTAAAAAATAACTTATTTTGAGGCCCTATAGCTTTAAACCTTGAAGTTAAGGAAGGTAAGATGGTCACAAGCAGACTAAGATCCGGCAGCGGATACCGCAAATAATTTTTTCGATAAGCCTGAGCGAGGGAAAGGTGAAATCTAATTTGCAAAATTTTGTGGTCGGAAAGGGAATTAGGTAAGCAAAGTCAATTCTGAAAGTAAGTAGAATTTGAATTTAAAATGATTTATAGAGGCACAGGGGAGTGGCTAATGAGGCGTCATGCGAGAGGGGCGCGTGTTTACGCTTGGCGCTCAACGCGTATTTTTTACCGCGGCCTCTGGGCGGCGCCGCCCGCCGCGCTTACTGCTGACGTAACTCTGAACACGCCTACCACACCAAATAATTAGCCACTATCTAATTGACTTCCAATTACTACACATTTATGCTGATTATAATTGAAATCTATTTTAATAAACTTACAAAATTACCATACGTTAGTACATATCATATTCTTAAATAGCTTTAATTTCATTAACATAAGTGCCACTGACGACCCTTTTAATATTCCAGTGAGAAACAGTTTGTAACAATTATTACTGTTAAACTGCTTCCTTGCTAAATTCTTAAATGGAGTTAAATGTAACATGATTAGGTGAGGAGAACTTTGAACTTGATATAAGCTTAAGTGTATATGAGTACAGTAGCATAATATAATAATGTTTTAACTGGTATTTATTCACCAACGTCATACACAATCGAGTCACACACATTTTATTACTGTTTCTAAGATTTTTTTATCTTTCATGCTAATGTGTAAATCTTGGCTAACGCGTGTGGTAAGTTAATGTAATTAGCTCTCATGCTTATTAAATTATTACGGCTATACGTACGCGTCGGGTAGCCGTCCCTCGACGAAAAAAAAACTTAGGAGAAGCCTTAAAGTAAGAATTATTCAGTCCGGTGAAGTTCCCAACAAGTTTGCATGGCGGTGCCGTAGCTTAACGTTAAAATATGCATTCGTGCACGGAGTTATCTCGGCCACTTTTGCCGTTGCCGCCGGCGAACGCCCGCCGCACGGTCACTCCTTGTTTATCCCGGCTTTAATATTAGTTAGGTACTTTTAAACGGTAATGTCCAAGCTTAGGGCTCCCAAACTATCTTAAAGTTACGTATGCTAGCAAAATTCTAACAAATTGTAGCAAATAAATGTTGAGTAAAGTCTCGTCGTAGGTGTTGTACGGGTGTGGGGTGTTGCCGGCCGCGGGGACCACGGGTGCGAGATTAATGCAACGGAAGCTGGCGCGACCTCTCCAGGTGTTTCATTAAATTGCGCGCGGCGCCTCGGCCGGCTCGTACGGCCATTATGAAGGCTGCAAGCTCGAGGGCCATTCGCTTTAAGAACGCCCGCGCCACTTTGTAACAGCCTTAATGAATCTTGTTACTTATAGGCTCGCGTAAATTGCCTGTTTTACTAACGTGGCGTGGGGTGAAAAAACATTAGGTCAGTGAACGCTTTCGCGTGGAATGTCTTTAACGCTCGCCGAGCTGAATTTTATTTTAAGTCACTGGGATGTTTTATTTATTGTTGGTCACAAGATAACTATAATAATCACTTAAACATAGTTAAGAATCAGCTGGAATATATCTGATAATCAAGCAAATGAATACGTTTTATAACACAAATTAATTAAGATAGATTTTTCATACAGGCCGACCAACAGTGCGTGTTCATTCCTTCGGTAATAAACATTAATCGCCTACGATTTTATCTCTAGAATATCTAATGAACTAATTATACCTATCCCACGAAAACAGTTTCTTATTTTGCTGTGACCACTTTATTTTGGGACACGGAAAACGTTATGTTACATAAGAACATAATACTTGAGGGCGTCGTGTTATGTACCTATACTAGCAGACGTAACGAATGATTCAGAGTGAGGAAGGTAAACAAGCGGACCGTGTGCACGTGTTTCACGTGCAATCTACTGAAGTAAGTGGCACGAGTGTGATGCGACACGAAGGCACGGAGCCCGCCGCCGCCGCCTCGCCCGACTAACCAGTTTAACCCTGCTGCTGCAGTAATTAGTCTAAGCAGCTAGACGGAGCGCATGATTCCAAGTACCGGTACTCTCTTTGACTTTCTTGCTTATTCAGGGGGTTAACACGCGTCCGGATTTCACCGGTCCAATCCGCACGGTGCGGCTAAATGAAGCTACCTTCGTTACCGCCTAAAAGCAAGCTTAGGTTTGTCTCAGTCTGAGTAAGCTAGCAATGATAATTAGGTCACCTGACGCTTCTGGCCATTCACTTCACAACAGAGATCGTGTTCAACTAATTGTGAGAGACACAATAGAACTAGTTAAAGACAAGAAGATTTTTGACTTTCAACATCGGTTATCTGTTATAGTTACAGACAACAATAGTTGTATCACAACAAAGGTTTCTGGGACGTTTCCGTAACGGTATTTTCTCTGCTTTTGTACTGAAGTTAATAGAAAATGTTGAACGATATCGGGTTCTTTTCACAAAACCTTGGCGTCGGCGAATAGCATAGTTAGTGTCTATCTTGTATCGATCACTATGCAGCTTATGTTGTGATCTTGTACGCCTTTGTAGTTTTAAGAAATTCGTGCTTCTCATCAAACAAAAGAACTGTAAAAACAATTACATTTGAACTAACATTTAAACCCTTTTACAACAATTGCGTAGATGTGTTATGTCCAGATATGGATCTAATTGCAGAATAATTAACACAACACTAATTATTTAAGCTAGAACAGCGTTATTATACTTAAGCAATTTATATCAGTTCGAAGTTTTCTTCACGCTTTTTGTTTATTTAGGTTTATTATACCAGTCACTAATTTGCGTTAATTATTTCAGCGTATAAGGTATGCATTTTGAAATATAATCACGACAGCAAACTAGAACAAATGTATTGATGTTGAGACACAGATAACGTATAAACATGATTGTTAAAATTACTATTGCAACCTAAAAATAACATTAACAAGTATTAGATGGAAAATTAGGTAGGGCCTAAAGCGCACTGAAAATTCAACGGTATGTATGTATATCATGTGTGAACGTTTCTTAACCGCCTTTGAGATTCGTATACCGTCTCAGTAGAACCCACACGAGGCTACTGTTTACACAAGTCGTTCTAACACACACGCTACATCCTGTATAGAATGGTAATCATAACAATTATACCCACGTAATTGCTACTCAGTTATAGTAAAGGCAAATTTGATTTCAATACGCTTGAACGCGCTAATATCAGGAAGTATTGGTCTGGTTTGAATAATTGTTTCATGCCCGTTTTCACCAACAATCTCCTAATCTAAGTGCCACTTAGAATAAGGGCTCTCCCAACTTTGACATAAATAACTAATGTATAAGGTACACCTAAACTTTGGTGAAAACGAAATTCTTATTAAGTGTTCCGTAAATGCTCTTAGGGGATCCCTAAATTTAGGTATTTGTTGGTGAAAATGGGCATCAGTGTTAGATAGTCCATTTATTGGGCAAGACTAGGCAACTTTTATCCTGGGTTGTCGAAGTAGTTCCAACGGGACGCGAGTGACATCACTGGCAGGAACAAGTTTTGAGTGTCGTTTAGTTGTTTGATCAAAATATCTATCTAACGCCTTTGAAGTGCAAACTACTGCAAATCAATATTTTGTAGATGTATTATTACTGACCGTCCGCCTGAGAGAGTAATGCAAATTATTTGTTGATATAAACAGCTGCAATCCATCTCCCAGATACGTCCTTATCTCTTAAGAAAATAATCAGATTAGAGGATAACAGGATTAATTGATATATGATTTTGACATCTTGTCAAAGTCGTGGTGGCCTAGAAAAAGTCGTGGTGGCCTAGTAAAAAGTCGTGGTGGCCTAGTAAAAAGTCGTGGTGGCCTAGTGGGTAAAGGACCAACCTCTCAAGTATGAGGGCGCGGGTTCGATCCCAGGTCAGGCAAGTACCAATGCAACTTTTCTAAGATTGTATGTACTTTCTAAGTATATCTTAGACACCATTGACTGTGTTTCGGATGGCACGTTAAACTGTAGGTCCCGGCTGTCATTGAACATCCTTGGCAGTCGTTACGGGTAGTCAGAAGCCAGTAAGTCTGACGCCAGTCTAACCAAGGGGTATCGGGTTGCCCGGGTAACTGGGTTGAGGAGGTCAGATAGGCAGTCGCTTCTTGTAAAGCACTGGTACTCATCTGAATCCGGTTAGACTGGAAGCCGACCCCAACATGCTTGGGAAAAAGGCTCGGAGGATGATTTTGACATCTTGTAAAAGAATACAATGCTAGTGCAGAAAGACTTTAAAAGAACTGTAGTACTTCACGATTCAACAGTAATTGAAATAGTGTGGATTTTATCGCAGTAAACAAAATCACAACCGAAGAAGATAAAAGGCGATAAACGCGAAGAGAACTAACTACAAAATAAAGAGCCTTTACTACGTACGATAAGGGAAGTTTAAGAGGAGTTTTCGGGCTCGGGTCGCACCGATAAATTGGGCGGCACTTAATTATGATCTCGGGCGGCATCTTGCAGGCGGCTAATGTCCCGGACTCGTTTAATGCGCGAACTTGTAGTCTCAGCTCCGGCGGGCGTGATAAATCTCCATCTGTGCCCCGTGCCCGACCCTACCTTCAACGTAACGCCTCGCCGACACACGCCCGTCTGGAGACCGTCCCCGTCGTCTACAACTCTAGCCAAATAACTTACTACTTCACAATATTTTTTAAATAAAATGTAAT
This sequence comes from Helicoverpa assulta, assembly GCA_963856015.1. Taxonomy (NCBI): domain Eukaryota; kingdom Metazoa; phylum Arthropoda; class Insecta; order Lepidoptera; family Noctuidae; genus Helicoverpa; species Helicoverpa assulta. The sequence continues at coordinate 5,835,208 of CAWLCW010000008.1, forward strand.
GAAAAACGAACTAAATATGAATGGAATTTACCTTATTAAATCCTATTATTACAAACTGACGACGACAGCTGCTAATCTAACGTAAATGTGAAGGAAAAGCGAATTGTCGTAGCAAGTGCTACGCGTGCTACGAGCGCGTAGCGTAGAGCAACTGGTTACAAAGTACGAAGTACGCCGTCAATTACCATCAGTTTATGTGTTAAATACCTTTTCATGTTATTTGTGAGACTGAAATAGTTGATTCTTATAATGCTAATACTTAAATGACTTGTGTCTACAAGACTCTTACTGCAATTAATCAAAACTGTTGTATCAATAATTAGCTCGTGGTAGCACGCCACTTAGACCAGTTCAGGTGTACTCTCGTCTGGAGCAAAGTGCGTTTTCCAAGTATCTTATTGTAAACAATGTTCGCAGAGCTCGTGCGTATTTCACACTAAAGCCTTAAAAGCCAGTAAATATGTAGGCATAAATCAATTTTCTAAACGGAGTGAAATTATTAACCGCAATGATTTACGAGGTAAAACGAAACTTTGTTCGTTTACATTGGCCTTTTATGTTGCGAATGTGGGTAAAATAGGGAATGATTGCGTTCTGGCGAGTACATTAGGATGAGTGGTACTGTGTTATTGCATCGTGTTACATTAATGTGGCGGCGGTTGACGGCAGCGGCGCGGCGCGGCTCGGCACGGCGCGGTGCGGGGTGCGCTAGGGGCACAGTCGGCGCCGCATTATCTGGGTATAATTAAAGCGGGCAAGACGACGGCGAGACGTTACGCCCGTCCTAACGACTTTTATGGCGTATGTAACATTGCCGGCACATAAAATAAATGTGCCGCCTCCAGCGCCCCGATATAGCACAGTATTCCCAGATTAATCGCCAAAATGTTTGCTCACACGCTATACGACTGCCGTTATTTAGACTATACCTCAACATAATGAGGTAAATATTGGAAAATGTTTACCTTTTCCTTCGCTTGACACTAACGTGGAGTCATGATGGCTCTCGAAAGTGTCGGATGAAAGTATTTCCTGAAGTTTATTTGTTAAAGTTTTTGCAATATAAGTTTCTATTTGAAAAGGGTTCAAGATTTTATTTTTATAGAACTTAAGAGGGCACAAATACGTATATGAAAAGGTCGTTTACAGAAAACGTCGAAGGTCATTCATGTCAACTGTTCGTGTTTTTATACAGACGCCTGTTTGAGTGAGTTTATTTATTCTCGTAGCGCAGACCTCTATAATTGCAAATTACATTATCGTCGGGATGTTTCTATGTTAGAAAATATTAGGGTCCATGGAGATGACCACAAAGCCGGCGGAATTCCTCGTGTCTGCGTCCAGAGGCATCATTTCAATCTTTATATGTACACATTAGCTTTATAGGCTACCGGGAGCTTTCTCTAACGTTAGCGGCGCCTGAGTGCACTTTTATTGAGGATGAAATACCGTAATTGCCACTCGGCGCCAAGCCGTGACTGACGAGTTTTGTACGTGCTAATTGTGCCAACTCATCTATAAGGTCGCATGACCGCCGCCGAAAGGTCAAAACATACTTTACTTACTTCCTAATGGGATCTGTGCGTTAAATTAACTCTCCAGCGGGAATTGATGTTTATTTTGAATATGAAATAATTTTGAAAATAGGTTTATAATACAGTCGTTCTTGTAAAGATACACGCTAGATTCTTATACGATCGACCATCGTAAGCCTACACACAATATACATAAAAGGAAAATATTCAAAACAATAACCGCTTTTCATATCTCAATCCCCGAACAGCCATAATCTTGACAAATGACGGTCTTTCGAGTGTAGTCGGCACTACAGGCCGCATTGACAAAATTCCAAATAAACTGACACCGCCACATAAATAAGCATATTCGATGTTTTATTGAGTGGAGGAAACACGAAGGAAATAGTTTCCTGGGTCATTACGCGGGTCATCAATCAAGTGTGGGCTTGCACGCTTAGATTTGGAAATTGTACGGCGTGCGTGAATCGATTTATATGCCGGTCGATTTCCGATAGCGGTCGCGTCGCAGACGCAGGATATGCTGCCGTGGAAAGCATCGCGTGGTCGTAAACAGCAATAAAGGGTGAAGGCGTGAGGACGACCGTTGGTATGGAATGGAGTCGAATGCACGATATCTGCATTGTGGGACGGCGTCGTGGCGCCGGCGGGTCTGGGCGTCGCGGCGGCGGCGCATACATCAGGCACGCGACCGCCGCCCCGCGCCCCACACCGTCGCTGCACCCCTCGCCAATTATCATAGTTTTGTTCCTATTTTTTGCCGCATTAATGGCTGTTTTCATAAAAACGCCCTGAATGCTGGTGGTGCATTGCGATTACAAAATAGGACATCATTGTTAATAATATTTCCTGATTTCGTAAAAACAGTTAAGCTATCTATTACAAAAATACCAGTTAAGCCTCTGTAGGGTCTAATTGCCCCCGTCATCCCCCAATTTACAAGCGGGCTGCTTGCATTTCTAAAACAGTACCAATTTATTCATTAATCGACAGTCAATATTTGTAATTCTGAACAAGTTCTACATATAAAGTTGAAAACGCTATGAACGAAATGATTGTATGATTTGATTGCGAGGTATAGCGCAATATAATGCTAACTATTCTAAGAGTAGTTTAAAATCCAGCCGGGGTTGACGTGTCGTTACGTATGCAGCGAGTCAGGCGGCGTCGGTGTCGGCCAGGTGAGTGCAAGGCGCCGTCCACATTGCGCTGCACCGCTCCCCATTATCCTATGCAAATCCGGATTTCCCAAATATCGTGCTCTGCCGCGGGCCACCTCGCTATCGCGGCTATTAATAACGCGCCGTGTTACAAATACGAGCCTCGGAGCTGAGCCGTTTAGTCCGTCGACGAAATACACTAGCCGTATGTTACTTCATACGCTCACGACTCCGCGCTAATATTAAGTAGAGCTGCACCGTATTTTCCAATTTGATTAAATCCTTTTTCCAATTACGGAGCTTCGGGTAGGCGTTTGTTTTTATGAGCGCTTTAGGACAGGAATTTACGATGAGCTTTTGTTTATATTAGACTAGTATTTATTTATAGTAAGAGGAGTAGATAATTTCATTTTGTATAAAACCATACAATATTTTGCAATGTTTAGCTGTAAAAAGTAACGTAATGTAAACTCGTGCGTTAATTATACTTCCCCTTATATAAATACGCAGTTGGATACGTAATACTCACGAGTTAATTTCTAAATGAGGAAACTGTCTTGCTGTCGGTAATACGTGTTCTCGCGCGGTTCTACCTTTTACTTTGTTACGAGGGCGCTACTGTAATAATTTCACAAAATAACTTTGTATACTTCAGGGGAACTTCGTTTAATATTCCACTAGGTAAAGTGTTTATCGCGCTAATCTCGTAAAACAGGTTAGTCGAATGAAGGGTGCAGATCATCGCGCCGAGGTCAGAGGATGGGGTCAGGTCGGCGCGGGTCAGCCGCTGAAAATAATCCCTTGCCGTGGGGCGAATTAAGTGTAATTCGTTCACTATAAGTACGTATCGTGATATGGTGGAATCTTATAATTGAATAGTCAAAAACAATTATCATTTATGTGGTGGGTCAGTGGAAAAGCGAAGCTTGAAAAGGAGCAGAAAAAGAATGGAGCAAACAGCTTGCACTCGCTGCTTGCAAGTTTTTTGAAGAGCTTGGTGGATAATTTGATTAGATGCTGCAGCCGGGCTGACGTGCAAACCGACACGAGGTTTTTCTTATTAACTCCCTGAACACGTTAACGTCGGAATTTATATTTAGAGTACCTACCCATTAAGAGAACATTTTCCGCTTTTCAATTTAATTTTGAGACTACTTTGTAATCTGTTGAACTTTAAATGACAAACTAAGTACATTTTTTTTTGAACATAATGCCGCGTTTTATATATTAATGTAAGTTTGTATAGGAAAATGTTCGTAACGTTCTGCCTCGTTAGGTAACCCGTTACATGGATCATAATATGAACAATAAAACAGAGAGAAGTGAATGCATGCTCACCAAATGAGGAAACTAATATAGTAGAAGCCACGTTGATCTGAGTACACAAGTCGTCCGCACTGTGTGGCACTAGTCTACGGAATGGTCAGTGCGACGTCCACCTACGCTCACAATTTAATTAAATATGGCTTCAGATTAACTCGGTGAGGCTTCATACAAACTATTCTGTTTCATATTTTCCACCCCCCGATAACAGTAAACCCCGACGCTTTATCTACCTTATACGCGATATCACAATAATATACATACATATTTTCACTGGATACGGATATTTTCCTCCATAAAATTATATGACAGCACTCTAATAAGATTACCTGAAACAAAAAGATTACACAATTAGTCGGATCATGCGATTTGTTTACGCCAAAGTCAATTAGCTTAAACAATGTCGCTAATAATAACAATGGGAGCAGGAGTGACGAACCAAAGTTACTTGGGTGTACAGTCTTGACTTTGATAATAATGGGTTTGGTTGGAGAGCCGCGGGTGGGGTTGCGGCGGGGTGCGATTGTATCCGATGATAAACATCGGCCGCCCGCCGCGCCATCCAAGACTCGGCGCTAATTAAACAACAACGGAGAAAATTAATTTGATTGTTTCGGAACTACGCCTCTTTGTTACGGCCTACCAACGGTTTACCTAGGAAAAGTGCTCGGCTGATGCCTCTCGAATCTCGACGTCGCGACGAAGACGATTTTTCACGGTAACACCATTTATATTGTGTAAAGAAACTACGCCATGCGAACGCGCGACAGGCCCCGGTGACAAACAAGAACAGACTGAAGTTGACTGTTTGACACCTAATGGAAAACTTGCAAGTGCACCAGATCGATGATGGTATCGAGTAAAAATTTTAGAAGTCTGACCACGCACATTGTATTCAGGAAGGTGAATATGTATTATTTTTTTTTCAGATTTAAGGAATCCTATACGCAATTTGATATCCGCAAATCCGTAGCTACAAAATAAATAATTGACATGTAAGTTGCCGCTGCGGTAGACACGATTGACAAATGAGGAGTGCGTGATGTGGCTGACGTCGCGGCGGCAGCGACACGCGTGGTGCCGCCGACGTCGGTTCCGGCCGCGACGCGGATCGGGTGCCGTGGTGTCGCTTTACATTACGCACACCCCAGCTAACATTACACCACACCGCCTTCCTTGTCGTTATTAATGACACACGGTAATTAATAAACCTACGCGTTCAGATATTCCAGTCAGTAACATATGTTAACAAGATCCGATACCCCCACTGAGCGTAACAAGATCATTATATTATGCCAAAGACGAAATAATACAGTTATTGTCATCTACACTACTGTAAATGAATAATTTATAGGGTTAACGCAGAGTTCGGAGCTTCGGGTGTCAATTAAGTAAAGTATTTACGAAACGCCCTCTCAATAAATAAGTTAGGGAATAGAATTCGGAAAATTAATCGTGAATGGGCGACGGGGGGTCGGACAAAAACTTTAATGCGTGGTTGGAAACCTTTCGGCGTGAAAATGTGGAATTACATGCGGTATCCGAGTCGGCCAACTCGTTCCTGAACGTGTGAATTATTTACGCGGCTCCGAATGCGGGCGGGAGCGCCGCGCCATATAGATTGGAGACGACCAACTTTCAGTTTATCCACAAATAAGTTGATTCGATTTAATTTGACCTAAGCGTAATGTTGTTGAACAAATTAGCGTGCAACTTATACAACTTAACCGGACAGAATTAGTTACACATAAATAGAGTTAAATCAGTGTACTTGCGTACTTAGTGTAAACGATTGTTTAGGTATAAAAGTTTATTGCATAGCAATTTGACTTTCTTAAATCATTTAGAAAAAATAAATATCAGGATACATACACAGAGCGCTTGCTGACCTATTAAATACCGTAGTAATTATACATTCAAATGAGAAAATTCAGAGTGAAAAGTGTAAGAGTGCATGAAATGTAGATGTCCGAGGGTTACGAGTATAGGGTTTGAGGGGGACTCATTAAAGGATGCGCGGTTCATCTCATTCGGGCAGGACAAAAACGGGCCGCTGTCCGTTACGGTGTGGCTCGCAATTAAACACGAGACCGAACGACGACCGTTCATTGGGAAAGCGCTGAACAAGCGAACAATACAACAGCTATCTAATTACTTTGTGCCTCTACGCCGCCTGTTGTCTCTACTATGTAACGTCACTGTAAAGTTGTTTGTGGTTTTTGCCAAACGGACCCCATGTGAACTTTTCGATGGCGGGATCCGAAATGCTTCCCCGGCAAAATTAATTAGCGAAGTTATGGACAAAAAACACAATTGGCTTACGATTTAACATTTTAGGTGTATTGTTAACAAATTATATCGAACCTGAATTCCAAGTGTGACGCAGAAGTCTATAAAACGTCATCATTATTAAGAGCCCTTTCGGGTCATTAATTGGAATCGAAGTGGGGTTTAATACAATCGAAATCAAATTAAGTACATTCAGTTGCGGCTGGGAGTCGGGTTCAGTTGATTCAGCGGTATGGCCAACACGTGCGGTGCGCCGGGTTCTGACTTGGCAATAAGAATAAGAAGTGACTTACAATCATGTCGTGTTTCGTTTTACAATGCTTTTATGTAGATGGCATGTGTGTTTTGTTTTATTTAAATATAGTATACCTAAAATGGTGATAATCCGTTAAAATGAAATGTTGTTTGTGATAATGACGGCAACACGAACAACACGAGTGCGACAAATGAAATCGAGACTGGCGATTATTCCGCTCCATGTGCACCCGACGAAACTTAATACCGGCCGGCGACGCGGCTCCACTGGAACGACCCATTAATATGCAAAACAAAACTTGCAATTAATTGGGCTTTAAAAGTTAAATCGTCACTACAGGCGAAAATTGTTCTTGTGAATCAAGATTTATCGCTGAAAACGTGATGGAGTTTGCGGGTGATTCACTGAGATCGTAAGCGGGACTTCGCTAGCTACTCACTGACGACATGAACTTAGTCGCGAACAGTAGTCCGGTACGGCATCAAGTAGTCGCTCCCTTGACATATTAGACTGCAAGCGACGTCCTGGCGGGGGTTATGAGGTATAAGCGGCGCGTACTTGCACGTCGGGAATGGATGGTCGAATTAATTGAAATATAGCGTCGCGCCGGTGTGCGGTCGTGCGGTGGCGGATTGGGGGATTAAAGTTGCAGCAGTTCAGCGCCGGAGCAGGTGTGGCACGCGCGGCGCGGGGAGGGGGCACTGCGGCGAGGGCCATCGGCTTGCCGAACACGAAGCCGAAGCGTTGAAAAATTGCGCTGAACGTCTTGAAGCGCCCCCACAGCGGCGCGGAGGCGCGCTACATACAAATAAGTCAGGGCTGTTCGTGTCGCCGCTCCGCAGCCGACGTCGACGCCGCTATCTCTACATCGCATCGCTTTACCGCGTAATCGACGAAAACTTCATAATTTATCACGAACGAGGCCAAACTTCCAAGTAGGTATCGACTTAGCTTTTTTGATAATAAAGCATTCCATTTTTAAATGGGAAATAGAAAACTCTTTACGATATGAATAAATATTGTAAAAATACTTTTGGAATAAGTTGTTACTCACTAAGTTGTACAGTATTTGCAATAACAGCTATTAAAACCCATTGGTACCAGGCTGGACTTAAAATTATGAAACAATAATTCGTCTAAACCGCAAATGATATCCGAAAGTCTCAGAGTACGGAAAGGTCGAAGTAGAAAATATTGCTGCAAAGCCAAGCGCAACTTTTGCAATGAGTCAGCGATCTCGCGACGTCGCCGTCGCAAGCCACCCGGTATATCTACTCGAAATATCAAAATAAGATTATTTTATTTTGTGTCTGCTCTTACCGAGCAGCAAAGAGGATATCATTTATCTGTTGGGTATCGGTGATTGATTGGAACTATTCTAAAATGGAGCAAAATAACAATTCATAAATCGTCCTTAAATCTGTAAGTGGGGGTATAAGCGAAAGCTAAACTTTATTAAAGGTCCGAGAGCGTCAAGGGCCGGGGCGGCCGACCTTCATAAAACAAACTTTATGACAAACAATAACATTTATTACATAGTTGAGTATTAATGCGCACTCCATTTACAGCTGGGCGGGCGCCGTCGCGGCGCCCCTGCATTGTCGGTCGCGCCGCAAACATCTTTTTTTATGTTTAAGTCGACCATAATACGGGACCACTTATGAAAAGTTAATACTCTTAAATTGAAACCGTTTTGTAGAATCATATTTCATTTTATCGGGAGCAAAATGATGTGTTATAATGTGTAAAAGGTTTCCTACCTCTGAAGTCTTAGGTTTTTTACTAACTTAAAATTAAAATGTTTACAATGCTGCAAACATGATGATAATCTGAAACCCAATAAAAGAAAGCGAAATTTAATAAAAATACAAAACGTCGTGAAGCAAGGAGTGGACAGTAACGCGCGGCGGGCGGCGGGTTGTTCTTGTTCTAGACTGAAATAAAATTTTATATAGGACATTATACGTGACAAACGACGTGAACGACACGAATATCCTCTTTCGAGTTACGCTTTCGGTGGCCATTCTTATTTTACGTACGTAATCGCAGCTGACATTTGTCGAAAGTAAACAATAATATACCGCTAAAACACATGATGAAGTGTTTGCATTTACAAACTAATATCACAAGCAATAACCATCGCTCCTTGCAGCTACTGGCAATAAACGTCAAGAACTCTTTGTTCATTAAAATGAACGCGTTTAGATGTTGAATGAATGCGAGTGCAAAGCTCTGTGTATACATCTAGCATATTACAGTCAATTATAACAGCATACATTTTATATGAGAACTGTATAGTCAAATAACGCAGATAAGAGTTTAATGTGTCATGGGTTTGGTGGACACTAGACGGGGGGCTTGCATAAAGCCACTGGAGGACATGTGTCAACTGAGTGCTCGGAACAGGGAACGTTTTTATACCACTCGGAGCTGCGAGAATACCGCACGGGGAACTATACGATTTAGGGAAATCTCAATTTTCCGACCGCCCAAATATACAAGCTTTTGGACTTAACTTTTTGTTTGATAGTTAAGGCCTACAGTGGTTACGATATACAGTTATTTGAATATATTTTATCCAATAATAGATAGAACAGGTTTAGTATATGTTCGTTGTCTGATTTTAGAATTATTCATGGTAATCAACCAAATGAGGATTCATGACACTGATCTAATATTGTTCATTTGACATTCGCAACTTCCGAGCAGGGCATCAATTGATTATAGAGGCAGCTCAAATGTTGTGAAAATGCTTTAAGTTCGCATTACGATTGCAGTAGTCGTTAACGAGTACAAGAAACGCACGTGTAAGTTGAGGGCGCAGCATCAGTCCGTGTAATGTGTACGCGTAATCGCGATGGCTGGCTGGCGGTACTTGTCGATGCTCATTTGCGTATCTAAGTGGGCCCGCGGAGGCCATTAGCCAACGATCGAAGGCGTCATTACTCGCGTAGTGGCGCGCGATAAGGAGAGACCGCCACTACACCCTTAACGACATCGCCTGCGGTGGAAGTGGACAGCTATGTACCTTCCACCCTTCAGATTGCTATTAGAAAAAGAATTTAAGCAAATGTTACGGAAAATTGGGTCAAATTTTATGCTAAAAGCTTCTGGTTAATTGAAGTTTTATCAAAATTTACGATTTGTTATATATTATTTAGGTTTCCTTTTATCACAGTTCCCCAATGTACTCAAAATATATTAGCAAAAAAGAAAATTTAAGGAGTATGTCCTCAGAGCGAACGAGTACTGAAATTGACAACTGTATCTGATGTATGGTGGACATTTTGCAGGATTTGTTCCGGGTCTTCCTCTATTGTAAGGTAATCTTAGCCTTGTAAGGGTTCGTCACCCTGATTATCACAACAATATAACTTGAGAACATGACAACATGGTCCCGGTGTTGTCGTCATTAGCGAGAGTTACGTACAGCTTATAGTACAAGCGTAACTTACATACTAATAGACGTAGCATGTGATTTCATAAATGGTCGTGAACGCCATTCCAGAGTTTGCTCGTAGATTTTAACGAGATTGCCGGTAGTCGCCGGTGCCTGTAGCATCGAACTTGCGGCGAGAACCCTCCAACACAAGTTTACAACTTATTAAAGAAGATCTCCGAATTGATATTAAAATCCGAGGAAATACTTTTCGTTTCATACTTTTTATAAAGAATCTGTAACTTTTAACATTATTTTATATGGATTTTTAGCAGGTATAGATATAGTTCGGTGTAAACGCAAATCTTTATACTTAATCCATTTAAAACTAAATCATCATATAGGTAACCTTTTTAGTATTCTGAGCGTTGCTGGTAGGGGTTCTTGTCCGTGTCCATAAGAAGAGGTAACAGCTTTTAGAACTTAGCTGGTAAATAAATTAAATTTCAACGCCCACCGTTTCAATTTCTGTAACAAGAACACTCGTCCGCTGACCGCTTTGAAGAATCTGATTATACAAATTTATCCATTCCTCATAATTGTCTTAAGACTAGTCAAGTCACGTTCGTTCAAGAGGAAAGCGGGAAGGCCCCTCGTTTATAATCAATGTCAAGATAGTATGAACAGGAGATTGGTTAAAAATTGTTTACACTGTGATCTTATAGTACGGGGGCTTAGTATTTATGTTAGGTTTATCTCGTGGTAAGGTCGCGCGGGTGACTAATGTGTAAATAAAATATAATCCGTAGTGGAGGGTGATAGTGATCGATTCGACTAGTGGACGGCGTGGCGGCGGCGTGGCGGCTGCGTGGCGGAGGTGAGCTGCGAGGGCTCGCGCCGGCTGCCGGTGATCCGATACATGTATTATTCAAGCGGCGAGGAGAGGAACGGCCGCGGCTCGCGGGCCGCTCATTACAATACGAGCACGCCGCCCGGCGCCGGCTCGGCGGACAACTTCTGCGATGGCAGACAACGCGACCGATTAAAATTTCATCTCTCTTTGTTCGGGAGCAGAGATAACCGATCGATGTGCGCCGCTAATACCCCTGCACGCTCCATGCCAATCTAAATTGAATTCATCGATTCACCATCCATGGATACGCGTCTACCTAATAGGTTTATAAAGATACCAAACATACGTGAAATCCATATTTTCGCTCTACTTCCAGTATTTTTTTAGATCTATGTACAGTTAGAATACATATATATTATGCAGTCCATGGTGTATACCCACAAGGTTATCAAAACCAACGGCGATATTGAAACGCGACACGAATATCGGCTTGTTTGATTAAGCTTATAATGTTTTGTTGCAACGTACGCTCGCAGACTAGAACATTTATATATAGCGTAACAATCTTGAATGGCATAATCAAATGCACACTAAAACTCGATAACCCTGCATCGCTATAAATTAAACTATAATTGAAAGCTTTTGTCTGAAGCACATGTAATAGAGAGGTTGATGTGTGTTGGTATTAAGAGTGTACCAGTGGCGAAGGGTGGTTTAATGAAATAGGGAAGCCGCAGCAAAAAAAAAACTGGGGGGGGGGAGTACTCAGGGATGGGGGGGGGAGTGGTAATGGAGGTAATTTCTCAGTCCACCTTTTAGCACTGACTGAGAGACTGATAGTTTGAACATGTTTTCTCGAGGAATTCGGCAGATTATTAATATCTATAAAACTTTATTATCTTTAGTTAGGTATATTAACTACTAGAATCTGAGAAAACTTGGCACTAGAAACAATACATTTTAAGTATTTAATTTACAACGGCCTGTTAGCCATTGATATTTATCGTATATAGTGATATTTAGGTATTTATCCGTCAGGACGTTAGTAATTTTAATATAGACGTAATATTGGTAGGTAATACACACGAGCCGCGTGCCCGAGTTTTATAACACGTTTTTATTCTCAAAACTTAACCTTGAAAAATAAGTTCCTTCCTAAAGTAAATAATCTGTCGTCGGAAAACAGTCTAATGCGATAAATGCTATACTAGTTAAGTTTTAAAAGTAGGTACACTAAAAAGAAACCTGATGCCAACTGTCTACGTATCAAAGTACCTAACTCATTTTAACGTAGGTACCTCTATTTCACTAGGTACCTACACACGCTGCAGTACTGTACTTGTACTGAGTACCAGGTCACACAGTGCGATCGCGGGGATAAGTAGCGAGTAATGATACTGCAAACTACTTATACAAAAATATGTACTTGGTGAATTCAAAGAACTATAAATTCACAACTAGGGTCATTAAATCGCGGAGAATCTTAACACCGCGATTCAGGATTTGAATAAAAATGCACAACGCCATCTATGTTGACATAATGTAACTAAAACACTTAAACTAACATAAAATATTGTACACACACGAACTATGTTATTTCCAAATGATACACACACTAATAAATTAAATTAAGTAATACAAAGAACAAATTGTACAGATATAGCTACTCTACTCTTGACGCGTTCTTTCTCGTTCACTCGCGAGTTTTGATTGGCGGAAGCCGCTCCGTGAGCCGGCTTACCGCTCGCCCATATGCCGCGAACATCGCGCGGCGCGGCGTGGATGACGTCACGCAAGCGTAGTTTTGTATGGAGGAGGAAGCCGCGGCTTGTTTAGTAGGAGCAAAATGTTTCAAGTAATTTATAGACAATTTTTTTACGGTGGTAGGCGTTTTGTTATACCTACATATTTAAATTGTGTGGTTTAAATGATTATATTAATTATACCTATACCTATATTATAACTTATACCTATGCTTCTTTCTTGAAATTCGAAAGGGAAGCCGATGGGAATCGGCTTATAAGGACGCCTCGCCACTGGAGTGTACATTGTTTGTTTATTGTTGATAAAATATACGATCGGATCGTCAACTCTAACTAAGGACTTTTCACTGAAAATACTAATCATTTTACATCCATCCAAGCGCTATAGATACACATAAGTAACATATTGTTCCATGTCACGTTCTCTTCGATACTTTTATATTTACAGAGGACTCGATTTCTATCAATTATTCAGCGACAATTGAAAGCGGCGCTGGTCTACAGCGTTACTGCAAAATAAAGCCAAAGTGCAACGTCCTGAAAGCTTTTATATTTTCCCGACCACTTGGTTCAGTTTAAATGGGTAATAAATAAATTTAACAGACAGGACATCCTTGCTACAACCTTCAGCCATCTGAATAACGCACGGACGTCTTTGCAACATAACTCACGTATCTAAAATAAAAAGACGACAAAGAAGGCCATTTGTTTTGGTATTACGCTATCGGGGCGCACGGGGCGCGTTGCAAGTACCGCGCCAGCGTGTGGACGCTTCTTTGCGCGTCCCATTTTGCAAACAGACGCCTCACGACGTGAACACTTCTAACTGAAAAATTGCCGGCAATTCATGACGGCTGTTTAGTTACAGGCATAGGCTGAGTGTTTTTTTTACTGATTCAGAAAATTTAATTCATTGAATGCTTTAATAAAACTGTGAGCTTACAAATGCGACGAAGTACGGTGTAGTACCAAAGCAATATTTTGAACCCCGTGATTGTTATGGAGGGTTCCCAAAGCTGTTTCCAATTTTTCAGCATAATTACAGGGTGCAATTTCAAACTAAGAAATTGACCCACTTGCTTCAAAGATTAATTTGAGAAAATAAATCAGACTTGCTTTGTATTCCCGTCACAGCCGACAGCGGAGCCTTAGAAGCTATTACAGTGGCCGTAATGAGATTTAGAGCGCTCATATAAAGTTATTTATGTGCAGACTGCGGCTACCGTGAACCATGGCAGGGAGTAGACTGGAAAGCTCCATAAAGAGCAGCTTCATTCATTAACGTACAATCACATGGTACGAGTTCATAATGCGAGAATTAAGTCTCATTGATGTACCATAAAGTAGAATGAGTGTCGTTACGTGTATGTCAAAGAGGTGACGTCGACGTGTTCTATAGTAGTGCCGATGTGTGGAGAGCAGGGTGGCGGCCCTTGTGCGATCATCCATCAAACTTGTCCTGTATACTGTATAGTAAGCTAAAATGATTGAGCTTATTATGTGGCGGTGAAACACACAAACATTTCCTGTTGATACGTGTGGGGGATAAGAAAAACCGGCTAAGTGTGAGCTGGACGCGTGCAAAAAGTAGTCAAACAATTATTTCTTTAAAACTTTTTCGGGAATACGCGAAATGTCATGACATTAATAATTATCATATGCCTGGTTTGCGCAATAAATTGTAAATCATAAGTTCTACTAATTCACGAGACAGATAGAAGACAAAAACATGAGAATGTCTGATCGTTGAAAGTAAAGCGACCTTGGGTCTCACGATAATTAACAAAAGAAATGGGTGAATGGTTGTAGGTGTTTGGAGTCGCGGCACAATAATGTGAAGTCAGTCGACATCACATCAAGTAGCTGAAACTATCGCTGACACGCACGCCTCGTTTGGACAATGGCGCCGGCCCTTTTATTTATTATTATTTTTATTCGAGGAGGTGGATGATCGATAGTGTACAGGGCTCGCGGAAAAGGACTTCTTTGTTCGCCGAGATTAATCACACGCACTAGCTGTAATTGAAACGATGAAGATATTAATTAAAACGGGCAATCGCTAAGCCTACCGGGGTGTTTATTAAAGTTATATTAGCTTTAATCAGTAAATATGATAATACATGTCCATTTTGTCGTGTTACTTTAATTAATCGTAGAGCGTAAATTGCTGTTGCTGAATGTCAAAGTATGTTGTGAAACAGTTTTCACTGAGTGAGTCCATTCGGTCGATTCCGATTATCCCATATTTGACTGACTACGACAAGGTTTGATCTGTAATATTTAGTAGGCTTATCTAGACTTACGATGATGCACCTATGTTAGAAGATATTTCGAAATAGCCTTATCAAGTTCTACTAATGGTCTGAACTCATGAAATGTATATTTTACTACGTATGTGGGAGTACATACGAATGCGATTTTTGTAAAAATATGATTTAGATTTAACTCTGTTAGATATGAAGAAACTATTCAAAATAGTGGAACTGCGCACTATAAAGGATCATTAAAGCGCTGTTCACGTACGGACTACAATTTATTCCCCGGGCAATTTAAGGAAAAATTTCGTGGCAGTTTCACCTTTTCACATGGGAAGAGGAAGAGCAAAATCAGAATGTATTTTGTCGCCGTATGACGCCATGCTGACTTGGCATTTGGGCTCCGCACGCGCCTACTCGATACCGACGCCGACTTGGCGTTTTTACAAATACAGATTATATTATTTATATTAGTTCTGAAAGGGTTCAGACATTTCTGTTGAGCAATCAAAGGCCCCTGCAGTTGTACAAGTTTTCACTAACATGCACTGGTTTAAAGTTTTCAGTTTGAGTGCGACAACAGCAACGGTAACGGGGCGTCTGCGTGGCGGCGGGTGCGGTAACGCGATATCGCAAACAAACGCTTGGACACCGCGCCTCGCGATGTCAATTAAGCTAATTAAACACACAGCGGGGGAGAGAGGACGCGCGCCACCCTCCCACAGTGTCCTCCACTGACGCATCATTTAAACAACAAAAGCCATTCCTCACAGAAGCTGAAAACAATGGTGAAAGTATATAAACGGACGGGCAACTTGCCACTGTTAGAATGCAAACCTCACGTTTGTAATTAACAACCAGAAAATGGTGATAGACGAGGCAATCTCTAAGAGTACCAAATAAATTAGTAACGATCTGCAGATCGTCTCCGTCTTCTATATTTAACTTTATTTAGGTGAAGTTTACAATGCAAACGACGACAAAATATGCAAACACAATGAGAAATGCTCCGCGTTAGTGGTAAGTAATTACTCGCCGATGAAATTATGGAAATGAGCGGTGAAAAGACAAATAATAGAATGAGTGCTAACAAGAGATAAGACACGGCTTAATTAATAAAGTTGGCGCGCTTGTCTTGGGGAGGCGCGCGCCGGAGACGCCCGCGATTCTGGATCCGAATCGGATAATCGCATTCGGCTAATTGAGCGTTAGATTGACGCTATCGGGCCAGAGAGTCAACCGGCGACGTCCCGTGCACCCCGCCGGCTCTTTGATCCACCCGCTAATACGACCAAATCATAGGATCAGGCTACAAAAGAAACTTCGTGGTGAAATATCATCGAGAAATAAAAATCTCAACAGTTTTACAGATATAAGTATAATGATATTGAGCCGAAGACACTGGTTGTCTAAGTAATGGGGGCCGAGGAAATGACACAAAGGGTTGCAAGCGTGCGTCATATTTGGGAAAGTTTTAACGAGAGGGGGACCGTTGAAGGGAGTTAGTTGCGTGTCACACGAGCTTCCATCACAGTATTTTGAACCGTCGTTTGTCGACAAAACGCATCACAATTAAAACAATTTTCGTAATAAAATTTTTGAGATCTAAAATTTTACTTATCCCAAATTAGTATGTCAACTTGTCCTAAAACCGTAGCAAAAGCTTTATCATATAGGTGCAATGTTAAAACTGTAAATCCAAAGCTAAATTTGATTGCAGGAAAACCGACGAAACTGAATGTGGAAGACAATGTCTGTGTTGTTGAATGGTGTGTAGCCAAGGTCAGTAACTTTCGATGCTTACACAGGTGCGAGGCGAGCGCGCCAGACGACTGCACGTACGTGCGTGTCAGACATGGCGCGGGCACATAGAGTTCACCTACGCGACATCTACTCCGTTATAATTATTTTGTAATTTTTTCACGTTTAGTTATTAGGTATATCACTATAAACATTCGTAAATGACTACTTACACATATACATTTACTGAATTAAATTCAGTCTAATTTATGGAATAGTCAAAAAGTGACAGCCCTATACCATTCCAGCTGAAATGCGAGCGTAATTTAATCAGAAATTAAACAAGTTATGTTTCAACATGTAACTGATACACTGTGGTAAACGATGTCTAATTAATTCGTGTTTGACTTTATTATGTTAACATCGCCAGTTTCAATTTACACATGATGGATTTTGACTAAAACAGCAAGTATTTTTTACATAAATTAAAAAAATAAGTCATTTAAAGTCTTTATTAAACGAAGTCTTTTTTGAGGGGCGACAGAGTGACTAAGTACATTATAAAAAGTGTATTTACACTCGACCTCACGCGGCGGACGGAGAAACTTTCGTTTCGGGCGCTTTATGGGCGGAAAAATTGAGAAAAGTTGGAGCGTAACGGCCGGTGGCGAAGAGGAATAGGGACTCGGGCGACTGTGAGTTTAATATAATATGTAAATCGAACGGTAACACCGCGACCTCACGGTCGGAAGATACACGCCGAACTCATATCGCCTGGACGTATTACATGGGGAGTCGTAAATTATCGTGCAAAAGGCAAAGCAGCAGTTTTACGCTGGAGCGCTGCGGATGAGGCTGCATAAGCGGCAGAAGAGCGAGGAAGGGTTACGAGCCTATGAATGCAAATGAGCGTCGCCGCGCGGGTGGAGGTCGGTTTATCGGCGGCCATTTACATAAACCGTAGAAGCCGACTGGTGAGTACACTTACCCGCCTATTGCTATGATCATATGCTGATTATAAGTATCCGACACTACGGGTTATTCCTTTATAATTTGCCCAAATTTTGTACAACCCTGTGGACCTAAATCTTTGTTGTAACAAAACATATCATTATATGCAAACAGAGTTCCTAATGAGACTTGGAAATGAAGAGATTAAGGGCCTAGAGAAGGGGCTAAATAATAGTTAGTTTGCAATCAAAGCGACTTCTTGGTCATCAATTGGGTACGAATTCATTGTATGAGGACGTGACTTATTAACATTTGTTGGCTACTACACAGACAAATTACATGTCACACGTGTCTTTATAATGCTCTTATGCCCAATTCTAATGCAGATTCGTCAGTCAGTACGAGCCGGCCACAGAACGAGGTCATGCTAGTGTGATCAAAACGTTTTTGCTAGATACTCTTGCATACATATAGAAAAGCGTTAAGTTTAAACATATGACTTTACGCGCTGTTTATTCTCTGCCGTCACTATCTACACCCGAGATCAGCTCGTAAAACCGTCGGGCTCAAGCATTGTTTTATTATCGGTCCCCGCTGGTGTAATACTGCACAATGCTCTACAATCTGACGCCATTCATTAAGTCCTACTGGCCGAAAGTAATCTAAATCCCTGACCAATTCTGACTTCACTTCTTATGTATAACTCACATCAAATATTTCAGATAGCTGTTAAAACGCAAAGTTGTGAAAAGAAGTCTGTTAATCTTGCTAGCATATCTGAAATGGTGGACAGGCGACCCAAAAGTTTCCCGTTGCGATGTTTACAAGGCTTCCAACTCTACAAAAACAACGATACATCAAAAGTGAGTTACAAGTTAACTGGCGCTATCCGCCGCGGCCCACGGCAAAATTTCGATTTAAGCTGACACGGGTACAGCTCGACCGCGCCTGGGTTCTCCTTGTTGACTTACATACGACACTTTTCAAGTTGCTCTCTCAATAGATGTGACCTACTCAAAGTATACCCTCCTATGTCCTTTATAAAAAACGTGACATAATGTCGCTTTACAGATCTTGTCCATTATTAAGTTGCTATAAAAGGTGAGCAGCGAATCATACGAGTGGTAAATTCATAAGCATTCATCGTGCCCGTTCAACAAGTAGGGCAGCGAAAGACGCGAAGGGAGGAGCGTTAAGAGAGGACACACTAAGGGCGGAGCTATCTGAAAAACCAGTAGCGTGTCCACAACACATAAGAGAATCAACGGCCGTTCTGTTGTTGCTAGGAGATTAACAACGGATGTTTGTTCGTTACATGCTATCGGGAAACAGTCGTACGTCCTCAATGACCGTTGATCGCTTCGGTATTATGTGGAAACTTCAAATTGTTGAAGTTTACACACTGCTATTTGTTGGGAAAAGTAGATGTTTAAATTATACGCAGATAGACGAGCCCCGTGAAGACAATAAAGAACATAAAGTGTACAGTTTAAAAGTTTTGCGAAGCGAAACACTCCGGCGCGACGCTTTGAAAGTTGCAAGACGGAGGCGGCGGGCGGTGTGGCGGCGGGCTGAGGCGCGCAACATCTCACCGCCGCGATCCCGCTGTCAAACTAAGAAATATTGCCGTTCCGAAGTAGCTCCCACAGTTTTGTCCATGCAACTCGCAAAAAGCGTTTAAACTAGCCAAGCCGATGATAGCGACGCCAGCCTAGGGATATCTTTTGTTTACTGCCCTGTCTGTATATCAGTTCGGCTTTCACACCTTAACTACTGAACTCATTGGAATTAGACTTAGTACACACAGTCTAGAATCTGAGAAAGGCCCATGAGCTACTTATTATCCGGGTGCGGGGAGTAGTTTCTTTGGGACTTAGTACGGGCTAGAACTAAATTGTTCTGAAATGCTTACATACGAATTTGAATAGAGCGGATGTTTGTCCTGACTAGACAGTTATCCTATCAAAATACAAGAGACAGTAATTTTAAGAGCTTCGGTGCTTTGGATGAGTATAGTAAGCCCGTGATCGCATCAGGCCCCCCGCGCTGCTCTCCCGCCTGCGCCCGCTAATCCTATTCCCGCGACAAATTAA
Source organism: Helicoverpa assulta (assembly GCA_963856015.1). Classification (NCBI taxonomy): domain Eukaryota; kingdom Metazoa; phylum Arthropoda; class Insecta; order Lepidoptera; family Noctuidae; genus Helicoverpa; species Helicoverpa assulta. The sequence goes on from CAWLCW010000008.1 coordinate 5,854,805, forward strand.
TATGCTCATCGGCAGCCGCGTCACTAGATTACAGCGCGTTCATAGCGCGATTGTATTTTAAGTGTATTATCCAATTTGGTGGATATTGTGCGTGTGGTAATCCGCGGTCGTGGAGCACACGCGAACGTTTAGTCGCGACTCGCGGTAAACGCTACAACGCGCGCTTGCATTATCGCGCCGTGCTGAAGCGACCTAGCGCACTTAATAGATTTTGTTGGGGCTGCATCCGACGCGGTCAGCCTATTGCAAACTAACGGGATTATCGCCTGAATATGAGTTTAGTGCGATAACGGAATGAGTATATTTGTATGTGTGAGCTCCGGCTATACCATTCCGTGTAACATTTCAGCCGTGTTAATCCAAGTGTTGATGATAACAGTTGAGTTCGACGAATCCTTTGAACGTCTTCGTTAGAGATTGGAGCATGGGCTTGTGCTCTTAGGTTGAAGTGCACTCGTCCCGAGATTCCGACTGAGAGTCTCATTATCTTGCATAGAATTACTTTAGCAGGATTTTATACAGTAAGTTAACGTGGTATACGAAACAGACGAACGAAACACTAGCGGCTAGACATAAAAATAATATACTTTGGTAAAAAAACATCTCTTACGTGTGTACCTACTATATTTTTAGCTCTGTTCCAGATACGAACAAAGTGAGCCAAAAATGGCGAAAATAATTAAAATCGGCGCAAACCATTAAAAGCGCAGTTTATAATAGGAGAGTGCACCGTGAAGTGTCCTTCATGTAGGCAGTTAAAGAGTTGGAGGAGCGCTCTCGAGCACGAGGACGTACTGTAGCGGCGTCACCTCGCAGCGACTAACGAACCTGCCGACAAAAACTCTACTTCGCTCTACTTTTACAACAGTGTACTGCGCCGCGATCATTCCGACGCTCAACACTCGCTTTGTACTTAAAAAATCTCATCGAGTTAATTGTGTGCAAACTTGGGGCGCTGAATAATTGATAAATTACTCCGACCTGTGGGATTATTTTTAATTGCGATGTTTGTGCGGCACGGTTGGCGACTTAAGATCGTTGTGGACCTACTCTTACTTATTCTATGAATATATTTTTGTATATTAGTTTATGTGACTTTTGTGGCAGGTAATTTTAAAATAATGGGCTTCTACACTTGGGTAAGTTTCCGGAAAATAGGGGAGGTCCCTAGTTCTTCAAATAACCTAACTATTTACATTTTGATGATGATTTTCGTGTTAACACATTAAACATAAATTATTTTCTCGGCACATTTATTGAGCAAACTATGAATTACGTAACTTAGTTCTAAGAAAAAAGACTCATGTCTATGATCAGACAACTAACAGGTTGATGAACTAAGCAAGGTCAATTAGCACATAATTCTTCAGACGCTTTGCAACATATTTTTAAGTTAAACAATCTAGGTAAAGAGAAACAGCCATTGATTTAAGTCGAAACTTAAACAGTAGAACAAAATGATCGTCATAATGCGTCTACAGATGACGAGTACTTACCTAATGCCGAGATATCAAAATGGCCGTGATATGATTAAACGAGTTCTATTTGTAATTGGAGATCTAAATGCTAAAAGCAAAAACTCAAGAACTTGTTTGGATAATGAATCGGGAAGGTCTCAGAGTTGATACAAAAAAGTTAATAGCATGATCCTCAAATCTCAACAGCACTCAAGAAAGGTTCCGTGTCTCGGACGTTCGGAAACAGAACTTCATTTCATAAAACGCAAAAAAGGCCACGAAAACTGTAGGAGAAGTGTTGCTAAATAATGAATGCTCACCACTTAACAAGAATCGTGGAGCGAGCGCGACTGTCACTCGGCACTCATCCTCGCCTCGCGCTAATTGAGTGGAGCATCTCACGACGTAACACGACAACGCCACGCTCACCACCGAATGTAAACACCATCGTAAAAACCATTCTGTCGCATTATTTCGGGTGTCATCAGGGACTTCCCACTCTAATGCGATTTAATCAAACGAATCAAATGATCCTTCGTTTGCGGTCTGTTTCACGCCTTAAGTTTTTGTAATTTTAATGTTTCCTGCAAACACTACTTTGGATGAACGATCAGTGGACGACAACCATAAATCGTAGGAAATTGTGAACACGATATCAATACTTTAGATATGTAGATTTAGATACGTAACAAATTGTTGTATTAAAAGGTATGACATCTTTTCAGGTTTGTTGTATCGATTCAGCACGTGACATTTATAGATAATGTGGGGATATAATGTGTCGTGGCTAGTTAGTTTGTAGTGAGGTGTGATCGGCGGCAGTACATCACGCTCCGTCGGGAGATATATGGGCGTTGTCGTCTATCGGTCGCCGGTCGCCGTGAACGGTAACACATTGTCCGATGCTCCACGTCGTGCTTTTTGCAACATAAATAATGACACAGCTCTCGTACCATAAAGAAGTATCAAAACAAACGACCCCTATGAACTTTTAGTTCATTATATTGATGCGATTCTTATCAAAGTATTAAGGAGTCCACTTTTGAGTATGACCCGAACAAAGTTCAACCGTGTCAAAATATAATAAAGGGTTCTGCCACTGCGCGACCTTAGAAGGGCGAAGCCAATGCATCGATTTTCACTATCTAACAATAGTTTGGTCGATGCCGATTGTTAAACTGAATAAAGAATGGCGTGGATTTAATACATTGAGTCATTTAATGAAGAATTGATTCATCTTATTCTAAAAACTTTATAATCATAATCTTTAGGTATCAGGATACATGTATTAAGAACATCAAGATCGGAACTATGTAAAATGAAATTAGAGCCACCACTGAAACACGGTAAAACCGTCAGTTTTCAGTGTTCATCGCTGTATACAAACGTGTAATAAGTTAGCACAGGCGATAAGCCGACTTATCTCACGAGGCTGGTACTGCATCGATTTGTGAATGTTTAGATTGAACATATAGGTAAAGTTCTTGGTAAATACATAAGTTGTTGAGGATTAGAGAAAGACTGCATTTGGCTTGGAGTGGGCAAAGCACGATGCGAAACGAAACCGGTTAGACTTGTTTATTTTGCACGCATTCCAGCCGGCCGGGCGGGAGCGAGCGAGAGGCATCCCGGACGGATCAGGAACTCGATTCCTACGGCGCGCCTGGCCTTGAATCCCAACTCTTAGTAGTGGCCGGTAAAAATATTGTGAAGTTGTGTAACGCTTGTGCCAAGACATGAAAACTAGCAACCATTACAATCTGCGTCATTCGCAAACAGCTACTGGTGATTTATGTTCCGTTAATTCGTTTTTCCTTTCTGGGATAGGCATGTATACCAAAAGGATCGGTATTATATTTCGAAATTACCTCCATAAAGCCTGTTTCAAAGATATTATTTTCTCAACTGTAACTAAAATCTTTCTTTCTCCTGCCCTGTTCCCAAATTTTATTTGGGGTCGGCGCAATATGTCTTTTTCTTCCATTCTCCCCTGTCACTCGTCATACTGACACTCACTCCCTTCCTATTCATATCATCTTTCAGGCAATCCATCCATCTTTTCTTAGGTCTTCCTCTTCCTCTCCATCCATCTACATTCATACTTAGCACACACTTTGTTGCATGCGTATCATCCCTCCTCATTACATGTCCATACCACGACAATCTTCTACTTCTCATCTTTTCTGTAACTGGCGCTACTTTCAGACTTCCTCTAATGTAATCATTCCTCACTTTATCCATTCTTGTAACACCACACATCCATCTCAGCATTCTCATTTCTGTTACATGCACTCTCTTCTCGTCCCTCTTTTTCAATGCCCAACACTCCGATCCATACAGGACGACAGGTCTAATGACGGATTTGTAAATTTTGCCCTTCAGTTTGAGGGGCATCCGCGGGTCACAAATAGCGCTAGTTACCTGTCGCCACTTCATCCATCCAGTATTGATCCGATGCGTAACGTCCCTGTTCACCTCACCGTCACTTTGGACGAGTGAACCAAGGTACCGGAAGTCGGAGCAAACTGGTAGGGGCATGCCGGCTAGGGTTATGGTCATGGGTCCCGAAATACCGCCAAAATCACAATGAAGGTATTCGGTTTTACTCCTGCTCACCTTTAAACCCACTGTCTCCAGTCTCAGCCGCCATGCCTCCAATCTACTCTGGACCTCTGGCCCACTCTCCCCCACCAGAACAATGTCATCGGCGAAAAGCATACACCAGGGTGCCTCCTCCTGTATATCTGCCGTAAGCGCGTCCATTACAAGCAGGAAGAGATACGGGCTGAGGGCCGACCCCTGATGTAAGCCAACACCTACACTGAAGCTGGCGGTAGTGCCCGCTGCGGACCGGACTTCTGTACTGCATCTGCCGTACATCGCTCGGATCAACTGCACATACTTCCCTGGTATACCTTTCTCCTCAAGGGCCCACCACAAAACCTCACGAGGCACCCGGTCATATGCCTTCTCGAGGTCAACGAACACCATATGCAAGTTTTTGTGTGCACCCCTGTACTTTTCGCACAATTGGCGAATACAGAATATAGCGTCCGTTGTACTCCGACCAGGCATAAAACCGAATTGATTTCGTGCGATATCACTCTCTTCTCTCAGCCTCCTTTCAATAACTTTCTCCCACACTTTCATACTATGTGACATTAGCTTTATTCCTCTATAGTTGTTGCAATTCAACACATCACCCTTGTTCTTAAAAATGGGCACCAGGAAACTATTGCACCACTCGTCTGGTATAGTTTCCTCTTGCAACAACTTATTGAAGAATAAAGCCAGCCATTTCCATCCATCCATCTTTAATAATTTCCACACTTCCACTGGTATTCCATCTGGCCCTATCGCTTTTCCATTTTTCATTCCATTCACTGCTAATCTGACCTCATCCTCACATACATTTCTTACAAGGCCCTCGTTCACCGCTTTATGATGGAGCACACCGCTCCACTCATTTTCTTCATTCATCAGTCTTTCAAAATATTCCTTCCACCTACCTTTAATCTCCACATCATTCGAAAGGACCGTTCCGTCTCCATTCTTTACACACCTTATCTGGCATACATCTCTTGTCATTTTCTCCCTAGATTTAACCAATCGGTAAAAGTCATTTTGACCAGCTGGGCTATCTAGGGAGTCATACATCTTCTCGTGCGCTTTTGCCCTTGAAACAGCCACAATCTTCTTTGCTTTCTTCTTACATTCATCATATTCAGCCTTTTTTTGTGCTTTTTCACTATCATCATTGTCTTCCGTCCGCTGCCATTCCTTGAATTTCATCTTCTTTTCCTTTAATACACTCTGCACTTCTTCCACCCACCACCAAGTTTCCTTCTCTATCACTCCATTCCCTTTTGATTCTCCTAGAATGCTTCTTGCCGCTTTCCTTATACACGTCGCCATTCCACTCCAGCATTCATTCACATTCTTTTCATTCATTTCTCCCATTTCAATCATCTTATCAACCACTACTTTTCTAAATTCCTGGGCCAACTCAGCCTTCCCCAACAGATGCCATTTGATTTTGGGGGGCCGTCTCTCTTTGGCTTTTGGCCGGGAAGTTAAAATCACATCCATAATTAGGGGTCGGTGCTGCGAGACTAGAGCTTCGCCTGGTATCACCTTGCAGTCTTTGATGTTCTTTAAACTACTGCGTCTGACCAAAAAGTAATCTATTTGTGTCACGTGGTGACCGCTTTTATAAGTGATCAGATGTTCGATGTTCTTTTGGAACCACGTATTTACCACTGCTAGGTCAAACGCAGTAGCAGCCTGTAGTAGGGCTTCACCCTCGTCGTTCTGGCAACCGAACCCCCACCCTCCATGCACTCTTTCATAATTCCCTCTCATTCTGCCAACATGGCCATTAAAGTCTCCTCCCACAAATACCTGTTCATTCGTCGGCACATTCATCATTACTGCATCGAAATCCGTCCAAAATTGTTCTTTCACCCTGTCATCACAACCGACTTGAGGAGCATACACACTTATAACATTTATTATCAAACTTTCATACATTATTTTAACAACTATTATTCTATCATTCACTCTCTTTACATCTATCACACTTTCTTTCAAGTTCTTATCTAACACAATGCCTACCCCATTCCTTTTCCCATCACTTCCACAATAATAAAACTTGTATCCTTCCCCAATTTCTCTAGCTTTCGTGCCCTTCCATTTAGTCTCTTGCAAACATGCCACATTTATTCGTCTTCTCTTTAATACATCCGCTAACTCTCTGGCTCTTCCAGTCATCGTTCCTACATTCCAACTTGCATACCTCAATCTTACTTCCCGGACTCGCTTCTTACATTGCACCCGCCCAGGTTGGTGCAAAAACCCTTGTCCACTTCCCACAGGGGCCGGGTGCTGCCCCTGCGCGTCGCCTGAGGGGTACGCCCTAGCCCTATCGCTCATCTCTTCAACATTCGACATATTGCTATATGATTTGGCATTGTGTTTTTACGACCGGCCGCCTGCCTGACATCAACCCTCTTTGGGAATGCAATTGTTGGTGGTCACTCTCCTACCACCTAAGGATTGGTGTATTTTAGGATACATAAATTAAACATTAAATTAACAAACATTAACAAAAATATCACACTCCAGTCTTTTAAAATCCGGATCTAGTCTCCTCACTGCAACCTCCAGCTCAGAGAGGTCTAGTATGAGTTCCCTCATGTTCTTATTAGGCCCACAGGGGCCCTGGTGGGATGTCATCTGCTAGGCGATCATTCTCCTCTGTAGCCGCATACACAGTCAATTGAAATAGTTCAAGATTATCTGTCGGCTGAAACGTGATGCTCTTGTTGACATATATATCCGTTCTTCTCTCTACAGTGCAGGTATTTGGTGGCTTAGGCCACACACTACTGTACCTTAGACCAGCATTGCACTCATCTTGGTTTTTCTGGTACTCCAGGGTGATCACATCAATGTTGATAAAATCTTCTAAGGTAACAATGATCCAAAGCCAAATATCATTTATTTTATTATTTCACGTTTCGATTTACCAAATTTATAATAATATGAGTCCCTTTATTATGTAAATATAATTAAATAAATTAAATTACAAAAAATTTCAGTTCAGTCATTTTGACAATTTTGAAATAAATAACTTAATAGTAATACTAACGGTACTATCGAATCGCACATATACCCTAGGAACCACATTGCAGATCAAGTATGGCGGATTGTGATGCAGAAGCGCTCAACATCCTCTTTTTTTTTTGTTTCTTTTGCAACTCTTAACGTCACTGCACTATGTAGAAAGTTTTTTTAAATCTTATAGGTAGATATTATTAAGATTGCAGATATTTCTACTTGGCCAGTTTATGAGTCATTTGGATGTGTCATTATTTATAGACGTCGTATCATTAGCGTAGGCTTTGTTTATGTCGCGGCGAGTGAATCTATTTACGAGAAGTACGTCACCAGCATACATGTACGACCAGACCGGACATGAATTGGCATGGTATTCATATTTATAACGAGTTATTGTGGACAATGTATTTGCGTAAAATACCTAATTTTAGGGGAGTTCCTAAGCCGACAATCCTCTTTCCCGTGAAATCCATACAGGTTTCGTGTCACGTCCGCGATGAGAATTCACTTTAATTGGCAAATAATACGTAGGCCAATTAAGGATGCTAAGTTGGATGGAGGCGCGCGTGACGCGACTAGTGAGCGTATTCAATTATGCAAACGTAGTCGTGAAAGAACAGTTCGAATTCGAACTCCTCGTCTTCTCTTTTATTGACCGTTGGGAACGGGCTGACGAAGTGCACTTCAACTTAGCTCCCCCGAATTATGTAACATTTATCGTCACGAGTAATACTCATGCCAACAACAAGACTTTCACACCTTTCACTACGTAAAAGCAAAACGAATATAATGGTGGCTCAGTCATGTGCGTTGTGTATAGGGCTGCCATCCGTCCGGGTTTCCCCGGATTTGTCCTCGTTTGGAGGCCGTCCGGGGACCGTCCGGGCGGGGTTTCAAGAAGTGTCCGGGGAAAACCCGGACACTTTTCATGTAAGGAAGCACCTCATTGAATTTAAGTATATGTTAATAGTAAATGGATTACAAATTATGTATGTATTATTTTGTTTAAAAAAAATCGTACTCGTTCGGGGAAAATAAGCGATTTACGCCAAATGTCCGGGTTTTTTTTAAATTTGTCCGGGTTTGGCGAAATTCGAGATGGCAGCCCTAGTTGTGTACAACTACTGTTGTGCAAGTTATCCCAAATTCCATCCTCTACTCATTTTGTAGATTTTTTTTTCTAATATTATTTTGTTAGTCGTGTGTTGTGTTGTGTCACGTTTTCTTTCTTTTTCTTAAACATCAAATCCAAAACCTTGAGTGTAATTTTAAATTTCTTCTTGAGGAGTTCAAAGCAGTTACGATTTTAGACTCCGCCATTGCTACAATAAAATATCAAGATGGCATTTCTTATACTGGTTCTCCATTCTTTTCATATAGCAACGCTACTGACGAGGGTTTACATTTACACAAGTACAAATATAGGGTTCCTTTTTAATAAACCATTCGATATTGCAATAGGTAGTGAAACGGCGAGATAGCGACGCCACTGGAGCATCTGAGAGTCGCGACGACGGCGCTCGCCCCGGGGACATCGCAATTGTCATGTAAAGCGTCGTCGGGGCTAAAGCGTGGCACATCGAGCCCGCGCCTCGCCTCCGGCTGAAAATGCACTTTTGCGAAGCGATTGCCTGTCGATCTAAGTTATTCAGCGAAACGGTGAGTAGCGACCTAAGTATGGATAACGATCTGCTCCGACAGTGTTAAGCCCCCAGACACTCAGATTTATGGCTACTGTATCACGAGATGGATCGAAGAAAAAGCTTCAATTTTGAACTTTTACAATATCAAGACATAACCATAAAGTTAGAGATTACTATAAGACTCTAACGGCCAGTTTCTTCATCAAAAGTTAAAGTTAAAGTAATGTCTAAAGTAAAAGTAACGGTCAAATTCGTTTTTTCAAGGCTAAACTGACAGCAAAATTCATAGAAAAATTTAATTTAACCATTACTTTCACTTTAGACATTACTTTAGCCATAACTTTAACTTTAACTTTTGATGAAGAAACTGGCCGTTAGAGGGACTCTTCGCGGGCATTCAAAACTAGAGTTAAAATATTATTGTTAAATGCTGGCTTCTCGGATTGTTCATACCAATGCTTTATCGAAAGCCCAGAGAACAAAATAAAATCAACATAGAAATGACCGTCCTAGCAGGACGATATGACTAGAAGTGGCAAGAAGTTCATTGGATTCTGACGCCTCGAAACAGAGAAGATAGTATAGAAGATATAAAACAGATAAGTTATGAACATGAAGAAAGTCTTTAGCCTTTATCAAGTCATTTTAAAATAAGTGTTTAGTTTGTAAAATACTTAAAAAACCTAGCAATTTATCCTTGTATTAGACTAGGGCTCCATATGTGACATGATCGGTATGTTTGCCTCACACTGTAGACTGGAGTTGTTCAATATTGCCGTAAAGGGCCAGACTAGACTTTCGCTATCGCGTAATAGTCTCGCACCGGCGGCAGCGGATGACGTAACCGTGCGTCCGGCGTGGCGTCGAATTCGGTACGTTGTATACGTGAATCGTGATGCAAGCGAAGTGCCAAGGTCGAGGCTGATACTCGGCATGCAAATGAGCGCAGATAAGTCGCGCTCATTACACCCTACACCCGACACCGGGGCCTCTGGCGTCATTACGAGCCCTGTAGGAGCCGCCTTTATTTTATTACGCGGATGTGTCGAGAAAGGAGGTTAATGTCGTCGAATTACACGCATTGTTTCACCTAGCCATTGCCATGGAAACAACGAATGTTGTGTGAGCAACGATCGCGAACCTATTTTGCTTGCCATTGCCGAGTGCAATATTATGCCATGATAAATGTATTCCTAAATATCAGTTTCTTTGTTCGTCCTATTAATGTATTCTGATAGGCTGTTACCCAAGCTCCCGGTAATCGACTGATTATGAGCATGATGACATCACACGTGAACGATAACACGGGGAAACCAATCCAGTTCCATTATCAATAGGATGGATGGGCTGAAGTGAAGAAATAACTTTGGAGCTATTTACGTGATTTTCCACGTTGGTGGTGGAGACGTGTCTCTCGGGTCTCACTGTTTAATTAAAGGGCGGCGGGGTGAGGCCCACGGGGCGGGAGCCGAGGAGCAGGGCATAATGGCGGCGCAATATCGGATGGAAATGCGCGGCATGTAGGAATGCGCCGCGCGCCGCCCCTCCTCATTCGCGAACGATTCGTGGTATTTTTTATTGACGACTCTGGAAATGGTATAGTGGGAATAGCCCATTCGGTCTTAATTCTACTAAAATCATCCTCAGGCGTCACTACCACTAATGAGTATTTAGGGTTAATTTCTGCTATTATGTTGAGACACTTTAAAAGCATTGTTGGACGGTATTAACTGAAAGTGGAATGAAAGTTCATGTCGCCGAGAATACCATCTAAAAATATACTTTGCCTAATGGACACGGCACGACAGTATTTTTCATCCACGCTGTGCGCTTGTTGGAAAGATTAAATTTAGAGAGTGACGTTTTTAGAAAGCACAAATTCAGCGAATACATCTGAAAAAAATGTTTGTCATATGGCCAAACGTTGAATGTAAAGAAGAATTTACCTAGTCTCCCACACTCCGAGATTTTAAGTAGCCCATATTTATAATAATTTCAATTAATATCGTTATAATGAGTTATTGGTTAGATGCAAGAAGAGCGCACGAATGCCAGCCTGTGTGCAATTTGAACGGCAAGTGGCGAAATCCGAGAGCGAACGGAACGTGACACCCCACTTATCACGCAACGTGAAAGTTGGACATCTTATTAAAATCTGTTATTTATAACTGCGTAACGACTTCAGATTCCGGTCTTCATAAAATAATAACACACAATCGCAAGCTTCAACGCATCGTTTCGACGAGACTTTGTTTTTTGATTGCTCCATTTCCTGTGAGCATTTAAGAAATCGTTTCTTTTGCTCTCGCATTTTTTATGACGTTCCTTGCGCAAAATTAAAATGAGGAAAGAACACCTATATGTGTAATCTTATTTATAAAAAAAAATGTGAGCTACCAAAACGTAGTACAATTAAAACGAGAACGACAATTTATGCAGCAATTACTTGAAGCATGCTGGCGTTCAATCCAGGTCAGATTAAGTGATTTTTAAAAACTAATGCAAACGATAGCACGCGACGAGTGCGCCACAACGCTCACTGCTGCACAAACTTAATGAACGTTCGCTGGCAAAACGTAACCCTGCTCGATGGATCGTATATTTAGAAGTCTTAAATTGAGTCCTAATTTGCACAATAAATACTCTGCAATTAAATGTCGTCATTACATTTTATTGAATTCAGGCATATTTCAGGATTTGTAATGTTTACGTATTTAAAATTTTCTAATCTGACTATATTTAACGTAGCGCCGACGCGTGAACATTTTATGGATAATAATGGTATTTAGTGTAACTGCATGACGTCCAATTATCTAAATGCCAGGTGTGTCCAGTCAGACGATAAATGTCTTTATTAAAACGTGTTTGATCGACACAGTAAATACAATCCTTTTCCAATTACATGTTATAAGTGGACCACGTAGGCAGTAAACATTCCATAGCTAATTTCTCGTCATTGCGGTCTCGGAGGCAGGACGGTCCGAGCAGACAGACATACGTATATCTACTAGTATATAATGAATCACGTAACGGTGCCGGTATTCTAACAGAGTCCGCCGTCTCGGCCACGTCTACTTACCTATCTACAACGCGTGAAGGTTCATGAACAATCTCCAGTCCAAGATTAGTGACCTTGTTTGTGAATTGTACTTCTGGGTTAATAATAGGAACTCATAATTATATTCACAATTTTATTATTTTGTTACTCATCTACGATGTATCCACTAATTATATGTTACAGTCACGACTGACATTGCAGATAACTTTGTACTGCATATAAAATTATGATTTCTTAATATTTTTTCGTGTAGAATGTCTGGCTTAGAATAGTCTGGTGTTTAGTAGTCCATAAAGTTATCCGACATATGAAACAACTTCAGCGTGGCGCAAAACGCTCGCCAGTTGAGATTACTGGCGGCTTTTAAATGCCCCGAATGTTCTGAATGTTCAGCAGCGGAACACTTGGCGGGCGAGTTTTGAAAACCTCTCCAGAGGAGTACCCAAAGCAATAGCTTTTGCTCCAGATTTGTTAGCAGTTGTTTGCTCATTTGCGAACGGCTGAGTTGAGATGATCGGACTTTATCAAAGGCTTCTTGAATTTGTTGATAATAATGTTTTGAAAGACCCATAGATTGCTTTGCTGGATTCGCCGAAAGACGGAATGGAATGAGTTCCAAAAATAATAATATAGGTCAGAGACAAAATTTCACAATCTTCTGCTTTCACTGAGAAATGCAAGTCGCAAACAATTTGTAGTTTCCCGGAAATGGAGGCAGAGCTACTCCACAAATTTTGAATCGTTTTGCTTAAGAGCGTGTACGCTCGCCGCGCGATGTCAACTTTAGGTAATTCAACGCAAAAAATCGAGCACACTAGCGTCGCGACCACTCGCGGCTGTGTGCGTGCCTATCATACTTCACGTATAGTCACACAAACCATTTTGATCCTTTCGAGTGAAATTGGTAGAACAAAAATATATTATTTAGTAATAGTAATTAGTTAATAGCGAGAAAATAGTGTAGGTAAGTCTATGGATAACTAAAATATAAAAGCATGAAAATAAGTCGTTAATACATATATCTTTTGCAAAAAATTCGGGCACCTATAAAAACCTTGGTTTTGAGGACTTTCTGTATATTACATAAAATTTTCAACAGTACTAAATAGTCGACTGATGATTAATGGCAATGCAAAGTTTCTGTATTTTAACCGATTTCAAAAAAGGAGGAGGTTTCAATTAGATTGTTTTGTGATTGTTCTCGATTTCACCTGGACTGACTTGAAAAATTGATTGTTTATATGAATGGTCCAGTCCATCCAGACCGAAAAATTGTGGTCAAATAACAACAATTGCCGGAAAGCCAAATGTTGGTGAAGAGCTTGGGTTTACCATTGCAAATAAAGTTTTAAGTTATCTATACTATATGCTTCAAAAGTTATTCGGGATCAAAAGTAAAAATTTGGGTACATCCAAAATGAACATATAAATAAAATTATAGCTCGATTGGTAACAGACATCTGCAATAAGTGATTTCTAGCCTAAGGCCTTTCTAGCCTAAGCCTATTCATAGCAAGCCCTTTCATTTGATACCCATATCGTAGGAATGCATTAAAAACATTTTTTTTCTCCATCTTGGGTATACCGCCATATTGGATATAGAATCATACATTGTCATTAAAACTGAACATTCAAACAAAATTTCAACTCAATCGATAAAAAAAATATGCTTCACAATTGAGCTTTAAATAAAATAGTAATGTATCAAGATTTGTTGGTCGCGCTTGAAATGTACTCTATTCTCGGTATCCACGGCAGAGGTTATTCACCCTACGCGATGTGACGGAGCGACACGTCCTCTCTCTGTGAAGCCTTGCGGCGGTCTGGTTTGAGTTGACTCGCGTGCAGCGTTTTATAGTAGTTTTTAAATAATTTATAAAAAAATAAAAACGAGAGATTAAATTATAATATAAAGTTTATGTTTTAAAGAAAGAGTTATATTACTATAGTAAATAATTCTTATATTAAATTAAGTAAGATAGGTAGGTAAAAAAAGCATTTGAAATTCACAATTTTTCACATTGTTAAAATATTTTTTTCTGAAAGATAGAGACCTAAATCAAAAAATGTTTTCAATTAACTATAGGCATGGGGATTTCGTCTATGAGTAAAAAAATAAATATGATTAGATTTGCCACTGTTTTCACATGAATTTAAGCTTCGAAATAGACGCTGAACGGGAATTTTATAAAACATCTGTTACGTTATAGGGGTTTTAAGTATTTAAACTACACAAATTGAAATTTATGTTCAATTAACTATATAGACAGTGAAATTACCTTGCGTTATTAAAAATTAACATAGTTATAAGATAAGTAGTTAATGAGAAACAGTGGTTTGAAAAGTACCTTTTTAGGCCAAATGGCGCGCGGTTGACGTACACGCTCTTAACGATATTATCTAAGGTGATGCTGGAGGTCATCATCATCAATGGTCTTTTACATTTATAAAAGATGATTTAAGCAGATGATGATGATGAGATGAGAAGCTGATGATTTAGGATTTAAGGTGATGCTGGAGGTAAGCCTACCGTAATGTGCAGCAAAAGTATTTTTATCAGGGTCATTTGCAAGAAGCAATCATCGACACATCCACGTGTTGATAAATTGTTTCACACACAACTATTGAAGTGGAATTTCAGTTGAGTTTATAAAGCGGAAGGAATTTTGTGTACTGAGGTGAGTTTGCTTACAAATCAGTTTGCGATGAAAGCAGACATGTGGGTGGACGAGTTGGTTGTGTACTTCTATTTCGAGTGCTGAGTCGGCGGCGTGGCGGCGACTGCCGGTGCATCTATCACTGCCCACGTATGGTGACTGTAGGTACTGCAAGCTGTGCGAACTGAGACCGCCAGAACCCACGCACACTTTCACTGCTGCTCTTTACAAAGTACATTGTTATGCGTGCAGGCTGTTCACACAATGCGTAGGTTTCTGACATGGATATTGTACAATTGTTTAGTGCCTTTTTTGGTGTTAATCTGGGCGATGATTTTAATAGGTTCTAAGAAGGGCCAAAAATTTTTATCATTCGCTGCCTTGTTACTGAATTTAAAGTCAAGAGTGATTTCATCACCCTCGTCTTGTATTTACAGTACATTATAATGTAATTGTATCATAAAAAGTGGTAAGAGAACTTAGTCAACCGTCACAGTGTTGTTGACTAAGATGAAGTCACTACCTAGTTGATTTCGCAAGGCGACAACGACAGACAGTGTATTGATGACATAACTATTGCCTGAGTTCTATAAAATAAATTGCAAATACGTTGATTTTACCTTACAGCCACAAAACTAATAATACAAGCATGAATATAAAAAAAACCGGCCAAGTGCGAGTCGGACTCGTGCACGAAGGGTTCCGTAAATTACAGTTAAATCAACCTATCTCAAAAACTATAAGAGATACTTTGATCAAACCAAAAATCGTTGAAAGAGTTAATTAGCATGCATCACCTCTATTTTTTTTAGAATTTTATACCCCGTAGTTATAAAAATAGAGGGGGGGGGACATACTTTTTACGACTTTGAGAGCTGATATCTCAAAAACCGTTCACTTTAAGAAAAATGTTTTTTAGAAAACTTTATATCATTTTAAAAGACCTTTCCATTGATACCCCACACGGGTATGTACATCGAAAAAAAAAATTTCATCCCTCAGTTACATGTATGGGGGGCCCCACCCCCAATTCTTTTTTTTACTATTTAGTGTCATATTTTTGTAGCGGTTCATACAACACATATTCCCATCAAATTTCATCACTGTAGTACTTATAGTTTCCGAGTAAATCGGCTGTGACAGACGGACAGACGGACATGACGAAACTATAAGGGTTCCGTTTTTGCCATTTTGGCTACGGAACCCTAAAAATGAGTGTCTGCGCACGCCTACGTCATGGTTAGCGGTCAGTGTTTCATGGTCGTTTTAATGTCAGCAAATTGAGAGTCGGAGGTGATGTGATGAGACGATCGCGAATCCGGTTTGACAATACGACGCATCGTTCGCCAGGTAGATATCAGTGGCGTGGGTGAGGTTAAGTGAATAAGGCAATAAGCTCGGTTTAATCAACACAACACGTAGCCTAATCAAATATGATATCCCTCGTCATATCGCGTAATTGAAGGCTTAATCACGGGAGACGTTTCGCGAAAGGCGCGGAGCGGGGCATGGGTGAAACCGCGGGTTTGTTTGATCAGCGAGCGATTATGTGCGTACCTCTGAGGCGGTGACAACTTTTGTGTGATAACATTCGGTTTGTATAATGAAATACTTCACGTGCATTTATTGAATGTGTGTGGATCTTTCAAACAAAGTAAATAAAATGACTTGAAAAAATGATATTTCAAATAAGACAAGCAGTACAATATTACGTGTCGTCATCCCAGATACCAAATTGTTATCTAGTCTAGTGCTTGCGTACTTGCCTCTGTCGTATCCGCGTTATTAGCTTTGTACTGGTAACAGACACAAAACCCTTATTATATGAGCGGAAAATCGAATAACAACACCGTTTCAGGTTTCAGTGATGAAAGAACGAAGTTTTCGTTTTAGCCGATTAGGCGGGCGGCGGTCCAGCGGGCGCCGGGCAGGCTGCTTCAAAGAGCCAGCACTACCTCACAAAGCCGTTGTTTACTTTTTCGTCCTCCCAGTTAAATATCTGGACGCTCCATCGCCAGTCAACAGTATAAGCGGCGTTCCCCGTCCTCGAGATGCTTTTTATCGTGCAGATTAGCGCCGGAGCGACGTACGATGCACTATTTCGCATTCTCCGGGGGATTATTTAAAGTTTCCTTGAGCTATCGTGTGGTCCAAGTGCGGCTTTGCCTTTTTGTGCGGATAAAACCTCTAAGGTTTAAAAAAAAGACCTACATGTATGATATGACTTTCAGGTTTCATGAATCAGTAAGGATGTATTGTATCTGATTTCCAATTTAGCAGAATATTATATAGGAATGCAGAATTGAAGACTTGAGCAAAATCGGTTATCTCAAACTGTTAGCTTTTGCTGAATTCTTCATTTAATTGAATCCAGATTCTGAGATAAATACTAAAAGTAGCTCCAGATATCATAGTTAATCGAATTTTGTGGAGTGCAGGCGGTATGGAGACGACGGGGCGATACCACGATACCACCAGGGCGCACAAAGCCCGCACAATGTACGACAGCTCATTGTTTAGAGTCTCGGACTAAACATCATGCCCGGCTTTAAGCGAATTACCTACTGCAGCCTCACACATGTTACAGAATGTACACTCGCATACATATAATTATATGTATAATATCGCCTCGTAATTTGTATCGATGGGTGACGACATTTTGTATCTCAGTCTAGTTTCATGAAACAAAGCTGACATCTTCAAGCAATTACAATTTATTTTTTAGGGTCGGTTCATATCTGACGGAAAATGCGTCGAGCGTATCGTAAATGTATGATCGACGCACTAACGGATCATCGGTTAGGTGTGAATGATTGAATGTTTTACCGTATATTTGTCAGTCCTGGCGTTACGCGACCGATGATACGCGACGGATATTCCGTTAGATATGAACCGACCCTTAAAAATATAACTATCCTTCTTTTGTGACAACTTTGTAATAGGCCAGTGAAATAACATTGAGTAGTTCTTCAAGAAGCAGGAACGTCGTTTTAAAGCCAATGCAATGATGCGGTGCTCAGAAAGCCGCCATCGGCGATGTATCCTAGTCGTAATGTTACAAACATGGCTATATTGAATAGCGCACGCGGGATGGCAGACGTGGAAATCTTTACCGGGCGCGCTGGCTCGCTCTCGATCCCAGTGCGTTTTATCTCTTGATCGCGTTATTCAACCAAGCATCAAAGGAAAATACGAAGGGAAATAGGTATTAAGAAATGAGAAAACGCCTTCTATTTATTATCTGTTGATTTACCAAGCAAACGGTTTGTTGAATTGAAAATAATGAATTACATTTATAGAATTGAAACGCTAATTTTATGCAATTGGATGATGAAAAAATCTGTGATAAATATATTTTTACTAAATAAAACGGACTGTGTTATTTGGAGAGTCGAACGAGTGGACATAATCGCGATAAGGCCCTCCGGCCCGAGGCGATGCAGCGGCGGAGGTGCGTGTTTACATGTCAGTTTTAATTTTTATCGCCCTCCATTCGCCCGAAATACCTACCTACCCGTTATCACGTCATTCTACCGTGTTGATAAGGCTGTAGCACGTAATAGCCGAGCAAACTTGTCGATAAACCGTTTTATTTGTTCAAATCGATGTAAAATATTCATGTTTTCTATGACATTAATTTTGGCAACGGTCACAATTTAATAGGGTTGTTTCCAATTTTCGAAAATCTATTTAAATAGCTTCTAAATAATTTAAAGATCACCCCTCCTATAATTTTGCGTCTTAAATCTCTTTACTTTTTATGTATTCGATTTTTTTCTATTTTTCTTAAAACAGTGCCCAGAAAACGCTCAATCACGTGACTGTGACGTCAACATGTACTATGTGTTCCTTTACACTTTAATGCACATCTAAAGAGAAGTAACTAATTAGAAAGAACTCATTGATTTTTAAATTTTAATAATGTTTTCTTATAATTTAGATACAAAAATAAATATTTTAAACATTTAAATTATTTTTAAACATTGGGCACAAAAGAAAATACCTGTAATGTTTTGAGTTGTGTACGCGGTAAAATAAAACTGTGCAAAGGAACGTGTTTGTTATTGAGGTTATGTTTGTGTCATCTTGGTTATAAGCAAAGAATTGAGCGACAATAAAACTATCAGCTTTCATAAATCCTTTCTCCATAGTTATTTTCTAACTTTTTTTCGCTCAAATACAAATAAAAACTGAAGAAAACAACACATCAATTCTCAGGTTATACCTGTCATAGACTGTCACTGTCAAATACTTGTCATTGTCAATGTAAAGTGACGACATCGGACTCGATTCACCGTTTTCAAGGGCGTGACGTAATAGACGATAACTTTAAAATTCATAAATTATTTAAAAATTATGTGGTCAGTTATAAATAATATAATATAGCTTATCGTGTTTCTAGTTTTGTGAACTTTCGGTGCATATACCTATTTTTAATTGTCTGAATACTAGGAAACAACCCTATTCTAATCTGCGTTTGTGCATGCAGAGAAATACAATAAAACTGAATGTATAATTTTCATGTTAATACAGTTTTATAGATAAGGCAACTTTACTGGTAAGTATACCAGATAGTAGCATGATATGTAGTCGTATTTTTGTTATACATATGGATAGAGAAGTAAGTAGTTGAGGCTGCGAGTCATCGTCCTGCTCATTATGTTAGCGCTACGCCAATTCCCATACAACATAGACGACCGACAGCGCGGTGGCGGCAGCTATGACGTCACTTCAAGCTAGCCTTGGGATTGAGGTCGGCGAGCGGAATAGAGGCGGCGAAATGTCGCCTTGAGGGGTTGTTTCTTGTTCAGTCGGAAAATCGCAGCTGCATCAGTTTTTGATGGAATTACATTGCTGAAATGTCGAATCCCTAAAAACAAAACATATTGAAACTCACCTTGATACTGTCGTAGCAGGCGGTAACTCTTCCATTCTGCACCTCCACGGTTGCTGGAGGATGCGCAAACTTGCATTCGGTGTCAGGTCGCGAGCACTTATTCCGTTGAAATTCGCGGCACACTTCAAGCTGCAGCCAACGTGAGTCCTTGCCGTTTAAGAGGTTATTCATGTTCACCATGGTGGCCATTGCTGCCATAAAATTCAGGGGCGGTAGATGCGCGCGCAATTACGCAGAGCGAGTGCGGCGCATAGGCGGCGGGGAGCGAGCGCGCCCGCGCGCTCTCAGCATGCACTGGTCACACGGCTAGAGAGACTGCTGCTGCACTCGCGTTGCGATCGCGCACCCTCACTACACTACTACACACACGCACGGGACGCAGTTCCGCGACGATTCACGCGCGGCTACCACGCTAGGTACCTACTTACTAGTTAATTAATCTTACAATTAAGTTAGAATTAAAGACACCGACGTTGCAAGCTTATTTAGGCGAGTATTAAAATATTATTATCACACGCGTTCTTATCGATGTTGACGGTTGAGTTTAGTAGAGGGCGAGCGGTGCTTGGTGCGCGAGCATGGCGGCGGCCGGTGCGGGTCTGGGCGGGCGACGGTGGGGCGCGTAAAAAGCTAGATTAGCGGCTCGGCGGTCAGCGAGCAAGCCGGTGCGGTGCGGGGCTCAACTCTGCGAACAACAAAACACACAGGTTACTCTCCGGGCGTTTAGCCCCGGAGCCAAGCACAAGCGGCTACCGGGTTAGCAAGCACGCGCGGCGGCCGCTCTCAGGCCCGCGCTGGTGAGGGCCCGTGCGAGCATCTGACTGGCCCGGCACCCTCACTGGCGGCAGATTTTAGGCAAACATTACTTTCAGGTCTCGTTCTGTCACATGTTATTTGCCAGCAACAGTATGCAATGTGAACACTATCAAAGGTGCGCAAGAGGAATTAGCAGTTATCGAGTTTTTATTCGGATGCTGGCTATTTAGGCACAAGGCAGAAAGGTACCTTAGGATATTGTTGAACGTCGCCTCCAACCTGCTACCCCATCATCATCCTACTAGATACATTTTAATGGCATACGTTGTACTATTTATTACCTATACTTAGTAATGATCATGATTCATGACACAAGAGTAGTCTACTTAACTGTAAATGATGATGAACAAAGGAGAAGGATCATTATTTAGAAAAATCCTATAGTTACCAGTATGATCTCAAAAAAATATGAACAAATGAGTAAAAAAAGATGGCATACTTCCAAAAGCCTTAATTGCGAGACTAACATCAAATACCAAAATTACAGTCGAAATCATACTAATCTCAGGATATTATACTGTAGAGATCATAGCACCTTTTCTGTTGATCTTTCGGGTTGAAGATACATACATTCGGAAATATGCAATCTTTAAAGTACTCTTTTTCCCATACTTTAAATACTTTTGACAGCTCACAATAAATAAATAATTTCGGTACCGCAATGACAATCTTTGTAATCTAAATAAAAACATATTTTCCCTTCGACCTGCCTGCCTGGTCTACCTAAACCTTCATCTCGATTCATGCTTGCTTTCTTCAATTAGTAAAAACCTCTTGAAAATCCATTATAAGCAATTTTTGATTTCATAGCGAACAGATAAAGACATATGTTCTGCGATTTTGTTATGCACATAAATAGTGATGAACGCCACGCATTGACCAAATAGAAGTCATAAATTTACTAATTGGCAGCACAGTCTCGAAACTTTTAACGGATTATAGACGTGAACTTTATCAAAATAAAACTATGAAAAGATGTAAAAGTGTTTTCACGGCGGCAACGTCAATAAGTGTCAGGGGAATCATCGCACAGAAAAATTCTTTGTGTGGGCGCTGCCACTAGAAACGAACGCTCTGAGGCCGGGAACAGGGAAAAACTCGTGAAACCAAATCCTATCGTAATGCGCTATTTAAAGCATAACCTGGTTGAAAATAGCCCGGTGTGCGGCAACGCAACGTCGCGCTCTTCACCGTGCATAAATCTTCAAATTTTATTTTCAACGTAGATGCATCGGGACGATTTTCACGCGGTGTGGATGCGCTACACTCAATGCGACACATTTCCCGAACGATTCTGTTTTTCAGTTTTTTTTTGTAAGCTCAGACGTCAGCAACCAAGTCAAAATAATAGTAAATTATAGTTTTATTCTAGCAAATTGTTGAAATGACACCAATTACTCCGCAAATTAGCTGCCGTGAAATTAGATTGTACTGTGCAACAAGGAAACGGGTAACAATGATTACGAAGTGCTGTGGTTGACCAAATCTAGTTACGCCGAGGCTCACGATAGTAATGGCCATTTGTGTCCGTTGCGGTTTATATTAATCAACAAAATATCTTTGTACAACATGGTGTCCTATTTAAGAGATAAGAAGAGAGAAGTAGTCAAAAGCGGAGTCATACAAGCTAATAGAATGGTTTTATGCAAAATCAATATAATCCCGTTCGAGCAGTTAATGTTCAAAACAATTTGCTGCCAAATAAACATAATTATCTTTATTCATAACAGTCGACAACACATTCGTAAAGAAGTAAGAATACCTTGGAATAAATTCCAGTTGTTATGATTGCAACCTATCAAGTCCAACCCCCTGAGTTCGCACACAAAGCAAATGGACGTCCTTTTATTTTCTGCATTTAAACCAGAAATTGAGAATGGTGGTTTCAAATGATATCGGCGGCCGATTCTTTTCACGTCGGCGCCGATCTCTGGGAGATTCCTTCGGTGCTCGACACGCACGGGGAAGACATTCAATAACCCAGTGAAAAGATTACCAAGAGCAATCAGACGGAAGCGAATCTAAATAAGAATCTCGTGAGAGCGGTCGGGGACAGGGGTGGGCGCAGGAGGGGGAAAAACAGTCGAGCGGGCCTTTGTGCGATCGCCGATTCGATCAAGTTACCATCGAGAGTATCATGTAGATTTAATAGTTAGGTATCTGAAAAACGCGGGGGATGGTATAATTTTTTATATTATAATACAATCGGCCACCAGACTACCAGCCCGCATTCAAGGTCTCGACCGGGACTCGAACCTGGGTCTCCCACCGCCAGGTAGGGCGCTCTAACCACTGAGCTATCAAGACAATTAGAATGCGAACAGCTCGCCTGGAAACCGCGCACATGACTTTATATTATTTATTGAAATATATAAAAAAAAAAACTTATTTTATTTTGAGTATTTTATCTTTAATTAATAAATCTTCATCTCTTAATAAGTAAATTGAGCCCTTTTCATTACAATGATCCATTAGTAATTAACTGAATCTATTCTGAAAACATCAGATAGTAATCCAACCGCACTTTTCATATCGACAATCTTTTGTAATGGTCGATGAAATTTCGCAACACAAAAGTGAACGCTTACTGTATTAATTCTCGAAGGCTTTATAATTTGAGATTGAATTGAGTTCGACAGCAACCGGGGTAAGGTCGACCATACGCGTGGTGCAGCCGTTTGAAAGGTACCGCTTAATTCGTTACCTTCACCGATAAATGACTCTGGTTATTTTTTGTGCATTACGTGACACAATTGTATGAAGCAAGATTGGTAGCATTTGTATTGTAATTACCGCATACTTTCAGGTACGGAACATTGAAGTGTGAAGTTCAATCAGCGTGTAATTATTTATTTTTTTGAATTAAACTGTTTTTACAGTCAAGAACTATTCGAACACAGAATCCCATTTTCATGAAGACTGAGCCACGTTTTAATAAACTTGAATAGAAATAGGAACTGTTGGATGAAGCAATTAGCAATCTCATAAGTATGAACTGGTTTCAGAATGATGTCTGTACTGTCGTAAGTTGAAACGGATTATCTAACCTGTACTTACATTCATTTTATTATTTTACTTGTTCTAATGATGATCAGCTCTCTCGAATGTCAGAATGAATTTGATCCAAAATCAAGGAATGTTGAATCTGCCAGATCTAAGATTTAACAGATCAAGCCAGCGAACATAGATGCGCGAACAACAATGTAATATTATTTTCGTGGATATGTTCAGCGCATTGTATTGTAACTGTGGCTGCGCGTGTCCTCTTTAAATTATCATGGGACTGCACTTATCATTGCCGGAGATGTCATCAATCAACTAGAGCACACAGTTGGACGTTAAAAAGTTGCCCAGACAACAAGGCCGCCAGACAATGCTAATACAGACGTAGAACAGTGCAGGTATGGTCGAGAGGTGACCTTGGATGGTGGTGTCGCGGTTCGCCGCAGACGCAGTCGCAAAAACCACCACCGTGTTTACCTTCGACATGCTTGATCGGAGTCTTGTCTCGCTCAATGCACTCTTAGCTATAGCTACGCTTATCTGCATCAGGTTTACTTAAAATCGATTTCTGACGTTACACTGTCTGCAATAATCGAAACGTGCGAACCTAATGTGGGTCTGCTAATATCTACAAAATATTTTACCCCGTCTTTAAGTGACTAGTTGTCTTATACAAATAACTATGACTAATAGGTATTTACTTTGAATGTATTATCCGAACAGTTTTAATTTTTCACATGCGAAAATTCCATCAATCCAAACCGCGATTGCGATTCGTAATAATAACGTTCAAGGCCATATTTTCTGTCTCCAGTAATGCAATTTCAGTCATAAATCTTGCTGCGATGGTTCAAAATTGAACGTTTAAGCTTTGTTTCGCATGTGTTCGGTGGCGTCGAAGTGATGTCACCGTTTGTTATTCCTTGCATGGTTCCATATTCGTTGGTCAGCGCGCGCAATTGTTGACTCACATCGTTAAGGAAAAAAGTGTTATCAATTACTTAGAAGGATGTTTACTGAAGTTATTTTAATGACTGAAATACAAAATGGTACAATATTCAGGTTCAACTCTATGTAGTAGATCTTTGTATAATTTTCTGAATGTTTGTGTGGCCTTTTTTCAAATTCTAAATTTAAGTTCATGGGTGCTCTTTCTTATTATCAGACCGACTATAGATAAGGAAACTTTGTAATTTAATACATACTCTATGCAGTTCTAACAAAATGGTTTGTTGAACACGTAGGTGAACCATGGTAGCCAAAACAAAGGCTATTGTTTACCGTGTGCGAGGCAAAGCAGATCGCAACTAGCGCTACTTTCGCATTCGGGACGTGTACGAGGCACATTTAGCAGTCTCAGGGGACGTCGGCGGACTGGTAATTAGCGAGAGAGGCGAAAAATTTGCGAAGGCTTAAATTTACGAGGCGCAAATTACACGATTCCGGCGCTATCGCTGCTGCACGCCCGTTAATGTGCACGCCTTATCGAACGTGGAGCGAGGGCCTGCCGACCTGCCACCGCTCTCACACTCTACAGATGGTATCGACCCCACAATACATCAATACTTATCATACCAAAGTACTTCATTATGCAAGTAGGTAGATACTTACTCTAAACTTTGCTTTTCTATAGAGATTTTGAACCTCAAAAGTTGCTCAACTTGCGTGGAATATGTATCAATACAATACGATTTTGTT
The DNA here is from genome assembly GCA_963856015.1 of Helicoverpa assulta. Classification (NCBI taxonomy): domain Eukaryota; kingdom Metazoa; phylum Arthropoda; class Insecta; order Lepidoptera; family Noctuidae; genus Helicoverpa; species Helicoverpa assulta. The sequence continues at coordinate 5,879,653 of CAWLCW010000008.1, forward strand.
TTCACAATAATTGGTATTTTGGATCAAGAACTCTTCAACTGTTCAAAATCACACCTCACCTGAAGTACGAGTATGGTTGGAAATGTATTTAAAATACAACAGCAAACATTTTGAATAGGAGAAACAAGACCCTTCTGGTCGACGAGCAAAACAAACCATGGGAAGAATTGCGACTCTACGGCCGAAGTCGAAGATAAACCAGTGGAGGATGAATAAATCCTTTAAATAATAATGACGCAACATCCTCAGAAAACGATTCTCATACATCCAACACAGATGAATATTATCGAAGAACTATTGGCACGTCATGTGTTAGAAGATATTAATCACCTGGAGGATAGAATTCGTTCTGTATCAAAGTTTTCAGTAATAAGACACAGGAGTCAGGTATGTGTTTTTTTTGTAATTCTTTTTTTATTTCCAAAACCTGTGACATGGAAATAATTATCCTTCAAATATTTGGTAACATTCAGTTAAACCGGTCTAATTTAACCGAGATAAGGTAAGATAAGAGGAAGCTTATCATGGTATGATAGTATTAGGTGTAGTTCTATCTATCTTTATGAGAGTTAGTCATTGAATCCTTGAAACACGTAATTATACGAGAGCTTCCTTGCAGAACTAAATTGCAAAAAAGAACCCATTCAATTGTAAAACGAGTTTTATACCAGCTCGCGATATTCAATTTGATTTCATTTCTTAAAAGAACAAAATGTGATAAATGATGACTGTTTGTAGTAGGTATGTCACGATCGGTTTCATTTATTTAGACTTCTTTGTAATTTATTAAGGAGTTTTTTTTAAACGGAAATGCTTTTCTCACATCATTTTTATTATTCTGTTCTTTTAAAGTAGGACTCATATTTTGACTAAGAACGCTCAGTCGTGCTAAAATATGGCATGATAATTTACATTTTAATTTTAATCTCTGTATTACAGAGCTAAAATGGGGCAATAATAATAATACAGAGCGGGCCCTCTATTGACACACGTTTTTATTGTTGAGCAGGTAGCAGGGCCAGCTGTTACCCTCGCATAGAAGCGTTGCAAACAATCCATTGTACATTTAAATGGATAAAACCCAGGCATTTTTAAAATTAACATGCTTCTATCTCATTTTTCAGTTTTGTTTTACAATTTCTACGACTGTACTCATTCTAGACACAATATTTGTTCGGTTGGTGACACATAAGTGCTGTTATAATCTTTCATTATCATTTTTCTGTAAACAGTGATGAATTATTTTGGTTTTTATTGACATTATCACTTGGAATGACATCACCAACTTCATTTGCAGCAAAATAAAGTTGCTGATTTATATTAATCGCACACATAGGCCATGCACTTATCATTTCATGGAAAATCACTCGATGTTACAATTTTTATTTCTCGTTGTTTTAAAAACATTTTTTTATCATCGAATCAACGCTGTGTTGTTGTTTTAAGAGATAAGATTAGCTACGTAATTTTCTAGAGATATGATAAGAACACGCAAGTTTTAGCTTATCTCACGATATTCACTGTAGAAAGTACTTAAAGGATTTTTCAGTGATTTAACCAATTTAACAACGAATTGAAGTGGCAAGGAACTTATATTTAAAAAGAAATAAGTTCGTACTTGTATCTGAAAACGGAAAAGTTAAAAAAAATGTCTAAGTTACATGAAATTTCGTTCAAACACAATCATGACAGAAATCGGTCACTTATACCGGAATTTCTGAGATGCTTTTGCATTTATTCACAGTGAACACTGTATAGGTGGTACTTGGTATATAAAAACATGTAATGTAAATAGTAAGAATTTGGAAGAAATATTAGTTTTTTAAGGACACAAAGCTACTAAAGTTTAGCTAAATGCACTTTTAGAAGAAATTGATGAAGGAGTAAAGTTCCACCACGGATTAGGGGCGACTACTTAGCACAACTTGAACATAAAGGGCAAGGATGAAAATTGTTCGACTTAGATTTTGGCGTGCGAGTAGCGCAGGCCGCTCTGCACCTAGCAGGTTTGAACCAATGCGAAAGCTCTCATGCGGCGGAGCGAGCGGACCGAACCAGCAGCATTGCCCACTATAACATACCGCTCGCTCCTACTGTTGGAAACTTTCCGTCGAATTTCGGAAATCGCCGGCGGTTTAACTCCGTCCACAACCAAAGACAAACACTAACAAGACAGGTGGGTACAAAACACGATTGCCAAAAACACACTAGCCTTCACAAACTTTCACGATATACACTTTGTCGCGAGTTCCGAATTTCGACGAGATCATGCCGCATTTAATAGAATGAGCGTAACACTTACATGATGAGGGATAAACAAGCCGGGTAAGGGAGCGTATAATGTCCGTAAGTTAAAACATAGCAAGTTGCACGTAAGTTAGGAGAAACGTTTCGCCGGTAGCGTAGAGGTCGCGTTCGCGGCCACAGCGGGGCGGCACGCGTCGTGTTCGGAGCACGAGTGCGGTGCACGGAGCGGCGCGAGTCACACAAGCACAAGCGGAGTCGGCGGGCGACTGACGGGAGGCGAGTGGCGCGGCGCGGGGGCTGCCGCTGCGCGCGCACCCCGCGCGCCGGCCCCCGGCGCCCCCCGCGCCCCGCGACCGACGCCAGCCGGCCGCCTTATCACACCGCGCGGCGCGCCGCTTCCTTTCTCCTCATGCAGTTGCGAGCTTTTCGCCACTGCCACACTTCCGCCCGCCCCGTCGATTGTGTTGAGTTTTAGCCGGTCAATGTGTTGCACCGATTATTTCCACTTCTTGAGCACAAGACATTCTTTTTAACGACGTTCATGTATGGAAACATTAAATTTTTCGCTTGATACTTTAGCAAAAGTAAAATAATAGAATGTAATAGAGTGGCCTATTCGTTAGGTCTGGTAAGTTCATCTTTATATGAATAGACTTGAAATTGAAAGAGTTTTTGGGAATTAAGACGCCGAGATTGCCAAATTGCAAAATTGAGAACAAAGGATTTGATCGCAAGTTTGCAACATGTCCAGTAAGTTAAAGTTGTCCATGGCGGGTATATCGAGGGGGAAGGGTACCGCATGTGCAAGCGAGCTAGCAACAGACTCCGGCGCAGGCGAGCGGTCGAAGAGCGGCGAAAGTGCGCCGCGGAACGAGTTTGCGTGGCGCGTGACCTGCCCGAGGACACGCTTGCCTCCCCTCGCCCTCGCAAACTAACGTGCACTCTAATGCAGCACATCTCATGCTATTGTTCTTTAATTGCATAGCAATTGATCGTCGTGCTCAGACACAAATTCAAATATTATTCCTATTTCGAAGTGCAGAACATGGAGAAAATTAGTCTAATAAAGACTTTCAAGTCACTGTCTAACAGTTTTTAATTAAGAATTATCTACATCTTCAATGTGCAATTCATGTAAGTATCCATTCTTCATACCAATTGCAGTATTAGGAATGTCTCGGGCCCATGTTTGTGGCTGAAGTCCCTTTTCTTGTATCACATGTGTGCTTAATGTTAAGATTCGATCATGTGATTCATAGCTGATGAGCTTAGAACGCCTCAGTCACAACATGATTGCGGTGACTGCGGAATAAGTTACAAGTATTGAAATGGAATGAGTAAGTAAGGTTCGAAGCGCTAGACGCGCAGACAGATGTGGAATTGAGTCAATGTTCTGCATTATTAGGCAAGCTGTTGCGGATATGTGTCAATAGCTTGGTCGATGGATGAGGCAGCGCGGGCGTGCAGCGCAGCGGCAGTCACGAATGCGACGTGTGCTAGTTTTTGTAGCGCGCACGCCACCGAGCGTGACGTCTAAAAGCTCGTTTATACGCTTCTTATAGTCGTTTGACTCGAAATATCCAGGCGTTTTTTACTCGGCTGACTATCATCTTAATAATGCAGAGCTGCAAATCATTTGTTGTAGAACCATGGTCAATGTCCGAGACAAGGCCAACTTATTGTTACCTTCAATTCCAGTTTTGGTTCACCGTATTTTGAAGTTTTGACAAACGTTAACTTCAGTTTGAATTTACCTAACTGCCTGAAAGTAGACCCCAGCCCCGTACGCTGCATGTGTTGTAAACTTTTTTAATGCATATGAGCTTCAAATATTTTAATATTTAATAAATATCAATCAGATGATATCACCTACTCTACAAATACTGCACCTCCTTTGGACTTTTCAAAAATATCATACCATTGGGCAGGATACTTGATGATGAATCATAAAGTTTCATTTTATCATGCAATTAGTTGGTAGTAATAGCATTAAAACTATATCAGGACCCTATATCGCGTTCGTGGAAGAGCACCGTTCTGAATTTTTATTGCACATTATCTTGGTTGGTGGCGGCTGGTTTCTTTATTCTCTACCTAGTCGCAAGCTTATTGCGCTTCATAAAGTAAGAAAGCACGCGTCGGTCATACATTCTTCTCGGATGAAAGACGGGAAATAAGCACGGCAGTGCGGTGCTAATTAGTTGTTTTTAAACAATTTTTTCACCGTCTAATGAGTGAGCAATGATACCGACAGCTGTTTCGTCGTGCCGCTCGCCTGCTCACAATGCGTGCCGGTAAGCCGTCGTCCAATGCTGACACGCGACCAAAGTGTTAGCATCGTGCTTATCCAATGGCTACAGTTCTTGTAACATTATTAGCATTTGGTTATTATTGGCTTTTTTTCGCCTGTACAGTTACACGATAATTTTGCTTTTATACATTTTCAGAACATATAACATACCACTGCGCGAGCCCAGGTCGATTTTTGTTAGCAGATGTTGCTGTTGTTCGATAAAACTGCAGCTATGTAAGGAGACTGGAAGACACGCTTCGCTGGCAAAATTTGGTACCGAGACAAGCGTCGCAGTTCAACGACCTGCCGTTCATCTCGTGTTCGCAAAAAATGCACTGGCCGTCCCACGCCGAACGCAGTTCTCACACACATAAAAATATAAGTACATTATACATGAACACATGAACGTCGCAGTTACCAATCGCCGCACGTGTAATTGTACACCGCTCCTCTCTCCTCATTCGGATACCGGAGAAAATTTCAAGAGCAATATTTATTGCTCACATGATGTTAGTCCGGAGGATACCATTTCTGTATAGCTACGTGCAGTAGTTAATAAGATTAAACATCTTTATTAACAAGAAATGGTGGGAGGCGGCAAAGACTTCCTAGAAAGGCTTCAGTTTGTAGATCGAAACAATAACAGTGAAACATTATTGTTACTCTACATAAGTTTTGATCGCATGATAGTCCCGTTGGTTTAAAACTGTGCACCGTAGTGTTACTTAGACGCCGCATGGCCAATTGTTGGACAGTAATAAATTAGTGGGGGTGCGCCCACGCTGCTCATCTCCACATCAGTTTACCGCGCACGCGCCAAGTTTCCTGTACCATTCAAATCATCACCATTTGAGCACCCACAAACGCGATTGTCCTTTCCTTTTGTGACTTCATAAAGACAATATTTATCATAATATTTAAACATACAGTTGACATCATCTTTAAAATAAAATTCAATTAATTCTTATGTATTGATGAATCACAACAAATTAGTAGATAAATGTTATAATTGGATCTACGGTCGACTTTACTATTTCCAGGAAAACAAAACATCGATAGCTTTCACGTAATGAGTAAAAGGTAGTTTACCTTTTTACGAATCATGAATTCTACTCCCACGCCCGATCCAAACTAGTGCAATTTGTTTAGAGAGGCGGGCCCTTCGGCTTCTCTACATCGGCGCCGAGCCAACGACCGTCCCAAAAACTAAATTCAGCCTTCCGATTAAGTTGACCTTGAAACAACATAGAACGTCTACACGAGTATAACAATACCATTCTAGTGATAAGAGAAGAGTGCGCACGGTTTATAATTCGCAGGGGTACCGTTTTAAACGCGATTTCGCCAACAAAGAGGCACCAATTCTCGGTCGACTGCCTGCCGCCGTGTATCCACACACCAATTAAGCTAAATTAAATATACGAAGAATTTAGAAACTGGTTAGCTTCCTTGAAGCGCGACGTAGTAATTGGCTAACCCCCGCTAGGAGTACGGACGCATCACTTGTGATTTATTGATTATTTTTTCTCTCACACCGTTGTTGCAGCTAGATGAACAATTGCACTTCGATAGAAATTATTGTCTAGTCCAGTTTTTCAGGAGCCTTTATATCGAACTAATTGGGTAGTGATCACATTGGCAATTACAGTAAATTGAAGTCAGCTCTTTACATTTGTTCATTGAAATTGGGCAGCTGTAGATAGTTTTAAGCATTACTGCAAAATATTTTTTCTATTGCACGTTTATTTACTATACGTATTTTAAACTAATCATAATATGTAAAATATTTTCTGACTAGTGACTACCTACATTTGACTGTCATATCCTCGCCAACGATGTCTCGGGGGATGTTAATGTTCTAGCAGGTGTCAATCAGCCAAGTTAACTTGACAAATATTGACATTATGCAATCCTATATAATATAAGATATGAGTACGAAATAGCAGTCTGTATTTTCCGTCAATTAACAAGCTCAATAGCCACCGTAATTTCTTTTTTGTACTATTGCCATATTTTGATTAAATATATGGAAAAGGGGTTGGTGTGCTAGCAAGTGGATTGTAGATGACTTCTTAGCACGGTGGTTCTAACGTTTAATTAAAAGCGGCGGAGCGAAGTCGCGCTCCTGAGCCTGTCCCGAAGGCTCCGCGCTCACGCCTGTTTGATGACTCCGCATAAACGTTAATTAACTCGCTCCATCCGACTTAACATAGCTACTCTGTTGCCTGCCTACTCTGATCTGTTCACAAAATTCCATTGCACACACATCGTGACTATTCCTGGAAATACAAACATGAGCTCAAATCAAAGTAGCTTTCATATTGCTGGCAACACAATATAAGTACCATATTGTTATGTGACTAAAAAGAAAACAGACAGCTCTTGGGTATTTCCGAGTTTTCGTGTTTTGAAACGATGTACGCTTACCCAACTTTAGACGATTCGCGTACTGAAATGGGTTCCGGATCAGTGACGTAGGCACGGAAATGAAAAACTTCTATTGGCTGATATTTGATGCTGTTATAGTGACCGACGCGGACGCCAAAATGCCTCAGGTGCTGTTACTCAATATCTCTATAATTTCCGTTCAACCTTTTCCACATAAAATGTATCTTTATTTATTTTTTTAATAAAAAACATTTTGTTGCTAGATCCTAATATTATAATTGTGAAAGTTTGTGGGAATGTATGGATGTATGTTTGTTATCACGCAAAAACGGCTGGACCGATTTGGTTGATATTTGGTATGTAGATAGGTGATACCCTGGATTAACATATAGGCTACTTTTTACCAACACACCACGCGGGCGAAGCCGCGAGCGGAAGCTAGTAAGAAATATGATTAAAAACATTAAATAAGTAGTTGCAATTGACGAAGGCTTCTATTTCATTTTTAGGAGGCCAGTCTGATTTACCTAGCTCATTCTTCTTAAGAATGGGTGGCTTCAGTTAGTTTATTTTTGTTTTGATTCCTACAAATACCCCAGTCGAGCTTCATATAAGACGCAAAAGGCCGTCAATGTTGAAAGGACAGTATATAGTGTGAGTGCAGTATAAGAGCGGTCTCGGAGTAGCTAGTTATTACCCGAATTATTCGTTAAGTAATAAGAAACGCAGCGAGCGGCACCGGCGCGGAGAGCGCAGTGTGCTAAGTGGCTTTTAAGGTCGCTTACCTCATCTCACCGACTCTAGTCAGACTATCTGACTGTTCATGCACGAATTTAGTCCGATACTTCTTTGTTTGTATGATCTGTTACATCGCCTCGTCGAGTTTACGAAAGAGTATGTATATTTTTCGTCTAAGAAGAGTTGCAAGTGCACAGTGCTAAAAGAAATATCTCGTACCGAACATTACATAACACCCAACAAAATAAGAAGTAGTATGTTTTTATAAAATGTTTTGCTGTTTTACAAAAAGCCGTTGAGTCATAACATTAAAAATATAGGTATAAGCGCACAAAAGATCCTTTGTGTTACAAAACGCCAATCATCGCGTCTCTTAGAACGTATCATAGACACAAAATTGAGATTTGTGAATCATGAAATTGACAGAGAGAAATACTTTTATGTATCTATCCAGAAGTTTCTTTAGTTACTTTTGAATACTATGTAATATGAAAAGGAGAAAAACAAAGCCACGTTCTTGTTTTACGGATTTTCATACGATTTAAGTTTTTATAAGACGATAATTAATACAATATAATCTTCTTAGCTTATAATTCATACCATAAAAGTCATAAGCCTTCAGACACGATATCATGCGGTGACTCAAATAAAGCTGCCACTCATACCCATTATGGATGCGCTAGCCAAAATTGGTCTTTGGTTTCCGTCCAGGTAGATAAGACCAGACGCAAATATATTACAACCAAGCTCATTAGATGTTCAATTGTTGAAATTTAAGCTGATTACATACTGTTCAAATAAGACGCAACACGAAAACTGAAACGATTATTCATCATTATTGTTTATTCGAGTTTTTAGGACGGTTTAGCTTCTTCGCTTAATAGAATTCTACGGAGATCTTGCTTCAGTTACTTAGTTGTTTCCGGATAGGGACTAGCTGGAAGCATTCGCAGTGTGCGATGCGGTTCAACTCGGCTGCCGCAACTCGTAAATAATGGCGTCTCATTGTGGGCCATTATTAATGAATCTGCCACCCCGCGCTCCCGACACCGCACCCGCCCGAAAGCCAAATAACAGGTGCGTCTAACCCCATTCGCACAATCTATTTTCGATGTCTTATAGCCGTGCAGAGAAACGCTCGATGCGTTCTCCTGCTCTAAATATTCATACCATATGCCAGATATTGAGATTTGTTTGGGCGTCATCTGCTCGACATCGTCGTCTCTAAATAAGCGCGGTCTCGTGTTGGCTTTGCGAAGTTTCATTAGCCGTCTGGGACTTACTTATGGTATCATGTTGCTTGAATTGTGTGCGGCATTTCCACCTACAGGGAAACGAGTTCTAGTAGTTAATAACCCGAATTAAGCAAAGGGGCTTGTGAAGAACAAGTCTATATTAGGATACACTAAGTTACTTGAGAAAAATCCATGCATATTCAAATAGGTACATTGGGTATTCATAATACACCGCAAAACAGCGCAAAGATTCGTTTTAAAGACTCACATGTATCATGTAAGCGGATGGGACAAAGTTACCCCGGGACACGTTAGTTGTCATGAGGTTGGATATACGAGGCCTTCTCACTGTCGCTCTATTATTTACTCCACAGAAAACTGCTTTTCATATCACAAGCAGCGGCCCGCAGCGGAGTCGCACAAAGATGGCTCCCTCGCTCCCTACATAAATGCACTTACTTTATGAATGACGTAATCGTAATATTGTTCCGAGCTTGGATTTGTGTTCATGTTTCTCTGCAATCAGCTTTGTGTAATGGTTGTGGAACTTGACTATTTCTACTAAACAGTCAAGCCGTTATTTACTTGGAGGCAAACAAAAACCCGCTTGATAGATTAGCGTGACGGATGAACAGGCGATAAGGCTAGACAAAGTTAAAACGTAACTTTGTTTATCATCTATGCGTGGACTGGGTTGTTGTTCGTGTCAGATTTAGATTTAGTAAGGACACGAAGCGAGGTAAAGTGGCAGGCAAGAGCGAGGACATAGTTGAATGCTTTAGCCAAAACAGTGTTTACATCTTATGAAGCAAATTGCGTGAATCACTAGAGTGACGTAATGGAGGAAGTTACCACTTGGCTGGATTCAACCTACGCGATCCCGCCAGGTCAACCGCACCGTCATTATGTTTCAAAAATATTGCTTTGATCCGGCACCATTATTACTTAAACTGGTTACATCTTCGCAGATTGAAGATTAACTTAATAATTCTGGTCAGTAAATTTTCAAAATCTGTCGCGAAAGGTATGAGAGGGTTACTTAAAAAAATGTTTTCATTCTTAGTTAGCAAGTTTGTGCTTGTATTTATATGTGTCATGTATCAGAAACACATGTTGGTTCTGCTTTTGCGCGTTCATTCCATTTATTCGCATCCATCAATAGTCCAGGTGATTTCGGCGAAGCATCCATCGTCGGATGATGTTTAGATCACCGCTCGCGTTAATTAGCGTAATGGTGCTGGAGGCGATGACGTCACATATCTAATTTGATTACATTCACCAAGGCCATCGTGGTTAGCAGTTATCGCAGGAGTGCGCTACTATGTAAGTTCCAGCCAATCTTTCAGAAACAATAATGTAATCGCTCACCTTTAGAGAATAAATGTTTTTGCGTCATAACACGATTGCGTTCAAACTGCATTCAAAGTGTTTAGGACTTGAAACTTTAACAAAGGATTCCTTTCAAAATTCAGTCACGCTGAGTGTTGCGTTGAACCAGACTTTATAATTAAACTACCAAATATCACAGCTCTACTCTTTGTTGATAACTACAACAAAGCTAAGTGTTCGAATAAACTTTTAAGATAGCCATTAATATGATATCGATTCATAAACGTGTTATTGGCATACCTAATATAAAACGCGTTTTCATAGAGGCCACGATGACAAATGAATAATATGATGCCGAAATAATTTTAACTGATTTTGATTCAGAAGTTTGTTTGACATATTACACGCGGAATGAATTGCCGACGTTAGATAAGAACAAAGAAACTCTCGCTTTAAATAGCTTCTAAAATTCCGTTACAAATTCTCACATTTCCTCGAATTCAGCCGGCGCTCGTGTGGATCATTTGAATTATAAAGTGAGAAGCGAGTGCATGCACAGTGCATAAGATACCTTGGCTATGTAAATGAGGAGAAGCTGCAGCCTAAGTAAGGGCGACTTTACACCTGCGGGTCGCGACCGCTGCCTAGGGGACGGAATTAGCCGCGCGCCGCGCCGGTCATAGTTCAATCACAGGGGAATACGGTCAACTACTTTTAACTCGTTTACAAAACGAATTATTATTGATATTGAATAATAGTTACTGCTCTATCTCTGAGCGACGGTTTGTCAAAATCATAAACAAGTGTCATGAGAGCAATTCTACAAGAATACAGGAAGCATTCATATCTATTAGAAAATTCTAATGCCTTCTCAGGTTAGAGAAGTTAATTAGGTGAATAATGAACTCCGATATAACGACCGGGCGTGATTTACATGAGCATAATATTTTTAATTCTGAACCTTTCTAGCTTATACAGCAGGTTCCCCCGAGATCAGCAAATGAAACAGCATTTAATTGTAAGTTACACAAACAAAAGAACAAGACGGATCTCAATAAAGCACTCTAAACCAACAGATAGGAATAAGTTTAACTCTTACAACGATCCTGTGACCGTTACTCAAAACTTTGGGCCGGCTTTGTTCAAAACACGAAACTAATTTATTCGTATCTCGGCGTACCATTCCACCGTACTAAATAATCGAAGAGCAAATTATAAATGCGTATTAACGGTCAAGTCGTAGTTCAAAGATTAGGGCGGAGGCCAACCCTTTAATAGTATCGCCGGTAAGGTAAAGTTTCAAATTGTATCACTGGAGTGGGCTCGATGCATGCTCAAACAATATCTGATATTTTAATAAAAGCCGTCGTGCCTTTGTATTTGATGTTATTATGTTAGCCGACAAGTACCGGGTGCTCCGCTTGTGAACTTAGCAAGATTACTCCAATTTTGTAACGGATTTCATAAATGGAGTAGATGTCATTTAACCATTTAATGCGTTTTCTAAATAAGTCTTATTTCCCATGAAGAAATAAATATTGAAAACTATCCTAATATTTTAGACCTTTAAAGTATGAGGAAGAAAATGTTTTCCATTTACATGAAAGTAGACATCAAGTCTTTGAAATCTAATATGAACTAACAAGAAACTGTAACTACATGGTAATATTATGAACACTATTGTTCAATAGTGCATTTAATTAGGTATTGTTTGTGTTGGTGGTGACGTCACGCGCCACCAAGTCTGCCCTATTTCGGAACAAGCCAAACGGTCAGTCACGGAAGTGCAAACCCTTATCGCGGGGCGACACACAACTTCTATCGGCAATCGTCAAGGGCGGCGACGTCGACGGCGGCGGCGGGGCGGCGCGGCGCGCCCGCCGAGCGTCGCGTGCGGCGCCGCTAATGGATATTGATGGCTATGGCGCGACTAATTAGCCCCCACCACCACCTTTCTGCCATGCCTGCTTAAGCTCTTTTGTCACGGTGACAACGAGCGATACAACACGCTTTAACGGACACTCATCAATCTCCCCCGGAGCGTATCTCGTCCGACCACTCGAAACGTATCGAGCGATCGCTGTCTCGGGATGACATCATCCGCGTGCGTACAGATTAGATTCTGGCTCGTGGGAGTGACGGTGATGCGCGTCCAAACAATATCACAATCGAATTAGAAGCCGGTTTGGTCTGGGCGGTATCAATCACCGTGGGCGGGCCGCGCGACATTGGACTTCAATTAGGCGGGCGGCGCGTGTGATTGCTCTCACTCCTCTACACGCCAAAGGGTTACTTGACCCACTTATTAGGCTCACCATACGAGTCCTCGTCAGCCGGAAGCTCGGAAATGAAGAAGTGATTCAATATTTATTAGCCGAGTCCTTTTTATATGTTTTATGATCAGGAGAGAAATACAGTGTTATAAAGTGGATTATTATAAGCTGTATGTTCTTACAATTAGCATTAAAGGAGTTAATGACTCCTATAAAAAGAAGCTTATGAATAGGAAAATTAAATATTATCGTATTCAGTTATCATGCTGTACCAGAATGTGGGTACATTATGAAACTATGTACAAATTAAAGCGGCAACCGTGACGGGAGAGCCGATTAAAATAATGATCGCTTATTAAAATTGTTAATTAACTTAAACGAGTTAGAACATGCACTTGGGGGAATCTTATTACTATAAGATATTTTTGTAAATTTAACAGTCATGTAAATTGTAAGTTACCATTTGCAAGTGCAAATAACAGGTTTGGTATAACTCTACACTGCGCGGTTGAGACCGTATCGTACCGCGATTGACCACAAATAGGTCGCAGATTGAATAACACTGCACCGACCTGTGCAGGTTTCTAAATATGTACAAAGAGATATTATTGTAACCGCAGACGTTATTTCGCAACCGTGATATCAACTTTTGGTGGATAAGCGTAAGCGACACGGCTGGCGGAGCGGAGCAAGCGCCCAAACTTTGTGTGCCTGCTCCTTTGTTTTGATATTATGAAAGATAGCTACTGCAGGTTAGTCAATTTGCATTTACGCGTGTCACTAGAGCTGTTATTGTGCCATTCATAATTAACACAATTTACTAAAATTTTGCACTTGCATTTTGTGACCGACTTAAATAAGTGTATATAGTAGGGCAATATTAACGTCTACGGTATCGGTATACTAATATTATAAAGCATATATTTATTAAGCTAGACTAATATTTGAAGAGTTTGTTTGTTTGTTTGAACGCGCTAATCTCAGGAACTACTGGTCCGATTTGAAAATTTCTTTCAGTGTTAGATAGCCCATTTATCGAGGAAGGCTATAGGCTACTTTTTATCCCGGTACGGGAAGTAGTTCCTACGGGATAGGGGTGAAACCGCTGGCAGAAGCTAGTAATGGATAAATTGAAAAAGGCTGTCATGTCTAGTTTTGTTTCTAAGTGCCCTATATGGTTAATTGGTGTAAAGATATTGAATCAACATACATAAGGTCAATCGTCGGCATGGGAACTTCGATAGTTAATTGATTTTGCAGTGATCGTGTCGTAACTTTCACACATTGCGAGAATATTGCATGGTTGTTCGATATTTAGTACATTACAGATTGTACAACTATAGTCATGTATGTGACATTGTTACTTAAACATTTCCAAGTATCTTTAGTATCTTTATTAGCAAAACTGGCCAAATCATGATTTTTTATCTCGAAAAATTCATAACTGATTGGGTTGATATTAGATATGTTGCAACAAATATTGTTTTTATTGCCATATTTTTATTGTTTGCCCTATACGCCTTCTTTGATATCCATGATAACTCGTTTTCTCGTTTGAGTGACTCAAAAACTATAGGTACCAAAATTAACTTTCGTGATTCTTCTTCAAGAATAATATTGCGATGACATTATTGGAATAAACAGGTTATAAATAACACCAACATACAGTTGATTTATTAACTGTTTGATAACAAGCAGTAAGAGTCACTCGCCATCAATCAATCAAGTTGTCGGTACCACTATGTAAATGACTGGATGTGCAATATCCATCACTACACTATCCACATCCACCAACGATATATGACCTACACACATACATGCGTAATTAAGTGCCAAAGTTTCTGTTAATATTACTAAAACGTAAATCCAAGTTTTTTTTTAATATTAGTACGATAATCACGTACAGAAGTTTTCTTCCACGTTTAACCTTCTGTCTTTGTTGTCTCTCCATAAATTAATCACTTTATCATGTTTACAGGTCTTTAAACTGTGTCGATTATAATCGTGCAACCTATAAGGTAATATTAAAATGCAAATTTTATAGAGGCTTACGCACAAGTTACTTGTTGCTAGCCTTTCGGACAACCTATCAGTTTACTAATAGGTATACGCTCTCTACGGACGGCGCTCCTCAGACTTTGACATTAATTGACATTCACCTGAAAGCCGATGGAGTTTGCGTGTTAATTGATAGATCTCGGGAGTAAGCCCCGAGGTTGAGATCATCTCTGAAACTTTGATTTTACCATACATGTTGCGGTAACTGAAATTGTGCGCAATGAGTGGCAACTATTATTTTCTGTCTTCTTTAAATCAGTGAGCATGTTTATGGGAGCATTGCTCGTGGGCATGTATTTTTCTAAATTAAATGGATAGGCACCTAAAATACTGTAATATTTTTTGTGCATGCCAATTATGTATCTCTCAGTACATGCCATTCTGGGTCAAAGATAAGAAGACTGAGGTCGTTTGCGATAAACGAATTTGATTAAAAATTTACCGTGCACCAGACTAGAGGAGACTTTTTAATCAGTTGAGAACACGACTTCATTTTTACGAGCTCCGTCTTAGCAGTTCTTTTATAATTGCCTCTCGACGCGCCCGGGCCGTGTAATGCGCTATTTAATGATGCTTCAAAATGTAAAATGCATTGCTGCACCATTTTTGTTTTACAGCTTCTTTACTTAAAACATCACATTAAGTGTTCGTGATCTTTTGTACCATATTAATTTCTATTTCTTACATGGACGTGTCAGTTTTAAAACTGCTACATCATTTGTTAGCTAAGAGGCTGAATTAGGTTACGTTAAGTGTTTAATAGCATAAAGTTTAGTCAAAACAAAACACAATAAATGAGCCTCAACATTTTTTTTCTAATCCGTCTGAAAACTAAAACAAAAAAGGCAGACAACTTTACTGTATCTAATGGAAACGAAGTGTTAAACATAGTCTGCACTGGTAAATGTAATCAGTTAAAATCTGAAACGATTTGAATTACTTTATCTGACGCAACGCGGTGTTTTGTTCCGGTTCAGAATCGACATTGAACAAATTCGATACGCCCGACACAGGCGAGAACGGCTAGTAAAAACATGACCAATCTAAATTTTATAGCCAAATGACAATTTATATAAAAAAGAAAATTGCTTTTTAATACAACAATACACTAACATTCAATGCCGTTGGGCAAACAAAATATTGGGGAAAAATTACGGCCCGATAGCATTGGTAACTAGGCATAGATTACAGCCAACAAAAACTATTCTAATAAATCCATCACAGTAAAAACCATAAAGCGGAGGGAGTAATCCATCACCTGCGTGTTTAAAAAAAATAACAGGTGGGCAATTCAAAAATTGCTAAAACCCAGTGTGAACAAAACAGGGGTTATGCCGCCTACATTTCAATGAAATAATGTCATAATATAACATGCAAAGAAAACGTATTTCAAATTACCTATGCACCCTTTGCGTACGGTCGTAGCTGGCACCTAATTAAAATATAAATCCATAGACATCGTTTAACAACTGACCCTACCTCTGTGATCTTAATAAACCGACATACATCCATAAAAACCGGCTGAATGTGAATTCGCATTATGGTTTTGTTCTCACTCCAGTACGTGGCTGTCAATAACGCAAGAGTCAATTATTGGCAGCGTAATTAATTGCGTCAGTGGCATAATTAATCCATTCTATTAGGATCTGACTCTGATCTGTTGTACAAAATAAAATGAGTCTATTAAAGTGTTGTAAGTACTGAATTTAGGCTAGTCAGACTGGTTTTCTATCTCGATTTGTAGCAGTAGATCACAAGATATTTCGCAAGTTATTATTGCTGGCTACCAAGTCATGAGTGTTTAGCAAAGTGTGCGGCGCCCGGCGCAGGACGACCGCGACCGCGTCGACCATGTGGGCTCGTGCAACAATGAGCTCATACAACCGGTCGGCTGCAGGACCGTTACAGATGAGCCACCGGCGACTTTGCCGTCGCCTGTGAATATGCATGAGGCAAGACTTGACCTCGGGTTATTAGACCGCGCTCTCGGAGCGTGGGACCGCTCAGGTACAACAATCGACATCTGACATTTGTGTGACATTCGATTTATTTCCCGAAGTTCACGTCAAATATATCTTAAGCTGTATATTGCTAAATAATACTAATAAGTTTTTATAGAAGGAGAAACCTGAATTTACAGTTAATAGTACGAATACTAGAATAGGTCACATCAGATTTATTGGATTCTATTGAGACAGTTTATAGATTTACCTATTTTGTAATTACAAGTTGGAATGAAAACAGGAAAGACCCGAAATAAGATAAATGTAGTTTTGCAAAAATAAATTTCTCGGTAGTGATTTGACAGCTTTAGTAAATAAATATCCACAGGTCATTCCGGGAAAGGCGAAGTGCAAATCAAATGTAAGATGGCTAGTCAGAGCGTGAACGGGACGTGGCCATCAATCAGGCGAGAGGCCGCGGGTCAGGCCCCCGCACCCCGACCACCTGTCGCGCCCGCGCCCGCCAGCTCACACCAATTGCTAATCAGTCACTAAGTTACGCCAAATCTCAGCCTGACAGGGGGACCTCGCAAAAGCCACCGTACGAGTATTTTGACGAACAAGGGTATTATTAGCCACCGCGATAACGTGTTTTGTCACCGAGAGGATCCATTCTATTAACCCCTCCAGAAGTGTTGCAATATTTTTTATATATTCGTTTGTACCTTGTACTTCATTAGATACACTGGGTATTCAATTTAACAACCAACTAGTTACCACGAATAAATTTTTAATTGGCCCGTTAAAGCCTTTTTCGGCCTTCTTCCTATCCACAAAGAGTTTCCTGATAATAACTACGTAATAAAAGTAATCTCATGGACCTTTCACCCGTTGAACAAAAGAATTATTGCTCATCGAAAGAGCGGGAATTCTCGCGTAAAATAGCAGACATTTTTGAAATAGCGGTAGCTTGTCATTTGAAGCGTCGGTATCGGAGTCCGGCGAGCGGCGAGCCGCGGCGATCGCTGTAAATTTCATCGCAATAGTGAATGTACACGCGAGACTAAAAATAAACATGGCGGCCACAACGGGCGTAGTCAGGCGATACTGAGATAACTGCTCCAGCGTGTATCACCTACAACAGATCCGGCGCCACTGGTTTGTGCAAACACACCTCACACAACATTTATTGTTTAATTAGTTGAGTTAAATTTTGTAAACTTGTGCCTTTTGACAATGATGGTGGGCGCACGTTAGTTTAAAGCGTCGTTGCAATAATAGTCGTAACGATGCATGAAAGAAAATAGCGAGAATAACATAAGAAATATTAGAAATGAATATCGAGCCAGATTTATGTCTAAAGAACAGAGTTATAATAGCTTTAAAAGTTTTTTACTGAAATATTTTATGGGAAGGCAAAGCGACTTGAAATCAGGCACGCAGAAAAAACAAATCTGAACCTTGGATAACTTTTCAATCTCTTTCATACGCTTCCAATGTGTGTTTGCAGACTTTTTGAAGGATAGATAAAAACTTACCTTTTGTAGCAATATATTAACGATTAATTACAAGAAAGCATTATGTACAGGGGAAAGGTAGAAAAATATAGAGTTTGAAGAAAATAGTTTAATCTAACGCTGTATGCAAATCAGCAACGGAGTGACAAGCAGAAACAAACTCAATTGAAGACAGGAATGGAGCTACACTGTCCGTAGGATTCATCTCGACCAGATCACGCTCGTGAAACAAAAGAAGCGCGCAGTGAGCCGACACAGGCCCAACGAGCAAAAAAAACCTTGCGTTCAAATGGAGCTTTTCATACTTAACCAAGTCTGTGCACTTATATAGCGCTCTAAAATGACGCAAGCGTCTTGAAATATTCTTTGTGTATATTCGATATGTACAGATGTTTAAATAATTCCAGGCAAAGTGAATACCTTTCGCAACGAACCATCGCCAGTTCAAAATGTGCATGTGACAACTCCACGCAGCATTAAGAAGACATTAGGGGTGGGGTTAGAGCGACGGCAGAGGGCGCATTATTTAACTATTTATCACGTATCCTAAAGTAAAAGAATTTTCTGTAACCGCTGCTACTTTTTTAATGGCAATAGTTTCTACAATATACACTTTGCTGTTAATTTACACTTACTAGTTACATACACGTACTATGTTTAGTTCAGTAAATGTACCGAATAGGCAAATAGAATGTTTGTGATATACATTAGAAAGCAAACATTATAGCTGTCACTTTCGCTTGTCGGGGCACAGTGACTCGCTTGAAATCACCGCATGAACCTTTCATCGCGCGTCACTACGAGCTTTCAAAAAGCTTTCAGTGGTCGATCGAGCTCACTATGATTACGAGTGCTGCCAATATACGTTCTGCTATTGGAATTATGGCAAATATGAATAATGTGGAATGTTATAAACGGTTGTTGTATAAGTTGACACAACGTCTACCACGTTAACCTCTCAATTTGTATGGGTAACAATGGCGCGCCACAAAGTGCGGTTGCCAAGCGCCCGCAGCGGAAAATTTGGCGGAAACCGATCGACATCGCGGCTCAAAACTATGCATTTTAAGTCAAATCAATCGATACGCGGTCGGACGCACACGTGTGCTAGTTGTTTATGTGCCACAAAAACCACAAAGTTTTGCGAGACTGCCAAATGTGGAAGTACATACTTCGCATGAAGTGGCTTTTAGGGCTTCCCATGAGAGGAGTTAGCTTACGTTAGTGGACGAATGGGGCACAACTCACGCGGCGTCATTATCGTTACAGTTCAGTGGTCGGCGCCAATTTGAGCGGGTGTGTAACGAGCACTGCGCCCACACCGGTCCCAGGACTTGCTTAATTGAGCTCTCCACTCACTCAATTTCTTTATATAAAACTTCAAATATTAATCAGATATTTTACCACTCCCGAAATTGGGTATTGACGTTAATACATATTTGCTTTATGCCTAGACCATCTATTCCTTATATATATACTATATATCCTTTTTATTTAGTATGGTTTGTGGTTTAATGAGAATAAATAAGTTTTACCTTTCATCAGTAGATCGGAAGTCGTGGTGGCCTAGTGGATAAAGGATCAAACCTCTCAAGTATAAGGACGCGGGTTCGATCCCAGGTCAGGCAAGTACCAATGCAACTTTTCTAAGTTTGTAGGTATGTACTTTCTAAGTATATCTTAGACACCATTGGCTGTGTTTCGGATGGCACGTTAAACTGTAGGTCCCGGCTGTCATTGAACATCCTCGGCAGTCGTTACGGGTAGTCAGATAGGCAGTCGCTTCTTGTAAAGCACTGGTACTCAGCTGAATCCAGTTAGACTGGAAGCCGACCCCAACATGATTGGGAAAAAGGCTCGGAGGATGATGAGTAAATCGAAAATTAGGCAGCCTAAAAAGAAGTAAAGATACATCTTTTATTCGTGTTTAAGCTCAACTTATGGTAAATTTGCATTGAACAACAAAATGACGGAGTGTAACGTATATAGAACTAGCATCGAGGTTGATGGAGGTAGATGGCCCATGGTGGAGCCGGGTACCGGAGCGTGCCTGCTCCCGCAACCATAAATATTTTACGGTGCACTCCTTTATGGTATTGTGATTAGATTGTCGCGCTGCTTGTGCCACCCGAATCTATGGTATATCGAATTTGGAATAAAGTGAACGCGTGTCTCGAGTATTTCGCGTATGTAATGGAATTTTGCCAAGACCTACATGTTGTTGCGGGATCCACGAGGTGCTTTAGTAGGAGGACTTTTAGTACCCGGGAACTTTAATAAGGATAGAAAGTCTGTGATGATATTAACTGATAGTTCCTTAAAACACTGTTTTTCAAAATTAATGGATAATACTTTCATAAAATATTTAAGTGCTTGTATGGTTTATTACGAGTTTCTAGTTCTAATAAGGACCTAGTAAGATTTTTGCCACTAGAAACTACAGATTAAACAAGCACATGATGTTTTCGCAAGCACCATCTATAAAATTATGACAAGGCGCGTGTAAGTGTTATATATTTCGTTCCAATATCGGAATAATAAATATGAAATGGCGCAAGGTGGCTGAGATAGTGTTCGATGTAGGCAAACCGGGGCGCAGGAGAACATGATGTCTACACGGTGTCGGAGAAGGGGAAGTGGTAAGGTCGCGTTACGCCGTTTGAAAGTGAGATGCGAGGCGCCAGGAGAGCAACAAATTAAGTCCCCGCGGGGAGCGGCTGCCCGCCCACGCCCGCGTTGAGAGCCCGCCCGCGATAACGTCTCGCCGAAGGGAAAACTTGAATATTTCCAACGAATTACGTAACCAAATTCGCTGAATAAAAGTTCGCGTACGTGCCCCGACAACCGGCAAAGTATTATTGAAGTTCTCTTTACATTCTAATTAGGAGTTTAGAAGCGTTTAATCGTTGAATATGTCGCCTTCGAGAATCCAATTCACGTGAAAAGTTTATATTGAATACAGTAATTGTACAAGTATCTGGCATCAATTTTGTTTGTAAGCGACTTCAGGCTCAGTAATGTTATAAATATGTTAGCACTTTCCCAAGTTTCACAAATATTACTCATAAGCACGTCAACGCTACGTTTTAATGGACTGACGTTTTTATTTCTGTGCATATCACTTTTAAACATCCCTTTTTGGCTTTTCACGCATGTGAGATATCGTACATTAGTTGGACAAAGTTACTTACTTATACTCAATAAACGCTAAAAAAATGCGTTTTACGAAGGTCTTTTTGCTGACTGCATATAGTATGTACCCATATTTTTTACTCCTAATGTCAAAGTACAGAACATATGATGAAAATATTTTATTTTATTGGCCCAATGTTCCCTTATTTTATATTACGTTATTCGAAAAAGTTATAGTCGTTTCACGAGAGAAATAAAACTCTTACCGCAACATAAACTTTATCACATAAAGTCATAAATATTTTGTACCAATATCACTTCCCCCATTGAGGTGTGGCATTGGCTTTGCTTCTAAATGTGAACTTTAAAAAGTTTATTGGACAAACTTTTTATTTTTATTCAGTCGCTCATTTAGTCCAGCAGAATGACCTGTTTGATCGTTATTTAAAACGAATGCACATTTTCTATATCTAAATATAAGTGCATGAAATAGGAAACCGTTATTTTAAAATCCACTGCGAATGCCTGCATTTGAAACGACACTGGATTAACGAGCTGATTAAACAAGCGAGAAATAATAGACGCACGATACAGTTAATGACGGCACCATAAAAAAGAAGGAAGAAATCTGCCAATAGCAAAGCTTAAGCGAGGGTATAAAATTAAATGGGTAGAAGGCGTTTTTACAAGTTTATCGAGCGTTCCACATCGGGCAGACGTCTAATGGGCTCGCAGGCGCCGCGCACGCTGCCTGTCTGTCTCGGCGGCCAGTGACGTACCCGCCCGCCAGACCGTATGAAACCGACATTTAGACCTTACCAATTTCCGATCGATAGCCAACTACGAAAACGTTTCACTTATGACATGTCACGCCATGTTACACTCAGATGGTGGAGCGATAATAGATTAAAGAGTTCCTTATGAACAAGTGACTGTAGCGAGAACAAAAAGGTCGGAATGGGGGCTACTTACACAGAACGGCGCGGTTCGCTGCCCCCTCGCTCCGCTTTTAATGCGGATTTATCGACTCAAATTAATCGTGTAAGTAGAGAGCCGGTCGAGGAAAGTTGCGTGAAACGCGATAAAGGACTTCTATTCGTTTGAAAAGCCGTTCATTGCGATTTAACTAAATTGACCTTCCCTTCTATAAACCTGGTAGATAGCAATGTATCACATACACAGTCAATAAACTAAGAAATTCTAATTCGGATATTGCATGAACCTGAACATATTATTTTTTCAAGAAGCAGCGCTGTCATTCATATCCTAGGCCTGATGGCTGTTAAAGTTCATACGTCTTTACAAAGAGAATCAGCAAACACTTAGTGAGACAAAGTTCAACAGATTTACCAATTACCCATTCATTTCAGGAAAGGCCTATCTCGCAGTGGATTGAACAAGATTAGGGACTTGTTAATTTACAGACTAATAAAATAGATGAATCCTTGGTATGGTCATATAACCTACCTAAACGATCTTGAGAAAAAAGAAACTATATTTTTTACCAGATTTTCGGTAAACTATATGATAGAAGTATGTTTTGTAAACAGTGAGTAGCGTGGCGATGCGGTTTCGGGTGCGATGTCGAACGCGACTGGGTCTCCGGAACGACACGTCAGCCCACAATCTCATTTGTGCTTCCCACTACAACGAGCGACACGTAGGAAATGAGATGCGATTAGCTTACCCAGCCGGCGAACATTTGCTCTGTACATCGGCACAACATTCACATAAATTTAAAATAGCTGTGACAACAAACCCGTAAGGAAATATTGCCTGTTTATCAGCTCAGGTACACCCCACTTTACATTTAACGTGTTCCAAGCGGGATTTAAACTTTATAAGGCACACAATCGCCCTAATCGAGCCGTTTCACTTACACATTCAACTGCAGTAAGTTACCATTGTGAGCTCTCTTGACTTTTGATAAATGATCCGATTAAAATGAGATTGCTGATAGTCTCTTTTTTAGTTTTAGTATGTTCCTATATACCTGATCTTGAGAAATGGAAAACTGCTGACTGAGGAATACTAGTTCGGAAGATTTAACGAATTAATATGATTGAAATTCCCGTAGGTATTTGCTAAACCTATACATTGGCAAAAGGTGGGCTTAAAAGTTTAAAAGCTTTAAGAATTGAATCCTTTGACAGAGGTAAACAGTGCAGTAAGTTACAATCATCAGATCCGTCGAAGTAATTCGCAAGAGATATTTGAAGCGAAATGGTTTCCACCAACTTTTGGAATAGAAAATTCTCAAGGAATAGCTGTGTGTTCTTCGACGGGGAGTGGGAGTGATTCCGAGCCGCTTACACTGGCACCCGCTCCGGGACTGCATAATACATTGCGGAGAATGCACCGCAGTTTGATCCCTTTCTAGACAAGGTAAGTACGACTGTACCCCGAGTGGAAAGTTCTCTTGATGTTACCTCCACTTTTCTACCAAGTAAGGACATGAGCTAGTAAGGGGCTTTACGGTTTCAACGTAAATTGACAAAGTTTTGAGTATGACATCTCTTTGTCTTCTTACAAAGGAATATCGACCATGTTCAATTATTTATGACTAATTGTTCTTACAACTTTGGAAGTGCAAAGTTCGAGCGAAGGTATTAAAGGGATACGTACAAACTTGTGTGGGAATAATGAAGGCATTTAAGGTACAAAGCCGAGACATTATCAATAAGGCACTTTCTGAAGCTGCTAATAAAATATGAAATACTGTGTTGTAAGTACACGTATGGGAAATTTCGAAGCATCGAAACAATCTTTACTTTTGGCCGTTAAAAAGGAATGTTAAAGAATTTAGTTCCTCGCCACGTCCACCTTAGGCTCTATAGCTCGTAAAAGTTTGGTGTGTGGATAATAAATATTCTGTTTCTACCCAAATATGCTTCTTAAGCGACTATTACTGTTGCTATCTTATGTAATCGTTGCATCTATGTACCAGTTGCAAAAAAAAATATGTTTTCAATCAAAATAAATAAACATCTTATTTAAGTACCCACTGAATTTCATTTTAAATTGAACAATATTAATGTCGAGAACTTAGAATTATAGCTGTCAAGCAATTAACAATAATAAATTACAAAGTTCCATTGGAGTAGGTACCTATTTAATTAATGTGAGATAAAATATTAGGATGACACACAATTACTTGAAATTTGTGAGATGAATAGGACGTATATTTGCTTACATATTTACAGTGTTGGCAAAGTGTGCTTTACCTACTCCTAGAATAGTTCTTAAGGCAGTAGTCCTGAAGGTTTCATAAAGTAAAGCATTCCGGCATTTATTAATGTAGATCGGTCTAGTACAGTCGGACAATGGCTCGCATGTTTCTCCCAAATTGTGGACCGCTGTAGTGGATTTGGCCTTCGTTGAAAGTATAAAAACCTTGGGTAAACGACGGCCCACATAAGTTATTCAGACGGTACAAATAAACAAAACATCTTAAACAAGTCTGTCATGCATACCTGAATACAACGCTTGTGAATTGAACTATTAGTTAACAAGCTCGTTAAATGTAACGACACGCGTCGCAGTCCAGCTATCAAGTCTACAAAAGTCAGCGTTTTTAAGCGACATCGTGCAAGGTCAACTAGTCTTTCCTCATTTGCCAAACACACTTTGTTAGGCACCAGGCTAAGATGTTTTTTGAATCGCCATCTGATTACCTTGGTAAAGTTTATTTATTGATTCTAGTTCCGTTGACATTTTGACGGCATATTACAAGTGTCTACAGTCTGTATTAAGTGTCAACTTTATTTGTAACCAGGATATTAAATATAAAGTATCGATACAGAACTAATTAGGAATAACTGTACCCAGAATGTAGGTGATCGTCAAATGAAACTATCATTTAAAAAACTCGTTGAAAATATTGAGAAAACTTGAACCATTTTGCTGAGCAAAAGTTACGAAAGATAAGCGAGTAAGATCTTGGTATTTTGCCAAGAGAGTAATCATGAAAAATATGACAGAGAAACAGTACGATATTAAAATACGAAATAAATTTTTAGCTAGACAAAATATTACAAAAGGATAGCGCAGTAGTGATGATTTATTACGAGCAAGGTATGGGATTGATTTGTCATTGCGATTCCTATACTATAAGTATTTGCTACATATTTTATTTCACTTACTTTGAAGAGAGCTCCTTTACAATGATATATGACTCCGGGCAAATATCTGAAACAATAAAATCTTATTTTAGACAGTGAATTAGATTTATGCTCAGCTTTGCAGTCAAAAGCATTTGCTTTGTGCTTATGTGTGGTATTCGATACCTATTAAGGTTTATGTTATACGTAATATACATCCTGAACAAGACTAAAGGCTTTAAGTTTCAACAACCGGATGATATAAATCGCTAAAGTAATATCATTCTTAGAACAAATTGGCGGTTGAATATAAAACTAAACCAATTACAAGTTTTCCAATATGCCCGGCAAATTATACCAATGTTAAACTCGCAATAGCCGCTTCACACGGCTTCTTGCAGACTTCTCCTCAAATTGAAGTTTGGAGTGTTCGCGACGCACTCGGCCTGATTTATACACACACAGACAAACACAAAGAAGATACATTCCTATATATATATATATGTGTAGAGAAAAGCATTTTAAGTCAACTGTTTTGCGGTGCGTGACTTTAAACTCGTACTTTATTTTCTTTCGACCGTCTGGGTGTTTTAATTCCGTTCTTGTTGGATGATACGATGTATGGTTTAATGGCTTGTATGTACGTGTATAGTGTGACTCTGTTTTTAAGACTGAGTAAGTTGCTTTTATTTAGTTGCTAAACTTAAGTGGTGCAATGCAAATATCCTTAAGTTTTTATGTTATGTTACCAAATCCCAAGTCAAGATTTAAAACGATAAATCTGTACCGGGCCGCTGCAGTTTTGTGTGCTTTGCAATCACGGCGCTATTCTAGTTACATAATTCCTTTTGCGGTGCACAACGAAAAGCTGCGCTTAAAAACTCCATTACTGGGCGGCATTCGTTTCGCCATGACACAATACGCGTTAACCGACAAAATGAGAGCGTCGTAGCTAGTTACGGAAATAAAAGCTGTTATTATGAATCGCAGCGATGGTGCGCGGTCGGCGGCGGCGCGGGCGCGGGCGGGGCCAGGTAAACACTGTTATTTGCATTACACGCCCCGGTCCTTGGCTAGGATTTGTGACATCCGCCGGTAAGCTCAGCGAGCGCTCTCCCGCGGCAACTCTAATTATTGTTGAATTCATTACCTACAGAAACGGCGACATGTACAAGATTGGATTTTGTGCAAATATCTTTACAGGGTACATTACCTTTCCTCAGTATGCGATTGCTATCTTATTGCTGAGTGTAATAGTTGGTTAGCGAAGCGGACTGTACGCGCGGCGGTGAGATACTCTACCGTAAGAGGAAAACTTGTGCATTCACATTTGTTTCCTAATTAACGCCATAAAACGGGTGGCTGACTTTTACACAAACACTTAAAGATTCACTAGATTAAAATAAATAAAAAATAAAAAACAACCAAACGGGTGTTAATAAGTAAAAGCCTGTGAATGTGACTAATAAGAGCCAGTGAGGCTCAGGAGAGTTAAAGCAAGCTTGTTGAGCGCGGGGGCGGCCGCAAGTTTGCAAGTTTCACGCTTGCGGCGGTTACGTGTAGCGCGTCTTTTTACAGAACGTCTGAAATGGCGAGCGGGCGGAACTCAAAAGCTTGAGCTAGTTCCGTGCCGGCGCGACAGGTCGGAGACAAAGACCCTACACATCCACAAAAGCGTAGCGAGCAATTGAATTTTCAGGAATATTTTCATATTTTCTTTGTGACAAGGTGTTATCAATATGGTAAAGCGAAACCTTATTTTAAGAATCAACAAGTAAACAGAACATAGCGATAATGTAGGTATCCTTGCTGTAAAGCAGAAGTAGCTACAGTAGGAGCTTGTTGGTATGTATGTCTTGTGACCTATGGCTCGAGATAGGGGGATCACCGCTGAGCTAGCGTCGCCCAGACAACAATAGAGAAACTTTACACGACACACTGAACATGAGGAATTGGCTTTTGCTACGGTTAGCATTTATGGTTGTAATGATGAAGCAGAGCTTACGAATTGTTAACCGTTAACAGAAAAGTGAACGACAACTACGATCATTGAAATATGGCCTTACAACGAAATTTTTTATGAAATTGTAATGTGTTTAATTTATTTAGGTACTTAGTGGAAGTTTTGCGGGTCACTTACGAACAATCATAGAAAAATTCTTTGATTTGAAGTATTAATTAAAGTTATCTATTGTTGCACTAAGTTAAACCACCTACGGAAGAACTTACTGGTGTTGTTTTTAAGTATAATGAAGCTTAGAGCTTAATTTTAACACAAACAAGATAAATATTAATGCTTCAAAGTTACGGCTGCAACTTAGTAGTGTTAATCAAACAAAATTTTCAAAGAACATATTACGAAATACTTGCTTAATATGCAAGTAAGTTGGTTTATTAGCATAGATGGTCGCAGCGAACTTATACCAACCTATATTTTCTGAAAAAAAAGAAACTTTAAAACAAGAATTTTATTAGTAAAGTTATATAACGCGCTTTCAAAACTCAATCGAAGTGCGCGGCACGTCGTACGTAAAACTCGACGAAAGTATGACTATGACAAAAGCACGTGCGCACCCGAACCTTCCAAACTTCCCGAAGGACACCGCGACGTTATTTAGGGGCGTTTCTGAAAGGCAAGGTGTGTCGTCTCGAGCCCAAGGGAATTCACTACGCTTTAAAGCTGGTAATTTGATGTGAGTCTTTCGAGATTTTTCCATCTTCCCGGGTCGTTTGGGGAGCGGGCGGATTAGGCCACGCACGGCATGGGCGAGGGCGGCGACGCGCCAGATTAATGTCGCGAGCTTTGCGCCAAATTTAAAATGTCACGTTCCATTTTTCCAGCCAACAGAGCCCGTCAACGGCCCGAGCAGTTAATACTTCCGATTGCACGCATTCCTTACGAAATAATATATGGACATGTGTATGGAATAAACAACATGATTAGATGCTTCTTGTTTACATACATTACATACAATAAACATTTATTTATTAACATATAGGTTTGTACGGAATAGGTCCTGTTGAATAAAGTTACATATTTCAGCGTTACTTAACAGAATAAGCAATCTTGCAGATGACGACGTGATAAGACTAGAGACTGAAATGCCGTCCTTGAGACAAATAAACAAGAAAAACTGTCGGAGGTCAATGATTCTTATGTATGTCTGCAGCACACATACGCACATGTATTATCTAAAGTGTAGTCAACATGGAAACAGGGCGTAGGAAAAAAGGCAAAGTCGTAAAACTGGCGCCCACCAATCGCCAAATAAGGCCGGCGAGGCACCGGCGAGCCGCGCGGCGACGTCCTTGACTCCCGGCCAAATGACATAAGTTGGCCCATGGGCGCGGATTCTTGACTAATCGATAAACAAGACGGAATGGATGAAGAACCCAAACGTTGAATCGCCGCACCCACGCTAAGCTATTAACTTGCCGTCTAATTTGGTCATGATTCCATAAACTGTTTAATGAAACGCAAAAAGCGAAGATAATACCAGCAAGATTAATTTAACTTATGCAGTCCCAAAATCGCAGTTCTTATTGACCTCCTTAAATCACAAGGTACATCTTGAGACCCGTTGAGGTTTTATTTATCATATGAGAAATTCATCTTAATTTTATTTTATAATATCTCTCATCATGATACAGGGGGCCGCACATAAAGTATGAAACTTTTCCAATTTTCATATTCTGCCAGAAGTCAACATTCACAAAGAGCCGTAATTTTAATAATTTCACATTTATAGTATGTATATGGAGTGCGTGTCCGTGAAAGCCATAAAATGTGCGTGCGGCTGAAAATTGATGCGTAGGGATATGGTGTAAATTTTGGGCTTATTATAGTAGCCTTGAATTTTGATAGGTCTAATGGGTATAGCTTGATACACTCTTCACACGAGCTTACAGTTTGTTATACTTTCTGAAGCATTCATAAAACGCTAAGAGTTTAAGAACAAAATAAAAGAGCTTTTAAAAGTAAGCATTCTTCAACATCATCTCCGTTCGAAGAGATAACGACGACGCAATGTGAGAAGCCATGGATTCAGCCTAACGTTTTGAGCCTAACCGCCGCAATAGTAAAAATAACAAAACTCCTATGCTCAAGATTCTATTTGTCGAAAAAAAAAATAATGTTCGATTAGTTACTTAAGTGTTATGACGGTACCACAATGTTGCTGAAGGACGGAATTGTATAGCAGCCATTTTGTAGCTACACCGATGCCTAATGAAAAATAGCGTGATCCTAAATACACAGTAAATTGCAGCTTTAATGAAATTCCTTAGGTGTTATGTTGCGGCGTAACAAAGTAAGATAACTTGCAACAGGCAAAGCCAATAGAAGGATTAGCATGCAGAGCGGCTGGCCTGGTGTCAAGTTCATTGGCGAGAGCCCACGTAGCCACGTGCTCGCCCCCGTGCACCAAGGTGACTGACTTTACCATACAACATTCATGACGACATGTATGGTGAGTAATTACACGTCTATGTAATGCCATGTCGGCTAATGACTTTTATAATCTCTAATCTTGTTAACCTAATAGGAACTCTCTTGTCTTGTCAGCAATCAAATTTTTTGCAAGTTTATTGTTTGTCTAAGAAAATAATTTAATCGTTGGTTTATTGTTTGCTGGTAACAAACTATTTTATGCTTTAAACATAAAAAGAAACTGAGCTTTGCAGACACAAAAAACTAGTACAATACTAATGTATCCACAGTTTGCTAGCTCAAATATAAAGGTAAATTGTTTTATCAATTTTCTAGCCGTAATTTTAGAACATGCTACCAATAGATGAACATTTTCAGAAATTCACAAAAGCGCGATTCAAATTAGTGAGGTGACGATGCAAGCTAGGAGCTGTTTTAGAGCTTTCCCCAGTACCGAAATCAATGATTCATCGATCAATAATTGAACAAAGCGCATTAGTGAGGCGATCGCTGAACGTCCACTTCGCCGGTGAGTAAACACTGCGCGGTGAACACGAAGGCGTAATCCGTAGGGCGGCACTTAGCGCGCGCCACAAGCTCCGCACTCTAATTGCACACCAACTAATCTGTTTGCGTTTCTAACGCATCGAATTACCTATTCCGCACTAGATTTTGACAGTCAATTTCGAAAGTACTCAATTAGAAGCTTTAAGACTAAAGTAACACTTCGCTTCATAAAAATAATAACACCAGACGTGCGTGTCGTTACCTGACAGAATTTACAGCGTATAAATTGCAAATGAAATGAAGTTCAGAATTACCATTATCGTTTGATGCGCTTGATAACGTCATATTCAAGCGCATTGCGCCCGCGCATCTGCAATCTTCACGGCTCGGACATTGCACCTATGACATCATCGGTATATGCTCTAAAAAAATATGGATCTGGATTGATGTTTCATAAAATACTCTGTCCTGAGTTTAAGACCAATTTCGTTATAAGTTTCAAATTTATTTAAAACAATGACTACAGTAAATAAATAAATAAATAAACAGTCAAAGGCGCAGAGGCAGGCCAAAGCTGCGGTGGTTGAGTGTCATAAAGAAAAACATGAAACCTGTGAACTCGAAGATGATGATGTCCTGGATAGAGCGTAAGTGAAAGAAGAAGATACGGAAAGCGGACCCCGTCACATGACGGGATAAACGCTAAGAAGAAGAAGAAGAAGAAGCAGAAGAATGACTACAGTAAATACTATATCATAAGAACAAACCAGATTAACTTGCGAATACCAAAAAACAAAAAAGTCTCTGTTTAAAACGTTTCATCTAACATTGCAAAAAATCTGAAGCTATTATGTAAATACCATACCATCGATGCTGAAAATGTAACGGACGATGTTAATCTACCAAAGTCTAATGGAGCGAATAAATATACAAATCATAATACACTGAAGTCTGAAGGAGAAAACCCCAATAACCCGGAATTATCATTGACGACATAATATACAATACAATTTCTTCAATACAAGGAAAAAGTAAGGGGTACTTGTAAAAGTACAATACGTGCCCTACTCGGCTGAAGGTTCGACGAGTGTTCATATTGTTGATTTCTTCGTGTCGAGTTGAAGGGTTCGTTTCTTAAAAGGTACACATTCGATTTCACATATAGCCAATATTTAATTTAGAATGACACCAAAAGTTTCAGCTAACTCTGAACAGTATAATTGATTACGAATAAACGATTGTACAAAGTACAGATCTTTAATTTTGTACGAACAAGCTGTGCATAGGACTTATTCTTAAATGAGCATCGCATTTGAAGTAGCTAAATATTGAACAAGCGCTTTAAAGCAAAATACTAACAACAGTTCGTTAAAATAATGTAAATATTTCCGTAAGACTGTCTCGGGAAACAAGAGGCTAGTATAACTAGTGTTGATTCACAAACGATTGAATTCGTAGTGCTTCATACTGCCTCGACGAAGGCAGCGTCTTACTCACCAATCTTTTGTTGAATCACACATAAAATAATGGAACATTTATCTAAAATTGCATTTAGAGAGAACAAAGAAATGTTATTTTAAACGGTTTTATGGATGCCTGTGACCAATAAGCATATAGTACCACAAAATAGTAGGTAGGTAGATGCTTTAAAACAAAAACTCGACATTATAGAAGACAATTTTGTAGTGTGATTGTGATACAGCCAAATGTTTCTCGACGTTAGAATATTGGGTTCAAGGCGGATATTTCGATTTGATGAAGATACATGGGCAATTGTTATGCCATGGCATGAATCCCGTCTGCAAATTTTAAAATGGCATTGTGTGTAATGTTGCGTATCGCCTGACAATGTATCTGTAAATATTTATTGATAGAATTATTCCTCAAGTTGCTAAGCTCCCGCACTTAGTACTGATTCTGAACGCGAGGACGAAATTACACGCTGAGTAATCGGGTGAGTCTGCTGTTCGTCTCGCTTGATGATTTCGTTTTATGGGAGCTATTTTTTGTTCATGTTCGAATGACTGATTTTCTATTTAAGTACCCAAGTAATTTGTATTTGTTTCAAGGCATGTACACACGGACCATATTGAAAATACCACATGAGCAACGCTCCATTAACCTTGTTGTATTGTGCTACAGAGTTCAATCCGTTTTAAGAAGCAAAATATCTTAAGAATCTTAAGAAAATATCATGTACATACACACCTACAAGGATCCTAAAATAATACTAGGAAAATATTTGAACTGACGAGTTGCATCGCGCATCTCTTGGCCTTCGACTCACTTATAGCCAAAAGTGTGACTCACGAGGATTATTGCAACATAGTCCGATGTACTGCTATGGACGTCCAGTAGCTTTGCTCGGAAACGTGTCTGTAAATACAATAATCACATCATTTTAGACTGATGTTTTGATCATGACTTATGTATTTGGAAGGAAGGAACTATAATGAACGAATGCAATTGCCAAGAATACGTTAAACTTTCTCTTGGCATTATAATACATAAGCAAGTGTTTTGAATGGGGAATGACTTTTACATTAGATAAATTAGAGGCAGCTAACAATGGCGACCGCTAACTAGAAAGTGAATCGAGCTGGTGCCGAGAATGGTCTTTCCGATCGTATCGATCTTGGGTTCGTTACCCCGTTCATTATTCTCTCAATCACAATAAGACCATTTTACTTTAAGTCAAGATGTTAATATCTCACACTATAAAAGTGTGGATGCATCCACGCTAGTAAAATTTAAATGAAATGATTAGCGAAAAAATAATGAATTCAAAAGGTGGATCAGATATAAATCTGATCCAACCTTTTACATTTCCCAAAATAAAAGAGGTCAACGTTCACATTCCGGATACTGTCTTTTAATTCAAAGACTTCTTCTTTCATGGCTTTTGCCGCAACATGCAATAAATTAGCCCTTTACGGAAAAATGGACATCTGCTCCTCTGGAAAAAATCCCTCCTTGGAAGTAAAAGGACAAAATTTACGATCCGTGTAACCGTGGGTAGACGGACCTCGCCCACGAGCCGCATGCAAATGGCTCCATTGGAGCGGAGTAGCGTGGTGCTACTACCACCAACCAAGATTAAAATCGAAACACCTTGCGACCCCTGGCATGACCACTCAACGCTGACTCCCGCGGCAATCCTTTCGCGAACCTGTATAATTTTGCCCGTGTAATCTACTTATGCGCTCCACAATAGCGTGTATCGTCATCATCTCTTAAATACAATATGGTATGTAATGTAATTTAGCTTTTCACTTGCCCTTGGATATCATAACAAACCAAAACTACACGAATGCTCTTAACACCCGATTAAGTAATGGAAATAGAAATGTGCATGCACTAAATCTGTTAGTTATTAATACACGGGCGAAGCTTAGTGAATTCGAAATGTTCTAATTTAAATCTAAAACGGCGTTTCTGATTCAACGCGACGAATGATGTCCAAATATAGAATTATTCACTGCACCCCACATTAGTGTACCTGTCTCGGTGTATCGGAGTTAGATGAGCATTATTTGCTACCAATTCTAAATCCAACGGAATTCAACATAAACTCAAATATTATGTTTTATGATTCACATGACATATGCGGATAGGTACTAAATTAACTTCTCGTTGAATAATAAAATGAAGCAAATCAATAGCAGGAAAATAAATGTTTCGTCGGCTTTTTCCTATTGGGTTACATAACAATATATAAAACTGAAATAACCTAAGTAATAATGTCCTATGTTTGATATTGCTGTACTAAATACAACTAGGTACGTATATCAAGGAATTGCATGAAAGAAATAAAAGCTGTAGTCCTGCCCACGCAGCAGACTTTAGGCGCCACTACATGACATAGTTCCTCGTTATACGTAGTCATACAACTTGGATTGTTGTTGCGGATATACTCATCTTAATGTAAATTAGTATTATTCACAGGAAACGCGTTACCATGCATGCTTCATGAAATTGCTCTAGGTAGGTTCTAAATTACTACATGCGTTGCATATGTAATCTTTACCAGCTTATTACAATCGATATTGCTGCCTTGACAAGTGTTGTACGACGTTTACTAGACTAGAACCAAGGAATTCAACTTCACCTTGCAATATAAACCGAGCTGAAATATCAAGTTTCTAAACATGAATCTTTTAGTGCAATGCAAAATAATTACGTTGCAACACATCGTTTGCATTATAACGTGTTTACTGCAGCAGGTTGGAAAATACATGCCCCTTATACTGTTGAATTTTGAAGGTATAAAAAACTTTTGTTATTTCTGTAATAAAACATAAGGTCTTTAATGTCCATTGCAGTGATTCATCTGAGAAGATAAGTCATCCTTTAATAAATACGGTTGCCATAAAAACGATGGAATTCATGTAACCTGAATATCGAAACTAGGGCATTTCCCTCTTCAATTTCCTATTAATTTTATCCCCAATGCTATTTCAAAGCGGTGTTTAAAAGGATCTGATAAACTCAAACGAGTAAGCCTCGTGGCTTACTTAACGTCAGATGTAGCAATTGTATACTTGTTTTATATCATAGTGTGTATTAGTTTGAAGTGGAAAGTGGAGCAGCATTGCACTTTCTCTTGCCAGAAAGCCAAGTGCTGCGCATAAGCCGTGCAAATCACATTGTGCTTCTACCAACAGAACAATGTGTGACCATCTGACTACTCTTTATCCTTTTAAGCTGTCATATTATCTAATCAGCAGAACATGACCGAAATTTGTCATGCAGCTAGCGATGGACTTAACAAACGGTGCTAAAACTAATGAATACGTACATCTCAGACACAGTTAGGTTTGACGGCACAAAATGAAAAACAAAAAAATAAATGTAGAACGAGCGGTATTGTGTGTTTTGAGTTTACTGACATGCAATCAAAAGCGGAGAAGTTAACGCGGTTGCAAAACTACTGCCTTACTTGTTACGTGTCCAACCTAAATGTCTGTGTGCAGGGTACTCGTACATGTGCAAATGAAGTAATACTGTGACTACACATCGGGTTACGTAACCAGTATAAATAAACACTGCAAGTTTTAACAAATCGATATTGTACATACTTGTATACAGTCTAGCACGTGACTGCTAAATTAAGCTGAACAAACATGTAAACGCAGTGTCACAGTAGCGATATTACTGTGTTTTTTTTAAATAAACTTCATAGTTGCATTTGTAGTAAAAAGTTTTAAAGTACACATGTTGTGTATATAATTTAAATTAGTCTAAAAAATTAATTATATACTCAACTTTACCATAATAAAATTAATAAATAATTAACGTACAATTAAAAACATGTAATTGGTTTTCCTTTTAAAATTAAATGTTATGTAAGAGTTTTATAACGTCGCGGATTAAACAGACGGAGTGTATGAAATGCACAGAGTTGGCGGGCGATTGTGGCCACGAGGCGGGGGCGGCGAAACCGGCGCTCAAACCAGTTTGCGAAAGAGCCCTTCTGTCGAAGTCGGTCGCCATGCCGCCGCACGCCGAGGGCCGGTGCATTAGCCGGGTCATCTGCTTATGCACCGCATTAAAATCACGATTTCATAAGTTTCAACGCAATGCTATGGACTAACCCGTAATAAAGCCGTAAATATACTCAGTACTCATCGTCTCTTGGTATTTGTGTCGGATTATAGTGGAAAAGCAATCTTTCGTTTGACGGCAGCAACAAATTGCAGCAATGCTCTAAAATAAGATATCTAGATCCGTCTGCATATTTTACAATATAATACAAAAATACACATCCGCAATCTTCTATTATTTACAGAGCTTTATCTGAAATTGCAAACAATGACGTCTGCGGGTCAATGCATAATACAGTCCCAGCAGCGACTCAATGGTTGCCGGGACAAACTTGGAAACATTTCTATGGAAGCATACTAAACCGTACAGAAAGATATTCAAAGGATGAACAGGCGGGGAATTTAAGCAATTAACATTTTCTGAAATGTTAGTGCATTATCATTAGTGTACATGTATAGTAGTGTACACAAGAGTATTGCGAGTCCGAATGTGGCAGGCTCATGGCATTATTTCACAACGCAACCAGTTTTGTGCATGCGATGTGGCGCGCAGCAAAGCAGTCTTATTGCTTCATTTGTTATGATGCCGGTGTTTTATGTTGCAGGAAATGAGCTCATACTGTCGGTGAGATGTTTTTCCAGTTTTAATCCGGTATGGTAATAGAAAAATAAGACATTCAAGCATTCTTCACCACATTGAAAGCGAAATTAAAAATGATAAGCGCTGAAGCTCACCAAAGCTTTTAATTAATTCACATTATTAATAACAGTTCTTTTGTTGCTGGCATAAAGGAAATGGGAGAGAGCCGTTTAATTCCTAAAAACACAAATGTGCATCATTGTATTACGAGTAATGGAACGCGAGTTAAACTGTTATTAGTCCTTTATTGTTCAATGTCCATTCGTTTTAAATTTATTTCGTAGTAAAGGTCGCTTTAATAGGCCATTTAACAATGTCTTAAATCTGAACTATTTTTTCTAGTACCTACATATAGACACTATTCGTCATCGTCATAACGATTTTTTTTTTCATTTAACAATAAACACTATACCACAATTATTAAATTATTTCATAAGCTATTTACAACACAAAATTATACTTGATATGCATGAAATCGTTTTAAAGGATAAATCCACTTCCTTGTCACGTGTCTTATAATAAAATCAAAAACTTTAACAAGAACAGATCGCTTGGATATGTCTGAATAACGTCTAGGTACTTTCGAAGTGGTCATTGGCGGACACGGCGTTATAATATCACTGAATCACCTTGCGTGGGTCAAGGTGGTGTGCGAAGTGAATGTAAAATTGTGATTGTTATCTGCACTTATCCAATGTGTCGTTGCAGGCCTGCAGGCTGCAGGGGCGGAGGGGCAGCGATCATTTTCAAATGTACAGGTTTTTATATTCTTCACTGCGATTTATCACGTGACCTTTTTAAAATAGACTGGTATAATACAAAACGGTACACAATGTGTTATTCTAAAAACAAGTTTCAGTATTATGTAAATATTGACCATATAAAATCTGCGTAGGTGTCTGGCATTGAATTTTAAAAGTTGATTTTTTAATCGCAGCTCTTGTCACTGTTTGAATCTTAGGACAAAGCAAATATCTATTATGTAACAACAGGACAGTCTAGACTCTGAAATGTATGTACATGAAAATGTATGACGGGTAGGATGCTTGATGAATGCAGATGTCTATTAAAGCTCTTTGAACAGTCTAGTGTCACGGTAGCTACAAAATCTCATTACTTGTGTACATAGGTACGCTTTCAAGAAATCTTGATAAGCCGAGTCTCAGATTCACGAGCAAACGACCGCACTCTGCTCGAATAAAGTGACGTAAAGACTGACGCGATCAAGTTAAGCACAAAGCAAGCCACAATCGGAACTGGAGCAATCAAGATACACAAACGCGTACACAGTACACAAACAATGCTTAATTTAACAAACTTCATGAAAGGATACAATGAGTCAGTCAAATATTTACTTTTAACTTGTAATTGGGGCCGACGGTTAACAGTCATTATAGTTATTTATGTTATACAGTTAAGTAAATAATTTACCCAACTAATTACGAAATCTTCGAAGTAATAAATCAATGTCATTGTGCAAATTTTAAAATGGTACTACAAAATGAAAAGTGGTGCACTATTTGATACAATCAGGATTCCTAGAAAGAACCATTAGTAAAGTTATTGTGCTTTTTCAAACTCCCATCATTAAGGCACGGTAAAGATATGGACAGTATGGAAACTAAGCCTGTTTGCGGACATAACTACCTACGCTCCGTTGAAGCAATAGGGTTGTCACTTTTAATGATATTGGTGTTGTTTTTTTTTTTTACTTTTTTGTTCTGTAGTGATCAATGATCGAATTTAATTAACTACCTAACTAGCTTACAATACAATTTAAATAGCTAATTTCATGGCTTTGGTTAATCTCAGCAAAAAACGATAGTTTGAACACGAAAAACATATAATAGTTACACAACAACTTGTTATTACTAAATTATAGCTTCATATTAGATCTGTAACTTTTATAATTACGGTGGCGTAACCTTTGCAAGTTTTGGCGGGAGTAAGCGAGCCGATTTTGGACGAAAATGTTTCGGGCGTTAGTTGGAGCGGGCGCGCGGTTGTCGCCGCACCACCTCGCGCGCGATGGCGCGCAGACAAGGCTCAAGGACTTTTTACACAAATACATAATTATCAAACAAATAAACTACTGCTTAAAATAATCTTCCAATTGATTAAGTAATTGTTGTTATTGTATTTACACTTAGTTTTAGCTGTTCTTTATTCTTAAACTGAGTTTTTTAAATTAAAAGTCTTTAGATAACTACCTAAACAGCTGGAGTAGGTATAATAATTAAAACCCATTACATAAAAAATACCTATTGTTCATTTATATCTACAAATTATTAACAGAAAAATATTTTCGTCTGCTACGGCCCGTTCGAAATTCTTTGTTTATTTATTATTAAATTTTGACTGCAGTATCGTTTTAAGTACCCTCAAATACCATGAATATGACACCCATGACGAAAAAAATGATACCTGTTGCAGCCGCCATCTTGGATTCACGTTTTGACTGCAGTATCGTTTTTAGCACCCTCAAATACCATGAAAATGACACCCATGACGAAAAAAATGATACCTGTTGCAGCCGCCATCTTGGATTCACGTTTTGACTGCAGTATCGTTTTTAGCGCCCTCAAATACCATGAAAATGACACCCATGACGAAAAAAATGATACCTGTTGCAGCCGCCATCTTGGATTCACGTTTTGACTGCACTATCGTTTTTAGCACCCTCAAATACCATGAAAATGACACCCATGACGAAAAAAATGATACCTGATGCAGCCGCCATCTTGGATTCACGTTTTGACTGCACTATCGTTTAAAGCACCCTCAAATACCATGAAAATGACACCCATGACGAAAAAATGATACCTGTTGCAGCCGCCATCTTGGATTCACGTTTTGACTGCAGTATCGTTTTTAGCACCCTCAAATAACATGAAAATGACACCCATGACGAAAAAAATTATACCTGTTGCAGCCGCCATCTTGGATTCACGTTTTGACTGCACTATCGTTTTTAGCACCCTCAAATACCATGAAAATGACACCCATAACGAAAAAAATGATACCTGATGCAGCCGCCATCTTGGATTCACGTTTTGACTGCACTATCGTTTAAAGCACCCTCAAATACCATGAAAATGACACCCATGACGAAAAAAATGATACCTGTTACAGGCGCCATCTTGGATTTACGTTTTGACTGCACTATCGTTTTTAGCACCCTCGAATATCTTGAAAATGGGTGATGGGTGTCCTATGACGAAAAAAATTATACGTATTTCGGCCGCCATCTTTGATTTACATTTTCTACAACTATTACACTATCGGCTTTAAATAACCTCATAACCGCCGCATCACAGTTAAAATATAATTAATTATGATCGCGGCCTTAAATCGAATAATAACGATAATAAGTATAACAATAACAATAAATAAATCGTTCGCTCGCGGCATTTTCGGAAAAAAAAAAATTAAACGCGACCACTCGTCTTGACACGCGTTACTGAGAGCACCGCGAGATCCCCCCGGAGCCTCGTCGGTGTGCATGTTTGTGTGAGTGAGCCGTTTCGAACGTTTTGTTCGTAGTTTCCGAACTGCTCTACATATATTTAAACTGTGATTAAGGTTAGGTTAGTGCATTAATTTTTTCATCAGATTTGCGGTCGGCCAATACTCTTTACCCCACTTACATCGCTGCAAAGAAATAATAGGTAGAGTGCTTTCCCCAACGACCCCTTGATAGGAAATTGACGATTTTACGTTGCGATATCGCGTTAAAATTAACCCTTCGACGGATATGACTCATTATGCGACTACCAGGAAATGTCATTAAATTTTCACGTTGGCGTTTTATGTTACCCACGCCGCTGGTTTCGCCACTCCATGCATATTTATCAAAATAATGTTGCCGATTGAAAAGCTGCATATAAACACGCACTGAATTGCAGACCGGTACCGGGGTCTACCGAATTGGATTTTACTGTTGTGGTTTCGACGGTGTACATTTGCACAGCGATCCAAGTTGCATTTCGGAGGGCGTTCGTTGTCCGGTAGTTATTAGCAAACGCACCCTTTGCGAAGGGTTAGAACGAGTTCTGCGAATCGTGCTATGTGCGGCGGTGACTCAGGCTGCGGCGGCGACGGGAAAATACCGATCGCCCACTCGATAACCACTTTCGATACAGCACGATTGCATTACTTGCACAATACTGAATCGAACGACCGGGCCAAATTACTTATTACAATGTTCGTGCGTATAAAAACTTGCCCAATAAAGCTGTTAATGACCAGAAGACTGTCATTTAACAGTTTTGCCTTTTAAGGATAGTAAAATTAGTAAAGAAAAATTTGAATAGGTACATATGTATAATTATTATGCGATTCTCCATAATGTTTATTGTCTTTCTCATCTGACAACTCTGAAAACTGTCTAGACTCGTGATCAAATAATATATACGTAGTCCATTTGTGTTGCAGGTACACAAACTAAGAGTTATGTGGTTTTGTGACAGTAAAAGTGAAATTAGAACTTTCTCTGGCTCGCGAAGCAGGAACAAACTAGCGTCGGTGGTGGCCAGGCCTCGGGAGAATAGCTAGCGGCACACGTCCACGCCAGGTGGCGCGCGATGCCCGCGAATTTACATAATTGGCAGAAAAAAAAACGTCAGCATACCATACAACAATTTTTTCATTGTGTGAGAGCTCCCAAGGGTCTGAATAAAACAGAGGCTCGGGACGGGCGAGTTGGCGCTAATTTTGCTCGACAGCGAATCGCCGGTCGAGCGATGACACAGTTGCTATACACATTACGTAGGTATTCGTACCTATATGACGAGGGCTTGCACATATATAATTTTTTTCAGTAATATAGACACATTCAACGCATAATAATATGTCGGTACACCTACTTGTGTTTATGGGTGAATGTTAGGTCAAGCGAATAGATGCCAGACTAAAGAGCACATGTGTTAGGCAGATGTCGAAGTCAGGGTGACTATGAGACCATTGAGGCGTTCCAAGTGCGCCAATTTGGCTCCAGTTAAATCCAATAACACGACCATCTATTTATAAGAATATTGTAATTGATTAATGACATTTGAAGAAATCTGGAACATGTTGTAGGTATCTACTATATAACTTAATATTGTTTTAAAGACTGTTTTTAACCGACTTCCCAAAAAGGAGGAGGTTCTCAATTCGGCCGGTATGTTTTTTTTTTCTAATAGGCAGTTGAGGTTCCCGTCTTATAGCAGATTAAGCGGTTAGTTTTCTTGTTTAATAAAAGTGCAGGAAAATGTTTCCTCCTTGCTTTGATTCAAAAAGTCCTTGTTGGTAACGAAGCAAATAGGCGCTCAAGGACTGAATAACAAACTTTTCTCATCCAATTTGTCGCACCTCATACTTTTATTCCCGGGAATGTACCTTTCAGCCTTATTACTCTGCAATATAGACCGAAAAGTAAGAAAATTGCTTGATCCGTAGCATTGTAAAAGTCGCCCGCTCTCGTAAAACTCCCACATATTTCACGACAAATAAACTTCTCATCCTATGAAATTTTCTTCTCGGGAGCAGTTCACTGCAGGTAATATTTCAAAACATGTGTCATTCATAACTTTCGCCTTCGCAATGTCTGTCGATGGAGCTCGGGCGAAAAGGTCTCAATAATAAATTTTTCGTGAGCCCGCTCCGTTATCCCCGCGAGCGAGCCCAGGTACGTTTTACGGCCGCACAAGGGAAAATAAACGAAAAATAAAATAAAAGTCAAAATGGTCGACATAAAACTATTTGCCCGAATATACCACGCACAAGTTCTGAAAACGTGAAAGGATTGAGATTGTTCATGTTGTAACAGTAAATTAGAGTACCGCTTCTTCGAATTTATTATTGTTTAAAATAAAACCTGGTATAACTTACTCATTCTAAGTATAAAGCTCTGTCAGTAGCTTCTGAAGATTCGGTATTTAATTGCTATTTATTATTTGATGCTATAAATATCAACAATTGTAATTTAACAGCCAAAACGCAAATCTTAATTTGATAGCTTATCTCAAAGTTGTAACGGCGTGGTTGGAACTAAGTTAGTGATTTATAGTATCGTTAAAGCATTAGAGAGTTTTATGGTACATACGGACATTACAGCGACAACAATGAGACTGCTACCTCATAAAATACTAAACAACTTTTGTAACTACCCCGTTGTCGTCGGTCGTATGAAATTTCAATCACGTCACAATACGACCACTGGGTTATTACGTACTCAGTTACGGATATAATGTAGCTATTCAAAGATTATTCTAACCATTGTAACATTGGCAATAAGTTACTATTATACGTTACGGACTTCATCAAACTCAAATACAAAGGGGAAGGAAGGAATTGAATATCCACACGCTTTAGTGTTCTGTATGAATTTCTTATCTGATACTTCATGGCTTGGAAACAGAAATCGAACTTGATCATTGGTCAATATTCGTGTTAACTGATTGATAAATAACACACTTCATGAAGTTTAGCGGCTATCAAGCCTGAATGTTGCAAAAAAACTTAAATTATTTCAAGAACACGTGTGTAATTTCCAACGAACAGCATACAGTTAAGTAATTTGTTTAAAGAAAACTTCCCGTAGTTGTAATAATACGCGTTAAACAAGCTCATGTAATATAATAAGGAAAGAGTTTGCGTAATACACATAGTAAGTATATAAATAACTATTAGATAACGGTGTCTAGCATATTATTTAATGCAAATGCGGATCGGTATAATACAT
Source organism: Helicoverpa assulta (assembly GCA_963856015.1). Classification (NCBI taxonomy): domain Eukaryota; kingdom Metazoa; phylum Arthropoda; class Insecta; order Lepidoptera; family Noctuidae; genus Helicoverpa; species Helicoverpa assulta. The sequence goes on from CAWLCW010000008.1 coordinate 5,922,749, forward strand.
GATGTATTGTGCAGCAATTATAATTACAATACTAGTGTTCTTGTGTTGAATACTAATCACCTGAGTGTATGGAGCTAGTTGTGTCAATAAACAAAATTACATTATGTAACCTAAGCAGGATAGAGGGTGAGTATGTGGTAAATAGGGAACCATTTGACTTGGCGGCATATTGGGCTGACAAAGTGTAGTCTCACTATAAGACATGTCATCGACACGAAAGAAGAAGAAGGGAACCATTTCGGTGGGAAGCTGATAAACATACGTACATGGTAGTTTCTGGGGAGCCAGGAGGAAAAAACTGAAATATGTTTTATTTACTGATAAAAATGGGCTATTTCATACGATTGCCTACGTTTGCGTGTCTGCCACAACTGTTAGTCTAGGTTACACTAACACCAGGCATGGTGTACCTATCCTGCGTTTTTAAATAAAGAAGAGAATGCCATGGTGGTAAAAAAGAAAGTCGATATACCTATTTATCATAAAAGATCGCATTAAGTGTTGCTTGCAAAATTGCGGCAACATGTAATGGAGAAAATAGATCTGTTCCGAATTAGGACAGGGAGAAGGGGGCGTTAAGTAGATGCTGTAAACAAAGTTTTAGTTACAAATAAATTTCAGCAATAGCGTGTAGTGTCGCGTGATGAAGCGCATTACGGCGTCGGGCACGTCACGGCGAGCTCCGTCGGCCGACCCGCTTCGCACGTGATAAACTGCCTCATATTGCCCACCCGTTTTCCACTTACAAGCACTGTGTCAACACGCATTAACAAACATAAATAATAAATAATACATTCAATATTAAATCTGCTCGTCAATCGAGCTCACAGTAATAGTACGGCTCCAACTACAGTATGATGCTATTTAAGCCCGGCATTAATCTGTCAGTCCCAAGTCCAAATATAAACTCGAGTATTGTCACTGACATTTATCATTTTTTCGTTAACTGTATCGCGGATTTTGTTATGGTTGAAAATAATATTTAGAACTAGTATTTTGTTGGTTTGGAATTTTTAAAAACTGTAGTTTTAAGAAGTTTAGTAACAAACTTAGTCATGTTCTTTGTATTTGTACGGTACAAGTTTTAAGTTAGTACTAAGTCACATGTGAATTAACTGATTAAAATCATATGTACTCGATACTTTTGTATCCATACCGCACCAACATAAATCCATATTTTTAAAAATCAGTATGAAACAGACAACCAACTTCAGACTTTGAACATATTTGTAGCGACTAGACACAGTCAACAACCTTGACTATAAAAATGTTTATATAACAAAAAGATAACATAAAAAATGTTAGTATTAAAGTTAAAACCAGCAGAGTTGTTGAAACCGGTGGACTTCAGTAACATTGTGAATTTCGTCATTTGTTATTTTTTTTACAGGATATAGCTAGAGATTTTTCATAAAATTTATAATTCGTCAATCAATTGTCATACATTTATTATTTGTATACTTCCTGAATTGTACAAATTGAATGAAGTGTGAACAACGAATCCAAAACTCGAAGTTGAATATGCATTGATTCACTTTAGTAAACATTGTTTAACAGCAATGCGTAAGAAGGGTTGATTTAATTTGATTTCGAATGGGATTCGTACTTGCGGACTCCACCTCAAACGGCGTCCTCGGAATGAACGTCTGTCTGTTTATCCCATGTCACAACATTTTACGTAATGATTACTGGGACCCGAGTCCCTTCAGAGACAGTACCATTGTTCTCATTTCACAATTTATTGTAATTTGTACGCGGTTCAGGCTTTTACACGCGCTTTGCCACCCATGATAATTTGTTTTACTTTTAATTTAACAGGTGCCTGCTATTTGTGTTAATTATCTCCTGATTTATACTAATTGGTGTGTTATTAGAGGAATACAATTATTGTGGAGCTTAACATATAAGTTATCAATGCTAGTCCATTTGGATTGTGTACGGCATTGCAATTGTAGACTATATGCGACGTTGAATAGTGTCGGTGTCGGAGGGCAGGTCGGAAACTCGCTGGCGCTCCACTGAAAGCAGGCAGACGTCAGCGCGCCGTGAGTGACACGTCCTTCCGCCACAGAGCTTTCTATACGTAGCTACCGCCACTATCCAGTTACGCCATGTTTGCGCTTCAGCCTGTCAAACAACTGTAAAAATCTGCTTCAATCCCGTGCAAACAAAATGTAACCAAGTCAATAGTATTATTCGTTTTTTCTCCTGTGACTCCTTATCCTTATTAAGCGAAATACAATATTATAGCTATATTAGACGTTACCCGTATAAAATGAAAGTCGTGTCGCGAGTCCTACGCTCTAATAAATATGGAGCTCGAATGCGACCCTAATCGGGAAGGCAAAATGGCAACAATGCAAACAGGCGTGGTATCAAATTGTCGAGCATGCAAACACATTAAAGGGCGCCGAGTAAACGACGCTTAATGATTAATATGATTATCTATACATTGGTGCGTAAAAAAGAAACATGGTGAACGTAAATAAATGAGATATATTTCATTGTTCTTTGTTTTAGGCGGGCCGAGCGGCAGCTGGACGGCGGGAAATGTCGCTTATCTGACGCCGCACCTTTTGTCGGTAGGCGTTGACCCAATTCAAGTGGCACTCTGCCGCGGCAGCGGTGTCAACAGCGTCTTCATTCAGATTTGGAACCGAATATAACGGTCTGATTGATTGGAATTATAATTATAGTTTTCGAGCGTAGGTAATATGAAAAATGGGTATGGAGAAAAGAAAATTCTTGGGATATAAGTACGGAAATTGTGTATTTAGACTCGATTTTATATATGAGGAATGTTTCGTTTCTATAATAGAAGAACTCTACACTCGTGAATTGTAGCTTTCCTTGCTTAATTGCACTAAACGCCACGTCAATTTGCGGCAGTAGCCAAAAGGTTGGTATTGTGCGCATTTGCAAACGCTAAGGCACATTCACGCGATTAAAACGGCAAGTTTCTGCCGAGGCCGATCGCCGGCGCGATAGGTCGCGGGGTCAAAAATAGCGAGGGCCGTACCTGGTGCCACCCCGCGCCGTTCAATGTCAACTTTCAATCACGGCGGGCGGAAGGAAGAGGCCGAGCTCGTGGGCTGATGCCGCGCGGGCCCCGCACTCCACCGCAATTATTGCTTTGCCCTTTTTATGGCGACACCGTGCCTCCCTTGTCTCCTCAACGTTTACATTCCGTCAAGTTAAGCCTCTTGCTGTCGAGTGCCAACTGTCAAAGTACTGACACCTACACTATTAACCGCGGTTAACAATAACGGTCCTAACTCCAATGAACAAATTGCGGTCAATGTTGCCACAAATTATTATCCAATTTATTGTTTGGGCCATAATGTTTACACAACTTTATTTCGAAGCTAAAAGCACAAAAAACAGCAATAGTGTTCTAAAAGTTTTAAATTAAGACGAAAATAAAATTAATCACAGACTACTTGATAGATTGCTTTTATTGATGTTGTGATTTGAAGTTGAAATTATTAACTGGAAAATAAATAAACCTTTATATAACTTTTTGCTCCAACCTTTTTGTCCTCTTTGTTTACATAGCTGCGAGCAAAGCCTCTCCGTGCCAACAGTCGCTTTGTCAAGCGTCGAGTGACATTAGCTCGACCCATTGTCAGATAATTTGGAAACCAAATAAAATAATTCCTAGCTCTGTGTATTTCCGTAAAAGACTGAATTACATGAATAATAGAATTCGAGCTGTCACCTTATGAACCTGAAATCTATGGTGTCTGATACACTGACTCATTTCACTCATCATGAAATCTTAGTAACTAGAGCCCGCGAAGCGCTTACTAATACGGGACTTTGCGAAGTTGAACCCTTTTGAGGGTGACAAAGTGTGTAACTGCAAAATAATCAATATTTAAAGTATGTCAAATATAGTTGATTATTTTTCTAAGACAACTCGCAAATGATTATACCATAGACTTATGGATGGTGTAAGCTTGTAAGGAACTCTAAACCCACAAAACATGTAATAAATCTGCTGTACTAGTAAGAGTTACATACATGCTTTAAGGAACATCTTCATCAATATGTCAATTAGTGTTCACAATGAGTGGACCAGCACAGGTGTCTCATGGCCAAGCCGTTTGCCAGCCCATTAAGCAAATAACGAGTCCGCAGGATAAACTTGGAGGCAGTAAAGTTTATTAATGGCTCGATTACAAGCTCGACCCGAGGTGGAAAGAAGTGCTATCAATCAGTCAGGTGCGCGACGGTAGAGGCACCTACCCCCTCAGTAACGCTAATAACAAAATTCCGACGCCCCTGTTTGTTGCTCCAGAAAGGGGTGAAGATGAATATCCTAAGCGCTAGATCGGTTGGTTTCTATTGCGATAGCGACGAATTCTTATGAATTCGTAATAATGTAGAGGAAGGAGACAATGCTTGTATGAAAGGAGAAATGTAAAAGAAACTAAGGTCAGGATTACCTTAGTGATGCTGAGTCATACTCTTTCAAAATCTGTGCCACTAGGAAGTGAGCAGAAGTAGATAATGTTGATATTGTTTGTAATAGATACAACGACATACGTAAAGTGGTGGCTGAGCGGCCAAACTACAGAGGCAGTAGAGCGCGGCTCGCCGCTGTCCGAATGGCTCAATTACAGTTAATTCGCAGCGCACACACATTCAGAGCGAGGTGCATGCATGTGCAGCGTCGGCATTAATGTATGTAAATGCATGCGACCGGCCGCGGCCGCCCGCCGACGCTCACAATATTGCGACATTAAACGGAATATGGCCGACGAGACGGACATTTTCGACAAAAGTCGACATTTGCAAACGTTATTCAGCTACTCATCTGTATTTAACAGCGTTTCCGAATATCTACGTCATCATTAGCCGCCATGTTTAAAGGATCAGATTTTACAGTTTCCATACATTTAAAAATATCTATAGGTTGGGCTGATTGACTTTCAATGTTTGTTTGCTTGAAAGCGCTAATCTCAGGAACCACTACATAGTCCGAAAGAGAAAAATGGTTCCCTAATTACGAAGACATCGCTGTCCGTCCGTCTGTCACCAGATCGTATCTCACAATCTCAAGTCTTACTATATGTTACAATAGCCGTTTGTCCGCAGTTTCACCCGAGGTACCGGGATAATATATATAGCCTATGTTACTCGAGAAGAGTTCAGCTTTCGAATAGTGAGATTTTTTTTCAAATCGGTCAGTATTTTCGGAGCCTTTAGGATCCAAACAAATGGTTCAATATATTTAAACTATTAATTATAGGTAAGTACAAAGTATTGTTTAAATATCTTGTCATGTAGCCTAGCACCAAAATAAATCTGTTAATAAATTGAGGAAAAGTTGCATACCCATCTACATCAACATACCTACCTACTAGGTATTATTTTGTCAACGAGATCTGTTATCCTCAATTAATGATGATTTGTAAAATATGTTCGAAATTATTGTTATCACTACATAGTATAAAACAAAGTCCCTTTGTACCTACGTTTAAATCTTCAAAACTACGCAACCAATTTTCATGCGGTTTTTTTAAATAGATTAAGTGACTAAAGAGGAAAGTTTATATGTGTAATAAAACATACGTTAAATAGTGGGGAAATGCTGTTATCCCGTGCGAAGCCGAAGCGGGTCGATAATTTAGACTAAAGTAAACTTACAGGAAACAACACAACAAATAATAATCGAAACATGCGCGTGAGTCGGCAAAAAACTAGGAGAGGGTCCAACTTTGACTAGTCAGAATAATGGATTCTGACTATTCAAGGCAGTAGGTAGTTTATTTTTTTAGTTTAATACCTAATTCGTTCTAAGACTAGTTCAGTTCTGAGATTTATTGAATTGATGGATCCATTTTATTAGTAACTTTTTAATTTTTTTTTTAGATTAGTCGTTTTTTCTACGTACATAATATTTTTTACTCCGTATTTACTCTTTGCTTACAAAGCAAATTCTTCAAATATTTATAGGTGCCAAAGGCTCTAAACGGGAATCAAAAGCTTATAAGAAATTTTATAGACAGGTAGGTACATACTTCATATTTAATTTACAATATATACTTCATAAGAATTTGGAAAATATTTAGATAGTAATATAAAAAGGTGAATTCGGTAGAGTATTTTGTGCTTGCAATTTCCACCAAGCAACGCCCCCTGTGGGAACTCGATGTCATTGTTTTATCAAGCAAGCATTGTCATGGTGATTCACTTTACAGTCAACATTTAACCGGATTATTGCATGTACTACACATTATTCAGTCATTTAAACATAATTTCATACAGTAGAGAGCTAGACAAGACAACAAATTCGCTTTAGAACAGTATTATCGAAAACCACATAGACACAATAATGTAGGAAATATGAAAGAACTCGAGTCATGTTTCGGTACCATCAATAAGGAACATTAAACGTAAAGTAGAATGATTGTACTGAATGGAGACTTTATGCCGACATTATATTCTTTTATAAAGACTCTTATCCAGCTCTACAATTCACATAAAAAGCTAAACGACTGAAATTGAGCATCGTACGTGATGTCAGAGAGGTTATGTTCGCGACAAACAAAAATATTAAGGCGTTTACCTCTTTCTTTCCGTTGTCCGGGGGCTGATACCACTGTAATATTGCACAGTTTCATTCACAAATACGTAATGATATAAATATTAGTTAAAAAATCGGTTTGCATCACAGAAATAACAAAATAAAACGGAAAACATTGAAAGCGGACAAGAAGCGCGACACGAAACGGCAAGCTAAGCAGCAGCTGACTACGAGCGACGACCTGCCGTAACTTTGCGTCGGCGTGCAGGGTTTGTTGATTTTGTATGAAATCGTTCGACCTCTATGGTGGAAGTTTAGGTTTATTCTAAAGTTATATCATTATTCTTTTTCAGTGTTAAGACCTTTTTTACATGTTTCAATAGTTTATATTTTTTTTCAATAAATATTTGTTTGTGAACTCTTTTGGCAAAGTATTCAAAATATTTTGAAAAGGTAAGTATCACGTTAATTTATTTCTTGGTCGGTTTATAATGTTTCTATCCTGAAACCATTAAAATAAAATAGAATATGGAATAGAAAATATCCTGCATCTCCTGCACGTTGTTGCAAGGTTAATCGTACGGATGCGCAACGTGGAGGAGTGGTGTGGGCGCGCACCGCGTCGTTGGTGTTGCCCTCTAGCGGGCGTATTGTGAATTATCGATTCTCCGCGCGCCGCCGCCGCCACCCGCCATTGGCTCTACTCGGTAATTGGTTTATGTAGCCCGTTCGTAACATGAATTCAAATTTAGCGCGCTGGGGCTCTCGAATGAACAGAGGCGAGTGTTTGTACAGGGGAAATTACCCGTTTCAGATAATAAAATCTAGTAAAATACTATTCAAAGTTTGTTTTACTCTCGACCTGATGTTTCAAACAAATAAAATATGCATGTATCCCGGCGGACCATAATTTTAATGCTGCAAACTAAATTAAACAGACCCATAGGACGGGAAAAATATGTTTGTCCTGAAATCGGGAAACTCTTTTAGTAAAAAATAAATTAATGGTATTGATACTGTTATTTTATTAATAATAACGACTGTTATTATTATTTGATGTACCTGCATTGGTAGATATACCTACTTTGTGTATTAAGGTACTTATTTAATTTTGGAATTTCAAGATCCATTTGGTTTTTGATTACTATTTTCAAGTAGGTACATATTTTCTAATCTATGTGGTTTGTTTTTTAAATTATATTGAAATCAAAGATTGAAACGTATACGTGCAGTGCGTCTGTTTTTTTTTATTATTTTTATTTTCAAGTCATTTTTAGCGTTTCGTAAAGTAAATAAGTATTTTTTGATTTTCCGAAACTTGTCTTTGGAAAAAAAAAATGCTAAGATTATATCCATACTGTGGTAGGCTGGTAAAAATGAATAAATGCCGAATGAATTACTTAGAGCAGGTTGATTTGTTAGGAGCGCGAGCGCCGCGTTCTGGCGCTAAATTGGGGGCGAGGTGGCAGGGAACAGATATTTATGCACATTAATAAGACCAGGGTACAGACGAAGCCTACGAGGCAGTAAGGAGGCTGTATTAAACTTATTATGTATCAATGTTCGGAACCGAATAACGGTTTTGTAAGATTCTTGGTAGAGAAAAATATAAGTTAGCAGACCGTAAGTACCTATAAATGTTGAGTAATTATTTTTCGTTATTAATATGTTCATGTAAAAATAATATAAGTATAGAGACGGCAATGTTAACTTATAAATAACAATGATTGCCTTGAAAGCTTGAAGAAAAACTATACACGAAGTCCACTATTTTCACATTGTGAGCATAGCACCTTGAGTGACATATTGGTTTGATTAGGTGCCTGTTGAACTTACTTGGTGACCTAATGTTTTTTAAGGTTCCTTACCCAAAGGGTAAAACGGGACCCTATTGTTTTCGATCCTCTGTCCGTCCGGCCGTCCGTCTGTCACCAGGCTGTATCTCATGAACCGTGATAGTTAGAGAGCTGAAATTTTCACAGATGATGTATTTTTGTTGCCGCTATGACAACAAAAATAAAACTGAAAACTAGAATTTTATTTATATTTTGGGGGGCTCCCATACAACAAATGTGATTTTTTTGTCCGTTTTATAAATAATGGTACGGAACCCATAGGGTCGGTTCATATCTGACGGAAAATGCGTCGAGCGTATCGTAAATGTATGATCGACGCACTAACGCATCATCGGTTAGGTGTGAATGATTGAATGTTTTACCGTATATTTGTCAGTCCTGGCGTTACGCGACCGATGATACGCGACGCATATTCCGTTAGATATGAACCGACCCTCAGTGCGCGAGTCCGACTCACACTTGGCCGGTTTTTTTTAAGATAAAACAAAAACCTAAGGAAAATTCTTAGCAAAAATATATCATTCGTTCAAAGAAATTACTGATTCAATACCTATACAATAACAGTTTCGAGAATAATTATGACAAAATGTCTATGATCTAATGCAAGCGGTGATGCAGTTTTGTGAGCTGAATATTGATCTTTATTTTGAAAGGCATACGGCACACATTTGAACTTTACTTTTAGCTGTTCAGCCTCAGCAGGAATTGTAAATACAAAAGCGTTTATTTAAGGATTATAGCTGTACCTTTAGAAATAAGTATGCAGTGTATTTACACCAACATTAGGCATGGTAAGGTGTAGTGAGAACCTTATAAGCTATGAATATACCTAATTAATGGATGATGTTGCGATTAGATTAAAGTGTTTTAGAAAGTAAAGGTAACTACAGATATACATGTTAATCATGTATGTCTGCCAGCCATAGAAATAATTTATATTCCTATCTGAACTTTTGCTTACCAAAACATGTAGCTACCTACACCATTTTTATCAACCAAGCAACAGACTGAACGCAGAGACTGCTCAATATCCCCAAATTCATAAAATTATCCATGACGTCAACATTATGCATCTTTAAGGGTACGTACGACAAAAGGTTTTGACTTTATTCAAATCTCTCAAATCAAAATCCGAAGCAATGTTTTCAAAAGGGGTGTATTGTAGGGGGACCGAACGTCAGCCGGTAGCTTGTAGACCATACATTTGTTTAAGATACAACACAAGACGCTTTGTTTCGCAAATCGCCCACGAATATTATATTCAAAAGAATAGTAGGCGGGTCAGGTATTTGCCACGTCCGGGAGACCTGTGGGCTGTGCCTTGTGCGCCAACTTTTTTAATAAATAGTGGAACTTCAGCGAGGACAATAAATAGAAAGAACTTCAATACTATTCAAGGAATTGCATTATGCCTTGCATACAATCTTTGAAAAACTGATTTTCTGCGCCTTTTCATTTAATAGACTGAATTCATTTAGATAAGTTACTTCATTGAATATTTACCTTAGGATTCTTTAAACCCGATCAGTGCGTTATTACGAAGAATACTTAAATGCATATAGGTACAATATGTAGATATGGAAAAGTTCGCTACTGTTATATAAACTAGATTATCACCTTACTTGCAAAATGCGTTTAGTTGAGGAAACATTATTTAAATGAAGAAATCCGGAGTGAAAAAGTTAGGGGAAGTCTCCGTGTTCGCATGCATCGCGTGCCCCGATACACGAGCGCGTATAAAACTTTTGCACTTTGCAAAATGCAAAAGAATTTCATAACATTCTCCATAGAGCCGCAGACATCTATTTTATACGGTCTCTTTTTTAAACAAATTAATAGTCCAAACGAAACATTCGCTACTCATCACTAATTCTGCAAACGGTGTCGTACGATCATTACAGCGAGACCGGAGTTTCGAGTTGCAGTTTTCGCGAATTAGAGCAAATAAGATAGAGGTAGTAAATTTATTTTGCCGGAGGGTACGTAGTTGTGAATTTTGCACGGGACGGTGCATTATGCGGCGCACGTAGCCCGCTGTCTGCACGCGGGCGCGGGAGCGGGCGCGATCGCTGCACAATATTCAGTCGGCACCCGCGCCGCCCACACGCTCTCGTTCTCTGCTATCACTGAGACTCATTTATTATTTAAAAGCTCGCTACACTGAAACAGTCGTAAGTGAGCCTGACTTCTCTGAGCGCTCCCTTTATGACAAATCGATACTAGACACCCACGATACGGGAAACTTGAGATAACAATTTGCAGACTATGATCAAACTCAGCTAAAAACTCCGACTGAAAATGTTTAATCCGAAAAGCAATCTCCAAAGAGGCAATAGGAAGAGGATTCCGTGCATATTTATTGCCGGTCTCTAAACCGTTTCTCGGGTAATTCGGTACAAGCAAAGCGACATTATTTTTGTAGTAATTTCAGCGAATGTCCTTTAAAATATTCAGAGTGCTGTAGCTGAGCCCATTAACGTGCCCGGGCGCAATTCGGAGCGGGGACTCGTCCGCAAATGGCGGCGATATCATTAACTTGACCCCCGCAACTATCCGTCGCCCCGCAAGTTTTTCCCAATATTACACAGGAGAGGTATTCGCGGCGAAGCGACACCATATTCATGCCGAAAGCCAACGGTATTTGTTCTCCTTTTTTCACTTAACATACCTATCTAGGTACCTCTGAAACTTTAGGCAAAATTAATTTACAGTGCGGGCAGTTCGTGGAAATTATAAGAATTTCTTATAATGAAAAGGATAGGGTCGATTGCTCTCTTAAATGCTTTTAATTAAAACAATGTTTTGGTCTATTACGTCAATAATCTTTTGAACTTACCGAATCAAAATTAATAATGGTTTACGAAAGCTTGCCCTTACAGAATATACTTACGCGTCGGGGAAGATTTTCACAAGGAAACGGAAACTTCCCCTGCCTCCCGTCTACACAAAATATGTGGTGCGATACGAAGATAGGTGTACGGAATTCCTAACTAAACTTGTGCGAGGGGATTTCTCAGCTAAAGAAATAACGGTGAAAACTCACTAGCTCGCGACCTCCGAGACTTCGATCAAAGAGTAAAGTGAAGATGCGATATGTATTTTTTTGCCCTTTTCTACTTCTTTTAGACTTTTATTTTGTTATGAATGTGCGACTTTGCATCGTAAGCGATTGATATGGAAGATTTGCTACGGGAATAATAGTTGCTGTTATTTAGTGCATCGTTTTTTATTTATTTATTTATTTAAAGGGACACCAACAGCTTCTGTGTACAAATTAACAAAGGGAGGTTTTAAGGAGTAAAAGGCTTACACAGTCGCCAATTACAGGTGAACCAACATTCACGTACTTAAGTGGTAACTTAAACTAGATAATCAAAACATGAAACAAACTATAAATATAACAAAATTAAATTATACAAAAAATCAATCAAAAAATGAAAAAAAAAAAAACTAATAAACATGGTAAGGAAAAACATGAGATCAAATTTTTGACTTAATCTTAAAAACTAGCAAAATTACAGAGAAAGTGGTTGCATAATACCCAAATTGACTAGACAGTGTGATAGATTAATCACTTTATCTGGATCTAATTCATAATAGCTGGTCAAAGTTAGCCAAAGTAATAAATATGGTATAATCGTCTGACTACTTACTAATTCTTAGAAACGGCTCAAGTTATTATCGGCTCTTTTTATGATAAATCATCAAATGATTCCTCCCACTGTGGGAGAGCAGCGTGAGGGACTCAGAGAGCGTGAGCGTGCAGCGTGAGGTCAGACTGGTAGTGTTGAACAACGCGCACCGCCGAGACGGGTCCGTGTCTCCCAGGAGACGGAAGGCCGATAAGGCACCCGAACCCATCGCACAGGCTCACGTCTACGGTGGCTGGGAGTCGTCTCTCGACCACACAGAAGGAGACGAAGGCATCTCAGTAAGTACCTCTCGCCCCGGACCTTGGCTTGAACCAGGGCCGGGTGCGAGAGGTCGCCACTGCCGACTGCCTCGACGAGGAAACGGCGGTGCCCTTCCCGGGCAGGGCACACTCCGGGCCGTCGGTACAGTGGCCCGAGCCACACTTCAAAGAGGGGACTTTTCGCTACTATTATGGGGTGCACTGTGCTAACTAGCCTTTTTCGAATTATATTAAGGTCAGCTACCCTGTACTTTAGTTAGTTAACATGAAATAATAATCTTTACCTACTTGTTTTATTACATTATCTAAGTCTATGGAGATATTATATAAAATTGCTAGTTAATGTGATTAATTCTGTGTCAATTATCACTTTATCCAAATTGAGTAGATATTATAAATAATAGCTAGATAATATGTATAATATGCGGACTTATTACTTTGGTTGTAACATATATAACACACAGTTGATACAGTTAATCTTATGGGATTTTATGATTTAAAATGTGGGCTTTAAAGATTGTCATAGAGTTCTGGTATATGTCAACATCTGGGTTTGATTTTGCATGACTATTCATCACTTTACTAAGCCTATTGAGAGGGGAATTTTCTCCTGTTGGAAGTTTTAGTGTGGAATAAATTGGTTATGGGATATCTGGGTATTCTATAGGGGACTTTTAATCCTATTTGTTCAATCAACTTTACGCAATCTAATTTATTGTTGACTAATTTGTAGAAGTTGTTTTTTCTTACTTATGTTGACATGAGGTGAATTTTATTTAAATTCGGCTACTTTTTATGAAGGTATGTCAGAACATCCAACAAAACGTAAGTTATTCTTAACATGCAAGGAATGAAAGGCTAGTTTTTCTTTCAGAACAAATTATAAGTCTTCAAGCGAGTTACGGTGTAAATTTAAATTTTTCAAACTTTTACTTTAAAATGAGCTCGCTCTATTAGAAATGTGGAATGGCTGCATAAAAATGCAGCCGTGACCAGTTATAGCACCGGACTATGCACACAAAAAATATGAGCTGACAGCTTACACAGTGTTCATTTTCGTTTGAAACCGAATTAAAATGTTGGAAAAAGGAATAAAAGGTCGTCTTTTGAAACCAAATATTGATAAATAAAAAAATAAATCTGCTTTAAAAGTAATGAAAGTCACGATCGAAAAATCTCTATATCTACAAACAGACACATTATGTAAGTTGATCAAATCTCATTTATGTTTTTTGTATATAATGTCCAATTTACTTGGTACCCAGAAGATGCCTACTATAATATTTGAAGGAATTTGAACCACGTCATTTTCTCCATTATTTAGAGAGACATGGTGATCAGTGGTTTTAAAACTGCAACGATGGTAGGCCGCCCCCTCTATCATGTCTCTCCCCACCGTAACTTCCATTGTAAGAACAAATTGTATTTGCCAGCGGGGGCTCGTGGTCTTAATATGAAAATATGGTTCACTACAAAGAATCGTCCATTTAATTTGCATTAGTCTGTTCAACGTTTATAAAATAACTTCTAGGTATTCCATTATTGCATGACTTGATTACATTTTCACTGAAACAGCTGCAGTTAGATCAATGTTATGACGGTATATTGGATTAATTTCTCTGCCGTAAATCTAATATTCATCATCGTCCTCCTGCCCTTATTCATCTATGTATATCTAATGTTCACTGGAGTACTATTTCTGATTACCGGTTCAAACTCTGTCTTGTTCCGACTCCTTTCATTTTTAGCATAGGTATGTATGTAAGTGGACATTAATCTCCGAAAGACCCTCTCCAATATATGGGTCATCCTATAATTAAGGACTATAATTAAAGTTGTAATTCATAGTTTCAATCCTCACGATGGTTTAATCACATTCTGCCACGCGTAATAACAAGCTTAACAGCTTGCCTGAAAATACAATCTCGAATTTTCAAGGATCCAGGTGAATCGACGTAACGGGTCGTGAGCTTAGAACTGTAAAGCACGTTATATATTAGTCTGAACAGTTTGAAGTAACTTGTGGGCTCGCAAATAAGCGAGGGGTCCCGTTCGCAAGTTGGTCCGCGCGCGCTAAATTACAGATTGTCAACTCGACTCAAGTAACCTGTTGACACTGCGTTAAGTCACGATTTGAGAGGCCTGTTTGTTGTGGACACAACTTGTATTGCCGCCTTTATAACAACGGGATATCTTTAGTCATGCTGGCTAAGCTTTTAGTCATGTCAAGAACCTTCAAAGAATATTAGATCTCTAACTATCGCCATTACGAAAATCGAATTGGGATATACATTCCTATAATATTGGCAAACCTTTATTGTATCGCCAGCTTTACGTTATTTTCAAAACACAAAATAGTTCTAGATATAGATAACCGTGCAGTAACGTGATACATGCAAATAATTTGGAAAAAGTCTGCATCCTGATGTCGTTTCGTCGGCTGGGACTACCCTAGCGCGCCGGTGCGATGCCAGTTTAGTTCGAAATTTCATTCTTCTCGAACACATATCTCGACTTCGTCCGGGAATCTACTTTACATTTCTCATCCTAATGGCCATTGAGAGAAAATTGGAAAAGAAGTTTTCGCGTTTCTATTCTAAGAATCAGGTTCAATAGAAACATTTCAGGAAAGTATCAATGCGATTTCAGATAAATAGACAACAGACAAGAGAACAATGCGTGTGGAAGCGGCAGAATACCGGCGTATCGAGACAACATCAAATTGTTTTAATATTTATCTTTATTCAAACGTTATTTGGTTTGAATGCGACAATCTACTTAAATAACAGTGATACAAAGGACTGCCAGCAACTGCATCTTATTTCTGTATTTGTTTCTTTTAGCTGTGCAAATTTCAATTTCCGTTAGCGGGTCTGATTTGTGGAATATGAGTTAAGAACATAAATAATTACGTACCTGCCACAGGTAATATAAAGAATGGCAGGGCTTGCAATGTTTTCCTGGAATGCCGCGCGGGGCGAAGGTGGAGGGTTGTAATGTGTGGCAAACACCCTCTTGAGGGTTCTACCTCATGGATGATGCCCATGGTGCCGATGACCCCTATCGATTCGCCCATTTCCACGAACTCGCGTAATTGCAAATTGTGTATGGTACTTGTGCAATACTAGGCTCTTCAATATTCACGACAAATTCTTCGAAGTTTCGAACCCCTATGAAACTTATGCACGACTGTTATTATAGTGTCTGGGTATACGGGGATCTACGGCAAAGAGAATGTTTGATTGTCTTAAAGGTTTTCATCGAATTATGTCGGTAACATTTATAACTAGCATGTACATTAATATTGACAAATTGTACGTTATTAATCTACTTTTGTTTTAAAGGTATGGACTCAAGTAGGGCTGCCATCTCGAATTTCGCCAAACCCGGACAAACATTAAAAAAACCCGGACATTTGGCGTAAATCGCATTTTTTCCCCGAACGAGTACGATTTTTTTTAACAAAATAATACCTAATTTGTAATCCATTTACTATTAACATATACTTACATTCAATGAGGTGCTTCCTTACATGAAAAGTGTCCGGGTTTTCCCCGGACACTTCTTGAAACCCCGCCCGGACGGCCCCCGGACGGCCTCCAAACGAGGACAAATCCGGGGAAACCCGGACGGATGGCAGCCCTAGACTCAAGGAAACTGTGATAACTTTATTTTCAATCCTAGAAATCGAAAGGTTATTTAAGTTAAGTGTATTGATTATTGTTGCATTAATAACTTTTCATATCCTCTAGATTCTTAGGTAATCGAAGGTATAGTGGGGAACGATGCGCAGGGGAGCTCTAGCCGCCTCCTCGCGAGTTCACGGCAGTGGTTTCCAATTCGCGGTCCGCACACTCCCACCTTAATTTACTGCGGTGCTAACCACGCGGCCCGCAGTTTGTATTCATTACCCACCTTAGTACCACCTCGTTGCAAGATTTAATGCTTCCAGCAATCACTGCACTCATTTGCCACAATTCAAACATTTATTTAATTATTCAGGTGGCGTGGTCTGTGCTGTACTAGCGAAATGTTATCTCCAGAACTGGAATTAATAGATAATTACTTAAAGCAACTTATAATAAAGCTACTAAGTTCTACACGTTTAAAATTTGTCTTAGGGTAATAACTATTTCTTAAGCTTTAACAAGTTTTATCAACTTAAGCAGCCAAGTTTTTCTTGAGCTATAAATCTAAGAAAATTGGAATTATGATATTGTTGTAAACTACTATCCTAACTTTGTAGAGATAAATAAGCAACAAAAGTTCTAATAACAGCGCTGAACTCCATGTAAAGATGCTATAAATTATACTGACAAGCTGACTGGTGTTCGCAGTCGGCAAGCAAATTAGGTGGTCCAGAGTAAACGAGTTATGGCGAAGTTGTGGGCACGCGGCTCCGCTCTGGGACCGGCCAGTAACTAAGTCCAAATGTTCGCGATGCCAGCCTAGCGGTAACTGGACTAAAGTAGCATTAACTAGTGACGCGCCAATCAAGTGCGTTTAGCTTGCCACTTGATTAATAACTGCATCCGCTGCTAGTTTGTACGTGAGACAAGTTGCTTTATTAACAGGCTGACTTGTAATTTATTAGTCTCAAATCAATTGAATTCTACTGCAAAGTATTTATGTTTCTGTTTAATTCTTACGAGAAACACATTCAATTTACACTTACTGACAGGTTTGATGAAAAGCATTCAACCCTAAATTGACAAGTGAGACAAGTAATACAAAGCAGATATTCAATAAAACTCATTGACAGAATTTTCCTCATGCGTTATCCGAAGTAAAAAAAAACAGTTTTTGTGAAGTCGCGAGGCAGGAGAAACATTTCAAGATCCGTCCTGTGGCGTGCCGCTAACGCTCCTTATAAATACTGCTAAGCCCCTGGCTTTTGTGGCTAATCTTTTGCGTGAAGATCGCCATTATACCGCTATTTATTATTTTACCCGTATTTTTCTTTTTCTGAAGTCAAGTCGAAACGTGCTTGATATTCTTGAAGGATTTTTACGCTACTCATTCCTCGGGAAGTGCTGGTAAAAGAATTAAATATGCCCCTTTCAGTGGCGAGCTCTCCGCTATGAAGTATTTCATACGGTTTTGAATTTTAAATTATGTTAATTTACACGCGCAATTTTAACCGCCCGACGCGTTTACCAAATTTTATTTGCGTTTTATAATATTAACAACATTTTAATTTTCAGCTAATGCCAGGAGTTTATTTAAGACAAAAGTTTGCCTTTATATAGACACTGTTTACATTTTAACTGATCACTTTGTGGTAAGACCAAAATGGCTTGTGAGATAAATGAGGAAAGCGTGTGAGCAAAATAAGTGGCGAAAATTACCACTAAGACAGTGTGTGATTACCGGGTCGCCCTCCCTCAACAGAAACAAATTAACTACGACAAATCGTTACAACTTAATCTGAACAAACATACACGGGTGCAGAACACTTATTGCTGGAAAACAATACAACGAAGTGGTGACACTTTCATTACGGTGGAAAAGACCCCATATGCACGTACATTTTGATTAGCTTCCGTGAGTAAGAACAAAAGCTGCGTTAAATGAAGCAGTATGTGTCTGCGAGGCAGGCTCTGCGCCGTAACCGACTAAGTTATGACAAAGTATGGCAGCGCGGAGGCGCCGTGCGGCCGCCGAGCCACGCCGCGCCGCGCCGCGCCGCGTGCTCGCTCCGCCTGCTAGAGCGCACAACTCTTAAATTAGCGCGAACTTAGACCACTTAGCTTCTTCAAGTTTTGTTTGTAGACGCCATAAATATTGTATGTAACGAACGCGATTCAATACCAGCCGTCGACTGCTCGCTGCATTGTTCGCGAATCAAAGCGGCCTTTGTTGCTTAACAGTTGACTCGAATTTTCTCGTTGTTCGCTTTGCTTTATCGGGGGGAAACGATGAAAAACTACCACAAATCCCAACGAAATGCTTTTCGATTTGATTCTGTTTGATCACGAAGTTCCGTCGTTAAAATGGAGTTAAGTTTTAAAGCTTGATTTTTATCGTGCATATTAAACCACCACAAAGTTTATTAGTTCCTTGCAACTGAAATATGAATGAAGGCTTCATTCATATTCACGTACTTGTTTCAGCGATCATAATTGATTCAGTACCTCGGAAACTGTATTTGGCCAACGTATCGGAATAGCAATAGGAGTGCGTAGTCGTATTGAATGGTCGCGGATGGCCAATAATTCGATTTCGCGGTTATTTTAGCTCATGTAGGCTGCGTGGGGCGCAGGTGGCCGTTCCAACTATAATGATCAAACTGAACAATTCAATGTGCACAGACGTGCCGAACAACTTGTATTGTCACGTTAACCTGCAATATATTGTTTCTGTCATTAGCTCAGCGGTTTCACTAAGAGTTTCCTTTAGGCTATCTATTCCTAAACAGACCTATTGAGGTAAAAGTAAAGGAGGGGGCCAAATTGTAATGCAAATCTCTTTCTTATGTATTCGTCTTTTTAAATTGGTTTTGCTTCTGAAATGGAAATTATTGTCTAACTTTCGAGTAAAGACAAGACAAATCTTTGTTAGTCGAATGAGGTCTTATTTAATTTGAATAGGTTAGCTATTGACGGCGGCTTTTTTAAGGAACCAGTACGAACTTTTGTTTTTTCTTTTGTGTCCTTAATTTTATTTTTGGAAATAAAACGTATCTTCTGATGTGGTTTCACTGTTTACTATCTAACTGTTTTTCTGCAATTTCGTCTGCCCACCTGGCCCTTGGACGACCTCTTGTTCTGTTACCTTTTGGGCCAGGCCACTTTACTGTCCGTAAAGTCCACCTGTTTTTCTAGTTTATCCAATTCTTCAATGTCTAATAAATGGTTAATATTTACTTCAATTAATTCACCGTTGTTGTGTGGGTTACAACCCTACAGGCTTATGTACATTCAATTTATCCTATGAAGAGAGAATTGATATACGTATTGGACTTGTATTCCAGAATAGATAATCCTTTTATTGTAAGAGTGACTGTCTACCATTTAATCATAGCTTCACAATAATAGGTTGTCTTATTAAAAATGCCAACGTTATTAAATCAGTTACATAGAACACGAGTCTGACCTTTCACTGATACATTACACGATCATGTTGCACAAGAGCCATTGTTTCCAGTTGCATTGACTGACGAATAACCGTTGTAAGCCGATGTAAATTCCACGTTGTCGTTCAGATCCAAGATTTCCAGATTTAACAGTGTTGCAGCAAAGCATATTTCAGTTAGACGGTGCAGGTGTGCCGTTGGCTGCAACTTCGATTAATTCCCATAACGAGGCAGGTCCATCACGCGCGCGCTCGTTTGTCTCCAGCCCAGCTATAAATACATCAGCGTACTTGCAATTTAATCCGTTCTGTTCCGCTCCCGTGAAGTGCTGCTTTCTCTCTCACACACCTACTTCCAGCGTCCTGCATGTTTCGGTCAGCGAAAGTTGTTGCAATTAATCTCTTACGTAGGTGGAACCCCGCTAACTATTGTCTAAACAACAACTTGTAGGTACAAGTTTTTACTTTAAACAGAACGCCCTTTCCCTAAGGACTTTATACCGATGTTTTGTCTGATAACATCTATATTTCACGCATCAATTCATTGGTACAATGAGGCAGAGTCCATGTTTAAAGTAGTAGCAGTTCGTGGAAAATTTACAAATTTGCGTACAAAGCGCAAAGCACTGGCGGGATCGTCTTTGTATGCAAATATTATTACAGGAGTCTATTGAAGGACCACACCGAACTCACGTATTGAGCCGAAGTAGGTACGGACTACACTTCTACTGGGACTGTAATAAGAGACCAAGAACCTCTGATATTATGCAGGAATTCCCGGGAATGTCAGTGTATCACTCCCTGAAGTGCGCGCGGGACATGACCGCGGGCCATCGTGGACAACACACGAGCTAAATAATCTAACTGAGCCAATTAGGAATACTATTACCGTTGATGGTTCGTCGAGCAATAACTCAATCGAATTGCAGAGTTGAACAATTCATAGGCAAATCTGCTCTAAGCGTGTTAACATGGCTCCGGGGTTATTGCGGTGTGCCGATCCGTGTGTCCGTGTAGCTCTCGCCGGAGTCTACTTGAGTGCCTACAGCTGTAACTCTGACATACTATCGCTATTCTCACTACCTATGTATTATTTACACATAAACTCCGCATGATTAAACTACTTGAAAGGATCAATTAGGCCACTGCCTGGCCATTTAACTATTCAATAGAGAGCTAATTATTGCATTATTATGTATTGGTATTGTTATAAATCTATCTAATTTAGTGTTTCGATTAGTTGGATGGCAGAGTGGGCGGTGGTTTGTTCTATTTTTCGGCTGGTCGTGTTTCGCATAGTGATACATTGTTGAGTTACGCTTGTAATTAGAAGTGACGATGTTTGGCGTGCGATCCGTGGCATAGGTCGGCGCAGGCACGCGCTCGCTGCAACTGGCGGCTCTCAATCACTCCGCGCCGTGACGCATCACGCGTGTGTCACCGGCGCGACACCGCACTCGAATCTCTACTCTAACTGTACCCGATATAACACATTATAAAAATTCGCATCTGAAAGTAGAGCGTCCCGCGCCACGCTTGCAGTCGCTTCTTTGTATTCGAGTCGTTCCATTCATAGAGATAACGGCTTGCTCCGAGGCGACAACGGGAAACAATTACGCTATTACAAAAGGCCTTAAGGATTCTAATTACGAGTGGATCCTTTCATCCGTAAACCCGGATCGGATACGAAGCCTTCCCATTATCGCGTGCCATAAACATTTCTGCATTTCATATCCGCGGCACGGCTGGGACCGCCTCGCTTATTACCTCCGCGCGGAAAAGAATAACATCGTTTTGGCACTTTTGACGCGAATTCCGGATGCCTACGTTCATATTGTGCGCCGTTAATATTCTGTGCGACGCGTCCGACCTTTTTTATTTGTATCTAAAATTGAACATTTTGTCGCGACAACGAGCGCACGCGACTCTCCCCTCCGCCGAAGGAGCGATAAAAATATAGAGTCGGCGCGTTTGAGGCAATCGGCAGCACTAACGACCGCCGATGCGAGCGGTTAATTCATGTACACCTGTACGAAATGAGCTTACACTATCTGTCGTACAATAACACGACAAGGCACGGCACTGACAACTGCCAGGGTTGATGCTTACGGTCTGCAATCGAAAGCTGTCTTAGCTCCTACATAAATAAAATTAAAGTGATCCTATACCTAAGACAAGTTAGGAATATAAATAATTTAATTCCGTTGATCGAAATAAATTGTACGTTTAGTTCAAATGCAATATTCAGGGAGGAGAGGTTGATTACAAAAATCTTCGTCGAGTGAAATGGCCCTATCAAAACAAGAAGCGTCGGCCGAGCGATGAAAAAGTGAAGTTAGCAAAACAACAAACAACGAACTCGCCTGTCTGCGGCATTTCGTGGCCACCTCTGCAATTTACGGCATTGTCATTATTCAAAGTTTTGAAAAAAAAAACTCAGCGGCGAAAATTAGAAAAAGTAGGATTTCTCCTCAATATGATCTTGTGAATCTGCTGAAGTCGGTTGCCTTTATGCTGAAGTAGCAAACTCCCTAAGATAAGGGGAGGAGCGGACAAATTGTAATAATTGCGAGACGAGATAAGAAGTGACACCAGAAAACAAATGAAGGCGGGCGGCGGCGACGGCGTCTGCGAAGGGCAGGGGTAGGGGATGCGTGACGTCACCACGCACTGAGCTGCTAACTGCCGAGCCACCCCATCGCCAGCCAAACGCTAACGGCCATGTGTGACTTTACATTCCCTACATTTACATAAGTTGCCGCTTCACTGCTCCGTACTGACTGAAGCACTCGTTTTTAAGCGATTACACAAATTATAAAGAGATTCGGCTACATTTCTAAAACAAAACAAGAAATTCATTACAGTAATTATAATGGGAATTTATTTGTTAATTTTACTTTATGTACCCACAAAATAATTATTTAATACAACGGATTTGAATTTAAACCGAGGGCCTGGCGAATCCCGCGGGATCCCGAGGGCACACCTCGGCCCGTCGTCACCGCTCGCCAAATTAAAATGATAAATCAAAATCCGTCAGCCGGCCGCGCGCACAAATGCTATAAAACGAACGAAGGCATTTGCGAAACTTGTTTAAAGCCATCTTCTAAATGAAATTAGTATTACTTTATTTACCTTTTGCCTTTTTTGTATACTACATGAAGCATGTCGGATAAGATTGTACGAAAACATGTAAGCATTAAACTGAGTTCCAGACGGCACCAAAGAGGTTAGTCGACACTGTTCAGAGTGTATCACCAAGTACCAATAACGCGTTTGTTTAAAAATATGCGATGTTCACTACGAGTGTACACAAGTATTCACTAGGGACAGACTATATAAACATGGTTTTCTTTTGCGATTTGTATACAAAGTTGAACAACTCGTAGATGAAAGCCCTGACTTGGTAAACTTTTCAGAATTCTATACGAGAAACTTATAAGATATCTTATGACGTTGATGATCTTCATGTGTTTACAAATTTCAATCTCGACGAATCTATCTAGGTTTCTACATTCGCAATAGTTTGTAGTCAAATCTTAACATTTTGCATCTTAGTTTCCATTATTGCGTTTTCCTTACTTGAGAAAACATATTTTTAAATACAGCAAATTCAGGACGGCTAATCTCCAAAATGTATATTTCAACTCCCTCAGTTTCATCTTATTTTCCACACGTTTCTGTGTTATATTATACGAAACAAGCAAAACTCTTTAAATTTTATTTTAAATGCACGCCAGCGCTTCCTCGCCATTTTATTTTTCGGCATTCTTATTAAAAGAAAAGACTAAAAATTGGTGCGATTTAATCATTTCATTCAGAAACCTGCCGGGAAAGATAATGTTGAAATTATTCTGTAACAACTGTAATGAATAACAATGAATATTTCATTTGCACAGAACACTGGCTTGTTAATAAGCATTAAGCTTTACGATGTGATGTTTCGAAAGTGACACGAAGGATCGTTATTGGGTGGAAAAGTATAAATAAACTTGGTGAACTAGTTCATGCAGAATCTTCTATTCTGAAATGTAAACGTACTTGTTCATTGTATACGTTCTGGTATAAAGTGGAAGGTTCTGTTTTGCGAATTTCGGCCCGCATTGGAATGAAAAGTTAGATGAGAGTTTCCGTGATACAAGGAAATGTGCATATTCTTGAACTAGTTCATACATGGTTTATATTGAAGTGGCACGGGTAACGAACGCAAACATTGTGTAATAGGATACAACAAGTTACGTCTATTTTGTTGCACATGAAGTTCTGCCTTTTATTTATTTATTTAACTTTATGCAATCAAACAATTACAAAGGCGGACTTAAGGTGATGCAGAGATAACATGGTAGGTGCATTACTTACTTAGAAAGACATGTATAAGACAACTAGAGATTAACAGAATTGAATACTAAAATAAACGTAAGTACATAAATATTATTACACATATATAACATACAAAAGGTTTTAAAAATAAATTTATATTATTCCAATGATTATCATAATGGTGATTCTTCTAGCAATTTATTAAGCAGAAACTTCCGCATGGCACTTTTAAATGATTGCTTACTGGTGGACTTCCTGATTTCTAAGGGCAGCGCATTCCACAAAAGGATAGACTGAATATGCTTCTGGTTAAAGATGAGACTTGTAAGTATTATGAATTAGGGTTCCTATATGATATACTATACTGTACACTATATCCTTGAATAATTTCTATACGCAAATGATAAAAATGTAGTCGTGGTGGCCTAGTGGGTAAAGAACCAACCTCTCGAGTATGAGGGTGTGGGTTCGATTCCAGGTCAGGCAAGTACCAATGCAACTTTTCTAAGTTTGTATGTACTTTCTAAGTAATCTTAGACACTAATGGCTGATAAAAAGGTGAAGGAAAACATCTTGAGGAAACCTGGACTATATATAAGTCTGAAATCACCAACCCGCATTGAGCAAGCGTGGTGATTAATGCTCAATCCTTCTCCGTGTGAGAGGAGGCCTGTGCCCAGCAGTGGGACGATAAAAAGGCTGTAACAGAACAGAATGATAATTCTGTAGCGCTATTAACCGTCGAGGGTTGCAGAAATCAGATTCCTCTCTGTTTAATTACATTATTTTGTAACAACTTTTGCGGACACAAATTGGTTTGTGTTTTCAGTAGATAACTTTACCAACTCATTGTCATTAGTTTAACACCAACATTATTGCTAGCAATATCTGAACTGTATCATATTTGGTACATTAAAATATTTGTTGGACTCAAATGTGGTAATGGTAACATGCTAAAACTAATTGTGCGGTAAATCGGAATGATGCTGCAATTTGTCAAATGAGCGAAGCGGACTACCTGTACATGTGTGGCTTGTATTGATTTCACTATTCTATTACTGGCCTATTTACTGTTCTATAGAACGGAAATAATTTACAAATCCTACCGTATTTAGGAGGTTTTGCATTTCCACGCTTTCAAACAATAAGAGTTACTTATTCTAAAGAAATGAACTTGATAAAATCTGACACAGCAAGTTTTCTTTATCTCTTTTTTACATTGTACAAAGCTCAATAATATAATAATAATAATATTCATTTATTTGCTCAGAATGTAGGTATTTACAATAAGGTGTTTACAAAAATGTTGAAGCATCCTAGTACATTCTACCATTTTGGCATGCAAACATTTAAACTGATGCAATTCATCATTACACATGCTTAATGCTTATACAACTTAAAAGTGTCAGCTCAAGTTTAAGGTATATCGTTATAAAAGAATGACGTATGAATCATATATGTATTTTATCAATCTGTATTTAGAAGGATTTTTTTCTGCATCTGTTGAGTAATGTAACTTCTGTTTCATGTTGACTAGTGACCACAGCTTTGTGTGTGATTCGAGGAACTGTCCAAATGAACCGCAAGTACCTGCATGCTCACCAACTATTGTTGTTATGCGGATGTGGTGAAGCTCTGATGTGGTCTGAAGATTCCACACATCGTACGGATTATCCCATAACTCTTAAATATACCCGAGTACACAATAAGTAGGTACAAATAGGTGTTTCTAGTACGGGTTATTAACTTTTAATGCGGGTTTCAGTGATATATAGGTACGTAGGTAATTAATTGTGAGAATTAATTACGTAAGTAAATATGTACTCTAATTTCAGGCAGGAAGTAAACACGTTTGTGGATTAACATTGATTTATTAATAGTAGGTTAATGTAAACAAACCTACAACGATATTTGTTCCTTACATATATATCGTAAAATACGCCACGATATGTAAGTGCCCATATCAGAATATTTATTACCTACTTATTTCAAGCCCAACTGGCTTTGAAAAAATGTCTCCATACAAGGTCTCCTTTCTGATAACCGCGTCATGTGTAGTGTACACGGTTATCGAAAACCGTTTGTGAGATACCCATAATGTTTTATTAAATGTCATCCGCAATATAATGAGGTGCGAGGGATCCAACATCTGCGAGAGAGGCGCTACAGAAATATGTGCGAAGTGTTATAGAGTGCCGTTGTAAGTCAATGAAGCAGCAAATGGGGTGCTCTCCACGCTACGGCTCGGCACCGAGGGCACACTCTAATAAATAAAATTATGCCTCAGAAATTACAAGAATACGCGTGCCGCCAGCGATCCCGATTCCCGCGAGATTGGATGCTGGAGATTTTCATCGATATCCTCCAATAATGAATCTAATATGTAGTAAGCTGGAGGACGCTATGACTGTGTCGCGTCGCCGCGAAAAAATGAGATTGCCTCCTCGCCGATATCGGTCGCTTCAAATGGCCACGGTTTGTCGCTGCTTGGCATTTACTAAATGTCAGAAATAGTCTGTCTAAGAGAATATTCTCATAAATTAGTGGGAAAATATATATTAATTTGCTAAGACCTTGGGTCTGCTCCAAGAATTCATCTCGTTATCTATATCAATTTAGAAGTTGTACTTAGCTGTAAGGGAATTTTCTATAACCAGACTCATATGTAGGTAGTATTACATATGTGTAGTGTAAATAATGCGTCTCGCGCACCATAGCAGATTAGGTATGTAAATATAAAAGTTTACTTGACTGAAGCTCTATATTGGAACTGAACACATTCAGTGGAATTCTTTAGCTAGTCAGTGCACGTGCAACGTTAGACGTCCGCGTCGAATGGAATCGAATTTCAGAAGAGTCGAGTTTTAAAATGTTCTCACCCTGGAACCATTTCATATGCGTGTTGAACTGACGCCTTAAACTTTATGTGCAAGGTAATGATGGTTACGTAGGTACATATTCCTAAACAGTTTGTGATTCTTTACATAATACTTAAGGCCTGTATATGTAGGACGCTCATGCATGAGTAGTATTGTATTCCGATGATGCGGAACAATTGCCACCTCCATACTAATGATGGCTGTAAATCAAATTGCCCTTGCTTACATTAGCGGAGACCTGCAAATTACCTTTTAAAGACTAATAAGCAACATAAAAAGCGGCTAAGTTAACCTAATTCTGTTAAATCTTGCCATTTACAGTAACGTAGCGAGATTGAATGCTTGATACATACCAACCTATTGAATGTGGGTTAGTTTAATTTTAATCCACCTGATTGACAGGGTTTTTTTTTAAATTTAATTGCTTATAGCATGAATATCAGGATAGAACAATAATACTACCAAACGAGCAATATGAATAAATCACCTACTTAGGTGAGCAGAGTCATTGGCTGCATCTAAACTAAGACCGAGAGACATAGTTGTTTTAGGTTGTATCAGGGGGGATTGTCTCCAAGGCTATAATAAATAATATTATATCGGAGAATTATGTGGAAGCAACCCTTACGGTACGGTGGCGGCGTGTCGCCCCTCCCCCGGCGCACTGTATTAAAGTGATATTGCTTATACGCTTACCATTAAGGCTATACGTTTCGACTAAATTAAGACCAATTTGCACAGGTTTTGCACGAATATGGGAATTTAATTTATGAGCAGTATGACGAATGTAATTTGTGCGAGCGCGTAATCAACGACTTTAATTCCATTTCACACTGAGTGGAGTTCTTGTTTTCATGGATCCTAGTTGTCTTCAACGGAATTGGTTCAATAAGTTACCAACAATTTAATTAAAATAATTTTCTTAATCTATTTCTGTGTTCCGTGTTGACAGACTCGAATCAGTTTTCGGTTATCGATGTATATTGTAATGTTTCTCGTTAACATTTAGAGTAGACAAATGGTGGTGGCATAATTTATTCATTTATTCCGTCCTCACTTCAGTTAGCGTCTGATGATATTAAAAAAAGATTTTGAATAAAACCGTTTGATGTGGTGGCCGAGCGGAGTGCCGACGGAGTCAGGAGAGCTCGGTGGCAGCAATAGCTCAGCAATCGTGATGATCTCAAGCCCGCACCTAACCCCGCATCATTCACGATAATGGCGGAGCCTATGTCTCGACCGTAAATGTAAATCGCTCTAATTTATACGCGCGATAACGTCGCCGCACTGCTGTTAACTGTAATTATATTACCAAGCGAGGACGTGTTGATCAAAACCCCTGATTAAATGCCCGTGATGCGAACCGGGAAAAACTCTGCCGGGCCGTCGCCCTCGTGGAAATGAACTCGCCAAAATATTATTTTTTATTCGAATATTTATTAAGTATTAATCTTGAATGTATTCACAAGTCTATGAATTAAAGGGATTTCGGTGATTGGCGTTGATTTGATTGGATTACGTAATTCCTTTTTGTTTTCGAATTTCATATTTTCGTTCTATTATGATTTCGATTTAAAAATGAATGATTGGGGTGTTTACTTAATTGTCGCTACGTGGGTAAATGGGATTTTCCATTTTCCTTTGTATTGATACACATTTTCTAGGAACACCCATAGTTCTATTCTGTTATTGATATGCCAGCCAGAAACATTCCTAATATAATGCTAGCACACAGAGACAATGCCCCAATGGGCAATCTATTTGAGTAATTATCCGCTAAGGGCCATTGTCGGCCATCTTGTACGCGTGGAATGAGGCTTGTTCGCTGAATGCCTGCTGTTATGTACCTACATGCTTTTGGCGATCATGGCGACAGTGCCCCCGAGTGTCTTCAATGACAATACAAACACTTTATTGTGCTCAGTTTGCGTAATTCATGACCTCGATGCACTTTAATGTGACTACATTTTCCATACAAGAGGAATATGTAAATCTAAAATGGTTGTATTCGGACTTTAACATACTTTAGCCCAAAAGATAGCGTGTTCGCTGTATGCCTTTCAGTTTCATATGAAAGGATAAGAACGTTCAGGGTTTTTATAAGTTCTGTACTTAAAGAGAATGTAATAAAAATGTTGGTTTGTATGAGATCGGTGTTCTATTAATTTTGATGTAGATATAGGGATTAGGGATGAGCGTGAGGTGTGCAAGCTATTATCTTCGTGCTCAGCATGTAACCGTGAAGTGAAGGAAGTGGGTCACTTCACTGATCGTATGAGCCAACAATATGTCACTTTTTATTACATAATGCGCTCTCGAGTAGCTTAACAGAATACAATAACTAAGGGTGATATGTTTACCCAAATTAGTAACTTATGCTACGATTACGATTATGGGTGTGGGTTCGATTCCAGGTCAGGCAAGTACCAATGCAACTTTTCTAAATTTGTATGTACTTTCTAAGTAATCTTAGACACCAATGGCTAATAAAAAGGTGAAGGAAAACATCTTGAGGAAACCTGGACTATATATATAGTCTGAAATCACCAACCCGCATTGAGCAAGCGTGGTGATTAATGCTCAATCCTTCTCCGTGTGAGAGGAGGCCGCAGCCCAGCAGTGGGACGATAAAAAGGCTGTAACATGCTACGATTATATCAGGCAAGTGTTAACGCAGTTATAACTCAAAAGTCAAAATTCCTACAAACTTCCAAAATTCAAATTGATACTAAATAAATGATAATGTTTAAAACAGGGAGCACTGCATTTACTTAAGCAGTTAAAGTAAATGTGCGAATCAAGTGTTGCTGCACGGAATAACTTGTCATCACACTTGGAATAAGCAAACGAAAGAAAGTGAGGAGAAATGAAACATGGGACGATGTTTAATTATAACACAAGATAAGTTAACAATCTCGGAACCGAAGTCTGACTGCGGCTTATCTGACGCCAAATGTTTCAAAGGAACTTTTAACGAGTTTAAAGTTGGGCCAAGTGTAGTGCACCCGCAGCGCTTCCGTAGCTTAAGATTAATTAAACAATTGCACGATGGCTCCTTGAAAACACTCCGACATGTCTCGGCCTGTCGTCGCCAACCTTGCCAAATTAAAGTCATAAATCAAAATCCAACGACCGGAAACAGAAATGTAATAATGAAGAACTAACTTCGGTTAGCAGCCAGTCGCGGGACTACACGACACTTTTGCGAAATTAATTCATTTCTTTCTGTTCCTAGAAGTAGAAATAAAAGTAACATGTGATTTAGTGCTCCACCTAATGGAATATTTTGAAACATGTTTTTCGGTTTCCGCAGTGTTACAATATTTATTGGAAAGCAAAATAAACGCGCGGATGTAACGCAATCATCTTGCGCTGCATAACTGATGCAAATTGCAAGTGTCAGCACGCTACTATCGGCCGAAATAATTTTCAGTTTGGTAATAAAAGTAATAAACCGGAATATGTAATTGGATGACGCGTACGCGATTATAAATTGTGCTGGACAATCCTGTGGAGTTTTTTTTGTTCCTGGCAACTTGCTTTAAAGCATTACTCCCAGAAGTTAAAATTTACAGCGGGGTTAAGGTGAGTAGCTACTACCTAACATCGGTTTCGTTCGGGGCGGCTCGTAATTCACCCACAATTTATGTGCGTGCGCCGGTGACTCGCTAAAAGATTAGTCGCTCGCCACCGACGCCTAGTGTACTTTGTTACTCATGTTTACATAACATAACGCTGTTTTGAAACTTGTCACTTACTCACTTCTTTCTATAAACAAACTGTCTAGTCTAGTCTGAAACTTGCTAGTTGTTTTCGAAACCACTGAAAATGCAGTTTTCCGATATACATCCAAATACTCCGTCTAATACTCACGCAATATTTTCAATAAGTCCAAACTTTACACTGAAAGTACGTACATATTTTAAGAAGTGTCGTGTAGTTTGAGTCTGAAAGCGGCAAGTGCATTTGACTCTCTCGAAAGCAAAACAGTGAAACTTTATAGTATCTAAATCACTTGTTTAAAAATGAACGCCCGGAACAACGGACGTGGGAAGTCGGGCCAAAGTTTACGACTATGAAGCAATCCGGCGTACGTACCAGCATTGAATTTGTTTCCGTCTGATTCCGCTTCGGCTATTGCATAGTTCACTAGTGGCGGAATACAAAATCAACTACCGCCACATTGAAACCGTTACGAATGATTTGCGATCTAACTGCTATAATCATGTTTACAATTTGCCTACTTACAACGTGGCTTTTGTATTTTAAGAATGGTAGTAAAAAACAAAAAGAAGGTATGTAATATAGGCTACTTACGGCCTTACGGCCTATATTTTAGACGATGAAAATAAATAACTTGATTTTTCTCTTCATTTCTGTGAAACAGAAATAAAATCAACTGCACGTTCACTCCATTCTTCTTTATACTAAATACAGCAGCACAAAGCTATAAAAGCGGTTGTGATGTATCGGGCACAATATTCTGGTGCCCAAGTGTCCGTAGATCGGCGATAAAAGCTGCAATTGTTTTCATTTGACAACATGTTTGTGTTCCGTTTGACAAATGGCTTGTAAGATCGCAGCGACAGAAGAGTTTTACTGTGCTCACTACTGCTCACTACGAATATTGAGTGTCACTCATTTGGCGGGAAACTCGACTTTTTGGTGGGTTTTCTTTTTTTACTGGGGACCACACAACACTACTGCGACGCAGACCTAGTTCCATTTTTAAATGTGTTTGACAGTTACGCGTGTATTCAAAATTAGAAGCGTGATTATAACGATTTGTGTACATAATTAGAACATGAGAGTTTTTAAGTGCCGCGAAGAACATAATTCTGCTCTCAGAGATTTTATATATTGTCATTATTATTTTATTTAAGATTAAACATCTCACTGTTATTAATTTTCAAGAAAACCCTACACTCTGCACTTAAAATGTATTATTATTTGAAACAAACGCGTCTATCGTAACTTTACCATGATTTAAATATCGAAGCACAGGGTTGCAGAGCGCGTAATGAAACAAGCCAGATGTACAAAACATAGAATGTTCTTTATGGGACACGCTTTCGCTATTACTACGTATCCAATTTGAGTAGACCTGTCATATTGTACCATGTTTTTGCTGTTTGGATGTTCTGTTGAGGATAAGGGGGGCGAGGGAGGTCATGGTACAGTGGTGGAATGGGTCGGCTTGCTCGTAGGCGCTAGCGGGTTGAATCTCGCCCCGCGCCTATTGTATGCGATTGTGTTACAGCAAGCCTTTATATTATACTAGCTTTTGCCCGCGACTTCGTTCGCGTGGAATAGTGATTTTTGGTTTGACCAATAGATGGCGCTATATGTCCGAAATAAATTTTATTTTTATTTTTATATTTTTTTGTAATAAAAACTATCCTATGTCCTTTCTCAAGTTCCAAACTATGTCTGTACCAAATTTCACACAAATCGGTTCAGTAGTATAGGCGTGAAGAAAAGACAGACAGACAGACAGAAAGACAGACAGACAGACAGACAGACAGAGTTACTTTCACATTTATAATATTAGTTAGGATAGTTAGGATTAACAATACAAAAAATATATGTGGCAGTGACACATATCAAAATGTACAAAAATCAGAGCTGTAGAATGTCAAAATAAATTCTAAGCTGCACGTGCAATACCCGGTGTAGAAAAATTCCAAATAGGGGTCACTTCAGCTCTCAACACTAAAATTAGTTAAATGAAGGTTTCCATATTTTAATGAACTTTAAAATGGTCGCAAATTAAAAGATTTTATATGTAACCTGCATATGTTATGAGAATATCCCTACTAAAAGACGTTCGTGGTAGAAAAGTACCTAATTAATTAATTCCATCGTTTGTTTAGTTTCAGGCAATTCGCAAATTGTGGCATCGAGTAAGACGAGGCGTCTTAAAATATATGTACTTTCTATTGTCGATTAAAATTAGTCATTCAATTAATATTTAAACGTAACTTATCATCAATTCAAGCGTTTACGTTGCTCTTATTTAACAAGCGATCGTAATAGGCTTAAGTTTACATTGGAAAACAATCAAATATCGATTCCATTAGGCAGTGTACATACACAACACGATTTGCTTACATTGAATAACAATTGATGACGTATTCACGGAATTCCTACATGAAGTGATTAAGCAATAATTGCGTCCTAAATTTTTATAGGTCATATCGATAGAATGGTTGTGGTCGAATTCATTACCCTATGGGGTCGGTGGTGGTGTGAGGAGGGGGTGGTCGGGACTTCATGGCGTCGGCTGGGGGAGGGGGGCGACGGGAATGTAATATCAGTAGAGTAGTGATATTGCGGTTTCTAGTTCGCGTGATACTGCTGTGGAGTCGCCCGGCCGCTGACATAATTGCGCGGACAGTTACAAATAAATAATTTGTAATAAAAACTTAACTTATGACCGCTGGTTATTTCAACCGAGAATATTATTGTCGTAGTAATTTCATTTATTGAATTTTATTTGCTAGACTCTTTTTTATAGACTAAACTTTCCTTTAAATATAATTTTGCTTGGGTTTTGGTTCCCATGGGTATAAATTACGTAGGTATCATAGACCACATTAATAACTTTGGCTACTGATGAAAAGGCAAAATGCAGCATACTGATGTGTTTGCTATATTTCAGTTATGTTTCGCGGAAAACTTTGACAAACACATATTTCCACGCATAACACCCAGAAATCTCGCAATTTTAATCAGTACAAATTGAAATTAATTAAATATCCCCCTATAATTAATACCGCAATTCGGTTTCAATCAATAGTACTCAAATGACGTGCGTATAAAATGAAAAACAAAAATACAGCAATGTAAATATGTTTTGGTTTTCTCTAGCCCAGCGAGTTTAGAAGTATAAATATAGTCGAGGTGTTGACGTAGCGTTGCCACATTTTTATAATAAAATGAATACTTCATCGAATGCAGGAATTCCTTGTTCTCAAAAGAATCTGGTTCAATCACATCGTTGATCCAAAAACAAGTCTGTATCATTCAGAATTCGGTTTGAAATCACCAAGCGTTTTCAATGATCGGCACGTTAAATAGAGACGCTATTAAGTTTTGAATTAACTGCAGGTTATCGAGTACCGGGCTTTAGTTGAACTTACCTCTGAATATCGTTGCATAATTTTAATTTTCAACGGAAGTTCTTCGTAAGTTAGGTGACTGGCCATTTCTCCGAGCTGATTAAAACCACTACTCGAATTTATCCTAACCTGGCTTTTAGTGCGTGTATGCAGATCGAGTAAATTATGTCTAGAGAATCTAGATTCTCAGAAAAACGGTTGTTTGAATTTAGTGAGATAGATACAAATGCTACTTTTCAGTAGGGTATTTTATGTCAATAAATCAGCAAAAATTGATATCATTGTAATTTTCTATATATCATATGTAATCAGTTCAATATATTGTCTAAGCCCACTGCATGTATTTCTCTGTCCTCACGTAAAACTGCCGCCAAGAGGGTGGGCTGCAGTTGCACACGCTTTGCGGGACCACTGCAAGGTCCATCACGGTAATCATTCCTCTATTGTATGTACTAAGCTATTCTTTAATTATCTAAGTATGCTGCTATTAAAGCTTGTAAGGTTTTATATTAATTGGAATTTGGTAAAATGTCGGGCGTGTGTTGGCTACCATTCAATGTACTAAAGTTAGGTTGTTGTTGATGACAGTATGACAATTTTTAATCAGGTAGGTACTTACTCAAAGGAATTATTAACGCGCTATGCTATACTTAACAACAAGCAAATCAATGAAGAAAAAAGCAATAAACTTGTCACTGCTGAAAGGTAATTTGATTAGTAAGTAATTTCAGTGACGGTCAGAAATCACAACTCTAGCCGCAGTTACGCAGTTATCGAATATGCGGGCGCAGGAAGCTAATTATCGATAAACAAGTCGACGGTCCCGTCCCTATTGACAGTTTGACTTGTGAGCATAATCGTCATTCGGACATCCCGACCGCTCACGATCAGACGTACTCGTCCGAAATAACACAAGCTGTGTTCATTTCAATCCAACTAAAAATAACACTGTTATTTAAGTACCAATTTGCGTAGGTGACCATTAAACAGATGTTATACTAGGTACTATTAATTGTTTTCACAACAAACTCTCTGTGAACGATAATACATGCCATTGAATTTATAATCATGTAATCATTTCGAACTTGTTATAGTAACAAAAGATTTTATTTTCATATTCATAAACGTCAGTAATGAAACGAACGGATTTTGCAAATGTATATTTCCCGGTTCCAGTGATAAAGGCTGCGTACAATTGGCTTGATTTTGTTCTCTTTTATTCTAAGTTTTATTATTTTAAAGTATTTTAATTAAAACTGACATTGTTTTGGGGAAGAAGATTATGACAAGCCGCCGGCTTGACGCAGACAAAAAGATTTCGCGGAATCCTCTCCGCTCGGCGCAGGGTTGAGGAAGGGTCGGAATTATTCAACTTGCATTTGATCATTTTAATTTTTAATGACACTAAATTGTCGCGAAGTTACAGCAGTATTAGAATTGAAAATTTAATTTTTCACAAATACAGCCTTAAGAGCGGTCTA
The DNA here is from genome assembly GCA_963856015.1 of Helicoverpa assulta. Lineage (NCBI taxonomy): Eukaryota > Metazoa > Arthropoda > Insecta > Lepidoptera > Noctuidae > Helicoverpa > Helicoverpa assulta. The sequence goes on from CAWLCW010000008.1 coordinate 5,957,925, forward strand.
TTTCACGTTAAACTGTAGGTCCCGGCTGTCATTGAACATCCTTGGCAGTCGTTACGGGTAGTCAGAAGCCAGTAAGTCTGACACCAGTCTAACCAAGGAGTATCAGGTTGCCCGGGTAACTGGGTTGAGGAGGTCAGATAGGCAGTCGCTTCTTGTAAAGCACTGGTACTCAGCTGAATCCGGTTAGACTGGAAGCCGACCCCAACATGGTTGGGAAAAAAGGCTCGGAGGATGATGATGATGAGAGCGGTCGGAGCGGGATGTCTGTCGATTGATAACGTTTTATATTTGGATATTTGTAGTCAGTTAAAATGCATGCTCTGGTTTAACACGTACAGGTTTTAAAATGAGTAGGTACCGGTGTATAATAATAATTAGGTTAGGTAGTAGCAATATCATACACATTGTGCAATGTCAAATTCTGAACTTAATGAAATAAAATAAAATTGGAACATTCTGTTAATTATTCATAGTGTAAAGCTGTGTTAATATTAATGTCTAAAATGAAAGATGCACTAACTGTCAACCCTGTAACATCCGACACTTCCGCAACTGACAAGCGGTGGGTATTGTTTCGTACAGCAGAGCATTGGATCGTGGATCTATCCATTTCATTGTAGGGTTAAGTTTCCTACCATTTGTTCCGAATACTTACTTGACTTATTTTATACACGTATTTTTCTTGGTTATACGAATATGTACATTGTTTGATCGGGATAATCTATGATAAATGTATCTGGACTAATACATGGTATGTAGCAGTAATATGGCTCGTGGCATTACTCTTGTGATTTACTTTTATTAGACGGTATTAAATGATTTGTAAGCTAGTCTAATAAAAAGGGATAAGTGTAAGTAGTGTGACAGCGGCTGGTGGATAGTGGTCGCCGTCGCCGCCGCTTCGCTCGGCTCGCTCCGCAAGATCATTGTTATTTATCTCGGTGCCTCCCCGCTTTTATTTCGTCCCTGTCCGCCTCAGTTTATTTGTCTTCGGGATCTGAGGGTACATTAACGTATTTTTCTTCTCTATTAGGGAGACGGTCGTCGACTCACCTTCAAACTTTGTACCGACATCCACGAAATCCGAAACTCAATGTTTGTTTACTTGTTTTTTATTAACAAGATAAGTCAAATAAAAGTTGACGATTGATTGTATTGTAGGAGCGCTCGTAATCACAAGGAACAGAGGAAGTTTTGATGCGTTAAACCGAGAGTTAGTCTAGTTTACGGCGCGGCCATCAATGTGAACGAGTCCGACGAAACTGCCCAACTTTGATATTTAAGTTACGCTCGCGCAATTAATATTTTTATAAGTAAGAGGTAATGCTGCCAGCCTCTTGGGTACGCTCCCAGTTGACAGCGATGGGGATGAATTTTTTGACGCCTTTTAGATATAGTGTATATATTTTTATTTTTTTTATTGTTCTACTAGGATAGTTTTTTTTTTGTGTTGTAAATATCTATTTTTATAAGTCTGTGTTGAGTTGTAAATGTCTGACTATTCCGTTTATTTATATGTATACGCTGCATAACAGTTTCTTTGGAACACACACTGATTCATGTTGTAATAAATAGGTATACTATTTTAAGACGTCCTTCGCACGATTTCTGAGCGCCCGTTAACATGACTGGAAATTACCCGTGCTGATATTAACCCAGAATCCGCTCCATTTACATAATACGCTTTTTTCTCGAACGGCTTTTATTTAATGATTCACTATCTGCATATTTGCGTATCTCTACAAACTGTTACAAAGAAGCCAATTCAGTGATAAAGTCTAGAATAGGTGAATTAAGTACAAAAGCTCCATTAGCCGCCTAGCTGTTTCAAAATTAAATTATCTCGAGCAATAGCAGGCTAGGGAGTTACGAGCAAATTGCCAGAAAGAATAAATCCATTCTCGCGAATCGGTTGCATGAAAATTGCAACAGCAGGCAATAGCGGCGCGCCAGCGAAGCGCACAATTATAACGAGACGGTATAAATCAGAATGAGTTGTGGCATGTTATTAGGGCTATTCCACCACGAAATAGGAAGACGAAAGCGAGCTCGATGAAACTCGTAAACTGAACCGAGATGTTGCTTATTTTCAACTGATTTTTTGCCGAATGAAAATCTGTGTACTTTGCGTTTTTTATTTCCGAAGCTACTGTCAAATAACTCGGCATACAAACAAGAGAACAAGCTTTTTTTGTTTATTCAAATGAATCGAGAACATTACACTTAAATTTTATTGTTTCCTCGAACAAAGCATTAGAATCGCATTACGAACAGAGTTCAAAGATTTCTTGAAAAACGTATCTTTGATACCTCACATCGATTGTCAGCGTTTTACTTTTTTTGCTTATTATGTAGCTGCGTTACAATGAACATTTTTACAATATTTTTCTGTTAGATTCTCATTTGATATTCGCCGTTAAAAAGGATCAAAAGCTTCGAGAGGCAACGGTTCCCGCCGAGAAATAGTTCTCACGCTCGTGAATACAAATAGATGCTTATGAGGACTTACTTTTTCGCAAATTATCTCCTGGCTACAAGGCGGCAACGTAACCTGAAAACAAAATTTTATAGTCAGCTTATTTAGTTTTCGTAGAAGAGACTGAAGAGAGAAAATCTTCAACGTTGGGGATTGGAGACAATGTCTTATTATTTACCGATATGTCGAATCGGGGGTGTTCTTAACATACATTTTATCTTATAATTAAGCTGTAGATATCAGATAGATATTTCTTAAAGATTATAAAAGTCTTCCCATCATAACATCTCTAACTGATTTCTAAGAAGTTCCTAGAATAACAATACAAATAGGATATATGGATAGAGCTATTATAGTCGCTTATCAATAACTATTCTTATTATTTATTAGTTCTGTAAGTAAATACTTTAACTAGAAGACATGCTACAGAAAATACTAAAGTAGATTATAGTTTGATTGTTAGCTTTTCCCTCAGGGTTATATAAATGTAAACGACCAAATGGAAATTGACATTGAAATTCCACTGTATCGAAATTTTAAATTGTGTTGGGATTCTCTTCTGAAAACCCAGCCATCACGATAATTATAGCTGTAGTAATATAATATTCTCGGATGGTCGGATTTATAAACAATGTTACGAAAAAGCGGAAAAAACTATTGGTTCCGTTATTTCTATCATATTTAAACTTTTAAATAGCTCGTCTTTCCAATGACATTGAGTCTGTAGTCTAGTAATAAAAATGAGACTAGGTAGATAGATACATATAAGATGTCTACGAAGAAACAAATGAGACAATACATTCTTATTGCAACATTTGTACGCTAGTTTACGAAACCATAAAATATGATAAGCATCGGGCAATGAGATTCAGACGGTATCCTATTTATTTGTATTTACGAGCAAATCGAGCCCTGACCCGCCGCCCGAGACCTGGGCCTACTCAGGAAAACAACTTTTGCAGATAAACACGCCGAATTCTTTTGTGTCACCGGCGTGATTTACTGCTGAACATTAAGTGAGCCTGGCAAGAGTCGATTATGAGCGAGCGATTCTAGCGTGTAATCACGGATAGTCGTGTTTAATAAGAGCGGTTAGTCGGAGCGGCAGTGCATCGGAGTTGGAGGCGGGCGTATTGCCGGTCGCCGCCGGTAAACAACGCTCGTTCGGGCGCAGGCGGCAGCTGCTAGACCGAGTCGCCTGCATGCGACGCGCAATATCCCTCTTACAAAATAAAGGAATTCCCCGCGACAATCGTTCGCCTTCTTTACCCTCACCCGAGAAATACAAACGCACGCCTTCGAATGACTTTACAAAAATTTGCATGGCACCAGCTTTTTTTCTCTATATTTTCACGTTCAGAAAAGCAATTTTTGTACGTCGCCCGCGATACGGAACGCGGGAAATTGCACTCGTTCCTCGGTGAACGGAGAGAACAGTAGGAATGGAGTGGCACAGAGTATTGTGCCGAATAGAGGCGACCGATTGCTTTCGGCCAGCTTTATTGGCCGGTACACTTCTGGAACTTTGATTATGTCTATACTTACACAACTGTTTTCTGTGTTTAACTACGGCTTAGCCTCGGCTTATTGTGACAACATCTGCTTTGAAAGTAATTGAGAAAAAGGGGTTTCTAAAATCCACAAAAAAAGAACGGTTTAGAGGACATCAATCCGACATGGCTAAATATTTATAATGTATCGTTAAATTGAGATACATGAAGAAGTATATAAGGGGAGTATACCCACAACAACCACTACGGTAGATCCACCACTGGTTTCTCTACTAAACGTGCACTCTCAGTTACTGCAGTTAGTAACAGCATTCGGCGAAGTGATTTTAATGCACATTCGTATAATATTCTTGAATTAATATTCTCCACGTATCGCTATCAAGTGGAACTCGATTAAAGCGAGTTGTGCTATCATTTTGATTCAGTGAAAGAGTTTCGCTGCAGTCGGAGTTATTCTCCAATGTTGTTGGATTCAATTAGACCGCCGGCCCGCGTCCTGCACGCTGCGTCACACTACTGAATTATCTTAATTACGTTGCTCAGGACAACAAAGTTACAGCTAATTACTTTAAAATACGAAATACTACCACTCTTTGATATAGGTGCACTGGTACCTTAGCTGGAATGAGATTTTGAGCCTGGCTACGTAGGTTTGATCTATAGTTTAGGGAATGCGAGTGTATGTTTCTAATGTGAAACTGGTATTGTTATTGTGTTGTTAGTAATTGTCTTCGCCTTGGTGATTTAAGGGTCATTTTTTCTTTGACTACATGGTTACTAGCTACATGATAGCCAAAACTCTCATTTATTACATTGAATTAATTTTAAAATAACGCCATGTAACTCATTTTTTTCTTAGTTTAACAAATATTAATATTTAATTGTGATATAAACCGTATTAAATACGGTACACATTTCATATTAAAATGATTCACAGTTTTAGCAAGTGTAGATACCGTAATATGATAACTTTCAAACATATGGTAGATTATACATTTGCTCTATTTTATTTATTAAATCTAGTGCGTTTGTTACACTATTGAACGATTATCACTTGTAAAAGCGCTTTTAGTTGATCTGCACACTGTAAATTATAATTTGAATCAGAAATAATTTTGATGTAAGCAATTTATTTTTGCTACAAAATTACAGCATCGAGTAGTTTGTATTTTTGTATCATTCCCAATGCCAACGGCTCGAGTTGATTTTAGAAACCAGGTGTTATATAAATCTGCAGTTTCATAGGAATAACATGGATCTACGTATTTAAGATGGGCCGCGTCGTTCGTTTACGGTGACAGTGTTAAATGGTTCGTAATATTTTGTTTATTTAACGTAATTATAACAAATAGGTCGCCGTGCGGATCTCCCGTGGAATCGTGACGAGGTCGATTCGCGGTTCAGGGTGACTGATGACAAATTAGTAATTTGTAATGAGTATTCCTGGGTTAATTTGTATGTAGTGTCACGCTCCGCAGCTCTGCAGCGAAACGAAATTTTGAACGGTTAAGTCAATTAGTTTATTGTTTGTTTTATTTTTGTTGTTGCTTCACGTTCTGGCATTTTACAGTTTTCGTTTTTTAACTAAGTTATTTTGATAATATTTACTTTTTTTTAAATAAGCATTGCAATCACTGAAAATAGGCTTTTCTATTTTCAGTGCACACTTTTCCAAAGTCAAATATTAGTTCCAGATACTAAGTAAACTAAAAGTACATCATCAATATCAATTCCACCTGTGAGATTCTTTCCCGACTCCAAAATGTCTCTCGCGGTGTATTTTTCAGTTGTCACTCAAAAGCGAAGTTCACAGCAGACGGGCGTATCCGTCAGTTAGTGAATCTGTGGCAGTGGTATTATTAGTAATGATTTATGAGCGTGTCGCCGCGTTTCGACAGACACCCGTTAATGACGGCGACCGACGAAGTGCACTCAATTTTATTTATTGGCTTTCTTGAAAGTCATTTAATACCTGCTGCACAGTGGGCGCGCAGCGAAAATTGTTCGGAGCTGCGTTTACAAGTGTGCAAGTGTTGGAATTTTACAATTAAACCGCTCTTTGCGTTTGTAGTCGTTTAGTTACTATTGAGTATTCTTGATAAGTTTTATTTTGTGTTTACTGCTTTCGGAGGGTTTGTAAAGTATTTTAAAATTTGACAGTCCGATTGCTAAAAGTCTTTCACTTTTATGTTGGATTATGAGTATTGTTTTTATCTCCTTGTTTATGTTGTACACTTTTACTAACTAATTGATTTTATAAAATAACTCTTATCCTATAAATTACATTTCAATTTACACAAAGTAAAAGTAATAGTATCGCCATGTATGGTGTAAGCGAAGGCTGTACACTTAGCCGTAAATGTCCGTAATCCACAGTAGTGCACTGTCATCTTTTATCATAAAATCCATTTTTGTACGCGACGCTATTATCGACTTTTATATGATTTCTCGATTAATTTAAGTATAGGAAATTAGTTTTTAAGTACCTGCAATCACATTTAGGGTTAGTAGTAAGTAGTTAGTGGTAAGCAATTCTTTGTTATAGGACTCTCTAATCTGCAGTTTTTTATTAATTCCGCAAACATAGGTACTTATTGAAGTATTTTGCATTGGTTCATGACTATAACTGCTCACAGAATACTTTATTAAATATAAAATTACTTGGTTTACAGTGCCCTTTATTCAGTTATTCCTTTCTCTGACTTGTCATATTGGGCTGACAAAGTGTAGTCTCACTATATGACATGTCATCGACACGAAAAAAAAGTTATCCCTTTGGTTTTTAGAAACAAACGAGCTTTTACAAATATAGGTATGACAGTATTTAAGATATTTGCTGTACGTCTTTTACTACAAATTAGTCAATTTGACATAAAAAATGAGAATGGACAAGAATAATAAATTCAGCACATCAAATGTCTTTCTACAAAATTGTAAATCAGTAGGTACGCACAATAACACTTAGCGACACATTATTATTTCACAGTAAATTATGAACAACATCAATTTTTCAAATGTCTACGGATCCGTCCGATCGACTTCCATTAATTTGGATGATGGATGTCAAGTGTGCCACAAGTTTATGTTGTAAATCAATCAAGGATAAATCACGGCCGTGATGGCTACTCATTTTTATTAATTCTTTCGGCTCATAAGTCCCTTAGGGTGCGCAAGAAAATAGTTTCGATTAATGTTTGCTCAGTCTAGTGTGGTTTGGATAATGTTATTGGCTTTTCAGGTATCTAGACACACGGCAGTGTGTCCGCCAAGTTCGAGCAAAAAAGCGACACACCGGCCGTGGGTTATATTACACGAACCATTTCGGGCCAAATTCGACCCCCCTATAACTCAAAATCTATTTTATTTACGCATATCAAATTTCTAGTATCTGTTGAGACCCCCTCACTTATCTAAAATACAAAATTTCATTAATATACCTATTGTAGGTCTTGAGATATTGACATCAGAAAATCGCTATTTTTACTATACACTCACTGACTGACTGACTGACTGACTGACTCACTTATCAAAAACCTAGACCACTTCCAATGGTCGTATTGACTTGAAATTTGGCATGGAGGTAGGTCTTTATGTCAAGGTAAAGGAAAAAATCTGAAAATGGCCAAGTGTGAGTCGGTTTCAAAATAATGAAGGTGTAAAATACTCAGTGTAAATTTATACCCCTAAGGAACTAAAACGAACTAAATTTATCTATATTTATATAATATATCTTCGAATGGTCGCACCGATCTGAAATTCGTTACAAAGGTTTGTATTTAGTCAAAGTAAAAATCTGAAAACGGCCAAGTGTGAGTCACTTTCGAAAATAACGAATGTGTAACTTTGATCCACGAACATAATATATGATAACATGTCATGTCAGTCAATTGGTAAATCTAATCCATTTAGTTAATCTAGTTCATTTCTTTGTAAGAAGCATAGTGCATATTCAAAAATCTGAAAGATAGTATAAATGAGACATTTCCTTAACTAACTTAATCATAAGAAAAAAATAAAATAAACAACCTTACAAAAATAAATGAAATCCCACCCAAAACAAAAATGTGAAAGGGTGCCAAGTTCGATAATATGGAAATCCTTCGCCTACAAAAGAAGTGAGATCTGAATAAGTACCAAGTTCCATACACATACCTCAGTTAAAAATAGTTACTTTTTAATAATGTTACTTGGCAAGTTTTAATAGAAAATTAAATACTTGATTCATTGCGTTTAGTAGGTTTATAACAAGGTGTGTGAAAACTTGCCAAGTAACATCATTAAAAAGTAACTATTTTTAACTGAGGTATGTGTATGGAACTTGGTACTTAGTCAGATCTCACTTCTTTTGTAGGCGAAGGATTTCCATATTATCGAACTTGGCACCCTTTCACATTTTTGTTTTGGGTGGGATTGTTAATAACACGAATAGGTATATATAACAATATATTGTCTGGACTTGTCTCTTTCTAGAAATAAGTAGGTATACTCATAAACTTCTAGCTCACTTGCAAGCTACTCAATATTTTCATTGACGAAGAACATAAAACATTCTTTAGTTCGTGCGGTAATTTCGAGCACTAGAAAACAGAAATTGGGTTGTCCTTTTTTAAGATGGCTGTAAAAGAACAAATTGGTGGTTCCATATTGTTCGCAGTAAGACACTATACGACTACAGTATGTTAAAAGCCTCGTAATAAGACGGCGAGGGAGCCTACAAATCATAATAAATTTGGCGAACTTATTAAGTCAGCCGCCAACAAACAATGGAGCGAGTTATTGGCGATATACCCTCGTTTTATCTAACGCCCCCCTCTTACCACCTCACAAATGTCCCCCTCCGGGCCCAACAAGTGGAGCAATCTACGTTTTATCGGAAAAAGCTCAGGGAATCAAGAATATACCAATTAACAGAGGCAAAGAGTTAACAACAACAGATGTTTAATAGCTCGAGGTAACTCTCAATAATGGCTGCCGAGAACGGATTTGCCTTTAGACTTCACTTATTTACTGGCTCTGTTTTACTGATACTGTGAGATCGATTCACTTTCAACGATATTTTAAATTAGAATTTATAGTGGTGCCTTTGGCTAATCGACTTTGTGCTAGGATGTTATTTTCCTTGATAAGTTTATTTAAAACCTGATGTTATTACATTCCTCTGGTCCGTAGGATCTTTTATGTAGTAAATATTATGTAAGTTCCTAATATTATTTCACAAATTATTCTTTTAAATTACTTTCTATAAATCTTATTCTGCACATTTCTTGGTACTTATATTTGTGGGGTTGCAATTATGATTTTGGCTCAGTGTTGGCAGAGTGAGTCATAATGACGTGAAGCTACATAACCTAGCCAATTCAGGAGAACACAAGTGAATATTGCTCATCAATAACACGCTATATAATGAATATTGTTGTATAACTAAGATTGGTTAATGAACAACCATCAAAGTTATGTTCTATCAAAGATATTTCTCTCTGGAGAGAAGTAAATTACTAATAAATGTCATATAAATTAATCGTAAAATGATCATAGTTTTAGCAGCCATTAACGTCGCATTAAAATAACAACTTTCTGGTCATTAATATAAGCAGTGGTCCTCCGGTGCCATTACATTAACCAACAGTGATGTTTTAATTTATAACATCATATGTTGCTATTATGCTGTCCCCCGACTGAGCTCTTTGCCAGCGCAATTATGTATTGGTTGCTAAATTAGTAGAGCATTAAATTATTAATAAAGGTGACATAGTTGACTGTTGATTTGGTAAACATTATTACGTAGGCAGCGGCAAAGTGGAACAGTAATTGCGTCTATTTTCAAACTACAAACGCTAGCATCCCTGCGAACGCGCTACACGCAACATATCTGCTATAAATAGCAGACTATGCACTAATATTTGCAACACTGCAGTACCAACAAAGACGGAAACGATAATTAATCTTAGTGCAACAAGAATTCAAGCGAGTGCAAGGAATTACGATTAAACGCTCTAGTTAATTAATACGCCAACCAAAACCGTCGCTCGCGCGAGTCTGTGCGGACCGGTAATACGCCTAACATCTCGCAATAACAAGAACAAACCATTAAAACTAAGCGAACGAAATCGGATTCAATCTAACAAAATAGCAGCAATTACAATCCCAAACTATATGCCGTAGCATGTAATGGCCGCCCTTCGATAACATATAAATAGAAGGCTCCGTACGACTCCGCCAATAATAGTCCAAATATCGTTCAATAATGGGACACGAGCGGACGAAAGTGTAGGGCAAACAATAATGGCCGAAGACAGACCGGGCACGTACACCGAGTCGCAGAATTAATCAGTTAGTCACACTTGCGTCGAACTAAGGAAGAGTCGATTAGAAGGGTACCTTGAGGATTATTGAGACATTGCGGCGCATGCCAGCTGCGGCCGGCCAACTTGGCGATATTGCCGCCGCGGCCAGGGCTGCCCCAACTTGTTTTCAACTGCCCAAGAATTCCCAGCTCCGACGAGAAACTCCGTCGTTCGATCATACTTATTGGAAAAAGGGTTCTCGTTTCCTCATAATGTTGCCATCGTTGTAGGTACCAGTATTAGGATATTTCACTTGTTATATTTTGGAATGATGCCATGTTCCACTTTATGGGTTGGCGTTATTTATACATACAAAAGTTCTTGGATTTCATAATACTATATCATTCGTTTGTTCCTATTTTCCTTTATTATTTGGGTTATAGTAGGTATACTCAGAGGGTTGTGTTAAGTGAGGCATTTTAATTAACAAAGCTGTGTTCCCCTGTGGCTCGGATAGTGCTGATGAAAAAAATGACATTACTTTCATATTCGGCACACATACACGAGTTTAATTGATAGTTCGTTATCTTCTCGGTGACGAGGTTATTTAGTTATAAGCTGAACCCGGCACAGCGGCTCGAATGTAGTTCACGTATTCACGTATCGACTCAATTTTATTTGAATTCGTCAGCGCACGCTGGAGGGTACGCCTAGTATTATAACTCGTGTTTTATAGCCTTGTTTATGGACACAATACAATAGCCCCTACTACCATACAACGGACATTTTGCTTTCAGTAATAGACAAACTAAAAGAACGAAATATAAATAATTTTCTTTCATCTCCAGTGAGAGTTTACTATCTTTACTTTTTATAATATTTTTATAGCCAGTTTACAATGATTGTCTGCTATTTCGAAACACACTTTAAATTCCTACATAGTTTATATAACAAAAAGCTAGATATAGCGTGAAGTTTATGAACTGTGTACCCTGATTGAGAATCTGATGACTCGATTATTATATTCAGATCGGGAAGTTGTTGAGCCGAAACTCATCAACTAGATCCAACACTTGAATATAAAGCCTTAAGTGGTCGGGGGTCGGGGTTGGACGGCCGACTAATGCACAAAGCGGGTTCCTCTGTTATGGTGATTGTACAAAACAGATTGTGGATGCACCGCTCCTTGTCGGCTTTGCACCAGAATAACAATTGCGGCTCATCGATATTCCTGTACGATTCATAATGACATTTCGTTACATGAGTGTATTTTAAAGGCTCAGTTTTCACTGATTTTTGATTGCGGCCCTGAATAAATTGGCACATAATGAAATAATGGTAATCCCACCAAATCATTGTTGGTTGTAGATACATAATACGTACCTAGTGTAGCATCGCAGAAAAAAATCGATGAGTTAAAAAAACTGGTATCAATTTACACAATTTCACGCCAAGCTAATATTGTTGGGATTAATTCTATTACCTTTATTTATTTGCCGTAATATCATACCGTTACTATTAAGTTATCAATAAAATCACTTCGCTCGTACAAAGTCCAGTTAGAAGACGTCTCGTCTCGTCAGAAACTATTTTTCTACGGTTTATGTGTTCGTGTCATACGATACGACAGATTCGTCGTAGTCGGTCAGGTTTTAGCTGTCAATCACAGCAAGTTGATTGGATTTCGATATTGGCACCAATACTCCGGCCGGCACGAGCTCACCAGGTGAAACGGACAAATAAAACATTTTGAAAACTGAACTTTAGCATTTTTATTTGTCACAGATTTTAAGTTTGCCCAAATTATTTACACTGCAAAGTGAAAATGAAATTATTTTTGTACGGCTTCGCAAAAAATAACATTCTCGTTATATTTATTTTTGTTAGCGGTACGAATGCAAAATCTGGCTCCGAGTTATAATTGCAGCAATATTGTTCCAATAAAATGCAGCTATAATTATAGAAACACTTAAAACAAATTGCTTTAAATTGTATAATACGTTAAATGAAGGCCGACTTTATCCGGCACAGCTCAAGTGCTAAATTAAGAGCTAGACTGGTTGCAAAATCTTCGTTGGATCGAAAGTCTAGGGTCTATTTTGTGGTCGGTGAATACAGCTTAAGCGAAGTGCCCGTCTATAATTGATTAATTAATGACGTCTCACAAACTTCAGCTAGTGTTGCCTGTAGAGATTTAACGAATTTTGAAGTGAATCATAATCGTAGTAAACTTTATTCTTTTGGTACAGTAAAACAAAGAGTCGCATAGACGCATCTTTCACGCACTGAGTAATATTATAGCGAACTAATCTTGCATATGCACTGTGATTTGGAATATTCAGTAGGACTTTATAAAAGACCCGCGGTTTCACCTGCGTCCCGTGGGAGCTACTGCCCGCACCGGGATTAAATATAGCCTATGTTACTCGCAGATAATAAAGCTTTCTAATGGTAAAAGAATATTTAAAATCGGTCCAGTAGTTTTTGAGTTTATCCATTACAACCAAACAAACAAACAAACAAAGTTTTCCTCTTTATAATATTAGTATAGACTAGACATGTACTCCTTAAAAGTGTGAAACAAGCGCAGTCTCCGGTTCCTACTTAGATCGTAGATTTAAGTTAAAAATAAGTTAATAGCACAATACAAACTTTCAGCACACCCTCAACTCTCGCTAAGTACTCAAAACTGATACACCATGCTCTTATTCGCATATCGAATGAACAGCAAACGAAACTACACTGTAAGGTGGTTCAAATAGCTTCTATTTTTGATATCGACAGTACGAAACGCATCGACGGACCAGACCGGAATATAATCGATGCACTGTTGTGTGAAATAGTATCATGGAAAGCAGGAAAGCTATCAATAACGAGGGCTCGGACTAAGTGTTCGAGACATTACCAGCTTAACGCGCTAATATATTGAACAGCTCGTTTGCCAGGTAATGCGCAAACGCCACAATTTGTATCAGCTGGCAACTTGTTAAGAGCTGATGCACGTCCCGTGGTACTGGCAAATTTCCCTCAACCGTGTAGGTGCTACTCTGTGAATCTTTTATGTCAAGTAGCTTCGAATTTTGGCAACGCGTTGCAGGCAAGTGCATTCAGTGGCAGTTTGTGGATGGTATGTGTATAATTTCATATTTTTTTATTTTATTATATTATTTTTTTTTGTTGGTATAGGTACATACAGATGTTTATTTACATAGATATTTACAATAAATATCAAAAACTATCCTAGTAAAACAAACAACTATGTAAAAAGCGTCAAAAAATTCGTCCCCATCGCTGTCAACTGGGAGCGTGCCCAAGAGGCTGGCAGCATTACCTCGTTGGATCGCCATTATCATTTATATATTTTATTTTTAAAATATATATTTTCGCCTATATCGTTGGTCACCACTTTGGAGCAAGAAGTTCTTTGTTGGGTTCTGTGGTTGAGGTAAGTATACAGGGTTACTTCTAAGTAGTGCGCATCCTTTCATGAGGTGATAGTATAGGTCAATACGGACAAATTTGACCATGGGATACACTGGGCAAAAGTTAACCCGTTTCAAGATAATCGAATTTCAAGATCATTTCTTAAAAAGTCGTCTAGGTACACGTATAAATTTTTATTATTAGTCAAAGTCTCGTTTTTGTGGATTTTTGTGTGTTTTGTGCCTTTTTGGATAGAAGAGCTTGTTTTAATTTGATTGAAGAGATTATGATCTTCTAAGACGGTTTGTCTGACGCAGCAGCCGAGCAGCGAACACGCCGGGTCCGAGACCTGGTTACAATTACAGATGTATTATTTATCAGACGGCAAAGCGGGGCCTCGTCCGGAAAAAGGAATTGATTTCTGCATAATTTAACAGCGAAAACACCTCTCCGAGACCTCTCTCTAGCACTAAAAACAAAACATTCGTTTGTGTTTTACTACTTTCCTCGAAATAAATGCATTTTTTATGTTCATATACGCACTCCTTACGGAATGAAGGTGAGTTGATGTGGCGTTGCCTCCAGATTGTTTGAACCACTGCTTTAATTAAGCAAATAATGTATTATTTTACACCGCGTGGAATAAAGAATGCTTAATTCCCTTTGACAGACCATGTCTAATATTTTATTCAAAAGAAGGTTTCGTTTACATAATAATTAAATGTGCTTTATGAATATAAAGTCTTAATCAAAGTCTCGTAAATAGCATAACTTTTCCTAGTATTCTGCTCGATATACATTATGCATATTAATTAGTTGCGCCTGAAAGGGACGAGAATAAACCCACAAATAGGAAAAATAATAATTCTTGAATATATTTTTCTTTGAAACTTCTATTGAATATAGCTGTTAATTTATTCGTTCAGTTTGAAAATATTAATTAATTTTCGATCCGCCCTTTGTATAAATTATTACTTTTATTATAATAATGGAATTCTAGAGAAATATTGCGTGGGTCTTGCATGCACTGGGCTGGTGACAAGAGCCAGCAGTAATAGCATCAGATTGATTAGCGGTGTGCGCACAACAAACACGCGGCTCCGGTGTGGCCGGCTTTGTTGTCGGACCGGCCTGACTCAGATTCTTGGAGGTAATTAACCGTTGCTATAAATTAGTGCGGCGGCCGGGCGTCGTCCGGCGGGCCTCATTGCGGATGCGACGCACGGCCCGGACGCCCAAGGATGCGGCGTCCAAACATTGTCACTGCACCGCAACTCCAGCTGTGTTCACTAGTTAGGGCCTACGCAGACCGGGACGTCATGGCAAGGGATTTTGCCGTGAGTCAGCGCACACCGGCTGCTTAGATACCGCGGCATACCAGCATTTTACCACGGCATGCCACGGCGTGCCGCGGCATTCCAGCACTTTGCCACGGCATGCCCCGGCATGCCCCGGGGTGCCGCGGCATGACAAAGCACGCCTCAGCGACTCCTGCTGCCTGCAGTCTTCAGTTGCGTTTGATTGAGTGTTGGTGTGCCTCAGTTTTACAATGGTAGATTGGGATTTAGTGTTGATATCGATTATTGCAGATGAAGAAGAAAGTGCACAGGCTAATAATAGGAATAGAAGAAGCACCCCGCAGTATATTACTACGAGCGCTGGAGTCCGTGTCATGCCGTTGCCTACCGCAGTATGCCGCGGCATCCCGCCACGGGAGCCTGTGACGAGCGCCGGAGTCCGTGTCATGCCGTTGCCTACCGCAGTATGCCGCGGCATCCCGCCACGGGAGCCTGTGGCGTGTCTTTTCGATTAAATCCCTTTCAATGCCACGGCATCATTTTAAAGCATAGCAATTTATGTCGTATTTCTGTAACAGTACGGTTGAATGTCCATTAGTAAAAATTAAAATCCCTTGCCATTCCGTCCCGGTCTGCGTAGGCCTTTAGTGCCCGCACAACACTACGTGTTGAAATATTGCCATTGTTACCACTAACTAAGGAGGCGACACTTCATCGATATTCCATTACGTCATAACTCCTCTACCATACCATTTTGTGGACATTCTTATCCTTTATATGGCAAGTTTACTAGACAGTACAAAGTTTTAAAATTCCTAATTGGATTTCTTTCTAGCTAATTTATAGATGTCCTCAATCTCGAAGATAAATGATGAGGATGTGAGGATGAGAAAAACAAAATAATGTATTTTAAGACGGTCTCATTTATTTTATGGCCTTTCTTTATAGAAGTTTCATAAAAAACTAATACATAGTAGAAACAAACAACTAGTCGTTTACGAGTTTTCGAAGTCCATAATATCGAACAAATAAATTTTATCACACATCCGCCAATAGCCAAAGTAGTGAGCAAAACTGTGAAAGAACTGGTAACTCAATAACATTAAAGGAAACATGATAGTAACTTGAACCGTCGGTGACTCACTTGAAGACCTCATAAATTAGAACATCCTTATTGAGAGTTGATCTATTTTGGAAAAGATTAATTGCGAGCTAACGCAGGTACATTAATCAACCGCAAAGTGTTTGCAACTTCCGACGGTGAACGGAAAAACAAAAAGCTCAATTAGAAGTAAATTTTTTTAAAATGGATTTATAATAAGGAGCTAGCCATGTAGGTATGGAGGTAGTTGTTAATACAACACACGATGTTAATATAAAACATATTGGTGATGCATGTCACCGCGCCCCTACTAAGTATATAGTTGGCTTGAGGTAATCGCTCCAGCTCACGTATCTGATGGAGTTTCCAAGCTTCCAAACTAGTTGGACTGTTGTCGGAAACTTTCGACGATGCTCGGTGCAAGGTGCATGTTCCAACCTGTTCCCGATAAGGAGGTGGATTCGACCCTAAATCCTAACACGCGCCCCGATCTGTCTGCGTTACAAAATATCCACTCTTTTCTCAATTAAAACTTTGTCCTTACAATGTAGATTCAATGAAAATGGTGAACGATGGCACCGTCCGTTGTTGTATAGGTAGTCATTAATAGCTGAATTAGTGAGAGCGTCACGAGCGACAACGTTGTTTTATTCAATGTCTTGAGACAACTTATATGGCAGACCATTACCTAATTGAAGGCTGGCTCGTCGCGGCACCTCAGCCAAAGTGTTATTGCAAATGCGAGTCACGACACGGCGTGAACTTGTTGTCGCGGGGGTGCGGGGCGAGGGGCGAGGCGCGCGGGGGGCGGCGGGGTAGGTGTCACGTGACGGGGAGCTGTGGCGTCCCGAACGTTGTCGTGGCCATGAGACTTATGAGGATTACGGGAAAATGTGTATTCGATGACATTTTTTGGGGCCGTAGAAAAAGATGAAATAT
Organism: Helicoverpa assulta; assembly: GCA_963856015.1. NCBI lineage: Eukaryota > Metazoa > Arthropoda > Insecta > Lepidoptera > Noctuidae > Helicoverpa > Helicoverpa assulta. Next base: position 5,974,958 of record CAWLCW010000008.1, read on the forward strand.
AAGGAATTCTAAACGTGACCGAAATATTGTATAAGGCGTCACCTATTACCGGTATAAGCATTCTTTTCGCGGTCGGGCGAACGAGTGCCGATGAAACCGAGCGTGACGTTCCATTCCTGATATAAAAATGTAAGTATAAAAAAGCTTTGTTAAACGCGACTTGGCTTCGGCGAAGTGGCAAAGTTTGAAGTGGAAAACTTTTCATGGAAAAATCTTTGCAGAAAACGATTAAATTTTAAGGCTATTTGTACTGTTTTAAGCGCGACCGAGTACGAAACGTCTCATTTAATTTATGTTACTCATTATATTTAGTAACGAAATCCCTCACCGATTCAGCACAGCTAATTGGCCGCAATTATGTAAATGTAGAACTTAATCGTATAATTTGATTAACACTCGTGATGATATTATTCTATACAGTGTAGAGTGCAGACCTCGTAGTCTTTAGACAAGATTATTTTAATGAAATAATTGAATCAGCGCGAGTACGGTGGACAGTGGACACTGGCAGAATCTAGAGCAGGCACCCACCGGCGCACTGCGCTATCATTGTAATTGCTTACCAAAATATTTCATGATGAGAATATGTTAACTCTAACTTTTTATATATAGTATTAATTGAGAAACCAATATAAAGAATAATCAAGACAAAGGCGCAAAAGATTCGATAGAGACGCGTCGTAAGAGATCTTATACCAAGATAAGGAAAACAAAGCTAGTTTGTGAACCGCATGGTTCCCTGGGAACATTTAGTGCGGACTTGGACCCTCGTTACAATCAGCACTGAATTATTTACCAGGGCCCAGCTTACTGGTCCGAATTGATTTCTGCATAATTTAAACGAAAGAAAATGTTTGAACCGAAACATAAAAACAGCGATAAACTGCGCACGTAAACGTATGACAGTGCCGAATTGAGTTTAAAAATTGAAAATGTTTTGGTTGGCCCGAAGTGAAGCGAATCATCGGACGTCTGCAGATAACTATTAGATAGTTGAATCAAGAATGAGGGAGGCAAAAATAAAATCAGTAGGTACAGGTGGTATTAGGATTCAGTGCACGTAGCGTATCGGAGGTTTCGGCGGAGGAAGGCTGCGGCTACCGCAGTGCGCTCCCGCCGCTCCACCGACAGATAGCTATTCGTGCCTGTTCTAAGACAATTACCGCTACGTAAACGGAAAATTGTTCGAGAGCTCTCTCAAACGTGTTTTCTAATCTTCCAAAGCGGGATTGAAGGGGGAAAGAGATGCCACTTTTACATTTTTAACGTTCGAACGAGATTATTCGTTTTGTTACAGGATCGTTCTGATCCTGAAAGGATAAAACGGAACCCTTATCATATCGTGCGAGTTGTTAATGTAAATATTACAGGAATAGCGTTTTTATACGCGGTGAGCTCAAATTGACCGGTTTTTATTGTGAGAGGCTTTTGAATAAAAGATTTTATAATAGCTCCGTTCTCTGTTACGGTATCTCGTTCTCATAATACTGGTATCACATAATGTGTGCAAAACAATGAAAGCGCGAGCTGCGCGAACAATTAATATCCAACACAATATTTTCACAAAGTTTCACTTCCGGAACTACGTCCTGTGCCGTTTGGAACGAAGTGATTCCTCTCTGCAGACTATTTTACGGACCATAAATTGTGTGAGGGACAGACAGGGACTCGACTTTAATACGTTTAAAAAATATTCACCTTCATCGATATTCGTGTTGTTGTGGTCGCGTCGCAGTTGAGTGCGGGTAGGTACGCAGGAAGGTGGTAAGAGCTAGGTTGTGTGTTGACTCCTCGTCTAGAAAGTTAGAACGACACAGCCGAGCGAGTTCTTAAGTCTTGTTAGCACGTGGAATCTCACTGTGTTGTTACGGCTTAATCTGCGCGGTGCAGCGTATCTCGCGAGCTAAGCATTCGCGTTTCTACGCAAACACGACAATTGATTAAATGTCGTAACAATTTTACTGGCGATATCGACCCCACAAACATTCCCGATAAGTAAATTAACCCGGCGTCATCCAAGTTGGTGTGTAATCCTATTTGTATAAGTAATACAGAGCTGCTGTTTGTGTAAGTAATTCATCGCGTTAAATGTCTGACTATGGGCCATTAACAATAAATCGTGTTGTTTGTGCCCGGGGCTGGCCGGCGGCCGCGCGCGCCACACTCCGGCTGACGTTAATCAGCTTCCTCCTCAGATATCTAGATTATATGTCTGTCTAGATAGAGCTCCACTTTTATTTTTCTGAGGCGAGGTCAACGTGACCACAATCCTACTTCAAGTGTCCGTGGTTGTTATTAGATTTGCTTCGAAACTATTTTTAAAAACGTTTCCTCGTGGAGGATTTTATTTAGAAGAAATATGAAACGTTCTGTCGTTTCTCGTTACTTCCCAGAGATCACTGGTGGACTTTATTTATTTAAGTTATATTCTGGAATGTAAACCATTAATCTAAGAAGTGGGAGCTTTAATACTAAACCCAAAAGTAATTACTTTCCTAAAAGTAAAAGTTTAGTTTTAAGTTGTATTAAAACTTGTTATGTACTAATTCCCTCTAAAATGTTGGTATGGGAGAGAGCTGAACATAAACTTTAACTGGGAAAAACACAGACGGCCACAAGCTAAATTCAAGTTGTAGGAAAAAAGCAGCTAAAACTGAAAGCAAAACGTTAACTGGGTTCCGTAGCTGGAAATCTCCGGGGAGCTGTTTTTAAGCTGCACGAAACATAAATTTTACAGCTCGTTTAAGTTTAGCTCATTATTTCATTACTCGCATTATCTGCTGCGAACCTCTCCGCTGTACTTGTTCTACATGATACTGTGATGTTTAAGGGTATCTTTATAGGTTTCTAATAAGATTGTATTAATTAAGTTACTGATTACCTAGATCTAAGTTACGACCCTAGTATGGGAAAGGTGGTACCTAAATAGAAAGTTTATTACAGGCGTTGGATATTTTCCTTGATTGTTTTGCAGAATTTTTCATATCAATTAGGGAAGCTGAAAAGAATATAGAAAAAAGGAAATTATTGAAGCGTTTTTCTTACAAATGACCCGATTACAGACCGCCGTTTCTTTTATAATAACGCTATATTCATAAAGGCTGTATGGTTTACATATAACCACGTGTGATGGCACCCGTGCTATTGTATGGAAAGCGTCTTGACATTCAAGTCACGTTTAATATTTCTTATTTCCTTTGTCTCATTTGTCCTCAAGTCGGAATGACATCAAGCCTTGTATCTGAGTGTTTTTTGTTCCGATTTCTTGGATTGAGACATTTTTATATACCTATACATATATACCATTGAGCAAGCGTGGTGATTAACGCTTAATCCTTCTCCGTGTGAGAGGAGGCCTGTGCCCAGCAGTGGGACGATAAAAAGGCTGTAACAGCAACAACAGCAACATATATACCTACTCACAATTCAGCAATATATGTAGCTGTATTACATGCTATTACATATAATGTGCTATCGTTTACAGTATTATTAGTGATTTTCCTCGTTCGTGGTCTAATGCCTCGAACAAACAGACTAAGCTCACTTTCCTTGTGGCCCCATTTGCTACGACAATTGGCCAAGTTAAACGCGGCCTAGATAAAAAAGGCTTACTTATACTAAATAGACTCCCCAGTTTACCCAGCAAATATCGGCGCCTGACGGGAATTCTTGATGCCGACTGGACCAGTAACTGCTTTAGCTTATCTAGATTAAATAAATCTCTTCCAACGCAAATAGGTGGCTACTATCTACATTTTTATGCGGAGTTTTGAGGTCGTATTCATTTGTTTGTAATAAAACCTTAGCCTGAAAGCGTGAACAGAGATATAAATATGCACACGTACATAGCGTATGTAAGGGTGAAAGTTCTCGTTTAGACACAGATCATATGTTATGAAACCTTTTAGACGCAGGTGATGGCGCTGCGCTAAAAATCTCATTTAGTGAAAACAGGCATGGCCGGTGGGGTCGCGCGGCCCCAGCGAGTCCCTCTGGCCCTATCTCCAAAGGAGTCATTCGTACGCATACATGTAATATGAGTAAACGCTTTTTACATTTCACCGGTATTGCTTCCATTTGATATTGGATAGCAATTTATTTATCATACATATTGCGGCTGGGAACGGGCACCGAATCTCGCTGCAAAGACGTCTTTCTTTCTGTTGGGAATCAGGAATGGAATACGTGTGGGGAATACGCCGGTACCTGAAGGTGTCGTTTAGCTATGTTGATGGCAATACACATTTTAAACATATGTAGGTCAATTGATTTTATCGTCTGGAAACTTTTGCATTGCATTCACTGGGGACCGTGTTTGTTATTCCTGACAACGTTCGGTAAATTGTATTTTTCGTTTATTAAGTCGAGCCGTTTTTGTAGAGAATGCCCGGAAATGCAGGTTGGAAATTGGTGGGTTTAAAAAAGAATTGCTACCGACTGTTTTCAGTTTCAGTAGTAGGTAATCATTTCAATTATGAAATGGCGCAAAATTAGTGTTTTTTTACCTATGTTTATTACAGGTATACATAATTATTAAGTTTTGCTGGTTAAATATTGTCATAATGGTAGCATAGTACTTCATAGTTATTCATGAATTCAAGATCAATTAAGCTAGTCTTGATTGAAAACTTACTGGCATAATGCCAAAAGGCACTGAGTTTCTTAGTGTTGGTAAAAATAAAACTATTATTTCTTTTTAGGGTTCCGTACCTCAAAAGGAAAAAAACGGAACCCTTATAGGATCACTTTGTTGTCCGTCTGTCTGTCTGTCTGTCTGTCTGTCAAGACCTTTTATCTCAAGAACGCGTGGACGTATCAAGCTAAAATTCACATGAAATACTCAAGTCTATTGCCTCTTTAAGCTGTGAAAATATCAAACTTCTAAGCCAAGCCAATCAAAAGATACAGCCGATTATGTCGATATTTTCAACAAATTTTCGACACTCGCAAAGGAATCAAAACCTACAGGATACTTCCCGTAAACTCAGAATCTTGAAATTTGGCATGAAGCATTGTCATATAATGCAAATATAGGAAAAATTGCGAAAATCACATTTTTTTAGTTATATAATATAATAAAAATATTTTAATAAAATGAAACTTACTACCTTATTTCTCACGAACGAATAAAGGTATCACATTGAAATTTATACCAAATACCTAGGTCTATTGTCCCTTCAAGCAATGAAAAAATCAAACTTCTAAGTTAACGCGATCAAAAGATACAGCAGTTTATACCGACACCTTAACGAATTTCCGTCACACGCTAGGGAATCAAAACCTACAAGGTACTTCCCGTGAACTCAGAATCTTGAAATTCGGCACGAAGCAACGTTATATAGAGGTAGTACAGATAAAGGAAAAATTGCGAAAATGACAAATTTGAAGTTCCATAAAATATTTAAATATTTTTTTTGCTTACATGACATAAAATATTTTTTTAATAATTATAAACTTACTACCTACGCTTTTTCACATAAACGCGTAGAGATGTTAAACTTGAAATTCATATCAAACACTTCTTAAATCTAATTGCCTCTAAACTATGAAAAATTCTAAATCATTCAAAGGTCATTGGGCACCTTAGTATGGAAACCATACCCACGGCGGACACGAACGAAATATAGCACAGTATAATGATATAAGGCTCTGATTTACTATGGAATTAGTCGCATCAATGTGAACCATGGGAATCCAGATAAAATCAGGTTTAAATATCAAATATTTTCCTCATTTCAATGGGGAATTTAAACGACCAAGTTTGACGGATTTGAGAAATCATTTCTTTGTAGTGAAAGAGTATACTCGCCGTTTATTTCCATAGTCATTAGGTCAGGATCTGATGATGGAAATCCTGAGAAATCGAGGGCAACTATCAGAAATTGTAGGCATGCATAGGGTTAAAACTTGATTCTCAGATGTATGTCTGATGATACTATCAAACAGTGAAGATTTAGAGCTTACCTGATAATGGAGACGTGAGAAAGTCGAGAGAACTCCTCAACGGTATGTTTTAGTTACGTCGTGTTTGGGCTTATATTATTCGTATTGACGAGAACTTTTCACAAAAGTTAAAAATAAAGACTTTTTACAAAAAAAAAAAAAAACAAAAAAAAAATTTTAATTCGGTCTAGATCTCGGTGGTTAAATAAATATAAATGCATCCTCTAGACACCGACTTCTAGAACGATGCACCTAACATCTTCTTCCTTTCTTTCTTGTTTTTGTTTTCTTGCTGCTTTTTATACGTTTGAAGTTGGATTTGTTTGTAAAATGCTTTTTAAATTCATTTTGATGAAGACCATTATGACCATTACGACCCACCAGTACAAGTTACGACTGGGAATGTGGGTATTGAGATATATAAACTAAATGAGAACTATTTACAAAATAAAATAAAGCCGACTTTATAAAACAAAGAAAGGGACAGAATTAAACTTTTGTCAAAGCTCTAGAAACATAAAGCCAGCAGCCCCGAATCCTACTCTCTAGCAGTTGTTGTTACAATTCGACAGTTACAAGTCGTCAGGCGGTTTCGAAAAAAATCCTGCAATGGCTGCTTTAACCCAAGTTAGTAGTGAATTCTCATCACCTAAAATAAAATAAGCTTGTTTTAAAACATATGAATTGTGTCAAATATGTTAAATTTGAAATGTCGTTATAAGTTGACAGTAAAGTTACAGTAAAAGTTTATTTTTTTCTTTTTAGCGCATTTAAATAAAAGCTTGTTTTTAAATTTTTTTTACCTCAATTTATTTTATACTTTTTAGTTTTCACCTGGTAAGTTCCTAAGTCTAAATTCTGTAGCGGCGGTCATCTTAGATTTTGTAAAGTGGTAAAGTGCACTTTATTCTACTTGTCAAGCCCTGTCATTGGATACCCATATGGATGGGATTGAAAAAAATAGGTTATTCACCATTTTGTAGCGGCGGCCATCTTGGATTTTTATTTCGTAAAGTGCAACGTGTTCTACTTGTCAATCCCTTTCATTTGATACCCATATTGTATAGATACCTTAAAAATAACTAGTCCGCCATCTTGTATATTTAGCCATGTTGGATTTAGAATGACGTCACATAGCTTAACATGCATTGTCATCCAAACTAAACATGTATGCAAAATTTCAGCTCAATCAGTTGAGGGCAAGTGCCTTAAAATTGAGTTGTAAAATTCCACCCGAACACACATAGTTACATACATACATACATACATACATACATACATACATACATACATACATACATACATACATTGCAAGTTAAATAAAAGCTTGTAAAAATATTAACTATTTTGACTCTCACGAAATTACCATAACTATGATTGTTCTAAACTGAACGGTTTGCGCGAGAGTCACTTTTTATCTATACAGGATTTGTACGGAACCCTCGGTGCGCGAGCCCGACTCGCACTTGGCCGGTTTTTTTTTAGTATCTATAGAAGTATGTTAAGAAAGCTTTTTAATCTTATTTTTTGTAAATAGTCGACCTTATAAAGCAATGGACATTAGAATGTAAAAAATCTTTAAAAATATATCTTTAAATAAATTGGAAATGATAAATCTTTTTCTCTCATTTATCACAAATAACATTTGCCCGTAGTCGTTTGGAGTCTGAGTTCGTATTAAAATACCTACCGAAAAGAGCCATTTGCAGGCGGCAATAGGAATTTTATCGGAGCGACTCCATCATCACAATAACTCGTTCAATAAGTGCGCCACAACATCGGTAATATGGTTTCATTTAGAAAGATGCAAATGTCGCGACGCCGACGCCGGCCACGCTCCACCGAACGCGATATTGCGCCTCCGCGGCACTCCGCCCCTCCCGCTGCACCGCCTTACACCTCGCCACACTTCCTCACCTCGACTATCTTCACTTTTAATCGCTCCCTTGAGAATTTATTAAAAATCGTGCTCGATTTTACCTCAACTTCTAGCGCGAATTCCAACTTGCTCGTATTTAGACTCAAAACTCGTAACAAAACAGATCCTTCCGAACATTTGTTCACATTTACGCTCTCACAGACAATTTTAGGGGAATCGAAAGTTGGCAATTCATAAATCTCTGTTAAGACGCAAAGCATAGGTGTACCGGAACGTAATAATTTAAAGAGTTAGCCGTTGAAAACGTAGGTAGAGAGCGTTGTAAAAACTTCATTGTGTGAATTCCGCACATTTCTAGGGTGGAGTTGTAGGTTTAAGTTGAAAATTTATGCCGTGTGAGTGTTCACGGTGTTAAGCAAGAAGGAGACCTCGTGAGTGTCGCATAGATCACGCAGGACGTGGCATATCGCGGCGCCGCATGTGCACGCCGCCGCCGCACGTCTGACGCGCCCTGACTCCCTGCATCACTGTTCATAAATAATGAGGCGCCTAAGTGTGCGACTACAACTATCGAACCAACACACTCGCATGTTGACACCACATTAAAGCTAGACCTGCATACACTTCGACAAGCTATTTGATCCTAGTAAGAAAATCTAAGACAGAAAAGCAATGCTCAAAGTAATAAAAGTCGCAAGCTCATCACACAGGAAGGTAGTTTACTCTGTTTCGGACCCGTATTGCGAACTAAGAATTGTTTTTCAAAGACGCCAGAAGAAAAACAAAAGATATGTGTGGTAAATACCAACCTTTTTGAAAACTCATTCGTCTGTCGAACGTTTAACTTAGAATTCCTAGTTCAGGCCATTTACATTCCGAAATGCGAAAAGTCATGCTGAACGAATGCGAGCTCCGTATCTTGGGATTTTCTAACTTCACGTGCTTTTCCGTTTATTTCCTGCACGGTGCTCCCCCCGGCCCGAATCAGTCCCGGTTTCGTTAAGGAACTAATCGGCTCATTGTGCAGAAACTGCACTCTGACCTCGTTCGATCTGCACCGATATCTATCGGTATCTACGTAAATGAAAATTTAATTTGTTATTTTATCGTTAATTTTGTTCGAAATGGGATTCTGTTTATGTGGTATACTGCACAGGTGCTGAAAATGTGCTTTGTGTGCCATGAAAATTGTAGCCACCATGATCCGCGCGGTGTTCAATTAGCTAATGTGTTCGATTAGCCGACACCATTCACGTCACATGTGTCTGTGAGAACACTGTATTGTGCCACGGTAATGTCTTGTAATTGAGTCGTCAGGAATTGATTATATCCTTCCTTTCAAGTACATTGTCCTAATTTTGATGTATAAATTGTGCTATTACTTGTTCTTTAATATTTTGAGTAATTATAAAATGCAAAACGACCAGAAGATCCTTAAAAGGTTAATCTGCAACATTTGCCCCCGTTAAAATTGCGCTAAGTATAACAAAATTGTCCGTGCCACAGTGTAGTTAACAGCGTGCCTATTTTAAAAAGTATGAAATTTTATGTAATTTGAAACAAAGCTCGTGAGCCTCCACGTCACCGACGTTATAATACGATCGTGGCAGGAGGTTTTGGCGCGCAGTTAGTAATAAAAACTTTTGTAATTACACTCATTTAGGGCAAGGAACCCGCCGTTGACGCGGTGTCGTGCCAAAAACGGCAATTATTTTTATAACGCCACCCCGGCCAAGTTCTGTGCGATTCCTTCGTGACCGTTGACACATACATTTCGTGTTTCGGGGGAGACGATGTATAGCCGCGCATTTTTAGTACGTTAATGTGCGGTTTGAGTCAAATTTGACGGTGTCTGTTGCTGTGCAGATTTTGCTTAACTTTTTATAGTGATTAAGATAATACTTTTTGTAAAGAAAAAAGACGTCGTGCACTTGTATGTTTTATCAGATGGAAAAAACGCTTAACATTAGTTACGTCAACAAGTCTCGCTTATACAATGCAGGCAAATAAAAACATGATGATTATAAAAATAATTGGAATGAAACCAACGAGCAAGACATCTGCAGTTCGTAACTTTAAAAATAAAAATTACGTAAACATTTTGTTTCAGTTGTGGTTAGAACACAATGAACATGAGTAGCTTATTAAAGAAACCAAATAACAAAACAAGGGAGAAAATACAGTAAACAAGAATCACAATTTGTAAATAATTTGTTCAGTAAAATTATAATCCGCGTCCGGACATGGGGGGCCGTGTCAGGCGGTGACAAGCGACGACTTGGCAAGCCAGGCCTCGTAAAAACTTTTCTAATTATTTACATTTTGTAGCTAAGACGCGCCAGTACTCCACCACATTATATTTTCTAGTTAATTTGGGGGATCTGGTGTGAACACGGAGTCGTATTATTCGTGTGAGGCGGTTCGCATCGCCGGCTGATCTCCGGTGTTACTTAAACAAGCCAACAAACTTAAATGGAAACACTGATTCGTCCTAAGATAAACCCGAGATGTCACACCGCATATTATGTACGTACCTACATAGTACATAGGTATATGTATGGTGTATCCTCAACTGCTTTTCGGATAACATCAAAATAAATAATATTTCATCGCTGTCTCGGAAACTTTATTTTCATATCTCCAATGTAACATCGTGTGATGTGCTGATCAAAATCAATGTAAGAAATGTAGACTTTCAGTAATGTTGCCAGCCAACGAAGGTATTTTTAGTATTTAGGCAAATATATAAAACAATCAAGAAAATCCGCAGGGCGAAATAGAAGCTCACTAAAACTAACAATTGGTTGCAGCCGGTTAAAATTAACAAGGTACATGCGATTGCTTTTAGGAGCTAACTCTTCACGATTTAACTGGTTAGAGCACAATGTTTATTTATATTTTTGCACCGAAACGACTTTTGACAATAACGCTGGATAACCGTGAAGTAGGAAATGTCTATTGTGTAGTTCAATGGATTTACGTATTATGTAAACTATCCATCGAGTGATCAATTAATAACAAACAACAGCTTCTTATGAGCTGAAACTACAACAATACTAAACTGAAATCAATAAACGGTTCTTATGCAACTTATGTTAAACTTTCAAGAGTTGTAATGACACTAGCAGTTACATTTGCGCAAAAGTAAAAGTAGGTATAGTTGACAGCGAGAGTTATGCAACCTTCTTTCCTAGTTGCTAATTAAAGATAAATATGGTTATTATGGACAACTCTATGACTGAAGTAAATACCACGTGTCTACATTGGGATTATGCGGTCTACGAACTTTTAACAATTTCTTAGTTAACGTTTTTCAAATGCACTTGACGGCCAATAAACAAAAAGAAACGTGGACTATTCATTAGGTATTTTAAATACAATATTGTTAAAAAAATCATAAGTTTAAAGTCGGGTAAAAATTGTGTGAATATTATATAGGCCTGAATATATACAACATGTAACTTAATTAACGCACATCCTGAAACTAGTTTGTTCAGAATCGTTTACTGAATCGATTTATATCATTTTTAATATAGGTAATTTTTTATCCCAAAAATAATTAAAACTACGGAAATTATTGTCATAATAACCCTGTACAGTCAAAACAAATTCGAATAGACCGTAACTCAAAGTAATAAGACTTCGTGTACTGTCGGCTTTTTCCGTAGTTTCGTTATGTTGTGTCGAGTCGAGCGGCGCGCGCCGCGATATTTGCGTGCGTAGTAGTATGACCAAAAAGTTCTCCAGGAATTGGTATAACTAATTTAGTGAATAACAATGCATATACATGTTAAATTAAAAATTCAATGTATGTATTATGATTATAACATAATATTCTAATTAGCGTGTTTGAGGGTGTGCGTTAATTACGTTACATGTTGTATATAGACTTAGGTAATAAATGTAATAATAGGCCACAATCGGAATGAACATTAATCGCCGTAATTAATACACCAAAGAATATGTTACGATCCTGAAAGTCGCAAAGTTAGGAGTGTTGAAATGTAATTAATGTGGATCTACCCTTATGTAAGGGTAATGTCAGACGGGTACCAAAGTGTGTTAATTTGTGCAAGATATGGTGTTTACCCTAACACTTAGCTAGACGTTTTTGATTTGTATTCAACTCACATATATGAGGATCCTTCATGTTTACATATGCCGTTACTATAGAACTCTGCGGTTTTAGCCTGTGTTTTTGGCACATAAAACTCAAAGTATTTTGAAATTTTATTCTTTTCGGGATAAATGATGAGTACACAAGTTTTTATTAGTCGACGATAGCCAAAACATTGTCATATTTTATAAATCACAATTTACAATTTGAAATGCCAGAATGTTTTCTTTTGTGCATATCTGAGATGATAGATAGCCAATTAACAAGTCCTTAATGTAGCATAAGCTGTATAGTGGTGCCAAAATAAAAGCACATTAAAGAGTTAGTGCAAATAATAAAGTGACATATGGCCATGGACAAGAATTGTTACATATTTCTTGGCATGCATTCTGTTGAGTTGAGACTTTTCGGTAAACTGACTTAAAATCTCGTCACACTACTATTGTAAAAATATGACAGAAAAGGCACCAAAAGAGAATTTTCACTGGAAGTGAAAACAAACAAATAAAAGTCCTACAATGTTTAATTATGATAATACGTAGTAATTCTTTCGAAATGACCGAAAAGCATATAAAACAACTATATTTACCAAGTCGCTAAATCCAGCCTAGTCCCGTTGCGCTGTACGGCGCTCGGTACACATCTAAAATAATCCTCCATGTTCATACACAATTTTAAAGCATGAAAATTCAAAATGTTACGAACAATGAATGTTTTTGGTAAAAATACAAATAGATATAGGCGACGCGGCGTGGTCCCGCGGGTCCGCGGCAGCGTCCGCACACTATGAACAAAGAGGTACGTAACGTCCGCTGTAAACGAGTGGCCTGTAATCTGTTACTTTTACGTAGCACTTGTTTTGTTTCCACACGATTCCCGGGAAATATTTTTACTACGCGGACCGGACGACCCATCCAACTGAACGACGCTGCGTCTGCATAAAACTCCAGGAAATTTTACGTGTTTCGACACAATGATTATGAAACACTCGTAAACTTGAACTAGGATTTCTCCCGTCGTGTTCCAAGGTATCCATTTTCTCGGCGGCTGTGGGCGCCGGATCCGGAGCTCTCACAAAGAAAATATAAAATGAAACGCCATTAAGAGTTGTTTACGCGGCATGCATAAATACAAATGAATGGCCCTAAAGCATTGCGGTTAAGACTGTACTAAGAAAGTTTTGTAATTATTGTAATTACGAGCCGACGGAGAAGCATCCAGCGTCGACACAACGTCATATTTCCTACTTAATCGCGCCGAGTTGCCGACATTATTATAAATAAATCAATTTATTACGTTCACTAGGCACCGCATTACTCATGCCATAATGTTTTAACTTTAAGTAACACTTACACGCATCTGTAATTATAACTTATTTAACTAAAGCCAATGTTATATGACTTCGTACCTACTATAAGTGTTTAAATACTTGAATTAGTTCAGTTTTCTATAGAAACTGTTAGATAGATAATAACTTTTGCTTTTGTAGTCGGCTTTGTTGGTGGCAAACATAATTTTGTCATGAGTACCTCGGGGGAATATACGTTCACTGTAAAATTGCTGGTTAATTTTCTGTTGACAGTAAACCTACAACATAAATTAACTTTAAAGACTGGATATAAAAACAAATGAAAAGCCTAGAAACAGCTTAGTTTATGATGACACGACATAACTTAAAGAACAGAATTTAACTGTACATCCTACTTATATTATAAATGTGAAAGTTTGTGAGAATGTATGGATGTATGTTTGTTATTCAATCACGCAAAAACGGCTGGAACGATTTGGTTGAAATTTGATATGTAGATAGGTGATACCCTGGATTAACACGTAGGCAACTTTTTATTAACACACAACGCGGGCGAAGCCGCTGGCGGAAGCTAGTTTATAGTATAAATTGTCGGCATTTACCGAAGTATTGGACTTTTATTTTCGGACTTGCTTTAACCATATAAATGTTTTAATTGGGCTTTAAAATAAAGTGAACTCTCAACTGTGAAAATGCCACCGTTCAGTTCAGTGATTCAGTGTTTTCGATACATGGCAAACACACTGATACTTCGCTTCATTATATGTACTTACGAAAATGATTGACGCAAATAGGTTCACATGTGACGACGATATTTACTGCGAGTGGATATCGAAATGTCATCTGATTAATTACGGACCAATCTTTACATAGTTCAATGACATCAGTGTGTGGGTAGCTACACAAACGTATTAGTCATCCAATCCGCGCGATCAATCTCAAACGCATTTAAAACTTTCCACATAAATGGGTGCACTTAACGTATTAAATTCGCTGACAATTAATAACGGGCGGGCTGCCGTACAAACTGTAAAATATTCATCTTAAAAAAGCGACATTTAAATCTCCCCCTGTAATATGAGTAACGGCTTATTTGGGTATAAATCGTAGAGCGGTCGTTCGTCAAACGAGTCCAATGAGCGAGGCAATCACTTAGAGTATGTTCTCAACTTAACTACCCTGTAACAGCGTTTACTAACGCATAGTTTGCGGAACGACCGACAACTACACTATTTTCAAATTACGGGATTGTAATATTTAGATTCTTGTTTCCTAACCGCAAATATACTGTGTGACGTAACAACTTTCGTTTGTATAAAGCCACGTCTACATTCATTTCACATAGGAGTTGAGACGTTAAATAAATGCATGAATTATTGAATCGATGAAGTAATGGAAATAAATCCAGAGTTGTTTATTAACGGGGCGAAAACTTGTACTGCTTCGACGATAATAGAGGATATTAAGATAAAGATGTTAGATAAAATAATGATATTATGATATCATTGTTTAGTGAATTAATAAGCCCATGTTTTGCAAAGACTAATATATAAAGAAAATAATAACGCACCCACTCATAAAATGCTTCGTAGGTAAATTAACTAGTGCGGAATAAATGAATGCAGTCATTTTATCTTCTTAAAAGTGCCATTGTATCACACCTACGTCGGATTATGATGCTAATGTAAATACAGAGTGAAGGGGCAGTCTCATAACAGATACTATCGCCCCGCTTAAAACATTTTTTATTTTTAATCTCGCATAAGGGTGAGTGCAGACCGTAGGATCGATGCGCTCTTCATCGGCATTTTTCACCACTAATTAATCACAGAGCGATGATTAATCAACGCAGCCGCGGGCACATTTAAAGCAGCACTTTAATGATCCGTTTGTCGGACATTAGTATTTCTTCCTAAGCATGGCACGTGCCGCGGACGGGTTTATGCCGCTGTTTTACGATAATTTACAGCTCTAATGAATTTTTAGCGGAGGCGTAAAGTGATGCGAACTGCTTTGTTAATAGATTGCGAGTGTCTTTAAGTGATTCGGTAATGAGCGTAATTACGAGTGTTGATGTCAATTGGACATTTCTGAAGTTGTAATGTTCTCTATAAAAAGCTATAGTTTTAAATAAACTTACCCAGTGTTGACAAAACCCTTACAATATTATTGTCTGAATCGAACAGATGTTATTCAATGCCGATCAAATGTTCAAATTACCTGAAACAATACGAAACAGTCATTAATTTTAGCCAAACCTGACAAAGTACAGAAATAATTACAGTACTGAATAACACCATTCAAAGTGGAGTGATGAAAGAAAAACATGGGGGAGGGATTGCGCTTTTATTGAAACCAATCTCACCACTTGCCTCGACTGACTGCGCCCCGAGCTGAATGCGCGTAATTGCTTCGTCATTCAGATGATCGCAGCTTTACCGGCTTGTCTTGTTGACTGTACTTGTAGGCACTCGCTTTGTGCACGCGGCCTTACGTCGCCTGACATGTGCTATTGTCTCGCACAGTTTCGCCGCTCGCTTTTATGACGGCAACAAGTTTCAGCTTGCATTGTAAACCACCCCTTAATGATAATTGTACAATTTCATCATTTACCGCCGGTATCAGTGTTTTTGTAACCGCGGACTAATTTAGCACAATAATCGCATCACATTTTGTTACTAAATCAACGCGATTTAATTAGTCTCTTGTACGCGATGTGTTTACAAAGGGAAACATTGTGAAAAGTTTTCATCACGATCTTAACTCGAACAAGTAATTTAATGTGATGAAAAAATTTTAATGGATTAATTAACTGGCGACGTCGAGCCAAATTTTTATTTGATGAGATCTACTTACGCCTATTTTGTTCGCTAAGAATTTTATTTATTCAATTAGACTTTCAAATAGTTTGAATTGCATTAGTTGCTGTCGTAATAATTATGTTTATTTCCCTTTATTTGTTGTTAACTGAAAACTTTGTAAACGGCTGTCTCGGTTAACTTTACTTTTATTTGGAAATTCGTAACACTGTTTGTGTGCACTTTATATCTTACGGACTATAGGTAGATCATGAAGGCCTCGTGAAAGCGATCTATCCATTTTTTTATAGAACTGAGAACTGAACCGGCTATATTCCCCTTTTTTTCAAACATAGCCGTTAGCAAATAACGGCTATGTTCGGCTATATTCCACGTCGTTCAAAATCAAAGCTAAGCCAAAAAACTCTGAGCAAGAGGAAGGCATAGGTACTTTTTGTGTGAGCCTTTTCCTATTTTAGGATTGTTTAAAACTCACAAACCTATATTTCTAATAATAGGTACATTATTTAATTGAAATCATTGGTAATCATGTCTGTAATATTTACAGAGTAGCCGTGTACGCAAACACGGGCGGCGTCGCTCATCGCTTAGCGTGGGATCATGACGCCATCTGTAGTCAACTCTGCAACCATTCATATTTTCATTTTCATTTCGAAAATCACAAGAAAGTGAACGCTCAAGGAAAAAAGACAAAATGAAAGGAGAGTCTGTGTTTTAATGGGTTAATTAGCCGACGATCCTCCGGTCGGAGCTTTAATTAAAATGAAAAATTTTCGTGACTAGACTCAGAGAATTAATTGCTCCCTTTCGTGAAACTATTCAGGTGAGAAGAGAGTAAATAAAGAGGCCGCGTTGCTCAACTAAATATTAAAACCAGTGGTGACTGAGTTATTTTGTAGAATAAATTATGTTTTATGTCAATAACTTAGGGGGATCGTAGTTCAAATTTTTTATCATACAGACTTCCCACGTTTTGACACGGGATCAATAGACTGGCACATTTTATTTTGGACGGTTAGTGATTGATAACATGACAAAACGTCCTGTTTACTTATGTTGAATTAGAGGGGCATAGAGCTCGTTAATTATAAACTTTTTCGCTTAATGCGGTCAGCCCAAAAATGATCGTTAGATAGAAAAAAAAGTTTCCTTCCATCACGTCACGAACGAGACGTAAATTGTTTAAATCAAGATAATGGATCGCTTTTGTAACGTAAACCGATATTTAATTACGGCCGCGAGTGTATCCCGGGCTCGTCGGAACAGGGCTCCGTGGCAGTCGCTGTAAAGTTATGCACAACACAAGTTGCATGCTGAATACTGAATACCAACGAGACATAAATCCAAGCGTGTCAACTTGCGTATTAACAAATTGCGTTCTTAAACCGCAATAAACTATGTAAATACGAAATTTAAATTACAAACACCAATGCGACAGCACTGGGGTCGGTCGGCGGTGGTAGCATGGCGTCCGTAGGTGGTGGCTGCAAGTAGAATGTGCGAGTGGCGCGATAGCGGTGTCGCCCTCTGAGTTATGTGCCGCGGCTCGCGTTAATTGTTGCTGACGAGGCGACGCGGCGCCTGACCTGCCTCACCTACTGTACTTTGCCCTGCAATCACATCGAATATTATTTAAATTATGATGACTATTAAAATCACAATTACTCTCTTATAAATGCGCCGGTAAATGCAATTTCACTGTATCTGAAAATGCCTGCTCATATTCTGTATTTCACGTTTATATAATTTGTAATCAACAATTTTCACTGCGACTTTCCGCAAATCGATGAACCTACAATTAATAAATCTGTTATTGTACCTTCGCTGCATTTGTCATAGAGTCGACGTCAGCTTTTTGGATTTAAAACCATAAACCGCGCGACAAACAGGCACTGCGCCAAAGTAGTCGCAAAAAAATGCATTTTGCAACAACAGAATGTAGTGTGCACTCTGCACTAAAAGTAGGAGTTAACACAAATCGGTTTTTATTTAGCCTGGCGATATTTCACAAGGTTTGCGCTAAATTGTCACGGGTTTAAAAAGGTGGTGGTTGTCCGCGTCGCGGGTAACAAATCGTTTTAATTTGCGCCCAAGTCGCACGACTTGTCGCCATGTTGCCATCGCGACTATTGTCGCCGATTTGTCTTCAAATGTTATTACAACTTAGGTCCTGTCTGATACGTATTTTTCTTTGATATTAAAGTAGGTTTTATGAGGTGTCTGGATATTTATAGATCTTTTGATGGTACAAAAAGTGTTCCCCGAAAGTCTTTTGATCTGTAAAATTTTATTTTTCTCATTATGTTTACTCGTCGTTGATATTTTCTTAACGAAGAATGATATTGGTACTTTTTAGGTGAGTTATCGATCTTGCTATGAATTGACTTTAGTCAACTGTTTATTTAGGCTTGGGAAACAGTATAATCTACTATTAAATTTCATGAGGCGCCGTAACAATATTTAATCGGTTGATATAAGACACCGCAATCCCTTTTCTGGGGGAGTTCCAATCTGTCTGCTTGCAAATGAGTAAAGTTTTAACAACGTATTTAGATAAATGAGTATTAACCTGTCAGAGGGCATTCTCAATGGGCCAATTCATAATACAACGGCTTTAGAGTAAGTGAACTAACTAAGAAGCAATCTTTTCGAACTAGCTCAGTTGACCGTTTAACTGGCGTTTAGCGGTCAGCTGTAATTAGTCCAGTTTGTATCACAAAGGAGTAGTTGTCTCATGCAGTAGATTAGAACGTTATTATTAGCAGTTTGCGTGAACCAGAAGCGCATAGAGCAAGTCACGTCCAAACTTCACGCCGCAAATAGGTATCCCAGTGTTCACAGCGTTGTTTTGGAAACATTAACTAACTTGAGAGGACGCCAAAAACGGAAACATTTTAACGTTCGCCGCCGCCGCGCCGCTCGCCGTATTGTCACTGTTGTTCCTATTACACGCCAAAAAAGTTGGGCCGTTATTATATCCCTAAAATAAAGCCCGCCATAGTCAACACAAAAATAATTTAATCGAACGGAACGTTTCTAACAAATATTTGCGATGAAAACCTCAATGGTTGTAAAATTTCGGCTTCATCGGCGAGCACTTGACATGAGCAAATAAAAATGTTTTATTGCTTTTAAACTTCCATTTGTCCGTCGCTTCGCAGCCAAATCGGTGTGGTTTAGGCGCATTACTTGTACCTACAGCTGCTATAGCTCGTAACACTGGTTCGATGGCTATCTTGTTTGCTTTTATCCTTATAGAAAATTTCGTGCATCCCAGTGAATGCATCGGCGAGCCTTCCAATATCAGGCGGATTATTCACTGGAGAACGTTGTAAAATTTGTGGATACGTGCGTGATTTCCGACCTAAGTCAGCCAGCATAGGGTGCAGTTTCGTGTGGCTCGGAAAAGAATTTGTATTTTGCCTAAATATCGGTAACGGATTGGCGTGGCTATACGTGGTAAGATAAGAGTACAAGTTGCATAGTGATACATTGAATGGATTACTGCATCGGGGCTGCTTTGTGCGGTTCAAGGGACGCGGTTAATGTTATTATTTTGGACAAAAAGTACCAATGATACGTGCGCTGGTGTTCCCGAGATGCTCTTGGAAGATAATGTTTATTTTTAAGTTAGCATTGCCAAGCTGGCATACGGCCCGCTTCACAGTAAGTGCATCCCATACATCATAGTCAACAGTGGCCATTATAATGGTATTGGATATTATTATGGTGTTCGTGCCGCTCTCATATATGTGCATTGAAGCGTTGCTGTGCATTTAAGAAAATTGATTTTTATGTTGGTAGCTTTCTACTTGAAGACATTTGTTTATTTGTCGATGTCTAGAAGTTCTTTGGGAAAGTAACATGAAGTGGCATCGTTTGATGTTGGAAAGAATAAATTGGAAAGAATGTTATTTTTTGAGAATGACATTCATCAGGGTGAAGCTTGTTTTTTATTTATTTAATCTAAATTGTAAAAAAGAAACATGAAGATCTAAGCCTGGCAGTATTAAAATGATAGATTGTTTATAAATATTATAAATATAACAAATACAGTGTTCACGCTCGGTTTTTAACACGAGACAAAATACGCGCGGCAAAAGCCTGTCGCGCGGTTTCAGGAGTCATCGTTTGTACCGGTAGTTGTAAATTGTTTGTTGTCGCTGGTATACGCGCGACACCGCTCGTACAAACCGAGTGTTGTCGGTATCGAAGAGCTCTTACACTTTAGGCAAGTTGGTTGAAAATGTTACAGCATAAATCTTTTTACATTTGTTTTATTTTGGAACCTAACATCATCATCCTCCGAGCCTTTTCCCAACTATGTTGGGGTCGGCTTCCAGTCTAACCGGATTCAGCTGAGTACCAGTGCTTTACAAGAAGCGACTGCCTATCTGACCTCCTCAACCCAGTTACCCGGGCAACCCGATACCCCTTGGTTAGACTGGTGTCAGACTTACTGGCTTCTGACTACCCGTAACGACTGCCAAGGATGTTCGATGACAGCCGGGACCTTTGGATTTTGGAACCTAACCAAAAACAAATTACAGCGTAATTGAATTGATGGTACACATCGCGTGGCAGTTCATTATACCTGTATTGATTTGATTCTTCAGCGGAGTGCGATGTTTGCTCGCTAAGTATTTATGTCATAAGTGAATACGGGCCAATATTGACGTTAGTCGACAGTGAACTGGTCTAAATTCGCGTGTTTGTCGCCGATATTGGTCGGTGTATGCATGGCCGGCCGGCACGCGGCCTGACAGCCTTGTAATGGATTGTTTACCTCGGCGCGGACGTCCGCCGCCCCCGTCGATCACTGACACCGACCTAATTACATGTAAATAAATACAGGCCCGACCGCCTGATCTGATCCGCTCGCCTTTGCCACATTTGTTGTGTACCGATTGATCTTACGTGCTCTTTTTTGACGTCGATTTGGGTTAGCGCTGTACCAAATTATGGTGATTTCGAGCATTTGGTCGAATTAACTCGAATGGAGCGCAGGTACGTACCCGCTATTATTTAATTGGCGTGATAATTTGATTGTAAATAAAGCCTCCGAATTGCAACATTGCTGAAAAGTAATGAGACAAAAATTGATTTTATATACTTACTTATTTTGAAAATTTAATTAATAACAAGACAAAGAACATACAGAGGGCAAATCGAAATGCATTAAGTCCCAATATCATAATTATAGCTTAGCAATACGCGGGGGAGTGGAGAGGTGGCTCATGATATAGGAGCGCGGATCCCACGGGCGCAGTAAAGTGACTGGCTCGGTTTGCGAATTGCGTTATCGGCGGCGAGTGCGTGCTACACCTGGGTCACGCGACTGCCCGATATTATTCAGAGTCCGCCACTAAACCTCACCCC
Source organism: Helicoverpa assulta (assembly GCA_963856015.1). Classification (NCBI taxonomy): domain Eukaryota; kingdom Metazoa; phylum Arthropoda; class Insecta; order Lepidoptera; family Noctuidae; genus Helicoverpa; species Helicoverpa assulta. The sequence goes on from CAWLCW010000008.1 coordinate 5,996,404, forward strand.
ACTGCGAATACTACGCTCCATATAACAACTATCCTTTAAATATTTGAGTTCCACCAAAAGTACCACGCTGAAAGTCTACTTTTATTTTATTCGAAAAGAACTTAAAATAACTATAAAAATCTGAGCATGAATTTCAAACTCTGAAAACATTAAAGAGTGATTTATTTATAATGAAGGTGTTACGATTATTACCGTAGAAACTTTAACCGTCTCTCAAAAAAGAAATCGTAAGAGACATAAAAAGTTTTCTAATCGTCCCTTACTACAATAGAGTGCGGGAACTTCACTTATGCTTATTAAATTTACTCTTTAGACAAGAAAATGCAAAACGGGTTTTCACAACGACATGGAACAAGGCTCAGCCGCGCGGCACATTGGCCCGACACAAAATATTGTGGAGCTGGGTAAACGCGCCGCTCTAACTTCCAATACAATATAAATTGCACTTTGAAAATGGCCTGTACTTCAAAGTGTGCATACGATTCGATACTTTAATACTGTAAGCGAGGGCGTGTTTCGGGTCGCGACGCCCGCCGCCCGCGCCGACTAGTGCCATAATACCGGTAATGTGGTGTCGCCTTTCTGTGGCGAGATAAGGGTACGCGACATTGACTATTCAAAGGGTTGCGGTCTTCAAAATTTGCGCTCAATAAGTCCAAAATACCTGCGCTCCACCTTTGCGTTGACGCTTTATTTGCATTGCGAACCGATGTTTTAGCTTTAAACGTTCGTTTCGAGTTTATTTATCGATAATATTTTAATCATGAGTCATTCGGATCCGTTGAAAATGCGGTTGCAAACGTTGCTCGTTAGAGCATTATTGTAAGCTCAGTTAATGCGACCCATTTTGTTTCGTTTGTTTATTTGGATCTGCTTGCCGGATATATTTATGTATGAGTAACTCTTTATTATAACTTGTTATTATGTATATACTGCCGTCTACTAACTAAAAAGCAGTTAAGTGCAAAAAGTAGTTTTCCAGATAACGCAAAAATAAGTGGGAATTGATGTCTCTTGAAAAGTATGCTACCTAGGAACAAGGTTGCAAGTTATATACGTAGGCATAGTCTTTTTGCACAATATGTAATATATTTCATTCATTTATATTAACCACATTTTATTTAAATTCATTTTCTAACTTTTAGCTAAGCAATATTTTTCATTTTTACATAATATACTGCACTATAAGGCCGCTAACCATACCTTAACTGCTTTATAGTAAAGCAATTTCTTGTAACTGCCACGTCTTGTACTCATAGTAAAAGTTATGAAAATATACATAGTTAAAAAGCAGTTAAAGGATTTTAACAGCCTTATAGTTTAGTAACTAATACTGGGAAGACTATCTTTGCTTACTTAGAAAGCAGTTATGGGATTTTAACCACTTTTAAGCTCGGTATTGTAAAATATATTGTTATACTGCTTCTCCTATTGCTTAACTAGAAGGCAGTTAAAGATATCTCGCTCGCAATTAACTGCCTTTTAAATAAGCACTTGCGGGTAAAAAGTTGAGAAGTTAAAAACTATTCTATGAAAATCACTTTATTTTATTTATTAATAAAAAAGAATAGACAATCAGTACGTCTAATTATATTTTGTGTAGGAACTTAACAAATAGTTTAATTTTAATTAAACATCATCTCGAGACTTTTCCCAACTATATTGGGGTCGGCTTCTAGTCTAACCGGATTCAGCTGATTACCAGCGCTTTACAAGGAACGACTGCCTATCTGACCTCCTCAACCCAGTTTTCCGGGCAACCCAATACCCCTTGGTTAGACTGGTGTCAGACTTTCTGGCTTCTGACTACCCGTAACAGCCGGGACCTACAGTAACTAACGTGCCATCCAAAACACAGTCATTGGTGTTGTAGCATCTAAGAAAGATGCTCACAAGCATACTACCTAATAGGACTGTGTTAATAAAAATGCTTCAACAGGATTGTAAAAGTATTGTAATCTGTCAGACCATTTTTGAAGTAGAAAAATTAATAAAATATAAAACAAAATACACACACAAAAAGTTCCGACTATACAGGTTTTAGTCCGCCACATGTTCCCCCCGGCCAGACCGTGACTACGGTCGATAAAAATCGGGGAACTTTACTCGACGCCCGCTTCTCGTTATTTTCGCCCCAGATGTCGTATTGGTGTTAGTAGTGTCAGCTCTTGTGATTTCGTGCTGCGCCTCATCACGTGCTATGAAAGCTGGTTTGAGGCGGTCGACTGACACGTTGCTTGGCTTTCCCCGTATCTCAATCGTGAAATATTTTTCATGCCTCTGTAGAACCTTGTAGGGCCCCGCGTACGGTGGTTCCAGTGAACGTCGTACATGGTCTCGACGGAGGAAGACGTGGGAGCAGGAATGAAGATCTCGCGGCACGTAGAAGGGCGACGTGCTATGCCATGCTGCAGGTTTTGGAGTGAGGCTGGCCATGTGACGTCGTAAACGATTTGCGTACTCGGTGACGTCAGCTGTGGTGAAGTCTGCTTGCATAGATATGAACTGACCGGGAAGCTGTAGTGCTTCCCCGTAGACGAGCTCGGCTGGCGTAGCTTGGATGTCTTCTTTCCACGAGTTACGCATGCCGAGTAGTACCAGTGGAAGAGCTTCCGTCCACTGCGAAGAGGTGTGGCACATGATGGCGGCTTTCAGCTGCCGATGCAGTCGTTCCACCATGCCATTCGCTGCTGGATGGTAGGCAGTGGTGCGAAGATGCTCTGCCCCCAGCAAGGCAGAGAGAGCCTTGAACAGGTGACTCTCGAATTGGCGGCCACGGTCAGTGGTCACCCGTGCCGGACAGCCGAAGCGGGCCACCCAATTGGCCACCAGCGCCTCTGCGCAGGCCTCCGCCGTGATGTCCTTCAAGGGGTAAGCCTCGGGCCATCGAGTGAATCTATCGATGACGGTAAGACAATACCTGTAATCAGACGAAGGGGTTAACGGTCCTACGATATCGAGGTGGATGTGAGCGAAGCGAGAGGATGGGGTTAGGTAAGAGGAAGGTGGGGATTTGGTATGGCGAGTGACTTTAGAAGTCTGACATGGCAAACACTGCCTCGCCCACTCTCTACAGTCTTTGCGGATCCCTGGCCACACATAGCTTTGCGTCACCAGTCGCACTGTAGCTGAACATCCAGGGTGATGCAAATTGTGCAACGATTCAAAGGCTTGCTTCCGGAGTTGTGGTGTCAAATACGGTCGGGGCGTAGCCGAGGTAGTGTCACATAGAACTTGTGCGTTGCCAGTTGGTGTAGCAACCTTTTCCAGCTTCAGTGAGGACCCATTTCGAATGAGGTCTTGCAGTTCTGGATCTGTTTCCTGGAATTTTGCAAGATCTTCAAAGTTTATTGTCGGTGACACTTCCTCGATTCGTGACAATGCATCAGCAACCACATTTTCCTTGCCCGGGATATACCTTATATCGGTAGTAAATTGCCCTATAAAGTCTAAGTATCTGAATTGCCTTGGTGAATGGCTATCTCTGTTCGACTTGAAAGCAAACATCAGTGGTTTATGGTCGGTTAAGATCGCGAAGTCTCTTGCCTCGACCATATGTCGAAAGTACTTCACTGCTTCATATACCGCTAACAACTCGCGGTCGTACGGGCTGTATTTTCTTTGAGCACCATTTAGTTTGTGCGAATAAAAGGCTAGAGGTTCCCAGTTAGCTTCTCTTCGCTGTTGCAGGACAGCGCCGATAGCAGTATCAGACGCGTCAGTGACGATGGCCAACTCAGCTGAAGGATCCGGATGAGCGAGTAGGGTTGCGTTGGATAATGAAGTCTTAATGTCTTCGAATGCTTTGAGGAGTTCTGGAGTCATATTGACTGGATGTGCTCCTTTAATTTTGGGACCGGCTAGTATTGCGTTCAATGGGGCTTGTAATTTGGCCGCGTTTGGGACGAATCGACGGTAAAAATTAATGACACCTAAAAATCTACGAAGGTCCTTGACAGTCTTGGGAACTGGATACTCTTGGATAGCCTGTATCTTGGTACTTAGAGGTTTTGTTCCTGCAGCTGACACATGGTATCCTAGAAACGTTACCTCTGACTGTCCGAGGTGACACTTTGAAGTGTTTACCACTACCCCGTATTCTCTTAAACGGGCGAATAACTGCCGTAAATGCCGCTCGTGCTGTTCATGGGTCTGCGAGAATACTAGGATATCGTCGATATACCCATAACAAAACTCTAAACCGAGCAGCACTTCATCGATGAACCTTTGGAATGTCTGAGCGGCGTTCCTTAAACCAAAGGTCATAAATGGAAACTCGTAAAGACCGAAAGGCGTAGTGATGGCGGTCTTCGGAATGTCGTCTGGATTTGTTCTTATCTGATTATAGGCTTTGACAAGATCTATGGTGGAGAACACTGTGCACCCTGATAGCTGGTAGGAGAAATCGTGGAAAATTAATAAAATATAAAACAAAATACACACACAAAAAGTTCCGACTATACAGGTTTTAGTCCGCCACAGTGTCAAGATATACTTAGAAAGTACATACAAACTAAGAAAAATTGCATTGGTACTTGCCTGATTTGGAATCGAACCCACGCCCTCATACTTGAGAGGTTGGTTCTTTACCCACTAGGCTACCATGACTTCCACTAGGCCAACAAGATTTCCACTACGCCACCACGACTTTAATTTTAATTAAACATTATAAAATAAAAGAACCAAGTTTAATCAAACTTTTACACATCTTATTCAGTAATGAGATCACAATTACATCCTCAATAATAATCAGTATTCGCGAAAAAATATATTATATAAAATACCAAAATACCCAAAACATGTAAGTATCGTTTCTGAAAGCTTCATGGCACATGATGATGATGATGACATGACACATATTGGTTTCAAATTCTTATGCATACGAAATAAACATATCACAAGATTAATAATTGCAAAGTTGAAATAATATAATTGTGTGTAACAACATAACGTCATAATCAATTAAATATTAGACTTTATATAAAAAAATATAAATTCAGCCATTTTTTTATGCTTAAATACTAATTAAACTTTAACAAAATGAGTAAATCAGATTAAATAAATAAGCAATTATACCTAGTAACACTCGTGCAGTATTATCTAAATTAAGTAAAGTAAACAAAAATATTTAATAAAACTATTTTGCAAAAAAACCGGGCACCTATGCGAAATCTTGGTTTTAAGGACTTTGCCAGTATTCCAAAGGGTTTTAATGACTGTAGTATGTTACTAGCATCAAAAGGGTTAGCCAAGCATGCGTGAGAGTATATTCTAAATTTGAATTTTGTAGAATTGCTAAGAAACTGGTTGAACCTCGTATTGGACTAATTCCTGGTAGAAAGTTCGTCTTCGTTTTGAAAAGGTTTTGACGTGATTTTTAGAAAACTGATAATGCAGTTTTAATTAATAATTAATGTACCTTTCTGTAAAATCAAACATTTTTGAAAAAACTATGAGTATTTGATAAAATCTTCACCTGCTCTAAATGGTCTAAACTGATGATTGATGGCAATGTTAAGAGTTCCGTATTTTCATGTAAAGCGTTCTATTGCTTAGATATTATACCCATGTGGTTTAAAATATCCCTTTCTTTTAAAAAACCCAATTTAGAGGAATATGAGTATGCGACAAAACAAATTTAAGTTAGCAGTGCCGATCACAAATCGTCACAAAAAGTCATTATCGATGAGGTTGATTAGCATTTAAAACAATAACCCGTTTTTATTTTGAGATGTACAATTATCAAGCCACAAATTGATTGATTGGATATCACGAAATTTAATTAAAAAGCTGTAATAAGCACTCATTTAATTTTGCGCCATTCTCGTAATTGTGGAGTCAAAAATCAAGAGACGCGCCGCAAGGCCGTCCGCTACGAGTATCCGAAGTGAAAAGGCAGGAATTATAGCCTGAGCTGATCAAACGCAAACGCAAATCACGAGCGTTTAACTGCTTTTTAGTCTAGTATAGTCGTTTAGCTGCTCTCTAGCGATTGATATTTAGCTAACACCAATTTCAATACATAACTTAAAAGCCGCTATTGGTGTAAAACTGCTTTCTAGTGTAGTTTTTCTTTATAGTTATTTGTATGACACAATACATTTAGGTAGTTAAAGACGCTTAGCTGCTATTTAGTCAAGCATGACTACATAACGTACTTTTAGTTAAGTAAATTTAGAAAAAAATTATACATCAATTTGCCGTTAAAGTATGTTAACGTCTTTCTAGAGAAGTATTGTGGCTTAGCCGCTTTTTAATTAAGGGAGTAACGAAATTTATGTGGTTTAACTGCTCAGCAATGTTCTGTATCTCTAAAACTATAAACCATAGAAAAATGATTCTTACAGCAAAAGATAGAGCATCGAAAGTTGTATAAGACTACATTAAAAAGTGAAAAACGACCAACTGTGGCTTAACGGCCTTTTAGTTAGTGGACGGCAGTATATCTCTCTCAGGGCTGGTTAACGACAGTGCACGATCATTATTCGCTAATTTATGGGAGGTGAATTCAGGTCAAATCCTCAAAATGAAATTAATTCACTCCCCTCGACAATCTGTGGTTCAATCTCAAAATTAAATTGATAAATTATTGAGTTGGCTTTCGCTCAATCAAAGCGTCTTTCACGTGTTTCGAGGTATCAATATTTACTTAGTTAAGAATACCTCTCTGAATAAGGCCTTTAATTAAAATTCTACCATATTAAAATGTTTTAAGAGGTAATCAGATTTCATCAATTTGAGTAGACAGGGCAATTAAATAATTTTAATAATTGATGACTCTTGGTCAAATATGATATTTTGCGTTGCTTTAAGGTAGGATAGTCAAATTAAAGTAGGTACATTAATAAAGCGTGTATTACCGCTTGCGTAGTTAATACAATGACAATAACTCAGTTTAGGCAACACACCTAGGTAATTAGATAAGTACGTACGCTTATATATTCCACACGTGTCTGGAGCGGTGGCTTATTTATTTGCAATTTGTAGGATATCGCCTACTACGTAGGTACCTTAATGAGGCAATAACAATAAATAAAGACCCAAAAGTTTTCTCAGACCTCCGCCCTGAGCCCTCCGCGGTCCCTCCGAAGAAACCGCCTCAAACTCATACGTAGCTAGAAAATGCTATAATTATTTAGCAGGGAGCCGCACTCGCATTATGTCCGTAATTTGCTGGGGTGAATACGATTTGGTAAATTTTATCTTATTACGTTCTTATGGTGGGATACATTGATTAATGTTTAAAACTACCATAAGTGAACACGACAGTACCACAAAGGGAAGTTACGTATCATGAAAATTGTAAAATATGACGAAAGCATCACCCAAATGTTCTTTCAACTTTCAAAGCTGAACTTCGCGCTACTTTTTTGCTGGCAAATAAAAAGCGAGAGAATTCAAAGGTGAAAAACAAGTGAACTATGACACGATCCGAAACTCAGTTGAATGACATCGCCAGGTACAAATCAGTGCAGTATTCTGTAAGGTCGTATGTGCATTTGCGGTCGGCTTTACACCCGACTACCTATGTGTAGCGACGCACAGTGCGTTGTTAGCTGGACATAGGTTAAAGTACAAATCATTGTATTACTCGTTACATAGGTGCAGCGGTAGTGGGTATCTGTAGGTATGTGCGAACAACGATGTCGTGGCTCTGGGACGTTCATGTAAAATCAATGTGTACTGTTCAGGTGTTCCGGCAGTCCCAGGGGCACAGTAAAGTCTCCCGGTTCGCCTTGCGGTCCCGCACACGAGCGGCAGTATCTTGCTCTGTAGTTTATTGTACGGTTTGACTTAGAGGGGACTTACTTGTGTACCTACACCCTGCACAAAATGACTACACATGAATAAGTTAATATGGAACCCATTTTGAAATGTCACAATTGAATTTGAAATTGTAGGTATTGATTTTTAATAATTCATTTAAAGAAGAAGAAAAAGAGGTTCTATTCCTGTTTATCTCAAGAGTTTAATAGGTATATTACTAACATTTTTTCTCTCCATAATATGGACAAGTTCCGCGCACAAAAGTCAGCGTATTAGTTGTTTTGCACACCGTTTCATCTCAGGGAAATGTTGCGATAAATATCAATAGGTATTCTTCTGGTACGGCGACATCCCGGACAAAGCTTTATGCACGTCAACTGCGTTTATCCGGCGCTCCTCGCATAGGCCTTTATGCCGACACGATAATATGATGGCTCTTTATATAGGCCACCGTTTATAGTGCACATTATGCAAATAACGTGAACATTATTTCATATTTTGTTTGTCGGCGGTGTCGCTACCCCGACCGCACTGTGTACGGGCATTTCATTACGAATACATTGACAAGCGACGCATTAACGATTAATATATCACAATAAAGCACAAAAACATGCCGTTATTTAACAAATTACAAAGTTATTTACTGCGTGTGTCGGTTTTAATTCGGCTAATTAAATTATATTCGACATCAGTTACGGTTAGGATGTTTTTATTGCATGCAAGCCATCGGATTTGCGAATGCCTAGAGCGCACACACACAGTGCTGGGTGTGGCATACACACATTGAAGCAAGCTTTCTCTTTAAGTTAAATGAACCGCACAAAGTTCGATTGTAACACCTTAGAGTACGTTACATATTAACAGTGTTTTCAGAAAGTTTTATGCTTCGCCGAGTACAAAGAACTCTTCGTGTACATAGAGATAGAGGCGGCAATGATATAGTGTCGGGCATGCGGCCGTTCCCTCAGGAACGATAAACCCTTCCCGGCGCTTCCCGTCTACTCTTCTTTATGGGGAGGCCGGAATGGCCAGCCCAGGTGAACAGGTAGCTAGATTGCGAAAGTATTTTTAGAACATCTTGTCGGTCGTCGGGTGTTTTTCCTTTGTTATCAAATGTGAGACATTGGAAGTGAATTTTCGGTTATGGCCGCGCCTAATGTATCCGTAAGGTTTAAGAGCTCACAGTTGTTCGCTTTTATGGTGTGTGGATAAAGAATATATTGTACAGAGCAGGTATATTCACTTGCGTGTAAAGGTCGAGTAGGTGTTCGTTGATTCCGCAGATAAGGGTTAAATTAAATTCCTAATTGGAGTGAAAATTGTTGTTTTTGCTTATCTCGCCTCTATTTTATTTTCGACATTTCGAGATGTTCTTTGTGTTTTCATTGTAAATATATTTGTTTACCGGTTCCCGAGGGAGTATCCACGTGGAGCTTAAAAACAATTACGGTGAGTGTGGCGCGTGCGAGCTGAACTAGGTATATTGGTAACTTTATGGAACAAAATCTCATTACTAGCTCTGTGGAGTTAATGAATTATTAAAGCTGATTTAAGCCACGTCGGTTACTAGCGTTGCAGAAAAAATATCAGACATCCATTTGTTATTTCCATTTGAAACGGCACAGGTTTTTATCGCATGTTGTGGCAAACGTTGGTTGTTTGATATCTTCCTAGGTTTATTTGCAAATCGCGTGCCGCGGGTACACGTTCACTCTCGTAATACTTACTTGTTGAATTACCTTTGTTCAAGTAGAATTTCGTTTGAAATGAATGTTTTATTTTTTACTAGTATTGGAAACCCTCGTACATTGTCGTGTTCCCTGTCCCTTGGTGTACGTGTTGAAGTATTTTCTTTAGTCGGAATAAGCTGGCAGCAGGAATTGTGAGACGAGGAAAGTGGTCGGCAATATAACGTAAACATTTGTATCGACTGGGCGAGGACGACGACTGACGGCACTAAACGTCGCTACTCTCAGGCAAAGGGTTCGGAGCATACGTAATACTGAACATATATAAAAAAATATTGTACTGAGTCACAAGTAACTTATTTACAGCAGCCTTTCACGAAAAAAATATACCGAAACAAGTTCTTTATAAACTCTATATAATTTACTAGCTTCTGCCAGCGGTTTCACCCGCATCCCGTGGGAACTACTTCCCGTACCGGGATAAAAAGTAGCATAGAGCCTTCCTCGATAAATGGGCTATCTAACACTGAAAGAATTTTCAAATCGGACCAGTAGTTCCTGAGATTAGCGCGTTCAAACAAACAAACAAACTCTTCAGCTTCATAATATTAGTATAGATTGTTCATACCTACACATTAACAAATTCCGATAGTCCACAAAACGTTACTTTATTCAGAAAGCCAAGAAAAACCATGTAATATTTGATTGGCGGTATGCAGTTGGTAAGTACGTCTGCATGGCTCATGAATTTGTAATGAGGATGTAGAGAGGTGCATTTTGCGGTGTCCACCGCCCTTGTACCTATGTCGCCCTGGTACATTTGCGCTGCGTTAAGTAGATAGCCGTACCTACTGCAACCTACTGCAACTGACTGCAACCTACTGAATATATACTCGGAATTTATTCCTTCTGCCACTTTAGGTTGCGGTGTTTCCGAGAACGCCCTGTACGACATGAATATGAATACTGAAGTTTCTGTGTTTTATATTTTCGTGTTTTTCGTGCTGTGTGGAGTTATGTGTGTTGTGAAAGAATTGTGAATGAATGGCGTGGTTTTTCGCGTAGGATATATGCGTTCATTTATTGGCTACGAATCATAAAAACAATACGCAACACCTTTACTATATTTCATCGCTTATATATTTAATACTAGCTTTTGCCCGCGACTTCGTTCGCGTGGAATAGTGACTTCCGGCAGATTTTTGGTTTGACCAATAGATGGCGCTATATGTCCGGAATACATTTTATTTTTTATTTTCATTTTTTTTTTGTAATAAAAACTATCCTATGTCCTTTCTCAAGCTCCAAACTATGTCTGTACCAAATTTCACACAAATCGGTTCGGTAGTTTAAGCGTGAAGAAACGACAGACAGACAGACAGACAGACAGACAGAGTTACTTTCGCATTTATAATATTAGTTAGGATTATAGAATCACTTATGTTTCATCACAAACTCATATTATTCTAATAAACAGACATAATTTTGTCAACCATAGAGTTATCAAAACTGTCACTCACCGGTGTCATTTTAATCCTCCGCTGAGTAGCCTCTTCATAGAAAACCACTACAGGGTACCTCCCACAACTTCGCCATGAAAATTCAATTATGGGAAAGATTGTCCTTTATAAGCCTTACTTGTGACCTCGTGTGGGTGTCATCCTAACTAATATTATAAATGCGAAAGTAACTCTGTCTGTCTGTCTATCTGTCTGTCTGTCGTTTCTTCACGCTTAAACTACTGAACCGATTTGTGTGAAATTTGGTACAGACATAGTTTGGAGCTTGAGAAAGGACATAGGATAGTTTTCATTACAAAAAAAAATGAAAATAAAAAATAAAATGTATTCCGGACATATAGCGCCATCTATTGGTCAAACCAAAAATCTGCCGGAAGTCACTATTCCACGCGAACGAAGTCGCGGGCAAAAGCTAGTAGTACCTATGTAAGTTAGTAAGAACTGTACTGTCTAGTTATATCTACACTGAAAACGTGATATCTTTGTAAATTGATTTTCTTAAAGGTTACAGGAGATAAGACAATTGCGTCTTTGTAAAGAAAAGCCTCGTCATGGGTCAGAGGTGAGGATACGGAGAAAATGGCGAAGGTTGGGGGTTCGAGTGTGTTTATGTGACGGTTACAAGCTTGTGTAGTATGTATCGAAGTGATATTGGTTCTGCGGAGCACAGAAGTATTCATGTCTCAGTGTCATTTAGGAATTAAGTGTATGACACAGTATATATTTACATTAGCCATTCATTTGTTTACGTAAGTATACAAAATTACTTCCTTAGTGACAAAAACGACAAACATAAAGCAAGTATCCAAGTAAATACAAACAATGATAGTCTGTAAACAAAACATATGGAAACAACGTGCTACCCAAATTATAGGTATATTTGTTGAACTCATAATCCAATATTACAATGGACTATAAAACGGCGCACGTGTTTGCTTTCAGAATATAACCGGCTATTCGGTTGAAGCTAATTTGTGTTAAAACAGAGCAAACTCCTAATTACGATGCAAATTGATCGTTCGGATCACCGCAATCATAAAATTCCGCCGATCAAAATATTCTCTTCACGGAATATTATGTAGTTTAAAATTTGACCAACATGAATTAAGGTATTTTTGGCACAATTTTGTGATGGAATTTCAGTGAAGCGCTTAATATAGTCAACTTGTGACGTTCAGTGTAGAAATAATTATTTAAATTAATATAAAATTAGGTACCATCGTGTTTGGTAATACGTGAGAGTCCACATGATGTAATAAGATTTTTTGGACCATTTTTTTTCATCACAAGTTATTTAATTAAGTTAGTAGGTATAGAGATTGTCTCCAGCTCAATATTACAAAATATTGAAAGGTTATTATTTTTACAGCGTATCCAATAAGGCGAAAACAAATAAAAAGGAGTATAAAAGATCAATTTCTCTTTTGCGGTTTATTCATCCGCATCATAAAAGACGACGGCAGCTCGTAGTCTTTAAACCTGACATGCAAATACATAGCTTGAAAATAAGTAAGCTCTTGAGGGCATGGAGCTTAGTTAAGAACCTAGAATCCTACATTACAAGGAAAATTATATTTTGTGATTAAAAATGCCCTGAATTATTTGGTGGTGAATGGGAAGTTGCAGTCTCTTGTCTAGGTATATACCTATTGTAGTAAAAAATGTTCTTCATTACTTTAATTGAATTAAACGTATGTAGGTACGTGTAATTGGTATGAATGTTTCAGGATAATTTATAATTATTTTTAACATTTTTTTAATAACTTATTTTAAAGTTACAATATAAGTTCCATAAACTTTAGTTTTATTACTCATATTTCATATTTTATAAAATTAGGATAAGGGCAGGAGGAGGATGATGATGATGATTTTATGCAGCTAAATGCTAATTACACATTATAAAATGCTACTCAAAAAACTTAACCCTCTCACTGGACTTGAAGTACGAGCTCTCAATGAACGACGTAAGTATAGGGTTGAATAGTGCGTCTCCTTCGCGGACTGATCCAAGCGGAGCCGGGATGTCAACATTTGCCTATGCGATTTTACCCCCGAGGCCGGCCGGGAAATGACATGCACTCCTTTATTCCCGGCCACTCTACCCCGGGATGCAATTGCACGCGAAATTTCAAAGAAACAGCCCCAAGTGCAGGACGACTTTGTAAGCTTCATTTGTGTTTTTAATTTGTTTGAGGATTTTTTTTTGTGTACAATGTAGATAGGTGATAGGATTTGATTGAAATGATTTGTAGGTACGGGTAAATATCCTTGTATGAAGTGTAGGTACAGCAATCTTCATAAATTCTAAAGAAAAATTGTCTTATTTGAAATTGGCAGATATTTTCTGAGGTTTGTATGAAAACTTCAGAAGAATATCAAGGGACGATGTAGTAGAAACTAGTTTATTTTTCAAATGAAAAAAAATCATTTATAGTCAAGCAGCGTCAGAAGCACAAGATTAGTTTAAAAAAAATACAAAATGCGGCGTCGATCAGCCAAAACACAACGAATTTGCTTAATAAAAGTTTATATTTTCCGAAGACTAATACTGGACCAATATCGCTCCGGCACTATGAAGCGATCAGTTTTACAACCCTTGCTATTTGTTACCAGCTAAACTATCATACGGACAAAAGACTATTAAAACTAAAACTACTATAAAATCTTGTTTACCAAGCACAAAGTTTTATTTTATATTGAAAACACAGAGAATTTAAACATAGTGTAATCAACAGACTAGCTCAAAGGGCTCGGATTATGAGTTGCAGTTTGTAAGCGCAATTTGTTTAACTGTTTTTCGAAATTTGGCAAGTACATTACTAAAATTTGGACATAGAAACTTTATTAGCGTAAAATTTTTATATTGTCATCAGCTGTAAACAATGTCAAAATGTAAACAGTCCTTCGTAAAAACACTCACAAGTAAATAACTGGTCATAAAACGCGTACATTGCAGTCAATACTTTGATAAAACTGCATCACTATGCACTTTGACGTGACGGATCGCGGACAGTTGTTACGAAATCGAATCGGACTTTATTTAACGTCACTAAAAATGGTGATGCACATTCCAGCAAGCGAGTGAGTGGGAGAGCGAAAAGTGCGCGTCACTGGCCGACGGGAGAAATCACGACAGCAAACATTGACTTTAGACTTTTACTCTTTTACTCACTTAGCCTAACTCCCGGCGCTGCAAATCACTCCACCAGAAACGAAGAGGAAGTTTTAAATTCTGAAATTTCTTTAAATTATTTAAAGCCGTCTGCTATGAATCGACTTAGTGAGTTATTGAATAGTTCGCGAACTCGTAATTGGGTTCATGTGTAACCTTTGTTCGATAGTTGGTTGAACGCCACGTAACACGTATCTATAACTAATTATATATGGGTTTATAGCTGCAAATGACTTCGAGTAGCAATTGAATGGGTAAATTGCTGCCTTTGGCTATATGATACACCGATTAGGAAGGTATTGTTACTCGAGAAGTATAGTTTACTAATCAGGTAAATGTCAAGTATGATTAGCGCTGAATTGATTTTAAGATCAGGTAATATTGTCATAGTATCCTCCATATTATCTATTGCTCTCCGATACTCAATAGAAGCCTCAAAATAGCTCCTCTCGGATACTAAATGTGACGGGTCGTGAAATGGAGGTTATGTATTTGTACACGATGTTATAATATTTTGTTTGAGCCAACTAAAGATCTTGCCACCAGAACTCACGACATCAGAAGATCTCTGAACAACAGATTACAACAAAACTGAAATAAAATCATCCACAGCAAAAGCTCCAATAGAAACTAGAACATCAAGAGAACAAGTTAAATCAAAGGTTTAAACGTAACAAAAGGCTGAACAAACTTGAAAAGAGGACTTGGAAACTGCAACACTATTAACTGCAATCATACGATCGACTGGTTCTGAAGCTCTAACTCATAATTAAGCAATTATTAGATATCTGAAGGATCTACAGATATTCAAATATCGGAGTCAGCGATCTAATACGTCGGGGTGCGATCAGTCGGCGTGCCTCTTGAATTACGGCGTGCATTTAATCTTTTCAGACGTTCTCAAATATCCGCTCATTAACCCGGTACCCACTCCAGACGTCGCCGATTTGTTACCTTGAATGTGCCGATAGAATGAAAGAACGCTCAGATTTGTGAACACACCACCTATTTATTCTTCTTTTATTAACTGCTGGAATATTTTAACTGGAAACGGGAACTAGATTTTTTTCGCGCCAGAAGTATGCGTTACCTTTCTGTGGTTCTTTCAAACTAAAGTATTCATTTATTTTTGTACTACTCTCTGAGCTAAAGTTACTTTTTCTATAAAGTAGATTTTACTTGGCTTACTAAATGTATTTAATGGAACGACAACACTCTGCAAGATCTTGTTGCCTTTATGCTGTCTTCATATTTAAATTAATTGTTGGAGAGAGACGATAGCATCTCTTTAATACGCTAATGGTGTCTGCACACAGCGGGCGCGGCGCGACGCGACGGGACGGCGACGCGACGGGACGGCGACGCGACGCTGAGCAGTTGTAATGTACTAGATATTACGGACGACATCACACAGAGCCGTCCCGCTCGGCGCGACGCGACGCGACGATCTAGTACATTGTGTCGCGTCGCCGTCCCGTCCCGCCGCGCCGCGCCCGCTGTGTGCAGAGACCATAAAAGAATACTGGTTGAAAATCAGGCATGGCGAGAAAGGTTCTAATTTTGCTTTTGTATGAATTAGAAGCGAGTTAAAAAAATAGATACCTATGTTTTTTTACCATTTTATATTAGAATACACAGACTGTATATACAGTTCCCTATATTATTGTTTCCTCCTGTTATCTCAAACTGGTATATATGTACAATTGTACATAACAAGAGTGTCATGGGGTGCTATGGTCCCCATTTGACGTGACCGCGACTGAGCGAGGTTAACGAACGAGGCCACCTAGCGCTCGCCGTCAGATTAATCGTGCTTACTGAAACATGCTCAACTTACGATAAAAGAGTTATCGCTGGAAATCCTAAGCGTTTTCTAGCAACAATTAATTATATACTCAAAATAACTCATATTTCCGTGTTAGACATTCTTCCAATTCATTCATAGCTTGATGTATTGTAGCTTGATGAGGTATTCAATTGGTCAAAGGCGTCATTATCAACGGGGAAATGGACATGCGAAACAAAAGAAACAATATTTATCTTATTGACACTATCTAACGGCTGTAGCAATAACATTCCTCTACAAAATGATAATCTGTTACAATAGTTTAATTCTTAAGCTTTAGTTACATCAATATTATCAAGTAAACAATGGCATATATTCCTAGCATTGTTACAACTGCAATAGCAGTTTCTTATGAGTAACGTTATACAGAGAAAACTTAGGACGTTATATTAGTTGGCTTATTGTTCCGGAGACTTAAACTGTCAGAAGTGGTTTTCTAACCGTACTTAGTACTAGTATGTTTATTGCTGTCTTATTAAAATACTGTACTATTTTGAGCTTTAACTTTATCAAAACAACAATGCTGTTGATTACTGGGTTCCTGGTCTTATATTGTCATGTTTGGCAGTCATTACTGGTAGTCTGAAGCCAGAAAATCGAACAACTAAGCTTAATAAGGGGTATCGGGTTGCTCAGGTAAATGGTTTGAGGAGATGAGATAGGCACTCCATGGTAACACTAGTACTCAGCTGTATCGGATTACACTGGAAACCGTTTTCGACAGAATTGCTGTCACTCCTCATAGATCCCTTCGAAATACATATAGAGAGTTGCTACCTAATTGCTACCAGCTGCCATTAATAAATACCAATTGCTACCTTCGCTTTTAAGATATTCAGCATCTAAAAGTGACAGCCATTCTGACGTCAGAATGGTTGTCACTCCTTCCAGTGTGATTGTGACGGTCACTGGAAGCCGACCAATATAATTGGGAAAGCAGACGATTCTTAAATTGACTATCTTACTTCATAAGCATATTCAAGTAAATATGATAATTAAACATTAACATAGTTAACCATTCTCTATATTTTCCTTGTAAAAAAATGCTCCGCTAGGTAGATTTTAAATTAACTACGGAATTGTCTAGGGAACAGCTTAAGGACACTTGTTTGTCGCACGCGTGTATTTTATGTTTCTTTACTGCGATAATGGCGGGGCATGTCTTGAAATTAGTTTAGTTACACGACAGTTAGCGTACCTACACTTTCCTTAATACGTCTCAGTTCATTAAAAGTCCATTTGGATCTGAATGCATGTAGACAATAGCAATAGCAATGCATAAAGACGACTTACTTTTGTTTCCGGTATATGTACTCACGGTTTGTCTTCAAAGGAACACTTAATTAAAAGCTAATGTAGTATCCAACCCTCCCATTTACGGAATTATTGATAATCTTAATCCGAGCTTAATGACGTTCGCTAACTCATCCTCCCAGCCGACAATTGCGGCCCAAAGCGAGAGGTGTTCAGCTGTCTAGCGAAACAATAAATATTTGAATATTTTAACGCCGAATTCTGATAAAAGGATGTAAATGACTAGCTTGTCCAATTTGCATTGAACAGATTAACATCATAATCGGCGATTCAATCAGCGATCCCAGAACACTCTGGACAGGGGACAGGGGGTGACAGGCGCGGGGGGGACAAGGGGTGACACCAATGCTATTTAACGTGGATACTAATAACTTGAGATAAAATGCTAATTTTGTATTCATTCGATTTAGAAGGAAGAGATAAGCGCTTCCTTGTCAGATTAGGGATTTGTCTTCGTGTATGATTTGTTTTCGTGTCTATGGCAGGAGATTTTTTACATTTAGTTTACAGAGATATTACGACAGTAAAAAAAAGTAGAGAAAGAGTTGGATCCAAGAATGATAAATAGAGGATAGGACGGAGAAGAGTATGATGAGATAAAATAAAGAATCACAAACCTTCTGTACTTTTTTTAAAACTATATGTGCTAGCTAGGACAGAACCTAGTTACCACAGGTTGGTCACAAGTGTCTATTCATTACCTCTACGAGAAATTCTAATGTCCGTAACGTATTGATAAATAATGTCATTTCTGTAAGTAATCCTTCAAAACATTTAATCAGTCCTCAACCTTTTCAACCGATCCAAAGAATTAATAATCACCACTTCATTGGTGATATGGCTAATATTTATGAAAAAGTATCCCCAAACTCAATCGCCCCCATTTTAGGGGTAGCAATCCGATCCAAGTGAGCGCTTGTCATATTGATTCAGAGTCGTAAGTGAGTGTTTTCGGAAGCTACGATAAGGCGAAACGTGACTGCGGAACCCGACGGCGGACCAGCTATGTGGACCTTTATACTTTACACTTAGAAAATCTTGTAAGGACCCACCTCTGAACCCTTGTGGATCCCATGTTTTCCTTAGTAAAATGTGACAGACGATTGGGATTATGTATACTCACCTACCTAGTGTTTTTCTTTTGTACAGATGAGTAGTTTCATACTGTAGGAAAATTAACAGGAATAGGAAAATAATTTTCTATTTAATTATCCGCCTGACTTTGCACGGTATGAATTACACACTAAGTCCTTCTTCTTTTATCACTCTATCTCATAAATAATCAGCATCAAAGTATGTTGCATAGTTTAAAAGATCTAAGCATACATCGGGACACATACGACAGACAGCGGGCAGTGACTTTGTTTATAGTATTTAGTGATGATAAATTCAATCCGTCTTACCACAAAAACTTTTAAAAGTCAGTTTAAGACTAAGAAAAAATTACAAATTATGACTTTGACATATGGTTCATTTTGCAGCCACAATTTTTTTAGACAAGTGTAAAACAGGTGGTTAAGTTTTTGTAGTAAGGCCAAATATGTTTAAGTAGGTTATGAATGTCACGAAACAATAGATTTCGTAAATCCTCATGCTAAAGTATTAGTATTGTGTCATATAATATGTTTCAGTGTACGTAGATCGATTCGTATCCGATTTTCGTTGTAGCGTTCCTCGAAACTTGAAACAGTGCAATAAATTGAATGTCAAATGCATGCGAAATTGTTGAATTATTATATTTATTTGCAGATTTTTTGAATTATTTTATTGTTTAGAACCAATTCTAGGGATGCTTGGTTGAATATAGCTTGCAGATTGATAATACCTATCTAAAATTAAAAACGAAAATGACAGCAAAGTTTCCCTAAAGGCATCATAACCATGAGTTTTGTGAAATATATTTTTACTGCTTATTATTTGAGGAAAAGAATGACACAACTTTTAAAATTTTATTCATGGCATAAGAAGTCTTTGAATTCGATTCAAAATAAAAAGAGAAATAATATCATAAAGTAAACTATTTATTAATAAACTTTTCATTGCACATAAATATATTTCCCTCAATAAACAGCGCGAGGGTGTCAAGACATGAATTTTATGATCCACGAAATGCTGACTCTGAATTTGTAACCAAACTTAGTGTTCACAGCAATAATGTACCGGTAACTTAACACTGGAACTTTAAAAAAGAAACGTACAATAAATAAGAAAAGTTAAAAAAGTGACAGTTAAGAGGTATACTTTTTGGAAGTTTGCGAAGTAAAAAGGCGAGCTTTTGGAATTATAACTAGATTAATGTTCGGTGACGTGAACTACCCTGGTGAAACTTCGCAACTAAGTGGGAACAGAGTTTTGTATTATTTTTAACGAACCGAAGCGCCTTCGGAATTCATTAGCTTGGAAAGTACTGAGGAAAAGTCTACTTCCAATATGTGCCGACGGACCTCGGCGACGGCAGCGTGCCTCTAGCCGCCTTCGCTAGCCACCATTTTGTTTTTAGCATTTTTTTTTCTACTTTGTACATACGGGAAACCTTTATATATTCACTCCTTCACGTCACCAAACTTCAAGGAACGGGATGTTACAAAAACAGAACACACTGAGCTAAGCACACAATAAAACAAAAAAGTTTTCGTTAGCGAATGATTGAACAAAGTTTTAAATTTTTTACATCCAATAAAGTGCCATGAAATATATTTATGTAAGGCAAGAGTTTCGAAATATATTGTCTAGGAAAGTAACAATTTATGTATAGTAAACTGAAAACTACCGTTATGTGAGTAATTACGTAAGTAGTTCTTTTATGTTGGCTGTTAGCGGATAAAGTATATCTTTATATAAATCTGTGTAAGTGCCGGGTATAAAGGAAGCGAGGATAAAAAGTTATAAGTAATATTGTAACGTAGTCTTGCGTACATTTTGTTGGTAAGTACATCACTAAACGTCAACATCATGTAAATGAGTTCTTTGTAAATAAAACAAGTCGATTATTCTTAAAATCGATTCCCTTGTTGATATTAGAACTCTAGTTTATTTTTGCACAGCTAGATAATAACCAAGGAATGCAGAAACATAAAGTCGAAGTAATCATGTCCTCCGACGAACTACACATGACATAAAAACGTTACAGTTTTCTGAGAAAACATCTCTAGAATGCACAATTTGCCAGACAAGACGTCATCGAGCTTTAAAAATATTGACGTAATGATAACTCACAATACTATACATCACAAAACGCCATTCCGGGTGAGATGTCATACGTACACGTAGGTAGGTACGACTAATCTTAATGTAACCAACTAATCCTAATGACTGCAGCAGCACTTCAAAGTTATCTACTGTAATATCGTGAAACTTCCCTTAGCAAGCAATCTCCATAATACTCACTCAGTACGTGTTAGTTATCATATCTTTAAACAATTGTTGTATTGTGATCAAGTTGGGAGCTGATATAGAAGTTAAACACAAGTTTGCATAATGTTCTTGCGGAGTTGTGCGGTGAAATCGCTCCTCATTAAGCAAATCGGATGGCGTTAGCTCAACCTATTAGCACAGTCAATGTTTGGCGATCCCGGCGAGCTCGTCACTCAGATACCGCGATATACCATCTTTCAATTAAATTTTAAACGTTGATTGACTAACAAATTTAATTAAACCAAGCAGACAAATTATATTATATCGTAAGCCGTTTTAGATCTTTGATGAGCTTAGTGGGTATTTAATTTGTAATCAGTAGGTATCTAACTCTCGTAACGAATAAATACCAGCTTAAGCGCTTAACGTTTACACAGAATATTTGTTGGCAAACTTCAGCATTAGATAAATAGAGTCGATGCTTGAAAGAGACTCCACTGAATTGTAAGCGAACTTTAATAGCGGACACGGTAAGTAAAAGTGTTATTTTAAAATAACCATGAAAAGCGAACATTTTTCCGAGACTTTATGAAACGTTTCAGTCGATTTATGAATAAAACCTTTCAGGGCGGATGCGAGGCCGCAATGTAATTTAGGTCGTATAAGGAATAGAGCGGCTGCCTCAAAATTAGACCGTTATCATTCCACCGCTGTCGCCGCGGAGATCACCAGTTATATGAGCCAATACACCGATCAGAATAAATTTGCTTTATACCAGACAGTTGACCTTCATAACCGATATTGTTGCTTTTATACAAGGAAATATTTTGGAAATTCCCGACGTCCGCCCTCTCCGCATTCGGGTCTCTCGTCGTTTTTTAAGTTATTTGAGCTGCAAAGCCGACGCTATATGAGAAAATTGGAAAAATCTTTAAAGGAATTGGGCGTCCAGTTGCTGTATTCTTGTAAGACTTACATGTGACGAATGAATATTTATTTAAATACGTAGGTACATCCCTTTTTACTTATTTATCTATCATTTGTGTATGACAACGATTCCCAGTATTTATTATGTAGTGTTAGGTGGATAAAACTCAATACAGCTTCCTAGAAAAACTGTAGCGTAGTGAAATCCATCTGCGCACGTTGGCGATGATACCGCACGTCAGAGGCACCGTGATAGGCGCAGCGCTCAGCGGGGTGCCGCTTTGTCTCGACCTGCCCTTTTGTGAGAAATTCCAATTAATACGTTATACTTTTACGAGAAAAAAACCATGTATCGATTCGCGTTGTGAAATTGGAACAATACCACACCACTATTGTGTACCTGTCAAACGTTTATGGTCGAAAAATTCATACATGAGCGGCCGTCGGCCGAACACTAGCCTTCAAGACTACACAAAGTGCGAGTTATTCGGCGGAGACTGAGTGCAGTACATCGCGCTCATTGGCCACTTTCATGAGTAATTCATGTGTTACACGACGCGTTCCAAATGTAATTCAGCACGCGAACATCCGTCTACTGTAATTCTTTGCCACCAAGAAACTTCATTAATTTACACAAGAATCAGAAATTCTGTTAAGAAGATGTACACAATAACCAGTTTTCAACTTTCCATTGTATTTTAAGGAGCTTAGACGGAAAAGGATGTTAAATATGAAATCAATTGGAACGGACTTTTCCATTAATAAAGGAACTCGGGAAGAAAGGACGGCGTGTCCTCTCTAATTAGAAGTCGCGAGTCGAATTTTCAATGCGTCTCCCGCCGCTTACTAATGGTGAACAGAAATAAAAGTTTATATTTACTGTGCGTGGCTTCTTTCTCTGAATGAATATTTATACTTTCTCTCTTCACTTTATTCACCTCAAAGCCAACACCGCACCGGCTGAAGTTTTTACGGGTATACTTTTTATGGCGGAATTTTTCTTTGACTTTCTTGGTATTCGGACTGAATTGAAACGTGTTTAAAGATGTTCTCATCTGCTCTCCAATAAATACATTATTTTATTACACAAGTTATTCGGTACGTGTCGCAATACGTTTACATTTCACAATTACAGTGCGAAATAAAATAAAACAGAGAGCAAGTTAATTTGTTAAGGGAGGCTGTATATTAGCATGTGGGTGTGAAGCGATGTGTCCCGGTGGCGTCACGTCGCCTCGCCGGCGGGGAATCATTTGTTAGAACAGCAATAAAGCGGAGGATTAGCAGCCGTCAGGAGACGACAAAGTTGCCAATAAGCTGCCGCCTTCCGGTACACCGCGACTCGCGTTACAAGAGTAATGATGCTTAATTTTAATGACGCGTCGCCGACCAGCGCGTCACCCGCGCCACACGGAGCCGCGTGGAGCCGCGCGGCGCCGCCCACCGCCGGCCGCGGCGCGTGACCCGACTGCTCAACTACCTCTCATATTGGAAGACTCAACGACGACGACCGAAAGTCTGACGATAAATTTAGTTATTACTTGTGAAAATAGACGGAAGGAGATCGCTAACTTGTCCTCGTGAGAAGATAATGGATCATTGTGGGGGATGTTTTTAGTTACTTTACAAAAAAGGTCTCGTTAAAAGCCCCATTATGTGAGGAGTTTTCGAATCGTATTCCGGAATTTCGCCTCCCAGCCAGAATTGACGATACAAATTTTGTTTTAGTGGCAAAAGTTTAGATTATATTTAGATCCCTTCTAATCCAACATTTTATCACACAACTTTTCTTAGAAGTTTCATAAGAATGAATTGCCATTATCGGAAACAAAATTCATTTTTGGAATACAAATTAGGGGAATATGAAATGGGGTTGATACAAATTAAATTCATCATAATTTGTCAATGCAATAACTGTGAATGGGCCAACAAATCAAACGAAGCGAAGTAACATATATGTTAACAAAGTCAGATAATGTTTGTCATCGAATATGTACCAATTTATTCAATCGGAACGTTGGAATGAACATTTCGGGAGTGCAAACAACGGTCTATATAAAATTAAAGACAGCCGACGGCGACAGCGCGGTCGCCGCTCGCCCATCCATCCATCCGTCCGTCCGTCCGCGCTCAAAACTCGATGAATATTGTTTACAAATGCACCGCATCCATAACGAAAATGTTTGGTTCGTACTACCCAACTGATATATCGATACTTTTCAATATTTCATCGCGACGTAAATGGTTCACGTGTTGTAAACTAGTTGGGAATGTTTGATTTGATTAAATGTCCAATGTTTTTGTATTCCATAATGTCCCAACAAACAAAAACGTCATATAAGCCTTAACTTATACGACATAAAGTGAATAGCAGTCTTATAGTGATAGTGAAATGACTACTAGGTCCTTTAGACGTCTTTAATTTAACTTATTAGTAGTGCGACGAATTTGTCATAATAAGCTGGTCTTAGCAACGTTGATAAGACTAAACTAAACGACGTGATATTGCAGTCTTAGGTAAAACGTTTTTACGACAACGCAATAGTCATACTAACGTTATAGTCTATTAAACGTTTTGAACTGACCAAATTAGGTCTTTGAAAAACCTTTATATGACATCTATGTAATGTAGCAGTTGTATATACGTTTTCACAGTGACGTTTATATAACGATCACTATCCTGTTATACAGCAGTCAATTGGAGACTCTTAAATGACTTGGTTGTTTATTTAATACTCAAATATAACATATATATTACATGATGTCCGTTTAATGTCATGCCTGACTTTAATCAAACTTGTAGTCGCATTTAAGTCAGTTTTTGACTTTAAAACGGCTAGGCCGCTCTATTTACGAAACATTTGATTAAGTTTACTTCGAAAAATGGAAGCAAAAAAATTGTGGAGAAGACTTAAACGTAGTGGAACTTTCAAAAGGAAAGTAAATCGAGATTTCCTTAATGGATGCTTGGATAACTAGCTGTCATGGCGCATTGCATGGTCTTGAAATAACCTTAATACGACTTTATGTCTTTAAAACGTCGTAAAAAGATAGGTATGTGACAAAAGCAACAATGTCCTACATTTTTAGAAATAAAAATATTTTTACTAATAAAAATATAATCATTAAATCACAAAATTGCGAGGGGGCATGAAAATCTGAAATAAATACATATAGGTATAGTATCATAAAACTTTAATACCAAGTCGAACTAAACGGCATGAGAGACAGATACATTTATTAGCGAGATATATAAATATAAGTTAAATAACACTCATCACCTTTTATTTCCTTGTAATTTTTTATTACAAAACCACAAACACCGTGTCAATAAGAAGAAAAATGAATAAGTTTTACAGGTGTTGTTCCTTGACTCAAATAAAACGTTTTAATCATTCAAAAGCGCCCTTGTGACGACAATACAACAAACTAGCCGTTGTAAAGTTATGATGCGACTTCTGCGCGACGAAAGTGGAAATTCCATAACGTTCAAACGACTTTTGAATGACTTAACGAAGTCAGCTTGTGACTTTTGTATGCCCATTATACGACAATGTTGGTCATATAAGTGGGGCCAATTTCGCGTTTAGTAAACGTTATTATAACGTAAGTGCGACTTAGGTATTACGATCGATGGAATCAAGATAACGTTTATTAAACTTTTAAACGACGTTAAATTGTTAGTTGGGGTAACAATGATTGATGCATTGTATCATATTTACTTTTGTCATCAATATAACTAATTGATTAATGGTCAAACGTAGGCGGTATCAAGCCTAATTGCGTCAGAGTGGGCGCATCAGCCCTCTGAACATTTTCTCAAGGAACAGTGAAACGAGTGTAGTCGACAGCAGTAAACGGTGGCAGGCAGGTAACAATATTTCCCACGGCAGCAAATTGAATAAACACATCACCGTTCGCCTTAAACGACGAAAAGACAAGTCCAATAACGGCGGGCACGGTAAGCGATAAATATTCCCCTATCTACCGCCGCCACGCTCAACATATTTATGCTATCCTAGTCAGCTTTACTAGCTCGCTTAAGATATTTGTTTTTCTCGGAATAATACAATTACAACAATGTTTTTGTTACGCATTAAATCCTCCAAGTTTCTTTAACAAACTGCCTTTGTGTTTTGTCTGTTAATTTGATGAGCTTGGCACTGATTTTGGCGAAACACATTTGTCAGTGTATACAGATGATATAGTATATTCAATAAAAACAAAATATATGCGACTGCCAGATAGACATAAATAAAATTATAATTTTAATAATATCACACACGGTGTCGGTATGAAATAATAAACTCGTGTAAGAACGTAAGTAATTTATGTACGTACATATGCGAAAAAAAGAGATTCCCCTTCGAGAGAATTCGTGCTAAAACTGACAAACACGCAGGAGGGCTCCTAATTTTCATATCGAAAAAACCAAAATGGCGTCGTTGTACACATGTTGTTGCGTGAATTTCTCTTAGGGTCACGTATTGGCATCGTCTAATACAATTTGTTGCGAGACGCGCGCCGCCCGCGGAATGCAAACACTCCCGCGACACTTCATAACATATGACGATTATTCGCAATTTGTAGCTGAGACATGGCCGAAATAGACAATATTTATGTACCACCATAATGTACGTAAACGAAATTCCTTAAGGAACATAAAGTTATATTTTAAAATTTTATCGCTTCTTCGTGTAAAAGGCACCAACAAACAGATGGAAAACATCATCATATCCAAAATGGAAATATGTTGTTTATGTAAACTTTCCAAAAAGAGTAAAACATTCCTACACAAGTACGTCCCTACAAACTAAAGCATCAGATTTGCTGTAAAAATCTTCTATTGTGCATCGTTAATTCAACCATAAACGCTTTTATTCTGTTTACAAAATAGATACCGACAACGCTACGAAAGAAAAACAATTTGCCTTTTAGTTTTTGACGTGGGAAAATTTAATTTAGCAAGCGTTTAGTAAACAACATTTGCATACGTCGGTTAAACGTAGAGTACATCGATATTACTCTGGAATTATTAAGTCTTGGCGGCGTCCACCCGCAAAGCAAACACATGAATAATAGCCATGAATACAGTAAAGTAGCAGCACATTGTGCACAGGCCAGGGATTATCGGAATTTATGTGGCAGTGTGTGACGCACCTCTCGCTTGTTCCGCGCGAAGAAAAATATTGTGGTCTCACAGCTTAAATATTGATGGATTTATGAACGCTCTTAAAATTATGACAGGCTCGAGCCACCGGCAACTTTATTGAGTCTTATCTCGACGCTAGATTTATTGGTGTCTGTATCAAGTTTAGGAGAATCATTTTGTTGTTTTCACTTACGAGAGAATAAGAAAGTTGTTTTTGAAAAGGTAGCATAAACATGAACGCTTCAGATCTATTACGAAACTTGTGTAGAGGGATCAAGTGCACTGAAATAGTTTTATGGTAGCGAATGTTTTGTCTGGGATTTCTTGCAAATCTCTGCAAGTATTTCTTTGTGTTAGTTTATGTTCCTTATTCCTGAGTCTGTGTGCGTCTTTGTGGGTTTCAGACGCGGCACACAATAAAATCTTCAAAATATATATGAGATACAGTCGACGTATTTGAAATTACTGGAGTTTTGTAGATCAGATATTCGTACACGATACCTGCAACATTATGTTCCGCAGCAGGTAATAGTGAAATGTGATTGTGTAAATCTCAAAACGACTCCTGTGAACTTATTGTCAGCACAGAATACGTACCGACGTCGCCAAGCCGGCTATTGTACATTCATACGTCTGAGCAACAAAAGAAAATATTTTCTGAAAGAGTACTCCCAAACTAAATCATTTGAAGCAAGAATATAAGTTGCGAGTAGCAGACAGATGGCGCAACTTGAGGTGCGAATAAAGTTTGAGTGGAAAAACTTATTCCTCCGCGAATCCTCAGCGCGGGGCCCAGTCTGTGCCCCCGGGACACCTTTAACAATTTGTAAGTTATTTATTGCTGCCAAGAAATATCATTAACCCTTTTAAATTTAACAGCTTTATACTAACTTGTTTGCTACAGGTATTTATTTAACAGTTCGCGTAGACGTGCACTGGCCTTTATCAGGAAGTGTAATTTCACTTTCAGCATATTTTACGGGATTAATGTAAATTACAATAGTAGCTAACATCTGCCCCTAAAACTAATATAACTTTTCCAACTATTCGTTACAAATTCTAAATATTTCTGGGTAATCGTCAAGTTGGCTCGTTTCGAACAAAGTTGGCGGGGTTATTTCAACTAAACTAAACTATTACTTATGAAAACTGAGTTAACATGCAAATCTTCGTCCATTCCGAGAGGATCTTGCTTACGTAAGCGCTGTTTAATACTTCGCGCATACTTATACTTTTCTTTCTTTTTAAGTCTTTCCAAAATTAAGATTTTACGACACAAAAATGGTAACAGGGTGCTGAGGTGGCTCATCTGTGTCTTATCCAACTCCTGCAGAATTACAAGTAGTCTTATACACAAACACTTAAGAACTAGAATGTCAGCTAGTTTAAACACAAACATTATAGAAGAAACTGACTACAATATTGATCTGTGGACCTAAAATTTCCAAGTTTTCCATTTATATTGTATCTAAAAGTGAGTGAACTTAATAGGCTAGTCAACGATCAGTTTCTATATGTACCTATGAGCTCACATACCTTGAAAAAATCCAAATAGCAAACACAAACATCGACATAAACACTTCACGCAATGAAGTAAACAAACAATTCACTGAAAATTCCGTAATGAAATAACCGCCACTTTAAACGAAAATTAAATATGCATTTTCAATCTTCCTCCAGCCATTGCTAGAACAACGACACGGTAAAACCAAGAGTATATCTAAGTAGGTAAAATAGCTTGAAAGGTCACAAGCTAACTTAGTTCAAACAGAGCCGATCTCTTTTAAACCCAGCCCGGTGTATTCAGGCACATTTCTTACTGGTCTTATTTCCTAGCGCTAATGAATGCGAGGACTAATTTTTGTGAGTACCATAAGTACTTAAGTTTATAAGTTCGCGTATGATATTTTACTTTGACTTGGTTTTAAGTTTTTACTCTGTGGGCCTTAATTAGGTTTGTTTTCTGCTGTTGGTAATGTTTGGACCAGTAAAAAGGTTTGTCAAAGACTTTGAGGGGGTTGATTCCATTTCTAATTTTCAGTATTTTTTTGGAACAAATCTGGTTCAATAATTGAACTTTCATATTGATTTTGTTTATCAATTGAAATTAGGCACTTCATAAACAGTTCTTGAACTATTCCTAGAACCACTTTTTTCCTTTTTCCTCTTGCCTTTAGAAAATCCAATATGTTTTATTGATTTGGAATTCAATATAGGTAGGCTTTACAGACAGGTTTCACATTTTTTTTCAATAATTGCTTTGGTAAATTATAATATTTATTTCATTTATATATTAAGTAATTTGTTATGTAAAATTATTAGTTATTTCGTGAATAGGAAGTACTAAAATTTTATTAAGCTTTTGAACAAATTGGTACGCACTAGTGATTTCAGTGCTATCATTAATATGGATTGGCCAATAAAGTGTGTTTATTAATTTATATTGCTAGTATGTTTTAAGTTGATAATCGTAATTCTAAATAATCAATTAAAGTGAAAGAACTATCATCTCTCTTATTTTACCAACTACCCTATTCCGGGCTATTTATTTGTAGCTGTGAAAACTATCTCACATACTTTTCGGTGTTTAAAAAAAATGTTATCTTCATGACTTCTTGCTAATAACGCACCTGTGATTATCACGTGAAGGTCGAAATTTGCGTGATATCTTATACAAGGAGTTAAATGCAGCTATTAATAGGTGACTATTCTATGGTGCATTGCATGTTTTGTGCCATGGCGTGCATTAGGCAACCCATGAATTTGCCCGCCATATCCCTAGCGTGAGCTACCATACTTAACTTTAATATTTCTTGTAAAATTTCTGATTTAATGAACTATTAGCGCGTGCTATATTTCGTGGTTACCTAGGGACGAAAGAAAGCTCTAAAATTAAATCAGAAACTATGTTCGCTTGTAATAATTTAGGTGAGAAATGTTAATGGCGTAAATATTTGTATGGCCTCATTAGTACCAGTAGCTTAATTTCTATATAAACACGTGATACATACCTACCAGGTAGGTACATTTAAGGGAATTACATAGGTACATACATATAATAGTTGTTCATATTGTCAAGATAGATCTGTTAATTTTTAGCTCTTCAGATATAAAAGTAATTTTAGAACAAAATAATGAAAATTACAGATATATTAAACAGTTTCGGTCTTACTACAAAAACTTAAACATGTGCCAAACACTTGTCTAAAAAAAGTGTGGCTGCAAAATGGACCTTATTTCAACGTCATAATTTGTCATTTTTTTAGACAAGTGATAAACTGACGTTTAAAAGTTTTTGTGGTAAGACGGCAAAAGTTTAAAACGTTAAACGCATCTAAACAATTAGGTTTCCAAAGGAATGTCTCAGAAATGCAATGTCTTTGTGCAGTGTAAAGAACGCTCTCGACTTAATACTTTCTCATTTCCTATACTAACAGATGAAAATAATAAATGCAAATAAGTATAAAAGTTAGCTTTTCTTAGCTAAAGTGCTGTTAAAAGTAACCCGTTTAACTGAGGTAAAGTCTGTTCACAAAATAGGTTTAACGGCGACCACGACCAATTTGATTAAGTTAAATTCTGGCAACTTTTGAACAGTACTTGTTAAGAAGAACAATTGTACATTTTAAATTTTAAACTAATTTAATTTACACGGCTGACAGAATGACGGACGTAATTAAAGGGATTAGCAACGTTTCTTTGGTATTTGATTGTGAAAATCTTATTAATTCATATTTCAGTCAGTAGCATTGTCTGCTATTGTGAATTAATTTTTCTTTCATCCACCAAGACAACTTTGTAAATAAAAGAAAATATATAAAACTATTTCTTTTTTTTTACCATTTTGCCAAATTCTCTGTTTGTGTTTTATTACTTGAAAAAAACGACTGCGTGTTGGAAGCTTTTTCATTAGTGAATTATATTATTTGTATCACACTCAACAATAGCTAGGTACTTACATACATTTCACTTTTCGATAATGTGTATTTACAAACTTTAACAAATACTACTAGCTTTCCTACGCTAGAATTAGGGAACTTTTTCGTACAAACTTTGCCACCCCTTTTCGCTCCTTAAGGGAAGAGATCAAGAAATCTCATCCAACTTTCAAATCTCTAGGTTCACTAGTTTAAGCCGCACTTTGTCTGTCAATCAGTCATGTCAGTATAGAGGTTCAGATTAAGGAACAGTACGTGGTGAATTTGACCTTTACTTTCTTTGTATTGGAGTAGAAAGGTGAAATGAATTAGCAGGAGAAGTGTTATGGTTTGTTAAGAAAAATATGTCGTCTCTTCTTTTTTTGTTAATAAAGTGTATCAGGTATCTTAACTAAATGTGTGTTTAATAATATTCCTGTTGATTTTCCACAGTGTGAGGATTTTGGAATTATAATAAATGAGTGTATTTCTACTTACCGAGGTAATCGGATCTCGTAGATAAATATGAGATAGGTTTCGGCTTACCTGAAAGCAAAAGAAAATGAATTTAACTACCTATTTTATTTATTACAATAAAAACTCGGGTATGATCTACGAAATAAACACATATATAAGCTTTTGACATTATTGGACAAGGAACGCTTTGAACATTTGATAAAATTGGGTTACCTAAGGAAAATGAAGAAAGAAAATATATTTTTATACAACCAAGAAAAGTAGGCGTGGAAACTGATAAAAGAACAAAAATATAAGATTTATATTGTAAATAATACTGCTCAAATATCTATTATTGTTTATAGTATCTATCGGTTTTATTATAAGAACATGCTGGGTTATTTATGGTCGGTTTTTTAAACGAATATTTTCAATACTAAAATTAAATTCAACAGTAAAATTCAACTCAACTTTTACCCATACATCACATTTACAAAAGTTCGTATGTCATAAAATAACTCGTTCAAATCGAGCTCCTTTATCAATATCTTAATGCGTAGCTAGCAATCCCCTAGAAAGTAGAATCTTGGTTGAAGATCATCAGGACGCGTGACGGATGGAGAGGCCGCGAGTATGATGGATGCCCCTCCCGGAGACGTGTTGGCTTATTATGAACAATAACGTTCTTCACAATAACGTTCTTCAACAAAATCTTCGTGTGTGACGTTCCATTATTTTATTAGATTTATGTTTGTCTTGTATACCGGACAGGGCATTTTGTAGTTTTTTGAATACGACATTGTTCTCGTAAAAATTCTACGTAGGTACACTGAACGAGCACTGTCAGGTCGTTTGGCAATTTTCTGAATATACTTAAGTACCTACATGTTTTTGGTTTTTTTTTTTTTTCCGACGTTAAAAATCATCAAATGACCCCTCCCGCTGTGGGTTAGCAGCGGTGAGGGAGTGTCAGACTCTTACTGACTAAAAACCGTCGTGTTCCGTCATAGGCCTTTTATGTACCAGGGCCGCGGTATCTCTTTCGAACAACCCGCAGCCCCGGCAGGCCTTGGCCCTGCTGGGCCCCGCTGGGGTTGCTGACATCTCTTTGAGGAGCGCGTGGAACAACGCGCGCCGTCGACACGGGTCTGTCGTCTAAGCAGACAGAGGGACGATGAGCCACCCGAACTCACCGCCCACAGACCCACGCCTACGGTGGCCGGGAGTCATCTCGCGACATCCGGCGCCCATGGTGTCTACCTGGTCCAGCGCGGCGGCCGGGATGAGAGGTGCGAACTCTCTGGCGTTCCGCCTCCACCTTCTCGAGCATGACCGCTTCGCAGAAGGAGGCGACGGCATCCCATTCCCTCTCGCCCCGGACCATGGCCTGAACCAGGGCCGGACGCGAGAGGTCGCCGCCGCCCAAAGCCTCGACGAGGACCCGGCGGTGCCCTTCCCATGCGGGGCACACCTGGACTGTGTGGTCCACCGTGTCCTCGGGGCTGTCCGCACAATGGTGACACCCGGGCGCCTCCTCACGACCGATGCGGTGCAGGTACCTCCCGAAACAACCGTGTCCGGTGAGGACCTGCGTCATGCGGTACGTAAGGGCGCCGTGACTCCTCCCGAGCCACTCCTCAAAGAGGGGACTTACCGCCACGATGGTGGCGTGCCCTATGTTTTTGGTTTCGGATTAACTTTCAGAAGATACTTTTGAAAGTAGGAAACAACCCCGGAAGCTCCCAAAAGTTTAATTTACAGAAACGTCAATGTTTACACAGTAGGTACTTTTCCAACAGAAGTTCAAATATCAAATTCATTAGCCACCCAGCTAAAAATAGATTTCAAATAGACGTTTTGACTCAATTATGTACAAGTTAAACAATACTTGAAGTTCACCATAAGTTCAACCGGTGTCTCTTCAACAATCAACATGATATTAAACTCACTATTATTCAAGTTATGATAGTAAGCTACAGCGGATAAAATGGATTGTCAGAGTTAAAAGTTTAGTTCGGCGTCAAGTTTAGGCCTGTGGCGGGCCGCGGCGACGACTCGCGATAATGGCACGTCACTCATCCGCAACTGGATGCTACAGATTTACATCCACGTGATTTATGACTTCTTCATAGAGAGGGGAAAAAATATACAGGGAAATATAGGGAGGCGCGCCACCACCGCTCGCTACAGCGGCGCCCAATTGAAAATATTTCTTGCAAGAATTCAGCAATCGCTACAATAGAATATTGCGTGTTTTGATACACTCAATTTAAAGTAAATCGTCGAAGAGGATGACGCTCCTTTTTTGTTTTATTTATTCTAGCAATTGCGTTGCGCATATTATAACTTTTTGCGCTTTGTCTAAGAATTTTACAAAATAAATGTGCGTGCATGGGAGGCGGAATTAATGTTTTTGTGCGTCCCTTTTTACGTATTCAAATAATTTACTCCGGGTTGTAGTACATATTTAGGTTTGAAAGATGGGCAATTTGGAAGACTAATGGCGTAGAATCCAGAGGTCCGGTATCGATATTCAAAAATTGCCGCAGGCATGCGTGTATCATCCAACGGAATTCAGATTATGTGCGTAATAAAAATTGTGTACCTTCCCCGTATATTTATACGAATAATTTGTAAAAACTCTTAAGTGGATTAAAACTAAACTTTGGCTGGAAAGAGAAGTAACCACAAAGTTAAACAAATAAAAAACATAATCACCACAAAATACTTAAATATATTTTTCCAACTTAATATAAAAATGCAATGTATATTTTTTGGTCATACCTGGAAAAACTCGACCGTGAATATAGAGTAAGGATCGCGCGATATGCTCCACGAACAAAATAGAAAAAGGATATTGAATCGGTAAGAGAACGCCCGTAACTTAAGAAAATGTCACCCTCTATCAACCTCGACGTGTTGCTTTGTGTCGAGCCGTGTTCTGATATTGTAACCGACAAAATATTCCAAGCTTTTCTAAAAATAATTCCATATTTTCCAAAATTAACACCGCATTATTTTCGTTCCAGCTTCATTTTCATACCGATATTTTTTGGAAAAAATCCCGGATCTTTCGCAAAACAAACGTAAAAAGGTCATCCTTTTATCTCACAATTTGCAATTTGAATACGCAGACAAATTAATCCGGCAAAAAATTAACCAAAAGAATACAAAGCGGCAGCGCGGGAACAACGGTCTGCTCCCAAATATGCGACAGAGGATATCATTACATTCTGCGGCCACTGCTTACACGCCGCGCTAACCTGACTTTATCACGTTTTACTTTCCCGCTCCAAGTACTCCACTAGTTTACCACAAAAGACGTAGAAGAAATAATTTAATTTAAAAGTAGTGGGACACTCCGAGAAGATCCTAAACAAGACACCGTGTGCGAGTGTGCGTGTTCCTTGATATTCAGCGCGCGTACTTCAATTTCAAAGGTGGCGTTTGTTATTTCTTAACAATGAAAATCACGCAACGCATTCAGACAAAAACAAGAAATCTTCAGTAACTAATTTTCGTTTCCAGTCTCCAGTGAATACCCGAGGACGTGTGGAAAATATCAGAGGTTTTGTGACGTGTTTTGGCTTGGGGAGATAATAACCTGTCTTGTTTCCCGTCGTGCTCGTCAAGCGTCTGTCTCCGCTGCTTGGCGCGGCACGGGAGGGACGGCTGTACGTCGTTTTGTCACTAACGCATCATTTGTACTGTTTGCCAGACCGTTATTGGGCTTGTTTTTGGCAAACTCGCTGGTATTGCGCCGCCCTGCGCCTTTAAGCCTGAAATGAAAGAGCGTTTCGGTTCAACCCCGAGAATTGCTTGCCTTCATTAAGGGTCTCTGTTTGCGCGTCTGGCGAACACTGTTATTTAAACTAATTAACTGAGTATTGTGATGCGATAGAGAGAAAATAACGAAAACATTAATCTTCACTACCACCCTTTTATTAAGAACGTAATGCTTTCATCTGGTTTGAAATTGGCTTTGTACGTTGTTGTTGTTTCGATTAATTCGGAGCGAACTATTGTCACTGCGGGCTTACGTCGATGTCAAGTTAATTCACCTGTAACGACTGAGTAACTGAAATAAATAAGGCTAGCTAATTCTATTTTGTTGTTCAATTTGTGTTGTAAACTGCGGCCCGCCCCCGCGTCGCCCCGCCCCTCTGCTCCGGAGCCAAATGTATATTAATGTGCCACCCGAACCACAACACTAATATTGTTTTCTTTTTATACCCCACGACCTCGAAAGCTTTTAGTAGTGTCAACTATTACGCTTGTTTTACTGTTTGAAGTAATGTCATTGTATAGACGAAGGAACAAAGGAGACTGACATTGGCGGAATACTTCGTGAAAATAAGAGTTTACTCAAAGGTTCCGAGAAGAAAATCTCGCCTAACGACTGAATATCGTGAGCGAGAAATGTCACGATCCGCGCTGCGAGTCTGTGACTCAGGTTTATAATAATTTTATTTTAGCTACCTTGGGATTTTACTACCGAACAGGATATGCATTGTGAGAAACAAGAGCACGAACGTAGCTGTTTATTTAATATTTCGCTAAAGTAACACGAAGAATATTATGAAGTTTAAGTACTTTTTCAGTATCTAGTACAGAAGGCCCTAATTGCCTATAAGAACCGTCTTGCTGGAGTCAGCGTCACTAATTAGCAATTCCTAATTTAAAGTAATCGCCGTATTACAGAATCAAAATTCAACTTCGCTAATTCGGGGGAAATGGTCCATGAATTAAATAAAAAAAAAACAAAGCAAATGAAGCGGTAATACCTTGAGCCCGCAGTCCGTCCGTCGGTCCACTGATGACGTAAGAATTTTATTACCTACCGTAGCGTCCCGCAGACCGCACTCCCCCCCACTGGTTCCGTTTCAAGAGGATTAACTTGTAATCCCACAGGAGGACCAATATCATTCATTAGAATGCTATTCCCAGCTTTATTACGTCTGACACAATGTTTTCGTCGGCATTTGAAAATGGTTTTAAATTACTTTTTAACTGTGATTCATATGAAAAATATTGAGTGGACAACACCCAGTATTTTGAACCGTCCATTTAGTAAAATTAAAATTTATGAGTACCGTTATAAATATGAGCTGGTGCAAAAAGGAAATGTTCTGGAGTCGAGACGAATTTAAATAACAGTTTCTAAGAATAGTTCAAGGAAAATACAAAGAAACTTGTAGTGTTATAGTCGCCTACGCTAATTGTAATAAATGGGAAGATGTGAAGCCTAGCCCTAGGTCTGCCTAAGCAAGCAATTTAAAAGACAACTCAAACACTGGCTGCTATTTTTATTCCAGACTTCCATCTTCCACTATCCGCTTTAACTTTATTTAAAAGACATTTTAAAATTCGAATTCCAGTAACTTCTAGTTTTGAATTTATCGGCTTTTAAAAGATTTTTTCAAATACCGAACTTAACTGTTTAGGACGTTGTTCAATTCGAAATACGATAATAGAATAAACGGTATTCGAATTCCAAAAATAATTGTTTGCTTATCAACGATCGGAGAGGAGAATGCTGGCATACAGACATTAAAGGGCTGGCATATAAGAAGTCTGCCAGACAGTTCAATTAACAAGCAGGGTAGTGACACGGTGCGTACAAGGACAATGCCGAGGCAGGGCGAGCCGCGATGAGCCGTGGTATTAAATCTAGATTACCGTTTGGCGTTTCCGCTCGGCTGGATAATCAACGGGACTATATTAAAGCTATCAGTCACGTGACGCATGACAAGCTACGCGTGTTGTCACGCGGAACATTCGCATATCAAACGTAAATTGTGGGATAGTGTCGTGACAATTACACATTTTCATGGGTTAAAGGATCGCACCGCTACGCTATACCTATCGGAAAACTGTTTTGCGTATTGATTTAATATCATGGATGAGTATTTCGTGAAGTTTATTTTGTTAATTATAATGGTTGGAAATTATTCGATGATTGATAAAATTACATTGTTATAACACAAATAAAGTGTAAGTAAGCCTGCGAAAAGCCATTAACCGTTAACATTCCGCGAGGTAACTGTTGAACGATTCCCTATCATTAGTTCACGACAACGACCGCATTACTAACTTTACGATGACATCGACGCGATCGATCGAATTAATTCAGGTCCTCAAATTACAATCTCTCATAAAACATGGGGAATTGCGTCGCATTTTTTCCGTGCGTCGTTTAATCCAAATCGAATATTTGAGTTAAGCGGGCACCATAAAATATGATTAGTGGTTATGTGGGGACCGGCGCTGGCGACACCAACGGCAAATATGGCTGGCCGGCCTAGGCAAACACGCGCGCACTGCCGCGGGCCCAAACACCACTCTCCACAAATATTGTTTCGCTTGATCTTCATGTTTCTGACAGTGATGGGAGAAAATGTTTGATTTATAGTCAATACATAAAACGTTCGAAAAATTTGCTAAATTGAAAGCTTAAATGTCCTTAAATTGTTTGAAGCTGTTCAACTACTAATTACTTTTAAGTCCCTGAAATGAGAATAGTGCCAATATTGCTTACATTGTAAAGCCACAGTTGATCCCGAAAATTAGAACAACGATATCAAATACGCAAAGGATGACAATGTCAGCTCTAGAATAGTTCCACAGATTATCTTATACACGCTATAAGTTCCAGTTAAGCCGCACGTGTACGCACTTACGCGTACCTATGTAACCTCTATTCATAATGATTATGGCAAATAATATCTTTTGTGAGCGGAACACTATCGGGTTTTATGTCATAATTATGGCGGGAGTGCGCCCGGGGCGGGCGGGTGTCGGCCGGCGCTGGCCCGCCGATGTGTTTTCATTCCACGCTGCGTATAGGCGATTTTTACAAACGGCGCGACTTCGCCCAACGCCTGCATTAATTGGATGCACTGACCGCGATGCTGTCCGGATGAAAATATTTACGTTCTCCGCAAAATATATTGGAATATTTCCAGGTGAACGGTGACGGCGACGGCTCTATTATGTGAGTAGTTGGCGAATCAGGCACATGATGCGAAAACCCATCGCTACAGAGGCTTCGGCTGATAAACAGCCGCAGCGTTTTGTAATCCACACGACTTCACCGAACTGTTATATGGAGAGAGATAATTAAGCTATTCGGTCGGTGCTTAGCGCGACACTACATCTAAATTTAGACATTATGGCGTCATACAATTAGGCTCGCGTTCGACTGTATGACGCTTGATCTGTTGTTATGTTAACCGCTACTGTAGCGATTGTTGTGCATTTAAATTGACTGAATTCAATCATTTATTTGCTGCCAAATGACGCCTAATACGTCTATGTTTAAAATAGAGGCTCAATTAACAATGGACGCTGAATATATTTAGTGTATTAGTGCTGACAGATTGATCAGATTTGCGCAGTTCGCCTATATCCACGCTCGAGCCTGATCTCTAGCACTTAACCGATTAACTATGACGAAT
Organism: Helicoverpa assulta; assembly: GCA_963856015.1. NCBI lineage: Eukaryota > Metazoa > Arthropoda > Insecta > Lepidoptera > Noctuidae > Helicoverpa > Helicoverpa assulta. The sequence continues at coordinate 6,034,974 of CAWLCW010000008.1, forward strand.
AGTTTAACAGAAAGGAGGCTTTACAGAGCGTCCTGGCTGCAATAATAATTAATTTGGCAGTTAATTAGTGTAGCGGGTGTGGGTGTAAATCAAGCGTTGGTCGGCGGCGTGTGATTTTGCTATTGTTTTGTTGTTTCGTTAAGTATCTGTACTGTGTGTGTGTGTGTGTGTACCTATGTCTAATGCTCATTATTGTGTAAATGAAATACAAGTGAAATTGTACTTAAAGTTAAAGTATTACTTATATGTATTTAAATTAACATTAATAAAGCTAGAAAATGAGAAGTAATTGTTATTTACCTACCTACATAGAAACTTGCTAGGTTGTTGCCTAAATTGCCGAGTATATATCTACATGATCAATAAAAAAAGCTCTGTTTTCCTAAATAATATGCCCTGACTAATAGGGGTTCTAAATATAACCCAGTAGATACATAAATACTATCAACGTTTCCGTGAGTAAAATACTTCGCGCTCCTGACTTTATGTCAACCTCTCTAATCTTGCAAACATTGTCGTCAAATTAGGTTTTAATTATTTCACTAAACATTTACATTAAATTGGAACTGGAATGGTTATTTCAAACTCGTGAATACCCTTTACCCTAGTCTCACGAAATAACACGGCTCTTTCGCACTATCACTTCATTTTCGCCTAGCATTCTGTATTTTAATTTTCTTTTTTAATTTTGGGCTCAAAAGGGTAAAAAAATGACGAGCACAGAGTCTAAAAACTTCACTTAGAATGTGCCTATATAAATCAAAAATTATTTTAAAAAATCTAAGCATCATCTCGAGGAAACCAGGACTATTAAGTTTGAAATCAACTTGCATTTAGCAAGCGTGGTGATTAACGCTCAATCCTTCTGTGTGAGAGGAGACCTGTGCCCAGCAGTGGGCCAATAAAAAAGGACGACTTACAGAATATTTGTCAGTTAAATGCATTGCAAGCTATAGATAATCTGTAGAAGTTTAGAAAACAAGCGAACGTTGTGAATATCTGTGAGCGTCGCCGGTGTATGGAATCTACAGCGAGATATCTATGAGATTCCACTTCCAGTAGGAGCTGGGACATAACCTGTCGGACACACGGACGCTTAAGTTGTACAACATTTTTTTATTTCTTACGAAGTTCCACTTTAAATATTTCTACATAGAAACATAGAAATTATGTTTAATTAAAGTAATGTTAGGGGGAAGTTAATTAATGTGTTGTTAGTTGATTGTAAAGGAACTGACACTAAAATAAATCAGTTGTTAAAGCCTCCAGAAGAGCGTCCAATTAAGTACTTATGTGTATTAAAAATAAGTTACTGCTACGTTTATATTAAAATGCACACTGTTGAATGAAATAATTTATGACAATCTTAATTATACTGCAATGCATTAATATACTACGAACGGTAAAGTACAAAGATATTGGTTTACCATGTGAATTTTCAACCAGAAAGGCCATTAAACGAAAATTGGAAAATAATTAGCAAGATAATTAACAAAAAGTAGTTTGATTTCAACCGTACGTACAATGTAAGTGTAATTTTAATTCATAATTCAGGCAAGCAATAAGCTTTTACCTGTCATTAATTGTTAATTGAAAAACCACGCCGTTGTGTTTACTTTATTCAACAGATTTTAATTAAATTAACACTTTTAATAAATGCTTATCCGTCAGCTTTATTTTTAATTTTGACTTGAGTTTTGGCTATTAAATATACTTATTTATGTATAAGTATCTGCGGCAATAAGAGCCATATTGAAAAAGAAACGTAAGTAGAAATTTTGATTGAAATGTATAATTTTAGTATCATAAGCCTCTTGGGCAAAGGAAATCGAAAAGTGAACAAAACATTGACAGATATTGGTTTTTACTTACTCACCTATTTTTTGATAAGTATTTATTTATCTTATGAGTATCTTATAATATAGTTTTTGGACATAGTTATAAAACTTTCCGATTTAAGAACAAGACAGAAATGTAGGTATTGATATTTCATGCGACACATGACTAGACTATGTATTAAATTACCCACAGTGGGAGTTATTGTGTGGGAATTAAAGAGTTAAACCATGTTAAACTTTAAGATAAGCCGTCTTATTAACATGAGGTAGGTAGTTCATCCCACTAGAGATCAGCGCTGCTAATCGGGACCAGTTAAGTTAGTAAAGAGCATTAATAAGAATAAATCAGAGTAATACTTACGTGACAACGCTAATTATCTGAACAATAAAAATAAAAACAACTGAAAACCAACATAGAACAAAATCACTGTCTAAATCACAGAGTCTAAACAGTACACTCAGTTTAGCCGAACTTACAAGTTGACGTACCTAGTTTATTGTCCGCACACATGAACCGTATGTCCCCACAGTTACCTGCACCGAAACTATGTTTATTACAGAACAGTAACCACCAACTTGTGTACCTACGGCGAGAATTTAGCCGAAATACTAACTACAAATGGCATACGGAACGTATTTTCAGATGTGTTTGGCTTGCTTAAGCAATTAATGTGGATGGAGGTATTTGCTACTGTTTTATTATGGTGATTATACCTCGTTATATTTAGCTATCTGCTCACTTTTGAGTCGAGTTGTGTGTGATAACGTTTCTACTTAATGACGTTATGTGGAGTGATTAGAATTTGTGGGGTCCCGTGATAAATGCAAAAGATTTTTTGTATTTTTTTTCTGGTTACTTAAAAGTTGAAAGGAAAATATACGGTCAGTCAATATGTATCAATATAATATAATTAAAACTAACCACAAAAAATACTTGGCCAACTGTTGTATAATTCTGTAAGTCCTTCAAATATTTGCAGATATATATTTAGTTTGACAACATATCTAAAGTGTAATGTAGGTATGTGTTCTTCTTCTTTATTTTTCTAAAACGTCATGGAATGTGTGCCTGTGTTATGAGTCAAAGAGTAATCGGACTCTTGGACTATCCGGATTCTATCGGACTCTCGAAAGATATGAAATAGGTTCGATTTTTGAAAGGAATATGAATTTTAATCCTCACAGAGCTTTTTTCGGTCCCCAGTTGAAAGAGTGAATCCTTTATTTAGGTACTGTAGGTACTCAAGAGTTGTTAAAGTCAAAACATTCCTCAAAGGCAAGTTTATAAATGGAAAATTTACCTAAAATTAATATTGTTAAAGTAACCCTATGTATTTCATAAACTGATCTTATTTTGAATCGGAATGAAATTGAACTTAGAAAAAACGAAAATTGAGCACACAAAGAATGGAAAAAAAATTACACCTTTACATAAATATTTAGAGGTACATATATATAAAACTGCCCAAAAATATATATCACATAAGGAAGCCCATAAATGTATTTTTATTGCTCTAAAATCGTGTAAATCTCAATAGCTAAAGCAGAATATTGGGTGCTCAATTTTCTGGGTTATTAGTGATATATAAGGTCTCCGATACGAGCTAATGACAGCCGCCGGATAGGATGGCACTAGGGTTAACTGCTTATTCCTCGTGATTTATTCACTTACTAATGTTACATTGAAAATTGCCTGGTATTTGCTGAGAAAATCGAATAGAAAACTAACCTAGTGATTTCTTTTTTGAGTAGTAGTACATACTTTTTAGTGTCGTGGTGGCCTAGTGGGTAAAGGACCAGCCTCTCAAGTATGATGGCGCGGGTTCGATCCCAGGTCAGGCAAGTACTAATGCAACTTTTCTAAGTTTGTATGTCTTTATGTCTCTTCAGCAAGCTGAAGTGGCAGTGGGCTGGCCATATTAGCCGAAGAACCGATAACCGTTGGGGTAAACGAGTTCTAGAGTGGAGACCGCGCCTCGGCAAGCGTAGTGTAGGACGTCCTCAGGCACGGTGGAGTGATGACTTGCGCAAGACGGCTGGCAGGAGCTGGATGCGAGAAGCCGAAAATCGATCTCAGTGGCGTGCACTTGGAGAGGCCTATGTCCAGCAGTGGACTGCGATAGGCTGATGATGATGATGAAAGTTTGTATGTACTTTCTAAGTATATCTTAGACACCACTGACTGTGTTTCGGATGGCACGTTAAACTGTAGGTCTCGGCTGTCATTGAACATCCTTGGCAGTCGTTACGGGTAGTCAGAAGCCAGTAAGTCTGACACCAGTCTAACCAAGGGGTATCGGGTTGCCCGGGTAACTGGGTTGAGGAGGTCAGATAGGCAGTCGCTTCTTGTAAAGCACTGGTACTCAGCTGAATCCGGTTAGACTGGAAGCCGACCCCAACATAGTTGGGAAAAAGGCTCGGAGGATGATGAGTACATACTTTTTTACTTAATATGTACTTACCTAATTTAAATATAAAATATACTACCGCCGATCTATCGAGGCCTATGCCTGCCGAAGCAATTTTGTTGCGAAATTTTAAAAATAACTTCTGATAGAATTATCTACTCGTCAAAATATCAAATTATTCATAATATGAACTGTCAGCGCGGTCAGAGTATTAAGTATAAGATTATGACAATTATTAAGACAAGCAGGTACTCGAACCAAAAAGATAAGATGAAAGAAAACTCCCCTTAAACATTTCATCAGAAACGTCGAAATTAAATTATCTAATTAACATTACTTGAGACTACATCGGGTGAATAAAGTCATTCGTTCCGAATTACGAATTTCTTATTAAAAAGATTCCACTCGGAGATCACAATAATTAGTGCTTTGATTATTTCCTACCTGACTTTTGTGTCTTTGTTTTACATTTTTTTGCTTTATTCTAAGAATTCGGTTTAGGAAATTCATTACCTTTGAGCAATTTATTATTGTAGTCAATAAACAATTGGAAGTTTAATTAGATTCGAAACGTTTTTCATTAATGTAACTTCATTTAAGAATTACATTGTTTGTATGACAATCGTGCGATTTTTGTAGGGTTGTCCTCTAAGCAATCTAAGTGAATAACTGGTCCACCTTTAGTTAAAGCTATTTGATCCGCGTGATCCATCACTCATGACCTGTTTATTTATAGTGAAAGGTAAAACTTTGCGAATACCCCGATTCCTGTATAATATAGAAGTTATTTTTATTTCCAAGGACCAAAAGATTTATGTGATCAATATTTATGATCCAGAAGTTTCAATTTATCAGTTCGGCCATTCTTTTTGTCGATCTATTTATACAAAGGTTTTTATACAAGTGACGTTACGGCGACATTATTTGTTCGATTCAAGCATTTAATCTATTTCGTTGACTTTCTTGATTATTGTGTTATTTTTGGAGGAGGTCCGAGAAATGCTTTCGCTTTTCATTCTCTTAGAGAGATGGTCAGGAATAGGCTAATCGGTGTAATGAAGACTCTGCCAAGCTCTTCAAGGACCAACAGGCTCGATATTGTTTTAATCCAATTTACATACATCGCCCAAATTATTCTAGGAAACCGATTAACTGAAACATAACTTTCCTCCCAATAAAACACCCCGGGGTGGTTACTAACTCTGACCCCATGAATTTTAAACCTGATTACTTAGCTAAGAGCGGTTGACATTTGGAGTGCCTCTAACTACTCCCATGTGGGATTTTTACCGCGTTTTTTATTTCACTTAGACGTGTATATACGTTTTAACCCTGTTACGTATGGTAGAAGATTCTGCTAAAGCAAAAATATACTCTAATCTGAAGCAATAAGGTTCAATGTTATCAAGACGTTTAGATCGATGAGATGAATACGCAAATGTGTACGTAAGTATTCTCGGAATATTTTAGAGGAAAAACAATGTGATTAATTTTTATTTGCGGATCTCGCTTCCCGGTATCTTGATCAATAGGCGATATTAAAAACAAAGGCTGTGAGTTTTTTTCTGCTAAGCAAATATACCATTTCAAATCGAATACTAAAATTATTTATACTAAGAAAATATCTCATGTTTTTAAGACGGCATATATTTTGTCCTTTGTCCAGTAATACATCTGTAATATTTTCCCGATAGATTAGATTTTGTAAAGGATACATAAAAACAACAGCTTTTAGGTATCTACAAAACTAGACGAAGGTTTAATTTCCAAAAGGGATGAAGCACATTTATTAAACTCTTTGCGATTCTGCTTACGCCTCCGTGCGCACCTTGCATAAATTATTCGCTTCTTTTACATAATTAGTGTACTTTATTTACTCGTTCCAGGAGGTATTTAAAAAAAGAGGAATATCAAGCGCAAAGAGGGAATTAAAGAAATGAACAATTTTCTTTGTCCTTTTTGTTCAGATTAACAAGTGGCGCCATCTCTTACCGCGAGGGAAGACTAAACGTTTCGGTGTCAAGAACTGAATCCCCTCAAATCTTCGGAGGCAAGGGTTTACTCTGTAAATATTTTTCGTGGAAGAAAATAGAATTATTTTTCTTATAAGGTCAACGGTCTTTGGGACAGGATTTATTTTTATGACTACAAATACGCGATACGATGTATTAAATTATTATTTGGATTTATTTAATCAAACCGTATTTTTACTTTCCTAAACTTTTATTATAATGTCAAAATCTATGATTAGCATACAATGTAAACCAATTTTGTACATTAATTACTTTGTTGTTATTTTTCGTTTTGTTTACGTTTAACTTTCAGACAAGTTGCGAGGCTTAGACAATACTTCAGTTTAATTCTAGTAATATCTTCACTTTATTCGCAAAAGTTCGCGAACAAACTAAATTTTCAGATTTCGACAAGGAAAGTACAAGGACCTATAAATTAGATTGTTGTAAGACAGCGTGGGTAGGTATTTCTGAGCAATTTATTTTTAAATGTGGTTAAGAAAGAAAGAAAAGACTCTTTTTGATCTTTTATAATTTTAGAATTGCGTTGATTTAAGCCGTTTGCGATCGAGAGTGAATGTATTATCGTGCTCGATTGAAAACGTCAGTACTTGTAACTGCAGGATGATTTAAAAAAAAGTTTAAATATTGAGTAGGTATTATAAAACTTAAAATGTTTTTTTTTTGTTACACAGTTAAAGGCAATTTAAAACAATACAGCTTTTTTAAGGAGCGACTGTTTCTATCCGCATCACACAGCCCGACTATTACAACAACAACATTACAATTCACCGCCACACCTACGTAAATTACATTACAAAGCGCTGTCTATAAAAAGGCTTCGAAAGCCGCCACAAAAATCGATAGCAAAGCAATTCCAAAATGCTTAACGACTAATGGATATCATATGAACAATGTTTACTATCAACTGATAGCTGATTACATGGCTTATGAGCGCCAGAGCCCACCCGGCTTGCGTAATCAACCCGGATAAACAAACAAACAACCGGCTATACTACCCGGCTTCCGGAAATTAACTTATGCGACCGTGGCACGACGGGAAAATCGGATGCTTTTTTACTTGGCCGCTTTTGTAAAGAAGTGTCCTTTTAACGCATATTTACACTGTTCATAAACGATTTCTGCGGGATATGGCCCGCTTTGTATTGTGAAGGTGAAAATGTTGCTTCATTGTTGAAATGTTATTTATTATTTTAACAACTTATTAAATAAATAAAATTTTTGTTCAATCAACAGAGAAAAATAAGAACGACCAATTAATGTGTGACATTAAAAATACCATAGATATACACCGTTATGTGACTAGATACGCCGCACTATTTCTGACAACCACCATAAAATGAAAGCCGTGAAAACCTATGCAGGATCGCTATCAGATAACGTTAGTTCCCACCGATATATAAATTGTATTTTTTACCCCCAACTATGGCATCTATAGATACATAGATGCATGTTGTGCCGTGTAAATTTATCACCAGTTGCAATGGGCTGGCAATCTGTTTGATGCTAATACAATCTAAACGTATGACGCTGGGTTGCGCGATACGTGGCCGCTTGTCACGGCGGACATGAGATATCGGGGCTGTACCATACTATACTATATACAATACATATGTACCTATTGTATCTATCTATGTACATGTATGTATCGGAGGATGATATGTTGTGGAGTGATGTGATTTGTTTTATTGTAATCAATTGATTTTTAATCGTGTTGGCAATTGAGAAGAACGGTCTATTTTGTGGTTTTATGTATTTAAAGTTTGAATTGCCTTAGTAGCTGTTGATGAAGCTCGAAAAGCTTGGGTTGCATTGTAAAATGGACTCTCAAGTCAAAGAGATAATATTAACAGTCATTAAAGTGGTAGCTGACAGATTAAAAGAGGCAAAGTATTTGTGAATGCAGGCCACTCGAGAGGATTATATATGAAGGCACCGTAAATACAATACCACTATAATACCCAAGCCTATGAAATAAAAAATAACTCTCTACTACCTCTCAATAAACTTTTAACAACGTTTTAAATCCACAACATCCTGCAAAACCTCACTAAATATTCAACAAGAAAATACTGCATCATACATACATTGAGCTGTGAAAATGTCGATAGTTCCGACGGATTATATCAGATTTACGTAAAAGAACCCTCATACTCAACATGACAAACTGTATGCTAAAACAAGCCTTTCATCCCATCATCAGTGATTTTATAAAGCACGTAAAAAGCATCAACATCTCGTTCGATTTACGGGGCCTTCGCTGTGGAACATTTTCTAATCAACATTCAAGTAGCGGCATATACGCGGTGTCCCCATAAATTACGTATCAAGTATGTGTGGAGGCTTTATGAAAAATGTTTTCGTAAGGCGGTTTCCCCAGTGGAGACTTGCGGAACTCCGCCGGCGCGGCCGTGCACGCGGCCTTATGCAAACAAAATATATTGGCTCTTTGATATGCTGGCTCGTTAACTTTACTATTAGTTTCTTGTAAAGTTATTAAATTGCCTCCGTTAGTGGCTTCTGTGTTAGATTAGATGGAGTATGTTGTATGTCGGTGATGTTATTTTTAGTTAATTTAATATTATTAAAGGTATCATTCTTTTTCAAAAGGCTTTTGCTTTAGCACTTCAATCAATTCATGACCTTTATCATTTTAACACATGAGGTTCTTATATTGATCCTATTAATAACAATTGCTATTTAAAGATGATTTGGAAGCTTGAAAGGTGTTTAACGAGGAACATTATTATTTTTAAGCAAACTCAAAACAATTAAATACAACTTAATGACTTATTCGCTATAATAATACCTTCCTACTGTGTAGCATTAAGCAAAGTGGTGTAACAAATAATTTTAAAATTAATTACCCCAAATTAAAAGCAGCTAAAAGGTTGCGTGTTTACAAAAACAGTAACCTATTAACCCGCAAACGGTATCGAGAAGTCATATAACAGTCGGAAAACAATTCCCAAATATTACAAGTTCTATATCAATCATAATCCCATTTGAAAGGAGAGGATTTAGACTCGGGACACCATAAGCAATAAAGCACTACACGTCAGATTGAGAGCCATACGATTCCAATCCGCTTTCGAGCCAGAGACAAAGGGAAACTTCGATGAAATTGGAACATCAGACTTGATTCGACGCCGTCACGGAAAAACCTTTCGGTTAATCAAGAGAACGACTAGATTTAATCTACGACCGTAACAAAAATAAATGCGATCGCGTCTGTTAAAATATTTCAACAATAGGAAACTTTTGAAACGTATTCAATGCGGATGAAACGCCGATATGTTGTGAATATTTTAAAGTCCGGCGTTCAATAGCGTAAATCCGTAAGCGTAATTCAAAGTGTCGTTTTGCGCGCGTGTAGCCCGTGCCTAATCCCGGTCGGACGGGTACAAACGACATCGTCAGGTGATATCAGTTGCAGCTGCGACGTGCTCGCTCCTAGATTCACTTACGGATTGATGGCAATGCAACGCGATATATACTCTAAGCTACAAATCACCGAACCATTCCGTTCGACTTTCACAAAAGAATATTGAAGATGTCTGCTTTATTACCTCGGTATGCAGTTTGTGTCAAATGTGTTTGCGGCTATTTTTATGAATGTATAAAAATGAGGATTTACTTTTGAACATATCGAATTTTTAGAAACATTCAAATCGCGCCTACATAGCATCCGCGCATATACATTTTTGTTACCGATATGGTTTGTGAAGACATTTTTAAAACATAGATTTAAAAATCCCTTAAGCTAAGTATACACACAGATTTTTGTAAACTTTGTAAGAATTCCTGTTGCATTGTGGCCATCGGAAAAGTCCGAACACGCATGTTAGCTGCAATTTCATCGAATCGTTTCGGACCGTGCGCGCGATGCGTTGCGAGCCAGTCAACGCGTTCCTTTACATTAGAGCTTGCACACACTGCGAACTTTTAGTCGGCCGATAGTATTTTTTGGGCTCATAAGATGAATGGTGTCACGCACATTACAAAGATCACGTATTTAGCCGGTGTCAAATCGACGGAAAAGTGATCAAACATCTAGTTGACCTTTCGGCCAACCGTTTATTCTGCAGTGTGTGGGCATTCTTTTCTCTTTTATATGAAGAGTTTTGTTTTACATCGTAATCATATTATTTTCAATTAGCCCTGCTTTATTAGTTTCGCAAATATTGCTTTGTGTGATAAACTCACGTTATGGAATAAAAGTAATTATGTTGAAGGCAAGCAGGAATGTTTTTTATTTAAATTTTGTATGATTATACTACAAATTATAAATAGTGTAATGAATACTGATTAATTACTGGAATTGTAATATTACCTAACTACCATTTACGACGAACAAAGTATATTTTACACAATTAATAAAGCAACGTTTAATTTACTGTGAGTTGTCATGTCGGCACATTTCAACGGAGTGCGTTAAGCATGTAGGTCATAAAGACAGGGCCACACGGGCTGCTCTCATCAAGCTCTCGATATTTCACCATACATTACAAACGTGCGGCGGACAACTGAAGTTAATTGGATGCGCAGACCACAGCAGGAACGGCTATGAAATATAAAACAGGCAGTTTCCAGGTGACTGCAACCCCATTATCGAGCCTGCAGACGACGTAACGTGTCGCGTCTCGTTATCGTGTCGTGACGTCAGCCTACGGTTACAAGCACCGACCAAATTACCGCCAAGTGACACTTGATGACTGGAAAATGTCAACTTGTCACAACATAAGATGCGCATGCTTTTATAATCTGATAACTTGTTCGCAAGTTAACTTTTAGCAGGGAATATAATTTTTGAGTGATATTTATTACACCGTCATAAATCCTCAAATATGTTAGCTCACGGAAGGAAGTATTCCTAGTTTATATCCAAAACGGATCTCTAATCATATACCACTACTTTATTTGGTCCATTTCCTCTTGAACACGATCCAATGCGTTTCATTTCAACTGAAAATCCTGTTCATATTTCACACTTTTATTGCCGCATACATTTTCTGCATTATGTATTTCAATTTTCTAACAGATAAACCGGGACTTCATCAAAGCGTCGGGCGTAACGTTAAAAACGCAGCAACTCAAACAGCAACGTTACCCACACACAATACAAAATATTGCTATTTTTGTAGCGCATTCGCACACAATACGTTTGAAACGGACTGTGTAATAACGGCCCATCAAAATTTCTACGGTACACTTGCCGAGCCGATCGGAAAAATTCACTCGACTCGACTCGACTCGCCCGACCCGTGCCAGTGTCGTAATCCGTGTGCCCCGCTATGTGTGAAATTGAAATTAAAATTCTATTAAAGCGGAACGATTGGAATAGAACGCGACGTATCCTATTTTTATACAGCACTGATAAATTGATTATGTGATTGGACTGGCTCAGTGGGATGGTAAGGAACTAGGATGAGGCATTTAAACGTTCCACTTTTGTTCTAGCCAGTTATCTGTCGAGAACAGTTTTGTGGCCACCTTTTATAACAGGAGTACTCGAACAAGACGTACATTTAAAATTAAGTTTGAAATGAATACCCTCACCGTTTTACATTTTCGAAACTTGGCCATTAGTTATTTTAGTGTTTCTTCATGGGAAACTTTTATAAACCTGAACTTTGCAATGCTTCTTTGGGGAAAGATTTTTCAATACCTTGGAGGTAAAAGTTTCGCGTCGTGTTTATTTAAAAACTATTAATAAAAAAGGCTAGTGAAGCTTTTGAGTCAGCACTCAGCAGTATTCATTTTGGTACTAATATAAATGAGTTCACTTACAGTAGGTTCATAAGCTAAAATATGGACGACAAATGAGCTACTTAATTTGGTTTGAAATAGACTTGATCTCCATTTTTGGAGACTTAAAGTAAACGACTTTAAAGATGTCGCAAATGCTAATAAATAGATAATAGCGTATGGCAGAGGAGATGTGCAGAACGGATAGCCAAGGGAAATGCAAGTCTTTAATTCCTTGGATGCTTCCTTTTTCCACTAAGCCCTATACCTATTAAGTAGTGTATTTGTCCAATCAAATATATCATATCAGAGATTGATTTTTGAAAGTTATGTAGCAACAAGATTTTTTTACATACATAGTTTCAAGTGAAGCTAATATAAGCGTGGTAATATTCACAAAATAAACAAAATTGTTAACTTTGACGTTACTAGTCTCTGTTCTGTGATTACAAAGTACAAAATATCGTGAATTTTGGACATTGTAGGCTACACCTGCGAGCACGATATCACGTCATTTACTAGGAGAGCGTTAGTGCGCTCAATTGGCCTCCATGACGAGAAATTCTCGGATGTAAGAACCTAGTCTGCTCCTCGCTTAGGTTCAAATTTATTGACATCGCGATAAACTGCTCTTTGGAGCACCATTCGTCGATTAAATGACGTCACAAGCTCAGGGCTGGGTCTTAACTGTCGTTTTGTTATTGTATTCATAGGTACGGTTTCATATCTCGCTGGTGTTACGTAGCTATAGAGTGGCAGCCGCAATATGTCGGTGATAATGTATGGGGAGCGGGTGCGTAGGGGTGGGTAGGTACTTCCATTGTTCATGTGTTATCGAAACCTGTGTATTGTACTGTGCACCACTTTCTTTGAGAATGTTATTATAGTATGAAGACGGCGTATCTATTACTAGGTCTTGCCTGCGGCATGGAGAGATCAGAGAATGCACGTGAAAGTGAATCTATACTATGCTAGGATAACTGGGTACCATTAATTCTACTCCATTCAATCCATATTGATTGTAATCGAATTTGTAGTTAACGAGATTAGCCTAAAAACTGTCTAAATAAACTTTATGTAAATATTAGTATACATTATTCAAGAGAATTAAATGCCACAAGTAAAATTCTCGTTGGAATCTAAGTGTCGGATAACCTTAATGTTTTCCTTCCCGGTTTAAAACGGCCTCGAAAATCTTGTGTCAAGAGATAACGGAAGAGGACAAAAGTTTTTATCATACTTTATTTTTCACTTCAATTCCCTCGTGGGCCCGCCGGAGTAACTCGTATCCAACTACTGCAATTTTTATAAATAAACTTTATAACAAATAAGAAAGCAAACGCTATTCGTTCTAGTTGTTAAAAATAAAATTGCTTACTCCTTTATTCTTGAACACAATCTAAACAAAACAACAATTACAAAATAAAAAAAAAATAAAGGCTTATCAAAATAAAGCGTAATCTATGACAAAGTTCTGTGGAACGTGTAAATTGCCTCTAGTCAAGACTTTGAAATAATATTTCAGCTAAAATTCGAGCTAAGAAAACACAATAAGTGTTATCGTGATGCGTGGGACGGTGAAATATAACGCTCCCTGTGTTTCCACTCGAGTCGGCCAAACGTTTGCTTGTTTAGGATAGATTATACCGCGAGTAATTGACAGATCAAAGCTATCCTATTACAAATAATTGATTTTCTTTCATAATACTTTCACAAAGTTTCGAAGACTGAGCGCCGTTACAGAAATTGTTGAAAATAAAAACTGATGAGGAAAATGGCGTATTATAATGTTTCTTTGTATATAGGATTTCGTGATATCATTTTCCGCGTAACATAATTCTGTACAATCATCTTTTTATGTTTATCTTGTTTTACATTGGATTTGGGGTTTTCTGTCGCGTTGAACAAGCGTGGAATTAGCATAACAAAATGTACTACAATTTCTTCTAAAATCTGTGAAACTTTTGTTACTTTTAGGCCTGATTTTTAGTTTTTAAGTCATCCGCTAAATTATTATTGAACCGAATTATTATTCTTTCATATTATTACTTTGATTAACAATAAGAATAGCAACATAATAATTTATCATCGCAGTAAATCAAATCTATTACTTCATGTTGTTTTGATCACAAATACTAATCAATTTAATAGTAATAGGAACAAACATAGGAATTATACCAGCGCTATATTTCAATGAAATCAACTTATTTTCTCAGTTATGTATATGAGGCAGACGGGCTGGCGTCGGCAGGATTACCAAGGATTTGGCGCGGAACCTGCCTACCTGTTAATATCTACATACTTGTCAAATTACCTTGTCAACTCACGTGACGCCTGATACGGCTTACTTAGGCCTACGCACCGCTACGAATATACGCACCGTAGCGACATTCATTGCTACGCCGATGCTACGCTTTCGTAGCACGAGCTTCAAATGAAAATTGTGCTTTCATCAACATAAAGCTGCAATAAAATAAACCTTACAAGTAGTCTTTAAAAACAAATTGAGTACTAAGTTGTGTAGATAAATGTGCTGTAAAAGAGGTTTAATAAAATAGACATAATTCCAATTTGAATTGCCCCACATTTTATCCGTGCGGTATCTAATGTCCCGGGCCGCGCAACTTCACGGACGTAATGGGCTGTGGAAACGAAATGTGTGTGCCTCGCAAATGTGTCATCTAAATCAAAAAGTTCGCTAAAAACCCTCGCACCAATTAATTTCTAGTCCATAAAATAAAATTACTCTTTAAGTATCCGTAGACTAATTCAAAGTTTGGACTTTATCAAGGAGATGAGCAAGTTTTTCTTATTAAGTATCAAGGGAGCTGTCGTAAATACAGAAATTAGCGCGAGTATCATCGTCAGAGCGGTGTGTAAACATGAAAACTTTGAGAGTGGCGTCGGCGCGGCGTCGTCTCGGCGTCGGGCCGGCGACGTCGGCCAATCTCGCCGCCGTGTAAGTTGCCGGCTTATATTAGCTTATCGCGTCAACTCGACCTATTAGTTCTGCTATAAGTTTTATTTTACCTCGGTTAAATTATATCTTTAATATGTAGCGCGCACCAGCTTCTCGGGCTGTATTTTCTCATTATCCAACTAAATATATACAATTAAATCTAAAGCCGAGTGTTCACTGTATATAAATGTGGTGCGACGAACTGTGGCGTTAGGCGTCCTTATTAACTGTAGCGGTCACGCTGCACTGCAGTCGCCCGCTAATTAATGAATATTAGACTTTATATCCTAACCAGCAAAGCTGAAAATAATACGTAGATATTGCAGCGATCGGTGTTCATTAATTAACTTTATTACTTGGCCTTGAATTTAACGCCAAAACGTATTGCCTATAGCAGACATTTTTTTGCGGTGAAATCTTCTACTCTTGAATATTAGTTACACGAACTGGTGAATGTAGTAAGAACAAAGCGTGTTGGTCGGTGTCAGGCGGCGCGCGGCGCGGGCGCGGCGTGCGGCCCCAGCATGGCGACGCTCGTGTTATGTTATTTACGTGCCCGCAGAGGACAACTTTTTAATGGGGCGATAACAGACCACCCGAGACCGACGTTGCTGTTAAATCTCATGCTCATAAATACGTTATGTAAACCCACCCTAATAATTAGTGGCGGTTACGGCGTGTAGTTAAGTTTTATGAAGCCGGCAGAGGCGAGGAGCTCGTACACAAAAATGTTCTTTAATTTGTCTGCTGCGTTCCGACGCGATCAACTGGAAATTGTTATGTTTATTCAGAGAATCTTGTGTGCTAGCTACCCTTTTTATTTTTTCCGGCGTTTTAATGCGATTGGGTTTCCGTAGAACCGCCGTAGCGCGAAGCCGAGATCACATTGAATATGTATAGTTAAGTCTGATTTCACGGCAACCTTCGCTTTCGATGCCCTCGCCTCCACTGAATACTGACGAGATCAATTTAATAAATCAAATATATGTACCTATCTACTTTATCATAGGTACGTAAACAGTTTGGATTATACTTTGATCTGACAAATAGCGACTTATGAAACTTTTTGTTGCTCAGTTTTTACGAAATCAGTCTTTTCGAGGAAATTATATTGCGCAGTGGAAAATAAATGCAATAAGTTGTCGACTTACGGTGAAGTTGTATTTCATAACAATGTTCACGCTACGCGATTTTAATGTTTTTTCTGTGAGTTTTGACAGATCTCAGTAATAATTTATACTTACCTCGTACCCAATTTAATATATTTCAGCTAGACTTCGTGGAAACCGAATATGGTGCATTCGTGAACATGTTTATGTTTCATACATACAGACCTACGTGGATACATGGATGTTTACGACGCAAATAATGGAGTTGTCACGTCTTGTGTACAAATAGGCCGCCACATGATCAGACAGCGCTGACAGGCGTCAACAAGCGGGGCGCGGGGCGCGGGATGCACAGTACCTGGCTAGGGCGCCGCGCTGCACGCCTGCACTCCGGCTCTTCACTGCTTCCCCACTTTTACTTTCCAAAGTTTTTCAACTAGTTAGTTCACAAACTTGGGCGAGTTCAGTGACCGAGTATGAGGCGTTCTGGCGGAAGCTAGCGTTGTCAGCTGTGAGGAGAGGGTGAAGCGCGTGCTGCACGTACACAGGTTACAACGAGTACAGCGACGAAGCGAGATACGGAGTCATGCGGTCAGCCAAAAGGACACAAACCTACTGGCGAGCTGGGTGTATCGGCGCTGCGGCCGGGGGCGGCGGGCGGCGGGGCCGCGCCATTGGCCCGCCGGGGCACGCCTCCGACGTCGCCGGTGACGCCGCCGCCGCCGCGTCGCCTCAGCACGGCCGCCGCCGACCCGACCCGACCCTAGGCCATACACTCCACACCACTTCGACTATCTTTACTTACACTCGCTAGTTTTTTACTGAACCTTTCTACATACATGTCGACTTACACTGCAGATGCGACAGTTCTTAACTAGTAATCCAAAGTTATCAATTACAACTTACCTAATAGGTAGGCCGTTGCAGTTCAAAAGGAACGGCCTTGTAGAACAGCTAATCCCGCGTCAACTGGTCCTACACTTCGCACTACACAACACTATTGAACTGGTCGACTTAACACTTAATTAATACCACCTTTTCATCACTTTCACTACGTATATATTATCGTACCAAAATAAGTTTGTTCAAGTTCATAATAAGCCGTTATGGCGGCTGTCACGCGTGTACGCACACTGATTATTTTTGTTAAGTTGTCACCTACCCTCAATCAACGCAATATTTTACTTTGGTACTGCCCTCATTTTAAGATATGTGATGTCGTTTCTTTCTACGTAATGTAATCATTTTTAAGACGATTTGCAAACGTTATAAGAACTATTTTCAAAGATTTCTATCTTTTTAGTGTTGCCTTGTTTGAAACTTTTCCCGCGTAAAACGAATGAGTGTCGAATCCAGCAAGTATTTTAGATAATAACAAAGAAAATAATGATTTGGTATTTTTGATCAAACATTGAAGTTCCTAATTAGTCTTTTCTAAGAATACTAAGTTAACATACATCGTTTTGCAAGTAAGAAAAAAAACTTATCACTTTTAATTTTTTTTTTCAGTAGACTGCGTTATTGCTTCCCCTAAAGCGCGGGAAAAATAAAATATTTTTTATCTTTATTTCTTTTTTCATATTTACGAGTTCTAAAGTAAATATTCTCGTTAAAACTGAATCGAATAATATTGTTGTATACATTTTGTACCTATACATTTTTGACTACAGTACCTATTTGGGAAATTTATACCTACCGGATTTCAAAAAAAGGAGAAGGTTCTCAATTGGGATGTTTAGTACATATTTTCAGCTCAGCTTTCAGTACTGTAACCAAAGATGTATAAGCATAAATAAACACTGATTATGTTGTAACTTTAGTTTTGGGTTTTAAAATATGATGTATTTTTATATTAACACCGTTTCATACGGCTCAGTTCCTAAATTACATACATTTCGTCGCCATACTTATCGCATACAAGAATACATCAGTGTAGACTAATATTTTGTCAGTCTGTTTAGTTTACTCAAAGACTACAACAAGAAAAAAAAATATAACATCAACATTATTACCTACTTTAATTTAGATATTAAAACAGTCACGTGGTTTTCGCGTGTTTTTCATTAATTAATTAACCCAATTATAAGTTTCGTACACGCTTCGTTCTGGGCACACGTCAGTGGTTGGCGAATTTATTCAGCCCTTTATAAGTAGGTGTTGCAGGCTTCTATAGCTTTCGACAAAGAGCTATTAATAGGGGGTGCAACGTTGAAGAAATTCAAACGAGCGCAGAGCCTGTAAGTATGCACCTCACGTGCACTACGGTACTTACATACGGACACTCTAAAGGGGGCTGCAGAAGTCTAGGTTAGGATGAGAAAGAATTGCCGAAGGGATGCAGTGCTTTCATACTGGCGAATTTTTACACGCGACAAGTAGGAAATTCGCTCCTGTAAAAGTACTGTTTAGTAACTAAATATTTTTTAATGAGTTACCTGCTATTATTATACGTGTTAATAAGAATCACAAGCAATATAAGTTACCTAAATTGATTGGTACCTAAATTATCTAAGCGTCTCCTAGACAAACATTAACTTCAATAGCCCCACCAAAGAATCACAAAAAAAAAGAAAAACAAAAACTGAAGGCACATTTAAAACAGAAAAAAAACAACAACAAAACACAAGTAATTAAAAAAACATAATTTCCATTCGAATATTTTCTAACATTCGCGCAGCGGAATCATTAAAATGAGTGTTACACATTGTTCCAGTATCGTTCCGTTTCACTTTCATTGTGTTTCTAAACCCATCAGTTGAACAAAAGGCCCCGCGAAAGAACAAAAGAGTGGCTAGTCGAAGGTAATACCAGTCGTTATAGCTATTCAAAAAATAAATAGCAAAGATTAGAGCCACACTTTGAATTGTGTTGCTAATAATTATTATGTTTGTTGGTCTTGTTTAGTTGTTGAGCTAATGCTGGGTTTTGATGTAGCTGGTTTTAGAGGTTTATTAACATACTAGCTTCCGCCCGTGGCTTCGCCCACGTCAAGTTCGGTTATATCGCGTTTCCAGGAGAACTCTTCAAAAGTCCGAGATAAAAACTATCCTATGTATGTTCTTTCTCAAGGTCAACTCTATCTCTGTACCAAATTTTATTAAAATCAGTTCAGTGGTTTAGACATGAAAGCGTAACAGACAGACAGACAGAGTTGCTTTCGCATTTATAATATTAGTAGGGATTCGTGTTAGCGTTTGTTTTAAAGGGAATCGTTTCCGGCGATCCTTTTTATAAAATAATAAATTTACTTAAAATCATGATTACAAATAATGGATGAATGGATTACATTTAAAAAGGTATGAAACATAGAACATCGATTATCACGAATGAAGACTTAAGTTACTTTTCAGTGTTTTGACAGCCAACATAATACCTAACTTTTCTAAGACCAGTAAAGTTTAATTTCCATTATTTTTAAGAATTCAGGATCATAATCAAATAAATTAAACTTATTTACATACAATGTAGCTTTCAGCTTCTTGCTCCAAATTCCAATACAGTATAAACAACTGCGACCCATATTACCCTTTGTTCCTCACAATGACGTCATATTCGCCGGATGTTACACAAAATTCGTGTAAGATCATAAGATAGACGTAATAAAAACTACTATATTTATTGCTAACATGTAATGGAAACAGAGAGTAGAAAGTATCATAAAATAATACGTACCTACTCGTAAAATAAAAAACGGTGATTTACTCAGTTAATTGCTGTGAATACAATTTTGCGACTGTCTATACACTAGGAACATAAATACACCTTTATATGGCTAGATTTATGATAGTTACGGCTATGTTTTAACAAAAATGTTGACTAATAAATCCATTAGATACACTAGTCAAAATAGATGTGAAATCAGCGGAAGCCCCGTAATAACGATAAATAATAATTAATATTTTGAATCATGAAAGCAACGGCCACCTTACAAAAAAATATGCTCAAAAGATTATGAATCAAGGTAGTTATAAAGATTTAATAAAGGTAAATGAAAATAATCGTCGTGTCAGCTGAAACATGATCACTGCTAGACAAAGGCCCCCCAAGGTTCGCCAATTTGCTCGATTTTCAGCAACACTCGTCTACGGCTTCCCGGCGACCCTGGTAAGATCGTCCGTCCATCTATGTGAGTGAGACCAACATTTTGGAACCATGCAACTAATGTGACGTTTCATAGGAGCCTGCAAAGGCCTATTTGAAATAAAAAGATTTGACATTGGTTTTGATCTTGTTGGGGCCTCGCACAGGCCACGTCTTCCGATCTATTCAAGAAATTTTCTGCCCTATCGGCCATGTAAGTGCCCTGTCTATTTTCACTTCGGCTTTACAATTCGTCGTGCTAGTTCGGCGACTTTGGTTCTTCTGCTTAAAATGAAAATAATGTTAATTTAGTGTTTTAATCTATATCTTCTATATATATATATAAAAGAAAGTCGTGTTAGTTACTCCACTTATAACGCAAGAACGACTGAACCGATTTAGCTGAAAATTGGCAGGGAGGTAGTTTAGAGCCAGGAGAAGGACATAGGATAGTTTTTATTACAAAAAAATATAAAAATTCAAAATAAAATTTATTCCGGACATATAGCGCCATCTATTGGTCAAACCAAAAATCTGCCGGAAGTCACTATTCCACGCGAACGAAGTCGCGGGCAAAAGCTAGTATTATATAAAAATGAAACCCGTTTTCCGTTGTCACGACATAACATGAAAACGGCTTGACCGATTTGGCTGTAAATTAGAGGGAAGGTAACTTAGACCCGGGAGAAGGTTTTAGGATAGTTTTTGGTCACCATCCGGCTACGGGACGCGGGTGAAACCGCGGGCGAAAGCTAGTCATTTATAAATTACTAAGTAGGGATTAAAAAATCTTGTACTTCTGTAGTAGATTTGCACATAAGTTGGTGAGTCCGCTGAAGTCTGTGAGTTCAGGTCATTGTGATGTACCCGCAGTGCGCCCAAATCGATGTAATTTGTATAAAAACCTTATATTCTTACCTACACGAAGCATTTTTCTATGATAACAATGAATGTATTTTTTCAACTTGGTTAGTTCTGTGAACTTTTTTTTTTTTACTTTTTTAAGCAAAATATTGTCATGAATATTGCCTTTATCATGGAAATTAAACTTTTTATCAGATCCCATTGATAATAACAATGTAACTCAAGCAATAGTAGGTACAATATCATACTATATTTCTTAATAAAAGTTACCGTTTCAAATGAATAGGATATTAACAAAAGTTACTTCAGTCTGCCCAAATTGTACTCAACACTGAAGCGGGCAGTATGGCCCAGTTAACTTAAACAACAGAAAGAAAAGGCTTTACTTTCTTTTACCCCAATTATAACAAAAGGTTAATTATGGTGCTTGCTTATTTTTAGGTTGCTGAGTCTAATTTCACATCTGTAATGACTCCTTTAGCCTGGACCTTCTTGTTTAAGCGACTACGGTTATCCGAATGAAATGAAATATAAATTATTCAAAATGAGAATTTGCTGTAATCTATCCAGCCAGCAGTCTTTTATACCGGAATGAAGAATGTATGGACCGAGAACCTTACCGTCGTACCACAAAAACTTTTAAACGTCTGTTGAACACTTGTCTAAAAAAGTATGACGTTGAAATAAGTACAACAGTAAACACACATTTTTTAGACAAGTGTTCAACAGATGTTTAAGTTTTTCTAATAAGGCTGTAAATGTCTAAGTAGCGTTCTATTGTCTTTGATGGACTTGATCATACCTTGAGTTGAAAGGAACCTGACCGTATGTAATGTTGCATTTCCAGCATACTCCAAGATATACATAGCTCAAAGGATTACCTATCTAGCTAGTGAATAGATCATGAAATCAATAGGTACTGCTATGATTGTCCGTATTATTTACTATTAACCACTGATACTATTAGCCTGTTTTAGTACTTAGTCTGCTACTGAAGTTAATTGTCTAAAAACAGAATCGAGTTACTTGAGAACAGGTCAATTTGATTTGGCTTACAATATGGCCCAGATTTAGTTTAGGAAATAGTACGCTTCTAGAACAGTTCTGATTTATTTGGCAAAATATGACAAAATATATTCTATTGTGAATTAGAGTATTTAATGGAAACTGTATTTTGTATTTATCAATTAGTTAGTGACTTAATATATTTATAACTGTAGGTAATTCTATCAACACAAGTTTAATTATCAGGCAATGAAGAATTCTTAACACTCGCCATTATAACAAAACATATAACAAGAAACTGATCAAAATACAAGAAATTAAACCAACAAACAGATGTACGTATAAAACGCGTGTTAGGGCGAGTTCAGACACGCGACAAAGCCACGACAAGGCGAAACGATCGCGCCATTATCAGGAGCCGACAATATGGATCGGCCTGTAAACGACGTGGCACTGGTCGTGTCCAACTAGACATAGCCTGCTAGGTAGAAAACATTCATTAACCTCACCCCTGTGACCTCTGTAAGGGGTAGATTGTAAGTTATTTAGAAATTACTAACAATGATAGGATATGTGTCATATAATAATATATGGCTTGGGTGTAAGGTATTACAGCTATTAGTAGTACTTTTACTATTAGTAAGCAAAACATACTTTTACTATTAGGCGATTATCACACTGCCCCGCATGATGCAGCGTAGTGCGTGGATGCGTTTTTTTCCGTTGTATGGAAATATCTCCGTTTGGGGATCTTCACACTGCCCCGCATCACGCTGCATCTTGCGTGTCGACGCACCTACGCGCGTTCCTGCGGGAGTGCAGATCTGCATCATCGTGCGGGTTTTTCGCGCACTCACGCGCGTAGTTGCGTTTTGTTAATTCACGCACGGCGGCTCTCATCGAGTTCCATTTTCAAACATATACGTCACGCCCATTCAAAATCACGCGCGTCACTGCGGGATTCAGTGTGCCATACCTTGCGTCTCGCCCCGCACCTACGCGCGGGGGTGCGTTTTTCTCCGCATGTATGTGCGTGATCCGCATGAACGCGCGTGGATGCATTTTCAGTGTGTTGGACTATGCGTGTTTTCCATACAAACGGAGATATTTCCATACAACGGAAAAAAACGCATCCACGCACTACGCTGCATCATGCGGGGCAGTGTGATAATCGCCTTTGTATGGAAAACACGCATAGTCCAACACACTGAAAATGCATCCACGCGCGTTCATGCGGATCACGCACATACATGCGGAGAAAAACGCACCCCCGCGCGTAGGTGCGGGGCGAGACGCAAGGTATGGCACACTGAATCCCGCAGTGACGCGCGTGATTTTGAATGGGCGTGACGTGTATGTTTGAAAATGGAACTCGATGAGAGCCGCCGTGCGTGAATTAACAAAACGCAACGCAGATCTGCACTCCCGCAGGAACGCGCGTAGGTGCGTCGACACGCAAGATGCAGCGTGATGCGGGGCAGTGTGAAGATCCCCTGAGACATCAACGAGGTGCTCGATCTACATATTTAAAAGAAAACTTTGGCCTATATACCTACATTCTAGAATGCAGTGATTTGAAAATCTGAATAAGGTCATCGGCTTTTGAGGCTAACTGTAGTTACATGTAGACTTGAACAACGAATATTTTTCTGTACTTTAACTGCAGTCATCGCAGTCCATACTCATAGTGTACACGTTTGCACAATCCGGCGCAACTGTGCAGGACGGAGATCACGTCCCGCCAGCAAGGCGCGGTCGTCTTAATATTATTTCCGAGGCTTGTGTCTCACCTCTAGCTGTGACGTCATCTCAATAGCCGATTCATTAAGGTTAATGTTGCGAGTGATCAGTTACTGAGAAACTGGAGACTTTGTAGGAACTGACTTTGTGTACAACTTGCAGATATATTCAATTTTAAACAAAATGGTTAAATCCTTAAGTATGTTTGCCCGTTTAAGGAAAGTTGCTAGTGTTTTCAGCTGTCATTTATTATTATATACAAGGTGTTGATTTGCATTTGTGCCATATTTCAGGAGGAGGACATAAAATGCGTAAATAATCGATTGGAATTACAGTAGACGGGAAATAGCTAATATGCACTGCTTTTTTTGTCATTGTAATGTCGTAGTGTTTCAGAAGTAATCCAATTTTATGAATGAAATGTATGAATTATCGTTGCGTATGCTTTGTGTTTGCGTTTGTGTGAGGGCGCAGCACGGTTTTAAGGCCAGTAACACACGCGCCAAGTTTAAATACGGCTAGATGACATAGACGGAATTCCGAAAAAAAAAAACTTACCAATTTTTTTGTTGATTTGGGTCGAGAATCATTAGCATAATTACGTCCTTGAATATGGCACGGATGCAAATCAACAGCTTGTATAGAGTTAAGAGGTTTATGCTATATAATATATGTATGTTGCAGGAAACACATTATACTTTACATAGAAAATATTTTCATTTATAAACTTTTTTTTTAGTGGTAGTGTTTTTCTTTGACTTACGGTTCATTTAGTTATGAAAAAAGGTTTCATCGGTATAAGTAGCTAAATCATTTTAAAAAGCATCATATTTTTAAACCAAAGAAAAACATGTTAGACGGGAAACAAGAACTTTGCATTAGCAAGCGCTAAACTATTAAATCCAAGAATAAGTCGTCATTGCCGTATTCTTTGTGAAAGTATTGCCTCGGGCATAACTCCCTGCTGTCTCCGCTATGATATATTATACGGACTGTTAAGTGGCATGCAAAATGTATTTATACATTGTACTTCCTTACGTCGTTATGGCATTGTTCCAACTAAAACAATCTTCCGTTGGGCGACGATAGCAGCAATACCCATGATTTTATTACGTGACACAGTAATAAAAGTTTAATAAACTGCATTTTTGACTGCATTAACGACTGCACACATAAAATTATGACAACTGGAAGGATCATTAACTTAATAGGTACGCTTGTGTTTTGATTTTATCGTAAAAAGTCGCGTTTTATTGCGAGTTTTATTTAAATTCGGTGCTCGTTTATAAAATTGAAGTGTTCAAAGGAATTTAAAGTAAGAGATTTTTCGGCAATACGTGATGTGAAGCTTTCGTGCACGCTTTTACAAAAACTGATTTATAAACGTTATATTTAAATGTAGGGTGAAAAAAGTCCCTGGATTTATGTAGTTTTTAATTTGTTATGGATCTTATTCCTTTTTAACATGGACGATAGTGTTCTACTTTTAAGGAAATATGGATGTAAGCGACATCTTGTAGTTACAAAATTGTACCTAAAATGATCCTCAGCTGGTTGTATCCAACATTATTGGTTTAAGTCGAAGAACAACCGAAACGTGTTCATTCTAAAAGATAGTTACTTTTTATGTTTCTACCAGTGTTCCTCATATTTCACACAGTATTTTGCTGTTATTTTTTTAAGAAAAAATATAAGGGATCCATGTTTGAATAATAGAACTACCGGCCATGTAATGTACCGGGCTCTCAATTACGAGTGTAGGTTCGATTTCAGGTCAGGCATGTACCAATGCAACTTTCCTATGGGTGTAGATATGTAAGTAAATAAATCTTAGACAGTCTTTCTAAGTATGTTAGACACAGGTGAAGGAACATATCTCTAGGAAACCTGGACTAAATCACCAATCCGCATTGAACAAGCGTGGTGATTAACAATTCTCCTCTGTGTGAGGGGAGGCCTGTGCCTTGTAGTGGGATGATAAGACGACTGATGATGGTGATGATTTAATCTAATATGCATTACCAACTTTGAGTGTACAATGATTTTTCTGAACTATTTCCTAGATTTACAAAGTTATTTACAAGTTTTGACAAACCAATTTTACAGTAACTAACACAGTTTAAGTGTCTGGTTTAAACGTGAAAGTTCTTTTCGAAACCACTTTACAGATAAACTCTCCGTTTAGCTGTCCATTTTCATTCGCACCTATTACATTGAATTTCTGCCAAATGAATCTCTATTCTGTGTCTTTTCTATATATTATATGTATATATGTGTTAAGTGCCTGAAGAGCGGCTACAGCTTTGTGTAACCGGTCATATGAGGCTGATTTTAGTTGTATCCCCTTCATCATCATCATTTTCACCTACACCTAGGTCGCACACCCGTTGCTATGTTAGGCGTACATAACCTATTTCTCCTAAGTGTAAACGCATTTAGGGCTTCAGTCAGAACATATGCAAATAATATAGGAAGATGCCTGCTTTTTAAGAAAAAGATACAAAAATACTACAAGAAAAATATACTACCTATCTTTGCCTTGGAAGAACATAACCGGCCACGAACTTTTAAAAAAAAAACATCAAAATAAACTAAATCATCCTTTGACACGTTAATGCGGATCTACCAATAAGAGGTCACTTATTGACAGCATCAAAAGAGGTGGAAGATTCATATAAAATAAATTGCTTCACAGTTGATAGTCGGGGTCAATGAGCCATGACTTTGACGAGGGTGCTCCGACGCACACAATATGCAGGCTGCCGTCTTGAACCGTGTTTCACACGCCTGGTTTCAGGTGAATACATGGAAGGACTTACATGTGTGATTGTTTAATCGTATTAAAGGAAAGGTCTTTTTCTGAAGTTCTGACTTGTTATTTGGTAAACTCAATTGCTCTGGTAACAAGCGTAATGATGTTTCTTCAAAGCTTTTGTATATAAGTTAAATGTATATTATTGTCAGCTGTGAAGGACCTATATATTATGAAAAAAAAAAACTTTTCACGCTAATAACTTTTTTTATGTCGCTCAGATAAGGCAGTCGCTCCTTGTAAAGCATTGGTACTCAGCTACATCCGGTTAGACTGGAACCCGACACCAGCATAGTTGGGAAAAAGGCTAGGAGGATGATGATGCTGATTTTCACTTAGGTAATTATTATGCTGCTTTCTGACAAACTGGATTACTTCAGTACTACTAAAGAAAACAAAAGTCACAAAACAGTTTCCTATTTTGAGTCTAAAATGACACAGAAAAATGCATTGTTGAATTCCAATTTGGAAAACAATATCCCAATAGTTTAGTTTCAGCATTGCTAGAGACAAGCTGTCTAGTTCATTCGTTGTATAAAACCTTGAATGGTTTGCATTCATTCAAATTAAGTACTTAATATTAGAACTGTTTGTCTTTTGTTTCCATAGTCCATATTTTTGATAGTCTTTTTTTAATCGTTGTACATTTCACAATATTTATTTATATTATTCTAGGTAGCATTATTTATAAAGAAGTTTTATACCTACATAAATAAACTGTTATATATTTTTTTTAAAGTGCACATGTGATTTCGACCTACTACAATATTTAAAAAAAACGATAGCTGATTGTTATTACCGTTAAAAATGCGCAACTATCCGCCAAATCCGCTTGTGGAGCGACAAGTGCATAAAATATTCACTATGAAATAAAACAGTCATTTTATGACAAAAGTTCCGTACGATTATTGAAAAATATCGCACTAGTTTTCCAAGCCTATTTCCAATACAAACGCCATTATATTTTATAGTGTGAACAATAAATAAAATACATTGGTATTCACTACCAGATTTCGCGCTAAAATCTATAAAAAGTTAGAAAATGTAGTTTTAACGTTTCATATTAAAATGACTGAAAAACTTGCAGTCGGATATTTTTATGGTTGGGCGAGCACCAGTCAACCCTTGTCACTGTCAATGGGTATTATCTGGAAATATCTGGAAAATTCTGGAAGCTTTATATGGAAGTGCATCACAAGCTGTTCTACGTGCCGATGTGTTCCGACAATCCTGCGAACAGTTTTCAATGATTACATTAAACGTCGGAGCATGCTTTGTTTGTATGGCAGGTAAAAACTTAGGATTTATTTATTTTCCCCAGTTGTGAGTTTTGTACGTGTTTGTCATCCCAATTTTGTTCATATGTGTTCCTTTATTTGGCGAGTCTTAATCTTAACGAACTGAGTTTATACGTGGAAAGTTTTTATCATGCATTCGGTAAGAAAATTAAGTCCTCTCTAGTTAGGTTTCTTTGGAAGCCGCTAATGAGTTGTCCACAATCTAAATGGAAATATCCTTAAAGATGGTATCAGCAGCAACATAACTATAAGAGGACTACTCGGGAAGTCAACTTACCGAACTGATAGACACGTTATCAATCTGTGATGACACCCGCCGATGGGCCTTTATTACGAAGGGCTCCATGTCAGGGACCTTTCGGCGTCGACGGTTAATGACGTTATTTCAGGCTTTAAAGGGAATGGAAATTCATTGGGAGCCATATTATTATGTTTACTAATAGCTGTTCAATGGTGAGTGTACGAGCAATTTGTTGGTACTAAATATTGGATTTGTTTAAATATTGTTTGAATCGACTTCTTATTATGAAAAATGATTCTATTGTAACTTTGAAGCTGGCTTTATACGCATTCTCGTTTTGGAGACTTGTTATAGGATTTTTTTGATAAATATTAGATTTGTAAGGGAAGAATGATTAAGTGTAGCATTCTTAAAAAAAAAAACACAAAGTTCTTATCTTAAACTTAAGGTTTAGTAACGGAAAACTTTTTCATATTGGCATAAACCACGCCACCATTGTCAAACCACTATATATCTTACACAATATAATATACCTACTCACAATGTAGACACGACATATACACGCTTTTGCTTCTGAAAAGATGTATGTACAAGAGAATAAAACAGAATAGAGTGCGGCAATCCTGTACATTGTACTATTGTGGTTTTTAAATCCAATACATTGTTGTTGATACAGAGAGAACTTCAACTACGTGATACTTACATTGTCTTGCTTTCGGATTATCCTTAGAAAAGTGTGAGAAAATACCTACATATAGGTACTTGATACAAGTGATAGCTAAATACATTATCCCACCAAAAACATTAAATGTAAAAAAACGCCAAGCCTCTACGCAATTCTCCCACCGTAAAAAGTTTTGAGATCGCATAGAAGCCAAGTCCTGTTCAACTTTATTTGTAATAATGAATCAATATTTTGTGACTATTTCAATAGTTTTGTTCACATTACAATAATATTGACTTGGCCATGAGTCAGTGAGTGACAAAATGGTGTAACTTTGATCGCTCATAACTCGTAAACTATTAATTCAAATGTCTTGTAATTTTGAGACTGAGCTTGTTCTAATACTTACTCTTGGTCATCGAAAACCTAAACTCCTAGCTTTGTCCACATGGAAGATACTGGGGGGTGAAATAGCCGCGAAACGCTTCGAGAAAAGATGGTACGGCCGTGGCCGCTTTGCTCGAGTCTTGGCGAGGGCACTGCCGTGCCCTCAGATAATTTTGAAACTATGCTTTAAATCGCCCTAAGTGACTTCTATTTTCAAAAAATAGCTTAGTATTTCCATGTATCTACTTTACTCTAAAATTTGTTTCCTTCTTGAAAAAATAGCTTGGTTTCGTCTATGTTTTTATTAATCGTGGTAATTCTCAGTATGGACCTTAGTAATCAGTATTTAATGTGTTTGAACAGTAACACGAATTTGATCTGAAGAGGAGTTACTAGAATAACAAGTAACGTTTGTTTGATGCACACTAAACAGCAGCAAGCGTATGAATTTTTACTGAAAGCTTAAACCTATACCAATACTCTTAATTAAAAGATATTCACTCCTTTTCGGAAATGATTTCAATAGCTGCAAATAATAAAACAACACTGAAGCGTGAAGTAAGCACAAAACAGAACAATGAAATTAAGAGCCACCTCCTTTCACTGTCGGTTAAAAACATGTTAACAAGTTGCACATATTATGAAACAAGGGCGGGCTCACTTTGTTGTAACGCGAAACTTTTGTCTATCCGGGACAGGGTAGAATTTTCATTAAAACCTTCTTTAGCGCCCTAACATAAAAGAGCAATTTTTCCCAGTAGGAAAATCTCGATGCAGCCGCATTAACGCTTTTATTTGCTCTCTTATTCGAAAAAAACTTATTATTCCACTTCTCTCACCCGGGGAATTACATTATTCTCTTGCAGTTCTATTTATAGAAACCATTTCAAATCTACCTCCTGTATATTGACTATGTGTAAGTATGCGCAGTGTTTTGTTTATGTTTAAACTGTATTTGCCGACATCGCAGTCAGTTTTTTGTTAACTTCTATTTTATAGATCCGGCGGCAAGCACGGTTAGGTTTTTGTCGTTGAACTTTGAGATATTTTTCTTATTTTCCAACGTCTTCGTGTTATTCATAAAGAGCTTTATTCTGGGTCGATAGCGGCTTTTATTGACTTTTACGGTTGGTTTAAAACTAGTAATTGGACTGTAATAAAACGTCAAACAATATAGGTATACGACGGCAAAGTTGGCGCACTGGCTGAACAATAAGCTACGTTTCCATTCTCTAACTAATAAAACTAATAATTATATGACCGAATGCTGATTTCGATTTTTGACTGATGAGAATGATCTACATGATAAATCCATCTAGCAAAGAATCATACCGCATGTACTTAATTATATTTATGCACAATATTACTGTTATTATAAATTTATTTTTTAATCTGTATTTTTTGTTTTGTTATAAAGTTATATATTATTCGAAATACTATGGTACTATTATGGACAAAAGACAATGTTAATATAAATGTAAAGTGACTATAGACTGGACAAGTATAATGTTTGACATTAATTTATAATAATTAAGTAATTTCTAAATTGCATGCCGACAGGCGAAACATAGCGGACTTATATTATGTATGCTTCATCATGTCTTATGTACTTATTACCTATGTTTGCAATAAATAAATTTGAGTTTGAGTTTGAGTTTGAGTTTGACTAATTCTTTAAATACATGACATGTCTGTAAAACAATTCATATGTTTTGTCTTTTAATATAGGTACACATGTGGTATGTGAAACCAATCGTCTTTGTCACTAGAAGTGTTAACTATAATTGACGATGTTTTTAAAACATGTCTTGTAACCCCATATTAAGTAACCTTCGTACTATTATGACCGTTAAATTTAATGCCAGCAACATATAGCTGAAGCCTATAAACAATCGTTGCCGACAAAAATTGCAAAGAAATCAGAATTTACAAATTAAATTTTAATAACTGGCTATAACGCAGGCCTTGCCCACGTGTAAGCGATTAAGTTTCTATTTCAGTTCAAGTTACCAGCAGACTAATAATCTTTCGAGTTAGGTATATTTAAACTGTAAACACAAATAGCTAATATTAATCAGCAGCCCACTCAAAAACATACAGTAGAACAAACCGTAACAGATACTTGTTACCCAGATTTATTACTTAAAATAAAAAAGTGGGAGGCGAAATGGTCTAAATTAAAAAGCAATGCCTTGTCGAGACAGAGCGAGCGGAAACAAAGAAACGGGAATTCATCAAGCGCTTTTGAACCCCAAGCATTGTGGTGCAGCGCTCACAGACCATCGGTGGAAAGAAAATCTTCGAGTAGATCGCCACTCTTTGACGCCCGATGCAAAAAACTAACCTTTTTGCCCAAAGAAAAACTCTACTTCATTACTTTGTACGCTACCCACATAAAAGTATTGAGGAATTTTGAAACCAAGCTACTTGTTGAACGTGGATGCTTTTGAATAGATTATGCGGAGTTAATTAAATGATTTTTCCGCAGTGAATGGTAATGTCGCTCATATTTGAGGTTTAATCTTGGTTTTTCGAATTATGTGGGGCATTGTTTGAACTGGATGCGATGAACGACGCGCCGTTTTCAATCGCTTAATGCCTTTGTGAGTACCTATTGTGAACCGTTTTTATTATAAAACTGTAGCAATTTGAGGACGTATTCGACTTTATTGAAATAATGACACATTTTATTTCTTAGTATAATAAATATACTAAGTAGATTTGATCATCAATAAAAATAATACCGTTATTTATTTGCTTAAGCGTATTCAGAAATACCCAAAGCTAAAAACAACATATAAGAGCAAATAATTCAAATAAACCGTTTCTAAACAAATTGTAGTTCTACAATTTACGTATCTACATACATAAAACAATTGGGTATTCAGAATACGCTTCACATATATACGGCGATGTCCATTACGGTATTAGCATTGGAATTCCGCCGGTAGGTACCGTCCGCTCACGTACCAATGCAGCAATGGATGGACCGGCCGTTCCCCTGCGACTCCTGAACAAGATTGATGTATTTGCGAGATAGTGTCTCATGTAGGCAACGATAAACTACGTGCAGTTGTTAAAGTTTGTTCGGAATTTAAAACGGGTGATCCGCCTCTATATAAAAACGATTAAGCCGGATTTACACGTTGGCAACACCGGACCTTCTTAGTTTTATAGGCAATTTATTTGTAGCACGTTATTGCTGGCTTTGCGGTTATTAATTGGGGATTTAGAGTCTA
Source organism: Helicoverpa assulta (assembly GCA_963856015.1). Classification (NCBI taxonomy): domain Eukaryota; kingdom Metazoa; phylum Arthropoda; class Insecta; order Lepidoptera; family Noctuidae; genus Helicoverpa; species Helicoverpa assulta. The sequence continues at coordinate 6,067,399 of CAWLCW010000008.1, forward strand.
GTGTAATTAAGTGGATCATGGTTGTTTACATCTTTATGTGCATTAAGGATATAATTTAATTACTTACAGTTAATAGTAGTGCTCGTCTTTATTAAACTTTAATCGACTATTCATATTTTTGTGCATTAAGAATTTCTATCTAGGTTGCTAGTTGCTATCCAAAACATTTTTCGATTTATAGTGTAGATCCGTTAACAAAAGAAAATGATTTATCGCTGGTACCAAATATGGTATTTTATTCCAACAGAAAAACATTTTAAAAGCTGTATCTTTTAATACAGCACATCAAAACCGTTTAGACAACACGGAATAGTTTTTGAGATTCGCCGAACAAACAGACAGGAGGACAGATGCGGTCGTAAACTTTACTCTATGATATGTACAAACTTTACTTTGTTCTCAAGTACCTAACAAATAATTCACGCGCTTGCTCCAAACAAACTTCATTCAGAGCAAATAGCGTACCCAGTATACTCCCAGAGTACTACAAATGCTAAATAAAAGTACAAGTCCACTACTTCATGAATAGAGAATACACACTTATATAATCAAAACCGCATCGGGTACATAAATTTGAATTTTACAATACAATTTTCATTCCCACAAGCTTTTACAGGGAAAAAAATCTAATACACAGTCATAATAAGGCGCGACGAAAGCCGAAAAAAGGAGGTGTTTTTATCAAAAGTAATGAAATTCCACACGTTGATGGACCACATCAATTTATTTTATTATTTAGTCTGTGGCAGGTTCGTGCATCGGCCGGAAGTCGTCCCTGTGTGACGTCGCGTCCTTTGTTTCGCGCCACTCTCGGATTATGTTAATGCTGTTTCAGAGACATTTGTCTTTGCGTAATGCTGCTCAGCTTCTCTCTGGAACCTTATTACTTTCCGATGTTGTTCACCTACATACTTTATTGTTGTTTACGATTATTTGTTCGTCTCTCCGTCTAACAAGTCGCTATGAATTATAAAATATTATTATGGAATCATCATCATCATCATCCTCCTGCCCTTATCCCAATTTTATTTGGGGTCGGCGCAGCATGTTTTCTTCTTCCATACTCTTCTATCTGCCGTCATCTCACAAGTAACATTCTTTCTTACCATATCTATTTTCACACAATCCATAAAAAATATTATTATGGAATGTTTGACGAAATAAAATTCCTCGTACGTAAATGCTCAAGTTTTTTGAGTACACAAAGAGAAGTTTGGCGAGGAAAAAATATTATTTTAAAGACGCTTTGCACGGCATGCGAATATTAACGACATAATCCGTCGCGCTCTTGTTGCCGTCGGCGTTCCAGCCATATTAGAACCCAGTGGTCTGGCACGCGACGATGGCAAGAGACCAGACGGTATGTCGTTATTCCCGTGGAAGATGGGTAGGTCTTTAGTATGGGACGCGACCTGTGTCGATACTCTTGCACCATCCCATCTTCCTTGCTCGGCGCGATGTGCTGGTTCCGCTGCTGCGGCTGCAGAGAACCTCAAACGGCGCAAATATAGCACCCTGGTTGGTAACTATACCTTTGAGCCGTTTGGGGTTGAAACCCTCGGGCCGTGGGGTCCAAGTGCTCATCTCCTTTTTAAAGATCTGGCAAAGCGACTTGCTGACACTTCAAGTGACCCAAAGGCTGGTTTTTATTTTGGTCAAAAATTAAGCATTGCCATCCAACGTGGCAATGCTGCCAGCCTCTTGGGTACACTCCCGGTGGGCAGCGATGAGGAGTTTTTTGATGCCACTTTGTAATTGTTTTTAGCTGTTGTATATATGTATAAATAAGTTTATTTCTATGTAAATATGTATATATCCTTTTGACCAAATAAATAATTTTTAAAGATCAACATTTGCATTAACACTTTGAAGTTGTAACGAAAAGAACGGTTTCGAAAATTGTTTTTATTTCCAAACGTAATTAGGTAGAATGACAATGATCTCTAGATCTACAAATATAACTACTTATAAGTAGCATAAGCTCCTTTTAATATAAACTGATTTTCTTCTTAAAACAAAATAAATTGGAAATAAACAATACAAGAACATAATATCCGATCGTTTAGCGATCTTTTAGCGATAAGACCGCCCATTGTGTCACCGACTTCAAAATTTTTGTTTAATCTTGTTAATTTTTTAATTGGTGTGCATAATAAAGAATATATTTATCCGACAAAGCGTCAACTTAGTTCATATGCTTCACTATTATGGTAACTTGCATGCATGCATACTTGCATAGGCAGCAAATTTACCAGTTATGAACTCTCAATTGTATTCGTACAATGCTATCTATTCGTAGAAGTAACTTCTGTGTGTTTATTTCATCGAAAGGGAGGTATTTGAAATCAGATTTTGTGTAAAAAAGTGCATTTTTCCTATTATTTCCCAAGAAAGGTTTTTTCAAGCGATATTTTTGGAAAATTTACTGCCTTTGTATGTCTAGTGAAGTCGTTTGAGGTTCGGTGAAGGTGAAGGTTCGGGTAAGTGTCTTTTTTCACTAGATATTATTTAGTAAATTTTACCCTATTGATAAGTGTAGGGTTGAACATACGTGGTGAAATGAAAAAGTGTATTGTAAACTAATAGATACTCTTGAAATGAAAACATTCAAACAAACCATTCTGGGAGCTTGGCAATGTCCCACCAAGTCGTGCATATTATAAAGCTGAAGAGTTTGTTTAACATGCTTATCTCAGGAACTACTGGTCCGATTTGGAAAAAGATTTCGGTGTTACATTAGTCTATTTATCGAGGGAGGGTATATATATATCGAATGCACTAGCTTCTGCCAGCGGTTTCACCCGCATCCCGTGGGAACTACTTCCCGTACCGGGATAAAAAGTAGCCTATAGCCTTCCTCGATAAATGGGCTATCTAACACTGAAAGAAATTTTCAAATCGGACCAGTAGTTCCTGAGATTAGCGAGTTCAAACAAACAAACAAACTCTTCAGCTTTATATATAATATTAGTATAGATAAAGAGACCAGACGACCCAACGAGACGCAGATGAAACCGGTTGTAGTAAAATATAGCATAACTTTTTTTACACATTACTTTAAACAAAACAAAGATCAATCCAAATTCTTAACCCCCCAACGCCGCAACCGTGTCTATTGGTGTACCAATACAAACACGCTACAAGGGTTCAACGGCTCGTACTTCTGAGAAGTGTGTCCGCATTGGCGTGCAGTGTCCGCATAAGTGCGCCAGGCGTCAGCACCACTTATACGCTTGTTATATCACCGACACTGTGCTTTGTGCTGTGTACGTAATGAATGCAGTTTGGGGTTAGAAAACTTGGGGGCAATATTGTCAGGTTTGGGTGTAAGTGTGGTAGATTTTGCTGTAATGTTGGCGTTTTTCAGCAGTGTTCTTATAAACCTATGTCCTATTCATTGGACAAGAGTTTCTATTGTTTTTTAATTATAGGTAGGTACCCTTTTTCCCAAAATGTTTTTTCCCTAACTATGTTCATCTCAAACATAATATTATGTATATCTAGCTTTCCGCCCGCGGTTTCACCCGCGTCCCGAGATAACTGCTTCCCGTAGCCGGATGGTGACAAAAACTATCCTATGTCCTTCTCCTGGCTCTAAACTACCTCCTTGCCAATTTTCAGCTAAATCGGTTCCGCCGTTCTTGAGTTATAAGTGGAGTAACTAACACGACTTTCTTTTATATTTATAAGATTGTGATCTAAAGTTCACTGTAACATCAAAGCAAAAAAACAAAAGCTAAGCTACATGTTCTTCTTTCCGACAACAACCTCAATGGGGGTAATTCCGTACAATTTTATGCATGTCTCATTCACGCTGCACGTCGATGTGGCACTGGAGACGGCCCCAAGTGGTCCCACCGCACCGTCCTCATACGAGGACAGGACTGGAGTATTGAATATGCACTATGCAGGCTGTTAATCCGTCGCTTAAGAACCCTATTGAAGCCTTTTATATAGTGAAGGAAGTAGGTATCCTGGATTATAAGATGAAACGGAAATCTGGGGGAACCTTGATGTCTGATTGTCTTAACCCTACTCCAATATTTTTTGCTGTAGGTATTTTTTTAGATCTTCATTTGTAAATAATACGAAGCTCAACTTATTCAGATTAATCCTGAACTGCTTACAAATGCATAAGTTCTGTTTGCGCAACAATAGCTAAGCAAGCACAACGTGTAGCTCACACTCCGCCATGCGAAATAACGCAACATGATTGGCTTACAGCTCGCTGCTGGAAAAATAAACATCAGATAAACATTGTTTCCTTTACTCCCAAATCAAGCAGATTTACTGTAATATCCAAACCTGATTACAGTACTAGGACACGTTAACAGCCTATGCAATTTCCCCCACGGCGCACTACGCTCGTTTGTTGATATCCAACTTTTGTATAAGCCAACAAACATTATGGCGTAGTGTGATACCGACCAAAATTTATTTCAGATACGTGAGCCTATATTGTCATATGGAATTGGGAAAATCCAATTGTGTCAACACACGACTCGTAGGGGTAAGTTTGTAGAATTGAATTGGTCGGCAGGTAAACGGTTATCGTAGGTAATAATAGCGCGCTCCGAATTTGTCCGTAGTAACATGCCGTCTACACTGCAATTAGGGGCCGTTAGGCTGTGAGGCGATGGCTGGCGCCGGCCTGCTGTGCCCGCCAACACGCCGCATTACCACAGCGGACAAATACTACGCGATGTTTAAAAAGGGTTGTTTTACATGAACATCGATTGTGTCGCGCCCGTGTCCATCGACTTCACCCGATAATCATGCTTTAATGTCTCCATAAATTGACGGTACTTTGCATTTTTAAATAACAAGCTTTAAATGCTTGTTTATGGTTGGTATTACTTGAAAATTGTTGTTCAAATAATTATGTTTACTCTACCTAGTTTGGCCTTGGAATCAGCGTTCACGTAAACAACATGAAATATTTAAATATTCATATCTCGGTGCATTATGAACTTACTGCCTCGAAATTGTTTTTTTTTTAACTTTAACGAAAGTGAGATTCATTGTTGACTGTGCTATATTAGTGTACCTAATTATCTCCCACCAACTAATAAATCATCAAATAATACACTGCCAATAAAACCAAACTAATAATTGAACACGAGCAAACACACCAGGATTGCGTATTACGTATTAATACGTAATGTCCGTGCAGTAACATTTATCAATCAATTTATTGTCCAATTACATGGAACATATTTCTCTAAAAGTTACATTGCAACATTTACAACCAATGTCTCTGATACGTACGACCCATTAAAAGCCTATATATAAGCGAATAAAATTCACATGCATGGCTGTAAACGGCGCGATCGTAAAATTCACTGCACTCACTTTGTGGCGCGCTGGAAATTTATTTAAAAGCTTTGACACGCAGTTAGGATGATGTACAGCTACTTACACATAATTAGGTTTCAGAATAGAATGACACAGCACTACGTGGAGAAGGAAAGGTGGTATCTCTTCAACAAAACATGACGATAACTCTGTTTGATTCAGCAGGCATCTACAGAGGGGGTCTGTTAACACCCTTACCCCTTGAGATAAAGTACATACATAATTTATGACGAAAGCTGTCCAAGTTTTTATTGCGTTGTAAAGTTATATACCTAAACTAATTTAAGCACAAAATAATGTAAAACTACAGTTGTTAAGCTATAAGCAATGACCGAAAACTTTATTGTCGCATAAAATTACCATTACAGTGAAGATACATGGTATGGTATTCTTTGATATAGCTCAACTTAAGTACGGCGCAAACGTTTTGAAATGTTCTATAAACTTGAACTACCTAATATAATATAAAGTGTCTGATGCGACGATACTCGGTGTAAATTAATTAATTATTTCAGAATGTGAACATATTGAAGCTACAAAGTTCATGTATGTATTTGTTACGGTGTAGTTGTTGAATTGGACATTTTAGTATTGTTCTGAAAATGCGTTTAGTTAACAAGCAAATGCCGAAGTCAGTTTCTGTTTCACTCACTCAGTTGCCAGAGACTTAAGAAAAAATAACCACGAGGTTTAAAAGTATCAAACACTCACGTAATGCAATTTATTCGAAGTACAATCCAAACTAATATTATAAATGCGAAAGTAACTCTGTCTGTCTGTCTGTCTGTCTGTCTTTCTGTCTGTCTGTCTGTCTTTTCTTCACGCCTAAACTACTGAACCGATTTGTGTGAAATTTGGTACAGACATAGTTTGAAACTTGAGAAAGGACATAGGATAGTTTTTATTACAAAAAATAAAAATAAAAAATTAAATTTATTACGGACATACAGTGCCATCTATTGGTCAAATGTCGAAATGCTGTTCCTATGCTCCGTAGATAGATGGCGTTAATCGCGCAATGGTGTCATTACACGTGTTCGGTTCATGTTATTGTTTTAATTCATCGGAAAATCCATCAGAAAAATGTAAATAAACAGTAAAAAAGTGTAAAAAAATTAATATTAATATAATAAAAGTTTTACTACAAAGAAAATGCTCTAACGGAGTATAGATAATTCTATTAGTACTACGCGCAATTGTGTCGATCGTTACACGAGTTCGGTTCATGTTGTTTTAATTCATCGGAAAAAAGTAAATAAATAGTAAAAAGGTATGAAAAAAATAATAACAATATAATACTGTAAGATTGTTAAGGTCTTCAATAAAACTTGGGGTGAAACTTCAAGGCAATTTATTTGCTTACAAATGTGTAAACATTAATTCTACACTCGTATGACTACACTAACTCTATACGGATCGACGCGCGGTACGGTCCCGGCCAGTTCGTGTCGTGACGTCACGAAACAAGCAGGATACGTCACCGCGGGCGAGAGGGCAGGGGCGGCTCAGGCTAGGCGGGCTCTTCCAATGCGTGGATACAGCGGCGCGCTAGCGCAGAGACTGCCGATCGATGGCTCGGTGGCTCCTTATAAAGGTGGCGCGGCGAGCTAGTGTGCGTCTGTGGCCCGTCCCGACACAGTGTGAGTGCGCACGCGAGCGCGGCGTGCGTTCGGTGGTGCTACAGGCTCCCCCTCTGGATGCGAAGGCGCCCCGACAAGCAGCCAGTCACAATTAATGTTGCACTGACGATGTTGGGCAGGACGAAGCGTGTCGCCGTGGCCGTCCTCGTCCGCGAGAGGGCGGAGTGGAGTCCTCAGTAGGCCCGGCCTTAGGCGGACGCCCGCGCTTCCTCAGTGGGCGCATTGGCGGCGGAAATGGACTCGCCGCAGGGCCCTGGAACGGAGTCAAGGCGGACGTGTGACACACTCCAAGGGGTTTATCTGGAGTAGTGGGATCTGAAATCAGATAAGATGAAGCACCATGACGTGCTAGGATTAGATCAGCCCTACCTCTGACCACTGATACACTGTGTAGAAACGGACTCCCCCTGCACTAAAACTGCTTTTGAGTTGCGTCTAGGGTATCCGATGAGACCTCATCCACTTCCAAAGGTCTAATTTCAACATCAGTGCTACTATTACTATGGTCGCTAGGAAAAAGTGCCTTGGAATGTGGAGATAGTTCACACGTAGCACCGTGAAGTTGTATCTGGGCATCACGGATCATAAAGTCGACGAATCTGGGTGAATACCCATCGAATGTTCGCTTCCTTTTAATGGGAGACAGCGCAATTGGCACTACGCGATATGTCGTTGTATGTGTGGAGCAGGCACTTGTTTCTGGTAGTGCTGGTTCTCCGCTGGATGGGTGGTCAGTTGTTGGTGTGCATGCACTGGATCGTGGCAACGCTGGTCCTAGTATGCTATTGTACCTTGGAGTTAGTGACAGAGGGGAAATAAATTCAGGCATCTCGACATCCTTTAGTATAGGACGTAACCGAGGATTAAAATGAATAGGCGTAGCTTCCATCTTGGCCAGTGATATCTCCTCAGCATCTTCGTCTTGAAGGTCGAAGACATCTCCAGGGTGATCCTCAAAATGCCATGTCTTCTGAGGTACGTTGAGTACCATTTTGGCATCCTCGATAAACCCAATACCCAACAGTGTGCGAGACTCACGAGCTTCTGGGAAGACGATAAAAGTCGTCGGTACAACACGATAGCAGATACTAACGGGGGCCTCCACCGTTAATACGTCTCTCTGAGTAGTGGTGCCATCAGCCAGTTTCACCATCAGCTGTTGTGTCTGGAACGCAAAGCCAAGTCTACGCAGGCATTTGTACAGCGCGTATGAGGCAACGCTTGTCTTCGCGCAAGTGTCCACGTAGGCGTTCCCTGTTATTTTGCCTATAGCAATACCCACAATTGGCCGAGCGCGTACATCTGCCGTGTTGATTGAGCAGAAACTTACTTCAGCTCTTCCCACCTTCGGCTTAGCGTTGGCACAGGTGGTGCATTTTGAACGGACCACTCCTGGTGTACCACATCCGTAGCATGCAAACGTTGGTGTGGAGGGCGATGGTGCTTGAGTACCCATGGCAATATTTTTAGGCGCAGGTTTCGCGACAGAAGCATCAGAAGTACCAGAAGCGAGATCCTTCTTTTCCTTCTTCCGACATGTCTCGATTGAATGCCCAGGCAATCGACAGTATGTGCAGCGCTTCTTTTTAAATGGCACCTTCCCTGTTTCTTCCTCCTTCTTTGTCCCTTCTTCTGGGATCTTCTTCTCAACCAGGAGCTGTTCTATACCCCTGGCTGCCTTCACTAGGGCGTCAAGGGTATTGATGGTGTCGCGTGGCATTTTTACCCTGATTTTGTAACGTAACTGCCCGTAAATCATATCGATTTGTTGAGTTTCCGAGTGTGGTTCTGGCATTTGTGCGATAAGCGCCCTCTTCTTTGCAACAAACACCTCTGTGAGTTCATCTTCACCTTGCTTAATGTTCACCACGTTCTGGTATAATTGGTACCCAGGTCTCTTGGGGGCAAAGGCGTGGCGAACTCTTGAAACAAATTCTTCCCAGGTTTTTACCTGTTCCTTTATGCCATTCCACCAGGTAGCTGCCTCTTCTCTCAAAATTAAGGGAACGCTCATAATGGCATCTTCATCAGGGATTTGTTCCACAGACTTGAACACTGAAACCGCAGCCAGAAAAGATTCCACAGTTTCTGTGTCCCTAGCACCATTAAATGTAACCTTACAGGTGGTAAAAGAACCCCGTCGCTGTTGATTACTACCAATTACTGACAGTAACTTTTCAAATTGCTCGGTTGACAAACTCATGGTGTTCAGCGGTTCTTCTTTTATTCTTCTACGTGTTCCTTGTTTTGGGCTAGCCAGCTTCCGGGCCTTGACGTTGAGCGCCAGATTGTAAGATTGTTAAGGTCTTCAATAAAACTTGGGGTGAAACTTCAAGGCAATTTATTTGCTTACAAATGTGTAAACATTAATTCTACACTCGTATGACTACACTAACTCTATACGGATCGACGCGCGGTACGGTCCCGGCCAGTTCGTGTCGTGACGTCACGAAACAAGCAGGATACGTCACCGCGGGCGAGAGGGCAGGGGCGGCTCAGGCTAGGCGGGCTCTTCCAATGCGTGGATACAGCGGCGCGCTAGCGCAGAGACTGCCGATCGATTTTTTTTTTTTTTTTTTTTTTTTGGTATGGCATCTCGCAGTTCAGCCTAGGAGGCCGTGTACTGCTTAACCGGACTTTTCCCTGTGGATGCCTAGAATTTAAGGCCTCCAGCCAGGGGCGTAAAACAACTTATAAACTAAGCGACTGCGCTAAGGGTACCCCCTGTGGGGTCGAACCTCGGCTTAGGGCGTCGCTGGAGAGGCAGCAAGAGGACAGGCTGGATCATATGATCATTATTATTAAATGGGGAATTTAAAGCTACTGGCTCAGCTCGCGGGCTGGCTCGATGAGCAAGGGTCGGGAGGACAGAGAACGGGACGTCGCGGCGGACCTCGGCGGCGAGGTTTGTACGAACGCGGTTTGTATTTGTGTAGAGTGCTAGTGAGTTTACTACTCTCTTGGAGGACAGTTATCTCATCGTCAGGTTCTAGGAGGGCATGCCTAGGGCGGCGAATCCTACTGATGCGGGAGGGAGTGTAATTACTGGCTGACACGATAAGTGAGTTATCGTGTTTCTCAGCGCGTTCGAAGTACCGTATGGCGGCACGCTTCATATACTGGCGGATGGTAGGGATTTTTAAGTCGAGATGAAGAATCTCATTTCGAACATAATAGGGAGCTCCTGTGATTTTCCGTAAAGCACGGTTTTGAAGGGCCTGCATTCTGTGAAGGCGGCGATGACTTGCTTGTGCGAACACAGGGCAAGCATACATCATGATGGGGCGTATGCACGATACGTAGAGGCGTAACTTGCATTTGAGAGATAATTTGCTCTTTGAATTGAGCAAGAAGTGCAATCTGCCGTACACAAAGGCTGCTCTAGAGCGCACCTTACTTATGTGCTCGGCGAATGAGAGGCGCTGGTCTAAGATTACACCTAGATATTTGGCATGCTCCTTCCAAGGAATCGGCCTACCAAACATGGTGACTGACGGGGGCGCGGGAGGAAGCCTACGGCGAGGGCTCGAAAAGAGTATGGCCTGGCTTTTGTCGGGGTGGAGTTCGATTCTCCATAGCCTAGTCCAGACACCTAGGGTGTTGCAATAGGCTTGGAGATGTCTTACTATGGCGGCTGGGCTGCGGCCTGAGCAGTAGATTGCCGTGTCGTCGGCGAATAGGGCTAATTGAACATGCTTGTTCTTAGGAATATCGCTAGTGTATAGCGTGAAGAGGATGGGGGAGAGTACCGAGCCTTGTGGGACGCCAGCTTTTATAGGGTGGGCCGAAGAAAGAGTGCCGTCTATGCGATAGCGAAAGGTGCGATTCGACAAAAAGTCTCGTAAGATGACGACGAGACGGTCTGGGACACCGAGTTGGTAAAGCTTGTAAATCAAGCCTTTGTGCCAGACTTTGTCGAATGCCTTTGCTATATCGAAGAGAACTGCCGATCGATGGCTCGGTGGCTCCTTATAAAGGTGGCGCGGCGAGCTAGTGTGCGTCTGTGGCCCGTCCCGACACAGTGTGAGTGCGCACGCGAGCGCGGCGTGCGTTCGGTGGTGCTACAATACTACTTTTAGTACAAAGAAAATGCCCGAACGGAGTATAGATAAATAATCCGAGTTGTCACTATGCTCGATAGATGGCGTTGGGATCGAAATAGATCGCGCTATGGTTTCGTTACACGCATTTGGTTGGGTATCGGCCGAGCGCTTCGGTACCGTCGTGGAAAAATTGTATTGTCGGTTGTATGGTCGTTTATGTGGATTGGTCGTGTTTCGTAAATTCTAATTTGGTTCCGTTGTATTTGTCGATTTGGTACAGACATAGTTTGGAACTCGAGAAAGGACATAAGATAGTTTTTATCCCAAAAATCCTGCGGGAGCGGGAACGTCTCAAAAATCCCGCGAGATCGGGAACTATGTGGGTAAAACCAAAAATCTGCCGGAAGTCACTATTCCACGCGAACGAAGTCGCGGGCAAAAGCTAGTTATTGATAAATCAAAAACGTATTAAAAGACGATTAAGCAATAACGAACTGGTCCAAAACAGTACTCGCTTGAAAAGTGTATTTGAACTGCTGAGGCGGTTCCACCCGCTTGAATTTAGGTTAGAAGTTAACTTTCATGTCATACATAACGAATATACACACTGTGCATTGCACAGAGCTACTTATTTGTCGACGCGACACTCCTTTCGAGCACTTATGGAAATATTGCAAATGCAGATAAATAACAAGAAAAATACTACCTTGAAGATCTAGTAGTAACAGAATCTGCCTTAGTATCAAAGCGTTGCGTGTTGGCAATGTTATTTTTCCAACAGAAAATCTTATTAGCAGTGCTAGATTGCACAGACCTAGAGTCTAGCTTAAATCATCTTTTATAGATGTAAAAGGTCACTGATGATGATGATGATGATGAGATTCTACTTTTGAATATAAAGCTTTAATCTGCCAAATACTGTGATCAAGACACAGATTTTTTTTAATCCGTTATACCTTCCAAACAAAATATTGAAATAATAAAAAAAAATTGTATCTGGCAATGATAAAAAGGCATATTTCACAATTGTACTGCAACATATTAAGTACGGAAATTATTATTGAATTTGCGTTAAACGCGTTAAAGTGTGCACGCACATTCGCATACCAAAACAATTTATGTTAATTGTACAAAAAAACTGTTATTTTTGTTTTATTGCAATGGTATTGGGCTATTTTGTGCCGTTATTTTAAATTTGGATTCTAGTTTTAAATTAACCACAATATTCCTAACATTACACAGCGCTACAGCTTGTATGAAAATTTGTTCTGTTACTGTTCTTTTTAGTGTTATCTCTTATCATTTTCATTGTAATGAATTTTAAAAACTTTGTCTTCATTTTATGCCTTGTTTTCTCTGAAACATAATGAACATTACATAAACCTTTTGTGTACACAGTAAATAAATTCATATCTACTACACTGTGAGTCATACTTAATGAAACAGTATTTTTCCCTATCCCCTCTGTATGGTACAACCTCAATTAGTGATTTTATCGGCACGCCGCGATTATTTGTTTGCTGTACATCGGATGGCAGATCCCTCGGGCTTCGCAGGCTAAGCACCAAAATGTGTTGCTACACGGCAACTTTACTAAGTAACGGAGGAATTTTCCACAGTTTTGTCAGCAAGCAATTTAAAGCCGTTCCCTTGCTTAAGATGCATTGGCTCATTCCAAACACAGGATTTAACGTCGGTTCGAGAGGCCGACACTACGAGTAAATGTGGCAATTCGTAGGCGACTCGTCCCACAACAGGCATTAGCACTAAATGACATCCACGAAAAATCTTCGCGAAGCTCTCAGATAAGAAATAGGGGAATAAAAAAGATTTTCCCGCCTTTTACACTGTTTTATTTGATTCCTGTCAAAATAGGAACAATAGTTTATTCTGGTGCCCCCGGAGACGGCGGCTGACAGAACAGAATAGGCAAATTATTTCGTTGTAATTTGAATTGATGTTTGTTTTATTCCTACCGATGGGAGCTCGAGCTGAATAACATTAAAGCAACAAATACGTTTCGATAATTCGGATATTGGCTTTAACAAAGATCCACGTATTACTGCCTGGTCATTAATCTTCGCAGATTTTAAATCAGCCGTACTTTAAAATTAAATTAATATACAGTGGAATGCATTGCTCATAAAGACCGGTGGATGGTTTTAAAGGTGAGTGAATTCAGCTGTGTGATCTATAAAATATCAAAAGTTCAATGTGGAGTTAAATTGCTTAAAGCATTATATGAGTCAATGCCTGGCGCCGCGGTCGCGTATTTCGAAAACCAACTTTTTGCAGCGTTATAGTCAATGGGTTGAAATCAGTGAGAGTTTTTAACAAAAAGCCAATTGTCACCGAGTCTTTATTCAGTTACCTATTATTTAGTTACATAGGTATTCATAATCAAAGTTTCGTCTACTGATAAATTGGTATTGGTAAGTTATTGTTGTAAATTGTCACAGTATTTTCGCAAAGTTGAATTCAGAGATAGTAAAATTTCATACCAATAATGTATGTTTGTGAAAGTAACATGTTTACCTAAATACGCGGTGCGGCGGGTGGAGCGGTGACTCGGTACAGACGAAATACTGGGAAAACGGTTTTTGCCGTCGGCAATGGGAAATCAGACAATTATTGTACAATGACTTTTTACTTGCTACGATTTTTCGCGTTATCTACAAATTGATAATAAAGAGATACGTTTTCCTACTTAAGGACGTTTTTGTTGAGAGTTTATTGATGTTAAGCAACCAATCGAAATGTTTTTAAATAAATATAACAGGAATAATTAACGTTTCTTTTAAATATTTTGATTAAGATGCATTATTTTGGATTGTAAATACAGCGCTTACGTAAAATGATTATATTATTTTTAACATTAAAATTTTAAGAATGGTACTCGTATGGTGGAAATATGTAAAAAAAGTTCCTTATTTTTGTTTTACTACATCCTAATGTTTATTCCTTCGCCCACACGAAGTGAAGTACCTACAGTAACTTTTTGATGTAAACATTATGAGAGTTATGGACTTTTAATTATCAACACCATGTTGCTACGCGCACCATCGTTGCTTCTAGCTACGCCGTTGCTACGCGCTACGCCTACAGGCCCGCGTAGGCTTTGTGACTCGGACTAAACTTTAGGCACGAGAACACTTCAAACTTTAAACAAAACAATAACAAATTTATTGGCTATTTTTGTGATTGTATATAATCAAGTTGCCTTATTGGAAATGGATCTATAATTAAATAGCAAGGCACAAAGTGAACAGTGTATCGGAGTGTATATCTTGCTCGAGTAAGTTTGCATAAGCCAGAGTAGTTATAGCGTTATTATCTATGCAGTGTTAGAACGCAGGGGCACCTGAGACTGCACGCTAATTCCGAGCTCAGCCTCTCCTTACGACCGATAGCTGTACGCTTGAACACGTCCGCCTGATAATTGCTGCATACGCAATTAGGGTAACGCTATTAGCGAAATGAAATTCCCACCTGTTTTATATGCGGCGCCAACGAGTTATAACTGCGATGACTAATTAAAGCAACAAAAGGTCAATAAACATGACTCACTGAATCGTTTTCAGTCGCGATGAACGATTCATGAACACGTTATTTTGAATGGGACATTGTTAAACGATACGGAAAAATCACACAAATTGAACATTTAGGACGTAAGCCGGCAGACACACTATAACAAACAAGATCGCAAAGCCCGGTCGTGTCAACGCGGCCCGGTAACGTGGAAATTATACGGAGCAAATTACATCATTACAAAGCGCGACTTTATACGTTTGTCTGCGATCGCCGCTCCCTGCTCGTTGACTCCTGTTGCTGCCTCGTGTACCAATCAATCATGATTGCTTAGAGTTGGAAGTACACAACCGCACGATCGATCGTCTGCGTACAATGACATTCGCAATATCGGATTTTATAGAGCTTGTCGGTATTCGTCACTATTTTGAATTTTTATGAACCGCCGTGACCTGTTTCCATTCCGTCCATGACCGGTAACAATTAGGAAAACCTCCGCCGGTGCAAGTCGCGCGGATATAAAACTTTATGTACGCATATAAATTTGGATGTCGAGACATGTTTTATTGTACAGTCGTAAAATTTGGGGTCGGAAAAGACCGACATATTTAATAAATACGAACAAGGTCGTAAAGTTGAATGCAAACCTCTTCGTGGCATCGATAATATCATCGAACTATTTCTGATGTTCATCAGTACTTGTTTATCGATCAGAGGGAGAGCGTGTTTCAGCGATGGCGCTGCCTTTACTGCCGAAGTAAATGAACTCAGCGGAATCGTGGAATTGAAATTTAAGAAACTCGAGCATTTCTTAAAGTGCTATCTGTTTGTCGCGAATTTATCTGAAAACATTTGGATTCCCTATACAAGTTCACAAAATGGCTCCAACAATAACGTGAATCCGCTTAACATTTCGCCCGGCCGCCCCGGGGAGGCGCGGGATTCCCGGTGACGCGCCGCCTTAAACGTGGGAATACGCCGACGTTACCTATCGCTTCACTTATTTACCGAATACAACTCTAATAAATTTAATAAAGGGGAAGGAAACGTGTGACAGATGCACGAGCCACCGAGAAAAAATATCTGTCGGGACTTTCGGTATACGTTCCAAGTCGAATACATTTTTGTTTGCATTTATCGTTTCCAATAACTCATAGAATGTAATAAAAAACGCCACCTTACCAGCTGTAAATTTCCTAAAGAGCACAACATCTACAGGTAGTTGGCAGACTTCCAGTCCTACCTGAACACCTAGATGTGTTCTACATTAAACTCTGTGTCACAGCAAAAAGTTTAATGAGCCTCATTTATACAGCAGTGAAATAGTGCAGTGCGGTTGAATCTAAAATTCAAACGTCAAAAATGTAAAATATAGCCGCTCACGTAAATATAAAAAAAGAAATGGCAAGTTGGTCGACAGTGAGGCAGGACGGTAATCCGGCTGTCGCCGGCAGGTATCGATGGACGGATTAAAACACCATTTTTACTGACGGTTAAACCCTTTGCCGAGTATCATTTTCATGTTTTCAATTATAGCACCGATACTGCGATTTTGCGGCTTTGATATTTTTCCTTATTCAGATAGATATCGGTATTCATTCAACACCTACATGTGTTGAGAATATGCTTGCAAAAGGTATCCTGCTTGCCTTTCATGTGCGGTTTAATATATTATGTATGAGAGGGAAGATTCAATTGACAAGGCAAAAATCATTTGTGACGTGCTACAATGTGGAACACGAGTAGGCAGTCGATGGTAGGCAGGTCTATAAAACTATAAATAATAAATATTCGCGGTCATAAAATTTTATGTTGTTAGGAGGGCTGTGTGGAGCGGCGGTGAGTGGTTGGCTTCATGGTGAACATCAATTGTTCTGCGCGCAGGCACGTCGCGCCGCAGACGGCTTGATACATAAATTTAGCATACTGCTTTACGGATTCACGATAAAATATTAGAGAAGAAAATGTGTTTATTACTCCACGGTACACAATAACCTACTTAGACCAATGTTTTAGATTATGGTGCTTGTAAACTGAAATCAAATATAAATATACCGTTTATAATGTTACAACTTTTTTATATAATAAACGTACCTACATACGTATAAAAATTATCGCTTTTAAAAATTACCGTGTTAGTTTTTGAAGTGTTTCATTTAGTAAATAAATATTCAACCTTTCTTTCACCACTTACTTCTTGCACTAAACTACAAAGTAGTCAACACTAGCAATAATCAATTAGCTCAATATAGCTCTCAGTTCTAATGCCTCTTAGCATCGTAACACTGTCAATAAGTCCCGTTCTCTCGCGACTTACATGCATAATATGAATATTAATCGGGTGAGAACATTCCTTTCATACTACAGGTTTAGTTTGCTTACTTTTTGCGTATTAGAAGTACTCGACGTTTATTGTATGCCTGTATTTTTTACACGTTTTATTTTAAAATTTTAGTAAATTTAACAAAGGCAAAGAAAAAAAACCAAAGAATTACAAATGAATTGAATACAGAGCTGTTTAATATAAAACAGGTGAAAAGGTGGTTTTAGTGCGGCACTAGCGCATTTTTATGTCATAAAAAATAGGGAATAAAACACAGAAAATTTTGAAACAATTCTATCTTATTTTTTGTGGATATGTTGAGTTTAATGTAATTTACCCAAAACTAACATAGTTATGTGAAAACTCTTGGGTAAAAGTTTATATTTAGACGTTACCAGCTGTCAATCCATCTAATATAAAACACATCCTACGCTTACTATAACTGTCAGTAGTTACAACTCCCCTGAGAGATGGGGTCGCATAGTTAGGGAGCGCGACAAAATATGACCAATCTAGATCATATATTGAAAATAAATGTAATACAATTTGCCATTACTGAAGCAATCGATGGTATGAAGTGGGGTGCACTCAGGTACTGCCCTTGCAATGACATTTAGTGCAGACCGAAGCATGGTTTATGAGCACACCCCTGTCTAGTAACGTGCATTCACCATGATTACAAGTTAACAAAAAACGTTGGAAGGGGTTGTTTTCGAGTTGAATGTAACCATTAATCTTGCTGGCTTTTTTTTTCTTTGATGTGAAAATTAGTGTTGTTATCGGGAGCAATTAGGTATGATTTTCACATAGTTTTGTCCATATGATTTTCTTTCGTTCTCATGTTCTCATGATAAAATGATTTAGTGTATGTGGTACCTATAGCACAGAAAGAAGAATGATTTGGGCGTATTCGATCTGGAAATTAATGCTAAAAATAAAAACACGACATTGCCATTAAAAATTTTATTTAAAGCGAACGTTGGTCGTAAAAAATCAACTTCCTAAGGGTTCTGATGACGTAAACCAATGGATTTTTATAATACACCAGTCCTTTACCCCCACGGAGTTTCAAGGAAAATTTAGGTATCTCCTGGGAGCCCTACAACTTATAGGGATAAAGAATATCCTATTATGTTAATCCGGGAAGTGAGGCACCTTTACACAAAAAAGGTTCGATGTATCTACGCACTTTTAAGAGGGATCTGTAACGGATTTCGGGGTGATAATAACATATAAAAATAACATTAAAGTTTTATCTATTCCCTTGTTTTTTCGGGAGTTTGTATTGGTGCGAAAAGTTTTTTAATTTGCTATGTTACGGGAGGCGTGCTTGTTTGAATAACTTTTGACAATATATTATGAGAAAAAGTAATGCATGAGGGTATGATATTTCTCATATATTGTTAAGCCCTCTTCCCTTTGAAATAATGCATTTAGCTCACATGATTTAAGCCTATAAACTAAAACCCAGAATTCAGACTAGAAACTATTTAATCCGTGGCAAATTCACGCCGAAAATCTTTTACAAAAACACACCACAATTCTGTAGTAAAAACATCAATGTTTTTAAACCCGTGGTTGTTATATTTACGCTATCGCCAGTAAATGGGGATTTTACCCGACAACTCCACAAAATGGGGTATACGTCAACAGTATATGGTGGGTCGAAGTACCTAATAATAAATGGTCAAGGTTGGTCGTAAACTCACCTGGAATGACATCGCGGACGCGTTGCCAACTTTATAAGGGGACCGGAACGCATTAACGCAGATCATATTTAACCCGCAGTAAAGCAAATTTTAATCGCCCCATGTTTTTACTGGTGTTGTGCTTTTAACCATGGCTCCGTTTTGTACTGAAATATTTTTGAACAGCGAAATTTGAAAGAAAGAAACGAACTTACTTGAGAGACTTGTGGCTATAGAAGAAACCTTATTTAACTTTCAAGAACCCTCAGTTCTTCCAAGAGTAGGATAATTAGCTTGAAGCTCAAAAGTTGTGACACACTGGTCTATTCTTGGGAAATTTCTTGAACCAGAACTTGTGTTTTACAAATCTTATAAAAGTCGTGTTATATTTAAATCTAAAGAACTACTGGGGGACTAGTAATATAATACCGGTAAGTTTTTGATATTACCTCGTTTAAGTTCAACTAGCAAAAATTAATTTACCTATGTCTTTTTTTGTTCCTAAAACTGTCATTAGATTTATCACTAGATATAGAGTTCATGGACTAAACTCCGTGTTTAATAAGATCTAGAATAAATATAGTGGTTATATATACCTCCACAATTATTGAACAGAGACTCTAGTCTTGAGTTGCAGTCTTGAGACTATCCTTGTCTATACCAATAGAAGCACTTCAAAGACCACCCCACCTAGTTTATTATCACAGAAACTTATTAAACTCCCAGTACATATAAACTGCTTACCTTCACAGAGTAAATAAACTTTGCAGTACTCAATACTACTCGAAATTGAAACGGTAGATATTGACTTCGGAGTGCAAGTTTCAATCAGTCTCCGAACCCTCCAATAGTCAGTGGTAAATCAAAATATTTTCCCGAAACACCTTGAAGGTATTCTAATACCGAACCTTCGGCTCCCATCTCCGGCATATGAATGTTTATCTCAAAGATATTTTTTCTACCTTTTTATTTTCCCCGGTCCCTCTGAATAAATAAGGAGAACCGACGCCTGCACTAATTGAAGGCGAATTGCTTCACCCCAAGATATTGGCCTTCTTACCGAGCATCACTTACATTAATACTACATTTGAATTGGTAATTAATTGGCTCTCC
Source organism: Helicoverpa assulta (assembly GCA_963856015.1). Classification (NCBI taxonomy): domain Eukaryota; kingdom Metazoa; phylum Arthropoda; class Insecta; order Lepidoptera; family Noctuidae; genus Helicoverpa; species Helicoverpa assulta. Next base: position 6,087,089 of record CAWLCW010000008.1, read on the forward strand.
AGACGACACCGCGCGCTTTAGACGCCGCCACACATTAGACTTTATATCCAAAGTAAAAATTAAATCTAAAAACATCTACAGTAACTTGTTACCTGTGAAAAATGTTATAACTAGGTGAAAACTTGTTCACGCCTGAACTCATGTGGGATCCAAGTCATAAATTCGGAAAAAGTTGAAAACAAAAGTCGCCCAATGCACTTCCCGTTTGCATCTGCTGCTATTGCGAAAATAAAAAGAGCTTTTCTGTTTCACCATTCTCTGATTGCTTTCGAGGATTTTTTTAATAGAAAATATTTTATTATTAACTCTTACTTTCGTATTCTGTTCAAAATAACACTCCCATGTAAACTATTTCCAATTCGTGTCGGTTCGTTTTTAAAAATAAAATAGTTTTGACTATCGCAATTACTATAAAAGAGAATACTACTAATTTACTATTTAATTTAAAATACATAAAATTACATTTAAATTTAAATTACTATTCAATTCTATGCCACATTTATTTTGGCAAACTAGGTGTTATTATTTGATAGTTTTGTACGAATGCAAATTATTTAATTTGGCGTAGCACGCCTACGCGCTACGCTGACCGTAGCGTAGTCAACAGTGTACTAACAGTCCAAATTAAGTACTCACTTTATTAAAAACACGTTAGCAGATCGGATTTGCTAAAAGAAATCAGAAACAAAACGCCATTTAACAAAGAAAATAGTGAAACATCCGACTGGATGGTCGATTACGGCACGGAGCGACACGGCGGCGCCGCGTTTAAAACTCGGGCTAATTAAATGAATGAAAACGAAACTCGAATGTTTTCATTCCATTTACAGTTTCTATGCTCCCCTCTCTCGTTTGCCGACCGACGAACGGTCATATGCAAACTGTATTACGATATTTCAAATGTGACAGTTTTTAAAAAAGGACGCGGTGTGTTTTAATTTCGCGATATTTGATGGAGTTTGGTTTTTGTTGGCGCTGTCATAATCTGGACGGTTTATTTTATGATATTTTTATTTCTTTTTAGATTTTATGCTATGGTTTGCGGTAGGGTTTATGGTTTTATTTAAATAGTTGTTTCTTATACTACTGCGACGTTTAATTTAACTTAATAATGTTCTGATTTTAAAGAGAATTTGCAGATTTATCTTAAAAAAATTATAACCACAATAGTCACCGTTAACTTTATTATTGGTAATTATGTCCACATAAAAGTAACGTAAGAATATGGCCCGGTTACCGCATTCGTCACTTGCTCTGTCAGTTATAATTGTTTATTTTATTGCTTTCGGAGATTCAAAGTTTTAAAACTAGACTCAAATCTAATGGGTACTCGAGAAAGCTCTATATAAGAAAACAAATTTTATTACGTCGCCACTTTCGTAACAAGCCATTTTATCCTCAGAAAAACAACTATAAAATATTTATGTGCGTAACAAAATACTCTTGAACTTTACACAACCGCAGACTAGACTTGATTTTCCAACAAAATAAGTCCGACAGTGTTCAATCTTGCGCATAAAATTATCTTATTGGAAATCGGAAAATGCACTGCAAAATGTTAATACAGCAAAAATAATCCAGTTAATGTGGCTCCATTGAGGATAACACCATCCAGCGCTGAGTTCGAAAAGTCATTTGTGCGATTATCTGTCTCGCGGAGCACATCACGCTCAGCATTGTATGTAAATTGAATTAATGACGGTGCACTTGAAGCCCTCTTTACTTTATGAATCGCTGTGGGAAAACGGCACGATTCAAAATTCATGCAGGTTTTATAAACTGAAATTACTCAACGGTATTTTGACATCACGCTACGTAAAGTTTCAGATGAGACTAGTTTTAGAAATTAATACTAAAATTTAATGGTGGTCACCAATTTTTGAAATGGCTTCGGTAAGGTAAATTAGTATTACAGTTTTGTGGAAGTATAATGGAGCAGTTTTACTTAATTTTGTGGCTTAATTGTGGCTAAGTTTGTGCTACAATTTGTCCTTTTTAAGCTTAAGCGAATGATCGGTGTAAAGAGCTGTCTTTATTTAAAATATAACTTTGAAAGTGGAAGCATAAATCTGAGTAAAACTCAGACAGGTTAAGTAATACGTACCTACTAGGCCAGGTAATATGTCTACGCCAGAAATAATGATTTTTATTCGACTTTAACGCAAATCACAGAAAGAATACAAAACGAAACGAAACCTTTTAGCGAACGACTTCAAAAAAAACAAAAAGCTAGCAACACAAAACTAGAAAAATATTACCTTCAATTATCCCGAATAAAAATAACAAGAAGATAAAAGGAACACTAAGAAAAACGTATAAGAACGTACTCAAAAACCGGCCAGTGAATTATCCTAGTTACTACCGCAGATGTAAGATATGGTCAGCAAAGTGTTTTGCCTCGGGGGAGGGTACCTCACTAAATTCCTCCACTTTACGGACCGAGGGAGCCCATTAAGATTATGAAATTATGAAGCCGACCACTTGCTGAGATTTGCTTCGCACGGTCACAGTTAACCCGACTGATTTAATTCAACCACACTGGATTGTAAACGGAGCGCGTTTCAATTGTTTACTTAGTGATTACACTATTGTTTGAATAATGGCCTCTCTAACTACGAGTAGGTGCCTAAATTTATTTATGTAGTGCTGTTAATTAATGAAAGTTAAATAATTTATTAGGAACTAGCTTCTGCCAGCGGTTTCACCCGCATCCCGTGGGAACCTCTGCACGAACCCGGATAAAAAGTAGCCTATAGCCTTCCTCGATAAATGGGCTATCTAATACTGAAATAATTTTTCAAATCGGACCAGTAGTTCCTGAGATTAGCGCGTTCAAACAAACAAACAAATAAACTCTTCAGCTTTATAATATTAGTATAGATAAATCAGTATATAGGTACCTACGCATATTTATGTACAGATCAAACAGCGTACACCTAGTTTATCTCCGTTGATGTACTCAAGATACTTTTTTAAAGCTCGATTTCCACTGTTTTCTTGATAATCTCCTAATTCCATAAATTCTTCAGTAAACAACTTTTTATTCTTCGTTGACCCAGTGAAACCGACTGTCAACGTGAAGAAAGTCGCAGTGCAGTGTTTACCGTATGCTGATACGCAGAACTGACGTATGAGACCGATATTACCCGCTACTAAACTAGATTTGTGCCGGAACATAAAACAATGCCTACTCAGTTTGTTTAATTAAAAACAATAACTGCAATATGTATTCAGTTTATTTTTAAACCGAGCACTTAATTATTGAATTTATCCAATAAAACTCACTATAAAGGTAGCTGTTATTTTTATTTGCTTATTTTCTATGTTATTTTTATTATAATTGGTATTTGTTAGCTGCTACGGACGCCACCATTGACCTGGATTCACCGAGGCAGATTCATTTGACATCACGCCGTATTGATTTCACCATGGAACGCAAATTATACAATTAAAGCTATGCTATTAGTCAAGCCAATCATTAGCTTTATGTCGGTATAGAACCTAGCGCATCAATACATAGTATAAAACAAAGTCGCTTTCGCTGTATGTCCGTATGTATGCTTAGATCTTTAAAACTACGCAACGGATTTTGATGCGGTTTTTTTAATAGATAGAGTGATTCTTAAGGAAGGTTTGTATGTATAATACATGTAAGTACCACGGGCGAAGCCGGGGCGGGCAGCTAGTTAAGAATAAATTCTTACTTTAATTAAGTAATGTTCATTCTTTTTTTTCTTAAAGATACAAATTCCTAAAGGGTAAAGAGCTACACAGACTTTGGATATTGGCTATTATTTTTTATGTAAATACGTACGTATCGTGTTCCCGACCCCAAATATAAAATGAGTGAGGTAGAACCCTAATCTTCTAATTCAGTATGCAGACTGAGCAAACAGCGACTTTAAATAATAAAAAAATTGTCCCACTTACAAATAAAAGGCGAATCTAGGCCACGACTAATTCTATGCTCGAGCCCCATCGCAAATTGTAATTTTCTCTTACCCTTATAACAGCAATTTATTTCATGATAAGAATCTTTTTAGTCCTTGCAAAAAGGAATCTTTGTGAGAATCGAACATTCCTCGGGTTGATTACTAAGAGCCCAGGAGGCCAGATTTCATGAAGCCAATTGCCATTCACGCGTAGGCGAAACTGATCGCTGGGGTGATATTATTTAAATGTAATCTTTTTTCGATACTTTTTAACCGTTGACTAAGAACGTTACCTTTAGTTAAAACATACACCTTAAAGGAACATCTTAGGTACGTTGCATAGTAGATGAAAAGAAAATTTATTTGAAAAACTAATTGTTCCTTATTCATATGATTTCTTTGATATTGTAAGTTAAATGTAGAATAACGTGGTGTAATCTTATTACAAGTGTCACGTTTAGCGTGTGGACGGTTTAGATTTTAAATTAAACCCCACATTGTGAACATAAAAAATTTATTTCAAGGTCGCGATTCGAATGCCCGTCAGCAAAATTAATTTCGTTATATGGAGGTAAAGCGCGCTAGCACTGTCCTGGCTTCACGTGGAGAGAAGTCCGTTGATGACGCTCAGCCGAGGAGGCGCTTCAGGGTGGACGACCCGCAGATGGTGACGCAGTATGGTAGAGGGTAATCGGTGCACGGTGCCTCTCGGTGCCTGTCGACGTTCGGCCAACGGATCAGCCGTGGCCCGGAGTTTAAGCCGAACTTTGAACCCGAACTTTGGACCCTGGAATTTACGTCCATTCAAATAAATGTCCATTTCTGATTGTCCTCCTCTGACTGTGTTTGCCGCGGAAGCAGGAAGCAGAAGCTCAGTGCGCTTAAGGCGAATGTGTGCAAATTCACAGTCAGAATCGGAGTTTACAGAGAACAGCTGAAATGTAATTTTATATAAAAATGTATAAAACATATAAAAAAAAATAAGATGCAGGGATAAGCAAATGAAAAGAATAACCCTGACTGCTTATGATGATAAAAAAAAGGCTACTAATGATGCTTCAATGTGCAAAGCAAGAAAAGATGAAATCTGCAAGTCATTTGCCAACGGTCACCCAATAGGTGGGTGGTAGCAATTACACGAATTGTTCAACACTTACCCAATACGGGGAGATGCACTGATTCTACAATATAGAGAATAAGTTAAACGAAGTTTGAAAAATATGTTTTCAAAATTATAAAATAAAACCGTTAAGACCACGATTAACGTCACGCACTAAGGACTGGCAAAAGTGAGTCCTTGTAAGGAGCGCGTGAACGTGTGTCTTCTGTGATGATATTTTAAAAAAAATGGTCGGTTCGCTAACGCAGCTAACCAAACTCACGGAACACGCCCGTGAATGAGTAGCGAACGAATCCGATTTGCATTGGTACAGCAGTTTAGGTAAAAGAATCGAAACCATATCACAATGACGTGAAGTCCAATTTGGCTCAACTTGCCGTTGCACCGATACAGATAATGACTACGTACTGTTTGTTTTTAAGTTTTGACTAAGTTACAATTTTTTATTTCTAGACCAAAGTTGTTATAATAAATATGAATTTGAAAATACGTTAATCAGTTTAGTAAAAGAAATAAATAATACTAAATTAACGAAACAAATAATTGTACGCGTTTCTAAACGCAACCGAAGGTAGACATTACTTTTATTTATTTATTTTTCTACCCACCTTGTATTAATATTTTGATTAAAAACAAAAAGCAAGTATTTTAAAACGTTGACATTAACGTACAACGTTACACAAGGAAGCAGTTGGTGCGTATCAATTGAGAGGAGTGCAATAGTATGGTGCCCATAGATTCACCTGCACCGGTGATAATATGCTCATGTGATAATTATAAAGAGAAGATTTGACATTGCTGAGACATTTTTAAATGAATTGAGTTTAATGCGAAATAAAAAAACCGCTGTAGTTATTTTTTGGCATTGTTTTCACAGTAAATAAATAATATTATAACTTAACTGTAGAATATAAGGTTTATATAAGGTTGCAGGTAGTATTATTGTCTATTTTTTGCCTACCTTCAGGTTGTTCAGACCCACATTACGAAGTCAACTTTTTATTTGTTAAGTTTTATTTGAAAACATATTTTAAGAATGCTTCTTTATGTTGCAATTTGAAAAAGACGGTTTTATCTCATAAATAAGTGTATAAATAATAAATATATTGAATTGGTATCTATCTAATAAAATATAGGTGTGGGTTTTATATCACTTGAAATATATTTTGAATTATATTACTATTCGCTTCAGATGAGTGAACCTTCCATTTTATTTTATTTCTTCTAATATTTGTTTCATCAATTTATAATGTTAAATCTTATCAGCTTTTATGATTGATTAGGAAATTAATTTTCATTCATGTTAACACAAGGGGTACCATTTCTATGAAATGGGTTGGATTTACCCCATCAAGCGAAAAATTGCTTTTCCGCGAACTAAAAGTGGTGTTGAGCTTGTGTTTCCCGTAGGTAATCACAAACGCCTATTAGAAAAAACCCATGTTTTGCTACCATTGTTCAAGTGTTGTAGATCCATACAAAGATAGCAAACATGATTTTCTTACTTAATGGTTTTCTTCCAATCTTGCAACCAATCTGAAATCCTAACCAGCTATCACTTCTCCTGACTGTCGTCTCCTCTTACAATTACGGGCATTAACAAAAGCCTAAAATCATTTGACATTCTACTCTCGTAGTTTAAACAACAAGATTTAACAGTCACTTAGCAGTGATTTAGCAGACCTGGCCTGTATACAGCCCTAAGTAAATTGGTCGCGTGCCGGCCGCGCGGCGCCGGTGTCAACGCCACTGCACGACGCACTGCGGCACACCACTCAATTCCCTGCCTTCCTCGTTCTTCTTTATTAAGACTTATGCATCGGATAATTATTCGGCTAGCCTATTATTCCAATAGGGTTTTTGCAAGTTTTTTGGTCACGCAACTAGAGATGTTGCCAAGTTCCAGCTGGAAGCCACTTATGCTTGCGAGTTTGTGTCCTGTTCGCTTGTTTTTAGGTTTAGCTAAAATAAAGTTGAGACTGTTGGGCGACCGTATTTCAAAAAAAAAACGTTAAAAATGCCGCAGTTCCTTTTTCGAAACATTAAAAAAAATATCATTAGTGGCCATTGGTTCTTTTTTATATGAACAGATAGCGTTCGCGAAAATACTACCTATCTATTAACGTTTTCGTTAAGTGTTTGTTTGCGAAGGCAGAAGTGACGGTGGGTGAAGGAATGAATCCTAATCGTTTGTTGATTTAGGATACTATAATGGATCTTTGTTTCGATATTCGACTGCTCGTTGGTCTAGTAGCACGGTGTCCTGGATTCGATTGCCAAGTTGGTCCCGATTGCTTAATTTTTTTTTGTGAAATATCTAAGTAGCAGAAAAAATATCTGTCAAATTTTGAGCTCTATTTCACGGAATGCTTCAGAATAACTGTTCGGACAAGCAGGCGTGGTAAAGCCCGGATCAACTCAGTATTCCTAGACCCTCAGTAACAAATCAAAGAAAGCGCTTTGTAAGTCATGTGTGCGGCTTCCCACACTCGTTATAAGTGTCGTTTAATATTTCAGTGTGCGTACACAGCCTTGCAATGCGCATTTTGCAAAGCAAATCCTGGGAATTCAATACAAAGCTTACCTACTGTAACACGTACCCTTGCTGAAGATTCTGTTACAGCTTAAGTAGGTTCAACATGATTGTTGGAATTTTTACGGGAATTTAAGATATCGAACTTCAAAAGGACAAATGTTTGTAGTTCTAAATACCTTTATATGCTTAGGTATATTCAAAAAAATGAATCGAATAAATCTTCTTTTTATTGAAAATAAGCCATTATGTTAACTTATTTTGATCGTAAATCAGAACGGTTGTAGTGATATATCTGAATTCAGCTGAATGTACTAAAATTCTCTGTGTAATGGGTTTCTTCATAAAAATCGTGGATCAAGTCCCCGCGTACAGTTGACTTATGTTTATCAATTTAGACATGTTCAAAGAAGTGATGTCGCACACTGCCAGCGTATTATAACATAATGGCGAATGTTATGTCCTTATTCATTACATTCTTTGCACGTAAAAAATAAAATCTCGTCAGATTCATGGCAGCTTTGTATGAGAAAATAACATACCTAACGTACATGTAAGTTAGAGGACCAAGTACGACCCAAACAAATTATTAATGTACAAAAAAGATACAAAGTCTTGTTTCTAAGCTAAGTAACTTCACTCAAGTACGTGATTTTTTTTTAATCATTAATTTTTAGAGGCTTAAACGCTGCTGGGTTATGCCAGCCTCGTAAGGTTTAACACAAATTAAATAAAAAAACAATTGAATGTACACAAGCAAAAGCTTCTATTAATCACATTATTTCTTAAGATATCTTTGTTTTTATCTATATTTGTATCATGCGTAAGTTTCTTAAACAAATAGATAGTCGTTCAGATTGCAAGTCCATTTTTTTTAAATCTTTTATTTCTTAGAGGTGTGAAAGATTTTTTTATCTCGTTCCCAAAATGAGAATTCAAACAGGGAAAACAATTGTTTCTATAACGCGTTCCGTTGTTTAGTACACTCGCCTCGGGTTCGAGCAATCGTCTAAACTAATAAACATCTGTTTTTATTACGGCCAAAAACCTTGAGAAATGTATAAATCTTTTTGTAATAAATTCTATTACCGAAAATTTTGTTGAGATATCGCCCCTAGGTTCGAGTCAAAGTTCTTCATTAAATGAGGTAATTACTTTATTGTACGTTAGTTTTCAGTGTTATTTACCCAGTTAGGTAGCATTTTTTCAAAACAAACTGAATAAATTAGCATAATTTTCAGTGGGGTATGCTAATATACAGACGGACGTCGATATACATTAGTTATCAGCGCGCGACATCTTATTTTCTGGAGTCCCAAGTTATAATAACCTAACTAAATGACAGGCAGCGAGGGTACTTAGCAAAACCATCAGGTATCTGTTTCTCATAAAGCCTACTCTCATTTTCGTTATGATGTTAATAAAAAGAAATGGAAAAGTTGTTCGTGTGCGCGTCAAATGAAAAAGTTATGGCACGTGATGATACTGCAAAAGACAGTGGAGCCACCTGGCGGTACACCAAACTAATTACAAACTCCGTAACTTCCTCAAACACTAAAATATTCTCCTAAAAACGTCACCTCGCGACGTACTCGAATAGAATAATAAATTTTACTTTCTGTGTCTCTTTTAGAATTAGTGGCTAATGCACACCTCTCAGTCCTTTGGCGTGAATTTGCGCCATGGTAAATAAAAAATCTATTGAAAATTTGTGGATATACTTATGTGGATTAGTAAATATAAAAAAAACAAAGGAGCATCATATCAAAAATATTTCAAAATTGCTCTAAAAAAATTCAGTTCTTAGTATCTTGTACAGTATAACAAATTTAACTAGATATAATGTTGGAAGGTTTATTTACAACTAAAGACTAGACCACTACATTAATAAATCAATGAAGATTAAATGTTTATGTCCTATTTCTTCAGGGGGTAATGAAAGAAACCACAATTCTATGATGAGCCCTTATTCGGCTTGATAGGTCTAAGGGTAAAGTTTATGTTGCACGTTATATGTTTTCCTAAGGGACTAGAGAACTCGACCCTTCTGCCTATGTACAGAAATATGATTATTTATGTTAGTTATTGCGGTGGTTACTTGTACTCAATTATAATTGAATAAAATACCATACTTATTCCGAAATTCTTTAATACTACGACCTCAAAAATCACAGCTAAGCTTCCTCTAAACAACTTCATCTACAAAGCATGAGCTTCCTCCCCATCCATCAATTAAACGTCAAAATGATTGAACGTCATATCATAATCCCATAAAATGAGGATAGTAATTAAATAAAATCCGACACTTAACATCAAGATAGATCCCGTGGTCCGTTTAATACGTGCCAGTACTCTCTCGTCCACTCGAACAACGTTGTCAACATTATTACCCCGGGATTGAACACGCTATAAAAATGGAATGCCTTTTAAAACCCCTATGTTCACGCGTATCGGCTTATTGAAAGAATATTACTTGCGTTTATGGTGTCGTTCCAGTTATATTGTAGTGTCCGGGTTGAAGTTACTTTTGAAGAAAATGTTACAATTAACTGTACTTTTGCAAGGCTTTACAATACAGAGCATAAAAAATAAGTACCTATAGTCGAAGTCAGAATTAGACAAATCACTCACTACGCTCGAAAGACTACGTGAACACACTTTTTGAGATTTATCTGCGAGTCTATTTCACAGAATTGTGACATCAGCTAAAATCCGACTCCAACGTTCGGTATTCCAAAAAGTTTGAATTAGAGTAGTTTTCGTAGCGATAGACAGAAACATTTATTACAATCGTTCTTGCCAGAATTTTGATCTAAGACTGATTCAACAGTTATTGGTTAGACATTGTAATATTATATGTTAAGTACGTAATAATATTATGTGCTATATAATGCGCTAGTTACAGAGGTTAACTGACTCATTGCGGTTAATGTGGTGGTCGTAACAAATTAATCTATCTGAGATAGTTGGTTAATCGGCCAACAAGTAACTCTATAGATAATGTTTATCTACTTTATTGGATTCTCAATATATCTGCCGAAGATATTGAGGAATAATATGAACTCTACTGATGTAATTTTCACGAACGTAGAACATTATTAAAGTAATTATCATAATTGTTTCAATATGTTCACAGAATCCTGAGGTTTCTAATAATTTAACGGTGTTTCTCTTTGTTAAAATTGCTTTAAAATATGATGTTTTTTATTGCTAATATCTTATGAAGAAAGACCAAGGGGTATCGGGTTGCCCGGGTAGCTGGGTTGAGGAGGTCAGATAGGCAGTCGCTTCTTGTAAAGCACTGGTACTCAGCTGAATCCAGTTAGACTGGAAGCCGACCCCAACATAGTTGGGAAAAAAGGCTCGAAGGATGATGATCTAATGAAGAAAGACATAATATAGAGAGACTATTAAATATTTCTTCATGTTAATACCAGGAACCACTCACAAAAATTGCAAGCATACATTTATCGACAACCAGTGAAGTTGGAAAGTACATACTTTAGATACATTAGCAGTACAACTGTAAGCTGAGTGAAGACAAATAAAGTAAAGAATTCGACACTTTCACTGTAATGTGACAAATCATAGAAATAAGAGAGGAAAGCTAAACAATATTAGATAGATAAGGTTTCGCAAGATTCCTAAAGAATTAGTTATTACTTTACACTTTTGCAGTTACCAGTACCCTAGTAAAACATATTTTTTTTATCTTTTATTTTTAGAGGCTTAAATGCTGCTGCATTATGCCAGCCTCGTAAGGTTTAACACAAATTAAATAAAAATAAAAATTAGTAATTAAAAATGATCTGAATTAAATATTGTGCATCCAAAGACTCAATGCCAGAGCCATTCGATATAATCGATGGCGACATGCACTATGGCAAATCCCACGCCTTACTTGGGAGAAAGCATCTAATTTAAAGAGTATTTCAATGAAATAATTCCATAAATATATACATGAAACTCCGCAAGACTGTATTCTTTAAACAAGTTACGCAAAGCAACCCTTATCAAACAGACCGGAATGCATAACCTAGCCGGAACGCACACACCATTTTCCCGGTTAGATAAAATTTTCACAGCACAATTTATTGGGCGGAACGTCTTATTTATCTCCTAAAGTATCGACCAAAGAGAACGGAGAAATCTCTTAATGGTCATGAACTTTGAAAGTATGAGTCCGGGCTGGCCCCAGAGACCTATGATTCACAGCCAGGATATCATTACGTCAGATAATCTGACGCTGGTTATTCCACCACGTCTATATTTAGATTAAGTGAAGCGTGGGCTGGTAAAGATCGTAAAGATCCTAGGTTTTAGGTGCAAATTTTTTGTCAGCCAATAGTTTGTTTTTGCTCTTTAATCAGTATGAATATGACTGGTAGTACGCACATAACATAGATCAGGTATTTAGGCGGCATTAGACCGAATGAAAATTTTGATTGGAATCAAAATTATGTTGAAAAAATATTGCCATCCATCGGGTCAACTGCTTAGTGTACAGTGCGCGTAATCTTAGGCTGATCATAGAAAAACTAAAGGCATTTCATAAATTACACGTAATGAAAACTATCAAAGAAAATCCTGCCTTTTCTCAATGTAGATTAAAATAAGAGACATTTTCTTTGTGATGCGAGTAACATTCAAAGTTATAGCTTTAATGCGTGTGCAGTATCTTTAATTATAAATAATTTAAGCACATATTTACTTTAAACATAAACGTGGGAAAGTTTTGGCAGTAATCAGAACGTTTATGAGTGAAGTTTGCTGGAACAATTCATAAGGCGCATAATGTTGATACGAATAATGTAGTCTCGTGTTGGAGTAGGTGCTGTAGTCAGAAAATAAATAGGATTTATGTTTAATATACTTCATATGATTTTTTTTTCCATGTTATATCATCAAAAAGGTTTTACAGCTTAGATGCAACAGAAGGGAAATGCTAAAGAAGTGTCAGACTCTTACCGACTAAAAGATTCGCCCAAAAGAGTTTCGTTCTTAAAGCATTTCTGGTCGTAGAACTTTTTGGTATTCTGGAACAATCCTGTAAAAACAAAAGAACTCTATTTTACAATGTATTACTTACAAACTAACTCTGCCTCTTGTGCAGAATATATTTATAACAACATGTCACCTAAAATAATTAAATTCACAAACTTTATTCAAATGTAAATAAAAAATTAAAGAAAATCTTTTGCAGTGATTACAAAATAATATTAAACCGAAATTGTTCACACAATTAAGCAATGGCTTTTCATCAAAAATCAAAAGGTCCCATAAAATGTCAAAAGATGTGAGGGTGTTATACGGCTGAATAAGTAGGTACCGACAAACACCCACGCGATATATTTTGGCGGCCTCATACAAACGTAATGGCTCTGTGATATCAGATTCTTTATAAAAAAAAACACAAAAATAAATATAAATGAGCTCTTTACTTCACACATTTTTAAACTAATAGTAATATAGGTAATGAAGAGGATTTTTTTGTTTGATTGTACATTAAAGGCTCCAAAACTACAAAACCAATTTGAAAACACTGTTTAAAGCTACACTATCCTCTACCAACATAGGCTATGTTTTAACCCAATACGGAAAGAAGTTCCCCCGTGATGCGGGTGAAACCGCGATAAAACTGCTAGTTTTAAATAGACTTCTAGATGAATATCAAAGACTAAAAGAAAGGAAAATTTTTCGCATCACATTTACGATTTAGAACAAAGTTCACTTCCACAAAATATAGATTTGTTTTCGCTCTAATTTCTCTAATCCACTTAGCACTGTTTGTATGTTAGTCGTGTGAACAAAAGTCTTACTCAAGTAGGTAAGTGTAGTCTAGAATTTCAGCCGAGCTAATTACCTAGATAGATAAAGCTAATCCTAGTTGATTGAATGCTATATTGACACTTGATACTTATTAACAAAATAATCGGTATACAGATAAATTTAGATCTCATTCATATCAAAGTTAGGTGGAAACTATATCGAGGGGTTGACACTGACGAACGTGGGAGTAAATTGGACCTCTAATTATAATTTTAGTACCAAATACAGCTACTTACTAGTGATTTAAGTATTTAATAAATATATTTATTGAAATAAAAGGAATAAATATATATATTTTTTTAATAATGTTACCTCAGTTTACTATATATGTTTTTTTTTGTATATATTTTATCATTTACAAATCGTATATTCAAAATGAACTATGGCCTGATAACATCTATAAAAGATGATTAAAGCTGCATCCGTTTCAGGTGGTTTGGCTTTGGCACTTGCGCTGATGGATAACATATTCAAAATAGACTTTTATCTACATTATTGCCAAGTTAACCGAAAAATCCGTTATGAAAATATAAAAAATACTTTCAGACTTTTATCTCGTCTTTATGGTGACAAATAGCTACATACAGGGCCCATATCCTTTAACCATATATTTCAATAGTTTTAGCTGGTAAAATGTATAGGTTTCCATAAAACCACTCGGTAGCCTAAGAGGACGCAATATGGAAGCTTCTCAGGCTTCAGTTATTGGGCTCTCGTCTGGTCAATTGACGCTAAAACGCAATATCCTGGTTCTAGTGTTTGTTTTTTTCTAATATCGCCCTTTATTAATGATTTATGACTTTAACTTAAGTTACTGATACTGTAAATGTCAATTGATTTGGGAAGTTATAATTTTTTGTCCTGTTGTTGTGAAATACCCCGAACATATTCATTTGAGTCAGAGTTGTTCATTTGATTAATTCAGAGAAACCAAACACAAAAATTGTAGAAAAAGTAAATTGATTCTATTCATAGCAAACTGCTTTCAGATACCATAGTCAAATTAAACCACGCAGATACAATATATGTTTGTCATCCTTTTTTACACTAAAATTGCTACAATTTGTGTTAAAATATTTATTTGTTTTATACATGCATGCATTTACTAAATACAACGTAAAATATAACTGAAAAGAGTTTTACCAAAATTCACAATTAAAACGGGACTATTGCGCGTTACGATCCACACAAATAAATTGGCCATAATTTATAATAACTGACGCCAAACAATATCAGAACTAAATGATTAATATTTTGTGTAAATAAGCAGGATGTAATTGTGAAATGTTTATTTTATTAAATAATGCTAAACGGCAATATAATCTGTTTTTCACCACATTAATTACCCGAAAAGTTACACAGTTTCAGTAATCTATAATAAAGGTAATTAATATTATTGAGTCATATATTGATTAACATTTAATTCGATTGCAATCAGCCTACAACAACGTTGGAAAATATTTTTAATGAAAGTTAACACCATTGTTTCATGATTTGTAGTTGAGATTTCAAAACATAATAACCTCACTAATAAAAATATAAAAGAAAAGAAAATAAAAATAGGTCAGACTGATTTATGAGTTTAAATTAAATCTGCTGGCAGTGTTTCTTCGCTACAATAAATATTACCAACAATTATTTATTTAGCAAGTCATCATTTCACTGCATTATTCATAACGTCTGTCCATTATAAATACCACTTAGTCAATTAAAGAGACGAACCGCATAAATTAAGCGTTTACGTTCCTTCCTAAGCGTTGAGCATTGCTGAGGAGTCACTAATGTCGTTTATGGTATGATGAGAAGGCATAAAATGATATTGCAGTTTGATAGGCCGCCGCCGGGCGCACCAATGTGGCTGCGAATCGCCTCTTAAATGCATTATTACTTATCTACTGCCGCCGAGGGCCATCCACTGCTACGATACAATTAGTACGTTACGCTACTCAATAAGTGCCCATAAACCCACTGAATACCGAATGTCCGTTAGCAGTAAAGTTTGAGCGAACGTAGATAAATGCAAAAATACCCGACGCAGCATGGATTTACTTCGTAGGCAACCTAGCGCTCTTAAATAACTAGATAAAGATCTCGATTAAGAGATTTATTTTCCTTTTCGTATAATTCTTTAGTCACTAAACGAAAATGGAGGTATTTACTGTGATTAAGGATCGGATTTGGTCATTAATCCTGTGTTGATGTGTCTCATTACAGTTCTACATGTATTGGATGCCTCACTATAATTGTATATTTCTGGTCATGTAATCCGTTAACTGGCCATTTACGAGATAGAATAGATAAACTAACAAGGCTGTAAAGGACCAATAGACATTGTATATAGATGGTAATAGAACTACAGCAATTAGCAAAGTGGAGGGGATAGCACGTTAAGCTCGCTCCCAAGTATATGTACGGCTTTTATGGACTTCTGTAAAGACGGAGTTGTTACAAGGTCATTACGTGGTATGATGGGTGGAACACTGATTAATTATAATCTTGAAACGAGTTTGCCACGCTCCCTTTAAATTGTCTAGTAAATTCTATCTGATTTTTGTAGCAACGTGTTAACGAATACCAAAACCAACCAAAAACATTAATCTATACTTATAATAAATCTGTAGATAGGTCAATTCTGTACATTAAATATATTTCCAAAATATCTATCAGGGGGTGATTAGTGATCGATACTGATGCCAAAAATGCAATCAGTAAAAGTTTTGTCTGTCTGTCTTTTGGTCTGTCTGTCTGTATGTTCGTTATGGAAACAAAAACTACTCGACGGATTTTGATGAAACTTAGCACAAATATTCTTCATACTCCTGGGCAGGTTATAGGATACTTTTCATCACGCTATGATCAATAGGAGCAGTGCAGTGATGGGAAATGTTGGGAAAACGGGAGAAGTTACTCCATTTTTTAAGCTTTCGTCACGTGTGCAGCCTTAGTGGTTAAAGCTAAGTAGTAATAGGCTAGGTACGCATAGATTTAGATAATTGGATAGGCTGGTGATTATTATTACTTCCTCTCTTTGCACAAAATCCGAATCTAACGCGGACGAAGTCGCTGGCAGAAGCTAGTTTTAAATACAACCAAAATCTTAAAAGAACAGCTTTGTTGCCACAAACCCTTATAAAATAAATAGCTAAAACGTGTACACAGAATCATAGAATATACTTACAAGTTCTAACGTGATACAGTTCAACAAACTCATCAAAACAAACATTTCTCAGAACAGTATCAATTTCTCTGATGACACAAACAGACAAGACAAGTACTAATTTGTATGCACCGAGCATTAAGAATATTAATACATATATTCAGGTACATATATGAGACCATAACATACCTAGTACGAGCACGAACTCATCAATAATAATACAATTAATTATAGACATTACAATCAAATGTGATTTTAACACTATGTGATTAATGGACAGCAAATATCAGCATACAAATTAATGTATTAGCGCTAGCGTCCATTCAGATTCGGTCCTTATTATCTAAACTACAATCATGAGGTTGTAATCACGGAAAATTAAAGCCAAAATACAGTCAGCATAAATTGGCATACATAAAGCTATTGTAACCAGCTTATCGTGCAGATTAATACGAAACGAGCTACATTAGTAAAGCATTGAATTTTAAAACATTGTGAATACCGTTTTGTTCGTTGAACAGTTTTTAGCCGAGTGCGTCATGCGATTTTCCCTACTTCGTCCCGACAAAAATTGGATAAACGGAACATTTATAGGATCGCTCAGCAACTGTTTGTTCGCCATGGTTCTCTTTTTGCGCAAATCGTTGCTACATTTGGAATTCACAAAGCTTTTAATAAGTTTTCATTCAATTACAAAGATATCAAATTGCATTAGAAAAAAACTTGATTAACAATTTAAGATAACCAAGAAACTTTGGACAGCTGTTCATTGGTGAGATTTAACTTAAATAAGCATTTTGATTTATGTTAAACCACTTACATTATAAAACTAATTTAAAATGCTCCCACAGGAAAATTCACAGAAACGTCTCACCCTCGCTATCTCGAAGTAATGCCCAATAAACTTTTAAAATATATGACAAGTTAAACCCACTAGTTCAAAGGGGAACGCTGATAGATCAATAATGTACCAACTTATTGAAGTTAATATTAAAAGGATAATTCATGTTAATTGCAAACACAACAAATAATTTAAACCGAAAAGTAAGCATACATATTTTGTGTCTTCCTGGAAATTTACAAACAGGTGTTAATTGAAATTCATTCCCAGTATTCACCTGCTAATAATTAAGAAAATGAACGGCAATATAAGAAAACTTTTTCGTAAAGCTGAGCGAGTGCGTTCTCTGTGCGAACTACCGTTTGTATCGGCCCTTCATTTACATTTCAATCGGCATTACCTATACGTTGGTTAGGGCACCGCCCCGCGGAATGCCCTAAACATTTTATTACATTCCACGCACGTAAAATATAATATCCCTACCCACACTCAGATGTACGCGTTGTGAGCAAATATCTAAATGTAATTTCCATGAGTTGTCCCCACAATGTTTTCCCAGAAAATATTAACATGGAAGGCAAGGGGCTGAATCTCTCCTAAGTAAGTTGCAAAAAATGTACGTGATTTTACTTCAAAGTCCCTTTTGTCTTTATGGAGGGAAGGCATAAAAGTACAGGCACGGGAATGGCACATGCGAAAAAATTACGCAGCGTAATGATGATGTGCCCGCACTTTCCTTGAAAACAAAATATTTTCTCTTTACAGTGACAGAAATGTATTCAACGAGTTTTACTGTCGCCGATACCTACACTTTCGGAGAAAAACAAAGAGACTACGGCGCTAACTTACTTTTACGAATTATAAAAATGTGCGTGCCTATTTTTACTTTGTATACCGCCGCATGTGTCTAATAAAACTTTCTTGTTGTTGTGATTAGATTTTCCTTTTATGTAAATCATCATCATCAGCCTATCGCAGTCCACTGCTGGACATAGGCCTCTCCAAGTGCACGCCACTGAGATCGATTTTCGGCTTCTCGCATCCAGCTCCTGCCAGCCGTCTTGCGCAAGTCATCACTCCACCGTGCCTGAGGACGTCCTACACTACGTTTGCCGAGGCCGACTTGCCGACTAAATATCCCTGTCTAATATTTCGATCCTCATCACGTAGCTTTATTTATGTTTATGTTAACGAATGTCCTATATCCACTAAATATCAAGTTGTTTACGTTGCTACAAAATTGTAGTAAGTAATTTCAAACAATTTATTGGACAAACCACTAGTAAAGTCTACTTGTAACGCCATCTGTTACGGTCAGGTGAAACTAAACGGTGGACGCTAAGTTTACGGACCAATTTATTATGAGTCGGAACACTAACTTAGTTGAGTGAATTAGAAAAACTACTAGCCATAATGTGGTTAGTACGTATACCTCCACACTTTGATGATGGCATTAAGGGTAATAAAAGAAAAGTGCGATTACTTGCGACCGCGGGAGGTCGTTCGGATCACTCCGGGAGGCTTGAGCACGAGAGATTGTCTAATGCTGTTACTCAAATAACTGCTAATGCACTCAATTTCATTAAAACAATATGTTTATCGAACTATACAAAGGTAACAACTGCGCATTTATTTTTAATGAACCGTGCGGCGTTGCTTTACGTGTAATTGTGATTGCAGTGCTGGTGAAAATTATTTTTTACATGGAATATACATATTTCAAAATGTTGCTTTTTGGCGTGCTGATTTCGGCAATTAAAAAACATATAGGCCACAATAATTTGCATATTATATATCGATTACATGTTTATTGTCTATACCTAAATACACTTTTACATTTTATTGTACCTACATATATGTAGAAACCGACCTCTATCTTTTATGTGAGTCACATTTTACTTAAGTTATTCATCTGGGGGACGGGCATGCAATATCTTCTATTAATAACATCACACTGCGACGAACTATATCGCTCCCAAGCGTGGCAATTAAGACATTATTCCCCTATGATCTTTCGAGAACCTACTGGAGCAAAAAAAATATGTTATACCCACTCACTTTTTTAAAAGTCAGTTGGAATAAAAGCCGAATTTTAAAAAGTGAGTGGTGCAAGTATATTGTGCGTGTATTCGCAGGTCCAATATTGTCGTTTATTGTAATCCATTGGCTCGACAGGGTCAACCGTATGGCAGCAGGCCACAAATGCAGTAAGCCGTGTTTAAGTTTACGAGCAGCGCGTATCTTGGCTTTACGACGACGGCGACTGCTGCTGTCCTGGTATAGCGTCGCTGGATGAGCTTAACTATCTGACTGTGTCACGGGGAGTACTTTATTTTTCAGGTATTTTCCTCAGAAAAGTCACCTGTCCAGTGTCAGTGGAAATAATTCAGTTAGCAAATAGAAACTTATGAATTTGTGAGTTAACAAATCATCATTTAATTAATATATGTAAAAACATATGAAAATCAGTTGTGTGAGGTATATACTTTCATCAAAAACTCAACCTGGTTTTTGAAGTTCTCATCCGCAGTTCTATTTACTTACATAAGGAATCCATAGGTATATAGAACAAAACAAAAAATAACTCGCATTCCTCTAAATCTTGCTTAAGGCGTATCTGAGGGAACTCATTGAAAAATTTAAAAGAATTCTTGATTGAGCACGGCTGGTTTGCACTTTCCCAACAAATTCTTCGGCTAGATTAAAATATTTTTAATGCAAGACGCTATTCCCTGCTGTTCATTCTTGAGAAATTTGCTGAAAGGAAATTCCGTGTCATTTGGAAATTCACACCGTGTATTCTAAAGTGTTCAATCAGTATGTTGGCAGAATATGAAACCAGAAGTTATGAATATTATTGACCTACTATACCTGCTTATTTTTTTTGTTCCAATAATGTGTCTGACTAAACAGGTCCACTAATTTCAGTCTATTTCATTATTTTGAAGATGATTTTTTTATTCGCAATGCAGTGGTTTCCATCTAGAAATAACAGGTTCACAATAGTCTAAGCAATTTTATCAGATGTATTAAATCAGTTGCAGCGAATTCTGATATTCGGCTGCATTTGGTTAGCCCGGAAGCCGACTTCAACATAGTTGGAAGGTTAGCTAGACGAACTATGTCTGGCCAACATACCGGCGATGGACTGAAAAACTCAGCTTTTAACTCTGAGCGAAATTAATTGTACTTTTTTAAAAGTTTATTTTCTATACGTTATTTTTAGAAAATCATGCAATGACTCCTTTCGCTGTGGGTGCAGTGGAAGGGAATATCAGACTCTTACTGACCAAAACCCTCATGTTCTTTCTTAAGCTCTGTATGTACCGGGGCCGTGGTAACTCTTTCGAACAAACCCGCAGCCCTAAGTTACCATTTTTAAACAAAAATACCATTTAACACACAATTTTCAGTTAAACAAGAGTAATACAGTTAAGCCTAAAATATATCTCATATAAAACGTTCATAAATAGGCCTAGACATAAGACGGGGCTCCACGCGGCGCCTTATGTCACTTCCAGGGAGGCCATATCGTTGTGACGTCAGCCTGCTAGGAATGCTGACGCCGAACTAGCTACGTACGTACTTTCCTAATGGCTAAACAACATGTTTGCCCACGGGTTCTTTTATGGGCACAGAAAAAATACTTTATAAGGTATTTAATTTGGATGTAGTGAGTGAAGTATGGGTTTGACTATGGTTTTAGCTATCAAATTGTTCATCGGAAGTGTATGCAGTGTGTAAAGCCTATAATTAAACTTTAACATGTTTACAGCTTTAATCAATGAAATATTTAACAAATGTGAAATTATTAAACGGAACTGCTAAATAATTCATCACGGCTCTCAAACAGAAAACAGTATTTACTAAATAAATTTCGAGCGAAACTTAATTGCGCAAAAATACGACGCAGCAGAGAACGACGCGTAACTCGATTATCGGGACGGTATACCCTCGGACAAAAGTGATCGTATCCCCCACAGAAGCTTCGTTTAAAGAAGTAATTACACGAGCAGCAAGTTCGGACGATCTTGTGGTGACGGCATTAGTATGCGACGCACGTCACGCTCGACAGAGGCGATAACGCAAATTCGTTTGGGCGAACATCCCGCTAATAGAGTTTCACTAATTTATAAGACAGTTAAGCCACAGCTAGACCGGACCTGCGTAAAACTGTCCGCGGTGAACGTAAAAAGGATTTCATGGTAGACCCTGCTACATATTTGATGGGACTCAATCTTTCGCCGCCGCCGAGGTAAGCACACTTAATTATGAACAACTCCTGAGGAATTATACGAATTGTTGACTTGCGAGCTCTCACTCAAGATGTTGTTTTCTTTTCGAGTGCCTTTTGTATGATTGTACACACTTTATATGCATCGATTTCTGTTGGAACTACTTACATTGTTATGGAACTTAGATAGACGTTAGATATGAATTCTAAACTCAAAATAACAAACTAATTTGAAACTAAAAAAAAAAGAAACGGTATATTTAAAAGGCACAAATCCGAGTCCAGAATAGTTAAAATGGGATAAAGAGATTGTGTTATTTTTTCCAGAGTCTCATGTGGATTATGATAGACCTTCTTAATTAAAATCTCGATGTACTTATAAGCCACAAGCCGGGGCCGCACCTGGGGAGCGCTAAATTACGTAGATGCTGCACTACCTCCGACGAGACGATAAAAAAATATACATATAACAAACAAAACATCTCATACATACACTATAACACATTATGCTTTCGTCTCTTTAATTTTATAGCTACTCTCGCTGTGAACATAAAACATTTTATCAGCTTAAATATTTAACAAGAGACTCATTAGTTTCGAGTGTGTATAATTATCATTGTTCAACAGGCTTATTAACTAGTTGAAATTCAATAGAAAACCAACCATTAAGTATTTGATTCGAGTAACAAGTCTTAATAAAATGTATCTTATTTACAATTCCAAGAAATTGCTATCCCCGCGCGCAAGCCGTCTAATAAACTAAAACAACCTCTCTTGACATCAATTCCCCAAAATTACCGTCTTAGAGTCAGATTAAAATAATTATGTCTCAGTAAAGCGTTACGTGCCGGTAAATATTCATAATTTATTAAGAAACATGAGGGGCTTGCAGGCCGAGTTCAGCTTCACTTCACCGCCGTTACATCGTCTTAGCCACTTTATGTTAAGAAAATTTCATTTTATAAACCCTGTGTTCCCCAAAACGTAGGTCTAATTCGCTTAGCCGACGTTTGTTGCGAATTTTAAGAAATTATTTGACATAAACATTTTTATTCCGCAAGAGAAGAAACGCTCGGATGTGATTAACTTTGCAGATTTTCTTTAAAGTTTGCTCTGAAGCCATCAAAGTTAAATAAAACTTTCATTTCTTGCTTGTATTAGAATTAGTTTCTGATCGGATTTCGGTTGTGTCTGACGAATTTACGACTAAAGTTGTGTAGTTTTTGTTATTGCTCATTACGGATCTGCCGACTAATAGTTTTTAGATAGGTCTGTATACCTACTATTTTGAATCCCACTAAAATTGACCTGGGTCTTACATAAATAATTCTCTGTTTATCTAGCTAAAACACTTTTTCTATCAAACAGAATAAGTAGGTACCATTGGTTGTCTTACAAACATCGCCTTGAATGGACATTTTATATTTTAATTAAACGTTGATTATGCCATTTTCATTTCTAAAGTGTTCACTAATTTAAAATCAAATACCCTACACAACGTGAATGGGTTTCTCCTCCCTATGGAATTATTGACAATATTTTGTCTTTACAAAGTATAATAGGCAATATGGTCCAATCTGCAAAACGAGGACGGCGCATCCGGCTGAAACGACAGCAGGTCCCTAGGAGAGCGCTCTAACTTGGATTTATATCGTGCAGGAAGCTCCGTTAAAAGTGGGCCGGAAATCGCATCAAGACGCCTTTGCGGCCACTCGCCGACCGCCCGCTAAGAAAATTTATCCTCGAACATACTTCAACACGCAGACAAATAATTCAGAATATAAAAGACGTTTACAGTTGTTCTGTACATTTATTGGAGTGCTCCTCTTAAATTCACATGAGTGTGGAGAGGAGACACGCGGCACATTCCGCGCCGCCGCGTCCGACCCGGCCTCACCTGTGCCCTTTATTCCAATAGTTCGATTTACCTGTCTCCCGATGGTTTTACTTCCCTGTAATATGGCGGCCGATCTAAATTCATATGACCGGGAAAACATTTTTGTCCGTAATACTTTCCCCGAATGCTGCAAGTACGCCCGCCTCTGTTCGTTTGAGACACAATTGCGCGTGTTTGCATTTTTATCTACTTGTTTTCGTGGGGTGAATATGAATGCAGTCTTTGTTTGGACGATGCAAAGGTAAATATTAATATTGCATTTGTATTGTCTTCGATGGACAATATTTTCAGGTTTTGACGTTGGATATAAGTGAACAATAATGTAGAATCAGATATACCGTGTATCGTATTCCCTGATTTAATACAAATAAGTTGGGTTTACGTTTTAAATCCCATGTTATTTGGTATTATTTATTCAGTTCCATACAGATATTCTGACCTCTCATTTTATTTATTCACATTGAGCTTGTGTACGTGTTAAGCAAGTTTATTGTGGTTTAATATTTAGTAACATAAAGCTTGAAGATATACTCGAAGGCTTATATCTGGTTTCTTATATGATCAAAAGAACAATACAGAATGTTTTCCTCTCTTAATCGGCTTTGTGGCAATACTCTATGGTAGGCTGTATTGTAATTTAATACACAGTAGTTTTTCAGGCATATTACGAAGTGTTTTGCCGTCGTGTTTTTTACAATTTTTTCCTCAATTCATCACATTTAATCACGTCTTCAATTGCTATAATATCATATTACTTGTTATCATGTCGAAAAAAATATCTGAAATGTTTTGTTACAATAAAACACAACTTTCAAACGTAAATTCGTAAACCTATCATAATTAAAAGTAATAAAGCCATGATAAAATCCCGCTTAATCCAACGAAACCCGAGAAGTCTAACATTTTGAAACTATCAAAAGTCCAATAAGAATGTCGTACACTGGGCACTCAATTTTTCATCTCCCTCGGTCCAGCTTAGGAAGAAAACAGCTTAAGCATGTAGAAACAGTGAAGTGCGATATAGGGGGTGGTCATAAAATTGTACTAGTCGGTAATTAACACGTACTGGCGTAATAAGGAAAGAGTATCGCACTCTCTATGAGCGGTCCGTCTCGCCGTGTTCTTGTCAAAGACTAGTGGACGAGGGAAATAGATGTGGCTTTTGTTTCGCTATTGCTTTATTCTGTAGATATACGGTATTGTTTGTGTACGATTTTATTATTGAGATGAATGTTATTCTTGGCCTCAAAGTAAACTGAGTATATTTGTGTGTTCTGTGATATGGTGCCTCTAATATTGTTGTCTTAATAAATCACACACCCGGCGTATGAGTTTAATATTTTGATAGTAACCCACCCCGACGAATACCTGAGGCAGCACTTTGCGTCACAAAGCTGTACTATAAACTAGTAAAACAAAGTAGTATCGCGTCTGCAGTGATCACGGCGGCAGCCACGTCACGTTCCGCCGGAGCTCGTCTCATGCAAGTAATCATAATATCATAAAACTTTTGCACTTCGCCAAAAACCTCGCAGATCTTCCCCAACATGACGTCTCGGGAACTCTCTGAGGGTAATCAGAACTTAATGAAAAGTGCGCCCGGCCGTCAGACGAGATGTTACCCAAATTTTAGGGGTCACGTAAAATATTAAAGCGACGAGATGAAGTGGCCAGAGATTCATTGCTTTTCCTTGTTTTTATTATTCGTAAATAAGACAGCCCCGCCACGTTTGTGTGTTCATAACATAAAACCTGGTGCAGTAAAGTGACTGCTCAACAGCGACCCCACTCGTAAATGTTACTTAACTAGCAACAAATGCTCCTATATTTATTAAACTTCTTCCACTATGAAAATGTAAACCAAAAATAACCGCCGAGTTAAGATTTCAGAATTTTCCAAAGATGTCTTGTTAGTAGTGTTCCTATCCGAACGAGTCTTGGTATCAATTCCTAGACTAAACTAAGCTTTATTAAGATATTATGATATGATATCACCTGAGCATTATATTATGATAATATTGGATATAAAACTTTACGTATTCGAAGCTTAAGCAGTGTCATAACAAAACACAATCATAATCTTTTTATTTTGATCTTCTTCTGTCTGTAAAATAATTTAAACACCCTTAACAAGCCGCTCAGACGTAAAGCAATACGATTTGCTTGCTACCCTCATTCTGAGTCGCGAGGTATAAAGGTGTATCTAATAACATACATTGGCCGTGAAATTCATGTAAAACCTGCGGTGTAACGTTCTGTACAACGTTACCGAATAAAGGTGAGAAGAAAATACTCCCATATAAATATACGTACGAAATATTTGCATGAAGCGGACTAGGGTTGGGACAGCTACTCGATATTTAAATAAACGATGTATTTTTTAAAACAAATATTTGCACATTTCTCTCCCTTTGCAAAAATTCGACTTTTTTTTCGCAAGGTTTTTTTTTTATGAATTCCAATGTTAACATTTTAAAAACACAGGTAGCAGTTCTGTTTATAAATGATTTTATGTTTCATCATTGGTAAATGTCATGCGAAAATTAACTGGAAAACCGAATCATAATTAAAACAAAAATAAACTATTAAAAACTGTGTAGTGTTAACGAAAAACGCTACGCTTTGATGTTGTAGCCGCCTACGCTTGCTACGTCGTAGCAGCTTCACTCTGTTACGCCTACGCAGTACCGAGAAAACTTTGTAACATGTGCACGAGGCACTTTTCACATGAAATAGAAAGTTAATAAATATTTCAAGGTAATAAAAAGTTTATAAATACATTTACTTATTCGCTAGCAAACGTTTATGTCAAGCAATATCAATAAAAGTATTGAAGGATGTACGCGCCTACGCCCAATCAATGCGTCATCCACTCACACATGCAAAGGTTATGTTTGCACATTTAAGCGCGTGCCTATATACTGTGTGCTTACTAGACCAAACAACGCATGACTTGTGTCCAACGAATTTGATGGCTTAGGCTAGCCTTTATATACAAAGCGCTTTCTTATCTTTTCGTAATAATCATAAGTCTTATTTGAATATAATACTAGAATTCTAAAACCTTCAAAATACTAAAACTTACTCAAAACTAAATAGATTAAACATTAATTACCTGGGACCTCATAGTGCTTTGTAGACACCATTAATATATCTTACTTTAATAACCAGCCAGTAAATAAGTAAATAAAAATGAGCGCAATAATTAAATTTCATAGAAACTGCTTCCTATTTACTAGACAGAATGATAAGGAAAATATAAATATTAAATCTTTTAACAAGAATCACTGTGTATTTAACTAAAATATTGCTTTTAACGTTTAAAGTTTTATACTTTAAGAAAATACTAAAAATCTCTTTTATATTTATATAAAGCCGCGAAGCTACGAGAGAGCGGAGAAAAAAAGGGAAAATCCTAAAGTACCTAAGCTAAGAGGAATTATGAAATTTATCGACAATAACCTTTGATATTATCCCATCCCTGCGGCCTGATTTGACAGCGGTAACACTGCGCTCCTTTATTTACGTCGCGTACAAAATTGAAGCAAAAAAAATTGGAATTATTCCTTTATTATGTTATTATTTGATGTTTGACTCTCGCCCCGTCTACTTGGAGCAATTCACTCGGAAAATGTGTATTGTCGCTCTCCGGCGGAACCGTTTGTCGGATTTGTAGCGTTTCGCATTTAAATAGCGATTGACTTTCAATTCTTATGACATTGGTCCTGTTTCAAATGTTTGTATTGGAATGCCTTTTCACTTTTCAAGTCTTTGCACTTATTTTTATGACAATATTAATGTGAAAAAAAAAATCTTAAAGTACTAAGTAAAAGCGAAATAAGTGTATTTTTGCGGGTTTTTCTCCGTAAGACCCACTCCTTGGAATCATGCGCCTATGTAAGAACCTGTAATAGGTTTTTTAACTGAAAACCTTTGACTTTGAGTCATGAAAGAACCTTGACCGTCAGATTTGCATTTCCATGCATAATCTGCTAATTTCGCCATTTAAAACCAAGCCAGTTATTTGCTATATTTAGTGCCAGACCTTGAATTCACAGTAGAACATGTCAAGGTCTGCCATAATATTATGCATTGCAAACCGGACCACACAACCTCGTCTCATTACCATAGGTCCAGTAGGTACCTATGATAATAAGCTATGACTAATAAAGAGATTATGCACAGTTCCTTTGAAATTCAAATAATTAATTCATTTTCGCTTATTTGCTTGTTTATGTTCACGGATACATTAATATGGGATATCGTTTTATAATTTTCTAAGTTTCTAAGAATTACAATGTTACTAGATCCTGACTAATTAACGGTTTTATCTCAGTACATTAGTAGGTGTGTATAATTTGAATTAAGATATTCAATAAAATAAACTTTTAAATACATTTTCATCTTTAGCCACTTAACAGGTCTTTTATAAAATAATGTTTAGGCAAACCTTCGACAGTGGAGTCCCTATAGCTGAGATAATAATGAATTTGTTAAATTAGAGTATTCTTGTGACACATTGACAAATACTTAAAAGTTGATTAATTATTACCATTTCAGAATTAAATCGTAGCATAATTTGAATATGATACAGAACAGCGTAGAAGAATCTCTCTCTAAGTAATGTGTCTCTTTTATGAAACGTTCATAGACGAAACCCATCACTGTTTCGTTTTAAAACAATAAAAAAAGTATCTAATCCAGTTCATTCTTCAAGTCCTACAACACTAGATACTTTGAGCCAAAGAATAAAAGATATCACTATAAGATACTTCAGAATGACAGATCTGAAAGTAAGAAACTAGTGAATGGTACTGCTAGACAAACGCGATGTTATCGAGACGAGTGGGTCCCGACCCGACGTCGCTCCTTTTCTCTTTTATACTTATATGTTTTATGTTTGGGAAGACTTGAGACTAGATGAAACTTTCAACTTATTTACAGAAAATAATATACCTACTGAGTATCTGATTAGTAAAAAGGAAGAGGATGATTTAATTATGTGGTAAAATCACATTGCGTACAATTAAGACCA
This sequence comes from Helicoverpa assulta, assembly GCA_963856015.1. Taxonomy (NCBI): domain Eukaryota; kingdom Metazoa; phylum Arthropoda; class Insecta; order Lepidoptera; family Noctuidae; genus Helicoverpa; species Helicoverpa assulta. The sequence goes on from CAWLCW010000008.1 coordinate 6,115,667, forward strand.
AGCAATTTCGATGAACTTCAAAACGTATGCAACTATTTAGCGTCGATTATTTCATATATAGGTGATCAACCACCGCAATTAACCGCGTAAGAGTATCATAATTGAGCCGGCAATTATGCTATCTTATTAAACACGTCTCCCAAAAAGGACTCTGGTTTTAAGTCAACAAAACAGCACCTCTTATTAAATATGCCGTAAACAATTTCATTGTAATATAACTTTTATTTGCAAGTTAATATCCAGAAATTTTAATTGCATCTTATTTCATATGCCATTCACGGTTTTATGGCACAATTCAAGTGCCAAGTTATTAGCATCGACATATGGAATGCAGTAGACATTTCACATTATTAATAATATGCAAAGCGAACGCATTAAACTACGTAGTGTAGAGTTTAAAAATAGCTGTCAATTGTGACTCAATTATGCATGTAGTAGAAATAGCATTTTAATAATAAACATTGAAAAAAAAAAATGTTTCCTTTCATCTATTTAAGATCTACCTAGGCGGCTGGTTGACGCTTCTTGTGACCAAAAGACTGGCTATTACCTTGGACAAAGGATTAGCATGGCGATCCAACGAGGTAATGCTGCCAGCCTCTTGGGCACGCTCCCAGTCGACAGCGATGGGGTCAAATTTTTGACGCTTTTTTTTTAGTTCTAAGTTTTAATTACTAGGATAGCTTTAATTTATAGTGTAAATATTTTTGTTTCGGTTCTTTTTCATTTTATGCTGGATGAATGTTTGTGATATATTAATTCCACCATTTAAAACATTCACAAGAAATGCATTTATTATTTTATTTTTATTTTATATTATAAAATTCGATACTCTTTTTAGCAAAAAATTTTGAGTTGAACATACTCTTTTATGCAATCCGTGCTTGAATATTTCAGAAAAAAAAATAACTGAATGTATTATTTTAAAATTTTGATATTTCAGCTTTGTTCTTAACTCGAACAATAATAATAATAAAAAACGCGTGCCTGTCCAATGAGTTATTTTGTCCATTAATTCATGTACTTTTGATTTTTTTAAACTTTATCTTTACAGAACAGTTTTAATATTCCTTTTGATATTAGTACGCATGTTTGATATTTTCGTGCGTGTATACTAATTTAACAGATATATATTTGATCCATGCTAATTTTTAACCGACTTCCCAAAAAGGAGGAGGTTCTCAATTCGTCGGAATCTTTTTTTTTTTTTTTGAGTGGTATACCTATGGTGGTAGGGTGGTCCCATAATCATCAGGTCAGGATCTGATGAAACCCTGAGAAATCGAGAGCAACTTTCGAAAATTGTAGGCATACATAGGTTAAAAACTTGACAATGAGGTGTACCTCTGATAGCACTATACAACAGTGAAGGTTTGGAGCTGACCTGATGATGGAGACGAGAGAAGGTCGAGGGAACTCGACAACTGAATATGTAAACTACCTTGTGTTTGGGCTTATATTATTCGTATTTATAAGAACTTTCCACTAATGCGGATAGTGACAACTATACATGTCACTGAAAAGCCAAAAATAAAAAACTTTTTACGAAAAAATTAAACCGACTCCCAAAAACACTGAAAAGCAAAAAAAAAACTATTCTTAGGTGCATCGGCCTAGAAGTCGGTGGCCAAATAAACATATCATTATCCACTAGACACCGAATTCTAGGCCGATGCACCTAAGAATAGTTTTTTTTTTGCTTTTCAGTGTTTTTGTAATCTTGAAAGGTACATATAAGACAAGTCACATTTCTTACATTCCGGTGGACATGTTTCAAAAATAATTTAAAGACAAATAGCTTTGTCTTTGAACGTTTTTTTATAAGTTATTATTCATTTAATCATCTAGATGCATCCTAAAACCTAACAAAAACATACTCAACGACAGCAAGTCTCGTGAAAGGCGGGTACTCACGAACTTGGTCCAACATAAAGCTATGTACTCATTTGCGTTATCCGAAGCAACAATGAAGCAAGGTAACGATGCCTTAAAACTGTAACACAATACACGCTGCCAAGAAAATGGCGATTATAAATAAAAGCCTAATTAACGCGTTCGTTTAATATCACGCTATTATATTGCGAATATCGGGTTAACTCATTTGTTGGAAAGTAATTCTATTTAAGTACGCATTTTATTTAGGGGTATACTTATGTATGATGTTACAAGGATTATACGATTATATGTTCCATGAATTTCCTATACAAGGTGTTGATTTGCATTTGTGCCATACTTCAGGAGGAGGACATAAAATACGTAAATAATCGATTGGAATTACAGTTGACGGGAAATAGCTAATATGCACTGCTTTTTTTGTCATTGTAATGTCATAGTATTTCAGAAGTAATCCAATTTCATGAATGAAATTTATGAATAATCGTTGCGTATGCTTTGTTTTTGCGTTTGTGTGATGGCGCAGCACGGTTGTAAGGCCAGTAACACACGCGCCAAGTTTAAATACGGCTAGATGACATTGACGGATTTCCGAAAAAAAAAATAAAATCAAAAAAATTTGTACCAATTTTTTTGTTGATTTGGGTTGAGAATCATTAGTATAATTACGTCCTTGACTATGGCACGGATGCAAATCAACAGCTTGTATATTGCACATGCTATATTATCGGGATTTCTCATTTTATTATTATTCAATATTCATATATGTATTATTCAAAAATAATATAAAATGGTCTATGATTTTTCTAGATATTACCTACACATGCTTTACTATTGGGATATCTTATTCTATTAGGTATTATTCGATATTTAAGGATATGCTTCACTCAAAAATGAGATAAAAAAAATATTTAATCTACAAAATGGTCTCAATTAGCATATTTGCATACGAAAGTGACCCTCTTCAGAACTATCAAGCATATTTTTATCGTTGATTGATAGAAGAGTTCAACTATCAATCACTTCACAGCTTGCAGCGAGATAACCACTTGCTAGCTCACTTGAGTGGTTAACTAGAAGTCACAAGTTATCGACAAACGATTTCTACGAGAATACCTACTTTTATTGGAACTTTGTGATACATGGTTTTAGCAAGTTATTTTATTCAATGGTTTGCTTAAAACCACTAAGTAGTTGGTTATGAAAAGTGTCTTCAAAAATATATTCAGGTTGCTATAAAATTAAGTTACTCTTTCTGAAAATAAGCTCGTCCGGAGACAGACAGCTACCCGGTTCCTTTTATTTCATACTACAAAATGCCATTTCAAAATAACTTGAGTATTTACAAGGTAAACTGTCCTTGCAGCGACATTTAAAGTAAACGACTTCGCGGTGAAGGTCAGAGCATCTCTAGAGAAAATAAAATTTCATTGCTCCCGCCATATCTCATCGTTGAAATATTGAACAACGTAAATAGCTACCATTAAGATAAAAGTACAGACACATAGTCGAAAATGTCTCAAATAGACTAATAATTCTCAATACTAGTATAATTTTATTATGGGACACAAATGAAAAGCATACCAACGTAATGCAATAAAGCAGTTCTTAGTTGCTACTCTGAAAACAATTTAAACTGAGTTATTCCTCCGTGCTGGCAATAAGTCCGGGCCTTACATGGCGTATAATGGTATGACACGACAAACAGCTTTAAGTGTGTAAAATATGGCACGTGACGTCAGCCAAGCGCAGCACGAGTGAGTTTATAGTGCAGCCTAGGTCCGGATACTGGCCCGCGACGACGCTCGCCTCCCGCCGCCGCCCGCGCCGCCCGCCGCTACGCGTCTACGCGCTCCCCAATATTTTTATGTTCACTTACGCAATATGCATTTTACCCCAACTTAAAATTTATTACAACGATTCAGAAGCCTATTAAGTTTTGGATTTTATCGTGTTTACTCAAAACCTTAGTTATCTGTTTACAGAGTACCTACCTAGTACTCTACAAAATGAATTTTCCTATGATTGTTGTTTTACACGATACTAAATTACTAATTTAATAGGGCTGTTTCACGCTTCTAAACGATGAATATGTTCCGAGTTAGAATCTGTCCCCAGCGTCGTGAGCGTTAATGTCAAGCCGTTTCGGTTAATAACTAGCTATGCATAAATAACGGCTAAGTAATGAAGTGTACTAAAATTATCCACATGAAACAGACACGTCATTACGGAACAAAGACTTGTGAAGCTGCTCCTCAATCTCTGGGATGGTTGCCGTCACCGCCTTCCTAATATTTGAACAATACATGTGTGATATAATTGTTAAGAAAATCCAGTGGCCTCTGAAAAGCTTTTATGCTTATATTGTTGTTTTCATTGCTTTTGGTGGCTATCTTGCAAGTCAAAGTTTACCAACAAAAGTAGCATGTAGGAAAAACAGAAAACATTTATTCTTTAGCTAAGTAAATACTGAGAAATCATTATATACTCGTATTATTAAGTTGAACAATCTTACTCATGAAGTCATGGACCTAAAGCTCTCTATTTCATTAGGTACAATAGATATTGTCATGATTAAAGTAGGCGCTTCTCAATAATTTATTACAAGTCTCCGTGTAAGTTTATTACTAAAAGAAAACTAGCTAGAGTATACTGTGATTAATTGCCAATACATTCCTCGTCGTCGACGTCAAAGTTTTTTCTGCCTTTATTAATTTATCGTAAGCATGTTGTGTCATTTTGTACAATGGATGTTAATAATGCCGAGCTTTATTGCATTACTTTCACGAAATTATTAAACAAAGCAATAATTCATAAACAAAATTATTTTCCAATTTAATTACCCGATAAAAAAACCTTCCTCAATCTGCTTCAACAAATATGACCAATGCGTTATAACAAAGCAATCAACGTTAATAACAAGGATCGTATTCACATAAAGATATATTGTATAACCTGTATCAAGTTGGACAATTAACGGCGGCCGATATGGCGGGACGCCGGCACGCAGGAGATTGGATGACGCACAACTCAATTGTTATCAGACGACTCATGGAAATCGATGAAACTATCCGGCTGTGACGTCATCGCACGTCACCGATACCACGCGTCACCATACTCCCACTGTAATTACGGACAGCTGCCAAAAACACTGGCATACCAGGGAATAGCATACTGTATCATGCCACATCGCAGTTTTATTGACAAAACTGACCCATTTTATAAAACATACAGTTTGCAAAGCTTTTGAAGAATTTTTAACTGTGTTTGTTACATTTTACGTTGCACCAGATTTTTCGGATGAAATTAGGGTAACAATGTTCCTTTATGTTTAACGAACTGAACTTACCCAAAGTTCAAGATGAAGAAGAATGTGCTTTACAATGTTGGTACGAAACTGTATGAAGTTAAAGTATAAAAATCTGTTGTGTAACATTCTTCAAGAAAACTTTAAGAAAAATTAAGAATCTAGATGATACTTTTACAAGAACTGGTAGGTAGGTACCTGAGCCTTTTCATGTTCCTATGTTCCATACAGCTGATAAGCTAAAACTTATGCGTTCTGTCTATCATTAGGTACACCTATCTATCTATCTATCATTTTGAACACATGAACAGGCATCGTGTTACTATGTGCTACGGTATAAATGAACAACAGCACAGGAATTCAGCTCAAAAACCTTAAATATTATTTAATTAGAAGAAAAAACCGCTTATTAAAAAAAGAATAAAGCCAACTTCATTTGCAAGAAGGGAAGTCAATGGTCTCGAAGGCCAGACACGGCGGCGCTAGTCGCCGACACGACCCGCCGACATAACGCTATCATTTGTCGAACTTACCCAATGTTCTCGATTGCTTCACTAACGTCGCTTCTACTAAAACTGACAATTTAATACACTTTCACAAAGGGTATTTTACGAATACATTTTAACTAAATCGAATCGAATGAAATTTTCAAATGAGACAAAAGCACTCATCGAGAAGAATGCATTCGACGCCCGAATTCGATTTATGGACACTTAGCCGTACGTCGTAGCCCACCTAAACATTATGTGCGCATATCTACACATGATGTGCGTGTAAAAAGATACGACTATCGTAAAAACCCCACTGAAAATAATTTGAGCGATGTTACTCGTTTTTCGCGAGACATTCGGTGGTAGGACCCGCATAAAAGTTGAACATCAGACAGCCTAATGGATTAGAAGAATTGCCTCCAATCGTAAAGCCCGCCTTAAACATTGGTACAGCCTAGAGAAACAATAAAGACTGTAATCTGTATTGTTGTCATGTAATATATGAATATGTTCCACTTGAGCGGAAATATTCCTGTATGGTCAATAGTAGGGATAAATATTGTTGAACCAATTACAATAAAAAAGGAGGCCACGATCAAAGACCACATTGAGGGCGGGTTAACGGCCTAAGGATTATGTCGTTACGATTGAAGACTGTCTATTGACTATTACCTATTATTAAACCTAACAGAATGTTGAATATTAAATCAGTTCCATTTTTCTAGTGAATCGTGTGGAGTACATAGGTGCGCGGGGCGGCAGTGGGTCAGCTGTCAGTCTTCCCACGCAAGTTGTAATAGGTAATTGAACAATTACTGAAGTTCCTAGGCGCCCGCCGGCCCGCCGATGTGCCTACTGGGTATTTACGTGCTAAGCGCCGAACGTTATACCCGTCTAATACCTATGAGGAATACTGCAGTAGAAAATAAAACAGATTTTAATTATTCTATAACAATAAAATAAACATTAAAATGAAATAGTTTTTTTTAATGAATTTCAGTCTGTCTATAAGTAACTTTTTTGATCTGGGTCATTCGCTGGCAAATGCGTCCCAGTCGATTTATTTCCACTTTTACTGCAATGGCAGTGGTCCAATTTCACAATCTACCCCCGTGTTCTACAAGCGAAACACGTTTTTCAAAAAGCACTACCTTGTTCGTAGAAAGAGTGCTCAGCTTTTATCTCTTATTATGTCTACTCAGTTAATTCTGCGAAGACATTTAATGTCTAGACACACGTGACTTAGGCCAACCGGGCGACGGAATATATTTACCAATATCCTTCCTTACTGCCTACTTAGGTCTGAAGTTCGAAGAATACCGAGTTACAGTTCAGAATTTCATATTTTCAAGGAAGCTAGAAAACTTAGCGCTGTAGAGCTCACTCCAGCGCCCAATCTATATCGAATTCGACTTGAATTCTGCAAAATTTCGTTACACTCGCGTTACTAAACATACAAATGGAAACTCGATCTCACAAGAACTGGAGGAGGCAAGACATAAAATTTTTGATTTCACTTCTATTTCAAATATATTATAAACATTTTTATATATAAATAACAAGGACGAGAACATCCTTACTTACAGTTCTTGGCACGTTTGCGAGAAAATAAGAAAATGCTCACCCAGTGTAGACGCCTTAGCGCTCGATTTATGCGTGGGACACAAAATAGGATTTAGAAATAAAATAGGATGTAACTGGGCCTCACAATAACGCGTACTTGTGCTTTGCCTCAAATCCGTAATTTACATGCCACTTAAAATACGATATTATCTTTTGTATATCCCAGTGTGTTCCGTAAAACCCGATGCTGGCCAATAATGTGACCCTCATTATTTTATATATGTACCTATAACGGTTTTCTAATGGAAAAATGCCAGAATATTACGAATCTGGTATTATTTCTACTGTTATTGGAGCATTAATATAGACTGACTTAGCCAATTGGTCTACGAAAACCTTTTCATGTATTACTTTCAATAAAATGACATCGATGAATCCTAAAGACTGCTTCATTAATTAAAATACGTAATCAAACCTCCTTCAGACGAGCCCAGACTAATAATTCTCATCGATAGAAACAATCATTATTTGAAGCCATTTAAAAGAATTTAAATTAAATGTTCAATAGACAACAAAATTGCAGTACTTGTCAGAATATTAAGTACGTATTATATAAGTAGATATAGTGAAAACTATCGGAGACAATAAACTTCGTCTTCATAAGAATGTTCGCCGTGGAGGCGAGCTCATCGGGCGAAACTAATGACATTTTATTTCTCTGGAGAAATGCATTAATTTCATTTGTTAGCCCATCGACGCCGGAACACGAGCGTTCTTCTTCACTTTGCGAGAAAGTGGATTTTCTATAACATAGGAAAACCTATTAGTGCCCGGAGAATCTCAATTAAGTTATTGTATTTCTATGAGTTTAATGTTCGCCTCGAAGTATCTTATTATATTATTTTAACACTAAGTTTGTTCAAGTCGTCAGTTAAATAAGTTCAGCATTTCTGCAAACTGGAACTAGGTACTTTTTAACTTTTCAGGAATGGTCTGTGATGTAAAACCGATTTCTCAAGAGTGTTCCGACACGCTGTCGATGTCGGTGACATAAAGTGTAGCTTTAACGACATGAATATCATGAATTGCTGTGAGCGGGCGCGGGCCGTGGCACAAGCGGCGCGGCGGCTGAGCGCGCTCGCCGCACGCCGCACGCTCCGCCGTCCTGAATTATAGAAAAGCGGCGCGACATTTGCCAAGAAGTCGACGCGCCTCGCCTTCGCGGTCTGAACACTCTGAATAAGTAATTTTTACCGTCTGCGCAGTTTTACAAACAAATTAACGGCTTAATGTTGTTATTTTAATAAAAGTTTCCTGTTAAGTTTCTCTCGAGTTCCATTTTTACGACTCCCGCCATCGCTGTTGTGGGATTGTTTATGTTTTCAAATATACGCGCAAGTTATTCAACTGAATGTAGTAGAACACATCGAACGTGTATAATATTAAGTATATGATTTGCGCGTCAGGCGGAGGCTGCGCGGCTCCCTTCTCACTTAAAACTGCTTATTCTAATTTATGACTCGGAGTATTGCACTGCTTATTACTTCCGTTGCAGTTTCGGGGACCGGAAGTACATTTTATGGCGTTGTAAACCATGAGCGTCTTAGCATAATTGCTGTGTAACATTAAATTAGTTTACCCATCAATTACGTCTTTATGCTAATATGGTGGCGAGGCTTACGCCTTTACAAATTAATTTCGCATTTTGTTGAGCACGTACGGAGTTGCGAAACTCATTACTGAAACATAACTATTCGTTTAATCGCCACACTAAATGTGCGAAAAAGCGTCACATTTATATAAAAGGGCGGTATATATATCTGTGTGAAATTATCGCACAATACAGATTTAGGTAGCGAAATGAAATCCTAATGCAAATGTTAATTGTCGGCCGCAACAGATGGGAGCGACGGCGACACGCGGCCAATTGTCGCGCCAAACATTCGTAATTTAAAAAGCAAAATGAAATAAACCGCTCGGTCGCAGTACATAAATTTCATGTTTGCCTCGGCCGGCGAACTGGCAGCGGATATTAATCAGCGGATATTGAAATATGTTGTTTTTTGGGCCGATTGATAAACGGCCCGTTGCGCTCCCGCCGGATTAAACATTGACGTTGCTTGCTCAATTATTACTGCATTTTCATCTATATTGCGTGTTTCTATCGCACCTTTTATCTAATCGTTGTGTTTTAGTAACGAGGTGAATTAGTTTTGGTTGCATTTCACAGAAAGCAATTAATAATACAACTGAGCTGTATTAAATAAATATTATTCATACAGCTTGAAGTATATACATAGAGAGAAGGAAATTAAGCTAAACCAACAATTTTCATTAAATATTAAGGCGGGGCGGAGCGGGAATGCACGTTGTCGCAGAGAACGTCTGCGCGCTAAGATTTATGATGCGACCAACAGGCGAATATTGAAAATCTAGAGCACTCATGAAACCACTGGATACACTGTAAATGGAGTCACTACCGTACAAATAATGATCCCACACATGTTATAAATAGTGGACAAAATTTGATGTTTTTCTTCCAGATCTTTCTAGGAATGAAATCTTGATATATGATCGGTACTTTATTATTCAAACAGTCTTACTGGCGCTAACCTATGATATATGTTTATAGAAGATTACATTAGCAGAAGTTCCGAAGAATATATTATCTAATACCGAATTTAAATAAACGAGTCGTTAATCAAACAATTTGCATGTCCAGTCAATCTATCGTAAAAAACTTTGTAGAAAGTTTAATACGCAGTTTTATAATTTAAATATGACTTATTTCGTAAGTTAGGGACTAATCTAGTATCTAAGCTTTATTTGAACCATTTCCTGAGAACTCTCAGTAATTGGTTTCACCTACATGTATTAAATTGTTTAAATTATTGTTACTCGCTATTTTGATGCAATCATGAATAATGTTTAAACCGTATCTAATATTTTTTGTATAATTTCGGGATTACTTAAAAAGGTTTAGCAGATCAATAGTATTGCTTGTAACTTCTTCTTTACAAAATTGATCGTAATCTCATTCTCAAAACGTCATTTTACATACATAGGCTACGTTATAGGTGACATTAATATACGTTACGTTACGCTTTGTCATCATTTGTGATTTCCATTTCAGTTGGATACCGCCGGGGCGTCGCAGAAACACAATATCTCATTTACTTATGATTTATTCTCCAATAGACTTTTTCATTTTCCCCCTTCATTGAGATGCTATGAGTGTCATTGAATTATTGTAGTCTGCTTCTAATGCTGCTCGTGTTATGAGCCTATTTTCATCTCTGTCGTGGATACGTAATGCTTACAGATACGACTGTTTTATGGACTTAGTAAAGTTACATGAATTAGAAGTTTGAAGCCATCTTTGTCTTTGTTTGGCGTTCTTATGAAAAACAAACTGTAACACACAGTCTTTATGATTGATATCTTCAATGAGAATTTACGTTTCCTTAATAACTCAAAAGATTCATGAAAAATACCTATACTCTGAAAAACATTTCACGTTGCAGGTGGGTGTTTTCTTCGCGGGACTTTTCATAGTCACCAAAGAGTAAGTAAGAGGCCCTTTTGTCGAGTACCTTCGCCCCATAGTGCGCTCAGTATCGCATCATTAATCTCTGTGCAAACACTTTGGGCCGCCGCGACGCCGCCGAGCCGCGCCGAGCCGCGTCGCTCTCCCCCGAACGATGCACTCATACCCTTATTAAAACGCACACCAAATTATTTATACTACCCAAGATAAACATTAAGGTTCCTCAAGAATTTGCCTCTAACGTGACTAGAAAAAATTTTAAACTACACGACAAACTCCAAGGACGTCAAAGTTTTTTCTTAATTTACTTTACCTAACGCAATTTATTCACAGAAAATTGAACTTTCAATGGTACTCTTTTTGAACTACTTTATATTCCGGCAACAGCTACATTTTCGCGGAAATTTTGTTTTTATTTTCGATTGAATCCAAATCCGCGTCACTACTTTTTAGGATTTAGCTAGGTTAAGCTTTTGTATCGCTGCATGGTTGAAACGCTAAATAAACCTCCACTGTACCGTTGATCTGCACTGGATTTGGAAATCAACTGCGAAATCGCCCGTACTTCAAAATTATTTCTAGTCGTAATACACGATTATATGGAGGTGCACCCAAATAAGATTTGTGTCCATTAACCATTCTGTACTGCATGTTGAAAGAACAAAGCATGAAAAATGTACAGAGATAACATTCATTCACTCAGGGAATTGTAAAAATTTTAGTGTTGGATTCTGTGTCGAATGCATTACTTATGTACCATTAAAACTACAAAGTTGTACAAAAGGTTCCGTATCTAAGATTAAAACGCCTCCGCAACAAACCAATGGCTGCATTGTGGACCGACGCCACACGCGAGAGCGCCAAAATGCGTGTTTCAAATATCAAGAGTAAAAAATAAATGGCAATAACAGTTTTTCAGAGAACAGTTACGTATTTATTTGTCCGTTTCGGCAACACAGTGAAGTTTCCATTTTGTCCGCGGCGTCACGTACGTGACAAACGGCTCGTCTTAGGGATCGCCAAATATCGTTTAGTACGTGCGAGGAGAAAACCAACTTGCTGGGTAAATAAAATAAATCAAATATATAAGTAACAGTCTGTTCGTAAACTAAAATAATTCCCATAGCACTAGTTTATTTTTATGAACACAAAATAACAATTGTTCAGTATCCTAAAAACAAAATGTTGTATCGAAAGTTAAATAGTTGTGAGTCCGTCGGCTGCGATGGAAAAGATTAATATCTGCCGTACCACGTTCGTGGCTGTTTCATACACTAGTGTACAAGTTATATGTCGAACTTGCCTGTAAGGAAAATACCAGCGTACTTTTAATAAAACTATCGACAGAATAGCGGGAAATGCATTTACGTGTGCTTTCAACACGATATGTGTTACTTGGCTACTTTTGTATGAAAAGGTGTAATATAAATTGAGATATGTATTTACTCTGGACGATTACTGTTGAGTTATTTATAAAATAAATAAAGTGAACATTTATTTCTTGTATTTTCTGTACCAGAAGAAAAAAGACTAAACATGGAGCTGAGCCCGACTTTGGTAATAACACGTCCTAAGCGTATATCTTGACTTTACTTCCCCCACATCTAAGGGCTCGTAATTTTTATCACATTCCACCCACATTTTTAGGCATAAAAAGGCAAAGTAATTCGTGGCTGATAAATAACATTATGTACATAACATAACATTAGCGTGTGCCGGCTAACAGTAATATCATCATGTTCTTTTGTGTCGCATCGTACGCTGGCCCCATATAAATAAGGTGCTTATCCAGTTTTTCAAAGACGCTTCGTGTTAACACGTGTTTGCAAGTTGGGGCGAAGTTCAGGCCGAGCCTCGGACTGCCCAAATGAAATTTGCCCCACTGACACCGGCCAACTCGGGAGATAAGAATATAAGCGTCTAGCAGGTGTGCTTTATTGTTTAACAGAAACTTGCTGCCTGAAATTAGCTTTTGTTCCTAACGTATGGATCTGCTTCGCTAACCGAAATATTAAAGGTTCGTACTCGACTTTTCTTTTTCATATCTTTTAATACTAGTATGATGGTTTTTAGGTTCCAAAGAGATTTTTATTTTTCCTCTTTGGGTACGGAACCCTAAAACGGTACAGTTGCGTTACAGTATTACTGCATATTATATATTATTTTTAAAAGATTAATTAAAAAAATAACTTCCAAATTAAATAAACCTATAAACAAAAGACTACAAAGAAGTCTAAAGCACCAAGTATTTAATCACCGGCTTTTCTTTCAATGAAAACATATGCACATGCCGTATCCATATTTTCCAAGGAAACTTTGGAAACATAGTTCGTTTGCGGCCAGTAGCGGTAAATACGCGTGTTCGCAGCTTGGAGCGCCGAGCCGCGAGCCTCCTCCCGCGAAAATTCACTCAGCCTCCGTCAGACGTGAATGTTTTTATTGTTTTAAATGCGTACGTTATTTTTCGCAGCACAACCGAGCGTCTTCAACGAGATATTTTGTACGAAGTTATGCTGCCGTACGTGGTTCAATTACGGGAAACGAGAAACTAACGTATCTTTTTGCTCCTTAAATCTTGCGTTGTTCTTACTCGACGATGTCTTATTTCATCTTTATCTTTGAAACCTTATTCAAGAATAACGATACAAGTCTGCACTAATAAGATTTCTTGTCAGTAATATAAAATCTTGTAATTTAATTTGTTACACAAATGTATGAACATATTTTGCGTATACTTTTCTAATTTTCATCAAGTTCTTACGCAGTCACCTCGTGCATGATTTTTCATAGGAATTTAATAGCTCATATTTATAAATAAGTACCCGGCCCGGTAGGCAGGCAATAAATATTAAAGCGGCAAACAGGCGGTACGGATTAAACGGCAGGGCACGTCCTTGGCAAACTTTCGATTCCAATTCGGTGTCAGTCGATATTAAATTAAAAGCACCCACGCATTCCTCCCGCGTCTTTTTCCTGTCCATTTGCAAGGACCGTGTAGATCTCACATCACGCTAACCTTACAGCGCTGACATGTTCAACATTGTATGGATACGACACGGAGCTCATGTAAAACGTAATTCACTTAAGATTTTATCAGCTCGGCCCTGTGTCGCCGTATCTCCCGCTAACACGAGAGCCGTCTAGACTATGTAGTGCACAACTATAATATTTTTCATCTAGCATGTCCACATTATTATAATGGGTCGAGGAGCAAATTTCTAGGCAAGCGAGTGAATGGCGACGCATACTTGAGTGATGGCGGACTTTTTTATTTGAATCGTGTGTGAATGCGACCGTCCGAATGCCCAGACGCGTTGTTGCGACACATTACTTACATAGACGAGCGCGAGACAGGGCGCTGGCTTTCAATAAATTATAGGAAATATTTTCAGGAGCAGGTGCGAGGTAGACGTTACGTGAAGGATTTCTTTATGACTGAATTTGAAGAAAGACGCATAAGTTAGGACTGGTGGTGTCATGCAAATATTTCATTGCAAAAAAATATTTTTCTCCAGATCATGCAAGTGCAAATGGCAAAGCATAAAAAAGTTCTGAGATAAAATCCCCTCAGAATGTGTGTACAATTCGCATACGTATCTACATGTTTTATTTAAAGAAGGCATTTTTACACAGACCCTTACACGGCGCGGCATGAAGGAACATGACAGTACAAGGTCGCGTGACCGTCTCCTGAATTTTAATGTTATTCTCCCTTTGATAGTCGTAAAAATGATTTCTCAAGATTGCTGCCAACCCCGCTAGTCCCCATCGTACCTCACGCATGCATTTATATAAAAATGAACATACTTTTTCTTGAATTCAGAGACATGTAAAACTAACTTGGTACACTATGAAAATAACGTGAACCCACAGTAACAAAAATACACTTAATGAAAGTTACGTAGGTAAGTAGGAAATTCCTGCACGCCTATAATGGCAACACCTGTTTATTAAAATAAGAATGTTGCCAGCATAAAATATTGCTACAATTGTACGAAATTTTCTCCCTCGCGGATCCTATTTTCTGGTGGTGCCTTCTTCACATTTTCGTTAATAGATGTGTCACTAAATTTGCGTTTTCAATTCGGCGTCGGCCGCCATGGCGTCGGGGCGGCGCCGGTGGTTTCAATCAAAACGGGCACGCACTCCTCCACATCCTCACCAGCTTCGCCTTTTAGAATAAGAATTGTCTTTTTCACAGTACTCAGCGGTGACGGACAGACAAGTAAGGAAAGTGCTTCCTCTTACTTTGCATATCTATTTCATTTACTGTTTTGTGTACTTTACTTTGAGGTTCGTAGTTTTAAATAAGTACATAGCATAATAAATGGTGATCATATTACTGTACAAAACATATTTATTTTAAAGAATTATTTTACATCTTACAACATCTTAAAAGAAAATGACCTTAAACACATTTGTTAATCCAAAATCTCGTAAAACTCCGGCCAAAATTATGCGCGGCACGAGTTAAAAGACAAGTTCCCAACGGTTGAGGCAGCCCTATAAATTCCGACAATCTGCCACGATGTTCTAATTAATAGCATAATTCCAACAATAGTATCGGGATCGTTTCCACACTAAGAGGCCGGGCCTTCGCTCGGGGCCCGTGCCCACCCGCCATGAAATTAAAGCCGACTCGCGCCGAACGAATGATTGAATAATAAACGAAAGAATTCGCGTCCTGCCCTTGTATTACGTATTCATGACGACTGGCCCGGTGGACGCGATGCTGCGCCGAACCGTACACTCACGCGGCCCTCGCATGTACTCTTGTCTACCTAATGCTCATGTCTCATGCTGCTACACCATACAGCCTACAACTTTAATGCGCATATACAGACGTGCCTACAGCACAGGTGAATCGTATCATGGAAACTATGTTCAGAAAGTTAAACCATCGTGTCTGTATTTTGAATGGTTGGCAGTTGGACAACGGAAAATTCAGATCATTGTGCTTTTTGACTCTCTAAATATGTTTGATTAATGACACCATCAAATCAAAAACAGAGAGAAATGTCAAAGTTACCTACCTCTTCTGCCATATATCCTCCACCCAGGCCTCGGATGGTTGCTGATTTTTTGTTGTTAATTTTGTTTCTGTCTTTCCGCACGTTTAAGATTTTTAAACACTACACTACATTCACACCCACAAACACACACTCTTTAAATTACACTAAGCACGAACCACTTTATAAAAAAAAGTTGAATTGTGACGGTAGCCGTCATTTTTCCATGATTTCGTAGGTTTCGAGGGTAAGCCACTCATGGGTTGCTGTTATTTAGTTGTTACTTTTATTATCTGTTTCGTTTCTTATTTTCCACTAAAAATAGTAGACAATCAAAAAAAAATTATCATACGAATACTTAGTTTTGAAAAACTCAGAAATTCGATAATAAATTAGTATTGTAGATATATTAAAATAAATAATGTTTTGTATAGGTTGTGTTGTACAAATATGCTGGACGTATACACGTTCGGGGTACGGCGACCACGAGGAATATTAATCTTCTTTTGTCTCCGAACCTTCCGTCTATCCATTTATCACAGCAAAGTATTTTTATGAACTAATTGAACTCACAAACGTGGCTGAAATATTATGCTCGCTTTAAGTTATAAATAATGGACAAAAATATTTTAGAATTTTCGTAGCAAAGGCAACGTAGTAGGTAGTTTTGTTTTTAGAAAAAAGCTGTAGGTAGACTTTTGACATGTGTTTAATAGCCGTCTTGCGACGTTTTCAACCGCGTTCCGTGGGATCTTCTACCTGTACCGGGACAAAATATAGCCTATGTTCTTCGTGAATACTGTAGCTTTCCAATAGTGAAAGAATGTTTCTAATCGATCTTGTAGTTTCAGAGCTTTTGAGATATAAACAAACAAAAAATGTTTCCTTTTTTTATAATATTACTATCATCATCATCATCTCAGCCATAGGACGTCCACTGCTGAACATAGGCCTCCCCCTTAGATCTCCACAGATACCTGTTGGAGACGACTTGCATCCAGCGCCTTCCGGCGTCCTTTATAACCTTTATATTACTATACTATTCTATACCTGCATAGAAAAAATTCTCAGATACATGTGAAACGTCTGTTTAACTTTTTTTTTGTAATAACACTATAAGCTTTATATAACCTTATTGTATGATCTGCATCATCCTCCGAGCCTTTTCCCAACCAGGTTGATGTCGGCTTCCAGTCTAACTGGATTCAGCTGAGTACCAGTGCTTTACAAGAAGCGACTGCCTATCTGACCTCCTCAACCCAGTTACCCGGGCAACCCGATACCCTTGGTTAGACTGGTGTCAGATTTACTGGCTTCTAACTACCCGTAACGACTGCCAAGGATGTTCAATGACAGCCGGGACCTACAGTTTAACGTGCCCTCCGAAACACAGTCATTGATGTCTAAGATATACTTGGTAAGTACCTACAAACTTAGAAAAGTTGCATTGGTACTTGCCTGACCTGGAATCGAACCCGCGCCAGGTCAGGCAAGTAAAAATTATTGTATGATCTGCATTATCACAATATTAAACAGTAATGATACATTTGCTGTTCATGGATAAGCTTTAGATTAATAATAGCGATGACCAATATTATTAATCTACATATGCTAAGGGTGAATATATTATCCAGTAAATATTTGGGGTACTTTTAATTAGAGTACCCGGAGTAGTTTCCATGAGATCTGCTGCTGGTGGAAGCTACTCATAGTTTCATACTGAGTTATATTTTCATATAGGTACTCAGTATTGTTACTCATCCTCCGAGCCTTTTTCCCAACTATGTTGGGGTCGGCAACTTTACTACTTTTCTGATTACCTAATAATTTATTTCAGTGAGATCCTATTCCTTTTCGCCATCCTGACATTGTCAACACCCGCTTACAACCACGACTTACTGAAAAACATTCCTCAGTCACTCTCATTCAGACCTCAAACTGTTCAGACTAATTGAAGCTGCTAACCCGCTTATCAAAACATCAGAACTTCGTCTAACATCAGCTATATAAAAAGCCGTCTCCTACTTTGGCAAGTCTTCAAGGCTCTTTACAGAATATTTCTAGAAAAGTTTTGTTGTACTAATTGTACTCATGCCAAATGGGCGTCGGCTGCGCAGATACACAACTTATATTGGACATAAGTTTGATACATGAACTTAATGGTTTCCTACAATCTAGGATAGGAGTTCTGCTGTTTTTCTTTGATTGAGAGAGAGAGAAAAATAAAGTGTGTTAACATTGCAATAGGTACTTAGTCTTGGTTTACACAGACAAAATTTCTACTGTTCTTTTGCTTACATCAATCCTGAAATTAGTCATTTGGTTGTAAACAAATAAGAACACTTGCAAAAATATTCATTCCTATTCATGTACATTTGAAGGAATAAAAAATGGTCATGTATTAAGTAACTAAATATATGGTCGACTTTGTAAATCATCTTGACAGAATTGCTTATATAAGAAGGTCCATTCATTCATATGAGAACTCTTCATTGTAACAATAATAAAATATTGTTCCCTATTTTGTTTCACAAAAACAGGCCCTTTTAGCCGTTTCACATCTTGGCCGGCCATCAATCAAGGAGCCTATTGTTTTACTTTAGCTACATTTTTATTTGTAAAAGTCACTTGCGTAAAGATAAGGTAGATTTAAATAACAGGGAATTCTTTATATTGTACCTGTCAATTTAAAAAAAAAACTGCACTCCTCTTATGTATAGATGATAAGGTATCAGTGTCTGAATATTTACCTGCGACAAAAAACAATATCTACTTACTTTTTTTTGTCTTGTGTCGATATAAATTACGCAAAGGTTTTGACAAACAAAAGAGCAAGCCTTCAAATTAAATAATACACGATTGCATTTGCAATAAAAGCTTGCAGAGATAATTTTGTCAAGGTATATTTCTATAAATACTCCTTAACACAGAGTGACTGCTAATGGCTTTAATGGAATAAACAAAAAATACCGCTCTGACCTTTTACAGTTCTATTTTTAAACTGACGTTTGACATTAAACGTATAAGCACTGCGATCGAGCACTAAAGTTTCTGAACGCCAATTAGTGAACATGCAAATTGCCCAGAATGCACTTCATATGCAGAAATGTAAGGATTTAAATATTTTTTTTGAGATTAAGATATTTCATTTACCTACGTAGGTACTTAATTCAGTTGATAAATAAGACAAATTGACTCATTTACTACCACGTCTACACGCAATTAACACATATTTCTTCAATTTGCAGAAACCATCCGTACGACAGAGTTAAACTACGTGACCAAACGGGAAAACAAACTCCACCTGAGTTGATCAACTCAATGGCCCTCTCAAAACTGAGTCGTAAAGCCGTTAAACCAGTATAACAGGCCGATACAAATATCCGTATGCGCCGTACTAAACGTATCCAAATCCCGCAGGGTCCGACCACAGGGCAACTTAACCCGAAATTAAATCAAAGAGGGGCTTAACCAATCAGGCCGAGTGGTATCATTGAATCGGCAAAGGAACACTAAAATTACTTCTTGATGCGGAGAAACGAAGATTCATCGTAAAAGTGGTGGGTGTGGGTTGGGAGGGTGCAAGAGGAGGTGAGGGGGTTTGTCTGAACGGTTTTCCGTGTTTGAGAGAGGTCCGCGCCGGCGATTACGCCGCACGTAGCAGAACACTGGCCTGCCGCCGGCCGGCCGCCCCGCACCTAATGCTGTGTTTTAAACATGAAAAACCGTTCCGGTAATGCTGTAAATGTTAACTTCGAGATTTATCCTCCTTTGTATTTAACGGCTTCTTGTCTTAGAGGCTCAAAAGTTTATGGTCCAGGTCGACAGGTGGTGCTGAGGTGTTAAAACGGGTCGTACGTGAGCTATCTACTGGCGTAGGTGAATTTTAAAATGGTACTTAAGCTTACACACTTTTTATATTTTTTGTCATGAATATTGTATCCTCGTAAGATAAATACTTAGATTAGCTTCAACTTGAATCGAGAATTCCCTAAATCAATAACAATCGACTATGGAAGATTTTGATAAAATCACAGTAGTTAGGTAGATAAAATTATTTACTTTTGAACAAAACTCTCTCATTCAATTAAATTATAGTATAGGAACCTTCAGAAAAAGCACATGAGTAGTATTTCTTACAAATTAACCAAATGAATTAATTACGATACCTTTTAAAATTCTCCAGCCAAAACACACCCTTACATTCACTAATACTAAGCATTCCTAACCGAAACGTAGCCACTATACGCACTATTCTAATCACACTATAAGCAGATTTACCTAATAAACAGGAGACACAAAATTAATACCAATTATTAAAATTAAAACGGCTCCCAATCCCCTAATTAACAGGCGGGACCCTGTAGGTAACATTACAAAAAGACAAAGAGCCAGCAATTTACGCGCGTGGCGGTGTGACTAGCACCTGGGTCATGTCTCCTTTTACTTTATACCGTAAAGATTAAGTCCCCCGAATTTTCCCAAATTTCCCCGAATACATGGCGCCCGCAGTGAAGTGAGTCATTTAGCCCCTGTTTACTAGATTAGGGGATTTTTTTACACCGCACAGCTTTCTCCGCCACCCCCTCCCGCTGTGATGTGTCATAGTACATCTATGTGCGTATTTTATGGTACATCTTGAAATAATAGGGACGGATTTTAGTGTATTAGATTTATGCTACGGGGAAATGTTTTCCTCGTAAATTTTCACAGATTACATCGTTACTGAGTAAGTTTTAGAACTGGATTGGTTATAGGTGTACTTATTATGATAAGTAAGTAGGGATTCTAAATAATAATTACAAATGTTTCAATAGCCACCTGTACCTGTTGAACAAACGATGAAATTAGGTATTCCGTAAAGATAGTTGTTTGCGT
The DNA here is from genome assembly GCA_963856015.1 of Helicoverpa assulta. Taxonomy (NCBI): domain Eukaryota; kingdom Metazoa; phylum Arthropoda; class Insecta; order Lepidoptera; family Noctuidae; genus Helicoverpa; species Helicoverpa assulta. The sequence continues at coordinate 6,136,355 of CAWLCW010000008.1, forward strand.
ACGCTAACATCAGGGAGCGACCCTACTCTAATCCAGGTAGGCTTAATTACATACAGATTGGTGTTCCCCAACTAGAATTTCTATACAAACAGAATTACTTGAGGCGTTCTGACTATATTCTTGAGTAGAAAATACAATGTTGGTCCTCCTTTTGTCAATTGAACAGCCACTAAGTGACTCAATACAAGTGTGCCCTCACAGGGGGTATTAATATTCCTGCCACACCTCTGAATACCTATACAAAGTACAAAATACTCTTCAATTGTGCAATAAGTCAAAACGTCCAATAGATTCTCCCAAAATTTACCTTTCTCGGCACAAACGAGAAAAGGCGATCGTAAAACCACCCCTCATGTACCCACACAAGGTCACTCACGAATATACGTATCTGTTGGAATTGAAAAATATATGTACGTAGATACTTCTTCCCTCGTGTGTTTTCTTAGGTCACAATTTGTACTCGACGCTTCACCTTTGTCCTTTTTAAAACGAGACATTTTATTTAATATACACCTCATTTTTGCACGTATCCGAAAAGTTAATGATGCGTCTTTTTAAAATTATTTGATGTTAACAAAAAATATTTCATCTTCGGAATTTTCCGATACTTAAAAAAAGTATCAATCACGATTTTCAGGAATAATTGTAAAGCAATCAGTGCATTTACGTTTATGAGGTCGATGAACTTGTTTTCTATTATAAATCGAATGGCACATCATTTATCAATATCAGCTCTGAAGTTTCCAAGAAAACAACAAAAAAGCTAATTGGCCATACCTACGCAGACTGCTTCTAAGTATGCCTATAAATAAAAAATAACAAGACGATCGGGTCTTATTGAGACGTTAAAGATGTTTTTAAGAAAGTGACTACTTACATCTTCAAAATTGAGGCTTAAAAGAGTAAACACTACCAAAGTTTGAAGTTCTTACCCTTATTTAACAAGATTTGATATTTGAGAAGTAAATTCAAACCATCTAATTTCAGTTTGAAACTGAACAAACAAACGGAGCACCCAATCTAATAAACATGAAAATCTCCGATACCAGCCACAGAGTACGTATAAGTGACGGATCAGAATCACAAACACGTTCTGCGTGAACAAATTTATTTGTAAATGAACACAATTCAACAGTCACGCATTTCTCATCTCAATTACTGCGGAGTTACCCCAGAGCGTCGGCCGTACGTCGCCGTCGCAGGCTGGCGCGCCGTGGTGCAAACAAAACAGCAGATAAATAGGGTATCCCGCAGAACAATGCAGTGTCAACACAAGATGGAATATAAAAGCGCGCGAAGTGACGGCCCATACTTACACTGCCCTTTTATAGCTCACGACTCTTATTCCTGGACCGATGTATTTTTTTATTCACACTGACCATATTTTTAGATACTTTTTTTATTGGTGCACATGATGATAGCCCTGAATGGTTCAAGTGCCTAATCCAGACTTGTACAATAGCATAAGTACGCTGCAGAATTTCTACGTACGTATGTTTTAATCCGTAGCTTAATCTGCAGCTTATTTTTAATACATAAATACACAGTAGTCAGTTTTCAGAAAGAGCTGAAACGTAATACCGGGTATTAATTAATATTGAAACCAATACTCGTTTTAGTCTTTGTGAAAAGTAAACAATGCCATCGAACCCGACGTGCCATTTTCAGCATGAAATAAAAAAGTATACAGTATAAAAATACAGTCAACCTTTAAATCCGCTCATTATAAAAAAATAACTCAACCAAGGAGTTGAAATGTCGTATATAAATATTCAGAGAGTCGAAAGCGTCGTGAGTTATAAAAGGGGCTCTAGATCAGCGTGCCCCAAATCCAATCAGCTATTGAATTAACCCGGTCCGTGTGACGAGAATACGGATTCGCCCCATCCTCACGTCAAATGTTTATCTTTCATCTGGCAGAGCGTTAATGTAAGTGCGAGTACAGCGTGTAATGGCAGGACTCGACTCATCGCCCCATACATCTGCTGAGCGGGACGGATCACGGATTACGCACTGCCACGATCGTCACACCCGATCACTATCGCCCATATTTGAAATGTTTATTTCCTTCACTTATTACTACGAAGATAACGTTTTTCTATATAACTATTTCCAATTCGTGTTTATTTATTCAAGAGGTCTAATAATCCTGAAGGCATCGGACAAAATGATTTCCCGCTCTGGACTAATCGAATAAAACGTTTCAATAGACATAATGATATCTAATTTTTTCAGAAAGAAATTCAACGGATTTCATTTATGTCTATTCTGTTTCTAAAAAAATAAATTATTATTTATGTAATTGATACTTATATCTTTGAGTTCGGAGTTATTTAGATGTTTTGTCTCCAATAAGAGAAACTACACGCTTCCATAGCAAGTGAAATAAATAATATTTTATTATACCTATTTGTTTGTATAAATGAATGCGTACAATAGTTCAACGTATGTATATTTCTCAATATTTTACGTAGCAACATCTTCGTATATCTCGAATCTAATAACGAAGCTCCTTTTGGAGACAAAACATACATATTTTCCGGGGTTCGGCTAAACACAGCGACCTCTGGCGGACAATATTTTGCTCGGCTCCCGCGATATCGGTTTATTCAAATGCTCCTTGTCCGACCCGAGCTCAAAGAATCAACCTGCATAATATTATACATATTGAAATTCTTCCACCCCTGAACATCTACAGTATATTATTCTATGAATAAGTTTATTGTAGATACGCAGATGTGCGAAATACTTACTTTACCAATAACACTGTATAACGTTTGTATCCAGCTTGTGTCGTGAAATTAAATCGGAATGTTTTAAGTAATAGAATAGTTAAACCAGCCGTTGCCGCACTCCGTCCAGTGAATTATAAAAAGTAAGAACGAAGAAAGAGCAATTAGCAAGAATTCCAATAAAGCGAACAAAGAAACCTTATTAGATAAGTGCTACGTGCAAATTGATAAATAACCCAAAAAATTATACGTAGTCGAGACTGGAGAGCGCACCGACTCTCAGAAATAATTCAATGATTCCTATCAGATATCGCTCAGTCCTCTGGGAAATTCTGTTTATTATGATTTGGCCGAGGTCGACAGAGGACGGAGGCCACTGACAAACAATCCTGATTATAACATACACACCACATCAAAGCCGTCGACCAAGTCCCGACTACTTCAAAAGCAAAATTTTATTGGTAGCATTTACATTTTTATTGGTATGCTAGGACACCGCCTGCCGGCTTCGTCCTGAAACGTAAGTGATTTTGAATTTTCTGATGTGTATTTTATTATCTGATTTTATGTGTGCTCAATATGACTACATATTACCATAGGAAAAACATTACGGTCACGTATCTTAAGGCGTTCTCCATGGAAATGGGTTACACACACACGGAAACCAGTCCTGTCATCATGTTGCTAATTTCAAACATATTGTGTAACTTTACCATTACTTTGTACAGTTTTGGAACATCAATTTGTCAAACAAGTAAATTGTTCCGTGCTGTCCTTTCAGTAAAACAATAGATACATAATAGAAGCGTTATAATTTTTCCTAATTTATCTCTTATTATATTTTTCTGATTTTCTGATGTGTCTAATTAATTCGGATTGTTCCCCGTGTCTAATAAATTCGGATGAATACACAAACAGTAATATCAATATTTGTACATTCTTAAAAGTAATATGAGAAATAACTAACAGAGAATATCGCAGATTTTAGTATATATTGAGAAGAATATAAGATAGGAATCTTTATGGGAAACCATTAGGTAAGAAAAGCATTGTTTGTGCTATCTATAGGGCATGTTTGGGCGGTTCGTGATTGATTCCACTGTAATTTCCATACGCGTGCTCTGCTCATATTAGCCACTTTATACACCCACCAGCCAAAGCGGATCCCCTTTCCCCCCTCCAAGTTTAGTAAATAAACAGTACAGAAGGGTAAGCTGGTGTATATTCTAAGCTCAAGCTTGTCTGGTCACCTTTTCTAGGACTATACAATTGTATGGCGGGGCGACCTCACGGCGCCTGCCGAGTCACGCACATATATTTTTTCAAAGCCTTAAATTCTATTGCCATTTATTATGCTGATGGTTCGTTCCTATTAAATTAATAAAGTATTAGAGATATATCAGAGTTTTTAAAATGGAAGAAGATTATTTCGGTACCTAATTGCACGCAATCTGTCGGTTTAGGTAGAGTTGGTTTTGTTGTAGTGATTTATTGCAAAAATAAACTTGAATAATTTTTTATGAGGTAATCATTGGTTACTTACGTATTATAAAAATACCTAAGTTGCTTGCTAAGATTACTTATTCTGATCCCACACCAAATTAGATGACACATCTGCACAATTGTTTCAAAAGCGAACCCCTTCATTAATTACGAGTCCTACGACGTTCCACCAGTCAGCTAATTCGCCCCAACCTTAATCTACTCCGGCGCGAGGAAATAAAAATATGATATTTCCACTTTGAGTAATCAACGTGATATATGGGCTGGTTGTACGTGCTTGTGAGACCGAGGCCTAACGACTGACGGACAATTAAAACGGACATCCCGGGCCGCACGCGTGTTCGCGGAATTGCCGCAAATGCAGTTTGGACAAGCGGTATTTCAACAAGTATTTGTGTGGCATTTTAAAACTTTTGTTTGTTTTAGTTTTGCAACTCAAACTGGTGTGGATTTCACAAAATAAAATGCAGTTTGATTTTCTGGCATGGCAACTCATTTTTAATCCTATCTCAAAAATAGAAATAAACTTTTAATAAAAGCGAACATTTATCACATTATCCACATTTCCACAATACATTACAATAATTTCAAAGGAGGTAATACTGAGCACATAAATAATAATATACGTACATAAGCCGAGGCCGAGGCCGAGGCGGCGTTCCATCGTGTGGCAACACTAATAACCAGCGTCGGGTGACAGGGAACTGCCAACAGATATTGTCGTCAATTTGTTAGGGCTGCTCTTCTCGGCGCTGCTTAGGATTCGGCCGACGCCCGACCCGAGCCGCCCGGGCTTATGAACACACCACCAATAAGAACAACAAAGTTGAGATGTCAGCCGATTAGCCGCAAGTCACGTTATCATTCCTTTTTTCGTTCAAGTAAATATATTTTGTTCGCAAACATTTTGTCCGAACTAATACGTAGCACGTTGACGTGACGTTACTACGTGCTGATATCAAATAGTTCACTGGATTAAAACTATCGATTTGTGCCAGTATTCTAAAAAATATCAGTAAACGAATTTGTTTTTCGATGGGATTCCCACAGATGTCTATATTTCCAGCACAGCCAATGGAGCTCTTAATTGTATCGACACGAGATGAGCTAAATTGCACAACTTTGTTTCGGATCCTATTAATGTACTTCGCCGCAATAACATATTTTGTACAAAGTCTATAATAGTTCGCAATTAGTGACAGATCGCTAACCCCTCGCCTACAAGGTCCATTAAACACTCCACTTGCTTCCGGGCGAAATCCAATTGAGACTTTGTTATTCTTTTACTTGTAAAGAGCAAAATGTAGCGAAAAATACTCCTACAGCGTTCTTACTAGCTTGTTGTAGATCATTGAAATTCAGACGTCAATGTTGTCACCTTTTTAGTAATGTTGTTAGCTAAGTTTACTCAGCAACATGGTAAAGAAAGCCGAATAGTTTTAACACGTAGATGCATTAGGTATTCTACAGTCTACTTTATACTAGGCGTGAGGAGCGGCGGCAGCAGGGGTAGTAAGCCTTATTTGAGCCAAGCGCGCGTGACGTGAAACTGGAAACTCGACTTGTATGTCGCGTCGCGTCTTGTCGCCCGAATTCTCATCAAATCATCCCGCGACAATGTTGTTGCAAATCCCAACACGGGATCAAAAGATATTAGAGCTAAATTGAACCGAAGCAATGATGATACCTAATTGCATAATGTTTGTCGCAGTACGTACATATACGTTACTTACGCGATCAGAATGTTTTAGAGGGATTTCATAGAATCACAACTTTGACGCAGACGGAAAATTACGGGAAATGTTAGATGTTTTCCTAGATATGAGTATAATTGGCAAGCTTATAATATAATCCTAATCCTCTTTGACTTATCTGATAAATTCCCTTGATTAAACATAACGATACGCTACCAAAGTAACTACATAAAAATGCTAATAATGCCCCGATTCAGAATTTATTAGCCTCTTACAATCGCTAATACAGAAAAGTCGTTGCGACACCTGTTAGAAGGCAAGTTTAAATTATCTCTGCAGATAAAAAGTGACTAGATAATGCAATGAGATCCTTCGAAGGCGGCTGCTGTCCTCGCGAATCATTAATTTTAATTCGTACCCCGTGACGACGGTCGCTCTAATGAATTATTGGGAATCGCTGGAGTGCCCCCCTTCCTCCCCTTGAACTTCCTACAGTTTCTCTTCGGGACTTAGCATAATGTGAAAAAATGTTACGCGGCCCTGCTGCATACTAATTGCTTGTTGTGTCGCCTCTCTTTAAGTAATATTCAGAACTTACCGACCGGAACTTCGGCGGCGCGAGACAAGATTAACAACTTTTACCCCTGATCGATCACTTAACATCGGCCTTTTATAAGCTTCCATTTCAAACCGCTTTTGTTCGCATCGTCCGTTAAATTATTGAAAGGATCATCCAAATATAAGCTCATTTTTTCGTGGAGAAACGGACTTCTGAAAGAGTAGCTGCTTGTCATGCACTAAATCTTTGGATATTTTAATGGGTTCTCATTCTTATTCCGACAAACGTTACGGGGGATGGGCATCGGGGATGGTTACCGCATACCAATCATTATACTTTGGAAACTTATTTTTAGTTACTTTCTAAAGAAGTAATTACTTTGAGGGTTGTAAAAGGTAAGTAAAACAATTTTAAAGAGATGCGCAAGGCTTGGCGGCGCGTACGTGCGAACGTTGTCATGCGTGCCCGCGAGCCGGGGGCTAGGAAACTTGTATTTTTTAAATTTTTGCCTTCCCGTAAGCCGGAGCACGAAAGTTACAATTGTATTCCCCCTCTGCCCCCTTCAATATGTGACCTGCTTATTTATTGGAGAGGCGTCGGCGGAGTTCTCAGACAATATGTCGCGAGCCACCCGAGCAAACGCACGCGGAGCGAACGACTTAAACAAAACACAATTTCACCCGACAGAGAAAGTGAACTATTTGATTTATAATAAGTTTTAGTTGTGCTTCAGCTTACAGGGACAAATATTGGAAGTATTTGTCATAAGTTGGAGCGCAGTAGTAGGAGTTAGATGGATGTTTATAGAGTGCTAGGTCGGTTCATGTGGGAGACTGGCCGCTCAGTATTCAGAGCGCAGCCGTCATTAGCCGAGCCAGACGTCGGATTTCCCAGAAGCAGTACGAATGTACCCTGTGCTGCTGAATAATGATGACATCGGATGAACTCAATATCGAGTTTAGCGCTATTTTTCAATATTAGACTGCTATTGTTCAAAATTATTCTTCAACTTACGTCCTCCATTTTCTGCATCTGTGGAGGATAAAATAATAGCTAATACTAAGTTAAAATATATAAGTACATCTCATTTGACGAGGTTATCGTATCTGTTGAAGAGTATATGCATATGCAAAGACAACACGGTAAACATTGCTAGTTCAAACGCTTGCGTGTGTTTGTTCGCGCGACACAAGTGAACTGCATGCATTACACTAGATAAATGGCAAGTTAATCCATGAAACCAAAATGCCTTATGCATTCAACTTTCGCCGTTGTTTTACGGAATGCTGAAATTTAAATACAGAATCCATTTTGTGTTCAAATGAGTTTTCGGAATAGCCAATTAGTTGTTAGCGCCCGGCCGCCCTCGTTCGCTTTCATTAGGCTATATAGTTTCCCAAATATCTGGGCCCCTCAGAGATATATCTTTCGGTTGCTTTTCCATTTTCTTCTAACAATTCGCTTATGCGCGAAGCGGGGAGCAACTCAGTTGTAAAATTTTAGTAGTGTTTCGCGGTTTATTCGACGGCCTGCGAGCCCCAACATACTTTTATTTAAAACATAATTAAATGTTTATTGCTACTGCACAAATGCACAACAACAAGGTCGTTAAATGATACAAATATTAAATAAAACTTTGAAGACGTTGTAAATTCTGGTTTCTCATATCACTGTTTAACTACTACAGACTTTGTTTCTTTATGTGCCAAGATTTGTGAGTGTAGATACACAGTACCTTTATTCTGCCCTGCAGAATACCTATGTGTATCCCTTTCCATAAAATAAAATCTGATACGTCTGAATAGCAAATTGCGCATATTTAATTAACAGCTTTAGAAATAGCTCATTAACAAACCCCTACCGTTTACAAAATTAATCGCAATCAAAAACCGCGGCTGTATATTTATTCGAAAGCAACTCTTTATAACGTGCAATTCGTTTCTTATTTCATAACGCAATCTTCTCGGCTTCTTATCTAACAACGAACATATCTCGCCCCCGCTCTCGAGGAAAATCGTCCAATATAAAATCGGTTTAATTTGCGCTTTTCGCACTCAATGGGATGGAATAATATCGGGCAATTTGGTTACCGCCGGCATAAATATGGCGGGCCGCGCAGTAATTGTAACGCGGGCAATTCGCGCCTCGTAACGACCGAGAGGAGAAAACTTTGCCCGTTTGAGCTGGATGCTCGGCCGACGCACCACGCCGCGGCGCACGCGCCGACACACGCCTCTTGACCTACATACGCCGAGAACTTGCTCTAGGAACAGCTATTAATGGCCCAAAACTTACAATAATTATGTGTTGTACGGATTGATGACCAAAACTTTTCAGTTAAAATAACAAACTATTTCCCGCATTTGAATCTTAAAGTGTTCGTCTCTCTCGAAATAGGCTAATTCACAGAACAGCGTTGTATACAAATCTTAGCTGCGTACTTTATATGGAGAACATCAAACAAAAATACGACAATACGTTACCAAAAGTCGGACTACACTAGGTAAATCGTGGAATCCTTTATCTGATTGCAGAGAAGCATGAGTAACAACAAAAAGGAGCAATCTTGTCGTTCCGCATGGCGAGGCGGGACGCGCGACACAATGCCGGACTGCGCCCGCTACAGATTACTATTACGAAAACAGATCCTGTTGATACAATACCAACACAAAAGTAATTACCAGTGCCTACAGAGCTCTTCTTTGCTCCTTTGCCTAACGTAATAGAATAACGAATGTCATTTTCTTTTGCTCTGACCCTTCCGAGGTTCGCGCGGGGAATGCAAAATTCCCGAAATTAGAGTGAATAAACCTGCGTTGTAATTAAAGTCGGGTGCCGGGCGCGCCGGGAGCGTTGGCCGCCCATCTTTCTTGCCTGGCCTACGAATTAAGCACCGAATTGCTTTAGTAATTCGAAGTATATATTCCTTGCTCTCAGTTAAATGTAAATCACTTTTACTGTCCCGATTTTCACCACTTAACTCTCTAATCTCCTAATATCTACCTTCTTTTATTTAGTATGTAAATGCAAGATGTTAAGTCGATTGCCCGTAATTCGATATCGGTATTAAATTACAAGAGCTGGGGTCTTTTAAATCAACAGACAGATCGGCTTTCGATTCTTCAGAAAAAAATACAAAGAAAAAGTGGATCTCCACAATTCATTTTGTCTCCTGTCGGCCGGCTCGATGGCATTTAAACAACTTTTCGTGATGCTTCAAGAACATTAAAATGTAGTTGCTTTTATTAAAATAATAAATATAAACGGCTCGTGAACGGCAGGGTTGAATACAGTGAGAGGCTGGTACTTGGCGACGGTCGGCGGCGACAATCAAGTGACGCAACAGTTAAACTAGGAACAGCCCTCGACCACTTCCGCCCGCCCAACGCCGCAGCCGCTCAAACTCGAGCAAACACTCGTCAATTGCCTTAGTGATGTTTATAAGCGAATAACAAAACTATCGATACAATGGAAAATAGTTTCTGCGGAGATTGCTTCTAGAGCAATGGCTAAAAGTATTTTATTCTGATACTTCTGAAACATTTTTAAAGGAATTAAAAGCCCTGCTAAATTGTATACAAAACACAGAAAATCAGACCTATTCGTTATTTCATTTATCTCCGAAATCGGAAAAACATTTAAATTTATTTCCAGGAAATACTAACAGCAATTCGATTTCATTTACGCCGCTCTCGATATCGATGAAAAAGGAAACTGAAAAAAGGCATCGACACAGGCCGCTAGCCCTATCGCCAGCCAGTCGGATGGTAACAGTTTGCAGAACGGCTGATTGCTTTGATAATCGCCGCCTGAGACGTTACTAATGACGCAAGAACATTGTCTCGACAACCTCCGCAACAACGGCTGGCTACTACAAGATACATTATTACTACAATTGTTTCAGACATTGCAACAACTGTTTCTAAATAAATTAGCTAAATTATTCGAACACAGCCTTGAAGTTTTCAGTGTTCTCAACTAGTTATAATGCAGTTAGTTAACTGTGACCATTTCTCTGTTAAACCGCCATAAATCAGAATTTTATGTTAGCTTTGGCCTCTAAAGAATTCAGGCCGGCTAGAAAATAAAATTATTTTTAATGGCACCTTGAACTCATCGGTCATACCTACCTACTACAATTGTTACATTAACAGAAACAGTAATGTTTATTTTAATATGTAAATGGTTTGTTTCTGCTCACTTTACAGGTGTCCTGGGATAGATAGGACTAGACAGATGATAACTACTACACAGTTACTGCACAGATCTACTGTATCGAACGAGTTAGATGCGATCTGATGGAAAAAGACAGCAGCTTTCAGCTAATTGGGTGACATCTGTGCTGATTAAATCATCGCTCCTCAAAATAAGTAGTTTATCCATTAATTATTTGAATAAATAAAATAGTGAGACTTCAATTGACATTTTATTTCTTATATTTTTGAACAACAGAAATTCCTTGTCTGAAAATTTCGTAAAAGCTTTCCGAAGTGACTACCTGCATAGAGTGGGTAATATATTGAATTGTGACCAACGTCTAGTAGTTACACCCACACAATGCAAAATAAGTTAGCATTGAAATTCAGTTGTGAAGCGGCGACAGCGTGAACTACTAGCTAAACTACATTTGCCAACTCAGTAACACGAGCAATCGAAAAATAGAAAGTTCTACTTGCTGGCTAGGATCGAGACTAACTGAGTAACTGGCATTCTTCACAAACTTTAGGTGAGACTTGCTTCTCCGAGAAATTTATTCAGTTTGGTTTGTTTACCCAATCCTATTGTTCCTAGAAAAACCTCACCCGGAACCGTCGGATTTACTCTGTGTTAAATGTCGCAGAAAAATTTATTCATACAACTCATTGTCAGTTCAGAGCAAGTTTTCAGAATCTAAACTCCGGACTTTAAATAATAGTTCGTTTGCACCACTTCCATGATATCTGTGTCGTCCAATGGAATTAAGCTCAAATTGAATAAAGAGGTCCGTAGACAATATTTGGCCACAATTTAAACACAATGAAAATATTTATATTCATAAACAGTATGATACTGTATAAAGTTCCACATATTCAAAGAACGAGCAATGATTTTGAGAAATTCTTTCAATGAACTAAAATTATGCTCAAACCCAATTTCGACCAAACATAAACTTAACAAAGAAAAACAAAATTAACAAACCACACAGTATAATCGATAAATCCGCTATAAAACTTGTCAGATTTATTTGCGAAACAAAAGTGAACATTTCTGTCCCGCCAGTACAATATTCGGAATGTTTGATTTTCAAACCGAAACAATATCTTTGAGTCGTTTCAAGCGGTACATTTGGAAGTGGCACTTAGCGCAACGGAATAAACTGTTGGCGGAGTCGTGTAAACACGGAAATTCCATCCTGCAGGCAGTTTACACGCCCGAGGTCATTCAAGTTTCATTACCAATAGCTCCGGGCTCATAACTTATTCAGTTAGGGGCCGCAGGTAACGTGCTTTAACATTCAATTTGCTGCCAGAAGAAACGTTATGGTCGGTAAACGTCGCGGGAGACGCCACAATGTCATTGTACGTGCTGCGCCCGTTTGTGGTAACGAACCAAGCTTGTTACAGAATATTTGAGTTATTTCAAATAAATACAATATTACAATATATAACAGGCTTCAATTACTTTTAAAAACAATTATAAAATGGCATCAAAAAACTCCTCATCGCTGCCCACCGGGAGTGTACCCAAGAGGCTGGCAGCATTGCCACGTTGGATGGCAATGCTTAATTTTTGACCAAAATAAAAACCAGCCTTTGGGTCACTTGAAGTGTCAGCAAGTCGCTTTGCCAGATCTTTAAAAAGGGGATGAGCACTTGGACCCCACGGCCCGAGGGTTTCAACCCCAAACGGCTCAAAGGTATATATTGTGTGCCATTTTATAATTGTTTTTAGCTGTTGTATATATGTATAAATAAGTTTATTTTTATGTAAATATATACCATTAATTAAATCTTTTAAATAAATTCCGATATTAGGTACTCTGAATATCATTTGCTTTTTGACTCATAAAACCTCTTGTAAGTTAACGAGCCATCTAAAAGGCACTCCTTGTTCCAATAAGTACTTCGCCCAAATTCCGATCGGCTTATTGCTTGTAGGTGTAGTTTTATGGCAAACATTGTAACTGCTATATAAACACACACCTTCAAGAGAGTTACGTCCACCCACAACACTTAGGTAATAAAACCAAGAAAGTAGTTTTAAGGAAGCCCGCGACAGCCATTGCAGCCCCATATTACCCGCTGCAAAACCCTCCTTATTACACGAGACAAACAAGTTATTCGTTTCAAATTGAAAACTTTCCACCCCACTAGCCATGTTGGGGCTGTGGCCCATAAATTCCCGCCAATTTTGTTTTATTTCGCGATGCAGGCACGGTAATAAAAGTAAGCTGGACGTGAGACAAAGCCTCTAGCCGGGATTACGCGGCCATCGCAATGGATCACTGCAGCCCGTGATATGGTGTCTAAACAACGACACCTGACTAAGTGAACACGCCCACGTCATTTGCCAATGTGAATACAAAAGGGCTTTATGATACGACCGACAGGCTTGTTCCCGAAAAAGAAATCCCTCTTAAAACTCGTCGCACTTTGAAAAACATATCCATAAAACTATACTCCAAGTTTACGGCCGAATACATAAAAATATGTACCTTAACCTCGGCTCGGCGAAATTTGGCTAGAGAACACTTTTTTGTAAGCAAATAAAATCCCGTTGGTACCTTCATACTTTCGAAGAGCTAATATTAAAGGAATCTAAGAACGAACTGAGTGAAATATCAATAAAATATATCCGATAACATTGGAGACTAAATGTTTGGACGACAATAGTGTATTCGACGTGTACGTTTAGGCAGGTGCATACTTCTGGAGTTCCTCCAATCTCATCTGTTGTTGTTGGCAATGCACCGAACGGTCGCATGTGCGATCTTTACTTCATGCTCATTGTTGCGTTCTTTTCTATATGAAACGTGTCGTGTAAGCACGAATTTAAACTAAGTCAACAAATGTTCGTGTTTTATTTTAAAACATTCCTTTTTATTTGAGACTTGAAAATTCCACTACTCGAGGATCGAAGGTTATTTTCGACCAGTACTAAAGTAGTTTTTCTGTCTGGCGAAAAGAACACGAATAAAAAACTACAAAGTTTTATAACGCAACAAATACCACAGCCTTTAATGAAGTGTGTCCGCTCGTACCACAAGCTACGCTTTAAGAAGTGCCAGGTGAAAGCAAGCTCTTTTTATAGCGACTAAAATAAAATCGCCACGCGTGAGTAAGGAGAGGTCCCAATGGATGCAACCACAACAAGACACTAGAAACAGGAAAACATTCCGTATGTCCAAGCTATAAAGTCGGCATTCACTCTTACCTCGAGCTGTCTGTGAACAAAACAATGCCTGGTTTACGGATAGGATTGCAAACAGTTGCTGTGTCCAACGGTTATGATCCGTCGTTTCAGCAACACGCCAAATTTGGTCCCGTCATAAAAATAAAAAGTAAAGTAGTCTGGATAACACATGCTCTGAAGATTATCTATACAACACACAGTGCCAGGTCTTGAATAATTCAGAGTACAGTTATGTGCAAAAATGAAATATCAAAATGAAGTGCTTCTAAACATGTCGGAACAGAAAATAATATTGTTCCTCTAGAAATCAATATGAGCTACAAAACAACACGTAAAACAATAAACCCTGAAATAGTTAATGTGCCAAGAAGGAGCGTGGGAGCCAATTAATTTTTGCTGAGACCTCGGTTTATGTTTTCCCGGATAAATAAGGAGATTTAGCGGCGACGCCCAGAGCCGCCTCATAAAATGGCTTGCTCGTAACCGGCCGTGACCAGTCCCCTAACTAACGATTCTCGATAATGTTACAATAAGTCTGGATTCTGTACTCTGCTCCGGAATCAATACAAATAACAACAACAATTTAACTGCGAAGGTAATTTTAAATTTAACTTTAATGGCGTTGGTTTAAGAAAGAGAGCAGACATTAAAGCGCTATGAAGCATACGACTGATATAAAATTAATATTAAAACTTCCAAATATTTCTTCATGACTCCGTATAAAAGTTTTTCAATATAAAAATCATAAACAAAGTTACGACTGACGGTACATTTGATGGTGCATGAAATTGCAGCGAACACACAAGAGTCATTCGAATGCATTTTATTTTCGTAGAGTAGGCGAGGAGGCCGGGCGATGACTAAATAATGACCAGGATAACGCAGTTTTATTGCCGCCTCCGTGTTGCGAATATATAAATGAACCCTCGAGGGAGTGTTAAAGACGCCGCCAAAGAACTCCTGTCGAAACAAGTCGGGCTCAGAGAAATGGCGCACTAAACCACCCCATCCGCTCAGACGTCATTTTGCTCTTTGTACGAAACTGCTGTTTGGAACACAAAAAAATAATAAGAATTGTATATTTGTACCAACGAGCCAATTTTCAGCACCAATCGGTGTTGGCTAAATAAACTTTGTTCATAAATTGTACTGTCTTCTGTTTATTGTATTTCAGATACACGTGATGTAAGAAGTTTAAATATTTATTTATTGGCTCTTATTTCCAATTGAGATCCATTTGTTTTCTGCATTAAATATCTTCCTACGTTAAAAGTCAACGCTTTTATATATTTTTTTTTATGTATTAATTAACACACTTAAACATCAAACCATGGTAAAAACTAGTGAAAACAAGGAAACAAATAGCAAGTGAGTACAAAATTAGTTTATTTTATGTATTTAATTATGCCAGTTGTGTTCACGGCTCCAGTTCAAATTGTGATTTCACGGTGTTAAAATATTAAAACTTTAATTGTATTCGGGCGCCCGACTCCATAGCCGTAAAGAAGTCGAGAGGCGCTCCGTTGATACACTATTAATGCAATTGTTCGAAAACAGCGCGGGGCAATAAAATTTAGCCTTCAGGTAGAATATTCCGCCCCACTTCGCAGCCGTAGCCATAATTTTTCGCATTGCGGATTTCAGGTAAATATATTTCATTACTCCATTTTACGACTAATGAGATTGTTTTAAAGAGCTACAGATTGCATCAAGTATTGCAATTATTTATTTAATTAAGAAACAGGAAAATTTATATAATTAGCTATTATAGTGAAGTCCTTTTTCAGGATGTTTTTTTTTTTTTACTTTATGCTTTTGTATGGAACATCAGTTCTATCATAGTGTTTAAATAAAGGAAAAAATAATAGACCCTTGAAAATGTGAACCCTTGTGCGATTTTTTTCGAAACAGAGAAGATTCATGCGAGGTACGCTGGTTAAATATGTCCCTGTTGAAATAGTAGGAGCAATGAACTGCACTGCGCGCTCATTTGTTTTGCATGAACTACTACCTGCCTGTGTATATACTCTCTGCCAGAGGTAGTAGCTGAACTGCACTCCATTTTCTTCACATCTTCGTTACCTTTCACCTTGCCAGTCTAAACTTTACTAGGACCATTCATTATTGATGGAACTTTTAGAATCTTAAATATATGTAGATTATCATTATTTTACTTTATTTTAGAGTAATTTGCTTTGTGTTTACTGCAAACAGTTTTTGTATTCAACATAGAAAGTGACTTCATGACTAAAATTACAGTGAAGAAAGCCTAAAAAAAATACCCATGTAAATATATATCTGGATATCGATGATGCAACATCCCACGCTAAAATGTTAGGTATGTGAAAAATATGCAGCTATTCCTAGAAAATATTTTCCTATTGGATAGGTGTTTTTTCTATTTTTATGTCGAGTCAAAGCTTCAGATTTATCTAGTTCGATTTTCAAATGAAAATATGTGTGTTATGTAAATAATTTGTTTGTGTGTTTCTCTTTTGTTTGTAAAAAACAAAGACGAATTTTTGATTAGTATCCCAATGTTACAGTCGGTCAATTGAATAATACTTATTAGCTTCTTCTATTGCTATATTTTTATATTAAAAGGTTTTTTTCAATATTTCCTATATCTGTGAAAATTATGGATTTTTATCGTTTACATACCTTGAATAATAAAATCCAATATGCTTGCTTCTTCCTCAAATAACATTCTACAATTTCCTCAAATTTACAATTTGGTGTCGACTGTAAATCCTTGTAAGCCACTCGTGACTAGAACGTAATAATAAAAGGTAGTAACACCCATTAATGTCCACAGAAGCATTCCACTTGACATTATCAGGAAACAAAAGATATTTAAAATGTCAGTTTCAGAGAACACCACAGGACACCAGTGTCCGGACATTGTACTCATAATTAATTAGTAGTACTATCATTTGACCATAAGTTGACATTCCGAATACTTAATACCCTTCATTTTATGTATGCTCGTATTTATTTTAAATGTGTATTAGAATAGAGTATTTGTTTACCTATTCAAGGGTCATTTAAAATTAAATAATCACAAACAGATTCTGGAAATAATAATTTTATTTAATATTTGTGTAATTAAATTAAAATTTACATTAACTTTACATTGGACGATATAGGTACATTTATTTATTGATACAATAATACTTATTTACAAAAAAGGATAACACTAAATAACACTGTAACGATATACGTCCCATAAAATAATGACTGAAATTACCATAATAACATAAAGTATAATACATTTTCGAATAACGTTTTATCACATTTCTCGTACATATCGTAAAATTTCTATTGCTTTGGCTATATCTTATTTATATCCTGCAAGAGTTCTGCTCTCGTTTGCTGTTTTCAATAAATCTTAAGTAACAATTTTAGAACGTTTATTTCTATATCCGTAAAATCTTTCTTTGGATTTATCTACTACACTATAATATTAAGTTTTACTCCTGTACTCTTTAAAATTAACTTTGCGGAATTCTTTACTACTATTTTCAAGAAAACTTACTCGAACATTACAAACACAGTTCTATTTTCTTTGTTATTTGCGTTAAAACTACTTTACCTAGGCATATTATCGTATCATACAAAAGCTGGTTTAGTTTTAATCTATAAATTACTAAACTGTGATAATTTACAATCTCGAGTACAAGAATTCAATGGTATCTGTATCAGTCCATCAGAACTTTGCAAATATTTTCAAAAAAATTCTGACAATATTTTTATCACTCCATCAAAATTTGTTCGTATATTTTTGAGCTACGTCTCCACATTTATACACACACTGTTCCCTTCGTGTCTGTCGGGAGGTAATTCTTGTGCCTCTGCAGGAAAGTCAGGTGAATCATAGTTGTATTATCGGGTGGAACTCATTCACAGTACCAAGTTGTTCTTCGTACTTTCTTGTCTACCAGCCCTAGTCTCTTCACTTCACCTGGGACTCCACGCAGAGAATTATCTGGAAGGAACAAATTGACAGTCAAGCACCAATAGGAGAAACACCATGAGAAATAAGAACAGGCACAAGAGTTAACTGAACAAATGAGTAAGCTTGATAGCTACCACCACGGAACAAATATTTCACCACATCCACATTAGACTACAAACAATATTGATGAAGACTTTTCCGCAAAAGTATTAGTATAGATATTTTACCTCACAAAAGCGGGTGAGCTATACATGTGTGTGTAAATGCGCTTAAGCACACAAACACAATATGCATGTACGTTTACACAAAGAAGTACCTATGGTTCACCCGCTTTCGTAAGATAAAACATGTAAGTATACCTATATTTGTCAATTTTTTATCAAAGCTCGAAGGTAAGTCTGCAAAAGCTATTTTCTAGCCAATTCTAGGGCTATAACTAATTGTAGCCGATCGCTTAGGCCGTGCAATAATTCTAGAAACGTCGGATTGAGGCCTAGAGTTCACGATTGAGATAAAATGCCTGATAAGATGTCCGGTATTCTGGATCTCTATTACCTGGATATAACGAAAATGGTCTATTTGCTTTACGAAAAGAGGAATTTAGATTTCTGCTTTGGCCAAATATAGTCAGCGTGTTAATCAAACATAATTTGTTTTTATCAGGCATTCCTATTGTGTGTCAATATTCTTATTGAATGGTTCTTGTCATGCGCAACAAAAATCTATGGAGTGGCATGCATGCTTGACCTTTGATAGCTGTTTATAACTGACTCCGTCGAAACACAGAGCACTTCTGCACTTTGAGAAAATACTTTATTTATATATAGTTTCCCGTCAATCCACCAAAGCGAAGACAAGGAAAACGAAAGCTGAACAGATATTAGGTATAATGTTTGGAAGCGTGCCTAAACTTTACTGACCTACAAAGCAATTCATTGGTGCAACTTCACGACAACGAAACCATCTAAGAGACCTGCAGCAGAGATGGTTCTCAGTGTGAGTGGTGACATACAGTGTTATTTACAACATTAACAGTGCAATATCCTATGAAAAGTACCTACAAAATGTTCCAATGTTTTGATGAGAACAATTCCCATAATAATGACACAATTATTGAAGTCACAACAATCTCACGCGCAGTTTATCGTACCTAGGAACTTACTCCCATGCAAAACTATGCAACACGTCGAATATATTAACTGGATAAGCTGGGTAACAGATATCTAGTGTCCTATTAATCCATCCTTGATTGCTAATTATTGGCCCTGATAGTCCTGACACACTTAGGTGTTGCGGTAAACAATGCCTTGTGTGTGCTGTCATAGTGACAGTGACATAACGTGTATCCCTTAGTGAATAAGGATCCCTCATAGAAACAATATGGCCATGTCCATCTGTCTCCTTGCCGACAGTCTGTCAGTCCGTTCCAGACTTTTTAGGACCAGAGGAATATATGCGATACAAAATATTTGAACAGGTCAAAAATAACGTGGTTCTGTGAAGATGTCTCATTTTTACAAGTCTTGAATAGAAATGGGCTCATTAACTTTGTGCTGTTAAAAGTCCGATGTGCAAAAGTCGTTTCTAGACTGGTTTGAATGTTGAAAGGCGTGGTGTATTAGGTATACTAACATTTATCATCATTCCGCTCTGATTCCGCTGACTCTTCGCTGTTCATGGACACCATCGATATTCTTTTGTTTCGCTGCTGCAGAAGAAGTTCTGGAAAATAGAAATAACACTCGTATTAAAAATTGTTGATTGAACAGGTGATATTTAAAAAAGGTAGGTATAATTAATATCCTATCCTAGCCTAAAATTATCAATTCATCATCCTCCGAGCCTTTTTCCCAACTATGTTGGGGTCGGCTTCCAGTCTAACGGTCGGATTCAGCTAAGTACCAGTGCTTTACAAGAAGCGACTGCCTATCTGACCTCCTCAACCCAGTTACCCGGACAACCCGATACCCCTTGGTTAGACTGGTGTCAGACTTACTGGCTTCTGACTACCCGTAACGACTGCCAAGGATGTTCAATGACAGCCGGGACCTACAGTTTAACGTATCATCCGAAACACAGTCATTGGTCGAAAATTATCAATTACAGTCAAATAAATATTAGACAAGTCAAATAACGGGACAAAACATTAGAATTTACGACGACAACGTTTATAAAATTTTGTTTCAAACTTCCTCCAATGAGACACAAATGACATCTCGTTTGTCAAAACAAAGCTAAAGCGATGGTCGCCGTTTAAATAATTTTCATGAATCTTATTCAAATAACTTCTCTTCATCGGTTCGAAATAATAAAAATAGATATTTAATAATGGCGTCCATGGCCGATTTCGGCCTCGGCGGCTGTTCTCATTTAAGGAGATCAGCCAGCTGCGCAGGACATATTATAGTGCACAAGCATTTGCGCAGACACAGTCGCACTCCCTATTTCACTCTCATAACCCGATGGCACGGCAATCCGACACGACCGGAAAGAGATCAGGCGCAGGACCGACATTTACGTGCTCTCCGATGCACGGGTGAATCAATCACCAATTTCCAGACTACGGGCTGCTTTGTGAAAGTTTAAGAAAACCCATAAAGCGATTTCGGCCCGACCCGGGAATCGAACCCGAGACCTCGAGCACAGCAGCCACGCTTGCAACCACTGGACCAACGAGGCAGTCAAATAGATATTTAAGGAATGAATGTCGACGAAACAGAACAGGGCCATTTATACACGATGGACATTATACGTACCTACATAAGTACATTATTATATTATTATCTACTAACCACAAGCAATAGATTACACGTCGAAGGCATATCTCAGATAATAATTTATTGGTATGTCATAAATTTCTAAATGGTGTAAATATATTATTTACCTCGTTAACGAAGCGGGTTATCAAGCTTAATATGATAATAATTTGAGTCATAATTAAACCATTCAGAAGATATTATACATTCCCTTAGTGACCAACTTCGCCAGTTCACAGAAAGGAAAAATTAATAATACCTTCTTAATTATAGACTTTAGACTGTCTTATAACACGTGGCCCCTTAGACCACTATTGGCTTATTAATAGGATTTAAAAGTGGCCTCAACTGTCTATAAAATATCAGGGCATTGCCCTAACACTCGACCAAGAAATAAACATATAAAACTTGAATTAGTAGGTATCTTTTGACCACAGAACAACAAGAAACTCAGCTCAACTCATTCAGCTATCATGTGGTCAGAAATGAGAAATCGATAACAATTCTTTTCCAATAATTTCGTTCCGGATCTACCATGATTACGCATCATATTCGTATGTTATCATCATCATCCTCCTGCCCTTATCCCAATTTCATTTTAGTTTGCGCAAAATTCTTCTTCTATATTCTTCCACCAGCCGTCATCTCACAGAAACATTCTTTATTGTCGACTTCCACATATTCCATTCATCGTTTCTTTAATCCATCCACATTCAAGCTCAATAATAATGATGTCGATACATTAGTGACAATTTCAGATTGATTATAAAGTACCTACGAGTACTATCACCGACACACCTGCCTGAGTTAGCGATACTGATAACAGTGCAGATAAACCTGACGATTCCATGAAACCATTTACAGCACATTCAGTATATAATGATAGTTACACCAGTGACAATACTCCGTCAATAGATATTGGTTAAGAATTGCTAATCGTCTGAATTGACGCCATTGATGAGTCGATGATCCACCTACTTTAATATACCTACAGCAATCATGGGTGAAGAATTAAAGTTTTTTTTTTGATAACTGCCATATCAACTAATGAGTGTCAGTTGATATAAGCATTTATTTATGATGTAGTTTGAAGTTGTAGTTTCATATTATTTAACGCAACGCAATTAGGTATAGAAACGCGAAACCATTATATCGATCAAATATATTATGTATTAAATAAGCAAGACAGAAATCTAGAAAACAATATGGTATCTAATTATGTACGCTGTGCACTATAATCTTTCCATAATGTAGTTAGTCATTCAATAGAATTTTAAAACTGTCGCAGTATCGGTAGTTAATGCGCGAACAAAGTATCCACCACGAACTGTGAGAACCGATATTGTTGTTAAACCAAAATTCAATAATAGCGGACATCGGCCGGCAGCGGCAGCTCAAACTACGTTATCATACAATAAACTGAACTGTTCAACAATAATAGAACTCTATCGAACGCCCGTCACCTCCGCCGATAGTTTAGATAATGTTCACGTAATGACGCAAAATGAACTCCGACAATAAAACGCCACTGTCTCGGTCACAACATACATGATCCGCATATACATCAGGTCGGCTGCTCCGACTCAATGCTAGATCGCAATAGACAAAAGCCCATTGTGCATCTGAGGAAATAGCAATTGTCGCTAAATAGCTCCGAGTAACAAAGAAACGCGTTACCTGAAAGATTTAAACACCAGTTTACGCTTATCGGTGTAATCTCAGCGAGAAATGTGGCATTGTAACAGCGAGAGTTCAAAACGATCGTACTTTCGTCGCAGCATTCCCTTGTGATACTCCTATCTAATTATCCGTAAGGAAAGGTTGCTCAAGTCAGATAATACAGACGTTCTTCAAAGAGGAATAAAGAATACCAAGATAAGGATCGTAGGAACGTGTGAAACGTGTTGTTAAGTGTACAACCGATACTTAATTTTGTTTTGCGCAAACGTGCAAACAGAGCGATCGTTGCATATTCGTTTGCATTTACAAAACAACGGCGGCGTCAAAGAAAAACGTCGAGTTCCTGGCGTTCCCACAGACGAGACGCAACACACTGCACATGCAACTTGCCAACGAGTGTCCAATAAAAAACTGTGTCGTCGACCCCGCGTGCGTCAGCCTGTGATAAAGAGCCCTGCTCCTTCCGTCACGTATAATACGGGGAGCAGATGACGATCAATTAAAAAGTTTGTTCGCATTAACTATGCGGGAATTAGTTTGGTCTGGTGTGCGTGCCACATGGACTCAAAGAAAGTCTTTGTGAGAAATGGCCTCTTGCTGTTAATGTTACAATCTTCTTTTATTTATCTAATGGCTGACTGTTTAGTAGTCATGATGACAAGTAGATGTGTATAATCAATCGATTCAATACAAGATATATAAATGTTCTATCAATTGATATTAGACTTATGTTTAAACATCATGTGGAATTACGATGTACCCGATGAAGAGTCGGGTTGTCGAACTAATAAAAATAACCTACCTTGGTCATTAATTTAGATCTACTTTTTATAACCAATAACTGTGGTAGATAAAAATATTTTCTACTGATTGAAGCGTGTGATGTGAATGATCATACACAAAACAACAAAACGATCATACGCAACGGTGATATAAGTCCATCGAGTTAGGACGGACTCGCTTTGTCACACCCTGGTGCGTTGCATAACGCTACACTCATCATTGCAAAGTTTACTATTGAACGTGTTTTGTTTTCGCGACAATCTTCTATAGTTTACAATAAGGAACTACAGAGACAACTACAATATTTACGAGTAGTCGTAAACACATCATGACGAAACCAAAGAAAATAAACTACGCTAGTGCATTTTCATACCAAACAACGTAGTGTAATCAGACATAAATATAATTTGAATGTTATTGCTCATCACACAATAGCGGGTGCTTAAAATTGCATCATTAGTCAGTGCATTGTTTCAGCGCTGCGCCCTTATCAACGTGCGCTGATATTGATGTTCGTGTATCGTTGCTAATCGACGAACAACATCTACATTTTAACCAATGCTGATAAATTGCCCCAAAACAATGCCACGCTATCTAGATGGCTACGATATTTCAGCCATATTGTTGTAAGTGTTGATACAATAAAGTACGGCCTAGTTTTGCGGTACTTGATCGCATGAGCCTCGGTGCATTTATTTCTATAACAACCTTCATACGTGAACCTCAGAGCGGGGGGTAAAGCTATACCATGGATCCATGACCAGTTCAACTAATGGTAACTGGTCGTGCACTTGCAATACAAACACAACCAGTTCTTTCATTCATGTTGTGCCGAGGTTATAATATCCAAGCGAAACCAGATTCACACAGTATGCCTTATAATGTTATGAGTGCAACGACGTTTGCCGCTGGGTGTTTCACTGGTTCGAGAACACCCAGATACTTATATTAATGTCTAAGTCTATTGGATCCCCTTAAATTAATTTGTATCCAATAAGTATATCCTAAATTGTCACTGCTTTTATAGTAGCTGGTGTTGTATTAACAAAATCATTGAAACTATTATAAAGATTAGAAGTAATGAAAGTTATTACCTTTCTTCTGCATAGCTTGCTCCCACAGCAGCGAGGTGATACCCTCGACCCACGCGTTCCGTATCGCCGGGTCGTGCGTCTCCAACTTGTATGACTTCAAGTTCCGCTTCTTGTACCAGATCGTGAACTTGTGCTGATCATGCTCCTTGGCCGTTATGCCCAAGTCGTCCACCGGTATGTCGTCCTTGTATATAAAGTACTCCACTCTGGGTTGCTGGAAAATATCAAAAGGATCTTTTAGTATATTAGATAAGTAAGTAATTAATTCTTGACTCATAGTTACCTACTTAATTAGGTTTGTCTTTAAGCCCAAATAAAATGTGATCATTAACAGACCACTACCACTACACTAAAAATTAATAGCCAACATAAAAGCAAATAGGGTATGAAAAACACAAAAGGACATCGAAATTGGAATTCTCACAGCCCAGGCTGCATAAATATTTTATTTTCAATCTCGTTTTATTCGAATTCAAACTAATATCAAGATCAGAATATCAATGTCAAGTTTGTTTTCATATAAAATGTAAATCGGAGTCATTGGTTCGTTGGACAAAAGGTCACATTAGCTTTGGTTGAATTTAGCGATATCAAGTATTTATGGCTATATTTGTGTGATGCGTACAATGGGACGGTCTCCCAGTATTACGTATTTCCTGTGCCGTCAAACAGCTGAAATCGACGATGCGTGGTAAATTAGTCGTTCCGTAGCATTGGCAAGGTCATTTAACTCTCACCACTACAATCGCTATTGTGTACAAACTTTACAAAAATATCTTCATACTATTTGTTTTTGCGCGTCCAATGTACACTTTTGTTTCAGAGTCGTCAGCAAGTCCATGACAATGACCGCATAGGTACTCATTCATAATGTCATGGTCTTGTAACACGCGTTATACTAGAATTTAGTAGAGAATCTCAGCTTTGTTTAACGCTCTTTCGACGCAGAGATAAGTCTAAAATATTTAAGTAGTTGCTCAGAATACAATCCTTTGTTATGTTAACTTGAAGACACTCGACGATGATACAAACTTGTGAGTACCAAAACTATGAAGCAGTACGCGAAATGTGAATGATGGAATACAGATAATTCCGTCGGCGACGACGCCACTGCGTCGCGTCTGCGTAATAAACACTTCGCAACTTCCGACGCACAATATCTCATTATGATGCAAGTTAAGTGGCAGTGAATGGTACCAAATTAAAAGAAGAAAGAAAAAAATAACTGCTTGTAAAACAGACTGAAACGAGCAATTGTGAATGTAAACCTCTTTAGTTTTCGTCTTGAAATTCGCCGCGTTCGAGTCAATATTCGGCGAGTCATCTTTCTTTCAAACGTCACACCTTGACTGATTTCTAAACGGCTTCAAAGGCGTCTTGGGTTAAGTTGAAGTATTGAATAAAGCGCTTTCAACGTTAGTGTAAAGGAATTTGATTCTGCCAATACTTGAATTTATTGTTTTAGCGAATCTCGACGAAAATATCTTAAAAAGCGCTGTTTTATAATACGTATCGTTATATAGCTACTTACCTTCTGTTTAGCTCTATGTCTTGTCATTATCTATGGAGTTTCATTTTCTCATAATAAGCACTTATAGCAAAACTTACAAGAAATAAAGACGTCAATAGGCAATCTAGAAATCAAAGGTTAATTCCCTTTATCTTCGATGGAGCGGATACTACAATACGACTTAGTCTTAGTCATTACGATATGGAAATAAATATGTACTTAGTCACACCCTCCGTTTGCCGCAAAACCACAGAGAAATGAAAAAAGCGATTGAAAAGCAAATAAAATATCTGAAACGGTACAAAATACAGTTCGTCATGAAATAGCTACCTTATCATATCAGTGGACAGTGGGCAGACTGGAGTAATTATAATAATTTTATTGTTACATTGATAAACCGTGACTCATAAATTATGATTCATCCGAACTTTGTTTTATTTGATCTAAATATTATTTAATTTATCTATTATATATACCGAGAAATAATTATTCTGCAAACTCGTGTTATTTTTAACATTCATACAAATTAATACTTAATGTGTTATTTTGTCTGTTAGTAACCTAATCAGGGTCAATATTCAATCAATATTTTTTAAATACGATTGTTGATTCAATGAGAGTACCGTCCATTGTAGTTCTCATAACAAGGTTTATGTAATTATCCTTATATCAAAGGAATATCGCTTCATTGTTGTCAATTGACTGAATCTAATATCAATATTGATTCTATCAATAATGATTTGTTTTTAGAACTACTTCAAGGTTACTTAATTTCAAATCTTAATTCTTTGACAACTAGTACTAAAGTTTCTACTAAGTAGTAGAAAGTGTACCTACCTACCTCTATCCATTTCTTGCAAAAATCATAGTTCGAGTAAAAACCTATTAAATAATTGATTTTCTTTCATTTTTTTTTTTTTTTTTTTTTTTTTTTGGTATGGCATCTCGCAGTTCAGCCTAGGAGGCCGTGTACTGCTTAACCGGACTTTTCCCTGTGGATGCCTAGAATTTAAGGCCTCCAGCCAGGGGCGTAAACAACTTATAAACTAAGCGACTGCGCTAAGGGTACCCCCTATGGGGTCGAACCTCGGCTTAGGGCGTCGCTGGGGAGGCAGCAAGAGGACAGGCTGGATCATATGATCATTATTATTAAATGGGGAATTTAAAGCTACTGGCTCAGCTCGCGGGCTGGCTCGATGAGCAAGGGTCGGGAGGACAGAGAACGGGACGTCGCGGCGGACCTCGGCGGCGAGGTTTGTACGAACGCGGTTTGTGTTTGTGTAGGGTGCTAGTGAGTTTACTACTCTCTTGGAGGACAGTTATCTCATCGTCAGGTTCTAGAAGGGCATGCCTAGGGCGGCGAATCCTACTGATGCGGGAGGGAGTATAATTACTGGCTGACACGATAAGTGAGTTATCGTGTTTCTCAGCGCGTTCGAAGTACCGTATGGCGGCACGCTTCATATACTGGCGGATGGTAGGGATTTTTAAGTCGAGATGAAGAATCTCATTTCGAACATAATAGGGAGCTCCTGTGATTTTCCGTAAAGCACGGTTTTGAAGGGCCTGCATTCTGTGAAGGCGGCGATGGCTTGCCTGTGCGAACACAGGGCAAGCATACATCATGATGGGGCGTATGCACGATACGTAGAGGCGTAACTTGCATTTAAGAGATAATTTGCTCTTTGAATTGAGCAAGAAGTGCAATCTACCGTACACAAAGGCTGCTCTAGAGCGCACCTTATTTATGTGCTCGGCGAATGAGAGGCGCTGGTCTAAGATTACACCTAGATATTTGGCATGCTCCTTCCAAGGAATCGGCCTACCAAACATGGTAACTGACGGGGGCGCGGGAGGAAGCCTGCGGCGAGGGCTCGAAAAGAGTATGGCCTGGCTTTTGTCGGGGTGGAGTTCGATTCTCCATAGCCTAGTCCAGACACCTAGGGTGTTGCAATAGGCTTGAAGATGTCTCACTATGGCGGCTGGGCTGCGGCCTGAGCAGTAGATTGCCGTGTCGTCGGCGAATAGGGCGATTTTCTTTCATCATTCCACTACCTATATAAAGTATAAAAGCGTTATATAATAATCTCAGTTGTAAGCAAACATTATTTGTTTGCCAAAAATATAGGTCAAGTATGATTAACTCGGAACCTTTAGATAACTTACTACATTCAGACATAAATTGCTTATAGTTTTGTTATTACGAATTTACTTACGTCTAGAATTCTACCAACATTTTATATCAAACATCGACATACAAAAAAAGGAAACCTTTGAAAAACAAAGCAAACAACTCATGAAAACTAAAACTACACGTAAATAATATCGGAATAAATTCAATTGAAAACATCTAAAACTTTCCCGTTGATATGAGAAAAAAACAGCATTATCAATTTTATTTGGAAACTGTTGTTTTGAAACTAAGTTTTTGTCTGCAGCAGTCGATTGTTTAATCTGAAATCCAATCGCTAGTGCAATTGACGTTGCACAACGAATGCGTGGAGAACTGAGTGCATTGCTAATTACTCGTAACTGTACTTTGTTTGTTTACTGATAATTTGAGTGTCACTATCCGGAAGGTGTATTCATATATGACATCACATCGCGTATTTACTTTAAAGGATTGACAAAATATTGACATTGTTATCGAAAAACCGTTTTTATTTCGACGTTTTGTTACAATTTAAACTAACTATGCTAAACTACAATGAAGTTCTAACATTATATTGAGCATAATTTTCACACACGACGTTTATTAATTAGCATATACGTCCATCAGAAGTCTATATCGTAATTTACGACGCCTGCAAAGTTTTCTCTAGACAAGACTGTCCATCAATAACGCTAGACGTCTTTTCTAGCACAAAGCCTAGCAATATTATGAAATGAATTAACCACTTAATTACTTAACTCAAAATTGACCTATTGGTAAGTATTAATTGATTCCTTGTAGAGCAATTTTAATGTTGTCACATTTACATAACCGTTAAGGCTAATTACCTTGGTATTTATTGTAGGTACAATACGTTTTCAGACTGAGCCTTATTTCTGGGATTTTGTTATAATTAAGAAGCTTTTATTTAAGGTTATATCATAATATGTAATAATTAAGCCATTACTTAAACTTATAAATGTTGGGCTGTCGCTACTCTAATGACTTTTGTTCTGACGTAGGTACCTACCCACAGAATATCAGGTAAATAAACAGTTAAATTATAGTTAAAAAGACTCCATCGTTATCGAAAATAAGATATCATAATTATTATTTATGTCTAAAATCTGTATGCACACAAACGTGGTACGCTCACTTAGAACACAGAATACACTGACCTTTCTATACACAATAGTGATGAGCACGAGTTTGTCGAAGAGGAATATCCTCATTAGCTGTCTGCGACGGCGCGCCGTGTCCATCGCGTAGAACTCGTTCTGGCGGAGCAGCCGGCCCTGGTTCAGCAGGTTCAAATATACCTGCAACAGAGACGATCGATATTGTCCCATTCAAATAAAGCCTTCCCGACGCAAATAGCCTTCGAATGCAACCCATTTGTAACAGATCAATCCTTCCACGGAATAATAGGGTCAACGTCACCAAAATTATCTGCTTAACCAATTTAGTATTCACCATTCCATCAATATTAACTGTTGTAGGCTTAATATAGGACCTATGACGGCATGTTATTTTAACACAGCTAGGTATTATGAATTTGTAATATAATATTATGCCCTCATTTATTTACCTAGTTCATAATGTTATCAGAAAGTAAAAGCGTTTAAATAAAAATAAACTTCAGCCAGTTGTATCTAGCTTATATTTCGTAAAAAATGTCTCAATGATTTTCATTTCATCCAGCGTACTTACATTAAAGATAAGTAGAGATAAAATGCGAGATAATGAACATTGTCCAACGCCTGTGGCAAACAACGTGTGTACCATATGACTAACAAGATTACTGCAGGTACCTATTATTTACTTATATCTTACTATCAACATTTCAGTTATCGACGATAATGATTAACATGCCTCTATTAATAACCCAAGAAATTTTACCTCGTTTAAAACAATGTTTCACTTACCGGACAGTCCGTAATGTTCTCTAGCGCCATGATTTCATCGACGGCTGTCAGAACACATTCAACCATAGTTTTGGCGAGCTTCAAACTTTCCAGCGGAGTTTCATCGCTGTCTGAAGATTCTCCATTGCTGCCGCCAGTCTCGTCACTGTCCACACTCAATTTGGATATCCTCGAGTCAGACTCACATCTCTCATTTTCGTAATTCGTATAAGTTTTCACTAAATCCGCCAAGAACAATTTGTATCTTGGTATCCTCTGCACTGGTTCCAGAAGGTAACTTGAGAGATCTAGCCGATCACCTAATTCTAATTGTATTCCCTGAAACATAAAAATATGAAATAGATCAGTCAAAAAATAATTCGATAGATAGCTATAGATGGTTGTTAAATTATGTTTAGTTAACACTTATAAGTTATAGCCTTTCACCGGCTTTCATGCGTAATTTGGGTCGAATGATATGTGATCGCGATCGAGGTGTGGGATAACTGGAGCAGAATTTCATCCGAACAAGTAGACTGAGAAGGTTCACAGGAGGGAAATGGCGCGCGACAATTATAATAATAAAATACAAACTTTCACTCGACTTAGACTTTTATGTCTCGACGTTTAGCTTTTTGGTCAAAGAAAAAAGTTACATTATGAAAATTCTTGGTTGAAAAATAAGCTTACGATTCTAGAACATTCGCTCGCTTTGCGCTGAGAGAATTAAATTCATCTGTATAATTAATGAGTGTTTATTCGTAACGGAGTATTATTTTTTTAACGTCGGCGGAGTAATGCCTATGAATGTGCAAGTATAACGGTAGCGGCAACAGTTAGGCGGTTGTCTAACATGGTCCGCCGTCCAGCACACCGTACACTGTACAGAAATGAGGAAATAGCGCTGGACGTCCATTGACCATCGTGATGCGTGCATGCGGCGAACCGATAATGCTTCGATCGGTTTTTTACGGTAACACATACCACCTACTCAATAGCTACGGCATACATAAATCATACCGGCCCACAATGTTAAAATTCAAATAACTATGAGTTCATTTTAAAAATATATAATTGTTTATCGTACTTGTGTGTGGGAAGGCTAAAGATTAGAGTTTTTTCATGAACAGGGAAGCCCCATGTAAAACGAAGATAATGTTCATAATATCCTGAAAATATGTGATTCCCCATTCTTTTTGAACAAACAACAAAATAATAAAGAAAAATAACAAAATATTAGACTCACCTGGAAAAACTGTTTATGTTCAAATACTAGTCTCGTCGCTCTCTTATTATTCCTAGAATACATTACGTACATATTGAACCTCTTTTCCTGCAAATAGAAAAAAAAACGTGATCATTGAATAAATCTACTCTTAGCTGCATTGTTTGTATTACATTCGGTTCGATCACGTCACGTACAGTGACCGCTGCCATTATTTTTGATTACCGACTGTACATATTGGTACAGAGAGAAATTCCAGTACTTTCTCCAAAAACAATCGAAGTCTAAAACTATCACAGAGCAAAGGTTAATGTAGCGAGAAGTTGAGTTACTGTGAAGAATTGCTAAACACGTTGATAGATATCGTAAGACCATTAAAATAAGGCCCGTCGTTAGTCAAAGTTGCCGCGTTCTAGTCATTTCTATGAATCAAAACTGTGAAGAAAGAAGATCTTATTACGGCGGTGGAGTGTAAAGGCATAGAATCACGCGCTCCACCAGTCCGTGACACCAATGTTTTTATAATGATTTGCTCCTAATCGGTCATCACGCTGACTATTTACTCTAGTTAGGGGGATAATTATAACAGGGTGACCATTGACGGCGTTTTGCCGGTATAAAAATAGATGGTCATGAAAAATACTAATGTAATCGCATATTGGCGCGTTTAAGCGGATAAGGCAAATTATAACCAAGCTAAAAATATTCATAAAACGAAAACAGGATAATCATTACGATCACCACATGGCGTTTGTATGGCAAAATGGACGTGTAGGTACCTACTTCTTAAAAATTTTGATTTCTTTTGTAGGTATTAGGGATTAAAAGACAAACGACACTTACGAATCTCCTAAAACACTGTCCCAATTTCCTGAGATCATTTTCGCAGTCTCTTAATGCCGGCAGGAACTCTTCAGAGTGAAACCTGAATATCCTTTCGATGTTGCCAAAGATTTCTGGCTCCAGTCCTCTGAAGGTGGGAGACAGTTCGGGTTTCCTCATGTTCGGAATATAGTCTTCGACAACATGCCTTAACCTTTCCACGTAGACGTTTTCTGTATGTACCAGCTCATTCACTCTTTCTGTCAGCCGTCTGTAAACAAAACAATGACGTTACTCAAGGAGTGAGGACTTCGTGGTCAATTATGGCTTTTGTCAACAAACATTTGTTCAAAGTTAAACAGCAACGAAGGGACAATCAATAAAACAATGACTTAATTCAGTATTGACACCCTATTGTTATTATTTTTGTTATCCAACCAACATTCAACTTGATATAGGTATGATACTCTAAACACACATGATTATGGGGATTATAATTCATTCTGTATATAGTGAAGTCCCTGAATGACATTAGATGTTATGTTTTATTTTATTATTTAATCTGCATCCCATTTATTTGTAATCCTGTGTACGACATAGGGTGATAATAAAATGGTATAATCTTTATTCATTGCATAATGTTATGTTTTTGTTATTCAGAAATACCTAAATACTCAACTCGGGCTATGTATTTCCTGTTAATACTAAATTACTACCATAAACAGAGATATTCGTTATCTTTTGTATACTTACAAGCGATGAGTTCAACTCATCATAAATACGGTGTAAGTCTTATCAGATTGTGTAATTTAAATATTCAATACTGTGACTGTACTCTTTAAATAAAAAACTGTTTACATTGCCAAAAATACTACGCATTATGCAAAAAGCTTTTCTTTTGTTAGAATATGTACGGTATTCCCCAGATAAACTCGCTTCTATGAATGCACAATACAAGGTACAAGCTATTCTAAAATTATATTTATCACGCGTTATCAAACAGGTCAAGATTGTTCCACTGTCTAAGGACTTGGGGATATTTAGTGCAAATGATAAAGTTTATCACTTCCTACATTATGAGTTCGGACAGCTACCGACGGCTGTCATTGAAACAATTAGTAACAATCGAAATGCTTAAGCAATATTATGCTATACGATTTCATAATTTTGCCTTGAAGTTTTCAGAATAGAAATTGTAGTGGGTACATATTTTATTTGTATTGTTTCTTTTTCTTTGCCCTGAAAGGCAAACATATGTCAAACAGAAAGACAATGCTATATAAATAGTCCTAAATAATTGATCCTTTTTACAATGTTACTTCAGTAACATAATTACAAAAATGAGACATCTGTACGTATACTCTTCATCTTGACAGTTAAATAATTAACATTGCTTTCCATGTTTTACTGTTCACTTTGTTTATTTAAAGAAAAAATATTTTCAATAGGTAGAATATAAAATATCTAAAATCATGGTCCACTGAAATCCCTGAGCTACATTGTGGGATTTTTTATTTTTTTCCTATGAAACCCATCGGGTATTCCTGCTGCCCCAAATATGAATAAAGGTCACAATTACTACTGATAACGTTAGTAAATACGTGACCTCAGTTTTAGCGAAACCCAGTCCAAAGATTAAGTACATAGTACACATATTATTATTACACATTAAGAACGTAAGTTAAATATTTATCCAGTGTAAATGTACATCTTCCGTCACTAAAATGTAATAGCAAATAGTGAATTGCTAAGTCACTCGCAAAAAGATCGCTAGTAAGATTTTTTTACCACTTTTTTACAGTTCGGTGTACCATAGGTAGATGAATCTGAATGTTTAAATAAATACAGGTTGTAAATTATGCAATACTTCCATTTTACAAACGTACTCATAAGTGGTAGGTGACTGGCTATCTGTCAAAATTAAGAAGCCATCAAGGTCCTTAGTTATGATTGATTTCGAAATAAAAAAACATGTGATAACGAACTCGTACAATCATTGCAACATACATAAGTACTTGATTTTTAAATCTTCAAAATGCTAAAAGAAGTTTGTCACAGGAAGCTTCAGTTTTAGCACTATTCATATTTATCTATATTTATCAAGGTGAGCATAATAAAACTATTATCTATTTTTATACAAAACGGTTATACGTTTTTCCTTGTATTATCGTTCCATTCGATACATACTCAATAATTGCGATACTCGATGGTCACTGCGACTTGTTGAAATTGTTTAGCAATGTTTTATACACAATATTTAGATCTGGCAAGTATGCAAAGATCGCGCTGTTGTTCTTAAAAAACAAACAAATTGTTTAAATGCTCGCTTGAGAAGCAGAATCAGGTATTTGTTTTGTCAATAGAAATGATAGATTCTAAACTTGAAATTCTGAGCATTTTGTTTATTGCTTTTGAATTTAGAATACTCGAATCTCAAAAATAGTTTGTCAATTATTGACTTAAATATATTGTGGGTAAAATCGATGACCTTTGTCATCATTAGTTACAAAGACGATTGACGATTCGTTATGACAATGACGTTGCATTAGTGCATTATCTTATTTAGACTTGGCTGCGTTTTAAGAGTGATTCAAGAAAAACATCTCAGTGTATTTTGCACAGTGACAATTACTATGTTCTTCAAAACCGTGTTTTTCAAAATAATACTATAATTTTGTGAGCCAGTTTCAATGATACACATTATTAGCTTGATTTTTTTAGGTATTTTAATATTAATATTTACAAATCCAGATTCAGTAGGGGTAAACACCGATCGATATATTTAAATCGGTTATCACAATTTCCTTGTTTAATCTTTGTTTAATCCATTTATCAAGAACGGACATATTTTAGCACCCTGTGACTAATTGGTCGATCTAGTTTTCTTATCAGACTAGAAGAGGAAAAATGGTGTGGGGAATCCACATTTGGTGATGACGTAATCGTCACTTGTTTGGATCAAACGTCATCGAAGCGATCGTCAATATTGGCGAAAGTGACGTATGAGTCACTGATTTCACCACGCTATAAACCAAACGTGTTAACTTCGTACTTATAACGTGCACGTAAAAATCTAATAACCTTCTAATTTTATCAGTTACATGAACAATATATAAATAGAAATAAAGATATGTATTTTATAAAGACCTTGATATTTTTCCGCGATTTAAAGTAAGTCGAGAGATATAAATGTAACAACTGAGAATCGTATCTGAATTCTTTATACGTAAATACACGAACAAAACGTAAATACCGGAGCAACCTTGGCATCCACGCCGACGCCTGCGCAGCTATATAAAACACACGTTGTGACGTCACAAGCCTGCCAAATTAGCTGATGATGAATATTTAATGGTATGAATTCTTTTCTGATCGTCTTTTCTTTCTATTTTGAAGGAAACGTAACACGTTTTATATATTCATGAGGCACGTCATATTATTATAGTTTTTTTTATAGGTAAATGTTATGTCAGTACGTAATAATTCGCTGACCATCCATAGTTTTATAGAAATGAATCAATATCACAGATAGGTACTGAAAAAACAATTCTGACTGGAGTAGATACCTTGTTAGACTGAAAAAATATTCTGACAGAACAGAAAGGAAGTAAGGCATTAGAAAATGAAAGTTGCAGTGGACAGGCCTCGCTGCATTTTCATTGTGAGTAAGGAAGAGGGTCGTAATTCCTTATCATCATAGAGTAGATCGCCATTGCATAGAGAGGAACTGACAGATTTAAATATAGAACTTTGATAGGCACAATAAAAAAATAACACTGTTTTAGTACAGGTACAGGAGGAACAAATCACTCTGTACGTCATGGTAAAGTCTAATAATAATAACCAAAAAAAATAAGTATATTTGCAGCCGCAAAATAATCCCTATACTTCTAACATTAATAAGATGACAGACAGCTATTATTTCGGAGGCATATTGCTAACACTCAATTACATTAGTGGTGGATTCGATATTCCACGAAAAATTGTACGTTATCTCGATAATATTAGT
This sequence comes from Helicoverpa assulta, assembly GCA_963856015.1. NCBI lineage: Eukaryota > Metazoa > Arthropoda > Insecta > Lepidoptera > Noctuidae > Helicoverpa > Helicoverpa assulta. The sequence continues at coordinate 6,172,125 of CAWLCW010000008.1, forward strand.
CAATGAAATCACATGTAATCTAGTACGTGCCTGATAGGGGTTTAGCTATAATTTCTGATGCATTTAATATCGCTGGATTATCACTGGATAAAGTTGGTGGGACGAAAAACTGAACTAGACTATATGTCACAGAAAGTACAACTATATAGTCCGATAGAGATAGCTTTTTGGTTCAGGCACATTCTTTCATCCTACCTTACTTCAAAAAGGTTTCATCCAAACGTCAACAAACAGACATAATTGATAGATATTGAATTGGGAAGCCTTTTAAGTCACTGCTAAATATAGATGGTATGTTTTGATTTGCGTAGCAAAACTTTTAGGACAAGGTCTGGTACAAATATATTAGGTATCAATTTTATTGAGACAAGGGAACAGAGACTACAAATGCATGACACATCACCTACTTACCTACTAAAAAACATATATTTTTTTATATTGAAATGAAAAATTATGCTATAATACTGAAAAGATATATGAGAGGAATATAGTATATGGGAAACCCGACAATATTTAGCTCGGCATTCAGATTAAAACAGTTCCAGTTAGAACTCCAAAATATTATAACATGCTACAACTATTAACAGTATCTCTGAAAACTTGTACATATTATTTACATTGCCCAGATACATATGTACATAGTTTTCACGTTAACAAGTTTTCACACGTGTAAAATGACTATGGCTTCCGGTACCCATGGAGCCTCGAGATAAGGTTCGGCTATCGCAACAGATACTTAAGCATATATGACAAAACACTTTATCATATACCTAGTATTTTAGTAATGTTTTATCACTCCAAACCATGGAAAGAGACGGCTCGTCGCATAAGCATTTAATAGATCCATACTTTTTTCTCTTTATATTTTAAGGAACAATAGGTCCATATTTCTAAAGCCTTACTCCTGATTAATTAGTAAGTATCATACACAAGTGCTTCCAAGCTGGAAGATCGAGAAATTCACAGACTTAATTACCTTCCAATTCAAACTAGTGAAAACCTACCTCATTTAATATAGTAGTTGATAGCCAAATAATCTGCGATAATTTCATAATATATTTATAATAGCTTGCCGGATTATTTAGTACAAGTATATTACGTTGATCAAGTTACCGAACTAACTTAATATGCAAACATAAGTTCCAAGCGTTGGTAGTCGTTATTTTGTCAAAATGAAAACATATTCGATATCAATTGAATCCTTTGATTGTATCTCGTTTCTTTTCAAAGGTAAATACTGCTATAAATAGTCTATTTTATATCGTGAATCGATTATTATGTCCTCAATTTTCATGTTTGCAAATGAGCAGCCAGTTCTTCCGATTCAATTTCGTTGCCAGCTGTATTTGGGTAGTCGTGAATGAAAACAATGGCAAAATTCATTAAAAGCCAGTGACAAACACGAGTCACTGCCCTGTGACACCAAACTCTGTACTATTTAATTATTACAAATGAGATTAGTGAAAACATTACTTACCTAAATCTAAATAAAGGAAAAAGTAATTTAAAAACAAATTGTCTCATTCTAATTACAAACACACTACCAACGAAAATACATTCTATAATTTACTTACACGTAAAATGTTAATCTCCAATGAGCATCATATTTAAATTACTGTGTTTATAAACAGTTGCACCGTTTCGGTAGCAGTTATGATTCTGATAGGTACATTGCCAACTCATAGGCACATAACATAATCATAGAACGAATTAGTAAACGCGACACCCGTCAATCGTTTGTGTTACATCATCGATAAAGACGTAAACATACTTTGTATATTAGTACTAATAATAGAATTATTTTACAAAGCAACGTTAAGGAAAAACCTAAGGTTTAAGAAATAATACTTAGTATATATTTAAGTAGATATGTTGCAGTGTAAACAATCTTGATACTTCTCAAACCGCTTTTTTTTTTGTTTATCTGTTTTTTTTCAATACAATGTGAAACTGTAGACATTGTATTAAGTACCTACGATTTTTACATTTACACATAAAAATCTTTGAGAAAACGCGAGACCTATGTATTTTAATTAGAAAATGGAACATAGGTTTTACATTTGTAAGTGAACGCAGCGTTTTGTAACACAATAGCGTTAACGCTCGCCATGAGCAAAATTAAAACTAAACAGTGAAAGTCAACAAAGAACTGTAAATTGATGATATTGATTTTGTTACACACCATTCATGAAATCGATGGCTATGAAACTTAAATTCTCTTTTTTCAGCCGAGTTTATGTAATCAGTGTTAGCGTGAATAATATTGGCTGGATATTTAAGTATTTCACATTTAATTAACCAGAGATTCTCAAAGTATAAAAGTTAGTCATTGGTCAACATTCAACGTACCTAGTTCATACACAGACGTGCCTGTCGTAATAAAAAGTACCGAGCAAATGGAACCCTTGACATAAAACTAATAATTTTACGATTCCAAAAGCGACTGAATGACATCAACTTAGGTATTTAAAAGCAGCGTAGACAGAAAGCCGTTACTAATTACAATAGCAAAATAATCAGGTATGCTTAGCGCAAGAACAACATGGAGTGACCTTGCCACCTACGTTGACGACTATTTATCATGCAATTTATGCTTCAAGAATCTTCGCGAATCACCAACAAAAATAGATCAATAATAATTCACTTTTTATGATCAATATTATTGGAATACATAAATTAACTGTTAGGTTATCTTTTATTGTTGCGACATAACTATAACAATCAATAAACGAATGTCTTCTTATCGAATAGAATCGAATTTTTGGTTATTTGCATAATCCCCGCAGTAATTATATGTGATTAATCTACTTTAGATCTCCTATCGATATATTGAAATGTTTCTATGGCAATGAATGAATCTAAATCTCATCAACGGCTACTGGTGGTAAATAGCTACACATATAAGCCACCTGCCCACTTGCCTCGCACCATATGAATAAACATCAAGGTGAAACCTCATACAGTACTCATAGTATATGTACTAGTTTGTATGCAATAAACATTCTTATTCATTTTAATGTGTAAATTATTGTAATTACACCGTAATAAGCAACTACCAAAGAAATATAACTGTGCACACAACCAATTATTAATTTATCAAAACGTGAGTTTGGCTAAAACAAAGACGCACTAACGATACATACACGCACTTAAAGGAAAACGATATCTTATCATTTTGTGACAAAGCCAGCTAGCGATATCGCAAATATTTTCCTCGATAACTTGAAAAAACTCGAGTGACCTCACCTGCGATATTTCTCCTTTTTCGATTCCACCGGCATCAATACCGGTTCGGTAGACTTGGAAATACACCATTCGTTCACTGCACTCACAGTAAGAAACTCTGAGTCCGGTGCGTGGCACACCTCAGAGCCGAACTCGTCCGAAGACACTGTAATACTGTCATACTTCTGGTACGGAACCATGTCGAAAGACGAAATCGACTTAATACTAACATTGTCATAATTCACACGATCACCATAGTCACCCGAAGAAACCGAGGCATCGTCACCTCTTTCACTTTGTTCATCACTGTTTTCTTCGTTTATCAAAGTATCCGTAGAATGATCGTTTGACAAGGTTTCCAGTCTACCGTCGTCTTGGTTGAGTACATATTCTTTTCCATTACTTAAATTATCGCTTGAATCGCTGCTACTATCAGAGCTTTCATTTTCTGACGATTCTTCTATTTGATGACTAGTTATTTCTTCCTCATTGTCAGATGGATCGGATCGTTTGAGTCTGAGCAACTTTTCCAAATCACTTTGCTTAACCCCGTATGACCAATGCCTTTCCCCAGGATGTCCTTGACCTGCTGTCGATTTTCTCCTAATGACAGGAGGCTGTCGCGAACGCCTTGTGACAACAGGAGACGAGGACGGCGTAGTAAAGGAATACCGTCTTTCCTTAAACGTGATTTCCTCAGCGACGGGTGATTTCCTTTCCGGAGAGGGGGCTTCATCTTCCTCATCGTCTTTAAATTGATCCGGAGGTGGTGGGGCAGGTCTATGGGGCACAAGTATGTCTCCCGATTTCCTATCAGAGATAAAACCTGATGAACTGGATTCATAACTATGTTCTGAAGCATTAGATAAAATAGAATTCACTGATACGTTTGAGTTTCTGTCCTGAGACTTTGTCACTGGGCACAAATGTTGAAAATGGGATTGAATCGGATTAACTACACTTGTTAAACTTCCCAAAGGTGATTTGCACTTTTCCAACGATTCTCTAGAGCCACCAAAAGGATTTAAGTTGGTCCTTTCGAAACGGAGAATCATGTCTTTAACACTGGATCTGTCCTTTCTGATGATAACACCGTCTTCGTCGGAAGCATTTCCCGAAGACGATTGCAGCTCGTAGTCGAGCTGGGTGTAGCAGTCCTCCTGTGTCATGGCGTGATGCAGGCACTCACAAGGTTACACAAGCCGCGGGCACGGGTAAGCAGGCTCATATCAAACCGTCCGCGCTGCGCAGCTCCGACACGCGCGCGCTCCTGATAACCAAACACGACTGACAGCGGCGCGCGCGCCACACCGCGCACCGCTTTCATAAAACTCCACTACATACAGCACAGACGGACAGCTGGAAACGGAACGCGCAGTTCTACTTACACTGGGCAAATTTTAATCTACTGTAGAAAATTATCTTTGTTTAGTTCTTTTGCGTCAAATCATAAGCATTAAAAATGTTCAAACATTACAATACTACTAGTGTTTTAACTGCAGCGGCTAAATCAATATGAACCCGCGTTTCATAGACAGACTTTAGTAGAATAAAATAAATTAATAAGTAGTTCGAACTTAAGATAACAATCAAATTATTTTGACAGTTCCTCTTGCTCTTTCTTTTTGTAATTTAGGAAGCCATTTTATTTTCGTTTAACTAATGGATCAAAATCATTTATAACAGAACTTTGTTTATCTTATATCTGTTATTGTCTGATTGCCAACTGACTACAACAACAAGCAATCGTCTGGGTTACTAAACCCAGTTGTGCTAGATCGTATTAATTAAGGTTTTGAGCCTCAAGCCAAGGTTATTTACTGCAGCCGCCTACAATTTCAACAAGTAGCCTACATTTCATTTAATTAAAAACCTGTCAGTGTTTAAATATTCACGATGATATTTAACAGGGACTCAATTAGTTTTTACGCTGAATGAGTCGTATGCTAACTAATTTAGTAATACGATTATTTTTTATCAAATGGTTCACACTCATATCCACATAGCGTGCTTCATCATGCTACCTGCTTCCGAAGCATGATACCTACTTGTTTATAAAATGCATCGTTGAATTATAACTGACAACGCTATTACTTCTGCAAGTTTTCTAGATCAAAATCAAAGGAGAAAACTTGATTACCATGCCATGAAACGTAAACGCTTTGACCTAATTTGTAAATGAAGATACCTAATAGACTTAGGAATCCATTCAAAATTAATTCATTTTGTAGCAAATACGCGTGTTTGCGTTCAAATTACATCTTGGAAATAGATATTTTGGAATGAAAATCGCCTTTTAAGCCTTGTTTTGGGAATTACACGTGTATTTAACTTATGTAAAAAAAACATTTAGGGTAAAAAAAGTGTTTATTTATTTGTACACCACAAAAATTACAACGAATCTAATTTAAACTATTCATGACTCAATCGACGTCTAAGCTCCTAAAGGATCCTTCTACGCCGAACAAATTGGATGAGTTCTTGGGACTCCCAGGCCTCTTGGACTCATCGGAACGCACCTCCTCTTGTTTCAAGAACCAGTCGCGGTAACTCTCTACTTTAGCTTTCCAGTGATCTGCGAAAATTACGTCAAGTGTGAGTTTCTAGTCGACGCTCTCGGAACATAGGTCGTACATGTACGTTCAGTACAATGTACACGTGATATTAATTGTGTACCAAGTGTAATTTGTTTTGAAACTAATTGTTATTTACACAACTCTATGATAACATCGTCATTTCCCCGAAGGATTGAGTCGGGCTGTTTCTATAGAGCCCCAAAATTTAAAAAATTTTGTTTTTATAACATACGGTGGATGAGCCTATTTATCAGCCAGTCCCTACGTAATATTAGAGATTCTTTTGTTTTTCTGCTCCTCTTGAAGAATGCTTCGAAATCCAAATTCAAATCATGATCATGTTTTAAGTTAAAAACAATAAACAAAATCAAAAAAGGTTTTACTGATGTTTACCTGTAAGTTCTTGGAGCTGTCCATCAGTACCTCCGTATTCCACAGGAAGGATTGACTTTGGTATAACTTTATACATAGCGGCATAGTTTTGATTATGCACACTAATCTGAAATGAAAACAACGTTGTTATTACTTGCCTGCTTTTGTTAAATGGGCTTCTTCGAATCGACTTGTTTAATATTTCGAACAGCCGTTTAGAAGTTGAATAGTTTTGTATACAAAAAATACCAAGCAATATGACTAATACACATAATTACTTTGAATATAGGCAACTAATTGTAGACAATAAGATACTTAGGCCTAAGTTCACTGACAGCATAAACGTTAGTTTTCCTTAAAACCACTGTTTACTCTGACACTTGCACGTAGTAGGTATAAAAACTGTTTTAAGAAAACTGGCAGTTATGTTGTCGCTGCTCTTGGGACTTACTCTTTTCTTTAATTTTTCTCCTAAAAATGCTTTAAATATTGTGTAAGCTGTCTCGAATCCAGTCGGTGTGTTCAGGATGTGGTTTCCTTTTACGCGCACTGGCAGCGCCTTCTCGAAGCATGATATGACTTTCTTGGCTAACGCTGGCGTCCATTGACTGAGCACACTTATTCCTACATCCTTCATGTCGACTATTACGACCTGAAATAAAAGTTAAGTGTACACATCAGACAGAATCTTTTATTTTTCAAGTCCTAAATATTCTCGAGGAGTTTTTTGACAAGAGTTATTTGGGATCTATCTTGAAAATCAAGCGAAACATTATTAGCAATCACCAATGAAATGTATATGGACCATCTACGTATATTATTGTTTCCTTCAAAATATACATTCCTTGTGCATTCCCTAATATAAAAATAGGAAGGTCTCGACACGACCCTTATAATCCTATCCTGAGCGGAATGTCGGCAAAGTGATCCTACCTCGCCAGCAACAGAGAAATTGTCATCTTCGAGCATTAATATCTCGGTCACCATGAGGGCCACCTTAATTAAGTCAGAAAGGTGATATTTAGAGGGGTCGAACACCCCTAGCCTCATTATACATGTTCGTGGCGAAGTTTCATCAACACAATTCGTCAAAGGCAGGAAAACTCTGGAAGTAATATAAAATAAATTCGATTATCCAGCCGTCTCAAATACCAACTGCTAGAATATAAATGTATTCGCACAAAAACAAAAGTAGAACGCTGGAGCCGTTTCCAAAACCACATTTTAGCCGAAAGTGCCCACTGTTCCACTTTCCTCATTTAGTCAGCATTGATTAGACGCTGGGGTAAAAATATTTTCTTACCCAAGTTTAAGTATTTCTTGAATCTTAGGTCCGTTGGGATCTCTGTTCCCGAAAAACTCTGGTACAATAGTTTTTAAAGTGTAATACATGTCCAACTTCTCTTTTGCCCTTTCGAGACTGTATTTTCCGCCGCGTAAAAATCCTACAAGCCATTGATCCGCTGAAAATTAATTCATTTTATTATAAACACAGTTTTACTTCGCCTTAATGACCATCATCGTTTGATTACATTTTCCTAAAAGCTGGTGAGAAATTAAAGTTCACAACACAAAAATGGAACTTGCAGCGACATCTTTAAATAGCTCATAGAACTAAAGACTGAAGCAAAACACAAGAAGTGCTGTTGCCAACACACCATTTATTTGAGTTTCGTTCCGCATAGTACGGGAGGAAGCACATAGATGTCGCCACTGCATATTGTAACGACAGCAAACTTGCAACAGTTTACATGAAAAGTGACTTTACTTACATGGTTGTACATTTTGTAGATGTGGTTGTTTTTTGAGCCATTCTCTCAACGCTAACAAGTCAGACTGTGCTCTCTTAGGATTCTCATTGATTTCTGACTGGGCTTTCTTCGACAGAGCGGCTGATAACGGCCTGACAGTCATTTTCGAACATCGATTTTTTTCGTCGTCAGATCTAAATCAAAGATAATTAGGTACTTTTTTTTTTTTTTTTTTTTTTTTTGTAAACATAAATTTATTTATTTGGTCAAAAGGATATATACATATTTACATAAAAATAAACTTATTTATACATATATACAACAGCTAAAAACAATTACAAAATGGCATCAAAAAACTCCTCATCGCTGCCCACCGGGAGTGTACCCAAGAGGCTGGCAGCATTGCCACGTTGGATGGCAATGCTTAATTTTTGACCAAAATAAAAACCAGCCTTTGGGTCACTTGAAGTGTCAGCAAGTCGCTTTGCCAGATCTTTAAAAAGGAGATGAGCACTTGGACCCCACGGCCCGAGGGTTTCAACCCCAAACGGCTCAAAGGTATAGTTACCAACCAGGGTGCTATATTTGCGCCGTTTGAGGTTCTCTGCAGCCGCAGCAGCGGAACCAGCACATCGCGCCGAGCAAGGAAGATGGGATGGTGCAAGAGTATCGACACAGGTCGCGTCCCATACTAAAGACCTACCCATCTTCCAAGGGAATAACGACATACCGTCTGGTCTCTTGCCATCGTCGCGTGCCAGACCACTGGGTTCTAATATGGCTGGAACGCCGACGGCAACAAGAGCGCGACGGATTATGTCGTTAATATTCGCATGCCGTGCAAAGCGTCCCGCGCTACGGCTGCACGACAAGCCGTGGTGTCCAAGGCTGCTGACAGCTTCACCACAGTGGCAGCGGTGAGGAGAGCAGCACGGGGCACCCAAACGCAAGCAAACAGCAAGCCGGAAAGTGGTGTCGTCAAACAAGGTGCCTATGTTTGACGACGGAAGTGCCAGAAGCCATAGACCCGACTCCCATTCGCCCACAGCCAGAAGGCGCGCTCGCTCTGCAGAAGAAATTGACGTATTTATCAGATTATTCCGTATAACTCTGCAGAGCGGCTCATCCCACTGTCTCTGGGAGGACGGGTTGACGGGTGGATCAGTATTCGGGCAAGTGATTTTCCAAGCCTCTACAGCCTCAGTCAGACATGGTACCTCGCAATTGGCCAGTGTGATAGGAAGAATTTTCCTGGTCAATTTCTCAGTACCATAGACGGAGGATATAAAGGCCGGTAGGTACTTAGTAGCTGAATGGTTGAGGGAAAACGAGGAGCTATCTTTATGATTCACATTTTCATGAATTACAGTAGAACTGATATGGCATCCTATAAAATGATTTGTTTGATAAAAGAACAACGCTCGCTGGACTTGTTCAAGGTTGAAATATAGGTACAATAATATCGATCTATGCTTTATCTCCGTGAAAGTTGAGTGCCTCATTAATACCAACATGTAACATAAACATTATCTATCGAGTCTATCGAAATGTACCAAACCTATCGATTGATATGGACAGGATATTGATTTAAAATGTAGATACGTATCAAACATGCGTGGAAATGTTATGATTATTTTCAAAACAAGAACCGCGAACTATCGAATTTACGGACAATGAAAAGCAGGCGTGTTTCAAAGTTTTTTTAATTTGGAACATTACACAGCTCCAGTATTTTTGTATGAAATGAAATGCTGGGTTTCTCTTTATCGTTCTTGCCGTAGAAAACATAAGTAAGAAGTCTCTTTGATTAGTACAAATTGAGTTTACGTGGCTGTATGCGTTTGTCTTTCTGCTTAATATGGAAAACTTATCCGTTCTTTACCATCGATTCCGTGGGAACTTCTTCACGAACCCGGATAAAAAGTGCCTATACACTTCCTCGATAAATAAGCTAACTAACACTGAACATTTTCAAATTGGACCCGTAGTTTCTGGAAATAGCACGTTCAAGTTTTGCTGGAAGCTCAATTGTCTTGATCTTTTAGGTATTTACATACTTATTTAGTCCTTGTCTACGTCTCGGCCTTCAAACTCTAAAGCTACGGACAGACGTGCTCAAAAAAAAGCATAAGTACTCAAAGCAAACGTACGGACAGACGTGCTATTTGATACCAGGCTCTAGACCAAAGTGGACCGTACAGAACTCAATAAAATAATCACATTGCTTGCAACGGGATTGAGTAAGAATATTTTGGTGAATGAGGAAAAATAAAGAAAAGGAGAATTTGGGTTCAAAATTATATAAATAGAAGAGAATCACTGGGAGGAAGTAAGTAATCGATTGTTGGCAGAGATGCGACGTGAAGATCCCGACACCTATAAAAAACATTTGCATATTTTTTAATTTCAAAATGGACGCAGAGGTTGATCTCGATCCGTGACAAATAGATAATGAGCATACTCATAAGCAAACCTCAGACATGCTCAGAGTACGCCCCCCCCCCCCCCCCGCCTACCCGCGCCTCAGCTAGCATGCTCAAAAATCAAACGTCGGTTGATTTTTTAGCACGCTCTTAAAAAGCATGCTCATTACTAGCAACCACTGTACACACGTGCTACTAATGAGCACTTGCTCAATAAAAGCATGCTTTCGTGCTAGTAATGAGCACGTCTGTCCGTACCTATACTCGATATGCAATTGCCTAATTATCGGGCTTTTCAATAATTAAGTGCCATTAAATGTTTATCTTTTATTTTATTTGTTAACTAGCTTCTGCCAGCGGTTTCACCCGCATCCCGTGGGACCTACTTCCCGTACCGGGATAAAAAGTAGCCTATAGCCTTCCTCGATAAATGGGCTATCTAACACTGAAAGACTGACTTTCAAATCGGACCAGTAGTTCCTGAGATTAGCGCGTTCAAACAAACAAACAAACAAACTCTTCAGCTTTATAATATTAGTAAATTAGTATAAATGTAAGTACTTATCTCCTGCCTTACCTTGAATTTAAATCAGAAAATGCAAATTGGTGAAACTAAACTGGTAATTACAGTGACTTTTTTCTAATTAACATAGGAATACCGTCTTCTTTGTTTATTTAATTAAGATATATAATTAAAGTATCGGACAGAATGTTAAATACGGGTAATCATTGCTAAAATTAACCGCACTGGTTAGATAATCAGCAATGAAATTTTCCAATGCAATGTTCACCATGCCGGACTGCCGAACCTTAGGTCCCGGGTTCGATTCCCGGTTCGGTCGACATTTGTGTGATGAGCATGCTTGTTGGCCGTGGTCTGGGTGTTACAATATGTATTTATAAATATGTATATGTGTAGCTATATGTAGTTTATCAGTTGTGTTAGCGCCCATAACACAAGTTAATTAATAACTTAGCATGGGGTTAACCGACCGTGTGTGGAAAGGTGTCCTGACATTATAAAAAAAAAAAAAAACCTAAGTCTTCATCACCTGTTCAGTGAGGTATTTGTAAATATTTTAATGAATATTTGAACCAAATAGACAACCAGTCAAGTATAATAAAACTATTTTTTTCAGGTACGTAGGTACCGCCTACTCTAGTATTCACGATAATAAATCTAAGTGTTTAAGAAATTAAACAAATATTTTAGTTTATTGCTACATAAAGATTCTTATACCAAAACAGTGCTTTAAATATTAAGAGTATGACAAGCAATATGCAGAGAACCTCAAACGGCGCAAATATGAAACCCTCGGGCCGTGGGGTCCAAGTGCTCATCTCCTTTTTAAAGATCTGGCAAAGCGACTTGCTGACACTTCAAGTGACCCAAAGGCTGGTTTTTATTTTGGTCAAAAATTAAGCATTGCCATCCAACGTGGCAATGCTGCCAGCCTCTTGGGTACACTCCCGGTGGGCAGCGATGAGGAGTTTTTTGATGCCATTTTATAATTGTTTTTAGCTGTTGTATATATGTATAAATAAGTTTATTTTTATGTAAATACTAGCTTTTGCCCGCGACTTCGTTCGCGTGGAGTAGTGACTTCCGGCAGATTTTTGGTTTGACTAATAGATGGCGCTATATGTCCGGAATAAATTTTATTTTTATATTTTTTGGAATAAAAACTATCCTATGTCCTTTCTCAAGTTCCAAACTATGTCTGTACCAAATTTCACACAAATCGGTTCAGTAGTTTAGGCGTGAAGAAAAGACAGACAGACAGAAAGACAGACAGACAGAGTTACTTTCACATTTATAATATTAGTTAGGAAGTTAGGATGTACATAAAAGGAGCAATATTAAATAAATATTTACACTTTTATCACAATGTCTCGTCTAGAGTGAAATGTTGTAAGAGTCATTGACTCTACAGAACAGTGTCAAACTGTTTATTAAGTAATTAGTACTAATAATGCTAAGCAGACTTCAATTATTTCGATCATGTTCTTCTCACGTGAGACACAATGTCAGTAGGTATCTATCTATGTATGTATATTCGTTAATTAACTTTGCAATAAAAGTGTTAACTCGCATCAAGGTCACTTGCAGAAAATAAAGTGTCTATACCTATAAGTTAGGTTTCGTTTTCATCACGGAGGAAGGAAAGATGTTTTGATCTCCAAGGTTTTCACATGAATAGTCACTCGTTATTTCTACACTAAGTTTCTACCACAAAAAAATATGTGCGCGTAAAATATCACTCGTAATTTATTTATTAAGGTTTAAAATTTTCAAAAGATCAAAAAAAGGAAAATAACTATAGTACGCGCCAAATAAGCGTGCAATAAAGTTTGTTCACCTCCTTCTACTAATGTATCCCAATATTACAAAACGATACGAAAAAAATGTATGGCCAGTGTCGCTAACACGATCAATACAAGTGTATCGTGGTAAGAGGCGTCCTTGTCGCAAAGGATTACAAACCTTTGGTCAAAATTATGATCAGTCGTTTTTAGTTCCAATATGGGCAGACAAGCGCATTCCAAATTCGGAATGACGGAAGGACATTGTTACAAAATGGCGAACAGGTGATGCGCCCCTGACGGCAGGGCGGTTGAATGACCTTTATTGCAAGTTTATTTGGCGCGTACTATATTAGATGATTCGTGAGTTCATAAACTAAACAAATATTTGTCGAAAAACATTGCGATAACAACGGGTTCATTGCACCTCTAAAAATTGAAGACAATTTTTATTGCACCTCTACTTAGTCATTAAGCTACACATTTAAGTATCTTAATGACATGTCCTAACACAAATAACATAATAATATTCATATTTTCATTTACCTTTCACACAAAAAAATCCCTTGATTTTTGACAGACACACCACGGTCGGATGTCGTAACTAGAATACTACAAGTACATAAAAATTATTGCATCGAGAAGGCTATACCTACTAGTAATAACTCCATCACTGATAAGATAATTATGACAGTGTTATTAAAAATTAACATTAGGTACAGATTACTCGAACCTGCTGTTAAGAAAGCAATCATTCACAGGTATAGCGTGTTGACCTGGAAATAAACAATGAAAACTTAATGAAAATACTTATCAAATTACATTTACTGAATGAGTTTCTTCTACCTCAAAAATATTTTATATGAGAACGTTTTGAATATTTAAAGTCTCATTTAAATTATTATCATTTAAATAAACTTTTGCATTGTATTTGCATTTTCTTGACAAAAAAAAATCTATATTTTTTTTGTCAAGAAAATGAAATAAGCCTATGCTAGGGTAGATCCCTTTCAGTCATTAAAATCACCATACATCGACGAGCAAAATGCATATAAATATTGTTTAATTTCTGGTTTGACCATCTACCGGAGTTTGAGTATATTAATTTTCGACATTATTTCTAAGGTACCAAAGTTCAGGATCGAAATCTGTATTACCAGAGAATTCCATAACATGCATTTCAATCTCTTTTGTTTTGTCACCTTGAAATACACTGAACAAATGCACATTTATCCTCATGAATGGTTTATATTGTCTTTTCGAATGCCATCTGAGGAAACTATTAAAATGTTGTTGTTCTTGATGCCTTTAATTAGGTAGGTACTTTAAATTATGTGAGTGCCTAATTCGCATTACCCAATATCGATTTAAATTGATAGCATGGCCAGTAAACAAATATGGTGTAATACCTAATTGGAGTTATCAATGAGTCTGATAGCAAAATATGATAGTTCAATCTTTTCTTTAGGTACAATGTATCAAATAATTACTGTGTTTTGTGATAGATCACTTGTTATTATTAACCTTTGCCACCTCTACTAATAAATGATACATTCGCATTCAATTACTATATTTTCTAAGTCAATAAGTATATGTCTGATTTTTTTTGTTCTATTTACGAATGAATAGCAATTTAAAGACACGGGGACCAGTCTGTCTATTACCAAAAAAAAATACAACATTTATGATTACTTTATGTAGTGGATACGTAAGAATATTTGCATTTAAAACATAAAAACAATTCAATTATAATGATATCAAACACAATAACAAACACGACTGAGTCATATAAAAAAATAATACAGTCAACAACCCACAATCAACAAGTGTTTTTAATTTACGATGATAATGATCAAATGAAATAAAAAAAAACATTTTCACAAACCCGTATGAGGAAAAAGAGATTACAAAATTATTCCAACCCACCTTCTATAGTAACAACTTTATCAACTACACAGCACTGAATGTTAATAGAAACTGATACCCTACTTCCAAAATATCTTCGTTTGAGAAGCGTATTGCATTTTAGCGGCAAAATACTGAACCGATCTCGCCTCCGTTCTGTTACGGAGCGCTATCTCAATGACATTGAATTATGCTCGTTCTATTCCCTGCCTACGTCACCTCAGTCTGTGTTAGACTATAAAACAGAAACTCGCACGCTTTTGTATAAATGCTTTAGTAAGTATTTGTAGAAGGAAAACCTATTTTAGTGTTTGAAAACAAATGAATCGCTGTCGGTAAACGCCATTACAATTACATACACAAAAGAGGATTTGCTCTCGCGACCTATTATTAAAGTAAGTTTAACACAGCTCATAAACGACGTCTGTTAATTACTAGATCATATAATAATGAGTCTACAATTAACAGTGAATGATACGGGTAATAAAGATTAGGAGAACGTCGATCAAACTTCTTAGTCCATTCTGACAGTCTTTATTGTGAATTTCGCAGTCAAGCTTATGATATACCTTTATCGTTTCATACGCACTGAAAAATACGTATAGGTATAAAGGATGCTAAAATAGTAATATCGTACTAATGCGAATCTTCAGAACCAGACTTATCAGTAAGTGGCAGGAATAATCCAACCACAAGTTTCTGTTTAAGTTAAGACTAACATGGATGATGTAAGGATAGATACATAGGATACTCAAATGTTCATAAGTCGATTGGCAACTGAAATGAAAGAATACACCCAGATATAAATATTTATTCTCCTTACGCAGGCGAAGTGAACGAACCCATTCGAAATGAGGCGGCCTTCTCCATGACGGCTTTATGTCTGCAATATCGTGTTCTGACGTATTTCTGACGTTCATACGTTCCACATACGATGATTGATCTCTATAGTAAATTAGATATTATGATGCGCGTGTCTCTTTAATTTAAATTAGGAACAACTAGATTCTTCCAATGAATATACATATGTGACTAATAGTTTTATTTCGAAATATTTAATCTTTACTTTCAGTCTTTATGTCCTCATCAGTTGCATCAGTTTTAGCCATTGATTTGAAAAAAAAGCTTCAGATTCAACATTACATTTATTTTACATGTTATTTATATGTCCTAAATTCACAATTATTGAAATACAAATAGAAAGTCAGTCTATATCAAGTTTCCTAAAGGACCCGTCCTCCAAAATGTCAGCGTCGATTGGAGGTCCAATTCTTTTGGACTCATCTGTCCCCAACTGTTCCTCGAATTTCATCCAATCGTGGTATTCCTTGAATTTGGACACCCAGTGCTCTGAAACATGTTTATTTATTTAGAAAATAGCTCAACTACTAAATATTTCTGCCATTTTTTAAATTCTACTATCGTTTTGTTTTTGTAATTTATTTTTTTCCTAAATATCAAGCGTATAGGCAATGTGCATTGATATCAAAATGTATGTCAGTGTTTGTCTGAAGCCAAAAGTATTTAAGAAACCGAGTCCTGTTATTTAGGGTTACCTGTCATGTCCGCAATAGTAGGGCCTTTCCCGCCATATTCGGGTGGAATTATTTCTTTGGGGATGTCCTCCATCAATTCTTCAACATTTTTATGTATTTTCAGCTACAAACAAACATCTGATTACCAACCAAAGAAAACCCGTACCATCATTTAAATATTTCATAAAGTTTAAAAAAAAACTTAATGCAGCAACTTCGAAGTATCATCGAAGTATCAATATGAAAAATAACAAAAAAGTTTTATTGCACAAAACTATAAAAACACAAGCCGTTTCAAAGCAAAAAAATAATGGACGCCATTAATGATGTAAAAAGAAAATAAATAAGAAAAAAGTTAAATGGCATCTTTCGATTTTCTTGGTCAAAAGTGGCCAGCACCAGGTAACTCCGTCATATTTTTCTACTAAAAAGGATTACATACTAAATTAAAAACAAGTTTAGTATCATTAAAACATTATACATACAAAAATAATACTTTGTTTGAATAAAATGACAGCTTACCCTTTGTTTAGCCTTTTCATTTAAAAACCCTTGTATGAGCGTGAATATTTTTTCAATTCCAGCAGGCAAGTTTATATGATGACTTCCTTTTAACCTGAGAGGCATGGAATCCTAAAACAGAGGTATACAGCATTTACCTGATAATTTTAACCAAAATTCATAATTAATATAATCCAAGGAAGATTTAATTGTTTATTCCTTCTGTTCTTTGCACAATCAGTTGTGTTTTTATTTACGATGTTAAATTAAATAAAGTCTCATGCACATGCCTACACAAAATGTAAATACGGATTTGATGAATCTAATATGTACTTTATTCAAAATACTTTTTCACGTTCTCTAGTTTGATTTAAATTTAAAACGATTCAATATCTACGTTAACTACAAGATTTGTTATTTCACCTTGTTTCTAGGCTTTCAGTATCATACGTACTTGGCTAACTGCGACCATTTTCTTCAGCATGGAAGGCGTGGCTTGAACGAAGTGGCTCATTGTAACCCCTTCGTAGTCTGTAACGATCTTAGTGCCCATAACACAGGCTACATCATCTTCTACCACCATTATCTGAAAATATTTTAACATATTTTACACCATTATTTGAAAATAATTTACTGCTTTAGTATCTTTATAATTTACATATTTGTATTATTATGTTCTTCATATTTCATTCCTTTGTTAACTTGTATTTTCTGACCAGCATCATTCATTTGTTTAGTTTTTCTCCATAAAAAACCATTTCCATAGAATTGTTAGTACGTACATAACTCAGATTGTATCGACACAATCTTATTGTTATCTATAAGACATTCAGAAGTCAGATTGTGCCTGCCATCACGACGAGTACCTACAGTACTTTGTACTTCAATTATCCAAGTATATTATTGTGTTCATCCTCCGAGCCTTTTCCCAACTATGTTGGGGTCGGCTTCCAGTCTAACCGGATTCAGCTGAGTACCAGTGCTTTACACGAAGCGACTGCCTATCTGACCTCCTCAACCCAGTAACCCGGGCAACCCGATACCCCTTGGTTAGACTGGTGTCAGACTTACTGGCTTCTGACTACCCGTAACGACTGCCAAGGATGTTCAATGACAGCCGGGACCTACAGTTTACTGTGCCATCCGAAACACAGTCATTGGTGTCTAAGATATACTTAGAACGTACATACAAACTTAGAAAAGTTGCATTGGTACTTGCCTGACCTGGAATCGAACTCGCGCCCTCATACTCGAGAGGTTGGTTCTTCGCCCACTAGGCCACCACGACTTTTTCCTAATGAACACAAGTATATTATTGTGTTCATTAGGTGCTAATAGCTCAGCAAGACACCTTATTATAGGTACTATCACGTCAAACTAAACAGTAACGGCCGTTTCTAATATTCTATTTACATATCTGTTATTTTGCTTACCAGAGATAGATTTTTGGTATCAGCTCCTGACAAGTAATGTCAAATTTAGCAAGTCATCAGATAGATGGAATATTAGAAAGGGCCGAAAGGGTGTTAGATATATCAATCGACCGTCAATGGACGCCATTGATAGTTGATAGAATGGATCAAAATAGTCGAAACTGTCAATCGACGTCGAACAATCCTTTTTACCACCAGGGGCCCGATTCTTAATAATGTTAATAAAGAAAAGTTAATAATGTTAAAATTGAATAGAAATCGAATCGCAATATGATCGCAATAGCAGTTTTAACCATATCGGGCATTCTGCTACTAATATAAGACCAATCGTATTCCAACGACATTCGATTGGTTTGCGATTGGTCTGCTATTTTGGTGATTTTGGTCTATACGGTAGTTTGCTCTACAATCATATTGCAATCGTAAATCATTTGCAGACAAAATTATTCATTATTGAATGACAGAAAAGGATAAAAACTTTTATTTCAAAGAAAAAATAACGGAATGCCACATACACTTCAATCGTAATTGAGTCGTGATTGGATCGCAGTCGAATATGAATCGTATGTTGCTTAAGTAAAATTAGGAGAATCGGGCCCCTGGTCTACTATCTGATAACACCTAGACCTTCAATACCACTTAACCTTATTTTTTTACAATTCAGCAGCACAGGACTGTTGATTATGACGATAATTACCTGCACTAAATAGTAGAGCATGCACATGAGATCACCGACGCTGTGCGTGGCCGGGTCGTACCGGCCGGCTCGGATGAGGATCACGCGGGGGTACAGCTTGTCTAATGGCTTCGGTAGTATTAAGCATGTTCTGAAATATTAATAATGTTGTTATGTTTGTATATAAAAGTGCTTCTGGGCAACTTCAGACCCTTATCAAGGAGTCTGATTTTCCAGGGTTGAGGAGGTCAAATAGGCAGTCGATTAGACTGAAAGACGACGCAAACACAGTTTTGGAAAAGGTTAGAAAGATTTTAACTGATAGGTACCTACTCTATATATAATAATTGTGTATTTAATCACACATAATTTAATAAGGGTGGAACAAAGGTGTTATTTTCGTTATTTCCTTACCCAAGTCTGAAGAATTCCAAAAACTTTGGATCTGTTGGTCTTATCCTCAACGTTATATCTGGAGCAGTGGTTCTCAGTGTGTAGTATAAATCCACCTTCTTTTTTACTCTTTCTAGACTGAATTTACATCCTCGTAACAACGCTATGAGCCATTGATCATCTGGAATATTAAAAGAAGTCATATTTACAACAATATATTTTATATAAAGCCCAAAATTAGCCTTATTGAGGTTCCAATAAAAGTTATTGCTATTTATATCATATTTTTCGGAGGGTTTTTCATTGGGGTTCTATCAAATTAATTGACGTAAGCGGTACAAATTTAGCTCTGGCTATAAATGAAAACGTTATTGACTTCGTAAGCTGATGGGAATAAATACTAAACTTGAATAAGGTTATCATAAATACATTAGATGTAACACACGGAGGAGAAAAGATGTAACAGGACAAAACCGAAAGTCATTTTTATTTTTGTCACAGACAGGTTATGCGTCCCTTTTTGATGAAATGCAAGGTTCAAGGGCGTCAAGATATTCCAAAAAGATTTGAACACAAAAATGATCAATGAATAAAAAACCGCTAGACAGATAGCTAAGACCAGATCATAATAGACAGATAATTGCACATAAGTTTTATTGTCGAGTTTAAGTACAAATAAACCCGAGGTACCTACTTAGATAACCAATCGGTTTCATTGAGCGTGGAATAACAAAACAATGTATTTCAAGGGTAAGGTATAATTTTAAATAGCAATCACTTGAAATTTCTGATTCTACATCTTCATACCAGAAGTGTATTATCAGACACTCTTGAAATAAAGATTAACACATATCTAAACAAACAAACTCGCCTGCCATTATCTTGTTAACAAAGACATTTAAAACAATGAAAATTTAATTGGTACCTGTTCTTGCTTTCAGGTGAGGTTGCTTAGAAATCCAGTCCTTCAGTAGTTGCAAGTCATTTTCAACCTGCTTCGGGTTCTCATTCAATTCCTTTTTGGCAATTTTCGCCAACTCCGGCGTCAGTTCACGAACCATTTTGTTCTAGAACTGAAGACAATACGTACACAGGATAAGCACACAGGTTGAAATAGCAGGTTATGCAAACTGCTCTATGAATTTGGAAACAATGGTTTCCATTGATACATTGATTACAGTTTATCGATAAGAATTATTGATTTTCTATGAATTTAGGATCTTTGATAAATAACCAGCATATGTACTGACTACAAAAGAAATAAAATTACTGAACAATAAGCATTGTTTGTATAAAGTAATAGAAAGTAAATTTACCCAGGTACAGTTTCAGCGCTGGCGGCGTATCGACTAACAGATAAAGAACACGGCTCTTATCACTATCGCGGTGTTACGAAGCTGACTCGCTAAATATTATCCAATCATACGGCAACCACAATCAATGTTCCGATTCTACCATAATTGCTCAACTACAATGGACATCTGAAGTTGTTTCGTATTGTCATCGCAAATATTATGGGGGTTTCCTATAGTTAGTATGTATTGGATTTTTCCACCATTTTAGTAAGAGCACTGACTGGCCAGATGTCATGATCGCGGTTTGATAGTAAAGGTTGAATGTTGGTATTATTATTGTTCGGGTAATATTAAGGCAACAAACCTTTCCGCCTAGTTTTTCAACTTTTCGATTCAACTTTAATGGTCTAGTACAGTGGTTCTTAACCGGTGGTCCGCGGACCACTGGTGGTCCTTGGAGGCATTTCAAGTGGTCCGCGAAGCTTGGCTTCGCGACGTTGCTGTACGTTATCTAACTTTATTTTTATCGACTTCTTTTATCTATGTGAGCAGGGGTTTTCGCATGGACGTATATAAGTTAAGTTTCGGGGTCCGGACCCCCACCCCCCATTCATATCTTACTTGTCCAACAGAAATGTTTGGGCTACATAATACGTAATTTTAATTTTGAGTCTTTAAAAAAATTATTATTTAGCGCTCGCTTCGCTCGCGTATTCAGAAACGATGTACCCTTATTTTTGCATTTATCAACAAACAAAAAGTTAAGTACGTTCGGGCTACATTTTACAAAATGTTTATTTGAGGCTGAAAAAAAATTCGCGCTCGCTTCGCTTGCGCATTCGCAAAGTGCATAAGCATATGTTTGTCTTTCTTTGCATTTGCTTACCTACAAAAGAATCGAGAAGAATTCAGAAGTTAGTAAAGAGAAAGCAGTCACTAAAATCTCATTAAATTAAAATCTGTAACTTTTAGTTTTTTGCTAAATAATAAAGAAATGAGTGCTAATTATAAAGTGTGCTTGTATTCTTAATCAAAGAACCCTCAATTTTGGTAAACCAATGAGGTGGTCCCCGGCATGACAAACTTTTGGTAAAATGGTCCCTCATGACTAAAAGGTTAAGAACCACTGGTCTAGTACAATTATTAGAATACCAGCAGTCAACATCAAAACGTAAATTTGATGTAGGTACAGATCACAGTTTGAAGTTGATTAAAAATACTTTTCCGTGATCAAACGATTAGACTTATGCGGTAATGTATGTAATGTATCAGGTATAATGGTACTATCTACTACTGAAACAATTTTTCCAATTCCAATTTTTACCTTAATAATATAGGCACAGATAATACCGACAGAACTGCCTTCGACCTTCATTAGGAGCCAAAAACAAAAATTACGACTCGATTTTGTTCAATTTTGTTGACTTTCAAAATATGACTTTATTTATGTCAGGACTAACCCGGATACGTTTGGCTGCCTTGAATGACACAATCACATTTAAACGCAACTTGTGTAATAAAACAAAAACAAACATTTTCCAATTATTAATTTATTTTATAAGACCTTATAAGATCAAAGTTTAATATCAGACCTTATTTGCCATTGCCATTGCACAGTCTTCCGTCAAAGTACCATGTTCAACCTAAGATTATTATGCTATAAAAGTCTTCACCATAATCTCCTGATTAGATGTACGTAATAAATCTAAATGTATTTTTTTTTTTAATATTAAAATTTCTCAATTAATCTACATCGAGTTTCCTAAAAGATCCTTCAACCCCGAACATTTGCTCTGCACTCTTGGGCTTGCCTGGCCGCTTGCTTTCATCAGTGCCAAACTTTAGATCTTCATCGAACCAGTCGCTATACGAATCTATTTTCTTCAGCCAGAAATCTGTTTAGAAAAAACCAAAGAAAATAAGATTTGTTAAGTAATGTTATAAAGGTCGCCGGAAGACGCTGGATACGGGTCGCCTCCAACAGGTATCTGTGGAGATCTAGGGGGAGGCCTATGTTTAGCAGTGGACGTCCTATGGCTGAGATGATGATGATGATGAAGTAATGTTTTGTGTGACTTTAAATGTGATGATGCAAATGTTGAACGAAAAAATGATTTTTCACCATTACAAAAGTCTACGTAACACAAGACACTTCAATATGAAGTTCAAAGTACGGGTCTGTTAATTATTAAATTTAGCCTGAACTAATATATATGATGCGTAGCAGGGTAACCTACCTATGATTTTCTCTCTGCTTCCACCTTGACCTCCATATTCTTCTGGTAATATTTCAAGAGGGACGTACTTCTGAAGCACCGTAAAGTCCTTGCTGTACATATGGACCTGAAAGGTATCCCCAGTTGGTTATACTTATACATAATTTGTACCTAATTTCAAATAGGAACCTAATTTCAATTTAAGTTGGAATGGTGAGGAAAAAATAGTTACATATAATACACTAGCTTCTGCCAGCGGTTTCACCCGCATCCCGTGGGAACTACTTCCCGTACCGAGATAAAAAGTAGCCTATAGCCTTCCTCGATAAATGGGCTATCTAACACTGAAATAAATTTTCAAATCGGACCAGTAGTTCCTGAGATTAGCGCGTTCAAACAAACAAACAAACAAACTCTTCAGCTTTATAATATTAGTATAGATATAAGTACTTACTTTTTTCTGATGTTTCTCATTGAGAAGTTTTACCACCATATTGAAGACTTTTTCAAACGCTGGTATAGAATTAATTATATGAAGACTCTTTAGTCTTAGAGGGGAAGCATCCTGAAATATTAATTGATTATTTAAATAGTGTACAAGTTTCATCATATATTTTTCTTACATCCTTAATTTTCTCGTTATGCCCTTTGGAATACAGAATACATTATGTAGTAGTAAAATGTATACCTGTCCCGCAATGACTAATTTCTTGAGCACAGACGGTGTCAATTGTAAGAAGTGAGCCATAGTGATTCCTTCGAGATCAATAACATTGATCATTCCATTCACCATAAATGCATCATCCTCCAAATACTTTATCTGCAAAATAAAACAATATTGGCATAAAGATTCTAAAGTTAAATGTAAACACTAAAATAAAGTAAGTATATAATAAAGTAAGTATATAATAAAGTAAGCATAAGTTGCTACGTAAATAACTACGTAAATTTCAAAACGATTTGTTAGCAAATTAAACGCTGATTATAAAAAAAAATGTTTATCCATACCTGCTGCAAAATGTGTGCAAATGAGAAGAACTCTATTGGCGTAAACCTGTTGGGATCATAGAGACTAGGTTTCACTATAACGACCCGAGGGTCCAGGGGAGATGCCAGTTTCGGTAACACTAACCCAGCCCTAAAAAAAATACCTTCATTTATTAAAAAAAAAAACTCAAAATTATTCCTGCATAAATAACTAAAACAAATTGCTGAACTTTGATATTAGAATCAAACATTTAAATATACCTCTACTATACAGTTATTCAGGAACGCCTTTTATGTTTTTCTATTTTTTCAAAATCAAAAATCAAAATCAAAATGTTCTAAGTCACATATGCACTTACCCGGTTTCTACCAACTCCTTAAATCTTGGCGTGTTAGGTCTAAAAGCAAACAAATCTGGTGACAGAGTTCTCAATGAGTAATATAGGTCTAACTTCTCTTTAGCTCTTTCTAGACTGTGTTTACACCCTCTCAAGAAAGCTGCAAGCCACTGATCATCTGCAATGTTTATAAAAAAATCAGTCAAGTTTGTTTTTTTTAGCGCAATAAGTACGTTTATTATTTATTTATATTTTTCTTAATTACTTATACCTCAACTTGATTACAATGAAATATATCATAAAACTGAAAAATAGGTTGACAGTCTTTATATTATTCATCACTTTGCGTTATTTTCGCAAGAACAACGCATTACTAATTTTACGTCTAATGTCACTGTATCGTAAAATCGTTTAAGTTACCTGTTCTCGCCCTTAAATGGGGCTGTTTGCTAATCCAGTCTTTCAGGTGGTTTATACCATCCTCAAGTTTCTTCGGAGTCTCGTTCAGTTCCACTGCAGCCTTTTGATCTAACTCAGCACTTAAGGGTCTCACCAACATTGTACAAAAAATATTTGAAACTTTATGAAAAGCACACTTTACACATTCAAACAAATATAGCCTTAATTTTTTATGTAGAAAAGTCCAAAATGTGTTTATATTAAAATACTATTTAAGTCACAAGGTCGGTGCATTAAATGTGATGCAGTCGTCCGCTCTGTTGCGGAGTACGGACAAAATAAACGCAACAACACTTTGTTTTTGTTGTTTTATTTAAGTTAATGACACCTCGTTGGGACCGCAACCATAAATCAAGAGTTTTACATTGAACCATTTTTATTGACACATTTATTTTTTATTGCACATTAAAAGTACTTCATTATCATAACTTCATAGGTACTACTCTAGGTATGTTTACAATTCATAGTTGTTTGTTATCGCATAATCCTCAGTAAGTTGATGACCTTCCACAAATAGTCCATAGTCCCTGATAGCCGATCTAAAGTAAACTGTCCTTGTATACAAAAGAGCATTTTGACTGTTTTCGTATTTCCTAATATGATAAATTTATCGGTGACTATACCAATATCTCTACTATTAGATATTTACTATAACAAACAATAGTAAAACTGCCGAGCTTAGGTTCTTTTCAACTGATTAGAATAGAAAATAATTTAGAAGATGTATTTTATTTAAATAAAAGGCAAATAAAATTGACCCTGACCGTCTGAAGTAATTATATAAGGGTTAGGTTGTTACGTGCTAATTGTTATCGAGATAAATCTTGCATTATGCAGTAAATATTTATAACAAAGCCTTAAGGAAAACTACAGAGTCGGTGGCCTGTTGTCCTTAAACAGGTATTATGAGCATGCTGATATAATGAAAAGTAAACGCAAGTAGTCAGCGTATTTGCTGTTCCTGGTCTTATTTGGAAAGTTACTATACCTTCGATTTTCATGAGTCATTTTGGTCGCACGCATAGTTTGACAGAATAAGATTTTTGACCAACACTTTACTAACGTTTAAAAAATCAGTTTGTAATTATTTTAAACTGATGAACGGATTGATTAGAATTATGAGATTGGCATTGAGATAGGAGAGCCCTGGAGATGGAGATAGAAGGTACCCAGCAGATGAAGAAACGCTACTTTTCATTCAGGGGCGTAGCTACTGCCGTATCTGCCGTATCAATTATACGGGGCCCCCGGGCCACAGGGGCCCCAAAAGTGTGTAAGGAAAAAAAATAAAACTTCGATGGGACAAGAACGGCTGTCAGACCTCTCACTATTGTCCATAGAGGCAGAAACTTTAGAAAAACTAAAATTATCATCAGCCATAAATGATTTAATAAATCAGTTTGCCGAAAAAAAGACAAGGAGAGTGAATATTTAAAATTTGATTTTTATTTGTAAAATGGTTAAATATTTCTTTTCACAATATTTTTTTTCTTTTGTGAAAAATCTTTACCCCCATAAAAGGGCCTCCAAACAATTCCTCCAATTTTATACGGGGCCCCGACAAGGCACGCTACGCCACTGTTTTCATTGAATGTTGGACGTAGGAACATTGCCAAGGACGCGGGAGAAAGCGCATAAGAACTGACGTAAAAAATATATATGAGGAAGTGTATTTTATAACAATTTATTGTACAACATATTTTGAAATTAATATTATGAGTATCTTAATCAAAATCAAGTTTCCTGAAAGAACCATCTACTCCAAACATATCTTCCGCAGTCTTGGGCTTGCCAGGTCGCTTTGATTCGTCTGTGCAGTATTTAATGTCTTCCTCCAGCCATGAACCGTATTCCTTCACCTTGTTCCTCCAGTAGGCTGGAAATTACAAAGTACTTTGAAAATATACGTAATTTTATAAAAAAAGTTTTAAGCATGTTCTAAATTGCTATTAATATTTCTGGTTGAAAAACAACGGAAGTATTATTATTATTAGCCTATGTTGTCCCACTGCTGGGCAAAGGCCTCCCCCATAGCCATCCATCTTTTCCTATCGGTCGCTATTTGTGGCCAGTCCTTGTGGAAGCTGTCTAAATCTTCTCCCCACCGTTTTCTTGGTCTTCCTCTTGGTCGCCTTCCATCATCAGGGATCCATTTTGTGGTGATGTTGGCCCACTTGTCCGGGTGCATTCTGCAGATGTGACCCACCCAGTCCCACTTCAACTTCGCAGACTTATTGCCCACGTCGACAAGGCCCGTCTTGGACCGGATAATGGTACGGAAATATTAACAGTTTTTTTTTTTTTTTAATTTAAATTTTTCTATTCACTTTGTTCGAAAATATCATTTTTTTATTTTTACGTATTTTATTTTTTTATTTGTGCTAATCGAAATATATTAACCAGTATATTAACATATTTAATTTAATGTTATTAGGTACGACACCCCGTATAAGGAAGGGAACATAAGGGGAGTAAATAAGAAAGTTTATAGATTAGAGAAGATAAGGGATTACAATATGGGAGTACATAAGGGGAGTACATAATACAGTATATAAGGAAGTACATAAGGGGAGTACATAAAGGGAGTGCATAAGGGGAGTACATATAGGGAGTGCATAAGGGGAGTACGTAAGGGGAGTGCATAAGGGGAGTACGTAAGGGGTGTACATAAGGGAAGTACATAAAGGGAGTGCATAAGGGGAGTACATATAGGGAGTGCATAAGGGGAGTACGCAAGGGGAGTGCATAAGGGGAGTACGTAAGGGGTGTACATAAGGGGATTACATAAAGGGAGTGCATAAGGGGAGTACGTAAGGGGTGCACATAAGGGGAGTCCCTAATAAAGCATATTAGTAATTAAATATAATTGATTACTAGAGAAGGGATTCACTAACTTAAAAACTATTGATACTTTAATTTTAAATAAGCTCTAGTTTCTAAAGTACCTGCTGACAATTCGTCAGAGTTATGTTAATACGAAATTTTGCTCAAATGACCTTTCAAATGATATACGACTCATCAATAAATGGAAAGTAGACAAGTAGTATCCAAACATTTCGCCCATTCTCCTTTCCATGCTTCAAAATATGGCTTTGACAGACTACTAGAATCTTGCTGCAATTTACCTGTAATTTCGTCTATTGTGCCAGCATTTCCGCCATATTCAGCAGGGAGAGCTTCTTTGGGAACGTATTTGTACAATTCGTCAAAATTCTTGTTGTGAACGAAAAGCTACCAAAAAAATACAACAATTTAGTAAACTAGATTATATAATATTGTTATAAAATGTAAAGAATAATAATAATGGGGAACTTACTCTTGATTTATTTTTTTCATTGAGCAGCCCTTTCATTGCATTAAAGACTGTCTCAAATATCGATGGTGTGTTTAAATAATGCGCACCTTTCATACGGAATGGTGATGCATCCTGGAACGGCAAAAATAATAAAAAGTTATGTAAATTCCGAGATATATATTTAATAGGAATTTGATATAGCATAGGTCATTATACTAGCAACGTTTTACCTGTCCTATGACCACCATTTTCTTCATAAGCGCAGGCGTCATTTGCATGAAATGTGCTATCGTGGTACCCTCTAAATCCATCACATTCCGAACACCAGCCACTACCGCGTTATCATTTTCAATCATCGCGATCTAAAAAAAAAACATTACTTCTGAATCAATTAAATCCATCGTCCATCTTGCTCTAGCTTCAATCAATATTTGTTTTAAGTTAACTAACTAATCAAATGAATACCCTCATCAAAGCGTTGGTAGCTGCCATGACATCCACAATATTGTACTTGCTGGGATCATAGCTCGATAGCCTGGCAATGGCTATCAGTGGACCATCGGGTGTTGCTGGCTTGGGCAATATAATAAAAGCACTGAAAGTATACAAACGGTGTTTTAGACAAATTGTTGCCAAGTCACAAAGTCAAAGTATTTATTATTTGTAAAACATAGGTAAAAATAAAATGTGGATCTTAAAATTGAAATAATGCGCTATGTTCTGTCTATGGTAAGACGTACAAATATACATTTTACAAGTTTTTGTGTACTTGGCCAGTTATCGATACCTCTATGAACTCAATGTCTTATCATACAGATCGAAACGGATCTCAGAAATCCTTATCATAAAATGTCTGTAATATTTATAAACATTCCAGGTAATCATACACTATTGAAAGTCAATGTTACAAACATCTAGCAGTTATGATTGCAAAAAGATTTAGATATGAATTATCACACCTAAAATTGCCTACTTTTATCTTTGCATCATAAAGTGGTTTTCCATAAATAAGAGAATTAAATGGCGTGTTCTTTAATGCTCGGTCATCATGATGAAGTTTTTCATTAGTGATAGAGTGCGTAGATATTAAATATTTACCCCAATCCCAGTATTTCGTCGAAAAGAGGATCCGTATGTCTCATCTGAAACAGTTCAGGCGCCGTGGTGCGGACTGAGTAGAACAGATCCAACTTCTCTTTTGTCCTCTCCAAACTGAACTTACATCCACGGAGGAACGCCACCAACCATTGGTCATCTGAGAAATATTTACTATAATAAAAATTGTGGAGCAAAACTTCGTGGATTACAGGACATTAGTCATATCAAAATAATGTTTTACCAACAGAATAGTTGCTGTGATACATATAAAACAACTCACCTGTTCTAGCATTGATATGTGGTTGCTTGGCCAACCAATCCTTGATATGTTGTAGATCGGCTTCTAGCCTGGCTGGATCCTCATTCAGCTCAGCACGAGCCTTCTCCGCAAGAACGGGAGTCAATGCTCTCACAGGCATTTTGCATGGAAACGTCCTACCACACAAAGAACTTACAACACTCTAAAAAGATATCGATAATATCAGTATCGATAATTGAAATTGGCTTTTGATTAGTTATCTGCCGTTTAATCCACCTGGCAATATGTTGGCGCCCAAGTTTTATAACATTATCAGGTTCATAAGTTTGCCTCGCCTAATCTTCCTTGTCTAATCTATGTTGTATTAAAACGTAGTTCTAATTTCTGTTATATTCTTTTAACATCCGTGAGTTGAACATTTAAGAGTATAACATTCTTTTATCATTGATTGTAATATAACATTTTGGTTTCATTAATAAATTCTTCCATTTGTGTTCAGAAATATTGTAACTAAAAAAAAACCTATATACAGGGTGTTGGTGTGAACACCGTTATCCTTGAAACGAGAGCTTTGGTTTCACTTATATAGAACGTAAATTAACTTAAATTAAGGCAAAAAAAAAAAACTTAAATCTTCACTCGTCAAGCTACAGTAGTAGGTATTTTTGCCTGTCCTAAGCCAGAAAAAGTATGAAGGGAAGTTACATCACAGGTTATTTGTATGTGTTTTAAACGGAGTGCTGCAGGTCACCGCCCTTTAACTCGCGCGCATAGTATCCATTTTACAGACAGTCTCGGAAATAAACTTATTAAAAAAATTAAATAAAAGAAAAGTTCATTTATTTTTAAATTCAGATAAATAAAATTATAATCAAGTCAACTACCTATGGTTTCAAGGATAACGGTGTTCACACTAACACCCTGTATAAGATCACAACCATAATTTACCAAAATGCCTCATGATCAGCTTAACATTGTTTATAACACTACCTACTCCTGACAACTTTTTAGATTTTTGAAAATTTTGATGTCTAGTTAGAGGAACTACCTATTGTTCCATAATCTTTTCAAAATAAATTAAGCAGGTAAAATAAATCACAGTATACGTTGTCTAATATCGTTTATTTTCTCTATTTACAAGAAACGTAAAGTCTATTCATATATAAAGATTATATTAAACATTTATCCCATCCAAATTGTACACAATATTTAAGATATAAGAAAAGATTACGTTAGTCAACATCGAGTTTCCTAAAGGATCCTTCAACCCCGAACATATCTTCAGCAGTTTTCGGTTTGCCAGGACGCTTGGACTCAATAGTACCGTATTGATAATCCTCTTGCAGCCAAGAATCATATTGCTTCACCTTGTTCCTCCAGTATTCTGAAAAGTTCGTCAAAAATGAATAAGTACGTGTTTAATGAAGTTGATTCAAATTACTGAAGGACCCGATTGTGCTTGACTTCTTAAATACATTATAAAAATAAGAAGTTTTGTATTTTCGTTTTGCTTAAATGGCACCTGAAGTAACAACATTGTGGAGGTCAGATAAGCAGTCGCTCTGCAGAACATTGGTTCTCAGCTGCATCCAGTTAGATTAGAAGTGGACCCCAACATAGTTTGGAAAATGCTAGACAGATAACATGGCCTGAAGTACGCTTGAGTCAAAAGATATCATTTTGAGAAAAAAAAAGATTTAGTTTAACAGTTTGTTCTTCGTCTTCGAGAAGAAATATAAAGACTACTAACAAACGAACTATTTTATCCGACTACTAAAATAAGGTAATTTGGTTCAGCACCGTACCTGAAATATCGTCTATTGCTCCAGCGTTACCACCGTATTCGGCAGGCAGTACATCTTTGGGAATGTGTTTGTATAATTCTTCATAATTCTTGTTGTGGACGTAGAGCTACAAATATAAACACCGCTTACTTAGATTACGTCAGTTTTTTGATAGTATAACATCATACGACGTGGAATATGTTTTGGTTACTTACCCTATTCCTATTCTTTTCATTAAGCAAACTTTTCATTGCATTGAAGATAGTCTCAAACCCAGGTGGTGTGTTCAAATAATGCGTTCCTTTCATACGCATTGGTGATGCGTCCTGGAAGAATTTAATACATGAATAACTTAAAAATAAATTCTACATATCTTTAAAGTGATAATAAACAAATCTTTTAAGGTCTTTGACATTATCTGATATCTATACTTTCTTCGTCCATAGAGAAGTCTCCATGAACACAAAATTATTTGACTTCTATGATTACCTGACCAAAGACGACCATCTTCTTCATGGTGACCGGCGTCATTTGCAAGAAGTGTGCCATCGTCACGCCCTCCAGATCTAAAATACTTTGACCGCCAGCGACAGTCGCGTTATCATTGTCCACCAGGAGAATCTGAAACGGTTGAAAGAAGTTGCAGAAGAAACCCACCATGTTCCTTCTTAAACCCTTTATATACCAGGGCCACGGTTACTCTTATGAACAATCTCGTAGCCTCGGCAGGCTTTACCCTAATGGGCTCCTCTGCGGTTTGCAGACTCTTTCTAAGGAGCTCGTGGAAAAACGCTCTTAGGAGACTCCTACACACCCACGTCTACGATGGCCGGGAGTTATTTTATCTCCAAGCTGGATAAGGGAGAACTCCACAAAACAGTGCACCAACTGGGATTATCCTATTTATTTATTTAACAGTTTATGCACACGGCTTATGAAACAAGAAAGTAAGAAATCAATTCCAGCAGGCCCCTTATGAGAGAGTTAGAATAAAAAAGAAGATGTAACCAATTTTGTTAATCATATTATTATTTTTGTTGTAGAAGTAATAATATATAATATATCTAATTTTATTACCCTCATTAGAACGTTGGTAGCTGACATGACGTCTAGAATATTGTACTTCGCTGGGTCATATTTCGCTGGCCTGATGATGGATGTCATCGGAGCATCTGGTCCTGGAGGCTTTGGCAGTATAACAAATGCACTGAAAGTAAGTATACTAGTCAGAAACTTAGTTTAGTTTCTTACGGTCCAAAATGCTAGGGCATAACAGGAGTTATATTTGACATTCTTTGAATACTCTTCTCTGTTGTTCTATACAAGGGAAAGTAAAATTTTATTTTGGTATCTTCTTGAAAAGGATTTCCTCAAAAACAGTAAAAGATCAGATACATATAGCATAGTATGCAGCAAGAATTTACCCTAAACTCAGTACTTCCTCAAAGAGAGGATCAGTGTGCTTTATGCGGAACAGTTCAGGCGCCGTGGTGCGGACAGAGTAATACAGATCCAACTTCTCTTTCGTCCTCTCCAAACTGAACTTACATCCACGGAGGAACGCCACCAACCATTGGTCATCTGAAAAATTATATACAGTTGCTCTAAAAGCCTTGATAAAAAGAGCCATGATTTTTATTTTAGACTAGCTTTTGCCCGCGGCTTCGCTCCCGTCAACTGACTTCTCTACTTTACCCTATTTTTTTTTTTCATAAGAACCTTCTCCTGACAATAACAAACACAACAAAAAAAGAATTAGCCAAATTGGTCCAGGCGTTGTTGAGTTATGCGCTTACCAACTCATTTTGCGATTCATTTTTATATTATAGATTTATAAGTACATATATTTAATTTTGAAGTGAAAATGTTGATGTTTTTAATTTAAAGCTTAACTCGGATCGACGCTAACCAAAATCATGGCCAGTTTATCGTATTAGATGAGTAAGTACTGATAAGTTAACTGATTAAACATTTTTTTAATGATTTCATGTGTTATTTAATATCGTTAACTAGAAATCGGGTGATTCTTATGGAAGTTATTGTGCTCCAATAGTAAACGGTCGATATTATTTTATGCTAGAGGACAACACCAAATTGCTTAGTCTTAGATTTTCTCAAAACACAGTATTCAAGCCACAACGTAAACTGTCTTACTTTTATTTAACTTTTCTTCATTAAAAACAAATTAAATTAAACTGCAAGTTTAAGATGCGTATCACAACTGTCAACTCGGTGCTTTAACTCTTCCACATCAAATTAATGGGATTGCATTTCATTAACTTAAATTGGAACCCTGTCAAAATAACCCTGTAGGTACTAGCCAAGCAATATTCATTACATCACACCTTCCCAGACTCATAAGATTAGTGATCAAATGAAAACGATTATATTGATTAATAAGTATTACCTACATACGCTAATAATCCTACTTTCAAAAGATAACTGGAAGCATAAGATATTGTTACAGCACTCACCTATCCTAGCATTTAGATGCGGCTGCTTGGCTAACCAGTCCTTAATATTTTGGAGATCATCCTTCAACGTGTTCGGGTTTTCATTCAGCTCAACGCGGGCTTTTTCCGCAAGCTCAGGAGTCAACGCCCTCACAGACATTTTACACGAACGTCCTACCACTGAAAGGATTAATACAACTCTACAATGATATCGACACTGCGATTGATACTGGTACTTGATTAGTTATCTACTGTTTAATCCACCAGGCAATACCGACGCGACGGCTGGGGTACCTACCTAACTTTTATAAAAGACATTATCTTTTTAATAAGTTTTAGTGTACACTGCAGACTAAACAGTTGGCCGATAGTTGACCGGTTCGGTCGGCATTTTTTTTAAAAGAAAGTCTTGATTCCAATCAAAGTTTAAAGTTGGTCTGATAATACCTGATCATTGAAATGCGCTTCATTTTTTCTTTCATTCATCTGCTTAAGCCCAAAGTTCTCTTCTTTATAAGGCCAAACAAACTATCGGCAGACTAAAAGTTTCCATTGTGCGGATACTCTTGAGTCACCCTTGTCTAATCTATGTTGTATAATTTTTATATAAGTTTTGCGCGAACACTATCAATTTCGAGCATAAGCTAATCGCCGAAATCGTGGATCGATATTTACACCAAACAGATAATAAAGTCTATTAAACGATGTTAACAGTGATATTTAAAAAATATTTTTGCGTAGGTTTAAAGTTTAGGTTTTGTTTAGGTTGGTACTTAAGTAATATAACAGTCGATCAGTTTAAGTTTTACCTCAACGAAGAATAGAGAGACGACGTCACACGAATTTTATATTGTCAACGTAGTGAAACTTTTAACCTACATCTACAGCTGCGGTGCATTTGACCACTAATATACTAAAATTATCGGTGACCATATCGTTTTACCACTAACACCCAGATAAATGTGAAGTGGTGATAGCGCAAATGGCGATGTCCTCTATAACTTCATAAATAAAACGGACAGCTACTGGCACCACACATAATATTATGTTATTAGAAATTATTTTATTAGCTGTTGAAAAATCAATGCTATGTTCCGAAAGACACGGTGCCAAGAACTGTGTCGAAACCATGACGATATCATATTTGTTTGAGCTTGTAACAACTCTATAAGAAGATGGCCACGCAAAATCTTTAGTCGGAGTTTATCGTCATTCCATGGGTTTTTTTATTTTTCATAAAGATACGGATTCTTAAAAACATCAGAATAACAGAAGTTGTCTGAACAAAGTCAATAACTATCGTCTTCATTTCATATTTCGGTAATCATAAGCCTGAACTGTTTACATAGAAATATTTTTTGTTGCTCCGAGTGGTTGTTTACACTAACTCATTCCAGTTTCAGGAATATTCCAAATATTTTAATTGTTTTAAAATATAACGCATACATACCATTTGTATTTTCAGCTTAGTAACAACGTTTTCTTTTGTTTTACTAAAGTTTTTTCGTTAAAGAACTAGTATCAATATAGTTTCATGTAAAAATATTAATAAGTGGTTCTCATGGTCAGTTTGTACCACTTTTTCTTCAGCAACGTATCGCCAGTTCTTTTCCAGTTTTCAGCAAAGTAATGAATTATAACACTAATTATAATTTGTTTACGCAATAAGAATAAGGAACATCTTCCCAGACATATTCAAATAATAAATTAAACACACCAATTGTTTTAAACAACACATTTATTTTTGTGTATTTACATTTATAAATTTTATCTACAACCCTGTTACATTAATTTAAACATTGTGCAGCTAACCCAAACCGATTTAGGAGACCTCAATTTCTTTTGATTGAACTAGATTTTTGTATCGCTTTTTTCTTGAAACTAACTAGGAGACATATTTTCTAGATGACCGTAGAATTACTATAATGCATTTGTAGTGGTATTGTATTCAATTTACTGCAATAACCACGTTAATTTACTATATCAGTTGTTCTCCATCCGCTACGGTTAATTTTTAAGTCAGTGGGTAAATCGTATAGCGATTCATTTAACTGTTCTATGAATTTATTGTTTTCTTATTCGTAATGTCAGTTTGAGTTAGCACCACATCCATAATTTATTTTAGTTACTGGCTGCATTGATTTTATGACACAATTGTTTTACAGTAAACAATGTCAATAAGTTATCTTTGTCAAGACTAAAAAGATCACAGAAATACTGTATGGCCCGTATGTAACAGTAACATGACAATAAATAGATAATACAATAGTGACATTTTATGCTTTAGCTTTTCTTTATTAATATAAATTGTGTGAGATCTTCTTTTAGTGGCAAAACCAACGTATGAATGAAGTAAGAGAAAAACTAAGTGTCAGATTTAAACATATTATGATCTAAATCTACCTATTCATGAACAAAGCAAATATTGTTGACTTATAGTTTAAAACCTCACTCACTAGATGGCGCTATAAGATTCATATTTAAACAATGTATTCGTAAAACAGAACTAAAATATTTAAATTACATCTTAATATTTCTAATTGATTAAGTTAAAGGAAATACTATGACATACTTTCAAAATCACAAACATTTATTTGCCATTAATGGCAACCTAGTTTACTTCTTAACTCTAACATTTGAACTAGAAAGCATTGGAAATGTAATGCATTAACTTATGAATAAATATTTACACTTTACTAATTAAGTCTCTACGTAGACTGACAGAGGCATATACATATACATAGGTTTAGGTCCATACACAAAAACTAAGGATGAAACTGTAATTGTTACATTAATGATTATGATTATAAACCCACTGATAACTTAGTTATAGATACTACAATCATTCTTCATAAATGCACACACAAAGTATTCCATTCTCGCGTTTACAATAACTTATTTTGACAGTCCAACTCATACAATGCAACGAAATTAGATGAACGAAAGAAGCTGTTAAAATTGATCAATGATTTTGTCAAAATGAAAACAATTGTAAATGCGCATATTACTCAAGATTTAAAGCTGACCGAAGCCAAACACTGCGGGATTGTGAAAAAGATGGCCTCTCAAACTATAACCATGGCAAGAGTCTCAGTATCTAGTGAAGAAAAGAGTAAGTATTACAATAAAAATAGTGTCTTCAATGTTAATTAACTATATGTAATATCATATATCCATACCTAATTGTTGTTCATAATTTTGGTTTGAAAAGTAGGTAGCGCTTGACTCAACTTCGGAATGATTTTTTGCCGAAATTCGTATCCCGTGCAATGTACTCTATTTTGAATTAGTCCTATGCTTATGTAAGAAAGAATTTTCAGACTACTTGGCTCCAGCCAGTTGCGGGCTTAACACAATTAAACAATCAAATAGGTTACATATTAAATACAAATTCACTCCACACTACTCAAATACGGACGGTTTCCTATCGACTCTGCAAACACGACGGCGCTCTTGGCCTCAATAACTAACAATACATATCTACACTTAACTTACAGTGTTAAATATAATATGAAAAAATACTTTATTTAAGTAGTTTCATGATTTGGGCGACCTGGTCTCCTCGCATTTGCGATATTTACCTATTAACTTATTTAAACCGACGGTGTAGGATTGGGCCATCAAAAGTTGGCGAACAGTTTGAGTTCGTCGGAGTCTAGTGAGCGGACTGACTTCCAGTCTGTCTCGGGGTACTCGTCGAAGTTGGAGGTGTCACCTTCGTACGACACTGCCGGCATTATAGGTGGCTGTGGACAACATAAACAGGGGTCAACCATCTGATTGAACATAAATGTTTAGTTAAATTAGCAGCTTAATTTATTTACTGTTCTGTATAATGTCTTAAATCGGATCATAAATAAGCATTTCAATAGTATCAACGTAAAGTATTGTAATAAGGTAACGTAAACTCCGTGAATCTCTGTCGGCCTCGCAACCTAATTTAAATCTGTTCTTAAATTGTGCTTCGATAGCATTGCGCAAAAGTATATTGAACCCGAAATCTTTTATATTGTTCTACATAAAACAAAGATTTCGTCATTGTGTTTTTCCAGTAGTATCTTTGACTAAATAATGTGTAATTGAAAATCTCCGTTTCCCATCTTCCAGTTTGATCTGATGATAATCGGGGAACATAAACAAAATTATCTAATAGCTAATGTATACCTGAAGTTTCTTCATGAAGACGTCAGCCCAGTCTATGTGCTTGAACCATCTGTGCCGTTTGACGTCTTCGGTACCGCACTGGAAGTGAAACAAACATTGCATTAACAAAAGTAAACACACAAAGAAAACGAGTACAAAGATCGAACAACTCGTCCGGCTCAATTACTGAAATGTATGCTATGAGTATCGGTGAAATATCAATCAATCATATCTGCGGTACTGGCTACGACCATAATGCGCATTTTGTGGCTGGCTGGAATTAGAGCAACTTTGTTATTATTGGCGTTCGCGACGTTCTTCAACCGTTAGACATCGTAAATTCTCAGATTTAGAGTTAGCGAGCATATCGGAGCTTAATTTATTATTGTACGGCGATGCCAAGCAGGCCACTCGCTTTAATATCTTCGTAGTCCAACGGGAATTGTCCCATAACTCCTTATAACCTGCGGCTATATCGTTGTATTACTCCAATTTAATAAGTTATATTGTTGGAAAGGTCGCCCCTTACATTACCCACTCTCCGCGACTTTCATATTAAACAGCTTTCGTAATAAGTATCATTACTGATTCTAGAGGTTATTTAAGCTATTATTTGTAGTTTGGCGGTAAACGATATTCTAAATTAACTCTTCGTAAAAAATGGTCATGTCTTTGAATTTTCAATCTTCTTTAAAATCTAGCTAGACCAGGACCGGAGTAACAGTAAATTCACGCTAATTCATCTGGTCCAAATTCTTACATAATCCTTTCTTATCAAAACAACTGATAGTAAAACCGTGTTAATTAATAGCTATCAAAAATCCTAGCATTACCATAGCCAAAGCTTATCTAGGCTACAAAACCAGCGACCAATATCACAAGATGTAACCATAAAACATATTCAGTAAAGCACCGGGGCTAACAAGGCGCCCAGTTTTCTAGCGCATCGCGAGTATATCGGTGATGTGTCGTATTTGCGTCGCGACATAAGTCAGCGACGGCCAGCGGCTTTTGAAGTCACCGGCGGACACCTGACTGATGACTTTCTAAACATCTCGGCGACATCGCGGCAAAAAGCTCGGTGAAAACAACCAACCACTAACTGCAAACGTTTAAAAATACATTCGCAGCGTGATAGCGCGACACTTTATTGGGAACGCCGCATCCCGATTTCTCGCTATAGCCGTGACCATATAGGCTCGCCTGAGGAAGGGATATTT
Source organism: Helicoverpa assulta (assembly GCA_963856015.1). Lineage (NCBI taxonomy): Eukaryota > Metazoa > Arthropoda > Insecta > Lepidoptera > Noctuidae > Helicoverpa > Helicoverpa assulta. Next base: position 6,210,766 of record CAWLCW010000008.1, read on the forward strand.
ATAACATAGCGCACTGTGAGTACCATAAACAATGTGACTTAGACTTTCCATCAGTGCGGACAAAAGTACGTGCACGTTATTATTGGTTTTTGTTTTAGACACAATCCTCTAACTAACATCATCTTTTTGAGTAACTATCATTTTTATATTAAGACTTTGTTACTCAAATCGCTTTTAATGGGACAATAGGTATAACAGCGAAATTGTTTGTACATTGCGTTTAGCTACATTGTTTTATACATTGTAGGTACAGTTGTCAAGTAAAATTATTTTTGAAATGAAAAGTGCATTTAAAATTTTAAGCCAGTTTATGAGTAGAAAATTTCGGAAATAGCTGGAGTTAGGCCAACTTCAAAAGTTAAATAAATTCACTTTTTGGATATCATCCACTTCAGTTGAAGTGCATAGCCGAAAGAAATGTGGAGCAACATCTACTACGACATTTGCATTTATCTTTGTCATGGGTTGGTTTGAGGTATTAGGTATCTTCTAGTATGATTTAAAACAAATGAATGTGCCACGCTTTAATAATATTGTTCTCGCTAATAATGTGTTTTCAGTAAATGTTTGACATGTGCTTTTTCAGTAAACATACACGATGAGTCGTGTGTATAATCCGCAACTGTTGCCGAAACAGGTCAAGCGCAAGGCTGAAGTATTTTCAGTTTGCGTAAGCGTAAAGCACGGCCAGCCAGTGTGTCTTCGCAACAAAATCTACGCTTTATGATGCTTTTAATAATATTATTTTGGATACTTGAAGTATTGTTTCTTTTACTGTTACTGTTACAGCCTTTTTTTTACCGTCCCACTGCTGGGCACAGGCCTCCTCTCACACGGAGAAGGATTGAGCATTAATCATTGTTTCTTTTAAAATTTTACAATATCAACGTGTGTAACTTAAACTTCATATTTGCAACATAAGTACTTCGTCTTAGTTAATATTATCAGGGAATTAGTAAGACAACATTTTGTCACAAGGGAAAATGCGTCAATCACTAACGAAATTGAACTCACTATACATAAAGTACAATGGAATATTTTAATGGAAACATATTTGTTGAAACAGTCGGAGATTTGCACGAGTAACGTGAATCGTAAATCCGGGACTAATTAAAAACGAAAAAGAAATGGCAAAGGTATTTCAATTTGGCAAGGAAACAAAACACTGCATGTAAGTAGGCAATTAATTTGAGTAACGTAACCCCACGTGCACTCACACGTGAACCGAGGTTGTAGCACATAATATTTTAGCAATAAAAACTGTTTTCAATGGAAAGTCGAAATAGAACGAGCGGAATTTAGCTCCGAAGAAAATATTTTTACAGAACACTTATTGAAGAATTTTGAATTAATTTACAAGAAAACTAACATCACCGAGCTTTATCTGTATCTTACTGTTCGTTTGCACATTGGCCTCTCATTTAGTTGGATAAGCAGGATATTTACTTTTACCGTCATGCACCAATCTCCGATAAGCGTTTCAAAATTAATATTAGAAGTTGAAAAAATGTGTGTGTACATACCTTCATATTGCCCAGCCTCTTGGTCCTGTCCTGCACGAGCAGTTTCTTGATGATGTCCTTAGCCACGGGGTCCAGGTGTCGCGGCCATTCCACACGACCATTCAGGATCTTCTCGTAAATGCCGAACGGGTTGTCATCGTAAAACGGTGGGTAACCCACTAACATCTCGTAAATGAGCACGCCTGAAAATAAAACACATAAAAATTATCAATATTCTTCTAATCAATAAACTGTAGATACGTCTACTAAATAAAGTTTCGACTGGCAATGACACGGATACAATTAAGAAGACGAATTCCAAACAGATATAAATACTTCTTAGGTTAATAATTGTGCTGTGATAGTCATTAAATCAATTCCCACGGGACTATTAATGTCAAGGTTTTTAATTAATGTTTCATTTAATTAAATAGTAAAGGTATACATTATGCGCATTGGAAATGTGTGCCAACGTTGTAAGGTAGCAATTTTATACTATTCAATAATTACCATGTGGCTAAGAAAATTGCAATTGGCTTAATGGATAGCACCCAATGTTTAAATTTAATAAGTGTTGCAGAGAACACAAAGCGACGCCTCTAACAAATGGCTTCAGTAATTAGCGCTCAAAATATTGCTACTTACATTAAAATAGAATACAATACAAAGAGCTGGACTACAATTCAGTTTTGCATGTTATGTTTAGACTACAGTAACTTGATATTGGAAAATTGTTAGAGCACTTGCAAAGTGGCAAGTATATTTAGTATTATTGTTGTAATGTAATAGCGTATGATGCCAAGCACGGTACGATGAGAAACAAGCAATGAGTACCATTATAAATAATGGAGAATATAAATTGGCACGCAGTCGCCATACACAAATGAAAGAGACTTCACTAAATCAACGAAACACTAAATAATGACAATGAAAACAATTTGGTGTTACGGCGCCGCAGAAGCATCGCTTATAAAATAAATAAACAAACCATAATAATATGTCGAGAGACATATCGTAAGAACAAACATGAAATATAGACAATCGAGAACGTACTGAAACTTTCATGCGTATAAAATATTTGACAAACGATTATAGCCATCAGTGTCAATTAGTAACGAATCATGAATTTATTATTTAGATTAATTTCTTTGTTCGCATGCATTCAACGTCTGATATTCATCTGCAGCAGCAGTGTTGTCTTATAAAGGCTTTATTTAGACTTGGAACAGTTTTCATTACGCACAATACAACAATAGCAAATAAAACCTAGCGAAACGGCATTTCCGTGAGAGTTGCTACAGTGAGCTTAGTTAAACAGAATGAAAAATGTTTTCGACAATCATTATAAATTCAAACGTCTGCTAACTAAAGTTTGGCTTTTAATATTGTTGATAATATAAACGGTACAGTCGAATACAAAGACTTTGATAGCGTGACTGAAGACCGTTTTTGTATTATGTTACCGCAATGACATTTATGACAACGAAATACTATATTTGTTTCAAGCAATTCTGTTGTTAGGGAAATATAATTATTTCCGTGATTTTCACAAAATGATACCATTTCCATGAATAACGAAAATGATTAACTTTGTTTGAACTCACCCAAGGCCCACCAGTCGACGGCTTTATTGTGTCCTTTGCTCTGAATGATTTCTGGTGCCAGGTACTCTGGGGTACCACATAAGGTCCACGTTCTGTCGGTCAGCTTTTTCGCAAATCCAAAGTCTGTTATTTTCAAATGTCCATCCTTGGCAAGCAGTAGGTTTTCCGGCTTCAAATCTCGGTAGACAATGTTTCGAGCATGGAGGTATTCCAACGCTGACACAATTTCTGATGCGTAGAAGTTTCCTGTGAAAAGAACATTTATTAATAAAATGCATTCATTGATTTTTACGACTTCGACCCATAAAATGGTTTGACCCCGTTTTATATTGAACCTATAGAACATATTCTACAATTAAAACTGTATATTTCTGGAAACAATATTTTACGACAGGTTGAAAATGGTTTCTATAAAATCAATCTGCAAGTGTGTTACCGACGAGCTTATGTAAAGGAAAAAGAAAATGAACAGAGCTAACGCGACTTTCCCGTCGCAACTACTGAGGGAAAACAATAATTACTTGACCGCGTTTACACAAAACTATTTAGATTCTTTGTCTAATTCTAGCAACAAGCTATTTAGGTTCCTGCTACCTAGAAAGTAATGGATCACACTAACATTTTTTAAAGTTTGTTAGTGTCAAAATGTTTAACTTTAAACTCAAACGTCTTTATAAGTCATTTCTAAATTATACATTTATAAGTTGACTAGGATCGATGGTATCGTCTTTAATACAGTTGTGTCTTCCTAATTTCACATCTGCCACGAAACTTTCACCGATATATCCATAACGATTAAGTTTTTTTCCGTCGACATGTTTATATCATTTATCCTTCAAACAACGCATTTTCTATTGTTTTCTCTTTGCAATATTTACGAGTTTTCAACCGTTTATTGTTTAATAGTTCCGTTTTATTGACTCGTTAAATGCTGTCGAATATCTCTCTGTGTTTCGCACATAGGTATTATTTAACAGGTACCTACGTACTATTTTCAATTTTTATTTCACGAATGTCCGCTATTATCGTGGCAATAACGATCCTCTTTTGTTTATGCTATAATCAAGACGAGCACTAAACCAGCACTCATAGAGGAATATACCTACATTTATTAAAATATATAGCCCCCATTATTTCATATAAAACAATCATGCACCGGATGTGAAATAAAATGGCACATTTACACCGCACAATTAGAGAAATCAGCTTAATTTATGACAGAGTTTTGTTATGAACGAGATATTTCAGAAAAAATATCGTACCTACCTACCGATACCCCTATCCGACACATAGTAGAACTTTTTACTGCGGTTGGTAAAATAGTCTTAAAATAACTTTTATTTGATTTCTTGAGCCCCTTGAATACACTGGTGTGTTTAAGGACCCACAGTTACGAAATCTTAGAAAACAAGTTATTCAAGCGTAAATAGTTTCCTAGCGTAAATAGCTCGATTCAAAATCGAGTAATGTAACCACTTCAATTGACACGTATACCCTTTCTCCTATACCCAAACTAATAAACTTGAAAATTACGATTCTTAAATCGTATAATTACTGAGTTATATGCATACGTAACGTACATAAACATGTTAGATTGTATCCAGGATTAGCCAAATCACGTTTATTTTTATCATGTGTAAAGTCAATGCCAGCTGGAAGAGGCGCGTCGTCACTGGCGCGCACCGCGTGGGAGCTGCGTGCAAGATACTGATGATATCCACTTATTGCAATATTTTATCATTACTGCTTATTTGTATTTACATTTTACAGTACAGGGTATAAGGAAAGTAAGACCTGGAAAATGAAGAAACTGTAGGTAATCACTTTGTTCAGCCTTATGTAGTTTTTCCTTGTAAATAGTCGGCGTTTGCACCTCAGATTTAGCAGATCCTTCAATCTCTTTATGAGAATGGAACTCGAAAATTCGATGGCGAAAGGCTAATACTAAAGTGTTAGAAGAAAAAAGTTATAGAGATTTCATCATACTTTTTTTCGGAACATCAGTTTTTATTCTAATTCTTGTATAAGGCATCGACGCCAACGTTGTGGGCGACATGGTGCCACGCGGAAATGTGTCAAGCGCGGCGCTTTGTGCTCGCCGCATGACATCACACCGTGACTATACTCATCTAATAAAACCATTAACCCAAACTATAACCCCGACAAAAACTCTGCTCCACATTTTAAAACAAATAAAATAATAATGTTGCGCTCGTTTCTCTAAACTTTGACTAAATCGGAGCAGCCGTCACTTAAGCTCACCTCAAATTATAGAGCGAACAGCATCTACTCACGTAGCAAACATTTTTCTTTGAAATACAATTTAGTACAGAAATTAGTTTCGCTGGCACAATTCTCGTCTCGTCAACATCGTTACATGTTTTCGAAATGGACTTAAGAAAAGCTTTTAATCCGTCTTCAATCGCTTTAAAAAATAATCCAATTTATCAATGTTGCACAACGTAACTTTGTTTTTCAAGTGCACTTTATCTGCCGACACTTGTGAACGATGTCTTACCTTATCAGATGGATTTATTTTTATATTTTTAAAACCACTTTCCAAAATTACCTATGTAAATTCATTTTAAAAATGTGTAAATGCAAAATGCATACCGATTCTATATTATTATGTATTTAGTCACTAGGTATTTATTAATAAACCAGAAACATAGAAAGTGTACCGTATTGCACATTAATAACTTTCTTAATTCATAGAAGGTACTATTTATGGCTTTGTCAGTTAACATATGTGAAATGGTTTTTATCAGACTTTTTTGCATTTTTTTCTAGTATACTAAAGTAAGATACTTTTTACCCCGGAAGTTAAATACTCACGAGAACGTGGGCAGAATCGCGGGAGAAAACCTAGTTATTTATACATAGTATAGCGTTCAGAAGCGCAGGCGCAGGCACGGCGGGCGGCGCGGGCGTCTTGATGTCTGGCTCTGCAGCAGTCGCCAAATGGCACAGACATTTTTATTGTCAGCATTCTACGTCACGGCTATAAACTGACTACCATGAAAAATGGACCGGAGCACCTTCAGAGCACACGGCACCTACCACGTAGTAGTATTATTATTTAATCTATGAAGCCCGACAGTTACAGCGCACCTCGCGTCACTGAACCCACATGAGCCCCTATTTCTGTCTTGTCTTTTCTCCAGAAATACGAAGCGGTCGTTTGCCGTGTATTTTTTCAGTGTTTTTGCAATTTTGCTTCACTACACCGTGTTATATCTATTTATTCTGTCCGTACGTGTGACTTATAACGTCATTAACAAAACAAAGTAATAACAACGGAAGCTATTCAAAGCTTTTCATAAGTAAATATGTACATATGATGATATACATATTATCGGTTATTCTTTCCATTTAACACGAAAGTCGATCCATTAAAATCAGGCCAACCATAATGCCATGATAATTATATTATTTAATTAATTACATTAAATCATCAATTCTCGAAGAATCCTTTTGGACTAGTACAGTTTTATTTTTTATTTTCTTCGATTGCCCTCCATACTGTACGAGCTTTATTAAGTTGATTCAGAGATCTCAACCGTAAAAGGATTCGCTGAGATCATCCACCACAGATGGCTTTAGACCGTTAAATTCATAAAAAAGTAACTTTAATTATTATAGAGACGAATTTCCTTAAAAGTAGTTCCCAAAATAAAAACAAACCCAATGGTACTTATAAACGGGCAGCGTGCAAAAGCTCGAGCATAATCTTAAATGTAACTCAGATTAGAAAATAAACACTTTCTTTATCAAATGTGGTATTATGCAACACAGCTCTATGCCATTATCACAAATAATATTCAAATACTGTAAAAACATCTGTCGCCTTTACATTAACAGCGACAGTTTATGTAAAAGCTAGTATCGTTTCAGTACTTCGTTAAAATAATTCATTAAAAGGAAACAAGAGACACATCGCTTAGTTTGAATTTGGGTTTTATTGGTCTAGATTTAAAGAATGATATTGAGTACGCATTTTTATAGTTGTACGATAAAATTGTGTGAAAAGTGGACATCGTGGGTGATTGCAGCATCGAGCGCACAAACGTACGGCATGGTACGGCTGCCTGCGTTGTGTTGGCGTGCTTCCAACAGTTATTTATTTATTCCGCTCCAGTTTATTTATTTACAGCGATTAATAAACGAAATTGTTACTGATTTTTTGTTTCTGATCCAGTCATCAAAGGAAAAGTTGTGACAACTGAACGTAGTGCCGTTATTAGCGTTATTGTTTTGGTTGTTATAAGTTGTATGTTTACATCATTTTAATGTGGGTAAAAACTTAGAGATCATTGATGAAAAATTACAATAACACTAAGTAAAGTAATTTCCTAGCTTGTATTTCAGGGCAAAAAATGTTAACTAATCCCTCAGTAGCTGTCCCCAAACCAACTTTGCCAATTACAATGAGACTATATTACTAAAATCATAATAAAATGGCATAATTACCGATACTGTTGCTGAATCTGCCAGCATTTCTTAGGTAGGAGAAGAGCTCTCCACCGCAAACATAGTCGAACAGCATATAGATACAGGAGTCGTCGTGCGTCCACCATCGCCTGCAAACCACCAGTGACGTCATCAGCACAGCACGAAGGTCAAGCTCAAAGAAATTGGAACTCCTTGGTAATGACTAGTTAGATTAGTACTCCTTGAGCTAATTGCAGTTACAGATGCGTGCCAGATACAAACTGCAGTCAGTGTACACCTAACCTATGTATAGTCAAAGTAGACGCAATAAATAATCCAACTGATTGATCGCTATTTTAGGAATAACATCTAAAGTAGAAAAGAAAATACAAAAGTAAATTGTATGGAGAATGATCAAAATAAAACTTCAATTATTCTCAAGGTTGAACATAATTACAAGAAGGTTGCTACATAGAAGCTTTTCTATTTTCTTTAAGACAGTTGAGCTTGTATATTATGAGACTTATAAAATCACAATCAGCTTTCATGATGTTAAAAATTAGCACAAAATAGAGAACGTTCCACTGACGTCAAGTCGGACTAAATTAGGACACTTTTTATATACTCTACAGCTGATTAAAAAGGCTAGTAAACAATAACAGCATTTCAACACGTTCGAGTACTATGTGATTTATAGTAGTGAAGTGCTTGTAAATCAATATATCATGGGTGTTCTGATCACAAGTGACATGCTGATGCTTGCCAGAGCGTCATTAGAGGAGCTCGCTCTGAGAAATTTGTCGGCTTGCGATATTCATACTTGGCGCTTGCACGGCGCCGGAATATCCCCCACATACTTGTAAATAGGTATTTAGGTAAAGTAGATAGATAAATATAGGTAAAGAGCACATAGTTTTTAGTAAAGATATAGGAATTTATCATGTATCATCAGACGGTCAATTTAATTGCTATGGAAAGCGCTTTTCGTATGACATACAGTTTTATTCATTAATTTGATAACAATTAGCTTCGTGTTACTTAACAAACAATACATAAAACTCTCTTACATATTAAAGAAAAGTCGGTACCTGGCACAATTATACAGGTTATTGGGTTAAATGAATTGAACACGGAAAACCTCGAGAGTCGAACAAAAAATTTATTTGGGGCACTCTTAATAGCGCCCTCGCTAAATTATGATAATGAATTAACTTCCTCGCAAAGTTGCAAATGATACCTACAGCAAAAATTCTCTTAAAGGTGTGTTTGTAATCAGCATAGTGGTCACTGGAAGGCGGAACTTTGGAAATGCAAACAGGAGTAAGTAACGACATTGGCTCAATGCCGACATTTGGTGCTCACATAATTGACGTGCGTCACATGCACCCATGCACGTTTAATTAAACGTCCAAGTGTGTACCAATGGTAAACATCGTTGTTATGATCCCGCTAAAATAATGATACCCTTTAGACGTGTCGCATCAGTCTAGACATTTTGGATAAACACCAAGAAAATGAATTGCATCACACACATGATTGACGGGGACAAGACAATTTTCTCATAGTATTGATGCACTTACAGGTTCACTATGAAGGGATGATTGATCTCGGCGAGGATGTTCTTTTCGTTCATGACGTGATCCACTTGCTTTAGGCGGATGACGTCAGCCATGGACAATATCTTCATTGCCAGATACTCATCAGCAGCTTTGTCGCGACACAGACACACGCGACCAAACGTGCCAGTACCTGAAACAAAGCAAATTAAAAGTCAGTGTGTTTCTGAAACCCATATTGTATGAAGTTGTTTTGTTATCCCACAAGGTTTGATAAACCGTTTCAATGACTGCTCCTTGAGCTCATAATAATAACCAGCCCTCGCAGGATTCAAAATAACAATTGGAAACAATAACAGCGTCAAAAGCAACATGTTTACTGCGCTCTCCATTGAAACAAACTGCATGGTTATCATTCTGTTAAATTGGGAAATAACTGAAAACACAATCTCATAAACCCAACGTGTTTTGATGAAAACAATTCCAAGTACAATGTTATGAATAAATGAATCACTAACGGAGATTCCCGAGTCAATTGTATAAGTAGAGATAAGTGCAAACATGATATAAATGATCTTAATGCGTTCGTGGTAGTGCGTAAACAAATTGAAAAATAAATTACTTCTAAACAGAATTCACTCATCGAAAATGTATCAGCGTGTTTTTTGTCTTTCGATATTTAGTTAGTCACTCGGCTTTTCCGATCAATGCAATGACTAGAATGTTTTAGATAGTCCTTGAAGGCTTAATACTCGAAGCTGAAACATTTGATGCTAAATAAAAACTCAGATCACTCAGAGGATCGTTATTGAAATTATTGTAAACTAGCTGTTGCCCGCAACTTCGTCTGCGTGGGCAATATAGAATAGTCAAAATACTACTTATCCCGTAGGTGCATTCTTTCACGTGACAGTATAATTCGGATTAGCACTTAGCAGTCGCATAGATTCATTGATCAAGGTTGTGTTGTGGATGTGACCATTTATCTAAACAAAAGAAGTAAAGTTTGTGACGTTGTGAATATCTCTGGATCTAGTCAGCCAATTTGGAAAATTATTACGTATGGTGCGTAAGTAATTTTCACAGGAAACAGCTATAATCTATGTCTATATGCTTTTAGTCTGACAAAGCTGTCATTTGTACATTTTCTGCAGCTGCTGCGACTAATCAGAAGCCAGAAAGTCTGTCAGTCTTACCATGGATATCGTCTTGTGTAGTTGACTGGATTGAAGATAGGTAGATAGGTAGTCGCTCCAAACAAAATATTGGTACTCAAACAGATTCGGTGACTGGAAGCCCAACACCAACATAGTTGAGGAATAGCTGGATGGATGATAAAATGAGTCATCATCATCAGCAAGCGCATAGGGTAGGATAGTTTCACTACTGGGGAGAAACACTTGTATGACTTGCATGAATTGGGGATTTTCTGTGCTCTTACTCACTATGGTAAGGCTGACCCCACATTAGGCGTGCGCGATCCTCGGGCGTGTGAGAAGCGCGGGCGTCGCGAGCGCGCTGCGTGAAAGTCGCGTTTTGCTGCCCTGCGGCATGTGTGAAGAGTGCAAGCGACGCGCTCGCGGCGAGCACGCGGCGCTCGAGTTGCGTTCTTACCCCTTCGCCCGCTATCCCCGCCGCCCGCTAAACGCCTTAGCAGTTAAACGTCAAGTCGAGCGCGCTGCAAATGCCGCAGGGCAGCAAAACGCGACGCTCACGCAGCGTGCTCGCGACGCACGCGCTACTCACACGCCCGAGGATCGCGCACGCCTAATGTGGGGTTAGGTCTAAACCGGGAGGGACTCCACCGAAATGTTTGCATTAGTTCACGAATAGGCAAAATGTACGTATCTGTGAGAGTCCACTTCATGTGTTCGTACTTGAAACCTGCAGTTTTGCCAAGATTTTCAAAATGTACGCTCGTAATTTGTCATTTCTTGGTGGAGCCAGCAAATCAAAAGAAACAGAAGTGTTGTATACTGTGCGTCACTACCGCACACCGGAAAAATTTCGCTCTTACGGAGGACGTTTATATACCATATTTTGTGTCACACGTAAACAGGACGACAGTAAGTATCCACCGAAACACTTTTAAGGATCTGATGAACGAACAAATCAGATCTGAGTTGGTCACCTGGGGCCAATCAGAGCTCTACGAAGCGATCATACGCTTTGGCTCCTACTGTTATTGTGGTTTCTGAAAATGTATTCACCTCATTCAACGATGAATGTAATTCTGATGGTACTATTAAGAACACTTGCTTAGCGCAAAAGCTGACGTTGGCAGGCCGACTCTTTTGACTTCTCTAATAGGATACCATTGGTTTTTGTGCAATGCACACCTGCAATGCATGCTGGATTAGGATAGGATATAGGTGGATAGGATTTGCAGCAGAGAACAATTCTGTCTTTGTAATTGAATGACATCAAACGTAGTTTTATATAAAAGGTTTTTTTTTTAGACTTGGCTCGGGTCTTACTGAGACTGTTCGTAATCGTGAACAGTGTATTTGCGATCAGAAGTTGAAAGTAAGCATGTCTCTGGTATGCGACGCGTAATTTGTACGTTTCCAGACGCATAAAGCATTTTACGTGTGTATGGTATTAAATCGAGAAAGCTCCCATTTCTTATCTGCACTTTGTATCTGGGCAAGCTACAGAAGCCTACATTACCTATCTCACGCTTAGCAGCGCTTGCGAGAGATAGATCTTCCTTTCTTCTAGGATTAAGTTTACATATTTTGCATCAGAAAAAATAATTAAGGTCTACTTAATACTACTCACTCAAAGTAATTTGTTTTAAGGCCACCACATTAGTGGAAGATAAGCTAAACTATGTTTATGAAAAAATCCTGATATGAACTCCATCTGTAACTTTAAATGATAATTAATTGTTCCACTAAAGTCATCATTTTTGACATAATGTTCAAAAAATAATTTAGATGGCACCGTCTTAAATTTGGCTGAGAACTATTAATTTTCCTTTCATCAAGGTAATAATTATAGTTGGATTTTGATGTGGTACGGCAAACTGACAAACACTATTGAAATGTCTATCGAAAAATTACACTACGTGTTAAAATATGGTGAATTACGGAAAATACACAACCCCATCTGTTGAAATAATAATCCTCTATAAAAAATGTATGGTAATTAATTGTCATTTACCACCTCGCTCTTTTGACAAATTTGATGTATTTTTACCACAGATGGAGCTACTTTAACCTTGGCTAAACCAAATTTTCATATTTTTTTTTCTTCCGAAGTTACTTATAAAGGTGTGTTTTTCTGTGTAAAGATTAATAATAGGCCGAACAACTAATATAAGTACAACATTCAAATGTACAGTTTTGACAAACAGATTGCGTGTCGTAATATTTTACATCTTGAATTCACAAAATTAGTCATATCTTTCGATAGAGTGAATCGATTTCGATGAAACAAAAACTAAGTAATACCCCAAGTTACCTAGACTTTTTGTATATAAGCATTGTCTGCATTGAATTCGTAGATTTTACGTGAATCGCGAACAAACAAACAGATAAACAGACAAACAGACAAACAGACAAACAGACAAACAGACAAACAGACAAACAGACAAAAATGACAAAAATGATGGAAATGGGTTCTGTTAGTTATCCTTTAACATGCTGGCTATTTTTTTTGTCAATTTCTTCAATGTACAAAAATTACTTTTCTACAGATTTATTATATGTATAGATAAAACTAGACACAAGGTTTTCTCAAGGCGTAAAAAATCTATAGCTGCTGTGTTTTATTAATTCGATTTCACGCAAAATCCTAGATGATTGCAGGACGTTCAATATCATTTCATTATGTTCCCGGAATAAGTGACCGTTAATTGACCCCTGTAAGTAGATTTTAATTGAGTTAATTAGTGCTCGTAAAGATGTTCCTTTAGTAAAAAAAAAATACCTCGTCTCTAATATCGGCATGAACATTTCAAAGATTAGCTCAGTTAAAACATCTTAGGGCGTTACCTAATTACATTTTAAAGAGTATTGCGTTAAACAAATGAGCGTAGTTATCATTAGCAAATCACTGTGATTTCGGCACCCGAAGGTAATGGTATCAAATAATCATTTGATGTAATACATTATTAGCGTCTTACAATACGGACACCCACTTTGTTTTATTGTACTTATTACATCATGCATCGACCTACTGTCTAACCAGCTTAAACTTTATTCATATGGCTTCATATAAATTTCCAAGAATGCCAAAGTAGCAACATGTTAGTTTTATTATTTCACACATTCTTTCCAAGGACTATTCTATGTGTCATTGAAGGTCTTTCGTTAATGCGGTGAATAATACAATGAACCAAAGCGTAAAAATAAAGCTTGTTATAAGCTCAGGCGTGAGTCACAGCAACTTGCCGCATAATTATGATATAATATGATTACGTTTATTTGCATTTAATTTATTTTTAATAATACCCCTGGTAAATGGATCAGGGTTATAGCTAAAACCAGGATCGAGAGAGAAAATACTCGAACATGTGCTCGAAATAACCATCGCATCGTCAGCATCCAGTCCTTGACCCAACTAAAAACAAGACCCTCATGGTTGAGGTCTTTTATTATTGTACCATTAGCCATAAGTACTATTGCCTCTATTACTATCACGTTCACTATGTATACCAATTTTATATCATTCACGTTTTCCGCAGATTTTCATCTGTTACAGCATTTTTATCGTCCCACTGCTGGGCACAGGCCTCCTCTCACACGGAGAAGGATTAAGCGTTAATCACCACGCTTGCTCAATGCGGGTTGGTGATTTCAGACTTTATAGTCCAGGTTTCCTCAAGATGTTTTCCTTCACCTTTTTATCAGCCATTGGTGTCTAAGATTTACCTAGAAAGTACATACAAACTTAGAAAAGTTGCATTGGTACTTGCCTGACCTGGAATCGAACCCGCGCCTTCATACTCGAGAGGTTGGTTCTTTGCTTAGATTTTCATCCTAAGACAAAAATTCTGCAATGACTTTCTCACGGGGTACTTATATTCAGTACATTACATATTCATAAAAATTCTGGTATTCTCATAGTTCGTGAGTGAGTTGTTAAAACTTTTCCATGTTTAATTAACGTGAAAACAGCATAATAATAAACATATTTATTTAGCAGTAGGTAATGAAAACGTAACAGGCGGTCATAACAAACGCAATGATTGTGTTACGAATAACACGTCTTTTAAGTTATATTTTGTATTGTGAGTGTCATTTTTTTTTATATAAAAAATACAGAAATTGACACTCGTAAATACTGTCATGGATGAAAATGCCATTTAGGACAGTGATGCGGAGGAGTACTTCATGTTCTTCTATATACGTTTTAATTTTTATTTTATCTTAATTTTTAACTATAGTTTTTCTTCAATAAGATAGGCAAAATATTTAATGAATTTAAATTGAAAAGAAAAACTAAAATTTATTTGCGGCTATATAAGTTACCGTTCAACTTTCTGTAAAAATCACGTAATTATACCTAATAATACTAACTCAGTGAACTCATGCGATACTTATGTATGACTTGGTTCCATCTAATAAAGTTTTGTATTAATACTGCTTTAAATATTCATGGGTCGGGGTAACATGCGATAGAATTCAATATCAATGTCATTGCTCATACAACGTGCAAAGTTCAGAACAATGGCCTATTGAAACCACACGATCAAAAACCTATTTTATTGTGCTCTTTGTTTAAATTCGTCAGCTCAATTTGCTTAAACTTCTTTATGTTTTAGCAACATTAATAATCAGGTTTTTAGGTATAAATGTTATTTTATCTCTTTTATTATATTTCATATTATCTAGTAGATCAGTAGACATTTTCAGGTCATCTGCCTCTTGAGTGTAAAAATAGACTGAAACAAAATTACGTTTGTAAGATAAAATCAAGTTTGTCCCGTAACTAATACAAACCATATTATATTTCTTTTCATCGCCTTGAGCCAACTCACTTATTATGAAACATCTATTTATGAAACGTTGTATCTCATACAGATTTGTGATCTCTCAAAATATTATTAGGTATAATATTTTCTATACCTTGTTAAAAACTTTATTATATATATTTCGTATATATTAATATTATTTTTGACTGCGTGTGGAAAGTTTTTTGTTTGATATATTGAGATGATCTGCTCGTACCTAATGCTATTTCGAGATAGGATTTTCTGCAGTGACGGCTGAATTTTCATTTTTAGAAGGGAATACCCAAAAATAATGTTTATCAAAAGCTAAGACAAGTAGACTTAACAGCAATTCACGCGCAATTATTCAGGCTGTGTATGTTGAGGACATTTACCTTCAATTTGTTTTAGAGCAGTAAACAGTCCATGTACCTATAATTGTTTCAATCAGCTAGATCACAATTTATTAACCATGATTCAGGATGAAAATAGGCTCAGTAAACGGGTTACCGAAGGTACCCATCGGAACCAAAGTATACTATTTATGTCAGAAGGTCGGCCGATATCTTAAATTGGGGCTGTAATTTGCGTAACACTAGTTACTGCGTGGCGTGACGTACCATCTTACAGTTTCCACGCAATATATTTTCTGCTATCTCTTGCGCAAGTTTCAGTCGAGCCAACTTCTCGAAACATGGGAACAGAGGCTATAAAATAATCATCGCTGTAAAGGAAACACGGGTACTAATCCCATCACCATAAATATCAACATTAAGGTTAAATACAACTATGTAAGTATATTATTTATATCCATTACTAATTTTATGAGCGATAATAAGTAATGGATGATCATTTGTTTAAAAGAAATTGCAAGTGCATCGTTGTGCAGATGAATCATAGAATCTCAAGTGTTGATAAGTTTTTATCAGTTTATATACCAAAATATCTTAGGGTACCGATACAATTTCGAAATGTTTATCTAAACTTGAATTATGTTATCAAGGGTTCGGCGCCTCATCATATAACAAGGTGTTTAATACAACAAGTATTATATAGAAAGTGGTACTTAAGTATACCCAATGCGTCTTGGCCGTGAACAAGCTCCAAGGGTGTATTCGCTGACAAAAATGATTCACTTATCAAAACGAAATCATACGTTTCTTTGGTAAATACATTACCTACTTGTGTCGCATAAAATCTAATCTTTTAGAAAGGCGGATTAGATTTGGCTTCAATAATCTCATCGGAAACCTTAGCAATGGCTGCTTTATCTACGTTTTGGAGATCAATGTTTTAAGAGCAAATATCTGCTGTGTGAGGCTTTTAAATAAAATTATAATTTTACATCTATATAATGCAATCACTCTTCTTTCTTATAAATATGCAATCTCTAACTCAATTTGAAATAAAAATCTTTTAAATCTCGATGCGTATGGTATGAGGATAACTCAAATAGTTTTATATCCTACAGCTGACAGCCACATGCATTTATTCAATACATTGTTTAGATACCAAGTGATTGCATTTGCAATAATAATTAAGTGTATACTAACATCACACAAAACAATAGGTATGTAATAATGTAACGCACTCAAACAAGACACCGAAAACAAAATATTATTCACTTAACTCTTCGAATAAACAAAACACGTTATTACATTACATTATTATGTATGTTTACAATGTAATTAAAATGTACTTATTCGCAAAGATTTATAAATGAGATTAGTTACGTACATAATTGTAAGAAATTAGAAACGTCTGTCTTTTTCATCGGCCAATATCGTCGGTCAAATGTCACTTTTGGGTTTTTGCTGTATAGTGATAAAATAATCTACATTTTATAATTGGAAATTACTCATCACTCAATCATTCGTTATGTTTTGATGGTCTAATTAAATACAGAACGTACTTACTACCTTTTAATACATATAGTTAACTTTTTACAGTTAACTTAAATAATACATTCAGCCTAATTAGACAATCAAATGCTTATTTGAATATCTTAAAAATTAAAGACACAATCACAGAAAACACGTTCTGCTATTTCCGTTTCACATAATTTGGTTCTCAACCGGACTTTCTCTAAAAATCGTTTATGTTTTAATTAATTTATGCCATAATTTATAATATGCGTTTAGGCGTGTCATTGATGTAGTCCGGCTTTAAGTGAGGTCAGTGAACTAGACTTATTTTATGAAGTCACTGAAATACACGAGATCCATATCTATTATATGTATCTACCCACAACGGTTGAGTCCTAGCTATCTTTGTCTATAAACTACAGAATTATGGTAAAATATTTCGTATGTCTTGTCTCTTGTCTGTGTTATCGTTATAAATACCTCTACAATCGCAGTGGATCGTTTATATTTTTATTTGTACCGAAGCCCATATAAAAAAATACAATCATACTTTTTATACAATGTCAAAACATAAAATATAATTGTATGTCCTATATATTTTTAGTGTTCAAAAATATTTCTGATATAAAAAAAAAACTAAGTACGTGGTAATGGTAACTACGTTTGGTCTATCTGAATTTCAAAGCAAACATTTGTTTCATGAAAATCAAAGTTTTAGTTCTTCGGTGATAACTTAGTTTCAGTTCAATTAATGTTTGGCAAATTATCTTAAGACTCAGCCACTTAAGAGTTTCTTTTCATTAACAAGCGTAAATGGCTTTCATATTTGTAATAAATTGTATTAAGTATGAGAAAGCTCTAAGAATACAAAAGTATACATAAATGTACCTCTATTTAGATAAAATAAGAAAAGGAGCTATCTTTGCATTGATGTGAACCAATTTGTAGGAATTAATACTTGAGTTAATATCCGTCAAGCTGCTCATAGCTATATTTAGGTTTAATGGCATTATCTACTTATTACCATTAAAAATCATAGAATAGAATGTAACCGAATATTTGAAGTAAAATATGCAGTTAATGAATATTTAATACAACCAAAACAAGTTTATTAAAACTAGATTTAACAGTTTAGCCACTGGAAAGAAATATATAGCAATGCCATTTATTAATCTGAGATATTTAGAAAGTTACGCAGAATTTGTATTCAGTTAACATTAACTTAATTTTATTCCACTTGGTGACTATTTCTCTAGATGGCAACATTTGCTTTATGATCCCCTCTGAGCAAACTTGTTATATTTTTTATAAATATAGTTACTACTTTATCTTTATGTAGTCAATTCTAACTAAAGTGTTGGTGCAACTAAAATTACCGTCATACCATGACGCTCGTAGCTGGAGCATCAGGTCAGGTCTGGCAAATAAATCAAAACTGAATAAGTAGGCGAAAATTTAGCTTTCTAGTTCAAGAGGCGCTGATTTAAATTTTGCATAATTTGAGCAAAACAACCAACATTTATAGATGATAAAATCTCTCCGCTTCTCTCCTACTTTTGCCTGGCTCGACAGGTTCCTTAATTTATGACTTTATGACATTGTAGAATTCCAAAGAAAGGCGGATGACAGCGATTCTGTCATTACAGTGTGGAAAGACCCTTAGATTACGTAAGTAATTGATGGCTTATACAAATCCATGACGGTGACGTTCTAGACGTATGGTATCAGTGAAGGGCGCTGCGAATAATGTATTCGTTCACAGTTGAACCGCGGCGCGGGCGCACTCGTCCGACCACTTTCACTGAGTCTGCGCATAACGCACGCCTGAGACTGATGGCTGATGGCCTTTACGTCACTCTACCCTAATTGTATGCTAAATCGAAAATGGATTTTTGTCAACAATGATTAATACTTTTAAGGGTTAAAAGACGGCTCAGACACCTGTAGTTGTACTACTTACATCTTAAAATAGAGCAATCTTCAATAGTATACCTAAGTAGAAATGTAGAGGTGACATTTACGTAACAGAAACCTACTATTACTATTTCAATCTTAAAATCATTAGCAGATAGAAAGTATAGTAAGTTATAAAATACATATTACTTCGAGACTGGTGAGTCAAAGTTCTTTCGCAATACATATATTAAACGGAAAAAAAACTTTTCCGACAATGCATAAATATTTTATAGATGTTGGAGTTCCAACACGCAACTACTCATTAATTGAAAACACGTATCTACTTATTACGTGTAACTAATTCAGAACAATTGACAAGCGCAGTGCTATTGCCAACTGCTATACCTACTACAAGCTTTTCCAAGCACTCTTACTGTATCATTTCTAGCATGATCTAGTTCTATTTCAGCGAAACACAAGTCAGGTCAATAAACTGCTCATCATCTTATATAAGCGACCGATATTTATCAATATTTATCCGCACTAAAATTTACAACTCGTTAAACGTTCAATAAAGCATCGAAGCTTTACACTAGTTGTAAACCTGGATATTAAAATATTACACGCAAATATTGAGTCAATCACCCAAAATATTTTGGTTTACTTTACGGCCATAATAATAAAATTTATTTGAGAATGAACCTTGCTCCAATTTCGTGTAAGTGCATTCGTTACCTACATTGGCCCATTACGTGGACTATTTTAAACATTTCCCTGTTCGCCAAGTCTAATATTGTTCGCAGTATTAATTAAGCGTGTAATGGTTGTCTGGGGATTCAGTGAGGAGCACATGTATAATAGTAAAAATAATATAAAAGTAATATTTAATGTTATGTATATTTTCCAATCCATCGCTAAACGACTCTGAAGGATATCTTGTTAAAACACTGAAAAAAAAACACTCGTGCTATATATAACTTGTGGGAACTGGCATTCGTTGTGCAATAGAAACCGGTAATAATCTACTTTACCTAATCTGAAACGCATTATAAGAGTGAATCAGCAAAAAAATTGAACGCAAAATGCGAAAATAACAATTCAGACTTCAGTTTTCAGTGTGCTTTTCAAAAGCTTGAAATAAATAAATAAAAAACTAATATAAAACATAGTGACATGCCAAAGTCTAGCAATTAACTCTGTCAGCGATGTGCGTTGACAAGTGTCTGGGGAAAACACTTAACTACTCGTATTTCTTTCTGTTCCCGCTTCCCTAGTTCGTCACGGTCGCGATCGTTTATTCACATGTGACGCAAATGTCTCCACAAATTGATTCCAAACTTATGTCCTCTGCGAGCCGCATGGCTTTCCAATGTAAAAAGAGAACGTTTGAAGTTCTCATCTATCTGATACAGTTTTATCTTTATTAGTTTGTTGCCCCCATCGCCTTACATTCGATAATTATTTGAGACATCTAGCAACACAATCATCTATCTTAGAATCACGTTAGATATTATTTAAAACGTAATTTGTATAAAACAAACTCAATCACGCTCTAAATTAATTTACCTCTTCAGCCGTGTTCACGCGTGTCTGAAAGATTGCTAAATTATATAAATCATTGTTGAAGAGAACAGGAGTTGAAAGGTGTTTTCACAAGCCGTGACGTCAGAACACAGCTGTCCCTCCCGTCGAGACCACTTGACACACACACTATTATTTATATTAATTTAGTCTTAGTATTAATCTTGTGCGGGTAACGACGCACTGGTGGATGACGTGATGACGTCACCAGACCAGCCCACGAGATCCACGAGGACCTTCGCCTGAAGGTAACAGAAAATCATCAGCATAAAAACCAAGATCAACCGCTGGAATGTACTGTTACAATGAAATTGATTCGCTATGCAACAGTTGCAGCGTCATTACCGTGAAACTGTTCATAAATAAATTATTGTTAATTTCGTATTTGAGAACTGTAAGTAGGTACGGTTTCTGATGACACACATACGGCAAGAACTGAAGTCAACTCTTTCCATTCTATTTGCATTTGAATTTTGAGTAAGATAAATATAAAATCTATGTCAGTTGCTAATCAGTTCTCGCACGCAGAAATGTAAAGTGATCCAGTCTCATATTCCCAATTTGTAACTCAATTAGGTAAGTGGGCATTTGTTTAGCGCCGCAATGAATGACGATTGATATCTGGTCGACGAAGCTGGAAAACTTTCTGTACCGAAACTTCCAGAAAAATTATAGGTATTGTCGACTGAACAAAATCGAAGGTTCTAAAAGATTAAGAAAGTGCCATAAATGTAACGATACCTTACTAGGTAACAAAGCCCTTGTGTATGAATATGAATAAGCAAACAAAGTATCGATCATGTGTATATTTGCATTGACGGACTGCCACCATGCCACAGCCAGCGTTATATTTCGCTAATGGTTCACAAACAAATCGTTATACGCAACAATAGACATATTTTTGTGATCAAAACACTTCTAACTATTGTTCTAAACGATTTTGACCACAAGCAACTTGTTTCATTTGAGAATGTAGTTTCGAAATTAAGTGAGTCATTCCTGCAGCTGGTACAGTTCCGACAACCATCTGATTTATTTTTAGTGTAGTCTCCCATAAACAGAGTCCTGACACCCAACTGGGACACAACACTCCTGTGTACAAGGAAAACTAAAAATATCTTTATGATCTTATTAAGCTGGAAATTCTGGAAAAAAATCGGGTTGAAATACTTAAAAAAATATACTTCTCGTTAAGTGGTCAACACCGACCTAAAATATTGCAGGTTCTGAGAAACGAAGGTGTCATTAGTCACAGTCAGCTCATTATAAGTTCTGTTTTATTAGAATAACGCGATCTAAAATAAACTTCGGTCGTTTTGCTAAACCATAACCGATGCTATATGCTGGTAACGTGTAATAATTTAGAGTCGGTCTACCTCATGTCAAGGATGAAAGTCAAAGTTGTGTTTTTTGGACTAAATCCAAAGTGTCACCAGTTCCATTAGTTTAATTTATGAATGAACTCTCTTGACTAAACGCTAACCGAGGATGTACAAAGTTTTTTTTGCTGTCACGCACGAGTTTTTACTTAGAAAAGGCGTACAGAGTCTGTCTCCATACTCGCATCATACGACGGAAACCGATGTCATGACGCCCTACACCAAACATACAAGCGTAGGTGGCCCGAAGTAATATTTATACGACGTGTCATTTTAACAACTATCTGTGTTGATGGCTTTATTATAACTATGTGCCTATCATGATATAGGTCGTTGACTTAAGAAATATATAGCATTAGATTACATTTAGAGTCAGCCGATAAAATAACCGGCCAATAATTACTTGAACAGCTAATAGTGACCTAAGAATAGATTACAATTCTCTGTGAAGGCTAAACTGCCATCGTACCTACGTTCCAATCGCTAAATTCTGAAAGTCGCGAGTGCTGCACGCGCTTAGAAACCAAATAGTTTTGTTATAGATTTAGAAACCAGTATTTAAATAATTTTCAAATGTACGTAAGTTGAACTAAATAAATTTGATTCGACTAAATAACAGAGATTATAAAACATACCTGTTACTATAAACATGTTAACCGATCTGATATTGTGAGAATTTATTTCTAAACTGTAAGTAGTTATTGCCAAAGTGTAAAAGTATATCTCAAGTTTAATAAACAGATGCATTCACGAGGCGAGTATTACGTCCGATGACATAAGAGCAAGAATCGTTCTGTAAACTAATTTGTGAAGTCACTTTGCCCTCGGGCATGCCTACCTACAATGTTGCTTGAACGTGAAACAGCCTGTGTAACCACTGCTCTAATTGCTATACATTAATATATCTGCAATAAAAGCTTAATCGATCCCGTTTTGACTTCCTCATTACTATACAGGGCATAATTTATGTTGAAAAGATTTTTAGAGTTCGCGGCTGAAAAAAATGTAAAGATAATGTGTCATGTAAAAAAAATCTTGTTTGAAATGAGTATCAATTACATCATCACCATGAATGCGGTCTCGTAATTTCCTAGAGTTTGCAATGGTTACAGATCCTTGAATAAAACAATTGAAGTCACAGTTTAGCGTTACCAAACCATTGTGATTGTTGCAGTAACCGGAACCTGACAATATTACACTTGCGAAGGCAAAATGCTAACAGATGAAGTTACGTTTTTTATAATGGTTTCGTATTTTCCAGCGATTTTCATGATGTTCGAAACAGGAAAGAAAATGAACTAATACGGTAGTTTAACTTTAAAATGGATGTTGGTTAACTGGTTTCTAGTACAAGTTTACATTATTTAGTGCTTTATTTATAATTTATAGTGTTAGACAAGTGTGTAAATACACTTGTGTGTGTGTAAATTCAATACTGAGCATGTTTTGGCTTGCGAAGAAGAGACTTCAACACAATGCCAGGCTTACCCATTTTCATTGGATTATGTTATTAAGTAGGTAAGTAGCCCGAAGTGAAGACTTACATTATATTTTACTAGCACGATTACTTACTTATGCTGTTCTAATTCAAAGCTTTTCTTATAACCGTTTTAAACATGATACAATTGAAAACAAAAACACTGAAAACTTCCATTAGACGCCGCTAAACCTATTTTACAATTTAATATACTTTTTATACGGAAACAAAGCGTTTCGTGATGAAGGCAAAGGTTTTAACATGAATTTCAAGCGTGTTCCCT
Source organism: Helicoverpa assulta (assembly GCA_963856015.1). Lineage (NCBI taxonomy): Eukaryota > Metazoa > Arthropoda > Insecta > Lepidoptera > Noctuidae > Helicoverpa > Helicoverpa assulta. Next base: position 6,234,278 of record CAWLCW010000008.1, read on the forward strand.
GAATCGCGTGCGCGCTGGGATCACGACAAATATTAATCACTACAGCATACGTAATAAGTGAACTATACGTTTTTAAACGTTCAACTACGTCAAATTTATCGTTGTTTGTAATAAAGAAATTATGTTGGCAATGAAACAGATATGTCGGAGACTAACTACGTCTATTTTATGTTTTGTTGCATATTTATATATTTATATTACATTTGTATATTTTCACTCGTACGATATAAGCGGCAACCGTCTGACTAGGTTCCATATATTTGAGGTTTTATATCCGACGGAACATCAAATTATTGCGATGATAGGTACATCAAAGAGGTAAGCTCGATTCGCACCATCTGAAAACCTTTAATAAAGTCTGTATACAAGAATATAGCGATTTTGATCGAAGCACCAATCGGTATGCTAATATCTTGCAGGTAAGCAATGAATATTTAATGCGTGTGGACATAAAAGGTATTTTATATTCATGGGGAGCAAGTCCAAATGGTTCAATGGTCTTTGATCGCGATGCACGTAATCGCTAATGACGGTTTAGTGTGCGTCGCTAGTTAAACGCGCGCTTTTTGTGCTTCGTACGCAACGCAGAGCATCTCTAGCGGAATCGGAAGTCGCTCCGCTTACGAACTGCTTTGTTCAGCATCTTTTTATCCTACTGTTATAATAGTATACAAAGGTTGATTATAGCAATGCATCAAAAGATTTCGTGAATCTTTGATGTTTACATGTTTTAAATGCTATTGCATCTTCCAATTCTCGCTCAAAAAGTTTACAACAATAGTCAAAGGAGTTGAAATGTAATCAAAAGTTGTGTAACTCTAGATATATTCAAATTTTAAGTATAAAAATCTATATTTGCTTCGATATCTCTGCTACCACTAGGTAGTCAATAAAAGTATCGTTTCAGTGGAACTTTCTGGAAGAACTTCTTACTAATCGAAAGACCACATGATCCGTGATACAGCTGACGTCAAGGGATAATGTTATATCTTCAAAACATTGTAAAATGTTTTTCCTTAACTTCCGACCGAGCGCCACGTTTTGGCAGCATCCGATACAATAATCTCTCATAACAAAGGTTAAATATACAATATTATTATATCAGTCATTGAAATAGTAATCTAAATATCGTAAAAGTAATCTGGCTATATCTACCCGGGCATGTGATGTGGCCATTGACGCACGATGAATTATTCTATCATCGCGAAACCTTTCAAGTCGAACGTCAGATGTTCACGTCGACCGATATTAAGAAAGTCGCTACGATACTGGAAAAATAATAAACCTTCCATGTGATGGACATATTATTATTGCTTACTCACTGTAATTGAGAGCATTCGTTATGTTTTAGAAGATACAAGTCCAACTCCACTTTTAATTCAACCTAATTAAAATTATGAAAAAGTTTTTTGGATAACGAGATAAAATATTATGACCGAATTACCTATTTATCTCGCTACGGGAGTGGAAGGTAATGTCAGACACCACCGTAACAAAATCCACCCTTGTTCCTTCTAGAGCCATTTACCCTGCATGATTAAAATATAATCCATAGCTAACACATACCTTCAATCTGACGAATAACATACTATTGTAAAAAATGTTGATCACTTACGAAAATAGTTTAAAAGTTAACCTTAATTACATCACTATCACTTTTGCGGTTTTTACTTAAATCGATTACTTTAAGCTAAAACAATCAATTTTTTATCACAAATTTAGTACACGGAAGACGTTAACCTGTGGCATTGTTAACAATGGGTTAAACTCGCAGTTGAACTGCGATAGCCATCTAGAACTGTAATCATGACTTGCAGTTTTTGACGATATACTTAGGACGGAACTCTTGAGGAAATCAAAAGATTTTCATTTGATTGATTATTAATATAACAGCTTGAATTGTATGTCCCCAATGTCGTTTAAGTACAGACTGCAGAGTTATTAGTAGGTTTATGTCTTATAAATATTTCTTCGCCTCAAAACTAAAAACGTCTTGTTTTTATTTCAGCTTGAGATTCCACACTAAGGTCGTTTTATGAGGCATTCTTATAAAAACCTTTCTGTATATTTTATTGACGTCGATTCATACGTTATGACCGATATGAGACGTAGGCTACTCAAGTCTGATGATAGCCATAGCTGTTCCAAGAATAACATATAACTCTATAGACTCTGCTGGAACGAGTAATGTTTATAGTAAATATGTGAAATTCATATTTTATAGCATTGTTTTATAGTGCTCAAGATCAAAGAAAATACAACGTAACTCTACGGCATAATTACGAAAAGCATAAGTAAATAAATGCTCAACATAAAAATAGCACTATTTAGTAGGTACCTTATATTTTAATAACCCATGATATCAGCCGTAAAAATCCCATAAAATCTGTAAATTGACGCTTTTCTGTGAAGAACATCCCGGAAATTGGTTTATAGGTGGAGGTACCATCTTCGCTTTTATCTCAAAATAATGAGCTGGATATTACAAATTAGCAAAATCGTTTTCATAACTATAGGTATATAGAATTAAGTTAGATACAGTAACTGCAGCAAGTGACATTGGATATTATTAATTATCGTTTAAACATCCGTGACCTACTTATTAGTTCTCTTATTGAAAAGATCTATACCACCCATGCGCCATTGTTTAAAGAGCTGTTAAACCTGTTAGTACGCCTAGTAGCATTAAGTTGTACACGCAATGAACTACCAACTCCGGCGCAGCTCGCAGAAGAAAACGAGAGTGAAGTGAATCACTTTCGTCATTTTCGAATTGGGGAACAAATATCACACATGTTGTCAACTATCATAGAAAACACGGAAAAACCGGAGTGAATAAGCCAATGATAATATTTTAATAAGTAGAAAAACTCCACTGGAAACTCATGTCACTTTTGACGTTTTATTAAATTGTCAAAACAGCAAATGGACGTTTCCCAGAAGCGTGGGAGTGTTCGACCTGGTGCCGCAAAGTAGGTCGCCTTCACGGAAAAAAGAAAAATCTTTTTTTATACTCTATGGGTTATGGTTATTTAAATTAGATTATTAGGTCGACTATTAGTTTCGCAAAGATAATACGTAATCGCGAAGGTATTGATCGGAATTGTTACTTAATTAATCTTGTTATGTCAAAAACAAATTTGATTAGGTATACCTCAATGTAATGAAACCATGCGTTTATTGTTACGAGGCTAGAATAACAAATCAGAAGCGGCGAAGCATGCTAGTCACATTGTGAGATACAGGAATAGGTAGTTGTGAAATCTGTCGGCAATCAAGTTTCCGCTAACAAATACTTACTTCGCCTTAAATTGCTTGCGCCTGCGCTTCTCCGCTTTCGAGTTTGTTGACTCTAGAGAACATTTCACTTTTTTCGTGTCTCTCAGCGGGCTCTTTGGTGTTCCGAAAATCTTATCGATTACGTAGTGTTGCATAAACAAACCTGTCTTCGATCGATACAATGTTATGTTTAATGTATTTTTTTACACTTTACTTTTTCCGGCGCACTTAACGTCATGTTTCTTAACCAAAAATAGCATATAAGTGAATATTTACGTAAATAAGTTATACATATTTATTTTTGAGTTATTCTTGAATTGCAGATTTTAAATTCAAATATTAAATGAACATATTAGCATCATAATTATGCTCTTCAGAGCTTTCTTAGGTTCGCACGCAGCCTAAGTATATTTCTAAAACCATATTAACTTACGTAACAGTACAATACCACGAGTACCAAGTAGTAAAAATAATTTATAATCGCAAACCATTTAAAATGAAGCAAGAGGCTATCAAACAGCCACAGCGCAAACTCCATTGTTTGTAATTCCGAATGGGTATTGTATTAGTTATTTCCAGCGAGTTTTTACTGTGTAACCGATAAGCACGCAATGTCACGGTTGCTCTTTGCCGACTTGTGCGGGAGAAAGTACATGCGAGCAGTGCACGACTGCAGCCCAGCACGCACCGCTGTCACATGTGCCACGGAATCTCTTCTCGTATCTATCTCATTACTCGACATATGTTCTACGCACATGTTTTGGCACAAAACAGTTCTACGTCTGCTGGACTCACTCCAGCAGCATGTAGAAGTCAAACATTTGTGAAAAAAATGCACCAATAAACAGTCCTATCGTATACGCGCTTCTAAAGGTAAAACGTGAACAATATAATCTACGCAGCGAAAAAAGAAGTTAATTACCCATAAACGTCTGAACCGATCTCTTGATGACCAACAAATCTTTTTACAAGTTTAGATTAGCTTTTTCTGTAAACTACAAATTCAAATATGCACTGATCTAACGAATATTTTTAGAATTCTACTCACTAGTAGTGGATACCTTACGCTTATCTTAGACATACTTATATTTATTAAGTAAGCCTTAATATTTTCACATCTCAGTTCGACAGACTAAACCAATATGTAAACGAAGCAGGTAGTGGGAGTCTTTTCGTCGATTTTAACTGCAGATTTATCAGACAATACGACGCACCTCGTGTTATCCCCGACCTCGCCCGCATCCCAGTTTACATGAATATTAATAATTATGACAGGTTAATAACGACACGATGAAAACCGGTCAAGGTCAGTGCATCCATGTGCCATACCTTGGCACTTTCATGATAGCTATACATGCATTATTCAACGAGGTTTACATGTAAAGAAATGTTAATTTAAGATCATGTTTGTGTTTTCACGAAGTTTGATGTCTTAGAAAGCTGTATTTCCCAAGATTCATGGTCGTAAAGTTAATAAACAGAGACTGAAGTAAAGACCCGATGATTGGCTCATCCGGAAAACTTACAATTTATTGTAAGAATGGATGCCGCGCGGACGCAAATTGTTTACTACAATTAGTATAATAAAATAGTCTGATCTAAGTTTAGATCTATGATTCGTTATTAGTATTTAGTATTGATTTCTTACATCAATTTATGTTTATGGAGTATTAAATATAACTCGGTCTCCTGAAAATAGCATGCATACTTCTAGAGTGACGCTGACTTCCAGATTTAAAACTTCAGTAAAACAGCATGATCGGATTCTAATAGTCATTCATCGTCCATGAAAGCTCGTTAGAGACGTCATATAAGCGTTAGTTAGCAATCAGTGGGAACTTTTAGGAGTGTGGTGTGACTGGTCTGACTTCCGTCTGGTCCAGCGCTCTCGTCTCACCACTCCGGCTACCCCATTGTTCTTTAACAACTTTCTTTTCTTAATTTACTTCACGCAAAAGTACCTACTTTCAATTGCTCACGAGCGCACTATGGAGTATGGGAACGGCTCATTTCGCTGATTTCACGGCTATAATGTACTGTTGATTAACAACAGTAACCAGCTGTATACTTATACATATATACATATTAGATTTTCTTTAGCTACACTTGCTGATATAATCTCAAACTGTACAATCAGCGAACGGTGAACTGCATGTGCATTGTGTAACTTATTTAATCGTTTTCTCATTACATTGCACGTGTGTATAGCAAAAATGTTTGAATGTGTTCTAATTATACTATTTATTTGATATCTGGGTAGCAATATTGTTGGTTGAGTGCGGCATACTAACCCACATATCTGCTGTTAATCACGCGTGACAAACACAATCGTTCGCGTGCGTAAACATAAGCACAAATGAATTCTTCTGTCTTTGCTATTCGTTTAAATTACTAATGCCTCGCTACATTGCTCACTAAACATTATCACATGTAACATCCCGCTCGCTCATCTTATACTCAGATGTGTTGTAGTACGGGAACATGCTGCACCCATCAGTGCATTTAGTTATTAGGTACCTAGTACCTATATTCGTTTTCAAAACAAAACAGAAACTGCATAAGAGAAAAGTGAGCATAGTTTATTTGTTATATTATGATGTGGCAGTATCCGTCATCTCACTTGTTATGATGGTTAGATTTCAAAGCGTGTGTTTGCGGTGGCACGGGCGCACGGGCGACGCGTGATGGAGTCGTTAGCACGGTAACTGGAGCACCGAATGGCACCGCGAGGATAATGCACAAACTAGATCTAGCGCCAAGTACCTACTGCCTACTCGACAGACTTTCGTGCTCTGTTTCACCTCTACAATTAACCGTCTACCACGTCGTATAAACAATTTTAGATGTGTAAGGCATACGATACCATCCTCCACGGTCCAATTTCATTTTAGAGAATTTAATTTGAAACCACAGTCTGTTTGCCTTCGCAACTGTTACAAACGTAACTAGATTCTTCAATATATAGTCACATAGGTAATCCAGAGGTTTATCACGAGCACGTACACTCGTAGTCACAAATGACTTGAAATGACCTATTTCAAAACTAATCATGAAGCTGCAGATCCGCCACCACGATAACGTATGCATGGTATATTTTCAGAATCCAAGAGTTAATTAAGTCTTCACAAATCATCGCAGAACAATAAATTTAGATGTTCAATTAACTAGTGCACAAAGTTGTGCATCATTCCGATCTTTAGACTGAACATGTATTTCGCACCTCGTAATGATTTCGGTTGGACTACTGCCCGCCCTGTAATAACAAAGCGTATAATTGTACAATAACACTCGTACGACACACTTATTTTTATTTCGTAATAATTTCTATTATTAATTTTCTTCTCAGAAATGTTTGTTGTTCCCGATTTAAAGCCTGAAATTGCGGGGCGGTATTCCGCAATTGATCTAAAATATCTCGCCGTCCGTGTATTTCAATTCTATTACAACCGCACAAAGCGAAACCATCCGGCTTTAGGTCCTTAGAAGTACCACGCGATTTCTGGCAGCTAATAAATAAATTCTTCTTTTAATATGTCCGCAGTTAATGGATTCTTCCAAGAGAGTTGATTGACAGCAACACCTAACAGCGTGCTAATAACAACAGCACATACTTCGTTCAACAATCCGGACGCTGAGTATTGATAGCTGTACAAGTGTACATGCCAATACATTCCATGAATCGCTTGTAACATTCCTTGCTGAGATTTTTTTGAGGCACTCCAATTTTGCGGTAAGATGTTACGTCGACTGTTTTAAGTAACCTTCTTTGCAACCTGCCAATTACATTTGCATCATGTTATAGTGCGTTGCAGCAAGCACTTGTCTATATGAGTGCAATACAAATTTTTAGTTCCCTCCAGAATACTGATTAGAATAGCGAGCGTGTGTGATGGCTTTTACACTTTCTCTGATTTTCGTAGTTTCCATTTCTTTGTTTACCTTCGTAATAAGATTAAAGATGTCTCTCATATACTGTCAATGAGTTTTACTGGGTTCCTATGTTTAAACTGTTGAAATATTGGAACTCATGAACTCTATTGCCTATGTGTGTGTTAAACATGTATCTAGGTGAACAAGTAGGCAGTAGTTTTAGCATTATCATTCATATTCGAGCTATTAGGTAGAGCATTCTACGGTGACTTATTCAAACCAGTAATTTGTGATTTCCTGCAGCAACTTGAGGCTTTGATATTAATAGTCGGGTACATATTCCGAACCTGCTTTTATTATAAATTGAGCTTAACTATAAGGTAAAGTTAAGTATAATAAAAGATTAATCGATCGTTTTACGATTATTTTAATTTTTTTATTGATTGATACTTAATATTTTCTCTGCTTCTAATTTTCTACACGGGTATTACGATATTTGTATGGTTTGGGCACATGATGATAGCCTCAACTTTCCTTACCTCTGTTGTTCTCAAGTCAGTAATTTTGTAAGTGACACAATAATATGCATATAATAGAGGAAATGTACAACATACCCGGGCCGTGTCCTAGTGGGTCACGGGTGGCTCGATCACCCTTGGCCCATATTCCCCGCTCCTAGAATTGGGTCGAGGCGTTATCACCTGCATTCACATTATAGTCTGCGATAATGGTATCAATAATTACATACTCATTACGTCCTTGATCTATTTGTTTTTGTTTTGTAACTATTGCAATAAGTATTTCATAAAATCACTAATTTATCCTAAAAGTTTATTACAGTTTAAGAGTTTAGGTTTCGGAGGTAATAAAAGAAAAGTAAAAGAGTTCAATAAGTAATTTACAATATTAAACATATTTACGAAGAATGATAGGTAAGGAAAAAATACTTTAATCGAACAAAAGACTGCCAAATTATAAAATCGGTAAATTAAAGAAACGAACGAAAGAAAGGAAAGAAACCTCTTTAATTTTGGCGAGACAAGAACAAATGTTATGTGAAAATATTCCATAATATGCACAATTTCCACTCGATCCATCACAAGTTGACAGACATCGAGAGAAGCTTTCGATATAAGTACTTTACTCACACTTGACGCTGGAAAAAGAAACTTGAAAAAAACCTGTTTTCTACCATATTTCTAATCATAAATTACGACAAACGCTTTAATAGTCGACAAGAAAATAGTCTTTTGACATCTTTTGAAATACAACTACATGAACAGACAATAAAACCACGGATTTGATTAATCACTTACAGCATAAGTAGTCTTAACACCAAGAGAATAAGAGCGATTCTGTTCGTGACATTGTATTGTTTGGACGAAATGAGAAATTTAAAAGTGGCTGATCAAGTAGTAAGACAGACATACAGACAGAATATTAATGTGTTTACAGTATACTATTATGTAACACTATTTAACACGTAACTCTTTGAATTATTTTAAATATCCGAGCGGCTGACAAAATTGATTGATGTTTGGTTAATCCGCGGTACATTTCCATGTTAACAATTATTGTTAACATGGAATTAATTTAAGCTTGAACACTGTGAACGCACGTGAACAATACAAAAGGTTTACCACGTGCATCGATCGGCAATTGTTTTCGCAACAACCAAAACTGCAAGATAAGTTTTCATGGAAAATTATTACAGGAAATTATACCTCTAAAGCTTTTAAGTGATCTGTAGAAATTGTTGTGAATACCTACAGGAAAATGCTGAGTTTGAATTAACTGCAAAAAAGTTCATCTAAGGATAAAATCTTATGAAAAAATATTTTACAATAATTTAAAAACAACTTACAATAATTTTATTTATTTTTATTATACAACATGTAACTTAATTAACGCACATCCTGAAATTAGTTTGTTCAGAATCGTTTACTGAATCGATTTATATCATTTTTAATATAGGTAATTTTTTATCCCAAAAATAATTAAAACTACGGAAATTATTGTCATATTAACCCTGTACAGTCAAAACAAATTCAAATAGACCGTAACTCAAAGTAATAAGACTTCGTGTATTGTCGGCTTTTTCCGTTGTTTCGTTATGTTGTGTCGAGTCGAGCGGCGCGCGGCGCGATATTTGCGTGCGTAGTAGTATGACCAAAAAGTTCTCCAAGAATTGGTATAACTAATTTAGTAAATAACAATGCATATACATGTTAAATTAAAAATTCAGTGTATGTATTATGATTAAAACATAATATTCTAATTGGGGTGTTTGAGGGTGTGCGTTAATTACGTTACATGTTGTATAGATAGGTACCTATGTGATAAACTATTGAGGAAAAGTTTTGTTTATAAGAATGTTCAGAAATGAATATTAATATGTTTTACTTTCTCAAATAACGGCAGGTCATAATTTATACGAAAAATATCGTATAAAATATATTAGAAATATCATCATCATTCATCGTATATCATCGTCATACGTCATTGGAGCGACAATTTAAATCACGACTCCCCGTATACGAGATTCTCAACAAATCATTTAGAAAGACGGGCAGACACACAGCTGAACCATGTCCTGAAAAACACCGTAACGATACAAAACAAGTGACGATTTCGTCCGACACGCCAAATGTAATTTGTTTAAAGTTATGTGACAATTACAAATGGCCAATAATAAGTACCATATTAACTGATTTTCACAGAAAAGTCATATATATTTTCCAGACAACGACATTTTCATATTTATCTACCTCACGTGGGCAGAGACAGGCAATGATTCATATCACTTTTACTATATCGGAAGGTTTTAAATGACGATGACTATCTTGTAAAATTAGCAAAATGTGAGTCTCTACTATTTTTAGAGTACTGGAGTCATGGAAAACTCATCAAGTGTTTAGTTAGCTTTGCAAACTTTTGCGCTATGATTTGTGAATTTTAATAATAAAGTAGGTGGTTGTAAATTACTTAAATATACGCTAATTTGATGAATAGATCGTTACGCTTGAATTTATTAATTAGAGTAGGTTGCGATTAGTCTTATTTTTCTAATTTGAACTATAAATTCATGTAATAATTTTTATTTTAAAAGTGACTCACCAATAGTTTTCAATATCTGCAGGTCGTCCAGCTCGTACTCCTTCTCCTCCTCGGTGTACTCGGAGTCGGTGGTGGTGGAGTCCTGCTCCTCCGTGGAGGACGCCACGGACAGCGAGCGCACGTCCGAGCTCAGCTCCGAGCTGCACTCCCTCACCAGTTTAGCACTAGCCATCATCATCTTACAAAGTTTCTCACTATCCAATTACTCAAATCAAAGTCTCAGTTAAGATCTCCTCAGTTCATATTTTTGTTTCCCGAAAAGCATAAACATCGCCTTAAGTTGCAGTTGTTTAGTTAATTCCGATTTATTTTATTTTTATAATGTCTGTTACTACCGAATAAAATATTTGTTTGTAATTAAATCGATATTAAAAAATATTGAATAGAATTTATGTTATCGTGATATACGCGCGTCGGCGGGGAACAGTCGGCAAGGCGTTCCGTTCGCTCAGCGGTTTGTGTCTCACTGGCGGCAGTAGTCGGGTAGCGCGCGACCTCGCTCACTTCTCTGCCGAACGAGACGCGAGACGAGACGGCCACGATAAAATAAACGCTGACAAACTCTTGTTTCTGCAATAGTACCGACAAACACGACGATGCTCTTCATACAATAATGTTTTAAATAATTGAGCACCACTTCGTCTGCAAACAATGAGATGCCTTCAATGTAAATAAGATTAGCTTGTCTACATGTATTCCTTTCTTCTACATAATATGATAACAAATAACTCAGCATCTCTCCAAACTTCTTTATAAATATCCTTTTCTGCAGCCGCTTTGTTTTAGTTTCGACCTTTCAGTATAATACAAACAAAAAGAATTATACTTCAAGTTTTGTGAAATGTAAACAGAACACAGAGGTAATATAAATCAAAGAGTGAAGGTATTACACCCTAAATAAAAATACTGTCCCTAAATCTGAGCATTGCTAACCTGCAACTTGTGTCTGACGTTTCATAAGAGCCAGCAGAGGCCTTTTGAAATAATAGTTTGTTTTAATTGTTTTTTTAAATCGTTACGTTCGGGAATCGTAATAAAAACATTTAATTAAGAGCGCTAAAGCTACTGTTAACGCTAGGTCAATCCCCACTGAAAGAGCAGCGGCCGCGCGGCGCCGCGCCGCGCCGCGCTCTTACATTGTGCGTGCTCTTACGGCCGGCCGCTGCTCTTTCAGTGGGAATTGACCCTAACGCTCCTTCCCCACAGTCACGCCCACTAAACGGCTAAACCGATTTTCATCAAACATGTTTATGATATTGATAAGATATCAGATACATATAAAGGTAGGTCAACTTATAATTTAATTACAGGAAATAATTAAAAAAAAAACATATTTATTTAAAAAGTTTTATTGCAACAAGCATATCACAATCAAACAAGTTATACAAGGAAGTTAAATAATAATATCACTGTAGAATCCGATATAAAGTTTCTGATATTGCCTAAGAATAAATAAACTACAGCTACTTTAATTACAAGGTTTGTTTGACATAAATATCTGCCACATTACATTAAACTTACACATTTATATTATATAAAATGGCAATTTGAAGTTTTAATGAATACGCATTTTCTAGCAGGATGATGAAAATATAACTTCGAATCCTCGTATCGGAACAAAAGATATACGTTATTATACCTATATAATAAATGTGATGTTCATGAAAATCTATTAAGATTTGTTCACCCTAATAAATGTCATCATTATATCACCCCATTGCAACTGAATTTAGGCCTCCCCCAGCCCGCATCTATCCACTGCCCACCACCTTCTTATACTACCATAGAAGAAAATAGTGAAACAAATAAAATTCAATAATTCCGTTCCATTCGGTTACATTAGGTGACACAGCTATGCTAGCATATTTCTACAATCCGATTATTTCGCTTATAACATTACTCCGTATTCATGAATTACAATGAGTCTAAAGGTAGAAAATTTACGCTGAAAAACGTTACCGTATATAACAATATTATATGCACTGAAAATAACTGAAATCCAGGAAATAGTCAATAATTCATTTTACCACTGATTCTCACAAATCTTCCCAATTGTCAGAGAAAACAAAGTGAGCGTTGCAAGTGCATCATTCACTATACCTAGACAGGGAAAGTGCACGCAAAACTCTGACGCGCACTAAGTAGGTACCTACCTAAAATTGCGGGAAAACCATTTAGATCGAAGAAAAATATATGTTTTACAAGACTTTGTCTGCTATCAGTTTTCACATACTTAAACCGGTAAATAATAGAAAAGTGCCAACAATTTGAGACTTGCATACCTTTTACATACTAAATCCTATTTATACGTAACAAAAATAAAATTTACATATTTATGTGTTTTTACATAACATAAAAACTCTATACAATATTTGTAAACTAATAAATACACATGTTGTTTATTATTACATAAAACTTTCATTTGTATGTGCGTGAAATGTAAAACGGAATCAAAGTAACAACCACTACTTAACGACAAAATATTATGTTAAACAACATAACTTATAAATAAAAACATATTATATTTTATACATTGGATAAAACAAGGAATAAAATTTAATTATCATAATACGTAATAATTCTTAAAAGAAACTATGTATATACATATACTACAGTAAATTAATTAATATAATATACTACATTATAGTTTCCTAGTTTAAAATTTCTAGCTAGCACACAGCTATGCTGTCTGAATGGAGCTTTTGTTTCTTTCCTTTACAAAGAATATTACATGTTATCAACATTAATTATTTAGCCATGCTTTCCTCAATAAACACGTATTTATATGTTTAGTTTATGTATTCCTAACACTCTTATACCAAATATCAATCCGATCCTTCCAAATTGATTGTTTTCCTTTATTATTTTCTTCAATTAAGTCACTAACTTTGAGTATACCTACGGGTGTTTCCTAGCTTACTATTTCACATCTAAACCTTAACATCGATCACAAACAACACAATCGGTCATATAGATAACGTCAATCTTAGGATATATTGATCATCTCATCTCGAACAGAACGCTTATTCATCGCGCTCCTACTCGTACCTAACAGGTTTCTTTAGAAAACTTAAGTCATCCAAGATGACAACTGTTATCTTGCTGCTAGTCTTTTATTGAAGATCGAATATAACAATTTTAAAGTGAGGTTATTCGAACTTGTTCGCCTTCATTTTCTACCATCCCTCCACATGAAATTAAGTTTAACGAAGAACCCCATTCCATGATATATAAAAGCCTGCTATTATAAAATGCATTACGATAAGATAGACTCCGTTTGTTTAAGAATATTTTCTTTGGTATTTTTTTATGTATAAAATTTTGTGATTAGCTCTCTGCAAGGCCCTTAAAAGTCTAAAAAACTAAAAATCTAAGGATATTTTTTTCCTTCCATAATCACGGCTAGGTTATATTTTTATACATATAAAGTACACGTATACATACACACGTACATGTTTAGTATTGAAGCCTTTCTTCCATTGTTCTGACATGTCTGATACATAGACGATGTGGCCACTTTTAACATTTCATAATTTTTGTGACATACATGATTATAAATTTGGCCCTTCTTTAAAGTAATTCGATATATGTATATGGTAAACATGTATAAGGTTGCAGAGCTCAGTTTACCCATGTTTTCTTATAAGTTATTATTATCATATCGATAAAAATGTTTTATACGTATAATCTTAAGTATATTCTTACGCCGGGCAACCCCCTTTAACGACAAAGCTCTAATCCAATTTAATTTAGTAGGTATCATATTGATACTTTCCAAATATCGATATTAAAAATTATCCAAAATACGTCCAACCCAACCTCAACCTCATAACATTGAAAAGCAAATTCACGCGATTGGAAATCGATCCAACCAAAGATCATGTAGGTATCTTTCATGATACATATTGAGATTGGATTTGGAACCCGATCATAGTGTCTAATAGAACTATCCCACTGTTTACATATAAAATAATAGTAAATTAAGTATCATACGCTGACGATGAAGATGAGGCCAGCATGCATCGCCACGGCAAGCTTGTGCTGCAGCTCGAAGGTGTGACAGAACTGCAAGGCGGCTACGTCCGACAGTGGATAGCGCTCGGGGTACGCGTCGCGGGGCGTTGCCGACAACTTCTGTTGTATTTTCTATTGGGATAACAGCAATTATTTAATTATAATAAAATTTCAGGTTTGCATTTCAGGTCATTTCAATTCTCCCCAAGTCGAGAGATGCATTTCTAGCATGAATAAACTCATAAGTACGATTTGGCAACATCACAAAAAGACTGTAGTGGAACAGCGATTGAACGCTACAATAACGTTAAAAAAAAAAACAATCTAACATTTTGTTCGAATCGAGCTGGAGCCAGAAAGGAGGAGGAGAAGAACTCAATTTAGTTTTAAAATATTTATTTCGTAACAGCACATGTACCTAATGTAATGAATGCTATGGGGAATTATTGTTGAATTGCACTGACACCAGCACACCAAGCTACTAAAATCTACAAAATTTTCTCAATCAACATTGAACCTTATAGCTTAGACATAAAGTTACATCTATTTTTTCACAGATTACAATAGCTTGATGAATTGGCAATTGTAATTGAACAAGAAGGAAACTCACTCTATTCTTGATGGCGAGTTGTTTGTACTCGATGCCATACTTCTTCACCGACTCGCTGTATGTGGTCGGTTCTACGATCATGGACAGCTCGTCGTTCTGTCGCTTCCGTTTGGTTCCCAGCGGAATCATCTCGATTAAGCCTATAACCTACATTAAAAAAAAATTGTTAAAAACTAAAGTTTAACTCCGTGGAACATCATTATATAATATAATAAGTGGCCCGCCCTCGCTTCGCTTCGGTAACAGAGTTATATTAATAGCCGATATTGTGTTTCTCTACTATATTATGCATGTATTATACACAAACCTTCCTGTGGAAACAACCGTGTGATAAAAAAACCGCAAGAAAATCGGTTGCGTAGTTTTGAAGATTTAAGCGTACATGCCCCTTACATAGGGATATAGACACAGAATAAAAACCGGTCAAGTGCGGGTCGGACTCGCGCACGAAGGGTTCCGTATAGGGCATGCAATTTCGGTAAAATAAAAATTACCGGTAAAAATTCGGTAATTAAAATATTTTTACCGGTAAACCGGTAAAACGGTAATTTTTGTATTTTTTTTAAATGTGATATTATATCAATAAGATTGGGTAGTCTAAAAGCAAAAAATAATTAAAAATACAAGGTATAAGGTGGTAAACATTTTTTGTGACGTGGGCCGTAACAAAAAGACATGTCAGTACCATCCGTACGCAATGTCGTCGACAAAATGCAAGAGAAACGGCTGCGATGGTTCGGCCATGTGAAAAGGAGACCACCTGAATACATCGCCAATGCTGTGTACTCAATCTCAATACCGGTCAAAGGCGCAGAAGCAGACCGAAACGGTGGTGGTGGAGTGTCGTAATGAATGACTTGAAAATCTACGAACTCGAAGAGGAAGATGTCCTGGATAGATTGAAGTGGAAGAAGAAGATACGGAAAGCGGACTCCGTCACAAGACGGGATAAACGCTTAGAATTACCGTGAAGTAAAAGCCTTTTGTTATGGTAAATCGTAGGCATTTTATGGACCAGGGTCGCGGTAACTCTTTCGAAAAATCCCGCAGCCCCGGCAGGCCTTGGCCCTGCGCGTGGAACAACTCGGGCCGCCGTCACAGGTCTGTTCAGTCTATGCAGACGGAGGAACGACGAGCCATCCGAACTCACCGTCCACAGACCGACGCCTGCGGTGGCCGGGAGTCGTCTCTCGACACTCGGCGCCCGTGGTGTCTTCCTGGTCTACTACAGCGGCTGGGATGAGAGGTGCGAACTGGCAGGCGCTCCACCGTCTCCTTCTCGAGCATGACTGCTTCGCAGAAGGAGGCGACGGCTTCCCATTCCCTCTCGCTCCGGACCATGGCTTGAACCAGGGCCGGACGCGAGAGGTCGCCGCTGCCTATTGGCTCGACGACGACACGGCGGTACCCTTCCCAGGCAGTGCACACCTAGACTGTGTGCTCCACCGTGTCCTCAGTGCTGTCCGCATGGTAGTGAAGTAAAAGCCCTTGCTCAATAAGGTTACATTTTTACCTAATAGGAACTGACAGCTTTGAGGAAATTTAGAATAACCGAATGAATAAAATTTGTTTAGATATTATAAATAAAGATGAGAATGAATTTGTATCTAACCTATAGTTAAGGAACCACATAAGTTTACTTTCCTAAAAAACAGCAACTTTAACACTCTTACAATATGTAATGTATTCAATATTACATTATGTTCAGGCTACATAATGAAGATTTAACGTTAAATGAACAATTGCTATACATTATCAGAAAAACGTAAAAACCGGTAATTTACCGGTTACATATTATTTTTACCGGTAAATTAAAGATCGCGAAAATGGGCGGTTTTACCGGTAAAACCGAAACCGGTAAACCGGTATTGCATGCCCTAGTTCCGTATCATTATTTATAAAACGGACAAAAAAATCACGTTTGTTGTATGGGAGCCCCCCAAAATATTTATTTCATTCTAGTTTTCAGTATTTGTTGACGGACGGACGGACGGACGGACGGACGGACGGACGGACGGACGGACGGACGGACGGACGGACCGACGGACAGACGGACGGACAAAGGAGCCAAAACAATAGGGTCCCGTTTTACCCTTTGGGTACGGAACCCTAAATTTTTTTTATTTTTTTTTTGTAAGGCAGTATCACACGCGTGCGTGAATAAACGTATTTCATTTCATATAAAAAGCGACTTTATTTTAAACTATGTAGTGATGACTAACAACTGCTTGGCTTAGGTTGCTGGGGTTAAATTGATTTTTCCTGTTTCACCAGTTACTGATAAAGTCCCAGATTGGTTGTTCTGAGCTTACAACCAGGTTGTTTAGTTACCTGCTTGTGCACGTCCGGGTAGCAGGGGTGCAGCCGCAGCAGACGCAGCAGCGGCGGCGCGGCGGCGGCCACGCGCCCGCTCCACGCGCTGCCCGCGGCGCAGCGCGACCCGCCCAGCCGCCGCCCGCCGCCCCACCACTCCAGCTCGTTCACTGATTGGTTCACTACAAATAAAAAGTAGAAAGCTTTATTAATAAAAGTGTACGTAAATATCAGAGGATTTTGGATTACCACATGAGATCATATTTTTAAAACTCTACGCGGCGGTAGGGTATATAGAGCAGTTACAATGACAGTACATACCTAGACAGTCGTCCCCCGCCAGCATGGCGGCGGGCCAGTGCGGCGGGTGCAGCACGCGCGCGGCGGGCACGTGCGACTGCAGCGCGCCCGCGCCCGCGCCGCCCGCGCTGCCCGCCACCACCGCGCCGCCCGCGCGGGACAAGCCCGCGGCGGAAGGGTATATGTCCACGTCTGATGACAGAAATAAATGATTTATTGTAAATTCATTGTCATTTTACCAGTGGACACCTCAGGCTAGACAGTGGACGCCGCAAGCGGGGTAGGCCCCGGAAGAGATGGCGTGAAATCTCGACGCCTATTGTCGAGACTGGTGGACATGGTCGAAAGATCGGGAAGTGTGGAAGCGAGATGGGGAGGCCGTTGCCCAGCAGTGGGACATAATAGGCTAGTATCTATACTAATATTATAAAGCTGAAGAGTTTATTTGTTTGTTTGCTTGAACGCGCTAATCTCAGGAACTACTGGTCCGATTTGAAAAATTGTTTCAGTGTTAGATAGCCCATTTATCGAGGAAGGCTATAGACTATATATTATCACGCTAAGACCAAAAGGAGCGGAGCACCAATGAAGAATGTTTCAAAATCGGGGGATATTTTACTATTGAGAGAGCGTACGCTGCATGCGTTGCGTAAACAATTAAAGTTTCGCAAAAATCATGTATGACAGAATTGTTCCCCTTTAAGAGCGTGTACGCTCGCCGCGCGATGTCAACTTTAGGTAATTCAACGCAAAAAATCACGCAGACTAGCGTCGCGGCCACTCGCGGCTGTGTGCGTGCCTATCATACTTCACGTATAGTCACACAAACCATTTTGATCCTTTCGAGTGAAATTGGTAGAACAAAAAATATATTATTTAGTAAATAGTTAATAGCGAGAAAATAGTGTAAGTCTATGGATGACTAAAATATGAAAACATGAAAATAAGTCGTTAATACTTACACTCTTTAGCAAAAAAATCGGGCACCTATGAAAACCTTGGTTTTGAGGACTTGCTGTATATTACATACAATTTTCAACAGTACTAAATAGTCGACTGATGATTAATGGCAATGTTAAGAGTTTCTGTATTTTAACCGATTTCAAAAAAAGGAGGAGGTTTCAATTAGATTGTTTTGTGATTGTTCTCGATTTCTCAACGACGCCTGGACTGATTTGAAAAATTGATTGTTTATATGAATGGTCCAGTCCATCCAGACCGAAAAATTGTGGTCAAATAACAACAATTGCCGGAAAGCTAAATAATGGTGAAGAGCTTGCGTTTACCATTGCAAATAAAGTTTTAAGTCATCGTTCCTATATGCTTCAAAAGTTATTCGGGATCAAAAGTCAAAATTTGGGTTCATCCAAAATGAACATATAAATAAAATTATAGCTCGATTGGTAACATACATCTGCAATAAGTGATTTCTAGCCTAAGGAGTCCGCCATATTGGATTAAGACTCGTGACACATTTTTTTTTTCGAGTTATTCATAGCAAGCCCTTTCATCTGATACCCATATCGTAGGAATGCATTAAAAACATTTTTTTTCTCCATCTTGGGTATACAGCCATATTGGATATAGAATCATACATTGTCATTAAAACTGAAAGTTCAAACAAAATTTTAACTCAATCGATAATAAATTGAGGTAAAAAAATCTTTAAAAACAAGCTTTTATTTAAACGCGCTAAAAAGAAAAAAATAAACTTTTACTGTAACTTGATTGTCAACTTATAACGACATTTCAAATTTAACATATTTGACACAATTTATATGTTTTAAAAGCTTGTCGCGAGATTTAAGTACTCGTATTTACTTTCTTAGTAAAATCGCGACAAGCTTTTAAAACATATAAATTGTGTCAAATATGTTAAATTTGAAATGTCGTTATAAGTTGACAGTAAAGTTTCAGTAAAAGTTTATTTTTTTCCTTTTAGCGCATAATAAAAGCTTGTTTTTAAAGATTTTTTTACCTCAATTTATTTTATACTTTTTAGTTTTCACCTGGTAAGTTCCTAAGTCTAAATTCAGTAGCGGCGGTAATCTTAGATTTTGATTTGGTAAAGTGCACTTTATTCTACTTGTCAAGCCCTGTCATTGGATACCTACCTCTATATGGATGAGATTGAAAAAAATAGGTTATTCACCATTTTGTAGCGGTGGCCATCTTGGATTTTTATTTCGTAAAGTGCAATGTGTTTTAATTGTCAATCCCTTTCATTTGATACCCATATTGTATAGGTACCTTAAAAATAACTAGTCCGCCATCTTGTATATTTAGCCATGTTGGATTTAGGATGACGTCACATAGCTTAACATGCATTGTCATCCAAACTAAACATGTATGCAAAATTTCAACTCAATCGGTTGAAGGCAAGTGCCTTAAAATTGAGTTGTAAAATTCCACCCAAACACACACACATAGTTACATACATACATACATACATACATTGCAAGTCAAATAAAAGCTTGTAAAAAAAATATGCTTCAAAATTGAGCTTTAAATAAAATAGTAATGTATCAAGATTTGTTGGTCGCGCTTGAAATGCACTCTATTCTCGGTATCCACGGCAGAGGTTATTCACCCTATGCGATGTAACGGAGCGACACGTCCTCTCTCTGTGAAGCCTTGCGGCGGTCTGGTTTGAGTTGACTCGCGTGCAGCGTTTTATAGTAGTTTTTAAATAATTTATAAAAAAATTAAAACGAGAGATTAAATTATAATATAAAGTTTATGTTTTAAAGGAAGAGTTATATTACTATAGTAAATAATTGTTATATTAAATTAAGTAAGATAGGTAGGTAAAAAAAGCATTTGAAATTCACAATTTTTCACACTGTTAAAATATTTTTTTCTGAAAGATAGAGACCTAAATCAAAAAATGTTTTCAATTAACTATAGGCATGGGGATTTCGTCTATGAGTAAAAAAATAAATATGATTAGATTTGCCACTGTTTTCACATGAATTTAAGCTTCGAAATAGACGCTGAACGGGAATTTTATAAAACATCTGTTACGTTCTATGGGTTTTAAGTATTTAAACTACACAAATTGAAATTTATGTTCAATTAACTATATAGACGGTGAAATTACCTTGCGTTATTAAAAATTAACATAGTTATAGGATAAGTAGTTAATGAGAAACAGTGGTTTGAAAAGTACCATTTTAGGCCAAATGGCGCGCGGTTGACATACACGCTCTTAAAAGTTCTAAAAAAAAGTCCGCCACAGCATGTTTATCTTTTAAGGTTAGCTCACTATAACCGTCGCAAGTTAAAGTCAGCGTTAGCCCAAAGTAACTATTCCACGCGGACGAAGTCGCGGGCGGAAGCTAGTTAATAATAAATTGTTATTTTATTGTCAACTACATGATGTTGTTAATTAATAAAACGTAAAATGACTTCTGTGGTTAAACCACTGAATGGATTAGTTTTTTATTTTTACAATTCGCCATAGAATATCATAAAATATATGCGATAGGATTTAATGTGATTGTAAACGACACACCCTGTATATCATTTCATATTGTGTTTATGCACGTTATGTGGAAAATATAAAATGATTTTCATAATTATGGATCGTGATGGGCACAGCAAGATACTTAGAAGAGAGGAAGGCGTTTAATTTAAGATAGTACGTATACTATTTACTTTGTTAATAGCTTTCTTTTATAGTCTTAAAGTATTAAGAATTTCGTTTATATATAACTGTACAGATAGCATATTAAATAATATTTATTTTAAATTACATACCTTCTATGCAAGAGTTCAGCACTCGCTCATCGTGATATGGATAAAATACTGTTATGTTGTTGTCTATGGTCCGCAGCAATGGTGAATCTCCGTTTAGGTCATAGTATGCCGTCGTCCCATCTGCATATCCGACCACTACGTGAGAATGACCTCTTTGCTGAAAATTAATTACATGCTTATTATATTTAGCCATTATATTATGAAATATTTACATTGGTTAAAATAAATTTAAAAGCCACGTCACGGATAAATATTTTTTATCTTACCATAGACCATTTAACAGCAGTAGCTTGATATACTTTTCTATTTTCATTACTCGCTAGCCTCAATTCCACAATCGGCTTTAGTTTATAAAATGGATTCTCCCTGCAAACAGAAGAAAAATGTTTAGAATAACCTTTTCAATTACTTAATTAATAAAAAATATGCAGGATATATTGAAATTATTACTTTTCCGTTATAGACGATGGATAAGGCACAGCGAAGATATAAGCTGCGCCGTTGGAGCAAGCTGCAGCCAGTAAGCCTAGTCTGTGCATTCGGTTCGGTTCGGGAGTGACATCATCCGCATCCCTCGCCCCGGACGGACACCAGTCTATCGACCATATTGTCCCAAAGTCGTGGACAAGGCCTAATGCAAATCGTGGCTTGGCTCTGAAATCAATAATGCCAATTTAAAAAAGATACAGAGAGTACAGGTTAAATACATTGCAAGTTAAATAAAAGCTTTTAAAAAGAACGAATCTTTTTTTTTTTTCATTTTTAATATTATCTTTTTAGGCATACATAAGTTCATCGACAACATAAACGTTAATTTCCTTAAAACAACTGTTTTGCTATGAATTCTCGCAGCAAAATAATAATTAAAAGTACCTAAACAATTGGTTTAAAACAAAACGGAAGTTTATGTTGAGGTGAACTTGGGCCTTCGCATGCTAGCTTTACAAACCCTACCGCTAAAACGACATGCAACCCTAAATACTTATGTCATCGTAAAACCCTAATTTACTAAAAAGCTGGCTAGCTTGAAAAAGTTTCCTAAGGATAAAACAATTTATAATACTCAAGTAAAAATTAACCTACCTAACAACATCCCCGCAATCCCAAATTTGCAGCAACCCAGGGCCGGAGTGGGTGACGTCAGCGCCCACGCGTGGCGTGTCGGCGTCGCGATGCGTGGCCACGGCCAGGTAGTGCGACACCGCCGCCGACGTCGCGGGGGCCCAGCGCATGCACTGGACACTGGCGCCCAGGAACATTACTACCCTGTCTAGGGGTGACAGATTGTGTTGTTATACAAGGTGGTCGGAAGTTCCATGGAAATCATTGGGGGGGAAGGACATGTGAACTAAACTTTTCTGAGACGAATTGATACTTTTTTTCTGCAAGTGGCATTAAATTGCTACTTTTTTATGGAAAACATCAAGTGACTCCTCCCGCACTGTGAGTTAGCAGCGTGAGGGGAGTGTCAGACTCTTACTGACTTCAACCCATCATTTATGTACCAGGGCCGCGGTAATTCTTTCAAACAATCCCGCAGCATTAAATGGCCACTTAGAAAAATATTTATTTTATTTCTTCGAGAACCCTTTAGAAGTTAAAAAAGTTACCTTTGAGTCTTTCGGCTTCAAGTCGTTTAAACGTCTTCCAATCATCAGTCTCATCGAATCTAACTTTGCAGGACTCTTCAACGGGTGGCATGAAGTTAACCAACTCATTTTCCGTTACTTCCTGTATGTCACAATGACGCCACTGCGTAAATAGTTCCTCTTCTGTTAAATAAGTTTTAAAACTGAAATAAAACAACATTCATTTTACATTTTTGAAAATATTACCAAGTTTGTTTTGCAACATAATGAAAATGTATGCGACTTACAATTCTTCAGCGCTTCTCTTCATATATTTGCTAATATCCTTGATTTGGTATGGTATTCGACTTACTTTTGTGCTCTCTGAAATTTTGATTCAACATAATTATTATACATACAAAGGAGGCGTATACCTAGGCATTTTTAAGTCAAATTTGAAAACATCTTTTTACTTTTCATTGATCTTAATTTTGGATAATAAATAATAGGTTGCGTGTAGGACTAACAAGGCAAAAATCAAGATAAAATGTTAAGAGAAATTTCACTTTGAATATACATATGTTGTAAGTACCTTTATAACTTGAATCTGGTGAAAATTTCTTCCTAATAGGAGTCTCTTCGCGCTCCAGGTGCTCCTCGTCAGACACGTTAGAATCAACATCAGACTCTTCGGATTCTTCGTCAGAACAGTTTTCTAACTTAACTGAATCATCAGAGTCTGATGCGTCAACCCATTTATTCTCTACGCATACATGATCTGTGAGTTCACTTTCAATTTCCGAATTGAAACCACATTTTGAACAATGATAACTTCCCTGAAGAAATAAAAACAAATAGTTAGATTGTAAGTGTAAATATAGGGAGAAATAATCCTACTAATATTATAAATGTGAAAGTTTGTAAGAATGTATGGATGTATGTTTGTTATTCTTTCACGCAAAAACGGCTGGACCGATTTGGTTGAAATTTGGTATGTAGATAGGTGATACCCTGGATTAACACATAGGCTACTTTTTATCAACACACCACGCGGGCGAAGCCGCTGGCGGAAGCTAGTTTGAAATAATTTGATACTAGTAAAGTTTTACAAAAGGCAACTTACATCTTCTAGGCAGTTTTTATACTTTTCTATCACGGTCTTTGCCCTGGAAAGAAATTACCAATTCAATAAGCAAGTTACTTAATATTAAAAAACAAACCTTTTTTATTTAAGAATAAGTCTTACCTTTCAGCAGCCCTTCTACGTCCAGTCGGCGTGACTTCCAAGGGTTCCTCTTTTTTCATTTCTTCTTCCTTAAGGGCGAGTTGCTTGCGTTCCAAAGCATACTCCTTCTCTCGATGCATGGTCATATGCTGACTTTTGTATATAATCAGGTACTTATTGTTACATAAATCGCATACATTTTTGTACATATCCGTCTCCTAAAATAATAAATATTAATCAACCTTTTTAGCACCGAAACACATTAGGTAACATTTTATATATAGGTATATATTTTTTTTTAATTCAATGTCAATAAATTATACAAAATATATTAATCACAAAACTAAACACTACACTATAGAAATATAAAATAAACTTAGATATAAAATTAATCCTATACCTCTGTAATATGATTTAATTGGTTTTATTGAATTTATCAGTATTTTTATTTTGTAATACCAACCTCTTCAGTTTTGCCACAGGCTATGATATGAGCGTAGAAGCCGACATAAGACACTCTGCTTTTACGGCACACCTTACAAACTAATCTGTTGTTCGCGTGGTGATACTCTTTTAAATAACTTTCAACAACATACGGATTATTTAGGTCCTGGAAAATAAAACAATCATTACAGTAAAATTACTTTTTATATCATTTTCCCAATCAACCGCTGATGCAATCATTATTGTAAAGTCAGATGCACACTTGAAGATTAAAGCATATAAATATGTTTTATTTGTGTCTAAAATTATCAATGTAGGTAAGGTTCAATACTCACTATAGGATTGTCTCCGACCGCCCAGGCAATGTTATAATGCTCTTTCATCGCATGTTTCCGAAAAGCCTTTTGTGGCACTTTCTCAGCACATCTAGCACATTCAACAATTTCTGAAACGAAACCTTACTGTAAGTCGTGAGTTATTCTTCAAGCACAAACTTATAAGAATTTCTTAGAATGGGGCGAAAATTGGCAGAGAAATACTTTTAATCGAGGTGTCGAATAAAATCTTGAGAAACGGCTATCTTGTACATATACTTAGGTTATCTGCTAAAAGTAGCTATTCCACACGAACGAAGTAGCGGGACAAATCTACATAGTTATTAAACAAAATACTAATATAACACAGTTAAACAAGTCCCATGACATACCGTGTTCCGAGTACACAGTATCGTCGTTGCTATATCTCTTGTCGCATACTTCGATATGATCCAGGTAGGACTTGACATACTTCCTCTTCAGTCCACAACTCGCACACACCAGACCACCCAATATCTTGGACAAATCGTACAAATGCTTTTGTACCATTGCAGAGTCCTCTTTATCCTGAAATAGCGAATTTAGAAATAAGAGTTATGAATATTATAAGACTACTAATTTTAAACGCATTGTATAAGTATTCAGCTCCATTGACAAAAATCTTCCAAAATATCGATATGTAAATATCGAAACTAGGGGCAGCACAAATATAGAGGAGTGTCTTCTTCAGTCTCAAACTATTTTATCATGATTGGAATAGAATCCAAAGATTGATTAACATAACTGCGACATGAAAGACCGATGAAGCGAAATTATGTGGCGCGCTTTGTCATATCTACGTGCACCGGCCTTCTTTGTTAAATCATTCTATCTGCAGACCGCATACTAACAACAATAAAGTTTAAAGCTTTTGACAAACATATTCCGTGATTGGTTTCGGCCAACGCCAACGGCCTAAATAAACGCCTATATGTTCTTCTGATATAAATATAAGCTACAAATAAATACTCACAATAGGTGTCTCCCCATCTACCCAGGCGATATAATGATGGTTCTTTTCTATATGCTTTATCCATAGAGCACTTTCTACCTTACTCGCACACACTCCGCAAGTCAGTATCTCATCTTTGACTTTATTCTGACTGTATGAATCAATCCTGCTTGAAGATGAAGTGTCTAACTTACTAGAGTCGAGTGATCCCTGTAAATATTTTGAAATTAAGAAATAGAAAGTAACCTCGCCTTTTCACGTCGTTTATTTAAACTGCTCTTAAGTGCCTTCCGAAATACGGAAGAACTCGTCATGACCAGATGGTTACCCATCCACGGACCGGCCGCGCCAAGGGTTGCTTAACTTTTATGATCAAACAATCCGCGGCTTTGAGGTAGGTAGTATAGATTTTCAGTTATTAAAAATATGAAAAAACGAAAGTACCTATGTATTGTCATGCTTACCGTATTGCACTCTTTTATATGTTGTACATAAACCTTGGGGTACTTTATAATTTTCTCGCATTTGTTGCACGTGAGGCCGCCAGCCTGCCTCGACACGTCAAGGAGGTGGGATTTTACCGCGAGCTCGTCTTCCAGGTCCTGAAATAGTATAATATTATCACGTAACGGTATTATTTTCATAATAGGATAGAGTAATTCAGTCAAGAGAGATCTTAATTGAATCCATCTTATTTACCTATAGACATACGATGATATAAACTAGCTTCTGCCAGCGGTTTCACCCGCGTCCCATGTCAACTACATTGTACACCCGGAGAAAAAAGCCTATAGCGTCCCTCGATAAGAGAGTTATCTAACAGTGAACTAACTTTTCAAATCAGACTGGTTGTTCTTGAAATTAGTGCGTCCAAGCAAGCAAACAAACTTTTCAGCTACATTAAATATAATAAACTTATGAAACAGCATACAGTAATAACTTGATTTTATAAAATAACAATTCTTTCAAAAATCATTTACCAGTGGTGTAGATCCGTCTCGCCACGCCAAATAGTCGTGTTCTTTGCCGATATGCTTGATCCAGTCCACAATAGGCACCTCCTGAGTGCAAACTCCACATTTCACCACTTTCCTCTCTTCTTCTCCGTCGACGGGCACTTCGATCCATACATCAGTAGACTGAGTTGTAGTATTTAGAGTAGTATTCAGACTGGTATTAGCTAATGAAGTATCGACTTGGCCCTGAAATTATAAAAAATAGTAAGAAATTAAAATTGTGATCATCATAAATTAAATCAATCTTAGCATACAATAATGTACTAAAGAATAAGGGCCTTGGTCGCATTTGTGCGGTCGCCATAAACTCAAAAATAACTGAACGGATTTCCGTGCGATTTCACCGATTTATTACGTAATTCAAGAGGACCATTTAGGAATTTACAAAAATAGACGAGGCTTGTAATAGCTACAATCTACTAAGTACTTACAGTTCCATCACAGGTTTCAACGTGAGCCAAATACAATTTACCGCGTTTACGCACTAAGCCGCATTTGTGACAAGTCAATCCTCCATACTGTCTAATTAACTGCTTCAAATATTCACACACTAATTCTTCATCGTCCACATTCTGAAACAACATGTATGTATTAGAAAAACACCCTGCCAAACCCGCAAAGGAAGTGCCAAATAAATGACAGAACACTACATTCGCTTTTTCTGTCCCTATATCCCTATGTCAATTTGTACGCTAAAATCTTCAAAACCACGCAAGCGATTTTCATGCGGTATTTTTAATAGATAGAGTGATTAAAGATGAAGGTTTATATGTATAATAATATACATTAAATAGTTGGGAAATACTGTTATCCCGTGCGAAGCCGGGGCGGGTCGCTAGTATCATATGTAATGTTACATGAAACTTACTAAAGGTGTCTCTCCCTCACGCCAGGCCAAATATGTATGTTCCTTGGCTATGTGGTCTAGCCACTCAGTTCTTACCACATCGTTTTGACAAACACCACATTTTACATTTGCGGTTTCAGAAGATTCTTCCACGGTTTCATTTTGAATACTTGAACAGTCCAGTTCAATAGTGGTTGAGGTTTCATCCAAGGATATCTGAAAACATCATCAACTTTGTCAGTTTCAATACCGAAACGAAAATAGATATTGTTAGAACTTTTAGCTTAGCAATATATCTCTGTTACGGTGGTTTAATTACCAAATGGTAACAGAAATAAAGTGACATGTATGGTCAGCAACAACAGGTATTCTTTTTATTTTAAATGTATCAATGTACTTTCTCTTCCGAATATACTTCTATCTCAAGTCTCTCATTACAATGGCTAAAAATGAACGTTTCAGTTTTTAAATTCATCATATACATTTCTACTCACCCCAGTACCATCGCAAGTTTTCACATGAGCTAGATACAACTTGACACGGCTGCGGGATAAACCACATTTGTAACAAGTCAGCTTTCCATTTATTCGAATAATATTCTGCAGGTGCTGCCTGACATCCGATTCGTTTTCTACATTCTGAAAACCGTGAAAAGTTTTGAATTTCATTTACGTATCGTATTTCGTCCCATTTCCAAAACTAAAAGGATGTCATTACATTTTGAGCTTTATTCCAAGTAGGTAAAATTCATAATGCAAAATCAAATGATATGATTATTATCTGCAAAATCTAAACAAATTACTTACTAAGGTATCTTGTCCATCAATCCAAGCCAAATAGTTGTGGCTCCTACCGCTATGTTCTAGCCAATTGGAAGACATCAAAGTTTTCTGGCAAACACCACAAGTCACTTTCTCATCTGCGACTATTCTTGATTTACGCGCAGGCTTCTCTGGTTTTTGGTTTCTCTTTGAAATTTTAATAATACGTCAATAAATAAATAAAAAATATAATAATACATAGACTACAAAAACTTGCAATATGTAGTTATCACTCTCGATAAATTGTTCATTTATTTCACTTTCAAAGTTTAAAAAAATAAAAATGATACCTTATTCTGAATGCAGTATTTAATATGTTCTATGAACCGATTTAATTTTTTAAATTCCACGTTGCATAAACTACACTTCTGTAGGCCAACTGATTTAATTTTTTCTTTGAGTTTTTTCTTCAATTCGGGGTCATCTAGATTCTGTAATTACCAAAAATAATATTTAAATATTTAATACCTCGGTAACAACAATTGTGTTCGCATAATTCTAATCAAACTAAGTAATCGGACTTCGTCGAAGTAAATAATCGTAGAGTGCCATCGATTTACGGTAGTTTCACTGCACTACGCAAAACAGATGCCTTTCGAACACCCTTAACTGTAGGTATATTTCTCAATTTCGTGTATTTTTTAAGAACACGACCCTAGCCAGTACTAGGCTAGGTAATGCTCTATTTTTTACTCTTAACATAAGAACACATTCAAATCAAAGTCGGTAATAAAACAATTAAAAAATAAAGTAATCAATTGAAACTCACAAGGGTAGTACCCGCCTTCCAAGCAATTAGATCATGCTGAGTTTCGACATGGCTGTCCCATTCCGCTGCAGAGAATATACCGTGGCATACCCCACACTTGATTTTCTTCTTAAAAGATGGCTCATCACTAGTTATCGATATTGATGACGATAATTTGCGCTTCTGAAATTGAATTGAAGTCGTGTCATATAAAGATTGCACGCGGGTACAAGAATAAAAGCAAGACAGACTGGGTGCTGAGTGATTCAAAACCAAATGGTTCGAAGAATTTACACACCTTGCTGTGAACCTCACTTGCCATAGTTGCCTCTGACGACTCTACTGCGCAATCAGACTAAAAAAATAAAAATAAACTTTACAAACATGCAATTAAAAAGAAAAAAAAACAGCATTGCTGAAATTTTCTTAACTTACTGTTGAATTAAGATGCGATGTGCTCTTGCTGGGATTAATGCAGCCACTTTCAGATGCAGTAGCTGTCGCAGCTTCGACTCTTTCGTTACATTCAGTATTGGAAGATTTATCTGAATCTTTTATGTTCACACATTTGTCTAGTTCATCTTTATCAACCACACCTTCATCCATAACTTCTAGAACATCATCCACATTTAAATTAGTTGTAGATTGAGCTTGATCGATTTCTTTCGGCGAAATTGCTTTCGGCGAATTTGCTTTCGGCGATTCATTATTCAACACAGACACTTGTGGGGTATCTACAGCATCAGCATGTTTCGAATCATGAGTAATATGTTCAAGTTCTAAGGATGGTACATCATCATTATCACAATTATCTAAATGATCCGAATATTCTTTAGTAAAAATATTACAACAAACATTATATGTTGCATCGTTTTCATCAGTCTTCTCCTCTGTATCTACTAACGTTTCATTTTTAACCTCTATCTCATCATTGTAAATGGAAAATATTACATCCATGTCACAATTGGTTGTGCTATGGCGCCAGAAATGTATATGCTCATACAAATCATCATTATCATAATAAGATAGGTGTCCAAAATCAAAACATAAACAAAACTGTTGAGTTTGATTTGGTGTTAAAATGTTTACTGCATGGAGTGTGTACTCCTGGGCATCATCTACGATGATTGTCTCAGTCTTACGTATTATAGATGTGTGCGATTTAGTTGTCTTCACAGGATTACGCCTAGTGTAAGTTTTCATAACTTTGCAATCACTAGTGCATCCACTATCAATATTTGTTCCACCAGGCTTTTCAACACCTTGAATGCATAATTTTGATTCAGTCGTATTAATATTGGAATTTATTGCTTCTTTCCTCATTACATCATTCTTAAGGGCCATTTTAGTTTTCTTTTTATCAGTATATATGTGAGAAAATTTCCTTAAATATGCAGCTATCTCCTTCACTTTGTCGACCTTTTTATCTGCATTGCTATCTGAGAGATTTTTGGTTTCAATTAACATACTAGCCAACTTGTTTTCTTTTATTTCAGTAGATTTGTTTTTTTCACTACAATCTTCATCAAAACTTTGTTTTAAATTAGTACTTTCCTTGCGATTAGATTTTATCTCAGTGTTTTGATTTACATTATCTATCTCGGTTTTTTCAATTACTGTTTCTTCTTGCTTATCAGATTTTCCTTCATTATTATTATCGCATCTACATTCAACTTCGGGAAGAATTTCCTTTTTATTAGACGCCACTTCGTCATCTATCCGTCCATTACAAATTTCTGTTGTCTTTGACTTTCTATCAATAACAAGAGCGTCTCCATTTATATCAAGATCATTAACTGATTTCAAATTTGCAGGTGTATTGTCTTCCGCGTAACTGTCATGACCATTTATTTGACAATCAGGTAGTACCTCAGTTAATATAATTTTATTTGAAAGTTTACTGACTTTATCACATGATTCCTTTTGCGGAGGGGAATTCCCACCTATACCTTTCACTTGTTTTTCGGTATCAATGTCCTGTAAAAAAAAATCACTATGTGTAGGATTTGTTGGTATGGATTCATTACTAAGCTTAGGATTTGATTTATTTACCTTCTCTTCACTTCCAAGTTTTTTTGAATAATTATTTAATTGTTTATTATTAAGATTTTTCCTGTAAGCATTTTTCATTTTAGTGTCAACAATTGCGTGTATAGTAACTGGAGTGAGTGTATTTTTATTTGGAAACTGGATGCTTTTAAGCTTTCTAAGTTCTGATAGAGCAATGGTTTCTTCAGAGACTATGTTTATATAAGGTGCAGGCTTAGGGGCAGGATTTCCCATATCAACATCATTAGAAGAAATATAAGGAGAATTTCTGCCTGTTGCAATCAATTCTTTATTGCAATGATCCTTTAACAAGTCTTCATTGTATACTCCATCCACGTTATCTACACTATTTCCCATATCATTGGGATTTTCATGAAGTGTCATTTTATTATCTTCTTGTATTTCATTTCCATCAACATGTATATCTAGGTACCCTTCATCAGTTTTTAACACACTTGTATGTTCTCCATTTAGAGTAGTGTTATATTGATCTATACCTGACATGTAACATTGTTCCAGAATATCACTCGAGTCAGGTACACCTGCACCTTTGTTGATCACTTCAGAAATCAAAATAGGAGATTGTGGTTCAACTGATTCCATTGCCATAAAAGTCTCCTCTATATTCTTATTGCTTAAAAGTTCAACTTCACCTGGAGTTACATTTGCAACGGTGGGAATAAAAGTGGGGCTCAAAAAAACCGACTTCATCATCAAACTCGCAGTTTCTAAAATTGAAGTATCAGATGGTTTTGGACTATATATTGATGCAGGTACATTTTCTGCACTTGATATTTCAGAATCTGGAAAATAAAGTACTGCAGGTATATTCCTATAAACATAAATCAGTCAGAACAAAATAAAACAAAACTTACTTGAGAAACTGTTTGTGTTCACATCCGGAGGAATAACTTGGCTTGAATCCGTGTTGTCTATGTTGATACCCAGTTTTTTCAAAATGTCTGGAGGTAGCACAAACACTTCCTGTTTGTCCTTACTGGGTTTCATTTTTTTTGGATGTTTGGAATGAAGACTTTTAGTATCCATTTTAAATATGTATATTTTTTATTAATGTCATTTAATAATATAAACCTAAAAAAAATATGGCTTTACCTTTTAAATAGTGCAAACCTCTGTAAACTTTAATTGCAAAAATTACTGTAATAATTAAAATTACTTTGTTTAAAAATAAAACTAGGTAGGTACTATGTATGAATTACATAATTTTAAATATTATTGCAGTTCCTGTTATTTTTTTTTGTATTTTAAACGTAATATGAAATAGTACAAACGAGTTCAAAATATAATAGAATTAAAATAAATAAAAGAAAAAACGAAACACTCCTACCCAGAATCGAACCGTGGTCATCAAAATCAATGATCACACGTGTTCTTAACTGAGCTAAAGGAACCGCTTTGCACATTGTTGTAATTTGCGTTGCCTTTACATTATTTTTGAGATCGTTAGAAAAAAAAAACATTTTTTGACCTTAGAAAGTTGTTACAACTTACGAATTATAAAATTTAGTCACTCCTTACTGCACAGCTGCACAGCCTACATCTTGAAAAATCTTGACATCACATTTACACACGATTGCCTTTGGTTTATATTTATGACACTATGATAGGCTTCGTTCCAAGGAAATTTAATAAGTATTTCACCTCCGTTAATTGTTTCAATAAACAGATCACTTATGCGTCGCAAAATTAAAACAAATTCGCGTGAAAATGGAAAATCGTTGAGGTTATGATCGTTCTCATCACTGATCCCAAGTCAACTTTTTACAAATTAAACTGTAACGTGTTAATGTTCCGTTAAATCTAAGGCAATAGAGTTCACTTTCGGTATAAAATGCTAAATGTAGCTGCATTAACAAAGTGGGTAATATAAGCTTAATCTGTTCAACAGATGGCGTTAACTAAAAAAATGATTTTTTATACTTTAACACTCTGTGGTCGAAACGTTGATAACAATAAAGGTGAGAACACACATGTCTGAGTGACCCTAGCTAGACAATATAACAATAAGAAAAATAGACTTAAGTCTCTAAAAATATTAACTCAACATGGTTAATAAATTAACACAATACCTACTAATATTATAAATGCGAAAGTAACTCTCTGTCTGTCTGTCTGTTACGCTTTCACGTCTAAACCACTGAACTGATTTTAATACAGGGGCCCGATTCTCCTAATTTGACTTAAGCGTCATACGATTCAAGTTTGACTCGGTTCGAATGAGATCCAATCCCGACTCAATTTTCAAAACACATTCTGAAAACCGAGGAATGTTCCTGACTTTGTTCTCCATACTATAATCATCGGCAAGGATATTGAGCCCTGACCTTCACCTGCGCAGAAGTGATTTATTGGTTTATTGCCTTAAGTGTACAGTGCGCAAAGCGATCCCCACTCTTCCGCCGAGAGCTCATTATCCGTGCCATTGAAATATATTCTAACGATATATATAATACGATATATATGCGTAGTACATATATATCGATGATCCGTGCCAATAAACTATAAACCAAGTGAGATTCTTGGTTTAGGTACGTCTATGACATGCCCATAGACACAGGACTCTGCACTTATACCCAAAAAACGAGCTGAGTGAAACAGTTAGTACGGAGGCCGTCTGTCCCTTTCTAATAGGGTGACCATAAGATTAAGCTATGTGAGACAAATCTGAATTTGCTAAGATTATTAAACACAGATATGTATTGAAGTTTTAACTTATGCAGTTTGTTACCATAACCACTCAAGCGTCCAGGCCGCGCGATGATTTTCGGCTCACCTGTCCGCGCATGAAATGTCAATTGCTTTTTTGCGACCAAGCGCGACTCTTTCAACAAAAACGATTACTACTGAAAAACTACAATAGCTAGATTCGAATAAAAAATACTCACGGAAAGCTAAAAGAACGTACAATTTTATTTGATTAAAAGTAAATTACTTTAATTAATATTATAGGATGATAATAAAGTATAAAGTTGAGGATTTCAAAAAGTATCAAACGATGATCGTGTAGTGATCGTATAACTTTTCCAACTAAATTATACTATGTAAACGTTTTGAAATTGTCGTAATAATACATTCTATTCTATTCTATTTTTCTTTATGGCAAATTGTCGATGCCTATGTCGACGATTCTGCCACTGACGAGTGAAAAGAGAAGCACGTAGTGTTGCCATCAAACAAACAACTTTGGAAGAAGAACAAGGATTT
The DNA here is from genome assembly GCA_963856015.1 of Helicoverpa assulta. Classification (NCBI taxonomy): domain Eukaryota; kingdom Metazoa; phylum Arthropoda; class Insecta; order Lepidoptera; family Noctuidae; genus Helicoverpa; species Helicoverpa assulta. The sequence goes on from CAWLCW010000008.1 coordinate 6,268,788, forward strand.
TACATAACTGATTGTAGAGCTTGTTGGGTTAGTAGGACGGCACTGAAACAAAAATATACATATATAAATAATAAATACAAGAAGGTTAGAACATTGATATATAATATGTAATATATAGATAAAAAAAAGTAAAACATTAAAACACCACATTCACCTAAACGGTGGCCAACAGTAGGCCACAGTCTATAATTTAATATTATTTCGAAGGATAGATATCATGAGGGCTTGGAGTAGTTCTGGACAGGGATATGTTAATAGGGCAGGAAAGTTAATTGGTACAGGAATCTTTAATTTTGGGAGACGGCTATAAAGGTCGTAGGATGAGGTGTTGATGGGGCAGTTGAAAAATATGTGCTCCAGGCTACCTTCATCCAATCCGCACTCACAGAGGGATGAGTCCTGTACATGAATTTTTCGCAGAAAAACAGGAGTACAGCAGTGGCCTAAACGAATTCTGCAAAGGACTGATATTACAAATTTTGGAAACTTTTTGTAACGGAAAAACCAGGGTTTAGTTTGTATGAGGGGTTGGATAGCATAATAGGAACTACCCTTTTTCTTACTTGACAAATTCCAACATTCCTGCCATGAAGTCTCCAGATGCGCTTTTGGAAGGTTTAGCAGATCATACCCTTGAAGGGAGAAGTGGGCAGGATCGGCTGAGACTGACGTGCAAGCATCTTTGGCATTTGCGTCAGCGCATTCATTCCCCTTGATACCGCAATGACTAGGTATCCACACGAGGTGAACTACTTTTTGCTTCTGTGCACAAGATAAAAGGGACTTTTTGATATTGAGGATTATAGGACTGTGGAGTTTGCTTTTAAAGGGATTTTGTGATAGGGCTTGGAGACAGCTTAAGGAATCTGTAAAGATGACACTAAGACTGATTTCATGGGACTCAATGAAAAGACAAGCTTCCAATAATGCCACACACTCGCCTGTAAATACGGAGGACTCCCTTGGACATTTAAATTTTAAAATAATTTTCGAGTTCTGGTAATATACAGCAGCACCAGTGTTACTGCTTGAGGAAAATTTGGAAGCATCCGTGAAAAATCTATGAAATCCATTCCATCGTTCTCCCACCACAGCATTAAAGGTCGAATTTGCCGAAGGGGACTTCTTGGAGATACCAATATCATAGAATATTTGTGGAATAAAGCATAGAACTTCATAAGAAAAGTTGTAAAGAGGAAGTCTAGGATACTGAGCAATAGGACAATTTAAATTTAGGATAAAACGGTAAGCTTTTAGGATGAGAGGGATTTCTTTATGTTCCCAGTACTTTGTGGTTCTACATAAAGCGTCTAAATCTTCAAGTTTAGGGATGAGGGGGTGAGAAGTCTTAGGAATGACTCTTGAAATGAAGCGGGAAGCTAGATACTGCCTCCTTAAGGCCAAAGGAGGTTCGGCACATTCAACCTGTAAAGCGTTGATGGGAGAGGACTTCATGCAACCTGAGATGATCCGAAGGCATTGAGACTGAAGCCTATCTAATTCAGCCAAGGCACCCCTGTTGCAAGGAATCAAAACAAATGAACCATAATCTAATATGCTACGAACGAGGGCGTTATAAACCAGTTTCATGGTGTAAGGGTGAGCCCCCCACCATACACCAGAGAGGACTTTTAGGATCGAAATCACCCTTTCGCACCTTTTGACTAAATAGCAAAAATGCTCAACTCCCGTTAATTTTGCGTCCAGATAGACCCCTAAAAATTTTGCCTTTTTAACAACAGGGATCCCTTGGCCCTGAATTTTAATAGCTACCTGAGGGATTGAACGTTTCCGCGAAAAAATGACTACCGAGCTTTTAGGAGCAGACAGAGAAAGGCCGTGGTCAAGAAGCCACTGGTGCAGAGAGTCCAGAGAAAGGCAGAGGGATTTAGATGCATCAACAATCGAGGCATTGGTTACATAAAGTGCCAGATCGTCGGCATATTGCAAAATGCGGCAGTCGTTATTTAAGCAGGAACCAATGTCGAAAGTGTATAAGTTGTAGAGCAACGGGCTAAGAACAGAGCCTTGGGGAAGGCCCTTCCAAGTAGTTCTTTCCTCAAATACCTCACCCTGCACTCTCAGCACCAAGGATCGAGACGTAAGTAATCCACATATGCACTGAATCATCCTTACCGGGAGACTCAGCTGTTGCAGTTTCTGCCTGAGAATGGGAAGGAGGACGCTGTCATATGCGGAGGAAACATCTAGGAAGGCGGCTACAGCAGATTCATTTTTAGAAAAGGCTGTGCGAACATCAGTTACCAATGTTGCCACACTATCCATAGTGCCAAGACCCTTTCTGAACCCAAATTGATGGCTCGGCAGCAAGCCCTTAGATTCGACCAACCACTCAAGCCTATTTTTAATGAGGTGTTCTATTAGTTTAGCCAAAACGGAGGACAGGGCAATTGGTCTAAGGCCATTCGGATCATCAGCATTTTTGCCTGGTTTCAAAAGAGGGATAATAATCTGAAGTTTCCATTGATCAGGAACCCAACCAAAGGAATAACAATAATTTACAATACTGAGGAAGTAGCTTTTCGCGTTACTGCTGGCATGAGTAATAAATGAATACGGTATGCCATCAATGCCCGGGGCAGAGTCCCGAACATGACGTAATACCGCACTCAGTTCTTCCATAGTAAATGGATCATCCAAAGGGTCGCCCGTTGAACCCACAGGCGAGTGGACGAATTCTGAAAGTAAAGGAACATAGGCTGGAGCAATTTTGTCAAAGAATATTTCAGCCGTCTCTCTAGTTATAGGGGACGAGACAGATGGAGAGCACCCACGTCTGAAGCGGTTTATACTCTTCCATACTGCTGAAATTGGGGTTGAGGGAGAGAGAGAGGTGCAGAACTTTACCCAACCACGACGTTTCTTCTTGCGAAGAAGCCGTTGGGATTGGGCGAACACTCGTCTGTACTGTAGTAGGTTGTCGTTGTTCATCGCTTCATTGTACTGTTTTTCAGCTTCCTTTCTATCCCGTATTACTGACGTGCAATCTTGGTCCCACCAAGGGGGTGAGGGGATTTTATTCTTAGCACAATTGCGCAGAGGAAATGAAGAATCAGCGCTAAGAGTAATGGCTGAGACAAAGCCGTCATAGCAACTTTTGGCATGGCAATGATCAGAAGTGGGCGGAAAAGAAGAAGTTAAATTTGGAAGAATACTAATTTTCTCCTCCAATAATGAAGCAAATCTTGACCAGTCCGGTTTCGACAAGTTATACTTCAGAAGTGGAGGAGAAGTTTTCTCTAAATATGTTTTATTTAATAAGGTAACAACAATAGGATAATGATCACTGCCATGGGTCAGAGGAGTACATTGCCAATGAAATGATGCCGCCAACTCTACAGAACAAAATGTGAGATCTACACAACTCTTCTGCTGTCCTGGAAGGGATCTACGAGTAGGACAACCATCATTTAAGATGCAAAGGTTGAGGTCATCGAGGATTGCTACTAAACCTTCCCCAAACGCATCACAACGGTTGGAGCCCCATCTAAAATGGTGACAATTAAAATCACCCATAACTAACATAGGCCCATCTATGTTAGTAAAAACGTTTCTAAGAGGACCTAAAAAGTTTTGTTGTGGGTGAGATATATAAATAGATAATACGGTAATACCTTCGAATTTTGCAGCAACTATATTAATATCACCATCCAGAGCAGGAAGAGACAGGGTCGAGAATGGGACTCTATTATTGAGAAAAAGAGCCGACCCTCCATAACCATCAGACCTATCACATCTTAAAATATTAAAATGTGGCATGCGAAAACTAAGACTTGGGGTAAGCCAAGTCTCAGCAATAGAACAAGCCAAGGGCTTGTATTTGTTGAGTAGGAATATGAGGTCGTGCTTCTTATGAAACACGCTCCTCACATTCCATTGTAGGAACACCTGGCGAGGCGCCATTTTTAATATTAAGCAACATAGTTACAAGTTGATGGGCGACGTTGGACGGTATTTGAGAATTGTTAGACATTATAGTTGTCAGAACTTTAATAAGGATTTCAATTAAAGAAGATGTATTGTTAGAAGCGTAAGGGTTATTAAGAGCGCAGCCATCAGGCTGTGAAAGTGCGGGAGAGTTAACAATACGCTGATGAGCAGCTTTATCATAAGAAGGCGGGAGGGGAGCATGGGTCTTTGGCTTTAAAAATACTGTTTTGCGATATGACTGAGATTGATTTGGACTTGATGTTACAGCATTCGCATAACTACGGGAAGCAGGTGGAACTGTTTTGCTGACCTCAGCATAAGATAAGGACTTCTCAGCCATAATGGTTTTAATGGCTTTCTGTCTGCCATGCTCCGGGCATGACCTGCTGTTGGCAAAGTGATTACCAGAGCATAACACACAAAAGGCCTCATCTTCTGAAATGTTGCAACCATCACCGGGGTGATCGTGGCCACACTTACAACAGCGAGGTTTTGACCTACATACGGACTCCACATGCCCGAACCTGCAGCACTTGCGGCACTGGATGGTGGGGTATACATATTGCACAACAGGAAGGGAGGTGTAACAACAATAGACTCTATTTGGTAAAACCTGGCCATCAAAGGTGATAACACAGGTCTCCGTTGGTTTAAATTCTGTAATACCATCGTTGAAGACTTTTCTATTGATGCGACGAACTTTAAGAATCTGCCCACATCCTGAGGGCACTGTGAGGTATGTTTTTGCTTCCTCTTCACTTAAATCACTGGGGACGCCAGTGACAACGCCCATGCGGGTTACATTAAAAGTAGGGATTGCTGCAACATAACTGTTTTTGGATAGAATTCCATTGATTATAAATGAGTTTGCATCCTGGGGGGATGAAAACTCGACAGAAACTCTATTGCGGCCAACTTTCTTGACACCATCACGAACAACGTTTGCAATGTTGTTTTTGAGCAAAAACATGCCAAAGGTTACCGGGTGCAGTGTAGTACCAGTATTAGGTTGAGGCTCCAAACGCGACACATGAACTATAAAGGGGGCTTTATCTGTTGCAGAGTATCTGCTGCGACCTACATGATTTCTCTGCTGTTTTGGTGGTATGCGACTATTTTCAGCATCTGCGGTACGCTTCCTACCGTTCGGATTGGGAGGGTTCTGGGATTCGGGATGGGATAGATTTTGGGACTCCGCGACGCTGCAAGCAACCTCAGCGAATTGGGAAAGAGGGAAGTTAGGGGATAACGGTGCATAAGAAGATATATCGGGCGGATCTGGGTCCGGAGGTTTGTTTCGATCCATAATTGTTATTAAAACTTACTTAGCTAGACGAAAAGACGTACACACACGAGAACACACACAAGGACAACACACCGCAACAAAAACAAGTCACAAAAAGCCAGTAATTCACTGAAAATAAACAAAAATCCTAGACACACGTGCTAACCAAAAACACTCTGTGGCGAGAATCCTCGTAATAATACATATTTCGTAAAGGAAATTTCTTCACGTTTATTTTGATATAAAATAACAATCTAAATAAGGTATAAAACAAGAAACTTACCACATTTTTGTCAAGAGCTCCACACACAAAAAAGTCACTTGTCAAAAACGACGAACTGTCACTTCAATATATTTTTTTATAAATTTTATGTTGCCATTGCACAGAAAAAATCACAACTCACGGATGACAAATTTAATAACGCGCCATCTAGTATCAATCAACTATATTAATACCACCTGGCTATAGCGCTGTACACGTTTAAACTGAACGATGTCGTTCGGATACTGTAGTCACCATGGACGCTTAAGGCAAGAATTTTTTTGGTGACTGTTTTCACCTCGGACGCTTGAGTGGTTAAGATACTAATATAGGCTTTTCATAATTAACGGGAATTAGCAGTATAAAAGCAGGAAGATTCGAAGTGAAGACTGATTTTTTTGAATTTTTGCTTCATATATAGACTGCTTAGCCGTTTATGTCGCCTTTCTTTATTTTTTGGGAAGCTATAACAATAGTAGAACAGTTTTAGAATCTATCACCCATAATTTGACTCATTACAAGAATTCATGGGCACCCTAGTTGTTTTATTTACGAAAATGTTATTATTAGCTAACCTGTGGATCGATATATTGCAACCACCATAGGATTCACTTGTGCAAGTATAAACGCAACACTTTTTCACCATTTTGATAGTTTACATTGATCATGATTCAATACAAAAAATATAAACAAAATTTTAAATGCTGAATACTCGCTAAGAGTGTTCAGGGCTACCACTAGAAAATAAAAAAAGCAAAATACAAATTTATGTTGTTTATGTTTTAAGAATAAATGCGAATAAATTAATGCGATTGTTATTAATTTGTTGACTTTCAATAGTTAAAATAAAATAAAAATATAAGTGATTCCATTGTTTTTTTGGGTAGACAAAACTGTTGATCATAACTCTGTGTATTATGCAACCAATTTAGTACCTTATTGCGTTGGAATAGAGTTCTTTTTCGTAAATATATATTTTGATAGTGCGCAATCTTGTTTAGTATATTACATCTATGGACATGCCTAAGTCCTCTATGGTTTACATATGAAAGATTGAAAGACTAGGCGGTATAGTCGAAATACTTTAGCCTACAATAAAATAAAATAAAAATTCACCCCCTGTCTATCCATCTAATCTATGGTCTTATCGTGGTTGTGTATTATCCACACATGATACAAATGTATTAATATTTTTCTCTGTAAAACTAAATAATTCATGTATTAGACCTATATATATTGTGATATTGAATTAAGTGGCTCTATATTATTTATTATATTTGGTTATTTACCTTATTGGTTCCTAATCATCTTGAAATTTGAGATCACTTTGGAGGATCCAACTAAAAATAATACTTAAAATGGGCGCAAAATCACTAGCACTATCATTTCACGTAAAAGCAGAATGTAAAGTATCCAAAGCTCGCACTGGGTTGATGAAGTTGCCTCATTACGAAGTTAAAACTCCTGTATTTATGCCTGTTGGAACGCAGGTAGGAAACCTTTGAATGAACGAATTGTGTAAAATTTACAAAAAGTAAAGTTTCATTGATAACAAGTATATCATTTTAGGGAACAATGAAAGGACTTTTACCTGATCAACTTGAAAATTTGGACTGCGAAATAATACTAGGCAATACCTACCATTTAGGGAATAGGCCAGGAACAGAAGTCTTGACAAAAGCTGGTGGACTTCATAACTTCATGGGTTGGAACAGGGCACTGCTGACAGACTCAGGAGGTTTTCAAATGGTATCACTTCTCAAATTAGCTGAAATAACTGAAGAGGGTGTCAAATTTAGATCGCCCTATGATGATTCTGAGATCATGTTAACTCCAGAGAAATCTATTGAAATTCAAAATTGTATAGGTATGTTCTCGTAATGCAGTTGTATCAAATATTTGTTCATAAAATTTATTAAAATAATGATTAACATTTAGGTGCTGACATCATTATGCAGTTGGATGATGTTGTACAGACAACATTCCAAGATTATGACCGTATAAAGGAAGCCACTGAAAGGACGAGCAGATGGCTAGATCGCTGTCTGGCTGCACATCAGAGGCCTACAGAACAAAGCATATTTCCTATAGTTCAAGGATTGCTAAACCCAGAATTAAGATCTCAGAGTGCAAAAGAACACATGACCAAGGATGTCAATGGATTTGCCATTGGAGGTTTAAGGTAACAACCTCTTTGTTTCCTAAGTTTCCCTTTTTAACCTTTTCACCGCCACGCCATATCGGTATTCCTATGCCCTGTACGCCAAGCCCGAAAATTTCAGCTTTCAAGGTGTATCAATAAAATACATAAAAGTAATGATTTAATAGGTTTATTTTGTATTTTTCTGCGACCTGTTTTTTGTCGAGTATAGCCGTCGTTGGCGCACAGGGCACGCTTGCTCATGTCGGCTATAGCCGACATTGGCGTTCAAAAGGTTAAAAGCTTTTATAAAATTTTCAAATATAACGTTTATTTCGCTATTTCATTTCAGTGGAGGTGAAGCCAAAGATGACTTCTGGCCAATGGTCAGTTTGAGCACAGGAATACTTGACAACCATAGGCCCAGGTATCTGATGGGCGTTGGTCTGGCAATAGACCTTGTAGTCTGTGTTGCTCTTGGAGTAGATATGTTTGACTGTGTGTTTCCTACCCGTACTGCAGTAAGTTGTAAATAATATTTACATCATTATGTACCATTCTCATTAAATTACAAACATGTATATTTGCATTTTCCTTTTTTGTACAATGTAGATCATTTATGTTACAGAGATTTGGCTGTGCTCTCGTTTCAAATGGTCAATTGAATTTAAAACAAAAACAATATGAAGCAGATTTAAATCCCATTCAAAAGGATTGCACATGTTCAACTTGCAAAAACTACACTCGGGCATACTTACATAGCATAGTGACAGTGGAAACTGTTGCTTGTCACCTTCTGTCAGTGCATAATATTGCTTATCAGGTAATGAAATTCACTGTTAATTACACTAGTTTACATGACTTTTGTTCATGAAATGGAATACATACGGCTACATTACTTTGGGTATCTACATCTCGGAAAAAATATTGAAAAAAATCCAGCACGTCAGGTTTTTGAAATATTTATTAAGAAGATTTTTACAAAAAACACATCTAAATAAACGATAGACAGTTAAAAATGGGTAATTTTTGCTCTTTTTTTATAAATATTTTCATCTGTATCTCTCACAACAGTCCAACAATAGTCCCCTAGCATGTTTTCGTCCCAAAAACCTTGATAATTTTGCTCAAATAATTTTAAATCTTGGTGAAATCGCTCACCGTGTTCATCACTCACACTACCAAGATTTTCTGGAAAAAAATCTAAGTGGAAATGCAAAAAATGAATTTTTAGTGACATATTTACACCCATACGCTCATAATTATGCAATAAATTTTCAACGATCTCTTTGTAATTATCACTTTTTTTATTGCCTAAAAAATTTTTAACGACACTTTTGAAAGAGTTCCAGGCTGCTTTTTCTACATCGGTTAAAAGGCTCTCGAATTTTGAATCGTCCAATATTCTCCTGATTTGAGGACCCACAAATATTCCTTCCTTTAATTTAGCCGCAGAAAGATTCGTAAATACAGAGCAGAGATATTGAAATGCAGGCTTGGACTTATCCAAAGCTTTGGTAAAATTTTTCATCATTGGTTTACCAAATTTCAGTGATCTATTTTTACCTGAATACCAGGAGCTGAGGAACAATCTGCAATTAGTGCAAATCACTTGAGGAACCCAATTTTTATCTTGATTTGACACCGGAAATCCAAAATATTGTAAATAGGCTTCTTGCAATGGTTTTGTTAAAGGGAAACCACGATTTAACTAAACAATTTTCCCAAAAACATAACAAAATCGATCTGGATGTAGTTTACACACTCTAGATGACATTTTTATATAAAAATGAGACTTTTGATTCACACAGTTGTTTACAAAACAGAACGATAAACGCATTTAAACAATTGCGGGTATATAAAAAAAAGTCATCGATATCTCCGAATTGTGACGTGCTACGAAAAATAAAAAAATATTTTTTTAGTAACCGTCCATAGCCTACTTAAATAATATAGGTTTCATTTCATGAACAAAAAAAAATTTTTTTTTTGTAAACTAGTGTTATTAATTCTTATTTTTTATGTGAAACAACTGACCAGATTCATAATTATGTGACCTGGTATGTAAATAAATAGACCTGGAGCTACTTGTTTAGTATGCAATCATAAAGAACAACTTATTACTTTCAGATGAACCTAATGAGAACCATGAGAGAAAATATTGAAAACGGAACATTTCCCCAGTTTGTCCAAAAGTTTGTTAGTGAGTATTTCACAGATTGTGAGTACCCAAAATGGGTTATTGAATCATTAAGTTCAGTTGGAATAAACTTGGTTAAAAACTATTCAACTGTTTCCTTGAAGCTGTTCCTTCCATTATTATTATTAAGTTAGTCTTACTAGATATAGAGTAAATAAAAGAAGGTAAATATGATAAGCTATTCAATCAGAGCTGCAACTTGATAAGTCTTGTCAAATTCAGACACCAAAGAGTATTTGAAGATCTCACAAATAAAAGCTGGAAGTAACAACAGCTTAATATTCTGAGGCCCAAACATGTGGCTCATGGAACTAAAACAAATGATACCCAAAAAGCATATAAATAAAATTCCTCTGTTTTAAAAAGTATTGTAAATGTTTATATTATTGCAGTATTACATAAAGTCATCAGAGTCATTCCCATCATAATTAGTAGACATGTTTTCTGGTTTCATTAGAGTGGAGTAACTTCTTAACTCTGCCTCCTCCTTCTTTCTTTTTTCTTCTTCCTTTTCCTTATCTTTCTTTTCTCTTAAAAGTTTCTTCTTATCTTCTCTTTCTAATCTGTCCCTAGTTTCTCTTTCTATTCTTAAATCTGGGAATGATTCTTTCTTTGTTTTGTTCAGTCGATTAACTATCTCATTAGATCTTTTAGCCACTCTCACTTTTCTGACATCTTTATCTTTGTGAAATGCTACTTGACCAGCCTGAAATAAGAATAAAATGCATTAAGCAGTGTTCTTAACATAGAAAACATTAGTTGCCTACCTTTATTGATGAAAAAACCACTGATACTATAGCTGTTCCTGTAACTCTTAGATAACTTACAATCAAGTCAAAAAGGTTTCTTGCTTACCTCCATGCCTGCTGTTTTCTTCAAATTTGACCACATTGTGTACACAATATCAATATCATTCATTTTATTACCCATAATAGAATTTGCTTTGACCAACTGACACGCATCATCCAAAACTGAGTTAGGTATGTCATCTATAGTTTGTCCCTAAAAGATAAATAATATTTCTATTGATAATGAGGAAAATGTTCTACCTAAATAAATTATTTACTGAATAGTATTCTTACGGGAGCCAGTCGAAGGTATACGTGGGCTGATGACACTTTATCTACATGAAACCACACATCTTCAGGCCAACCCCACTTTATAAGGTCTTCATCTGGAAGCAACAGGTGGAAGTGTGCGTTCATATAATTCTGAGGAGCTTGAAACTAGAATTGGTAAGCTAATAGCAGTTTAAGTTATGATATTGATATGTATGCTTACTTTCATGTTTATCAGCACCCATAAAAAGAGTAACAGCTGGAGATACTACGTTACTAGTGAAATAAAACACCATGTTTGCAAATTTCCTTTGATTGTATGTGTACCTATATTGGTTCAATCCTGTAAAATTAACAAAATATGATATGGTGAGTCCACTTCTGCCGAACCTAAAAATCTGTCAGAACTGAAAGAAACCATCTGACGTATTTCCGACGTTGACATAAGGGAAAAATGACATAATAACTTTTTAATTTCATGGTTCATTATCAAGAACCTTCAAAGAAACTGACTTGACTGGACGAACACGTACTCTGTTTTGCCATAGCCAGTTTTAAATAAGTTATAATATACGGTTCTGGTTCTAGTTCTAGCTGTTCGTTGTGGTTTCATTCGCTTCTCGTGCCCGCTTAAAATGTAGCCAAGTAAGTATGTCAACAGGGGATAGTGTATATAGCCACCAACAGTGAAGTTTAATGTTATTTTGGTTTAAAAACAACCCACTCACTGGAACGCCACATTCGTGAACTATCTGTATAATCTGTAGGCGAACACAATGCATGACAAAAATACGAAAGACTAGGCGGTATGGTCGAAAAACCTTTAGCCTGCCCTAAGAACAAAATTAAAAAAAAACTTTGGATGACAGCTAATGACGGATGACATTTATTTATATTTCGTGAATCGTGTTTATTTCACAAACAATATCAATGGTATAGGTGGTGAAAAAATAAGTTTGTGTTAGCATTTTTGTTACAGTGTTCGATTGTATTTAGTGTTTAACTAATTAATCAAAACAACGCTTAAAATGGGAAGTCCTGAAAGAGAACTATGTCCACCACCTTCGGAGGAAGACGAATTGACTCTCCCTAGGGCAAGCATCAATAAAATGATAAAGGAATTGGTCCCTTCCGTGCGAGTAGCTTTTGAGTCACGAGAACTTATTTTGAACTGCTGTACGGAGTTCATACATTTGCTGAGTTCAGAGGCCAACGAAGTTTGCAATCAAAGCAATAAGAAAACCATAAATGCGGAGCATGTCCTGACAGGTAATTTAATAAATTACTTTTGTAGTCAGTTAAAGCTGAAAAGAGTAACTGAATAGTTGTCTTTAAATTAATTTCTTGCAGCCCTGGACAGATTAGGTTTTAGTGACTATACGCTTGAAGCAGAGGCTGTTTTGAAAGATTGTAAAGCTGTAGCTGCTAAGAGAAGAAGGCAAAGCACGCGACTTGAAAATCTTGGCATACCAGAGGAAGAACTATTAAGACAACAACAGGAACTTTTTGCCAAGGTAAGGATTCAAAGCACTCTGTACCATTTGGTTACAAAAAGTTTGTGCTGCCTACAGCCCCAGTCTGTATAATTTCTATATCAACTATCAAAATTAGAGTTATACCTTACCTCTTGAAGTAGATTATGATGTATTCCTTATTTCCAGGCAAGAGAAGAACAAGCAAAACAAGAACAACAACAGTGGCTGTTGCTACAGCAACAGGGACTAGTGGGAGCTGAAGGAGTGCCACAGCCATACGTCCCACCTCCCCCAGGACCTAGAATTGATGACGAGGAGGATGATGATTACTCTTAGGTGTAATGCACATGTTTTTTATTAGTTTTCCATACAAGGCAATAAAACTATAACATGATGGATATTTAAGTAACAATTAAAACTATTGACCTACCTTCATGTATTAAAGTTGTAATTATACAGATAATAAATGTATCCACCAACAAAACTATACTCTTTACTTGCCAATCACTTTCTAACCTGTGATATGCCTGTGATTGTTGTTATGTCAGATAAGGTACAGCTTGTTTATAAACAGCCAATTTACATTTAACAATATGGTATCAACAAAATGAGCAGTGATTATAATAAGAAATACAAAAGACCTAAACAAAATACTTCAGCAACCACAAATCCAGGAACTTCTGTAAGTACAACTATGTTACATTACTTTTATATGAATTTTAAGATTGTAAGGTATTACACCCAATATGATGTGCATGGTAAGGCTTTGTGTGAAATCAGCAGATTCCATTTAGGCAGGATGGAGCTAATCATTGAGATAAATCACTTCATTGTCCACAAATACAAAACTGAGTTTATGTAATAGGTAGTCTGGTTTAGCAAATCTTTTATTTTTTCTGAAATATGAAGTTAAGGAGAGATTCTATTGTTTAAATACACTACTTTTAAATTACAGACACCAAGAAATAGACAAACTGAAACTATAAAACATCAGCCTCAACCTTTATGTGCATTGTTGGCAAAAGACTCAGAATGGGTAGATATATTGCAGACGTCTCAGTCGGACACCGCAAGGTCCTCTACAAACGTGTCTGATGAGGAAGAAGTGCTACAACTTGTAAATAGTTTTAAATCCTTATTAATCTAGGATGATAAAGGACATCTCAGATTTAATTTGTTTTAAAATGACTGGTTATTTTTAGGTAGAATGTGAAGATGGGCCTCAAATGAAACCACTAGCTATAATGTTTCCTGGATTACTAGACAAAGATCCTAAAACACTACAGGGCATGCTCACCAAAGCTATGTCAACGACTGAAGTAACAAGACATTTAGTTGATCTTGGGCAAAAAGCCAATTTTACCTTTATGAAAAAAGCGGACCGCTTAATTCCGCCTGATAAGGTAGTAATTTTTTTGAGACCTGAACAAACGCGCAGCAGTGGTTACTTAGACATGCTCTTCTTATATAAAAACCATTAAATTAGTTCCCGATCCTCCAACTGTGGTATACATCAACTGTTGATCAGACAAACAGCAATAATTTATTAGTCATTTTATGTATACCACTGTACCATATCTCATTCGTATTTTAAATGATGATGGCGTAAAGGGTGACTGTTGACTACAGCAGCTGTTCTCTCTAAGGAGATCAGCCAGCTGCGAACAATATATTATAAAGCTTAGCCCGATGAGACGGCAATCCGATACGACCGGAGAAAAATCCGGTGCAGCACTGACATTAACGTGCTCTCCAATGCACGGGTATTCCAATGACTGACTGAACTTCCAGACTTTATGGTTTTATGAATAAAGCAATTTCGGCCCGACCCGGAAATCGAACACACTATGCAGCCATACATACATATTATACCACGGTAAATAGGTAATTTATGGCAAACCGGTGAACGTTCTTGTGTTCGATCCCAACTCAGGCATGAACCAAATTTAACTTTCATAAAGTTTGGTGAACCTACTTTATAATCGTGTATTTTAGACATGAACAACTGATGATGAAAAAAAGCTTATTAATGCGGTCTGGTATGAGCATTGATTGTAACTAGTTGCAGTAAATGCTGCAGATATCATAAAATACATTTTACTATGTATTGTATTGATGTAATAAAAATGCATGAAAACTGATTCAGCGGGTACCTATCCAACCTGCAACTGCAGAGGACATCTCTGTATCATTCTGGGATAAAGTGAAATAAAAATACCAATTTATTCTATAATGTATTGTTGTTTACAGCAATGGATGGAAAGTTTGACTGAAAACAGCAATTCATATTGTTCTGTAAACTCTGGACTACTTAGCAACTGTAAGTAATTTTAACAATTTTACCTGTAATATCAACAAACAATAAAAAATATTCACTCAATTTTTACGTCTTTCTCTTTACATAACAATATTTGCAAAGTTTGTTATTACAAAATAACTATTTAAAAAGGTATATCAAGCGATTATGAAGCAGACTGTGAAATCGCTGACGTCGAATGGAATGAAAATAAAATTAAGAAGAAAAGGAAACACGTTGGAAGCACAAATCAATCAACCCCAGAAGAATATAGCTCACATGAAGTAATAAACGGAAGGTACCTCATCAAGTAAGGATAATTATGTTGTATAGCTTTCGCCATTAGCTAGAATAATACTTAGATTTTCACCATCGTACTTTTTGCAGAAATGAAGATTGTAAAAAGTAAAGCAAGAAAAATAATATCATACAACGATTCATATAAAAAACAATATTGTGAAACTATATATCATTATACAAATCTATAATTAGACATTGTTTCATTTAAAAATAAATTTCAGGTTACATAAGTTGTTTAAATCATCATTTATTGTGATGAAAACACACTTCAGCATAAATTCGCAAGTTAAGTGAAGTTTATACATTTAAATGGTAGGTAAATCTGCATCACAGAAATTTTAAGGCCACGTTGTGTCGCGCTTTCAGTTTATGAACATTGAGAACTGAAAATATGTGTATTTATTATGTAAACAAAACAAGGTTCTATTTATTCTGATAAGTGCGTTTTCACCCTATAAATAGTATACACACATTATGGTTTACTAAGTACAGACATACAAAGACACCCTTAAGCATTATAAATCTTCAGCTTCATGTTCCTTACCACATTTCAGTGAGTCTTTGTAATAATAAGTACACAATCAGAAACCGCATGCTAGAAAAAGACTGCAATAACAAACACAAACAACTTCAATTCTGGGTTTTCAATCACATCACAAAAATAAGGAGATTACTGTCAAACATTCTAACGTGTTATATCGCAAATGTTTAGCTGCATATCAGATTATACATAGATATTTAAAAATCAGTAACATGTACAATAATTCAAGAAAATTAATCCTTATCACTACGAACACATGAGCAAAACACATTTATTAAGAATATACTATACATACATACATAGATATCTATACATACTGATAGATACAGATCCTGCTAGTTTCATTACTATTTACATTTTATTGTTTTAGAATAATATAATCTTTAACGATCCTTTTCGAGACATACCCTAGAATGATTATAAAATTCAAACAACCACGTCACCACGAAAGCTTCACGTAATCAGGCCCTGTTTAAATAATTTAATATATTTGTTTGTTTAACAATGTCATTTACATAATCAGTGTAATTTTAAAGATAATTTAATAATACATATATGAAGAATTACAATAATTACATTTTGTCCACTTGCCATTGTACTAGAAAAAGGAGTCCTTAAATGTGATGTCGAATTGGATATAGCAATACGGTTAAATGACGATTAAGTTAGTTGTTTGTACAAAGTCATAATATATTGGTATTATGTATATAAGGCTATAAAATCTATTGCTATTTAATAATTTAGAATAAAGTTACCGTCTATGCACGCTATATTAAAAAAGCTATTTTCGTTCCACTTATACTGTAACTCTTGGGTGCTTTACCTAGGTATACAACACGTTCAAGCCACACTGACGACATCACATATAATAACGTGCCATCGATAACTATGAAAAATAAAAAATATTTTTAATGGGTAACCGAATTCTTAAGAGAATAGTTACCGCATCAAAATGAGATAGTATCAGAGTTTTGTTAAACCTGCTAATACTGACATTAGCCTCTTCAAGATAAAATCCAAAATCAATTAAAATAAAAATAACTTTCGCACATACTAGCTTCGAAGCTCATCTCATCAGTGTTGAATTTAATAATTATTTCGATGTACATAAAGAAATAATCTGTAACTCAATAAAAAAAAAATGTGTGGGACATTATCGTATTCGTGATGTTGCCATGCCGCGTCAGCGTTCGCATCCTAGCCTCAGTCAGATACATGATACACAGATACCGCACTTGCTGTCGATAAGTATCTATTATACTATCACTGTTACATTCAAAATTCCAAAGGCTCTAATCATGACTACGACATTATAAATCACTACTGCATTATAAAAATACAATAAATCTACGAAATGTCTATTTTGTCAGGAGAAATTAATTGCCTATGAGTGAGGACTCATAATGCCACCCACAAACCACTTGTTACTATGTATTTCAAGAAAGCTCTGTACTGTATTAACATCTTAAAAACTATAATGAGTTAATGACATAAATACCAGGGGCCCGATTCTCCTAAGTTAATAATGTCAAAATCGAATAGAAATTGAATCGCAATAGCAGTTTTAACCATATCGGGCATTCTGCTACTAATATAAGACCAATCGTATTCCAACGACATTCGATTGGTTTGCGATTGGTCTGCTATTTTGGCGATTTTGGTCTATATGGTAGTTTGCTCTACAATCATATTGCAATCGTAAATCATTTGCAGACAAAATGATTCATTATTGAATGACAGAAAAGGATAAAAACGTTTATTTCAAAGAAAAAATAGCGGAATGTCACATACGCTTCAATCGTAATCGAGTCGTGATTGGATCTCAGTCGAATGTGAATCGTATGTTGCTTAAGTAAAATTAGGAGAATCGGGCCCCAGTTTGTATTGAGCAGTATTGGTTTATGTTTGCGCATACAAGCAGGCACTGTTCACTGCAACATTATACTTATTTATTTAAGCGTATTTTGTTAAGGCAATGTTAATTTCATTTGTGGTTTTAGGATGGTAGACTATTTATCTTGTATAACTTTTTATTGTAAACAAGGTGTACCTAAGTCGATTCTATAATATATATCAATTAACGCGATATAATTAATTATACAAAGAACAAATACATATTTTAAAAAATGATTCAGGCTAGGGCCTCATCTGTTTATTAACTTTTAGGTAATAATTATTACCTGCCAACTATCAAAAATCATAAAATTTGTAGTTTATTAATATTCTGTAAGGTGATCTTCACACTGCCCCGCATCATGCTGCATCTTGCGTGTCGACGCACCTACGCGCGTTCCTGCGGGAGTGCAGATCTGCATCATCGTGCGGGTTTTTTACGCACTCACGCGCGTAGGTGCGTTTTGTTAGTTCACGCACGGCGGCTCTCATCGAGTTCCATTTTCAAACATACACGTCACGCCCATTCAAAATCAACGCGCAACCATGCGTCTCGCCCCGCACCTACGCGCGGGGGTGCGTGTTTCTCCGCGTGTATGTGCGTGATCCGCATGAACGCGCGTGGATGCATTTTCAGTGTGTTGGACTATGCGTGTTTTCCATACAAACGGAGATATTTACAAGCAACGGAAAAAAACGCATCCACGCGCTACGCTGCATCATGCGGGGCAGTGTGATAATCGTCTAAGAGATGTTCATTTAGTGGTAATGCCAACAAAAGTAGCGTCATTAAACTTTCTTTATAATCAGTTTTTTTGTATGCTTTATAGAAATCCCTATAAAATTACAACCTTATTCAAATGGATCTTTAGCAGCAATTCGAATTATTAAATATGCCTGTGGATTCCTTAGCAGGTTGTCTCTAGTTTCAATTTGTTTATACAATTATATATTCAAATTCAAACTTGTTCATAATAATTATATTATTTATGTTATATGAATAATATAGAAATATTTTAGGCAATATACATAATATTTAATTTACCCACAAACATTTAGATATATAAAATCGAGTAATTTCAGCCAATTCAACAAAGTGCTATGGATTGAATGCATAATAGAATATTGGCTAAAGCCTATATATTTTGTATATTATTTTACTGTTTGATCTGGGAATATGTCACTTGTATTACCAAGCTAGCGTGGCTTTCTTTGGTTCTATGATTTCTTTTGATTATATTCTTAAAAAATCTATAATCAATATTTTCAGGGCGAAGTTCACCCATAAGTAAATTAAGTAACTTACAACATCATAAAGGTCAACTCAGTACCAAAGTTTTTATATCCATTGTACTATGTTAATCTCGCGAGTCCATGGTCTATGTAGGCACTAATGAAAATTTGTTGATTACTATCTGATTAGTATTTTGTATCTTTAGAAGCATGATTATTACAATATTCAAAAATACAAATATAATAAGTATTGAAAGGCTTATCTTTACTAGATCTTTAGTGATTATACAAATATACCTACATTTTAACACAACCGTGTGAAACCATGAGAAGGTTTTTGTATCATTATTTAATACTCTTCCTAATGTAATCATTTTTTATATTTTGCTATAACTGATTACTTTTAATGTAACAACACTTGGCTCAATGTATGTCTAAACATGTTATTGTTGATGTGACTGAACTTGGAATTCTAGTCAGTTTTAAGCTGCCATAAGTAGGTAACATTTTGTTTGATAAGGAGAGTGTAGTAGACAGCTAATGGATCAAATCAAAATCTTAAGAAGAACCATAAAATAAAGACTAGACTAGTTCTGACACATCAACACTACCACAAGCACAATCATGTAGAAGTATTCCATGTAATTTTACGTCAATACTACAGATTCCAAAATGTACAATACACCTCAAATTAAAATCAACAGAAAATAACCCTACACATTATCTATTACACTATTATATAACATTAAAATCAATTATTATTGCATCATTAAGATTACAACATTATTAAATAACTGTATTATGTAAGCTAGTATTCACCAAATTCCTCTTGAGAACGATTTTTCTGCTGACTGAGATTTTATGCATGAAGTGAAGACGTCCATAGTTAAGGGAGGAGGGAGCGAGCGGGATCAGATTTAGTGAGGAGCACGCCACCGAGCAGCGCGAGCGCCGCGGCGGCCGCCAGGCGTCACGCGCGCGGCCGCACTGCGGCGCCCGAGCCGCGCGCGCACGCGCACCGTCATTGCGTCGGCTTCAGAGCTGCCATCTTGCGTCCGCGCGCCCGCGCCTCCTGCCGCGACGTCGTGTACTCGAACCAGAGTACATTGGGTATCAGCGTTGTATCTCTTATCATCAACATTTCACATAGTTTTCTGAAAATTAATAATAGCATATTTTATTATGTACTAATAATTTTATATGATGATGTCAATGACTTAGTTACAATAACAAAAGCCTCCATACTGAAATAACACTTACACTTTGAAGTATTTTTGTAGCAATATCGGTTACTATTAAAAAATACAAATTTAAAAGCAGCATAAATGAGTGCTGTTATAATATACGTCGAAGATGTTATAAAAAAATATACTTACAATGATACTAGCTGTGGAAACAATGGTGTGAAAACTCTGTGAACTATTGCAAACCATAGTGTTGCAAAAATAAATCCAACTATTCCACCGACTACTACTTGGGATGTAGTGTGATAGTGTAAGTATACCCTAGCAATGCTTACTAGCAACGCTAGGAACATACAGCCG
The DNA here is from genome assembly GCA_963856015.1 of Helicoverpa assulta. Lineage (NCBI taxonomy): Eukaryota > Metazoa > Arthropoda > Insecta > Lepidoptera > Noctuidae > Helicoverpa > Helicoverpa assulta. The sequence continues at coordinate 6,288,966 of CAWLCW010000008.1, forward strand.
CCTACTATTATCACCCTCCATAATGCTGATATTATACTATTATTATTTATATGGTGTAATCTGAAAAAAATCATTTATTGGGTAAGGTTTTGGCATAAAACAATAGTTAAGTATATGTAGTGTTGAATATGGCTTTTATTTAATAAAAAAATAAAATAACATTTATTTCAAGTAACTTTGACTCAGACATAATACAAATACAAAAAAAAAACAAAAAATTGTGAGTAACACTTACACCTATGTTAGTAGTTCAATTTTGGGCTTAATGGAGCATACAAGTGTACAGATTACCAAAGGCTTGCAGATTATTTATTTAAACTCATCAAACAGGAAGATTAGATTGGCAGTTTGCATTTTCAATCTGCTATTATTTTAGGTAAACCCATTGCAGGGTTATTTTTACATCTAAAGCCTTTCTTGCCATTTAACAAAAGAAAACAGATCAACTCACCTGATTAATACAAAATATAGAACATAAATACTAAAGAACCAAATAAATTGAGCATGTGATGATGGCATTCCATATTCATTGTATAGATGTCCTCTTGACAAGGGTCTAGCTTCACATACTATGTGTTTCAGTATTATATTTAACACTTCATTCACCAATGTGCCAGTAAAAAAAGTTATCTGAAATAATCAATTTATGGGTAATTATGCATGTTTTAAGTACCACTTACTGTTTATTTGCTGCTAACGTTCTATGTAATATGTTGCTTCAGGGAAAGTCTCAGGTAACTCATTATTTGATCAAATTATAAAATCTTGAATAGACTTAAAAAATAATTAAAACGAAATATAACACTTGGCATACAAAACCTAGCAGATATTTGATAAATAAAGAAATTGAGACAATAACCCTAATCAGGATATCAGACAGGACTCAAGGCATGAAAGTAAACATTTTGAATTAATATAACTACATTACTTACAGTGTGAAGATCACGGCGAAACAAAATAAGGGCAACAAACCCAGCACCAATACCAAATGGGGACAGGCTAATAAGTGCGAAGAACTTTCCAAGCCAGTCTCCTGTAAACATAGTAATGTGTTATCAAAAGTAGTGTATATTATAGCTATAAGATACAGAATCAATCATATTCACTTACCCTTTGGATACTCAACTAAAGTAAGAGCTAGTGGTTGCCATTCGATATCACCGTTATTATGCAAAACATCACTCATAGATATGGCCTCTTCCTCCATTTTCGCTTCATTTGCTAGAACACTACAAAAGTATCATGCTATTGCCAACGCCAGTTTTATAATATACTAAAGATAAATACTAAATTCTGGGATACAAACTCAGTTTAACTACAACACGGCCGATATAGCACGACACGAAACAAGTTTTTTGACAAGTATCTCGCACTCGGAACAATCAATCAAACCGATGACAGTCATCGTGTGTTGCCAATGTGTATAAGCCAAGAATATTCAGGGGCTGGTTTCTACTGGATTCCAAGCTACAAAAACAATTTGCACCGCAAATGTGCTGTCGTAACTATACAGTAATCATATTTTATAGCACATTTTGAAAACTCAATCTACAAGCGTCTTCGGTCTTGGTGTAATGTCATGGATACAGATGTTCCCTAAAGCCACCCACAGACTTACAGGAATTGGCCTGGACACGACTGACAACAGTGAATTATAGTTATCGGCACGGATATTGAGCCCTGACCTTCACCTGCGCAGAAGCGATTTATTGGTTTATTGCCTTACGTGTACAGTGCGCAAAGCGATCCCCACTCTTCCGCCGAGAGCTCAATATCCGTGCCGATAACTATACAAGCAATTACAATCAATTCTGAAGCAGATTATCGGACGGACGCAACTTTGAGAGAGCAGAGATGTGTGTCTGTGCATTGTGCAATAGGCAAACGGCACAGTCATAGTCAGTCTGATAAACGTATTTGATGGAAAAAATGGGAAATACATATTTTAAATCTTACCACACTGTGCTCTGGCTAGGAGTGTAATCGGGATTAAAGTCTGGCAACCTCGTGCAGTTCTTTTGTGGATTCGTCGTCAAAATAAAGAGGGCTAAAATTCTTGAATAATTGGATTTTACTTGAAAAATTACAAAACATATAAAATGGCAGACTCAGATGTAGTGGACTTGGATTTAACAATCGATAATTTAGTTCCGAAGAGTCCCGAAAGGTAAATATATATTAATGTATACAAGTCTTATAAATGTGAAAATATGCCAAAGTCCTTCATGTTTTTTTGAACATATTTCTTAGTATTTTTGAAGTATTTAGCATATTTCTTTGCTTTCTACATTAGCAATTAAACCAAGTCATAACAAAGGGGTTGCATTGACATGACCTACATAAGGTACAATAGCCTGATCATGTGTGTGGGATGCATGGATATGCATGTGATATCAAAGCCATATATTTTGCATTTCTGACGCATTTTAAAGCAACGTAAATAACTGTCGCAACTTCTGACTTTCATCCAAGCATTGCTAAGGCTTGAATGTTCATGACAATTTTCATTCAAGACTGATTCAGCATCAATCAGCTGTGAATGTGTCATGCACTTTTCTGCAAATATAACAATAGTGATTACATTGTATTGCAATATATGATGGCCTGCCTTTCTTGTTTTGTTTAGATGTTTTGGTCCAAGCCTTAAAGTCTTCCTGTAACTGTTTTAGGGTGGCTGAAGAAAAGAAGGAAAGTGGTAATCATTTGTACAAATTCAAAAATTACAAGGGAGCCCTGGCTATGTACGATGAAGCTATACAACTGTGCCCTGAGAATGCAGCATACTACGGCAACAGGTCTGCATGCTACATGATGCTTGGCATGTACAAGAAAGCCCTCGATGATGCTGTGAAAGCAGTCACTCTGGATTCTACATTTACAAAGGGTTATATCCGCATGGCCAAATGTTGCATTGCATTAGGTAATTATTCTCTGTTTATGAACATAAATGTATAATTTGACACAAAATATTCAAATGATCATAGAGGAAACATCTTAAAACCATAATTTTAACTGTCTTACCCTAGCACACTAGGGTGAAATATTCAGTGCTAAACTATTAGTAGCTGCAAACTAATCTGATCACAGTATGATGGATGGATAGTGTAGTACTAATTGTTTTTAAAATTACATCATTGTATAAGTACTGAATAGTGTTTATACTAACATCATGTTGGCTCATTGATTTAATCATGTACTTATCAGTCTTGCGGGGAACCTTACATATTTATTGGTTTGTATGTGGGAAATGAAGATAAGAGAATTAATCATGTTAACATGTTAATGTTGCGGTCTAGCCTTGTAAATATGTAAAGCATTGTAAAGTTTTGTAGTTATTTAAATTCGTAACATGTAAACAACTGTTTCAATATTTATTCAGTATAAGTTGAGTTCAAGTTGAGCTAATTTTGGAATTTATCTCATTTATACTATACTCCATTTAAAATAACATTAGGGGAAATGCCCATTTGATAAAGAAGGTTTGGCCAAGTAATGCCCAAGAAAGAAACAAGTTGTAGGCATTAGAGTTGACATCGTAGATAACGAAATAACTAAAAATTTTTACATAGAACTTGGTGGAATATCACAAACTGTAAACAGAAAATAATGCTAAAAATCATCCTCCGAGCCTTTTCCCAACTATGTTGGGGTCGGCTTCCAGTCTAACCGGATTCAGCTGAGTACCAGTGCTTTACAAGAAGCGACTGCCTATCTGACCTCCTCAACCCAGTCACCCGGGCAACCCGATACCCCTTGGTTAGACTGGTGTCAGACTTACTGGCTTCTGACTACCCGTAACGACTGCCAAGGATGTTCAATGACAGCCGGGACCTACAGTTTAACGTGCCATCCGAAACACAGTCATTGGTGTCTAAGATATACTTAAATATGTTTAAAATAATGCTAAAAATACACACATATATTTTTAAAGTTTTTATTCAATCCAATACTTAAAAAATATCCAGTACTGAATCCAATGTAAAGCCAAGGTCGTCATCGAGGGCGGGTACGGGGTCCATAAACGTAAACAGTCGTCGAAATATCAGAAACGCAGTAAGAAAAGACACAAATCGTAAAGCCCCCAGTACACGTTGGCCTGTGTTGGGCCAAGCTTAGCAATGCACAAATGTAGGCCACGATCAAATGGTGTTTACACATTGGCGCATGGCTCATTGCTGCCTGGCAAACCACTTGCGATGGACGTCGAGGTAGTTACGGCTGCGGCTGTTTATTTGTATACTACACTACTATATTTATATTATACTGCACTACTACATTTATATTATACTACACTACTATATTTACTACTTTATTTATTGTTATACGCAACACAAAAGTGTACTATCCTCAGCGGTCGGTGACGAACTAAACATTGGCCGAATGTGTAAACACCACACGCCAAGCTGGGCGTGGCTTCCTTTGATGTGTGCCCAAAAAACCGACAACTCGCCGAATGCGCGCCAACCTGGACAAATGTCCGCCAACCTGCACCATGACCCCGTGTACACATTGGTGATGGCGTGTATTGGCCGCATTTGGGCCAACGTGTACTGGGGCCTTAAGAGCACAGCACAAACCTAATTGTGAAATACCAACGTCCGTAAAGGCCCCAGTACACGTTGGCCCAAGTGCGGCCAATACACGCCATCACCAATGTGTACACGGGGTATTGGTGCAGGTTGGCGGACATTTGTCAAGGTTGGCGCGCATTCGGCGAGTTGTCGGTTTTTTGGGCACACATCAAAGGAAGCCACGCCCAGCTTGGCGTGTGGTGTTTAAACATTCGGCCAATGTTTAGTTCGTCACCGACCGCTGAGGATAGTACACTTTTGTGTTGCGTATAACAATAAATAAAGTAGTAAATATAGTAGTGTAGTATAATATAAATGTAGTAGTGCAGTATAATATAAATATAGTAGTGTAGTATACAAATAAACAGCCGCAGCCGTAACTACCTCGACGTCCATCGCAAGTGGTTTGCCAGGCAGCAATGAGCCATGCGCCAATGTGTAAACACCATTTGATCGTGGCCTACATTTGTGCATTGCTAAGCTTGGCCCAACACAGGCCAACGTGTACTGGGGGCTTAAACGTCAACAAACAAGAGCATTAGGGATGGGACGTAGGATCAATTTATCGAAAAATCTATGTTTGTCATAAACCGAAAACACGGAATCCTTGAAAGGAGTCGCATAAAATCGTGTTTAAAAGTACATCAATCACCAAACATTTTGTTTAATGATAACAATACATCCTCCGAGTCTTTTTCCCAATCATGTTGGGGTCGGCTTCCAGTCTAACCGGATTCAGCTGAGTACCAGTGCTTTACAAGAAGCGACTGCCTATCTGACCTCCTCAACCCAGTTACCCGGGCAACCCGATACCCCTTCGTTAGACTGGTGTCAGACTTACTGGCTTCTGACTACCCGTAACGACTGCCAAGGATGTTCAATGACAGCCGGGACCTACAGTTTAACGTGCCATCCGAAACACAGCCAATGGTGTCTAAGATATACTTAGAAAAGTTGCATTGGTACTTGCCTGACCTGGAATCGAACCCGCGCCCTTATAGTTGAGAGGTTGGGCCTTTACCCACTAGGCCACCACGACTTTTCATGTAATGATAACAATACAATGAATAGATATTTACAAATATTTTTTTTAATTATTAGAAAATATTTAAAAAAATCGATTTTCAAAAACCGGTTTTTAATAAATCGACTTTTTTCAATATGGGTTTCAATCCCTAATTCTCTATTTTGACAAGACTGAAATGATCGATACAGCGGAAGCGGAAGTATTTTAACAACTGAGTTCTGAATAATTTCATCTTTTTTTTCCGGGGTTTTTTTATTAGATAAATACTCGCAATATTTACATTGATTATTTAGTATTTTTATTGTATTTATCACATAGATGGGCAAGTACTTGGCCAAGACTGGGCATTTCCCTTTAAGTAAACCTTTTTTACTTTTTGTTTAACCGATTTTGACTTCTATTGCGTTAGTAGTATGATGAATGGCGGCTGCAGTAAATACTTGGTATTGTAACCACTATTTTGCTTTCAATTCTGTTCTTTTGTCTACGGAATAGAAGTCAAAATCGGTTGAACAAACAGTACAAAAGTTTTACTTAAATTTCTAATGTTATTTTAAATGGAGTATAATTACCTACTAGGCTCTCACTGAAACTAATTTTTCAGCCAAAACGAAACTTTAAGCCTTTGCTCCTTTCAGTTTTGACTGAAATTGAAAATTAGGCATATTTAAATACTATTGAATATAAAAAAGTGTTTAATGTTTCATCAGGCATTAATTGCTCTACTCATCAGTATAAGCAATGAGAGAATGTAACTCTGCAATGTACCGTATCAGGAGACCTATCGGGCGGCGAGCAGGCGGTCCGGCGAGCCATTGAGCTGGGCGGCGCCGAGTGCGCGTCCAGCGAGCGCCGCGCGCTGGAGACGCTGCGCAAGCTGCACGAGGACGCTCAGCGCGCCATGGAGGCTAACGACTACCGTCGCGTGGTCTTCTGTATGGACCGCTGCCTTGACTACAGTCCCTCTTGCACTAAGTGAGTCCACATCACTACATAGTATAGAACAAACTTGCTTTTTCTGTCCCTATGTCCCTTCGTACTCTTAAAACCAAGCAACGGATTTTGATGCGGTTTTTTTTCATTCATTAAGTGATTGAAGAGGAAGGTTTGTATGTATAATAAAAATAAATAAAAAATAATTATTTATTTTATGTATGTATAATAACATCCGTTAAATATTTGGGAAATACTGTTATCCCGTGCGAAGCCGAGGCGGGTCGCCAGTACAATACATATAAACATTATGTTTCATAGTAAGTGCACCTCAGATGATCATATTAGATTAGAATAAGACGTGCACTTATTTCACATGATGATAGTTAAGTGCACTGCTTATATCCTTGTCTGAAGCCATTTTTAGTGTATAGTGGTTGCAATTATTGCACTTGTTTCTCTTTTTTTTTTGAAGCACTTCAATGTAATACTGTTTGTTCTTTCCAGGGCGAAGCTCACAAAAGCAGAATGTTTAGCAATGCTTGGGCGCTGTCAAGAGGCTCAAGAAATTGCAAACGATTCGTTAAGATTCGACAGTTTTGATACTGAAGCTATTTACGTGCGCGGACTCTGCCTTTATTTTGAGGTAACAAACATTATTTTAAAGCAATATATAAAATATAGCGTAAAACAATAACTAATAAAAACATATTTTTTCAGGATAAAGATGAACAAGCATTCAAGCATTTCCAACAAGTCTTAAGACTTGCTCCAGATCATAAGAAGGCTATGGAAACTTACAAAAAGGCGAAACTGCTCAAGCAAAAGAAAGAGGAAGGTAAATCTAACACTTTTATAAATTACAAGACAATCCTGTAATAGTTGTATACAAGTCACATAATTTCGATTTCCATGACTTCATTACACACTCATAAATAATCAAACAATGCAAATTGACTTGATTTAACTGTTTGTTTCATGGTCATTACAGGTAATGAGGCATTCAAAATGGGCAGATGGCAGCAAGCTTTGAGCCTGTATAATGAAGCTTTGACTATTGACAAAAACAATAAAATTGTCAATGCCAAGCTGTACTTCAACAAAGCCACAGTTTGTGCAAAACTGAACCAGATTAAAGAAGCTGCTGAGGCTTGCACAGCTGCCCTTGAATTAGACGAAAACTACGTGAAAGCTCTCCTTCGACGTGCTAAATGTTACACTGAACTCGGCGAATTTGAAGAGGCTGTCAAAGATTACGAAAAACTGTATAAGATTGATAAGAGCAAGGAAAACAAGCAACTGTTGCATGAAGCAAAAATAGCTCTTAAGAAATCGAAACGCAAAGATTACTACAAAATACTTGGCATTGATAAGAGTGCGTCTGAAGATGAAATTAAAAAAGCTTACAGGTAAGGTAATGGGAAACATAAAAACCCTTTTAAAACTGGTAGCGAAAACCATTAATCTTCGACAGATATTTCAATTACCCAATGCCTTGTTAGTCGACTCATAATCGAGCTTTTTGGTCACGCCCTAGGACTTTGACCTAGAAAAAGGCTCCTGAGCTACCTGCTTTGTTTCATCTCCGCTCATCTTTCCTTCCTCTGTGATCATGACACATAGATAGATGGCGGAACCATCCACGACCTGCCGCGTCAAGTGTTGCCTATCAATGTGATTGATTAACTCTCGCCACTATATGAGAATGTATTTTTGTGATCAGTATTTATAAAAGTTCAATAATGTTATATCAGGAAGCGTGCCCTGGTGCACCACCCGGACCGACACGCGGGCGCGCCGGACACGGAGCGGCGCGAGCAGGAGCGACGCTTCAAGGAGGTGGGCGAGGCCTACGGCGTGCTCAGCGACCCCAAGAAGCGCGCGCGCTACGACCACGGCCAGGACCTCGACGACGACGGCTCCGGCATGGCAGGTGCGTGCTCAACCCGTTTATAGTTCTCCTCAAACTTTTTGTTGTCACGTAATATTGCGAGATAGAAATCAATTCTAGTTATCAGCGTGTAGCGGGATTAGGGGAAAGGGTATGGGGACACATGCGCGGAGTTTAGTTTCGGAACGTCATCGACTACAGTTCGCGAAAAGATAATCCTATATCTCTTAGAAGCCGCTTGGTTAGCACAATAAAAAAAAGACTGAGTTATCCACCTAATAATTTCGTTTTTGTGTTTATTATAGTCAAGTTCTAGAGGTTTATTTATTTATATTTCAGATATTGACCCTAACGTCGTATACCAGACTTTCTTCAACCGCGGTGGCCAGCATTTCGATTTTCATTCAGGCGGTGGGTTCCCGGGAACTGCTTTCAGCTTTCAGTTTGGTTAATTTCCTTATTTCCGTTTCATAAAACAATTTTGACAATCAACAAATGTTATGCATAAATTAATAAATTTGTATGTGTACTTTATAGAATTAAAAAAAGTATAGTTCTAGCTGAACACATATACATCATTCCACATTAAAAATGTAAATGTTTCTGAAAGAGTGATTGATTTTTGGCAAAAAATTTGGTTTTATTTTTTCCTTTATATGAACAGATAAAAGGAGTGCTCTGTTTAAATACTTATGTGACTGCCATACAATATCACGATAAACTGTGAACAAGTATGTTGTTGGGCACATTGAACTTGTAACAATTGTACATTAATGGTGTTGCATTCAGAACTCTAGTACCTAATTATTATAATAATGACTGATTTGGTTAAGTGATTTTTTGATTGTTAGCCCCACATGCCTAGTTGTGTGAACATGCTTTATGTAATTTAATAATAAAACTAGAAAATAACTAACTACCTCGGGATTTTTTATGTATTGCCCCCTGTCTGCCCGAAGGTTGTTAAATAAGTGAAAGGAAAAATACGAAAATCTTTCAAAAAATGTATAATTACTAAAACATTTATCTGGTTAAAAATACCCTGCCAAACAATAGAATTGATAGCTGATTTATTTTAATTTGAATTTTAATGTTGTGTCCTGGATGAGCAGAACAGAGTCCATTCTCTTTCATCTTCTTTGAGTCGGAAATACATGATTGTTATATTTATGTATGTGTAAGTAGATACAAGAATTTCAAGTTGCTGTTTGCAAAATGAAAGTAATCTGAACATATTTACTCTATCTGTATATAACAAAGAAAATAATGCGTGAAAATGTAAACTAAGAATGTATTTTGTTTAATCCCTTGTTTAAGATTGGGTATTGTGTTCAATCATCAAGTAGAATTAAATAATCTAGTTATACCTAGCTTATAACTGATCAAGTTTCAAAAATAAATAGTTTTAAATCAAGAACTTTCACAGTAGTTTTAATGTTATACATGAATGGAACTCAATTACTTATTGCATGGAAATAAATGATCCTAACTGGATACTTTCATTTTTATTTTGTTAACCCTTTGAATAATAATGATGCGAATATTTTATAGTATGTAACACAAATATGTTACAGAGGGTGAAGACCTAGATGCCGGGGGCGGTGGTGTAAGATATACAAATAAAGATACTGGTCCCGCGCTTGTTTCATCCGGCATTTTTCTATGAAAATCAAAAATTCGAAAAAAAACTGACTTAACGAGCAGCTACTTATAAAATAAAAGGCTGATTGTTAAGAAGTATTGTTTTTATATTGCAATCAATTTACGACTATGGTCTACAGAATTGTTAAATACAATACTCAAATTGGTTACTTTAGTTTGCTTCCGTCTTGACATTTCTTTTTTCATTGGCAGAATCTTGTTCCCTAATTGCTTTATCATCTGAGGGACGTTTAGTTTCAGTTTTGCTTTTTATACCTTCATATCTGGAATCAAAAAGAAGTCATTGTTATTAGCAATCGGTACCAATGAGTGAAAGCAGTGTGAGCTGTGTGTGTTTTCGCTATCTGTCTGTCCGTTACCAATCATCTCATGAACAGTGAAAGTTGAAGTTTTACGGTTACGGTTGTTTACGGTGTACTTCTGTAGCAGCTGTAACAACCATTACTGGAAATTTGAATAAAATAAACATTTTCGAAGGCTCTCGTACAAACAAACAACGTAATTGTTTGCTCGTTTTTAAATACCTATGTTATGGTAAGGAACCCTATGTGCGCGAGTCCGAATCGCACCTGCCTGGGTTTTTTATCATAATATTGTACCTATTTAACAAATCTGTATTTACTTTTTCATTTTAAATGGTTTCTTTTTTTCTGGCTTCGGAGGTTGATGATCTGTTTTGAAAGTCAAAACATAACGCTTCACAATATCAACGTTGACCGTAGTGTTTTCAGGATACATTCGCTTTTTCCAACCTTCGATTTCTTCCATCCACATTCTCTGGTATTCATATGAGAGTAAGAATTCAATACGAGTTCTACCTTCCTGTGGAAACAAAGATTACAATAAAATATCCGAAGGTTTTCTCTTCTGTTGGGTAGAAATTACCTACGTACAGAGTGGGTAGATAAGTAAGTAGGTACCTACACTTAGGTAATTCTGCTGCAAGAAATTACCTATAGTGGGTAGATAGGTAGGTACCTACACTACTTATTCTACTGCAAGAAATTACCTACAGTGGGTAGATAGATAGGTAGGTAGGTACACTATTCTGTTGCAAGAAATTACCTGCAGTGGGTAGATGGATAGGTACACTATTCTGCTGCAAGAAATTGCCACTTACCATGAACTTCCACGGTTGAGGGTTGTATCTAGGGAAATCTGAAGAAATTATGTTATGAACAGGTCGACATTGTGTGGCTTTTTCCCATTTAATTCCGCTCATTCGGCCCATCGTGGTGTAGATTTATGTGTCCATGTGTATACGAAATAAAAATCATTTATTTGAGTTAAACATCAAAATATGACAATGAATCATGTCTATCAAATTTATTGAGATTATTTGAAAAAAGAATTTGCAACTTTTAATTTTCAGAATGAGGCACAAGTTTATGCAAAAAAATCAATAGAACTAACTTAACGAAGTACCTACTAGTGTCACTAAGCGGAATTTAGCTTCTGATGGGATAAGTTACAACAATATAATCTTGGGAACGTGATTTCAATGAAGAAGCATCACACATCAAAATGTCCAAATCCGTCGCTTTTTATCTATACTAATCAATACATAGTATAAAATAAAGTCGCTTTCGCTGTATGTCCGTATGTATGCTTAGATCTTTAAAACTACGCAACGGATTTTGATGCGGTTTTTTTTAATAGATAGAGTGATTCTTAAGGAAGGTTTGTATGTATAATACATGTAAGTACCACGGGCGAAGCCGGGGCGGGCAGCTAGTCTATAATATAAAAATGAATCGCAAAATGTGTTGGTAAGCGCATAACTCAACAACGCCTGGGGCCCGATTCTCCTAATTTTACTTAAGCGACGATCGATCGACGTTCGACTCGATTCGACTGACATCCAATCCCGACTCGATTACGATTGAAGCGTATGTGGCATTCCGCTATTTTTCTTTGAAATAAACGTTTTTATCCTTTTCTATCATTCAATAATGAATCATTTTGTCTGCAAATGATTTACGATTGCAAAATGATTGTACAGCAAACTACCGTATAGACCAAAATCACCAAAATAGCAGACCAATCGCACACCAATCAAATGTCAATCGAATACGATTGGTCTTTTATTAGTAGCAGAATGCCCGATACGGTTAAAACTGCTATTGCGATCATATTGCAATTCGATTTTGACATTATTAACTTAGGAGAATCGGGCCCCTGGACCAATTTGGCTAATTCTTTTTTTGTTGTGTTTGTTATAGTCAGGAGGTTCTTATGAAAAAAAAAATAGGGTAAAGTAGAGAAGTCAGTTGACGGGAGCGAAGCCGCGGGCAAAAGCTAGTTACTAATCTATACTTTTTATAAAGCTGAAGAGTTTGTTTGTTTGAACGCGCTAATCTCAGGAACTAATGGTCCGATTTAAAAATTTCTTTCAGTGTTAGATAGCCCATTTATCGAGGAAGGCTATAGGCTACTTTTTATCCCGGTACGGGAAGTAGTTCCCACGGGATGCGGGTGAAACCGCTGGCAGAAGCTAGTAATATTATAAAGCTGAAGAGTTTGTTTGTTTGTTTGAACGCGCTAATCTCAGGAACTACTGGTCCGATTTGAAAATTTCTTTCAGTGTTAGATAGCCCATTTATCGAGGAAGGCTATAGGCTACTTTTTATCCCGGTACGGGAAGTAGTTCCCACGGGATGCGGGTGAAACCGCTGGCAGAAGCTAGTTGAAATATATGTAAACAGCTAGTTGCCAGTTGCCCATGTGCAAAGCGCCTTAAAATGTTGATAGTTTCCTCAACTTAAGTTGCTCCATGTGCAAAGCGCCATATACCTCAACTAGGGCATGCAATACCGGTTTACCGGTTTCGGTTTTACCGGTAAAACCGCCCATTTTCGCGATTTTTAATTTACCGGTAAAAATAATATGTAACCGGTAATTTACCGGTTTTTACGTTTTTGTGATAACATATAGCATTTGTTCATTTAACGTCAAGTCTTCATTATGTAGCCTGAACATAATGTAATATTGCAGACTGTTGTGTAATGAGTTTTTATATGAATAAATGAGTTGTTGTCAAGCACTGACGTCTATTACTACATGGTGACAGCGGTGATGAAAATTTTTTCAAAATTTATTATAAAATACGTACTTTGGTGCAATTTTATCGACAAAAATAATGGAACACGCTCGCCCACCATCCGAGTTGAGTTTGGACGGCGGTCCTGCAAGCCGCGCAGAGGCGTGGAAACGGTGGCGACAACAACTCACGCTGTTCCTGAAAGCTTCGGGTGCCTATACAGAGACTGCTGGGGTTCAGGCGAGTCTACTGGTAAATTTAATTGGTCCGGAAGGTTTTGACATATACCAAACATTTACGTTCGATAAGGAGGAGGATCGAGATGATATCAAAATTTTACTTGAGAAGTTCGATAGTTTTTTTGTTTCAAAATTAAATATTACACTAATTCGATACAAATTTTTCACTCGGAACCAAGAGGAAGGCGAATCAATCCAACAGTATGTTACTGCGTTACGCCTCCTTTCGAAAAATTGTAACTTCAAAGAGCTTGAGGACGAATTGATCAAAGATAGAATTGTGTGTGGCATTCGAAGTTTAAGGGTGAGAGATCGGCTGTTGAGATGTGAGGATCTGAATCTCGACAAAGCTGTAAAACTATGCCAAGCCGAGGAAATATTCAGGGAATCCGAGCAGCAGATGGATGCTGTTGGCACGAGTTCGGGAGTGGCGCAGGTGGACGTGGTTGGCGCGCAGCGGCGACGAGGTCGCGGGAGTGCCGGTGGCGGCCGGCGAGGCGCGCGCAGGGGCGCAGCGCCCAGCCCGCATCTATGTGCTCGCTGCGGGGGCCTGTCACCGCGCTGTCAGGCTGGAAATTGTCCAGCGAATCAATGCACGTGTTTCGTGTGTGGAAATCGTGGTCACTTTGCGAAGGTGTGCAAAGCGAATGCGTTTTATAAAGGTGGTGGTACAGCGCGCGTATGCGACATTAAACACCGAAGTGAGTCAGAGTCGGATGATGGTGATTCATTTTTTATTTCCATGATTGAGGGAAACAAACGACTAGGTGAGTGGTTTGAAGTATTATCGTGTGGCAGTGGTACCGAGAAGTTCAAACTTGACACTGGTGCCGACATAAATGTTATGTCATTTGAGAGATTTTTAGAATTAGGTTTAGATGTTAGCATTTTGAAATGTAATAAAGTTATAAAGTTACAATCTTACAGTGGCGATGTAATACCGGTAAAGGGAACGTGCTATATAGCTTGTGTTTATAAAGGTAAACAATATGAACTGAAATTTGCTATAGCCGATATGAAATGTCAGAGTGTGTTGGGACGGATATCGTAGATACAATTGAATTTGATTAAGCGGATTCATTCATTAAATTTGTCTCAATATGATGACTTGTCCGATGGTATAGGATGTTTGCCTGGTAAATATCACATTGTGATAGATAAGTCAGTACGGCCTGTCATCTCAGCAGCGAGGAAAATACCACTGAGTTTACGGGACCAGTTGGCGGAAGAGCTCAAGCGAATGGAAAGATATGGGGTGATCAGAAAGGTCACACATCCAACTGACTGGGTGCATCCTTTGGTCATAGTCGCTAAGAAAAATAATACCATTCGTGTTTGTCTAGACCCGCGGGAGCTGAATCGCGCAGTTCGGCGCGCACACTTTCAGCTGCCCACCGTGACCGAGCTGGCGGCACGCCTGCACGGCGCCACGCACTTTTCCGTGCTGGACGCTAACTCCGGTTTCTGGGCGGTGCAGCTTGATCAGGAGAGTGCTGACTTATGCACGTTTATCAGCCCATTCGGGAGGTACCAGTTCTTACGCTTACCATTCGGAATAAATTGCGCTTCGGAAGTGTTTCATGGTAAGATACGCCAGCTTCTAGAAGATTTGGAGGGCGTTGACAGTTTTATTGATGATATTATAGTCTGGGGAAAAGATAAAGAGGAGCACGACAGAAGACTTGATGCTTTATTAAATAGGGCTCGTGAGATAAATTTAAAATTTAATAAAGCTAAGTGTAAGATAGGAGTTCGGGAGGTAACATATTTAGGGCATATATTTGATCGGAACGGCATGAGGCCGGATTCCAATAAAGTAAAGGCTATAACGGAAATGCCAGAGCCTACGGACAGAAAAAGTTTAGAACGGTTTTTGGGTGCCGTCAATTACTTGTCTAAGTTTATACCAAAATATTCTGAATTGGCATTACCACTAACTAACCTCCTTCGTAAAGACACGGAGTGGTTGTGGGAGTGCGCTGAGCGCAGTGCATTTCAGAGTTTGTGTCGAGCGGTGAGCAGCGCGCCGGTGCTGGCGCTGTACGACGTGAGCGCGCCGGTGCTGGTGTCGGTGGACGCGAGCGCGCACGCGCTGGGCGCAGTGCTCATGCAGGCGGGCCGCCCCGTCGAGTTCGCGTCACGCACGCTCACCGACACGCAGCGCCGGTACGCGCAGGTTGAGAAGGAGCTCCTTGCCATTGTGTTTGCATGTGAGAGGTTCCATCAATATATTTTTGGGAAGAAACGTGTTGTTGTTGAATCCGATCATAAGCCGTTGGAGAGTATTTTTAAAAAGCCGTTGATGTCCGTTCCAGCACGCTTACAAAGAATGATGTTAAGAATACAAGGGTATGATTTAATTGTGAGCTATAAACCGGGAAAGTACATGTTTATTCCCGATACACTGTCGCGTGCACCGTTGCCTGATTTATATGAGGATAATATAATGAGTAAAAATATAATGTATCAGGTAGCGATGATTGTTAATAACATTCCTATTTCATGCAATAAACTATGTGAAATAAAAAAGGCATCTCGCGATGATAGAGAAATAAGCGAGCTTATCAAGTGCATTAACTCGGGTTGGCCGGATCACAAATGTAAAGTAGAGGATGTTGTTAAGCCCTTTTGGAGTTTGAAAGATGAATTGTATGAAGTTGATGGTGTGGTGTTTAAAAACGATATAATTTTAATACCTTCTTCTTTACGGGGTGAAATGTTGCGGGTCGTTCATGAGGGCCACCAGGGTATAGACCGCTGTAAGCGCCGAGCGCGCCAAGCAATATTTTGGCCAAACATTTCTCGTGACATTGAGTTATTTGTTAAACGTTGTTCTATATGCCAGGAATGTTTAAATTCGCCTGCCAAGGAACCATTATTACCTGTGGAGATTCCATCGATTCCGTGGAATAAAGTTGCATCTGATATTTTTGAATGGAAGAGAAAGTATTTTCTTTTGATTGTGGATTATTATTCTAGCTATGTGGAAGTTTGTGAGTTACCGAATATAACGTCGGCAAGCATTATAAAAGAAATTAAGCAAATATTTGCGAGGCATGGCATTCCTGAACTACTTGTCACAGATAATGGCACACAGTACTGCAGTCGCGAGTTTAGACGATTTGCACGGGAGTGGGGGTTTACTCACATAACATCATCTCCTAACTATCCCCAATCAAATGGGAAAAGTGAGCGCGCAGTTCAGACTGTCAAGTCAATGCTGATTAAATGTTTAAGAGATAACAGTGATTTTCAGCTGGCCTTACTTAATTATAGGAATACTCCAAGAGATGGTCTTAGTTCCCCATCACAGTTACTAATGAGCCGTCAGTTAAGATGTAAGTTACCAGTTAGTGTTAATATGTTAAAACCAAAAGTAGTTGAGGAACATGAAACAATGTTGCAGAAGCAAATTATTTCTAAAAGGTGGTTCGATAGAAACACTAAAGTTCTTCCGGAACTAAAATGTGGAGACGAAGCTATTTGTTTAAATGGGAAAAATAAAAGAACAAGATGTAAAGTTATAGGGCAAGCGGGATTTCCTCGTTCTTATTTTGTTGAGACAAGCTGTGGCAATAAAGTAAGGCGCAACCGACGACATTTGATAAAATGTGAGCCAATCCCGGTGGCAATCGATGTGGCACCTGCTTCCTCTGATCAGGAAAGAGGTATTCAACCTAATGAGAAAGATGCAGCAGGTCCTTCAGTAACCTCGAGCGGAATCCCGCCTGGTCCATTGACTAGGGCAAAAGCTAAACTATTTACTAGTATTGAATCTTTATTTTAGAGTCTTGTTTCATTTTAATTTTCTTTCAATTAATTGTGTTAGGTTTTTGTTCCCTGAGAATTTTAAGATTTATGTTATTTAAAGATTTATGTTATTTTAAGGGGGGAAGTGTATGTGTGTTATGTTCTTAAAAGGGGAGTTGTTGTGTAATGAGTTTTTATATGAATAAATGAGTTGTTGTCATGCACTGACGTCTATTACTACACAGACATTACATATTGTAAGAGTGTTAAAGTTGCTATTTTTTAGGAAAGTAAACTTATGTGGCTCCTTAACTATCTCTAGGTTAGATACAAATCTTCATTCTCATCTTAATTTATAACATCTAAACAAATTTTATTCATTCGGTTAATCTGAATTTCCTCATAGCTGTCAGTTCCTATTAGATAAAAATGTAGCTTATGCTTATTTTACCTACTCTATGACCTTATTGAGCAAGGGCTTTTACTTCACTACCATGCGGACAGCACTGAGGACACGGTGGAGCACACAGTCTAGGTGTGCACTGCCTGGGAAGGGTACCGCCGTGTCGTCGTCGAGCCAATAGGCAGCGACGACCCTGGTTCAAGCCATAGTCCGAAGCGAGAGGGAATGGGAAGCCGTCGCCTCCTTCTGCGAAACAGTCATTCTCAGTCTCTCCCAGTCAGCTCGAGAAGGAGACGGTGGAGCGCCTGCGAGTTTGCACCTCTCATCCCAACCGCTGTAGTGGACCGAAGACACCACGGGCGCCGAGTGTCGAGAGACGACTCCCGGCCACCGTAGGCGTCGGTCTGTGGACGGTGAGTTCGGGTGGCTCATCGTTCCTCCATCTGCATAGACAACAGACCCGTGTCGGCGGCCCGAGTTGTTCCACTCGCAGGGCCAAAACCATGGTCCATAAAATTCCCACGATCTACCATAAAAAAGGGCTTTCACTTCAATGTAAAAAATGTTTTTTCTTTTTTTCACGGTAATTCTTAGCGTTTATCCCGTCTTGTGACGGGGTCCGCTTTCCGTATCTTCTTCTTCCACTTCGCTCTATCCAGGACATCTTCCTCTTCAAGTTCGTAGATTTTCATTTCATTCATTACAACACTCAACCACCACCACCGTTTCGGCCTGCCTCTGCGCCTTTGACCGGGTATATTGAGGTCTCCTTTTTACATGGCCGAACCATCGCAGCCGTTTCTCTTGCATTTTGTCGACGACATCGCGTTCGGATGGTACTGACATGTTTTTTTTTACGGCCCACGTCACAAAAAATGTTTACCACCTTATACCTTGTATTTTTAATTATTTTTTGCTTTTAGACTACCTAATCTTATTGATATAATATCACATTAAAAAAAAAATACAAAAATTACCGTTTTACCGGTAAAAATATTTTAGTTACCGAATTTTTACCGGTAATTTTTATTTTACCGGAATTGCATGCCCTAACCTCAACCCAGTTACCCGGGCCATGACTATGTACCTACATGTAGGTATGTGAAAAGGCCTAACGATGAACGTACACCGCGAGGAAGGAATCTATTTTTGTCAATGTCCGATTCTTCCAGGGGCTCGATTCTGCTAATTTTACTTAAGTGACATACGATTGATAAACAACTTAATTCAACAACGATCCAATCACAAGTCAATTATGATTGAAGCAGTCGTGCTTGTAATTCCACGTTAGAGGCCAATAGGCGGACGTGATAAAACCCTGGCATCGCTGTTATAGGTCTTTAAACCTCACTAGATAATATTGATCCTTTTTAACTGTGGTCTTTTATCCATCTTGGCTAAAAGGCACGGGATCTCGTGGGCTAGGGATTGTAATGTAAAGGTAAAGAATAAAAGATAGAAATGATTTTTTTAGTTTTTATTTGATACACTAGCAGTATTAGATGACCCTAACATCCACTTGCGTACCTGCAACAATAAAATAAATATTAGGAATGTAATTCAGTATTTTAACACTAGGTAATATTAACAGTATAGTTATCGGCACGGATATTGAGCCCTGACATTCACCTGCGCAGAAGCGATTTATTGGTTTATTGCCTTAAGTGTACAGTGCGCAAAGCGATCCCCACTCTTCCGCCGAGAGCTCAATATCCGTGCCGATAACTGTAATAGTGCATTTCACAGCCCAGTATTTAATTTAGTAGATGTATTAATTTGTTTGCTTTATTATAGTCCAGTTAATACAATATTGTATCACAGGGTGGAGTAAGCATGGTTCTATTCCCTCCAATTCTTTACGTTTGTCTTATAAAAAGATAACGACTGCCTCGGAGGGGTGACATAACAATACATCAGACATGATTATACAAAATGTAAAATCAAGTTTTACTTTTGACAGCCATGATGTGATTATTACTTTGTAAATGTAGATGCTAGAACACTGTTATATATTGTTGTTTATAAATTAATCCAGTCAAGTGAAACATAATGAATACTATACACGTATAAAGTAAAATCTGAAATCAATATAGTTTATATATTTATAGTTTAATTATTCTTCAGTAAATCTGAAATAATTTGGCAATCAATTTGGCTGCACAATAGTTTTAAGAATCTAGTGTGCAGCAGGCTAAGTTGAATGAACTTCACAAAAGTGTGCTTGCATAGTACTTTTATTTACATCAATACATTTTAGTTAAAATAATGTAATTTTTATAATTTGATTGTCTGCCATCGATAGACCTGAATAAATTGGAGTTAAATGTGTTGTATTAAGCAGAAGATTGAAGATCCTTGTACCACAGTACTTATTTGCATCCTATTCTACAGTACTTGCATTTAATGGTTTTCCTGGACAAGAGGTTCTATTATTTGAAAAAAAAAAAAAGGAAATCAATTTTAACACATGGGTGATGTGTAAAGAAAATTAAAAATGTACCGAATTCTACTGACTGCATACAGTGAGCAAGCATGTTGAACCGAAGAATGGAGGAAGTCGTTTGAACTAGTGTCTAGGCATTAGGAATTAATAATACAACACTTGCATCATAGTAAAACCATAACCCTGGGTTGAACTTGTACGTAGAATAAATTCTAAAACAAAATTGTGATTCTTATCCAATAGATACTAGGTATAGATCTGTTTTATAAAATACAAGTCACATTAGCCCTCTTGAAAACTATTAATATCAAGGGGTCTTTTCAAGTTCATAGGTGTTTAGTTACTAACATGTGTTTCTACCAATTTACTTGTTGTAATAACATGTCAACTAAGGATTAAAGTTCGGGCACATGGTTTTTAACAGCTCATAACCCCAAAATTGATGACTTTTTTCCCACCAGTTTCTTCTATCAACATTTTGATAAGGACTTGACTACTACCTAAAACGACTTTACAAGCTTTATCTATAAAGCACTAAGAACAATAGTTCATCTTTATTATGTCAGTGCGTTCACAGTCAAGAGCTTGAAGTATATATTTACAAACTAAAGATCGAAGGCATGTTTATAAAAAAATGCGTTAGCACAAATTCCCAAGGGGAATGCCGGTAGGAGATCGTTTCAAGTTTCAAGACTAAGTATTTGAGCAAATTTACTTACCAGATTATTTGGACCTCGCACGCATCTTCCTCCTTTTGCGCTTTAGCCTTCGCATGCGCTTCTTACGCCACTGAAACAATTAAACACACCACAAATCAAAACGCGGTTTAGCCGGAGATGATGAATTGTTGAAATAACTTATTAGGACGAATTTAAAAACTTAAATAGTTATATACCTTAGCTCTCATGGTTAAAAGGGAAAAGTTTTAACTTCCCTCCTTCAAAAGGAGTTCGTGATTAAAAGTAAATTTCACGATGCAGATTTAGGTCTGTGTCCGAGACTCCGTTGAATGAAAAGAAAGAAGGACTTGCCCAAAGTTGCTAGGGAGTTGACAGAGTGTATTAATGTTACCATAGTAAAAAAAATGTTTGGGTTAATAATATAAAGCATAGTGCACAAAAAATGCTAATCATTCCATATTTTGTACTGATAAGCAAATAGTCTTAAACAAACAGCACGCTAGATATTTATTGAATGCACAACTTGGGCCTATGTATACAGACGACATAAACTCCTGTTTTACTTTAAAAAAAAATCTTTGAAACTTAAACTTTAAAAAAGCGATTTGTACGTTGTTGGTGAACTTGGGCCTTAGTAAACGAACATGTGTGTTATGCAAGAAGTGCGTTCTTTATTCCCATCGAATCTCTCCCGTAAGTGCTCTCGGTCGTAAGAAAGACAGTTTGCGAGACGCTGCTGACAGATAACCCGGGCCCCTAGGGGACGCATTTTAAGGTGCTCCTCCAACGATCAATTGACTTATGCAATGTCACGCGACTGAGCAAATATTATTGCACAAAATGTTTAGCATTGTACAATATTATAATAAAAATATCGTGCACTAAAAATAGCCAGTCAACAAAGCTCAATTTCTAAGGCAACCCCTAGACCTATAATAACCCTGTGCATAAAGAAAAATAAGAAACTGAGCAATTGTTTGTCGCTAAGAATCACTTAATTGAACTCTCTCTATTCTATCATATCTTATATTTATTTCTATCATATCCTCCTTACTATAGTCCTATTTCACCTAAAAGCTGCCTATGTAAAGTGTTTAAAAAAATAGGCATGACATTACCAACATAAAGAAACCGATTTAAAAAAAAGTTATGACATTTGTCCACGGTGAACCCATAATATTCGCGCCAAAAGTTTTTTCAATAAAATAAATACTATTTCAGTAACAAGATTTCTTCTTCCTTGATACCCACACGGTAAGTGTTTTCAGACACACGTAAGCACTATACAACAAGCTTGTTTTCTTATATTTTAAACACTAAATTGAAATTCAATGGTAAATAAAACAATGTTACCAACATTATGGATTTTCATGGCGACATTTGTATGCGATGCGACGAAGATAGGTCTTCCACTTTAAGAGCAAAGCTTTGCTCGCATTTTTATTGATTGTTGTAATGAAATGAGTAATTCGAATATAAAAAGTGTCGTGAACATTGTGCGGTAGTGATATTTACTCGTAAACATTAAATAATGTTCTGTTCATTAGCTGAACGGTTAACAGCTACGTGTGCTCATAAATTAATATTAAAGTAACGGTGGAGCCTGAAAATGGTTACGTCTAATAAGCAACCGGATAAAAAAGTTGTAAAAATGGCAGAGCAGAACAATACTGCAGTTGTGCCTCAGAGAACATTGCTAGGTGAAGTCAACGAACACATAACATGTCCTCTATGTAGAGGCTACTACATCGATGCAACAACTATTGTGGAATGTTTACATTCCTTTTGTCGAAGCTGTATCATCAAACACTTGCGTGCGAAGAGTTATTGCCCTGTTTGTGAGATGATGATTAATTCAGCAAAGCCTAATATTAAATTAGATAAAGCCCTTCAGGATATTGTGTACAAACTTGTACCTGGACTATTTCAAAAGGAAATGGAAAGACGTCAGCAGTTTTATTCTTCAAGACCTGGACCTGCTGCATCTGCCACTCCTGAACAAAGAGGTGAAGACACTGAAAGAATAATATTCAGCCCTGAAGATGTTATATCCTTCTCTTTGGAATACGCTGATGCAACTGACACTGATAGCATATCTAGCAAATCATCTGACAGTAATGAGCCTCAACCTGTATCTGCAGCACCTAGAAGGTTTTTGCAATGTCCTGCTGTGGTCAATATTAGCCATTTGAAGAAATTTTTAAGTATGAAATTTGATATTGACAGTACACAATTTGCCATTGATATTTTGTACAAAAGAGTTCCTTTACCAGATTATTACACTTTGATGGACATAGCGTACATATACAATTGGAAAAGAAATGAGCCAATGCGTTTTTTCTACCAAATCATAGATTATGTTGCTATTAGAAATAGGCTGTTTGAAATCAATCGAAAGGGGTCAGCATCTTGTCATTTGAGAGATAGGAAGTCTAGTCCTGCTTCAACAGAAGACACCAATGTAAGCAGCCCAGCCCCACATTTGAACGATCAAGGATCTGAAGCTTCTTCAGGGACTGATAGTCCCATGCCTGATGATGCTTTAAGTCATGCAACTGATACATCTAAGAAGAATGAAAAAACAGGAAAACAAAGTAAGGACACTGAAAATAAAAATGTTGACAAAAATAGTGAAACATCTGGTAAGAAAAATGATGATGAAGTGGAAAAATCTCAATTTCTGAATTCTTTTGAACTTACTGCTAAAAGTATGCTGCCACTCAAATCATCCCCTGTTAAATCTTCTGATGAACAAACTGTTCCTAATGATACCTTACCTAAAAATCAATTGATTTCTCCAAAAGTAGAAGATAAGGTAGGAGAATCTTCTAAAAGAAAAAATCAGACAGCCACACATACACCAGAGCTGAAGAAATTGAAAATTGAACTTGAAAAAGCAAAGATTACAAATGTTGTTGGTAGTACTCCTAGCGTTTCAAATTTAACCTCCAGTCAAAATAATAAAACTACGGATACTCCTACAAGAGCAAAAGAAGGTGAAGTTTCTTCTAAAAATTCACAAGTACCAGTTACACCAACCCTAACTCCATCAATAGCTGTTCCCCCTAAAGATAGTAAACAGATAATGACTAGTGCAAAGCAGCCAGAAAGTCCAGGAGTCAAAAGACCAGTCTCTGTTCCACAAAATATATCATCTCCTAAACGCAAACCACCTAATGAGATTCCTTCCAACGTGCAGCAGCAGTCAGCTACTCGGAAGACAATATCTCCACTTAAGCTGCAAATGCCAAAGCCTGAACCTACCTTAAACTCTAAGCCACAAGAAGTACCTAAGCCTCCAGTTAAAAAGATGCCTGATTTAAAACCTAGTGTACCAATGTCATCACAAAACAAAAGCCAACCTGTTAACAAAGTAAGAATGGACCTACTGGCCAATAATAGTGATCCTACTATAGATAGGAGTAAAATATTATCACAGGTTAAATCCTCACTCGGTTCTCCAATCATGGGAACACAGCCCTCTGGAGACCCATTAAAATCGTTATTTGATTCCTGCAAAATTAATATACCGTCATCCCTATCTATTACACTAACAGATCAAAAATTGGAGGCTAGAAACCCTGGAGAAACTGTAATTCCTGACCCCAAAAAGAGTATGATAAATAAGAATTTAGCTAGTGCTAGTAATACTTCCTACAAAGTTCCAAGTCCACCAGTACATAACTATATTGAAATATTGAAGTTACCTGATACAGACCCCAAAAAGCAACAAAAACCAGATAATGAAATGAAGTCCAACCAACCGAGTAAAACTGATACTCCAGCACAATCTAAACCTCCAACTAAAACATCAGAAAGCTCTGCTAAAGGTCCAGTGCCTAACTTAAAACCTATTGCTGATGCAAAGTTACCGAAGCAGAGTGGAAATTTTTCAGTTCCGATTACTTTCCAGCAGACATTTGAGCAACAACTACAGAGCCTATCATCAGACAAAAAATCCAAGCTCCCTAAAAACAAAGCACAGGTTCCTAAACTTGTGCCGGCTACTCCAAAATCTATCAATGCTGCAAACAAGTCAAGCAATCCGCTCAATAAGCCAAGTACCAATAATATGCCTACTCTAGAGAATAAGCCAAGTGCTGCACTAGATCTATCCACTCCTCACAATATCCAAAATCAGCTAGCACAGCAACAAACCTTTCATAAACAATTTGAAACCATGCAGTCAATAGATAATTTGGCTAAGAAACAAAATCTTCCGACAAAAGGCATGCCTTTGGGTATGCCAACAAGCAATGTTTTTCCTAATAGTATTACAAATAGACCAATGACATCAGGCGTTAGTCCTTTAAGAATTCCTTCAACATCAAACATAAATCAGTTAAAATTGGACAAAGGCGGTGCAGCTGGCTCTCAGATAAATAACAGACAAGATATGGGTAGCACCAAATCAAATCCAATAAAACCAACTAACACTGGAGGTCCAACTGTTTCAAGTCCGGGTTTTCAAATTGCACCTCATATGTCTCCCAGTACAGCTCAACCTTCTCCTAGGTCACAAACACGTTCGCCTAGTTCCTCTCCAAAATTAGTAATAGCAGAAGAAAAACAAGTCGGTAGTTCAGCTCCAGAGCAAAATATTAATCAGTCAAATCAGATCACAAGTACACAATTTTCGAATTTGAATTCTGCAAGTAATGATATAGCGAAGGCGTCACCAGGGACTTCCAAACCTGGACTGAAACCAATGCCCTCTGCAGGAAAATTACCAGGAATAAGACCGTCTTTAGCAGCAAATCAGAAAATAACTCCTATGAATGCTGCTTCCGATTATCATAATATGTCACAAACGCGGCCACAACTGATCCCCCACCAAGTGTTATTAAGGCGTCAAATAGAAATAAAAGCTTGGCTGGAGGCTCAACGACAGATGGATATATTTAACAGTATGTCAACTAACATGGCACATCAAACTCAAAACGATTTTAATAATAAAGACAAACAGTAACTTTTGGTTTAAACTATGTATGTGAATAAATACTATTTATTTGGGACTGGAATCCCTGAACATGTTCTGTTGTGTGATATTTCTTTAATTACGTGATTCAGTTCAATTATTTACTTAATTTGTAACTATATCTATATCTTATATTGATAGTACATTATTTTGTAAGAAAACTATATTTTGGCTAATAACACTTTAATTAGCACTATCTCTTTTTTATAAATATAAACTATAATAACAACAGTAAGTGTAAAGTTCCATCGCAAATCTTCAGATTTAAGTTATTCAAAATTGGATTCTGCTAATCTGGAACTGTTGTGTTGTGTGTTGTGTTATTATTTGCATTACAATGGTTAAATCGTTAAATTGAATTTACTTTTCTGTTTACAGACGTTTGATTGAATTATTCTAAGAAAGACTGTATAGAGTTTGAAAAACTGTTTTTTATTATTAATTTTGTACATAACATCAATTGTAATTTATATATGTAAATTCAAGATACCTAATATTTTTATATTGCATGTGATCTGATGAATTGTATGTTTAAGTTTTATTATACTTTTGGTTCTATAATAATTATGCACCTTGTTTGCCTAGTGCTACCTACTATAAATTATTTAATTTAAAACACTCAGTGGCCCTCCATTTTAAAAAATAAATGTGTGGACATCAGTCTGGAACTAGGTTTGAGTGTTGTGCCGAAATAGCGCTGGTAATAATCATATACTAGATTAGCCATTACCATAAAGATATTATTGTAATTTTAACTTTTAATGGGTACTTGTTTGCATATTCAAAGTTAACGAAGTTAAGCTTATGGGAATTATATATTTTCCTACCAGGATTCCTATGGTATTGTGAACCAATATCTAATCAGTACCTGGGTACCCATGTGCTTTTTTTTATTCATTATTCAGGTCGTACTTTAATTGGCTAACTTTCCAAAATGGCTAAGGTGATTTGATTCGTTGATCATCACCTTTATTGATCTACTTTGAGTACCTATGAGCCATTTCGAATGTAAGAGCGTTTTCACAATAGCGGATTGTGCTCGCGTATAGGCTCGATTTGGCCTAAATCCTTACAAATTGGGTGTTTCTGCGCTGAAAATCCGCTAGCTAAAAAGCACTCTAAAGTCATTGTGATTTGTTTGTCAATACAAATATAAATATGTTACATACTTATAAGTTTTCTTGAATTAATTGTGTGGAAGCAGAAGAGATGAATGAATTACTGTTTCTTTACATTTTACTTATACAGCTATACCTATGTATGTATCTAATAAATCAAGATAATCATAATGTTTTTTGTAAAACCCAAAAGGTGTGTTGGGAATGTATTTTAATTTGTAAAATAAACGTAAGATCCCAAGACTAAAGTTTTTTATTTCTGTCTTAAATCCGTATGGTATTTTTCCATGATTCTATTTAAAAGGATAGAGAGCAGGCCATCAGAGGTATATAAATTTAAGATATATTTCGTTAAACATAGTTACATATATGATACGCCTATTTAATTTGCATCCTCGTTTTATTACAGATGGCTGGAGTACAAGCGACTATTAAATTCCGGCCTCGTAAGAAGGTGTACGTAGATGATGATGACGTTACAAACGAAAATAAGGATACACTTAACATTAGGAAAAGTAGCGACAGAAAATTGAAAAGGCATATAGAACACGACTTAAAGAAAAATAACGATGAAGGTAAGATGTTACAGCAATCATTACAGATGATGATTTTAAGATATTAACGTTCAAGCCTTGTTATGATTGGAACTCATAACCTTTTTTTTTTTTTTTTCAGATTGCTCTCCTGAAAAAATTACAAGAAAAGATAGTCCGGTGAAAAAAGTCTCTACTGTGGAAATAAGGTAAATACCTACTAAAAAGTCGCCATTTCTACTGGCTATTGTCTATTATTAATTAGTACATAGGGGGATTAGATAAGGGATTACATATGGTTGAATGTACAGGGATCACATTCATATGGTAACTAATTTTTGAAATATTTATCATGTTTCTTAAGTCACCCTCTGTATTCCAGCGAGAAAGAAATCCTGAAACCACTAACAAGTCGAGAGAATGAAATTGAATGGTTGGATAACTTCTTGAGTGAACACTTGGAAAAGGAAGAGTCTGGATCTCTTTATATATCAGGACAACCGGGCACAGGGAAAACTGCAAGCTTATCTTACATACTGAACTTACCCAAGGTATGGATGATGTAGTACTTATAGTACGTTTAATTCTTCTATTTTAGATATTTATAATCTCACTTGGGGATTTGTGTTTATTAGTAAAACTAGCCGTTTTCCCGTGGTTTCACCCGCGTCTCGTGGGAGCTACTGCCCGCACCGGGATAAAATATAGCCATGTTACTCGCAGATAATATAGCTTTCTAATGGTGAAAGAATATTTAAAATCGGTCCAGTAGTTTTTGAGTTTATTCATTACAACCAAACAAACAAACAAAGTTTTCTTCTTTATATTATTAGTATAGATATAGTTATCGGCACGGATATTGAGCCCTGACCTTCACCTGCGCAGAAGCGATTTATTGGTTTATTGCCTTATGTGTACAGTGCGCAAAGCGACCCCCACTCTTCCGCCGAGAGCTCAATATCCGTGCCGATAACTATACTTCTTGTTGTTTTGTATTAGTTACTGAGCATTTCCTTAAATATTGAAACATTAATAAAAATACTGATTGGTTACAGTTCAAGGAAGGATACAAACAAGTATACATTAACTGCACGATGATGAAATCAGCGGCTAGTATTTATAGCAGGATCTGTAAGGAACTTCAGTTGCCCACTTCTGGATCTACCGAGAAAGCTTGTTTTAGTGCCATTGAAAAATATCTGAAAAAAAAACATAAAATGACGTAAGTAGTACCTACATTTTAAACTTATACGACTTTTTTTCTCTTTTTGGTATCGGTGTATTATTATAGTTACATACAGACTAGATTAAATAGTTATGCGTCCAAGATTAAAGCTGGAAATCTCTATCGTATCTCTCATAATGCGCATAATTTTTTTCAGACTTTTAGTCCTAGATGAGATAGACCAGCTGGACAGCAAGCGGCAGTCGGTCCTGTACACGATATTCGAGTGGCCGGCGATGGCGGGGTCCCGCGTGGTGCTGGTGGGCGTCGCGAACGCGCTAGACCTCACGCAGCGCGCGCTGCCGCGGCTGCAGGCGCGATGCTCGCTGCGCCCGCAAACGCTACATTTCGCGCCCTACACCAAGCAACAGATCATCAACATATTTACCAATGTACTAGCCAATGAAGATAAAACCAATGTATTTTCACCCGTCGCATTGCAAATGCTTGCAGGTAATTTTTTGATTAATAATAATTCTGTTTATAATAAGACTAGCGACCCGCTCCGGCTTCGCACGAGTTAACAGTATTTCGGCACTATTTAAGGTATGTTATTATACATATAAACCTTCCTCTTTAATCACTCTGTTACTGTTACAGCCTTTTTATCGTCCCACTGCTGGGCACAGGCCTCCTCTCACACGGAGAAGGATTGAGCATGAATATCGGTTGCATAGTTTTGAAGATTTAAGCGTACAAAGGGACATAGGGACAGAAGAACCGACTTTGTTTTATACTATGTAGTGAAACATAATTTTGGTAGTATTGGTATATTTACGTGTCTTTTTCTTGTTTCAGCAAAAATCTCAGCAATATCTGGTGACATGAGGAGAGCTTTAGACATAGGCCGAAGAGTTATAGATCTTGCAAAAAGAACAAAATTTTCGGATAATCAATCGGTTGACCATATGATTAAAGATTCTACGGTTACCGTGGAACTTAAACAAGTACTAGAAGTACTGAACGACGTGTATGGAGGATCTAAGAAGATAGAGTCAGACGCCGACGATGGGTTCCCGCTGCAACAGAAGCTAATACTTTGTAGTATAATGTTAATGCTGACGAAAGGGAAGGTGAAAGAAATTGTCATGGGAAAGCTGCATGATGTTTACAAAAAGTAAGTTAGTTAGTAGTATTGAACCTTTTATCCTATAACAATTCTGAACAGTCGCGTAACTGTTGTTTATCCATGAGGTGCTTTCGATCTAGCGGATCCTATTTTGGCCCAAGTTCACTGACAAATCAAACGTCAGATCTAAAATCGATCGATCATCGAAAAATTGAACGGAATAATTCATAGCGAACAATTGTTTTAAGGAAATTGACGTTTACGTTGAAGTTCGGCTTCAGCCATTGAGATGTAACATGTATGGCGTATGTAACAGGGTGGCTGTTGCACGGAACCTGGCGCCGCTAGACCTGTGCGAGATGTGCGCGGCGTGCACGCTGCTGGAGGCGCGGGGAGCACTGCGCGTGGCGGGCGCCGGGCCGGCCCGCGGCCGCCGCCTGCGCCTGCACTGGGACCGCGCCGACCTCGCCGCCGCGCTGCGCGACAAGCCGCTGCTGGCCGCCATACTCGATGACGTCAGCTGCCTGCCTTCCTAGCGCATGCCCTCACTCACCTTGGTGACGTCACCACTCGCCTTCCTAAGACCTTGCAACACCAAAAGATGCAGTTTTATTTAGGTTAGTACATTGTCAGCATCCTATGTATTGTCTCACCGATGGGCGCAGGCCTTTTATTTATGATTTTATTCTGTAAAATTAGTTACTATTTTATATATTTTTTTGACTTTCCCAGTATTGTTTGGGTATTCTGTATTTAACTTTTGAAGTTTGTGTTCTTTGTAGTATGCTAATTTGACTGATTCGCATATTAGTGTAGATCACTTGAAAATAAAAATCGAACTAGCTAGATCTTACAAAATTATGGAAGTTATTGCAAAATGTGATTAGATGATAGTCTTGACTTGAACTAATTGTTATGAAACATAGTGAACTGATGCTATCTTTTATCATATTTTGTGATGGCAAAATAAGTTTTGCTTATTTGGTAAGTGTTAGTTAATTTAGGTCATAGTTACAGTTATCGGCACGGATATTGGGCTATGACCTTCACCTGCGCAGAAGCGATTTATTGGTTTATTGCCTTATGTGTACAGTGCACAAAGCGATCCCCACTCTTCCGCCCAGAGCCCAATATCCGTGCCGGTAACTAGATTTAAATATTTGTGTCTTATTGAATTGCCTTACGTATTATTGACTGAATGAAATAATTTAAAAATATTAGGCTGTGTTTGTAGTTATGTTAGGGAAAATTGACATACTTTCATATTGTATTACTTGAAAGTTTTTTTTTTACATTTAGGAATTTGAACTAATACTCAGATTTTTTCTGGGGTAAAGATTTGCATGCCAGATTTGCACCCTTTTATACTACTTATTTATTCTGTGCTCCCAGTAAATGTTTATTGAAATTGGTAGGAAGCAGACTCACATAAGACTCATTCAATGTAAGTAGGGCTGCCATCCGTCCGGGTTTCCCCGGATTTGTCCTCGTTTGGAGGCCGTCCGGGGGCCGTCCGGGCGGGGTTTCAAGAAGTGTCCGGGGAAAACCCGGACACTTTTCATGTAAGGAAGCACCTAA
Source organism: Helicoverpa assulta (assembly GCA_963856015.1). NCBI lineage: Eukaryota > Metazoa > Arthropoda > Insecta > Lepidoptera > Noctuidae > Helicoverpa > Helicoverpa assulta. The sequence continues at coordinate 6,320,106 of CAWLCW010000008.1, forward strand.
TTGAATTTAAGTATATGTTAATAGTAAATGGATTACAAATTAGGTATTGTTTTGTTTAAAAAAAATCGTACTCGTTCGGGGAAAAAATGCGATTTACGCCAAATGTTTTTTAAATGTTTGTCCGGGTTTGGCGAAATTCGAGATGGCTGCCCTAAATGTAAGTAAATGACCATATGATCTTCAGTCAGTCAGGATTGCAGTAATAGTTCACTCTTCTTTTGTTCATTTATTAGTCAAGGAATTAAATTGGTTCAGTAGGATAAAAAAAACTGCCTTATAAAGCTGCCTATCATTGTAGGTAGACAGATCGACAATCACTGATTTTCTCACGTTTTTTTGAAAAGATTGCGTGTTTACTGATGTTTGATACCAATAGCAACTGTGATTAGGTAACACATACCGCATATAGTCCCGAGTTTAATGTGTGACGAAATGTTTTATTGCGTTATGACATGGCAGGAATCTGTTATTTGATTCCTTCATAAATACACAGGTATTTTTATTATAATGTTTGGAGTCGCCTTCCCAGAAACCAATTTTATGTATAAGAGGGTGCAATAAGTGAGAGGTGCATAGTGCTCGGTTAGTTACGAGCCGCTAAGGATTTGAAAACTATGTTATTGATCCCGTTTTAAAGTTTTAAGACGTGTTTGTTAAGCGATTTTTATCATTTGGATCCCCTAGGTCATGTTAGGCTAAGTAGGTTTTCCAAAGATACAATAATTTTTAGACAGCAATAAAGTACTTCAGCAAAGTTGCTGGTAGTTAGGCAGCAAGTCTTAGAACCAGACTATAACTTATCAGTGAGACAAGTAAGACTAAATCCCTTGGTTGGTCTTACTTGTAATAAGAAACCTGCCTCAAACAAGCAAATGTTCTGCTAAAATCGTCCAGACTAGACCTTTGATCTTAGGGCATAACTTTGGTCTTAACTACTGACAGCCATGTCGCCACCATACGAACAATCGTGACCAGTCTTATTTCCGTCAGCAATAATATTTGAATAAACAGCAACTTATGGATAGCGAAGAAACTGTAGAAATAAGCAATAGGAATAAAGTGCACGGGTGAACATGGCTGTTAGCTTGAATACTTTCTCGACTTGGGCCAAAGTTATGGATAGCTAGGATCAAAGTAACTCAGCTCTATGGGGCTTTTAGTTCCTTTGACAGCTGCGAACAGGGTTTGTAACTAGGCTCGAAGGGTTGAATATTTTTACTCATGTAATATTACCAGACAAAGCTTGAAAACGAAAATAAGCTGATGGACGTTGAAGCCTTTTTATAAGCTTTTATTTGCGTTTACAAAATGTATTTATGTTTTTGAAAGTTAAGTCACTTGTTTATGCTCAGTTTTATTTAGCAATTGGTAGCCAATTTCCAATCATGTGTTTTGTTAATTTTGAATATGTACTATGAAATGTATCGAGTGATGTATTGTGTTATGTATCAAGTTGTATTCTGCGAAGTTGTTTGTATGTGTTATTTAGCTTTGTACTTCTTAATTTTTTTTGGCCGTTTTACCTTTTTTGATTTACTGTTTCAAGTGTCCTGTAAAATTAAGTTTTTGTTTGTAAATTGAGTATCAAATGAATATGGGGGTTTTAATATGAGGATTGGAATACTTGTGTTATAATTATCAGTACCTATTGGTTGAATTCAATAAAACCATTGACATTGCATTTGATTTTTTTATTAAATCTAACACTTAAAGAGTTAATCCTATTCGTGCAAAATAATACTTTTTACATTTTTTATATCTACTGAGAGTGAAATAATAGTAGTGTGTGGTATCGAGGGATGACTGACGAAATTAAAAACCGACAACTGTAGCGCCAGTGTTTATAGAGCCTAAGATTTCTAAATACGCGTTTAATGAAGTCTAGCTAGAGAACCGATATTAAGAGTTAGAATCTTAATATTTTTAACCCCCCATGGAAAAGGGGTGTCATAAGGTAATTTTTGAAATGTCTTTTCCTTATAGCTTATAGCTCTTGAAGTAGGTTTCTCTTGAGATGCTTATAGCTTGTTTTACGATCATTTTGTTTCACTTTATTTCACTCTGTAGTATTGAGGATGTAAATTATGGCTACGATTGAGTAAAATATCCAAATTGTGAACAATTTGTTAATTTAATAAATAACTTAATAATAGATAGACACTTGGTTTTGTACAATGTCAGCCATCTAAAGTTTTAGAAGGCGAGAGTGCAATACGATTGGAGTTTCATAGGCGGAGGCCAGGGTTGCGCGAGCGCACGAAGTTGAGCAGCTCGTCGCTGTCTTCGCAGACGAACGGCTTGACGTGGTGGCAGGCCACGTCGTGCCACTTGATGCCGTCGTTGTAGAAGTTGTTCAGGATCGCCAGGCACGATTCGTCGTTACCCTGTACAAGGTTAGAATGTCATGTTATACATAATGTTATATTATATTGTCATATTATTAATATTGTAACACATAAGTAGGAGACAACTTCGTCTGCATTTTTCTTAAAAATACATAAATAAAATCTTAGCGTCGTTAAGGTTTTATGTCAATACCGCGATTTCTCTGAGGTTTCTCGGCCAATGAACTCGATACTTTTTTGTTTTTAAAGAAAGCCCTCAAATTTTATAAACTTCGTCTCTATGGACCACAACCATAAAAACATGGCATTTTGATCACGGTGTCTTTTTTTTATACTTCATTCATAATGATGTCTTATGGTAGCTAAACTAAACTTCCCAATTCAAAATACCTAAGTTTTTAATTACTAAGTAGGTACTGAGATGAACAAATATATAAATGGTTATCAATATTGTCTAACCTGGGCGGCTTCACGGTTGTCGGGCTGAGGTTGACCATATCCTCCAGTGTAGGACCAGTCACCGGTGTTCCTCTGGGTGGTAGGTCCAACTTTAGCGCCAGAGCCCGACCAGAACCAGCCGTTCACGTTGGGGGGCTGCAGGTCAGCGCGGTCGCAACCGGCGAAGTTGCATTTACGACCAGAGGTCCAAATGTACCGGACGTTGCCGCGTGCAATCCTTTGTTTCACGAACTCATTTTCCTAAAACGAAAAGAACGATAAAGTTTAAAACAACGGTAAGTAGGTACCTGTGTTAAGGGTCACACTTATTGTCATATTACAAATTGTAAAAGATCCGGCCGCCCGGATGGTTGCTGATTTTAAGATGTCATAAAGTCGAGATCAACCTACCGCAACTTAGTAGAAAAACCCATCATATAATGACTAAAGAGATAAAGTACCGTACGGACTGATGAGGTCACACCGATAAACGTCATTTACTTTCTCCGGATTAAACTTATTACTAACTAATCACGAATTCAGTTACGGAAAACGTGGGGAAATTTAACTTTCTTTCAACAAAAGGTTATATAGCAATCCTTTTTAGCCAATTTAATTAACAGTCTATCTTCATTCAGCGTAATTGATTTTATAATATAAAAATAATGTTGTAAGATAATGTAAATTGAACGCAATGCATGCGTGTTTTGTTTTCGGGGGAATAAAACAGCGCGATGAAAATTCACTGTGCCGACAGGCCTCTGTACCTACCACCGCCTGTCCTGCCAGGACAAACTGTAGGTACTGTGCTGTTTAGCCAGGCAGTTGAAATTAATACAGATAATTTTTATTTTGACATGATTTTTAGCACCATTAAATATTTGCTCTCTTAAGAAAGTTCAATCAGTCGGGCAGGTATTCGACGGACTTTCTTTTTCGATCGTAAGTTGTAATTATGCAATTGCAATGGTTATGCAATTTGTCAGCTGTAGGCAGGTACCTAGCTAAGTACCTAAGTAGGTAGGCCGTTACTACCTAGAGGAAATAAAAAAGTGTCTTAACGTAACGAAAAAAAATATCTAAACATTTATTTTCAAAAAGAAGAATTAATTTTGGGGAGGATAGGCCTCTCCACGCGCTTTTGCCACATTGTGTATTTGTGTAAGTCCTTCTGATAATTTTGATTGATAAAGATGCCATCTACACGCCTGAAAATTTCTTTAGAAAGGTACCGAAGTAACTGATATACCCAGATTCTCAAGATTAAACACAGAACATGGCGATCAATGACCGATTCACAGTAGTGGTTGGATTTGCAATAAATTGCATAAACAATGGTGCTAACAGGTATGGGTATAGATAGTAAGTCATGGTGTCATGTGTGTTAATGTCAGCGGCGGGAAGTGTACGTCCGTCGCGTATGTCCGGCACAAGAAGTGGGCAACACGGCTGCGGGAGGAATGTGTGCCACGTGCTACTTGCTGGAGCTGCCGGACCGAGCGCCTGCGCACTCGACGTCACGCACTCGGCCGTTGCACCCCTTTCACGCGAACATTGTCTTCAACGCTCTACAAATCGTATCGATCTATCCTAATGAATATGGATGACACGGTATAATACCTCAATGAATGAAGAAACTTCGATATTTATGTCTAATTTGCTACCTACTATTATCTAAACTGAATATTATAATGTTTGTTTCTTTGTACTCTAAAGGCTCCAAAGCTACAGGATCGATCCGAAAAATTATTTCACAATCAGGAAGCTGCACTATCGAGTGACACAGGCTATATGTTACAGGTATGGGGTACCTACGCACGTGAAATTGCAAGAAACACCTACCTACATTTCTTTAAGAACAACGAATCCATAATAAAACTACAACTATAGGTACGTAGGTACGTATAGTAAAATCCCAAAGAAAATATTGCAATGAGTATTTGTCATGCTTTCATAACAATAGACATGGTAAATAAGTACGCGTTCGTTGCCATCTTCCGACCGGCAGGAAGTGTTGAGAGAAAACTTGCATAGGCAAGTAACAATCTTCTATTGAGGATAAACAAACCCGGATGAACTCCGTAACAATAGATAGAGCTGTTAAAAACAATGTGTTGAATGTTTACATTAGAACCTATTACTTTTTATTATATTATGACAAAATTGCAGACATGTCTTCCTTTGTTCTCAGGTTCCCATGTGCTAGACAAATAGAATAATTAATGTGGATAATGTGTATAGATAATGACTACATGCTCAGTCGGATACCTTATTTCTAAATAAATCTGGGTTATGTTATAGTGCAATCTACGAAAATGATGAAATCGGGCAATTCCACGATGTGACCATTAGCTTCATGCAACATCTACCTAACTACATCGCATCGTTTTAATCTGAAGAGTGCGTTCTCAAGACTCATCATTGCGAAATACGTTTTTGAAGTTTGAAGCACAGAACAGAACTCGATGATTACGAAATACAAATTGCTTTTCAAAATTAAATCACCCTTAGATAGAGGTTAGCCTAACGGTTCGGCTATACTATTCAATTTGCCGATGGATCACGGCGAGGATAGAGACATATAATCACGATCGACCTAGTTGTTCGTGTTAAATGACCACATGGTTAATGAAGATGATTATCTCAAGGTTCATCTACATTCGCTGGGATAAAATAGATGCAATTGTTCTAAACTTTGCCCCAGTCATGTGAACGTTACTTTATTTTGCAATTGTCAGAAGGTAAAGAGAGAGCTTATTTTTAACCTTGCAGTACCTGTACCTATTATTATAATCACAGCCAAATTCTTTCAGAGAGATAATACTTATATATTCTTATTGAATGCTTTAGAATACCTGTGGGGTTTCCAGCGACACGGCATCCATGCAATGGCGGCGACAGATGTTTCTAGCGTCAAGCCAGTCCACTTCCAGGTTACGTGTTGGGGCATGCTCCCAACTGAAGAAATACGAGTGAAGAACTCCTCGGGCGTCGCGGTACGTTGAGTGACGTACTCCTGGATAGGTGAAAACATAAAAAAATACATTAAAAGGGCCATGGGGTGGAGATGCTCATTAAATAATTACATACTTAAACTTTGTACAAAAGCCTTTTGAAAAGTCGATGACGACAGATGTAGTTACTTTAGCATTTCGAAATGGTGTTTATCTAAAACGCCTTGTCGTTCACAAGTTTGCGTTTGCACAACACCGCACGTTGTCCTGATTCACACAACCATTGCTCTATCTATCTATAGAAGTATTAGATGTTCTATTATCATCTGAGAAAATATAAGTACCTAATCAGAAATATGTAGGTATAACTCGTCGTTATCAATGTTCAATTAAACATTTGTTTCCTCCCATGCTACATTCAGCCGACAAAATAGTTGTTACACGACGCTGTTATTAATTTCGATCCCCAAAACTTGATTTGCAATTTTATAAGCTTAATATAATGTGTAAAAAATTTAATATAAGTATGATAATGCTTGGGGTAATTAATTACAACTCTCGCTTTGATTCGAGACATTATCGTTCCAATAGTGTGCAATCAAAATGAACCCATCGTCAGGTCGTTAAATGAAGCGATTCTTTCGTAACTAGAAAGTTCATGTGTAATTTCACAAGTTTAATTACCTACCAGATGAAATACACATTAGCAGAAGTTATTGACACAGTCATTCAGCGAATGTATGATTTAATCTTGTGTACCGGAACCGTTCTATCTTCCGTAAAAAATCTTAATTTTAGGAATGTCACGTTACATAACGGAGAATGTCTGAGCGTGAATAGATAAAATTAAAGTCTTACATATCGGTAGAGGTTTGTATTTTGACTTTATAGGAGTTGTTACTTCCCGTGGAAGTGCAGTTACGTAATTGTCAATAGGTGCATGTGTTCTCGGGCCTTTTCTAAGAAAACTTAAATATGATTAGGTATTGTTAATGTTCGTGTAACTACAAAACATGTAAAACGAACATTGTTATTTATTTCGCATTTCTGAGCAGAGAAAGTTGTGAAAGAAACCGACGTGTCTAGCTTCTCATTTTATGTGATTGCAAAATTATTCAAAAACAACTTAAGAAAAGTTACGCTAGTATTCAAATTAAGATTGTTTTGGAAATGTTTCGAAAATATGTATTACTTAAGTGTTAAACTTACTACGAAAATAAATATGTCCTGATATTTTTGAGTAGGTAGGTACCTACCTAGGTAGGCAGGTACTAATAGACGTATTCGTGCAATATGTGGTAACATAAAACTAACAAAGAATCTTTGTTCGCTTTGTGAGGGATTCTGCCATGAATACATCGTTCGATTGTGATTGCAAGTGCGCTCCCAAATGACATCGTATGGGACGCACCACGCCTACTATGCGGGCACTGAATTGCGAAATATTTACTGATTTCCCATCGAGACGAGCTGTTCGTGTACTCCATGAAGGTAACTCAAAAAATTCTACTATTCCAAAAAACATGTTACCTATTTGGTTTGTGCCATCAACTAAAGAACGTCTTCACGATTGCGGGACCTTCCTCATATCCTTTTATAGATTTCTGAGGATGATATCAGGTACTTGGAGACCTAGAAACACCTAGCACCTACCGACTTAAGAATCCTCTTTACTTAAAAGGAGAATCATTACGTTGAAGGTAAACCACTGCAGATACATTTATGTAGGTACTTACATAAAGGTAGGTACTGGATAACTGGCGGTTTTGAATTTACTGTTAGGTACCTATATCTTATGATTGGAATCGTTACTCCTTTTCCTACTAAGTAGGGTACGGGTATTCACATTGATTAGTCTTTTGATATCTAAAGGTTTCGGTAGTATTTTTTTTCACTAAGTATTGCATTGCGCAGTCTTATAACTTCTCAAATCCTTGGTAAATATAAACTGCTGTCCCCTGACAGTAGGAAACGATGCCAAGTTTATGACTACTAGGTAATTGAATTTGAATTTCCTGTACTTTAAATCTTTAGATTTATCTAGAATATTTAGTCAGGAATATTTTCGATGAGACTTCCAATCTTCGAAATACTTCAAGTTGAAAGTTGAAGCTTTGTCCGTCTCCCGTAAAGTACTACTTCCAACTCGTTGTTAGATCATTTGCAAGCAACTTGTTTGTAAACCCTTCAACAACTTACGAGTAGATGTTATCCGTTAGTAACAACACGGTTGATGACATCACGCTTAAGAGCTTTGAATACACACGATTTTCTAGAAATATCCTGGTATAGACACCTTGGTGAACTATAGGTACAAGGCTTGTATCGATTTATTCTCATAATACATAATAATCTCATAACACGTAAAACAAACAATAGCATTGGTACTGGTTGGTTGGTAGCTGGTTAAGTAGAAAAAATTGGTCCGTAAACTTCGTATTCATTAAAGAAGAACATGATAAAAGGCATTTTTCTAAGTCAAAACACCATAAAAAGTAAAAAACAAGTTTGTGTACGCAGCAATTACGCTGCAAGCAAGAATGCGTTGCAGAGGTGCGTGAGATGCAATATGCGGCGACCTACTTCGTACACGTCTTATAAGCAGAAGGTGGCAAAATATCTTAAAGTTCCTTTTCAGCTTTAAAACTACGCCGCTCTTATTCTAACAGCCCTGTGCCATTTTCTTGTTATTCTTCTGTTCGAATCTACCACTACTCTTCTATCTACCGCATTCATTCATGCTCAATGCGTGGGTATGCATAGCTCACTACGAGTTCAGATGGCACGGTCTAAATTGACTCTTTGCTACGTGCGAACGTGATTTGTTGCTTAATCGACAATGGCACACGCCATAACAGTTCAGAGAACGAGTTTGGTAGGCTACTCCCTACTTTCATGATAGTTAGTATTAAGTATATGTAGGTTTGGTGTACGACTCCGTACTAGTGTTTTGTCGTATACTTACGGTTTGCACAGCTTCTTGGGTCTGGTAATGCAAGACGCCTTTGGGCATCAGCAACGCAGAGTACAGCCATCATGGCGACAGCCGCCAGGCACACGTGCCGGCTCATCTGTACAAGTAAAATGGGTTTCTGTTTTAAAATAAGCGTTTATTTCATTAAATTATTTTGAATTGGTGCAGGTAAGGCTGAGTCTACTAAAAACACGGTGCTTTCGAGAAGGTGTGAACTTGTTATGCGTTCCCTGCATTGGCATCCAGTCGGCGAAACTGACACTGGTACCAACCACTCGTTTTGACGAAAGTAGTCACGGGTGAGCCCGTATTGCAAGTTCGCTTTCTTTTGGTTATGCAGAGCATGAATGCTTGAGGACAATCGATACGTGAGGTGAATTTATTTTGTTGTATTTGTGAAAGCAAAACCCGCCTCACTGACCCCCTTGCTAGCGAGTTTAAATGTTTGCGTGAAGAGCTACTCAGTGCGAGAAATCGTCGATTTAGGACGCATTTTATTATGGTAACGGAGAGCCGCTTCGTTCACCTCATCACAGACTTGCTTTAGTCACGAAGTTTGTCTAACAAAAATAAAAATTAAAACTTTGTTATGTAACTTCACAAGTTTTTGTTTGGCAAACATGAATCACTTTTGGTTAGACACCTGCCATGGAGAAGATTATTATGTAAAATTTCGTGCCTGCATTTCGAAGCGCGGTTTCATTCAGTTTTTTTCTCCGCTTCAGAAGAACAGTGTGTAAGTGTTTTTGTTGTATTGAACTTGAAGCAACAGGAAATTATTTATTATCTTATTTTAGGTGTCATCAATGTTTTTTGTTCTATATTATCATGTGCTAATTTAGTTATTGTTCTATTACATTGAGAATTAATACAAATTAAATTAATACAAAAATATCTATATATTTTCCGAGGAGCGGTATAATCGCGATTTCACTACGAAAAGGCAGAACTTTCTGCTGGTAGCATTAATATTCGAAACTTTATGATTGTCAAAGCTGTAGAAAAAAACACTCACAACAAAAATATAAGATAGTATCACTTCCTAATACAATAATGACAGCGTTGATAAAGGCAGCGCGTACCTCTGAAATAATGTCGAACGGAGTAGATGATGCGCTTGCGTGCGGCTGAGCGGGTGCGCGTGCGTCTGTGTCGGTACGCGGTGCACAGGTGTATAGTGCGACGGTGTCGGAGGGACTGACGCAGCCGCAGCTCTCCTCTCTAATTAAGACTCCGACATTCATTCACTTTCACTTCCAATACCAGAGAAGACCCACCCGCTTCGCCGCACCTCTTCATCACACAGAACCTAAAGACCTTCTGGAGGTCGTAGCCGGATACGAGTAAGTTTACATAACAAATACTAGTACCGCACACAATTACAAATCAAATGAATTGATTAATTTGAGTATTATTGTGGCGTCAGAGCTTCATTGGGCGAGTATGAATATATGTAGAGAGGGTAAAAGAACCTTCACGCTGGAAGCCATCACCTACTGACATTGTAAAAACATAGCTAGGTACCTAGGACATAATATAAAAACTTATTTTTCTGAATAGAGATTGTAAACCCAGACTTCTTTTAGCCAAGATTCACTTCAAATACGACCTTGTTTATCAAATTTAAGTACCTAAGTATGTTGTAAGATTTGAGTTTATTTAACTGTAAACCATCTTTAATGACTATGCTCTTTAGATTTGGCATAATCTTGTGAATTATATATCGGTGATTTGGCAATCTATACTAATATTATAAAGAGGAAAACTTTGTTTGTTTGTTTGGTTGTAATGGATAAACTCAAAAACTACTGGACCGATTTTAAATATTCTTTCACCATTAGAAAGCTATATTATCTGCGAGTAACATAGGCTATATTTTATCCCGGTGCGGGCAGTAGCTCCCACGGGACGCGGGTGAAACCACGGGAAAACGGCTAGTTTTAAATAAACGATATGATTTTACAATCTTAATTTGAACTTTACCTACCACAATATTAGATAAGTATCTAACCTAGCAAGCAAGACTAAGAAAGCTAGAATTCGCCAGATCTTGCAAAATCTATGAGACTTGGGTAAATATTTTCCTCCAAGCAGCATACCGAGCTTTATTTGCTTAAATCCATGATTTTTTTAAAGTGGCACAGGTTCTCCTTTGATTACTGAACTGCAGAGTTCTTCCTTCTGCTTCGAAACATTCTAAATTCTAAGTACAGTTCTACGCATTTGAGGACACCGACCTATCGATAACCGACAACGCCTCCTTCCTTGTATCCTGATTCAAGTTAAGGAACACCATGCATGACTACCTATGTCTCACACACCATTCACTGCACATCGCAAAATCAGTACGCTTACCATTAAGCAAGCGGATAGGTGACCGCAATGCGAGTGCCACTATGCCGTTTACCTATAAACTATAATATGTACAGGCAAAGACCACTATTTGTTAAGTACTGCAAAAAGCCGACAATTGTTGACCAGGGGCCCGATTCTCTTAATTTTACTTAAGCGACATACGATTCACATTCGACTGCGATCCAATCACGACTCGATTACGATTGAAGCGTATGTGCCATTCTGCTATTTTTTTCCTTAAAATAAACGTTTTTATCCTTTTCTGTCATTCAATAATGAATCATTTTGTCTGCAAATGATTTACGATTGCAATATGATTATAGAGCAAACTACCGTATAGACCAAAATCACCAAAATAGCAGACCAATCGCAAACCAATCGAATGTCGTTGGAATACGATTGGTCTTATATTAGTAGCAGAATGCCCGATATGGTTAAAACTGCTATTGCGATCATATTGCGATTCGATTTCTATTCAATTTTGACATTATTAACTTAGGAGAATCGGGCCCCTGAAGTCATTTGTGTTATGACAACAATTTTGATGATACAGTAATGCTCTTAAAAATATTGAATTTAAAGAACTTTTTATCGGTTATCTCGGTGGACTTTAAACAATCATGCGCATACCATGCGGATCCTGCAGCACCACTCGCCTTAATAACATGTTTTATTTTTATTTTCGTTTTTTATTCTTCTGTTAACATGCCTATGTGAATACTTGTTATTCTATACAATGTTTATCTACCTTTGAGGAAGTGAGAATATACAAAAGCGAACAATAAAGAAATCTCTCAAACTTCTCAAAGCAACATGTGTGAGTCCGAGAACCGAGACCTGTGGAACACCAAACGCTCACTACTCATTACATATTTATGGGTAGAATAGATACGTATCGTATTTACCTATCGTTTACAATAAGCAGGGGCCCGATTCTGCTAAGTTAATAATGTCAAAATGGAATAAAAATTTAATCCCAATAGTAGCTTTAACCTCAGCGGGAATTTTGCTACTAATATTTATAAGACCAATCGTATCAGTCGTGATTGGATCTCAGTCGGATTCAGCTTAAACTCAAATAAAACGTTGGCTTTTTGATAGGTATAATAATAGAGAAACAAATGCTCTCTCTCTCTCTTTCCTGCTATGTAGATACCTATTCCACATGTCAGCTTTCCTTATCTTTCTTCTCCACTTCGCTCTATCCGTGACGTCGCTCTCGGACACCCTGGCACTCTTTTAAGTCTTTCGACACTACGTCCCACCATCTGAGGCCCGATTCTCCTAATTTTACTTAAGCGACGATCGATTCGACTGAGATCCAATCCCGACTCGATTACGATTGAAGCGTATGTGGCATTCCGCTATTTTTTCTTTGAAATAAACGTTTTTATCCTTTTCTATCATTCAATAATGGATAATTTTGTCTGCAAATGATTTACGATTGCAAAATGATTGTACAGCAAACTACCGTATAGACCAAAATCACCAAAATAGCAGACCAATCGCACACCAATCAAATGTCAATCGAATACGATTGGTCTTTTATTAGTAGCAGAATGCCCGATATGGTTAAAACTGCTATTGCGATCATATTGCAATTCGATTTCTATTCGATTTTGACATTATTAACTTAGGAGAATCGGGCCCCTGATCTTAGGGTGCCCTCTTGATCTTCGACCGGGGACGGAAAGTTGCAGAGCCAAATTTCGCACGTAATCTGATGGTCTTCTCTTTATGTGGCCCTACCACCGTAGCCGGTTCTCCTACAACTTATCTGCGACATCACTCACGCACCCCTAAGCTTCCTCGCACGTATTCATTACGAATACGATATAGCCTCGTGACGCCGCACATCCACCTCAGCATCTTCATTTCGGCAACTTGGATGGTATGTGTGTGCCTTTTGTTTACAGTCCATGTTTCGCTGCCCTACGTAAGGACTGGACTTATGATGGTTTTGTAGATCAAACCTTTGAGCTTGACCGGCATTCTTCTGTCACATGTCACACCAGTTACTTCTCGCCATTTCAGCCATGCACCCGCTATTCGGTGTTGAATGTTGCATTCCAAGTTTCCCGAACTGTGCATCATACTACCCAGATATTTATATTGATCGCACATGCCCATGGTGCACATGGTGACCAACTGCTCATCGATGGAAATCGGGTTATTGTCGCGAGGATCTGGTTCGTTCAGAGACATGAATCCAGTCTCTTAAATCCAGTTTGCGAATATTTACTCAGGAAATGAGAGGACCTTACAATAGATAGCGATTAAATAGTAGGAAACTTTATTATTCTACTTACGTCATGCATGATACATACATTCAAAAACTAACGTAAAATTCATCCGGAAATTTTGGCAACATTTGCATAGAGCTTTGGTAGACGCGCTGCATAATGATGCGACGACCGCGGGTCAACCGAAGTGTGGTGCATTAAAATATCGTTTGCATATGTATGACAAAGTAAATTATGTTTCATATTACTTAAATGTCAAATATTACGTATGTATTTAATTAAGCTGCACTTCCTGCATACCTACTTATAATGCCCCAAGTGAAACTATAATGATTTCCTAACTAGCATGCGGGTCAACCTAATAATCTTTTGATTTCGGTAAAAAATGTGCAACATCTTAACATTTATACTTGTCAATAAAAAGGAATCTTTTCTGGCTACCAAAGTATGTATAGAGTTACCATTTATACACCTATTTTGCAACTGCATACCTTCTTACTACAAACATGTGATTTACATGTATGCAACATCCAATGCATTTGTGCAATAGCATCGGATGCGAGGTCGCGTTTCTGAATATTTTGATATATTTACTTATGCACGTAGGTATAATAGGCACCGACGAGTGAAAGTATAATAAAACGGAGAGAACTAAAGTTATCATACTTAACGGATCATTTGCAACTGATTACGTTAATACTTGCTAACTTGTTTTTACATAAGATATTACCTATAACGAATTGCTAAGTACCTACCTGAAGTTCATGATCAATGTGAAATACGTTTTGTGTCTTTATATTAAACAAAACTTCAACAAGATTCTATAATAACAGAAAGAATATTCACTATAACATTTTGTAACATTCCCTATAATATTAAGTAGGTACTGATTGCCGAAAAGTGCGACATTTATGGAACCTCCGTCTTTCAGAAAAATAAGTAAATAATCCGATCTACAACTATGCATTATTATACGAGTACCTAGAGGTATACTACCACAGATTACCTTAATAGTGACTTCGTCCGACCCACCCCATGCATGGATCCACATTGTGATAAGTAAGGCAGTTAATCTAACCAGGGGCCCGATTCTCCTAAGTTAATAATGTCAAAATCGAATAGAAATTGACTCGCAATATGATCGCAATAGCAGTTTTAACCATATCGGGCATACTGCTACTAATGCAAGACCAATCGTATTCCAACGACATTCGATTGGTTTGCGATTGGTCTGCTATTTTGGTGATTTTGGTCTATACGGTAGTTTGCTCTACAATCATATTGCAATCGTAGTTTGCAATCATTTGCAGACAAAATGATTCATTATTTAATGATAGAAAAGGATAAAAACGTTTATTTCAAAGAAAAAATAGCGGAATGCCACATACGCTTCAATCGTAATTGAATCTCAGTCGAACGTGAATCGTATGTCGCTTAAGTAAAATTAGGAGAATCGGGCCCCTGTACCAGTCAGTCAAGATGTAGATACAACTTACCTACGTAGAACTAACCTAACTGCTCAGTTTACAGGGGCCCGATTCTCCTAAGTTAATAATGTCAAAATCGAATAGCAATATGATCGTAATAGCAGTTTTAACCATATCGGGCATTCTGCTACTAATAAAAGACCAATCGTATTCGATTGACATTTGATTGGTGTGCGATTGGTCTGCTATTTTGGTGATTTTGGTCTATACGGTAGTTTGCTGTACAATCATTTTGCAATCGTAAATCATTTGCAGACAAAATGATTCATTATTGAATGATAGAAAAGGATAAAAACGTTTATTTCAAAGAAAAAATAGCGGAATGCCACATACGCTTCAATCGTAATCGAGTCGGGATTGGATCGCAGTCGAACGTGAATCGAATGGCGCTTAAGTAAAATTAGGAGAATCGGGCCCCTGGCTTGTAACATTCTCGAAACGTCCCCAGTGATATCCTCGACTTAGATAATTACCCACGAGGTTATTATCGAAAGGCTTGGAGAAGATGAACGTTGAGTGCTGTATATTGCGCAACGCAGCGACCGGCGCGGGCGCCTGCATCGCACTCGGGCCGCATGACCAAACCGTGAGGTTTCGTGCCCCCTGCCCCTCACAGAAGGTACATTCCACCTTTTACTATTTAATTCGCATAGTATTTGCATTCGGGATTGTAAACAGCTAGGTATAATCTGTCTTTGACATCACATATAAATTAACTATATGAATTTACGCAAATTCATATAATTTATATGAATTACTATATAATAATTTAGGTATATCAATTCCTTATTTATAAAAATAAAATACATAATGAATAGGAAACATTGTTTTGTTTTTTTGTTGATACTGAACCTGTTTTAAAACATCTTAAACTGTTGGGCAGCTAGACTATTCTCGAGTATGTAACATACCTGGCTTTTATCCGGGTACGGGAAGGTTTTTCCCCAGGACGCGTCTGAAAACATGGGAAATAGCAATTTTACTTAAAGAGTAGAAGTCCCTTTGAAGTCCCATGGTGGTGTCACTACTGTGCGGACAGCCCCGAGGACACGATGGACCACACAGTCCAAGAGTGCCCTGCCTGGGAAGGGCACCGCCGGGTCTTCGTCGAGGCTCTAGGCGGCGGCGACCTCTCGCGTCCGGCCCTGGTTCAGGCCATGGTCCGGGGCGAGAGGGAATGGGATGCCGTCGCCTCCTTCTGCGAAGCGGTCATGCTCGAGAAAGAGAAGGCGGAACGCCAGAGAGTTCGCACCTGTCATCCCGGCCGCCGCGCTGGACCAGGTAGACACCACGGGCGCCGGGTGTCGCGAGATGACTCCCGGCCACCGTAGGCGTGGGTCTGGGGGCGGTGAGTTCGGGTGGCTCATCGTCCCTCTGTCTACTTAGACGACAGACCCGTGTCGACGGCGCGCGTTGTTCCACGCGCTCCTCAAAAATAAAAGGCCTACGACGGACCACGACGGTTTTTAGTCAGTAAGAGTCTGACACTCCCTCGCTGCTGCTAACCCACAGCGGGAGGGGTGATTTGATGATTTTTGACGTCGTTAAAAAAAAAAAAGTCCCATGGTCATCATCCTAGGATTTGATGATGAATTCTGTCAATTTGACTTAACTAGGTAACTACCAACATTTCAACACAACACAGAGTCAAAGGGCGCTCTTCAACGGCATAAATAGCTAATCTCATGTTATTAACACCGATATTATGGGTTTCGATTTGATATTGCAAGCTCGTCAGTGGAGAAAAAATACTTACAAAGTACCTATGACTATGAACATAGTATCACTACCTACCTACTGTTGGTAACAATGAGAAAAGTCTGTTATCACTAAATTTGGAAATAAAACTCGTTTTCATGCAACTTTCATTAAATTGAAATAATGATTTAAGTTGGCGCTACAAAAAAATGGGGAGCAGCTAATGATAGGTAATGATGAAGTGTTACCGATATCATATGTTACGAGATCACATAATAATATATGACCCGGAAATAATTATTGTGTGTGAGTTCATAACACAGGCTGCGGTCATCAATGTGAAGACTTGCGTCCGTTTAAGGACGTGAAATGCAATAACGTAACCATGGATCACCGACTGATGGCTATCAATACATACCTACATACGCATTCGCGTACGGACCCATCAGGGCACACAATTAATTTTAGAAGTTATGCAACAAAGTTATGTAAGTATGGAAACATGTTTGATTTACTCATAAACCTTACACTTTCATTATCACTTTCCAAGCAAATTCTCTATCTAAGCAAACACGACGTGACAAGCCTTAACACCGAAGTTTCTGGTGAATTACCAATGTTTCGTATTCGGAAGTTTGGTGTAGGTGTGAAATAATGTCGTAAGACTAAACAATACCAACACATTATGAAATTCCTAAATATTCCTGTTATCTTCCACATTATTCACGGCAGCAATAGAACATCACTTTTTTGTTCGGAAGGCGGGGAGCGCCGCGAGACAGTCGGTGCTCGGGGCAAACTTTCACGGATAAATAACGTCTTTAAATATTCACTGTATGACGTCAGGTAGGTTGGTGTTATGTATGTATGACAAAATATTTGTACTGATGGTACAACAACAACGAGCATGTAAGTTATTCACTCATTTGAGGATATTGACGTTGAGTAATCAAGCAAAAATACAGAACTCTCCTTTTTTGTTTGCCAATCTTGTAAAAATGTGTAAATAGCATATTGCTTCAATCGTAATTGAGTCGTGATTGAAATTAAGTCGGATAGCAATCGTATGTCGCTTGAATAAAATTTGCAGAATTGAGCCCCATGATGGTGTCTCAATGTTCAAAAGAGTATCATGACAACTATCTAAAGGTGGTCGCTCAGGCGCCCTTGTGGAGATAGATGCCTCACGAGTCTAACTGTAATCTACTAAGGTAGGTATATGTAATTTATTTAACTGATTTACAGTTAGTTACTGAACAGACAAGTAGGTACTTACAGTAAAATAAAATGGATAACTGCTATAGCTACAGCGAGTGAATGTTGTAGACCTTGTGTTTTATGTACATAGGTATAAATAGGTACATGGTGCATCAATTTTATTTAAAGACGTTTAGGCTATTGACAGACCCACATTCAACTCAAACGAACGGCGACTATTACAGTTAAATTGAATTTGTTCCCAGAGACAGACTGACAATGCTAGGCCGAATGAAACAAGAAAAACACTGACTTCTGGCAAAGGTTATAGGTATGAGTTCTCTACAAGACTGAACAAAACACTGTTTTGTTTTGGACTCAGATTTTCAAGGTTCTGGTGATCTCATAAAAAAAAACCTTTTCAAGATGCTTATCCCACCTCGACTTACTTTATTTTATGTTTACGTCAAAATTAATGATAAATAAATTAACGTAAGTTATTATGGCCCCCCGCAACGAGACTGAACCCGCGGGAAACGGCTAATTAATTAAAAATGATTTTGTGACGGTAATATCCTTTTAATCTAGATTTGGTATATCGAACAAAAGGTCTTTGCAAATGCAACATTTCATATCCAAAAACATTCAATCAATTATTAGAACTCTTTATTTTGAATCCCATCGTGACGATATAATATAATCTTGTCTATCTATACCTTCTGTAATAATAACTTATAAATAAGTAATTCAAAAGATCATTTTAAGTGCAATATTTCAAGTTAACGTACCTACATCCTACACCAAAGATATAAATCGCCTCTTATCAATTGTTACTACCTAAAAAGATAGATAGAATATTATTTTTTTTAGATATTTACTTAATATAAAAAAGTTAGAGCACAATAAAATTACGATGATAACGATTGATCCTGTCAGACAATGCTAGAGATCAAAACACTAGTTCCCCTTTGGCAAAACAACATTATCTGTTGTAATTATTAAACACTTTTGATAAGGTTATACATATTAGTTGGATTTTTATTTCCCCGCGACTTTTTCCATGCAAGGAAAATACCGTTGTCCCGCACTCTGACAAAAATAAATTTAAATTTGGCGCCACACAACGTTCGAAATTATTGATAGTCTATGCTTTTCTTGATCAATGGGAGAAAAAAGCCATTGTAACACTTCTAAATATTTAGGATGATACATATTTTGGCATAGGGTTGTGAAATTATTTACCTAGGAAAAGTAGAGAATATTGACTGGCAAATTAGTAATGAGTAAACTGTCAAACGAAAATGAAATAGTTAAGAAAATTGTGATCCAAGTACTAAAAGGTACAAGAAATAAGCTAAAAAGCACTATTAGTTGAAATGAAACAGTGAAACTAGTGTTAATAGCGAATTTAATTCTTATAGTCACTCATACATGCATGCGGATTTTTTCGAATAGAAGAAGTATTTTTGTTTTTTCTGTGTAGTGATGTCTCCGTAGGAGCAGATCAGTTAAGGAATTGATTTTTTTAGTGGAAATGTCACCCTATAATAATAAGAACCGCAAGTTTATTATTTTCCTAGGAAAATGTCGACATAAAGTAATACAACACTTTATCTCTCGTTTAAAATCCAAAGAATGGTTATAATTTCCGTAAGGAATTTACAAAGTTGCGGATTTGGTTATTTTCCGATTATGTGAATGAAAGTTAACTGTGAGACAACGCAAAAAAAGTATATTTTGACGTTAGTTGAATATGCATGAGTGATGAAAAGGATTTAATTATAAGTTCAATTTATTTAATAAACCATACCATATTTTTTTTGTCAATGTAATTAAGTATATTCATAATTACATTACTCTATGTAGATAATTCTTACTAAGTTTCGGTTTGACAACGTTATTTTAAAATACGAAAAGTGGAGTATTTTTTTAGTACCAAATAAGTATATTAAAAAACTGTACGATTCTTCTGTCGTGGTACTATGAAATAATATAGTTGGAAATTAGAGTGCTTTGCTACCATGACAACTCTAAACATGGTTGGTACACGATAACTCTTATATCCATTTTTGATCCATAATGATGCTATAAGTCACAAGGATAGTCTAAAGTCTAATAGGAAACACTATCAAAGTTATTTCTTAATACATTTTTGTTAAAGTTTGGAACGGAAATAGCGATTTTTTTGTTTTAGTAAGTACCATAGACTAAATCGATAATAGTAGTGTAACCGCTGCGTTAGTCGTAGGCTGAATGTAGATACGACCTTTGTGCTTGAAAAATTAAAAACCTTTTCTAGTGCACATTAATCACAGCTTACTCCTCATTCTTTCTTTCCTTTATATCTTGGGAAAAATGGCTGATAATAAATTATATGAGATTTTGGGAGTTTCTAGAAGTGCTAGTGAATCTGAAATAAAAAGAGTAAGTATAATTTTTTAAGTTTCTACAATGAGCAGATCGCACATGTAATGTCATGTATTGGTTGCATGATTTTTGTCCATTGTTCTGATCATCGTCTTTTATCTAAAATCTCTAATTTTTTCGTTTCAGAGCTATCATAAGTTGGCAAAAGAATTCCATCCTGATAAAAATCCTGCTGCAGGAGATAAATTCAAAGAAATTAGCTATGCCTATGAAGTCTTGTCGGACTCGAAAAAGAGGCAAATTTACGACAAGTATGGTTTGAAAGGCTTGCAGGAGGGTGGCCAGGGTGGCGGATTCCCCCCTGATGATCTGTTTGGACACTTCTTCGGTGATATATTCGGTATGGGGGGCGGTAGCAGAGGTCGTGGTCCCGCTCGAGGTGAAGATACCATGCATCCCCTTAAAGTTTCTTTAGAGGATATGTACATGGGAAAAACTACCAAATTACAACTAAGTAAAAATGTGATTTGCGGGCCCTGTAAAGGTATTGGTGGAAAACCTGGGTCTGTCGTGACCTGTAAAGACTGTCATGGACAGGGTATCAAAGTGTCTTATCAGCAGATTGCACCACATATGACTCGTCAATTTCAGTCTCGTTGTCCGACTTGCCACGGCCAGGGTGAAACTATTAACGATAAAGATAAATGCCCAAAATGCAAAGGTAAGAAAGTGTTAAATGAAACCAAAATCTTGGAGGTACACATCGAGAAAGGAATGTGTGAAAACCAAAAGATTTTCTTTAGAGGAGAGGGTGATCAACAGCCTGACACTCAGCCTGGAGATGTGATTATTGTGCTGCAACAAAAGCCTCATGATATTTTCCAGAGGACTGGTGATGACCTGGTGATCAAACATGAAATTACACTAACTGAGGCATTGTGTGGTTTTCAATTTGTTATTAAGCATTTAGATGGCAGGGATTTACTTGTTAGACACACACCAGGAGAAGTCATCAAACCTGGAGACTTAAAAGGTATTCAAGGTGAAGGGATGCCTCAATTTAAAAATCCATTTGAGAAAGGTAATCTTTACATAAAGTTTGATGTTGTTTTCCCTGAAAATAACTTTGCTACAGAAGAGCAGTTGAAACAAATTGAAACTGTACTACCACCCCGCCCAGCATTTGTAATGCCTACTGGAGAAGACGTAGAAGAAGTTAATCTGATGGAATACACAGCAAGTGAACGTGGAAGGGGACGAGAGGAAGCTTATGCCAGTGATGATGAAGAACATATGCACACTGGGCCTGGAGTGCAGTGTGCCCACCAGTAGTTCAATTGTCCACATTAATTATGGATTTTACTCAAACCTCACACTATATAATTTTATCATAGGTTATTATATAAATTAAACTAAGTAGGTATACACTATACTGTTATACTTAGTTCACAGAATGCTAGAATTATTTGACTTTTGCGTGCAGTGTATTGACTTTGGAGTAACTATATTCCTCTGCCTTTTATTAAATTTGTTGCAGAAATAAAGTTGTTAGCAAAAGTCACAATGTTTGGTATTGTGGGTAATGTTTTATGTAGTGTAAATTGATGCAGTTAATTTTTCATTAAATTGTCTGTAGGCTGGTAAGATATCCAAAATAAATATAATTTGCAATTAATGTTCAGTTTAAAAAACAAACTGCCTGTGATACCTCATAGGTCTTATTGCTATTGGTGGTTTTAAAATTGTGTTGTTATTTTCATTAAGAGCTAGTTAATTTGAGTTGAGTTAGTTTGAGTACAAGCTGTCTCAACTGCGCTAGTTGGCTCAAATTCGGCACTAGAATAGTATTAATCCACTTATGGGTTATTGGATTCCATAATAATATGTATTATATGAAAAATAAAATTTAGTGATACCTTATAAATATATTTTAATTACTATGAACTTCAAACTAAAACATCAACAAATTGCTTAATAATGCATTCATACATTCTACACTAATTTTTAACTTCATTTAATTTCTATTTAAAGAAATAAAGCAAACCTTTTGAAATATGTATGGCTGATATTATTTCAATGCCAATAACATAACCTGTATGTAGTATGTAATTGGTATGTGAAATTAAAATCATGTTTCTAGCTTAGATATACAATAGTCACTAGACTACTTCTAGCAGACTTTTTAGATAGCTTATTTTTGTTCAAAAATTATTTAGAATTGTGTGGGAAAGGTTAGTAACTTCTGTATCATAAAATGTTGGTTTTAGTGAAATAAAGTTCAACATCATGTGAAGGTTTTGTAAAGGTTTTTATTTATAAATATAATTTTGTTTTATTTGGTTGGTTCTACAAAATATCTATCCTAATACTATTTTATTAATCTTTCACGGTAGCATCTCCTGTAAAAGAAAAGATTCAAATTATATACAGCAAAATTCTAAAAGTCAACAAACAATGTTCATGTAGCGTAGGCTGCAGCTGCGAATTTAAAATAATAACACTTCAAGTACCTAGATGTTCCTTGCGGAATTACGGGCGTTTGGAGCGAACTAATTCCACTAACTAGTTTAAAAGTCCTCCTCGGTACTTTCTCAGAGTTCTGTCTCTGTACCTACTCTAAATCTCATGCAAATTGATTAAGCTGTTTAGTGTTAAAGAGCATACTCACTGATGTTGCATTTAAGGGCTTCTTCACACGTACCACAGTCGCAAAGACGCCATCGACATTTTGTCGGTACCCCCACGCAACTGCAAAAAGCCGCTACGAAACTATTCCAGGCAGTCACAGCTTGACCACATTTTGTCGCTGCGACGTGGTGTGGTTGTGGTACATGTGAAGAAGCCATGACTAGATTTTGCCTACACCCTAGGACATTTTTGCATTGCATGGATTCTTTTTAGCATGTGATTTGTAGTCTTAATAAATATATTTGTATATGTTCATATACACACAATTGGAACACAATATTATTTAAGTACAGCAACTCTTGCTTAAATTATTTGCTGGGTAATAAAATATGGTAGAATCATGTCCTATACATATGACATACCTTCCTTCGATAACGATTCAATTGATTCACAGTACTTTTTGAAATCTTTCTTGCTCCTACAGAGTACATTTAAATTTATTTGGTTTAACCCCAATTCACGGAGCCTGTCAAGCCTCTGCTTTACAGTCTTCTGAGACGCTGATAACACTCTAGGCTTATTGGCTATTTCTTCCACATCAAAGCCCTCAGTAATAAGAAAATCCAGAAAATGTTTCACCTGCAAATAAACTAGAATTACATCAGTTAATAAGACAGTAACTGATTGCAATCAAAAGAATTGTAGTCTTAGTTCACCTTTGTCACTCGAATGGTTTGCAGTGCAGGTATTTTTAAACACATTTCTTGAACAGTGTCAACAGAGACATTAAGACGGTTAGCAAGATAAGTTTGTTTTGATACACTGTCTCCCAAAATGTCCTTTGTTTCTTGTGAAATAGCTAAAAATCTGAAACATTTTTAAACTATTTTGCATACACAGGACTCTATACTTAAAAAAAAAAAACATTATGTATACATTCTAGCAATATCCAAGACTAGCTTCTGCCAGCGGTTTCACCCGCATCCCGTGGGAACCTCGGCACGGACCCGGATAAAAAGTAGCCTATAGCCTTCCTCGATAAATGGGCTATCTAACACTGAAAGAATTTTTCAAATCGGACCAGTAGTTCCTGAGATTAGCGCGTTCAAACAAACAAACAAACTCTTTAGCTTTATAATATTAGTATAGAAGTATAGATTTACTCAATTCATGAATGCCTGAACATCATGAAATTTGTAATTCATGGCACCTAGACTTAGTTTAGGTTATTCTTTTTTAATCTACCCAGAAAAGGATTCCATGTTTCATGAAGTGACCAAATCTATACTAATATTATAAAGCTAGAGTTTGTTTGTTTGTTTGAACGCGCTAATCTCAGGAACTACTGGTCCGATTTGAAAATTTCTTTCAGTCTTAGATAGTCCATTTATCGAGGAAGGCTATAGGCTACTTTTTATTCTGGTACGGGAAGTAGTTCCCACGGGATGCGGGTGAAACCGCTGGCAGAAGCTAGTCTATTATATGGCTACAACATATACATAGTAGAAATATATAGCCACACCTATTCATTATATCTTCAGAACATCTCACCATCCATGGATATAGATTTTCTACACCCATACCTTTTACCCTTAGAAGTCTTTCACGAATTGTTTCATGGTGATACTTCAAAACCCACAAGTCCCTCATTATTCGATCAGCAGCAACATTCATTTCTGAAAATTATAAAAAAAATATTTTATCTTATTTAAACGTATTTTTATGTTATAATCACATACTTATTCTTACCAGAGAGAACAAAGAATGTTTCAGGCTGTGCAAAATGCCTTTTTTTTTATTATTTTTGACTTCTAATTTTATTGACAGAAGCTTGTTTATATTAATAAATTTATCACACAATATATCACACAATTTATATTAATAAATTACTACTATACACAGGAAGTTTTATTATGTGTAAAATGTAAAAATAATTGTTTGTGTTCAATAACTAAGTACTAACAATTTAAAAACTGATTTTTGGACAAAAAAAATCTACTTTCAAAGACCATAAAATGACTAACCTTTTCTTACCTAGTAATACATCTAATGCTTTCTCAATCCAATCAAATGATAAGCTATAAATGAAAGTCCTCTTAACAAGCTTTTCTCTTAGCATTGACGGCGGTACCTGGCAAAAGCACATAAATTTAGTCTAACCTAATACTGTTAGAAAATTGAACCTTATTAGTGATATTAATGTTTTTTATGACAATATTTCGAAATGTATCTTTCTGATTAATCAGGTTCATAAACTGGCCGCAAACTACTTAACACGGATGCATAGGATTGATAGAAGATTATTGATTAAAACTAGGCCACAGTTAAGGCCTATTTTCCTCCATGTGCAGGAATAGTTCTCTTTGGATGTGAGTGATACCACAGGGAAGGGAGAGTATTTCAAACTATATATAAACTATAACTATATATATATATATAACTATTTAGTTTATATAAACTATATATAAACTAAATATTCAACCTCTCATATAATGGCACAGTACATATATAAGATGATATTATCTTTAATGGATAGTATTACCAGTCTTACCTTAAGACGTGATGAAATGTAATAAAGTCTATTTTGACAAAATCCTTTTTTTACATCCTCTTTTGTAGTGTTGTGTATGTGCACCAATGTTCTTAGTGGTAATTTATAAAAGGGTAAAGCATCCTCTGGTGATTGCAAGTTGAGATCTAAGACTATTCTTGCTTTGGCTGAATCAAAATCTAAAACGCAATGTATATAATATTATAAGAGTACTCAACAGCACGCCTATGCATATAGGTACTTTTTAAGACTAAAGTATTTACCACTTTTCACCTTTGTCCTCGTTCTACCTTTATATGATGTAGTTGACACCGCAATAGTTCTTATATAAATATTACATGGTGATGGTGATATTTTTAATAAACTTTTCCATGTTGTGGGAGAAGTGAGCTTGTGGATATTACTCGTTAGATTATTAGGACTTAATGATAACACAGAAAATAATGATCTTAAAATCATTGTCGACAGAATTTTAAGCGGAACATTAGTTTATAATTTTATTTTTGGATGAACTTTCTAGGATAATAAAGTATCGAATGCTGGAAGAGTATAAAACAAAATACGTGCCGAGGAAACTGAACAAATTATCATCCATCAACACATTAGCTCAGCCGAAAACCAAGAATTCTATCTGTCTGTCAGTCAGTGTCAGTCACTGTCAGTCGAACGAATAGACTCGAAAACAGTCATTCTCTTTTTTTTCATGACTATGCCTTACATAGAAAGTCTTTGAGCATGAAATGAATCGTTGTTTCCATACATTTTTATCGGTTAACTCACTCACGTTGGAATTAAGTTCTGAATTTCCTAGAATTTATTGTCCAACCATGGGCATGGATTAAAATCCATTTTTTTCTGACATACAATATGTATTAGATATATTACGGTCAAAATCAATATGTTTTCACTGTTTTTACATTAAAGACAGGGTAAAAAGTTAAGAAACTTGTGTAGGTATACACATACATACATTAAAAACTTTGGCGTTTAAAATATTGATAGGACAGCCAGGTAAAATTAGGAAGGGGAGGTATGAGGGGCCTGCCGTAAGGCGGGCAATCGCCGGTGGGGGACTGGATGCCATAGATTCCCAGACCCCCTCCACTCCGGCGAGGTCGGAGTGCCGCTGGGCCTTTTTAGTTGGTAAACCGGAAACGACTTTACCGGGAAGTCCCACATACCCCTCTCTCGGGAAGGGGATGCGTAATAGCATTTTTAGCCCAGCGACAACAAAAAAAAGGTAAAATTACGAAAACATTATTATTAAAAAATACCATTTATTTTCCAGAATCTACTATAAAAATATTGTGCAATTAAAATTTTAGTCAATAAAGACAATATCGTAATATTGCGCAATTTAATTGATCGTCAAGGAAGTGGCTATCGTCGCTTACTTCGTCGAGGTGAATGACGGCGGTGGTGGTTATCATCATCATCACTGTATCTAGACCTTCGGCGTCTTTTATCACTTGTAGTTGTAATACTACTATTTCTTTCAGAGCGACTTGAATTAATTCTTTTGTGAACCTCCGTTTCCGGAGATTCTGACCACCGCCACGATCGCACTGATGATCGGGAAGATCTAAAAATAATTTTACACGTTATGGTAAAATAAAACATTGATTTTAAATGAAAATATCAGTCACATCAGATACATAATTGTATTTACTATTGCTGCCTTATCTGGATACTTAATTGTTTAAGAGCTATATATATATTTTTTTTGGTGGGAAATCATTCAAATAACTCCTGTCGTTATGAGCGTGAGCACGCTGCGCAGCGTATTCCTAACTAGAACCCATCATATTCTATCTAGTGCCCTTTATGTATTCTATTGACTACTAATTCTTTCGAACAATCCCGGAGCACAAGCTGGCTTCGGCGCCACTGAGTTTTGCTTGCTCTCCTTGAGGAACACATGTAACTGACGTCTTTAGACTGAAGGACGGTGAGCCACGGAAAAGTCACCACCTACAGACTACGGTGGACGGGAGCAGTCTCTCGACACCTGGCACCTGTGAAATCGCGCCAGGCCATGCGCTTGAACCAAATATATTATTTTCACTAACCTTGACTTGTCTGTTACATCATTATTGTAACCATTGAACAAATTATTTGGATTTCTGAAAACATGTAAGAAATTACATGCACGTCCTTTTGGACAGCGCCTTCGTAACTGGAGACCTGTAATATAAGACATAATTAATATGTACAAAATTGTTATTAAGTCTCGAAAAATAGGAAATTGTGAACAATAAGTAATAACTCCATTTGGTCAACATATTACTTACCACATACTGCATTTTTCCATGAACTTATGAGGCAGAACTGTAAGGAAAGTTGTCTGCCACCATACCAGCGAGTGTGTAGAGATCGGTATGCCGCCACAGCAGATCGCAACTCAGCAAATTCTACATAAGTGTTTCCTCGAAGATGCTTTTCGTAGTTATTACATACCTGCAGCCAGATGAATTCATAGGCGTTATTTTTAAAAAAATCTTGCTTTCTATTATTACGAGTACAAATAATTCATGCACATCATAGAATAATCTATGAATTTGGGGGTGAATTTTAATTTCTATAGAAATGCTCTAATGATTAAAAAAATCATCTATTGAGATTATCTATCACCCACTGAAGGAATAAAAAAAATACAAACCTCTTTTATTCAAAATTATTTATCCAGCCTAAGGTATGGTAAAAATCTGAAGATAATTTGAGTAGCAAAAGTTAAAATAATAAATAATTGTTAAGACGGTTATTATTACTAGCTGTATCTAGCAGTTTCAACATTATTCTGGGAGAAAACCTTTAATCACCAAGAGCTGTATGTCAACTATCTACATTGACATTGATGATTGGACAATGCTCATGAAGTATGAGAAAAAAACCCAGGCCCGGCGCAAAAGAAATGTAACTCAAAATATAGGTAAAAATAAGTAATTCAATATTACATAGGGGGCATTATCGAAATCAGTGGCTATATGTGTGAAATTGCTGTTCGAATTTTAACATCTGCGGTACATTGCTACTCGAGATTTTAGAGGTAACATAATGTATTAGTAAAAGGAACAGCAAACAGATACAGTTGTGGTTTAAGAGTGTACATAATGACATGTTTAGGGCAACTTCTCCACTATTCTACTTACTTTTACAAGATAATAGGATGATAGAACTAAAACACGATATGAATGTACTTTTCATTTTAATAATAACTTCTAAAAGTCATCGATTCTTTATTTCTAACACGACATGATCCAAAAATGTTGCGGTATGGGCGAACTGTTCCTCATGTCTAGCCCACCCTAAGTAATGTAAATGAGGCGATGACGTGGGCGCTGCAGCCCAATGTCCTCCACCCATGAATACAGGAGCAGTAATATCCTGATATGCCATTCCTGCCATTTTCCCTCGTATAAAGAATTTAGGTGTAAAGGAACACTGCTAAAGTGAAGTTAACCCGGTTTGGACAAGGCTTGCGTCGCATTCGCTGCCGGCTGTCGTGTCCTGCATGGTCGGCAGCGAAGAAGGGTGGAACGCCGTCGCCTCCTTTTGTGAGGATGTGATGGTTTTAAAGGAGGCGGCGGAAAGGGAGAGAAACTGCTTCCTCTCTCCCCGCCCGCAGCAGACGTGGTGGGCGTCGCAGGGTGGCTGATCTCCGGCCACCATAGGGCGCGGCCTGCGGGCGACAGACTAGGGGCGTCTGTCGTCCGATCAGAAACAGGCCTCGAGACGGTGGCGTTGTGTTGCGCGCGCCTCTCTTAGTGGAGTTTGCTGTGGCCGCTGGGTGACGGCCACAGAGGTTGACGGGGCCCGCCTTTGAACATCTGGCGGGCTTACTTGCCATATTACTTGTTTGTTATATCAGATAGCACTTTAATTAAACTATAAGCCCCAGCTGCTCATGTTACCCCTTTAAAAATCAAATAGCAATTTCACACATATAGCCATTGATTTCGATGATGCCTCCTATGCAGTATTTCATTACTTATTATTACCTATAATTTGAGTTACTTTTCGTTTGCGCCGGGCTTGGGTTTTTTTTGAGCATTGTCCTTTGATTAAATTGTTTGATAAAGGAGTTTTTGTCGTTTTACCACATGCTTTAAAAAAACATAATTATTCATGTAACTTTATTACCATGTTTGAATTACCCACCTTAAACTGTATAATTCTACCAAATTTTTCAAATTCAGATAGAACATCATAGAAAAATTCTTTGAACTCTTTGTATGTGTCATTGTCCTCATATTCAAGCATAATATCTGTGTCATATTCATTGAGATTTGCATTACTAAGCCCAAAATGAACATAAAAATTTGTACCTAATAAGACCTAAAAAAAAGTATTTGTCAATAGTTTACAATTGTATTAGCAAGATTACTCCTGGAAAAAATCATAGTCAAGTGTCATGTAATGGATGCATGAAAAGGATATACTTTGCTAATGCCTGGGTATTGATGATTTCTAGAGCACTGATCCCCAAATCTGCAACATGCTGTTTTGGAGAAAAATGGACATAATGCAGCATCAGGTCTTGTCTCATGCATAACTTTCAATTCAGCTGGAGGTTCATCTGAGTCTCCACACAAGAATTTGTCTAAATTGTTCATGAAAATGTCCTGTTTTCTTTTCAATTCCTCTTTTGCAGCTGCAATCCTTTCTTCTTCAATTTGTTTCTGTTTTTGCTCTAATTCCCATTCCTAAAAAAAATTGGTTGTTTGTAAAGTAGGTTTACGATCGAGATGTTTACGTGATAATGTCTTATTGGTAGGGCATGCAATTTCGGTAAAATAAAAATTACCGGTAAAAATTCGGTAATTAAAATATTTTTACCGGTAAACCGGTAAAACGGTAATTTTTGTATTTTTTTTAATGTGATATTATATTAATAAGATTGGGTAGTCTAAAAGCAAAAAATAATTAAAAATACAAGGTATAAGGTGGTAAACATTTTTTGTGACGTGGGCCGTAACAAAAGACATGTCAGTACCATCCGTACGCGATGTCGTCGACAAAATGCAAGAGAAACAGCTGCGATGGTTCGGCCATGTGAAAAGGAGACCACCTGAGTACATCGGCAATGTTGTGTACTCAAACTCAATATACCCGGTCAAAGGCGCAGAGGCAGACCGAAACGGTGGTGGTTGAGTGTCGTAATGAATGACATGAAAATCTAAGAACTCGAAGAGGAAGATGTCCTGGATAGATTGAAGTAGAAGAAGAAGAAGATACGGAAAGCGGACTCCGTCACAAGACGGGATAAACGCTAAGAATTACCGTGAAGTAAAAGCCCTTTTTTATGGTAAATCGTAGGCATTTTATGGACCAGGGTCGCGGTAACTCTTTCGAACAATCCCGCAGCCCGGGCAGGCTTTGGCCCTGCGCGTGGAACAACTCGGACCGCCGTCACGGGTCTGTTGTCTATGCAGACGGAGGAACGACGAGCCACCCGAACTCACCGTCCACAGACCAACGCCTGCGGTGGCCGGGAGTCGTCTCTCGACACTCGGCGCCCGTGGTGTCTTCCTGGTCCACTACAGCGGCTGGGATGAGAGGTGCGAACTCGCAGGCGCTCCACCGTCTCCTTCTCGAGCATGACTGCTTCGCAGAAGGAGGCGACGGCTTCCCATTCCCTCTCGCTCCGGACCATGGCTTGAACCAGGGCCGGACGCGAGAGGTCGCCGCTGCCTATTGGCTCGACGACGACACGGTGGTACCCTTCCCAGGCAGTGCATACCTAGACTGTGTGCTCCACCGTGTCCTCACTGCTGTCCGCATGGTAGTGAAGTAAAAGCCCTTGCTCAGTAAGGTCATAGAGTAGGTAAAATAAGCATAGGCTACATTTTTACCTAATAGGAGCTTTAGGAGGAAATTTAGAATAACCGAATGAATAAAATTTGTTTAGATATTATAAATTAAGATGAGAATGAAGATTTGTATCTAACCTATAGTTAAGGAGCCACATAAGTTTACTTTCCTAAAAAACAGCAACTTTAACACGCTTACAATATGTAATGTATTCAATATTACATTATGTTCAGGCTACATAATGAAGATTTGACGTTAAATGAACAATTGCTATATATTATCACAAATACGTAAAAACCGGTAATTTACCGGTTACATATTATTTTTACCGGTAAATTAAAGATCGCGAAAATGGGCGGTTTTACCGGTAAAACCGAAACCGGTAAACCGGTATTGCATGCCCTACTTATTGGTGATAGAAGTTTTTGGGAAGTAAGGAATTAATGAAGATAACAATTTTTTCAAATTTTAAATTACAT
Source organism: Helicoverpa assulta (assembly GCA_963856015.1). Lineage (NCBI taxonomy): Eukaryota > Metazoa > Arthropoda > Insecta > Lepidoptera > Noctuidae > Helicoverpa > Helicoverpa assulta. Next base: position 6,351,633 of record CAWLCW010000008.1, read on the forward strand.
CTATCGTTTTATTCACACTTTTGATGATAAATTTCGGGTGTAAAATGACAAGTTTACTTATTCAACTATGATATACATTTTTCTTCATACATACATTCATACAAACATACTTTTATACATTTATCCGCATGAGAAAATCTCCATTCGTTTGTATGCCGCTAGAGTGAGAGAGACGGAAGATCGGTCCACTCACTCGAATGCTATGCCACCCTCCGCTCGTGAGGATTCCGCGTGACAAGTTTCACGGAATGACTGGCAGCGCTCGAGATGAGACGGGAGATCGGTCCGTCTCTCTCTCGTTATACCTGCGATCGCGCACGTGAGGTTTTGGTGTGACACAAATTTCTGAACATGTCACCCGACTAAAACGATTTTAAAGACGTTATCACGTCAAAAACTTTTTTTATTTTTTTTTTTAAACTTGGCTAGTCGCTATATAAAAAAAAACTTATATACCTACTAAGAATACTTATTAGTAGCAGCAGACTGGCTATTATAAACCTGCTGTATGTCAGAGCACAGATATGCACAAGACAAACAAGCGGTTAAACAACATTTTGTTTCTAATAAATTTAAAGTAGTAAAATGAAAGAGTCTGACCAGTTTAAGTTTAGCTTCCTGTTCTAGGCGTTTTTGTTTATGCCTTTCCCTTTCTTCCAAAAGTCTTTTCCACCGTGTATTTGCAATAAGTTCAGCCCTCATCCATTTTTCATTTTCCTCGTCATTCTGTTTAGTAATCTGTTCAAGTAGTAATTCAAGCTCAAGTTCTTGTTGTTTCATGTAAAAGTCGGAGTGCATTACTTTATCTGAAGAAAAACAAAATAGTATGAAAGTTTACTTTAAAAAAAGTAGTGAACCCGCAATGTACTTATATTTATTTATTTATTTAAACATACACACTATCATTACAGCTTAACTTAACCAATACGATAGTGGTGTCTACAGTTATTATCTATATGTTTAAAGGTGTCTTGGATTAGGTTTGGATTTAGCAAATTGACACAGAAAAGTTAAAAATGTCAATGTATGCCATGATTTATTGTCTCCATTTTCTGTTCTTTTAATCTTAAATAATAGATACAAACAAAGAACAGCTTACCTCTTTCTTTAGCTCGAATAGTACGGATTCGTTTTCTTCTTTCCCTTTTTGCAATTTTTCTCCATTCTGCGTGCCTGGAAATTAACGGAAAATGGAATACAATGCACGTACACCCCAAAGACGACCCACTGACCCGTATTACTAGAGTATTAATGCACGTTAAATATTGCTCCTTACCTTCCCATATTTATACAGAAGTTGGTCATAACAAGTGTTAGGTATATAGTTAATGTTGAACCTGCAATACATGTAACATGCTTACAAAACAGGATTAGAGAGTAATTTTGTTTTAAGAATGCAAGTGTGCTGTTCTACGTTGATAAATCTTGTGTTTTAGTAAACTTAACAAATACTCAGGTTTTCTTCAATATTTTTATTTGTCTCCTTCAGTTTTGTTTTGGCACTTTTGCCCCTTTTGCCAGACCGGGCGGCCAGGCCAGACGATGTTTGCATATCTGATTGACAAATGACATGACAATGACATGACAATGACAATATTGTCAAAAAAACCAGTATTGCTAGTTGAAATTTAATTTAGAAATAAGTTTTAGTAAAGCGGCCCCTGAGACCTATAATGGCATTGTGTAATATTACAATAAAATATTGTGCAATTAAATTATTAGTCGCTATAATCATATCATGCAATCTTAATAAACTACATTTCGAAATCCTCGTGTCTTTGGATACAATATTCTAAGCTTAATAACTAAAATGTCATGTTCATGACACATGTCTACCTACATATGCGGGTAGTTAAAGAATACACAGTGTATGTAATTAATTTCTCTGGACAACATGGAAAGTAATATTCACAAGATTAAAAATTTGATTATTTGTAAAAAAGAAGAGGAATTCCTTGAAATATTACAATCTGGTTTAGACCCTAATTTCGAAGGGGGGTGGCCAATCAGGCTAGCAGCTCGGTACGGCTGTCCTACCATAGTCGAAACATTACTTCAATTTGGAGCAAATCCTCATCTTTTAAGTGAATCTGGTGAGTTATTAAAAATCTCTAGTTCTGTTAACTATACATATGTGAAAAACAAAAGAGATATTTGAAATTCGACACGTTGGTACTATGGGACTCCTTTTCAAAAAAGAATAATAAAAAACTTCGTTTTACAAGTCAATATGAAAATTACAGGTGCTTCAACTTTACAATTAGCGGTATATTCAGGTGAATTTTGGGACACGGATAAATGGAAATCGTTACTGTCTTGTTGTGATTCTTCTCAACTTGCTGATGGTGCAGCCGTAGCTATTATTTTCAATAACGTTGCGGCATTGAAAAATATTTTATCTACTGGAAGATGTAACACAAACATTCCTACAACTCTAACAGGTATTATTTTATATGTGACCTGGGGCCCGATTTTCCTAAGTTAATAATGTCAAAATTGAATAGAAATCGAATGGCAATATGATCGCAATAGCAGGGGCCCGATTCTCCTAATTTTACTTAAGCGACATACGATTCACGTTCGACTCGGTTCGACTGAGATCCAATCCCGACTCGATTACGATTGAAGCGTATGTGGCATTCCGCTATTTTTTCTTTGAAATAAACGTTTTTATCCTTTTCTGTCATTCAATAATGAATCATTTTGTCTGCAAATGATTTACGATAGCAAAATGAATGTAGATCAAACTACCGTATCTATAGACCAAAATCACCAAAATAGCAGACCAATCGCAAACCAATCGAATGCCGTTGGAATACGATTGGTCTTATATTAGTAGCAGACTGCCCGATATGGTTAAAACTGCTATTGCGATCATATTGCGACTCGATTTCTATTCGATTTTGACATTATTAACTTAGGAGAATCGGGCCCCAGTTTTAACCATATCGGGCAGTCTGCTCCTAATATAAGACCAATCGTATGCCAACGACATTCGATTGGTTTGCGATTGGTCTGCTATTTTGGTGATTTTGGTTTATACCATAGTTTGCTCAACAATCATATTGCAATCGTTAATCATTTGCAGACAAAATGATTCATTATTGAATGACAGAATAGGATAAAAACGTTTACCTCAAAGAAAAAATAGCGGAATGCCACATACGCTTCAATCGTAATCGAGTCGTGATTGGATCGCAGTCGAATGTGAATCGTATGTCGCTTAAGTAAAATTAGGAGAATCGGGCCCCTGAATGTCCTAACTTTAACAATAGCAAGTTAATGTATGTAGAGGTATGTAGGTACTTATAAAATATGAATTGAATGTTTCAGGTAAAACTGTAGAACTCTTAGCAAAAGGCTTCAAATTAACACAGTTGCTGAGTATTCCAACGATACAAAATCAAAATGACCATGATGAAACTACAATTTCACCCAGAATATCACGACAACATCGAGAGGTAACACATGTACCTACCTATTTTGCTTATTAATAAAAATAATCAAATACAAACCACACATTACGAAATTACAGATTTAAGTCCTGTATTTGTTTTACTCATCCCACTGTAATAAATAGTCATTTTATGTGAAATTTTACAGGAGTCTGCAGTCCTGTCTCCATATCATACACATAGAAATTTATCACCGTCAGTAGCCAGATTTTTTCATCAAACAGCAAGTCAGTCATCTTTGTCACCGTCAAGAGTAGGAACATTGCTTCCATCATCATCGCCTAGAACTGACGTTAATTGAAGCTTATTATCATAATGATTTAGAAGTAGATAACGTATCAAACACCAAAATTCGTATATTGTATTACTAAAACTAGAGATATTATCCGAGCGAGCTAAAAGCCCCGAACGAATCCAATCCTATCATAAATACATCACAGACGTTCAATTAAATTTCGCAATATTACAATAAAACTAAATCTCCAACATTATCTCTAAACGGTTGATTAATTTGCAAAATTCGTAATATTACAGTTTTTGATTTCTGTGGTTTTTTAGGGCTATTTTCCGCCGACTTAGAATTAGTTAGATTCGTCTCGTTTAGCTCGCTCGGCTCGAGTCGAGTACCTGTCTTATATGTGTAAATATCGAACTGCATCTCGCTTATTAGGTACCGTAAACAGATATCTTGGAATGAAGAGTTGTCGAATATATAAGATTACATTTGATACAATTTGACGTGGAATTGCAATTTGTGCATTCGTGATGCTATTGAAACTGACTTTTCCCCTGAATTTCTTTATTTATACTTACCTATTTTTATAATTTTATCAAAATTGTACCTACCTACTTGCTTCTTGCTTGTGATCGTGATCTAACTTTTTATAATTTGATTAATTATAATTTGAATACCAACTGCTTATTTTTAAGAAGACAATGACTAATCAAAATATTATTTCGAATTATTCAATTTATTAATAAAGACATTTAATTAATATAATTTGCTTTTTATTGCAAAAAAGTATCAGAACGTAATAATTAGGGTTGCTGGTTCATTTCTGACTTCTTGAATATTGAGTAGGTGTGCAGAGGCTTACAGGTTGTGTTTCTAGAAGACAATCTTTTGGAGCCTAAAAGCAAAACACTCAATTTAAAGTTTTTTTATTACAAGCATTAGGATTTTTAAGCTAAAATCTAAGATCTGAATAACATAGCTACGTTGATCAGTCGTACTATAGCTACGTTGATCAGTCGGACATGAGCTCAGAACTGTACCTAATAACGTAGTAATCTTGGGTAAGTTTCGGCCCATATAAATTGATACTCACAAGAGATTTACTGTCTTCTGGCTGTAAATCTTCAAGTTTAAATATCAGTTTCGTACCGAGAACATTGGCCATCTTGCTTATAAGACAAGTTACAAATCTTGATATTATTAGTTTCTGGGGACATAGGTGATTTTTTATACAACGTTAGTAACAATCTTCTCATATTTTTAATCTGCTATACGGTGTTACTTAACTGCAATTTAAAGACGCACAGGCATAGATTAGGTAGGTACTTACTTCTATCGGCTGTGATGTCGGTATAACAACAGGAAAATTTCTCAAAACACATTGTTTTGGATAAAGCAAAGGTTCTCCGCGCCAAAATTGGATCGAGTAGTAAGCAGATTCATTTTCGGGTAGTCGATATCCATGCTGTCAACAGAACAAAGCTGTTAATAAATTCAGTGGAGTTTACCTTACGCATCCCCGAGGTAACTACATTCTAAAGCTAGTAAAAAAATATTATTTCCCAACTTACTATATTTTTCCAGTGACGACGCAAATTTTTATAGGATTTGAATTTTGACCCTTGAGGAAAATCCTTATAACTATCTTCGACAATAGCCTTGTTCAAGCTGGAACAGACAAATATATACCTATAAGATCGCCCATACATACAGTTTCTTTTTGGGTCGCTTCCGCCGAAATCAGGATCTCATAGTTTAAGCCTAGAGCGTTTTGGTGAAGTGTGAAGAAAAAGTCTAATTTGAGGAGTTCTGCTGGAAGAAACCCACAGAGAAGAGGGAAGTCATCACGTATATGATTACCACCAACCAAACAAAAGGTTAAGTAGGCAGGTGTAGGTTCCTAAGCACATAATTAACTTTCAAGACTAAGATTACCTTGGCAGTACCCTTATCCATTCCCCGGGCAGAAATTCTTCTTCAGTTAACATTAAGTTAATTTTAACGGCATTAACTTCAATAACGGTGAAGGTATCTGAAAGTAGAAAATGTTCACTTACGTAAGTTTGTAGGTAGGATCTAATAGGTTTATTTTATGAAATCGAAGACTTAATTACCGTTAACGACAATATAATATTTAACTGCTTCTTGCGGTCCCCTTGTAACCAGAAAATCTCTATTATTTATGAGGTAATTATCTTGCAATGTATTCCACACAGGGGCAATTCTAGCAGTCATGGTGTAATAAAAACATTTTTGGTATGTCTCTGGAGTAGCCGATCTTATGCCACCATTCTATAAAAAGGTAGGTACATGAACTTGCAAAAATTACAATTCCGGTTAATATATTTAGCATTTCTGCACTTAATGGTGTCAATTAATTGAAGTAGGTATACTTATGGCGCTGACAGCACCCAAATTGGCTTGTCTCAAACAATTTGTTGGCCAAATCTAAACAGTTTTTGACGGTGAAAAAAATATATATTAATCTTGAACGTATTTCTGAGAACCCTATTATTTATTTATTTAAACTTTATGCAACAAAAACCAGTCAACCTCACGTTCTCGAAAAGTTTTCTCGATACCTACAAAAAAATTTAAAACATACCTCTAAAATGATCTACCTACAAAAATATATGTACCTTATAGTTATCGGCACGGATATTGAGCTCTCGGCGGAAGAGTGGGGATCGCTTTGCGCACTGTACTCATAAGGCAATAAGCCAATTAATCGCTTCTGCGCAGGTGAAGGTCAGGGCTCAATATCCGTGCCGATAACTATACTTATCAACGTACATTGATAAAAATAACATTAACGAGTCCATATGTAAATACAGAACTTGGTTGATTTTTATTTTTGACTCAACTCATTTTAAAGCTATTAATTTATGTTATGTTACGACATATGCAACAAGTTTAGTTTTACTTTAATTTTAATAAGAAGTGTTTTTTTTGTTTTATATAATTTTCTAGTTTTAAATTCTATAATTATTTAGCGTAGGTATGTTGGTTAACCTGTAATTGGCGACTGTGTAAGTCCTAGTAATAACAGAAATTGTTCTCTAGGCTTTATCTACACAGAAGCTGTTGGTAAACCCTTTAATAAATAAATAAACGTCCCTTTCGGACGTATTTTGTTTTGGGTGATGTCAGCCTCTTAAAATAGAGGGAATGTTATAGGTACCACTAGATAAGTGTGACATGCGTCGATTTATTCGAATTTTCTGCAAACAAAATAAACATACGACCGAAAGGTTGCGAATTCCATATGTAATTCGCTGACCTGTGCGCTACGCGACGTGTTCGTTGCGCACCCGAAAGTACGACAAGCACTTTGCCGCTATACACACAAGCTCGGGAGCGCTTGCAGTTATGTATATGTATGTTCAGTGGCTGAATTATACAAAAAAACTAGTGTGCATGTACAGTACCGTACCGGGAAGAAAAGATCTGTCGTTTTCCATATTGATTCGTTCAACGTATTGCTAGCATATTTTTTGTTTAACGACGCCAAAAATCACCAAATGACCCCTCCCGCTGTGGGTCAGTAGCGGTAAGGGAGTGTCAGACTTTTACTGACTGAAAAACCGTCGTGTTCCGTCGTAGGCTTTTTATGCACCAGGGCCACGGTAACTCTTTCGAACAATCCCGCAGCCCCGGCAGGCCTTGGCCCTGCTGGGCCCCGCTGGGCTTGCTGACATCTCCTTGAGGAGTGCGTGCACATTACACGTCTTACCTACTTACATTACCTTTTATTACGAGTTATATTTCTGGCAGTTCAGGGGGCCCGATTCTACTAAGTTCATAATGTCAAAATTGAATCGCAATAGCAGTTTTAACCTTAGCGGGTAGTCTGTAATTTCTATTCAATTTTGACATTATTACTTTAGAGAGTCGGGCCCCTGTACGGTAGTTAGTAAATCATTTGCAGACAAAATGATTCATTATTGAATGATAGAAAAGGATAAAAACGTTTATTTCAAAGAAAAACTAGCGGAATGCCACATACGCTTCAATCGTAATTGAGTCGTGATTGGATCTCAGTCGGATGTGAATCGTATGTCGTGGCCACAAAGGGCCATTGCACAGCGGGTGGCGAGGGGCTACCGCACGGTGAGCTTCGCGGCGGCGTGCGTTCTGGCGGGAACCCCTCCCTGGGAGCTCGAGGCATGGGTGCTCGCCAGAGTGTACGACTGGACGGTGGCGCAGAAGGCGCTAAACCGGCGCCCAGACCCGATAGAAAAGGAAGAGGTGCGTGAGGAGGCAAGGGAGGCAATAACTCTGCACTGGGCCGAAGACCTTGCCTCGGCAACGTACGGGCGCTGGACGCTGGATGCCGTCGGGCCTGTCCTGAACGGATGGCTCGATCGGCGACATGGGTGCCTTTCGATGCGTCTGGTGCAGGTGCTGTCCGGGCATGGCTGCTTCGGATCGTACCTGCACCGGATTGGGAGGGAGGAGACTCCACAGTGTCACCACTGCGAAGCCACGGTGGATACGGCAGAGCACACACTTCAGGTGTGCCCATCGTGGGCTGAACCCCGCCGCGCCTTGATGGCAGTGGTCGGGAACGACCTCTCGCTTCCCAGCGTGATTGCCGCCATGCTAGGAAGTGAGGAGGCATGGGAAGCGGTAGCCTCCTTCTGTGAGGACATCATGTCACAGAAGGAAGCGGCGGAGCGCATGCGGGAGAACGACCCTCTCGCGGTGCCGCTCCGCAGACGAAGAAGGGGCAGAAGACGAAAAACACGACGTCCGTCCTCATCCGCCCCGGGAGGCGATCAGCGGGCGACAGGCGCGGGGGCGCCACCGCCTGCAGCACAAGGATCAAACCCTGCGCTCCGGCCATTATAAAGACCCTTCCCCACTAGGGGAAGGTATGAGGGGCCTGCCGTAAGGCGGGCAATCGCCGGTGGGGGACTGGACGCCATAGATTCCCAAACCCCCTCCACTCAGGCGAGGTCGGAGTGCCGCTGGGCCTTTTTAGTGGGTATATCGGAAACGATTTAACCGGGGAGTCCCACATACCCCTCTCCCGTCCCCCGACGGGAAGGGGATGCGTAATAGCACTTTTAGCCCAGCGACAACAAAAAAAAAAAAGTCACGCCACTGCGTATGTCGCATATGTATTAGCAGAATCGAGCCCCTGGCTGTCAACCCTCAAAATCTCGATTTTAGTAATCCCTATAGGTATAAAAATGTTAGCGGTATGTTGGCTTAATTGATTCTTGTAGAAAGTTGCATGTAAGTAGTGCAAGCGAAAATGTACTCTAAGGAGACGTCTAACCTTTTCATTCTGCCACTTTACTTACACAAGTACCTACTTATGGCTCACCGGTTAACCTGCAGTAAAACGTCACCCAACTTGAAAGTAAAAATTTAAAAAAATGACTTACCTGAATTAGCGAAAACTTTACGAATAACGAAATTAATTTATCGTAATCGTCCCCTGCCTTATTAAAAATTATATGAACTTGTTTAACATCATTCTTGTCAGGACAAGCCAATATTGATGAATTGGAGAAGATGATCATTCTGTAAAAGATCGGGTTATAAAAATTGCCATAATATTGTAAAGTGCACCGTAATTTCACAAAATAATTCAGGCTTATTGCAAGACCTGCATTTCAGTATTTTCCAATGGTAATCCGATGGTGCGGATGTATCATGCTTGTCTTTTATGTTTGCGATAGCTATGACGTAACCCAGTTCATTTAAATCAGGATTTACTATGTTTATTTTCATTTTAACGATTTGATGTCGGTTCTACGAATAAGCGAACTGGTATCTGCTGAAATTACTATTGTCTCTTCACTCTCACTAACACAACGTACGAACAGATTGAACAGAATGGTAAGGCGATTTTAAAACAGCAATTAAATAATTTTTTAGCCGTCTATCATATAAAAAGGCGCGAAAATTGAATGAAATGTAATCTTTTTTTATTTATGGCAAAACGTTTTTTTTTTTTCACGATTGCTAATCTATCGACTATTGTTTTTATCATGTTTTTATCTATGGTTATCACACTGGCAGATTTTCCTCGCGTTGCAAAACTAGGCGGATACGAGCGACTAAAACATTCCGAGATACCTAATGTACCGGTAGTTTTAATGAGCACTGTCGCTCGGGAAAACCGAGCGTAAATACGCTGGTTTGAAAGAGCTGTGGAATAAGATTTTTATATGTTTTTTTATCCAGTGCAGGAAGTTGTTCCATCGACGTGGGACGTGGGAGGTAACACGGAGAATAGCTAGTGTACTTAGTAATAAAATTCATATTTAGATTAGGATTTTAATCAAAATAAAATAATTGTTAGACATAGAGAACATTATCGATAAATATTTTACAAAACTCATGTACACGTTCTTGGTAGTGAACATTCATTCAAATACCCACATGTTTTACAACTAATTTTAAAAATTAACTCAATCACAGTCTTTGATTCAGTCATCAGTAGTAGTATGGGGTCAGACAATTTTGTCTAATAATTCAATACCTATATAGAAAAGCTAAAACTCAATTTAATAATATCAGCATTATTTTGCTTAGCTAAAGATCTTTCTTCAAATTATTTTTATTATCACCTTGCACAGTATTTGTGAAAACTTGAAGCCTAAAGTATCACTTGTGACACTAGATTGTGATTGAGTGAATGACAGTTTGTTTGTTTATTATTGTACTGTAAAGCTAGTTAACGTTTTATTTCCTTGGTTAACTTATGCATTTATAACTGCCTATAGTAATAAGTGTAAGTAAACTATAACAACGTACTTACAAAATTATTCAATACTTGTCAAGATACAAAACGATGGTCCCTATTAACAAAGTCGGAAATACATTTTTACTGATTTTCACTTTTTTACATAAATAGAATCACAATAAAAAAATCTATCATACGTAATATTTTATTTTATTAAAAATCATTTTATTTAGTCAATTGTTTAGTTAATATTGTCGGTTGCAATAACTTTGTCCGCGCAACAGTGTCGGTAGTGACGGAACCGGCGCTGTTCGCGGGACGGAGAAAGCGCGGGGCGCGCGCGGTTCTGCCACTACGCACTTTGTCACCGGGAGTAGCGCTCGCGCGGGTGAATTTGCGGGTGATTTATTGTTTTTTCACGTTTGAACAAGTAAATATCCCATAATGTCGAAACATTCTAAACGTTCTATATTCCCTTTAATAAAGTAGGTTCCGGTAGTTACATCTATTTTCAATGGTATTTAAACAGACAATTTTGTCGGATATACCACTTCTGACGTTATTACATGTACGTATAGTAGATTTTTTTGTTGGATGTGTCACTTTTGACATTGTTACATGTAACTAAAAGCATACGTTTTGTTGGATGTGTCATTTTCGACAAATCAATTTGCAAATTGTACATGTTTAAATGTCGGTAGTACCTTATTTCCTTAACCATAAATAATTTCTTAGTTTTATCTATGTGAACACTTAGTAAACAATACATAAAATAATCAGTGCAAATTTGAATATCCTCAGTTATGTAATATTTTTTTTATCGTCAAAACAAACTTTGAAGTGCTCTACTGAACAGTACTCTTTTTGCAGAACTGACATTGTTAATAGGGACCATCGAAAATTTCATTCAACCTGACACATCTTATTGTCGATTACATAATAATTATACACATAAACAAAATCTTATCTTACATTGTCATCACTTTTTGTGCAACCTTGGAAAAGGGTCCCAGAGAAATTAGAGAAATGCCTATCTCTGATCTATTTGAATGGGTCTTGATTTTCAAACTGATCACGGGCTTTTCGCAGTACTCCTTGAGTTTTGTGTATTTCTCTACAAATAGCTCGCTGAACACTTCGCTTACGCATATTGGCGGCATTTAACTGCATCAGAGTTTCAGCGAGAGTGGCCTTGGTCCTCGCGAGCTTCTGCTTTAATGTGACATTCTCTTCGTATAACGAGCCTGGAAACAATTTGAATTAGATAAGAAAGTAATATTTAGATAAGAAAAGTGATTTTAAATATATTGATAAACAAAACGCTGAGGTAAAAATGTTCATTTTTATCTCGAAGTGTCGACCGTCGCGGAGAAAACTTCTTCCCATAACCGGATAATATACAAACTACCAAAAAAATCCTCTTTATGAGCCAGGACAGTATTTGTTTGCAGTAAACACTTTTCCAGGCGCTTGTCTTGTATATTATAGAGTTAATTTAATTTACTCAGTGGCCGTTTCACACTCGATTAATCACAGAACAAGAATCAATTTAACAGTTACAGCTTAGAAAGAATACACTCAAGATAATAAAACTTACGGGGTGAGAGTGCGACTGGATCGTTTTGTTCTAAGCTCGACAGCCTATCACTGTCGATACCTTGATCTGGTGAAGTTGGTCGTTCTTCTTCAGAATGATGAGCGTCGTGTACAATAGCTACTTTATTATTAGGCTCTAAAGCCATTTTGCGTGTTACTTCTATTTCAAGCCGAGAATTTATTTCTAATGCATTAGAAAGTTTTTCGCGTGTTTCTTCTAGTTCTCTTTCTATACGTAGTCTGTCATGTTGGGCGCGAGCTCTTTCTAAAGCTGCTTGTGAAGCTTGCACGGTGGCTTCGTCAGCAGCACGCTTAAGGGAACGTTCTGTGTCCATAAATGTAGCTTCCAACTCTTGTCTTTCTGAACGCATTTTATCAATTGATTGTACAGACTCTGAGAGCTTTTGTTCAACATCTTTGAGACGGCATTCCAAGCCCGTCACTTTAGTCCTTAACTCATCTATGATTTTATTAGCTTCATTGAAACTTAGTTCTTGAGATATTATATTTTGTTTTAATTCTTGATTTTCTGTAAGCAGTTCATTAATTTGTTCTTTTGAAAACTCCAATTTATTATTTAAGTCATTGTTTTCTTCCTCCAATTGTTCATTTCTCTTAGTGTAGAGATTCAGTTCCTCAATCAATGCTTCACTAGAAGGTTTATTATCTTCTGATCGAGAACCATACGATATACGAGCTCGCCGAGAGCGAACTTTACCTACGTCAGTACTAGATTCACGTAATCCGACACCTGTATCGCACAATCCTACCCGAGCCAGCGACACGTTTCTATCTGGCTCTGACCAGCATTCGGACTCCGATATAACATCTGCTTGAGGGAAATGTTTCATTAAGGCTTTTCGGTGGCTCGAATATCTGTTATCATCACTACATGCTACATGGTGTCCGAACATCATAGTAAGATCTTCAATTCTTAGCGATTGTGATATATCCAAATTGCTTTCGTCCATAGCGAATTCCTCCGGTGCCATAGATTCGTCTAATTCTAGACCTACGGGCAAGGCAAGACTTTGTTCAAGTATACTCGCAGCCAATTTTTTTTTATCCTCTCCAAGCACACACCTGTTAAAATAAATAGAGAATTAACGTCCAGACAGAATCATCATAGAAGCATTTTGTTTCCATTAGATAAAGGCTTAGAAACCAAGTGAACAAAGTTTCAGAGACATCTACATTCTACAGTATGGACATTATGAGAGTTATACATACTTGTGTGATAGTAATTTATCCAAGAAATATGCCAATCCTTGTAGCCTTTTAGTAAGCAGCTGTTGAAGATTTCTGAAATATTTTAAGATTGCATAAAATAAAGCACTGATAGTCAATATTGTTATTTCGTGGTGTACCTTGTAGGTGTGGTATAAATTCTTACCCCGCGTCCATATTTTCATTTTTCTCAAAATGTTTTTGCAAATCCCTTACTTTGCCTTCCAAATCCTTAATATGTTCATCTTTACACTTCAAGATTTCTTCGTATTTCTCTAATTGTGAGTCACTCACGTGTGCATATACCAATTCCTTATCCTAAAAAAATATTCATATTGAATTTTCAAAACGATTTGGTACTGGTCAAATGTAGAATTACGTAGGTAACTATGGTCAAAACTTACTAATTTCACTTTTTTAATTTCTTTATCTTGTTGCTGAATTTTTTTCATACATCCTTTGATCATCTGCAATGCCTTCTTGTTTTCTCTACGTAATTTTACGAGCTCATCCTGTAATGTAGATATTGTTGTTTCATAATAGCGCCCGCAATTAGAGAAGCGCTTAAAAACATGTTAAGTGTAAGTATTCAATATACTTACCAAATCTTCATTATTTACCGTAACAGTCAAATAATCCCTGTAAATAAATATTATTTTTTAAATAAATGAAACACAAGAATCTTAATTATATTTTTGGAAATTATTTTTCACGTACCCGGCGGATTCAGATTCCGCACACGTATCATCGACTGGCTCTCTCTTTTCAGGTTCCTGAAATAAGTATAACAATTAATTAAACATACCTATATTTTTAATATATTTTGTAGATAGATATGTCTTTATATATCTTTAAATTTACCAGATCATGTGAGGTGATTTCTTTTTTTACAATATTGCTGTTATTCATAGATATTTCCACACTGTCAGTTGACATAGAACCCTGTTGAAATTAAAGATGTTATTTGAATTACTTCTCATATTGAAATAACGTAAGGAACTGTTGTCATTCAATACATACTTGCTGTTCCAAAACATCGATAGCTTCTGCAGCTGCAGCAAGAAGCTCTTGTTTATCAGTGAGCTGTCGTCTTAGTTCTTCCACTTCCACTTGAAGGCGAACATTGTGTTCCAAAAGTCCCTAGAAATTAACATGGACATTAAATTAGACATTCCTACAAATTGCAAACAAAGCTAGAAAATAATGGCGTTAATCACTTCATATTATAAAACAAAATCCTCCGCCGCCGTCTGTTTCGCGATCAACTCAGACACAGATTTCATGCGGTGTGAGGCCGTATTCCAAACACACGTAAATCCGTTCATTTTCCGAACCCTCACTATGTCAGTACAAATGCATACTTACTTGTACAGCTGGCGGAGCTCCGGTACCCAATTTCTCTTCAAGAAAATATATCCTCAGTTTTAAATGGAAATTTTCCTTTCTTAAGCCATTGAGTTGTTCTTCGTATTGTTTCATGCTAATACCGCTTGCAGTGGTAACATCTGTTAATGAGGTTTTAAGTTAGTACACTACGAATATTTTTATTTTGTGAGATCAAATATTTACTAAACACAAAAAAAAACAGATAGATCTCAAACCCTTAGCCAAGGCAAGGCGGGGCAACGCGTAAAGGCATATTATGTGATATATGGAAAGCATAATATTAAGATCTGTACGTACCATGCCCTTCAGATGGGGGTAACGCCATTTCCTGTAGTTTCCGTGGGCTGGTACTGTGAATCAAACGAAACCTATTTGAGCCCAAGGATTCACGACAAAATTTTGATGCCGAAAACAATAATATGACGAGCAATGTCCGAACTGGTAGTATAATTAATTTCCGAAGTTATATATTAGGTACATACAAATGCATATTAAGTATGTGTTGTTTCCAGGAGCAAGGCTTGGTTAAAAGTTTGTTCAAATTTAATTTTAGCACTGGAACGGAATCATAATGTAGCGACTGAGAATCGTCCGACAAGTGTTGCTAATATATTGTTTAAATCTTTGTAAGTTCACCTTTTCTAGCACAAAAAAGTTAACGGGATGTGGTACTAGACAAGGCCAGGGCAGACCGAGAGGAGCCCAGTGTAGCGGATTTTTATTGAAAAAAAAAAGCCGCGCGACATACGCACGATGCCCCGTGCGCATTTCGCAGTTTTCTGGTTGACTACATTTAATTGAATCACTAGACCGAACGTTGATTGAACAACCATCACTCAACGTCCAACTAGTTAGCGGATGGTAGCAGAGCCTTTTGAACAGAGCGGACATAACATCAGTCAGGGGTTCCTTACCCAAAGGGTAAAACGGGACCCTATTGTTTTCGCTCCTCTGTCCGTCCGTCCGTCCGTCTGTCACCAGGCTGTATCTCATGAACCATGATAGTTAGAGAGCTGAAATTTTCACAGATGATGTATTATTGTTGCCGCTATAACAACAAATACTGAAACTAGAATTAAATAAATATTTTGGGGGCTCCCATAAAACAAACGTGATTTTTTGTCCGTTTTATAAATAATGGTACGGAACCCTTCGTGCGCGATTCCGACTCGCACTTGGCCGGTTTTTTTTCCACTGCGACGCTATTAGTCACCAAAACAAATATGGCGCAAACAGCTCACACAGGTGTCACTGTATTGTTTTTTTTTTATGAATTTTGCTTAAAACCGCGTTATTTATATAAAATAAAATAATGTGACCGCAAGGATTCCACTCCGCTGTGGTCCCTCTCGTTCTTCGCTGAGCCAAAGCATTCGAAAATCAACTTAAAAAACCGTTCCATTCGGGATATACCGCGTATTTTCGAGGATGGTCGAGCATGTTTTGTCAGGTTCAAACATTATGCACTTTATTTAGATAACTTTAGAGTAGATTTTTTGGTATCTTATAAAAATCGTATCCGCTTCGCTCTTCTTAGTCTGCGCTGGGCCTATACTATACCACCAAAAAAAAGACTCCAACTATCAAGTTTTTTCGTAATTTTGCACCGGTAAAAAAATAATTTAAGTACTCTTCAATAAATCTTTTCGCTAAATTACTATCAATTAACAAGATAGTACATTATATTTTGTATGCTGGTAGAGGGTAAACATCGTCGATAAAAATAATACGTTTGGGTTTTATTTTGGGTTCAAAAGCCATTTAACAGGTTCTTAAACGTCTAAAACGTAATAACTTAGGTACGACATGGAAATTTATGTTTCCAATTATAATCCTAATCCACATTTAAGCTTACCTAAAAGGAGATGATATGCCAGCTGCCTGTTTAGAATTATGCATTCGCGGTAATGTTGCCATTGTATGGGTATTTGTTATATAACTACACCATTTAATTAAATGAACACACTAACAATAACACTACACATAGGTACAAGTCCTATAGTGAAGCCAACACGATGTATAATTAACTCAAATCGAAGACGACTTATTTATGTCGAATGCCAATTAACGATAACAAAATGTTTTACTGCGTAAGTAACACAACTATACCTACTTTAAAACTTCACTAATATAAGTAGTACAAAATATCTCATCAAAATAGTAAATAAACAATGGCGTAATTAGTAAATCACTTTCATTTATATTTGACGTGCTTCACGATAGGTTACTGAATTTAGGACGGCAAGGATGTGGGACTTCGAGCGGCATTCGGGAACGATCGCATATCATCGGGAGTAGCCCAGCGT
This sequence comes from Helicoverpa assulta, assembly GCA_963856015.1. Taxonomy (NCBI): domain Eukaryota; kingdom Metazoa; phylum Arthropoda; class Insecta; order Lepidoptera; family Noctuidae; genus Helicoverpa; species Helicoverpa assulta. The sequence goes on from CAWLCW010000008.1 coordinate 6,368,538, forward strand.
GTTACGCAGATAGTCAGCGTTTTGGTACATATTATAAAGGGGATAGGAAAAGAGAGAGATGGATGCTGCGTTGCAAGACAGAGAGAGATACATGGAGTATAGGCGGATACTGTGAACTGTACGATATACAGAAATAGAAGTGGTGGCGCCATTAAGTGCGGTTGTTCTAAATTTCAATTTATGCCTTACTTCCTACAATGATTTTACGCTAGACGATGACCTCCAACTTAATAAAAAGATGCTGCAATTTAAGATTACCAGCGTAATGACAGCGTAATTTAACTGTGCAGTACCTACCTTACTAGGAACATCATTTTTATAAAATAAGAATAAAGTGCTTAAGTAAACAAGTAGAGCACCTATTGAAATTATCTTTAGCTCGCGATAGAGAAAGGGCTTTTGCATACCCACAAACAGGTGGTAAGCATATCGTTACGACGACGCCGTTACGCCTACAAGCCGGGTGTTGTTCAAACGAGTCGTATGTATCGTTTTGGATATTAGTTAACATCAGTTGTGAGGACTTAATTGATAAAATGTACTTGATTAAAAGAAGCTTATGTCATTTAGGTATCTTTTTAATCATAACTAGCTTCCGCTAGCGGCTTCGCTCGCGTAGAGTTCGTTTATATTGCGTTTCCAAGAGAATTCTTCAAAAGTCCGGGATAAAAACTATCCTATGTTCTTTCACAAGGTCAACTCTGTCTCTGTACCAAATTTTATAAAAATCAGTTCAGTGGTTTAGACGTGAAATGGTAACAGACAGACAGAGTTACTTTCGCATTTATATTATTAGTTTGGATTACCCGTTTTTCCGCGGTTTCACCCGCGTCCCGTGGGAACTACTGCCCGTACCGGGCTAAAATATTTATGGCCTATGTTATGCGGGAAGAGTGTAGCAACATTAACATTGTTTCCAACAGTGAAATAATTTTCCAAATCTGTTCAGTAGTTTTGGTACAAACAAACAATGTTTTTCCCATCTATTATATTAGTATAGATTATGTATCATATTTATTTATTTACAAGTATGATAAGTAAAATGAAAAGTATATTTTATACTTTATTAAAGCGAAAAATACAGTAATGGTGAATGCTTTGACTGGTAGGGGGGAAATTAAAACATAAAATGTAACATGTTTTCCCTAAGTTATAGCTATAAGCTACATTATTTGTATTGACAAGAACCTTCCATTGTAGAGTATGTGGTTAGTGACAGCTGTTGCTAGTCACTGAAAACATTTTTGTATTTTGTAATATTAATCTAATTTCTTATTTCTTGCTTTTCTGTGTCTAGCAAACATAAAAACAAAACAAAATAAATTCATAGTTTAAAAACATGCTTTCATAATACATGTAAAAACTAAAACATCAAAATCAAAGTCACAAGATTTTTCAAATCCGTCCACACAGCTATGATATGAGTTCCATCATGAAGTATAGTTCAATATCTTCCGGATCCACACATCAGATCAGTTTAACAGTAACAAATTATTGTATTGTCATCAGAACTACATACCACTGCCACTTTCCATAGTGCTATGATCCATGGATAAATTAGTTACTTTAGATTCCAATCAATTACATAGTCAGGTAGAACTCATAAAACAGTGTTGAAAATAATATACAAACATCTGAATTGATACCATCTTATTGTTGGGATGGTAAAAATAGTGCATATTTAAATATTTATATTATAAAGCAGAAGAGTTTGTTTATTTGTTTGAACGCGCTAATCTCAGGAACTACTGGTCTGATTTGAAAATGTCTTTCAGTGTTAGATAGCCCATGTATCGAGGAAGGCTATAGGCTACTTTTTATCCCGGTACGGGAAGTAGTTCCCACGGGATGCGGGTGAAACCGCTGGCAGATATTTAAATATTTATGTACATCATTTAATATTCTCATCATCATTTTAAAAGTTACAATTTGGTCAGTGGGTCGTCTTAGGAGCCTAGTTTCTATCAAATCTATACTAATATTATAAAGCTGAAGAGTTTGTTTGTTTGTTTGAACGCGCTAATCTCAGGAACTACTGGTCCGAAAATTTCTTTCAGTATTAGATAGCCCATTTATCGAGGAAGGCTACTTTTTATCCCGGTACGGGAAGTATTTCCCACGGGATGCGGGTGAAACCGCTGGCAGGAGCTAGTAAGTTATAAGTCTAATTGGAATAATTACTTGAATAAGTTAAATCAATATTGCATTCCCGATATGCTAAAAAATAGATTTTCTGAAAGTTTTTATTTATTTAAGTTTATAGTTATGCCATACAAAGAGTCGTGGTGGCCTAGTGGGTAAAGGACCAACGTCTCAAGTATGAGGGCGCGAGTTCGATCCCAGGTCAGGCAAATACCAATGCAACTTTGCTAAGTTTGTATGTACTTTCTAAGTATATCTTAGACACCAATGACTGTGTTTCAGATGGCACGTTAAACTGTAGGTCCCGGCTGTCATTGAACATCCTTGGCAGTAGCGATGGGCGTTGAATCAACAAACTAGTTGAATCAACGTTGATGTCACTTCAACGGGATTAACGTTGACCGTTTTCAAATCAACGCGTTGAATCCGTCAACGCGTTGAATCCGTCAACGCGTTGAATTTGTCAACGAGTAAAGATTACAACGACGTTTACGAATTCAACTAGGTTGACGGACGAAACGAGCAACTGAACCCAAACCCAAAATAATGTAAAATTATTAAAAATAAAATAATAAAATAATGTAAAAAGCCAAAATAATGTAAAAAAAAAATAAGGAACTTCGTTCCAATTGTAAATAATAATTAATTAATGTACATAAAAATCAGATGATCTTTTAAATACGCCTAAAATTTGTATTTTATAGCAAATTATTTAGTCAGTCCTAAGCCTGAAAAAAGTATGAAGGGAAGATCATCTAGAAAGTTTAAAAAAATGATATATTAACAAAAACGTTTTGGCGTTTATCGTTGGCGTTGGCGTGTATCGTTGAAAGTTAATGATCGTTGATGCAAGTTGACGTTTGTAACACGTCAACTCGTTGACGAAATTAACTAGTTGATCAACTAGTTGACAAACGGAAATCAACGTTAACGTTTCGTTGACGGAAAAACCTTCAACGACCCATCGCTACTTGGCAGTCCTTACCGGTAGTCAGAAACAGTAAGTCTGACACCAGTCTAACCAAGGGGTATCGGGTTGCCCGGGTAACTGGGTTGAGGAGGTCAGATAGGCAGTCCTTCTTGTAAAGCACTGGTACTCAGCTGAATCCGGTCAGACTGGAAGCCGACCCCAATGGGAAAAAGGCTCAGAGGATGAGGATGATGATAGTTATGCCATACTTATTTTAATTATAAATTATTCTTTTTGTTCATTAAGTACATGGGAACAACTATATAACAAAACGGAACTTAAACAATATTATTTTGAAGGATTTACTACAGTATACGACCGTTAAATGTATTGGCTAAATCTTTACTCACATGATACCAACTTCCGAAGGCATTAATTCAGCCATCTCAAAACCTTCGACCCTCACTCGAATCTCTGCTATTTTAGTCGGTACACTGGAAAAAATAGTAATGAGCTTTTTTAAATTTTATTATTAGCCAAGCTCAATTTCTGATTTCAACAAGAAGGGAAGTTGGAGAACAAAGGGAAGTTACCTGATTATATCGAGGAACTCGTAAACAAATAAAAACCCAAGCAAATCTCACAAACGACTATGTAAATTAAATTAAATTGACGTTTCAAATCAAAAATCGGCCGTTATTTCACCACGACTGACTTCTCAGACTTTTTTGATGATGACAAAAAACTCACAGACACGCAAGACTTTTTATTAAGACACAGATCATAAAAAAAAAACCAAAGTTGTGGAGTTTATTCATCAATGTTCTAAGTTTATTACACATTTACAAATAAATTAAAAAGGGCGAAATTACCTGTGACCAAGAGATCCATATTCTTTCAGAAATTCATAAATTATGAGGGTTCATTAAAATTGTAGTGTATTGTAGTAATGCAAAATGATTATACAGCAAACTACCGTATAGACCAAAATCACCAATAAAGCAGACCATCCGTTGGACCAAACCGTTGGAATACGATTGGTCTTATATTAGTAGCAGAATTCCCGATATGGTTAAAACTGTTATTGCGATCATATTGCGATTCAATTTCTATTCGATTTTGACATTATTAACTTAGGAGAATCGGGCCCCTGGTATTTTTATTATGTTTTTAGTAATGCGTCGATTCGCAGCAGGAAATTAATTTCTTTTTCTTAGATTTCTCCATTCATCCTTTGGTCATGCTTTGGTCTTACTTAACTTCTTATCTATGGTCTTTTGACAGTACCAATAATTTGTCAATTGTCAAAATGTCAATATTTGTCTTTCAGTTTAATAGCTGAGGTTAGGTTTTGAGCCGTGTTTTTCTTAAAACACACATAACATTACTAACATAAATCAGAATTTGAGAAGAACCTGTGCTCCTATTATATCGTATACGCTATGGCGCTCTCATTTAATCTTCGATCATTGGTTAGAAAATTAGTTGTGTCTGATTTTAGAACTGGAGTTCGCTTCTATGCAGATCAACAAGAAGAATCTAATGAGAATCAAAAAGAGGTTGATCCCACGAAGGATAGAACCAAAATCATACCCGTCGAAACGAGCATAAAGTATATGCAGAGTAAGGCATACCAGCAAACGTACGGAGATAATGCAGTTTGGGTCTTGTACAGACGCAACCACAAGGGTGGTGTTGCTCCGCGAAAAACCAGAAAATCGTGTGTAAGAAATGGAGTGATATCTACCGGAAATCCTTGCCCTATTTGTCGAGATGAATATTTAGTTTTAGATCATAGGAATACTCAACTCTTAGAACAGTTTGTCTCGGAATACACTGGACAGGTAGGACTTTATTATATTTATGGTATTTCAGAATTGCAATATTTATTTCTCAATACACATTTTTTGTACTCAGTGACATCACTTACAATCCGATTGTATGGTTTAGTTATTTACTCATGTGCATTGTTCTATTTCCAGATATTAGATGCCTACAAAACTGGCCTCTGCCAAAAAAAGCATAAAGAGTTACTGGTTGCAATTGAACGAGCCTGGGACCAGGGCTATCTCACTTATGATGTACCATTCAGGGAATATGATTATTCACTCTACAATAAAACATCCAACTCTGTTTAAAAGCAGTTTACTAACATAATTTTAGTTACAATATAATAGATATTGATTCTTTAAGTGTTATTATTGAAATTGAATACATTATGTATTTATAAGACAATCCATTTCCCACTATGTGAAGATGATTATGTAGCAAATGAGAGTCCAGTACCTAAAATTGCACCACCTTTGCATTACCTTGCAGCACCATCAATGTGTACATACATATAGGTAACTGAGGGTAAGCAGACTATTATTAGTAAACACCCATATTGGCATTATCAGCTCATTTAGCTAGCTCTCATTTTAACTCATTTAGTAAGAAGTTCATATTATATGTAAAAGTTGTTATTTCAAACTTAATATTGTTGATTAGATACTATAATTTTTTTTAACATATAGAAACATTTACTAGCAACAACGTTTAATATAAATATGGCACACTAGTTAAAACAATTAACAATGTTAATATTTTAATTTGTACAACCCAAATAAGTATAGTGTAAATATATGAATTTGTTTTATTAGCTACTTAACTAAATAAAAATAGTAAGTAAAAATATGTTACATCATACATTCTATAATCAACTGAACAAAATTTTGTTTTTTTAGAATAAAAAGTGATTTAGCAAAGAATCTTTCAAGCTTTTCCATGTTATAAAATTATTATTTTTTCTTGAATAATAACTAGGAAGGTACCTACCTATTTTTTTTCTTACACATTACACACTTTGAATTAAAAAAAATAAAATTTTGAGTAGGTAGGTAAATTGATGGATGTACCATATTACCATTTTATTCATTACTTTCTTTTCTATCATTGCATTCTATACCTAGATAAGTGTGTGATGATTTTTATAGATTTATTATGTAAAAGTATCTATTAATTTTGATCTGTTTCTTTGAAGTAGCAGTTCTCTTATAAGTGCTGATTTCTCTCGTTCCAAAACAGTTATTCTCTCGTTTTTCCTATTGACTTCCTGCAAAATAAATTAAAACAAAATTACGATATTGTGCACGGTTAGGGCTGACATTGAAGATTGCGCAATGATTTTCAGCGACTAACATTTGAATTGCTCAATATTATTGTAGGTCTATGTCTTCTTGTAATCATGGGTCACTATTGCTAAATGTTATTGTTGCACTTCCTGCTTTCGCGCGCGTAAATTCGCAGACTTTTTTTTGCTCATGAAGAGTTGATTTGACTGTGGTTGTCACATAATACCCGCTTTCGCGTACCTACTGGCTGAGTGAGCAGCATAGGCAAACCCTCGGTTGCCAGAGGCACTGGCACCATATTCGGGGTAAGGGACCTGCGCCACTACCAATAGGTAATGTTTGTAAGTAATAATATAAATCTGTCTGGTTAAATTGATTTTAGATTATATTTCAATGAAGAAAATTTCCACAGTTGAAGTTTGACTATGCACAATACTACAAAGCGCAGTGTGCTTCGCAAAATGTGTGCCGTTCGTCCGAGCCGGCCATAAATATTTTTTCAAACTGGGAAAGTGAAACTGCTATCTACTGCGACATAAAGGTAGGTATACATACCTCTGCAAGCATACGATTTTGAGATCGTAGAACTGTCGCATTATTGGGTGTAGCAGTAGTCCCCGTAGCGGAGAGCGAGGCAGCTGGCAATGCCAAGTTCATGTGAAGGGAGAGCTGCCCATGTCGCCAACCGGCTGCCAATGCCCCCAATTGTCGATTCAATTCGAGCACTCGTGCTTTTAGCAACTCTAAACGTTCTTGGTGTGCCTCACTCCAAGGTTCCTGGAAATTTAAATAAGTAATTGTGTTGGATACACAGAATTACAGTCAATGCCCACCTAGATGGTCGACAATATATTACCTATACCTACATACATAGTTTTGATGACAATATGATAATAAATATACTAACACTTTGTATAAGTGCGTGTCTATGACGTTACCTAAACTTATCTATACGTACTAATATGTGTCAGTTCGCGGTAAAAGGTACCTTATGGGTGTTGGCACTTACCTACGACATTATGTTTTTTTAGTCTAAGCAAGATTGTAGAATTTGTATCTCCAAATGACTTAAGTCCATAAGGTACCTTTTGTCATGAAATGACACATATGACGATTTTGTTTGTTTGAACGAGCTAATCTCGGGAATCACTAGACTGAAGGAAAAAAAAGTTGGATAGCTTATCGAAGGCTACTTTTACCGCGGAGTAGTCCCACGGGACGCGGGTGTCTCGGTCTGTCTGCCGTGCTCTCGAATCACGCCAATAGGTACTGCGGGACGGAACCCGAGGTATCGAGTTATAAACTGGTCTGAGTTATATTGTTTTAAATTTAGGGTTTCTATATCTAAAGTATTTTTATTATTTATAAAAAAACGCCACGAAGATACCTGAACGATTTATTTTAAAAGGTATGAAATCATCGGTGAGCGCGAATCATGTTTTTTTTTTAAATTAAAACAGTAACAATAAAAAAGTTTGGTAAGTCGGTATACCGGGGTCAGGTTCCCCAATCTATCAGACACTTTGAAAACAATCCTGCTATTCCACGTAATTCGTATTCTTGTAATTAGCTGTTTCCACAAAATCCTACATCCAGAAGACAAAACAGCCCACACCCGTATGTAAAGCAGTCTTTAATCCTTCTGCCTATAGGGAACCACGTTTCAATCGGTTCAGTGAGTTTATATGACAATCAAAAAAACAAAATTTCGCGTTTAAAATATTAATACTGCATAGATTTAAAAATAAAAGTGCCAGCTAGTTGCTTACCACATAGGCACCCATTCTACCGGCGTAACGCATTTTTTCTTGTACTTCTGATAATTGTTTTAAATACCATTCTCGAGCTTCTTCTACAGCTGACAAGCCTTGTAGTAAAACATCCTTTTCCTGTTCTATCTGTTTCATACGTTTTAGGAGGTTGTAGTCCACTCCGTTATGTAAGGTGTGGCGGCGAGGTTCCCGTCGCCGTGAGACGCGCCGCATTTGCGACTGTGTTTCGTTCGCTGATCTCCCATCACCTAGTCCTCTACTCTGTTCTTCAACGGCGCGAGACATTTCTTCAAAATCAATTTTTTCGCCCGATATTTCCTCATTGTCAAATACAGTTTCCTCCTCCGATTTGTAGCTGGACTTAGATGTTTCATTTCTTTCGGTAGATTGTTTTTCAAGTCTGGGTGGTTTTGGAGGGGCGTAAATTCTTCGAGGCCCATCGTTTTTCGAAATAGATATTGAACCGAGGTGCCGGGATTCCTGAGCCAACAAATCTTTACGTCCTACTAACTGAGGCATACTTAATGTCCTGTGCTGTGAATTTTCAGAACTTTTCATAACCATCCAATTTCGGTCTATGTTCTGAGTGTCATTTACATCTAATAAAGGAGCGGAAGGTGGTCGATGTGATTGAGAAACCATTGGAGTATGCAAACCATTATTTTCGACGTCGTCATTAAATCTATCGTCTTTTCCAGATGATATTTCTACTTGGTTACGCAACAGGCATATTTTTAGTCCAGTGCAGAATCTCTCGAATGTTAGCAGGCCATCGTGAGATGCGACCTTCTGCAAGCTTTCTATAACTCCGCGAGGCAATCCTCTAGTGCGATCGTCCCTCCAACGATTTTCAATATCCGTGAGCTTAACATAACCGGTGTGTTTATCATCCATAATGTCAAATAAAGTTCGCATCGCCGAAACAAATTGTTTCGGTAATGATTCCATGTTTTGAGAAGAAACACGACTCATGATTTTAAATCATTATTGTTGATATATTATTTCACCAAGGTTCAAAAATCTAAACGGGTCACAAAGTCACAACAAATACACAAAATTGTTATATGAACACATAACATTACTTAAACCGGACCAAAATACATGATTTCATGAACATTTTATAAAGATATTATTAATTGAACACAATAAATAGCAGCAGCACAAGTCCGACTAGGTATTGTAAATCGTATCTGTGTACCTTATGCAGCACCCACGTCTGAGGTTGTCCACATGAGGACAAAAATCTGACCGTTTGTCAAACGGTACGTGTATGGTCGGCGAACCAATCGGCCGCTGGGAGAGAATTTGCGAGAGATAATAGCCTGCGAGTGCGAGCAGGAGAACCGGTCAAACAGCATTTCGGTCACTTCAGAGTCGAGCAAGCAGGTAAGGCATAGGACAGCGCGTGTAGGTGTACTTAACTGTCTGTTTTCCTCATGTTCGGTGACATTGCCTAAATTTTTTATAAAATAATTATGTAATTAAGTATGCCGATCACTTTCAAAACCTCCTAAGGATAATGTAACCTTAATCGTAAACATTTCAAAATATCTTTATTGGTAGGTATTTCCAAGGTATGTACTACGTAACAGACAAGAGAGGACATTGACCTTGTGACCATGGCTTACGCATTTAACTAAAAAGAAGCCTGTTAACGTGCCTAGTAAGTACCTAGCTGACTAAATATGAATTAATTTTTACTGACTTTCCAAAAAGCGGAGTGTGAAACTCCGCCTTTAAGGGAAGTCGGTTATTCGGATATTTGAATATATATTTTTTTCTTTATCTTTGTAGGGATGATATTAAGCATTTGTGCAAGCAAACATAGGTGTAATCTCTATTCCACTAACTACATATATAGGCGGTTATGACGGCCATCCGAATCGATTAGGGAAAAAAGAGCCTAAGATCGAACTCCGAGACAGGGGTGTATCATATCACGGACGGGTCACAGCATCACCAGCAACATCCAGAGCAGGCATTTCGGCCGGATCAGGGGCCCGATTCTCCTAATTTTACTTAAGCAACATACGATTCACATTCGACTGCGATCCAATCCCGACTCGATTACGATTGAAACGTATGTGGCATTCCGCTATTTTTTTTTTTAAATAAACGTTTTTATCCTTTTCTGTCATTCAATAATAAATCATTTTGTCTGCAAATGATTTACGATTGCAATATGATGGTAGAGCATACTACCGTATAGACCAAAATCACCAAAATAGCAGACCAATCGCAAACCAATCGAATGTCGTTGGAATACGATTGGTCTTATGCCCGAATGGTTAAAACTGCTATAGCGATCATATTGCGATTCGATTTCTATTCAATTTTGACATTATTAACTTACGAGAATCGGGCCCCTGAGAAATTGTAGTGACCACTGGATCAAAATTGCACTACCCGTCCGCCCAGATGGTGCATGATCACTATGATGGTAATAATATAAATTGCGCAATGTTCAATGAGGGCTATCGTTTTTAAACGGTTTTATTCGTTTCACCAGATGGCGCCACTGCAGCGTGAGGTCCTAAACTAGGGCTATCAAAGTTCGTACTATGAGCGCCAAAACTTATATATCTACATTAGATTATTATATTAGATCATATTTAATACAATTGAACCCTAGTGTAATGTATTGGCGATGCCGCAGTGTTGCGCAGTGCCGTTTTGCTTGGAAAAGAAAGGCGGACATAAGTTTCCGAAAGATAAAAATGTGTCAAAGCAGTGACATTTATAGATCCGTAATCTGTATTTGCCATTCTAAATCAAAAGTATTGTTAAATATTTGCAATATTAATTAAATCTATACTAATATTATAAAGAGGAAAACTTTGTTTGTTTGTTCGGTTGTAATGGATAAACTCAAAAACTACTGGACCGATTTTAAATATTCTTTCACCATTAGAAAGCTATATTATCTGCGAGTAGGGCTGCCATCTCGAATTTCGCCGAACCCGGACAAACATTAACAAAACCCGGACATTTGGCGTAAATCGCATTTTTTCCCCGAACTAGTATGTACGATTTTTTGTAAACAAAATAATACCTAATTTCTAATCCATTTACTATTAACATATACTTAAATTCAATGAGGTGCTTCCTTACATGAAAAGTGTCCGGGTTTTCCCCGGACACATCTTGAAACCCCGCCCGGACGGCCCCCGGACGGCCTCCAAACGAGGACAAATCCGGGGAAACCCGGACGGATGGCAGCCCTATCTGCGAGTAACATAGGCTATAGTTTATCCCGGTGCGGGCAGTAGCTCCCACGGGACGCGGGTGAAACCACGGGAAAACGGCTAGTTAGAAATATAAACCTGCGCGCGTATAATTTGACGTTTCAAAGACCTCACGCTACACAAGCGCCTCTAGCAGCGATATCATACGCGATAGCATGGTGATAGCCCGTCATTGGAAAATTCGTACTCAGACGCCAGAAAGCCTGAAAACCACTCTTACCAAGGAGTAAGGGCTGAGGAGGTCAGATATTCAGTTGATCCATGTAAAACAATAGTATTTATTTACATGAATCATGCAAGCACCCAGTTAGATTGGAAGCCGCCCCCAGTATAGTTGCATGTTAAGCAGACTATGATGAACGTTTTATTGCAAAATACGTTTAATTGATCATCTAGGTGTCTGCTAATTGCTCATATTTATGTTTCTGTGAGAACTACTCAAGAATATTAATTCTTTCATAGATAATATTTTACAAAACAAATTAATGTGTCACAAGACAAGCCGCAATGCAATCAATTCAATGCAATCATAATGCAATGATATGACAACTCATGACAATCTGACATCGACAAGGCATGACATATGAGATTTAGTCTGAAATACTTCTTTGCCCTGCCTTACATATCTAAATTATCCGATTTCTTTTAGATTTAAGAATTTTAAATTCGATTCCAATAAGTAATTGGAAATAAAGTATATCCTATTTAGTACAAACACACTGCAGCCAGAGTTTATTTACTCAAAGTGATATTACAAATTGGGAAGATTAAAGATTATCGTTCTATATAAACTAATAATCAATCGAAATAAATATATATAATTGCAATATGAGTAATGTTGAAATTACTGAAGTAAATGAACTAAATGGCAATGTAAATCAAGATAAAGTGCGAAAAGGATGGGTTAAATTCGACGATGAATCTCCAAAGTCCGCAGAAAACGATGTGCCACCAAGTGTGTCCTCCCCAGAAGGAGCGAGTACTTCTACAACAGCTCAGTCTGCTGCAGTACTGAAAACGGAAACCGTACATATAAACTTGGAAAGAGGAGATAAAAACATTGAGCCCATATCATTAGGTACATTATCCAAAAATGTCGAGTTTGTTAATGTTCGTCAAGGATTCTGTAAGTACCTACTATACAGCTATAATGTCATGATTTCCTATAAGAATGTGGCATTGATTTGATGTTAACATTTCCAGCTAATGGTGATATAATTGTGACTCTGCTGCCTGTGAACACTAAATGGCCCTGGGTGACAGCAGCACACTTTCGGCCAGAACTAGTGCCAGAGGAGCTCATGGCACAGGGACTAACTGTAAGTCTGCTCCGTGTTATGTTCATTTAGCTATGATTTGTTTTGTTTTGGCATGTTTAATGTGTTTTGTTAAATTTCAGCTGACAGTGGAGGAGTATGTTCATGCAATGGAACTGCTTATTAACGATGCTCGTTTTACATTGTATAACATATGCTACAAGCGTGTGCTTGTTTGTTGGATAACGCTTGCATTTCTTGTGCTGCTAGCACTGTTGTTTTCTGGCCTGACTGGACTGATATTGTTTTCATTGGGTGTGTTATGGCTGATTCTCAACGCAGCTGCAATTTTCCTGTGCATGTGGATAAAGTTGAGATTATCAAAAGGATTGGAACAATGTTTAGCAAGAGTTAACAAACTGCTAAGTAAACATAAATTGATCCTAGCACTTGATGATAGAGGAAAGATTTCATGTCATAAAGTAAATTTGTGCTTTATTTACTTTGATTCTGGACCATGTATTGCACACATACAACAGTTCATTGAAAGTGAAGAAGGTAAAACAATAATGCAGGGCTGGGAACAGAGACTGGATGTGCCAACTAATGATATTGTAATCCAAGGAACACAGTCAACTAGGTTGTCCAGAAAACAGGTATGTATATTCAAATAGTTCAGAATATTCATTTTCCATTAAAAGTTACAGCTACAAAAGTCATCTATGGCTTTCCAGAGACTAGTTCAAAACTAATTATAGTCATCAGAAAATGTCAGATTAATGAATATTGGTGGTACACAAATAGTTAACTTGAACTGCGTTTGAGCTAGTACTATTTGCATTTAGTTGAAAGTTTATTTGTATGCCATACCTTAGCATTCTAATGCTATGAATTAATGTCCATTATCTAAATTACTAACAGCACCTCTCCATCTATGAGTTTACTAGGAAATGATAGTGCATGAATAAGTATGAGGAACATTTATTTTTACCATGTTTTTGGAACATTGATATTTTGCTTTCTAATAAGGTTTTGTATATCAAAAAAAATAGTTTTAATAAAAATGGTGTTGGTACTTAGTTATAAAGATTTTTAAATTCAAGTTGTTACAAAAATACCCAAATAAATACTTTAAATTATTTTCAAAGCCAAAAATATTTTTATTCCTGTTTTTATGAAACAGTCAGGTTTATAGAATTATTCTTTGCAACATATAGTTTTTTACTTATCTATTTTCTCAAAAAATGACAAAACAAAACAAATGTTAACTAATAATTTTAAATCTTTTGATTGAAATATACTTCATATGTTACACCTGCATTCCAAAAGAAACTTCACTGCTGGCATTATTAAATGCTCCCAGTAGGTATTAACCTACTGGGAGTTTTTTTGTAACTTACTCTGTAAATATTCAGTGATAATTGTTTTTTTTCTTTAACATTTTCCACCTTTCCGCTTTAAGGGTTTTTTGTAACAGCTTAAACAAACACTATAAAATATTATGCAATCAAAATAAATTGATTTCTGTTGTCAAAATTGTTGATACTATAAATAATGAGATCTTTGTCCAACTCAAGTTTTGCTTTTATTTTGATTGAATAATAAAAGCAACATAGCTTTCTTTCCCTTGCTTCATTTTTTGCATGAGGGGAGATTTTTACTTTTATTTAACTGTGTTAAATGTATAAAGAGACACACATTATTACAAAACAGTTTAATTTTTTGAGAATTCCATTTACATGCACAAAAGTAGTTGCATATTAAAGGATATTGTGTGCATAGTTTTTATTGATAAAATGGATTTCATACATACTGACAATATTAATTTTATCATGGAAAGGTATGCACAATGCACATGCACCATGCACCACATGCACATATCATTTAATATTCAAAACTTTAGTAATATTAATTCTCACAAAAATGTTGACATGATTTAGGCCACTGGTATTCTCGGCTTAACCTCGCTCGTTGTCTCGCCTTGTAATGTTATCTATTAACTTTTACTTAAAAATGAATTCCTAGATAAGGGTGCTCACAAACCTTTAGGTTGTTGTTTTAGTCTATTCTAACATGCTATCAAAATAGCACATAAATACCTAGTGGTTTTGTCTAATTCACTTCATTTTTCCGCCGTGGGACGCCGGCTTAGAATTGCGCTCCCCCCAAATCATCCCGTGGGTGTCGTAAGAGGCGACTAAGGGACAAACCGGAGGTCGGGCAGCAGCGTCCTCCGCGTACTGCACACCCTCACTGCGATCGCCAACCCGCCTGCCAAGCGTGGCGATTAACGGCAAATACCCCCCAAATGATAGACACAGAAACCAGGCCCCCAGTCCCCGGCAGCTCCGCTATCCCTGGCGCGGGTAGCGGTCAAGGTAACGGCGGAGCAGGGGGTGCTAAGAATCTCCGGAAGAGATCCAGCTACCCACCCCCACGACGACTGGCCCTGGTAACACACAACATACGCACATTGAGGACTGACGAAAAGATCTGCGAGCTGGAAGAGGAGTTGAGCAAGTTACATTGGGACATTATAGGGTTATGCGAAGTCCGTAGAGAGGGAGAGGACACCGTAACCCTGAAGTCTGGTAACTTGCTCTACTACCGGGAGGGCGACCAAAAGTCCCAAGGTGGTGTCGGGTTTCTCGTTCACAAGTCCCTCGTAAACAACATAACAACCATCGACAGTGTGTCGAACAGGGTGATATACCTAATACTCAGAATATCTGAAAGATATTCGCTGAAGGTCATTCAGGTATACGCACCGACCTCGTCACACTCCGATGATGAGGTGGAGACTATGTATGAGGACGTAAGTAGGGCCATACATAGTTCCAAAACCCACTTCACTGTTGTTATGGGGGACTTTAACGCTAGGTTGGGCAAGAAAAGCGGTGATGAGTTGAGAGTGGGGCAATTTGGATATGGGCAACGGAACCCTAGGGGACAGAGGCTGGCCGACTTTCTGGAGAAAGAGGAACTCTTCATGATGAACTCTTTCTTCCAGAAGCCGCCTCACAGGAAATGGACCTGGTTGAGTCCCGATGGTTTCACGAGAAACGAGATAGACTTCTTCATGACCGACAAGAAACGGATATTCAGTGATGTCTCTGTGATCAACAGGGTAAAAACCGGTAGCGATCACCGAATCGTAAGAGCCTCGCTGAATATCAATGTTAAACTTGAAAGGTCCAGTCTGATGAAGTCTACGCTCCGACCTACTCGGTCCCATATTCAAAACCCG
Source organism: Helicoverpa assulta (assembly GCA_963856015.1). NCBI lineage: Eukaryota > Metazoa > Arthropoda > Insecta > Lepidoptera > Noctuidae > Helicoverpa > Helicoverpa assulta. Next base: position 6,384,223 of record CAWLCW010000008.1, read on the forward strand.
GAAAGCTTTCAACTCGAGCTCTCTAATCGCTTTGCTTGCCTCGAGAACTTAGTGTCAGTGGACGAGATCAACGACGGACTAGTGGAAACTGTCCGCACGGTAGGGTCTAAGTTTTTTAGACCCTGCCGTAAAGATAGACCTCAAAAACTAACCGATCAAACCTTAAACCTCATGGCTGAACGACGCTTGCTACAGTTGCAGTCTTCCCATGATGCGAAGTCATATAGGCAGCTCAATAGACGAATATCCAAGTCCTTGCGACACGATCTGCGTCTCTTTAATACGAATCGTGTTAAAGAGACCATACAGCGAAACCAAGGCTCCAAAGTGTTCGCAAAGGACAAGTCTATTGGGCAAAGCCAGATGACTAAGCTGAAACGGGAGGATGGCAGCATAGCGTCGACCAAGGCAGAGGTTTTAGGCGAGATCGAGAGGTTCTATGGACAGTTATACACTTCGGTCGCAAAGTCCGTTGACAACTTGGCAGGAGATCCAAGAGCCAAGCTGTCCCGACATTATACCGAAGATATCCCGGACATCAGTCTGTACGAGATTAGGATGGCCCTGAAGCAGCTTAAGAACAACAAGGCGCCGGGTGAGGACGGAATCACTTCAGAGCTTCTGAGAGCGGGTGGAACACCGGTACTTAAAGTCCTCCAGAAGCTCTTTAACTCCGTCCTGTCCGAGGGCAAAACGCCTGAAGCATGGAGCAGGGGTGGGGTGGTGTTGTTCTTCAAAAAAGGTGACAACAGCCTATTGAAGAACTACAGACCCATCACACTTCTAAGCCATGTTTATAAGCTGTTTTCAAGGGTTATCACGAACCGTCTCGAACACAGGCTTGATGACTTCCAGCCTCCCGAACAAGCCGGTTTCCGAAGAGGCTTTAGTACCATAGACCACATCCATACGCTGCGGCAAGTTATACAGAAGACCGAGGAGTATAACTTGCCATTATGCTTAGCGTTTGTGGACTATGAGAAAGCCTTCGATTCGGTGGAAACATGGGCGGTACTTGAGTCACTCCAACGATGCCATATTGACTATCGGTATATCGAGGTGTTGAAGTGTTTGTATGATAACGCCACCATGTCGGTCCGAGTACAGGAGCATAGCACGAAGCCGATTCCATTGAGAAGAGGCGTAAGACAGGGGGACGTTATCTCCCCGAAACTGTTTACCGCCGCAATGGAAGACGCCTTCAAGCTCCTGGAATGGCAAGGACTTGGCATCAACATCAACGGCGAATACATCACTCACCTTCGGTTTGCCGACGACATCGTAGTCATGGCAAAGTCGATGGAGGAACTCAGTATGATGCTCGAGGGCCTCGACCGTGTTTCACAACGGGTGGGCCTGAAAATGAACATGGACAAGACGAAAATTATGTCAAATGTCCATGTTGAGCCCACCCCAGTCTCTGTTGGAAGCTCGGTACTCGAAGTTGTTGACTCATATATCTACCTAGGACAAGTAGTCCAATTAGGTAGGTCCAACTTCGAGAAAGAGGTCAACCGCCGAATCCAACTCGGCTGGGCAGCGTTCGGGAAACTACGCAATGTCTTTTCGTCCGACATACCTCAGTGCCTCAAGACGAAAGTCTTCAACCAATGTGTGTTACCAGTGATGACTTACGGCACCGAAACGTGGTCTCTCACTATCGGCCTCATCTCAAAGCTCAAAGTCGCTCAACGAGCTATGGAGAGGGCTATGCTCGGTGTTTCTCTACGTGATCGAATCCGAAACGAGGAGATCCGTAGACGAACCAAAGTCACCGATATAGCCCACCGGATTAGCAAGTTGAAGTGGCAATGGGCAGGCCATATTGCTCGCAGAGCAGATGGCCGATGGGGCCGAAAAGTGCTGGAGTGGAGACCACGGACTAGCAAGCGCAGCGTAGGACGTCCACCAGCGAGGTGGACAGACGACCTTATAAAGGTCGCCGGAAGACGCTGGATGCAGGTCGCTTCCAACAGGTATCTGTGGAGATCAAAGGGGGAGGCCTATGTTCAGCAGTGGACGTCCTATGGCTGAGATGATGATGACTTCATTTTTATTCACTCTTATTTTGTATATCTGTGGCTTGATTTAAAAAATACGAATAATGTTGTACAAAAAACTTATACAGACTTTAGTCACGCTTTTAAGAATATTTTGTAATGGAATTGAGACATGTTTCAAACTCTGTTTAACTTTTTTGTAGTAACACTACAACTTCTCTATATCAGCCTTCTATTTGGATTGGTTCATATTCTGCAAGGTAAAGGGTGCTAATATTTTCTTAATTATATTATAGTATTGTAGCTATACATTATGTGTGTGTAGTCTGTGGTAATTGACACTGGTTTTCTATTAGTAAACACCTGTATACATAATGAATGCATTCTGAAAGTCAGCTATACCCAAACACACGCATGACTACGAGACCAATTTAAATAATGCATCCGATTGCGATTGCCCATTAGAAATGCTTGAATACACGTAAACAGCAATTAGGATTTTTTTGAAAATAGCATTATCGGTAACTTCATCCACAGGCACAATCAACCGCCCACATAGTTTTTCTTTATTTAACTATGAGCCGTTTTCACATGGTTTTACCCGCGTTCCGAAGAAACTACTGTCCGAACCGGGATAAAATATAGCCTATGTTACTCGGGAAGTGTGTAGCTTTCCATCGGTAAAAGATTTTAGCAAATCTTCAGTAGTTTCGGAGCCTTTAGGGTACAAATAAACAAAAAAATGTCCCCTCTCTATTATACAGGAATGAATTTTATCCAGTGCGCAAACTTTGTCAACTTGTAGTTAAATAAGTTTTATAGATACGTATATTTTTATTTTGTCGTGTTTTAGTACAAAAAAGAAAAGTTATTGATAGCGAAAGATGTTTATTTTGTAACCGATTGTACGGTCACAGCCGTCATAGTAGGCACGGCGGCAACGCGAAACCGGTTTACTGACGCGAGCGCTGCTCCAAGCGCGTAAGAATAGTTGGTGTCCATATTTTGCTGATTTTAGGGCGGACAAAATAATGAAAAAAAATTTTTTACTGATGATGCAGATATGTTCTCTTAATGATTCTGGACCTCCAGTTTTTTTTTGCGCACTGCTTAAAATTCATTCCTGTATTAGTGCAGATGTTAGGTACGTTGTAGCTACAGCGGGAACAATTAGGTATAGAATATATTTATTTGGAAATACTGTTGTCTTGTAGCTGTATCCATAAAAATGTGCTCATGCATAAAAATATAAGTCTTGATAAAATCGACCTCGCATTTCTTTACAAGAATGGTCGTTACTAACAAATGCTTCGAAATGGGCCTTGATTTTGTAATTATGTCTAATGCTGGAGCAAAGTCTTATCAATACGTTCCCGTTTTTCCTTTCGGTACGTAATCCTTAACAGCTAAAATCAAATGTCATTATGTTAATTTACGACTGGATCACGGTCAAGTGCTCATAAAATTGCTTATAAAAAGAGATAAATATAAAGCATTGCAAATCCAACCATCTGGGAACCAATAAGTGGGCAGTTAATTGTGCTGGTTAGCGTATTTAGACACCTCTTTAACGCTTATAACGCGTAGTTATATTTAACACAACTAGTTTGGTAGTCACATATGTAGTTTTTGGTGGGTAAGCAAGGCATACGAATGTGCAGGGTATGGCAGAGCAAGTGTACCTCCGGTACCTGCAGCGCTGGGGGAAAGACTTCCTGCGCCGCCGGCTCGACTGGACTCTTGACGAGGAAGGCGGCAACCCCGCCGCCCCGCGTCATTTAACACAGGCGCTCTGCCCTTGTCAATATGTTGAGGAAGTATTGCGGAACAAAGAGCCCAGAGATACACGCGCTTGTTGCCCGCTCTGCAATGATTGGCTCAGGCGTCGCGGTCTTGATTGACCAAATATCAACATTTTTGGCAAGTCCTCAGATTTGTTATTGTATCAAAACCATAAATTAATTTTTTACCTTAAGATTTATATAATTAAAATTTGTTCTTCCTCAGGAAAGGGGGTGTCTTCTATATCTGCGGTATGCTGGACGCTGGGGGTCACAGGCTGTTAAAAATAGACTTAACCTCAGCAGCCTCGTGCCTGGTCGCCACGGCGAGAAATATGTATGTCCTTGTCAGTTTATAGAAGAACACCTTAAGGTCAAACCTCCTGCGGGTATTGCAAAATATTTTACTCTTCCTAACCAAAATGTTCAAGTTTATTAACTAACGTAAATAAACCCATATTTTCAAGCATTCGCTCATATCAAAGTACCTATGTGTATCTGTCCGTCCATTTAGTACTAATAACATATCATTATAATTAGAAATAACGAAAAACGTACTTAAATACCTATATGTTTACATATTATATGTTATTGTAGTTTAATATTATTAAGGTACACTTAACTAATATTGCGCATACTGCAATGGTTAAAGAATAGCGCTCTCATCGCTCTGGGGTGCCTCATGTCTTGTTACCCGCACGAATATTTATGAATGTGGCTAGACTTCATTTTTTTACATAGAATTTCATGTGGTCTATGTGTACCACCACATTATATACATTAGTGATGAGAGCTGTTCTTAAAAATCATAAGAGTTGCCATAAGTCTACTTACGAATTCGGCCAAAGTTTGGGTAAACAAAGATGTTTATTTTTTATTATCATCTCACGAAATGCTCAATTTCTATCAATTTACTTAACAGCACTATCATTTTTAAGATGAGATGCAATATTATATAAAGCTTAATCTCAAATTAAATCTCCGCTTATTTTATTCAAATTGTGTTTTAAAGTTTATATAATTAGGTTGTTTTATCAAGTATTTGTTTCTAGTGGCCATACATTTAAGTTTTTACTGTTGTACAGAAATAAGTAATTTTATTGGAATATACTTTAGTTTTGGAAAAAAATCTGCTTTTGTCGTAGTCTTTACAAGTTTAGAAATTAAGCATATTTATTAAAGTACTTATTTACCTTATGGCATATAATATCGATTACCTTTATGAAATCAAGAATAAAAACTTTATTATTGTGGTAATTGCCAAAATTACCAGTAAGTATTGTAAAAATATATGAGTCTCAAAATGTATAAACAATGTATAATGCTAATACCTAGACACAGATCTGGAAACAATGAAATCACAGTTGCACAGCCTAGTCATCAACTTCTCAATGAACTAATTTTTACACATCATCAGTGTGCTGAACTGTATGTAAAACCAAAGCTCAAAGTGTGAAATTGTTTCAGAGCTAATTATTTTCGAATGGTTATATTTTTTTAGATCCTGTTAGTAATCATTTAAAAGTAAATAGCATTAAGGGTAAAGAGTATTATTTTACCATCGTAGAGGTATATGTATAGAGGAAGCATTACATTTACCGGTTTAAAAGGTTTATAAGTAACATACATTAATTACATTCCGTTTTTTTTTAATTGTAAATAATGCTCGCGTGATTTTGAGGGATGTTTATTTCAATAAAGAGGAGACAGTGTATAATATATTTGCTATTACAATAGGAACGCGGCAATAGTATACTATATAAACATGATTAAGTACTAAAATATATGTAAGTGAACAGGTATTCGTAATGTTGTGATTAATGTAAACTTATTCCGTCCTAAATATGAGAAGTAATAGGAACTTAAATATATTAATTAGTATACCTTTACTTACCTACATATTATTATTTTTATGTAATTAGGTACATTATGTTGAATAATATATACATATTTTTAATGTTTTTTTTATTATTTTTTTTTAACTCCCAATGCGAAAAGGTGTGTATTGTCAAAAATCTACTCAAGAGCTTCGTTCGGACTGAAATCTAACCCTATTTACCCAACAAGGAACAAGCTGATATAGCTTGTATGAGTAGATACATAATATTTCACAAACAGGATCTTTTTCTGTTTTTTCTAGAATAGTTCCATCCATGTGGATGAGGTTATACGCACTGCCTTATCCGCTCCGATTTGTCGAAATTAATTTAGTCTTGCAGCTAATAAAATAAAATTCAGTCTAGAATAAAACGATTTATTGGACAAATAAATTAAAACAAGAAAGCTATAGGTAAATACTGACCTACGTTGTAATTCAGAAGCCCTTTACTAACGGTACAGCAATTATTTAAATACTTTGCTTCGATAAACATCACAAATTTATAAATTATATTAAAAATTGGCTCTTAAACATAGGATACGCAAAAACATTATTACATTATATAAAAATATTTATACTTGTAATTGGTAGGCGTACCGGAGAGGCATGCGTGGCGGTGAAACTCCCGGCGATTTTCATTTCTGTTATTTGTATAAGTATATTATTAAGGGTAATAATTAATCAACTCGGGATAATAAGACTAATTCTAGTGCATATGAAGCTATAAAATTCCATAGTGTAGGTAGTTACTTAGATCGAATCTGTTGGGAATAACATCCTTTTAACTTAAATATGCCTTAGCATACAGAGATTACCAGTTTCCTCCTATAACAATTCACCTGGATTCGTTAGGTACTTTCGTACTCACATAAATTATTTAATATAGGTATATGTAAATAATATTATAGATAGCTGAAGTTTGTTTGCACGAGCGCAATAATCTCACACACCATCGGGAAGATTTGAAAAATATTTCAATGTTAGGTGGCCCATTTATCGAGGAAGGCTATAGGTTGCTTTTAATCAGGTGCGCGATGTAGCTGCCATCAGGCGCGAGTGTATCCGCTGGCGGAAGCCAGTCATATATTTACTATGCATGCAACTAGCCTTATATTTACAAAGATTTAAAGTTATTGTCTTAAACCTCAATCTAATAAAAACGAGAAACTAGCAACTATTAGATTATAAAAAGTAATTACAAAGTCAAGGTATTTAAATTCTAAAAGCCATGCTTATATTGATTGAATATTTGATTTGAAGTGAAGGAAATGTGAAATGCGGTTTAGGTATAAGTACTAGAAAGTGCAAATCCCTGACTACGGATAAACTAAGCCTCCTGATTTTTGTTACATTTTCATGTAGCCGAGTTAGGCAGTGGGCTAGTTCTCCATCACCTATCGGCGATATGTTCCAACGCAGACGCATTTGAGCTGGTAAGTCGAAAGACAATCATTAGAATAGATAGTTGGTACTCGCAACAGGAGAAGCAGTTTTTCAGCAAAAGTACAATTTTTAAGGCTTTTCTACCGAAGCAAATGTTTACTGAATTTGGGAAAATTAAATTTATAAGGTATCATATTGAGTTCAGATATTGCTTGACCTTAGCACCAACTGTTTAGTTTTTGCCAACTTAATTATACTTATGAATCTTTATTATAATTCACTAAATCTTAAGGTTGATAAACTTAGAAGCAGTACCTTTATGATGATTCTGCGCAATCCTTCGCACAGACATGTCACAAAAACGAATAATTAACACGTCTTAAAACAATTATTAATATAAGTAATAAAAAATCATCATCGTAACAGCCATCTGCCGTCCACTGATAAACGTAGGCCTCCGCCAACGAACGCAGGCCTCCACTAACGAACGCTAATCATCCCGGTGTTGAGGAGTCTTTCAAAACGTCGGTCCACACATAAACGAGTGTACCTATTCTTAAAATTGAAATGTTAAAGAAAATGAAACTCGGTCACAGATATTTCATAGCCCACACCTATTTATCATACACTCACCTATAAGAATTATCAATTTGTACCTAACTACTTGGTCTACAAGTTGATCAGTCTGTTTTAGTAGGTATGACAAATATGTCCAGCGGTTTATTTATTCAAATAACATTATCGAACTATTCATTTCTTTCTGGTCGGTCGTGAGAAAACGAGTAGGGTAGGTATTTCATAAATTGATAAAAACATGAATTGAATCACAGATACAATTTATTTCAAAATAATAATTATAAAAATACAAGGTAAAATACTTAAATAAAATATAAGGCTTTGGTACCTATTTAATAAAAGTTCAAGTAAATATCTAAACATGGTTAACATTTATTTTTTCACTTGGCTTGGGCCTGGCGCCCATTGACGGCATGATACGGCATTGGTATTTTAAGCTAGAGCAGTACCTATTATAGTATAGCTAATATGTAAAAAGTTGTTGTACTAGTGACCGTTAAAACGTTGTAATTTTATCATAAAATTTTCATTTTGTAATAGGTATCGTGCCGTCACTTGGCGCTGGGACTGATTGATTTAATAAATATGTAAATAAATATCACAGAAATGATTTACTCACAATTTATTTGACATAAGGCTTCATGTTAACTAGGTATGTGAAATTCCAACCCACCCACAAAACGGATGTATTGACTGAAATCCACAGTTAAAGGATTGAAAGATGCAGTTATATTTTAGATATTACAAAACTTCTAAGGGTCACCGATACATTGAATTACTTAATTGGTACGTATTGGTAGTTGTGACATTTTGAACATGAGCTCAATCCTATACGTTGCATTCTTTCATATAATCACAAGGCTTTTTTCATAGCGCAAAAAGATTTTGGTAAAAATATTTTGCTATGTAGGTATACACCGTGACTTTTTAGTCGTCTTACAAAGGTTGTCCACTCAAAGTATCCGACCTAAAATACCACTAGGCATGATTATTCATTTTATATCATTAATTAAGATAATAGGTGCAAAGATAAATTAGAAATAAGAAACATCCTGTTAATAATGTTTACGTATCAAACGGTAGAAAATAGATACCTTCAAAGCGCTCGAGTCGAGTGATCGTTCCATCTCCATTTTTTACGAGACAAAATTATCTACGTCATGCGTCATAATAATGAATTTATTTTTATTTTCTAATTATTCAAATCCCATAAATAACATTTTTTTTTTCTATGAATGTTTACTAGTCATTGGATACATGAAGTTGGCTGCCGTTGTAAGACGACTAAAAAGTCACGGTGTATACTCCAAAAATATGTGTATAGTGATAGAAATATCTTCGATTGTAGGAATCTACTAAATTCTCTCAGATTCCGACAGTTGTTGATGTGACGGCAGTTGCATAATACAAGCTGTTGTTTTGCATCTGTGCAATATTCAAGGACGTAATTATGCTAATGATTCTGGACCCAAATCAACAAAAAAAATTGGTACGATTTTTTTTAATTTATTTACGGAAATCCGTCAGTGTCACCTAGGCGTATTTAAAGTCGGCGCATGTGTTATTGGTCTTAAAACCGCGCTACGCACAAACGTTTAACAAAGCATACGGACAATGACGAAAAAAGCAGCGCATATTAGCTATTTCTCGTCTACCATAATTCCAATCGACTATTTACGTATTTTATGTCAACCTCCTGAAAGATTGCACGTATGCAAATCAACAGCTTGTATAATAGATAATAGCTACCTATGTAAGTGACTACTTAATACATTTGCCGGAGAATTTTCCCGTCGTCGGTACTTTTATAAAAGCATTAACATTACTAATTACCTGACGGAAAAGAAAGCCTTTCAAACTATAGCTAACCCCGCACTTGTTTTTTTTTATCCAATGTCAATATGAAGATTTATTTTTAAAGGATTAAAATCTATAAAAATGAAGTAACCCCTATGAAAACAGTACCTAAACTAGTGTAAAATAATTAAATTCGTAGGTACTGAGTTAACACAAACATCTATACTGACAAATAATTGTTCAAGACTTACACTATTACAGGTATTAAGGCTCGAGCAGACCGGATGCGTATGCGTAGACGTAAGACGTGCACGTACCATGAGTTGTAATGTATAGAAATGTATGAGACCGGCCACACCGCTTGCGTAGCGTAGACGTGCGCGTCGTTACGCAAGCGGTGTGGCCTGTCTCATACATTTCCATACATTACAACTCAGTGGTACGTGCACGTCTACGCGCACGTCTACGCTTACGTCTACGCATACGCATCCGGTCTGCTTGAGCCTTTATTCAATCACATAATAATTTGAATACAAAAATAGCATGATGAGTGTGTTAAACAGCAAAATACAGTTGAGCAAATATGTCTTGAAAGGAGACTTCAAGAAAATAATTTAGTGTCTGCGCTTTTTCTTGGGCATCAGCTTCGACAAGTCGCTGCATGGGTATGGGTAAACTGCTTTGAAGTTGTTTTGTTGATCCTTCACTTGTGACTCTTTATCGATTGGGGAGATAATGTCCCCATCTTCCCTTAGATCCCCGGGGCACACGACTGATTCCAGCGAGGTAACAGTGGATGCGTTAGCTATTGTCTCACGGACGGAGACATCAAAGACTGGTTGATTTTCTACTTCCATGCCAGTGTGCGAAGAAGAAGAAGGTTTGGAAAGGTTGAGGAGATCGTCGAGAACTGCCTGCTCCATGAGGTCACGCTGCGACTCGCGCGCCTCCATCAGGAATATGCTCTCCTGTTTATTGCCACAACACAATTAAATATAACCAACCACATAAACATAGCTCCCCCATTGTAATCGCTGACTGTAAGCACTAAAATTAGTATCAGCAGATTATTTTAGGTGCTTAGAGAGACGGGACTGACAGGGTCGGCTCAATGTGTGAGCAGTACAAACATAATCTGCTAGTTATTTTTTAACAAATAGCTTGTTTAGAAAACTATGAAGTTAGTTGAAGCATTTCATAAAAAAAGTATATTGAACTCGACTAAAGAACCCGGTATTCATACGTAGGTAGGTTTTATCGAAACCGATCGTGCAAATTACGAAATAAACGTAAATAATTAACTTCCTATTCATATTAACCATTTATCTATATTTATTCCAGACTAAAAAATATAGGTAAGTAAATTATATTTTTAATCCTGAATACAATTCATCACACCTGCCTGTAAGAATTGAACATATATTCAGAGCCTATCGAAACATTTCCAAAATTAAAAATAATTTCAATTTTGTATACCTATCTATTACTTACTACTTTTGTATATATATTACTCGCCCACAATTTTATCGCCAAACTTTTTTCGTGAATGACGCAAAACTACTACTACCAAGCATAATGCAAGAATCTACTGTCTACGTGAATATCAAAGCAACAATGTAACAAGATGCATTTACAACCACTACTGAAAGACTAAATTATCTACTCAATTAATGTAATACTAGACATTGTAGAAACGACTGCTCCTATTTATAAAAAGTGTAAATAAAAAAATATTACCTTGACTTCTTTAGTCGTGTATTGGTCCAGTTTGTCATAAATGACTGCATGTAGACCCATATCTTTCAACTTCTTTACGACGCTTTTATTGTCGATGTCGTCTCCCCAGCAGAATATTATCAAACCAGCGTCTGTGGCTAATTTCACCTGATAACATCAAGTTTTAGATTACGTATAGGTATGTATTAACTTTGATTTTAACCATTTGGAAATATTACACTTTCTTAAGCCCAGTTACACCGACAACATAAACTTCTGTTATCTTTAAAAATACTGTTTTGCTATGAAAATTGAATATCAAAATTTAAAGTTGTTGTTTTAAGAAAACAGACGTTTGTCGATGTTGTCGGTAACTTGGGCCTTAATAGTACAGTTACTCAAGATTTCATCATCAGACTCTTTTATCGTCTCACTGCTGGGCCCAGGCCGCCTCTCCAACAGAAAAGATTGAGACTTCATAGTCCGGGTTTCCACAAAATTTATGGTGATAAATTTTGTGTGTGTGATTATGATCATAACATATACATGATTGTAAATCATAAAAGCTCGTTCGTGCTATAAGCCCTCTATCAACAAAAATAAGCATCTTCATATTTTCCGATATAAGGGGAGAAGTACAAAGCTCCTGGATTATCGTATCATATGAATACAGAGCTATTGTGACGCGGCCCTACGTCACATACGTAAGTATAGTCCCGCGGACATTAGCCGACATTGTGACTCGTCACGTGCAACCGTTTTATAAACAGATCTACGGATCGAGGTCACAGCTGTATTGTGCACGCGATGCTTTTTTTCATATTTTTCATAATAATCTCACACGTACTATCTCATCTTATCTACATTTGAAATAATAATATATTACTTCGATAAAACATGATATTGAAATATTAGAATCTATCGTGAGACTTGGCCCACTTGGAAACAAATGTATCAAAGTTGATTCATTCAGATAATGCTCAGGGGCCCGACTCTGCCAAGTTAATAATGTCAAAATTGACAAGAAATTGAATCGCAATTTTAACCTTAGACATTCTGCTACTAATATAAGACCAATCTAATATAAGACGTATTCCAATGACTTTCGATTGGTTTGCAATTGGTCTGCCATTTGGTCCATACGGTAGTTTGCTCTACAATCATATAGCAATCGTAAATAATTTGCAGACAATATGATTCATTATTGAATCACAGACACGGATAAAAACGTTCATTTAAAAGAAAAAATCTTCAATCGTAATTGAGTCGTAATTGGATCTCAGTCGGATGTGAATCGAATTTCGCCTAAGTAAAATTAGTAGAATCGCGCCCCAGTACCTATGCACTGAACTAAAATATAATTAACTAGTTCATTGTATAATTGTTTATTAAGTGTATATTTACCTGAGAGGGGTCTCTGAGCAAATCTTCAGTGTGTACAACAATCCCCAATATTTCTGTACTAACTGCGCTTTGTACCGCAAGTGGTATGCTGGAGCATCTAGGATCACGATATGGTTCATATCGTTTTGTTATACCCTGAAAATAGATAGCAATATACAATTTGTATCTAATATCTCTGAACATATAACAAAGCAGCTAACAAAGTTACCTTAAATAAATACTTACAATAGTCAAAAACATGACGGGATATTTATTCTGCTTATATCTGACCATCGTGCAAATATCAGGATTAAAACAGGAAAATACAATGCGACGATCTCCGGCATGCTTTAGAATTACTTCTAAGACCTGAAAATAACAGTTTTTTCCTTATCGATTAGCCAGCTAGATTTTGTTCACTTATTTTTAATGCCATGAGAAAATTACCGGGCCCGTTGATAACAGATTAATCGTAAGTTATTCTTAACAGCCCTTAATATGAGAGATGAGAGTGACCCACTTTTTAAACATCAAGTCAGAAATCAAAGCTGCGAATCGAACGCAAACTTTGTCACTGTTTTCAGCTGCATTGCGTTTTTAGTATAGAAAGAAACAGCTACAAACTCACTGGAGGCCTACGAGCCATTAATAAAAAGTCCCCTTCCTCCTAACTACCTACAATATAATTTTATAGTGGGGACACACACAGGACACATCAGTTGTCCTTAATATCGGGGACCCTCGGCTTTGTAGAGCTCAAAGGGCCCTGTAATCATAGTTATATTTTTATTTTCCGTCCGATTGTGACAGGAGATAAAATAAAAATAAATAAGAAATGAAATGAACATAAAATAATATTAAATATTAATAGGTATTAACTAGCTGACCCAACAAACTTCGTATCGTTTAAACCTTCCCTGGACCTCTACAAACATTTTAAAATCAAAATAAGCCAAATCGGTTCAGCCATTCTCGAGTTTTAATGAGACTAACGAACAGCAATTCATTTTTATATATAAGAAGAAGAAGAAGAAGATAATTGATTTTATGCCTTTTACCTTATCCACGTAAGTGTTCATATCGAACGGGTTGTTCAGTTCGAAGGTTCCATCTTTTAGCTCCATAGTCCATTTCAACTCAACATTAAAACCGACATGTGGATCAATTTTTTTCAATGTTTCCTCTAAAGTAGGAAATGGTTGATGTTCTTCTAACTCATCATCGAAAAATAATGTTTCTTGATTTCGGCCCTCAACTAAGTGGTATACCTATAAATAATATTAGGAATATATCGAAATTATTGCTAGACATATTTTTTTATGTACCTACACTTATACCTACCACGAACTGTCGACTACCGTACATTTATTGGAGAAGAAATATTCTATATTCAAGAACTGACTTTTTCAAAAGGGACTTATCCCTGTGACCGCTGGTGTGTCCCATAACCAATCTTCTCGTAATCTAGGACTTGGATGTCTGCAGATAAGGTATTGCGATACCACAAATGATACGTTGAATAAACTCTGCTTATTAAACAGCAATTTAAATGTGTCATCATCATCATCATCATCATCATCAGCCTATCGCAGTCCACTGCTGGACATAGGCCTCTCCAAGTGCACGCCACTGAGATCGATTTTCTTTTTTGTGTCTTTTTAAATGTGTCTTTACATATTTTAGGATAAGAGAAAGCCAGCCTACAACTTTACATAACTTGAAACTGACACTCCTATTGAAATATTTTTTACGATGGTAATTTTAATTATTGTTTCTGCAATATCAGTGATTACGCAAGTTCTTACCGCTTAGGTAACCGAATCTTGTGAACTAATCATAGGTATCATTCCAATAGGTATCTAACTACTGTAAAAAAAGTAGCAAGGACTTTTGATTCCATGAAGGTACAAAGAGAGAGGTGTTCTATCTGCTTCATAAGGTACCAAAGTGGGTACCAAAAACAAAGGTAAGCAAAGGTTTAAATACATAGGTAGGTCTCTAATTACTTTTTTACATATACTGTACTTCTCACCCATAATGTAAACATTTCTGATCAATTTTAGTCTAATTTTTACAACATTGCAAACAGATTAGAAATCATAAAATTTTAAGATAGATACCTAGGTAACATTACAAGGATATAGCAAGTACTCTGTAGCAAAATAAATAACAAAAGCATACCTTCAGTTTTTGTAAATGTTCCAATGTCAAATCCTTAACAGGAACCTCTAACATTTCTGTATGCTCCACTTCTCTCTTCCGCTTCATAGATATGCAAACATAAAAGTCATGATAAATGACTGGCACCATATCTTTACTCAACTGCACATCAAATTCTAGCAAATCTGCACCACTAGCAGCTGCTTTTTTAAGTGAGGCAATGGTATTTTCACGAATTGCATCTCCACTGAAAATAATAGATTGTATTATTACTTAAAAAATTAACTGAAAGAGGTGGCAGGACAACCTAGAATAAAAATTTGTAAAAATACAAATACTTATCCCTAGTTTTCTGGATTGAGCCACGGAATGAATTGTATGTTAGGAGGGAAATGTAACAGCGAAATCCAGATCATATCGGGATATAAACAGAGTAAGGAGCTGAAGGAGCTGTTCTCCCAAAATATTTTTAAGAATATAAAAGACATAATATTCAAATTACTCACTCCTTGGTTTTAAAACTGGCACCCAATCCTCTATGTCCAACCTCCAAGCCAGTCCAGGATGGATCCCAAAATTTTGCTAATGAAAACTTCAGGTCGCAAAGCTGCTTAGGCATAGGATTAACAATTAAGTAACCAATATTCATTGTTCCTAATGGGCGATGTTTCACATTACAAGTCACAGGCAGATCCAATGATCCTTCAGATGACTTAAACATATTTGGCAGCACATATGCATAGCCTACATGGCATGGGGGATCTTCTGGTCCTGCTCGACTGCTGTATGAATATAAATCAACTAGGTACGCTAGAGCTTTAATATCAGGAGCTGTTACATTAATCAATAACACATCATCTGGATTGTAATCTCTTCCAAACTGCTCCTGTGGCTTCATGGTACAAAGAGCTGGGTCATTGTGAAGTGTAGACACATCAACAAGCACTCCTGATGCCACACTTCCCATGTCCATACTAAGGGATGACTCATCTGTCTGCCCTTCTGTCCCAAAAGACAATTTCACTGGAGTTATTTTTATTCTCATAATTCTTTTTGACAGGCAGCTGTGCAGTTTTAGGGGATTGTTCACAAATTTAAACTGCAATAATGTTGACACAGTTAGCCAACCAGAAGAAACTGTCTTTTTACCATGATGGTCACCATAAGTATCAGTATAAGGATGAAGAACTGATTCTTTTAGGATTCGTGGCAGTTGATGCGTTTCCCATTGGCGAATAATAATATCTTCAGGATTTTCTTCATTTACAATACATTTACCATAGCGGTAGAGTATATCACAGGTGTTTGGAATTATTATGGATTTACACCACAAATCCGTACTTTCATCCTGGTCGAGCACGACTATTTTGTTATTGTCCCACTCACCAAGTTCTGGAATACTGCCTGTTATGAACATTTTCTCTTTGGGTCCAACATCTGGTGCTGACACCGTGAAGGTCCATCTCTGCCGTTTCACTTCGCCTACGGATTCAGGTGGTTTAACAGCCATTTGTTTTGGTCGCTTGTATTTGGGTTTTTTCGGGTCGTCTAAAAAAAACCAGCGTTGCATCTTGTTAACTTTGATATTTTTTTGTTTTAGCACATTGTAAATTATTGATTTGAACATATGAAAAATATACACTGGAAAATTAAAACATTAAAATAAACATTGTTTTCTAATCTATTTGGCTGTCCTTACTCTCTTCGCAGCTGCGACCCAGCCACTCCAGCCAGCCAGCTTCTCTACGACTCTTAGCGATGGGCGTTGAATCAACGAACTAGTTGAATCAACGTTGATGTCACTTCAACGGGATTAACGTTGACCGTTTTCAAATCAACGCGTTGAATCCGTCAACGCGTTGAATTTGTCAACGAGTAAAAATTACAACGACGTTTACGAATTCAACTAGGTTGACGAACAAAACGAGCAACTGAACCCAAACCAAAATAATGTAAAATTATAAATAATAAAATAATGTAAAAAAAAATAAGGAACTTCGTTCCAATTGTAAATAATAATTAATTAATGTACATAAAAATCAGATGATCTTTTAAATAACCCTAAAATTTGTATTTTATAGCAAATTATTTAGTCAGTCCTAAGCCTGAAAAAAGTATGAAGGGAAGATCATCTAAAAAGTTTTAAAAAATAATATATTAACAAAAACGTTTTGGCGTTTATCGTTGGCGTTGGCGTGTATCGTTGAAAGTCAATGATCGTTGATGCAAGTTGACGTTTGTAACACGTCAACTCGTTGACGAAATTAACTAGTTGATCAACTAGTTGACAAATGGAAATCAACGTTAACGTTTCGTTGACGGAAAAACCGTCAACGACCCATCGCTAACGACTCTACCTAACCGATTCCGTCCGAATCCGAAACAATACATATGACAATTTGACACCTGACAAAGTCAAGCTTGAAGTGTCCGTCTGTCAGTATCAATCAGCCTCATGAATCTAATGGAACTGCCATACCTACAAAAAACAGTGCATATCGCAGCTAGCTTAAGTAGAGCTAAACATGGCGCATTAGTATGCCATTACATCTTCTTAGTAGTCTTTGTGTTGTATCTGTCCGCGCTCATAGTAGAGAGAGTAGACGACATTTAAACGATTTACAAGGCCATAAATGTAGATGATTTACATAGAAAAACGTTAGTTTCTCTTTAAACGATGCTTTATAATTTTAGTCTTGTGACAATTGATAAAAATGGTTAAGTACACTCTGTTTGATTCTGTATTTATTTACTTATATCAGTTTTATTCATTATTCATGCATAACGTCGTCTACGGTAGTTCTAACACAAACCTAAACTAAATAATACTTAAAATTAATTTGAAATAAATTGAGGTAAAAATATCTTTAAAAACAAGCTTTTATTTAAATGCGCTAAAAAGAAAAAAATAAACTTTTACTGTAACTTTACTGTCAACTTATAACGACATTTCAAAGGAGATTGGGCAAGAATGTATAAAGTTTGGTCCAAATGTCCACCACGAACGAGACCTATATAATTAACCCTTTCACGCATATGGGACACATTTGTCCCCGTCAGTTTTTTGGGTTTTGTGCTAAAGTTATTTTATCAAATCATTTTTATTTTCGTATTTTCAATTTTTATAGTATGATTTTTGATACTTACTATGGCATCACTAAATGTCACTTATTAGAGAAAAAAAAACAAGGCGCGAAATTATAAGTTTTTTGTTGACGAAAGTTGTGTTTTATATTTTCGATTTTATAAAAATCTTGCAGTTTCAAGTGATAGAGTGTATAAAACTGTATTCTTTGGTAAGTATTTTGTACGTTTTATCTGTTTTTCAAACACTTCAAGCACTAATTAGATAGTTTTTACAAAAAGTTTTAAAGGGACGCGGTTGTCCCAGTATGCACTAACGGAGTTTTTCCAATATGTATTTCACTACTTCTATAAATATACGAGTTTCACATTGTTATGAGGTTTTTAGTACATATTTTACTTGTGATTAAACAAAAACTTTAAATTATTTGTTTCAGAACATGTCTGCAAGAAGGCATAGAGAGTTTTCTTTGGAGGACGATGTTATTATAGAAGTTCTAGCGGCTGATAACAGTGACGATGCAGATGCCCTGATACTAGATGAAGAAGATCAGCAGTTTCTGGCTCAAGACATCGATGCGGGTTACTCCACCGCTAAAATTGAACCTACCACTTCAACTAGCCAAAGCGTCCCAGGCGTAGAACCCAGCTTAGACGAAAATTTACGTACACAAACAAACGTTAATTATTCGCCACCTACCTTCAACTGGAGACGAAATTCTTACGTGCCTCACCAGTTTCGCGACGAAGAAGATTATAAATTGATATTGCTATGAATAATGCCTATACTATTTATAGCATATTGCATGAGAATAAGCAAGTTGAAGGAAGTTTACTTTCTAGCCTTGAATTTCGTCAAGTTGTAGCTCGTTCGCTCATTGCAAACTTCTCTTCTCGTCAAAGAGCTCTTCCATCGGCAATAATGACAAAAAAGCGACTTGGTTATGCGCAAAATCGGGGGACACCTTCGCATAATATGATGAAGGCTAATACAAGAAAAAGATGTGTACAATGTGCCAAATTTCGTGTCGAGAATCGAACAAACAACACCTGCTTAACGTGTAACGTTCACCTATGTTTTACGTCAGATAGAAATTGTTTTGCAGAATATCACTAAGATTTCATTTAATTTTTAATAACCATTTTATATAGTTATTCATTTCTTATTGTAAATGTAATATTTTACTTAATTTTATTACAAAATTGCACGTACAATTGATCTCAGATAATTGTTTCAAACTAGTCTAATAAGACAACCTTTGACGCATACTGGGACACATATGTCCCGTGCTGAAAAACACTGAAAAAATAATAAATATTTTATTATTTGACTATTTTATGTTTAAGGAGACCCTAATAAACTATTAAAACTAATATACAGATTTGTTTGTTTTTTCTTTACCTTATATGCGTGTAAGGGTTAAATAGTCTACTTAATTTAGAGTAACTTTTACTAAGAAAGTAAAAAAAAAAACAATGCCAAAAAAAAGTTATAGCCAAAAATGTATTCTTAATTTTCGGTAGGTTTTTGTAATTATTATTTTTTATTTTATTCCACTTGTATTTCCGCACTTTATCTAAAACTAAGATGAGTAAGACACATTTGCATATAAACAGCCCATATTTTTTTGCCCGATGGATGTACGAATCACTAACCAATTGGGGCGCCAGAAGTGCTTGAATATACTCAGCGGTTCCTGGATCTAAGAAAGTTCGATGTAACTGGTGGTGTCTTCTCTCTAATAATGAACAATTCTATTTTGTTTTTTTTACCTCAATTTATTTTATACTTTTTAGTTTTCACCTGGTAAGTTCCTAAGTCTAAATTCTGTAGCGGCGGTCATCTTAGATTTTGATTTGGTAAAGTGCATTTTATTCTACTTGTCAAGCCCTGTCATTGGATACCCATATGGATGGGATTGAAAAAAATAGGTTATTCACCATTTTGTAGCGGCGGCCATCTTGGATTTTTATTTCGTAAAGTGCAATGTGTTCTACTTGTCAATCCCTTTCATTTGATACCCATACTGTATAGGTACCTTAAAAATAACTAGTCCGCCATCTTGTATATTTAGCCATGTTGGATTTAGGACGACGTCACATAGCCTAACATGCATTGTCATCCAAACTAAACATGTATGCAAAATTATAGCTCAATCGGTTGAGGGCAAATGCCTTAAAATTGAGTTGTAAAATTCCACCCGAACACACATAGTTACATACATACATACATTGCAAGTTAAATAAAAGCTTGTAAAAAAATAACTTAAATTTTCACTCGTCAAGCTACAGTAGTAGGTATTTTTGCCTGTCCCAAGCCAGAAAAAGTATGAAGGGAAGTTACATCACAGGTAATTTGCATGTGTTGTAAACGGAGTGCTGCAGGTCTCCGCCCTTTATCTCGCGCGCATAGTATCCATAATTTTACGGACAGTGTCGGAAAGAAACTTATTAAAAAAATTTAATGAAAGAAACGTTAATTAATTTTTAAATTCAGATAAATAAAATTATAATCAAGTCAACTACCTATGGTTTCAAGGATAACGGGGTTCACACTAACACCCTGTATATGTAAGTAAGTAGTTACTTCTGCTACTAGTTAGGTACTGCAAAATATAAATTAAATGAGCATAGTATAAGCCCTCATACCGTTAAGATGTTTTATTAATTAAAACATCTGTTACAGGCGTACATTAGAACGAGACGAATTAGTATTTGTGATTTCATCTTCTACACTATAAATATAAATGTGGATGACATTCTAGCAGCTCAATTCATTTCCTTAGTCGGAGAAATCAGCTGGATGTGTTGGGATTAAAGCTGGGCCCAGACCTATCTTTCTATGCTGTTTTACTAGAACAGAATATAAATAAAATTGCGCAATACGAAATATCAAAAATTGAAAAAAAAATACCGGTCTAGTTGGCACCTAAAAAAGGGTCAAAGAAACCCGGTAGAAATATTACCATATTTTATCCTGAGATAAGCGCGCTTAAGTCAAGCAAATAAACAAACTCTTCAGCTTAACTTAATAACATCAGTACAGATTTAACCGACAATTTGGCTGACTACCCACATCATTCAGCGAGCGTCAGATTACAACGATTATGATCGTTGAAGGGTTGTAGAGTGTATAATATATGAGTTAAAGAGCTCTTGGCTATATGATCATAAGGTTGGTGTGGCCGGTGCATAGATGGGTGACCATCTTGTCATGACGAGAACACGACGGTTTTTTAGTCAGTAAAAGTCTGACACTCCCTCATCGCTGCTAACCCACAGCGGGAGGGGTCAATCGATGATTTTTGGCGTTGTTAAAAAAGATAACCAGCTACGGAACCCTACACTGAGCGTGGAGTCTGGCCCGGCTATATTACATCTATGGGCCCGGCACGCTTTTGGCCATATTTGCTCGAACAGGATGACAGAAGGAACAGCCAGCATAGATGCGATAGGTCTGGGCCAAGCCGTATACTATACCTTGGCAGATACAAAGTTTATAGCTCTATGGTTACCATAGAGAAGTGTTCTTAGGGTTCCGTACCTAAAGGGTAAAACGGTACCCTATTGTTTTCGCTCCTCTGTCCGTCCGTCTGTCACCAGTCTGTCTCATGAACCGTGATAGTTAGAGAGTTGAAATTTTCACAGATGATGTATATTTTGTTGCCGCTATACCAACAAATACTGAAAACTATAATAAATATTTCGGGAGGCTCCCATACAACAAACGTGATTTTTTTGCTCTACCCCTCTACCCTAAGTGCGCGAGTCCCACTCGCACTTGGCCGGTTTTTTTAGGACTTCGTAGCTTCGCTTCGTAGTAGGTAGGTACCTAAAGGGTAGAACAGACCTTGTTACTATGACTTCGCTGTCTATCCGTCTGTCACCAGACTGAATCTCATGTACTCAATACTCAATGTACCATGATAGTCAGACAATAAAAATTTTCACAGATGTATTTCTATCGCCGTTATACGAAATACCTAATACTAGAATAAAATAATATTTTAGAAAGTTCCCATACAATAAACCTGACTTTTTATTGTTATAGTAATGGTACTGAATGTTTTATTGAAATAATAAAAAAAAAACAGGCGGGTTGATTCTATTACTTTCTATACTCATGATCAGGGGCCCGATTCTCCTAAGTTAATAATGTCAAAATTGAATAGAAATCGAATCGCAATATGATCGCAATAGCAGTTTTAACCATATCGGGCATTCTGCTACTAACATAAGACCAATCGTATTCCAACGACATTCGATTGGTTTGCGATTGGTCTGCTATTTTGGTGATTTTGGTCTATACGGTAGTTTGCTCTACAATCATATTGCAATCGTAAATCATTTGCAGACAAAATGATTCATTATTGAATGACAAAAATGATAAAAACGTTTATTTCAAAGAAAAAATAGCGGAATGCCACATACGCTTCAATCGTAATCGAGTCGTGATTGGATCGCAGTCGAATGTGAATCGTATGTCGTTTAAGTAAAATTAGGAGAATCGGGCCCCAGTGTGTTTATAATCGGTTCATCCATTCGCAGATAGATACATCTGCCACACACAACTTAAAAATAATCTGTTTTAGTCAAGAGATGGTATTTCTCTAATCAATCAATGTAAGTAAACACGATTACAACAGTATAAGGAGTTATGCATTTTAGACAAAAACCTTTAGTTAAGTGCCTAGTGTGTACTACAGGGGCCCGATTCTCCTAATTTTACTTAAGCGACATACGATTCACGTTCGACTCGATTCGACTGAGATCCAATCCCGACTCGATTACGATTGAAGCGTATGTGGCATTCCGCTATTTTTTCTTTGAAATAAACGTTTTTATCCTTTTCTATCATTCAATAATGAATCATGATTTACTATTGCAAAATGATTATACAGCAAACTACCGTATAGACCAAAATCACCAAAATAGCAGACCAATCGCACACCAATCAAATGTCAATCGAATACGATTGGTCTTTTATTAGAAGCAGAATGCCCGATATGGTTAAAACTGCTATTGCGATTCGATTTCTATTCGATTTTGACATTATTAACTTAGGAGAATCGGACCCCAGGTAATATGTATTGATTGGATAAAGTGAAAGTAAATAAATATACTCAAATTATTTAACTTTGTATTTCGTATAAACACTTATGAATATCTTTACATTATGTACATATTTTAACTATTACTTAGATAACTATTTACATTAAGCAGTCTTTTTGGGTGTTTATTCTAAACTGTAGGGAATACCTACGGCACGGCAGCAGGATAAATGCTGATCCAACCGTAAACGCTTAAAACTGGAACTATCTTAATGACTTTTTTATTTACAAAATTTCTTCAATCCTAATGTAGGTACACCTAACCTATCCTTAAAATGGACAATTTACACCAGGGTGCAAAAATGTACAATTGTCACCTTGTCGACAAGATCCTTTTCGTTGGAAATAAATGCAAACCGCTTTGCGGCCACCACGAGCACCTCCTCTTCCGCGCTGAGGGCCATCCCAGCTTCCAGCGTTTTTACCTCGCCAGTGTCCGCCATTGCCACGGCCCCGCATGGCTCCACGGAAATTTCCCATACCAGGAAAACCATCAGGGCCTGAAGGTGGAGGCCCTTGTGGTCCAGACATATTGAAATCCATTGGAAACATATTTTGTTGCATATTAAATCCTTCTGGTGGTACAGGAAACATAGGATTCGGTCCTCCAAACATTTCTGGTGACATCATCATATTTTCTGGAGGCATCATCATTCCCGGCGGTAGGTTACCGGGCGGAATACCTCCAGGCGTCATGGGCCCTGGCATGCCATTAGACATCATATGCGGTGGTACTCCACTTGGCCAGTCAGCAGGAACCATGTTACCCTGAAACCCTGGCACACCAGGAAATTGTGGGTTTGGAAAAGAATTAGGAAACTGGTTCATGTTTGGTGGGAACATATTGGGAACATTCATGTTAGCCGACGACGGTGGTGCGTTACCCTTAGGTTCAGGCCAAGGCATATTTCTAAAATCACTTATATTATCTTGGTTACCGGTGACGTCATCAAGAGGTATAATCGTTGGTTCCGTATAAGGATGCGTTTCTGGATCAGGCTCAAATGCAGAGTCGGGGATCATAGATTTGGAGAAATAAAGAGGCTGTAATGTTCCTTTTTGTCGTATTGCTTGAATATCTTTTTCTTTACTATTTTTACCATGTTCTACCTGTACTTGCCCATCGGCGTCAACAGGTATTAACGGCCTCCAATTAGTCTTTTCCTCCATGACGTCATCATTACTGAGATTTCTTCCTTTCTGGAATGCATCTCTTTCATGTATCCTTTCTAAGTATTTCATATCAGTAAACGTTTTCGTTACATTTACTCTCTCAGTTTCATCAAGTTCAAAGTATTGGATTTCCTCCAATTCAGTATCTGGTTTCCACTTAATACTTTTTTTCGGTCCCTTTCTTTTGTGGTAGCACAATACTCCTTTAAGTCCATTAATGGTTAAAGTGTGAGGTTCCGATGTATCCATTTTATCTTCATTCTCTTCCTTAGTAACGTTTTCTTCCGTGTTTTCAGTTGCATCTGCATTTTTCTCTGAAACCTTTTCTTTATTATCTTCTGTTTCGAGCGTGTCTTGGTAAAATCGTGGTGGTACCGACTTGCTTTCACTACTTGGACTGCTCATATTGGTGGGAGTGTGTGGTGGTGATCCATCATTTCCTGGATTGCCATCCTTAGATCCACTTGTACGTCGTTTTCTTTTCTTTGGATCTCTTTTGTTCGTCGCTGAAGCATTTAGCGCATCCATGAACATGTCACTTTCTAACAACATTATTGCTGAAACAAAAAAAAACATACTGTAAGATAAATACAATTCAAAAAGCATTTTGCACCTGTAGAAACACTGAAATAAGTAAGATAGCTAAGTCTAAAATATACCTTAGCGGGTTCAATTGTAATAACAGTCTTTCGTTTTAGCAATTAATACCTACGTAAAGAAGTGCATACATCATCCATTTACGAAACAAAAGTATAAAATATATTCTATTTTTCCTGTTGACTTTCTAATTAGTAAACATTTTCGTAGACTGAAATGTATACATCGTAGACAACCCTATCCCCCTATCCTAATATGAAGGCCAGGCAGACTCAAGGACGTGGTTCCTATTGCTTATGGATTTTAAGACAAACATGTTTGTAAGGTCATAGCATTACGCTTATAGCCATTTTGTACGAGGCGTTACCTCCGTTTGGCTTCATAGATACATGTTGAGCCAATCGTCCACCATAATCTATACTTCTATGATTTAGCGTCTAGCTTGCATAGTCGTACCATTTAATTTGTATAGTTTAGATGCAGCGCAAGATAAGCAGGCTATTACAGGCAGATTAACAGCTAGTTAACGGGGGGAAATCGGCTTGAAATGCCTTTGAGGCACGTAGGTATAAGATACATATAAGGTACAAGAATGGAAATAAATAAACAAATCGGGTTAGTACCCTTTGTTGTGTGGTATCTTTCAATCGTAGGATGCTGCGCCTAGAGACGTGATGAATCTACCTACACACGACCCGGTCTGACGAAGCAGACTTCAAAAACAAACAAACATTGCATGCAACGGAATAGTCATCAAATAAAGCCTAATTATCTACAAAAGTAATTACTAGATTTAGCAATAAAATACCGCAGTCAGGAAAAAAACTACAATTCATTCGTACTACCCCTTTAGTTAATCATTAATTCTTGAGTTCAACGACCAAACAGATAGTGAAAGTCATTTCGCGTGGCGCAATCGAGAATAGCAGCTACTTACGAGTACATAGGCAATCGAAAACACTTTTAGACTAATACTCAATGTAGTTTCGAGCCTGTAGATAGCTAATAATAATTGACACATGAACTACATGTACAATACGGGATAAATAAAAATAAGACTCTTGAAGTACAGACGTAACAGTCATTGCTGAGCTTTATATCATGTTCTTGTTTTATGATATCTGAGGAACTACTGGAAAAAAAAAAAAAACGATGCGAACTCACCTTGTGGCATCAATAAGTTAGTTTTATCTACTAACTAATATACATATTATATGTTTTTAATAAAAGTGTAGGTAAACTGAAAAAGTATTTAAATTTTAAAAAGATAATTAATATCTCTCCGTTTTATTGTAACAGTTCATAAATCTATTCGATGTATTTTTAAGATCTATCTCAGCTAACGGGATGAGTTGTAAACCATCTAAATGTGGCCACTATAGTGAGAGGAAAACACACATTCATCGTCACACAGAGACAACATCCGCAGCGCTCGGAACCTTGACCTTTTATTTAATAATCCTGTCCCACTGTCCCAGCTAGTTGCATGCAAGATTTTTCGCTAATTTATAAATTAAATAAGTAAATAATTAAGTAATTATGTAATGGTATGAACAATTCAAAAGTTTAAATGGATTTACCGAATTACGATTTTCGCGGTAGGCAGCAATTTATAGTTTTGAAATTTTTGCTTTGTCGGAACAATATTATTCTACTGTAACTACTACTAAATAAACCTAATACAATATTTTGTTTGTTTGTCCGGCTCCGAAACAACTGAACCGATATCCTTTCACTGCTGAAAAGCTACACTTTTCCCGATTAAAATGGGCGGACGGGGAACTACTGCCCGTACCCCGATAAAATATAATCGGGGTACGGGCAGTAGTTCCCCGGCACGCGGATAAAACCGCGAGAAAACAGCAAGGCTTAGGGTACTCGGGTTTTTAGGGTGTGCGTATTCCAGTACCGATCGATCGCGGTTCCAATTTTTGTTTTTACCTAGGCATGTGCAAATGATGATCAGCCTGCCACCAATTATCCATTTTATAACGTTCATAAAATTAAGTAAGTACTTAGATAGGTACATTCGAATAATTCACTTAAGACCATCGTATATACATAAAGGTACTACCGGGAAGGTATGGCAGAAGATTTTCCACGGGTCAGTGCAGACTAGCAGCTAAAATATTGAAGCATTATAGCTGCCTGCCGACTGAATCTATATACACCATTTTATATTCGTACAGTGCGAACCTAAAATAACACACTGTTGTATAGGCGATTTATTAGGTTTATTAGCTGGTAGATTTATTAGCTTTAAAAAAATACATCTCACGATTTTCGTTAGACTGAGCACCGAAATTAAAGGGATGATCACACTGGCGTTGAATGGGTCATAAACATTCCTAATAACCGCGAAACGACACACAGTCATAATAAAATCTACCTACACAGAAACAAGTGATTACTCAAATAATTATATACTCGTATTAAACATCTTGATGACTTTAAAACAAAATGCTGCTGATAACAATAATAACAATTAGCTACTCAAATCATTATTTAAGTTAAGTTAGTTTATTTAATTTAATAGTTGGTTAATTTAATCGATTTTGTGTAAAAAGATTATTTCGGTATCGGTCTTTAGTTATGCGCCTACTCAATTTTGTTATAGTTTAAAGCAATATTTTGTAAATTATGTAACTGATCTGAAGTAGTAAGTAGAGAAGGATACACACAGAAATCTACATAAAAAAAATTTGCTGAAATATGAATAGGCACTCATTAATATGACGTACCTACTACCTACGTATACTTATTCGAATAAATGTGTTCTGTTTGCGAAAAATCAGGGTTTTGCTCATGGTCGTATCTTTATTTCTAATTAAATGTATAGATAAGTAGGTAACCTATAAATCGCAGTCGCAAACAGCGGGTTTTAAAGATGTAAAACAACAGCGCAATGTTTAGTTATATAAGGGAATTGTCTGTATGGTTCGTATTCTTGAGTAAAGTAGGTATAGGAAGTTAACTTTCAAATAAATATGCGGATTTGGAAACTAACTGGTTAATAATAATTTACTCGTAAAATACCTATATACACATCGCGTGTTTATTAACAATAAATAATAATCATGCGCTAGATATTTCGATAATAGCTAGGTAGGTACAAGTCCACTCACTACGAGATAGCATGAGATTTCAGAATCAAAGTGACTCATCAGTTATCAAATAAAAATACTATACTAGGAAAAAAATGCAACTTCATACAACAAACAGTTTAGTTGTTGTTTGAAATCGAAATGAGTGCAGTTATACACAGATAAAAGTTTAAGCACAATCTGTCCATAAAACAGTTATTTTTATTTAGCATAAATAGCTACTAAATAATAGAATTACTTTGTGTGAAAAGACCTACAACTGGACTTTTCACCTTATTAAGATGTTACTATATTAACTCTCTGCATTAAAAATTGCCATCCTGTCTACTCACCGCTGAGGGTGCGTATTATGGTGACATTCTACCGGAGTGTGCCACTGTGGCATACAGTACAAATGTTTCTTCTGGTCGACTCATCTAAGCAAATATAAACAATATTGTGCGTAACACCCCTTTTAAGCACGCACAATGTTGGCCAACAAACGAGTGCGAAACATTTTGGTGGAATGTCACTCTTAGGATAACAGTTCAGAGTTAATTATTGAACATTGTAATTTTAATTCAAAACTTTAAGATTTAGTTAATCAGACCAGATTTGATGTTTTCAAACACTGTTGTGATAAGCTACTGTTGTACTAAACTTTATGTAGGTAAGTACCGTTCTAAATGCGGTAACTATACCATAAGCACTTGGAAAAAACTTGCGTTCTACTAACACACTGTCCTTTTAAAACCTTTACTTGGACACAGGCCTCTTGCCTAATATTACAGTTAATTATCTTGGATACTAGAACTTACGTTATTTATATGTTAGGATAATTATTAAGTAGTTCACCGGCTTATCTTTAATATGCCTTATATACCGAATCTATGGCGGTATCTTTACAATAGAATATAATATAGAATAGTAATCTGCTTAGATACCTTGCCTATTTACGTAATTAGGTTACTACCGTGGAATAAGGGTTTCTTTACGTAGCTGGAAGTGACGAACGCCACGGGTTACATTAGGGCTACTTTCTACGAAAATAAAATTCTGTGCAATAAGTAGATACTACTTTTTCGGGACGCGATTTTTTTCTTATCTGCTATCAATTTAAATAGGTTAGGTAGGTACTGTGTAAATAGAGTATCGTATATTTATGTTCTGCATAGCAAGTGAAGGTTAATGTTCTGTGATTAATTTCATTTAGGCAGCTACATCTAAGGCACATGCCTTGCCTATTTGAAGAATGTATAGCCTGACGGTCATTTCTTAATTGGACTTGGTTCTGCTAAGCATTTTGCGAATATCTGCATCAGTTCACACGATCAGTTGTTGACATTCACGTAGGTATTAGCCTTTGGTTAGTTTGTACCTTGATACGCAGATATATGCCTAAGTTAATCTACATTTGTAAACTTATTCATCACTTAGGAACTGAGTATATCAGCATAGCGAGGTAGGAACCTACCGAATCATTTCATTAATAAAAGGTTTATCAACTTTTGTAAAACCAAACCTTTTACTGTGATATAACTGATTCGGAAAAACCATTACCTACTAAACTTTATAATTCAGGGTTACATTATAAGTCCTTTTGTAAAGCTACGTTGTACTTTAGCACAGCAGTACTTTATGTAGCATATTTTTTTCTTTTCTAGATATTATTATAGCAGGTAAGTAATCTTATGGTTCTTCCGGAAAGTAATTGGTAGCTTGGCAATGTATCTGTAGAGGTTTATTTTTCCTTGTGTAGCAAGCAAGTTGATAGGCCATCTACGTACTGAGGCCAAAAATATAAAGGTACGGAGTCGTAGACGGCGGTTTCTTTTCAGGTTTACTAGATGCGGTATTAACTTCCTTTGCGTGTATTCGCCTGATATCAAATATTTTGCAATCGGCGATAACGATATGTGGTGATTGCGTTAAGTACCTATGTAGCTACATAAGCATATTTTATCGAAATCTTTCTAGGCCACTTAGGTACTTATTAAAGATTTGAACGGTATTTTTGTAAAATTAAATTTACACTTGAGATTCTACGAAAAATACCTAACTACATAGATATTCTAAATAATCAAATTGTTAATCGAATTCGCAAATAAAAAATAAAAAAAATAATAATTATAACATCAATCAATGATTCTTTAGAACCACCGACATAGAATGAATCGGGCTTAGATTCATTAAACCAGACTCCTTTCAACTATTCGACAGTGACTGGGTGTCTGCTGTTGTTTATGCTTTAGGCTTTGATTGAAAACGCAAGCAGTATATTGAATTTTGATAATATCATTGCTTTAGAAATGTATGTCAGGTCTAACTCGGGTATTCAGTCACACAATAGAACTAGTCGAATTTTGGTTCTTCTGAGTAATAGACTACGGGAAGCGTACTTCATCATAGTAAGCGGGTGTTTTGCTTATTTTACTGTTCTAGACATCTGACTAGAAGTTTCGACAAGGCATAAATCTCGGGAAATATTCGTTCTGAACTGGTCTGTTTAACTAACGCTAAATTGTAGGCCTAATTATGGAATCTTGTGCATCTAAATTTCTTTTTTTTTTTATAAAAAAGATATGGTATGAAGCGTAAATCTCCTAAAATCATGTCGTAGTCGTCTACTGTTATAGTTATTCTGTTCTGTTTCTGATTACATGGATTGCTGAAGAACCACTCCTGGAGCGTCGTTCTCATCAGCGCTGCGGCGAGGCCTCCGGACGGATCCAGTGTAGTTGCGCTGGTATTTTCACATCACGACTAAGTCTTTAACAAATTTAGGATATTAAACTTGAACTAAGCATAAAACGGAAAAAGTCATAGATATTGATTTCAATATTTATTTGAAAAAAATACTTTACAAGTATTAAAAACACTTTTGAACCCGTTAAGTTATACATTTTAGACTTACCACTGACGTTAATGCAACCTAAACAATTGAAAACACTTGGTGACATTAATGGAACACCTTGCCACCACCACTGTAAATCTGGAAAAAAAGAAAACATTAGAAATATATCAAATATGAAAGATATAGAAAAATACTTACGTTTTGGTTTAGGAGGAATTAATTTGATTGCACCGGGTTTTTCAACGGGTTCTACCGTTTTTGGCTTTTTTTCTGGAGGAGGATCATTATGAACTGGAGATGGTCGTTTTGGTATTGATACTGTTGGCGGCAATACAGGTGTAGATTTTTTTGTTAAGACTGCTGCACGCGACGGTGGTGGCTTAACTTCTTCTTCAAGTCCATGTTTCCTAAATTTAGAATTGAATGTTTTGACAGTTTTTGGCTTAGGTTCGTCTGGTTTTCTGACTTCTATAGATATCGAGGGTTTTTCTTTTTTAGCGTCACTCAGTTTCGGTATTTTGCCAAGTTTATGAACTGATGGAGTTTTATCATCTGACTTCTCACTTGATTTGTTAAGTGAGTTTTCTTTACTCTTTTCGCCCTTTTCTTCTTTTCCTTTGTTTCTATCTTTGTCGGAAGATGTCCGAGAACTTCGATCTTCTTTTGATTTGCTACTGGAAGACGATGATTTATCGCTAGATTTTCTACTGCTACTTTCAGTCCTCGATTTAGAGCTATGAGAAGAATTCCTGTCTTTATCTTTCGGCCTATCTTTACTACTGTTATGACGGCTAGAACTGCTTTTGTGACTTTTATGTTTATCACTTGAATGAGACCTACTTGAATGTTTTGAAGAACTGGTAGACTTTGAACTACTACTACTACTACTACGTCTGTCGTCTGATTTATCTTTATTGCTACTTTTTGATTTTGACTTTTCAGAATCAGATAAAATTTCAGTTTTACTTTCACTATCATCATCTACTTGCGATATGACTTGTTTTCCATCCTTTAAACTAATCTTCAGAACTGGCAATGTTTCAGGTTCGTTATCTAATTCTTCTTTTATTTGTATATCAGTCAAGATCTTATCATTGTCTACATTATTAGAAATGTTTTTTTCTAATTTCACCCTTTCTTCACTTTTTATTTCAACGTTATTGACATTATTTTCATGATCTACATTGGACTCAGATTTTATCAGGGCCTCGGCGTCAGATTGCGCCTCTGTTATTATTTGAGGTATATCAGAAAGCTGGACCGGAACAACTTGCTCGCCCTTAACAGTTTTTAACCACTGTTCAACTAACTTTGATGCTAGGGCTCTTATAGCTGTAAAAAAAAGAATTGTTAAAGGTAATAGGAATACTTTAACATTATTTTTGTAATTCATAAATAAGAGAAACGAAAAAAAAAAATAAGTCATTACGACTATCATTATAGTATAATGTATATTCATTCGGTCATTAGTGGCGTATTTTTAAATATATATTTGTAAAAAACTCGAAAACAGCTGAACCGATTTTCATGATTTTCGATGATTTCAATTATACTCCTTCTCGGAACAAGGGAACGCGATCGGTTAATATTCTAAATACATGCGGTGGGCAAAAGTATTATGAATGTTCTTACCGAAGTGGTTGTCGTCCTTTGATAATTCCTTAACTAACTTAGGGCAGTTGTTAGTTTTCAAGCGATCTATGTCAACAGGGCATAGTAAAAGCAGTTCCAATAACTCCTTTACCAGCGGCCAGTTTTTTGTGACTATACTTTCAGTCAACCACATGTGTACTAAAACCCAGCCACCAGAACCCATAAATAAACCAAGTAACTCAGTTTCAGTACATTTTAGTATTTGTATGTAAATACATTTGGATACCAATTTCTTCGAAAACTTAGTCATAAGGCTGGAAGGAAAAAAATATACATTTAATCAAATTGTCAATTTAGGTAACAAAGGGTCATTATATTATTCATTAGCGTACTAATCATTCACATCACAATCATTTTTTAAAACATATTTTCGCAATATAGTTTCGCGACAAACGTAGATTTTCTTATAAATATAGCTCTAAGGAAAAAAAAAGTAATTTCTCAACTGATGTATTTGCTTACATCTTCAGTATGGCATGATTTTCTCGAATTGTAATAGAAAAGTAGAAAGACTTACCTAGCCAGCCTCTGGACTTCGTCTCTGCTTTTGATGCCACCATTAGGTGATAATAGCACACTCAGGCAGTTCAGCAATTGAATTGGATCAATACGCGGCTGGAACAAAAAAAAGTACATTATAGCAACTGGGCCGAAAGGAACTGTCCGTATATGGTTTTGCGGTAAAAAAAAAACAGCTGAACTATTTCCTTGGCAAATAATGTTAATCCTGCGGGATGGGGGTGAAACCGCGTTCAATAGTTCATAATCCTGACCATTATTATTAAAAAATATATATATCCGTATTTATATCGTAAGGCTGATTGTGGGGATATAAGAAAGTGGAAGCGAGTTTGCACTGCTTTCGCGTCAAAATGTTTACGATTTAAGGAATTGTTATAGAATGTTAAGTCAATCACCGCATAGCTACTCGCTTCGTGCATGTCGGTTACCTACGGCATTATTGAGAAGCAAGTGGCTCGTAATATATTACGAATAAAAATCTATCGTCTAACAAAGTTCGCAATACTGTTAGTAACTACTTTTTTGCTATTATTATTTGAAACCCTAGCGAAGATCAACTGCATTGTGTAAAGCCCGGTTCCTACAAAAATAACCGATAAGTTTCTTAGGAACAATCGGATCGTTTATTGTTTATAGGAACCGAGCATAACATACTTATTTAGTTTGCAATAGAAATAACACGACCATCCGAGTTATTTCTTTGTTCACCGCTAAGGCGTCACAGATAGAAGTGAGATAGGGCGATCACTTGTAAAAAAGCTATATAGCAATACATAACAAGTATGTATGTGTAATGTGAAAGTAGGTGTTTAAAACTTGAATTTAAATAGTTGAAAAACTCAATCACACCCGTGGTTTCGGCAGCGTCCCGGCGCAACCGTACATGCAGATTACAAAATAAACTATCCAGATTTACTTTACTAATATCTACGTTAAAAACAATTCGTCTTGTCTCACTTATATTTCATTATTAGGAATACATCGAAGTCAACCAGTGTGACGAGATTGTAATAAAAAAAAAAAAACAAAATGGCTACGTGCGAGCCGGACTCGCGCACGAAGGGTTCCTTAATAAAATTACATTTGCTGCACAGGTGCCCCCTAAAATATTTATTTTACTTGCTAGTTTTTGTTTTTATATATTAATTTATGTTGGACAGCAAAATATGAATCTATCAGTGAAATTTTCAATTTGTCTAGCTATCACGTTTCATGAGATACAGCCTGGTGACAGTCGGACGGACATTGAGGTTTTATTAACAGGGTTTTACCGTTTGAGTTCGGAACCCTAAAAAGGACACCTGGAACCTTGGACTAACAAGGTCCAAAGTCCGATTCAGACTACTGGAAATAAGCTATTTATAGGAGAATACAATTGGAAAGGGAAAAACGAAGATTAATTATTTCGTCAGATTTTTATTTGGCGCAGCTGGCAGAGTGCGATTAATGTGATTCAAGTTACGTGTTCAAAGTTCAATGCAATGCAAACCACGAAGTGCATAATTCATTTTCAACAAAGGAATCAAAATGGTGGACGATTACAAGGCCGACTTGTCTTACGTCACGTGTAAAAATACCACACATCACGTGATATTGTTCTAGAAGGTTTGTTGGTAGGTAGTCCAGTAATTGTGTACCTATTTGTGTATGCAGATTATGTATCATCGATGATGATGATGTTAAAGAGATAGTAAGGTATATTCTTGTTCTACATATATCTACAAATATATTGCGTGGATATATTTCATTCTCTGAAGTAAGGTAAATCTATAGTAGATAGGTAATAGGTACATTATTTAACTTACCATTATTTTTAATTCTATAGTACTTCAAAATATAACACGACACCCGATTGCACAATGGTTGAAATGCCACGCCTTGTGCTCCAGAAACAACATGGCGTCATATCATTGTAGCAATCTAATAGTCTTGCACGAAGAAAACACTTATTTCCTAGGTTTTAAGTTCATCAACATGTAATTACACTATTTTAAAACGTATTTATACGATTGTCTGTATTCACAGCAGAGACAAATATATATAGATTTGGTAATTATGCAACTAATATGATACGTAGTTCATTTTAATATTCCTACATTTAATATTCTGTTCCATTTAAAACCTTACAGAAAGGAGTTTGATTAAATTATAGGAATACACTTTCTAAAATTCAGTGAGTTGGCAGATTTCCAAGCTAAGGCCAGCTAATACGTTCGATCCGAGTAAACGGCCGGCAAGCGGGGAGATTGCTTGAAGAATGAAATTGAACAAAATTGTTTAAAGATGAATGAACTACAGTATGAGCGGGGAGAACGGAAAAGGAAGTAAGACTGAACTATGGGTTGAATTAGAGTTGCCACGTAAAAAATAAAATACGGATGTAGTAAAAAACACCCGTCTGAGCCAACTGGCTTTAGTTAACGTGGTTTTCTGTAAGCAAAATAATTCCATTTAAAGTAAGTTGAGCTACACTGGGTAAAATAAAATTAATTATTATCAACAAAGTGGTCCATTTTAAATAGAGTTTAAAGTTTGTAAGCCGGCTGTTATTTTTGCATCTTTGTCCCTTGACAACCAAACATACCAAGTACCAAGACATACTTATCGTGCTGCCTGGATAGCTGGCTTGAGGAAGTTGAGGAGGTCAATAGGCACTGGTGTTCAACTGCATCAGCCCAAATGGATTATAAGTGCTTTACAGAGTCATCATCATCTCTCGAGCCTTTTCCCAACTATGTTAGGGTCGGCTTCCAGTCTGACCGGATGCAGCTGAGTACCAGTGTTTTACAAGGAGTGACTGCATATCTGACACACTTTGTTACAGCTGTTGATTCTCCTTCTAGTAAATAAATAAACACAGTAATTGGTGTCCAAGATATACATAGAAAGTACATACAGACTTAGAAAAGTTGCATTGGTACTTGCCTGACCTGGAATCGAATCCACGCACTCAAACTTGAGAGATTGGTTCTTCACCCACTAGCTAGACCACCACGACAATTTTTCACGCCTATGTGCTTTACAGAGTATAAGACCAAAAATAGCCCCTATTTTGTATATCGTCATTATACTTCATAACCGTAATGGCTGTCATACCATAACCCAGTATTGTAATATTGTGCAATTTAATTGTTCGCATGGAATAAGGAAAGATACATGAGCGGAGATGCCATAAGCAAGGTACCTAAGTCAGGCGCCTTCAACGAGGCCAAAAAAATCAGTTACGAGTGAACTAGGAAGGTGTACCCGTGCGCCTCGTTTGGAAAAATGGATGGATTCCAAAGGTGTATATGGGCGGAAACAGTAACGTTCCTCGAGATCTTCGTTATGACATCTTCACTCGTCATTTTGGTCTCCATGATTGTTAGTCTAGGTAGCGCTTAACATATTTTAATAGGCAACATCTTTCATGCTCTCACGATAGGCAGGATTATATGTGACTGTATTTGTCGTAGCTAATTTATTTGACCAAAAGTATAAATCCGGGGACATTAGCAAAACAGCAAATAAAGAATTTTATTATTGGCATTGGCAGCACTGGGGTCCAATTGACCGAATGATTGTTTTGGTATGGGGAGCATTGAATGGAAGTATGACATAAAAGAAGTGACGTTTCGTTTCTTCATGGCTTCTGTCAGTTTCAGGGTTCGGCAGATTACGACAAAGTTGGTGGTTTTTGTGTGTAATATAAAATAAATGAATTAAATCAGTTGGAGAAGCCTACTGTATCGTGTTTTCATTCATAAAGACTTGTCTATTCAAGCGGCATTACCATGTGGAGTGACTCTTTGCTCATTGTATTTATTTCAATTTGTACGGCTTTTTTAGGAGAAGGTTTGTCTTGTTTCACAGACATCAGTAAAATAGGGCTTTATCGTTAATAAGCTTATGTTCAGTCATGGTTAATCGTAGCTGTGACCCCTAACATTGTATTCACACTGTTTCAGGGCTCACATGGATACTGGTGTATAGAACAGAAAAGTATCAAAAACTTAAAGTAGAAGTGGAGCGTCAAAGCAAAAAGCGTAAGTTGACGGTTATAATTAAAATGATTATCCTACATAATTTTGTAGTTGGGTGTGTAGGTAACTCCGTCTGCGTACAGTGATGGCCAATACTGCCATCAGTCTGCCGGGCAGTATCAGAGGTTTCCTTTTCCCGATCCAAAATTTGCAATTATAATCAGAGTGTAGCTGAAGCTACGCAGATGAAACATTTTTTACTTGCTTTGTTTTTGTAAAACTTTTTTGTTGCTTGTAGTCTACAGAAATGATTTCTCATGTTAATACCATTGTTTTTTTGCAGTTGAAAAGAGAAAGGAAGCTCATGGAGACTCATTGGACAAACAACACAAAAAGAAAATTGAAAGGGAGGAGGAAAGACTTAAAAACAACAACAGAGACCTTTCTTTGGTTAAGATGAAGTCAATGTTTGCCATAGGTTTCGCGTTTACTGCTCTACTGAGCATGTTTAACAGCATGTAAGATAATATATTTATCATAACTTAATTCAAAAGTATTTAGTATCTTGTAGAATTTGTAAAGCCTGCTAAGACCATCTTTGGGCTGCATTAAGGCTATTTGCCTTCTATGTTAGTAGTAATATAACTTATGTAAAAGTTAAAGATCTTTTCTACTTATTTTATAAATGTTGCTTTATAGATTTGATGGAAGGGTTGTGGCTAAACTTCCGTTCTACCCGATATCATGGATACAAGGCCTTAGTCACAGGAACCTGCCTGGTGATGATTATTCAGACTGCTCATTTATATTCTTGTACATATTGTGTACAATGAGTATAAGGTAATTTTGAAACATGTACTAAGTTAACAGTTAGTTGCACCACTTAACAACAATGATAACTATTTTCACTTGCCAAATCGCTGATTTGACTAATGGACAGCAATTTCACACTTGGTTGTAGTTTGGTTATTGTTAAAGTTAAATGGTGCAACTCACCCAATATGCTTGATCTTTCCCAATTTTTTGCCAGTTTAACTATGAGAAAATAAAGCTAACCTTTTATGAACTTTAGAATCTGTGTTTGGTTACTAAACCATTCATGTTACGTGCAAGATTTTTATTGCTTTGCCTGTTTCTTTATTTAATGTGCACTTTTTTTTCCAGGCAAAATATACAGAAGCTGTTAGGATTTGCCCCATCCCGTGCTGCATCGAAACAAGGTGGTGCGTTATTCGCAGCTCCACCAGCGCAATTCAAATAATTTTTTTAATCTATTTCAAATAATGTAGAAACTTAAGTGTGAACAATAAATGTTTATTAATTTATTCAAATAATGTCTTTTTAATATTAACCTTATGAAGGCAGGTTATTGGCTTCACATTGATATGGAGGCCAGTAGAGATCTAGGTAATTGGCTATTTTTATCTCAGCATAGGAAATAGTTTTCATGGGACATGGGTGATATTATACGATACAGCATCTAGTCCAAGCCCATAAATTAATGAAACAAGGTCCTAAACTTTCAATAATCTATTATAGTTAAATTCAATCTTAAGAGAACAGGATCTCAATAGACATTAAATTCAACAATTCTCTCATTAATTAAGTATCTATCAAAGCTAAATCTAGTTAAATCAACAGTTGTGAATTGACTGTCAATAATTAGCTCAGTGATTGCCCTTCCAATGCCAGGTGCATGTTGACAACCTGAAAATTAAAATATATACTGGTCAATTAAATAAACACATAGAACCTGCTGATAACAAGTTTCTCATTTGAACGATAGAATTGATTTTATCTTTTATACAAGGTTAATTTTCTGTCTTAATTCATCATCATCTCAGCCATAGGACGTCCACTGCTGAACATAGGCCTCCCCCTTAGATCTCCACCGATACTGTCTTAATTATTAGAATATAATTTATTTACGCACCTAATTTTCCAAATCCAGCTGCAATAAATAAGTTATTGTGGTAAGCATGTGGTCCCACTACGCCATTATTGTCGAAAGTATTGCAGTCGTAAATTTCTGTGTTGAACTTCTCTATCTGAAATATTAATAGACATAGGTATGTTAGGGATACTTACTCCATTTATAAAAAATCTTGTACAGAAATACATAACAAATAAACTACTACCTAAGATAATGATTCAATTGACTAACTATTAATTTTGTATTTCAATGAAGTTATAGCGCTTCTTATGATTATTGATATAAGTACATAACAGTAGAATGTGAAAACCAGATTCATCATCATCATCTCAGCCATAGGACGTCCACTGCTGAATATGGGCTTCCCCCTTAGATCTCCACAGATACCTGTTGGAGGCGACCTGCATCCAGCGTCTTCCGGCGACCTTTATAAGGTTGTCTGTCCACCTTGTTGGTGGACGTCCTACGCTGCACTCCACTTCGACCCCATCGGCCATCCGCTCTGCGAGCAATATGGCCAGCCCATTGCCACTTCAACTTGCTAATCCGGTGGGCTATATCGGTGACTTTAGTTCGTCTACGGATCTCCTCATTTCGGATTCGATCACGTAGAGAAACACCGAGCATAGCCCTCTCCATAGCTCGTTGAGCGACTTTGAACTTTGAGATGAGGCCGATAGTGAGAGACCACGTTTCGATGCCGTAAGTCATCACTGGTAACACACATTGGTTGAAGACTTTCGTCTTGAGGCACTGAGGTATGTCGGACGTAAAGACATTGCGTAGTTTCCCGAACGCTGCCCAGCCGAGTTGGATTCGGCGGTTGACCTCTTTCTCGAAGTTGGACCTGCCTAATTGGACTACTTGTCCTAGGTAGATATATGAGTCAACAACTTCGAGTACCGAGCTTCCAACAGAGACTGGGGTGGGCTCAACATGTACATTTCAAAACCAGATTAACATAATTAAAATATTCATAATATAGGTACATTATCTACTTACTTTAGTTTTGTCACAACTTGGAACACGGTTTAGTAATGATGGCTCAATAATTGATTTGAAGAAATCATTTTGAGATACGCTTTTTGATTCATCTTTAATAAGTGGTAAATTCCCAAACAATAGATTACTTTCTAAGCCATTTC
Organism: Helicoverpa assulta; assembly: GCA_963856015.1. Lineage (NCBI taxonomy): Eukaryota > Metazoa > Arthropoda > Insecta > Lepidoptera > Noctuidae > Helicoverpa > Helicoverpa assulta. Next base: position 6,424,015 of record CAWLCW010000008.1, read on the forward strand.
TCATTAACCACAGTCCTGTAGTATCCGTAACCAGAGGAATGTTCAGGCCTATTTCTGATGCCTTATCTGGAACTGAATATATATCACATTCCCTGCAAGAATTATTACGAATTATCATATCATATCATATCATTTATTGCGTTCCACAAGTTTCACATGGTGTTATAATAAGCTTACAGCTACGTACATTTGTGGACCCTGTTAGGGCACAGCAACATTTGGCATTTAATTCCAGTACATTAAAAATACTTATAACTTATAACTAATTCTAAATTATTATGGCGGTAGTTTTATACATTAGCTATATATAATTACAATATGTACTTGACAATTATATGTCTCAATTAAAAATAAACTTGTCTCACCTCCGTTCGATTGTCAGAGGCATACTTAAAATTCCATCTCCAGTCCCCACTTTTGCCAATTTTGATAATTCTCCAGAATCGTGACCAGCGGCTAATACGCAAATAGCAAATTTGATAGTATACTCTTCTCCATCTTCTCCTTTGTATATAACTTTGTTTATTCTCTCATATCCTCCAGGACTCACACCTTCCATGAGCACATCTTTTTGTTTTTCTAATTCAAAGCCTATTACTTCTCCATTAACATAAGTGGCTCCAAGATCTTTTGATTTACGTAATGTTGCCATCAATAAAGCCCATGAATTAAAGGTTCCTTCTGCTTCTATTGCCATACATCCTGAAAATAAATAAGTTAATATTATATTATCAATGTATGAGAAATACAGAGTGTGGGAAGATATTTGAGATTGCTTAGAGGCCACTAGCAGACTATGCTGCATACAACAACAGTTGTTATGAAACAATCTTTAGTCAATATTCACTTGACATTGAATGAATATTTATTTATGTAACAAAATTATTCTGAAATAGAGAATTTCTGAAGATTTTTAATGAAGTTAATGTTACCTAATTTAACATCGTCTGTATTGATCCATGGAAACTGGCTTTTTATTTCTGCTGCTGTTAATAAATTATTTCTAACACCAAGTTCATTCAGTTGACTAACATTTTCTTCCAGTTTATGAGCATACTCCTCACTTGCTAAAGTTATTGATCCTGTGGGCATGTATTGAATGTCAACATCCATACCCAAGTGCTCTTTTATGTTTCTCAGAAACTCAGCACTGTATTTGGCCAGATTAATATTTTCAGGCAGGGAAAAGTGCTGGGTCAGAGTCCCTAAGGACACATTACTTTGAGACGATTTATACTGAAATCAATGAAAATATTACTGTAGAGAATTAAAACTAACAATAGTAATTAGTCTTCCGTTTAAAAGCCATTTTAGGAGCATAATAATACTTACAGAAAAATCTTTTTCTATAACTACAACTGATAAACCTTCACCGGTCCTCTTTTTCAACCAGTAGGCTACTGATGACCCTATGAAGCCCCCTCCAATTATAACTATATCTGCATGCTCAGGATAAAAGTATGACTTATCTTTGAAACCAATTATTTTAGGCATATCATTTGCCAAAACGTTTAACGTCTTTTTTACAGGGTTATAGGATTTGGAATACTGGCGAACGCCGAATATTTTTTGGTTACGGAACACCCCGAGTATTTTTTTGAAAGTCATCTTTGTTTCTTTATTTATAAGATCGATATGACGAAAAACTCATAAACATATTCACGCTGTTAGCGATTATTACTGTCCACCAGAGCTAGAACAGAAGAAGCAGATTTATAAATTCGCTCAATTTCTCTCTTTGATGACATTATCCACAGCTGATCATCTGACATTCATGCAATGCATGCATTGACATTTTCATTTTCAATTCAACACTTGGGGAACACAACGAATACAGCTGAGAAGGAACTAAAGGTGATATCAGACACATAAATTTTTGTCAATTTTCGCCTTTCATCCGTTACCTTTTTCTCGAAATAAAATGAAACACAAATGCCGAATGAATTCATTAGTGAATCGATCAAACAATGTTGGATATAAGCATTATTCGCCATCTTTTATTCAGATACTAGGAAAACCCGAGTAAAAGAAAAAATAACTGAATACAAAAGTTGTGTCTACTCGGATTCAGAACAGCAATTTGATAAATAAACACATCTGCAAAGAAACGAGCACCTGTGAGAATCTGAGAACTCTATGTATGTTTTAAAAAGTTTTAATTACTGGAATATGTTACTAGGATGCTATTTATACTATTAGTAGTCGTGGTGGCCTAGTGGGTAAAGGATAGCGATGGGCGTTGAATCAACGAACTAGTTGAATCAACGTTGATGTCACTTCAACGGGATTAACGTTGACCGTTTTCAAATCAACGCGTTGAATCCGTCAACGCGTTGAATTTGTCAACGAGTAAAAATTACAACGACGTTAACGAATTCAACTAGGTTGACGAACGAAACGAGCAACTGAACCCAAACCAAAATAATGTAAAATTATAAAAAATAAAATAATGTAAAAAGCCAAAATAATGTAAAAAAAAATAAGGAACTTCGTTCCAATTGTAAATAATAATTAATTAATGTACATAAAAATCAGATGATCTTTTAAATACGCCTAAAATTTGTATTTTATAGCAAATTATTTAGTCAGTCCTAAGCCTGAAAAAAGTATAAAGGGAAGATCATCTAGAAAGTTTAAAAAAATGATATATTATCAAAAACGTTTTGGCGTTTATCGTTGGCGTTGGCGTGTATCGTTGAAAGTCAATGATCGTTGATGCAAGTTGACGTTTGTAACACGTCAACTCGTTGACGAAATTAACTAGTTGATCAACTAGTTGACAAACGGAAATCAACGTTAACGTTTCGTTGACGGAAAAACCTTCAACGACCCATCGCTAGTAAAGGACCAACCTCTCAAGTATGAGGTCGCAGGTTCGATCCCAGGTCAGGCAAGTACCAATGCAACTTTTCTAAGTTTGTATGTACTTTCTAAGTAATCTTAGACACCATTGACTGTGTTTCGGATGGCACGTTAAACTGTAGGTCCCGGCTGTCATTAAACATCCTTGGCAGTCGTTACGGGTAGTCAGACGCCAGTAAGTCTGACACCAGTCTAACCAAGGGGTATCGGGTTGCCCGGGTAACTGGGTTGAGGAGGTCAGATAGGCAGTCGCTTCTTGTAAAGCACTGGTACTCAGCTGAATCCGGTTAGACTGGAAGCCGACCCCAACATCTCGGAACTATATCTGCATGCTCAGGATAAAAGTATGGCTTATCTTTAAAACCAATTATTCGGGAAAAAGGCTCGAAGGATGATGATGTTACTAAGATGCCATAGGTGTTTTTACATCTGTATTCCTGTAATGTATGACTGTGGTCTGTGGTCTCATGTGTTTGTGTCACTGTCACTGTTGAAAAACAAAAAGAAAGATGAAATGTATGGTTTCTGCACGTGTTCTCCCCCTTGCCTTGGTGTTATAATTTGTGTTAATTATTGTTTTTGAAGGTGTAATATACAGAACCATGAAAAGAACTTGTAGAATGGTGTTCCTTTCTGTCATTGGTCATTAATATAATGTATTTTGAAAATATGTAAAAAGTGACATTATTGTCCCAAGCAAGGTAATACTCATCAATTCAATCAGTAATTTAAGTTTTATAACATTAATGATCTAGTAAAGAAAGACACTCCGCCTCTAAGACGACCCACTGACCCACTGGTTTTGTTGAGTGTAGGACAGCAATGGACAACTGTTTACAAATTTATTTTTTCTATGTTCCTGTTCTGTTTACATGAAGTAAGAAGCTAATAGGTCTGATCTGTGAAGTCACTCACGCTACAAGAGATTGCTGCGAGTAGCAGCATGACATACAAATGGGTTGGAGTGTAGCAAAGGGTGTGCAAGGCTTTTGGGACTTAGAAATTTTTTCATAAAAAATGAAAATTTCTGAAAATGCCTAGTTTTTCATTTCCATCGTATAGAATACCTAAAAATAAGACGAAAACCATCTGGGCACCTTTTGTCTAGGACCAAGGAGCCCCGCGTAGCGGGGCTCCGTCGACTGGCAACCTCGACTTAGGGCAACCCCGACTCGGACAGGTTAGGTTCGAAGGGGATGGCGGGGTCTGCAAGACCCCGCCATCCCCTTCGTGGTTATTTTTTTTTAAACCACCCAGAAGTAGGAGCCCCGCGCAGCGGGGCTCCGTCGACTTTGCCTTTGTTTACAATGACCTTCAGTGCTCATTTTCAGGCGAACCGTTGGTCCTAGGCAAAAGGTGCCCAGATGGTTTTCGTCTTATTTTTAAGTATTCTATACGATAGAAATGAAAAACTAGACATTTTTAGAAATTTTCATTTTTTATGAAAAATTTTCTAAGTCCCAAAAGCCTTGCACACCCTTTGCTACACACTAACCTACAAATGGCACTAACAAAATGTAGTTTATGTATTTTGTAGCAAACCCTTTCTTTCCAGACATACTTGTAAAAATGGACTCAAAATATGCTTCTGTTGGCATGGGAAATAGTGTGAAATCCAATGGCTTGAAAAGAAAACGTGCTGTGGAAAATATAAAAGTGAAGAAGATTAAGTTGTCTAACAATGTCAGCACAACAAACAATATAAAAGTTGAAACGAATGGCTGTAGCAATGTTCAAGAAGATAAGGTTGTCAATGAACCTGCAAAGGATTTACAAGAGGCAAGGCGGCAATTGCCTGTGTACATGGTTCGGAACAGGTATTTGCAATTTCAATTTACTTATTTAATCTCAGCTCTATTATTTATATATTAATAAATGTATTATTCATAGTGAATTTTGGTGTTAAAACAAGCACTGTATTAACGTCTCCTTGTCTAACAATGTCAATAAACCATTGTTTTCAGACTTCTAGAAGAGATAAAGAAAAATGACACAATGATTTTAATTGGTGAGACTGGTAGTGGTAAAACCACGCAGATCCCCCAGCTAATTCATGAACAGCGTCTAGAAGGCCATGGTGCTATCGCAGTGACCCAGCCTCGCAGAGTGGCTGCTATCACAATAGCACTTAGAGTTGCAGCTGAAATGAACACTGAGATTGGATCCATTGTTGGGTAAAAAATTTTATTCTGACTTCGAGATAATTAATTCAGTACGTAATAATCAGTTGTTTTTAACTGATTTTTATTGACTTTTATTTACAGGTATTCAGTAAGGTTTGAAGATGTGACAAGTCCGAGAACCAAAGTAAAGTACTTAACAGATGGCATGTTGCTCAGAGAGGCAATATTAGATCCCTTACTCAAGAAATACTCTGTAGTAGTATTGGATGAAGCACATGAGCGTACAGTGAGCACAGATGTATTGTTTGGCATTGTCAAACTAGCACAAAGAGATAGAAATGAACAGAAGTTAAATCCCTTAAAGGTAATTTTTCCCTTATTAGCATAGTAATAAATCTAGCGTGCTCCCTGAAGTTTCACCTGTATCCTAAAGATACTACTTCATACAAATTTTATTTGTTTCAGTAGTATTGGCATGAAATCATGACACACAGTTACTTTTGTATTCACAATATTATGTTTAGCAAGTATTATTCCACTTGTAACACAGACATCCACTATATTACAGCCTTTTCTTCTTTCAGGTAATTATAATGTCTGCCACAATGGATGTTGACTCCTTTAGAAAATATTTCCAAAATTGCCCAGTAATATATTTGGAAGGCAGAACATTTCCAGTTACGATTTATCATTCAAAGAAGAAACAAGAGGATTATCAGTATGCTGCAGTGTGTACGATATTCCAACTTCATGCTACTACTCCAGCTAAGTAAGAGAGAAACATTACTTTTATACCACTGTAGTTACTACACCCATTACAAAAATTTTCCTAAACATTATTTGTAATATTTTCCAGCCACGATTTTCTCGTATTTCTAACGGGACAAGAAGAAATTGAGACGGTCATGTACAATATCAAACAGATAGCAAAGGTAATAATATATTTATTAAATTATACCGATGTATAAAGTTAAAAAGAAATCTGTAGCGTAGAAATGAAAATCATAATTATGAACAATTTACAGTTTAATTACCATTGTATTTGCTTTTATGCTAGATCGAACATTCCAGGAAGCTACAGGTCCCCCTATTAGGGTATGTCCCCTGTACGCAGGGCTCCCGCCCGCCAAGCAGCTGCAGGTGTGGCGGGAAGCGCCGCCCGGCACTCGCAAGATCATACTGGCCACTAACATAGCCGAGGCTTCTGTTACTATTCCTCGCATCAAGTGCGTCATCGACACTGGCGTTGTGAAAGAAAGGTACGCTTGTTAATCACTGGTTTTTTTAAAATCATGATAATCAATAAATGATACAAGTACAAAATTTTTTCTTAATGGGTGAACTTTAAAATTATCCAGTCAGTTCATGATTTAAAATTTAGTATTTAGAGCATGTTTTAGTATTTAGTATTTAGAACATGCCTTATTTGGTTTACTGTAGCAAAAAATCATGTTATGTTTGAAGTTCAAACTGTAATTCATAAAATTATTGATGATCATCGAAATTCCATAGTTCTTACAGTGAAAATTCAGTGATTAAAGTTTAATAGTAAATCATCACGATCCTCCTCCCCATATCGCACTTTAATTTAGGGTTGGCTTAGCATATTTTCTCCTCCCATACTCTTCTATCTGCCGTCATCTCACAATTAACATTCTTTTTAATCATATATTTTAATTTTATTTTTGGTCGCGGTGGTCTCGGGTTCATTTGCTTATATGACACGTTCACATCGCAGGTCGTGGTCGGGCGGCACGGGCGCGGAGCGGCTGCGCGTGTGCGCGGCGTCGCAGGCGGCGGGCTGGCAGCGCGCCGGCCGCGCGGGCCGCACGCAGCCCGGCGCCGCCTACCGGCTCTACACCGCCGACGACTTCCGCGCTCGCCCCCACCATCACACGCCTGAGATACTCCGGTAACTATCTTATAAGACGTGTTACCTCTATGACTATTATTTATTGTCCCTATTTTAAAACATTACTTAAGTATCTTTTCTTTTTTTTTATTAGTCACGATATAAGCTATATCAATCAAAGTCATGTTCGTATAACTCGCAACTCTCGTAACTCTAATTTTGAGTTACTTACGAATATGAAGCAGTGATGAAATTAATCAAATTAGTCTTATGGATTGCCAAGGGTTATTGGGTTGAAGCAGTCAGACAGATAGTCACTTCATGTAAAACACTGGTACTCAGCTGCATCCAATGTGGCTTGGAGCCAACCCCAATATATTTGATAAAAAAATAAAAATGAAACCCGCTTTCCGTTGTCACGACATAACATGAAAACGGCTTGACCAATTTGGCTGAAAATTAGAGGGGAGGTAACTTAGACCCGGGAGAAGGTTATAGGATAGTTTTTGTCACCATCCGGCTACGGGACGCGGGTGAAACCGCGGGCGAAAGCTAGTATTTGATAAAAGGTTTGGCTGATAATAATGATTTAGCTTTTTTAACAACCCCCTCTCTCTTCTCTCCCTATAAATTATTTACTAAGTTGTTTATCTTAACTATCGCCCTCCATTCCAGGTGTCCGTTATCATCGACCCTGTTGCTGCTGATAGCGGCGGGCGCAGAGCCCAGTACTTTTCCGCTGATTGACACGCCGCCACCAGAGTCTGTTAAAGCATCACTCTCCATACTCAAGGAATTAGGTAATAATAAATATAGCTGTGGAAAGTCTTGCCTTATTAAAATTAATGTTTTGCTCACATATCACAAATCAATATTTAAAAAATCTGTATATTTTATGGTTATTTCAGGAGCTATTGACAACGAGAACAACCCTAAACTGACCGTTATTGGGAAGAAGATGTCAACATTTCCAATAGAGCCTAAATACTCGAAAGTTCTGTTGAGTGCGCCGGAATATAATTGTTTGGATGAGGTATGTACTCCAGAAAACGTATGAAACACTTGTGTATAGTAATAGTGGCGGATCTACCGTAGTGGGCACAGTGAGCATGGACACTCACTTCTGTCTATTGACAATTTGAGTACTCCCTCTATGTACCTACTCCCCTACATGTATACTCCTGTGTGTACCTTATGTAATCCCTTATGTACTTCCCATATTTAATCAGTTATGTAGTTTTGATATTTACTCTCTGTTGTAGTGATAGCGTTATATTGTCTCGAAAACAATAAAGATTTTGAATTTTCAGTCACACCAGATTCATGCAACCAACCAACCTTTGTTAAGGGCTGGTTATCCCTTGATAAATAAAAATACACACATATCTCTATATTTGTTTGACATTCCAGGCTTTAAGTTTAATATCGGTGTTATCCAGTGAAAATGTGTTCCACACCCCGATGCACAAAAGGGAAGAAGCTTTCAAAGTGAAACAGAAGTTCTTGTCGCCTTTAGGAGATCACATCACTCTACTCAATGTGTTCAAAGCTTTTTGTAAAGCACCATTGAAAAAGGTAAAAACCTATTCCTATATCAAATTCTTCTGATTTTGGTCTTTTGAACATTATTCAAGACTGTGTGTATTTTTCCAGCAATGGTGTAAAGAAAATTATTTGAACCACAAGAACTTGACGTATGCGTGCGAGGTGCGTCAACAGCTGCTTGCGATTTGTCAGAAACTTAACATGACCGTGTCTAGTTGTGGTCAGGCATACGATCAGGTAATATGTGTTCATACAATTATAGATCATCATTATTAATTATTTTGCCGAACCCATCATACTTAGGAAAAGGCTAGGCAGTCTATGACCGTGATATTTAACGCAATATTTTTTACTAGCTTCTGCCAGCGGTTTCACCTGCATCCCGTGGGAACCTCGGCACGGACCCGGATAAAAAGTAGCCTATAGCCTTCTTCGATAAATGGGCTATCTAACACTGAAATAATTTTTCAAATCGGACCAGTAGTTCCTGAGATTAGCGCGTTCAAACAAACAAACAAACAAACTCTTCAGCTTTATAATATTAGTATAGATAGACTGTACTAATATATAAAACTTCTTACGGACCGAATGCACAGGAATAATAAATAGAATTCTATAATCTAAACTTTCCTATTCCAATTTCAGCTACTGAAATGTCTGCTATGTGGTCTATTCACGAACTGCGCATGGCAGCGTGGCGTGGGTGGGGCGGGCGGGGCGGGCGCGGGGCGCTACGTGACGGCGGGGGGGGCGGCGGCGGCGCTGCACCCCGCCAGCGCGCTGCACGCGGTGCGGCCGGCGCCGCCCGCGCTGCTGTACACCGAGCTGCTGAGCACCAGCCGCACCTACATGCTCACAGTCTCCGCCATTCAGCCGCAGTGGCTGCATCAAGTGGCCCCAGAGTACGCCCGCCGGTGCCGAGCTAGTCGGTGACGACGATTCAATATATTCTTAACACGCGCCTCTCGGTGACGACGATTCAGTATATTCTTTACAGTTTCTCCGTCGTCGGCCATTTGAAGTGTCGCGCATGTGACGTAGTGTTTTGTTTACATTCTGACCATCGTGGAGTCACTAATAGCCAACTTCGGACAAGCACACCACCCGACCAGAACTTTACATTTCCATCAGAACACTCATAATAGCAATTCACTAGTAAGTACTTTACTATATCTACACTTATTGTGAGCATGAACTAAGGCGCTTCGAGGCTGTTGATCTGTCAGTGATCGCACTCGCGTTTCTTTGTGTTATTTATATTCTTCTCGCTAAGAGTGAAGATTATGCCGCTATAGTACATAACCTAGTATATAAGCTCATTTTGAGTTATATGATGCATTTAAAGAAAAAAAAACTGCTTATGATTGTCTTATAATATTCGTTTAATGTTATGCAAGTAAACGATATGAAGTAAGCTTTCTTATATTTAGCAATATTGTGTGATATAAGAATAATTTAGTTTTAGGATCTATTGTTTTATTGTAAGAAGCATGGGTAGGTAAATACATAAATCCACCGTTAAATACAACATTTTAATCAATGACAGTCGACAATCTTGTTAGCACACGTTACCGTAATAAATTTTGAATAATCTTTACTGATTTTATTGACTTAAAATTACATTATGTTAGTATTTAAAAAAGCGTTTATAATGTTACGTTGAATAATGTGTAGCTAGATGTCTTACATTAGCCATTATTCTATTGAATTGTTGTTAGATAATTACCTGGTGCTAAATACGAGGTTTAGAATATAAATACTTGATGTTAAAACATGAAAAATGTAAATAGGTGTAACATATTAAATAAACTTTTCCCAAAACTCACGTATTTTATTTATGGGTGAGATCAAAATCAAAATCAAAACTCATTTATTCAAACTTGGCTGCAAAACACCACTTTTCGAACGTCAAAAAAAAATTACATAAGAGCCTTTAAAACGCCCACCCTTCACCACTTCCTATGTGTTTTTGCTGGGAAGAAGTGGCGCAACAAACTCCCCAGCAATAAGGCTAATATTTATCCCTACTAATATTATAAATGCTAATGTCTAAACCATTGAACTGATTTTAATAAAATTTGCTACAGAGATAGACTTGACCTTGCAAAAGAACATGGGATAGTTTTTATCCCGGACTTTTTCAAGAGTTCTCTTGGAAACGCGATATAACCGAATCCGCGGGTGGAAATCTAGTTATCAATAAATCCGTAATCAAATCCCCTTTTTCCTTAAACTCATTAGTCATTATGTACTTGTCTGAGGCCCAAGTTCATTGACAACATCGAAAGATGAGCGGATGAAAGGACTTAAGCACCGGAGTGCAGTTCCATTAGTAGGTATCCTTTAATACCAGTTTGGTATCCTACCAAACATCGTTGTTTCCTGTATTTTATTAATGTGATTTTGTTAATTAGCCATAAAAGGGTTCATTATGTTAGAAGCATTTATTGTTCCCATCGCATCCTGACTCCTGTAAACATTTTAACTACTGCGCAGATTGCGTTCAACTTCGTGCTTCCATTTTGCAGATCTGATTTACATACTAACAGATCAGAATGTTGCAGTCAGATTGAAATGAGATCGTAAAGGAGATTACTTTTATGGTTCCCGTTCCATATTCTTGAATGCTGTGTAAAAAGTTTCCATTTCAGCTTCTAATTAAAATAGCTCGCTGCCAAATTTAATTTCCTCGCGCACTTCTTTAAAATTTATTCTGTAATAAGCAGCATTGGAAGTCGTAAAAAAAGGATCCAACAGAGAACTGAGGACATTCCCCTCATTAAAATGATTCCAGCTGGAAGCGGAACAATGTTAATTCGATAATTATGCAAATCTCAGAAATTATTCATTATGACGTACAGTAGGTGCGTACTTAATGGAGTCGGCTGTTCCTCGGGAAGGAGGTAAGGTAGGTAGATGGTTTCCTACCTATTGATATGTAGAAAAACGCATTAAGTTGAGGTAGTGTCGACTCAGTATCATCGTATTTGCGGTACTTAAGTAGGTAGGTAAACAGTGGCGGTAGTTCACATACAATCACATTTACTAGATTCAGGTTCATGATGGAGTACATACACAAAGGGAGGTCGCTTCCTCTATCCCTTTATTTCACGTGAACTTAACCTTATGATTACCTACTATAGGTACCTGCCTTAGCACCTACTATGCATCTAATTTTTAGGGTTCCGTACCCAAAGGGTAAAATGGGACCCTATTGTTTTCGCTTCTCTGTCCGTCCGTCCGTCCGTCCGTCCGTCTGTCACCAGGCTGTATCTCATGAACCGTGATAGTTAGAGAGTTGAAATTTTCAAAGATGATATATTTCTGTTGCCGCTAGAACAACAAATACTGAAAACTAGAATAAAATAAATATTTCGGGAGGCTCCCATACAACTAACGTGATTTTTTTGCTCAGTTTTGCTCGATATCCATAAAAATATATATATTTAGAATATTAGTTTGGATGGTACGGAACCCTACGTGCGCGAGTCCAACTCGCACTTGGCCGGTTTTTATAACATTGGTGTTTGTTAGGAAGGTAAAGGAATGAAGTTATAATACCTCGTTAGATCTAGAATAATAGTGAAACCTAATTAGGACTAAGTACCGGTACCGTCAACAAAACACTTAAAAGAAGCAAGCATCAACTAATTTAAAACTCCTTGTTTTTGCGATTATCCATCTTGTTGGATTTTGTGTTCTTGTATAGCGTTGCTAGAAGAAAAAGTTTTCCACAAACCATTCTTAGCGATCCTGATAGGTATCTGGAATAAGCAGGTCGACTCCAGAAGTTGTTGCACGGTGTATACCGTGACAGTCTATGATTTATATAACTGCGTAACACGTAGTCAAAAGCTGTGGTCATAAGCTGGGTATAGATTAAATGTAACTAATTATGTAAGTAAGTTTATGTATCTTAGTATAGAAGGGTCTAAATAAAGTGTTCCAAAGTGTATTATAACTTGGAATGAAAAGGAACGGTCTATATTTTCTTTACACATAACTCTTTATCGAGAGTCCGTCGTACATACGTATAGGTACATGTCTAGCATGTACCATTAGTAGGTGCAAACGCTGCGGTCCCATGCCCGCTGCGGCTAATGGGACTTTGGAATGGATGCCGTCGTCGATAACGTTCTCCCTCGTGTCTGGTTTTTGTGTTTTTAGCGCTAATTGCCTAACTTTCTTATAATAAATTACTTGCTTTTGATAAGTCATCAATTATCACGGGCCTTGTAATGAATCTGGCCTATTTACTAGATTATAATTTATGCTTGTTCGTATGTAGTTTACCAACAATTTTCGTAATTTTCCATTGAATTTTAGTAGGTAGGTACCTATACTAGGTACTTGTCAGGTTTTATGATAAAATGAGATGAGCTCATGCCGATGTATGAATCTATACATAAATAATAAAGTAATCTTTAACATGTTAGCGGCTCGATCGCTGTTTGTTAGTTGAAGATGATAACAGAATATAAGATGAGTAGGTAGGGCCACGTGCTCGTGTCTATATTGGCACTCGTGCGTACTAGTACAAATTGTATAAAAGCTTTGGCGAGCAAATGGAGTAGGCATAGATATTTCCACAACAGTTACCTCGGAAGGGTCCGCTGTCTCTGGGGACGGTGTTTGGACCGCGCTACTCCACAAGGATCTCGTTACGTGTATCGTTTCAACATACGCATGTCTATATTTCTTACTTTGTTGTGGTTAGTGGGTTATCATTCGAACAGCTTTTGATAAAATCAGAAATAACTACAAGCAATAAACTGTAAAGGTTTGCAAGTAGGTAGTAGATACACATAAAAATCATCCTCAGACCACCTGACGTATAATTTTTCTTTTCTATTTTGTAGATACTTTGTCTGTAATTGATGAAAGTAATGAAAAATTAAATTATTAAATAGTTGTACGTAACGCGCTTCGCTACAGTTAAAACTCGCTGTGAGAGAGTTAAAATTCTTAAACACTCATTCATATTTCACAAAATTAAAAAATGAGCTTATTTTCATTTCCATGTGTCGAATTATAAATTCAACTGCATCGCACGTTTAGACTTACATTTACCTGTGAAGCTTGTGGTACGTAGAGTACCGTGTGTTAATAATGGGGTTTGTTTTTCACTGCGGTTCCGTCGACAGCAGCTTTAATTCGAGTTTAATTAAAATTCGCCCGCTATAAATTACCTTCTTCCGGACAAGTTGCGTTTCACAATACGCGAGCATATCGTCATTTGTTTTGTCACTGACGTATTTTGTACACCACAATAATCTATCTATCTATATAAATAAAAATGAATTGTTGTTCGTTAGTCTGATTAAAACTCGAGAACGGCTGGGCCGATTGAGCTGATTTTGGTTAAAAATGTTTGTAGAGGTCCAGGGAAGGTTTGAACGATACGAAGTTCGCGGGATCAGCTAGTGTTCTACATTATAAAAGCTACCCATAGTTTCGAATTTTGAATATCTTCTATGTATGCGTACAAGTGAGCCTTCATATTTATTACGCGAACGTTTATTTAGAATACTATAAAATGTCAGTGTCGCAGAATATCGACATAAACCCAAGGGAAATAACGAAACAGCTTGCAATGGAATTGTAAACGTACGTACATAAGTGCCAACAAAATTTTATCTGAAAGACACTTTTCAAATCTAGTCGTGTGTTGTGCGTCTCCAGTCAGCACGCTCGTTGTGAATACTATAGAAATTCGTTTACAAGCTAAAAGCTTTCCATTTGGTGGGTAAAATGCTACAGCCATGACGTTAGGCGTCGTCCTGTTCTGACTACATTTTCCTCACTATTAGTGTATCAAGCTTTTAAGCGTCTATTAATAGGTAGCAGTAGGTATTATCAACGAATATAACTTTGTTCATTTGTAAGTTTTTTGGTGCTGAAATTTTAAGCACGAAGAGCAAACCAACTAAGAAAAGGAAAACTTTTATAACTGTAACAAATATATTTTCAGCGTTCCACTTTATAGAGTTGAGATCAAAAGAATCTGCTGTAGACTGTAGTGGCTCTTTGTGGCGATTCTTCGGCCGGATCTCATGCATAGGCCGCGACTTGTAGTTCATCACACCTCGTAGCTAAAATTATGATTTAAGTAAAATAAAATGAATGTTCCAGAAGAATTAGAACATTAAACAACAGTTTTAACAACAGTTAGTGACCCAATGTAATTAGAAAAGCAACATCGATTTATTATCAAAGAAATCTATATAACTTTCTATTTTAATCAATTTTCCTAAATGGTCGTTCATTAAGTTCCATACCCTAACTGAACATTAATTTCTTTCGTCTCCGAAAACCTATTGTTTCGAAAAATCTCATTACAGTCTCTAGTAAAATAGTCCCCACGGGTATGCTACGGCGCAAAGTAATCAAATCGTTAGACATTTATATAGATATTTAAAATATCTTTTAACCAATGACGCGAAAAATGGTGTCGCTATAGATCGCTGTGAAAGTGCTTATTTGCATCCAGATGAGAGAACGAGGAAAAATGAAGTGTTGAAAATGAAGCGACCCAAATTGTTAAGTTAATTGCGAACTCATTATAATAGTACTTTGCATAATTTTTCATAGTGCTAATTCCCAAAAGTATTGATTTACCTTACTGCCACGCCGCCGTAAAATTCAAAGAACATAATTTGATAGGCGCCTTGCTTCCCATTTATGCCTATTCATTATATTGTGTCACATAAATCATTATGTCATAATGATTTAGAGAAAGGAAAAGTAAGGAATTGTGCGAAAGATCAAATTGTCAGCAAAGGGTTTGAAGTTGAAATATTTACTTAGAATCGTTGTAGAAGGTATTTTATACATTACAATGTAGGAAGGCAGGTACCGTGGCAAGTCATTAGAGCAAGACCTCTGTTAAACACAAGTAGAGGTCCTCTATTACCTGATTGGGACATCCATCTGTACTGGCTGGAAGTCCACCTTTTGCCGAGGTGAGTGTCGGCTAGTGGATCTGGCAACTTTTCTTCGAAACGATACTGTAATGGCACTTTGATTGGACGCTTCCTTCCGAAGACTTCGGACACCTATACAACCTGTCCCCTACATTGTATCTCAATAGAACGTTGCAATGTATGATTATTTTATTGCGTATATTTATTGTATTCTATCATTTCATATTTTATGACGAAGATTTATTGTTGCTAGGGTTTCACTTCTTATTTCAGATTGATTTGCAGGTTCTGAATTTCCTATTATGAGGTTTTAATAGCAGTAAGTCTTAATTTTCATGTGACTTAATTTTTAAAACTCAATTAATCAAGTTAAAATAATTTATTTTATGGCAAAGCTCTCGGAGAATATCTAAGCACAAGCTGGTATAGTCCGAGATCTTACTGTGGCAACCACAAAGAGGCGTAACCTATCTATCTTTGTAGACAGTGGGTTTACTTCTCTGCCGATCTAGATTTACTATTGAGCTGATTGTGTTCCGACGTGGTCAGCTAAGTCCAGCCACTCACTGGGCTCGATGGTAGGATTACATCCCAAACATAAAAAAGTATCTACAATTTTGGTATTTGCTAGCTTCCTATGTTGCATTTCAAACTTCATATTGCTTCTTCATATACCTACAGTATTCCTGAACTAAATTGAATTTGGAATTTCAGGAGAATGGTTAACATAGAGGACACACATGTCCTGCAAGTAATCGCCGCAGCAGCAGGACGAACGAATTTGGCAGTGTACCAGATTCGGCTCTATGCGAACCAGCTAGATCAGAAGTCGTTACTATTGAAAATGCACATTTAATCGAGATTGGTTTGAGAAACCCAACTTTTTATATGCGAAAGTAGACTGTTGCAAATGAAAATTATATTGTTTGCCCTTGTTTTTGTTGCAACTTACATATTGAAAAAGCATAGGAAGTAGGTACAGCTATCTCGTGGAGTAAACTAGCGGTGTAATGGGTATCTACTGCAGTTTCCACACGTTTGGTTGAATGGCAAAAAGTTTTCAGCACGTTGTTTTGTGGACTATTTATTATTGTAGGGCACGAGAGTGCAATCCATATATCGTGGGAGTACTGAACATCTACAGAGTGGTCATAAATGGATGCCATTCCATTAAATTTACATTACAACAGTCCTTTCCTCTGTAATATTTACACTTTAATAAAAACGTCTAAGAATTTTTACTCTCAAATTGCGGTACTTCTATTGAATTATCGCACCCCAAGGAACAAGTAGGTAATTTACGCGTACATTACCGTTATATAATGGCATAAACGGATTTACTCGCAGGTGAAGGCATAAAGGTATTTGTCGCGTCTCGGATGCGGGGCGGCACGGCGCGGAGCGGGGCCGCGCGGTGCGGCGGACGCACGGCGCGGCGCGGGCGAGGAGACAATCTCAGCGATGGCTCATTCACTGCTGCAACGAGCCGAGCACAGAATTGAATTGGAAGCAAATGTGCCGTACGGATACTACCGTCGAATATAAACTGAACCACTCCCGAGTAAGCGGCTCTGATCATGAAATAAAGAAAGCCTCAGAAATAAATTTTCTAAATGCCGACCGATTTTAAATTGGCTAATAAATACTGGAAAAGCGCTTGATCATGGCTCAGCTTAATTATCACACGGAAAAGGAATGAGTATATTATTATTTATGCCATAGCATACGGTTGGAGGAAAGGTATGTAATGAGAGGATGATGACTCAGTTATCTGACATTCCGTCCTGTCAGTCCTCTTCGCAATATGATACCGCTTGTTTACGGCTGCCCGGTCATAAAACGTGGCATTATAAGTATTGGTGTAAAACGTTATATAGGTACTTTGATAAGATACTTGTAAGGTATTGTATATGTTCTATAGGTATGTAATGTAGGTGATCAATCTTGCCTTTGTCGCTGCAGTACGGTGCTGCGTTGATGTTAAATGTTTTATGTTTTGTTCACTTATTTTAGACATGCAGGAGCACAGAAGCTGTGGTCGCTATTCCGGCGAGAGTTAACAAACGGCTGCGTGCAAGCCGAGGAAGCGTCTGTGGGCGGCTTCATTTCCGTGCGTGCGTTCGCGGCTATGGCCCTATTTCCTCCTCGCTGATAGTCCGTTTACGACCACTTCTTCGACTGCTTATGCATTTGTAGGTACTTATATATGCATACCATCTTTGAAAGTAGAATTGTTGACTGCGCTAAATTGGTTCAATATATGTAATTTGGTACGCTTTGACTTTTTTTTAAACAAATTCGTAGTGCACGTTCTTCTCTAATCAATTTCATATTTCGTTATTGAAGAAGATTGAAATAAATCTTGAATGACGTTACAAGTGTTACGTATCTGTGTGTGCATTGAAAGCCACGTCAAAGAAAGCCATTGAATTCGAATAATACCTATTTCAATATTCGTACGTCTCCGATTCGCTCTATCTCATATAATCCTATGTGAATTCCTATGAACCTCTGATATTTCATGACAAATGAACTCATATTTGGAATAAGTTTCAATAAGAATATTTTCTGAAGATCCCTTGGTAACCCTTGTAGAAATGTAAAGATATATTTTTTATCTGATGAGTTTTGTATTACTATAAACGAAGTTTAGATACCTACATATTTTGATTGACATGAGTACACACACACACCCATGTCTACGTAGTAACTATTTAGTCATTTGTACTCGTTAAAGTCCAGAAGAATACATTCGAGAGAAATTAGGAGGACATCTATACTAATATTATAAAGCTGAAGAGTTTGTTTGTTTGTTTGAACGCGCTAATCTCAGGAACTACTGGTCCGATTTGAAAATTTCTTTCAGTGTTAGATAGCCCATTTATCGAGGAAGGCTATAGGCTACTTTTTATCCCGGTACGGGAAGTAGTTCCCACGGGATGCGGGTGAAACCGCTGGCAGAAGCTAGTTAGGAATATATGGATAAATAAAAATATTTCGTGAATTTTTTTTGTACTCCGAATCTTTTATTTTTGCGATTACAGTAGAGTAAGTACATGTCGTCTAAATAACCCATTTCCGATTTAAACAAATAAATAGAGGTATTTAGGGTCAAAGTAAAGAAGCGACTCAACCGAACGTCCAAAAATAGATACGGTCATTTACGACATTAACGATACCCATGGGTCTTGGTCATCGGTCCTTTACCGGAAAACATATATTATTTGGACCCTTGGTTTTATTTCTTATGGAGATTTGTGGATGTATAGTGACAAAGGTTCTCCTTCTCCTCTATCGGAAATATGTTGGTCCCCAAATAAAGATATCAAGTATATATATTAGCATGACAATAATAGGACGTTTCAAGCATCACCTAACGGCATCAAAAAAAGTGTGCAAGTTGAAAACCATTTCATTTACAATATTCACTGGTAGGAACAGACTTTCGAGCAATATCACGTCGTACGTATGTACGTACAGTCATCCAAACAATATGACTTGATATGAAAGAAAAGGCAGGCATTACAATTTATTTCAGTGACTTTGTATTTCAAATGGTGAAGGTTATCAAAACTGGTGTAACCTAGAACTACAAACGTGCATTTTGGGGACCAGAAGGATCCCGTATCATACCGCTTAGCTTAGCAAGGAAACAATACTTAGAGGGAATTCATAAGATTTATTGATCTTCTGTTTATTACGTGTTTATTAATTTTGGTTGAGCTTTATGTCAGACATTCACTAACGCGACCTGACAGCAGCATAAAACTACGGCAACGCCGTCAAATTGGTTCATGACACCTGATTTGTTGTTGATTAAAGTAGGCACTATTCCAATGAGACATTAGGACTGCTGATGCTGCGGAATGATAATAATCACATACTATATACGTACCACGTACTGTTAAGGGATATCTGTATGACTTACCATGGCTTTATAGTAAGGGAGGCGCTCATTAAAACACGACATCATTACAATTCCCACGGTAGGCGCTTGTCTCAATAACTTGAGCGGAGAGATAACAGCCGCGCCCTCGATACGTGATTTGCAACCCTCCTCCAATGAAACGTGTACTTATGTATATATACGTATTCCTACTTAGGAAAACAAGGTCATTTCAATTAGTTTCCATAACTGTAACTATTAAGTGCAATTTACAGTTTAGATAATGAATTTAGGTGAATGACCATTGTGTTTTTAAATCCATATTTCACGTTAAATGTTAACCCTCCATTTTTCAAATATCTAAATGCATTTTTATTTTTATGAAATAGGACAATATTTGAAATTAAATTAACGTTGTTATGTTTTTAACATTAGGTAGTTGTTTTTCTGCAAAAATATAAAATCGTAGCAAATATTATCGCGAGCTCGATAAGTACGTAACAACAAATTGGTTTGTATTTGGATGGGTGAGCACTCACTGGTTTTGATAAACACTCATTTTTTATTCAGATCGTTAGGCATTTTTCGTACGCAGTTCGTATGTACAGCTCATGTATATGTAATGTTCATGTGTTGTACATATTATGTGTAACTCCTGCGAGAGCGACTAGGGCTATGATTTAAATATTAAGAAAAAATACAGTCTGCAAAAAAATGCTTTAAAACACATTGAAATGAAATGAGAATAAAAGCTTTCACGAAGAACAAAAATACTGCAACGTGGTCAGCAAATATAATATGTATATGAGTTGTTTAACCTCGGTCTGTCTTATCGCTTGGCTGCCGTTTACAAGGACCCTGTATTTTACCCAAGATTTTATTACTTTATTTGCCATATCTTTACAAGGGATTATAATTTCAAATCGTAAATTTATGTCAAAAAAGAGAACATTCGCTTTACCTATGAACTATCTAGTATATGACATGTTGAAGGCAAAGAGAACGTATAACATTTGACAGTTCAGTAATCATGCAGGAATTCTATTCGGTATTCAGACAAAATAAAAGAAATATATCCGCCAAGGACGGACAAAACACGCCCCGCAGCTATATTTTGGGACGAGTAGAGCACTAAGGTTCCGATAGCGCTAGACAAAAGAATACTTACATACAATAAAGAAGTCAATGTAGAGATCTAAAGCGGACAACGGTTTGTTGAAAACCGCCTTTCCTTTGTGAACGGTTCTCTTTTATG
This sequence comes from Helicoverpa assulta, assembly GCA_963856015.1. Classification (NCBI taxonomy): domain Eukaryota; kingdom Metazoa; phylum Arthropoda; class Insecta; order Lepidoptera; family Noctuidae; genus Helicoverpa; species Helicoverpa assulta. The sequence goes on from CAWLCW010000008.1 coordinate 6,444,461, forward strand.
CAAGTTACTATACCGTCTTCCGTTTAAGCAATGCCATTACCTCTCGATCGAATGTGAAGTATTCGCTTTAATGAATCCACTCGACTCGAGAAATTCTCCACTTGGTCCCTATTTGCAAGAAAAGAGTGCATTACCATCGTAAGCACAATAATGGTTCGTTAGGTGGCCTACTTTTAGAAGGATCAATAGGCGTGCGTGTGTGTGGCCATTTGTTTGTAAAATCCTGTGGTTTACAATCATATCATCATCCACTCATTAATTAACGATACGAAAAATTTTACAGACAAGTTGTAAATTGAGAGGTAAGTTGTTACTTGAAACTCGTTTAACTGTTCATTTTCTAATACTGGTAGAATGGGATTGGCACGTATGTCAGATTGCGTTTTAATAGCTGAGTGGGCGATAGACAGCGTATTTGCATGGCGCAAAAATTAAAGAAACGTTACATCAGCTATTGTAAGCCGCGCTGATCCAGTGAAATATGAAACATGTAGGGGAGCTGGCAGCCAGCCAACTGCTTGCATCACACTATAACAAAGGGTTTCATATCAGGAAATTGTTCCTAGAACAATAGCAGAAAATATAAGCCTGCTTGTATTACAAGCTCGAATATCCCCGCACTTGAAAATATTATCGAAGACATCTCCCACTTCGAGTAAATAGCGGATAATTCGAAGGTCCATTGTGTAGTCATGACATTCTGTAAATAAGCAAAGATTTTTGTTTGTTTTTCACAACTCGACAAAAATATCTCACAAACGAATACCTGTGTTCGTTGGATTTATTAAAATATACAACAAAACAACACGTATGTGTAGGTGTATGTGTACCAGCGCTTATATTTTATGCATTTCATTATGAAGCTTTGATGTTTACTTTAAAACTCAGTGTTACTTCAAGAACAGTTATTAAACCGCGTTATGTTTTTATACTGCATGTACCTACAGTAAGTAATTGGTATTAATATTCCTTTGTGTTTATATTGCTTTGGGTATAAAATAAACAAATGAACTGAAACGTTGGTTTTCCCTCGGGCAAATAGCGTGAAGCAACTGAGGAAAACGGCTTTTATTGGAGCTGGTAGGCGAAGGAATAACAAATAGCCAACACTTGTGCACTATTGCAATCTTTTAAACTCAGTACATATTGCTGTAATAGTTGAAACCGGTGTGAAGGTAATAGACGTCCTGCGCCGACAATACTTGTGAAAACTGCACCGCTTAAGATCTATTCACAACAGTCGTGTCTGACTAACTACACCAATTGGTTTGACGAAAATGATTCATAAAATAGAGCTAATTTTAGTTCGTCGATGTTTAATGTGTTAGTAGAATTAGTGTAGGTCATAGCGTCGCTTGAATTGAGTTAAGAGCGTCGCAATCCGACGAAGCCGCCAGTTGGCCGGGGGCCATCCTGCCGACCGGATCTTTTTATTGCTTTTTACAATACAACAACAAAATATCAGTTGAGGTCGTTATGTACTGTGAAATGTTCACTTCGGACACGAATCATTTAATGCACGAGGACATTGTGACATCCATTTGTTCGGATTTGAAAAATATACTTTTATAGTTTGCAGCTTTTAGAAGTTTGTACTGTACAAAATTCAATAAATAGAGTTTATTTCGTTTCTTCACATTGCATCCTTACTTCTTCGTATTAAAGTAATATTTCTGATTCGGACAGCAAGCTCGTTTGTATGTACCGTGGCATCTTGCGCTTTCTTGCTACGGCGTAGTCAAGTGCACGAGATGCTACGACAGCAGTGTAGCACTCGTAACAGACAACTTGTTTGCACAATTTATTGCTCCCCCAACTGGGATATGTTTGACTGGTTGTTTCTGAGACAGACCGAGTTGACGAGTACTTTTATTTTACACACCAAACACGCTATACGTACTTCATGTACTGATCTTTTATGATTTAACCGGAGATGATTTATTTTAACGGGTTCAGGGAAATGTTGAGGTTTATCTATGCGAACTTAAGGGTAATTAACTTAACTTATTTATAGGATACATACTTAAAATTCATTCATTCTTATATTAATGCCTTAATAAAGGAAAACAGTTTCGTATCGCGCTCGTGTTGTGAACTCGCCATAATACACTTTGGCAGGGAGACGAGGCGTGTTCTCGTATAAGCGGTGAACGGTCATGATAGCATATCTGATTGACTTTAGCCGATTCTGGCGGCTGCAGCCATAAAACTTAAACGAATATAAATAGTTTAGATGGACTTTTAGGAATAGTGTGGCTATATCAAAAAGATATAAATCTAAATGTTATCGAATGCAGTGTTGCATATGCATCGATTGAGTGATCGCGAATGAATTTTTGAGAAGGAATGCTCGCTCTCAATGAAAATAGATAAACAAAACTGTGTAAAAGTGAAAAATGTAACTTTAACTAGTTGATATAAAATCTTACAGACACTAATGACCATTTTGTATATCAATCTATGTTCTACTTCAATATTAATTTGAGTTTAACATTCAATATTTATTGAAGTTCAACAGATATCAACATTAAGATTACAATATAGCGTAAACTTCATAACCATAGCTATTCAACAGCAATTTCAGGGAAAAATACTCCATTTGTCCATTACATATTTACTGGAATGACGAATGCGCAATAGACATAAACAAATACGATGAACGCAATATTATAGACACACCGCTGCCAGTTGCTGCCAGTTTGATTTTATATTTCTATTTTACGACATTGAACAAAAAAAAACAGGAGTTCAAAGTTAGGGAATGGCCTTTCAAATGGATTTTCATAACTCTTCATATTTACAATGGCCCTCTAGATTTGTTACCTTTGTAGCGCGAAACATAAAAATCTCTTATTCGATTAAGGGTGTTTGAATTTCCCATTACTATTTTAGTTGTATTTGTCTAAATAGCTGTCAATCTTAGTTGCTACTTTATCCAACTGCACAGATCGCTCGGCAGGTCTACAGGAATGGGCCGCCTTATTATTTCCCTTAGGTGCCGTGAAGCGCTCACCTCCGGGACGGCGCTCCGAGTACCGTTATTTAAACATTACATTGCGATTAGCAACATATTACAAGTAAGCGAGGGGATTATTATAATCCATCTACATAAATGTTTGTTATTGTTGTAGCTGTAGTTATGTTCTGAGGATGTGAATTGTTCACTATTACACGGCGTTGTTTTGACTTCAGTTTGCTTGTAAATTAGTGGTATGAGGGAATGATTTGAATGTTAATCATCAGTTGGAATAAATATTGGTCAAAGTTGACTTGTAGTAAAAATATTTACAAAATGGTTTTGTATACTTCTAGTGAGTTGTAGAACATGTTCTAGAGTAGTTTTTACAGAGATTCATATATAAATTCACATTTAAACGTCTGCAGTACCTATTTGACTGGAAACCTACGAGTGTCAAATCATATTATGAACAAATCGTTTCTTCCATTCTATATTCCTATTTTATTATTTAGGTATAGATATTAGGGTTTAAAATTATAATTATGTGAGCATTTGAACCAAACTAAAGCGCAAGGCAATTATAGATTAGTTTGGTGACCTTATAAATAGAGGTAGGGGGAGTCCGGGATAGTTTAGCAGGGAGGAGACAATAGCCACTGGTCATAAAATCTCTGTTTACCTAGATTTTGCGACGTTGCCACACTTTTTACAACCCATAGGTGCCTCCCACTTTACTCACGCGGCGTTGTTGCGTTCGGCAGTTTCGTTTTAGAGTTACAAGTAAATACACGTTTTTGAGCCCAGCAAGTACTTTTTTTCAATTTTCGATATTTGACTATTGTTGCTTACTGTTTATAGATTCCAGCATGTGATGAATACATACCCTTAGTGTAATTATCCTTATAACCTTTACGACAGACAGATTTTACTTGGATATTACAGTTTCTTTTGTAAATTGAATAACGGATAGCTTGGCGTGGGGTGGGAGACATTATCATGGCGACGGGAGGAGACTTTACCCAGGGTAATCTCTCTCTCTGTTTCTGTTGCAATAATTTTAAATGAAAAATAAATGAAACTGCAGAGTCTAGAGCGAGTTCACCATCAATTTTGACGGAAGAATCTGAGCCAGCAATTTCAATAATAAGGCAATCAGCAGAGTTAGCTTCTCATCGTCATCTTCCTTCCCTGTTCCCAAGTCATTTGGGGTCGGCGCAACATGTCTTTTACTTCCATTCCTCTCTGTCAGACGTCATACTTACATTCACTCCCTTCTGCTTCATGTCCTCTTTCAGGCAATCGATCCACCTTTTCCTCGGTCTACCTCTGCCTCTCCATCCTTCCACATTCATACTTAGCACACTCTTTGTAGAATGCGTTTCACCCCGTCTCATCTCATGCCCATACCACGACAGACGCTGACCTCTCATTTTTTCTGTCACTGGCGCTACTTTCAGGCTTCCTCTGATATACTCATTCCTCACTTTGTCCCTTGTTTGTTTTTCTCATCCTTCTTTTTCAATGCCCAACACTCTGATCCATACAGGACGACAGGTCTTATTACGGATTTGTAAATTTTGCCCTTCAGTTTGGGGGGCATCCGTGGGTCACAAATAGTGCTAGTTACCTGTCGCCACTTCACCCATTCAGAATTGATCCGATGCGCAACGTCCCTGTCCACCTCACCGTCACTTTGGACGAGTAAACCAAGGTACCGGAAGTCGGAGCAGACTGGTAGGGGCATGCCGGCTAGGGTTATGGTCATGGGTCTTGTTATACCGCCAAAACCGCAATGTAGGTACTCGGTTTTGCTCTTGCTGACCTTTAGAGAGTTAGCTTCTATGTTTCAAGATCTAGATAGGACAACGGTAGATTCTGATTCACGACAAAAAAACAAAAATAATTTTATTAAGATATTGTTAAATGTACCAGATATTTTACTGTAGACAGACTGAAGTTATACAATTATTATATGCCATGTTTTTTTTTAATTCTTTATTTAATTATAATTTGATATTTTTATTTTACCTAGGGTAAAGTCTCCCTTGTCGGGTGGTCAAGTCTCCCACCCAGGCGGGAGATAATAGCCAAATCTCACTTCGGTAGAAATCGTTAATTACTCAAAAAGTATTAATGATTCACAAAACTTTCTTAAGAAAAAATAAACCTTAATAATGCAGCTTAGGGTACAATTTTTTGAAAATAGTTTTTTATGAATATAAAGAGATTTATGAGCATTTTAGTCGAAGTCGGGTAAACTCTCCCGGACTCCCCCTATATAATGGTGTATTTGTGCGACTTTTACATAACTTAACATCTTATTCTTGTTGTTTATAATTAAACAATGAGTCCTCATTTGTTCTTTAGTTATTATTGGCGATACTATGAACTGCTCCTACTTTGATACAAAAATACAATGTGAGATTCATTGATTTATAGCACAAAACTATAGTTTATTCGATAAAAGCAGAAAATATAAATAGGAATACAATTGTTTTGTGAACATTGTATTTATAAAATCTATTTCATAAATCTCCGCTGATGGAATGTTTTCAATTTACAGTTTATGATGTTTTTATGACGAACTTTGTGATGATATACTTGTAATGAAATGTAATTTCATTCATTACTTAATTTAAACTTGCCGCGCTTCGCGCGTTTTTAAGTTGTCTGTGGAACACGGTCGAGGGCGCACTGGAGTGACACGATATAAATGGCGGACGATGCTTTTCTACTAAGTACTATGTATTTTGCTTTGTGAATTTTATGGATAAAAACTAATATAGAAAAGGATTATTGAGGAGACGATGTTATAAACTTAAATGTCGTTTCTTTGATTGTTTCAGGTAAGAAATTGTCTAATTTAAACTATGTTTTGTAAAATGTGCGTAAATAAAACAAAAAATCTTTGATTGTTTCAGAGAAACAAATTCGTTTCATTTAATCCTCAAAATATCTTATAAAACGACATATTTGTTTATTTAAATGAAGATGGACCGGCTGCAATTCGAATTTACATTGATAGCCTCAAATGATGGCAAAACGAATATTTTAGCCATAACCTCTATATCGACTGAACAAGGAAAATGTTATGTTTTACCTGAAGAGTTGAAACCAGTGATTCATCATACAAGTATTATTAAAATGAACACTTTCTCAAAAATTAAAAACAGCATAAAGAAAAGGCATCAAAGTAGAAAAATATGGATAAAATTGGATGAAGACCAAAAGAAAATATATATGGATGAGGAAGGTAATATGCAGTTTTCAGATCAATACCTAGAAGAAATGAGCACAAAACAACCAAGAGACAAAGATAACAGTTTGCAAAATATCTTGGAAAAATTAATAGAAACTACAACGAAGAAAGAAAATCAACACAACCTAAAACATATTTCTGAGAAGTTTATTATTGAAAAATTCACAAGTAAGAATTCAAATGCTATGCAATGGATAGAGAACTTTGAAAAAGAGTGTGAGCGCTTTAATATTACAAAAGATGAAACCAAAATTGATATATTGAGACTATTTTTAGAAAAGTCTTGTTTGGATTGGTATAGATCTATGATGATAAAACTGACAGTACATTCTGAATGGAATGAATGGAAAGACAAATTTTTAGAAACTTTTAAAAACCGAGGATGGGATATAGTCACAAGTGCACTCACATTCAGGTACAAAGAAGGACTGTTAATTGATTATGCTATAAAAAAGGAACGGCTTATACTAGATGTTAACAAATCAATAGACCCCAAAACTATGATAGATCTAATTGCAACAGGTTTACCTGGGTTCATCTTAAATAAGTTAAACAGGGATGAACTCGACAGCTCTACTGACTTGTTCAACGAGATAAGAAAATATGAAGGTATGATGTACAAGAAAAATTCAACTACAACAAAGAGTGGCACATTTATTTATAAGAATAAAACTGATGAGAAGAAGCCATGTAACAATTGTAAGTCTTTGGACAAAGGAATTAGATATCATCCAGAGGAGTCGTGTTGGTTCAAGAAAAATAAAATTGAATCTGAAAAGGCATTTAAAGCCAAAAATGTAAACAATAATTCCATTATTGAAGTTGATATGAATACGGATAAAAAAAACGAGTAAGTACACCATTAATCAAAATCAAGCTTTTATTAGAAGATAAACTAGAACTGAGTGGAATTTATGATTCAGGCTCACAGATCTCTTTAATAAATTCAAGACTGATTAAAGTAAAAGAAAAGAAAGACAATGAGAACATAGCATATATGAAAACGGTTAATGGTGTGAAGAAGACAGATGGCTTGATAACAATAAAAATAAAAATATTTGATATAGAAGAGAAGATTGACGTTTATGTAGTAGAAAATGATGATTTTGATGATTTTATAATCGGTTTGGATATAATACAGAAATTTAAATTAACTCAAAATGAAGACTTGCAGATAGAACAAAAGAAAATAACAAATAAAATAGACAATATGTCTAAAGATAACAGAAATGAAGATAAGAATATAAAAACATATGCAATAAATTTCAATGAACATATAGAGACAGAGGAATTTATAAGTATGATAGACCATTTAGATAATGAAAAGAAGATTGAGATAGAAAAAATCATCAAAGAATATAAAACAATTTTTGCTAAGGACAAGTATGATATAGGATCAGTGAAAGATTATGAAGCTCACATAGATTTAATAGTAAACAGATACTGTAGTAAAAGACCCTACAGATGTACAATAGAAGACAAATTAGAAATCGAAGAGCAAATATCTATGTTACTGAAGAATAATTTAATAGAAGAATCTTACAGTCCCTTTGCCGCACCAGTGACATTGGCATTTAAAAAAGGTGAAAATAGAAAATCCCGCTTATGTGTGGATTTTAGAGACTTGAACAAAATTGTGATACCGCAAGCTCAACCTTTCCCATTAATAGATGATTTGATAATTAAGACTAGAAACTGTAAGTATTTTACTACACTGGATATAAACTCTGCATTTTGGGCAATACCACTGCGGGTTGAAGATAGATTTAAAACAGGATTTGTCACGCAGGATGGCCATTTCCAGTGGACCTGCCTTCCTTTTGGTTTGAAAACGTCACCAGCCATTTTCCAGAGAATTTTAAGCAATATTCTAAGAAAGCACAATCTCACAGGATACTCTGTAAATTATATCGATGATATTTTAATCTACTCTGCCACCTTTGAGGAGCATATAAGACACATAAGAAATGTATTAGAGGCAATAATAAAAGAAGGCTTTAGATTGAAGTTCAAGAAATGTACCTTCGCTTCAGACTCAGTAAGATATCTCGGACATGTGATTCAGAATAACTCGGTAAGACCACTTAAAGACAATTTGATCTCAATAAGACATTTTCCAACTCCTAAGACACAAAAGAATATTAGACAATTTTTGGGTAAAATTAACTTCTACCATGAATACATACCAAGAAGCGCGATTGTCTTAGATCCATTACATAACTTATTAAGGAAAAACGAAAAGTTTGTGTGGTCAGAAAAGTGTGAAGAATCATTTAATCAAATAAAACAATATTTATGTTCTCAACCAGTATTGGAAATATTCGATAAAGACCTGCCTATAAAAATCTTTACAGATGCATCCTTAGAGGGTATCGGGGCAATACTGAAACAAACACAACTTGATGGTAAAGACAAACCAGTAGCATATTTCTCAAAAAAACTCAATGAATGTCAAAAACGAAAAAAGGCTATATATTTGGAGTGTTTGGCAATGAAAGAAGCTGTTAAGTATTGGCAACACTGGCTCATTGGAAAACAATTCACTATCTACTCAGACCACAAACCTCTTGAGAACATGAACATTAAATGTAGGACAGATGAAGAATTAGGTGAGCTTACATATTATCTATCTCAATATGACTTTACAGTAAAATATATACCTGGTAAAGAGAATATAGAAGCAGACTGTTTAAGCCGAAACCCTGTGCTAGAATCAGAAGATAACAAAGACGAACTACTGAAAATCGTTAATTTAATACAAATAAAAGATATAGTTGAAGACCAAGAGAAAAATGAAACAATACAAGAAAAGAAACAGAATCTAATACACAAAAATAATATATATTATAAGAAAATAAAGAAACATGAAAAGATTATCCTATCAGAAGAGTTTAGTCAAAAATTTATAAAAAAGGTGCATGAAGATTATTTTCACATTGGAATAAGACAATTACAGAAGAAAATAAGTTCAATATATACAGCTAAAAACTTAACAAAAAATATTATAAATGTTTGTAAAATGTGTGAAATATGTATAAAAAATAAATCAAGATGCCAAGCCAAATTTGGATTAATGTCACAACTGGGACCAGCAACAAAACCATTTGAAATAATGTCACTAGACACTATTGGTGGCTTTGGAGGATCTAGGTCAACAAAAAAATACCTTCACCTTTTAGTTGACCACTACACAAGATATGCATTTATTGAGACTTCAAAAACACAGAATGCAAGTGACTTTATAAAATTAGTAAAAAAAATACTAGAGACAGATGAGATTGGAATAATTTTGACAGATCAATATCCAGGAATCAATTCAAGAGAATTTAAGCAATATTTGCAAGAAAATAGTATTAAACTAATTTTTACAGCTGTAAATACACCATTCTCTAACGGCTTGAATGAAAGATTAAATCAAACAATAGTAAATAAAATACGATGTAAAATTAATGAGAGAAATAACAACAAAACATGGACAACAGTAGCAAGGGAATGTATACAAAAGTATAATGAAACAGAACACTCCGTTACAGGTTTTGCACCAAGATATTTATTAGACGGTACAAATGTTAGTATTCTGCCTAACGAATTTAAAACAATAAAAAAGGAAGAGAAGTGGATTGCGGATAGAAGATTGGCATTAGAAAATACAATAAAATCCCATAAGTACAACAAGAAAATATTTGATAGAAATAGAAAAACACAAGAGTTTAATGTAGGAGACAGTGTATACGTAGAAAATGGAAATAGAATGAATAGAAAGAAATTAGATGAACTAAAAATAGGCCCTTTTAAGATAGTAGAGAAAATATCAAACTCCATTTATAGGATTGACACTGGAAACAGAAAAACAGAATCAACTTTATTTCACATAACAAAATTACAACCTGTCACCACAGAGGATGCAGAAGATAAAGTAGAAGAAGAAAACGAATATGAAGATAACTGATAGGTACACTATAGACATATATTATTTACTATTTTCGCTCTTAAGGGGGGAGATGTAATGAAATGTAATTTCATTCATTACTTAATTTAAACTTGCCGCGCTTCGCGCGTTTTTAAGTTGTCTGTGGAACACGGTCGAGGGCGCACTGGAGTGACACGATATAAATGGCGGACGATGCTTTTCTACTAAGTACTATGTATTTTGCTTTGTGAATTTTATGGATAAAAACTAATATAGAAAAGGATTATTGAGGAGACGATGTTATAAACTTAAATGTCGTTTCTTTGATTGTTTCAGGTAAGAAATTGTCTAATTTAAACTATGTTTTGTAAAATGTGCGTAAATAAAACAAAAAATCTTTGATTGTTTCAGAGAAACAAATTCGTTTCATTTAATCCTCAAAATATCTTATATACTTATAAACTTTTTATGATTAATATTTCTAAACAACGCTACATTTTTTTATGTGATGTTAAAAATTAAGGCCATTTGATTGTAATGACATCGTTTTTTATTTTCTGATATTTTTAGTTTAGAACTTATATTTTGTGATTAAAAATTAATCAGAAAGTGAATTGTTTTCTTCGTTTTTTTGTTGTTTGTATTTTATAGTTAAATGTGTAGTGTATCCTAATAATGTAAAGTAATAATGAGTTGCATTATCTCTTCACGAGTTTTGAGTTCACACATTTGGAATGCAATTGAGTTGATTTTGAACGTGATAAATAATGTTCGCAGATATATATAAATAAACTATAATATTGTATTGACAACGTCTCCTTTTCAATGAAAACAAACGTGATGCCGAACTCTATCAGATAAACGACGTAGACATTTAACTAGAAGCAGTAAAATCGCTACTCAAATAGAATACGTTCAGAAAATCGTTCTAAGACAAATATATAGAACTCATCTGGCGGAATGTGAGCTGAAGGACAAAAGGACTTTGGGCAGTAACACGATCTGCTTGTTTGAGATTAAACTAACCCGAAACTAGATGCGCGTTAATGCTTCTAATGTGTATGTGTGAGCATGTGTGTGTGTGTGTGTGTGGGCCACATAGTTGCGTAGATGGGAAACCGAACTACTGAACTAGAGGTCAAATGATTGTTTGTACTGCGTTGTTGATACTCTTTAATTAATTTAATTTATCAATTAATTACTTTCGTTTGCTATGAATTACAATTAGCTTCAACATATTAACATAGAAAATCTTACATTTAGGTAAGTAAAGAATAGATAATAAATACACTTTCAAATTCGGATTTCTCATCCAGAACTAAACGTATTCAAAATCATAGCTTCGGCGGTAATACGGTTTTCCAATAACATTTATACTTGGGTATGTAATAATAAAATGAAATGGAAATCAGTAACATACTGACCTCTTTGAACGGGATTGGAACCAATTTTCCTGGGAGAAGGATCGGGGAAGGTCACGAGTCGATTATATTATTGTCATACCAATGCTGAACGAAGTATGCAATACTAAATAGGTACCCAGAAAAATGTCCTTTAGCCAAGAGCCTTTGTAATTAGGTCATGTCAAGGATGGCTTTTGTATTGTATTCTGTCAGTTGTCTGTGCCGTTCATGTTACGCCCAGTGAGTCACGAAAGTTGTCACGAAATCAAAAGGCAAGTGGGTTCATATTTTACAAGATGAAAGGAGTCGAGCTTTTAGCGTCGTGTGCATGAATAAAGGCCGAGAGGGGCTAGGCAGAGCCTTCCAGTTTATTCCTGTCCGCGTAGATATAAAGGGCGTTAGTCGTAATAAATGGTGACGTAAAGATTTAGCACGCGCGCCATACTCGCTCATGCTGCGGAAAGATACAGGAACTAATGGTATTTAAAGATACTATTGTGTAACCGTTTCTATGATTTACAATTGCAGTTTTTAATCTATTACTTTATATTTTCTTTCTTTCTTGTACTTAAAGTATCTTCAAATATCAAACATAAATGTTATCAGTATTTGTATCAAACAAAAAGAAGCTTACATCAAAATCAATAAAAGTTTTGTCTATATCGAACAAAAAATACTTTGATCGCATCGTAACGTGTAACCATAAACATAACGATTATACTTTATTTTTCGGTAATACCAAGGTGATTGTTAATATTAGTAAAAGTAATTTAGTAGGCTATTAGCCGCTCAGCACAATGTCATCTAAGGCTGACCTCTCTACCAGCGTGCCTACTTTTACGGTTCGCATAAAACTTTATAGGTTCTTATACCCACTTTATTATGTGTTAAATATATACACACTCAATTCTACTATAAGATCTTATCCATTTATTTAATAAATCGACTTGAGCAAATGGCCATCTCGATGCTAAATCTGGACATTAAATTGTGAGTTCAAGTAAAAATATAGTAATTGGCACCCTCGTTTGATCGACTGTTTTCTGGGTCAAATTATTCTGGTATTTTTAAAGTTTCTGAGATCGTAGCTGGCCCTGTGTAATTAAACGAGTTAACATAAATCTGAGGAAACGAGCCGCGCGGAGTCCCCGGCCAGCCATAACTTAGTTAGTGAAGCACACGGAGATGCGCCCGCCGCCGCCATCATCGCCTTCATCCCTCCACGCAACCAAATAATTCTCAATAAAATCTTTCTACTTCGACGTTATATTTCTCTCGGATCCTCCCTTAAAAGGAAAGTAAGATGAGGGATTTTATTCAAGTTCTTTCTTTTTTATGCAGTTACGGCGTAATGGAAATGTAGAAAGTACATAGTTTAGTACTGAAGGGTTGGTTATAAAGATAGAATTTATGTGTGCATTTCTGTTTTGAATAGACCAATGAGTTTAATAAAGAAGTCAAGTGCTCGTGCAGCTTGTGCTAAGATTTAGAATGCTTGTTGCAGACAAGCAGGTGTTAAGGTGACACGTGGGGCCGCGAGTGTTGCCACTCTGCTCCGAGATTACCCTGGGGGACGGTTACCAGAGACAGTTTATCTGCTAAAACCTTTGCGCTGCGATATCTCCTTGCTTAATGCACATTGCATGCAACTCGCCAGATTTGACTCAAACGAAAGCGACAATACATTTTAAAAGATGGAACTTTTTAATTTATTCGTTCTTAGATATGTGCTATTTTATTTTGGTATCCGTGCGACAAATTAATAAAGAAAAAAAAAGTGAAAGCAAAGAACAAAATTGGTGTAAAGCGTCATACCTTCTTATTGAAATGAAAATAAGACACGAAAACGTGCCGAAAGCTCCTTTGATTTGGTTTTATTTTATGCCACCCATTTCCGATTACGATTATACGGTGAAATGCACACAGAAACATTCGAATTAAAAATCTTTCTTTCTGAAGTCAGTAAATAGGTATTATCATCGTCTTGCTAATATCTTTTTGTTTATAAAAAGTATTCCTATTGATGTTTTCGACTCAGGGAAACAGGATTTAACTGAATTAATTTACGAAAATAAACTTGTAATGTAATGGCCGTTCACTCTCACTTCAATGATTTGTTAGAAGTCAATACAAACGAAATGTCATGAATAACGATTGAGATGATCAAAATTAAAAGGGAAAGTGTAGGTACACATTAATAAAAGACATCATTGTAATGTTTACCTATATAATTATAAATTGTAGGCATAACTTGTGTAAACTGTACATTGCATATTCAGGTTTAGACGATGACATATGTATGTATTCAAGGAAATTTTTATCCACCATTTCAGTATGAACATAGAGAAGATGTGGTATATTTTGATGCCAGGATATTCTTACTTGTACATTAATTACTCCGATACACCGCCCCACACATTAGCAGCAGTGATATTGCAATATCTTACTGACCGCATGTCAAAAGCATGTAGCTTCTCTATTCGTCTTCACAGATCATCGCACTCTTTATTATTACGAAGGGAGCAGTTGTGAAGTAAAGCTAAATATGAATCAGTCTGATATATGTTATGAATAGTAAAAAATGTGGAATAAAATTGGTGATTTTTCTTCCTCATTAGAAACAGAAAAACATATTTCTTCAATTCGAAGCTAAAAACCACTCTGAAAGTGCCCAAGAGAGGTAAATTTAATACATGCGTAAAATAAAATGCAAAAGAGGCATAAACAAAAGCTAATAATAATTTCCGTTTCTAACGTTGGCAAACCGACGGTCGCTGAACCAGCGCAGATTACTGGGACTTATATTTACGATAAGTTAACTTGGATGTTAGAATTATGCCATAATGTTTATTTAGGTCGTATTGTTACCTATTTACAAATTCCCATTGAACCCTTCCCAAATGTTCGAGATGTTTAAATTGTTCGAATAGGTCCTAAATAGGGGAACGTAATGAAATTTTCCTAAAATAATTTGAGGTTTATACAAATAAACAATTAGGATAAAATATCCGGGTAATTGTTGGATACGCGTGATGTGCAAATCGGATAAACAATATCAGAGGAGCTCCTAGATCAGTAACAGCCGCATATGTTAATATATCTGGGCAATGCTGCCAATATTGGTAGTAGAAATGTCTGTTATACAGTTTTACCAAGGGATATTTTGTGGCACGGGTTACTGTTTTGAGGAGGTTAGAAATACCGGTATTCAGTTGCATCCTGTAAGACTAGAAGCCGACTACAACATAGTTTATAGTTAGGAAATTATGACTTCACAATTTTATATATCTATACATATTTCTCTATAATGAAACTATCATATCCATTGCTCGCAATCCAAGAGCTACAAATAATCAATCTAAATAACTAGCGGATCCCTTTGAATACGTTCTTGCGGTCCCATTCGGCAGTGTCGCATGTTGTAGTATTTTCTTTGAATGACCATTGACATGGCTCTGGCAGGAGGACTAATGCAAAGGCGCAGAATGACAAAAATGTATCCCCGCTGTCGGACCTGCGTCACTCAAGATTTTCCCTTAGACCCTTTATTCAGGACGAACTTACAGAAAACACGCAAATCATCTCGGGGCACGTAGTGTTGTAATATATTGCTGAGATTGCGTAAATATTCCCCCATCATTAAAACGTTTTACAAAACATGGCAGTTTGTCTTGTGACTGGTGTGTTGCTTTTGTAATACATGCGAACCAAATAATTAACGCTAATGAAGTTAGTATTTATACTGAACATAATGTGCATTATCAGTTTTCACTATCAGTTAAGGAACCCTATTTTTCCTAGAAATAAATCAGCAGTAATGAAATACATCGGCACAATCGACCAATCAGTTTCAGTTAGTTTCCAATGTGCTGCATTGGCCGCTAGTGAGGCTAAGTTCAATAATTGTCAGCAGCCGACAATGATATAAAGTCGGTTCGGGTTATTCCCATCACGTAGAGATTATATGAGACATCGCCAGTTCAACCGCAAATGAAGAACTTGGTCCGCACATCGACGGAACATGGCTGTTTCTATTTCTGGAAATTTATCCAATCAAGACGGAGTTGGTCATTAGTTTAGTTTCGGTCTGACAGCAGACGCGTTTATTACCGCCCTACATAGCTAACCCAAACGATAGGATACCTCGCCTATACAAGTTATTGCACGCTATTACTGGACATACTAGGACTACAGTTTAGAGACGCTTTGCATTTCACGCCGACATAATTGTGTTAAAAAATTATGTATAAGCATAATTATATTCCTAACTTAAAACTAATATTTATGTAACATAAAAACCTTTTAACTCCTTAACATGAAATGCAAAATGGTAATGGTGGCTCGCGAGGAGCTCTCGCAGCAGATTTATAAAAGCGAGTGATTTGTGGAGCTATTGTTGGACCTGTGTTCGCCAGTGAACTGCAAACGGCAAGCGAATGCAGATGGAACATATTTATCAAGTGCACCTCTGTCTGCATTTCATAAAGCGGCCGCTATTGGGAAATGGATTTCTGTCACAGACATCTTCGACTAGTTTTCATTATGTAACTGAATAAATATTACCTTAGCGAAGGAGACAGTTGTATGACACAATAAAATCTAAGGCAGTTATTTGCTATGTAAATATCCATAACGTTTAGATTAGAATGAGAACAAAATTATTCCAGACGTGTGACCATATGCGGCTATTACGGACGCAAACTACATGTCCACACTCCTCAAAGTTTGAGAATAAGCGCCCCATTTCTAAGTATTTCAACTGGAATATATGTACTATTTCTGCTAAAATGTTATGAAACATGATTTGAAGTTTGTTTATAAGACTTTCAAGAGGAAGAATTTACTAAAGAACCTGTTTAAAAGAACTCCTGTGAAATACTAGGGAGCTAGTTAGAAACTTTACTTTCTCTGCGCAATAGGTGCGTGCGTGTTATTTTGAGCAAGCCGACTAGAGCGACAGTTTCGTATCGACAAGATATCGAGAGCGCCCGAGGCCGTGTTGAAGAGTGCAAAGCAGAAAGGGATATGATGTATCTACATGCTAATCTCCACGCTATACTTTCCTCTTTGGTGTGTGAAAATGTATTTGATGTTATCTTAAAAATCAAATCACTGTGAAAGGCCCCTTATCTTATATGTTGAGGGTATTGCGGGTAGTGTTATTGGGTTAGCCGTATGGTCTTAATGTATCGGGTAGACAGTACACATATGAGAGTTGGTTCTGTTATAATATAAGCCTGTCTGCGTGTATTAAATGGCTTACGTTTACAATATATGTTCATGCTATTAGTACCCTACATCACTAAGACCTATTCAAGAAATCAGGTGCGGGAACAGCATTCGAATTTTGACAGCTATTTATTAAAAAGTACACTTGATATTACAAACATTTCATCACTCGGGGCGCAACAAGTAAATCATCAGAATATATAGGCTTTAATTAAAGCATTAGGCGCAGAGCATCGTGTGTTTGCAAATGCACGTAGGCTCATAACTGCGCGGGATGTAGGGCGCGCGTCAAGCATAGCCTCCCCGGCATAATCAGGCGGCCATCGAATCATTTGCGCGCACTCACTTCATTTG
The DNA here is from genome assembly GCA_963856015.1 of Helicoverpa assulta. Lineage (NCBI taxonomy): Eukaryota > Metazoa > Arthropoda > Insecta > Lepidoptera > Noctuidae > Helicoverpa > Helicoverpa assulta. The sequence goes on from CAWLCW010000008.1 coordinate 6,461,575, forward strand.
CCAGTAATGACCAACTATGCCTCCTGACGCTAGCGCTTACTATTGCTTTCCATATATATCACCCAAACATTTCCAATCAAGCTGGTATATTTGCTAACCATCGAAAATAACTCGAACCTTCCTATTTTGAGATAGGTTTAATTTTTGTACACAGGAAAACAATCCGTTTATATTTATATATCTAATGAACAAAGTATCGTATCGTATACAAAAATGTTGCCCGCACAAATAAAATAATTTTCTCGTATTTCTATCTGTCGGCATCGGACTCGACGACAATAAATGGAAAAAAATCGGGATGGATTGATTCCGGGTTGTGCGCGTTCCGTTTGTCACGCTATTTCATCGCCACAAGGAAGTCCTTGTTCCTGTTTTTTGTATGTCCTTGTAGATACAGTTTTATTGCTGAATTTATCTGAATTATTATTTGTATACATTATGTGGGACATAAAAGTTCTACGCCGAAAATATATCGCAATAAAGAAAGTGCATGCTCGACGGTGCTAATATTACTAAAGTATTTTTATTAATGTTCTGTATTTATTTGGGTCAACTTAATTTAAATGAAAATACCCGTTATCTAGTCTTTAATTCGATCCGTAATTAAGATCCCATTTAAGCATTTTATGGTTATTCGAACAATCCACAGGGTTTGAAGGAGGTGACTCCGTAATGAAATTTAATGATCCGGGAAAAGCGAACCTATCTGTGGGATTTTCTCTTTGTTTTGTCATCAAGCGATCAATACCAGTCTACTATAAAAATCGATATAGGTTAACAGTTGAATGTAGTTTTATGAATGATCGGTTCAAGATAGCAAAGAAGTGAAACAAAAGTTCTTTTAAACTACAAACTACGTGTAAGTCTGTACTTACAGTTGTAGTAACTAGTGTTAGTAGAACGTAAACTCCGTATATAAACATACAAGATGATGCTAAGACCTCCGTCGTACAGTCGGAAGTCAATCTTTCCACTTTAGAGTTAGTTCGGCACTCAAGTTTCAGCAGTTGAGTTTTATGCGTAGATTCTCGCCAAGGATACGCCCGCAGGCGAGGTCCTCGGCCTTGTGAAAAGATCAAGTGGTGTCGTGAGTACGTATATAATTACACAATTACGTGACATAATAATATACATGTTTACAACAAAGTGTCAAGGTAAAACCGCATAAGAAACTTTTAAAAATTACGACGTGACTGTACGAGTAACGTAACCTAACTACATTTGTATCTTTATCAAATAAATATTTTGTTTCTTTTTAATGGTGCAGGGCTATCCATTATTAAAATGCCTTTTAATAAAATGTAGTTGGCGTTATATTTCAATCAACATAATTTCCGGAAAGTTGAAATATTCAGTTGTCAGAGCTGCGCAGTGAATGCTAACATTCATCTGTATACGATGCAATTTTAATTAATGTTTTTGCACCATCCGGAGCTTTGTGCTTACTACGCCATTCAGCACTATGATATTCCAATCTGGTAGTCCATCACTTTGGTTAGTGGACCGTCTATTCACAAAACTTTTGTTACTATGGTCAGCATAAAAACTTATTTACATAATAAAAATGGCCGCCTTCCTCCTGATGTTGTTTTGTAAGTGTCAATGTATATGCGTTAATATTCTCTAACATGGTTTTCAAAGCTATTGTTAATAATCACTTTCTTTGCGGGTGAGAGTAGGCCAATCATAAGAGAGTTTGTCATAAAATAGTAAATTAGAAAAATAACTATTAAGTACTTCATCATGTGAAATCTTGGACAATTTGTGTAAAATTATACTTATCTGGGTTAGAAAAGGATATAAAATCTTGCTTTCGATGTTGACATCAAATATTGCCTCTTCTGTCAATAATACCCACTGCCTCAGTATATTGGTTGTATCTTTAAGGATAGATAGACATACACGTATAATGCACTTACGCCCTTAACAGGGTAAGTTGGCTCGGTATTTAATCTATCCAGTGGCGCCATATATCGGGTTATCGGGTATTTGTAACATGTAAACGTGGCTTCTGGCCGATGTTGTTGCACGCTACTTAATACAAATATTAAGTTTAGTCAGTGTTCGGGAAATATACGTTTACGACTTTGAATATATAGTGTTTTGCTTAAACGGCTGAAATTATCAATAACAATGCGAACAATAGGTACTCGTATGTGTATAGTCTTGATTATTATATGTAACGAGAATATTTTAGTAGCCACAAAATTTGCTTCGGAATAGGTATGCATACATAAATGAACACGAACATTATTTCCTCTATAATACCAACATTAAGTAATAGCTGAATAAATGAATGACAAATACAACAATAGAAATAACGCTAAACACACAGCTGTAGCAGATGACAGCAGAGGTATAATACTGTGAGCCATCCCGACAATTCTCGCCGTGTCGAGATGTAATGAGAATGAGACAAATGATAATAAAAACTGCGAGGTTATGGCTACAGTCTAGACGGCTATTTGTACAAATAAGTCTGCTAGGAGGTGTGCCCGAACATTGTGAATATGCGATTAGTTTATTCAGAAAAGAATATAAATTACCAGGTACCAACTTATGTTTATTTTAGGAGGCAATAATAGAGCAGCTGGCATGGTTTCAGTTCAGATCGCGGGACCAGCGCATCGTAAATTATGCTAGCGTGCATTGAATACAACGAAACTATTCGCAACTGGGACGGCAACAGGTACTAAAAGGTATCTACTTAATGTACAACAGCTTGAATTATTTACTATAGATGGCATAAAGATATGCGACCTAAATGCAGTGGAGGCCCAATGGTATCATCTTCCGATATACAGTTGCATATCGGAGGTTTTAACACAAAGTGGCCTTCTATTTACTTTGTACTATGTCTTTTATATTTTGAGGATTATAAGAGATTGTAAAACAGTAAATCACATTATAGAAAACAAAAAATGGTTAGGTACTATATTTATTTACATAACTGGAAAAGTATACTTTTGAGCCGACTTGTCTTTTGCCGCAGACTATGAATTGAACATTTTTATATGAGTAAAACATTTCAGCGGTTTGGTATATTTATAGTAAGCCAATTCTTGGAAACGTAATTATTTATAGCGTAGAAGTAGATATTTTAGGCACACAAACTTTTTTATAAGAAAACTTTTCCTTCATGTCACGTGTATTTCACTGAAATCGAATTTATTTAGGTACCTATAAGTAAATGAATGTTTCTATTGATTAAGTTGTTACTTGTTTATTTAAGTCATAGCGTCTCGTGATTCAATTAAGCGGAGAACGAACGAAATTTATGTCGTAATCGGAGTCGTCTTCTCATTTTGCATTAATTGGACGTTACTCGCTAAGGTTTAAGCGATAATTTGTTTTAGTGTTAAAGTAACTGTTCATTAAGTACTGTCGATATTTTCCAACGGCGGAGTATTAAGTACCAACTTCACCAGCTTTGATTACTGTTTGAAGGTTTAATTATAGACACAGAATTGAAATTAAACCCATAAAAGTTGATACGATATAATTGACTATAGGGGTACAAGTGTCACTTATTATTTAAAGATAATTTAATTGTCAGAGTTAATGCTGAAAATTGTCAAGGTAGCAGAGCGTGCCCGTTTGAAATTCAAGAAATTATGAGGAGCGGCGGCGTTTAATCGAAAAGTACTCTCCTTTGATCTTTGTCGAGTTGCCGTCTGCGACGACGCCTCCGCCTGGCGTGTTCGTGCTCGAATGAATAGTGGCTTGGAATAAGCTCTAGCAAAAGAGGAGCCGTGCAAAGACCTTCCAGTAATTTCCTCGGCTATGCGAGATTAGCGAGTCGATACGAATGCACCTATAGCACGTCATATCTAATCAACAAGACTGCGACACTTCAGCCCTTATTGATCGCATTCACGAGAAGACATACATCAAAGTGCCCACATTAAAATGTATGAACACGCACATCGTTTGAAGTTTCACATAAAGTTCGTGAATTAATTCAGTAAAATAATGCGTATTTCAAAAAATACGAGTAATGTCAGATACATGGACAAATAAATCAGCGTAATAAATAAAGTTTTATCTGAATTATGAAAATATGAAGCCCTTGGGAGTGCAGATTTATGTGATTTTTAAAATCTTAATGTTTGCTCATTACGACGGCTATTGTGAATAAATAGAATAAATGTGACTTGAGTGTGAATTTGCGAAGAGGACTGACATTAATTTTGTATCTTTATTTTAGTAACAAGATTTCTTATCAGTCAGCATTGTATATTATTTTTAAAACAATGAATATAAACAAAAAACCTCACATTGTGTGAAGATTTTTTCTGGTCATGGGTGGATTAATTAAGGTACCTAACTTTTAAGTATAGAAGTAGTGATTTCTGACCTATTTATGCAATTAAATATCACATTTAGCTAATGCTACTGTTCACAAAAAAGTCCACTAAAATGAAACAATAACACTTTGGATAATACTTGATCCGTACATCGGGCCTTTCAGAAAATGCGTTGACGACCACTAATTAAAGAGGGAGTAACTATGGTTATGATTGCTTCATACCTTGTCTGAAATCTATTCATTATTCAATGTTTATTCTAAATTCAATTTCCCTTAGATTGAATGTTATTGGAAGTAAAGTAAAGGTATAATGACGAGTTGAGTTTTGTGTCCATGATGTGGCTGTAACTATGTGAGAATGTTTGAAGCATTCGCTGCGGTCGTTAAACTCAAGTTATGTTTGATCCCTCCTCTTGTTAGTGCAGTGGAGTCAGCACCTGCTGGTACTAACGCTGGAGCTTCATACTTATTTGATTTATGCCTCAATTTACATGGAGTTTTTGAGGAATAGTTTATGGTATGGGTTTGTTAATTGTATCGCGCTCGCTTGGTGCCACCAAGAAACTGAAACAGGTTGCAAACTCAATAAAATTACAGTAAGAATTCCATACTATAATAAACAGTGTTATAGAATTCGTCCTCTTGTATAAATAAAGAGGTGTCAATTATTTATATTTATTTTTAGTACAAGTAATAAATTATTTTTTATTTCAGTAATAAGACATAAACCACCGAAAAAGGAAGGCCAACCTTTATCTTAATTAGTAAGAAACCCATTGCCATCCATATTTATCCATATAATGTATATTTGCACATCCATAAAAAGATAAAGTGGAGGTATAAGGCGATGCTATCAGTGTAGTGCTGTCAACAAACAGTGGCTATCGCGCACGCATCTGTGTCCGCCGCTCACAGATTTATACACCCCACGAAGCACTATAAAACTTCCCTTTATTATTCCATCAAATCTGCCGCTCACTCCTACACTCTCAGATTTCATATATTTATGCTCAAACCTTTATTTTAACACGGCAAGTTTTATTTTATTATCAAGGTATAAAGGAAACTAAAATAAAGGTACGCTCTCGTATAAATACAAAGACCGGAATATTAAATCTTGTGAAACAGCACATTACATTTATCTTTGTTTGTATCTTTTCTTAATTATCTTAAAAAGCTGAAAGTACTGAGCTTGTTTATTCGTCTAATAATGTTTTGTTGGGCTCGGACGGTCGCGTGGTCGTATCGTAGCGAGCGTAGTCCCTGCTACGATGTTGACGTAGCAAACATTTAGCGATAGCTACGAGCCGCAGCTACCGCTACGGCTAGCAGCTACCGCTACGGCTAGCGGCTACGCGGCTAGCGGCTACTCATTCATACCGCGCTGATTACTTAAATTTGCTCTCACGTTGAATTTAAAAATTAAAAACGTAGTTCCTCATTTATTTTAAGTTTTATGGAGAAATTCTATTCTAATTTATATTAAGTAAATAAATATTGATCCACGTCTCGTTTTGTAATTCAAAATAGAAAGGCTCGAGATAAAATCAATCTAATGGATTTATCGTTATTGGCAGGTACTAAGAAGCTATTATATTGATACGCAGTAAAATCGTAAGCGGCAGGACGAGTGAGAACCTTGGTTCATTAATATTCATGGGCAAATTATTCCTTTCATTGTCTCCTATTACATAACGAATTGTGAGCCAGGAAGTAAAATAAACGTGTCGTAGTGAAATACTGGCAATTGCGTACTCATTGTGTTGTGTCAGCTCAAGAGCTTTGCTATCGAGCGATCGACGGAGTGAATATTATAATTACGGCGCCGAACAACACGTATGTGGAACTACTAACTCTCCAGAGTTCGATTATTTTTATAAACAGTACTCGAGTTTATTCTGGCAACTCTTTCTAAACCGTTGTTTTGTAAAAAAACGTGAGCGAAAAGTTTGGTGCGAAAGTTTTGTGTTCAGTTTTACATAAATGTGGGTAGTTTGCAGTAGGTGAGTTAGCCGGGATGAAAGTAACCTACATTTTAAGTTGGTTAAAACTGTTTACCAGAGACGGAAAGTTTGAGGGATTAATTATGTATTCACGCTTTACCAGGTTATTGCGCTCGTGCTCGGCTATCCGGAGTTTGTTGCCACAATGCGTGTCATAGACTCGTGTGTTGCATGCACTCGTTGACAAAGTGAAACACCAGCCAATCAGTCGATGATAATCTTCGACGTATTTTCAATGTCTAATATACTCTTGAGTATTCTCTCATTTCTCACATTTTGGTCAAGTTTGTTGCGTATGGTTATCCAATTTGCTTTAAGCAATGGTGATCGCTTATATTTTCAGAATGAAAGTACACCGTGCTCAATCAAATTAAGCAAGCGGACAATCAATATGTTGCCGATGACTATATGTAGGTATATTTTATGATTTTGTGCGTTGCGATCGCCTTAGTAACCAATACACGTAATCAATAACCAACGAACACGAATGACAGATACAAATTAAAGGAACAAAAAATGGTTATACGATGAGAAAATAAATTAAATCAAAACAAAAAGTGGATGATGGGAAAATGAAAAATGAATACCTCCATCGTTCGGCGCTTAGTGGGAATACTGATGACGTCAAGTGTGCCTTTTTGGTGTTGTCTGAAAATTCGAACACAGTTGTTGTTGGGTTGTGTCGTGTTTGGAAAATAAACGGGTGAGATGAAGTAGTGACGGTGGCGCGGTGGCACGCGTCGCATTCCTCGCCTCGATTGGTTTACATTTTTTGCACACATTGCTTACAAACACGACGCCGGAACGTAAACATTCTACTTGAGACGGCTTATTATTCCCGAAGGTATCACATTGTGTGTCGCCGAGAGGAATGACAAACATGTTTTAATAACAATTGACATCAAGCGTTGTGCTGGATGCTGATCAAGTGTTTCTTAACATTAATTGTCTACTTTCCTATGTTTCTACAGCCATCGTAGTATATTAACTATTATCACTACATAGTATAAAACAAAGTCGGTTCTTTTGTCCCTATGTCCCTTTGTACGCTTAAATCTTCAAAACTACGCAACCGATATTCATGGTTTTTTTTTAATAGATAGAGTGATTAAAGAGGAAGGTTTATATGTATAATAACATACATTAAATAGAGGAGAAATACTGTTATCTCGTGCGAAGCCGGAGCGGGTCGCTAGTATTGTATATCTTTGTCTTATGTGTAGCATATTATTTGAAGTACGTATAGAAGTATACACTTGCTTGGGGCAAACATACTTCCGCATGTCTATAAACCTAGGACTAGAAAAAGGCTTGGCATACTCTTTGCAGGGAATAACAAACTGGTGTAGTTGGTTTACTTTAATTTTAAAATCAGCATGAAAATGGCGATGTACATGTACGAGTTATTCTGGAAGTCGGCACAACGCGAGCACCGCAGGACAACATACAGAGTTTGTGCCAAAAACTTTAATATTTTGTTATTTCATTTCGTATGCGGTCACATGTTTGGTGCCGAGTTGTTAAACAAAAATAATTTAAAACAAAACTTCATTCGACATTGTGAGACTAAAAATAATATCACTATACTATTAATGTGAAAGTGACTGATGAACTGACTAGCACATAACCAAGTGGCCCAAAAATGAAATATGGCGGACATACGCAGAAGGGTTAACAGATATGTGTGAAGAAAACATCTCGAAATTCATGCGCACTAACTGAAAAGCTATGTGAGAACTTCGGAACAATTCAAGAACTGCTTTCGACAGCCATGACTCAGAATTTCATTCAGAATTAGTTGGTAATAACAGAGGAAATGGCGGCATTGCAAATTAACAGCTATAACGCGACGCTGTCCTCTATTCGTGTAATTAGTACGTTTTATTTGAAGTAGGTTAATGTTATTGATATACATTGCCTTCATCACGAGGGAATCGGAAATATAACGAGTTATCACCTCGGTGTTTGCTTAAAGTTATTGTCCAATTTGGACAACACATGAGGTATGACACAATATTTTATTTACAAGAACACTGGCGCGAGGAAAAGGTTATGAATCTGGCTGGGAATATATGTATGTATGAGATAGTTTACTGTATTGAGTAAAATGTATTAAAATTTTTCCACATATTAAAAAATCGACGATTGCCAATAAGGTTTTGGTTTCCTGATTATAAACTCCTCAAGTTTCTGATCACTAGTTCAACAGATCTTTATATGCATGTTTCAATGCAAGTCACCCTTCACCCTGGTATTGTGTAGCTAGGGTATTCACCAACATGCCTATACCTATCAAAAATAGAAATGAGTGAAATTCTTTGCCGCTAAGTAGCGCGACAGGTGATAGCCTGATGGTTAGCGCGGCGGACGGGGCGGGCGGGGGCGCTCGCTCCGGGAGTGTTTGTCGGGCAAACAGCGCGCGACTCGAGCACGCGGCAAATATCGCTCGAGCACTCGCTGCGATACCCAACGTTACAGTTATGCTTACAGCGCCAACGCAAATATTGTATCCGTAAACTCACCTTTACGACATTCTAAATTAATACTCCTTTTTATAGTTGCAACGTTAACATAACGACCTTTTACACTTATTTAGTTGAAAACGGCATTTTAACGACGTGTATCTTGTTGCTAAGGCTTTTTCGAAACAGAATCATATGAAAGGGCTTAGATAGAAATACGACATCAAATGGACTGAAAAATGAATGATGTTCGTGAACACTGAAACAAACGCAATGACGTGTGACGGCACCAAGCGTGCATCGCTCGCGCGCCGCTAGTTAATATCCAATGCTGTTTATTGATCTGGAGTTGCCTAATGTGGCTTTTGTCATCCACTAAGCCGTGAGCCTATTGAATCTGCGCTATAGATGTCGCTATTAAAAGTTTAGCCATTTATTTGAAATAGTGGTCAATTTGAAACAAAAATATTTTTGTGTAAAACAATACGGTATGCGTGCGGCACTTTACCAAACAATATAAACAGTTTTATTGCGTCTGCATACGAACGTAATTGTTTCTATTGTTGAAAAACACATCCAGTTTATCCATTACTTGGATTAGTTCCGCAGATTGATATAAAATGCGCATAGTGAATATATAGGTACTCTGGTGAGGTGCTCAAGCGTTTATCTATATTAACCGATAGTCTGTGTCGATTTCTCCAATGATCAGTGAAATGTTTTAATCCTTTCAACTTGAACGAATTTGAATGTTTCTCGTATCTTTGAGTGTTTATGTAGTACCTACTATAAAATAAACCAAATCAGGCCACTCCCATTTTCCTTAACATTCGTTATAATGTTAACAGTTTTTCATATTTAACATTTGTGCGTCAAAGACATAAATCAAATTTGAGACGATTTTCCCACCCGTAAATGTGGAAATGAAAATGGAAGGCAATCTCTGTCGTTAAGGTTTTCACGGCTATTTTCTTTTATGAGTTCACCGACGAAAGTCACGTCATTTTAAAAATAGGCTGGTAAATTAATTACTCTCTCATCTAGTTGGTCTTCCTTTTTTTTAAAGCTACAGGTGTGAAAATAAGGCGCAATTTTGTTTTTTTTTCTCGTTAATGGTTTTAGGTTGTTGCTTTTACGATAGCGCCGTTCCTTTAAAAATGAATTATTATTTATCGCATAAAAATGCTATTGAGGGCAATCTTTGAATACATTCAGTGACACTGAATACTTTAGCAAAATATGTTTAAGTACGATAGAAGGGAATAAGTAAACAGTAAAAGAAAAACCAATAAAATTGTTTTATTGGCCGTCGGCCCAAACACCTGCCACATAATGAGTTTTTAGTTATTCCAAGGTTTCATTGATTAAATTCAATAAACATTTTTATGCGTGAACAATTTGGTATGCAAAGTGACTGTGTGAATGTTACAATTGGGAATATAAATAAGAGGATGTATGTGGGACGAAGTTAAGTTATTTTTATCCCTGGAATACAGACACGCGTACATGTACCTTGTGGATTGATTTACCTGCGTCAGTGATCGCATTTAACCATAAAATGTGTAGGTACTGCTGTATGTGTCGCCATTATTCTTGACATTTGGGTTTGGAATGGGAAACTTCCTGAGTGTCAAGAGCACATAAGACAGATGAAACCCTTGAACTCGATCGAAATGATTAACTGGGAAAGCAATTATAACGAAACTTGATCCCAAAGCGTATTAACCCTCTGTACGATATTTAAATATGCGAAATATTTTACCCTTCCCATACATGCCAGTAAACATAAGACACTATACCCATACATTACGAACATTTCGAACATCGAAGGCATGAAAAAGTGGCATTATTTAGCGATTTCCATTGTTTGGGTCGCATTGGAAAGTATTGTATGATGTTTAGCATCTCACCTCGTAAGTTCAGGCAGCTGTTGCCGCGTCCTCGCGTGCGTGAGACCTGGTCACGTCCCGCCCGTGTTTGGGATAATGTTTGAACTCTATACACTGATATATTCTATTTACCGAACCTTCATGGTGATATTTTAGTTTGTTGATCCTGTGGGACAAAAGTAGTTTATGTTACCAAAAATAGAAGCACATTTATGTAGTTTTATTTATATTCTACACATTTTCTATCTGCTCAACCAATGATCTAGTCCTTTTAATAATTCATAGCACTTATACTTCATACTCGAATGATATATTAGAATTCATAAATATATAAGTAAGTATATACACATAATTCATACGACATAAAACTTTTATAGCTTAGAAGATTGTTAATAAAGAAAATGGAATGTATTGTCACAAAAAATCGTCGCTGTATTTATTACTGGATCATAAAAGAAAAAGCAGCAGGAAAGTGTCAAAATATTCAGTTACATGTAACTTAATCTGGTTAAATTAATAACTGAGACGCGTAGAAATGTCATCATTTACCTACCAGATTAAAATAGCCTCATATAAATAGACTCAACCTAATAACCTAATATCCTCTTTTATCAAGGGTTAAAATAGCTATTTAATGAGTCAACAGCCGACGTACGGCGTGTCTAAATTAAATGACAATTGTGCCTTGTTTGAAAGCAGGTAGGTAACAGGTGTTCTGTTTAGCCGTATGAAAAATGAGCTCCATGATATTTCTCTAATACAGTATTTTATTTTATCATTATGACAGAATTTCACTCGAGTTTTATGGAGTTCGAAATGTTTAACTTGTTAAAAGCTAACACGTAATTCAACACATTTCAGGGTTCTCATATGTTTATGATGTTTATTCTGATAGGTGTGAACAGCCCGAGACCTATTTATCGTTTAAAATTAATCGGTATACGCAGTCCAAACACAATATTGAAAATTAGTTTAAGTTATGTGTTACCTTGAGTTGTAAAATGAGTTCAGGCTATAAACTTGGTTGCTTCTCAATTAATAACAAGGGCCAGACTGTTCGCTCTAAGAGATACTGTAGAGGTATAAAAGATTATCGAACGAAAGAAAAACAGTGTTCATATTGCTGCGGCTCCAGGGTGTCCTTTCATCACGTTTTATGTACTCCTTAGGCAGTTGAATGGAAGTTTTTTCTGGTTTAGTGGAGGTTTTTGTCGGAGTAATGCGGAGGGACGCGCCTCCCGCATGCCTCCTCACCGCCGAGATGAATATTTTGTGATTTTTACGGGACAGCTGGTTGGGATATTTATTTGATGAAACTTCTTGATTAGGAACGTTATCCACGACTAAGATGTGTTATGCTAACGTATTGATACTTCAACTGTTAAGTGCGCCAGCTTGAACTTTTTATGGAGTTAATCCGGTCTGATATATGTATGTAAGCGTTTGTAGATTTTCAGTTAGGTAGTGAGCTCCGCTTCTTGAATGGAATGTGTTTTAGTTACTCATACTTGTTTTTGCAGTACCTCGTATTTCAAATTTCTAAAAGTATCAGATTTATCTAAATATTCATAAGTACTCACTCGTACAATAGACGTGAGACACAATATGCAGATAGGGCTAAAAATTAAATGCTCTGAAAACATCAACGTCATCTGATAGCGATGCATTGTTATTTGTTAGTGACCTACGGCGCTCGGCTGCCTGACAGATTGGGTACACATCAAACGATCCTATATCAGCTTCAATAACCGGTAAGTAATGGCCACGAGACCGACATGCACTGTGCTTAACGATATGCTTGTTAGCTCAGACTGATTACGAGCGATCGGGACCACTGATTAATAGGGTAACAAGAATTATTTATAATTGGTTGTAAAATATCATATTTTGCAAAAGTTAAATTTTTTGCTTCTTGCATATTTTATAATATTATGTATATATACTTTCCCTGAAAGTTTAAGTTAATAGAATCTCGAGATTTAGCTCAGTATTTGATCGCTAAACAAAATCTTGAGATTGCGATGCTCCACAAGACTGATTCCTTGCTATCCGATTTAGTGTAACGGTGTATTGGCGGTGGAGGGAGCGGTTATCGGGAGCTGATTGAGCGCGCAATAAATTTCGATTGCTTTCCTACGTGTACACCACCCCTATGATTCGCGGAACGCACTAATATAAAATAACTGTAACATTTACTTTCCTAATACAATACAGATACTCATGTCATAACTCATCGCGTACAAATAAATAACACAGACATAACTGTATCGTAATAAGTTATCGAATAAACGCGTGACGTGGGGTCGAGCACTTTGTGTGCCTTAAAATTGATGGTGACACTTGATATAAGAGCCGATGGAGAAATAAAATGTTTTTAGTTTTTTCATACATCATAATACTTATCTTTATATTGTTAGCTCTTCATAGTATTTTAATGACATTACGTAAGCTTTGCTGTGAGAATAGGGAGAAGAGCGTAAATAAATTAAGCCAATTACCAACTTAAACATGAAAATGTAAGCGCGTTTGTTTCATGTAGTCACTTCCTCCAACTGGCGCGAGTCGCACGAGATTACGTACAGCAGCACATAAAAGAAAATGGCAACCAACAGAAAGGTGGTAATGGAATTAACCGAACTTAGGCGTGAGACTACGTTCTGTATACATAAATATGATTGCCAAGGTTTGTTGTTATTAATTCGTTCCAGTTTTCGCTGAAACAATTATGGTTCCTTTTAATTGATATTTTAATTACTGGTAGTTTTCATGGGTGATCTATTTATAGATATTCTGTGTTTTGCATGCTTCTTTCTTCCTCTAAATAACCATAAATTGACAATTTGCGTGTCAAGTATTCACAGTTCACGTGGTGGTGCTCAATGCTGCTATATTTGGTACACAGTAAACCGATATGTTTATGGCGTAGATAAACTAGACGATGTAATATCGTGTAGTCGACAAGTCGAGCGGGCTGGTGGTGTAAGTAGCAGGGCGAGCACTTGAAAGCATGAATGTACATATTCCGAGTAATATTAAAATATTGTTTGATATTCCACGCTTGAAGAAACACTGAGGACTTACAATGGTCATTCAGTGCTTTTTGCGACTTTGACACAATTTTCTGGTTCTATAATGAAATCTCGGCTTCAAATACAAGTAATAATTTAAATTGGATAAATTAAACTCAAGAGTGCAATAAAGAAGAACAATTTGTGTGTATTTAACTAGATTGGAAACTATTGTGGGGCTGCTCTATAGTTATCTGAAAGTTTTCAGTTTGTACTTGACTAAGAGGTGACTCTGGAGGAGACTCAAAAAATCAAGGCACGCGAGAGAAGCGCACGCGTAGTGTGCGTGTGTGGCGACGGGGTGCACGCGTGGTGGTGTGCGTGAGGGCGGCCCCGGCGGGCGCTCCGGTGGTTTGGGCGGGGTGTATCGATCCCCGCGGGGCGCGTGCGCGGGCGGCGGCGAGCCGAGCGAGCGCGACCCACCCGCGCAGTCCGCAGCCGGCCGCCAGCCAAGCGACTGCCGAGAGCCGCGGGACCTCCGCGCGACGCGTACCTTCTGTCGCAACGTTTGACATTCAACGCGCGACAACACGAGCACAACCTCAAATCGCCTCTCTCACAGGAATTGCTCTAGTGTTATCACTTGTAAACTATTAAAAACTCGTAGTAACGACGTTTATTCATTTATTATCTTGACTTTGACTTGAATTTTTTTGAAAAGTGAGAGACTTTATTTATTTACACACTTTAACAAATTTTCAAATGCTTGATACCAGAATAGATAGAGGATATCTGAAAGCTTAAGTTGGTGTTGTGGTGCAAAGCAAAAAGAGGTGCCTGTAATCGTTTGAAGTGATCGTGTTTGTGACTGAAAAAATAAAACAGACGCTGGGAGCGTTGCTCACAAGTTCACGGGTCGTTAATTCGGTGGAAGAGAGAATCCGAAAAAAAGAGGTCTCGCTTACGTCCGCTCATCGGAGTGATAAAATTTATGACAAACGGTAAGGAGCGTGTAGTGATAAGGGTAGGGTTAGGTTATCTGTGCGGGCGGCGGCGCTCGCGTGTCGAACGCAGCGGTTGTGTTAATTACTGGCGGCCACCTCACGACGCGAGCGTCTCCATTCATTATTCTTATCACACTACAATTACATATTGCCGCCGTTACTGTCCGCTGATAACCGACCCTCCCGTGATTTACTTCTAAGGATCATTAGATTACTCTTTATTGGCACTTAGGGTAGGGCACTTAGGGATTTCTGTACTGTACTTACATCGCAGAGATACCAAATGAATTGGATTCGAATGGTTCTTCATAAACAGCTTATAACTAAGCCGCAGCTTTTTTATTAAAGGAATGAAGAGTACCTTTCGAGGTATTCCCGCCCTGATACTTAAGTCGTAAAATGTAACTTATGTATTACCTTTTTCTTCAGGGATTTTCCTTGTACGATGAGAATGATTTGTATTGTAGGATGAAAATAGAGATTCAGTTTATGATAAATGTCTTAATTTACAATACGAAACATTTCATTTTCCCTTTTTTTTTGTAAACCAGAGTATGCAGTTTTTCGTAACATAACTTGAGGAAAAGCTTTGTCTTCTACCATTACAAAAACAACCTATAGATATGCGAATATAGTATCTGTTGCCACAAACCTATGTCAGTATATTATGCCATACTAATACACGATGTCGGTGGTTTCATTAGGTCACGGAACAAGAAAGTACTAACACCAATTTATCATGTCAGAAAATTACACAGAAATACAACGACATTAGCTGTAGTTGTAAGTAGTATCATTAGTCACACGTTAGGCATTTGCCAGCTTATTTACTTTACTTATTCCACTAAAGCAATTCAGCTTCATTTGGCTTTACTTTACACAGGAATTTGGCAAATTACCATGAAATTCTATAGTAGGTATACGTAGTGACGGAAAGGGACTTGTTAGCCTAAAAATGTTCGTTGTAACAACGTCGCGGGTTCAAATTTGCGTGAGAATTTATGCGTGTGTCGTATGTCTTGCGAAATGTCTCGATGTCGCGAGTGTCGGACAGCGGACGGTGTCGGTGTCGGGTAACACGGTGCCGGAGCCTGAACCGATCTTTTTAGAAGTTCCATTTTTCTATTTGTCGCTGAGATTAATCATGTTATCTTCGGACGCTAAAATTAACTTATTATTGTTTTCTTTGAAGGACTTGTAAGCTCTTTTATTTAATTTATCTTAGTTATAAATATCTAATAAAGATAAGTCAAAGTAGAATCAACCGAAAATTTTCCTTATATCAAATCCTTATAAGTATTACCTTGTGATTACCTGTTAACATTCAGTCTGTGTGAGAGATGTACCTATTGGCAGTATTGCACATAATTGTCGTGGCAATATCTATGTATTCTTTTGTATATGTTTCTAAACATTAATGTTCAGTGCCATAGTAATTGTGTCTGCATAAAAACACAAGAAATACAAGTAAAGATGGATACTGAAAATAATTCAGAGCGTTTCTTGTCTCATGCCCAAGTTGGAGCAGTGAGTCACCCTCACGGAGCTGCGAAAAAAGACAAATTGCCTACTTGCTCTTTGTGCGCTCATGGTATTGATAGATAAATGGGGTTTAAAGCTACTAAACTGCAGGGATTTTTCAACAAATTCAGGATTGCTATGCCTAAGATCCTTATTTATCGGTATCTGCAATAAACTTAATAAGACGTTGAGACAAAAATCTATTTGAGAATCCCGTTTCAGTTGGAAAACTTCGAACAATAGAGCGCACCAGCCATAGACATAAAATACCTCATTACTTTTTATAACTTGGTGAAATAAAGGAGAGGTCGCCCTGGGGAGCGGCAAGTTTCCATCAGTCGTGTTACTGAACAGTATCTGTTTGAAGAC
Organism: Helicoverpa assulta; assembly: GCA_963856015.1. Classification (NCBI taxonomy): domain Eukaryota; kingdom Metazoa; phylum Arthropoda; class Insecta; order Lepidoptera; family Noctuidae; genus Helicoverpa; species Helicoverpa assulta. The sequence goes on from CAWLCW010000008.1 coordinate 6,478,140, forward strand.
GTTCTTATCTCCAGACGAGACCCCAAGCATGTCCACAAAATAAATCGTCCGATGACACCCGCGGTTCAATTTTCTGTGAAAATTACGAGTTTAGGTACGTATCTTGAGAAAATTTGGTCGAACAAATAGATAGCAGGCGTAGGCCGGCGTGATTCGCGTCACGTCGCTCACGACCACAGGGTACTTTAAAAATTCGTTTGCCGACCTTCCGACCAGTTCGTATGGTGTACCGGGGACCTTTTCTTAGAGTGCTGCGACCCCACCGGTCGCGGTGAAATGAATTAGCAGTTCTACTCCTAAAGCATTTTATTCAATTAAATGTTTACTAAACAAGTAACCCAGCGGACCGTGCTCTGTAGAGTGAGCATTGACGTAAACATTTAGAGACCCTGAGCACTTAAATTAATTCAATACAGTAATTTGTTCAATGTGTTTATTTGTATACATAAGTAATCAAGTACTCGGTTAGAAATATTGTGTTTTCCATAAAAACAGTTTATTAGGGAATTAATGATGATATGGAACGTGGATGAGGTGTGGTGGCTGTTTCTAAGTAGTTCATTATGCTACGCTTGTATAAATTATGAGATTGTTTGATTAAATAAGTCAGATTAGTAGTATCTGAGGGCCCTCACAGCGCCAGACCGGTTACCAATCAGCCTTCTCACTACAATTATTATGGAAATATTGAACTCGCAGCCCTTTCTTGTATTCTGTGAAGGCACTTTATGAAGGACACTTAGTGGGGAACACTCAGATCTAAGAGCTTCCAACCATTGTGTTAGAAATTTAATTAAGACTTTTAAGTGCATTCCGTAATATTTTATAGAGCATAGTACCTATATATGTAGATTAATAGCACTTGGATCGTAATCCAGTATTAATTAATGAGGAAACCAGAAAATTAAGGGTCTACGAAGATAAAGCTGGCGGCCGCTTGCCAGTTTCGTTGTTAACTTAATTATTACAAAATCCGTGTCCGCTTTTAAAGTCGCTATCTGTATTACGAGCTCGTCGTGGTGAGCATTCAATCTTCTCTCATGAGGTTTCGGTTCGTTATTTTATTCAGGTCGTGAATCGAACCGTAAGAAGGTGTTAAAGAGTGAATTGGCAAAAGGAGCGAATGAATGGAATATGCGAACAGGTCGGCGCGTTGCTTCCGATCGCCATTCGCAGCTGAATAATGAATGCGTCGGGGACGATAATACTCACCGTGGCTCCCGCTGTTGCGACACACCAAGCCAGTACACGCGAAAATATTCACTTTACGATCCAATGCTTTAATACCTCAAGTCTTATTATTATTATTCTTTATTGCACACCAAACAGTAAATACATACGGGATACAGACAGTTATGTACAACGGCGAGCTTAACCCAGAATTGGGTTCTCTTACAGCCAACCTTAAAGCGATAGAGATATTCGATAGAGGTCTTACAAAATTCAAACTGCTTTTGGTCCGTAAACCAGTAAGATCTTCCCAGGTGGAGTGATCAATATTGTTTTAAGCGTGATTATGGTAATTTAAGCAAATTAGAAACAAATCTGATTTAAAAACATCATATTAAAATTATGTAAATTAATTTGAAGGCTTTTGTTATAATATACTTTGTTGCTTTTTTAAGGAAAAACATATTGATTGCTAAAAACATTCTTAATTTATATAATTATTTTTTATTTATTATCAGATAAAGTCCACTGTCGTTAGTTAGGTGAAAGTTGGGAAAATTCTCGGAAGATGATGAAACTTAATTACTAAATCAAAAAACTATTATTGTTTTGTAAGAAATTGTATTCAAATCTAATAAATTGAGCGCCCTTGGGCATAAAATGTTATAGCACAATCGAAAGGGTTGTTGGCAACAAATATATTTAGGGACGTAGCATCACGCCAATTTACAGGCCTATTAACTTCTCGATTATTACCACCGCCACTCGATTTTCGAAAATAAATAAAAAACGAATGTTCAGCTAGTGAGATATTACGTGCAGTTGCAAGTCGGCGAGAGTCGTCTCACCTTGTCAACATTTTGTCGATAGACACATTGTATTGACAGGAGCTACGACACATTCTGTGTCGAACTTTATTGTGAATTTCAAAAACATTTGTTTTTTTTGAATTTATGGTGCAGCCGTTTCTGCAGTACACAAAAAAGCTTATAAAAAGTTTTCTTAACAAATCTATAAATGTTATGATAATAAGCCAAAAATTTACAAACCTAGTATGAATGCGACGTCTTAATTACCTTACCTTAATAACTAGTTCAGCAAGCCTAAAACTTCCAGGCACTGAATTTTGTATACGTTGCCGGGTTCCTATTACCTCTTTACAATTAATGACGTGAAAATGTTCAATGTAGTTGAAATTATAATTGAATTCTGGATAAGACTGTCATTTAGCTTTTTACTAACTTTCCTTTGTCCTTGCATTCTCTGTTTAGTGGCGTTGTCCTTCATAGAGGTCACGTACACGAGAATCTTAAACGAGATCTTGGAATAGAAGTGTAGAAGCTCCCTCTACACATATATTTTTAGAATTGCATTAGAAGCGAAGCGTATCACACGATATATTGTGTGTGATATTGCCCACAAGTTCACAACGTTTATAATGCAATATAAACATCCGCTTGTGCTCGAAATCTTTCCTGTTTTTAGGTCAAACAAAGCATCTTACGAGGAGGTATCGGTATTGAATAAAATATAAATATTTTTGGAACGTAAAACTTTCACGGTATCTCGTCCTTGTGAATATTATGTAGCTATTCATTCGAGTCACGCGTGCCTCTGCTGTTTATTCACATTCGCATTGGCGTGCGTAAATAATGGGGTAAGTTTTTCAAGTCACCCGACTCGTGTGAGACATGCTTCTATAACCTATTTACTTTAAATCATGTACATTGTATCGTAATGCCTAAGATGCTAGACTGCAGCTGTACTGGAGACTAAGCTAAATTTATCACGTGCTATGCTTATTTTGAAAATATGGTCCATAAATCAATGCTCATAAATAACACTAACAAAGAGTATGAATAAAACGCTAGGCTTTGTCAGACTTCGTATCAGTATTTATGAACGTGGAGCTTCCGATGTTATACTTGCTCATAATACAACCGCGGTTGGTATCCGAATACCTTAAAATTGTGTCCATAAAGATAAGAATTTTTGCGACTTCGTTTCGCTAGGCTCGAGGTTCCCTAAAATTTATGATCACATTTCATGACTTCGTAAGAGTTCTGTTGGTTTTTCTGAAAAAATGTGATATCCGATGTCCTCATTTAAAGGAAGCTTTATAAATTGTCCGTAAAGTTGAACTCAAGCCATTAAATTATGCTACGAGTGCTACGGTTTTTCGTAGCAAGTGCGTAGGCCGCGATAAAAACTTATAACTAATTTGGGATGTAATGGCTTCCAGCAGCGAATTTATGTAGGTAGCTCACCTTACTATTCCATTGTAATGTATAATGGGATTCACCATTAAGTTGATGTGCCTACTTTTACACAAACATTAAACTGCATTACTCATTGTTCTAAGAATTATTCGTGGAGATTTTTGGTAAACAATGGAATTATGAAAATTTTCGTGAGCCGCGGTTTTGTTAATGGGCCACTAAAAAGGGACGGGTTCTAATTGCTTTGAATAATATAAGCATGTACCTATACATACCCGTATAGTATCGGTATCCTTATATGAAGCTGACCGACAGTTGGCCTTTTGTTGCCCGGGATTTAATTAAGAGTTCATTAATGGAAGTACTCATTAATACGTGAAATAAATAAGTAGTAGTAAATGTACCAAATAACCAAAGTTTCATATCTAGTTAGGCACATTTAAATAGCACTCGTGTGGTAAAGCATTATACGTACAGCGCGGGCTCACTCTTCAGCTCGTCTTATGAATTATGGGCGGCATGGTACGTCGCTGCGACGCGCACTAATTGATTCCTGAATTTAACCCTCGCGTAACCTCGTTACACCATATGCATGTTAAAGATGTCAGTTAATTTAAATGTGACAGAACTGACCTTCTGTGTCTTATGTATAACGATGCGAATACACTTAACATTTTTTTCTCGGCTTCCTTTCTTCAGTCAAAATGTATTTTCTCCTTAATCCGTCTTTTGCTAGAAGCCACTTGACACCACGTCCTTTAATAAATTCGTTAAAAACAATTGGAATTGTGCGCGCGCCAAGGTTAAGTAATACGACAATCTGTGATTTATAAAGTCGCATTAACATTCGACCTCGGTGAGGCATTTGGAAAGCTTGGGAGTACGAGCTGAATCGAAATAGTAGTCCTTTTTTGTTAGTGTTTACTAGACTTGAGTGTAATATTCATTTATTTAACTTTATGCAACATTTAATTATACAGGCGGACTTAATGCCACAGTATAATAATAATGCTTTATATTCTAAACTAATATTGGTAATATAATTGGGTAACTGTGATATAGGTACCATTCTTTATTGAAATACTAGCTTTTGCCCGCGACTTCGTTCGCGTGGAATAGTGGCATCCGGCAGATTTTTGGTTTGAACAATAGATGGCGCTATATGTCCGGAATAAATTGTATTTTTTATTTTTATTTTTTGTAATAAAAACTATCCTATATCCTTTTCCTGGCTCTAAACTACCTCCCTGCCAGTTTTCAGCTAAATCGGTTCAGCCGTTCTTGAGTTATAAGTGGAGTAACTAACACGACTTTCTTTTATACCTATATATAAGATGATGTATAGTTAAGTCAGTTTCAAAACGATCTTTTATATCAAGTTGAGTTGAAAATTTGTAATGACACAAGTTTTCTATCCAAAAGATCTTGGAGTATCAAAACTTTGCATTAGCTATGGTAATTTGGACTATGTAGTGCTATACACAAGAAAACATTTTGAATGAGCACGTATAGTTCAAAGTTTGGTGCACCTCGCTAAGATAGTGCGATGCTAATCACGAAGAGCGGGATCTGCATAGTGGAGCCGCAACTACACATACAAAACACCGGCTGTGACAATGTCACAAGCAAAGTTGTTCCATTAAGTTAAAATTTTGCATAACTAAGACGCGCCGACGCGTGAGACTGCTTCTACAAAAGTTGCAGACAACAACTTGAAATTTAAATGTCAAGCATTTTTGATACGTCATTTTAACTCTAAATAGTATTTTTTACTTTACTTTGGGAGCCCACCAGGCACATATTGTGTAATCTATTTCATTAATTAAACTATATTCTGGCTTTGTTACGCATGCAACCAATATTTGTATCTAGTGCATGAAAACTATCTAATTCCTAATGAACTCTTTGCAAATGCAATGCAGGGAAAAAGTGTTCTCCTACTGTCCATATAAGTAGCATGTTTGTGTGACAAATCTACCACTTTTCCAGCTTAGACTCCGACTTTTTAATAAGCAGAAAAAACGAAGTGTTATTATTATTGCATCCGCACACATTATCCCATGAGGGGGGATCTTCATTGCTTCAAAACATGGAACCATTGTTTTCACGTTCATGAAGGGGCCACCATTTTGTTTTGTGAAAATTCAGTAATTTCTATTTACTTTCATCTTGTTTTTCCTCATCTTTATTATTGTTCAGTTAAAATGTACATAATCTTGATTTCAATACAAATAATGGCTTTGATTAATTCGAATGGATTAAGGGATTTGTTTTATTTTCTTATTAGCATAAAATAATTTCATAAAAGAAAGCTTTTTAAGTTTAACAATAAAGCAGACGTATAGAATAAGTAGTTTGCAAACATACATATATTAACATAACTACCTATAATTGTGCTAGCTACCAACATTCTTATAAATACAAGAATAGGTAGGTGTAACGATATAACATTCAACGAATACTAGAACCGCGAATCATGATTAACTTTTACGTCCTATTCACATTGCCAGGTTTATTCGGAACTGTTTATGGTCTTGTACACTATACGCACGATGTACTCGGAATAAAAGCGTCTTTATTTGTTAGCGCAAGTATCTTGCATAACTACGAACGAAGCATTATCAAGCTCTCGAGAAATCTATAAAGATTTGATGATCAAATACTAGTTTAGCCAGATCACACTGAAATATAAACGCAATTCAGCATGTCACAAAACATAGTTATTCACAAATTAGTGTGCGAAGCGAGCAATTTAATTCGCGTTTCCCGGGGACTGTTGCCTTCGTCATAGTTTGATAAAGTTCCTCGAGAAATCTGCTTAAGTAGGCCAATTGATAATCAAGTTTTATTTGTTATGAGAGTCATTAGGAGGGGAAATCTTGTTAGAATGAATTTCGAGCGAAGTTTGTTTGGAAGTCTATGTGCGGGCTCGGGGTAATTACTGATGACGATGTTCATGTTTCACCTATACCTTCTCCTTAACGCGTCCTACGAACATTGTTTATTGTTTATAAAGTAGGCAAGTTGCGACGTTTATTACTAGAGAAACTATTTAGATATTACAAGCGACATCAGTACTGCTATAACTTGTGTAGCATTCTAACAACAATAGTTGGAATATATTTGATATGTAGACGCACTCATACGTATTGTTTGTGAGGGTCGTTGCTGTTTACTAGGTTAAAAACGTTCTGGTAAAGGGACGCGCGTAATTGTGTGTAACAGAACAAAATATAACAAGTATACGTATTTATGTTTTGGGTCTGCGGTTCCACTAAACGAGTGCTCCTGTTTATTGCTCCACAAAGTAACGTTTCATTCTAGAACAGTCCACGTATACTTTATAGGTCGTTGTAACTGATCGAGCACATCACTTTTACACTTTTACCTGTTCCGTTCGACGACATAATCATGGTTAAATTTTTGAAAGCGCCATAAATTCTTTAATGTCCCACGTAAAGTTTGGTCATTCGTGTCAATTGTTTTATAGTTTTATTTTCAAGGTAGTTACAATAAAATTGGTTTAAAATTTCTGTTTGTTGTTGATATTAAAATCATCGTAAAATACGAGCCGAGGTCGGGGTTAGTATTTTAACACCTTTAACTTTAACAAGTTCTGTGAAATAGGATATTTTCAAGTACGTCGAGGTAGTGAACCGCAGGTTACGTGTCATCTTATCATGTATCATTATATTCACATTATTAGGGCCGCCACTTGATCGCTAACAGTCACGTTACTAAAATAATAAAAGCGGCCCTAGATATTGGGCTCGGTGGTGTGTCGTATAAATCAATACATATGCAGAGCTGCCGTGGCTTGAAGTACACGGGTTCCCAAACTTTTAACGTTACATAGCACCCACGCAAAACATTTTATTTTATAATCCATATTTATGAAAAGGAGGAGACAGCTAATGCTTCTTATTTAAATTCATTTCTTATTTATTATTAACTGAGCTATTTGTACCTATTAATTGTGATCATGTTGTTTAATAAATTTTCATTTAATAATGTCAATACTTTACTATATAATTTATTGAACTCACACTTTGGTTGACTGTTTTGCGGAACCCTAATTTTGGGAACCTCTGGCGTTCAGCATATCAACTATATTGGTAACGTAGAAGCGGGCGGCACCGCGTCGCGTCCGTAATGTGGTTTACTTTTGCTGCCGCACGTCCGTGCGATGTTAAGTGATGAGTGTCGCGCGTACATCTACTTCACTCGATGTAACTGTATGATTCGATTCAATGACTTCATACATTTATTTGGATAATTTTGTACAGCCGTTTCATTGGTCTCGCTGTAATATTTTGTATATCGAAAGCTCAATGTTGTTACTGTTATAAAATGTGCTATATTTGTGATCAATGAAAGTAATGTCTTTAAACAGGATAATAATGCTTGTTCATTGGTTCAGTTTACGGAGTTTTGTAATTAGACCCTCAAAAGGTGTGGTTTTATTAATTCATGTTTCGATTTGATGTTGAAATTTCTACTATTTATGTAGTTTTATTCCTTTGTACATATGTCGATATTATGGTTTATGACTCAATGATAAATGATAATTCAATATTATCAAGTCATATATCGGATCACAATTTACAATATTAGTATTCCAGGAATAATTTATTCAAATTACCTGTTGAACGCTAACACTATTATTTAAACATGATTAATTCTAAATTCATCATGTTAATGTCATGTACCGATATCGCGCTTTATTTTGTAACGGCCTGCCGAAGATAGGTTATTTGAGGTATGAGGATATTTGTGGTTTCACAATTTTTGACTAAGGGATAAAGATAGTATTATAAACTATTGCAGCTGCCATACCTTTTTTTTTTTTCCGACGTTAAAAATCATCAAATGACGCCTCCCGCTGTGGGTTAGCAGCGGTGAGGGAGTGTCAGACTCTTACTGACTAAAACCCGTCGTGTTCCGTCATAGGCCTTTTATGTACCAGGGCCGCGGTATCTCTTTCGAACAACCCGCAGCCCCGGCAGCTGCCATACCTCACATAAGGCATGCCAAAGTAAAAGTACAGTCTATAGGTGTCAGCAGCTTCGGCATATACTATATCCGTACATTAGGGGCGTACCTAATAGTTTGTAACAATCTTGAAGCAGGCTGGTTGTAAAGGCTCGGAGTGTCCTGTACTTTAGTAATTTAACTTGAATGTAATTAATGAACTGACCGTCTGAGGCGCACCACTTCTCGGTCATTAGTCAAGTACTTATTCATAGTACAGCACGTAAATATAACGTACAGACTCTATAAATAATTTCCTAGTACATATTTCATTGGCCGGTCCGGTTTCTGTAGTTCTACAAAGCAAAATGCTAACATTACGAACTCCTATCGTGACACTAAACGACTAAACAAATTATGTAAAACATAGGTTTTATGACGCAGTGTAGATATAATTCTATTTTATGACCTATAAAACTGACTAATTTTACATATAGAGAGGAAATTATAGGAACGGCTTGTTGGGCTAGCTGGCGTTGTCGGAGCCAGCATATTTCAGTTTCGTTGTTTTTAGCTCGTTTCATATTCGTTTTGAAAACTACCTATGCATAGCATGATTTGTACCTATTAGGATAGAGAATTTTGTAAAACTATGTGAACATTTCTCATATATGTATATCTAATTCAATAACACGAAATTCCGGAATCATAGTTCGTGAGATGTGGTTGTGTCGCAGTAAACGTCGACTATAAATTATTGTATGAACCACATGAAAGCGGGATTAGAACATAGTTGGTGCGGTTGCTTACACGAGCTAATTATGTTCGTATATTATTGTTACAGTCTTGCTTGGTTACTGGTAAATCAATAGGGGACTAATATTCAAATTAGTTACAGATTTGGCTCAGCCACAGCTCACTCTGGTGTGTGTGTAACAAGCACTATCAATTTGGTGCGGCGGCAGATAATAAATATTTTATTATAGGCTCGGACGGCGCACGTGGACCGCAAAATCACTGTTACGGCGTTGTTATACGGATAATTTGCAAATATTATCGTAAAACCGGCAATGACGCCTGTTACAAATTACTACGGTAATATATTGTTATAAAGTTGCACATTTAATATCTGTATGATGTCCAACAATGCTCTGAATCGGTATTATATTTCGGAATTAACATTTCGCAGCTTAAATTTTGCCTTCATTTGTATTCACACCTGTTTAAGATGATCCAGATACAGGACCAGACATTTTGGATAGATACTAAATGTTATATGCTTAACGCAAACACCACACGAAATCTGGAACAATAGGGTAGTTCGGGCTACTTTAGTATGTATTATCGTATCTAGCGAGTTCTAAGCACGTTAGTAGGTATTCAAATAGCTCGTGAACGGCAAGCGCTGCTGATATCGGCATGCTCAATAGAACATTAATTTTGATTGTTTGAACAGTAGTGTGATGGTGATATTATGCGGTATTGGTCATCGGCAGCGCGGTCATGTGAGGCTCAGTGAGTCGTGGGAGGCTGGTGAGTGGTGGACCAATTATGATAACGTGAAGCCGTGTGCTGGCGTGGCGAGGCAAACAGCCCCGAGCGCGCCAATTATTTGATCACTGCCTACAAACCAGATTAACTTCTACGTTTGTTTACGCAACTGTTGGATGGTTCTGAACTCATATAAAAATTCCGCGAATTCATCATAAAATGAGCGGAGTGAAAATACTTATTGCTTTGGCCTAGTAACAAATTTAATATAGTTGTTATAGTACCTTTTAGTATACTCGACTCATACATATACTATCATGTTTCAGGGACCCATCCCACTATATTTATTTCGTTTGATTTGCGAACATTAATACACTACACCGTATTGAATAGCAAAATTACTGTTTAACAAACAATGAATCTGCGCACGTTTTGGGTGTTTCTTTTTCTAATAAAACGGTTTAATCAATGTAGACGCGGAAATGAAACCGGTTCAACAAAGGCAAGCAAAGTAACCCAAAGTTTGAATAATTACTTTTTAAGTTTGTCATACCCACTGTTTGTTAATTAAATTACGGGAGAAGCTAAGTTATTTTTGGCGGAACGGTGAACCTTTTGTACAAATTGGTGGTTACTAATTAATGATATTCCATGGGAATTTGAAAAGGAAATATATTACGTTCCTTTTGGGTTTCGTTACAGTTTCGCAATTTCTACATTGTTCAGTTTACAATGAGCTACCTACCACTGGTTTTATAGATATTAATCAAATACTTCAACATTCTTCATGAATAACTCTATCTATTGGTGAAAGCCACATAAAGTTCTATTCATCGGTTTTCCCCAACATATGTAAATACAAATATTAATTACTAAATGAAGCCTTGAACTCAGATACGATGTGATTTTGGCATTAAATATCTTGAGTAGGCCATTATTATAAATACCGAATCCAGCTTATATGAAAAAACTTTCATAATATTAACGCAAATATACTTTAATTGGTAACACAAGCCTGAGCCGGCGACGCGGTGTCACCTGTCAGTCCTGCGAGAGACATCGACTGACGCAGTATGGATATGCTGACGCAAGCTAGCATGATCTTTGCCAACACACTCGTGATGAATGACGTTTGAATAACTTACGACATATCCACCTTACGATATACTACTTATTGTTACTTTAGGTATCATTTGTAACATCATTTCCCGTCGCTCGAGTAATGAATGATACATTACTCGATTAGAGACCTACTTTTCTGAAGGTACTATTTTTTCTTTCTTCACCTTTTTCAATACAGTGCCTGCCAAAAGTCTAGAAGTCCTTTTTGCGATACTAAGATTACCTATAATATTTATCACGTAGGTAAAGGTTTTCTTTATACATTTACCCTATTTATTCATCGAGTAGATCTCTTTACTTTCACTTTAATTCACTGTTTATCATAATTCAGATATTTCTGATTTGCTTCTGCAACATTATCTGTAGGCGGGCAGGATTTTGAGCTTTAACTTTATTTTTGAAACCGACTTCCGCCCTAATTAAACAAAACATGAACCATTGGAAAGAAGGATAATAAAAAGTATGATTAAAATACTATAAAACCTGTATAACAGAAGTCATATGAAATCTATTATAAAAACGATTACAATTCTCTACGGTTTTATTTTATGTTCGAGAAGAGCTTTAGTTCTCGTAAAAAGTTCATTTATTTTGCAAACAGTTGAAATAATTGTTTCTGTTCTAGTTTCAGGTTATTTGATAAAACTTTTCTATTGGTCTTAGTATTCGGAGACTGGTGCCAGGAATACTCAATTCATTATAATTAGAAATGAATATCAAGAACTGTCTAAAGAAGAGTACTTAGAAGTCGTATTTTCAAGTTATAATTTGTTGTAACATGTTAATAAAACCATTTCATATTATTTTTGTGTATACATTTTCTATGTGGCACAAGTATGAATATATAATATGTAAGAACTATGAACAACAGTAATTTTATTACAGCAATAAAATAAAGAAATTTTCTCCGAGAACATCGTAAAGTTTTATATTCCTAGAGTTTACGAGTGTGTGTCTCCAGTTACTGTACACCATTATCAAATTTCCTATTACGCAAATTTTTAATGGTACCTACTCAAAATCTTTGTATGTTTCGGATTAAGTTTAATATATTTATATTTGACTGAGTTAATAGTCAATACTTGTTTTAGATGAGTTTGATCTTCTACGTTATTGTTTTTATCATTAGTATTTCTAAACTTTGAAGTAGTTTCTTGGTAGAAAGCGAATTTCCTAGAAGCTAAAGCAAAAATATTCGCCTGACGCACATGTACTACGATATTGTAGCTAGCGTAGCGCTGAGACTGCTACGCCGTAGCAACTATGTAGTACTTTGCAATATATTTCCTGATACTCAAATTCTACCGCAAGATTCTGCTTCGGAGGGCGAAAATCAGCAAAATAAGCTGAGTTGGCGGTGGGAGGTATCAATACAGATGAATACTGTTGCTCAGTGACCCTTGGGAAATAATGGCCCGGTCTAGTCGTAGCTGAAACCAGATGCCACCCCTGGAATAGAAAGTATCTCATTTAAAGAACTCCAGTGATCTATTGAGTACTAAGGAAGACTTATTTGGTAACGGATTATGGTCATATTAATTGAAAATTATAATTAACCTCGGTCTAGATACGTGATAAGAAAAATATATGATGAGAATGCGGTCAGTGTCCAATTAAGTTCTGTACCATCCGACAGTTTATTTCGCCTCATTATTTAAGGATTGTTCGGGACGATGTTATTTTTGCTGGCCATATAAGCAAGCATGTCACGTCCGATACAGTCGGAGAAACTATAGGTGTCTAATTGACTTGCCGGGCTGTGGCTGTATCCACCCTGACATGGGGTCAGCGCGGCGCACGGCACCCGAATTGAGGCCTCTCGATACCCAGCCGCCTGTAATCGATCAACAGCACGTTCCCATTCAAACTTATCCTTTGTTATCGATAGAGAAAAGGCTTTTGAAATGAGATTCTAATCTCATTATGCGTAGGTAGGTACCTAATCCAATAAAATTTGAAGTATCCACTTGAAAAGATCGTTTCATTTAAAAATATACGGTTTAAGCCACTTTACTTGAAGATTTAGAGGCTTTCAGTTTTAATTAACGCGCGGTTTTAAATGGAAACGTTACTTGTCTGGCGAGGTCATGTGGTCTAAATTAACGAAATTATTTGTGTTTTATTTCATACTAGCTTTTGCCCGCGACTTCGTTCGCGTGGAATAGTGGCATCCAGCAGATTTTTGGTTTGAACAATAGATGGCGCTGTATGTCCGGAATAAATTGTATTTTTTATTATTATTTTTTGTAATAAAAACTATCCTATGTCCTTCTCCTGGCTCTAAACTACCTCCCTGCCAGTTTTCAGCTAAAGAGGTTCAGCCGTTCTTGAGTTATAAGTGGAGTAACTAACACGACTTTCTTTTATACTAGCCGTTCCCCGCGGTTTCACCCGCGTCCCGGTGTATTTTTTGCCGCCCTGGTACATGGTGAGCAGTAGCGTCTACACTCGGTATTGGTATACTCATATAAGTTATGCTACCCTGGTACATGGTGAGCAGTTGCATCGAAATTTCGTTATTGGTATACTTATACTCCGGTAAATTCTGCTGTCCTAGTACTTTACTTTTGTGGTTCTGCGGCATTCCGTAAGTTGGTTTTTGTCTAATCACTCCCGTCCCGGGAATCAGGGGTGGACTACCCCTAACATTTAGGGGGATGAAAAATAGATGTTGGCCGATTCTCAGACCTATTCAATACGCTCACAAAATTTCATGAGAATCGGTCAAGCCGTTTCGGAGGAGTATGGGAACGAAAACTGTGACACGAGAATTTTATATATTAGATAGAGGTATAGATTATGGAGCTTCATCTATGTTGCTCAATGTAAAGAAACGATCTTTGTTTCAACTTTTATTTTGTTTGACCCAATTTAACTACTTTGAACATAATAATAATCATCTCAAGATTATATTCTGCTGGAACATTCTGTAGTAAACACATTCAAATACTGATAGTAACAGGTCGAGCAAAGTAAAAGTTCATCGATGTTTACGGACGCAAAACGACACAACCGACCAATTGCTTGCGGCGCAATGGTGACCGTGATAAAAATAATTAATGGACTTATTATTGGAAAATACTTTATAACGACTGCTTTATAATACTGTATAAGATATATAAAATATATCTTAGACACCAGTGACTGTGTTTCGGATGGCACGTTAAACTGTAGGTCCCGGCTGTCATTGAACATCCTTGACAGTCGTTACGGGTAGTCAGAAGCCAGTAAGTCTGACACCAGTCTAACTAAGGGGTATCGGGTTGCCCGGGGAACTGGGTTGAGGAGGTCAGATAGGCAGTCGCTTCTTGTAAAGCACTGGTACTCAGCTGAATCCGGTTAGACTGGAAGCCGACCCCAACAGGATTGGGAAAAAGGCTCGGAGGATGATGACTTTATAACGACTGCACTTCTGCAAATGATGTTAATGAACAACCCATATTTTTAGCTTTAAGTGGCGCTTAAACATCTGAGTCAATTCTCAGTAAGAAATAAATTTCTGTTTCTACGATAAAAGGCAATCCACTTCAACAGCAATGAAGGCTCATTACGAAAGAAATCGTTTTGATATTCACTTAAAATACGAGTACGTACTTAAAGTATTTTTTTTTATCTTTCACCTTCTTTTTCATGAAAAATAAATCACTTTTTCACTTTGTACACGTACTTGTGACTTCTATCTATTAAAACGAGACGTTCTCTAATTGGAATGACGATAAGAATAAAACAAGTTCTAAATAATTGTTGTTCTTCTCGTAATAAAAGAGTATTTTTTTAGTTCAAGTGATTTTAACATAAAAGAGCACGTTGGAACACAGGGTTTGACCAACAATAGATGAACTTTATCGAGCTTCGAAAAACTGTTCGTGACTGCGAGCATTGATATTCAACGCGCGGATGCAATCGACAGCTCAACTTGATAACAAACAATGCCCACAAAGTAACAGTCGTTCCAATGTATAAAAAGAGATCGCACATGCAAAACTTGACAGCGACAACGAGCCCCCGAATGCTGAAAATAGAACTACAAGGGAAAGAAAACAAAAACGAAAATGGCGCCCGGAATCGAGTGCAAACACATAAAATACCAGAGATAAGGATGGAATTAACGCTCAGCGAATTAAAAATAAAGAGATTTTTAAAACGAGTTGCCGGAAAACCGGGAATACTGAAGCCGTGATGCTACTGTCAATTACACGTTGAATAACGATAAGTCATATTGTACAGCGAGCAATCGAGCATTATCAATTTGTGGGGATACGTGGTTGACGGGAGCGGCCGGCGACGGTACATTTGTCACCGTGATTAAATGACGTCACAAGCAGTACTCCCACACGCTGAATGTTTTTTAAATGACAAAATCGTTTCGACAATTTTAACAAAAGCTAGAGCGTACTTTTTATCGCTTGTGGACTGAATCCTGACTTTCGCGATTTTTTCAATTTAAATAAAATAATATACTGAGAGGTATCAATGTGTAGCCTGATATGCAAAGAAATAAAAAGTACATAATTTTATTCATTATCATTTGTTAATGAAAAATTTGCTCCTAGAATACAGTTTACCATTTCTCATCTTTTCTGGTATGCTAAAATGTTTTCTACTGACACATTGTTTGGGAGAGGCGGTATACAAAGTTTAGAAATACTCACTGAGAGAAATAGTTATCGAACTAACTCAATACTTAGACAGGTCTCTCGCTGAGCAAGACGGATAGATTAATGTTTCCACATATCAAGAGATACATTCACAGTAGAAACCATCCAACTTTTTGGCACAAATACTTTATTCAAATATATTTTTCAAATCGCTCGATTCTCACCAATTCCTGAACCCAATTCACTTTAACCCAAAGTTAAATATTTTCTGGTCGGTACTGAATACAAACAGCTTCTCAATTCTGCTAATAAGATATCTGGATCGCAGTGGAAACGTAGCGGTTAAGCGTAATTCTGTCAATATTGGTTAGGGCTGCCAAGCGCTAGGTTTTGTGCGGATAATCCCGAACTGTCGACTGTTATAAGTTTAATTCCTACAGAATTTTCAAGGAGAGCTGGTTACAGCTAAAGGTATGCTTTATGTGGATTATAAGAAAAGCTAATATTACGATGCCAGACTAAAGTAGTATAGACTACCTAGGAAAGCTACCACTTAAGCATGTGTCATTTTCTTGCGCGGGAATATAAGAGTATGCCTGCATTAACCTCATGAAACATTAAATATCTACCTACCTATTTTACATAACTCCTTTACATAAATAAGCTCTTACCTTGTAACGTACGTACTAGCTTGACACAGATGTAGAACAACGCACTTGTCTCGCCAGGTAATAACTTTGATTATAATAAAATTATTTGGCACGGCGACACGTACAGCGAGCCCACAGTTTATTACTTTGAACAAACAAAATTAATAAGGATCTCCCGAAATCCGTAACTGAATGTTGATAGACACGAAGAACAATTCCGTTTAGAATTTCAATTAAGAAGTTAGAGTCCTATTAAAATTCAGGAGAGTGTTGTGGACGCGAGAGCGCAGCGAGAATGCGATTGTACAGAAATAAACGTTAGTGTTTGGTAAACGAGTTTGAGGGTCTATTAATGAGAGCGCCCTCTTTTATTCCTTAACATTGGCTGGCTGCGATTTACCGAGATGAGATAAAACGTGTTTTAAACTTAGTTTGTACGTGTTTTTAACGCCTTTGCTTCTAGAGCTTTTGATTTCATTAAGATCATTTGTTTATTCAATGTTTTCGAACTTTTGTTTGTAACGTTCAATATATCGATTTATTTAAAAAACACGTTTATATGGGTAGCCAGGCTGTTATTTATGTTATGTCCCACGAGTGAGGCGACCTAGACTTTACGGCTCACTGTTCACATCGGGTAATGATTTCTTACGCAAAATCTGAATCCGATGCTCGGAACTGGAGTCGCGTATCCTTCTGGGAGCAGAAAACCCTTTTCAGAGGTCGTTACTTTTTAGCTGTGGGTAAGTCACAACTCCTTGGGGGGGACATTTACATTTGTTTAAAATGCTGGTACGTTGGCAACATTTAATTTTGTGATGCGATGCCGTATACATATTAATTTTTTGCTGGCTCGCCCTTCAGTGAAGACCATTATCAGTTTTATAGGAGTACTTTTGTGTTGTTTTAATACGGGATTAGAATAAATAAAATGACGAAGCCTAGAGTTTTAATTATTAATTAGCCTGTGTCAGTTTTGCTACGGGTCGTCTACATGACGCGACGGATGAGCCTAAGTTGATCCCTGGATCTAAATTGCGTAGTTGTTTATTCTCTGAGCATTTTTACTGTCGCAAATATTTATTTTCGAATCCTAAAAGTAATGACAACAGCCCTGTTCTCCGATGTAATAAAAAAGGGAGCTAATAATCTACCGACCATTGTTAGACGTGCAGGTTTATGTAACGGTACACTCGATCGAACCAAATAAAATAAACTGATTCCCATTGTTTCTCCACTGTTCTGTATTTGTAGCAAAGTAAACCAAGACTTTTTTTAATGAGTACCCTAATTAAAATACAATAATTCCCACTACAACCACTCTCAAAATTATTGTTGCGTACACTTTCTCGGCATTTGTGGCATTTTGGTATATTTTATGAACTCACATGTCCTTATATAAATGTCTATGTCTGTATATTAATTACGACCAGCGACTGTAACATTTTTAAGGACTCACATATATAATTAATAGAATTATAGTCAAAGTCTGTACGTACGTAAAGTCAAGAAAAAAATACGAAACCGATTCTAAAAACGATGTGCATTGGTCTCAAGATAAAAAGTACGAGAAAAAATTCATTCATTAGCAAGACAAATGGCAGAAAGTTATTTAGGATATTCCGTTTCTGCTAAAGAAATTTTCATTTTCTGTTTCATTAGTAAAATTTAATCTTATTACGAGGGAGGGTAGAAGCTACGTCTTGAAGGAATCCTTGTAACGAGTGCGGGGAAATGTTTCTTGTTTTCTTCGCTATAAATTTTGAGTGCAAGTTACGCCTGAATTTGAAACGCCTTAACAAACTTCTGATTAGGGCATTTGAGAGGTAATACGAACGCCTTGATTAATTGATGTATAATACTTTGTTTGGTAATTAATATTTAGTCTCTGTGAAACCTTTTGATGTTAGTATTGCAGTATACCTTATTGTAGAATTCTAATATGAAGACACAGTCTGTGTTACGTTTTACAGGACATTTGAACAAGCAACGGTTTTCTCGGAATGACGAGCAATACATTGTAGCTTTGGACGTTGTACTTAGTAAACGATGTGATTACATTACATCTGTCGAGTCTGTTATTTCAAGCGTGTCAGTTGTAAAAGTGAATGTCTCTTTTATTTTAAGTTTAAACAGTTAGTTAATAACAAAGATATCATAAAGTGTTAGCATCTGTGCAACGTAAACACTGGTAAATGAAGGTATACGTAGTAAGTGAGTATGCAGCTGAAGCTCAGCTAGTTAAACGAGGTGATTGTAGAGATATGTCGCAGTACGTTTGCCGCTTACGTTGTTTAATGCGCGGTTAGGTTAGCTAACTGCTAAATTACTGGATATTTACCTAATGGCAGCGCTGGCTATCTTGATACTACAGATGTACTGCTATCTCGTTCTTGGGTCTGTTTGGGGTGTTCAGTGAGTAATGTGGACGCACACTAATCTAGTGTAGATAACTTAGATTTGTTACTTTTCTAGGCCAAGCTTGAGCTTTAAACCAAAAAAGATTGTCAAAAGATAAAATATCCATCAACTGTGATTGACGAGATATTCTTAAAAGGGCTGCATCGGTGGAATAGATCAGGTGCGAGCTCGGAGGGATAATCGGGTTTATTCGGGAGGGTTTTAATGAAAGCCATCAGTCACGACACCGCCACCGTACACGCCGGCTACCATGTTCCGTTAAGCTTGCTACTGACTCCCTTACACCCATCTGTGTATTTACTATAGAACATTTAGCTTAATGAGCGTTGACGACGTGGACCGGACTGTAACTATGTATTCTGAATGAATTCCGATTTTAAGATTGTATAAGTCAGCTGTTTAAAATGACGTACCATGAAAATGGGCGTACGAGTATAGATTGCTTGAAGCGTAATAAAGTTTGATAGTGTATTTTATAGTTGTGTGTATAAAGTTTACGACTAGTCCTCGGTTTGTGTAGATACCTCTGCAATAAATATTGCTCATATTGTACTGTTCCTTAGTTCTGTATGTGTAGGATATAGATCTCTGAAATATGTCTATTTATAGTCGACTATTTAGTAATTGTAGAGAAGTGAGTAAGCTTATACGACAGGGTCCATTAAATTCGATGTTGTGTTTGATTAGTCAATTAGTCTTCCCCCTAAGTGAACGCCTTTGTCTCACGAGGCGAGACCTAATGTTGGATGAGACAGTCAATGCTTATTTAGTGCAAGTCGGTAAATAGAGTGAGCTTATGTGCGCACGAAACTTAGTTATTGTTTATCAATGCAAGTTTGTATTATTTTGAGTTTTGTGTAATTTGAATGTTAGTTTACTATATTAAATATTTAAGAAACTTTGTATATATGTTCAATCTTGATTCACAATCAAAATATTTTAAGAATATTTGCCAGTAACATAAACAGTCGGTATGCAGATCATGTCTCCTAATAAAAATATCGCATCTGTGATAACAGAGAATCGTGAGCAAAGACAATAGAGGAAATATAATTCACAGGCGGAGACAGCCCTATTTTCCCCTGACCAAACAAACTTCGACACTATTGTTGGTAAAACAGTTACACTTCGTATGGCCGCGGGGCATTTCATCCAGAAAATAATTTTCCTTATGTCAGGCGTTAAATGGGTTCAAGATATTGCCTTTGTTTTGTCTGCTACAATTTGCCAAATTAAATCGGCTTGGTTAATATTCATGAAACTATTAATTCATTAACTAAAACAATGACGTTAAAACAAATCTTTGATCTTCTGAACTTTCCAAGAAAATTCACTGAGCACAATTAAAATTGCATCTCGCAGTCTAATAATATAATTTATTCAGAATTTTGCTTACAACAATTGTTCTGCGGGGTGCGGTTAAATCTTTTAACAAGTTCTCAATTATCTTTGATGTCTACGACCCTTTTTACCTTTGACCCGCGCTTGTTCAAACGTCCTTTGCTGTCCGGCGACTTCAAAGAGAACTATCTCTAAGCTAGCTTACCCTTTGTGCGACTAGCTAGTAATCCGGACATTGTCTGCTTCAAATTCGTATTTGACAGATGTTTTTTGGTTGCATCAAGTATATTTTGTCGTACCGTACTTACCTAATTGGTCTCGCCCTGAAGACACGCTGACCTCGTTGCCATTCCCTTTTACACGAAACTCGAATCCCGCTCTGTGCCGTGTTCCACTCATATATACCAATACTAACACCACGCCATTTCGATAATGAATCCTCCATTTTGTCAAACGTGCAATAATCTCAAGTTTGATTTATTAATATTATCTCTCACATCAGTATAAATAGGTGGCTATCCAAAAAAAGTTAAATCGAGGGACGAAATCGTTTGAAGCAAGCGAAGCTTTGGTTAAATTACCCAATCAACATATAAAGTGGCTACTCAGTAAATGGCGCTTGGATCCAGTCACTAGAGATAAATGAATGTCACTGATTAGATACTAAAAGCTCAGTAATCGATTCGGCTGTTTGCCGGCCAAAGCTAATTTTAACAGCGTGATGACAAACTATCACGCGAGCCTATCAGCATTGTGCGGTAAAGTGTCAATTACCCAGCGCACACACACGTAACGCATAAAATGTTACTACTGCCTGTTATAACGCAACACGGATTCTAAGCAACATTAAACAACCAACAATCCGATCCCGAAACTGTAAGCCAATATCAATAGCTTTCACAAAATATCAAAAATGTATTTGGTGAAATAAAGTACAGAAAAATCTAACCGAAATATGACCGTGATACCGAAAACCGAACAGTTTTCCCCATTACGCTTTCCACAAAAATGACAATAAACTATGTCGCGATGGCTCCATTTCGCTTGTTTTTATTATTTCGGGCTAAACTTACGTGATCGATGTCATTTCTGACTTTAATATGCCTACTAATCGAAAATAAACATAGTTTCGCCCAGAAAAGCAACTTACACGGTACATTTTGGCGGGAGTAAATTCCGTTGATTTGTGTCAGTGAAAGTCATCAGTGCGCCACGGTACATTAGGCAGTTGAATCGCTGTCAAAGCAATCGCACGTTTTTGGTGGCATTCGGCTGATACCAACTCATTATGTTGTTCAGTCGTGCGACCGAATAAACAGCGGCGCGCAGTCGGCGGAGGTCGTACCGCCGCGGTCGTATCGATGCGGATAACGGCTACCAGTAATTACCCGGCCGGATTTTATTTCCATAGATAACATCAACAACGTAGGGGAAACAATCGCGATTCTCGATTAATTCAGATTAAGCGATTATCAACGCTTTCTTCGTTTATTAAACTCACATAGGTGAATGATTTTAATTAGTTAATTATTATATTAATTTGCTGCTAAATGCAACTGTTTTTGTTTAGATTAAAGGTGTAATTAACTGTAATGTATAAATGTATATATTCACGGCCATCATGCTACATACAATTAGAAGCTCGCGTGCCAAGCATGTTGATTACAGTTTTATCCCACAATACTGCTGATTGTGGCGGTCTATGGGATAAACCCATGTTTCGTGGGAATAAACACATATAAATTGTATGTGTAGTCGTCTAGAATCGTTTCAAAGAATATTATTTATTACGTTAGCTCCTAATTATACAAAATGATGTAACAAAAGCTTGTTGCCAGGGAGTTTGTAGTGCCGCAAGAAGTAATTGGCTAATTTAAGATAAGAATTTGTTTTCTAAAGCGCTTGTAACACAAAGAAGGTAGGATGGGGAGAGTGTAAACTTGTGTACCTACCTAAATAAACATGTTGCTGTATTGCGCCGTAATTAGTTGGCGCTGAGACGTTAACTTACTACGTACTTATCTAGGACGGGATATCTATTGGATGGATCTTTACTTAAGATCTGGTTTTCAGTATGTAAAGAAAATGAAGAACTTAGAGGTAATTATAGGCACATCTATTAGTTATTACCTCTATATATGTATGTAGGTACAGCATTGTTAAGAAGTGTGAATGGGACATAATATGCAAAAGGAAAACAATAGAGATACCTAGTTATCTTAGCTATCAATAGAGATTATCTATACTAATATTATAAAGCTGAAGAGTTTGTTTGTTTGTTTGAACGCGCTAATCTCAGGAACTACTGTTCCGATTTGAAAATTTCTTTCAGTGTTAGATAGCCCATTTATCGAGGAAGGCTATAGGCTACTTTTTATCCCGGTACGGGAAGTAGTTCCCACGGGATGCGGGTGAAGTGTAAGATATCTGCTGATTGTGATGTGTCAATCTCCCATATTAGAATAATAAACAGATGTCCATGTAAAATGAATGTTAATTCACAATAATACCACGACAGTAACATTCGACAAATTAATAGTAATGCAAGCATAATTATATATAACATAACAATTAGCAGAGCGAGTCAGATGCTACCAACTTACTGTAATAATATACAATTTGCACCGTATCTACACACAACGTTGTGGTAACATTTGCTGGAAAATGTTTTGTCGCAGAGAAAATCCTCTGACTTTAAACCGTATTTACTTATTCAACATTGTGAAATAAATATATTCTGAAAATAACAGTAATGATGATTAGTATCTGAAACAGATGCACCTAGGGGAACTAAATGATGTGACTCTGGCTTCATAAAAATGCAAACAAGCGAAAGTTTCAGGGGATTGCTACGAGGTAAAACAAAAATTGAAAAAAGATCACTACGCCCTTTATCGGCTCCAGTGACCACGAACGAGCCAAGAGGAACACGTTTTGTATTTTTTCACTTGTTTCAGCAAACTCTTCGTGTGATGAATGAACGGTAATACGTTCGAAAAGTCCCGAATTCAATATTTCAACAAAACTGCGGAAACAAAGAACTTTTCACTTCACTTGCAATCCGATTTTGAAGAACTGAAAAGTGTTTACACTATTTGCACACTTTTCAGTGTACAAAAAGGAATATAAAGAAGCAATATAATATATCCTGAGTATAATGCGGATATATACACAGTGGAAAATTAATGCAAAGTTGTAGAGTATTCAATTTAAGCCGCAACTTTGTTGTGAACTTGTTGTTTATGTGTACCAATAGGGCCCAATTTTGCGTGAAGTTGAATATAGAGGTACATTTGAAAATCGCAGCAACAAGCCACGGGAGCGTGGGCGTGTTGTTGTGTTTATATTTATCGCCATTGTGTGGCCTCCTCTCTATACGCAACTAAATTCAGCTGCAAATACAATTATAGGGTTTGCTGAGTTGCGATACAGCTTTATGGAAGCTGAATCCGTAGAGTATTATGTACGAAAGTCAGCGGATACAGTAACATTTTTGAGAGTAGTACGTGGTTTGTTTACCCTAAATGTTCACAATAAAACTACATTTTACAGTTACATTTAAAAGTTACAATATGTTATTAGTTAGAGTAGCAAGCATGCGGTTTTTGGAAGTTAGATAACGAGTAAACGAGCCCTATGTTTGAGCAACCTTAGCTGCACATGCAATGAAGCTGTTTTAGTTTGTATCGTGTTGTTCCGCTCGAGGCACGTAGGATACAGTTTCTCCCGTGCTGTCGCCTAATTTAGACAGCTGTCCTAAAGTCCAGCAACCTAATTTGGCAGTATACTGTTACGAAGCATGACTGTGTTCCTAATTGGTTTTACAAAATCCCTTGCGACTTGATAAAAGATAACAAGTTTCTTATTGGCGTACTTCTAGTCCTGTTAGGCACCTCCTGCCTGAATAAACTCTGATTGTATGCCAGCAACCAATTGTTAGCCCAAAAATAAAGGCCTTTTTCTGATAAAGCCATTGTTCAAGGCGCACAATCAGAACTCAATCAGGAATAGTACCTTTTTGAGTTTTTGTTATATCGAAGTTAAACATAAAAATGTTTGTGGTTTGAAATGGGTTTTCTTTGAATTTTTAAGAGTGAAATATGTTCAAACATTTCTTAATATGTCATTTCATGGTTAAATATGAGGCACGCTTTTTATGACGATTGGAAACCGATATTTTCCAGAAATGTTCCGATAATCTTCTACTAATCTACGCGTTTTGTTTGAATGTATGTTTGTTGTTTTTACATTGGCGTTTGATATGAATGTTCCTAATGGCTTCAACACGTAGGTAGTAGGTATCATAAACGTAATTCATATACATCTATATATATTTTAATTTTACATAATTTAACTAATTTTAGAGGATACAAGT
This sequence comes from Helicoverpa assulta, assembly GCA_963856015.1. Lineage (NCBI taxonomy): Eukaryota > Metazoa > Arthropoda > Insecta > Lepidoptera > Noctuidae > Helicoverpa > Helicoverpa assulta. The sequence goes on from CAWLCW010000008.1 coordinate 6,502,498, forward strand.
AAGTATAGTTATATACAAAATTAAATCCATTTACTTCAAAAATTGTAGTTTGCAGAATAAACTGACTGTAATAAATCATACACCAAGTAGAAAGCTCAAGATACAATATCTTGGTAGCGAGATTGTGAAAAACATATATTTACTACTTTGCTAAGGATGATTTAATGGTCAATTTATGCAGTCATGCGACCCGTTTAATGTTTACAATGTTAGGCCGCCCTTCAAGGACAATTTAAGAAGATACACTCTCATATAAGCCCGTGTTGACCTTCTATAGGTTTTGCTTCACATTTAGTTTAAGTTATTTCGTCAGGATTGCTAGGGATTTGGAAGTTTTATTTTCTACGTTTATCCGACGACAAAGAAAGTGGATTACATGAAGCAGGTAGGTACTTAGTTTCAGTCATAAGGATTTGTGGAAAGTTCTACTTTTTTGTACGAGTATGTATATTATTATTGTAGGGACACATGTAAGTATGTACGGCAGAGTGCAAGGCAAGCAAAAACTTGTGTGAGCGTGAAGTATGCGAGGCACGGACAGTTACTGCGCACTGGTCCGAGTGAACGGTTCTATCTGGGGGTTTACGCGAAATATATCCGGTATCTGAACACCGTTGTTTCTCTCAACCCCCTGCGCCCACGACCAGATGAGGCAGTGCTCCATTAGGGATCCTCCTAACCACGATCCCTAAAGTGGTGACCCCGAACGCAAGTTATAAACGTGTTGCGTGAATTGCGTGGACATTTATAAGCGCATCGTAAGCGCGAACTTTGTACAAGATGATGCAACCACAAGTGCCAGCTCAACCCACAGTGAAAGTAGAAGGCAAGGATGTAGCCCAAATCAACATCAAGACGCAGATTCCGGAGTTCTGGACCGACAAACCACGACTATGGTTTGGCCAATTCGAGGTCATAGTGGCAGACCAGAAACTAGGTGAGAGGAAAAAATTCAACTTAGTGGTCGCAAGGCTAAGTAAAGACAGCGTCCAAGAAGTGTCTGACTTAATACTTCAGCCACCAGAAGATAAACAATATGCAGTGCTGAAGGAGAGATTACTTAGCGTCTATGAAGAGTCAGACAGTCAAAGAATCCGGAAACTAATGAAAGGAATCGATCTGGGAGATCAGAAACCGTCGCAGCTGCTACGAAGAATGAAGGACCTTAGCAGAGGAAAATTCCCAGACGATACCCTGCGCATCCTGTGGAGTGAGCATTTACCAGTGGCAGTACGTACCGTGTTGAGTAACAGTGAAGTTACCGACCTGAAGAAGCTAGCTGAGCAGGCGGACAAGATCATGGAGGCAGCGGAGACGAACGACACAGTCTCAGAAGTCACCTCCGGCGCGTCAACATCGAGCACCGACGCATTAGTAGCAGAAATATCGAAACTAAGCAAGAGGATAGACGATATGCACACAGACAGGCAGAATAGGAAGAAGTCCTACGCTCGATCTCGTTCACCATCTCCAAGGAGACGGAGGTACTACCCGTCGCAACAGCGGTTCAGGAAGAGATCAACGGATTGGGTGTGTTACTACCACTTTCGATACGGCAATAAAGCTACGAGATGTGAACAACCCTGCAGCTGGAAAGGTGGCGCCACGACATCGGAGAAACGCCAGTCGGGAAACTAGCAGCGGTGCAGCCTTCGGTGGGGGACTGCATCGACATGTCAAACCATCGACTAAGCGTTAAGGACATCAACACGGGTATGCGTTTTTTAATAGATACTGGTGCTAATGTTTCCGTCTTACCTGTTACCAGAAAATCATATAGTGTAAGCGACAGTTCTAACTTTAAATTATACGCGGCAAATGGCTCTGAAATTCAAACTTATGGTACTAGAAATTTAGAATTAAATCTTAACCTTAAGAAACTGTATAAATGGACCTTCATCGTAGCCAATGTTAAACAACCAATTATAGGAGCAGATTTTTTACGCCACTACAATTTACTAGTAGATCTGAATTCACAGAAACTAATAGATAAAAAGTCAAAATTATTAGCAAGCGGTAACATGATAAAATGCACGGAACCCTCTGTCAGCATTGTAGACGGCAAGCACCCTTATCACTTGTTGTTATCGGAGTTTTCAGACATCACTAAACCTAGGCCGTATAGGGATGACGACGCTGATACCGATAATAACAAAGTATTGCATCATATAGAAACTACGGGACCACCCGTACACGCGCGCGCTAGGCCTCTGCCCCCTAACAGGTACCACAAGGTAAAGGAGGAATTTAGGTCTATGCAGGAGATGGGAATCTGCAGGCCATCAAAGAGCGCGTGGGCAAGTCCGCTACATGTAGTGGCGAAGAAAAATGGGGATATCCGGCCTTGTGGTGACTACAGGCGACTAAACGCTATCACCAAGCCGGACCGATACCCCGTACCGCGGCTGCACGATTTCACGTACGTGCTAGCAGGTAAGAAAGTTTTCTCAAAGCTCGACATAAATAAATCTTATCATTGTGTCAAAGTAGCAAAAGAGGACATCGAGAAAACTGCAATCATAACTCCCTTTGGTTTGTTCGAGTTCCCGCGCATGACTTTCGGTCTACGAAACGCGAGTCAAACATTCCAACGTTTTATGAATCATACGGTATTGCAAGGCCTAGACTTCCTATTCAGTTTCGTTGATGACGTCATCATAGCGAGCGACTCTATAGAAGAAAACAAAAGACATCTCAGGCAGGTTTTCGAACGTTTTAGGCAGTTTGGCATCACCATCAACCTGTCTAAATGCGAATTCGGTAAGTCTAGCATAGAGTTTTTAGGATACGAGGTCTCTACTAGGGGTATTCGACCCCTAGACGACAAAATCAAGGCCATCTTAGATTTTCCTCGTCCTAAAACCATAGATCAACTGAGACGGTTTTTAGGTATGATTAACTTCTATAGAGCTAACATTCCAAACGCCGCTAGCCATCAGTCAAGCCTCAATGAATATATGAAAGGCGCAAAAAAGAACGATAAGACTGTTATTCAATGGAATAGTAAGTCAGAGGAGGCCTTCGAACAATGTAAACAAGGTCTAAGGAATGCGGTGATGTTATCCCACCCTAAGGCGAACGTGCCTTTAGCACTTATGACTGATGCCTCAGACACCTGTGCAGGAGCCGTGCTACAACAAAAAATTGATGGTGCATGGCAGCCATTAGGATACTTTTCTAAGAGGTTTACAAAAGCTCAACAAAAGTATTCTACGTATGACAGGGAGCTGTTAGCAATTTTTATGGCAATCAAACATTTTCGTTATCTTTTCGAGGGCAATCAGTTAACTATCTTTACAGACCACAAACCTTTAATTTACGCGTTTACTAAACTACAGAGCAATTGTGAAACACCAAAACGTACGCGACAATTGTTATTTATCAGCGAGTTTACAACAGATATTAGGTACATACAAGGCGAAAACAATACAGTAGCTGACGCACTATCGCGTATTGAAACAATAAACTGCCCTACTGTACTTGACTTCTCGGAATTAGCGATCGCACAAGACGCTGACGCCGAGCTTGCACAATTGTTGAGCGCAGGAAATAACAACATTTGCTTAAAGAAATATCATGTTCCAAATAGTAATGCAGATATTTATTGTGAAATTTCGACTAACAATTGTAGACCGTATGTAACCGAACATTTTAGAAAACTCGCGTTCAGTGCAGTACATGACGTCAGTCATCCAGGCATACGAGCAACGCGTAAATTGGTCGCACAACGATTCTTTTGGCCAGGCTTAAATCGCGATGTCGGCAGATGGGCCAAAACATGTATTCAATGTCAGAAATCAAAAGTCGGCAGACACACGATATCGGACTTGCAACAATTTCCAGCTTGTGATCGCTTTGAACATGTACACATCGATATCGTGGGGCCACTACCAACATCGCGAGAAGGGCACAAGTACCTCGTCACCATGATTGACCGTTGTACACGGTGGCCGGAGGCTATTCCTGTTAAAGACATAACTGCAGAAGTAGTAGCAAGGGTATTTTACGAATCGTGGATCAGTAGGTTCGGTTGTCCCGACAGGCTGACGAGTGACCAAGGGAGGCAATTTGAGAGCTCATTATTTGCTCAATTAATGAAGTACATGGGTATAACGAAACTTCGAACTACACCATATCACCCCCAAAGTAATGGTATTGTAGAGCGCTGGCACAGATCCATGAAGTCAGCATTAACAGCCCGCCTCATTAACAACTCGTCCTGGCTCGATGAGCTGCCTACAGTGCTGCTAGGGTTACGTGCAGTAGGTAGGAGCGATAATGGCGTCAGTCCCGCAGAGTACGTATACGGCCAAACGCTTCGTTTACCGGGAGATTTTTACAGCTCTCATAAACGAGACGATGATGATCAAGAGTTTTTAAGGCAGTTAAGAGATACAATTAATAACTTGAAACCTGTATCACGGGACGCGCGGGACTCCCGAACATTGTTTATACACAGTGACCTTAATAAATGCGACTATGTATTTATCCGTAACGACGCAGTTCGCAAACCTTTAACACCTACCTATGACGGTCCATATAAAGTATTAGAAAGAAAAAGTAAAGTTTTTGTAATTCAACTACCAAATAGAAAAATTAACGTATCCATAGATAGACTTAAGCCAGCATATGTACTAAATGAAGACGGTAATGATAAGCAATCTGATATTATTGTAAGAAACGCTCTTAGTAATAGTAACCCGGTGCTACTATCACCGTCCCCCACCATGCAGAGCTCTCTGGCTAAAACAAGTCGCAGTGGTCGCGCCATTAGGCAACCGGTAAGATTTGATGATTGTTACACCCTTGGAGGGTAATAATCGCAGGTTAGGTTTTCTGGCGTTGCCGTAACGGAAGCTGCCGACCTTTATGGTGTTTATTAATTATTGCAGAGCGGACGTTACGGCAACTACCCTTAAGAAGAATAATAATATGTAAGTCATCGTATAGCCCTTATGGCATACTTTTAAGACGGCCCCTAAAATGGGTGGCTGCACCCAGTGTAAAACACTAGTATAGTTATTAAGCTGAGTTGTTATTAATAACAAACTAGGTCTCGCTTACTAACAACTTAAAATGATTGTGCAACAATGTATGTGTCACCTATGTTGAATGTAAGACAAATATATTTTCTGCTGATATAGTGTCTACCTACTTACCTTTGAACAATAAGTCTTTCGCACACTGTAAAAGGCACTGATTTAAATAGCTTTAGCCTTTGTCAGATAACCACTCGCCATACAAGTAGCTATTATTACGTACGTCAAATATTTTTCGGCTATAGTCATGGGCAAAACATACAGCAAAGAAGAAGTTGTGATCGCCCAAAATAACGCGATAGAATCAAAAGTGACGAGATACGAGATCGGTTTCGCAGTCATGGCAACCGCAGTAGTCCTTATCGCAATGTTAATATCGTGTCGTCATTTCCGAAACCGCGTTAAGAAACTTGTGCATAAAGAAATAGTGAACACAGCTGGTATTGTGACCACGTTGCCTGGGCGCATAGAAGCTCGTACGATGACGCAGCAGCCACCGCAGGCTAGCTACGCGTAGGAGGTCCGCCCAATACAAAATGTTATTGTTCGGTTATGGCCAGTGCTTATCGCAATATGTAATAGAATACCTTCCCTGTAATGTTTATAATGCAATGTAATGTTTATGATTCTTGTATCTTACTTTGTATTGTAATTGTATTTACTTTGTGTTGTGTGTAGTAAGTAAGATATATTTTGTTGTGTTTTAAGAAAATTTGTGCCAAATTTTGGGGGGGAGTACTGTAGGGACACATGTAAGTATGTACGGCAGAGTGCAAGGCAAGCAAAAACTTGTGTGAGCGTGAAGTATGCGAGGCACGGACAGTTACTGCGCACTGGTCCGAGTGAACGGTTCTATCTGGGGGTTTACGCGAAATATATCCGGTATCTGAACACCGTTGTTTCTCTCAACCCCCTGCGCCCACGACCAGATGAGGCAGTGCTCCATTAGGGATCCTCCTAACCACGATCCCTAAATTATTTATCTGGGATTTGTTCGAGTATAACAAGGTCTACTTAACTTTTGATTATGTTCAACATATCAATGGTTGTTTTTTTCGAAGAATGTAGAAAAAGAACCTAGCTGGCTAGAATAGATGAGAGTTAAAATACTGACATTTACGGCCAGTTTCTTCATCAAAAGTTAAAGTTAAAGTAATGTCTAAAGTAAAAGTAACGGTCAAATTCGTTTTTTCAAGGCTAAACTGACAGCAAAATTCATAGAAAAATTTAATTTAACCGTTACTTTTACTTTAGACATTACTTTAGCCATAACTTTAACTTTAACTTTTGATGAAGAAACTGGCCGTAAATATTTCTTGCAATCACAATTAGTTGCACGTAATTTTCCTCAACATGAAATTAACTTTCTTGTTATACTGTAAAATATTTTCTGAACAAGAGGAGAGAATTTTCGAAACAAAATACATATTTTAGGGATGAAATTCTTACCGTACCGTGGTATATCGAAAAACTCTTGGGATTTTAAAATAAGACTCCATTTTGTAGCGTTCGCAGTGCTCTAAGTAGCAGACACGCCGGGTGGCTGGTATGAGTTTATCCAGATACACCAAGACTTAAGCTGTGCTGCCATGATTTTATTAAAGAAACTGATGTGTAACTCGTACATAGTTTCAATTTTATTATAAACTAAAGTACTTCTTAAATGTCTAACGATTTTCTATAGACAAAACTATTCTATAGAGATTTATGCGAGCGAAACCTGAAATGTTTATTGAAAATAAATTCGGGCAGGTAAGTAAACAGGCTGTAAGCAAGATAAATCTGTCAGTAGCGTTTAAAGACGGTATACGGAAGGCCTCAGTAATTGTTTACGAAAAGGTGTGGCGCGGCCTTTTATGTCAGACGAGATAATACTTTGTGTCAAGCTAGTCCAATGCCCTACAGTACACTGAGACTACGACAAAACCTTTTAATAATAAAAAAGTTAAAAGAGGACTATTAGTCACATTTTTATGATGACGGTAAGATGTTGTGGAATGCTATATATACATATAAATGTCGTGATAAATGTGCGTTGGAATGATTAGACAGAAGCGACACTGATAAATGGCATTGTAAGGACGCAGAACATCTGTTATTCACAAGAATAAGATAAATACGGAATGTTTTTGTTACATGAAAAGCTCGCCACTTTAGGGGCTCATTGGACAGATAAAGGTTGCCCTGTATTGTTTGCACTACGACCATGTGCGTACATATGTGTCGGTTATGTAAAAACTAATACAAGATCCGTTCGGGGTCAGAGTATCTTTCAAACCATTTTATATTGCACAATTTTTCATAAACTTATTCAAGTGAATGAGAATGGCTTAGAACGTTTTTTTAAGTAAGTACTTTTGACAGATTTGCTTAATCGAGTTTAACTCGGAGCTATTGTCTTCCTTTGTTCTCGTTCCAAATTCGTAATATCCTGAAAAAAGTAAAAATTCTGTAACTTGTTTAATTATTTTCTGACTTCTGCGGGTATAATTTAAAACCAGTCCCATTGGAATCACGAAGAGTTCGCCTTTAATTTTTTAATGTTTCGGGAAGTATGCCTACCTAAGTCAAAAGCAATAAGAGAACTAAGTTATATTTAGGACAAATTATCTTTTTTATTATAAAAATAGAGATTAAGTTTTAATAGTTAGAAAATGTCACTTGTCGTTTTTTTTACATATTATTTCTTAAATTAGACCGCTCTGAGTTTACAAAACTTATGCTGATGATATTATAAATTAAATACCCTACGTAAATAAATCATTAGAGAATGCTTTAATGATAATACTAGGGATAAAACGATTCGAATACTTATTTTGTAAATACAAGCGTGTTACTTTCTCATGGCGGAATTGCGTGTTCCCTCCAGATAGAGTAACAACAGAAGCTTGTTCGAGCCATTTGCATTTTTGTCAAACTTTATGGAAATTCTAATAAACTCGTATTATTATTCAAATGTACAATTCGCAATGTAAGAAAAGTTTTTTTTTATTTAAACATACGCATCTTTAATGTTTTGTTCATTGCTTTTCCTTATTGACAATTTGTTTTATAGAAGTATATTTGTATAATATACCACAATTTTAACATACCAATCGCAAAGTATACGACTAATACCAGAATAATCATTGTCAAAAACAAACAACGTCAAATATTTTAACATCTCTCTTATATGTACCTCAATACATGTCAAAAAAACAAATGAAAAACACAGCAGCATAAGCAGTACTGCAAGAAAAATAATGAGAATTATTTTGTTCATATTTTGAACGAAAAGAGAAGTCAATCTTATTAAAACAATAGCTGCAGTGTCCTTGTTAACGAAGTGAATCTGATGAGACTTGAAAAAAAAGAAACTGCATTAGCCAATATTGTTCGTGATTATTTACAAGAATTTTTTTATGCAATATTTTTGCCGCGCTTGACTTAATAACTGCAAATAACGCTGGAAAATTTAACCTTTTTAGAAGCTTGTAATTATATTATAATACTAATAAACATTAAAGTTTCGATTGAGTTTATGTTTCATGTATTTTCCGTAAAAAATACGTATTGGAATTCAAATTTTACATAAGTATAGAGCTCATGTTGTAGATAAGTTTATCAATCAGAGTTAAATATAAAATGCCATTAAAATCGTTTCTACCACATAATTATAAGTAACCAAAGAAAAACCACTTGTAGAACAAATTGCCCGACACGGTGGAACACATCGTAACACAGATTACCATAGTAAGTATCTACCGGGGAGGATTTTTTATTCTATTGTTCCCGGAAGACGGGAGAGTAATAGTTTTTCCATTAGGAGAATTGCAAGGCTGATTGACTAGATGTGATCGCCGATCGGAGACTCCAATCTTTTAGCCAATTTTACATTGCTTTAAATGGCTTTTGTTAAATTAATTCGTATATGGAAATACTGAAACCTCACATTATTATTTTCATGACATTAACAGAATTGTTATTCATATTCTATCCAACTCATGAAAGTCAATTGTAGCATTATGTAACCAAATAAAGGTTTAATAACAATCTACTGACGCGAATTTTTAACATTGGCTGTCAAAGAATTTAGGTCAAAACAGTTTCACTGTTCTGAAATAGGATTTCTAAAATTGCTAGTAGAAAGTAGCGGGATCACAGACAATACTCAGTGGAGTGTAAATCGCAGTGGTGAAGGGTTGACACCCAATGTGTCCAGCTTCAGCCGCGGTTAGTTCAGCTCAACGTGACACGCGTCGGTACCTATCGCCCGCCCGAGAACACACACCCATGCGGTTTTATTATTAAGAGGATTCATTACTTTCCTCATATGTCGCCACCATTCTCACAAGAAGATGCTTAAAATAATTTCTCATTTATTTCCGCAACGTGTTTAGTAATATCACTTAAATAGTTAGCAGGTTAATTTGTTAAAAGGTTCTCATAAACTGGCCATAAACTACTATCTACCTGTTCATTTATTACGTCTAAAGTAACCGTGAGTCATTAAGTAAGGGTGGAATCACGGCACAACTTGTTCTTAATAATTCAAACATAAGTTACGGTTCTCGAAGACGTCATTGGCGTTGCGGGACGATTACTTGAACTACTTAACTCGGGGCTGGCATTTAAAGGGTTAATAGTAATTACAGCTTTTAATTGTTTTTCCTCATCAAGTTAAATAAAGTTTGTTTTTATCCGTCTGTTTCGCTTAATGGATGTTTAGGTAATAGAATGGGTTCATCAATTGGGGTTCTAGCAATTGGCTTCTCGTAAACTCTTAAAGGCTAAAGCGTTAATTGAGCTGTGTCGAATTACAGGGTTAAAAGAAATGGAAACTGTGTTTTCTGTTTAAAACTTTTTTTCTTCGTCATGGTAAGGGCGCAATATATTAACGTTTTGGACCTGTTACACATTTTTTTAAGTTTTACATGTATTGGACTCTTTGGAGTGTAGGTACCACCCTGAATGGGATATATTGCTTATTTTTATGTTTGTTTCCTATCGTATTTTAAGTGTTACTACGTTTTTCGAATTTGCAACGAAACAGGGCTTGCTGGAGTTATTAAATACTCTTTGGTTTGATATTTTGTATCGTTCTTGGCATGGGAGACGAATAGAAGCTGCCTATAATGCCATTGCCTATTTCCTAGTCCTTGCAATAATATACCTAGTATTGAAAGTTCCGAGTTCCTTACAAGAATATACTTATCTTAAGTCCGTACATATAATATAAGTAATATTTGTAACCAAAAACCCAACTCCTAGTATAAACCACAAGACAAATGTTACGTAAGATTTTTTTTTATTTTTCAAATATAAAAGCAGAGACCTTAATCCTGAGGTAAGAATATTGTTTTTACATTTCAAATATTTGGGCTCTTGAAAGGTAAAAATAACAGGAAGAATTCCTTGTTTCATTCGCCAGGGATTCGTAACTTGTCATTCTAGTATTATATTATACCAAAGACAAAAGAAATAATGGCAAGAAAAACAAGCTACAAAAAAGAATGAATATATATTTAGGCTGTACGTCGAATTCCGTCGTCTAATTTTATGTGACATTTAAAATCAGAAACAAGATCGGTTTTGGCGGGAAGTCGTGTCATTTAATTCATATCGTTTATGCTGCCTGCTGCTACTATTCGTTTTGTTATTATAATAGGAATTTCATAAGTTGATTATTAGTGAAATATATCTTGTAAGGTGAGTAAATAGTCGAATACAAGTTATTCAATAGAAAACAACAATGAAAACTTACTACAAACATTTTGTTTTTTTATTAAAAATTGTCCTTAGAATTTTTAGTTTTCTCTTTATATTTTCAGTGGCACGATATAAGAGAAGGTGGTAGACTTATTTTAAAAGAAAATATTTTATAGAGAGAAAACTAAAATAAATCAAGAACAAAACGGGTTTAAAAATGGTTTTAGGTGTAAATCCTCTCTCATAGATGGGCAAGTCGTGATAGATTTCACTATTGACTGGACAGACGTAGGTGTTTGTGAATAAGCGTGGAAGGGTCAGTGCGGCTCAAAGTGGCTTTGTTAAATTGATTTTACGTGTATTGCGGACTTTGTTGGTCCGCCCGCTCTTGTGTCGGTTCTCAGCGTCTGTGCCCCGAGAATGTAACAACTACTTGGGATTTACTAAGCAATGTATTGTTTTTCCAATTTATTTACAGTTTGTTCAATCCGTTTTCAGATAAAACCCACTATAGGGAAAACAAATGAATGTGTCTTTTCGTTTGAACAACAGTTACAGTACCAACTGCGATTATAAAGTCCATGGAGTCGTGCAGAGGCCCGATTACGCTAAAAGGGCCAGTGACACGCTCCACATTTGATTTTCATTAAAAGTTTGGGTTACATAATCCTTTTACTCTGACCTTTAGCAAATACCTTTTAGCGTCGAACTGTTACTTTTATAAATAGGTATTTACGTCCAAGGGAAACCGACATATTTAAGTGAGGAGTTCTATTAATAGCGTGCTCGGGCTCGGTCGGAAACTTGTTTCCTTAGTCCGCGTAGATATAAAATGATACCTACACGTTATTACGGAGAAGTAGGCACGGGCATATTTTGATTTTAAACTCACGTGTTACAAAGTTTTACTAGGTTATTAGTTATTTTATGTGTAAAATAACTAATAAACTCTCCATATTTGCTTTAATGAAATGTGAAGCGAGAAAAATCTTTTAATATTCAAGAACGTGCATTAATTTTGCATAAACTAAATGAAGGTAAATACTGAGATGAAGTCGCTATCAAGGTATATTACGTATAAAATTTCTCATAAAATTAAGATTTCTAATATCATTATCTCAACTTGCACAAGCGACTTTCCATTCAATTTTATGAGATACTCTGTATAATATAGTAATTCCGGACATAGGGTCTATAAGGTCGCTTGGTTAATCTAGTTTGTGCGGTGAGGCGGTGGGTCGAACCGGAGGGTGCTCGACGCGAGAGCAGGCCTAGCACAAATAGCCTCGCATTTCTTCCCACGAGCCACTCGAGCCGACAGCCGATATCGACCGAGCCTCTCCACCTTTATGAGGCAAACCCTGTCTCACCTCGTCCATCTACTGAAAAGACATGCGTCACGCGCGATTCATTTTCAATTATTCAAAATGAGCATAATTGTTTCGGCTTAGCTGAAATATCCTTTTGTAGTTATAATCTTTACAGTACGTATAAATTATTCTATGAATTTTCAGATGTATAATTTGAACGATAAGCGCCTCTATCCGCACATGTCTATTCATACAGCATCAAGGATTACCTTCTACAATAGGAGCGGTCGTAAGCGGCCGGCGCGCCGCGGTTGGTTGGAATTATATAAACGGCCGTTGGTTTTGAGATTTGATTAATGGCACTTCATTTAGAACATCTATTCCGCGGAATTCTAATCATATAGAAATCGGTAAGTGCAGAAATTTCAGAATAAATAGTACTTAATTAACTATGAATGCACAGCTAAAGTGTCCCAATTTCAGACAACATACAGTAATTAATTTAATTTAATAGCTTATTGATTAAATGATATTATTTAATGATAATTTGGTGACAAATAATAAAACTTCGCTAAAGAAAAAAAAAAGATTAACGAGCCCTCGATGACTGTCCGTTTATTATTTCATAAGAATTTCGCGAAAGTTTGTTGTTTATGTGAAACATTTTGTAACCACTAACACTAGAATTTAAACGGAACGAACTTTGTTGTTAGGAATTCTGGTAATATAATATTGATTAGTACGTCGGAGAATTTCTTTCGTAATTAAATATAGCTTTGAGTTGAGCATAAGCCCCTTGCTTCTAAAATATATTCATTTTCAATTGGAACAGCATTTATGTTACTTTGTTTTATTTGTCTTTTTACAATCCATATTTATGGAAAAAGTCAATGCTTTAGAAAAGAAAGAGAAAGAGAAAGAGTTATTTAACATCACTCTTTCTTCAATATACTTAGTTAAATATTTTTTTTATATAACATTAAATCTCAAGCCTATTTGTCGGATTTTGCTAGAAAATGCGACGTAAGGGGGTGCATTTCATGTATACTATTTAATAAACATGATTACTTGTTCAAATAAGATTGCGTCAACTCGTACCCGATGTGGTTGTTGCGGAATGCTTAAAGCTACCAAGGTTTAGCACTTTTGCGTCCATTAAGATCCCGTAGACAGTTAAAGTTGAACCGGGAGACGCTTTGAATTTCCATCTGAATTTGCAATGCAAATGTAGGAGGTAGGAATTGACGTAGATTTTTGAAAATGTTATATTTCTGTTCTCAACTTTATCATGCTCTCAAAGGTATAAAAATTTATTGTTTTTTGTTTCAATTTGTGCTTAGAATTAATGATAGATCGTGTAGATTAAAATTTTACAATAATATGGCTAGCTGAATTAAAAATTTTCATGCGGTTTTTTCCCTTTCAATTTCAAACTGAAAGGAGAAAAACTTGGAGGAATAAAATTTTATGCATCTGAACCGTTTTATGATCATTGAAGCAATTGAGTATCTAAATGCTTATGACATAGCTGGGCAGTTAGTCGGAATGTTCTGCGGAAGTAATCGACGTGGAGTTGATCAGAGGAGCGTGTCGGGGCTGGAAGACGAGCGTGTGCCCATTAAAGCTGTGCGGCGGACGGCGGTGATTGATGACGCCAATTCGCCACTTGTCCAGCCTCGGTCTGACACTCCCTCACCGCTGCTAACCCACAGCGGGAGGGGTCATTTGATGATTTTACGTCGCTAAAAAAAAAAAAAAAAAAAGGTATGTACATAATATGTATGAATATTGAACAACTAAACATTTGTTAGTGTCAAACATAATTGCTGGAGTAATTTCGAAAACGACCCACTCCGATGAAAATACATAATTATACCAATAACAATTCAATGTCGTTACTTGTTAATTTCATCAATTACGAAGTTACAAAAGTTTATCCACTCCAATTAAAATTCACGCTACATAATCATTAACAACGTGTTCTTTCATTATTTATCAATGAAATGTTACACGAAATAAATTATTGTGTATATAAATTAATTAACACTTTGTGAACACCTGCGCGACGAGTTAGATAATCTAACTTTGAGGATTGAAACTTCGGCAAATAAATTGGAACACAAATTACAAATGTGTGCTATGAGGTCGCAGCACGTTCTGGTATACTTTGAATTGAAATGTTTTACTTTGTTAAAACAAGTACTTACAGTTTAACATTCTATTAACTGGCACACGGGATAAAATATTAAAAGGAAATGTTTTGAATTATGAAAAGGGAAAATACTTTCTTTAACGGTCGCCGTGTACGTTACTCACGAAATTCCCTAAAGTAAGTGTAATATTTTCGCTATCGCTTATAACGTTTATGCATCGGTTGAGTAGGCAGGCGATCGATCACAAGTGATCCCGGGAGCGCGGGCTAGGTAATCGGCGTGTTATCTTGAGCGCAGCGTGACACCCAGGGCTCGATCACGCTTAAAAAGATTAACATATTACCCGCAGATTGATGCCGACACTTTCCAAAATAGAACGACGCGTCGAGATTTTAGAGCTCCACAATATGCAATTAATAACAGTATATCAGCTTTCCAATAAGAGAGCTCGTTCAGTTTTTAAAATTGCCTATTACTGAAATGAATTAAGCACGTCCTTCGCTATATGCCCTAGAAATAAGTTCTTGAATGACTTTAATGAACATGTAATGACCGTATTACGAACAATTAATACAGATAGATAAGGTCTATTTCTGTAATTGTTCACCCAGTAATATTGCTTCTTTCTATTTTAGAAACGAGTATCTATTTAATTAAACCCGTAGATTCATGAAACGTTTAGGGATCAGACGCACAACCTCGATTCCACGAAATGGGGCTTTCACGTGGAATGTAGTAATTGTAAACCATTGTTCATTTCGTAATATTTTCCATTATTAATTATGTTAAATATAATTAACGATTTTATCAGTTCATTTCATTTAATATTTATTTGATTTCAAGATTTAATTACTTGACTGTGACAGTATATGTGTAACCGCAGATTGATATTTAATTATAGAAAATTCGATCTTTTCGCATTTTTTTACATAAAGCTCTGTTTAATCCTGAGGTTAATAGGTATCATTTAAAAGATTCCTTCAATTTAAAAATTCCATTTTCAACAAAACTGTTACAACACATTGTTGATGAAAACATTCGTAATGGTTTCGTTAATGCCGGTGACTTTCGCAAGATTCATAATGGTGCGGCTAATGTCCATGGGATAGCTGTTATGAATTTTAAAAGGTCGCACCTATTTTGGAGGGTGATTTTTATCACGAAATTTTGCCTTTACTGGTTGAAAAGACACTCATATTTATTAAAATATTTCAGATTGAAAGGTCAGCGGTGACATGGTATCAATAGGCGTGCAACAAAATGCGGGTCGCTCACAAAGCTTCTGCATGTCACGCGGGTGATTGATTGTGTGCCTCACTAGCCACTAGGGTTGTCAACTTTGTTTACATCCGAAATAGCGTTTTGGGAACTGCAAAATAGAGCAGTTGACCGTTCAAAAATATATCTTTAGATACCGTATTCGGGATCAACCCGTAGCTATACTTTTTACTTTGAAATATTCTTGCTGATGTACTTGCTATACATTTATTTGTTTGCCTGAATAGATTAATTTTATGAACCTATGTAGTACATTAGAAAGACTGAATTTTTTATAGTCATACTTTAGTTAACGGCATGTAATATAAAATACACATACTAGAAGGGTTGACAGCCCTACAATGTACGCTCTTTGTGGACCACTAGCGCAACCAAATGCGGCCGTAAATACCAGCACTGTGTCACCAATAAACGTCTGCTTTCATATAATTGATGTCCGTCGTGTAGCCTCCGTGTTATGTGACGCTGACGAGACGTTCAATTGAAAGATTTTTTTCTGGATGTTTTAGTTCTTTATCTGGATGGCTATCGGTAGATGTTACTGGATAAGGGCGTGCCACGAGTACCACTACTTCACTGACTTTCTTTATAAATACTTTGTTGCATACCTAATAAAATGTTTCTTTTTATAAAATTTTTCTTTACTACAATTATTATTTACTTTAATTGAATTCTTTTTATAGAATTCAATTAAAGTAAATAATAAAAACCACGGCAATACTATTAGAACCACTAATAAATTGCACGATAAAACAAAGTCTATTTATATGTACGGCGTAAACACTTGAGCTTGTAAGACCCCATTGAATTGTGTTCACATTTAATTGCAATGAAAATCAGTCTTTGGTTACATAAATGAAGCGGAAGTGAACGTCTGCACGAGCCGGGCTCGCGGTGCGCGGTGTTTGGGCGGAGCGGTGCGGCGCGGCGCGGCACGGAAACGGCTGTTTGGGAATGCGACGTTGTTGTCGTGTTTGTGTTACATTAAATTACAAACGTCGGGTTAGGTCCGTTAGGTAAACATTCTCCGTTACCTACTCCATTGTCCGCGGTCCGGCTTACTCCCCTCATATTTGATTAAAATGGAGATTTCATGAAAATTTGCTTCTTCTATATTACAGTCGAGTGTTATAGGTACCTTTTACGAATTATTTTACTCAGTTTTACTCAGGTTTCTATTGTTAACAAAGCTTTTTTATTGTTACAGGTTAAGCAAATGGTTAACATTTGCAAAAGTTTCGGTAGTACTACAAAACAATGATTCGGGTAAGTGTCGTTCGTAGTTTGAATAGTGCAACAGTGTTACCGAATGTTGGTGCGTAACAGTATGTAATGTCAGTGTGCGAGGGCGCGTGAGGGCGGGTGTGTGATGAGCTGGAGGCGCGGGGGGCGGCGGGCCGCGTGATGCACAGCGGCGCGCGCGTAGCCGGCGGCGCGTGGCCCGCGCCCGCGCCCGCCGCGAGCGCGTGATGCGCGCGGACCGCGCCGCGCTGTTCGCGTGGCTCGTCTGCTGCGCGGCCGCGCTCTCCTCGCACAAGTACAGCACGCGCGTCGTCCGCACCAAGTACGGCCCGCTGCGCGGCATCGTCGTGCACTCGCATCCGCAGGTCGAGGCCTACCTCGGAGTGCCGTATGCTACACCGCCCTTAGGTAGTCTAAGGTAATTCATTTCTCTTTTTTGCTTTCAAACATTACGAAGACAAGTGTACCACATGACGTAGTATTTGATACCTAACAGTAAGAATAATTATGTTTAAATTTGCAAGTAATATGAGATAAGAACTAAGAAGAATATCTACAAATTATTTTCCAAAGCGACGACTCATCGTTATGGATGACTCATTTTGCAAAGACGATTACGACATGCAAGAGATGATTAATGAAGTATGCAAATTGCAAATTGATAATGACCGCGGTGCTTGTAGTCGTTAGTCGTATTATCGACCCCTCTTTTCATGAGCCAGTTAAAAAGTAATTTTAAAATTAAACATGTTCCTTCATGAGGTATTGGATTAAAACTATGAATAGTGGTTTAACATGCAAAAATTCATGTGAAAGGCAATATTCACAAATGGCTGCTAGATGCCAACATTGATTAGATATGTCGAGGCATGTTTAATTTTTAGTTTCAAAACTAAAAATGGATTGTTGGAAGGCAACCTTTGTATACTCGCTAAATGTTGCTCATGTAAGTTGTGGTGAAAATATTTACCTTATTTTTAATATACCCAATTTACATTGGTATAGTAAAGTTATAAATGAGTCTAAGTCTCTCAGTCAGTCTTGAGTCTAAGTCTGATTAGGTATGTATAAAGTTCTAACTATACATAAGAGTAGATGAGCTAAGATGAACTACTTTGGGAACTTCTTGTATTTCGCCTAGTTATCTGCTGATGAATACAAACTCTGAACTTGAAACTGAGCAATCTTGAAACATGCCAGCGAGTGAAACTCTAAAATAAACACAACTATTCGTCTCAACGGCAGTGAATACTTAGGTTTATGTGTAATGGTCAGGAGAAGGCAACCCAGCTTACATAGTTAACTTTACGTCGAAATATTCTATAAATACATATTTCGTAGGAACGTTTATAGAGTGCATACATACGTATTTATGCCGTGTAAAAATATTTTTGCTGTGTAAAAATATGTGGTGTCGGTGTTTCTGGGAATCGGTTGTTATCATAGAAATCTAAATATTTATGGTTTACAAATCGGAATGATTGGTGAATCGATTGGAGTTATTATCGTCTGATTTCCACGAAATAAAATATTACCTAGCTAACACGAAGACCAAACCATGTTTTAGTCAATATTTAAAATATGTATATAACTATGTAAATAAATAAAAATATTTAAAATACACAAAAAACATTTAGCAAGAAAAACCTTTACAAAAATCTGTCAATTAACAATACTATTGTGACGTAGATACATGCCGCCGGTGACGCCGTCGCAGTGGCGGACGACGCGGCTGGCGGATGCGTCGGGGCCGGCGTGCCCGCAGGTACCGCCAGCCGCCGCGCCGCGCGATGACGCGTTGTTACTGCACCCACGCGCGCGCATCCGACAGCTCGAGCGGTTGCTGCCAGTACTCGCCAACCAGAGCGAAGACTGTCTTTATGTCAACCTCTATGTGCCTGTTAATGGTAAGTTTTGTTGGTGTGGTTTTTGAAAATTTCAAGGTAAGAGACCATTGTCTCGGTTTGATTTTCTTTTAAGCAGGTCTTGAGAAGCAAAAGTGCTACCCTTTAAAGCCATATTGCTTTAAATAGGATGTTGATTAGGTGTAGAAGTGACAATTAATGGCTTAGTAAATTGTTGGATTAATAAAGTTGTAAGCGCATACTTGATTATCGTCTTGCAATGCTGTCGTATGTTAGTGTGTACGACACCCGCAACACGGGAGCGTCTGGTCTTACCCTAAACTAGCGGATTATGCTCCAGATATATGAGAATTACAGTTAGGAAATTCTCAAATACAGTTCCGCGGTTGGCAACGTGCCCGGTGAATGGCGATACCTTTGCCCTCTTCGCATACACTCTCATATCGCAGTCGGTGAACTCTGAGTGTAGTGAAATACCTCTGCCTAATCCATAGGGATTACTGACGCGACAGTTATGTATGTTTATATAATGTGTACCAAGCCTTTTTCCTCTTCTTTCTCGTGTTGCACTTGTCTAATAGAGGAGAACAATGGTATCAACATAATAGAGCGGCCACGGTGACGAGGGCTCGCTGCTCATTAATCCTTGCCACCGGTTTATTCATATAATTTATTCACGTCATTTCCCAGTTAATTCACTGTCCGTTAAACATGTCGCTTTAAAAATGTATTAAGCCAGATATTTTATGTGATACGTTTTCTGTGCCCTGAGCAGGATTTATTAAGCGTTTTATTAGCTTTGTTAATGAAAATGTCATTCGCAAACAAGTACTGTACTTAACAGAAAGATGATAACGTTGGTAATTAAGGGTTAGAATGTTTAACTTTTGTGAATTTTGTTTATTTGGCGAACTCGATATTTGTAGCCGTAGCACTCGTAGCATTCGTAGCACTGTAGCGTCGTAGCAAACGTAAGTCTCTTGTAAATAGTTGTGTTTTAGAAATCGATTATTTGATATAGGGGACCACGAAAGAGATTTATGCGGTTAGCTACTTTCAAGAGATCTAGAAAGGCATTCTGAAATATATGCGTTAAACAGTGTATGTATGTATGTATTTTAATCTACAATAAATAGTCAATGTTATAAATAACAAAATAAAGTTAGGTCGATTTTATTTTGAAAGATGAAAGCAAAGTGTCTAAGGCTGGTTACTTTTGCGAATAATGCCTTTAGTGCTAGTTTGTTCTGTTTATTTTCCGAGCCTGGCATGAAGCGGTTTCTTAAAAATTCCGTCCACGGCACGGGAAGCCATTCGCTAGGGAACTATGTTTCGATATGAAAGCTAGCACCTTTGTAGTTAAAATCATGCGGAAAATGCACGTCTTTCCACTTAGTTTGTAATGCTGTCAACGTAAAAGGGCTTTCGCTCAGTCAACCAAAAAAGTCAAGTGACGAAATAAGCTGAAAACAAAGCGCGACCTAGTTTGTACTAAATGGAACATTTTATTTTAAAGTAGGCAATCATGTAGCAGGTACAATTTCGGAATTTAGATGGCATGATGATGACTATGAATTCAATAGTCAGGCCTAAATAAAATAGGAACAAAGTACACAAAAGTTTCAGTCAATAAGATATCAATCTTAATTTATCGATACACATGTCCTGAATGTGTACTTATATATTTTGCCAAGAACACTTAAATATTGATGTAACACACAAAATTTTAGCCCGAGAACCCATTTTAAGGGGTTAGTTTGAATAGTTACCTCCGTCTAAACTTGACACGACTATAATTTATGCAAGGCCGGTTCAGCTGCGAAGCACTTAACGCTTCCCGGGTTATAAGCAAATACGTCAGCACTCACTTGTGTGGAAATGAAAGCAAGCACTTACGGGAACGCGTAAGATGACACAGAAGATGCATCGGGAAGAGGAAGCGGGGTCTATCCGCGGCGGAGGGTGTCGAGGCCTCAATTCCGTAGTGCATTGCAGTGCATCCTGCCCCCTGCAAGCAGTGCGGAAGTGAGGCTGAGACACCCCATATCCACCAGTCAACAGCCGGCGAGCTCGTCACATCAATAACGTGAGTCGTGAGTATAATGCCCAACGTTATTGTTATTCTGACATATTACCGTGCGCTGTAAAATGCACAAGTTTTATTGTTTGCGGTTAAATAATTATGGTTTGAACTAAATACTATTGTAACCTTTCAACCAAATAAAGTGTTTACTTTGTGTGTATCTGTTACAAAAAGTGTGGTTTTGTTAGCCATTTGTGTGTTTAAATTATGAGTTTGTTTTCCCTAATATTGGAGAGTAAATTCCTAGGCAGCCTTAAATAAAGATAAGGAATGGTACGACGATGGCAGTGGTATTGGACTGTGTTGTCCAAATTACTGAGACGATCGGAGCCCCAGAGAGAAACCTCCTAACAATTAGATTACGCGATCCGTATTGGTTGAATCTCTCGGCCATCGAGTCATTGGGTATATCGAATCGATGAAATAGTGAACACAGTTTCGTTTCGGTCGGCTTTTCTTATTTAGTTTCACTTAAAAGTATTACATAATCAATACATTTACCTAGACAGTGAGATTATTCTTTTTAAATTGGTCTTTATAAATTGATTAATATTAAAGTTTAATTTTCCTCATATTTCTGATTAGATTACTTGTTAATAATATAGTTAATTAACAGTATCAGATACCGGTTCGTAATTTATTAGAAGCTGCCACGAGGAGCTTCCTTCGTGATAATAATCTGGAGCTTTTAGGGTATCGTAATCAAATAAGATGATAAACAAGGAAAATGCGAAACTATATACAGCATCAACTTTTATAATAAAGCCGCTTTTTATTTACTTTATAATCAATCATGTTTTTCTTCCTTATATGTTTAATTTATTTAGGTTAACCTTTACTAAATATATCAAGAACCCAGAATAACGTTTCAGACAAGCGTTTTCACGCGTATAAGCTCGTTCGGGAAGTGCATATACTAAAGTACGCTTTTATCGTAACTCTTACGAGTCTTGATGCACTTATAAGTTTGCAAAAATCCTTCATAACGCACTACATTAATTGCACGCGAAATTTTTTCTATGAAGCGCGTATTTATCGCGAGTGTATCCCAAAACGACCGTTTGTATCACTACATAGTATAAAACAAAGTCGCTTTTTCTGTCCCTATGTCCCTTTGTACGCTTAAATATTCAAAACACCGCAACCGATTTACATGCTGTTTTTTTTAAATAGAGTGATTGAAGAGAAAGGTTTATATGTATAATAACATCCATTAAATTGTGGGAATACTGATATCCCGTGCGAAGCGGGGACGGTTCGCTAGTGTTATATATATGTGCTAGTCTGAAATCGCATTTACGAATGTTTGCGCGCGCAGGGGGCGAGGAGGGGGAGAGCGGCGGTCTACCGTGCTTGGTGTTCGTGCACGGCGAGTCTTATGAATGGAGCTCTGGGAATGCGTACGACGGTACCACGCTGGCGGCCAATGGCAACATCGTTGTCGTCACCATCAATTTTAGGTTAGGTGTTTTGGGTAAGTTGATGATACTTTTTTACTTGAAATTGAACTATTAATGGGATTACAGTACTGAATGGTTGTAAATAGATCCTGGATAGTGTTATCCGTGTAACTTGTTCTTTAAAAGATAAAATAAAACCTGGTAGTAAATAAAAAAGGATAGCTCTACTGAACCACCATAATGATGCTGACAAGCGCATTTCTAATCTTTGTCTTGCGTGTAACGTGAAACGATACAATGAGTTGCAAAAGATTTTTTAAATAAACATAAAATATACCCTTAAAATATTATGATCGTATTTTAGGAGAGGTGGACTTGTATTTTTATATTTTACAGCTGCGAGCGACATTTGATGCAGCTGTAAAAAGACGATTTCGAAAACAATAAAACAAAAATTCTGCGTTTCACAGTAACGAATACAGTTTTTCCTTATGCCGTTTTTAAAGTCGTAAACGGATATTGATTTATTTTAATGAAAAAAAAGTGTGTGCAAGGCAATTTTTTTTTCAAAAATTATAACAGAATACGGTAGATTCATGAAATTCAAGCTTGTATTTCGATTTAATTTAGTAGATGTAGATATTGAACCCACGACTTTAATCCAATTTGCTGGAAAATATTTTACAAATGTGACAATGTCATATAAATACCAAAATGATACACACCCTACACGCAATTCCAAATATTTGTTTTCCAAGTCACTACTCGAAATTGATGTGATAGAAAATATTGATTCACTTGTGAACAATTTTCGTGAGAGGAAACTTTGAATAACGATGACACATCTGGGGGATTGTAGGAAATATGTAAGTTTTCGTATTTACATAAGCATTGCTATCCACTGAAGTGTATCTTCTTAGGCAAGTATGTTCGTGTGTCGCGCAAAAAATACATTATATCATAATTTATTGAAGTGGTTCCGTACTGTTTCCAACTCTTGTTCCGCTAGGCGACAGTGAAATATTTTGCATTATGAGCCACTATTTCTCAGCTGCAAGGCATCGCCGTAATGTGTATTTATGTGTACATTTTATGCTATGAAATAGTGTATTTGCGGGAGATTATCGTTGGTATTATGTCACTTTGTTTAAAGTTTTATAGTGGTGGTTGTTTGTTAAAGGTTTTTTAAAGACTGGTGCTAAGGGGTCGGCACAGGGTAACTTCGGTCTGATGGACCTGGTGGCGGGGCTGCACTGGCTGCGGGAGAACCTGCCGGCGTTCGGGGGCGACCCCGAGCGGGTCACGCTCATGGGCCACGGCACGGGAGCAGCGCTTGCGAACTTCCTCGCCGTCTCGCCTGTTGCCCGGGGTATGAATTGCTCATTAAATCATTTAAGGTTCCTGTCCCTTATTGCCCGAATAAAAAGAAGGGTTGTGTTTTTATATCCTAAAATAATATCGTAATATCAAACTTTATTCTTCAAATCAGCTTGCGATAAAACATTGTGGAACGACTGTTGCTGGTATTATGTTTTGCACATATTTTATACTGACCGTAATTATATTGAACTAGCTTCTGCCCGCGGTTTCACCCGCGTCCCGGATGGTGACAAAAACTATCCTATGTCACTCTCCTGGCTCCAAACTACCTCCCTGCCAATTTTCAGCTAAATCGGTTCAGCCGTTCTTGAGTTATAAGTGGAGTAACTAACACGACTTTCTTTTACAATATAGATTATCCCAAAACGTCATAAAATTAAATTAATTAGGAATATTTTTAATGAACTGTCAGCGTAAACAGGAAGGGTTCGTAGGGCGCGGGTTGCGCGTGGTGCCCGCTCACGTGCGAGCGTGCGCGCGTGGGACAGCCATTGTGCGTAATTATACCGCTCCAGGCAGATTTCATTATTTCGTGTCACCATCCCGTTTAGATCCTCCGTCACTTAATGCGATTAAAAGGGTCACATCAGACACACATGCACAAGAGGAAATCCTCCTCCGCGTAATTTGAAATAAGGTCAACATCCCACTTGAGACTCTTCTTATAAGTTCTATAATTTAATTTACTTACGACAGACAAATTAAAAAAAAATCGCTTTGTTCATAACTGTGGATAGTACGCCATTTAATTTTAGACCGACTTTAAGTCGCTTGTTAGATCTTCGTGTTTAAGACAGGATACTTGTTTCAAAAAGTTCTTCATTATATTAAAAAAAAAAAATAACAAGAAACGGAGACAGAAATAAAAATGTTTTTCTTTATAAAAGATTTCATTATCTGGGTGATCCTTGTTCAAAATGACAAAATTAAATTAGGTTATCTGTTTCAGAACTACTGAAGCGCGTCATCTTGTTAAGTGGGTCGGGACTGAGTTCATGGGCGCTGCAGAGGGAACCGCTCACGATAAAAAGAAAGGTATCGTTACGTTTAAGAATATCGGGTGTGAGCTTCGTTTGTAACCGGCGAGTTGATATTGTTTCAAAAAATAAGGACCCTATATTACAGACGAGGAAAGTTTCCTTGCATTCAACTTATTCAATTTGGAGCGAAAAAGTGAAAGTATTTTTATATCTTTTTTACGTCAGGATAACTTTTCGTCGGTGTTTACAATGTAATTTGTTGAATGCCGGAAAAGCGACATTTTTTATTTTGGTTTAGCCACTGAAGCATTCAGGAAACGAAGGTTGAAATTCAAAAAGGTGACACTTTAAAAAGGGAAAGGGAAGGAAGTTCAAGTCCCTCATTCAAATCTTTTAGGTTTTTTTTCTATGTTTAGGTGGCGGAACAAACGGGATGTCATGGGGACTTGTTGGAGGATGACCTGGCTCCGTGCTTGCGAAATAAGCCGCTTGCTGAGTTGCTAGCGGTGAGGCTCGACCCGCCGCGGTTTCTGCCCGGGTTCGCGCCTTTCGTCGACGGCACCGTTATCGTAAACCCTTCCGTGAGTCTCATATTTTATAAACACTCATTTTTACAATTTTGTTAAGGTTATGCTTGGTAAATGGGGATAATGTTGTTTAGTTGGAATAACTTTAAGCAAAAATGTGAGGGGAAATGTTGTAAGAGTCTCACCTAGAAGTTCATGTACATGTGTATAAAATAACTGTGAATACTTCATGCCGAAGAGTTTGAAAACATATTGCACTTTTTGCTTCGTAATTAAAAACTAAGTATGCCAAATTGTAAAACAATTTGAAAAAACTAAGTGTGCCAAATTGTTTAATTCTAGTTTTAGTTATAGAAATTTCCACCGCACAATCTGGTTTATTAGAGTTCGCGCATGTTTTCAATCTATCAGTCTTTTTGAGCGGCAGCGTCGCACCGTGCCTGTTTTCAACTTCGGCCGAGCTGTATTTCGGTCGATTTCCTTTTGCGCCGCATTCGCAAATTCATCGCTAATTAATGTACTGGCTTCGGCCGAACAAGCCCTTTGACGAAATTAACAGGATGTTTTTGTTAACAAATTGACGTCGCACCTGCGTCAAAGTATCAATGTTGCGGAAAATATGACGCTTGATTGTGTGAACGTTTCTCTTTGTTTTTATTCACATTTTGGCTATAAGTAATACTGGTTGGGTATTATTTAGACTTTGGTATGTTGTTTGTTTGGGACCCAATTAACATCTGGTTTGTAGGCGTAATTATCGTATAGTAAAAAAAACATATTTATTTTGAATTCATAAACCTAAATACGGAGAAACATTAAAATATTTAACAAAGTAACACAAACACACTAATTAAATTGTATAAATTAAGCTGACCAAATAAAATTAAAGCGACCTACTTTGATTCCTATGTAACGGTCATACAATTGTGGATTTACATTTCAATCAACATCGAGAGCCAATTAGAATATGGAAGCGTCTAGAATTTCACATGATTGCCACAGTTTGCCGGGCATAGCCTAATAACGGTCTACCTGAATAACATTTGATACCTAACTATTGGCCTTCGAATACTAATTTGAGTTCACTATCTGTAATGTTAGTGGATACTTAATGTTAATACGTTTCAATTAATGTTAGTGGGATACAGAGCTACCCATCTTGATTTTATGAGAACCTATTATAGGGATTGAATGTGTCTGACCCAAAATTCCTACTTTGTGTTTGGGTCAAATAGATGTTGCTAAGGGACTTTAAATTTGTAATCGTTACAGTATAAAGATGGTCGACCACATAAGTTATCCATAATCTTATGGACGTTACTTCAGTGTTGAGGTTATTTAATTATCGTATTTTATTAAACTATAGACAATATTTTCTATAGCACAGATTTGCACAACAGACACAATCACGTATTTGTGAAAAAAATAGTTTAAGAGATTCTCAGTTTTAGAACTTTAATATCAACGTAAGAGCACTTTTCAAGGAATCAAGTATTTCTATCTTTTCGTAAAATGCGGCTTCTTCTGCTTTTTAAATGAACAAGTTCCAATTTTACACGAGCTTTCTTTTCTGTTAGTATCATTTAGTTTTTCTTATTTCACAAGGAAAAGCTTTTATTTCTGTGCTGACAATATAAAATTTTATGTTCAAATATTCCAATTACAGAGCGTATTGAACATTGGTATTATATGTGCATAATTGAATCTCATTGTTATGACCTTGCATTAGCTATACAGCCAACCTGTATCGCTAATCCTTAGCATGAGTATGGAATTAAAAGTTAACAATTCAAGCCCAGAATAGTTATTTTTTTACCCGTACAAATATTTCTATTAACTCATAAACCACATGTGTTGAGATCTGTTTTTATGAGGTAGGTACTTATATGAAATTCCGGAACCTTTGTAAATTCAATTGCGTTCAACTATTTTAATAGTTGAATGTAGGTAAAACTGACTAAATGTTTTAAAATTCAGAAGTTTCTGCATGTATTTCTGCATAAAGTTATAGAACACTTTGAATTCTATTACAGTTCCTACTGACTGTATGAAAATTATCACAAGTTAGCATAATGACCTGCATATAATACGATCTTCAAAATACAGTTGCTCTTTCTTTTGCAACAATGCTTATAGGATTATACGTGTTTCTTGTTTTTTACACAAAATTATTTTAAAAACAAATAAATAAAAGTACGATTTCTATTGATAGCCAAATGATTCTGCCAAGACTAACCAATAGCCCGAAATAGTCTTCATGTTAAAAACTGGATGCACGCTTTTATTTACGATTTTTATTTAACGAAACAAAGATGGAACCCTGAATATGTGGTATTCGATTCGTCTACAATATTAATTCTTTATGTTGTCAGGCCCCGCCCCCTACCGACAGTTCCCGATTAGGCGCGGGCGCAGCAGCAGTCGCCAACGCCGCCGGACACGAACTTGCCGACTTCTCACACAGAGAACTGCTGTTTGGACTAACTACCACCGGTAAAATACATAATCAGTTTACTTGATATACATAAGTAGTTATAAGGTAAATAAGTTTATAGCATACATATTTATTTACTAACTCTCTAGCTTCGAACTGCTTACTTGATTCATTTACATGATATCTGAAACTTCTTGCTTGTTACCGTAAGATAAAAATGTAATGCTGTCTTCATTATGTACCAGATGTATTACTCGGCGTACAAATAAACAGGCGTAATGTACGGCGGTAATATCTGTCTTAATTACGTCTCCATTCAAATTTATGAATTAGACTATTTATTTTAATTCGCTTTATGTGTTTCATTTAACTTAACGACACAAGCTGTATTTATAGCTTGTGTTTTATAGTCCTATGTATTGAAGTAGTAATTCACATGCCGTTAAAATACTTCAGAATAAATTGAATGAGGCTCCCGAAGCGTATGATAAATAAATGCAAATGAGAGGCATGCCTTCCTTGCAGAATCTTACCTGGAATTTAACGCCCAAGACTTGGAGTTTGGCTTCAACGAGAGCCGACGGGATCGCATTCTTCGCACATTCGTCCGGAACGCGTACTATTACCACCTGAATGAGATCTACTCGACCTTGAAGAACGAGTACACGGACTGGGACAAGCCCGTGCAGAACCCGCTCAGTGTGCGCGACGCCACGCTCGAGGTAACTCTCTGCACACTGCACTCTAACACCCTGTATCATTGTTCACAACACACCTGGGTGTTGCTTATACTAAGTGAAATGTCACAATTTGTCTGTGTACGCAAACTACCTTCACAAGTTGATATGCTTGTCGCATAAAGGACCATGCCCATATTAGTATGGAGCTAAAAGTCAGCAACGCCATGCAATGCCCAAATTCCAGTTCTATGTCATACGATAGCTTTATAGCCATATTTGTAAGATATCTAGATTTAATATTATATAAAACACCGATTCAAAAGATATTGGACATTAAACATGATAACTTCCTACTGGTTTTTTACACATTTTATCGTTGACACGTTCGTAGACAGCATTGCTATTAGTTTTTCACTAGGAACTTCATGAATTCATGACTTAATTGTATGTTATCAGATAAACAAGTCAGTTATTTGAAAATATATATATACATTAAATGAATATATACATGGGCCAAAGGACGAGATTCCAGACCGTATTATATAAAGCATGATTGAAACGATGTAATGTACTGCAATGTCAACAAGAATGTCTTATTTTTTCTATTTTTTAACCGGTGCTTTTTAAGACTTCAAATTATCATCATAATTCTAGTTTTTATTTATTAGGACTATCTTGTGATATACTTTCTCTGGGCATTACTGGGGCACAGATGGGCATTGTCCTTTAAGTTTATTATCCTTGTGTACCGAGATTTTATTACAAAGTAATGTTGTTGTTATTAAAAACAAACAACATCACTTAAGCCCATGGCAACACTAAAACGCACTTGTTCCCTAAGCCTCGTTCGAAGAGGAAAACAGCTGAAACACCATTACGAACGTAATTGAGAAAAGCTTAGCTAATACAGTTGGCACAAATAGAAATAAGAATGTGATATTAACCGTGCACGTAGGCTTGAATATAAGAATAGCAGTTATGTTAGGGGACCCTCTGAATACAAAGAGCGAGGAGTTTCCTACTTCCTTATTGTTTTTGTTTCTATTTGTGAACAAAACAGAACAAAATACGATTAGCATCATCGATAGCGAAACTGCTGAAAGTTGATAACTGTCGGTTGAGTTGACGTTAGTGGAGCGACGCGGCCTGGCGCCGTCGGCTTCGCAGACGATCTCAATTTAAGCCTCGAGTGGTTTTCGCTACTCACCGAACGCTCCTTCGTCGTACAAAGGGAGTTAATGACGCCCGCGCACGATGAATACACGATGGGCGCGTTGAAAGGCTTTATTGGAAAATACTTGCAACGCCTAATAAGTAGCGAGACATTGTTATGATTCAGACGGCATTGCTTGTCTCAGCCAATGCAAATTGTAGCGACAACAAGTATTGCGTATTATTTTTACTTTTGTTTATTGTTACTAAGAAATAAAGCTTTACAATTTAAATATTCACATAAAAACAAAAACATAGGTATTATACCTTACTAATAAATCGATTCAAATAATTATTCTTCCCCATCGCTGTCAATCGGGAGAGTACTTTCCCTATAGGCTGGCGTCATTGCCATTTAAACGTAGATTCTAAACAGAAAGTAAAATTATATAAAAATTTCACTTTAACGCGACTTTTCTACCTCTAAAAATGTTTTCACACGAATTTCTAATTGAATACAGGTGCTAAGTGACGGGCGGACCGCGGCGCCGCTCATCCGTCTGGGCTATTTACACGCGCTGCGAGGTGGCACCACTTACTTCACGCATTTCCACCATCTCTCCCAAGATAAGGATTATCCGCAAGTAAGCTAATATCATAGCTATATTTAGTTCTGCTTTGTTTTTACTTTTGTGAATTTTTTTTATCTAAATAGAAGCACGATTCGTAGTTTTGCACGGGTGTAAGACAATCTTTGAAATGTTCCAAGTTTTCGTATTTAACTACAAGTTTTTATTTTTATTAAAATTTTCTTGTCAATAAGAAACTGTATAATGTATTATGATCCCTCCAACCCGCTACTCCGTGGACTTGTCTACAGAATCGGGGACATTGACTTAACTGCCCGTGTCAAGAGGTTGAAAGCCTCAATAAAAATTCACCCCAATCCTACGGTGGGCACCGCGCCAATAGGATGAATGGCTGAGGGTCTCAGTCTTTAGCGCCAACCTTGGTGAACCTGGCGAACACCATTGTATATAGCCTTCTCACAGGAATGGCGTCACCCTGTGAGCGACAACCATTTCGTCCAAACTCGTGGGAACAATATGAGTAAACCTGAAAATAAAACACAAAAAACAACAACACAACAAATCTTTCATAAAGGATTATTTGAAACGAGACCAAGATCTTTTTCATTCAGCGGTTGCAATAGCAGTAATAATATGACAGAAGCACCTGTCTGTAAGGAAAACCATCAGAGTACACTGCAGGATAGACCAGACAACCAAGCTAAGAAAGCCGATCAAACATGCTCTCCACTAAAAGAGAATGCACAGAATAGCAACCAATGGCAACTAGACCGTTTACCTCCTGCAAAGAGAAAGAGACAGGAAAGTCCTACCGGGCAACAGTCAGCGAATAAAGGAATCAATCCTTTGGTTCCTACACAAAACAGATTTGATATTCTTAGTGATGAAAATAACGAAACTGAAAACAACAAAAAAGAATATGTCCCAAAACCAGAGCCGATCTTTATCACAGGAGTAATCGACATAATCCCGCTGAGAGACATCCTAAATAAGGCAGTAAACCCAGATAAATATCAAATGACTACACTTAGATCAGGGCATATCATCAAGCTTATCCCAAGCGACATCGAGACTTATAAAATAATAAGAGATTACCTTATTGAGAAAGAAATACACCACTACACATATAAATTAAAAAGTGAGAGAGCGTACCGAGTGGTTATCCGAGGCTTACATGCATCCGAAGATATATCACTTATTAAAGCAGAACTCCAGGACAATGGGCACGAAGTGAGACAAGTCGTGAACGTGCAACACCGCACAACAAAACAAAAACTCCCACTTTACTTTGTGGATATAGAACAGCGGCCTAACAACAAAGATATATTCAATATAAGACACATCGGTCAGGTTAAAGTTACAATTGAGGCACCATACAAGAAAAGAGAAGTTATACAATGTAAGAGATGCCAAAGATTTGGGCACAGCAAAAATCAATGTTTTCGTCCCTTCAGATGTGTCAAGTGCGGAAATGACCACCCAACAGCTACTTGCACAAAACTTCCTGAAACAGACGCTGTATGCGCAAATTGCCAAGGTAGTCACCCAGCTAGTTACAGAGGATGCAACAAATATAAAGAATATAAAGAGAGAATATTAAAAATTAAAGTAAAACCAGACTCCAACAAAGCAACTTTCGTTCACACCCACCAGCCAAAAGCTACCCCAGAAGAACCCCAACCCTCAGCTCAACCGAGAAGCTATTCCGACGCACTAAGACATAGAAAAGAATCCAAAAACCTGACCGACCAATCATTGTACACATTACAAGAAAAACAAATAAATGACAACTTGACGGACAATGGACCAAACATTACTAAAATGTTAGACATAATGTTCAATCGATTCCAAGAAATCATGAAAACCATGATGGACAGCATGATGGACCGGATGGTCCAACTAATCACAGGACTGGTCTCACAGAGGGCATAAACCTCCGTATACTCACATGGAATGCCAACGGGATAACTACTAGACGACAAGAACTTGAGCTTTTCATGGAAATGGAGAAAATTGACATAGCTTTGATTTCCGAAACAAGACTAACTCCGAGGTCATACATCACATTTAAAAACTACACAACCTATAGAACTGACCACCCTTCTGGAAATTCACACGGTGGGACTGCGGTTATAGTGAGAAAAAATATCAAGCATTATGCCTTAAACCCATACAAAACAGATAAAATTCAAGCAACTATGATCAAATTAAATTACAAAAATCCAGATACAACTATTGCTGCAGTTTACTGCCCACCAAGACACTCTATCAGTGCGGAAGAATTTAAAACATTTTTTGCGGAGCTAGGACCGACATTTATAAGTGGAGGAGATTGGAACTCCAAGCATACCTACTGGGGCTCCCGATTAATCAACCCGAAGGGTAGACAACTATACAAAGCCACAGTAGATATGAACCTTGATTGCATATCTCACGGTGAGCCTACATACTGGCCAAAGGATTTAAACAAAATACCTGATCTATTGGACTTTTATATAATAAAGAATATCAGCAGGAACTACACTAAAATAGAGAAATGTGAGGACCTATCGTCAGACCACTCCCCGGTTATTCTTAATCAAACAAAAGTTGCCATTCCCTCTGAGCCATCGACACGAATATACAATCAAAACACTGATTGGGACAAATACAAGGACATCATCTCTCAAAACCTAGAACTAAACATTAAATTGAAAACAACAGAGGATATTGAAAACAGTATTGAAAAATTCAACTACATAATTCATATGGCAGCCATCAAAACAACCCCTACAAAAAATACAAATCGCCCTCATAGAGAATATCCAAAGAAAGTAGTAATGAAAGCACTAGCGAGGAGAAAATTAAGGAAAGAGTGGCATAGGACTAGATATCCTTCGGATAAAACCAAATTAAATAGAGCCTCAGAGGAATTGAAGAAAATGATTAGCGACTATGAAAATCTCAGCTTTCAAAACTACTTAACTCGCCTGACTCCTAACAAAGACACTAATTATTCACTGTGGCGCGCGACTAAAAACCTCAAACGACCTGTAAACCACATCCCGCCAATCAAAAAAAGAGATAACACCTGGGCCAGATCAAATTATGAAAAAGCGACAGCTTTTGCTGTTCACCTCAAAGATGTCTTCACCCCTCTTGAGACTAGGAATGAAGAAAAGGATAAAGAAATTAGGGATTTCCTTCAATCACCCAACCAATTATGCCTACCACTAAGAGCAGCAACCCCTAAAGAAATTTCTAGAGAAATTATATCACTACCCACTGGAAAAGCGCCAGGGTATGATCAAATTGATTCGACCCTAATAAAGAACCTCCCGAAGAAGGGCATAATGTTTCTGGTGATGCTCTTTAATTCATGCCTAAGACTGAGCCATTTCCCATCCCAGTGGAAGATAGCACAGGTGGTAATGGTGCCTAAACCGGGCAAACCAGTAGAGGAAACCTTATCATACAGACCTATTAGTCTCCTCCCTCTCTTGGGTAAACTTTTTGAGCAAATAATACTCAACAGAATGTACGCCCACTTAGAAGAAATTCTCCCAGAACACCAATTTGGCTTTAGACAGAAACATGGTACTATAGAACAGGTGCACAGAATATCAAACACCATAAGCCAAACTATTGAAAACAAGCAGTTTTGTTCAGCAGTTTTCTTGGACATAAGTCAGGCCTTTGACAGGGTTTGGCACATGGGTCTTCTTTACAAAATAAAAAATCAGCTACCACACTCATTCTACTCCATTTTGGCAAGCTACTTAAATAAAAGGTGCTTTGAGGTAAAAGTTCAAAATGAAACATCAGAGCTATATGACATTAGCTCAGGAGTCCCACAGGGCAGTATTTTAGGCCCAGTTCTATACCTCATATTTACTGCTGATATACCAATAAAAGAAGATACTATGATAGCCACGTATGCAGATGATACTGCTATATTATCGGTGAACACCGAGGCTGCATCCGCATCAGCAACGCTACAAAGGCATCTCATAGAAATTGAAGAATGGCTAGGGTTATGGAGAATAAAGGCAAACAACAGTAAATCGGTCCATGTCACCTTCACTCTTAGAAAAGGCGATTGCCCACCAGTTACCCTTAACGGAGAGCAAATACCGCACTC
Organism: Helicoverpa assulta; assembly: GCA_963856015.1. Taxonomy (NCBI): domain Eukaryota; kingdom Metazoa; phylum Arthropoda; class Insecta; order Lepidoptera; family Noctuidae; genus Helicoverpa; species Helicoverpa assulta. The sequence goes on from CAWLCW010000008.1 coordinate 6,536,419, forward strand.
TGACAACGTCAAGTATCTCGGTATGCACTTAGATAGGAGACTGACATGGAAAAGTCACATCTGGACTAAGCGGAAGCAACTGGATACAAAATTCCGAAGCTTGTATTGGTTGGTAGGCAAAAAATCCCAACTGTCTAATGAAAGCAAAATGCTAATCTACAAAGCAATCCTCAAGCCAGTATGGACGTACGGCATCGAACTATGGGGCACAGCATCCAGCAGCAATATTGATATCTTGGAAAGATTCCAAACCAAGAGCATTAGGTGCATGTATAACATACCTAAATGCATCAGCAATAAATATATTTTACGAGATCTAAATCTTAATACGGTGAAACAAGAAATCTCCATCAGAAGTTCCAAGTATCAGACCAAGTTATCGAAACATGTAAATGCCTCAGCTACTAAACTAACAGGCACTGGCAGCGTTCAGCACTCAAGACTGAGGAGAAACAGTGTTCCCTCCCTCAAAAACCGTTTTCCAACATTATAAAGAGTGAAGTCAATGGACCCCTCTTTAAATTAAAGACACACTCAGGCTGAGGTCAAAGAAAATAACAGCTAAATGTGGAAAAACAGATTGCTGTGCTAAGCAGGATTGAGGAAAAAAAAAAAAAAAAAAAAAAATGTATTATCGAGTTAGTATGTATACAGTGGACATGCTCACTCAACATAACGTGGATCTTGGCAACGGCTTATCAAGCGGATGGTGGCGCAGCGGTTTTCTTCTCCAAAGTTGTTAATCTTCGTTTATGTCGGCCATAAAGTCGGTTTGAAAAGATTCACTAAACCGAATGGACAAACAAACAGTTATATTTTGGAAAACAACATTTCTAAAAATACGGGTATAGTCGTTTGAATGACGTGGACGGTTAATATGTTGAGTACAACGGACTGAGTCTCAAAACTTATTTATTTTTAGTTGTTTCGAAAAAGTTTTTCATGTTTTTTGTGCATGCCTTTAAACTTTGTAAAAGTTGACTTTCCCAGAAACTAAAATTTCATCGCAACCTAAAAAAATTACTTCCAAATTCCCAGAATTGACTGAGTGCAGATGACGTACTCCAACAACCTTTTGCTTTCGAATTAGGTACCTGTACCTATTACATTGAAATTGATATAATTCAGGAATCCTATGAGTCTATCTATACAAAGTCTATAACTGTTGTCTTGCTTACTAGATATAGGTATTTGACAGTACTTGTATGGGAATAATGACAAAATTATATATGTAGTGAGCAAATCAACAGATAGAATATTGGGAAGGGCCGCTAGTTGTTAGAGCAGCCGTTGACAGGGCTGCGGTTGTCGGAACGTGTCGACGCACGTGCGGTCGCGGTGAATCGGACTGTCTCTATACACCTGTTTGTTATTTCGACAACCCTAGTGCTAGCACTTCAATGGACTTGTTAATAGAGCTATGCGGGCTTTTGGTTTAGATTGGGGTCAAGTTTGATGCGGAGTGGTGAGGATAATACGCGTAATTGTGGTGGCACTTTGAAGTTTACTACGAATATTATCTTGTTTCAAGCGTTGTTAAATATGATAGCTCGAGTTCACATTAGCAGTTGATTTTGCGATGAAAGGGGACCAGCTGAGGCAGGGGAAGACGTCATAGTTTACTCTAATTTCGCCCTTTGAAATTATACATAAGGAGCAAGTTTGAATGAGCAGTCCTAAGAAGATATTTGTTATTGGTTTATTTTGTACAGAGACCAGGATCAGTGCACGGTGAAGAGCTTCCATATTATTTGGGCGTCCCAATATCTCTGACGCATCATCAACAAAACTTCACGCAGCAGGAGCAGCGAGTGTCCAAACTGTGCATCCATTACATCTCCAACTTCGTCAGATATGGGTAAATGAAGTCTTTCAATAAATGTAGTTTCGAACAAACAGGTTCCATAATTTGATAGATTGATCCCCATTATGTAGACTGCAAAAGCTAGATTTTTTGTACTTTAGTTATATTATATGTTTGTTGAAATAATATTAAACAGCCTTCATCCAGTTAGACACAAATAAATTTTACAATCTATCGTCCATAGCAATCGTGGAAAGTCTTTAGTAATACAGCTGAGGACGCTCTAGCCTTGAGTTAGAACGATAATGTAAAAGATGGGTTTTTAATGTGATACAGTTGCATTCAATCATTCTACGTATTTGTCGTACCCAGGTTACAAAGAATTTCACTTTGTTACCTATAGCATGTCTATCAAATAAATATTTGCCAATTAAGGGTGTACTATATCCTAAAGTGGTTTAAATATGAAATAGGCTGACGATGAATAGGTGATATCACATTGTTGTTTCTTGGAAGTAAAAAGCTCCATTCTTTTAGAAATCCAAATGACCCATCGGCAACCCCACCTCCTAGTCCAATGCTAGGCGAGACTCCCCGTCTGGGCCCCGACCAGACGCCGTACTGGGACACGTACGACACCATCAACCAACTCTACATGGAGATCAGTGAGTAACTCCTCATATATTGTTGTGACGTCGCCGAAAAACTTCCTGATTAGTTTATCGAATAATATGTTACGGATTCCTAGTTTATGGTCCCCTCCGATTTTCTTTTATAGCCTCACTATTCGATGTCGTAGTAATACACTAAAATATATCGTAACTCTAAAAGTTTCCTTGTATAAGCATTTGCAGAGATCAGCATTTTGTAAACACAACAAAACAACACATTAGTTAATATTTCAGCGTTGTCTCTTGGCGCTTGAAGTTGGACATTTAAGACTTTAGGGTCAGTCTGGTGACAGCAGCGGCTGCGGGTTGGATTCATTTATTTCAATTGTGTGGTGATGCGCAGGTGGCAAGCCCGAGATGCGCAGCCACTACCGCGGGCACAAGATGTCTCTGTGGCTGTCGCTGATCCCGCAGCTGCACCGGCCCGGCTCTGACCTGCCCGACGCCGCCATGCGCCATCACCACTTCCAGGAGGACAACGCCAACTACTACGAAGGTATATCATCACGTTTATTTTAAATACTTAATCGTTTCAGTTTCATACTATAGTCAATGTGTAATGTGACTGTGCAGGAGCAGTGCGGGCGCAGTCGATGTCGCGCGCGCACGTGCCGCACGTGGTGGAGCTGGAGGGCGGCGCCCGCGCGCGCAGCACCGCGCCACCTCGCGCCGCCGCCCCGCGCCCCGCGCCCTCCGCGCCGCCCTCCACCGAGTGCCCGCCGAACGCCACCGCTCCTACCGTTCACCCTGATGACGCGCTGCTGCGCCGCCTCGCCTCCTCCCACTACCAGTCATACACGGCCGCGCTCACCGTCACCATCGCCGTGGGTTGTTTCCTCTTGCTCCTAAATGTGCTCATCTTCGCGGGGATCTATCACCAGCGTGGCTCGCGGCCGCGTCGGTCTAAGGATGACCTGGCTGAGGCTGGCAGCTCTTCGTCGTCAGATAACTACGATGGGAAGCTCGATTATGAAGTGCGCGCGTTCGATGGCAAGGGTTTTGGTTTTGAATGTAAATCTGCGCATGTGCCGCGTGGTGTGGGCTCTAAATTTGACCTGCGGACGTTATCGGACTGCGGTGAACCGACATTCGGCGAGTACAGCTGTTACGATGAGAAGCACCGGGCGGCTCGTAGCTCCATGCCTGACGTGAGTGTGGGCAGCGCTATTGAGGCGGGGAGTGTGGTATGTATTGACACTCAAAAGCCTGATATCCAGAAGGTGGAGGGACGGCCGGGCGACCCGGTGGGGCGCACCAGCACGTTCGAGCCGCGCGTGGTGGACAGCTCCACGCAGGTGAAGTTCGGGCCGGAGGGCGCGGAGGGCGCGGGCGACGCGGGCGCGGAGGGGGAGGGGGGCGGCATCCTGCGCGCGCCCCCCGCGCCCGCCGCCCCCGCGCCGCCCGGCATCATGAAGAAGCGTGTACAGATACAGGAGATATCTGTATGAGGGTTCCTTGACGCTGCCGCCGAGGTCGTAGTCAACAAGCGAACTAAGTTGTGATGTGTGAAGCTATTCAAAAGTGTACATAGGAACTTGTGTGAACTCATCTGGTGTACGTGTAAATATACTTGTATCTAATAATTAATATTATTATTTTAAGAGTGCGAGCGAATAAAATAACCGAGGCCCTTGTGACTAGACCGTATTTTTCTATGGTTACGTGCTGGGACGTAGTAATAGCGACCACGTTTTCATTTCCCGAAGGATTGAGTGTGTAAGAATATTAAAATCGGGTAAAGTGAGCGTCGCGCTCGATGTGATGTGATTCATAATGGAAGAACATTTTCACATTACCGATGCCATGAATAGATGCGGTACACGAATATTTTTCAGCTGAATGGGACAATCTCTGTTTGACTATGTCAAACTTCTGGCTGAAGATTAAAATAATAATTTATTGTCTGCGATATATTGAAACTGTCATTTTGATGGCCTATTTCTTGATGATGGGATATGATGTTGGTGAGAAAGGGATCTAGTCTATATTCACTGTGAAAGGCAAACTTGGCTCGGGTCCTACTCTATGCCTGTGTTGTTTAGAGGTATGACTCGACAGGGATTATAAACATACAAGTTGCCTTTTGTGGTAATAATATGCCAGTTATAATTTATTTCTACTGTCGGGTATAGAACGAAGGAATTGTAGGCTCTTGTGAATATATACGTATTTAATAAATGTGAATATAACAATAAATTAGTGACAAAAGACTTAACAACCAACCGACATTAGCTGTACATACTTACCTCGTGTGTTCATAAGTTTTGAGACAAAATAAAAGTTGCATATCTTTTTAAATAATTAACTTATATTTATAAAAACAATAGTAAACATTAAGTTAATAGTAAGTAAAAATTAAATATAATTATTATTCAAAATGACCACCCCTGTTTTTAATACATGCCCTTAGACGATTTGGCCAGTCATCAATGGCGGCACGAATCTTTTCCAGAGGAATTCGCTTCGCTTCTCGGACAAGAGCTCGCTTAAGTGACTCCAAGTTTGGGTGGGACTTTCGGCAGGCTCTGAGCTCTAATTCGGTCCATAGAGAATAATCCAGCGGGTTGAGGTCGGGGCTGGAGGAGGGCCATTCATTCGCCGCAATGAAGGCCGGCACATTTTCCTTCAGCCAAGCTTGAGTGGTTTTAGCCTTATGGGATGGCGCCGAGTCTTGCTGGAAAACCCAATACTTGTTATGGAATAGGGTATTAGACAGGGATTTCACAACAGTCTCTAGAATGTCACTTTGATAATTTTTGGCTTTCACCTTGACGCCTTGTTGGCAGAAATGAAGCTGAGTCACACCTTCGTACGAAACTCCCCACCATACCATGACACTAGCCGGATGATGAGTACGCGAGACATTCCGTGCTGAAGCTGGGACATCCTTGCTACTTTTAGCATACACTTTATTGTTTTGTCGGTTGAACTTTTCTTCGACAGTAAAGATTTTCTCGTCGGTGAAGAGTATCTTCCTCGCATCGTGTCTCCTAAGCAGTATTGGACAACGTTCGCGTCGCAATTGACGAAGGCGATCGTTTAAAAAGCGTACTTTCCTACGGCTACACGCCTTAACCTTGAGATCATATTTCAGTATTCTGTTGACTGAAACGCGCGAAATATTGGTCTGCAGAGCGAGTTTCTTCTGAGTGCGACATGGATTTCGGCGAAGTCGCTCTCGGATGATTTTAATGTTCGCAGGCGTCCTCACAGAGCGTGGACGACCACTTCTTTGCCGATCTTGTAAAGAACTTGTCTCCTTGTATCGTTTAATAGTGTAATACACGAAGTTACGGCTCACACCAAAACTTTTCAGTTCTCGGAAAATGTCCATAGGTTTTCTTCCCACCTTAAATAGTGAAATGACGGTCGCACGTAATTCTTTTGTTCCCTCCATTACGAGAAAATTTAAATAAAATAATCCGAAATCATAGATATTAAAAGTTAACATTCCAAATTCAAAATTAGAAAAAAGAAATATACAGCAGCCAGTAATTTTTATTTTATTTTTATAAGTAAAAAGTTTGTCTCAAAACTTATGAACACACGAGGTATATCAAACGAAGTGTTTCAGGTATGTAGGGTAAAATGACTATTGATAAAAATTGTTTAAAAAACATCGCATATGTTGTAATTTTTTGTATAGTTACTTTTAAGTGATGTGTATTAATTTTGAGTAGTTTTTGATAAGTAAATATTGAAAACTTATTACTTAATGGACGAGTACACTGAGTGTATCCACACATTAATTGCAAATAGTCCACGCTTATTCCCAAGTCTCAAAAGGTAATCAGGGTAATAGACGACATGGTCTACTCTTCGCTCCTCTAAAAGTAAGCCCCACTGAGTATCTCTCCGGAGGTTTGTACAACACAGATAAGCACGTATTCGTATCGTCAGGGTTCGTTTCATGACCCCAATCATTTTCATCGAATCGTAAAAATATCAAACGATAGAGCCCGAAATTCAAGATATCACCAATTAAAATGTTATTGTGCGTGAAATACATTTCTTTTATATGACTCTATTACCCACGATCGTGCGTTATCTACAAAGAATCATATATCTGTCTACATAAACTTCAAAAGAGAGAAGATTTTCTTATGATTACGCATTCAAGGAAATTGATATAAAAGCGTTGAATTCGCTTATACTTCCCGACTGTCAGTATATTACACTCTCATCTTGTTCAATGTTAGATAATTCTCTAGTACTCGTCCATATTTTTATCTTCACAGGAATTGATGATGATTAACTATTGGTGAGTAATATTTAAACTTACACCATTTTCCACATTGTGACAAAATGTGAACTTTAATAAATTAAATTTTATTTATATTTATTACATTGTTGTATAATTGATGAATTGTAAAACAAATTAAAATATAGGTAAACTGGAATTGACTTTTAGTGTAGGGGACTGTTAATTAAATTGAATTATTTCCTATGTTAAATTATATTTTAACGAATTATGAAATGCCAAAAATTTATCACGTGCCAAAGTCCATGCAAAAATATTATTAAGTTTGAGGCCTTCCAGTGGAAGAGTCAATTTTAAATGGACACCAAACAGGGTTCCTACGAACTTATTAATTTGGCATCGTCAAAAGAACAAAATATGCTGAAATTAAATAATTAGTAAGTAATTAATTTGTGGCGCAATTTTGTAAGCGAACTTGATTCGATATTTATTAATATTCTAGCATGTTCATATAAATATTTATATAAAGGTATTTATTTTCAACTCAAGTGTTGTAGAGCTTGAAGGATTTAAGTCACGGGCTCTTTAATATCTGATATTATTTTAATTATAGTTGCAGCATCAGTTGTTATGATGCTATTCGTGAGTACCCGCATAATACTCGTTACTAGGGAATTATTGTTTTTACACATAAAAATGGATATTAAATTATTATGACTGTGTTTTAAAGCAAATATTTAAAGAAAAACTGTCATTTGACATCCTTAGAGGAATTGTATAATTAAGTTGTTGTAACATATTTAATAATGTTGCACTATAATTTTATGGATTTGTTATGAACAATTAGGTTAACATAAATATGTAGTTTGAAAGATTCTATGCAGAACATCAACATTTTGTTACAATTTGGTGTTTAATGGAATGCATAAATATGGTGTCGAATAAAGAATTGAAATTTATTACTACGTTTTTATTCAAAATACCTGTAGATAAACTATCAAAGAATAATTAGCAAGAAATTTAATCAGGGTTTCTTGGAAAAAACGCAATTTATGAATCCTATTATAAAAGCAAAACCCGAGCACTATAATTTAAAATACATTATTTGGTGTTGCGTTCATCCTGAAATGAAAAGCAGCTTTAAACTTGCACGATTTCAAAGTGGTTTTTAATTATTACGATGTAAGTCCATGTAGTTTATTTTAGTTACCTGCCAAAAGGAAATGAAATATGAGTATTCATTGCTGAATAAACTGGTGGCTGAATTTATATCAAAAACTCCAATTTAGGTATTTCATTTTGAGCTAAACCAACACGACTGCTTTTACGCAACCGACTAGGATTAATAATAAATTGAACTAGCAATAAATGAAAATACCGAGAGAATTACAAGGTAGGAAGTTAATGAAAGTGCTGATTCCCGAGCTGTAGCGTCGCGTGATCATTCATTTAGTTCATTCAGTTACTTTGCGACAAAGCGAGGTGCTGTGTTTGGAATTGCAGTGGTCTAATTTGCCTCGACACACACCCAGAGTGATTAATTCACGGTGGACCGACTAAATCTATGTATTTCCACTATTCAGAGAGATGTATGACGAGCGGAATCAAAGGCCATTAATTCTGAGCGCACATCACTTGTTGCTTATTCAAACACATAAATTATCCCCTGGATTAAAAATATCCGTACAAGCTCCAGACGGGTAATATGAATAAATTAGTTAATCTCATGGAAACCCTGTGCAGTCCCTCGTTGCTCGGATGTTGTCGGATTAGGCTCACACGTAAGCTTGTTATGTTCGCAATATTGGAAAAGTTTCTCGAAGAATACAGGATTAGAAAAGTTCTAGACGGCACTGAGACGACGGAACAGCAACTTATAACTTTGTAGGTATCTAAGAGCAACCTACATCCCTTTCAAGTTTGTCAATGCTTAATGTATTGTCAGCGCAGCGTTGGTCGGATTCCGGTATTTATAGCGGGCGTAACTAAGCCTTCGGACGGATTTATTGCTATTATGCTAATTCAAATTATGCGGGTAATATTTAAATTCATAGAAGTACTCATCAATTTTCAGCTTGAGGAAACTTGAATTTATTCCGAAAACTTTCGTGAATCTGAAGAAGGGAAACTTCGTCTAGTAGTTATTTTAACTTCAAATTCTTCTTGGGATAGTCCCACCACAATCCACGCTTTATTTTAAGAGCTCGTTTAGTTTGTTTTGTTGAAGTTTCTATAACAACACAGCGATTTTAAACACGACAATAAGTGCTGATGTTGTATTATACAAATTTTCATTATAACTTTAATAGAATTTAAGTTAGGTACAAGTTTTAAAAGGGGTGCAATTTAATAAAATATAAATTATTTGAATACTTATATGATTATGTGCATATAAACCAGGCTTACTCATAGCACACACACACACAGTAAGTAATACCTACAACTAAGTACTTGGCAGTTTTATGCGCTTGGGTGAGTTAGGATTTTATTCATTTATTTGATTACGATGTAAACAAGCTAACTTCCATTATATAAACAAGCAGTGTGCTCGACAGCGATAAACATTTAAACATACCAAGTTACGGCAAAATAATTGCGTTTCCATTTGTATATGTGAGCGAGTCCAGCTTGTAACGAACGGGGAGAGCGAATGAAGCGGACCGCGAAACCTTCAAATTGAATTTTAAGCATCCAATTTGTTTGCGCGGTGGTGCCGCCTGTACCGGGTTATATCAACGCGGCATCGTCGCTGTGCCGGCGCGCTACCGCCGCGTACCCGCCGCGTGCCCGCCCCGTGCCGCCGCCCGCCACTTCCCACACTCGTAAACCGATTTTTGCCAGCCGCACTGTGACCTCGAACGGGATTTCGATGAAATATTTATGCATCTACTTCTTCTTCTTTCGTGTCGATGACATGTCTTATAGTGAGACTACACTTTGTCAGCCCAATATGCCGCCACAGCGAGAGCACGGCCGGATGCGCTCATGAGGTCCTGCCGCGAGCAAGTTTCAGGGCACAGCGGACATGCGATGAGGTGGGACATGGTCTGCATAGCAGCCCCGCACTCGCACCCAAGGTCCGCCCCGCCCGTGAAACCCCACCTGGACCGATTGTCTTTGCTTCGGCCGACCTGCGTTCGGAGTCTGTTTAAGGACTGCCAAACTCTTCTCGGGAGATCGTGTCCAGGAGGGAGTCTTTCCAAGAGCGGGACAAACGGAGTGGGCAGTGAAATTCTCGACCGCCAAAGTTCCCGTCTGGCTAGAGAGGCCTCACCATCGACAGGAGCAACGATCTTGTAAAAACCCCTGCGACTTTTGAGCCGCTGTGGCACGGGGGTGTAATTGTGCATGGGGTGTCGTTGGTCTGCTTCGAGTTTGGCTCTCTCGATGCCAGAAGCCACGCTTCTGCGAACATCTGGCGGGGCAATGCCGGCCAGTGGATACAGCATCTGTACCGGGGTCGGCTTGAGGCAGCCAGTTATAATGCGGCACGTTTCGTTCAGTGCTACATCCACCTGCCCGGCGTGAGCGGAACGACTCCACACGGGACATGCATATTCGCCCGCGGAGTAGCACAGTGCCAGGCCAGTGGTTCGCAACACCGATGGAGAGGCTCCCCAGGTCGTGCTCGTCAGCCTTCGCAACAGGTTGTTGCGGGAGGCAACTTTCTGCTTAGTATTCTCGCAGTGTTTCCTAAAAGTGAGCGACCTGTCGAGAGTTACACCCAGGTATTTTGGAAGCTTGCAATGGCTGATAGGTACACCTCGCCACTGGATGTTAAGGGTTCGACTCGCTTCTCTGTTGCGCAGGTGGAATGCGCATCTACTGCATCCATGTATTAAAATAAAAACTTCGATTCCATTACCTACCCGATATGAGGTTTAAACAGATTTCATCTAAATTGTAATGATTTTATTTTGGGTTCACATTCTGTTAACGGGAATGTGTGATAGGTTTTGATACCTGTGTTTGCCGATCCGCAAGAGCTTAATATCTCGGGTAGCTTTAAGAGATATCTTTAATTTCGTACGATTTAATTCCTGGAGCGTCAAATTCTTCCATGTTCGTAAGTAAGTAGGTCGCTGAGGTAAGGTTGGTATTTTATATTTCGTGGAACTATTTCACGCCTTCTTGGAATTTCATCAGTTATCTCCAATTCTCAAGTGCTCTACACACTTGAGTGCAGACAAATTATACGAATGTGGATGGTAAGATAAATTATATGGATTCTACGTATTTTATAGATGACAAAACATAAAAGTTAAGGCACGTACACAGTATACATGCACCATGTGACCTAAACCATATGAAAATAAACTCTAGCTTCCTAGAAAAGATATTTACCTAAGTCGTCGAGTGCATTTGTTAAACTTTAACTTAAATAAATAAACGTGTATCTGAGCTTTGAACTCTGAAGGATGTTATATTGCCAGATTTGTTATCCTGACGTAACCCCTTTCATGAGATATAAGAAGGAAAAATATATTTTGGAAATGTGAAGGTTTGATAGATGATTTCCATCGTTTCCGATTTGATAGGTGGAGGGAAAATAATAGTTCGTATCTTTATCTTCCTCGTCCGAGTTACTTTCATATAAAACCCAATGAAAGCCCCAGTTTTATTTTTGGTCAAATAGCATTTATGTTTAACAAACGTTTAGTACAAATAGCTTTCACCAACAGGAAAACCAGAACTGTGCAGTGTACTTAGATGTACGGTGTTACGAGGATAATCGAAAGAAGGCTTTAATTCAATTATAAAGAAACTCACTTTTGAAAAAAGAATACCTTGATTTATTATTTAAATAACGAATTGGAACGCAAATTGAAGGCAAGGCGTACTTATACAAAACATTGGAGCGGCGACAATAAGATAAAATAGTTGTAAAGTGTTCCCCAACTAGGTACGCTTAAGACCGTCAACGCGTTGAAATAAAGTTGTAAAGACTAGGCAACGCATTAGAATTTCAAAAAAGCTTCGCTTTGCAAAGTGTCTAAAGACTTTTGCTTCCTGATCAGGACAGTTCTGCACCGCTTGAAGTTTTCTTCAGCAATTACATAGGATAAGATGTTTCGCGTATGGAGGTACCTCTTCCCACTTATACTTTACATTTGTGGACTAATAGGCTGACTTGTATAGACTTGAATAAGTTTTCGTACTTTTACAAGTAGGTACTTACTTATTTATTTTTACTTTGGACGGCAAGTTTGATTCTATAATTAGTTTCTGAAGAACAATTTAATGAGAAGTCATGAAGAATTATTGATATTGCGCCCAAAATACTAAAACCACAATTTTAAGTTTTGTAAATGCGTAGGTACCTATGTAGTACCGACCACATTCAGGTATGATCATTAGAACGTGTCAAACGTTTCTCCTTTAGATCTTTTTAATTTGTATAATTTGCCCTTAAAGTAAGGTGAAGGTATAAAAAAGCGGCCATTACGAGCCATTTGCTCGCATGCGAGTAAATGAGTACTGTGCAGGTAAGACAGCGAGGCGGCTGCGCGTTACATAATTCACGGCTCTTTAAACACTCACTTTTATTTCACAGGTTACGCGCGTCGCTTTTGATGTGCTCACAAATTTGCGAGAGATCTATTTACGAAGCGCGACAGACAGTATTGCATTAGCATTGTGTGTTTTTATTTAACTGTGTCAACTGAAAGTCACTCGCGCACTCACACTCACAGACTGCGGAAAAACACTTAATCTATTTTTCTGTGAGCTTTGCAACTAGTAAGAGCCATATTTTTAGTTTTTCCAAGTTACATTAAATCTAGTAGGGTCCGGCCATTTGTTACGTAGTATTTATTATATAAAATAATCATGCAGATTCATGCTAGGTATATAGCTGATGTACTTAATATTATTAGCCCAAGATTCACAAAAAAGGCCCAAAATGAAGAGGTCGTGGCCAGTTTTAGGCGTGCTAAAAGTTTTTCACTTGTTTATTCTTTCAGCCTATATCAAATTACATAAATGGTTCAAGTATCGTCGTAACAAAGGTTATCCCTTCAAATTGAATAAATAAACAGTTAAGTAGATAGAATTTGTAGCGAGTTTTAAAAATTTTACTTTAAAACTCGAATAGCTGCCTACAGGTGAAGTTGTGCTTCTGTAAAAGGTATGAATAAATAACAATATCCTTTCTCAGATTAATTACATCAAAGACGGGATACAATTTATTGTCAGTAACGAATTTTGCGCTAAATATTATTATAGGTAACTTTGTCATAAAATATTTAATAAGCTTTTGTTGATAAGGATAATCCTACTACTTATCGGATAGATGAAAACAATACGACAAAATACATAAAAACCTTTCTGTATTTCATTGACAATGACTATTGGAACATCATTGTTTGGTTTTACAAAAGTTGTGAGACTTTTGGTACAAAAGACGTTTAGGTGATATTTTTATTCGTCATATAGTTTTAAAGGTAATTTTATCACGTAATATGAATATTTCTGTGGATTAGTATGCGAGCGGCGGTTGCAGGTGCGCTGAAAACTGATCACGGCATACGACCCTACGTGATGCGCCTTCGACGAGGCTGAGCCTCGAGAAGACAATTGACCGCTTTATCGCCTCACTGAATTTCTTAACGATAATCTCAGAACGGATCCTGGTTTCATGGCTATCCTGATGAGCAATCGCTAGGATGAAATTAACTCGCTACGCTCCAGAGTTTGGATCACACTTCAAGGTCATTGACTTCTGGTATGGATTTGTGAATTAGAAATTTTAATTTTACATAGTTTTTGTGCAGACCTAGATGACAATTAACTTCAATTAAGTTAAACAGGTACCCACGTTTGTACCACGCCAATTGTATAATCGCTGCTCTAACATCCACATTTTTATTCTGTCGTTAAACAAAAGCACATCGCTTGTACATTGTCACTGCTGTTGCTAAGGATAAACAGTAAACTTGGCAAGGGGAAAGATTCTGATCCGATTTGAGTATCACCAAAATAGTCAAACTGGATGTAACACATGGATGACTCTTTAATATTGTGAGCTAAGCTTGTTGTTGAGCGGAATTCAAGTCCCTAAAATATTTCTATATTTATTCTTAGGAACCAACTTAAAAGGTCTTGGAATGGACACAATTGTTCAAACGTTATGACAGAAACGTCTAACAGGGATTAGTGTTAAGTGCTAGAATTTATTTATAGAAAATAGCCGACGAAGGACGAAAAATATTGTTTTATGAAATTGTCGCGATCTTGCTAGAAAATTTGAGAAAACGTTTATTTTACATCAAGGAGTAAACTATCAATTTGAGAATATTTGTACCAAACGAATCTAGAGAAGGCGTTCTCAAGAACATAACTATGAAGGTATTACTGATTATCAGGTACGCCTCTTTTTCTTCATGCAGCAATCTACGATTGTCAAATTTTACCAGAGGTAAACCCTATTAAGAAAAACAAAAGTCATGTAATAATACAAATAGTAAAGTTACCCAGTTCAATAACTTTTGTGCATGAATACATAAAACAACATTATTTAGTATTGTAATATATTCATTAGAAAATATCTATCGGGACCGCACTTCGTGTTCAACTAATAAAAAGCTATATTGTTATAAGTATTATTCTCTGAGGAAGAAAGAAAATTAAAAACTTAGGTATCTAGTCTATACTATAATATTATAAAGAGGAAAACTTTGTTTGTTTCTTTGTTTGGTTGTAATTGATAAACTCAAAAACTACTGGACCGATTTTAAATGTTCTTTCACCATTAGAAAGCTATTTTATCTGCGAGTAACATAGGCTATATTTTATCCCGGTGCGGGCAGTAGCTCCCACGGAACGCGTGTGAAACCGCGGGAAAACGGCTAGTATCTATACTAATATTATAAAGAGGAAAACTTTGTTTGTTTGTTTGGTTGTAATGGATAAACTCAAAAACTACTGGACCGATTTTAAATGTTCTTTCACCATTAGAAAGCTATATTATCTGCGAGTAACATAGGCTATATTTTATCCCGGTGCGGGCAGTAGCTCCCCCGGGACGCGGGTGAAACCGCGGGAAAACGGCTAGTATGTTATATAAAACTATAATTGATTTCAGAATTGTATTTATTGTTTATTCAAATAGACAATTTTAATGAACGAAAATATGTTTGAGTTGTAATGTGTGTATGTCTATCTATCTATATATATAAAAATGAAACCCGCTTTCCGTTGTCACGACATAACATGAAAACGGCTTGACCGATTTGGCTGAAAATTAGAGGGGAGGTAACTTAGACCCGGGAGAAGGTTAGGTTAGGTTAGGATAGTTTTTGTCACCATCCGGCTACGGGACGCGGGTGAAACCGCGGGCGAAAGCTAGTAAAATATACAATAATTCAATTTACCGAATATGAAATTGGATATAGAAATCACGCTCAGTCAATATTACGTGTATACAATAAGTCTATTGTGATTTTTTGATAGGTTTTGGGAATTTTTAGTAATATAAACTACGTTGGAATTTATATTATCCATTTTTTATGACAATATGATGTAAACACTGCAGCGCATACTTACCTCTTTAGTAATACAGGTGTATTTCCGCGCAATATTTGGATGCTACCCTCGCAATAACACGCTGAACAGCTAATATCATCGTAATAGGATAAATTGCATCATAAGTTAAACAATAACTACGACAGCACAAATTGCATATTATATAGGTTATTCAATTTAGTACTAGTTTCAGCCAAATAAACAGACAATATCGCATAGTTAACCAAAACGTTATTGAATATAGTAATATTTGAATGTTGATTTTAGTTTTGCAATATCCTGGTATAAGTGAATATTGGAAATATTACGAATGTAACTGATTGTATCATGGTTATGAAATACAAACACAGTTTTATTTTGCAATGAATTTTCCTAATCCGCTTTACTGGAAATCGAGATGAGTTATATACATATAAATGACTTTTATGATTAAAACTTTTCATTTATAATAATCGAGTAAGTATTAGTACCTCATTGCAAGATAAATATGAGAAAGAAACACAAATGAGAACAGTGATCAATTATTTCTGCTGACCTGAACTGAAACTAGTATTTGCTCATCATTTCATATGTCATGTGTATAACATACATCACACAAGTATATTGTACATGAACCAACCGCTGATGTCGTCGCGTTCGCGTAATACCAGTATCGTTTGGTTCGGCTGAGTACATAATTTATTAGGTCTCACATCAAAATGTTTTAAACATGTGACATACATGTATTTTGTCGAAATAACTTCCTTTTTGTATTTCCCCTTACACATTTACACGGCTCAAAATAAAACAGCATAATATTCACACAAAAAACTGATAAACAAGAATATATCTTTTTATGAAAAAGAATAAGTTCATAAGAGAGGATCGCGAACAAGCCAGAGCCCCCGTGATTAATGATGAACACGACACCATTCAATTTAATTCCAGAAATTCCTATCCAATAAGATAAAAAGAGAAAGTTTTGTGCCTTTTTATTTATTTTTAATGAAATCCCCACTTTGTCGTGTCGAAAGCTACGTGACTTCAATTAAGATTTTAGTATTAATGATGGGGTGGACGGTGGACAAATTTTCCAAAAACCATTTTGGAAATCATTATAATTTCATTATCGACCGACTTAATTTATGCATTGAAAGTTGCGGAGACTAATTATTTATTAAAGAACGCCCTAATTAACGTAAATATTTTATACGTTGAATTTATCCCTATCATAGTTAGTTGTTTACGCGTTGTATGTCGGGCCATATTGCATGAAACAACGGGATGATCTTTGATTCAATAAGTTCTTTGTGATAGTGTGACCTTGATATTAAAATCTATATTACTATCTACATAAGATAGATGCTCTACGCAATATCAGCTGTAATCTTAATGCGTCCAAGCCACGTACAGTACGTATTCACGGATCGGGCGATCTAATCTACACATTTTCAAGACAAAATAATCGTGTTTCCACCCAAGATAATCCGACCACGTAGGTACGTAGGTAGGGTACATAATTACGTGAGGCAATACCACCCATCCCTGTCCTTATAAAGTGGAGATTGTGACTCAGCTATCTGGCTTCATCCAGTCTATATTAATCTTTTTGCTTCGGGCGCAGGTTATATCATGACTTTATTCGACAATTGAAATAGAATAATTGAAACACCTAGTTATTTCTACTTGTGTAAATAATTTCGTCAGTTTTATTGCAGGAAATTGAATTTAGTATTCAAATAATATAGATATATTGTATACAAGAATAATAACTGTTTTCTTATAGGGTTCTTCCTCTCCGGAATAAATCGCTTGTAATATAACGTTACGGATTCAAGAATTGGATGGCAGGAACTGGATGCGAGAAGCCGAAAATCGATCTCAGTGGCGTGCACTTGGAGAGGCCTATGTCCAGCAGTGGACTGCGATAGGCTGATGATGATGATGATGATTCAAGAATTACATGAGGTAATTATGAGAACCAAGCACAAAAGTTATATAGTAAGTATAATAAATAATAAGTTACAATACATTCGAACACTTTCAGCGAGCAATTTTTATAATTTTTTTCAAAATGTAAGAGTTGAATTATTCATGATTTCCGAAAAACTTTTTATTGGTACCATTAACCGTTAATGTTTTTGAAGGGCACCAGTTTCGTTCCTATGTAAGTAATTCAAAGCGCTACCTGTTTATTAATAAAGTCTCGTCGTGAACTTGTTAATTTCATTTGACTCCGTTTTAGGGTTGAAACTATCAGGCTTAGTACATACTAAAGTAGACATTGTATTTTCCTCGGCATTATACAGTTTTAGCTTAACTTGAAACACATCTTTACGGTCGTTGTAACATTTTATGGGCGTCGATTTCACTTGTCAATTGTGTAATAAACTTCCGTCTTGTGCGTTCCGCTCCTATTTGATTTAAGCTCACTCCCAACGAAATTGTCTTCAACTTATTTATTTTATTGCTTCATGCTTAAAATAGTACTTTGAAGCGGGCCTTCACATTTCGCGGCAAATGTATGCATATGAATGATAATTATGTACATGAAATGTTGAGAATCTCCCTATAATTTTGAATTGTTACATGTTCTTTTAACTCTCGGCGGGATGATTACCATTTCAAATGCGAACACTGCAGTGATATAAACGAAATAATGTTGTTTACTCTGCGAGAGCGACATGGCAACACATGACGTATAATATACTTAGTACAAATGTAACTAATAAACAAGACAGATAACATTTACCGAAGCCTATCTGCCGGCAAATGGCAGAAGTTGGTCAACTTTTAGGGCAAGACTAAATATGTTCGTCTTAAGTTTCTTTTTAGAATCTATTAGACAGCGAAGTTATAATATCGGATCTGGAGGCAGAGCGTCGTTTACTATCACTTAACTCATTTTTATATTCGCCATTTTGGCTTGTTCGCTGTCCCAGATTCGCTATGAATACAGAGTGGAGCCACCCATAATACGATACATGGCCTACTTTGAGAGGGATTCTCGGAGCCACGCTAGTTGTTTACATTGAACTTACGTGTCTCGTGCGTTTGTACCGTCGCTCGCCTCTCATATTTGTGTTTTTCAGTCAAGCGGCGATTGACACATAAGTAATAACTTAATACTCAAAATTGTTTGTAGTCAAAAATCAAATCATTTTAATTGTGGAAGTGTAACGCCACATTCAGTTTAACAGTCATTACCTCTCAAAATCGTTTTCTTTTATAGGGAAAGCCTTCCCGGCTCTATATATTATCATATATGTTATATAAAATACTATATACATTTTCCAGATATTTAAAAAATAATAAAGGTTCTACCATTGATACATTTTGCGACGCATTTACGTTAGAATGTCGAGTTTAAATGTTGCCTACCGGTTAACCGCATGCCAGTAACCAGTTTCCTGCTTCCCTTACTTATAGCGAGGCTCGACGGCCTACTGTGTGCGTAATGTATAGCTGACACTGAACCGGGGAACTGAATGAGACGACGACTCATTTTTGTGAAAGCTTTTTGAAAATGCTTATTTCATGTTGACGTGGATGTAATTAAGCTGTATTCCGCGTGTCTTGTTGGCTGTGTATAAGAGTGTACTTTATGGAAGGTGTTAATTAGGCTACAATTTAGCTCAGGATAAGATAAGGTAATCAAGGTAGGTCCGTAAGAGCCTACATCAAGTTGATGTCATAATAATCGTTAATATTGAGAATGGTTGTAAAGCAGGGCATAGTGGCATGACCCCTTTAAATCCTTATAGTTTATAGGTGCACTATATTGAATAGTGAATATCTGGGCACGGGGAGCAGTGAGCGACCGCAAGCAGAGCAATAAGGCGCGTGAAGCGGTCGGGCCTTGTCTTAATTGTCAATAACCGTGAGTCCCGGCGCGCCCCAGCCCGCTCCCGCCGAATAATTAACGAACTTCCGCGATTTTCGAGTTTGTAAATTGCCTCATGGTCTCGTCGACCCGCGTCCTGGTTTGCTGATATAAATTATGTGCGCAGAAAATTAATCTTAGTGATTTAAGAACACCCTTTATTCTCAGGCTTCCATTTAAATCTTATTCTTACGAAGTTCTCTAATGGCAAGTTTGTGCATTACGGAAAGTGCCTTTCCGTTATGATATAGTTGACGTTGCTACAGACTAATATTCAGATTAAGGAAACCAGTATTATTGTGAAACGAAGTCGACAGTTATCGGTAATGTGCTTCTTACTGATTTTCCTTTGAGGTTTCGAAATAAAATTCCTGAAAAAAGGTCACAGGGCACGATATTCCGTATTCTATTTTAAGTTCACCCGCTGTTACTGCGGAGCCTTTCAATAAATCCGTTACTTTATGGTAGTCGATATAATAGTCAATAGCTTGAGACTATATTGTATTAAATTAGAGAGGCATGATGTCTACACATGACGTAACTTTAATACTGAGCGCGAGAGTCTACGAGGAATTGTGGGATCAGGCACGAGTGCGGGCATAAACAGAGAATTTACAAGCCCACGCCTTTCATTAAAATGTAAACAAGCTTCCATATAATTCGTGGTACGTAAATACATCAGCGGGAATCACAAGGGCGGGGTGCACACAACCTAACTGCGGGAATGTTTTATGGTCAACATTAACCGCAATACGGTTGACCCTGAGAGCTCATCTTCCCGACGCTAAATGTGAATATTTCCCCAATAAACAATGTTACACGTTCTGATTTTTGATTACCTACCAATGTTTTGTCATGGACCACAAATTATGGCACAATAATTTTACAGCAGTATTAAAATTATAAGTTGCTGTGAGCATTTTGTAATAAACTAGTTACACCTCGTGGTTTTACTGCGTGCCGAGAATAATACTTACCCGGATAAATATTATATAACCTGTGTTACTCACAAATAATTATGTAGCATTCTAATGATGAAAGACTTTAAAAAAGGTTTCAGTAATTTTTCAATAGAATAAATAAAAAAGACGAGTTATATATTTGAGCAATATATGTATTTCGTTTCTATGTAGTGGTTGTTTTGCTTTAAAACAACAAGAATAGGTAAATAATTCTGATTTATGTTCTCAGGCACTTCATAATTGGATACCTGAAAAGGTTCTAACCGTTTGTTTCTATGTTATTATTAAATTACAACATTCTATATCGTCCAGAACTCGGCTACACAAACAATTTGTGCGAAAATTAAAGCAAAAATAACAATTATTTTTGTTAGTGGATAGAGTGGTGAGCGCTCAATTTTTATATCGATAATTTTACCATCCAGCACTCCCGTGTTTATATCGATGTTTTGTATTAAATATATTTAAGAACAACATAATAATTGTATAAAAAAGAAGTAATGACGAAACGAATGAAATCTTGAGTTACACGGTAAGCATGCTTGAGTTATCCTTGTTTTGTTTTAGCGTCACATACGTACGCCATTATTGAGAGCTAAAAGCGAATGATGTACATAAATAAATATAAGTATGGGCTGTCACTTAGTGAATTCTTATACTGATAAGCATTTAGAGTTGAAAGGTGAATACTTTTTTTCTTCTACATGTATTCCTTTTGCCAGTAGATAATGGTTTGCTGATTCCACTATAAGATATTAAGAGGCGGTAAACCACTTATCATCAGAACGGTCATCACTTTATTTATGAAGTTCACACGTAAGTAGAACCTCCACGTGAGAGGAGGCCTGTGCCCAGCAGTGGGACGATACAAAGGCTGTAACAGTAACACGTAAGTAGAACAACAATGGAACACTTGTATCTCGTATTTGTCTTACATAGTGCACCCACTACTTCCAACTCTGAAGTTTTTACTCTTCAAGTGATATAAGCGCAGTTGTAGGAAAACTGAGGAGAAAACTCGAATAACGTTTAATTTTCATTGAAAGTTACTTGTTTTGTCCGTTATGAAGGTTCAGAAACTTTTAATAAGATAAAAGTACCTGAAGCTAGTCTTGTAACAAAGGATATTAAGAGGTAGTTGTGTTTTGATGTCATAAATAATAATACTTGCCTGTTAATGTCTCGGTCTTGTAGCAAATACTCGTAGGTAGGTGTATTGTAGGGTGAAAATATTATTCACTACGCTTACTCAATTATCAAGTCAGTGTTTCAGGTTTGGGATTTAATTTCGACATGTTATGTTTTCCTTACTTGGAGATATTAAGTTCCAATAGAACCTAAACGATGTTATATTGTTAGATGTGATAGTAGAAGAATGTATAAGTAAACAGATACCTAAGATAGGTAGTATCTGTTTATACATTCTGTAAATCTATTTAATTAATATATTATGCTTAAAGTAACTAAACAGCCGGCCGATGGCCAAATTTATTTATTTTTAAAAACATCTTGATTTATTTTCATACTGATTTGTACTGGTACTTTAACAAGAGCTTCGAGATCGCTGTAGGTATTTATTAATTTAGATGATCTGAAACCGTTAATCTACTTTAGTTAGTGCATAGGATTGCGAGAGCTAATTGCCTTTAATAAGTAATCACATCGTGGTATAGCCAATAGCCGGTGATTATAGGTACTAGGTCATACTGCTTGATGATATAAGTATTAGAACAATTATAACACTGAATTATCACCTACATTTTTACAGTAATTCGTTGTAAAATAAAAACAATACTTATTTATTTATTTAAGACGCATCAACCCATCAAAAATATAATTATTGCTTGTCAATTAAAGGCACACACAGCAATTACAAGTTTACAATTCATATAAACAATAATATAAAATTATTTTCTTATAACTAAAATGTTCTTGTCTTCAATACTTTTATAAATAACTTAAATATGTTTAAGCTTTTGTGTGAAAGTGTGAAAATTGTGTGGAACGTAGAGCTTATTCGTCTTAATTGCGAACATCTTGAACTATGAGGGAGAAAGCTGATACTGTAATTATCTAAGTTAGCTGATGCTGTTTAAATAGTTCTTTGCTCTTTGCAGGACTTTCTAGAGTTTCATGTAGGTACGCTCTTATGCGAAGACTAGACATTTTCCCGCGGGTCTTCCCGCGTCTCGTGGGAACTACTGCCCGTACCGGGATAAAATATAACCTATGTTACTCAGGAAAAGTGTAGCTTTCCAACTGTGAAAGATTTTTTCAAATCGGTTCAGTAGTTTCGGACCCTTTAGGGTACAAACAAACAAACAAAAAATATTTTCTCATTATC
The DNA here is from genome assembly GCA_963856015.1 of Helicoverpa assulta. NCBI lineage: Eukaryota > Metazoa > Arthropoda > Insecta > Lepidoptera > Noctuidae > Helicoverpa > Helicoverpa assulta. The sequence goes on from CAWLCW010000008.1 coordinate 6,558,786, forward strand.
AGTATAGTTGAGCGAAAATATTATAAGCTACGTGACGTAAACAGCAAACCGTCCTGTGCCTCTTTACATAAACAGTGATAAACTATCTAAATCTTGTAGCAAGGACTTTCAGGGAATTTACATCTTACGGTCAATGACCCCAACCCTTCCACACCTTCGTATCTAAGCTCGCTAGTTCTTAATATTGAAATAGGACCACATTTTAGCAAAATTCGGTTTCAACATGACTTGTCCCGAAAAAGGGCGAACGTCCGGCCTACAAGCTTTTATGTGTCCTACCCTTTATAAGTTATAGAGCAATATAATCTCCTCTGAGTATTATTTTGTGAATGAACATAATAAATTAAACTATTCTTTTTAGTTTTTAGAGGTTTTTAATAAGTAGATATATACTTGTATTTCATGCAAGGTTTATCAACTATGGTTAAATTGCCTATATTACAGTTTTAGGCTACACGCTAATCCCAACTACAGCGGTTTCACACTAGCGGATTTTCCACTCGGTTTCTCTCTAGACCATTGTTTGTTGTAGTTCGTATACGCGCTACACCGAGCGTAGTCCCACGGAACAACTGAGCGATAAATCCACTAGTGTGTAAAGTTAGGTTATGTTCTAGGATACAATCGTAATGTCAATGCAAATATCAATCTGGTAACCAAATCCTGTAAATATTACCAGACCCTTAACATATAATAATAACGGTTTAAGTACGAAGTTCATTAACATGTTCATTAAATGCCTCATAGAGTGACAGAATGTGACTCAGTTTATAAGACGTATGACGTCACAACGAAACCGTTCTCAGCTGCGTGTTAAGGTTGTTGCACACATATCAATTTGGAAACGGATCTTGACTATATTGACGTATTGTCCCGAGGCGAGGCGATTACGTTATGATTCCGATTAGTGTGCGTTGCAGTAGGAAGTTCCATAAAAGCGATATAGACCGGCTCGTGTTGATACAGTGATCCTCAAGTTAATATGTGTGCTACGACCCTTACCGTGAAATATGCCTCGTCCGGTTGACCGAGATAATACGGAATTTTACAACGTCATATTTCACTTTTCTCTTTATTAAATTATTCATTATACATTAGTTATATGAAAATAATACCCTTGTAGCTTGTAATAAAATCTCCGTGGCTAGTTAAAATGGCTCCTGAAATTGAGGTTTACTGAATGGCTATTATTTTATCCACTTCAGAGCTACGAATCTAGGTCGGTATCATATTTTTATGTCATTTTAAAACAATGAGTAACTAATTCTCTTTTATAAATTGAAACGATTTTTTGATAGCTACTCAGGTTTGTAGCACATAGCAGTATATTATTTTACCATCACCATTTTTGACGTGCTTAGTAAATTGTTTCGAAATATATGTTTTAATGTTATTGATTCAATTTTCTGAAAAGATGATCATATAATGAATAAGAGGATTTATCGTATAAGTGAATAGATATGAGAACAAACTATGGCAAAAAAATGCTCACATTTGAAGGAGCACAGCTTTATAATAAAATACCTTCACGCATAAGAAACCTGCACTCATTCAACGCATTCAAAACTCAGCTTTACAAATATTTACTTCTAAATCAAATACCCGAAAAATGAATGTGTTGGATGGGACTTGTTTATTGTCGTGTTTTGTCCAGATGTTGTCGAACCTAACCTTACCTACCTATGTTGTTATGTTCTCAAGTAAGTGACATGTATGTTATTATTGAGAATAGAGATTCTTTAAACCTAATAGACAGCATCCAATGATCCTCCATTAAAACATTAAACAATCAAAAAGCAAATTACTGTTTGTAACAAGATTATTTTAATTTAATAGAAAGCAATTAAGAACTAATACTTGAACCCTTTACAAATTTGATTAACGATAAACTAATAATTATTATAAATGAATGGGTTTATCGAAGGTAGTGTTTCATGTAGTCACGTTTATATAATCTGTGTAACGTATTACATCGATACGTAAGTAGATTATCATTAATCACGAGATGAAGGTCTCAGTTATTGCTGGAGAAATAGCTGGGTTACTTCAACTATTAACAGATGTAATTGAATAAGGACAATTAGTTCTCAGAAATATGCCCCGTAATGATAACGTGTACTTGTTGCTCATATATACAATATTAGTGCTAATTAATATTATGTTAGGCTTGTTCGCTGATGGATTATACACAGGTGAATTTTGATCTATGAATGTTTTGTAACTTGATTCAATTGTTATGGTCTCTAGCAGTAATAAAAAGTATTAAAGTTTATGTATGATTCAGTTACTGTCTCAATTATATGATTTAAAGCTGGTGTAGGCATTTCAACTCAAGAAGATGTTTCTCATACGTACAATTTATCTGGAGGAATTACAATTTACTCCGTCTACAAAATGTATTAAAGAAAAGTCAGCCAAAGCTAAAAGCATAAATTAACCCCGAAATATCTGTTACGCAAATGTTTGTATACTTGTTGGGTTGTTTGTCTTTGTAGACGCAGTAATTTGTTAGGAAGACAATCAAGGCACGTATTGGGTATCGCGTCGTTCAATCCGACCATATATTTTTTTCTTCAAAGTATTTTGGGTAAGGCACTATTATATCTGGATCCGCATTGTGTGATTGACCCGCATAGTGCCGGGTCCCACTAGACACTGATAACGCAATAATGAGGGTCTGTTTCGCAGTCCACTGACTCTATGACGCGAGTTATAACTAGTCCATTGTGCTCAAGGGTCCTTCTGTATCGGGTGACGTTGAAAAGAATTCCAAATATTTCTATGTTGTTCACGTGACTGCGAAGAGTTTGTTAAATTGTCTCGGATTTATTCTAGTAGGTTCATCCTCATCCCTAAGGGTGCGTCCACATCTGGGGTTTGCGAGCTGTCCGCCAACTGCGCGCGTGCATTTTTGTTCGAGCCTTGCATGAGATTGCGCTAAAGAGGCGCACCAAACCATTGTCGTGACTGCACGCGCGCAGCTTACAAACGTATTCGCGGCACATTCGCCAGATGTGGACGCACCCTAATAGTTGAGAGTCCAGTGCGGAGTATGCAGTAAGTCGCCTAGTGTTCAGTGGGACGTGTAGCCTCGCGATAGAAACTGTGTCGGCAGTGCAGTGCGGACTTGGACCAATTTGTAGTATGAACTTTATATTTGCGTTACTACACAAGTACAGTAACAAGAAACTTCAGGAGCTAGTTTCTCACATGAAATGCCAATTATGTTTAATAGTACTTGAATAAATGTTATTAGCTTAGTTATATAATAGACGAGTGTCTGCATAACAATTATTTACAGATTTGGATGCGAGCTTTCTGCACATTTTATTAACATACAACCATATTATAATACAGATAAAGAGACATATTATAATACAGAACATTTAATTATGTGAAAACTAATTAGAGTTCAACGAATGCTTCCATTTATAAATACATATGTATGTACTTTCTGTGGTGTTTACATTATAAACTCGTAAGCTGGGAAGGTTGCTGCGCACCTTTTTCTTCGTTGCAAAAACACACAGGAAGTGGTGAAGGGTTGCGTTTTGGGTTCCTATTTGTAACTCTAACAGATGAAAAGTGCTGATTTTCAGCTTAATTACAGTGAGTTATGCATTTTGAGGTCGAAGTTTAGCTTAATGTGTTGTCATAATTAAATGCTTTATTTAGCAATCTTGAAGTGTGGCTAGATGGAATAATTCAGACCTAAGTTGATGTATCTTATAATTTACGACCCGCTCCGGCTACGCACGGGATATCAGTATTTCCCCACTATTTAATGTATGTTATTATACATATAAACCTTCCTCTTTAATCACTGTATCTATTAAAAAAAACACATGAACGTCGATTGCGTAGTTTTGAAGATTTAAGCGTACAAAGGGACATAGGGACAGAAAAAGCGACTTTGTTTTATACTATGTAGTGATACAGAAGTGAGGCTACTGTATGCCAATATATATATGTAGATTTATATAGTTTATTTTTTATGAAATGCATAAACCATTTATAAAAATGTAAAGCTTGTTACTACTGAACAACAAAGAATCATACGTTTGAATTGAGTGAAATGGGTTATTTATTAAACTGGGAGTGGCATAAATACATATTGACAAGTATAAATAAACCAATGAACGTATAGAAAGAACGTAATATAATAGTATGTATGGCTGTATGTATATATTTTACCACGAGTTTCGTACACGTAAAACTTTAGCGAGAAATTGTAATTTATGTACGAAATGTGGTTCTGATATAACTTTTCATTCGGTAGTTATTTATTAACGCTCGGATTCAGCGAGCTATCTCTCTTGTGCTAACCGTACGTATCTATGTTTAGTATCATTACTGTTGAAAGTGATATTATTCGAAGCAGAGCGCGACATTTATACGCTTGAGTCTGATATCATCCTGTCAGGTGTAACTTCAGTACTTGCTAGTTTATGCAATGTTTATTCTGTAGTGAGTTATTTCAGTATCAACTACATGATCTCATAATGTAGAACTAACAGTGATTTTAACATTTATATAAGCCCAAATCGGTGCAATAAACATCTAAGAAAGCAGGCCATTTAATTCCAATGTATACCCCTGTCCACTTCACACTATTTGGTAATAGTTTAATTAGTTTTATAGAAGCTAACAAAATTCTTCGTAACGTCTTCTAAATTAACTCACTCGGCAAATTGTTTTACACACTTGTCGACCCTTGTCAGGCAACAATAAACTGTATCTACTCGTAAGTTTCATTTGGTATCGACACACTGAAACGGACGACCTCGAATACATCACGCAGAATTGCTTCCTTCACGATTACCTGCCTAAATGGAATTGATTTCGTAATTCGTATTACCGGCTGTACCCACTGTGTTATTGTTTCAGATTTATGAGGATAAAGGGATTGCCGGTGGTTTTCACTTACATATTTCAATGCTCATGTTTGTGAACTCAATATGTTTGCCTTGTTCGATTTTGGTACTCAATATGTTTTGAGGAAATTGTTAACATTCTTCATGTGACGCGACTTTTTCTGTCTGATCTAAATAATGATAATATACCGATGTTCATTTGTAAAATATACTCAAAATTGTTATAAAATACATGATCGTAGCTTAAATCAAATATATAGCAATGTTATACATAATAATGGATAATTGGCTACGCTAACTCATAATATCAGGCTACGCAGTCGTAGCATCCGCTACGGCGTAGCAAAAATAGACGCCATCAGTGACTAACTAAACATAATTATAATAAATAATAATATTAGCATCAGCTTTGTTGGTCCATCGCCGCCGGCAATATTGGCATTATCGGCGGCGGCTCATCAAAGTCACTCTAATGATTGAACTCAATTACAAAGGCTAAAATAACCCTTTTAAATTATACCTTAACTTCGTTAAAGTCAGCATGTTCAAAGTATAACAAATAATTCCAATTGACCTGAGCGGCTTTCAACATTTAAAATATCGAAACAGCTTTGCAACGTTAATTCATAAAGAAACAACAGAAATCGGAATAAATGTTGTAAAGTTGGTTTAATTGTAAATAAGGGGCCGCTTAACACTGTTAACAGATTGTTAATATTACAGGGTATTTAAATAGCAGCATAGTAAATATTAAGCTTCCATTTGGATGTTATGATAAATACGTTTCGAGCGCTGCACAAAGAGGTATTTATGTTTAAATTCGCGTGTGGTTTGGCCTGAGTCGGTTAATCTGGTGCGGCTTAGTGCCTGTACTCGCTGTGACTCACTATAAATTATTGTCTTTGTGCCTTACTTGTATGAGAGAGGATAAACTTACTACTTTCGCCTTTTGTGAGCCCCTCGGAGCTGGAGTGGCTAATAATACCACTATTTTAGAGAACTCACTCTGTTAAGTACGCAGTAATGTGTCCGTCTACTGTTTGCTTACATGTAAAAATATTTTTATTTTTTAGTCTTTGTTTGTGGCTCACAATTTACAGTATCAAAAAAGCGAATAGAGATAATTAAGTTGAATGTTTGTCTAAACCTTTTTCGTTCTTTCATTGTTACCCACATAATAAAGCGTATAAGTTGAAAGTCTATAAAGGATGAGTAGGAAAGCCGTAAAATCTGTCTTTATCTTGCGAACAAAGGCCCAAGTGGGTCGGTAGTAGCTAGTTACAAACAGTTAACTTGAGCAGTTTAACGTGATCTAATATTTACCACCTTAGACTCATAAGAGCGAATGGCAGGAGTTCGCAATGTTATCATGATTAATTCATGTAGTAAAGCCTCAGCAAGTCGCTGCCGGACGGTTTAACTGTTTGAATTGTTCGTGAGGTAGCATCGCCACAGAGTGATGTACGATCTGGTTGAGACTCCAAATTCGTCAAGACTAAAGTACACGCCACTTAGGAAATATGAGAAGGCCATAACTCCAGTAAATGAAGGACGGCCGGTTGAGAACGACCTCCTACGCCGGAAACGTAATGGAAGTGACAAGGGTTCCTCAAAATGATGGAAGAAATTGTGACGGTTTAGCTGAAGAGGTGCGTTTTATGAGTTCCCACTGAAGATATGTATCAGTCGGTCCACATCGACGTCTCCAATGTTTATATCCATCAAAATGAGCTAGAGTCGAGCGATCACAATCGCTTCGAATCTCGCTTCTACATAAGTTATCTTTACGACTCATCTGAGCTTGCTCAAGATTTTAGGTGCGTGACACTTACTTAACCGTCGTGAACATACATAACGTGGGTAAGATATATATCAACATATTGTATGCAGTATACACAAGAAAGAAAGTGTGTATCACAAAAATATTACCATTTACATATTTATTTGCTTTTTTAGATAACACTCTTGGTAGTTTTTTCTCATTTATTAGAAAGAAAACACTTTCGCGCATAATTTAAAGTCTAAGCTTTTTTTAAACTTTAAATTCCGATACTCAGGTTACTTTATGCAATTAATAAACCTAACTCGGAGCGGGGGAAATGGATTTCCAGTACTTTGTATTACGTCGCTACGGAATAAATACCTCCTCACAAGTACTGCAGTCCACGAAAAGTAATTTTATTTCCTTGTGTTCAACCCGTTAATCCTATAGCCGTAGTTTGTGTCTACGCCTAAGGGAAGGAATAAATGAGCCCATTGTCCCAGACTCGAGCCCAACCCATTTAAAGATAGACAATACCCATTGTCGTACAGTCAAATAATCCTAAATTTGTTGGGATGTCTTTCTCCGCTTCAAAGTTTTCAGACAAACCGAGAAACCGAGCAATTGACGATTCTACGCACATTCTGACGCAGTTTATGATTTGTTGATTGAAGAAATTAATGTTAATGAAGCGGTTATTAAATAATTTGATTCCTTGTAATTGTGTGTATTCTCGGATAAACAGTTGATGGACAAAAAGTTATGATTTTGACTAAATAAACTGAAGAAACTTACCGGAAATTTATGTTAATTACTATATACATTATACACCCATAGAGCAAGCGAAAATTCTTAGACATGTTAAGTAAGTTAACATGAATTATAGACCGGAGGGGTTAACGGCTAAAGGTTAACTGCACTTTCTCAGAACATCTTGAAGGAATTACCTACTTCAAAACAAGGGCAAGTGTGTTGAATAACTATAAGTACTATCTATTTATTATATTTTCTATTATGATTTTATTCTTAATATAAACGCAGGTAAATGTACCTTCAACTGATATGACCTAAATGGCTCATCAAATAATGACATAAAAAGCGAGAATTGTGTGAGATCGTTGTGACACTATGAACTAACACGTAAAGACGATTTTATAGCGCAGCTGAAACTGCGCTCGTAAACTTGAAAAGACGCTCACTACACGACGCCTAAGTGAATGTTTGGGGGTCAAATCTCGCTCAAAGTACTAAACTTTAACTCTCAGTTAATAATATGAGTGCTGTTACATCTGAATTTTAGATGAGTAGCTTGTATTAAAAATTCGTTTCAGTGACAAAGAAAAAATACAGAACAAATAGGTAGGACAAAAGTTTTACGTGCGTCTTCAGGCCGACGACGCTCTCATTTCTGAAAGTAAGCAGCAGATTGGACGTCAACTTTTCCTCTTTTTCCTCCCGTGACAGACAGTAGGTATACACAAAGAACTCGCATCTTTCGATGAACAGAACTTTAGCCATCTACCTTGGAGCTTCAATATTAAAATTTTACTTACGTTGATAAAGCCAGAGGCGAAGTAGCCCAGACTAATATGGCGGTTACTTGCAATTTATTACACGATTTGCTAACTTTATCTGGAATACATGAATCCGGCTAATGTGATTGGACTGGCAGTTGCACTGATCTGAAAGGATATTGTAGTAGTAGCACACTATGCGCTGTTAATTGATTACTCCGCCTGTAGTTATTTGTGGAGTTGCCAACGTAGGTACATCTTTATACATAAATGTATTTACACAGATGTTCGGTAAACAGTTATTTGCTGATAGGCGTCGGTGAACTGTGAGGTTCTATAATAAGATAAAATTACACCCTTCGCTGAATTGCCAATAAAATGGAGATGAAATGTACTAGTGCTGTTCATTTTGCGACAATTTGATCACGGGCGGTCATTTACCATAATGGATTGCGCCAATTTTCAACACTGTTAAATTTTAATGGTAGTATTATTACTCGAATTTGTGATATTGCATTCATTTCGCATTAATGGTAAGTATACAGTCGTTATAACCACTTGTAGAAGTAGAAAAGCGAGATATTTTATCCCAAAATGGAAAATGTAACTAGGTATGTCCACACACCAATGCTATGTGCATTTGGAAGGTTAAGCTGAGGCTGTTGATCAATAAAGCAAGCCGATCAATAAATAAGTCTTAATAAAATTATAAAATCTTATTGGTGCTTCAAGCTATATTGATTGATTTTATACATCTTTGCCCACTTGCAATGTGCTTTGAAGATATGTGATTCAACTTAATAATTTAAATAAAATTATCTATAAAATATAACATATCGCGCATAAACCATAAACATTATAAAAATGTTGTGCAAAATACCTAAAACTGATGTCAACAGAAACTTCAGGTAAAAGTAACATAAAAATCTGTAAACATGACAACAATGCTCTCTGCAGGATTACGCTCTATCCTTGGGCGACGACGACAAATTATTGACAAGTGAATTTTGTAGGAAGTGGGAGACGCAAACCCATCGGCGGGCGGCGCGGCGCGAGGTCTCGAGGCGTTCGAGGCGAGGCGCGTGCACCGGCATAAGCCCGAGGCGCAAGTCGCGCCACACATCGCCTCTCGCTGACACTCGACACGATGTCTACGTGACCGCGCAGACAGCTGCACTAATCTCATTCCCGAGATGTGTAAGAGCCGTGCTAAATACGGTTATAGTTTCGAATACGACCTACATTTTGCTAAAACATTGATTTTTATTCCACAGTCCCAACTTCTCTTTCAAGAAAATGAAATCGCATTCCATGTAAGGTTACATGTAAGGTCACCAATATTATACGGAAGTTACGAGATCGTTTTATTTCTAACAACTAAATAAGGCTTCAAATACTGAAGTTGTAAAAGGCCTATAAAATATTTTTTTTGGTAAACGAGTTTTGCTCCTGGTCACGTTCGAAAACACACTAATGCACGAGTTGAACTTTTTCAGTGCCCCTTTATCGATGACAAAAAGACCAGCCAAAGTGGGAAATAAATGGTGTCGGAATGTCGAGGCGTGCTGTTTTTGTATTCAAACTTCGTCACTAAATCAAGAACTACTTTCTGAACGGCCAAGTTCAAGACATGTGAGATACGATTAGATATACTATGCTTAATACGTAACGTTCACCGCAATACGCAATAAAATGTTTTATTCCAAAGGTATCAAATATTTGAGCAGACGCCGCAGTATTTATTAAGTTCAGGCCTTTCGCAAGTCAGACGCCGCTTCCGGATGATGAATGATAAATGTACAATCATATTCTGTATGGAGGATTGAGCCCTTATTTGTGTTGACGAGCTACTAATATAAAATGTACATATTCGCAGATACAATGTTGAGATTCGTATGTGTTTATCTTCCCAGATGCCTTCAAACCCGTTCCGTCTTCCTTGCTTTGACATCAGCGTGGAATTGTTCCCACAGATCAAACTGCTTTTGTACTAAAGAAGCAATATTTACCTTGTTAACTAAAGTTTCGACAGTAAGTTACAAGTAACGGCGTGCCAAGTTTAAGTTAACCGACTACAATGAATTAGGTTACCCGTTATTGAGTTACTTTGTGCAAATGGTAATTATAAGTTACGTAAGGCAAAGCTAGATTTGAGGGAAAACTTTGTGTACATTTGTTTGGATACCTAAAATGGAATAAAATAAATTAAATGATAGGTATGTAAGTTGTATTAACTCATAGCTTATAACACTTTAGCAGACATTTTTTTAAAAATTCTCGTGTTTAATAAGAATAGACTAAGTATTAAGTACAAAATTATAGTTTTCTTTAAAAACTCCCTACCATAACCTTATACACGGCTTGTTTTTCTAATAGAATCATGCTCCTAAATACATACATTTGTTGAATAGAGATCCTTCTAGAATCCCACACCGCGCCCGCGCCCTTTCAGCGTTCGACGAACCGGTCTTAAAAATCGCGCCTGATGCGATCACACACTTTACGATCCGACGCCACCCGCACCTGATCGAACAATGTCATTTCATGTCTGTGACAGTATAAAAAATGTGATGACTCAACTGAAATGTCTATACGACCTCTCCCTGATTTATAGCAAAAGAAATTAAGAGGATCATGTATTTTTTGAAGTGTTAAATATTTTAAATGTAACATTATTTAACGTTAGTAGGTAGGTACTTTAGGTTCTAAAAATAAACGAGCCCTAATTTAATATTTGGATTACTCTATTATGAGTCTACTCAGCGTATAACTGTCAAAATATATAAATGAAAGATTACATTAATTATGATTAAAACAATATAATCCACTACGTTAAATACAAGCTTAAATTCAGAGCTTAATGTTTCTGTGGGTGAACTAGAAGGAGACTGAAAGATATTATCTCACCGCCCGCGCCAGTGAGAAGCTACATTCCCAAAACTGATGAAAATGGAAATGCCTGATTCTCCTTGTAAGAAACTATGACCGATAAGTTCGATCATTGGTTTATTAAGAAACTGTGCGTCGAAAATTTGGCTTTAAAGCGTTAGAAGCATTATGTTCATGAAACATTATTATTCTATTACTGGAACTCCTTTGATACAGGAAAATAATAGCAATATCTAGTGAAATTATCATATTCACATAAAAGAAAGGCATTTTTAATTAAGCGTACACCTCGTTCCCAGTGCCTTATTGGAATTAAAAGACGAGACCATTCGATTCAAAGGGAATCCCTATATCTGAGAGCTTTGTGCAATCACCTCAAATGACTTTTATACAAAGAATTTTATCATCGAATGAGAAAGAAAAAAGAGTTTGAATATTAATATGAGAGGTGTCGGAATTTAATATTTGACGCAGGACAAGAAAACAAGGAAGGAATTCCGTTCCTGAGTTTTGAGTATTTTTATGAATTGTATTTGGGTACCTACTGAGGCGGGTGAGGTGCTTCTTTATGGGCACCAAGATAACAAGTTGACGATATGACGGCACATTACGTTAATAGCCTTCTAACTTGCTTATTACCCCATATGTTCATTTTATCTCCCGATAAGCTAAGTATCTTAAATGACTGGTAACAAAATATCTTGCTATTAACAGCCGACTGAAATGTTCCTGTTGTTGTAAAGAACATACATTTAGAGTAAAAACACGTTATTTATACTTTTGCGCCCTACAATGAAGATAATAAATATAGAAGTTGTAAGTTGTTAAGAGCGTTATTGTGGCTCTCACACAACAGGTGAGGCTATTATTTACTCTAGTATCTACTCACCGCAAGTAACCTTTTACGTGGCCACCATTCGTTCTTATTACACCTAGCCACACGTTTGGCCGTCCGCGCGAACTTTAAAATTCTATTCGAGTATAAGTTCGAAAACAAAACACAACTTCGTTGATGTGAAACAGAGAGAATGTGTCGTGAAGTTGGCGAGTTGTTCCTTTACAATGTAAGATATCATATTAATTCCACGTTTTCAACTTTGCTAAGAATGTAAACAGTACTGGGACTGCGACAACAAACCATTAGTGTGGTCGTTTCTCATCGCAAAGTGCGGAGGACATTAACTAGGTAGGTCTGAGTGGCGATGTTGGCGCGTCTCAACCAAATCGCTCGCTCTCTAATTTACGTTCCAACTTTGGTGACACGTGTGTTCTATTGATTTGGTCTACTCGTGGGTAGAAGCCCTGTTAAGTGCTTTGCTTTTGATTGTCATCCAATTTTGGACGTGATCTAGCTTAGTTTGGAGATAAATTGTATTTCATTCAGCGATGGATCACTGAAACGTTGACATAAAATTGCTATAAAGACCTATTCCTTCCCACACATCAGTGCCGTCTCAGGAACGGAACAGGACTACTCTAAAATATTTTTGAATGCATTTGATTTACTTACTTACGCAGTTAGTTGCTAACACTTTCTTTATCCAATTGTCACCATGGAATCTGTAACAAAATAACAATTTTAGGAAACTTTTAACATAAACATGTGAAGTGAGTGTACTAACTTGTAATACTTTATTTGTATCTTATTTTGATGTTGAAGTATCTAGATTATAAATATCGCGAAGTTCTTGGAAAGAAATATCGTTTTAAGTCGTTCCAAGAACACTGAGTGGTTGACATATTTTGGTTCCGGTAGGCACGCTAGCTGTTTATATGAATATTCTTTTATTACTATATCTTGGCAAGTTATTTTATGCTGTGTTACCAAATAACTCTTGAACTACATAAGCTTTTGCATCAAATGTATTTTATTTAGTACAAATATTTTAACAGCTCTACTTGTTAACTTATCATCACATATCCATAGGTCACACTTATCTATCAACTGTGATTGGGATAGGGTTGTCAATTTCAATCTATTTGAAATCAGACTCAACATTTAGTATACTTTAACAACATTCACATATATACTGTTTTAATTAATTTATAAAATCATTAGCCTAAGTCATTTCACAGGCTAAACTGTGTATGTAATTTTGTTCTTGCGTGAATGGTGACAAACGAGATTTTTTTCGTCTTTACAGGTACCTTATATTAGTAAAGATAGTAAGGATTTTCAACAGAATAGGGATAATTTAGGATAATACTAATAGGATATCAACTAGGGGGAATCATGTTTTGTCTATCGCCCGAAGATCCGGAAAATATCAGCACAAACTTTATAAGGTAAACTACGTAAATACGGTGAGGCTTTACCAGATATAATTTTGGGCCAAGGCTAAGCCATTTACCATTATGATATGGCAGTGTTGCCAGGGCGTTGGGTATATTTTATGTTATTTAAAATTAATCATAACTGGCCAGTACACTAAGGCTCGAGTTCATCGAAAACAGAAACGTGCGTTTTTCTTAAAATAACTGTTAATTATAAATTCGTTCTATTTTTAAAGTAAGAGGTATCTTATTCTTAAACTAGCTTCTGCCCGCGACTTCGTACGCGGATCCTGTCCCTTATGCCAGCGACTACGGGGTCAGCAAAATCAATGGTCTGAATCGTCTCATATTGAATTTTAAGGGCCCGTTGACGGGAAAAAAACGGAATACGCATAACCATTAGAAACCTTCCATATATTTAATTTTTTGTACGTCAACGGCAAAAGCACAGATTCTAATTAGTCTAAGTTGTGTGTGGCAAATATTGCACGTATTATTACGTAAAAAAACATTAAATGTAGTGGTGACCTAGTGGAAGTCGTTTTGGTTTAGTGGGTAGAGAACCGATCTCTCAAGTATGACTTTGATTCCAGGTCTGGCAAGTACCTGCCAATGCAACTTTTCTAAATTCGTATGTGCTTTCTATGTATATTTTGGATACCAATAGGGGACGTTAAACTGTAGGTTCCGGCTGTCATTGAACATTCTTGGCAGTCGTTATGAGTAGTCAGAAGCCAGTAAGTCTGACCAGTTTTACCAAGGGGTGTTGGGTTGAGCGGGTAACCGGTTGTAAAACACTGGTACTCAGTTGCATCGTGACTGGAAGTCGATCCTAACATAATTGGGACAAAGGCTCTTGAGATAATAACGACAATAATAATGAGATATAAGCCCCGCAGGACATCTGAGGCTGATGACGGGGAGTAGCAACCCCGCGGAGCTATATATACCGAGTGCTCCAGGGAGAATATACTGTCCCCCATCTCCGGCCGGCCGGAGTGAACCATGACGGGGTTAGGTCTCACGCCTCTGGCTTGCTTTCATTGGCCGTCCAGAGTGGAGTCGCTAGAGCAGGGTTAGTAGCCCTGCTCGGAGGGTAGGTGCCTCGTGGTAAGTGGCAAGTGGGCCGGTGATCTGCGTTTAAAGTCCACCGAGGTATCCTCACTTCAGCCGCTCATGTCCTTGTTGCCCTCTGGTTTCTATTCAGTGACTGATTCCCGGGGGCCCAGTAAGTGAGGTGGCGAGTCTCCACCTGCCATTTTTACATGTATAAATAATACATTGTCATCGGGAGGTGCCATAGTTCCCATAGTTTCCTATGTCCTAATCCACTAACATCCCATCACAATAGCCCAAGTAGTTTTCCTTCATAGTCAGCAATAGTTTATCACAGAACCGGGGACTGTCTTTTTTTTTTAACGACGTCTACCGGGGATTGTCTTTGGGTTCATTTCTATAGTGTATAAAGGGATAATCGTCGGTTTTGTGTCACCATGTCATTAAAGTTGATTCAGCGTGTTGGCTTCGGCCCCACGTTTGCCTCCCAAAAATTCGGGACTCTGTAGTCCCGAGGTCTGGAAGAGACATACATACAAAATAAAAATGAGATGTAAAATTTATACTAATAAGTGACTTAACACAAAATTCAAGCGTGGTGTATCTACGTTATTATTTGTATGTGAGAGAAAGAAAAGAAAAATACGTGTTCATTATTTTAGGGTTATCTATGTAAAAGGCGGACTAATTACTTTTGATTCACCATACCTATTTTGTAACATTCATTTCTATACATTTAAAGTAGTGGAGCTCTTGAAGTTTCACATCAGGTGTTCCAGATCTTCGATTTTTATACGTCAAT
Organism: Helicoverpa assulta; assembly: GCA_963856015.1. Lineage (NCBI taxonomy): Eukaryota > Metazoa > Arthropoda > Insecta > Lepidoptera > Noctuidae > Helicoverpa > Helicoverpa assulta. The sequence continues at coordinate 6,573,957 of CAWLCW010000008.1, forward strand.
AGAGAGTGCTTATCAGATTGAACAACTTTTACTAAAACGTCATACCTTTATATGCTGTAGTCTAGCTGGTCTCCTGGAATTCCACATCAGGTGTTTTAGATCTTCAATTTTTATAAGTCAGCAGAAAGTGCTTATCAGATTGATCAACTTTTGCTAAGACGTCATACCTGTATATGGTACAGAGTAGCTGGGCTCTTGGGGTTCCACATAAGGTGTTCCAGATCTTCAAATTTATTATCTCAGCAGAAAATGCTCATAACATGAAACAATTTTTGCTATGGCACCATTTTTGTATCTCTTATAGTTTTGTTTGTCTGTTGGAGTTCTGCATCAGGTCTTCAAGTTTCGAAGATAAATTATAGCCTATATGTTGACCCGGCTTAATACCAATACAACAAAGAAAAAATCATTGAAATCCGTTCAGTAGTTCGGAAGATTAGCGTGTACAAACAAACAGACATACAGACATACAGACATACAGACAAACAGACAGATTTTTTTTTTTGGATTTGTGTTCCATTACTGTTTCTAAACCCCACCCAATCATTATTTTTTTAATATATTCAATGTACAGACAGTTTTTTTACAGATTTATTATATGTATAGATATAGATATAGATGTTGGTAACAGAATTACAGCTCTAAGGTATTATACATGAAATTGAATGACAGTCTATCAGAATGTCTGTAAAATATCTAGGTCTGGTATTCGCGGCTGCCGTGCGTGACTTGCAATCAAACCAATTCTAAAACCTTGTCATTTAAATTTCGTACCATGCACGATACTGGAAATTAAATCTGTCGAGTTAAACCGAATGATTTTAATTTCAAATTGTTACATTAATCTAAAATGAAATTAGAATTTTGAAAATATTTTATTTTTATCAAGGTGTCCTCAATCAAATATTAGACTGCTGATTGAAAAAAAGCTTATTTTTAAGTTTCAGCATAAATTCTTATTATTCATGTAGAGGCCATAAATACAGCAACTACTTTTAAGCGTTAATAAAATTTTGTAAAGCTTTACTAAAATCTTAAATAATTAAAGAATGGTGCAAAATGATTTTTCGTAGATTTGATATATTTTTTATGACACAGAATCGAATATTATAAGATCGCCATATTATATTTGTTATAAAGTCAAAATTGCCAAAAGGCTAATAAAATAAACTTAGAGTATACCATTTACATTATAGAGGAACTAATTAAGTTTTTGGCCCCTCCGGCTACGGTAAGTTAGGTGTCGCGTTGGCAATGAATTACCCGCGGGACCAGAAAAACTGTGGGTATCGAAACGCCATCCAATCAACTAGGAGTACATTTAGCTACGGACTCAGAAATTAAATTGCTCCCCAGTGTGTATGTTTTAATTATGACTAATTAGTTAAGTACGGGTATAAATCGTAAGGTGCTTGAAGAGGTTTCAAAATGTAAGCTTTCTTTTATAAGACTAAGCTTGTTGTGCAGCAGGGTGTTAAATGTTGTTTTAATGAAGAAGATGGGGATAGAAAGCATTTCAGTTATGTATAACTACTATCAAGTATAAATATATGGGTATGAATATAATTACTTAAAATAAACATTAGATCTCTTGTTATAAAATAAGAACCTGCTGACTACATCAAATATAAAACACATTACATTTACAAAAGTCGGTATCAAATACAAAAGGAAGAAATAAAAAATAAAGTTAAACAAAAATTAATGGCAAGCGTAGAGATAAAATAGCGTTTCAATTTGGCATAATCCTCTATCAGTGCCCGTACTGTAGCAGGTTCCTCCAACAAATATGTTTGCATTTTATTTGTAGGAAATTAAGATTCGCGGCGAACCAACCCTGTGTGCATCGTTCAAGCCAGCACCCGTTACCTCAACAGCGGTGCAATTTCCATCCGCTGCAGATAAGCAGAGCAATATTTCACATTACATATGACGTTATTTCCCGAGATAAACTGTACTAACTTCTGTACATTCTGTTGCTGGTCATTGCGTACTTACAGTTCTTAGATCTGGGTGAAGATAGTGGTGAACTTGTTTTGTTTTTTTTTGCGAGCTTTTCTGGTTATCCTTTTTTGTGTTTCGTTTTTTATCTTTGTAGTTTTATAAAGCTGAAGTTTTAAGGTTTATTTATTTGTTTGCCAATTTCAGGACCTACTAGCTAAACCGATTTGAAATCTTTCAGTATTAGATAGATCATTTATCAAGGAAGGCTACTGGCTACTTTTTATCGGGTGTGCGGTGTAGTTCTCACGGGACGTAGTTGACACACCTGTCGGAAGCTAGTTCATAAACATTAAACATTATTCGCAAACTAAAGGAACAGAAAATTAAACTTATACGAATTCAAAATAAAAGACAAATCACAATCCGATTGATTAGGGCATGAGCCGGATAATCTACTTTTCGGAAATATGATTATTTATTATGAATCAACAGGATAATATTTTTAAATACCGGTAGATATAAAAGAACCGTTATCTTTTGCTCATTTAACGACAAAATCACAATAAAATTAAGTGCATATTACTGTGTTACACAGTCGTCATGACAGCAGAAGAAGGGGACGAAAGAATTTGACATTAAGTTGTCAGTTACCTTTGTAAGTAATGTCATGGACAGACTTGTCACCCCACACACACTATTTCCACGTAGAAATGTCGTCACTCCTCTCGCACGAGCGCTCCCCATACAAAAGACAATCGGCTAAGGTATCTGTTACGTGTCAGAGAGAAACAATAAAAACTGGAAATGATTCACTGTTGTCACTATACTTGAATTCGAGCGGAAAAGATTTCTGTACAGACTCCTTTGTTTGTTATGAAAAACAGTTGACTTTTTAAAACTTATTAGACTTACAGATACTGCTTTGTGATTTTGAAGAGATTTTCAAAGCAAGTCGTGAATCAGAGGAATTATTGATTTACTTCTAGCTTCCGTCCGCGGCTTCGCCCGCGTCAAGTTCGGTTATATCGCGTTTCGGTTATAATGTTAGTAGGAATTGCTGGCTTACTGTAACAAATGCAGACTGTTACAACGTCATGATTTACCTAGCATTATTATACATAATCTGTTAGGTACGCATGTTTCTTTTGTGTGAGGAAACTATGCACTTGGATAAAGAATCCTTCCTTATATCAAGCTAAGGCTTACGAGATTAACTTACACGAGGCAGGCTATTGCCGTATCCATGAGAATACGATAAAAACTGTGAAAGCAACAAGTTTATAATAAGTACATTCTTAGTACAAACTAGCTTCTGCCAGCGACTTCGTCCGCGTTAGATTCGGACTTTGTGCAAAGAGAGGAAGTAATAATAATCACCAGCCTATCCAATTATCTAAATCTATGCGTACCTAGCCTATTACTACTTAGCTTTAACCACTAAGGCTGCACACGTGACGAAAGCTTAAAACATGGAGTAACTTCTCCCGTTTTCCCAACATTTCCCATCACTGCTCTGCTCCTATTGATCGTAACGTGATGAAAAGTATCCTATAACCTGCCCAGGAGTATGAAGAATATTTGTGCTAAGTTTTATTAAAATCCGTCGAGTAGTTTTTGTTTCCATAACGAACATACAGACAGACAGACAGACAGACAAAATTTTAACTGATTGCATTTTTGGCATCAGTATCGATCACTAATCACCCCTTGATAGATATTTTGGAAATATATTTAATGTACAGAATTGACCTCTCTACAGATTTATTATAAGTATAGATAATAATTATACAAAATCAACTTCTGAGGTGATACCCGTGTCGACGGCGCGCGTTGTTCCACGCGCTCCTCAAAGAGATGTCAGCAACCCCAGCGGGGCCCTACTGGGCCAAGGCCTGCCGGGGCTGCGGGTTGTTCGAGTTACCGCCGCCCTGGTACATAAAAGGTCTACGACGGAACACGACGGTTTTTAGTCAGTAAGAGTCTGACACTCCCTCACCGCTGCTAACCCACAGCGGGAGGGGTCATTTGATGATTTTTGACGTCGTTAAAAAAAAAAGGTGATACAACAGAATTATTTAGATGGAAAGTCAAGAAAGGCTTTTTAGGCCTAGCTGGTGCTGAAACTGAATATTGAATAATTGGGTTTATGCTATGTAATGTACTTCCTAGAGCTGAACGCAAGAGGATTTGTTGGTTGTAATGTTTTTACCTATTGTAAATACGAGTACATTTGAGTGGATTAGCAAGATTATTAAATGCAGCAACGACCAAGAACCGAATGACCAATGTAAATGACATAATTATGGTTATTAATTTTTTTTGTGAATGTTGGTTAACCTATAATCTATACATATAATAAATCTGTAGAAAAGTAATTTTTGTACATTGAAGAAATTGACAAAAAAAATAGCCGGCATGTTAAAGGATAACTAACAGAACCCATTTCCATCATTTTTGTCATTTTTGTCTGTTTGTCTGTTTGTCTGTTTATCTGTTTATCTGTTTGTTTGTTCGCGATTCACGTAAAATCTACGAATTCAATGCAGACAATGCTGATATACAAAAATTCTACGTAACTTGGGGTATTACTTAGTTTTTGTTTCATCGAAATCGATTCACTCTATCAAAAGATATGATTAATTTTGTGAATTCAAGATGTAAAATATTACGACACGCAATCTGTTTGTCAAAACTGTACATTTGAATGTTGTACTTATATTAGTTTTTCGGCCTATTATTAATCTTTACACAGAAAATCACACCTTTATAAGTAACTTCGGAAGAAAAAAAAATATGAAAATTTTGTTTAGCCAAGGTTAAAGTAGTTCCATCTGTGGTAAAAATACATCAAATTTGTCAAAAGAGCGAGGTGGTAAATGACAATTAATTACCATACATTCTTTATAGAGGATTATTATTTCAACAGATGGAGTTGTGTATTTTCCGTAATTCACCATATTTTAACACGTAGTGTAATTTTTCGATAGACATTTCAATAGTGTTTGTCAGTTTGCCGTACCACATCAAAATCCAACTATAATTATTACCTTGATGAAAGGAAAATTAATAGTTCTCAGCCAAATTTAAAACGGTGCCATCTAAATTATTTTTTGAACATTATGTCAAAAATGATAACTTTAGTGGAACAATTAATTATCATTTAAAGTTACAGATGGAGTTCATATCAGGATTTTTTCATAAACATAGTTTAGCTTATCTTCCACTAATGTGGTGGCCTTAACAAATTACTTTGAGTGAGTAGTATTAAGTAGACCTTAATTATTTTTTCTGATGCAAAATATGTAAACTTAATCCTAGAAGAAAGGAAGATCTGTCTCTCGCAAGCGCTACTAAGCGTGAGGTAGGTAATGTAGGCTTCTGTAGCTTTAAAAACAAGCCCAGATAAGAAATGGGAGCTTTCTCAATTTAATACCATACACACGTAAAATGCTTTATGCGTCTGGAAACGTACAAATTACGCGTCGCATACCAGAGAAATGCTTACTTTCAACTTCTGATCGCAAATACACTGTTCACGATTACGAACAGTCTCAGTAAGACCCGAGCCAAGTCTAAAAAAACACCTTTTATATAAAACTACGTTTGATGTCATTCAATTACAAAGACAGAATTGTTCTCTGCTGCAAATCCTATCCACCTATATCCTATCCTAATCCAGCATGCATTGCAGGTGTGCATTGCACAAAAACCAATGGTATCCTATTAGAGAAGTCAAAAGAGTCGGCCTGCCAACGTCAGCTTTTGCGCTAAGCAAGTGTTCTTAATAGTACCATCAGAATTACATTCATCGTTGAATGTGGTGAATACATTTTCAGAAACCACAATAACAGTAGGAGCCAAAGCGTATGATCGCTTCATAAAGCTCTGATTGGCCCCAGGTGACCAACTCAGGTCTGATTTGTTCGTTCATCAGATCTTTGAAAGTGTTTCGGTGGATACTTACTGTCGTCCTGTTTACGTGTGACACAAAATATGGTATATAAACGTCCTCCGCAAGAGCGAAATTTTCCCGGTGAGCGGTAGTGACGCACAGTATACAACACTTCTGTTTCTTTTGATTTGCTGGCTCCACCAAGAAATGACAAATTGCGAGCGTACATTTTGAAAATCTTGGCAAAACTGCAGGTTTCAAGTACGAACACATGAAGTGGACTCTCACAGATACGTACATTTTGCCTATTCGTGAACTAATGCAAACATTTCGGTGGAGTCCCTCCCGGTTTAGACCTAACCCCACATTAGGCGTGCGCGATCCTCGGGCGTGTGAGTAGCGCGTGCGTTGCGAGCACGCTGCGTGAGCGTCGCGTTTTGCTGCCCTGCGGCATTTGCAGCGCGCTCGACTTGACGTTTAACTGCTAAGGCGTTTAGCGGGCGGCGGGAATAGCGGGCGAAGGGGTAAGAACGCAACTCGAGCGCCGCGTGCTCGCCGCGAGCGCGTCGCTTGCGCTCTTCACACATGCCGCAGGGCAGCAAAACACGACTTTCACGCAGCGCGCTCGCGACGCCCGCGCTACTCACACGCCCGAGGATCGCGCACGCCTAATGTGGGGTCAGCCTGGGTCAGCCTTACCATAGTAAGTAAGTGCACAGAAGATCCCCAAATCATACAAGTCATACAAGTGTTTCTCCCCAGTAGTGAAACTATCCTACCCTATGCGCCTGCTGATGATGACGACTCATTTTATCATCCATCCAGCTATTCCCCAACTATGTTGGTGTTGGGCTCCCAGTCACCGAATCTGTTTGAGTACCAATATTTTGCTTGGAGCGACTACCTATCTATCTATCTTCAATCCAGTCAACTACACAAGACGATATCCATGGTAAGACTGACAGACTTTCTGGCTTCTGCTTAGTCGCAGCAGCTGCAGAAAATGTACAAATGACAGCTTTGTCAGACTCAAAGCATATAAACATAGATTATAGCTATTTCCTGTGAAAAATTACTTACGCACCATACGTAATAATTGACTATTCTATATTGCCCACGCAGACGAAGTTGCGGGCAACAGCTAGTCTATATACATAAAAATGAAACCCATGAAAACGGCTTGACCGATTTGGCTGAAAATTAGAGGGGAGGTAACTTAGACCCGGGAGAAGGTTTTAGGATAGTTTTTGTCACCATCCGGCAACGGGACGCGGGTGAAACCGCGGGCGAAAGCTAGTTAATAATAATAATCATTTATTTCAGATTTCATCCATATAGTGTTAGTGTTACAAAAGAATTACAATTATTAAATATATTAAATTAACATTTCATAACATTTTTAATTGGCGACTATGTAAGTCCTAGTCATAACAAACTTTATTTTAAGCTTTTTCTACACAGAAGCTGTTGGTAAATAAATAAATATTGGTTTGACAGTGATAGTCATTTATGACATCGTTATTGGTATAGGTAAATGGTACTTGCTGAAGTACCATAAGTATCCATACACGTGCAAGTGGAACCCCTCCGACTCTTTGGTAGTATTATTTGTATCTATGGTCTGCAGGTATTTTTCCTGAGGCTGAGTGTTTGTGTTTCTTTGTATGTACAAACACTCACAAGACTTAAGTGTTTGTAATCCCACTCAAGACAGAATTCAGGAGAAATACTTACAAATAAAATCTATACTATACTTATATTATAAAGCTGAAGAGTTTGTTTGTTTGTTTGTTTGAACGCGCTAATCTCAGGAACTACTGGTCCGATTTGAAAATTTCTTTCAGTGTTAGATAGCCCATTTATGGAGGAAGGCTATAGGCTACTTTTTATCCCGGTACGGGAAGTAGTTCCCACGGGATGCGGGTGAAACCGCTGGCAGAAGCTAGTTAAATATAAGCTCAGAACTTCCATGGTTTCTCTTTATCGATACACATAACTGTAAATAGGTACTTCAACGTAGTTTGACTTACCTTTTAATTCAATGTTCCGTATAATGGACGATTATTCGCTAAATATAAGCTGAATAAGCAATCTCTTAAAGAGAAGTTTGTTATTTGATGTTTGTTAAAAGTCAAATTAGTTCGTATAACTTAGCTTCAACTATAGACTTAACTTCTTAAACGACTCTGAAAGAACACGAATAAACAATTTAAGCAGTGCAAAGGTTACTCCTCGCTCGTATTTTACAGTTTACGTCCCATCGATCACTGTTAATTTAATTCAGACCCTTTCTCGGTGAAATCTAAGACCTACAAACATACATATGTAGACCACACACGTCTATTAAAACCCTTCACACTTCTAGCAGCATATAAATAACCCTGTGGTTTTATTGTAACAACTAAAATTGTGAAAATAACAGGTGAATACTGAAACTCGTCTCTTTTTTAAAGTCTTCTCAAATATTATGCATTCTTTCTCTTAAATGAATTGCTGCTACAGAAATACTTATGATTAGAACTTAATTTTAAGTAACGTTTGAGTATTTCGAGGTTTATAAGATTCCAAAACAAGTATTCAAGTTGAACGTGATTAAAACAATTTGAGTGAAGTGTACACCTTCAAGTTTTTACGTCGTATTCCGGACCTAATTCTGACAAAAACCACTGGTACCCTTCTTTTAGGGCTTCGCAGACAAATTAGGAAAACTTACTTGAGTAGGTACACTTTTTCGGTTATACAAGAATAATTCGTTTTTTTCTTGCTGTAAAGAACCTAGTTTTTATATCAATTAATATAACGTTTAATAATAAAAACTCTTCTAAGTTACATATTTTCTAAAATACCTATAACTTGAACCATTACAGATCATATTTAAAACTAAAGGTAGAATTCCGTGCATCGCGACTGTCGCAGCCGCGCGCGGCCTACGACAGTCGTCGATCGCTCGCGACAATAGTCAACCTATGAAAATGTATGGCACCACTGCCGAGGCCAGCGACAGACGCGATGCACGGAATTCTACCTATATGCTGACTCATATTTTCTGACCAAAAGGGTATGTACCAAAAGGGGTACAATACGTATGTATAGGTAGAATTATCAATACATTGTACAAATCTGACAGTAGAGCAGAGTTTAGATAAACTAATAATGCTGAGCACACATAGACGGCACACAATTTTAGCTATACAAATATCGTCGTATGTTCGAATAATAGATAGGTGCTGCGTTATTTCATACCTACATACGTATTCGATGTTAAATTCGCACATTGTGTGAATAGAGAGCGCTACTATGTCAAAACCGGTACGATTACATTAGAGTTTGAATGCAATAGTGTATTAATTTTAACTCTGGATTAGAATTTGTATTATAGAGGTATATATGTGTGACATTTAAAAATGTATTAAACACGTATCGATGTTCTTTTATATATGTTTTATGTTTATATATATTTTGTATATAGTATTTTATTTTTAGATTTGTATAAAGATAAGTAGTTTAAGTTTGTATATATAGTGTGTACATTACATAAAATAAAGATTTATTTTTTCCGTAAAAAAAAATAATAATAATAAACATGTTTAAGCTGATTATCTGGGACAATTATTAAATTGGAATGAACGACACCAATAAAATACTTTGGAACGCTTCATTTGATAGCGGCTTCATATAGAGGTAAATAAAAGAAACGTTTAACTTCATAATGCCTGCGAGTACTGTATGTACTCGCAGGCATATTGTTTTAAAATTGCAAAAAAATAAAAACATTTATAAAATTAAACTGTGCATACACAATTGGGATTAATGCTCCGTCAATTACAGAAGAGCCCGCAGCGATACAAAATGTGAAAAATTATTGGTTAATGGGCCGCAATCACTGAGTATTTTGTTTCACTTCTCAATGGTAATAAACAAACACTTTCCAGAGTACTTTGCAGTTTGCAGCCAAGGACAGCACAAACAGTGTTGTAAAGCAGTTTTTTAAATATACACTTATTATCTTTTTTACCTTTATTTTTTATTAACAGCGTGTATTCATAAAATATTCATTTAGATAAAGACCAAGCTAATTTTATTCAGGATTTATTCAGCATTTTAATTTATGTAGGCATTGGGATACGTAGGGATTGGTTACAACACCTACGCCTAGGGATTGTTTATAGGGCATATCGTTGTTGGTCCAAAAATATGATTCCTAACTTCTATTATACGTTTCATATCACATCCTCGTGTCTAGAATTGTAGTTACAGAAAAAACAGTAACATTTTCCACTATCAATTGATACGAGATCGTCTTCTTTATGAATCAGGGCTAAAATAATTACTTATATAACGAGGTTCTATTATTATTGAAAAAGTTTTAAACAAATTATGAATATGAGTATCATCAAATCCCGTTAGTTGGCTTCGAGCAATTTCGTCTTGAAAATCTTTATTATTTGCGTTTTGCGTACAAGTGTACACTATTAGTAAGTTCTGCAGAGATATTTGTCCTCATATGAATATGTAGATGAATTAATTATGAAGTTTAGCCAGCTCATGATGATATCAGGAGGCTGTGCATGGAACTAAACTCATAACAAACACGCATATCGCTATAATCCCGTCGCTAGCCGACAGTAATGAATGTTGTCGTTAAATCTGTTCGTGGTTTCATTTAGTTAACTCGCCTATCATTGGATACTGGTTTGTCGTTTTAGTTTTAGTTTTGATTAAATTCAATGAATTCTAATAAAATAAATATTGTAACAAAGGATATTTTCATAATCTTCATTCAAACGTTCCTATGGGCTACAAGTTTGCCAGTTTGAATCGTGGCCACTCACAGGTTTACACAATCAGCCAGTATCTTCAGATCTGATCATAATCTGGCAGATATGTAGACATATAAAAATGTAATTCTTTAGTTTTTGCTTACCAAATAGACCAATGAAGAATAAGCAATTACTAATTACCTTACGAAGTCATCTAGTTACCTATTAATGTTATTTGCTGTCATAAAATAAAATTGGAATTAATGATGTAATTACATTCATCTGGATAAGAACTGTTTGTTTTCGATACCTTGAGAAAATTTAGCGTCGCCAATAAACTGGAGCAGTTAATGAATGAATAAGATATAGTTTTATTATTCTCGGGCAGACCGTAACTCCTTAGCGATAACGAGACCTCTGTCTCATCGCTATGTTATTTACGCACTTGATTGATAGTGATGAATATTCAGACTGGCGGCGCGTCGACAAATCTACTGGTTCGTCTATAGTTCGCAGTTTCACTCACACCTTCTTGGATTGCAACATAAATCTTTGTCGAAAATGGATACTTTGGTTCGCATCATTGCCCTTGTAGTCATAAATAATACCCTGTAACAGTATTACGTTGCCGGATTAATCATTAATCTCCAGCCTTAGTGATCCCGATCCGGACAGATGGCGTTGCTGTTTAATTGTATTTTGGAATTGCCAATGTACACAGTCAACCACTTTTTATTTCGATTTATTAGCGTCGTTTATTACGGTGATTTGTTATTTATTTATTTAGATGTTAAGCTGGGAATTGAAAAAAACAAATGGGCGTCAGTATTGGTTGGTTGCAGGTTTCACAGATTGTGTGTAAGATTGTGAAGTAAAGTTATCTACACAATGGTGCAAGTTGTGCAAGATCCTACGATGAACTAAATTGATTACTCTTGTACGAATCGAGGGATGGACGGAATTCGTGGACCATTGAGCAGCATTGTGCACCATTGCGCACCATTATGTAGGTACAGCGTAACGTAATTCCCCGTATAATGTAATGCAAATTGTTCGCTTGCACGCCGATAAGGGCGGTGTATTTAATGTTTGCGCCAAACTTGCGCTGACCATCAGATGGTTTTTGTTTGTCCATAATGGCGTACGTAATGTAAGTAACGTTTATGGCTTGGCTTTTATCCGTATTTTACAGGGTGGTAGACTTAACTGGCCAAAAAACTCAAAATTGGCTATTATTGCATTAATGTTAAATTATGTTTTTTTGTAAAATAATTTTAACTTGACACTGGCATTAAAGTGTATCTATTGTAGACACAATTAACATATGTGTGAAAATGTATGTCTAAACTGAATACGTTAGATGCATGCGCGTTCACAGTGAAGTTGAAACATTTCTAAACTTTAGCCAAAAGTCGATTACGGTAGAGTCACAAGTCACCGTCACCTCGCACTATATCCTCGGCATTTAGCTCACTGTCAGGCCGACATCATAAATTAACTCCAGAGAGACTAGAGAACGTTGGCAAGGACTCCACTTGGAATCCTACCAAATTTAAATACTTATCCTTTTCGAAATCATAAAGATCAAATTACGTATGACAAAGGATACTGCATCGTTTACTTTGTGCTTTATAAGTAAAACAACAGAATACCCATTCAAGAAAATTAAAATAAATAGTTGTTGGTAAACAACATTTCCATAACGTAATGAAGGAAGGGAGCTAACACTTGACAGCATCGTTGTGTGTATATTTTATGTATCCACAGTTAGTTACCGCTCCAAGTTTAGAAAATATTCACAGTAAAGTAAGTTGAATGGTCATTCAGTGCAGACAATACCGAGTCTTGGGACCCCAAACTCGGTTTAGAAGTGTATACTCCAGATGCAAAATACGACAACAAGAGATTGGAGGCAGCCTTTGCGGTTTAAGGCGTTTTCTCATAACGTTTTATGTCGACAATTCACCGAGGTTTAGCCGGAGGGATCTGCACAACAATTTGTTTGAACTCCCGCTTTCTGGGCATCGTAAATAAGACCCAACATAGAACAAGGCAAAACTATCTAACACGTACGTTCGGTGCAGCATTGCTGTAATAAAATATTTTATTACGATTTTATATTCACTCGGTATTACAGTGCCTAGTAAAGCAACTTTCTCATTAGGGAACATTTTTGTGTTCCACGAATTTGGCGGGTTAATACAAAAAGGAAGGCCTAGTTTTATACCTATCATAAAATATCTGATTGAAAACTTTTCTGTGCCAAGACATTGTTCGATGTGTTTTCTTTACGTGTAGATTCTATGGAAATTCATTGGTTGCCAGTACCATCGCGTAGTAACAATGTAGAAGCATTAATGAGTTTTCTTGGCAATAGTGGATAACATGTGCTTCGTCTTGTCGCCACCCCAAATGCACCGTGGGGAGCGGTATGGGCTGCGAGCTTGGCTCGTATATTTCTATCTTGCGGAGTCAATCCAATTTGCGGTGACAGCTGAGTGGCCGCTACACTCGGCTTGATTTGTTCAACGTGTTTCTCACTGAACGAAGAGATCCAATATAGCCAACTTTGTACCCTATTATATTTGAGGCAATTTAACGCTATAACTTATCATACAGACAAAATTATATTGGTATGTGTTGCGAATAAATGTTAGAATTTGTTTCCCAACTTGAAAACAAATCATGATAACTCTCGGCTTGAAAACCGTAAAATTAGAATTCGTGCTTGAAACTTCAATGAGCGATGGGTACGTAGCGAGTTTCATTAGGTATAATCAGTTGTATTTTCATTAGCTTTATGACGAAACGCTGTTGGTGTTTGTCTTTGTGAATCTCGTTTTGTTTTTCATCAAGTTTGGATCTGTCTCTCGTTACTTCAAAAGACCAGTTAAACACGATTATTATTTAGAACTTAATAAACAGTAGTATTGAAGTTTAAATCAATGTTTATTTTGTTAAGTTGCTAAATATACATAATACGTGTTTCCTACCAAGTAGGTACTTAAATCACCATTTCAATAAACATTTTTTTAGGACACGAGTTCATTTTTTCGTTACCTAGAGCTAAAAAAAATATGACGATATTAATAATTTGTATTTTGTTTTGTGCTGGAGCAGACCGCTATTACCGAAAAATACAGAATAAAATAATGTAGGATTTTGTAACTAATTATTCTTTATAATGTTTGCCTACCCTTGTAAACAGACTATTAGAAAAATACGAAAATAATTTTCCTAGTAAGGGAAAACAGTAAATAAGGATAATAAACTCATATTTTAAAATTAAATCTCGATCTTAGCGAAGTGAGTATAGGGTGAGGTAGTTAAAAAGTTTTATCTTGGAAAATAAAGAGTTGAGGAGGTTCAGTGGGGGCCGGTAGCTGGCGGGTCTCTGGGGCCTGCTTCCGAACCGGCACCACTTCTGAAAGCCATCCGAACAAAATTGCACTTTCTTACGAATTGTGTAGTTGATACATTTTAACAGTACTTTTACGAAGCGGTTATGCCTTTTGTTCATAATGTATAATATGACTGGCTCGTTGTTCTTCTAATGTTCGCAACGGTGACTACTAAGCAGTTGTATATTATATATTTTGTATTTTAATACCTATATACCATATGGACTATATAGTCTGAAATCACAAACCCGCATTGAGCAAGCGTTGTGATTAACGCTTAATCCTTCTTCGTGTGAGAGGAGGGCTGTTCCCAGCAGTGGGAGATAAAGGCTGTAACTATTTTACTACTTATACAAATAAAATAGGAAACATTTAACATATTTTTGGACCACATATTATACTATAGGCTACCTTTGAAAATAGATAACATTGTTCCAAATAACTTGCTTGCCTCATAGTTGGATGGAACAGAAAGACGGCAGCGATGCCCCAGGGCTAATGATGTGACAAAAACTGGCGACTTGCCTGAGGAAATAGTCTGCCCTTGCGGTTATACATTGTTTGATCTTATTGACTTTCTTTTCTTGTTCAAAAAGCTTTTTGAGGTCCACATCTGGGTCCAACCTTTTTGTATAAAAACCTATCTCGGCATATGAATACACTCTATGAATTCTATTTATTGAATTAAAAATCGATTTCTATCAACTTTATTTAAAAATCGAATTCGCGTTAGTGGATTGTAAAAGATTAAGATGTAATACTAATTGTAGTAAGCTTTGAAAAGTAACATATAAACATACCCAATACGAATCCTAATCACCGTTATGGAACACTCCTATGAGTGTTCCATAACGGTGTGTAAAAATGTTTTACTATTAAAACATTTTAAAACCGATTTACATTGTCCCGCACTACGTTACTACGTAATATAATGTCATTAATGTCAAAAGCATTTTCGCCAATTAAATCGATATGAATAATTTAATACACACCACACACCTACACGAATACCTACCTCCACCGTACTACATGATGCACTTACAAGTTTACATGAAAACGATTAATTAAAAATTTAACGCTGAAATCGTAAATTCATAATTATCGTTTTCATTAATTTGTATTCTGAAAGCGAATAATCAAGAGCAGTCCCGCTGTTCCAATTATTACAATAATCACGTTCAGGCACGCCACGGCTCTGTGACGATCCTTTATCAAAATTTAATTCGATCCAACCATTGACATTGGATCTTCAATAATTGTGTACCTACCTTTATGTTGTCACAGCATGCAATCGCGTAAAGTCTGATACCACCTTTCCAAAAATAGAACTAAACATCCGAGCGTGTACACAATTAGTTCGGCTACGTAATATATTTGGTTAGCAGAGAGAGAAACCAATCAAAATATTATTTTTGGTCTAGGTAATACTAAAAGTTATTGATGTTGCTACCTGAATTTATGCTTACATTATGGAATTGACAATCATTTTGATTATGTTGATGTTGATTCCTACGCGTGCATGTATGTATCGGAGATGTGCCCATCTTTCTTCACATAGTGTGTAAATTGAACAAAAATGTTTAACGAACAAAAACCCTTACTCAACCATTGAGCCTAAAACGAGCATATACGTAGAATCTCAGTTACGCACTTGAGACAAGATGTTCCGGCTTATAATTTGCATAGCTATCACATTAAACTGATGATATGGAAGGCGAACAGTTTATTCATTGAACAGGCCCAGGATACAAAGAAAATCGTTTTCACCGCATAAAGGGCCGTTAAGGTGCTTTAAAAATACTGACGTAAGAAAGGTGAAGGGTTTTGGGTCCTGATGGCATACCACATAGGGGCTATAATATCAATGTTACATGAGCCCCTTATTACTTGCGATGGTGAAGTACTGCTTGCGTGTTCTAACATTATGTTGAGATATCGATTGATTTATATTACAAGACCAATTGAAGTATGTTTCTTTATTATTTATTAACTTATCATGATAAGTTAAGAGCTTTTGTAATAAGCACTGCAGTGCTTAATGTTATAAAGTTGCAGAGTTGCTTGATTGCGCTAATCTTAGGTGCTACTGGATCGATATGAAAAATTTTCTTCCTGCGTTAGATAGGTACTTCATTTATCGAGACAGGCTTTTTTTATCTGGTTGAGCGAAATAGATACCCCGCAAAGCGGTCGAAACCTCTGGTGGAAGGTAATTTAAGTATAATCAGCCCACCTGATAATGAGCCTCTCTCGCATTCTTTATTCAGCGTCAATTCCACTAGCACACACAATAGCAAAATACTGACTGGTTTCAAAATTAGTATATGTTTCATTCTCTTTGATTTTTCGATATCAGAAAATGTTATCATGAATTTACTCATGTGTTTATTCATGACCTAAACCTGTAGTTCAACTGTAAAGAAAATCAAACTGTAGTATAAGTTTCAGTCGCCTTGAGCGGATATTATCTAAAGCTGTCAGATTGACATTTCAAAGGAAACTGAGTTGAACCAACAATAACGATAGCCTTTTGTTTCCCATTTTTACGATTTCCACTTCAATTCTACATCAACGATAGTTCAGGTCCCTTTATCGATAAATCGTAGGAACATTTGTTCCAATATTGATATTGTAAGACAGATTTACGACAAACTGTTGGGGTGGGTAACATAGTTCAAAATTGGATATCAATCAAATTATAGGATCCTGTTTAATGTTTGGACATTTGCTGAAACTATTCGTCGTTTGTATCCATATTCGCTTTAAAATCAAAGGTGTGCCGGCAGTTTGAGATACAGCCATGGATATGCAAATCACAGGAAGTGAGGCGACCGAGTTTCGGCTCCCGAGGTTTATCTGACACAATATGCTCACCCTTTCGTCTGAGGTAACCCTTCGTATAGGTAGGTTGGGGTATATAGCCAGATAAAGTGTTGGTAATGTTAACAATGTGAGTTGTATACGAATATAGGTATTATGATAAATTATAGATTTTTTTTGGTACAAATATAGTAACAGCATTTCGATAGTTGTCCAAAAAACTTCGTGATGTTTGTCCTGTGTTTAATATGTCCATGGATATTGCGCAAGAGGCAGCACATGTATACAAACAAAAGCTGGAATTATTACGGTCCGGGCCGCGATTTCCATAAAGCTATGTTAATACATTATATACGGTAGGCACCTGAATAATTTCATATTTGCATGGGCCTCTAATTCCTATTCCGATTGAATTTTGTTGTGGCTGTAATAACGTTGTTTTTAAGTCTATGAAATAAGGATTTTCGAATATAATTTGATATGCGTGGGTATTTACATAGTCTTTACCTTTTGTGCTTCTTTATCGCGATGGTCTTTATAAGACCCTGTAGGTGTTATAGTTTCATAGATCAAAGCTTTCATAGAAATTAATTAAAAATTGAATCTATATGGACTTAAAGGTATATAGGTACTTAAGTTTTCAATAAGGCTGACTTGAATGAGACTCGAGGTTATTTGAAACAATAATGTAAATAAGACATTATAGCGAAAAATGCAGGCACTCTCAGTAACATTTGCAGGCGTTAACGACACATTATCCACCATGGGCCGAGGGTCGTTATGGTGCGAAATGGTCACTTTTATGAGGGTATAAAATAAAGAAAATCTTCTCATACTTCAAGCAGATCCCCTCATGACACTAATAAGAAATTATAACTATTGTAAGATCCATTCTAGACT
Organism: Helicoverpa assulta; assembly: GCA_963856015.1. NCBI lineage: Eukaryota > Metazoa > Arthropoda > Insecta > Lepidoptera > Noctuidae > Helicoverpa > Helicoverpa assulta. The sequence goes on from CAWLCW010000008.1 coordinate 6,591,674, forward strand.
ACATACGGAAACTATAATAGAAATGGTTATGTTAACGTAAACAAGCTCTCGACAATTCAATAGTGTAAAGTGTGATGGGAATACTCTTTATAGTTAAAGAAGACGTAGCTGCGAAGGTTTTCGTGATAAGAAATTTTCTATATTTCATAGTCTTCAACATTCTAAAACGAAAGCTATAATTTCAATTATATGTACCAGTTATAATGCATTAATAAACATCATTAATTAAAATGAATTTTAAGAATTTGACACTCGTGTGGTTTGTAAGTTTTTGTTTAAATAAAATCGGTCTCAATGTAAATGCTGGTTCCTGAAACAGAGACCGAGTCTGCCCGCCATCATTGTTTTATATTACACAAAGAGGAACAATATGGAATTAAGAGTTCCGCGAATGGCTGCGGAGCCCTATTAAAAAGAACAAACCTTATGAAAAATCTGTTGTTTTTTAAACACAGCACTGTGGCTTATTTTGGAAACCTTTGAAATAAACTTTCAATTCTAAAATTACCATTGATTCGTTCGACAAGCCTCGTCATAACTTTTCCTACGTCAGTAAATTAAAATTCAGAGAAAAGTGAATCTCAATTTTTTTGAGACCAATTTATGTTAAACTGAACTGAAAAAAAATATTTTTAATTTAATAAGGAGTGTTGTGTTGCAATATAATTTGACTTTACAGCTGTGAAGAGGCAAAGTCTTGGTAAAATTATATTTATGCTCCTTGGTAGAGATTAAGTTAAAAATATAGGGGGTGACCTAAGTAATAGTGGGACGAGCTAATTACTCTCTTGAGTGTTTTTATTCCATCAAGCTGCAAAAGGAGAAGCCATATAAGCTTTGCATAATACACTGAATTTGTCTGCGGTTCGTTCAGGAAGTTTTCCAAATTGGAAAAGTCGTATCATTTGTACAAACGTTTTATGTTAACTAAAAGTTTATTCATTTTGTTTATCGACGAACCATGAACATAAATTAAAAGGTAAGCTTTTACCTTTTGTGAACGGTACATAGAATTGGTGACATTTACTTTTGATCCTTTATGAAGTATGATGACCTTTCTCTGCTAAAATATACCCAATTGGGCTTACAGCCTCCACTTGGTTGCACTACAATAAACCTCTTGACATTAGTAATTTGTGTTGGTAATTTTTAATTTTCGTTTTCATTTTTATTTTTATTTATTAATAATTTGAAATTTAATTTAAAATATGTCAGTATAACCTTTGGAAAACATACAATGGCATACGTAGGCGTGTCGTCGGTATTGTGATAAATATTCGCGAGGCATTGCCTTCCTCAAAATCAATTTATCTTCCGGTTATTAAGCTGCCAATCTTTTCACTTGACAAATACATTATTAGCCGTTTTTCTCATGCGTGATTTAAGCGTTTTTCCCTTCAATTTGGGAACATATGTTACCGTAAATACACGAGTATTTATGGTAACATTCCCTGTAAATAACTGCAATTTATTTCTTGCCTTTAGATCTGAGTTATTTTAAATAATTGGTACAAGTACGTTTTTGCAAAATCTGGATTTTATTTAAAAGTTCTTTAACTACATAACCTAAGGTCTGAAACCTTCACACGTGACTTTAATTTATTCATAAGACAAAGCTTAATTATTTAAGTAGAGAGCCCAGAGGTTAGGCTTCAATAACCTCTTGGCTTTTCGGACACAAAGCGGGTTCACACTTGGCAAACGCTAATGTGACTTTGTCAAACTCATGTGATCAGAAAAGTTTAAGGTCCTTTTTCGCAATTATAAAAAGAACAACAGATATATGTGTGCGTAATAAATCGATGGTCCCTATTAACAATGTCAGTTCTGCAAAAATAGTACTGTTCAGTAGAGCACTTCAAAGGTTGTTTTGACGATAAAAAAAATATTACATAACTGAGGATATTCAAATTTGCACTGATTATATTATGTATTGTTTACTAAGTGTTCACATAGATAAAACTAAGAAATTATTTATGGTTAAGGAAATAAGGTACTACCGACATTTAAACATGTACAACTTGCAAATTGATTTGTCGGAAATGACACATCCAACAAAACGTATGCTTTAGTTACATGTAACAATGTCAAAAGTGACACATCCAACCAAAAAATCTACTATACGTACATGTTATAACGTCAGAAGTGGTATATCCGACAAAATTGTCTGTTTAAATACCATTGAAAATAGATGTAACTACCGGAACCTACTTTATTAAAGGGGATATAGAACGTTTAGAATGTTTCGACATTATGGAATATTTACTTGTTCAAACGTGAAAAAACAATAAATCACCCGCAAATTCACCAGCGCGAGCGCTCCTCCCGGTGACAAAGTGCGTAGTGGCAGAACCGCGCGCGCCCCGCGCTCTCTCCGTCCCGCGGACAGCGCCGGTTCCGTCACTACCGACACTGTTGCGCGGACGAAGTTATTGCAACCGACAATATTAACTAAACAATTGACTAAATAAAATGATTTTTAATTAAATAAAATATTACGTATGATAGATTTTTTTATTGTGATTCTATTTATGTAAAAAAGTGAAAATCAGTAAAAATGTATTTCCGACATTGTTAATAGGGACCATCGAAATATATCACAAGAAAAGTTTACCAAAACAAAAATAAGATCACAGTTTATTATTCTACATAAGTACATTGTTAATAAAAAAAAACTTTTTACAAAAAAAGTGTTAGTGTATTTTGAAGTCGGTTTTATTTTTTTGTAAAAAGTTTTTTTTTAGTTTCAGCTTTTCAGTGATAGGAATAGTGGTCACTATCCCGCATAACTGGAAAGTTCTCATCAATACGAATAATATAAGCCCAAATACGAGGTAGTTTACATATTCGGTTGTCGAGTTCCCTCGACCTTCTCTGGTCTCCATCATCAGGTCAGCTCCAAACCTTCACTGTTGCAAAGGTCTCGTCAATACGAATAATATAAGCCCAAACACGAGAAAGTTTACATATTCAGTTGTCGAGTTCCCTTGACCTTCTCTGGTCTCCATCATCAGGTCAGCTCAAAACCTTCACTGTTGAATAGTGCTATTAAGCAAACACCTGAGTGTCAAGTTTTCATTCTATTTATTCCTACAACTTTCGAAAGTTGCCCTCGATTTCTCAGGGTTTACATCATCAGATCCTGACCTGATGATAATAGGACCTCGGAAGTAGGTATACGCTATCAAACAAAAAAAGAATCATCAAAATCGATCGATAAATGGCTGAGTAATCGCGTAACAAACATACAAAAAACAAAAAAATACGGTCGAATTGAGAATCCCCGCTTTTTGGGAAGTCGGTTAAAAAAGTAAATCATATTTGTTATTTTGAATATACGCCTAGATAAAGCCCTCTAAATAAAAAAGAATGTACGTACTTAATAAGTGTGTTCAAGTACTTATTCATCTTAGCTAGGGCTGCCATCCGTCCGGGTTTCCCCGGATTTGTCCTCGTTTGGAGGCTGTCCGGGGGCCGTCCGGGCGGGGTTTCAAGAAGTGTCCGGGGAAAACCCGGACACTTTTCATGTAAGGAAGCACCTCATTGAATTTAAGTATATGTTAATAGTAAATGGATTACAAATTAGGTATTATTTTGTTTAATAAAAATCGTATTCGTTCGGGGGAAAAATGCGATTTACGCCAAATGTCCGGGTTTTTTTAATGTTTGTCCGGGTTTGGCGAAATTCGAGATGGCAGCCCTAATCTTAGCTGACAGAAGTCTGCAGTGGAAAAATTTACAGGCTCGTAAAAGTAGGACACTAAAATGCAATTTGTTAGTGTAAGATGCATCGTAGTTTCGCGTCGTGTCAAAATTAGCGCTTCCAAAGAAAGCTGGCATCGGTTACCCGTGCAAATGTGACCTGGTTACCACTGTCCCAATTGACGACGTTTCCCCGAAAGAAACCGGTTTACTGACCCAACTTGGCAAGCTGTTTCGTACTCCATACTTATTGGTCTCGGCCGAATTAACGACGCCGCCCACCGTACCGAGAAATGGGTTTTAAACGTCGCGTTGTAGTTTCCGAGAAAAATGTTTAGGCGTTATGGGATAGGACGTAGATTGGTCCAAAACAACTTAACATAATTTTCGAGTGTCTTTTTGTTGTTAAATAACAATACGCAATCCACAGTGTTGCAATATCTAGGGTACGTAACTTAGAAGTACTCGCATCAAAACGATCTGCAGGTAGCTTTACTACATTAATCGTTGGAAATATGTTATCACGAACATCTTTCAAACAGGCCTAGCTTTGTTCCAACATGAAACCAGTTAAGCTAGCGAAGCACAAAAGCAAATTTTGAAAAGACAATTATTTGACAAGGAGCGACCCAAGCCCCAAGGCCAGCCAGGATACTTCCGAAGTGATGCAAACTTGAGCGTTTAAATCATTTTAATGCAAATGGGTAATTTTGTTTTTCCTAATTATAAGCCGAAGGTGAATCTCATTACGGTACTTAGATTAATAATGACGGTCGGCCTGTCCCAACTTTCTCTGTTAGTAAACTCTCAGTGAGTAAAATTAATTGAGAAAATTTTCACTAAATTTGTGTAGGCAAAACGTGATAAATTTCTAAAAGTTTGAAGCACCTATTTCGGACAAATATCAACCACCTATCGGTAAGTTCAGATATGTGTGCTTGATTTGTCCAGAGAGCTCGTCACGTCACAGTGTTGATAATTTGCGAAGCATTTACTTACATTATGACAACAAAAGAACTCGATAATATCAGATGGCATCGCTCGATACTTTAAAAGTTTCGTTCACACATGTGACCCCGGTGTGACTCGTACGTGACTTAAGTGTCCGACTCTTAAGTCGACGTAAAAATATTTGATTATTATCGTTAAGTTTCTCGAGATCGTACAACTCGTTCGGAAGTCGGATAGTCTCTTAACCAGCTCTTTTCTCGTTGTTAATTAGTTTATAAAGTCAATCAAAACAATTTCGCTTGGCCTGCAGCAGTTTTAGACAGTGTAATTACTGAGCTGATTAAAATAAAATGGCAGTGTTTATTAACTATCGGCAACGTTTGCTTTAATTGATTTTTGTTTGTGGGTCTTCTTGTTTCTCTCGTATGTTTTCTCTTATTTTATATCCAGTTGATAAATATTGCCTGAGATAACTCAATTTCCCGCGATCAACACGCACGGTTCGAAATAGGGCAAGCTCTAAATCAGGTTAGCTCGGTAAAATAGGTACAATTACACAAGCAAAATATACCTATACTGAATGTCTAAGTCAATTTCAAGCTGTTCACCGAAAATCCAATTGATAGGATTTAAGCGTTTAGACATAGATTTGGAGTGAGATTTCCACGTGAGTAGATAGCGAGGTCGGAGATACGTCGCCTCGGGTCCTTGCAGGTGCTACCTCGTAACAGCGCGCCTGCGGCCCTTTGACCTTTATGGAGCGCCGTGTTACGTTTTATGGTTCGCCTTGAAAATGTACCTACGACAGTGTATCCGAGTACATCAATAAATTACTATTAACTGTAGGATGTACGACACAGGATTTGCTATAATTACTGTTTTTTTTTTAAATAAGCAGGTTTTATTAAACTTCTTTTATTTTTAGTTGGAAATAGGTACACTACACACTACACATCATCTTACTTATATTATAAATGTGAAAGTTTGTGAGAATGTATGGATGTATGTTTGTTATTCAATCACGCAAAAACGGCTGGACCGATTGATTGAAATTTGGTATGTAGATAGGTGATAACCTGGATTAACACATAGGCTACTTTTTATCAACACTCCACGCGGGCGAACCCGCTGGCGGAAGCTAGTGTTTATATAAAACCACATCTATTATATTCGTCTACAGATTCCATTGAAAAATTTCGAACTATGTGCACCTGTAGAGAGACATAACGTTCATTAGTTATATTTAACGAAGTTTATTATGTGTTATCTGAGCTTTACTTACCCGCCTGATTAGACTGTTGTAAGCCTTATTCATCCGTACAGTTTGTAAAGTCGTTTCAGACGAAAACGCTACATAAAGGTTTGTTCACCTCAAAAGAGTAAAGCGAAGTAAATGTAACTTTCACAGCAATTACTCACGAGTATTCAAATAAATACAAATGTCGTCTGTGGGTACATAAAAAGCTTAACGTCCCACCAAATATGTAATTCCAGCGGAAAAATGTTATCCGTGGAGAAAATGTTCATAGCCGCTAAAACTTCTTATATTAAAAGGTTTTTTTAATCTATTCAGAGAGAATTTAGAGGGCCGTTAGTGTCAAAGCTCGCCTTCACTCCTTTCAAGTCTTTTCTTGTGACGCCGAGAATGTTATCGGAATTTTTTGGGTATCACCACATTTCATGCGTGATAACAATCACTTTATACAAGTACTTTGTACTAGAACGATATTAAATTTTCATAGTTTATTTCGTTTATGTTATAGACGTAAATCATTTTTATAGCGGTCTCTGGGTTGTAAGGTTACAAAAAATGTGTTTAAGAGTGTTTTTCTATCAGATACCTAAGTATCTGTGTACGTATGTAAGTATACATTTTCAAACAAAATGTACGATATTAATGACATTATTGATTTGCTTTAAGTATACATTTGTTATGAAAGAAAGTAGAAGGCATTTTTTATTCTACAAGTACGGTTATCGGACTGACATCTAAAAGCAATCTGTTGACATAAGTATCTATGGTTACGTTACACTACATGCCTACAGATATATGCTATCGGTGTTTTCTTAACTCAGATCCATTTTGGTGGTTTTGTTTGTACTAAAATATCACAATCTTGAATATTACATCATGTTATTAGATATGTAACGTCCATTACTGATCATAAAAACGAATTATCTTTTAATCGGAAAACTTTTTATGTACCAAGTTTGTCACCATGTAGTTATACGATAATCACTTCAAGTATACTTTAATGGCGTTTATTTATCGTAAATAAATAACAGTGAGCGTGTGGGTTAGCTAATAAACTTAAAAAGTAGGTAAGTACGTACGGAATGAGACGAGTGTGGATTTAATTAAACTAATAAATGACCACGGTCGGTGTGGAAGCACTTATCTGTCGGGTGCGCAAGTCGCAAAGTGAATCCTCTTAATTGCACCCAGAAGTAATTGGAAATCTTCGCCACATAATATCGAACCTTCTCAAAGAAACTAACCATGATCCGTTCATTAAGATTTCAACTTCTGATTAAATTAAAAGTTTTATTTTTTCACTTTCTTCTTCTTTTGCTTCTTTCTTGTTAAAGAAGTGTCTTCTAAAGAAAAAGTTCGATCTATGGACAATTCTTTTTTAATGTAAAGCGCGTTCAAGTCGAAAATCTAATTATTTTTGTAAAGAGCATACGTTACAAGTAACAGGAGTTAAAAAAACAATTAAATATTTCCTATGAAGAATAAAACAAACAAAAAGAATAAACAAACAGTATCACTAAAAAGAGGGTCACCCAATGACGCCCATTCCCAACTCAACGTTTTAAAGTAGGGTATCATTTATTTCGATGGCCAACAGTTTCTAGAGATGGTGTAGCCGGATATCGGCTTATAAATCAGGGTGTGCATCCGGGCGCGTGGTATACACGGCACGACGCGGCGCGGCGCGGTGCAGTGCGGCACGACACTGCACGGTCATGCCGTGCACCGGCCAGATCCCGTGCTGACATCTTACCTGCAGTCCAACCAATTGTTTGTTCATACACTTCTGAAAAAGCAATACTAACTTACATCGTACATTACGTTACACCTTCATTATGAAACAAATTCAATTATGATGTTATCTGCAACAAACAATAAAAACATTTTCACATGATGTATTAATTAAATTTTAATCCCGCTAAAATATTTTAATCAGTAATAGATGAATAACATAAAATGGACAACTGCCAACCAAACTGGTTAGTTCAAAATTATAATTGTGTAAAGTTAACAGACAGGATTGTTCATTTCGAACTGATGGCTTCTATTTCAATAGACCTTTTAAATGAGCTTCACATTGTTTTCAGTTGAATGCTAATTAGACCTTGTTTTCAATTCGCATGTTCTATAGAAAATCCGCAAATGAGCATTCATTCAAAGGAAAAGATACGAAATTATGTTGTAACAATGCTATGTAATTGACACTAGTTTGTTTTGAATACGGATGTATAAAAAATGGATATGGCTTCATATTGAGCGATGGTGAGTGAGAAATGCAAAATAAGTTAACAAAGAAAAGCGGGCACCATGAAATATGCAGACGTGCGCAACACAAATTGCGCTAACTTGAGAATGAAATGCAAAACTTGAACGTTGCGGAGGCCAAGCGCGAGTCAAGTGAGCGCCGGCTCTGTAAATAGGACGGACAGACTTGGGCGAGTGCGCGCTGCTAACTCGCCTACAATATTATTGTGTGCTGCTAACTAACTTGTTTGTCATTTCAGACACAGGCATGACTAGTGTGCCACGGTCCGCACGGAATGCCTCGAGGAGCTATTCGGTCGGTTTGCTCGAGCTCGCTATCCTTGTGGAATACAATGTAAATCACTTTGATTTATGTGCTTTAAACGATAGTGTGACGGTGAGACTTGGATCTTTTCTTTGGGGGCGGACCTTTGTCCTGCAATTTTTCTTTTAAGTTGAATAAATTGCTCCGTTGTAAATTCTTTATTTTAGCATCTCCGTCTAATTGCCTGTATGGGTATAAAATTGTTTTAAATCTGTTTCTCTATAACCGTCTTTTTCATTTACAATATTTTATAGAAACATGTATTCAAATCAAACCACAACTAATAAATTCCTCTCTCACCTAGTACACGTGAAATAATAAAAGAGAGCTCTCGTATAACGGCCTCCACAGATACGGATGGGTGCAGACACATAATTGAAAAGTTCAAACATCTTTCATAATATCTGTGGCACTCGTCGTCGGTCATATTTCAGCAATCTTGTTGTTCATTGCAGTGCAAGGAAATCTTTTCAGAGGCGAGCGTGTCCCACTTTTTTAACGTTGTAGTAATGGCGTCGACTTGAGAGACTTTTATTGGAGTCCATTCGGTTAGGATTTAGGGGCTGTTAGCGTCATATAACAGCAATTTTGCCGTTCCGCGTGCGTCACCGCAATGTTTTCAAATAATGTTAAAATTACCACATTTCATACGTTACGACCCGCTCACACCGTTATTGTCGGGGAGTTTCCGCTCTGAACTCTTTATATTACTTGATAGATTTATTAATAAAGCACTTATATTATGATTTACACAGACCGCTGCTCAAATTATATACCTATATTTCAAATACTAAGGCAAAACAAATCTGGCAGGAAATATAGATGATGCTAAGGATTAACATTGAAATAAACTACATAGATTTTCTATGAGTACAAAATCTAACTGCAATACCTAGTACATATCGTGAGAAATTCGCGGAAATGGAGTGAACGTTACTATAATGTTCAGATAATAAATCCTTATGACGGCTCCACGGCCAACCTCGACCTCGACATTACCTTGTTCCTAATGCCTTTAAAATACGTGAGGGTTCTCAGTTAATTAAAAATCCTACATTTTCTTTTACATAGCGGTTTATCTGTTACGTATGTGAGATATGAATGTAACTTCGACGTAGATACGTATAATCTTGTGGCAGTAGTTCATCAACACAGTCTTCCGAAGTAACCTCATGCAGAAGCTCTTCGCGACATTATCCAAGCATCATATTCGCATTGTGACGTCATCCGCCCCCCGTCAAATCTCGCCGCCGCCGTGCCGCTCATTGTACCCGTCCCACTTTTTAATCTGGAAACGTCGAATAAAAGCACAATACTAAGATACATCTTGCTCGGTATTTGTTCCTCTTTTAATCAGCAAGTACTCAAATGTTTATTTCATGAAACATATTTTTGAATCATATTTTATGTCAACCAGCCCTTCTATTGGGTTGTCATAGCCGATACATATCTAGTGGGGAGCACATAATAAATGACGTTTGGTGGAAGAAAAACTACACGTCCAATATTAGCGGCGAAATATTAATCTCAGGACGAAGCACCGTGGTGCGTCGACAACACGTCTTCTGGTGTAGGATTGTCTGCGACGGGGGGATAAATCATAGCCATATTACCAAGTCAGTATGTGGCGGCTCGTAATATATCAAGAGGCATAAAGGAGCAGGCTCGCGGCCCGAGTGCTGCTGGAGTTCCCACCTCGTCGTGCCGCGTGACGGGAATGCGCTGCTGTCGCGAGCCCGCCGCTCACACAATTGAGATGAATGTTGCAGGGATCCGGCCCGCCACTGAGCGCCATATACTTATATATATCTCTCCGTATTCTTACATCGTCTCTACAGTCACGAGCCTCAGTTTCATGTCCACAAACGTCGATTGCGACCATCCGCAGTGACACACAGCTGAGTTATTAACATGTAGGTAAGAGGAACTGCGATGAGACAAAGTTTTTGCAAAACCATCTGTGTGAGCGAGCGCTTTGTATTAGCAACAAAGCCACACCGGGACTTGCATCGCTGGAGCTTTTAGGCGGGCAGTTATCGTGCCAGCCACAAATGCGAATTTACGCTTTGCATTTTGAAAAATTAAAAGCGACATTTTCAATGCAATTGCGAGCGTTCTTTCCGCAGTCGGCGCGGGTAATGGCCACTCCAATCCGAAATTGCGCGGTCTTTTTTGTTGCCGACGCTTTCGTAAACACTCATTTGTACCTACTATTTACAGAACTCTCCACTTTTACTAAATTACAAGTAAATCACTCCATTTTCAATCAATCACTCCGTAATGTTTAAGTCTTTGAAGGTATTCGTTTTAACTTTTGACTTATGTCGGATTAGGAGAAAATGGTGAGGCAATCAAACTTTGTGTAATTTTATTAACAAACTAATGATGTGATTGCTTTTTTGAGTAGGTATATTCTTGTGTAGATGAGTGAAATTCAAAGATGCAGACTCCACAAAGAAACTCCGTTCATTAGTTGTTTTTTGTTGCTCGAAGAGTAATTGCAAACATTAATGGACCTGAATTATTAATTAACATAATGTAAACAGAATTTACTACGATTTTTAACCGTTATTTGTATAATAAAATTAAAGTACAATCCATTTGGAGGCACCCTTTCAATAGCAACAGTGTAATGATGGCAATCAGCTTAAATACTCCATTTAAATAGCCAGCTGTCGGACGGGGTGTGCGTCGGCGACGGCTCGCAGCCGCCGCTCGGAGAGGTGCGCGTCGCCAGCCGCGCTCCACGTGCGACTGCCGCCGAGACCTACAGCCTCCTTAATAGCCACTAATAATAAAAGCAAACGAGCGAACGACTTGTAACAAATTGCATTATCTGCCGAAATGGTCCTTGGAAAGCATTCATGTCGCCGCTCCGTTGCGTTAACTCTTTCCCGTTTTGATCTTCACAAAATTGAGTTTGGAAAAGCGGATCAAGCCGCTGTGTTTCTAAGAAAATTAAGTAAATTTATCTTGTTACTTATTGGATTAACATTTCAGAAGAGTTTTCCGCCACGCATACTAGCGATATTTCACACAAATGCTTCATTAGTGCCACTAAGGAAGTTAATGTATTTAAGAGTAAAACTACTGACTATTTTTCCGCTTGTGACAATTAAAAACTACTCAGCTGTTTTTATAGTAGGACATTAAATTTATCTTCTTAATTTTTTTGCAAAGTGGAAACCTTCAGTGGGGCAAGAGATTAAATTAAAAAATGGTATAAAAAGTTGACTTTCCGGGCGAGGCTGCATTGCAACGACATTAATTCAAAAGTCGCCGCCTAGAGCAAATTGTCAAGCTGAGTGCAGACACGCTGCGCCTTATTCCTCGCCAAGTTTAGAAAGCTAGATAATGTAGGTGGCAGTCTGAACATTACTTTATGTTCCACATTAATATGAAGTAATAAGCCAAAGTAATATGTGGCGCTGACTCGAGCACTCAAATAATAGTGTTCATACGTGTGTACTGATATTGGCACTTTAAATTCTGCAGTATAATTCTACACAACAAATAGGTAAGTAATAGAGCAATAAATAAAGCTAACAAGGTGGGAATGTATCGATATTTTGTTCATTATTATCGGCGGTGCACGTTGCGACTTGTCAAATACTTGCATTATGATGTCGTGCAGCGACACAATAAATGTTTTGTTACGAGTTCTTCATTCTTGTAGCGAATTGTAGTTCACTACTGGCTTCAAGGGAACGTTGTGAAAATAAAAAATAGAAAAATTACAATTAAAAAAATATATGATAAAAGATTTCATTAAATTGTAAAAGAGTTTCCTCTTCTTAATTAACTCTTTTGATCTCTTTAGCAACTCTTTCCTTATATCCATTGATCCATTGCTTATATTCGACAGTTACTTCGCAATAGATATTATATAGTTGAGATAACCTTTTGTATAACGGTCATTGGTCATTCTTGTGACTATTTTTAACTCACGATATTCATAAGTGGGTCCGCTATGAAAGTACGGTAAAGTGGCACTTTGTTCTCGTTTGATTGTTGCAAGAACACGGCTTGAATATAATGTATCTTTTATGTATTTTAAGTACGAGGAAAAACGAAGAATCGTTGCAAAGGAAGTTAAAGAAGTGCGCCTTTTTCTGGCCGGATAATCTCATTAACTTAATCTGTAAAGAACCCTCATTGGCTCACAGTCGGAGAATTCAAGTTTTTGCTACCTCAAAGAACTGTATAGTGGCTGGAAACTCTTTTGTTTAGGACTCTTATTGATTTTGCATGCAAAAGGGTTTATTTGCGACCGAACAAATCGTAATATAGTTATTTTAGTTACAATTTGAAGAGTATACAAAATATTACAAGAAATATATAGCCGCTACTATCATAATGAGTTTAGTAGAACTCACTTCGACACTCATTACAAGAAAACAACTAAAAGGAGGGAGTATGACGTGAGAATGAGTGAGGAATGTAAACACAAAACTAACTGTATTTCACGTCGTTATAACTGAGGCCTTATAAAAAAAGATACAACCAGATTTCTGTTGGCTACAAAACGTAGTGGAATTTCCTCAGGTTAGATAACTCGTTTTATTTCTACATTCCAAAAGGAAGTAAAAGCAAGAAACATTGCCGGTGCTTATCAGGAAATCTAGTTATTGTCGCGCTCCGCTCTATAACTATATTTTATGTTCCACTATTTCTTTTGTGGGATTACATGGCAACACTATTTTTTAGGTCAGTGTTCTTGTCAAGCCAAATAAAAATTCACATATTGAGTAATCCATGTTGTTCTTGCTTCACATTTTATGTGGAATTCATGCAATTCAATGTGTTTGCAAATTGAATTTTATGCACATAGCGCAAGGTTCATATTACAATAAAGTAAAAATAGGAGAGTACATCTATCTAATACAAAGCACGGTAACAATAGGGTGAAATAAAAAAGCCGCTAAAAGCGTGTGAAATCCCTGCGTGCTGCGTTAGTTTTATTTTTGGGCAACTATCGTAGCTCGTAGCGCGTAGCCCGTAGTAACCGTAGCACCTGTAGCAATCGTAGTCATTATTCATTCGAAATGTTTGACGTTTGTCGTTGGAGCTCCTCTTTTTATTTAAACAAAATTATTAAAACTAGGAAACTATAAAAAAGACACTTTAAACTGTTGTGCATTGTAGTGTGGTGAACTTCTGGGATAATAATTAATTTAGTTTTTACCCGAACTCAAATAACATCCAATTATTAAATAACAATAATTCGATTTTTTAAAACTTAATTAAAATACAGACACACAGCATCTCTGCAGGTCGGTGGATCCCGCTTAATGTCTCACAATATACCATAGCGCAGATCAGCTCGGAACCGCTCGGGCCACAAGAAATGGTAGCGTACTTAGCAGCGTCTTACCCACCTACCGGCTTACTGGGGCTGTAAACTTTACCGACGGGATCCACCGGATTACGATGCATACTGATGCTACCTGCTATTCTGCATATAAGTGTGATTACGCCGCTGGATGAAATCTGTCTCCTAATTAAGTAAAAATCTTAATATAAATTGCAAAATAACACCCATCATGTGTTTAAAGTATTATATTGTATTAGATACGTAAATAACCCTCTCTATTATTTAAAGACATAATCAAAACAGAGACTATTTTGACTCAAATCAAGAAACGTTACACCACAGATATCACAAATTGGGAAATGGTCACTGGTCACACACACACATGGACATACGGAAAATTAAAGGACACTTTTCATTTTCATACAGTGAAATGAAACTGTGAAAACTGCCAGTATTGCTTCATAACAATCAATACCAAACTACTTAATTATGAATAGTGGTTTCATGTATCTGTAAGGCTTTGCGCGCACTATAATTTTTTGTACGCAATCATTTTATACCAGGCTACGTATGAGCTGGTACGGGAGCGCGCACATTGTAATTTGTATGCTTATAGAGGGCGATTTTACAATCGTGTCGCGCGACAAAATGTTATAGTGTGTGCCTAGCTTAATTGTAAATCTGTCGGTGAGCTGTCATGATTGGACGTGTCATCGTACAGTCACGGGTTTTGCGGATAAAGCGATGATCGCGATCATGTAATTGCTTAATTAATTAACACTTTCGGTAATGCGTAGCTCCTTTGACGTTCCTATGATGATGTGGTACATTGATACTCTTGATGTAGGTGCGTTAAAATTTAAGATCTGAGAGCTGTTTTGTAAATAAAAATAAAAGTATTTTTAGTTTCGTTTAATTTGAAATAATTTAGTTTTAGTGTTAGAAAATCATTTAATTAAAACGTTGAATAACAAGCAACCAATTACTTTATAGGTATTCAACCTATTCAGGGCTATTCGAATTCAATTAAATAGTGATAGCATTTAGAGTTACAATTTCAGAATGCATTGCAGAACTCATTTTCAGACAAATAAAGTTATTTCCGCATCTCAGTTTGAAACTGCTAAATGATGTTATGATAAAGTATGTTACATTGCGTAGCCATAAATTAATTTGGCAAGGTTCCAACAGGCCTTACATCGAACCTCCTATGATAGCAGCTTTCATTTTAATTCAAATCCGACCTCAAATATTGAAGGACAAGTCGAATATGTACGGCTATATGGCACGTATATTTTTCGGAAATAAATCTTTTATTTTTCCTGGTGAGAGCGGACTTCTTATACATTTATTCCTCGTTGTTAAATTATTTAACCAGTTCAAAACACATTTTTATCCTTATTATTAAATAATAAAATTAAACTTCCGCAATTCTATTTACCTCTATAATGCATACGCAATTAAAAAAAAGTGAAGCTTGAAGTAGTGGCGCATATTTTCCCGTAACACGCTTTTAGTAAATAAGATTTTATTTCGTATACTCGAATATTTTACCGTCTCATAAAATGGGTTAGAAGAGGTGATTGAAATCTTATTCTAGATAAAATCTTTTATATATCCTCCAGTATATCACTTGCGGTAATTCTCGAACAGTAAGCAAATAGAAAAGCTCTCACGACAAAATTAAATTCCATACTTGTCGCCAGCATTCAGCTGCAACATCTGAACCGCTTTCGGCGCGCATAAATCTCATAAATCTCTTCTAATAAAAACATTCTCATTCCACTTCGCATTGCAAGAGAAATATTAAAGTATTAGCAATATTAGAATTGTGTTGAGGTTTTCGAGCTCCGAAACTTTCAATATCTCGATAATAAAATTATAATACATTCAATAAAAAATCCACTAAAGAGTAAAGTAGAGAAACTCATAAATCAAAAGATTATGTTGGAAAATGATAAGATATTGATATACGATATTTAAAAGACAATATTTTAAAAATATTGAAAACAACAGATCTACTGCGTTTTACTCGATACTTAGAGCTTTTAGATCATTGAATATAAGTTACTGCTAGATGTAACTCGATTTCCAAACCGTTCGCATATCAATTTGTCACAGTCGCACCGTGACAAATGGAGATAAAACTCAATTAGATATAAATAATGTGAAATCAAACGAGAATATTTGTCAGCTCATTGCATTATTCGGTAAGTTAAATTTAAAATGGCGAACCATTTGTCCCAAACCCTCGTTAGTAGTAAATTAGACTAATTAACCCCAGTGAGAGTAATAACTGTTTACCAACTCCAATTACAGTATTCGGTTCAAATTATTGAATCGGTAACATATTAAGCGGATACAATTGTTTTGATCGTTTACTTAAACGGCCGATGCGATTGTCGGCCATTAGATGTTGGTTCGGGAAGAATACCTCATTTTACATAAATATTTGGGTTGCTTTAGTTATAACACAGATTTGCTAATTTAATTTAAACTGGCTTAGACTGGCTTGCTTAGGTCCATGCTAACCACTAGCACACATCTGCAACCAATTGTTCAGGAACCCAACTCCAACATAGGTATTAGCGAAAATACGAGTTTGATTACAGTTATTTAATTGTATTGCATCGAATAATGAATACAGAGTTTAAACATTAAAATAATTCAAATATAAATAAACATCTCATTGCATAAATAATATTTTACAGCAAAGTAAGGAGCGCTAAACAAATAGCATTTAAAATAAAATCTATTTGCATTTCCATAACTCTGTTGTACGCGGTAGTTTCTAATTAAGAATTTACGAAGAGTTTTGCATATTCATAAAAAATGCTCGGTACTGAAATATTGCTGTGTGACTGGCGTCAATCACGGATGGACAGGTCTAAAATACTCGATGAAACAGTGAGATTAATTGAATTCTATTGCCGCTAAAAATATCTGACGACCTATAAAAAAATATTCAGTTATATTTTTGAGTGACCGAAGCGACCCGATGTTCAAAACACGGCTGTTAATTTTTGTTACACACAATCAGTGTAAAATAAATGAAATAGGAATATTCGGTGTTAAGTGGTTGCAGTTTGCCAACGTGTGAGCAGATTAGTGAGCAGGGCTAGTTCGATTCCCAGGTTGTGGTGCATGTACCTTAGTCATTCAATCAGAAATTTCTCAGAAGCAGCTCGGATCCCGCCCGTTGATGGCATTAAGCTCGCCTCCTGTGAGATGTGAGTTTAACGTAAGTGATACGATATGCAATGCATACCTACCTACTGTTATAAATACCTGTAGTAGGTACTGTATAACTATTTGACGTAAACACTTCCAATTGAATTCATACTTCCAATTTACTATGAATTAATAAACTGATTTTATGTTAACTAGAATTTGAATCAGTGCAATTATTTTAACTGTTTAACGGAACCAGTTTATTCAAAATATTATGCGGTTACCTGAATTTTGGATACAAAATAATTGATAAAGGTTCGCAACATCTGCAATTAGAGTAACTTGTATCAGCATTTATAAAAGGACACGAGTGTCAGCGGCATTTGGGTTCAGTACATTCATGGCAGCATACTTAACGACACTTCTGCTGTTGGTAACAAAACATCACCCAACAGTACTTAGGTCTGTTGTTATAAAATCTAATTTGCATTACGAACGTAACAACCTGTTTTTAGCCGTTTCGCTCGGTGACGTCACAAAGAACTCGACTAATTACTTTATAGTTTTATGTAAATTTCTACGTTACTCAGAAGTGCTATAGTTACTCATGAATTTAACACTTATTTTACAGAACGTTTCAAGTATAATCGGTAAAGTTTTGTTAGCAAAAAGCCTTTTGGTGGCTTTAAATAACCGGGGCTACGCTTGTTTAAGTTTTGATAAAAAATAATTGAGCAGACTTTTAACTTTTGATAACAAATAAAATTATTATCGAGAGATGATATATTGGGAATGGGTTACTGTATTTAAATTATATCGATGATGTAGGCTTTAACTGAATAGCTTTTGTTGTTCGATTTTATAAAGTTTTAATATTTATAAAGTCTTTGAGTCATTACAGATTTATTGAAAAAAAATACAAAAGTTGAGCTATTACATATTACCTACTTTCAATAGCCTAATAAGCGTTTAAAAATCTCTCTTAAAATATGTTAATCGAATAATAATCCTATGAATCCTTGCTTAGGTATTATCTTTCGCGAACATGACAGCAGCTGTCACACTCAACCTGAAATATGATTAAGATGGATTAATAGGTGCGCGGGCGAGGTATTACTCATTGATGTTGGATTGCTGGCCACCGCCCGATGTTTCATATAAGCTGAGTTCGACTGACCATAAAGTTCGAACAGAGAATGATAGATAAAGATGTATAGAGAGATCTGGATTCTTAATAAACCTCAGGTGAACAGCTACTGGTTTCGTTTCATATTTTTAGGTAATTGATATTTTGATTTTCATAGGTATTTAGGGATACTTTAAACTGTTGAGTTTCTGGTAAACGCAGTGTGTAATATTTGAGCAATTTGACAGTGCTTCCACGTTCTATAACTACGTATCTATATATAAAACGACAATCAGTTCTTTCTTATACGCCTAATTCATATTTATAAAGCATTCTAGAAAAAAAATACCTACACAATATCTCCATTTTGGTTATTTTATTTTGGTTCTTGCAATTCGATATTATACACGTCCCTACTTTGCATTAAACGGACAATAGACACACATATAGGTACATACGCAGACGCCATTTTCCTTCCTACCCTTTTTGTTTTTCCTGAAGAAGTGGGGTAAGTTAGGGTTCGCTTTTAGCCTTCAGTAGTGTCTCCCGTGAAAGAAATATGGCGAAAAGATTTTTGTGAAAGTGTGGATGAGATTGAATTTTTTTATCACTTGGATTGGTATTTTTATGCAAAAATGTTAAATGGACAATTTTTAGAAACTATAATATTAAAACAAATAGTAGGTACATATATGAAAACCGAATAAAAGCAATCGTAAGTACAATGCGCAACTCAAATGTCTGCCAAATCGTAATATTACGTCGCCAAGAGGTTTTAATAGCATTATAAAAACGGATTTCAGCACCAGACCCAATTGAATTTTGCATACGGCTAATTAAAAGATCCTGGAGATAGTCTGTGGCCAAAATCGGGTTTATTAATATTAGGCCGGTTTTACGAGAAGGGGTTATTGTATGAAACGATCTAGTTGGCTATCTTTTCGAGCAAAATGGTTTACTTCTCGGCTCTATTGAGAGAGGATCGTGGAGGCAACGTCTTTACAAATTTTGTGTATCACCGAGGGACGGAACAGTTCCCGATGTATCCCGGCCGGGCTTTCCGAATACGAAACTCCGAACTTGAATAGAAGATCCAGTTTGTGAATATACGATAGACTTGACTATCCGTTGTATACTTGCCATTCGTATGGTTATCGACATCCATGGTTCGCACTTAGTATTTGTACTTACTTAGGTACATTATACATAGATATGTCATAAGCACGATAGGTCTAAACCAATCTAAAAGATTTTTTCAAATTGGACCCGTGGTTCCGAAGGTCAGCGTGTAACCACACAAACAAACTCTTCAACTTTATCAAGAATGAAAATAATGTAAATATATAATCTTAGTGATTTTCATACTACGCTTAGCTATGTAAGGAATCATTCAAAACTGAAAAGGAAGCAAAATATAAAAAATGGCGAATCTCGATATATTCATGTTCGAAAAGCCAATTAGCATAAATTTTCGCCAATACCTATGAATTAAACTTGTATAGTTTTAATAGGGTCCCCCCTTTATGGTAGAACTTTTTATGTCATAATCTTATTTTGCATACCAACAGTTGGCATAATCTTTATTTCGCCGAAAATCGTGTAGCATACACTCATTTAGCATACATTAAAAACGCATAATTTTGGCAAGCAGAATCATCTTTAGGCATAAATTTCATATTCATAATACTTAAATAGTAGAAACATCATTTCGCAGAAAGTTGCCAGTCAGTATTTCCTTTTGGTGTTCATTTCATATCAGTAGTCATTAACATGCAGAACTATCATATTTCAGAATGTTTATAGTCAGAATCATCTTTTGGCATAGTTTTGGAATTTTTATTTTCCTGTAAGAAGCATGCAAACAAGCCTAAGCATGGAAGCATGCAAGTAGGCATGCAGCATGTAAGCAGGCATGCAACATGCAGCAAGCATGGCTTCTGTCACGGCTCCGGCGCTGCGTGGCTCCGGCGGTCCCATGCGAGCTTATCGTCGCAGATGGTTTTCACGCTCACCACCGCAGCTTCGGCTTACTGGCCGGCAGAGCCGGCCAGCCTCAACCGCGTCAGCGAGCGTTAAAACTACCTGCGCCTCAGCTCGCAGGCCGCCTCGCCCCTCCGCGCCTACGCGGTTTTGAATTGCACTCTAGGGGTAGGGCAAACAAGACTACGTGGAGTCGGTTTTGCAGCGATTAGTTTTCGTTACTAGCTTCAATTTTTAATACAATGTTTTTAATTGAAGGTTATAAATGGCAATTTGCTAAATAAATTGAATCTTAATAAAATTCTACCATCTTCATAATACGCCAAATGAAATACCAAATAATAGTTTCTCAAAATATACATTATGCTAACTAAACGAAATAATGCGAAACTCTAACTATGCCAAAAGCAATTATGCGAAATAAAATTCTGCCATCTTAAAAGTATGCAACTGTAAATTCGGGCATATAAATATTCGGTGAAACAATAACTATGCTAAATATTTTTTATGCCTTAAAAACATTCGTTGAAAAAAAATTATGCCAAGTGTGTTATGCCAAATAAAATTCGGCCAAATAAAATTCTGCCAGATAGAAGGAACCCGTTTTAATATTATCGAGGTGGATGCTGGGAACTGGACCCACTATCATCTCGTACGCACAAATAGTTGGTAATTATAACTTCTGAACTAGCGATTACCCTAAAGTAGTTAAGTCTAATTTGTGTTTAAACGGTGTTACTATGTCGATAGAGAAATAACATACACACGACTGTATTATACACTCAGTTTGGAACTTTGGGCACGCTCCATAGGTAGTTGTTTCGAAGTATAGTTTGAATATATTAAAATAGGCAAAAGGGTGCTTATTTATTCCTGAACATAACAAATTGCAAATTTTTTTTTCATAAAAATACTTTACTGTAGAATTTTTCTGAGCATAAAATATTGAAATAAAAATCTGCTAATAAAATATACGTCATGTTCATCCAATGACATATTCGTTTGCTTTTTTGTTAATTCAGCTGGTTGCATAAGCCCAGTGGATGAAATTCTGGGAACTAGCCACAAAAAATCGCCAGAGGCAAAAAAATCTGCGACTGATGTTTTGAGCTCATGTGAAAAGGAATACCATGGTATACCTATCAGTTGAATTTTTAATCAAAACCATCGGAGGATCATGCTTTTATGTATGGTTAATTTAAAGTTGCCGTTCATTCATAAAATATTGCTCTAACCTACAAAGTTTCATTAATATTCATCGTAAAAAGGCCGAATTTCATTTTTGACATTGATTTACGAGTATGCGCGAAGTAACGCATGCACCACTGTGCCCACATAATAGATCTGACAGATTTGTTCTAAGCGTTACGCATATATAAGAGTTATCAAAGTTGCAGCATTATCATTAATCATTTCAAATTCACGTACTTTCGTACTCAATCATAAAATACGATTTCTTTATGGAAATAAACTAGCAAACGAAAAAGAATATAAATTGCTGACTATGGTCACTTAACAAAGTGTGTGGAAGTAATTACCCGTAACATTTATCTTTTTTTCTGCAATAAATACAGACAATAAAAAAAAATCTCGATACAATAGGGGTTTTATTGGAAAATGCATCGCTTTTTTATAGTTACTCGCTGGCTGCCCGTGTATTTTTAACTGAACATTTTTATGTAATGTTTTCATTTGCTTTCTATAAAGTCTTTTTGTAATCAGATTGGGTATTGCATAAATATCGATACTTTTTTAGGCCATTGCACTTCTTATTGCTGACGTACTCAAATAAAAGGTTGGAAAGCCCTCATATAAGGCATTTAAAAATCACTAAGTACTCACTAAACTGTATGTAACTTACTCTCTGACTTTATGAACACACCTGCCTATAAATCGCACTTAATTACCAAACTCTTTGCAGTAAATAGAGTCGGCAATCAAGTTGAACTTAAGATTGCCGCTAGTAGTTTAACTAATGTAAATTGTGTGTCTCCAAACGCACGGAGGTAGCAAATTTTCCCGTATGCGACTTACGTTTCCTTTGAATGATTCGCCAAGTTGGCTCATAAATACACGAGACCGTCTCGAAACTACTCGGGGCTTATGAAATACTGTTACACGTTTAAACTAATGTCATGACGTCGCGGTTGCTTTCATGTTTGTGGACAACTTGCCCATGTAATTGGGTACGTGATTAAACTATTTATATGAAAGTTTTTTGTGAAAAGACTGGGTCGTTATTTTTATTTGCATGAGATAGGTCTCTCGTTTTATATTGCGTGAAGCGTTACAAGAATTCTAATAATTTTATTTTACGTACAAATACTTCTATTTTTTTTTGTACTGGATTTTAAAGTGCGTAGACGTGGTCACGTAGCATAAAATACGCTTATTTCAAAATGTCTTTTATATTATGATATCAGGGATAAAGTAAAATTTATTCGTTTGTTATAGGACTATAGACAAAGGCAGAGAGTACACTCATAAAAAAGGGATTGACAATATTGATAGTTTTGTCAGTATACTTTCAGGTTTTGTATTCCATTAACTATAAACTATTTTACTTTATATTATATGTTAAGAAAATGATGCAATCTTAATACAACATTTAGTAAAAGATGGCCTCCCATAACTCAATACCTACTTTTTATTTAGGCTCTAGACAGACGGACTGCATTTCAACTGCAAATTTGTAGTTCAACGGCAGTTCGAATGCAGTTGACACGACTGCAATAGAACTGCAAATCAACTTCAGAACACGACTGCACACCAACTGCAATCGGACGGCACGTTTGATTTGCAGTCCTACTGCAGTCGTGTCAACTGCATTCAAACTGCCGCTGAACTGCAAATTTGCAGTTGAATTGCAGTTGAAATGCAGTCCGTCTGTCTAGAACCTTAGCCTATCATTCAATCAGCCAACGAGAAAACAAAATCGACAAGCGGTTGGGATACGAAAAAGCGATATCATAAACATACTTTGACTATTAGATATTCAACATATTTTGATTTCCGTAAATATAGAGGAAACTGTAATGAGATCACTCGTTTTCCTGTCATAGTTGATTTTCTATAGCTTGATAAGGGTGTTCCGCATCTCTACGTTTACGAATATTACAACCATGTTTCAACAGGTTTCAGTAAAAAATAAGACTGATCGGCGAAGTTATGAAGAAGGTTCTTAAATAAGTATATCTTTTCTTTGTTTTACCATTAAATAAAAGTAGCAATGTACCCATCATAATACTTGTCACTTTAATTATATTCCGTCGTGTTATGGTGTTGACAACCTTTCATAGTCTGGATTGACCTTCAAAACCTGTCGCGATATTGGGTGAAAAAAATTGACTATTTGTCTTAGTCTGCAGTGTGGTACTCTCAATGTATACCTATTTCTTGCATTTTATTCAGCTGGCAATATCAAAGTGTTCGCATAACTGAACAAATGTTAGTAAACAGCAGTACATTTATAAAAACCGTGTAATAACTTTCTAGTTAGTTAATTTCATAGTCACGATGGTCACTCCGGTGTCAAACGGTAACTGCAATTTAGTTTAATTACAGAAGTAACTACTTGAAAGTTATTTAAACTGTCGCTTCTTCGAACGATACTAAAACTTCGTGTCGAAGAAAATTGTTACTCTTTTAATGAATACAGAAAAGGTATATTTATTTAATGTTAAAGCTTAGTCTTATGAAGTTTAAGTTAGAAAGAACTTTATGCATAGTAATAAACGTTAAGTACGAATTATGTTACTTATTTAATGGCGTACATTAGAGGACACACAAAACCTTCACATTGCAATTTTGAATTCCTGTACTTTGTATGTTTACAAACGTCCATCTTTTCGTTAGAAGATTTTTTACATCAATTCATTTTTTATAATATGAAAGTGTCAACAACATGATAGTCTATGGTGATTTAACTAAATGACATAAGTACTTATAATATAAGCAATCGTAGTACAATACTATGCGTTTATTGACAGATATACATATCTATATTCCTTATTGTTGTCCAGTAGAACATTTACCGTACAATGATCAAAGGTTCGATTAATATTAAGCAAACAATTATTGGAAAGAAACATCCAAATAATGGAATACACACCAATCTACTGTTGATACAAGAAAAATAACAACATAAATAATATTAATAAAACAGAAACGAGAAACAAAGCATAGAAAGTATATATTAGCCGGCAATTTGTAAGAGTCAACCGAAGTAAATGAATTACAGGGGTGCTCTCATAGGATGGAAGTAACTACTTTTTTCGACTTTATCATAGCGTTTTCCCGTTTATTGAGAGTAAAAGGTTTCCTTTAACCAGTCCCCATAATTACCGAACCGTTGTTATTGTACGGGTTATTGACGATTGACATTTATGAACGATACTTACTCAGGTATTTTCTAGACTGTAAATATTATATAAGTGGGTGTCTGCGTGGTTACACCACAATATTTTCTCTGTAGTTTGTAGTGAGGGACACGTAACATTTTATTTTAAGAAACATCTTAAATATAAGCCGCCGAAAATAAGTAGATTTTTTATGTCATTGTTTCAATAGTTCCCTGTTCATTAGATTTTTCAGTGTTTAATTCAAAACTTGTGTAAGCGAACTCCAGAGTTTGACGGTGGTCTTTTAATCATGTAAAACAAAACTGTATATTGTGTAATGAACTTTAATATAATGTAGCCGAGAACTTTTTTTTCAAAAACGAGGTTTTGCGTACGGTAGGTACGGGGTACGCCGCGGGCCAACCTGTCTGTTTTAAATACAAATTCGTGCGAGTAATGCTGACTGAAGCTTTTCTGGGAACTTCATTCACAGAGTGCCAACTACTAGTTCAAATTTAGTTAAAATCACGTTTAGAATATATGCAATTACTAGATTTTCCCTCGGATCTACCTGAGTAGTTAGTTTCTTCTAAATTCTGGATTTAATGTAAATTCAAATTTTACAAGAAAATCATTTTTTATTTTCTATTAAAGTGTAACAAATCAAGTGACGTTTTCACACTAGCGGATTTATGTCGCGCACAGCAAAACTAGTAACTGACCACGCCTACCGTGCGTTTCTTGACCTGCAAGAAGGCGCCTGACCCAACTGCCTTATGGCATCTGCACTCATCTTACCTTCGTCCGAGGGTAGTTGCCAATTACTGTAAACCAACTGAGCGATGTTTCTTGGAAAAAATGAGCTGAAAATTCACCGGTGTGAGAATACTCTTAATATGTTTACTCGTCGGTGTTAGGTAGGTACAAACAGCAGGAAACTTCTAAGAAAGACATGAAAATATCACTTAGCTTTGAAAGCTGAATTCAGCGAAGTAATTAGAAAAATAGATTTCCAAAAATAATATCCTGGAAATAGACCTTATTTTTAAAGGGAATTGTTTATTTGACGACTTACGGCCAGTTTCTTCATCAAACTTTAAAGTCAAAGTAATGTCTAAAGTAAAAGTAACGGCCAAATTCGTTTTTTCAAGGCTAAAGTGACAGCAAAACTAATAGAAAAAGCGAATTTGACCGTTACTTTTACTTTAGACATTACTTTGATTTTTACTTTGGATTTTACTTTTGATGAAGAAATTGGCTGTTAGAAATACTAGGTAACGTCGTCTGATTTTGAAGACAGCTAAGAGGTATAATAAAAATTTGCTCTCATTCTCAGAGTCTACGATCTCACATTGCAGTTTTCTAGCAATAAATTTTTATTACTTATGGTCGCTGCACACAGCGGGCGCGGCGCGACGGGACGGGACGGCGACGCGACGCTGAGCAGTTGTAATGTACTAGATATTACGGACGACATCACACAGAGCCGTCCCGCTCGGCGTGACGCGACGCGACGATCTAGTACATTGCGTCGCGTCGCCGTCCCGTCCCGCCGCGCCGCGCCCCCTGTGTGCAGAGACCACAGTTCTTATATTACTTTTCAGGTTGAGTACTTACGACTTAAGGTGCTCGTTAATGCCCTAGCTCTTAATCGATTCCGATCGTTAATAGCACTTATAAAATGCAAACTTCTTACAAACGCTCGTAACGAAACGAAAAATCGATTATAAAACACTTAATGTTAGGAAGTAGTTGAAAGTTCTAGCAGTACTCCGATTACGCCGGTCACTTCACTACACATTTATTTTAACGATTAAACTCCAATTATAAAAACTCCCTTTGTAAAATTCTCGTATAGCGCAGTGTTTGATTTTCACGTTTCGAGTAGTTCGCGGTGCATTAATTACAAACGAAAAACCCCAGGTAAAAGTTTAATCGCGAAAAAATCCAGTTTAACAATATTTCAGCTTTATGAATTATATTTTCAATCTGTGCTTATGCGCGCCCGTTTGCGAAGCACTTAGCATTCAGCCGGCCCGACCGGTTACTTTATAGACAAATATTTCACTCTAACATACGAGCAACGCAAATAAAGCCCAGCATTTTTTCTCCACATTTATTATTTTCCCTGTCCTTTGAAGTTGGCAGTTTATTTAATGGCGTTTTAGTTCTTATTTTTCCACTCCGCAGTACAATAGACACCTTTAAGCTTTACGTACTTAAAATTGAAATGATTGTCGTACGTGGCCACTTTAAGCGTATTCTACACTTTCAACTCAAGTCGTTACGTTTTATTTGTGCGTCGAAGTAGTGGCACCCCTAGAAGGCTAAATAAGACTTAAACTCTCTTATAATAGACACCGCTATTTGTCTCAGCACTAAACAAGCACAATTTAGCGTTCGACTTACAACTTAGTCCGCGAGTTAATATTCTAACAAAAACAAAGACGTAATTTCCTCGTCTTTGACTGGCTGAGAACTTAAGTACAACAGCGAACCACCCGCCACACGAAATACTCGCTTCCAGTTAAATTGACTGATTTAAATGTGATGATAATGAAATGCTTGTTTATTTCATTAATTGTGGAAAATCATATCAGAGCCACAGTGTTATGACAATTTATCAAATGCATTTGCACACTATTGTAGAAGATAAGATTGCGGTCATTTAGGGTACAAGTACATAGTTATAGTACACCGATTAAATAATAAAAATTATTCGTGTATTCTATCACGGTCCTCTACGACACTACTTTTACGTTATAAGTCACTTTACGACTAAGCGTTAACCATAATTAATAATCCCGACTAGAATAGTCGTGTCGAATGAGTGGCTCCGGCACAAGTGTCGTTGTTATCGCTCATTATAAACACAATGATACGACAAGCATAATTATGAGCATCTGTCTATGAGGGATGATGTTATGTACTGTCGAGTGGATGCTCTACCGACTGCCGAGAACCCTCCACCATTTACACAGAACATTATTCGGTGATGCTCAGACTACTTGTCTCGAACCACTTAGTACCAACCGCAATTGAGCGAAAGAGAATTCAAATGTATTTAATGCTCAATACTACCGGCTTTTAAGAGATAATTTGTGAACAAAAATGTTCAGTCACACTAAATGATAGCTGCTACTTGTCAGCCATTAAGTGTTTTTCGCTTTCCCAAATTATTTCGCTGGAGTTCTTTTCCGATTTAAAAATGTGAAATGAATGTACTTATAAGTAGTTTATCTTTCTCATTTATTCTCTTTATAAAGCTAGGTAATACAATTATTTTCTACTTCGTTGGCTGAATAAACAACTTGTAATTAATTTATGAATCAGTATTGGTTTGTTCATAATTCCAACTACGAGAAATATTAATTTATGGTTGGCAATATCAGTAGGTAATACAGTTGAGATTGCTCGGTTAAAGCTCATTATCTACGAATGAGATGTTTCTCATAGGTATAATGAGTTCTAACCACCAATATACAAGGTGTTGATTTGCATTTGCGCCATACTTCAGGAGGAGGACATAAAATACGTAAATAATCGATTGGAATTACAGTAGACGGGAAATAGTTAATATGCACTGCTTTTTTTGTCATTGTAATGTCATAGTATTTCAGAAGTAATCCAATTTTATGAATGAAATTTATGAATAATCGTTGCGTATGCTTTGTGTTTGCGTTTGTGTGAGGGCGCAGCACGGTTTTAAGGCCAGTAACATACGCGCCAAGTTTAAATACGGCTAGATGACATTGACGGATTTCCGAAAAAAAATTAAAATCAAAAATTTTTGTACCAATTTTCTTACTGATTTGGGTTGAGAATCATTAGTATAATTACGTCCTTGACTATGGCACGGATGCAAATCAACAGCTTGTATTGTGTAAATATTAATAATAGTCCTTTAAATTGAATTTAATTAAAAATACGACAGGTCGTGATTTATACCGTGTGCAATGTTCGAGGTTTTTGCTACGCCTACAGGCAGGGGTAGTCAATCCGTAACCGCAAGCATTATAACGGACCCGGCAAAATAAACACAAATAAAAGAGGAATAATATTTTGTTTCGGCGTTGACAGCGCAGCCAAATAAACTTTGGTTGGTAGGTGATGTGCGATGCTTGATGTTCACATATATCTACATGATGTAAAAACCCTCTACAGCAACAAAATGACTATTTCGATGAAAACTTCATTATACCTAACGTCAGCTATTTTACAGAGAGGAATAAAACTGACAACCTGTGTCGATGCTTTCGTGAATTTAGAATGTTATGTATCAAAAGCGATGGATTCGAGGACTCTTGTAGTAGTTAAAAGTGCACCTGTAAAGTGGAACAATTTCAGAGCGCATAAAAATACATATACACCGTGACTTTTTAGTCGTCTTACAAAGGTGGTTCACTCAATCTATCCGACATAAAATACCACTAGACACGATTATTAATTTTATAGCCTTACTTTATTAAGATAATAGGTGCAAAGAAAAATACTGAAAACAAAATGTTTACGTATCAAACGGTAGAAAGTAGGTACTTTCCCAACGCGCCGCGTTCCATTGATACAAGATTCGGGCAGCGCTCACAACAGGGTATACTTATAATCTACGTCATGCATCATAATAATGAAGTAATTTTTATTTTTAAATTATTCAAATCTCATAAATATTTTTTTTTTTTTATAGAGGTATATGAACGTTTACTAGTCATTGAATACATTAAGTAGGCTGCCGTTGTAAGACGACTAAAAAGTCACGGTGTATAAGTAGTCATTGCACAAAATAAATTATACATTGATTATATTAAGATAAAACATTAAACAAAGAACTGATAGACTGTGTTTTATTACCGAAAAGATGTACTTAATAGATTTTAAACACTTATTATCACTTCGTGCCAATTCTATATGTGCTCTTATTCGAGATACTTACTCGTATAGAAATGCTTGAGGCTCACAATATTGTGGACTCGCCTTTTTGCCCTACCCTTGATACATGGTGCCCTCAACACCGTAAATAATAGTAAGTGTTCATATAAATATCCGCAATCATTGAGACACACTCCAAGATATGTTCTTCAACTTCACCATTAACCAAACAGGAAAATTTGTCGATTTACTTTCCGAATAGTTTTAATTTGTATTTGCCTTGCTCTTGGTGAGTGAACGATCAAATAACAAAGAAGAAAATAGGTTAGAAAAACACAAAGGAAGCGATTCGAATGAACAATTTGACGTATTACGGGTGTTTGAAGGTAAATTGATTGTAACAGCACATTTGTAGCGGTGGTCGATTTAATGTAAGACCTATGATTTTGGGCATGCCACCATAGTGGCGGTAAGTCCCCTCTTTGAGGAGTGGTTCGGGAGGAGTCACGGCGCCCTCACGTACCGCATGACGCAGGTCCTCACCGGACACGGTTGTTTCGGGAGGTACCTGCATCGAATCGGTCGTGAGGAAGCGCCCGAGTGTCACCACTGTGCGGGCAGCCCCGAGGACACGGTGGACCACACAGTCCAGGAGTGCCCTGCGTGGGAAGGGCACCACCGGGTCCTCGTCGAGGCTTTAGGCGGCGGCGACATCTCGCGTCCGGCCCTGGTTCAGGCCATGGTCCGGGGCGAGAGGGAATGGGATGCCGTCGCCTCCTTCTGCGAAGCGGTCATGCTCGAGAAGGTGGAGGCGGAATGCCAGAGAGTGCGCACCTCTCATCCCTGCCGCCGCGCTAGTCCAGGTAGACACCACGGGCGCCGGGTGTCGCGAGATGACTCCCGGTCACCGTAGGCGTGGGTCTGTGGGTGGTGAGTTCGGGTGGCTCATTGTCCCTCTGTCTACCCTTGTCGACAGCGCGCGTTGTTGCACGCGCTCCTCAAAGAGATGTCAGCAACCCCAGCGGGGCCCAGTAGGGCCATGGCCTGCCGGGGCTGCGGGTTGTTCGAAAGAGATACCGCGGCCCTGGCACATAAAAGGCCTACGACGGAACACGACGGTTTTTAGTCAGTAAGAGTCTGACACTCCCTCACCGCTATTAACCCACAGCGGGAGGGGTCATTTGATGATTTTTGACGTCGTTCTGCTGTAAATATTTATAAATTCATAGTTTAATATCTGTGTAAAAAATTCATAATCATTGCCAGAAAAATATTCATGTTAAAAAAATATAACTTTTAAGCTTTTATTGCAGGTTAACCAAAATGTAATGGACGGGAAAATAAAATATAAAGTTCTTTTTTATGAAACGTTTGTAACAAAAAAAATAGTCTAACGTATTTCAACTATAAAAATAGTCACTACAAAGTCCCTTGGTTTAGTAAATAAAGCCACCTTTTGTAGTTTCGTACCCTTTGTTTAATTGGAAAGGTACCCACACCTAGGTATATTTACTTACTCGTCGATGTTTCTTTATTTACGTGGCCTCCACCTTCTATCACAACAGTGAAGTTCTAACAAGCGAAAGGTGATTTAATTAGTGTTGTTGGCACAGTTGTGCCGTGCTTGCAGATAATCTCCGTTTAGTTCGGAGCCATGAGGTTGCCACGGTGCGCTAAACGCCTGCCTTTTCGTGATTTGTAACACACAATGTCTTGTCAACTCTTGGATAGAGACTAGGCGTTAGTTACTTGAGATTGATGCGGTAATTAAAACACACCTACTTGATTAGTGATGAATATAAATACATTATAATCAAATGGATAATTATGGCGGATTAATACTAACTATAAGTATACTATAACGTACTATAAGTACGTGCTACAAGGGAATAACTATACTGAAACCATAAATCAAACGTTTGTCGTCATCACCAAATTGAGTGTCTGTGAATAAACTTTAATAATACGCCTCTTTAAATTACCGTTTTCAACACTTACTGTTCTTGCTCAACGGAGGCTTGGCAACCCTTTCAAGCAGTAAACTTCCTAGCACCCTGAATACAATAAGTATCGCAGCTTTTCCCTCAGTTGGAATTTAAAATACCTGATAACAGCGGCTTTGAGAATAAAGTAACTTTATCGATAATAACCGCATTTCCTACTTTTACCTTGCAAGCCACTCTAGTTAAGTAGACATTTATGACAATGGCACCGGCGTAATACCTACTCCTCTGTCATATTACGTTTTCACTTCATGAAATATATCTGCAACCCTACTGGGTACACATCTACTTCCTAAGAGAGCATTTTATGTGTATATCTAGATGTAGATACAGCGCCAAAGATACTACATTCATTTCAAAAAGTTCTCAATTAATGCTCATACTGCGTTTAACTCAATCATTCATTAGATCAATGCAGACACCTCTGGATGCTCGCTGATAATTTAAAGAAGGAATCAAATAAAAAAGGTGCCTCACAAAAATAATCTATTTGAAAAAATCTGAAATAATTTATTGTGTTTTTTCCTCCGGTTTATCTCGACGGCTATAACAGTGTTATCTTTGACATTTCTTGAATGACAAAGCGGGGCGGCTCAATAACCATCCAATTTGCATAACCTAATTTCTCGTGGCTGCGTCAAATTGCTGACAGATCTCAGAGCCCGCACTCCGATCATAATGGATGGGACGTCGATTCCGATAAGACCGTAAACTGACAAGAATATATCTGGTCATTAACGCACGCTCAGACGTATCTATCGATATCACTTACTGGTCAAACTGCCTCCTTATAATATGGGGCTAATTTTACCTAGAAAATAATTTATTAGAATCTCCTTTATTCTCTCAGACTCAGAATTGGTAGATATCGACCGTAAAGTTTGCTGTACAAGTCTGCTTTGTAAGCAAGGGTGAAGTGGCTTCAAAAGGCTCAAACAAAATTATTGTACTAAGGTGCATAGTTATTAGTATTTATGTTCACACTCACCAAAAACAAAAATGTGAATTCTTTCATTAATTCGTGACCAATTTCTACATACTACATGTACAATTTTAGCATTCACCGTGACCACATTCCACTTGACTTTCCTGTCACGGCTGCGCGTCCTATTTTACATGCAATTTTTATATGCACTATACGTTTATTTGTAATTCTATAAAATATGCAATATACTAGCTTTTGCCCGCGACTTCGTTCGCGTGGAATAGTGACTTCCTCCAGATTTTTGGTTTGACCAATAGATGGCGCTGTATGTCCGGAATAAATTTTATTTTTTATTTTTATTTTTTGTAATAAAAACTATCCTATGTCCTTTCTCAAGTTTCAAACTATGTCTGTACCAAATTTC
The DNA here is from genome assembly GCA_963856015.1 of Helicoverpa assulta. Taxonomy (NCBI): domain Eukaryota; kingdom Metazoa; phylum Arthropoda; class Insecta; order Lepidoptera; family Noctuidae; genus Helicoverpa; species Helicoverpa assulta. The sequence goes on from CAWLCW010000008.1 coordinate 6,624,300, forward strand.
ACACAAATCGGTTCAGTAGTTTAGGCGTGAAGAAAAGACAGACAGACAGACAGAAAGACAGACAGACAGACAGACAGACAGACAGACAGAGTTACTTTCGCATTTATAATATTAGTTTGGATTTTATTTAATAAGTGAATCTTCTATCGAGCCTGTAACTTAAGATGAGGCTACATAGTCCCAATTAGTGGGTTTAAGGTATGGGAAATAGATGTGTCGGTAGTAATTTCAGTTTTGTAAACTAGCATGTAATGCTAGATCGATGTAGGCTAAACTTCATGTTGACAATCAAGTAAATACTTGGTTTTTAATATTTAACTATGTAAGCAAACAATTTATTATCGCGAGAAATCTTGGCCGTAACGGTTAATAGCATCATTAGCATGCTGCTAATGTATGGGGCTAATGTATGTATCCCGCGTTCCTACATATTTTCTGATTGCGACAGCCATATAAGATGATCCTTTCTAAAAAAAACCAAAGACTTTTATCTTTCAGTTATCCAAGCGACTGATGAATTAACAGTGCATAAAGTAAACAATAAGGCCCTTTCATAACAACTGATTGCTTTGAAAATTGAAAGTAAAAATTCATAGTGAAGATGATGAACCATCATCATACGAAACCGAAACAATTTCGTCGGTTTATTTGGGCCTAAAATTATAATAGAGAAAGTGTTAAGAGAAGTTTAAAGTTTGTGGACTTAAATAATAATATTTTTACTACACATAAGCGTAAAAAAGAAAGGCTGCTGTGGACCGGTCTCTTTTTGTTGTGCTCCCGAGATATTTTCGCGAAAGCAGACTGATAGCTTCCACGATGTCATTCCAACTTTGAAAAAGTGAATGTAGGAAAGTGCATCTTTACTGAGAAAAATGCGAGTCACAATAGAATTTTCGAAAGTAGTTGTCCAATACTTCGTATCTCCGACTTTGAAGAGTTCTCTGAATTTGGTGACGACAAATTGTTAAGGTTCATTTCCAGTTAACACATACTTGAGATGTCATTGTTTTTTTTTTTTTTTAATTAATGTAATATGTACTTCTGTATTATAACTATATTGTATGCTAACAAATTGTTTATAGTTAGTTTATAATTGCTTTTTACCAGTCTGTAATAGATGGATATATTGATTGTATAGACTCATTGGCAACAGTGTGTTATTTTCATAACCAAACAGACGTGAGGCAGTTCAATAGCACGACAATAACAAAGTCAAAGAACCAAAAAATCTGCTCTCTCCATTGTTTCTAAATCACTCATCAACGTTTGTTCTACTTTTATGTTTCAAGCACTTTGTGTCGTTTCACGCCTATTTCATTTCTTAACCCAAATAATTTGTCATTTGTAGCCCTGTTTTGGAATAGAGATTACTGACTGTACATAAACATATGTATGTGTACGTGTACATACATAGTTATTTCCTATTAGTGAGAGACAAGACATTATTGTTAATTGCTGGGGCCTCGCAATATGATTTAATCCAGTGTGTCACCAAATTGCTCGTAGAAATGGACGGTACAGGTGGATTATTATCCCTTCAGCTCCCTCTATCACTTTACTAAGACGCCTGTGTATGATATCACTACAACCGCTTGATAACATGATGTGCCTCGTTCCAATTGAAGCCTATGCAGGGGTCTCAGAATTTGTATGCCAATTTCAGATTCTCAAAAATCAATTTGGGTAGTAGTGAATTAGTGAAACTAAATGAACTGTAGGAACACTGGTGTCCAACTTTTTTGGGCAAAAATATTGGCATGTAGGCATACGGTTGTGCAAATAAACAAGAAAAAGGTAAAACTATGATATGTGCGTCCCAATCTATGGCTAGCAATATCGCTTGAAGGATCGCAAAAACAAATGAAAAGGACAACGTTTGAAATTGCATGCATCAGAGATTACACTGCCGTGAACATGCGCATAGTGCACAATCGTACATGTGGCTCGCTATTTCGGTTGCAATAGTGCAATAAAAACAATAGGTGGTAGTAGTGTATGTAGTCACTGGTTGTAGGTGTAAAAGGCAGATATGGTAGCTTCGGTAGAAAAGATTATGACGCAATATAACAAGCAATAGGTATATAACACGCAATATTTTCCTTGGGGGTGAGTAGAAAGAATCAATTCATATTGTCCGTGAGAGAAAACACTTTTTTAGTTAACATTTACGTTTGTCAAACACAATTATCATAAACGCTATTTCAGTGAAGTCAAATATTATTGTAGTCGTAATCTGTTAAAGCAATAAAAGAATGTATCCGAAAAAAAGCTGTTTTCTTAAGTTTTCTTTGGTTCTTTTTAATTTGAAGAAAACATTTCAACGCGATTGAAACTTCTCATGTTTGAACAGTTACAACGATTTTCTTCTGGTTGCGGATAATGGATTTGATTCTTGAACGAACGAATCGAAAGTAAGTATTGTAAAATTTTGGCTGCTACTTAACCATAAATGCATGAAATAAAAATATGGTTATAAAATCTACATTTATTTAAAAAAAAATCCGGATTAATTTTACGACAAACTGTTCTATATTTTAGACAAGATATATACCTATATTCGCATTCTGAAGCTATAACGTGAAAATTATTTTCTTTAAGAGATATTCAGCTGCGAGAATGTCTCACAGGTCGTATCACTGAAGTAGGTGCAAGTCTTGAAAAGGATTTACTTTGAAATTCAGTTTCTGTTCAATCTTCATGTTTGCACTAAACTGTTGCCAGGTAGATTTGATGCATTCGCAAAATTGTTACTTGCGAGTAAACAATTTTGATAAAAAAACATTTTCCTTGGTATCATTTCTCACATGAAATATTAAATTATAATCAAACACACTAAACATCTGTTTTAGAAGCATTAAGTACAGGTTGCTTTTTACAAAATTGACTAACCTATAAGTTAAGTTCCTGGCTTCATTTTCGTCAATCAAGTTTATGACTCATTGAAGATTGAATCACAATAAATGCAGCTTCACGACTGTGTTAAAAATCGACTAATTCCAAACTATAGTGAACAGGAAACCTCAGCCCCAGTTGAGATTGCGACCACTAACGAGGTGTCAGTGCTAACCCGTGTAACAAACTTGCAGGAATGGGCGTGCCGTGCAACTAACTGGAGTAATAGCTTCCGATTACTTCACCTGAACTGCAATGTATTAATAACTATTCTATCCCGTTTGAGCGGTTGAGGATTATTGCTTCTCTGTATGAAAAGGACCCAAGCTATGGGCTGGTAAAAGGTCGATGACGACGAATTTAATACGCATCTACGTATTTACAAGACTCGTTTAATATTTCTGAAGTTTGATAATGCAACTTTAGAAAATGCTTTTGTATATGCTCATGCATGTCGGATTTACATTATTTTCGAAACTAACTTCTCACGGAAGAGATTTCGAGTTTAATTTGTTGGGTCCAAAAATAAGAGTTTCATGTTACAACGCGTTGTAGACAGACGCCGACAGTTATGTAGATGTGACACAAGAGTTTTTTAATTGTTTTTCCGAATCAATTCAAGTCATTACACCCACCATTTTTTTTGGTACTTAACGAGAAATATTTAAACATTGCTCGACTTTAAGAAAATTGTAAACCCTAAATCATGTCTTAAAAAAGCTTTTTTAACATAGGAATTGTGTGAAAAGCATTTAGTTTGGACTTGGTGCGGTATTATTATACATTTCAATAGTCATAATTTGGCACATTGCGGTTGGACGAACCACGGATTACACGCAGTGATTCATCTCTGAAATGAAGCCATCAATTGCTATTGATTTCCCACATTTATAACACGTACTAATGTCGGACATTTAAATGCAGAATTATTATCTCTAAAATCCTTTGAATTCCGTTTATTGGCGACATATTAATGTGGTGTAATTTAATTTAAGATTTGTGGGAAACTATGTTATACCTATTAAATATGTAATATATTTATCAAATACATAAAATGTAGCTAATGGGCGTTTCTGTTATATTAGCAGGCATGATATTATAACTATTAACAGACAAACTGCACAAGTGGTGAAAGAAACATTCCAATTCCACCAAATGAAAAAATATTATTTACCTAGATCTTAGTAAATAGATACGACATTTCTCATTCTATTCATCTGTACAAAAATATGGGACAATCGCCTCGACTCTATTGAATATCGTCGTACAAGAAATCTGTATTCATGGGTCAGCTAGCCGTAAATTGAATACGTCGTGACTCCGCGGCCACTGTCAGGAATCCGAAGGAAAAATTAAATTCCTTGAGACGACCAGCGCGCCCAATGCATGCACTCACGTGCTCTGTACACAGCGACCACAGATCAATTAGTGGTGAGATGTGACATTTATATAAGCCGAGGAATCATAACTTTTATAAGAGTTATATTTATAAAAAGTTTTTTTTAATTAAGATTAAAAATGACTTTAAAAAGCATTAGTACAGAGAAATTACGTTTTGTGTAGTTAATACAATTAGGTACAAAACTAAATACAAAGCGTTTCAGCACCGGAACTGTATGGAACGTTCTGAGAAATATGGTAATAAGCTAAAAAGGTAATCTATTAACTCGGCCAGTACCAAATAAGTAGATAAAGAATTTAAAAGACTGAAATCTTTAGCAAAGTGAGCAATATGAGGAGAGGCTCAAGGCGACTCATTGTAATCCGGCTTCGTTGTGCAGACACTTCATAATATTCTTTTTGTAATGCAGCCAAAGTGGGGCGGCGGCTTAGCGTCCGCTGTAAGTTGTAAGGCGCTGAACAAAATTAATGGCTTTCCTGCAGGCTTCTTGCGCGCCTGCAGGCTTAATCCCGCCAACACGTGATGCACTGCCCGCCTTCGATCACGGTGGAAAAAAACTTCTACAAGTTTGCCGTAAGAACTTCATGAACTTTCAAGTTTTAAGCGAAAAAGGCAAGTCTTACGTCAGCTAACTATTCATTCGTTTTTTGATCGGTGGCGGTGAAAGTATGCAATTTTTTTGGTTCTGCGGCGCTTCTTTGCAACATTTTTAAGTCAGAATTAATTAAAGTCTTTCGAACATCTTACATAATTATAATTTAGTTGAAGACTTACAGTTTTTGCAAGTCTAGTTCCACACCAAGAGGATTCATAAGGAATTATCGTTTAAAATGGAAGCTTCTTGCATTACACTGTTTTATCCCTCTTTTATTCAAACATTGGGATTTAGAATACGTAATGGCGAAGGAATACTAATTTAGTTCCTAACATTTTACTTACGAACGTGCGGGCACTTTAGCGTCCAAGTTTTAATAGACCTTAGACGTATAAATCTATGCAGGCACATACAGTGCCCACGTACGTTCACTAACTCTGCAGTGGATTGTAAACACGTAAACACTATAATTCATTTCGTTCCAACTCTGGTTTACATGTCAAATGGTACAATGCACGTACTTTTAGTAAAGGTTTAGGCAAATATAAAAAGCTAACCTAAATGATACTTTGATAGTCAGATAATAAAATAAAAAAATGTTTAAACCTCAAGATTTAAACTTGAATAAGAAATGAAGCACTCTTGTGCAACATAACCTTTTCGAAAAATAAAGTAAACACTACTTTATTTTTCGAAAATTTTTCGAAGATTTCAATACATAAGATTCCTAATTTAATTACATTATATTATTTAAAGATAATATCAATCCAAAATTAAATTGTACGTACACGACAACATTATAATACACAATTATCGACAACGTTCAATCAGCGAACAAGTCACTCTCGAAACATTACTGTTCGTGAATCTTATGTGCTTATTTATTTAAATCAAAATTAAATGCCTGGCGAATATTATAAAATCAGTTATGTATTTTCAATGCTAATTAATAAGTTGCACAATTATTTCTGTATAATCAAATTATGTATCTGAATGAACGTTTAAGCTGCTTTTTCGTGGGGCATGGTTACGCTTGCTACGCGGCTACGTGGCTACGCGTGCTACGTCATCCTATAATATGCACTTATGCCCATTAAAGCTGATGTCCGAAACTACGTGGAAAGTCTTTATTCGTCCAAAGATTTATTAGGGCTAGTATAGTGCACGCTTTGAACGCAATACAGGCTTTGGCTGTGTCGCAAGTGACGTTATAAAACCGCGCGGCGGTGCGTGGGAGGCAGCTGCGGAGCTGTGGCTTTACACTAATTACGCACAGTGGCGACGAACGTGAACATTCTGTTTCTTTATTCTAAGTATAAATAACGTAGAAAATTACGTTAAGAAATGCTGGGACTGTTGCTGAACTAACTTTCCACTCGTAATGAGTAATTTCGCAAGAAATATGTAGGTGTAACTCCATTTTCATTAGGAGAATATTTATAACGAAATGCTCCTATTTTGTGTAATTAATAAACATAGGATAACTTTATTTAATTAAGGACTGCTTAAATGAAATACCTACTTACTATCTTGCGGAAGTTAAAATTAGTATTTTTGAGATAGTTTCGCCATATCATTTTGAAATGATAAGCCAACAATAGTTGACCGGTCATAATAATAATATTTTTTGTTTGTCCACCTGCGAGACAATATGATTTAAAACAGTAACTATTTCTTTAGTTGTTTGTCATGCATGTGCCATAATTTTAAACTGGATGACATTGCTTTGTAAAATGGTACCTACAGGCAATTTTGAGGCAGTTTCCTATACGCATAGGTAAGTTTCAATAGTGTACGTGCTTGCCTGACCACTACGGCGGCATTGTGACTGACAAGTCCGGATAAAGGACCAATCTGTTCTGCATACTGATCGTCTCTTCTCGTATCGTCTCCAACGGATAAAATGCTGGTAGTGTCTTTATTATATGTGAACACAGAATGTATTTCAAAGAACTTGTAAAGCATTTCGTCTTTAAATGTCCAAGGATCCGTAGACGAAAGATTCTATCACCAGTTTAAAGGGAAGAAAGTTTTACTATGTTATATGTTGAAATCAAAATATTTTATACTAGCCGTTTTCCCGCGGTTTCACCCGCCTCCCGTGGGAGCTACTGCCCGCACCGGGATAAAATATATATCCTATGTTAGTCGCAGATAATATAGCTTTCTAATGGTGAAAGAATATTTAAAATCGATCCAGTAGTTTTTGAGTTTATCCATTACAACCAAACAAACAAACAAAGTTTTCCTCTTTATAATATTAGTATAGATTGCGTCTATGTGTTTGTCTGTTTGCGATAAACTCAAAAACTCCAGGACCGATCCAACGGTTTTCACCACTCCATAGCATGATTCTCGAAGAAGGTTTACAAAAATATATAAAAGTAGTACGTTACTATCATAATGTATAAAAATTACTCGTAAACTCACGATCTATAATTGTGATGAGGAAGAACCAATTGGCACTGTATAAGATAGGCTAAAGCCTAATGTTGACATTGAAAACGTAATATCTATACTTGCACGTGCACCTGATCAATGCGTGTTTGGGTAATATAACCATTCATTTTGGCGTTAGTATTGCTCATTGTCTTACTTATCTAGTAAAAACCGGTTTCTGATACTGAGGAAGGAGTACGGAGATTATAAACACTCGGGCCTTCCTGGTTTTGTAGTTAGCACATGTATAGACAATTGCTATGAGAATCGATGGTATTATTGCACTAAACTTCCATAAGGGTATTCATATCATTAAGTTTTTACAGGTGTTACGTTTGGTTTAAAGTTATGAACAATTGTGAACCCTGTCAAGGCGCTCGCTGGGTCATTCTTAACTGTAGGTTTAACACGTTGCTGCTGATATCAACGAACAAATTCGCTCCTTTGAGAAAGGCAGAAAATAACTAGCAATACTCGGAATATCGTATTTTACTTAGACTGTTAATTTTAATTACAAATTAATGTTAAGTGCAACTTTTGTGGAAACACCACATTTTTCGCGGTGCTCACATAATAATAATATTTGTTTCGTAATAAAGCATTTCTCGTAATAATATTCAGTAAGCGGGTTCTTCAAGCACAATCCGAGCTGCAATTAATAAAGCATCGAAGCTATTCCGAGACGCCGAGATGTTCTGGGAATATTTCCTCATTGTCGTTACGGGAAATGTCGTAAGACATCTCAAGATTATGACAAATGCAGCTCTGGTATCAGTTTCGTGGAAAAATAATAATGACGAGTTGACTTATGTAGGTTGTCATGACCGGCTTTATCCAAACCAGAAATCCCAATTTGCGATTTCTGGTTTGGATAAATGCAAGTCTATGCTAAAATATTAATAAACAGGAATATTTTTTTTGATTGTTTGTTTGTATTCTAAAGACTCCGAAAGTACTTACTATATTGTTGGAAAGCTGGACCATTCCCGATTAATATAGGCTATACTTAGGCATATTTTATCCGGGTAAGGACAGAAGTTCCCTCAAGACGCTGGTGAAACCGTGGGAGAACAGCTAGTATATGTATAATATATATAGCACTTTAGTGAATTTATTAGACTTTTTCTGGTACAACAATTGAAAATGACTTGTTTTTGGATCTGACGCATATTATTACAATAAAATACTTATATTTAAGTAATAATAGAATAACGTGCTTATAATTTTAATCCTAACAGCAGCAACTTCAGCGGCAGACAGCGCCATCTGTCTCACATAATATGAATTAGATGGACGCGCGACGCTTATATGAGACCGCGTAGATTTACATTCAATTAAAACATCCTTCTACCCAGTTAGGGATTAAACACGGATGATGTAAACCTAACCTATTATTCCTTTAGGCACAGACGTGGTCTGTTTTCCTAATTCCTATTTGAAATTCAGACCCTTTTTGCTGCGACAAATTATTAGGCATTAGAAGTAAGTAGTTAAAAGACAACATGATTTTGTAGTACCTAAGTAAGTAGATTTTGCAATAACATCAAAAGGCAGCATCAAAAGATTAAGTTAAATAATTCAAATATTTCGATGATCGACGTTTATAATGACTTTCCTCAATGGATTCTCGATTTCCCGCATTAAATTTTCCGCTGTAATGCTTTTCTTGTAAAAACTTATCCTTTTATACCGATTTTCCTGGATATGTCATAACCGAAACATAACTTACGAACTGTCCGCTTTATAAATAACTAACTCATTCCTTGCAAAAGACATACTTATGTATATAAAATGTATTTGCTGCATAATTCATATTGACAGAGCAACCTCCCAGTAAATAATGTAGCCAATATAAAACTCAGCTTCTTACTAAAGACAGAACATCAACTTAAAGCCACGTACAACGGTAATGTATTGTGCTGGGTTGAAAGTCACCGTCCCGCACGTCCGTACTACCGTACTATCCGTTCCTCCCAGTTGGCTTCACAACTTGCTACTCTATTTCGAATTAAAACACGTTTCGCCTTTCTTCGCAGAGGTATGAAACTACTTATGTGAACTTAAAACCAATTCAGTTTGAACAAACTAGGTCTGGTTAAACAATGTTTTCCGAATTTCTGCTTTTCGGCTCTAAAGTTAATGGTCAAAATTGTACACGTATGCTACTAACATTTTACTTGGTTAAAATTCGGTTGAAGAATATTCCAGAAAAGCAGTCGATACCCAAAATATTACATACAAAGATCCATCGATACGGTTTTTCTGCTGCAAAATCGATTTACTCCTGTGTACCTACAAACCAATCAAATATAAACCTTTCCGAAATTAGGTATGATGAACGTTCTTTTTCTCATCTATGAAACGCGGAATTAAATCCATTCAGTATTGGCTCCGAGCTTCAGGGGGGACGTCACTACGCCAAGGAGATTTGATTTATTACATCAGGAAATATAAAATGGCTCTCATCGTAATGTTAAAAAGCTTTTTCATCGCTGAAATGCGACACATAAATGCAGACATGGCTTCTCAAATCTTTCTACATAATTGATTCTGTCCTGCGATATATTTTATTCCACTATAACGAAACTCTAGGGAGCCGATTTGTTTCCCTAATTTTTGTTTTGCGACGAAACTTGCTTATATAGTTATTACAATAAATCAACTATACTGTGAGAATTATTGCGTGTAACTTGTGTAGGTGTTCCGTAACATTGCCAGTTTATTATAGTTCCGTAATTCTTATAATTAATCGAAGTTGAAAATTGATGTGCGGGTATTTGTTAGTTCATATTTTGGCGACTTTTTAGATGGCACTTGAACTTCTCATCAGAGTAATAAGACAATGAGAAGCCTGAATCAGATAATTTGTTTCTAATTTACTTCATAGGCGTGGCCCGCCCACGTAGGACTTTTTTGTAGGACGGATAGTCGGGCCAATTTTTGTAGGACTTTCTGACCAACTTTTGTAGGACGTGTGCGTTGCACTATTGTTATCAGTGTGTTCTACCTTTCACCTACAAAAAATAGGTCACCGATTAACTGACATGGCCGAGCAGCCTAAATCGTCATGGTCACTGCTTTTCAAAACTGTTCCCAATAGTTGTTTATCAGCAATATTTTGAAAGGAACCTTCAAACACTGTTTTGCCGCAATATTGATACAGACAAAATAAGCAAGCCACAATTATGACATCCCAATAGTTCCTAATAGCGGCAAATACAAGCAAAGTCGTTCTAAGGCGTGCGGGTGTTAGCCAACTTCTACCGTTAAGTTCTATTGGAACATTCGATTACTTAGTTTCAGTGGTTCTGGCTGTTTGAACTATGACTTACTGACTCCTTATTTTTGAAAATGTTTGTACATTCGGAACATTATGACAAAATTTTAAACAACCTTAGTGAACTTAAAACACCTATGTTTGCACGTTTGTCCTACATTTCTGGTATTACAGAGAAGGTTAATGGATTGCACCAACCAAACAGAGTAAGCTCTTAGACGATTTTCAATTGTTTGTTGGTGTAGACTTCAAACGAACGGTTTAGATAATCGGTGAATAAGTATAAATCTACCGTATAATCCTTGCGAACAGTTACAAAAATTATGTGGAACTTTTCCGACAGTTAGAGCGTACAGCCATTACAACTAAGGAAACGGTCACCAATATACGCTTTCAGGAAAATTGAATCTGGACCATAGAGTCCATAACCCGCAGCACAACCAGCTTACCGCTTATATAAAAGCTGGTAGAAATTTGATAAATATTAATGCATCGAATATTTCATTTTGTGACAAATCTGTTATATAAAGGGACCGAGGAAACCGCCGTCCGGGTCCCACCCACGCGTCCGAATTCGGTTTCAGTGGTATTTATGGGCGATGATAAATAAAACCGCTCAGAAATAATAACTACTTCACCGAGCCTGAACGAAATGACTTTTATTAATTTCGGACCACGTATTTATGGCAATTTTAACCACAATGTCCATAAACATTTCAACCGGTTTTTAGCCGCGCTTTAAATAATTTTATAGTAGGTATTAATCGTAGATCAGAAACTCGGTTGCAAACAAGCACTTTTACGCTATTGCAGTGCTATTTTGTAAAAACTCCCTATCCAGCTATTCGTATCTGCATTGAAAGCAGAGTTTTTAAACTGACAATGACAGCGCGGACACAATAGGGAGTTTTTAACAAAATAGCTTAGTAAATGCGATTCGACATAAAACATTTGAACGCTGGGGTCAGAATCGTAAAGCCATATAATATATAACCAGATCATGTTGGCGGTCGGACAATTCAGTGGTCCATAAATTAAAAATAAAACATTGTGAGTACAAACAAACGTCACGTTTTGGTACATTTGTAAAATAGTGAGTTTGAACGTGAAGTGCGCGGGTTTACGATGCGCCCGCCGCGACAGATCAGGCCGCCCGTAAATTACGCCGGTTCGGAACGACGGTCGTGCCCTGTGCCGTGTGAATAATTATGTGTACTCGTACCTGCGTGCGCTGCACCCTGCCTTATTCACAATCAGTAGCTGTAAGCCCCTAAATATCTAAGGAATGCCTAACAATGGATTCCTTTATAATTGTTCTCACTAACAATGTATTAGGTACATTGTTCTTATAAACTAAAACATGTTTTCAATTGAGAATGTAACACTATTCGAACCTACGCGCAGTATACAATTGATGACTCGATCCAGTTCTTCACAAAGTCACTTGATATTTCACCAACAATATAAATACGTAATGCAACTTGAAAACAGCTTTAAAAGTTTTGAAGTCTTAACAAAATTTAGAATGGAGCAGTAAAATATTTTTGTATTTTCATCGGCATTGTACTTACAACGTAAACCGTTTGAGTAAACTCCGTAAGCTAGATCTGCGTGAAAGTTTGCGGTAATAGGGCAACTCTTTCCTCGTGTTACACGATTTCGTCCGCTCACAGTTTTTGAACTCACTTTGGTAAAGCAGTTCCGAATTACTCTTGTAACTTTCATTATTCTACGCAGAATAGGTGCGGACTTCGAATCGTGTAATGAAGACATAACTAAATTAATGAAATATAACGATTATCTCGGCTTAGTCCGTATTTGAATTGTCTACCGAGGCAGATTTATTAAATTAATTCGGTTCCCGGCCACTAATTGTCTTTTGTATCAATTCAATTGGAGGATAAAAATTTGAATATTATTGCAAAATAGTTCTAAGGGTATATTGACAGCTGTTTCCCACAGATATGAAACATGAATGTGGCGATTACATATTCATAAAGTATGTATGATAACAATGAGAATCGGTAAAAGGGAATTCATTAGTATGTAAAATAGATAACATAGTTCTTTCATTGCAAACTGTGGAATCGATAAACAACATGGAGCGTTGTTCACGAGTAATTGCTATGCCTAGTCGTTACAGGAGTTAGTTCGACTACTCGTTAAATTTACGCAAGTGCTTTGTTGTACGGAGAAAACTAAGTCTGACTTAGGGTTGCTTCTAGGTGCTTGACTCAGAGGCCTCAAATATCCGAGTAAACTTGAGAGCTACTTGAGAATACCGCAGTGCAGTGACTTTAACTTGTAAACATATGAATATGACAAGATAAATATTTTATTACACGCGTCCAACGGAAACTTATTTCTTTGTTGTTCTGAACATTAAAATCATGCGTCTTCCAACATTACATTTCTCAGAATATTTAGATGGTTATGGATACACGAGCGTATCGTGTGGGTCATTGACTAACACGCAATCGTGATTGTCTTATCAACAAACAGTTACAATGTCTAAAGCAATATAGTGCATTTCAGGAGAATTTAAGTCGCTCTTAACTTAATACCTAACCAACAAATTAATTAATTATTGTCTGTCGCCAACCAAGTTCATAATAACTAGTTCACGTCTGACGTCCGAGATTGCATGTAACTTGCCTTTCAGAAGTTGTGTAACAAACTGACCGCTTATAGTTGGTACTTTTATATATTTTTATATGTTTTATGTACTCGGGCATAGTGCCCAGTTTGTTTTAAACGTGGACTTAGATTTATAACTGCAGTTATGTCGTTTTGACTGACTTTGTACGAGTATGTGTTAGATTCAAGTATTTTATGTAACTTTTATCATTCTAAGTATAAACGTGGTACTTTAAAATGAATATTTGTAGGAGTTGGTGTCTAGTAGTTGAAGTAATTTGAGTTCGTCCAGCATGCCCTGAGCGTTGAGCGTCGCTTCCAACTTTACTGACCAAGTATCTAATGATTTTACGGTGACTAAGCCATTTTCACAAATCATAATGAATAAAGCAATGACTATTGTGAGAGTTTTGTTTATTTTATAAACTATCAAGTTAATTTTTCAATATAACGTACGTTTATTATGAAATATGTTTCTTCGGAAACATTGAGACAAGTTAGTTGCCATATTTCTGTGACACTGTATAGTACTTAAACATGCTTTTAACTGAATTTGATTAGTTACTTAAAATAGAATTCTAATATTAGTAACCTTATGTCAAAGGTTAAAGTCCCTTTAACGTAAATAACGATTAAATTGACATCGCTCTAGCAAAGAAAAATATCAATATTTAACTGATTAATAGTTACCTCTAAAAGTAAAAAACACTTTTACCTCTTTAAGCAAAGCATTAAAATCCATTTCGTAATCTTTCGGTGCTCGTCAAAGTCGTCTCCCGCAAATTATCTTAGTTTTAATTAGTACGAAAGCAATCAAAATGTTCCAGCTACCCAGACTTAACTACATTGAAGATAATTTATATCTCCAATGTAGTTATGAAGGACACTCGGGTTCTTTTATTACTGAGACTGTATTATTATTATTAACATTTGGACACTCCCAAAATGACTTCGGTTTTAATATAAACAACGAATAAGATTTGGTAAGATTGCCTTGCCTCGCGCGAAACTCTTATAAATGTTTTAATTTAATTCAATATGTATATTGATTGTTGACATATTTATTCATATATAACGGCGACTGTTTTGTAAAACAGTAAAAAGTATATAATTAAATGTATGGTTTAAATTCGATCAAAATTTTGAATCCGAAAATTAAACGTAGTTGTTTTTTAGCATGTAAAGAGATCGGCTTCTGAAGAAAGAAATAAACAAAAGAAATTTTGTATAAAATAGGCTTAAAACTGAGGCCATCTTTTATTTGTGAATCCGTGACTTTCTTAAAACAAAGTTCAATAGGGCCATTAGAGCGACTTATGGCGTAATGTACCGTAAGCCTTCGACTATTGGCCCAACGATTTTAAAAGAAAGAAAAATACTTAAAGGTATTTGACAAGACGCCCTTTTAAAAAAAATCTAAGGTTTTATTTTGCATTACAGTCTTTTATCGTCTGTGTATCCTAAGCCTTAGACCGTTTGGTTTAAAATAAATCTTTCATCTTTCGCTTCTCAAAAAAAATCTTTCCATGATTGTTTCATCATAGCACCCTCGTTACTTTTGTGATGTTGAATGTCACAAATATCTTTTCAATTTCGCATGGAAATCATTCCATCAATAAGAATATAGCGCAATTATTAAGATACAATCCCAGCTAAGCTGTGTAACACCAATTACCATGTCTCTAGTTGGTTGTTAGAAAGTCTAACAAAGGATAAAGTGCTAATCGATAAAAAGTTTGTATTAACCTTTATACTGCCCCATTCACACGGGCTGGCGAAGAGCTATATTTATGTATTGCACTCACTACACTCACTTTATGTTTACTTATAGACTTTACTGACTTATGTGAACAACTTTGTGTTTATATCGCTACTCTGTAGGTATGTGTATTGTTGGTCTATTTTTTTTGTATTTGGTACAAAAAATAAGAAACATAACTTATATAAACTGTCTAGTTCCTGTTGGTACAGTGATGTCTATGCTTCAAATTCCATGTCATCTTATTGTTTTAAATCATTTCTCATTAGCATCCCTAAGTAAAGTTTACGCGAAGAAAATAGACTCCCTCCCGATTACATACATTTAACAAACCTGAGTCTAAACCGTGGGGATGTACAAAATACACTATTCTGCTTAGAGAAAAATGAAGAAGATGTTGTGTTTTGCGAAAGAATACCTAGTTAACATTGCAATAGTTGCATCGTGTAAGTCGCTTACGGTTCGTTAGGCACGACTTTGCTCTAAGGACCAATTGCTCAGCGCGCCACACTGCAATGCCACGGAGTAATGCTGCTAAGATAAAAAAACCCCCGACGGTAAAAATCTTATTGAAAAATAATAAAATAACTCAAAACCCCCGACTTAACCCAATTATATAGGAATATCCGTCGGGAGCTGCCATTAAACCAGCTAAAGGATTCTAGTGTCATGAATACAATTATTGAAGAATTGTAGATGTTTAACGATGACATAAAATACACTCAATTAATTGTTGAAATTTCATATAGAAAAGGCAGCCCCCGACGGTTATTCCTATATAATTGGGCTAAGTCGGGGGTTTTGAGTTATTTTATTATTTTTCAATAAGATTTTTACCGTCGGGGGTTTTTTCAAAATTTTTAATTTTGCTTAATTTTATTTCAGACTTTTTAGAGAA
Source organism: Helicoverpa assulta (assembly GCA_963856015.1). NCBI lineage: Eukaryota > Metazoa > Arthropoda > Insecta > Lepidoptera > Noctuidae > Helicoverpa > Helicoverpa assulta. The sequence continues at coordinate 6,640,202 of CAWLCW010000008.1, forward strand.
CATATACGAATTATAGTCTATATAATATGTTATTTCAATATTATTTTGCACCGATATTGTAGCGCCCTCTAGTGAGTTACAGGCGTAATTTTTATTATTTGGGAACATGCATTAAGCACGTACACATTGCTGACGAAAACAGAATTGTAATCGGACGTTTTGATTATATTGTAACATTGTTTGGCACTAATATTGTGGCGCCCCCTAGTGATTAATAGCTATGACACCTATCTAAGAACATGAACTCATCGAACACAAAACCGTTATTGAAAACCGCATCAAAATCGGATCATTAGTTTAGAAGGTAGGTGGGAACATTACTTTGCTCTTTTGCACTAATATTGTGGCGCCCCCTAGTGAGTTACAGCCATGACACCTATCTAAGAACATGAACTCATTGAACACAAAAACGTTATTGAAAACTGCATCAAAATCGGATCATTAGCTTAGAAGGTAGGTGGGAACATTACTTTGCTGTTTGGACTAATATTGTGGCGCCCCCTAGCGAGTTACAGCCATGACACCTATCTAAGAACATGAACTCATCGAACACAAATCCTTTATTGAAAACCGCATCAAAATCAGATCATTAGTTTAGAAGATATGTGGGAACATTACTTTGCACAAACGCACACACAAACACACAAACACACAAACGCACATCTCTCACCCTAAATGCATATACCTGCTCCGTTCCGTCGTGGGTAAAAATGCACTCCGTAAGTAGCAGGGTTAAGACGTAAGTCTTGTAAGCTTCTTATATTTCCTAATCTCTTTGTAATTTTTAATTAGTGCCTTTTTTGCACTTTTTTTGTTTTTTATTAGATGAAATGTAGCGTTATTTAATTTAAACCCTAACATTTACATAATATATTATTTAGTTAAAGGTGGTATTGGGAGTATGTCGCTGTTTCTATTCTGTTCTAAGAATTTTAAAATAAAATATCAAAATCTCTAAAAGCACATACTCTGTGTGTCGTGTAATAGTAAATAAAGTAAATTGAATTTTGTTGAAATCGGATTCTTTTATAACCAATTTTCCGCTTTAAAAGGTCTTGACTCTTTTAAGTTTTGTTATCATAAGTTACAAGGCTTTGTCTAGAGGGCAATTGAATCACATTTTGTTTCAGAGAGTTAGAGAAAATATTTAAATCGCAACTTAACTTGAGATTTCAATAATAAAATTGTAAATAAAAAAATTCAAGAGATAATGGTCTAGGATCAAGAATAATGGTTCACATCATCACAAGGGATAAACTCACCGCAATATTAATTGTTAGGACTAACTACCTACCAGTAAAAGAGCTTTATTTTTATTAAAATAATAAAACATCTCACCTATGTATATTCCCGGGAGGAGTTCCTAGTCAAAGGTGTTCCAATATGAAGCGCTTCAATATGAAAAGCTCACATGTAACAGAGATGAGCTCATTGTACTCATTCACTCAACACAGCAATCTAGAAGAATCCAGGTTCCTTCTGAGATCAAAACTATTACTTTTAAAGTAAACAACCTTCGATAGCACAATTGCTGAAAAGAGAAAATAAAATAAAGCTCGTAATATAATAATAAAAAAAACACTGATTTATATAATTCTATTTGGAAGAAACTTAAAATAATTGGCAACCAGAGAGACACTGATTAATAGTTACGAAGTACCTTCGACCAGGAGTTATAGCCGAAAGCACTATCGAGTGAAACTTAGGTCAAATTTCTAGATGCTCCCGATGGACCCTCGTTGTTAGTCGTCGCTTATTCTTGAAGACGTTCAGAATACATCGTTATCATTTCACATTAATGCTGAAGTTACTACAGTAATGTAGGATGACATGTTTATTAGTACTTGTTTTATTTTTTGTTTGAATCAAGTTTGTCGTTTTGGAGGTTTTAAAATGATCCCGAATTATATTTACTCACAATATTTTAGTTTCATTTAGACTTCTTTAGAGGCTATTTTGAAGTACCTATATACACTGGAAAATTGGAGTAGGTACTTACCTGGAAAATAATTTTTTAATCATATCTTCTAATCATACATATTAGATATTATACATCATACATATTCCGTATTGGATTACAAAAACATAAATAATGTCAGGACACCTTCCCACACACGGTCGGTTAGCCCCATGCTAAGTTATTAATTAACTTGTGTTATGGGTGCTAACACAACTGATAAACTACATATAGCTATACATATACACATTTATAAATACATATTGTAACACCCAGACCACGGCCAACAAGCATGCTCATCACACAAATGTCGACCGAACCGGGAATCGAACCCGGGACCTCAGGTTCGGCAGTCCGGCATGGTGACCATTGCGCCATCGAGGCCTAAACCACTTGATATTTCAATAATTGAGTAGTTACTACTAAGTTTAGCCGTATTAATTCCAAGAAAATTTAAGAAAGGTCATTAAAAACACATTAAGCACGTGTAACATCTAGCCGAATATTCATTCCCTACAGCTGACGTCACCGTATGAATACTTATTGTTTCAAGGCTTTAGAGAACACAGGACAATTTTATTCTCGTTGTCTCAGACGAGGTTAGACTTAATTTATCTTTACTGTACACAATTTGACCTAGTACTGTCGTGATAATAGAATGAGAGCTTTTCATATATAAAACTTCACATTTGAACTTCTACAAATTAAGGCTTACATCCTAAAGTTGGGTTTTTATTATTGCAATGTGTAAATTAATATATTTACTTTGTCATGATGGGCACACAAGCGGTGCTTCGTGCTTCTAGCTGGCGTCAGGTGAGCCTAAACAAAATGTAAATAGGCCAGATTCCGCTCCCGACATTTTGTATTCGTTAAAGTCAGCGGAATAAAACGCTAAGTACGTTTTACGCTTAATTTCACTACTTTGTGAACAGTCGACAACAAATGTGATATATTTGTCTTTACGTATGCGATCCCATTTCAGTGAGTAATAGGAGGAGACATGTGAGACTACATAATTTACAATGTACGAATTTGACATAATAACTAAATAACCTACTTGTGTTTCTTTGTATACCAACTAACGTTTAGATAACAACCAACGAACAAGAGGAATAATTAAAATTTCGAGTATTTAGAATCATCACACATTGGTTTATCCTAATCCTAATCCTAACTAATATTATAAATGTGAAAGTAACTCTGTCTGTCTGTCTGTCTGTCTTTCTGTCTGTCTGTCTGTCTTTCTGTCTGTCTGTCTGTCTTTTCTTCACGCCTATACTACTGAACCGATTTGTGTGAAATTTGGTACAGACATAGTTTGGAACTTGAGAAAGGACATAGGATAGTTTTTATTACAAAAAAATATAAAAATAAAAATAAAATTTATTTCGGACATATAGCGCCATCTATTGGTCAAACCAAAAATCACTATTCCACGCGAACGAAGTCGCGGGCAAAAGCTAGTCAAATACATAAATTGGAAGCCGTGTACTGAGAGGCTAGATACCTACTTGCATTGCTATGAAAATAAAAAGACGAGTAAGAGTATTAAGTGTCATATAATAAGGTTACAATTAATTTAGTCTAGCTTTATTTTAATTTAGTCGACTAAAACATTAACATTCCTATTCTAAGCCAACGAAACCAAAACCTGAACTTTTGGACTTAAAGCATAATAAGTTCTTAACAAAATTAGCATAATAATATAGGGGCTGAGAGATGCCAACAATATAGTTTATTTCAGTAATGTTATTCTTTAAGTTTAAAAGAGGCGTATAGGCCTGAATTAGATAGTCTTGAATTAATTTATTAGCCTAAGAAAGCGTCTGCTGCTTATTTAAATGATAATTTCTAGAAACGTCTGGGTCTTGCCAAAACTGCTTGTAATATTGATGAGTTTTTCAATATTGCTAAATAATAGCGATTCTCTTTTATTTATTAGATGATTTATTACAGCGAAACCGAGCTTCTTATTTATTTTTACAATTCATAGTAAGTGGGTTTTTAGAAGACAGTTTGAAAACTAATACTGAGGTTACAAGAAGTAAGAATGTTATATACTTGCAAAATAATCTTAAACCCAACGTTTATAGAGGTATAATAGTTTTATTGCAAACGTTTGATATACCGATTGAATTTCCAGTTTCAAATAAACTGGTAACATAAATGCAATACTGACAAATAGCCCTCTCATAAAAATAAAATATTATTTTACGAGTTCGTCCGTAAGTATTTCTTGGGCTGTTTCCCCAGCTTTTATTTGTTGGATAGTGTACGAGTGAATGCGAGGGCGGTTTAGTGCACTGAAACATCGGATGAATAGGGTGGATGCACCTGTAATTGGCAGGTTCCGCGCACCCACGTCAACGCCCGCATCCTGTGACTTATCAGTAACTAGCCCCGCCACCTTTATTAAATAAACTTCTAAAAGCGCCGGTAATTATTTTGAAAGCACGTCCTGTAATATCTGATTCAGTTTCTGAACTAAAAGATTGCGTTTAGATAAACGCGTTTTCTGTTTTAAACTGAAATAAGTATATGGTTTTTTGTGTGATGAAACATTTTCTAAGCATAATACTTCACTTCTCTTCAAGCAGCATATTTATGAATATGTATAATAAAAGTTAATAATTACATATGAATGACGCTTTCGGTATGTGTGAATCACGTTGTATGTAAAATAAATTGTTTCTGCACCTGACTGCCTATTTTGTCTTGAATTTTATGAACCTACCTTAACTATTATGATTACATAAGTATAGTGCGTCAGTTGAGTTGAGACTAACTTAACGAGACAGTTTACATAAAAACTGAAGTCTTTTAATAAATTGAGATAAAAAATCAATAATATTGAAATATCGGTGACAAAAAAAAACAAAATTAATGTAAGTCTTTTTTTTTTTTTTTTTTTTTTTTTTTTTTTTTATCGACGTAAAATCATCAAATGACCCCTCCCGCTGTGGGTTAGCAGCGGTGAGGGAGTGTCAGACTCTTACTGACTAAAATCGTCGTGTTCCGTCATAGGCCTTTTATGTACCAGGGCCGCGGTATCTCTTTCGAACAACCCGCAGCCCCGGCAGGCCTTGGCCCTGCTGGGCCCCGCTGGGGTTGCTGACATCTCTTTGAGGAGCGCGTGGAACAACGCGCGCCGTCGACACGGGTCTGTCGTCTAGAAAGACAGAGGGACGATGAGCCACCCGAACTCACCGCCCACAGACCCACGCCTACGGTGGCCGGGAGTCATCTCGTGACACCCGGCGCCCATGGTGTCTACCTGGTCCAGCGCGGCGGCCGGGATGAGAGGTGCGAACCCTCTGGCGTTCCGCCTCCTCCTTCTCGAGCATGACCGCTTCGCAGAAGGAGGCGACGGCATCCCATTCCCTCTCGCCCCGGACCATGGCCTGAACCAAGGCCGGACGCGAGAGGTCGCCGCCGCCCAAAGCCTCGACGAGGACCCGGCGGTGCCCCTCCCATGCGGGGCACACCTGGACTGTGTGGTCCGCCGTGTCCTCGGGGCTGTCCGCACAATGGTGACACCCGGGCGCCTCCTCACGACCGATGCGGTGCAGGTACCTCCCGAAACAACCGTGTCCGGTGAGGACCTGCGTCATGCGGTACGTGAGGGCGCCGTGACTCCTCCCGAGCCACTCCTCAAAGAGGGGACTTACCGCCACGATGGTGGCGTGCCCTGCACTGGGTTGCGACAGTCGCTCCCTCCAGGCCACCATGAGATCGCGCCGGAGCTCCGCCCGCTGCGCGACAACTTGCCGCGGCAACGGGGTTTCTCCCCGGCGCTGAGCCTCCTCGCGCCAGTCGTACAGGCGCAAGAAGACCCTCGCCTCCAGATCCCACGGTGGCAGTCCAGCGAGTAGGCCAGCTGCTTCGCGGGAGATCGTGCGGTACCCCCGGATTAGCCTAATGGCTATCACCCTTTGGGGCACGTTCAGGTAGTGTACAGCCCGCGGCCGTACCGAACGTGCCCATACCGGGGCCCCGTAAAGGGCCATGGACCGCATGACCCCCGCGTAAAGTCTGCGGCAGGGGGCGTTTGGGCCGCCCAGGTTGGGCAGGAGCCGCTTGAATGCAGCACCTGCCTTCTCCAGTTTGGGGCCCAAACGTCGGAAATGCTCGACGAAGTTCCACCGGCCGTCGAGGACGAGTCCCAGGTATTTCATCGCCCCCTCGACGCCGATGGTAACCCCCCCCACCGTGACTTGTCAGTCTCACGCACATTTTTAAAATCATAATATTTAAACTAATTTCACTTTATGTATGCAGAGTTGTAATGTGCAGGTGTTACAGTTCGTAATGCCAATTTGCTTCGACTATCTACATATAGAGTAATTTATAGTTACATAGACAAGTTAAACAAACCTATACCAAATACTGTATTATCTGTCTAAATATCTCCACTCCATTTTAGTTTTGCTAAGGTCTAAAAAACCTCAATAAAAGACCCTCCTAGCTGAAAACCGTCAAGATTAACTAGGGGTGTGCCTAGAATATCGGGATTGGTCTTGCTCTCTCTCTGTGATTTGCAAAGCCATTCAAAACGCTTCCCAGTTGCAGTTCCGAATGGCATACGGAACCAATATTTGTAAGTAAAGGCTCGGCAATCGAGCCAATTCCTTTGACAACTATTGACATTAATTGTAGTAAGAATTATCCTGTGATTGATTGATAGTCATATTGCCAGTGAAAAAACATCCCTAAAAAACCGCTGCAATGCATTGCAGTGTATGTTGCACATTTTATTCGGAAAACCAAATATTTTTATAAGAATAGCACATAAGGGAAGTTTATAAGAAGAGTACATAAAACAGTACGAAAGGTAACCTATTTGATGATTTCACATTAAAAAAGGCGGCAAGATATTTCAATAGTAATAGTAACTAAAGTACTACAGCCACTTTTAAGTAACCGTTCGTTTTCCGCACTAAATCACAAGTTTTACTATCGCCGTTACTGATTTGATATTCATTAGGGTTGTCCACCACTTCCTACGTTTTCCCTCATACATAAACTGAGTCACTCAACAAGGCATACAGAACAATGTTCAAACTTCTCCTAACTAATAAAATACGGGGAGGGAAAAATTGGTGAAAGAAAGTTCCCGTCATAGCTCAAAGAATTAGTTAAGCCACATTGCTTGTAGAACCGATAACAGCTGTGAAAGAAAAGTTCTGCATGTCGACCAGAAGCGGAAAAATATTACGTACCTACTTACATAGTTCTAGAACAAAAACTGTTTTATTAGGGGGAGCTAAAAGGGGAGCACAACTCAGATCCGCTTGCCCAGGTATTATTTAATAAGCTGGGACATGAATTAGAACCGTAATGTAACCGTAATTTTTTGTAACAAATTATATTTATTAATTAATAGCTACTTTGTGTCCGTTTTTACTAATTTACACCAAAAGTTTCGTTACGTAAACTATTCTGGCCTTACTACAAAAACTTAAACGTCTGTTTTACACTTGTCTAAAAAAATTGTGGCTGCAAAATAAACCATATGTCAACGTCATAATCTAACATTTTTTTAGACAAGTCTTAAACTGACGTTTAAAAGTTTTTGTGGTAAGACGGTTCATGTTCAGTTTTTTTAATTATTAAAATCTAGGTGGCCGAGAAATAAAAATCTCAGAATATCAACCCATTCCAAACCGCAATCAGCGCTGTAAAATCTTACAACATATTTCAAAACCGAAGCGGATACTATTTTCAAAATCAATAACTATTCATACGGCCCGCTCGGTGCCTATACAAACATTATTCGAGAGCTGAACTCTTTGATAAATAAGAATATTCTTCAAGTCGACGTCGCGATGTCTTTACGTACCGCAAGAAAATCCGTCGGAACAAATCGAGGACCGACCGCGCTTCTATTATACAACCCTTGTAAAATGGTTTAGCTCACTCAAACGTACCGTTTACTTCACAAAACTTAGGAAGGGTCTAATCGAAATTATCTTATAAGAAGCTTACGTCATTACGTCTATTGAAATAAAGGTGATAGCTGAACTGTGAACCTGATTTAAGTATGCACATTTATTTTGAGATTGACCCAGTAGTTGACTTTAAAAATATCAATGATTTTTGCACTTTTTAAACATAAAAGTACGGTATTAAGGCAATTTCAAGGCAAATATCTTAAGAAAACATTCATGTGTGCTTTTAAAAAGGTGAGTATCGTCGAGGGTATTTGCAACTCTTGATACAAAAATACAAATAAAATGTTCGCAAAGGGATCCATTACTGTCAAAGCTAGAAAGTCATCTAACACCTGCATAAACTCGTGCATATTTTACGCGGTACACTTCTGGTTTTCCATTCCAGAAATGAATAGCAAACATGATCGACATTTCCTGTGGTTTACTAAAGGCTATTCAGCGAGATGAATTGAAAAAAATGTAAACAAGTCGTCTTTCAGAAGGGTTTGAAGCGAGCGTGAACCTGTAAGAGTATGTCCACTCAGCTTGAACGGTGTTTGATGTTTCATGCTAGGCCAGCACCGGACTCACGTTACCGCTTTTTGAAAAAAGAACGATAGTGAGGGAAGATATGAATAAACATTTACCAATAGCTGGGAGAAATGCACACAGAATTCATTGTAAGGTAAAACAAATTAAATATTAGCAAAAACTTACATTTTTATTGGCGTTGTAAATAGATTTTTTATGCTATAAATACAAGTAAAAGTAAATATCTCACTTAGGTCTACTTGTAAAATATAATGAATCTATTTAGTAGTAAATAGAACTCGGAAAATACTTGTCTTTGAACATGAACCACGGAAGAGTCAAACGGACTATGTTGTTGTTTCAGAGACAGCCATGTTTGTCCCATTCAGTCGTACGTCTACTATCATTTGGTGTGGCATCGAATTGCGATCAGTAAAGACTTTTAATTCACTGCGTAGGCCTATTTATTATCTAAATATACCGTTATTTTGTAAATCGTCGGACGAAAGCTTGCATATTTTAGGTCTTAAAGATTTTGGTACTCAACTGTAGTGTTTACAGTAGGTACTGTTTTGTAAAAATAAACCTCATAGGTATGCTGTTGTATGTTCTGCTTTATGGGGTCAATTCAATGAAAGTTATGGGTAAAATTCCCTTAGTCCCCCTCACTAGCCGTAAAAGGGTCCAACTGACCGAATTACAAAATAGTTACGTACTTTTTATATAAACTAGTTTAACATTTCTTGTGGCTCACAAACGTCGTAATTTGAAGATCTGATTAGCCGCAAGCACTCCATCGGGTGACGTGAGACGCATTTGTAACCAAAGAGTTCATGCATGTTAAATATGCTAAGGAGGTCCACAGTCGCCGAGATAAACGACCCCCTTTTTTTTCTTGTAGAAAACCTTATTTGTTTGTTTGGATGCAGATTTATACGAACAACGCAATTTTGTACCCAAAAAGATCATCTACCTTACATTTCTGCCTATTGAATCTAGAATGTAAAATTTTCTAACAAAAGCTGATCGTTATACAGGAATGAATTTTATCCAGTGCGCAAACTTTGTCAACTTGTAGTTAAATAAGTTTTATAGATACGTATATTTTTATTTTGTCGTGTTTTAGTACAAAAAAGAAAAGTTGTTGATAGCGAAAGATGTTTATTTTGTAACCGATTGTACGGTCACAGTCGTCATAGTAGGCACGGCGGCAACGCGAAACCGGTTTACTGACGCGAGCGCTGCTCCAAGCGCGTAAGAATAGTTGGTGTCCATATTTTGCTGATTTTAGGGCGGACAAAATAATGAAAATTTTTTTTTTACTGATGATGCAGATATGTTCTCTTAATGATTCTGGACCTCCAGTTTTTTTTGCGCACTGCTTAAAATTCATTCCTGTATATAGCATCCCTGAGGTAAAGATGTGATATTTGTGTCGCTTTACAATTTCTTTTTTGGCTACATAGCTACAGCCGAGACTCGTTGGTAAACCAACCTCTTTGCATCTTATAGAGACCTGTAGATTTCAAAGCGTGTTGCCCTCGGCCTGTCTTTCAAAAGTTCGCAACTCCTTTCATATCTCCGCTTCAATTTCGTAGCGCAATTTATATGCACTTTGTAGCGGTGGTCGCTCAAAAGCACCTCACCGCACCGTTTATTCGTAGAGAGTGCTACTGTTAAACGGCGTTTTTTCTCCCGAAGAAGAGTCGTTGATGACGGCGTTCATAGTTAATGAGCAGCTAGTATCCGGCGGGTGTTACTGCGCAAATTGCCCGCTCTCTAAGGCTCGCCGTTTGCCAACTCGACGGAGGCCGTCTAGCGTGAAAGACGTTTCCGACCGTACGTTATTGTTTACCGCCGGAATGACTTCCTTTTGCTAGCGCATCTAACCAACACAGAGATTGCAAGTTGTTGCAGCTGCACAAACATATCTTTTTTGCGTACCATAAACAAAATATAGTCATCAATGCGGAGCTTTCCGCGTTAATAGCTCGTTTTGTGCGGCCAAATAGCTTCAGGCTTTGAATACGTGACGTTTTGCCAAGGCACACTATTTTATTGTTGGGTAGGGAGCATCGTTTCCTAGTTATTACGTTGCTGTGCAGAAAAGTAATTTCTTAACATTTTATTTTTGTTTAGTTAGCGAAATTAACTCATACCGTTCATGAAACACATTTGTAACGGCTCGGAAAAACTAAAAATAAAATCCTATTGAATTTGTGCCAAGTCAGTTGAACTAACATGGTTGATAATCTTTTTGTAACAAGGACAGTATATATGTATTAAAAACACGTATAATGTGTTGAGGTATACTGAAAGTTAATTACTTAATTAACACAAAAATGTTTGTAAGAAACAAATATCAGTAACGCTAATGTCTTTTAAACAATACGTGTACATTTCATGTAAATAAAGGGTCCCGCGTGATGAATGGGTTTCGGGTAATTCATTATGAAATAATTGACATGAAGCTAATAATCGAACTATGAAGTGCAGCCCCGTTTTAACTCACTATATCGTCGAGTTCACGTCCTAGTAGGCAATAAAATATATTTTAATTTTCCTTTGTGTTTTATGCTTTTCAGATAATACGGAATAGAAACATAAAAAGTAATGTATATGGCAAGTGCTAAAACATCGATTGTGCGTTCAAATTATTTTAAAAACAAACCCTGAAAATAATAGACATTATTCGTGAGTGCACGTGTTCTTGGTTCTCACACATTGAAAGAATAGTTAAAATGTTTTCATTTTGTGTCTTGTTATCAAAGTGTGTCAAGTTTATTGTATCTGTCTAGGAATGCGAATGTTTTCAAATGCTAGCACTTAACATTTGCATATTATTACATTCTAGTCCATATTAATTTATTTGAGAACCTACTTCCGATACACCTAATAAGTATTTCAATATACCTAATTAAAATGCATAAAGTTTTCTTTAAACTTTGGTTGTTGAGCCAAATTCCACTGAAGCAACGAAGCAGTAAAGAATGTAAAATATGTAAATGTACTAAAATAAATCAATGTCCACTCATGAAAGTCTAGTAGGTACGAGTACAGTGACGCTGAAGCATCGTCATCTGTACGAGTGGCGCACACGTTTCTTGTTGAATAACTACTACGGGCTTATTTTCAAACTGAGACGATTGTGTGCCCACATACTTGTAGCATCGACATATTTCAACGTCCAGTGATTAATGTATTTTCTATTATGGCAATTGATCGTAGTGCGCATGCGACGAATTGTATTATTAGAGGGACGCTAAACGTGATCACACGGGTTCGTCGGTTGGGCCGACTCACGAGTTAAGTGCTCGCCGTGCTTTCAATGCAAACTATGTGCTGTCTACGCTGAAGCGCTTCAGTTCCATGTGTTCTTTTTTACGCAAATAAGTAAATAAAAGTGTATGTTTGAGTTGTGAAAAAGTGACGGAAAGATGACTCCCAATAACTGTGATATTGGTAAGTTTGTTTCATTTATTTTAAGTTTTTTTTGTAAGTAAAAAATCATAGTGTATATCTATATATTGTATTAATTATAACATATTATATCTGCAGTTGCATACTAATAAAAAATAACACCACGAACGAAACTAAAAAATAATATCACAACTAGAAACAAATAGGAAAACGCGTGCACTTTTCTGTATTATTTCCAATTAAAATAACATTAGAAAATATTGCACAAAAATGACCCTTGGCAACATTGTTCCAAAGTTACAAGAAGCATAGGGAACAGGAAAAAACTGGGAAGTAATAATATTTTGGAATATATTGTAATCATAACTGGGTTGGCATTGTTCCTCTACCGGTTGCCCAAATTATTATAGAGCGTCCTATGTTTTTGTTTTATTTGATAACAATGGTCAGTAGATTGTCTCGACGAACCGTACTAAATTATAGGTAATAATTGAATTCAGCTTCATGCTTATAAAAACTCAATGTTTTCACTGATTGTTTTGGATTAATGATAAAAAATAGTGATTAACGTAGTTTGATTGAATGATTACAAATCCATTTATTACACAGCTCGTTATTTTTACGCAACTCTTTAAATAACTGAATTACAAAGCGTTTTCTTACCTACTGTTGTTATTTCATTGTTGATAAGCCACTGAAAGGTAACTGTTTTGGTTTGTATGTACCGTGAAAGAAAATTGTACGACGATAAAGTAACGAGGAATGAACAGCTGATTTCAAAACTGCTACTTACTACCTTCAATACATGTAGGTAATTAGTGCCTACAATCACTCGCGCCTGTTTACATACGCAAGTGGGTATGATCATATGCTCTCTGATTGATCTTTGATTTATTTGAATCCAAAAGGTACCGGCATTTACTAATTAGGCAAATGTCACATGGTTTTACTATACGTATATCAAAAGGAAAATTTATAAAATACGTTGTCCATACTTGCTCGAATACATGAAATGTATTCATGTAATGTATGAACACTACATATTTTTAATTAATAAAAAACCCTGATTTAACTCAAATTGTTATTTAATATCAAAAGTGTGCAAGACATTAATAGAATACCTATCAGGTATATTTCACACCATTAATTTTTAGCCCTAAAACTGTGTGATCGAAATATCGATGAAATTAGCATTTATGCTAATTTTATTCAAGTATATTTTAGTTGTCCTCATTAGATTGCGAATCTTAATATGACCCTGATAAATACGCTCATTACGTAAATTAAAACAATGAATTTCACGAAATTTAAATACTTCACTATCGTTTTACTGTTGTCATGAGAATTAAGTCATTTAAAAATAATTTAATTTACAATCTTTTAATCAAATTAAGCTGGAAATCAGCACTTTATGAACGTAAAAAAAACACGAAAAGAACATTTCAATTCACCTATATTTCATAAAAATAAAGAAAAACGTAAATGCACTTACAATTCAAATAAAAGTAAGTAGTAAATACCAAGTAAGTAACATTAAACACTAAAACAAAAGAGTATTGAACCAACAATACAGGTTAAATTAGATGCGTAAACAATAATTCTGCACATCGCCTTTATCCGGTCACATGTCTATGTGACTCGAAGCATTTCATGTTGGTATAATGATCATGCTAATTGCTTACCTAAAACAATAGTCAACGAAGTTATGATCAATTTCCACACGACCCCATGTCCGCACGACCCCATTTTATAAGTAATATATAAGTATCATGAAAATCGTTTTGTAAACGTGAAGTTCGTCAAATACAGGATAGCACACCTGGGTGTTCATTTTTGAAAATATAAGCATTACTGAGTCCTAATAAAATAAAGTGTTAATTAGTCAGTCTGCAGAAGTGCGTAACCTAATATAAATTCGTCAGTAAAACAATTGATGAAAACACTCGTAAACGGATTTCAAGCGATATTCGTGGATAAATCCATCATCGAAGTCAATTTCAGAGTGAAGTGTTATCCATAATGCCATTTATCACGTATATGATGCTGCTTATTGAAGGTACTATTTGTATACTTTATTTTTAAGCCAAAATAAGCGTCACCATATTTTCTATCACCTAAAAATTATTTAAAATCAGTGTGCATTTTCTCACTGTGAAAATATTTGAAGCCATTCTAACGGAAGCACCGAAAATATTGTTAGATCCAAAAAGATATGATCCTACTGCTGAGAACTGTTCCATGCCGCCTCAGAGACGCGACACACTGGTCCTTTGCCAACTTTATCCTGATCCTCTAAAGAATTCAATTCACCGTATATAGCTACAATATATTTTGTCATGAAACTTTTAATGTATTATTTTTATGGTAGTCTTATAACATAAATCTACTTCATTTGAAGTCCCACGGTTTCCAGTCTATTTCGGTTTTTTCCGGATTTTTTGTCGTTGTGTCACCTTGTGGGTATAGCACGATGTACACATGATGTCTACTCGCTTCTAACACAAGTCGTATTTAACACGTAGACATGTTACATATGCCCACCATATGTAACATGTCCTTTCGTAATAGGTCCGAGGCTGGAATTAATATGTTTTTCAGCTAAATATCTTCTAAAATAATCCCACGCTTCATGTCCTTCTGATATTTTAAAATGACTGCTTAACTTTTTTTTTATTCATTAAAAGGTCAAAAGTTATAAAAGTGTCCTTCAACTTATAAGAAGCGAATGTGATAGTCTAGAAAAAAGTGCAATAAGACGTAATAACTATTAATCAGACAGACATCGCATGCAAGATATGCTATATCATAATTGACTTTGAGTAGTAATGGGTGAAAACCACTTAAAATATGACACGTGAATACTCAAACAACAATATGTACTTACATGTTTGTCTCATATTACTACGAGCAATAAAAGTTAACGTGATGCACGAATGATAGATAAATATTTAAGAGTGTCTGCACATGATCTACACAGATATTAATAGCCGACGATACAATTCAGGAGCTCTTCAATTGTACAGTCGACACCAGAAGTCAATTGATTTGCATTGATACTTACTCTTTAAAACTGATGTTAAAAAAAATCTCCTTTTAAGTTTTGTATAGCAACAGCAACTGGTTAAGTCATATAAAACAAAATTCGATTAAATATCTGAATTTAAATGTTGTATAAGTACAACATACCAATGAATTGAGATTATAAGGGTGAAACATTTTTTATTTCAATTTAGGGAAATGATCTTTCATAAAAATCTCGGTCCCTAATTATTTGCAAACTTTTCTTGTCATCACCTCGACAAAGTTAACACCTAATGTAATTAACAATACTTTTAAATGGTCGTTACGTTCATGCCGCGTAATGACTTTTGTTTTGTTTTCTTAAATAAGTCGACAGAATTAATTTGTTGTACACGTAATCTGGGTCTAATGTAATGAAAATATATTACTCTAACTTTTCTCCAAATAAACATCGCCTATTTACTCCAGTAATCGCTAACTCTATTGTTATACTATTAAGAATGATCTCTATATGTCGAGTTTTTCCGGTTTCTTAAAACCTCATCCTCCGAGCCTCCCCAACTATGTTGGGGTCGGCTTCCAGTCTAACCGGATTCAGCTGAGTACCAGTGCTTTACAAGAAGCGACTGCCTATCTGACCTCCTCAACCCAGTTACCCGGGCAACCCAATACCCCTTGGTTAGACTGGTGTCAGACTTACTGGCTTCTGACTACCCGTAACGACTGCCAAGGATGTTCAATGACAGCCAGGACCTACAGTTTAACGTGCCATCCGAAACACAGTCATTGGTGTCTAAGATAAACTTAGAAAGTACATACAAACTTAGAAAAGTTGCATTGGTACTTGCCTGACCTGGAATCGAACCCGCGCCCTCATACTTGAGAGGTTAGTTCTTTGCCCACTAGGCCACCATGACTTCCCACTAGGCCACCACGACTTTTCTTAGAACCTGGTTCAGGAAAAATCGTATTTGAATATCTGTAACAAACTGTATTAAGATACCATTGTATGTATGTTCTGCAAATGCAAGTGCGTTGATTTACAATACAAGGGTGTATCAAATATGTACTAACTCAACTATGAATCAGTTGACTCACGTGCAGATGTGAATAGGAAATAAGTGTAAAATTATATTACACTTACTTGGTAAAGAGCCGATTCCGTAGTTCATAACTTTTTATTGTTAAGTAAGTAAAAGAGAAAATACATTTACACAATCACCATCCACTTCACCATCACACTTATTGAAAGAATATTAAGCTGAATTGACGCTGAACATTGAACAAGCCCGTTCCAAACATAGAAGATGTTGGAACTACGATGTATAGAAAAAATATATATTAAAGACGTCGTCTAGATTTTAGAGTTAATTTTGTTGGCCATAATAGCAATCCTAAATATTTATCACTGTTACACTATTTCGCAGAATTTATTTATGTAAAACATGTCATGGCTATAGGTTACATCATATGACAGTATATCATGGCAGAACAAATGCTAATAAAATAGCAATAGATCAATAATAATTGTTACGTTACTCATTATAAGCCACCACCATAAATAAGAAATCATGACGAAGTTTCAAGTTCACCAGCATTTTTTAATTTAGCCGAAACGCACTTTTTACTAAACAAAGCGACTTCTTTACTAAGGCGCCATAGACCTACAATAACATTGTGCAATATTACAATTAAAATATTTTGTAACTAATATTCCCGTCACTAAAACTCATCGTCAATGATAGCCCTATACCAAGCACGATAAAAGAGATCCAATCAAAGAGTATCTTACCTCCAAGACACCTTTATATTTTCATTTCACACAGCATTCCTGAAGCGTACCTCATGTTCTAAATTCGAAAAACGCGCCATGGATTTGACTTTCATTGTTCGAAAGTTCAAAACTTCAAAACTTCAAGGTTCATTTTTGAAATTAATAAATGAAATAATCGATATGTCTATGCATCTTTGAGAAAAATATTTTAATTTATTCTCCAAGGCTTGAAAAATAGACCCTCTTAATAAAACAAATAAGTACAAAATAATAACAATCAGTCATACTTTATTTCAAACACAAACTTGGCCAATAATTATGTATAAATATAATTTATTAATATTACCTAATATTTTTTATTGAATTTCAGATAAAAATGAAAACGTAAGGGCAACAAATGTAACCACCTTCGAACTAGGATCCGCCAAAACGTGAGTAAGTACTTGTATGTGTATATAATATTTCCATTCAATCCCTACCTTCCTAATCTTGTAGTTTGTTACAACAGTAAGCTTTTGAGCACAAGTTTTATATGGCATCTTACATTCTCTGTTTCAGTACTCATCCTGAGAAAAATGAAAAGAAAATATTTCTTCGAAAGTTGTTGCAGACACTTCCCTCTGTGTCCGAATTAAAACAATACGTCGGCGTCTTTCTTTGTGGTAAGTGTACGAACAACAATGATGACAATATCTCCGCGAACAATAGACTATCTTATTCCAGATTAGAAACTCCTACACACCTTGACCGAAGTAGGGATTCCAATAATGAGGATTGCAAATGTTTAACAGAGTATCTGACTCAATATACTAAGCAAAGTGCGTATATCATTATAGGTATAAACAAAGACCAGCACCTGCCTTAGCTGTATACAAAACAATATTAATCGCCTTTATTAATATAGTGTTTTCCAAATAACATTATTATTTCTTTCGTATCTAATTAATTAGCGATCGTGTTGATGTCACCGAAAGTGCCGTCCCCGATCGAATGGCTCGAACATTTTTATTAAATATTCCGTTGATCCGTGTAATTGATCTCTGGCACGTAGTTCATGTCTAGGGTTGCCACCTCTGAGAAGAGATTATCCCGGCTGAGCGGACAGCAGCACTGGCCTGTGAACTAATAACGTTACTGAGAGATCACCAAGCTAACAGACAAGCGTGATGATGTCTGCAAAGACGGATCATGTGCCTTGCAACAACTTTGTGTACAATGCATGTGTCTGACAGTTTATTTACCATCTATTGCACTGCTATAGAAACAAACATTTGAAATTGAATACGAACTCAAGGACTATAAACTAAGGTCAATACAGGCTCAAAAAAGTTCAGTTTTTCCATTCAAATATTTCCAAAGATTTTTTCCATTGATAATTTTATAATAGTAAGCAAGCATTCTATAATGTTTTGACCTAAATGAATCGTGTCATTCACTTTATAATTTGTGCTACGTTACAGCGCCTTTTAGCGTTCCTGTCATGAACTAATGACATTTTCTATTAAGTGGCCTCCTTATGCACTTCCTATTTAGAAGAAACCTTTTTGAAATTAAAATGTAGGTAATGATGAACTAAATACAAGACAAAAGTATCTTCGGTTATTAAAAACAACTATATTAATGCATTCAGTTTTACATTTCAATTAACAATTACTTTAAGATAGAAAGATGTTATATCCATATCCAATTTGTTTTCGATTGCTTCTTTGAATTAAAGGTTTTTCATACTCCAACTGACATACAAATATTCAGTAAATACACAAAAAAACATCGTGCATTATGTAATGTCCAACACCCAGCTATTTACAAACCCATAATTCAAAATGAAGTTTTATGACATTAATCCCATTTAACTAATACCTGCAATAAACTATAGAGGTACACCACCAGCCAATTAAGGGCACATAACCTTGTCATAATATTTGACGTGCATATTAATTAGTTCTACCTCAGTGCAGCCGTGACTTAGAACATACTAGTTTGTATTGCCGAGCCCACAAGATAAACTCAATTCCAAGTAGCTTACCTTAGTTAGCAAGTAGCTAACTAAGGTAAGCTTTGAACACATACGAACACAAACATCAGGTTAACGATGGTAATAGGTTGGTAGCAACCTCATGCAGCCACCTCATTATACAGAACGTTACAGCAACCACACGGTTAAACAGTGGTTACACTTTGTCACATTTGTTGGAGTATGTTTTCTCTAAATGAACATAAGATTTTTATACAAAGGCGCTTTACAGTTTGCTGGCACTAAGCGTAACTGTGCCTTAAACGTTTTATGTTTAGCATATTATGAGCATTTAATTTAATAAAAAGAAAACAATAGTGCAACTGAAAACGTACACAATGAACGTTGTAGGATTCATTGTGACTTTTATAGGCATTTTGTCATTATTGATTGTAAAAGACGGGTTTTCCGATCATGCGATTGTTAGGTACCTACTGAATTTGAAAAATATGGAAGATAATCAAAGTTTTTCCTCTAAAACCGTCCATTTATCGACTCATAAATAACCAGCAGTATGTACATATGTATGTCATTCTACTTGGTATCCAGAGCATTACTAATTATCCCTTCATAAGGAAAAGAACTTTCGACCCACATTCTCACAAAGGGGTGCGTCGTGTGAGCCTGATCGGGGTAGTACTATCTTTTATTCTGAGGGTCAGCGCATAAGAGCAATATATTTTATAACATGATATAGCTGTGTCATCATTTGGTTAAGGTTTACGTACATCGTTCAGTGTTTACTTTTTATATTTACGCTTAGTCTGATTCCATATTAAAACTTCTTGACGCAAACAAGGTTTAATGTAGATCTGTTCAAGTAGCTGACACAGATAAACAAACAAAGGTGTAATGTCAATTGTTGCTATACTTCAGCCAATTGCGATAATTACACTACATCTTAGGCTCATCTTCAACATCACGAACTATAAATCAACATTAAATTAAAAATAATTGAAGTCTCGTGCTCTCAATAACATAAGGTACCTACATTTAGCAAATTAATTGTAACAAGCAAGAAAGTTGTTTCAAAGACTTCAGAGACAATAAACAGAGTTCGAAGAACTTATGTTTCTATGTGTAAGTTCAATTGAGATCTTAGAAAATAAAGGCCACTTCCTCACTTTTAATTACCTTTGAGCATAACTTCGCAAATTGATTTCGTATTTTGCGAATAAATTGATAATAGAAAATAGTTCTTGTCCTGCGCTGTGATAATTAAGTTTCAGTCATCGGTTCCTTGAATACATGCTTCAAAAGAACACAATACATTGTAAGGTTTATTATTGTTCGCAGGAAGTTTTTCTAAGAATAATTACCATATTACAAAATAGCATCGTAATTAGTCACTCAAGTAATTTATTATTGTTTGATTCATCTGACTAGAACTAGCTTCTTCTTGCATAATCTGACATATGTGTAAGCACTATACTTTGTCACTAATATGTGCATTTTAATTAGCTAGACAAGATAAAAATCACTGGTCAATAAATAAGCAAATTTGTTGTTTTTACTTTTATGTTTACATCGTTGTATGCTAATAAGTGATCATCATATTCATGACGTTTTAATACTATAAATGAGAAAATATTGACGACTTGCAGTAAAATAAGCTATTATAAAGTCAAGTGAATTTAAAATAAACATACAATCAAACAGTTGTAAAATGGCGAAGTTCTTTAAAGTTACAAATAAAATGCAAACAGTTCAAAGGACGGTGAGAAGTGTTGAGAAACTGCTACGGGTTAAAAAGGAGCAGGAAACGGTCAAGTTAACAATAATTAAGTATTACAACTTTGTTTTGGAGTCGATTTTGTAATTTGTTACTGAATAACCTTTTTAGATATTACCCAGGGTTTATTTTACTATAAAGTCAAAAGAGTAACTACATTACACGTATTTTGTAGATACTAGAGAACATATTGTAGAAATTATCACTTTTCGTGAAAGAATACTAAGCTCTGCAGAATTTTAGAAAAAGAATAACTTGATCTTCTTCTCGGCGAGTCGAAGGCAACTTAAATTTTGTAGGCCCAATATTTCGCTACGCATACGGCATTGTCAGTAGCGTTATAAAGGTCATCCACTATGCAGCTGTCGGAGCATAGTGGGCAGCATAGAAGGTGCCGCATGGTTTGTGGTATGGCACCACACCCGCAGCTATTGTCGTCAGTGTAGCCCCACTTACATAGGTTTTCCCTGCACCTGCCTACCTGTGCACGTAGCCTGTTAAGAGACTTCCATACAGGCCACGGCTGGTCGTAACCTGGTGGAAGCCGTTCCACGGGTGGAAGGAAGTCAGGCAGAGCGAGTTCTTCCCATTGTTCGATGCGGGTCTTAGGAGCAATAGCTTGATGCTATGCAATGATTCGTCAATAATTCGTCTTTTAAAACAACGGCAACAGATAAAACAAAACACGCTCCATAAACTACAGGGTCAAGTTGTTATAGTAAGCCATTATGAGCTAATAGCATTGTCTAGGAAGAAAACGACCATTACTCCCCGTTTGTTTACAAAAAGACTTAAAAAGGTATTTCAAAGCAATTGTCGATCTACAGCTGTAAGGACTTTGTTTTAATAATGTTGAGTGCGTCTAACCATTGTTGTTACTGCACATTTAATTAAGTTGTAAGTACATTTTTTATTCTGAATTCATTCTTTGTGAACAGTCGCTATAGCTATGCAAAACAGTAGATACTACCTCTATTTTAGGCTTTATTTGGGTCCTTTCTAGAGTAAACAAGCCTAACCTAAAAATATCCAAATTGGTATGTATAGATGTAGATGGGATATCTAAACTGAATCAATTTGAATAACTGGATGTTACATTCGCTTCGGGCGCTATCACGTTGGCGTATGCAGAACGCAGGCGTTCGCCGTAAATATCCACAGTGTAGACGCTAGGCAAACAGTGCGCGGGTGTGTCCCATACCTAATATAGCATCGTGTCCACACAGCAGCCTAAAAACCAATAAAAATGTTTTTTTGATGGCGAAAGTTCATTCACTAGAATATTCACTTTTTCACCGAGGAAGCAATTTATTCGGCAGTAATATGGTGGCATTTTTTATGGGAACGCTTTGTTAAGTAAATAAAAATCTTTCGTCGAGATTATCAAAAAAGATGAAATGTGCACATTAGGTAATTTGTGGTGCAAAAATGTAATTTTCTTATCACAAGTTTATTCTTATGGCTATTCAGCTGAATCTGAACAAAAATGAATATGCCCGTTACAGATCAATTTCAACAATGAAATAAAACTTTTTACGAGAGTTCACTTCTTCGCCAATCGAAGTCATTAAAGTCATGACCATATATTATCTTCGTCTGGGCCAATAACCTGTGGAAACATAGTAAATTTTACGGGTAACTACGTCACAAGTCCAACAATAGCCCAATTGAAGTCAATGTCCACGTGATAATTGTAATGTCCAGGCGCCGCAGAAACACTCGTATCAGAGAATATTTCGCTTCTGAATCGAACACAATAGGTAATTTACACTTTAACGAGCCTTTCATTAACGATAATAGATGCATGTGGTGGCTCATAGTTGTATGAGTCCTGAGCCGTAATATAACGTACCTAGTGATAGTAGTCCATAAAACAAGCCTAGCCTTTTCCCAACTATGTTGGGGTGCCAGGGTCACCCGTTACACCTAACTACCAGTGTTTACAAGGAGAGACCGTCTATTTGACCTCCTCAACCCAATTATCTGAGCAACCTGATTGATACCCTGACTGATTTTCATTGCCATATTATTACTTTCGATCGTTAAAAATATATAAACAGTCAAAAAAATGTGATTGGTAGCCAAAACAATTTCATTGCCAATTGGCCTCGTTGTCAACCGTGTATTGTTGTTGTGAATCAGTGCTCGTGAATTATTTCGAATTGCTTCCACATTGTCTTGTCAAGTCGTAAACGCAGAACAGACACTGTCATAATATGGTTACTAGACAATAATTTTATGGCTATTAATAGAAACACTGCAGTCGTAATTAAAAATTTACATAACGTTGGGACTTACCCAGTTACACACTTCTAAAATAAACCCCTTTTACCATCTTCATACTATAATAGGAAAAATCTTGGGTTTCACATTACCTACTTCACTTTTATTATTTCTCGTCCCTATTCCATGAAATTGTCCTATTGCTAAAATATTCTTTCAGGCAAGACTCGAGACATAGGCGTGGGTTATCACACGAGGTATAAAATCGGGGCTCGGGTTTTATTATACTGTTTCTATACCTGCTAACATAAAATGTCTAGCTACATTACGGACTGAAAAAACGAATATCAAAGGATTTCCTGTTTGGGTGTTTCAATCAGCCAATCAAAGCTAGTCCAGATTCATAGTTTTGTGTGGACGTGATTAATTCAATTGGTGTACGCTATCGGGATTGACATATTGGATACGTAAGCTGTTTATTTTTTTTAATGCATTGAATACAAAATAAAAATATGTAGGTACATGAGAATTTATAATGAATTTATTGAACATTCTGTAAAAGGTTTTGTTATCACAAAACCAACTCATAATAAAAACCAAATCATTCAAATTCTACAGTGGACTGCCGGATTTTTAGTAATACGTAAATCTGATCCCAAATCATTTGATTAATACAAATATTATACAAGCGTACTAACTCGGCAAGAGATAAGACAAAAAATAGAATAATTACAAACAGGTGGATGTAGAGACAAGAATCCTTTATTTTATTCCTCTAAACAAATTCTATAGAGATCTATGTCACGGCTACAATCACTAACAAGAACACAATCTTGCACAAATGAATTCTCATCATTTTCTTTTATTCAAAATTGATCTGCTTCTCCCACTTTGTATGGATAATGGATGGGGTGACGGTGGCTTAGTTTGTCATTTGACAGGCAGACGATTGTAACAATTCCTCACAGAAAACATTATAAGGCCCATTTGAACAGATAACAAGCTAAGATTATGAGCACAGTCGGTAACTTCGCTCCATATTTTATTTGAGAGATTAATAATATTTCTTGGTTGTTTTCATGTCGCCATAAATTACTTTTCCGACAATAAATTTGGGAGTCCGCAAATGGCATCAGACAACAGCTGGTTATTATGACCCTTGCTTCTAAATCGTGATATTACTGGACCTTATTCTGAAAAGCTTGGTTTATTTAAATGAATTATGTTAGTACTTGCCTACTTAATTAACTAACGAAACCATTAATGTTTGTTGTTATGAATGGTGCTTTTAGTTTTCTATTTCGAATTCTGTTTAGGTCATCTTTATATTGAACCAGCGGTTTCACCCGCATCCCGTGGGAACTACTTCCCGTACCGGGATAAAAAGTAGCCTATAGCCTTCCTCGATAAATGGGCTATCCAACACTCATCGGACCAGTAGTTCCTGAGATTAGCGCGTTCAAACAAACAAACAAACAAACTCTTCAGCTTTATAATATTAGTATAGATTTAATATGTATGTATAAAGTGTAAACAAAAAAATACTAAATGTACAGGATAAATTATAACTTATGGGGACTTAACTAGTTCTTGAATACCTTGAAAGTCTTAAAGTCGCGAAAATAAAATAATATAAAGTAAATAAGCAGATAATTATTGTAAACTGTGTTACTAAGATGTGGAATTATACAGACTAAATCTTTATGTAACAGCGCTCCTTTCTATATTCTCGGTAGAAATTAATAAGTATTAGAGCGTTAAAAACATTATTGTTAAGAACACAGGTAGGTAAGTAAAGCTTTGGTTACGAAAGTAATTAATTACTTACGTTCATTATATAAATTACCATTACTAGCATAGGACTTTACCAATGACTGATTAGCCGATACTCACCGCGCTGGGCATGCGTGACGAGCCTGAGCGTACTACTTCAAGAATATTTTTTTTCATTTTCGGGCGACGGCAATGCATGAAAGATCGACAGGAACCAATACCAATATTATAAACCTGAAGAGTTTGTTTGATTGGTTATCTCAGGAACTACTTCTTGGTCTTTGTAGACATTCTTGTAGTGTTCGATTCTTTAAGACTTTTTAACCAGGTACGCAAAGTAGTACGTATTGTATAAACTTAAAATACAGATTTATAGACATAAGTAGCTAGTGAGTGAGATATCATTGTCTGAAGGTACATCAAGGTGTGTGGTGAATTTTAAGGAAAAGTGAAACAGATAGACACTATTTCTATACCTATGCGAACGTAGAAAAATCCTCTAGCTTAGTCTAAGCATATCCTCCAAGAATGGAGACTTATTTTTTATGTTTCCAATTTTCCTCACGCGATTATCTGGCACCCTTAGTCAAAGGCGACCTAAAAAAACTAAGAAAGTATCTCATATGATATTTTAAAGGCACATTTTGCCCGGTTTTTTAAATATATTTTCTAGTGCTTGAGTATGAGCCTGGATTCTGCCAAATTACGACGACATTTTTATGTATGGCAGAATAAATATAGCTTCTTACCTAAAATATGTTACTATTATAGAAAATGACTATGTATAAACAGTGATATCTCTATCTTATTAGCTTATATAATAAGGAAGGTTATTACCCATATTTGCTAACTACATATTGTGTAAGACTTCAAAATTTTTTTTCCTTTTTCCAGGGGTAACGCTATGGGGTTCATCATGGTTCTTATTAAAAGACTCCGTGCTCCCAGACGGATACTTATTCAAAATGGCCGGAGTAGTCATAGCAGGGTATATGTTTGGTCAAACACTAGAACGATACACCACAATCAACCCAGTCGTCGGGATGACGTTAACTGGAGCGCTTTATAGATATTTTGGACCACCGAACTTTCTAGAAAGTCCCACTGCTGATCTCATTGACTTTCATTTAAGGTGAGTTTTTTATAGACAGACAACAGTTGATACGTAGATCCATGAAGTAAGTGAAAACTTTTAAGGTTCTGTATTGGTTTGCTTTGAGAGTTTAGTCAATTTAACAAGATTTTTTCTTTTAAAAACTGAATACCATAACTTCATAACGACGTAAACACCACCTGTACACAAAACTTTGTTAATTAATTAAACAAATTGTTTAAGCCTCAGCTTTCTTAATGACGTAATAAATGACTCCGCTTAATTGATTCGGATCTTGCCACATCGTAATTTTGTAACTTAATTATGTGTATAGGTACTTATAACGAGTTGCCGGCTCATAGAATGGCTGATAATTTAATGGGGGGACTTATGTCAATTTTGCTAATAGTAGTACCTACTACATGATGCTAGGGCTGGGGACCCATTAAATTAATAACCGAGCGTCAACGCGCTCATCATCCTCACCTGCCTTTTCAGACAAAAATATGCCCTTAAAAACTTTGAAATATTTTAAAAATATTATTTTACTTAAAAATAATTTCACTTTTCGAAACATTATTGGGCATTACTCACTTTAAAAAGATAACATTTTCGCATTAAACCTGCGATGCTTTTTGGTTATCATTTTTTTTTAATATGAAATATTGAAATAATATTTAAAGTGATTCAGAGTGCCATTTAAATGTAGACACGCGGAGGAATTGTAAACCTATTTATTTATCGGCAAATACAAATACTGTCCATAGTGTTTCATTATGCATGTTAATATGGATTCACATAAAATCCTTTTTATAGTATCTAATGTGAAAGTTTCAAAAGCAAAACTTATTGGAAGATCAAACTGCAATGGCAATTCTAACAAACAAACATATTGTATAGTGATACAATTCTAAAGCTGGCCTATGTGAAAGTCGAAAAGGCTACATGGTTTCTTGTGAGACGACGGCCTATATAAGAGCATGTAAGAAGAAGATATGCTGCACCAACCCCAAATAGTATTGAGATAATATACATGCAAAGTTTTCACCATTTCCTGAAAAAAAATCATTTGTCCTCCCTCATAAAAAACATTGTCTTCAAAGAGCTCACAAAACTACAAAGCATAAAAGTATTAATTATCCCAAGATATCCACCAGACTTCCCAATAATTGAAGTTAGTTGAAATTTCATTTGCTACACTTGAATGAACAAGTTTTTATTCTTTCAGGCGAATCTACCCCGTCATTATCCTGACGAAGGGCCCGCTCACTTGGAACTGGGAATATATAAAAAATAATTCAGTAAAAGTTTTCTCATTGGCCACACTGCCTTGGACCGTCGAGTGTTTATCTACCGCCTTCTTCGCCCACATACTACTCGAGTTTCCTTGGTACTGGGGTAAGTAATACAAACTTTCAATCTCTCTAATGAACTATAATGACTTGTAGCTTGTTTACCCGTACTACAGTTTTCAGCGAAGTTATTTTCCATGATAGGGTATTTTATAGTCACGCGAGTTTGCGCAAGCATGCAGGCAGGCCCGCATGCGTGCTGCGGATATAGGAGATATTTTTCGCTACTCTGGCACCGTGGCGCGTGAGGCGCATATAGCATATATATAAAAAATTTATGTATATACAATGTTATGAGTATGTTGGCAGCCCGCATGCGTGCCTACCATGCGGTCTCAAACACGCACAACAATAAAGAGACCCATAGTCCCTGTTAAACGTCTCGCTGCTAACAAACGGTAAAGCTCAAGATGAAAACGTGCACCGGTTATTGCTTGAAAACGGCTCAGTGACTTCATTCACACAAATCCGCATTCATCTGACGACAATTGAGCCTTGTGTGAGTCAAGTATGTTGAATAACACAAAGCTGAATATTTCAAAGAAAGCACCTATGCGTGTAGCGTACCAATATTTCAATCGATTATCCTGTTATTGAGAGATATTTGCTTGTGTTTGCAGGCTTGCATCTGGGATCCATCTTAGCTTCAGTGTCACCGGCAGTAGTTGTGCCGACAGTGAACGGATTTTCCGCAAGAGGTCTAGGAACCAAAAACCAAATAGCACTCCTTGTAGCGAATGCCGGAGGTCTTGACACAGCATTCACAGAAGGCGTGTGTGGAGTCATTAATAGTGCCATATTTTATCCAGCTCCACTTGTTTACAGGATTGTAAAGGTAATTCAAAGTTATCAAACAATTTTTATTTCAATAAATTTCAACAAAAGCAATAAATATTTACAACGCAATTGTTACGATTTATGTGGCATCATTTATTTTTTATCACTCATGCTATTATTGCTAATGGACTTGCTAAAATTCAGTTTCAACTCGTAAAACCATTATAAAACCTAAATATTGCAGCAACACGCTTATAAATAGGCATTTCTATCTCTAAAACATTTCTATTTTATAGAAATGTATTTTATCTTCAACAATAAATTCAAATTCGGAATCCGGCCGTACTTATCCACACTTGAGATCGTTTCAAAGAAAAGAAACACTCGCAACTACGTATTCTTTAAAATCAAACCGCTTTCTCTCAAGGTTCAATTTAGAAATAGGGCCCTATACCTTTTTGTTCGTAATTTTGGCAGGGTTTGCTGGCTATATTCGTCGGTATCGCCGTCGGAATATTCTGGGGAGTGTTATCAGACAGTCTGCCGGATCACAATGACATATACGCGCCAACTATACGAAGCCTGCTCATTTTTGGTGGCGGTGTATTGTTGACTTATGCTGGTGGATATCTTGGATGGGGTGGCACCTGTAAGTACTTGCATGCTTAAGAACAGTTTACATGAGATAATTATCCCTGAGAGTATTTTAAGAGCAATGTGTCGTATGTACACTAAAATTATTACATTTCATCAGTTGACTGAAACCTAACACAGACCCACGTTGTATGAGATGTGTCCTATCAAATGTAGATTGAGCTGCAAGTATATATTTAATCATGAAATGACTACCTATACCTGAAAGAGAACCCTATTCTGTGAAAGATAAAAAGAAATGTGGTAATGGGCATGATTATTTCTAATCTGTTTACCGAACTGCTTACGTTACATAAAACTACAAAGTTAGGGGAGCAGTGCAAATAGCAAGTTTTTTATTTTTTATTTATTTATTTATTTATATATTTCCACACTTACATCTATCTTTACAGGATCTTAACCTAATGCGATAGAGAAGTAAATAAAAATTCTAAACATATCAACTAAATTGAAACATAACCCTAAAAATATATATAATTAACAATTAAAGTTCTAGTTCGTAACATACTACCCTCTAAGCAATCCTTGTGAAGTCGTTCAACGAACAGGAAAACAAATCAACATGCTCAGCGATCGCGTTGAGCGTGCGCAGCGCGCGCGACATCGGCGCTTGCTGCAAGAGGTTAGTGCGTGCTGTTGGCACCACCAGCAGCCGCGGCCGCCGCCGCCGTCCCACATACTCATCTGGCACGCACAAACGAAGTTCTTCCAGTATTGCTGGATTACAATTTTTACCACGTAAAAGTTGAAATAAATAAGTAGCCAGCGATACTTCACGTCTAGCTCCTAGTTTATAATAGCCCACCATACCAAGCAAAAAGTTGCCGATAACTAGCACACTAACAGCATTGCGTATGTCAGATTGCGTTGATAGGTATATTAAAGTCGATGAAGCGCATGCTTATAGCTACTAGGTGTCAGTTTTGGTCATTGTATACAGCACATTAATAAGTATACCTACATAATTATTGGCATTTTTACGACATTTGGTCTAAATATGAATCTTTCTAGAAATCCTCAAAAAAAAAGTAAGAATTAGATAGTTATCTTCTATTCCTAGAAATCCTCTAAAAAAAGTAAGTAATAAGAATTAAATTGGTTTAAGGCTATGCGAATCAAGTGGCAACATTATTTATTTATTTAAACGTCATTTAAATACTAATGACTTGTGCTATATGAAGACACATGCACTTACAAAAATATATACGTCAAAAAAAAGTAAATACTTATACTTAAAAACTACTATCAACTGCAATAATAAAAAGATAGCTGCATTAGCACTTCAATGCGCAGCACTTACTTTCCGCTTACAAATAATAAAGATAATTGTGTTTACAATGCAAAATAATCGTCTTTAGTATAAATAGCTACTGTATGATATTAGTTTACCTGAGTAAACACGGTAATACGAGAATGTGTGATAAGAAACTGTATGTAAATGTGTATGTATTACACATGTGATGTATAATGTGCGTGTGTACGTCATCATGGGAAATAGATGGCAGCTCGAGATAATGAATTGTTCCCTCAGGTTACGTAATCATTCTCGAATTGTCACAGGAGCGTTTTGACATAGAACTTCTTATTTTTACAACACAAGGAGGGAACAAATCAGATACCATTAAAAACGAAATCTGCCAAAGCCATATTTTTTTTTTTTATTAATATGGTACTGGCCAGTTTCACGGTTATTTACATTTTTTAAGGTTAATTTTAAGGTAAACATTTATTAACCTATTTATGGTGTTTGTAAATATTTAAATAATTCGTGCATAAAATTTTAGAAATTTTGTAAACTTTTTAAATTTGAAGTACAAACATAATATTTTGTTAGCAGTGAAAATATAAATAAAAACGCAGTATTAAAATAAAAACTTTTGTATAAAATTAGACTGCAAGTTGGTTGATGCCATAAGTACATATAGGTATGTATACCTACATGTTCCTCAGGTTTTCAGTTAAATTAGGCGCGACGAGTCGTCGCAAGTCGTGGTGGCCTAGTGGGTAAAGAACCAACCTCTCGAGTGGTAGGGTGTGGGTTCGATTCCAGTTCAGGCAAGTACCAATGCAACTTTTCTAAGTTTGTATGTACTTTCTAAGTATATCTTGGACACCAATGGCTGATAAAAAGGTGAAGGAAAACATCTTGAGGAAACCTGGACTATATAGTCTGAAATCACCAACCCGCATTGAGCAAGCGTGGTGATTAATGCTCAACTCTTCTCCGTGTGAGAGGAGGCCTGAACCCAGCAGTGGGACGATAAAAAGGCTGTAACAGTAACAGTAACAGGCGCGACGATATGAAAATTTTTAATTTTCTCAGAAAATAAGCAGATGATCTAGGGTCTAGATAACAATGGCGATCATTAATCAGTCAAAGTCAAGTAAGGCTGAGTCAGACGTGACAATAAAATAAAATGACTGATATACCTACTGAATATCTTATACGCATTGCGATAGAATTACGTTAACACGTGTTGAACTTAAACATACGCCGTGTTTGATTAGTCAAGCTGATAGCAAATAATAAATGTGTACTTTTGTTGGGGTAACAAACACACTTAACAGTGCACCAATGCTTGTGGGCTAATATACTTTTAAATAGTAAAACAATTCTTTCCAAAATCTAATTTTTCTTTTCAGTACAATGCACAATAATTTTAAATATCAAGCAATTAAGTTAGTTACGAACAGGGTTAACTAGTTTAACTTTGAACGACTTTCGAATAAAAAAAACAGCATTTTAATTTACATTTAGATTTAATTTAAGCATCATGCTCGGTTTGTTTTATATAAAGATTTGAATAGAATTTTCAAGTTGGATGAAAATCTTAAACGAGTACATTCAGAATCGAAGTTCACTTTCGTTTACGATTCGATGCATCAAATGACTAAGGATTCGCTTATCCACTACATAGGTACGAGTACATGACTACTCTTTATGTCAAGCAATGCACAGCTTGGACACTGCAAAGCGTATAGGTTCACCACGAACGTCCAGGTTCAACCTCAGTCAGTACAAGACTTTATACATGGGTGACCGATTTATTAACATATCGGGTGGTCTCAATATATTGGTTGAGACATGTCACGGAGGACCACAAAATGCCTGTCCTGCCTGTCCTGTCATAGCCGATAGATGTCACATCGGACAATGCTAGTGTGAAATAGAGGGTACCCCTGTATTTGGATAGAACCCCTTAAAAGCGAAAGGGTATTTTTGGGCTTAACTGCTATAAATTGAGATATGGTTTCCAAAAGGGTTATAGTTTCAACTGGATATAAAGATTGTGAGTCGGTTATAAAAATATATCGGACTACTTACAATATTTCGATAATTAATGTATTAATTTAAGTCGGGCCCGCTTATAAACCCAGTCACGTATTAAGAAATCCTCTGCTTTCCTATTGAAGCAAATTGTAATCAAATAAACTTAATTGGCAATACTCAAGTTTCCCAAGTATTTAATATAATTAATGAACGACACAGCAAATTGTACAACAAATAAACCGTTACTTCGTACCAAATATTTATTTAGCGAATTAGACAAGTAGGTACATTAAAGTTGCACGTTAGAATATCTAGATGAAGAGGTATAAGAAGAATAAGATAAGAAACATTTATTTGCAGAGAATGAGTATACAAAAGATGACAAAATACGCTGTTATGCATAAGCGTCGTGTTGGACCCCCTCACACGTAATTTGGTCTTATCTCTTCTACTGCGATTATTCACATCGCTTAATTTTTCAAAAAGATGTGCGTTGGACTTAACAAATACTGCACACTCAAAAATGTACAATGACGGCAGTGAAAGAATTTTATTATTTATAAAATATAGTTTGCAAGATTCAGTGCTTTCCAGACCAAACATTGCTCTGATACACCTTTTTTGGGATTTAAAGACTGATTCTTTGTTTGTGGAATTACCCCAAAAAATTATACTGTAACGCAATAGTGAGCCAGCTAACCCGTGGTAGGCAGTAATTAGATTATAAAGTGCGTAGACGGATTTATTATTTTTTTTATTAAGATCTTCAATATGAGCCTTCCAATTTAGATTCTCGTCTATTGTCAGGCCTAGATATTTAGATGTGCTGACTCTATTAATTGGTTTATTTATATAATAAATATTTAGATCATCTGGCTTTTTGCGTTGACTAATTAAAAAAATATTTCATATATACCTAAAAACCATGGGGTTATCTTTTTATAACGTTTTTTCGATCACGATATTAGTTCACAGAAAAGTTTACTTTTACTGTTTCATGTTCATTAGAAGTTGAATGCAGACTCGTGATTGGACCGGTGTGCATCGCTAAGTTATTTGATGTATTTGACAATGTCACATGGCGAGATTTTCATAGACAATTTCTCCAAAAACGTTTCATAGTCAGTTGTGAAGGTTGCTAAGGTATAACTGCGAAACCTCTCCAAGTAGGTAAGTTCGGTGCTCAATCGTATCTGGAGTGGTTAAATACAAGACCTATTCATCGCCTGGCCAACTCTGTGACTATGGGGATATTACTATTGGCTTGTATAATGTTAGTGTACCTTGTTTTTATGATTCTTGATGTAAATAATCTTTAAAATCAACATAAATTCAACATAACCTATTTTTGTGATAATATGATATAACTTCTATACACCATGGATTTCAGGCCGGTCTTTTTGGCACTATCAAAAGTCTATCATAATGAACCCATTGGTAAAGATTTCATTGCTGTCGATTCTGTTTTTTTTTTTTTTTAATATGAAAAAGCCATCTTGCATTTTCTATGCTGTTTTCCTCTGCCAATAATTTTGTACGTAACAGGTTCGTAATATACCACAAAATGTGTACAACGCGGCAACGTGACAATTATTAAGAGTCTCTGCACGATTCCGCCCATCCATCCTCAGTTTGACAGCAGCTGCCGCAGTTTAGTTGTCATCGAAAGATTTTTATGTCTATTCTCGAGCTCCTTTATTTTCATAAACATAGATTAGAGACCTATTGTCGAAGGTAACCTTACCTAGACTAATAATGAAATTACGAGAACACAAAAGCAGCCAAAGCAGACAAAGTGAATCTTTGTCTAAAACCCTCCCCCAAATTATTTTTGGGTTCGGCAGTTATGAAGCGACGCGAGGATTTGGCTCCAGCGGGTTATGAGCCTGACTCAAGTAAATGCGTATAAAAAAGGAATTTCACTCATCGTTCTTATGCACGGAGGTTGACGTTAAGAAGTCCCAGGAATTCCGTCGTGAAATATTACCGAAGATATTCGCGTGAACACGTCGAATTTTTCAGAGTATTTGTAACTTATATTAGTTATTTAGTGCCCTTCACTATATTAAAATATGCCTATTTTTTACAAACTAAATAAAACAAAAAACTTTAAAAAGCTGTCGACAAAATGTAAATATTTAAACTATGTAATTACAAAACACATAGTCACTGAAGTATTGTTGTGCTAAACCTAAATGTTATAATAACAAGTGATTAATATTCTATAAACTTTGAAAGTTTTTAGAAAAGCGCAAACATTAATTACAACTTAAAATTCAATCTATCATTCATATTTACTCATACTTTAGTATTTTTTTATTATTATAATTAGCTATTGAATATCTGTGTCAAACATTTATAGCAGTTCGATTGTTTGGCATGAAAGGACGGTAGACAGACAGTCAGACATTTATGATATTACGAATTATTAGGTATATACAATTATTAAGTCCAGATATCTGCAATTCTTATCTACTTTTTCAACTCTGGGTTACGATTCTCAAAATAAATTCGGTTGGTACTAGTGATTACTGATTATTTATTTTTATTACGTTAATAATTGTAAAATTAATTTTGAATGTTCATTTATTACCAACTAGCTTTTACCCGCGACTTCGTTCGCGTGGAATAGTGGCATCCGGCAGATTTTTTGTTTGAACAGTAGATGGCGCTGTATGTCCGGAATAAATTGTATTTTTTATTTTTATTGTTTGTAATAAAAACTATCCTATGTCCTTCTCCTGGCTCTAGACTACCTCCCTGCCAGTTTTCAGCTACATCGGTTCAGCCGTTCTTGAGTTATAAGTGGAGTAACTAACACGACTTTCTTTTATATATATAGATATTTATTACATCGTGACACGTACTGAAAACTTTATCCATTAATCATACCTCGTATTTTTTATATGAATGCAACTAGGTATAACTGTAAGTATTAACTTTGACTTAACGATAAATGATTTATTTCACTGATTATCCTATCGTCCTGTTATGCTTGGCTTTATTCAAAGTGACACCTTTCTTTATCTAAAACGTATATTCCAACTACTATGATCACCTTTGTTGGTAGTAGATAATGGTAGAAGACATATTTATTTTTTCTATTGTGTACCTTTTATATCTTGTACAAAGACTTTAAAATACTGCAAAGTCATGTTTGGTGTTTTTACCTTCCATACCTCTACCTAAAACATTACATAAAGAAATGGCAGCGTCAATACTTTACTTAGTTTCATCAACTAACAAAAGATATCAAGGCAAGTCTGAGTTCAAATCTGTAGATTGCACTTATACCTCTATAGGTAGATAATGATCATTGTATCTGCTTGAAAACTGAATGTTTCAAATTCAAATCAAATTATTCAATTCCCTATCATCAATAGGTACTATTATAATTACAATTTCACAATTAGTAAACATAAAATTCACTATATAACAGAACACAAGCACACTCGAAGTCCACGTCATCACATTAATTAATTCTCGCTTATGTTAACCTTCCTTCCATTTAACCTCAATCAAACACAATAATTTTGTTCGAGTTTCTCATGATGCGATTTAATTTTTGGAATTCCTCATAACTGGTCAAGAGGAGCCATTGTATTGGTGTACTTATTATGTCACGACATTTTTTTAATCAATGTATGGAAATTATGGTCAGCTGAAAATAACGGCAGACTTTATTAATTTGAGCAAACGAGATTTCTTGTACTGTCAAAATGAAAGATGGCTTGAGATTTCTCGACTCGGATTTTAGTACGAGTTATATTTTATTATTTCTATACAAAAAAATGTAGAATGAAAACCTATTTATTTTGAAGATTCGCTACTTGAAAATAACAATCACCAATCATCAATAACACTACATCTTCTTAAGAATAAGATGAGGGAATTTATATAATGAGTCTTCCTCATTTGCCATACATATGATTTTAACCACTTGAGAACAGCAACGTTCTTTGTATACGATCACTCTAACGGAAGATTCTAATTCCTTTGTTTGTTCTAGCGGGTGTCGCGATCATGGTGTGCGCGGGCGCCGCGGCCACCCGATGGGCCCGACGTTACTGGCCGATCGCCGATAACCCCGTCTGGGAGGTCTACAAGCTGCTGTGGAGGATATTCGAGCCCATGCTCTTCACCCTCAGCGGGTATTTCTTAGATGTACATATCGCTTTTATAATATTAGTACTAGTAGTAGTATAATACGACTTTTACTTAGTCTTTCTAATATAGCTTTGTGACTGCAGTTTCCAAGATTGGTTATAAGAGCAGGTAGGTAACGATTACGCCTTTTTTTATAACATTTCCTACAAGCATGATATGCTTCCTAATAACTTACGGCTAAGCTTAGTAACTAAATGCTCCAAGAAACATGTCTTAAATGCACCTGAATACGTATTCTTAAAGCATTTCTACAAAGCGTCTAGACAGAAAGATTTAACTAATTCGTTCTAAAGCTACCATCATGATTGATTGACAAAGGTAACGAGGAATACTGGGAACAATTTTAAACTTGGTTTTATTTCACTGTCTGGAAGAGTTGAAACTGGCTCTTACACTGTCGAAGGTCAACAGTCTTTTGTTTTTCTGCAAAGAGTTCCATATATCACTTTGAGATTTAAAACTTAAATTTTCGATGAAGTATTTATTCCATAATGATCAGTTTTCACTTGATAAAATTTACATTTTAGTAGGCGTGAGATACCTTATGATACCTGTGTATATTCTTAGGTATTGTAACTAGAAGTCAGATCAAAACTTAACCCATAACCAAAAGTCTCTTAATTGCTCTAATCACCTTTCAAAACCAGTAATAACCAGTTAATTCCAGATTGAAATCCAAAAACACTAAAAAGTGCATTTCTCTAGGTATCACAAATAAATGTGAAGGAGCTATGCCTGATCCTGGGATGTATCTCCGCGGCGCTGGTGCTGCGGCTGCTGACAGCATTCCTGGTAGCACTGGCTAACGAGCTGTCGATCAAAGAGAGTATTTTTATCGCCGTCACTTGGATACCTAAGGCTATTGTAGAGGTAAGTTGTTTTATTTTTATATTGGTACTATTGTTTGTGTATGGTTCAGGTAGAATGTTGTGGTAGACTGTGAGGGTTATTGATTGTTGTGATCTGTTGCTTGTCGGTTTTGTTTTTATCTTTTTTTTAATGTTTAATTTTACTATTTACAAATGAGTTTTATTGAAATTGTTTTCGTAATTTTGGCGAATTAAATAATTACTTATCGGTTCTCAACCTGTCAGGGCAGATTAATTAGGTTTTAAGTTTATATTTATTGGCCATCACATTTTCTATAATTCACCCACTTTTAAATAAAATTTAAATATATCTTTAGGTACCTATGACGACCAATAAACAAAATGGCTAACATTTTAGTCCGGTATCAATTACCAAATCCAAACATTTACCTTCTAATTAAAATTGTAGAAGCGACATACATTTCACTCACAAAAAGGGTTTACCTACACGAGGACAGAGTGACAGTTATTATTAATAACGACTCTCGATCATAATCCATCATCAGTATACCATTGGGACCTTGAGACCGCGTTTGTGACAACTTCCTAATTCTTTAATCACGTGCTCGTTACGTCACTGTTAATAACAAAGGTTTAATTATAACCCGCAGTCATTTGTTTTCGTTCTAATTTTGAAATGTGACGAGTAGAACACATAGCGTTGTCTGTGGTAATGACCTTTTATATCATGGCATATAAATAAAAAATAAAAATAAAAAAGATAAAACACTTCTTTATAAAATGAAAATACTCCGTAAACGATTCAGTTAATAATTGCCATTTAAAGTGACAATGCGGCGATCCTTTGGGAATTTCAACAGTTGACAGCGATGGTAATGCGTCTTTTTCCTCGTATAGGTACTGAGAGTGGGAAACGTTATTTGTTACCCAAAGGTATCAAAGAATAATAAACCTACTTTTTGCAACTACGTGATGACCAACTTTATTTATGTATAAGTGATAGATGATAGCTATTAATTATGTTAGTACGATTTAAACGAAATGTGTAAACTAACACAGATAGTCGATAACTATAGAAAGGACATACATAGGCTATTTTTTACCTAATCCGGGAATTCGTTAACAACTGCGAGGAACTGCTAGTCAGTCTTCACAAGATAGGTATAGTAGGCCAGTTACTTAGTTGTAAATATAGAGGTAAAGCATAAAATAACAGTAACTTTATCTAAGTATTTGTAGTCAATCACAAAAACCGATTGCAAAATTGCACCGATAAGTCAGGCAGGTAAACTAATCCAGTAACATAAACTAGTGATGAGTTTTGCCAACTGTAACACATAAAGTGGACTCACCGTACCGTAGGCCACCGTCCCCGATACTACTTATACAAGTTTAAAGTGATCTTTTCATTAACGACCAGAAGCAACACCAACACTCGGCCAACAGACTCCAGTTTAATTCACTTTGAGTCGTCTAGCACCACTTTAGTAATTTAAGACTTGTTTACATCGGAGCTATGGCAAATATACCTCGGTCTTCTTTGTAGAGGAATTAGTAATTATGTTGCACCTTCGTTTAGTATAAGTAGAAGTTTTACATCAGGTCTTGTTGGGTGCCTATATAAAATTACATAAGTTCGTTTATATTTAAATTAGCTTTTACTTATACGTATGAAAATAAATATAAAATGAAGTAAATATAATATAAACTTTAACACTCGATTATTAATGCTCCGATTCAATTGAGAAGCTATCTACAAAATATAGGTACGAATATACCTTTAGGGCTCAATGTGCATAAAACAATGTAAACCTAAAATAGCAATTTTTATCTCAGGTAACATTGATTCACATAAAATTCCGTACCAAACAGGAAAAAAGTCCACATTAAAATACTTCCCTCACCGCTGTCAACGGGTAACGTAAAAAATAAAGCAAAATACAGAAGATTGGCAGAATTGCGAAGTTAAAAATATTTTTAGCATGGCAAGTCTGTCAATCTCCTGCCACTTTTTACTTTTTTATTGGCTTGCGTAGCACCCGAAAATGTGGCCTTGTAACTTTATACTTTATTAATTTCAGAAGAACACCTGTTTTCAGTTTAATTGATTATTAATATATTCTGAACGTCTTTGTTCATTTAGGTAATAACCTAAAAGCCCACAGGCCTGCCACGACCGTAATGAAAATGAATGATTTACGTCAAACAATTGAGAATCGTATTTCCGCTCACGGGAACGGAGCATAAACCGTTCGATATCATTAACTCGCCTGCAGACAGTCGAGTGAGATAGTCAAGTCAATGCCGACAATACCGGTATTGTTCTTCGAGAAAAAACCTTTGCTTTACTGTTCAGGTTCGTTGCGAACTTTTGAAAAGTTCTCATTGAGTGCAATGAAGTATCAATTTTGTTAACGTTTGCTTTTTTTTTCAACTCCTATTATTATAGCTAACTTCCGATGATCTTTCCGCACTTGTGATATAATAGTCTAATGTATTTCTAAAATTCAGTGACGTCATACCGCATCCTGTGTGAATTATTTTAATTTTTAACAAAAGAGTTAGGTATACCTACGTATAAAATTATGTTTGCCTATGAAAAGCACCTATGGTGTCCTTCATACCGCGGTGTCAGCCTCCTTCATCAGTGTTTAACCGCTTACGTGGCAAAACCGAACGGGTTCACCGCGATTAATACGCGTTACCGCTGACCTGCCATAAATCCTGGCTTCATCATCATGACAGATTTTAAGAAAACTCTTAAACATTCCCTATAACTATGCCTGTTCTAAAAACTACTGAAAACCATATAATTGCAATAACTCCTATGCGTACAACGTTTTTTTTTTTGGAGGTTAGTTAATAAATTAGGACACTCATTACAAAAAAATAATACTTATTAAAACGCATTAACCTTCTAAATAATGCTAGTAACAAGATTTAGAATTCGATACTTATGTTATTAAGTATTTTGTAACTAGCTCCTCGTGAGTAAAACTCGTGCCTAAATAGGTATATTGTTTTGAGAATATTGTGTGGGATGAAGGTACAAATATATTAATCGGATTAATCGTACCTCCTACTAATAACATACTCGTAAGTATATTATCACGGATATGTACGAGTATATGGAAAATTTAGGAAACCAGATATTTGTTAATTTAGGCTTATACCTAATGATCTAAATGTAGAACCATGACGAATTTTTGACGAAAAAAAACTTAATTATTTGTTCATACAATAACCGTCTTACCACAAAAACTTTTAAACGTCAGTTTAAGACTTGTCTAAAAAAATGACAAATTATGACGTTGACATTTGGTTCATTTTGCAGTCACAATTTTTTTAGACAAGTGTAAAACAGGTGGTTAAGTTTTTGTAGTAAGACCATAGATATTTACATAATACTTAGTATTTATCCATGTTTCTGACCAAACAATTCAATAGATGAGGTACAGTGCAAAGACACAGGTGGTCTCTATTCCCTAACTCTCTTAGTCCGATGGGATGGCAATGCAATACAAATGGGGAGAGATTAGGCTCAGGAGTGACGGCTTTGTGTGTGTGGGGTTAGCCAAGGAAAACGGTTAATGACAGTTTGGAGCTAAATCAGTTGACTAAACTTTTCCCTAACATGCTTTAACTGCAAGTTTATACATATTATGGGTAACTACTTGAATACTATATTGACAACTTCAAGATCAAGGAATCTTCATTGGCTTATCTACGTATGGAGATCCTTCCGACTTTACTTTGTAAACATATTACCTACGTGTCGCAGCGTGGCAATGTTGCTGACAGGTTGCAAACTTGCTATCATAATCACATCAAGTGATCGTTGCTTGGGCTTGTTTTGAAGCGAGAGTAAGTCTGGCAATGTGAGCTTCCAAGAAAAGTCCGTGCCATCCGATCCATTGTAAACATTGTGATTATTGAATTACAAAAGCCATTCTAGATGACGTAGACAACTGTCTGAGATGCATGAAAAGGAAGAGATATCTAAATATTGTAACATCTTCTGGTAATATTTTATATGCATCTTAGTACACGTTTCTTTGTTAACTGCTCTAGTACTTGAGGGTACGTAGATACGTGCTAGCCTCCCAAACACTAGCACGTATCTACATAACCTCATATACGTTTACAATTTAGTAGATAGCTTAACAATTTATGTAAGTACCTCTAAGGGCGCAACCACGGACAATAAATGGCTGAAGGTAAAAGCCACTTACAGACTAACCGACTGACTTATAACCTTATCTTTACTAACCTAAGCCCTTAGATCTTTGCACTTGACAGTATTGTGGCTTTAAATTACACTGTACTGCAATAAACTGGGGTCAGAACTTCTGAATGACCAAAACAAAACGTTACGTATAGGTAATTAACAAAAAATAGTAAGCTATAAAGACCAAATATTTAATATAGTTATCGGCACGGATATTGAGCTCTCGGCGGAAGAGTGGGGATCGCTTTGCGCACTGTACACGTAAGGCAATAAACCAATAAATCGCTTCTCCGCAGGTGAAGGTCAGGGCTCAATATCCCTGCCGATGATTATACGACTGACTAATCTCATAACTATGTATGTAGGATTCTTGTATTATTGCTTGTTAGTTTTAGGTTTTTTAGGAAAATCATTTATTTAAAAGTTTTATTGAAGTATTCATATGTCATTAAAAAAATAGGAACATATCCTCGAGACCACGTAAGAATTAAATATTGACAAAGATACAAAACCCACTATGTTTGGAGAAAATATTAAGAAAATTACGTTTCTTAATATCTTAAAAAGCTACTAAGTAATTGTGACATTCCAACTGTCCCAGAGAAATAACAAAAGTGCAAAGTGCTATCCTCACTTTAAGAGCAGATTTAAGTAAAATTCTTGACTTCAGAACATTTTTATACTGCCTTAGATTGTTTATTTTTTCTAAGATTTTAGTCTATTGATGACAGAGAGTTGAATTCCGTTCTTGTGTTATAAAAATAAAAAATGAGTGCTCTAGATTTGTTCAATTTGAAAACAGTCGTTGAAGATAATTATGAAAAAAAAACTTTACAATATATAAAGAAATTAGCTTCCGCTCGCGGCTTCACCCGCGTGGTGTAGTGATAAAAAGTAGCCTATGTGTTAATCCAGGGTATCACCTATCTACTTACCCAACCAAATCAGTCCAGCCGTTTTTGCGTGAAAGAATAACAAACGTATATCCATACATTCTCACAAACTTTCACATTTATAATATTAGTAGG
Organism: Helicoverpa assulta; assembly: GCA_963856015.1. Classification (NCBI taxonomy): domain Eukaryota; kingdom Metazoa; phylum Arthropoda; class Insecta; order Lepidoptera; family Noctuidae; genus Helicoverpa; species Helicoverpa assulta. Next base: position 6,681,980 of record CAWLCW010000008.1, read on the forward strand.
ATAATAAACTTAAATATTGAAGAAAAACTCTTATATCGCTACACGATTGTATTACGAAATTCTTTCCCACTACCTATTATAATATATCGTAATTTGTTTTCTTAAAGGTCTTGACAAGAAGCCATATCATTATTTCGTTATACTTAAAAATCAATTTCATTTGATATCGTAATCTTTTATACTCAAGTTTGTTTTTCTAAACGTCTGTATAAATCAGGAAGCGATCATCGTTTAGTGAACGTATCCAATTTTATTTCAATAAATGCTTTTTGCCGTCCTTCAATGTGATATTATATTATGGCATGAAACATGTACACAATAATCAGTATTTCTTTTTGCAAAGGAACCGAGTGTATTGTATAAACCACTTCACAATATTGTTAATTGTTGATTTTTTCCACGCATAGTTTTTATGGTATTTACTAACACAATTATCAATGATTTATTAACCGATACAATGTAGATTCGTATATGCACAGTTTAGGTACTATATCCTATCACAGAGACTAGCTGATACTCAAAGATCTCTGTAAAGGACGGAGCACACCACATAGATCCACTAAATATTCGCAAACGGTCGGACATTTAATATTCGAAAATGTAATTTGGACGTCGACGATGCCGTCAGCTTCGACGTGGCCAAGCCGAGTCGATAACTCGATAGGTGCCTAATTGATTTAACGGTACCGAGGCAAACTACACACTGCACCAAGGCTGTCCAGCGTCTTCAGACAAAGCATATTCTGTGGTTGAGCTGACCCGTCCGTTAATAGTCGTTTACGGTTTAATCGGCCGTGCTCCCCGGGCAGGTTATCGCAGACCGTCATACGTTGTAATGGCATGCGGTTGTATAATCACTTGATTGGAACCGCAGCTGAGCAGCATTGATTGATGTTGTATCAGGAACTATTGAGCCCTCGGGACTTCAGTTCCGTGTGCACACACTACCTATATGACTGGTTTACCCTGCAGGATAACTAGATACCATAATAAAACGATAACGTGCCATTTTACGTTGTACGTGTTGATAATCACGTCATAATTTAAGCTGTTATTGTCATATTAACTTCTCGTTAATTAACAAACAAATTGTTTATCCGCAACGTCCGGTAAGGCAAGCGGGATGTAACCTACAGTGGAATAACACTTTACTAATTTAAACATTTTTTAATTAACCCCTTAGAGAATAAGCCGGCTCTAAGCTGTAATAATGAGATGATAATTATTAAAAACTCATTAAATAAAAACGTTAATTTCAGGCAGTCCTCGTGCGGGTTGCAATGGATTCCCTGTGGGTGGACGCGACCTCAAAAGACAGGCGGATAGCTGCGCAGCACTCGAATATCATCGTTATTGCAATACTGATAACGTCTACTTTAGGGTCAGCGCTGACGACGGCGTTAGGACCTGTCCTTCTTTCGCACGACTCAAGGGTCGCCCCTGAAGGTATGTACTTTGTCTATGGGATTGGCGGTGTGGAATATAAAGGCGCAGATATACTTTCAATTAACAAAGTGCTTGGCTTGGGAATTTAAGAATCGGAATGTTAGCCAATAGCCTCACCTTTATTACAATGTTTTATTCATTTAAAGATTCAAGCGTGTAAAGGTATATTCATCGCTCTTTTTAGGATCTTTAAACAAATTATCCCCTTGGACCCCCAAATTTTTGATCTCCTATTATATTAATTCTGATTTAACATCTGAGGGCACGGCAGTGCCCCAGCCAAGACTCGAGCAAAGCGGGCACGGCTGCACCATCTTTTCTCGAAGCGTTTCGCGGCTATTTCAGCCCCCTGTATCTTCCATGTGAACAAAGTTAGGAGTTTAGGTTTTCGATGACCAAGAGTAAGTATTAGAACAAGCTCAGTCTCAAAATTACAAGACATTTGAATAAATAGTTTACGAGTTATGAGCGATCAAAGTTACACCATTTTGTCACTGACTCACTCACTGACCGATCATCAAAAGTCTAAGGTACTTCTAGCAAACTTAGAACCTTCAAATTTGGCACCAAGATAGGTTATTAGCTACATATAAAGGGAAAATTATAAAAACCTTAAAACTTAATAAAAAAATAGGAAACAAATTTATATTTGCGGTTTTTCAAGAACATTGTGTATGAATTTTGACTGCATTGATAACTTTGTTATTTATTTATGTACAAAATGTTACTATTTGTTTTATTGTTACATGTTATAGGAGTATCGGGTTGCCCGGGTAACTGGGTTGAGGAGGTCAGATAGGCAGTCGCTTCTTGTAAAGCACTGGTACTCAGCTGAATCCGGTTAGACTGGAAGACGACCCCAACATAGTTGGGAAAAGGCTCGGAGGATGATGATTGTTTTATTGTTACGTAGTGTGGTATATTGTTATTATGTATTAAATATACATACATATGAATAAAAAAGCTAGGTTTAAATGAAATTAATAATAATAAAATCTTTCATATTAATGCAGTGCGATAAACTTAATGCTCGCTCGATAGATGGCGTTGTCCTGGTCTAAATCGCGCTATGGTTTCGTTACATAGCTTAGTATAAGTAGTACTTAGAAAAAATCAAATAATTTCATGTGACAGCGCCATCTACCTCTGAAATAAATCTCTTTATTCTAAAAGATATTCGATTCAAAAATTCGACAATTTCGAAATTGTTTAGTTTATTTAAAAAAAATGTTGTTTACGTGCTACTTTAGGTCTACATATTTAGTTTGTTATATATTTAGTTAGTTGCATGTAAATTAATTTAATTTGTTATAATACTTAGAGAAGAAAGAGACCTACAAAAAATAAATTAGATCCCACCAAAAACATTAAATGTAAAAAAAAAGCCAATCCTCTTCGCAATTCCTCCACCGTAAAAAGTTTTGAGATCGCATAGAAGCCAAGTCCTATTCAACTTTATTTGTAATAATAAATCAATATTTTGTGACTTTATCAATAGTTTTGTTCAGATTACAATAATATTGTCTTGGCCATGAGCACAAGTTAATAGTCGCTCCTTGAAATAATGTGTAAATACCATTGAATTGATAAATTCTATATGGACATGATTTTACGATTGGACTGATTTTATGGACTGATTGGAATTTGAGATCACCATGGACTAAACATGCGCCATAGTACATGTGCAGTTCATTGATGTTGGATGATACTGACTGTCGGTCATTTAGTAAAAATTGAATAAACTAAAAGTATTTAACTCTGTGATATTGAACTTCATGATTGACTTTCACCTCTCCAAGATATGCTGTATTATATTTGTAGTTTATTGTGCTCATGGCCAAGTTAATATTATTGTAATGTGAACAAAACTATTGATAAAGTCACAAAATATTGATTTTTTATTACAAATAAAGTTGAATAGGACTTGGCTTCTATGCGATCTCAAAACTTTTTACGGTGGAGGAATTGCGAAGAGGATTGGCTTTTTTTTTACATTTAATGTTTTTGGTGGGATAAGTTTAACCCATGAAGATTATTAAGTGTTCTTAGAACCAACGACGTACATTCAAAGCCATGCAGAGACATTTTGATACGCGGGGTCGTTTTCAAAAAAACAGATATGAAACAGATAGGAAAGCTATATTATTATAACGGAAAAGTAACAGAGACGAATTATTAGGGTCAGTATATAACGACGTACTTTTAAAAGAAAACAAGTAGATAGTAGTATTCGAATTGTTCTCTATAATTTCGCTGTCGTTCACCTGGTGTTAGTGGCATATTGCCTGTGAAGAAAAGAAAACCTTAATACATAAATATTAAATATTCTAAAACAAACCCCACAGCAATTCTTATATCCGAACTAAAGCCATCCGTAGGTAGGTAAGTAGGTATAATTATTTTTCTCAACTATCCCAAACTTATCCCATTATAATATATGATGTTACCTGCAAATATCGATTGTATAAATGTATATCGATAGAAAACATTTTCGAGTTTTATATTTTATTAGTGGATTGATTTTTATTTAATCTGTTCATGTCGACTTTTCGTAAACATACCTTTATAAAATTATAAAATAAAAAGAAAAGTGGTAGGTTTGATTAAATACGTTTTTATCTCGGTACGTACACTGTGAACAAACCTTAACCGTTCATATCTGTTACGTCACACAAAAAAGTAATCGATATGATAACCGATATGAATAAATTGCTTGTGTCTAATCTAAAAAAATCTCTTTTTCAATGCTAATTCTTACTTTATACGAAACTTGTATAGTACAGTGATAGTGTCAATATACATTTATTCTAAGCTGAGTTATAAAACAGTAAAAGTACTTACCGATACTTTAAAAGTCTCACGGTAATAAGTAACTTTTAATTGTCGAATAATCACTGCACCACAATATTTCGTGCTTGTTGCGCTTAACAAAATTACCGAACATTTTTGATTCGTCGATTCTTATGACAGTTCAGTTGCTAATGTTTTAGGTAAAATAATTTTGATAACTACTACAAAAATATTAAAATTACTAATGTAACAGACAGGAATAACAGAAATGAAGTGAAATCAAGACATGCTTTAATTAATTATTCCTGAATTCTGCGTGTTATATTTCATGATAATTTTAGCAAATTCCTTCAGGTTCCACAATGCTCTGCTAAGAAATAAATTATTTGTCAGTTAAAATACTACTATTGAATAATAAAATGTTTTTTAAATGTCGCGCCAAGAATGTGGACACGCATTGCTTATATGAAAACAAATGTTCTACGTTGTAGTTTTCTTTTAAAATTAATCATTCATTGAGGATTATGGAGCGTTATTTTTGTTTTTCATAATGCTGAAATAAATGTTTATTCTGTTCTAAGAGTAATTAGCCAGTAGCTATTCTTTAAAAAAGAATAACTCTGTATGACGTTTTAATATACAATTTTTTTTAATATGACTCATATAACGCATTACCTCAGAAAAATAAACCTGTTTTTAACTGTTTAACTGTTAAACAACTGTTAATATATTTCTCAAATAGAAAAGTACAAATACATTATTTTTATAATTTTACCAAAATTATGATCTCATGCAACATACAATGAAGTCATCATTTACAGAAGATAAACTTGATAATTTATTGTTATTTTTGAACCAATTTAATCTTGAACTTATTTTTTGTCTTATCGATGTATATCTATTTTCGCTGCAAAATCCACACACCAATAAAAATAATGTTTTTGTAACATCCAACTTTCTCAGAAGGCAATTAGGACATTCTGAGAACGTCAGAAGCATTTGTGCGACCATGTTACCCACTTATGTGATTCGTTAACTCAATTCACAAATAGTTTATAAGTATTTTCATTATATTTTGGCATTGTTTTCTATTCAGTCAGTCACAAAAAAAAATATTAATCATCTTATCAACTGACTGAATACTGACTCGCACTTCAATCAGACCAGACATTTAAGCTACAAATCGATATCTCTTTTAAAATTTACCTCTAGAACTACGTATATCGTCAGAGTCTTAATAACGAACATACACAAATTACAAACACATGCCATAGAGCCCGTATCTCGTGTTAAATTATAACAGTTTCACCATGCAAACACGTGCATATTCATAACTGTGATAGCGACAAACTAATTTTAGAACAGTATTCACATTTTGTAGTTATAATACCAGTATTAGTTACCCAGTATCCTTAGTCAATGTCAATGTCATTGGTCTATACCTCTAAATGGGGAGGTTGATAAAGAGGGCGATAAATATGTATGATTGACTTCTATTGAAAAAAATGGGTTCAATGTTATTTTCAAAATTCAAACAGGTGAATTTAACAGTGGTGAAAAACGCTCGGGGGATTTAGATTTTTCAGTACAACGAATTCCCAGAAAGAGCTGTAGTATGTGTAGCCAGAGCTGATAAATAAATCACCAATCTCCGTAAACGTTTTCCTGTTCATAATCATGTTAGCCGAGCTACTTCCTATTACCCAATACAACCACTTTACGACCTTTCTTCATCGACATGATTGCCCGGCTATCGGCCGTGTGAACCACTCAAAACTCAATGGATTACATCACATAAATAGCATTTAATATTTATCTCAGTTCAAAGAATCGCCTTATTGCTTTATTCATAAAGATTGCCTCAAATCCTCTTTACTGTAATCCGAATTATTATCAGATAAGTTTAATTGTCCAGTCAATTATGATAACAGTATAAATAGATATGAGCATGATCTTTCCAAAAATAATTTATAATTATAGCTCGTGTCGTCACGTTACTAAGTTTGATATACGATAAGGCGTGTTGATACTATACCGCGGAGACACTGTGGAAAATACTCGCAAAGTACATTAATTTTGTACAGTGTAGTCTTTGTACCTATATAATAACATTTTTTACTAAATTATACCCGAGCTTCTGTACCGTAAATGTACTTCTAAACTGCGGTTTTAAATACAGTACCTAATCAATAGTAACTGATTCTCTCAGTTCTTGTTGCTCTCATATAATTCACTAAATCGGTTTCTAAATACTGAAATCTCACACTCCCTCGAACCCACAGCGCAGAGATATTATGATGATTTCCCATAAAATCAGATGATTTTTTCGGTAGGTATCCCATTTTCTTCTCATTTAGTTGCGTTCAATGAACTAACTTATTTCAATTTAGTTTTTTTTTTATTAAACCAGTTCGTTCACAATCAAATAACTGTTCTTGTTGTGATTTTTTTTAACAAATACGAATCTGTATTGAAACCCTGACCTCAGATAAAAAGCGTTACAGTAGCAAGAAAAAAATGTAACCGCGCTGATTTCTTAGTCTTTCTTGTACCAATCATTCAGTTATATTTAGCGGCCCATCATAGGTAATGACTATGTTACGTACTTTTTACAGCTTTCATAACGTTTTTTTTTCTCGATGGTCTATGACTTCTTTTTGATTATAATTCTATTATTATAATCGAGAAGAAAAAATAAGGTGTTTTCTTAATTTGCCGGATTGGGTCATTATCACGTTTGTAACGTCTTTCCATTTAAGTACATGTTTTCCGAAGTTGAAAAGAAGAAGAACCCAATTTTAAAAAATATCTGTGTTTCGAAAACAAATTAAAGTAAGGTATTTAATAGTAGGCTAAAAAATAAACCTGTCATGTTCATACTTATTTTCCCCCTCACAGACTTTTTCAAGATAAAGTCATCATTTATTTACATCTTCTATCTGTGTGTACGAGTATGTATAAGTATATCAACTTTTGTCTTGTTTCACAGATTTCTACCGCACGCAGACGATATCACCGCCCGTGTCATCGAACCGCGTCCGCCGAAACAATACATCAAACTCACTCCACTGTATAAATGTTCAATAAATTATGTATTATGCTAAAATATAAGCTTTTAGTTCATATGACCCGTCTGCACTACAACCTCAGTTCACCTTGTAGACAACCTAAGGGATAACCAATGAATATGGAAAAAGCCAACTTCGCTCAATCGAGGATTTGATCGAAAGGCTATTTATTAAAAAAGTTTGGCCCTATTTGAATTTAGAACACAAAAAAGCTAGCATTGATTGGCTTCCACTCTTAAAATCCCCAGTGGTATCAGTGAATTGAGTTTTTGGAAAACTATGAAATTCAGTTTTGCACGATATTCCCATTTTAGATATGAGTCATGCGATTTGCAAACTGAAAATCATATGACTTGCCAAGTTTTATCATCATAGGTCTTATGAAAGATTAATTCGAAGGTCAATGAACATATGTAAACTTTAGCAAACTGCCAATCTTATGGAGCATAGATAGATAGATAGATAGATAGATAGATATTCTTTATTAGGTACACCAATGTTACATTTTTGATCTTATCTAAACTAAGGGTAAATCGACTGTTACAAATAAGTTTAATTTTTATGGGCAGAATTTAATAGGCAATCGTTTGGTTTTTTCTAGGACCTAAAATTCGGTCTGAGTCTGGCGTTTGTCCAAAACGTTCACCTGCCAACATGCATACATGGTTGCTGATACTCAAATATTTAAATTTTGTGTTAACCTGGTGTACTGAAATCCGTTTTTAATCTAAAATGCTACTCTAAGCTGGTTGTAATCGCTACTACTGATAAGAGGTCGAGTACTTGATCTCCAGAATATGATTTGTGTGCCGACATAAGACAGGTACTTAACTTATACATATACTAAGGTACTGTTTACAGAGATAAACCTGATACACGAGACAATATTCATAGCAAAAGGCTGCGATTCTACGGATGATTATAACCTACTGCTTCTTTCTTTTTTGGGTCAAATTCACCAATAATCGTTTTCGTATAGTTATCGGCACGGATATTGAGCTCTCGGCGGAAGAGTGGGGATCGCTTTGCGCACTGTACACATAAGGCAATAACCCAATAAATCGCTTCTGCGCAGGTGAAGGTCAGGGCTCAATATCCGTGCCGATAACTATACCAGGCGGTTAAAAGACAACTTTTTTTACGAAGTAAGCATTTCCTTTATAAGGTCGTCTGTCCTTGCTAGTCCGTGCACTTTTCGACCTTATAAAGGTCGCCGGAAGACGCTGGATGCAGGTCGCCTCCAACAGGTATCTGTGGAGATCTAAGGGGGAGGCCTATGTTCAGCAGTGGACGTCCTATGGCTGAGATGATGATGATGATGAAGCATTTCCGTGAAGGCAACCTTGTTCTGGTAGAAAAATAATTTATTTTATATTTATTGGAGGTTTATTTGATTCCGCAAAGAGTAGGTCGAACTCGTCACTGACGTAACAATATCGTTTATTTACCTAAACCTGATGCTATATGTTCGCGACAGACGCATCCGTGCGCCGCGAGTGCAAAATCATAATGCCTAAGTGTTCGTTTTTTTTTTTTTTTTTTTGGTATGGCATCTCGCAGTTCAGCCTAGGAGGCCGTGTACTGCTTAACCGGACTTTTCCCTGTGGATGCCTAGAATTTAAGGCCTCCAGCCAGGGGCGTAAAACAACTTATAAACTAAGCGACTGCGCTAAGGGTACCCCCTGTGGGGTCGAACCTCGGCTTAGGGCGTCGCTGGAGAGGCAGCAAGAGGACAGGCTGGATCATATGATCATTATTATTAAATGGGGAATTTAAAGCTACTGGCTCAGCTCGCGGGCTGGCTCGATGAGCAAGGGTCGGGAGGACAGAGAACGGGACGTCGCGGCGGACCTCGGCGGCGAGGTTTGTACGAACGCGGTTTGTATTTGTGTAGAGTGCTAGTGAGTTTACTACTCTCTTGGAGGACAGTTATCTCATCGTCAGGTTCTAGGAGGGCATGCCTAGGGCGGCGAATCCTACTGATACGGGAGGGAGTATAATTACTGGCTGACACGATAAGTGAGTTATCGTGTTTCTCAGCGCGTTCGAAGTACCGTATGGCGGCACGCTTCATATACTGGCGGATGGTAGGGATTTTTAAGTCGAGATGAAGAATCTCATTTCGAACATAATAGGGAGCTCCTGTGATTTTCCGTAAAGCACGGTTTTGAAGGGCCTGCATTCTATGAAGGCGGCGATGACTTGCTTGTGCGAACACAGGGCAAGCATACATCATGATGGGGCGTATGCACGATACGTAGAGGCGTAACTTGCATTTGAGAGATAATTTGCTCTTTGAATTGAGCAAGAAGTGCAATCTGCCGTACACAAAGGCTGCTCTAGAGCGCACCTTACTTATGTGCTCGGCGAATGAGAGGCGCTGGTCTAAGATTACACCTAGATATTTGGCATGCTCCTTCCAAGGAATCGGCCTACCAAACATGGTGACTGACGCGGGCGCGGGAGGAAGCCTACGGCGAGGGCTCGAAAAGAGTATGGCCTGGCTTTTGTCGGGGTGGAGTTCAATTCTCCATAGCCTAGTCCAGACACCTAGGGTGTTGCAATAGGCTTGGAGATGTCTCACTATGGCGGCTGGGCTGCGGCCTGAGCAGTAGATTGCCGTGTCGTCGGCGAATAGGGCTAATTGAACATGCTTGTTCTTAGGAATATCGCTAGTGTATAGCGTGAAGAGGATGGGGGAGAGTACCGAGCCTTGTGGGACGCCAGCTTTTATAGGGTGGGCCGAAGAAAGAGTGCCGTCTATGCGATAGCGAAAGGTGCGGTTCGACAAAAAGTCTCGTAAGATGACGACGAGACGGTCTGGGACACCGAGTTGGTAAAGCTTGTAAATCAAGCCTTTGTGCCAGACTTTGTCGAATGCCTTTGCTATATCGAAGAGAATCGTACCGGTGAGTTGGCCACGTTGGAATCCGTGGCTCACACCTTCCACGATGCGGTGGACTTGTTGGACACAAGAGTGATGGGTTCGAAAACCAAACTGTTCTAATGGAATAAGACTCTTTGCTTCGACGTAATCTTTGAGACGCTTATAGATAAGTATCTCGTAGATCTTGCCGAACACATTGAGTAAACTGATAGGGCGATAGCTGGACGGGTCTGATTTTGGTTTACCGGGTTTGGGAATACCGATTACGGTTGCCTCTTTCCATGCCTGTGGGAACAGGTTATGGGTCATGGCGCAATTGAAGATCGCGGTCATGAGCATTACGAGGGAAGCGGGTAGGATTTTGAAAACTTTATTGGTTATTCTATCTGGGCCCGGAGCTTTGCGGGGTTTGAGACGTTTGATGATCTCTGCCACTTCGTCTGGAGTGACGGGAGGCAAGGGATCGTCGGGGTCTTCTTGCGGTGGTAGGGAGGATCTGCGCTCGACCTCGGCTTCGACCTTTAGTAGGTGAGCCGGGTCGACCGGTTGGGTACTAGGCGAGCATTGAGCCTCGAGGCTGTCGGCCAGACATTCCGCTTTTTCATCGTCCTCGAAGGCGAGGGAATTGTCGGGGCGTTTAATCGGCGGGGTGGAAGCTACTTCATCGGATTTGAGTTTCCTTTGAAGCTGCCAGAAGGCTTGATGAGTCGGCTCGAGTTCGCTCAGCGTCTTGTCCCAGCGCGTTTGACGCATCTCAGCAAGGCGTTCCTTTACAGCACGCTGTAAGTTACGCATGTGAGACTTGTTAGCGTCGCAGGGAAAAGTACTGTAGGCACGGACAGCCGCGTTCTTCTCGGTCACCAGAGCACGCACGTCATCCGGGAGCTTGAAGCGATGAAAGCTCGTCGCTTCAACTCTACGTGAACACTTGTCCACGGTGGATTGTACGTGCTCGGTGAACGAGCCGATCGCGCCCGTCATGTCAGCGACTGAGTTGATTTCATCGGGAATTGATTCTAACTGGACGGAGGAGGATTTCAAGCTTTCGCTTAGCATTCTCCAGTCCGTGACAATCTGGGTGGGAGGAGGGCGATCCGGGTCGAGTGGGCCTGAGCGCGAGGCTAGTTCCACTAGAACCGGTCTGTGGTCGGAGGTGAGCTCGTGTAGTACCTCGATCGAATGTAAACGTAGGTTTACGTTCTTGAGGAGCGCTACATCGAGAACGTCGGGAAGGTGGTCGACTATATTAGGAAAGTGAGTGGGATGCATCGGAGCGATGACATCGAAGTTGAGGGATTCACACTGATTGAATAGCAACCTGCCTCTTGGAGAAGTAGTGTTGCTATTCCAGGCGGGATGTTTGGCGTTTAGATCGCCTGCTATTATTACAGAGTCGCTCAGGCCTAGTAAGGCTCTGAGATCGTTCGTGAAAAGGATCGGGTCGTAGGACTGAAAGGATGAGGACGTGGGAGGGCAGTAGGCCGATACGAGAGTGATCGACTGGTGATGGGACATGGCTAGTCGACAGATCGAGGCTTCAATGCAGCTTAAGTCTGGGGGAGTGATCTCTACACAATGTAGCGATCTTTTATAATAGATAAGCGTGCCGCCTTTGTGGCGTGTGATCCTGTCATTTCTAATTAACTTATAGTTAGCTATATTAGGGCCGCGTACGCGCGGCTTTAGGAAGGTCTCTTGTACGAGAAGAATGTCTATCTTATGGGATTGTAGGAAGGCGGAAATCTCGTCGCGTTGGCCGAGAATACCGTTGGCATTATAATAGCCAAGCCTAAGGGAATGGGGTTTAATTTTGGATGTATTATCCATTTCTATTTCCTAAAGTGAGGCAGGTTTTGAACTGCCTGGGCGACGTCTGAATACTCCTGCATAACGGAGTAGAGTTTGATAAGGTCGCCGTTGCTGGCGACTATCTCCCTCGAAAGTTGTTGAGCTCTGTCGCTCGTGAATACACTGAACGTGCTCAGTATAACGTTCATAGAACTGAGCGCTGATACTGGGCTAGAAGAGGGCGCGATCGCTTGCGCTTGCGCGGGCTTGGCGGCTATAGGAGCCGCGGAGGGCGCGGAGGGCGCGGAGGGAAGGACGGGAGGGACGCGAGGTAAGCTCGTGGGCGCCGCGGTGGAATTATTCACCGGGGCGGGAGTTGGATGGGGCTGAGTTGGCCTCAGGGTTGGAAAGGCTCTCTGATGGTTGAGAGGGTTCCATGGGGAGGGCCGTTGTGGGCTGAGACGCTCGGGAAGTTGAGCGGTAGGTAGCCTTGCTGATGGGCTTTCCCTTAGCTGGCGGGCGTTTGCACGCTTGGCCAGCTTGGGAGACGTTTTTGGGGCCTTTGGACAGCCGCGGTAGTTGGCGGGATGGCCTGAGGCACCGCAGAGTACACAGCTCGGAGGCTCGGTGCACAGAGTGCGGTCCTTGGGTCGCGGGCAGTCGGAGGTGCCATGTTGGCCTAGACATTTCACGCACCTAGGCTGGGCGAAACAGTTGCGCTGTGAGTGACCCCACAGTTGGCAACGGTGGCATTGGGATACAATGCCAGATCTATTTGGCTTCTCGATTGAGATGCCGGTTAAATTACACACCGATTTGATGTTAAAAATCGGGTGGATTTTAGAAGAGGATGGCTCGCATACTACGAGCACCATGTCGAAGGCGTGGCCGCTGCGGGCGCGGTGCATCCTATGGACTTGCGTCGCACGGATGTTTTGTGACTTAAGGTCACTTAAAATGTCATCCGAAGGGATTTCCTTCGGAATTCGGGTAATGACGACCCGGAGAGGTTTTTCCTCAGGGAGGGAGTATGTATGGAACGAAATGTTCCTCGCTCTTAGCGCTTTAGTTATCTCCCTATAGTCGTCTGACGTAGGGAGGACGATTTTTATACCGTTGCCGGTATTGGAGGCCGATCTGTAGTTGATCTTACGATCAACACACAGCTTGGACACTTCGGTCCATTTCGCCTTGTCCTGTAAGTATACAGGCGGCGGAGGTTTGCTTTTAGGTGCGCTTTTGGGCTTAGCGGCACCTTGGGAGGAAGCGACCTGCGAGGTCGAGGGTGACGGGGCGGGGGATGCTGTAGACACAGCGGGCGGGCTAGGGAGAGGGGATGCGGCAAGGGCGATGGTCTTGCGCGCCTTGTCATTGTTTTTATTCTTTTTCCTCTTACCTCCCTGTACGACGGTGAAGTCGTCTTCGGAGGAAGAGGAGTCAGAGGGCTCGGAGGGTTGAGCATCCTCTGGGACCTAAGTGTTCGTATATGCGCGTTACTATTTATACTCTAATAATTTGTGATGCGGGTAACGAGAAAAAAGTGCCGTGAGCCGCGCCGATGTGTGTTTTCACGTGCACCCTCCTTCTAAATAATTATAGAATTGTATTCAGTTTTGATAGTGTTTTGATTTGTAAATTATAGTGTTTTTCAATAGTAAATTGTAATAGTTTTTATAGTGGTAGCCTAAGACCTACATAGTTGTGTATAATAAACATATAGTTCTGCCGTTTAAGGCCTGATTTGCCTATGTAAACATTTCTCGATAGTAAAAATCCTAGACTTTCATTAGTGAAATAGTGTTTAACTGAAAGCCTAGGTCTCAGTTTATAGAAAATAACTTACTTTAAAGGAATATTGTTAATAGTTTAAGTTATAGAACAATAAATAATGTCTGTGTTTTGTCTTTCATTTTACATGCAAATTGTCAATACTAGGGCTTAGGTCACATCGATAGGATTACTATAGCCAGATAGCCCATGAAATGCCCTAACACACACTGCTTTCCGTATCGAGATAACCCCCATAGTTTGTTTTTTATCTCGAGATAATGTTCATACAAGGGCTGATTTCACATAGTTTTCATAGTTTATTCGATTATAGTGTTTCAGTCCTGAAGATATTCAGGGTGAGTATAGTATAGTTCGGTAGCGCACTTCATGGGGGGTCTGGCACCGTGCGTCCCATAACGCTCTCATGTACCATAGACCTGTAATATCGCTGTAAAATTGAAATGTCAAATAAACTGAGGTTGGTGGGAGGGACGAGGAGTCGAGGCTCTCGTTAAGGTAAAGTTTCGAACACATTCGGTGCGCAAGCTCCGCCGTACAATCGTAGTCATCGGTATAGAATTTTAACAGTGCAAAATAGTAAATAGTGAAATAGTAAACAGTAGTGCGTCGAAGCTCGTCCCTTCAAGACTCCTGAAAAATATATGAAGACTTATTATTTCGCCGGCATTCCTGAACCCACAGTAGCAGAGAGTACAAAAACCAGTCTAAACGTATTAAAACCAGAGAGTACTAAAACCCGTCTAAACGTATTCTTGTTTCTCATACTCCTGTTTCTTATATTCCTGTTTCTCGCCACATCGAAAATACAGTCCACTCGCCCAGCCGTCCACGAACCAGCGACCGACGGGGCGTCAACGTCTCGAAGCCACCCATAGTTCCTGCTTCTGAGCTACGTCCGTCCCGCACACTATATTTATTATAGGAGTCATTTCTGAGGAATTTTCCTCATTTATTAAGATTGATCCAGAATTTTGTGGTGTCTATTAAACATGAATGACTTTCTGCAATTCTATTTTTTTACTGTTAAAACTACTAGTCGGAGGGTAAAAAGAGGTTAGTTTTCAGTTTTTCGTTAGCAAATTTCATCAGTGTCGTCACTTCAGTGTCACTTTTTGGTACATAGAGATTTTTCCTGCATCTCCAACGTTAGTGTAAATGTGTGGATACACGCTTACACGCACAATGCTGCTTAGTTCCAGCATTAATTAATATTCGAGCTAAATTCATCTTTATTTGATTTGTAAGTATTAAATAACAAGTATCAAAACAGCTTTATAATTTGAGAAATATTTTGTATGTTCAATTTAAGGATGAGGTAGACCACCCAAAAACCGATACCTAACACCCTCCAAAATTCTTTTCGAGACTGTAATAACCATCGATTATTTTTGAAGTAAGCTACCAATAGCAAGTACGTAAAAACGATTAGGTAACATACAAACATGGTGTTTGTCGAATGTCACTGATTGGGTACCACTCAATTATGAACTTACTCACTATTAGTATGTTCTGCGGACCTAGCGCTATACTTGTTCGTTGCTCTCTCAGACATTGACGTACTCATTGGGGATAATATAGGAGAAAATAACCAAAAATATAGCAATATTTAATTATGACTGGAAGTTGGTAGCTGTGAGATTTTATAGCAGTGATAAAGTGACATGAATCTTTGAATTTTGTTAATTTTATCGGAATATCAGTTGCAATCTTTATGAAGTAGTGAAAATTACGAAGCTAATTGATAATAATGGGTATTTATTGGTGGTGTATGTGACGTGCTCGCAGACAGCACGGTCCGTGACAGACAACGCTCGCCTCGGTGGACTCGACCAGCCAATAACTCAGCTACCATGTTCCTGATCACCATTGTCTGTGATTACTGAACGAGATTCGTTCAAAGTTTTTATTTTTTGGAAAATATAAGTGATCAACGCTTTCATTTTCGAACCGAAAATGACAGAAAGTAAGTTAATTTTAATTATTTTAAAATAATATTCAGTCGCCTTAGTAATCAATTAGACTTGTAAATATTCAAGTATAAGAACCATGTAAGTAAATTCCTCTATATACCTCAAACCTCATTGAAAATAACAAACATTTGAAATATTAATTTCAATGTTGTCATGTCTCACTCGGTAGTCTTGAATTTTGTACAGTTCTGGTTATAAATGAAGACGCCGCAGTAATTAATTGTCTTGTCGTCTATAAGTGTGCGCTAGTAGAAGTAGTTATTTCGAACAATAATAATAAACGAGACGACTTACATATGTATATGTTACAGCCAAAGTGATTAAATATATATTATACATAATGACTGGTCATTGTATATAATACCCAAATTGACTAGTCAGTGTGATAGATTAATCACTTTATCTGGATCTAATTCATAATAGCTGGTCAAAGTTAGCCAAAGTAATAAATATGGTATAATCGTCTGACTACTTACTAATTCTTAGAAACGGCTCAAGTTATTATCGACTCTTTTTATGATAAATCATCAAATGATTCCTCCCACTGTGGGAGAGCAGCGTGAGGGACTCAGAGAGCGTGAGCGTGAGCGTGCAGCGTGAGGTCAGACTGATAGTTGCTTAAACCCACGCGTTAAACAACGGGCACCGCCGAGACATGTCCGTGTCTCCCAGGAGACGGAAGGCCGATAAGGCACCCGAACTCATCGCACAGGCTCACGTCTACGGTGGCTGGGAGTCGTCTCTCGACCACACAGAAGGAGACGATGGCATCCCAGTACCCCTCGCCCCGGACCTTGGCTTGAACCAGGGCCGGCTGCGAGAGGTCGCCGCTGCCGACTGCCTCGACGAGGACACGGCGGTGCCGTTCCCGGGCAGGGCACACTCCGGGCCGTCGGTACAGTGGCCCGAGCCACACTTCAAAGAGGGGACTTTTCGCTACTATTATGGGGTGCACTGTGCTAACTAGCCTTTTTCGAATTATATTAAGGTCAGCTACCAGGCACTTTAGTTAGTTAACATGAAATAATAATCTTTACCTACTTGTTTTATTACATTATCTAAGTCTATAGAGATATTATTAAAAATTGCTAGTTAATGTGATTAATCCTGTGTCAATTATCACTTTATCCAAATTGAGTAGATATTATAAATAATAGCTAGATAATATGTATAATATGCGGACTTATTACTTTGGCTGTAACATATATACCACGCAATTCTGAATCAATGTCTCTCAATGCTACTTACATTGAAACAAGTCTAGTAACAAAATATGGTACAATATAAAGAGGAAATTCTTTCTTATAATAGGGGTCCTTATGAGAACAAATCGGTTAATCCACAACTTTTTTATCAACTTCTCATAATTGAAGGGCATAAAGCGATTTATCTACTGAAGTTCAATATCATCACATCACAGCCTCTGTCATGGTTACGCTCTAATTACAATGCATTCAAATACAATGCACACAAAAAACAACTACTTATTGACTTATACGATAAGTAATTAAATACCTAAGTCTACACCTTATCATATTATCTAGAACTACATCCACCTAATTCTTGTCGATATTTTAATTGTACCTCTAATTTACATATACATAATAATTACAACAATACATCAATCTCAATCAAGACATAAAATGATATTACTAGCAGCCATTGTTTATAGCATAGCGTGCAAACTGTTGATATTTTCTCATGAGCTGTCCTCGCCATGACCCGACATAAATATCAAGTATGTTCATCATTTCAATTCATCAATCGTAGTTGGCAAAAACTAGATGCTCGTACAAAACTAGCATTCTAGTACTCCATAGTCATTAGTCTTATCGTATCATTATGATTTCAATACGATTCTAGGTGCGTAGATCTGAGATTAGCGCGTTCGATCGTAGATCTCAGATTAACCCGCTGAAGCAAACAAACGAACAAAATCTTAAGCAATTATTTTTGTACTTGTATCTGATTAAAATAACTTTTTATGAAAAATCATGTAACTTTTTATACGCCATTCAAAATTTCGAATTTTACCTAAACCACAAATGCCGTTGGAAAATATTGCCAATTAAAAGAAATCCGAACTTCATCATCTCATATTGTTGTTAAAAAACACCATGATCATTATGCTATTGGTAACGATCAATGTAACTTTGTGAGTTATCCTTGCCAATTACAATATAAGAACCAGGGCTTGACCACGGAAGAGAAAGAACGAAGTTTTGGCTCAATTAAAGTTAGGTATCTTATTCAGAAAAGAATGAACCACATAATTAATTATGCAATTTCGTTCTGAACGAAAATCTATAGCAGTTTTTATCAATATTAAAACTGTTAGACCTGATGTGATGATAATTTTAAATAATATGTCAAACTATTACCTACTTATGGATTTCTATGTTATCATATATCTTCGACATTTCAGAAAGGTATGGTTATTATGGCTTTTCTTATTTCCATAATAGTCCAAGAGGTCCACGGATTTACATAAGCTTTTCCATGGATTTCCATAACGAAGGGTCCTCTGACATTACCGTGGGTTTTTGGAAAACCGAGACACCTTGTGTTTTAAAATCATCCTTTTCCAAAAGGTACTAGTTTTGGAACGAAGTAGCCATCACTGGCCGTCCACTGTTTTATATTCCAATTTCAAATATGTATTTCGATCCTTCGTTCAAAACATTAATTTGCATTTTGTTCGAAATCCAATTTATGCCACGAAGGGATAATTGTCAAAAATACGTTGTAATCCCTGTAGGCTGATACATGCCCCGATGTATCGATGGCAGATTGAGGGGCGATGGCTTGCTACCGTATGTTAACTCTGTGGTAAATCAATAGATTTATTAGTAGTACTATGAATATCACGAAAAAGTCATGGTGGCCTAGTGGGTAAAGGACCAACCTCTTAAGTATGAGAGCGCGGGTTCGATCCTAGGTCAGGCAAGTACCAATGCAACTTTTCTAAGTTTGTATGTACTTTCTAAGTATATCTTAGACACCATTGACTGTGTTTCGGATGGCACGTTAAACTGTAGGTCCCGGCTGTCATTGAACATCCTTGGCAGTCGTTACGGGTAGTCAGAAGCCAGTAAGTCTGACACCAGTCTAACCAAGGGAGTATGGGGTTGCCCGGGTAACTGGGTTGAGGAGGTCAGATAGGCAGTCGCTTCTTGTAAAGCACTGGTACTCAGCTGAATCCGGTTAGACTGGAAGCCGACCCCAACATGGTTGGGAAAAAGGCTCGGAGGATGACTATGAATATCACGACCTCCCTGTGTAGGTATTTACTTGGTACGAATTAAAATGGTACCAATCAATTCATCGAGCTGGATAGTAGTAGGCTATCCAATTACCAATACAATTTTCCTGCAGAGACAATGTAAATTTAAGTGCTCATCTCGGTTGGGTCAAGTACAGTAACTTCTAATCATTACACAGATTAACGCAGATATGCAAATAATAAGGACTAAAAAATACCAAGTAAAATTAAATCACTCATGTAATAAAACTTGGCCAAAAACATATTTCTGGTTAATCGAAATATATTTTCGTTATATTAAGCTTCTTTTGACAACATTCTATAATATAAAAGTGCAAAAAAGTGAGATGGTGTGGGCTCGCGTTTGGTAAAAGTTCAAACGCTTGCCAAAATTAATTGTCGGGCTCAGAAAGCCATTTTCATTGTATAAAAACTTAATAAAAACCAGTCAAATGCAAGCGTTGGTGGTTTTTAATTCACAAATTATTTCTGTGGTAATGTTATTTGATTAATTAATTAATTAATTACATTCCAGCACCATAATATGGTATAATATTATTATATAATTTTATAAATACGGTGCTCGAATGCACAACGCATTGAATAAAACTAATACCAATAGTGATAACACTACTTTATCCACTCCCGAATAATAATCTCAGAAATGGTGCTAAACCAACAGACAGTCACCTTCATCAATTAGACAATAGGTAGTTAGTTAATTTTTTACAATGTAGTTTTCAAGTAACCATATTAAAAAAATACATAAATAATGCGTTATTATCCTACATTCATATTTTTTTAAATAGACTTACTTACAGACTTTTTATTTAGTGGTTTTTTGCTGGTCATGGTGTGTTCAAGTCGGTTGCTCAGCAGCAAATTAAGACTTCGCTTCGATCTTTACTTAAGAAAAGTAAACTTTTGTACCTAATGCAAATGATGATGATAATAAAGTGTATTATCGTTTGCATATAAGTACAGCAAATCCATATGCAAAGAAACACTTTAAGGGCGATAAGATTGTATACGATGGATTTAAAATACCTACCACATAGTATAACTTTGTAGGTATTTCTTTTTATTTCTTCTTGGGATAGCCGTAATTTTAAATAAAAAATATTAACTTAGCATCCATAAATTATCATTTCATTTTCATCTCGTTTCGCTTCCCATGGGAACTCACCTTCGCGCGATCGAATAAATCTTATAGCCTTCCTCGCTCAATGGGCTATCTTACAATAAAATAATTTTCCAAAGCATACCAGTTTTTCAAGCAATCAAAGAAACAATCTCCGCTTTAGACTATTCTTATAGATTCATTGCTTTTTTGGATTTGCAATATATAATAACAGTACCCTCAGTCAATCAGTACATTTCAAACTCGTGCGTAGGTTCTAACAAATAGGCCTTCTGTTGTTCACATTTAATTACTCTGAAATTAGTTTCCGAATTCAACCTGCTCCTGTCATATTATTCTACAATTACAAACAAAGTTATCTTTGACAAATTGTAAAGAAACGAGGAAAATTATTTTCCTTAAAGATTATTGTGTCAGTGTTGTTATAAATAATGTATTTGTATTTTGATAAACATAATTTTACAACATAGGCTTCTAAAATTGGGATAGTAAGTAATAAGTTTTTGATCAGTAACCAGAAAACTATTACGTGTTATAATAAGTACCTTATAAGTAATAGGGTTATTGTTATTGCATCCCGCATAAATGCGTTGCTAATAACAATGCCTCTATTCATGCCAAGACCGAGATGTTCAGCCTTTATTGAGAAACGCTTACGTTCAAGATTTGACGGCAATAAGCTGATCCGATAATGATGATGATTAGAACAATGAGTTGACGCCATTTTTTGCTTCCAATCCTCTAGTGCGGCTGCCGCACAAACATTAAGCGCAATAGTACAAAACTCGAAAATTACGTACAAATCATTCCATACAAATATTGGTCCAGGTCTCCATTTAGGCAATAGTAATTAATCTGTTTATTTCAGCCATAGCTCTGCTTTAAATTCGGTAGTATTTGCTTAACAATTTTTATCCCTAAATACGCGATGATAAGCTCTTATTTACATTGACGCAAATTGTACTTGTTTGACAAATATTTTTTTTCGGTAGCAAGAGAGTAAACTCGTGTTATTTGCTGTGTTATCTTAGATAAAGAAGTAATTGTAAAGGTTCGTTTATACACGGTATAAGGAGACCAATTAAAGCGATCTTTGTCAACTGTTGATTGATGTATTCGACAATCTCTGTATCTGCTACCGTTACGTAACATGTAGATAAACTAATACTGAAGGATGTTTGTATTCTGCAATGATATGAGATAATTAACTGGTGCTCTTTCTATGAGGTTTAACAAGTCTTTAAGCTTTGTTTCCTAAGTTACGCGTGGTGATATGTTAAATAATTGTTTTTTTTTATATAGAGGTATATTGCAATTGTTTGAAACAAAATTAAAAATTATACGATTATTCTTTGATTAGCGATTATTCAACATGCTTGACGATGAATTCCTGTAGGTTAATACAGATTTGTACATTCTAGAACTAGAACGTCTAATATTTGAGTGTAGAAGATGCAATCTTTGTATTCTAGACTAAATTTAAGAACAATTAGCAAACCAAACCACAAATAAAGTAGCAGCGTTTTGTAGAACGGAAGTTAGGTTCACCTAGAGAAAAAGTACAAAAACCTCATAATAAAGTTATTGTATCCGTTCCAATCTTTCTCAACCTTCAACTGAAATAAAAAATAGTCTTGAAATGTTATTCAATTGCTTTCATTTGTACACGGAAGAAAATGTTAAATAAGCAAAAGTGATCTTGAGAATACTTGGCATGATTAATTTTCAGATAAAAACGCAACCACAGCCTTAGATAAGGGTGTCTATATTATACACAACGAAGACTTTAAAACGTAAGTAAGTACTTCTTAGTGTGCGTGTGCCTCATTAGATTGCATTATTCTATTAAAAGTATGAACGAAGACGACACGTTATTAGTGACAGTAACCAGTCGTCAACATACAATTATGCGAGTGAGAGAATCTGTGTGAGTGCTGTTTTCAATTTAATTGGAACTATCAATTATGTACGATTGAACGATGTTGTTTTCCGTTTAATTTCAGAACGCCTGAATTAACGTTCAATTATAGTTCTGAAAAGAATGTTGGCGAAGCGGAGGAAAAGGAAAATGCTGCTTGCATTGCAGCTACGACAACTTTCCTCCACTATTTTGTTTTAATAATATTAGGTAAGTGCTGCTTTGATTAATTATTTGCAATTGATAGGGGATATTTTTAAATTGAGTATTTCGTCATCAAAATAATTTTTATTCTTCGTTTTTAACACATTTCTTCATTAGTTTTGATTATTGTAAAATCTGTTAGAATATTAAGTACAATTGTAAGGATTTGCATCAATAAAGCATTTACTTAATTATGTTGTATTGATTATTAGGACGCGCTAGGTTTAAATATGCGTTTGTAAAAGCAAAATAAAATCAGTTTTAAAATTTTTCAGTAGCAAAATAAAATCAGTAATTTTAAATATACCATTATATACAATTACATACATTACAACAAATAGCTTTTTACTACCTCTATATTTATATTTTTACTACATGGAACAATTGTTTATTTTTTATTCAAATGTATTCATATTAAGTGTATCCAAAGATGATGTACCGCAGTGAGTTATTGTCTTATTTTTTCTCAAATCAAATTGATTGATTGATTTGTTTCTAAAATGTGAAAAAAACATATCTTCATTTTACATGTAGGTAGGTACTTCGAGATATAGGCCCCTAGGTTAATCTTGCTACACTATTTGTCTACAAACATTGTTTACGGGGTTCACCTAATACTTTCCCATCAATCATAACGTCAGGATGCTAATATTATAACGGTATTGAACTTGAACTTGCGTCACAATGTCTAGAGGCTAGATAAATATCTATCTATTTGTTAACTTCTCACATGACTTCTTGTATGCTTAATGTTAGTCACACAATGAAAATTTTCGATAGGAATCTAATGAAATATAACTATGTAATAAATACTATAATAATCTGCATATGCAATAAGTATATTTGAATAAGCAAATGTCCTAATCTATGTAAATAATGTTTATGTATTAAATAAACTACTTATCAAATAAAGCGCGTGACCGGATCAAGAAAAAATATAATACCTGAATAACCATTAATGTATTCCCAATACAACTTACTTTTTACTCATGAAAATATAAACTGGTATAAAAAAGTAAATATTCAATATGAACACGGACTTTTCCCAGAATATTTTGAAAATCCCTACCTATTACTGGTCAGTCGTGTTTTCCGCTAGTCTGTGACAAAGCCGCTGTAACAAAGATTAAAACTTTTTAATTCATGGCTAATGGTAGGACGCTGGATGTAAATGGACAAACAACCTATAGTAGAGTTATATAGAGTTAGATTATACATATAGAGTTTTACATTTTAGAATATGAAGATAACATTATATTAACACTAGCTGTTTTCCCGCGGTTTCACCCGCGTCCCGTGGGAGCTACTGCCCGCACCGGGATAAAATATAGCCTATGTTACTTGCAGATAATATAGCTTTCTAATAGTGAAAGAATATTTAAAATTGGTCCAGTCGTTTTTGAGTTTATCCATTACAACCAAACAAACAAACAAACAAACAAAGTTTTCCTCTTTATAATATTAGTAAGTATAGATTATAGATAGATGATATTTGAATAACACACAATTTGACAAAAAGAATACATACTGGATATACATAATGATATACTCATACATAATTTCGGTCTTTTCTACAATATCAGTCAGCAAGATTATTCAGTAAGAAGTCAGGATACAAATTGAATGCAAATTTAACCATCGCGTCTTGTAGAGTCAGTTTTTGTATATGATTTCCAAATAATGTAAAACTCCATTTGCAAAATTAGTTTCGCTTTTCCAAAAAAGCTTCTTCGCTAGAATTCAAAGACAAAATATAAAGATTTTCTTTTCTACAAAACCTTCAAAAAAAGATAAAATGCAGTCTTTGTAGGTAATGAAACAATCGGCTGTTACTTTGAAAGGCACTACTTCAGAAAACAGTTTTTAATAATTTTCATTGCCGTTTTTACCTAGGATTAGCATCATGGAGTCTACTTTGGTGTGCGTTCGGCGAGGAGTGGAGCTGGAACGGCCGCTGGTTCAGGCCTGCAGTAGTAGCAGCCATAGCCTGGGTCGCTGGAGAAATACTTCAGATGACCACCACACTCCCGCCACTTTTAGCAGCTTTAATAACAGGCATTGCAGCTCGAAATATAGGATATCTTGACATGCGACATTATACTGCAATCGATGGGTTTATGAGGTGGGCATAATGTTATATTTTAACTAGTTATCGCCTGTGACATTGTAATAATTGTAATCATCCGGATCGAAAAAGTAACCTATTTTACTTCTATAAGGTACCTATCTCCATGCTAAATTACATGGGTATTTATATCTGTCTAAACACAAGCAAATTCACTTTCGCATCCAAAAGATTAAAATCTCGTTAGAATAATTAATCCATGTTTATGTCAATCTTATGACTCTACAAGTTGTGTAATTTCATTTCCGTTTTTTTCTTCGTAGGAAAATCTACCCAGTATTGATTCTGGGGAAAGGCTCCTTGGGCTGGAATTTGACCTACATGAGACAGAATTGGAAGCAAGTGGCGTCTCTTGGAGTATTACCCTGGACTGCAGAAGTAGTCGCGCTGGCCGTCTGCATGAACCTGCTGCTCGGATATCCTTGGATTTGGGGTACGACAAACTTTTATTTGATTTAAATCAGTGTTTTGACATTTTCATTTATATTTAGGGCACTACCAGAGCTTTTAGCAAAGCCATGTTTTAAGGTGTCCCGATCATATTTCAAACGGCGTCACTAATGTTTTGGACAATGCAATTTTTAGCTATAAACAAAACAAAACCATACCATGTCTGAGTTCAATAAAGCTCAATCATAGCTAAATGGTAATGTATTTTAAACTGTTCTATCAATAGCAAAACGTGTCATATATTAGTTCTGATTTATCAAATGTCTCATAGACTATGCGCATTGAGACTTGCAATATGTCTGGCAAAAGCAGTGCAAAAAAAATAGTAAAACCTCCGTCAGCCCGCAAAAACCGCGGACTAACATTCGATAAAACGCGAAACACCTCAGACCATGTAATAAAATAAAAATTGTCACGAACGCTGAACACAATGGAGCGCGGTGTGTGCGCTGTACAAAGCCAATTCAATAAATTCTGGTGCGGAACTCGTATTGCAAAAGATTTGAATGCATTTTCGCCGCATGACGTAGAGAGTGGAGCGTGGCGCGCACTATTGAGACGCGCCGCTGCCGCCGCGAGCCCGCCGCTGCGTGCGCACACCTGTAATTACGAGTACCTCCACGGCCCGATTTTCCGGACAAAGCATCAAAGCGAAAAAGTTTCCAACGACGACTTTTTGTTTTACTTTCACGCTCTTATTTACCAACCCGTATGTATTTCGCGCTACATCAACATCGACATTGAATGTACACCCGTTGATAGTGTAATGATTTAATTAAATTGAATTTTTATTGTATATGCAACGGTGTAAAATATGAAATGGTTAATATTCTGTCAATTTGTGTAAGCAAAATTATATTTGCTGAATAATATTAACTGTGTTCACTGAAGCCTGACGTCGCTCGGTAGAGGTTTACGCTTCCATGCAATTATTTGTCAATGCAAAGATAAAGTGTCAAGGTACAGTTCAATGATACCTGTACAATATTTTTTATACAAAGGTACAAAAAATATTGTAACGTATCTAAACAAACTTACAAACGCTATTCATTCATACGCATTTTTAAACTATTTATCGCTACACACTATTTAGATTTACAAATAAGTATACCTTCATACAAAATACGCTAAGCATAAGCTATTCATCTACATTAGGTAGATGCACATACTGAAATAAATATAAATTTTAGTTTCGATACGTCTGTATTTGGCTTCTATTCTTGTATGGAAAACTAATCATGAATAATGGACCGGAAAATTCTAAGCATAAAGCTAGAACGAACGCCATCATATTATTTTCCGAAACAAGAGAATAGTAACTTTGTGAACAGTTTATAACTTATGATACACATTAAGGATTTCTCTGTGAGTTCAATTATGATTGTGAGATAGAGCAAATTGATAGATTCTGTGTCAATCTTGATTACAATACAAAATTCTAATTTGTGAAATAAAAACAGACCATACCTACAGGACATACAAAAAAAAACAACAATAATATACCTAAGTTAGACAAATACTTTGCCGCATTCGCATCAAAATTGGTTCAACCAAACGTGAGATAATCGCGCACAAACACGCATACATACCAACATACAGGTCAAAGTGAAAACCTTATTTTTTGAAGTCGCTTAAGAAAAACATTCTAAAATCTGGTATTTCTTTTCAGGTTTCCTTCTCGGCTCAATCTACGCGTCAGTATCATGTCCCATCTTAATGCCTACGGTAGTCAAACTGACCGCCGGTAAGAACCTGGGTCAGAACTGGCCGCAACTGATTTGTACGTCAGGCGGTACAGACACAGCGCTCAGTGTCACCGCGTTCGGGATCATACATAGCTTCATTATGTACGACGGCGATGATACCGTGTATAGGTATACTAGGGTAAGTTATTAGTTTGTCTAATTGTGTAGTTTTCTTGTGCTGTTATATCCAGACTTAAGAAAAGTCTTGGTAGACATCAATAATTGTAGATATTTTTGCCCATAATGCAATGATGGTTAATAAGAAATAGATTTATCGGTAGAGTTTATTCCATACATACAGGTAATACACCACTCTAAATAATACCTTTTTGCTAGACTACTGCGATAAGCCACCGAATCTTTAAACTACATTGTTATCGCATAAAAATTACCTGCCTACATAACATATGCAATTCCAAATAATGCACGATCAATTTATCTTCAGAATACCTACACGTCAGCTAACAAATAGGCCATAATCCTAACATGTTTACAATGCACTGAAGGGCGCAAACTTGTTGTGTAGTAACTTGGGCAAAATGTCGGTTCTAAGTTAGCCGTGTTGCAGGCGGCCTGTGCGCTGTTCTTGGGCACAGTTGCGGGCGTCATCTGGGGAACGCTTGCCAAGTTTGTGCCGCACGCCCGAGATGCTTACGTCACCGAGCTGAGGGTGCTTTTCGTGCTCGTCGGCGGGTTGTGTGCTCTCTTCATTACTTCGCACTTCGGCTGGGGTGGGGCAGGTTTGTATTTTTTATATTAATTGTTTGTTTTTTTTGTACATAAGTTTGTACTGGTATGTAGAACCGGTAAACAAATACATAGTGCATATTGCATATTTACTTAAATAAGTATATTAACCCACTGCTACCCATAGATATAAGCAAGACACGATTGATTTTCTATTTTTTCAAAACTACCAGAGTTCAAGAGATTAATAACATTGTTATATTCGAAGATAAATCGTTAGGCTGTGCAAAAAACGAACTATCAAATCATTTTCACGCATTTTTACTGCACTTTTGATGTCCATACCAAAAAAACAACACACACGCAAACCTGTTGCTATTTACAAACTGTGTTGCCAAAATCTAATAAAAAAGTCACACGGAATCCCCTGCATTCAATATTGGTCACTTGAGCAACAAAACGGTTTTGCACGATCATAACAATACCACCACGTGCACTACGTAACGAGCCTCTAAATACTTGTAAATAGATAAAAATATATAATTTTAATATTTGGACATCCTTTCATTATTAACTGGTTTCTACAAAACGGTTTTACACAAATGTAGTTAGAATGTTAGAAACCCAACGAGGTTTCTAACAGTCGTGAAACAAAAGTCAAAAAGGCATTTACAACGGATTTCAGTATGTTCACTTTTATGAATTTCTTTCTATTCTTATTCTACTTAAAACGTATCTATGAAATGTTTTAATTACACCTTTAATAAATATGACATAAGTATATCCTGACCATATACAAAGCTAATCACATTACATTAAATACGTTATCCATCATCATCCTCCGAGCCTTTTTCCCAACTATATTGGGGTCGGCTTCCAGTCTAACCGGATTCAGCTGAGTACCAGTGCTTTACAAGAAGCGACTGCCTATCTGACCTCCTCAACCCAGTTACCCGGGCAACCCGATACCCCTTGGTTAGACTGGTGTCAGACTTACTGGCTTCTGACTACCCGTAACGACTGCCAAGGATGTTCAATGATAGCCGGGACCTACAGTTTAACATTCCATCCGAAACACAGTCAATGGTGTCTAAGTTATACTTAGAAAGTACATACAACATTAAATACGTTAATATACTGGTTAATATATGTCGATTAACACATATAATAAATAAAAATACGCAAAAAATAAAAAAAAATATTTTTTCGAACAAAGTAAATAGAATAACAATGTGCGAGAATTAGAACACCGTTTTATTAGTACATTGCATAATTCACTGACCTGTGGTTGTAGGAGCCGCAACGTCACGCTCAGTCGTCTTACCATCACGTCACATCACTCCTACAATGGTTTGAGCGGGATTCTGTAGGACAAACGCGAATCGTTCCATATCACTCACGATATGTGCGCAAAGCTAGACCAGCCCTTTGATGGCATTCACCGTAAAGAAGCACCATGTCGGTGAACTCCGCGGCTGTGTAATTTACTCGAGGCATTGTTTATTTTACACTGATAACCTATCACAAACAAAAACAAAACACTTCAATGACATCCACTTTCGCATACCCGATACACACTAAAACACGTAAATCCTATATAAATAAAAACAATAATCTCTTGCGCAACACAGACACCGTGACATCAAAGAATGGCGGCGATGCACTAAACGTAAACAGTTCACACGTTCCCGAACACGGAAATTAGCAAAAAGTAAATCTTAGTCAATTGAAAGCTATAAAACTCTTTAAAAATAAGTGACGGCTGGAAAAATTTAATAAAATTAAAAGAATCACGCGTTATTCAACTCTGTAAAATAAAATATTTATTATAGTATTTTATTACAATTATTAATGAGTAGAAAACAGCATTTAAAACATAAGTAGTCCCAAATTCGATATCTAAAGGGTTAGGTTGGCAGCAATGATCCCGTTGACACAATAAACAATTTCTTTTCTTTTCGCTCATGACGTAAACGTATGACTATATAGTTATCGGCACGGATAATGAGCTCTCGGCGGAAGAGTGGGGATCACTTCTGCGCAGGTGAAGGTCAGGGCTCAATATCCTTGCCGATGATTATACTGCCTTGTCAAATATTCTTTATTCTTTTTTATAAAATTAATTGAAAAAAATAGCAAACAATATTTGTAAATATCAATTGGAGTACCAAAGTCTTTTACTATCAGATTTACTATTTTATAACCATAATGTAGAGACATAATATGTCATGGTAAACCTAGTTTGGTACAGGTCGCAATGTTCCAAATTCCGAGTCTACCGGGATTTTGAGACACGAACGTCCCACTATAAAATCCTAAGATTTTCTCATGCCATAGTGTAGTGTTAAACAGTAAGGAAATTGAAAACGTAATTGTGAACAACTCATAACTGTTTTTTCGGTTTCTTAAAGTGTGAACAGGATTACCAAAAATACCGGAATTCCTCGTCATTTTCTAGTAATGAAGCAGTAACTTATCAACAGTTTACATTATTAAAAGCTAAATCACTATCGGAATTTTTGATAAAAAAAAATATCAAGTCTTTGTAAAATAGGTCCCTCCCATGTTTCTTATCACAAGATAGGTGGTGTTCCGAAACTGTACTTTTCAAATGCAAATTAGCTGCATTAAGGATACACGAACACGCGACGCAGTAGGTACTGTAGAGAGCTTTCGGCGCTTTTCAATCATGTTCTATACCTACATCAATAACCCACAATTCTTTACCAAAATTGGGACTAAAACACACATTTTATTTATTTTCATAATTTTCAACACCACTAAATAAATTGTAAATAAACACATTGAGCATTTTGCATTTGAGTATTAAAATTTGAGTTTCAAATAGCTTTTTAAATTACTTTATATTTCAGCAGAAAAGCTGATTATGGTCATGATTTATGTATTAACGCTATCGTGGAAATATGTATGAAACAAAAAGTAGAATGGAAGAATTTTTTTTTATTGGTTTGAATTGCTTTACTGCGTTATTTGTCTGTGGTCCGAACAGCTGACTTTTCCCATGCACTGCCGGGTCTTTACAACATCTTTCATTTCAGTGATTTGGTATCTCGAGAAAACATAACATTTTTGAAAAGCACTCTGCGAAGGTTCATGTACATATGTACAATAAAGTAAATGTGCATTTTTTTTACTCAGATTCAGCATTTTTGTTAGCGAAGTATGAAATCGCATTTTCATGAAAAAAGTCACCTGAGTGTGAGTCATCACAGTAGCAATTACTGGGCCACTATGATAATAATATCATTGCAAATATTTGCAACTAATATGTCTACCTCTTTACTTTCGTGATAAGTAAAATTTTAAGTATAGTGTTTGATATTCAAACAAAGTGAAATTTTATTTAATTTTACTACACGCATTCATTTATAAAATTCCGTAAAATACATGAACAAAATTCAATATACCTAAATAATTGTACGTCCTATATGAGCGATCTGGATGCCAATATGAAGCGGCGCGGCGCGATTTCAAAATAACAAACAGTCGATACCTTTGGAAGTGTCTTACGTGACATATGGTCGCGGCGCGGCACGATGCTGCGAATCGCGTAGCATTCGCGTTCACATTGATTTGCCCACGCAGGATACACCCAAGTAGATCATCAAAATAAGAAAATTATTTGAAAATAAGTATAAACCACATTATTATTTTTTACAGGAGGTATAGCAGTGTTAGCCTGCAACGCTACCGCGGCGCACCACTGGGCGAAAGCTGGCTGGAAGCTGAATAACAACCCTGCGTCCACCGCATACCGCATCATGTGGTCATCGGTCGAGCCGATCCTCTTCGCGTACACTGGGACCTTTTTCGTGGTAACCTTATTGATTATTTACGGTTCCCAATTAAATGGACTTGGGTTAATAGATACGTTATACGGTTATATAATACGGACTTCATTATGTGAGAGAGTCCGTTTTGTGAATGTTATGATATGACGATGGTAAAGAAAACAAATCTATAGAGAAGTTTATTTTTATGTGTGTTTTCTATTTTTATCAGTTCTTTTATGTGTACCAAAGCTCTTATTGCACGTGACACACACAAATCATTAACCAAGATCATTATGATACAATTCAACCCAGTCACAAATTAATAAAAAAAGAAGATAACATTGATTAAATCGTAAATAAAGCACTTTATTGGCACAATTTATCACAATACCGTTACCAAAAATAGCAACAAAATGAACGTTGTACCTTTTTATGATAGAACAATTATTTCAGACGGTTATAAAATGACAAGATTTTAGTGCAAAGCAATAATATGACGTGTTTTATTACACGCTTTTATTAGGTCGTACCTGTACCTGTATGTAACTACGTAATGGAATCTAAGGTAACTAATTTAAACATCCTCCAAGCATCGTAGCGTCATGAAAACTGGAAACTGTATGCAGTTCTAATGACAATGCAATAATGGCGTCCACGGCCGATTTCGACCACGGCGGCTGTTCTCATTTAAGGAGATCAGCCAGCTGCGCAGGATATATTATAGTGCACGAGCATTTGCGCAGACACAGGTGCACTCCCTATTCCTTCAGTCTCATAGCCCGATGGGACGGCAATCCGACACGACCGGAAAGAGATCAGGCGCAGAATGACAATGCAATAATATGGTACAGTCGAACTGATCTCATGATGATTAGAACATCAACGTATCATAGCCATGTTTGGAACTGTTAGAAAAGTAGTGTCTTTTAAGTTGTTGTTAGAAAGAAATGAACTTTATCCACGATTAAGTTTTTGGATTTTATGTGCATTTATAAAAGCGTGTATTTCAAGTTTTTTTTTAAACTATATTGTTACAGATACATCCGTCGCTATCGAGGGTGATGCTCGTAGGGTTTTGTGTACTGGTCGTCTGTTTGGCAGTAAGACTGATCACCGCCTTCCTCGTGTGTCCAAGTCTGTCAATAAGAGAAAGGTTGTTCGTTTGCTGCGCTTGGGTGCCCAAATCTATTGTAGAGGTTTGTATCGAAACTTTTATACAGGAATGAATTTTATCCAGTGCGCAAACTTTGTCAACTTATAGTTAAATAAGTTTTATAGATACGTATATTTTTATTTTGTCGTGTTTTAGTAAAAAAAGAATAGTTATTGATAGCGAAAGATGTATATTTTGTAACCGATTGTACGGTCACAGTCGTCATAGTAGGCACGGCGGCAACGCGAAACCGGTTTACTGACGCGAGCGCTGCTCCAAGCGCGTAAGAATAGTTAGTATCCATATTTTGCTGATTTTAGGGCGGACAAAAGAATGAAAAAAATGTTTTTACTGATGATGCAGATATGTTCTGTTAATGATTCTGGACCACCAGTTTTTTTTTGTGCACTGCTTAAAATTCATTCCTGTATATCATAGGAACATTTATACTTCTTCTGAATTCTCTACAGCTACTGAATGGGATAGGTTATTCGATTGATAAATGAAGTAAATATCAATATTTTATTTTCGGAAGGTAATTTTCCTAAATATTCCTATAATGAACTTCCACATCAGATACTATAAACTATAGAAGGTCCCCAAAATTCGGGTACCTATTGGTGTTAATGGTGATCAGGACCCGACAGCCAAAGTCTAAATCCGATTAACCTATTGTTTCGAATAATGAACAGAGCGTGGTGACATCGCTTCTAGCTGATCTTTCCTCCCAGCGTATCGACAACCCCAAACCAAAGTTCACAATCGGACGCTGACCTTTAAACTTATCTTTGCAAATTATTCACGGCTGAAGTTAGGTCTTTAAATTCGAGAGACTTGAATTTATTTAACTTCGGCGTATTATCTTTAGTTTATGCGTTGCCTTATAATCCAGACTTTAGACAAACTATAGTAAATCTATTTGTAAAACCATTAAGTTGAAAAGCCTGACAAACAATAACGTGCATAAAAGTCGATTTTCATATCGTTTACCGTGTGTGTGCATTGTAATAAAATCGAATGATGATAGCTGATAAGACAATGTATAATGCACACAAATACATGAACATGCACTAAAACAATAATTTTATTATCTTATTACTCTTGTACAATGTATTATATAAAATGAACTGCTTCCTTTCCTTTAACACTATTTATCTTTTCAGGCGGTGCTGTGCCCAATAGCAATAACAGCGTTTATTTCCACCGGTAGACATGATAAAGAACAAATGGAGTATGCAGAAACGCTCATGAGGATAATAGTGCAAGCCATATTGATCACGACACCTATTGGCTTCCTACTCACCAAGCATTTGGGCCCGATACTGTTGAGAGAGAAGCATAAAAAGTGTCAAAATGGTAATTGACTTCTCTGTTATTATAATTAATTTGTTAATGTAATGTAACATTTTTCCTTTGTAGATTGCCAAAAATGCAAGACGTGAACAACGTTATGACTAGGGCATGCAATACCGGTTTACCGGTTTCAGTTTTACCGGTAAAACCGCCCATTTTCGCGATTTTTAATTTACCGGTAAAAATAATATGTAACCGGTAATTTACCGGTTTTCACGTTTTTGTGATAATATATAGCAATTGTTCATTTAACGTCAAATCTTCATTATGTAGCCTGAACATGGTGTAATATTGCATACATTACATATTGTAAGAGTATTAAAGTTGCTGTTTTTTAGGAAAGTAAACTTATGTGGCTTATTAACTATCTCTAGGTTAGATACAAATCTTCATTCTCATATTAATTTATAATATCTAAACAAATTTTATTCATTCGGTTAATCTGAAGTTCCTCATAGCTGTCAGTTCCTATTAGGTAAAAATGTAGCTTATGCTTATTTTACTTACTCTATGACCTTATTGAGCAAGGGCTTTTACTTCACCACCATGCGGACAGCTCTGAGGACACGGTGGAGCACACAGTCTAGGTGTGCACTGCCTGGGAAGGGTACCGCGGTGTCGTCGTCGAGCCAATAGGCAGCGACGACCTCTCGCGTCCGGCCCTGGTTCAAGCCATGGTCCGAAGCGAGAGGGAATGGGAAGCCGTCGCCTCCTTCTGCGAAACAGTCATTCTCAGTCTCTCCCAGTCAGCTCGAGAAGGAGACGGTGGAGCGCCTGCGAGTTCGCACCTCTCATCCCAACCGCTGTAGTGGACCGAAGACACCACGAGCGCCGAGTGTCGAGAGACGACTCCCGGCCACCGTAGGCGTCGGTCTGTGGACGGTGAGTTCGGGTGGCTCATCGTTCCTCCGACTGCATAGACAACAGACCCGTGTCGGCGGCCCGAGTTGTTCCACGCGCAGGGCCAAAACCTGCCGGGGCTGCGGGATTGTTCAAAAGAGGTACCGCGACCCTGGTCCATAAAATGCCCACGATTTACCATAAAAAAGTGCTTTCACTTCAATGAAAAAAATGTTTTTTTTTCACAGTAATTCTTATCGTTTATCCCGTCTTGTGACGGGGTCCGCTTTCCGTATCTTCTTCTTCCACTTCGCTCTATCCAGGACATCTCCCTCTTCGAGTTCGTAGATTTTCATGTCATTCATTACGACACTCAACCACCACCGTTTCGGAATGCCTCTGCGCCTTTGACCGGGTATATTGAGTACACAACATTGGCGATGTATTCAGGTGGTCTCCTTTTTACATGGCCGAACCATCGCAGCCGTTTCTCTTGCATTTTGTCGACGACATCGCGTCCGGATGGTACTGACATGTTTTTTTTCTGTCCCAAAAAATGTTTACCACCTTATACCTTGTATTTTTAATTATTTTTTGCTTTTGGACTAACCAATCTTATTGATATAATATCACATTAAAAAAAATACAAAAATTACCGTTTTACCGGTTTACCGGTAAAAATATTTTAATTACCGAATTTTTACCGGTAATTTTTATTTTACCGGAATTGCATGCCCTAGTTATGACGTGTATTTATCGTATTGTATGACAAATCCTACTAATATTTCCTACCAATATTATAAACGTGAAAGTTTGTGAGAATGTAGGTATGGATGTATGTTTGATGTCGTGGTATATAGCTAGGTGATGAACACATACATATGCTACTTTTAATCAACACACCATGCGGGCGAAGCTAGCGAGTGGAAGCTAGTATTCCATATTTCTGAAAATACACAGAGGGCTACAACTGTATAATATTTTTTCTGGGAATCTCATCGACAAAGAATTTCCACGTAACGCTGTTGCATTGTACCTTTTACATTTACTGTAAAAATTCATTCAAACGAAGTAATCAAACATGTTTTTTTGTTACAGAATCCGAAATTTAATAGAAGAAATACAACAAAAGGATCTCATTAAGGAATAATTATTTATTTATAAGTGAATAAGTACCCCTTACTTATAAAGTATATCCATACGGTCCTCGGCCTCTGACAGGCCTTCTCTCAAACATAAAAGACAATGGGGACATTTGTAAGATTATTCTAAGAAAACATTAGATTGATAATTCTACACTGAGCCTAATTATGAAAAAAGAAAATTATCTTTGCTTAGTTATTTCTATTGTTCGAATGTCAAGCGAAACCATGTAACATAAGCAATTAATATCAATTAATTAATATAACACTGACAGTATGACTTGTTTTGTTGGTTTTATAAATATCTCTTTCTAGAGACGAGGCTGACAAAATGGAGAGAATTTTGAATCTTTTAATAAGTTGAGATTATCACTGTATTTATTATAAATAAACGAATAAAAATGTAAGTACAATAGATGTATAGTTTACGCTGGAAAATGTGCAGCACATTCTCAGAGTAATTTATTGTAGTCAATGATCTTCTGTAATCTAAAATAAGTTTCTTATTTTAATGTATGTATACATAATACATATGTGCCAACTTAAACAATTAAAGTAAGTAGGAAATAAAGAAAATAACTTATGCCAATTGAGTTTACGAGTTTTCTTTCATTTTAGTTTTAACCTGTAGAAATCGAAGTAACCCTACATCCAACGTAGTCAAAATCTCCTTCTTGCAACAAAAGAAGGAGTACAAAAGGAAATATTTCGAGAGGAAGTTTCAAAATTAAATAGGTAAGGGTAGTGTAACTCTTCTTAAAATCCCATTCCCATTTTAACACTTCATAATGAAAGTGATATATCAATAACTTATGTATCTTGACGTCTCAAAATAAATAAATAAATACACATAAAATATCTGAGCAATGTTGTATCTATGCAATGCAGAAATAACTCTTTGTATGATTACATTACGCAAGACCAGATTATTATATGTACATACCGTTCATGAATTATTAAATGAGATATTATACAATTGAAATATTTAAGAAACCATTAATTAATAACAATTTTATGAAAACCGTTTTTGAATACCACTATAATGCACTTTACCCCAAGCGCTTACTTAAAAGTTCTCATTTGCGCACAGCCTTACCTTAAGTAAGTTGGTTGACCACAGCCTACGACCACAGCATTAAGTGAAACCATCGCTATCTCGTGCAAATTCATGTTACTAAGTGTAAAAACACCTCGCAACAACATTCAAAGTAGCACCACGTAAAGCTTCTAAGGAAAAGCATTCAAAGTAGCACCACGTAAAACTTCTAAGGAAAAGCATGTACACGTCAACGCCATCTCTTAGAATTTTCCTAAACTAAGTAGACAGTTTCCACTTGAAGCTACAGCTAGTAGTCGCTGAAGGCTACAGTCACTTAATACTCGCAAGAGGCTCTTACCAGATGGCGACACTGTCACCCTACTATTATATCATGATGAATTATACTTTTAAATGTAAATAAAACAAGTTTACATGGCTAATATAAGATTTGTACAATATTCAATCAGTGTAATAAGTGCAATCTCGTATTTGGCTTCGAACCTACTGGTACTGCTTAGATAATATACTTTTTTCGTAATTTAAGTAGTGTGATCATAAAATTAAAAATACAATTTAAAAAGAAACCCTGCAAATAGTGAATGCGCTTAACAGCTAAGCATCTTATTGTTTACTTTTTACTGTATTTTAAGCGGAAAATTATTGAACTGTGTTTCTCGGTCAGAAGCAATAATTACTGTGCTGTGCATTAGCGTTAATGACGTTGTGATAGCGTCTCATCTAATAGTGTCATATGAGATCCCTTCAATTAACAAAGTACGGAGATCAAACAAGCGGCACAGGAGTGCGGCGCGCGCACGCTGCGCCCGCGCCATTCCGAGCGGACCCCGGCGCACGCCCGTACACCGCCACGCGCCACCACTCCATCTCGACAATCGTAAATACTGAAACACACGTCCGCAAGTCAACGCCGCGCTGTAAACACGCTCCCGCGCCGGTTCAAGGGCTCTACGTGACCACCTCGAGGTGCTAACATAAAGGGCCATTTCTGTCACGTATACGACCACTTGATTTGTGTATTATTTTTTATCTAAGCTCTTTTACCTTCAAAACACAAATATCTTATCTCGATTCAGCTTCCGATTGAATTGTGTTCGGCAGTAGCGAGCCTATCGGTCAATGTTTAAGTGAAACGTTAGAAGAATGAACTTTAAAATCTAAGATGAAGACGCGTGATCGGCGGGCTAAGCAGGATTTTCGTGGGAAGCAGGACAAAAAGGGAATCAAGCAGGATATTTCCCACGCGAGGAGTGGGAAGAGGCACGCACACTCGTCTAGTTCCGCGGAGTCGGCTGCTGCGGCCCGCGAGCGTACCAAGCGGTCTGGCGTGGAGGCCGTCAAGCTACACCTGAAGGTGACTGGCGACCCTGGGAGAACATCACGATCTGCTACATCCGTAAGTACACAAGATTTTTTTCACACATAATGTTCATCAAAAACAGTAGTCTTAGATATTTATAATTAATTCGCTTACATGGTAGCACATTCCATTAATAAATACGAATGAACCATTTAAAAGTTTAAATTAATTATTAAGGAAATAGGTACATGCATTAGTTAAGGCAACGATTGTGGACAGTCCTCGTGATTCTGACGTACCTATGCGTTCGAGACAAAACAATCAAATTAGCGTTTCCATGTAATACAAGACTACACGCGCATTGATGTTCCACAAATTATAATACAATCGTACATAGTATGTACAATTGGCAAATATTATGTTTCACTAAAAAACTAACTTGGTATAGTATACGAGTAGTTTTGTGCCGCTTCTTCACTGATTTTGTTGTAAATACTCACATAGATGTAAAAGATAAACCTCAGTACATCGTATTTTTTCTTAACGTGACAAAAACCACTTAAATATTAATTAGCATACTTCTAGAACTCTGCAACACTGAATTTGAAACCATACACTTATTTAAAAAAACTTAGCCATATAACAAAGTGCCTCTTAAAATTCATAATATACATATTTTTAAGACAAGGTAATAAAATATTTAAAAGAAAAAACATAATTTAATCTTCCCCATAATTTAAATGTCCTGATCGTATTTTATCTTAACACCTTAGATAAATGATAAATGCATTTGCTTCGACTTTGACGAGAAAACCATGTGATCCGTTTATCACATTTAGAGATCGTGACAAACAGAGATTACCAGCCGATGCCAGGGCTTACTGATCTTATCACAGTCAAATGACAGAACACACTTTTGCATTTTTATTTAAATCTCGGTCACTTGGTTGGTAACAAGGAACCAATAATATACATATCTTCTGATGACTGCATTATTTGCAACTCCTACATACAGAGTCAGAGCTCTCCCAAATTCGATTCTGACTAGGATTTGTTTGACACATGTGGTGCAAGCACCCTTACGACCACTTCTTTTAACTCGCATACTTCTAGCTAGGCATCAGTTCCAAAAACCCATTCCGACCAGGCCAGAAAATCTCCCTCAAGTAAGATACTATGCTCAAGGTTATTTTTAGTGTGTTTAAGTAAAAAATATAATTAAAAAGTTATACATTAAAAACAATGAAAAAAGAAATATTTGACAATATTTGACACATGAACAAATAAAAACAAGAAATATCAAAACAACAATACTTTTTACTCGACAGTTAACAATGAGGTGTAATTATTGACTATTGACGACAAACACAGGTGACAATAGCTGTGAAAATACATCTCTTGGAAATGCCAACAATAGTTAGTAATGAACTAAGTAATTGTGGTTAATCGGATCCAATTTCACTTGTTATCAATTTGTCTAGAATCTAGAAGAACTTTACATAATGCTTTAATTCATACTCATGCAAATATTTTGTGAGATAAAGTTTATGCAGTTTTCAGTGTTGTCACTGGATCTATTGAACTGCTTTTGTTGAAATTTACCAAAAAACACTATTTAGAAGTCTCGTATGCTGGCTGGTATGAAATAAACTTCTGCTGATTACATTAAAAATAATATGAATATAAGAGGTTATAGTTGAACTAAAAAGTATGTATACCTCGGTTTCCAAGGACATCGGAGAGTCTCGTCGTGCTTACAAGTACTTGAAGGTTAATTGTCTGTATTGCCTCATTAACTCATTGATAAACGCAAGTTTGATACTGATGGATTCAATTGATTACCGCATCCTCGCATTTTACTTTTACTTTACCTACGTTCATCTTATGGTGTATTCCAAATGCTGCTACGTACTCAATATTAGTTTGCAATCGCAATGCATTTAATGATACCATACTAGAGAAAGAAAGTAGTGAAACCTGCCTAGCAAGCTATCTAATAAGCCTGACGGTAGAAACTCGTTGGGTAACACAGGATTACTACTATTTATTCCGTCGGATTACTTGCGATTTTTCCATCGTTTACATAAGATAGTACACAGATAATTTCTTCATATGAAGGCAATTTTCTGTCGGCTAAAGGTGATCTATCTGACTTGCCGGCAAATTACTAAAGAGCCCATTGTTATAATTGAATTACGAGCCTTTCAAGTTGTACTTATCAGTTCGGTAACAAACGCATTATAATGCACTCATCATTGAGTACAACTACCGTGTCTGTGTTTGTCGTCTGTTAGAAACAGATCCAGGAGCTGGACGACTGTGGAGTTCAACTGGACTTCAGTTTATTTTTTAAGAAGACCTAAGATACGTGAGCGATGTTTACTTCCCAAACATAATGTGTTGTGTCCTCTTTAATCGAGACAAGAATGTTTAATTGACAATTATTGCGAGACTGCCATGGAATCTCGTTGTTGATTGAGGAGAACTATTACTTTGATGACACATATTGAATTTAATTATTTTGTGTATCTGTTGACTCAGTGTCTAGCACAAACTTAAGGTTTTTCTTAGTTTCATCGAATAACGAAAAATAAGGAAATCCATATTTATTATAAATCTGTAGAGAGGTCAATTCTGTACATTAAATATATTTTCAAAATAACTATCGGGGGGTGATTAGTGATCGATACTGATGCCAAAAATGCAATCAGTAAAATTTTTGTCTGTGTGTCTGTCTGTCTGTCTGTATATATGTTCGTTATGGAAACAAAAACTACTTGACGGATTTTAATGAAACGTGGTACAATTATTCTTCATACTCCTGGGCAGGTTATAGGATACTTTTCATCACGCTACGATAAATAGGAGCAGAGCAGTGAAGGGAAAAGTTGGGAAAACGGGAGAAGTTATTCCATTTTTTACGATTCCGTTGCTTGTACAGCCTTAGTGATTAAAGCTACATAGAAATCATGTATGACGGAAATGTTCTCCTTAAAATTATGTAAAAAATATATCTCAATAGCACATGTCTATCTTTTATGGTTGGCTCACAATAACACGTGTAACTTTCGATAGCTTAGCAGTTTGGAGCTTTCTGATTATATTTGTCTTCTATTACGTTTATAACACCCTCACGTACGCTAATTAAAAAAAAAGTAATATTAGATAATTGGATAAGCTTGTGTTTATTATTTCTTCTCTTTGCACGAAGTCCGAATTTATCGCGGACGAAGACGCTGGCAGAAGCTAGTGCTAAATGAAAGT
The DNA here is from genome assembly GCA_963856015.1 of Helicoverpa assulta. Classification (NCBI taxonomy): domain Eukaryota; kingdom Metazoa; phylum Arthropoda; class Insecta; order Lepidoptera; family Noctuidae; genus Helicoverpa; species Helicoverpa assulta. The sequence goes on from CAWLCW010000008.1 coordinate 6,723,155, forward strand.
CTTGATAATGCAGCAAACGTGATAAGTTACCAAATACATAGTTGCTACATTATGTAATAGGTATATACAATAAACATGAGTTTGAAAAAGGGCAATAAATATTCTTTAAAAAATGCTAGGAAAATTGTGACTATTTCATTAAAAGTAAAAGTTTAGCAAAATAATAATTTGAAAGAAAATCAGAAAGGAAATTTTAAATAAAACTCTTGTTAGACGGGTAAGGCACATAAAAATTACCATATATTTCTAGTCAAACAGGAATCGTAACTGTTTGGGTAATCGGCATAGTCTTTTCAATATATAAGATGTCTCGTAATAATGTTTAATATCATTGCATGATAACTGTTAGTAGAGTGCCGAGACACTCCACCCGAGAGCGCGCTGTCTTTCTTCGACGGGACACTTCAGATAAACTTAGTACAATTCCCAATGAGGTGGGAAAATTTGTTGGAAAAGCAGTAGGCATGTACTTAAATTCCTATTGAAACAGCAAGTTCTTTAAAAAATAAGCGTAAAGAATAAGTAAGAAGAATCTTGTATGTTTTTCCGTTTTTCTATTAGAAAATTGCAGGACTTTTTCCCTCTAACGGCCAGTTTCTTCATCAAAAGTTAAAGTTAAAGTAATGTCTAAAGTAAAAGTAACGGTCAAATTCGTTTTTCAAGGCTAAACTGACAGCAAAATTCATAGAAAAATTTAATTTAACCGTTACTTTTACTTTAGACATTACTTTAGCCATAACTTTAACTTTAACTTTTGATGAAGAAACTGGCCGTAAAACAGTAATTTACCTCCGGTTTTCGCGAAAGCTAAAAACATTTCACGGCCCAGGTTCAACTCTCGCGACGAATTATTAACATAATAATTCGTCGCGAGTCGCGAGTCGTCGTCATATGTAGCATACATTGAACTTTATTATCGCTGAAAAATTACCACAGTACAAAGACATTTCTCACAAATTAGAGATTCTTGACTTTTGCGATAAAAATTACTATTTGAAAGTCATCTGCCTAGCCCCTTCCCAGCTATGTTGGGGTCGGCTTCCAGTCTAACTGGATGCAGTAGAGTACACGTGTTTTACAAGGAGCGACTGCCTATCTGACCTACTCAACCCAGTTACTTGGGCAACCCAATACCCTTTGGTAAGACTGGTTGTCAAACTTTCTGGCTTCTTCTACCCGTTACGATTGCCAAAGATGTTCAATGACAGCATAACTATTTGACTGTATTTAAAAAATGTTCTAAATAAAAAAAATATTTAGAAACAGAAATAAACAAACGCAATCAAAATGAAAAGGTATTTGAAACGGCATTCAAGTGCTTATCATCCATGCGGGTCATAAAACTCGGAAGTAGCGGACATTTCATGACGCAGGCTTTCAGGTATATAATTGTACTTGATTTCAAGAAAATTATTGATGACTTTAATCGTTCTTGCTTTAGTCCGTTTTGTTGTAACATACAAAAGCGACCCACAATTGGAAGAATATAATTCGCATTATATAAAGTATGTACTTATAACAAAAATGTTATTTGTTTTCCACTAATATAAAAAAATAAAGCAATCGCTATAGTATTGACAAATACCTAAAGATTTATAAATAAGGATACGATAGCATTTTAAGATGAAAAAAAAAACTCTGTGCAATACCTAGAAAATTGCTTTAACTCTCGCGAAAGGTCACATTTACCGGGCCGTTTGAGTTTGCCGCAACATATTCTATAATAATACCCGTCATATTTAGGTTAACGTCATTTTGGTCCTTTAGATTGAACCTTTAGATACGTCATTTTACATGTAGTCTAGCCTCAAAATCTCAATATCGTTATTGGTAGTAAACAAACACAATTTGATAAGACAGTGAGCTCACGTGATAATGTCCAATGTGACAAGCGGCGACTGCTTTAATCTGTCCAGTCAGAAAAAATATCAATTTATCTGATCTGATCTTATTTAGTTATATAAAACTATCATTCAATCATGAGTTACAGTTTAGTCAAGTGTCCATCTTTCTACGAGTTGTAGAAAACAAGTCACTAAGCAAATAAGTGTGCAAATAACTTAACGTAACATAATTATGAATTAGTTCAAGCAATTTTCTCACTGCTAATTGTTTATAGCTAATTAGCGGCGCTGGTGTTAATAGGATAATTTGTACTCGTCCAGCCTCCTGGATTATACTAATTTTCTGAGCAAAGGTATGTAAAGTTGTTAGCAAATATGTATGTGTAATATTTAACTGTTCTAAGATGTAGATATTTACAAAAACAAAAATAGTTGTCCTGTGCTGTGACTAGAAGATAAATTACTGTTTTTTGTAGTAAGTGCTTTAGGTTCGATTTAAGTTCATGTTTATTTATATCGGCCGTCAAACTTCATTTTTATCTGCGAAGTCTTAGGCATGATTCGACGGGTGTTATTTTTTTTCCAAAAATGGTCCATCTTTGTCTATAACCTACCTTACATAACCGAATCCTATTTATCTGAGATTGTCATTTATTTTCAAACGCCTTCTTAAAATTCAGGATATAGCGAGCGTCTTACAATCCTGAGATACACATGACGACAAAAGGATGTAAAATAATATGAGATCGTCATTTCTAGTTGTATCAAGATTCATGACGTTAGCAACATTAAATATCTAAACAATGCAAATTGAATTTATACAAACTAATTGTTTACTTGTTCCCCAGGTGGTAATCACGACACAACTTCACTAAAACGTGTAAATGGATTTAGTAAAACGTCGCGTTGGCTATTGTCTATACTAGGTAATAAGCTGAACGTGTTCCTTTTATTAAGATACGGAACTAACAACTTGTATATACCTGACCTATTTTAATCTTGGAACGTTAATTGCTTATTTAAGGATTTTGTCGACTTACTTTTAAGCCACTCACAAACACTCGATGTCTAGCAATAGTGTTGTCTGTCACCCAAGAATAGTGAAGTATCGACGTATGTCTTACATAACTAATGAGTAAATGCAATATGAACAAAGCAATTATTTTTTACGACACAGACGATAAAGACACATCATTTTTACTAGATTATTAAGAACTGTGAAATATTGCAAATTGCACTATAATGCCGCAATCAAGTTTTAAGGCCGTTTACCAAATGCTTCTAATATTTTTTCCGACTGTACATATTTTAGATTAACTAAAACGGCAATTAGGTCGGGGATCCATACAGACGTTAAATGAACCAAAACTCCAATAATTCCCAAAATATAACGCCGAACCTTACCGTCCTGTGATGACTTAAGTTTGATTTATTTCCGTCACGTGACCGAACTTTCTTACCTCATTCATATGTATACAACAAAAATTGAAACAAAAACAAAATAAAATTGATATAATTTATAGGACTCGGCATTTAATAAATTTTAATTAATTACATCTTCATTGGTTGCATCATTAGTTGTTCCTTCGCCTGCCAAGTGAACACCCTATTGCTTTCATTAAATCATCGTGCGATTGGGGACCTCCCTAATGGCTATTGCATTCCTGTCGTAATCCTTCTTATGTCACATCGATATGTCGAGACATAACAACATGTGATGACACTATCAGGAGGAAAGATATAGGACTCTCTTGACTGATAACACAGACTGAAAATCTACTTAAGCCACAAGGATTACGTATCACAAACAGTAGTTAAACTGACTTAGATATCAAAGTTTGGGGAAAATTCTAAGATAAATAAGAGCAAAAGCCTTGCAAATAATATGTGTGTATCTAGTTGAGCTCCTTGTGAAATAATTGGTGGGGGATGTAATGCCTATTTCTGTCAGAAAATAACGTAACTTTTGACAGGCAAATTAGATATTGGATTTTGTTGAACGAAATTTCGCTACATAGCTAGCTAGTTTAAGTTACAATCTAGTCTAGTTCCCGTTCGCAATGTTCAAGAACAGAAAAGAAAATATACCTACAATCTTCATCCAAATTATCTAGTAGCAGTAAATTTCCATGCTCATAATGTACGTAAAGTAGATAGATGGTAACTCGGAGACACGTAAGCTTAATAGTTCGCCTCACAATCGGAGCACGTGATGTCTCCTTAATTTTCCTCCTTCCGCTTTACATATTATTAAACTCGTCGTCATCATGTGATCGTTTGATTGCTCCTGATCTAAGTTCCCAATCAAAATGTCGAAGCATCTTCATATATTTGTGTTAGTCGTTGTTATCATTGAATCTGTTTGCGATCACTTTGCGGTGCATAGAAATATGAACATTTCTTTATTACTTCGCTATAGAATAAAATCATGAAAGAAAACTGTAATTAAGGTACATATTGCCGGCAGTTTATTAGCGATTTATGCGATTGTAATTAAATGAAATTGGTCGGTTCCTGGACCCTTTAAGTGGTTCTTCATTTGTATATTACATAGGACAGAAGATTAATGTAACATTTATTTATTATCAATAAACGTATAAACAAATGACGTAGCTTAGCATGAACAAAACAAAGAAAGAAGTTTTATACCAAAAATGAATTTTGGAATACGTTAGTCAATTAATTTACATATTCTAAATTAATTTAATTATCGATAAGATTGACACTTTTTGAGGTGACATGCTAGTGCATGTCCTTCCACCAGGCATTGTAATAATATAAGCAGCGGTATTTTTCATGACCTAATCAATGGAGTACAGTTTGACATTCAGAACGCGTTAGCCTATAGATAATGTACTGAGATTACGACTTAGAGGAAACAACTAGCTAGCCTCGGCATAACACTACAATTTATTCCATGTAAAATTAAGGAAAACCTATGGACACAATTTAAAAACAGCAACAATGACTTCTCGTTATGGTACTCAAAATAGAGATTAAATCAGATTTTTACAACTCGTTATTTTATTTGGCAAATGTCAAGAGTACCTGTTATTGCGTAGTTAGTACTTAAGCATGTAATTTAAAAACAGCAGTTGTACACATTGTTTCATAAAGAAGTCACATTCACGCCAAAAACCTACTAGACTGCCATTGATTGCATATCAATGTTGAATGCGCTTGATTGTTAGAATTCAATTATTGGCAGTTATGGGATAAAGAAAACCCCTAAAACACAGCGAAAAAAATGACACAAATTGTGAAAGCAACGTTATCGTAGTCAAGTAACCATGTCGTCTAAAGTCCCTGTTAAGTAATATCGAGAGCGAGTTTAATATTTCATGAATACTTAGTAATTTCATTTGGCTCTCACTCAGGGAATTTCATATGTTCAAACGATGAGGGCGACGCCCGTTATACGCCTCCTAATGTACCCTCGTAATATCACAAGACGAGATTATAAACGACGTAAATAAGATTTTATGTGAATAGAATAACCTTAGAAACATCAGAAGAACTCAATCTATGTAAATACGACAATAGAATATCACATGTTAACGGATTGGAAAAAGTTGATACCGCGTAATAACAGGCAACATGCGACGATACAAGAAAACGAACCATTACACTATCAAGGGCCTGACTACTTGAAAATTATAGTCCGACTATGTAAATAATAGTCATATTTACCATAACAGCCATATTAAACGCTAACGCGGCGCTGAGCTTCATCTCTATTGTTTACATGAGTTCTGTATAAAACCAATGGTAGCGGTGGAAATGCAGCAGTAGTGTCCAAGCTTCCATGTTTCCAACTCGTTTTCCGGGTGCTAATCGGCCACCATCTCGTGACAACACAGAATTAACACTAACCTCATAATCAGTGAAACAAAGACAATCCTTATATGATGTATGGAACTGACGTAAGCTTCTGAGCGTCATTGTGAACTGATTGCCGTATCAGAAGGTGTGAAAGCAGGGTAGCAAGCACGTGTTCCCTAAAAACCGAGGTCGATTCCGAAGTGCAGACGTGAATTATTGTCGAGTGCCCTTAGTCGGGGCGATCACGTAGCCAGTCAGCTGACAGCCAAGATCCCGCCGCTGTGCCGCCGCGGCAGTCCGGCCCGTCCGTACCCGCGCGCCGAGCTCTCCTCTCGCCTGAGCCCTTATCGCCAAAGGTATGGCCTCGTAATTCGGAGATCACACCTGTCGACTAACGCGAGATAGCATGCTATCAATCGTTCGGATCAAATGTTTATTGTGGCTGTTCATTATGTTTATTGTTATAAGTATATCTGTGATGTAATTTACGATGTTCGCCGTTATATAGAAAAGCGTTTCGTAAAACATAATTTATTTTCAAGTTGTAGTACGTTGGATGACAATGTGCCCGACCAGAATATCCGTGAAAGCGGCTGGTATGTAGTACTTTTTTAAAATGTTGAATTTTTCTACTTAATTTTGCGCCATCTTTTTGTGAGTTAGTGATTGTGAATTTTACTATTTTACCTAACAATAGTGAATGTGAAATATAAGCGATTGTGTGCCCGCCTTTCTTTAAAAGTTCGTTTCAGTGCATGTGACTTAGTGTAAGTTTTCGCAATTGATATCAAGCAAATATTTTTTCAAGTCGACTAAACAAAAACGACCTTCACCGTATCCGTAAAAGAAATACACATTCCTGACTCGGAAGACTTTTAACTAAACCTACTATTATGTCGTTCTTCAGTAACTTATTTATTTCATTATCAAAAATCTTTTTCATATTGATAAGATCAGCTATAAACAATGTAATTTTTGACTTTTCATAACAACTACTATAATCAAACAATATTTTAACTATAACATGAATTTAAACAAAACAAAGATTTAATGGTTATAGCTCTCAAATTGCATATACAAAATTTCCATAAGTATTGACATAAAACCTCTCGTAATGTGTCATAAAATGTAGTAGCCTACAGAGAAGGAAACTGTGAGTATACCTACATAACTTACTCGTTTACTAAGACTATTAAAATGTGCCTACATCTGAACATCTCGATGGATATTGTCATGTTTCATTTACAGAATTTTTTTTTTATTCAAATCAAAAGAAACGTCTATGATTTTGTTTAATAACAATTTACATAAGTACCCAAATAAAAATAATTGAAAATGAAGAACAAACTTAGTATGCAAATAAGCTTCGTGTAATCTACATCAGTTTACAAGAACTAATTTACAACGCTAAGTACTGTTAATGGTCATTATTATAATATCGGCACTATTAAATTGTCAATAGATTATTTTAATACTTATATGGCCATAGATGATATCTAGACTATAATTCCTGGCATTTATTTTGATTGTTTTAAGGCCGTATGTATCGATACGAGTAAGTAAAACAATGATAAGCAATATCACTATGTAAATTTATTTAGTCGATCAATAATTTCATGTTTGTGGCTAGAATTCGTAACAATTTTTTCTTTAGTTATGAACTAAAAGTAATTTTGGTATTTTGCTTACATACTGACTTTGAGTTTAAACATCATCAGTACCATTGAACTCTACCGATAACCGAACCATTTCCAATTGTCAAACGCCAATTCAACCAATGGACGGTAATTTCACAGCTTCTTATAGCTTTGTTATCTAGTGCAACTAACCCTTCAGAAAATGAATTTTAGCTATTTAGTAAAAAAAAACTTTCAATTTCGATGCAACCATCCTTTAACGTTTTACAAATGACATAACCATAACTTCGATACAACCGCCAAGTGTAGGCGGATACAGACTCACTTAGCATTCAAAGTTAAGTCACGCGGCATAAGTTATCATAATTTTAATAAAATTAACAATTGATGAGTTAATAGGAAAAATACTACTCGTGGATTATTAGCAAGACATTATAAGAAAATTGACATATTAGATATTACGTTAAACGTCACTTTAAATTCTTACCATAAAGGTAAGTCATTTTTACTGAGCTTTATATTCCAGTATATAACATAATTAACACGACCTAATTTATAGGCTTGACGCCTGAAGTCTTGCCTCATTAACTACATCAAAATAAAAGCAGTCTCCCAAATAAATGGACAGTCATGTGTCGACGACATTTGTTAATGTGACATGGATAATTTGAATACGTCAGGAAAGGCAGTGACGTTTCGCATACGTCAGTAACGTAATCAATAGGTCCAACAGGATTAAGTCTATGAGACTGTGAGCCCATATGTTAAAGCTAAGCAGAGACGGATTGCGATTCGAATCCCTATTCCAAGTCGGTAATTTTCACCACTTTATGAAAAAACAATTGAACTATACGTTCAATTGTTTTTTGCATTGCTTACTTGCTCTGCTTATAACGTCATTACATGGTGTGTCGATGCAAATGAAGTTTATTTCATAGCACTAGACGAAAAGACGAATTTGTCTAGACTGCGCGGTATTTTAATAAACATAACAAGATATCGTTTAGTGTAGACTTTATTAATTTATTTATTTAATAGTTTATGTACACACACAGAAAACTTTATTGGACTTTTTGCAAAAAAACTTAATATTCTTTGCTGATTATAGTCAGATACCAATTAAGAGCTCCCGCACACTGTAAACTTTTAATCGGCCAATGGTTTGATCGAGTTAAAAAAGTCAGGTGAATGGTAGTGAACACAATACAAAGATCAGGTTTCCAGCCGGTACATGATCATCCTCCTGCCCTTATCCCAATTTTATTTGGGGTCGGCGCAGCATGTTTTCTCCTACCAATCTCTTCTATTTGCAGTCATCTCACAATTAACATTCTTTCTTACCATATCGACTTTCGCACAATTTATCCAACGTTTCTTTGGTCGTCCTCTGTCACTATATCCGTCCACGTTCATACTCATTACCTTCCTCTCAATATGACTTTCATTCCTCTAGAGATTTCCTCCAGTTTCCAGTCGGTATAAAACCAACTAAAAAGTTGCATATGATTCACGATTGCCTTCAAAATAAACCGTCAGCCAGCCATCTTTCCAACTATTGACCGATAGTTCATTCTGCAATGTGTCGAGACACTAAATAAATATTTTGAATAACAATACAAATATAACAAACCCCATGAAACAATTTTATACTCAATATTTCATAAGTCTAAATGATATTACCTTGGCTCGGCCGTCATACAAAGTTACGTATCTCTAAACGGAATAGGAATATTAATTACAAAGGAAAAGTACAAACGTGTCGTCTGTTTCTCATTACTGTCTGCTGAGACTAAACAATTTATGTCCCATGTCACTGAATATCGTCAGAAAATCTAATCGCGATAGTCGTAACTTCAATCCTGACGGCGCTGGTCAAATTCATAGACCTTTTCAGGGCAAAGGCAATCAGTTACAGTTTCTATTAGTGTGTTTCTATGGTATATTCCTTTAATGAGAAATAACCTATCCCCAAAATCAGAGATCGCACAAATTGTCGCATATAATCTCCAGTTACTGACTCAATTTTACCTAAAATATTTGATAAAATTAATTAATTCTCACTAAGTTAAACCTTTTATTAGTATCAACACTAATTAAATATTGAAGACTAGCTTCTGCCAGCGGTTTCACCCGCATCCCGTGGGAACTACTTCCCGTACCGGGATAAAAAGTAAATCGATAAATGGGCTATCTAACACTGAAAGAAATTTTCAAATCGGACCAGTAGTTCCTGAGATTAGCGCGTTCAAACAAACAAACAAACTCTTCAGCTTTATAATATTAGTATAGATAAATAAATAATACTGACTTATGATATATCTTACTTTTCAAACATACGAAACATCCTTTACCTGCATTCAAATATCTTAACCCGTAAGAAGGTCGATGCAGGAGTCACCTCGACCTCATTCCAAACGCAAATTATCGACGATAATGTTGGTTATACACAAATATAATATTCAAACCCTAAATAATATGTATTGCAAATAAATTGACACATGTTTGTGAGGTCGTATTGTTAAATTGTTAACGTTACTGTGATCCAATTGGCATGGATAGGACGAAGCGGGCCAGTGCAACGACCAAGTGGCTGGTCGTCAGTGTCCCCGCGTAGTAGTGTGATCACATACCTACTCGACAGGACGCGCCACCGGCCTCATGGCAATCGTCACGTTCAATTAATTGTTGCTCATCAGACTCTATGAATATCTCGAACTGAAAGTAGTTCGCCCTAGTGACAGTGAAACTAATCAAGCATCACCATGGTCTGTATTATTTTGTCTATTGCGCTCCGTTTTGTGATTTTTACACTATCTATGTATCGTAGTTCGTGGAACGGGACGTTCAATCGGGACTCGCACGCATAAATGTGACGGCAAATTAAAACAAATTGATGTACTATACTGTAAATGTTCTATTATTGGTGTGTGAAGTGTAAACAACTTCCAAAGACAACCGTTTACGCTATGTTTTGTTTTTAACAATATAAGAAGTAGTGCGCACTTATGTCAAAATAATGGGAAATAACTGATTCTGTGGAAGTTCTCGACATTTAGCACACCAGTTCATACACAGGCTTGGATAAAATAGAAGATCCCAGAAAGAAAACATCCACTATTAATTGAACCGTTGAGACATCATTTTTTATGGCGGGAACACTAATTTCGGTCCATAATCTCGCACTTACTTTTCTGTACACTCTCCACTTTAAATGTGAGTGTGAATGACTTCAAATTTAAGAATCAAAATAAATAGATAAGTAGATAAAACTTTTATTAAATGAATGTCAACTTCAAAACACGTGACAATAAAATCACATAGTTTCCATTACTTTTCATTTAAAAGCCGTTTCATGAGGCACCAAATCACAACAAATATATGTAGATTCTAAATTGAGTGGAAGTAATACGTCTGCGAGGTTTATTTTCAATCCAATCTAGTAAACAAAGCTTTTATCACATTGGAACCTGACACAGTGCAGTCTCTTGAGTGTTTTCTACGAGTTGTCATAAAGCCTTAACTGTGAACTAAAAAATGTTGACACAATGTTGGCCCATTATCACCTAGATTTGACTACCTAAATTCTAAGAAAAGCTTACTAGACTACCAATTATCTAAATGCCTACTAAGAAAAATAACTGGCTAACTACTGCTTAATAACCTTCCTGACTAAATGAAGATTCACAAAATCCGATTATTTTCGTAGAAATATGTGTAAAATATTAAGTATCAGCTACCTATATTCTTCAAATAACTTAAATTTTGTCATAATAGTTGCTTGACATTTGGCCAAAATCTCATAAATGACGATTCGGCCGAGAATATATCACATCTGACAAGGAGCACCCAATTACTCTTCTTTTGAAAGAGTCTAAATCATAATTGTTTTGATTAGGTTCCACCATTTGCACGTTATTGAAGTAAAATGGACTTTTCTTTAAATTTTTCATAAAAGCGTTTTTGCTTTGTTGTGATTGTTTTCTGAATATTCGATTCCGCTTCAAGGCTTCTCGATAAAACAACGAAACGTTTAATCAAGGAACAAAACAATAAGTGTACATAAGAATACATTTACCTCTATTTTTACTGTTTTCCCCGAAGTATAACGTTGTTAATATTTGAAAAGTTTCCATGAACCTGGAGAAAATAACAAATATTTCTGATTGCTATAGGCAGTAAATATGAGTTTATCATTGATCAAAACAATCGATTGTTAAATTGTGTTATAATGTTATTATTTATCGACTTATTTTAATCCGTAAACAATGGAGAACAATGCTTTTAAAAATAGTGTATCTAGAATGCCTCAGTTATTTGTTCATTTGTTTTTATTTAAAATGTTGTTGAGAACTAATGTAATTTATTCTGTTCACGGGGTCAATGACTGCGACAGTTAATTTGGATAGGCAATTAGTATTTAGGTGTCACTCTTACTGATCAAAGACTTTGGTGGCTCATTTGGTGTAAGATTCCATTTCCAACATAAAGCATGTCTTTTTCGTAGTTAACTTTAATTACTATCTTTCTTTAATCCAGTGAATACTAATTATTATCTTATTTCGTTAGCTCTACGTACATCTGGACTGAACATATTTTTATTTGTTTTTGTCGCTTAATCCTAAGAGGCAGGTGAGATAGCAAAAACCGTAAATTTTATACTTACGTGACATAAATAATCTATATCATCGTTGTTAAATAGTTACACGAACTGATTAAGTGCTTAAACCATATATCTAAAATATCAAGTCATCATAACAATAAAATTGTTGATTGTTCAATTATAGCCCAATATTTAATATCTTAATACTAATTATCGACAGAAGCAAGCACTTTACTCGCTCATTATCATATTATTAGAGCAATACAAATAAAACTTTAGTACTGTACAAATATCATGTATTATAAGCTTAACAGATTACCGGACAGATATTGTAGTTTCACTTAAAACAATTAATTTTAATGGACACTTAGTACATTTCTAATACTTATTATTTACTAGCTTCTGCCAGCGGTTTCACCCGCATCCCGTGGGAACTACTTCCCGTACCGGGATAAAAAGTAGCCTATAGCCTTCCTCGATAAATGGGCTATCTAACACTGAAAGAAATTTTCAAATCGGACCAGTAGTTCCTGAGATTAGCGCGTTCAAACAAACAAACAAACTCTTCAGCTTTATAATATTAGTATAGATCGAATATATTTAAATATGTCATTGTAGATCGTTTGTGTACTGTTCGTGATGATGGAGTTATCCTCTGCCCTCAAGCCGACGCAGTGCTAATCACTTTGATGACTCGGTAAACACGGGGGGACTCAGACCTTTATTTACGGCCTTCTGTCACATGAAAGACATTAGTACCACGTATAATGCTCACATTGACACTATCAATACACAATGGTTTCTTTTCAGAGGCTATCGTTGTAACAACATATATATAGTATACTTATTTGTAGAGGATTGCTAAATACTGAGCAATAGAACTTTAACTTAATATATTTTAGTATTTAACCAGCGGTTTCCCCGCGTTTCATAGGGACTACTCCTTCGACCGCTAAATAACCTTCCTCCATAAATGGAACACATATCTAAAAATGAAATATTTTTTTACATACCTAATTGGTATTGCAGTTACAGGGAAAAGCACGTTCAAGAAACCCAATCAAAACGTCGTCAGTTTTTATAAACATAGTATAGTCTAGATTCTGGAAATATCCGATTTAAAGAAATTATTAGAAGAATAATCTGGCTACTCAAAGTAGGTTTTTATCCCATATAGGATTCTTAGGTACTGAAAGTTAAAACGAGTTCACGATCGATTTCATTATTTATAGATTGCCTGTAGGTGTAAAACTCATGAAGCACTTTTATGTTAAACACAGCATGTCAAATTCTGCCTTCAAGCAGTGAAAACTTAATTATAACTCTGTATACTTAGCGAATTCCGGACAATGTAATTTATGTTTTATTTTTGTTTAGATTCTAAATTAATTCTAATATTCAGATGGTCGTTGACAAATAGATAACGGTTGCCTTTAGCACATTAAAATACAATATTTGCCATCCTAAAAAAAATATCCTTCACCGGGAAGTTTACATGTCATTTGAATTGAAAGAACATTCGGAGTCACAACGCTTTCACACCGGCGGATTTTCCGCTCGACTTTTCCGGGTGACAACGCTCGGAAAACAAAACGTCAAACAAAAACATCAAAAATCACTTAAACGTAAATAACATATTAGCGCGAATAATAACATCACACCTCATATCCAATATATATCTAATTAACTTAGTTTACCTAAGTTATATAAAGTATAAAAAAAAAACTTTCATATTACGTTTTTCCGCTTTAGTTGGAACTTCAATCTTAACGAGCAATTTAGCAATTCGGAAAAGGTCTTTGCAAACAATCAATTATCAACTGCCCGTACTAAAGTCATATTTAAAAAGGCTCGAAAGGTTTTTCTGATTAGGTGTTCTCACGATAGGCACATATTTACCCCTTATTAACTGAATTCATATTTTGTGAGTTAACATAAATACACACATAAAAAAGGAATATGTATTCAAACATCAAATTAGTTCCAATTTTTACTTTTGTCACTAATAAACTGCATTTTACTTAAACTTTTTATGTTCTGTTACAGCCTTTTTATCGTCCCACTGCTGGGCACAGGCCTCCTCTCACACGGAGAAGGATTAAGCGTTAATCACCACGCTTGCTCAATGCGGGTTGGTGATTTCAGACTTTATAGTCCAGGTTTCCTCAAGATGTTTTCCTTCACCTTTTTATCAGCCATTGGTGTCTAAGATTTACCTAGAAAGTACATACAAACTTAGAAAAGTTGCATTGGTACTTGCCTGACCTGGAATCGAACCCAAAACCTCATACTCGAGAGGTTGGTTCTTTACCCACTAGGCCACCACGACTTTTTACTTGAAACTTTTTATGTACACGAGTAGATTTATATTTTGACCTATATGCAAATTTTATAACAGGTGCGCATTCATTGTTAAGCATTATAAGAACGCAAATGAAAATTCAACAGAGTTAGATACTTTGTTTCGCTCAACGAAGGAAGCATTTCATATCTCAGGAATATTGGTAATGACTTGAGTTTTATTTCAAACAATGACTGCAATATGTACACATTTACTGCTTCTTTAATGAGCCATTAGCGAAAAATGCACCTTTGTTTCTTTACAAATTGAACATCTTCAAAACTCATTACTTTTGTCTCGGCGTGAATGCAGCAACACGTCTCAATATGTATATTGATGGCTTTAATATACAAGACAAAACATATTTTTTTATCTTTGTATTTATCATAAGCTGTCTAGATAACCTACTTAAAGTACAGGAAAATTTCTTAGATCAAGTCGTGCGTGGTAAGCTTAAGGCACATAATATGATCATTGAAGCGTAACATTTAAACGTTTCCGAAACCCTGCAGCTCAACAATGAATACACTTGTCCTAAAGTATGAAAAAATCTAGAGACTAGTTTACTTATTGAATTGACCAACGTCCATTTATGTCTAAGGAAAATATCAAGCCTTCATTATGATTCATATTCAACACAGGAAACTCATGAACATTATTAAAAAAATGAAATGGAATACTTTGCCTTGCTGGCCTATAGCGTCCCAAGGGCCGCTCGCCATGCTCATGACTAGTCCACAAAGGCCATTGTCCTTTACCTTTTAATTAAGATCTCATAACACATACGTCACGAGTATGATTGGGTGAGCAATCTTTTTAATTGTTTGGAAGCGATAAGCGTTGCGAGAGCGCATGTCGACGCATACGTTTGTATGGAACATGATTGGAAACTCGTGGTCGCCTTCTCGTGAGTGATCATGTGACTGTGATGAGACCACTTAAGCAAATAAACGCCGCTGCTGACACCCGCCACTGTTGCTCCCGCCGACAATTAGCTTAAGACACACTCACCTAAATAATTCAATGGGACAAGATTGAACCATGTTAACTTAATCTGCGCTAACAACACCACTGTGGTAATCATTCGCGAGATTTCATTGTACGAAGAATTTGTGGATTTGCTAATCTGTTAACATTCAAGTTATAAAAAGCATTAATAATATCATTTAACGTATGTTATCATGCATCCATGTGACTTAAAGCAAATCTTATGAAGTAAATAAGTATGGATATTTTAGGAAATGCTATTTACTCGACTAATGTTGGAAAGTTACAGATTAATTTTGATTTGAATATTTCCTTGACAACAAGTATGTACATGGGTATTATGATTGATCGTTACAGGAAAATATTTATCTCGATATAGATTATGTGGAAAACACTCATAGATTTGATTTTACAGCTAAAAGTACACTCAAGTATAAAAATAAGTACCTACACAGATGGCAAAGTTCAAAATCAACTTATTATCGTTAAAACTTTAAATAAACTTTCACGGTATGCGATGAATGATAATGGGTAAACAATAGTCTAAGTCTAATTATAATTCCATTGAACTCTGTCTGTTTATATAAAAAAAAAAACATAAGTTTTATTGTGCTGCCTATTATTGTTGCAAGAACTTCAAAGTTTATTAGTACCATGTAATATGATGGCCTTGAAATCATGCTCTAATCTAATCTGAACAAATATACTATTCCCACTAAAATATATTTGTCGGGATAGATTGCAGAACACGTTCATAATTTTTCACACACAATGATTTCTTTTGTGGACTTGCATAGGTATACGCATATGATGAAAGAAGATTTAGTATACTTAGTTGTTATAATCGTAGCTATTTGATTAAGTATTTAACAGTTTTTAAGGGACAGTATTATAATATAATTTACACTAACATGAGCTCAAAATCGATCATTCATAATTTTCATCCAGTATGTCGGACATTTTTATACACAACTGTACTTGTTGACTATTGATATCAATATGATGTTGACTGTAACTCCCATGATTGTAACTATCTCATGAGATCTCATGCCTGAAGGTTATGTTGAAGGTGTTTTTATTTACGTTTTTTTATTTTCTTTACCAATATTTTAAAGCAGGTCAATACACTAATACTTAATTCAGATCCGGTTTCACCTATCAGGAAATTTCAGCTGTAATGTTTGCATGAAAAAAATTGCTTCTTAACTAATTAAATACAAAACCTGTTTTTGCAACTTAGTAGAATTAATTATACTTTTTACACTTGGTGGCATGGTAATATAGAAATGTACCCAACGTAACTGCAGTAGCCTGACGATAGTGAATATATAGCAGCTTCACCAAAAGCACTTTTTATTTACACACCATTTGGCTTATCTTGACCGATAACCAACAATCGATATTATTACGCTTTTCGCTATTTTAGTGCTTGAAGGTTTCAAACAATTTTTTGCATCTCATATCTTTTGAATGTAATCTCTTAACATAGACACGGCACCTAAAAATGAAGACTATTCAGAGAAATTTGAGCTGAAACTATCTTATTTTTAAATCATAATATTTACACTTCGGTTTAAAAATAGCCTCAGCAAAAGATATAATGGTATCGAGGTCGAATTGAATAAGTAAACTTTTTAAACAGATGTGGACAATAAACCCGGTTAATATCCACAATCCACATATCTTTGGGAAACCCCAAATACCCTGCAATAGAGTTATCACGACATGGGACACAAAACGCCTAAGAAAATATTCACATGATTTCTATTTACTCTAAATATCTAAAAATGCACTTTGCTACAAAGATACAATAATCGCCCGGGGTTAAATTAATTTAAAAAAAAATATCAATTACAATAGTAACCTATCTAATACTCCGGGAGTATATTGTACCATAGTCCAAACTCAAAGCCGTTCTTACTTCAACTGACCGTTTTGCAGCACAATCGCGTTTTATCGCACATCATTCTACAAATGCATGTGCAGTGTATACAACAGTGCACCTTCTTCAAAGAATGAAAACTAATTGAAGACAATATCAGCTCGAGAAAAGCACAATACAAACAATAAGCACCTTTTATATTATCCTATTTGTAATAATGTAAGATATTTATGATGAAACAACTGATTAGCGTCATTCAGTACACAATGTCCCCACTGGTTGTTGAGCCACCACTTAGAACTTATCTGTTAAGTCGCCAGGCTTCTTTGCTGAATCCCTGAAGCTGAAACACTCGGCCGCGTGATTGTTCAGTCCAGTGTCAGACATAGGCCGGCGCGGGCGCAGCTTTTTATCCGATAATCGCGCGCTTTCTAAAGTTTTCATATCGAGATCGATAACGATAGTCATCAACATGTGTCGGACTAACCATCAGCTTATTACAGGGTGTGTGCGCAAAACAAACAATAATTTCTGAATTTGATTGTAATTATATGTGTGCAAAAATTTTGGATATCGCAGTATCGACTATTTTAATACAGTACATATTAGAACAAATGTGTGTAAACATGAATACAATAATATGAATATCGTCAGCAGGTCAAATTTTGTTTCTCATTGCAGGGCTACATTATAAATCTGATATTTTTATTATTTTTAATAGGTATCTACACTGAATCCTGACAAATCTTTCAACAGTCAGCAATTTGACAATCAGCTTGTTTTTTTTTATATACCTATAACATTTATCCGGACCATTTCCAATTTTGTACATACAAATATTTCATCTCGTCTTATATTAATTCCATGTATCTTGCAAATAATCACTTGTTAAGTACGTAATTCAAACTTAAGTTCTACCAACATACTATAGATATACCTAACTAGTTTTGCATGATGAAATCGAATGTCCTGATCCTTACAATACATTGATGTGGTCTAATTGGCATCCCATTATATTCCATACCGATATTTTAGAGGTTTGCCCTAAGTGATTATCCTTATTTCCTTGCATGAATATCACATCTTTTCCCAGATAGAATACGCTCAAAGCTGTGACGTGTTCTTTTTTAACCAACTTCCCAAAAAGGAGGAGGTTCTCAAATCAGATGTTTGTATTTTTTCCTAAGTGTCAATTTATCTTAATTAATGTAAACAATAATTATTTTTCCAGGTTCGTAAGACGAGCATCCGAATGACTGCTATAAAGGAATATCCCTTCGACTTGAGCGATTTACAAAATCAGCCCAGCGTCGTGAGCGAATCGCGGCCTGTACCAGCGCCCGCGCCGAACCCACCTACGTCTGCGATCAAACAGCGCGTGTCCGTCCCCTCGCTAGAAGGAAAGAGGAAAGTCTCCATCATGGCCGACGAATCCAGCAAGGATAGGGAAAATATGCCCTCAGATAGGGACAGGTATGTACTCAATACTCATTAGATTAGTGTTTTTCTACCTGTGGTTCACGACCCGCTGAGAGTTCGCGAAGCCTTTGCAGGTGGGCCGCGAAACCCCGCTGGGAAAACTACTTACATCTTAAAATATTTTCGGAATGAATAGAATGCGTTTTTATAAGTAGGTACATATTTAACTGAAAAAAGTGTCGGTCGCGTAATAATATTTTCCACAAGATAAAGGGTTTTTCAAATAGCTTATATGTAGCAAGTGATCAACAAAAACAATTACCATACCAAGAAAATTAATTCCTAAAGTTAATCGTTACTTACTTATATCAAAAAATGCGAACAGCTAGTTTCGAAACAAAAAAACATAAAAAAAAAAACTTGAAAATAAATTAATATTAAGAGCGTTAAATGATTGATTGAACTATGCGTTACCGTGAAGTTACGCAAACCAGCGCCACCTGTCGTCTCACCTCGGTACTAAACACGGCACTAAAGCGCACTGCAAGTATTGAGCATTCACACAAGTAATTGATATTGAACAAGTACAGTGAACGTTTAAGATAACTGTTCGTAGATGGCGCTTGCTGCTATTCCTATACTATTTTTTTAACTTTGTCTAAATGTTTTTTTTTTTCAGTTAACATTATACAAATTTTGAAATAAAGCTATGGTTTTTTGAAAAACCCTAAATTAAGCCAAGAATTAAATAAAGAAATAATAGGTAATAATAAAAAAATCGCCATATATTAGTACGTTCATTTTTTTTTTAAGTCTGCTGATCAGAGCTTTTTCTTTTTGTATCGAATATACAAGTACATATTACGGTAGTAATTATTGATCGTAACACATTTCAAATCTAACAACTAATTTTATTTCAATAATTGGCAAATCGATTTTAGGTGATTTTTTATTATTGAATTGAAATAAACTATTATTTTCTGGAACTCAGAATTTTAGTTTAGAATTTTTGATTATGAAATCCACACGAAAACAATATTATGTCAACAGTAAAATGTTTACATGTTTCAAAGCGAGCGTTGAAGTCTTTTATTCTTGACCTATTTAATGTTTAGATGTGACATTCTTGTGCTAAGCTCACAATGCGAAACTATCAGTTTATATTGTTAAACACAAATAGTAAAACTGACATCGACAGATAACTGCTCAATAAACACAAGTACTGTAAATCGTTGTAACAGGATCTTGTCCCGTTAATCCTAAATAAGAATTTTAACAACATTTGTCTCACAGGCGACAGTCGATCATAAAGCTTAGCACACAACGAGTGCTATGATCCGAGTACTTGTAACTACTGCGTACCTTTCACTGAGCGACGGCCCATACTGCATACTCATCTCAATACATGTATGTATGTATATGAAGTACAGTTTCCTACGCCCGTCACGTGACGGGTGTTTGTGAAAGGCTTAGACGTGCCCAGTCACTAGAGAACCCTGCTGACTCATAACATATCCCTTTGTTGTATGTTAGTAACAGTCACTGGGGGGGATAATAGAGGTCATGTCAATTGGTTACTTCGAAGACGTAGGTATCACATGACCGGCGTCCAAACAATATTGTATTGCAATTATATGATAGATAGGCGTGCTTATACCTACGCATCACGTGCTTCGACTCTCAATTAATTACATTTTTGTACGATCCCGTTATCGTGTTTATTTTTAGATCAGAAATGTTGCAGTCCGTTTAAGCCGCATGTTTAAGATCAAATTAAGTTAAGCTTTATGACTTAATTATTACTATAAGCATATATTTTAATTATTTTATTTACAAGGCACCTAAATTAACTTTAGAAAGGGGACAAGTTGATATTTTCGAATTGAAAGAAATAGTAGTCTATAAATGTAAACAGTAAACAATGTTCAGCGCCTGTTCACCTTGCCGTCGCAGCCTGCGAAATGGCAACCACATTCATTTTCCCGCTTCCACGCAAAGTAATTACTAACTACTGCAGGCGATGATACATTTGCATAACATCTTTTTATAAAGACCCACGGACGTAATCATAAAGAGGGTAAATCAATCTTACTTATTTTTCTTCAGTAAAAATACTTTTCACAATAAATCAAACAATCGAAATTCAATGTCAAAGTCGCGACGAATTTATGTAAATGAGTGTTCAGCGTTTTTGTTACCTCCGTGGAAAATGGCAATGAACTTTGCGGGTGTGCTGTTTTTCATATTTTCAATAGTAAAACATGTTTTAGCGATATTTTTATTTTAAAAGTTCGATAAAAATGTTATCGGTAGCTATTTACATTTAATAACAACACGCATGCCTATTGTGTACTGAACGTTATTACGACTAGCACACAATACCGCACATTAGTCACAGCTCAGTAGTCGTTGGTAAACTAGTAAGTACTCGTACATCTGTGACGGTTTTTTTGTGAGGATTGGAGCAGTACTAGGGCGTGGAAGTAGACGAGTGAGGGACGTAGTCCACAGTCAGTAGGCTCGTGGCCCAGAGGCCCGTTAAGGCTGAGGACACATGACTTTATGACTCATACATTCTTCGACAAAGCTGAGCCCATAAATCCAAGCTCATTCTGAACTCGGCCCAAGATCCTATGTCTTAGAGATTAGAATACTGAAAGATTTATCTCAACCGTCAAGGTTTGCTGTGAGGCATAATCTAATTGCAGGTGATTTTTACGATTAATCTCGAGACTAATTTAAACTAATTGCACAAGATTTATTAAGGACCGCGTCGACGTCTTGTTGTTAGCCTCGGAGAAATTAATCATAACCAGCGAGTCTGTTTAAATGCTTTTGAAAAATTATGATTGATATTTTTTTAATACCTACTTAAATTATGTATTAATTTAGTAATGCTCATCCCATTAAAAATTTACAGTATGTCTGTATTGTAATTCCACGTTTTATAAATATACTTACCTAAAACTTTGCATATAGTATGTATCATGTATTAATTAAATTACATTTTAATAATAGAGCATAAAATTGTACAATAATTTAATACTTCATCATCTACAAACAAATTAATTACTTTCCAGTGGATAAACATTAGTATCCTCAATGATATGTTGACATGCAAAATAAGAACGGGACATCAAATATTTTATAACCAATATTTAGGTATTTTTTCCTTTAGTTTCGCGTGACAAATAATTATTTTTAATTATTATAAAATTAAGTCAACAAGTCAATCAAAACCAAACTGTGCTTCCATTATGCGTATCGTCGTAGAAATGAGCTGGCGTCTATTCAATATTTTCAATAAATTGTAAAATATTTATATTTTAAATTGCAAAAAAAGGACGACCCATTATTATTTTATCAAATTTCTTCCACGTTATATTTATAGTAAACAGGATATAACGCAATTTCCTCGTCGCGGCTAAAATAGGTATTTTCCTTGTTTTTATCACATCGGTAGCGCATGGATGTCCGTAAATAGGCTTTGGTATTTAGCCATACATTTCCACAATGCGTTTGTGCTAAGTTACGACAATATTAAACAATTACAAACCGCTACGACTAAGACGTTGAATATAATAAATAATCTTGCCCACAATATCTCTATTAGAAACCAAATACTTCTAACAATAGGATTAAATTTTAACCTATGTCGTACCTACCAAGTGAAACAATTCGTTTCACTCACATATTCGCTATGGTTTCTATTTACATTGGGAATTTATTATTGTAACTAGCTGTTGCCCGCAACTTCGTCTGCGTGGGCAATATAGAATAGTCAAAGTACTACTTATCCCGTAGGTGCATTCTTTCACGTGACAGTATAATTAGGATTAGCACTTAGCAGTCGCATAGATTCATTGATCAAGGTTGTGTTGTGGATGTGACCATTTATCTAAACAAAAGAAGTAAAGTTTGTGACGTTGTGAATATCTCTGGATCTAGTCAGCCAATTTGGAAAATTATTACGTATGGTGCGTAAGTAATTTTCACAGGAAACAGCTATAATCTATGTCTATATGCTTTGAGTCTGACAAAGCTGTCATTTGTACATTTTCTGCAACTGCTGCGACTAATCAGAAGCCAGAAAGTCTGTCAGTCTTACCATGGATATCGTCTTGTGTAGTTGACTGGATTGAACATAGGTAGATAGTCGCTCCAAGCAAAATATTGGTACTCAAACAGATTCGGTGACTGGAAGCCAACACCAACATAGTTGTGGAATAGCTGGATGGATGATAAAATGAGTCATCATCATCAGCAGGCGCATAGGGTAGGATAGTTTCACTACTGGGGAGAAACACTTGTATGACGGGGATTTTCTGTGCACTTACTCACTATGGTAAGGCTGACCCCACATTAGGCGTGCGCGATCCTCGGGCGTGTGAGTAGCGCGGGCGTCGCGAGCGCGCTGCGTGAACGTCGCGTTTTGCTGCCCTGCGGCATGTGTGAAGAGTGCAAGCGACGCGCTCGCGGCGAGCACGCGGCGCTCGAGTTGCGTTCTTACCCCTTCGCCCGCTATCCCCGCCGCCCGCTAAACGCCTTAGCAGTTAAACGTCAAGGAGAGAGGCGAGTGCGCGCCGCGAGCGCGCTGCAAATGCCGCAGGGCAGCAAAACGCGACGCTCACGCAACGCGCTCGCGACGCACGCGCGGCGCCCGCGCTACTCACACGCCCGAGGATCGCGCACGCCTAATGTGGTGGCCTAAGCCGGGACTCCACCGAAATGTTTGCATTAGTTCACGAATAGGCAAAATGTACGTATCTGTGCGAGTCCACTTCATGTTTTCGTACTTGAAACCTGCAGTTTTGCCAAGATTTTCAAAATGTACGCTCGCAATTTGTCATTTCTTGGTGGAGCCAGCAAATGAAAAGAAACATAAGTGTTGTATACTGTGCGTCACTACCGCACACCGGGAAAATTTTGCGGAGGACGTTTATATACCATATTTTGTGTCACACGTAAACAGGACGACAGTAAGTATCCACCGAAACACTTTCAAAGATCTGATGAACAAACAAATCAGACCTGACTTGGTCACCTGGGGCCAATCAGAGCTCTATAAAGCGATCATACGCTTTGGCCCCTACTGTTATTGTGGTTTCTGAAAATTTAATCACCTCATTCAACGATGAATGTAATTCTGATGCTACTATTAAGAACACTTGCTTAGCGCAGAAGCTGACGTTGGCAGGTCAAGTCATTTGACTTCTCGAATAGGATACCATTGGTTTTTGTGCAATGCATTCTGGATTAGGATAGGATATAGGTGGATAGGATTTGCAACAGAGAACAATTCTGTCTTTGTAATTAAATGACATCAAACGTAGTTTTATATAAAAGGTGTTTTTTTAGACTTGGCTCGTTATTGTTAACGCACGAAATATATCGCTTCATACTGATGTTACAAACCTGCTCATGCAAATTCTATATTTCTTAGTGCCAACGTTCGCTGTTAATTAATAATTTTCAAAATGACTGACTTCTTCTACGTCCAATGTGTAATACCACGTAAATTTATACATATACGTAACTAATTAAAATAACAAAGGTGGATATTTAGTGAAGCGTATAATTAATTTATTATAATGAACAGTGAAATGACGAGCTACCGTTGTGTCGCTACGAGACGGAGCCTAACGCAAGTAATAATTAGTTAGCGAGCGGGCGGTTTGTGTACCCACGTAGTTCTGAGTATTCATCACATGCCTATGTAGTTATCGTTAACAGACGACATATAAAACCACATGGAACAAATCACTTGGCTGTTTTTAATCGCGATTGCACACATTGTATCGATGCGTGCGGAAGAATCGGAGGCAGCGGGCTGTGCGGGCGGCGCGGGCGCCGCTGTTATACGAGCGTTGTTTGCAGTGAATAGTATAAACACGGCCGCGACGCCTCGGGCTCATTTAGTCACTCATCACCGAGTCTGCGCCCCGTGCAATAGTTCGCAACGCATTTTTATGGCAGTGGGCCTACAGTTGTACTTTAGGAAAATTTTTGCACGTCGGCCAATGACCGGCCAGCCGGCCGGCGAAACTGAACGTACAGAGGCAGTCACGTGCCCGGGGTGAGGCGCGGCGGCCGACTCGTTCGCAGCCGAACCTTCTCTTATAAGATGCACATTCGCCGCGGCATAGGTGTGGAGCGTGCTGAGCCGAGCGGCATGCCCCCGCGTAAACCAGTCCTCCAATTCGCTCGCTAATCTAGTTATAGTGAACAAGACTCTCTGAGTACCATGTAGAATGTCTCACAGCAGCTTAAGTTGTCACTACGACAGCTACCTACCGTCAGATTCATCTCTCGAAACAGACGCACTCAACCGTCATTGGTAAGTTCAAACATATCCATATAAAATAATAAAAATTCAACAAACTCAAAATATAAATAATTATTTTTATTTAAATATCGTGCAAAATTCGTCTGTAAATATAAATCGATTGTTATTTTCAACTAAGCAACGCCTTTAACGCTTCCAACGCTTTTAAGTTTTCCTGAAATATATCGTTATCACCCTCCAGTTACGAAAAATAAATAAAGGTTTAATTTGCGATATGTTATTTAAATAAAAATAAAATAAATAATCTTGTTAACAACTGCACTAATCGTCAAGGAATGTGTCGAAGCTTAAATATTTTATTTTTATTATTCGGATATATTGTGGTAAATCGTGACTTCCGTCGGTGGTGTAACTGAACGCGCGTAATAACGGCAGCTATCCTTAGTGGCACGTTTCAGTGCGAGAACGCTTTCGTCTATAACTTGTAGGTACATAGCAGATATGCTAACAGTCGCGCGTACCGAACACCTGTGTAAATTTCTACTGAAAAATTCAGCAACATGTGAACCCGAGCCGCCTACGATATCAAACATCTTTACTATCTATACACATGAATAAATTCTCTTTAACATGTGCTATTTAAAATCGAAGCCATGGCTAAGGTCGTCGTGGACGCATATTTCTAGTATGACCCACATTTACTATCAACAATCCATCGTTTAAAGATTGCTTGACATCTTGGCGGACAACGCGTCATATAACGCACAGACCGTACTACCGACATGTTTTATCCATATAAGAACATCGGTATGACTCCCTAGAGAGGACGGTCATCATGAGACCGCCATTATCTTTTCAAAACACAATAGCTTCATGTTTTCGGTACGGCTTATTATTAATATCTGCTACAATATAGTACTAAAGAATAATTTACTACCGATCCTTTTTAATCTGTCACAGTTTCGTGAAATTACTCTCTTAAATTGTAATTTCATTGAAAATTCGTATACCTACTACGAATTAATTAACAGTAATGCCTGCTTAATTTCATTAATTACACCACAAACGTGAAGGTGTTTTAATTAAAAGAACATGTGAACACGTTTCACTTATTACTTCTGACTCAGTCGCCAAATTTGAATGTCTTTAGGGATAATATGATAAATTGCCTTGATTATGTCACGCACATACGATTCGGAAAAAATCTCGTTAAGTTGACCGTAACCTTAAGACATTAAATAAATATTTAGGTAGCACTTCATATAAACAATTACAGCATTTCGAAGAAGGAAAACGTATATTAATAACAGTAGTTACAGTAATATTTACTATTTATTAATCATGATCAAGATTAATTACGTTCGGATGTCGCGGTTAATGTGAGCGTTTATAAAGGTAAACATTGGTCGCGTCAAGAGTATGTTTCCGACAATTGGCTGTTACATTTAAGTGACTAAACATTGACCCACTGCACTGCACGTAATTTGCTGTCGATAAAGCCTTTACCATGAACTCACCTTGCGCCATGGATTGATTAAACAATACGTTGAATACTGAATAATTTCTGGTCTAACAGTAACACGTGGCTTGTAACAATATGGCGGCATTATTACATGTTGCATGTTAAAAGCGTTCTATTGTCTCGCACCTGTAAACTGTTCTGAAAAATCACACAATTTACTAAAAAATCTGCCTGTAAAATAAAAATGCCTGAAATAAGTATATTTACAAATTACATTTATTTTTGAAGATTTATTTTATACTAAATCAATATTTATTTTAAATTAATCATCATAAAGACGTACCTACTATAGGTATGTTATTAAATCTATAATTTACCACTCCTTGAATGAAACCACTTGTGCTTACAACGATTTCTTAACATATTAATATGAATGATGACTTTACCTTTACACATTATGTATGTGCGTAGATTATTTTGCCTTTATTAAAAAAATGCTGTCTCCTGAGGTTTAACCAGCGTCCCGTGGGAACATCTACCCTCACCCGGGCAGAATATAGTCTATGTCGTTCGGGGATAGTTTAGCTCCCCAACAGTGAAAGAACGTTTCAAATCGGTTCATAGTTTCGGGGCCTTTGGGGTGCAAACATAAAATGTTTCCTATCTATACTAATATTATAAAGCTGAAGAGTTTATTTGTTTGTTTGTTTGAATGCGCTAATCTCAGGAACTACTGGTCCAATTTGAAAATTTCTTTGAGTGTTAGATAGCCCATTTATCGAGGAAGGCTATAGGCTACTTTTTATCCCGGTACGGGAAGTAGTTCCCACGGGATGCGGGTGAAACCGCTGGCAGAAGCTAGTTTATAAGTTTAGAAAAGCAGTACAAGCCAGTATATTTGCATGTATGTAATATAAATGATATTACCTTCAAGGTATGTGTTAAAATATAACGCAACGTCTTTGAGTTGCTGTTATGAATAGTAAGTGCTATAGACTGCTCTTTATAACTTAGTCTCGTTTACAATGACAATAAATTCTTACATATTATGTTTAGCATATGTATCTTTTTGTATTCATATTAAATGAATAGGTAAATAAATCATATTTTTATAATTTTTTCGGAACAAAGCATGACTAATCAAAAGTACTCGTATTTATTTAATCTCAGATGTAAGATAGTTTTAGATCTCAGCTATCTATTATTTACATTATACTTGGTTTTCAGACTAAAACCTTGAGATCTATTTTTATTCATAAATAAAACATCTTGAGTTGTATTCTGTAAACATGAATTACTTTTCATTGATGGTTTTCAATACTGGAACAAAGAACTTGTTGTCAACCCGAAGATGCGTAGTCTTGGAAATCGTAAACGGAGTGCAACTACATAACTGCATGCTCTTGCGCACACACATGCAAACCGTGGGAAAATCACTATTTCTAGATACAAGGAAATTAAACTTTACAGAGATTTAATAGTCAACTAGTATATTGACCTTTCAAAACAGTATTTTTATACAAGAACTCGTTATATTGTGCAAAAATTGCTCGAAGCGAAATTAAATTGATTCAATTAGTGTTTCACTTTCATTTTTATATGCTGAGTGGCCTAGAGTTGGCGAAATATTTATTTATAAAAATATAATAAATTTTGATATAACGTCACGCCAGCATTTTCAGATAAGTTATATGAATACTCACTTAATTTAAGTGCTTTGCTTTTTGTAATAAATAAAAGACGACCACATTGGTCATGTTTCTTACAACCGCGAAGAAATCTTCGCGGTTAGTTAAAGTCACGGTTAAAGTTAACTAAAATGTAAATGAAGAGAAAACATATAGAATATAGGTTCCTCTATGTATTCTAACACGAGTTACGCATCCGAACGATGTGTGAAGCACGTGTTGAGCATATGGCCACGAAGCACAAAAGATATTCTAAGAAATAAATTGTCATCACTTTTTGCATTGGCACAATCAGCACGTGATCACGGTCCTGTGACAAAATTAATGACTATAAAATCCGCGCCGTGAAAATACAGTTTATGTAATTTAGCTATGTCAATTGTTCATGTTGTATGTGACTAATGGTTCTATTATAACAAATAATTCGTCAAGGTGACACGCGCTTATACAGATACATAAGTCCATATAGATAATAGGACAAACCCGTAACGGCCATAACTTAAGTAGGGTATGTGTCACGTGGCATAGTCATTGTTATTCAGACCGCCAGAAGCTCTTCTTTTAATAATAAATACCGATGTATATGATTACAGGCAAACCACAAAACAATGGCGAACCTAATCCATAACCCATACTATTATTATTGTTAATCAGTTTACTGAAATGACAGGCAAATTATTGTTTTCGTCCATTTTTTTTCCTCGAACGGTAAACGGTTGAATATTTTCGGTACATTTTCAGATCTTTTCGATGAAATCGTCTTATTTTTAACTTAAGTATAAAAGCTATTTTAACCAAGCCGGTAGCTTTCCTGTACGAAAGATTACCGGACTATAAAGCTTATTTTAATAGTAAAAATACTTTTCCTAGATATAAAAAAATGCTAAAACACCTTATCACACCGAGGTTGGTGACAATCTACCGCTACGGCAAAGTAAACACTTCGTAACAGACAGAACTCAAACGCATGTAAGGATTCCATTATTCTTTAATCGCGCATTGTAACACAATCCGTTCTCTGTAACCGAGAGTCAAAACTTGCGGCGACAGTTTACACACACGATCGACACGTGTTCCAAACCAGTTGCTTTCAAACCATCATACGCAGGAACATTTGCATTAAGAATTAATTCAACAGCTCGATAGTAACTTTAAAACCTGATGTAAATAAATTGTGTTTCTATTTGCAGGAATGGAAGCGTATCAGCAAAAGCAGAAGGGCCTTCGCGCCGCAAAAGCAACCTTCACAATGCCATGGCAGCAGATATGGACACATCTTGGGGTAATTTTCCATTTCAAGTTATTCACGACTACTTCAATGACATTAAGTTTAATTTTAAATACAATTATTTAAGTCCTTTGACAGAAACGTGACTATTGTAATTTATGCCTCGAGAGACAATTTTATCTCTCTTTCAATATCTATGAATTAAAATTTTCCACTCATTCAAACTGCATAGCACGGTAGCTTATGACACAGTTTTAGAAATTGTTTTAATCCAAAAAAACGCAACGTTGAGAGCCAGCTATTGACCGGAACCATTATAACCCAGATTGCGGGAAGGCTCTAGACCTTGTTATAATTTTCCATAAACCTTTTTGCGATTTATTCTATAAACACAGTAAATGAAAGCAATTGCAAGGTCAGTTGACAGACAGTAATAAATGTACGATGTAGAAAGAACAGGTGTCTTGTACATACTGGCTGTTGATTCCCACAATTTGATCGATCGCCATGCTGACTGACATTTGCCTTCTAACGCTCGACTGGTCACCACACAGATCGCCAGGCGCACATCGAGGGCAGGTTTAAGAAATATTCCACGACATCCTCCGTGTACTCCAAGAAGGCATTATCACAACAAAGTGAATACGTTGAAAGGTATGATATTGCATGCTTTTGATTAACAACACCTATCAAATTACCCAAAATTCTAGTTATTTTTGAAAGTTTTTCGTAAACTCCATAGAAGGTTGTACTTTCAACTCAGAGAATTAGATAATTGGTTGAAATCCAAAAAATCACAAAAGCTCCATGTTTGTTGTAGACCTAGATTCTAGAACAAAATTGCACTGACTGAGAAGCACTTTTTTGTGGTGAGTCCGACAGTTTCGTACATATTGGCAGGATAAGACAGCGAAGTAGTTCGCAGGTAGTTTGTCTGATTATCCGGCCTAAAAATGCACATCACCGTGCCTCACGAAATACAATACGCTTATCTCGTAGTTGTCAGTAATTTTAACTATATGTCACCTAGTTCGAACCAGTATCGCAGTCTTTAAAAAAATATGATTTAAAGTTATAACATAAATAGTAGCAATACGTGAGAAGTTAATAGCAGACACACATATGTGATTAAAAGTTATCTAGGCCATTCTAAGTGGGTCAAACCTATGTATTTTCAGCGTACAGCAGCAATCTTGTCATAGCATAAGCCTCACTTTACGTGCCCTTAAGTGAAGTGTTAATAGGAACTCCATTACTTGATGGGTTAGAGTGGAACTTAAGGTGCCTATGTACTAAGATGTGTATGCAATTAGCGAAGTCTACTACAAAACTTTTAAGGCTCTAATTCACTGACAATATGAACGTCAGTTTTCCTAAAACAACTGTTTACTATGGTTTTTACGTTCAACAAACGTTTATGTTGTGATTGAAAATGGTCATAAATAATCAAATAAGACTGATTTAGTTTTCACACTTTTGTACTATAAAGAATGTGTAAGTTCTATTTCTATACGATGTAGCAAAAATCATTAAACAAACGAATTATCATTCCCTGATTTTCTTCCTATTGTTCCATAACAAAGAAACATGTTTGTAAACTTAACTCTATCAACCCGTCTGGCCAGCGTGATAGCAGTAGGCTAAATACCTCTATGAGCAGCACAAAAAAGCCACGGCCCCTAGTTCCCGGCAGTCCCGCTATTCCCGGTCACGGTGGCGACCGTGGTTACGGCGGGCCAGGGGGTGCGAAGAATCTCCGGGTTACGGGAGGCCACCAAACACAACTGACTCTTGCGACGTACAACGGCCGCACGCTACGGCTTGACTCGCATCTGGCGCAACTCGAGGTGGAACTTGGGAAGATTAGGTGGCACATATTAGGGTTATGTGAAGTTCGAAGAGAGGGGGAGGACACCATAACCCTCGAATCAGGTCACCTAATGTACTTCCGAGAGGGAGACCAACAATCCCAAGGTGGCGTTGGGTTTCTGGTTAATAAGTCCCTAGCTGATAACGTTGTGGAGGTGTCTAGTGTGTCGAACAGGGTAGCGTACCTTATCATAAAGCTCACCGACAGGTATAGCCTCAAGGTAGTGCAAGTGTACGCACCGACCTCGACACATTCAGACGATGAAGTGGAGGATATGTTTGATGATATATCAAGGGCCCTCCACTTCACTACAAAGACCCATTACACCGTTGTCATGGGGGACTTTAACGCTAAAGTGGGAGTACAGATTTGCGGCGAATCGGCAGTAGGATCCCATGGATTTGGAAGCAGGAATCATAGGGGGCAAATGCTCGTCAACTTCCTCGAACGCGAGGGGCTCTTTTTGATGAACTCCTTTTTCAAAAAGCAGCCCCAAAGGAAGTGGACGTGGCAAAGCCCCGACACTATGACTAAAAATGAGATTGACTTCATCATGACGAACAAGAAGCACATATTCAGAGACGTCTCCGTGATCAATAGGTTTAATACCGGGAGCGATCACCGACTTGTCCGAGGCTCTCTGAATATCAACTTCAAGGCCGAACGTTTCCGTCTGATGAAGGCCAGGCTCCGACCAACACTGCTCCGAACCATGACAGGATCTGAAACGTTCCAGTCAAATCTGGAGAACCGATTTGCCGCCGTGGAAACCACAACAGACGTTAACCAGAACCATGAATATGTGGTTCGGATCCTCAGGGAGGAAGGTTCGAGATTCTGTAACATGCAGCGTAAGGGCAAGAAATCAAAGCTTTCGGAAGAGACATTAGGGCTTATGAAGAAACGACGTGAAAACCCGCCTGTCACTTCGTCAGCTAAGCGGGCTCTAAACCAAGAGATCAACAAGCACGTACGACGCGACCTCCGGTGCTCCAATACTCTTGCCATTGAAAGAGCAATTGAGCTGAATCGGGGGTCAAAGGTGTTCGTACAATCTCTTGGAAGAAGCCACTTGACGAAGCTGACCACAACAAGTGGAGAAGTCGTTTCTTCGGTGCCGGCAGTCCTTTCGGAAGTGGAAAATTTCTATGGCCGGTTATACGCATCGCATGCATCTCGACCTGATCCCGGAAATGAGGATTCTAGAGCCACATTAACACGCCATTTCACCGAAGACCTGCCAGAAGTCAGCAGTGGCGAAATCGAGATCGCTCTGAGACAGCTCAAAAATGGAAAAGCCCCTGGCGAGGATGGCATTACAACAGAGCTATTAAAAGCAGGAGGAAACCCCTTACTGGGGGAGCTCCAGAAGCTTTTTAATGCCGTCCTGTTTGAAGGGAGAACTCCAGAGGCGTGGAGTAGGAGTGTTGTCGTCCTGTTCTTCAAAAAGGGAGACAAAACCCAGCTGAAGAACTATCGACCCATTTCCCTCCTAAGCCACGTCTATAAGCTGTTCTCAAGAGTGATCACGAACCGACTTGCGCGAAGACTCGACGAATTCCAACCACCGGAGCAGGCTGGGTTTCGGAGCGGATACGGCACCATAGACCACATCCACACAGTGCGGCAGATTATACAGAAGACCGAAGAGTATAATCAGCCCCTGTGTCTAGCATTTGTGGACTATGAGAAGGCCTTTGACTCGGTTGAAATCTGGTCTGTTCTGGAGTCCCTGCAGCGTTGTCAAGTAGATTGGCGATACATCCAAGTGATGAGATGTCTCTACGAAGCCGCTACAATGTCCGTCCAAGTACAGAATCAGCAAACAAGGCCCATACCGTTGCATCGAGGAGTGAGACAAGGGGATGTTATTTCCCCGAAACTATTCACTAATGCAATGGAGGATATGTTCAAGACGCTGAACTGGAAAGGACGCGGCATCAACATCAATGGCGAACACATCTCTCACTTGCGATTTGCTGACGATATCGTCATCATGGCGGAAACGCTGCAGGACCTACAACAGATGCTGAACGACCTGGCTGAATCTTCTCTACGCATCGGCCTACGGATGAACTTGGACAAAACCAAGGTCATGTTTAATGAACATGTTCTACCGGAACCGATTGCGATACACGGCGCCGTTCTCGAAGTTGTTCGGAAATATGTATACCTCGGGCAGACATTGCAGTTAGGTAGAAACAACTTTGAGGACGAGGTGAATAGGAGAATTCAGTTGGGTTGGGCTGCATTTGGGAAGCTACGTCGAGTCCTAACATCGTCGATCCCACAGTGCCTAAAGACAAAAGTCTTCAATCAGTGCGTCCTACCTGTCATGACTTACGGAGCCGAAACGTGGACACTGTCGGTACGGCTGGTTCACAAGTTTAAAGTCGCTCAGCGGGCTATGGAAAGGGCTATGCTCGGCATTTCTCTGAGGGATCGCATCAGAAATGAGGTAATCCGTCAGAGAACCAAGGTCATCGACATAGCCCACCGAATCAGCAAGCTGAAGTGGCAGTGGGCTGGCCATATTAGCCGAAGAACCGATAACCGTTGGGGTAAACGAGTTCTAGAGTGGAGACCACGCCTCGGTAAACGTAGTGTAGGACGTCCTCAGGCACGGTGGAGTGATGACTTGCGCAAGACGGCTGGCAGGAGCTGGATGCGAGAAGCCGAAAATCGATCTCAGTGGCGTGCACTTGGAGAGGCCTATGTCCAGCAGTGGACTGCGATAGGCTGATGATGATGATGATGATGAAACTTAACTTCGTCTATTCAGATCTTGGTGGTTCGCGTGTTGCCAGAAGTGTCATTCAGAGGACGCCGGCATTCCCTCGTGGGAACCACCGAACTGGCAGAAGGTCTGCCCCTTCCCACTATGTCCTTCATATCGACAATTCGCACAAAACGTCGCAGTATTAATCATTGGTAAGTGGTATTATTGATATTATTGATAATTTTGAAGTCATTATTTTACCCGTAGTTTTGCGTAATAAATCAGCAAGTAAATATGTTCTATATTAGGTACCCACACTTTTCATAGATATACTGAGAACGATTTCTTTTTTGATAGTTTTTATTGATTTATTTTTATTAACTAGGTTTATTGGTATGGATGACACTATGGATAGTGATGGGCGACACGGTCGCGCCCGGAGGCCAGCTGTTCTCGTTCGCCGTGCTCACCATCGTCGCCTACTTCGGAGGGTGGCTCATGCAAAAGATCACAACCTTGCCAGCACTCATTGGAATGCTAATAATGGGCATCGTCATGAAGAACGTCGGTCTCGTCAACTTTGACGACACATTTCAAACTGTTGCGTCTTATATAAGGTGGTTATGCGTTGAGTACATTTATTATAGTCTAAACATGCAGAATGTTTTTCTAGAATGTTCCTTCTTAAATAATAAAATAACCAATAGTTCATTTAACACGACAGGGCAAAAAGTAGGTACTAAAATATCAATTAAACTAACATACTATCATTTGATTTATCATGTCAAGTTCAAAATGTTTTTAACTGTTCCTAAATTGTAACCAATATGTGTGGACTCTTAACTGAATGAATTTCATGAAAATTACGAAAAATATTAACATGGTCATTAACACATTTCAGAAAAATAGCTCTAACGATCATCTTAACGCGAGCCGGTCTGGACTTGGACCCGAGCGCTATGAAGAAGTACTTCTTGACCGTCATCAAGCTGGCCCTCGTACCCTGGACCTTCGAGTGTATTCTCTGTGCCATCCTTGCTTACTTTTTCTTGGGATTGCCCTGGAATTGGGGTAAGTTGACATTATTGAAGTGTTCGTTTGCTTTTTTGACGAATAATTAAAATTATAAGACTATAAAAACATACGTATATCTCGGAATTAAGTTCAATAAATAAATAAATAAAAAGTTTATTGATCCACCGTTACATTAATGAGTCACTTTTTTTTAAATTAAAGTAAGTTATTACAAATGTTCGCTGTACCAGGTAATTCCTACAAAGTCTGATTTCATAACTTCGTATGGTATCAGGGCGGTCTGTGTCATTAATAAATCAGTGATACTAAGATAATAGAGTACCTAATTGTCGCTGTGGCTTACACAATAGATTTATATGATATGCTGACTCAGATCATGTTACGGTTCGTAAAATTTATACAATGAATGAATCTAGCGTGCATGATATTGCTGTAGAGCCTCAATACGTTTTTACTATTGTGTTTTTCGTTAACACAGTATTTCAATCTTATATAAGCTAAAACAAATATTTATGAAATGACTACATGACATAATCTCTGAAAGTACCCAAAAGAACGGGGAAGGACAATTCAGATAGGTTCAAATTACAAACAAAACAAAATGAAGTGCTTATGAAGAAACTACATATTTGGCTGAGGTCAGTCAGGCTATATGAATAATTTGATAGGATGAATGGTGTTGTCACCAGGCCAACAATTTATCGACGCAACGCGTCAGATTACTAAACTCGTAAATGTAAAAGAGGATGTTCTCAGGAGGACGATATAGGATATGCTTATCAACTCTTACTTCTAAAAAATATATGTACGCTGTCAAAACTAGTCTAATCTTTGTTTCTCTTGTTTCCAGCATTCCTTTTATCATCAATAATTGCGGCCGTGTCGCCGGCAGTGATCGTGCCGTGTCTGTTCCGACTTCGCGCGAAGGGCTACGGGGTGTCCAAAGGCATCCCGACCCTAGTTCTCGCGGTGTCCGGAGTGGACGACGCGGCTAGTGTCGCCGTCTTCGGAACCATTGTCTCCATCATGTTCTCTAACGCGTCGCTTACTATGAATATTATTCAAGTGAGTATTTTTTATGAACAAAGAGTTTACATATGGATGGATAGGGTATGAATATTTAATCCTGTTTAACGAAAATCGCAAATATGACTGGATGGATTTTGATGAAACTTTGCAGTAATGTAGTTGACACGTCAGAAAACATAGGCTTTTTATTCAAGAACTGGTGGTAGTTCTTTTAGGAAGCTGGTGAAACCGCCGACGTAAGGTAGTTCGCCATAAAGTAAAACAGATTAAGGAAAAGTTGAGTTTAAAAATATTTGTTAGGTAAATATCCGTAAAAGCTGTATCACTTTGCAATTTTGCAATTTGCATAACACAGCCGTCAGACTAATGAATCAGAATTTTGAGCAAATGAAACAAGTCCAATCGAGTTTAAAACGAGTTCTCCAATCCAAATGTATCTGACGCTGTAATTGACATTTCAAAAAGAAATTAACATTATAATATCGGATTTTTTACATTTATAAGACAGAATAGTTCAGAATCGTGTAAACAGTAATTAATTAGCATATTGCACGATAAAATTGCTAAATATTTATTGGATAATATAAAACTTAAAATCGATTCTTGTCTAGACACAAACCACAAAATAAACACAATAGATCCAATTGTCCATAGTTGGATAGATTCTTGCAGTGTGTGGCAGCTTTTTGATAAACTCCATTTCTTAACTTTACGAGTACGAAACAGATTTAAAAACAATAAAAACAAATCTCGAAAGGAACTATTTTCAGAGTACAAGATATTATGTACTAAACGATACTTAGTCTGTCGTCAAACCTTGTTGTTTTAACGATGCGACCTGAAGTACCTAGTTAGGACACTGTATGCACAACAATAGCAGAAGCCGCTGTGATTAGCGAACAAAAGGACATCCTGTTTCATCGTAACACTATTGAATCCACGCCAGTACATAGCGTACTAATTAATACATTCCTTTGATGTGATGAATTCTACTCAACAATTACAGACAAGTTATCATACACAGTTATTTTATAAACCGATTACTAGAAATGAGCTGAGTGTATGGCCTCTGATTGCACTGTGGTATATAGAACATCATTATAAGCCAGTGTGACACCCACAACCTGCGTGCATGACAATCGAAATTAATTGCGTAACCTTCATGAAAGATTGATTTGAGCTTAGTCTGTGTGGGTCGTAATAAATGCTTAGTAATAGATATGAAATATCCGGTTGATCTGAGCAAAGCTTTTGAGCCCCTTATGAACGATTTGGGCATGATTAGGCTTTCATCGATCAACTTTAGCTTTTTTAAACTCATCATCATCCTCCGAGCCTTTTTCCCAACTATGTTGGGGTCGGCTTCCAGTCTAACCAGATTCAGCTGAGTACCAGTGCTTTACAAGAAGCGACTGCTCAACCCAGTTACCCGGGCAACCCGATACCCCTTGGTTAGACTGGTGTCAGACTTACTGGCTTCTGACTACCCGTAACGACTGCCAAGGATGTTCAATGACAGCCGGGACCTACAGTTTAACGTGCCATCTGAAACACAGCCATTGGTGTCTAAGACATGCTTAGAAAGTACATACAAAATTAGAAAAGTTGCATAGAGTTTTGAATGTCAATGTTCTTTTTTTTAAATTTCCAGGGCCCTCTCAGTGTGGTCGGTGGCATTGTACTAGGAGTTTTATGCGGGTACCTGGTGAAGTTCGTTCCTGAGCGCAATGACGCCTTCTTGGTGCCTCTGCGAGTGCTGATGCTGTTGATGGGAGGACTCATGATGGTCATGGGCTCTGAGGAGATCGGCTGGGCTGGTGCTGGTACGTATTTTTTCTTATCTTAAGGATTACTTGTAATAAGGATTCAGACAGTGTCAGTATTCTCTCACTTTTTTTCTTTCTTAGGTTGTATGTACTAGTTAGTATTGACTAAATCATAATACACTAAAACCTTTAAAAAAAATAAAACAAAATCCTAAATCTTCCCTCAACATGTAAATCATAACTGAATATTCCGTAGAATTTACAAACACAAATAAACGTAACGGCGAGCACGTTGGTCTTATTAACTGAGTAAGTGTAAAAACTGTAGTCAACAAGCACGGATGATTGTTTTCCGCATGTAGTGGTTAGCTTTCACCAAACAATGCCTTGTTATAAGTCAATGACTGTGTTGACAACCGATAAAATCAAGGAAACAATGTGAATTGCAAAAGGTATCACACGCATGGATTAATTTCCCACTAAGGGATATTTTGGGAATATACATGTGATACTTGATAACAATAGTAATTGCTTGTAGTAGATAATAAGAGTTTTACAAGTATTTCGTTGTAAAACAGTATCCAAATATTTCTCCTTTGCTATGTAATATTAGGTAGCTTATGGTAGCTTTTCTTTCACTTCAGGACCATTGGCCGTCATCGCATTTGCTTTCGTCGCGTGCAAGAATTGGACAGAGATGGGTTGGGAGCTGGAGGACAACCCAGTAGCGACCGCTTTTGAGGTCTTCTGGATGTTCTTCGAACCTATGCTGTTTGCCGTGACTGGTGCTCAAGTTGTTGTAAGTATACAGCTCATTGTTTATATGAATGTTGAAGTAATCAAATAATAAGCATGATAAAATACTCGCTACCAACTGCTGCGCCTTTTCAATGAGGGTATTTAATTCAATAAACAAATACGTCATTATCAAATGTGTGCAAACCATCACCATCAATATTTAGAACTCAAAGATACCTTATTCTTCTTTCAAAGCACCATTGATGACCAACATTGTCAACAAAAGAAAGTCGGCGATCTATTCCAATTACAAATATCTTCTTCTTATAAATAAAAAAATGAAATGCTGTTTGTTAGTCTGACTAAAACTCGAGAATGGCTGGTTTGGCTTATTTTGGTTTTAAAATGTTCGTAGAGGTCCAGGGAAGGTTTAGTCGATACGAAGTTTGTTGGGTCAGCTAGTTTAAAATAAAACCTTTCTTCTTAGATTGCAGAGCTGGAGCCTCGCTTGGTAATGATCGGAGGTGGTATTCTGATCACGTGTGTGATATTACGTTCCATCGTGACAAGTGTGTGTGCGGTGCGCAGCAACCTTAATATGAGGGAGAAGATATTCGTCGGCCTCGCCTGGATGGCCAAAGCTACAGTGCAGGTGATTAAATATTCGTTAATTGTGATTAATTTTAGAATACTATAGGATAGTGATTAAAATTGAGCCATGGAATGATGATAGTAAAATAAAAATCTGTTGAAATTGAGAACATTTCTGATCTAAATCTCAAGTTAAGAGCTATGGTAGATCTTACGGAACATCTATGCATTCAAAAAGTCTGACGGAGGGATACCTACGTCATCTGATGCAGGCAGGCGTCTCATTGAACACAGCCAGAACAGCTTGAATGTGTGGTCCTCTTAAAAATAACTATCCATTTTTTTTGTATATACTTAAGAGCGTGTACGCTCGCCGCGCGATGTCAACTTTAGGTAATTCAACGCAAAAAATCGAGCACACTAGCGTCGCGGCCACTCGCGGCTGTGTGCGTGCCTATCATACTTCACGTATAGTCACACAAACCATTTTGATCCTTTCGAGTGAAATTGGTAGAACAAAAAATATATTATTTAGTAATAGTAATTAGTTAATAGCGAGAAAATAGTGTAGGTAAGTCTATGGATGACTAAAATATAAAAGCATGAAAATAAGTCGTTAATACATATATCTTTTGCAAAAAAATCGGGCACATATGAAAACCTTGGTTTTGAGGACTTTCTGTATATTACATAAAATTTTCAACAGTACTAAATAGTCGACTGATGATTAATGGCAATGCAAAGTTTCTGTATTTTAACCGATTTCAAAAAAGGAGGAGGTTTC
Source organism: Helicoverpa assulta (assembly GCA_963856015.1). Taxonomy (NCBI): domain Eukaryota; kingdom Metazoa; phylum Arthropoda; class Insecta; order Lepidoptera; family Noctuidae; genus Helicoverpa; species Helicoverpa assulta. Next base: position 6,762,883 of record CAWLCW010000008.1, read on the forward strand.
AATTAGATTGTTTTGTGATTGTTCTCAATTTGATTGTTCTCGATTTCTCAAAGGCACCTGGACTGACTTGAAAAATTTATTGTTTATATGAATGGTCCAGTCCATCCAGACCGAAAAATTGTGGTCAAATAACAACAATTGCCGGAAAGCCAAATGTTGGTGAAGAGCTTGGGTTTACCATTGCAAATAAAGTTTTAAGTTATCTATCCTATATGCTTCAAAAGTTATTCGGGATCAAAAGTAAAAATTTGGGTACATCCAAAATGAACATATAAATAAAATTATAGCTCGATTGGTAACAGACATCTGCAATAAGTGATTTCTAGCCTAAGGCCTTTCTAGCCTAAGCCTATTCATAGCAAGGCCTTTCATTTGATACCCATATCGTAGGAATGCATTAAAAACATTTTTTTTCTCCATCTTGGGTATACCGCCATATTGGATATAGAATCATACATTGTCATTAAAACTGAACATTCAAACAAAATTTCAACTCAATCGATAAAAAAAAATATGCTTCAAAATTGAGCTTTAAATAAAATAGTAATGTATCAAGATTTGTTGGTCGCGCTTGAAATGTACTCTATTCTCGGTATCCACGGCAGAGGTTATTCACCCTACGCGATGTGACGGAGCGACACGTCCTCTCTCTGTGAAGCCTTGCGGCGGTCTGGTTTGAGTTGACTCGCGTGCAGCGTTTTATAGTAGTTTTTAAATAATTTATAAAAAAATAAAAACGAGAGATTAAATTATAATATAAAGTTTATGTTTTAAAGAAAGAGTTATATTACTATAGTAAATAATTCTTATATTAAATTAAGTAAGATAGGTAGGTAAAAAAAGCATTTGAAATTCACAATTTTTCACATTGTTAAAATATTTTTTTCTGAAAGATAGAGACCAAAATCAAAAAATGTTTTCAATTAACTATAGGCATGGGGATTTCGTCTATGAGTAAAAAAATAAATATGATTAGATTTGCCACTGTTTTCACATGAATTTAAGCTTCGAAATAGACGCTGAACGGGAATTTTATAAAACATCTGTTACGTTATAGGGGTTTTAAGTATTTAAACTACACAAATTGAAATTTATGTTCAATTAACTATATAGACAGTGAAATTACCTTGCGTTATTAAAAATTAACATAGTTATAAGATAAGTAGTTAATGAGAAACAGTGGTTTGAAAAGTACCTTTTTAGGCCAAATGGCGCGCGGTTGACGTACACGCTCTTAAATGTTCGTATTTCCACAGGCTGCACTAGGCCCCGTGGCTTTGGATCAAGTGCGTTACATGCTCGTCGACGGGAAGCCAGACCCGTTGATGATACAATACGCAGAGACTGTTGTCACGGTGTGCATCCTGTCCATTGTCATCACAGCGCCGATAGGAGCCATCGTTATCACATTAACAGGGCCGAAACTGCTATCAAGAACGACTAAACCACCCGTATTGGAAGGTAAGATCACTATTATTCAATTCCATTCAACAAGTACAAGACAGGAGTTATATAGCCATATTATTTTCTTCACATTATTCTATCAATAAAATTGACAACAAAAGCAACCTAGTATAGGTACTTTAGCAAAGTTCTCCCGTAAAATATACTGTTTTCACTTCACTCTTTTCATATTAAAACAACTGCGTCGAATATTGTTCATTGTTTAATTATATAAATTCACAAGTTCATAACATACCTATTCCTTCTACGCATACTATTAATTTATTCAATGCACGTTTTAAACGTGGTACATAACATGATAATAAATTGCAAAAAACATTATTATTTTTGTACAAAGATAAAAGTCTAACATTCGTTGCTATAAAAAAAACACAATTAATGATAAGAAAAGTGTTGTGGTGGAACTCGTCGCGGATCATACGCTTGGCCCTGATTCTGTGAGGGATAGTTGGGGTTACTAGGATTGTAAGCATTTGAACCATTTGACGCAGGATAATTTGGATTGAAATTAGTATTGCTAGGATACGGCCCATTAGATCCGGGTCGGTAAGTAGAACCATATGGTGATGTTGTATTGTGGGATCCTTGCGATCCATAAGGATTGTAAGGAGATGGTTGAACTCCAGGATAGTTGGGATACTGAGAATTAGTGGAACCAGGCCACTGTGATGGATTAGGACGAGAATTATTAAAAGAAGGATACTGATTTGGATTGAAGTAAGGTGGTCTTTGGCTAGTTGAATTTAACACTTGAAAAGGATACTTGTTGCCAGATGAAGGAGGATAATTATAAGGTGGATGGCCTGGGAAGGATGGCATAGGCGTATTGTAACTGGACCCATTTGGCGGTCGGTAGCCACCTGTATTTGGTGGATAGTTAAAGGTCTGATTTTGCAGAGGATTATACGGGCTTTGATTAGGATTATGAAAACCAGTATTAGGATTGAAATTGTTCGTTGGATAACTAGGTTGTGAAGAGTTGTAGCGGTTTGAATTCCACTGTTGAGGCCGCTGGGTGTAAGATTGATTATAGCCAGGTTGTTGGTAATTAGAGTTTTGACCGTATGGATTAAAACTAGGTTGCTGTTGATTGGGATTTTGTCCTGAAGGATTGTATGACGGTTGCTGCTGATACGGGTTTTGGTTGTAAGGATTATTACTTGGTTGTGGCTGATATGGGTTTTGACCGTATGGATTTGTATTGGGTTGTGGTTGGTATGGATTATACGGAGGTCCCGACGGCAGTTTTGGATACAGCGGTGAATACGAGTTAGTTGCTTGCCGCTTTGTCCGGGGTTCGACTTCGTCAACAGCTTCACCTCCAAGAATTATACCGATAACTTCATTTTCTAAATCTTCGTTTTGAACGAGTTCTGCGTCGTTTATAACAAATGACACGTGTGTCTCGTCCGGAGGTATGACTTCAACATTATTTTCGTTTGAATTCAACGATTTCAGGGGTACATCACTATCAGTTTCCACATTGTTGGACAGTAACTGATCATTCACTGAATCTCCATAGTTTAATCTTACACCAAGGATTCCACTGCATAATATTAGTAGTAATATAGCTTTAACACCGAGTGTTGTACTCAACATTTTAAAAACGAATAAACATCAGTCACACAACGCTCACAAACTCACAAAATAATGTTATCGAATAAACTTTGACCCAACTTATCTCACAATTCACAGTATGCGCGATAGACACGAGTGCTCACGTCCCAACCTTGTTTATAATAACCAATGTGTCTACAAATGTCTTAGTTTTATAGTTGTTATTTTCCTGTTATATGTTCATGGAAAACGTGTGTTTATTGTAAATTACTTTGTTCAGGTTGGCGACAAACCCACCGGCCGTCTATTCGAGACATTTCGATCATCGATGAGGAGGAAGTGGCGGAGCGCGACGCGGAGGCGGAGGGCTCGCGGCCGGGCAGTCCGCGCCCGCGCACCGCCGCCTCCAGCCCCCCCGCGCCCATCACTGTGCAGCCCCCGCACAACCCTCCGCAATAACAAGCCACCTACTGCAACTAGTGATGCCATTCCATTTGCTACTTTACTCGAACCGACTTACTTTCTTGTATGCTGTTTTTAATGATGACCTTGTACAAGTCATTTTATACAGGGATTTAATAAGAAATTTCAACCACGAAGCCTTTCTGTAAATTATGCGAAACTAAGCGATCAAAAAATGATTCGACTACCGGCAAATTATATGAAACTGTAGTCGGGTCAACACGAGATTGGTACAGAAAATATATTCGAATGCCTTGCATCGTTACAAATATCTATAATAGCTTAACTTTACAGACGTCAATTTTAAAGATGTTGGAATGTTTATATGATTAACTTGCAATCAAATGATCACAAATAACTATTTAAAAGTTATCCCAATTTCATTAATTTACTCGAATTACATAATGCAAAAGCTGCAAAAAATTCGCTTTTTAATTCCAAGTAGCATATAGCATACTGGTAGATGCTTAGCGGATACGAAGAAGCAACACCGTTCTGAAGGGATTCGTTACATTCTAATTTAAAAATTCCTGAGATGTCTGTTCTATTTAGTGAAATCACCCTACAATCTTTTTATTTTAAGTTTCTTAATATTTATTTAAAGTAAAAGTTTGAACCAGTAAAATTATTTCTAAAAGAAATTACATTCGTTTCGAAAGAGATTGTAACTCTAAAATATGATTTAGGTACTTAGAGGGTTTAGTGTAAGATACTTTTAATTATTTTAATTAATGTTCATGTGATAAAGGTGTATACTTATTAATATTTGGTGTCTTAAAACCTCGCTAGTGAAGTTTACTTATTTTATTATGAAATATTACCGCTGTAAGAACATATTTAACTTATAAGTATCTTCGTTTGTCGACTATATTCCTATAAGTTTTATTTTGCATAGTGGTCATCAGTATTGCTATTATTTATGAAAACAATTTAGTCTAGGTTTCAGAGCCGTACTATAATATATGATTGCCATCACTGATCCAGCGTGAGAGAGATGAAGCTATGTCAGACACATAGCACCATGCCTTCTTCACACAAGAATAGTCTTGATGATAATTAATATTATAGTGAGGCCCTAGCACGAATATTTTTAAAATTATTCGGTACAAAAAAAAATACTATTTAAAATAAGGATCGATGCAGCATATCCTTTGCTCATTGTTGATAATTAATTATGTATGTTAGTTAAGTAGTCTGTATATTATGTGTAAAAAAGTTTCTTCAGTTTAACGTATCGTACGTTTATCACTACGTATCAACGTATTATTTTTGTATAACATATTCCATTTGTAAATAACTTCCCCAAGTCACATAGTTAATGTAAGTACTTATTATGCATCATGGAATTCAAATATTTTAGAGTGAACTGTGGGACCAATTTATTTTAAAATATTACCACGATTTAATAAAATGAATTTGTAATTAATATAATATTTCAGCAGACATCGCCTATCCGAAGAGTATTACTAAATAATATTTTTGGATCATCACTGTCTGTTTTCAATATTGTATAATCTTTATCAGTTTAAAGAACGTCGTTTTATATGAAAAGATGTGTAAAATTTCATGATGAATTATCGAAAAAAGTATAAAAGCAATAAAATATTTACAAAGATATTAAATTGTTGTCCGTTTATTTCATATATCCTGCGAAAACCCTATCAAATCCCAAAAATGTTGTTCTTACCATTCACATATACAGGGTGTTACAAAAGTTTTTTTATTGTTTATTTATTTTATCCTTGATATTTTATTTAATACATTTGTACCTGAAAAGTGAGTGTTAAAAATGAGTGGAAAAATGGAAGAGAATGACATATTGCGCTGACCCCAAATTAAATTGAGAACAGGGCAGGAGGAAGAAGATTTTGTAACACTGTACAACATGCTAGTAGCTGTTCTTTTCTCGGCATTCTCTTCATATTCACATGAAATACGGTTCAGCAATTTTGGCGTGTAAGTTCGACAGAGATTCTTTTAATTTGATAATATATTTAAGAAATTAGAAAGGTTACTTATATCGATGGTGGTAACACTAAAAGGTTGATAAATTAATTACAACATAAATGGAATGAAGAATGTTTTATTTTTTTCGTCTTTTTTCTTTCCTTTTCTTTATATTCTAATTAAAAATCAGATTCGTGAAGGCATTATCTTACGTGTATTATAATACAAAAGTAAATACAATATTTTTATTAAAAATACTAAATCGTGCTCATTGTAGGTACTTAATGAATAAAAAATACATTTAGTCGTAATATAAATCTAGTGTCATCGCAAAAAAGTATCTTCGTCGTAGACAATATAAGTATTTTAGAGGACGTACGAAAACTATGGTTACAAATATGTAACGCCTCTAAGCTTATAGCTAGCTACTAAGTCTTACGTTAACACTGTAAAAATATAGAAGGAGGTGGAAACCTTTTAAGGTACACAAAATCTATATGGCACCCTTCTCCATTCAATGTATAATATATCTCATAGTTTTATAATTATGCATAACAGTTACGGTATCTATAAGAACACTTATATTGTGATTAAAGTCTATCAGTGCAGGTGTCCCCATTTACAACTTGTCAGTCTACATCCCAGAAAGGAAGATGCATTAATATGCAACCTTTTATAATACTTTGCATTAAAAAAATACTCCCTTTAAATGCCACAGATTCGAAAAAAATACTTATTTCGCATCTTTTCATTTCTATGTAGCATCCACAGAAATTAGTTTTCTCGAGTATTTTTTTCGAATTCTAGAGTATTTCAGTAAAACCTCAAAGAATAATCTTCATTATGAACAATTAAAAACACATTGTATATAAAAATAAAGGCATATGAGAGACCAAAATTAAAATCAATACTGTTTCAAAGATTTCGGTTGAATCTATACTTAAGTTGTGTTAAAACACATTCTCAAACCTTCATAAAATAATTGGAATAACACTTAAGTATACTTAAAAACTAGACAGGTTACATACAATAGAAACATTATTCATTCTATAAAGCCTCCGTGAACTCATCATAGCCACATAGTGCTAACAGGCAATTCATTAATACCTAATTATGTGTTAGAAACTAGCATTCATACAACAAAGCATCGTAGCTCAATCTAAACAAGTAAGTGCTAAAACATAATGAAAGATGACACTTTATTAATCACTTAATCTATGACTAGACCAATATTAAAATTTAGAAAAGTTATCAAATGAAAACGATGATTTTGATTGCGTACAAGAACATGCGTGAAGCTTGATATACCTACTTATTGTGTCGAGAACTTGGCGCTGAAATCCAACTAATGAAAACACCATAATTATTCAATTTTAAGAACTAATATTATTAGTCGTGGTGGTACATAAACATAAGTAAATATTACTCCTCTCCTCAATGGGACACCATTTTATAAATGCACATTAGGTACATATTTCACTTGGGATAATTTCGACCACTGCTTAAACGAAAATTTCTATCACAACAGAAAAATCGAAAATACTAATTTCTTGTTTGCTAGCATTAGATTAATTAAAGGTGAATTTTTGCCAAATTATCTGCAGAATGAGGTTTGTCCCATTTAAGGTTGTTTGACGTTGAGCGACATGCGCGCGTTGTTCCGCTCGTCCGTGCTGAGCGCGCGCGACAGGAATGTGGACGACGTCCGCGCGGACGACGATGCGCCATTCTTCTGAGCGTCCGGCTTCTCCAGCCCTGTCGTATATTAGTGTCATATTAGTCACAGCTTGCATACACATAAGAGGGTCAAATAATCCAAAAAATATATGGAATAAAAAAAAAACTTTTATGGTGCTGAAAAATATTGGTCAAATTGTGAAAGGAGTTCAAAATCATGTGCGAATTTTTAACTCTATTCTCTATATACTTATACAAATAACTGTTTTTACTAAGGACGGTATTGCACAAGATAGGTGTGGTAATAAGTAAAAGTTCAGGAAGTATGAGAATACTATTTACAACAGTTTTTTTTTTTCTGAAGTTCTTTGACCCACCGAGGTAAACATTGAGGATTCTATCATTCACATGGCGTTAATAACTCTGTACAGAACCTTCTTACATTTATACTACGAGAAGTTTAATAAATCTAGAAATAATGAATTTTATCATCCAGCTAAGAAGAGAAGGCTTGAGATTGCCTGACAAAGCAGTTAATTCAATGCTATCATAATCAGCAGCAGAGCAATCTTTCACTTTGTACTACACTAATATAACACCATGTGAATGAAATATTTTTGAAGACTACAGATTTCATATAACAACACTGAGGGTGCATTTAGAAACATTCATTACACGTGTGAGAAGTATTAGACAGATAACGGTATCTAAATTAATTAATTCATAATTTAGCAGTGCCGGGATACCGAATCCGACATTGAGAGTTAGCTTTGTTTGTTAATCAAGCGAATCGTTCATTACGAGCTAGGCGGGCCACGTTCAAAGTGGCATTTGCTAGTTAATTTATAATTAGAATTGAGACAACAGACAATACAACGTTCAAAAATTTATATTTCTCTAGTATATACTTGATTCAATCGGTATCCTTGAACAACCTGAAAACAATAAATACATCTCTCACATAATTGTGAAAAACAATGATAAAATAAAGTCGGTGTATCGAATATGAGTCATACTCTTGAGACAAGTAATTCCGTGAACAAAAGTACACCTACACTAGTACTAACAATATGAATATATTTGGCATTCATCATTCGTCCTATACTTATCTAAAGATTGCGAGAGATACACCTATAAGCACAACATTATTGCCTTCAACGACTAATTTAGGTTTAATACAGTAATTTGTATTTTATTTGTGTGTTTGTGACAATGCATGAATTGTATCAATGAGTAGTTCTATTACTTATTTTACTTCCAGTCGTAAATCTAGTGTCGTAAAATGGCTTTATTGATGAAACCGAAATTGGGACTATGACTAGAACTACGAACGTAGATGCTTTTGACAGTCTTACCTAGCCTCTTTCGTATCAGGTAATACAGCTTGGGTTTGATAACTAGTATGAGGAAGATAAAGACTCCTTGGAGTTCGTTGGTGAGGTCGATGATGGACCAAAGCCACAGGGGTTCTGACACGATGGTGGACAGCAACTCGGAGATCCAGCCAGCGCCCATCACTACCCAGAGTTTCCCCGTCAACACGTACCTGCGAACATTTATCGTAGTTATTTTAGTTGGTGTATCTATAGAGCGCTCTATTCTGCTTTGGCAACATCAGTATTCTCTTATCTGATGGGTCCTAGTCACCTGTGCAACGGTATAAAATATCTCATATAGCAAGGAAAAGTCTAGCTTGAATTAGGATGCTGAATATTTAACGTTTTCCAAGTGGCATCCTGTTCTATGAAAAACTTCTTCACTTGAAGACAGTTTATCCTGTTAACCACGAGGAAATTGTTCCCCAAACTGATGTCACGCCGCTTAAAAAGGCTCCAATTTTATAGCTCTTTCGGCGGCATAGAAGCGAATGTTAAAACGGTTTAATAATAACTACTAAACAATTTTATAGGCCAGAACTGGGTGTACTGCATGTAAAGTGCCCATTAAGTGCTGATTATGAATTAACTCCATGACATAGGCTTCTATTAAAATATCGCCACTGTTGTTGAGGATCATAGAAAATGCAAAATAGATGGCCAAGTAATTTACTACCTCAGTAATATGCCAGTATTTTCCTGATAGTATTTTAGAATTGTAAATTCGTACAAATCATGTAAGAAATACGAATAAACAATCGTTTCTTACTAACTTTAAAATTAGCAATGATCTGAAAAAAATTTGATATTGTTTCGCTTCATACGTTAAAGTTCACTCAACTTGTTTTCAGATGTAACCGGCGCTGGCTAACTAAAGTCACATACTTTATTTTGCAACTGCCAAAAAGGGTTTAGTTCTGATATTTTTTAAACAGTTACATTTCTAATAAACTTTTTATGTTTTTTGACAAGCAATACTTAATTAGCTAAAGGTTCTGATATTATTATATAATTACTTAAATATATATTATGAACCAAAGACTGATAAAATAAGAGCATTTTATCCAAGGTTTAAAAATAAACAGTAACAATATGTTATTGAACGACATTCTTGATAGTGACTAAAGAGTAATTTTAACGCATGTTGACATTAAATAAATCGAATATATACCTATAGTTTGATACAATTGAAAAGTTTTGTTAAATTATTGGGAACACTGCTCTACTGAACCGCTACCACGAAAAGGTAAAACTTGTTAATCGCGACATAAAAAAGCAAATATATTTAATTACATTTCGTATGTATATCATTATGAAGCATTCTAACAAGGTATATATTTCCCTCGGGCCCTAAAAAAGCCACATGCCAGTCTAACACGAGCATGCTTTACTAAAGTTCATGCAGAGTTCATGCCAAATCATTGCTTTTAATTAAACAAAACACTCGTAGGTATAATGTTTGATAAATTACACGAACTACGTAATTCCACAAATGTGTAAGCGTCCTTTAGCATTATCAAAATGATAGTATTATGATGATTATAAAACAAGTGAGCAGCGTAAATTTGTCACTAATGTGTATTATAATGTAATGATTCACCAGGTTGCCCTTTTGATATCTTGTTATCTAAAGTGCGCACTCCTGAACTAATAAATCAAAGACTCATTATTTGGACTAGAAGGTATCACTATCAATAGCTTTTTCCTTAAAATCTCATAAGCCTGAACATTCAGGCTGTCATAGTTTTAGTACGCAGAAAATCAATAACTTAATAATCGTCAGTAAGGCAATTAGTCAGCTCAGCAATGAATATCCTATGACTGAAATGTATACTATATACCAATACATCAAAGAGAGAACATTTTTTTATTTGTTTGCTTTTACCGTAAAGTTTCCGAAAGTACTGAACTAATTTGAAATTGATTTCTCTATTGGGAAGCTACACTATTTCAGAATGACATAATGTATATTTTGTTCGGGAACAAAAAGTAATTTCCACGGGATTCGGGTGAAACCGCGGGAAACGGCTGGTCATCAAAAATATTGACTAACCTAACCCACTGGCTGAGTTAAGGACGCGCCATTCATGTTCAGTAATCCTACTAAGTTACACTCAAGTGATTACCCAACGAGGACGAGTAATTGCCGTTCGTGACGTCACACAACCGTCCACTCCATTCATTAATAAAGTCCGTGGACGTGGTCATTTGTTAAACACGCTTAACGCATAATATCCGCATGTAAATCAAATTAATATCTTAGGCACAAGACATTACAAAGATTTTTTTTTATGTAAATTAAAAAATCTAAGATATAAGATCCTTTGATGACTATCTAAGTATATAATTTTACAATATTTTAAATAGATTGAATATAACTATAGAAATCCCTCGACTTACAGAAGTACCCATATTAGTTCTGGAAACATCCCACTTATTATCATTATGTATAGCACTAGTGACCAGTTGCGTGAAATGGGTACCCGAATATTTTCCAAAATGTACAGGTCATCTTCATCTACCAACTGATTAGCAATTAGCAAACAATAAAAAATACGCAGCTTTTGCTTATAACCGCAAATCTATTGTCCTAATTGCGGGTACAAACATAGGTTTTTTGTTCGGATACTTTCCAGAATTCTGTGAGCAATAACAGATATACAATGATAATTGTTAGGTACGTAGGTACCTACCAACCTGACCGACAACCGTTCGGTAACGGTAAAAAAAATACTTAAAAAATGAAACACTCACTTAGCTCTGTCGACGCGGAATCGTCGTTTAGCCCGATCACCGACCGAGCCTGCTTGGAGCCGATGAACCTCAGACTTGACCCTCGCACAGTGACGAGCAGTCAGCACCCATAGCACGAAGTTGGTACAAGTCACCAGCCCCATAGGGACCACGAAGTAAATGTAATGCGGCCAGTCTGATCCTGAGTTCTGCACTGTAAAAATAATTCAACATGACTTAGCAAAATAATGATGAGATCACAATTGGTAAAAAACCGCTTTATTTTAAAGTCAACAATGCATTGCAGTGCCTCTGTCTGGGTGGTCATTTTATATCATAGACGTAGGCTCGGCACTACCTGGGTAGTCTATTTATATTCAGACTAGCTTCCGCCAGCGGCTTCGCCCGCGTGGTGTGTTGATAAAAAGCCTATGTGTTAATCCAGGGTATCACCTATCTACATACCAAATTTCAATTAAATCGGTCCAGCCGTTTTTGCGTGATTGAATAACAAACATACATCCATACATTCTCACAAACTTTCACATTTATAATATAAGTAGGAAGTAGGATTAGCTATAAGCACTTCAAAGTTACATTTTATTCAACTTTTATTTATGTTATAATAAGTTAATTATCTGTAGGTATTTGGAACTATATTGGAACTAAGTAAGGCATGTAAAAATAATTAAACATAACGTTAAAGTAAATCAAATTTATATTGACGTGATAAAAATCTACTTGAAACTCCATAAAAACTATTCACAAAAGGCTGGCATTATTCATTTGCAATACAGCACTAATTACGTCATTCATAAGGTGAACGGTAAAACTATTGTGCGAAATAAGAGATTGATTGTTTTTCAAACAGATATGGGTTTGGGGATTTCAGTGAAGAAGTTTTCTATGAGGTTCTAACTAATTTCGAGGAACTAATAAAAAATTGTATTGCATCATCCGGTTACAATGTGCAGTTTCTTGACCGTTTAAAAAACCGCATAAATTATGCACAATGGCTGACATTGACGACCTCATTAATTTTGGTTTTATTTAAGGCACTTACTATAACAGTCATACAATGTATCATTCACTGCAATCTATCAGAAATCTTAAAAAAAATATATTGTCACAGTTTTCCGGTATTACTACGTATATAGTGCGACATATTAGCCAATGTTCTTGAAACTTTTACGAGGACTACGTTCCGTGACGTGTATCGCCTTACTTTATCGTAGACAATGACTCAACACATACGTACGTGTAGACGTATTTATCAATTAGACAGATATGTGTACCAATTATTAGGAGACGGGTCGCGCGTCGTCTGGCCGCCCCATTTTCTAAGCGTCCAAATATTTGTCCTTAATACTATCCCTCTACCTAAATGGTTTGGATTGAATGTGCCCATAGTCTTAGTGTGCACAGTAATTATTGCGTATTATAAAACCACGCGATATTAAAAATATAAACTCGCCTAAAAATGAAAACCCACATTTGATAATTACCAAAACATACGATAACATGTTTTAAAAACGTTATATGTATATTGTTACGGACACTTCAACATTGTAAAATCATAATTAAAAGAACTTTTACAAATAACTTTTATAATTTCGAACTTATGTCTACTTAATTTTTTCGTACATGGCCATTAGTGATCAATAAAAAAATTACTAATACGAAAAGTAAGTACTTCAATAATATAATAATCTTTAACAGTTTCGAAGATGATTAAAATAATGCATAGTAAATTACAATACGACCGCGCAATGTAGAAACTGCATGTTTGCATAGACAGTCCGTCATGTTTGTGACCTCTGATAGCCTAAAAATTTGAGTTTCCACGTCCTTGTTATCTACATTCATATACGGTTATTAGTTACGGAATTCCCAAAACAAAACGATATTATTTGTGTTTATTATTGGTGTGTACAGGTCATACCAACAACTCCGAAACATTACAATTGAAATGAATTGAATAAAGACATCAAAGCAATAAACGCATAAACCATGATTCTCGAAAGTTGTTAAGAAAAAATCACGACCACAGTCAAAGTCCGTTTATTATTTTTATTGTACGCAGAATTTGACCGAGAATTTACTTTAAAAGCGCGGGCGTTTACGGAAACTGTATTTGTATCAGCTATGAAACATTCTCATGAAAGAAATATCCATATTATATGGTATACGTATGTATTTGTATCTGTCTATATATTACATTGTGACTCATTGTAGTTGCGAGCAGAAGCTTCCAAAGTTTGTACTCTGAATATTGATGAAGATGTTATCATAAATCTTCACAATATTTTTATTCCACACGCTCTACTAAGATTTGACACGGAAAATAAATTTCACGTCCACAGCTCTTTAAGCTTTTGTTAACTTTAACCAAATGTTCAATATTTTACGTGATATATGTCCTTGACTAGTTGTTATAATATTTGTACTTTGCCGACGTAACACAGCATTTTTATTAAAGACTTGGGTATTTCCATCGTGTACGCACAACTAACAAATGAAAGATAAAATTGGATTAATAGAAACAAAGCTGTGTTGGTTAGAACTGCTTTCGTTATAGATATTTATTATAATCAGAGTTGATGGGAAGTACACTAGTTGGTGTAATCAGTAGATTACGTACGCACATCCTACGTGAACAATTACTATAGTTGGTAAATAGGTATAACGTCATCGATATCCATTGAAGGTCTAACCAGGAAGACTCTCGAAAAGTATGTGTACGAATTGTGTGATTCGTCGTTGTGTTTGTATAGGTCATTAATTATCTCCTCTCCAATGAAAGACATCCAATATTTATAAAATTCAATACCTTTATTAGGATAAATAGTCTATATGGGTTCAACCAAACAAAAATAAGTGCGCAAAATTATCTCGCAGATGAATTTTATTTGTAACTAGCTTCCGCCCGCGGCTTCGCCCGCGTCGCGTTCCCAAGAGAACTCTTCAAAAGTCCAGAATAAAAACTATCCTATGTTTTTTCGCAAGGTCAACTCTATCTCTGTACCTAATATTAAAATCAATTAGGTAGTTCAGACGTGAAAGCGTTACAGACAGACAGATAGACAGAGTTACTTTCGCATTTATAATATTAGTAGGGATTTAGGTCCCTGTTCCAGTTCCAATCAATAAAAACATCCATTCATCCGCAACCTTTCACATCATTAAAGTAATATAAAACAATTACTTACCCGTTCCAAACCAGCACATTCCCTCTCCCATGTTGGCATCCAGGAACGGAGCAACAGGATACTTGTCGAATAGAAACATGACGAGGGTGAGGAAGATGGCCGTACTCCAAGCATATAAGGAGTACCAGAGGAACCGTCGCAGCTCAGCGTCAGCTTTACGCATCGGCTGCACGGTACGGACACTCCTGGGGAACAAAGTGACTTTGTGGTTATTAACGTTGACACAGAAGAGCTAACTTGGGAGCAGGGTAGGAAGAACAAGAAGTGATAAAACATCTTACGGTGTTACGAGAAAAAGTTAAACATGCGTTAGACTTAACATTTTGTATGGGTTTTTTTTCTGTGGCGTCTTTTAAAATTTTTGTAGCTACATCATTATTTGCTAGGTAATAAGTAAGATGAGAAATGAGAGCTTTTTCTTTCCCGACATTATGTTCATGCTTGACCTCAACGCTGCCGGTAGCTGGCAGCTTTGAAAAGATCCCAAGGAAAGGCCATAGCACTATCTTGACCGAATTATTAAGCCAGACCAGATTTGCAAGGATATAGTTCCTAAAGATAGTAGAGATCATAAATTTTGCAAGTTGACTGAAAACAAGAACGAGGTAAACCCAGCACATCGCCATCGTGTATAAATAGACATACTAATGACAAAAGTAAACACTTCCACTAAAGTAAACAACAACTTGTCACATCTTAGAAATCCCCAAAAGTTCATAGGTATTCACTAAAGAAAAAAATAACGTCTTCTACGGAATTATTTTAATATGTTATGAAGAGCAGATTAAACATCTAACGTGATTGAGAATAAGTGAGTCCGCAAATTACCTATTTGTTTTGTTAAAATAATAATGCTTCTGCCCATTACTTTTATGGCGATTACGGCAAACATAGAAGTCGTAATGGCACGTGACGTGGGCTAATAACACGTACCTATGGGCTCTTTATTGGTTTTTACTGCTCCCATTAAGTCGCCGGGTCATGGGGATTGACTCGCTAATCACGAGGATAAAGTACTGTGACAAAATATAACGATAACAAGCACCCGGCTTCAGATAAACATTAAGCCGTAGATAACTAAAGCTTCGAACATAATAAGTTCATTATAGCGCACAGATACCCTGGGCATGCTTCCTATCGCGTAACCATGTATACTTCAACTGAACTATGAAATTGTAAACACAACTGTAGACGTGTTAACATTTACCATACGGATGGTTTATGAATGTTATCTTACTCAACCATAATTTAAATAAAATATAGTCAAGTGCATGATGAGCTGGCCCGTGAAGGGTTCCGTACCCAAAACCAGTCATTTCACAACTAACGTTTTCTATTGAGGACGACAACTCACGACATTTCTAAAGTCACATTGGTGGTAACGTCTTTGACATTTAATTTTTTTTTGTATATCCAAACCCGGTCTCATCTTAGACCAACACAAAATAGTTACTCTCGGCCATTTTAAAACATACAGTACCCTAATCTATAAAAGTAAACTGAACGTCCTCTGACTATTTATAATACGTGTAATTTTTATTCTATATTGTAATTATTCGTGGTATTGTGTCGGAGCGGCCGGTGACGGTCTTAATTAGTGCCCCGCCCACGCAGTGCCACAACATAAAGTGCGTTTTCCTATAATGTCGGTTTTCATTAACGCCTAATCGTGACCCGCACGCTCGGACTTTTCTATTACACATTAGACACCATCAAATTAACAACTAGCACTAACATCGTTCTTTAATAAACACTAATTAACAAAAATTGTGGAAAATAATCGTAACTCTTGCTAATTCTGTTTTCGGAAACTGTCCGAGCCTAATATAATTGTGCTAATAATATTATCAAATATTTGTGTCGCGATGTAAAATTAAACACTCACGGTCGTGAAAACTAGCCAAATAGTTTTGATATACCTAATACTCGTTTTACGAAAACTTTGTAACATATTTCTGTGAATATTAATACAAGGTGTTGATTTGCATTTGTGCCATACTTCAGGAGGAGGACATAAAATACGTAAATAATCGATTGGAATTATAGTAGACGGGAAATAGCTAATATGCACTGCTTTTTTTGTCATTGTAATGTCATAGTATTTCAGAAGTAATCCAATTTTATGAATGAAATTTATGAATAATCTTTGCGTATTCTTTGTGTTTGCGTTTGTGTGAGGGCGCAGCACGGTTTTAAGGCCAGTAACACACGCGCCAAGTTTAAATACGGCTAGATGACATTGACAGATTTCCGAAAAAAAATTAAAATCAAAAATTTTTGTACCAATTTTTTTATTGATTTGGGTTGAGAATCATTAGTATAATTATGTCCTTGACTATGGCACGGATGCAAATCAACAGCTTGTATAATATTTTTCTGTATTAAGTATATAATATGCAGTTTTTTGCAAATCAATTTAAAAATAACAAGTATGTGAAAGTGCTCATAGTGCTCGTATCGCGCGTCTTACACGCGAATTAAAATTGGTGACACTTTTTTTTGGCGAGTGTGAGACAAGAGGTCAAGTTTGCAATAAATATTATTTTACTCTATATACATATGGGAGATGACCTTATCTGCCAGGTCACTATAAAATTCTTAAGCAAAACAAAACTTTATACTTAAACATGTCTTTACGATAAAAAAATAAATATTCTTAGAATAATATACCTTATACCTAAATAAACCAATACCTACACACAAATTCGCGAGAACAATGGCAACGATAAGGTTTTTTTGTCCTATTCATTATTCACGTGAAAATATTTCTGGTTTTTCTTCAATGTATCAAATTTTCATGTACACGGCATCCCTTTCTAGCCAAACCTACGTTCAGCAACGCACGTCGTTACTAACACTAGAGGATATTAGGTAACGGTCTATGGGGTTTCCCAGAAGATGCCCTCTATGAGTTTACGATCTATAGGTAGTTATAGTATCTATAGGTCAAGTTACTTATCCGTGTGAAAGGAGGCTTGTGCCCAGCAGTGGGACGATATAAAAGCTGTAACGAGTCAAGTTAGTTTAAGCTTTAAGTGAAAAGTTTCACACACTATCAAACTTCTATGACGATAACATTTAATTAACAAATGCAATTGCACACCATGATAATAGTGCAGCCAAGTTGTATTACATTGTTCTAGGTCAAGACCTAGTGCAACACGTTAGTTATATCATATGTACTAGGAAAAGCAAACATTTATGGAGTACTTATGAATGATTCACACAATGTAAATAACACATCATACCTATATCCTCTCACGATAATAAATGTTTTATCACATTTATCATTCAAACTTATCCCATATTATATAACATGAATCCTTTATCCAATAAAATTAGAACAACTCATAATTCTACATAAGTGTAACAACATTTTTTGCTATTATTACCTCACATATTTAAACCTACATTAGATCATTGCGGTATTTAATATATTTGTATATTTATTTTAAACGTCTTAAAGCGGCCCCGGGGTTTCTTGCCATGTGCAAATATCAAAGAGCCGGTGTGTAAACTCATCGATAACTAAGACAAAACAAACATTTACCCACATTGCGACAAACGGTTCGAGCACCACTCTACGGATGTGTCTAATCAATTATGACATTACTGAACCAGCAAATCATTTTATTTGTAAACCTAGACTTTCAATCATACCTAAATGTTCGGGAACTGTTGTTTGTATTCTTGAAAGAGGAGCTGTTAGTCACAAATTGTAGCAACGCCTTATTCCTGGCCAAGCCGCGGCTAGCTCAGATACCTCATTACGCATCCGTAAAATCCGGTTGTGTAGGCCGTCGGTTTGACTTGTTATCACTCCCTAATATATGATTTGCTCGTATTTTGCAGAATACTACCCAAATTATAACATCAGTTTTGTAGTATAAACATTTTCATTCAATGATCACATAGTTTCGAGAAAAACTGCTAGTTTTACAAAATATGAAATTTCAGGAATCAGAACAGAATTTTGCTATGCTAACCACAATACCGAATGAACTTGATTTTGATACACTTCGGTATATAGTTCAAGACTGAATGCATCGCAGAGTCTGGCGCATTACACGGCCGAATATTTTCTTTAACGTTATGATGTAAACAATCTCTCGCTGTGTGAGCCCGAGATGTGTACTCAATCTGAGATTAGGAGTGCGGAGTAAAGATTTCAGTGGCAGGAAATTATTTGTTTAACGTTTGCAATTGTAATAACACTCCAGATGCGTGTGATCACACTACAAATGGTAGCAGGCCGTCATCCTGTGTAACTGGGTTGGATACGGGATAAATGTGCATAACTGTCATGGCGTGATAATACACATTATGTAGGAATCTTCAATTCACACGTCATTTGCATAGTAGCCAGTATAAATGTTTGTGTTGATTGTTAACAAAACTTACCCAAATGTCCACCAGATGTCGAAGCACATGACGTTGAGCCAGGCGAACGCGGCGACGAAGCCGAAGTAGATCCCGTACCCTGTGCAAACAATCAGTCTTCATGTGATGGATCAACTATGACTGGCCAACCATCCTACACAATGTAAAGTACATTGTGGATTCTCAAATTATCTCAGTTACGCACTGCAACGTGTAAGAGTTATTAATCACAATCACAGATGCTTGGTGAATAATGTGCTCTTGATCAACATTATGCAAAATGTGCATATAGTCGAACTAAGCTCGAAATGGATAAAAATGTTTCCAAATAAAAATTTCAAATATAACTTAATTCAGGAGTTTTGGTATGAAAGCCCCCACTGACAAACAGAGTTATTTCGCTTATTTTATGTTCGTTACATTCGTAAGGTATTTAATAATGGGATATTTTTTATTACAGATTGGAACAACTGCAGGAAACTCTAAATACTCACGTTACTCATCAAGTTAAACTTTTTGCGGTTTATATTATTCAATATTTCAATCAAAGCTAACAATAACCAAACCTTATTATTTTTCATAAAACCGCGTAGGCCCTGGTTGATTCACCGGATCCATTCTTAGACCCAATTTAGAATGGATTGTTTGGGCAATTTATTCCTTCGATGACGTAATGAACACTTAAATAGCATGTCTTGATTACACAGGTATGTTATGATGGAGCAAAATACCATAACAATAACATATATAAAATACATACACGCATGTATTTTATACAGTATCGAGATTTAAGTTCCTTCTTCTCATGCCTTATAAAAGATAACACATCATTTAAATAAAAGATACATAATTGATAATTATGTCGAATACTTCGAATGCCTTGCTCCAGACACAACAATGCAAAAACAATTATTTCAAGGCTACCGGCTATCGTGCCTACAAAACTTAAATATCACGGTCATTAATAAGTAAATCCATGTCTTCGTCTTCGTTAAATCAGAGTGATCTAGAATGACTTCAAATCTAAGTTGGTCATAAATCTAGCGGTTGATTGCTTTTTGCTTAGAAACATCTGAACGCGTCTTATTTAGGTAGAAATCATTCATAATTAATAGTTCTGCGATATTTTCTTCACGGAAAATATTTTATTTATTTTAAATTATAGATGTGGTTAATATTTCCAGAAATTGTTCATACTTTATTACATTTTTTCATACCTTAAAACTAATTTGAAACGGTTCAGCAATTACTCCTAGTCAGACAAAAAATATGTTAGGTACACGTAACGCAATTACTGTTCATTAATTATTTTGTACCGACTTAATTAGTTAAGTCGAATGTTATTTGAATCGAGAATATTTGTGTAACGTGCCAATCTCAGCAGTAACCAAATGTAATCGTTGTTGAGTGTAAATATAGCGATGCAATATTATCTTGTCTTCATCAACCGCATACAAGTGCATCAAATTTACAACGCCATTCATTTTATAATACGCCCTAAAATATGATTTAGATAATATCGCCACTTGTATCTTCGGTTTTTATTGCGACCAGATGTTATCAAGCACTCCTCGATAAAGTTAATTCTATACATAATATCACTTATCGTTTCGTTTATTAATTTCCCTTTAGCGCTTATTAATAAATCGAAACCCACGCTACAGCGAAGTACATTTACGCAATCGAGAGATGGATTTTTCAGGAATCAATTAAAGAAGTAGATATCTACTCACTACTGTACGTACTTTGCTCTCGTACGCGATACATGTTCTATTTCTCAACCCGTTTGCTTTTCTGGGATAAGAAAGTAGACTTTATGGCTATGCGTGAATTATGAGATTTCTCTCCGAAACCTAAATTAAGACCTACCCCGACTGATTTGAACTCTTATCCTAGCGTCCAACCTACTTGCGACTTCAAAAAACTACAGTATTTTTGTATCCATTTCATTGTTATGCCTAAATTTTTCGTAAATTAATCGAAAACCACCAGTAGAGGTATATGCTAGATACGCATATTTGTGCTGGGAACTTAGTCACAAGACTCACCCAGCAGTGTGCAGGCAGTGTCGTCGGGGACTCGGCTGTACTGCACGCGAGCGAGGCAGCTGAACGCGAGCAGCATCATGCTCACGTGACAGATGAGGGTGCGTCCATGCAGGTTGCGCAGCTCCGGCAGCGCTATGTACACTACCAGAGTCAGCGCCAGGCATACGCTCGATATGCTGATCAGCTGCCACAAAAAATACCAAATATTTAATCTTATATCCTTATTATAATCCTATATTTCATCATCCTTGGCTTCATGCTAGCCAAATCAATAGGCCCATTCTACATCCCCATTTATATTTCCATGTTTATTTTAGCAAGGACGGAAATAATTCAAATAAAAGCAAGCGTGATGACTATATCCTCATGCACCACTGATAAACATCGCCATCTAAATCGCCATTGTGACTCACCAACCGATTCTACGCTTTTTTGACATTAACTTTCAGTCATTTTCTGAAATTTCCTCACAGTCTCAACGACAATTAAAACTTTAGTTTTTAACCATTCCTTTACAGTCCAAAAACATAAAACATGTTTACATTCTCTTATAAATGCTACGCTGAGAATTGGTTTTATCTGTATTATAAGCTTCTTCTCATTTTCTCTTGAAAATTACTCCAGTAAACAAAGTTCAAAAAGATTAGAGTTTATCGATTTAAGCAACACAAATGTTCAAACTTATTGCTGGTGAAAACCGGTTTTTTGGCTTTAGTATCCAGACAGATAAAAATTCGGCTACATGATTACGTCATCGGTCTGAAGGGAACTCACGCGCTTTGTTTTAATCTGCGAAATCCACTCAAGACCTCTTCTGGCCCCATCAACATTAGTTTTGCTTCGGAGATAACCTATTTCGATATTTATGTATTACAAGCTTACTTTGTGAACGTTCTTTTATTTTAATTTCGTTTCTCACATGCTATCGGCCTAAATATCTTTATTTATGTCAGTAAAGGTATTACATGCTTGACAAACATTTCAAATGCTCTTATTCGAAGTCAGAACAATCGCATTGGCATGGGCTTAATCTATGTCGATGATTCGGTTTCGGTTTTTTGTCTCTTATCTAATTTATCACACAAAGAGAACTGAGAGAACTGAACTCGACAGCGCACTTGTAAATTGTGATGAATTGTACCCAGATAAAGTATTAAAACAATAATACCTAGTAACGCGCAATAAAGTCACATAGATACAAGGTGTTGATTTGAATTTGTGCCATATTTCAAAAGGAGGTCATAAAATACGTAAATAATCGATTGGAATTACAGTAGACGGGAAATAGCTAATAAGCACTGGTTTTTTTGTCATTGTAATGTCGTAGTATTTCAGGAGTAGGTAATCCAATTTCATAAATAAAAATTATGAATGATCGTTGCGTATGCTTTGTGTTTGCGTTTGTGTGAGGGTGCAGCACGATTTTAAGGCCAGTAACATACGCGCCAAGTTTAAATACGGCTAGATGACACTGACGGAATTCCGAAAAAAAAAAATCGTACCAATTTTTTTGTTGATTTGGGTCCAGAATCATTAGCATAATTACGTCCTTGAATATGGCACGGATGCAAATCAACAACTTGTATAATTTTATTATTTGTGTCTAAAAATAAATCATTTCAAATGCGATATCGATATCACAAAATCATTTTGAGTGATGAATACTTAACCATATACGAATAAAATTCTGCATGTCGTTATGTTACTTTGGCTAATCTGTTACACACTCTTTATATGTATTTCAATTGGACAAGTACTTTTGGCACGATATGTTTTATGTGGTGGTCAACCGAAATGAAAATATGTAAGTACCTAAGTAATAATATATATTTTTAATACTAACATTAATATATTTATTAACGTTAATTATGTATGTTTTTGATAAGGGAGGCTTTTGTTCTTAATTTGACATACCATTAGCTCCCTGATTTGACAACTCCGATCATATTTCAGTGTGTGAACAATGAATTAATTAACGGAGGGTTATGATTACCGCTATGTGATGACGTCAGTCTCGGCTTATATTTTCACCTTATTTGTTTATGTTTTGCATGATGGTTTCCTTATGGCCCACTTCTCCGATTATAAACTAAACATGGTCTTAAAAAACACCAAGAAAGTTAGACGTCAGTGTAGGAAGTCCTGACACAAATAACAATTACTAGCTACTGAGAATTTGTTGGAGGTGTAAACCAAAATCTATTTACATACGTTTTATAATCACTTCTTAAGTAATTTCCCGGAAACGAGATTCGTCTGAGTCACTAGATGGTTTGTTTATCAGCATACGAATCAATCCATTCATGTGATCTATTGACTCGCGGACCTATCTAAACAAACTTAAAAAAATGTATCGCATTCAAAAAACATCTATTTCCGTCGTTAATCTCAACAACTTTCAATCCATCATCAATTATTCCTTTGAAGATATATCATCGTAAAAATCAATCAAGTGTTTGTAATAATCGTGTAGTAAAATCACTTATGACTTACGACGAATGATATTTGGAAGTTTTTCACATCTTTGACCTTCACGAAGCAGTTGACGGCAGTAATGAGGATGTCGCCATCTGGACACCAGCGGCTGTCGAAGGCTTCGAAGCAATAGGAATCTCCGACCCCGACCGGCGTGATGAGGCGCCCGTCCTGTGTCAGTTGATGTCGGTCGCGCTCCACTGACTTGTTCAGGACAATGCGACCCTCGGGGCAATGCAAGTCGGTGCGGATTGCAATGATATCTAAAATAAATCATACACAAAGTTATTCTTTTTTTTCCAGGAAGTCGAAAATATTTTTGACGTCACTTAAAAGTAAATAAGTAAAGGAATGTTCCATTAAACCTTATGTTTTCCGTCTTTAGTTCAGGGTCATCCACTCTTTTTGGTTGGTTTGTCAACAGTGTTTGTATAAGTCCAGAAAAGAATACAACAGGATAAGTTTTCATGTGAAAATATTTTGATACAAGTGCGGTAAGTTTGTCATTACAGTCGAAGCGGGATTGCGTCAGTTAACCGAGTAGGAACGCGTATTATAAAATCCACTTCAAAATGACAATTTGAAGATATTTTTAACAAAAAACAAGTGAACAGTGAATATATAGTTTAATTTTGTTTATTTCCCGGGATTTTTATAGTAGTCGATTGATAGGCAAATACACTTCTAAGCAGCTCTAGTTTAATTTATTATCTCATCATCATTATGCCGATTCTTTTTCCCCAACATAGTTGGGTTTGATTTCCAATCTAACGAGATGCAGCTGAGTACCAGTGTTTTACGAAAAGCGGGTGCCTATCTGACCTCCTCAACCCAGTAACCCGGGCAACCCAACACGGAAAAATGACAAGATGTCACCCATCCACGGAGCGTCCGCGCCAAGGATTGCTTAACTTTATGATCGATCGATGTCAAAAAAATCACAAATTGCATCATTTGCTATGCCAAAAATGCATTTGCCATTTATCACACATGTTCGTCATTATCACAAAGTGATTAATATTCAAAAGTGATTCTACATAATTGTGTGCAGTTTTCTTCTTCCATGACCTTACTCAATTAATTATGGTTAACCTATCAATTTCCCTAGGGTTTTTCAATGGATTTTCCTGAGCAGTGAAGACATTACGCAATATGAAACGATTGACGGGATTTCGCAATTTCTATTTAATTCTTTTTGTGAATCTATGTATGGCTGTCATTGAACATCCTTGGCAGTCGTTACGGGTAGTCAGAAGCCAGTACGTCTGACGCCAGTCTAACCAAGGAGTATCGGGTTGCCCGGGTAACTGGGTTGAGGAGGTCAGATAGGCAGTCGCTTCTTGTAAAGCACTGGTACTCAGCTGAATCCGGTTAGACTGGAAGCCGACCCCAACATGCTTGGGAACAAGGCTCGGAGGATGATTGTGAATCTATGTCATACTGATCTATAGGTCCTAATATAATAAAGGTTAAACAATGTTTTTGTTTGCTTGTACGGTTATAGGCTTCGAAACGATTTAAAAAAATCTTTCAGTGTTTGAAAGGTACGCTATCCCCGACAAACATAGATGTTTATCCCTATACGGGCCGTAGTTTCCACACAAAATAGCTAGTCGTCTATATCGTCGTCTGCACTTTCGGACGAGTTTAATTAATGATCCAATTTGATAGCCATTATATTCATACCCTTTTATTAATTTTATCTCTTCAGGCTACATTGTGTATCAATATGACAAGATATTTATTGAAGGAAACCGATACAGCTTGTTCAGTTCATTGTTTGAAGTTTTATGGCTGTTAATAAGAACTTCAAACTTCGTTCAAATATAATGGTGAGTAATCTTTATTATTTTGTAAGTACACAATAATGAAATAAAATGGTCGATAATAGCGTACAACTGCATTGTTCATAATCATTGAGGAAACTACATTACAAACACTGTCAAATCGTCAACTTGACAGTTTGTCCACATGTCAAATTGTTTGTAAACGTTGTACTTTGCTAACAATTTGCACTTCTAAAGTGGTAGGGAAATTAAACGTAATGACATCAAATATACTATTTGCTCTCTAGTGTTCCGCAGTCAACGGATTGCTTCCCTGTACTAATATAATAACTGACTGCCTCGTTGGTCTAGCGGTCGCAAGCGCGGCTGCTGTGCTCGAGGTCTCGGGTTCGATTCCCGGGTCGGGCCAAAATCGCTCTGTGGGTTTTCTTAAACTTTCACGAAGCAGCCCGTAGTCTGGAAGTTGGTGATTGAATCACCTGTGCATCGGAGAGCACGTAAATGTCGGTCTGGCGCCTGATATCTTTCTGGTCGTGTCGGATTGCCGTCACATCGGGTTATAAGAGTGAAGGAATAGGGAGTGCACCTGTGTCTTCGCAAATGCTCGTGCACTGTAATATGTCCTGCGCAGCTGGCTGATCTCCTTAAATGAAAACAGCCGCCGTGGCTGAAATCGGCCGTGGACGCCATTATAATATAATAAAGAGGAAACATTTTTTCGTATGTTTATTTGTACCCTAAAGGGTACGAAAGTACTGAACGGATTGGAACATTTTTTTTCTGTTTTAAAGGCACCTACACTATTCGCGAGTAACTTAGACTATACTTTATCCTCGTACTGGAAAAAGTTACCCCGGGGCGGGGGTGAAACCGCGGGAAGACAGCTAATGTACTACATATTTTGAAGTGGCATATAGAGCTATATGCTATATTGCTAAACTGTCGCAATAATTTTTAATAACCTATCTATGTACTTGCGTACATATGTCCTGTCCTAGTCATGGTACAAACGCTGTTCGAAAATATTGCAAAAGATTTTCGCTTTCTGGTTAATCACAAAAAAATAAGAGAAAATGGGTTTTAATTCACCGTGCTGTGTCAGATACTTTTATTAAAATAAGTAGGAAATAAAAAGTAAACTGCCTACTGCCTACCCTGCACACTTAACCGCAGTCTTTAACAACACTAACACATCAATTTATAAGCCACAATATATTGTAGTTGTTAGAGGTCGAGCAGGACTTCATTGTGTAATGATTACTCAACAATAAACTAGAGCAACAAAAAAATGTGTCTGAGCAATAGGAATATAAAGAATCAATCATTAAACTTAAGATTTTTTTGCAGTTTTTACGAGGGAATTGTGTGTGGGTAAATAAGTACCGAATTCTACTATGTGATATCAAGTGTCTGATAATACTTTGTCGAATTGTCCCTACGTTTGAAGTCGCAGTAAAGGTAAAGGTTATAAATAAAAAGCTTACCTGCGATATCAGGATCTTTACGCTGCAGAGGCTCCAAATAGTCTGTTATATTGAATAACACGTCGTCCGAGTTTGGTGTACATTTGCTTACAAAACTTCCACATCGTCTAGGCTTATAATGATATCCGATGGGACAGCATTTCCTGACACTAAATGCTCCATACTTAGAGTTATCATGAGTACACACGCGAGCGACCAGCTCTTTCTTGGAATACTCTCCGTCCAAGCACCACTCGCCTGGCAGTGCCACTCCGCCACCCTTTCCGTTCCTGCTTGTAACTTTCAAATTACTGCCCTCAACTTCTAATGAAAAATATTCCTCTCTTAGCTCCACACCGAACTGATCCATTTTGCAATTCAATCCATGATCGATGTCATAAATATCATGATCGCTCATATTCAACTGCTGCAAAAGCCAGTCTTCGGTATTATTAACATCAGTATTTCTACACAAATGGAAATTAGTATCGTAGCTCTTTCCCCTCGGACAACATTTTCGATAATGCTGTATAGTAAGTTTCTGTTGAGATGTCTTCGCAGATTCATTTTTAATACACCCTAGCTCTACTATTTCAGGAATGTTCTGTTTCAGAGTACCGTTTAGAACTTCAAGATCAAGTCTGTCATGACAATTTTCTGAATCTTGAAACCGGTCATCTAGTTCAGAGGATATCATCTGCACCATTTGCACCGCATCACACTCTGAAGGCATACCATACTGCACCGGTACATTATCACCAATCAAAAGCGGTGAAATACTAATATTATAACTTTTCTGAGCACTTTCGCGATCTATGCACTGAAAGGAGACTGCAAAGTCTTCAGCATCTGACACTTTCATTAAACTTTGACTGTTCGGACAACACTTATTAAACACCTTGTCTTCCTGGACGCTACCGGCACTGGCATAAACAATTGCACTCACAACAATTAAAAACCGCATTGTTAATAAAATACCCGGAGCTCGGGGCACCAATACCAACATCGAGAGCATAGAACGTTCACAACAGGTGGTGAGTGTCGATCGGCGTGCTGGGCATTGTTTATTTTCGAAGCCAGACATGCGAAACGTGTGTTGTGGCAAAGCGTCGGCGGCGCAATGGTGCGGCTTCGCGTCGAGCTCCACTCTGATCAGCGCCGGCCGGTGGAGGCTGCTGCGCCCTTGAAGCCGTCCGTCGATGACGCGCCCAGAGCTTTCGCCAAACTTGCGGTTTCCTTTCCTTTATTTTTCAATAATCGGAACTATTTTTCAATGAAAACTGCACGTTAATTATTTATTACTTCTGATTGAGATTCGCAAACAATAACAAAACAAAAGAAATTGTAACAAATTCTTTTTTTGTGATATTGCTGTGAATCAGCCTTCGTTCCCTGCCCCAACGCTAATCGACTTGATGTCACGAGTCACCCGAAGGTATTGTACAAAGACGTAGACTCAAAATTCTTATCAGATATCAACTGATAAAAACATGAAACGACTGATTGTGTACTAAGAATTTAAAGTGTAAACAAATATTCTATTTGCTACATTGATATGATATAGGTAATTGATAACTGATTTGATTTCGACTGAATGAAATGATGGAATGAAAACAAGTGACGATTGCCAAGAGTTTTATAGAGGTTTTCGCGTGACAGAGACAATTCGTCTTCTGCATATTAATTCGGATAATTGAAACGACTTTTGTATAAGGTGTTTTAATGCGCCATTACATTGGTATTCAATTGCATGCATATTGCAAATCCGTAGAGACTGCAAATGAATTAGTCTACCAAAGTTTTCATTAAGTGCAATTCGTAGTAAGAACATCACTAACATCGATCAAGTAGTTTGAATAACAATGAACAAAATACTAACAAGCGGTTTTCAGTGGTTTTGCCCGAGTTCAGAGGAAAATACTTCGGAAACCCGTATTGAAAGTATCTTACATCTGTCTCTGGGATTTTTACCATTTTCATGCAACAAAAACACTCTTAAATCGGTAATTAGCACCTCGCAAGCGAAAGGATGAAATTAAACCATCATCCATTTCAGGAAAACAATAAAAAATGAGATGCGGTTTGATCTAATAAATTATGTTACAATTGTTATTGCGTACTTTCTTTTTGTGCAAAAGTGTAGGCAAGTACTACGTAAACTTAATTTAAGTCATAATTCGAGAATTATATAATTTCGTTTGACGGCCTCGTTGATCTAGTGGTCGCAAGCGCGGCTGCTGTGCTTGAGGTCTCGGGTTCGATTCCCGGGTCGGGCCGAAATCGCTTTGTGGGTTTTCTTGAACTTTCACAAAGCAGCCCATAGTCTGGAAGTTGGTGATTGATTCACCCGTGCATCGGAGAGCACGTAAATGTCGGTCCTGCGCCTGACCTCTTTCCGGTCGTGTCGGATTGCCGTCCTATCGGGTTATGAGACTGAAGGAGTGCACCTGTGTCTGCGTAAATGCTCGTGCACTATAATATGTCCTGCGCAGCTGGCAGATCTCCTTAAATGAGAACAGCCGCCGTGGCCGAAATCGGCCGTGGACGCCATTATTATAATTTCGAATGAAACAAGCTTGCCTCAACGAAACCAGAACATAAACCTTTTACTGACATATTTTTATTAACCTACTTTCTGTAACCCAAATACATATTTACGTAGGTATTTTTATATGCAATCCAATTTTTTCGCCTCTCACCTAATAAAAGTAGCGTTCACATATCGCATTGTTATCCTATTATAGGCTTTTCTAGACTACTCTTTCGTACCAAAGCAAAAGTTTTCAAATCACGGTTTTCTGGAGGAAAATCAAATAAGTAGAATACCTACACATAAGTACCTAATCTATACTAATATTATAAAGCTGAAGAGTTTGTTTGTTTGTTTGTTTGTTTGAACGCGCTAATCTCAGGAACTATTGGTCCGATTTGAAAATTTCTTTCAGTGTTAGATAGCCCATTTATCGAGGAAGGCTATAGGCTACTTTTTATCCCGGTACGGGAAGTAGTTCCCACGGGATGCGGGTGAAACCGCTGGCAAAAGCTAGTACTTAATAAACGTACGTTAACGCCTGATAAACGTACGTTTTTGCCCAATTTTTCTGTGCAGGCAGACATTCATGTATGTATAGCATTGTGGGTGAGAAATGTATATCTACCTTGAATTCAGGACCTCGGTTTCCACCCTTTATTTGTAGCGAACAAATAGTTTCACAATTAATTTGTTTGGTACCCTTCAAGGACCTTCCTCATATACAAAACATAGAAGAGAAAAGGGTAAAATACACCTATCCACCTAGTTTTATCTGCAAAATTAAATGAAGACGTTGTGCGTTGCGAGAACTAGGTCGAGTGCCAGGCCTAGGAAGCATTAGAGTACCTTATGATTCACACAACTTGCTAGGGATGTGGGTAAATTAGCCAAGCAGTACCATTCATACGTACTGCTTGGGCAATGCAATTAGGCAATGCACTTAATAAAAAGGATATTTTACAAGTATGTATGTATCTAATAAATAATGATGTAATGATCGAGAGACAGCAACTGCCAGACAAAATTTCAGCCGTTTTAGAATAACGAAGATCTGGCAGTCGCTGGCTCAAGTAAAATTTTACTACGAATATTTTTACAATTAGATTTTTGATTTGCTTTCTGAATTCATATGATTTACGGCCAGTTTCTTCATCAAAAGTTAAAGTTAAAGTTATGGCTAAAGTAATGTCTAAAGTAAAAGTAACGGTTAAATTCAATTTTTCTATGAATTTTGCTGTCAGTTTAGCCTTGAAAAAACGAATTTGACCGTTACTTTTACTTTAGACATTACTTTAACTTTAACTTTTGATGAAGAAACTGGCCGTTACAAACCCAATATCTATAGGTAAAGTAAACGTGTAAAACTCAAGCTCAAAGCAGACTAAGGGCAGGTTAAAGAGCACCATTATTTGGCGGGTTATCTATTTAGTATTCTATAAGCCGCCGACGAATATACTCAGAAACCTATTATTGGTTCATTACTGAGGCAAACTTGAAAACTATATGATCCTAACGGCCAGTTTCTTCATCAAAAGTTAAAGTTAAAGTTATGGCTAAAGTAATGTCTAAAGTAAAAGTAACGGTTAAATTAAATTTTTCTATGAATTTTGCTGTCAGTTTAGCCTTGAAAAAACGAATTTGACCGTTACTTTTACTTTAGACATTACTTTAACTTTAACTTTTGATGAAGAAACTGGCCGTTAACATAACTAAATCAGCTACTATATATATTTTTTAAGAATAGTTGCCAATTTGACAAAAATCTAGCAGAAACGAAGATAAATAAAGCACACAATAGCTTCGTTAGTGAATAAAACCCCTTGCTATTATTTTTTACAATAATTCCTGATATTGTAGGAACCTACTAAGTTCACACACTACACTTTGTATAGTAACTTTGTAAGTTCATTGAAATAATAAATACACAACCCGACCCTACATAAAGAATAATGCAACAGGGTACAGTAAATATCTTTCAAGTAAGTATTCTCCGATGAGCCAATTGTTTACTTTCTGCAATAACTTATTAGCTATCTTACGTTGTTTACGCTATGCAGTTATCATCGCAAGCCTTGCAACGGCAGAGTTGCTGTAAATGACAACAAACAATTATATTGATACTCTTATCTATAAACTGATTTACTACAAACACAAATGTTAAATACTGGATTCCTAGAAGTATTGATACATGAAGCAAACCGTCTGATATAAATAAAGAAAGTGTTAGTTGTTAAATGTGAGCGTAAATAAGCAAAAACACAATACGACCACTGTTAAATATTTTTAAACTTTTAAATATTTTTTTTAACTTATTATGTCAAAAGTCGTATGAAAATGGTCGTATTAATACGGCTATGAATTAACTTAACTGTTGATTCTACAAAATTACCTTTTCATCCCACCATCTTGGAAAGAGTAGTTTTACCCTTTGATATCTGAGCGTAAAAGCCGTTTTTATTCTCTAGAGCGGCAAAGTGATTTGAATTTAGAACATCGTGTGCAATACTCCATTTGTGACAATCTTGATAAGACTTTTCAAACAAATACATATTAAACAAATAAAATACTGCTTAAAATAATTATTCAATTAATTAAGTAATTTTTATTATTGTTTTTACATAGATTTTTAACCTCGTTTCATTTTTAAATTGAGTTTTCAAATAAATGAACTTTAATAGGTACTTCTTTTTAATTTGATAGGTATTCATATGTGCGCGCCATTTTGTTTTTTGGCATTTAGTAATTTCCTCGATGAAGTGGGATGAAATTATTATTTTTTATTGTTTTGAGGTCGATTTTAAACCTCATTACATTTTTAAACTGAGTTTTTGCATAAATCAATTTTAATAGGTACATCTTTTTATTTTACCATGTGTGACGTGCGTGCCATTTTCTTTTTTTGAGTTTAAAAATTTCCTCGATGAGGTGGGATGAAAAGTTACGTGTTGCACTCGAGTGCAAAGATTTTTCACCTTGTGCTCTTTTGATTCCCTCGCTATCGCTCAGGATTCTAATTATTGAAACACTCGCTACGCTCGTGTTTCAATTTTGGAATCCTTCGCTTGCTCGGTCATCAAAATTGAGCCCGCGGTTAAAAAGCAACTTTGCACTCTTGTATAACAAATAACTATTTCATCCCACCATCTCAGAAAGAGTAGTTTTACCCTTTGATATTTGAGCGCAAAAGCCGTTTTTATCCTCTAGAGCGGCAAAGTGATTTGAATTTAGAACATCGTGTGCAATACTCCATTTGTGACAATCTTGATAAGACTTTTCAAAGAAATACGTATTAAACAAATAAAATACTGCTTAAAATAATTATTCAATTATGATTAATTTAATTAATAATTTTTATAATAGTAATTTTTATTATTGTTTTTACATAGATTTTTAACATCGTTTCATTTTTAAACTGAGTTTTCAAATAAATGAACTTTAATAGGTACTTCTTTTTAATTTGATACTCATATGCGCGCGCATTTTTTTGCATTTAGTAATTTCCTCGATGAAGTGGGATGAAATTATTATTTTTTATTGTTTTGAGGTCGATTTTAAACCTCATTACATTTTTGAATTGAGTTTTTGCATAAATAAATTTTAATAGGTACATCTTTTTAGTTTGCCATGTGTGACGTGCGTGCCATCTTCTTTTTTGAGTTTAGAAATTTCCTCGATGAGGTGGGATGAAAAGTTACGTGTTGCACTCGAGTGTAAAGATTTTTCACCTTGTGCTCTTTTGATTCCCTCGCTATCGCTCAGGATTCTAATTATTGAAACACTCGCTACGCTCGTGTTTCAATTTTAGAATCCTTCGCTTGCTCGGCCCAAAATTGAGCCCGCGGTTAAAAAGCAACTTTGCACTCTTGTATAACAAATAACTATTACTGTTACATATTATTTGTAAGTTTTACTCGACAAACTGATAACATCTCACATCAAAAATAGACGGATAGTTTAGAATCATCTAGATATACAGACTCGTTTAATATATTGATCTATATATATTTATGATACATGTTTACCGGCCATAAAAACAAAGAATGATTTAATAATATATATGGTAATGATTGAACAACTAAAGTACATAACAACACGTGTAAAACGGAACTGATCTTCTGAATATTAAAATCAAGCATAACAAAGAGACCGAAGCTATGGGAGTTTCATTAGCAATTGCACAGACGTTCGAGACTCTTGGGGCGGTATTAGTCATGTGACGTGCTAATCGTATATATATCAAAGCTGTAAAATTCATCGACTACATCATAAAACGGGCAAGTGCGGACTTCTTCGTGTGAGAGGAGGCCTGTGTCCAGCAGTGGGACGATAAAAAGGCTGTAACAGTAACAGTAAGTGCGGACTCGCCCAACCGAGGGCCACAGGCCCAAGGGTTCTGTGAGTAGGTTCATTATAAAAAGGCTTGTAATTATATTAAAATGTACCTGTTTTTCTGTCTAAGATCCGGTCAAGCGAGAGTTCGACTCAGCCCACAAGAATTCTCTACGTAGAATTATCCAAACTTCTGTATCCTTATCCAAAACTACTGAACTGATTTGAAAAATGCTTTTACAGTTTTGAAGCTAGTAACATATATTTTATCTGGGTACGGAAAGAAGTTCCCCCCATAATTCAAAAACAATTCCTTGTTCCCATCCACAATTAAAATAACTACTTAGTTTTATCGTTTATTCAATAAAACTTAGAAACTAAACGTCAATCGTCAGAACTTATGTAGGTATATCAATCACCACTGAAGAATCTCTACCTCATCCTCCGAGCCTTTTTCCCAACTATGTTGGGGTCGGCTTCCAGTCTAACCGGATGTAGCTGAGTACCAGTGCTTTACAAGGAGCGACTGCCCTATCTGACCCCCTCAACCCAGTTATCCGGGCAACCCAATACCCCTTGGTTAGTTAGACTGGTGTCAGACTTACTGGCTTCTGACTACCCGTAACGACTGCCAAGGATGTTCAATGACAGCCGGGACCTACAGTTTGACGTGCCATCCGAAACACAGTCATTGGTGTCTAAGATATATTTAGAAAGTACATATAAACTTAGAAAAGTTGCATTGGTACTTGAATGACCTGGAATCGAACACGCGCCCTCATACTCGAGAGATTGGTTCTTTGCCCACTAAGCCACCGTGACTGAAGAATCTCTACTTACTAACATTATAAAAGCGTAAGTTCTCTAACCTGTCTCTCTGATTTTGAAGATAAAACTACTGACAATTCTATATACATATGTATCTAATAAGACATCAGGATTCTTAAGTTCCTAAATCTTCTCAATCCTAAAAATGAAGTAATACACGTAACTGTTTCTTACAGAGTGAACAAAACAACACATTTACATTCTTTCGAATGAACGAGCGAATGAATGACCCAGTTATAAAAATGTTAATTTTGTTACCAGCCCAAAAGGGGATCTTAAGTTACGTTTTACAATGAGCAATAGCTTTTTTGTGACAGTAGGTAAGTACTTTATTTGATTCAGTTAGGTAGTTCAATTTTATAAAAAAAAACGTTTTATATAATATTAGCGTTTTCCCCACGGTTTCACCCGCGTCCTGTGTAAGTTCTTTTCACGTTCCCGGACGAAATATGGCCTATGTTACTCGGGAGTAGTTCAACTATCCAACAGTCATATTTTTTTCAAATCGCTTCATCATCATCATCAGCCTATCGCAGTCCACTGCTGGACATAGGCCTCTCCAAGTGCACGCCACTGATTTCAAATCGCTTATTATATAACAATAGGTAAATAGACTGTTCCATACATTCAAACATGAAAAAAACTAATAATACCTACTCATGTTCATTTAAATCCTGGTCATTTCTATCATACTTTTATATGCTAACTTGATTACGGGCTCCTTATTTTTGGGGACCCAAAAAAAAATACTTTTTTATAAAATTGTATTTCTTCATTTATTTATAAAAATCAGATCAGACAGGCATTTACTTAATAATACACAAACTTAATACTAATTAGGTATTGAGTAAAGCTTCGTATATTTGTGTGAAGCGTAAAGTATTGTTGGGGGACTAGTGTTTTTGAATACGTCGTGTGACCATCAATGACAGCCGCAGCTTTTCACCACCATGTTCTTATATTTACGTAGGATGACGTTGGAGTCATCTGTGTAGTACAGCACGGATATTGGCGATAACTTGATCGGCGCACACGATGGTTTTGGCACCTAAAACAATTAAAACGACAAATATAAGAAGTGAAAGGAGATATCCCCGTTAGTAGCAACCGTATTTCTTACATAGGAGTATTTTTTTTACATTTGTTGAACCAAGGAATGTCCCTGTGCTCACCATATTTCCAAAACCCTTCATCATCATCATCAGCCTATCGCAGTCCACTGCTGGACATAGGCCTCTCCAAGTGCACGCCACTGAGATCGATTTTCGGCTTCTCGGCCAAAACCCTTCGCCATCGCATAATCTTGTCACTTAATCTTGTAACCAATGATCCTCTAGTTAACTCAAAACAAATATTACTGTCGATCTTGTCTATCTAGTAATCTTTCAGTTTTTTAATAGCTCTTACCTTAGTTGGGTTAAGTAGATGTACAAGTGTTTGCACTATGGCATGGTTTGTGGCGTTCTTGTGCGCATTCAGGGGGAAATTGCATTCGCCACTGCAGTAAAACGCTCCGTACCCATCTGGAGCTATGATCCAATCCTGTAACATATCCAACACATACCTACAACTTATAAGAACTTTTAAATATGAAACACTGAAAATCACAAATATGAATCATTGAACTATGATTTCTTATCCTATTGCAAGGAGTGATGAAATTATAAAAAAAAACTACCAACATTTTCTAGAAATAAAAAATAAAATAAGTACCTCAATAAAAAAAAACAAGTGAAAACATACCTGCCATTCCAAATCCTTAAAACTAACGTAAAGAGTTTGTATCTCACAGCTTCTCGTCGTCCAGTGCGACGTATCTGAAACGGACATAAAACATTAGGATATAGGTAAATATATTATCTTTGTAGGTATTTCTCAATTATATTTTTAAACATATGAGTAACAATAGTCCAGCGATAGTCACTCACGATAAGACGGATAACGGAACCAAATGTACGCATCATTCGCATCAGATTAGTTTAATATGCGTACCTATTCCTAATATTAGTCATCAGTTCCGCGTAACTGTAAGTGCTTGTTATCTATGGTCACGTAGCCAACATGACGCGAGGAAAATTAACGGGAAAACTAGGATTTCGTAAATTCATAAAGATTCATGAAACTACAGAATTAATACGTGTTCTTTTATCTATTTCATGTTCTTGCTCATAAATCAAGTTTTATTGAAATCAAATTATAATCAAATAATTGATAGATCACTGAACACTAGACCAGACTCCGATCATCAAAGCTACAGCAAGGCTTTATTCAATAGTTAACCCGGATATTTTCATCTTTTACTATGTCGTGTACCTGTGGGCACGGCAATGCCGCGCCCAGGCGAGCCAAGAAAAGCGCAAAGACACTACATTTTCTCAAAGCAAAGTATGTATTACCTCCATAAATCTATTCTCCGAAATCAATTAAAATAAGTACAGGACTTTAACTGTTACAATTAAACTGCCTCATAATTTAAAACACCGCCATCGGGGCACAAAAATTCAAATGGGATAGGTATCGTAAAGTTTTAACTTGTAAGCGAGTTAAGAAAAGATCGTAAACGGTTAATGTGATTTAAACAGAATTAAAGCTAACCTGTGAGTGGATTCCTGAGATAGTTCTCAGAATATCCGTGTGAGCGCCAGCGCCTCGCTTCTCGTTTTCGCCGCGCGCCTGCGTCTGCGCCCCCGAGCTTGGGACCGTTCTTGAAAAATGCCACTAAAAATGGCTGCTTTCCCTCCACAATAACCCCTCGAGGTTCTTCCAAACCTATCTCTTCAGGCTTCACGTGACGTTCTGGAGATAATGATAATAAGTAAGCACTCAGTATTTCATTTCATGCCACTCAATTAACCATCATAAAATTGTTATAATCAGATAATAATACAACAAGCTTTGAACTGATGGAATTCTGAACCATTTCGTTTGTTTTGTTTATTAGAATTTACAAAAGTTTACTCACTTTAGGGTTAACCAACTTAAAAACAAACATACTACTTATAAAACTTGTGAATCGAGTTTTACTTTCCCGCAACAAATATGACTTGAAGTCGTGGCTTCCCGATGGGCCTTAGGCTTAGTAATTTGTTGGTTTCCTGAATAATCTGAACCTACAATTAATATGTTCTTGGATATAACTGACTAATAGCGAAAGTTTTTATTTATTACCCAACCAGCTGCTCGAAGACGTGCATCATGGGTTTTCGGTAAATGGCGTCTTTGCAACATTACATAACATTTTGGCAAAAAGGGGCTTTATCGATTACTAATAACTAATAACTATTTAAAAAGCGCGATAGGCAAATTATTACCAGGCTGTGAGTGAGGATGTAGCGTGATGAAAAATCCTCTGTTATCAGCGGGTGAAGAGAGCCACGCCCCCAATGCGTTCGTGACGTTCAATTCCAACCAACCCTCGGCGCCTGCGCTTGTGTTCACTGCCGCTACTTTCTCCATTTGCAAGCTCCTGAAAGCCAAAAAAAGGATTTTTATAGATACGAATGAGGGTACAAGCTACATAAAACTTTATAGCATCTTGGCGCCGCCACACCGCTTCTTCATTTCTTAAAATTTTAAACTGGTTTTATAATTTTAACAAAAGGTGTATTGAGAAAATTAAAGGAATTCTTTTACTTTTAAGTAAGGTGGTATTCATAGCCAAATAAGCCAAACAATAGACCTAAAGTACCGTAAAAATACTTCTGCACAAAGTACGGTTAGGATCAGCAACATTGTTGCTGAGCAACATTGTTGCTGATCAACACAATATTGCTGGAAACAAGTACTTTCCCTATTATTATTTACTCTGCAACGCACAGTATTGTCAGCAACATATTGCCAGCAACTCAGCAACATGTTGATGCAACTTTGTTTAGAAACGAAAGTTTATCACGAATACAGGGTTTTAGACTTACCCCATGTTGTCGACACTAATGACTCTGTGTGCGACCACAGTATAGAGGGCGGTGGGGTCTTCTGTGTGCGTGGGCGCTTGGTGAAGACGCAGCTCAGCCGTCATCAGCGCAGACGCGTCGCCCGGCGCGCCTGTCACCTCGAACCAGACGTGTCGCCCGTGGCCGTGGCGAAGTGCACCCAGGTGGTGTCCTGAAAGGATATAATGAAGAATTATTACGAGTTTTCGTTTGAACAATTTGTTTAACTTTAAAGAACTTTAGTTTACGACATAATTGGGTAAAGGCTCTGGAGATGATGATAAAATGAAATCGCTCCTCGGAGGAATTTTATTTATGAAAGATTCGCCTCCCAAGCTCCGTTCTCTTTGGTGTTATGAGCACTGAGATATTAGGTAGGTACACTTTTTACTACGTAATTTTTTACGGAACCATCCATGCCCGATCACAAAACTATCTAATAGGACATATATACCTGTCTACTTAATTATAGACTAGACATTGTGACATGCGCATGTCGCGTGTCTTAGTAGTAAGTAGCTTAATTTAGGAAATCCTAACTTAATATTATAAATGTGAAAGTAACTCTGTCTGTCTGTCTTTCTGTCTGTCTGTCTGTCTTTCTGTCTGTCTGTCTGTCTTTTCTTCACGCCTATACTACTGAACCGATTTGTGTGAAATTTGGTACAGACATAGTTTGGAACTTGAGAAAGGACATAGGATAGTTTTTATTACAAAAAAATATAAAAATAAAAATAAAATGTATTTCGGACATATAGCGCCATCTATTGGTCAAACCAAAAATCACTATTCCACGCGAACGAAGTCGCGGGCAAAAGCTAGTATAAAATAATGAGGACAATTTGATTGTTTTTGAACGTAATTATTACGTCCCCTGCTACGAGACGCTACGGCTGGCTACGAAATATGATAACTATGTTATACAACAACTATTAAAACTATGTTAAACAACTTGTGGAAATTTACAGCCTTTTTTTATTTATCTCCGAATCTAGATAAGTAGATTAGATTAGATACCTAGTATTGAACTATACATAGGTAGATATAACATTCATATAGTGAAAACAGAAAAAGTATAAATAGGTAAATCATTTCCTTTCGCAAATCGATAAGTGATACCTACTTGTATTTATTAATAGGCTGTAATTTCCTCTTTATAAATTGTCATTAAGAAGTGTGCATGGCATATGGAAGCAAAAGTTAAAAATATAATTATATGCATCCACACCTAAACTGACGTAACGACGTAAAAATATATTTTTCTATTAAATAATTACTATTTAAAAAGGATTGTGACCAGGTGTTCCAATATTCCGGTTGTAATTTGACTCCAACTACAGGTGTATGTAATAAATTTATAAGAAATATTAACTTTATTAACGTTAAAACGTAGCATTATGTATAATGCATAAGCCATTATGAAATTATGATTATTCATGAGATTTAAACAAATACAGTCAAATGAACATCAAAGAATCTGGTGGCGTCGTAGAAAATATCGGCATAATATTATTAGAACTGTCTTCAATAATATTACGAATATTTCCGTTGGAGGTAGGAACGCAGTAAGAAGAATTTTCACCAACTTATAGTTTACTAACTGTGTGGTTATTTTTATAGTGAAATGGCTTAATGGTGCATCTCATCTAGTAAAAGTATAGTAGGCAAGTCAACTGCTCGTGTGGAAATACCGATAGTATCATAGATTTACAATTGTGCAATTACTGCATTGCACCTGTCAATGATTTCGAGAAAGATTGACAAGGATACAGTCGTTACTAATATATAAGGATTTTTAGACAAAAACTATTAATGCGTGAATATAGAGTAATATAATAAGGAGGAAACTTTTTTTAGTTTTTACCCTAAATGCTCTGACACTATTGAACAGATTTTTTTTTTTCACTAATGGAAAGCTACATTATTCGGTACGGGAAGTTTTCCCCGGTTGCGAGTGAAACCGCGGGAAATAAATACTCTATAGATAAACTTACTGCAAAGATCTAAATTGTATTTACATAATGAGTAGATAAACTTATGTAACTTAAAACAATATTGTTTATGTACGAGCCATTCATTATTTTCCTTGAATAGATAGCACTGCATTGCATTCCAGAAAGAACCGGTAGCCAGCAGACACGTATATTATGTTACAACTTACAATATTATATTCTCACATCAATCGTCGTGTTCTCTCATGGCTTTTTAGTAGAAACCTCACCCGTCCTACTCGGAAAATTAACATTTCCCATATTATTGAAAGTTAAAAACAATAAATAGTCTTTAACGGACCATTAAACTTTTTTTATGTATTAAATATATATTACACATATCATTTAAATACATCTATTTATCTCGTTTAGCTGTGTCTCTAAACCCTGTAAGTAACTAGTACGTACCTACCTACATACCGATATTGCGACTTTTTTGAAAATTATGATTAGGTAAACGAACCTAAAAACTGCTTGAATTTCCATAAATGTACCTAAGTAATAGATAAATACCCATATTTTCACGAGTTATTTGTAAAATGAATAAACAACGTAGTTTTGTGTTCCAGAGCCGACGCCGATCAAATCACACTCCAGACAATTAAATTGTCAATACCACAGTACCAAGAATGTTTAAAAAATTGATGACTCAACAATTTTGTCTACTAATCTTTTACCTGAACCTCCAGGTAGTTTGTATGGAATGTTCTTGTATCCTTCTCTAAAACAAAAGGTTTACGGAGGACATAAAAGGGCCAACATTCACAGCATGTGTCATTAAGTTAAAACAATTTATTTCACCGGCACTGTCTCGTTAAGCGATTAAACGAACTATAGTTATTTGATGGCTGCGTATCCTCTGCACTCAAGAGAACGAAACTATGTTCAACAGGAGAAAATTATAATTCTAAGTCATAAGTTACACCTAAATTAAAAACAACTTTCGTGAGAAAAATAGGCATATAAGTAGGTAAACACAACGGGATTTTAATTATTCATCGTATTCCAACACGACAGCCAAAATATGCTCCATTATCATCCAGTACAAATGAAGTTGAGCAAATAACAAAAAACTACTAAATATTAGCTAATTTAACTCACTCTTGCTCTGAAAGGTCATGATGAGGTCGCTCTCGTCGATGGCATGTTGCTCATCACCACTGAGAGCCATCTCGGAGCTGCGAGTAGGACGGGCCTGCTCGTGTTCCTCAGCCAGTTGCTTGTATACGTCCAACAAGAAACTGGGCGCCGAACGGTCCAGTGGAGGCGCTCCAGCTCGCCGTGGTCGCTCTCCGAGACCTAAAAGCTCCAGGATTTCATGTTCAACAACCATCCGTTCGTGTCGTGTCATCGAGTGATGAATAACAGTCTGATCAACGCCATTATCGATGTACAATCCAGAGAGAGTGGCCTCAATGGCAACAGTAAACAAAATGAAACACGCGCACAAATATGCCGTCTTCTGGCCAGCCATGTTCGCTGTCGGAGCGCTCACTCGACTGGCGAGAA
Organism: Helicoverpa assulta; assembly: GCA_963856015.1. Lineage (NCBI taxonomy): Eukaryota > Metazoa > Arthropoda > Insecta > Lepidoptera > Noctuidae > Helicoverpa > Helicoverpa assulta. Next base: position 6,804,583 of record CAWLCW010000008.1, read on the forward strand.
CTGAGCGCAGAGGCGCGCGGCGAGCCCAGCCGGTGAACCTGCCCACTCAAGGTAGGCCGCCGCCGCCGGCGCCGCACTTGCCACATTCCTCCCCGCCTTCGCCTTACACACATCGTCCGTTTTAATAACGTAAACACTAAACATTGAGCCGGACACGTCCAGCCAGCCTGCCTGCATATATGTATAAGTTCATACTCCGCACCGAAGTACGATGCAAACAAGAACACGGTAAGGTATTATACAACGATTTGCATAGATAATACCTCTTAGGGACCCACAAGAACTAAATAGTGTCTAAAATTTTCCATGGTTTCAAAGAGTGGGTCCTACGGAAAAGAGCTGACGAGAATTTCTGAAGATGCTTTTTACCACGCTGTTTAAACGGGTTATGTTTTATTAGACTGTTCGTCATCACATTCACAGGCGGGTAGGTACCAATTTGACCACCATCATAATAAGGGCATGATTTTCTTAGTTGATCTATATTTTTTTGCTCCACTAATTCCTTCGTAACAGCTTAACCTACTCGATTAAAAGGGTGGTGTGCCACATTCCACCAAAGATCTATTTTTAATTTAAAGTTTTCCTGTTGTTTAGTAAATTAGTAGGTACCTAGTTATTCTTAGGACTACCTGCTTACGTAGGTTTGCGTATTTAGGTAACTGCTATCAGACAAATTACAGAATACTAAAAAAAATACCTACTAATTAATAGATACTTAAACATCTTTGTCTTGATAGACAATAAGTATCTTGCAACATTACCTACAATACCTACCAATCCCACATGGAATTGGCCCAATTAAGTATTATTGAATAAAGGACACCTCATAGCTATTTGTCTGCTGTACCCAGTAGCTACCTCTGTGATGAAATGAGTAGACAGACATACATTTACTTGACAAAAATATTCCGTAAATTTTGGTGGCATTTGCAACCTGCCACCGGGGCCAAGCCTGCCTGTGTGCGGCGCACACAGACGCCAGGAAATAATGGTCGCTCTTATCTGCCCTGACGAAGAAGTGATGGCGTCCACGGCCAGTTTCGGCCACGGCGGCTGTTCTCATTTAAGGAGATCAGCCAGCTGCGCAGGACATATTACAGTGCACGAGCATTTGCGCAGACACAGGTGCACTCCCTATTCCTTCACCCTCATAACCCGATGGGACGGCAATCCGACACGACCGGAAAGAGATCAGGCGCAGGACCGACATTTACGTGCTCTCCGATGCACGGGTGAATCAATCACCAACTTCCAGACTACAGGCTGCTTTGGGAAAGTTTAAGAAAACCCACAAAGCGATTTCGGCCCGACCCGGGAATCGAACCCGAGACCTCAAGCACAGCAGCCGCGCTTGCAACCACTACACCAACGAGGCAGTCAATCAGGAAAGAAGTATAGGTAATAGTAATGGTTATAACGCCACAAATAAAGTGCCTATAAAAACCATTACCAAAAAAATAACATTTGATTTTCAGCAATACTCTGCAAAATGTTATAAAAATTATATTACATTTTCAATTATTTTGGTACAAATTAACATAAAGATTCGATTAACACATTTATTTTTAAGAATTAAAATCCCAGCGTCAGAGACATATTTGAACTTTAAATTTATATCCTAAACGGTAATTCTCGGTAAATATAGTAGTTCGTCAACTTAATTTTACTCATTTAGATTTTTCTATTTTCTTTTCTGTCATTCACGCCGTCATGAGTAATCAAACAACGCGTCTTTTATTGAAATTGATACACACGTTCAGTCTAAATTTTAGACCAATGTGTGGGTTTGTAACCAACATAAATACATAATACCCATGGGCTGATAAAGATATTACCCTCCCCTGCACTGCGTATTCGGGAAAAAAATAGGCGCTTCATAGGTTTCGCCTAGACGCTTCGGGGGCTCGGCTCGGCCCTGCGTAAGCAGTAGATGTCTTTAGAGGCTGAAACTCTTCATCTAAAGACCATTAATTGGTATAATGTTGCGAAAGTAAAATAAAAGAGAAGGATTAGCTTAAGAATTATTTTTATTATGAAACTTATTTTAATACTTACTTACTAATACTTATTACATAATCTTATAAAAGTACTAATTTCGTAGAAAGTTACAAAACCAAAAAGAAGTACAATAATTATAATTGGAACACATTTTGCTGTATGACCTATATATTATGTAGTTACATAACATACAAACTTTTGTATTTATCATACAAAAGTTGTTGTTGTTTTTACAACAAATAAAACCAGTCAAAAGTTCTAGAAAGTTATTCTAAAAAGGATGTCTATGATTTGGATACCATATTGGACAAGTTCTATGATATTTTGCACAGCAGCGATGCAACATCAGCACGCTGAAACATACTATAACGCTAACCACATCAACCAGGATTTCACCATTTGTTATTGGTAAGCTTAGCCCCATGTAATGTTAATTAAACACAATGTAATTTAAAACTAAAAAAAAAAAATATTTTTACACCTAGCTAGTCAATTAGAATACCTCACAATGAACAGCTATGATTAACATGTGTACTGTAATCAACTGCATAAAATTAAAATTAATATTGTACAAATTAACATGAGAATTGGCTGACACTACTTTACATACTTTTCCATGAATTTCTTATGGAATTCTGATCTTAAAGAATCATTTATGAATGTGTTGCCTTTCTTCTCAGGCTCTGATCGAGCACAGTTTTTAAACACTACATCATCATCCCATCGCCTTTTTACCTGTAATGAAAAAATTATTGAAATTATCAATTAATTTAATTTTCTTTGTTTATCATTAAAGTCTCAATGTGTGTTACACAGATTAAGATGAACTATTATTATCTCAAGACAATAAAAACCACTCGCCTTTAAATCATTTTTTTGTCCTGCTGATGAATAATTCAGTAAGGGATTTCCAGACAGAATATTCTCCATACGAATTCTTTCTTCCTCCTGCTTTCTTTCAGCCTCCTAAAATGAATAAATTTATAATTAATAAACAACAACAACCTTACAGAAAAAAAGATCTTGGCAGGGGCACTGCCGTGCCCCCAGATTATATCACTAAGCTTTTGGCAAATGTGCAGTATTATTAGCATCTAGTTATATAAAGACAAACCTTCTTCGCTTGTTCAATAGCTCTTTCCTTTTTAATTTTATTCAACTCTGCTAGCAATGCTGCAGTGTCATCATCAGAGTCGTCTGAGTCTGACGAGTCTCCTTCCAATGGATCATCAGCATCCAAGCTGGCTGCAGGCACTTGGTCAATTTTAGGTCTCTTAGTTAGAGGTTCAGTAGTTCTTCTTGTGCTTGAGCTTTTGCCTTCCTTCTCCCTATCGTCTAACTCTTTACGGAAATCCCTTGAACGTAATTCATCAGTGGTGCCCTGTCCTTGCTCCCTGGGAGAAATGAAAGCTTTGTTAATCAAAAATACTTAATAGAACAACTAATTACTAAATAAATCATTATCAGGTATTACAATTTTATAGATTTTTTTATTAGTCTTAAGAGGGTGTATGTTAACCGCGTGCCATTTGGCCTAAAATGGTACTTTTCAAACCACTGTTTCTCATAAACCACTTATCCTATAACTCTGTTAATTTTTAACATCATCCTCCGAGCCTTTTTCCCAATCCTGTTGGGGTCGGCTTCCAGTCTAACCGGATTCAGCTGAGTACCAGTGCTTTACAAGAAGCGACTGCCTATCTGACCTCCTCAACCCAGTTCCCCGGGCAACCCGATACCCCTTGGTTAGACTGGTGTCAGACTTACTGGCTTCTGACTACCCGTAACGACTGTCAAGGATGTTCAATGACAGCCGGGACCTACAGTTTAACGTGCCATCCGAAACACAGTCAATGGTGTCTAAGATATACTTAGAAAGTACATACAAACTTAGAAAAGTTGCATTGGTACTTGCCTGACCTGGGATCGAACCTGCACCCTCATACTTGAGAGGTTGGTCCTTTACCCACTAGGCCACCACAACTTCATTTAATTGTGTTGTTAATTTTTAACAACACAAGGTAATTTCACTGTCTATAAAGTTAATTGAACATAAATTTCGATTTGTGTAGTTTAAATACTTAAAACCCCTTTAACGTAACAGATGTTTTATAAAATTCCCGTTCATCATCTATTTTGAAGCTTAAATTCATGTGAAGAGTGGCCAATCTAATCATATTTTTTTTACTCTTAGACAAAATTCTTATGCCTATAGTTAATTTAAAACATTTTTTGATTTAGGTCCCTATCTTTCAGAAAAAAATATTTTAACAATGTGAAATATTGTGAATTTCAAATGCTTTTTTCACCTACCTATCTTACTTAATTTAATATAACAATTATTTACTATAGTAATATAACTCTTTCTTTGAAACATAAAGGACAATGGGCGAAATGTTTGAATGTTGGTCTACTCCCCCTCTAGTAATGAGTCATACATCATTAGAAAGCTCTTTTTAAGCGTTACATTTTGTACTAACATACTACATACCAATTCTTAGTACTTTAGATGTTAGAACATGTGTAAGGTTTTTTATCGATAGTTAGTTTCAAGTTCTTAGATTCCTTCTCTAGTAATGAAAGAAATGCCTTTTAAATAGAACAAGAAGAAGTAAGAATGTGGAAAGGCCTTTTAAATAGAACATTTCGTACTAAGATACCTCTAACAAATTGTCAGTACTTTAGAAGCTACAGCAGATTTTAGACATAGTTATTATTTCACTAAACATGTTCTAACTCCCTAAATACTAACAAAAGACAATCGCCGCCATACAAAAAAAAACTCTACATAACACAAGCTTTCTATTGATATATCACTTAATGCTAGAGGAGAGGTAGACCAAAACGCTCATTGTCCTTTTATATTATAATTTAAAGTCTCGTTTTTATTTTTTTATAAATTATTTAAAAAGTACTATAAAACGCTGCACGCGAGTCAACTCAATACAGACCGCCGCGAGGCTTCACAGAAAGAAGACGTGTCGCTCCGTAGCATCGCGTAGGGTGAATGACCTCTGCCGTGGATACCGAAAATAGAGTATATTTCAAGCGCGACCGACAAATCTTAATACATACATTACTATTTTTATTTAAAGCTCAATTTTGAAGCATATTTTTTTATCGATTGAGTTGAAATTTTGTTTGAACATTCAGTTTGGATGACAATGTATGATTCTATATCCAATATGGCGGTATACCCAAGATGGAGAAAAAATTGTTTTTAATGCATTCCTACGATATGGGTATCAAATAAAAGGGCTTGCTATGAATAACTCGAAAAAAATGTGACGTGAGTCTTAATGCAATATGGCGGACTCCTTAGGCTAGAAATCATTTTTTGCAGATGTATGTTACCAATCGATTGTATTTATATGTTCATTTTAGAAGTACGGTCATAGGTTCATTCTTAACAGTAGGATTTATGAAACAACATAGTGAACTCCAAAATCAGTCTGTTAAAGTTGAATATAATATATACCTGTATTTGAGCTTAGTGTGTCCAGGTAGATCTCGACTGGAGTATTGACGAGATATTGCGCTCAGGTCTTTTTCACCACGACCCGTCCCTCCCCTCGCTGGGTCGAAAGTAGGCCTTGCGGCTGTTGTCATATTCACAGATTTATCTAAAACCAAAACACATTCAGCTTAAACAGTCATGTTATTATATAGCTAAATTTAAAGATGAATGAAAGTTTCATGCGTCTCGATTTAACGAGAAGGCAACATGCTATTGTAATGCATCAAGCGCCACCGAATAACATACAACTATAATAGCAAAAACTTTATATCGTACCTTCGAAATTTAAATTGGTCAATTACTGAAAAAGTGAGAGAATTGCAAAATTGATCACAATATTCACTCACAAACTCACAATCACAATATTCCTCAAAATGGCATGAAAATATTAAGACGGATCACGGACGGGACAGGAAATTATAATTTGACAGTGACAGTTTTATTAGTTTGACAACATTAACGACATTACAGGAACGAAGGACCTAAGGAACCAGCACTCAGGAATCAACCACCTCCGCTCCGACGCGAACCAACATCCTTGACAACGATCGATTTCTCAAAAAAACATTTAAAAAATCCTGAACTACAAAGACTGTTTACAGTGCGTGCTGAATTTCAATCTAATGTGAGGTTTTCTTTCTGAGAACAAAAAAAATAGTTTCCTAGAAAACGATACATGGCATTGTTGCTTACGACGTTTCTGGGCTTTTGCAAAAATGCTAAGACCAAAAAAAATAATTTCGCCAAGCCCTTTAAAATTTGTGGCATGATTCAATAATAAAGTCACAGATTTCTGTGCAAATTGATTTCAAAATCTCTTGGAACATTCGTCTTATGAATCTGAGTGACTTCTTTTCCCATTTTTACTTTCTATTTTTTAAATACACGTACAGACTAAGATCAGCGCTAGCTACATCTAGCCAGCAGCTAGGACAAGAAAAAATAAAAAAAAACCTTCATTCGTTCAAGAAAAATATTTATCTGCAGTGGTAGGTAACTGGTAACACCACGTACGATTTTGCTTCTGCTTGTCCAATGCATAGCGCCAGGACAAGAAATAAAATAACAATTATCCCCAAAAGAATTGTGTACTTGTGCCGTGCTCCTTAAAATAATTGATATCTATCAAAAATACAAGGTAGGTGTATCAACATAACCATAATTGATCAAATCATTATTGCAAAACTGAAACCAACCTCTCGACGAGGCGCGTCAAACAAACCATATTGCGAGACGCCATTTTGTACCTACTCATGTGCTCATTTTAAATTTTCCTTCATCACTTTCACTCAAGTTACATAAATAAGGTATATGTGCACCGCTGTAATTTGTAATCTGAATAGCGGCGTAAACTACTTGTGGAAAGTAAGAATACGACCAATTGGTAAAATCATTGAAGTTCATCTCGGTTTTGTATCTTTTCCCGGCAAAGCCTGATAAAATTCAAGTAACTTGAAGCTTTTGCACTTGATAAATGTTCTAGAATATTCAGAAAGGCTAGCAATTATTACAGTATAAGTAATACAATTATAACTGCTTCAGTTTTTACTTTTTACAAAATATTATAAATTGTCTACAAATTATTGTTAACGGCGTCAGCTACTACTGTTTTTACCGTTTTCTACTACCTACTTAATGCTCATAGGAACAACGAAATGATATCGATAATAATTTAAGCACTAGACGTACATGAAGACAACTCCGGTTCCTTTTACATAACAACAGGCAATTTTCTGTGTCAACAGTTAATTTCTAGGAAACAAGGTTTCGCATCATAATCTGGATAACACAGCAGACCACAACATGCTTATGACAGTCGAAAACTTAGGGATTCTGGGCCTAACTAGTACATGAGATGTCATTATTGTACTTACATAAAATATTGTTAGACCAACCACTTTTATTGGTTACTAGCCGTTTCCACCCGCGTCCCGCGGGAACTCCGAACTACTACCTATACCATGATTAATTATAGTCTAAGTTACCTGGGAAGAGTGAAGTTTTTCAAATGAAGAATTTTTAAATACTCTCAATAGTTTCCTTACCTTTACGGTACAAACAATCGAATCCTTTCTCGTATAGATTATAAAAAGATTTTATTATATTTTTCGTACTTTAATTTCAGCATGGCAGAAGATTTAGATGTGGAAGCGATGTTGGAGGCGCCTTATAATAAATCGGTAAGTTTACATTTTTATTGTTCATCCTATCTTGTTAGTCAATTATACAGCTCATGTCAATATCTAGGTGACTTCTTATTAAATGTTCAGTAACAATTAATGAAATCCTTTTACTGACATTGTTGAGTTTCTAATGTAAATTTAAATCTCCAATGCACTGTGCAGAAAACTTTAGCAAATTGATTGTTCCCAGTACCTAATCATTTGATTTATAAAATATTGTGTAATATTACTCACCAATTTTACTTCAATTTATAATGATGTGTAAATACCATGTTACATGCTATTCATTTTTCTTATAATGTGTATTAAGTTATATAATGTAAAAAAGTTGTATTGTAAAAACGAGCAAGTATAAGTCACTTTAGGCTTGTCTCTGTTTAAAGATGTTATAAACTATATTTTTGGGAGATTTGAATCTCTGTAGTTCAGAACTAGTTAATTGCATCTTTGAACAGCATCTGGTAAGAATAATAAAGCAAAATTACATTTGAGAATCATTTCTTGTATTTATAGAACTTTGTGGTAATAGTCGAGCATACTTCACCGACCTGAACAGACAGAGAGGTATCCACTACTATACTTACCTAATTTTTTATTATTTGCAAATTCAACACATCCTAACATTTTGAATTGAATCACTTTAAATTACAAAGTCAAAAATAAGATATCCATAGAGCGTAATTTTTAAAAAAGACCATGAGCTGATGGGTCGTAAATCTTTTGCAGAAGTATCCCTGTGTGATGTTAGCGCTGTGTGCATCCTTTGTCAGTGGTTTTAAGAACGGTAAGTGTAGAAAGGGCAGCGAGACTACCATGACATGGATGAACATTGGCTGGTTAATATACCAGCTGTCAACAGTAGCCTAGGCAAAGTAAAAACCATTAGCATTTGTGTTGTTTCATCAGTGACATTTTAACCAAAATGTCATTGTTGAAATACTGCAAATGTTCTCCATGTTGATGTTATGAAATAACTAATGCAATTTTTATTTATTCACTCGGCGTGTGTTGCTGTGGCGCTGCTTCTACCTTGTGCTTTGTGTGACAGGATAACACTTCCTCTTCAAAGCATCGATCGGACAAGTATTCTGATAAGCACAAAGACAGAGAACGCGACGGGAGCCGAAGGTAAGACAACATTATTTCGTACAGTAAATATTGATAGATTTCAATTTTTAGCTGTTCTAGAAAATAATTGCAAATGACTCAATATGACTCTGTAGTCGATTAGGACCTTATGTACTTATACTATTCTTAGCACAAGTATCATAATAAATTGTTGATAAACATTGTATTTTGACAAAATGTAATTACTACTATTACAGAGAACCCTATTGCACTAATTGAATTATTTTCGCTCAAAATCGCATTGTTTTTGTAAATATATTTTAATAAATATTATGTACATTTTAAAATCTTCACTTAGATTATACATAGTTATTAGCTGTAATTTTTTATATATCCTTCTTATCATTGTACATTTATTTCTAGACGTAGCCGATCACGAGACAGGAGAAGATCAAAAGATCGAGACCTACGTCGGTCTAAAGATAGAGATGACAGAAAAGATAAAGATCGTGAAAGGGACAAAGACCGGAAGGAACGGGATCGGGACCGCGACCGTGATCGTGATCGCGGTGGTGAGCGGGAACGTGATCGTGATCGTGGTGATCGCGACCGTGACCGTGGCGATCGCGACCGGGAGCGCGACCGCGGAGAGCGCGAGCGGGATCGGGACAAGGATAACAACAAAGATAGGGATCGAACTCATAATAGGGATAAAGATCGCGATAAGGACAAAGAACGAGAGCGCGACAAAGATAAACGAAGGAGTAGGGATAAAGAACGTAGTCGGGAACGTGATCGAAGCAGTCGCGATCGCACCTCCAACAGCAAAAGAGAAAAGACTATTGAAAGAGACCCTGCCAAAGAATACCGATCAAAGTCTAGAGGTCTCGAGCCTAAGTTAGATGACTTGCCTCCAGAAGAAAGGGATCTTCGCACCGTTTTTTGTATGCAGTTGTCACAGAGGATTCGAGCTAAAGATCTTGAAGAATTTTTCTCATCAGTAGGCAAAGTGAGAGATGTAAGGTTAATCACTTGCAACAAAACCAGAAGATTTAAAGGCATAGCTTATATTGAATTCAAGGATGCGGAATCAGTACCTTTGGTAAGCAAATCTTAATGAAGTACAGGTTCTTTTTTTATTTAATTAACTATTTGCTGATTAAAATCATTTTATTTACAGGCCCTTGGTTTGACTGGACAAAAATTGCTTGGAGTTCCTATCATAGTACAACATACACAAGCAGAAAAGAACAGGGTAGGCAATACATTGCCGAATTTAGCACCAAAGACCAGTAACGGACCGACAAGACTATATGTTGGTTCATTGCATTTTAACATTACAGAAGACATGCTCCGCGGCATATTCGAACCTTTCGGAAAAATTGATCATATTCAACTTATGACTGACCCTGAAACAGGCAAAAGCAAAGGCTATGGATTTCTTACGGTAAGTTTAGTCTTACGCTAGTCCATTCCAATAAGCTTGATAGTTCAGAAGATTATATAATTATTAAATTCTCAACATTGACCTTTCAGTTCCATCATGCTGCTGATGCGAAGAAAGCTATGGAACAATTAAATGGTTTTGAATTAGCTGGACGACCTATGAAAGTCGGTAATGTGACGGAACGGACTGACGGCGGTTCAAGTACTAGATTCGATGCCGATGAGTTGGACCGTGCTGGTATTGACCTAGGTGCAACAGGACGCTTACAGCTAATGTTCAAACTCGCAGAAGGCACTGGATTACAGGTATAAACTAGATCATTTTATGTTATATAAGCTGTTTCCCAAGCGGTTTCACCCGTGTCTGAGGGGAGCTCTCCCTGAACCTATATACATATATAGCCTATAGCCAACAATATAGTGACAAAAGAAATATTTTTGTCCTTTCAGATTTTGAATCTGCTATAACTTACAATTAAGCTTACATAATGTGCATTATTATAACTATGTTTCACATAATAGTAAAAAAATTATAATTGACTTTCATTTCAGATACCTCCTGCTGCAGCATCAGTGTTAATGGGTGCGGGTTCCGCAATGGTAACTCCGCAACCACAAGTGGCGCCACCAATAGCTACCCAATGTTTTATGCTCAATAACATGTTTGATCCGGCCTCGTAAGTGTCTCCTATTATATTTGTAAATACATATTTATCATTTCAATATCTTGAGAAGAGTGATAATAAATGATTTTTTTTTTTTTTTTCAGAGAAACAAATCCTACCTGGGATATTGAAATTAGGGACGATGTTATCAGTGAATGTAATAAGCATGGTGGCGTGTTGCATGTGTATGTAGACAAAGCATCTCCACAAGGAAATGTGTACTGTAAATGTCCAACGATAGCGACAGCAGTTGCTTCGGTGAATACGTTGCACGGGCGGTGGTTCGCAGGCCGTGTCATTACAGCCGCGTACGTGCCGCTTGTCAACTACCACTCTCTATTTCCTGATGCTATGACAGCACTTACCTTGTTGTTGCCGTCCCGACAACGATAAACTACAGCAATAAGCATTTATTTTAATTTTGGTCGTGAGTGTATACTGATTATAATATCTAGTGATGACCTAATTCTATGCTAGATAATAAAGTTATTATTATTATATAAAGATTGAATGAGTTTAATTTATTTACTGCATTACTATTAATTACTAGCTCACTAACTACTTCCCGCACACAGTTAAAAGTACCTAGCCTATTATGTTACTCTGATGTATAAGCTACATATATAAATATTTCTATCAAAATCCAGAAGTACCTACGTGTAACAAACATGCAAAGTGAAGCAAAGACATTAAATTAAATCGTTTTCCGTAGCGCGTCACCCTTGAACTACTGCCGGGATAAAATATATCCTGTTATTCGGGAAGAGTAGCTTTCCAACATCTGTTCAGTAGTTTCGCAGCATTTAGAGTAGTACCTACAAACAAAAAAACCGCCAAGTGCGAGTCGGAATCGCACACGAAGGGTTCCGCACCATTATTGGTAAAAAATGAGCAAATGGGAGCCCCTCAAAATATTTATTGTATTCTAGACCTATTTGTTATAGAGGCAACAGAAATACATCATCTGTGAAAATTTCAACTCTAACTATCACGGTTTATGAGATACAGCCTGGTGACGGACGGACAGAGGAGCGAAAACAATAGGGTCCCGTTTTATCCTTTGGGTACGGAACCCTAAAAGTAGTTTCGTCATTATTAATAAATATTTACTAGAAAGAACCTACTCCGGCTTCGCACGGGATGCCTTTTTCATTTACTCGGTAATTACATATTCCGGATGGTGAAAAAAGGTAAAGCAATCTGTCCAGATTAGACCTGCTAGCTTTGGTTTGCTGAAGAAAGTAAACTATGCCTGTCAAATTAATTTTCAATACTTCTAATGGCGCATTACGAAACAGAGTAACAGTGATTATAAACAATCACCCATATACTTAAGAAATTAATAGTTACGATATAAGTATACAAACATGCACTTGGACATGTCTGTATATTGAAATACAATAGAAGTGATAGCAATAACTTTTTTATTATTACAACAGTTTAAACTGCTCGTATCCAATCAATTTCTAGCGTTGCTGGACCTTTTTGCTTTATTGGTTGATACACCCCACCATACATTTGTATTCCAATACTTGTAATCTGAGACAAGTCTAATACCTCATTGTTGGTTACTCTTTTACCTCTGTAGTAAGCCTTAAAATCGGAAAAATTGAGATTTCGGATTGCGAATTCGTCCTTTGGCGCCTGAAAAACCGTAATTAAATTAATATCTTCCACCTCTTTCAACATGAAACTATTCTTCAAATCTATTCAGGGGCCCGATTCTCCTAAGTTTGTGTCAAATCAATTATGTCAAAATCGAATAGAAATGGAATCGCAATATGATCGCAGTAGCAGTTTTAACCATATCGGGCATTCTGCTACTAATATAAGATCAATCGTATTCCAACGACATTCGATTGGTTTGCGATTGGTCTGCTTTTGGTGATTCTATTTGGTGGTCTATACGGTAGTTTGCGCTACAATCATATTGCAATCGTAAATCATTTGCAGACAAAATGATTCATTATTGAATGACAGAAAAGAATAAAAACGTTTATTTCAAAGAAAAAATAGCGGAATGCCACATACGCTTCAATCGTAATCGAGTCGGGATTGGATCTCAGTCGAATGTGAATCGTATGTCGCTTAAGTAAAATTAGGAGAATCGGGCCCAAGTAGTTTTGGAGCTTTTAGTGTTGAGGCAAAAAAAGTTTCCTCTTTATCCTAATACTAGTACCTACACTAGCGTGTCTATTTTATTTATACAATGTTAGCATTATAACAATAATTACCTGGAAATATTGTTCAAATGAGTAGTTAGGTTCGTCATTTAATCCTCTGTGCCGTAAAGTAACTTTGAAACCGTTAAACTGTCCTTGCCCTCTACACTTAATCTGAAGTTTAGTGTGGTCAGTGAGATTCCATGTCTGAATAGCTCTTATACCAGCAAATCCTGCACCGTTCAGTTGGGGATTTAGCAGAGCAAAGAATATAGCTCTCCTGAAGCCAATATTTTTGTGAATCACAAATATGGCCTTGGACATGCCTACATCGCGCACCGTATCAGACTGTTCTTGCCAAACGTCTACGTCATCGTTCTTTGTGAAATCAAACAGGTACACAGCGTCATCTTGTTGGCTAGTGCTGTAAATTAAAAAGAAAATAAATTAATTAAGTACATTTTATGCTTAGGTACCTACCTACCTATAAATGTGACTGTTTACTGCATTTAAAGAGAACTTATGTTTTTATTACTTAAGTAGGTAGGTACCTACTAACAAATACAACCAAATCATAAAGTCAAACAGATAGGTACCTACAGACTTAAGTAGGTAGGTACTATAAAGTCATAACTTTTCAATTCATACAACAAAGTATAAGTTCGAATAAGAAGTTTTAATTGGAAAAAAAGAATGCTATGCTAATTACAAAACTAGATAAACTACATCTCAGATCAAAGAAATTTCTTGAGAACTACCTACATATTAATAATTACTATTATAACAACAAACACATTGTTGGGTATAGAAAGTTTATTGTAATTAGAATAGAGACATGGTAATTAGTTACATAGGTAGTTCACAAACACACGTCGTACTTAACTAGATAGCCACGGTCGCGAGAGCTAACATAGCGTGCGAAATACATGGCGTCGTGCGCCGGACTGGCGGCTTAGCGAGCGTCCCCGCTCGTGAGAGTAGGCCCTCGCTCCCCGCACCCCTCTGCCGGCCGGCCACGTATTGGTCGGCTCGGTGTTCGTGCGATGGCCTTATATGGCCATGGACTCGACCACGAAAAGTAGGCGCGCGTTACACACTCCCCCTTTAGACCAGGGAGGGTCCCCCGACTGGTCGAACAACAGTAACGCGAGGCTCTAAGTCACATCACAAGGTAAGTAACATTATAAGTTAAACATTGCAAGGTAAGCAAGCCTATATAGCCTATAAGGTAAATAACAATACAAGTAGACTTAAAAGGTAAACAATACAAGATATGTAAACTTGAAAGGTAACCAATACAAGATATGTAAACTTAAAAGGTAAACAATACAAAATATGTAAACTTAAAAGGTAAACAATACAAGGTAAGTAAACTTATAAGGTAAACAACATTATAAGGTAAGTGGTATCACAATTTAAACAACATAATCAGTTAAGTCAGTATCAATACAAGGTAAAACCCTAAGGTAAGTAATAACTCAGCTGAACAACAACCTAAGGTAAGTGATATAGTTAGGTAACACCCTTCCGCGGTCTACCCCTACCACGCTTAGGCACCATCGGCTCAGGACACTCACCTTCCCTCGCATGATATGGGCGTAAGTCAGACACATGGTACTTACCAAAAACTTCCCCCGTCTTACTATGAGCTAGGAGGTAAGTGGTAGGACTCACCTTTTTAGATATAACGTAGGGTCCGTCCCGTTTCGGAGTGAACTTGGACGTGATACCCTTAGCAGTGCTGCTGAGGACATGAGTCTTCATCAACACCAAGTCACCTTCAAGAAACTTTACGGGCGAAGACCGAGTTTTATCAGCGTACGCTTTACGTACATCCTGATGACGTTCGAGGTTCTCCTTGGCTGTCGAGATGGTATCCGCGAGTTTCCGCAGGTAAGGTGTGATTTGTGGTACAAAGTTTTCAGTTTCGACCACAGTTCTCAGGTCAGCTTGAACTGTCAAAGGAGACCGCAGCTCACGACCGAAGGTAAGATAAGCAGGGGTGTGCTCGGTAGACCTGGTAACGGAACTATTAAAGGCAAACCGTACAAAAGGTAATACCTCGGGCCAATTCTGGTGACGACCTTCCACCAAGATGGCGAGCTGAGCCTTGAGGTCTCGATTCTTCCTCTCAACTGGATTTGCTTCAGGGTGGTAGAGAGGCACAAGGCTTTGCTTTATACCTAAAACAAACATAGCCTTCTGCATAACATCTGCCACGAACTGCACTCCGTTGTCTGAGATAATACGCCTAGGAAGACCAAACCTCATAAAGACTTCATTAACCAAAGTTTTGGCACACGCCTCTGCTGTAGCTTCAGTAAGAGCGAAAACCTCCACCCATTTACTAGTGGTATCCTCCACTATCAGGATCCATCTCTCACCTTGAGGACCTTTAGGCAACGGACCGAAGAGGTCGGTTGCAACAGTTTCAAACCTCTGAGCTGGAACTGGAGTTTGTAGCAGACCAGCAGGCTTGACATTCGACGGCTTGAATCGTTGACATTCGACGCACGTCTTCAAATAGTCAGTAACAAACCTTCTCATCCCGGGGAAATAGAACCTTTGCGAGATACGATGTAAAGTCCTATCAATTCCACCATGAGCGGCGGTGGGCGAGTCATGGCACTCGAACATGACTGTGCTCCGCAGGCTCTCCGGGACAACGAGCTGAGGCTCCTCCGAATCAGTATCCGGGACGTACCGATACAAAACACCTTGATTCAATAGGTAACCTCGCTCGGACCAACGAGTAACAGAAAGGTCATCCTTACCTTCCAAGTCCAGGATGATCTTGGCAACTTCAGCATCCGCTAACTGCGCTTCCCGAGTTGAGGTGGCATCCCAGCGTGGAACATCCACGACAACTGGGCAGATGTCACACTCAGATGCAGAACCGTCTTCCAACACGGGGCGGCTAAGCGTGTCGGCAATAACATTAACTTTACCTGGTCCATACCATACGACACGTAGATCAAAAGCTTGTAGCTTCATGGCCCAGCGAACTAACCTTCCACTAGGTGACTTGAGAGAAAAGAGCCACTTCAGGGGTTGGTGATCAGACATCACGTGGACCTGATGACCATCAATGTAACCGCGGAACCGTTCCACAGCCCAGACAACGGCGAGAGCCTCTCTCTCCGTGGTAGAATAATTCTGCTCGGCTGGCGTGAGCAGACGGCTGGCATACTCGATCGGATGTTCTTGATGCGGTGACTCCCCCTGGAGTAAGGCAGCGCCTAGGGCATAATTACTGGCGTCGGTTCGCAATATGAATGGCCTCGTGTAGTCAGCTTGCACTAGTATAGGTGCCGTAGTTAACAACTTCTTAAGAGTATCAAAAGCCTTACCTTGCTCTAGACTCCATTGCCACGCCTGTGATTTCTTAGTGAGGCGGGTCAGCGGCTCGGCCACCTTCGCAAACTCTGGTATGAACTTACGGAACCAGGAGCATGTTTGAAGGAAGGTGCGCAGCTGTTGGAGGCAGGTAGGTTCCCTCATACTAAGTACAGCATGTACCTTGTCTTCATCCGGTGATATACCTTCCTGGGAGATCACGTGACCTAAGTACTTAACCTTTTCTCTGGCGAATACACACTTGTCTCGATTCGCACGGAGATCTGAAAGGTGACGAGTATAGGACTCTGATATCACTAGGATGTCATCTAAATATGTCAGTACGGTGACGTCATTAAGCGACGACCCCGCACGGAACCGGTCAATAAGCCTCTGGAATGTAGCCGGTGCATTCTTGAGTCCAAAGGGCATACGTAAGAATCGGTACGTACCAAACGGCGTGACAAACGCGGTTTTATCCTTATCCTTGACCTTGCATTGCCAATAGCCACTCCGAAAATCACAGGTGCTCATCACACAACCTCTCTTAGTGGACTGCAGCAGCTCATCAATACGCGGCATAGGATACGCGTCTGTCTTAGTGACAGCGTTGAGTCTCCTGTAATCTACACAAAACCTATGCCCACCGTTAGACTTCGGTACCAAAACAGTAGGTGCAGACCAGGCAGACTCGCACTCCTCGATGACACCTTCTGCGAGCATCTTGTCCAGTTCTATTCGCATGACCTCCTTCTTCGCTGGCGTGACCCTGTATGGAGGCACGGCGATAGGAGGATGGTCACCGGTGTCGATATGATGCTCGGCAAATGGCGTTGGTTCCCCCACCTGATCAAAAATATCGGAATACTCACCCAATAAATTTTCAAGGTCAGAACGCTGATCCAAGGTCAATAATGTGCCCTCGTCCTCTCGCAGCAGGTTGACCGAAGCACATTCCACTGCCTCGCGTGAACTCTCTGTGAGCAGGGGGTGAATGACCTGAGGCCGATCAGCTGTGAACCACGTCATATTACTAAAATTTAAAACAATCTTAGACTGCCTAATAAAATCTATTCCCAAAAGGGTTTCGTTATTACATGCATCGGGGAACACAATAAATTCAATAGGTATACACAGTGACATACATTTTACATTCACACATGTAAACAAAACGGTACTATTTCTAATACTACCATCAGCCAGTTTCACCGACATGGTTTTTGAATCAAATGTATTACCCAATCGTAAAAGTAAGGCATACAGGGTCGAACCCGCGATACTACGTCGGGCCGCGGTATCAATAAGCGCTGAGCCACTGTGCCCTAAAATCTCAATATTTAAAATCGGTCGGCCTTGGCTGATAATAATATTATTCTTACTCTCACAGCTTACATTATAACACTCACTGAGTACCGTGTTAAGTGAGTAGAAAACATTTTGTTGTTGTGAAACTGAGTTATTAACAACATCAACATTACAAGTGGAAACATTTTTACACGACGGACAATTTGATCTAACAAACCCTTTCTCGCCACAACCATAACAGAATAAGTCTTTAGAGTCTCTTTTTGGGCAAGACTCACGCGTATGACCACGACACTTACAATACACGCAAAACGACTTTTTGTTTACACTATCACTCGCGGCACTAACACTCGGCGAAGTATTACGCTGGAGCTGCGACGACGACGGCTGTGCCCCCGCGCCGCTGGACAGCGCTGGCGGCTTCGACGCGCCCTTCCCCGCCGAATACGGCGTCTGCATCGGAGCAGCCGCGTGCTGAGCCCGCAAGCCGGCCGCGCTGGGTCGTGCTGGCGCTGCTCGTGCGAGCTGTGACTGCGTGTTATTGTTACTCGAACTTGACGACGTTGTCATCTCTTTTTCGGAGAGCGAATCTTCGACGGCTCTCGACTTTTCGATTAATTGATCGAGGTCCTCAATAGACTCGCGCGTTACGCGTTTACGAATGCGTTTGTTTAACAAACCGTAAACTATGTCGAGCTTGATTCGTTCGTCTAGACTGTAAGGTAACCTGCTCATATGTGCGCGGAGACGACCGACGAACGCCTCCGTCCGTTCTTCACTTTGTTCCGCGGCGAACATATCCCGGAATACCTTATGTGGCGGACGAGGAACACCAAACATCGCCCGCAGCTTGGCAAGGGCGTCATCCCACGACGTAAGCGATGCCTTGACGCCGCGGAACCACACAGCTGCCTCGCCATGTAGAAGCATCGGGAGACCACGGAGTGCCAGGTCATCGGGGACAGATGCACACTCTTTGTAGATTTCCACGGAGTCGATAAACGCTTCTACGACTTCTGGATCTCTGCTATGCCCGTCGAAGCGTGCCGTACACTTGGACATGTTGCCGGTCTTGCATGTCGACGAGGGCGTCGGTGAGGGTCGCGCTGATCCTATCGCGTGCGATGCCATGAGGGATTCGACGAGCTGCCGGTTCGCTTCCGCCTGAGATTTCGCGAAGGCGGTAAGGAACGAGGCCAACTGGTCCCCAGACATGAGCGTTGGCGACGGTCTCGGTGCTTCTTCATCCGAGCTGGATTGCGCGTCCTCCACATTAGCGTCGGTACGTACTTTGCGTGGCGGCATTTTCAGCGACGCAGGTATAAACGCGAACACTAATGTCCTAAGTCGATCGGCAAAGAACCGGTTTAAACTGGCTAGCGGATTCACGGCCACTAGTTGGAAGCGCCACTTATAACAACAAACACATTGTTGGGTATAGAAAGTTTATTGTAATTAGAATAGAGACATGGTAATTAGTTACATAGGTAGTTCACAAACACACGTCGTACTTAACTAGATAGCCACGGTCGCGAGAGCTAACATAGCGTGCGAAATACATGGCGTCGTGCGCCGGACTGGCGGCTTAGCGAGCGTCCCCGCTCGTGAGAGTAGGCCCTCGCTCCCCGCACCCCTCTGCCGGCCGGCCACGTATTGGTCGGCTCGGTGTTCGTGCGATGGCCTTATATGGCCATGGACTCGACCACGAAAAGTAGGCGCGCGTTACACTATTTAATTGTCTTTCATTGTTGTATTAGGTAGGTACTTAACTTTCATCATTGGAGATATCGTTTAGATCTATCTCACTTATTCCGCACGTGTTACTTTCGATAGCAGCCATTTTGACACTCAGAGGTTAACTTATCAACTGTGTGTTTATGTACTAATTCATATGATAGCAAATCAGGTCACAAAATGAGTTGGTAGTTAGGTATCAGGCTCTCGTATCGTGTAGCCAAAGGGTGCTTAACTAAAAATATCAAAAAAATAAGATGAGTTTAATTTCGTCTAAAGCACACAATTAGGTGAGTAGGTACTTAGGTAGAGAAGTACATACCAGCAATAACCCACTCAAAAATAAATATTTAGGTACCTATAACTCTACATAGATAAGTACTTACCTACTTATGTATAAAAAAAACTGCGCTATATAGAGCCCTATAAGCATAGACTATAGGTGGTCTATACAGACATTCAAAAATATTTTATTTATGTGCCTCAGAAGTAGACGGGAGGAGCATGCGCTGTTAGGCGATTATCACACTGCCCCGCATGATGCAGCGTAGTGCGTGGATGCGTTTTTTTCCGTTGTATGGAAATATCTCCGTTTGTATGGAAAACACGCATAGTCCAACACACTGAAAATGCATCCACGCGCGTTCATGCGGATCACGCACATACATGCGGAGAAAAACGCACCCCCGCGCGTAGGTGCGGGGCGAGACGCAAGGTATGGCACACTGAATCCCGCAGTGACGCGCGTGATTTTGAATGGGCGTGACGTGTATGTTTGAAAATGGAACTCGATGAGAGCCGTCGTGCGTGAAATAACAAAACGCACCTACGCGCGTGAGTGCGTGAAAAACCCGCACGATGATGCAGATCTGCACTCCCGCAGGAACGCGCGTAGGTGCGTCGACACGCAAGATGCAGCGTGATGCGGGGCAGTGTGAAGATCCCCTTAGTAACACTGAACGACGCATGTTGGAAGTCGTTTGTTCAGCCCGTTCAATGACCTACCTATTTGGTACCTATAAAGTGACGTTGACATTCAATATTTTTCGTTTTGTTAAATGAAACGCATATTTTCATAATGCCATCAGTCAATAAGCCAAAAAAATCTGGTGATTGGGTCAAGCCGAAAGTTATGGTTTCGCTCCACTAATATAGATAAGTACTAGACGGACTGGGGTCCATTATGCATTAGAGGTCCTTAGGCGATTACACCGACAAAGTCACAGTTTTCAAAGCTGGGGTGCTTACGTAAATGCACGGCGTAAATGGAGAAACTATATTCAATAATAAGACTACTTTTAATAAGTATGTGGTACTTATTCGGTAGATTTGCGATACCGTGGTCCGAATTAAACGTGGACGGAGACAAATTAAACTTTAACGATTTTTATTAGTATACTAGCGGTCGCCTGGGACTACGTCCTCGTACTAGTTTTTTTTTTATCGTAAGCGGCTTACTGGCTACAAATTTTAAGACCACCACTTCCAAAACAGGGCTTCCGTGCAAACTATGAACCCCCGTTTAACCCCATAAGGAAAAGATTTTGGTAAAATTCCTCCTTTTAATGCATGTCTTCCCTCTATAAAGAACCTACCTCCTTTCAAGTTTGTTGGAGTTTAGTTTCTGAGATTTCTTAATTAATCAGTATTTTGCTTTTACCCGGTTTTACTCGCGTCCCGAGGGAACGACTTCCCGTACCCGAGTAAAATATAGCCGATGTTAGCTTCCCAACAGGGGCCCGATTCTCCTAATTTTACTTAAGCGCCATACGATTCACGTTCGACTCGATTCGACTGCGATCCAATCACGACTCGATTACGATTGAAGCGTATGTGGCATTCCGCTATTTTTTCTTTGAAATAAACGTTTTTATCCTTTTCTGTCATTCAATAATGAATCATTTTGTCTGCAAATGATTTACGATTGCAATATGATTGTAGAGCAAACTACCGTATACACCAAAATGACCAAAATAGCAGACCAATCGCAAACCAATCGAATGTCGTTGGAATACGATTGGTCTTATATTAGGAGCAGAATGCCCGATGTGGTTAAAACTGCTATTGCGATCATATTGCGATTCGATTTCTATTCAATTTTGACATTATTAACTTAGGCGAATCGGGCCCCTGGATACAAGAGACACAAGTTTTATGAACATCCCAGGAAACTAAGAATCTAACAAGCTACTCAGGTGGAAGTATCAGGTATCGGAGCCAATGTATCCAGGTACCAAGAGAGCTTTAAAAATTCAACTAAAGCGGTTTAGCAGTTTAGGAGCTAGATAGTGACTGACAGACGTTCTTACAAAATAAATAAGTACCTACTTATCCTTGTGATACTATACTAACCTGTTATCACAGACACCACACATGAGGGTATAGCACAGAAATATGTACACACATGCCAATTTATCACTAAGCATTTTAAAAAATATTTATAATAACGTGAATAAGCACAACTTATTTAGGCACTATTACTTCGACTACACTGTATCAAACACTAACTAATAAGTACTCATAGATATGAATTATCTGGAATACATTTATTTGAATAAACAAAATGAATTTATGTAGTAATAATGAACATTTGACACTGTTATCGTCTCATAATGTTATTGACGTCTTTACTCTTGAGATGGGCTGTACCAATAAGTGCCCGTTAGCTACATTCATAACCAATGATCTAGCTACTTACCTACATACTTAAACCTGTATCTAGTTTCTCCTGCTCTGTGGTTTATTGTATAAAAATGCGGTTACCTGCCATATACCTGCTTAAAGTAAAATAACAACGGGTAGGTAAACAGTAGGTAGTAGGTAAGTACTAGGTTAATATATGTAGGTATGTGGGTAGGTAAGTACTTAAATACAAATCTCTAACTGAATGGTACTCGTAGCATGCCAACCAATAAAGTAACCATAAGTAAGACACAATCAAGATAACCAAGCATAATACATAATTAACTTATGACGACATCGTAACGCTATCATGCCTCTAAATTCTGAAGTAGGTAACTGTTTTGTGAGTATGGAGGTCAAAGTCAAACGAGGTTTTTTATATAATAATAATAATAATGGTGTCCACGGCCGATTTCGGCCACGGCGGCTGTTCTCATTTAAGGAGATCTGCCAACTGCGCAGGACATATAATAGTGCACAAGCATTTGCGCAGACACAGGTGCACTCCCTATTCCTTCACTCTCATAGCCCGATGGGACGGCAATCCGACACGACCGGAAAGAGATCAGGCGCAGGACCGACATTTACGTGCTCTCCGATGCACGGGTGAATCAATCACCAACTTCCAGACTACGGGCTGCTTTGTGAAAGTTTAAGAAAACCCACAAAGGGATTTCGGCCCGACTCGGGAATCGAACCCGAGACCTCGAGAACAGCAGCCGCGCTTGCGACCACTAGACCAACGAGAATACTATCCAGCAGACAGAGTATGTAAATATAATATTTATTTATGAAAAGAGCACTCGTCACTCACTCTAATCAAGCACTTAGGCCCGGTTGTTCGAAGCTCGGTTACGTCAAGGTTAGGGTTAAATTCTAGTTACAGTAAAATTAACAGGGTTTAAATTCAAAAAGCGTTGTTGAACGTATAAATTTCATAATAAAAATGTCAAATTAACCGTGGTCAAAATTTACAACGGTAAAAATGTAACTTTAACTTACCGTAACGTACGAACAACCGGGCCTTAGCAAACAAGAATGTCATTTTTCTAAAGTGTCTGTTGATCTATAAGGTTCGTTTTAGGTACTAAGGCCCGGTTGTTCGAAGCTCGGTTACGTCAACGTTAGGGTTAAATTCTAGTTAAAGTAAAATTAACATGGTTTAAATTCAAAAAGCGTTGTAGAACGTTAAAATTTCATAGTAAAAATGTCAAATTAACCGTGGTCAAAATTGACAACAGTAAAATTTTAACTTTAACTTTACCGTAACGTACGAACAACCGGTTCATTTAGCCAAAGCAAAGATAGAGAAAACAACAGGGGCCCGATTCTCCTAATTTTACTTAAGCAACATACGATTCACATTCGACTGCGATCCAATCCCGACTCGATAACGATTGAAGCGTATGTGGCATTCCGCTATTTTTTCTTTGAAACAAACGTTTTTATCCTTTTCTGTCATTCAACAATTAATCATTTTGTCTGCAAATGATTAACGATTGCAATATGATTGTAGAGCAAACAACCGTATCTAGACTAGGGTTGCCAACATTTAATCAGCGAAATATAGTATTTTCCAAATTAAGGTATAAAAAATATAGTAAATTAAATATATATATAGTATTTTAGCCTGTGCCCAGCAGTGGGGCGATAAAAGGCTGTAACAGAGATAGTATTTTAGCTAAAAAAAAAAAAAATACTCTCAACAGTTAAAAGTTACTCTAAAGGCGCGTTCATATTTTTTAAAATGAAGGATTTGTTTGTTAGATTTCGGTGTGAAAAATATAGTATTTTTGCGTACTATATAATTTTTAAACAGTATATAGTACGCAGACCCGAAATATAGTACAATACTATATATTATAGTACGGTTGGCAACCCTAATCTAGACCAAAATCACCAAAATGGCAGACCAATCGCAAACCAATCGAATGTCGTTGGAATACGATTGGTCTTATATTACTAGCAGAATGCCCGATATGGTTAAAACTGTTATTGCAATCATATTGCGATTCAATTTCTATTCGATTTTGACATTATTTACTTAGGAGAATCGGGCCCCAGGTCACTGAGACAATAATGTTAACACACTAGCGAAGGGTTCGACGACTTAAACTCAGTGCCGGCGCAGCATTAAAAGTTGACTGGGTTTAATTTATGTATCCTGATTTCGAGATTATGTTTTTAAATATTAAATATATATATAAAATTCATCGATTGAGGCCAAAGCTTGCTTAGAATATTTCGAAAATCTAAGGTGCCACGAGCTGAGTACCTAATGGTGGAACGGTTTTATATTTTATAGGAATGGAAAAAGAAAATTGCTGTTATATTTATAACAATACTTTATTTCATGTTAACATTTATTTCCCTCCACCAGTAGTAGTAACACTACGCTTTAAAAACCCAATATTCCTTAAATATCGCACAATGAAAGGTGTAGCCGTCAGTGTTATTGCTATCCTGAAAGGAGCAAAGAATTTGTGGACCGTATATGCTACAACAAAGGTGCCAGCATTCGATCCTGCAGCCTTCAAAATTGTGCCTTCACTTATGTTTAAATACTTTAGCACCGCCACTAAATCTAGGCCACTGAAAAGAAAATACACATCACTATAATATCCACTTATAACTATTAACTTTAGAGGGCTTTCAAACGAGCGGGTTTTCTGCGAGGCAACAACAACTACGAATTCCAGTCTTGACAGCTGACAACTACCAATTCCAGCGATAACAGCCGAACGTGAGTATATGCAAGAGAAAAGCTGCTAGACTTCGAGCACTCTTAGTAGATTTTCATTGCTATAATATCTGTTTCTTTTATACTAGCAGTTTTCCCGCGGTTTCACCCGCGTCCCCCGCGTCACACGTGGGAACCACTGCCCGTACAGGGATAAAATGTGTTGCTGAGGAAGAGTGTAGCTTTCTAAAAGTGAAAGATTTTTTTTTATATCGGTTCAGTAGTTCTGCAGCCAGGGTACAAAGAAACAAACAAAAAAATGTTTCCTATTTATTATATTAGTATAGATGACCTATCAAGATTAATGAATGTATGATATGAGGTTGTTATAGCACGCAACATACCTAGATATTAGAAGATAGCAGGTTCCCAATGACATCAGGGAAATGCAAACATGAAATACAATCACTGTTGAACCATATTCTTTGATAGCCTTTTTCAACTTTTCTTTTGAACTCAGTGGAGGCTGTGCACTCTTTGTATCTGAACTCATAAATCTTGTGCCAACAGCTATGCTTTGAAAAAAAGTTTTAAGAAATAATTAGCATTCTGAATATAAGCAATTGTTAAAAAATACTGCCAGTTTTTGAAATAAAATAATTTTATTCAAGCAAAGTGAAATTGTTGCTCTTTTAAACCTCGATACAGGTTTTTAAATCTTCAAAATCCTTTTTGGTGAACAAAATAAAAATGCACAGTGTTGGCATGGTAAGGTACAAATATCATCTTGCTTGATCCTCAAAAATAATATGTTATTTTTATTAAATAAAAGCAATGTGGAATGTAATGTTAGCCAGTTATTATTTTAATGCTATACATGGAATTAGCCAGCTTTCAATCTTATTACAATCTTTAGAAATTATAATTTAAGAAAAAAACTACATAAATCCCATAGACACCATACCCAACTTATTTTGTTCCTTACCTTTAAAAATGGGATGTGCTGGCTATGCCCATGCTTCATGCTTTTCTGTGACATGCATTATTGACAAACCATTAAACAGACATACCACATTTTGTTATCAATAAAAGATAACATGCATCCATAAGGCTAAGAAGAATTTGGCCCTGTATGTTAATGTTCTAGAGTCAGTAGTGTTAATGAACAAACTAGGTATCACTATGTGTACATACCGTCTTTCATTGCTCTTGCTCGATACTCATTCCTGAGTGTCAAGTAATGAGCGCTGTGAAGATGATCAGACAAATATTTATGCCCTTGCCCCCATTGTGATCCAGGCATATTGAGATGAGTGTGGTTGCCACTGAATGGACTTGGCACATTACTTTGCATGGAAGAAGACAAACTGACTGCCCCACGACAATCATATTTGTTAACGTGAGGGTCGGATTGGACAGTTATATCAATTTTTCCCAAGTCAATCTGTTTTTTGTAGCAAGAACTGATAACTGGACCAGAAATGTCTCGTTCGCGCAGCGGTGAAAATCTACCCATTTCTGAAGCATTTATGTCGACTACATTTGTCGGCAATTTCAATGCTGCGGCTGGAGGAAATTTTAGACTATTTGTGACATGTATACGGTTTACGTCCTGACCAATATTATTGTTAAATCCACCTGCAACGTCGAACAAAAGCAAGTTATGAATTTTGTCCCTTTGTGTACAATATAAACAATTTTCAAGGTCATGTTCAAATCTACTTACCAAACACTGGATTTGCCAAATAATGTTGTTTACCACTAAAATAGGTGTTGGATCTGGTATATATTTTGTACATCTTAGAAAGTCGATTATTTATTTCCAATGAAAAATATATGGAAATTTCCCGTTATTACACGTAACTATAGCTGCTCATATTTTGACAAGTGAATGACGTCAATAAATATTTTTTTAATGACGGCATTTTGACAATGACACTGACAGAATAGACAAAAAGTTTGTCTTTCAGTCACACATCGCGCCGTATGAGAAAAAAATCCTTGAAACATTAAGTCGTCGGCCCGTCCAGTAGCCTTATTCGCTAACTCCACTGACAGCTCGCAGATATCATCATTTGGTAAAGTGTACATCAGTAAATTGTCAAACAGCTATTTTCTTATTCGCTAACGCCAGTGACCATCTGAGATGACGTCATGAGCATCGACACAGGCTGATATCCACCATGACTCATTTTGACAGCTGTTTCTGTATCGATAAACGTTAGATTGCGATTCCGTAAGCTCAGTGGACATCAAATTGATGGCCACTGTAATTTTTTGAAATACACTACAAATAGCAGTGTTTTATGCCTCATCACTGGGATGTCTATACTATATAGTAGCATCAGACATATAAGATTTCTCTAATTTTGCGAATCCAATAGAAATACAAACCCTGAGTCGTTTCCTTTATTTTTTGATAGTGTTATTTTTAATTGTATTATTTTAATTTGTTTTATCTTTTTTTGTGTGGAATAAAAATGTCGCGTGTATTTTTGCTGGCATTTGTGGAATAAGAGACAAAACGAAGTTTATCCAGAATCCAGAAACGTCGTCTGCGGGATTGCAATAATTCTCTGGATTTACGGGAGAAGGAATTCATGGCAAATTTTCGTATCAACAAATAAGGGTTTCAGCAAGTTTCGGCAGAGTTACGTCCGTTTCTGCAACATGCTCAACAAAACACTGCTGTTGCAATTGAGCTAAAAGTAAGAATGTATAACGTTAAAAGTAAAATAAATACCAATATTACATAAATTAATGTTACTCATAAACACTCTGAAATGATGATGACTAATAATAATATGATGATAAAGTTTGTAACATCAAATTTTATTATGTATAGATATTGGCAGTCTTAAACTTTTATGCAAACGGATCATACCAAAGGAACTCCTCATTAATTTGCAACATGTCTCAACTTTTATTTAGTGAGTGCCTACATGAGGTAACCGATGCTCTCAGTGTATGGGACGAGCTACTCAAGTACATAAAGTTTCCTTCCTCTCAAAATCCATCATGAAAGTGTATGTTAGCATTTTAAACCTAAATAATAATAAAATAGTATACCAATTTTTATTTTGCATGCAAAACGTAGGAATCTACGTATCAAAATATTATTTACGTTGTTAAATTTACAATAACTACAATACTCACAATATTCTCAGTTAAAATATTGTTCATCCACACGGAACTTTAGACAGCAAGTTCACACACAATAGAAAGCAAATACTGAATTTTACCGCCACAGATTATTTTTAAATGTATAACACGCTGAAAATAAAGCGTTCTCTCAAACGTAGTAATGTAATGCTAATAGGGTATTTCCTACTTAGCAGTATAATAGTCGATAAAAAAATAGAGTTGTCAAGTTGTCATCGTAGTTTTGGCGTCAGCAACCGTGTAACGATATCCACCGATGTCCACTTCATGCGATACAGAATACCAATGTTTTGAACTTATCGGTTGACATCAAAGTTCGGATGAAAACTGAGGCCAGTTGACATCTGAAAATCGGAAAGTTAGCGAATAAGCCAGCAGAGAGTATATAATCATTACGGGCCCGTCGTGAAATGGATTTGCTTTTTTTCTTATTATGTTCCTGGCTGCTGGCTACATAGCGCTGATATTGGTACGTTACTGCAAGGAATAGAGTTTCATATCTTATCAACGTCGTATAATTTTGAGGTAGTGTAACGAAACGTACTTCTCATCAACAATTTAGAAAATATAAATTAGGGAGTACCTAAAAGAAGAAAATAATGCCCGTTTTCACCAACAATCTCTTAATCTAAGTGCCACTTAGAATAAGGGCTCTCCCAATAATTTTGACATAAATAACTATGTATAAGGGACACCTAAACTTTGGTGAAAACGAAATTCTTATTAAGTGTTCCGTAAATGCTCTTAGGGGATCCCTAAATTTAGGTATTTGTTGGTGAAAATGGGCATAAGTCGGTTAAATTCTTACCGAATGTCCCTAGAGATTTTGAAATCAATTTGTCCAGTACTTTATTGAACCATGCCACATATTATAAAAGTTCAGCGCAATTTTTTTTAGCTCTGGCATAAGTGGCATTTTGGCGAAGGCCCAGTAACGTAGTAGGTACAATGCCATCTATCGAGTTCATGGAAACAATTTTTTTTAATTTTCAAATGAAAACTTTAATAACAGCTTTCCGTTTTACCCTTTGGCTACGGAACCCTAAAAAAACGTACGACGTTCAGGGAAATGCAAAGGAAGCATCAGCTAAGGTTAAATAATTAACATTTGCATATTTTATTTATAGAATGTAACATAAATAAAAAATATTAACTGTTCTACTTAAACCGTAAATCAGTTACCAAAGCTATATGGTCAGAAGGAAATACAACACTCGGCAAAGCTGTGTGTAATTTTAATTCATCTACAGATGGAAGAGGAACAACCTGCAAAAAATAATATGTTGTTGAAAACCACATTTATTAAAAATATATTTTTGTATCTGGCATTGAGGAATACTTATTGAAAATTTACCTGTTCCACCTCTAAATTTAACTTTTCATAATATATGTAATCCAGGCAATCTGCAAATTCTGCAGTATAATTAGTATAGGGTGGGGTTCCACATGCACTTCCTAAAGAAATGGTTTGTTCCAAACTTAAACCATTTACAGCTTCATCTATGTCTGAAATGGAAAAGATCTTTATTAGAGCTATTAGTCCCCAATTGGCCCAAAATTAAGCTGTAACTTGTTGAAATTAACAACTGTTCTATGAAAAAGTGGTACCTCTTAAAAAATAACTTGTTTTGGAATACAAACTTTCATGTTATTTTGAATTTATGTACTTACTAGATTTCCAGTCTGGTAAAGTGCTTGGTGATGAACCGGTTGTGTACAACTGGTATATACCACATGAAGGAACACTGTTGAAATCACCACAAAGTATAAGGCTTACTCTTTTATCAGGAAACTGAAATAGAAATTATAAAGACTATTATGGAGTTAACTCTTAAACATTGCCCTTAATTGAACTAACATGAGCTTGCATATTTCCTACCTTAGAAATTATAGTTTTGTGAATATCCATTAACCAGTATATGACAATACCTCCTTGTAGCAATCTTATATGGTCAGCATCAGGGTGAAAATATAAATGAGTGTTGCCAACTATTAGAATCTCATTAGGGTTGTCAATGGACTCAAGGAATGTGGCACTTGATACTGTTGATCTATCTAACAATCGTTTAGTTAGTGGTTCATTATTTTTGATTTTTGCCCAAATTGATTGAAGACACTTTTTAGTAGTCAAAGCTTCAGATAATACTATTGCTTTATCTCCAAAGCATCTGAAAAAAAAAACAATTTTACGTTGTACATAGGTAATAGGTATATCAGATTTTAATACAATGTATAAAGTCAAAAATAGACTTTACCATACATACTTAAATCTGTCTTTATTGTAAAAACATGCCAGGCCTTCAGCAACTTCTTTTCCTTTTTTATAAAATAAACCATTTAGCCCCGCTGAATTCATTATTGGTGTTAGACAGCTTTTGAATATTTTACGGTCCACTTCTTGAAGACATATTATGTCACTGTTATATCCTGATAATTGAAGCACAATTTATTAATTTAACATCACCATAATTAGCCTTTTGTAGTATTCAGATTCAAATTAAAGTTAGGGTTCTTACCAAGCAACTCTTTTAAAATAAGTTGTTTTCTATAATCAATGTGTAATGCATATGGGGGGCAGTATGGATATAGAACTGTTCTTGTGTGGTCAGAGTCACAGTACAAATCAGCCAGAATGTTGTAGGATACACACCTGAAGCTAAAAAGAGACAAAATGGTTTTATTCATATCACATTGAAGATTGACAACTGAGTGAATGGAAAATTTTATATAATAGCTTAGCCAGGGTTTTAACCCATGTCTCATAGGAACTATTTTGCACATCTTGATAATATTATAGGGCCTTCAAATTGGACCAGAACTTCCTTGAGTTAGCACATTCAAACAAATTTTTCAGCATTATAGTATCAAATACATTATTGAGTTCATAAATAAATTGTAACCTCTTTTCTTTCAGTTTCTGTGTTGTGAACATATGCCTAGTTTCAAATGGACAGTTCCCAGGTCCAGCTTCTATAAGGTTCTTAGATATTGTTTCAACAGCAGGGCCAACTGTCTCATAATTTCCTGTAATAGAAAAGTATTTTTAAAATAATTGAATCATGAATTAAAAGAAGCACCTGAATGCACTAACCATTATCAACTAAAATGAATGTAAACGTTCAAATCCAATTAAGGCTTACAGTAAATAGCTTGATATGTTTGGTATAATGAGTACATACTTTCAAAATACATATACTGTTATTAACAGTGCCTAACCAGCCTTTCATTTCATGTTTACTAGGTACCTTGCCCACAGAAGCAATCACGTTGATACATACTGTGGGAACATGTACCTGGATATAATTTATGAGTTTTTTTTTGTTTATTGGTCATCTAGTTCATAAGCAAAACATGCAGAGAATGGTATCCATGTAATATTATTGTAAATTAAGCAACTTACCTGGTATGCATTCTAATTTTAACTTCATACCAACTTCTTGTGCATGAGGTGTGTAAGTAAAATTGTTTCCAGTTAGTTCCCACTGAATGTTTTGCTCATTGACTGGCTTTCCCTTATCATCTAATGGTAATCCTTTGTACCAATTGAATGTACACTTCTCTGGTTTAGCATATTGAGTCTCAAACTGTAGTGGATACACAGGGAAACCAGCTAAAATACTTTGAGGCAAATTCATACTTATCACCCATGGAGAATTAAAAACAACTTCATAAAGATTATCAGACATTTTTAATTTAACTGGGCCATTCATAGCAAAAAGGTCATTGCAAGTGATATTGGCATCAATAGGAGCATTCTTAGAATCACAAAATTCTAGGAGGACATTTGTATTGCTTTCACTATTTTTCTTTTTTTTATTCCCCTTGTCTATCGCTTTTACAATGTTGGTTTTCATGCGACCGAGTAAGACTTCTAGAGTTTCTGTTGGTTTTCGGCTAAAATTGAATTGCCTAGGAGAACCTTTAACATCAAATAAAAAAGAAATGTCTACTTTATCTTCATGTTGTATGTATCTGAAATAGCATTTATTGATGTTCATGATGTTTGATGGTGAAATAACTGTGGCGTAAAATCTTATGTTCAGAAATCGAAATAGCATAATATATTAAATTAACTGTAAGTATAAACGTAAATAGGTAGAATTAACGTAAATATTCAGAAAAACATAACCTATAGCCCGCTTGCCTGATGATGTTTGTCTGACACATTGACATGTTTTACTCTTTGACATTTGACAAAAGTCAGCTGAGATATGTAGGCCACTGGAATAAAGGATTCAGACTGGAGTGGACCGTGAAAAGTCTCAGCTATTACCTGATTGTAGTCAGGTAAAAAGCAACGACTTTAAAGAAAGATAATTCTCCTTTATTCAAGACTAGCCGTTTTCCCGCGGTTTCACCCGCGTCCCGTGGGGGCATCGGGATAAAATATATAGCCTATGTTACTCGTAGATAATATATCTTTCTAATGGTGAAAGAATTTTTAAAATCGGTCCAGTCGTTTTTGAGTTTATCCATTTCAACCAAACAAACAAACAAAGTTTTCCTCTTTATAATTCTATTCTATTCTATTTTTTGTTTCTGGCAATCAATGCCGTCGATGTTGATGTCGACGATTCTGCCACTGACAAGTGATATGAGAAGCAAGTAGGTATATATTATTGTAAAATGTAAGAAAGAAATAAAACTTAAGAAGAAAAAAAAAGAAATTGCTTTCTCTTCTTGTAGGACTTGTTGAGTTAGTAGGACGGCACTGAAACCAACACATAAATAAAAATTGATAAATTGTTAGAACATAGAAATATAAAACACAAAATATATATATACAAAATAAAATAAAAAATATTGCCACAACCACATAGACAATGGCCTAACTAGGCCAAAGTCTACAATTTAATATTATTTTGAAGGATGAAGATCAATAGGATGTGGAACAGTTCTGGGGAGGAATATGTTAAAAGGGAAGGAAAGGTTATTGGTACAGGAATCTTTAATTTAATGAGGCGGTCATACAAGTCAAAGGATGAGGAATTTACGGGGCAGCTAAAAAATATGTGTTCCAGGCTCCCTTTATCCAATCCGCACTCACAGAGAGACGAGTCCTGAACACGAATTTTGTGCAGACAACCAAACAAACAAACAAAGTTTTCCTCTTTATAATATTAGTATAGACAACACTTCCAGATACCGGAAGTTTATTTGCGGGGTAAAAAGTGACTGACGCTTTTTTCCTCAGAGCTTAGCATCCAGTAAGAAAAGTCGCTACAAAATTCTTGGTAAGAATGTGCGCCGAAAAAAAAGAAAATCGTGTCGTCTAAAAACACAGGAAGGCCGGCTCCACACGTTGGCCCCAACGCTCGTTCCAACGTTGGACCGTAAACTCGGTGAGGCGTCCACACGTTGGCGCATAACTTAGTTCTGCCCCGTCAGGGCCAATGTAAAGATGTCCGATACAGAAATGGAAACTGCTCTCAGCGCGTTTGTAGTGATGAGTGCAAATTTATATTTGTTACTGAGAAAAAATAAAAAACCACGTCAAAGAAAATGGTGGATGACGACACATTATAAAACACGGAATCGTCCATGCCGGTGACGATTTGCTAGACGAGGAAGCCATTTTTACTCGACGTACGCACTCGCTGCGTGTTGTGGCAGAACTGAGCAACGCGCCAACGTGTGGACGGAACGCCAACGTTGGCGCGCAGATTCCTTTGATGAAACCGACACGAGACGGCCAACTACCAACGCTCGCCCCAACGTTGGGACGAATGCCATTTTCTCGATCCACACGTTGGACGAATAGCGTTGGGACGAGCGTTGGGGCCAACGTGTGGAGCCGGCGTAAACCTTTGAATCATTGTAAAAGTAGATGTTTCGTGAATTCATTTATTTTTATTTTGCCACCAAATTTTAGATTCAAAGAGCGATTATAAATTAGAATTACATTTACAGTTAGCGTCTGGTTATGTAATTATTTTATTGGTTTAGTTAGAGCTGGAAATCATTATTACTGGCAACATTGTTTGTCAACGTGTCAATGCGATTTGTACGCGTTGCATGTTAGTTGCCAACACGGTTCACCGTCGCTCTACTTTATAATTTTTGTGAGTTAAATTAAAACCTGACAGACTGTTGCTGTGCATAGTGAGTGTTTCATAATTGAAGCAGATAATTTTTAACAATGGTACGTATCTTATTAGAAAAGTATTGTTAATTTAATAGTATTTTCTAACAAGAATATTGGTGTATGGATTATATTCATGATTTTAATCATCTTTTATATTATGTTTTCAGCCTCCTTCTCCTAGCTCCACGAACGTTGGATCGGGTGGTCGCTCACCCAGCAAGGCGACTACAGCCCCACGGTCATCCAGCGGTAGCACAGTTCGCCAACGTAAATCTACAACGACTACTACTGCCGCTAGAAATCGCAGCACAGGAGCCGGATCTGGTGGCATGTGGCGATTCTACACCGATGACTCTCCAGGCGTTAAAGTGTAAGTTAACAAACCTAATATGTTTGTTTTGTGACGATAGAACACATCTTTATCTAATAAACTTAAAAAGAATGTATTTACAGTTAATTTGGTCAGTGGGTTGCCTTGTATATACGTTATGTTTTAAAGAGCTCTCTCTCTCTCTCTCTCTCTGATACATCTATCAGGATTATACTTCAGTAAATTGTTACCATTTTTGTTTATGCCAAATGACAAATTTATGGCACTTTTATTCATAATTATACAGATATACTTTCAAACAATGATTGATGTGAAACAGATGAAAAGTGATAAGATTTGTTTATCCAATTAATTGCATAGCTACTTTTGTTGATGTACTTTTTTTTAGCTTTTTACATCAAATTATTTACTATCTGAAAGAATCTCTTTTTAATAACTGTAATATAAATGAAAGTCCTTGATCTTGGGTTACTTGAGTTTTATTTCACAACACACATTCACTGTACCACAGTTACATAGTCGACCCATACGAAGGAAATGGAAAAAGACAGATCACAGATCATAGCGGAAGTTATTATATTAGTGACGTACTAATTAGTATTACTAATTAGTGATGTTACAACATCCCCCCTGTTAAGTTTAAATTAACCCTTGACACACAATAGACTTAAGACTATGGACTGACTTGACAAAAATTGACTTTATTATACATAGTTATGATAGACAAAGGTTTTTACTTAATTATGACTTAATTTAGATTACAATTATATACTTAATCTATTTCTTCTATTAGCCTACGAGAAGGCTTTACAAATCGACCTGAACGTGTGACAATTTGACTACTTGAGGATTGAGATGAGAGTTCTTGAGGTCCAGCCTTCTGACTGTCACCATCCTCTCTCCCCTGCGACGATGACGACGACGACGACGAGTTGGATAGCATAGGAGAGTACTTATGCCTTAAGTGAATTCTATTTCTCCTATACCTAACTCCATTGACATCCTCAATGACATATGACCTATTATTTGCCAGCCTTTGCTTGACAATGGCATGTTCCCAATTATAATTTGGTTTTCTTTTAAAGTAGACATGATCATTAGGATACAACAATGACAAAGGCTTAGAATTTTTATTATAATATTTTGACTTATTGACATTATTCTTGTTTACACATTCTTTGTAATCTTTAAATTTTACAACCTTTGGTTTTAATTTTTTATATGACTTTGGAACATTATCTCTTAAATTCCTAGACATTAACAGTTGTGCTGGGGATGGTAAATTATTTTTAGGTGTATTTCTATATTGTAATAAGGCTATATAAGGATCAGACGAATTTTCTTTACATTTTTTCAACATATTTTTTACAATTTTGACTGAACTTTCTGCTTGACCATTTGACTGTGCATGATATGGGCTAGTAATAATATGTTCTATGTCCCATTCATGTAAAAAATTCTTGAATTCTAAAGATTGGAAAGGAGGTCCACCGTCAGACACTAATGACAAAGGTATACCATGACGGGCAAAAATAGACTTTAAATGTGTGATTACATTTTTAGCTGTACTATTTTTATTTAACAAAGCTATCTCTATGTATTTAGAGTAATAATCTGTAACAATTAAATAAGAAAGGTTATCAATATACATTAAATCAATACCAACTTGTTGCCATGGATACTTATTAATCTCAAAATTTTGTAATGGTTCTTTTTGGTTACAAGGTTTGAATTTTGCACATATAAGACATTGTTCTACTAAATTTTTGATATCAACTGACATGTTTGGCCAATATAAAGAATCTCTAGCTAATTTAAGACATTTATTTATACCTTGGTGACCTTCATGAATTTTATCCAACATTTCCTTATACATAGACTGTGGTACTATCAATTTTGAACCTTTGAACAACAAATCTTTTACGACATGAATTTCAGCTTGTATATTCCAATATGGTTTGACTAATTGACTGACCTTACTTTTACTTTTTGGCCAACCTTCATAATAATATTTCTTTAACAATTGCAAACTTTCATCTTTATTAGTATGTTGTGACAATTTTGTGCTATAATCTTTAGTGACTGCTAAATTTGAATACATTAAATTGACATGACAAGTTATTTCTGACTCATTTTCTGGTATATAATAATCTTTTAAGGCAGCTCTAGACAAGGTATCAGATATAAACATTTGTTTACCTGGGACATGTATGACTTTCAAGTCATACTTTTGTAAAGTTAACATCATTCGCTGTAACCTAGCTGGTACATCATGTAATGGTTTATCAAATAAGTAGACTAATGGTTTATGATCTGTATGAACTGTGACTCTATGACCATATACATACTGATGAAATTTTTCACAACCAAATTGAATTGCAAGCAATTCTTTCTCAATTTGTGCATACCTAGACTGAGTTGTGGTTAATGTTTTTGAACTATAAGCAATGGGTTTATTATTTTGTAAAATGACTGCTCCCAATGCTGACT
Source organism: Helicoverpa assulta (assembly GCA_963856015.1). Lineage (NCBI taxonomy): Eukaryota > Metazoa > Arthropoda > Insecta > Lepidoptera > Noctuidae > Helicoverpa > Helicoverpa assulta. Next base: position 6,841,430 of record CAWLCW010000008.1, read on the forward strand.
TAGACGAATCTACTGACAAGACTAATGGAATATTGGGGTTATAGTGAGCTAAAACCGGTGACTTTGTGATTTCATCTATTAAACTCTTAAGACATTTATTATGATTTTCATCCCAAGACCAGACTGCATCTTTTTTCAAAAGATTTCTTAAAATTTGAGTTTTTTCTGACAAATTGCTAATAAAAGGACCTAAATAATTGATCATACCTAATATTCTTTGCAATTCTTTGACATTTTGTGGTGTAGGCATATTGACAATTGCTTTTACTTTTTCTTGGTCAACCCTTGCACCATCTTTACTAAAGACATAACCTAAAAAACAGACTTCAGAAACTAGAAATTTACATTTGGACTTGTTAAATTTTAAATTAACTTGACGAGCTCTTTGCATTACTTTATGTAATCTCTCATTATGTATAGACTCACTTGGACCATAGACTAGAATGTCATCGATGAATATCAAGACTCCTTCTAAATCACCAAACAAATTCATCATAACTCTTTGAAATATTTCTGATGATGCATTTATGCCAAAAGGTAATCTTAAATATTTATATCTGCCAAATGGTGTTTGAAAGGTACATAAATTAGAACTATATTCATCTAATCTTAACATCCAAAAACCTGAAAATGCATCTAAATGAGAAAAACAAACAGCTCCTACTAATTGAGATCTTATCTCATCAATTGACTTTATTGGATAAATTTCCCTTATGATATTCTTATTCAAATTTCTAGGATCCAAACAAATTCGTAACTGACCTGAACTTTTGACCGTAATTACTATGCTATTCACCCATTCTGTAGGCTTAGTGACTTTTTCAATGACTTGCATGCTCTCCATGCGATCCAACTCCTCGCGTAGCTTTCCAAGCATCGCAAATGGTACTCTCCTGGGAGGATCCACGCATGGTACTGCATCAGGTTTGAGTTTCAGGTGACAGACAGGAGGTAGACAGCCAAGACCCTGAAAAACATCATTATATTGTGTAAGAATTTGTTGACAAAAATTTTGTTTAGATACTGAAAAAACTCTTTTAATTATTCCTAACCTTTCACAAGTAGGAAGACCTAGGATATTGGGACATACTAAATTTGCGACTATGAACACTATATTTTCAGTGACAGTGTTATTATTTAATATTAAATTGCATTTAATATTGACTTTTCCCATAATGGGTATTGACTTGCCACAAAATCCTGTGACATTTATGTGACATTTGACAAGTGACATTTGACTTTGTTGACGTTTTAAAGAATTAAAAGTTTGTTTTGACATTATGTTAAGATCAGCTCCTGAATCAATGATACAATTAAATTGTGAATGACCTACTTTAACATTTATGTTCCAAGACTGTTTACTATTGTTAATGTTATGTTTATGTTTTGACTCGACTGTATTGACTTGACTAAATGATGATGTGACTTGTTGACTGTGATATGGTGATGTGACTGTTGTGATTGTGTGAGGTGATTCCTCAGACATGTGTCTGTACTCATCATTGAGATACACACTTTGACTATCACAACTTTTATTTGAATTATGACAATATGACTTGAGAATTGATTTCTCTGACTGGTGACTGCTTTCATCACCGAGGTACTTTTCAGACCTCTCAGACATGACATTATCACCATTATCATCTTTGAAATATGACTTGAGAATTAATTTCTCAGACTGACAATATGAGTCTCGGTGAGATCTCTCAGGAATTACACCAATGTCATCACCGGAATCATTCCCTGACTGTGACTGACTATGTATGTATGTAAATTGTGGTGGTGGAGACTGTGTGCTTGCTGACTTGACATGTTTATAGTGACTGTTATATGACTTTAAATGACAATTAGACTTATGACTTTGACTGGAGCTATGACTATTCAAAATTCCAACAAAATAATCTTGATTATTATTATGACTATGACTTGAATTAAACGACTCTAAATGACTGATATTTTTATTTTTGAAGCAATATTTAGCAAAATGACCAAATGATTTACATGACCTGCATTTGACTCCTTGCGCTGGGCACTTGTAGCGGTGAGATTGCCCACAGCGGCTACACGTCCTCGAGCGCCTTTCAGGGTTGGGAGACTTCCCTGCGCCAGAACCCTGCTGACCGACTGGTGAAGCTCGCTGTCGACGATCCCCTCGACTACGGCTCCTCCGACGTAGATGCATGACATTTTCTGACTTTTCAACGTTGGAACTACTGACAATTTTTTCAGCATCCTGCTGTGCGACGATCAGTGTTGTTGCCAGTTCTCGCATCTTCTGATATGTCAGATCAGGTTCCTGGAGTAGTCTCTGACGTACATGTGCTAAATCCATATGCAGATTTGCAATGAAAATATCCCTGATGAGCGATTCCCTAAGTGTTCCAAATTCACAATCTTGGCTTTTGTTCTCCAGATCTGCTAGGAATCCTTCGATCGACTCGGATTTCTGTTGCTTTCTGGTGAAGAACATGTGACGGCACATGGTTATGTTCCTTCTGGGCTCAAAAAAATTTTGAAATTTGGACTTGACTTCGGCAAGCGTGGTCTTCTCAATGGTGAGGTTGAAAGTATTGAATATATTTAAGCCCTTTTCACCTATGAGATGCAACAAGATAGCTATCTTACGCTTTTCGGGTGCCTTATCCAAACCCGTGGCCAACAGATACAGCTCCAACTGCTGCCACCAGCGTTTCCACGCCTCCGCATTATTATTTGTGGAATCTGACGAAATTTGCAGTGATTTTATTTTGCTTTTTAAGGCCTTGGACGCCATTATGGTCGCCCACGCCGCATGGCTCGGAACTCGACTGGTCCATTTTCGCGACCGACTGTCTTCCAGACTTCGACTTTTTTGACTTGAGTTCTTCTTGACTTCTGACACCATGTAATATAAATGAAAGTCCTTGATCTTGGGTTACTTGAGTTTTATTTCACAACACACATTCACTGTACCACAGTTACATAGTCGACCCATACGAAGGAAATGGAAAAAGACAGATCACAGATCATAGCGGAAGTTATTATATTAGTGACGTACTAATTAGTATTACTAATTAGTGATGTTACAACAATAACCTACTGTCTGCTGGTACTTTTACTCACAATAGAATATCAGTATTGTGCATTGTGCAGGCCCACATTTTGTTCATAAACAGACAGACAGTTAGACCCATATTGCACACACTAATATGCAGACAAATGTCCCTAATAAAATATTTCGTTCTAAAACAAACTTCAGATATTGTTATTAAACATTAACTTTATATTTTTTATTTGCAGGGGTCCAGTTCCAGTTTTAGTTATGTCTCTCCTCTTCATTGCGTCTGTATTTATGCTTCACATTTGGGGTAAATACACAAGGGCGTAATTTCCACATATTTAGTAACTGGTTGTTCGAAGAAAGAGTGAAAGTGATTGATATGGAGTTGGGTGTTAAGATATGATTTTTAAATAAATTATGTAATTTAATCTTATTCTGCAATAAATATAAGTTCTATACATAATAATATTTATTTTATTTATCCTAATACCCTAAAGGCTCAAAGCTCACAATGAATATATTACAGTCATATCTTGCTTCTGCTAGTGCTTTCTCCCATATCCTGTGGTAAATACTTTGTAGACACAAATAGAATGTTTAAAGGTCATGGAACATAGGTACAGCCGTTCTTAGGTAAGCAAAAGCTCACTACCATGAGCTTTTTATATTCATGATATAAAATCAGATATGATTTAAGATTCAAATGACAATTTAATCACTGGGTTGGAACTTTCTTATACTGAAAGATTTTTTAGTTAAGCACATTCAAGCAAATAAACAAACATCAGCGAGATTAAATTACTATAAGTTTAAATAAAAAAAAAACTAAACATGATATTTATTATCTCGAAATAAATTTTGGTGGGAAGAATTAGGTCTTCTGTAGCTAAGTGACCATTGGCCGGCGCTCATTGTGGTTTTTTAATATCATAGATCGACTTTTTATTAGCATACTGAAAGTTTTACGTAAGTTTGTAGTCAGGCCCGATGGTTGGTCAGTCGTGCCGATGAACCGACTTCAAAAATCTGGTTTTGTTTTTTCAAATATTGAACCCAACTCGGAAATTGAACCAAAAGCCCAATGCACAACAGTAGCGGTATGCGACTACAACTGAGTCAACGAGGAATTGTGTAGCTAGCTAGAGTCTAGGTAAATCTTCGCCATAGGTACCTAGGTACCATGCTTTAAAAGGGATGTCTTGTCTTTTATTATTATAGTCGAATAGGTACTGTTATTACGCTACATTTTTATGAAGATGTTAATCGGAAACATGGATAGATCCAGATATTTGTTAAAACCTAGTTAACTTTGAAAATACTAGGGCTTATATTTATAACTAGCTCGTGCCAGCGGTTTCACCCGCATCCCGTGCGAACCTCGGCACGAACTCGGATAAAAAGTAGCCTATAGCCTTCCTCGATAAATGGGCTATCTAATACTGAAAGAATTTTTCAAATCAGTCAAGTAGTTCCTGAGATTAGCGCGTTCAAACAAACAAACAAACTCTTCAGCTTTATAATATTAGTATAGACTAGCTTCTGCCAGCGGTTTCACCCGCATCCCGTGGGAACTACTTCCCGTACCGGGATAAAAAGTAGCCTATAGCCTTCCTCGATAAATGGGCTATCTAACACTGAAAGAAATTTTCAAATCGGACCAGTAGTTCCTGAGATTAGCGCGTTCAAACAAACAAACAATCAAACTCTTTAGCTTTATAATATTAGTATAGACTAGCTTCTGCCAGCGGTTTCACCCGCATCCCGTGGGAACCTCGGCACGCACCCGGATAAAAAGTAGCCTATAGCCTTCCTCGATAAATGGGCTATCTAACACTGAAAGAATTTTTCAAATCGGACCAGTAGTTCCTGAGATTAGCGCGTTCAAACAAACAAACAAACAAACTCTGCAGCTTTATAATATTAGTAAGTATAGATAATGAGGAAACACTTGTTCGTACCTATCCTAGAGGCTACGAAATTTCTAAACCGATTTGCTACAATATTCTTGAGGGTAGAGAAACGGAAACCGATCCCAACATAGTTGGGGAAAGTCTCGGAAGAAAATTGCAGAGTAACATAGCCTATATCATATCCGGATGTGTCCTTGATCCAGAAGTTCTCCCGGGAAGAAGATGAAACCGAACTGGAAATCAAATCCAGGAACTGTGTACAGCAATAGCGTTGTTACGACTACTAGACCAACGAGAAAGTGTTTAGGTAAATCTATGACAGTACCTATCATGGAATAAAAAGAATGTCTTGTCTTTATCTGGATAGACCTAGGTACATCTGTGAGGGAAAACTTTCATAATGTTATGGTTTATTTAAAATAAAACTAGAAGATTAAAAATACAAATGATTTTATTTTGATTGATATTCTATTATTAAAAAATAATTACAAAAAATAATCTTAAACCTAAGACACAATTATTATAAATGAGAAAAAACTATTTACAATATCAGCCTTATATTGAATTTCAAAAAATATTGAAGAGTAATCTCAGTGCTCGAGTTAATAGCTGCCTTATTGTTTTAGCTGCCTCACTGACGGCGGGAAAGAAATGTACCTACTATTTCAGCTGCAAATGAGACTATTGAAAGCAATTCACACATATGCTTCAACTCTTCTTCCCTTAATTTTATCGAAAAATTGGCGCCAGGACACTAATGTCTTCCCTGACCATATCCAAAAACTGGATGTTATTCCTACAATCATAGTCATTAAGTACTTGATCATGAACATTTCAAATTTCGGTCTGTCTGTTTCTCTACGTGTGAATGGGCATGGAATAGAATACAGGGGCACAGAGCACATATCACGATGCCAGGTCACCATCCAATCATCGAAGTTAGCTTGCTCATAGAATAGACATGCTATCACTATTAATGCTGGCACTGTATACAAGACCCCAAACACGCCAATACGTATCATTAGTTTCTCAAGTTTGTCAGTTTTGGTACCATCATGTTTCATAACTGTTCTTATGCGGAACAGTGACACAAAACCTGCCAGCAAGAAAATAGTTCCAAGAACTAGGTACACACAGAGTGGTGCTAGAACAAATCCACGCAATGCTTCAGCATCCCATAGTCCAACATAGCATACACCAGAGAGGATGTCACCTGAAACAAAAATAACTTATATTTACATACCCATAATATCATTTATGTTTCAAGACTTAACTTAACATAAGGTACATGAACTGAAGATCTGTGAGAAAGATGGGGAATAAAAGTTACTTTAATTCATCAAATTCTAGAGGCTCAACTGGGGCTATATACGTATACACAAATATACTACTTAAAGATTAAGCTAGGCAATAATAAATCAATGAATATTAAGAGAGCAAATGATATCTTTACTAACCATCAACTTTTCCCATGGCCAATATTGATATGGTTTTGATAGCAGGCACAGCCCATGCTGCCAAATGAAAGTATTGAGAGTTTGCCTCTATAGCCTCATGGCCCCACTTGAGGCCAGCTGCTAAAAACCAAGTCAGTGTCAGAATGACCCACCAAATGCTTGATGCCATACTAAAAAAATAAACCACCATGAAGAGTATTGTGCAAGGTTCATGCTTGGTTCCTTGTGTGATTACTGAAATGTTGGGTAATCTTGCACCACTTATAGTTGATGGAAATGGTCCTTGGCAGCTAACGCTGTCCCCTGCACTCCAGCCCATAACATATGCTGCAGCTACCATCAAGTAACACACTGACAGAAATATGATAGGCCTTTCTGGATATCTGAACCTGTCTGTATCAATGAGAAAGGTCAAAACTGTGAATAGGCAGCTTACAGTACACAATGTTGCCCAGATACCAATCCATAATCGCGCAAAATTCTTTTCATCCTGGCTGAAAAACATGCCAGTACATGGTGCCCCACAGTCATTTTCAACTTTATCCCCAACTTTAAGTGAATACTCCAAGTCCAAATTTTTCGGCACCTTGAATTGTATAGGACATACAAATCCATAATCCTTAGCTCCATGAAGCTTTGTTGGGTCCTTTTCATTGTTGTTCTTAAAGTTCACTTTAGGAAGCTTAGTTTCAGTGTGTTTTCGAGATTCATGAGTAATATTGTTATCGCCAACGCATATTACGTTTTCATCAGTAGCAACCGGAAATTTTGAACACTCTAAATGTTCAGGCCAGTGAAATCCAAATGTTATCATTATCTCGTCACAATTTTGTTTGGCCGATTCGCAAAGATGTCGACACGGGGGAATGGGCGTATCTAATATCGTACATACGGGCGCGTATACCGAACACAGGAAGAATTTCAGATCTGGTGAACAGTTAACTTTTATCAAAGGTGTGTACTGATGAACTTCAGGCCCCGCGTCTTCTTGTTTAGCGTGATTCAGTATGTTAGGAAATATGGTTTGATTATATCTTATTTGTTGACAAAACTGAATAGTAATCGGCTCACAGCGACCATGGTGAGGTAAAGTATCACCAGGATAAACAGTAACACGTGAAGTTTCCGTCGTTACAAAAAAATATAACACTAGAACAGTAAACGCAACCTTCGCTTTTTCCATTATTATACCACTTTGTAAATCAATTAAAATAACGAAAAGAATAACTTAAAACTGTATGTCCCATTACAGATTATAAGGAATAAAGACTTTGTCTCCGCATTTTCGCAAGAAATGCGATTATTAATACAAAATATCAAATAAAATTGTTTTCACAACAACATGCATTGTAGATTGTAGACTCGAGTTGAAAGCAGCTGGAATAGACAAAAATGGTTCGCTTTTTTTGTTGGTGAAAGAGCCATAGAGATTTTTTTTGACGAATTTAAGCATAAAATAGTATTTGAATACCATCATCGTTATATATGTACTGAATGTAAATTCATTGAGGGCCAGGGTTGAAAGAATATCAGACTCTCTCAGCTTTCATTATATTACAAAGTATTCTGTGCTCTCTGCTCTCAGCTCTTTGGCTTCTAATCCGATTACCCAATAGGCTGTAAGGACTACCAAATAATGTTCTATGACAGCCGGAATCTAACGTGTCTTCCGAAATACAGAGGAACTTGTTATGATATAGATGGTTATCCATACACGGACTATCGCGCCAAACATTGCTTAACCAGCTGGCTCTTCGAACCTAGGGATGAGATGAATGCGGATGAATGGATGATGTCCATTGACTGTTGTCAGCTGGCAACTTTTTTGACATCTGTCAGGAATGGGGTTTTGTTATATGTCAATGGGTTTTGTTGTATTTTGTTGACATTTCGTTTGAAGAACTAACGAAAGAAAACTTGAATAGAATCCTAGTTTCGTAATAAACTACATAAAAATGGAAATTGGTGGCGAAAATTTAGATTTCATGAAACTGATTAACGTTAAGGGTAATATTGAAAATATTACTCCTCACAAAATAGCAGTAGTAGCTTTTATACGAGAATATGGACTGTTGAAAATTGAAGGTATGTTTGTTTACTATATTAGACTTTATGAAATGGTTTAATCGCTGGTGCTTTTTTATTTATAATATCAGGGCCTGTAATCTAAACGTGGTATTGTTCATGTTCCAGCAAACAGGATGATTGATTGCACTGTGGCATCTAAATATAGAAAGGATTTCTGTATGCTTGCTCTTAAATTAATACAGGTAAACATTTGTTTCTATAATTATTGAATCTATGTTGCTTTGAGCGTTATTATACAAAGTTAAGCACATTACGCCACACATTAAAAATCTAAATTTTAACTTTAAAAGATATGTCTAAGTTTGAAATTATTTTTTTCATGTTTAAGATTGAAATTAACAACCCTCAACCCCTTGAAATATGTTTCACCTATGTTTTATGATAAGTAATAAAATTTTTTGCAGTGCCCAGATATGGAGTTTAAAGAATTGGAAGCATTGCTCACTGATGGACGGTACAATCTGTTGAGTGTTCATCTACAGAACTTCTGTGTCCGTCTTCAGAACATATATGTTAATGGTGTTAGTGCTCTGACGGACTGTGTTACTTCTACAATAGACAAGCTGATGATTGAGTCCAATCCTTGCATTATGGCGAGATATAGTGTATTAGGTAAACATCTGACTGACTTTATATCACTTCATTTTTTCACATTACATATTATAACAATATAAATGTTGGTTTCAGGGCTGTATTTACGAAGAATATTGCTCCACTTAGATAAGTTAACCTTTGTTCAAGTTGTGTCATTGTACAAGTCATTTTGTCTGTATTACCAGAGAGGTAGGCCTGGCTTAATGATGAGGTCTTTAAGCAAAGAGGTAACTTACACTTCAAGACATTATGATTTACTCATTGTTTGCTGGAAATGAGCATAAGTACAACACAATTGTTTTCTACTCTCTTACTCACCATACAGCATATGAGATATTACTTTGTGTTGCAGAAATTGAACAATATGGAGCAGCAGACAACAACTACATCTCCAGTAATGCCTGAAGAATCTAAACCATTGGAATTGTCTATGAGAATGAATATAATAGATAGGGATAAGTAAGTCAATTGCCTTTTGTATCATCATAGATTTTCTACATGGCCAGAAGTAGGTGGATAAATAGCAAATCATATTTATTCAAATACAAGTTTAAGCTGATGGTTAACCCAAATATGTAATATTTGAACAACATGTTACCCACTCATAATAACCAGTTTAAGCTGCTTCTCTATAATGAAACTGAATTGAAAGATGTGTCATTATTGTTTCAGCAGTTTTGAAGAATGCCAGTGGTCAAGGAAACAAGCTGAATTATTCACTGCACAGCAAGCTAATTTATTACAAATCAATGAGAAGAAAGCTATGCAACCTCGACAGTTACAGAAAACCATTATACAAATAATTAATGATATACCTGAATACCCAGATATAGTAAGTATTTTGTACCACACAATCATTTTATTTTTTTACCACTGTTATTTAATTTAAAATATTTTTTCAGCACTTTCTCAGTTTTCTAAATTGCATCCGGTCCAAAGAGTTCAGCGGTGCCCAGGACTCTTTGTATAATTATTTTGACAGAACAATATTCAACTCAACTGGAAACAACAATACTGGCAATGATAGAAACAAGAATTTTCGTTATGCAGCTCTAAACAGAGCAGCAATGCATACACATTTTGGTCACAGGTGAATATGTATCAAAAGTTGGTTAATAGTCTGTACAGTGGGCTTTTGTTGGTTTTGATTATATTTACAGTAGTTATTTGGTTATTTATATTTTTCTGTCATGTCCACATGCTGTGTTGTTCGCAGATCGGTGGCAATGGAGGCAGTACGCGAAGCACTGGCGCGTGCGCAAGAGGCCGCGGATTACGCGTGCCTAGTGGGCGCGGCCACGTGGGGCGCGCTGGCGGGTGGGCGCGCACGTCGAGCGGCCCTCCTGACGCGGGCCCCACGAGACCCGCCACCCGGTGCCCCCGCTGCCCCCCTCGCTGCGCCGCCCGCAGCCGCACCTTCCCACCCTCGACATACTGCCGCCGCCGCACAGCTGCTCGCGCAACATGCAGCCGTCAATGGCGCCAAACCTGCCTATATCTTTCAGGTTCGTTGAGGGGCATAGCACCTATTAATCCAGGATGCTGTAACTGAGAATGGTAATGAAAACGGTGGTAAAAATATCTGTACTTTGTTTACAGGTTATTATGCGGGGAGACTCGATAAATTATCTGCACTCGATGACTGACCTCACGATGGCCGGGTTAGCAAACACTGCTGCGCTATGGGCGCTCTACGGCAAGACCGAGATGGCATCAGTGGCCTGCCAACTTCTACTTGGTCTTAACACTAGTAAGTTATTTCAAGTTTCCGCATGGGCTGCTGTTAGTGCTGTTATTACCCATATTGGTATACTCGAAATTTTGGGGCCGGCGCAACATGTCTTTTTCTTCCATTCTTCTCTGTCAGACGTCATACTTACATCCACTTCCTTCTGCTTCATGTCCTCTTTCAGGCAATCAATCCATCTTTTCCTTGGACTACCTCTGCCTCTCCATCCTTCCACATTCATACTTAGCACAATCTTTGTAGCATGCGTTTCACACCGTCTCATCACATGCCCATACCACGACAAACGCTGACCTCTCATTTTTTCTGTCACTGGCGTTACTTTCAGGCTTCCTCTGATATACTCATTCCTCACTTTGTCCATTCTGGTAACCCCACACATCCATCTCAACATTCTCATCTCTGCTACATGCACTCTTCTATACTCGATATACATATTGAATATAATATTTTTCCTTAGAATGCAAGGTTGGCAGCGGCAGCGTGTGGCACGCGCCTCCGTCGCTGAGCACGGGCGGCGCGGGCGCGGCGGCGGTGGCGGCGTGGCGCGGCGCGGCGGCGCTGCAGCACGCGCTGGCCTCGCACCTGCCCGCGCCGCACGCGCCGCGCCACCACGCCGACCGCGCGCTCTATGCAGGTCTGTAGCTTGTTGTACGCGAATAGGTACTATGACGGCCACACAAATCTGAAGTCGTTCACAACGGGGCAGAACTTCGACGTATATCTACTGCATATATACCTCAGTATATCGCCGTACTGTCATTTTTTTTGTACAAATTATAAATTAAATAATCCAGTTTTTGAAACTTTTGTATTTCTACTGTTTCAATTGTATCCATGTAGCCACGACATGAATCCAATTTTATACAAATGATTTAAAAGTACCATGTACCCTTCGTTACCTAACTGTGACCAAACGTCTTTCAACAAACCCTCTCAGACAGACGGCAGAAAGTACTTTACGGCCATCCATTTGGTAAACCTATTTCAGGAAAATGGGAGGAAGCGGAACAGAGTATCAGGCAGCTGGCTTCTTCAGACAGATGGGATAGTCAACTATTAAAAGCTGAAATGTACTACCTAAAGGGAGACGCGACCGAGGCGCTCGAGTCACTGTACGACATACTGGATTACTGCAAGACTGAAGACGACAGCCTACACTTCGTATCCCTCAGAGTTAAAGCCATGATACTAATGTCTCAAGTCCAACACTCGTTCAGTAATATTCAATCCACGAATATAATGTTATTGAACGAAGCTTTGTGGTTGGCAAAGGGTTACCATTTACATTATTTAGCTGCTACCGCTGAAATGCATTTGGCTAATGTACAAATAAGTATGGGATGTGCGAAGAACGCCTTGTCTCTAGTCAGGAAAGCTTTGCCTACTATTATGGCGGATGGAAGTGCATACGACATGGCTAGAGGTAACATTTGTTAAAATTTATATACTTATGTTTAACTGAAGTTGAACAACTTTGCCCTTTCGAAGTTAGCCATTTGATACATCGCGCATGCGAACTATGTTTGATATTTTGAAAGTTGCTCAGTCACTTACAGCGAACTTCGGAGAGGCAAAGTTCTTTGACGTGAGCTGTGATAATACCCATTATATATTTTCTTTAAATAAAATCTCTTTTTATTCTAACTCTTCCACAACGGGCCTGCTGGAAGAGATTTCTCATGAAATAAGCTGTGCCTTTGTACTATCTGTTCTATTTTTCTTCTTGTCTGTATTCCGTGTGTGTAACTGTGTTTATAAATTGATAAATACAAATGCATTTCAGCCATGTTGTTGTACACGAAGTGCCGGATCGCGACCGCAGCTCCGTCAGGTGAAGCGAGGCTGCAAGTACTTCAGTCGTGTTGTGAAGCGCTAGAATTCGTCAAAAAGAATTTCGCCAAAGTTGGCGCTCATGTTCGGCTATTGCAAACATGGTATTTACAGGTAAGTTTCTTGACGTCAATTTAAAGATTTTCAAATTAATAAACGAAGTTTGCAATCATTAAAAATACTTATTTAATGATTTTTATCACATCATAAAGTTTATATTATGTACTTGTTGTTCCAGGCTCAATTATACCATGACATTGGTAACCACGCGGCAAGGAATCAGTGCGCTTGGATGTACAGACAATTAGAATTACAAAATTCTGTAGAACCATCTAATATGTTACTGGTTATGTATTAAACTATTTATTTACAAAAACAATGTTTTTGATTTGAAATTAAAACTAAATAATCTTAATTGTAATGTTTATTGGTACTTTCTTACTGTTCAACTTAATTACGTTGCATGTTGGTCACTTATAAAGTAATATTTTAATAGAGTTTATCATTCAATAGAGCTTTCTCGACGATTTCTGACATTGTTACTTTTATGTCTCTGCATAAAACTTCGGCAACTAAAACCTTTGATTCTGGCTGTACCTCTGAGGGTACGTAAGCTCCCTCGCCAAGTATACTGGTATCATTCCAGCAGTGACCGAGCGACGCTTGAGACTCGCATATCCTCCCGAGTTGTAACAACAGAGATGTTATATCTTCTAACAGAGAAGGAAATGCCGTACAGATCCTCACAAGAGACTTTAGTACTGGCTGGAAAAGCTCCAAGCGCAGATCACTTGGGAGAACAGACAGAAGTGTCGACAAAGTATTGACGCATAGTCTCGCTATAGACATCGCTTTCGGTAATGCATACTGTATCGACAAATGGGATACGAGATCGACTGCGAATATTTGCTTCTCAAGCGAAGCTTGGCTAAGAAGCTCAGGTATAAAGTCCAAACATATGTGCATAGAAGGTATTCCTTGAACTGTGACCGGCAGCAGTTCCCTTGGGTACCCTTGAAAATGTACCAGTTTAGCTAAAGACGGTTCAGATATAAATATTTGATGGAGGAAGGAACAAATGATGCTTCTAACTTCACGAAGAGCCCACATCAATTCAGGTTTAGCTTCATCATCTGCGGTCTCCAAGCATGCTTCAAGTAATATTTGTAATGCCGCACTTTCTTGTGCCGCTACTAAAGCATTCTTTAATTCTTCTCGTTCTGCATCAGATGTCAGTTGTCCACTTTTCTCGAGCAACGGCTTGTCTAACAAATGTCGACTAAGTTGGCTTCTCGAAGCTGCTAAACTGGCCTCTAATATCCTCAGTATAATCTTTAAAATAGGGCCGCATCTAAATACTCTGATGTCGCAGCGCAGCACTTGTAGTGGATCAACCAAAACATTCTCTTGTGTTATGGTCACGTTCTTGACGCCACCATTAATGTCCAGTAACGCATTGATGGTCATAATCCACAGGCAACGTGGCAATACTGTATTCAGACGTAACCAGACTTCGTGATATAACTCCTGTATGTGCCGTGGAACTTGATCTCCTAGCACGTTTTTGAAATATTTGACAAAAGTTTCAGCATACGGCCATATATCTGTAGGATTTTTATTAAGCATAGCCTTCAGAATCTTTCCAGTTTTATATGGGTTTTCTTCGATCGTTCGGAATGCGTCATCTATAGCTGTTTCCGAAAGATTTATGTCAACTTGATGACGGTTTGAATCTCCAAATACTTGATCGTCCATCCAGTCATCAACCAGAGACAGTTGTGGGAAGTGAGTAGCCAATAGCCGCAACAGAGGGCTGAAGAGACCACCATAACTCATCTGGTCTTTCTGAGCTTGATGAAGTAAATATTTGATGGGTAATTCAGATAGAAAGGCTGCAGAGTAACTCTTTACTTTGCGTCCATTCGCCATAAGAGTGGCTGTGTTAGACAATCTAACATCTTCATACAGAAGTAGGTAGTATATCAGGAGCAACTGTGATGCCAAAGTTGGTTTCTCGATGTTAATCTCCATAGAGGTTTCTCCATTATCAACTTCCATTGGTGCAAATGGTTTACTTTGAACATCAAAATTAGCTCCAAATATAGAATTTCTGAAAACTTTTCTGATTTCTTCCTCCATTATGGGTTTGTTTACATATTCATTTGTGCCTTTGTTGTTTATGATAAGGATAGAATTGACGTAAACTTCAACTAAGGCTGGCATGACGGGATGCAGAGGAGCTGTGCAGTTGCATATTTGTCTGTATATCCAATTTTTGATTGGGACTTTATGTTTAGAGAAAGCTCGAGACTTCAACAGTTGGTGAATACAATGGACAGGTAAATACCCTGGTATGTTGCTGTTGAGATTTGCTGTCACCGGCACTTTGACAGCATGAGCTGTTACAACCTGGAAAATAGAAAATTTATGATAAACCATGAACTAAATGGATACATAGATGAAGTTCAGTTCGAAACTGTACTTTTTTATACCTGTTCAGTAAATATTTCTTGTGTGAAAGCTTGTTTTATTCTGGCGAGGCCATTTGGTCGCACTGGTACGCGCATGCCCAGCGTGGCACAGACGAGTTCACCTACTGCAGTCAGCTGCCCAGAATGGAAGTGAATTGCTATCAACAGTAACATCTCGCCAAAGGACGCTGTGACACCAGAAGTGCTGTAAAAATAAAATTACAAGATAGTTTTTGTTACAAATTAAGCTTATTACTGATTACCTTTTATATGGAACCATTATTGTTACCTTTCGAAATAAGCTTCTTCTTTGACCAGCCACTGCACCCATTCTATAGCTTTCTTTTCATGTTCAGGTGCAGCTGAAAGAAATATATTCAGAATTAGCACATTTTTGACAGTTATAATATGGAATAGCAATTTCAATGAAATTTCATACATACCCATTAGTGATGGGCAGGCAAGTATCATACAAAGACTCAGTGACACAAATCTGACTCCAGCAGGTGTAGGAGGTGGCTTTTGCGTAACCAGCCGTAGCAGACCAGCCACCTCATCATCTTGGAACTTTATGCCTGCAATGCCTCTGAGAGCACAGTACAATCGCAATAGAGCTGATGCTTCAACCCCAGCACTAGCATCTTTCAATCTGTTCAGCAACTCTTGGCGCAGTTTTGTTAAGGCTGCATGCCCGTCGCCTTTGCCGCGCTTGTGTGAGTTACGTAAAAAAGTCGCGAACCATGCTCTGGTTGTCTGATCTGATCCTAAGAGAAGTCCAGACATGAATGAAACCTGTAAAGATGATATTCTCATTAGTAGTACATAACATAGAAATAGTTTAGATTTGTATGCATATTTTCAAATATAGTAGTTCCTCCTAAAAGGTGTATGGTGGGTTGTGACCTTACCAAGTCATCCTGGTGATGTTTCAAGGTGAGGGTTATGACCAATGAAGGCAGTCTTGAGGCTGATGCTGCTTTGGCCCGCACAGCAGCTGCCAAGTGCGGACAGGCTGCACACAATGTGGTCAGAGTTTTAGCTCTGATGCCACCTTCTTCACTTCTATCTGCATTCATTACTAGTGATTCAGCCACTGAAACACAAGGATCAATTTTAGATAGTATGATAAGTCTTATAGGTGTCTCTTTTCAGTTAATTAACAAGTAATTGAAGTAAATAAGAAGCAATTAAAACTGTTAATTGATATGAAAGTCTATGTGCTGTTCTAAGGATACCTATCAAATTATAATAATGGCCATTGGAGACAGTCTACTAAGTACTGGTCACTAAATGCATATTCCTCATATAACGAAAAATGAACCAACCTTCTTGTAATGTATCAGGCATGTTGGCTACCACCCAAGAAATGATGATGGGTCCTTTATTTACATACAGTAGTACCTCCACAATGTCACAGACATTCAGCAGATTGGGTAGCTCTGCCAGGCTGATGTTAATGACATCAGTAACTTCTTCCAGATATACATCATTGTCAAAGAGTTCCGATGGCTTCACACAACATTCAGCATTGGTGTTCTTGTTTTGATTGTACTCGGCTAACTGTGCTTGCATCAGCAGCAGTTCTGACAGCACCAGACGAACTCGCCGGGGAGAGTCAGACTGCTCGAAATCGTTAGTCATGCCATTGGTGACGCTTTGTATCAAAAATGTTTCAGTACATTGTGATCCACTTTTTAATCTGAAATATAGAATAATAATAAGATAAACTGAAATATGAAATAGTTATGCGGAAGACGAGTACCAACACACTACCTCATTTGCTGTTCTTTCTTGACATCAGTTTCTAGAGCATTAAATTCAATGGATAGCAGAGAAACTATGAAGTTCACCAAATCGATGCCAGAGAGCATAGTAAGCACATCTTTCTTCGATTCAGCACAAGTCCTGGTCGTGTCTAATGGGGCAATAAGCGCCATGCGGACAAGACATGGTATTATAGGTCTTAATTCCTCCGGCGTGAACTTTTTCAGTGCCGCAATATCCAAATCTTTGATCGCCTTGAAGACGTTAGGTTGTACAGGTTTCATAAATGTTATATCCATGTTTATTGAGATAAAACACTCATATTACAATTGTTAGTAGCTAATTCTTCACTTTCATTAATTAAATTCGGTAGGGACAAATCCAAATCATATGATAATGCTAAAATCTCAATAATATCCAAGTAAAAAGAACCAAACTAAACACCGACCATGTCAACAATCATGACATGTGTAAAATGTCAACTCGTAGTTGTCACTGTCAGTCGACAGGCTTGTTATTTAGATTTCAGTTGCCAGGGATAAAAAATCTTTAAGCTTTTTTCACACGGAGCAAGTCGTTAGTAAGTCTGCGACAGTGGATAATTATTGGGTTCGAATCCCCTTGACAAAATTCAGAGGTACTAACTAAATGGTTCAGTAACTAATTTACACAACTGAAATAGTATCAATATTTGCTTTATATCTTTAAAATGTGCACTGAAACAGGCCCTTGGGGAACTCCATAACTATTGTACTTCAGCACTGTTCACTGTTAAACGAATTTAGTTGTGAAATAGAAGAGAACTTGTTGACTCTTACATTATATAAATATCGAGTTTGATTTTATCGTACCACAAGACGTATATAATATTTAATAATCAGATTAAAATTGTATGGCATACATAGATACTGCCTGATATATTTTCCATAATCTTGTAACGGGCGGGCATGGCCATACAACACACAGGCTTTGCGGACCGTTAACGCAGGTAAAGAGAATTTCAGTACATTTATTCCGGGCTACGGCTGGATGACGAGTTTGATTAGCAGAGCACACATTAGGACTCATGCCGAAAGAATAACAGGCTTGGCTAACGTTTCTTAGGATCCACATAGGAAAGGTTTTCACTAATGCACACATAGATAGAGTAATTCAAAAGTAAACTTTATCTACAATCTATGATACAGTAGACTACTTACATCCGAGCAAATCCAGAATCGTTAGTAATATATTTTGTTGTTTTATGATAGGTATTTTTTAATATTCTACCTAATCTAATCGAATATTTTCACGAGCTATCTCAGTACGGCGCAGTCGCCTACCGAATGTAGGGCTAAATTTCGAATGTGATATGTCATGTAGAACATGAATCCTGGCTCATAGTTGTATGGCTTATTAATGATGTCAAAGTTATTTACTGTAGTACATACTTACTGTAGACAATATATTACAAATTAACTCAACATATTTACAAATAAAAAAAGGAAAATATTAAAACTCTCAACATATGACTTAATGTATTTCTGTAGGTACGATTCGTAGTGTTTCCTTACCGAATTTTTAACAACTGCTACATCTTATATACCTACAAATTGTAGCCGAGACCCACAACTATAACGTGCCTTCCGTCACTCCTTTGATCACCCATCCTTTCACCAACAGCGCGAATCGTTGCTGAACCTTATGATCAATCGATCTCTTCGGGTGTTATTTAGCTACGAGCCCCTCCACTATTTGCTGCATCATTATTTATCACTAGCTTCCGCTCGCGGCTCCGCCCGAGTGGTGTGGTGATAAAAAGTAGCCTATGTGTTAATCCAGGGTATCACCAATCTACATACCAATTTTCAACCAAATCGGTCCAGCCGTTTTTGCGTGAAAGAATAACAAACATACATCCATATCCATTCTCACAAACTTTCACATTTAAAATATTAGGTAGTAGGATAGTAGGATTATAATATTAGTAGGAAGTAGGATATTAGTAGGATTTATAATATTAGTAGAAAGTAGGATAGTAGGATTAATAAATTCTTAGTTCATTAATTCTGAAAAGTGTGCATGATTAGGAATATAGTAGCTTGGTTTTTGATTATGCCAAAAATCTTAATTAGGGACTCTTTGTTCAAGGTGTATTGAGGCCACGACCTTTCTGTTAAGAAAATGTGATGTTCTCCTACTTTGTTCCGTCTTGGGGGGTCAAATAGGATTTATTATTTCGTAAATTAAATTTTTCGTGTGCGCGAGGTATCAAATGGTAGAATTAAGAGTCGTAATGTTATTTGACGAAAGTTGCGGTGTTTTTTTGTAGATTTATCTTGAAGTCGCTAATTTCTTTATCTTGAAGTTCGGAGTAGCAAAGTTATTAGACGAGATCTGTGTAATATGACCAGATTCTCCTAACGATTCTCCTAAGTTAATAATGTCAAAATCGAATAGAAATCGAATCGTAATATGATCGCAATAGCAGTTTTAACCATATCGGGCATTCTGCTACTAATATAAGACCAATCGTATTCCAACGACATTCGATTGGTTTGCGATTGGTCTGCTATTTTGGTGATTTTGGTCTATACGGTAGTTTGCTCTACAATTATATTGCAATCATAAATCATTTGCAGACAAAATGGTTCATTATTGAATGACAGAAAAGGGTAAAAACGTTTATTTCAAAGAAAAAATAGCGGAATGCCACATACGCTTCAATCGTAATCGAGTCGTAGTTGGATCGCAGTCGAATGTGAATTATATGTCGCTTAAGTAAAATTAGAAGAATCGGGCCCCAGAAGTATGAAAATGTATTCACCTGAAGCTTTTGGTTGATACAACCCTCCATTTAAGTTCTACGAAAATAATATTTAATATTTATTTACTTTCGTTTTGCAGTTGATACAACTTTTTTCCAGGTATTCAAAAATGGTTGTATAGACCTACTTTGGCATATTATCTTTCTTCCTTATAGATAATGTATTTTTAGGATACCTACATCAATGGCAAAAGTTGTGGTCAAAATGAAAACAAAATAATAAGGTTAAAGTCCGTATTCCCCAAAGGTACACCCGGAGTTAATACGTAGACGTTGCTACGTAGCGCCTACGGCGTAGTCAGGCTCTAACGGGCGAGGGAATAAAAATAGTTTCCTATTGCTTTTTATTTTATTTGTGTTATGTGTTACGGTCGTCTATTGACTATTTATTTTGTTTATGTAATGTATTATTTATTCTAAAGTTTATGCTAAATAAAAGTTTAGGTTGAAGAATAGGACGTAAAAGTAGGTATGCTTTAGTCACTGAAATATCAACACTTTTTGATTTTTCCTTAAAGAAAAATTAGAAATAAACCTCTCTCTAAATAAAATAATGTCATCTTTCATAAAATTAATTAGGAAGACCTACATCGCAGTGCTTTGTTCTACCTACTTTCACTTACATAATGGCGCGCTTCTGAAATTAATGTAATGCAATTCAGTAGCAGCTGAAGTAGGTTAACTAAGATTGTTAAGATTGATGCACCAACATGAAGTTTTGATAACCTACTACTGTCTATCATTTTAATAAATATTCATATTCAATGATGAATGAATTAAATCTTAAAAATATATTCAGGTACAACTCAGAAAGATTGTGCAGTCTCAAAGACTAACACTTGGAGAGGCCTATGTCCAGCAGTGGACTGCGATAGGCTGATGATGATGATGATGAAAGACTAACAATGAGATGATTCACTTTCAATATAAAAAATAATATTTTATACATTTAAATCAACGAAGGAAAGTACGGAAAATAGTCCTTGAGCGGTTCCTAATACAGACTTAAGTGAGCTTCCTTGACCTTGAACAAAATACTTTACAAATGTTAAATAGGGTTCATATCCACTGTTTCGTATTGGATTTAAAATCAATATGACATGGTGACGGCGATGAAAGCTTTTGGCCTGAAATCTGTACCCATGTGTCTACACCATACGTAGGCATTGTACTAGGTACTTGCGTCTTAACTAAACCGATCGTAGTTTCTAGCTAAGGCAGCAATCAGAAATTAGGGAAAAAATATTATAGGCTTATATCATCGTAGGTAACATAAGAAGTTTTATTAGTGTGTGACAAAAGTTTAGTCATAAAACAGTTAGTGAAATGTTAACAAAATACAGTGGAATCAATGTATAGTGGAATGAGCTAAGCAGGTTGTGTGGGGTGGCCGGGGAACAGGGGCAGCGCCGGGCTCGGGCGGCGGGCGGCGGCCGGCGCGCGGCAGTCGCACGGCAGCACGTGCGCGTACCGCCCTCGCGCCGCCCGAGCCCACGGCGCCCGGCGCTCCACCCGCGCCTCAGCCCTGTGAACCCAACGCGCTCAATATTCCACGCGATTGCAATCCTCCTGTAATTCCTACATAAAACGTACGGTTATCTGTTTTTCGTCGTTCCTGAATTAGGCCCGTTTTGTAATGTAAGGGTCATCCGCTCGCGATTTAAATATTTATGGGTCAATAGTAAGAGTTTTACTGAGATTGCTTACATCATCGGAACCGTAATTTAGGCGGGAAATACAATTCTATTAAATAATAAATGAAGTAATCTGTAACGTTTCTGCGACGTCCGGAGCAAAAGGAAATGACAAAATGTTTTTTTTTTCATGACTGTGGTTTATAGCGTACTTTACCTACATTTTTATGCTAAGTCTCTAGTTATAGAGACGAAGCGGTACCAACTTGTCTTCAATCGCACAGTATCATAGTCTTATGTTTGTATGCCGATACTGATAGTCAAATATAAATCTCGGGCGCCGCAGCTCTTTGTTGACAATAATGATGTCTCCATCCATAATGTCTTCATAAAGCTTTGTGTGATAGACAAATTGATTATTTAGCTGCTTCATTCATATTTTTAGTACCATTCACCTAACAGTATCATTTCATTTCTGTAAACCTGAAATATTATTTGGCACAACAAAGATGTAAGTTTTAGTTAATATGTAGATAGTTAAGTAAGATAATATCAATAGTTATGTTTTATGCATGTTTCTTTCCAAATAATAATTATTTCTAAACTAAGATGACATTATCATCATCATTATCAGCCGACAGAGTATCTGGATTTCATTGCTTTGCATCGACACATAAGTATTTGAAACTAGGAATCTATAAAGATGAAAGATATTCAATAATCACCGAGTTGTTATCTGCCAGAGCCGATTAAAGCTTTTTGACGAGTATGATTGATTGATAGTTTCAGCTAGAAATTCCGAAATAACATGTTTCCGTACAAGTGGTCATTTGGTTATTGTGTATTTCTGTTTTATCTCTAGCTCACATTGTTTGGACACTTGCATTTGATTTAATATCAATTATTGCTAAAAATAAGTTTGATTGCCATTTTCTTAGCTAAATTGTAGCTTTTATTAGGTTTTTGGATTGGGTCAAATTATAAGTAGATAATACAAATCACTGGTACTCAGCTGAATCGTTGGGAAAAGGCTCGGAGGATGAGGATGATGAATACAAATTCTTCATATTTTGTTAAATGGGCCGGATCAAAATTAAAAGTCAAAATGTACCTAAACTAGACTTCCGTAGTTATACTTCGGAAAAATAAACAGCTGAAACGCGAGCTGCTAAGAGTATTTTGGTCTAATTTAATCTCATCAAGAATTAATGGTCGGATCGTAAATAATTATCTCCAACCAAACATGATCAAGTTATTTTTATGGAATAGCACGTAGGGAAAATCTAGCCTTGCTTGAGAAGGAGAAAAAATTCGTTAAAAAAATAAGTATATATTGTTCACATTTCGAAATATTAATATAGGCTATAACGAAACGGTCCACCAGGAAACGTAATTCTATCGAGCTACTCATGTTCGTTTAGGGTTTAGCTTATCTTGATTGACTGTAAGGTTCGTGAAAGCTTATACCTCTATTGTACTCAATCCCTGCCGAAATCGAGTACCTACTTACGTTTATTTCTAGACATTTTCTACCTAAAATGTACAGTAACCATTTGTTCTAATTTACAAAACGTACTGTGTGACCTATAAATCATTATTAAGTACTTGATAATTGCCACGATATGGATAAAATAGCGTTTTATGAATTTCCGCGTTTTCACGTACGACTGGAATGAGAAAACTACTAAAATGTCATTTAGCACATTTTATTGACTCGTTATGAAACTGATGACCTAATTCAAGCTCATATTACATTATTGAGTACATTTGAGTAAAACTATAGTTTTACGGGTCTATCATTAACCAAGCCTCTAGTCTAACTCTACAGTTTCGCAAAACGATTAGGTACAATTTATATGAATTCTCTGTAACGTTTAGAAGTTAGAGTAATTTACTGAATACAAGAATTTTGGAGTTTCAACTCGAAGATTACGCGTGACTAACTAGCTCATAAGCGGCAATAAGTAAAATAAGTGAAACAAATAACTTGTGACTAAGTTTCACGGTCACATCACAAACGTCCATCGTAACAATTGTCAATATTGAAATTAGTATGGACAAAACTATGGGTACGTTATGTATGTATTTAAACGGCCCAGTTAATGAATGGATATCGGAACAATGTTTCAGCGTGTAATTTATTCATTACACAGGCGTCCTCGATCAAGCCGTCTTGCTAACGGAAAGTCTCCGCCTGATGATCTCTCTGACGTTCATTCAATAAGACGATGTGACACACGTTGTTCTAGTTCTTGCATTTTTATACACAGTTCCTCAATGTTTACAGATTAGAGGGCAACTATTTCATGATCAAGTCTTCGTTAGTCCTAACTAAAATTATAAATGTTAAAGTCATTCTCTTTGTCGCACTTTGACGCCTTAACCACTGTACCGGTACCGATTTATCTAGAGCTTGAGAAAGGACATATGCTACTTTTTCAATAGTTCCCTCGATACGCGGTTCAGACTGCGGGGACGTGTAGATACAATTCATGAAAACTTTCTTCATGGGTCATGTAGCCTTAACTTTATTTCATAATTTTTTACTTGACAGATTAATTACTTACCAACATCTTACAGGTGTTCAATAACATATGTTTTATCTGTTGTAAAAATATTGAGCTATGTACCTTCCATATGACTCATGCCACAAACAGCCCATCTTCACGAGTCTTCATGAAACGTAGACGCTTATTGTTATCTTAATAGCAGACTATCGCGTTTGTTTATAAAGCTGTAGGTATTTGTGAAACAAATTTTAGGATCATTTGACTCCATAGACTTCTTAAACATCGCCTTTTAATTTAACTGTGGAGACATTGATTTTTTAGGCTTGTGTTGCTACGTTTGGGCAGTACATAGGTACCTATTAATCACAATAACAATCTTGTCATTTCCTTTCCAACGGACAGAAAATCAATAAAAACTAATTCTTCGAACAAATATCTATCTGACTCATGTGTTACGTACTAATTCTGTATTTCAGTAGTGTTAAATAATGTCTATGAAATACGCCATGACAATAATGGAGAACGTTTTTAGCAATAAATGGCTTGAGTTGTTGGAAATAAGTACAAACTGAAAGCAATGGAGAAACAAATGCAGGCGAGAACGTTGAACAAATCAGCGTGTTGGATATGTTTAGTGCCACCATGGGGATTCACAGACCGAGAAGAAGAAAAGCTATACTCGGCGTACACGCAGCGACAGCGGCAGCGAGCTGTGCCCCGGCTGCTGGCCACCGGCGCGCTCATGCAGGCGTTCGCGGTGGTGGTGCCGGGGGAGCGCGACCTGTCCTTCGCGTACGCTTCTGTCGCCATAGCCCTGGTAGCTAACCTGATCCTGGCATCCGCGTACGTATGCGTACGCCCTGCGCGCCCCGTCCTCAACCATGTAGCGTGGCTAGTGCTCTGGACTCAACTGTTAGTGAGCGCCTCTCGTCGGTTAGGAGATTCGTACAACGAGTTACTCGGATGGGCCGTAGTGCTTCAATATTTTACCCTCGCCACCCTACCTTTGCATCATGTGTTGCTCATATTGTACAGCTCAATTTCGTTTTGCGGGTATCTCCTGGTGCAATACTACAATGCTTCAACATCAGAGAGCAGACTTGCTGACGACTTCTACTTTCAGGTATTTAATGCAATTCTTTAAAATAATTATACGTAACGTATGCTTTACTGGGTTTTCCTCAAAATTACAACTCTTTGACAGCAAATTGCAAATGGTGCCCTGCTACTTGGTGCGACGATGCTGGGAGGCACGGCATATGCTATCAGTGAAAAGCAACAACGTAGTTCATTCCAAGAAACTAAGAGAAGCTTGCGTGATAAACTTACAATTGAACAACAGAGCAAAGAACAGGTGACCATTAACGTATACATTATTCTATATGAAATATGTTTCAAAACCTATCGGTTTACCAATAAGACCTTAATATAGAAGCGGGTAGCTTGGTTGGTTTTCTCTCTTCTTTCTCTAAGGCTAAAAAGGTTCTGAAAAAAAAGCATTTTAGTGACTGTCCCATTTTATTTTTCTTTGCTATCGTGTATAGTAATAATAAAAACTGAAATGCGATACTTTTAATGTCGGACGTTGAAAAAGGATTAACAATATTTTTCAATTTATTAAAATTGGTTGAAACGCTTAAAACTTGAGAACAATAATTTTCTTTTTCAATAACCAAGTAGGCACTTAAGTTTCGTCTTCTGTTAAGAATTTATATAATTTTGAAGTTTATGTTCCAAGTCTGAAATGGTAATATTTTATTACTGAGCAAAGTTTGTTTCGTCGATTTTTGGCAACCCTTGAATTGAATTGCCCGACTTTAAGTTTAAACGTTACTAAGTTTAACGTTTGGGTCTTATTTAAATTGATGTCAGCGGTTATATCAATATAAACTAAGCAAGTATTTATTTGTATATTCCAGCAGGCTCGTAAGAACTGAGTTGTCACCCGAAACACCGGAACTATCTTGTGTTTAAACGAGTATGTAGGAGTCAGACTATCATAATCTGACTAAATACATATTTGATAAGACATATTTTGGAGACGCTGACAAGCTGATGTTCAATAAGAGTATATCGATTCAGCTGCAATGAAATCGTTTACTGCCTGTGATCCATGAAATCACGGGAAACGTCACCGAGCTGGCTTCAAGCGCAGTGATGTGTGGCGATGACACACCTACTCACACTTATGCGTAGTTTCATCATCCATGAGAGGGCGCATCAAATATAGGGAAGCGATCAGATCGTTCATGTTAATGATTTCATTTTTACACCTTGCGAAATACGGGAGGCCAATCTCTCTCTCTTAATAATGTAAAGATCGTAGAAGGCGAAATTTATATCCGTATTTAAGCCGAATCTAATCACAATGACTCGCATACAAATTAAATTTCTCAAACGTTTCATCTTCTTGAATTTACGAATAAGCTTTTCAGTTTATTTTGGTAGATATCCTATTTGATGCAAAGTGATGTTGGAGCGATAGAAACACTATAGGTATTATTAGGTATACGTACTTAAGTAATTACATCATGAACTCATTTCTCTTAGGAGCGGCTGCTGCTATCGGTTCTCCCAGAACACGTCGCCGTGCAAATGCGGAAGGAACTCGGTCTGATTGATACGCAGTTCAAAAAAATTTATATGTCTCGACATGAAAATGTCAGGTATGTAACTTAGAATCGTTTATTTCGGCAACTATATAATTAAACTACCATTATGCATGTATTAACATATTATTTCTGCATGCAGTATTCTGTATGCGGACATCGTAGGCTTCACTGCTATTTCCTCAACATATTCAGCTCAAGATCTCGTCGCCATATTGAATGAGCTGTTTGCTCGTTTTGATCGACTTGCTGAGGTAAAGAAAATTTAATTTATTATTTCGTCTCCAAGTCTCGTCCGCGTTAAATTAATACCGCCAGTCTCGGCTTCCGTAAATTGTTATTTTATTTTGTAGAAATATCAACAGCTTCGCATTAAAATTCTGGGGGATTGTTATTATTGCATCAGCGGAGCGCCTGTTGAGCGTCCAGACCATGCCGTACTGTGTGTTCACATGGGACTATCTATGGTCAAAGCCATTAAGTAAGTTTAAAAATACCTTTTAAAAATAGAATACTGAAAATTAATATTAAGCCTTATGTATATTTCAATTTGTCCAGATATGTTCAGCAGACCACAAACTCGCCAGTAGACATGCGAGTAGGCATCCACACTGGTGCCGTACTCGCGGGAGTACTTGGCCAAAGACAATGGCAGTTTGATGTATACTCACGAGATGTCGAACTAGCTAACAAGATGGAGAGTAGTGGCATGGCAGGGTAGGTAGCTACTGACGTCACATTTCTGTTGCCAGTGTTATCTAGACAGTCGCCTTAAAACAAAGAAGAACAGAGCTTAGATGTCTTATTTATAACTTGAGTAAACTTGAAAGAAATGTCGTTTTACTAAGGTTGATCAACTTCATACAATTAGCAACGTAAAATTCTGTCTCACACAGGAAAATCTATCTTTCAAATCTCATAGCATCTGTGTCGCAGACACTACAATCCATTTCATTTCATTGTACCTAAACAATGTCAAAAGTGTTTACACACAGAGATGCGAAACAGACAAATAAAATCATCTAAAGGTGGTTTATTCGTTTATTCTTAGTTGTTTTAAAAGATTTATTTATTCAACGACTTTAGTAGCTGTTTCTATTTATGTGTACGTAGTTACATTCTATTTATAAGAGTTTTGTTTACAGACGCGTACATGTTTCCGAAGTAACGCTGAGTTTTCTGAACGACGAGTTTGAAGTAGAGCCCGCTCATGGGGAACGGCGCGAGGAAATGCTGCGCCAGGCTGGCATCAAGACATACTTCATCGTGCGAGTTCTCAAACCGGTGAGTATTCTGCTCAAATAACATAAACAATTACCTCTATATACTTACAGCCTACTTACGTACCTATGCCACATTACTTTCTCGTTTTGCTTTGTTATTTCTGCAGGCGCCTATATTGTAACGAGACTTTTATGTAGTTTTCAGTGTAAACGTTATATTGTTAGGAACGTGTAATTCGGTTGCTACGTACCTTTGTGTAATAAGAAATAAACATTTACGCTAAACGAGAACGTGCGTATTTCTGAGAACTACTCGTAAGCACTTCAGTCCACACATTGCAGATGATATTGCCAACGAATCCACTAAAGAGTATTGTTGTTATAACAAAAATAGCTACTAATATAAGACCAATCGTATTCCAACGACATTCGATTGGTTTGCGATTGGTCTGCTATTTTGGTGATTTTGGTCTATACGGTAGTTTGCTCTACAATCATATTGCAATCGTAAATCATTTGCAGACAAAATAATTCATTATTGAATGTCAGAAAAGGATAAAAACGTTTATTTCAAAGAAAAAATAGCGGAATGCCACATAGGCTTCAATCATAATTGAGTCGGGATTGGATCTCAGTCGAACGTGAATCGTATGTCACTTAAGTAAAATTAAGAGAATCATGCCCCTGACTGAACAACCTCAATTATTGTAACAATAATTCCCTGTCTGTATGCATTTGGCAATATAATAATTTAATATAAACCGACCCAAATATTTACAAATTTTAGAACCCAATGGACCAATCAAATTAAGCAATTTGCCAACAGCGACATTTTCCGTTATCAATGCCTTAATTAGCCTGAATAGTCTCGATTGCGATGTGAAATATTTGTATCGGGGTACGCAGCTGTGAATGTACCTACATACATTTTTGATTGACACTATGTATGTACAAAATACCACCTCGCTACCGAATTCCGAATCATATTATTCGTTCGCGAAACGCGTGGGTTTTATATGAATTGTTTTGTGATCAATTTGCCTCCAGTGAATAACTTTCACGCTGTGCAATAATATAAACTGCGTTGTTGAAATTAATTTGCATATTGATGGGTATAGTTTTCAATATCTTTTGTTCTACTATAAGCTTAGTGTACTAGATAATATTACAAACGGTAAGTACATCGAATATCGGAAAGCGAAGGTCTCTTCCCGAACCCACCCACCCGCGGAGAAAGCTCCTAACTCCCTCTAGTAGCAAGACTTAAGCCGATTATGTTGGTTCTATCTAAAAGAGCCCTAGTTATTGAAGAACTATATGTGCTTGATTGAAATGTTTATTTCGATTTAAGCCTGCTTTTATTTTACTTCCGTTTAACGAGGAAGGAGAAGTTGACGTTCAATAGTTTAAGTACCTACATGCTATTTGGCGGTCAATCAAAAACTGCTTTTTATATATAGATAACCTTAACAAATTGCTTGGAAGCATTTAATGAATGTTGCTATAACACAGCTGGAAGTAATCCAAAATATTGCAGTTTACACCGTACTTATACATATCGTAGTTTTCGCAGTTATTACAAACATGCTTTACATTTAAAACTATATTTCCATTTAAGGCTAAAAATATTAATATCTTAAAGAAGGAAGTACCTATTCACCATGAAAAATAAAGTAGACCTACTTACCGTGAACAAGATAGTAACATGAACCATGCTTTTACTTTTCTATCTATATGGAACGGACGCCGAAGCAAATTGGGTCGACAAAGCTTTATGACAAGGTGAACAAAGCGAAATGGAAAATCTACGATTTTCTTGTTCATACTGCAGTCTGCATTTATTAATACGTGAATACTCTCTTTTACTTTATTCATTTGAAGCTATGATCACGTTTGCCTTATAAAGATGGTCGTGGTATTTGTATATTTTGTAAACTAAGTAGGTTAATCCCACCTACCGGGATTTAATTACACGAGTGAGCAGGGCAGCAAATAAAATGAATAAATGTGAGGCAGTGCGTTTTAGTTTCCGTAGCTAGTGGAGTTATGTTTACTGTGATTGTATGGTACAGTTTCAAGGAGGCGAGGAGAAGAGTGCACCGGAGGGCGAGGCCGCGGAGGGTGGAGACGCGGCCGACACGCTCTCCGACCTCCGAGACGATGACGAGGACTCGGTGAGTGCACTACTGCGCTTCCCCGCCCCTCCCGCCCCGCACCGCTCCCGCGCCTCCAGCCTAAATAAATAGGACACTAGGGCACTAGGCGGCCTGCGCTAGATAGTTCCTAGTGTAGCTAACGTAGCAGGTTAAAATAATCTCACTCGAATCGATTGTTCATTATGTTCGGACATATGTTGATTGTTAATGCTACAAGTACGCGGATCATGTGCTCTCATATATTGATTTTTCGCTTGTCAATTACATAGACATGCTTCGTACATTATTCGTAGGTTCTGTCGCCACAAGACGAGAGCAAGGACAACGAAGAACAGAAAATACTTAGCATGTTGCAAGAAGAGCTGGTGAATAGAGACGATGACAAGTAAGTTCACAGGTTTTGCAGAATATTATTCAGTCCTTTGTTGTAGGTACCGTGTGTAATAGCTATGTGAAGTGGACAGTTTGAATTTTCATTTGAGTCTCTATTTTGTTTAAGACATTATTTTTAACATAAACTTATTTACAAAGGTGAGCTGTACGTAATCAGTCAACGAAACCTATTGTAAAATTTACTGAATGTGTTTTCTTAAAATACTTGCCATTAAAATATTGCTAAACAAGCACTACGTATAGGTATACAAATATACAGTGGGTTGCTTCCAAATTATCAATCCAACAAGTTCACTGAGCTGTGTATTTAAATTATTTTGTATATCTTGGACAGTTTTTCTGTTCCTATTTCTGTTGCTTTCACCGGAAACTATTAACGAGCAGCTCGGCGGTACTCAATTTTCCAGTTTTCCCTTTTTATTTTATTTTTATTTCTGTCTCTTGCTATTACCCAATAATTTAATTTATTCGCAGCGCATCATAATGTTTGTTTCTTTTTGTATTACACAAACCGCATAGGCTGGAATGTGAAGGGCAAACCCATCTCGCGTATAATTGATAGGATCGTTGGAGTACTCATTAGCATGTCTGTTTTTCCAGTGTTTGCTCATCAAAAATATACACATAATTATAATGATTGATTTATTGTGTTCGACCAGTATCACCTTCATTGAGTTTATATGCACCGTAATCACAATAATATGTTGGTTGTGATATTGCTGCAAAATATGAATTTCAAATTATTAACTGCATGTAAGATTAACTCATTTGTACTATTGAATCTGAAAGGAATAAAACAAATGAACTGGATTGCTCTTAACGTTAACGCAGCGAATTATTTTCATATTCCCTTTTTGTTGGGTGTTAGTAAATGTGTAAGGCGAGTGAAGATCGATCTGTTCGGATACACCGCGTATCGCAAATAGTTACAATATGCTATTTCAGGCGCATGTAATGGAACCGTGTCAATAAACACATTTACCATACCGGTCCTCGGCCTATGCAGGAGCAGATTGTTTTCTTTATTATAAGCTGCAATTTACACTCTATAAACGTAAAGTGATGATCGAATATATTGCTCAATTTTTATACAATGCTTATTGATGGATATAAGTAGGACTTGGAACTTTCTCCGTGTTTAAGATATTTCGAGAGGTGAGAATACCTGAATGTATTAAAATTAAAAATATTATTCTCA
The DNA here is from genome assembly GCA_963856015.1 of Helicoverpa assulta. Lineage (NCBI taxonomy): Eukaryota > Metazoa > Arthropoda > Insecta > Lepidoptera > Noctuidae > Helicoverpa > Helicoverpa assulta. The sequence continues at coordinate 6,872,863 of CAWLCW010000008.1, forward strand.
ATGTATTGATTGATAAAATGTGATACTAGGGAGCTAGCAGACGGGACGACGTTATGTCTGACGTTCAAAGCGTCGGGGGCGGAGGACGTGTACGCGCGACGAAGCGACCCATGTCCGCTGGCCATCGCCGCGCCGCCACTGATGCTGCTCCCGGCCGTGGTGACGCTGGCCAGCTTCGCGGTGCCGCCCACCTGGTCGCTGCATGCCGTCTACCTCGCGCTCGTGCTAGAGACCGGCCTAATCAACGTGGTTTATTACACGTGCTATCGATATTCACAGTATAAGGTCAGCATTGATCATTTTCTGTCTTAAATATTTCCAAATAGAGGAGGGAATTTTAACAACAGTACCCATACCATGTACCATGGGGCAAAAATTCACAATATTGTTAAGTGCATGACCTATAAATTGTTTGTCAGATTACAAGATACAATTGGTAATATTTCAACAAGGTCTTAGTGCCAAAAGGTCTATTTAGATGTACGCAATAAATAATCGACTTATAGAAAACCTTAGCCTATCGCTTATCGCTATGGGGAGCGTGAGGAATTTTAAATGTCGAAGCGAAAAGAACGCCATTCTCGTTCACTGATAAAATCATAAAAGCCTCTGTCTAATACAAATGTTAAAGAGAATTGTTTTAAAACAAAACGCTTTTTATAGGTACCTATATACTTAATAAAACTTAATTAGCTGTAATGTTTAATGACACTTAAACTGCAAGTGAATGAATAACAGCAATCCATTACTCATTATTGTATGTTACCTGAATTTCAATATAATTAGTGATTTGTAATGTTGCAGAAAAAAATAGTGAGTCCTTATTGGAAGCTAACATGCGGAACGTTCAACATCGCGATGTTTGTGGCCGCGAACATTGCGCCATTGGTGAGTGCGCTAACACCATCTAACTATGTTCACTATCACCGACTCTCACTATCATACTCGTTATTTCTATTTCCATCGCGACGAGTTTCCGTCACGATTACTATCACTATCACTACAGCTGTCGGTATCGCCGCGCGTCGGCAATCAGTCTTCATACCCACACATGTCATCTTAACTTATTAGATTGTTGTTTACTTTTTAAAAGTTTCCTATAACTTTCGAGAAACTTTTTCTAACATTCCATACATTATCAATTTTGTATCTAAATATATAGTTATAAATATTTGTGCAGATAATTTGCGGTAATTTCGAGACGATGCTTCTGGAGGATGGTCTCCGAGAGGACGCGCCTGCGCACAGCGGCGCACGGCGCTGCATACATCCTTCTTACTACTATCATGTGAAGTACCTTTTCTACTTTCACATTTACATACCGACGCCAGACTGACGAACAATATGCCGACTCGGCACATCAGCTTCAGCCTAGACAGCTGTTAAAAATTAACAGATACATGTGGAAATGGGCACTAGACTTGACTAGACTCTTATATAATGATTTCTGTGTCGCAACAATCAAATTTAGGTATTCCACTCAATACATAATATTTCATAAAAATGACGAATCCATGCTAAAACTTTTTTGTAGTCAAATTAATTTTCTACGGCTTCATATTTACTTTGAACGATGCAAAAGCCAATTTAACTATGCAGCTGTGGAGTTTGGAGAGATTCAATAATTTTCAACGGTTGGAGATGTATCTGATAGAAATTATATAAAGCAATTGAAATACCTAACTAATATCTACCACATACAATCGGTACTTATATGTTTTCAGTGGTATGTTGTATAACGCGGTTGACCTTTCAAACGTCCTAGCTTTCTCACGTAGCTAGTCGTAAATAGTTACTGTTACTTACACCAACCTAAGTTCTTGAGGTTAAACGAATGCAACTAAACAACAGCGTGAAGCTGGTGACAGGTTTCTCATCGTTGTCGCTTGTACAAACATCATAGTAACCTATTTCCCCCGTTCGACTTTTTTAATCTCGCATCGTGGGAAGACAAACAGCTGATGTGTACAGCTCGGCGCTATTGGTACGTTTTTAGTTCAACGTGACAAATAATGAATCAAACTCAAATGCTATCGATTCATAGATAGTCATAGTGGATAGATTTATTAATTAGGTAGATACTTAAGTAAGATACGTTGGAAGGTGCAGCAATTACGAAATCTACATGACTATAGAAAAGTACGATGACAACGACGAGGGCAATGTGCTATTTGTAACCATATACTTGTTTATTTAATTCATTAAAGGCGCATTTATACGGAGGAAGAATAAACGGCCCTGTTTTTCTTAATTAAGCTAAATTTTCTTGCAAACACGAACTTACACGAGCCATCCTTACGTAATTAGTACTTGTCAGCACGGGTCAATGTCACGGAAATTAATGTTAATGTACCTATCTACTTAATTCTTATTATACTTTGTGTACATTCTATATGATTTAAAGTAAACAATTCGTGTTACAATAATTGTAAGATTAACATATATGTACCGAGTTAAGGGTAGAGAAGTTATAATTATGACATCAAAAATTCAGTGTTAAAAAATAAATAATCAGAAACTATTAGAGATACCACCTACTACCTACCACCTAGTAACAAGTTATCCTAATGAATGACTTGTTCATATACTCAGGTGGGTGCTGGCGCAGCCTGCGGCGCGCTGTGGGTGTCGCCGCTGGGCGTGTGCGCGCGCAGCGTGCTGCTGGCATTGCTGGCTGCCGCGCACGCCGTGCCCGCACTCCTGCACCCGGCGCTGCTGCTGTCGCGGCCCTCGCTCGACCGCGACCCCTACCGCGTGCGCTTCAACGCCACCACCGACTACGACGAACACCTACTGGCTATACTGTACGTCAAACAAACCTTTAGCCTAATTCTGCTAATTTAGTAATGTGACAATTGGATAACAATGTAATCTCAATAGCAGTTTTAACCATAGCGGGTATTCTGCTACTAATATGAGACCAATCGTATTCCAATGACATTTCTGCAAGGTAGTCTGTTCTTCAATCATATTGCAACCGTACATCATTTGCAATATAAAATCCTTTATTTAAAAGAAAAAAGATACGGAATGCCATATACGCTTCAATCGTAATTAATCGTGATTGGATCTCAGTTGGATATCAATCGTATGTCGCTTAACTAAAATTTGCAGAATCGAGCCCCTGTTCAAAAACCTAGCTTGTGACATGAACTTTTCTGATGCTCATTTTATATTGCAGGGCTCGCATCCACGGTGGTCGAAACATAATCATGCTATTCTTCATAGTGGTGGCGCTCCTGATATTCAATAGATACGTACGTATTATTAGGAACCACACGTATTCCCTATTTACACCTACTATAGGCACTAGAAAAAGTTTGGCATGCCATGGTAAGTTTTGCTAGAACAATTATGACGTATTTAACAGGTGGAATCCCTGGAGCGTGCACGTCACTCTCGCGGGGAACGCATGCGGGCACAAGCGGAGCAAGCTGGTGACCTGCGACGGCGCAACCAGGCGCTGATCCACAACGTGCTGCCGCCGCACGTGGCACGTCACTTTATGGGCGCGCGTCACCACCATCGCGATCTCTACAGCCAGAGTTACGCAGAGGTCGGCGTGCTTTTCGCCTCCATGCCCAATTTTTCAGGTATGTAAGCTGTTCTGAAGTTTGCCCATCCCTTTGTTATTAGTGAGTTTATGTTTAGGGTAAAGGCGGGATAGATGCCGCAGTGGGATAGATGCCCCATTTTTAAAAAACCTAACTTCCCATGCTCGCAATTAAGAAACAACCGTTTAACTAGAAGCCGCAAGCACCCCGCACCTAAGTTAGCCACGCACCGTCGAGGGTTGAGGTCGCGTTTCGCTCGTGTGTGAATTCATCTCCGCGGCGAACTTAAAGCGAGCGTAAATTTTTTAAAGGTGAGTATTTGCTGTTGTATAACTTTATAAGTAGATATTAATTCCGTCAAATTTTTTATTACGTATGTATATTGTTTCATGAAGTATACATTTTGATGTAAATAGTTGCTCTATTGTATTTATTTATTTAAAAAAATACTAGGACATCTGTCCCTGTCAAAAAGGATAGTTGCCCTGATTTTTTACGGTATAGGTGCCCCTAGGGGCATCTATCCCTCCATACACCACGTATACCATGAGTGTATTATAAGTGCTTTGAATATACATATTTAATATATTTTTGTGTTTTTTATAGTTTTCATGCGTTTATGTATAGGTATTTACACTTTTTTATTGATACGAATGATTTACAGTTCAAACAGTGAAGATGAAGACAATTCACCTAAGAACAAAGTAAAGGGAAAGAAAACTAAAGGTTTGCCGGTAAAGAAGACTAAAAGAGATGGTCAGGATGAGCCTAAAGTTACAAAATAAAAATAACTGCATAGAATGCTTTGAAAGCTATGAACAAACAAAATCTAAATCCGACTGGATTCAATGTGTAATGTGTCAGTACTGGTTACACTTTTCAGAAATTTTTGCTCGAGATGTGGAAAACTTAAAGGACTGTCCGGTTAAATATGCTAAGTATATTGTGTTATTTTAGTTTTTAAGACAGAATAATTTTATGATTTGCGTGCTGAAACTTAATTATTAATATATTATAATAAGGGTTTAAAATTTAAAATACATTATTTTTGTGGAACAAATACTTTTAGAATTTTATTGTGTTAATTTTAATTAATCTAATAATGAATATAAAAAGATTTAAAAAACTGAAAAATACTTTTCATTTCAAATAAATTAAAGTTAAAAAATATATAAATATTATTAATATAATATACTTATACAGTATGAAGGGCATCTATCCCGCACCGTAGGCATCTATCCTTGCTAGTATTTTCAAGGTGGGGCATCTATCCATAGGGGTAGGCATCTATCCCCAAAAATTGAGTTCTACAAAAAGCTAAAATCTGCAAAACGTGTAGTATATAGGTCCAAAAAGACAAATCACAAATAAACATAAAGGATTAAACTAGTTACATTCATAGGTGTTATTAATGTAGAACCAATATTTATTAAATTAGAAGCATATTTCAAAATGTGGGGCATCTATCCCGCCTTTACCCTAGATGATTTAAGGAAATATGTAGCGGGTGTGGTGTGCAAGTCGATGTGCCTAGAAATTATGTTCTTTTTGAGATGTCTTCAGAAGACCCAACAAAAATAGTGCTACAAGAAAATTATTTTGATAAGAGTAGGAGGACGACAATGAGAGCTTAATGTGAACATTTAAACTGGTCTCAATTATAAACTACGCTGTCGGCACACCTACTAATTTGACCATTGTCAATATTTCTCGATGAATAAATAAAAAATATTCCTGACAAACAGTATACAGTATGTAAATTATTATTTTCAAAGGTCATATGTTCTAAGGTTTTAACATGCATCTTCAATACTATTACAGAAAAATGTCGCTTTCGTTGCTTGCCTTGACTAGTTTTGTTACTAGACATATTAATGAACACGTTTGTTAGAAAAAAAAAACATTTTATTGTGTTTAATAAAGACTTAAAAAATATGTAGCCTTTTGCTTTTACATTTAATTAACCTTTTCTTAAGAAGGTTTTATATATATATAATTAATTTAACTAGTATTAAATTAATTATTATGCCATGTTTTGTTTGCTTTGTTACAGAGTTCTACTCCGAAGAAACAGTCAATAACCAAGGCCTAGAATGTTTACGGTTTCTGAATGAAGTCATATCAGACTTCGATCTGGTAGGTAATTGTTCATTTCATTTCACAAACATGCGCATTACGGATATAAACGCGTACTGTTTAATATGCAAGCATCATGAATACCAGTACAACTTTTGTTGCGTCATTTTATCGATCGTGCAACGACAACTTTATAAAGCACAACTTCATTTTATTGTTTAATACACGTACAACGTCGTATGACAGCATAACTTAAAGAATTTGCACAATTAACACAGTTGTCTTGTACTATAGTTTAACTTCTGAAAATAACTTTTGACCAATTTTAATAACAAATTTTGGTAATAAAATAAATAAAAAATGATTTGTTTGACCAGACAAATTTAATTTCCTGTAAACACATTACGTATTTTAACTACATGATATGAAAGTAGTTGTAGGATTTCGGACAAAAGTCATTTAACTACTGCACAACCTCATTTAAGAATAGGTATTGATCTAATTTTCCTGAATAAATATTGGAATCTAGATGGAAAATAATAGTTCAGCCAGATTCTAGAAGATTTATGCAAGTTTCAGTACAAAGGTGTAAGCGAGAAGACTAAATTGTCACACAATTTAATGCACTTCATAAAGTGCAATAAATAGACAATGTAACTAGGAATATACCTCCTATACATTTAGATTCTGTCCTTCCTGGTTTAACGAGGTTGTATAGGAAACTGCTTTCCACTTCACAAGTAGGTTCTAAATGGTGATTGAAGGGCAAAGGTGCAAATTGTATACCTACGCGTCTTTATGTCTTTGTCTCTTATTTATTGCCCATTTTAATTTACATACAAATTAACTTTCAAACATGTTTGATGCCGTAACAAATTAACGGATGATTTTATATTCTGGTTGCAGTTACTTGAAGATTCCAAATTCAGTAAGGACATAATCAAAATAAAAACTATAAGCTCCACGTACATGGCTGCGTCAGGCCTAAACCCAACGCGACAAATGCAGGTAAGATACTTAATAAAGATAGAATTAGTAGTTAATTTTCATGTATTTTAATCTTTATTTAAGAAAGGAACATGTTGAAATAATATGATAATAAGAATGATTAGGTATGTAGGTATAATCGTAAGCAATACGTAAGAATGACATTTAACACCGAGTTTATAAATACGAAAGGACATTTATTTTAAAAAATTACACAATTTTTTTTACGAGTGCAATTCGGAACAAGTTCGCAAAGAAAAGCTACAAATATAAAATGATAATGGTTTTCATTTAATTTAACCGACTGTTGGTTGTAGTTTACGAATAACAATTAAATTCAAAATAAAACTTAACAGAATCTAATCAACATAGTTTTTTATAGTTCAGATAGTAGATAGTCTTAGCTAATATTCTTGATTAAGCCCCCTAGTTATTTGAAATATTGAAACAGATGAACACGGAAGAATGCTTATTTATTGAAATAATGACTGATGTCTCAAATAAACACATCATGATGATCGTCACAGCCATCAGACGGGGTGCTAGTGCGGTGGGCGCACTTGGCATGTCTGGTGGAGTTCGCGCTGGAGCTTCAGCGAGTGCTCGCAGCCATCAACGAGCAGTCCTTCAACCACTTCGTACTGCGCATGGGCGTCAACCACGGCCCCATCACCGCCGGCGTCATCGGCGCGCGCAAGCCCCACTACGACATATGGGGGAACACCGTCAATGTTGCGTCTCGGATGGAAAGCACCGGCAAAGCTGGCTGCATTCAGGTAACATCAAAAAGATTTATAAACTTTGTATTGAATTTTATTAATCACTTAGAAGATTCTGTTCTACAACGCTGCTTCTTCTTGTTGCTACAGGTGACAGAAGAGACTTGCGAGATCCTGCAGAGTTTCGGCTATTACTTCGAGCAGCGTGGCCTGGTCGCGGTCAAGGGCAAGGGCCAGCTCATGACCTACTACTTGCAGGGCAAGCGCGACACGCCCACCGGCCAGACGGACAAATACACTGTCAGTAACACCTAATATGAACATAGAATACATTTTATCTAATAAGCTACCAAATACATATGTTAATTGTACGATGCAGGGGCATAACAAACTAACCGCACTTGATCTAAAAACTTTAACCTTCGTTGGGACGATTTTCATATTTATAGATCATGTTATTTTTACTACAAAATATACTATGAGAAACTAAGCTTGGGAAGGTTTCACTTGAATACATCTCTACTCTTAATAAAATTGTCATCTTCAGGCTCAAGGCACACAGACGCAGAATTAAAGGTCAAAAGTGAAAAGAAAGTTCGTTAGTAATATTATAATATACATTCGCTTAGTTAGAATGTGCGTTAGTGTGTCTTGCCTCGAAATCTAACATTGTGTTCATGCGAGTTCCCTCAGACATAACGGTCAATTACAAATAACGTAACCGTCGGATATTACGACACCATAACATGTGTAATGTTTCCATAACGGATTGTCGTCGGAAGCGAGGAGATACCGTGGGTGCTGGTGCGCTGCCACCTGGAGGGGGAGGGGGGGGGGTGCAGTGCTTGCGCGGTGGACAGTCTACCCGGACAGGCCGACTTGTACCTTGTCGCACTGGACGGGCAGGCCGCCCGCCTCGCACGCCATATCATCATCGCCGATCATCAGCTGCTAACTACTAACCTATGATATAACGTATCTATCTATTTCTGTATGTGCTCGTGCTCGGTGCAAAGTACCTGCGTAGTTTCTTATGTTCTTGTACACTTCCGTGTAAATGAGTGCGCAGGTCGAGTGACTTTTATTTTCACTACATTCAAGCACCTTTGGCATGTGGTTATAGGCGTTAACAATTGATTGTTGCGTGTGCCTAAATCGTGTATCTGTGTTTGTAAACATTGCATAATTACTCTTTCACAAGGATGTTACTCTCGCTTGCAAGTTACGACCATAATATTGTTACATTCGCAGTTTGACCTTTAATGGAAACAGGAATGTCGCGGAATTGCTGATACGATAAAAAGAAAGCCGATCCATTATATTCACAGTAGAAATATATAACTTCTATTGAAAATAATTCACGTGATGCGAAGCATTGAGTTATTCTTATTTTGTAACCAGGGGCCCGATTCTCCTAAGTTAATAATGTCAAAATCGAATAGAAATTGAATCGCAATAGCAGTTTTAACCATAACGCATTCTGCTACTAATATAAGACCAATCGTATTCCAACGACATTCGTTTGGTTTGCGATGTGTCTGCTATTTTGGTGATTTTGGTCTATACGGTAATTTGCTCTACAATGATATTGCAATCGTAAATCATTTGCAGACAAAATGATTCATTATTAAATGACAGAAAAGGATCAAAACGATTATTTCAAAGAAAAAATAGCGGAATGCCACATACGCCTTAGCCTCTTGGGTGCGCGTGCCCGGTTTTGGAATTATTGTTTAACAATTCGTCGCCTTAAGTAAAATTAGGAGAATCGGGCCCCAGGTTTCTTAGCTCTCTGCCATAATTTGACATTTAAAATAATTTCACCTGAAAATTGTCTATCCAAGAAAAATCAAATTGTTCTAAATTCAAATCAGTATTTCAATAACATTGTATTAGGTATTACATGGGTATTACAGACAAAGCAGGGGCCCGATTCTCCTAAGTTAATAATGTCAAAATTGAATAGAAATCGAATCGCAATATGATCGCAATAGCAGTTTTAACCATATCGAGCATTCTGCTACTAATATAATACCAATCGTATTTCAACGACATTCGATTGGTTTGCGATTGGTCTGCTATTTTGGTGATTTTGGTCTATACGGTAGTTTGCTCTACAATCATATTGCAATCGTAAATCATTTGCAGACAAAATTATTCATTATTAAATGACAGAAAAGGATCAAAACGTTTATTTCAAAGAAAAAATAGCGGAATGCCACATACGCTACAATCGTAATCGAGTCGGGATTGGATCGCAGTCGAATGTGAGTCGTATGTTGCTTAAGTAAAATTAGGAGAATCGGGCCCCTGGAAAATCTGAATAACAAAGGAGTGTCCGCTGTTCTGTTCCGTAACTGTTGCTGTTCCGGTGTATTTGCGGAATTAGGGTTACGCAATGTATTGTACAGTTAGCATTGTACGGAATTACAGGTGGAGCCCCCAGCTCCGGAGCCTGGAGCCGGCGACGCGCTGCTAGCCAATGGCGACGCCGCAGACGGCTGCGACCCGCTGCGGGCCCCGGCCGACGCAGACCGGCCCCTACTGCCAGCCTGAATATTGCCCTGCATTCCATACTACAATAATATAGGTGTAACCACTAAATAAACTGTCATAAACTCATTACCTTCATTCTCACAGCAATAAAATAACTCTCTCTAAAAATACTGTAACACATGAAGTGGCACTATTGAATTAGGTCAAAAGTACTCGTAGGTGTTATATAGGAAATACCAACCTATATTTTTTAAATGTTTCAAAAAAATATTATTATTAACGTTAATTTATTTGCCGTGTCTAAAACCTAATTGATTTCAGTAAGTGTGTGCATGTGTAATACAATTCCATGGTTTTCATAATGCAGCTGTTAGATGCCTGTAAAATAGTACAAAGTATGAGGAACAGTCGTCTTTTTAAAGTGTCCTTCTTTTTCTTGGATTTTGTATGAAGAGAAAAGATATTTTGTATGATTAGCAAGGTGTGATCGAAGAAAACAAAAAAAACTAAGGATTCACCGTTGGGTGGTGGTATTAATATAACTGCGGTATTCAAATACATTACCACACTCGTACATAGCATACCTAACAAAAGCCCTAAGCCTGGATTAAACAAGTCTTTAGTTTTTGTTAGACATATGTTTGTTTGCAGTAGTTTTCTATATTGAAATGCTTTTTATAACAGACTAGCTGCCCGCCCCGGCTTCGCCCGTGGTACTTACATGTATTATACATACAAACCTTCCTTAAGAATCACTCTATCTATTAAAAAAAACCGCATCAAAATCCGTTGCGTAGTTTTAAAGATCTAAGCATACATACGGACATACAGCGAAAGCGACTTTGTTTTATACTATGTATTGAAGCGACAAAGCAAGCTCAAAGTAATTGGATATTCAGACGCGTTTGCTATGAAGCAGTTAAAATTAATAGACTCATCAGTGTGGTGAGAAGCACTCTTCACAGCAAAAAAGGAGTGTATTATATATTTTTTGAACTAACAACGATAACAATTAAGCTGCTGAACTTGTTTATTCAAAACCTAGACTAAACTAGTTACCCTGAATCTAGTTTCGCCGGTAAACAAGTATTCTTAGAATGCAAACACTGCTCACAATGATTTTCCTCACACAAACTTAAGGCATTATACATAAATACTAAATTGGTAAATATATATTTAATTCGTAAAACCATAGACGTAGAAAAATAATAGTTAGTGCTTGAATATTGCTGTCATGAAATTATAATTGCCAGTTGCCTATTAAGTTTTGGTTAATAATAATGAGAAAGTGAGTGCTGTCTAATGGTTGTTACGTAAGGTTTACATTAATACTGCTTAAGCCTATGACGTTTAAGTATATTTATTTGTATTGTATTATCTATTCTTACGACAGTGACTAATCAAACTGGAAACAATAATCATTCTTTTTTTTGCAATTCAATATTTGAAAGATCAAACGATACGCCTCATGGTTGGTTGAGTTCATTTACCCTTTTGGATATCGACATCGACTACTTCTCATATAACTGTTTAAAGCTCTAGGTAATGAATGTGACTTTTAACTTAGTATTTAATACCTTAGTGATGTGATCACGATGTTATACTTTCTACTGGCTCATTCTATGCAGTAGGTAAGGGCCACAACTATGATTAATTAGAGAAACGGACTAGTGATCTAGTCTTGTTCTTCAAAATAAAGTGTAGCAATAATAAATTATAATTTAACGTATTATTCAGGGTAATAATCACTTCAAACAACAAACAAATCTACGAGTTTATCAAATGATCTGATAAATAAATAATTTATCATTGTGGTAATCCGTATACCCATCTATTAGGGTGGGTTTAGCTTTACATTGCAATGAGAACTTTTGTATTCGGTTTAGCTTTATATTACTTTGTGCGTTCTAAATCCAATTCATTATCATGTCCAACGGACTCGTAGGCACTAAACTGACTTCATTATTATGATAAACTATTCTTGTTTTCATTCTGCGTCTGATATAATAATTCATCGATAAATCAATTTATGGATTTTCTTACTGCACAAGTCTTGACCCACCCTAATAGTGTATTAGAAAGAATTGTAAATTTTAACAAATAAACGCATTAAGCTTATGGTATCTATTATTTCAGGTTAAAAAAAAATGGTTCAGGAGCCCATTATTTTGGTGGTTAGTGTTAGTAAGGGTAAATAAAAGGCAGCCATTCCATTTAAGATAGCATCTGTTCGTAGTGGAGACCGACCCCGATATACCAAACAGATGACGGCGAAGGTACAACAGCTCATCGATTCATACATGTGCATCTTTTTTATACCGAATATATTGTTTTGTAATTTTCATATACGTATCTGAGCTTTAACAAAAATATTGTGTAATATCTAAGAAATATCTTACATTTCACAGAAAATCAAGGAAAAAATGTGTTGACTGATTCTATAATAAACCACAAATATCATTTATATTGCCTATAAACCCAGTTTCGTTAGCCTGTCAATACCCTCAAAACTCCTTTTTGTTACCTACTTTTTGAACAATTTATTATAATTTTATTATTATTGTATTAGGCACAATGTATCTACATCCTTATTTTTACACTTTTATAATGTTATATCATGAACAAACTGATATCGATAAAGATTCAAAATCGAACCTACATGAGCAGATACAAGTTTCGCAAGTTACATAACAGTGTTTTTGCAGTAAATCTTATATAGTTGGTGTTGCCTCATCTGTGGATCTTCATGTATTTAGGTAGCTATATTGTGATATTGATTGTTAGGTACTTAGAACGTTAGCATCAGTGTCGCTTGAATCTCATCAGACGGACGCGTCTGTGCCAGTGTGTAATCAATTAAGAGTAGAATATTATGTACTACGTATTAGAGTAGGTGATACAAATGTAATGTAACATCATTAAATCTGTGCTTTCATAATTCGCCTAGAGTATCTTCTTAGCCTAAGTATTTATTGTGTACTTTTGTATTAGAGTATAAAGTATCTACTACGACGTAACATAGGTGTCATCTTCCGAGTAGGTCCTTGCACAGATCTATCATAGATACATATTGTTTAAATACATATTGTGTAGGTATCTCAGTGGTGATATTATTACTGTAATTCGTATTTAGGTGTATGTAGAAAGATGATTTTATTTTCTTTCTCTCTAGTGATATTACCTACTTCCTGTGATTTGTGACTATTAATAATTTTATACATGTTCTAGCTCAAACTAAATCTGGAGGTTGAACTTCTCTTGGCTATAATTTTATTAAATAAAGCAATATCTACATGGATTTATTTTATTTTATGGATACGAATTTCATCGATTATTTAAATTAAAAAGCTATAGGTAAATAATTTATAACTTTATAAGTACCTACGGCTTTTGTAAACACGCAAATGAACTTAATATTTTCCAGTCATAATAAATATGATGACCTTTCCTAATCCACTCTTAAATTAACGAGGAATATTTAAAAATAATTCTGAATGCCATGAACTGTAGGTACCTACTGCCGCATGCCGTTATTAAAATAATAAAAAAAGAATAACGTTACGTGATTATGTTATTACACTATGGTTAGTCATGGTTATTTACAATCGTATGGTTTAACGATGTTTTAACGAATCGTTATTACTATGGGTTACGCATGTTATTTTATAACAGCTAACTCTTTTTAGAAAAGGTTTACGGTAAAAATCAAAATGGGGGAAAGATTAATTAATACATATTTATTTGTACCAATCTTATTTCGAATTTTGAACAACAGCAATGGGAGGGGTAATTTGATGATTTCTCACCAAAATAAAGGTAATATAGACAAAGTTGTAGCAATATGATTAAACTTAGCACAAGTAACAATGATACTCCGCTAAGATATGTATACTGTCAGAAGTTCCACCGAAATCCATCCACAGTATAAGTTTTGTGGAAAATATTACACGTGATTAAGAAAATACCGATTTAATTATTTGATATCTTAAAGATTTAAATCTTCGTTAGTAAAGAATTCAGTGAAAGCGTACAGCTTTCTTCTATTACTTCACCAAAAACGTACTTATTCAGTAGGCACGATAGATTAGACGTAGAGTAGACAATTAAAACACACGATATGGTTTAATTAAATATTTTTATTCAGATCACCTAATTAAACTATAAGCTCTGGGGCTCTTAATACACTCTGTTTAGACACACATCTAAATAAATGCCATTTTTTTGCCAATTCTATAAAAAACATTAAACTTCAGTTCGTTCGTTCAGCGACGGTATTTTCGTCATTCTTTTTTCAAAACATTTTCCGCAATCTTCTTGTGTTGTTCTAGTTCCGATGCTCGAGTTGTTAACTGAGCTTGTTGACTCTTGAAGGTGTTCATAAACTTGTCTATGTCTGTAAGAAGAAACATTCTGCCGACAGGTTCATAAGTTCTTGTTTCTGGCGGGAGTTTGCTGAATTCTTGCTCAGTAATTTTCAGATTGTGTAAAACTTGTTTCAGAAGCTCTAGTTGAGAGTCTATAATTTGATTTCTATCACTTGCTTCCAACATTTTGAATTGGTAAACTGGTGAAATCTATTAATTTTCCAACAACATAAATCTTCAGATAAGAAAAAAAGTAAGGTTACCCAACTGTCATGTCAACCTACACGTTATCAGTAAGTAGTGTGATCGGATACACGTCTGCGTAGTTTTGCTATGATAATGAATCTGTGGATCAAATATGAAAGAAGCGTGAGATAGTAGTAGCCGTCGACAACAATGTGCATGAATATTTTGATTTAAAGTTTATTAATAGTAAGTTATCTAAAAATAAATAAAACTAGGTTTTTAAGAAACAAAAGAAGTACTTAATACAAACTTTAAATAGGCTGTTCCATTTTAGACGGTATCCGAGAAACAGCTAGCTTCGTGTCGCCAGATGTCAAAGCTGAAGTATGAGTGTGAGGGTTCGATTCCCGGTCAATGTAACAGCAAGCATCAATGTAACAGCAAGCCTCGTGATTAACGCTCAATCTTTATCTGTGTGAGAGGAGGCCTGAGCCCGGCAGTGGGCCGATAAAAAGGCTGATCTCGATTTATAACAATAACACATGACATCACAACCGAACGTGATGTAGCAGATACCCACTTGGCTGTATTTAGGTTTAATATTATGCAGACACCTTAAATTAATGATTTAAATTAAAAATGCAAACTGCTAATGTTTTTACCAAACTATATTGTTGATATTGACTTTACATTGGTCACGGGCACGTTGTAGCAATCCGGATTCGAGAGTGAGAGAAACGAAGCTGTATGTACCATAACACCGTCCCTTTTCCACACTGGAATCTGGATCACAAACGTTTCATAATACGGCCCTAGGTTGTCACACAAAACCGCTCACGATTAGGAATCTGGGTTGTCGATGACGTCAGGCGCAATGTTTGTTTTCAATCTAGCTAAAAAAAACGACAGAGACCTTTCGAAGAGGTTGTCAAAAAAGAAGTCCTTCGGACTCATTTTAAACTCGCACTCAATAACTTTCTTCAATCCTGAAATATTTTTTTTTAATTTTTCTTTGTTGACTAGTTTTGTAACAAGTATTTTTGTTCTTATCGGTGACTTTTATTTTTTGATATTTGTTTATTCAACATATCATTATTTTTTAAAATAATAAATTATAAAAATAAACATTAAAAAATATAAAAATAGTGTCCCACCGACATCGGGAACATGGTCAAAGCTGGTCAGGGCTTCAAGGAGAGAAACCTCCCGACTATGCGTACCGTTTCGAGTAGTTACTATTATTAACTTGTATTTTCAGTGACTTATTATTAACATTATCAATTCTATCACAAAGAAGTTTAAGCAGGTACGCATTTTGTGTTAGGTAGGTACGCATACAGATTTGTGTTAGGAAAGTATATCATTAATACTAGCATTTAAAGCATTCATAAATCAATAAAATCTATAAAAGTCATTACTAATTACGTCACAAATTCATACATCCCTGTATTACACAATTAAGAAATGAGTAAGCGAGAACTAACGGAAAAGAAAGATCAATTAGTAGAATCGATTGTGTCACTTTCTATCTAATAGACTAATAAGTTAATTATTAAAATTACTTAAAAAACGATTTAGTTATTAGGTGATTGACATCGTTACGGATTACTACAAACTCATTTACGGATTATTAAAAATACCTGCAATTTGAAGTACTTGCAATATCATTACAATTTCTATCATTTTTTTTTTACTATTTTATGATTTTCATGATGTTTACAGGAACTATTGTTTATAATGCAAAAGTTTGTGCCTTTTTATCGTCCCACTGCTGGGCACAGGATCCTCTCACACGGAAAAGGATGGAGCATTCATCACCAAGCTTGTTCAATGCGGGTTGGGGATGTCAGACTTTACGGTCCAGGTTTCCTCAAGATGTTTTCCTTAACCTTTTTATCAGCCATTGGTGTCCAAGGTACTTAGAAAGTACATACAAACTTTGAAAAGTTGCATTGGTACTTGCCTGACTTTTAATCGAACCCACACCCTCATACTCGAGAGGTTGGTTCTTTACCCACTAGTCCACCAAGACTTTTATGCGTCCATTGTCAAATGGCCTGGATAAAAAAAAAATAGTTTTTTAATTAAAATACATCATGAAGTTCGGTTTAACATAGTTTTAGAGAAAGCTTATAAAGGAAACTTAGAATATGTACATAGTACATACAAATATTATTAAGAGGTTTTGTGAATGAAAGTTTGTGGCGTTGTAGGGATAAAATTAACCGTCTTTGATTTTTAATTATATTGAACCAAATTTGAAAATACTTTTACAAATTAAAAGCCAGTTTTTTTTGAGTGCCGCACGCAATATTTTGTCGTTGAAGCTCGTTTGGTATAACTATATATTTTCCTTAACACGTTGTTACTATTTGATAATCTTTTAAGACTCGAAGGTGGATACTAACTTTTATCACACACAAATATAAATCCCGCATGATTCGTTGGATACATGGTTTATTTTAATAGTAGTCAGCCAAGCCAGATAGTTTGACAGCCAGATTTACCAAGAGGAAGATTATAAGCAGGCAGAAGACTTGGTTTATTTTGAAAATATTTTACGCAATCTTCATTAAAAGCTATATTTCTACAGCGGCCCGCTGCTGGGCAGTTTATTTTTTCACATCCATTTCCATTATTTCGTCTATGTTTATCTCTGGCCAATACAAGTGTATCTCAAGTGCCTGGAGCACCTGGGTCATTACCTACATCTTCTTGCTCTTATCGAATGAAAAAACAAACAAACAAATAATATTCAATTTTCTTATTCAAATATGAATTGGAAAAAAAATTGGCCCTTACAGCGTTAAATAACTGTGGGATATCATATTTGTTTTCCCACAAAGATTTATTGCAATTGCAATTATATTTTTTTTTTCAGGATACCTTGGAGATGGTCAAAGGATAATAATTAAATGATCCCAATTTAAGGGAATTATGTAAATCCAAGATGCTATGTTGATTGCAAATATCTTTCAGTTCAAATAAAATCATACATAATGAATTGTACATTCTTTCATACAGGAGTTGGTGGGCCTATGAATTATAAGTAGTTACCAGGGCCACTGTGCGAATGCTCACAACCCTAATTTACTTGGGACCTCCACTTATTTTTTCTCTTTCCATACCTATTACCCTATGTATTACCCATACGTAATCCCCCTATGCTCGTCTTAAAACTAGTTTATGTACTCCCCCTATATACTCTCGCTATATGCTCCCTGATATACTCCCTCATGTGTCTTAATGAATTTGGATGCATACTTTTCAATCTATCAGATTTATTTGCCCAAAACCATTTTTGGGGGCTGATCAGCTCCTATTTTTGTTTTAAGTTTGGTGATCTGTTTTTTTTGCGTGAAATCGAAATACTGATATGCAATAAAAACACAATTCAATGCATACTCTATCCCTATGCCATTAATTCATTATAATGTAAAGATTTATGAATCCAACAAAACATTGAATGAGGCCACTAAAACGGCTTAAATGTAGGTTACTGTTAAACTTTATAAGAGCCGCTGCCAATTTGGCTTCTAAGTTTTATTTCTTTATTATTATATCTTAATAAATAAATTACTAGGATTACTTTGCCTATGAAAATAATATTATTGTTATTAGTTTCAGAAAAATATTCTTTTTTATATTTATTGACCAGCCAGAATTAATGCCGATACAATCTTGCTGTACTGGTTTTGCAATAAAATATGTCTGATAATGTATGCAGTTGTACCTTAGTGATACGATAAGCGATGAATCTTCTTCATAAAATTGTATAATACTTACATAATATGTGTTTTATTTATTTGTTTTGTGTCGCAAGAAGGACTCCTAAGCTGTATTGCTGATTATGAAAGCTCATCTATGAGATGTACGTGGATGCAGATGCGCTGCAAGACCTGATGATGCAGGTGATTCACAGCTGATGAGCGCGAAGGGTGTCGGCAGAGGCGAGCGCAGTGGGCGAGCGGGGCGGGCGGGGCGCAGATTGAGGCCACTATTTAACCGCACGACGGCCGCGCAACGACCTGTTGTGATCCCGTCATGGCGCGCTACGCCCGTGTCGCTACTCTGGCCGCGTGTCTCTTGTTCGCCTGCGGTGAGTCCTAACCTTTATCTTACGCATCCAGACACCGTCCATCTCGCGACGTCACGGGTGGCTCACCGTCACATCCGCACATCTGCCAATAATTTAGTGATTGCGTCAATACAGTGTCGCACTTAGTGAACAGTGAAGTTGCCCGTTCTCGACGATCGCGAGATAGACTGTGTCTCCGCAGAGTTTACCAATGAATGCAGCCGACCGCGATCGCCTTGCATCGCCAGACCAAAGGACATCAGCGTACAGTGGCTCGAACCCTTCAAGGATAGTCGCTCACGGCATGCCACTATCGTGTATACATGTATCTTTTATTCATTTGATTCGTTGTTGTGAAATCAAAACATGATTTAGCTAATTTCGGTAATGTAACTAGTAAACGTTTCGATATTGCAGTAACACTAATGTAATAAGTGGTATTTAAACTTTCCGTAACAGTTGTTGAGCATTCGGTACTTGATAGCGATGTTCGTGATCGAAGTTTCGAGCTTTAGTCTAGAGGAGTCTGGCGAGATGAACTCAAGAATTAATGTTGGGTTGCTTAATCTGAAAAGGGTGTCATTAGGAGGTGTTTAGTTGAACTATTGGTTAGCACCTGCTGCGGCTGAGCTGCGGTTGCGGAGAACTTTCACATTCGTTCCGTGTTGCGCTACGCCTGTGCCCGCGCCGGTGACGTCATACTCTACATAGTGTCGAGGGCAGCGAGACTGCTGCGACGCGGCGACCGGCGACGTTACATGAGCTGGCCCTATTGATTTCTCGAAATTTACATTTAGGCCGACCACTTATGAATATGCCAGGCGTGTAACATAAAGATCAGATATCATTACGAGTTTCGATTGTATTTTAGATTCTACCCGCAATATTGCAATGTGATAAGGCTTAATGATGTGCTTCCTTATAAAATAATCCATGCTATAAAAAGTCTTTACAATCTATAGCCTTGTAAACGTCTGAGAGTCTGTACAAAACAAACAAAGAAACATATTACTCATACAAAATGCATATTTTGTATGAGTAATTTTGATTGATTTTGCTAAGATTACATTTGGCTCGCTAAAGTTCACCTCCTAAAAGATACAAAAATATTGTAAAAAATTAGGCACATCAATTTGAAAATTATACCTATCTAAACTAGTTCATAAAAGAAAATGACGTAAATTATGAAATAGGCATTGTTTAGTTAGTCGATTGTTTGTACACTATAGGTCAAAGTTCTCGTTTCAACTGTAATCACAGATTTACGATAGCAATTAGAGTCTGTAAACTTTACCACGCTTTAATTCCCGCAGCGATTTCGTCAAACGCAATGAATTGTTATAATGTGCGCTTTACGCTTTTGGACTCATTCCAATATTGATTTCTTCAGTTTAAGTATTGAGAAAATAAACAATGACAAAACCGACTGTTCTTTGTTCGGTAAAAGTGTTGTTTACCTAACAATCTAGTCTCGTTAAACAACGTTAAACCATTCGCTAGTTAGTTGAATATCAATACAGGAACATAATAGGTGTTTATCCTTTTAAATGACCTTAAAATTATTTTGAAGGATATCAACATCCTCACATCCGTAAATCTTTTTGTCTATTTGTGACGCTAAAAGCTCTGAAACGATTCACCTCTAATCAGATATCGAATAGATTGTATCAGATGTTTGTATTCCGGTAGCTATTTTCCTCGTAGCATCACCATACTTTCCAAGAACTACTATAAAAGCGAGAAGTAGTTATAAAAAACTTCTCATATAAGATTGTCGTGATCGTTGTTTCCGTTCGCACATAGGCGACGTATCTGACGTGCTCAGGTGCGATCGCTAAATGTCAGGCACACAGTTCACGAGAACTAAGAGTCAAGTGTTCAAGGGCGTCACCAATAATAGCTTCCTTTCAATTATAGATAAACAACAAATTATCTCATTTGACCTTGAATTCGCGAATTTTCTCATTTATTACTTTACATAATTTATGCGGTTTATATTTGTATAGACGGTATTTTTTAATTGTCTGCGTTCACTAGATCAATGTAGTATTACTAACTTCGAAAATCTGCTATATAATTAGTGGAAAATTAATTGGCGCCGGGACGTGAACGATCGTTATTAAGTAGGTAGTTAGTTTTGAGCGAATGATTTTTAATAATGAGTTGAATAAATTAATTGATTGCTTTATTATTTTAGCATTCAATCAGGTCACTTGATTATTAATAATTTGTTACTTGTATAGTTAAACAAATAATAAGTATGAATAACTTGACAATGGTAACAATTCATCAATATACCTAATTAAAATTACATCAGTCAATAATGTAGTATCTATTCACCTATCGTATCTATTACATATATCCGCCATATGAACTGAAAACAATAATAACTTGGTTTAAAAAAATACCAAATGTATATGGAGGTAGATTCGTTACAAAGTATGCAATTGAGGAAACATTTGACAAGTTAATTAACAAACGGCTTAATAATTTATCAC
The DNA here is from genome assembly GCA_963856015.1 of Helicoverpa assulta. Lineage (NCBI taxonomy): Eukaryota > Metazoa > Arthropoda > Insecta > Lepidoptera > Noctuidae > Helicoverpa > Helicoverpa assulta. The sequence continues at coordinate 6,893,821 of CAWLCW010000008.1, forward strand.
TTATTGCTTATATAATAATTTGCAATACGTTATCGCTGAATTGTTTTCAGTTACCCACTTATAGTTTCCAGATGTTGAGGTCTGTAGGTCAAGTTAGTTGCGACAGAACCACCACGTGAGACATAGACAGGCTCCGGACAGCTGGTCGGTGGCGAAATCACTTCGATGCATAACACGAGTGCGCCAATTAATGTAACATTTGAACGAACTACTTATGTCTAATTTTGTAAACTACGTTCACGGTTTGTGCCAGTTGTGCAAATTGTATTTTATTAAAAAAACATCCTTGAACAGAATTGCATAAATAAACAAAATAGGGTCGTCGTCAAAATTTGGCACTATGAAGAGTTAAGTTATTCAGATCGAAACTCCTTCGAGTTCATCGCTGTCCGCCTCGTGTCGGCTGTTAGTGTGCAATCTATTCTAGACAGTTATATAAAATTTGTTTAAGTGAATGTTGAAGTTGCTTAATTTATTTGTCTATCACATAACACTTTAAGTTTCATTCGTTGAGCTTAATAATGCGTTATGAGCAGACATATGTGCAGACTGGCTTAGAGTTCTTTCATCACATTTATGAAGAAATGCTCAATACAGCAATCACGGCCTCGGTCAAGTTTAAATATAGTATACACATGTAGTTCACGTTACGGACACTAATGTATTTCTAGCACGTACGTGTAGCCACCATTTTGTATGGGTTTTCCTCGCTAGGCTTATAATTTTGAAGTTTTACGATAAAGACTGGTTCGACATCATGTTGAATAACATTTGATAATGTTAGTGAGAAGATAAAGAGAAACAGTGATTTGTCGCGACAGCCAGAGGTCGCGGCGATCGCATGCGAGTGTCCACAAGGTGAGCGCTGTTTACTTCCGCGTACGGAAACGCCAGTCTCCCGTTATCACAAATTGACTTCGCTTGAAGGGAGTGCCGCAGAAGGAAAGTCGAGCGGTGGTATTAAATATTCATAAGGTCGGCCGTTGGTATTCCAACAACGCGCCCGGTCGACGCCCGAGCTACTCGCATACCTAGTTGTTCCCGCATTCGTGCTTTATTATTCATACAATAGTTCATTCTGGAGGCACGGTATCGCCCCTGACAAGTTTGATAATCATCGTCAAGTTATCATTTCTAAAAGCACGTCGCCACTATAATTTCCCTTCACAGAATATAATGGTACGGTTACTTGTTCACGTCACAAAGAACCAAACAGAAAATATCGTATTCTTAGTATGATACCTAATGTACTAACATAGCTATGACCTAACAATAAACGACAATGTACTTAGAACATAATAAAACAGACCCTTCAAATGAAAAAGATAAAGAGTGAACACTCAAAGTTCAGTACAATAGACATCAACGCGCTACTTGCTACGAATAAAAAGTTGCTAACACTGAGAGAAACTTTATTTCGAAATCAATATTGCGTTCGCTTTGTCGAACCTAACATTTCTCTTGTGCAGGGCTAATTTACCAAAGCGAGTTATCAGCATCGTATCTCACACGTGGCAGATCCGGGTCATAGAGAACCAGTTAGTTTTTACGACTCTGACCAGAACTGAACAAATAAAATAATAATTTCGGCCACGTTTGCATATTCCTGTCGCGAATAAAACTAAAATTAGATTACATAACTGGTTTAGATAAGGTGATATTTTTGCAAATATTTAGATTGTAGGCACAATCCGGGCGCCATTTATTAAGATAATGGTGTCGATTGACCACTAAATTAAAATAATCAAAAGTTAAGACCTTGAAATGCTACATTATGAAATCGTTACTAATTTATAATAATTATGTATCTCTTTGAATCGACTGCTTATGTAATTTATGATAAATAGGTAAGCCGCTAAAAGAATATCATTCAAGCATTTGTGTTACATTAGAAGTTGTTGTGCAAAGCTGTTACTATACCAAACAATGAAAATAATATAATTATGTATGAATGTTCATGTACACGCTAGCGTGCCTCGTATTAATCGAGCTATCGATTGCATCGGCGGCGTGCAACATCTAACCCACATACTCGTAGCTCGCGTACGAACGATCATGCACCGCGAGCGTCTTCCACTCGCTGCGACCCGCGTCACTGTCTGCTGAAGCGGTACTAATTACACCATTGTTTACTTAGGATGTTGTCTAATGAGATCTTTACCCAGTTTAGATTTGAACTGATGCGAATTGGGAGAGTGTTCGCCAGGCGGTGCAAGCCAGATAGTTAGATAATATGATAATACGAGAGCTGGGTTTCCTCGTGTTACGTGCGGCTCGCGGCTCACACGCTCGCACGCGCTCCTTCGACTTCTCGCTTGTTTCCCGCGCACACGTTACCCAAGTCTGCACTATACAATTGACAAAAAATCATGTCTTTATGGGAACCTATTCACACACAAAAACTGTGCTAGAACATCGCGGTTATTAGTAACTATTTCGCTAACATTTTGTAATGTGAAGACTACTTGGCGCATTACAGTTTTAACAACAGGTTCTATAATAATAGTAGTTTCTTAATAGGCACGTCGTTAAATTTCCTGGAACATGATGATGATTCAAGGAAATCTACTATTCCGTAACCTTTCTGAATTATAATAATTTCGTCAGCCTAATCGGCACACAAATCAAATGCCATGCATAATGTACAATTTAGTATAGACAGAAGACATAGAAAGAGTCGTCCTTGTCGCTTGCCCAAGCGCTGACATTTCGAAGCGAGTCAAATGTCACGAGCGCTCACCCCACCTTTGATATTTAGATACTCGTACGGTTTCAAGTGACATTTCGCTTCTAATACGAAAAAAACGGTGAATGTTTTATTATTAACCACAATAACCACGTGTTATGTAAATGTATTTTATTACGTTGAATGAATTTGAAAGCGAAACGCTCTAAAATCCTGAGCATATTATTGGATTTGTGTTTGAGCGAAAATATTCTTCAGAATCATGAAATAATATTTGTGTAAGGAATGCCAGAAACAATTGTTGAATGTATGTGTTTGATTGTTTAGCGGTTGCCGATGGGCACCGATGGCGGCGGCAGGCTGACGACCGCGAGGCGCCGAAGAAAGACGACAGCTTAGAGGTAGAACTATGCAAGGACAAGGACGCCGGCGAATGGTTCCGCCTGGTGGCCGGCGAGGGCGACAACTGTCGCGACGTCATCCAGTGCACCGCCTCGGTTAGTACCTATATATAGGAACACTTTTACACACGCATTCTCTAGTAAATATGTCCTATAAATTGTATCTGCAACACCTGGAATGTGAGCTGCTTTGAAACCCGCTTACATTGAAAACACCGAATGGTTATTATGGAAATAGCGCTGTGCCATTTTGAATACTTGATTATTTAATAGTTAGTTAATTTGGAATTTTAATACGAGTGCAAATAAGGCAGTATAATTAAATGTATGCGAAGCGCAATAAACATTAGAAATTTGTCCTCAATATAAACAACAGAGCATTGCGTATCGGTGGGTATGTGCTAGTGTTGCGTTCTTACGACATTCAAGGTAATGTAAGAAAAAGCCGCGCATTGCGCCCGCGCCGCCGGCCGGCTTTACCGCACGTAATAATGAGAAAAGCTGTAATTGCTCAGTTCGTTACCATACCGGGCGCGGATGTCTCACAAACAACCATGTAATGTGCAGCATTCACACACAAACAACGAACACATTCCCTTTCCTTAAACTATTGCAGATACTTTTATACCAATACTAGCCAGCCTAGAATTGATATAGCAATTGCAGATTCAATTATTGGTTATATAAAGTTTCCCCTAATAATAATCGTAGATAGCGTAGTTATTTCATTCAAGTGTTTGTATTTGTCTAACAGGGCATTCAAGCTATTCGTTGTCCAGCTGGTTTATACTTCGATATCGAGAAGCAGACCTGTGACTGGAAAGACGCTGTCAAGAACTGTAAATTGAAGAATAAAGAGCGTAAAGTAAAGCCTTTGCTGTACACGGAAGAGCCTTTGTGCCAAGATGGATTCCTCGCGTGCGGTGACTCCAACTGTATCGAGCGCGGACTCTTCTGTAACGGCGAGAAGGACTGCGCCGACGGCTCCGACGAAAACTCTTGCGGTAAGTGCCTACTCCACAATGTACAACAATTACACACCTCAAATTTATAAATGAGTTGGAATTTAGTTACACTAAATCTAAAATTAAAATACGCAAATGAACTTGAACAGACAAATTCACAAATACGGACTGGTTCGCAAAGCGTGACGAGCGACCTGCCTGAAATGCCAATCACTTGGCCCAAAAAAACATCTCAATGTAATGTCGTAAGACATAACACAAATGTGCTGTTTATTTAATGATGATATCGTGTGGGTTTATGGAAATTAGATGAATATTCTATAAAGAATGTGTGAATTCAGATAGAAAGCTCACCAGTACATAAATATAGTCTCACAATTGAAAAAGTCGTCAGTATGCATCGTCTCACTCGAAAACCGATTCATACAAACATTCCCCGCTTCGCTATATGACTTGAAATCACGTTGAATTGTAATTATGTACATGACAAGGATACAAATTTCCATTCACCAAGCGCGAAGACCCTGGTCTGTAGCGCGACATAATACTTCTAGCTCACGTTTACCAAGTAAATCTATGTACATACACTAATGCCAATTCGTTGAATAGGTCTGGTTACCTAATAAAGCAATTCATTACAGCTATGCATAACTAATGCGAACAGTCTAGAATCGTCTACCGTTTTGAGTAATTTTGGAATAAAACATACCTCACATTCCGTTTACTCGTAGAATAAATTGTATTTAGATATATAGCAATATTATTATTGTTTAAAGTAGTGTGGGTACATGTAGATACTTACAACATAGTATTACTGAATCAAAAGTGAAATCCAACGTGTGTCAGCTGTGCCGAGTGATTTGAGCAAGCGAAAGTACCCATACTGGTTCCGACTCTCGCCCCGCCCGAGATCCATGCGCCTCTGCAACTGCACATGACTCGTACTTAATATCTCTCAATGACAAACATATCACAATACTAACAAGCTTCTTATCACGTTTTAATAACAATAGCCTAATTGCATAGACTTACAAAGAATTGTGACCGAAAATACATTAATTTCTTTAGTAGACATTTCATAATCTCTTGCAGATCCAACGATTGCGTAGCCTGAGTGGGTTTTCTCACGATCTTTTTAATTGAAAGTTCGTGATTGTGTAGGTATTGGCATAAATGTATAATGGTGTGAATGCCATATTTTCTTGTGTTGAATACCGTATTGAATATGCTTTCCGTTTGTCTTAGATATCGACAACGACCCTAACAGGGCTCCGCCTTGCGATGCGTCGCAGTGTGTGCTGCCTGACTGCTTCTGCTCTGAAGACGGCACAGTGATCCCCGGCGACCTGCCCGCCAAGGACGTGCCCCAGATGATCACCATCACCTTCGATGACGCCATCAACAACAACAACATCGAACTTTACAAAGAGATCTTCAACGGAAAACGCAAAAACCCCAACGGTTGCGACATTAAGGCCACATACTTTATTTCGCACAAGTACACCAACTACTCGGCTGTTCAGGAAACTCACAGAAAGGGACATGAAATCGCTGTACACTCAATCACGTAAGTTATAACAATATTTATCGTGATAGCATATAATTGTCCTTTTTTAGTGTTTCTTCGAAATTATTTTAATTTCGTTAAAGTACCTACTACTATTTTTTTATTATCTTTAGAAATGTATTTTAAACATCATATATCTGCTATTTTTTAAATATGATAATTGTTTACTTAGACACAACGATGACGAACGCTTCTGGAGCAACGCTACCGTTGACGACTGGGGCAAGGAGATGGCCGGTATGAGAGTCATCATCGAGAAGTTCTCGAACATCACTGACAACAGTGTCGTGGGTGTGCGAGCGCCGTATCTCCGTGTCGGTGGTAACAACCAGTTCACCATGATGGAGGAGCAAGCCTTCTTGTACGACAGCACCATCACTGCTCCCCTGTCGAACCCGCCGCTATGGCCATACACTATGTACTTCAGAATGCCTCACCGTTGTCACGGAAACCTGCAGAGCTGCCCCACCAGGAGCCACGCCGTGTGGGAGATGGTGATGAACGAACTTGACCGTCGTGAGGACCCCACCAACGATGAGTACTTGCCTGGATGCGCCATGGTTGACTCTTGTTCTAACATTTTGACAGGAGATCAGTTCTACAACTTCCTCAACCACAACTTCGACAGACATTATGAACAAAACCGTGCCCCATTGGGTCTCTACTTCCACGCTGCTTGGCTGAAGAACAACCCCGAGTTCTTAGAGGCTTTCTTGTACTGGATTGACGAAATTCTCCAAAGTCACAATGACGTATACTTCGTAACGATGACTCAAGTAATCCAATGGATCCAAAACCCTCGCACTATCACCGAAGCTAAGAACTTCGAGCCCTGGAGGGAGAAGTGCTCCGTTGAGGGATACCAGGCCTGCTGGGTGCCCCACTCTTGCAAACTCACCTCCAAGGAGGTTCCCGGTGAAACCATCAACCTGCAGACGTGCGTGAGATGCCCTGTCAACTACCCCTGGCTGAACGACCCTACGGGTGACGGCCATTACTAAAAGAGCCATGATCTCACGCCTCTCGTGCTCTAAGTAGTTGATATAAAATCTGAAGAGTGATTTGCATGGATAACATAGGCGCAGTCAGCAATTTATAAGACAAAATAAGTTAAAAGAAAACTTTCAGTAACTAAGTTAAACCACATTAAACTGCGATTATGTTTTCCAGTAATTCCCAAATGTACCGGGTCATAATCCCGCCCGTAGCCTAAGTACCTACCTTACTGTATGTAATATAGACTCACATAAATATTTAATAGGTCTTTTTAATAGTTTATGTGATTTTTCTAATGTAAGTCTGTTTTATAAATTTATAAAAAATATAAAATATAAAAATTGACTGTTGTTTTTTTTTTCTTTTTTTTTAGACACTGAATACTTAGGGAAATTTAACTGTAGTTGTGATATGATGTAGATATCAACACAATTAAATAGTTTCTGCATTTCTATTCTTCGTAGTTATTCTTCGTATTCAGAGTTACTTTCCTATTAGTATAGAATGTTGGCAACATAATTAATTGATTGAAAGCGACACGAAAGTGTGTCAGAGGGCGTATTGATTATTTGATATCATGAGACAAATCTCCCATACAACAACGATGCTTAATTATTGAGCTGCAAAATTATGTGAAAGAAAATATTTTGAAGTTATCGGGCGTGCCAGCTACGTACGACATTTAAACAAAGAGCAAACACCCGATCGGTCAGTGACATGCGCCAGCTACATGAGCTTACTGTGTGCACATACATACACGATACTCGTATTTCAACATCGTTGTTCGAGATTAGACTGCCTAATGGCATCAGTTCACTGTATTTTTTATTAAAAATTTAAAAGTTTATAACGTGACAGTGTAAAACAATTTCCCTTAAAAGTTGTCATTTGTATTTGTACAGACATTTTGTAACAAAACAATTTTCGGATAGTTTTAGAGTGTTTACAAAGAACAAAAAAGAATCCTTCGTCAAACAAGCTGTAATTGGATATTAATAAAAAATATTCTCATGTAACTGTAAGTTCAAATACATCAATGTGATTAAATGCCTACGCGGTAATTCACTCCACGTACAGTTTTCGTAATGTCACACATCAGTAGCTTCTTGACTTTATGTTGCTGGTTGTAAACATTATTCAGAAACATCGAGAGAAGTATATACCCATACACATTGTAGAATCAGCGGTGTAATATAGATAAGTATAGGTAGTCGTGTATGGCATCGACATGTTTTTCTCGAAGGAGTCGCGAGGCGAGTACACACAGCTTAGCAGATTGTGCTACGCGCTACGCTTGCTACGCCGCCGCGCCCCGCCTGCAGCGGTCGTCCGCGTCACAATCCTGCGGTGACTCTTAAATTACTCATTACGCTAGCATGTTACAGCTCAAGGATTTTTATTAGTAAGAGGATAAATAAGTGATACCAACTGCTTCACGTAATGTTTTAAGTTTACAGATATACTCGTGCTAGAACAAAATGTCAGTCTAAAAACTTTGTATCAATTTAGATGTACTCGAGGTTTAATTACCGAAAATGCAAAGCTACATTTTCATTGATAGTTTCTTTGTCTTTTTTCGTAACTGCTTACTTTGTGAAGATCTTACAATTTTAAAGAATATATTGGCGACGATACATTCCAAGTCCAGTATGTTATGTAGCAAAAATCCCTAAAATCATGCGACATGACGAGGGTCATGTGACTTGGGTCGACTAAAATAAGATATACCTAAGTGTTAGCTTACCTGGGTGCAAAAGTCATTAGCCTCTGATGGAAAGTTTTTACAACTGCGTCGGTGAGTATCCCGAATAAACTTCGATGAACAACATGCAAAAAATGCAAATCGGATTTAAAAGGGTATTGACCAGAAGATTTACGACAGTTAGATGCACTCAACATAGGTATAGCGTTAGAAGTAGACACCCGACCAGTTTTGTTTCAGATGTAGACAATTAAAGCCCGTGAATAGGAATCATACCATTCAAACAGTATGTTCAATATGAACCTTTGGCATTTGCTCGGTTAATATCCTTAAATGTTGGTAAAGATCAGCTAAAAACTATGATGCGTACTTACGTGCATGTTTTTTTAAGTGCCAAAATGTAACTGGTGACCTTGCCCGTCTCTTGGAGATCAATAACAAGCAAAAAGCTAGCTGCATCACATTGTTCGGCGTCTCTCAAAGTTCTGTTAAGTTTCGGCTAATTCTCATTGTGATATTGTTACCACATTCCCGCTTCCAAATGTCATCAGTTCGCATGAGTTTGACACATGAGCGTGGTATGCGTGCGTGACAGGCCGCCAGTGGAACAATAGGCTGCGGGCGCCACCAACACGTTAATCTCCCCTGACATCTGTGGGCGGTTACTTGCGTTGCGATCATCACCTCCACCCATGTAGGTACATATCCTCAACTCCAATACCCACTTTCCATTTTGTTTTGCAACGCGCAACATTCATCGAAGTAGAGAATAAGGACAATGGAAACAATTGAATTGTTAGCAGCATCTAAATAAATAGAGAGTCAGCGCTCGCGGGTGGCATGGGGTACGCTCGGAGAGGCGCTGCAGCCTGGGACGGTGAAAGCAGTGAAAGTGTTGCCCAGCCTCGCGCTGCGTACTCGCATTTGTTGTTAACACTTATTGTGAAATGACATTTATTCTTAACTAGCGTAGATACCTAGTCGTCTAAAGTATGTATTAACATATCAGTAGTTTTTGTGACTCCTGAATTACAAAGGACCACACTTTACAACTTCGTGAATTGAATTGAATGTAAACAAAACCTTGAATACACCCAAATATGTAGTTATTTGTATCCTGGTCTTCCACTACAAACGATAATATAGGTAACATTTGACTAAACCGTATTTATTTTGTGGAAGTACATTCAGTTTTCTTCTGCTTTTCAAAACATCTTTAGGTATATTAAGGTTTAGGTTAATACAACAAAATAATCACAATCATATTTGAAGGTGTAACCCAGTAGCTACTATACCTGTTCTGTAATCAGAATAACTTATGCCATACCAGTGCAGAGCAGGGACACTCAATCACAAAGTATACTAGTACTTAACTTTGAATATCTTTACAAATATATTAAAAAGGAAAATTTATTGTTTGTAACATAATGGTTCCAAAACTACTAAACAGATTTGGAAAAATATTTCACTGTTGGGAAGCTATACTATCCCTATGTAAATATTTTATCTGGGTCGGAGAAGTACATAGTTTCAAAGAAATAAAAGTTTCAAAGAAAACTGAAAATTGCAACTTGTTTTTAAGAACTCATGTATTAACCATTATCCTGATTCATTTGCAAAGACCTTGGCCGCAAAACACCAATCGATTTTTATGTAGGTACCTTGTAGGCAAATACCTACGTAGTTAACTATACTTCTTGGAACGTTAATTGTTTCTGCGAAGTTTTTAGAACTCTCCAGAACACTGAAAAAACGTCATACATTAGAGGTCAAATTAAATTCGTGGTACATGATATATCACGTAATGGTTTGTGTCATTGATAAAAGTTTCCAAGTTTTGGCAAGTGAATCCTTATTAACCGACTTCCCAAAAAGGAGGAGGTTCTCAATTCGGCCGGTATGTTTTTTTTATTTTTTGAAGTCCCTCTTTGACTTTTTGTTAATTCCATCTTGCCTCAAAGTGAATAACGAATGATGTCTCATCTGGTCCCTTTTCGTACGCATTAAACTTAAAATAACAAGGAAAACGCTAAAACAACTCAATTCAATTATTTCGCAAGGCATTCCGCGAAGTAACAAAATCAGAACAGAATAAATTATCTTCGCCACAATATCAATGTATTAAAATGTTCGATCCAGTTCCAACAACAAAATGTTTGATATTAGTATAGAATATCAGGAATGTAAGCTCGTGCATCTTATAAACGTCATTCGTTTCTTTATGTTATTCAAAATTCCTTGCAAGATTACATTCTTCAGAAACATAGGAATATAATCTACTAGGACATGTCTAGTATGTAGCCTTCACTACAGTAAATATAAGATGCATATTTATTTAATATCTATAAATAAACCGGGTAGCTATGTTGTGATGTTGGCACAAGCACGCCATACCTATCCATACCAATACGTATAATATCTATGCATTGTCGCAAGTGAAAGGAAATATCTTGTGGAATCCTTGACTTGTGCGCGCCTACTTGCGACGCAGGCGCAGTGGCTATGACTCTGAGTCTCCACATGCTCTCCTCGTGCATCTTAGGAAAGTTCATATGACTGATTACTAAACCCACCAAGTAATTGTGACATCTGCACCTACCATTCATTGATCCAAATTAGTCATTACTTAAGCAATAACTTTAATGGGATCCTAGATATCCGCTAATTAATTATTTGGAATGTCATTACTAACAATTATTTATTCTACTTTAGTTTTAATAGGTTAGTACCTATTTCATATTGTAATATCCCACGGTAATTAAAATCGATATAAAGCGTATTATTTCGCAATATTATTTAAGAAAATATATTCCTCGACAAAACACATAAATATGCAAAAACTAAAGCCGTCTTCATAAACAGAGAGCTGGATTTAAAATCATGCATGGCAACTAATTAGGTATTGCTTTTTTATAAGATACTACCTATAGGTATACGATTTTTTTATTTTTCTAAAGTCGTTATGACTATTAAAATAAAAGTGGTGTTGCACAATATTTGTTGAAACGGGTACCTACCTACATAATTTAAGACAAGATGAAAGTGGAATTTTTGAAAACGTACGAGCAAAAAGTAAATTATTATTAATGTCATCTATAAAAAATACTAGTCAGATATTTGAAAAAGTTTAGCTATCACACAGGCCACAACCTAGGCTCGAAGTAGGTCTAGCTTTAACATCCAGGTCAACAGGTACACGTAACAACCGCATATCGATAAGCAATTGGCAGTTTAAATGTTAAATCTTCAGCATCTTATGCAACAAATAGCACATCTCACGAAAGTGCAAATGATTGACTGGGTAGGTAGGTATTTGCATTAAAATGCAGAATTTATTTACAGCTGCGGCAGACAAATCAATAAACATCAACCAAAAAAGTTATTGTGTGTGGAATTATGAAATAGTTATGGCATTTGTATTTGACCTATGAAGCCTTCGTAATATAATAAAAATATATAATGGCGTAAAACTGAGGGTGGTTGGGTAAAAAGGGTCTGATAACCTCACCATGTTATAATTGCAACTAAGTACAATATTTACAGATAGGCTTATCTACCGTAGACTATAAGAAAAGAGTCACTTCTCTATAATTGCAGAAGCCTATACCTGCACAATCAATTGTTTTAATATTCTCAATTATTCTCGTCTCGTCTGTTGATGGGAAGTATCGCTTTTAAAACTCTTGGTTATTGGAAAATCTGGTATATTCATTATTTTTCCACTTATTAAATAATGCAACGAGTTGTTGAAGTTATATGGATTTTTTATTATGCAGGTAGACGAAGTCAAGCCATTCACTAGCGCATCACGTTGACCTGCCTGTGAGTAGTCACACAATATATCTAGATAGACATATATTGGAGTAGCGCAGTGCGATGTACCGGCGCGAGCGCAGATACATGCGCGCGCCTCGTTGACCCCGCGCCGCGCGCCAGCCGACGCCTGGCCGTATGCCTCGCGAGCCTCGTTCCTCGAACATTACATAACTCTGGTACCCGGATGTTGCCGCAAGGCCATCCATACATCAACTAGCATTTAGTTCCAGTCATCTTAATATACAACAGTTTCAAAAACTGATTGAGCTCGTATATAACGGTCTCAGTATTATGCTACATATTAACTGCACTCTTCATTTTTAGTTATCCATCACGTTTTAAAATTAACTGTATAGATAGGTGACCAGTATATGTAGGTATGCGTCCCGGATAGTAATTTAATGTATTATTTACGACTTATTATATCGTAACTGAGGTAGGCAGTTTATGACTGCAGCCACTGAATACCTACACGTGATGTAAACTTTAAGTTCCATATTGTTTCGATATCCTTGTAATCGAAACTTTGAAAGCATGCCTTGCACATGAAATGCATTATAACACCATGAATCATTAAATTCTTGATAATCATTGTCTTTACAACAATCATGTTGATTTGATTAATATCTCGTATCCACTTTATCTCTCTTTACTATACTCTACGTCTTCAAATAGATATAATTACAATGGCATACAAAAATCAGGGTTCTATTGAAAGTAGATTGTAACTTTATTGTCATAAACTAACTCTCATGGTAAAACAACTGAATCGATTTATGAAAATCTGCACCGACATCGACAACGCCGTATATCCTTCCGCGCGAAGTAGGTACTTAATTTCCTTGGAGCGTAAAAATAGTAAGTCAAGAAGGTAAATAAATTACTGTTTCTTACTGTCAATGAACTAATTGAGTCTAGTTGTCCTCATAACTTATACCAACTCATTTAACATAAAGTAGGTACGTATAGTGCACACTAGTCTACCTTCATTATGACCACAAATAGAACATCTTAAGTATCGGACATACTGAGTTATCTAGGTTTATGTAATACGTCTAATCTGTAAATAGGTGCTTAACTTATTACTATGGTATATTGAATTGCATAACTCGGTAGAACGTCATTAGAGATCACATTAGACTCGGTTTGATAGCCAACATTCATGTTATACTTAAACATTTTCCAAATGATGTCAAGTGATTTGATGCCCTTGACTTTTGACAGATATTTAATAAGTCGGTACCTATATTTAAATAGACGTGACCTCTGAATACATTGACATTTTGAGATACAATTTTACATTTTATGTACATTTTGAGAGTGATACACAGCCGTAACTCTTTTCATTGACGCATGGACGCCTAAAAACGTGAATAGTAGTACAGTTCTCGCCCATCTCCCATCTTCTCAAGTTTTACGAAGCTTTTGCCTTTTTAATCGTCATCCGACCATTCCTATTACCGTTTACTATGCCATCCATCACAATGTTCTCATTCGCTTTAATTCGCACAATCAAATATATATTTCTTATACATATTTTACAAGCTTTTATTTAACTTGCAATGTATGTATGTATGTAACTATGTGTGTTCGGGTGGAATTTTACAACTCAATTTTAAGGCACTTGCCCTCAACCGATTGAGCTGAAATTTTATGTATTTTACTTTTCTACAGAAAACGTATTCGTGTTAATATTAAAACTTGTAGCCTTATAACATTTAAGCGAAACTCGAGTTGATTAACATAATTATATTACCTATATATCGGGATCTTCTTTCCACCTCCATTTGACATTGACATAAATTTATATAAAACAGGTTCCATCGATAATCGAAAGTGAGTCTCACTCAACAAGTATGCAAAAAAGGAACGTAATACACAATGATGCTGCTAATATAATAAAATATAAAAACGATTCATCTCTGAAGGTCTAGTCTAACCAATTAAAATATTATACCTACATAATACGTTCGTTAGTAAAATAGTAAATTGAAGAATTAAAGGAAAACTCACATGGATCTTTTTGTTTTTTTTTTTTTATTTTTTATTATTTTGTATTAAAAGCTGGCCAACGTTATATCTATTTAAAGTTTTATGTGATTTGCCTGACTTAAAAATAACTTATTATGTGGCGGTTTAAATAAAAAGGTAATTCTACTTCTATAGCTATCCAAAGCTATAGAAGTAGAATTTCATGTACCTATAGACAGACAGTATACCTACATATTGATGATGGACTTCTAAGCTTTGCAACTTTTTTTTTTAATTTTTTATTTTCTTTTGAAATTGTTTGACCACATGGTAGATCTCAGATTACGAGTAAAATAACGTTAGAAAGTATATTACTGATTTAATTAGTATGAATAGTAAAGTAGTAGAATGCGTGGTGAAAAACAGCTGATTTCCATTTCGTGGTAAACCGAAGTCCATAGCACATAACACTGTAAACAACACCATGAGAATGTAAGCCCATCTATACTTACGCAAAATTTATAAGTAAAAATTACTGAGCATGTTTGAGGAACGGCCTATGTAACTGTTCTTTTATAGTATACAAGACGAGCGACTTCCTATTTGACATCCACAACCTTGCTTCATATGACTGTTTGTTAAAATGAGAGATGGGATTATTACATCTGCGGGTCGACTGATCAAAGTTCAGCTCGTGGATGAGAGCTTTGAACGGTCGACACGTGTGGCTGTTACTCCGCCACTAGTTCCTCCGCAAGTAGATACCATACCGAATAATTCTAATATAACTTTAACATCTACTTGAAGCTTTGTTCATGTTATTGCCATTTAGTGATAAATCATTATGATTAACAATTAGAAAAAAAAAATTCCTTGGAGTCTATGTTCAGAATGCAGATGTGATAGAAAAATAATTCGATCCCCCTTTTACGTAATCAAACCTTTACACTAGCTGTGGATTTATTTTCATGCACGTATAAAAGTTCTCATATTTAGTATTATAAATCCAGCTTACTTCGAATAAATTCTGAGAAGCGTACAAGTTGACATATCCATGTTTGCTTATGTATGTACCTAGAGTCTTGACTTGTAAAACAAGTTGTGATGTTGTTAGGGGCCCCGTTATACCCACCCGCCTGCTAGCCAACTATGATTACCATTTGTAAGTATTCACATATGAAAGCCCATACGTATCCATGTCTTAGATGTATATGGAAAGGTAAAGACAGTAGGAAGCAAGCTTGTCTGAGGAAGTAGCAATGTAACCTTATCACTACGTAGTATAAAATAAAGTCCCTTTTTCTGTCCCTATGTCCCTTTGTACGCTTAAATTTTTAAAACTACGCAACCGATTTTCATGCAGTTTTTTTTTTTTAATAGATAGAGTGATTTAAGAGGAAGGTTTATATGTATAATAACATACATTTAATAGTAGGGAAATACTGTTATCCCGTGCGAAGCCGGAGCGGGTCGCTAGTTTTACCTCTAAGTTACTAACTAGTAACTGAACAACACTGCTTTTTTCGATTTAAAGGGTATTAGTAATAGGAGCACCTACCTCCGTGGCAAACACTTCACCCCAGAGCATCTGCGTACTCCGGCGACCCTCGACCCTCGAATGTTTAACGTTCATAAAAAAATATGTAGTCATAGCTTCCTAAGATGTTTAACCCGTCACCTCGCATGGATAAAAAGTAGCCATATACTTTATTCTGACTGATTATTACTGATTCATATAGCAGGTATTACATGAAAGTTACAATTATACCTACACATAACTCGAAAGTTTGTACGGATATACTATTGTGTAAATCTATACATGCATAGTACTATTGCAAACTTTCGCGTTTACAAATGTAGGATGTAAGTGCTTAATGCTTGCAAAGGCACGTTGATTTTTATAACTTTTACTAAAAGCTGAAAGTGTTAAGTCGTCTAGCCCACTTGTGAAAACAGTGAAAACTTAATACATACCAAGTTCTTAGGGGAAGTGACTAGTCGTGTTTATAAATCTGCAGCTATATAGGTATGAGCTACTTTATATTATTTAAGCACAATGAACAAACGTAGCTAATTAATTTATCATAAGTATCAAAGAAGAACTACGTATCTAGCTATTATTTTGTAAAATAAAGTTTGTTTTTTCCGTATGTACCTACCTAAAGAAGATACTTATGTTAAACCTGAGTAATATGAAAGTTATCATTTACTTCTAGGTAGGGAAACAGATAAACTTTCACGACATTAGGTATATCTTATTTCTAAATCACGACACAGAATATTCCGCTTATAAGACTTTGCGATTGTTTCTCAGTGTCGTCCTTTCAGTAAGGATATAAACAAGTAGCCAAAGGCGTGAATAACGCATTCAAATTCATCTTCCGCCTGCCTAATTACAAGCACCGTTCATAAAACTTCCTGTTTTAAGATTTGTGATAGACAACGTCAAACTATTGTATAAAAAGCTTAATATTTTAAACCGTTACGACATTTTATGGCGATCAAATATATCCTGACCTGTTATAACATAACTGCAAATCTCTAAAATTACCTATAAAAATTAAATGATTACTTACTAAGGTTTAGGTACTTTATGTATGAAATCCATCATCTGCGTCATCAAAAAAACATGAAATATCCGCAAGACGCAAAAGTAAAACAATAGTTTGAATTCGTTTCATAAGCTTTCAGTTTACCAACCTAGTCATCGAAAAGCAATGTTATGAATGTGTACTACAACGACAAAACACGTATGAACAATTGATGATAATGCAACGAATTTATTGGTATGCAAAAGAAAGTTTTCGAAGGTGATTTATTGAAATCATTAGCATAGTGTCATTATCATTTTCGTCGTTTCCATTCAACGAGGTGCTTATTAAAAGCTGTAATATTAGTACAATAGCTTATATCGTCCTGGGGCACAGTACCTATAGGACGGCTGATGTGTCTGAGCTTGCTGGGTGCCGAGTGTACGCTGCCTGGTTATATAAATACAAATAGGTGAAGAGGGGCAACGGAGACCTCTTGCACTTTCTTGACGGCGCACGTCGCAGCGACCAGTCCTCGCCGAGCATCATGGCTCGACACGCGTGTCTGTGTCTTGGTGTGTTGTTGCTCAGCTGTCTCGGTAAGTTATCTTTTTTCTCACGCCCGAAATATTGCGCTATTAATCTTCAGCATTTATATATACTGAAATGATAATTTCACAATAATGCTTAGTATTTTTAAAGAATAAAGTAAAGGTTACGTAATTTTTAATAAACTTATTTTATAATTAATTAAATATTACAATATTAGACACAGATAAATTGTAATCGTATATAGGCCGGTTATAGCTCGTCAATAGAATAATGGAAACAATTTTTTTTTGTCAGTAGGTTTTCATTTGGAATAGAAATAAAAATTAATGAATGCTTCTTAATTGTACCTATACATTATTTTGCATAATACATATTTATTATTTTATATTTTTTTAACAAGTAGTCTACCTACTTAATCAATTGAAAATGTTTTTTTATTAATTTATGAAATGAAATCTTTATACCTTATAAATATTTAAAAATGATGTAATATAAAACTTTACATAAGTTAAAGTTCGTTTCAAAGTAACAAAGAAAGAACGCCGGTTACCGACGTGGCTCGTTTACTTCGCTTGACCTCGATTTCTTTTCAACGTTTCAACTTTCAATGCCGACTTGGAATAGAGCTGCAATTTACTCAGAAGATTCTAAATTTAGAACTAAATAATAATATATAACTATAAGCTTTTAATGTTGGAAACATGACTGTAAATTCAAATTCCGTTAATCAAGTAGGTAAAGACCTACCTACATATCTAGAAAATCACTGAAAGCTTAAGTTAATCGATTGCATACATGCTCGTACACATTGCATTCACGTGAATATAAAAACTAAATACCTCTTGCCTAGTTACTGCAATTAATGAGCACGGCATGTATCTATATACCTACATGCAGTGCACTGCAATGAAACTGCAGGCACTACATTCCGTTACCCGCTGTGTTGTAATAGCGGCTTACGTTAAGTGGTGTTACCTAATGGCCATGTAAACACTGTGGGGCAGGACTCTGTTTCTGGCTTGAAATATTAGCGACTTAATTATATTATGTAAGTGTTATTATCTAGTGAAATAAGAATATTAACTTAATACTGAATTGGTGCAGTGAATGGCGAGACGCGGGTTAAGCGGCAGGAGGAGGATGGCGGAGATGAAGTAAACGCAGAACAGTTGTGCGATGGTCGCCCGGCTGACGAATATTTCCGTCTTACCACCGAAGGAGACTGCCGCGATGTAGTCAGGTAGGTTTTGCACAACTACGTCTTAGCATATTTCATTCGTTATAAACATGCCCACGTTGTGAATGTTGTGTTATAGAGATTTCGAAATATGACTGGGTTGCAATGTTATTCTGTCGTCATAACTTTGTCATGTTTCTATCATAGTCTAGAGAAAACTGGTTAGAAAACGAACCAGTTTCACAAATCAGTCACTCGTAATGAAAGCTTGCAAGGTTGACTTCATGGGTATGATATGCGCTTAGTACTAAATGTATAAATTACTTACAGCGGAAAGTTAGCACAAGCGCCGTCGCTGTACATACCGGTTTGTATTTGCAGGAGCCCACCTACCGACAGTTTCTACTCCGAATTATTTACATGTAGTTAGATAGATAATAAAATTTAAGCTGTAAACGTTGCCAAGGACCGTTGTGTGTCGTTAGATTTATTTATGGAAGCTATTTAGTATTCAGTCAACCATTGACTTGATATTCCAGTCTGTGTACAGAACGGTCACCCTCGTGCTGTGAATATTAGAATGTAATAGTGAACTTGTACAACGAAAACGCTTAACTTTGGAAATACTGATGACTAATATTTCAGCGTTATACGTCTGACCTTTGCTACACGTAGATTTTTTCTTATTTTAGAAGTCCAGCTAAAGAATAGAGAGCTAAGGAATATAGGTACCTGCATTATGGAAAAGGGCAGTAATTTGTCCTACATTATCAAAAAAAAAATGCCCAAATCGTAGTAATGAGCTCATAACGAAAGCCCTTCTAGTCGATACGAGTATATTGTATACCTGTATATAATACAAGTTTTGTCATGAAAGATACATAGTACCTAAAGTTTTTTTTAGATAATAAGTAGGTTTCACTGTCAAGCGTTGGTAATTTGTTTTTATTATGTAGGTACCTACTTAATTTGTTTTTATGCCATGTACTTCTAGATGTTCTTATACCATTACAATCTAGCTGCAGAATTGTGTATTGCTGACTTCTGGTAGTCGGCAAACGTACCTATGTACCGACTAGTTGTAATGGTGGCTCGGCCACAGATGCAATTTGCTCAGAGTATCGCTGTGTACAGGTGCGACAAGGGCGGTGAGAACGGCGTGACGCGGCTCGCCTCTGTGCGCTGCCCCGGCGGTCTCGCCTTCGATATCGACCGTCAAACTTGTGATTGGAAAACACATGTTAAGAATTGCGATAAAATAGAAAGTAAGTTCCGCCGAATGGCGGAAGTGGACGTGCGGAGGGCTAAACTTCCGTTATGGACCCGGCGCAGCGTCGCAAGCCGGAGTACCTGTTAGCCTTCCGAATGTCCACTTCCTGCTATAATGCATTTAATTAAATGTCACATTTCTTGTCAACGCAGGTGCACTAGGTCAGGTCTTAAACAAATCACTTGCCCGTCTGGACTGGCTTTCGATCTTGATAAACAAACCTGCGACTGGAAGGGTAAAGTGACCAACTGTGACAAACTTGAGAGTAAGTGCCGAAATGAAGCTATTGGCGCGTAGCGAGCAACTAGGCTTGGGTGAAGGGGCCGCGTCGCACTGTAGTTAAGGTGTATTGCATGAGGCCCCGGACAGAGGGAGCGGCCCGCCGTGGTCCGCCCCGATTACTACGCATTAACATTATTTCTACAACAAAAGTTACACCAAACAGACTATTAATATTTGTACACACTTCATTGTAATTATATACATGTAACATATTGCACACACCTACACGTAGAAAACATTCAAATATTTACAAGATTTTACCATCAACTATTTTAATAAAACTAAACTTCTGTGTCTGAGGCTGAACACACTAAGTCCGTGATAAAAAGTTGATCAAACATATTTTCCAAAATTGATAATATTTGGAATGATATTTCATATCTTGATCGACAGAAAATAATGTGTAGACACTGCATATCTACTGCGCATTCCTTCAATACTTGCTAACTTATGGCTTAAGCTTCATTACCATAACTGGACTAACCACAAAAACATGATATCTTTTTTCGTGGAGGGGACTTACTTTTACTAACCTATATATAGTGTACACAAAATTGACTTAGCTACGTATGTATTATACACAATCTGCTTTAACAAATCTAAAAGTTTGCTATATATCAATAAGGTACCTACTTCATAAAGTTAATTGAAATTTATAATTTCATTTCATATCGAAAACTAGCATGTAAATATATTTATAATAGACAATCTGTTATTCCTATTCCGTACTATATACACTATTCATGGAATCCTGGCTCTAAATTCATTGGAATTCAATTAAAATATATTTGAATGCTAGTTTACATTCCAATATTTTAATTACATAAACGTGGTTGGTTGAGAGGCAACTTAAATTCTGAAATATTCTTTCATCGACATAAAAACTTCTTATTACATCGTAACATCTTGGAGTCATGATACGACACCTATCAATAATTATTTCTTTATCGTTTAATAATTCTAATAAAACTGTACCCGTTTCATAACAAAAATGTAATTCAATCGATAATAAAAACCTAATTATTTATCAGCTATCCTATTTCCTACTTTTTTCGTCTTCTGTTAACTTGATCATTGTTTCATGCTTGTATTTCTTCTATTTCTTATTGACCCCTTAAACACTGTTACAATGAAAACACAAACGAAGCAAATATATGTGGCACCTGCGTAAGTGTACCTATAAGCGATACACTGAAAACCTCCAAATAAAATAAAATTTACGGCTTCCTTAGATTTACAATACTATGTGTCTTTCAGAACCAAGGAAAGTGTTGCCTATCCTGAAAACGGATGAGCCCATCTGCCCTGAGGGAAAATTAGCTTGCGGAAGCGGAGACTGTATCGAGAAGGAATTGTTCTGCAATGGAAAACCAGACTGCAAAGACGAGTCTGACGAAAACGCCTGCAGTAAGTTTTCGTAATAATTCACTAATAAATTAATTACCAAGACAAAACTATCCTAAATATGTATAACATAAAACTTTTCGTTTTACAGCGGTCGACGTAGATCCTAACAGAGCCCCTGACTGCGACCCCAATCAATGTGCTCTTCCCGACTGTTTCTGCTCAGCAGACGGTACTCGCATCCCAGGAGGTATTGAAGTCAACCAAGTGCCTCAAATGATCACCATTACTTTCAACGGCGCCGTAAACGTTGATAACATTGACTTATACGAACAAATATTCAACGGAAACCGCCATAACCCCAATGGTTGCCAGATTCGTGGTACATTCTTTGTCTCGCACAAATATACCAACTATGCTGCTGTACAGGAATTACACCGTAAAGGTCACGAAATCTCCGTATTCTCTATTACTCACAAGGATGATCCTCAATACTGGAGCAGCGGAAGCTACGATGACTGGCTTGCTGAAATGGCTGGTGCTCGTCTCATTGTCGAACGATTTGCCAACATTACAGACTCATCAATTATTGGCGTGCGTGCACCTTATTTGCGAGTTGGTGGAAACAAGCAATTCGAAATGATGGCTGACCAGTACTTTGTATATGATGCTTCTATTACGGCCCCTCTTGGTCGCGTTCCCATCTGGCCCTACACGCTATACTTCCGTATGCCCCATAAATGCAATGGTAATGCTCACAACTGCCCATCTAGAAGCCACCCTGTTTGGGAAATGGTAATGAACGAACTGGACAGAAGAGACGACCCAACGTTTGATGAATCCCTTCCTGGTTGCCATGTGGTCGATTCCTGCTCTAACATCCAAACTGGAGAACAGTTCGCGCGTCTTTTGCGTCACAACTTCAACCGCCACTACAGTACCAACCGTGCCCCACTAGGTTTCCACTTCCACGCTTCATGGCTCAAATCTAAGAAAGAGTTCAGAGATGAACTGATTAAATTCATTGAAGAGATGTTGGAAAAGAACGACGTTTACTTCACTTCTCTCATTCAAGTCATTCAGTGGATGCAGAACCCTACAGAGCTGACATCGCTCAGAGATTTCCAAGAATGGAAACAGGACAAATGTGATGTGAAGGGACAACCTTTCTGCTCCTTACCAAATGCGTGCCCCCTTACAACTCGCGAGTTACCAGGGGAGACTCTTCGTCTTTTCACATGCATGGAGTGTCCTAACAACTATCCATGGATTCTGGATCCTACGGGGGAAGGCTTCAACGTGAAGAAGTGATCTCTTAAGATAAATCAAAAGACTGTACAATGTAAATAATACTCAATAATGTTAATAATAATTACAGTAATTATTATGAATGTGGCAGAGCGTCATCTTGCAGTGAAATTTGTTTTAATTAGATACATTAAATAAAAGTGAAAAAGTGACTACCGCTCAAGTAATACCTACTGCCGTTACTGAATTTTAGCAAATATATAGGTAAAAACTGACGTTTCATAATAATTTAGGTTATTGCGTACCTACAGTTATGAACAATAAAATTTTTAATTTTATTTAATAGTGTTTGATTTTAAACCAAAATAACCAACTCAAACCGACTAGCGTGCAATGGGTGCCTCTCTTTCCATCAGAGATATGCAACGCTACCTTGCTATGGATGCATTTGATATCTATGAACCATATGCATTGGTGCACATCGGCGAATGCGCCGCTCGCGAGCGATGGTAGCGCGTAGCTTGAGCGCACGCCAACTGCAACAGGGGCCCGATTCTCCTAAGTTAATAATGTCAAAATCGAATAGAAATCGAATCGCAATATGATCGCAATAGCAGTTTTAACCATATCGGGCAGTCTGCTACTAATATAAGACCAATCGTATTCCAACGACATTCGATTGGTTTGCGATTGGTCTGCTATTTTGGTCTATACGGTAGTTTGCTCTACAATCATTTTGCAATCGTAAATCATTTACAGACAAAATGATTCGTTATTGAATGACAGAAAAGGATAAAAACGTTTATTTCAAAGAAAAAATAGCGAAATGCCACATACGCTTCAATCGTAATCGAGTCGGGATTGGATCGCAGTCGAACGTGAATCGAATGGCGCTTAAGTAAAATTAGGAGAATCGGGCCCCTGCGCAGAAGCTGCATAATATGAATACAAAATGGCCACTGCGCATTTCTCATTGCCCAAGAGGCTCTAAGTACAAAGACAACCTACCTATATTCTGAAAGAGCCTTTTTGAAACAGATGCTAAACTAAATAGGGAATATTATATTTGGGGCCCGATTATGCTAAGTTAATAATGTCAAAATTTAATAGAAATTGAATCGCAATAGCAGTTTTAACCTTAGCGGGCATTAGATTGGTTTGCTATTGGTCTGCCATTTCGTCAATACGGTAGTCTACAATCATATTGCAATCGTAAATAATTTGCAGACAATATGATTCATTATTGAATCACAGAAACGGATAAAAACGTTTATTTAAAAGAAAAAATAGCGGAATGCCACGTACGCTTCAATCATAATTGAGTCGTGATTAGATCTCAGTCGGATGTGAATCGTACGTCGCTTACGTAAAATTAGTAGAATCGCGCCCCTGATGCATTACAGAGTTTCCATACTAGTGGATTTTTGGAAACTAATCATTCTGAGCGGAACAAATCTGTTACCTACTCGGTTCCAGGTAGTAGGTATCTTTTATACCGCTAGTTGTCAATTGTTTTCTGCCGCTCGTATATGAGAACAACCATGACGTTGAATGCTCCAAGCCCAAGAGGACTTCCTCTTAATTAAGTCTACTAAATTGTGAGTAAGGTATTGTATATTATATTTGATGATATATCATTACCATTGCATAGAACCCTGATAGATAATTGTTTTTTATTGCGTACACAATACATACCACCTACACACCACATCTATAGGGTCGCTTATAGCCAATAATTATGTAATGTAAAAACAACTTAACTAAGTGCACATTTTTGATATGAATCTATTAAGGACATATTGTAAGAAATTCATAATTTTAAGTTAAAGGACAATGGGCAAATTGTTCCAAGTATTGTTACACTTTGACCGTAGCATTGCCGTTTAGTCCTCCCGCGAGCAAGTTTCAGGGCACAGTGGACATGCGATTAGGTGGGACATCGTCTGCACGGCAGCCCCGCACCCAAGGTCCGCCCCGCCCGCGAAACCCCACCGAAACTTAATGAGCGCATCCGGCCGTGCCGTGCTCTCGCTGTGGCGGCATATTGGGCTGACATAGTGTAGTCAATATATGACATGTCATCGACACGAAAGAAGAAGAAGAATTGCCGTTTAGTTAGAGCAATGAATTTGAAGCTCAAATCCGTGTCAGAAATATAAATTTAAAATGTATTAACAAATCCAACTTTTAACCAATATTAAAAAAGAAAGAGAAGAAGAGCCATATTAAACTTATTACATTGTGAAAACAGATGCTGAATGTTAAATGAGCATCCATTTAATCATAAGAATGGTTTTCCTTACTTTCGAACGACAAGACTAGATATATTTCGTTATATTGTCCTTTATTGAATGCTACTAGGGTTGGGCCAGACTCCATACAAATCTGTCCATTGTCCATCCCATTGCGGCTACCAGCCGCGTCCGATAATCTGTTTCCAGCGTTATAGACGAGATATTTTCATAAGTCAGTCATCAAGTGGCAGAGTTATTTGACGAGAATTGCAGTTTATAAACCCATTAATTTGTATTCTGCGGTACCCGTTGTAATCTGTGGTAAATGTTAGCGTGAATTGTGTCAAATATCTGTCATTCTTGTCATCCACTTCCATACTTCAAAAGAAAAATGTTCATCATTGGTCAATAGCATCAATTCCTTAGTCTTTCAAGCAAACGAGCCAATAGTGAAATTTTATTATTCGAATTGACAAATGATAAGGAGTGTCGTGTAAAATACTGAATTTCAGTTTCAATACAACGTTTTACATTAATCTAACTACCGTTTTAGCGGAAAAGAGAAAGGAAAGACTAATCACACAGGAACGAACTACCGTAAATTCAAACTGCAAAGATTGAATGTCATGTTCTATTTAAAGTGAAGCATTGTTATTATACCAACCAATTACTTAAAAGAAAAAACAAACAAGTGATAAATTAATTTGACAGAATGTCAACTCAACTAATTGATAAGTTTAAGCAATTAGATGCTTACGCAAAAACATTAGAAGATTTTAGAATAAAAACGGCCACCGGCGCAGCAAGTAAAAAGTTTTAAGTCACAAAGTTCACTAATGTTATCAATACAAATTGTCTAAATATATTTAATTCCTTTTTTGAATTGTAGTTACTGTAACTGGAGGGCTGATTATGGTGTTATTGTTCCTCTCAGAACTGTATACTTACATGTCACCGAATATTTCGGAAGAACTGTTTGTTGACACCTCGAGGGGCCACAAACTAAGAATAAACTTGGATATTATTGTTCCAACCATATCATGTAATTGTAAGTAGTTTTCGGCATCATTGATTGCTGCTGAGATATATCTTGTGAAAACTAATCTTGTTTTGTATCTCACATACTTCTCAAAAAAAAAAAATTGTTTCCTGCAACCATACATTACACACACTTCAGAGAGACCACATTATTTTCAATAAAAAATATTATGATACATCCACATTCAGCTAGTGAAATTAATTGTCATTATCTAAATACAGCATAATAAATACCTACTTCTTCCTATCACTACTATTTTTATATGGTATAAGTGTCAATGTTTCCCCTAACGTATCATCAGAAGGCAAGGAGCATGTAGTAATTGATATGTTACTCTTCTTTCAGATTTAGTACTTGATGCTATGGATTCATCAGGTGAACAGCACCTTCAAATGGAGCAAAACATCCATAAGAGAAGATTAGATCTGAATGGAAATCCCATAGAAGAACCAAAGAAACAAGAAATTGCTACGTCTACCACTGTAAGATATAATTTCATTGAATCAATATCTTCCTACCTACTATTTAAGTGCATACTTTTACTCCTCCCTTTAGGTTAATGTCAATATAATTGATTAGTATTTTTAACACTTATTTATAGCTATCATAGCAGTTATGGTTTCTGTAAAACAAGTAGGTATAAAAAACGTTGCCTAGGTAGCACATCATTATTTCTACGTGCTAAGTACATTTCTATTAATTGTGCTGCCTTATCACCTTTTTAGCTATATATGTATTGTATGTACTAAGTATAATTCAAAAGTAGAATAGTACATAATATAATTTATTTCTTTGTTTTAGTTAAAACAAAAGCAGAACTCTTCTGACGTTGCACTTGTTGAATGTGGAAGTTGTTATGGAGCAGCACTTAATGAATCTCAGTAAGTTTATTCTGAATGTAACAATAATATAATCTACACCTCCTTCATCATCTGACTTGCCTTTTCCCAACTATGTTGTTTTTATAACTTAAAACTAATGAACAGTATCCAATAGGCTGGCAGCACATTATTGTGTATTATTTTATTAAATCTCTAATCAAAGTACCAAAAAAAAAAAACAATTTTTTTAGACTTGATGAAGTTTATAAACAATTATTGAACGTCTGCTCCTTTATTTTGCTGGATTTTTCATGAATAATTTTATTATATCTCACACACTGTCTCTCTCTTATTAGATGTTGCAATACTTGCGAAGATGTCAGAGAAGCATATAGATTAAGGAGGTGGGCATTACCAGATTTATCTACGATAGAACAATGTAAAAGTGACGACTCCATAGAAAAAACTAATTTAGCACTCAAAGAAGGTTGTCAAATTTATGGCTACATGGAAGTCAACAGAGTATGTATAGAACATTAATCCTATATATAATATTTACATTTATTAAATAGGATCTTTGATATAGAAACAAAATACCTGTACACAAGGCAGTTGACTAGGTATGCCTAAAATAAAAGACTGAATATTTTTTCAATAATAATTATACTTCACCAAGTAAAAGGATTTAAATATCATATAATTGCAGCTAGTAGACCTCCTACTTTGATAAACAAGTGTTCCACAGAAAAGTCTCCCAGCTGCCATTATTGTTTCTGACTTTTCAGTTTATTATTTTTATTTTTTATGTTTCAAAAACAGTTCTATTCATCAAATTTTCTAGGTTGGTGGAAGCTTTCATATAGCCCCAGGAAAAAGTTTCACCATTAACCATGTGCATGTCCATGATGTGCAGCCATACTCATCATCAGTATTTAATACAACCCATTTCATCAAACATTTATCCTTTGGCACGGATATTGAAGGAGCTAACACTGCACCTTTAGATGGAATTAATGGTGTGGCTAAAGAAGGTAAGGAATATAATTGTTATTTGCTAAATAATTGTAGTTACCAAAGAGGTTATACACCGCGACTTTTTAGTCGTCTTACAACGGCAGCCAACTTCATGTATCCAATGACTAGTAAACGTTCATAGAAAAATAATTATTATTTATGAGATTTGAATAATTGAAAAATACAAATAAATTCATTATTATGACGCATGACGTAGATTATAAAAACACCCTGTTGTGAGCGCGGCCCGAGTCTTGTATCAATGGAGCGACGCGGCGTCTTTATCAGAGTTCATTCACCCTACAAAATAGGTTTCTTAGGGTGCGTCCACATCTGGCGAATGCGCCGCGAATGCGCAGCACGCGAGCCGATCGCGAGCTGTCCGCGAGCTGCGCGCGTGCAGTCACTGCAATAGTTCGGTGCGCCTCTTTAGCGCAACTCACGCAAGGCTCGTATAGAGCGCGCGAGCGGCGCGCGAGCAGCGCGCGATCTGCGCGCGAGCAGCGCGCGATCTGCGCGCACTCAGTTCTAGCGCTTACTGTTCCGTTTAATGGCTCAGTACTATCGAAGATGTCAGACGACACTAGTGTTTTTAATATAATTGCTGCATCATTAGCTATTATATTACTAATAATAATTAGTTAATATTATTTTTTAAATTTAAAAATGTAGGTACACAATTATGATTTTTTCGAATTTTTAATGGGCCTGTAAAGGATTTGTTGTGGCAGGACGTCACTGCAATGTTAAGCACTAACGAACTGTCATAGGGATAATCATTCGTTCGCCGCACGTGGTTCGCGCCGCCTGCGCGCTGATCGCGTGCGGCGCTTAGGTCGCGCGCGAGCGGCGCTTAGGTCGCGCGCGAACTGCGCGCGAGCGGCGCTTAGGTCGCGCGCGAACTGCGCGCGAGCGGCGCAGAAGCGGCGCACGAACAAAAATGCACGCGCGCAGCTCGCGGACAGCTCGCGATCGGCTCGCGTGCTGCGCATTCGCGGCGCATTCGCCAGATGTGGACGCACCCTTAGGCGGGGCGTCGCACGCGCGGCACTTGTCAAAGGATAGCGTTAGTCCACGTGGATCCTTTGACAAGTGCCGTCGTCGCCTTTGACGGTGACGTCGTGCCGCACGTCGAATGAATCTCATTGGATGACAGTCCACGTGGACTATGCTAGATTGGCTTACGATATTTTGTCTCGTAAAAAATGGAGATGGAACGATCACTCGACTCGAGCGCTTTGAAGGTATCTACTTTCTACCGTTTGATACGTAAACATTATTAACAGGATGTTTCTTATTTTTAATGTATTATTTATTTTTCTTTGCACCTATTATCTTAATTAACGCTATAAAATTAATAATCATGCCTAGTGGTATTTGTCGGATACATTGAGTGGACCACCTTTGTAAGACGACTAAAAAGTCACAGTGTATACATGTATAGGGAATTACCCATGAATGTTACAAAAATGCCCATAAAGCAAATAGGGAGTTTAATGGTCCCTTTATACAGTCAATTAGCCATATTTTTAAATAATAAAAATCACAATTATTCTTGGATTTACAAGCCTTTCCTAAATAGATCATAGGGAAGGTATGCATATGCTACATTTTTATAAAGTATGAACTAACTGCCTGGGACAAGGAAGCATATCTGTATCAAAAATAAGTAATTTATTAACTTAGCTTATTATAGGCTACTTTTTATCCCTGTGCAGGAAGAATTTCCCTACAATAGTAGCTCTTGCATATTATTTAATGTAACATACGATCAAAAGCCTGCAATTACCCCTACTTGTAAATAGTGGAATGAGATAAATGCACCTAATTGTCCTAAAACAATGTAGAACTTATTTCATACCATTTTCCCAAACAACATTGAGTGCTATTGCATATTTTGCAAGATTACTTTACATAGTAATTGTAATAAATAATATGGATGTTATTTCAATAACAATATTTATTAAACAAATTTGTTAATGAATCAATTATATTAAAACACTAATAAAAGCAAAGTCGAGTGCACTAACGCACTATAAGTTTAAATTACCGTATGTACAAAATATAAGAAGAACTATAGTATTAACAACGAATTCCAGTACCGATGGCCATAAAGGTCCCGAAAGTTCCGCCACCTTGAAGCATTACTTTTCCAACGGAATGTACTAATTCCCGTCCTCTCGCTCCATATCTGTAACGATAAATTAAGTAACGACACCGCAGTAAAAAAAAAAACAAATCAAATTTCAAAAATCCTAACCTCAAAGCTGTGAAACCACCGAAAAGGCCGCCGCTCGCCATTCCTACACAAAAACCAATCATGAACCCCATTTTCATTTTGTCGAAACAAGATGGTCCTTGACTCTGATATACTCCGCCTGGTACGGGCATCTTTGTTTAGGGTTTGTTTCGATTTTTGAGAGTGGAAATCTAATTTATTTATCAATACTCGAGCTCTTACGAAATACGAAAAAAATATTCATAGATATTTATTAATGACAGTTAGAAATATTTGTTGCCATAACAATAAATAATAAAACTTAGAAGAAAGGGTACAGTGTGCCCAGTTTATTAAAGTACTGGATGAGAAAAATAAACTATAATGAATTTCTACATTGACCCACGTACCCTGTGGCTAGCTGCCTGAACCTTCATCATTGTTTTTTATGGACCTAATAATTGAGGTAGTGCAGGCAGACAAGCCGCGTTTTCATCACGTTTTTGTATCAAATAAGCATTCGTACGAACCGGCTGATGTCACTCGATTTTTCCGCTTGGAAAATCGTTATCGTGAAAACACTGAACGGCGACTCCGCCGTGTTAAGCAACAATGCTATTATCTTTTAACATAGAGATATTAATGGGACATTTTCTTTTTGAAAATAAAAAGAAATAGTACCCAAAACAGTTCTAGATGGCGGTGCACCCACTACGTGAGTGTTGTGTACCATTACCAAGTTAAAAACAAAGTTACATCGAGCCCTTCGAGCAGAGACCCAAGAAATTCAGATTTACGGACAATTTTTTTAAAATCTTTTGGGACATTCGGATAATAATTTGACTGACTTCTTTTCTCCTTTTAATCCAGTTTTATGCCTTATTTTCAATTTTTTTATTTGTTGAAGACAAAAACGTTTCGTTATACGACATGAAAATGATATGACGTTCCGTTCCTTGCATTCACGTACCTAGGTCAGCGCCATCTAGTCATCAGCTAGGAAAAGAATGAAAAAGAAAATCCCTCATTAACATGAGATAATGAACCGCCGAGATCTTAATGAATACTTTTTTTATTTTATTTTAAGTAGACGGTCAATATCGACCGAATTCAATACATTCAGAATGATTAGTGGGGATTTACTAATAAGTCAAACCTTTTCGCGTGATGAATAAAAAGCAGGAAGGCTTTTACATAATGAAATACCTTTTCTTAGTTTCTAGCACTTCATTCAGAAGATATTTAATAATAAAAAATCCTCTTATAAATAACTTAATCTGTATCTGAATCTGTATTTTCGGATATTAAAACACAATACCTATGATGATTTCACACTTGGCTTTTAGCTCTAATAACTCAAACAAGGTACCTATGGTTTCTCTTGCTATACTTATACATAATTATGTTTAAAAAATTCCAAAGATTCTTACTAAATTCAATGCACAAATGCGACATTATATACCTCAAAATTATGAAAACACTGACAGATAAACAGTAATCATCAATGAGGATCCTCTCTGTGTGTGAACTGATTGTAACTCTTGAACAAACTGTAGCTTATATTTTAGCATTTAAGCACTTATTTCCTTTACAGGAGCTGTAATGTTTCAATACTATTTGAAAATAGTGCCAACCATGTATGTAAAATTGGATAAGACTGTGTTACATACTAATCAGTTTTCTGTAACAAGACATCAAAAATCAGTATCCAATATAAACGCAGAATCTGGAATGCCAGGAGCATTTTTCAGCTACGAGTTGTCACCTCTTATGGTTAAATACACAGAAAAGGGAAGGTAATTATTTAATAGCTGAACTAGAAATGCTATTCTGCAAAGTTACATAGTGTTGACTTTCTGGTAATCTTGGTTTTATTCTTTTCAGATCAATTGGACATTTTGCCACAAATATTTGTGCTATAATAGGTGGTGTATTCACAGTTGCAGGAATCCTTGATGCTCTTTTGTACCATTCATTGAATGCCTTTCAAAATAAAATGGTTTTGGGTAAAGCTGGATAATTATAATGTCTTTAAGAATATGTTGAAGTCATTAACACTGCATTTAGCAAAATTTCTACAAAATTCTACATCTGTGTCTTCAATCATAGATTTCAATGGAATATAATTTGGCTTCTTTGGATCATACTGTGAGCGACCAAGCTTTTCTAAAAATAAATGACGTTGTTTTAGTCTAAATTTTCTACACATTAATATTTCAGGTGTCTCCATTATATTTTCGTGAGGTATTTTCATAACATTGTGAATGTAATTAAATCTCTCCTCCAGAGCTGTCTGACCTGAAATAAATATTTTATAAGTACACTGGGTAGTATTTTATTTTGATTTTTTATCAACTTAACATTTAGTACTTACTCAACATTAGGAGTTTTGGTTTCATCATTACTAATTTTTTCACCTCTTCATCATTAAAGCCCATTTCCTCTTTTATTATGAACAGGTTGCATTTTACATGATGTAAATTGTATGTTATTAATTTTGGTTGCTTAGTAGCTAAATCTCTTAATTCTTGGCCACGCAAGTTAAGACATTTTTGGAAGTAACCTAATCTCTTGTCAATCCTCAAAGTACTGGAAAAAAATATGAAACATGCTTATAGCCATTAACTATATCATCAACATAGATTGATCACAAGGTTTAGCAATGTTGGGTGCAGTCGGTCAGTGGATGAGTAACCATCCATCTATGTCATGAGTTACTCCATGTTTCCCAAGAAGCATTCAATTGGTACCAGCTGCCAATTAAATGCAGACAACCAATCTTACCAAGGGAAATGAGCTGCCAAAGTAACTTGGTAGAGATCAGACAGGCAGCTGCTTCATGTAGAACAATGGTACTCAGCTGCATACAGTAACGACAGTAAGCAGAACCAAAAGGTGTCTGGAAAATGCTAAGCGAATAATGATGTCAGAATCCTAAGTTGAATACTTACCTAAACATTAACCAAAATGGATTTTTCACTATAATCCTTTTAATTTCATTGTCTTTGAATGCTTTCGATTGTAAATAGTTAACTCTTACTTCAAGGTCTTCTAATTTTTCACATAAGATCATAGGGTTATTAGTTATAAAATTCCCAATTTCATCCATTTCAACAAAGTTGTTTAAATATATTATATGATTTTTCATATCTTTTTCAAAGTCTAATGTTAGAAATTTGTGTACTATGTATGGCTTTTTCTCAATTTTGCTTATATTTACATTTAAGTCAACTAAGTTCTTCAATGTTTCAGAATTATTGACATAAGCTGCTAAATTAAAAGTATTTGAAAAATAAGGTGTTATACTAGACAAATCTTGGGCTACAGGTCTTAACGCATTTCCACTCGCCTCTGAACTCTCTGTTACGGATAGGCTACTATTATGTACACATCCACTTCTTTTGAAAACTTCTTTTAAAGAGAGGACTTTATACGACAGCGACCTCAAATATGTTGACGATAGTGCCATTGTTTTTAGAGATCACGTTAAACGAAATACAGATGTTACATTCCAGGAAATAGTAACTTGTTTTTGATTTTGGAGGGCTGATCACTTTCAGAGACAGGTTGTCACTTTAAATGACATTTCTTCTTTTTCCTAGAAAGAAGTACCTATCTAATGAAGTATATGAAGGAACATCAAAGCGTATTCAAAAATGACAGCTGTCAGCAACATTGTACTCATGACGACCATTGACATATAACTATAGGGACAGGAAATGTCTATGAAAAAAACGTGCATACCTGCAGCACCTAAAATGGCTGCCATTACTAGGGTTGTACCGCTACCGGATTCAACAAATATCTATATTGTATTCTAGTTAGAAGTACGTACGAGTCTTACTGGGTGCATAAAAATAACCGAGTATAAATAATTTCTTCGTCATAGAACTAACTATCACATTAACTTCACTGATACTAATAACCTCAACAACATCAACCAAATGGGAGGAGTCATTTCAGTAGGGTGATACCTTTAAAAAAAAACACAGGCAAAGTAATTATTTATTATTTCAAATAGCCCTATGAAAGTTCTTTCACGACAAACGACGGCCAAAGATTCGGTCTTATGAAGAAGAATCCGCAAGAAACGCCATAAGTAGATACTCTCTTAAAAAAAATACAATAATTTAAAATCGTTTTCAAGCTATTCATGAGAAAGTTATGTAATGCAAATGGAGCTAATTATGTATTAATCGATTGTACAAAACAATTTTAGTGCTAAGAAAAAAATATTTATACAATTCGAAACCTATATTCGGTAACTAAGTTCTGAAGCAAATATTGCAACTTGCATTCCGATTTGCTCGTCTGTGCGGAAGCACTGCCGTGCCCGTGGTCGCCGTAGAAGCATCATGTGAAGATAAAAAGGCAAAACATATTATTTTCAATAAAATATGTCTTTAAAATCCTGAATTTTATAATACGCCTTTTTAATCAAAATGTTTTTAACTGCATTTTAAAACTTTTTATCTGTAAAATGAAGGATATATATATAAAAACATAAACTATTCCCTAAAAATATACACATATATTCGGAACGCAACTAAAACCGCGAGGAAAAGCTAGTATTTAACTACAGAACAAAATAAAGATGTTTTATTGAAAATAATACACAACTCTGAGGGCTCAGTGTCTTAGGGACAGTTCTGATGTTAAAATTTGTAAAAGCAGACTTATTAAGTGGATATTATATCGATACTATTATGACAACTGCACAGCACTATGCCAATATGACATGATAATGTAAACAACATTTATTTCTAAATATAGGTTTTTATACAGAAATAAACCAAAATATAAGTACTTTCATCATCAATTCATGTTCCCGTAACATATTTTTTATCCAATGTGAATTATTTTATGTAGTTTCTAGCAAAAATAGGTTCCTAACCTGTGTAAAGACAATCCAGCTTGATTTTGGTGCTTCCTAGCACCACACTTCACAATACAACACATAGGCATATTCGTTGATTATTTCACTATTGAAATAGTAAAGTCTTAAAAGTAAACACGAGTGATTTTCTATAAAATAGCAAAAATAAGTCACGAAGAGCACCTATTTGACAGCACAACTACCATGACATATGGCCAGATATGGCACGCACCTACAAACAGGATGATTTCAAAAGTAAATGTCACCATTTTACGCAATCACAAAAATATTGTTGTCCCTGTTTTCAAATACACTTATCTGCTTAGAAAGAGTGAGACAGAACTATGTTGCATAGTTTGTTTCATATTTATATAACTATAGATACGTCTATAACAACACGGCGTCTCCTTATGATTCTAAGCTCGATGATGACGACGCACGGAAGGGTGTCCATAGTTGATGCCAAGATGATGCCAAGTAGGAAATTCCAAATAAGAAAATTGAAATAATTTACTAAATATGCAAAATAAATCAGACTGACGATCTTTGTTTTATTTTCACTGTAGACAGATATAAACGAATTTATAAACCTACTAGCTTTTGCCCGCGACTTCGTTCGCGTGGAATAGTGATTTTTGGTTTGACCAATAGATGGCGCTATATGTCCGAAATAAATTTTATTTTTATTTTTATATTTTTTTGTAATAAAAACTATCCTATGTCCTTTCTCAAGTTCCAAACTATGTCTGTACCAAATTTCACACAAATCGGTTCAGTAGTATAGGCGTGAAGAAAAGACAGACAGACAGACAGACAGACAGACAGACAGAAAGACAGACAGACAGAGTTACTTTCACATTTATAATATTAGTTAGGATATAATTGATCTGTATTCAACGATGTCCCACTGAGTCGATTTTCTTTTTCCTCTTTCATTGGCCATTTTTGTTGCTTAAAAACGTATTCAAAAACAAAGTTGTTTTTGAATACGCTTTGATGTTCCTGACTAGTGACTACTGACTCCATATCCATATCCTCGGTATATATCATCGCTAAACTGACAGGTGCTATCATGCTTAAATGCGGTGGTGGAACACCAGCCAGCTAGCTGTCATCTGTCATTATTGTCACACGGTTCTGTCGGTGTTTGCTTGCTGTCGTTGTAACGTGGTAGCCTATAATTACATACCTACGTACTTAAACCTACGAAGAATCGACCGGTAAGTGAATCACTAGACAATAAATTAATCAACAGATTTATCACAAGACTAACTATTATCACTCTGTCATTGTATTCATGAAATTCTAGAATGTTGAGATCTTCGATTGAAATGATACCACAAGTTACACTTACCATATGGTAGTAGTCGATTAATGCTTATTATTTGATACTATACATTTAAAATAAGTCAAAGGTATAAAATATAATACAATGATTTAATTTTAAAAATTTGGTCATTGTATTTGGGACCTTTTCAACATAATATGTACTTTCTTTTGTCTATACATAACTAGAGCACGTAAGTAGGTACGTATATATATGTTGCAGTAATACTTAACTGCATGATGCAACTTTAACTTGTAATGTTAAAATAAGAAATAAAACAAAATAAAAGCTTTTAGAATTGGAAAAAGACATATGATAGGTACAAATTATGAGTATAAATGCCTCAAGTTAATAGATTTAAATAAAATATATTAAATTACCCATGTTTAAAAAATTAAGCCAGTGAGGTTATATCATAACAATCCTATCCCTACTATTTTTATCAAGACACAATATGTTGAAGATGTAGTGTCTTATATCTAAAACTCTATGTATGTACACAGTAATTACCATATGGTATCAGTAAGAATATTATTCCTAGGTTCCTTTCACCATGATATTGATTCTAATGCATTAAAATCTACTGGGCAAAGCAAGACTACAATTGTTATGGAACTGCTGTACCCGATAAACAAAACCAAACAAAAAAGATAAAAAATCTTGATAACACTTTTACACGATTACATATTAAACAAATAAGTGAAAGTGCGAGTAATTAATAGTTATTATTGTATCAATATTAAAAAAAAATGTATATTAAAAAAACTAAATTGGGTTTTTAAATAAGAAGTCAAATAAATTTTTAAAAGAAGATGTAGTTTTCTAAATAAATTAAGTACAGTATTACTCCTGAAAAAATAACAACACTACTATTATATCTTTGGCATGTACCTCTTAAACAGCTGAGCCGTTTCAGACGCAGTCTCTTTTTCTTTGGCTCTGAATTTCTAAAGTTCATAGAATTTAGATTTTTTAAAAGAATTAATTGATATGATTATTATTTATTAACTTTATTAAATAGAAAGGACCAGGCTATCATGAAACATCCTTGGCAGTGAAAAGCCAGTAAGTCTGACACCAGTCTAACCTAAAAGGGGTTGCCTGCCTACTAGGTTGCCTGGGTAACTGGGTTGAGGATGTCACATAGGCAGCATCCTTTTAAGACACTGGTACTCAGCTGCATCCAGTAGACTGGAAGCCAACCCCAACCCCAGTTGGGAAAAGGCTTGGGAGATGATGATGATTAAATAAAAAGTTCTACCAGGGTTGTTTATGTTTAGTTTAATACTTAACCAAATGAAGTATAAGTGTAATAAAAAAATAATAATCCAAAAAAATAATATTCTATACTCTATACAATAACATCTAAAACTACTATAAAAACATATTGTTAAAAATATTAACATTCTTTTTCTATTTACATTTCAGGTTAATTCAAAAATGGATACTTCAATGACTGGCAACCAGATAAGAAAAGCCTTTATTGATTTCTTCATCAGTAAGGGCCATAAGTATGTTCATTCTTCTTCAACAATACCTTTGGACGATCCGACACTGTTATTTACTAATGCAGGGATGAACCAATTTAAACCTATATTTTTAGGATCGGTTGATCCTAATTCTGATATGGCTCAGTATGTGCGAGTTGTTAACACTCAAAAATGCATTAGAGCTGGAGGTAAACACAATGATCTAGACGACGTAGGCAAAGATGTTTACCACCATACATTTTTTGAAATGATGGGTAACTGGTCTTTTGGTGATTATTTTAAAAAAGAAATATGTGCATGGGCCTGGGAACTTTTGACTGAGGTTTATAAATTACCTGGCGATCGGCTCTATGTCACTTATTTTGGAGGAGACTCTTCTTCGGGACTTGAACCAGACCTAGAATGTAAAGAAATATGGCTAAAATTAGGTATTCCTGAAAGTCACATTTTGCCTGGGAGCATGAAAGATAACTTTTGGGAAATGGGCGAAACAGGTCCATGCGGCCCATGCTCGGAATTGCATTATGACCGCATTGGAGGACGTGATGCCGCTCATCTCGTTAATATGGATGACCCAGATGTATTGGAAATCTGGAATTTGGTGTTCATTCAATTTAACAGAGAAACGGATGGGTCATTAAAACTTCTGCCCAAAAAACATATTGACTGTGGTTTGGGTCTCGA
Source organism: Helicoverpa assulta (assembly GCA_963856015.1). Classification (NCBI taxonomy): domain Eukaryota; kingdom Metazoa; phylum Arthropoda; class Insecta; order Lepidoptera; family Noctuidae; genus Helicoverpa; species Helicoverpa assulta. The sequence continues at coordinate 6,932,032 of CAWLCW010000008.1, forward strand.
AAGACTCGTGTCAGTGATACAAAATAAGAGGGCGAATTATGACACCGATTTCTTTATGCCAATATTTAAAGCAATTGAACTAGGCACGGGTGCAAGGCCTTATTCTGGAAAAGTTGGATCTGATGATGTTGATGGGATTGATATGGCATACCGCGTTTTGGCTGATCATGCTAGAACATTAACCATTGCTTTATCAGATGGAGGTGTTCCAGATAACACTGGTAGAGGTTACGTTCTCCGAAGGATATTAAGAAGAGCTGTACGTTATGCATCCGAAAAACTTAATGCTAAACCTGGCTTCTTTGGCTCATTGGTTCATACAGTTGTTGAGTTGTTAGGAGACATTTTTCCGGAAATTACTAAAGATCCTTTATCGCTTATTCAACTTATAAATGAAGAAGAAATTCAATTCTTAAAAACACTATCACGCGGAAGAAATTTACTCAACAGAACAATTGAAAAACTAAATGGTAAAGTTATACCTGGAGATGTTGCCTGGCGTCTATATGATACATATGGTTTTCCAGTTGATCTAACACAATTAATGTGTGAAGAAAACGGACTTACGATAGACATGGATGCTTATGAAAAATCTAAAAAAGAATCACAACTTATATCCCAAGGAAAAGTTGCAGGTCAAGAAGATTTATTAGCTCTAGATGTACATGCCATAAGTCATTTGCAGGAAGTCGGTATCCCTACAACAGATGATTCTCCTAAGTATAATTATGTGGCATCATCAACGGAGAAAGAAACCGTTTACACCTTTTCACCTTGTACTGGAACTATCGTAGCTTTGCGAAAAGATAAACAGTTCGTAAATGAAGTCTCTTCCGGTCAAGAATGTGGAGTTATACTTGATAGAACAAATTTTTATGCTGAGCAAGGTGGGCAAATTTATGATGAGGGGTATATGGTAAAGGTTGATGATGACAGTGTTGAATTCATGGTGAAAAACGTGCAAGTTAAGGGAGGATATGTTTTACATATTGGAAAACTGGAAGGCTCGCTCAAAATTGGGGATAAGTTATCGTTGCACATTGATACCGAAAGACGGAGACTAGTAATGAACAACCACACAGGAACTCATGTCCTAAACAATGTACTGAGAAAAGTTCTCGGAAATGATTCTGATCAACGCGGTTCCCTTGTTATGCCAGACAGACTTAGGTTTGATTTCACCAACAAGGGTCCAATGTCTATCAAACAAATAAAAGAAACCGAAGATCAGATCAAAGAGATCATAAATAAAAATAAACCTGTTTACGCTAAACATACTAGCCTGAACGACGCTAAAAAAATTAAAGGTTTGAGAGCTATGTTCGATGAGCAATACCCAGATCCAGTCCGTGTTGTATCTGTCGGTGTTCCAGTTGAGGAATTGGAAAAAAATCCAGAAGGCCCAGCTGCTTATGAAACGTCTGTGGAATTTTGTGGAGGGTCACATTTACATCAAACAGGACACATTGGAGATTATGTTATTGTGAGTGAAGAAGGCATTGCAAAAGGAATCCGAAGGATTGTTGCTTTGACTGGCCCAGAGGCCATGAAAGCTATAAGTAAATCTAGCATCCTAGAAAATGAGGCAAACAATATTGCCAATTTCATTAAAGATCAGAATGACATCGTAAATCAAAAGGAAATACTCAGAAAAATTGTCGATCTTACAAACGACATATCTCAAGCTCAGATATCTTATTGGAAAAAAGAAGAACTAAGAACCATGCTTAAAAACCTGAAGAAACAACTTGATGATAAAGAGAGAGCTGCAAAAGCAGTGACAATTACACAGGTTGCAGAAAAAGCAAAAGAAATATGTGTAGAAAAGAAAGGAAGTCAAGTGATTGTTTCAGAGTTGAAAGCATTTGGTAATACTAAAGCTTTAGATGGTGCCTTAAAACAAGTAAAGACACTATGTCCAACCACAGCAGCTATGTTCTTTTCTGTGGATGATGAAACCAAGAAGATATTTTGTCTTGCTGCAGTGCCTAAAAATGCAATTGAAAAGGGTTTATTGGCTTCGGAATGGATTCAGTCTGTTGTGCCAGTTATTGGTGGAAAGGGAGGTGGAAAACCGGAATCTGGTCAGGCATCAGGAAGTAACTACACCAGTCTGAATGAAGCACTAAGAGTTGCTGAGGAATTTGCTAATTTAAAACTGAGTTAAAAAAATTGCTTTTATTATTATTACTCATCTCTAACACATTCTTGTTGCTTAATAAAACACTATTTATTATTATTATAATAAATAAACTCTACTAATTTCATTCGTCTATTACTTTAAAAAAATACGACATTAATTACGCGGTATCTGGTAATGACCATTCGTATACGAGATCTCCCTGAAAAACGTTCTCTATTATATAGCTCCGAGAAGGGGCCCGAGGGGAAAGCAAGAATTAAAAGCTTGAAGAACAATATCCGCCAAAAGAGGTCATCATCAGTTTTTTTTTTGTTATCATCCCACTGTTGGGCACAGGTCTCTCTTCTCCCACAGAGAAGAATCACCACACTTGCCCAATGCGGTTTGGTGATTTCAGAAATTATAATCCAGGTTTCATCAAGATGTTTTCTTTCACATTTAATCAGTCATAATTAGATTTATTAGATACTAGCTGTGGGCGACTTCGCCTGCGTGGGCAGTATAGAATTGTCAAAATATATGTAAAAAAAACTAATGCGTTTTCTATTTGCAATAGATGGCGCCACTTTACCCTTGACTGAACCTTTTCTGCTCAAGTAACTTTTCAATGCAAACATTGATGACAACCCAAGTAAATAATAGGCAACTTTCAAATATTCATCGTAATATCTCACGCCTCTACAGAACGATTAACAGAAATATTGGTTCATTGCTCATCCCCTGTAGGTGATAGCGTGATAATATGTAGCCTATGTCCTGACCCGACCTATAAATAATATTCATGCAAGAAGTAAATCCGTGCAGTACTTTTTGAGTTTACTCCGGACATACCTACAACAGACAAACAGATAAACAGACAAAAATTCTAAAAACTACATATTTGGGTTCAGAATCGATTATAGATCACCCCCCAAGTATTCTTTAAAAAACATATTCAATGTACAGTTTTGACTTTCCTACGATTTTATTATATGTATAGATACTTGAAAAAGTATATAAAAATTGCATTGGTACTTGCGTGACCTGGAATCGAACCCACACTCATTTTCAACTTTGTTAAGAGAATTTGTAGGGTGATCACAATGGTCATAGTAGTACCTTTAGGGACATTTTGTAGAATGCAGTCGAAAATTCATCAATTCATTCACTTACAAAAAATTGGTCAGCTATCTTGAGTAGGTAGCCATAAATAACGCCAACATGGATTTCCCTCTACTACAACCATCAGCCTTTTTCTGGACTCAGCAGGAGACAACTATTCTCGCACATGTTCATTTGACCCGCACGACTTCCTCCTGAAATACCTTTCCAGTGCGTAGGTATGTCCTTTTCCATTTCCAGTGGGTAGTACTCCCATGGAACACGCATGGGTTTGTCGCTCTAACTGCCTTCTGAACAATAACTAACAAAACTGAAAGTGTCAGTGTGCACGTCTGTTACCCTCACGCGCAAACGTCTGCTCCAATAGTTATAGTGTGTCTCTGTAGTAAGGATGCTGACACCCAGAACTAACACAGGATAATATTTATCCATGTGTGTGAAGGAGTTTTCTAGGTACTCTGGTGAAATAGAGGGCGGAAGATGTTTTTTTTAAATGCATTAAAAACGAAAACACTGTTTAAAAATTATTTAATGAACCTTTAGAAGAACCTTGTTTTTAATGTAGTTCAAACAAATATTTCTTAAACAACCGACATATTACACTAACAATATCTACATAGTTTTATCATAGAAGTAATTTAATACAAATATATTCATATAATTATTTGGTTGGTCTTTTTATGACAGCACCAATTCCATTGGTGATTATTCCTCACATTGAGGTGGTGCGTGCATATAATAATAATTTACAATAACTATTTTAATGATTCTAGTAATATTATATAACAATACATTATTCCTGCCCAAAGCCTTCAGTTTCTTCAATAGCAAAGTTCAGTTTTTCACATAATTGCTCATAGCTCTTGTATGGCGGTAAGTCGAGTCGATTGAAGCATGTATGCGACCGGGGTAACCAAGTATCTTTTCCAACCTGAAAAACAAAAACATCTTAAAAATTAAATATCTGGATACAGCCAAACAACAAGGCATTCAGCCAATTCAGTTGCGTATTGCAAGAGATTGGACACTCGGATTCTGCTATTAAAAAATATATTTTTAAGGCATACCGCAGGTTAAGTTGACAACCTTCTTGGTTGACCTGACTTGAAATTAAAAATACTTTAGCTTGTTCATGCTAGATCGGCGTCAGCGTATAAGGTGTAGGCAGTATTTATATCCGAGTTATTTCTATCCGTCATTTTACCTTTTCTATGCAAAATCTCTGTGGACCATTCGATCCCATAAGTTCGGCAAATCCACCAACTGGAACTCGACAGGTGCCGGTTACAAACTGTAGTAATCTTGCGCGCTTTTCGTTATCCATTTGACGGACAAACTAAAAAGAAAAAAAAAAAAATTAACTTTCTTTTCATTTACGAAATTACAGCACTACCATGCAAGCTGTGCAATTGATCAAATACGTACGCATACATACTTATGCATAAATAGATTAGGTCTTTAAGAACAACTTTTGTTTTATAACCGACCGGGCAATGTCTTACGGCGCCATACTACTCCATGGGCAGTAGGAGTGTTAGGCATTGAAAAAGAGGGATAAGAAGAGAGTGCATGTAGCAGAAATGAGAATGCTGAGATGGATGTGTGGTGTTAACACGAAATGGATAAAGTGAGGAATGATTACATTAGAGGAAGTCTGAAAGTAGCGCCAGTTACAGAAAAGATGAGAAGTGATTGTCATGGTATGGGCATGTAATGAGGAGGGATGTTACGCATGCAACAAAGTGTGTGCTATGTATGAATGTAGATGAATGGAGAGGAAGAGGAAGACCTAAGAAAAGATGGATGGATTGCCTGAAAGATGATATGAATAGGAAGGGAGTGAGTGTCAGTATGACAAGTGACAGGGGAAAATGGAAGAAAATGACATATTGCGCCGATCCCAAGTAAAATTGGGAACAGAGCAGGAGAAAGAAGAAGATTGAATAACATTGATACGTAATCATGCATCAAATAAAAAATCGATACAAACCTGCCAAAACCAAAGGACTTGCTTGCTTGTACGAGTGTAATGTCGGTAAATAGTATTTCGTTGCCAATCGTCTACGTCGACCTCCTGCATGCCGCACAGCATCAACTCCAACTCGCGCTCGTCGAAATATTTGAGCCACTCTAGAGGTACCACCTGGAAATACAGTCAATACACACATTTAATTCATTTTATTTAGTTTGTGCTCTCTACATTATGTACTTTTTTATTAAATAAGTAAATTAATTAAACATCTTTTCTTATTCCATTCTTCTTGCAACGTAAACATAATTAATCAATTACATTTATCAGCATTTAATTATTGTAATAACTATACCTCGTTAAATCCATCCAGGAATGCTGAGGTTTGTTCTTCTATGCCTCTAGTCATTCGCCACTGAGTGACTAATTGAAGGTACTGCTCTTTGTTCGTCTAGAAATAACAATTGCAATAAATATGAGTACAATATACATGATAAGTGTATAATGAACATAATGTAGTATCAACGTGACAACTATACCTCAGTAACACGTTCCTTATCACCGGATGGTTTGAGCTCGTGGTGTATGACTTGGCCTAGCACTTCGAAGTCTACGCTGAACCACATCTCTAGGCCGCATTCGTCTATATTATTGTCTTTGATCCAAACCAGAGAATTGTAAAATTCCGGATCTATAGACTCGATGTCTTTCATGGTGAGTTTTTTGTTTAACATTCTTTTATAAAAGGGCATTGTGAATCCTGAATATATAAATCTACCGTGATACAATGCCATTGCTATAAACCTGCCTATGAACTTGAAATAAAGGAGGTGGTCTGGATTTACGTAACTGGCTGGGTTAATTTGTAGGCTGTAGTTGTTCTTGTTAGCATACTCGAATAGGCAGTACATGGGGTTTAGGACTTCGTGTGACAGTAAGAAGAACCACTCTCGACTCACACCACCATAATCTAGTCCCTCTTCTCCGCGGAATATTATATACAGTCGTCTGCGCAACTCGTACGCAGGCAACCTCATTATCTGAAACAGAGCATAATAAGCACTCTTAAAACTTTCTATTCAATTCACATGTTTATAACATTGCTTTATTAAGTAAATATAAGAGTGTCCATTGTTGAAGTATGTAATTATAAATGCATACTTAATCTATACTAATATTATAAAGCTGAAGAGTTTGTTTGTTTGTTTGTTTGTTTGTTTGAACGCGCTAATCTCAGGAACTACTGGTCCGATTTGAAAATTTCTTTCAGTGTTAGATAGCCCATTTATCGAGGAAGGCTATAGGCTACTTTTTATCCCGGTACGGGAAGTAGTTCCCACGGGATGCGGGTGAAACCGCTGGCAGAAGCTAGTTTTTTATATGAATGAGCTTGTTTGTTCACTATTTCTATAAAAATCATTATGACTTGGTTACATTTTCAATTTTTGTAACCTGCAACCCAATATTGACTTGAAGACTAGCATACAGGGTGTGTCGTTCACAATCACATTAAATCCTATCGAATATACTTTATGATATTCTATGGTGAATTTTAAAAGAAATAAACTAATCATTCAATCACAGGAGTCATTTTTCGTTTTTTTTATTTACAACATCATGTGTAAAGCAGAGATAAAGTTATGAGTATCGAATGTTTTGACCAGTTGACAGCTGTCAGTTTTCAAGGGAGAATTTCAGTTGTTTGTAATGACTGACTTTTATATGGTGTTCTAATTTTCTCACATTTTTATTCTATTTACTTTGTTTGAAAAATTCATTTTTTATTTTTACGTATTTTTCTTTTTTCTTTGTGTTAATCAACATATATTAACCAGTATATTAACGAATTTCATTTAATGTGACACACCCGATATATTAAAACGTACCTGATGATAAGAATCCTCGAAAAGCGACTGTCGCGACAGCGTTATTTTAATATGACTGGGCAGGGCGTTGCTCTGGCAGAGATAGCGGAACTGGCTGAGCTTCCAGCGGAAGGAGCGCTCGTAGGCGCGCGGCACGCCGTAGGCGCCCTGCGGCCCCTTCGGCGCGCCCGGCCGCGGGTCCTGGAACGTCGTGCTGCGCGTGTTGTGGTCCACGAAGTAGCGCGTGCCCTCCTCCGTGAACCTGATCTCCCAGCCCGGCGGCAGCGCCTCCTCCAGAGCGCTCATCTCTTGACCCTATTGCAACGATATCATTAGTGCTTCGGTTCACAATTGCCGCGTTGTTCAGATTAAGATTGATCGCCATCGAGTCGCCAAGTTACCTGTGTCCGGGGGTCCTCCCACTGCGTGGTGCGGTTCTTGTGGTTGACGTAGTAGACGCGTCCGTCGGGCTGCACGCGACGCTCCCAGCCCGCCGGCAGCGCGCCCAGCGAGTCGTCGGGCGCGGCCGCGCTGCCGGCGCTGGCGGGCGGCGCCTCCTGCGCCACGCTCGTGCCCGCCACTGCGCCACTTCCTACAGTCAAATGCTTCTTTAAGTATTCGCCTAACACGAAGTATCCAAATTATATATTTTGACTCGCAGAAATTTTCCCCAACATTCTGATTTCACAAAACTGAGAGGACATAAGGGTCAATCCCCACTGAAAGAGCAGCGGCCGGCAGCGGCCGGCAGCGGCCGTAAATGCAAGTGATTGAGCGCGAGCGCGGCGGGCCGCGCGGCGCCGCGCCGCGCCGCGCTCTTACATTGTCCGTGCTCTTACGGCCGCTGCCGGCCGCTGCTCTTTCAGTGGGAATTGACCCTAAGTCATCAAATCTTATGAGACCTTCGAGACGGACACACTATGGTTAGGTATAGAATGGCAAAAAGAAGCTGTGTATCAGCTCAGCATCTTTTTGTCATAAAACTTGCAACAAGACGTTCGACTGTACCATATTATTGTACCTACTGTCGTCAAACTACATATAGATGCCAATTGTTGTGACGCTACGATGCGTAGGAGATGGTTAAATTAGTTACCTTATATTCCATTACATGGTAAGCTACATAAAGGTCGACCTAATAAAATCGTGTTAAAAAAAATAAAAGGATATCATTTCATTATTTCGTTGATTGTATAATATTGTATAATAGTCATGCCGTGTCTCTAATAAATAGTCATGTCTCTTTAGAACCTTGTATGGATGTCACCGGAAAATAACAAGAGCGCACATGGAGTTTGATTATTGCTTACGTATTATTTTATGAGTGTGTTGGGTAAGTTTACCAAAATGCGAAAATGTGATCGTAAGATAATACAATTTTCCTAGGAAATGTATAAACTTGCGGCTCTTGTTATTTTCCGGTGACGTGGACACGAAACAATCAAAAAATATCAATCACGAAAATAAATATCAAGACATGCTTACGTACGTTTAATGGAATAGGAATTTTAACAAAGCACCTTTTATTTGTTGTTAAGTATAAAACAATAGATGCCGTACTTATTGTTTGACGATAGTTTTGTATATTCATAAAAAAAATATATGTCGTGGTTCTGGCACTACAAATGATGTAGCTATTTTATGGTATGTTGCGGAAATGCAAGGTTATCAGTCATGTAATGGAAATAATCACGGGTTGTCTAGTTGAAAATGGAAAGATATTTCTTCTACAATAGAATTTATAAAATCAAAGAAAGTTTTTGTTAAAAAGGTAATTAATTTGGTGACGAACAGTTATCTTACTTTTTCCTGATAGTCTAAATACCTAGGCAGAATGGTATTAAAGCGATAAGATTATAAAACGTATGATAACGACGAAATATACATGATTATGTAAAGATATCAAGTAAGAGAACCAAATATGAGAATATTTTATAAAATCATACTTAGATTATAAATGCGAATTGCGAAACTTTTAAAGTTAAGTGTACATGGATTTCTATGTTAGATTTTCACGCTAAAACCACTATTTTGATGAAACTTGAGAGCAATATAGCTACATAGCTGCATCAGAACAGCATATACATATGTAGTTGTAATCTATGTGCAGGAAGTACTTAAGTTTTTTCCTGTCGTATTTACCCAAACCTATTCTTGGGCCTTAATACAAACATTTGCCTTGTTTTAAAACCTATTAAAATGAAGAAAAAATAACAGGAAAAAAGACATGGCTATAAGGTATCGATCCTTATAGCCATGTCTTTTTTCCTTTGTTGTCTTTTTAGAGGAGGTCGAAAAGTCGGTTAGTAACAGCCGCGCCATGGGCCGGTCGACGATATCGTTTTAGCAAGACTACGCGTTTGGTCTGGGGATGTCCTATGTCATAACGTAACGATTCCACAGGAAAGCATATTATATTGTGGTTCCTCCTGTCTTTTATACATATCTTTAGCGAAAAGTCGGACAATCAGTCTTCTAAGTCTAAGCGGTGTCCTGTTTCTCAAGTAACTGTGGAAGAAAGACTGTAGGAAGCCGGCAATGCAAGTACGTCTATGTAAGACAGTAGTAGTGAACTGCATCCAGATCGACTGGAAGGCGACGATAGTAAGAGGCGAGGCAGATGATGAGTAATGATGAGCATACCGGCGGCGGAGAGGTCGTGCTCGGAGTCGGGCTGGTGCGGCGGCTGCGGCGGCGGGTAGAGGAAGCGCTGGTTGCCCTGCGCGACCACGTGGCGGCGCTCGCCGCGCCAGTGCTGGAAGCGCGCCAGGCGCTCGGTGTCGGGGCGCTGCCACGTGGTGGTGCGCGTGTTGTGGTCCACGTAGTACACGCGCCCGCGCCCGTCGCGCCGCACCTCCCAGCCCGGCGGCAGCGGCTGCGGCCGCTCCCACGACGTCGACCGCGTGTTGTGGTCCACGTAGTACCTGCAGTTACAGTCCGCCACACTTCACGCAATGCCTTTGTCGGTTAGCTACATAACAACAGTATCAATAGCTACGAGCCCTGGGGGGCAAATAGGACCTAAAGCCAGGCCTCTGTCACTCGACGTACTTGCGCGCGATAAATGCCTACCGCTCGCTGGGTTACCGGTAACCCCACGCGGCTCAGGGCTTTCAATAGTATCACGCGCCGCGCGCGTTCCAATACTATTATTTTTATTTCGTGGCATGTTATGCTGTTGGTTTTTATTAGTTTTTTATAACAAACTGATGTATTATTTTGAGTTGTGTTGGTTTATATGCGACTATTGTAAGATTTAGAAACATTTTATATTTATGATCTTATCTAGTAATTCTATTTTTTTTAAATAAATTAATACTTATCTACTTTATGATTTTAACAACAGAGATCATTAGGTACTTATTTTACTTTAGATTCCTACTTAGTTATATGAACTGTATTGTGAGTTTTGTAGCTCAAAACACATCTCGAGTGTAAGTAGGTATAGTTCTGGTCCAACTTAATGACGACTCGGAACATTACGCGTGTCGCTACGCAGAAACCAATTTTAGGTATGTATCAACACTCGACGGAGTTGTACCATATGGGGTATGGCACCTGTGCTCGAAAAATAGTTGGAAACCGCCTTTGATTTTGACGAAAGCTTTACTTAAGTACTTACCTATGCTTACGTATTAGGTAATATTTAGTAATATGTACCCATACTCCATTTTAGTAGGCAATACAATAGTTAACTAAAGAAAAATATTCTTGATACCTATTACTTTTTATTTAAAAACTCAGTTTTAAAAAAGGCTATCTTAAAATAAGCGTAACTTTGTTTTCCTACTTAAATATTAATAAATTGTAAGAAGCAACCCTAAGCACGGCCACGGCACGGTTGCGGTCACTGAACTGTACGCTATCGCATTGGAATAACAATCAAGCGCTCGAGCTTTTAAGGTTCATTTTATAACGCAGCTAGGAATTTGTAGGTAGTTGGGGAACTTGTAGGTGCTTATTACAGTAGGTATGGACTTTTTTGTATGGAGTGATTTATCTGTTACGTAGTAACTATTATATAATCTGTGCTAAAGCTTCATTTGTTACAAGTAGGGCATGCAATACCGGTTTACCGGTTTCGGTTTTACCGGTAAAACCGCCCATTTTCGCGATTTTTAATTTACTGGTAAAAATAATATGTAACCGGTAATTTACCGGTTTTTACGTTTTTGTGATAATATATAGCAATTGTTCATTTAACGTCAAATTTTCATTATGTAGCCTGAACATAGTGTAATATTGCATACATGACATATTGTAAGAGTGTTAAAGTTGCTGTTTTTTAGGAAAGTGAATTTATGTGACTCCTTAACTATCTCTAGGTTAGATACAAATCTTCATTCTCATCTTAATTTATAATATCTAAACAAATTTTATTCATTCGGTTAATCTGAATTTCCTCATAGCTGTCAGTTCCTATTAGGTAAAAATACACCGAGGACACGGTGGAGCACACAGTCTAGGTGTGCACTGCCTGGGAAGGGTACCGCGGTGTCGTCGTCGAGCCGATAGGCAGCGACGACCTCTTTTTTTCCGACGTTAAAAATCATCAAATGACCCCTCCCGCTGTGGGTTAGCAGCGGTGAGGGAGTGTCAGACTCTTACTGACTAAAAACCGTCGTGTTCCGTCATAGGCCTTTTATGTATCGCGTCCGGCCCTGGTTCAAGCCATGGTCCGAAGCGAGAGGGAATGGGAAGCCGTCGCCTCCTTCTGCGAAACAGTCATTCTCAGTCTCTCCCAGTCAGCTCGAGAAGGAGACGGTGGAGCGCCTCCGAGTTCGCACCTCTCATCCCAACCGCTGTAGTGGACCGAAGACACCACGGGCGCCGAGTGTCGAGAGACGACTCCCGGCCACCGTAGGCGTCGGTCTGTGGACGGTGAGTTCGGGTGGCTCATCGTTCCTCCGTCTGCATAGACAACAAACCCGTGTCGGCGGCCCGAGTTGTTCCACGCGCAGGGCCAAAACCTGCCGGGGCTGCGGGATTGTTCGAAAGAGTTACCGCGACCCTGGTCCATAAAATGCCCACGATTTACCATAAAAAAGTGCTTTCACTTCAATGAAAAAAATGATTTTTTTTCACGGTAATTCTTAGCGTTTATCCCGTCTTGTGACGGGGTCCGCTTTCCGTATCTTCTTCTTCCACTTCGCTCTATCCAGGATATCTCCCTCTTCGAGTTCGTAGATTTTCATGTCATTCATTACGACACTCAACCACCACCGTTTCGGAATGCCTCTGCGCCTTTGACCGGGTATATTGAGATTGAGTACACAACATTGGCGATGTATTCAGGTGGTCTCCTTTTTACATGGCCGAATCATCGCAGCCGTTTCTCTTGCGTTTTGTCGACGACATCGCGTTCGGATGGTACTGACATGTTTTTTTTTACGGCCCACGTCCCAAAAAAATGTTTACCACCTTATACCTTGTATTTTTAATTATTTTTTGCTTTTGGACTAACCAATCTTATTGATATAATATCACATTAAAAAAAAATACAAAAATTACCGTTTTACCGGTTTACCGGTAAAAATATTTTAATTACCGAATTTTTACCGGTAATTTTTATTTTACCGGAATTGCATGCCCTAGTTACAAGCCCCGTGCTTGCCTAATTCTACACATTTGCAATAACGATACTCATGTTGTACGTATAAAACAGGCACCCTCTCACTGGCATTGGTAATTGCCTGACCTGGAATCGAACCAACACTTGAGAGATTTGTTCTATCCAAGTGGCCACCATGACATATTAAATATATTTTTTTTTAAGGAAAATATAAGTATTAAAATACAATTGTCCTGTTTAACATATTATTATTACACCTCTACTTCACTGGAAAAAAAATAAGGAACCTCTTTAATATTAAAGTTTCACGTTAGACGTTGTTCAAAAGGTACTTTTCATCATTCAATTTGATTCATTCAAAATTCAATTTCAGTCATTCAAGTTTCTTGTCTACTGGTACATGCCTACTGGAACTTCTTTTATGCCAGAAAATGCATCTGAACTAAACCTGGTCTTGGCTGATTGATTGATAGATGTTGCGAGCCTTTAAGACTAATTAGTTTAAATACTCGTGTTATCTTACCAAGGATGTCACATCTTAAATCCGAATATAATGTACATATGGTAATACTTCCTTTAATTGGTTTTCTTTATCTTACGAAGCAACTATTAGAAATTAAATGGTGGCCGTAAAAATTAAATCACCGTGCGTATCATTTCATCATCTCCAATAATCGAATGTATGGAATATGTTCTTGATGAGTACCTGCGGCCGTACACGTCGTATCGCATCTCCCATCCGGCGGGCAGAGGCTCTTCGGCGGGGTTCGCATAGAGGACAGCATGTCCCGGGGTGGTCGAGTCCGCTTCAGCGTGCGATGGGCCCGCGCCACTATCGGCCGCAGCGCCCGCCCCACTCGCCGGCCCCGCTACCGCCGCGCCCAGCGCCCCGCCGTGCTGCACCGTGCCATTGCTCAGCGGAGGCGGACCCGGAGGAGGCTGACGATTTCACCACTTTAATATGATATTCTTACACACATAACAGCAACACTGTATTGCTAAACTTAAACTTACTCGTAAAGTTTGAGCGCGAACCACTGATCTCATTGCAGACTCGGCATTGCTCCGCACCCTTATCCTTGCTCTAACTCCATCATTAAGAGGACCACTACTGTTCGTAGACTCTCCGAGTATCTCGTGTGACTGACTCAGAACAAATGGATCAACTCTTAAGCCATCGAGAAGTATCACTAGTTCAGCTGCTTTTACTTCTCCGCTTACACTGGAAGAGTTTTCTTGGGACACTGTTTTCATCAAATCTGTAGGAATCACAATAATAATTTTAATATACAGTAATAATTTTAATTGTTTCTTTACATGTGTGGTAACTCAACAAATATAGTAATTACCTATATTCAGCTCCACATTATCACATTTTCCATTGCAGTATAACAAAACTTTTAATAAATTAACTCTTTTTTCTCCAATAATGTTATCTTTTCTGAAGCTATGATAGTCTGCCAGCCGGAACAATAACTGTGATTGAGGTGTAACAAGCACTGTAAGATCTTCTTTCCATTTTGGGTGCAAAGTACTCTTTATGACTTCTGTACGTCTTGAAATCTTATCATCAATTATTACTTGTAAATATGGATTTGGTTTAAAAAGTCCAGAATTTTTTATGTTTGCTGATTCAACTAGGGAAAATACAGAAAAAACAATCATTAGTAGGCTAATCAAGACTGCATGCTAATATGAAAAAATTAACAATTAGAGACACAAAGTATTTTATAGTTTTTGTAAACAATAAAATTCCTTTTATTTTATACAGAAGTTAATAATAAATTCTAAAATAACTGCCTCCCTCTGAGTAAATATTTAAAAAAGAATGGGAAGTTATTTTCATGGGAGTTAAAACCATTTGCAACAGCTAGTTATATATCTTAGAGATAGACAATGTTCCTTTTATACAAGGAAGTGTAGACATTTGGTCAGTGGGTTGTCTGAGGGTTTGACGCTACTGTCTTTACTTACTTATCTGTAGTACTAAAGCGGTATTATTTAGGTTTTGTGAGAACACCAGTGCAGATGTTATTTTCTACTATATGGTTCCTAAATTAATATAATTAAACATTACCTGTGAGACTAAGTTGATGGTATGTTGACAAAGAAATTGGTGTAGTTAAAACTGGTACACTCTCAGTCATTGTGACTTTTTTCAGTTCATATTACACCAATGATACCATATCCCATGCTAGTTTATAACTTATTCTCCTGAAATAGAAAATTTATACAGTGTTAAAGAGTCTTACATTTTAGATCACAGGGTCATTTTAGGTCTAAATATTACAACAGCATTAGATAACACTGAGCTGGTTTCTATTGCAGATATTCCATTGAATTAATTCCATTTGTTTGTGAGGACTGTACCATTTGTTTGATCAGAGAGATCTTTTTTAGGCTCTAAAATAACATAGGTACTGATCTTATCACAAGGCTGAAAGCTTGAAGTCTCAGTTTTGAATTCAATTTTCAACAGCAGAACAAATTGATTGCTTATGACTAAGTGCTTATATCAAGAGATATATGTTTTCTCTGTGAAGATAAGGCAGAATACGTATAACGAATACTTAATTAGCGATACAGAAAATTCGTTGTGATTACGGTTTTAAATGTGGGATCTACATGTAAAATAGTCGAATGCAATGAAGGATGCAATCATAATTTATGTACTAAAGAATATTGTAATATTATTTAATAAAACTGTTATGAAATGATGGCAAAATGTAGATCAAAGTGTATTGACGACTATTGCAAAATAAACATCATGAAAGTAATTAATGACGCTATTGTGGCACTTATTTAGAGGGAATACATCATATAAATACCATTAATGAGGCAATCCATTGGATAGAAGTCCTTCAAGTTATCTTGTAACGTTGTTCTTATCTCACTGAAGGAAATACACAAATAATGTTGTATCGTCACGGAACATTCATAACGCTGTTTTATGTTTTACAGTCCTTAATACCACATTGAAATATCACAAAGAATCAGTTGAAAAGCTAAAACTATTTTAGATACAAAAATGATTTGAAGAACTATTGTTAAAATGATTTTTAAATTGATTAGAAATAATAAATTCCTGAAATTATTAGTCACTGCACTGTTGAGTGTTTGAGTGTTGTGTCTTTATTCCTAGTGATGGGCAAAAATTCTCATCAATCGCTCTATAATACCCACGAAAAAAAAAGGTATCATTGAATGTAGTGCATAAAAAAATACAATCTATTTCTGTCGAGTATATTTTCTTGTTTTACTAAATATTTAAAAAATCCTGAAGCCCCCAGTACACGTTGGCCTGTGTTGGGCCAAGCTTTGCAATGCACAAATGTAGGCCACGATCAAATGGTGTTTACACATTGGCACATGGCTCATTGCTGCCTGGCAAACCACTTGCGATAGACGTCGAGGTAGTTACGGCTGCGGCTGTTTATTTGTATACTACACTACTATATTTATACTATACTGTACTACTATATTTATATTATACTACACTACTATATTTACTACTTTATTTATTATTATACGCAACACAAAAGTGTACTATCCTCAGCGGCCGGTGACGAACTAAACATTGGTCGAATGTGTAAACACCACACGCCAAGCTGGGCCACGATTCCTTTGATGTGTGCCCAAAAAACCGACAACTCGCCGAATGCGCGCCAACCTTGACAAATGTCCGCCAACCTGCACCAATACCCCGTGTACACATTGGTGATGGCGTGTATTGGCCGCACTTGGGCCAACGTGTACTGGGGCCTTGATGTTACGTTTAAAGCCCCCAGTACACATTGGCCTGTGTTGGGCCAAGCTTTGCAATGCACAAATGTAGACCACGATCAAATGGTGTTTACACATTAGCGCATGGCTCATTGTTGCCTGGCAAACCACTTGCGATGGACGTCGAAGTAACTAAGGCTGCGGCTATTTATTTGTATACTACACTACAATATTTATATTACTATATTCATATTACTATATTTATATTATACTACACTACTATATTTATTTTTACATGCAATACAAAAGTGTACTATCCTCAGCGGCCGGTGACGAACTAAAAATTGGCCGAATGTGTAAACACCACAGGCCACGCTGGGCCACGATTCCTTTGTTGTGTGCCCAAAAAACTGGGCACACAACATATACCACAACATATACCGAATGCACGCCAACCTTGACAAATGTCCGCCAACGTACACCAATACCCCGTGTACACATTGGTGATGGCGTGTATTGGCCACGCTTGGGCCAATGTGTACTGGGGGCTTAACATATCTACACTTATGTCCAAACTGTGTAAAGTCTGGTGTTTTAATTTGATACTGATTTAACTATAAAAAACTTTTTACAAAAAAATAAAACCGACTCCCAAAAACACTGAAAATAAAAAAAAACTATTCTTAGGTGCATCGGCCTAGAAGTCAGTGTCTAATGGATGTAACTAAGTTTATTTCGCCACCGACTTCTAGGCCGATGCACCTAAGAATAGTTTTTTTTTGCTTTTCAGTGTTTTTGGGAGTCGGTTTTATTTTTTTGTAAAAAGTTTTTTATTTTTAGCTTTTCAGTGACAAGCATAGTTGTCACTATCCGCATAAGTGGAAAGTTCTCATCAATACGAACAATATAAGCCCAAACACGAAGTAGTTTACATATTCAATTGTCGAGTTCCCTCGACCTTCGCTGGTCTCCATCATCAGGTCAGCTTCAAACCTTTACTGTTGCAAAGGTCTCGTCAATACGAACAAAATAAGCCCAAACACGAGGTAGTTTACACATTCATTGTTCAAGTTCCCTCGACCTTTTCTGGTCTTCATCATCAGGTCAGCTCCAAACCTTCACCATTGCATAGTGTTATCAGACATACGCCTTAGTGTCAAGTTTTTACCCTACGTATGCCTACAATTTTCTCAGGGTTTCCATCATCAGATCCTGACCTGGTGACTATGGGACCACCTGGGAGGTAAACCCTATCAAACAAAAAAACATTTTGCAAATCGGTCCAGGCGTCTCCGAGTAATCGGTGAACATACATAAAAAATAAAAAAAAAAAAAAGATCCCGATGAATTGAGAACCTCCTCCTTTTTGGGAAGTCGGTTAAAAATGGTTTTGATCGTCTAGGGATCAACTTTTTTCACCAATAAAGTTTTTGAAAAACACATTTTTTAGGGTAAGTTTAAATGTTTAATATGTATTTCAAATATATATACAATATACAACTAACTTATTACCTAATATATACACTTCTACTATAAATATAAATGTTTAAAAAATTGCATCAAAAAACTCCTCATCGCTGCCCACCGGGAGTGCTCGAGTGTACCCAAGAGATTATTTAGGGTAATGTTTTGTATTTAGCTTCATTTAACTATTTGACGTCCGAGTTTATCCTAAAATCCTACATCAATTCTTACTACTAAGCGAGTAATTTTAATGTTTTGTAAATCATCTATATCGATTTTGGACGGATAGGACATCACTTGTTAAAAGTTTTTTTTATCATATTTAATGTTCTGTGCTTGCTTCTTCATTCCCTATGGCTAAATGCCATAGAGAATGAAGAAGAATAAATCTATTTAGTCTATGGTGGAATAAACATCTGTTTCATGTCTGTGTTTTGTATTGATTTTTTCGAGCACAAATTATTCATCTAATAATAATTCTTCTTATAGTGATTTGATTGTATTCGCTTTAAAATACTCCGAAAGTTTGTCCGTGTGTTATATATCTTCAAAACGCAAGGTAACTAAGCAAGAAACAATTCTTTTAATGCTATTATTTTAATCTTTAAGTAGTTTTAGTAATGACAAATTGATTAGATCAATCAGATGGATGTAGAAATATTTTTTCTAGAAAACCGTCTTGTGCAGGTAGAAACTTAGGTAAAATAAGTCTTGAATAACATTAAAGCAATACCTTCCAAACATTTCGATTAGAAGGTCATTGTATGTCTATATACTTATTTTACTCTTGACTGATTTACTTTTAAAACAACAATATAAGAAACGACAATTCTCCTGCCTTACTACGTTTTTACATACCACAATTGACCACAAACCGTTATAAACGCTACAATTTACAAACAAAATCCAATGATCAAACTGCATTATAGTGTCTTAAATACTAATAAAATGATAGAATAATGCCTTGTCCATTTCTGAATATTTTCCTAATCAACTATTATGCTATCTTAGAGACCTTGACTTTTTAGCATGATATGTACTATTTACTTACATTGCAAATCCCAAGGGGACCTCTTCCCACACATTGATAGCTGGTAGCTTACATGTTATTGACTAATGAGTTTCATCAAAATCCAGATAGTTGTTTTAGTGTGCAAAAGAAATAAATATACCCACATACATAAAACATCATATATGAACTTCAGCATTCATTATATTAGGAGGATGTAACATGACCTTGTTCCAACTTTCATGTTTATATGTTGCACATTATTACAAAACTTACATTTAACGTTCATAGGTTGCTGCATACTAAGAAATTAGATTTGTATAAGGATGAGTCCAGTCGAGAGTGTACCAGTTGCTGTATTAAATTGCATAGATGATTATGTTGAACTACTCTATGATGACATACCAGAAAAAATTAAAGGATCTGCCCTGATTCTGCAGCTTGCAAGAAATCCTGATAATCTAATAGAACTGGCAAGGAATGGTAAGATGAATATTTATTTGATGCCTATTGTGGAGTGGAAGTTTAGTGATAAGTTTCTTTTACATGTTGTTATTTAAAGAACAATTAATCTTTGTCTTTTAGTCTCACAATAATACTACTACTGTCATGCATGAGGCAATCCTCTTGGACAACTTTTTGGAGTGCATTATTATATTATTAAATGCTTAATTTACTTATAATATTAGCAATGAACAAATCAATTTACTTTTTACAAGCTTTCTTTAAATTGTAAGCTTCTTCCTTCTTCTTGACATGGGATTCAAAATGTTTTCCATCTATATTCAGTTGTCATTTGCGTCCTGTGGGAACTACTGACCATACCCTGACAAAATCTAGCTTATGTTAGTAGCACTCGGGAAGAGTGTAGCTTTCCAAAAATGTAAGAATTGTTCAAATTGGTTCAGTCGTTTCTGAGCTTTTGGAGTACAAAAAACAAAAAAAAAAAAAACAATTTTACCATTACTATAAATAACTATAGGATTAAGATAACATTCAAAGCTTATTTGAAAAATAAATATATTTATCATTTAAATGTGTTTTTCTAAATTACAGAGGCTTTGCTTAGTGCCCTGTCAAGAGTTCTAAGAGAGGAATGGAAAAGGAGTATTGAATTAAGCACAAACATAGTCTACACATTCTTTTGCTTCTCTACTTATAATGAATTTCATCCTGTCATTATTCAATACAAAATCGGATCACTGTGTATGGATGTAATAGATTATGAACTGAAGAGATATGATCAATGGAAGGAAAAAGTCGAAGGAAAGAAGCAGGTTGTAACACCTGATAAGGTAAGAAAAACATAAAACTATAGGTATTATACCAAACCTGATTAAAAAGGTGACTTTATTCAGCACTGGGACCTATAGCATGATATTAAGTTATATAATCGCAGTATTTTTAATAGAGTATGTATTTCTTTTAGAGTGAATTGCCGAAAAGTCGTATTCCTGAACCAAAGCGTCGTCCAAAGTCAGGAACATGGGCTGTTGCTGATGTAAATATGCAAAAGTCAAGGACGCTAGTATCCAGTTACCATGAAGACCTATGTAGCGCCTCTGACGACTTTCTATCAAAAAGCGATGAAGAACAAATGAAGCGCAAATTAAAAACACTATCAAAGCGACAGGAGCAGTTGTTGAGAGTTGCCTTTTACATGCTGCTGAATATAGCAGACAACATAAAAGTTGAAGAGAAAATGCATAAGAAAGATATTGTTGGCTTGCTTATCGGTGCCATGGAGAGACATTCAAATATTGATCTTCTTATTCTTATAGTATCATTTCTACAAAAACTTTCCATTTTCATAGAAAATAAAAATAGCATGGCATCACGAGGAATAGTTGAAAAATTAGCACCATTGATGGATTCTTCTAATGCTGATCTAGTCAACGTCACTTTGAAATTATTATTTAATTTAACATTTGATACAAAACTGCGAAACAAAATGATAAAATTAGGATTATTACCAAAATTTATACAGTTTACAAGTAAGTTAAGTATTTATTTTGAAGATTGTGGTAATACTAACAACCTGTGTAAACTTGTAACGTTATTTGAAACCAAAAATTACAGGTGATGACAAACATATTAACCTGGCTATGAAAATTCTATACCATTTGAGTATGGATGATAGAGTAAAACTGATGTTTACGCAATCTGACTGTGTTAAACTGGTGAGTACAAATGGAATTGAAAGCCACTGTTTACTTTACCCCATGTTATTGTGAATGAGTATTCTTCAGATAAACTCCATCCAAAGGTTGTCTGGAAGAAATCGCTGTTTAGCAATAAGACCGCCAATTGTAGTGTTCTTTATGTGTTTGATTTCCTGTGTTGTTAATAATCTATCTATCCATCGATACTGTGTCGGTGCAGTTGACGGACATGCTGCTGCTGAACGTGGGCGGCGAGGGCGCGGGCGCGGGCACGACGGACGTGCTGCTGGCGCTGTGCATCAACCTGGCGTGGTGCGAGCGCGCGGCGCAGCAGATGGCGGGCGAGGGCCGGCTGCGCGACCTGCTGGCGCGCGCCTTCCGCCACCGCAACGCCATGCTCATGAAGCTCGTGCGCAACCTCTCTCATCACGCCATCAATAAACCTCTTTTTGTTGTAAGTTCAGAACAATACATAAGGTATCATACTAAATATAAGTTGGCGAAGGATGATTGCTAGGAAAACATGTATGTATTTATTCACAATTTAAGATTGATTTTCTATAATGATTTTCACGTAGATTCGATAAAATGTCCCATAAAATTTGATATTTTCGCGGGTAGAGAAAGGTATTCCCTACTAATATTATAAATGAGAAAGTAACTCTGTCTGTCTGTCTGTCTGTCTGTCTGTCTGTCTTTTCTTCACGCTTAAACTACTGAACCGATTTGTGTGAAATTTGGTACAGACATAGTTTGGAGCTTGAGAAAGGACATAGGATAGTTTTATTACAAAAAAATTGAAAATAAAAATAAAATGTATTCCGGACATATAGCGCCATCTATTGGTCAAACCAAAAATCTGCCGGAAGTCACTATTCCACGCGAACGAAGTCGTGGGCAAAAGCTTGTAAAATATAAAAAGGTTAAAAATACCCTTTCCGAGATGGGGGATGAAAATTAAATTCCTATACCTATAAGTAAGGTATATGTTTTTATCACAGGAATTTGTTGGGGACATAGCAGGAGCTGTCACAAATGGAGATGCCAGTGAAGAATTTACAGTGGAATGTTTGGGAACTCTCAATAACATACTAAACATCAATAACAACATCGACATATTCGCAGTCGTAGAACGATACAATTTGATTCCCTGTATTATGAAAATTTTAGATCCAGGTGAGGTATTTATATCATTTAAATGTTTCTTTCTTCCTATTGTAAATCACGAGCAGATTTCTTTCTTTTTTGCCCTTGTCAGAGAATTTGATAGAACACTCAGTCCATCGTCAGTAAGTTTATTGATATGAATTAATAATAAAAGAAACAAAATCACTGATTGAGCAATGTATATGTGGCTTTGTCAGAGGGTAGTGCGGACCCGGAGCTGGTGCTGGAGGGCGTGGTGGCGGCGGGCGCGCTGAGCGGCGACGAGCGCGCGGCCGCGGCGCTGCTGCGCGCCGGCGCCGCGCACGCGCTCGTGGCGCACCTGCGTCTGCGCCAGGCCGACGACGACCACGTGCTGCAGACCGTGTTCGCCTTCCGCCAGCTGCTGGCGCACCCGCGCGCCGCCGACTTCCTCGTGCAGCGCACTGGTACCTCAACACCCGTCCTCATACCAGCTCATTGCCGACCACAGTTGCATGCGAGCCCTTACATATTTACTTATACTCCCAGTACCTATTACCCCTGGGTAAGACTGGTTGTCAGACTTACTTGTCTTCTGACTACCCGTAACGACTGCCGAAGATATTCAAATGACAGCCGGGGCCTAAAACAGTCATAGGTGTCCAATATGTATACTTAGAAAGTACATGAAAACTCATAAAAGTTGCATTGGTAATTGCCTGATCTGGACTCACTCGTACCTGCTATGCTACAATGTGGGTTTAAGGCCGGCTCCACACGTTGGCCCCAACGCTCGTTCCAACGTTGGACCGTAAACTCGGTGAGGCGTCCACACGTTAGCCAATAACTTAGTTCTGTCCCGTCAGGGCCAATGTAAAGATGTCCGATACGGAAATCGAAAATGCTCTCAGCGCGTTTGTAGTGATGAGTGCAAAGGAGATTGGGCAAGAATGTATGAAGTTTGGTCCAAATGTCCACCACGAACGAGACCTATATAATTAAATAGTCCACTTAACTTAGAGTAACTTTTACTAAGAAAGTAAAAAAAAAACAATGCCAAAAAAAAATTATAGCCAAAAATGTATTCTTAATTTTCGGTAGTTTTTGTATGTTATCATTATTATTTTTTATTTTATTCCACTTCCATTTCCGCACTTTATCTAAAACAAAGATGAGTAAGACACATTTACATTAAAACAGCCAATCACTATATAATCACTAACCAATTGAGGCGCCAGAAGTGCTTGAATATACTCAGCGGTTCCTGGATCTAAGAAAGTTCGATGTAACTGGTGGTGTTTTCTCTCTAATAATGAACAATTCTATTTTGTCAGAAGTTACAGAAAGTAAGAAAATCGAACATAACGAAAAGTAATTGAAAAAATGAAATTGAAAAATCTATAAAATGTTTTATTTAATTTTGCTATAACTTTTTTCTGGCATTATATTTTTTTTTACTTTCATAACAAAAAATGTTCTATATTTAACGGGCTATCTAGCCATATAGGTCTCGTTCGTGGTGGACATTTGGACCGGAATCGCCCATTGTCCTTTATATTTGTTACTGAGAAAAAATAAAAAACCACGTCAAAGAAGATGGTGGATGACGACACATCATAAAACACAGAATCGTCCATGCCGGTGGCGATTTGCTAGACGAGGAAGCCATTTTTACTCGACGTACGCACTCGCTGCGTGTTGTGGCAGAACTGAGCAAAGCGCCAACGTGTGGACGGATCGCCAACGTTGGCGCGCAGATTCCTTTGATGAAACCGACACGAGACGGCCAACTACCAACGCTCGCCCCAACGTTGGGACGAATGCCATTTCTAGATCCACACGTTGGACGAATAGCGTTGGGGCCAACGTGTGGAGCCGGCGTAATATTAATAGGTTTGATTGGAATGTCTAACAATAAAATCAAATAATTTACATGTAAATTGTAAATTTTGCAGAAGCTCCAGCATATCTTATCGATCTCATGCAAGATAAGAACTCGGAGATACGTAAAATGTGCGACAATTGCCTTGACATCATTTCACAAATGCAAAATGAGTGGGCAGCTAGAATAAAGGTACGACCTAATAAATAAAAATATAGTTTACAGGAATCTAAGTGGCTGTCAATAAGACTGGCAACCATCGCTGGCTTGGTATTTGCCTCAGTTTTTCAAGCGCTGATGAAAATAGAGTGCCGTTGAAATACGAGTGCCTGATACCTACCAGTATTCTGATATGTTTGTCGCTATGTTTTTTCTCTAGGTGGAAAGATTTCGATGTCACAACGGCCAGTGGCTGTCGGTAGTGGAAACTCTCGGCGCTGAGGGTGGCACAGGAGATGCTACAGACGACTTGCCTCCCTATTTGTCAGCCGAGTATCTTACTACACATCGCCTTACTACGTCAGGTATCTTTCTTGCTTTAAGTATATTGGAAATGGTGTTCATTCGCCACCGACTTCTAAAGCCCTGTGAAAAGTTTTATTTTGTCTCTTTTTTATTCCTTCTCCATTTTTTGGGAAAAAGTTTTTGGTTCCAAATATTTTTAAAACCCACAGTGGTAATGGTTACCATAAATTGTGGAGAGTCTTAACCAATATAAATATGCCCAAACACAGGGTAGCTGCTTTCAACCGTTAAAGAATTCCCTAAACTGCACTTGGTCCTTATTTTGGTTAGCGTAAAAATATTATAGTGATTTGATCATAAAAGAAAGACATATGCTACCTGACCTTTTGACACCCTTTTTTGAGCCAATTTAAAGGGGAACAATTCTTTCTGTCATACCGTCAGTTGCAGAAAGATCCATTAAAGTTTCAAAAAGCTTCTTTAAATGTATTGCTGAGTCTTCATTTGTCAACAAGATGAAAAGTGTTAGCATTAGATTTATAGTAGCTTTAATTTAAATGGATCTTTCTGCAACTGGCAGATAGACGTCTACGTCTCAGGAAAATAAAAACCCCGATTTTAAAACATTCTTCACTAGTGCCTTGCTCCTATTGGTCTTAGAGTGGTGATATATATAGTCTTTCTCGATAAATGGGCTATCTAACACTGAAAGTTTTTTTTTTTCAAATCAGACCAGTAGTTCCCGAGATAAGTGTGTTCAAGCAAACAAACAAACTCTTCAGCTTTATAATATGAATAATATAGTATAGATATGAAGCTCGATTTTGTATCAACCTATAAAACGTTTAAAAATTTTGTTTTCAGATTCACAGACTTCACTAAATGATGACTCTGATAGTTTTTCTGGAGATGTTAGTTTGAATCGCGTCAACAGCAGGTACGTTATGGTTTAACGTTTGATTAATACTCGTTTCGTTAAACGCGGAATAACGGACAGACAGACATGGCGAAACTAATCATAGGGTTACATACTATGATTCCACAATCCAACCAAAAATTCGCACTCGCTCCGCTCTCTTGTTCGAGTGTTCTTTTTTTAGGGTTCCGTAGTCAACTAGGAACCCTTATAGTTTCGCCATGTCCGGATAATCTCAGTGATCGTTAGCACTAGAGAGCTGAAATTTGGTTAATACCAATATGTATATCAATTACGCCGACAAAGTGGTAAATATATTTTATTAGGGCACCTCTTCTACACGTAAAGTGGGCAGTATTTTTTTTTTTTTCATTCCAATCCTGACGTCTGATTTGTAGTTAGATGAGTATGTATTTAAAAACGAATAGTGGCTTGCTGAATACATTTTTGGTAATGTTCGCTGTTCTTTGGACGGGATACGACAGGCAGGAGCTATAATCGGGAAACTACAGAATTCTACACTGAGTGTGGCCCAACACGCTCTTGGCTGGATTTTCCTTAATTCTAAAGTCTCTTTCGTTTCGTTTGCGCTCCCTGTTAGTTACTTCCTGCTCTTTTTTCTATGTTTAGTCGTCGAATTAACAAAAAAACGCATTTCTATCACTGTATCTTTCCTCATGGTGGAAGTTAGCATAAAATGACAATATTGTTTTTTGTTTCAGAAACACATTAAACGACCGGGCAGATGAATTTTACAGTGGAACAGATAACATAGTAAAGTCTACTGAAAAGGACGAGTTTGCTAAGGACATTAATATTTTTGCCTAAATAGTGATTTCTCATCAATAAATGTCATACCATAAGAGCGCTACCTCACCGAGAGCATTCGCGTGTATTGTAGGCAACGTTACAGCCTCGACAGTGCGCAGTCAATAAGGGAGAAAGCTTTGTAACGATACAAAACATGTTTACATCGGAGGAAGGGACCGTGATTTATAAAGCGCACCTTGTAATAATACAATGTCCTGGTACCTAATATCTCGACATAGCTTGTAACGTCAATGCGCTTTTTTTGTAGGCATGGCACCAATATCTATCGTTTCTTTTATATTGCACTCAAAACAATGACCGCTTCGAGTGACACAAATAAATTAAAAATGAATACTGGAAAATTCAACTCTTAACTGTTTCATTATAAGCGAATGTTCGTCAGTCAAGAAGGTAGCATTGTAATGTACAAACTAGAATCAATCTATAATGTTACATTACACGCCAAATCTCCCGGTGAGGAAGCGCCATCATACCTACCTAGGTTTTTAATTCATTAAATAATGTAAATCTAAATTATTTTGAAACATAAGGTAATAAAATTAACCAGTGCAATAAGTACATAGTTTTATTTATAAATATATACAGGAATTAATTTTAAGCAGTGCACAAAAAAAACTGCACGAAAATAACATTTTACCTTTCCTTAACTAAGGAAAAATATTAATGTGGACTTGTCCTGCATGATCAGTTGTAAGCAGGATGAGTTGACCAAAACCTTATCAGATACTAGAAGTAGTATCAAATTGAAAACTCTTGTTTTATTTAAACTGCAGTTTTACATGTAACTCATACATAGTCATTAAGTACTTATTTCTCATTATAAAACAAAAATTAAAATTGATCCCCTTACCTAACTGACATGAAGGATAAAAAACTTTTGGTTTCTTTGACAACCAGCTTTTTGTATCTGCATGAACTGATAAATATTTTGGATTTTCCTTGATGTCCATCTTAGAAATTGCCATGTCAAACTGTAAACATATCATCAACTAACATCAAAAGAAATACTTTAATATATGCATTTGAGTCACTTCTGTGCGAATGTACTTCTTAGTAGTTCATTTATTCGTAATTGCAGTAACTTTTGTTTCCTATTTGACAATTCTGCACTCATGGTTTCACCCAGATCATTGAAAAATTCTCTCATGTTAACATCACTCACATTGACCATAAACTCATTATTATTGGACACTGTACTGTGTTCAGTTAGATCTTCACAAATAGTTGACTCATCATACACTATTTGGCCATCTGGTAAAATTAGTTCTAAATTATCATCTTCAAGAATTGTATCGGTATCGAGTAACGTGTTTTCTTCAAGTGTGTCAATGTCATCTTGATTTTCTATCTTAATATTTTCATCAATCATGAGTTCACTTTCTAATTGTAGATCTTGTTGTGTAGATGTTTTTGTTTCATCATTATCTTTCTTTTCTAGTGATAGTAGCTCCTTTAATTTACGTTGTATGGCTTTATAAACTATGGGAAAAAGAAAATTCATATCAAAGCTCTCTGTACAGTCACTCCTACTTTGTAATAAGGAAAACACTTGATCATGAGTAGCAATATTAATACTGTAATCAATATTTTCATTTGTACTTTGACCATATTTTAATGGTAAACCAAATCTGGTGTTTATAGTTCTGTGGACATGAAATGGTATTTTCAAGTAAGTTTCTTTGCTTATGTATGGATCTAAAAAACTTAAGCTGCCATCTAAAAACTTGCTAGTGTCCTTGCAGGCCTGTAGAACCTTCTTTGATACTGTTCCAGTATCAATCAACATCATTAACTTTATGTATGTGTGATATTTCTCATACCACCGAACCCTGAGACGATTAGCTGTAAACAAAAACATTACTTGAGCTATTTTTGTAATGCTCCATTCAATAAAATAATGTTTATTGGCAAGAAAGTAACAGTACATTCTGGCCCCCGATTCTCCTAATTTTACTTAAGCAACATACAATTCACATTAGACTGAGATCCAATCACAACTCAATTACGATTGAAGAATTTGTTCTTTGAAATAAACATTTTTACCCTTTTCTGTCATTCAATAATGAATCGTTTTCAATCCCAATACAACGAGATATGGTCCTTTTCGAGAACTGGGTTGGGCGCATACCTGTAGTACAGTATCTCAAGATCTACTAGTTTGTATTGCAAGCTGCTGGTGGATGATCTTGGCCACTTGGTTATGCAAATATTCACCGTTAGCCAAAGGAGAACAACAATAGCTATTATTATAAATGTACTTATCCAAGATACAATGATACCTAAACTTACATTTCAGATTCTTATAGATCTCATCCCAGACAATCTTCAAATTATTCTTGTGGGCACTCAGTGTCACATCATTTGGCACTGGTTGATAAATAATAGGATATTGTTGAACAACTTTTATTAATTCTTCGTCTGAACAGCGTGACATGTTGTTTTATTCACAGAACTTATATTACTTATTGTACCTAGAAGAATGCATACAATAATTTGATAACTATTTTAGCTACTCGCAAAAAGGGGCACCAAAAAAAATTTTGTATCTAATGGTATTGTGAGTTCAAATATAAATAATTATTTATTAATTTATTACAATCAAGTAACAAATATAAACAAAATGCTCTTTACCCTCTGATAGTCGTTTTTATTCAATATGTACTCGACCAGCGAAATTATGACAGCGTGTTTGGTACGAAAAATAGTAATAACTCGCATGTCCTCATTTATTATTAATGTGAGTGATTCAAGACAGATACATTAACTAAAGAAATTAAAGATAGTAGATACATTAGTTCAAGTCTTTAGAGTGGATAAATTCCCAAGAAATGTGCAAAGGCACACCACCGGGCTGTTTGTTTTGATGCAGTTGACATTTTGTTTGACACGACGCGTCAGTCAGTGCCATAGAGAAGAGAGCACTTTACAATACTCTTTATTATAGTTATCGGCACGGATATTGAGCCCTGACCTTCACCTGCGCAGAAGCGATTTATTCATTATTGGTTTATTGCCTTATGTGCACAGTGCCCAAAGCGATCCCCACTCTTCCGCCGAGAGCTCAATATCCGTCCCGATAACTATACTGAAAATGTCTAGGCATTGACATATATTCTAGCGATCATCGATATATATGTACTACGTACTAGATAGAACGTTCCGAACAAAAAGCTTACCACACTGAAATGCACTGCAGACTAATCATGTCAGCTGTGTGAATTTCCTGTTTGTCAGTTCTGTCACTGTCAATGGACAATCCGTCTGCAAAGTTTTCACCACGAGTCAGAAGAGAACTAATAAGTTTTTATTGATCTGCTTTTCGGAAGAGTTATTATTACCATATTAAAGACAATCATGAACAGAACATTGTCAAAACTCCATATGAAACGATACATTATGCTCGGCCGTGTCGCACCATCTACAATCCGATGCATGTCTACCAAAATTGAAGATGTTCCTACGCATACAGGCCAAGTACCAAAATATTTATTTATTCAAAAAACTGATTAGAATAAGAAATATTTAATATTAGAAAATTAATACCATTGCTTTTAATTAAGCTGCTATTCCGTAAGGTTAGACATATTTTGAATTGAATCGTTCTTACATAACAGGATAAAAACTAAGAACTATTCTACTCGCTTCAGTAATTTATATAAGTACTTATTACATGGCAATATGGCACAGGCCATTGTATATTAAATGTATTATCTTTTTTTATTTTTGGTTTTAAAATTGTTATTAATGTTTTTTTTTTTACAGAAATGGCAATCTGATGACTACAGGCTAGTACGATTTATGAATGCCCCTAAGCAAGTCAACCCCAACTGGGCAGTCAATTTAATAGCAGAAGTACCACCAAAACAAGTCAAGGAAAGGGTAGTGTGGTGTGATGGTGGCAGTGGACCTGAGGGCCATCCTCGAGTCTATATCAACTTGGTAAGTTGTTGTTACTTTTTTTCTGTTGAGTTTCAAACCATTGCATTTGTATATCTATTTCTATATATATCAAAGAAAGTCATGAAGTTACACTTTTTATAACTCGAGAATGGGTGAACTGTTTAAGCTGACACTGTAGTCCTGGAAGGAGGACATAGGATAGTTGATTGATTAGTCCACTGTAGGTAAATTCACTTTATTTATATTTCTAAGCTGTTTACTCAATAACATTCCAGTGGTTTTATTTCAAACTTGTTTCAGTATTTTTCCGAAACTCAGAACTACAGATAAATTATGTTTAATAGTAGAAACCATGAATGATTTATACCCAATGGTGTAGCTAGCATAACTTACCTGAGTATTCCAATCTCACAAACTTTCACATTTATAATATTAGTAGAATACAGATAGATGTTTTCCATAATTTACACTGAACGTCAGATAAGTACTTAACATTTATGGTTGTATTTCAGGACAAACCTGGTGACCACTCCTGCGGATACTGTGGACTGCGTTTTGTAAAAAAAGATGGTCACTAAATGAAACAAAAAAAAACAGCTAGAAGTTTGTACTACAGTCTCGAGCAATAAAATAACAACACATCTAAATATCCAATTCGTATTTGTTTTGCTTACATCATTGAAATAACTGAAACAAAAATGTTGCTCACATACTTAGCCGAAGTTAGATGTTTTAGGGAATGCATTGTGACAATATACCTACCTATTGGGTGACTGGTATTTTATAACCAATACTTGAACACATGAACTTTTCTAAAACTTGTTAGTTAATCGATGCTTCTTGTGATTAAGCTCATGAGAATAAAACAGTTTTTGTGGGAAAGTTCTTTGTAGTCATGATTACAACCATGTGTTCAAGCATCTATCGGTCAGTATTACCAGTCACCCTATACATGTCACAGTGCATGAATATTCTCATGAATGACTGCAGTTACTGTCTGTATTCCTTACATAGTTTCTTAAAAATTGCTTTGTTATAGTAGTTGTTGAATAAACTGAAAGTAAAATATATATTTATTTCACTTTTATCGTATTTTATTAATACCATAAACAAACAGCTATTTCTTTGGATATGCCCACTGTCTTCTACCTGAGGCTCTTAATATATGAAGGTGCTCACTAGAAATAGATTTTT
The DNA here is from genome assembly GCA_963856015.1 of Helicoverpa assulta. NCBI lineage: Eukaryota > Metazoa > Arthropoda > Insecta > Lepidoptera > Noctuidae > Helicoverpa > Helicoverpa assulta. The sequence continues at coordinate 6,963,353 of CAWLCW010000008.1, forward strand.
GACTTTTGTCAGGAGCTTAGTCCTGCACTCCTGCAAATTTAATGTGTCAATTTGATATCAATGGAATCTCAATAGCAGTTTTAAAGTTAGCTAAAATTCCGCTACTAATATAAGACCAATCGTTTTCCAATAACATTCAATTGGTTTGCTATTGGTTTATGTGGTAGTCTGCTCTACAATCTTAAATCGATTGCAAACAATATAATTAATCAATCACACATGAATTCATCACAGAAAAGCATCAAAACTTTTTTTAAACAAAATAATAGTTCATTAAGTCATTGGAACTCGTGTGCGTTACCCTGGCCAGATGTTGTCGAAAATGGTCATTTTAATCTTATAGATAATTAGTTGTGCGGCTTCTGTAATTGTTGCGCACATTTTTAAATTTGTTGCGCTTATAGTTTTTTAATTATTTCACAAAAACATTTCCTGCTGGAGTAACGTTACCCCAGCCAGACCTTTTTCTTTCTGATGGGAATATTTAAATAAATATTACCTATAAAATTAGTTGTAAATTAGTTGTAAATGTTGTGCCATATTTTGTATTTGTTCTTTCTTCGGTTGCGAAGTTATTCGAGATTTTGCTGGGGTAACGTTTTCGGTTTTGCTAGATCTTTGAAATGGTTAAGCGGATTCTTATCAAATTTTGTACATGACTTCCTAGGAATTAGTTTAAATTTGTTCGGCAATAATAAAACCAAAATAATGCATATCTTAAAGGTTATTTCATTAAATGGAAAAACGTTTCAATTGGTCCCAGCACCCTCAATAAGAAGTCTAAAGACTTACTTTAAACGTTATTTTAAAGCTTGTAACTGCCTTCAAATGTATATGAAGTTTCATTAGCATCCTGTAAGTATTTAACAAGTTATAATGATATTCAGTTTTTCACGAGCACGGTCTTGATGCGCGCGGTGTTATTTGGCCACAGGATTGGATATATGAACTGAATGTTATCTCAATAATTAGTTATATAGATCAGGTGTATGTCAGTAAAATTTCAGCTCAGTACATTGGATAATTAATGAGATAATGCGATTAAAGTCATTAGGAAGTGAATGACCATGGTAACCCGACCAAGTTTAGGTGGTTACGAAAAAGCGAAAACGCAGAACATTATACTATCTTTTGAAATGTTTAGTATAATACACCTTACAATTTCGGTACAGACGCGTACACTGTTAAATATACACTGTTAAATAAGAGATACGTAAGTTTATTGTTAACTGAAAAAAACATTGTATATTATTTATTGTCTGTGATCATTACACATTCCAATATGTGTATATTTAAATAAAAACTGTAACTGTGTACTGTGCATACTGAAATCTATAATTTAAGTAAAAAATAAAAGAAAATTTAAAAAAAGCAAAATTACCATCTGTAATTTTTATCTGTGATTGTTTTTAAGTATAATATACTTTAAAAGTTCAATTGAAATTATTATTTTACCTGCCAATAAAAAATCTTTAAAAATCATGTAGTTTTTTTTTTACTTTTGTACACGTCTGTACTAAATTTGTAATACTATACTACATATTTTAGAAGGTACCATTATGTTCTGCGTTTTCGCTTTTTCGTAACCACCTTAACTTGGTCGGGTTACCACGGTCATTCACTTCCTAATGACTTTAATCGTATTATCTCATTAATTATCCAATGTACTGAGCTGAAATTTTACTGACATACACCTGATCTATATAACTAATTATTGAGATAACATTCAGTTCATATATCCAATCCTGTGGCCAAATAACACCGCGCGCATCAAGACCGTGCTCGTGAAAAACTGAATATCATCATAACTTGTTAAATACTTACAGGATGCTAATGAAACTTCATATACATTTGAAGGCAGTTACAAGCTCTAAAATAACGTTTAAAGTAAGTCTTTAGACTTCTTATTGAGGGTGCTGGGACCAATTGAAACGTTTTTCCATTTAATGAAATAACCTTTAAGATATGCATTATTTTAGTTTTATTATTGCCGAACAAATTTAAACTAATTCCTAGGAAGTCATGTACAAAATTTGATAAGAATCCGCTTAACCATTTCAAAGATATAGCAAAACCGAAAACGTTACTCCAGCAAAATCTCGAATAGCTTCGCAACCAAAGAAAGAACAAATACAAAATATGGCACAACATTTACAACTAATTTACAACTAATTTTATAGGTAATATTTATTTAAATACTAGCTTTTGCCCGCGACTTCGTTCGCGTGGAATAGTAATTTTTGGTTTGACCAATAGATGGCGCTATATGTCCGAAATAAATTTTATTTTTATTTTTATATTTTTTTGTAATAAAAACTATCCTATGTCCTTTCTCAAGTTCCAAACTATGTCTGTACCAAATTTCACACAAATCGGTTCAGTAGTATAGGCGTGAAGAAAAGACAGACAGACAGACAGAAAGACAGACAGACAGACAGAAAGACAGACAGACAGACAGACAGAGTTACTTTCACATTTATAATATTAGTCCTTTTCAAAGATATAGCAAAACCGAAAACGTTACTCCAGCAAAATCTCGAATAGCTTCGCAACCAAAGAAAGAACAAATACAAAATATGGCACAACATTTACAACTAATTTACAACTAATTTTATAGGTAATATTTATTTAAATATTCCCATCAGAAAGAAAAAGGTCTGGCTGGGGTAACGTTACTCCAGCAGGAAATGTTTTTGTGAAATAATTAAAAAACTATAAGCGCAACAAATTTAAAAATGTGCGCAACAATTACAGAAGCCGCACAACTAATTATCTATAACATTAAAATGACCATTTTCGACAACATCTGGCCAGGGTAACGCACACTTGGAACTCTTGGTAGAATTTGTATGGCAACGCCTACAACAATTCAAATGAGAGTCCATTCAATTGTGAGGCCGTGTTTGGATCTCAGTTGGATATCAATCGTACCTTATGTATGTTGCTAAGCAATTGTTTCCATGTTAGAAGAAGATACCTATTAAGGTGTATGGGCCAGTATTGTGACACATGCAGGTAGGCAAAGTAACATCAATAAAACTTTTATTTAAATAACATATGCACTAAAATACACTGATAAATAAATTAGATGCACTTGGTTAGAGATACATTGGTTATTAACATTTCATTTAATTCTGCAATATAATTTATTTATCATGCAAATACTGTTGGAGTATTATTCTCATTTAAATTACTTATTGGAAGTTGATTCTGCACTTTCATTTCGTAATTCTTGCCTGACATCAATATTGGATTGCAACAGCTCCTTCAATCTTTCATGTATGTCGTCATTTTTTTTTTCCAAATAATCTAACGCTGTGTTTAACTCATCCAATTTAGAATCCAACATGATGTATTCTGAAACAAAGGCAAACCCCACCCATTTAATTTTTGTAAATTATTATGGCTATGACTTTACTTAATCCTCCTCACAGCTTACTTGTGTCCTAAAGCTTAAGCAACTAATTTAAGAGGCCAAAAAGTAGTCTATACCTGTGCGTTCACACACGCAATGTTTAAATTAGTAGCAATTAGAAACCAATTTCTGACATAACTATTTAATGGCTATTTTCTTAGTACTTTTGATGAAAATATGTATTTATTGTATACCAGGTGTTACAAAAGTACCCAAAAAACTGAAAGGGGATTAATAAATGGTAAGCTTTGGCTTTCTATAGCATAAAATCTCTTTGTTGTTGACCAAATACTTTTGTAAATAAACTACTTTTGTAACACAGTGTATATTTGAATATAAATAATTACACCTATCATACTTATTCCAGTCCTTTAAAATTACTTAATGAATAAAACCACTGATATAGATGCACAAAGACATGGGCATAAGTTACATGTATATGGGTGTATTGAATTTCTTGCTGAATGTTGAGCTATATTCTGAAGATTATGATTACTGATAAATTAATGCCGACTATAAGGAGACTCAGACCTCACCTTCAACGGCAGTTTCCTCCTCAACATCACTCTGTTGCGTCGGTTCTATTTCATTGTTGTCCAAAACACCATTTTGGTTGCCGTTATTCTGATCTTGACCAGCCATTTCTATGTATTTTACAGATAGTTTGGGTTGAGAATTATTTACGGTTTTAGCTAATGTATTACAATTATTGATAAAATATATGGCCAAATATATAAATAATAACTTAGTTCATGAAAGTAAGAATTCGAGATGGTGTCTGTCAGTCTCACTGTCATATCTGTCAAAAATCACGGGATCTCCAATGGATCTCCAGTGCTGCCACCATACAATGCCGTTCTTTTATTTTTTTTAATTTTTAATGGCATGGCCTTCTAGCCTTTGTGCCAAAATGCCGTTCTAGATAGCGAAGTAGCATGTAGCTGCCTTATTCGCTAACTCCACTGACAGCTCGCAGTTATCATCATTTGGTAAAGTGTACATCAGTAAACTGTCAAACAGCTATTTTGTTATTCGTCAGTTACCAACTGAGATGACTTCATGAGCACCGACACAGGCTGATATCCACCATGACTCATTTTGACAGCTGTTTCTGTATCGATAAACGTTAGATTGCGATTCCGTAGCCCAGTGGACAATGAGTGGACATCAAATTGATAGTAACTGTCATTTTTTGAAATACACTACAAATAGCAGTGTTTTATGAATCATCACTGGGATAACTATACTATATTGTTGCATCAGACATATAAGATTTCTCTAATTTTGCGAATCCAATAGAAATACAAAACCCTGAGTCGTTTCCTTTATTTTTTTATAGTGTTATTTTTTTGTGTGGAATAAAAATGTCGCGTGCATTTTTGCTGGTATTTGCGGAGGAAGAGAGAAAACGAAGATTATCCAGAAACCAGAAACGTCGTGTACGGGATTGCAACAATTCGCTGGATTTAACAAATCAGGGTTTCAGCAAGTTTTGGCAGAGTTACGTCCATTTCTGCAACAAAACACTGCTGTTGCAATTGAGATAAAAGTAAGAATTCATAACGTAAAAAGTTAAATAAATACCAATATTTCATAAATTTATGTTATTCATAACCACTCTGAAATGATGATGGAGTAATACTTATAATAATATGATGATGATTTGTAACATCAAATTTTGTTATGTGTAGATATTGGCAGTCCTAAACTTTTATGCAAATGGATCATACCAACGGAACTCCTCATTCATTTGCAACATGTCTCAACCTACATTTAGTAAGTGTCTACATGAGGTAACTGATGCTCTCAATATACGGGACGAGCTACTCAAGTACGTAAAGTTTCCTTCACCTTAACCCAGAACGGAAATCCATCATGAAAGTGTATGTTAGCATTTTAAAACTAAATAATAATAAAATGGTGTACCAATTTTTGTTTTGCATGCAAAACAGGGGCCCGATTCTCCTAAGTCAATAATATTAAAATCGAATAGAAATTGAATCGCAATATGATCGCAATAGCAGTTTTAACTATATCGGGCATTCTGCTACTAACATAAGACCAATCGTATTCCAACGACATTCGATTGGTCTGCTATTTTGGTGATGTTGGTCTATACGGTAGTTTGCTCTACAATCATATTGCAATCGTAAATCATTTGCAGACAAAATTATTCATTACTGAATGACAGAAAAGGATAAAAACGTTTATTTGAAAGAAAAAATAGCGGAATGCCACATACGCTTCAATCGTAATTGAATCGGGATCGGATCTCAATCGAACGTGAATCGTATGTTGCTTAAGTAAAATTAGGAGAATCGGGCCCCAGTAGCCTTATTCGCTAACTCCACTGACAGCTCGCAGATATTATCATTTGGTAAAGTGTACATCAGTAAATTGTCAAACAGCTATTTTCTTATTCGCTAACACCAGTGACCATCTAAGATGACGTCATGAGCATCGACACAGGCTGATATCCACCATGACTCATTTTGACAGCTGTTTCTGTATCGATAAACGTTAGATTGCGATTCCGTAAGCTTAGTGGACATCAAATTGATGGCCACTGTAATTTTTTGAAATACACTACAAATAGCAGTGTTTTATGCCTCATCACTGGGATGTCTATACTATATTGTAGCATCAGACATATAAGATTTCTCTAATTTTGCGAATCCAATAGAAATACAAACCCTGAGTCGTTTCCTTTATTTTTTGATAGTGTTATTTTTAATTGTATTATTTTAATTTGTTTTATCTTTTTTTGTGTGGAATAAAAATGTCGCGTGTATTTTTGCTGGCATTTGTGGAATAAGAGACAAAACGAAGTTTATCCAGAATCCAGAAACGTCGTCTGCGGGATTGCAATAATTCTCTGGATTTACGGGAGAAGGAATTCATGGCAAATTTTCGTATCAACAAATAAGGGTTTCAGCAAGTTTCGGCGGAGTTACGTCCGTTTCTGCAACATGCTCAACAAAACACTGCTGTTGCAATTGAGCTAAAAGTAAGAATTTATAACGCTAAAAGTAAAATAAATACCAATATTACATAAATTAATGTTACTCATAAACACTCTGAAATGATGATGACTAATAATAATATGATGATAAACTTTGTAACATCAAATTTTGTTATGTATAGATATTGGCAGTCCTAAACTTTTATGCAAACGGATCATACCAAAGGAACTCCTCATTCATTTGCAACATGTCTCAACTTTTATTTAGTAAGTGCCTACATGAGGTAACCGATGCTCTCAGTGTATGGGACGAGCTACTCAAGTACATAAAGTTTCCTTCCTCTCAAAATCCATCATGAAAGTGTATGTTAGCATTTTAAACCTAAATAATAATAAAATAGTATACCAATTTTTATTTTGCATGCAAAACGTAGGAATCTACGTATCAAAATATTATTTACGTTGTTAAATTTACAATAACTACAATACTCACAATATTCTCAGTTAAAATATTGTTCATCCACACGGAACTTTAGACACCAAGTTCACACACAATAGAAAGCAAATACTGAATTTTACCGCCACAGATTATTTTTAAATGTATAACACGCTGAAAATAAAGCGTTCTCTCAAACGTAGTAATGTAATGCTAATAGGGTATTTCCTACTTAGCAGTATAATAGTCGATAAAAAAATAGAGTTGTCAAGTTGTCATCGTAGTTTTGGCGTCAGCAACCGTGTAACGATATCCACTTCATGCGATACAGAATACCAATGTTTTGAACTTATCGGTTGACATCAAAGTTCGGATGAAAACTGAGGCCAGTTGACATCTGAAAATCAGAAAGTTAGCGAATAAGCCAGCAGGAATCTACGTATCAAAGTATTATTTACGTTGTTAAATTTACAATAACTACAATACTGAAATCATCATTAAGTTTTCGTTTTATTTTCTAATGCACCTACCATGTTTTTCTCTGCATCACCTTAAGGTTGACTGGAAAGAATGCCTATGGCATTAAGTCCGCCTATGTGATATTTTTGTTGCATAAAGTTAAATAAATAAATACTCACAATATTCTTAGTTAAAATATTGTTCAACCACACGGAACTTTAGACACCAAGTTCACACACAATAGAAAGCAAATACTGAATTTACCCGCCACAGATTGTTTTTAAATGTATAACACGCTGAAAATAAAGCGTTCTCTCATACTTAGTAATGTAATGCTAATAGGGTATTTCCTACTTAGCAGTATAATAGTCAACAAAAAAATAGAGTTGTCAAGTAGTCATCGTAGTTTTTGCGTCAGCAACCGTGTAATGATATCCACCGATATCCACTTCATGCGATACAGAATACCAATGCTGTTCCGAATATAGAAATTAGTACCATGCACCGCCATACCATCAGAAGAGACATTTGGGCATGCAGGTCGCTTGCGACGCGTCGCGCTGCCGCGTACTCAAACTGTTAAATGGAGATGATCTTTATAACAATAAGAAAAACTTACACTGATCTCCCATTCACAACTAACTCCAACTCTTGTATTACCTACACATAAGCCTACACAACACTATTTTTTTCAGCTGTATGAGGCTGGCCTTACATTATTTTTTTTTACATGGCAATTTTATAGTAAATACGTCACGTCATATTTGATTTGACGAAAGAGCCAAGAGGAAGCCTTTGTTTTGTACTCAGTGAATTAGATTTATATTGAGGAGAAAATATATTCCATATAATTTATTGACACGTTGCGTTGTTGTTTAGAATAAAGTAAGATATCTATCTGGAATTGATTGTTTAGTTCTATTGTGTTATTATTGACTTCTTGGTGTTTTCGTTAAAGGTAAATCTGGGACGTAATTATCGAATGATTATAATTATTGTGTTCATTTTTTATGGTAAACTTCCACAACATTCCACCTCCTTTACAACTCATTCCAATGATTAATATTTCGTATAAATTAATTACAGCATAAACATAAAATCAATGTGTGGTGATGACTCATAAGTATCTGCATCAATAATTATTTACGGAAAGTCAGAATATGTCATGAAAATCTAATGATTTTTATTTTCTTTCAAAGAATGTAACCAGTCTTTCACACTACTGGATGGGTTTGATGTGACTTGGCAGTACTTTATCATCATCTGCCTAGCCTTCTCACAACTATGTTAAGTTCAAGTGAATTCCATTCTCACTAAGACGACCCACTGACCCATCAATCGCCAGTGTTTACATGGAGCGACTGCCTATCTGACATCCTCAATCCAGTTACACGGATAACCTGACACCTGGTACCTATTGATAAGAGTGGTTGTCAGACTTTCCACTATGAAATATGTTCAAATGACAGCTGAGACCCACCAATTCAATGTATCTTTAGAAATACGGAGAAACTCTGTGTCACAAGATGGTTTGGCTACTTCTTGTCCATTATTTTACATTATATTAGTGTCAGTAAAACTACTGCAGAATCTTGCAGGTTGCTAGGTTTAAATCTTGTAAATGATGAAGAGTCACATGAGCTTGTATTCCTGTTGAACACTCAAAACCTTATAGACATTATAGTCGCAATCTGCTATCTGCATCCTAACCAAAGGGTAAAACAGGATGCTATAATCGAGACTGTCCGTCTGGCACCAGGCTTTACCTATCAGAACAGTGAATGCTAGGCAGTTGATGTATCATTTTGCTGCTAAAACAACAAATACTGAAAACTACAATAACATGAATATTTTTGGGGAATCATTTGTACAAGAGGTGCAACTCCAACTCATACTTAAGCTTTTATGTTACAAATTTTTCTTTTATTTATCTGTGCCTGTGTTATTGATTATTGTTATTATTTACTTTCAGATTTAAGATGACATCAGGACCATACAACTACTCTTATATATTTAAATATATTATCATTGGCGATATGGGAGTTGGGAAATCATGTCTTTTGCACCAATTCACGGACAAGAAATGTTAGTATATAATATTTTGTAACCTTAAAATTACTTACAGATCTCGCTGAAAATGTCTATTGTGTCACTCGCTCTAGTTCTTTACTGTCAGAGTATGATTACTGGATTAGAAAGATGTGTTATATGTAAATGTATATGAGAAGAAGAATTACCTATTTTTTAAACTATATCTATCTTCACTGAATGGAGGCATTATAAATTTTTACTCTTTTTTTAATATTTTGTATATGGTTCTTCAAACCATACAGACAGAATTGTGTTGCTGTGGAGTTTGTTCCACCACTTTTTCTTCCCAGTAAAAACACATAGGAAGTGGAGAAGGGCAGGCGTTTTGGCTGTCTTTGTGACCTTCAAAAAGTGATGATTTTCAGCCTACTTTGAATAAATGACTTTGATTTTGATTAGAATGTTGAGCATTTCTTGGCGCATTTGTTGTTGGGTGTCTATATCATAGGGAGTTCAATGGTTTTTCAGAAGGCAATAAGTCTGCCAGCCAGTTTTACTTCTCAGAAGTCAAATTCAAATTCATTTATTTATGTTTATACATAATTTTCAATTAATTATCAATGGAAAGTTTAATTATCAATGATATTCCGCTGTAGCCAGCTGAATATATGGAGAGTAATAAGACTGGAAGCCAATCCCAACATATTTAGGAAATAGCTAGGCAAAGGGCAACCTCAAAAAATAAAACAAGTAAGCTGTATAACTAGTGTGTACATATCAATTTGTTGTTTCCAGTCATGGCTGATTGTCCGCATACAATCGGTGTAGAATTCGGAACCCGCATTATTGAGGTTGCTGGACAAAAAATCAAACTGCAGATATGGGACACAGCAGGACAAGAAAGATTTAGGGCCGTAACTCGGTCATACTACAGAGGGGCAGCTGGAGCCCTTATGGTATATGACATAACCAGAAGGTGATTATAAGAAGTAAACATGTATGCTTGTAATTGTTGAGGTTGAGGTCAAGTTTAAAATAACTGTGATGTTGGCTAATAGATGTTAATCTGTGCAGTCAATTATTATAAGATCTTGCATGCTTATATGTTTACTCATGTTTTAAAATAAGTAAATCTCATGTAATACCTATTCACAGCTAGAGTATTGGCTAGCTACAGGCTCAACTCGTTAAGTTATTTCGGACGTACTTTAACATATTATACATTATTATTTTATTGGTATTCACCTGTTGCAGATCCACTTACAATCATCTTAGTAGCTGGCTTACAGACACACGAAACTTAACTAACCCCAGCACTGTGATATTCTTAATTGGCAACAAATCAGATTTGGATGGACAAAGAGATGTAACATATGAAGAAGCAAAGCAATTTGCCGACGAAAATGGGCTTATGTTTGTTGAGGCTAGTGCCAAGACGTAAGTTTATTTCAACTTAAGATTTTAGCACAGTTACAATTGAGGATGAAAACAAAGTAATGCAGTGTACAAACTAATCACTAAGTTGTGAAGGTCTTTATAATCTACTTACACCTTGTATGAGGATTATGTAGTATGTAGTAGTAGTATATAGGTTCTAGAAAAGCACTGCCACAATCATCTGACCAAGATGCTCTGTGGCCAATGATGAGGTTCTAGGTACTAAATAGACAGTTCCGAACAATTATTTTGTCCCACACAACTGTTTTCATAGCAGCCAGCTGCTCAGAACAACGTTTGAGAAGACACGGGTCGGGTCCACTCACTATTCCTCTCATAGCCCGATGGGACGGGAATCCGAGACGACCGGAGAGAGATCAGGCACAGGACCGACATTTACGTGCCCGACAGAATTAGGCTACACGCAAACTAAGCAATTGCTTAGGGCATCAGGGACCAGGGGGGCCCGCCGACTAGATAATCGAAAAAAAACGAACATTCGCAGTCGATGTATGATCATACATCGACTTCGAATGTTCGTTTTTTGAAAATCCACGCGTTTTTATTTTCCAAGTAAAAATTATATTTAAAAACGTCTTTACTGAGTTCACATCTTGAATAACAATCTATACTAATATTATAAAGCTGAAGAGTTTGTTTGTTTGTTTGAACGCGCTAATCTCAGGAACTACTGGTCCGATTTGAAAATTTCTTTCAGTGTTAGATAGCCCATTTATCGAGGAAGGCTATAGGCTACTTTTTATCCCGGTACGGGAAGTAGTTCCCACGGGATGCGGGTGAAACCGCTGGCAGAAGCTAGTACTTCTATACATATAACGCAGGCCATCTTATGTGTACTTTTTGATTGTTCATTGTTGCTGAAGGCTGGGCATACTAGGAATAAGCTAGTTTGGTAGATTAACTATTATTATTGAAAAACCAGTGAATTAGTTTGATTTGTTTGACTAATCTGCCGCCTCTAGACTCTTTCGACAAATCTAACGCTAGGGGCGCTTCGTCTGATACCGCGGCGCCCACGTTTTTTGCACACCCTGCACGACACCTCTGATGGCGACATCGCGGTCAAGCTAATTAATGCTGAATGATACGATAATGGTATATGAAAGTGATTGTAACTGTCTGTAATTACAGTGGTCAAAATGTGGAGGAAGCCTTTCTTGAAACAGCTAAGAAAATATATCAGAGCATTCAAGACGGGCGACTCGACTTGAACGCAGCAGAGTCGGGAGTGCAGCACAAGCCGGCGTCGCCGGGCCGCCCGCTGGCTGCACCGCCGGCCGCGCGTGACAACTGCGCCTGCTAACCGATCTCGCGATACAATATACATACATATACAGAAATCATACTTAATGGTTAAGAATTATTATCCTAGTAATAAATTTAATTGTCATACATTTTGTTTTGTTTTGACATAATTTATATTAGTGTACATTCCACGTTATATACCTGTTGTTTTGTTTAGAACGTTACGAGCCATTACGCACAATCGATGGATCACTGGCGACATCAAAACGTATTGCTATTTAACAACATATTTATTTATGATTTTTTTGGCAAATTCGTTCGACTCTCATGGTCCACGTATGCCCGAGAGTTCAGTTGTGGGCTATTATGCAGCTCGATGTTATTGGATTTTGTATTGACAGTGATAAATCAACACAAATACAACATTAAAAGTAATTTGAGTAACATATTCCACATCAATTTGATAATTGATTATCGTTTTCGTAAATACAATATTCGAATGGTGTGGTGAATGTTTTGATTACCTATTATTGGTTTCTGCGGTTTCATAAGCACATTTCTCGTCTCCGGTTATAATATAGCATTTGTGACCCAGGGATGCCTACTGTAGCTTCCCAAAAGTGAAATAACTACTAACAAAAGAACCTCTTTATATGTAATGTTTATGGATTTTATTAAAAATGTAGTCGTCGATCACATAGAGAATATTATGTTTTAGTGGCAAAGGTTAGGACCCCCTGTGACGGCCTTATTGATAGTAACGCTACCGTCCCCGCACACCCGTGGACCATTGGATTGTCACTAATGAATGCACTCAGCTGACTCAGCACAGTCGTCGACTCTATAAGTATGGAGTGTATCAAAACATGTAAGCTCATTGCGACCGTTCATTAATTTCTTTGTTTTCAATGTTGTACATTTTTCCAGTCGTTTTGGTTTATTTCCGAGCTTACTAACTAACTGCTGCGAAGACTATACCTTAGAGACTAGTCGACAGTGCGTAATGGCTCTAAGGGTGTAACCATGAGAAGCGCACGATTTAGATTTTGAAATTAAACTTTTGTTAAGCGATAGACATAATAGTAATGGTAATTGTATCAATGAGTACTATCGTATAACGCCAATCCAAATCCAATATTTTTTTTCTTAATTTTTAATTTCTGAATTCCTTCATAAAATTAGCTTTCTTAGTAGGTACACCTACTGAATAAATTATATAACACGCACTCCTGATGGGACACCTTTAAATGCACTATAAATGTAATTCCACTTGCAATGTACCACATCGGATTATATGCGTTTGCATGTGGCAAATGCTACTATTACAGCGTTATTACATTATTGTTAAGGTATTTTTTTTATTGACATTCGATACATACATATTTAAGGGATTATACAAGTAAGTCACTCCTATTGTATTTTGAGGAAAGTATTTGAAGGTAGGTACACAATTACACAAGAAATTAATTTATTTAGGGTTTAATTTATAAATTTTAAACAGTTCATAATTTTATTTCTTAGAATTTGATTAATTCAATTAAAATCGTTTGATATTTTGCTCATTTAACGTTACACGTTGAGGGCATACATTGTAAGGAAAAAGTGTCGTATTTTAGCATTCTGATAGTGCAAATAATCCGATGTAGTACTTAGGTATATATTAATTTATCGTTTTAACAATGACTGGTTTGTTTGACATGGTATTTGCTGCAAACTTGTTTCATAAGTTTTGTCCATATTGTAAATGGTATTATTTATGATCTATATCATATTGTTAATTTAATATATATTGTTAATTTTAAACAGGCATATTGAATTCAATCAAGACACTACAAATAGAAACAATTATTAACAAAGGCTTTTCTTGCACGCATCATTCTTTGAAAGATATCTTCTGTAGAGTATAGGTACAGCACAAACAGAGCGGACGCGGGTAATATGCCCGGAGTTCGCAGTGCCTGCGCTGGCGTCTACCTACATATTGCGCTAGTACCTGCGCCCGCCTCCACTCTGTTTGTGCCTGAACGGTGCAACTGACTTTATATGCCACGAATCTTTGAGTCGCTGCGTGTAAACTGGGGCCCGATTCTCCTAAGTTAATAATGTCAAAATCGAATAGAAATTGAATCGCAATATGATCGCAATAGCAGTTTTAACCATTTCGGGCATTCTGCTACTAATAATAAGACCAATCGTATTCCAACGATATTCGATTGGTCTGCTATTTTGGTGATTTTGGTCTATACGGTAGTTTGCTCTACAATCATATTGCAATCGTAAATTTATTTGCAGACAAATTGATTCATTATTGAATGACAGATAAAAACGTTTATTTCAAAGAAAAAATAGCGGAATGCCACATACGCATCAATCGTAATTGAGTCGGGATTGGATCTCAGTCGAACGTGAAGCGTATGTCGCTTAAGTAAAATTAGGAGAATCGAGCCCCTGGTTGTCATATTTAGGGAAATTTAATTTGTGGTTTACACCGTCTGGCTATCCCAGTAGCCTGTGAGAGCTTTATGTCGGCGTTGACTGTTCCGCCTAACTGTATGGCGAGACCATCGGCAGTTATCCAAAGAACCAAGTGCCGAACACTCGCCAATCAAGTAAACGAGGAAGAGCTACTCTCTAGGGCAGCGGGTGCATCACATATAAATTAACACCAGACACATCAAGTTAGTCGAACTTCGATTTAAACTTTTCTTTGTGTCTGGGGTCAATACATTAATTAAAAATAATAGGTATACCTATTCTATTTGCATAATAAATATTACCGAAAAACTTCTGTGTACTAACCGACCGGCGAGTAACTACAAATTTATAAGAAATCGTATCTATCTACCTATTGTATGTAAAAAGGTTAACAAACTATGTAAGTTCTATGTTTTACACATTAGATATAGGACTATGTATTATGTTTTACAGATTAGGTACGTTTGATTTATAAAAGTAGGTACTTTTAATCATTGTCATAACTATGTTACACCTAAATTTATTTATACTGCATTTAAAAATAAACTTTGTTTTTGGGCAATTGTAGTTATTCAAACGCTTTTTAGGGTTCCGTAGCCAAAATGGCAAAAACGGAACCCTTATAGTTTCGTCATGTCCGTCTGTCCGTCTGTCCGTCTGTCCGTCTGTCACAGCCGATTTACTCGGAAACTATAAGTACTACAGTGATGAAATTTGATGGGAATATGTGTTGTATGAACCGCTACAAAAATATGACACTAAATAGTAAAAAAAAGAATTGGGGGTGGGGCCCCCCATACATGTAACTGAGGGATGAAATTTTTTTTTTCGATGTACATACCCGTGTGGGGTATCAATGGAAAGGTCTTTTAAAATGATATAAAGTTTTCTAAAAAAACATTTTTCTTAAAGTGAACGGTTTTTGAGATATCAGC
Source organism: Helicoverpa assulta (assembly GCA_963856015.1). Lineage (NCBI taxonomy): Eukaryota > Metazoa > Arthropoda > Insecta > Lepidoptera > Noctuidae > Helicoverpa > Helicoverpa assulta. The sequence goes on from CAWLCW010000008.1 coordinate 6,978,769, forward strand.
TCTCAAAGTCGTAAAAAGTATGTCCCCCCCCCTCTATTTTTATAACTACGGGGTATAAAATTCTAAAAAAAATAGAGGTGATGCATGCTAATTAACTCTTTCAACGATTTTTGGTTTGATCAAAGTATCTCTTATAGTTTTTGAGATAGGTTGATTTAACTGTAATTTACGGAACCCTTCGTGCACGAGTCCGACTCGCACTTGGCCGGTTTTTTTACATTCTCTCTGCGTCATAACCTGATAGATTTTGGTATTTTCTGTTCAAGATGTGTAAGCGAAAACGTATAGGTCTGTTTTCAATCCTGTACTTAATTATCTACACGTGCAGACGTATCAAAAGTTCACCTGAATTACCTATTTTTATATATCTACTTAATTCATAACTTTATTTTGTGATAGTGGTGCAACATTGTGGGTAAAGATCAGATATGGCAGCGATTGCGCGTAGTGAATTCGAAATAATTAGTACAGACGCAAGCACGTCAACCTACTCGATTCTTTATAATTTTACCAATCGAACATTAACCTTCCACTATTGTAAAGATAGATTGAGGTAGGTTGATGTGCTGTCTGTAATCATAATTAAGTAATCGACGTACTTTTATAGGTAATTAATGTAGATATTGTAATCGTCTTATGTAAGCTTTTTTTAAATGCATGTGCGGGTCGTGAGCCCTAGGCCCGTGTATTAAGCATTTATCACATTATGGAAATGCGCGTGCTTCGGAAACGTTTTTATACATTTCCATACTGTGACTTGCAATGGCGGGCCGTCCGCTGTCCAAGCCGCCTCTTTTCAAATGGTGGCTTACTTAAGATCCATAGGTATTGGTTGATCATTTAATTTCTAATAATTCGTTTTTTCGTTTCGTTTTTTAATGCAGGAAGTTCAATATAATATAAAGAAATTAAATCTGGCCTTCATTCTCAATCGGAATTTTAACACTGTATCTTTATTTGGTAGAATGTTATTGTCTACGCTATATAAAAAAAAATTACGAATCGCAAAAGATATGTGTAGGTACCTAAAATACATATAATTTTCATCCTCGGAAAGAGTATTTTTACTCGCTCAGTTTTTATCCTCCTAGACTCTACTAGACAATGTATTTAGAGCATCGTGTATTCTGTAGGTAGTAGGTAGTCCATTTGAGCGAAATAATCTTGAGGATATTTTGCACAAATACATACAAATACAAAAAAAAAACATATTAACTGCTGCTTAAAATAATGATTCGATTAAGTAACTGTTATTGTTGTTCTTACATTGATTTTAATTTTTCATTTTTAGCTAAAAGATCATAAATAAGACATCGATATATCGTATCGATGCACGTTGGATGTAGGTAATGTAGGTGTACGTGTATTTTAACCCTTAATTTGAAAATGTATCTTTAAAGATACAACAACTTTAAAAAAATCTGTAACATTAAATAATTGTATTTTTTTGAATCGATCGATTTAATTATAAAGTTTGACTCATGACATCACTAGGAAAAGTAAGCCTATTGCATTTTCAACAACTGGACATCCCTATTTACGTCAACCTGAAAAAATTACGGACACGAAGAGCAACAAAGCTGTAAGTTTTATTGATTTTTATTATTTTTTATATGTGATGATGTCAGGTTCTTACTATTTTATGTGTGTAACGTAATATACTAACGATTTAGCTGAAATTATGGGATAGAAATGTATTTATCGAGCCATGACACGTTGTCAAACCTCAATGTATCTTTAAAGATACTTTGCTCAAATGTCGACTATACGACATTGTATCTTTAAAGACACATTGCCAAAAGTTAACCTATTATCGCACGTTTAATTTCTCGTAATGTTTACATAAAAAAAAATATTAACTACACGCATGTGAGACCCTACAGCATGTAAGGTTCCGTAGGATAAAATTAATTTTTATTTCGATTTTTTTTTGCATAATTTTTGACATAATTTCATATAAACAGTTCAGTGTTCAGTTTGCTTGGGTTTGGTTTGGTTGCATGTGCAATTTTTTTGTTCGTAGGTATTATTATATTATTACTACGACCAAGATCAAAGCGCATTCTAGCGTTGATTCCTGCAGGAAATGCACGATCGGACGACAGTGACACAACAGACAATGAGGAAGATAACAAATCTTTGCCAGTTCATGGAATACAACATGATTCTTATAGTAGTTCCTCAACACCTTCACTGGATTCGGATAAAATGTAATGTGAGATTATGTCTAGCTAAACAACGGAACGGTTTTTACGATTTTCATGTAAAAAAATAAATTTTCTTACCAATTAACTATTTTATTTTATAACCCCGATTTGGTAATGTATCCTTTTGGATACATTATCGAAAAACTATACATTCCTCCGTATTTGGCAATGTGTAAAATAAGATACATATTATTTCAGCGCAATTACTGAAAAAAACATTTTTATAATATTTTTCTCTATTTCCTTATACCTCAAATAATTAGACTACAGTATTTTTTAAATACAATTTTATAAAGATTATGCTTGCCAAATTAAGGGTTAACAAAAATGATCATAGCCAAAAACGTCGCCAACCTGTGCAAAATGTCATATCATTCAAATATTGTTTTTATCTCGCGGTAACTCAAAAATCGATATATAGGTACCAACAATGATTTCAAAATTAGGTTAATTGGCTGTTTATAAGGGGCCATTTAACCCCCTTTTGGCTTTACGGATACCATTGTACCTAACACGTTGTATAATAGTATGTCGTGTCGCAGTTATCTGGTTGAAGCTGTTATTTGATTGAACGACTGCGAGATAAATATGTACTATGTAGGTACGTTCCCAACAATTACTTTGCCTCACTCAACTGTACTTTGCACACTTACCGCCAGTGCGATTTTGACAGTTCTTCAGGGGCCTGGGGCCCGATTCATCCTCCGAGCCTTTTTCCCAATCCTGTTGGGGTCGGCTTCCAGTCTAACCGGATTCAGCTGGCCTGGGGCCCGATTCTCCTAAGTTAATAATGTCAAAATCGAATAGAAATCGAATTGCAATATGATCGCAATAGCAGTTTTAACCATATCGGGCATTCTGCTACTAATAAAAGACCAATCGTATTCGATTGACATTTGATTGGTGTGCGATTGGTCTCCTATTTTGGTGATTTTGGTCTATACGGTAGTTTGCTGTACAATCATTTTGCAATCGTAATCATTTGCAGACAAAATGATTCATTATTGAATGATAGAAAAGGATAAAAAACGTTTATTTCAAAGAACAAATAGCGGAATGCCACATACGCTTCAATCGTAATCGAGTCGGGATTGGATCTAAGTTGAATCGAGTCGAACGTCGATCGATCGTCGCTTAAGTAAAATTAGGAGAATCGGGCCCCTGATTCTCCTAATTTTACCTAAGCGACATACGATTCACAATTCATATTCGATTGAAGCGTATGTGGCATTCCGCTATTTTTTCTTTGAAATAAACGTTTTTATCCTTTTCTGTCATTCAATAATGAATCAGTTTGTCTGCAAATGATTTACGATTGCAGTATGATCGTAGAGCAAACTACCGTAGGTATAGACCAAAATCACCAAGATAACAGACCAATCGCAAACCAATCGAATGTCGTTGGAATACGATTGGTCTTATATTAGTAGCAGAATGCCCGATATGGTTTGAACTGCTATTGCGATCTTATCGCGATTCGATTTCTATTCAATTTTGACATTATTAACTTAGGAGAATCGGGCCCCAGCTCGACTCTCACAGCGCTCGGTATGTATTTTATTTTTATCTATGGTGCGGTAGCGTGTCGACATTTGGTGTGCGTTCGCGCAGCGGAATGTTGTTGAATTTAAAGATTTTAACTATGCAGATAATTAGTGTGGACGTCTTGTCCTATAATTGTGTATGGTAAAAAAAAAATTGTGTATGCAGCCATTGTGGAGAAATTCACCAAAAACTGATTCCGCTGGGCGAACGTTGTCCTGGCGGAACTTTTTTAATCCATAGACTTTATAAGAAAAGAGATGTGTCCAAAAATTAGTGTGTATTTGTGTATAACTATTTATGTATGAATGAAATCAGTGCATGCATAAACTTCGGGGAAATTCAAGTTTCCGCTACGCGAACGTTTGGTCATTAGCTAGTTTTCATATAAAGCGCTTACATAGAGAGCTGTAGATTTTTACATATGTTGTTTTGAATTTGTTTATATTTGTTTAAAAAACAGATTTAGAAAAAGTCGTAGGGTTTAAAAGATAAAAATATAAACGTAAAATACACTTATTAGGTCTTAGTTCTTAAAGTATGCAGTTTGGGGTCTAGATTTTCACGTTTAAACAAACCTTGTAAGTGTCTGCAACATGTTGCCAAGTATCAATGATGTTCCGTTAGTAATTAAAAAGTTACAGGATAATTTACCATGAATAGATCACTGTTTACAAAGCAGTCGAATATCATGACGTTCTAAAGGAATTGCATGGTAAAATGTATGCCAATAATTTGTTTAATCATTCAACTATTCACTTGCAAAATTTCATGTCATTAAATTCAGTAATTAAAGAAAGACAATTATAATACTGACGAAGCATCGAAAACCTACATAATTCGACCAAGTTCGGATAGCTATAAAAAAGCGGCCGTGCCATATATCTAAGAAACGTTCTTAACTTGGAAGGTTAGTATTTATTAATATGATACAGTTGCGTACACATTGCCATGCAATTCCTTTAGAACGTCGTGATATTTGACTGCTTTGTAAACAGTGATCTATTAATGGTAAATTATCCTATAACTTTTTAATTACTAACGGAACATCATTGATACTTGGCAACATGTTGCAGACACTTACAAGGTTTGTGTAAACGTGAAAATCTAGACCCCAAACTGCATACTTTAAGAACTAAGACCTAATAAGTGTATTTTACGTTTATATTTTTATCTTTTAAACCCTACAACTTTTTCTAAATCTGTTTTTTAAACAAATATAAACAAATTCAAAACAACATATGTAAAAATCTACAGCTCTCTATGTAAGCGCTTTATATGAAAACTAGCTAATGACCAAACGTTCGCGTAGCAGCGGAAACTTGAATTTCTCAGAAGTTTATGCATGCACTGATTTCATTCATACATAAATAATTATACACAAATACACACTAATTTTTGGACACATCTCTTTTCTTCTAAAGTCTATGGATTAAAAAAAGTTCCGCCAGGACAACGTTCGCCCAGCGGAATCAGTTTTTGGTGAATTTCTCCACAATGGCTGCATACACAATTTTTTTTTTACCATACACAATTATAGGACGTCTTACACTAATTATCTGCATAATTAAAATCTTTAAATTCAACAACATTCCGCTGCGCGAACGCACACGACATTTGGACATGCACTCCAACTCAACAAAATATACAACTATACATATAAGAAGGACCAGGGGCCCGATTCTCCTAAGTTAATAATGTCAAAATCGAATAGAAATCGAGTCGCAATATGATCGCAATAGCAGTTTTAACCATGTCGGGCATTCAGCTACTAATAAAAGACCAATCGTCTTCGATTGACATTTGATTGGTGTGCGATTGGTCTGCTATTTTGGTGATTTTGGTCTATACCAGTGATTCCCAAAGTGGTCCAGGTGGACCCCCAGGGGTCCACGGGAGACTTGCTGGGGGTCTACGTAGGCGTGAACAATAAATGGGGGTCCATAAGATGTTAATGGGGGTCCACGAAAATTTATCTGCTTTTGATAGTAAAGAGCAAAAATGTAAGCATAGTTTTTATAAGGGCCTACCTACATTGTTTTAAGTACCTATCTAAGCAGATAATATTTTAATAAGGCAAGCGACTGTTACTTGTCCAAACTTGCGTATTTGATATTACGTACAATTTCGTGTACAGACTTGCAAAGCGCTATCCGCCCGACAATGCTTAATGCTTGTTCAGACATGAACTTGGTCACCACTATAAATACTTGATGCCAAAGGCAAACGTTTCCGGAATTTCGAAAAAAAGGCGGAATTTGGAAAAAAAGTTGTGAGAAAATTTATATCTGTGTTTGCTAGTGCCGGAGAAAAGTAAGTAACCTACCTTTTTTTTTGTTATAGTACTTAAGTATTTTGTTTACGTGTACTAGTCGGTTGATCACAACGGCCTGTATAGATAGGTAACTTAGTAACTTACAGATATTTTAATTGTCCTCTTTCGATTTGAAGACAAACACAGCACGTTTTATTCAATTGTTTTTTCACGAGAGAAGCACTGCCTCTCTAAAAAAGCCGAATAAGCAATATTGCAGAGCAATTTATTTTGTAATTTTTCTTGCAAATAACTACAAATTTTATAAAACAGTAATTTCATAATCATTTTAAATTGATTTTGAAGTAACTATTTTATCAAAACTATTCCTTTTCGGAAAGAGCGAGCGGTGCGCGGGTGACGGGAAAAGGGCGGAGCTTGAACTTCGATGCCAGTTTGTCACGTTTTAACAATGAAGCCGCAGACAAAAAATACGCAAATACACGGAGCGCGTGAACTCATTGATTTAATAAAATGTTAGTTATCGTTTTTATGGACAATTTTGGGATTTCGACTTTTATTTTTTAATAATTTTTATTTTTTGGCGACTTTAAGAATGTGGTAGAAATGTAGCAGCAGGGGGTCCACCGAAACCAGTTAAATTTTGAAAGTGGTCCACGAGAAAAATAAGTTTGGGAACTACTGGTCTATACGGTAGTTTGCTGTACAATCATTTTGCAATCGTAAATCATTTGCAGACAAAATAATTCATTGTTGAATGACAGAAAAGGATAAATACGTTTATTTTAAAGAAAAAATAGCGGAATGCCACATACGCTTCAATCGTAATCGAGTCGGGATTGGATCTCAGTCGAATCGAGTCGAACGTCGATCGATCGTCGCTTAAGTAAAATTAGGAGAATCGGGCCCCTGGACTTTGTGTGTATTTTAGATTAAAAACAATTGACTTAAGTATTTCAATATTTTAATTGTGTAAATATAAAAGCATTTGGGTTACATATCATAGTACAGTAATAGCCCATCTAAATTGGCTCGTCTAATTGTGTATTATCTACTAGTCTATTTCTTTAACAAAGGAATACTGAGTATATATCTGGGGCCCGATTCTCCTAAGTTAATAATGTCAAAATCGAATAGAAATTGAATCGAATATGATCGCAATAGCAATTTTAACCATATCGGGCATTCTGCTATTAATATAAGATAATCGTATTCCAACGACTTTCGATTGGTTTGCGATTGGTCTGCTATTTTGGTGATTTTGGTCTATACAGTAGTTTGCTCTACAATCATATTGCAATCATAAATCGCTAAAGTAAAATTAGGAGAATCGGGGCCCTGGTATACTTATATTTAAAAGAAATTACTGAACCGTGTAACTGAAATTTGGTGTAGTGGAAGCTTGCTTAAACCAGCGAAGACTGACATAGAATACTTTTTATCCCTGTCCGAGTACGGAAAAAAGTTCCTAAAGCTAGTTACAAGTAGATATTGTCATGGATATTGCTTTCATGACTACAATTTTACATGAGTAGAACCTTATAGGAGCAGTAGTAAAATAATACCAATTAACAATTCACGACGAGCCTATTGTGGGTGTTCCTATTTGAATAATTTTAAAGATACATGCATTTGTTCCTTATACATACATTAAATAACATTTTTTTATTTATTCTCAGGTTCTCCATCACCATAAAACACAGTACAAATAATGTAATAGTATAAGTCATAATATGTTAATCCCACAACCATAGATTTATATTATTTTAGAATAACTTCATTTTAAAGTTATAATTAATTACAATGTTTTCAACGTTCTATAAAAGCAAGAGGGCTGTCTGGCGAGGTGTAAAGCTTAGTCTAATAGAGCTCCCAAGCAAAACTGCGATGCAAATGAAAAAGAAGATTCTGAGTTCATCCATTTCTTACAATTATGAACTCTGATAGGAACTATTTTACTCGGAACTGCTATAGGTTAAGTAGAAGAGCGAAAGTAAAAAGTACATAAGTCAAGTACCAGCATGGCACGAACTATATATAAAAAATTTTACGTTCATGTCATATGTTCATGACATACCTCAGCCTCAAGACGAAAGTCTTCATCCAATGTGTGTTACCAGTGATGACTTACGGCACCGAAACGTGGTCTCTCACTATCGGCCTCATCTCAAAGTTCTAAGTCGCTCAACGAGCTATGGAAAGGGCTATACTCGGTGTTTCTCTACGTGATCGAATCCGAAATGAGGAGATCCGTAGACGAACTAAAGTCACCGATGTAGCCCACCGGATTAGCAAGTTGAAATGGCAATGGGCTGACCATATTGCTCGCAGAGCAGATGGCCGATGGGGTCGAAAAGTGCTGGAGTGGAGACCATGGACTAGCAAGCGTAGAGGAGGACGTCCACCAACAGTGTTGCTGTGTTGCTGGGAAGTTTGTTCTTCACCACTTCTTCTTCCCAGCCATAACACTAGGAAGTGGTGAAAGGGGGGCGTTTTGGGGATGCTGTCCTTTTGTAATTTTGACGTGAAAAGTGCTAAAAACTAGCCTAGTTTCAATAAACGTTTTTGACTTTGACTTTGAACAAGGTGGACAGACGATCTTATAAAGGTCGCCGAAAGACGCTGGATGCAGGTCCCCTCCAACAGGTATCTGTGGAGATCTAAGGGGGAGGCCTATGTTCAGCAGAAGACGTCCTATGGCTGAGATGATGATGATGATGACGTTCATGTCAGAACACAAATTACAGTCTTTTTAAATAAAGTAGTTGAAATACGGCACCGTGATATAATAATTTCAAAATGCATTTTGGCAGTTTTCGATTTTTGTGTTTGGGGATGAAGTGGGATTTCGTACCTTGGTTTAGTTAAGTTACTGAAATTAGCTGTTATTCGATTATGCTTTTTTTATTACTCCAGGGCCTGTTTCATATTCAATGTGACAAATTTTGGAAACGGAAATCATCCTTAATGTTTGTTTGCCTTGCATTCTCTGTATCTAAAATCAAGTGAGATGGTATTTTGAACATCACTTTGTTCTGTTCTTAGTTTAGTAGTTTAGAAGTGAAGTTTCAGCCACAGATGTACAATAGGAGACAGATAGGCAATCGAGTGATTTTAGTGAAGTCAAAAATGAAATACTTCAGTTGAGTGACTCTTTCATGAGTGAGTATTTATGGATATTTAACCATTTTTGAAATATCGCGGTTTTATGTTGATAAAGCGTGCGTTAGATATATACTGGGCCTCTCAGTGTTCGTCTTTTGCACTCTGTTATCTGGTACGAATTGCCAATCTATCAAACATTACTGGAATCCTAAAAATTGGTTTCAGCACTGGTACATAAATCCCACTTCAAAAACCCCGTAGATACAAGATATGTACCTATATCTACAGATATACAAAAATTTAAAGTTTCGAGATGACATTCTTAGCTAATACGTCATGCATATCTTGAAGGGACTGTTCCAAAGCATCCCTGTATTTATCACAATCAGTGTCTGGATGTTTGACGAATGCGGCAGTGGCGAAATTTATATCGTTGTCTCTGGGGTTGTAACAGGTTGCATATCCGTCCGGCACCAAAGGTCCATAACACATGAATCCGTCACATTTGCAAGCCACCTGGAATAAAATTGGCAGTTGAGAAAATAACAAATTTGTGTAAAAGAGTAATAAACCAGAGATTTTTTTAAATCGTAGATACGCGCTGCTCTGCTGTCCACATTAAGGTCTTGGACAGCACCCATGTTTGTGTGTGCGCGACACTGTACCGATTCTCTACGGCTAACGCTAACGCAGATGGAGCAGTAGCATTACGATCAGTTACAATATCAAATATGTCACGGACACTATGTGGTTTCACGCTGATAAATAGATAATTCTGTACTTATGCATGAAATGTGATTCCCTTGGATTCGATTGTTTCTTGGAAGTACCTGTTATGGGAACATTTCTGATTCACATGAAGGTATTTTTAAATGTTTATATATATTTAGCTAATTTAACTAACGTGTAACAAGGTGCACTGCTCATGTCGGGAAGGGCCTTACAAACTTTCGCCCTTGTAATGTTGCTGTTGTAGAAAATAGGATTACTCTTACCTGACTAGTTGAAATCCTCATGTGAGCGCTCTTCGTAAAGCCTGGATCAGAATATAATTTTGGTATTTCCACGCCATTTTCGATGGCAGTTAATTTTAATCCGAGTAAATGTCTATCAACGCCGAAGCCCTGAAGTGCCTGTTTCAACAATAACATACGTTGATTGTAATCAAAATTAACTAGGGATTAACAAAATGGGGTTCCAGAAATAAATACGTGATTAATCTAATTTTGTAAAAAAAAATGCGTGATCATAATATTTTTAGCTAAACATTTTATATTATGGTCAATACGGTCAAGCAACAATTTATTAGTAAAAAATATTATGGTACGGAGTACAACGGCTACGTACCTGCACTGTGTAATTTTTGTGAGAATTGATAGCACTTTTTAATGCAGAAATTTTCTCTTTCGGGCTTGTTTGAGGATTTAACATCTTTTTTGCAAACTCTATGGATTCAATTGAGCAAGACCGTATTGTTTCTGTCCGTCCTCCTACATACATTCTAGTTGCTGCAGATTCGTAATGAGCCCCAGGCACACTATGTAACCTGAAAAGAAAATAGCGACATTGGATTTACCTAAGTTATGTACCTACATTATGCGTATTTCATATTTCAATAGAATTTATTTAGAGATGTGGCACGTTGTCAATTTAATTTCTATTATCTTGAAGCTTTAATTAACCGCTTGTGTTGCATATATACAACACATGTTTCCGTGTCCCTAGCACGCGTGTCGTATTTCTATGACAAAGAACATGCACGTTTTTTCGTTATATTTCTGTAATTAACTGCATGGTACAGCTAAAACTGTTATTTAATAGAACTATTATTTACAACAATTACTTCAAATTATGTTTCATAGCTCTGAGCATTGAAAAAAAAATAAAAAAAAATAATAAGTAAGTAGTAAGTCGATTTTTAGTCGCGCGCTAGGGGCACGGCAATTGATATTTAGCCAAGCGTATACGCTCGGCGCGCCATGTCTAGTTTAGGTAATTCAACGCAAAAAATCACGCAGACTAGCGTCGCGGCCACTCACGGCTGCGTGCGTGCCTATCATACTTCACGTATAGTCACACAAACCATTTTGATCCTTTCGAGTGAAATTGGTAGAACAAAAAATATATTATTTAGTAAATAGTTAATATCGAGAAAATAGTGTAAATATATGGATGACTAAAATATGAAAGCATGAAAATAAGTTGTTAATACTTACACTCTTTTGCAAACAAATCGGGCACCTAAGAGCATTTTGGTTTTGACAATAGGGTTGTTTCCAATTTTCGAAAATCTATTTAAATAGCTTCTAAATAATTTAAAGATCACCCCTCCTATAATTTTTCGTCTTAAATCTCTTTACTTTTTATGTATTCGATTTTTTTCTATTTTTCTTAAAACATTGTCCAGAAAACGCTCGATCACGTGACTGTGACGTCAACATGTACTATGTGTTCCTTTACACTTTAATGCACATCTAAAGAGAAGTAACTAATTAGAAAGAACTCATTGATTTTTAAATTTTAATAATGTTTTCTTATAATTTAGATACAAAAACAAATATTTTAAACATTTAAATTATTTTTAAACATTGGGCACAAAAGAAAATACCTACCTGTAATGTTTTGAGTTGTGTACGCGGTAAAATAAAACTGTGCAAAGGAACGTGTTTGTTATTGAGGTTATGTTTGTGTCATCTTGGTTATTAGCAAAGAATTGAGCGACAATAAAACTATCAGCTTTCATAAATCCTTTCTCCATAGTTATTTTCTAACTTTTTTTCGCTCAAATACAAATAGAAACTGAAGAAAACAACACATCAATTCTCAGGTTATACCTGTCATAGACTGTCACTGTCAAATACTTGTCATTGTCAATGTAAAGTGACGACATCGGACTCGATTCACCGTTTTCAAGGGCGTGACGTAATAGACGATAACTTTAAAATTCATAAATTATTTAAAAATTATGTGGTCAGTTATAAATAATATAATATAGCTTATCGTGTTTCTAGTTTTGTGAACTTTCGGTGCATATACCTATTTTTAATTGTCTGAATACTAGGAAACAACCCTATTTCTGTATATTTACATACAATTTTCAACAGTACTAAATAGTCGACTGATGATTAATAGCAATGTGAAGAGTTTCTGTATTTTAACCGATTTCAAAAAAAGGAGGAGGTTTCAATAAGATTGTTTTGTGATTGTTCTCAATTCGATTGAAAGAGGCGTCTTTAAGAAATCGAGAACAATCGAAATCAAAAAGCATTTGAAATTCACAATATTTCACATTGTTAAAATATTTTTTTCAGAAAGATAGGGACCTAAATCAAAAAATGTTTTTAACTAACTTTAGGCATGGGGATTTTGTCTAATAGCAAAAAAAAATAATATGATTAGATTTGCCACTGTTTTCACATGAATTTGAGCTCCGAAATAGACGCTGAACGGGAATTTTATAAAATATCTGTTACGTTATAGGGGTTTTAAGTATTTAAACTACAAAAATTGAAATTTATGTTCAATTAACTTTATAGACAGTGAAATTACCTTGCGTTATTAAAAATTAACATAGTTATAGGATAACTAGTTAATGAGAAACAGTGGTTTGAAAAGTACCATTTTATGCCAAATGGCGCGCGGTTGACATACACCCTCTTAATAGGTTAATTTACTAATGTTACAGCACATACAAACTTTAAGATGATGAAATCTTGACTCACTACTTACGCTCTCCAAAACCAGACATCACAAATTGCACCCATATTATAATAATGAAGATTCTCACCTGTAGAAGGCTAGTTGCATAGCCATCTGGAGATAGCTGTCTGGACTTAATTTTTGAGTCTTAATGAAGTTTTTTCCGTACTTGTCGTACTGGAAACAGTTCAATTGTAAGTTTTGAACTAAGCTGAAACATTGAAATATAGACATCAATCCTTTTAATCTGCCAATCAAGTGACCTGTTGTGACCACAAAAAATGTTACAAATGATCTGACCCAGTGCAAGATGAAGGCCAAGTTGATAGATTTAACGATTAGTATTGAAAAAATATTAACTCCGCCGTTGCCGGTCCCAAGCCCGGATGAAAAAGGAGGAGAATTGGTCCTGGAGGAGAACGACCCAGCCGTAAAAGTTCAACGCCGAGCATCGGGCGGCGGTAAATAACCCGACAACTCCTCACAGGAGCGGTCTCAGTAACCTTAAGGTATTAAATCACCTTTAAAAAGATTGCCATGGAAGGACCCGGGCGCCCACCATGAAGTATTAGCCAAAGAAAATGACCCTCATGGATTCAGCTGACCTAACAAGAGCGACTTCGTTGGATGATCCGATTAACACCCGGCGCCGTTTGGTTACCGGGCCAAGCGGTGTGAAATTGGCTACCGAAGACTCTGCCAGGATGACTCACCAGGTCCTAGCAAGCAGTGATGCTACTGGTGCACTAAAGAAAATTTCAATCCGAAAACAACAACGGATTGCAACCTGGAACGTTCGTGGCATGATAGCGCCAGGCAAAGTGGAAATTATCGAGAAAGAAATAGAAGCACACTGACTCACCCTAGTGGGATTAACCGTTGGAAGTCCTCAGTGACCAATGTGAAGACTTATCCTGGTGCCGATTGTGGGTCTGACCATTGCCTGTTGGTAGCAAACTTTTCCTTACGCTTAAAAGCTGCCCGAAGGAGAGAACCCTTAAGACCAAAAACCCTTGCACTAAATGAAGTTCAATCATTCCGAGAAAACCTCAACACGTCGATGACAGACCTGCCCCCACCGTCTGATTTAAGTGTAGAGGAACAGTGGGAAGCACTGAAGAGCCACATCTGGAAGTCAGTTGAGAGGATTACCAAGAATTGCAAACCTTCACCAGGCCCAATACACACTTGGCTCACAACTACTACCTGGGAAACGATAGAAGACAGGAAGGCCTTAAAAACCTGTGGTCTCACAAGTCAAGAAGATCGTGACAAATATGCAGAGCTCAGTAAGACAATCCAAATGCAATGCGAACTTGATAAAAATAACTTCATCTCCCAGATTTGTCAAGAAATAGAGGGTCATGCGTTAAAGGTGCAAAGTTCTGATCTCTTCAAGAAGGTACAGCTGCTCACTAATTAATTCAAAGCAAAATCATGGGTGATCGAAGATGAAAATGGCGTACCGCTTCAAGATCTCGACGCAGTAACGAACCGATGGAGAGAGTACTGTTTACAACTATACAGCAATCCCAGTAACGAGCAAATTCCGGCCCAGATCGAATCCAATAGTTCATGGAACAATTTGGACCTAGAACCTTCAATAATGCGATCAGAGGTATCAGCTGCACTAGCCGCCCTTAAAGACAGGAAGGCCCCTGAACCAGATCAACTGACGGCTGAGAAACTGAAGGCAATGGATACAGCTGGAATTGACACTCTGCACAACATCTGCGATAACATCTGGCGTACTGGAGAGTGGCCCAGCGATTAGACGAGATCTGTGATTCTGCCACTTCACAAGAAGGGGTCGACAGCAAAATGTGACAATTACAGGACGCTGGCGCTTATATCTCACGCTAGCAAGGTTCTGCTTCACATAATCAAAACACTAGAATTCGCCACTTTTTGGATTGACAGATCCCACAGGAACAGGCAGGTTTCGTTAAGGGCAAGGGCACTCGTGAACAGATACTGAATATACGTCAGCTAATTGAAAAGGCTCATGAGTTTAACACACCAGTCATCCTGTGCTTTATTGACTACAGCAAAGCTTTCGACTGTGTCGTATGGTCAGCTTTATGGAAAGTGCTGAGAGAGCTGGGAGTACCTTAACATCTGGTGGCTCTCATCAAATCTCTATATCTGAGTAACGAAGGCGTCGTAAGAATCGACAGAGCCACCTCGGAGCCTTTCAAGTTTTAAAAAGGAGTCAGGCAAGGCTGTATTCTATCACCAATTTTATTCAATGCCTATGGAGAATACATAATAAGAAGAGCCTGCGAAAACTGGGAAGGAGGTGTCACCATTGGTGGCACTAAAATCACTAACCTCCGATACGCAGATGACACCACACTTCTGGCCGCGAGTGAGGCGGAAATGGTAGGAATCCTGGGCAGAATGGAACGCTTTAGTCTAGAGTTAGGCCTGAAGATCAATCACAGTAAAACCAAGGCCATGGTAGTGGATCGCAGTAAAAAATAAGGCTCACAGGTGCTCTTGGTCTTGAAATTGTTGAAGATTTCATCTATCTCGGCGCAAGCATCAGCAACACTGGACAGTGTGAGAGTGAAATCAGAAGACGCATAGGCATGGCCAAAAATGCAATGTCTCAGCTGCAAGGCGTATGGAGAGATCGTAACATATAAAAAAAAAAACAAAACTATATTAGTCACCTCCTTGGTATTCTCCATCTTCAGCTACGCCGCTGAGACATGGACCTTGAAAAAGGCAGACCGAGCCCGTATTGATGCATTCGAGATGTGGTGCTGGAGGATGTTGCAAATTCCGTGGAATTCTTTTCGCACAAATGTATCAATCCTGCGTGAGCTCAACATCAAGACGAGACTGTCGACCATTTGTGTGCGCAGGATACTTGAGTTTTTCGGACACATAGCCAGAAAGGAGGGCCACAACCTTGAACAGCTAATAGTCACTGGGAAGGTTGATGGCAAACGACCTAGGGGCCGCAGTCCAACAAGGTGGTCAGATCAGGTTCGCTCCGCTCTAGTCACCCAACTACACAGCGCTCTGCATGATCCGAAGAACAGGCATAGATGGCGGGACACCGTCAGAGAGAAGTTAATCCTAAGAGGACTTCACGACCCTCAGCATTGAGGAATACGACTCAAGGAGGAGGATTGAAAAAATATTACAATACGAGTGAATTTCTTTCACTTTAATCATCTGAAATCGAGTGATTCTGTGTTCTAGGCCTGTACATAAATTTAGGGCTGGCTGACGTGCCCGGCTTCACAGCATGGGTGTAAGTTTGTTGAATTTTCATGGTCCAGGTGCGTCCCTCGTGCCCCTGAGATCGTGGCGTCCTGCACCTTAAGGGTTAAGACTCCCCTAGTTGGGACACTAATTTTTTTTTTGTTAGATGGCTTCTTGTTTGCGATCGCATTTCGACTGTCGAGTGTGCACTTTCTTACGAATATGAATGTACCTACATAAATAACTGGATACGCGAATGTATAGAATGAGGAATGAATATTATAAGAAGTTTAGTGTACGGTAACCGAAAAGCTATGTGGGAACTGGCGACGGAAAGGAATGAGGATCATGTTGTGAGGAAGGTGATGAGCATGAATGTGGACGGATATAGGGAAAGATTTTTTGTAAACCTTACCTGTCTAAATTATTTCTGGCTTTTTCTATCATACTTTTGACCTCTGCATTCACTTTAAATTTCAACAGTGTAGGTTGTCTGGGACTCGATGAAGTCGCTTTGGATGCTTTATTTTCTTCACTAAAATATACATTAAATTGTACATTATATTCACATTACATGTGCCCTACATTTTAAATAGCGAGACAGTTACTTACATAAACTTAATAATGAAATCCGTTAAAACTGCTATAGGCTGGCCTTCCGCCGGCGAATGTTCATAGGTTAGCCCCGTTACTCCGTCAGCGCCGACTATGAACTAAAAATTCGTTCTTATTATAACAGGAACACAGAATAAAATGCAAATTCTTCGCACGGAATCGCAATGCATAAAAACCTTGAACCTTTCCTCAAAAATAGTATGTTCCAGCGAAGTATTTGATTGCGGAACTAATAGATGGACCTAGATACATTCGTATCCTATGTATGCGAATTCCTCTGAAATGGCGACGCTTTGGAAACATCGCCAAGAAAAGTGGATCAAGTGTCAGTGGCCAAGGAAACTGCACTAATTGCAACTGTTTTAATATAATAATTGATAGTTTCAAAGCCGTTGTAAGCGTAAGCGACGCACAAAACATTTTAGTGATACTAAAATGGGTAGGTATGTATGTATATATGTGTAGGTATAACCTGTACAGTTTTGTCGAACCAACGGTTTCCACCGTTGCTGGTAGAGCCGCCACCGTGTATTGTCTGTGCTCCAGCCAGGTTCCTCCGAGTATTTGCATCCTTACACTTCCACAAATCAACAGCCCCGTCTAAGCAGAGAACAACCAAACTTTTCTCTATGTCTGCTAAAGATTCTCGGTTTGTTTTATCTGAAACATGGGTAATAATCATTAATGTTAGATTTCAAATCTAATAAATTAGTTCATCCATCAAACCATTTTAACCGTTTGTTTTTTCTTAAAGTACCTAACTTAAGAATTGACAACTACGAAATAAAACCGATCGAGCTCAATGTAGGGTTCCGTAGTTTCCCGAGTATAGCCCATACCTAATAGACGGATAAACTAGATGGGTTTTGTATGTTAGGTTGCTTGTAGGTTGTAGTTTTGGATTGCGTGAACCGATTTTAATAATTCTTTTTTAGGTTTCCGTGCGTAGGGTAAGATTTTATTTAGATATTTACAGAACTAGTATATACAGAAAAATTCAACTCTCTTTATCACGGTTCATGAGATACAGCCTGGTGACAGACGGACGGACGGACGGACAGAGAAGCGAAAACAACAGAGCGAACCCTAAAAATTGAGTTTGAGTTTGAATACAGATATCTTTTCGAGAACGTGTATTGAATTTTAAAGGGTTCTCAAAAATATTTTCAAGATATATATTTTTTTTTGCCGTCAAAAACTGTATAGATTTCGCAAAAAAATTGTTTGAGGCACGCCAATTTGGGTGCTGATACCCTTTAACGTACAATGGGACATATTGATATAGGGACAGAAAAGGCGGCTTTATTTTGTACTAGGTACCTATGGTAAGTCGTGGTGGCCTAGTGGGTAAAGAACCAACTTCTCGAGTATGAGGGTATGGGTTCGATTCCAGGTCAGGCAAGTTAGCAATGCAACTTTTCTAAGTTTGTATGTACTTTCTAAGCATATCTTGGACACCAATGGCTGATAAAAAGGTGAAGGAAAACATCTTGAGGAAACCTGGACTATATAGTCTGAAATCACCAACCCGCATTGAGCAAGCGTGGTGATTAATGCTCAATCCTTTTGCGTGTGAGAGGAAGCCTGAGCCCAGCAGTGGGACTATAAAAAAAGGCTGTAACAGGTACCTATGAAGTGATTTAAACTAAGTTAAAAAAATATTGTAAATACGGTTAAATTACCACCAAAAATAGGTACGTATTTGTTTTTTCTGGTAGGGGCACCTCGTGTTTGGTCTTAATAAGAACTTTTCTCAAAAGTGAGTAGTTAAAAGTGAGTTTTCTCAAAAGAAAAAGACGAAATACAGTTTTAAGATATTCATTTCGGCTTAGTCTTATTTTGGCTATTCGTTCGTATTGATGATAAATATAGAAAAAGTAACCACAGTTAGGAATTCGCGTCAGTAAGGAGAAAGATCTGATACCCTGAAAGATTCCCGCCCCGACTGACTGCACCCTTAGCTGGTCCGCGTGGCGCCTACTAAGATCCGGACCAGATTGACCCCTCCCCCCCTAAAGCTAGCACTGGACGTACCTACCTACAAAAACCAACCGAGTCAATAGGGTTACCTTCAGCAAGGAGTTGGTATGCTCGTGCCCATGAATCGCGATTTTCAGATGTCAGTATTCCAATGCCCTCATTAGTTGGTGTCTTAGAAAGATCAATCACTTTTTTCAATTGTTGGACAATTTGGTTTTCATTCAGTATCAAATTGTCTTCTCCCGTGAGGTCTACATGAAAGATCTGAAATAGAATAATGTAAGTAGGTAACGTCATCTAACAAAATAAATGATGAACATCAATTTCAGGATTACAAACAACAATATGTTTAAACAATACATGGTATGATTAAGGCTCGAGTTCACTGGGTCTTTCTTTTGGTGAAAAAGCACTCGCAATCACCGCTATGGATGCAGCGTGAGGGGGAAATGTTTTTGGGTTTAATAATTTATTTTTTTATTGTATTTACAAGTGTAGGTACCTACAAGCACCCAATGCAAGCGAGCAATGAATAAGATGAAAATTATACATATAATAATGGTGGTCAGGTAAGATGACCTTTTTTAAATATTAAGAATTATTATATGTATAGACTAGACATTTAACTAAAACCAAAATCAATAAGATCAAATTATATGTAATAATATTTGTCCACGGCCAGTTTCGGCCACGGCGCGCATCTCTGGCTGATCTTTTAATATGAGAACAGCCTCCGCGGCAGGAACATGAAGCCACATTAGATGCTGCAGGCCTTAGATCTATAAACCTTTACAGCAGTATTATTTTAAATAGTGTACGTGGCCATATATTATTATTTTTGAGATGTTGAAAGCTAGTGAAAACAGGTCTTTCCGACAAGGTCAACTTCATTAATGAAACCGTGCTCACGGTATCGAATTATATTCTGTACTCTTAAGTAACAAAGTTGTAAGTATTTTAGATATATTCATATCACAGACTAACGATACTTATGGTATTACAGTTAGTTGCAAAACGAACTCATACCAAAAATGTAAAAAGATGATGACGCAATGCATTTTTTACTGGAAATTGATAACAATACGATATTGATAGCTGATTTTTCTAATTAACTTAGACACCGGATTTTAAACCCTTCGATATTATGTACTTCGCCATAACAAACTTTCGATATTCCGTACTTCGATGTAGCGTACATTCTAAGTCACGTGTATCGATCTTGTGTACTTTATGGTTTTAGGTTACAATACATCGACATTTTGGACTTCGAGATTCCGTGATACAGTCAACTTTTAGTCTTTGTGAAACTTCCTATCCTGTTTAAAAAAAGGAGGAGGTATCATCATAATTCTGGTCTGGGTGAACCGATTTAGATGTTTTTTTTTAATTCGAAAGCTGGTGGTTATCGTTTAGTCCCATAAAATTGGGAAACGTTGATGATGAACCTACGTATTTTTGTGTTGGTAAGGTCTTTTCACAATTATGGGTTGCGACTACCACTGCACATTGTGCACTGTGGGTATTATAAATATAATAATATTGGATTCAAAAACTGAAAAGCATAAAATAAAAAAAGCTTTTTATTTTGTATGTGATTGTTTGTTTCCTAAATAAAATAAAATTGATGAGTAAAAATAACTGAAAAACCTTACGTGGTTGTTATGGATAACTGTAACGTGCTTGCTGTTGGTGTTAAAAGACAGCTTGTCTCGTTTCTCGTGCGGTATTCTACATGTTCCAAATATTTTCTTATATTGTGCCATATCCAATGGACTTTTTCCCATCATGTCAACCGGAATGTGGTCGCTAAAAATAAAAACAAAATAAATAGACATTCCGGTACTTAATCCTTGAAAGTATTTTACGTTTCTCATTAAATTAATTTGTATTCGCCGCGACCGGTTTTAATCTGTTCTGTCTTATTCTGTAATATTTCAAAACTTGATGGCGGTTCGAAACTACACCATTTGTTTAAGTATACCTAAAATTTGTTTCTGCGCAGCGTTTAAGCAGCAAGTTTATTTTAAAGCTTGTAACTGCCTTCAAATGTATGTGAAGTTTCATTAGCATCCTGTAAGTATTTAACAAGTTATGACGATATTCAGTTCTTCACGAGCACGGTCTTGATGCGCGCAACAATAACTTCGCAACCGAAGAAAGAACGAATACAAAATATGGCACAACATTTACTTTATCTAGACAACTAATTTTATAGGTAATATTTATTTAAATATTCCCATTAGAAAGAAAAAGGTCTGGCTGGCGTAACGTTACGCCAGCAGGAAATGTTTTTGTGAAATAATTAAAAAACTATAAGCGCAACAAATTTATAAATGTGCGCAACAATTACAGAAGCCGCAAAACGAATCTATACTAATATTATAAAGCTAAAGAGTTTGTTTGTTTGTTTGTTTGAACGCGCTAATCTCAGGAACTACTGGTCCGATTTGAAAAATTCTTTCAGTGTTAGATAGCCCATTTATCGAGGAAGGCTATAGGCTACTTTTTATCCCGGTACGGGAAGTAGTTCCCACGGGATGCGGGTGAAACCGCTGGCAGAAGCTAGTTATCTACCTCTATAAGATTCAAATGACCATTGTCGACAACATCTGGCCTGGGTAACGGACACTCCTCAACCCAGTTACACGGGCAACCCAAACCCAATATCCCTTGGTAAGTTTGGTGTCAGACTAACTGCCTTCTGACCACCTGTAACGACGTACCAGTTTAACTCCGAAACAGTCATTGGTGTCCAAGATATACCTACTTTGAAAGTGTTTACAAAAATTTTTGAAAACTTACATTGCCTGACCTGGAATTGAACCCATACTCATACTTAAACACAATGCTCTGTGCCAATGGTACCTAATGGTGGTTCGGATAATCGCACTTCGCTGCGCAGATATAATTTTCAAGTACATAAGTATTAGGAGCGGGTGCCGGAAGCACAGTGCAATCTCTCGCGCAATATATAAAAATGTTTTTTAACTTACTCATCTATGAGAGACTTGTACTCCAAAGCAGCCAGTAATGTTTTGGCAGCATAATGTAATTGATCGTCCTGTGTTTCAAACTTCCTAAAAGGAAAAACTAGACCAGGACTAGAATACACAACAACGGGATCACGGTATTCCAAATAAGCAGTGTTTAACCACCAATCCTCCAGCCAGTTTAGATGTTCCTGGGATCTCTTTTCTAATAAAACCTGTAAAATAAAGGAATACCTAATAATACAAGCTGTTGATTTGCATCCGTGCCATAGTCAAGGACGTAATTATACTAATGATTCTCAACCCAAATCAACAAAAAAATTGGTACAAAAATTTTTGATTTTAATTTTTTTTCGGAAATCCGTCAATGTCATCTAGCCGTATTTAAACTTGGCGCGTGTGTTACTGGCCTTTAAACCGTGCTGCGCCCTCACACAAACGCAAACACAAAGCATACGCAACGATTATTCATAAAATTGGATTACTTCTGAAATACTATGACATAACAATGACAAAAAAAGCAGTGCATATTAGCTATTTCCCGTCTACTGTAATTCCAATCGATTATTTACGTATTTTAAGTTCTCCTCCTGAAGTATGGCACAAATGCAAATCAACACCTTGTATTTAACTGGGTAAAACATGGCAAAGTGATCTTTCAAAAATCGTTTTTTTTTTTATCTTTTGAGGTGTGGATTAAGAACTGTGGATACTTAAAAATCCTAATCCTCTTTTAAGGTACATTTGAATGCCAGCTGCCGACTGCAAATACTGACCGCAGCTGCACGTGCAGTCGGCAGTAGCGGCATTTGCATTTTTTGCAATATGGTGACTGGAAGCATATGGGCAATAATGGGCATACTTTTTCATAAGCATACATTTAGCAGCAGGATTTCGACTGCTTTAAACGTTGATAAGAATGAATTTTAACGAACGTATTTAATGCACCATACAATTTAAATATGTGTAACAAAACCCCCCCCACCCGGCCTAAGTATTTTTTTTTACTGCAGCTTCCCTACCTCATTACCACCCTTCGCCACTGCTAGTACCTACTGTATTTCATTTATTTTCTATATTTATTAATCTTCTAGAATATTTTGCCAACTATTATGCAGATTAAAACCCTTTACATAAACACAACTTTTGTGCTGTAAGTATTTTGACAGAGTCTCCGTGCATTTTGTTTGACTGCCAAACATCTAAACATGCTGCCCTACTGGTTCCGCTGTCCGTGGAGGCAGGCGACTGCAGCCAGCTGCACTTGCAGTCGGCGCCAACCGCACGTGCTGTTGCCGCTGTGATCCAAAACTGTTTCATGTAAATACATACAAACCAGTAAGTAGTGCAGCTGCGGCCGATTTAATGCTGTCGCGACATGTGCGATCGGCAGTTGCAGTCGGCAGCTAACATTCAAAACGTACCTTTACGCCTTAGGCAGCCCGCCCGTGTCAGATTTTGTAGGACAGATAATCAGGCCGACTTTTGGTAAAACTATCTAAGATTTTCTGACCGACTTTTTGTAGGACGTATGCGTTGCACTATTGCTATAAGTGTGTTCTATTTTTCTCCTATAATAAAATTGGTCACCGATTATCGGAAGTGCCCTCTTCTTCTTTTCAGCCTTAAGAAATGTGCAGTCGTACACCAAGGAAGACATTATACTCACTTGTAATTGTTGTCCTGACCCCCTCTCAAAATCTTTAACGAGCGAGGATGTCCTTGCAAATTCTTCATCGTTTAGAAAGGGTCTAACAGTGAGTAAATACTTCGCCAACGTATCGGAGAGTTTGGGTACTGGTAATCTTGGCAACTTCTGAACATTGCCATTCGATTTAGCAGCGGTATAATTGCAAGACAATTTAATAGATGCGACATATGGCTCCAATATATAACCTTTATGTCCACACTGAAAAATTACAACATTGTTAAATCATTTTATTTACCTACATAATATATAGTTGTATACCTAATGAATGTAAAATAAGAATCATAATTTTGTGAATGGAAACAACCTCGGAGTAAGAAAATTTTTCATGGTAGCAACGCTTTAGTTCCGGTCTAATCTTACATGCCTTTTTTTTTTTTTCCGACGTCAAAAATCATCAAATGATCCCTCCCGCTGTGGGTTAGCAGCGGTGAGGGAGTGTCAGACTCTTACTGACTAAAAACCGTCGTGTTCCGTCATAGGCCTTTTATGTACCAGGGCCGCGGTATCTCTTTCGAACAACCCGCAGCTAATCTTACATGCCTTTGATTTTTCTGTCATTTTGTAACTGTAATGGACTGTTACTCCCAGACTATTGATTATTTTTTCAGTAATTAATTTTGAGTGTAACCTTGTCTAAAATTCTTAGTCAACGAATATAAAGTCGCGTTGTTAAATATTGATTTAAACTAAAAAGTAATTCCAACAGAACTTGGCTTCTATGATATCTCGATACTTTTTACGATGGAAAGATTGCATAGAGACACTTGACATTTTTTATAAGTTATGTTTTTGGTGAGCAAATAACTGAGCTGTAAAAATAGACTGAAACTAAATTACCGTCAAAAGACATTGGTGTTAAATTTTGTAACACATTCATATTTTATTATTATTAAATTTTTATCTCCTCAAAAGGATCAGGATTTTTTATATAGTTAAAAGGTCTCTAAAAACTGAATTAATAAACTATCCGTCACTTGTGAATTGTTTCATGTGGGGAACACATTTACATTTTGCGTACAGCTGAAAAAGTGTTTATATTAGTTTTTTAGCAGATTTTCATGGATAACCCTTAGTAAATTGAAATATATAATATAACTACACATAACACTTAAAATTAAGTTATCTACTAAAGAAAACAAAATAAAAAACAAATTAAAATTCTATTCTCCTGCCCAATTATTTTTGGGGTCGACGCAATATGTTTTCTCCTTCTAAACTCGCCTATACATCACATGTTTTCTATACATGGTGCAAAAGTAGAGATGTAAAGTGACCGTCACGTTATATGTGACCGAGCATATTGGACATTTATCCAATTTGACCGGTCACTTATTGTCATTTATTGTCAGCAACGTCAGAATCGTTTTTTTTGTTTAAAAATAGAATTTATTAGAAATAAACGTTTTTTCTTTCTTTATTTTATAAAACTACGGAAGTTTTAGAATCATCAAAGCTAACCAAATGTCATTCATCGATCTTTGAGATAAGATTTCGCCCGGCGAGAGATGTCGTGCGGTGTTCCGCAGGGGTCGGTTCTGGGGCGGCTCTTGTGGAACATCGGCTACGATTAGGTGCTGCGCGCCGACCTCCCTAGCGGCGTCAGCGTGGTCTGCTACGCTGACGACACGCTTGTTCTGGCACAAGGGAGGTCGCACCAGGAGGCGGGCGATATAATGACGCGCGGGGTTGCGACGATCATCGAGAGGATCTAGCTGCTGGGCCTGGAGGTGACCTTGCACAAATCCGAGGCCATGTGCTTTCATGGGCTTCGGAACGCGCCACCTTCAGGCTCCCAAGTCACGGTGGGGGGTGGGGGTTCCCATCGGCGTCGAGAGGGCGATGAAGTACCTAGGACTCGTCCTCGACAGCCGACAACTTCGTTGAGCATTTCCGACGTTTGGGCCCCAAACTGGAGAAGGCGAAGGAAGGTGCTGCCTTCAAACGGCTCCTGCCCAATCTGGGAGGCCCAAAGGCTCCCTGCCGTAAACTCTACGCGGGGGTCATGCGGTCCATGGCCCTTTACGGGGCCCCGGTATGGGCACGTTCGGTACGGCCGCGGGCTGTACACTACCTGAACGTGCCCCAAAAGGTGATAGCTAGTAGGCTAATCCGGGGGTACGATCTCCCGCGAAGCAGCTGGCCTACTTGCTGGACTGCCACCGTGGGATCTGGAGGCGAGAGTCTTCTTGCGCCTGTACGACTGGCGCGAGGAGACACTGCGCCGGGGGGAAACTCCGCTGCCGCGGCAAGTTGTCGCGCAGCGGGCGGAGCTCTGGCGCGATCTCATGGTGGCCTGGAGGGAGCGACTGTCGCAACCCAGTGCAGGGCACGCCACCATCGTGGCGGTAAGTCCCCTCTTTGAGGAGTGGCTCGGGAGGAGTCATGGCGCCCTCACGTACCGCATGACGCAGGTCCTCACCGGACACGGTTGTTTCGGGAGGTACCTGCACCGAATCGGTCGTGAGGAGGCGCGCGGGTGTCACTACTGTGCGGACAGCCCCGAGGACACGGTGGACCACACAGTCCAGGTGTGCCCCGCATGGGAAGGGCACACCGTCGAGGCTTTAGGCGGCGGCGACCTCTCGCGTCCGGCCCTGATCCAGGCCATGGTCCGGGGCGAGAGGGAATGGGATGCCGTCGCCTCCTTCTGCGAAGCAATCATGCTCGAGAAGGAGGAGGCGGAACGCCAGAGAGTTCGAACCTCTCATCCCAGCCGCCGTGCTGGACCAGGTAGACACCACGGGCGCCGGGTGTCGCGAGATGACTCCCGGCCACCGTAGGTGTGGGTCTATGGGCGGTGAGTTCGGGTGGCTCATCGTCCCTCTGTCTACTTAGACGACAGACCCGTGTCGACGGCGCGCGTTGCTCCACGCGCTCCTCAAAGAGATGTCAGCAACCCCAGAGGTGCCCAGTTGGGCCAAGGCCTGCCGGGGCTGCGGGTTGTTCGAAAGAGTTACCGCGGCTCTGGTACATAAAAGGCCTACGACGGAACACGACGGGTTTTAGTCAGTAAGAGTCTGACACTCCCTCACCGCTGCTAACCCACAGCGGGAGGGGTCATTTGATGATTTTTAACGTCGATAAAAAAAAAAAAAAGATTTCGCCGACACTCTATGATTAATGATTTGTCAGTATACATCAATAAAAATAAATACGTACTTGGGAGTCTATCTTTTTAAAAGGTTATCTATGCACTATGTTGGTTTAGAAAGGCAATAGGTATTATTTCACATGTTTTTAATTTGCTTGAGACGAAAATAATAACTGTACCAAGTAAAAAATACTTATTTAATATACCTGACCAGTCTGACAATAAATGTCCAATGTGACCGGTCATTTAATATTAATTGACGGTCACTTATCGTATGTGACCGTCAGTTTACAACACTATGCAAAAGGTTTAGGCAAATATTTTACAGTCGGACGACAGCCTGACACCAACCCTCTTTGGGAACGCTGTAATGATGCCCGACACCGAGCTTCAGATGCGAATATTATGTATTATACGTTTAATTCCCTTGATAAGGTTAAGGAGGTCATATTCAAATCCGGGACAGTCACACAAAAATAAACTAAAATTAAGCATAAAAAAAAATCATCCGCATCGCGCATGGGAGCGAGAATCGTACCCAGACTCTATCGAGAAAAATCTGCAATCAGGGATCGGTTTCCTCCGGTACCTATAATTACCCATTTCCTTGTAAATATACAGCAGTATATACCTAGTCATTAATGCTTACTGAAGTCTATCCAGTTATAAACAGTGGATTTTAAAGGCATTTCATGAAAGTAATAAAGTATTCAGAAAGAAACGACTTCAGAAACGATACACTTACGCAAACGAATTAGTCCCCAGGCCGGCGAACAAATTTTTTTTTGATACATATATATTTAAGACTTTGTGAGTGCCTTCCTTACGATGAGTCCGACAAACTTTTCGAATGCGCAAATTTTGGTGCCGCTGCGTTTTTTAATGCTTGACTCCTGGAATTGTCGATATGAAGTCACTGACTCTTCGTACATACAAGTTTCATTTTTTGAGATTCGTTTAATAAAGTTAACTAGAAAATGGTGGTCAACTTGTCCGATAACGATCGTGCTGCGTTTGGAGTGTCCACCATCCTGAAAATGTCGGTATGACGTCACTACGACTCTTCGTACATACAAGTTTCATTTTTTGAGATTTGTTTAATAAAGTTAACTAGAAAGTGAAGTGGCAGTGGGCTGGCCATATTAGCCGAAGAACCGATAACCGTTGGGGTAAACGAGTTCTAGAGTGGAGACCACGCCTCGGCAAACGTAGTGTAGGACGTCCTCAGGCACGGTGGAGTGATGACTTGCGCAAGACGGCTGGCAGGAGCTGGATGCGAGAAGCCGAAAATAGATCTCAGTGGCGTGCACTTGGAGAGGCCTATGTCCAGCAGTGGACTGCGATAGGCTGATGATGATGATGATGATGATGATGATGATGAACTAGAAAATTGTGGTAAGCTTGTCCGACAAAGATTATGCTGCATATGGAGAGTCCACCGTCCGGAAAATGTAGATATGACGTCACTGTGGCTCTTCGTACATACAAGTTTCATCTTTTGAAATATGTTTAATAAAGTTACTTTCTATATTGTGGTAAGCTTGTCCGACAAAGATCATGCTGCATATGGAGTGTCCACCGTCCGGAAAATATAGATATATTTTAAGATTTGGTATAAAGTACTGACAATTGGTGTGAAGTATGTTAATAGGAAATGTTGCATTTAGAAAGTCGTTTCGAATGATATATGTATCATTACTACAGGAGGGATTTATTAACTTGAAAACACCTATCGATAAAATAATCTTATATAAGCTCTAGCTTCTGAAATACTAACAATTCTCCGAAGTTTTTTTAATATGAAATGTTGCATTTAAAAACCTCTTTTGAATTATGTATAACTCATTACTAAAGATGGGATTTATTTAATTGAAAACATCTATCAATAATTATAAATAACCTCTAGCTTCTAAACTACTAACAATTTGTCGGAAGTATGTTAACACGAAATGTTTCATTTGGAAAGGTTTTTCAAATAATATATAATTTGTTACTAAAGAAGTAATGGATTAGCTTGACAGAACCTACCGATAATATAATATTAGAAAAGCTCTAGCTTTTAAAGTACTAACAATTTGTCGGAGTTATGCTAATACAACCTTCCGCTTAAAAAGATCTTTTGATTGAAATATGGCTCATAACTTCATGTGAGATGTTATTCCTTAACACAATGTAAAGTATCAATAATATGCCTTAGGTCAGTCATGTCTTCCAAAATACTAAGAATCGGTAAGTGGTATGTTAAGACGGAATATAGCGCTTAAAAAGATCTTTCGATTGACATATGGTTCAAATACCTAGAGGTGGGGCATTATTCCCTAACATAGTAAAACCTATCGATAATACGCCTTATTTGGGCTATATCTTCTAAAATACTAAGAATTGATAAGTGGTATGTTGAGACAAAATGTTGCGCTTAAAAAGACCTTTTGATTGATATATAGTCCATTAATAGATGTGGGATATTATTCCTTAACATAATATAAACTATCAACAATACGTCTTAGTCAGGCTACTTTTTCTAAAATAGTAAGAATTTGTAAGTAGTATGCCAATTTAATATAGTGTGAGTTTGACGCGGACCCTACCAAAAGCATTAGACAGATAGCTTCAATGCTTGGCCTAAGCATATGGAAAGTGTGGTCTGTTCTCCGGGCAGATGGTAGGCATGCTTTTCACTACACTCCAGTGCAAGGTAAGATTTTAAGCTATTTATGTACTGCATCTGATACGATTTTGTGGAATGTAGTAAATTATGAGACAGTTCAATTGGTCGTTCTAAATGGAACGACCAATTGACCTTGATTTCGTTACTTTCTTTATTAGTTGTTTTTCCTCATGTTGTTTTTAGCGCATTCAATTCTAATTTCAAATTAAATTTGAATAAACTATTCCTATTCGGCCGCATTCACGTAACAATCAGGCGGCTATCGCTTACAGGATTCGGATTTCGAATTCGGTTTGCGCAGGTGGTCAGCGTAGGTAAACTTGCCAGCGCTTATCCTTTTCAGAACAATGGAAAGTCGCATGCCCTTTTGTGAATGTGGTCTATTACGTCTTTATGGCTAAGCCATAAAGTCAATTAGGTACTTATTTAAAAATTGAAGATAATTTAATTTAGATAATTGTAGAGTTTGAACTCTATATACTGAATCTTTTATTCAGTATTGAAATCAATTCTTAGACGTGTTTTGTTTGTTCTAGGTCTCGATGACAGTGATTTTGGGAGACGTGTGCAATTTTGTCGCCATTTGCTGCATACCGATGTGGACGACGGAAACTTTTTTAAAAGTATTCTGTGGACGGACGAGTCCAAATTTGACAAAGAAGGGATTGTCAATTACCATAATTTTCACCATTGGGCACTTAAAATCAGACGTAGATGCCGCGCCTGTATCGTTAATGAAGGGCGTCAATTTGAACATTTGTGATTTATTATTTAAAATTATTTCATTGTTTCATTAACGCACCTAACTGGTACAGCATAATTTCAATTTCAAAAAAAAAACTAAATATTGCCTGTTTTACCCATTTTTAATAAAAATTACACTTTAAAGTTAAGAAAGTGGTGAAACAAGAAGAAAGAAAAAAAATTATTTAAAAATATCCAGTGGGCCAGGGCCAAATAAATTAGGGCTGAGTAAGTAGCAGATGACCCCACCTATCCACCATTTTCGTATGTTCAACGTTCTGCCAAACACCCTGTATACTATTTACTAAAATAAATTCGGCTGTTCATCATCCTCCGAGCCTTTTCCCAAACTATGTTGGGGTCGGCTTCCAGTCTAACCGGATTCAGCTGAGTACCAGTGCTTTACAAGAAGCGACTGCCTATCTAACCTCCTCAACCCAGTTACCTGGGCAACCTGATACCCCTTGGTCTAATCAGGTTGCCTGGTGTCAGACTTACTGGCTTCTGACTACCCGTAACGACTGCCAAGGATGTTCAATGACAGCCGGGACCTACAGTTTAACGTGCCATCCGAAACACAGTCATTGGTGTCTAAGATATACTTAGAAAGTACATACAAACTTAGAAAAGTTGCATTGGTACTTGCCTGACCTGGAATCGAACCCGCGCCCTCATACTCGAGAGGTTGGTTCTTTGCCCACTAGGCCACCACGACTTAAAATAAATTCGGCTGTTATAATTAATATATACAATATAATAAATTAGGCTGTATCAAGGCATGAGGAACAGCAACGGGTACTGGGACAATGATGATGTAGGTATATTATAATTATGTTCAAACACAAGCAGCGAAGTCGAGGGCAAAAGCTAGTGATGTAATTATGATTATGTAATATTGAATACCTATCTTTAAATACTAGAAAATAAGGAGGAAACTTTGTCTTCTTCTAAATTCATTCATTTCATTTCTCCAAATTTTTTTCTTTGTTTTTTTGTACTCTAAACGCTCTTAAACTACTGAACCGATGATGAAAAATTCTTTCAATGTTGGGTAGCAACGCTGCCCCGAGTAACATACGGCTATAATTTGTCCGGGTACGAGAAGTTGTAATAAGTACCTAACACAACACTTAAGCAAGAGCTTAATGGAGTCCACTCGGGACAAAAACTTCGGTCAAAGAATATGTATTTTGAGTACGATTCCCGCTGACAGCGATGCGGTTGAATTTTTTTATGCTTTTTTATTTGTGAATAGTAAAAAATGATATGTAAATACAATATTGAGACCTTAATTAAGAACATAAAAGAAACACAATGAAAACACCACGAATACTTACAACTCTATTAATACTGCGCAACATGGTATTTTTATCCTGAAAGAATAATTCGTTACTTAAACAGAATAAGGGTGCGTGCACATAGACAGTCCGTTTTACAGGTCCGTTTTTAAACATACACTTACATGCAAAAATATCGACCCACCCACATATTGTTTCCTCCAGACAGCGATACATAATATTCATTCATCAAAAGTTACAATACCTAATTGTTTGGCAATGACCCTCAAACTAGGCTACAGCCTGTGTCTTGAGGGTCCGAGTTGCGACAGTCAGGTATTGACGAACATTAAACATATGTAAATATAAGAGAAAATTAAGAAAAGTGTATGGATGTGCGTGTGTTTGTGTGTGTGTGTGTGTGTGTGTGTGCGTGTATGTGTGTGTGCGTGTATGTGAGTGCATGAGTGAGTGGGTGTGTGTATGTGTAATTGTGAATGTGCATGGGGGTAGGGCATGCAATTCCGGTAAAATAAAAATTACCGGTAAAAATTCGGTAATTAAAATATTTTTACCGGTAAAACGGTAATTTTTGTATTTTTTTTTTAATGTGATATTATATCAATAAGATTGGTTAGTCCAAAAGCGTGGTAAACATTTTTTGGGACGTGGGCCGTAAAAAAAAACATGTCAGTACCATCCGAACGCGATGTCGTCGACAAAATGCAAGAGAAACGGCTGCGATGGTTCGGCCATGTAAAAAGGAGACCACCTGAATACATCGCCAATGTTGTGTACTCAATCTCAATATACCCGGTCAAAGGCGCAGAGGCATTCCGAAACGGTGGTGGTTGAGTGTCGTAATGAATGACATGAAAATCTACGAACTCGAAGAGGGAGATGTCCTGGATAGAGCGAAGTGGAAGAAGAAGATACGGAAAGCGGACCCCGTCACAAGACGGGATAAACGCTAAGAATTACCGTGAAAAAAAAAAAAAAAACATTTTTTTCATTGAAGTGAAAGCACTTTTTTATGGTAAATCGTGGGCATTTTATGGACCAGGGTCACGGTAACTCTTTCGAACAATCCCGCAGCCCCGGCAGGTTTTGGCCCTGCGCGTGGAACAACTCGGGCCGGCGACACGGGTCTGTTGTCTATGCAGACGGAGGAACGATGAGCCACCCGAACTCACCGTCCACAGACCGACGCCTACGGTGGCCGGGAGTCGTCTCTCGACACTCGGCGCCCGTGGTGTCTTAGGTCCACTACAGCGGTTGGGATGAGAGGTGCGAACTCGCAGGCGCTCCACCGTCTCCTTCTCGAGCTGACTGGGAGAGACTGAGAATGACTGTTTCGCAGAAGGAGGCGACGGCTTCCCATTCCCTCTCGCTTCGGACCATGGCTTGAATCAGGGCCGGACGCGAGAGGTCGTCGCTGCCTATTGGCTCGACGACGACACCGCGGTACCCATCCCAGGCAGTGCACACCTAGACTGTGTGCTCCACCGTGTCCTCAGAGCTGTCCGCATGGTGGTGAAGTAAAAGCCCTTGCTCAATAAGGTCATAGAGTAAGTAAAATAAGCATAAGCTACATTTTTACCTAATAGGAACTGACAGCTATGAGGAAATTCAGATTAACCGAATGAATAAAATTTGTTTAGATATTATAAATTAAGATGAGAATGAAGATTTGTATCTAACTTAGAGATAGTTAAGGAGCCACATAAGTTTACTTTCCTAAAAACAGCAACTTTAACACTCTTACAATATGTAATGTATGCAATATTACACTATGTTCAGGCTACATAATGAAGATTTGACGTTAAATGAACAATTGCTATATATTATCACAAAAACGTAAAAACCGGTAAATTACCGGTTACATATTATTTTTACCGGTAAATCAAAAATCGCGAAAATGGGCGGTTTTACCGGTAAAACCGAAACCGGTAAACCGGTATTGCATGCCCTACATGGGGGTGTTTGTGAGTGTGGTGGAAATGGAGCTTGTACGGGCGAATCTGCTTTCTGGTTTTATTACTTTGATATAATTATTTCTGTTTCGTCATAAGTTAGTGTTAGAAGCCAGTTTTAAATATGTTTTATATATTACTTATTTAAAAATTTACATGAAGCAAACAAAAACTTATAATGTCATTTGAAGGTATGTTTCATAAACTTCATTTTTTTATACCTTATGCTTCAATAAACGGCATATTGTTGATGATATTGACTCGTTTATTCGGACACCCTCATTTCAGATTTTTGCAACGCAATCTCAGTCATATTGAATTGTGTCAAAAGCTATTTAATTTATTATTTATTTAGTAATGGGTTATTGTAGTGATTCAGTGACCATGTCTTTAGTTTTACTGTTTTTTCATACCCCCATCTCCGAAAAAAAACCGGCCAAGTTCGAGTCGGACCCGCGCACGAAGGGTTCCGTACCATTATTTATGAAACGGACAAAAAATTATTGAATTATTTTGTTTATATTTTTTTGTATTAAATCAATTTAAACAATTAAAATGTTGAAAAAGTGTAGCGTTTATACTTGTTAAAGTGAATCCTATGGTGGTTGCAATATATCGTTCCACAGGTTAGCTAATAATAACATTTTCGTAAATCAAACAACTAGGGTGCCCATGAATTCTTGTAATGAGACAAAATATGGGTGATGGATTCTAAAACTGTTGTACTATTGTTATAGCTTCCCAAAAAATGAAGAAAGGCTAATAAATGGTTCAGCAGTCTATATGTGAAGCAAAACTACAAAAAAATCAGTCTTCACTTCGAATCTTACTGTTTTTATACTGCTAATTCCCGCTAATTATTAAAAGCTTATATTAGTATCTTAAGGTAACAAACTGCGTAAGTTAAAACTTCAATACCAATCTGTGTTTAATAATCTTAGCAAATTCGGATTTGTCTCACATAGCTTAATCTCATAGACACCCTATTAGAAAGGGACAGACAGCCTCCGTACTAACTGTTTCACTCGGCTCGTGTTTTGGGTATAAGTGTGCAGTCCTGTTTACTATATTATGTCTATGATCTCAGCATGCTGGCCAGTGTTCGTAACTACACAAATCCACGCCATATTGTATTGGAGTGCCACGGTGAAACCATGACATGTGATGTTCTGGAGCCAGTGCAGTACAGAATGTTGCAAACAAGTATATGTATGAATATAAAACTCTGACCAGTATAAAACCTCACACTCTCTGTGACAGGTTGTAAAGTTGTTGAAACACATGCCCAGCCCTAAATGTCATGTCTCAGTTGCATGGAAAGAGTTAACAAACTGATGTCATATTCCGCTAATGGTTTGTCTAGTCTAGTGTAATTCAAAATCCAAACCCGATTAAAAAGTAAAATTACTACGATAAAAGATAGATTTTTGGCAGGTCCAAAACCGTAGCCCCAGATTAAAAAGTAAATGTTAAAATAAATATGAATAAGGTGCATTTTGGAAGGAAGCTGCTGTCAGCAAATGTAGTAACTTCATGAAAGCCGTCTCCGCTGCATGTGCTGTCTGTCACCCTGAGTTATCGGCCAATGCTGATTACATAAATACAACACTTCTTGTAAGCAGTGTTGGAGACAGCAGCTACCCTATAAATGTAACTTAAGCAGATGAATTAACTGTTTATATATACACAAAAATATGAATTAACTGGATATAAACAGCTACAACTAGTTTTAACCTGTTAGTATGGTAGTTATGATAAAATCATATGAATTTGACTGTAGTAAATACTGAATTTTCAACAACATATTGCTGATATTTTAATACCTAATCACATATAAGTATTTATCATCAGGTTTAATTAGTAATTAGGTAATAATAAGTTTCACATTAAATGTATGTATATTTAAGCCAACCATTAGTCTAAGTAAATTAAAAATTATGTATAAGTACCTACTAATATTATAAAGAGGATTTTTTTTGTTTGTTTATAATGGATTAACTCAAAAACTACTGGACCGTTTAAAAACAATCTTTCACTGTTAGAAATTCATATTTTCTGTGAATAAAATAGAATATATTCTATGCTGGTGCGAGCAGTAGTTCCCATAGGACGCGACTGAAACCGCGGGAAAACGGCTAATTTTATATTTATAATAAAAATAAATGTCAAAGGACCAAATTAGGACTATTTATATCAATATTTCTTAGTACTTATTATGTTTATAATATTTCGTATGAATAAACAGTTTATAAGCAGTTACATTTCTACAAAATAAAAATTCAAATAGAAACAATACCCAATAGCCCAAACCCTGACCCCGAAACTTAAGTTTAAAAATTATAAAAAAAACCTTCATATGTAAAAAACTACGTTTAAAATACTTTTCGATCTTATGACCAATATCTGTACGTAATACAATAAATAAACTTACTTCACAATCCTCCTGATATCGAGATTCCTGTACTTTGACACTCTTGAACATCTGTCTACGTAACTGTATACTATCTAACTATAAGTGCAAAGTACTGACCAGACTGACAACAAACAATGCAAAGAGACTAGTGCCTACGTGGTAATCCGAAAGGAAATGTTAATATTAGGATTATGGCACAGACAACTGTATAGTATATTATGTAGAATAATATGGGTCTGGCTGACCGGTTTTTGTGCAACTGCAGCCACTGTGTGTATCGAACTACAGGCGTGATAGCAACAGATAGGACAGTTATGTATACTTTAGTACTCTTTGGTTAAATTGAACGGGATTAGTTCCACTTTGTCAGTTCCGGCGTTGCGATCGCGTAGCAAAATCGTGCAACGTTACAGCTCTCAATTTAACATGTTATCGATATATATCAAGGATTTGATGTTGTACCTTTATCGATTTGCCCTTGAACAGAGAAGACATATTTTTTCAAATTATTAGGCAAAAAAAAATAAGCGAGATAAATAATCATTATTTATTCGAGTCAGTAAAATGCATAGATGTAATATACTAAACAAGATTGCGCTCTCTCAAAATATGTATTTACGAAAATGAACTCTATTCCATAGCAATAAGGTACTAAATTGGTTGCATAATACACACAGGCAAATCCGAGCCGAGAGGGATAGTTAGAACGGAGGCCGTGTGTCTCGTTCTAACACCTTGCCAGCATAAAAAAATGTTATGATCAACAGTTTTGTCTTCCCAAAAAAACAATTGAATCACTTATATTTTTGTCTTATTTTAACAATGTAAGTCAACAAATTAATAACAATCGCATTAATTTATTCGTATTTATTCTTAAAACATAAACAACATAAATTTTTTTTATTTTCTAGCGGTAGCCCTGAACCATGGAATTAATAAGTACTACGTACACGTACACGTAGTACTTATTAATTCCATGCCCTGAACATTCTTGGCGCGTAATCAGCATTTAAAAATTTGTATTTTTTTGTATTAAATCAATTTAAACTATTAAAATGGTGCAAAAGAGTTGCGCTGATATATTTTTTCATGGATAGAGAATGACCCTTGCTATCATATATTCACGCCATACACCTAACATATTCGTACAATTGAAGAAAAAAAAAAATAACGTGATTCGCTCCATACAAAAAAATCTATTTTTTTGATTTTATTTCAGACAAACGAAACGATCAACTTTAGAAGAAATTTCACGAGAGTAAAAGTTGTCTGGAATATCATGAAGAATCACATAAAAAAATATCGAATCGATATTGGAACTTTGTTGCCTATGTCCACTCATTACAAGCTTTTATTTAACTTGCAATGTATGTATGTAACTATGTGTGTTCGGGTGGAATTTTACAACTCAATTTTAAGGCGCTTGCCCTCAACCGATTGAGCTGAAATTTTGCATACATATTAAGTTTGGATGACAATGCATGTTCAGCTATGTGACGCCATCCTAAATCCAACATGGCTAAA
Organism: Helicoverpa assulta; assembly: GCA_963856015.1. Classification (NCBI taxonomy): domain Eukaryota; kingdom Metazoa; phylum Arthropoda; class Insecta; order Lepidoptera; family Noctuidae; genus Helicoverpa; species Helicoverpa assulta. Next base: position 7,015,799 of record CAWLCW010000008.1, read on the forward strand.
TATACAAGATGGCGGACTAGTTATTTTTAAGGTACCTATACAATATGGGTATCAAATGAAAGGGATTGACAAGTAGAACACATTGCACTTTACGAAATAAAAATCCAAGATGGCCGCCGCTACAAAATGGTGAATAACCTATTTTTTTCAATCCCATCCATATGGGTATCCAATGACAGGGCTTGACAAGTAGAATAAAGTGCACTTTACCAAATCAAAATCTAAGTTGACCGCTGCTACAGAATTTAGACTTAGGAACGTACCAGGTGAAAACTAAAAAGTATAAAATAAATTGAGGTAAAAAAGTCTTTAAAAACAAGCTTTTATTTAAATGCCCTAAAAAGAAAAGAAAAACTTTTACTGTAACTTTACTGTCAACTTATAACGACATTTCAAATTTAACATATTTGACACAATTTATATGTTTTAAAAGCTTGTCGCAATTTTACTAAGAAAGTAAATACGAGTACATACTTAAATCTCGCGACAAGCTTTTAAAACGCATAAATTGTGTCAAATATGTTAAATTTGAAATGTCGTTATAAGTTGACAGTAAAGTTACAGTAAAAGTTTATTTTTTTCTTTTTAGGACATTTAAGTAAAAGCTTGTTTTTAAAGACTTTTTTACCTCAATTTATTTTCAATATGGATCCACTGTGCGCCGTGTTGTTATAGACGTATCTATAGTTATATAAATATGGGCGAAATATGAAACAAACTATGCAACATAGTTCTGTCTCACTCTTTCTAAGCAGATAAGTGTATTTGAAAACAGGGATAACAATATTTCAGTGGTTGCGTAAAATGGTAACATTTACTTTTGATATTCTCCTGTTTGTAGGTGCGTGCCATGTCCGTAGGGCTGCCATCCGTCCGGGTTTCCCCGGATTTGTCCTCGTTTGGAGGCCGTCCGGGGGCCGTCCGGGCGGGGTTTCAAGAAGTGTCCGGGGAAAACCCGGACACTTTTCATGAAAGGAAGCACCTCACTGAATTTAAGTATATGTTAATAGTAAATGGATTACAAATTAGGTATTATTTTGTTTACAAAAAATCGTACTCGTTCGGGGAAAAATGTGATTTACGCCAAATGTCCGGGTTTTTTTTTATGTTTGTCCGGGTTTGGCGAAATTCGAGATGGCAGCCCTACATGTCCGCCATCTTAAGCGCCAGATTTCAGGTAGTTGTGCTGTCAAATCGGTGTTCTCAGTGATTTATTTTTGCGTTTTTATAGAAAACTACTTGAGTTTACCTTTAAGACTTTATTATTTCAATAGTGAAATAGTCAACGAATATGCCTATGTGTTATATCGTGAAGTGTGGTGCTAGGAAGCACCAAAATCAAGCTGGATTGTCTTTACACGTGTTAGGAACCTATTTTTGCTAGAAACTACATAAAATAATTCACATTGGATAAAAAATATGTTACGGGAACATGAATTGATGGTGAAAGTACTTATATTTTGGTTTATTTCTGTATAAAAAGCTTTGATAAAAAGCTATATTTAGAAATAAATGTTGTTTACAATAACATGTCATATTGGCATAGTGCTGTACAGTTGTCATAATAGTATCCATATAATATCTACTTAATAAGTCTGCTTTTACAAATTTTAACAACAGAAGTTACTGTCCCTAAGACACTGAGCCCTTAGAGTTGTGTATTATCTATACTAATATAATAAAGCTGAAGAGTTTGTTTCTTTGTTTGTTTGAACGCGCTAATCTCAGGAACTACTGGTCCGATTCGAAAAATTCTTTCAGTGTTAGATAGCCCATTTATCGAGGAAGGCTATAGGCTACTTTTTATCCGGGTTCGTGCAGAGATTCCCACGGGATGCGGGTGAAACCGCTGGCAGAAGCTAGTTTTAAATAAAACGTCTTTGTTCTTTAGTTAAATACTAGCTTTTCCTCGCGGTTTTACTTGAGTTTCGAATATATGTGTATATTTTTAGGGAATAGTTTATGTTTTTATGTATCCTTGATTTTACAGATAAAAAGTTTTAAAATGCCGTTAGAAACATTTTGATTAAAAAGGCGTATTATGAAATTCTGGATTTTATTGACATATTTTATTGAAAATAGTATGTTTTTTCTTTTTATCTTCACATGATGCTTCTACGGCGACCACGGGCACGGGAGTGCATCTGCACAGACGAGCGAATCGAAGCGCAAGTTGCAATATTTGCTTCAGAACTTTGTTACCGAATATTATTTCTCGAATTTTATATTTTTTCTTTGCACTAAAATTGTTTTGTACAATCGATTAATACAAAATTAGCTCCATTTGCATTATATAACTTTCTCATGAATATCTTGTAAATTAATGTAAATAATTGTTTTTCTTTTTTTTTAAGAGAGTATCCATGGCGTTTCTTGCGGATTCTTCTTCATAAGACCGAATCTTTGGCTCCCTGCAACTAGTCTGACGTTTCGAAAGAACTTTCATAGGGCTATTTATTTATTTATTTTATTTTTTCTTTATTTCAGGCAACTAGGGCCCATAAAAATACAAATACATATATATCATTCATAACAATACTTATAAACTAATACATAAAATTATCCATATCAATATATACAAAATATTACATATATTTGAAATAATAAATAATTACTTTGACTTTGTGATTTTCTTTAAAAAAAAAGGTATCACCCTACCGAAAATATGACTCCTCCCATTTGGTTGATTTTATGGTATTGGTATCAGTGAAGTTAATGTGGTGTGCGTTCGCGCAGCGGAATGTTGTTAAATTTAAAGATTTTAATTATGCTGACAATTAGTGTAAGACTTTCTATAATTGTGTATGGTAAATAAAAATTTGTGTATGCAGCCATTGTGGAGAAATTCACCAAAAACAGATTCCGCTGGGCGAACGTTGTCCTGGCGGAACTTTTTTAATCCATAGACTTTAGAAGAAAAGAGATGTGTCCAAAAATTTGTGTGTATTTGTGTATAATTATTTATGTATGAATGAAATCAGTGCATGCATAAACTTCGGAGAAATTCAAGTTTCCGCTACGCGAACGTTTGGTCATTAGCTAGTTTTCATATAAAGCGCTAACATAGAGAGCTGTAGATTTTTACATACGTTGTTTTGAATTTGTTTATATTTGTTTAAAAAACAGATTTAGAAAAAGTCGTAGGGTTTAAAAGACAAAAATATAAACGTAAAATACACTTATTAGGTCTTAGTTCTTAAAGTATGCAGTTTGGGGTCTAGATTTTCACGTTTAAACAAACCTTGTAAGTGTCTGCAACATGTTGCCAAGTATCGATGATGTTCCGTTAGTAATTAAAAAGTTATAGGATAATTTACCATGAATAGATCACTGTTTACAAAGCAGTCGAATATCACGAAATTCTAAAGGAATTGCATGGTAAAATATATGCCAATAATTTGTTTAATCATTCAACTATTCACTTGCAAAATTTCATGTCATTAAATTCAGTAATTAAAGAAAGACAATTATAATACTGACGAAGCATCGAAAACCTACATAATCCGACCAAGTTCGGATAGCTATAAAAAAGCGGCCGTGCCATTATCTTAGAAACGTTCTTAACTTGGAAGGTTAGTATTCATTATTATGGTACAGTTGCGTACACATTGTTTGATCCACTAAAGTTGCAAAGTGGAACGCTCGTGCATGCCTAGTCCATTAGTTAAATAGTCTAATAAGCTACAATATGATAAATATTTACCTAAACAGTAGGTAGTACCTACTTACATGTGGTCATTATTTCATTTCCCTAAGGGGTCTATAGTTAGAATCCTGATCCGTGAAATCTTCAATAGAAATTAGCCGTATGAATATTGTCTTAAATTAATAATATATCTAGATTATATCTCAAGTCTCAAGCGCATACTTAAATAAAGTACCTACGTATTAGTAGGTACCTACTTTCTGTCATAGTCAAATACATTAAAAAAGTAGGTGTAGAAAACCTATAAATTATATCGAAACAACAATTGTGTTATCACCTGAACCAATTCAATACCGGTATTATAATGTAAATTTTGGGATGTTACCCAAATATATAGCACGGCCGCTTTTTTATAGCTATCCGAATTTGGTCGGATTATGTAGGTTTTCGATGCTTCGTCAGAATTATAATTGTCTTTCTTTAATTACTGAATTTAATGACATGAAATTTTGCAAATGAATAGTTGAATGATTAAACTAATTATTGGCATACATTTTACCATGCAATTCCTTTAGAATTTCGTGATATTCGACTGCTTTGTAAACAGTGATCTATTCATGGTAAATTATCCTATAACTTTTTAATTACTAACGGAACATCATTGATACTTGGCAACATGTTGCAGACACTTACAAGGTTTGTGTAAACGTGAAAATCTAGACCCCAAACTGCATACTTTAAGAACTAAGACCTAATAAGTGTATTTTACGTTTATATTTTTATCTTTTAAACCCTACGACTTTTTCTAAATCTGTTTTTTAAACAAATATAAACAAATTCAAAACAACGTATGTAAAAATCTACAGCTCTCTATGTAAGCGCTTTATATGAAAACTAGCTAATGACCAAACGTTCGCGTAGCGGAAACTTGAATTTCTCCGAAGTTTATGCATGCACTGATTTCATTCATACATAAATAATTATACACAAATACACACTAATTTTTGGACACATCTCTTTTCTTCTAAAGTCTATGGATTAAAAAAAGTTCCGCCAGGACAAAACGTTCGCCCAGCGGAATCTGTTTTTGGTGAATTTCTTCACAATGGCTGCATACACAAATTTTTATTTACCATACACAATTATAGAAAGTCTTACACTAATTATCTGCATAATTAAAATCTTTAAATTCAACAACATTCCGCTGCGCGAACGCACACGTTAATGTGATAGTTAGTTCTATGACTAACAAATTAATTATACTCGGTTATTTTTATGCACCCAGTAAGACTCGTACGTACTCCTAACTAGAATATGATATCGATACTTGTTGAATCCGGTAGCGATACAACCCTAGCAATGGCAGCCATTTTAAGCGCCACTGTGGACTGTAGGTATGCACGTTTTTTTCGTAGGTATTTCCAGTCCATATAGTTTTAAGATAATGACCTACATAAGTCGATGCACCTACTACATTATATAGTGAGCTTTAAATTTTGCCAAGTTGAAAAAAACATTAGCCCAAGCCTTTTGAGCCGAGACCCAAGAAATTCTGATTTCGACATTGTTTTCAAAATCTCTCGGGACATTCGGATAATAATTTGACTGACTTCTTTTCTCCTTTTATTAATCCCTATTCCCTATTTTCTATTTTTAAATTGTTGATTACAGGTACCTTCCGTTATACGACCTGAAAATTTTATAACGTTAACGTTGTATTCGCTGTGTGCGCGATGACAGCGCCCCTAGTGGCCACAACTATTTAGGACTTGTCATCTATCAAATCATGTCAACTAGATGTTATGATATCTTTGTGATATTGATTTTCGACTAGTTTTTCAACGAAATTGAAAAAAACAAATAAAAAAGGACTGTAATTTTGGAACGCTTATTATTATTATTATAGTGCACTAGGTTAAATTTCTTACTTTTTTCTCTTCACAGCAGCTATCCATTTTTGTCTTTGCTGTAATGTCCACTTTGATGTTGGAAACGAATAAAACTTGCACGAACTGTTTTTCCATTGTTTTTACAATTTACGACACAGCATGTACTATGACCCATATCGCAAATGTTTACGTTTTTACTTAAAATTATAAAGGAAGTTATGAAAATAAAGCAATTTGACACTTGACAGCCCAGAATTAATTCACATTTCTGCCACATCGTGCGCTTCGATCGATTTGCCGGCCCCCACCACCCACTTTGCACATAGCGATACCAAGATCAACGCCATCTAGGCATCAGCTAGGAAAAGAATAAAAAATAAAAATAAAAAGATGAGAAGATCCCTAATATTGTGAGGTCCCATGCCTCTGTTCTGAGTCATGCATGCTGACTGAGGGCTGGGAAAATCACTTGCCCGAATCCACCCGTCAACCCATCCTTCCAGAGACAGTGGGATGAATCGCTCTGCAGAGTTATACGGAATAATTTGATTAAGACGTCAATATCTTCTGCAGAGCGAGCGCGCCTTCTGGCTGTGGGCGAATGGGAGTCGGATCTATGGCACTTCCATCGTCAAACCTTTGCTTGCATTTGGGTGCTCCGTGCTGCTCTTCTCACATAACTCACTATCTAAAAAATTGCGCGCTCGTTCCGCTCGCGCTTTCATATGATTTCCTACGCGTGTGCGTTCGCGCAGCGGAATGTTGTTGAATTTAAAGATTTTAATTATGCAGATAATTACAATCAAACCATTACAATGGTTTTGTGGGGCTTAGCACATAAGATAAGGCTACATTTGTGATATATAATAAATAAAAAAAAAAATAAAAAAATTAGTGTAACCAATAAATCGCTTCTGCGCAGGTGAAGGTCAGGGCTCAATATCCGTGCCGATAACTATATACATAATATTATCAACATTAAATTATCTGTATCCACCCTTGCTGGGTGTATGGTATGTCTTTTTAAATTGAAGCGGGGCTGTAGTTCAAGTGCGGCTTACCCAAAAAAATTGGTGTTGTGGCTCAGTTTCGCCCATCTAGTACAGCCTTTGGGTATCAATGAAAAGTCATCTTCGTAAAAATTGGTTTAATTTGCTTACTAGTTTTTTAGAGAGGAATGTTCCCATTCAAATAATACTAACAGACATACAAAGGAAAGCATAATTGAGAGAAAAATGTACACTGTTATTATATAGTAACGTAATACAGTAATAATCATCCTAGGTAAATCAGAAATGAATGTTCCTGCCTAGTTGGTAAAAGATCTTATAATTATTATGTTCTAAAATGTTACTTTGGAATGAAACTACATTAAATGCAAACACAAGGGTCCTCGAACAAGTATTTATACATGTACTGATAGTATGGTATACAAAAAAAACATATTTAACAATATAGCAAAATTCATTACACATCGGAATTTACTTGAATACAATAGCTGAAAATTATTTTCTCTTACTTAGTAGGAGTTTTTTAATCAATCATAATATATACCACTTTTAAAAGCATGACATGTCACATTATGATAGCAATGGCATCCCAAATAAAGAGTACCACTTTAAAATTCAGTTTTTCATCATCAATGATGACACTTATTTTCTTTACAAATTGATGATATGATGTAATGGACAATTAAACATCATCTAATGTAGGTAGCCAGAATGCCATGTTAGTGCAGGCAGACGCAAGCATCATGAATTTAGGGTTGAATTGTACACATTGTATTGGGGCTGGATGATCACCATTCAAGACACACACTTTATAGCCTGTATCAGCATTCCAAACATGAACTCTTCCATCCGTCGAGCCACTAAAAATATATTGTGAATCTGGACTAAATGATGCTTCTATAGGTATGCCTTTATTGTTAAGATGACCGGTAAAAGTCTGCAATGGTGTGCCATGATATGCATCTACTAATCTTATGATGGACCCGTTTGTACTGATCAACATTGTTTTTCCATCACGGGAAAATTTTAATCCAGTCCAGTCACATTCCTTTTCCTGATTAAGTTTAAAAGTGACAAACGGACCTTTGTCAAATGACCTTAAATCATATAATTTTATACTTTCTGAATTGACTCCAGCTGCAAATATAAGTCCTTCTGGATCGTAAGCTGCTACAGGTCTTCCTGACAAGTGCATTAACCCTTGACAATTAGGAGAACGCAAGTCCCATAAGCGCAGTGTTTTGTCTAATGATCCAGACAAAAAAGTGTCTTCAACTGGTGACAAACATAGTGTCACTACTTTTTTTGTATGTCCAGGAAAATACCTTATATATTTGTTATCGTGAAGTGATAAATATCTAATAGTGTCGTCAACTTTCGTCGAACTGTGGATTGCAGTGTTCTTGGCATGTGTGAAATGAATTAGATCAACACCATACTTTTTACTGTTTACTGTTATCATCTGTGTGCCTTTTTCACAGTCATATATAACGATTTGATCATCTTCGCTGCAAGATATCAATGTTTCACCGCTTGGCGAAAAGTCTATACTGTTTATCTTGTCTGTGTTTTCTCGAAACACTTTAGCCACTTTAAAACTTCGAACGACTGGGTCTACTAATTTCATCATTTGTGATAGTTTCGGATAAAAATTTGCGCCCAAAAGTATTCCTGTGAATTATCAACACAACACCTTATTCAAAAATGTAATTTGTATTATGGATCCATGAATGAACCGCACAGATTTGTAACAAATTCTTCTTTCGGCAGACTACTTCGCGTACTCATTCCATGGTAAAGAACCTAAAAGGCTCAATATTTTGTAATAAGACTCTACTATTCTCAAGTGGAAAATAAAGCGGACTATCAGCTAATGAATGCCGGCCACCATCTTTAATTGAAATAAATGGGAGGAACTATGGAACTAACTTCCTTTTTTTTTTTTAATTTATTCTTGGCCATAGATACACAGTCTTTCAGCCGGGAACTAACTTCCTTTAGTTTTAGTGATACCAGTAAAAAAAATACTGCCAACTACAAAAATCCATACATGTGCGACTTTCCAAACTCTTTCCCAAAGAGGCACATCCAAATAATGTGAAAAATTTAACGAAAGCCACATCCAATGAGCGGAGGGACTATTCGATTGTTATCTATATGATGTAAAATGTTCCACTTCATAAAAATTACTAAACATAATATTAATAAATTATAAGAAAAATAGCTAAAAGAAAAGCTTTATTTAAATGCTCTAATAAGAAGATGCTTTTACTATCATATTCATTGTATATAATGAGGAGATTATAAGTTGATAGCAAAATTAAGCAAAAAAATATTTTCTTCTTTTTAGACCGCTCAAATAAAAGCTTTATTTTTTTAAGTTTTATTTGCTTTTAATTGATGAACGAATACTCATATTGTAACCCATACGTGGAATTAGTAAGTAACGTACGTAATTCCATGAACCCATATTGTAAAAGTGCATTAGAAAAACAACTACTCCGCCATCTTGGATGGTCCGCCATATTGGATTTAGAACGACATCATATAGCATATCGTCACCTAAACTTAAGGTGCATACATTTCAGCTCAATCGGTTGACTTGTACTTGAAAATTTAGTTCAAAGAATCCATCGTACCATACATACACACAAAGTAAGTTAAATAAAAGCTTTTAATTTTAAAAGGCATTCTTAATGCGACTACTTTCTTCAAATGTATTATTAACTAGGTGTTCCACGCGGTTTCACAAGCGTCCCTAGGGATTTACTTCTTGTATTTTATGCTATTTATTACATATAGTACATGGTGAGCAGTTACGTCGGCACTCGTTGTTTGGTGTACTCACGGAGTAGGGCAAGATAAGCGGAAACGCCATAATGCAGGTAGGTCAGGCACCTTCTTCTAGGTCAAATTCGTACCGGCGGCATGACTAAAATGATAAATTACGAGTGATTCTACGAGGCGTTTGGGTTCTTTGGGACATCTGTCAATGATTTTTGGTATTACAAAAAATAGTCGCGTCCAAAGAAGGCGCATAAGGGTGAAAACAGTAACGTTCCTCGTCCCCCGCTCACCCGCATTTTGGCGCGCTTCTTTCCTAGGAGATTTTCCGTTATGGCATCTCCGCTAGTCATTTTGTTCTCCATGGGTGTACTCATGTAAGTTATGCTGCCTGCCCTGATACGCTTGAATTACTTTCATCGTTCTTTTTTTTTCTTTGGAATGTTGTTTTTAAGTGCTTTTAGACATTTATTTTATACAATGTACACACTATATACATATACAAACGTAAACTACTTATCTTTATACAAAAATAAAAATAAAATACTATACTTTCATCGTTATATTGTGATTTGTACCATTGATTTGTTTGTATATACTCAGGTGATTTATGCTCTCCTGGTACTTTACTTTTTCAGTTCGGTCGCATTCTGTTAGCTGGTTTTTGATGAATCACCCGTGTCCGGGCAAACTTCTTTCCGTACCCGGATAACTTAGCTCATGCGTAGAGAGTGTAGCTCGTAACAGTGAAAGAATCATTCAAATCGGTTCAGTAGTTCCGGAGCCTATTCGCGTCAAACATACAAATAATCAATAAAATCTTTATATTAGCATCGATAGATAATTAAAATATGTGTAACCATGTAGATTTACTCGGATTTGAATTCATCTGTAGGTAAGCCCTAGTATGCCTGCATTTATGGTGGTAGAGAGGCGCGCGCGGCTGCAAGTCTTGAAAAATTTTGGACATTATTTGTATGATACACGGGGTACACAGATGTTACATTGGTTATATGTTCTGCATGTTTCACACCGTAGCATCGGCATACAAATATAAATAAAAAAGGTAATAAATAATGTATTTAACAATGTAGGTAAAATACTAGCGAAAGCATTTGTGTCACCTTTGTGTCGCTTCTGCGATTTTAAAATCTATGAGGATGACAACTTGTCACAATATGTCGACAGGTAATGTATGCTAACTTTGTATGGACGTTATTGTCTATCGTTAGAATATGTGCGAATGAAGCATATCAAGTGGACTTGATCGTCACTGGGACCCATTAGGTTTTTCGTGTCAGGGTTTTTTTTTTATATAGCAACACTAAAGCACAGCGCACATTGTCATGTCATGTAAAAAAACTCATTTTGGAAACAAAATGGACGGTGTTTAAATGGCGTTTCTCGTGTTTGTTAGTGATGTGAGATATTATGCTTAATTGGGCATACAGTCTTGATATACGGAAGTCAAATAATAAAAACCATCTAAACCGTTATATAATTCTGCAAACCGTGACCATTTTTCATTGATAATTATATGGACCTACATTTTTGGAGTATGGTATCCATTTTGTGAACAACTTGTTGTGTGGCATTTAAAGTAAGTGAGTACAATACTTTGAGTTAATTTATTTGCTGGATACATCAATAGAGTTTATTATTTTTATAATTCATTGAATTTTAGAGGTATATTGTCGTATTTTGATAAAAATACTATCAACGTGTAATAGTCATTTATTAATTTTGCCAATGTTCTGCAGTATCGAAGTGTTGGTTTAATCAAGAGTCCGGACTGATTAAATACCGTATACACACACACAGTGTTATCTAAACTGATACGACCCATAGCTGTTGTTTATATTGATGGACTGGTTGCTGGTGTCTATAAGAAAACTTATTTTCTTATTTCAAATTTCATTCATAGCTTCATTTGTGGACTTTCATCATTAACATTAACAATAGAAAGTTATTACATACTATGTACTTATTTTTATTCATTCAACTGTATACTTATCTTTACATAAAAAATGTGATAGGGTTTAGTACCTATGTCTGTTTTAATAATATGTACATCACACATCTTCATAACTAAGTATTCCCAGGGTCTGACATGTTTTTATTTTAATTGTTCATTTATTTCATTAAAAATATGGTATTAAATGTGATGAAAAAAAAAATTGGCAGGTGATATTCTTGTAGTTTCTGATTCTTCCTAAAGAAGTTTAAGACTATGCACAGCAGCCCTTTAAATTAAATCTATTCCTGCACAAATAGGTACCTCAGAAATCAATAGACATGGTAACCTAAATATTCTCTTAGAATCCCATAATATAATTTTGTATTGAAAGTTACTAATTGATTAGTTTAGTGAAACTGATTTTATATAATTCATTTTTCTTTTGAGCAATCTAAGTTTGGATTTTCTCTAGCAACTCATCACTTTCTACATTGTATGGAGATTGCTGTATAACTGAACGGGAGAAGTTGTACTGCTATATGTTAATAGTGAAGTCATAAGCGTATAGCTTTTCCCCTTGGTTATGCAAGCCAACACCATCACCAGAAGTCATTGGGGAAGAGAAATCTGGAAGAATATGTATAATATGAAGATATAAATTGTGTGTAAATAGTTGATAATATGTATGAGTTTATGTGGATTTATATATAAGTATGAAGTTAGGTAAATTTTTTCTGTAAGTTTTAGTAGCAATTATGCACCATGTCCAATGCAAATCCGGTCTGAATCAATCAAAAAAGGGACAGCTAAAATAAACTACTGCTAAAATAATGATTCAAATTATTGTATTTACATTGATTTCTGCTGCCTTTTCATACAAAGAAGTAACATGAATTTATCCCTAGTGAAGTGCATTAAATGAAGTATAGATACTTAATAATTATAAGAAAGTTCACACTTGATAGTCAAAGCAAAAACAAACAAGAAATGAAATTGCACCAGTGTTGACAAGCCAGGTTTGTCATCCCTAGATTTGTCAATGGGCCCAAGGGAAGACATTTCTGAGGATGAATAAAATTCAATAACTTTACTTATTTTGTGATAGTTTTCAATACTAGTTAATTTCCTATAGAATTAATTTTTTATTCAAAAATATCAATCCTACGTATTATTCTTACATAAACCTAGCCCAACACATTAATTTTTACCCACGACGGAACGGAGCAGGTATATGCGTTTAGGGTGAGAGATGTGCGTTTGTGTGTGCGTTTGTGCAAAGTAATGTTCTAAACTAATGATCTGATTTTGATGCGGTTTTCAATAAAGGGTTTGTGTTCGATGAGTTCATGTTCTTAGATAGGTGTCATGGCTGTAACTCACTAGGGGGCGCCACAATATTAGTCCAAACAGCAATGTTCCCACCTACCTTCTAAGCTAATGATCCGATTTTGATGCGGTTTTCAATAACGTTTTTGTGTTCAATGAGTTCATGTTCTTAGATAGGTGTCATGGCTGTAACTCACTAGGGGGCGCCACAATATTAGTGCAAAAGAGCAAAGTAATGTTCCCACCTACCTTCTAAACTAATGATCCGATTTTGATGCGGTTTTCAATAACGGTTTTGTGTTCGATGAGTTCATGTTCTTAGATAGGTGTCATAGCTATTAATCACTAGGGGGCGCCACAATATTAGTGCCAAACAATGTTACAATATGATCAAAACGTCCGATTAAAATTCTGTTTTCATCAGCAATGTGTACGTGCTTAATGCATGTTCTCAAATAACAAAAATTACGCCTGTAACTCACTAGAGGGCGCTACAATATCGGTGCAAAATAATATTGCAATAACATATTATATAGACTATAATTCGTATATGTTCTCTAAAAAGTCTGAAATAAAATTAAGCAAAATTAAAAATTTTGAAAAAACCCCCGACGGTAAAAATCTTATTGAAAAATAATAAAATAACTCAAAACCCCCGACTTAACCCAATTATATAGGAATAACCGCCGGGGGCTGCCTTTTCTATATGAAATTTCAACAATTAATTGAGTGTATTTTATGTCATTGTTAAACATCTACAATTCTTCAATAATTGTATTCACGACACTAGAATCCTTTAGCTGGTTTAATGGCAGCTCCCGACGGATATTCCTATATAATTGGGTTAAGTCGGGGGTTTTGAGTTATTTTATTATTTTTCAATAAGATTTTTACCGTCGGGGGTTTTCTCAAAATTTTTAATTTTTTCTATGCAATATGTGGAATTGGAATTGAACTTACTGTACTATCAAGAAAGATATATACTTACCTACATTTAAATCAACCAAATAGTATTAGAGGCACTGCAAAAAGCAATAAACAAAAATAATGGATTAAAAAAAAACAGCCAGCCAACATTTGGACTTTTTAGAAAGCTCTTGTAATGAACATTTACTGTGCACTCATAAAAGTGTCTTTTTCTTATGATTTTGATACTATTAATTTTTTTTATTACATTAAGTTACATGGGGAGTGGTCCACAATTTTTTTGTTTTCACATGTGATATGCAAGTGCACATTGGAATTTTGGAACTTCGGACATCCAATGAATGGGTTAAAATTTTGTAAAGAAAAAAAATATTTTATAAAGTTTTTTCCTGATTTTATAACTAATTGCGAGATTTATAGCTACTTTTTCCATGTATGAAATCAGTGTAAGTACATAAACAACTTTACCTGACTCCCAAACTTTGGTTTTAAAGGCCATTTGAAATTTTATTAATATAGATGGTCATCATTTCAGCCTCCGCCATTAATGATGTCCACTACTGGACAAAGGCCTCCCGCTGAGTTTGGTTCTTTGCTTGGTCTTTAATACCCCCCATCCACTGCTTCCCGGCTGCGTAGGCGAGATCGCCGCCCATATAGTGGGGGCCTACCCACACTTCATCTGTCGGATTGTGGTCGCCATTCGAGAACTTTTTGCCCCATCGGCCATCTATTCTGCTAGCTATGTACCCCACTTCAGCTTTGCAATTCTTCTTTGGTTTTCTTTTACAGACCCCTCCTCATTATTATTTTTCGACCTTGTAGAGAAACTCATAGCATAGCCCTCTCTATTACTCTCTGAGGGACTGAAAACCTTATAAAGCATCAGCAATCACATTTCTGCGCCATTAGTCATCACTGGCAACACACATTGGTCATAGATTTTCGTCTTTGGACACTGCAGTATTGAGGATGAGAAGATTTTGAACCAACCTCTAGTATGAGTGTGTGGATTCGATTCCAGGTCAGGCAAGTACCAATGGAACTTTTCTCTGTTTGCATGTAGTTAAGTATATCTTGGGCCCCAAAGTGGTTTCGAAGGGCCCGTTAAACTGTTTTTCCCGATTGTCATTTAACATCCTTTGCAGTCGCGGTCGTTACGGTTAGTGAGAAGCTAGACACCAGTCTTACCAAGGTGTATTGGGTTGCCCTGTTGACTGGTTTGAGGTGGTCAGATAGTCGCGCCTTGTAAAACACTGGTCAGCTGCAGACTGGAAGCCGATCCCAACATAGTTAGGAAAAAGTTCTGGAGATGATGACATATTTTATTACCCTGAACAGATTCAGTCAAATAAAAAGAATTATTAAAATTGGTTCACGCAATCCAAAATTACTACCGAAAACCCAACCTTATGCTACAAACCTTTCGGAATCCGAATTTTTCGGGAGGCTGGAAGTCAACAGTTTGAAGATATGGCTCAGCTATGACATAGGTCTGAAAATATTGGTATAAAGTTGACCCACACAATTTTGTTGTTACTGAATATAACGTTCGCCTTCCATTATAAAACTCGGAAGTTCTTTCGTTGCGGTGTGAAACTAATTCTAATAATTCACAAAATAATCTGTAGTTATTGAAACTGTCTTGGATATGAATTAAATTGTCTAACTAGCGTCTGCCCGCGACACGTGGTCCGCGTTAAACTCGAATTTACTGAACAAAAGCGAACATAACTACACTTACTTACTATATTAGGCGAAAAGGGAGTGTGTCTATAGTTTACATGTTCACGCTCTAACTGCTGAACCGATTCTGATAAATCTTGGCAGTAATATAGCTATTAGAACGTATAGGAAGGCACTTTGGATTTTTTTGAAGTTCTAAAGAGAAGCAACTGTAATATCAATTTACGATTTTGACTAACTAACAAAGTTGGTAACTAACATAGCCTTGATACCTACACAGCCATCTTCGATGAATGCACCAGCACTAAGAGATTTTTTGCTAGGTATTTCCAGAGATTGGCGCAAAACAAATTTAACTATTAATAATATAGCGCATTTTAGCTTTTAATTCAAAGGTTATTAAAAAAAAAAGTAAAAATATCATGATTCTCCCTCGCATTGTCCTTAAAAAATTAATCACAACGCCATCTATGGATATGGAGTTGAACTGTTAAGAGTAATTCATTAGTTCTGTATGATGGAATTGCTAGTAGGTAATTGACTTGCGTGTGTTGTGATAATTTCAAATTGTATAATTAATATGAAAATATAACTATGCATGGTCGATGGTTTTAAATTAATAGAATATCCTAGGATAGTTAGGAAAAAAAATCGTGTCATGCAAAGTATTGCTTATACTATGTTTTGTCATGACGCACTTTCCTTGTTTGGAGGCAAAGTGCGCCTGGTCAGACTGTTTCGAAATTTCATGTTAAAAATTATTAATTTGCTGGCAGATTCAAAACACGTTCAAAACCTCACAGATCCCTATACTACCAGGGCAAGCGTCATTCGTCAACTCAAACATGAGTACTATTGCATCAAAGTCAACTACGCAAAAAGGTCACTATTCAACAGAAGCTGTGAAAGATCTGTAGAAATGCACTCTTTTTATGCAAGAAAAGTCTCTTCTTGCATTTCACGTAGGTGCCCGACCTAAGCGAAATTTGAGTTTTAAGGACCTAATGTATGTTTCAAAAGGGTTTAAAGGTTTTAAAGACTATTATGTTACTAGCATCAATAGGGTTAGTCAAGCATGTGTAAGACTGTAGCAGCGCGAAGTAGCCCAAAGTACACCGACATTTCTCGGGAAATCGGGTTATTGGTTCGTGACAGAGATGGGTTTTCGGTGGTAATTTTGAATTGCGTGAACTAATTTTAATTATTATTTGAAGGCATGTGAGGTCGGCAGCCAGCACTCAAAACGTACCTTGTAGCAAACATAAAACTGCGAATAATTGAATGTCTTAGGCTCATACAAAGGGAGGTTTTCTTTTTGAGAACTAAAATAAAAAAAAAAGTTCCCAAGAAAGTGAGAGATTGCGTTGTACTACTACGCTAGTGAGCTTTTGTCAAGTTAAAAAAAAATCTTTATAAATTGTTTTCAAAGTCTCTCGGGAGATTCAGATAATAATGACTGATTTTCTCCTTTTATTCCATTTATATTCCCTATTTTTTAAATTGTTGATGACAGAAACGTTTCGTTATACGACCTTACAATTACATGACCTTGATAAGATATGACGTTCCGTTCCTTGCATTCGCGTACTTAGGTCAGCGCCTTTTAGTCATCAGCTAGGAAAAGAATAAAAAAAAAACCTTCATTCCAAAACAACATCGGTCTTCATTGCACTTAGATGATCCAAGTTCACTTACCTTTCAATATTAAAAACTAGCCGTTCCCCGCGGTTTTACCCGCGTCCCGATGTATTTTTTGCCGCCCTGGCACATGGTGAGCAGTAGCGTCTACACTTGGTATTGGTATACTCATATAAGTTATGCTACCCTAGAACATGGTGAGCAGTTGCATCGAAATTTCGTTACTGGTATACTTATACTCCGATGAATTATTATGCTGTCCTAGTACTTTACTTTTGTGGTTCTGCGGCATTCCGTAAGTTGGTTTTTGTCTAATCACTCCCGTGCCGGGGAAACTTTTTCCGCAGCCGGATGGTGACAAAAACTATCCTATGTCCTTCTCCTGGCTCTAAACTACCTCCCTGCCTTTCAGCTAAATCGGTTCAGCCGTTCTTGAGTTATAGGTGGAGTAACTTACACGACTTTCTTTTATACAACGTTATTTTTAGTATATGCGAAACCTGAATATAGTTTGTTCAGAATCAGTAACTGTATCGATTCCAATAGTTTTTACACCAAGTTATATTTTTTTCAAAAACTATTTAAAAAAGTTTAAAGTTGGACATCGCCGCCATTAAGTACAACACAGGTCATGGCAGGTCATATCGAGTATTAGGAAACAGTAAACAACTAGTAGCAAGTGCAAAAAAACCCCTCAGTCCCCTTGAAGACCCGGTGACCTTGAATTTTTGCTGACTTTACAAGCTTATAACTTCGTGTTTTTTTATTATACAGTCGTGAAATTTTGTAAATAGATTCTTTACACAAAAATACTAGACAGGTGTATCAAGTTTCGCATTAACAAAAAATAAGGTTGTATATATAGATAAAAAAAAAACACTTAAAAAACACGCTTTTATAAAAGCAGGCAAAAAGCAAAAAAAGTTAATTACAAGACTGTTCTTAAAAGTCCAAGCACAGCTATCATACGATGTTTCATCATGAAATTCCTGTTCATATCGTCCAGCTCCATAATCAGATCAGTTCGCCAGTACCATTCATTGTATAGTCATCAGAACTACAGCTTTAGATTCATGTCGCCCGCTACTATCCTTGCAAATGGTTTAAATAGTTACTAGATTACATTACATTACATAGTTACAAACATGTCAACCTTATAGAAACGTGCCAGAAGCTGCAATATCAAATCATTCCAAATAGTTCGAAAATTCTTAGTAAGACTTACCTACTGCGGATTCAGCGGATTATAATAACCGATCCGTCCGTTGTTTTGCGATTGAATTTTAATCTCAAACCGTAATTTGGTTAGTAGTAGACGATAATTCAGTACATAATCCACATTTGAAAATCACCGATTAAACTGAATTAATGTGGTATCTCACTTTGGCTTTGGCCCATAAGATTTACCACCAAATTAATAGGGCAAGACGTCAACGATCGGCCACAGCGGCCGTTCTCAGTTAAGGAGCTTGACAGCTTGAGGATAAGCCAGCTTGACGGAACATATTATATAGAAATAGCATATGCAGGTCCACTCTCTATTTCCTTACTGTCATAGCCAGATGAGATGGGAATCCGACACGACCAGAGAGAGATCAGGCGGAGGGCAAGACGTCAACGTGCTCTACGATGGACAGTAGTATTCACCAACTTCCAGATTCCGCGATGCTATGTAAATGTTTCGAAAACTCACTAAGAGATTTCGGCCCAATACGAGGATCGGAACCGACACCCTGTGCGCAGCAGTCGCACTATGTGACTACTAGACCAAAGATGCAGTATTATATTTATAAAACCCGATTACATAATCTGACTCTGGCTATAAACGTTAAAACAGACAGAAAAATATTAAAATGATTAAAACATTATTCTTTGTCGTTAGTTGAAATAATAAGTTAATTTTCAACACCACTCACCGGGTCGCAGTAGAATGGACTGGGGAGCCGTGCATTTGCACAGCCTAATTCAAAAGTGATGGCTCAGCTACGGACACATAGACACAGCTCACAGACACGTTATGTCAGATTGTCTCGAATCTAAGCAACTTTATTTATTTTTGATAAAAAAAATATTAATGGCGTCCACTGCCGGTTTCGGCCACGGTGGCTGTTCTCATTTAAGGAGATCAGCTAGCTGCGCACGACATATTACAGTGCACGAGCATTTGCGCAGACACAGGTGCACTCCCTATTCCTTCACCCTCATAACCCGATGGGACGGCAATCCGACACGACCGGAAAGAGATCAGGCGCAGGACCGACATTTACGTGCTCTCCGACGCACGGGTGAATCAATCACCAACTTCCAGACTACGGGCTGCTTTGTGAAAGTTTAAGAAAACCCACAAAGCTATTTCGGCCTGACCCGGGAATCGAACCCGAGACCTCGAGCACAGCAGCCGCGCTTGCGACCACTAGACCAATGAGGCAGAAAAAAAATATTAAGTCTTGAAATCTTTATTTTTTTGCAGGATAAAATGGACGTCCCCAATATTCATTGGATACTACTCGAAGGCAAAGAAACCATAATTCACTCTTAATAGAGTGATGGACTCATATAATTTATTTGATGATGGAAGCGGTATGTTGGAAGGACTTACTGATCTTGGTGGATCAGACAGCTTTGCTGGTGCTTCTTCGGCTGGTGTAACTGGAGATAGCAAAGATACACCCGACAACAGGTGATTACTTACAGCACAATAAAAAATAGACAAATAAGATTTTTTTACCCAAAGAGAAAAAATGGACCCTATTACTAGGACTTTGCTGTCAGTCTGTCCAGGTGTCAGTCTGTCCGGCTGTCATCAGACTCTTTAACGAAGCGATAGTAGGACAGTTGAACCACAGTTTAGATATATTATTTCCTTGTGAACAGTTGTGAAGGTACCTAGTAACGTTCGTAAAAATGTCACACATGCATGTGCATCGACGATCTTATATCGATGCTGTCAGTAGTGAGTGTCGCGGCAAGACACCGCATCAGTTGTGCAGTGGGCCAAAATAAGAAGTTTGATAGACAATAATGTCTGTACTACCAAATGAGGTCACTTTTGTTTAAAGGAGTTCTTATTAACATTTGTAATTCCTAAATAATGTTGTAATCAGTTACGAACATTCAAACGTGTAATTTAAACGTAGTTGTCAGTCACTTAATGTTATAGAAACTTAAAATCTAAATCTGTGAATGCGCTATTTGAGCAGTACCCATACTAGATTCATTTACAAGCTCGTTGCCTACTTGACATTTTTCAATCGCGTTTTTTATATTGTGGTTGAACTGAGATGATGTATTGTATTAATTTACGTTGCGGCTATAAAAACAAATACTGAAAACTAGTGTAAAATAAATTTTGGCATACAATAATTTCATGTTTTTGCTCGATTTATAGAAAATGCACAAATGCAAAATGCAATTTACATACTATTTATATCTAATAAGTATGCTTCTTTTTAGTTACAGACAACCTTATAGTCAAAGTACAGTACCACAAGAAGGATCGATTCAGAAACTGGCTTCGTTTGGAGGGCCTCCGGCTGGCAGTGCTCAACCGGTGCCCAATCCTGGCACGGGGCCCCCCGCACCCGATTACCATGACTACGGAAGTTACCCGCCACGTCCTCGCTTGCCTCAGCCACCTCACGGTCCACTACATCCGCCACATCATGTCCATCCTTCACATTCTTACCCAGGATATCATCCTGGCCCAGAACCAATGTATGCAATGCCAGAACAACCAGGTAATTTATATACTTGTTTAAAACCATCCCAACTCTGTAATTACGGGGTGTATAACTTTTGGCTTGATAATGTTAGTATACCTTGCTTTTTTATGTTCATGAAAATTTTGCCATCTCCTTTAGAATACACTCACCCTCGCCACTTTAGTCCTTTAGACACTGGTAATATATTCCAGCCACTAAAATAATATAAACTCTTTAAAAACCAAGTTTATCTTAAGAGCCCCTTTATTCGGCCAAAATATAGCTTGATTTAACACCATTAACCATTTGTTTTTATGCCAAAATTCCAACGGGATTACATATATCCTAAATCAACGCGGACAAAGTCGCGGGCGATAGATAGTTCAATATAATACAATTTATTTTTAGGTATTGGAGAAATGGGGGTATGGTCTGGCCCTCCAGGCGCTAATAGGTATTCTCCAATAGCACCGAGCTATCGTCATAGCTATGAACATCAACAAAAAATGCATCAATACCCTCCTCAACAGGTAGGTGTAACTTTGTGTTATATCGGGTGAGTCGTACCTAATCATATTAAATCCTATCACATATACTTTACAATATTCTATGGCGAATTGTAAAAAAAAATAACGTAATCCATTCAGTGGTTTGGCCACAGGAGTCATTTTTCATTTTCATAATTTACAACATCATGTGTATCAAGCAGAGATAAAGTTAGGAGTATCGAATGTTTTGACTAGTTGACAGCGGTCAGTTTTCAAGGGAGAATTTCCATTGTTTGTAATGACTGACTCTTAAATGTTCTAATTCTCGCACATTTTTATTCTATTTACTTTGTTTGAAAAGAAACATATTTTTTTTGCTTATTTTATTTTGTTCTTTGTTTTAATCAACATGTACATTAACGTATTTAATTTAATGTGATTAAGTATGATACACTTTGCATGTATGATCTTCATTTAAGAGGATGTAATCGTTTTAAGTTATAGAAGGCGAATCTATACTAATATTATAAAGCTGAAGAGTTTGTTTGTTTGTTTGTTTGAACGCGCTAATCTCAGGAACTACTGGTCCGATTTGAAAATTTCTTTCAGTGTTAGATAGCCCATTTATCGAGGAAGGCTATAGGCTACTTTTTATCCCGGTACGGGAAGTAGTTCCCACGGGATGCGGGTGAAACCGCTGGCAGAAGCTAGTCATCGATATAAATGTACTACGTACTAGATAGAACGGTCCGAACAAATATGTTGTCATATTGAGATGCACTGTAAACTCTGCATCAGTCATTAGTGCGATTTTGACATAGCTTCAGTTCGGATGTACACGGAGCGGAGTAATTAATTTGACAACTCGAATCACAATGTAAATCTAAACCTAAATAACAATTTAGTAGTAATCTAATTTGTTTATATAATATTAAATGTAGCACAAGCAATTGAATAGTTAATAATTTCATTGTAATTAAAAACTAAAATAATTATTTATTTATAGCAACTCGCCATATTAAAATCTACACGAAAAAAAAAACATGCAGTGCAGATGTGCCAATAGGTAAAATGTTACTGAACTAAAGAAATGCTGGACACCAGTGAACATATTTTCGTCAAAACTACACATAGTTATAATAAAAATTGTCGCGTGTTTTACGTGTTTATATTTCTTAATACAACATGAATAAAATATGTATAAACATTCCAATTTACTCGGTTTTTAATTCTCCCGTAAACTCTAGTTAGCCTGCATCTACACTGGCAGAGATGCGACTGCAGCTATAAGTCTTAAAACATTTTGAACTAAAGTAAATAATTTATTAAACAATGTAGGTAAAATACGAGCGAAAGCATTGTGTCACTTCTGCGATTAACATAAATGAGGATAGCTACCTGTCACAATACGTCCACTAGATGTCAAAAGATAACATAAGCGGATAAATTCTTTGTATGGATGTTCTTGTCTATCGTTAGAATATATGTCAATGGGGCGAATGAAGTTTCAGAATTCTTCGACCTGTAGAGTAGGGTGGGTCACTCTAGTAAAGGAAAAAATAAGTTAGTTAATCCAGTTCTAATAGTACCTAATTATGTTTTGGTGTGGTATATGTATTAATAACTAGCTTTTGCCTGCGACTTCGTTCGCGTGGAATATTGACTTCCGGCAGATTTTTTGTTTGAACAATAGATAGCGCTGTATGTCCAGAATAAATTTCATTTTTATTTTTTGTAATAAAAACTATCATAATTATGTCCTTTCTCAACATCCAAACTATGTACCAAATTTCACACAAATCGGTTTAGTAGTTTAGGCATTAATAAAAGACGGACAGACAGACAGAGTTACTTTCGCATTTATAATATTAGTTAGGATTTGGAATATAAATAACTATAGTAAACAAAAAAGTTAGAAAACACATTCCTTCAGCCGTCGCATTAGCTTTAAGGATATATGATTTTTCAGAAACACGTGTCACGAAAAGTTCATAGCTCTTCCCTGGAAATCGCTGAAATACTCTTCATCATATCAGCCAACTGGCGTCCACTGCTGCAAGGCTTCCCAATTTCTCTCTGTTATCTGAATAAAAAGCTCAAAATTAATATTTTCAAGATGAGCAAATGATCTTTAAAGACTACCGCTGCTGAAACGCTCGTAACAAGTATATGCAGTAAGATTTATTTTTAAAGTTCTAAAGACGCCGCCAACGATAAAGGTGCTCAAAAGCCGACCATGAATGAGAAAACATAACCTCGACATTGGGGGTTGTTTCTTATAATTTCGACGTTCTAATAGTGCTGTTTTTCAGCCTACTTTTAATAAACGATTTTTGATTTGATTGATTTCATTTCATATGTTAAACGCTATACAAAAATGTTTACTGACCAGGCTGCCCCTAATGTTCATTACTTTCTGTATTGCGATACTTTTTATTTTTTATTATTATTAAACAGGGTGCTGGTATTGGTAGTCTACAAGCACAAAATGGAACATACATACCAAGGCAGCCGCATTTCTCACAACCAACATCGCAGCAAATATATGGGCAACAGCAGGTAAATTAAATCACCATACATTTACCATCTTCAAGCTATGTTTTAAGATTGTTTGGGTTGTATGTCAAGTCTTATTGTATGAACTGTGGTCCTAGTTCACCATTTTTTCATTGTTTATTTACGTTGTAGATGTATGACTACTAAAACCGTTTCACATGTGAGTGGGCACGCAAAAACTGTACCTTTTTTTACCAAAAGGAGGCATTATAAATTATTTTACCATTTTTCTTTTTGTAACTGCTTGAGTAATCGGTAAGAAGGTGTGTGCTAGCCAACATGAATAAATATTAATGTAATTTATACACATAAACATGTATCAATTTTATATAGGACCGGATCTTCAAACACAGGTTGGTCACCACTTGGTGAACGGTGTTTTTCGGGGCTGTCTTTTCTAAACTTGATGTCCACAAAGTACTGATTTCGCTCATTACGTATACGTCGAATTACAAGTAACCCTATATTGTTGTTCTTTTTCCAGAACTACCCTAACTACACACAGATGCATCCACCAACCGCTTCTAGAATAGGTCAACACCCGACATATCATCAGCAAATGGATGTCAATCCTCATCAGTATGGTATACCTCATGGCCAACAAGGCCATGCACCGATTCCTCAGCACCAATCTCATCAAAGTATGGGTGGTCATTCCAGTAGTATGACACCAGGAATTCAAAACCATCCTAATGTGCATCTTCACCATCCGGGTGCACCGCCTATACATCATGTACCTCGTCAGTCGCCAGTGCCGCCATCTTCAGTGGCGCCGTCTCATTCTTCTGTTCCGGCGCAAATGCCTTATGCATCACCTCACCATTCCGTCTCAATGAATTATCAATCTCATCAAATACAACATCCTTTAGATGTCAACGTTTCAAATCAGTATGGCAATGTGAAACAAACAGGAATAGAAACAGGGAGTCCACAATATCGTCCACCGTTTCCTCAACTTTCTCCTCAAATGTCTCCTAGAGCTCAAATATCGCCCCGACAGCAATCACAATCACAACTTTCTCCACGGCCTGTTATGTCTCCTGTAAAAGGTCCCAGCGCATCTCCACATGGTGCTCGTAATATGGTTCAGTCGCCAGTTTCTTCAGGAACTTCAACAACACCGGGATCTTTTCCATCCCAGAATACACTTCAAGCGTTAGAGCAAATGGTTTTACCATCAGGCTCAGAATATCCATACCAACGTAACCCGTCATCTCCAGCTGTGACACATGTTGCATCTTCACCATCTCAGTGGAACCAAAGTAAAATTACTCCAACAAGCAGTTTAGCGCAAATGGAAAATAGCGAGCAGCATGCAAAGTCTTCTGAACCAGCCGTATCAGTACCACCAATATCAGTGCCACCACTCAAATCAGAATTAGTAAAAACTACTGCCGTAACTCATACTGAAACGAAACCAGTTGAAAAAACTGAACCAGAGAGTGCTAGATCAACTGAAACTGGTACATTAAGAACTTTTATAGCTCCGCCTAATTCGAACAGTACTAAAGATAATGTGCCAATTGCTGCATCGACAAGCAGTTCCACAAATAGTTGTCACGATTCGCCTGCTACTGGGGAATCAGGAGATAATCATGAAAAGATGTCAGGACCTCGACAGTCTACAGATAGTAACGTAGAAAATGCTCCACTACAGGGAGAGGAAAATGTTGATATTAATGTAACAAAAGTATACAACAGTGAACAAAATTTGGAATCCAAACAGAAGTCTACTGAGAATGCCAATATTCAAGAAAGTAACATTGTTAATCCAGTGACGTTGCCCCTGCCTTCAATTACAAATACCAATACTAGCAATTCGTCACCTTCTCAACAAATCCCAGTATCTCATGTTACTACTACGAATACGAATAACCAATACGAAAGTATGCTTAATATGAATATTAGTAGAAATCCAGGATATTCAGCAAACAACGTACAGAATGTTTCTGTTAACATGCCAAATGTAACACAGGGCTTGTCTGCAAACATACCATCTAGTATTCAGTCATCGGGTCATACTGCTGTCAGTCATAATATATCTTCTAGTTTTCCAAGTGGCCCTACCTCTGTTACTCAAACGCTGCCTAATGTGCAAGCAAATTTACAACCAAATCATGCAATGCAACATGGAAATTTACCGAATACTGTAACATCTACTATACCTGTTCATAACCAACAAAGCAACATGTCATTGATTCCTGCAATACAGGGAAATATTCAACCAAATATGCCGAATGTCTCTAGTAATATGCAATCGATTGGCCAATCCAATGTACCAGCAAATATTTCAAACGTTCAAGTAGGATTGCCTTTGACTGTTCCAAATATGCATGCTCCAATGCCACCAAATCAACCTATTATATCTAATATGCCTCATAATATTAATCCAATGTTGATGATTGGGCCAAATTCGATGCCTCATCCCAATATCTCGAATATATATCCAGCTTCCCATCAACAAGAAAGAATGTCTTTACAGCAACAAATACAAGATATTTACTGTTTGCCTCCTTCGAATGAAAATCAAGAAAAAGTACGGTGCCTTCAAGAAAGACTAGCATTAATCCAACAGCATGAATCGAATGATAAATGTAATGGGGGTCCAAACTGCACACTACAAAACCCAGTGTACGGATCAAAAATGGTAGAAAGTCCTCAAGTCACTAGTACAACGGGGCGTGGCCGTGGCAAAGGTCCGGCTAAGCCCAGGAAGCCAAGGGCAAAAAAAGAGAAATTTGTGGCAACAGCGCAGACATTAGATCAGCTGCCTGTTTCGGAAGATTGTGTGACAGCTGGAACTGGATTACAAAGTACGTCAGAACTTGACTTAGAATCTAATGAAGATATAACGAATTTAGACAGCAGTGCAATATCTATGGATGACATCAGTGGTGGTAAAGTAAGAAAACAAAGAGGACCCCGAAAGAATAAGGAGCGAAAGCCACGGACACCTAAAGAACCTAAACTAAAAGATTTAACTGACAAACCTGTGAAAGAGAGGAAAAAAAGAGAACCAAAGGATCCAAATGCTCCCAAGAAGAAAAGGACTTCAAAAAAAGACAATGTTGAAATACAAGCGGATACAACTACTTATGAATTGTTAGAAACAGATAAAGACACCCCCTCTGGTGACGTATCATTGAGTCAAAATATAAGCAATATAGAAACTCCTAATGCATCAAAGAACTTGTCAGACCTTTCCTTGGAAGAGTCGAACGTCACTGACTTTGATGATATTCCGGTTTCTAAAATTGCAATCAAGGATCTATTGGAAGAAGCTGAGGCTAAACGAGAACAAATAGAGAAAGATGATGACATTGATTCAATCACTCAAAAAAGAAAATCTACTAAGAAACGCTCATCAGTCGGTGGAAGTTGTAAGAAATTGACTCTGAGGAAATCTTTAGGCGGGAGGAGAAAAAAACGTGGTGGATTAATTCCAGATTCTGATGGTGAACCAGATGATATGATGTCTACCCCACCACCGTCTCCGCCGCCAGAAGGTGACGATAGTTTAAAGAGAAGATCTGCTAGGAACACGCAACGTAAAAAATATACAGATGATGTCATGCTACGTTTATCAGATGATGAATTTACAATGGCCACACCTAAAGTTGAAAAAGAATGTAAGTCGGAGGATCTAGATACCAAAGAAAACAGTAGATCTGAAGGTGTTCCTAAACCTAACTATATCTATGTGAATACAACTGAAGAAGATGCTATGATTGTCCAACATGTTTTAGCTTGTCGTATGGGAAAAAGAGAGTTTAAAGTGGAAACACTTGCTACTGACATTTCACCAAAATTAGAAGCTAGTAAAACTGAGCCGACACTTAATGATTCTAACGATGAAGTGCAAAAGATTGAGTCTTGTGAAGATAATAATACTGACGATAAAACAATAATTGATGATGAAACTCAGAAAGAAGTTGATAATCAAAATACAAGTGAAAAATCCGATGTCCCTGCAGTAACTAATAAAGCAGAGGAAACCATAGATGGTTGTAAAGACAAATCCGATGGTGAAGTTAAGAATTTGAAACCGGTTATGGTTGATGTTGAGGAATATTTTGTAAAATACAGAAATTTTTCATACCTGCATTGTGAATGGAAAACAGAAGAAGAACTTTACAAAGGAGATAAAAGAATATTTTCTAAAATTAAACGCTTCAAACAGAAACAAGCTCAACAAATGAATATTTTTGAATTATTAGATGACGAACCTTTTAATCCTGATTATGTTGAAGTAGAAAGAATACTGGATATGTCAGAAAATCAAGACCCTGCTAATAATACAGTAGTTAAACATTATTTAGTTAAATGGAAAAGCTTACAATATGAAGATAGTACATGGGAATTAGAAGAGGATATTGATGTAGATAAAATAAGACAATACAAGACATTTAGTGAGATACCACCGAAAGAAAAATGGAAATTTAAAAAACGACCTTCTGCTGACCAGTGGGTCCAGTTAAAAGAATCCCCTCTTTATAAAGGAGGAAATACTTTAAGGCCCTATCAACTTGAAGGACTTAATTGGTTGTTATTCTCATGGCATAATAATCGTAATTGTATATTAGCAGATGAAATGGGTTTAGGAAAAACAATTCAAAGTCTTACATTTGTGAATTCTGTTTGGGAGTATGGTATAAGAGGACCATTTCTTATCATAGCTCCTTTATCTACAATACCAAATTGGCAAAGAGAATTTGAGGGATGGACAGAAATGAATGTAGTTGTTTATCATGGTTCTCAACAGAGCAAGAGTATGCTGCAGGAATATGAATTTTATTACAAGAATGAACACGGCGAACCAATTAAAGAAATTACCAAATTCAATGTTCTTATAACAACATTTGAAATAATCGTGACAGATTTCCAAGAATTGAAATCCTTTAACTGGCGAATATGTGTTATAGATGAAGCGCATAGACTTAAAAATCGTAACTGCAAACTTTTGGAAGGATTAAGACAACTCCATTTAGAACACAGAGTATTATTATCTGGAACTCCACTGCAAAATAATGTAAACGAACTTTTTTCTCTTTTAAATTTTCTAGAACCTTCGCAATTTTCTAGCAGTGATGCTTTTTTAAATGAATTTGGTCAACTTAAGACTGAATCAGAAGTACTCAAGCTTCAAGCACTTTTAAAACCTATGATGCTCCGGAGATTAAAAGAAGATGTTGAAAAAACGTTGGCACCAAAGGAAGAAACAATAATTGAAGTTGAGTTAACTAATATACAGAAAAAATATTATAGAGCTATACTCGAAAGAAATTTCAGTTTCTTACAAAAAGGTACGGCTTCCGCGGCCAATATCCCTAACTTAATGAATACAATGATGGAACTAAGAAAATGTTGTATACATCCATACTTGTTAAATGGTGCAGAAGACCAAATACAATTTGACTATAAACAGGCTAATGGGGAAGATAAGCAAGCATATTACAAAGCTCTTATAGATTCATCTGGTAAAATGGTATTAGTTGATAAATTACTTCCGAAATTAAAAGCTGGAGGTCACAGAGTTTTAATATTTAGCCAAATGGTAAGATGCCTGGATATTTTGGAAGATTATTTAGTATTTAGAAAGTATCCATATGAGAGGATTGACGGGCGTATTCGAGGCAACTTGAGGCAAGAAGCAATCGATAGATTCTCTAAACCTGACTCAGATAGGTTTGTATTTTTGCTATGTACGAAAGCAGGTGGGTTAGGTATCAATTTAACAGCTGCAGATACAGTTATAATTTACGATAGCGACTGGAATCCACAGAATGATCTGCAGGCACAAGCTCGATGCCATCGAATTGGTCAGCAAAAAATGGTTAAAATATATAGATTAATTTGTCGTAATACATACGAAAGGGAAATGTTTGACAAAGCATCGCTTAAGCTTGGCCTTGATAAAGCCATATTACAAAGTATGAATACAACTCAAGGTAAAGAAACAGGAATAAAGCAATTGTCTAAAAAGGAAATTGAGGACTTGTTGAAAAAAGGTGCATACGGCGCCGTGATGGATGAAGATAATGCTGGTGATAAATTTTGTGAGGAAGATATTGAAATGATATTAGCGCGCAGAACACAAGTTATTCAAATGGAGTCAGAAAAAGGGTCAACATTTTCTAAAGCTAGTTTTGCTGCAGCAGACCAGCGATCAGATATTGACATAAGAGATCCAGATTTTTGGAATAAATGGGCTAAAAAGGCAGAAATTGATACCACTGAGAAAAAAGAAGATGAAGATTTGATAGTAACAGAACCAAGAAAACGAACAGTTATCAAAAGATACGGTCATGACGATGGTCCCATGGAAATGTCAGATATGGAGGTCACACCAGATTCCGATGAGGATGAGGAAGGTGAGTTTTTTAGACTTATGTATTATACTAGCTTCTGCCAGCGGTTTCACCCGCATCCCGTGGGAACTACTTCCCGTACCGGGATAAAAAGTAGCCTATAGCCTTTCTCGATAAATGGGCTGTCTAACACTGAAAGAAATTTTCAAATCGGACCAGTAGTTGAGATTAGCGCGTTCAAACAAATAAACAAACTCTTCAGCTTTATAATATTAGTATAGATTCTTTTATTAGCTGTTTGTTTGTACTGAAGTATGTACTCTTGCTACATGATAAAAAATTGCGTACAGTAATTGTATATATGTAATATTCTGATTACGGCAATCATTTCTTTTTTCTTTCATCATCAAAATGAGTTTACCAATAAATGTCAATTTTTTTAGGAATCAGTTTAAGAAGTAAAAGAAAGAAAGACAAACTTGGCAAAAAAGGCCGTAGATATGCAAGCGACGATTATATCCCTCGTCACGAAGGTGTTCCTGTTGATGAAGAGGTTGTCTATGGATCATGGACACGATCTGAGTGTTTTAAAATAGAAAGAGGACTACTTACATTTGGGTAAGTGCCGAAGTAAAATATAAGTAGTTGCACCAGGATGTTAACTTTTTCATTTTAGTTAAGTAGTAATTGGACAAAGGACTTTCATAACAAAATAGTTAAGAATAAATACTTTACTGTAATTTCGAAAAAAAAAACAAAATATGGTAATTCTATTTTGTTTATACAGGAATTAATTTTAAGCAGTGCAAAAAAAACTGGTGGTCCAGAATCATTAACAGAACATATTTGCATCATCAGTATTTTTATTTTTTTTTTATTCGCCCTAAAATTAGCAAAATATGGATACTAACTATTCTTACGCGCTTGGAGCAGCGCTCGCGTCAGTAAACCGGTTTCGCGTTGCCGCGTTGCCGCCGCCGCGCCGCCACGCCGCCCGTGCCTACGGTGACGACTGTGACCGTACAATCGGTTACAAAATAAACATCTTTCGCTATCAATAACTTTTCTTTTTTGTACTAAAACACAATAAAATAATAATATACGTATCTGTAAAACTTATTTAACTATAAGTTGACAAAGTTTGCTCACTGAATAAAATTAATTTCTGTATATGTAATTTGTCTTCTCAGTTTTATTTTTACTAGGTACATATTTTTGTTCACGTTTTACGCAGTCGGGTTTTTAAATTATTTTTATAACAAAGTGATCTCATCTAGCATCTGGACAAGAACATAGAGCTCGACGATGCACATGCGCCTGTACATTAATCATTAATTAAAACTGCATTATCAGTTTTCTGAAAATCACGTCAAAAACGTTTCAAAACGCCCACGAACTTTCTACCAGGAATTAGTCGAAAACAACGTTTAACCAGTTTCATAGCAATTCTACAAAATTCAAATTTAGAATACACTCTCACGCATGCTTGGCTTTTGGTGCTAGTAACATACTACAGTAATGAAAACCCTTTAAAATACTCGAAAAGTCCTTAAAACCTAGATTTCGCCGTGATGATAAAGCTTAAAATTGCATTCATCTGTGTGCATTCACAGTAAATTTGTTTGCTTAATATTTAAAAAGTGTAAGTGCTGTATGCACCGTAAAGAGGGAAAATTGTGTCGTTTTCACGTTTTCAAATGATATAAAGACAACATGGGTCAAGAAACAAATGGTTCGATTGTACATTATTGTTTCACTGATATTTATTACACTGATTTTGTTTGATTTTGTAGGTGGGCCCGATGGGAAGAAATTGTAGAGAAAAATCAATTTAGAAAAGGTTGGACAATTCCTGTTATAGAAGACTGTGCACGAATTATTGTAAGTTTTTGTTTTGTAATTAATTATTGCTAAGCAGCGGGTAATTTGAGCATAATTGTGTAAGGCGTTATGATACACTGGTCATTTGCAAAAGTTTTTGTATGGACTTACCTGAAAATAAACCTTTAGGTGCAGAGCACTTTATGTGCGAATGAGTCTGTGGTGCACATAATGTTTGTTTAGTATGCTAAAATTATGTATTTTTTTAAGAAAGCAGACAGAATTTCGATTAGGTACATTCTACACTTTTGGAGATAACTGAATGGACAGTTCCATATTAAATACTTAAATAACACCTGGACCAAGTATTGAAATCGTGTTATTCTATCAACAATCGTTCCTTGATTTTAGAAGTATATTTAGTGCATTTATTTATTTTTAAACATATATTTTACATTTTTAAATATTAAATAAATATAAAAAAAAAAAACATTTAAAAATATAAAAAATAGGTTGCCACCGATATCGGGCACAGGGTCCAAGGTACCGGTGGTTAGGGTCCCAGAGACAGAAACCTCCTCACAATACGCGCCGTATCAAGGAGTACTGCCTTCTGAATCAGTCCCTTGATCCAGCCGCCTAACGAGAGCCTCCTGAGGTGTTGGTCGAGGCTATTAGACCATTGGCCGT
Source organism: Helicoverpa assulta (assembly GCA_963856015.1). NCBI lineage: Eukaryota > Metazoa > Arthropoda > Insecta > Lepidoptera > Noctuidae > Helicoverpa > Helicoverpa assulta. Next base: position 7,048,226 of record CAWLCW010000008.1, read on the forward strand.
AACGACAATCGGCACAATGACAGCCGTGTCGACATTCCACATGGCGACAACCTCGTGCGCTAAGTCAAGATACTTTATTTGTTTCTCTTTCTCAGCTTTCACGAGGTTCTCGTCATAAGGAACGGCGACATCGATTATCATCGCGCGGCGCGCTAATCGATCTATCACCACTATATCAGGCTTATTGGCTGCAATAGTCCTGTCAGTGATGATAGATCGATCCCAGTACAACGTGGTATGGTCGTTTTCGAGAACTGGGTCGGGCGCATACTTGTAGTACGGTACCTCAAGATCTACAAGTTTGTACTGCAGAGCAAGCTGCTGGTGGATGATCTTGGCCACTTGGTTATGTCTGTGCAAATATTCACCGTTAGCCAAACGAGAACAACCAGAAATAATATGTCTGATAGACTCACCCGGATGTTGACATGCCCGACATATGTCAACCGTCCCGTCTCTCATGATATATCTCCGGTAGTTATTCGTAAGGATAACTTCGTCCATAATTGCACATACAAACCCTATATTGTTACGAGCTACAGGATCGGATACATTATACACATAACGAACGGATTTTTCACTAACGATACTTTATTAAAATAATTACACTCTAAATAAATAAGTATGATCAGATTAATCACCTGACACAATAACGATCACTTTTAACTTCAATAACACTCGCTAGAAAGCTCACGATACGATTAAGCTTTTCTACATAGTTGCGGCTTTCTGATTTAAGTATGGCATCTTTCAGTTCAGCCTAGGACGCCGCGTACTGCCTAGCCGGACTTTTCCTGTGGAGTTTGGGAGACTAGAATTTAAGGCCAGGGGCGACAAAACTTAAAAACTAAGCGACTGCGCTAAGGGTTTAGGGCGTCGCTGTTAAGTGGCAGCACGAGACAGACTGGATCATAGCATCATTATTAAAATTTTAAAGAACAAGCTCGCGGCGCGACGCGACGCTGTGAACGCGACGAACGCGATCAACTCAACGGCATTTCCTACATGCGGCCTATGTGACAGTCTGCGGCGAGACGCGACGTAACGCGAACTTGTTTTGAGGGCGACCAGATGCGACACCACGAACTATTCAGAAGCGTTGATTGTTGTGGGACAAAAAACATAGACATTAAAGAAATCGTTCATTAGTACAAACAAGTTGGAAGAATGTTGCTGTCTGTACTTTAAATATGAACTTTCATGCAAAATTGTAACATGTATTGTAACACAACTACTCCATGATTTGAGAAGTAATGACCAAAATCACGTAGGACATTTGTCGCGTATAGCATTGCGTCGCATTACATCGCCTCGTGTTGCTTCGCGTCGCGTCGCGTCGCGTTCGTCGCTCACGCAGGACACCGCGTAAGACGGAATTCCGTTCACAGTTGTTCAATCTCTTTTGTTTAAAGGCCCATTTTCGTTCTGTTTTTAAATTCTTACATGATGATTTGCCATGCTAATACCGAGAAAGTTTTAGACTTTCACTGAGTTTAAATGTTGCCTGACTATAATTGTATGCCCTTATCAAACATTAAAATACTGCTCCAATCAACTCCAATGTGGCATTTATAATTTTTAGGTTTTATATTGTTTGCGGCATTACAAAGGTGATGAGAAAATAAGAAATTTTATATGGGATCTAATAGAACCATGTGAAAATGGTGAAGTTACAATCTCTAGAAATCACAGTGGACTACATAATCCAGTACCTCGAGGAAGAAACGCCAAAAAGAAAAATCGCCCTAAAGATTTGCCAAAATCCAACGACCTTCAAAAATGGGAGGATGCAAGTCACTGGAGCTCTACAGAAAAGTATGACTGTGAACTGTATCTTGAAAACAGTTATAAAAAGCATTTATTTAGACACGCCAATAAGTAAGTTGTTGTTTTTTTAAGTAACATAGGTATAATTGCATTGCATACAATTTTATTATTTTATTGCTGCTGTATGGTAAAATAGCTTCTTAACAATTAAATAAATGTTAGAAATGTTTAGAGTAATTTTGTGTGTAAAGAACTCTTTGTCCAATTCTAAATATAATATAGTGGATGAAAATATACTACTGTTTGTCATATGTTCATGCTTAAACCACTATATTATAGAATTGGGCAGAGAGTTATTTTATTTATAGATTTTATTCCTAGGGAGCTTGTCTCTTATACAAGTTAATGTTTTTTTTTAATTATTCTGTTTTTTAGGGTTTTGCTGCGCGTACGCATGATGTATTATATCAAACATGAGGTAATTGGTGACTTTGCCACACAAATTGAAAGTGGAGTTCATGCAAGGTAAATAAATATAATAACTATGTAATTAAGCATAACCAGCCACCCCCCGCGAATACGTCAGCATGCATTTCAGGTTACCCAAATAAGCGAAAATACCTATTATAAGATTCAAGGAAATGCGCTCCGCCGCGCTTCCAGCGTGTGCGCTGGGCCACAGGGTGTATTAGTATTAGGGCATGCAATACCGGTTTACCGGTTTCGGTTTTACCGGTAAAACCGCCCATTTTCGCGATCTTTAATTTACCGGTAAAAATAATATGTAACCGGTAAATTACCGGTTTTTACGTTTTTGTGATAATGTATAGCAATTGTTCATTTAACGTTAAATCTTCATTATGTAGCCTGAACATAATGTAATGTTGAATACATTACATATTGTAAGAGTGTTAAAGTTGCTGTTTTTTAGGAAAGTAAACTTATGTGGCTCCTTAACTATAGGTTAGATACGAGTACAAATCTTCATTCTCATCTTTATTTATAATATCTAAACAAATTTTAATCATTCGGTTATTCTAAATTTTCTCAAAGCTGTCAGTTCTTATTAGGTAAAAATGTAACCTTATTGAGCAAGGGCTTTTACTTCACTACCATGCGGACAGCACTGAGGACACGGTGGAGCACACAGTCTAGGTGTGCACTGTGCACTGCCTGGGAAGGGTACCGCCGTGTCGTCGTCGAGCCGATAGGCAGCGGCGACCTCTCGCGTCCGGCCCTGGTTCAAGCCATGGTCCGGAGCGAGAGGGAATGGGAAGCCGTCGCCTCCTTCTGCGAAGCAGTCATGCTCGAGAAGGAGACGGTGGAGCGCCTGCGAGTTCGCACCTCTCATCCCAGCCGCTGTAGTGGACCAGGAAGACACCACGGGCGCCGAGTGCCGAGAGACGACTCCCGGCCACCGCAGGCGTCGGTCTGTGGACGGTGAGTTCGGGTGGCTCGTCGTTCCTCCGTCTGCATAGACAACAGACCCGTGACGGCGGCCCAAGTTGTTCCACGCGCAGGGCCAAGGCCTGCCGGGGCTGCGGAATTTTCGACCGAGAACGGGAAAGAGTTACCGCGACCCTGGTCCATAAAATGCCTACGATTCACCATAACAAAGGGCTTTTACTTCACGGTAATTCTATGCGTTTATCCCGTCTTGTGACGGAGTCCGCTTTCCGTACCTTCTTCTTCCACTTCAATCTATCCAGGACATCTTCCTCTTCGAGTTCGTAGATTTTCAAGTCATTCATTACGACACTCCACCACCACCGTTTCGGTCTGCCTCTGCGCCTTTGACCGGTATTGAGATTGAGTACACAACATTGGCAATGTATTAAGGTGGTCTTCTTTTCACATGGCCGAACCATCGCAGCCGTTTCTCTTGCATTTTGTCGACGACATTGCGTACGGATGGTACTGACATGTCTTTTTGTTACGGCCCACGTCACAAAAAAAATTAAAAAAATATTTTTTGCTTTTAGACTACCCAATCTTATTGATATAATATCACATTTTAAAAAAATACAAAAATTACCGTTTTACCGGTAAAAATATTTTAATTACCGAATTTTTACCGGTAATTTTTATTTTACCGAAATTGCATGCCCTAATTAGTATAGATAAATTGCCATGAAAAGAAATGTACTGTCTAATGAGGCGCTTCCAAAGACCCCAATTTGAAATCTGTTGATTGGCGGAGGGCGCATCTATGCATTGTCCTTTCAAATAATGTCTATCGAAATTCATATTATAATATGCCTTGTAGACAAAACTGGTGAAATATCACGTATTGCAGTCTATAAAATATGTTTTTACAGAACTAATAAAATATGTTTTTTCAGTACCTTGGGTATGCGTGTACCGCGCGGTGTGGACAGCACACCGCCGCGCCTGTGGTGGGATAGTGAGTGTGACGTATCCTTACTTGTTGGTACATACGTCCACGGTTACGAAAATTATTTGGCTATGCGTTCAGATCCACAACTTTGTTTTGTAGACAAACTGGGCCCCCCCGATGATGCTGAATGCACAGATATCAAGTGAGTATGGATAAAATATTATCATACTAGATTATTTTTATATTTGTTATGTATTGCTGTAACAGCACCTTAATGAACAAATGAAAACACGAAGACATTCCTTGTCATTCGCGCCTCGACATATATATCATTGTGTTATATTTCGTTTGTGTCCGCTTTGGTTATGGTTTCCATGCAAAGGTCCTTTTATTTAAAATTAAATGATACCACCAGATTTTAGATGACTTTAGTCTTTCAATCTCAAGAAATAATAATAATTAATTTACCTTGATTGACTGACACACAACACACTGGTACTCAGCTGCATCCGACGGTTAGACTGGAAGCCGCTCGGATGATTGACTGACAATTGGTGCTGCTGTAAGTATTTTCAAACTAAAATGTTACAGGAGTGAAGAAAGAAAAGTAAGAGGCAGTGTAGTGGGGGACGAAGATTGTACGGACGACGTGTCTAGCGGTGCTGGTGCAACATCCCCGGCAGCCTCTCCTCGGCCTGATGATGACAGTACGCAAAGCAGTGGTGGTGGGCATTTATGGCCCTCAATGCAAGACTTGAATACAAGACTCCGCAGACTAATCACAGCATATCAAAGAAACTACAAACGAGAAGAACTTAAAATGCAACAGAGAGCTAAGGTGCGTAAAATGCTGGTTTGCAAATTTAAAAATACAAGTGCTACTTGAAGATTGATGCTTTAGGCCGTTTTTAGAGTTTTCCGCTGACAGGCGAATATGTATAGATTTTTAAAAAGCGTGTAAATAACACGCGCGCTACCGAGCTCGCTTACTGTGTCACATAACGATTTCGCCGATGAATACACCATTAGATTGCAAAATTAGAGCTCGACAAGCTCGTTACTTACAGTCTCATGGTCCAAGCAGGACGTTGGCTGTGGGGACGATTACAGATGGGCAGTTATAGTTTCATTGACACCTATGAGTATTTTGTTTCTAAGACTGTATCTGTATGACTGACTTTCAAAAGCTTTTTAATGGCTGAACAGGTTGCAAGCATCAAAAGCCAATCATGCGTAAGAGTGAATTCTAAATTTGAATTTTGGAGAAAAGCTAAGAAAGTGGTTAAATCTTGTGCTTTACTAATTCCTGCTCTTAGAGGACACAGGCAAGCTATAGCGCGCGGATGTCATCTCATTCCGTTGTGTCGCCCATCGTATGCAAATGTGTTATACAGGATGTGTCGTTCACAATCACATTAAATCCTATTGCATATACTTTATGATATTCTATGGCGAATTGTAAAAAAAATAACCTAATCCATTCAGTGGTTTAGCCACAGCAGTAGGTAATTTTTCGTTTTTATAATTTACAACATCATGTGTTAAGCAGAGATAAAGTTCGAATGCATTGATCAGTGGACAGCTGTCAGTTTTCTTTGCTGACTTGCCAACCCTGAATGTGATATGTTTGCGGATGAATTGAGTGTATTAATGCGTGCGTGTCTGGTTTTCTCTGAGAAAAAGTAGCATGTGTACACTGTTCCTTGTTCGTTTTAAGTTTGTTTATACTGTCGAAGAAATTATGTTTTAATATCTGTTTCTATGGTCATCACTGTAATTGGTGTTGCACCATTTTAATTTGCTATAAATACATGAAATGATCTAAAAAGTAGGTACGTCATGACGTTCAAATTTTGTGTTGGGCTAAGTTAATCCACAAGCCATAGTTGAAAATAATCTAAGGAAAATAAAAGTAAAAGAATGCACGGTTGGAACATCGCTAATCGTTTTGAGATAGTTTCATTTGTGGCCGTTCATTAATGGAGAGTTTCACAGATATGTATAGTTAAAGTTAAAGAAAGACACATTTTCCTTAAAAAAAACGAATGTTTTTCTCCAGTTACATTTAGGTATGATAAACGTAAAGTAGACTAAAAGGATCTAACTATGTATAGTCAATTATATTTATGTCTGTAGAGACAGACATAAATATAATTGACGAGATTATTGACTAAGACTTTCGTTCAGAAGATGGAGCGAAGAGAACGCATGGATCAACTGGCTAGAGATGAGGTGTCACAGTGGCGCTGGACGCGCGCCGACGAAGAAGCGTTCCGACGCACTGTTGCTTCCTATGGGGTAGAATTCGACCCAACTACAAAAAGTCTTCGCTGGAGTCGATTTAGAACACTTGCACGTTTGGATACCAAAAGTGATGATGCCTTAACAGATTATTTGAAAGCTTTTATGGCCATGTGTAAACGACAGTGTGGACTTTCTGTGGGCGAAGCTGAGTTACCTACACGAGCAGATTTAAAAGCAGAACCGATAGGTGAAGAGAGAGCTATTGCTACTCTGGAAAGGTAATTTCACAAGCATTTCTTTATATTTCGAAAGTCTTGAAAACAGTGTACTGTGTACTGTAAAATTCATTTTGTGTACCTATAATTAACGTAGCTCAAAACACTAATAAAAAACCGGCCAAGAGCGTGCCGGGCCACGCTCAGTGTAGGATTCTGTAGCCGAGTACCTACTTATCTCGCGCATGTACCAAAGCAAAATACCCACCCGCGTGCTCTTGTCACTTGCGCATGTTAACTTGCTCCAGCACCGTGTAGACACGTAGACGCCTTGATGCGTCTACACAGTGCATGAAGAGCATGCGGGTAGGTATTTTGATTTGGTGAGTTTCATTGAATACAACAAGTATACTTACTTGATTATCTTATTTAACAGGATTGATCTTCTACGAGTATTACGTGAAGAAGTCGCTCCACATCCTGCACTAGATACTCGATTGGCACTATGCGAACGGTCTCCTGACACCCCTCCGTGGTGGCAGCCAGCTCGCCATGATAAACTTTTAGTTTTGGGTGTTTGCAAGTAAGTATTATTTCAATGTTGATTTCGCTATTTTTAATTATCCAAACTAATATTATAAATGCGAAAGTAACTCTGTCTGTCTGTCTGTCTGTCTGTCTGTCTGTCTTTTCTTCACGCCTAAACTACTGAACCGATTTGTGTGAAATTTGGTACAGACATAGTTTGAAACTTGAGAAAGGACATAGGATAGTTTTTATTACAAAAAATAAAAATAAAAAATAAAATTTATTACGGACATACAGTGCCATCTATTGGTCAAATGTCGAAATGCTGTTCCTATGCTCCGTAGATAGATGGCGTTAATCGCGCAATGGTGTCATTACACGTGTTCGGTTCATGTTATTGTTTTAATTCATCGGAAAATCCATCAGAAAAATGTAAATAAACAGTAAAAAGGTGTAAAAAAATTAATATTAGTATAATAAAAGTTTTACTACAAAGAAAATGCTCTAACGGAGTATAGATAATTCTATTAGTACTACGCGCAATTGTGTCGATCGTTACACGAGTTCGGTTCAAAGAAAATGCCCGAACGGAGTATAGATAAATAATCCGAGTTGTCACTATGCTCGATAGATGGCGTTGGGATCGAAATAGATCGCGCTATGGTTTCGTTACACGCATTTGGTTGGGTATCGGCCGAGCGCTTCGGTACCGTCGTGGAAAACAGTGATGCCAGATGGGGGGGATTCCCCCCAAATTTGGGGGTATTTTCTGCTCACGGGGGATTTTTTGGGGGGGAAAATCCTTTGGGGGGATCAGCGGGGGGATTAAAAATTGGCTTGGAGGGAGTTGGAGGATTTTTCGAAAAAGTTTTATGACTGAACGCGACCAAATTCGACAAAATGCGACGTCTCAAATGAAACCCGACATTACAAATTTAGCCAAATCTTTTAAGACCGTCTGCAATGATGTTGATTCAGTGGTACAAGAGTGGAATGCTTTACATCGAACAACCCGGAAATCCACGCAGAACACCGAAGAGTTCTGGGTTGATGTGTATGGCTTCAAAAAAGCAGTTGGTGATAAAACTTACGGACATGTAAGCAAATTGGCATTAGGATTTTTTCGTTGCCTTTTTCTAACGCGGTTGCGGAAAGACCTTTCTCGCAAGTTGCGATTATTAAAGACAAACTGAGAAACAGATTAGCCATCAACACGGACGAATCTTTTTTGAGAGTAAGATATTCAATGCCGGAAGGATGTGTTAATTTTAAACTAACTTCAAAGATGCTCAAGAGATTTAACTCGGAGAAAATGTATGAAAATAATGTATGTCATGGAAGCAATTGCTAAATTATTATACATTTTTGTATTTAAATAAATATTTTTCTAATTACTGGGGGTTTTTTCTCAAAACACTAACATTTTGGGGGGATTTTGGATGAGATTTGGGGAGATTGCTAGATCATCATCTGGCAACACTGGTGGAAAAATTGTATTGTCGGTTGTGTGGTCGTTTATGTGGATTGGTCCTGTTTCGTAAATTCTAATTTGGTTCCGTTGTATTTGTCGATTTGGTACAGACATAGTTTGGAACTCGAGAAAGGACATAGGATAGTTTTTATCCCAAAAATCCTGCGGGAGCGGGAACGTCTCAAAAATCCCGCGAGATCGGGAACTATGTGGGTAAAACCAAAAATCTGCCGGAAGTCACTATTCCACGCGAACGAAGTCGCGGGCAAAAGCTAGTTAAATTATAAGGAGCCAATTATTTTAAAGGAACTATTTTTTTGAGATGTTATTATGATCAGTTTAGAAACATATTGAGCAGTTATTTAATTTAATGGCAGTTGGTTAATTACTGCGACAGTAAAACATGGACAGCAATAAAAAAAACAATTGGTCGGTTATTTTATTATGCAATGTCAATTTGAAATATAATTGAGCAGTCCAATCAAATCAAATGAGCGGTAAAAATGACTGAATGAGCAGTTACGTAAAATTATAAATAAATCGGAATTTGTCGGTAAGAAATCTCATTCTAAGCGATTCTATGTATAAACAACTAGCTTCTGCCAGCGGTTTCACCCGCATCCCGTAGGAACTACTTCCCGTACCGGGATAAAAAGTAGCCTATAGCCTTCCACGATATCGGCTATCTAACATTGAAAGAAATTTTCAAATCGGACCAGTAGTTCCTGAGATTAGCGCGTTCAAACAAATAAACAAACAAACTCTTCAGCTTTATAATATTAGTATAGATGACGTAGTAAAATAAAACAAGAAAACAGAACGCGCAGGTCAGTGTCGCAAAGGATTAAGGACTTGATCTTAAATAAAAATTCTTGTAAATGATCAGGAGACTTTTTACCTAGGACCAAAGGTTTGTCTGTGAATGAGCATCGAAGGTCAGTTTTCGAATTGGGGCACCCCGACTTGGATGTAGTAGGTTATTACTTTATTACCACTACGCAGGGCTCCGCTGACTTGCTTTAGAGTCAAAAAACTCAGTCCAAGCAAAAATCATTTAACTTTCATTACTATTTAAGAACTGTATTAATTAAGTTACTTTTTTTTTACTCGTTTAATTATTTTCCTTTATAATTTTTTATTCACTACCCATTTCATGATTTTTTATTACGAATTTTTGTTTACTTTTTTGCTTAGTTTTTAACCGACTTCCCAAAAAGGAGGAGGTTCTCAATTCGTCGGGATTTTTTTTATTTTCTATGTATGTTCACCGATTACTCGAAGACGCTTTAATCGATTTGCAAAATTCTTTTTTGCTTGATAGCTTATATCTCCCAGGTGGTCCCATAATCATCAGGTCAGGATCTAATGATGGAAACCCTGAGAAATCTAGAGCAACTTTCAAAAGTTGTAGGCATGCGCAGGGTAAAAATTTGTCACTAAGGCGTATGTCTGATAACAGTATGCAATAGTGAAGGTTTGGAGCTAACCTGATGATGGGGACGAGAGAAGGTCGAGAAACCTCGGCAACGGACATATTAACTCCCTCGTGTTTGGGCTTATGTGATTCGTAGTGATGAGAACTTTCCACTAATGCAGATAGTGACAACTATGCTTGCCACTGAAAAGCTTAAAATAAAAATAAAAACTTTTTATAAAAAATATAAAACCGATTCCCAAAAACACTGACAAGCAAAAAAAAAAAATTCTCAGGTGCATCGGCCTAGAAGTCGGTGGCGAAATAAACTGAGGTACATCCATAAGACACTGACTTGTGTGAACAAGTGTGACAACGTTCTTAGCAATTCCTCAAAATTCAAATTGAGAATACACTCTTACGCATGCTTGAATAGCCCCATTGATGCTACTAACATATTCCAGTCATTGAATCCTTTTGAAACGTACATAAGACCAAGATTCCGCGTAGATGCCCGCTTTTTTGCAAGAGAGTATTTATTTCTGCTTTGTTGCAAATAATCAGTCGTAACTCTTTCTCGATTGTATTTTTTTATATTTTTGCATTGTGTATAACAAACATAAAAAGTTTTTATTTTAACTAGAGATTTCATATTTTCCAGGCATGGTTTAGGTGACACTTACAGTAAGCTGTTTTGCGATCCTAAAATGCCATTCGCTGATTGCGCTAGCAAGTGGTATACTAGTCACAAGGGAGTTACTAGAAACGAATCACAAAAATTATCTTCCGATGAAGAAGACACCGCTGTCTCTGAAGATGCAGCAGGAGAAACGCGGATGTCGCTTAGACGAAGTAAGAGAACTTCTAATAACTGCGATAGGACTGCTGAAGATGACACGGATGCCCTTTCGGAACTAGAAACTCTCGCTAAGTTAGGTCGGATCGAAGAGACATTGCCCCCAGAGCGCTGGTTCTCAGAGCGGGCCCTCGAGACGCGTCTCCATCACATAGCGCACGCGGTACAGAATCGCGAGTGGCCCGCAGCCGCCAAGCCGGACACGCGTGCGGCGGCCGACGTGCACGACGAGCGCAAGCAGGGGCCCAAGCGTCATATCGCCATTGACGTAGAAACCGACCGCGCTAAGCTGCACGCGCTATTGTCATCGCCGCAGGCCGCGCACACGGGAGCCGGCAGCAGCGCGGCGCCCGGCGAGGCAGGCGCGCCGCCGCCGGCGCACCAGCGCGTGCCGGCGTCGCCCGCACCCTCCGCCGCTCCCGTTGACCTCTCAGCACCTCTGGATCTGAGCGACGTCCATGATTTCTCTGTGGGTCGCCGTACGCCTCATAACGATTCTGCACCTTCTTCCATGCCTTCTCGCAGCCGGCTCGATGATACACTTTCCAGGCTCATGAAGAGAAAGAATGTGGTAAGTAGAATCTTTTTAATGCTATTTTATCAATTGTTTTATATATGTTACCAGGGGCCCGATTCTGCTAAGTTAATAATGTCAAAATTGAATCGTAATAGCAGTTTTAACCTTAGCGGCCATTCTGCTACCTAGATAAGTCCAACCGTATACCAATGACCTTCGATTGGTTTGCGATTGGTCTGCCATTTGGTCTATACGGTAGTTTTCTCTACAATCATATTGCAATCGTAAATAATTTGCAGACAATATGATTCATTTTTGAATCACAGAAATAGATAAAAACGTTTATTTTTTATTATTATTTATTATTAAATAGCGGAATGCTACATACGCTTCAATCATAATTGAGTCAGTCGGATGTGAATCGTATGTCGCTTAAGTAATATAGCAGAATCGTGCCCCTGAAGATAACAAGATCCGCAGTTTTATTACCTAGAAAATTTCTAAATTTTCGTAGGATTCCTTTATTGACCTTGAATATTTTGGGAAGCTCACATTTGACAGACTTTTAATATTTTAGTTATAAATTACCAAAGCAAGGTCTCGCAACAAAATTCAATTCTGTGGGAATCATTGTTTTCAAATGTCTGAATTGACTGGGCTATTATAGCCGTGCGTCAGTCAGTGGGAACATCTCCTTTTATATACAGTTGTGGCCATGTAATTAAGAAAATTTACATTGAAACAGTTTTTAAAAGTACCATCTCACAGTGGCGAAGGGTGGTTTAATGAAATAGGGAAGCCGCAGCAAAAAAAAAACTGGGGGGGGAGTACTCAGGGATGGGGGGGGAGAGGTAATGGAGGTAATTTCTCAGTCCACCTTTTAGCACTGACTGAGAGACTGATAGTTTGAACATGTTTTCTCGAGGAATTCGGCAGATTATTAATATCTATAAAACTTTATTATCTTTAGTTAGGTATATTAACTACTAGAATCTGAGAAAACTTGGCACTAGAAACAATACATTTTAAGTATTTAATTTACAACGGCCTGTTAGCCTGCCATTGATATTTATCGTAGGTATTTATCCGTCAGGACGTTAGTAATTTTAATATAGACGTAATATTGGTAGGTAATTCACATGAGCCGCGTGCCCGAGTTTTATAACACGTTTTTATTCTCATAACTTAACCTTGAAAAATAAGTTCCTTCCTAAAGTAAATAATCTGTCGTCGGAAAACAGTCTAATGCGATAAATGCTATCCTAGTTAAGTTTTAAAAGTAGGTACACTAAAAAGAAACCTGATGCCAACTGTCTACGTATCAAAGTAACTCATTTTAACGTAGGTACCTCTATTTTCACTAGGTACCTACACACGCTGCAGTACTGTACTTGTACTGAGTACCAGGTCACACAGTGCGATCGCGGGGATTAGTAGGGAGGGAGTAATGATACTGCCAACTACTTAAACAAAATTATGTACTTGGTGAATTCAAAAAACTATAAATTCACAACTAGGGTCATTAAATCGCGGAGAATCTTAACACCGCGATTCAGGATTTGAATAAAAATGCACAACGCCATCTATGTTGACATAATGTAACTAAAACACTTAAACTAACATAAAATATTGTACACACACGAACTATGTTATTTCCAAATGATACACACACTAATAAATTAAATTAAGTAATACAAAGAACAAATTGTTAATGGTATTATCTAAAACAAAATAAGAACAATGAGAGTGAATATTTGTCTGATTTGTTTGTTTACATATTTGAGAGCTCTAAGCGCTGTCACTCGCGCGTAGACAGATATAGCTACTCTACTCTTGACGCGTTTTTTCTCGTTCACTCGCGAGTTTTGATTGGCGGAAGCCGCTCCGTGAGCCGGCTTACCGCTCGCCCATATGCCGCGAACATCGCGCGGCGCGGCGTGGATGACGTCACGCAAGCGTAGTTTTGTATGGAGGAGGAAGCCGCGGCTTGTTTAGTAGGAGCAAAATGTTTCAAGTAATTTATAGACAATTTTTTTTACGGTGGTAGGCGTTTTGTTATACCTACATATTTAAATTGTGTGGTTTAAATGATTATATTAATTATACCTATACCTATATTATAACTTATACCTATGCTTCTTTCTTGAAATTCGAAAGGGAAGCCGATGGGAATCGGCTTATAAGGACGCCTCGCCACTGCCATCTCATAACATAAAGCATGTATAATATTTAATCTTATTTTTTGTGATATTGCAAAATACTACCATACTATTCAATAGTACAAATTTTGTATATCCATTGTGCACATGATTAATTATAGTAAAATGCAAGTCCTACAGACTACACAAATATAGATCCAGTACGTTGGGTCCTACTTCTACTAACTGTTCTTATAATTAGGAACGCTAACTTTCAACTTCTAAGTTTGTAATGCCTTATTAGGAATATTTTAACTATAACTTCGGGGTAGACTTATTTGACAGTAACATGCTACAGGTCAAACTGGGTCATTAAATACAGTAAGTCTATCCAGAAGTTGCCACGATGTACACGATGCCGTTTGCAGGTTGCTCGATAACGAACTGCTTTATTTTTTACATTACAGCCTGCGCCCGAGCATATAGTTGGAAAAGAGAAGAAAAGAAAGAAATTAGATGAAATTGTATTGGGATTATCAGCGGCTAAATGTAAAAGCCCTACCACTTCATCAGATAACCTGCGCGGACGTAGCTCCAGCGTGCTGCCCGATGTGACTGTAACCCCAGCTGCGCCTCCAACATCGTCCCCAGCTTCCTCTAATCAGAAACCATTTTCGGTCACGGTGACTAACGTACCATCGCCACAGGCTTCTTCTAAAGAGTTATCTTCATTTTTGCAACAATCTTTAGAACATACAAAGGTTCCTAAAGCTCCAGTTGTACCACCAATGAAATCTTATTCTCATGAGGCTAAAGTAAACAAGTGGCTAGCTGAACAGGCTAGCGTTGATACGCGTCGTCGTGGTGTAGCGCCTCGGCTAGCACCAGAAGAACACGTGCCAGTGGTGCATCGTGTAACTGGCAAGCGTATAGTCGGTCCCAAAGCACCGCAACTTAAGCATCTAGCCCAATGGATAGCTGAAAACCCTATGTATGACATAGACTCCAAGTGGACGGAAGGTATTAAAGAGCATATTAAGTTGCCTCAAGACGTACGTAGTCAAAGACATTCTCCGATGCAAGCTAGCGGAGGTGAACGTAAAAAGGGACGTCCTCCTACGCTCGATTCTCCATCTCCAAATGTATTGTCATCTAATTCTCATTTGAATCAGAATTTGGCTGGCTTAAATCCAGCTATTTTGGCCAGTTTATCAAGTCTAAGTGCATTTGATCCAAAAACATTAGCTGCCACTCTTTCAAATTTGACGGGCTTTGATCCAAAATTGTTAAATAGTTTTGACCCAAAACTACTTTCTAGTTTGGGGAGCTTTGATCCTAAAAATAATCCATTGTTGAGTTCATTTAATAGTATGCCAAATTTGTTAGGGAATATAGCAGGTGGAAATATATTTGCGAATTTAGCGGGACTAGGACTTCCTGGATTCTCTTCATTAGACATAAACAATTTAACTGGATCCAATATTTCAAGCGACAGTAAGTCGAAATCTCGTAAAACTACTGAAACAGGGAATCCCTCTAATTCAAAATCTACCAACTCCCAATTTCCATTCGTGTTTCCTAATCCAAATATGTTGTATCCTCAATTAGGACTAAGTGGCTTAAATCCATTCGGAATGCATTCTGGCATGTCATCAGCATATGACGCTTTAGGTTTATTGAGTAATAATATAGCAGCAAGTTCAGGTGCTTCTACATTACAAGCATCCAGTCATACTTCTGCACGCAGCACGGCAAAAACAACAACACCGCGGTCTTCGACAGTTGTTACTAATTCATCAACTTCTCGCCAACAAAAAGTTTCTGATCGGCAACAATCAAGTCAATTACCGCAAATTCATTTGCCACCAGATCCATATCTATTGGAAACTTTGTCCAAACAGTCTCTAAATTACGAATCGATCATCAGACCAGAAAAGAGACAGCGAGATAATGATAGCCAAGAAAACATAGCAACCGATTTATCAAAGACTGATAAGAAAAAACTGCCATTTGATGCATTAAGGTCTCAAGTCCCACCGGAATTTGCGGCTGTTCAGGAAAAACTTTTGAAGGGTGATAAAAAAGATATTGATATAAGCAAGATGTTGTTAGAACAAATGGCTTCGGGTGCACTTAGTGCCAGCCTTGTTAGTTCAGCAGAGTCCAAAAAGGCTAAAGATGACAAAGACGTTACTGAAAAATTTGTTAAAAATTCATCAGAATATATTTCTAGATCCTTAATCTCTGAAGATGGGGGATCTGGAACCTCTTTAGTTCACAAACGAAGTCACGACGACATCATAAACGAACCAGAAAATTTAGCACTATCTTCAACAGAATTAAACCCCATCAAGAAGTTAAAGGAAAATCCGAACTCTGAAAGTAAGCCTTCAATGGAAAATCAATCTGATCACTCAACACATCCTGGGGAAATGGACCTTGAAGATTTAATAGCTCCTTCAACCGTTATCAAAACCGGAATGAAAGCAGACTTTGACACTAATGTCCCTCCTAAATTTACTCCTACTGAGGTAACGGCTACTCCATTGAGTAAAGACGAAAAATCCCTATCGAAATTACCAAACTCTTACTCTGAAGGTTCTATGTCTCTAAGTCACGATATAGCCTCTGCCGATGATGAAAAAAATGACGAAGAAATTAAAGGTAACTGTTCCAATGAGGATGATACTAATATTGGAGACAATTCCGCACATGATGGGCGTAGATGCAATAAAAAGAAAATCCGTAAGTCATCTGAAGAGACTCCGACGACGTGTCCGCGACGTGAATTAAGATCTAGCTCTGGACGCCAGTCAACGGAATCGATTAATACAAATCATTAAAGCGATGCATTTCTTTAAATATACTCTGCTATGATGTTCCGCCAGTGGATTCTTAAAATGAAATTGACATAAGAAGTTATTTTTAGGGCCTCTTTCACCACCCTCGAGTAAAGTATTGAGTAGACTAATCGCCGGTTAAAGTCACCCGTAACTGCACGTGTCAATTTCACGATGTTCGAGTAGCGCTAATCAATGATTAAACTGACTCGTAACTTACTTGCCGCGTCTTCTACTGATTAGCGTGTTTACTTGACAGTTAAATATCGCAGCGTTTAGATTATTGAAATTTTGTATATTTGTTGTTTGAAAATGGATTTATTTGATTTAATTGATCATCAATCGGATGAATTTGATTATTTAACTTTGCAACGGATACCGAGGATTCGTGTATTTAAAATCCGTGTTGATTATTTTACGGACTTAGATGAAACTGATTTTTTGGCTAGATTTCGTCTGTCGAAGCTTGCAGTGAACCAAGTGCATAACGTAATAAAACATAAAATAGTTTCTAAAACGCAAAGGTGAGTATCATTTTTTTCATAAAAATAAAATAAGTTACATGATTTTACTAACAGATAACCTATCAAATCGTAATTATTAATTCTACACCTTACATATAAAAATTTAATACGATGTTCTCTCAATAACCTACATTAGTAGGTACCTAAGTTCTTATCTAACAAACAAGTCTTGTTTACAAGAATCAAGCAGTTTCAACAAAAACAAGCATACTGTTAACATTGATGTATCTCGCAACTGGATCCTACTTAAGAAGTGACAAACCAAAAAAACACAACAAAAACACCACACGAAATGAAATGACAAATGACAGCTAACCTGTCAATGACGTTTGACGAGTAACTTTGACGTAATTTTGAACGAATGTAACGTATAATTTGTTATGTCATTCACTTAACCGGCAAGTAGTTACTCGAAGCTTTATTTTCGCTTGTGAAATTGATAGAAGATACTCGTAAGTTTTACTTGCCAGTTAACGTTAATTGGCAAGTAACTAATCAACGCTTTACTTTGAGATGGTGAAAGAGGCCCTTAAACTTCCAAACCTTAGTATTTTTAAAATAATCCTTTTGCCCGGATATTAGATTAAAATTAATTAAAACTTCTGTTAAACTTGCTACAATTCTAAATTTTCATCAACTTAGGACACTATGCAATTATTGCGTGTGAGTTTTGTAAAATCGTAAGCTATTTGAACAAAGTATATAATACGGCGCTAGCAATCACGTTTAGGAATATATTCAATTCCTGATTGTGGTTTAGAATTTCATTGCGTTATGCGATAAACTACTGACACTAGAGATCTCCACAAATACTGTAGCTCAGTTTCTTTGGACTACTATTTGTTTTTAAAGTAAGTTATAAATGTTGAGTAAATAATAAATCATTATCGATGTGTGAAAATGTGTTAAAATTATTCCCTGGTTTAATTTTTATTCTCATTTTTATTAGTTATTATTGTAAGATTTAAGTCAAACACTGAATGTGATAAGATTATTTATTACATGTATTCTTATTATTTTACACTGCTAAATCGACGAAATGTATTATATTATTATGTGACAAATCATAAATAAACATAGAATTTATTGAATTGTTTTATTTTATTAAGAAGTTGTTCAGATAGATCAAAGAACGATAAGATTGGTATTATAAATACACTAGCTTCTGCCAGCGGTTTCACCCGCATCCCGTGGGAACTACTTCCCGTACCGGGATAAAAAGTAGCCTATAGCCTTCCTCGATAAATGGGCTATCTAACACTGAAAGAAATTTTCAAATAGGACCAGTAGTTCCTGAGATTAGCGCGTTCAAACAAACAAGCAAACTCTTCAGCTTTATAATATTAGTATAGATTATAACCATGCTGAATATATGTTTAACCGCAGCAAACGCTATTAAGGCTACTACACACATGCCGCCGGTGTCATGCCGAGCGGCTAAGCCGCCGGCAATATAAGCGGCACAAAATCGTTTTTTGGTTAGTTGGTCGTGCCGGCGGCTTTGTATGCCGCCGGGTGCACGGCGGTTTGCCCGGCGGCCCTGCCACCGGCACTGTTTGTAGTAGCCTCTTGGGTCAATTTATACCTACCAAAGATGTATACTAAACAAGATTGTGCACTATCAAAATATATATTTACGAAAATGAACTCTATTTCAACTTTAACTTTTGATGAAGAAACTAGCCGTTATATTTTTATCTTATTTTAACAATTGTAACGGCCAGTTTCTTCATCAAAAGTTAAAGTTAAAGAAATGTCTAAAGTAAAAGTAACGGTCAAATTCGTTTTTTCAAGGCTAAACTGACAGCAAAATTCATAGAAAAATTTAATTTAACCGTTACTTTTACTTTAGACATTACTTTAGCCATAACTTTAACTTTTGATGAAGAAACTGGCCGTAAGTCAACAAATTAATAACAATGGCATTAATTTATTTGTATTTATTCTTAAAATATAAATTTTTATGTTGCTTTTTTTTAGCGGTAACCCTGAACATTCTTGGCGAGTAATCAGCATTTAAAATTTTGTTTATATTTTTGGTATTAAATCAATTTAAGCTATTAAAATGATGCAAAAGTGTTGCGTTTATACTTGTAAAAGTGAATCCTATGGTGGTTGCAATATATCGTTCCACAGGTTAGCTATTAATACCATTTTCGTAAATCAAACAACTAGGGTGCCCATGAATTCTTGTAATGACTCAAAATATGGGTGATAAGGCGACATAAATGGCTCAGCAGTCTATATGTGAAGCAAAAATACAAAAAAATCAGTCTTCACTTCGAATCTTCCTGCTTTTATACTGCTGACTCCCGCTAATTATTAAAAGCCTATATTAGTATCTTAAGGTCACAAACTGCGTAAGTTAAAACTTCAATACCAATCTGTGTTTAATAATCTTAGCAAATTCGGATTCGTCTCACATATCTTAATCTCATAGTCACCCTATTAGAAAGGGACAGACAGCCTCCGTACTAACTGTTTCACTCGGCTCGTTTTTTGGGTGTAGGTGCGCAGTCCTGTTTACTATATTATGTCTATGGTCATAGGGTTTCGGGTTATCCAATGGGTTTCGCTCATTGTACATATACAACATGTAACTTAACGCACATCCTGAAAGTAGTTTGTTCAGAATCGTTTACTGAATCGATTTATATCATTTTTAATATAGGTAATTTTTTATCCCAAAAATAATTAAAACTACGGAAATTATTGTCATATTAACCCCTGTACAGTCAAAACAAATTCAAATAGACCGTAACTCAAAGTAATAAGACTTCGTGTATTGTCGGCTTTTTCCGTAGTTTCGTAATGTTGTGTCGAGTCGAGCGGCGCGCGGCGCGATATTTGCGTGCGTTTGCGTAGTAGTATGACCAAAAAGTTCTCCAAGAATTGGTATAACTAATTTAGTAAATAACAATGCATATACATGTTAAATTAAAAATTCAGTGTATGTTTTATGATTATAACATAATATTCTTATGGGTGGGTGGTGGGTGTTTGAGGGTGTGCGTTAATTACGTTACATGTTGTATATCGATTGTTTCGCTACTTTTCAGGCTGTTTTATTCGTGTCTCTATGGTTTCAGTTTTTAACCCCCGAGGCAAAAACGACGGGGTGTTATAAGATTGACGTGTCTGTGTGTGTGTGTGTATGTAACATCGTAGCTCCCAAACGGATGATCCGATTGTAATGCGGTTTTTTTTTGTTTAAAAGGAATGTCATTCGGGAGTGTTCTTAGCTATGTTTGGTGGAAATCGGTTCAGGTCTTCAAGGTTATCAGCTCGTTTGTAAGGTGTGATAGGAGTGTTACTCAGATTACTTGCAAGCATATGTGGGATCTGAAATTTGAAACACTAATGTCTTCTGGAACCACTGAGCTGGTCTGCTGTTAGGGCACGAAGATAGGAGACGTAACCCTGAACTGCCTTTTAGTAAACCCATCGAGTTTGGGCTCGTTGAATTTGTCTTGACTATAATCTGTTTTTTAATCTCGTAGACTAAATTGACACTTGCAAAATGTCAAACTTACAAATAATGTTGCTAGCTCTTTGGTGCAGTGTTGTACTTACGATACCGGTTCGTTGAATCGTAACTTTTTATCTATAATAGACGAATTTAATATTCATTCAAAGTTTTATATTTAAAATTCACGTACGTACACACGGCTGTACGACGTGCTACAATCTGCCAGGGATATCTGACCACGCAAAGCCATGCGTAATCATCAAGGATAAGCCCATTATTTCAGGATGATTTATTGTAAAAAAAAGATACTTGATTTTGTTAACGCTAAGTTTCGGTCGTGCCACATCACTATTTAAGAATTTGCAATGAACTGACAACACTTGTAATGTCAGTTTACGAGATTAAAAAACAGACTTAGTTCTCTTCATGTTTCTAATTGAGAGAACCTGATGCTGGAAATGGGATGTGGCGGATAAAACCTTGGAATGCGGGAATGAAACGGATAAACCGATTTATATTTTTGCTGAAAATCTAGAATGACCAAAGGTTAATCTTTATTGTTTCTCAATCTGTGCATTTCTCCCAGAGCCAGTTTGTCATGAGGATTGTTAAACAGTAGAGATGGGTAACTCAGGAGTGATAGATACAAATGATATGAATCACTCCATTTGAATCAATCACTCTTCATATTTTTACATATCCGAATGTATCAGTAGTTCAGTATATCTTTCTTTACACCTCACTCACTCGTCGGTCATCGCGTCGGGTACTAACTATTTAAACAATGCTTATACTCAATACTAGATTGCGATTGACTATTCATTGAACTAATTAACATAAAAGAAGTAGGTTGTACCTACAGTCATAAGAATATATATATTTTTTTATTAGAAAAAAGTTGTTCAATCGCAACCGCTCAATATATCAGAAAGATGCAAACAACCAACCTATCACTATATCTGAATGATCTATTTGAATGAGTGAGCCGCACACGAGTTGCGAGTTTAAATGAGCTACTGAGTTATACTGAGCTACTGATATAAAGATATGAAAGAGTGATTCATATCCCAGTGATTGAAAGATGCATATCTATCTTTTCTTTTCAATGACACATTTTGCCCATGTCTATTAAACAGCTTCCTCTGGCCGAGATCGCATAAAGCGACCCCATTTTAAAATAAAAGAAATTAAATGAAAGAAGGAAAAATTAAGGAGCTCCTTCAAAAAGCATGAAATAAAATTAAATCATAAATTTAAAAAAATCCCCGACCCAAAAAAAGTACGTATTATTATGACAAAAGGTTAAAAACGCTAAACCCTATAAAAAAAAAAAAATAACTTTTAACACTACGTAAGTACCAACTAAAGCATGTCAGACTAAACTAAATTTTGACATGTCGGGGGACCGCTTTTTACCTTCAAAAATACTTACATAAATCAAATGATAGGTACCTACCTAATTACAATATTCGTATAAAAAAAAACACGAAATTTTATTAGATAATTAGAGCGGTCCCCCGACACGACAAAAATTAGTTTAGTCTGACCATTCTGACATGCTTTAGTTGGTACTTACGTAGTGTTAAAAGTTATTTTTTTCTTTTTATAGGGTTTAGCGTTTTTAACCTTTTGTCATAATAATTGCGTACTTTTTTTGGGTCGGGGGTTTTTTTGTAAATTTAATTTTTCTATCTGACAGATCTATAAAATGTCAAATGCTTCAGTTATCAAATTGAAACTTGAAATGAGGTTCAGGTGCAATGTTGCCAATGAAGGCGATTTTTCGCCTTTAAGGCTACTCGAAAAACATGAAATGTCCCTTTCAAAGTCCCTTCCATGTTCAAAGATTTAGCGGAATTTTCCTTGCGTTGTCTCTCATTACCTGTAAGTAATGCAGTCGTAGAAAGAATTTTCAGCGTGATGGGCACTATAAAAACAAAATTAAGAAACAGAATGCAAGTACCCATGCTTATTGCCATTCTTAGAATTCGTACACATATGAATGTAAGAAGCATATGCTGCAACAACTTTCAGCTAAGCAATCATAAGATAAGTTTACATGCTGGAAGAAAAATGTACGATTCCAGCGGAGCTTGCGCCGGCACTAGCACAGCATACACATTAAATATTTACGACGGCGAAAATATTGTGGATGCTTTGCAATTGCTCGCAGCAGATGAAGCAGAATCGGAGTGCATTTAATATGTTAAATAAATAAATTGTTAAAAAATGCCTTTTTTGTTTTAGTTTTGGCGTTTGGGCTACTTTAGGCTACCTCATTTCAAATTAGGCTATTTTAGGCTACTCAAGCTTTGAAAATGGGCGACATCAGGTCCCGACTTGTTGGCAACACTGTTCGGTGTGTGTTCTGTCTTCGGCTGAAAGACTGTGTATCTGTATCTATGGCCAAGAATAAATAAAAAAAATAAAAAAAAAATGTGTTCTGTCTTTGAGGTCTGAGGGCAGCGTACGGAAAACCGTAGTGTCAAGCATTAAATTTGTTCACTGTTTTATCATAATGTGAGAGTCTCTACTCTCTACTTTTTAAGCGTGTTGTGTATTAGTACTACGAGAATTACACGAGAACATAAACATGAAGGACACCAAAGAGAGGACGATGTCTGGCAGCAGCACAATGCTGTGTAATGATTATACGGCTGCTTTCAGCTCTATAAATGAAAGGCCGGTGGACGATATATCTTTAGAATTTTTTTATAAACCACATACTATTACGTTGTTGGCAGTATCGATTGCATCAGTAATCTACACAGCATTTGTAAGGTACCTGTACTTTATAACTTATTTGCGATGATGTAACCACATTTTTGATTCTTCCAAAATAAAAAAATGTATAAAGTTTGAGGATTTATTTCTGGTTTTGGATGTACCCATCGATATGAGAGTTTAAAAAGTTTGTTTTTCTTCATACTTCAATTTCTTATGTCCAAACAGCCCAGGAATCGATTGTTTATAAGGTTAAGCAATGCGTGGCTCGATTAGTTTGTGGATGGGGTGACGGATGGGACAAAAACTTCTCAAGACAAGATGTCTTGAGAAGTTTTTGTGTGTTTCAGAAGGCACAGTAAATTTGTAGGTTCCGGCTGTCATTTGAACATCTATGACTGTTCTGATGAGTAGTTATGGGTACAAAGTCTGATAGCCAGTCTTACTAAGTGGTCTCAGGCTTTCCAGGTTAGTAGGTTGTGGAGGTGGTAGGCAGTCACCTTATTTATATAGAGTAACAGCCAGTGTATTTGAACAACACTGGTAAGCTCAGCTGAACCTGGTTAGACTGAAAGCCAACCCCAACATAGTAAGAATAAGGCTAGGCAGATAATTTTTATGTCTGAATCTTCTTTCTAAATCAAAATCTTTTAGAAATTCAGCAGAAAGCTGAATATACATTTTTTCCTCTATAATATGTTTTTTTTTTTTATATAGAATTGTTTCCCACCTTTGCAAAAGTATAATTCAAGGAAATAACAACAATTCTGCAACATCCTGAAAAAACTGTTGATTATTCACATAATTCTTATATAAAAAAATAAAGAAAATAAATTGTTTTACTTTTTACCTTACCTTTTTTACTTTAATACAAATTCAAAATGTAATTGAAGTTAAAAACTTGGTAAATGACCCTGTGCATGCCCCCAATTCCATTTGATCCATCTGGTAATGCCTCTCTGAATACAAGCTTTTCCAAATGCTTGTGTCCTTCTGTTAGTTTGGTGCTTACTGTGCATTATTTATAATCATATGAAGCTGTGGCGGAATACTTGTTATGATTAAGACAGATACACTAGTTAATACCACAAAACATTGTTTCAGAGACGAATCCAGTATTCAGGACAATATATGGTCAGGAATTTGCTGTGTAGTATTTTTTTTCCTCATAGTATCGGTTCTCACATTTCCTAATGGACCCTTTACAAGACCGCATCCGGCCGTTTGGAGAATTGTATTTGGCTCATCAGTGCTGTACCTGTTGGCACTTTTATTTCTATTATTTCAAAGTTATTCTACAGTCTATGAAATAATGTATTGGATTGATCCAAATCTACGCAATTTTCACATTGATATGGAT
This sequence comes from Helicoverpa assulta, assembly GCA_963856015.1. Classification (NCBI taxonomy): domain Eukaryota; kingdom Metazoa; phylum Arthropoda; class Insecta; order Lepidoptera; family Noctuidae; genus Helicoverpa; species Helicoverpa assulta. The sequence goes on from CAWLCW010000008.1 coordinate 7,072,631, forward strand.
AAGGTATGTTAAAACTGTTTTAGATTGTCTGTTTTTTTTGTGTTTTAAAATATGTACAGTTCAGTCACCTTAGAAAGTTGGTGAACTTAATAGTTCAACATGCTTATTTTTGGTGTTCTTGTTGCCTTGCATCATGCTCCAACCACTTACTGTACTTGCCTCAAAAATTATTTTTGTAATATTTATTACCAAAAGTAGCAGATGTAATTCTCTACAATGTTGATAGACATAGAAAGAGGAAACCTTACAGGCAATGAGATATTTTCGAAAATCAATTTTTATCTCAAATCAGGCCTCAAATTTTAATAGATGGACCTTTCATACTATATCTATGCAGGTTGATAAGATTAAATGTTGTTAAAGTGAATATTAGTAAGGTAAACCGTTATCTAGCAAAGCAAAATAGTGATACGTGATTGTAATTATGTTTAGAAATCAGGCACTCTCACTGTAATTACTGTGTAATTGTTTTAATGAAGCTGTGTTGTTAGGGAAAATATAATTTTGTGTTAACTTATCTGAACTCGTAACAATATGTAGGTTTCAAGAAAACTTAGAGTACCAAATGCAAGACTGTACTGCTTGTAGATAAGAAGCACCAGGAACATCAAACCATGTTGTTTGTTTTAAAAATAACTTATTCTGAAAAAAAATAAGCAAATCACCATCAAGTTAGCAGCTTGTACCTACTTACATATAGTCATCGGCAAGGATATTGAGCCCTGACCTTCACCTGCGCAGAAGTGATTTATTGGTTTATTGCCTTAAGTGTACAGTGCGCAAAGCGATCCTCACTCTTCCGCCGAGAGCTCAATATCCGTGCCGATAACGATACATAATATTTAAGTTTGTAAGAAACCATAAAATCACCTGTCTAACTGGAGGCAACACTGGGTGGGTTTTTAGCCGGTAAGAGTCCGGCACACCCCGTCCACCGACGCCAGGTGGAGGGAAGTCCATGAGGATTTACCCCCTGTCAAAAAAAAGACCTGTCTAGTTTTATAATTGAAAGAACGACCCACGTACACAGCACCATTCAATTAAATCAGTTGTTTTTCTTAAACAACTGGTATAGGAAAAACGGACCCTTTTAATTCGATCAGACTTGCCCTTTGATTGAACAACGTCCTTTAACTTACGTCTGATTTGTTCAACATTACAACTTGGCAAGTGTTGTTTAGGTTTTTTAAAATCGGCTTTAAAAGGGGGAAAAAAACTTTTTGGCCCCTAAGGGCCGAATTATACGTACGAAAACACTGCAATGTATGTACCTACCTATATACCTACAAGAAAAATATTGTGCAATTGAAATCGCAAAAATCATTGTGCCATCTTTAATAGTGACTGTACCTACACAGTCAATTATTTGCACAGTTTTTTTTAAATCATAAGTGAGTTAGCTATACACGTTTCTAACACTCGTAGATTAAGCCCTGCGTTGATGTTTGCCAGTTAGCTTCTCCTTTTACCTATATTTGATAGATATATGAATAGTTTAGACCTAAAATTAATTTATTTCAATTTTATATTTTTCAGGAGTACGCGGTTAATTGTTCAGATGTAAGCTTGGCGAAAGTTTGGTCTCATGTAGACGTATTTGCTTGGGGACACTTTTTAGGGTGGCTGTTTAAAGCCATATTATTCAGGCATGCAGGATTATTATGGGCTATTTCTATAATGTGGGAAATAACCGAAATAGCGTTTGCACATCTGCTTCCTAACTTCTTAGAATGTTGGTGGGATTCGGTTATCTTAGATGTATTAATTTGCAATGGTCTGGGAATATGGTGTGGGCTTAAGATTTGTAAAGCCTTAGAAATGAGAGAATACAAGTGGGTCAGTATAAGGTAAGTTTTTGTTAAATATCGGTCACTAGTTTTGGACCGCGCTGCGGTCTTTCGACCTACATGTTTTATTACGATCATCATCATCATCATCATCAGCCTATCGCAGTCCACTGCTGGACATAGGCCTCTCCAAGTGCACGCCACTGAGATCGATTTTCGGCTTATATTATTATTACGATATTATCCAATAATTATGCCATGATAAGTGGTTTTGAAGTCTGGCAGTAGTAGTCATATACTACGTACTAGATAGAACGCTCCGAAAATATATTTTTTCCCATTCAATTGTGCTTTGCACTTGACATCAGCCATTAGTGTAATTTTGACATGGTTTCATTAAAAAAAAAAAAAATTGACAATTCGAATCACAATGTAAATCTGAATCTGGACCTAAATCCTAAATAACTATTCGGTAGTAATCTACTTTGTTTATCTGATATCAGATGTTCAAACGATTGAATAGCTAGTAACTTCTTTCTAATTCAATATTAAAAATAATTATTTTTTTGCACGATTCGCCATCTTACAATCAAATCAATACCGATTAGTGCTCGTTACAGTGGGGATTTTCACACTTTTAATGATACTCAAGTTCATACGTTGGGTGATGATCCCTTTCCGAGTTGATATGTGTGCTACGACCCTTAATCACTTGCCTAGTAATCCTCTAAATATTATTCAAATTTAGAGTACCTACGAGTTACGCATGTAGTAGTATGCACGAGTAACATAATTCCAGTCACTAAAACCTTTTGAAACATACTAGTCCTTAATACCAAGATTTCGTGTTCTTCTGCAAAACGGTTTATAAAATTTATAATCATAGTTGTGCAACCTACACAAGACCCGTTTTACCCTTTTTGGTACTGAACCATCAAACGTCGCCTCACCTGACTTCGACAAGATTTTTTCGGTTCATAAGTGTGAAAATGAAAATAAATGTCTAGCGTCACTTTTGGCTTCTCGCGTTATTAAAGTGTCATTATCTTGTCTTCAGGGATTTAAACAGTGTATCAGCCTTAAATAAATGAATTAAGCTTTACTAACTTTGGAGATAACGCCAATTTGATAATTTTAGTTTTAATAACTGTTAGCTTTTTTTATATCGATTCTTGAAATTTTTAATTGGTAGACCGAAAACAAAGATAGTTTTTGCAACAAAAAATACATTTTTTGTATCAATCATTTCAGGGACATTTCTTCAACTACTGAAAAGATAAAGCGAGCGATACTGCAATTTACTCCTGTACAATGGACACCAGTACGATGGTTGGATCCTACAAGCACATATATGAGATTCTGTGCATTGAGCCAGTTGGTGGTATTTTGGCAAATTTCTGAGTTGAATACGTTTTTCCTAAAACATATATTTGAGATGCCACCTTCGCATCCATTGGTCATTGCGAGACTTTGTCTCATAGGTGTCATTGTGACCCCGTCTGTAAGGTAGGTTACATAGTGTGTTACCTAAAAATATGTAAACGTTTTATCTCACTTAAGCCGGTGAGCCATACCTACAAGTGTGTGGGTCCCACAATTTTAAACAAACTGGTAGTCTGAAGCCAGAAAGTCTGCCAACGAGGTCCTTGTCTATACTTAACTAGCTTCTGCCCGCGGTTTCACTCGCGCCCCGGATGGTGACAAAAACTATCCTATGTCCTTCTCCCGGGTCTAAGCTACCTCCCTGCCAGTTTTCAGCTAAATCGGTTCAGCCGTTCTTGAGTTATAAGTGGAGTAACTAACACGACTTTCTTTTATATATATATATATATATATATATATATATATATATATATATATATATATATATATATATATATATATATATATATATATAGATATAGAAGATTATACCTACCACTATCGCGTTATGATGAGTTCCTTGACAGTTCATACTGTAATGGTTATAATAGTGTGTAACCTAATCTAACCTAACGATTTAATACATTATTTAGTAATATCGAATCGGCAGGTAAAGAAAGTGGAACCGGAACATTGCGCCAAGCCCTCTATACCTATATAATCAGTGGTATAGTCATTATAGTCAAAGTGATTGCCTCGTTGGTCTAGTGGTCGCAAGCGCGGCTGCTGTGCTCGAAGTCTCGGGTTCGATTCCCGGGTCGGGCCGAAATCGCTTTGTGGGTTTTCTTAAACTTTCACAAAGCAGCCCGTAGTCTGGAAGTTGGTGATTGATTCACCCGTGCATCGGAGAGCACGTAAATGTCGGTCCTGCGCCTGATCTCTTGCCGGTCGTATCGGATTGCCGTCCCATCGGGCTATGAGAGTGAAGGACGTGGACGCCATTATAGTCAAAGATTTCTGCACAAATGCCAAATTTTCCTCTTTTCTCTTTTTCAAATTCTATTACAGTAGCTAATTACTCATAAGCACTTTAATGAAATTCTGTGAAAATTCAAAACAGTATAGCAGTCTCAAAGAGACTGCGATGCTGTGTAATTAGGATAATTACCTACGCTCAATTTTACGATTTATAATTAATTTGATACATACATAGTTTAAATTTTTCCCCTTTTTTATTATTTTTGTAAATATGTATGTATGTAGTTGTAGGAATGTGAATATCATTGTAAAATAACATAACAAGAACAATAAAACACACTCATTGCCGAATGAGAGGTGGCCGCTGTAGGTACCTACCCTTCACCGATTTTTGTAGATTCAATAGAAATTGACGTAAGTCGCTTCATGTACGTATCATGCCATGTACATTTTTGAGATTATTTAAACACATACTTAATATTTTTTATTAACAATTAATATCTAAGTAGTTTATAAGAAATATGAAACAAACATTTTACTGGGTAATTAACGAAGAGACAATGTTTTTAAATAAGTAGTTTTATGTTTATTGTTTTTGCTGGTTTATTGTTTATTACTATAAAGCAGTATTCGTAGCAGAGAAAAATTCGGCCTCTCAGGGCACTCATCATAACACGAAAAAAGTATCATGTGAATTACTTCAATATGAATTAAATTAAGTAATGTGTATTTCAGACAATACTACACCTACGTAACGGATCCGAACTGCAAGCGAGTTGGAACACAATGTTGGGTTTATGGAGCCATCATGGTCACGGAATCTATGCTGTGTATTAAAAATGGCAAAGAACTGTTTGGCCAAGCTCAAGTGTGCAATGTGATTGTTTGGCTAGTCATTCAAATTTTAGTGTCAATCGGCTGTGTTTATGGTGTAGTGCTCTATCACAGATATTTTGAGGTAAGCAACTCATATTTATATCATAGTTCCCGATAAGTTAATAGCGGCTCAAAACTTACTTCCGAGTTGAGCTATAAGCCTTAAATGGCGGCTTGTACTTGCGTTGAAAAATACTCAGTAAGTAGGTACAATTAGCATAAAAAACCGGGTTCCGTAGTTTTTCTTTCTCCACAATGATGGTGCACGCACAACTGTCAGAACCAATCGCAGGGACCGCGGCAAAAAATAATTTATGAAATCTTATAAAACTTCGCACACTCCTCTGAATCTGAATGCCATCAGATTGGAGCATCTGTCAAATGTGTATAACAGATTTCGATTTCTCGGATAAGTAAAGAGAGAGAGAAGGCCTCGCAACTTCTCAGAATTAAAATTTTCACGGCGAGCCGTCGACTCTGACAAATTTTAATGTGCGTGCACTATAAGTGTCCACACTACAAAAAAAATACCCGCAATATAATTGAATTAAACACAATTACAAGTTCCCACTAATATCAAAATGCTCAATAAAAATGAACGACAGACAACGAGCAAGAAGGGACAAATATCATCAATGCCAACGACTGTCCAAGGGAACTGATTAAACTTTGACCCAACTCTTAGTTTCGTCAAGTTCTGTCTTCAAGTTGTGTGTCCGTGTCCGTCCTTCCGGGTCATCGACTTAGTTCAGAAATATTTTGTACAACTTTGCAAAAACTGTTAAAAATATTTTAGAACGCAAAGACCGCATTGCGCACAGCATTTGCGCCGATGTCCCGATACTCCCTGCGTTAACGTAATCAACAAATGATTTTATTAAACCTGTGGATCTTTAAATACCTATTCCTACCTATAAATTTTTCTTTTCCACTTTTTATTTATTTCACTACTTTGTCGGGCAGTGTGGGCCAGAGGTCCAAAGCAGACTGGAGGCTTCCTGGTTTAGATTAGAGACCGTGGGCTTAAAGGTCAGCAAAACCAAAACGGACCACCTACACTGCGACCTCGGTGGTCACTCCGGACCAATGACCATAACACTAGCCGGCATTTCCTTACCTTACCTTTTCCCCGAGGAACTTTCCTCGCCCCTAGACCATTCATGCGGTTCATGGGGCGCGGAAGAGGGCGTTGTCTGCCCTTCTTCTGAGACAGATTTGGCGAAAATTCCTACTTGACTACGGAACCCTAAAGTTTCAAATCAAAATCATTAGAACGTTGTTGTTGTTTTCATAAGAAAAACAGAAATAAAAATTGGTTGCCTGTAAAGTCGGTATACGGGCGAAAGTTTTACGTGACAACGACTTTGAGTCTCTCTCGCTCTCTCTCTCTCGCTCTTAGGCGGGCTAACTGTGCTCGAGTGGAAGGGACGCGTGCCTTTCACTTTTTATGTCTGTCTCTCTCGCTCTTAGGCGGGCTAACCATGCCCGAGTGGAAGGGACGCGTGCCTCTCACTCGCTCTCATTGTGAGCGCATAACGTGAGCGGAGCGTAACGCAGTTTCTTGAAGTGTCACCCAGCAAACCAATTTATAAGACGTTGTCACGTCAAAAAAACGGACGACGGATTATACAGGGTTACTTGTAAGTAGACCGCATCCTTTCATGAGGTGATAGTATAGGTCAATACGGACAAATCTGACCATGGGATACACTGGGCAAAAGTTAACCCGTTTCAAGATAATCGAATTTCAAGATCTTTTCTTAAAAAGTCGTCTAGGTACACGTATAAATTTTTATTATTAGTCAAAAGTCTCGTTTTTGTGGATTTTTGTGTGTTTTTGGATAGAAGATGAATCACTTCATAATAACAAACCATAAAACTGTACAAATCACAGAGGAACTTATAGCGAACAGCAATTACTTTTTTAGTAGCTATTTTCTCAAAAATATTACTCTTCATGTTTTTGAGCAGAATACTTAAAAAACATCTACATTTATCTAGCTATCCAAAAAGGCACAAACACACAAAAATCCGCAAAAACGAGACTTTCAACTAATAATAAAAATGTATACGTATACCTAGACGACTTGTTAAGAAAAGATCTTGAAATTCGATTATCTTGATACAGGTTAACTTTTTCCCAGTGTAACCCATGGTCAAATTGGTCCGTATTGACCTATACTATCACCACAAGTAACCCTGTATACATGTTTATCGATACAATAACTTGTTCGGTTACATGATATCTATTACAAAATATTTTTTTTAAGCGCTGCATACTTGGACATATCGCCCATTGTCCATTTTTTATACTAAACTAGCTGCCCCAATAAACTTCGTTCGTTTAAACCTTCCCTAGACCTTTACAAACATATTAAAACCAAAATAAGCTAAATAGGTCCCAACTATTCTCGAATTTTAGTGAGACTAACGAGCAGCAATTCAGATTATAGGATTTATATAAAAAAATATTTTATTTCACAACTGTTTATCTATTTACAGCCAAATAATGACTCCAATGCAGAGAGCCCAAAGAAAACAGACTAAATGTAAGTAATTTATATATTTTTTTCCTACAATTTTATTTAGATGTCTTCACTAGTTGGTTCGTGTAAACAGCTACTTGGAAATAAAGGACAATGCCCCATTTTGTACGGATGCTTTACCAAGTCCTGCTTAGGTTCAATTTATACTAGCGCAGAGTCGATAGAGCGTCCTGCTTAGGGTTAATTTATACTAGCGCAGAGTCGATAGCGCGCGTTTTCGTCAGAATACGCGTGAGTCTATCGTGATCAACACCGACGCAGGCCGATTTCCGATTGATGTCGCGTAGGATCGCTAGTGTGCGCAAGAATGCATGCGCTAGGATACGCGAGAATGCGCGCGAAATCCTGAGAAATCGAGGGCAACTATCAAAAATTGTGGGCAGGCGTCGGTAAAACTCTTTACTCGTGTGTCTTTAGGGTGAGTCTACATGACCGTGATGATTTTGACCTTATATGATGGTAGAGACAACATTAAATCAAGGGAACTCCACATCGGTGTATACAAACTACCGCGTTTTTGGGTTTATTTCATTAGTATTGATCATTACACATTATGTTATGGCTGCCGTTTCAGACCTGATAATGCAGGCAAAGTGCAGTTTAGGGAACTCCTTAACGGGAGATAGCAGTTTCCTCAGATTGCCGGTAACATATTCAAAATAAGCTAAATATTTCACTTTAATAATTTGATCCATTGTAACAGCATTTGAAGCTTCCACGAATTTGAGGGTCCAAGAAACCAATTTTTTTTTAATTTACATTAATTTTTTGCTCTCATATTTTGTTTCAGAACCTAGACGTTGAATATAAGAAGAAATTCATTCATCTGTGATGTGAATGGCTCTACAATCATTCAAAAAGTCAAAATAGAGTAGTGTGCTTAGATAATTGTTTTGTGTGAGTGTGATTATAAAATAAGATATAAATTTTCTTATGAAATGCTATCGATACGCGCTGGTCGGTGTTATCCTATTCTCGAATTTTGCGCTACTTTGTGCAAATCTTTAGTTAAAATTTCGGGATTGACCCGGCAAGTTTTATGTATCTTCTGTTCTCCCCAAATAACTTTGCCGTTTGAGTCCTTGCTTATTTCTACGTTTAGGTGTCGTCGAGAAGCTTTGCGTGTTGAAGTTAGCTATTATTGTGTCACAGTACTCAAAAAATATTAACAAAATACAGATGTGCAATAACTTTGCACATCTGTGACTTGAACTGTCCTTGTCTGATCGATGTTACCTCACCCAAACATGACCCAAGCATGAGCGGGTGGCGTTTGGTGGGTATGACAAATTTACCCGATAAAGTACTGTAGTTACTGGCATTATAAATTGAGTCAGCGAACTCCTTGTAGCCCCAGTCAACTTAGACAACTGAAATTATAGATATAGACACATCGGGTTAACCATCAAAAATATCTAAAGTCCCCATCGATCCAAAGCTATAGGCTAGCCTCCTCGCCGGTGTGGGGTAGGCGTATCGAGATAGCCACATTAAAGAAAATGCATTATTTCTGTTCCCGCGAAGTTGTGTAATTACACTACTTCGCGGGTACAGAAATAATTACAATGAAGATATCTTATCTTAGAATCAATATATCTTTGAAATCTTTTTGATATTTTTGATAAAACTTGCCAAAAAAAAAACAAAAACCTTGATCTTTAACCTCGAATATCTTTGGAAGCGCATCCTAGATCGATGGGGACATCTGATACTTTATTCATAATGGTGAACACAAGTTCTCCACGTAAATTCAGTTGTGTGCGAATTTGTGTTATTTTTCAGCACCATTGTTATGTCTAAATTGACTGAGCTAGATGACAGTCAAACGACTGTATTCCATTTGAGTAGGTCCTTTACTAAAGATTTTGATACGAATTTTTATTTAATAAAACCGGCCAAGTGTGAGTTGGAATCGCACACGAAGGGTTCCGTACCATTAGTTAGAAAATGAACAAAAAGTCACGTTTTTTGTATGGGAGTTTTCAGTATTTTTTGTTATAGCGGCAAAAGAAATACATCTGTGAAAATTTCAACCCTCTAACTATCACGGTTCATGAGATACAGCCTGGTGACAGACGGACGGACGGACAGAGGAGCGAAAACAATAGGGTCCCGTTTTTCCGTTTGGGTACGGAACCCTAAAAACTTGTTTAAGGTAAATGGTTCGACTTCTTTTAAAATAATAAAATGGTTTTGTTATGTTTATTGGTTTGAGGTGTAGGTATTATTACTTACTACAGTCGATAAGATCGTGCCATATGCCGAATGTTAACTTAAGTAAAAAACTGGCCAAGAGCGTGTCGGGCCACGCTCAGTGTAGGGTTCCGCAGTTGCCCAAGTATAGACCATACTCAGAAAAAATCTTAACAGTTTGAAGTAGCGCAAGGTACAGTGACATCTCTCGGAATTTCCCGAATGGTTACAAACTTTTCAAAATTAGATGGATTATATTTGTTGGGTTTTCGGTGGTAATTTTAATCATTTTTTTTTTGTTTTTTGTCTAATTTTTCAAAAACTTCAATCAATTTTTTTTTTCATATTTTTTAAACGTAGATATGGTTCATAGAGGACATATAGGGATACCTACTTTCTTTGCAACTTTCGGAGCGATAATTTCCGAAAATATTAATATTCTCAAAAAACAATTTTAGTAAATTTATCATAATAAATTATCATAAAAAATTTATCATAGTAAATTTATCATAATAAAATTTTAATAAATTATTCATTTTAAAATAACTACCTATCCAACGATTTATCACACATTAGTGACAGCCTGCTGCGGCACCGAAGCGGTGCGTTAGACGTAGGGGAGATGTTCCTAAAACGGGTAAGCTAAGGGAGATGTTAAATAAAATAACCAAGAACATTACATGAGACTTGTATTTGTACTCATAGGATTGTTTATATATAATAAACTTTGGAAAACATAATCTTCTCAGTCTTAGTAATCTATTTCAATATTCAGAAAAAAAACCCCTTCGAAATACCCGCTTTGCCCCCCTAAAACGTCCTAAAACGGGTAGCGCCTTTGGGCAAAGCAGGTAATGAATGAATATATGTGATAAATGAACTAGATTTTTTTTTTAATATCTTATCTAGGAAATCTTTATCGTTAACAAGTCTCCTTAATTATGTTAATCAGTCTTCTTATTTTATTCAGTCTAGATCACTTTTTTACTCAATTAAATGGTTTTCTTGTCTTTGCTGTTGGTTTTAGTAGAATTGCACCTCTTTTTTTTTGTCATTTATTTTTACGCTGTTCCTGTTTTACTGGCGTGCTTGTCAATACTTCAGCTCTCTGTGGCTTCTTTTGTCTTCGATTAGCTTTTCGTGGGATCAATTAAGGAAGTGGCCCTATTTCTATTGGTGTTATACTATGATGATCCTTAGGTTGAAGGACTGTACTTTGTGATGGAGTCTTGCATGGTGTTATAAAATCCTTAAGAATTTGTGCTTCTGCCGTTATAGTCTTGCATGGTGTTGAAATTTCTTCAATATACTGGCCTACTGGTGTTGGAGTATGAGGTGGACTTATAGCTTCGTCAAGAGGTTGCGGTCTAGTTTCAAAACTTCCACATCCCACAAAGCATTTGAAGTTTTTATTTTATATTTATTCAAAAAACAAAAAAAAATACAAATTAGGTATTTTTTACATTTTAGTCGGATAAATAACGACACTGGTCAGCTAAATACATAACATAATAACCCCTACCCGTTTTGCCCAAAAGCACGTTGTAAATTTCAACTACCTTAAAAACGTAAACAAGGAGACCACTAAGTATTCACAATTAATTAGCATATAACATGCAAAATTATAATACAAAACTAAGAAAACCATATCTTGCGTGTGCGTTCGCGCAGCGGAATGTTGTTGAATTTAAAGATTTCAATTATGCAGATAATTAGTGTATGACGTCCTATAATTGTGTATGGTAAATAAAAATTTGTGTATGCAGCCATTGTGGAGAAATTCACCAAAAACAGATTCCGCTGGGCGAACGTTGTCCTGGCGGAACTTTTTTTAATCCATAGACTTTAGAAGAAAAGAGATGTGTCCAAAAATTAGTGTGTATTTGTGTATAATTATTTATGAATGAATGAAATCAGTGCATGCATAAACTTCGGAGAAATTCAAGTTTCCGCTACGCGAACGTTTGGTCATTAGCTAGTTAGCTAGTTTTCATATAAAGCGCTTACATAGAGAGCTGTAGATTTTTACATACGTTGTTTTGAATTTGTTTATATTTGTTTAAAAAACAGATTTAGAAAAAGTCGTAGGGTTTAAAAGATAAAAATATAAACGTAAAATACACTTATTAGGTCTTAGTTCTTAAAGTATGCAGTTTGGGGTCTAGATTTTCACGTTTACACAAACCTTGTAAGTACCTTTTTTTTTTTTTAACGACGTCAAAAATCATCAAATGACCCCTTCCGCTGTGGGTTAGCAGCGGAGAGGGAGTGTCAGACTCTTACTGACTAAAAACCGTCGTGTTCCGTCACAGGCCTTTTATGTACCAGGGCCGCGGTATCTCTTTCGAACAACCCGCAGCCCCGGCAGGCCTTGGCCCTGCTGGGCCCCGCTGGGGTTGCTGACATCTCTTTGAGGAGCGCGTGGAACAACGCGCGCCGTCGACACGGGTCTGTCGTCTAGAAAGACAGAGGGTCGATGAGCCACCCGAACTCACCGCCCACAGACCCACGCCTACGGTGGCCGGGAGTCATCTCGCGACACCCGGCGCCCATGGTGTCTACCTGGTCCAGCGCGGCGGCCGGGATGAGAGGTGCGAACTCTCTGGCGTTCCGCCTCCTCCTTCTCGAGCATGACCGCTTCGCAGAAGGAGGCGACGGCATCCCATTCCCTCTCGCCACGGACCATGGCCTGAACCAGGGCCGGACGCGAGAGGTCGCCGCCGCCCAAAGCCTCGACGAGGACCCGGCGGTGCCCCTCCCATGCGGGGCATACCTGGACTGTGTGGTCCGCCGTGTCCTCGGGGCTGTCCGCACAATGGTGACACCCGGGCGCCTCCTCACGACCGATTCGGTGCAGGTACCTCCCGAAACAACCGTGTCCGGTGAGGATCTGCGTCACGCGGTACGTGAGGGCGCCATGACTCCTCCCGAGCCACTCCTCAAAGAGGGGACTTACCGCTACGATGGTGGCGTGCCCTGCACTGGGTTGCGATAGTCGCTCCCTCCAGGCCACCATGAGATCGCGCCGGAGCTCCGCCCGCTGCGCGACAACTTGCCGCGGTAGCGGAGTTTCCCCCCGGCGCTGAGCCTCCTCGCGCCAGTCGTACAGGCGCAAGAAGACCCTCGCCTCCAGATCCCACGGTGGCAGTCCAGCAAGTAGGCCAGCTGCTTCGCGGGAGATCGTGCGGTACCCCCGGATTAGCCTAATGGCTATCACCCTTTGGGGCACGTTCAGGTAGTGTACAGCCCGCGGCCGTACCGAACGTGCCCATACCGGGGCCCCGTAAAGGGCCATGGACCGCATGACCCCCGCGTAGAGTTTACGGCAGGGGGCGTTTGGGCCTCCCAGGTTGGGCAGGAGCCGCTTGAATGCAGCACCTGCCCTCTCCAGTTTGGGGCCCAAACGTCGGAAGTGCTCGACGAAGCTCCACCGGCCGTCGAGGACGAGTCCCAGGTACTTCATCGCCCTCTCGACGCCGATGGTAACCCCCCCCACCGTGACTTGGGAGCCTGAAGGTGGCGCGTTGTAAGTACCTCACGACCGATTCGGTGCAGGTACCTCCCGAAACAACCGTGTCCGGTGAGGACCTGCGTCATGCGGTACGTGAGGGCGCCATGACTCCTCCCGAGCCACTCCTCAAAGAGGGGACTTACCGCCACGATGGTGGCGTGCCCTATCTTTATGTATACCTTAAACATTAGTTTTGTGTATTGTCAACACTATATTATTTGACGCTAGTGACATCTGTCACCGAGCCTCCTCTTCCTGTATATATTTTCTTAATGGACAATATAGTTTGTAAACGTTTATTATGACAATAAATGTTGTTGCAAACTAATGCTTGGTGTTTTCTGTTGTTCGTGCCCGCCTCCGCTCACTCCACTACTCTGCGTATCCCCATCAGTTAGCACTAGCAAAATCCGTTTTTTTTTTATAGTAAATTCAGCAAAAAACTTTTTTTACGTCTTACCTCGAACACGTTCGCTCCAGGCGCGCGAGCCGAGTGACCGTGATCGGCAGGGGGGTAGTGCACCGCTCTACACTCACAGGTTCACACTAAGACCTATAATATACGAATGGCAAATTGGCAAAGCCTACCCGTTTTAGGACGGGTACCCGTTTTAGGAACATCTCTCCTACAGCGTATGGATGATACTCTTCATACAAAACGCACGGTGCGGCAACAGCGCGGCGTCGATACGACGAACGCTCGACAACGGGACGGCAACGTCGCAAACGTCACGTGGTGTCATTTTTCGTCCATGGCATGGCATGATGTCATATTACGGGAATAAAAACGCACGGCAGTAAAATACCCTTTCAATTTAGGCGTTTGGTGCCGGACTGCTACCGTACGGCAGCGGTCCGTCAGCGAGACGTTACCTGCCGCACGTTAAGCCTGCGTCAGCGGTCCGACACGAAACGCATAAATTCAAAGCTCCCTACGGAACCCTAATAAAATACGGCCAAAAGTCAATTAGAATACAGTAATAACAATGTCTCAATCAATTGAATCATTACTAGTTTATTGGATCATTATTACCTATGGAATCACCTTTTAAGGTTTTCATACTCGTGTGCTTTTAGTTAAATCCCTACTCAAATGGAGTATACTAGTTTGTTCAACATTCGGACGCTGAACTAAAAGGCGCCGCCGAATACTTAATTAAATTCAATAACGTATTTTTGTTACATTTACCTAATGTTAATGCTCTAAGCATCTCAACGATTCAAATAAGTATAAAACTAAACGAGTGACTTAATGGTGTGGTTCAATCAAAGGGCTAGTTGCTTGATTGAACTGCTATTTCAACCAGTTGGCTGCGACATAAGAGATAAGACAAGGGATGTATAATATAAGCATGGTACCTATTTATGACCTATGGTGGCCCAAAGAGAAATGCATTTTTGGAACTATCTTGACGCTGAGTGTGTAAAGACTCACTATGACTCATGGCAACACAAATACAAGCTGTTTGATTTGCATTGTTTGGAAATGTAATAAAGTACATTTGTATCGGGGTCACCCAGTGTCATGTTTGAATTTGTGGCTGTACTAAAAAAAATTGATAATTGCTTGATGACTGAAACTTGACATGCTTAATATAAGTTGTAATTGAATGGAACATTCCGAGATTGAACGTTTTAAGAAAATTATATATTAAGGAAAGGAGCCGCGGACCGTGGGTAGGTACTATCGACTAATGACATGTACAACCCATTTTGTGGCAAAATCGTTAAATTTTGCCAAAACAATAGACTCCTTTACAGTGAATAGTGAATTTAGACCTTATTGCATTAGATTGTCTCGACAAAAAATTTAATGATGGGTCCATGTACTTGTAGTATAGTACCTACGTATGATGAATACTTAAATGTATTGTATCTTACGATTAAGGAATTCTAAATGTATTGAAACTAATTATTTGCAAAAATACAATAGAATGTGCAGTGTTTTTCAAATAATTAGAAGTGCAAATGTATAATAAAAATGAAGCCTTCTTGGTACCTAATCGGGCAATAATGTTATGTTCTAATAATTATGGGTTTCGAGGATGATTTATCACTTGGCAGACAAACAAATCGGGTGTGTCAAACCTAATTACATTAAATCAGAAAAGTAGGACATAGCAGCATCTAACAATAAGTACAGGAGAATGAAATAACTCTTTCATTGTTTCGATATTCTGATGGAATATTATTATTAGTTACCGTATATAAATATTGTCTCCTGGGTTGACCCAAGTGTCTTCAGAAACATCATAAACCGTGACAGTACTTATTCCGTAATTTTCACACAAGCGGATTTTTTGCGCTACACGGCGGCGCTCGGATCCTACGGCGGTGTCGCGCGGTACAGGTACGAGCAGCAACAAGCCGTTGACAACTGCCAGTCAAAACCGTCTTTCGCCTTTATTCTATTGGATGTAGAACACGGTATGTCGGCTCTACTTTGCTAAACATTAGTCGTTTCAATCGATTCGGGTTATTGGTGCATACATTTTCGAGCATTACTCTTTGGCGCTATGTTTGTCTTATGCTACGGTCGCACGCGCGCCGTGCAGCCCGGCGGGCTGCCTGGCGGGCTGCGCGGCATGCAGCCCGTCCCGGGCCGGCGGACATTCAAGCTGTTCACTCACACGCACGCCGTCGTGTCAGTCAGTGCAAGAATAGCGAGCAGCGAGGATCTCGGTGTTGTTGCTGCCATATCCTTTGGCTTAACTTATTTTTATTGGAAAAAGAAACAAAATGATGAACGACGTTAACCATTCCGCCATGTTGTAATCTCCGATCGTAGCGACTTTCTTAGCAACGTTGAATGAAGATCCACTCGTCGCGAAAGCGCAGGAGAGACTGACTGCCCGCGCGCGTGTAAACAGTCACCGGGCGCCCGCACATTCATCCTTTGAACTTTGCCAAAAAACCGACACTTGCCCGATTCGCGGCATTCACGTTCACAGGCGCGTTCACGGGCTCGGGCGTACCGTTTACACGCTCGTGAACGTGAATGTGCTCGTTAAATGTAGAGTTGAACGCGCGCGTGTGAACGTAGCATTAAATTTTATTGTTCGCGCACATTTTTATTTTGTTGACTTGGTCGAAAAATGCATGTTTTTGTTTGTATTCATCTTAATGTGAATAGGTTTGACACACTTTGTATAATTTACCATAAAATGTATCTTGGGTGGTAACAGTAAGTAATAAAGTCAAAATCTTTGATTATTTTTGTTTAAAAATATTAAAGATTTTTTTTTGCTTAAATGACGGCATTTACACACGAAGGCTGCTGACGTAGATTGAACATTCGATCAAAACTCAATCTACTCAATCTTCGATTCAATCGTTCTCTGCCTTCGGTAAACTTCAATCATTTCCATAGACTGATTTTACACCCGTCATACCGAGTTTACACTCTCGCCTCGCGCCTCGTCTCGCAGCTCGCGAGGTGGCGAGTGCCTGTTTACACTCTCGTGCGTTCGGTTTGCGTTGAGCCAGCAACGCTCGCATCCCTCGCGTGGCCTTATTGACTCGTGCCCAAAAAACCGCCTCCGAGACGAGCGCCGCGAGTGGCGAGGCGAGCTGCGAGACGAGGCACGAGGAAGTGCCTCTCGCCTCGCCACTCGAGCGAGAGTGAAAACCTGGGGCCCGATTCTCCTAAGTTAATAATGTCAAAATCGAATAGAAATTGAATCGCAATATGATCGCAATAGCAGTTTTAACCATATCGGGCATTCTGCTACTAATATAAAACCAATCGTATTCCAACGACATTCGATTGGTTTGCGATTGGTCTGCTATTTTGGTGATTGTGGTCTATACGGTAGTTTGCTCTACAATCATATTGCAATCGTAAATCATTTGCAGATAAAATGATTCATTATTGAATGACAGAAAAAGATAAAAACGTTTATTTCAAAGAAAAAATAGCGGAATGCCACATACGCTTCAATCGTAATTGAGTCGGGATTGGATCTCAGTCGAACGTGAATCGTATGTCGCTTAAGTAAAATTAGGAGAATCGGGCCCCTGCTATCAGAGAAGAGGACTAGGCGACGATTGATCGAGTGTCCAATCGATGTGAGCACGGGCAAACCGAAGCCGTGTTCGTCGATGCCTGATCATTAACTTTGGATCATTAGAGGCTTTCAAAGGATGCAATCGGCTTTCTGCAAGTCTTCGTCGTATAGTACACGCATTAACAGCTATACTGTGAACATGACGCAGTTGCTGTTGAACCTCAACACCAGTCAAATGTCGATTTATTAAACATGTAGGTAAGTAGGTAGACACCATAAATCGATCAATTCGTTCAAAAGTAGCCTTATTTCTTCCCGAAACTGATTGTCTATAGAAGTTCCCAGTCTCTCAGAATCTTCGGTACTCTCGTCTTACTTAGGTGAAGACGTCTGGCCACAACGTGCTGACTCAATCCAGCCTAGATCAGGGGCCCGATTCTCCTAAGTTAATAATGACAAAATCGAATAGAAATCGAGTCGCAATATGATCGCAATAGCAGTTTTAACCATATCGGGCAGTCTGCTACTAACATAAGACCAATCGTATTCCAACGACATTCGATTGGTTTGCGATTGTTCTGCTATTTTGGTGATTTTGGTCTATACAGTAGTTTGATCTACATTCATTTTGCAATCGTAAATCATTTGCAGACAAAATGATTCATTATTGAATGACAGAAAAGGATAAAAACGTTTATTTCAAAGAAAAAATAGCGGAATGCCACATACGCTTCAATCGTAATCGAGTCGGGATTGGATCTCAGTCGAACCGAGTCGAACGTGAATCGTATGTCGCTTAAGTAAAATTAGGAGAATCGGGCCCCAGTGCTACAACTTGAGCACACTCAGACTGAGTACCTAGTATCTATTTTACAACAGAATAAAAATATTTAAACCTGAGGTAAATGCTCACTAAATCAATACAATGACCAATTACTGAATGAACAATAAATTGA
The DNA here is from genome assembly GCA_963856015.1 of Helicoverpa assulta. Lineage (NCBI taxonomy): Eukaryota > Metazoa > Arthropoda > Insecta > Lepidoptera > Noctuidae > Helicoverpa > Helicoverpa assulta. Next base: position 7,090,847 of record CAWLCW010000008.1, read on the forward strand.
TTAGCTTTTACTTAACAAAATGCAATGTGACTCATATTGTGTCATTAATAATCAGAAATAAGAGTGTTCGAATAAACTAGTCAATATCATCCACAATATCCCGTTTATTGAAGTGTAGTTTATGTACAAATAAAGTTTATGAAACAAACCTTCAATTAATCATTAGGTAGTTTTTTTTATCTCATATTAATTTTTATACATTGTGTTCTGAGGGATAGCGTGCGGGCTCGTCGATTATTTTGCACGCAAGTCTCTTTTGATCAGTTCTATCAATATTATGTTTACAGGATAGCATTTTTTCAGTGGGTAACTTATAGTTAAATAGATACCTACCTACGTACACTCGGCAAAACGGTTAGGTATGCAGGCCACACACACACAAACATACAGTGTTAGTGTGCGTAAAGCAAAACGTGTTTTACTTCGCCTATTTATAATATCAGTGCTGCTTCACAAACACAATCAATGGTCAACGACTGTGTGACCCTCCCCTTCGCGAAGCTAGATCCGCTCTTTTTGTGTGGCCTGCATACCTATCCGTTTTGCCGACTGTACCTATATTTTTGCGAATAGGCATGATGACAGGGTTAGTCCGCATTTTAGACTGGCCAAGAATATTAGACCCGTATTTTTTTATTTTAACAAAACATTAAATATTAATTAAGATATAACGCAAAAAAGATTGGGAGTGGGGGCTTGTCACGTCACGCCGGTGTCAAAGAAGACGGATCACAATCCATACAAAATTGCCCCACGTCCTATAACAATGTGACGTATCCAATGGTATCTCAAAAAAAAAAGATAAAAATGTTTAAAAAAATATGGCATACTCTCTAATTTATTTTTTACACCTTCATACGAAAAAAATGCTTTAAAAATTGTTCAGGCGCTGTTATGAAAACATCGTTCATAGGACTATTTATAGACTATTTTATTAAATTATTTTTTTGTTTGATTGGGTACCTATACCTCACAGGTGGTTCTATAATCATCAGGTCAGGATCTGATGATGGAAACCCTGAGAAATTCAGGGCAAGTTTTGAAAGTTGTAGGCATGCGCAGGATAAAAACTTGACTCTATGGTGTATGTCTTATAACACTATGCAACAGTGAAGGTTTGGAGCTGACCTGATGATGGAGACGAAAGAAGGTCGAGGTAACTCGACAACTGAATATGTAAACTACCTCGTGTTTGGGTTTATATTATTTGTATTGAATAGACCTTTGAAACAGTAAAGGTTTGGAGCTGACCCGATGATGGAGACCAGAGAAGGTCGAGGGAACTCGACAACAAAATATGTAAACACCTCAGAAGTCGGTGTCTAATGGATCTACCTAAGTTTATTTCCCCACCAACTTCTAGGCCAATACTCCTAAAAATGGTTTTTTTTACTTTCAGTGTTTTTGGGAGTCGGTTTTATTTTTTATTGTAAAAAGTTTTTTTTTTTTGGCTTTTCAGTGAAAAGCACAGTTGTCACTATCCGCATAAGTGAAAATTTCTCATCTATACGAATAATATAAGCCCAAACACGAGGTAGTTTACATATTCAGTTGTCGAGTTCCCCCGCCCTTCTCTGGTCTCCATCATCAAGTCAGCTTCAAACCTTCACTGTGGCAAAGGTCTATTCAATACAAATAATATAAGCTCAAACACGAGGTAGTTTACATATTCGGTTGTCGAGTTCCCTTGACCTTCTTTCGTCTCCATCATCAGGTCAGCTCCAAACGTTCACTGTTGCATATTGTTATAAGACATACACCTTATAGTCAAGTTTTTATCCTGCGCATGCCTACAACTTTCAAAAGTTGCCCTGGATTTCTCAGGGTTTCCATCATTAGATCCTGACCTGATGAATATGAGACCACCTGTAAGGTATACCCTATCAAACAAAAAAATAATATAATTAAATAGTCCTATGAACGATGTTTTCATAACAGCGCCTGAACAATTTTTAAAGCATTTTTTTCCTATGAAGGCGTAAAAAAAAATTAGAGAGTAGGTATGCCATATTTTTTTAAAAATTTTTATCTTTTTTTTTGGATATGTCACATTGTTATAGGACGTGGGACAATTTTGATCCATCTTCTTTGTGCTCAGACGTGACGTAACACAAAATGTATATATCTTCGTTGTTTTTTTTAGAAAAAATAAAAAATATGTGTCCATTATTTTAAGGTTAATACTACGGACTAATTACTAATTATTTATATGACGGAAAAAAGTCGTGGTGGCCTAGTGGGTAATGGACCAGCCTCTCAAGTATGAGGGCGCGGGTTCGATCCCAGGTCAGGCAAGTACCAATGCAACTTTTATAAGTTTGTATGTACTTTATACGTATATCTTAGACACCATTGACTTGTGTTTCGGATGTCACGTTAAACTGTAGGTCCCGGCTGTCATTGAACATCCTTGGCAGTCGTTACGGGTAGTCAGAAGCCAGTAAGTCTGACACCAGTCTAACCAAGGGGTATCGTCAGATAGGCAGTCGCTTCTTGTACTCACTGAATTCGGTTAGACTGGAAGCCGACCCCAACATGGTTGGGAAAAAGGCTCGGAGGATGGATGGACTAATTTAATTTATATATTAACTTAGTACTTTTTAAGTCATTGCTTGAAATGCAATCTTGTATTATGTCAGTAAGTAAAGGCCTGAAGGCGTGTAAAGGAAGCGAGGTGCCAACAGCACTTGCAGGGACTGCATGTAATCGGTCGATAGCTGAAGACAACTGCACGGCGCGGCAGCAGCGGGCGGTGGGCATAATGAAGTCGTCAAAATGTGCTAAAAATGACGATACTATAGAAACACTATCCCTTCTTTTAAAACAAGATATTTATTACTATGCGACAAGGAGGGCATGAACCGTATAAAAATCGGTAGGTATTTAAATAGCGTAGGTACCTAGTTATTCCGTGGAGATTCAGTGCTGTTGAAAGATGGAAAATTTATTTGTTTGTGACCTTGTAGGAATCTGGATGTAGTCAATCGATTTGGTAAATTAGTTTATCAAAATAGAAAGTTTCATCTTCATCCGGTACGGAATGGAACAGGAAGCGGATGGCACCGCGGGAAACAGCTATGATCTATATTTCTATCAGCTTTGAGTCTGACAAAAGTGTCATTTGTAAATCTACTCAGCCGATGTGGCTAGTCAATTAGTCTATGGTCAGCCAGGAAAATCAACACTTTGTTTTTATTCAATACTAGCTTCTGCCAGTGACTTCGTCCGCGTTAGATTCGGACTTTGGACAAAGAGAGGAAGAAATAATAAACACCACCGTATCCAATTATTTAAATTCTGTGCGTACCTACCTACTACTACTTCACTTATAAAGAAATAAAATGTATACATTAATCATTTTTAATTTGAATGAATATTTAAGCAAAACCAAAATAACTACCTAATACTTAGCTATGTATTTTGTGTGCGTTCGCGCAGCGGAATGTTGTTGAATTTAAAGATTTTAATTATGCAGATAATTAGTGTATGACGTCCTATAATTGTGTATGGTAAATAAAAATTTGTGTATGCAGCCATTGTGGAGAAATTCACCAAAAACAGATTCCGCTGGGCGAACGTTGGCGAACGTTGTCCTGGCGGAACTTTTTTTAATCCATAGACTTTAGAAGTAAAGAGATGTGTCCAAAAATTAGTGTGTATTTGTGTATAATTGATTATGTATGAATGAAATCAGTGCATGCATAAACTTCGGAGAAATTCAAGTTTCCGCTACGCGAACGTTTGGCCATTAGCTAGTTTTCATATAAAGCGCTTACACAGAGAGCTGTAGATTTTTACATACGTTGTTTTGAATTTGTTTATATTTGTTTAAAAAACAGATTTAGAAAAAGTCGTAGGGTTTAAAAGATAAAAATATAAACGTAAAATACACTTATTAGGTCTTAGTTCTTAAAGTATGCCGTTTGGGGTCTAGATTTTCACGTTTACACAAACCTTGTAAGAGTCTCCAACATGTTGCCAAGTATCAATGATGTTCCGTTAGTAATTAAAAAGTTATAGGATATTTTACCATGAATAGATCACTGTTTACAAAGCAGTCGAATATCAAGACGTTCTAAAGGAATTGCATGGTAAAATGTATCATTCAACTATTCACTTGCAAAATTTAATGTCATTAAATTCAGTACCTAATTAAAGAAAGACAATTATAATACTGACGGAGCATCGAAAACCTACATAATCCGACCAAGTTCGGATAGCTACAAAAAAGCGACCGTGCCATATGTCTAAGAAACGTTCTTAACTTGGAAGGTTAGTATTTATTAATAAGGTACAGTTGCGTACACAAGCGTTAGAAAAAAATAAAACAATTGTATTTCTTGATTGAAAAATATTTTTTTAATAATAATGCCACTATCTACGATAAAAATAAATCTTCAATTAACAAGTACTTCTCTATTTAAATATCCGTGTACAAAAATATTTTTATTATCATTACTTACATAAATTACTTAACTACGTGATTAAAAATAACGTTAATAAACGTTACGTATTTTAACTAAAATGTCGTAGATAGTGGCGTTATTATTAAAAAAATATTTTTCATTCAAGAAATGCAATTATTTTATTTTTTCCTAACGCTTGTGTACGCAACTGTACCATATTAATAATTATACTACTACTCATTGACATATATTCTAACGATAGACGAGAACACCCATACAAATAATTTACCCGCATAAGTCGTCTGTTGACATCTTTTTGACGTATTGTAACAGGTAGTCATCCCCATTGATGTTAATTGCAGAAGTGACATAATATTTTCGCTTGTATTTTGCCTACATTCTTCATTACTCAAAAAGTTTATTTATATCTACCTAAGTGATTTCAAAATCATATAATTAATTAAAACCAGGAACTTGTTTTTAAGGATTTTTGAATATTAATTACGATGTTTTTTTTTTCTTAAAAATAATTAATCTTAGACTTGAAATGCACTTCCAGTGTGATGCATGTTTTGTTATTGGATGAAATGAATGGATATCGATATTTATGAGAGGTATGGCTTATATGTCAGAACAACATATGTAGAGTTTTTAAGAATGTGGGGAAGCCCGCACCGGGATAAAATATAGCCTATGTTACTCGCAGATAATGTAGCTTTCTAATTCTAATGTTGAAAGAATTATAAAAATGTCCCTGATGATGCGCTGATATTTCTTGTTGTGTTTTTACAGTAGCGAAATACATACGACGTCATATTATTTTTTCTTGAAAGTAAGAACATACCATGACAAAGTGAAGTCTGTTTTCATTAATATTTTACCTACTACCAGTTTTATGGCACATCTGTTTCTGCATGATTTTCTTAATCTATAATTTTAAAGATGGCGGGAAACAAATTAATGTATTTTTGTAAAATTGAATTATAAATGAAAAGTATGATATAGAAGCGTTGTAATAGCATGAACAGCGTGTAATTTTACTAACTTGACTCTCGAATAGTTTATATGTGTAAGTTTATACCTTGATATGTATTTTCTATTTTATAATTGTCGTTTCATAGACATCCATCTGACGCAGGTGTCAAAATCGCTCTGATTTGCCATTTTGGGCAATGCAAAGTCTGCAGTGCATTTCAGTGTGGCAAGCTTTTTGTTCGGAACGTTCTATCTAGTACGTAGTACATATATATCGATGCTACTACTACTTTGTGGGATGTGGAAGTTTTGAAACTAGACCGCAACCTCTTGACGAAGCTATAAGTCCATCTCATACTCCAACACCAGTAGGCCAGTATATTGAAGAACTTTCAACACCATGCAAGACTATAACGGCAGAAGCACAAATTCTTAAGGATTTTATAACACCATGCAAGACTCCATCACAAAGTACAGTCCTTCAACCTAAGGATCATCATAGTATAACACCAATAGAAATAGGGCCACTTCCTTAATTGATCCCACGAAAAGCTAATCGAAGACATACTTTAAGAACTAAGACCTAATAAGTGTATTTTACGTTTATATTTTTATCTTTTAAACCCTACGACTTTTTCTAAATCTGTTTTTTAAACAAATATAAACAAATTCAAAACAACGTATGTAAAAATCTACAGCTCTCTATGTAAGCGCTTTATATGAAAACTAGCTAATGGCCAAACGTTCGCGTAGCGGAAACTTGAATTTCTCCGAAGTTTATGCATGCACTGATTTCATTCATACATAATCAATTATACACAAATACACACTAATTTTTGGACACATCTCTTTTCTTCTAAAGTCTATGGATTAAAAAAAGTTCCGCCAGGACAACGTTCGCCAACGTTCGAACAGCGGAATCTGTTTTTGGTGAATTTCTCCACAATGGCTGCATACACAAATTTTTATTTACCATACACAATTATAGGACGTCATACACTAATTATCTGCATAATTGAAATCTTTAAATTCAACAACATTCCGCTGCGCGAACGCACACGCCAAATATTGCATGAAATATTGACAAAAATAATCCTTATAGCATGATTCAGTTTTCGTGTGCGTTACCCAGGCCAGATGTTGTCGAAAATGGTCATTTTAATCTTATAGATAATTAGTTGTGCGGCTTCTGTAATTGTTGCGCACAGTTGCGCTTATAGTTTTTTAATTATTTCACAAAAACATTTCCTGCTGGGGTAACGTTACCCCAGCCAGACCTTTTTCTTTCTAATGGGAATATTTAAATAAATATTACCTATAAAATTAGTTGTCTAGATAAAGTAAATGTTGTGCCATATTTTGTACTAGCTTCTGTCAGCGGTTTCACCCGCATCCCGTGGGAACTACTTCCCGTACCGGGATAAAAAGTAGCCTATAGCCTTCCTCGATAAATGGCCTATCTAACACTGAAAGAAATTTTCAAATCGGACCAGTAGTTCCTGAGATTAGCGCGTTCAAACAAACAAACAAACTCTTGAGCTTTATAATATTAGTATAGATTTGTTCTTTCTTCGGTTGCGAAGTTATTCGAGATTTTGCTGGGGTAACGTTTTTGGTTTTGCTAGATCTCTTAAATGGTTAAGCGGATTCTTATCATATTTTGTACATGACTTCCTAGGACTTAGTTAAAATTTGTTCGGCAATAATAAAACCAAAATAATGCATATCTTAAAGGTTATTTCATTAAATGAAAAAACATTTCAATTGGTCCCAGCACTCTCAATATGAAGTCTAAAGACTTACTTTAAACGTTATTTTAAAGCTTGTAACTGCCTTCAAATGTATATGAAGTTTCATAAGTATCCTGTAAGTATTTAACAAGTTATGATGATATTCAGTTCTTCACGAGCACGGTCTTGATGCGCGCGGTATTATTTGGCCACTGGATTGGATATATGAACTGAATGTTATGTCAATAATTAGTTATATAGATCAGTTGTATGTCAGTAAAATTTCAGCTCAGTACATTGGATAATTAATGAGATAATTCGATTAAAGTCATTAGGAAGTGAATGACCGTGGTAACCCGACCAAGATTAGGTGGTTACGAAAAAGCGAAAACGCAATAAGAATAATTTTTGTTTCTATAACGAACATACAGACAGACAAAAAAATTACTGATTGTATTTTTGGCATCAGTACCAATTACTAAACAATTGATGTACCTATTTAATTGATTTTTGTTAATACATACATCATCATCATCATCCTCCTGCCCGTATCCCAATTTTATTTGGGGTCGGCGCAGCATGTTTTCTCCTTCCATACTCTTCTATCTGCCGTCATCTTACAAGTAACATTCTTTCTTACCATATCTACTTTCACACAATCCATCCATCGTTTCTTTGGTCTTCCTCTTCCACTATATCCGTCCACATTCATACTCATCATCTTCCTCACAACATGATTCTCATTCCTCCGCATCACATGCCCATACCATGACAGCTGGTTTCCACGCAGTTTTTCTGATACCGGCGCTACTTTCAAACTTCCTCTTATATACTCATTCCTCACTCTATCCATTCGCGTAACGCCACACATACCTCTTAACATTCTCATCTCCGCCGCATGCAATTGTCTTTAATTCGTCGCTTTTGTGGGCCAGCACTCTGATCCATACAAGACAGCAGGTCTGACCATACTCTTGTAAATTAAAATACATCCATATTAAAAAAAAACAATCAAACACCGTGTTCATGCGCTTTGTGCGCATGAACACGGTGTTTGATTGTTTTTTTGACTTCACACGATGCAGAAATCGAACCTGAAAACTATTTCACCAACTATTCCGAGTGTTGAAAGTTAACGTTCTCGATACTGAAATTAATATACAACTTACTTACGTATCATTTACTTTTCGAACTGTTTATTTAACACTTACAGCTGTCATCGACTTTCGGTCGTAGGTATTACAAATGCGGTCACAGTCACGAGATAACCACTGGGCTGGCTGGGTAATACAAAACTTTTGACATTCTATGTTGTTTATTATGTAAGTTTGTCATAGTTGCGCGTGCAGTGATTTAAATATATTGTGTAACAGCTTAGGTAAATCTAGGTCATAAATACATAATATTGCAACTGTTATTACAGATAACAGAGTATTCTACACATCAATAAGCTTACCAGAGCAACAGTTACAGGGATAAAAATTTTTGAATTCTATGTTTTTCTTATTGATATCTATTAATGAATTATTTTTAAGACTGTCTAATAATGACATAACATTTTCCATATCGATTCGCTTTGACTCAGTTTCAAAATAAAATGATAATTCTTTATCTACTGCAAACCGAGACAAAAGTCCACTCAGTTCTTCCAATTGATTCTTAAGTTTTCCACATTCTTCTTGGAAAATCTTTAACTGAGCACTTCTTTCTTCATCTCGTCTTTTGAGCAAACTCCGTTGCTGTTGGTATAGTGCCACATATTCACAAATTGTATCCGTTTCATTCTGAAGTTGTAAAATGATATGTTCCAGTCTGTGCTTCTCATCAGATAAATCAGCAACTTCACCCATTATTTTCAAGAAACGTTCCTGAAGCTTTGTCATTGCATCTGCTCTCTGGAGAATATTGCGCTTATTCTCTTTGAAATCATCAATTAAAGGTTTGCATTCTAGTTCCGAAGTTTCGACAGACTCTTCTACGACGTCATTGTTTATTTCCGAATTAGGTTCAACATCTGAAACTGTACTAATATCATTGCTTTCCAGATTAGTCAATTTTTCAGACTGTTTTTCGATAGTTCTATAATTTGCTTGTAATCTTATCATTTCTTCATCCTTGGCCTTCAATTTAATTTGCATGTCTTTTGCCTTTTCTTCCACTTCAGATAATTTAATCGTAAGTTCCCGGTTTAAATATTTTTCAGCTGTTACCTTTTCTGTTAATTCCAGTTTGTCTTTACTCTGAAACGTTAGTATAAAATTTACTTTAAGATATAATTTCAAAAAGCATGAAAAACACAGTGTTACAAATCGTAGGGGCAGGGACATGAGATTAAATTTTGGATGATAGAATGCAGCATTTTTTTGTGATATCCTAATACAGGGACTGGGAACCTTTATCAAACCCTGGCAATCTCGTTAATGCCACTGTCATGGTCCACACGGGTGTGAGTGGGACAGCTGTCCTTGCAAAGGATTATTCCCAGTCCGCCCATAAAACTATTTTTAATGTGACCGATGGCAAAAATATTTTAATAAAATTAGTAATTCAACTTTCACATTCTTCACTACAACTTTGCTGCAAATGTTTTTATTTCATACCTACAAATATTGTGTATTGAAAAAATAAAAGTCTATTTTTATTATAATAATATTAACATACTATTTTAAAATAAAAACCGTGGGAGGAATTGGGTTTATAGGAATTATTTTATCGAATTTCAAAAAATTTAACCTAAAAGGGAAAGGAAAGTGGAACACAAAATGTTCACTCAGGACTGACAGTCCTGTCAGCATTCACTGTTACGTTGTTGTCGGATAAAATGTTGTTTAAGTAACACGGACTTTATGTACATAAGTGTTCGACACATTTACCGGAGAATGTTCTTATATGTATGATCTAGAAACTGTAAACAGAAAACTTGGTCGCAGTTTCGAATGGTCTAGAATACTCGCGAATTTACCTTAACATTTTAATATAAGTCATTGACCATCGGGAGTTACTAGAACCTTAACTAGCAACCCGCTCCGGCTTCGCACGGGATAAGGGTATTTCCCCACTATTTAATCTATGTTATTATACATATAAACCTTCCTCTTTAATCACTTCCTGTTAAAAAAACCGCATGAAAATCGGTTGCGTAGTTTTGAAGATTTAAGCGTACAAAGGGACATAGGGACAGAAAAAGCGGTTTTGTTTTATCCTATGTAGTGATTATGGACTTAGGCGTTACTTTGCGGAAATCCATGACATAGAATGTTACGAAAAATATGTAGCGTTAATTCCGCGAGACAATAAATCGATGCTCGAGAGCCCGAACATCTTCTGAAGATGCGCAGTGGAAGGGCAAAACACGTGTCGAGTAGGTATAGGTTTGGTTGCTTGGCAACATGCAACATCTCCTTTGCGCATGCATTTGTTTACTAGTTTGCTCTAAAAGTTCCAAAACTGTTCAACCGATTTGAAAGATTATTTCGCTGTTGGAAAGCTACACTATTTCCAAGTAACATAGGATATATTTTATTCCCGTACGAGAAGAAGTTCCCCATGGAGGCGGGTGAATCCGCGGCAAAACAGCTAGTAAATTAATAAAAACAAATACCATTTTCACAAAAGCATCCTCCAAGTCCTGCATGTCTTGCTTTAATTTCTTGTTTTGTTCAGTAGCTCTTTGTGCAGCCACTTTATCACTAGTCATATCAGCATTTAGTTTAGATATACTGATGTTGTCATGATGACATCCTGTTGCTTTAACGTCAGACAATTGTTGAATTTTAGCAACACTCTCAGTATATTGAGTTTGAAGTGTTTCATATTTGCTCCGTAAGTCATTTAGGTCATCCTAGAACAAAAAAAATCAAATGATGTGAAAATATTAATGAAACATGAAAATTAAATACATAGTTCCACTGCAATTCCACTACCTTATCCCTAGAGACAGGTTTGAAGGGTAATCATAGACTCGTTTACAATTTATTGGTCAACAAAACAATAACTGTCAATGGTGTTCAGATTTAGTAAATTTTATTGACATATGTTAGGTGCACCACCTAGATTAGCAAGCATTGTTTTCAAGAATATAGATAGAGAGAAGGAAACGTAAGAATATTATTTTTTTAAAAAAGCTCTCTCAGTAAGTCGCGAGCACCCATATTATAAAAAGCTCGAATTGACCTATTCTGAAGTATGAAAACAGAATCTACGTCAGCCGCTGCCCCCACAACAAAATGCCAAAAAAGATTAGACTAGGAAAGTAGGCAAAATGTACAAGCCATGCCGTTGCTACATCTGTAAGTTGCCATCTGTTTCGTAATTTTGAATCTAGGGTTATGCCCAAGAAAACGGTTTCATTAATTAGATCTAAAGAGTAACCAGCTAATCATCTACATGCACATGGCTAGATTATTTTCATTAGATTATTAATTTTAAAAATAAGGGAAGTGTCATGTGCAAATAGAATTACATCTGCCATGTCAGACATCATATACAGGTGATAATTTACATATGCGATAAATAAAAAAATGGACCCAGTATTGAACCTTGAGGCACCGGAGGCACGCCAATTTTAACAAATGACCCTGAAGATGTTGATCCGTTCATGTCAACTTTTTGCTGCCTGTCTGACAAATAGGATAAGACAACTTTGATAGCGTTACCACGAATTCCGTAAGGTTTAGTTCACAAATAAGAGTTTTGTGATCCACACAATCACTGGCACCTGCGTCTCTATGTGCGTTCTCTTTGAGAAACCAAACTGGTGTTCATGGAATATTATGTGATTGAAGTGTCTGGACATCTGATCTAGCACGATAAGTTCAAAATTTTTACTTAGCCCGGGAAGAACAGAGATCTTTCTATAATTTGAAGGGCTTTTCTTGCAACCTGGCTTGAAGATTTGAAAAATTTTACTGTGCTTCATGAGGTCAGGGAAAATACCACTATCGATGCAAAGGTAAAAAATGACAATATGGGGGCGATGCAGACTATAATGGAAATAAAGGCTTTCACAGAACCGTGACCTCATACAGAGCAGTCACACTATGCAACAACTAAATCTTGTAATAAGTCTATTTCTTCTTCTTCTTCTTTTTGTTTATGGCTCCTTCGTTGGTATCGAAGATTTTGCCAACGTCAAGGTAGGAAATGACACTGATCGGTTTTTTAATTTTTTTTAAAACAATAATTATCTAGTGACTACAGTGATTGTAGAGCTGAAAAAGGGGGACAAAACATTTTGTTAGTATTAACGACAAACACGAGACGGCACAGTTGTTAGAACATAAATGATAAATTAAAATGACAATGACATACATATTTGAAGTATTATAAGAGCGAAAAAGTAGGTAACATCAGAACAATAATTATGTGTAAAGGCGGAGGATTATGTTATATATAGATCTGATTTATACTAATTTTATATAAGGTATACACTATACAAGGTATACACGTATACACTAATCTAAGGTATACACTATTTTCTCGATATTAACTATTTACTAAATAATATATTTTTTGTTCTACCAATTTCACTCGAAAGGATCAAAATGGTTTGTTTGACTATACGTGAAGTATGATAGGCACGCACACAGCCGCGAGTGGCCGCGACGCTAGTCTGCGTGATTTTTTGCGTTGAATTACCTAAAGTTGACATCGCGCGCCGAGCATATACGCTCTTAATTTAAAAAATAAGGGAAGTGACATCTGCCATGTCAGACATCATATACAGGTGATCATTTACATATGCGATAAATAAAAAATGGACCCAGTATTGAACCTTAAGGCACCGGAGGCACGCCCATTTTAACTAATGACCCTAAAGATATTAATCCGTTTATGTCAACTTTTTGCTGTCTGTCTGACAAATAGGATAAGACAACTTTGAGAGCGTTACCACGAATTCCGTAAGGTTTAGTTTACAAATAAGAGTTTTGTGATCCACACAATCAAATGCCTCGGGAAGGTCACACCTAAACCATCCTGTAAGATCTCCCAGGACTCCAGGATATGAGTCACTAGACTGGCACCTGCGTCTCTATGTGCGTTCTCTTTGAGAAACCAAACTGGTGTTCATGGAATATTATGTGATTGAAGTGTCTGGACATCTGATCTAGCACGATAAATTCAAAAATTTTACTTAGCCCTGGAAGAACAGAGATCTTTCTATAATTTGAAGGGCTTTTCTTGCAACCTGGCTTGAAGATTGGAAAAATTTTACTGTGCTTCATGAGGTCAGGGAAAATACCACTATCAATGCAAAGGTAAAAAATGACAATATGGGGGTGATGCAGACTATAATGGAAATAAAGGCTTTCACAGAACCCGTGACCTCATACAGAGCAGTCACACTATGCAACAACTAAATCTTGTAATAAGTCTATTTACATTAAAATTATTTGATATTTACCTGAGTTGTTTTTAAATTATCTTGCAATTGATTTATTGTACTTGTATTACAATCTATTTCATATGTCTTTTTATTTATGTTGTAATTTTGTATCCTTATTTCCATTTCACTTATCTGTTCAATTAAACTGTTTTCTCTATTAGATAAACTTTCAACTTCTCTTGTAAGCTCCTCATTTTTTTTTATTACACACCTTAATTGCTCATTCAGTTCAGAAACATATTGTTCATAATGTTGGTTAATCTGATCTCGTTCTTTTTGCAATAAACCCAACTGTTGCTCTAAATTGGTATTTTTTTGTATAAGGGCATCTATTTTCTCACTGTTATTGGTTTTTCCACTTGGGGTATTTGCAGTTGAGCCATTTGTCAACTGTTGTAGCTGCAGGTGTATAACATCATATTGGTTCTGTAGATTATAAAGTTGATTATGAAGGGAATCACTTTCTGCTTCTTTAGCATTTAAAACCGTTTTGGTAAATTCTATTTGTTCAGATAAATTATTATTTTCTTCAGATAAAGTTAGCTTTACTGAATTAAGTTCATTGAGTTTATCATCTTGTATCATAATTTTTTGCATTGCATTCAAATATTTGCCATTTAAATTTTTATTTTCAATTTCTAGCTCATTGAGTTTTTGGTTGCATATTTTGTAATCATCAATTATTAAAGCATGCTTCTGCTCAAGTTGGTCCAATTTTGTTTGCAATTGATTTACTTGTAACTCTAAATTTCTTTTGTTTGAAATAAAGAACTCTGTTACATCAACATTATCTGTGGGAGCTGTTGAATTGTCATCTGCAAAGATGGTATTTTTGCTAGTATTTATATTTTGTGATACTAATTGATTAGTTTTATTTTTATCAGTAATGTTGGAACTATCGTTGTCCAATGTGTCTTGTATGCTTTGAGTAACTAATCCCTCACCAGGTTTAAATTCCGAACTTTCAATATTAAACATATCTCCTTTTCTTGAAATTGTATCATCTTTTTGTCCAGAAAACAATTTCTTTTCTTGATGGTCTTTCAGCTGAAAAATGAAAACTAATCAGTATTCTTTTCCTAAACAATAAATTTCCTAAATAATAAACAGCAACTATTATTTTACTATACTATAAATATTTGCTTAACTATATTCAGGCAGCCTCTGATGTAACATAGGCATATCTTTTATCTATACTAATATTATAAAGCTGAAGAGTTTGTTTGTTTGAACGCGCTAATCTCAGGAACTACTGGTCCGATTTGAAAATTTCTTTCAGTGTTAGATAGCCCATTTATCGAGGAAGGCTATAGGCTACTTTTTATCCCGGTACGGGAAGTAGTTCCCACGGGATGCGGGTGAAACCGCTGGCAGAAGCTAGTAAAATATAAATAAGCTTATATTACTTGTAGGTTAGCTGGAAGGCATTTCCTTCGAAATAAGCTTCCCTTAAACCTTTTTTCTTTCTTATTGGGGTGCACTCTATCTTTTAGCAAAGCATAATCTAAATACATAGTCGTTTCTAAATATTAATATGGGTTTAAATTAAATGACAGGTCCGCAGTATATCATGGACCTCAATCGGAAAGTGTTCTTTTGTTTAATTTTATAGATCTCCTAAGACGACCCTCTGACCGATCCTGGCTAGATATAAGTAGTTACCAGCGTTATAAATGACAGAAAAACTGATAAGGAAAATTAAAACACACAGTTCACCTTTTTCCGTGCTAACGCTAGCTTAGCTGCTCGATCTTCCATCATAAGTTTTTACGACACCGATATTAACCTAGATACTTTTAATGAAACAGAAACTTATTGCACTAGTAGATAAATTTAATAATGATTTCACTATTACGAACAATGTATGTTTTGTCCAGGGGCTGGTCACTGCCGTACTTGACTAGATTTCGGTAAAAAATTTAGAAAAGCGCCATCTGCAATCCTCTTCCTAAAGTATTTAATATCTTCAAGTGATAATAGATGGCTCTTTAATCAAAAATTAACTTCCATAAAATATCACTAAAATTATTGAAATCTAAAAATTATTTTATATATTAGTATTACGTAGGAAATCTATCAATTATTTTTATTAAATCTGTACACTATTTTATATACATAAATTATTTTTCTATAATTATTTTTTTGGTTGGCAATAAACCGTGCCAACTGCCAATGCTGAAGTTAGAATTTGAATTTTAATGGCGAGTACAGTACATACAATTTGTGTGTTAAGTTTTCGTCCATTTAAGTGTTTTCTGCTGTTGACTTGCGTTGATTTGAGTTTTACTCATCCGCTGTGTTTTCGGTGAATTAGTGAGTGAGTTGAGCTGTGCTCCTCTGTTTCATTGTTTCACATAACTTGCGAAAAGACGCCATTAGTGTTTAGTATTATTTGCGATAAAGACGCCTTTTTTGTGATATTTGTGAAATAGACACTGTTATTGTGTTATTAGCGATTAGAGACGCTTGTTTGAGTGCATATAATCATGCCGAGGCGGTGCGAATTGGGATGTTCACACAACCCGGGTAAGTGCTTTCTTTATCAAGTTCATAGTACCTAGGGCCCGATTCTGTTAATAGTATCATTAAGTTATTAATATCAAAATTGAATAGAAATTAAATCGCAATATCAGTTTTAACCATTTCGGGCATTCTGCTACTAATATTTATAAGACCAATCGTATTCCAACGACATTCGATTGGTTGCTATTGGTCTGCCGTTTTGGTTTATAGGTACATATTACCATATTATTCTTAGTCTATATTGCCATATTGCCTCAAAGTCGTGGTGGCCTAGTGGGTAAAGAGCCAACCTCACAAGTATGAGGGCGTGGGTTCGATTCCAGGTCAGGCAAGTACCCATGCAACTTTTCTAAGTTTGTATGTACTTTCTAAGTATATCTTAGAAACCAATGACTGTGTTTCGGATGGCACGTTAAACTGTAGGTCCCGGCTATCATTTAACATCCTTGGCAGTCGTTACGGGTAGTCAGAAGCCAGTAAGTCTGACACCAGTCTAACCAAGGGGTATCGGGTTGCCCGGGTAGCTGGGTTGAGGAGGTCAGATAGGCAGTCGCTCCTTGTACAGCACTGGTACTCAGCTGAATCCGGGAATTATTCCCAATAGTCCCCTCTAGCGCTGTCCTCCGGGGTGACAGCCGGGAATTGTCTTCCCAGTTATCACCGGGGTGACAATTTGTGCCGACTGTTCCCTTTGAAAACTGACTAGAGGGGACAAATGGGAAGTCTATTTCTCAGTTGTCACCGGGGGGGTGACATTTGCTACGGTTCCTTCTTCCTTCCTAAGAAAAAAAAATGTAATTACCATAGATTTCAGGTTTTTTATTTATTATGTTACATAGAATCACATAAAAAAATATATATATTATTATTTTAACTAACACAATGTCAACAGGCTTACAAAAATCGATTTTTTTATAGTAGTTAATACTACTATAAAAAACAAAAACAACATTATGTTTCCTATAATAGGCACAATCACAGATAACTTTAATTAATACTAATCACAGATAATCACTAATGGTTAAGTTAAAAGTGCTTATTAGTCGCATGCTTATTTGTAACACAGTTTGTAATCTTGTTAAATTAAATAAAATTAAGAAAACGATTGGTGTTAATAGAAATTAATAATATGTGATGTACCTATTAAAGGAAACACAATGTTGTTTGTTATAAGAAATAAAAACCTGAAATCTATGATAATTACATTTTTTTTTCTTTGGAAGATTCTATGTAGCATAATAAATAAAAAACCTGAAATCTATGGTAATTACATTTTTTTTTCTTTGGAAGGAAGAAGGAACCGTAGCAAATGTCACCCCCCCGGTGACAACTGAGAAATAGACTTCCCATTTGTCCCCTCTAGTCAGTTTTCAAAGGGAACAGTCGGCACAAATTGTCACCCCGGTGATAACTGGGAAGACAATTCCCGGCTATCACCCCGGAGGACAGCGCTAGAGGGGACTATTACTACATAGTATAAAACAAAGTCGCTTTTTCTGTCATGTGTCATGTTGTATGTCCCTATGAACGCTCAAATCTTTAAAACTACGCAACGGATTTTGATGCGGTTTTTTTTAATAGATAGAGTAACTCATGAGAAGGTTTTTATGTATAATAACATCTATTAAATAATGGAGAAATACTGTTACCCGTGCGAAGCCGGGGCGGGTCGCTAGTTGGGAATAATTCGAATCCGGTTAGACTGGAAGCCGACCCCAACATAGTTGGGAAAAGGCTCGGAGGATGATGATATTGCCATATTGCAATCGTAAATCGTTTGCAGACAATATGATTCATTATTGAATCACAGAAAAGGATAAACACGTTTATTTAAAAGAAAAAATAGTGGAATGCCACATACGCTTCAATCGTAATTGAGTCGTGATTGGATCTCAGTCGGATGTGAATCGCATGTCGCTAAAGTAAAATTAGCAGGGGCAGGATTCTGCGCAATTTTTTCTTTGAAATAAACGTTTTTATCCTTTTCTGTCATTCAATAATGAATCATTTTGTCTGCAAATGATTTACGATTGCAATATGGCAATATAGACTAAGAATATTATGGTAATATAGACCAAAATGGCAGACCAATCGCAAACCAATCGAATGTCGTTGGAATACGATTGGTCTTATATTAGTAACAGAATGCCCGATATGGTTAAAAAAGCTGTTGCGATGCAATTTCTATTCAATTTTGACATTATTAACTTAACAGAATCGGGCCCCAGAATCGTGCTCCTGAAAGCTCCTAGTCATCCGGATAAACTTGTCATCACGGGAGATACCAACTCAGTCAATTATAAGGTTGGGCGTTTAGAGAAACACAGTTCCTTACGAGTAACCATTTATTACTGAATCCCATATGAAATGATACATGATTTAATAAGATAGACATACATAGATAGACACGCGCACACATACATAGGTAATAGGTATTCATTCATACATACACTATACAATATCAGCATACAAACTTCATATTTTTGTAATTTATTTTTCAGGTGTGACACAACATCAATTTCCACACCCAGAAAAGAATCCTGAGTTATTCAAAGCCTGGGTTAATATAGTTGGTG
The DNA here is from genome assembly GCA_963856015.1 of Helicoverpa assulta. NCBI lineage: Eukaryota > Metazoa > Arthropoda > Insecta > Lepidoptera > Noctuidae > Helicoverpa > Helicoverpa assulta. The sequence goes on from CAWLCW010000008.1 coordinate 7,109,442, forward strand.
GAAAACTGGAGACTGCAGATGATATCAAATTTTACAGAAAGCGAGTCATCTGTGACATACATTTTGCAGACAAGTTTAAGAATCGCAACAACCGTTTAAATAACATAGCTGTTCCTACTCTCCATCTTCAGGGTAAGATTTAGATCTTTATTCTTGAACTAGATCGCAATGCCACCTACTGAGTTAAAATTGCCATTAAGAAAACAAAATTCTTAATTATTCACAATTAAACTGAACTGAAATCTTTTAGGCCACCTGTTTGCAGTATATTAATATTTAATTGGATATAAAATGCAGTTCATTCACCCCTTAACCAACTCGGTGAAGGTTGTTGTTTAGTGGGATCTTAGACTTGTTTTTACTATTTCCAGGTGCTCCATCACAAGATGCTCATATGCCTCCTGCAACTCCACATATACCAACTGAACTTCCTATGCCTGAACATAATATATGGAATCTGCCTTCTACATCAAAGCAAATAGTCACTGGTACGTAAATGCTTGGCTACCTACATTCTCAAATTATGTTTAACTAGCTGCCATAATTAAATACTGCATTTTTTTTATAATAATAATCCCCCCCCCCATGGGGCCACCTTGACGTGATGGGGGAAGGCATGAACGCTTAAAGAAGTCAGTAAGAACTAGACGACCCTGTGCCAATTGGTAAACATGAGGTACCATCAGAAAATATAGTCATAACACCTCGGCTAACCCTTTCCAACTAACGGTCCCAACTTCCCAACTAACCTTCCCTTTCCCTTTACCTTCTCTTCAGTGTCTGATAAAATATATATCTTATTACTTTAAAATATGTACTCTGCAGTCACCTTCTCTCTTTCACCTCTTAACTTTTCTTTTTCTTAAGTTTTAAAACATTGCTCCTAATATAATTTAATGCGACTACGAAATAGAGTAATAATACCCCAGGCGGGTACCGGAGCTAATCGCGATGGAGAATCCCGCCCCCTTTGTATTCTGGGTGGGGGCGACGCTTTTTAAATTTCATTTTTTTCATAGATACCTTTAAGGCCACCTGTTTGCAGTATAGTAATATTTAATTGGATATAAAATACTGTTCATTCACCCCTTAACCAACTCGGTGAAGGTTGTTGTTTAGTGGGATCTTAGACTTGTTTTTACTATTTCCAGGTGCTCCATCACAAGATGCTCATATGCCTCCTGCAACTCCACATATACCAACTGAACTTCCTATGCCTGAACATAATATATGGGATCTGCCTTCTACATCAAAGCAAATAATCACTGGTATGTAAACGCTTGGCTACCTACATTCTCAAATTATGTTTAACTAGCTACCATAATTAATTACTGCATTAAGTAATATGTAACTGTTGTGTAGTCATTACAAACACACTTCAACTTGATTTATTGTAATGACAATTTAGGTTAATAATCCTCATGTAACTCACACTAGTAATTTTGATGTTTACAATGACAATGGTGAATTATTATTATTTTATTTTCAGCTGCACCTCCCAATGCGTGTGTTATAGCAGCAGAACATAATTATTGCAGTAAACATGGTATACAACAAAGACGGAAACTTAAAGGAGACAAAAGTAAGTGCCAATGTAGTTTATACCATAAGATATCCAAAAAAAATGTTTATACATAGGCTACTTTTTATCTGGGTGTGGAAAGTAGTAAAGTAAAAGTTTTTTTTTTTTTGCAGAAAAACTGAAATCAACTTCATCGCTGGAGAATGAATTAAAGATTTCAAGATTCCAAATGAAGAATTTAAAAACCGAAATTATTCGGTTACGTAAACGGAGTAGTAGTTTGAAAGAAAGATTAGCCAGCGTTGATAAAATTAGCAATACAAATTGTTTAAAAAAAATAACGAGAAATATGACAACTGCAGCAAAAATATTCACAAACATGCAGTACACCCAAACTCACAAGAGAGCTCGTGGGCGGAGGTTTACTTTAAAGGAAAAAGTTTTGTCTCTCTCCATGTACAAAAAGAGTCCCAAGAGTTATACTCTTTTATATAAATACTTTACATTGCCCTCTATAAAATCATTAAAAAGGCTTCTTGCGAAAATTGAAATAGAGTCGGGGCTAAATAAGTTTTTATTCATAAAAATGAGAAAGACTGTGAAGGAATTAAGTCCAGAAGATCGCCTCTGCTGTCTTATTTTTGACGAGATGTCAATATCGCCGCAGATCCATTACGACGGATCTAAGGATAAATTAAAGGGATTCGCTTGGCGTAGTAAAAAAATTGCTGACCATGTTTTAGTTTACATGGTCAAAGGATTAAAGAAAAAATTTAAACAGCCTGTTGCATACTTTTTTACAAATTCTGTTAACAAAGCAGAATTAAAAGCCTTGACTATAAAAGTCATTAAATATGTTCAGGGTACAGGGCTTAATATTTTGTGCACAGTGTGCGACCAAAGCACAGTAAATGTCAGTGTAGTGAATGAAATTATTGAAGATAGTAGAATAAAATTCATAAAAGAAAATAAGGAATGGAGACATGATGTAATGGAAGTAGGGAAATCTAAAATTATCCCATTATTTGATGTCCCTCATTTATTGAAAGGGGTAAGAAACAATTTACTTACGAAGGACTTAAAATATTTCGACTTCGAAGAAAAGGTTGAAAAGACGATAAAATGGGAATATTACCAGAAAATTTATGAAGCGGACAAATTACATGGTGAATTAAAAATATGTCAGAAACTAACTGATGAACATATTTATGTGGAGAAAATAAAAAAAATGAAGGTCAAACACGCAACCCAAATTTTTAGCCGCAGTGTTGCTACAGCTGCAGAACATTTATCTGCTAGGGGCGATTTATCTAATGAGTGCCGCCAAGTAATTACATTTACCAAAATGATGGACAATTTATTTGATTCCTTAAATTCAAGCTCATTTAATATGATACATGGAAAAATGTATAAATGTGGTGTTAGAAACAATTCTCCTCATCATGAATTATGGGAAAATGCCAAAAAGGTATTAAAATCAATAAAATTTATTAAAGTTAAAAAAGAAAAGGAAAATAAAATAAGATTAATTGAAACGAGTTCGGTACCTTCAATAAAAAATTTTATACGTACTATTGAGGGCATGCAACAGTTGTGGAAAATATTATCCCAAAAATATTTATTTGATACAATGATGACCAGAAACTTTAACCAGGACCCACTGGAAAATTTTTTTGGGAACATTAGAAGTTTTGGGGTGAGGAATACGGCACCCAACACAATTAGCTTTGAAGGTGCCTATAAATCACTTCTTTTAAATAATTATAACTCACCCCATTCACTTAACGCTAACTGTGAAAATGATGACAATGATTGTCTTCAGACATTGAGTTTCTTTTTGGAAGACAAACTTTTAGAAAACACTTCTAATGTTCCCAGTAATGAGGTTCTACCATTTCAGCAAGAAGAAAATGACGAAATTGAGGTGCCTTTTATAAATTTAAATTCTGAGCCTGCTGATGCTGGTCAGGCCAATTATGTATGTGGGTGGGTGCTGGCTAAATGTTTTAAAAAAGTTGCTAAATCATGCAGGCACTGCAAAACTGAACTAACTGGCGACAGTCAATTAAAATCAAATAGTTATATAAGGGCAAAAGAATATACAAAAGGAAAACATTGTCTGTTGTATCCCAATATAGTGGCGGAAAAAGTTTTTAAAGACATACAAAATATTGTAGTAGAAATTTTGAAAAAGAATGTGCCAAAAACTAAATTAAAAGAAAAGATAAAAATGTTTTTAGACATATTTGTGGATTATCCTTTCACCTGCGATATCCACAAGATAGAATTAAGAAATGTTTTTGAAAACATTACAATAAATATTTTGGTATATAGTTGGTGCCGCTCAATTAATCGAATTTTATCAGGTAAAATCCAATATCGTGATGAGGATGATGAAACTAAACTTTCAGCACAAATTTATTACAATAAACATAAACATAAGTAAATATGATTTTTATTTAATTCCAGGTCGCCTACTAAGTACTTTCTAAATGTTCCTACATAACGTTGTTCTGTTGAGTTGTAGTAATCTGTGTTGTATTTCCATATTTCAATAAATAACTATTTTCTACATTCTGTGGCTATATTTTGTAAGTACGTACGTATGAACAAATTCCCCTAGAATATCTATAGACGGTTATTCGTCATCTCGACACACTAAACTCACCACGAATGTGTCGAGTTGGTGAAACTCAAAATTTGTACATTTATCATGTCGTCAACTCGCCACGTCAAGATTTTAATTCGTGTCCAGTTAGTGAAACTTAGATTTTATCACTTTTATGTTTTCGCCAAGTTTGGGAATCAACTTTTCGCGTTTCAAACGTTTGCAAAATGGACGTTCAGTGGCCGATGATGTTTGTGACACAATGTATCCAGTTGGCGAAAACATAAAAGTGATAAAATCTAAGTTTCACTAACTGGACACGAATGAAAATCTTGAGTGGCGAGTTGACGACATGATAAATGTACAAATTTCGAGTTTCACCAACTCGACACTTTAATGGTGAGTTTAGTCTGTCGAGATGACGAATAACCTGTAGACAATACTGATGTATACATGTGTGTGAAATGGGATGTACGCACACATAAACAATTTGTTTCGGCAGACGATACCAGATGGCGCTTCAAAAATCGTTTGAAGGTTGCAGAAAAAAATCGAAGTGGGTTCTCTATTCCCAATCTATTTACTATACTCTATGGTTTTGTCACTCGCTTCACCTGGCCACATAAACATTTTCTTTCGCAAATTGTGTCAGTGTCGTATGTAGTTACGAGTTACTGTCACGTTTTGTCACGTCCTCAATGAATGAATGAATAGTGAATACATATAGAAAGAAACGGAATAATTTGTTTCGTCTGCTAGCAACATTCTCAAAGTATGAAGAAACTTCAAAATCAACAGAATTCACGTCTTTCAAAGAGGATTTTCTTTTTTTTTTTTTAATCTTTTCCTAGGTCAATCAACAATTTAAAGAAGTAGAAAATAGGGAATAAAAGGAAAAAAAAGTCAGTCAGATTATTATCCGAATGATTACAGATTTTAAAAACAATTTATCCAGAAATCTGAATTTCTTGGGTCTCGGCCCAAAGGGCTCGCCTCAGTGCAATGTTTCTTTTTAACGTGGCAAAGGCCGTGGACGTAATTATCAAACAGGACTGTTAACAATCAAAATATGTATATATTTACGAAAATGAACTCTGTCCAACGCAATCAGCTATTAAATTGGATGCACAATACAAAGAGGCAAATCCCAACCGAAAGAGATAGAAATAACGGAGGCCGTGTGTCTCGTTCTTACACCTTGCCAGCATCAATAGTTTCGGCTACACAAAAATTCCTTTGAATCATTTATATGTTACAGCCAAAGTAATAAGTCTGAAGATTATATATATTATCTAGCTATTATTTGTAAAATCTACTCAATATGGATAAAGTGATAATTGACACAGAATTAATCACATTAACTAGCAATTTTATATAATATCTCCATAGACTTGGATAATGTAATCAAACAAGTAGGTAAACATTATTATTTCATGTTAACTACGTGTCTGGTAGCTGACCTTAATTCGAAAAAGGCCAGTTAGCCCAGTGCAGGGCACGCCATAATAGTAGCGAAAAGTCCCCTCTTTGAGGTGTGGCTCGAGCCCACTATACGGACGGCCCGGAGGACACGGTGAACCACACAGTCACGGTGTGCCCTGCCTAGGAAGGGCACCACCGTGTCCTCATCGAGGCAATAGGCAGCGGCGACCTCTCGTGCCCGGCCCTGGTTCAAGCCTTGGTCCGGGGTGAGAGGTAATGGGATGCCTTCGTCTCATGCAGACGCTAGAGAAGTTAACACCTCTCATCCCAGCTGCTGCCATGGACATGGAAAGCACCAGGGCGCCCCGGGTGTCGAGTGACGTCTCCCGGCCATCTTAGGCGTGGGTCTGAGGGCGGTGAGTTTCGGGTGGCTCACCGTCCTTCCGTCTCTTAGAAGACACGGGCTGGACACGGCAGCGCGCGTTGTTCCACGCGCTCCTTGAAGAGATTCAGCAAGCCCCATTGGGTTTATGTCACTAACAGTCTGATACTCCTTCACGCTGCTAAGCCACAGCGGGAGGAATCATTTGACGATTTATCATAAAAATATCGACAATAACTTAAACCGTTTTTAAGAATTAGTCAGTAGTAAGTTGGTTATACCATATTTATTACTTTGGCTAACTTTGACCAGCTATTATGAATAATATCCAGATAAAGTGATTAATTTATCACATTGTCAGGTCAATTTGGGTATTGTACATAATGACCAGTGATTATGAATAATATCTATTTAATCACTATGACTGTAACAGTTACATAAATATGCTTTCTGTTTGCGTTTGTGTGAGGGCGCAGCACGGTTCTAAGGCCAGTAACACACGCACCAAGTTTAAATACGGCTAGATGACATTGACGGAATTCCGAAAAAAAAAATTACGTACCAATTTTTTTGTTGATTTGGGTCGAGAATCATTAGCATAATTACGTCCTTGAATATGCCACGGATGCAAATCAACAGCTTGTATAACAAAAAATCCCCCGATTTTTTAATTGTATTCATTACTGCTCTGCTCCTATTAGTCTTAGCGTGATGATATATCGCCAATAGCCTTCCTCGATAAATCGGCTATCCAATACTGAAATAATTTTTCAAATTGGACCAGTAGCTCCTGAGATTAGCGCGTTCAAACAAACAAACTCTTCACTTTATAATATTAGTATACATTTTCAGCGTTTAATGTTTTATCTATAATTTGTTGTTATATTAAAAACATTCCAAGAAGAAAAATGGTGAAAAGTGTCGCGTTTATACTTGACCAAGTGAATCTTATGGTGGTTGCAACATATCTTTCCACAGGTAAGCTAATAATATTTTCGTAATCAAACAAGTAGGCTATCCATGAATCCTTGTAATAAGTCAAAATATATGTGTTGGATTAGGGTCCAACAGAGTAGTGAGGGGTAGTGAGGTGTTCACCTACACCGTGCATCACCTCAGGGGCAGGCGCCGACACACACGCGCGCCACCGCACCGCCTTGGGTCCATTGAGTATGGGCGGGAACTTTCCCAAGTCCCTCGCCCTTGGCCCCATTCATGGGGGGCGGAAGAGGGCGTTGTTCGCCCTTCTCCTGCGTCCGGTGCGCCTTCTGCGGCCGGGGAGTCGAGATCTCCCTCTCCCGTTCCGCAGATTCCTTCTGCGATATCACTTCCTCGCAAAAGGACACCAGCGCGTCCCACGACCATCCTCCGCACTACGGCCGGCAGCGACAAATCGCCTCCGATTTCATTAGTGAGAACACGGCGCAAGCTACACACTCAGCAGGCGTGTGAGAGTGTGTTCTACAGTACCGGTGACGGTCTTAACGTCGCTTCTGAAGCACAGAGAAACTCAAGATATAATTATTGTCACCCATTCAATCGAGGAAACCGCCTTTAGTTGTTTAACATTCCCAAGTTTATATAAATGCGTGTGGTTATATGTACCTAGATACTTACAGTAAAAGCTTCAATACCAATCTCTGTTTCATCCTCCAAGCCTTTTTCCCAACTATGTTGGAGTCGGCTTCCAGTCTAACCGGATGTAGCTGAGTACCAGTGCTTTACAAGGAGCGACTGTGTTTAATAATCTTAACAAATTCGAATTTCTCTCACGACGCCTATAACTAGACTAAATGGCAGGCTAATGGAAAACCACTGAAAAGAATGACTTTAAAATTAATTTAATTGAATCACTAGGCTGAACGTTAACAGGCAAATCATTCATTCAAAATAACAGCTTCAAAGAGATGACTGCGACAGATGGGTACTTTCTTAAGTAGCTACACCCAAGGGTCGGAAACGTTATTTAAAATAACGTTTTTTAAACGTTTCTAACAGTTCTTCGTATTGTGTTCGTTGCATTGCGTTCGGAACGAAAACGAAATGGGAACATTTTCAAAAACCGGTTTAATCCGCAAGACGGTGCAGTGAGGGTCGTGCGAGACTTGTTTGTTTATGCTGCCGCGCGGCTTCATTATAACTATAGATCAATTATTCCGATGCGCTTGCTCACTGAGGTTGTGTTTAGGTTTACTGTTGTTATTGGGACTTCGGGAGTGGTAATTAGTTACCTACCTAGCATACACTTGAGAGCAATAAAATCGCACACCCTAGATTTTGACCAAAAACAGTAGATATTCTTAAAACTCTTTGGTTTAAGTAAATGAAAGGTATTTTTAATAAAAATACACACTTTTTTAAAAATTTAATGTAAAAAGAAATTCATTTTCCTGGAAGTTACGCGAAAACATCTAAACAACAAAATTCCTCGAATTAACTCGTTTCAGGTAGGCACTACTTGCCCCTTCTCGCAAGTATAAAAGGGTCAGTTAATGGTTTTTTTTTTTAAATCATTTGTGCACTGAGTTCTAACGTGATAACCCCGCTTGTGAATACATACGGAAAACTTTGAAAAACATGTACACGACACTTGCAGAGGCTGCTCAAGTTATAGCCTTGTTGGAAGCTGGGCAAAATCAAAGTCAAGTCGCTCCACCGTTGAAAAGTCGATATTTAGTTCGACGTGTATACCAAAGGTTTCGAGAAACTGGCGGCTATATTCGGCGACCAGGATCAGGCCGCCATCGTACTACATCAGACCGTGATGACCGCTTTCTAGTGACAAGATCTTTGCAAAATCGATAGCTGAACGCGGTTGAGCTAGGACAACAGCTTCGAGAAGTACGCAATGTCAGCATAAGTCGGTGGACAGTCAGAAGACGATTGTCTGAACCTGGGTTGACTGCACATCGACCCGCAAATGGTCTGAAATTGACCACAGCCCACGGACAAGCCCAGGGCACGCCACCATAGTGGCGGTAAGTCCCCTCTTTGAGGAGTGGCTCGGCAGGAGTCACGGCGCCCTCACGTACCCTATGACGCAGGTCCTCACCGGACACGGTTGTTTCGGGAGGTACCTGCATCGAATCGGTCGTGAGGAGGCGCCCGGGTGTCACCACTGTGCGGACAGCCCTGAGGACACGGTGGACCACACAATCCAGGAGTGCCCTGCGTGGGAAGGGCACCGCCGGGTACTAGTCGAGGCTTTAGGCGGCGGCGACCTCTCGTGTCCGGCCCTGGTTCAGGCCATGGTCAGGGGCGAGAGGGAATGAGATGCCGTCGCCTCCTTCTGCGAAGCAGTCATGCTCGAGAAAGAGGCGGCGGAACGTCAGAGAGTTCGCACCTCTCATCCCACCACGGGCGCCGGATGTCGCGAGACGACTCCCGGCCACCGTAGGCGTGGGTCTGTGGGCGGTGAGTTCGGGTGGCTCATCGCTCATGTCTATTTTTAGACAACAGACCCGTGTCGGCGGCGCGCGTTGTTCCACGCGCTCCTCAAAGAGATGTCAGCAACCCCAGCGGGGCCCAACAGGGACAAGGTCTGCCGGGGTTGCGGGATTGTTCGAAAGAGTTACCGCCGCCCTGGTACATAAAAGTCCTACGACGGAACACGACGGTTTTTAGTCGTAAGAGTCAAGTTCAGTTTTCGACTGAGTATGTAGATATGTAGTATCACTATATATAAAACAAAGTCGCTTTTTTTGTCCCTATGTCCCTTTGTACGCTTAAATCTTTAAAACTACGCAACCGATTTTCATGCGGTTTTTTTATCAGATAGAGTGTTTAAAGAGGAAGGTTTATATGTATAATAACATCCATTAAATAGTGGGGAAATACTGGCAATCCCATGCGAAGCTGGGGCGGGTCACTAGTTTTTTCATAAACTACTGGTTAGGTTAGGTTCCAATAACACCGGGACCCGACGGAGTTCCTGGTCGAGCTCTCGTCCTGGCCCAGAAGGAGCTGGAGCCCCAGCTGAGGGGGCTCTTCACGGCTTGTTTCGAGCAGGGTCAGTTTCCCAATGTGTAGAAGGAGGGGAGGCTGGTGCTGCTCAGGAAGGAGGGGCGCCCCGCAGACTCGCCGTCCGCGTATCGGCCCATAGTGCTGCTCAACGAGGCGGGAAAACTCTTTGAGCGCATCATAGCAGATCGCCTCGTCAGCCACTTGTGCAGAGAGGGGCCGGATCTGGACGACAACCAATTCGGTTTTCTTCGGGGGCGCTCCACCATAGACGCCATCATACGCGTGAGGGCCCTGGCGGAGGAGACGGTGTCCCGGGGTGGGGTGGTGCTGGCGGTGTCTTTAGACATCTTCAACGCATTTAACACCGTTCCCTGGAGTTGCATTCAGGAGGCTCTCAAATACCATCGAGTTCCTCCCTACCTCCGCCGTATAGTAGGGGCCTACCCGGAGGGCAGATGCGTCAGTTTTCGGGGACGTGACGGTGCCGGTCGGCACCTTATGTCGTGTGGTGTTCCGCAGGGATCGGTCTTGGGACCCCTCCTGTGGAACATCGGCTACGACTGGGTGCTAAGGGGTGAGCTCACGCCGGGCGCCGACATGACGTGTTATGCGGACGGACGACACGCTTGTCACTGCCCGGGGGAGCTCGCACAGGGAAGCGACGTGATAGCCACAGCTGCGGTATCACAGGTGGTAAACCGCATCCGGCGCCTGGGCATGGAGGTGGCCCTAAACAAGTCGGAAGCCATCGCGTTCCATGGGTGCTGCGGGCGCGCTATCATCGTTGCTTCCCAACTTGGGGAGACCGAGCGCCGCCTGTAGGCGGTTGTACGTGGGAATCGTGCGGTCCATGGCCCTATATGGGGCCCCCGTGTGGGCGATGGACATGACGGCCGGCCCTCTCGCCATCCTGCGTAAACCGCAGAGGGCGATGGCCGTCAGAGTCACCCGAGGGTACCGCACGATTTCCTACGAGGCGGCTTGCGTCCTGGCCGGATCCCCGCCCTGGGACCTAGAGGCGAAAGTACTCGCGTCATTATACCGATGGCGCGAGGAAGAGCGGGTACGGGGTTCGAGGCCGGTGCAGCGGGAGATCGAGCTGCACCGAGAGGAGCTCCGTCGAGTCCTAGTGGCGGAATGGCGGCAAAGGCTGATGCGCCCTACCGCCTTGCTACCGTCGAGGCGATCCGGCCAGTACTCGACGACTGGCTCGGGAGAAGGCACGGCTCCCTGTCATTCAGGGTGACGCAGGTACTGTCGGGGCATGGGTGCTTCAGCAAGTTCCTGTGTCGCTTAGACAGGGAGGAGAACGCTCGGTGTCACCACTGCGTCCATTGCGGGGAGAACACGGCGCAACACACGCTCGCTGAGTGTGTAGCTTGGGAGGAGCAGCGCCGTGTCCTCACAAACGAAATCGGAGACGATCTGTCGCTGCCGGCTGTGGTGCGGAGGATGGTCGGCAGTGCAGAGTCGTGGGACGCGGTGGTTTCCTTTTGCGAGGAAGTGATGTCGCAGAAGGAATTTGCGGAACGGGAGAGGGAGATTTTGACTCCCTTCCCCGGTCGCAGAAGGCGCACCGGGCGCAGAAGGGCGGACAACGCCCTCTTCCGCCCCCCATAAATGGGTTCAAGGGCGAGGGACTTGGGGAAGTTCCCGCCCCTACTCAGTGGACCCGAGGCGATGGCACGCGCGTGTGTCGGCGCGTGCCCCTGAGGCGATGCACGGGGTAGGCGAATACCTCACTACCCCGTGCAAGAGACGAGGCTCGTGCGAGGGCCGGCACTAGTGTGGGGCTGCGGAAGAATCTGGATTCCCGCGGCCCCGCACACACGTGCAAGGAGGACACAAGGGGGTTTTAGCCGGTAAGAGTCCGGCATGCCCTCCCAAAAAAAAAAAAGGTTCCAATAACAATCCAACTAGTTTTATACACTGATCTATTAAATTTTCGTTTATTAGATTTATTAGTCTGAGAAATACACAGATCTGGAGTCGGTTTTAATGAAGAAATTAACTGTTTTTATCTGAGCAAAGTATTTTACCTTATCTTCGCCAATCAAAACTTGGACGCCAATCAAATTTACAAATTAAGCAAACGAAACTTAGTACGATAGGTACGAACGACGAAACTTAACCGCGCGGCAGTGAGATGCCAATTGAATTTAATACTCATGAAACATCGAGCAACACAAAAATTCTATAAAAACGGTTAAAAACGTTTTATTAAACGAAATCGGTATATTTTTTTTGTTCTTCAAAAACGTTTTTTATAACGTTCCGTTCGAACTGGTTCGAACATAAACGAAACAAATTGTTCTTTAGGTATTTAAGACGAAAACGTTTCGAAAAATATACCGGTATCCGACCCTTGGCTACACCTACATGGGGATCATAAATTCTAACATCAGTTTCTGTTATTCCTGAAAGCACTTTGATGGATGTAAATTAGGTTCAAAATTAAACGAATCGGAGTCAAAAGTTACAATTTTAATAAATTAATTATCATCTTTAACAAATCTTTTTAAACAATAGTTATTTATTCATTAAAACATTGCACGTCATTACTTTCGTTGTCACTTTATACAACATAATTATTTCTAACATAAGTGCACGAGAATAATAATTAGTAAGAATTTTAATCCTTCATTCTCTTTCGCCCATTGACTCCAATAATAATACTCCATTCGAGTAGGCACTTATTTAAGGCGACCCTTAGACCTACAACAACATTCTGCAATATTACGATACAAATATTGTGCAATAAATATTTTCATCGCTAAAAATCATTGCGCAACAGTCCTGGATTTATGAATAGGCCGTATAGGCCGCGGCCTAGGGACGACACATTTCAGAAGATAGAAGTCCAAACACGTCCACTCGCTAAAAAAAAAAGTCCCCTTGGCCTAAGGTTGTAGGTACATGGGGCGGCGGAAATAAAGTTGCCTACACTCATTAAAAATATAAATCCGGCACTGTTGCGCAATCTTTAATATTTACCTACTCGAACAATAGGTACGTAATTGCTCGATTTAATTGACAGTCTAGGGAACGCCTAAAGATAAACATCTTGATATGACTTTTTATTTAAAGATTCAGTCTAAAAACAAAAGGCGGTCATAATATCACTGTTCCTAAATACTAATAAAATATAGTAACCGTTTCCTCAACTATTGAATCATTATTTTAAATACTAGGTAGGTAGTTTATTTGTGTAAAAAGTCCTAACAAGATTATTTACTTTAGGCTTCCCTTGGACCTGCAATAACATTGTGCAATATTGCAATAAAAATATTGTGCTAGAAAAAAATGCCCCTAAAAAATCATTACGCAATTTTCGATATTTATAGATTACTAGCTGGTGCCCGCGACTTCGTCTGCGCAGGTTTAGTATTTCGAACAATATGTTTACAAATTGTAGCCTATGTGTTATTCTGATGTATAAGCTATATTATTGTAAAGTTTCATTAAAATCCATTCAGTAGTTTTTGCGTGAAAGAGTAACAAACATCCATACATACAAACTTTCGCGTTTATAATATTAGTAGGATAACTCTGCAAGTCAATAAAGCCCAATACGTAACATTGCGCAATTAGATTGATCATCTAGCTAATGCGCCTAGTGGTGAATGCTTCGACTGGTGTGAGTGATTCGACGGGAAATTCAAATAAATGGTTTTAAGTAGAAATGAGATCAAATCTTATCATTCGCTTCAAGTATTGCTTTAAATGATAAAAGTTTATCGCATTCGCAAGAGTTCATTTATTTTATTTAAACTTTCGGTGTTAGGTACACAAAGAATGAAGTATCGCCATTTTTTTAAATATCTTACCAAAGTCAGGTAACGATAGAAAAGTATATTAAAAAAAAATACATTTTAACTTTCTGCGTACAGTCGAGGCACTCACCTAAGTGCCTGCCTATTCTAACGGAGCAACTATGTGATATAGGGTACCTCGTCGACTAGGAATGTTTTATTAGGTCAATAACTATTTCCGTTTTATTTACCTTGCCTGCCATACCTAATAGCTTAGATGCCAAGTAAGAGCGAAATCGCAAACCTATTGTACAGTTAGAAAACGATGACCGAAAACATTTTTAGGGTTCCGCACCCAGAGTAAAACAGGATCCTATAAGTAAGACTTCGATGTCCATCTGTCCGTCCGTTTGTCATCAGGCTGTATCACAAGAACCGCGATAGCTAGAGAGTAAAAATGTTCAGAAGCATTGATTAAGTCTAGCTTATTAAAAACATTAAATAGGTTATTGTGATAAATTATTTTCCTCTAGTCCATTTCAGTAGGCACTTAGGTGAGAAACACACTAATTTAATTTGACCATTTGTGTAAAAAACAAAAAATGTCCTCTTTATAGGTATCGGTAATGACAATTGGATTAATTGGATAACAATGTAATCACAATAGCAGTTTGAACCTTATCGGGCATTCATTGGTTTGCCATAGGCCCGATTCTGCTAAGTTAATAATGTCAAAACCGACTTCCAAAAACACTAAAAAGCAAAAAAAAAAACAAATTTTAGGTGCATCGGCCTAGAAGTCGGTGTCTAATGGATGTTACTAAGTTAATTTTGCCACCGACTTGTAGGCCGATGCACCTAAAATTTGTTTTTTTTTTTGCTTTTTAGTGTTTTTGGAAGTCGGTTTAATTTTTTTGTAAAAAAGTTTTTTATTTACTGCTTTTCAGTGATACGAATAGTTGTCACTATCCATATAAGTGGAAAGATCTCATCAATACAAAGAATATAAGCCCAAATACGAGGTATTTTACATATTCAGTTGTCGAGTCCCCTCGACCTTCTCTGGTCTCCATCATCAGGTCAGCTCCAAACCTTCACTGTTGCAAAGGTCTCGTCAATACAAATAATATAAGCCCAAACACGAGGTAGTTTACATATTCAGTTGTCGAGTTCCCTCGACCCTCTCTGGTCTCCATCATCAGGTCAGCTCGAAACCTTCACTGTTGCAAAGGTCTCGTCAATACAAATAATATAAGCCCAAACACGAGGTAGTTTACATATTCAGTTGTCGAGTTCCCTCGACCCTCTCTGGTCTCCATCATCAGGTCAGCTCCAAACCTTCACTGTTGAATAGTACTTTCAGGCATACACCTGAAAGAATCACGCGAATCGGTCTATAAACCACGGAGTAAGCGATGTACATACATAGAGAAAAAAAAAAAAAAAAAAAAAAAAAACATACCGGCCGAATTGAGAACCTCCTCCTTTTTGGGAAGTCGGTTAAAAATTGAATCGCAATAGCAGTTTTAACCTTAGCGGGAATTCTGCTACTAATATAAGACCAATGGTATTCCAATGACATTCGATTGGTTTGCGTTTTATCTGCCATTTGGTCCGAGACATGGCAGCATTTAAAATCGACCACCGTGACTGGGAGAAGCTCGCGGAAAAACGTCCTGAATGGCGCAAACGTGTCGCAGAGGGTCGCAAATTTTGCGATGAAGCCTGGTTCGGAGTGCTTGCTGACAAGAGACAGAAGAGACATGAACATAGTTCGACACTAATGTCCAGTTACTTCTCTTGTCAAGCCTGTGGTAAGAAATGCCGCTCTCGTATCGGTCTGTTCAGTCACGAAAGGCGTTGTATCACAGACACCATCACATAAATCGTCTGCAATAGACGAAAAGGCCGTTGAAGGTCCATATGGTAGTTTGCTCTACAATCATATTGCAAACGTAAATAATTAGCAGACAATACGATTTATTATTGAATCACAGAAACGGATAAAAACGTTTATTTATAAAAGAAAAAATAGCGGAATGCCACATACGCTTCAATCGTAATTGTATGGATTGGATCTCAGTCAGATGTGAACCGTATGTCACTTTAGGTAAGTAAAATCTGCAGAATCATGGCGTTCGACGTTCGGGTTCCCTGTCAAATCTGGACCAAGCTGTCAAAGATTGGTCTTGATTGATTGGTGATGGGGTTCTCTTTTTATAACGGTTTTTCGATCAAGAATTTAGGTTATGAAAAAGTTTGCCATTACTATTTGCTGTTCATTAGATGTATGGGATTTGCAAAATTATTTTTTTGTTTGATACTTCCCAGATGTTTCCATAGTCATCAGGGCAGGTTCTGATGGTGGAAACCCTGAGAAATCGAGGGCAACTTACGAAAGTTGTAGGCGTGCATAGGGTAAAAACTTGACACTTAGTTGTATGTCTATTAGCACTATACAAGAGTGGAGGTTTAAAGTTGACTTGATGATGAAGAGCAGAGAAGATCGAGGGAACTCGATGACTGAATATGTAAACTACCTCGTGTTTGGGCTTATATTATTCGTATTGACGAGAACCTTCCACTAATGCGGATAGTGACAACTATACTTGTCACTAAAGAGCCAAAAATAATCTATACTTATAATAAATCTGTAGAGAGGTCAATTCTGTACATTGAATATATTTCCAAAATAACTATTAGGGGGTGATAAGTGATCGATACTGAGGCCAAAAATGCAATCAGTAAAATTTTTGTCTGTCTGTCTGTCTGTCTGTATGTTCGTTATGGAAACAAAAACTACTTGACGGATTTCAACGAAACTTGGTACAATGATTCTTCATACTCCTGGGCAGGTTATAGGATACTTTTCATCACGCTATGATCAATAGGAGCAGAGCAGTGAAGGTAAATGTTGGGAAAACGGGAGAAGTTACTCCATTTTTTATGCTTCCGTCCCGTGTGCAGCCTTAATGGTTAAAGCTACACAGAAACCATGTATGACGAAAATGTTCTCTTTAAAATTATGTAAAAAAATATACCATGACAGTATATGTCTATCTTTTATGGTTGGCTCAGAATAACTCTTTGCACAAAGTCCGAATCTAACGCGAACGAAGTCGCTGGCAGAAGCTAGTAATAAATAAAACTTTTTATAAAAACACTGACTTCTGGGCCGATGCACCTAATATTTTTTTTTTTCATTATTAACCTTCGCTAGTTATGAAGCTTGCATATAGCTGGAAAACCTCTCCGAGTAGATAAGGTCGGTGTTTAATCATATCTGGAGTGGTTCATGTCAGTAGTGCAATGGGTAGGTGTCAAAATCAAGATCTTTTAATCTCCAGGCAAACTCTGTAACTATGGGGATATTGCTATTGGCTTGTACAATGTTAGTAAACCTTGTTTTTTTATGTTCCTTGATGCAAAGCCTTGATGTAAATAATCTTAAAAATCAACATAACCAATTTTTGTGAAAATATGATATAGCTCCTATACACCCCATGGATTTCAGGCTGGATTTTTTGGCACCATCAAAGGTCTATCATAATGAACCCATTGGTACCCATTTCATCATATCATAGTTGCTGTCGATTCTGGGTTTTTTTACTATGAAAATTTGGCCATCTCCTTTATATTTAGCACCGATTTATTAGATACAGACTCAACAAGTACTTAAATCTTGACTTAATTGCACCAGGTCGGTAGGCAGCAGACATTTTAGCCTGCTTTAGTGACAAAAAGTAAATAAAATAGGAATCTTAACGACTAGGTGCACGCTATGGGTACCTACTAGCTGTTCCTGCAGTTTCCATGCGTACCAAGTGAACTTTGTTTATGTATTATTCAGGGGCCCACATAAAGTGGGGAGTTGCCCTGAGAAATGTCTCTTTTCGGCGTTTGGGCTACTTCTCGCTGTTAAGGCTTTTCTGAGTTAATGGAGTCGGGATAGGTAGGCTATAATCTACGGAACCCTATATTGAGCGTAGTCCTTGAACCCAAATATGAAGTTCTTACTTGATGTAAACCTAAAATTTTCGAGAGTTACACTGGAGTTCTCACGAGTTTCCATCATTAGATGATTATATTATGATTATGATTAATCAGGGGCCCGATTCTCCTAAATTAATAATATCAAAATCGAATAGAAATTGAATCGCAATATGATCGCAATAGCAGTTTTAACCATATCGGGCATTTTGCTACTAATAAAAGACCAATCGTATTCGATTGACATTTGATTGGTGTGCGATTGGTCTGCTATTTTGGTGATTTTGGTCTATACGGTAGTTTGCTGTACAATCATTACTACTAAATCCGTATATCATAAACTAGCTTCTGCCAGCGGTTTCACCCGCATCCCGTGGGAACTACTTCCCGTACCGGGATAAAAAGTAGCCTATAGCCTTCTTCGATAAATGGGCTATCTAACACTGAAAGAAATTTTTAAATCGGACCAGTAGGTTCTGAGATTAGCGCGTTCAAACAAACAAACAAACAAACAAACTCTTCAGCTTTATAATATTAGTATAGATAAAACCGTTTTCAAAGTTCTACATCCTAATTATATGATTGCATGCGACATGCAGCATTCATGATTTCTGTCACGGCTCCGGCGAACCCACACGAGTTTATCGTCGCAGATGGTTTTAACGCTCATCACAGCAGCGGTGTGTTACAACCACCTGCTCCCCAAGTCTCGGTCCACCTGCGCGCCTACACGGTTTTGAATTACGCTGTCTTGGGATAGAGCAGACAAGACTGCGTGGAGTCGGATTTACAATGATTTGTGTCTGTCAGTAAAACAACTTTTTAGCAAATGTTTTAGGACGAAAAAAACATTACCTATAAATGAACATTCGGAATAATGCACATTTATTTAATACAAAACTTGGGAAGTTGGGACATATGATGACTTTAGGAGATTCAATTATTATAGAGTAGGTAGGTACTCGATATCATGACAACATTAATGTGTTAATCTTGTCATGATATCGAGTACCTACCTACCTACTGTAAAGGTGTGCCTTTAGAACTAAAGATAATCATGTCAAGGATTTTATACATTATGATAGAGTGAAAAGAAAATTCTTAATATACTCTTTGGCAATAAGTGCTACTATCACAATTAAACATTACGTTAAAATAAATTAATAAATCCCTCTCATTAGACTGACTTTGAATTCATAATCCGACTTATAAACGTGAAAGTTAGCGGGTTTTAGTGTTTGTTCCTCAATCACGTTTTAACGGCTGAACGAAATTACCTGAAATGCGGTCAAACATAAACCCTAGGCCATTTTCACATGCACCTGTGAATGCTCTCTATGTAGTTTATACAATCATACTTTATTATACGTTAGGGCGGCCATGCCATGACACACATGCGAAAAGGCCATAGTGAAGGTTGGTACCTAGTTCCCTTGGGACGCGGATGAAACTACGGGCGGAAGCGAAGTTGAGTATTAGGTACTAAAAAAGGTCCACAAATGCTTGCTGGGTTCAACAGCCTTATTAAATACGAGGACGGGACTTATTTAATAGAAGTAGATGGTCTCCTTATCTGGGATATTTGTTGCATGTGGGTGTTATGTATTGCACCATGATCGATCGAAAAACTCACCATCGTGTTATTCGATTAAAACCGGTCACTGAAAATATTCAAATAAGCCAGTGCCGGATGTCTTTGAAAATGGCAAGAACCACTTTTGATTACATAGTAAGATGCAAAGATTGCAAAGGAATGAGACTACGACAGAAAAATAATTTAAGGGCGATCGAGGAGGGGTCGAAGGAAGAAACGGATTGTTTCAATTTCTGACAAAATTATTAGTAGTAGTACTTGGAGTACGGAAAAAGTCAAAAAAGTTGTGATAATAAGATTTGCAAATTCAAAAGGGATCTACCCTGGCCTAAAAATTGTTTTAACATGAATGCTTACTTCGACTTTGCATAACTATCGTAGTATATAATTTATAGAATAACAAATCTTGTAGAAAAATATAACTGAAAATCGTGTGACGTATAATAAAATGTTTATCTTGCAATTATTTAATAAGCCACTTAATTAAGGTACGTATTTCAAAATTTGCTTTCATCTTAACAAATTATTAAACCTATTCTTATTAATTGATTCAGTAGATGTGGACGTGTTAGTATAAAAATTTAGGTAGCGATAACGTTCTATAAATACATCCTATATTCTAGGAACGTTTTTGAGCCCACTTCATATCGTCAGCTCGCGGTTTACAACCAGTGAGTGATTCTATTATGGTCTCTAGAGTGGACCAAAAGTGAAGCATTTCTAAAGGCCAGTTGAGCCAACCGGTGGTGATGCAAAAGTAAGTCTCGTGCGGCGCTACGTGGTGAATTCGATGATGACGACGCGGCAACACTATGTGCCATTCTTGTAACCACACCACCCACATAGGTAGGCCAAAATATGTATGAGACCATTTGTGAATCTGAAATACATTTACACCAATTTAATGAAATATTTATTAGTGCGAAGAAGTTTAACATTCTTAAGCCAAAGACGTCATTCACTTCTCACAAAATTCAGGTTTGGCGCATCTAACGTTACACGATGTATTTTCTTTAGTGATTTTTAACAAAATATATCAGCCAGATGGTGTCCTACCTTTTCCCAACTATGTTGAGGTCGGCTTTCAGTCTAGCCGGATGCAGCCGAGTACATACTCAGTCATAATCATAAACGTCAGTTTAATTAAAACAACTGTTTACTATGAGTATGAATTTTCACGCTTAAGTTTCAAAGTAAACAGTTGCTTTAAGAAAGAAAGGCGTTTATGTTTTCAGTGAACTTGAGCCTTAGATGCCCCCCTAGAGCTAGGACCTACAATTAACATTTTGCAATACTACAAGACCTATAATTTGCAAGCGACTATAATTGCTATAATTACAAGACTTGTAGGTACAATAAAAATTATAGTCGCTAAAAAAACACGTAACCATCATATTAACTATACATAAGTCAATTAACCACAATAGGTATAGCGCAATTTAATTCATCGTTTAGGGAGACAAGGGTTTTGCTTTTACTGACACAGGAATCAACATGTGGTCTATTTACACTCTATTTGAGTAGAAATAAATTATCTTGACATGACTTTTTATTTAGGAGCAGTTTAAAAATTAAATGCAGCTTAAAATCAATATGAAAACAATGAATAAAATAAACATTTATATTATTGTATTCTTATTTCTTTTTAAAATTGTATATGTGTCTATAGTAGATAGTATAGAAGTTTATCCTAGCTTCACCGACATTTACATATTATCTTAAAAAATTAAATTATAAATTTAAAAAAACCCCCGACCCAAAAAAAGTACGCAATTATTATGACAAAAGGTTAAAAACGCTAAACCCTATAAAAAGAAAAAAATAACTTTTAACACTACGTAAGTACAAACTAAAGCATGTCAGACTAAACTAAATGTTGTCGTGTCGGGGGACCGCTCTAATTATCTAATTAAGATTCGTGTTTTTTTATATACGAATGTTGTAATTAGGTAGGTACCTATCATTTGATTTATGTAAGTATTTTTGAAGGTAAAAAACGGTCCCCCGACACGTCAAAATTTAGTTTAGTCTGACATGCTTTAGTTTGTACTTACGTAGTGTTAAAAGTTATTTTTTTCTTTTTATAGGGTTTAGCGTTTTTAACCTTTTGTCATAATAATTGCGTACTTTTTTTGGGTCGGGGGTTTTTTTAAATTTATAATTTAATTTTATTTCATGCTTTTTGAAGGAGCTCCTTAATTTTTCCTTCATTTAATTTATTTTATCTTAAGATGGGGTCGCTATAGGCGATCTCGGCCAAAGGAAGCTGTTTAACAATCCTCATGACAAACTGGCTCTGGGAGAATTGCACAGATTGAGAAACAATAAAGATTAACCTTTGGTCATTTTAGATTTTCAGCAAAAATATAAATCGGTTTCTCCGTTTCATTCCGGCATTCCAGGTTTTCATCCGCCATATCCCATTTCCAGCATCAGGTTCTCGTCATGACATGAAGAGAACTCGTCAAGACAAATTCAACGAGCCCAAACTCGATCGGTTTACTAAAAGGCAGTTCAGGGTTACGTCTCCTATCTTCGTGCCCTAACAGCAGACCAGCTCAGTGGTTCCAGAAGACATTAGTGTTTCAAATTTCAGATCCCACATATGCTTGCAAGTAAACTGAGCGTGTAACATTCCTATCACACCTTACAAACGAGCTGATGACCTTGAAGACCTGAACCGATTTCCACCAAACATAGCTAAGAACACTCCCGAATGACATTCCTTTTAAACAAAAAAAACTGCATTACAATCGGATCATCCGTTTGGGAGCTACGATGCCACATACACACACACACACACACACACACACACACACACGTCAAACTTATAACACCCCGTCGTTTTTGCGTCGGGGGTTAAAAAGAGGGTCCATGAATTTTCTGCAGGCTCTTCTCCATGGAACCATTTGATGTTGAACCGTTATTTTAAGGCTTAAAAAGCTCAAAAGAGTCCTAGCCTGGTCTTTGTACACCATATTAAAAAAACAGGAATAACAATTTAACAGTTTTCAATCATCCAATTATTTTAAGTAGGATTTGTTTGGTTATAAAATATGTACACTTGAAATTGAACCGTCATGGTGACAAGGATAATACCATACACGAGCGGTTCTACAGCCGATGTCCGCTTGACAAAACTGCCGCAGACCATCAAACTACACGGATTGCAGTTTATTGCTGTTTATTGTTAATTTCAACATTGATCCGCCAATGTCCCTTGGAGAATTACTCAATAGCGAAAAATCATCCACATAGTTTGAAGGAGCGGTTTGACCCTGCTTGCGGCGATCATATTTCTCCTGCCTTTGAACCGCAGCGGGAAACCGGGCTAGGTATACTTCATTTTGTATACTTTATCATTTTCTTTGGAGATACAACTTGTTAGAAATCACTGAAGAAATCAACAATGATAAAATATGCTAGATTTTTGAGAGAAGTGTTTTAATTCAGAGCAATTTATATTAAATACAAGTAAGTACCTGGTTAGTCATTGCTACAAAGATACAACACAAGTACCAATAAGCAATCCAGTGGAATTGTGCTTCGATGCTTTCATCCTCATAGGTGAGCAGCTGCCATACAATTCTTGCTAAGACAGGTATGGTTATGGCAAAGTTGTCACCATTCGTTTCGATAAAATCATGTCGAGTAATGGATGTTGGGTCAATATGATGTTCACGGAATGGGCGCAGAAAATTCTGTAACAGGTTAGGCAATGATATAAGTGACCTAGCTTTTCTAAATCTAAAAAAGAAGGATACTGTTAGAAAATTTACAGTTATAGGAGCATTTCTACATAATAAGCAAATAGCTGCCCGCTTGTATGCATGTGACACATGGGTTCCTCCCTATTAACACGCCACACTAAAGGCCAAGATTACCGAATTCACAAAAGCATAACTAAGCGTAAATTTTTCTTAAAACAAGAGTTTATTCTTAAAAATTGAACGTAAAAATTCATAGTGAACAGTTGTTTTAAGCAAACTGACGTTTATGTTGTCGGTGATCTTGGGCCTAAGAAATATCCAGCATTGGAACATATCTAACATAATAATTTTCTGCTGTCATGTGCATGTCCACTGAATAATGTGTGGGTAATCTAACATAAAATAAAAACACGTGTCGTGAATCTGTGTGTGCATTTTCTTAATTAGGTATGTACGAGTTATGCCAAGAATTAACTAATATTATTTCGACGTTTTTAGGTGGGTAATGGTTCTTATACCTATTTCATTTAATTAGACCGATATTTTTTACGCCTGATGAAACACGTTCCTGCTCCGTCCCTGACTCGCCAGGGATGTGTAGTGATTGACGGTTCTTGAAAGTAGTAACCAGTTATTGTTTTTTTTTTTTTTTTTTTTGAAGTATTTAATAATTATTTATTCACCTAGACAACGAAGATTTTATTTTTTATAATCATCAATATTTATTTATTCATTCTATTTAGGATGGCCTTGGTAGTCTTACGGATGAGTTCCACGAACATTAAAACGAATAAATAGGTACCAATCGAATTCGCGTACGAACGGTAAAAGGTAATATCAAACAGTATTCTAACTTTGTAGAAACGGCTGAACCATGAGGATGGAGGAGCCACTTTTTATAACTCGGTGAAATTAATATACATACCTACTTATTTAGTAGCCGTACCCAACTTGACCGTACTTAATTTTTTCATATAAAAACTTTATACAAAAAAATAAAACCGACTTCTAAAAACAGTAGTCAAGACCAGCCATTTTATTTCATTGAGAGTCGAGTCTGCTAGACACCGACTTCTAGACCGATGTAATTTATAGTTTTTTTTTGTTTTTGGTGTTTTAATAATTTCGCAAAACGGTCAAGGGGCTTGATTCTGCTAAGTTAATAATGTGAAAATTGGATTACAATTGAATCTCAATAGCAGTCTTAACCTCAGCGGGCATTCTGCTAATAATATAAGACCAATTGTATTCCAATGACATTTCATTGGTTTTCCACGGACCTGCCATTTAGTCTATAGGGTAGTTTGCTCTACAATCATATTGCAATCGTAAATCATTTGGAGACAATATGATTCATTGTTAAATCACAAAAAAGGATAAAAACGTTTATTTAAAATTTAAAACATATAATAGCTGAATGCCAGGTCCGCTTCAATCGTAATTGAATCTTAGATGGATATCAATCGTATGACGCTTAAGTAAATTTAGCAGAATCAGCCTCAGGTGTCTTTGGGTAATCGTTGAACATACATAAAAAATAAAAGATTACGGCGAATTGAGGACCTCCTTCTTTTTTGAGAAATCAGTTAAAAATAGCGCGATTGACGGCATAAAATTCACACCAACCCATTTTTCATGTATATTCCAGTTTTTTTTTTAATGTTGATTATAATCCGGTCTCTAGTAATGAATTTATAATTTTAGCATCAAACTTCAGAGCAAGTGTATCCACTCGCCCGTTATTACTAACCGGCTATTACAAGTGTAGTTACCGGTAGTAGACTGAAACAACAATGATACCTACCGTGCTCATCACTGCTTGGCATCACAGACATTGATAAATAAAATACAGTAATTTTGAGTCGTGTGGTAAGTAAGGAAGCTGTCAAGGATAGTTTGTTGGCTTTGAGATGGCCGGCATTAGTTGATTCCTGCTATCAGCAAACCAACATCGCCTTGCCCCAAGCGGCTGGTGGCGAAATAGCTATCACACAATACCAAGCTAGATAATAAATGCCTTGCTTGGAAATGGGCACCATCTCCGAAGTTAAAAAATATCCTACACTGCGCTGGGTATTCGCAAATTCCCTCATCTTGGGGGAAGCCTTTGTCCAGCAGTGGACATTATGAGGCTATGACGAAAACCATTTAACTAATGTGCCCGTGTCGAGTAGAAAGGAGTACTCGGTTTCATTTTTTTTTTATCTTATCGGAATCGATATCAAAGTCGTGTGTCAAGAAATATGAAACGAATTTATAAGGAACGCGAATTATCTGTAATGAGTGAGAAAGATAAGCAAACGGTAACATGATAGCACAATAACAATGATATTTAGCCAACAGAAACTATAGTTTTAATGAGTATATTATTACTTTGCCTATTATAGGAAGATCAACAGCTCCCCAAGTGTCAGCAGCCCAATGCACTACTCCTGAAGCAAAATCTGCTGTTAATACACCAGAAATTGCTGCTAAAAATAACGAGGCATCCGCTTGTACGTGTCTGGCCATCAGAACACCAGCACAGACACACAATGTGCAACAAACCACCACACAGACCCACTCTTGTAGTCTTTTGCCTGTTAAAACAAAAATTACATTCAATTTTTGAAGAAAAACCTATTATAAGAAAGAAAATGTTTACGATAGATAACATAGGTAGGTAGCCCGTCCGCGGGCGTAATGGATAATTTTGCATTGATTAATGGCTGCATATTGATTTCGGAACTAATTCATAATAGTTATAGATAGATATGTACATGTATATTCAACAAGTTGCGATGAACACATCAACAATGTTTGTAACAATTTATAGGGCGTAGGCACTTGATTTCGAAATGGCTAATTGTTTCTCAATTTTTTGTTAAAATACATACCCATTACCCATGCAATTATTTTGTGCGATAGTCGTGAATACGGGAGTGCCTACCCCCAAACGAGCCAAGCGGAGCGCAAGTTGCAATAGCTGTTTAAGAACTTGGTTACTCAACATTTTTTTTTAAATTGTATAAATTATTTTTCTCATAACCATTGCACTAAAAATATTTTGTATAATTTATTAATCATATTATTATGACACTGTACACATATTCTTGATGGTACTAGAATGAACATAGGATACTTTTTATTAACACACCACGCGGGCAAAGCCGCGGGTCGTAGCTAGTTATTAAATAAAAATTAATTGAAACGTCATATTCTAGCAAGATATTTAATTTGTTATGGGTAAAATTTAATCGAAAATGTATGAAATGACGACTTTTCGAAAGCACAGAGATGCTGGAGGTTTGGTGCTATATTAATAAATGTTCAGGGGCAGACAGATTCTAATAACATAGATTTTTTTGTTATTAACTTTTGATTTTGGACCAAAATGGATGATGTCCTTTCTTGACAGTCAGTAGGCATTTGACTGAATATTAAAAGCACAGTTTAAAAATAAATTACATGTAACAAAAAAAAATATGAATTGAAGCATTATTTTAAGTATGTATAATTTCAGTAACTTTGTAAACCAAATCCTTCGTTGTAGACATGGAACTCGCGGATGTCAGACGCCAACTACTGTGGTTGACGTCACACACTATGTGCGACAATGTGGCTGTGCTTTGAATAACAGTGATTTTAATTTATTTTTTTCTCCTTAATCTCAGGAACTACTGGTCCGATTTGAAAATTCTTTCAGTGTTAGATAGCCCATTTATCGAGGAAGGCTATAGGCTACTTTTTATCCCGGTACGGGAAGTAGTTCCCACGGGATGCGGGTGAAACCGCTGGCAGAAGCTAGTGGTTTATATGTTGGACGACCTCCAATTTGCAGATGATATTGTCCTATTCGCACCGTCGGCAGAACAGCTGCAACAAATGCTCCAAGAGCTGAGCTCCGCCAGCCTCAAAGACTAAGGTAATGACTAATAGCACGCAACGTAGGGTCGAGGTAGATGGGCAAAAGATACAACATGTCAACGAATACATCTACTTGGGCCAGTTAGTGTCCTTCGAAAACAGGCAAGACAAGGAAATCGATCGACGGATCGAAAACGCCTGGAATGTCGGAAGTCGATGTGGGCAATAAGTCTGCAAAGTTGAAGTGGGATTGGGCAGGCCACATCTGTCGAATGCACAACAGCGATGGATAGAGAAAAGTGGAAGGCTATAGGGGAGGCCTTTGCCCAAGTGGGACAGCAGGACAGCATAGGCTAATAAAAAAAATTAAAAGTATAGGTACAAAAAGACGCACATATTCTCTATCTATAAGTACTATACTCTATCCACGGAAGCAAGAGCTAAAAGGTAAACAAAGAATGACACTTTTTCAAGATGGCGGTATAACCCGACCGATGACAAAATCACAGATACTGCGAACATTTTGCACAAAAATGTGACGTTTTGTCATAGGTCGGTTTATTTTTTTCAGTGTTAGATAGCCCATTTATCGAGGAAGGCTATAGGCTACTTTTTATCCCAGTACGGGAAGTAGTTCCCATGGGATGCGGGTGAAACTGCTGGCAGAAGCTAGTTAAAGATAAATCTCCAATGAAAATGATTTTGCATGGATCGATTGGGATGGAAATTTAAGGCTATAGCCTAAAGGAACTATAATTACATACTGTATTAGACTTATGGTGAATGCACGATTATCAGATTCGGCGCTTTCGGTGTGATTGATTCCGATCAGAAGTTTGCGTTCACCATAGTGTCTCCGTTACCTGATAGAATATTATTCATCATGGTCTAGTCTCTCTCAAATGATCTCATATAATCGTCATTGTTTCATGTACAATATGTTTCATAAGCAATAGACAATAGAATGGATTCCACCGAGTTACTGACGATTGCTTCAATTGTGATTGTATGTTATTGTTTAGACAGAAACAAGTATGAAAAACCTAAACTATGAAAATACAAACTATTGCTAAATATTATCCGATCAAACAAAAAATTTGAAAATTCAAGGACTGAAATATTTTCTATGATTCGGTATTTTTCTCCTTGACAGTGCATGTATATTCATGTCGTAGCCATATCGTAGATTTGACCAGTTCATGAAAAGCTCGAGCATTTCATGAAATGGTCGCGTTTCATGAAATGTTCATGTTAATTTGACCAGATCGTTAAATCGTCACCATTTCTCGATTTTGTCATCCACGTCTGGCCTTATGGTATAATAGGGTATCCATAAAGTATTTAATATAAATCCAGAATATTTTGGGTTGGGGAAAACTCGCGTAGCGTAGGTCTGTAAGTCAACGCATTGAAGTTTAATTTCATGAAATCTGGTAGTTATGAAATTTTTCACAGCTCAAAATTGTCAGGAGGCAAAAAAACTTAGGTATTTTTCACAACTTCAATTGCAAATATTAAGAGTAAGAACTTGTTCATTGTCATTTAAGTCCGGAACTTTTGTAACATTTTAGGAATCTTAAAATAGAACACACGTAATCTAAAATGACTTCCTCGTTGGTCTAGTGGTTGCAAGCGCCGATATTGTACTCGAGGTCTCGGGTTAGATTCCTGGGTCGGGCCGAAATCGCTTTGTGGGTTTTCTTAAACTTTCACAAAGCAGCCCGTAGTCTGCAAGTTGGTGATTGATTCACCCGTGCATCGGAGAGCACGTAAATGTCGGTCCTGCGCCTGATCTCTTTGTCGTGTCGGATTGCCGTCCCATCGGGTTATGAGGGTGAAGGAATAGGGTGTGCACCTGTGTCTGCGAAAATGCTTGTGCACTATAATATGTCCTGCGCAGCTGGCTGATCTCCTTAAAATGGAAACAGCCGCCGTGGCCGCAATCGGCCGTAGGCGCCACTATAAAAAGCCTATTTTTAATGTATTGAATCATTTTTAGTCGTCCACCATGTCCAACAGTATTATGAACTTCCTTTAATATTTCAAAAAAGGTACTTCTTCATTGGAATTATACGGATAGTAGGATCGTCGACAATTTTTTTCTTAAATATAAGATATTCCTCGTCTGCAGTTTCCATAACGTTATATTTTGACAGTCAGTAATAGTCCATGGACTTCTTTCGCATGGTCACCCTACTGTTCTTGATTTATTTTATAACCTAATAAATAATAAAACGTTATTATAATTCTCCAATGTAGAATTATATCAGTTACATAAAAACACGATGATGTTTGCTAGTATGGATTTTTAAATATACCAAGTAAATGATGATGTTATTCAAATTTTTTCGCTGCGAGAATTTTCATAGCAGTCAACGGCCGCCATCTTCAAACATAAACAAAGCGCTGGCAGCGCCCCTAGGGGCAATTTACATAACTATTTTACGATGTGATCAATTAATTTTGACCATTTCATGAAGAAGCCGAACTTTCAGTTGCACATATCGAGAAACGATTTTTTATCATTGATTTGCCCAAGCCACATCATGATGTGGCCAATAGACAGTGAGACATTTCATGAAACGCAACCATTTCATGAAATGGTCGAGTCTTTTCATGAAGTGGTCAAGTCTACGATAAGGCCACCACATATACACGAACACATACACGCACGCAACTGATTAGGTACAACTTCTTCAAAATAAAATTAATTAAAATTAAAAATATTTTATTCGACTTCGTTTAACTATGTACTAATTGACACTTAAAAATTGAAACAGCACAATGGTTGAAGATCTCCGACACCCAAGCTAAGATTAAACTTGTGTTATGGGTGTCAGGGCTCTCTCACAGTAATTGACAATATTTAGCGACTGTTTTAGAACTATCATGTTGTACATAGCTTTAACTTTTTTATTACATCAAAAGAAAAATGTAGATATTAAGCCTGCCTGCCTGCGTGTGCATGTGAGCGTGTGAATGGTGTGTGTGTGTGTGTTTGTGTGCGTGCGTGTGTGTGAGTGTGTGTATGCTCGCATATGTATGTATAGGATGTCCGAATATGCAATTATATGTTAGTTTTAAGTAACTCTTCTATCTCATCATAGGTGAGATCCATAAGCCACTTTATTAGTTTCTTTTTACACTCATATTTGCAACTCGAATAAATTTTGCAGTGTTGATTCCCGATATTGTATAGTCTACTTCCGACAATGTGAAAGTGTCTTTCAGCCACACTGGTCCTACACAAATCCACAGGGCATACTCTGGCATTACGCCGCCGTTTGGCCCTAGTGTCAAATAAAATTTTGAAAACTGGCAACGCACAGCTAGCGAAATCGCATAATTAATTAAAACCTGGATTCCATTCTTCCACTACAAGCTGGATTTTCGGATTATTAAACTTATTCTTAAACTCAAAATACATAGTACCATTTATCATTTCGTCATCTGGACTAAAAAAGATTATTATTTGTGTCCATTTAGTGAAACTTAATTTAAATTACTTTTAAGTTTTCGCCAACTGGACACTTACTGTATGTGTGTGTGGTACTGTATAAGTACACTTACTGTATAAGTACATTTATATCAGATGTAAAATTGTTACCATTCAGAGCCTTCTGTCAGTCTTTTTATACGTGCAGTCTGCAGATCAGCTTTACACGACGGGCTTATAATGACCTAAGCCTGCAGAACAACGACTCTTAGAGGCCAGTGTTGAGAAAACCGAGGATAGGCCTTTCATAGGCAATTTTGGGCAAGTGTACACCTGAATAGAAATATAAAGTAGACCTAAGTCTACTTTAAAATATCTTGGATATTTTTTTGTACCTACATGTTATTTTTACTAACTAGAATCTAGATACTAACACTCAGATTAGTATCTTTTCATTTTCATTTTTCTTTTTGCGCTTTGATGTGTTATTTGCGTATTACTAACACTGTTATTACTACTTATGCATGGTCCACTTAGACTGTACATAAATTATTTTAATTGACTCTGGGTTTTTTTGGGCACCTTCCTTTGACATCACTACGTAATATAAACAAAGTCGCTTTTCTGTCCCTATATCACTATGTATGCTTAAAACTTTCAATTGAATCAATCTTTCAGTTAAATGCTTAAATCTTTAAAACTACCTACGCAATGAGTAATAGAGTCAAGATAGATTGAAGCCGGGGCGGGTCGCGAGTAATTTATAAGAAACTAATTTATGTCAAAATTCAATCTCCAATCGCAAAACAACGGATAGGTTGGTTATTGAAATCCGCAGTTAGTACTTATAATGTTTTAAGATTAAAATGAATAGAAACGTGAAAATTTAACTAAACTAAAAAATTTAACTTTGCAGTTTATGTCTCGATAAAAAGGCCGATGATGATGATGATGATGAGTTGAAGGGCCACAGAGCAACATTGACTACTTTTTGTCTCTTCCTCCACTTCCCTAAAATGCGGGGTGGGAGTCGTATGGCGCATTTTGCAATTTGCAAGCTAAAAGTGCGGATTAACTAAAAATGACTAACAAAAAAACGAGTATACTTTTTTTTTAATCCACCCTCAACTGCTTAATGCGAAATTTTATATCATAAGCTTAAAAATCGGTACACAGACTCAAGAAAAAGTTTGCAAATAGCAGGAGGTACACAAAACAACATCGTTAGATTATTTAATGAATTTATTATGGACTTCAACATCTATCTCTTCTTATAGTTAAGTTTAACACGTTCGCGTGAGCAACGTCTTACAACTTCGTGTTGATATAATTATGAAAAGGCGCAACGTCGTACGACGGCCTCTAGATTGTCATATTTATTTTGACGGACCATGTCAGACCTATGTGGTGGCGACAACGTTTATAGACGTCGGACGTGAAATAACGTTGCGCCACATAGCACAGATTATAAGACTACGTATAACGGCGGGACGTCTTGAGACGTGGTTTAATTTTGTATGGGAAAAAGGTGCGCCTCAGTACCAACATTTAAAAATGAGATTGCTCACGCGAACGTGTTAAAGGAAAGATAAACCTAAACATGGTAATAATCTAATAATCATTGTGACGTTATTTACATTGAGGTAGTTAAACCAGATATTGTATTGGATGTAAAATTGAAAAATCAGAATCATAGTTTTTGAACAATCTAAAATTTAAAAAAACCCCCGACCCAAAAAAAGTACGCAATTATTATGATAAAAGGTTAAAAACGCTAAACCCTATAAAAAGCAAAAAATAACTTTTAACACAAGTACCAACTAAAGCATGTCAGACTAAACTAAATTTTGTCGTGTCGGGGGACCGCTCTAATTATCTAATTAAGATTCGTGTTGTAATTAGGTAGGTACCTATCATTTGATTTATGTAAGTATTTTTGAAGGTAAAAAGCGGTCCCCCGACACGTCAAAATTTAGTTTAGTCTGACATGCTTTAGTTGGTACTTGTGTTAAAAGTTATTTTTTGCTTTTTATAGGGTTTAGCGTTTTTAACCTTTTATCATAATAATTGCGTACTTTTTTTGGGTCGGGGGTTTTTTTAAATTTATAATTTAATTTTATTTCATGCTTTTTGAAGGAGCTCCTTAATTTTTCCTTCATTTAATTTATTTTATTTTAAGATGGGGTCGCTATATGCGACCTCGGCCAAAGGAAGCTGTTTAACAATCCTCATGACAAACTGGCTCTGGGAGAATTGCACAGATTGAGAAACAATAAAGATTAACCTTTGGTCATTCTAGATTTTCAGCAAAAATATAAATCGGTTTATCCGTTTCATTCCGGCATTCCAGGGTTTCATCCGCCACATCCCATTTCCAGCATCAGGTTCTCGTCAATCAGAAACATGAAGAGAACTCGTCAAGACAAATTCAACGAGCCCAAACTCGATGGGTTTACTAAAAGGCAGTTCAGGGTTACGTCTCCTATCTTCGTGCCCTAACAGCAGACCAGCTCAGTGGTTCCAGAAGACATTAGTGTTTCAAATTTCAGATCCCACATATGCTTGCAAGTAAACTGAGCGTGTAACATTCCTATCACACCTAACAAACGAGCTGATGACCTTGAAGACCTGAACCGATTTCCACCAAACATAGCTAAGAACACTCCCGAATGACATTCCTTTTAAACAAAAAAAACCGCATTACAATCGGATCATCCGTTTGGGAGCTACGATGCCACATACACACACACACACACACACACACACACACACACGTCAAACTTATAACACCCCGTCGTTTTTGCGTCGGGGGTTAAAAATACCTTTATTTTGTTATCTATACTCATATAATAAAGAGGACTTCTTTTGTTTGTTTCGAAAACTCTTTCACTGTTGGAAAGCTACACTCTCCCTGCGTAACATCTATACTAATTAATATTATAAAGCTGAAGAGTTTGTTTGTTTGTTTGAACGCGCTAATCTCAGGAACTACTGGTCCGATTTGAAAATTTCTTTCAGTGTTAGATAGCCCATTTATCGAGGAAGGCTATAGGCTACTTTTTATCCCGGTACGGGAAGTAGTTCCCACGGGATGCGGGTGAAACCGCTGGCAGAAGCTAGTAGGCTATAATTTCATCAGTACTTCCCAGGGAATGCAGGTGAAACCGCAGAAAACCATCTAGTAAGTAACAAGTAGTTTCTAATACTGTGTTACCACTTTTTACATGGATCTTTGTTGTCATTAATGTTTTTTGTTTTCAATTATTTTAGAATAGTATTATAGTTTTGTTTAAAATCGACTGCAACTGCCCGATTCAGCATGTTTCAGCGTCAATGTCAAGTAATTAATCCTAACTATTATATTACAGATACAATGGTTTTAAAAGTGGTGATTTAGAAATCTCTGCTTCATGGTATTGTCATATCTATTTCATGAAATAAAACTACAGCTATTTAATTTAGACTTGTGAAAATCCACTCCTAAAATACTTCTGTTGCACATGTTAGGAATATGTTAGGGTTTGGTTGCAAAGAAAATGTCCCAAAGGAGATTGGGCATTCCTGGGCTATTGGTGGCCAGTCATGAAATTGGTATCAAACGGTAGCTCTAGTAATTAGGAACAACTTTTACTATGGGCGTTATCCTGTGGGACATTTATGAAAAAGATATTCGCATATTTGCACATCAGAAATGTATGAGCCACGACATAAATTTTAGATGTTTACTTAATTCTGAACCCTGTTCAGATACTGGATTGATATTTCTAATCAATTCTGATCATGTGATATACATTTTTGAACAGTTTATTTTTTGCATTTTGTAAGAAAAGGAGCTTGTTGCTAAATAGTGATTTCTTCCATGTGCCACTGCACAACAAAGAAAGAAGAAAGCACTTCAAGCTATGCTTATAAAGTCCCAGCTGTGTTTGTACATCTTGGACAGTTGTTATGAGTAGTCAGAAGCCAATTAAGGCATACCTGGTAATTGGGTTGTGTTACCTGGGTGCCGGAAAAGTTCATAAGTTCAGATACAAAATGGCTTTTTTAGGTTTTGAAGTACACCATAGTGATAGAACTTCAAAACAATAACTATAGGACCATACTACACCCGTTAGTACCAAAATAATTGCTGGCCACTGATAGCCCGGTCAGTGGGTCATCTTTGGGGCGGAGTGATAGCCCAGGGTTCACAGAAATTTGCGCATTGTCCTTTTGTAAAATCTATCATTCATTGTTGATATGTTCATAGTACAAGTGTTCAACTACCTAATGAATAATAACAATGATTTAATGAAGATACACTGAAAGGCAGTAAACGGAAGCCTTATTCATTTTGTACCACATTACTAACCTGGACTATAAAGTTCTGCTAATTCTTGAGCTCCACGATGTCGCGGACCCCAGCGAGGCTGCTTGCCTACCACACTAGGTAATTGTATATTGGCATTTGGGTCGTCTTCCGACATAGAATGTTCAAGGATTTGGCGTTCTGTTTTGACCGGTGCTAGCAATGTTGTTGCCATAGTACTGGCATACTCAAAATGTTCACAACTTAAGCCACTTAGGCCATCCCTGTTTGCACACGGAGGTATAGGCAAGGGCAAAGCCATCACTTGGATACGTTGCCAATGACGATATCGAACTGAAACAATTGGAAATACCTAATTGAAAAATGAATTTGCGAACTGTGTAAGAGGACTTTATCAGCTGCAAAATATTATTATTAGAAAAGTAGTTTAACAGAAAATTTAATAAATTACTCCTTACAATAAAATTGAATCTGAAGTAAGGGAAATACGGTTTAAACAACAACTGACTCCTCGTAATTAGTCGCAATAAGTGCAATAAGTCATTATGTCATATTCAATTCATTCTTTCTTGCAGTCAGCAGTCACCTTGACTGAGTCAAGCAAGATATGTCATAAATCATAATATGTCAAAGTCAAAAAACCTAGGAGTGTCTAGTTAAGGGCGGACACACATATTCGGTTTTCCGATCAGGAATTCCGTTTCGGGATTCTATGACACTAGCGCACACGTTTTTGTATACGGAATTCATCTGTGAGAAGTACGTAGTACAGATCAACTATTGTGACAGCGCACGACATCATAGACCAGGGGCCTGAGTCTCCTAATTTTACTCAAGCGACACTTACACACTTATAGTTATCGGCACGGATATTCAGCCCTGACCTTCACCTGCGCGGAAGCGATTTATTGGTGTATTGCCTTATGTGTACAGTGCGCAAAGCGATCCCCACTCTTCCGCCGAGAGCTCAATATCCGTGCCGATAACTATACTCAAGTCGATTCACATTCGACTGAGATCCAATTACGACTCAATTACGATTGAAGCGTATGTGGCGTATACATTCCGCTAGTTTTTCTTTGAAATAAACGTTTTTATCCTTTTAATAATAATAATGAATATTTATTTAAAGTAACAAGACTCAATGGGTTAGTAACAATGTTTACTTAAATCTATGTTAGTAAAGGACAACTTATAGGCACATAGTATTTATGAAATTATTTGTTCACAATTCCCGCGGAAATTCTAGTGCAACGGTTCAATACATGGCTATCCAGCCTATCTGCAATCATGCCCAGGATGCTATTGGAGCTGGCCCGCACCCGGCGCACCAGGGATGCACATCTTTTTCTCATTAAGGTGTAGAAACAATCCACTCTCATTTCAGCAAACATCCCCGATGCGCTACAGTAGCGAGGCAGCCCCATCAACATCCTGAACGCATTATTATACTGGACGCGAAGGGCGCTGTACGATTTTTGGGTAAAATGTACCCACAAGCTGCAGGTGTAAAATGAGGTGCAGTAGGCTCTAAAGAGTGTAATTTTTACATCTTTAGAGGCCCTCGCGAACCTGCGGACAATCATATTAGCCCTCACCGACAGCGCCCTTCGCTCCCGTTCAATGTCGTCATCATCAGCCATGGTAGATGTCAACACATGACCAAGGTACTTGAAATGGTGTACCCTTGTTAAGCACACACCCCTCAGCCTGACTGGGGGTATCGTTTCTAAGTTTTTGTCACTACCCATAAACACCATAACAACACTTTTTTTAACATTATACACAAGACCGTGTGCTTCGGCATAGACTTCACAAGTGCTAACAAGTTTTCTAAGACCACATATTGAGGCGCTGAGCAGCACCATGTCATCAGCATAACTTAGATTATTAACGCATATTCCATCAATATGGCATCCGACTCTGGTGCTGCTCAGCTCCACAATCAGTTGGTCAATGTACAGATTGAACAGTGTAGGAGAACTTAGTCCCCCTTGTCTGACTCCACACTCCAATCCATAAGGAGTAGAATACGACCCTGCCCATCTAACGCAGTTGATCTGGTTCACATACCAATATTTAATAATATTAATGACTTCTGATGGCAACTGAGTGTCATTAAGTTTTTTCCAAAGAATATCGTAGGAAACCAGATCAAAAGCACTCGACAGGTCAAGGAAGCATGCGTAAACAGCTGTTCTGCGGTCTGTGTAGTACTTCACAGCGTGCTTAAGTCCCAATATAGCACTTTCTGTTGACAGGCCTGGCCTAAATCCGAACTGATTGTCATGCAGCTTAATATGCTTATTTAATTGTGCATTAAGCACGCTGTCAAGCACCTTTGACAACACCGTGGCCAGGGAAATAGGCCTGTAATTATTCTTATCCGTTAAGTCACCGGTCTTGTTCTTAACTACTGGCACAACTATTGTTTTTAACATGTCATGTGGTAGATACGCATGACTCATACATACATTATAAAACAATGCAAGCACACGCGGCAAATGAGGACCCGCAAACTTAAGATGCTCAATACTGAGCCCATCGTGACCAGGAGACTTTCCTCTTGACATTGATTGTATTATTTGTTTAATGTCTCTAGCAACGATTCTAGTTCCCAGTGCACTTTTGGGCTCAATACTGATCATCGTCTGTGAGGGACCCAACGGTGACCTTATTTCAAATTTAGATTTGAAAATTTCCGCTATCGCCTGAACATCGCTCACACCTTCGATGCACACAGGCAGGCCAGGTTTGTGGTTGATGATTGTTGATGATGTTGATTTTGTGTCATTTAATAATGAATTATTTTATCTGCAAATTATTTACGATCGCAATATCATTGTAGAGCAAACTACCGTATAGCCCAAATCACCAAAATGGCAGATCAATCGCAAACCAATCGAATATCGTTGGAATACGCATCCTCCGAGCCTTTTTCCCAAACTATGTTGGGGTCGGCTTCCAGTCTAACCGGATTCAGCTGAGTACCAGTGCTTTACAAGAAGCGACTGCCTATCTGACCTCCTCAACCCAGTTACCCGGGCAACCCGATACCCCTTGGTTAGACTGGTGTCAGACTTACTGGCTTCTGACTACCCGTAACGACTGCCAAGGATGTTCAATGACAGCCGGGACCTACAGTTTAACGTGCCATCCGAAACACAGTCATTGGTGTCTAAGATATACTTAGAAAGTACATACAAACTTAGAAAAGTTGCATTGGTACTTGCCTGACCTGGAATCGAACCCGCGCCCTCATACTCGAGAGGTTGGTTCTCTGCCCACTAGGCCACCACGACTTCCACGACGTCGTTGGAATACGATTGGTCTTATATTAGTAGCAGAATACCCGATATGGTTAAAACTGCTATTGCGATTCAATTTCTATTAAATTTTGACATTATTAACTTAGGAGAATCGGGCGCCTGTCCTGTCCGTCCGTTGTCGCTATTGATTATTTTATGATAAAACTTGCTGTTTTGCTGAAAATCACAAGAAAAACGCAGAAAAACACATTTTTTACCCTTGATCTTCAATAGTTTTTATTTCCATTCAGGGGAACGATGGGGAACTTTGAAATTTTATTTAAAACTAGCTTCCGCCCGCGGTTTCGCCCACGTAGGTAGAGTTCGGTTATATCGCGTTTCCAAGAGAATTCTTCAAAAGTCCGGGATAAAAACTATCCTATGTTCTTTCTCAAGGTAAAATTTTATTAAAATCAGTTCAGTGGTTTAGACGTGAAAGCGTAACAGACAGACAGACAAAGTTACTTTCTCATTTATATTATATTATTAGTAGGGATTATATTTTAAACGATCTCACCAATTTTCAGCTAATTGTGAATTTATGTAACTTACATATGTCTAAATCGACCAGACTAAAACAAAATGTGTAAGGTTTTTATTTACTGTTATCTCCTCTTTCCGTCACGTCAACTATGCCACCTATACCTACATGAAATCCAGATACCTATATCGACGCCTTAGAGTGAAAACCTCGTTATTGCAAAAAATAAATTTTCAGGATAAGGATTAGTATTCGATAGTTTTTACGATTATCTTCCAAGAAATGCGATAAAAAAATATTGAAAAAAAAAAATGCATTTCCGAGGTTTTCATTCTAAGACGACGATATGCCTATACCTGACTAGTTATCTAGGTACCTACCCCGTACTTTTATATGTGCGTGGTGAATATCCAGCATGCCTACTGGCTAGCGTTGTTTTAAGAATCTAAAAATATCCCGCGCAGTGCGCATGCGCAGTATCTTTGACGTGTTTTTATTTTAACACACCAAATAATGTGTGAAAATAAACTCTTCTCGTATATTTCATAGGATAATTTTATTCTTTCAATTGTACACCTATCAAACCAGTCAAAATACCTACATAATTAACAAAACACGTTGGTGAGTAACTGCATATTATTGAGATCTTACTCATCTATACTAATATTATAAAGCTGAAGAGTTTGTTTGTTTGTTTGTTTGAAC
Organism: Helicoverpa assulta; assembly: GCA_963856015.1. Lineage (NCBI taxonomy): Eukaryota > Metazoa > Arthropoda > Insecta > Lepidoptera > Noctuidae > Helicoverpa > Helicoverpa assulta. The sequence goes on from CAWLCW010000008.1 coordinate 7,148,470, forward strand.
GCGCTAATCTCAGGAACTACTGGTCCGATTTGAAAATTTCTTTCAGTGTTAGATAGCCCATTTATCGAGGAAGGCTATAGGCTACTTTTTATCCCGGTACGGGAAGTAGTTCCCACGGGATGCGGGTGAAACCGCTGGCAGAAGCTAGTATAGCTATAAGATCTTATTAATTTCCAGCTTTTACCCGCAACTTTAGCCGCGTTGATTCGAGATATTGAATATGGATTCCCGTTGGAATTTTTGGGATAAAAAGTTAAAATATATATTTTTTTGTTTTTTCTTTACAGGATAAATTACGTAGTCTTAAATATAAGACCATGTCCGAATCTTAAGTGCCTGAACTAGGGTATTCTGTGTTTCAGGCGAGATGAGCTAAAATAATTTTAAATGAACAAATAATCAAAAGGTTATGGTACATAACATTAGGTTACCATAACGAATGAACGAAAACCGGCCAAGAGCGTGACGGGCCACGCTCAGAGTAGAGTTCCGTAGTTTTCCGATTATAGCTCATACTTATTACGATTACGAACTCATCAACTCCATCAACATCTTAATTTCACGAAGCAGCCCAAAGTACAACGACATCTATCGGGCAATTTGTAAAATCTGCCCGATAGATATCGTTGCGTGTTTTACTTTCGCTAGTTCCGTCTGCAGTTTTGCCCGCGTCCCGAAGGAAGTATGTATGTATGTGTTCCCATACAAAAGTAGCCTTCCTGGATAAATTTAAAGCCTGAAACTGCGTTAAGCGGGCGCCCGCGACGGGCAACCGTCGCGTGTCTACGCGCGCGGACACGTGGGTGGACTCCGTGGCTACGCGATGGTCCTCGTCGCGGGGACTCGTCGCGGAAACCGATTTACGCAGTGTCGCTAGTTCAATTTTAACGGTGTGCTTGTATAGTCGTGTCGATGGAGAACTTAATATATTATTGCGTAGCAAAACGACGACTAGCAAAAAAAGTATCACCTAGCGTTATTAACTGAACAAGCCCCGCGACGGGTTCTGTCGCACGGAGGCGGGCCCCGTTGCGTGGGTGCGGGGCGCGCCTCCCCGTGACGGACACCCGCGCTGGTCCCCGCGACGGAGCACTTTTATATGAAACTGCGCGGATGTCCGCTTAACGCAGTTTCAGGCCTAATACTCACAGAGAATTAGCTAAACTCACAAAATGTATTCATCCCCTTACTGACCCTTACTGGCGCACCGTTAAGGACCGTGCATGGACTGCACGTTTCCTGCGTAGGTATACACTGGCAGAAGGCATTTAAAGCCCACAGATCGTGCGCTTGAAGGCAGTCCCTCCCCTCTCCAGTATGTGGGAAAGTGATCGGGATAGCCCATACCAATGCAAATATCTAGTAACTATAGGTACTTTTTTTTACTTTTCAGGCAATGATGTCAAGATACAAACAGCCTAAAAAACTGGAGACCATAGCACTAAGCAGACTTGGAGACTGGGTGGCACAACAAGCTGAAGAACAAATGCTACCTATTGCAATGCTATCGCAGCGCGACACTAACGAAGCACAAACAACACTATCACGTAATGTGGATAGCATTAGATCGTACTTAGATATAAACGTACCTTGGATGCTACACGATCTATTGGTAAATGAAACTATCAGAGCATTGTCAGAACTCCTTGAGAAAACCAAACAGTCATTAGGATTTAGGGGTTGCATGGGAAAGTTTGTCAGCCAAATGAACGTAATTATTAAAATGGCAGAAGTATTATTTACAAAAAAATTAACAGTAGTATCTATTGATGCCATTCCAAAGATATTACGTTCAATATTTTATTCTAAGTTATACATGCTGAAAGGACTCGTTTCTTTAAACCTAGGTTCACTGTCAGGAGGTTGGAAAACTGCAGATATGGAAGATGCAGTAATTAAATCCTTAAAGGAACTACACTGCTTAAAATATTTAACCATGAGTTATGATTGTACAAATAATATACTACAATGTATCGTTGAAAATTGTAAATTCATAGAAAAATTGGACGTATCTTGTTCAAAATGTATTACTAATGAGAGCATTGAAATTGTGTCGAAGTTAAAAAAATTGAGGAGCATCCAATTATACAGAACTTTTGTAACTTTAGACGGTTTTGTAAATTTACTGTTAAATTGCAAAAAACTTGAAGATATTGGCAGATGTGACGATATCGGGAAAGTTTTAGAGAATATTGACTCAAATTACGCTGAATTGTTGACATTTAATTTGAAAATATATGTAAGTCGTTACGCGACAAGTAATCAGTTGCAGTTAGCAGTACAAATGTGTCCTTATATAAGAAGTATGACCGTTTTCCATAATAGCTTGCAAAGTGATTTAATGGTTCTTATAGGTTTAAGAGACCTTACAGAACTGAAATTATTATCATGTGACTTTTATGCCGATCAAATAAAACAAGTTCTTCAAGTTAAGGGCTGCAATATAGTAAATTTACATCTGGAGCATGTTGACCAAATTGATTTAAATGCTCTTATGTACATCAGTCAGATGTGCCCATTTTTAGAAAACTTGACTCTTTATAATTGCACGTTGATACAACACACATCACTGTATACAAAAAAACTAGAAATATCACCATTCCGTAATCTTAAAAAAATTACCTGTGTTTCTACATGCACAGAAGAACAGTTACTGTTTATTTTCACCAATTGCTTGAATATACAATTCATTCATTTAGGGACAGCAATACAACTCACTGATGACTTATTGTTAAAAATTCTAGACACAAATCCACTCGTTTATTTAAAAGAACTGCGAATTATGCAATCAGATTCTTTGACAATGATTTCTGTAGAGAGAATTATTCAAAGTTGCATGAGTTTAGAGATTTTAGTAGAATTAGAGAGTTGGTCTTTGTTAACTGATAATGATCGCGAATACGTAAGAAACTATATAAAACTGAACAATTATAATATCGATACTTCTCCCATCAGGAGATATGATTCGTAAAAAAGTAATAAACAAGTAGGTACTTTAAATCTTCGAAAGTAAAAAAAAAAAAATTGGAATTGCTCACAAACACTACCTTATTTGCGATGCAAGGGTGCACGTAATGGGGCACGATATTTCAGCAAAAACCTCTCAGATCAAAGAAATATCTTTGATGAAAGGCCGACCAGTACCTACCTACTTATAAAATATGCATTTTCTACTATTACCATAAACGCCTGGAAATGTAATAGCCACGAACCATCACGAATGCGAGACTTTGAGAATTGACTAAAAGTAGACAAAGAGATCCTGCTGAAGAAATGGCGCTGGACTAGGATGTTCTGGCGTGGCTTAATGGGAAGAGACCCGTAGCACCAAGAGACATTGAGAAGGAAGCTGCCTCATCTGGTTTGCTGCTCAAGATCGAAAGGAGTGGAAAGGCCTTCTGCGAGGCTAAGGTATACCCTTGATGAGGGATAACATGATGTCATCAATAACAAGACATCCTTAACTGTCAACTGGACCTATCCAAGAAGTTCAATGGGGCGACCGAGTGTGCCAAGCATTAATTTTTGTTCCCTTCGTAGTTTTGTGAACACAGTCCGATTTGTTTTTTTTTCCGACTGATGCACCTAAGTAAGTTTTTTGATGTTTTTAAGTCGTTTTTTTGTAAATAGGTATGTACATCGTTCTGAAATATAAATAATCCAGGGGCCCGATCACGGAGGACAAAAGTTTCTCCTCCGTGGGCCCGATTCTCCTAAGTTAATAATGTCAAAATTGAATAGAAATCGAATCGCAATATGATCGCAATAGCAGTTTTAAACATATCGGGTATTCTGCTACCAATATAAGCTACCAATCGTATTCCAACGACATTCGATTGGTTTGCGATTGGTCTGCTATTTTGGTGATTTTGGTCTATACGGTAGTTTGCTCTACAATCATATTGCAATCGTAAATCATTTGCAGACAAAATTATTCATTATTGAATGACAGAAAACGATAAAAACGTTTATTTCGAAGAAAAAATAGCGGAATGCCACATACGCTTCAATCGTAATCGAGTCGTGATTGGATCGTAGTCGAATGTGAATCGTATGTTGCTTAAGTAAAATTAGGAGAATCGGGCCCCAGGGAAAAATAAAAATGAACACTTGCACAGAATGGCGCAGTTATACTTAGCTAGCGGCGCATGCTTGGCTCGTATTTTTACGGTTAATAGGTGCCACTAGTGGGCAAGAGTGGCGAAGAGGATAGACTAAAATAGAGAAAAAAAATTTGTAAATTTTTAGTTATTTATTTCATCATAACTCTAATTCATTTTGTTCAATATTACAAGAATTATTTTGTTCTTGATTTGTAGTTCCTAGTTCTTTAGGAACCAGGGCAAACATGTACACTGGATATATACCGTTAGGAAAGTTTGTTTGCTTACATTGTTTGATTCTCTTTAAATTACACTTTTTAAAAATTGATAAATATTGTTTGTATGATCTGGTTACCGAGGAATCTGTCAAGTCCTTTTCAATTTTCCCAGAAGAAGTTACATTTTCTTTTACTACTATTACACCATTTTTAGACAGTGAATTTCTGAAATAAGATTAAGTATGAATTAGTCACTACATGATAACATATTATAAACATGAATTTGGGCAGACACAGGCACATTCTTCACTCACATATCCCAATGGGAAGGCAATCTGACACAACTGGTGAGAGATCAGGGAAGGACTTACATCAACATGCTCTCCGATGCATCTGTCACCAATCACCAACTTCCACACTATGGACTGCTTTGTGAGAGTTTCTAAAACCCACAAAGTGATTTCAGCCAGATCCATGAATTGAATTGGAGACCTCGTGAACTATAATATATGTCCCGAAGCTAGCTGATCTCCTTTTATGAGAACAGCCCCATTACATTTCTTTTGTATTTTATAGATATAAGTAAAGAAAATATATTATTATAATTTTTTTTCAGTAAATATTATTATTTATTTTTTTAATTAATCAATAATTAAGTACAGTTGATCAGTTTATAATGACATTGAAAGAACATTACAAAACATCACACTATGCACACATCATACAAAGTATTTTGAAGAAAATAAACCTCCTTTTTTTGTCAGTTTCTATTTATTTTAATGGAGAGAGCAAAAGAGAGATAAAGTAGAGTTTTATTAATAAGCAGGTGCATACTGTATATAAATTTTGCTCTGAAAGAAAAAAGTTATCGGATATCACACTCCGAACATTGCTGAGAATGTTGGGATGCAGGTTGGTTGGTTATTGTGACATTTTTAGTAATTTGCATCTGAAAACCAAACCTTGCAGCACTATTTCTACACAAGTGGATGGTCAGTGGACTCGTTTTGGTTACTTGAATCTGTTTAGTATGATTCCGCCTATAAGGACATCACTTATTTTCAATATTGAAACATAGCTTCTGCCAGCGGTTCCACCCGCATCCCGTGGGAACTACTTCCCGTACCGGGATAAAAAGTAGCCTATAGCCTTCCTCGATAAATGGGCTATCTAACACTGAAAGAAATTTTCAAATCGGACCCGTAGTTCCTGAGATTAGCGCGTTCAAACAAACAAACAAACTCTTCAGCTTTATAATATTAGTATAGATGGGAACACCAAGATCAAAATTAGTTTCAAATAAAAATATGTAGTTCTTATTAAAAAATTATATACCTGCATCTTATAAGATATGCCTCTAAATCCTTGTCTGTAAGGTAACCAAGAACCCACTGGTTCCAAATTACGTCATATTTCCTCACAGGTGTAAACTCCTGCAAGCCAACCTTATATAACATTCCAAGTTTTGAGGAAAGCTCTCCCACATATTGTTTTATCGAGTTAATAAATTTCTCATCAGGCTCAACAACATCAACCATTTCAAAATTTGGTAACAGCAATTTTTTTGATATTCTACCAATTCCAGCGCCACAGTCAAGGGCCATTTTAGTAGAAGGACTAGCCTCAGAGGACAGTAAAGATTTTAGAAATAGTTCGGATCCTTCAATATCGGCTTCGGAAATAAATCCAAAGCCACCCAGGACTCCATCAACAGTGGGCGGAATATCTGCCCAGTATTGTAAAGATTTTTCATAATTAATAGCACCGTTCATAGTTGATCTCTTTAGGTAATCTTTCTTAGCTATAACCAAGCTTTTTTAGCTATAAACCAAGCTTTGTAGCCATGATCAAAAGATATATAGGTATATTAACAGACTCAGATTATAATATTTCTAATACTATATTTATGTACCTTTAGAAAATAATAATGAACGAATGAATGACAATGATGTCAATATGTCAATGTCAAAAAATCACCTTTTTATTTTTTTTCCGACCGTCAGTGTAACCAGATTAAATTTTACACATTAGCCGACCTCTTCAAAAAAAAAAACCGAGATAAATATATAGTTATCGGCACGGATACTGAGCCTTGACCTTCACCTGCGCAGAAGCGATTTATTGGTTTATTGCCTTATGTGTACAGTGCGCAAAGTGATCCCCACTCTTCTGCCGACAGCTCAATATCCGTGCCGGTAACTACCAACTTGCACATGGAAAGATAAAGATACGTTTATTTGTAAATATACGGTGGTACGGTGGAAAAATACCGATTTTAAAATATATTTCATTCATTTATCATCACTAAATGTTACAAGGGTATTTCACCGTATTTGTATTTCGTTTAGAAAGTGTGGTTTAGGTTCGATAATCTGTGCTGTTTGTATTGGCAACACTGGTCGCTTCATATTTTCTTTTACGTACGTCAAAAACGCCAGTCGAGACGTTTTCAAAATGGTTTGTGAAAATATTTTTTTATCTTTGAAATTACGACTGATCCTACAACTATGATTCACGATCGAGGGTTAACTATTATTTGTGGATTACGTTCTACCAATAAAATTATATATTTTGTGAATAATTGGTGCATGGAAAATATGACCGACCCATACCTACATCTGAAATGGTTTTCTTGTGTAGCAGTGATTTCTCACGATATTTGTGACATTCTATTCGCAATGTATAGAAGATAAAACCATCGCGATACCTGTTATAGCGAAGTGTAGTGTTACGGTATTTCTAAGTGAATATCTTACATTTACAGGGTAAGGTTAAGTGTTCGGAGTTGCGGACGAAAGACAAGAAAGAGCTGTTCAAGCAGCTCGAGGAGTTGAAAACAGAATTGACCAATCTTCGTGTTGCTAAAGTGACTGGAGGTGTTGCATCAAAACTTTCAAAAATGTAAGTACCATTCTATACCACCAACACTATTATGAAGGGTTAACAGTTTTCCTACGATTGGTCAGAGTGTAGGAAAAGGCGAGCAAAGAATTCACAAACCAATACAATCAATGACTCGAAACAAATATTTTATAACAAGACCAAAACCAAAATATTATATGCCCATGGTATCTGCTGATAATGTAGCTTCCCAATAGTGACAGAATTTTGCAAGTTGGTTCAGTAGTTTCAGAGCCTTTACACAGAAAAACATGGGTACAATAAAAAAATGTTTTTTTTTTTGTTTATTACATTAGTATTGAAGACATACCTCGTGTGTTCATAAGTCTTGAGACAAAATAAAAGTTGCATATCTTTTTAAATAATTAACTTATATTTATAAAAACAATATTAAACATTAAGTAAATAGTAAGTAAAAATTAAATATAATTATTATTCAAAATGACCACCCCTGTTTTTAATACATGCCCTTAGACGATTTGGCCAGTCATCAATGGCGGCACGAATCTTTTCTAGAGGAATTCGCTTCGCTTCTCGGACAAGAGCTCGCTTAAGTGACTCCAAGTTTGGGTGGGACTTTCGGCAGGCTCTGAGCTCTAATTCGGTCCATAGAGAATAATCCAGCGGGTTGAGGTCGGGGCTGGAGGAGGGCCATTCATTCGCCGCAATGAAGGCCGGCACATTTTCCTTCAGCTAAGCTTGAGTGGTTTTAGCCTTATGGGATGGCGCCGAGTCTTGCTGGAAAACCCAATACTTGTTATGGAATAGGGTATTAGACAGGGATTTCACAACAGTCTCTAGAATGTCACTTTGATAATTTTTGGCTTTCACCTTGACGCCTTGTTGGCAGAAATGAAGCTGAGTCACACCTTCGTACGAAACTCCCCACCATACCATGACACTAGCCGGATGATGAGTACGCGAGACATTCCGTGCTGAAGCTGGGACATCCTTGCTACTTTTAGCATACACTTTATTGTTTTGTCGGTTGAACTTTTCTTCGACAGTAAAGATTTTCTCGTCGGTGAAGAGTATCTTCCTCGCATCGTGTCTCCTAAGCAGTATTGGACAACGTTCGCGTCGCAATTGACGAAGGCGATCGTTTAAAAAGTGTACTTTCCTACGGCTATACGCCTTAACCTTGAGATCATATTTCAGTATTCTGTTGACTGAAACGCGCGAAATATTGGTCTGCAGAGCGAGTTTCTTCTGAGTGCGACATGGATTTCGGCGAAGTCGCTCTCAGATGATTTTAATGTTCGCAGGCGTCCTCACAGAGCGTGGACGACCACTTCTTTGCCGATCTTGTAAAGAACTTGTCTCCTTGTATCGTTTAATAGTGTAATACACGAAGTTACGGCTCACACCAAAACTTTTCAGTTCTCGGAAAATGTCCATAGGTTTTCTTCCCACCTTAAATAGTGAAATGACGGTCGCACGTAATTCTTTTGTTCCCTCCATTACGAGAAAATTTAAATAAAATAATCCGAAATCATAGATATTAAAAGTTAACATTCCAAATTCAAAATTAGAAAAAAGAAATATACAGCAGCCAGTAATTTTTATTTTATTTTTATAAGTAAAAAGTTTGTCTCAAAACTTATGAACACACGAGGTAGATTGTTTCTAAGATTTATGCTGTAAATGCATAGTGTTATTGAGAACCCTATCCATAACAACATCAGTATAACACAATTAACCTCTATGTAAATGTATAAACAGGGGCTTATCAAAATTTAATTTCCATTCCAATTGCTTGTAATTTTCTTATTGCTATAAAATATTTATTTCAAGTAATTGATTAAATCAGTTTGTGAATTCTTAGCACACCCCAAGTGTGCAGGGGAAACCTCAGGGTCTGTCTAAGTATAGTGTTGCTTAAAATCTTTCTCAAAAAGTCAGTTGAAGTTCTGAAGTACAAATCAATGTTATGAAGTTGAATGTTTGTTTTTAGTTTTTAAGATAGCCTAGATAGTTTTGTTAATGTTTCTTTGACCACAATTCTAAATTGTTGAAAATTGCTACCATAATTTTTGACATGTAAAAGCTCATACTCAGAAATCAAACAGTTGGTAAATGACCTTTTTCATACCCTTGTTCAATTTAATCCATGATCAAATAATTTAATGCTGAATAATAATTGCATTATTTTAAACACAGCAACCAAAAAATGAAGCAAAAAATAGTTGTTACTATTATGTTGCTGTGTTACATTTGTGGCCATTCAGATTGCAAAAATGTTTTCCTTCAGAATACCATAATTAATCAAAGTTTATTTGTTGCAGACGTGTTGTAAGAAAAGCGATTGCACGAGTCTACATTGTTTACCATCAGAAAATGAAAGTGAACCTCAGAAACCATTACAAAAACAAGAAGTACAAGCCTTTAGACTTGAGGACTAAGAAGACCCGTGCTATGCGTAAGGCTCTTAGCAAACACGAGTCTAAAATAAAGACAAGGAAAGAGATAAGAAAGAAGTCTCTATTCCCTCCTCGAGTTTATGCTGTTAAGGCTTAAATAAAGTTTGTAATCACTTTTTGGGTTTCATTGCTATCTATACTTTACAATTTGGGGACTATTCACGTAAGATCCAGACTATTTACAGATTCCATTAACAAAAATTTTACAATCAACACACATTTAATCTAAATTTAGTAATACAACACTGGCCTTGAAAGATATTTTAAACCGTTTCTGAAAAGTGAATATTTTTTTTTAAACACTCCAAGTTTCTTGTAGGTAGGGCTGCCATCCGTCCGGGTTTCCCCGGATTTGTCCTCGTTTGGAGGCCGTCCGGGGGCCATCCGGGCGGTGTTTCAAGAAGTGTCCGGGGAAAACCCGGACACTTTTCATGTAAGGAAGCACCTCATTGAATTTAAGTATATGTTAATAGTAAATGGATTATAAATTAGGTATTATTTTGTTTTAAAAAAATCGTACTCGTTCGGGGATAAAATGCGATTTACGCCAAATGTCCGGGTTTGGTGAAATTCGAGATGGCAGCACTACTTGTAGGTAATATGTACCTAAGCAAATCTATGATCTAATATTCCAATGTGTTTTGCTTTCCTAAACTCGTCTGCTGAATCTTTCGTAAACTCACGTGAAAACGTGGAAGCTGATACAGAATCACGTAATACATATAGAGTGGGATATCTGAAACTTAAAAAAGAACCAGGGGCTTGAATAATGTGAAAATTGGACAACAATTGAATCTCAGTAGCAGTTTTAGGGTCCGTTCCATAGAGTAATGGTCCGTTCACACAGACCGGCTCGGAGAGGAGAGCAAATTCTTAACACGTTGAAAACCGAGTTCTTTAGTATTTTTAGTAAGGTTTATTTTTGCATGTGCACTGTTTTTGTCCTTAAGAATGCTCGAAGGCGCTTGGTGTGAAATAATAAGAGGAGCCTCCGATTGCATACTTTTTCTCGGTCTTGCAGACGTTTGGCTCCTAATGCATGCTCTCGCTCACGGAGCCGATCGGTTGCGGTCTGCGTAAACGGACCCTTAACCATAGCGAGCATTATATATAACTAATACATAGATATAGTAGGTACCCAAACAAGATTGATAAATCACAATATATTACGAAAATTTAGTCAATTTCAACGCAATAAGCTACTACTTAGTAGCTAGTACTATTTAGTGGCGTGGCCGCTACACGCCATCACCAATGTGTACAGGGGGTACGTATTGGTATATGTTGGTGGACCATTGTCAATCGTGGTGTGCAACCGGGGATTTGTCGGTTTTTTGGGCACGCATCAAAGGAATCTTGGAATAGCCTGTAGCTGCGGTGTTTACGCAATGGGCCAATGTTTAATTCGTCACCTGTCGCTGAGGATAGTACACTGTGTTGCGTGTAAAAATAAATAAAACTTTCTTATTTGGGTGTTGTGTACATATGTGTAGCGCAGATAGGTGTAGGTAAATCAAACTCCACAGTCGACATTTGTATGTAGGTGTTAACTTCGTGATGACGTCATGTAGGTGATCGACGAAGTTATAATCCATTGCCTTCGCTGCCGGTGATGGTGATATGAAAAAAGGCAAGTTCAGCGGCTTCTGTCTGAAATGGAGCTCGGCGACCTGAAGCCATCACAGTTACTACGTCGCATGAAAAATCTCGCCGCCGACAACATCTCCGACTCCACGCTGCGTGTCATGTGGACGAACCACTTCAGAAAAATGTTCGAAGGAAGAGAACTGGTCGTTTACACGGACCATAAACCACTCATCTACGTCACACGAACGAACCCGTACCACCCGCAAAGTAACGGCATCGTCGAACGCTGGCACCGAACACTGAAGACTGCACTTATGGCTCGCTTAGAACATAGTGCTAACAGCTGGATTGCCGAGCTACCTACATATGTAATGAAATCTTGTAAACGAACCTATGTTACAGGATAATTATGTGTGGTTTTTTAAAAAAAGGTATTGGGTTCTTGATTTTATGTTATTGTTATCATCAGTGACGTTAATGTGATAGTCAGTTTTATGACGAATTAAATAATTATACCCTGTTATATTTACGTACCCCGTAAGACCCCCAGTAACTAGAATACAATATCGATACTCGTCGAATCCTATAGCGGTACAATCCTATCAATGGCAGCCATTTTAAGCGCCACTGTAGATATTGTATGCATGCACGTTTTTTTGTAGGTACCTAGGTACTTCCAGTCCTTATGCTACGGTCACACGCGCGCCGTGCAGCCCGGCGGGCTGCGGGGCATGCAGGCCGTCCCGGGCCGCCGGACATTCAAGCTGGGGCCCGATTCTCCTAAGTTAACCTTTTCACCGCCACGCCATATCGGTATTCCTATGCCCTGTACGCCAAGCCCGAAAATTTCAGCTTTCAAGGTGTATCAATAAAATACATAAAGTAATGATTTCATAGGTTTATTTTGTATTTTTCTGCGACCTGTTTTTTGTCGAGTATAGCCGTCGTTGGCGCACAGGGCACGCTTGCTCATGTCGGCTATAGCCGACATTGGCGTTCAAAAGGTTAATAATGTCAAAATCGAATAGAAATTGAATCGCAATCGCAGTTTTAACCATATCGGGCATTCTGCTACTAATATAAGAAGACCAATCGTAATCCAACGACATTCGATTGGTTTACGATTGGTCTGCTATTTTGGTGATTTTGGTCTATACGGTAGTCTGCTCTACAATCATATTGCAATCGTAAATCATTTGCAGACAAAATTATTCATTATTGAATGACAGAAAAGGATAAAAACGTTTATTTCAAAGAAAAAATAGCGGAATGCCACACGCTTCAATCGTAATCGAGTCGGGATTGGATCGCAGAGTCGAATGTGAATCGTATGTTGCTTAAGTAAAATTAGGAGAATCGGGCCCCAGGTGTGCCCTGCCTGTGAAGGGCACCGCCGTGTCCTCGTCAAGGCAATTGGCAACGGCGACCTCTCGTGCCCTTATTTAAGATATGGTCCGGGGCGAGAGATAATGGGATGCTGTCGTCTCCTTTTGCGAAGCAGACATGCTAGACGAGTTCACACCTCTCATCCCAGTAGCTGTCATGTACGTAGAAGACACCACATACGTCGGGTATCGAGAGACTCCCGGCCACCGGCAGGCGTGGGTCTGTGGGCGGTGAGTTTCGGGTGGCTCATCGTCCTTCCGTCTCCTAGGAGACACGGTTCCACGCGTTCCTCAAAGAGATTCAGCAAATCCCAGTGTAAAAGCGGGAGGAGTCACTCGATTATTTATCATAAAAAAGTCGGTAATAACTCGAGCCGTTTTTAAGAATTAGTAAGTAGTAAGCTGGTTATACCACATTTATTACTTTGACTAAATATTATGAATAATATTCAGATAACGTGATTAATTTATCCCATTGTCTCGTCAATTTGGGTATTATATATAATGACCAGACATTATATATAACATCTATTAAATATTAAACACAAAACAGAGAGAGACTATGCCTCTTTCGTCATAGGTGTAGGTACCCGAACGCATGTATGATGATCTGAATAAAGCTGAAGTATGGCCAGTTAACGCAGAATTCAACGAATGGGTTTGGTTTCGTAAACAACAAGAAACTACATTCAATAAACAGCAATAAAATAGAAATATTTTATCAAAATGTAAGAGGACTTCGTACAAAACTGGACACCTTCCGAAATAACCTAATATTATTTAACTCGGACCTATATGCAATTACCGAATCAGGCTGCAATGAATCCATACAAGATGCTGAAATTGTTCCGCAAGGGTATAAAATACTACGATGCGACAGAGTCGATGGCCGCAAGCAGGGCGGCGCGCTTCTCGTGGCCACACACCGTTTCGAGCTGCGACAAGTACATGTCGCGGACGCGTCGATAGACACCTGCGTATTTGAAATTGTTTGTGCAACGGTTCATTTAAATAATAGATTTTTGTTTTTGTGTTGTGTAGTTTATATACCACCTGGGAGTTCTGAAAATGACTATATGATTTTGTTTAGGTTAATAGAAAATATGTGTGATAGGTATAAGCAAGTTATAGTTATAGGAGATTTCAATTTACATTCGTGTCCTGTTAATATTACTAATTATTTTGAATATTTTATGTCATATTGCGAGTTCACACAAAGTAATAAGGTTCCAAATGCGTTGGGTCGTCAGCTGGATTTGGTTTTGAGTACGGGTCTTAGCGGGGAGGTGTGTGTGGCGGCGGCGGACGACGCGCTCGTGCCCGTCGACGCGCACCACCCGCCGTGCACCCGCCGCTCGCGGCGAGCGTCGAGCGTGTGCCCCGCGCCCGCGCACCCCGCGCCGCTCGCGTCCTCGCCCGCCGCCGCCCGGTGCCGCCGCGCGCAGTATTAGACCGCAGTGGAATTTTTATAAAGCTGATTATCAGTTGCTATATACAATGTTAATTTCTATTGACTGGAGTACATTGTATGAGACACATGACTTGGATGAGATTTTAGATGTCTTTTACGACAAACTTAGTCATACTTTAGACCTGTGTGTACCCAGGAAGGCGTCTACCCGGGGAAACTCGCGGTACGTTTATCCCGAATGGTACACAGGGGAAATAATTCGAGATATTAAAATTAAAGCATATTTACACAAAAAATTTAAAGAATCAAAACTTGATTGCGATTATAAAGAATACGCTAAGATTAGGGCACAAATTAAAAAATCAATAGAAATAGCATACAGAGATCACAAACTTAAAATTCAAAATCAATTCGCGAAAGATCCAAAAGCGTTCTGGCAATATATTAGGTCCAAAAAAAGCCGAGTTAATCGCCAAAATATAATGAAAAATGGTGAAGATTTGACAGATGACCAGTGTGCTGGAGAATTTGCCGACTTTTTTAAGTCAGTTTATAACCGGTACCACCGACGGCGGCGGCGGAAGCCGGTGTTACCAGTGCACGGGTACATTTAAATAACTTAACCCTTAATGATGTTCAAATAGCGCTGCAGAATCTCAAGCCAAAACGCTCATCTGGTCCCGACGGTATACCACCTTTTCTATTCAGGGACTGTGCCAGGGTTTTAGCGGGTCCCTTGCATTACATTTACAATACCTGTTTACAACAGTCAACATTCCCAGAACGATGGAAGATCTCACGCGTCGTTCCAGTACCTCAGGGTAAGTCAGGTCCAGATGTCAGCGGTTACAGACCAGTGGCAGTGCTGTCGACACCGGCTAAAGTTTTTGAGTCCGCCATTCAAAGTTCCATACAGGGGCAGGTCCGAGCACAACTATCGGACGCACAGCATGGCTTTCGGCCGGGGCGCAGCACTGCCACCAACCTGCTTAACTTCATGGCGCAAGTTATACCGGCGGTCGACGCGGGGGTGCAGGTAGCAGCAATTTGGGGCCTCTTGAATTTATCATCATGATAAACAGCTTGCCGGAAGTAGTCAGACATGCTACATGTTAATTGTTCGCAGATGACCTCAAGTTGCTGCTCGAGGTAAGGGACGAGTCGGACTGTACGCGACTCCAGGATGACATTGACAGAGTGGTGAAGTGGAGTCATGACAATAAACTATACTTCAATGTATCCAAATGCTCGGTAATATCCTTTACACGTTCGCGAAGCCCTGTCTGCTATGAGTACAAAGCAGAGGCAACACCCATGACACGAGTGACACAGGTGCGGGATCTGGGGGTTAATCTCACTCCAGAGCTCACATTTCGCGAGCATATTATTAATATGTGTAAGAAGGCGTACAGAAACCTAGGCTTTCTACTTAGGCAGTCGCAGGGCTTTACGAATATAACAACAGTAAGGGTATTATACGACGCACTAGTTAGGAGTCACTTGGAGTATGGTGGTGTCATATGGGCTCCACACGAAGCCAAGTACTCTGTCATGCTGGAGCGCGTGCAGAACAAGTTCACGCGCCACTTGTACTGGAGGCTGTACGGGGTGTATCCGCTGTACCCGCTAATGTACCCCACATTGTTCGTGCTGGGTATGGTCGGGTACAACCAGCTGAAGGTGCGGCGGGAATTTACACTGATACTGTATTTAATTAAATTACTCCGTGGCAAGGAGCACAATCCCGGAGTACTACGGTACTTGTGTCTCAGTGTGCCGGACCGCTATGTGGAGAGACGACGGCGCCCGCCACTGCTGGCAGTGCCGACCGCCAGGACCAACCTTCTGGCCAAAACGCCTCTCACGCGAGCGATCCGTACTATCAACGAAATCCAGAAAAATATTGACATTTTTTCTTGCCAGTTCAGTGAACTCGCAAAGATAATTTTATTTATATTATGTTACCTAGATTAGTTTTATAGTACTTTTGTTTTTATTGTTTAAATTCATTATTTTATTGTTATAATTTTTAATTTTATTTGGTGTAAATGTGTACCTTGTGTTTCTTTTTTCTTTTTGTTACCTGAATGTGTTTAATTTTGTAAGAAAAGTGCCTCACTAACTAACGCATTGGATTTAGGGTTGCCAGATTCAGGTATTTCGATTCCGGGACAATTCGAAGATTACGAAAAAAATATGAAAAATCAGAATACCTACCTATCTACATTTTTTGCCTTTATTCAGAATTCGCATGTTTGAAGACTGTTTTTGCAGTCCTTTCAAAAGACTTGTGAAATCTGGGCTCTTTAAAACGAAGAATTGCAATGCAGCGGGGTAATAAAGGAAGGGAAGCGGCCTGCTACTATTATCAAAATGAAGAAAGCTAGTGTATGACGGTATTCGAAAATCCGGGACTAAAAGATGCAATTCCTGGACACGGGAGAAAACTAGTAATTCCTGGACAATCCCGGATTTCCCGGCCATCTGGCAGCCCTAATTGGATTATATCTGTAATGTTAGTGATAAGGTTGAATAAATAAATAAAAATATTTAATCACTATGGTATGGCTGTAACAAACCTATATATTCTGTGGAAACGAAAGCATCAAAACGATCAAAACCGAAGTTACAGCCTAGCCTACAGCACAAAAGTACTTTTTTACCGTTGCTTGTATTGTTGTTATTTTGAATTTTGCTGTGTAAGTTCATATTGTTGTGATTTTACAGGACGATCAAAATAGCAAAGTTTTCTGTGATCATAATGCCCCTTTTCCATTATCTAATTTTGGCTCTGAATATTATAAGTATAAATTGTTGCAATGAAAATGGTTTTATAGTATACTGTCCCTGTATGGGTAAGTTTTTGGTTTTGGCTTCCAGTATAATAGTGTTTTGCATGCGGCAACGGTCTATCTGACTCTCTACCTAGTTATCTGGGCTAAAGCGCCCCTTAAATGACACCAACCACTTTCTGGCCCCAGACTATCTGTAACAGTGACAAAGAAGTACCTACAATGACAGATGGGACCTATAAATTTAAGGGACAATAAAACGACTGTAAAATATTTTAGTACAAGCTATCATACTTTAATCATGACTGTACTTCAAAGTGTATTCAAACTCCAAAAATAGTAAATGATCACCTAACCCAAAGCATATTATTTAAACAAATATAAAACTGTATTTGGTAATAATTTTTTTTTTGCAATCACAGCGGTTTATATAGGCAAAAATAGTGCATTAAATTGATCCACAAGATTTGATGACCGTTTATGGGTTGACAATAATTTAATTGAAGTCATTTTACTGAAGAACATTAGCCAGATGTTAAAACTTACTATATTTTACATTAATATGCAGGTGTAATTGTTGTGATCATATAGGTACTATTTGTCTGTTATGTATCTGGTGGTATGTTAAACATAATTCATAACTTAATATGGTTTTTGAAATAAAGGAACCCATTTATAGACTAACCATGACAAGCCTTGCTTAAAGTTTGACCAATGGACCCGTGCATTCATTTATTTAAACTTTATACAACAAAAATCGTTTGTTGCCCGTGGTACTACCAGTAGTACCACGGGCAATTTTTTCTTCCCGTAGTACTACCAAGCGGTCTGGTAGTACCACGGGCAAGAAAAAACTGCCCGTGGTACTACTGTCAATATTATAGGTTTTTTTCAACCCTTTTGTTGTCACAGTTGATATGGTCATCCTAGAAAAAGAATTGAAATATATATTTTTTAATGTTGATATATTTTGGTACTATTTCGTAAATAGATCTGGTAGTTGTGAAATTTTTCATTGCTCAAAATCGACAAGAGTCAAAAACACTTAGTTTTTTTTTCACAAATTTTATAAGAATTGAATATCAACTTACGTTTTTCGTTTTATTTGAAATATTAAGTAGGTAGTGTTATTCATTAAAATTATCGAAAGCATTCAGTATTGATATGATCATATAAGTTATGCTGTCCTAGTACTTTACTATTTTGGTTCGGCCGTATTCTGTAAATTAGTTTTTGACTAATCACCTCGTCCGGGGAAACTTCTTTCCGTACCCGGATAAAACGTACGTTGCGTTCAGCGCAGAGAGTGTAGCTTCCTAACAGTGAAATAATCATTGGGTTTGATGCATTTGGTGCACTTCTACATCACGCTCAAATGGTGCATTTCACAACTAGTCACTTCTCAAATGGCACACTTTGCAACTGGTGCTCTTCTCAAATAAATTGCTTTGTTATAATTGATCTTGGAGTAGGTGACTCTTTCTTACATATTTTTTTTCTTATTTGCATCAATTACCGGAGTTAAAAAGTGAACCTACCAATCTCGGAATTTCGATGCAACTGCTCTCCCCGTGTACCAGGACCGCAAACTTACCTGAGTATTCCAATTTCCCGACGGAAATACTCACCTCAGTACAACATCAAGTTAATCCCACGAGATCAAGGTATTCAATTCTTATTTGTGAAAAAAAAACTAAGTGTTTTTGACTCTTGTCAATTTTGAGCAATGAAAAATTTCACAACTACCAGACCTATTTACGAAATATTACCAAAATATATCCACATTCAAAAAAATATATATTTCAATTCTCTTCCTAGGATGACCATATCAACTGTGACAACAAAAGGGTTGAAAAAAACCTATAATATTGACAGTAGTACCACGGGCAGTTTTTTCTTGCCCGTGGTACTACCAGACCGCTTGGTAGTACTACGGGAAGAAAAAATTGCCCGTGGTACTACTGGTAGTACTATTGGTAGTACCACGGGCAACAAACGACAAAAATATATTATACAGGGTTACTTGTCAGTAGACACAAAAACAAGACTTTTGACTAATAATAAAAATTTATACGTGTACCTAGACGACTTTCTAAGAAAAGATCTTGAAATTCGATTATCTTGAAACGGGTTAACTTTTGCCCAGTGTATCCCATGGTCAGATTTGTCTGTATTGACCTATACTATCACCTCATGAAAGGATGCGGTCTACTTACAAGTAACCCTGTATATGCCATAGGCATTCTTTCCAGTCAACCTTAGGGTGATGGAGAGAAAACATGGTAGGTGCATCTGAGCCATAAGCCTATGTTCCAAATATGTTTCTACATTATTTATTTGACTTAGATAGCTTTAAAAGCCAATTACATAAATCCGATAATATCTAATGTGTCTTTTTTTCCTTTTTTCAGGCAGGTTTGGTAATCAGGCAGATAATTTTTTAGGAGCATTAGCTTTCAGTAAAGGTTTAAATAGAACATTGGTATTACCTCCATGGGTAGAATACAGGTTTGGTGAACCTAAATCCATACAAGTACCTTTTGACACATATTTCAAGGTTGAAACTTTAGCAACATATCATAATGTTGTTACCATGGAGAAGTTTATGAAAGAAATGGCTCCTGTTGTTTGGCCTGTCACAAAACGAATCTCATTTTGTTACACCCAAAGAATGGGTGAACAAGAAAAAAGTTGCAATGCTAAATCGGGTAATCCTTTTGGTCCATTTTGGGACACATTTAACATAGATTTTTCCTACTCTGAATTTTATGGACCTTTGAATTATGACGTGCATAACAAAGCAATGGCAGGAAAGTGGAAACAAAAGTATCCTCCATCTCAATGGCCTGTTCTAGCTTTCACTGGTAAGTAATCTTTCATCACTTTTGCCCATAACTATAACATGAGCCTTCTTAAATTTAGTACAATAGAGAAAATACTAACTACTAATAGGGTGTTTCAAAAGTACCTATCTGTGAAACTGAAAGAGGGTTTAATGGTTCCTTATCAAGAGAGAAAAATAATCATAATTATGTTTAATCTTATTATTAATTTTCAATTTGTAGTGTAAGAAAAAAAAAAAATTGCCCTTGGTAAGTAGTAAATCATAGTGTAGGTAGGTAAAATAAGCATACGCAAAATTTTTAACGAGACATTAACCGTCTTACCACAAAAACTTTTAAACGTCAGTTTAAGACTTGTCTAAAAAAATTTCAAATTATGACGTTGACATATGGTTCATTTTGCAGCCACAATTTTTTTAGACAAGTGTAAAACAGGTGGTTAAGTTTTTGTAGTAAGGCCATTAATATGTATACTAGCAATAGACAGGACATAGTGAACATAAAAGTAGGTAGGTAATACAAAAGTAATGGCGAAATGGTCATAATATCGCTGAGTCTTTTTGTGGCGTTACGCACTCACTAACGCTTAACTTCAACCGAAGTTATTAATGTCTTTATTTTACTCCGAAAGTTTTTACAATTCTAACTTTATCCGATGTACTATTATTATATTTATCGCATTAAAAAGTTAATCGGAATAAAGGACAAAGTCTGACTTAGTTGACTATCCACTTTTTCCACCATACCTTTTTTCACACACAACGATTTGGGACTTCTTACCTCTTTAAAAGTTGAAGTAAGCAAAATTGTCCGTTCTCGGCTGACGCATCGGGATCCGACGCAGGTACCTCTCCGGTGAGAACGTGCGTCAAGAGGAAGGTGAAGGCGCCATGATCCTCTGATTTTCCTCGCCGCGGTCAGTCAGTCTCATTATGTAAAAATGTAGCGTATGCGTATTTTATCTACTCAGTGATTTTACTGAGCAAGGGCAATAAAAACCATTTGCCAAGTAAATGAAAGCTTATGTAATAGGCTTCATTTTTTATTATCGGCAAAATTTTGTAAACCCCGGAGGACGAAGATATCATACCAGGGGCTAGATTCTGCTTAGCTAATAATGTGCCAATTGGACAACTATTGAATCTGGGGCCCGATTCTCCTAATTTTACTTAAGCGACATACGATTCACATTAGACTGAGATCCAATCCCGACTCGATTACGATTGAAGCGTATGTGGCATTCCGCTATTTTTTCTTTTAAAATAAACGTATTTATCCTTTTCTGTCATTCAACAATGAATTATTTTGTCTGCAAATGATTTACGATTGCAATATGATTATAGAGCAAACTACCGTATAGACCATAATCACCAAAATAGCAGACCAATCGCAAACCAATCGAATGTCGTTGGAATACGATTGGTCTTATATTAGTAGCAGAATGCCCGATATGGTTAAAACTGCTATTGCGATCATATTGCGATTCAATTTCTATTCGATTTTGACATTATTTATTAACTTAGGAGAATCGGGCCCCTGAATAGCAGTTTTAACCTTAGCAGGCATTCTGCTACTAATATAGACCAATGACATTTCATTGGTCTGCCATTTAGCCTATGGGTCCGTTCAGATAGACCGGGTCGGAGAGCATCGGCGCGCATTTTTCTTTTCACACAGACCTGCGCGAGCATTAAAGAGCATGCAAACGGAGCCAAACGCCAAGAAAAAATACACGATCGGAGCCGGTCGGCTCCCCTTATTATTTCACACCGAGCGCATTCGAGCATTCTCACTTCAAATACTAAGTACTCAATTTTCAACGTGTTATGTTAAGAATTTGCTCTGCTCTCCGAGCCGGTCTGTCTGAACGGACCCTATAGGGTAGTCTGCTCTACAATCATATTTCAATCGTAAATCATTGGCCGACAATATTATTCATTATTGAATCACAGAAAAGGATAAAAACGTTTATTTAAAACAAAAAAAGTCTGTTTTAACAAGATTATTGTTTTTAGCTTTTCAGTGATAAGCGTTGTCAAAGTCAAAGGTCAAATCATTTATTTCATTTAGGCTTTCACGAGCACTTATGAACGTCAAAAAATATAAATAAAGTTGATTCTAGTTGCCCATTCCAAAAGTAGCTTCCTTGTTGTTGTCACTATCCGCATTAGTGGAAAGGTCTCGTCAATACGAATATAAGCCCAAACACGAGGTAGTTAACATATCCCGTTGTCGAGTTCCCTGGACCTTCTCTGGTCTCCATCATCAGTTTTTACCCTTTGCATGCCTACTACTTTCGAAAGTTGCCCTCGATTTCTCAGGGTTTCCATCGTCAGATCCTGACCTGACCTTGCTGGTAAGTATATCAAACAAAAAAAGAATTTTGCAAATCGGTCCATACGTTTCTGAGTTATCGGTGAATACATATTATATATAAAAATAATAAAAAAAGAGCTCCAGACGAATTCAAAACCTCTTTCTCCTCCTCCTCTTTTTGGGAAGTCGGTTAAAAATAGCTGAATGCCACATACGCTTCAATCGTAATTGAGTTGTGATTGAACCTTAGTTGAGTATCAATCGTATGTCGCTTAAGTAAATAAGCAGAATCGAGCACCCAATAACTATCATAGGAATGCCTCTGGACTTAAATCACTCCATTACCTACGTATGGAGGGATACTTTAGGTAGTGGCTAATAGCTGACAAAGAAAGATGAATTTAAAACATACTGTGCAATACTCGATTTGTGATAATCTTGAAAAGACTTCTTCCTGTCCTGTTCCCAAGTCATCTGGGGTCGGCGCAATATGTGTTTTTCTTCTGTTAAACAAATATATATTAAACAAACTCTACTGCTTAACATAATGATTCTACTAAATAAGGAATTTTATTATTGTTTTTAGATCGATTTCATTTTTTTTAAACTGGGTTTTTAAATAAATAAATGTCAATAGGTACTTCTTTTTAATTTGATATGCGCGACATGTTTTATTGCATTTAGTAATTTTCTCAACGAGGTGGGGTGAAAACTTACGTGTTGCACTTGGGTGCAAAGATTTTTCACCTTTTTCTTTTTTGATTCTCTCGCTTTCGCTCAGGATTCTATTTTTTGAAACGCGCTCGTGTTTCACTTTTAGGATCCTTCGATTACTCGGTCTTCAAAATTGTGCATCGGTTAAAAAGCAGCTTTCCACTCTTGTATTTCTATACAGAAGGTATGTAGGCACTGGACGCATAATCAGAGAAGCCTATCCTAAAAAAGATGAAGCATTTGTTCTAAGAAGTGGTGACAAGGATAGTGCGCACATGAGCGGTCTCTTGTGCTCCTCCCTCCCTCGTGATGGTGGATCATAAATTTGTTGAATGTTTTTTTTTATTACAGGTGCACCTGCAAGTTTCCCAGTTCAAAAAGAAAACGTACATTTACAAAAGTACCTTTCCTGGAGTGATGACATATCTAATAAGTCAAAACAATTTATAAAGAAGAATATGAGTGGAGGTGGTTTCTTGGGTTTACATTTAAGAAATGGACAAGATTGGGTTAAGGCTTGTAAACATGTCCAGGACAGCACCATGTTATTTGCCGCACCTCAGTGTGTGGGATACAAAAATGAAAGGGGACCACTAACATTATCAATGTGTCTACCGAATCCCGATGACATTATCAAGTAAGGAATGTTTACAAAATCATTAAAAAACTATCTGGTCTAGCCAATACAATTGGACGTCGGAAATGCGAGACAATTGGTCAATTTGCTTATACGCCACAGCATAGCAAGGGTGACTTTAGTTAATCTGGATGCCACGACTACTGGATGTGGAAACCCTGGTGTATCCCTAAGTCATATTTTTCGTGAACGCCGCCAAAGAAGGTATACTTAAGAATCTTAAGTATCGGCGTTATTGCTATAACATACCTACATACTTCTTGGCATAATTATTTTATAGCTTAGGTAATTATTTTTGGCATAATTTATTTATTTACCAAACAAACAACTATCATCACAGGTCTCTATAACTTTAATATAGTAAAAGTGATAAAACCTATTTCATATGAACGCTTTGTACTTTATTTGGCAGCCAAGTTCAATTCACCAACCAAGTTTGCTCTGAAACTTGGTGTTTGTACAATGGGTAGTAATGTATGAACACTGTACACACTATTTCAGCATGGCTCAACACTCAACAGTGATGAAACCTATGTCATACGAAGCTCTTGAGCAGCCAAGTTTGAGTCTTACCTACTACGTAAGCGAGCCTTTGCCAAGCAAAAAAAAAAACATTGCGCCGAGCCCTTTTTTTGAGCCGAGACCCAAGAAATTTAGATTTCTGGACAAATTATTTTGTGTGTTATTCACGCAAATGTGAAATGACTCTGAGTAACTGTACAAGAAGAATATTGAAAAGTGGGTACAGTGTTCATACAAATTTGCGCATGCTTTTTTTCTAAGTATTCATATTCTCGCTAACAATGAAAAATTTCAAAAACTTGCAGGCAAGTGAAGAGGGCTCTTAAAAAACGAGAAAACATAAAGTACATCTTCGTGGCTTCAGATTCTAATCATATGATAAATGATTTCAACAAAGGACTGCAGCATGCTGAAGTGTCAGTTGTCAGGTTACAGCCGTCGAATCCACACTTGGACTTGGCAATTCTTGGTCAAGCAAATTATTTTATTGGCAACTGTGTATCTTCGTATTCAGCGTTTGTCAAGAGAGAAAGAGATGTAAGAGGTTTACCTTCAGAATTTTGGTCGTTTCCATACAGAAAAAAGAGTAAACACATAGAACTGTAATAAGAGTTTTCCTTTTCTTTTTCCTAACTACTGAGTGCTGATTCCGAGTTTTGTAAGTTTAGGTGATCTTCACACTGCCCCGCATCACGCTGCATCTTCGTGTCGACGCACCTACGCGCGTTCCTGCGGGAGTGCAGATCTGCATCATCGTGCGAGTTTTTCGCGCACTCACGCGCGTAGTTGTGTTTTGTTAATTCACGCACGGCGGCTCTCATCGAGTTCCATTTTCAAACATACACGTCACGCCCATTCAAAATCACGCGCGTCACTGCGGGATTCAGTGTGCCATACCTTGCGTCTCGCCCCGCACCTACGCGCGGGGGTGCGTTTTTCTCCGCATGTATGTGCGTGATCCGCATGAACGCGCGTGGATGCATTTTCAGTGTGTTGGACTATGCGTGTTTTCCATACAAACGGAGATATTTCCATACAACGGAAAAAACGCATCCACGCACTACGCTGCATCATGCGGGGCAGTGTGATAATCGCCTTACGCGCTCGATACGTAATTATAACTTGGCTGAAGTAAAGAGTCGTATGCTACATCACATGATTAGAATATAGCACGTTCATGAATTCATTTTTCCGGATAATGACGTTTACTGTTTCGCAAGTGAGCGCGTTTGTAATACGACCAAGTGGCGATGACAGCCTTTGTTAAATAAACAGTTCTAAAATCAATGCAACATAATTAAATTGTATGATATTTTACGCATCCAGAAAGTTAACTTGCAAAACTCGCACTAGGCACTCTGGCTAGATGTAGCTTATCTTTTACTATAAGGAACAGAGTGTCATATTAACATCATATTTTGATTCTTCTAATTTTACAGCGACATACGATTGAATACCAACTGAGATCTAGTTACTAATATAAGACCAATCGTTTTCCAATGACATTCCATTTCCATTTCCAATATTATTCATTATTATTGCATCACATAAAAAGGATAAGAATGGTTAAAAGATCCGATTACTTCCGATAAAAAATCTTAAATGTTTAAATTTGAGTTTTTTTTTTCATGTTTCGAATGTTGAAGCGATTGTTCTACGTATGAATATTCTACCTAGGTAATGTCGTTTTGTTATACAGCAAATAGTACGAGATTTTCAATTACAAAAATATAGCTGTAAGTTTTTTGTTCACCTAATTAAGTTTTAAATAATCATTTTCGTACTTGGAGGAAATTAAAGTGATAAATAAATATGTATATTTTTGCTGTTTATTTAAATTAATCCAGAAAAGAAATCTGATGCATTCTTAAAACTACTTGACGGTAAGTTATTGCTTAAGTCTCTTCTCTTATTTTGTTTTTGATTCACATCTATAATGGAATCAATAGATTCAAAGTAGGATATATTCCAAAATTTTACATCATTATCATGAGAACATGAAGCGACATATTGACCATCATGACTAATATCAAGATGCTCCACGGGAAGTCTATGCTGCCCTACAACACCTAACTGACGTTGTGGGAACATATGTGCGGCCCTCAGCACGCCATCTTCACCTGATGTTACTACGATATTCTGTGTAATAGGAAGCATACACTGAATGGCGTGTTTTTGCCCAACATATTCGTCGCTGTGGAGTCCAAATTCTTTCCAATTAAAAAGATATAATTTTCCTGTTGATGAGGCAACAAGCAGCTTTGTATCTGATCGGAATAGTCCCAAGCAGGTCAACTCTGCATCATATTCTTCAGATGTTGTGTAAATTTTACTGAAACATTAAAATTTATTACGTAGATATATATATGTACAATCAATATTATGTAGATTCTCGGAATTTTGTTGGTACCTACTACATATGACAGTTCACCTTTATTTTTTGATTTGATTGTTCGTAGCAAATGGAAATTAAACATAAGACATACAAACCTTCCTTTCAGATCTATCGATGTAAGAACACCATCTCCACTTGCACAAACTAAATACTTCTGAGCATCATTTGTGATCATATCAGAAACAGTTTCTTCACCAATTTTTATACTGAACACTGGATCTGGTTTTCTTAAGTCCCATAATTTAACTGTTCCTTCATCATCACCTATTAAAATATAAAGGACAATGCTCATGAAGTATGAGAAAAAAACCCAGGCCCGGCGCAAAAGAAATGTAACTCAAAATATAGGTAAAAATAAGTAATTAAATATTACATAGGGGGCATTATCGAAATCAGTGGCTATATGTGTGAAATTGCTGTTCGAATTTTAACATCTGCGGTACATTGCTACTCGAGATTTTAGAGGTAACATAATGTATTAGTAAAAGGAACAGCAAACAGATACAGTTGTGGTTTAAGAGTGTACATAATGACATGTTTAGGGCAACTTCTCCACTATTCTACTTACTTTTACAAGATAATAGGATGATAGAACTAAAACACGATATGAATGTACTTTTCATTTTAATAATAACTTCTAAAAGTCATCGATTCTTTATTTCTAACACGACATGATCCAAAAATGTTGCGGTATGGGCGAACTGTTCCTCATGTCTAGCCCACCCTAAGTAATGTAAATGAGGCGATGACGTGGGCGCTGCAGCCCAATGTCCTCCACCCATGAATACAGGAGCAGTAATATCCTGATATGCCATTCCTGCCATTTTCCCTCGTATAAAGAATTCAGGTGTAAAGGAACACTGCTAAAGTGAAGTTAACCCGGTTTGGACAAGGCTTGCGTCGCATTCGCTGCCGGCTGTCGTGTCCTGCATGGTCGGCAGCGAAGAAGGGTGGAACGCCGTCGCCTCCTTTTGTGAGGATGTGATGGTTTTAAAGGAGGCGGCGGAAAGGGAGAGAGAAACTGCTTCCTCTCTCCCCGCCCGCAGCAGACGTGGTGGGCGTCGCAGGGTGACTGATCTCCGGCCACCATAGGGCGCGGCCTGCGGGCGACAGACTAGGGGCGTCTGTCGTCCGATCAGAAACAGGCCTCGAGACGGTGGCGTTGTGTTGCGCGCGCCTCTCTTAGTGGAGTTTGCTGTGGCCGCTGGGTGACGGCCACAGAGGTTGACGGGGCCCGCCTTTGAACATCTGGCGGGCTTACTTGCCATATTACTTGTTTGTTATATCAGATAGCACTTTAATTAAACTATAAGCCCCAGCTGCTCATGTTACCCCTTTAAAAATCAAATAGCAATTTCACACATATAGCCATTGATTTCGATGATGCCTCCTATGCAGTATTTCATTACTTATTATTACCTATAATTTGAGTTACTTTTCGTTTGCGCCGGGCTTGGGTTTTTTTTGAGCATTGTCCTTTGGACATTTTAAAATGAAGACTGCTAATTAAGCATATATTTTAATCATATTACAAGTTGAAGCAACATACCAGTAACAATCTTATCTCTATCTAGATTCAAAAGTCTGTAAACTGGTTCGTCATGTGCATTTTCGTAACATCTTTTCAGCTTTCCGGATTCAACGTCGGTTACCATAATTGCTTTATCCTGCAAAATTTTTTTTTGTGAGTTAATCTTTAGGTACTTTTATAATAATAAAAGGGGAGGTGATTGTGTTTGCCCAGCTTTACTATCGTTCAGGGGCTCGATTCTGCTAATTTTACTTAAGCGACATACGATTCACATCCGACTGAGATCCATTCACGACTTAATTTCGATTGAAGCAAATGTGGCATGCCGCAATTTTTTTAAATAAATCTTTTTATCCTTTTCTGCAATTCAATAAAAACTTTTTACAAAAAAATAAAACCGACTCCCAAAAACACTGATAACTGCATCGGCCTAGAATTCGGTGTCTAGTGGATGATGATATGTTTATTTCGCCACCGACTTCTAGGCTGATGCACCTAAGAATAGTTTTTTTTTGCTTTTCAGTGTTTTTGGGAGTCGGTATTATTTTTTTGTAAAAAGTTTTTTATTTTTGGCTTTTCAGTGACAAGTATAGTAGTCACTATCCGCATTAGTGGAAAGTTCTTATCAATACGAATAATATAAGCCCAAACACAAGGTAGTTTACATATTTAGTTGACGAGTTCCCTCGACCTTCTTTGGTCTCCATCATCAGGTCAGCTCCAAACCTTCACTGTTACAAAAGTCTCGTCAATACAAAGAATATAAGCCCAAACACGAGGTAGTTTACATATTCAGTTGTCGAGTTCCCTCGACCTTCTCTCGTCTCCATCATCAGGTCAGCTCCAAACCTTCACTGTTGCATAGTGCTATCAGAGGTACACCTCATTGTCAAGTTTCTAACCTATATATGCCTACAATTTTCGAAAGTTGCTCTCGATTTCTCAGGGTTTTCATCATCAGATCCTGACCTGATGATTATGGGTCCACCTGTGAGGTACACCCTATCAAACAAAAAAGAATTTTGCAAATCGGTTCAGGCGTTTTCGAGTAATCGGTGAACATACATAAAAAAGATCCCGACGAATTGAGAACCTCCTCCTTTTTGGGAAGTCGGTTAATAATGAATCATATTGTCTGCTAATAAAATTACGACTGCAATATGATTCTAGAGCAAACTACCGTATAGACCAAATGGCAGACCAATCGCAAACCAATGAAATGTCATTGGAATACGATTGGTCTTATATTAGGCCGTATACAGAAAGACAGCTGGAAGAAGCTGGAAACTTATAAGCGCTTATCGGCGCTTGACAGCGCTGGTAACCCGCGCAGGAAAATGTATGAACACGCGCCGATAAGCTCTTATAAGAGCCCCCGCAGACCACAGACTTTTTATCGGCCGATAGTTTGGTCGGGCTCTTAATCAGTACGCAGATGTAGACAAGTGCGCACACTATGACGATTTGGTATCGGCCGATAAACAAGTTTGATGGGCTTCCCGATTCAATTCAAACTAATCTGTCGGCAAACTATCGGCCGACCGTATAATCAGTATTGGCTCCCTACCACACGCGCACACTTGACGATTTTTTAGTCGGCCGACTAAGCCGATAGTTCAATTCGCTCCGAGCTTTGGCAGCGAATGGTCGGTCGCGCGTGTTTTGTAATTAATTTGACAATTAATTTGACAAGTTGGTTGAAGCTAGTTATGCTCATTCGATAAAAGGCGAAAATTTTTTCCGGATAATCGAGTAATTTGGAATGCATAGTGTAGAATTTTCCATTTAATAATCTATCACTAAAGATAGGATGCACCCAATACTCTCGGGCTCTCTTTTTAATTTTCCTTCTCCGGTGTATGAGAGCAGTAATAACATTTCTATGCAATGTTTTATTAATTTTCATTGTGCGGTGCGACCACTCTTTTCACCAGTTGGTTAGAAACTAGCAAATAGTCGGCAGACTGTTGCGATAGTCTGCGCTCTCATCACCGACTAAACTGTTTAGTTGGCTCGGTGTGCGTACTAGCAGGCCAACCCGACTAAACTATCGGCCGATAAAAAGTCTGTGGTCTGCGGGGGCTCTAAGTTTCCAACAGTACGAGAGCCCACGACCAAAATTTTTGTCTCATAGCAATACGCCAAAACCGCATCAAATCGATAGATACGATTATCCTGAACTCGAAAATACCAATATCAGACATTTTCCGCGTAGCGTTTGATCTGACCGAATTTTCAAAATTGACAAAGAATTTGTAGATGTCTGATTTGCAGACTGTAGTTGATTTGCAGACTGTAGTTGAATGATAGTTCTGAGATACCGGAAACATATTTTTCAAACGTTAGTGGCGTAGCGCAAACCCAAAAAAAATGTCTCATAGCAATACGTCTTAAAATCTTTTTTATTAGTAAATTTTGGTTATTTGATGCGAACAAAACAATCGTCAGACGGAAATGTGAAGGCATTAAATTTTGAGACCGTTTTGAAAATGTTAACAAAGGACAATGCTATTCTTTGTATGGAAGTTGGGCTCAAGAGTTGTCCACGGTAACTGCATAGTGTATTATGTTCCATAGGCTTATAATAGGTCACAGACCGAAATATTTCGAAATCTATCCCAGGAGTCCTGAGAAAAACTGGTTTGACTCTTATTCAATATTACGAAAAATATGCTTACGAACTCTTAACTATTCCACTTTTATTATCTTAATTGAAATGCATTGTAATATTAATCGACAAATACGAGGTATTGAACGAGAATTTTTTTTACCGACTTCAAAAAATGGAGGAGTTTCTCAGTTAGTTTGTATTCTTTTTACGTTTGTACGAGCATAACTCCGTCGTTTACCAACCGATTTAAACAATCATTTTATTGTTTGAAAGGATTTACTTTCCAAATGGTTCCTTTGTTATTCGGTCCAGGGCCTGGTGATAGAAACCTTAAAACAATAGGGAACTCTCGGAAATTGTAAGCACATATCGAATAAAAACTTGTCATTCGGGTATATGTCTCCGACACCACAAACCAGTGGAGGTTAAAACCTGACCTGACGATGGAGACGACAGTGAGACGAGGGAACTCCTCAACGGTATCTATTTACTACCTCGTGTTCGAGCTTATTTTATTCGTCTTGATAAGATTTTTCCATTGCCATTACGGATATTAATTGCATGACGCTACACGAACTTAGGACTGATTGTGGTAGATAGAGACTGAAAAGCAAGAGAAACAACAATTTCCTTTAAACGACTATTCCTGTTTTTTTATCCTATTAACAGTGAAACCACTAACTATCTGAAGGTTATTTCAAGAAAAGAGGTTGTTAGGTTTGTGGCTGCTTAAAATGGCTAGCTAGTAGCTAACAATGGCTGGCTAACATTAGAACCGGTTTTTCTCGGGACCTCTGGGACCGATTTCAAAAATATTTGGATTCCGTCTTAAGAGTGAACTAAAGAACCTATTTTAACCATTCCCACTACTGGGCAAATGGCTTGGGCTTTATAAAGTGACTGTTCAAGTTTAAACATTAGAACCGGTTTTTCTCAGGACCTCTGCGACCGATTTCCAAAATATTTGGATTTCGTGATAACAGTGAAGTAAAGAACCTATTCTAACCATTCCCACTACTGGGCAAATGGCTTGGGCTTTATAAAGTGACTGTTCAAGTTTAAACATTAGAACCGGTTTTTCTCGGGATCTCTGCGACCGATTTCCAAAATATTTGGATTTCGTGATAACAGTGAAGTAAAGAACCTATTCTAACCATTCCCACTACTGGGCAAATAGCTTGGGCTTTATAAAGTGACTGTTCAAGATTAACATTAGAACCGGTTTTTCTCGGGACCTCTGCGACCGATTTCCAAAATATTTAGATTTCGTGATAACAGTAAAGTAAAGAACCTATTCTAACCATTCCCACTACTGGGCAAATGGCTTGGGCTTTATAAAGTGACTGTTCAAGTTTAAACATTAGAACCGGTTTTTCTCGGGACCTCTGCGACCGATTTCCAAAATATTTGGATTTCGTGATAACAGTGAAGTCAAGAACCTATTCTAACCATTCCCACTACTGGGCAAATGGCTTGGGCTTTATAAAGTGACTGTTCAAGTTTAACATGAGAACCAGTTTTTCTCGGGACCTCTGGGACCGATTTCCAAAATATTTGGATTTCGTGTTAACAGTGCAGTAAAGAACCTATTTCGACCACTTTCACTACTGGGCAAATGGCTCAGGCTTTGTTAAGTAACTATCTATGGAGAACATTTGAACCGGTTTTCTTCGGGACCTCTGGGACCGATTTCAAAAATATTTGGATTTCGTGTTCAGAGTGCACTATGGAACCAGCTGGAACTACTCCCACTGCTGGACAAACTTTGAGCCCAGACCCTGGCATTGTCCTTTTACCGATCGGTATCATAGCAATATGTCTGAAAATTGTTGGACATGATAAAATAAGTTGTCCACATGTGCAAACATTTTTTATCAGACAACTTTTCGATACTCAGATATCATTTAAAAATCGTATTAAGGCATCTTGAATTCTCTGTTACAAACCAATGAATACGTTGCTACCCTGAATTTATTAGATGATAATTAACAAAGAATTTACCCGAAACAGTAACATTGAAGTTACAAAATATTCTCGTATTCAATCGCTGTTGGATTCGGAATCGTCTTCGAAATCACTCTCGACGTCGCTCGGGAGATCTTCAACGTCCTCTTCTCGCGTCGTTCCAACGTTTGGAGCAGCTGCCGAATCGTCGGCCAGGCGACTCCGAAACGTTATTTTCTTTTTTGGGAGTATATGCTACACTTAAAGTGTCTGAAAACAGGTTTTTGGTAATCATGGCAACAATACGAAAAGTTAAAAAAAAATTATCCGTATTGCTATGAGACAGGTCGGCTAAAGGACAATGTGCGTTTGTTTTGGTCAACCTCTCCTCTAGCATTAAGTGATATATAAATAGAAAGCTTGTGTTATGTAGAGCATTTTCTTGTATGGCGGCGATTGTCATTTGTTAGTATTTAGGGAGTTAGAACGTGTTTAGTGAAATAATAACTATGTCTAAAATCTGCTGTAGCTTCTAAAGTACTGACAATTTGTTAGAGGTATTTTAGTACGAAATAGTACTATTTAAAAAGGCCTTTCCTGTGATTTATAATTCATTACTAGAGAAAGAATCCAAGAACTTGAAACTAACTATCGATAACATAATCTAAAATAAGCTCTTGCTTCTAAAGTACTTATAATTCGTTGGAGGTATGTTCAAACAAAATGTTCTATTTAAAAAGGCCTTTTTAGTGATATATAATTGTTGCGACGGCGTTATGACTTGAACTTTTTTGGAAATCACTGCGATATTAAGCGTACTTACACATTTATAACATTTTAATTGAGGACGTGCCGAGGAGCGAGCAAATTGGCCGCGGCCATCATTGACATTTCTTTCTAAAGTTTTTCTTGTCCAATTGAATCACGGCGTGCGCGTTGTCTATGCCTAACTTCTGGTCTCACCACTGGCTCGCCCGACGGCGGCGTTCCGTCGCACGAACAATGATAATGGAGTTGACGACTGTTAGTGTGGTAACATACTCCCGGCCTTGAAAGCGTCAGGTTTCAAAGTTGAATGACGCCTCTCTCCTTGGCTTGATTTGTAATATTAATTGTCGGTTAGAGGAAGCGGGCAGATCTTGGAAAATGCCCGCCTTACTACGCCGTCTTGTTTGCGTATATCGGCAACACGAGATATACCGTCCTTCCCAGGGTAGGTTCTCAATATTCTTCCTAAGCTCCACTTCAACGGTGGCAGATTGTCATCCTTAAGAAGGACAAGCGTGTTCTCTTTTAGGTCATTTTTATGTTCCTGCCACTTGCTCCTGGTCTGCAGCTCTGACACATATTCTTTAGACCAACGCCTCCAAAAGTGCTGCCGTATTTGCTCAACCCTTTGATATCGGGTGAGTCGGTGTTCAGGAACATCGTGGACGTCGGCAGGCACAGGCGCAGTCAGTGGACGGCCAACCAAAAAATGAGCAGGAGTAAGGGGGAGAAGGTCAAGAGGATCGGTGGACATGGGAGTTAAAGGACGTGAGTTTAAAATAGCTTCAATTTGCGTTAAAACCGTAGTGTACTCTTCAAACGTGAGATGTGCATTGCCAACTACACGACGGAGGTGATGCTTACAACTCTTAACGCCAGCTTCCCATAAGCCTCCAAAGTGGCTAGCATAAAATGGAATCATTTTAAATTTAATAGTCTGCGAAGTTGCGTATTCTTTAATATCATCAGAACAATCATTTAAGAATTTTGAAAATTCGTTCATTAAACCTACAAAGTTCTTGCCATTGTCAGAAAAGATCTCAATCGGTTTACCACGCCGCGAGATAAACCGCTTGAGAGCCAACATGTAAGCATCGGATGAGAGATCGCTTACAAGTTCCAGATGGACAGCACGCGTAACGAAGCATATAAATAAACAAATGTAGGATTTTTGAACCCTTGCTCCTCTACCCTTACGGTTCAACGTGAACACCGGTCCCGCATAGTCCACGCCGCACCGTATAAATGGATAACCAGGGTCGAGACGTTCTTGAGGCAAATTACCCATGATCGGAGTAACCGTGGTCGCGCGTAAACGTGCACACTTCACGCATTTGTGCACTACACATTTTGCGAGATTGCGACCGGCGATCGGCCACCAAGATTCCCTTATTGTAAATAACAATAACTGAGGTGCAGCATGCATGGTACGGAGATGTTCATGCCGAAAGAGGAGCACGGTAAACCAATGTTTCGCAGATAATAAAATTGGATGTTTTTTGTTAAAATTAAAATTTTCTGAATTTTGTATTCGTCCACCTACTCTTATCAAATTGTTTTTGTCAAGAAATAAATTTAACTTGAGCAATTGCGCATTTTTCTTTATAGCCCTGTTGTTACTAAGCGACCCGCAAACATCGGGAAAAGATTCTCGTTGACTTAATTTAGCCAAAGCAAGTTCCGCATATTCGAGCTCCGTGACGGTTAATAAGCCCGTTCGCCTATTATTTCTATTGCGCGTATTATAAATAAATCGAAATAAATAAGCAGCAGAACGCTTCAATCTTAAATATTGAGAAAACTTGGAAAATGGAAATAAACAGTCATCAATTGACTGATTAACTATGTGACAAAGAACATTAGACTTTAACTCGGGCAACTCTGAGTCGCAATTTACGTTATTATTACTTGATATATTTTTTATTTCAAAGTCTATATTGTGTAAAAATTGTGGGCCGTCCCACCATAATGATGAAGAACTAAGTGTATCTAAGTATACTCCTCGCGACACTAAGTCCGCAGGATTATCTTTGCCAGAGACATGTCTCCATGGGTGCTCCTTGGTAAGGTCATGGATCTCTGCCGTTCTATTCTGGACGTATGTTTTTAGTAAATTAGGAGGCATACCTAACCATCCTAGAACAACAGTGGAATCAGTCCAGAAAACGACATTATTGACTGTAGAACGTAGAGAGCCAATGACTTTGGAATATAATCGCGCTCCTAATAACGCGCCACACAACTCCAACCTAGGTATAGTTGTGGGTTTTGTAGGTGCGACCTTACCCTTAGCGCATAACAAGCGCACCGTAACGACAGATTCACTATTAATAGTGCGGACATAAACACAGGCACCATACGCTACCTGCGAGGCGTCAGTAAATATATGTAGTTCAGTATGTATTGGGTCACAACACATAACATATCGCGGTATACGTAGATTGCCAAGCGAAGATAAGTTGCTAGTAAACCGGTTCCAGACATAAGCTACGTCACTAGGAACAGGTTCGTCCCAATCTAGTTTTAATAACCAACATTTTTGTAACAATGTCTTGGCTATTGTTATAAACGGGCTTATTAATCCTAACGGATCAAAGATCTGGGCTGCGTGCGATAAAATAATGCGTTTACTAATAATAATTGAGTCTGATTTTATTTGCGAATAATAGTTCAATTCGTCCGACGCATTATTCCAACCAATACCTAAAGTTTTGTTCTGAGTGTTATCGCCAGTTGCGAGTCGCTTAGTAACATTCTGCACATCATTAGGGTTCGCGCGGTCAAAGTTAAAAACCCATTTACGTAAAATAAAACATGCAGACTGTAACACGTGACTAGTGCCCTCGCAAATTACGTTTAAATCATGGATATTGTTCGATCCGCAAATCAAATCATCTACGTAAAAGTTGTTTTTAATTGTCTCTGCAACATACGGACGCTCGCAGTCTTCGGCTAATTGTTTTAAACATCGACAACTAAGAAATGGTGCCGACGCGGTGCCATAAGTTACAGTATTTAATTTATATATTTTCAACGGTTCTGACGGATCGTCGCGCCACAAGATAAGCTGCAAATCACGTTGATTATTATCTATTAAAACCTGGCGGTACATTTTTTCGATGTCCGCACAGGCCACGTATTTATTTTCGCGAAATTTAAGTAAAATTGAAATTAAATCACCTTGAATGGCGGAACCAACCATCTGTATTTGATTTAAAGAAATACCCGAACTCGACACCATTCCGGCATCAAAAACAACACGCAATTTAGTAGTAGTAGCGTTTTCACGAAACACTCCGTGGTGAGGTAAAAAATAATGCGGTGTACTATACGTTTGAACAAGACTCATGTGACCTAAGTCAATGTATTCGTGTATGAAATCACTATACATTTGTTTATACTTGGCATTACGTAGTAATTTCTTTTCTAACGCGTAAAACCGGTTTTCGGCCTGAGTACGAGTGTCGCCCAAGCAATCAGGCGAACGCTTGAATGGCACTCGCACACAGAAGCGCCCGTCAGCAAGTCGCTTTGTTGTTTTGGTAAAATGCTCTTCGCATGCGAGTTCCTCGTCGGTGCCGATATTATTATTATTCACGGTCACCTCCTCTATTTCCCAAAATTTGCGTAAAGATTGATCTAATGAACAATCATCATCAGATATTGATGACTGTGTAAAATGACATAAAACATTTTTAATAGGCGGATTATTTAAACATTGAATTAAACCAGACACGACCCAACCTAACTTTGTATTCTGAAGGTAAGGGCCGTTTGTAAGTCGCATTTTACCTTCACAAATAACCTCCCAAAACAAATCCGCACCTATCAACATATCTATCTGGTGACTATCGTAAAACTTTGGATCAGCTAAAGTGATATTGTCCGGTATACTGAAATGATTTATATTCAAAGTTGTTGTAGGTAACTTTGATGATATTTGGGGGAGAATTAAACACTGAACACGCGAAGTGAAACTTCCATTTCGTGACCGAAACTCAATAGTACAGGATTGCGAACACTGTGTTATTAAGTTTCCGACACCATGAATATTTTGAGTGGACTGTATAATTTTAGGTTTTAATTTCTTTATGAAAAATTGCGAAGCAAATGAACGTTCACTTCCGCTATCCAGTATAACGCGCGCTTTATGGTATTCACCCGATTGGCCACGTACATCGACAATGGCAGTTGATAATAAGACAACTTTAGTCACATTGTTACAGCCCGCCTGAATATTGTGTACTTGTAAGGAGTTACTATGTGTTATATTACTAGTGTCAAGCTCTGAATTGCTAACAGCTGATTGCTCACTAGATGTCATTGACCTTTTATCCTTACAATTAGCAACCTCACAAATTAATGAATTGTGTTTTTTGTCACACTTTCTACATGGACCAAAGACACAAGTACCTACAGAATGGCCAGAACGCATACAGTTTATACACAAATTCTTGTCTTTAATTATTTTTAATCTATCTTCCGCACTTAAATCAAGAAAACTTTGACAAGAATACAAAGGGTGTTTTTCATTACACATTAAACAATTTTTATAGAACTTTGTAGACTTAGATTGTGATTTATTGTTAGATTTATTAGTAACTACATTACAATGAACCTTAGATGTGGAAATATTATTTGTTTGTTTTTTATTTTCAAATCCACTGGTTGCATTTATTTTGCTATGTGATACTATGAGAGTCTCTAATATTTCAGCTTTATTCCTAAGAAACTGTAATAAATCTTCCAATTTAATTATTGACTTTGAATTATTACCAGTGTTTAAATTAATTCTATGTTCCTCCCAGTCACGCTCCGTGATGGGGTCTAATTTGGAAACTACAATATATATAATTAATGTATCCCAGTGCTCAGTTGGTTCACCTAATAGTTTTAATGCACGGAGATTTTTCAAAATATTGTCAATTAGTTTTCTTAATAACACCGGAGATTCTTTTGTTAATGCTTGAATTGTGAACATGGACTTTACATGATTGTGAACCAATTGCCTAGTATTATCAAACCTATTGATTAACAATTCCCATGCAATGTTATAATTGTCAGCGGAGAACTCCAATGATTCTATTACAGCTTTAGCGCTTCCTTTAAGTGCGGATTTCAGGTAGTGAAACTTTTGAATTTGTGTTATACTGCGACAGTTGTGAACTAGTGACAAAAATGTGTCCCTGAACTCTAGCCACTGCTCATAAGCTCCATCAAAGTTAGGAATTGTGATGGTTGGTAACTTTATTTTAGCAGTACTGTTACTCGGCAAATCTTGCAGAGATCCCTCATCAGAGCCTGCCATGCTTTTGACAAGGGCAAGAACCCTGTAGTATTCTTGCTCAAACTCTTCGCGCGATTCGAGCTGCATGTCAATTTCTGACTCAGAACAGATATCTTCTATCTTACCTTGAACTTCATTAAAATCTAACAAGATATTTTGAGCACCTGTGACGCGTAATTTTAGCTCTTCTTGCTGTTGAAATGACAAGTTCACGTTTTGAAACGAAGATACATATTTTTTGAAATTAGTAAGCCGACATCTTGTAGATGCACGCTTCTTTTTTAAATCTTTTAGCATTTTATCCATTTTATCTGATGATTCCATTTTAGCTTGATAAATAAATTTATTCGGTACTCACGGTTTCCAGCGGTT
Source organism: Helicoverpa assulta (assembly GCA_963856015.1). Lineage (NCBI taxonomy): Eukaryota > Metazoa > Arthropoda > Insecta > Lepidoptera > Noctuidae > Helicoverpa > Helicoverpa assulta. The sequence goes on from CAWLCW010000008.1 coordinate 7,187,227, forward strand.
ACTTAGCTAACAGGCGTTCCTTATGCGGGCGAGCTGAAGCGTATGTGCATCACCCCACACCGTGCAAGCTTGACATGCGAAAATTTTATAAACACAATGGAAGAAGAACCGAAAATCAGATTGGAAAAGGGATAGGAATTAAATGCAAAAGGAATAGGATAAGTTGGCACGTCTCACTTCGCAGCACACGTTACGCCAAGCCACCACATCACGTGCGTCCATACAACACTTTTCGTAATTATTGTTCTTTCGCGTACGATCCGACGAAGAAGGTCCACTTATTATGTTGCGACGGCGTTATGACTTGAACTTTTTTGGAAATCACTGCGATATTAAGCGTACTTACACATTTATAACATTTTAATTGAGGACGTGCCGAGGAGCGAGCAAATTGGCCGCGGCCATCATTGACATTTCTTTCTAAAGTTTTTCTTGTCCAATTGAATCACGGCGTGCGCGTTGTCTATGCCTAACTTCTGGTCTCACCACTGGCTCGCCCGACGGCGGCGTTCCGTCGCACGAACAATGATAATGGAGTTGACGACTGTTAGTGTGGTAACAATAATTCATTACCAGAGAAGAAATCTCAGAACTTGAAACTAACTATCGATAATAAAACCTTAAACATTTTCTAACAACTAAAGTACTAAGAATTGGTAAGTAGTATGTTAGTACAAAATGTAACGCTTGAAAAGACCTTTCAAATGATGTATGACTCATTACTAGAGGGGGAGTAGACCAACATTCAAACATTTCGCCCATTGTCCTTTGTTGACATTTTTAACCGACTTCCCAAAAAGGAGGAGGTTCTCAATTCGGCCGGTATGTTTTTTTTTTTTTCTATGTATGTACATCGATTACGCCGAGGTTTATAGACCGATTTACGTGATTTTTTTTTTGTTCGACGCGGAATAGCTGCCAGTTGGTCCCATAGTCATCAGGTCAGGGATCTGATGATGGAAACCCTGAGAAATCGAGGGCAACTTTCGAAAGTTGTAAGCATACATAGGGTTAAACCTTGACACTCATATGTATGTCTGATAGCACTATTCAACAGTGAAGGTTTGGAGCTGACCTGATGATGGAGACTAAAGAAGGTCGAGGGAACTCGACAACTGAGTATGTAAACTACCTCGTGTTTGGGCTTATATTATTTGTATTGACGAGACCTTTGCAACAGTGAAGGTTTGGAGCTGACCTGATGATGGAGACCAAAGAAGGTCGAGGGAGCTCGACAACTGAAAATGAAAACTACCTCGTGTTTGGGCTTATATTCTTCGTATCAATGAGAACTTTCCAGTTATATGGATAGTGACCTATTCGTTTCACTGAAAAGCTGAAAATAAAAAACTTTTTTACAAAAAAATATAACCGACTTCCCAAAACACTAAAAAGCAAAAAAAAACTAATTTTAGGTGCATCGGCCTAGAAGTCGGTGGCAAAATTAACTCAGGGACATCCATTAGATACCGACTTCTAGGCCGATGCACCTAAAATTAGTTTTTTTTTGCTTTTTAGTGTTTTGGGAAGTCGGTTATATTTTTTCAAAAATGCGCTCATATGCTACGCGCAAAATGTCTGAAAACAAACTTTTTCATAATACAATTATAAAATCGGTGTACATTTTCACTATCAGACGTATTGCTATAATACCGACTGCCTTTTTTTTTGATACAGCAGAAATGGCCTCCCACACAGGGGATTTCGCCCGTTGGGTTTAGAATCATACAATCTAACGATTTTATAGGGTTTTTGCCGTATTGCTATGAGACATGGTTTTGGTCGTGGGCTCTCATATTAATATTTTCCTGCGCGGGTTACCAGCGCTGTCAAGTGCCGATAAGCGCTTATATGTTTCAGCTTCTTCCAGCTTTCTTTCTGTATATGTATAACTGACTATAAAGGGCCATTTTATCATTATATTATTATGTATATCATGCCTATACCTTGCCTATTTTTCAAGGAAGGCAACCCATTGACCTGTAAAGGATATTATTTATCTGTATACGCAATGTAAATAGTTCCCCTGGGATGCAATTTGAACCACTGGACAAAAATCTTAAGACAAATATTCACACACGCTTACTTTTTGACTCAGTTCTACAAAAGTGAGTAAATATGCTCAGATAACTGGTTACACAACAGTACTTACTTTGGCAGTTGAGAATAAGGTGGTCCCTTCATCATCAAATTCTATATCTCTGCAGGCTTTCAAGTGCAATTCTAATGTATTTATTAGTTTTGTTTCATCATTGCTATATTCATATAATAATACATCTCCAACAATGTTAGCAATTGCTATAACATTTTTTGAAGGATGTAGTGATATATCTACAATAAAATCTTCACATATAATTGTTGGAGGATGATCACGTTGTTTATTTTTTTCAGCTTTTATAGCCCTAACCACATCATCTTCATCACTCTCATCTTCTTCTTGTCTATTATTGTCACTAGCTTCATCTTCACTCATATCATTTTCACCAGGGTCTGAAAAAATAATTTATTATCAAAGAAATGATGATATTACTCAGTTCCTTTAGTACTTATGTTAACATCAGATATGAGGCATGAGCTCAAGAACACTGAAAGTTTTTCAATACAAATATCTCCCTAATTATTTCATACCAAATGAGAAAAAAGGGCCCCTAAGACATAACTGTCTGTCTGTTCTTCTGTAACCAATCTGAATCTCATGAACAGTCATAGACAGACAGTATAAATTTTCACAAATTATATTATTGTTACCACTGCAAAAACAAACACTTTCTTTAGTTGATTAAAAAATGTAAATGTCACCGTAAGATTACAAACATCGTTAGATTACAATCTGTAATCTGTCGAATTATTGTGAACTGTAACATCTGATTACAATTTAACGCATTATTTTTCGCTATATTATAATCTATCGATGAGAAATTGTCAAATTGTCAACTGTCCGAAAGCTCTCTCTGATTGGTCAGTCTTTTTGTAAGATCGACCAATCACGACCAGCCGTTCTGTTCCCATGGAGTTCCCGTAGAGTTAGGAATGAAATAGAGGTGTCAGTTAAATAAAATAAATGCTCTTCAAAAATTCTTCAAGTATTTATTAGTTAATATTCCTGACATATTATGGAGGGAACAAATTGTAACGAAATATTTATTCTTCAAACACAAATTGAAATTGGAAAATTATAAGAAACCTTTATAAAAAAAAACTTTTTTTACAAAAAAATTAAACCGACTTCCAAAAACACTAAAAAGCAAAAAAAAAACTAATTTTAGGTGCATCGGCCTAGAAGTCGGTGTCTAATGGATGTTACTAAGTTAATTTTGCCACCGACTTGTAGGCCGATGCACCTAAAATTAGTTTTTTTTTTGCTTTTTAGTGTTTTTGGAAGTCGGTTTAATTTTTTTGTAAAAAAAGTTTTTTATTTACTGCTTTTCAGTGATACGAATAGTTGTCACTATCCATATAAGTGGAAAGTTCTCATCAATACAAAGAATATAAGCCCAAATACGAGGTATTTTACATATTCAGTTGTCGAGTCCCCTCGACCTTCTCTGGTCTCCATCATCAGGTCAGCTCCAAACCTTCACTGTTGCAAAGGTCTCGTCAATACAAATAATATAAGCCCAAACACGAGGTAGTTTACATATTCAGTTGTCGAGTTCCCTCGACCCTCTCTGGTCTCCATCATCAGGTCAGCTCGAAACCTTCACTGTTGCAAAGGTCTCGTCAATACAAATAATATAAGCCCAAACACGAGGTAGTTTACATATTCAGTTGTCGAGTTCCCTCGACCTTCTCTGGTCTCCATCATCAGGTCAGCTCCAAACCTTCACTGTTGAATAGTACTTTCAGGCATACACCTGAGTGTCAAGTTTTTACACTATGTATGCCTACAACTTTCGAAGGTTGCCCTCGACTTTTCAGGGTTTCCATCATCAGATCCTGACCTGATGACTATGGGACCATCTGGCAGCTATTTCGCGTCGAACAAAAAAAGAATCACGCAAATCGGTCTATAAACCTCGGAGTAATCGATGTACATACATAGAAAAAAAAAAAAAAACATACCGGCCGAATTGAGAACCTCCTCCTTTTTGGGAAGTCGGTTAAAAAAACAAAAGAATTAGGTAGTTTGTCTTCAAACACAAACAAATATTAAAAAAAAAATAAAAGCCTCTTATATAAAAAAGGGTACTTAATTTTGTCCTCAAACAATTTAAATCAGACAATTATAAAAAAAAACTTCAAAATAATAAACAATCATTTTATCCTGCAATTCAAATGAAAATGAAAAATATAAAAACGGTTACTTTGTCCTCTAATACAAATTAAAATAATGTTACAAATTTCAGTCTTAGAAAAAACATTTGACATAAATTTATATAAAAATCACTCTTATAAAGCCCACTGTAATATTTTTGTAGCTCTATGGTAAATTCGTTCGGATTAACAATATAATTTTTTTTCTGAGTTATTTTGTTGACCAGGCTCAATATCCGACATGGCTAATATTATTTAATGAGAACACGTAAGTTTCCACGCATATACAAATATTAAAACACTAGAAATTAATGTAATTTAGGTTATGTTCGGAAACTAACACTAATTTGTTGGTTTAGGGTCAATTCCCACTGAAAGAGCAGCGGCCGGCAGCGGCCGTAAGAGCACGGACAATGTAAGAGAGCGGCGCGGCGCCGCGCGGCCCGCCGCGCTCGCGCTCAATCACTTGCATTTTCGGCCGCTGCCGGCCGCTGCCGGCCGCTGCTCTTTCAGTGGGAATTGACCCTTATCGTTCAAACTGCTTTTCTTTGGTTAATCACAGATAAATTTTACATCCTCAACACTTTTATATAACTAATTCTAAAGATATAAGTTATTTTCAACAGGAAATCAATTTATAATCACGAAAACAGTTGATTACACAATCGACAACAAATGAAATAAACAAACAAAATGGCGAATGCCGGAGCGGCGGGGGCACATTACGTTCTACCAATCAGCGTGCAAGATGCATTCCGTTCTACACCAGTTGACAATTTGACCGCTTTACATTGATAGATTATAATATAGCGAAAAATAATACGTTAAATTGCAATCAGATGTTTCGGTTCACAATAATTCGACAGTTTACAATCTCTCGAGATAGATTTTAATCTAACAATGTTTGTAATCTTACGGTGACATATACATAGACACCTACTATAAATATGGTGTCTATCAAGACAAAACGTACATTTTGAATGCTAGCTGCCTACTGCAACTGCTGACCACACTTTCAGTAACTGCATGAAATCTTTGTGCCAAGTAACATCTATATATATAAAAATGAAACCCATTTTCCGTTGTCACGACATAACATGAAAACGGCTTGACCGATTTGGCTATAAATTAGAGGGAAGATAACTTAGACCCGAGAGAAGGTTTTAGGATAGATTTTTGGTCACCATCCGGCTAAGGGACGCGGGCGAAAGCATGTAGGCAATAAAAACACACATTTTAAATTAGGCAGGTTGGTTCCTTGAGGTTAAGAAATGCTCTAAGAATAGATTTTCTTAACTTTAAAGAGAGTTATATAAAGAGACTTAAAATTTAGCAGGTAGGTTTCATGAAGAGAGTGAAAATGCTCTAAGAATGGATTGTTTGAAACTCTCGACTAGGGGTAGAGGGTAAAACGGGGATGCATAGAGTGAAGATTATGTTCTCCTGAGATAATAACTATAGGTAGATAAATAATTACCTACAAAAATTATGAAAGATAACATAACCTTAAAATTGCAGTAAGCATGTAACAAAACACTATTTATAAAATTTGGACTTACCATTATCGGATAACACATCTTCTTCGCTTGTGTAGTTAGAGGAACTGTCCTCATCTGAGGAGTTCTTGTCGAAGTCCTTGAAATTTTTCATTTTACAGTAAATAAGTTTTTACCATAACAACATACCTACGTATTTTCAAAGTGAGATGGCAATGATTGATGGAATGGACGATGATGACATTAGTGATGGGCGTTGAATCAACGAACTAGCCGCTTCAGCGGATTCGCCGATTTCATAATTACGCAATAAACGCTACTGTTCGAAAAAAAAATGGCGCGCCGCTGCGCCAGATGGCCGAGCTCACAAGATGTTTTTTTTTTATGACTCATTGTTAACATAAGTAATCTCAAGTATTGTTTTTGTTCAAGCTAATGAATGACTCTTTCAAGTGGTATCAGGTTTTTGTTAACATTGAGCTTCAAATGTTTATATTTTTAGATGTAAACAATGACTAGTTAAAAAAAAAACATTGTTTGACCTTGTAAAAAAGAATGTTTTTAAAAGCTGAATTATGAAACCCTTAGGTTAAAACTCGCTTGCACACACAAAGACTATATTCTTATTGTATAATAACACCGTAATTAATACAATAATACGTACAAATAACCGAAATAATGATTAAATTACAAGGATAATCTTCCGCTTAACGCGCGAAAACCAACGAACGACTGACTTTGACATTATTTTTTCAATCCGAATGAACTATTGTGGAACTATTGTCGTATTTTTAGCATGAAGAAATGTACTAAGAATCGTGTAGAAAAGAGAAAAGGTATTAAAACACCGTGTAATAGAAAGAAACAAATATATTATGATGTGTATCGCACTGGAACGCAAAAAGGGACAAAAGTCACTTGGGTGCGCTCTACTGTCAAAACGAAAAAGGGACAAAAGTCACTTGGTTGCGCTCAACTGGCTAGTTGAATCAACGTTGATGTCACTTCAACGGGATTAACGTTGATCGTTAACAAATCAACGCGTTGAATCCGTCAACGCATTGAATTTGTTAACGAGTAAAAATGACAGCGACGTGAATGATATCAACCTAGTTGAAATGAATTCAACTAGGTTGACGAACGAAACGAGAAACTGAACCCAAACGTTTTATTATTTTCAACGTAAACTCTCGCTACGACGCGATAGTCATGACATTATAATTTGAACTCTAAATAAGCAGCATTAAATTGACAAAAAAAATAGTAATTAAATCATCAGAAAACAAAATAAACAACAATAAATACAATTCACAGAGACATATCATTCAAATATTCATCCAAAGAGTAGTAACATTTTTCGGTCAAGAAGAGCCCTTTTGAATTTACTAAGAGGTAGATCTCGGATTAAAGTGGGAATTTTATTGTAAATTCTTGGAGCCAAACCAAAAAAGCTCTTTTTGAGTAAAGCGGTCCTACAATTTACGTGACATTATTTATGTATTGTGAACGCGTGGTTATTTGTAACACGTTAATAACTCGTTGACGAAATTAACTAGTTGACAAACGGAAATCAACGTTAACGTTTCGTTGACGGAAAAAACTTTTTTACAAAAAAATTAAACCGACTTCCAAAAACACTAAAAAGCAAAAAAAAACTAATTTTAGGTGCATCGGCCTAGAAGTCGGTGTCTAATGGATTTTACTAAGTTAATTTTGCCACCGACTTGTAGGCCGATGCACCTAAAATTAGTTTTTTTTTGCTTTTTAGTGTTTTTGGAAGTCGGTTTAATTTTTTTGTAAAAAAGTTTTTTATTTACTGCTTTTCAGTGATACGAATAGTTGTCACTATCCATATAAGTGGAAAGTTCTCATCGATACAAAGAATATAAGCCCAAATACGAGGTATTTTACATATTCAGTTGTCGAGTCCCCTCGACCTTCTCTGGTCTCCATCATCAGGTCAGCTCCAAACCTTCACTGTTGCAAAGGTCTCGTCAATACAAATAATATCAGCCCAAACACGAGGTAGTTCACATATTCAGTTGTCGAGTTCCCTCGACCCTCTTTGGTCTCCATCATCAGGTCAGCTCAAAACATTCACTGTTGCAAAGGTCTCGTCAATACAAATAATATAAGCCCAAACACGAGGTAGTTTACATATTCAGTTGTCGAGTTCCCTCGACCCTCTCTGGTCTCCATCATCAGGTCAGCTCCAAACCTTCACTGTTGAATAGTACTTTCAGGCATACACCTGAGTGTCAAGTTTTTACACTATGTATGCCTACAACTTTCGAAGGTTGCCCTCGATTTCTCAGGGTTTCCATCATCAGATCCTGACCTGATGACTATGGGACCACCTGGCAGCTATTTCGCGTCGAACAAAAAAATAATCACGCAAATCGGTCTATAAACCTCGGAGTAATCGATGTACATACATAGAAAAAAAAAAAAAACATACCGGCCGAATTGAGAACCTCCTCCTTTTTGGGAAGTCGGTTAAAAACCTTCAACGACCCATCGCTAGATGACATAATAATGGCCAATGGGAAGGGAGAGCACCATAGAGCAATGCAGATTATGTAGAAACCGTAAAAATAACAATGTTGGTATGTTGGTATGATCTTCCAGCAAGTAATAGTTTTTGAGGAGCAATAATGGGGGCTACCGTTTTTTGTTTCACCTAAATTACGACATTCAAAGTTCGTTTTATGAGCGCCAAAACTTATATCTGCATTAGATGATTATATTAGATCATATTTAATACAATAGACCTATAGTGTGAACGTATTGGCGATGCCACAGTGTTGCGCACAGACGATGTCCCACCTAATCGCATGTCCACTGTGCCCTGAAACCTGCTCGCGGGAGGACTTAATGAGCGCATCCGGCCGTGCTCTCGCTGTGGCGGCATATTGGGCTGACATAGTGTAGTCTCAATATATGACATGTCATCGACTCGAAAGAAGAAGTGTTGCGCAGCGCCGTTTTGCTTGAAAAAGAAAGGCGGACATAAGTTTCCGAAAGATAAAAGTGTGTCAAAGCAGTGACATTTATAGATCCCTAATCTGTATTTGCCATAATTAATATAAAGTATTGTTAAATACTCGCAATATTAATTTAATTAGAAATATAAACCCTCGCGCGTAAAGAAACAGTGACATTTGACGTTTCGAAGACCTCACGCTACACGAGCGCCTCTAGCGGCGATTACATACGCGGTAGCCCTCATTTTGCAATCACATCTTTTTTAGCGTAATTATTGTCATGATACTGCTCCATCTGCGTCTTAACGCGCAAATTAACACCTTAATTTTAGCGTTACGTAGATGTGGCCAACGTTTGAATGTCATTTTATACAAATGGCATTTTTAATGGCATTAAACGTTAAGCGATAACTCGAGTGTCGGTTTTTTGGACACATCAAAGGGTTTTAGTGCGTAGTTTAGCGCGCTAATTGATGTTGGCTACATTAATGCCATCTCATTCCACGAAACGCACGCGCACAGGACGCATGCAAGGACGAGTGTAGATACTTTGTTTAAGCGGTAACTGCATTTTACGAGCACGATAATGGAGTGGGCGAATGAGAAAGCTTTAGAGTTTTTAGAATTATTTTGTGTGTCTCAGTTTAACCTCTTTAATGTGTGTTAACGCGTAACTTCATGAGAGATTAACTCTTTGCGGCTTTGTAACCTAAGTGTAGCCAACGCGCATTTTTAATGCCCTAAGTAACGTGTAGTTGGCCATTGACATTAAATTTAACGCTAACGCAGATGGAGCAGTAGCATTATGATATGTCTCATCAGTAGTACACAGCCTCCTAGGCTGAACTGCGAGATGACATGAAATACCAAAAAAAAAAACTATTTTGGAGTTTGACACAGGGGCTGGTCACTGCCGTACTTGACTAGATTTCGGTAAAAAATTTAGAAAAGCGCCATCTGCAATCCTCTTCCTAAAGTATTTAATATCTTCAAGTGATAATAGATGGCTCTTTAATCAAAAATTAACTTCCATAAAATATCACTAAAATTATTGAAATCTAAAAATTATTTTATATATTAGTATTACGTAGGAAATCTATCAATTATTTTTATTAAATCTGTACACTATTTTATATACATAAATTATTTTTCTATAATTATTTTTTTGGTTGGCAATAAACCGTGCCAACTGCCAATGCTGAAGTTAGAATTTGAATTTTAATGGCGAGTACAGTACATACAATTTGTGTGTTAAGTTTTCGTCCATTTAAGTGTTTTCTGCTGTTGACTTGCGTTGATTTGAGTTTTACTCATCCGCTGTGTTTTCGGTGAATTAGTGAGTGAGTTGAGCTGTGCTCCTCTGTTTCATTGTTTCACATAACTTGCGAAAAGACGCCATTAGTGTTTAGTATTATTTGCGATAAAGACGCCTTTTTTGTGATATTTGTGAAATAGACACTGTTATTGTGTTATTAGCGATTAGAGACGCTTGTTTGAGTGCATATAATCATGCCGAGGCGGTGCGAATTGGGATGTTCACACAACCCGGGTAAGTGCTTTCTTTATCAAGTTCATAGTACCTAGGGCCCGATTCTGTTAATAGTATCATTAAGTTATTAATATCAAAATTGAATAGAAATTAAATCGCAATATCAGTTTTAACCATTTCGGGCATTCTGCTACTAATATTTATAAGACCAATCGTATTCCAACGACATTCGATTGGTTGCTATTGGTCTGCCGTTTTGGTTTATAGGTACATATTACCATATTATTCTTAGTCTATATTGCCATATTGCCTCAAAGTCGTGGTGGCCTAGTGGGTAAAGAGCCAACCTCACAAGTATGAGGGCGTGGGTTCGATTCCAGGTCAGGCAAGTACCCATGCAACTTTTCTAAGTTTGTATGTACTTTCTAAGTATATCTTAGAAACCAATGACTGTGTTTCGGATGGCACGTTAAACTGTAGGTCCCGGCTATCATTTAACATCCTTGGCAGTCGTTACGGGTAGTCAGAAGCCAGTAAGTCTGACACCAGTCTAACCAAGGGGTATCGGGTTGCCCGGGTAGCTGGGTTGAGGAGGTCAGATAGGCAGTCGCTCCTTGTACAGCACTGGTACTCAGCTGAATCCGGGAATTATTCCCAATAGTCCCCTCTAGCGCTGTCCTCCGGGGTGACAGCCGGGAATTGTCTTCCCAGTTATCACCGGGGTGACAATTTGTGCCGACTGTTCCCTTTGAAAACTGACTAGAGGGGACAAATGGGAAGTCTATTTCTCAGTTGTCACCGGGGGGGTGACATTTGCTACGGTTCCTTCTTCCTTCCTAAGAAAAAAAAATGTAATTACCATAGATTTCAGGTTTTTTATTTATTATGCTACAGGGTTGACGTTCTCCCCAGCCGCCTCCAAGTGCGTGGTACAGTTCGAGCCTGTAACACCGGCGTCACCCGGGACCTTAGGTCGCAGGGAAGACTTCGGTCTCGCCCTCCTGCCTATGCTAAGAGCTGCTTCTCCCCCATCCCACCCCTTCAAAGTCCTGTCGTGTGCACAGCGCACATACCCATCCCTCGCACATACAGTCACTTCCAACCCCAGTCAAACTCCTAACCCTTTCCCAGTTTTTCCCCCAACCCCTCCACAATCCAACTCCACTCCTTACCGTGATCCTTGTGACTAAGTGGTTGCGGGCCCGTCCATCACTTATTCTCTGATGATGGCGGGTAGGAGTAAACAGTCACCTGCGCTAGGACCTGCGCAGTCGAGCGCCGTAAGTGGGGATGAAGGAATCCTGGGGGGTTGAGCCAAGCGGCGCTGGCGGTAATGCGTCCGTGCGGCTACACGCCCCCTTTGGTCTGGATTTCACGCGAAACGGTTGCCCTACCTTAGAGCCATGGGTTAGGGAAATGGCCAATCGTGTCCCGTCAGAGGGCCACAGGCGAGGGACGTGGGGTCCGCGAAAGCCGTCCTTGGGCGGCCGTAGCGGTGGTGAAGGTCATGCTGACGGTGCAAGTGAAGGTTGGAAGTCGGGACTTTCTGCTCCAGACTCCAGCCTGATCGAGTGCCCGATGTCGCACTGTAAGCCAGCCTCGCGTTCCTATATCTACCGGGTAGTCCTAGCGTGCCTACCTTCAGTAGGGCGCTCCCAGTTGCGGGCTCCATGGAGGGTGGGAGCTCGGTAGATGAAACTAAAAATAATCAAAAATATGGATAACACTAAAATAAATTTTACCGGCGTAAGGGTGGAGTCAGCGAAAGCCGACGACACTCCTACGACCTGCGCGAACACCGCGCATTCTGCCCTCGTGGGCAAATGCGACAAAGGTCCAGGCATGGCGAGAACCGTGCCGAAGACCAAACGTCAAAGCAGGAGGAAGGGACCAGGTAAAGCTGGTACCGACTCCACAAACAGGGCGAGGGTTATAGGTACGGGTAAAACCAGTACCGACCCAAGCACCCCCGTGACGGTTCCGTCGGCGGCTCACCCCCTCGGCGGTCCTCACATAACACAGCACACCGAGCAAATTGCTCCACATGCCGGCACCTCCGGGCCATCTGCCTCCGTCAACGCGGATACGGTAACCCGGACTGAGGACTACTTCTCCTCCGCATGGCAGGTGCAAAAACGCAAGGGCAAGGGGAAACAAACTCCACAACCCCAACGCCCTAACCAAAACCAACATGGCGTGAGCTCCAAGAAGAGGAAGATCAACCCACGCCAGCGCAGGCGAGCGCGCATGAACGCGAACGCCGCGCCCGACACACCAGCTCTACCCGCTGCCCCAACCTCCGGCCAGCCATGCTTCTGTGCCGGTGGGCGTACACAGGCCCAGGCAGGCGAAAGCCGACCTGGACCGAGTGGTCGTCCGCCGGGCGCGGGGGCCGGCAGGCCGGTGAAGGAAGGGGACGAAACAATAAGCCCTGCAGGTGAGGTACAGACAGCTGCCAAACGCGCTCTGAACGAGACACTTTCGCCCCGTGGGAAGCGCAAACGACAGTGCCTGGACCCGTCCAAGCGGGCCACTCCTCGGGTAAGCTACGCTCAAGCAACCAAGAAGTCCCTGTGCATCGCAGTTACATGCGGCCACACCGGGATCCTAACAAAGGACGTAGCGGACACGATACTGACGGGGATACAGAAGACCATCCTAAAGGAGGCATGGTCCCCGAACAACAAACAACCGGGGCCAGCTTTTAATGGTAAGCCGGTTTACACAGAAGGCGTCCTGAAGCTGTGGTGCTCCAACGACCACACTTTGACATGGTTTCAAAAAACCATCGCCGACTTGGCCCTTTCAACCGGCCACCAGCTGATCATCAAGAGCCAGTCGGAAATTACACGAAGGATCAGGTGTGGCATCCTGATCCCTAATGAACAGGGGGCCATCACCGACTCGCGAGACATCGGGCGGATTCTGGCATACCAGAACCCGCAGATCGCGGTCGACAGGTGGGTGCTCCAAAGACAGGAGAAGCAGCAAGGCGCCAGCTTTGTGGTGGTGGGAATCCCGGAGGAACAAATCGCGACCCTGATGAAGTCCGGGCGCCGCCTCGCCTTCGGGCTGGGTGCGGTGTACGTGAAATTCCAGGGTCACAACGGCAAGTTTGCCGATACTCCGCCGGGATGGGACCCCGCCACTTTCACCATCCAGAAACAGCCTGGCACAAGTACCACGACCAGCGAGGGCGCTGGCCCCACCGAGGGCCCTGCGGTGCCCGTACCCGCAACCGTCCCCTCACAGGACGACGACCCGGAAGAAGCCCTTCTGACGGGTTCAGACCTGGAGGGGGACGAAGTCGAGTCCGGGGACCTGCTGGCCGGGCTACAGCTTGGAGGAGACGAGGAGGGCGCAATCTGCGATGGCGTCCCCTTCTTCGTCGACAATTAAAATCCTCCAAGCAAACCTCCACCACAGCCAAACCGCGACGGCTCAGCTGCGCAAATGGTTGGAGGTTCAACACACGGCCATTGCCCTAATCCAGGAGCCGTGGGTCAGGGCCGGCCAAATCAGAGGACTCTCCAATCTTGGAGGTAAGATTCACGTAGACATACATCACGACCATCCCAGGGCGTGCATCTATACAACAAAAAACATAAAAACACAGTTTTTATCAGATTTCTGTTGCAGAGACCAATCTGCCATCTCAATACAGCAACCTGCTTTAAACATGGAGATCACCCTCGCCTCGGTATACATGCCCGAAGCAGAGGAGCCTCCTCCCTACGACCTCGCCCGCCTGGTGAATCACTGCGAGAGAGAAGGGAAGGAAGTGATTATCGGTACTGACTCCAACGCACACCACCCTTTGTGGGGAATGGATACACACAACGATAGGGGTAAGACCTTATTTGATTACTTATTCACAACCAACCTATCACTAATAAACACTGGATCAGAACCAACTTTCGTCACTAGACGAAGTCAAACAATTATAGACCTGACTCTCGCATCAGAGAGCGTAGCGGAGCTAATCACAGGATGGCATGTCTCTAAGGAGGCATCTTGCTCAGACCACAGATGGATCCGCTTTGACCTACAGGTCTGTATACAAGAAACACCACCGAAACGGAACCCACGCAATACGGACCGCGCGACGTACACCCGTACGCTCAGCACCAAACTTGCGCAACTCGGGGACCCTACAAATTACGTGGACACAGAACAAATTGACGAACAGGTAAGCTACCTCACACAGTCAATGATAGACAGCTATCAAACAGCCTGCCCCGAAACTGCATACCAGAAAACACCAGGGAAACAACCATGGTGGGGTGCGGAACTAGAACGCAGGCGTAAACAAGTGAGAAAAACTCTAAACAGAGCAATGAATACATGTGCCGACGAGGATTGGGACGACTATAAGGCGGCCAAATCAAGGTACAAGAAATGCATCAGATTCCGAAGTACCAGGGGATGGCGCAAGTTCTGTGGTAACATCGAGTCCTGTCAACAAGCAAACAGGGTAAGGAAAATCCTAGCACAACAAAACACACCTGGTCTGGGCACTCTCCGAAAACCAGACAACACACATACCACATCGCCGGAAGAAACGAAGCGCGTCCTAATTGAGACCCACTTCCCAGGATGCGTTTTCACGCAAAATGTAGAATGGCATGAGGTAACACAAACACCAACTGAAGAAGATTGGTCATACGCACAAAAAATCGTCACAATGGAAAAACTCCATTGGGCAATTCAAAGCTTCCACCCATACAAAGCAGCAGGTCCGGACGGAATCTTCCCAGCGCTCCTGCAATGGGGAGGACCATACATCTCATATAGACTATTAAGACTAATGAGAGCATGCCTGGCTTTTCGATATGTCCCCAAAAAATGGAGGGAGGTCAAAGTAGTCTTTATCCCAAAGCCAGGTAAAGGAGACTACACAAGCGCAAAATCTTACAGACCAATCAGCCTGACATCCTTTGCTCTAAAAACCCTGGAAAGGTTATGTGAGCGAGAGCTGAGGGACGGTGCGCTAAGAAACAACCCCCTGCATCCGAATCAGCACGCATATAGCTCGGGGAAATCAACAGAATCAGCGCTTCATCTGGTAGTAAGCCGGATAGAGGAGGCAATAGAACAAAAAGGCATCTGCCTTGGCACCTTTATAGACATTGAGGGAGCCTTTGATAAAACAAACTTCGTTAGCATAACAACGAGTTTACTCAGACACAGAGTTAACCCGATGCTAACTGATTGGATCACAAACATGCTCAGCAAACGCGTGGTACGCTTTGAAGATGATGACAAATCAGCACTAATAGCCAGAGGATGTCCACAGGGAGGGGTACTGTCCCCGCTCCTGTGGAATCTAGTGATTAATGATCTCATCACAAAACTAAACGCAAACCACGACTACACAATAGGTTATGCGGATGACCTTGCCATCCTCATCTCAGGCAAGGTAACTGACACTATCTGCAACCTTACTCAACAGGCCCTACGAATCGTAGAACAGTGGTGCAGGGAATTTGACCTTTCAGTAAACCCCACCAAGACTGAGTTAGTCATGTTCACAAACAAACGAACGTTGGGACCGTACAAACTACCTAAACTCTTCAATACAGAACTCAAACTATCCAACGAAGTCAAATACCTTGGCGTCACTCTGGACAGTAAGCTGAAATGGAGTAATCATATAGACAATAAAGTAAACAGAGCCAGCATTACCTTTTGGCAATGTAAGAAAATGATAGGGAAGAAATGGGGCTTATCCCCTAAGATAATACTATGGCTATACAAAACAGTGATCCGCCCCATGATCACTTACGGCGCCTTAGTCTGGTGGCCCAAAACCGACCAAACTACAGTCGCAAATAAACTGGCGCGAGTCCAAAGACAAGCCTGCATGGCAGCCACAGGTGGCATGAGGACAACACCAACGGCAGCGTTGGAAGCCATGCTAGGTCTGCCGCCGCTGAACCTCTTTGCACAGCAAGAAGCAGCAATGACGGCTCTAAGACTCAAAACCCTTAATCTCTGGAGCAAGTTGCCTACAAAACACACAACTATACTAAACAATCTTTATGCAGACTTTCCCATTATGCAGGCTATAAACGACCGCATACCCAAAGTCTTTATATTCGATAAGAAATACAGGATCCAACTTTTTGAGGATCATCGTTACGAGGGACATAATCCCAAAGAACTAAGAATTTTCACCGACGGATCCAAAACAAGCACCGGCACAGGTTCAGGCCTCTTCTCAGAAGACCTAAACATACACATATTCACACCCCTAGGAGTACATAATACAGTATTCCAAGCTGAATGTATAGGCATCTCCCTAGCGGCCGAAGCAGTCATAAAGCGGGAAGTAACCGGTCACTCTATCCGAATACTCTCAGATAGCATGGCAGTAATACAGGCCCTAAGCAAACACTGCGCAAACTCCGGCCTTATACACGAGTGCCACCAACGGTTAAACAAGGTAGGCAGTTTAAATAACATAACCATTCAATGGATAAAAGGACACAGTGGCTCCCGAGGCAACGATGCAGCGGATGAGCTGGCGAGAAGGGGATCAGACCAAACAGCAGTAGGACCAGAACCCATACTGCCACTCCCCTTCGGCCACCTACGAACACTGGTAAGACAGCGTACTAGGCACAAACACAACCACCTCTGGACTAACCACAGCGCGTGCAGGCAGGCGAAGATGGCCCTCCCGACCATCAACGATCGCCTCACTAAACAGCTGATGGGCCTATCAAAGCAGAATTTACGTAAGTTTACGGCAGTTCTAACTGGACACGGCTCCTTCAATAAACACCTCTATGTTATAGGAGTTACAGACAGTCCCTTATGCAGAGCCTGCATGGGGGAAGAAGAAACAGCGGCACACGTGCTACTAGACTGCCCTGAAACCGCCATATACAGGGCTAAGTACTTCGGTAACCCAGGTACTATCCAAGAGATAGTCAGCAAAATTAAACCTCTGCTGGCTTTTCTCGAGGAGTTGGGGTGGATCGAGTGAATAAACACCCATTATCACCCTCACACGCAAAATACGCGCTTTGTCGTGGAGTTGCGGAAACCAGCCCGAGTAATCTAATCTAAAATCTAATTGTCACCCCGGTGATAACTGGGAAGACAATTCCCGGCTATCACCCCGGAGGACAGCGCTAGAGGGGACTATTACTACATAGTATAAAACAAAGTCGCTTTTTCTGTCATGTGTCATGTTGTATGTCCCTATGAACGCTCAAATCTTTAAAACTACGCAACGGATTTTGATGCGGTTTTTTTTAATAGATAGAGTAACTCATGAGAAGGTTTTTATGTATAATAACATCTATTAAATAATGGAGAAATACTGTTACCCGTGCGAAGCCGGGGCGGGTCGCTAGTTGGGAATAATTCGAATCCGGTTAGACTGGAAGCCGACCCCAACATAGTTGGGAAAAGGCTCGGAGGATGATGATATTGCCATATTGCAATCGTAAATCGTTTGCAGACAATATGATTCATTATTGAATCACAGAAAAGGATAAACACGTTTATTTAAAAGAAAAAATAGTGGAATGCCACATACGCTTCAATCGTAATTGAGTCGTGATTGGATCTCAGTCGGATGTGAATCGCATGTCGCTAAAGTAAAATTAGCAGGGGCAGGATTCTGCGCAATTTTTTCTTTGAAATAAACGTTTTTATCCTTTTCTGTCATTCAATAATGAATCATTTTGTCTGCAAATGATTTACGATTGCAATATGGCAATATAGACTAAGAATATTATGGTAATATAGACCAAAATGGCAGACCAATCGCAAACCAATCGAATGTCGTTGGAATACGATTGGTCTTATATTAGTAACAGAATGCCCGATATGGTTAAAAAAGCTGTTGCGATGCAATTTCTATTCAATTTTGACATTATTAACTTAACAGAATCGGGCCCCAGAATCGTGCTCCTGAAAGCTCCTAGTCATCCGGATAAACTTGTCATCACGGGAGATACCAACTCAGTCAATTATAAGGTTGGGCGTTTAGAGAAACACAGTTCCTTACGAGTAACCATTTATTACTGAATCCCATATGAAATGATACATGATTTAATAAGATAGACATACATAGATAGACACGCGCACACATACATAGGTAATAGGTATTCATTCATACATACACTATACAATATCAGCATACAAACTTCATATTTTTGTAATTTATTTTTCAGGTGTGACACAACATCAATTTCCACACCCAGAAAAGAATCCTGAGTTATTCAAAGCCTGGGTTAATATAGTTGGTGGAAAACTGGAGACTGCAGATGATATCAAATTTTACAGAAAGCGAGTCATCTGTGACATACATTTTGCAGACAAGTTTAAGAATCGCAACAACCGTTTAAATAACATAGCTGTTCCTACTCTCCATCTTCAGGGTAAGATTTAGATCTTTATTCTTGAACTAGATCGCAATGCCACCTACTGAGTTAAAATTGCCATTAAGAAAACAAAATTCTTAATTATTCACAATTAAACTGAACTGAAATCTTTTAGGCCACCTGTTTGCAGTATATTAATATTTAATTGGATATAAAATGCAGTTCATTCACCCCTTAACCAACTCGGTGAAGGTTGTTGTTTAGTGGGATCTTAGACTTGTTTTTACTATTTCCAGGTGCTCCATCACAAGATGCTCATATGCCTCCTGCAACTCCACATATACCAACTGAACTTCCTATGCCTGAACATAATATATGGAATCTGCCTTCTACATCAAAGCAAATAGTCACTGGTACGTAAATGCTTGGCTACCTACATTCTCAAATTATGTTTAACTAGCTGCCATAATTAAATACTGCATTTTTTTTATAATAATAATCCCCCCCCCCATGGGGCCACCTTGACGTGATGGGGGAAGGCATGAACGCTTAAAGAAGTCAGTAAGAACTAGACGACCCTGTGCCAATTGGTAAACATGAGGTACCATCAGAAAATATAGTCATAACACCTCGGCTAACCCTTTCCAACTAACGGTCCCAACTTCCCAACTAACCTTCCCTTTCCCTTTACCTTCTCTTCAGTGTCTGATAAAATATATATCTTATTACTTTAAAATATGTACTCTGCAGTCACCTTCTCTCTTTCACCTCTTAACTTTTCTTTTTCTTAAGTTTTAAAACATTGCTCCTAATATAATTTAATGCGACTACGAAATAGAGTAATAATACCCCAGGCGGGTACCGGAGCTAATCGCGATGGAGAATCCCGCCCCCTTTGTATTCTGGGTGGGGGCGACGCTTTTTAAATTTCATTTTTTTCATAGATACCTTTAAGGCCACCTGTTTGCAGTATAGTAATATTTAATTGGATATAAAATACTGTTCATTCACCCCTTAACCAACTCGGTGAAGGTTGTTGTTTAGTGGGATCTTAGACTTGTTTTTACTATTTCCAGGTGCTCCATCACAAGATGCTCATATGCCTCCTGCAACTCCACATATACCAACTGAACTTCCTATGCCTGAACATAATATATGGGATCTGCCTTCTACATCAAAGCAAATAATCACTGGTATGTAAACGCTTGGCTACCTACATTCTCAAATTATGTTTAACTAGCTACCATAATTAATTACTGCATTAAGTAATATGTAACTGTTGTGTAGTCATTACAAACACACTTCAACTTGATTTATTGTAATGACAATTTAGGTTAATAATCCTCATGTAACTCACACTAGTAATTTTGATGTTTACAATGACAATGGTGAATTATTATTATTTTATTTTCAGCTGCACCTCCCAATGCGTGTGTTATAGCAGCAGAACATAATTATTGCAGTAAACATGGTATACAACAAAGACGGAAACTTAAAGGAGACAAAAGTAAGTGCCAATGTAGTTTATACCATAAGATATCCAAAAAAAATGTTTATACATAGGCTACTTTTTATCTGGGTGTGGAAAGTAGTAAAGTAAAAGTTTTTTTTTTTTTGCAGAAAAACTGAAATCAACTTCATCGCTGGAGAATGAATTAAAGATTTCAAGATTCCAAATGAAGAATTTAAAAACCGAAATTATTCGGTTACGTAAACGGAGTAGTAGTTTGAAAGAAAGATTAGCCAGCGTTGATAAAATTAGCAATACAAATTGTTTAAAAAAAATAACGAGAAATATGACAACTGCAGCAAAAATATTCACAAACATGCAGTACACCCAAACTCACAAGAGAGCTCGTGGGCGGAGGTTTACTTTAAAGGAAAAAGTTTTGTCTCTCTCCATGTACAAAAAGAGTCCCAAGAGTTATACTCTTTTATATAAATACTTTACATTGCCCTCTATAAAATCATTAAAAAGGCTTCTTGCGAAAATTGAAATAGAGTCGGGGCTAAATAAGTTTTTATTCATAAAAATGAGAAAGACTGTGAAGGAATTAAGTCCAGAAGATCGCCTCTGCTGTCTTATTTTTGACGAGATGTCAATATCGCCGCAGATCCATTACGACGGATCTAAGGATAAATTAAAGGGATTCGCTTGGCGTAGTAAAAAAATTGCTGACCATGTTTTAGTTTACATGGTCAAAGGATTAAAGAAAAAATTTAAACAGCCTGTTGCATACTTTTTTACAAATTCTGTTAACAAAGCAGAATTAAAAGCCTTGACTATAAAAGTCATTAAATATGTTCAGGGTACAGGGCTTAATATTTTGTGCACAGTGTGCGACCAAAGCACAGTAAATGTCAGTGTAGTGAATGAAATTATTGAAGATAGTAGAATAAAATTCATAAAAGAAAATAAGGAATGGAGACATGATGTAATGGAAGTAGGGAAATCTAAAATTATCCCATTATTTGATGTCCCTCATTTATTGAAAGGGGTAAGAAACAATTTACTTACGAAGGACTTAAAATATTTCGACTTCGAAGAAAAGGTTGAAAAGACGATAAAATGGGAATATTACCAGAAAATTTATGAAGCGGACAAATTACATGGTGAATTAAAAATATGTCAGAAACTAACTGATGAACATATTTATGTGGAGAAAATAAAAAAAATGAAGGTCAAACACGCAACCCAAATTTTTAGCCGCAGTGTTGCTACAGCTGCAGAACATTTATCTGCTAGGGGCGATTTATCTAATGAGTGCCGCCAAGTAATTACATTTACCAAAATGATGGACAATTTATTTGATTCCTTAAATTCAAGCTCATTTAATATGATACATGGAAAAATGTATAAATGTGGTGTTAGAAACAATTCTCCTCATCATGAATTATGGGAAAATGCCAAAAAGGTATTAAAATCAATAAAATTTATTAAAGTTAAAAAAGAAAAGGAAAATAAAATAAGATTAATTGAAACGAGTTCGGTACCTTCAATAAAAAATTTTATACGTACTATTGAGGGCATGCAACAGTTGTGGAAAATATTATCCCAAAAATATTTATTTGATACAATGATGACCAGAAACTTTAACCAGGACCCACTGGAAAATTTTTTTGGGAACATTAGAAGTTTTGGGGTGAGGAATACGGCACCCAACACAATTAGCTTTGAAGGTGCCTATAAATCACTTCTTTTAAATAATTATAACTCACCCCATTCACTTAACGCTAACTGTGAAAATGATGACAATGATTGTCTTCAGACATTGAGTTTCTTTTTGGAAGACAAACTTTTAGAAAACACTTCTAATGTTCCCAGTAATGAGGTTCTACCATTTCAGCAAGAAGAAAATGACGAAATTGAGGTGCCTTTTATAAATTTAAATTCTGAGCCTGCTGATGCTGGTCAGGCCAATTATGTATGTGGGTGGGTGCTGGCTAAATGTTTTAAAAAAGTTGCTAAATCATGCAGGCACTGCAAAACTGAACTAACTGGCGACAGTCAATTAAAATCAAATAGTTATATAAGGGCAAAAGAATATACAAAAGGAAAACATTGTCTGTTGTATCCCAATATAGTGGCGGAAAAAGTTTTTAAAGACATACAAAATATTGTAGTAGAAATTTTGAAAAAGAATGTGCCAAAAACTAAATTAAAAGAAAAGATAAAAATGTTTTTAGACATATTTGTGGATTATCCTTTCACCTGCGATATCCACAAGATAGAATTAAGAAATGTTTTTGAAAACATTACAATAAATATTTTGGTATATAGTTGGTGCCGCTCAATTAATCGAATTTTATCAGGTAAAATCCAATATCGTGATGAGGATGATGAAACTAAACTTTCAGCACAAATTTATTACAATAAACATAAACATAAGTAAATATGATTTTTATTTAATTCCAGGTCGCCTACTAAGTACTTTCTAAATGTTCCTACATAACGTTGTTCTGTTGAGTTGTAGTAATCTGTGTTGTATTTCCATATTTCAATAAATAACTATTTTCTACATTCTGTGGCTATATTTTGTAAGTACGTACGTATGAACAAATTCCCCTAGAATATCTATAGACGGTTATTCGTCATCTCGACACACTAAACTCACCACGAATGTGTCGAGTTGGTGAAACTCAAAATTTGTACATTTATCATGTCGTCAACTCGCCACGTCAAGATTTTAATTCGTGTCCAGTTAGTGAAACTTAGATTTTATCACTTTTATGTTTTCGCCAAGTTTGGGAATCAACTTTTCGCGTTTCAAACGTTTGCAAAATGGACGTTCAGTGGCCGATGATGTTTGTGACACAATGTATCCAGTTGGCGAAAACATAAAAGTGATAAAATCTAAGTTTCACTAACTGGACACGAATGAAAATCTTGAGTGGCGAGTTGACGACATGATAAATGTACAAATTTCGAGTTTCACCAACTCGACACTTTAATGGTGAGTTTAGTCTGTCGAGATGACGAATAACCTGTAGACAATACTGATGTATACATGTGTGTGAAATGGGATGTACGCACACATAAACAATTTGTTTCGGCAGACGATACCAGATGGCGCTTCAAAAATCGTTTGAAGGTTGCAGAAAAAAATCGAAGTGGGTTCTCTATTCCCAATCTATTTACTATACTCTATGGTTTGACATTAGCGAGCGCTCGAGCGGTTGTCACAACGAGGTTGTCATTTAAACTTATTTGTCAAAATATATTAATTAATCCAACGAAAAAAACCTTGAAGGAATGAAGAAAAAAAAACTGTTTATTTAACACTCAGCAATTTACAGAGACAAGACAATATCACACCAAAAACTGAAGACGTTTATCAGTGATTGTTGGCTGTTGGTTTAGTGATTAGTGCAACAACACAATCTGTTGCTTGTTCTCGTTTTGTTAAAATAATAAGTTTAACGTCCGCAGTACACAATTGGAAATCATAATATTTTCATGGGATGAAGTTAACAATTCAAAAGTTGATAACTTCAAAAGGTAAGAAGTGGCTTTCTATTCACTCTGTATAGCTTTTGTATTCGCGAAAAAAGGACAATGGGCGATTCCGGTCCAAATGTCCACCACGAACGAGACCTATATGGCTAGATAGCCCGTTAAATATAGAACATTTTTTGTTATGAAAGTAAAAAAAAATATAATGCCAGAAAAAAGTTATAGCAAAATCAAATAAAACATTTTATAGATTTTTCAATTTCATTTTTTCAATTACTTTTCGTGATGTTCGATTTTCTTACTTTCTGTAACTTCTGACAAAATAGAATTGTTCATTATTAGAGAGAAAACACCACCAGTTACATCGAACTTTCTTAGATCCAGGAACTGCTGAGTATATTCAAGCACTTCTGGCGCCTCAATTGGTTAGTGATTCGTACATCCATCGGGCAAAAAAATATGGGCTGTTTTAATGTAAATGTGTCTTACTCATCTTTGTTTTAGATAAAGTGCGGAAATGGAAGTGGAATAAAATAAAAAATAATAATGATAACATACAAAAACTACCGAAAATTAAGAATACATTTTTGGCTATAATTTTTTTTTGGCATTGTTTTTTTTTTTACTTTCTTAGTAAAAGTTACTCTAAGTTAAGTGGACTATTTAATTATATAGGTCTCGTTCGTGGTGGACATTTGGACCAAACTTCATACATTCTTGCCCAATCTCCTTTGAATTATCTTTTTTTCAGATACTAACTTATGTTTGTGTAAAGTAGAAACTCTGCATTTACAACTTGAATACAAATTAGCTAAACGTTTAACATCATTGCCCTCGACAACAGGTAATTGGAGGCAACACCAGGTAGGGTTTTAAGGTAGGCTGGTAAGAGTCTGGCACATCCCTCCACCTACCCCAGGTGGAGTACAGTCCATGAGGATTTTCCCCCCTGACAAAAAAAAAAGCTAAGAATACCCACTGACCTAGCTATTGCACCCAGTTTTTGAGGGAACTACTTTCCGCACCCAGATAAAAAGTAGCTTATGTCCTCCTATTACTTTTATATCGGGTATGTGTCGTACCTTATCACATTAAATTAAATACATTAACATACTGCTTAATATATGTTGATTGGTTCCCCTAAAAATGCCCGTACCTAAACTGCAACTTTTTAGGAAAAACTGTGCTTATATGGCACCATTAATTTATAATTCTCTGCCTAAGGGAATGACTGACTTGCCGTACAACAAGTTCTGTAGAGCCCTACGAAAGTGGCTAATTCAGGAGAGTTTTTATAGCGTTAAAGAATTCCTCAACAAAAGTACATGTCGATTTGGTGCCCACTAAACGCCGTACTGTTCCTATTCTTCTTTTGTTATCGTAATTTAAGAATTGCTATTTAATTTAACTTATTTTAAATATATTGTTTTAGTTTTAAATATCCTTTAGTATTAAATATTAGCTTTCCATTAGTTTTAAGTATTTGTATTTTGCATACCCGTAATAAGGGAGAAAAATGTTTCAGTACACAAACTTACACATGTTAAGATCTTATGTAACACCATATTTCTCGCAAATAAATGATTTATTATTATTGGTACAAAGAAAAAATGATTTTTTAAACAAAGTAAACAGAATAAAAATGTGCGAGAATTAGAACACCATATAAGAGTCAGTCATTACAAACAATGGAAATTCTCCCTTTAAAACTGACAGCTGTCAACTGGTCAAAACATTTGATACTCCTAACTTTATCTCTGCTTTACACATGATGTTGCAAATTATAAAAACGAAAAATTACTCCTCTGGCTAAACCACTGCATGGATTAGGATTTTTTTTTACAATTCGCCATAGAATATCATATATTATGTGATGAGGTATGACTCACCGATATATTGTAGCAGATTGTCAAGGAAGTTTTAGTCTGACAACACATCAGGAAATAAGACAAGGATATTGATTATCTATACTAATATTATAAAGCTGAAGAGTTTGTTTATTTGTTTGTTTTTTTGAACGCGCTAATCTCAGGAACTACTGGTCTGATTTGAAAATTTCTTTCACTGTTAGATAGCCCATTTATCGAGGAAGGCTATAGGCTACTTTTTATCCCGGTACGGGGAGTAGTTCCCACGGGATGCGGGTGAAACCGCTGGCAGAAGCTAGTTAGTAATAGTACCTTTCTGTCACATCAAAACATTTTTGAAAAACTATGAATACTTATTTGTCACCTGCGCTGCACTTTATGGTCTATCTATAGGTACTGATGGTTGGTAATGTTAAGAGTTTCTGTAAATGGTGACTTAAAACCGACCATTACCCCTGTATACAATATAGAAATGTTCCCAAGTATGATTCCCGGTTATGGAACTATGGAAGAAAACTACTTGAGCTATTTTGATGAGATGTTAGTAGATTAGGGTATGGGCAACTATGGAGACTACGGCACCTGCCGATGACAATCTATTGAATGCATGTAAATCAGTCAGTTTCTTTTTCTAAACGAAACAAAGCTAAACTACTTTTGAATTTATTAGTTTATAGCGACTTTTTCTGTGTTTAGTTACTTTTGGAGCTGACTGTACTTGTGGACACGACCAGATATTGAAATACTTATTTATTCAAAAACTTAGTTTAAAGTAAAAATGTGGACAAAAAACAATACATTAATATCAAATACTTAATCTATTGAATCATTATTTTAAGCATTAGATTATTTATTTGTAAAAATATCAAGATCATTATTTAAGTGGGAGTATCAAGTGCCATTTGTATGATGTGACCCAAATAGAAAGCACGCCAAGAGTCACCGTCAATTGATCATTAAGGTAGGTACTTGAAAATCCTTGCATTCTACGTTGAAATTTTGAAATAACTGTGGTCGGTGCGTGCCGAGAGATAGATTTCTTTTTTAACTTACGAAAAGTTTCAGGCATGTCTAAATACAGTAAATGTTAGCCTTTTTTTAATGAAACTTTTTCCTTGTAAACTCGTATAAAGCAACATTGCCATTCATCGCTTGCCGTATCGTTAGGCATAAAAGTAGACGGACGTCACCACCCAGAGGTAGGGGAGTGGGAGTAGTACGTAGGTAGCACCGGCACGGTGAGTTCACGATACTCTTTGACAAGCACGTGCAGTGTACACGCGACCGCGTGAGCGTGACCTACTATGCGCGTAGGATAACGTTGTTTTGCTCACGTGGGATATAATTCAGATGTTTCCCTGTTCAATGCGTAATTGCGAGTTTTAGTGTATCTCTCCGATTTCATGTTTTTTAATTAGTGTCTCTTGTATGGAGTGCATGCAGTGGAAAATAAGTCAATAGTTAAACAATATAATCGATGAATTCACAGTAACGTTTGTTTAGGATCGTTGCGATAGTATTTTATTTTTAGTGTGTGTGTGCGTGTATAAGTGCATACTGGGAGTTGATATATAACTACTATTTTTTTCACCCATGAAGAGTAAGTTCTGGTCTTGAATAAAACTATGTATTTATATGTATAGTAGGTAAATAACAAAGCAATCATCAGACAATATAAAAAAAGCATTTTAGTCTGATTTTATTTTTAT
This sequence comes from Helicoverpa assulta, assembly GCA_963856015.1. NCBI lineage: Eukaryota > Metazoa > Arthropoda > Insecta > Lepidoptera > Noctuidae > Helicoverpa > Helicoverpa assulta. Next base: position 7,214,320 of record CAWLCW010000008.1, read on the forward strand.
TTTGGTCAGGCTTTGGTCTGGGGCTCAATTCTGCTAATTTTAATTAAATGACATATGGTTGGTATCCAACTGAGATTCAATGACGACTCGACTCAATTACGAATGAATGGCAAGGGATTCTCAGTTGGAGGGTTGTAGGTGTTGTTCAGATTCTACCAAGATTAAACGGTTTTATCCATTTCTGAGATTTAATAATGAATTATATTGTATGCAATTGATTTACGATTGCAATGCGATTACAATAGTAGACTACCCTATAGACTCCATAGACCATACCAACCTCTTTTCGTTTCGTTTGTTTCGGAGCCTTTAGGGTGCAAACAACGAATGTTTCCTCTTTATTAGATTATTAAAGATTAGTACTTATATGCAGATAAAAAATAATTTTATTTGAAATCGGGAACATGATCCGAGCTATCGGTCGGCGGTCACGGCGCCACACTCCATAGAGAGAAACCTCTTGACGATGTGTACCGTATCTAGATGTATAGCTTTCTGCATCAAACGCTTGATCCATCCAGGGTCAGGATCATGCCTAGAAAAAATATGCCTATTTATGACCCTCAAAATACGGTTTCGAGTCCTGTAAAGTTGACTTTTTGGAGATAAAATTATTTAATTGCTCTTATCCTTCGACTAGCTTCTGCCAGCGGTTTCACCCGCATCCCGTGGGAACTACTTCCCGTACCGGGATAAAAAGTATATATGCTTATAGCCTCCCTCGATAAATGGGCTATCTAACACTGAAAGAAATTTTCAAATCGGACCAGTAGTTCCTGAGATTAGCGCGTTCAAACAAACAAACAAACTCTTCAGCTTTATAATATTAGTATAGATAGGTAAACGAAACAAGAACCTTCGTATGCGATTTTTTTGTGTAAGTCTGGGGATAAAACACCAGGCACTAGTAATAGAATGCGTAAGGAGTTTATATATTTGCACAGATTATATAATAGTTACTACGTAACAGATAAATCACTCCATACAAAAAAGTCCATACCTACTGTTATAAGCACCTACAAGTTCCCCAACTACCTACAAATTCCTAGCTGCGTTATAAAATGAACCTTAAAAGCTCGAGCGCTTGATTGTTATTCCAATGCGATAGCGCACAGTTCAGTGACCGCAACCGTGCCGTGGCCGTGCTTAGGGTTGCTTCTTACAATTTATTAATATTTAAGTAGGAAAACGAAGTTACGCTTATTTTAAGATAGCCTTTTTTAAAACTGAGTTTTTAAATAAAAAGTAATATCAAGAATATTTTTCTTTAGTTAACTATTGTATTGCCTACTAAAATGGAGTATGAGTACATATTACTAAATATTACCTAATACGTAAGCATAGGTAAGTACTTAAGTAAAGCTTTCGTCAAAATCAAAGGCGGTTTCCAACTATTTTTCGAGCACAAATGCCATACCCCATATGGTACAACTCCGTCGAGTGTTGATACATACCTAAAATTGATTTCTGCGAAGCGACACGCGTAATGTTCCGAGTCGTCATTAAGTTGGACCAGAACTATACCTACTTACACTCGAGATGTGTTTTGAGCTACAAAACTCACAATACAGTTCATATAACTAAGTCTAAGTAGGTATCTAAAGTAAAGTAAGTACCTAATGATCTCTGTTGTTAAAATCATAAAGTAGATAAGTATTAATTTATTAAAAAAAAATAGAATTACTAGATAAGATCATAAATATAAAATGTTTCTAAATCTTACAATAGTCGCATATAAACCAACACAACTCAAAATAATACATCAGTTTGTTAGGTAGCTTGAAAAACTAATAAAAACCAACAGCATAACATGCCATGAAATAAAAATAATAATATTGGAAAGCGCGCGGCTCGTGATACTATTGAAAGCCCTGAGCCGCGTGGGGTTACCGGTAACCCAGCGAGCGGTAGGCATTTATCGCGCGCAAGTACGTCGAGTGACAGAGGCCTGATATTTGTTTGAACACGTAATTTTTTGTAAGTCATAATTTATATAGATTGTTTTAAATGACTTCTGAGAGGCACACATCTATACTAATATTATAAAGCTGAAGAGTTTGTTTGTTTGTTTGTTTGAACGCGCTAATCTCAGGAACTACTGGTCCGATTTGAAAATTTCTTTCAGTGTGTACTTTTTATCCCGGTACGGGAAGTAGTTCCCACGGGATGCGGGAGAAACCGCTGGCAGAAGCTAGTGAGTTAATATAACGAAACCCTTATTATTTATTATTTTAGATACAAGATGGAATGGGTTTTACGAAGTCCGCAGATTCATAGTACATTCAGCAACCTTGGATTTCCACATGGAGATGGATATCACGTGAACGAAAATTGTAATGGTATGTGCAGTTAACCTGAACTTATTTCTGCAAAGATTCAACTTAATAGTTTGTTCTCTACAATGAATTTGTTCTGTTTTAGCTGCTTTGGAGACAATTCTTCATAACATTTTAACAGAAGATAAATACTTGCGTACATACCGCAGAAGTATAAGTTTTGGACAGAATATCAAAAAAGATTTAATACCTCTCTTACTTAATGCCAAAGAAGAGTCAACCGTAGAACTATTGATTAGAATCCTAGTCAACTTGACAATTCCTATCGAGTGTCTGTTATCAGTTGATGTCATTTCAAGAAATGATTTTGGGAGGCATACTATTTTTGAAATTAACAACTTACTTGGATCTACAAAAGTAGCTTTCACTGATCACCGGGCGACGAAAGTCGTAATAGAATTTTTAAAGAAGAATGTTAATTGCGAACAAAAAGCTAAATTAACAGCAGAACAATGTACAAACATAAGTAACGGGCTTTTGTTACTACGGAACATCTTGCACATCCCGGAGGAACCCAGTGGCCAAATTCCCAGCTACAGTGGGCCACCTCACGCTGTACAGAATCAAATCCTATGGAACATATTTAGCCAAAGTATTGATAAAATTCTCATTAAGTTAATGATTATTCCTGATGCGGTAAGTGATGCAAAACTATAAAAAAAAACACATATATATTTAAGGTAAACGTCATTTTATGAATTTTACTATTACTACATTATATGTTAAGTGAAATTAATGATATATAATTTAATATTATTATAATTGTATTACTCTGTTCTAGACTGCATGTGTATAAGCGCGTCAGTGTGCCCGTGATTTACGTTACATAAGTACAAACATGACAAGTAATATTATGCGAAACAGTTCTAAGAGTCGAGATGTGTGTTTTGTATTTGTTTTTCCTTCCAGAATAAATGGGCTGTAACAATGGTTCAATTGATAGCTTTGTTGTACAAAGATCAACATGTTGTCACCCTGCATAAGCTATTGAACTTATGGATTGAGGCCTCTCTATCAGAGAGTTCAGAAGATAATGAGAGTAATACTTCTCCACCAGACAGAGGTACTTTTCATTAACATTAGCAGATCACTCTAGGTAATCGCTATTGTCACATCTTCAACTTTAATTTTGAAATTAGCATTCCTGCCAAGAATTGTAGAAAATACTTTACGTAGTTATAAGTTTCGTACTTATTATCAAAAAACTCGATCCGGTTTCGTAACTTTCAATTGTTGAAGATCCATAAATTAAGCCTCTCAACCTGCTTTGTCCCACCGAAGTTGCGATTAGTGAATTTGTCTTGTCAACTTAAAGTCACGCGATTAATGTAATAAGGCTAATTAAATTACCAGTAAATAACATTGGACCTGTCAGCACCCTCAAACAAGTAGAGGAAAGAAGAAACGGTGAGAGAATAAAATTCCCAGCAACACCTGTCCGTGACAGTCAAATAATTTATGATTTTATTATGATACATTCCATTATTATTTGCAATGTTAAACCACGTTACAGAGCGGCCACATTTGCCTAAGATTTTTTCAATAAAGGCTAGGCAAAATTTTTACCTTTTTTTTTGGATTAAAAACTACATTTAAATTACTTACTGTGCAACCAGTGCGTAACTGACAACAGACAAGAATTCACGTAATCAAAATTTACTCCATGTCTATCGACCTTTATAATAAGTGGTGTCCACAAATAAAAATACATCACAAATAAATTTTAACTATACCATGAAAGGCCTTTGAACTGAATATGCTGATCTTAGTTTTAAATTTCACTCTGTGACGATATTTGTATTGGTCAAAGGTAGCGACTCTTCGCCAATGTGTACTTCTGAGCCAACATCGGATTCATCTGACACGGGTGGCAGTGGCAAGAGTAATGACGATCCCAATTCTGTAAACAAGGACTGGGATGCATCCTCGCAAATGAACAACACTAGCGAGAATGGTAATCCACCGTTTCAGACAACCGAAGAGAAGGAAACAGATTCGGGACAGAAAAATACTTCCGCACAAAATACCAATGATGATATTGTGCTATCTGATAGCGTAAGCTCTTTAGTTTTTTATATAACGTCGTTGGAATTAATTTCAATGAAATAACCAAATTAATGGTTCTTTGTTTATTTTAGGGTAATCCGACATCGTGCAGCAGTGGTGTCCAATCTAACAGGAACACCCAGGGTCCAGGTTCAGGCAATACCGAGAAGAAGACGGTTATATCGGAAAATTCTGATTGCGGCTATGGTACACAAATTGAAAATCAAGAATCAATTTCGACTTCAAGCAATGAGGATGAGTTACCTACTAAGAAGCCAGTGCACCAGAAGCCGCACAACCCCAAGCAGCGCGCCAACAAGGCACGCTCCGGCGCCACCATGCAGGACCGAAAGCGGAAGAAAATTGTCAAGCGAGGCAAATCTAACATGTATGTACGCTCACTTCACTCCATGTGCCTTAAGTAAGAGTTCGCGCGCTACTCACTTTATACTCATCATGACTTTGCCATTTCAGAATAAACGTCCAGGGATTATCCCATAAGACTCCCACGGATGACGACATTTCTAATGTATTGAAAGAGTTCACAGTTGATTTTCTTTTAAAGGGATATAATTCTCTAGTACAGACTCTTCATAATCAAATTCTCACCAACCTCCAATTAGAAATAGATACATCCCACTTCTTCTGGTTAGTCACTTACTTTCTGAAGTTCGCAACACAAATCGAACTCGACTTGGAAAACGTGAACTCGGTCCTGTCTATCGATATCGTGTCGTACCTGACTGCGGAGGGAGTCAATCTCTGTGAACAGTTTGAGCTGGCTATTAAACTTGATGGTAATGACCTGAAGCCCAACATAAGGCGATTACATTTGGTAAGTGCATCGACTTGTGTAAACCTTTTAATCTATCTACTCATGGTTGCTGAGTTAATTGACTACTAGGTGAAGTTCTTCTATCTATGTATTAAATATGATAGAAATGTAATTGGTAAATTCTGTTTATGTTTTGGCAGGTAGTGACAGCTATAAGGGAAATAATACAGGCTATTGACGTGTATAAAAAGTTTTCACACATATGCAAGGATGACCAAGACGCACTTCTTAAGTTACAAATTAAAATGTGTGAGACTGAAGAGCTGAGATCACTGCTAGTGTTACTGCTGCGTCATTATAATCCGAAGTATCATTCCAAACAATACCTACAGGTAAATCAATTATTGTGTTATTATGTGTAAACAAGGAAATATCCACAATTAAGTGGGACCTCCTCAATTAAGTAAACATAGGTACGTCTGCATCCCACGAGGCTCGCGCACGCAACCGAGCATGCGGGTGGGTGGGTAGCTTTGTTTGGTACATGCGCGAGTCGCTAGATCCGCACGCTTTTTAATATGCATATTCAGTTCAGTTCAGTTTGTCTAGGGTGACATCTAAAATGGTAGAAATAAATTCCTAAAACAGTTAATTTCGATTTTTTCAGGACGTGATAGTGACAAACCACATACTCTTGATGTTCTTGGACAGTGCAATGAAGTTGCCAGAATACAATGGTTCCACCAATATGCTGGATCACATCAGACAGTAATTATTTAATATGCCGTATTTATTATGTTTATATACCTGCGTCCCAACATAACATCTTCTTGTCCCTGGATTATTTATACAGCCTAAAGCCTAGAAGCCTAAAGGTTATTTTAATGCATACACTACACAAAAATTTTATCAAAACTCGTGCAGTCATTATTTACTTGAAAGAGTAAAGGTACGAGGCCGAGAGAGACTGCAGACTGAAACCGCAGGCGACACTATCTATATTACACACATCTATCCAAACTTTTACATTTTGTATAATATAAATTGTATGTGAGCTATATGAAATAACGCCATTCTTTATTTTGTTCAGGTTTGCTTCATCTGAAATAATGTACCAGTATGGGTTGCTGCTCGAGGACTACGCTGGCAACGGCGAATTCGTTAACGATTGCATATTCACCCTCATGCATCATGTGGGCGGAGAACTTGAAAGTTTAATTACTTTGTTTCAACCAAAAATTTTGAAAACTTTTACTTCAATTTGGAAATCGGAATTCGAAATTTGTGATGTAAGTTATCTGTACATAAATATAAAATACTTTGCTTTGACTGTCTGACTGATCAACGCTGTATCACTGGACGTATAGAATTTGGAAGAGATAATTAGGTTCCAGTTAAGAAAGGATTTTTAGAAATACAATGCCTAAGATGGTCAAAATAAGATGTTTTTATGGGAGTTGAGTTAGGTTCGGTAGGTTGGTCAGAATGCGTGTGTATGCGTTCCAGTAATGAAAAAAACAATTCGTGGCACTCGTATAAAGTCGTGGTTCGTTATAGTATAATATTTGGAAATACAACTCGCTTTCTTATAAAAAATTGTGTTTTATGTTGTAGGATTGGTCTGATCTTATTGAGTATGTTATAAATACTTTCATCAAAAAACCACATTCTCTACAAAGTACTGCAAACTTTCTACTTGATACTGATAGTTTCGAAGATGTTAAGATTGCACCAAAACCTATCACTCCAGCGTCTCAAAGCAAACCAGAAACCGTTGAAGCTGACGATAAGAAGAACCTGGCTAATAATAACACTATTTGCACTTCCAATGGAAATGTAGAATCCAGGTAATTTATATTTGTTTTGGAATATAACATGCAAAATAGTAATAAAGTAATCACAAACTTTATTACTATTTTGCATGCAATCTTTTAAAAATTTTGTATAACATTAATGTAAATGACTATGTTACTTTTCTCAAATGCACACGTTTATGCAGCGGGTGGACGGAGGACGAGCTTTCATCGCTCAGTTGGAACTACATGCAGTGCAGTGCTCTACCTGACGTCGTCGGGGAAATCATCACGCTGTACAAGGAAGATGGCATTATTAAATCTCGAGATTCCGTTATTAAAGAGCTTTACACACAAAATCTTATTAATAAAGAAGATTACGATAAATATGTCAAAGGAGAGACCGACAGAAATGTTAAAACTGTGCAGGTTATGAAAGAAATGAGAGATGACGAAATTAATAAACTCTGTGAGCAGCTTACACAAGATGGAAAGTCGAAATTTTTAGATTGGGTTCAAAAAGTATTACTGGAAACCTGTTACGTTAAAATATATTTGGATAAATTATCTAGGAACAGTGAAACTGACTGTGGCACAGATGAGAATGAAACAAAACTGACGAAGCTTAAGAAAACCAATGATATGCATATACTGTCACCAGTCTCTTACCACTCCCTTCGTAAGTACATACTTATTATTTTTCTCGGTGGACACTGGCCTCTAATGGTTCTTTTAGATTGACTTTAATATAAACTTTTTAAAACTCACGAGATTGACTTTAATAATATTTTTGGCTTTATTTATCTGTGAGAGAAAATAATAATACGTGTTTATTATTATAGGTCCATCTAAAAGTTACTGTTTTTCATTCCACCTGTCTATTGCTACTGCTTATGCTAATCTCAGTGTATTTACAAACATTTTTAGTTCTCAATCAATCCATACCATTGGTGCCGTGGAACTGCAAGCAGGCGTCTATCTGCAAGGATCTCAAGTTCTTGCAGCTGCTACATAAGTTGGGATTCCACATGCCAGTAGATTCCGGGAAAGTTTTCATCAGGATTCCTCACTTTTGGACTGCTGACTTTCTGTACGATGTGGCTGGAAAAATATCGCCTATAGACAAATGTAAGTTTTTATTTTATTGTTTATTTATTGGTGCTACATCGACATACATGATAACTTTGTAGATAGGTATTCATATACCAGAATATTGTCAGAAATGAAAAAGGCTTGTTTGTTACTAGAGTTATCTACAAACATTTTTTACATAAAAATAATTAAGGTTCTACAATGTCTTTCAATTATCATTTTTTTTATTTACAGCCAAACTCAAGTTCTCTATTAATGATATATCGGACAGCAGCATATCAAAATCGATGCAATCTGAAAACTTGTTATTGTTGCCTGACCTCACGAAGGATATCACTATGATGGAGAGTTCCGACAACTTCTATCAAATCCACAAGCAGAAACACCTCGCTACTATGGTTAATTTCACACCCATGTGAGTACTGAATGCATTATAATTATTATATTGCGCTATTTACGATATGGTAGATTTTTCACGAATACTTTCCAATAATTAATCTCTGAAAATAACTCTAAGGCCAGTTTTAGGCGCTGCGGGTAGTTCAAAGAGATACCGAGGCCCTGGTACATAAAAGGCCTACGACGGAACACGACGGTTTTTAGTCAGTAAGAGTCTGACACTCCCTCACCGCTGCTAACCCACAGCGGGAGGGGTCATTTGATGATTTTTGACGTCGTTAAAAAAAGTCCAGTTTTAGGCTGATTTTAGAGTCGCGCTGATCCCTTTTGTGTACAGAGGCACATGACTGTTCACGCTGACGGCGTCCACTCGGCTGGATACTAGAACGCTGCACTTGCCCACTAGCGCTGACCAACGCACGCGCTGATAGCTGTGCATTATTCTAGAATACATGCGTTTCGTCTGTGGTCAGCGCGAGCGCGACTTTAAAACTAGCTCTACAAGTCAATAGTCACGCTGACAGCTAAGCGCGTTGATTGTCTGAAAAAAAAAAAAAACAAGATAAACATGCTATAGCCACATTATAAGTGAAAATGTTTATCGACTAGAACTAGGTTTTTCATTCAGTTAAGCATTATGACTTAGTGTGCCTTCACATTACGTCGCAAGCAGTGCGGCAGCAGTGCCGTAACTAGCCTTTTATGCGCCCGGTGCGAGCTTTCAAAACTGCGCCCTTGAAAAATGCTCTAACCAGGCTCTGACAATAAAGTGGACAAATGTGCATAAAAATAAATCTATCTATTTTTTGTTTACGAAGGTATAGGTACTTAGTAGATTTCTTTAAGATAAAAATTGTTTATTCAAAATCTATCTCTCGCACGCTAGTGCGTCAGTAACGCCGCACGCGTAGTTAATGAATAAAATCAAAGTTAAAGGGAGGACCAATGAATGTGGCTGACAGCAATGATAGCGTAACGTGAACTATATGTACATCTCCTCAGCTAGATTGACAGATTTGCTTAGAACTTCTAAGTTAGAAGTGGCGCCCTCCAAATGAATATAGACAGAAATTGTCTCATAGTTACGGTATAGGTACTTTTGTTTGTGTATGTAATATTGCGAGCAAGACAAGGTGGATTTATATTTGTCTGATGTGTCGTGACGTGACGCGTCAGAACTGTATCGGTTCCATACATAAGCCATCACAACATAACACGTTACGCACTAGTGTGAACGTTACCATCCTACTAATATTATAAACGCGAAAGTTTGTATACATGGATGGATGGATGTTTGTTACTCTTTCACGCAAAAACTACTGAATGGATTTTAATGAAACTTTACAATAATATAGCTTATACATCAGAATAACACATAGGCTACAATCAGTGCCGACTTTAATTCTACTAGCGCCCTGGGCGAGATTTCTACGGCGTCCCCAACTGCAATTCAAACCCATACGAAAAACAGAGACATAATATATATAGTTACCGATTGCGCGAGCGAAGCGAGCGCGAATTTTTTTTTCATAGTTCACAAGTCCAAGCAAAAATTACCTTAAATGTAGCCCAATCGTACATAAGTTATTGCTGGTTGGTGAATGCAAAAACACGGGAACACAGGTTCTGATTGCGCGAGCGAAGCGAGCGCGAAATTTTTTGTCATATTTTAGAACTCAAAACAAAAATGACTTAAAATGTTGCCCAAACGTAGATAACTCTTTGTTGGTGTTGGCGCCTATGAATTAAAATTTTGGGACTTAAAGTAGTACCATAAATAGAAACTAGAAGTTACTTTCTAATGGGTATGATTTAAGCTGTCACCAATTTAATTCATTTTGTGTTTCTTAAATAATAGGGTTTGCCCTCAAAATAGTAGATTTGTCACCAAAATGTAGTCACCAAACAATATAAAATCAATTCCACAATAAATTACCGAAAATCATGGAGATATGGGGTCAAGTACCAAATAAATGGTTTTGTATGTATTATAATAGGTTTGTCCTAATAGTATTTAAGCAAACTAATTTAAAGAGATCACCAATAAATCATATATTATATCACTAGAAAATTTCATGAAGGTCTAAAAATGTAGGATAGTCGTCATCATCCTTTCAACCAAAAGAGTCTACTACTTAACTGGCCATGTGCCTCCACCAAGGGTCTTAATTTCCACAGGTAGTATAAATATATTTAAATTTAATTTCTAGCTGAATAGTAAATAAAACAATTAAAGTCAAAATAATCAATAGGTATATTGTTAAAAATAACAATCACTGAATAATCAGCGCTGGTTTGGATTTTGAAGGGCGCCCCCTTTTTCTTTTCTGGTCGATAAGTAAATTTTTTGCTTCTGGTGGGGGGCTAATAAAATGCACCCACAACAATGAACGTAATCGTCGCGAATGAAGTAAACTTCCATCTCGCTGCCCGCGCCGCGCATCGTATGATCGTACCTACAACCAACCTACAACCCATTCGTTGAGGCCCGAAAGCGCGCCAATTTGTCTCCTTTCCCTTCCTCTTCCCTTTGAACATATTTTAATTAAAATTATAAACTGATGTATTAAATTGGTAACGAATACATGATTTTAATAACTGAACGAAATAGAATGTAACTACTGAATTGGTGACAAAATAACAAATAAAAAGGAGTCGCAGTCAGGGATCGATTAATCGATTTATTTGGTGACAGATCTACCATTTTGAGCACCAAGCTATTATTTAAGTAATAAAACTATTATTATAAGAACGAAGTTTATATTCATGTAATGCACTACAATTTTATTGGTAATCCATCTCATATTTTACACATTATATTAACAATAATTTGGTAATTCATACCTGGGAACACTCTTTGTTTATCTGAGAACGAAAATATTTCGTGGCGATAGATCTATTTATTAGGTGATACAACGTGATGACAAATATAAATTTTGGTGACAAAAAATATAGTTCCCCTTTCTAATTAATAAAAGGACTTAAAAACGACGCCACCTTTTTGCTAGGGTAGACAAAAAAATGTTGAAAAATAAAAACAACTATAAAGTGAAGCAAGCCCGAAAAAGCTTTTTTGAGATTTGGATCACTAAAAGTCCTTAACATACATATACCTATAATAAAAGGCGACTGTGAAGTGAAGAAGCCGCGAGCGAAGGGAGCGCGAATTTTTTTGAGTATTGGGACATAAAAGTAGTGTATCTAACGCGCCCGGCATTGTATGACAATACATTAATTTAATTGAAATTTCTTGGTCCAGGAGCGTACCGCGGCGCCCCTGAGCCCGCGGCGCCCGGGTTATTCGCACACCATGCACCATAGGTTAAGGCGGCCCTGATGCTATCCATACATTTGGATACAGTTCTTGTAAGCTGCGATCTTTGATGAAAATTAAAACAAAAATAGGAGTAAAATTCTGATGAAGGATTGGTTGGGGGCGCCTGCGGCGCCCCTTATGTCCGGCGCTCTGGGCCGTCGCCCAACCGCGCCCTACTCTAAAGCCGCTACTGGCTACAATTTATAAACATATTGTTCGAAATACTAATCCTGCGCAGACGAAGTCGCGGGCACCAGCTAGTACTAAATGTATGAAACCGATACCGTTCTGACGCGTCACGTCACGACACATCAGACAAATATAAAACCACCTTTACAAGTGTCGTTGTTTCAAGATCGCTTGAAAAATGCCATATAGATATAGATAGTACAGAGGGCGCGTCTACACCATATTCGCAATAAAACAAAATGTACCTACTAACTACCATGCATAAAACAAAACTAGATACTGGTCTGGTCATTTCTGCGCCCCTCCAGGGTCTGCGCCCTGTGCCTGGGCACCGCTGGCACCGCCCTAGTTACGGCACTGTGCGGCAGCAGCGCGGCAGCCGCGCGACAGCAGCGGGGATGCCTTCTCATTACAAATACAGTCGCGCGACTTAGGGTGGCCAGTTCATTTCTACAATGGACTCCAAAGGGGAAACATCACTGTTGCCGCGAGCTTTCACCTGTAATATAACGTTACAGATTCGAACATTCGAAGACAATAGAGCGTCAAATTGCGCACTTTTATATAACATTACAGGTGAATGCTCGCAGTGAGCTAATGCGATGTTTTTCATCCATTCGTATCAACAATGTTGTATGTACCTGCTGCACTTTTCTCTGGCCCGGTTTTGTTGCTGTAATCATCCGTCCTGGACAGTGCCGTAAACTCTACCAGCGCCCTGGGGCCCGATTCTCCTAAGTTAAAAATGTCAAAATCAAATAGAAATCGAATCGCAATATGATCGTAATAGCAGTTTTTACCATATCGGGCATTCTGCTACTAATAAAAGACCAATCGTATTCGATTGACATTTGATTGGTGTGCGATTGGTCTGCTATTTTGGTGATTTTGGTCTATACGGTAGTTTGCTGTACAATCATTTTGCAATCGTAAATCATTTGCAGACAAAATGATTCATTATTGAATGATAGAAAAGGATAAAAACGTTTATTTCAAAGAAACAATAGCGGAATGCCACATACGCTTCAATCGTAATCGAGTCGGAATTGGATCTCAGTCGAATCGAGTCGAACGTCGATCGATCGTCGCTTAAGTAAAATTAGGAGAATCGGGCCCCTGGGCGAGATTTCTACGGCGCCCATCATCGCTCATCAAATATACATAACGATGCTAGAAATAGGCGTAGGCTAGCCGCACTTCTTGTTTTAGCCATCACAAAAACAACAATTTCTGCAACTAGAAGAACATGTCATCGAGGCATTTTTTCGGTCGTCTCCTAGGTTGGCATTCGATTTTGCAACGGTAGTCGTGAAGCAAGCATTATAATGGGAATTTGTCAGTGTTATTGCTTTGATGTTCGCGGTTTTACATAATAATGAGTATTGCGTGGCGTCTGTTAGCAGCACTAACTCGCTAACATGATAGTCCCAATCTGCGTAGAAATATTATACTTTAGTATAACTTTTAATTTTAAAAATTAAAAAGCGCTTTTAAATATTTAATTAAATACATATTCAATGTAAGCTTTAACAACTGTATGTATTTTTTAGGCCTGGATCCTCATTCAATTCTGAAGGCGTCGATGGTGATAAACAGAACTGGTTGGAAGTAGTACAAAAATCACAAGAGTACAAAATAGCACTGAAGTTGGGAAGGTAATTATTTTTATTTTATTTTAAAAGCAATTTTATTTTACTGACAGCGTTCACATAACGTATTGTTAAATTTTAATTCTTTTCGTTCTGAGATATACGAATGGACATTTGTTGTATTCAGGTGCATTTAATTATTGTTTAAAAATTATTGTGGGAACATAATTAATGCTACTTGTGAGAAACTCAAGGTTACGAAGTCAATGTAACAGTATCAGCCGCAGTAACCGCAAAAGCCTGTCGACCATGTAAAGTCGGCTTGCTGCGAGCAACACGTGGCTGATAAAACTTTTAAGGGTCGAGAGTCCCCCACTTATTCCCAAAATGATTAGGTCAGAGAGAAATAGCGAGGCTGCAGTTCCGTTAGAATAGTGATCTAGAAACTTTTTTAAAACAAATTGCGTGTCAAACTTTCTTGAACAATTGTATACCGAAAAGCAATGTGATTACCAATATATTTTTTTCATTAGTAACATAATAAAGAACGAAGACGACGATCAGTCGGACATCGTGATGCAGCTGCCCGTGAAGGACACGGAGGTGCCGGTGCCGCCGCTGCTGCTGGGCGGAGCGGCCGCCATCGGAGCGCCCGCCGCCGCCCTCATGATGCCCACCATCATGAGCATCAAACAAGAAACCACACACTTCAACTTACCCGTCCCTGACTCAGAACATTATAGGTATGCAAACAAGATAATATACTCTACCCTCTTTCGTCTTCCTCAGTTAAGCGCGTTCAAGCAATTTAAGTTCTATAAAAAAAAATTGCCATGACTAATTATATTTTTTTAAATATTGTCACCAGTGTATGCGAGACGGCATCAGTCGCTTCAGACCTGACGCGGATGTACGTGTCGGACGAGGATGAAAAGCCCGAAGTGGTGCGGCCGCCTATCATCGAAGTCAACCCTATTCCAATTGTCGATGAACCATGTGGACATTCTGATGAAGACAGTGCAGGAAAACGCCCGCGCGTTAACTTTTTTTCCCCATTTTAAAATAATAATATATCGTAAGCGTAACTGTGTGTTATTTAACATTGTGATGTGATAGAAAATAGATATCATCCTTGGAATTGTATTATAATAATCCTTTTCCTAGAATTTGTGTTGTTACCATTACACGTATTTCCGCTTATACAATAATAAATGATATACGTTACATAATTATAAGATAAAAGATTGCATTTTTGCAAGAAATATTTGTTGGACAGTGCAGTGTTATTATTACACAACTCCATCTTATGTAACGTACGTAGTATCAAAAGAATTTCCCGCCATAGACATATAGTACTTTATGCATTCCTAAATTTAAGCTACATTGTAAGATGTTTAATTTGTATTAATCATTACATGAACATTATATTTGTTGCGGTATGGTAGTGAAGTTATATACATGTAACTAGGTATTTTCTGCACGAATCCATACATTAAATTATATTTTAATTAAATGTTTAATTAGTTATAGTGGAATAAATGGATTTAGTATAAACACTTTTTTAATACTTATTTATAATTTATTGAAACAAAATAACAATTATTATATTTATACAATACACATCTAGCAACAACAATAGAAACAGAAATATAGCCTTAACAATAAATATTACTGTTCCAACACGCCCGCTCATCACATTCATAAATATAAAAACTACATAAACATCGTTGCTGACAGTTTCATACCCCGTTGCTAAGAAATTCTGAAATAATCAACAATTAAGGAATGCAATTTCGATCTTATCAACTTCTGCAACGTTACCAGTAGGTAGTTATCTCTAATGGAAAGTATAAATCTATGTTTGTACAAGCATTATCTGTTGATTTTCCATTTACAGTGTTACCATGCATTTCAAACAATTTATATAGTTATATTACAAAAAATGATACGATGTTTCAACCGTGTGTGAAAAAATATCGCACACAAAAATTTCTTAAACACGCATTAAACGTTTATCTTTTTTGTAATTACACTATATAAACACCAATCATGCATTTTTTGGAAAATAGTCCGGAATAAAAAAAGGGTTATCACAGACAAATGTTATGTCGTTTAGTAATAAGGTGGTTATTGTTTATAAAACAAACCAGTCAGGTACTTTCCTACAAACCTATCGGTAGGTATGCTGAATTAGTGGTATTTGAAAGTGTTGACATTAGCAGTATTTCCATTTGAATTAGTTTTGTGGGGATTTATTGCTTGATTGTAGTTTCTGGATTCAAAAGATTCAGCATCGCTCCCGCCGTAGTAACTGGATGACGGTGCTCCGTAAGAATTACCAGATGATCCTTCGGAAGAATACTCATCACTGTAGGGTAAAAAACTTTGACTGTGGCCGGAGTTGCCTCCGTTGTATGATTGACTTTCTGGACCGAACGAGTCTCCGTCTGAGTGGCCGCCACGCGCATGTGCTTCTTGTACTTGGTAAGAGTTGCCAGGATAGTGGCTACCTTGGCTTCCGAGAGCTTCATGTCCGTGCAGTTGCTGGGGGCTTTCAACGTGGGGAACTTTAACTATTTGTGGCACGGGGACGGGGTAAGGCTTATTGATGTGAACAGGATAAGGCACCTTTTCGATCACTTTTACTGGATATGGCACGGGTACCTTGACAGCCACAGTTTTGGTGATTTTTACCACTCTTACCGGAGTTTCAGGAATTTCTACGTGTTCACCAAGAACTTGCAGTTCAGTTTCATAGTTCTCCACGGGTATAGTTTGGACGTGATGTGACTCATGTGATGCAAAGCCATAATATGAGCAACACAGCAATATAATTAATTTCTGAAAAGAAAAAAAAAACAATTCTTAGTGGCTTACCTCGTCAAAATTAAAAGTTAGTAGGTACCTACTTGCTTAGTATCTCAACACAATTAATTTTAAACGGATATTTAGTACATAAGGTTTAAAAATTGGTTAGTTGTGCAGATACTGAAACTCATTTTAAATTGTATAATTCATAACCTGCTGAACCCGGAGAATGTTAGTAAGTTTATAGACTAATATTGCAAATATTTCAATGCCTATATGTAAACCTGAAGAGTCAATTTCCGTAATTAAATACAACAAAATTTAATAATCTTACTATGTAGGCAGGTACCTATACTAAGGGCATGACCGAGAATACTCCCGGAATCAAAATTGCCTATGCCTAGGTCTGGATATATCGACTCTGATATCCATAAAGGTTAATATTCTACGCCTTCCCGCTCATAATAACACTTGCTCAACTGAATTGGCATTGTGTCAACTGTCCCGAAGCACCAGATTGTTTTTTTCCAGAACTACGTAACACCTAGTATAAGACCAGGAAGTAATCATTACGTAAGAAGTTATATAACTTCGACGACATGATTAAATAATAAAAAATAAAAATCGAGCAAAGTCGTATAGTCCAATGAAACCAATTGAATTGTTCACTAACCGGAATTTCCATTGTCGTACAAGTGTGCGTCCGCGGTGCAGTTAAAAAACTACCGAATGGCAAGTCAAGTTAGTGGCTTATATATCGCACATTCTCTCTTGGCGAGAGACAGGCTGACGTTCGACGCTGCGATCGTCCATTTACTTTCTTCAGTAGCACTTGCGCGAACAGCAAGTTTTCTGCCAGTGATAGACTCTCCGGAACACTTATCCGTGTCAGTTCGTTCTTTAAAACTTCCGTCTGTAAAATTACTGGGTCAGATGGGATGACGGGCGCAATAGCTTTATAGCAAAACGAATTACCTAGGTACCTATTAGATATATTTAACTAAAGCCTTCGGTATAAATTAATAATTTCAAATAAAAAAGTAGGCAGGTACCTACAAAAGTAGTAAAAGGTCAATAAGTTTCCCTATGCAACAAAATTGTAGGTAGGTATCTAGTTTTCCATACAATTAGAACAGTCGCTGAGCTATCCTATCTTAATTATGTATATATCGTTGAATACATATACCTACTTATCTAGGCGCCGAAAAAAAGCTTGTTCGTATGTTCAACATGCAAATGAACAAAAAGTGAATTAATTAGGTAATATTAGACAGGTACTGCATAATAATATTCGACCGACTGTCTACAAACTTATGCAATAACACCGATGTGGACTTCGATTATGATATTTGTCTAGTAAATGAAAGAAATCCCCTACATCTAATTTGGAAAAGTTCCTCCCGTAGATTTAGGATCCCATCAATAGATTGGCATTGCATATATGATAATACCATCAATACATAGGTATGTACTACGCACGTAATACTAGCTTCCGCCCGAGTGGTGTGTTGATAAAAAGTCTGTGTTAATCCAGGGTGTCACCTATCTATATATACCAAATTTCAACCAAATCGGTCCAGTCGTTTTTGCGTGAAAGAATAACAAACATACATACATCCATACATTCTCACAAACTTTCACATTTATAATAGTAGTAGAAGAATAGTAGGATTAATAGGATAATATCAATATGTACTAAAACACTTCACGTTGGAGGCCTGTAGACGTACTACCTACATATCAAAAAACATGTCAAAGGAATAGGAAATCAGATTAAGTACCTACCTAGAATATATTTTGAAACACTGTTAAATCTATCCTAGTTGAAAGAAAAATATGTTGGTTGGTACCTCTTTGTTATATTTAGCTTTTTACGATCCTCATGTAGTAAATAATATTAATTGCTCTTACAGTTATAATTTTTAATCAACATAGGTAGGTAGGCTACGAATTTTCGGTTATGTCGTCGGAGCTCATAGCTATGTTACAGGCACTGTTGTACTTGCTCTTGATTAAATAATTAGTGGAAAAAGTAACTTGTACAGACAGTAAAAGCGCTAGGTAGTCATATAGGTACCTACTTAGCTCGATGTGCCTCTGGGGCCCGATTCTCCTAAGTTAATAATGTCAAAATCGAATAGAAATCGAGTCGCAATATGATCGCAATAGCCGTTTTAACCATATCGGGCATTCTGCTACTAATAAAAGACCAATCGTATTCGATTGACATTTGATTGGTGTGCGATTGGTCTGCTATTTTGGTGATTTTGGTCTATACGGTAGTTTGCTCTACAATCATATTGCAATCGTAAATCATTTGCAGACAAAATGATTCATTATTGAATGACACAAAAGGATAAAAACGTTTATTTCAAAGAAAAACTAGCGGAATGCCAAATACGCTTCAATCGTAATCGAGTCGGGATTGGATCTCAGTCGAATCGATTCGAACGTGAATCGTATGTCGCTTAAGTAAAATTAAGAGAATCGGGCCCCTGGATGGATGATGACATGAGTCATCAGGCTGGCGCATAGGGTAGGATAATTTCATTAAAGGGGAGAAACACTTGTATGACGGGGATTTTCTGTGCACTCACTCACTATGTTAAGGCGGGACTCCATCGAAATGTTTGCATTATAGTTCACGTCACGAATAGGCAAAATGTACGTATCTGTGAGAGTCGCAATTCATGTGTCACCGGGAAAATTTCGCCTTTATGTATAGCACAAACGTTCGTTCTCTTGCGGAGGACGTTTAAATACCATATTTTGTGTCACACGTAAATAGGACGACAGTAAGTATCCACCGAAACACTATCAAAGATCTGATGAACGAACAAATCAGACCTGACTTGGTCACCTCTGGCCAATCAGAGCTCATTCACTGTGGCTCCTACTATTATTGTGGTTTCTGAAAATGTATTCAGTCATTCAACGATGAATGTATGTAATTCTGAAGGTTGGTTAGCGCGAAAGCTGCCGTTGGTAGGCCGACTCTTTTGACTTCTGGAATAGGATAACATTGGTTTTTGTACAATGCAGCATGCATTGCAGGTGGATTAGGATAGGATATAGGTGGATAGGATTTGTAACAGAGAACAATAATTCTGTCTTTGTAATTGAATGATATCAAACGTAGTTTTATATGTATATAAGGTGTTTTTTTTTACTTGACTCGGGTCTTACTGAGACTGTTCGTAATCGTGAACAGTGTATTTGCGATCAGAAATTGAAAGTAAGCATGTCTCTGGTATGCGACGCGTAATTTGTACGTTTTCAGAGAGGCGATAAAGCATTTTACGTGCGTGTGGTAGGTATTCAAATCAAAATCATTTCAAATCGTTTATTCATTTTTATCAAAGTTCACATTAAACAACATTATTTCTTAAAATCTATTAAATCGAGAAAGCTCCCATTTCTTCTTGCGAGAGATAGATCCTCCTTTCTTCAAGGATTAAGTTTACATATTTTGCATCTGTTACAGCCTTTTTATCGTCCCACTGCTGGGCACAGGCCTCCTCTCACACGGAGAAGGATTAAGCGTTAATCACCACGCTTGCTCAATGCGGGTTGGTGATTTCAGACTTTATAGTCCAGGTTTCCTCAAGATGTTTTCTCTCCTTTATATCAGCCATTGGTGTCTAAGATTTACCTAGAAAGTACATACAAACTTAGAAAAGTTGCATTGGTACTTGCCTGACCTGGAATCGAACCCACACCCTCATACTCGAGAGGTTGGTATATGATATTTTGCATCACAAAAAAATAATTAAGGTCTAACACCTCATGAGGTTCTCGTTAGGCGGCTGGATCAAGGGACTGATTCAGAAGGCAGTACTCCTTGATACGGCGCGTATTGTGAGGAGGTTTCTGTCTCTGGGACCCTAACCACCGGTACCTCGGACCCTGTGTACCCGATATCGGTGGCAACCTATATTTTATATTTTTATATTCAATATTTAAAAATGTAATTTATATGTTTAACAATAAATAAATGTAAATAAAAAATTAAGGTCTACTTAATACATTCGAAGTAATTTGTTGAAAGATAAGCTAAACTGTGTTTATGAAATAATGCACAGCTCCATCTACCTATAACTTTAAATGATAATTTATTGTTCCACTAATGTCATCATTTTTGACATTAATTTTCAAAAAACAATTTAGATGCACCGTTTTAAATTTGGCTAGGAACTACTAAATTTTCCTTTCATCAAGATAGTAATTTTAGTTGGATTTGATGTGGCACGGCAAACTGACAAACACTATTGAAATGTCTATCGAAAAATTACACCCCTTTTTAAATTTGGTGAATTACGGAAAATGCAAGGAAATTCGGAAATTATGAATGTAAATGGTAACTAAATGTTACCACCTCGCTCCTTTGACAACCGTAGAACAAGTGGGTAGATGAAAAAGCGCAAGCGGAGCGAGCGCGAATCTGTTTTAAAGGTGTTTCTTGATTTAATCATAAATTAAAAACATTTTTCAAAATATCGCGATATCAGATTTGTTGCTAAAGCCTCGTTTCCACTAGGCAACATTTGACGCGCGACATGTTGCTCAACATTTTTCGCAACTTGTTGAATGTTGACGCGGAACATTTGTTTAACAACGTTGTCTGTCCACACATTCTCAGTCGTCGACAACATGTCGCCAGAGGAAATTGCACGCGTTGCGCGTTGGACGAAATACGGACATTGTTGTGCGTCACGTCTCCACTCGACAACAATTGATGCTCAACTAACGATGCACTTTAAACAAACAACAAGCCGCGCGTCATATTGCGCGGTAGCTGGCAACGTCGCTGTTGTGCAGCGTTGCCGTAAATGTTGAGATTCACGTGTCGCGCGCCAAATGTTGCCTAGTGGATACGAGGCTTACATGTTACATATGATGAAACCGCGGCAAATCGGCTATTAGGTAGGTACCACATATATGTAGTAATCTGTCACGCATTGCCGATCTATCAAACGGTAGTCAGATGCTAGGTCGTGCCTTCCTAGGCAACCCTCATAAGTATCAACATTTTTGCCCGTTGTCCTTTGCGCAATGCCGTATTCATGCGCAATTTAATAGACCGTCTAGGGAGCGCCTAACGATAACCTTTAGGTTTAGTCGAGGCTCATGGCTACCTATGGCGTTGGCTGAGACTGCTATCGGCACAATGATTGTGGACTCTACATGTCGATAGCAAGATATTTAAATCAAGATCAATCTTCGTTCTTTCCAAATTTCAGGAGCATCTCATCTATCACAGTTGCATCAGGCCTGTTAGTTATAATAGGTTTGAATCAGTGAAGAGATTGATCCCAGTACAATGTGATACTGATAGGTATAGCCTAGGTAGGTAATATTGCAAGAATGGGTTTGGGCACACCTATATAGCAACAGCACAGTACCTCAGATCTACAAGTTTCTATCTACAAATTCATATCAAAGCAAGTTTTACTGATGTTATTATACTGCCCCTCCACATTATTTCTGTGCTACTTGCACTGCTAACTGCTACTAAAATGTGAACAATGATTGAGATGAGACAAGAGCATGAGATTATAAATCAAATTAACTTTAATAAGTTATATATAAATCATTTATTTCACTTAATTCATAAATATTGTTTTACAGAATCAATTATGTCAATTAAACTTTCATGCGATCAGACAGTACCCTCACTATGGAACCAGAACCACCTACATTAAATGCTTTCTCATGCCACAATAACAAATGCCCGCTTGATCCTTCAGTAGGATTCTCAAAACCTTTATAAATATACTTCATCAGAATGTCTACATCATCCAAACACAGGTTTCCCACAGCTTCTTCAATCTGAGTAGACTTTATTGCAAGCAACACTTTCAAAGTCAGTGCCAAGGCATTATCCTGAAAACATATATACAGCAAATTAAATATGATGTACAAAATACATATAAATGATGTTTTAAATGACTCTTTTTCTAGCTTTGATAACTATGCCATTAGAATTTTGATGTATACTATAGCCATAACCATAAAATATATAGAATGGTTATTTACAATTTTTGCAAGTTTTTTTTCGAGATTGCTACTCATGCCCCTGATGCAAT
Organism: Helicoverpa assulta; assembly: GCA_963856015.1. Lineage (NCBI taxonomy): Eukaryota > Metazoa > Arthropoda > Insecta > Lepidoptera > Noctuidae > Helicoverpa > Helicoverpa assulta. The sequence goes on from CAWLCW010000008.1 coordinate 7,236,749, forward strand.
CTTGAAAACACCATTGTATGCATACCACTAACTAGGAACCACTGGCTTAAAGTATTATGAGGTTCTTTTTATTTAATAATTTTGTATTATACATTACTTCTCATACTTACTTTGACTTGTTGATTGGGCGATCCCAATGGTGCATTGTTCAGTACAACTTTCAATGCTTCAGTATATCTGCCTGTATGGTAGAGTTAAGGATTTTAAATAAAATTATGATTATTACTTATAAATAAAAAGGTATGTAAACTATGTAAGTGATTCAAGCATACTACATAGATAATTAATATTTTATGAATTTGGTAGAGCTTGGTTTGTAGAAACAATCTGCTCAGACAATGTTTTGAGGAAAATGATTGTTTTATAGATGCTCGCCGCCGTACTGATAAAATGCGATGATTCATTATATCATTCTAAAGGAAACAAACATGCTACTACTATTAGCATATCAGGCGTTCACTAGTTGTTCGAAAACATTTATAAAATAATGAATGATCTTAATTGACTGTTTTAAAAGGATATTGATTCAGCAGAGCGCAAACTTCTCCTTCATCCGGTCCGGTCGGTACAGACTGTTCAGCTTCCTCTTCTCTAAAGTTATCTTCATTATATTGATCGATATCGATCTTACGGAATGCAGAACTGGAAGTATTTTTCGCCATTTGGTGATTTCAAATTGACTAAAATGAAATTATAAGCCGATTAAAATTTATACACTTCAATGAAATTAACAATACTGAAATCAAATGAAATTACAATGTTATGTCAAATTATGGATGACATTGACATGCATTTGACTTTGATTTGTTTTTTTTTTTTTTTTTTTTAAACTTGGCTAGTCTTCTTCTTGTTTTTGTTTATGGCTCCTTCCTTTGATTTGTTTGAGTTTGACATGAGTTTGACGCACGGGTTTGACGACATTTGTGTACAATAACATAACATAACAAATGTCAATGCATTTGTGTAATGGTTATAGAGCATTTATAGAGATGGTAATTAATGGTCGAATGATGGTCGAGTGCTTGTTGCCTGTGGTTTAGAGATGTCCAAAGAATCATACGTAGTTTATTAGTTGTTTTAAAATAGCACCCATAACAATAGTTTACCATATAGGAGTAAGCGACATGTTCTTGCAAAGCTTGATGCAGATATAAAACTCATTAGCAGTATACATAATTGATTTTTAATTAAAACAGGATTAAATGGCATTGTATCTAACTAATACAACAAAAAAAAACAAACTATAATTTGATTGATTCTTTTCTGTCAGTGTCACCGTACATCACACACATCACCATCACGTCGCACTGCTGTTGCCAAATACCTAGTTGATTTTGGCAATATCCTTAAAATCTTAATCACTATCTTTTCAAATTGATAAATCACATTTTCGTAACCACAATGACAATGGGTGATGAACTCCCTGTTACTTCTTTAGTTTTACCCGTTCTCATACGTCCCGTCTTAACTCAGGTATGTACATTGTATTCATTTCTTTTTGTGCTGTCAAGTCTCGGGAAACGGGGAAATATTGTGTTTTTTAAGTATGTATGTCAGAGTTAGAATAGATAATAAAATAATACCACTGGTAAGACGGACGTGTGTAATAATATCTCATTGATTTGCATTATAGAAAGTAACATTGCAATAACTGTTGGTAGGAAGTGATTGCGACACTATTCAATGATAATTTAATGAGTGTTTTTACGAAATGTTACATGTTATTTTCATTAAATTGGTCATCATCTATTTTCCGGTTGGACAACAATGTTGTTAAGGATTATACCCTATCCATGGACACAAAGGAAAACAGAAATAGACATAGATTGTTTCTAATTGGTCAGCTATAACTGTCAATGCAGTGTTCAAATCATAGGTATAGATGTAAAAGATTATTATATTTTTTTAATAAAAGCTTGCTTACCTACTTTATTCATTAAGTCTTGGTTACCTAGTGGTTAAAGAACCAACCTCAAGTATGAGTATGTGGGTTTGATTCCAGGTGGGGCAACTTTCTAAGTGTATCTTGGACTCCAATGATTGTGTTTCAGATGGCATGTTAAACTGTAGGTCCTGGCTGTCATTTAACATCCTTGGCAGTCGTTATTCTTAGTCAGAAGTCAGTAAGTCTGACACCAGTCTTACCAAGGGGTATTGAGTTTCCCGGGTAACTGGGTTGAGGAGGTCAAATAAATAGGCAGTCACTCCTTGTAAAACACTGGTGCTCGGTTGTAAGCCAACCTCAACATGGTTATGAAAAGGCTCGGCAGATGATGATTGTTCATTAAATTAAATATAGCCTTGTCTGAACCACACATGTACCATGAACAGACTAAAATGTGCACATACTCTAGGTAGCACACTGCATTGACAGTTATTGCTGAGCAAATTACAACCTATGAGTGTCCATGCTTCCCACTAACTTGTCTCTGTGGAAAGGGTATAGTTATGTTATCCAATATGATGAATGCACAAGATTAAAGTAACTTTTACCTATTTATGGACACACTCAGAGACATTTAATGGTTACTTAAGCTGTTCCTCAGTGCAGAATTTCTATGAGAATCTGTCACTAAGGAGTGATTTAAGTAATCATTAAATGTCTCTGAGTATGGGGGTTAGAGTCATCATTTTAACATATCAACAACATTTTCAGTTAGAGAAATATGACCTGGGAGCTTCTCAAACGCTTCGTGCAGCTCTGACGAAGGCAGAAGCTGCAGTTCCAGGCCTTAACTATGATTTGGTGGCAGGTATCATGAGAAGAGCTGATATACCTGTTAACATGAATGAGAGCTTGCTGCGGCTGCAAGGAACACTCACTGAGGCTGAATGTTAGTACTTTATTTAGACTGCTTGAAGTTCCAAGTAAAATGGAATTTCTCTTATTACACATTATTAAGAAAAAGTCATGATATACAGTTTTTCTTAGAATGAGTATTTTTATTATTATCTGTAGTGTTTGTATTTACATGAAATGTACTATTCAAGGTGCAGATTTGAGACTGAACAGAACTGAAGAAGCATTCCAAGAATTAAACAAAAAGTCAACAGCTTTAAAGAAAATTCTGAGTCGCATTCCAGATGAGATAACAGATAGAAAGACCTTTTTGGAAACTATTAAGTAAGTGTGTGAAGTTTTTTGTCTTATTGTGTGTGGAATGTATTTTAGGTATAATTTTTTTTCTCTAGTTGCTATCAGAGCAGCTTTCTTTTAGATTCATTAAGAAATGGAAAATCTATCTATCAAAGGGTATTGATTTGCAAGTCCTTGCTCAGTGAAATTATACAGTAGGTAAAACATGCATGCATATGCTTCATTTTTACCTAATATGAAAATCACAATAACCTCTTAGATATTGCAAAGTTATTACAAAGTAAAATGAGCAATGATTTTGTATCTAACCTAGACAGCTAAGGTTACAGACAGTTTCCTTACTTTACATCAACTTAACAGAAAATGTTTAAAAATAATTCACAAAATATGTCCCACTGGATACTGCCCCTGTTGAAAAAAAACATTGCTAATCACTAAAACTGTCTCCTGATAGAGGAATGGCCATTCTCATTTAAGTAAGAAAAAATTGTCCTGTCAATTTAATAATTGAAACCATTCAACTGCTTACAGGGAAATTGCTTCAGCAATTAAGAAGCTACTGGATGCAGTGAATGAAGTATCTACTTACACACCAGGAACAGGGAAGCAGGTTCTAGAACAAAGGAAGCGTGAGTTTGTGAAATACTCCAAGAGATTCTCTAACACGTTGAAGGAATACTTCAAGGAAGGACAGTAAGTTCTCTTTATTAAATGATTAACTATCAGCACGTTTTTTTAAAGCCTGATTCCTAAACAAGAACAAATGACTATAGAATTATTTAGTGAGACATCCAAACAATTCCATTGATAAACTTATGTTTAATTGGCTTCTTGTTTATTCAATATCTTATTGCTTGTGTGGGTAAGGCATTATACTTATATGTTTACAGGGCCAATGCAGTGTTCGTGAGTGCTTTGTACCTGATACACCAAACTAATCAAATCCTATACACGGTTAAAAGTAAGTCTGAGTAACGCGCATTTGAGACAGTATTAAAATTTTAACCAATTGTATTATGTATCACTGTCTTAAAATATAAATGCATCTGTTACTGTTTTGTTGTTAAATAAGTTGGGCACGCTAATATATATTTTTGTTAATATATTTTGGTAGAAAGGAGGAGTTAATCATATAAAGAAAATTATGTAAATAATATAGCTATTCTGAATACCTATGATTGTATAATTAATAAAAATATTTAGAACATGATTTGGTGAGATATTTGATAAGTATTCTGTATCATTGATTTATTGTGAAGTACATTAAAGTAGCAATCTGTTTTTTAAATTGTCTGTTGTAATCATACGTAAATAAATCAAAATCTGTAGTTTAGAGTACCCAGGCGTTTGAATTGAAATGACTGGCCATCTAGCTATTTTACTATACTTTCAATATTTCTTGTACAGTATATTGTTTGCGTTGTAATAGTTATAACTTTCTAAATTTATTTAGCACTACTTAAATCTTTTTTGTTTTAAAGAAAACATAAAATTAATTTAAAAATCTGTAGAGGTATGTTTTGGAATTCTAATTTAGAAAACTCCCTTGATGAATCATATGCTGTTAAAACTCGGTAATTTTACCATTTCCTACGTAATAATTGGTTTAACACCTGATATATATTTTTTTTTTTTTTTTTTTGTCAGGGGGAAAATCCTCATGGACTACCCTCCACCTGGGGTCGGTGGAGGGGGTGTGCCGGACTCTTACCGGCTAAAAACCCACCCAGTGTTGCCACCAATTACCTTGTGTCGAGGGCACGGGTATCGCCGAAGCATTCTTCCGCACCCCCGACAGGTATTGGCCCGCCAGATGTTTGAAGGCGGGCCCCGTCACCGTAAGTGGCCATCAGCCAACGGCCACAGTGAACTCAACTAGGAGAGGCGCGCGCAACACTACGCCACCGTCTCGAGGCCTGTTTCTGTTCGGACGACAGACGCCCCTAGTCTGTCGCCCGCAGGCCGCGCCCTATGGTGGCCGGAGATCGGCCACCCTGCGACGCCCACTACGTCTACTGCGGGCGGGGAGAGTGGTACTAGTTTTCCTCTCCCTTTCCGCCGTCTCCTTTGCGACCATCACATCCTCGCAAAAGGAGGCGACGGCGTTCCACCCTTCTTCGCTGCCGACCATGCAGGACACGACAGCCGGCAGCGAAAGACTTCCCCCAGCATCAACTGCTGCCGCTAGGTCGCGGCGCTGCGTTGCCCATGCTGGGCACTCTACCAACGTGTGCAGCGAGGAGTCCTCACTGCAGATGCCACAGTGGTGGCATTCGGGCGTGGGCTCCCGGCCTATGCGACACAGGAACTTTCCGAAACACCCGTGTCCGGTAAGAACCTGCGTCAGCCGGAAGCTGAGGGCGCCGTGGCGTCTCTCCAGCCACTCCTTTAGGATGGGCCTTACCGCTGCGATAGTGGCGTGCCCTGCCGTGGGTTGCGCAAGTCGCTGCTCCCATTCCGCAATTACCTCTTGCCGGAGCTCTGCCCTGCGCGCCTCAACTTGCCGAGGCGCTAGGCGCTCACCCCGCCCCACCGCTTCCTCGCGCCATGTGTAGAGTGACGCGAGGGCTTTCCCGTCCAGGTCCCATGGTGGGGATCCGGCTAGGAGGCAAGCCGCTTCGAAGGAGATCGTGCGGTATCCCCTTATGGCTCTGATGGCCATCGCTCGCTGAGGTCTTCGTAGCACTGCAAGGTTGCGGGCCGTCAGGGTGTTCGCCCACACTGGCGCGGCGTATAGCGCCATCGCCCGCACGACCCCCATATAGAGCCTCCGGCAGGAGGAGTTGGGCCCCCTTAGGTTGGGCAGCAAGCGTGAGAGCGCTGAAGCCGCGGCCAACAACCGAGGAGCGAGCCGCTGGAAGTGCGCCCCGAAGTCCCATCGGCTGTCGAGAACGAGTCCGAGGTATTTCATCGTCGACTCTACAGTGATGGTGACCCCTCCAACCACGATGCTGGACCCCGGAGGTGGCTTCTTCCTCGGCCCATGGAAGCAGAGGGCCTCAGACTTGTGCAAGGCCACCTCGAGGCCAAGACGCCGGATCCTACCCACGACCTGCGCGACACTGGCAGTGGCCCGAATGGCCGCCTGTCGGTACGTCTTCCCACGTGCTGTTATTAGCGTGTCGTCCGCGTAGCATGTCACGCTGACGCCGTGGAGAAGCGCACCGCGCAGGACCCAATCGTAACCAATGTTCCACAGGAGAGGGCCAAGAACCGACCCCTGAGGAACACCGCACGTCATCTCTCGCCGCCCCCAACCTTCTCGACCTGGGTATATGACAGCTCTATGGTATATGACAGCTCTATGGTATATGACAGCTCTATACACCTGATATTGACCCAACTGATTGTGACTGTTTGTGACGACTGATATACAAGGTGTTGATTTGCATTTGTGCCATACTTCAGGAGGAGGACATAAAATACGTAAATAATCGATTGGAATTACAGTTGACGGGAAATAGCTAATATGCACTGCTTTTTTTGTCATTGTAATGTCATAGTATTTCAGAAGTAGGTAATCCAATTTTATGAATGAAATTTATGAATAATCGTTGCGTATGCTTTGGGTTTGCGTTTGTGTGAGGGCGCAGCACGGTTTTAAGGCCAGTAACACACGCGCCAAGTTTAAATACGGCTAGATGACATTGACGGATTTCCGAAAAAAAATTAAAATCAAAAAATTTTGTACCAATTTTTTTGTTGATTTGGGTTGAGAATCATTAGTATAATTACGTCCTTGACTATGGCACGGATGCAAATCAACAGCTTGTATGTACCTAAATAGTTATTTGTGTTACAAGTGAGCAAAGTTGTTGTTTGCTGCGAGTGCAGCTTCTGCGTCTGGACGCTGTTCTGGAACAACTGAAGGACTTTATTTGATTCAACAGTAGCGTGACTTTTTCATCATAATTTTTATTATGCCAATTTGCCTGGTACTGGTCAAGAAATTTTTAGTGGTGGTTCTTACTAGATTCCAGGTTCTGAACAACAAAGTTTTGCTGGTGAGGGTGGGAGTGGTTATAATAAACAATAGTTATTTGTTATACAAGAGTGCAAAGTTGCTTTTTAACCGCGGGCTCAATTTTCAAAAGAGCACAAGGTGAAAAAATCTTTGCACTCGAGTGCAACACGTAACTTTTCATCCCACCTCATCGAGGAAATTTCTAAACTAAAAAAAAAAAGAAAATGGCACGCACGTCACATATGGCAAATTTAAAAGATGAAATCGACCTCAAAACAATAAAAAATAATAATTTCATCGAGGAAATTACTTAATGCAAAAAAAAAACAAAATGGCGCGCACATATGAGTATCAAATTAAAAAGAAGTACCTATTAAAGTTCATTTATTTGAAAATTCAGTTCAAAATTGAAACGAGATTAAAAATCTATGTAAAACAATACAAAAAATTACTTAATTGAATAATTATTCTATGCAGTATTTTATTTGTTTAATATGTATTTGTTTGAAAAGTCTTATCAAGATTGTCACAAATGGAGTATTGCACACGATGTTCTAAATTCAAATCACTTTGCCGCTCTAGAGCAGCGGTTCCCGAATTCTTTTGGCTTCGGAACCCTTTTCGTCTCACCATTTTTCGGCGGAACCTTAGCTTAAGAAGTAAACTAAAGACGTAAATACACTTAGGTACGGCTCGTGGCGCGTGATAGCGCACCAAATAGTTATATGGTAAGAGACATATTCATTATACTCGGGCGTAGCATGGCCGCACGGGCCAGAAAACAATTTGCCGCCCTTGACTTTGTGTATTATGTGAATAGTTTTCAGTTTGAAGACTGACAAAGTAAACGCAAAAAGAAATAGATTGGGTTTGTACAGGTGCGAGCGCGATTTTTTTTAACTAAAAGAAGAAGTTCCAAGCACCCTGTGGTAGCCGGTATCGCGAGCGAAGCGAGCGCGAATTTTTTTTAGTTTAAGTACCTACACAAAATAAACAAAACCATTGTAAATTAATAAGGTCTCAAAAAGTACAATATCCACACAAAAAGGAAATGCAAATGAATGAGTAGCTAGCGAAGAAAGCGCTATTGCTTTTTCTGAACCAGAGGAATAAAAAATAAACATCAAAGGAAGCCTCGACGGAAGAGCGCGAAAATTTTTAGGTGTTGGATACTTGAACAATTAAACGAACATAAAAGCATCACACGCAACATGGATTCGCGAGCGAAGCGAGCGCGAAATTTTCGGATTCGCGGAGGTGCAAAAATTGGAAATAATGTCACACTTTGATTCATGGTAAAAATAGCCACTAGAAATACTCGTATGCCGTGTCATTTCACGTCCTGTCAAATGTATGAAAACGTATAATCCTGGCCATGAAATAAGCCCAAAAAATGCGGTGATTTTTGGCCGACTCGCTACCTACTTTTGCCGATGGCCGAAGACCTGGAGGTATTAAGTTAATCTACAATTTGTAAAAAACGGAATTAAATTATCTGCTGCCGTGGCCTTCCCCCGCCACTTGTCGCGAACTCGTACTTACACTCCCGAGTGGTACCCACCTACATGGTGCCTAAATGGAATTTCGGAATGCAATATTTAAAACAATTTAATTGAAAATTAATAATAATTTAATATTGTCAAAAGTGAAACGATTTACCATATGGAAATCTTGAATTTTCCACGGAACCCCTGAGGGCCTGTCACGGAACCTCAGGGTTCCGCGGAACCCCATTTGGGAACAGCTGCTCTAGAGGATAAAAACGGCTTTTGCGCTCAGATATCAAAGGGTAAAACTACTCTTTCCGAGATGGTGGGATGAAAAAGTATTTTATTTATTTAATTAACTTAAAGATACAGTCGCATTGTTAAATATATCGGTGCTTGCATATCATCTATCTCGAAATAGACCTTAACTTGTTGGAAGATACCAATGTTTATTTTTTTTTAACTACATAATATCTTACACAGAAATTTTTCCCACTTTTAAATTATAGCCACTTATATGAAAACAGTTTCATGTTTATGATCCCGGTTCGATTCCATTCTTCTAAGCGCTTGGTCGGTTGTAAAGCATAGTTGGATCCACGTTGGTAGATTTGTCTGTATGGTTATTCCGTAAGTCATTTCATTATATGTGTCAGTTCGCGGTAAAAGGTACCTTATGGACTTTGGCGCTTAAGTCATTTGGAGACAAATTCTACAATCTTGCTTAGACTAAAAAAACATAATGTCGTAAGTGCCAACACCCATAAGGTACCTTTTACCGCGAACTGACACATATACGTAGGTTACTATAATCTGTGGTTAACTTTGTCTCACTGGTGAGTAAAAATCGATTTTTCTCACTGTCTTTAAACACAAAAACATGTTTGAGTTATTGAAGGGAAAAACCTATTTATTACTATAGGACTGGTATTATTTTTATAAATAAGCAAAAAAATATTAAAGTATTACATACCTAAGTAAGGAGTCCAATTGTTTAAAAACCATTAACCATTATTATGATGGGATTGTTATGGTAACAATCGTCTATTCTTTTAAGATATACCTAATAACAATAAAGTTATAGTAAACAATGTTTGTGATTATTTTCCTTTTTAGTTAGGTAGCAGCAATTGCATTCCTTGTATTTTCTTGTATGGATGTATCTCTATTATTCAGAACATACCACCATATCCAAACCTAGTTCGTTGATTTATCTAACCCTGTATGGGTTAGGTTAGTGGGGGTTTTTTATATTAGGTACTATTGGTGTATGTTTCGTTGTTGCAATTTATTTGCTCTCCGTCAATGGTTGGTTGTTTTTAATGGAAGCGTAGTGTTCTTTCTTGCGGGCTGTTCGTATTTCTTTCTCGGATCTCGCATAGATCCGGGACCTCGTAGCCTTAATCATTGCAATTACAGGGGCCTGATTCTCCTAAGTAAATAATGTCAAAATTGAATAGAAATTGAATCGCAATAGCAGTTGTAACCATATCGGGCTTTCTGCTACTAATATAAGACCAATCTTATTCCAACGACATTCGATTAGTTTGTAATTTTATTGCAATTGTAAATAATTTGCAGACAAAATGATTCATTATTTAATGCCAGAAAATGATAAAAACGTTTATTTCAAAGAAAAAATAGCGGAATGCCACATACGCTTCAATCGTAATCGAGTCGTGATTGGATCTATCGGATGTGAATGGTATGTCGCCTAAGTAAAATTAGAAGAATCGTGCCCCAGTACAAAAACGATCTTAATAACTGAATTATTGCAAGAGTACTTTGGCTAGTAGCAAGTTACAACATGCAAGCTTGTATAACGTCGTTTGGTGATTAACTATCACTGTAAAAAGCTACAAACTAAATTTCTCAAGCCTACGAACCTCTTTCCTCTGAAACAGATTAAAGTAGTCGAAATCTATATCCAGTATTCATTTAGTACCTTCCCTGAAATACTTCTACTGACCTATTAAGTGTCTATTAAGGAAATTCGCCAGATTTTTTATCATAATTGAATAAACCTATCTGTGCATAAACCTCAACTTAGGCTCCACTCACAGTCGGGGTGTCGAAGCAACGCGATAACTCATGTTCTTCTAAGTATAACGCTCAAATGGCAAATACTTTACATATTTAAATCTATATTGAATTCTTTGTGTCATATAGGTACGTAACAAGAGCCTGGCCAGCTCTTTAGTGACACTCCCGTAGTCCACGCGGGGAGCGGGAACTTTTTCGGTTTTGAAGCACACCACGGGGATGAAACTAAACACTATATAGGACACCCGTCAATACCAAAAACATCACTGGTCGCTGATAGCCTAGAGTTCATAGAAATTTACCCATTCCTTTAAATGACCTGACTGATTTTATGAAGTGAAAGATTTTATGAAGAGCCTGATAAGCAGATGAAAGTCACGCGCAACATTATCTTTAAAATGTGGACTACTGTGTGGCTATAAGGTAGTAGGCAGGTTGTGCCCAAATTTTGACCATACGCACAGGTCTATCAAAATAGTTTTAGGTATGGTGAGTGTCCGTGGGAACAAAGTCACATTTTTGGCAGTCGAAGTAGTTGGTGACTGGTGTCGGTGGTAAAATGATTTCGTGACCGCGTTTAATGGGTCATGATGCCTGCGTTGCGATTCGTCTCGTCGTGCGGTCGCGGACAATGGCTGGTCGTGCCTCCTGCCCTCGACGCCCCTCCGCTCCGCCTGCCCGTGACACTTGACACAGGAACCCGCACTCCACGACCTCCAAATATTTCCGCGTACACCTTTTTTATCTCAGAAACGTGGACTGCCTACCTACGCATCAATTTACTGACCCAAGGTAAAAACGACATCATCGACTTTAAAATTAGGAATGAAAAAGTATCGACTATGTGATTGTCCGATTAAAATGACTTAGTATATCAAGAACTAGTTTTTATCCCACGGTTTCACCCGCGTCCCGTGTGAACTCCCGCTCGTACCCGGTAAAATATTTACAGCCTATGTTACTCAGGGATAGCGCTGAAACCCGGAAAAACATTAAAAAAACCCGGACATTTGGCGTAAGTCGCAATTTCCCGTACGTGTCCGAAACTTTTTAAAACAAAACAAGACCTCATATTTAATCCATTTACTTTTTTTTTTTAATTAGCCTACACTGTCCCACTGCTGGGCAAAGGCCTCCCCCATAGCCTTCCATTTTTCTCTGTCCATCGCTGTTTGTGGCCAGTCCGAGAGGAAGCTGTCCAAGTTTTCTCTCCAGCGTTTTCTTGGTCTCCCTCTCGGTCGCCTTCCATCCTCAGGGATCCAGTTTGTGGTGATGTTGGCCCACTTGTCCGGCTGCATTCGACAGATGTGACCCGCCCAATCCCATTTCAACTTTGCAGACTTATTGCCCACATCGACTATGCCCGTCTTGGACCGGATAATGGTGTTGCGTATCCGGTCACTAAGCCGTATGCTGAGCAGGCTACGCTCCATGCTCCTTTGGCATACTTTTAGACTGGACTTCTGAGTTTCGGTCAAAGACCAAGTCTGAGCGCCGTAGGTTAGGATGGGCAGAATACACGTGTCGACTAGTTTCCGCTTCAGACATAAAGGGAGTTCTCCCTTCATGAGCGACTTCATGGACCAGCTGTAGCTCTTCCAGGCGTTTTCGATCCGTCGATCGATTTCCTTGTCTTGCCTGTTTTCGAAGGACACTAACTGGCCCAAGTAGATGTATTCGTCGACATGTTGTATCTCTTGCCCATCTATCTCGACCCTACGTTTCGCGCTATTAGTCGTTACTTTAGTCTTTGACCGATTCATCACCAGCCCGACTATTACTATTACCATACTTAAAATCAATGAGGTGCTTCCTTACATGAAAAGTGTCCGGGTTTTCACCGGACACTTCTCGAAACCCCGCCCGGACGGCCCACGGACGGCATTCAAACCAGGAAAAATCCGGGAAACCCGGACGGATGGCAGCCCTACTCAGGGATAATGTAATTACCTTCATTTACTATTTACTACTACTGTATCGAAGAAACAACAGTGAAATAATTTTTGAAATCGATTCAGTTGTTTTGGAGCCTGTGTAGACTACAAAAAACGCAAAAAAACCGAATAGGTAGTACATATAAGTACCTATAGATGTGTTCCTAGCAGCATCCTCATTTTTTTTTAGGGTTCCGTAGCCAAAATGGCAAAAACGGAACCCTTATAGTTTCGTCATGTCCGTCTGTCCGTCTGTCCGTCTGTCCGTCTGTCACAGCCGATTTACTCGGAAACTATAAGTACTACAGTGATGAAATTTGATGGGAATATGTGTTGTATGAACCGCTACAAAAATATGACACTAAATAGTAAAAAAAAGAATTGGGGGTGGGGCCCCCCATACATGTAACTGAGGGATGAAATTTTTTTTTTCGATGTACATACCCGTGTGGGGTATCAATGGAAAGGTCTTTTAAAATGATATAAAGTTTTCTAAAAAACATTTTTCTTAAAGTGAACGGTTTTTGAGATATCAGCTCTCAAAGTCGTAAAAAGTATGTCCCCCCCCCTCTATTTTTATAACTACGGGGTATAAAATTCTAAAAAAAATAGAGGTGATGCATGCTAATTAACTCTTTCAACGATTTTTGGTTTGATCAAAGTATCTCTTATAGTTTTTGAGATAGGTTGATTTAACTGTAATTTTGGTTATGTTATTACGGAACCCTTTGTGCGCGAGCCCGACTCGCACTTGGCCGGTTTTTTTGTTAGTATTTTTGTATTCCAACCGGCGCGATCGGTACTTAGGCATCTACCTTAGCTGTCAGACAGCGACAACAACAATAAGTAAGTACATCATCATCATCACGGTTCATACACCCTGGTGATAGGGCAGCGAAGCCTTAGAACATTTCGAAGTACCCAAAACTCAATACTTATTTTTCATTTCTTGCCACCACTAAACAGAACTTTCATTTCGTATCAAATAAGAATGTTAGGTAGTAGGTAAGTACTTCTTATGACTCCGAATCTTAACAATGAGTCAATCACACGGATCAGTTAAAATATTCATAGCTTTAAACCGGAGGCGTAATCGATTTTAACTTCGACGCTCTCAGTCCTGCGCCGGCGCCGCACTCACCAGATGAAAGTGTCTGATATGACGCCATTTAATATACTTGATCATGATTCATAGTGTCACGTTACCCTCATAAGGTACTTATTCTCCAGCCAAATATAATTGATTTGAAGAGTAATAATGATAAACCCGCTTTACCCTTTGTTACGTCGTTTCAGTCGTGGTGGCCTAGTGGGTAAAGAACCAACCTCTCGATTAATGTACTTTCTAGGTAAATCTTGGACACCAATGGCTGATAAAAAGGTGAAGGAAAACATCTTGAGGAAACCTGGACTATAAAGTCTGAAATCACCAACCCGCATTGAGCAAGCGTGGTGATTAACGCTTAATCCTTCTCCGTGTGAGAGGAGGCCTGTGCCCAGCAGTGGGACGATAAAAAGGCTGTAACAACAACAACGTCGTTTCAGTACAAATATCAGATTAACGGCTTTTTAATAAAAAAAAAAATTGCATTAATATTATGTTATTCTTTGTACTTAGGAGGATATCATCAGTACTTAGATACCTGTCGATAAAAAAAAACACCCAGATAAAATTATAAAATTATATAACTATGTATATCTCTTTGCCTAAATAAAAACAATATTTCTTGGCTTCCGGGTTAAACCGACAATATTTTTACACCTACTTTCATATTAATAGAAGGCCACTTTATTTTCTTTGTTGATTTATGGTATAAAAATAATCAATCCAAAGAAATAATGCTAGCTGGAAGGATTGTGATGGGGTGGTTAAGTGACCGTGTATACTTGAGATGAGACGTTATGGGTCCGAAAGCACGTCAAGGTTTTGGTCTTGGCAGAGGATTTTAAAAAACAGAAGTGAGAAAGTCTGATTACCAGTTTTATTTGGTTCTAGAAGTAAACAATGTATTCAGTTAGATTAGAAGCCCACCCCAACATAATTTGGAAAATACTAGGCAGATTAATTTGTGATTAAATAAATGTCCTCTAGAAACATGAAATGTAGCACCACATACTACATCATTCTATTAGAATATTGGCATGTTAAAGGTAAAAGAGATCATAAAAATCACATTTGATATAAATGTAGATACGCGATATAAAATGTAAAGTGGAACGATGGATTGATCCTGTGTGTTACCATTTATTTCCACTTACATATTAGCATCACAGACTTCAAAAAAAGCTGTTTGTCGATGCAACACATTTTGAATGTATGCTTCAGGAGCATCCCGTAATTGTTGCACATCAATCTCCGTTCGTAGTTGCAAAAACAAAACATTTATTACTGAACATTATTATGATTCGGTAACCGAAACTGTTATCGTGATTTATACTGACCATTCAAATTGGTACATTATACAGATCGAAATGCATGAAAGTTCAACGACGAGTCGACTGTTTAATTCAGGACGGATGACGCTAATGTGCACGGACTACATGAGTTTTGTACGCATCTGAATATTTTCTTTTTAAACCTACCTGTTTTCAGATTTTATTGGACTGAAATTATAAGAAACAAGTGTGTCTTACTGTATTCTAAAATGTTAAAGATGCAACACGAACGCAAGTATAACCCTGTTCAATATTAAATATTGAACCTGAATAATGAAACTCAAAATTATTCATCACAATATTTTCCAGTGAATACCTACGCATGTACAAGTGAGAGCGTGTTTTGGGAATCATAGATGCATCTTCATCATTTAAAAAACGGTTGTTGACTGTATACCAGACGTGCGCATGCATAATTTATGTGTCCATGTCTAGATTTCCCGTTTAATGAATAGAAATCTAGGAAGATATTGATAGACATCAGTAGGTAAAACATAAATTTCCTTAAATGTTTTCAGTAGTTGATAAATTTCCATGTTTCAGTAGACAGATGTGTCGATGAAAAGTTTGGCGGTATAGCAACCGGACTATAAATTGACGTTTAATGTTATGCCTGATACAATATTAATGGAGCATCTGCTGGGTGGCGAGGATGGCGGGCAGGCGTCGAGGCGCGGGCCGGCGTCGCATATGCAATGGCGTCTCATGTCATCGCCAGCCGACCCATGAATATACGATACACGCTCACCAATGTGCTGTTTTGTCGGGTCAAGTGTCCGATTGTTGTGTCACAATTTTTAACTAACATTTATCTACACGAAGTAGGTAAGTACTTATTATTTTCACTTTTTACCAACTTTGTGAATTAGCCATAGTTGAGGTTACACCACACACTTTTGAATTATATTCAAAAAGATTTTTTTGAATCCTAAGACGATTAATATCACGCAGAGTTTTTTTTTACTGAAACCAAGTTACAATATCTGAGTTATCCGTAGTATCAACGTGCGTTGGTTCCGACTGTTAACGTAACTCTTTGGTGCTGTTTATGAACGTATTGAGTATTTTTAAACCCCCGACGGAAAAATATAGAAAGAAGTATTATTACACGTTTGACTTGTCTGCCTGTGACTTGGTAGCTCCCGATCGGATGAAGCTTTCAATTTATTTTTCTTTTGTATTGAAGGCGACTTTGTGTGGGTGTAGGCGTATAGAAATCTTTGGAGAAAATTAATTCAGCCCTTTAACAGTAGTGCGGGTGAGAGTGCGGAAGAAAGACCGAATGTCTGCAAACAAAGGTACTTGAGTGGGGACTGTACCTAATGTATCATAATAATGCATCATGTATAATGACTGTAATCTATGTACAAATTAATATGTTCAATGAAAATGTAATATGTATGTTCATAGCTAATATGAAATAATGTTCGCGCTCCTAATAAAATTTTGTTATTATGGTCCTCCAATGCGACGTATTATCTTTTACTTTTTAAAGGAAACTTAGTTCCTAATGTTGTTCTATATGAGTTTCAATTTTCCTTTTATTACACGAAAATAGGTACTTTTAAGATTATAAATATAGACAAAACCCATGTGATATTCAATTGAAAAATTAATAAACATAAGATAATCAAGCGGTTAGGTACCTAATACATTAGTGTTGATTTTTTTTTTATATTAGTAGGTATATTTTACACTGTAACCTACTTACATGGCCACCTCTTGTGCCATAGAAGTATTGAAAAGGTAATCCGCTTTGAAATAGTTATCACTTTTCTATAATCTTAAGTACCAAAACAGATCCACTGCTGTTTTGTTTATACCGATATATGATATACTCTCCATATACTCTACTCTACTTAAAACTCTGCAGAGTATCATCGATCGACAAAATTAAATAATTGTTTACAATGCATAGACACTATGGAGCAAGCACTCGACATAATTGTGCAACATTGATGGGCATTATTATTCCCACAGCGGGTTTATTCCCACAGGTCTGTAGGGGTCACAGAGAGGCAACAGTGTGAGTGACAGTGGCTGCGTCGGGTGTCGGGCGGCGGCCGCGGCCGGCATCTGCTCCCTGTCGTGGGAGTGCATGCGGAAACCGATCGCACCACCGCGCCAACAATAACACACAAATCAACGAGCCGACCGTGCCGGCTCACCCCTCTGGAAGCTGTGGGAACCACGCAATTAATAATATCATTCGCAAATCCCCATCTAAATCTAAACAAACCATTCTCAAGTGCGATGTGTAGGGTGGGATAATGGGTAAACTTTGCTATACAATACTGGTACACTGACCGGAAGTAGCTTTATTTGGTGCTTTATCGAACAATGTACGTGTATTTGGATTGCTCAACGAAATAGTTTTTCTATAAAATGAATATTTTCATTGTATCTTTCAGTGCTCTACAAAAACAGATTTTTCGCGAAAGGACAATGCCAGGGTCTGGGCTCAAAGTTTGCCCAGCAGTGGGAGTAGTTCCAGCTGGTTCCATAGTCCACTCTGAACACGAAATCCAAATATTTTTGAAATCGGTCCCAGAGGTCCCGAAAAAAACCCGGTTCAAATGTTCTCCATAGATAGTCTCTTAACAAAGCCTGAGCCATTTGCCCAGTAGTGAAAGTGGTCGAAATAGGTTCTTTACTGCACTGTTAACACGAAATCCAAATATTTTGGAAATCGGTAGCAGAGGTCCCGAGAAAAACCAGTTCTAATGTTAATCTTGAACAGTCACTTTATTAAGCCCAAGCCATTTGCCCAGTAGTGGGAATGGTTAGAATAGGTTCTTTACTTCACTGTTATCACGAAATCCAAATATTTTGGAAATCGGTCGCAGAGGTCCCGAGAAAAACCGGTTCTAATGTTAATCTTGAACAGTCACTTTATAAAGCCCAAGCCATTTGCCCAGTAGTGGGAATGGTTAGAATAGGTTCTTTACTTCACTGTTAACACGAAATCCAAATATTTTGGAAATCGGTCCCAGAGGTCCCGAGAAAAACCGGTTCTAATGTTAATCTTGAACAGTCACTTTATTAAGCCCAAGCCATTTGCCCAGTAGTGGGAATGGTTAGAATAGGTTCTTTACTTCACTGTTATCACGAAATCCAAATATTTTGGAAATCGGTCGCAGAGGTCCCGAGAAAAACCGGTTCTAATGTTAGCCAGCCATTGTTAGCTAGCCATTTTAAGCAGCCACAAACCAAACAACCTCTTTTCTTGAAATAACATTCAGATAGTTAGTGGTTTCACTGATAATAGGATAAAAATACAGGAATAGACGTTTAAAGGAAATTGTTGTTTCTCTTGCTTTTTAGTCTCTATCTACCACAATCAGTCCTAAGTTCGTGTAGCGTCATGCAATTAATATCCGTAATGGCAATGGAAAAATCTTATCAAGACGAATAAAATAAGCTCGAACACGAGGTAGTAAATAGATACCGTTGAGGAGTTCCCTCGTCTCACTGTCGCCTCCATCGTCAGGTCAGGTTTTAACCTCCACTGTTTTGTGGTGTCGGAGACATATACCCGAATGACAAGTTTTTATTAGATATGTGCTTACAATTTCCGAGAGTTCCCTAATGTTTTAAAGTTTCTATCACCAGACCCTGGACTGAATAACAAAGGAACCATTTGGAAAGTAAATCCTTTCAAACAATAAAATGATTGTTTAAATCGGTTGGTAAACGACGGAGTTATGCAGGTACAAACGTAAAAAGAATACAAGCTAACTGAGAAACTCCTCCATTTTTTGAAGTCGGTAAAAAAAATTCTCGTTCAATACCTCGTATTTGTCGATTAATATTATAATGCATTTCAATTAAGATAATAAAAGTGGAATAGTTAAGAGTTCGTAAGCATATTTTTCGTAATATTGAATAAGAGTCAAACCAGTTTTTCTCAGGACTCCTGGGATAGATTTCGAAATATTTCGGTCTGGGACCTATTATAAGCCTATGGAACATAATACACTATGCAGTTACCTTGGACAACTCTTGAGCTCAACTTCCATACAAAGGATAGCATTGTCCTTTAACGTTTTTGGTTTTTCGGGTCAGTATTATTATTATGTATTGTAAAATAAAACACTAATCAGGATACGTTATATTCAATCTTTCGACCAAGAAAGTTATAAGAAACTAGCTTTCCGCCCGCGGTTTCACCCGCGTCCCAAGATGACTGCTGCCCGTAGCCGGATGGTGACATAACTATCCTAAGTCCTTCTTCCGGGTCTAAGTTATCTCTCCGGTTAAACACTTAAATGGTTCAGCCATTCTTGAGTTATAAAATGTGTAACTAACACGACTTTCTTTTTTATATATTGATAAAGATGACCCTTCATTTTTTTTCTATTTAAAGTGGGTAAATATAATATATATTCATAACCACCCAGGCAACACCTACGTGTTGTGGGTTTATTTATAATCACACATCATAACGTGAGTATATTATGCTAAAACGTTATGTTTGTAAGTACTTAGTTAGAGAGCACTGTTCCTTACAGATAATAAGAACGTATAAAGGCGGGTCTACGCTAGACGAACCGAGCTCGAGTGAAGCACAAGCGGAGCCGTTCTCGGCTCGTCGTTCGCGGTGTCAAGTGTGGACGTACAACGAACCTACAACGATCACTGTTCTCGAACGTAATTTTCTGCAGTGAGTTCGAGGTTCTTGGCGAATATGGACGATATTAATAATATTGCAGTAGCCGCTGCTGTTGCAGCGATTATTATAGCGGTGGTCGCGAAGCAAATCCCTTTGTGTTCGTCAAAAACCGACAACAGGCGGAACGCAGCCGAGCACGAACGAAATGTTCGCAGCGCGCTCGTTAGAGGCTTGTAAGTTGGTCCATACTAGCAGTAGCGGCGTAAGGGGGGGGCGGGGGGGGGGGGGGGGGCGGTCCGCCCCGGGTGCCACATCTCGGGGGGTGCCATCTTGGTCGGCACATATCTGCACGACCAGGATGGCGCGGGCAGAAGGGACAAGTCACTAAGGGTGCCATTCTAATCTGCGAAGCCTAGGTTCACTACCATTTACTGCGCGATATTCAAATTTTAAACAAAACTACAACAGTGCGTGTGCGAGACATCGAGGCGGTCACCCCTCTCAGTCCGACTGTCACCCTTCTCTTGTATTTTTGCTGTTGTATTTCTTAAATTAATTCCTCAAAGTTAGAAAAAAAATTCCGCTCGCTTCGCTCGCGGATTTCTCTTAGTTTCTAAATTGTTCTGCGCTTTCTTTTTGACCCCTCAAAAGCAAAAAGTTAAACTACCGAAGTAGCAAAAACAACTGACACTCGCTTCAGTCACGGTTTCTTTTAATTTATGCTTAATTCTGAGTTAAATTGGAGAGTCCTCAAAAATAACAATTAAAAAATTCACATTACAGTGGATATTTCTAAGCTATTTAGGCGCTATTTGTAAGAGGAGGTGAAGGACTTTGTGTCCCAAATCTCAAAAAATTTTCAGCTCGCTACGCAGTTGCTTCACTTTCCGGTATTTTTTTTTTTAAACTTGTTTGAGTAATTTTGTGTTAAAAAACTCAAAAATTTCGCGCTCGCTGCGCTCGCGCCTTACACTCCACAGCAATTTCTTTACATATCATTTTGCATCCCAAATATCAAAAATTACACGCCTTCTTCACTTTGCAGTGAAGAAGGCGCGAGCGCGAGTTTAAACTTGTTTGGGTAGGTACTTTTGTGTTAAAAAACTCAAAAATTTCGCGCTCGCTGCGCTCGCGCCTTATGTACTTTCCAGTAGTTTTCTTGAATTTCTTTAGATATCTTTTTGCGTCCCAAATATCAAAAATTTCGCGCTCGCTACGCTCGCGGCTTCTTCACTGCACGGTGCTTTTTTCAAACTTGTTTGGATACTTTTGTGTTAATTCTGTATGATTTTTTTTTAGTACATAATTATATATTTGGGGGGGGGGGGGGGGTGCTCAATAAGTAGTGCGCCCCGGGTGCCACCCAATGCTACGCCGCCACTGCATACTAGACGAATTGTGTTCGGCTCGTGCTCCGCTCGTGCTCGGTTCGTCTAGCGTAGACCCGCCTTAAAATTATTATTTTTGTAGATGCTGATATTTTAACGATGGTCAGGTCAATCATAAAAGTATTGTACAATATGTATAAATTATAGTATTATCTTAAGCAATTATTACACACATTAAATTTTATATTACTTTCAAATTGGGTAACAAAAAAATTAATTAATTAAATGACGTAGGTAATATAGATTCGGGAGTGCATTGCTGGGGTGGCGACCACCACCTGACGTCCGTGGCGAGCTGTGCGTGACCGCAGTGAACGCGTGCGCATCCACGATGTTATCATTTGTATTTAATACTGCTTAATCATCTATTATGTCTCCTAACAAAACATCCAAAGTATGTATATCTGGTTGTTGCGTTACTAATATTGCATTTCTTAATGAAACTTACAAAAAAAAATTGTCATTATTCTAAGTAAGGGTTAAATTCTTATAATATTTTGTTGTAATATTTTATTAGAACGCTTCTTCTTTTAAGTTATTTTTTTCAAATTAATATCCCTGAAAATTTATCTTAAAAAATACAGAAAAAAACAAAAGAGTGATCAGTGATCACTATGGTATAGCCGAGTAAATAAATATATGTACAAGTGAAGTGACTAGTGTCATGGATCATAAGTTTTTCGATTAGATCGCACGCGTGCGCACTGCGCAGGGCGCAACTGTCATCGGTCGCGTGCCCGCTTAATAAGCTCTTAATGAAATTAACGAGTGTACCATATTGATGGGGATGACCGACGAAAACGTAACAATTACAAATGTACCATGTTGTTTGATACGCTACCCTCTGTTTTGTAGTATAAATTACTGCTAATGTTACCTGCATGCTTGTTGCACTACATCGGAAATGAAAATGTATTATCGAATTAAACAATATGTAATTATTTTTACGATGGTTTTACATGGTCTACATAGATTACTATTTTATCAAGCTTCTGTGGTCTTGTAATTAGATGTTTTATTTAAGAAACTGTTAAAGTATAAAAATATTCTTACTTCTTACTAACT
This sequence comes from Helicoverpa assulta, assembly GCA_963856015.1. Taxonomy (NCBI): domain Eukaryota; kingdom Metazoa; phylum Arthropoda; class Insecta; order Lepidoptera; family Noctuidae; genus Helicoverpa; species Helicoverpa assulta. Next base: position 7,258,775 of record CAWLCW010000008.1, read on the forward strand.
TCATACGACGACGGTTATTTATACTTAATCACAGTTAATAATCACAACTATGGATCAAATAGGAGAAAAGTGGATTTACCTATAGTATTTTTCTAAGTAACACCTGATATTTTTACACATCGTAAAAGTCGTATACAGTGATAAGCACAATGACCCTTTTCTGGAACGGCCAAGGGTTTCTTACATATCATCGATAAAATATTCGTTTTACTTCCCATACTCATGGAAATCGGGAACGTAATTTTGATATCTGATTTCCATGCTCTACATACATAGTAGTAAGTATTTATTGGTACACCGGTGTAGTATAAAGATTTTCTTTGTAAATATTATCAAGTAACGCACATGGGTGGTGTTTATCTTTGGGTTGCTTAATGTCCTATAGACGGAATGGGACCCTCCAGTGACGGGGACGTGAAAGAACACGTGCGGTCTCGCAAACACAAGTGGGCTAGTCCTCACACTGGCTCCTTTCAGACACTGATTAGATAAGGCTCTGAGGTAATTAACGGAATCGATTGATGGCTCAGATGCTATAGCGGCACATGTGACACTACTAAGATTAGGGGTGAGAACTATTTCGCAAATCAACATTCCTCATGAGTGATAGATAACACGAGACACCCAGTTACTGAGATGATAAATTAGTTATACTTATGTACGTGATTTGCACCACATGAGAACTAAAATTACTTTCAAATGATGTCTGGATTTTGTTTTCACACTTATACTTATTTGATCTCTAAAATCTGACTCATAGCTAGATTACAAGCATTGACTGAATCAGTTACGTTACTTGCAGTATTCGTCAGCCCAGGTATCGCAAGGGGACGCATACTCTATTTAAAATCGTAAGGGTGTGCTTGCCGCACATGTGGTTCACTTAGGTGATTCCACTAAGTGGATTCCCCAAAATACATTTCTTTTGTCCTATACATATTTACCCCTGTAAGCAAACATGAAAATTGTATCTATATAGTACCTAACAACACCTATGTAGGTAGTACCCACTTATGTATTGTATTTTTGTAATGTATATAGACCACAAAACATGAAGAAGCAATCAATCCACATTTATTATACGACTGCGGTTAAGCTGAAGAAATGGTTTTGTTATAAGCACTAAAACTATGTTTTTACCTCGAATCGTTTATCTCATTGCTGAGTGACCTAACTACGTTTTCTTAACTTTCTTTGTATTTTATTTTCTTTGGCTCCGTGGAGGGCAGTGTAAAGATTGGCTCATTTTTTTCTTTGGGTGCAGCGTGCCGAAGTGACTAAAACCCACCACGTTCCTTCTTCAGCCCTTTGTGTAACCAGGGTCGCAAGTCTGTCCTTAAGATCGAATTTCATTCTTTGTGTCGCTTGTTTTCTAATTTGCCCATCACAATCAGGGCCCCGATTCTCCTAAATTAATAATGTCAAAATCGAATAGAAATCGAATCGCAATATGATCGCAATAGCCGTTTTAACCATATCGGGCATTCTACTACTAATAAAAGACCAATCGTATTCGATTGACATTTGATTGGTGTGCGATTGGTCTGCTATTTTGGTGATTTTGGTCTATACGGTAGTTTGCTCTACAATCATATTGCAATCGTAAATCATTTGCAGACAAAATGATTCATTATTGAATGACAGAAAAGGATAAAAACGTTTATTTCAAAGAAAAAATAGCGGAATGCCACATACGCTTCAATCGTAATCGAGTCGGGATTGGATCGCAGTCGAACGTGAATCGAATGGCGCTTAAGTAAAATTAGGAGAATCGGGCCCCTGTTGTTCAAGGTTTTGACTAACTTTCCGGGCAATATCACTTATAAACTGATCAATGCTGAGGATCAATGTTTATAAAAGATTCACGCAAAATGGATGCATTGGTGTGGAAGGTATTCCAAGGAATTTGTAGCATCGGCCTGGCAGGTCCAAATGGCCTTTTCCAGGATACATGTCTCATTGCCGAAGCTAAACAAGAAGAAAACTATGTAATCTATCTGCAATGTGAAGGGTAGTTATATTTTTACGCAGGATTACATGAAAGTTACATTGTCTGAGTTTTCGGGTTCCTAGTACATTATTGACCGTGTTTTGTACCTATAATGCGTGTATCTATAAGGACCGTATTCAATTTACATAGGCACAGCAAAGAAAACGATTATAAGTTGTCATTTTTTTACATTGGTAGGATGCCTACCATACAGTTACATAAGAACAACTAAAGTAAGATAAAAACATTGTCATCGTGAGAGTAAATACGTTTAACGTCATTTCATGAATATTCAATAAATAAGATTTATTGAATATTTGTGTTCGTTATTCAGTAAGTGGTCCATCGTGTGATCTTGGCGACGGATTGGGCTCACCGCACACCTGCTTACAGCTTCCGATTGAGTACTTTGAAAGGGAGAGCCCGTTCGACCCACCAGCCAGTCATCGTTATTTTCTCAAACAATAGATACTGGTTTATAATTAATTCAACATAAATATGCACTAGTTTTTTATGGAGCTTCTTTTGTTATGTACCGATCGATTTTGTCGAGGCGTAGAGCAAACTTCTGAATGAACGTGATATATTGTTACCGCTTACAATTATATTCTTACGCGGGTTACGCTCTAAATAAACAGTTTTTACCCGACTGCACCAAAAGAATGAGATGATAGATGACGAAATGGAAGTGCATCAAACCGATGTTGGTATCTACTGTGAAAGCAAGTTAAATGTCTTATGTTATTTTTAGTTTAGTAAACTAATTTACAGGGCCCATACATACTAAAATTATTATATATTAATCAATCTTTAGTAATAAGTGTGGTAATTAATATCAGATAGAAGAAATAAATTATAGATGTGTTGATACACAATGTTTTAAATTATTTATATCTAGCGTAGATCGAGGATGTCACAAGTACTTTTGGGTGCCACCGAGTGGCCTGTAGATCACCGAACAAACTCGCTTAGATTGGTCAGATCATATTGCTGTGTCAATAAGTCATCGGAAGTCATGGGCAGGTGTGTTTAATGTACGAGTATAATATCCTATTGCTCCACTTTACCAAAATAGTGTGTTTCATCCGTTATCGGTACAATGCCCACAGTAAGGTCCTGTATATTGCGTGCGGCACATGAACCTATGCAAATAACATCAACTTATAGGTACCGGAGTCGGTACATGGTCGCTCCTACTCCGGATGTGAGGACTTGAAATACAAATCGTATTTACGTAAGAAGCGAGGGCACATACAACACGTGCTCGCGCTCGGCACATAGGTGCTCAGGTGAAGGGGGAGCGTACAGCTGTTTCCACAAGAGTAACATTAGACCACGCCCGCCTTGTGCAACGATACAATTAACAGTCGTTTATTGTTGCTCATTGTAGAAAACCCGTTGAGATGGCTATTTACTATATTTAATAAGAAAAAAAGAAAATATAAACTAAGTAGGTATCATGTTTACAGCAAATACTTTTATCCACAGCTTAAAACCCATTATTGGGAAATAATCATATTATATCTGAGTAACCAATAATGGTTAAGATATAAATCTTGCCATATCTACGGATTGCTATGTAAAATACGTGTTATTTCTTTAGAATTGAATCAATTGAAACTTTGCCACTCTTGCAGGTAGCGCGAGCGTCCTGGTCTTACAACTACTTACGCTATTTAAGTTCAAAAATTAAGTAGGTAAGTTATGATCTCCAAAACAGTTTTTTTGTCTTAATCGTACACTTAGTTGATACCGTCGATAGAAGATTCAACCTCTGTGTTGAACAATCACAGCGACACATTGTGTGGCGGGTGCTTTCGAGCGAAGGTGAATTTCTTCGAAAGTGAGACCATTTGCAGCGCCGCTCCAACCTGTAAAGAATCTATTGTCAGGGAAGGATCAGACGCGCAGCTGCCGCACACTTGCATCAACTGCCATTTATATCTTATGATACTACTTGTAACAAGTCATAGGTACACACATGTTTATTTCATATAGATCTTGTTAACATAGCTACATGGCAACAAAAGTAGGAACCTACCTAAGTTTATTCGTGTAATGTTAAGCCCTTCCACGGAAGTCAGGCTAAATAATGCTGTACAGTTAAACTTTTGGCAGTCGACTAAACTGAAAAATAATTCGTATATACTTATTGTCCTGATAGCAGTTTTCTTAAATGTCTGATACCTATCTGCTAGAAAATTCTTCAGTGAAATGAATGGAAGCGTCATGGCTGGTAATTTATTTTTTGAAGAATCGTTTGGATTTTATTTTACGACTTTTTTTGCGCTCAAGAATTTTTATGAAAACGGCTTTTATTTATTTTGTGACGTAAAGAATCGATTGCATTGTGTTGACGGTCCTACCTGTGCGTCGGCACATGCCAGTTTTTGTGCAAATCCTTACGTCAGGAATGCTTTGTGTGCGTATATCTGCCGCCATGACATCTACTGCATCATGACTGAATCTGCATAGCGTCTAGATTTTTCTACAAATCGTGTTTTTCTAGTTTAACCATTGAGTTACGCAAACGTCGCCAGATCCATTGCACAGATAGGCGCGCTCGTAGCTCAGGCCCTGAACTCAGCTAACCTAATTGACAAGCGGTGGCCGCGCACGCGCACACATCATCGATCAACTTGACCACCTCACAATCGAGTTACGAAATTCACATTCGTCTAGATACTGATCCTGTACAATTACCGTAACAGCTGGAGCTGGACTAGTTCCATTACGAGGAAGTTTAAAGGCATTTAGGTAATGTTTTGTTGCTCACAGATATCTACAATGAAAAGTAGTTAGATATGTCGTTCTATTCTCTATCTATTGTACCCAGGCACCGAAAAAGTACAGACACATGTTATAAGATAGGTATATGATTTATGTTCAGATTTTCTCTTTTCGTCATATATGATTGCATCTGATAATTCAAAATATGCTATTATTATACAACTTACGAAAGATATAAATCATATAAAAATATTCTGTTTATTCAAATGTGTAAGTACAACGAGACCAAAGACAGGTCATAAACAAGCATTGAAATATTTTAATACTAGCTTCTGCCAGCGGTTTCACCCGCATCCCGTGGGAACTACTTCCCGTACCGGGATAAAAAGCCTATAGCCTTCCTCGATAAATGGGCTATCTAACACTGAAAGAATTTTTCAAATCGGACCAGTAGTTCTGAGATTAGCGCGTTCAAACAAACAAACAAACAAACAAACTCTTCAGCTTTATAATATTAGTATAGATTAGACTTTATGGTAAACAACCTATTGCGAACGCGTAGTTATATCTAGTTGGGCACCAATTCTTGGTAGCGACGACGTAAACCTAATAATAGCAGAATTTATTATTTATTGCGATAGTTATAGGACTAGTTATAGAACTGGCCTGTATTTCCGCAATTTTGCACGGATTACAAACAATGGAACAAGTGGCTCGGGTGAAGTCACTTCGTGTGTGTCGCCTGCGCTGCTACGAGATGGCGCGTGCGCGTGCAATGTCCGCCTGTTTTTTCATAAACTACGTCAGTACCTCAGCTGGCACATTGGTCGCTAGATAAATCTGTAGCCTGCTGCTAAACTGATTCTCTGAATTGGCTAGACCGCATCAGATTAGCATGAAGTGATACATTATGATTCATTAATGTAGACAGATGTGGTCTAGAAAAAATCTATCTTCAAATACATCAATTATTTAAACATTGACCGTAAACACCTTTAAAATAACGGTTTTTATGTTATTTTTTACAGACCAAAAGTTTCAGCTTACTGCAAATTTGAAATAATCCTTAGTCTTACCGTACCTTTTAAGTATTTATAAGATGGTATAGTCCACAGAAAAAACACTTATGTATAATAATATAATTATGTCACTTTTGTAGATAGTAAGGATAAAATATATAGTGACTGAGAGGTATGAAAGCGGAGGACATTTTGCGCCGACCCTAATTAAAATTGGGAACAGGAAGAATTAGAAGAAGAATGATAAAATATAATATCGTAGTCACAGACCTTAATAGTGTATTCACACAGTTTTGTAATAAAAGCTGGCGTTAAATGAAGTTAAGTCAAAACTGGACAGTTATGTCAATATATCTTATTAGCACATAGCAGTGGATGACATGTCGCTCGTCGCGCCGGACGGAGGAACAATCGGCGAGCGGCGCCCGCGCACCGATCTGATCTGCACTCCTGCGCCGCGGCCCAAGTCACAGGCCCAACATATTTTATTAAATACTAGCTTCTGCCAGCGACTTCGTCCGCGTTAGATTTGGACTTTGTGTAAAGAGAGGAAGAAATAATAATCACCAGCCTATCCAATTATCTAAATCTATGCGTACCTAGCCTATTGGGATGGGTGAGAGTGTTATAATCGTCAGAGTAGACAAATATAATCAGAAAGCTCTGAACTGCTTAGCAATCGGAAGTTACACGTGTTATTGTGAGTCCACCATAAAAGATAGACATATATGGCCTTACTACAAAAACTTAACCACCTGTTTTACACTTGTCTAAAAAAAATTGTGGCTGCAAAATGAACCATATGTCAACGTCATAATTTGTCATTTTTTTAAACAAGTCTTAAACTGACGTTTAAAAGTTTTTGTGGTAAGACGGATACTGTCGTGGGATATTTTTTACATAATTTAAAGGAGAACATTTCCGTCATACGTGGTTTCTATATAGCTTTAACCATTAAGGCTGCACACGCGACGGAAGCTTAAAAAATGTAAATGTATGTATTGTCTTTTCCCGTTTTCCCAACATTTCTCTTCACTGCTCTGCTCCTATTAATCGTAGCGTGATGAAAAGTATCCTATAACCTGCCCAGGAGTATGAAGAATATTTGTGCCAAGTTTCATTAAAATCCGTCGAGTAGTTTTTGTTTCTATAACGAACATACATACAGACAGACAGACAGACAGATAGAAAGACAGAAAGACAGACAGACAGACAGACAAAAATTTTACTGATTGCATTTTTGGCATCAGTATCGATCACTAATCACCCCCTGATAGATATTTTGGAAATATATTTAATGTACAGAATTGACCTCTCTACAGATTTATTATAAGTATAGATCACAGGAAATATACCTACTTAAGTTCTTTGTTGTTGACACATAAAGATGTGCCTTGTTTATGTAAGGTTGCTTTCATGGCAGCCTAAGTCATATAATATTGCCTTGTATATTGATGTTGGCAGAGGTAATAGAAAGGTGTGGACCTGGATATCGGAACATTTTGTTGTTGGTTACACATCAAGTGACCGGAGTACGTTGGTTACACATCGATTTATAAGATTAAATAAGTGCTGACCTAACTTACAAAACTATAAAGAGGTGTGATCTGAAGTAGCACACAGTTTGTAACTTGTGGCAGTGTCTAAGCGCAATGGTATTGCTTACAATCGTTTCGTGCACGCAATGCGCAACAATATTATACGTACATCATTATTTCTTGTTACTGACAGCGCAGATAACTGAGTGAAGATGTTAACTGACGCGTCCTCCTTATTATATTGTTACAATCTGCACTTCATTTCAGTTGTACCGTTTTTGTGTGATTTAAAGTTGACAATCTGCTGGTTTGATTGACGTTAATCGGTGAGAAGTAGCTTTGGATGTAGCCGAGGCATTTAAAGCCTGTGATGTCTAGATAAGGACCAGGACCCTATTTACAATCTCATCGAATAATTGTTTTAATCGTATTCGTTCTATATCGCACACCAGAAATATAATTTCAAAAACTTTGGAATTTGAGATCAAACCGAGGTGTAAAATCAAATTACTGTAGACACAGGTCATGCGCAGGAAGTACCTTCCATATTCAATAGACAATAAGTGCATTAGAATTCATAATAGTTGTATTATTTCGAACAGAGAGCCGGTTTAATATTCAAACGAGATTCGCGACTGAGCACTATGAGTAGCAACAGCAGTAACGAACATGACTAATGAACTGATTACGCTTACGGCGTCTCGCGGGAAAACGTTAGGCGTCAGCAGGTATTCATTGATCGCGGCTATCAGATTCATTCATAGCGTATTTGTCTGTCGCCGTTCATTCCGTGATGTTAATTGCATGACGTTAGTAGTTGGTATTGGATCAGCTATCGACAGATACCGGCTGTAAACACGTCGTCTATATCGCAACAATCTATTTATAATCACCGGCCGGCTAGACCACTGTGTGTTAAATGTCTGATATTTACGATTACGAGCCGAGACGCCGGCTCTAGTGCGGTTTGACCCACCCAAATTGAACATATCGATACTTTTGTATTCCGCTTTTCAGTAACTTAGTAGTAAGTAGATGACAGGATGTGGGCTTTGGGCATATTGGGCTCATTGCTCTATTATGATAATAGCTGATAAATCATGAAAATACAATTCCAGTACAAAAATATTAGCAAACACTAATATTTTCAGCTCCTCCTTTTATGAAGTCAATAAAAAAAAAATGGGTTTAATAAAAAAATATTAGCGTGTAAATATGCAAGCACACTCGTTGAAGTCTTTTTAAGGAGACAAATTGAGTTATCAAATGTTGTTACAAATGGTATCAGCAACTAGCGTGCTATTATAGTATGTATGTAATTAGCACCTGTCCATCATTATCCGTAGAGTTAAAGTATCGACATGATTGCTAGGTAAGGCACTAATCTGGGAACGATTAGCGCAGCCGCGGCCGCGGTGCGGCGGCGAGGCGGCGCGCGCACGTGCGCAGCCAGCCGGTGAGTAAGCTCGCGCTCCCACTTTACACAGGTTACTTTGTTTATTAAGCCAAACTCCAACATCACCTGACCCTTATTACAATCGCATACGGTTCAAATTCAAGTGACGCATTCCTGCGACATATGCAAATATGATATTGTCGCTGCACTGGCCCTTAGCACAACTATCTCTAGACTGTCACGCAAACAAAATCCAAGTAAACAACTGTTCAGAAAATGTGTCTCGAGTATTGTAATTGTAATAATTGTAAGCAGTGTAGGATAATTGACCACCTGTTTTTGTTAAATTTACCTAACGCAATAACATGGCATTCTTGCAATAGGAGTGGATTTTAAATACACGTATATATATATGTATACGTTTACTATGTCCAGTACACCGTATCTACTTTCTTTGCTTTTAATCAGAGCAGGTACCAAAACTTTTTGACATTATTTTTCTGAACTTACGTTTGTCTTAGATAAAAATCTGATGTCATTGTCACCTACCTACTCATCCTTAACATACTTAAATAGGACTTTGCTCCAGGCATAGCTATGGTCCTCTGAGTAAACAGCAATAAACAGTTTTTTTACTTAGAGGTTTTGTCTTATAAGGATATACCAACTCTATCATCAATAAACAGTCGTATAATTTACCACAACACTAGTAAACTTCGATTTATTATGTGTCTCTTTATGACGGCGATTGATCAATATCTGAAAAAAATATAGCTATGTATAAAATCTCAATAACAAAACAATAAATTCAAAAATTGAAATGTAAAATAGGTACTTAAAACGACAACTGGGTAATCCATGAAAACAATAAGCAAGTGCATGCAATAGTTGTCGTTACAATCAGTCTTGTTATATGAATATTGGATCTCGATAATATTTAACAGAAATAAAGTAACCTACCTATGTAGGATTATTTTATTAATAGTAATTCGACGTAGGTACCGCACATTTTGCGAGGTGACCCCAAAGCCGGCTGCTACAGTTATGTATAAGCTACACAATGAATCAATGGTAAGCAGAAAAAATAGCGATAGATAGGTACAAAGCGCCACAGATGCGCGGAATATTGTCACCTGCGCGCACGCACGTGCGCCGGCGCAACAAACACGCTGTGACGTCATACTGCGACTTACAAACAAACAGATTGTGTTAAGCTATTCTGTATTTATTTTATTTACCAGTAAACTATCGGTATAGGAGATCATTTTAAATAAATAGTACTTATTATTATTGAACGTGTTTTCGTATTAAAATTGTTAATTGTGTAAGTATGTCATCATCATCATCAAGGTGTAAGTATGTGAAATTATGGAATTGAAATAACTATTTGAAAAGTATAAAAACCATGACGTAAAACTAAAATGTACGGTCATTGATTTAGTTTGATTAAGCTACATTCAGAGTAGAGACAGATTAAGCTAGACTCAGCATTGCGCTACGTACGCTACTTAAAATGCATCAATCAGCATCTGTAAACAGAAAAAGCTAGGTCATCTTGATCGTCCAAGAAAAGTCCCATACAAGTCATGATCATTAACTTCCAGGACTCTTTTAGCCAATTCACAGACAAATTACATTAGGTAACAAAATGCGTAAATGTCGAATACTACTAAAAAGTGATAAATAGCGTGTAGTTCGAGCGGCTGTTACCTGCGCAGACGCATTAGTGCCGCTCATCACATCACTGCTGCGGCCGCGACCACCCTTCACTCCGTGCGTGGTAGTCTCCATTTATTTTCATTAACCAATATCCATTTACGTTCCCTAATGAATTTAAGATGATTCCACGCTATTTTGTTACTTCCAAGTGAATTAATAAATGTTTAATTAAAATGTTTTATTTCTTTTGGTTTCACTTTTTTAACGTATTTTTGAATGGGTTCGGTATATTTCATATAATTAGTTTGACGGTTTGTTTAGTCATTGTAAGTATAGTGTATTAGTCACTGTATTATTGTGTTATGTTCATTGTGCAATTCAATATTTATTTTCTCAACGGTTAGAACTTACAATTCCCTTTGTACTGGATCTGATTAAAGAGTTAAATATCCAAATCACTTTAATATTGTAGGTTTATATTATAAAACACGTTTAAAGTAAGCGCTACCCGTTATTACAATTTTGATCCCCTCATTAAAGAACAATTGGAAATTTGAATAATAATATAGCAAATAAAAATATTCTCATGGGTGTACCAGAGTTAGAATTGCTCCATTTCAAGTTCACAGGGGAGAGCGATTAGTTATCGACAAAACACTCACTCAAGGCGAACAAAAGGAAATTGCACCCATTATTATACGGAGCTGTTAAAGTTTTGTGTCCGCAAATTATTTCAAGTAAAAGGGTTCAAAGGAAATTATTTCCCATGTAATTCCTTCAAATGTACAAATATAAATCGAATTGCTCAAGTTTGCTTTCATTATTTTTAAAATCTAGTTAGAATTGTTCACGATAGACTGCTTTAAAATACATATCATATGTAAGATTCCTACCCGAAATGGCGCGGGTTTTAAGCGGATTCCGTAGTGCTTCTCCGCGCGGTCCAGCGGTTCTAGTTAAAACAACAAGAGATCCGCTTGTCTTTATCTTATTTCTTTGTCTACGACGCAAATTAAAACGCTAAATTATTCGAAATAAATACTGTAAAAAAAATGTACATACACAATACCTCTACAATCACAGAAGAGTTAGTAGTTATATTTTAAATAGTTTTATCATGCTTTAATGAAATCCCTAGCGCAGTAGGAATGGCAATTACCCGCCTCTTTGTCAAGCGAGATAAAGGGCTTGGCAGCGCGACACTAAATAAAAGATAGAAAGTGGCTTTATTTCACTACAAGAATAGATTCAAGGAGCTAATTTACCACTCGTTTATATCGCGCAAACTAGTTAGAATATAGCTTTGCTCTTATTGTGCTGCTTGAGTTTGTTTTTCGCTACTTGTGCAAACAATATTATTTGTTCTCATTAGCTACTTAAGTACCACTTTCCAGCTTTTTTTCAGAAAGCGTTTTTTTTTTGGTTTAGAAAATTAGAAATCTGTTAAAGTTTAAGGGAACATTTGAGTTTAAATAAATATGTTCTGATGATGTACAAAAAATGAGATAAGCACTGACTTATGCATTTCTAAGCCTAAAGTGGACTGCTCAACTGAAAGGCATAACCTTTCAATACCCATACAAGGAGTTCTACGAGTACCTGTGTACATAGTGAAGAATACCTAGTTTATATTAATTTAGTCGAGATTGAGTTAAGTGAATGTTGGAAGCGCAGGCGGCGGCTACGATAAAGCCTGCGCCACGTTAGCGCTAAGTGAGGCCCGATAGCCGCTGACGAGTCAATCGCGCCCACGCGAACTGTCGCTGCCGCTGTCTTTAATAACGTTCCCCACTCCGAACACAACCTTATAACGATTTCATTTAAAACAGCTTCATTGTTCTTCAAGTTTTGCAACAAAATAAGGTTCGTTAGCTCCGTTCTTAGTCGACATTGCCACAGAATTCAGAAGCAATAGTTTAAGTCAAGAATATTTGAAAAATCTACGCCACAAAATAAGTGCCATTAAAAAGGAACTTCTATTTTATATCATTCGCGATCTTGGTTTTTCATTAAGACTTGAATAAAGAAAGATCTCAAGATCGACTTCCTTCAGCGTGCAGCACACAGATACGGCGCACAATAATAATAGTAAAGTGCGGCATGCATAAATCTCAGCTGACCTTATCTGTAATATCTAAAAGCAAGCGCTTACACTTATTCCATATTTACATGTATATTGCGACGGGGCTTAAATAATTAACTGCCTTTTAAGTTATTCTTTTAGTCTTTATTTGTGCACACAAAAGAGAAATGCAAGCGCGATTACATGTTAAATGCGCTTATGGCGGCAAAGGAGCCGCCGGGCGGGCGTAGGAGCCCTAATGCAGTGTCTATGTACGCGGATAGCTGCCGGCTATCTGCCGCCTGCGCCCGCCGCACCGCTACTCACACAGAATTACAATCGATAACCCCACGACGAAGCTTCCAAGATCTTATTTAAAAGCCTCACTAATCACCCTTGCCACCTTACTGGGCTCTAAGAAAGTTAAGCCTTTGCAATATATTTTTTAGAAAATATTGTCAGTAGGTACTTGTTACGCCTTGTAACTGATAGAAATTATATCAAATCAATTGAAATTATGATTAATTGCCTGTCATGACTTGATACAACTAACATTAAAAATTGCAATCGCATTTCATTGCTAGCGAAACATAATACTTAGTGTCAGGCGGTACTCTATCGTTAGAGATCTAAAACAATTGAAATATAAAAGACTCTTCAACAAAACGTTGTTTCACAACACGATGATAGGCGAAGTGTGATGGCGAAGTGGGTACCTACGTATTCATTAATTGAAAACCGTCTGCAAGATGGCGTGTGGCAATAACGCCAGCAAGCCACAATTATCTCGTCACAGTTTTGAGATCAATCAAACCATATCACGTTATGTGGGTCATTAATTACTGTAAACAGTAATTACTTTAATTATTCTTGACAGTCTTTGTGTGAAGTCGTGAAGTCGCCGCACGCCTTCGAAGGTCGGCGTGGTGTCTATCACAAAGAGGACTCGAGAAAGGTGATCATTCTGCTGCCCTGTCAAATGCAACAGTACTTCAGAAAAGTACTTATGTTTGCACAATCAAAATATCTCAATATTTGCCAAACGTCCCCGTCGTCGCCAACTCCATCTAACCATACCCTAGAGATTGTAGAGTTCCGGAAGCCAGCAGTACAAACTATACTACATAATTATATAATAAACAGGTTATTTTTGTTTTTCCAAACTCAAACTCATTTTTTTTACTTCAAATAAGCTTTTAAAAGCTCTTCCAAAACGTCAAGCAACGTACAACGTTTCCAAAGAGCTCATTGAGAAGAACCGGCAAGAAACTAAACTTCTTAGACACTATAAAAAACAAAGTGATTACATTTTTATTCAGTCTATTCTGTCCCACCCCTGGGCAAAGCCCTCCTCCATAGCCTTCTAGCAATTTCTATCGTTTGTTTTTTTTGTCAGTCTACGAGGAAGCTATCCAAGTCTTCTCTCCAGCGTTATCTTCGTTTTCATCCCGGTCGCTTATACAATTCAAGTTATGATATTAGGTAAACCGAGTTCTGAAATATTGCAACTTGCACACTGCTGTCTTGGCGGGGGCACTCCCGTACTCCCAGATTTAAGTATGTATCAGAGATTTCTTGCAGGTCGCTGAAGATGCTATAATCCTTTTTGTCATATAGTCTAAGAATTACAAATATAGGTACTGTGACATAAAAAAAATAAAAAGATTTATGTTGTAAACTAATTATTCGTAGGTTGTGAACTGCATTTAACTGTTTGCACTTGCAATACAAGGATAAACTCTTTAGAATAATAGCGCATTTTTCGATATGCAAAATAAAACGAAAAAAAAAGAGTTTAGAAATGAGTTTCATAGTGTTATTATCAGCTAAACTTAATAACCTAAAAGCTTTACAACGTATAACATTTAAAAAAGTTATTTTCGAGGTTCGCTTCACACAAAGTTTGTTTTTTGTTGCTCACATTTTTTGCTTTGGCGAGTAAACGCTAAATTGCTACCTTTTTGATTATAGAGGCATTACCCTGCGGGATGCGGTAACAAGGTGCTAATTTTGGTGTTTTGTTATAGCGTTCAACACGTCATGTGATAAAACTCGAAGTTAGTGTTACATAAATGTTAGTAAATGATGATTCAGTTTGAGCAATTATGTTTTTATTTGAGCACGGGCTATATACCTACGTAGTTATGAGTCACAATAGTAGGTAGTGTGTAGCTAGTTAGTGTGGCTGAGACACAGTTGGCAGTCGGCGTGCAGCCTGCGACTGGCTTGAGGAGCGCGCGTGCGTGTTGGTTCGCGCGCTGTCAAAAGCACCCCGTCAGGTGATCTTTGGGTGGGTGACTCAACAGTTACACTAACGAACCGGTGCACGTTGCGGCGCGTGCTTCATTGTGCCGTATTATCTATCATTATCTCGGTTAGCCTAGATACAGACGTATTCAATAACGCATGTAGCAATATGAAATGTAAAACAATAAACTTTTAATAAAGAGAATGCTTACCGCAACTTCTTGTGTTGAACCGGATTAATAAGTTGTGTAACTTCGATCGCTGTGTCATGAAAGGTTGCTACAAGCGTAGCTGCGGGTCAATGATATAATGTCTAATACTTTTATCATTAATTGTTCTATGATAATTACGAAATTTGTGTTCAATGTTATTTTGTTTTTTATTTTCCGATCAGAGCAATAATGTTTGCTGTAGATAGGTAGGTTGGAGGTGCAATTGGCTGAACGATATCGTACCTAGCAGGTGGAAATAAATCACCGACAGATTAAAGATACTCACCTAGTCCGGCGAGTAGAACGTTTAAGGTCCGTGATTAATTCCATTATGTTCACGTTATGATACTTATCAACAGTTATTATGTTTCATTAGCGTTGTAAACTATCGGTTCGGTCAAAACGATCTATCAAGGTGTTAAGTAGACTCATCGGCATTTTGGGGGCACGACGTACTCGGCGAGTGCGTTAGGTGCGCGGCAACACCTGCCACAGATACCCAATCGATACATATGAGTCGATCACATTCAACGCGTCGTTAAATCATCGCTGTTCATATACAGGGGGATCATTGTTTAATAGCATGCTTTTTGGGGAAACAATTTGATAGTGATGTTACACTGTATTACACCCGGTCGTTTACATATGTCTGCAACCGTTAAATCATTATCATAATCAATGGAAATCAGTGCCGAAGTAAATTCCGTATGAAAAATAAGGGCTTTCTTTGTGCTCTTTAAGTTACTATATGGCAGTAACACTTATATCCCACAGATTTTTTAGGAAACTTCTATACCTTATTATTAAATTAACTGATAAATAGGCATTAATTAATTAAATAAATATTGTTATTTGCCTAAATAAACCAAATCGTGACATTTGTGCAAAAGCATAATATGTTATGTCTACCACCTGTATACTGTTTGTCTACGGAATTGATGACGTGGCAACCTCACACAATATTTAGATAATATGACTGATATCGAAATGATTTCAAATTTTAATAGGTTTACTTATACCTCCGTAATATATTTAAAGACTTGTCTTACATTATTTGTAGTAATTTGATATTTATATCACGGTCTTTTCAATTATTTTGCTTTTTTTAGCTGACTCAAAATAATTTATTGCGTTATTTCGTTTACCTACCTATACTAGTTAAAAGGGAAATTTAATTGCGTAGTTCGATTCCTGGGTCTGCCTGAAACTTTCAGAGAGTAGTCCGGAGCATGAAAGTAAGCAAAGTTACAACCCCGTGCTTGGGAGGTCACGTAAATGCAGCGACCCTGAATGCTAGTTAGTGGCAAGTCATTGTTACAATTCCACTCCAGAGGTCGTCGCGCGGGTTTAAGCAAACTCTGACAATAGGGCTCTTAGTTGATTAAAACCTGCAGCTCACACGATATGGGGAAGAATAAAACCTATAACTCCAAATAATATATAAGTTTTCCTAAGCTTCATTAATGTAAAGATGTAAATGTCAACTCAGGCGTGACTGAACTTCAGCGGAGTGGTCGCGCCGTGCGTCGCTCATATGTTATCTGCTTGCGCACGCGCTCATTTTTGAAAGCCTCGCTGTGCAAATGATTGCTACATTATTTGGCTTTCTGTCGTCCCAACATCCGCTCATGTAAACGATGAGCCGAAACCGTTAGTCACGATCTGAAGATTAATAATATTTTATGCGTTGTCGCAGTTGTTATCGAGACGAGCGAGGTGACTTTTTCACAACGTGCTATGTGTACCGGTACGAAGAAGGAGGCTAAGTTCGGCATCACGATGTCGCTACTCAACTTTCGACTACGGCTGTCGATTAAGAATCACTTGCGACAACACCGGGTTGATCGATGTAGCCCTTGGCATTTGTGCGACATAACTGTACACTTTATAACAAACAGATGACACAGATAGTACACGGCACAGTTACGAGTGTTGCTCGATTGACACAATGTTTATATTGATTAATCACAAAGCATACATACATAATGAGAGTGGCGCACAGTGGTCCGGATTTTCAAAAAGGTGGACATAGGATCGAAAATGCATATTTAACTCAACTAAAAATTGTTTCGTATAGGCAATTTAACACTGATTAATACTTATTACTACAACTTTTCAAAAAAACTGCTCCTTCACATAAAAAAAAAATATCGAAAATAAAAATGTATGGGAGAAAATCTATTTTATTTTTTTTCTCCGTTCAGTATCAAAGTATAGCAACCAAATCTTATATTCTGGTAAGTACCTATTGTTCTTAATACGACAACATATAAATTGCTTGCGTATCCCTGCGGCCTTGGCGCCTACGATGCTTCAAAGTTCAAAATTTTAAAGTTGAATTATCTTAACATTATTAACGAGTTTTTCTGAGTTTTTCTATTGGAATTAATACAAAATATCATTTTTAATAAAAAAAGCCCCCCGCGCGCACCAACCATGTATTAGGTTCGCCCCCTACTACTTGGGACTTAAATATACTACTGGCGAAATGACAGTATACTTTTGTGTAGTATACAACTTTGCCGAACCCTTCGGGGAATATAAAGCGTGGTGTTATGACAAAATAGGCATATTTGTTATATTACAAGAAATATATTACATTTTTTATATAACAATCACCATCTTTCGAGCCTTTTTCCAAACTATGTTGGGGTCGGTTTCCAGTCTAACCGGATGTAGCAGTGTAGTGTGTGTTTGTTTTACAAGGAGCGTGACCTCCTCAACCCAGTTACCCGGGCAACACAATACCCCTTGGTAAGACTGGTGTCAGAATTACTGGCTTCTGACTACCCGTAACGACTGCCAAAGATGTTCAATGACAGCCGGGACCTACAGTTTAACGTGCCATCCGAAACACAGTCATTGGTGTCTAAGATATACTTAGAAAGTACATACAAACTTAGAAAAGTTGCATTGGTACTTGCCTGGCCTGGAATCGAATCAACACCCTCATACTCGAAAGGCTGGTTCTCTACCCACAAGGCCACCACGACCCTAATATTTTTTACGTAACAAGAAACAGATTAAAAAATATATAATTTTTTACTAACTAACAAACTCAATTCGGACAATAACAAAATTACTAAATCTGACACGTTTACATTAATGGATCATGTTCAGGCTGCAACTCCTGTAGATCCATATTCTCTGTTTCTTCTGTTACTACCTCAGGCAACAACAAAAGCTCTTTAACATCTGGAAAAAAATCGAATTGTTTAGAGTTGCTGTATTTTGGGCGAATATGGGATAAATATGGGTCTGAACTAATCAAAAAATTATGGAGTAAGTCCTCGTTGGTCTTCATCCTGTTAAATTTCCTTGTATGATATTCACGAACTCTTCGAAATTCTTTATTTCTTGCCTCTCCCGCTTCTTCGGAAAGAATGCCAATTGGTAGGAGGCCAAAGTGATGACAAATGTCTGCACCGTGTATGAGTAGCTTGTGTACACTTGCGGGCATATAAAACCATGGGTATAAATGCACAAAGATCTCAGCTGTTTCTCTGCAATAAGTCCTGAATTTTTCAATATCTATGGCACATCCTGATGAAATCGTTTGAAGAATAACCGCAAAATGCTTTAGTAGGCCTTTGTCAATTTTGGTTATTTCAGCAGATTTCTCATAATCTCTAAAAAACCTTCTGGCTGTGTTTCCGTCGTTTGTGGTTCCAAAGCCTTGCTTCACAAAATCTACAAGTATTCCCATTTGCTGTTTGAATTCTTCTTGTGTCAAATGTTTCTTCGCAGCTTTTAGTTGCTTGTTAGCACCTCGTGCAGTCCACAACTCAAAGTCCATATTGTAAGATATGTGTAGAATACACTCCATACAACGAATCCACATATGAAGAGTAGAAAGTCCATATTTATAAACATCTTCTCGAACAGGTCTTGAAAATACTTCTGACAGCTTGTTCATCTCGGTCGGCTTTGCAAGGCAAATATTGCAGGCAGATGCAGACGAAGTATCCGTTATAATAGTGGCCACTTTTCCGTCGATCATTGTCATATGAAGCTCGTGACTAATCTCTAGCCCTGCCCATTTTGTAGAATCGATGTTTTTTATTTCTTCCTTCAATGCAGCTTCTTCTTGCTTGATGTATTCTGCTGTCTCTTTACAAAACTCGAACTTAATGGGCCTGCAATAATGTGTTGAAGAAGGTGCTGGGTTTTCCCATATGGTGCTATTATTAGAAACTAATTTAAGAGGGACAAGACTTGACATAAAAACCGATGAATCACTGAAGTCTACATTTTCAGTCCTTTGCTTGTAGGTGCTTTGTGAAGAAGCTCCATCGAAACCCCATTTGCTGATTAACTTCAATCCTTCAGTTGACGAATCAATCTGGGTACCGGTAATTTGAAGTATCTTCTGGACTGTCAGATCCAATAGGGCTTGAAGCTTCACTCTGGCTCCTCTCTCACTAATTTCTAAATCATGTGGATAGCATTTCTTTTTAGCTTCAAGGAGTTTGTGATACGATGGCAACACTGGAACTTCACAATCTAACAGCACTTTCCTTAAACACAAGTATTTCCATTTTGACAGGTTCAACGATGTATAAAGACCAAGAGCATGATCTTCGTCAAAAGTTTTTTTCCTATTTTTCTTAAACAATGTGGCTTGAACAATAGGAACACTATCAGGGTTCTTCGTTATATGGTCAATAACACAAGCTAAGTCATTCTTCTGGTCTATCTTAAGTCTTTCGACTAATGCAAAAGTAAGTTCTTCCGGCGAATAGTCCAAAAGAGACTCTGAACGTCTTTTCTTCTGTTTGTTGCTGAGGTCAACAAAAGGCTTCCTAATCTGAACTTCGGTAGATGTGCCCACAGTAATACTAGATGTCGACGGAATCACAGCTGCTGTAGTATCGATGTCAAAAGAAGTGTTGTCTGACGAAATGGTTTCGATACCTTCATCTTGGCCTTGAAAAATCTCGGTTAAATTAACAGTCGTGCAATTTGGCCAACTAATATTTGATTGTAACCACGCAGCATGTCTATTTATGAAAGTCTTCTGATTTCTATAAGCACTTGCCCATCTGCGATTGATATTGCTGATGTAGTTCTTCAAAAAGTCTTGATTATTTCTAAATCTTCTGAACATGTTTCAACTGGGATATGTAGAATAATAGTTTCATAGAGTCGTTCCCAATTTTTCAAGTCTCCAGCAACACGAAGGAACATAAAAATGTCCAAGTTTGTAACAAATGCAGCCATAACGAAACTCACTAAACTTCACTTCAACTCACACAGCACGGATAATTAGGTATGTTGCTTCCTCAAGGGTTGAGAAACAATTACCTTTAATTGTTTCATGCACAGGTATTTATAACAAACACACGCGCGCAAGTAGTGACGGACAAAATTAGAACCGCAGCCAATCAGCGTCGTCGATATCTCCGGTGGTGGGGGTAAATTACTATTTTATCACAGGAGTCGTTTTAGTCAGTTACAAATAGGCAACGAATCAGCACGTGTCTTTAATTACATAACTAAAGTTGAAGACTTTTATTTCTATTTTTTTAATATAATAAAATAAAAAAATACTTGCCAAATGCTTGAATGCGGACCGTTTTAATTCTAATATAATAAAAAAAATATATATTTTAAACTACACACACTCTACACAAAAGTATACTGTCATTTCGCCAGTAGTATATTTAAGTCCCAAGTAGTAGGGGGCGAACCTAATACATGGTTGGTGCGCGCGGGGGGCTTTTTTATTAAAAATGATATTTTGTATTAATTCCAATAGAAAAACTCAGAAAAACTCATTAATAATGTTAAGATAATTCAACTTTAAAATTTTGAACTTTGAAGCATCGTAGGCGCCAAGGCCGCAGGGATACGCAAGCAATTTATATGTTGTCGTATTAAGAACAATAGGTACTTACCAGAATATAAGATTTGGTTGCTATACTTTGATACTGAACGGAGAAAAAAAATAAAATAGATTTTCTCCCATACATTTTTATTTTCGATATTTTTTTTTTATGTGAAGGAGCAGTTTTTTTGAAAAGTTGTAGTAATAAGTATTAATCAGTGTTAAATTGCCTATACGAAACAATTTTTAGTTGAGTTAAATATGCATTTTCGATCCTATGTCCACCTTTTTGAAAATCCGGACCACTGTGTGGCGGTGCCGAGCCGCAGCGCGCACAGATTAGGAGTAGGTGGGCAATCTCTCAGACATAACGCAGTACCTGGAATTCGCCATGTGCTTTTATCCAGATGCCTTTTAAATCTGCAACGTGAAGGCATTTCTTGTCGTACGTATAAACAACCGTAAAACGGGTAGCCTCTTCTTAATAAGCTTAACATGAGAACGGGTTGCGGCGACCGCACGTGGATAACCGCCGTGGCCGGCGGCACATCAAAGCAAACACTCGTTTAAGCCAATTGTGCGTGCCGGCGCGCGCGCAACTACAACGTGTAATTATACGGTTATAGGGCGCACCCCCGCGCGCCACGCTCAGCGCCCCATCACCGCGGACGCTAAAAAACAACCATCTGTTGAACCGCGGCCAGGATAACGCCTGCTGGGTCAGTAATTGACCGCCGACATTGTGTTTTCTATATTAAGTTTTTTTGTATGTAAATGGTTACGAATGAGTAAACTTATCATTATAACCGAGTCGATTAAGAGTTAACTTAAATTCAAAATACACATAATTATATTGTTAGTACATTTACAGAATTTTACCTAGATACGTAGAATATATTAGGAGAAAAGTGAAAAAATCATACTGTCGCGTGTACTGTACACATAATAGTCGCTGAGATAGTGCAAATAAGTGATAAATAATTACTTAAGAAGAACCTACCTACAACCTATCCTAACTTTCTTCCTCCTCGTGCAGCTTATCATCCTCATGTTAAAAGAATCTATAAAAAGGTATTTGATGATCAAAGCCCAATTAATATCATCAAACTAATTACTACTTTCTTTGTTTCTCAACTATCATAAATTTTGAAGACTTAAAATTAATATTTGTTTGTTTGAAATCAATAAATTTTGCTTAAATAAACGTACCTACAATTAAATTGTGTCTATAATTAATTTTTTGATGATACAGGGAATCCTTTTTAAGAAAAAACCGTTCCTACTGTAACATGATATTAATATTATGAAAAGCATAATTTAAATCAATTTCCGCCGCACGGGTTAACCCTTTTAGTGAGGGCGTAACAATCGTTTATGTTACATAATAGTGTGTAATCGCCTTATGATCTGTGGCGCTCGCACCAGCTGTGATTCTAACTGAATTCTATTTTGGTCCACCTTGATGGGTGTTATGATTTTATGAACCGTATCAATTATGAAATAGACTGTTTTGACGCGGTTATCAATATAACCACTATTTACATCGCGAAGAAGGTATTACATATTATTGTAATGATTTTAGGAATAAAATTATAGATCCATGAGTTTCCACGATTACTCTATTTGTGAATAAGAAATTCTAATTAAAAATCCTAAGTTATAATCTTTAGTAAATGGACTCGATAAATAGAAATGAAGTATCTGATAGGATACATTTTGCGCTGCACACAAGGACCCCAGAGCCGACTTTATTGCAATTGTGTCAAAATGGTACATATTACAATAGTTAATTTTCATGACTCCGGTATTGTTATTGGAAATTAAAAAAAAAAATAACAATCAGGGACATAATTGATAGACCGGTCTAATACAAGGGCTGAGCAGTTTTACAATTACGGACTATTCCCCCACGTTATTAACAAGATACACTGTCATTCAAAAATTAAAATTGGGATAAAACAATACAACTTTTTTTGGGCGTGAGAATGTCTCAAACCTTGGGACAGTCATGTGCATTCAGGGACAATGGGACGTTGGTTTACGTTTGAAGAAATTAAGTAAGTAGTAAAGTAATTTAAATCAGGTGGACGTGTTAGTCAGTTTGCCTGTATCGGTTCCACCACGTGCTGCAGCCGACAATAGTGTGTCTGGGCTGTGGTCCATTGTTCCGGCAGTAAAGCGCAGCAGCGGCCCTCGCCTGCCCGCCTGGCTCGCAGGTGCCGCAAACATCCATGTTTTAAAATAAAAGCCAATTGTTTCCGTTTTACGATTATTACTCAAGATTCCACACTGCTTTTCTTAATTATACATTTGTGGGAATTTCACGACTTTCCACGCAAACTACAGCTGAATCGTCCTTGAGATATATTTTGATTAAAGTACATATAAAAAAGTAATAATGAAACGATGACATAGTAAGATTTTTAATATCGATCGCGGTCGCAGCTATTACCATCTATTACGTAGATAAACTATTAATAATTGTAGGACCATCAATCACCGTAAGGTCAAAGCTGCACGCGGAAACGGAATGTTCACTGTTAGCAGTGTTTTTATGAATTGTTTTTGTGTTAGATATCATTAAGTATGGAAGTGTACCGGCCGACGTTGGTGGGCGCCGGAGTGACACGTAGCAACGGATTATTTCGACGGACTATTTATAATGTGGGGCTCGGAGACGCGGATTGCGGACGATGGAATCTGCTCCTTTGTCACTGGAGCAACCTGTTCTCTCAGGTTGGAGCTCACAGCGAGCACAATGTAATATAACGGGCCACCTGATTAACCGCCATTCCGGCCGGCTATGCAGATATCGAGTGCCGGCGAGCCGCACCACCGTCACGCCGCTGATCACTGATCATATTAATTTCAAATGATAGATTGCTTTTATATTGTTAATGCCTTATTATGATAAAGATAAGAACATCAAGGTTACTGAACTTTCTACGGCTTAAATCGGCGGCGCGCACGATATTGTACTTACAGATGATTCTCCTACGATCGATAAGGCACTGTGGGAACGGATCTCACAAGTGCATAGCTCTAAATACTTTTTTGTATGATCGTACGTAGTCATCATAACCGGCACCATTTATGTTTCCTCCTTGTGTTTTTTTGCTTTAAGTTTTTCAACCGCGACATGTAGCAGGTGAAGGGAATAAAATTTCACACGACTTATGGTTCAGAATCGAGGGTTGTTTAACTTGATTTACTTGGAAGTTTGATTTTTACTTATTACTTAAATTATATGGTTAATAATACAAAAAACGAAATAAGTAAATAAATTAAGGAAGTAAAGTTGTAGACCTACTTTGTACCTACTACAAATAGAAAAGCTTATCGACTGGCTCGGGCGGCGTATCTAGCAAAGAGTTCTGTCATTCATAATACTGAAGAGCAGTTCTCCGGAATCACCAAACAGGAGACGGAATCACCCTTAATCCCATTTCATCAATATGTAACACTTATAAAAAACGGGGGCACCTTTTGCAACATCCGCTGTCAATTCTCACGAGACAGGTAGCAGCTTCCGTTGAATCTTTTATTAAACACACTGAGGATAATGATTACCGAGTGTGCAATGTAGGATATGGGTAACTGTACCGGTCAGGTAACATTCCCGTCGCGTGATTCAAGCGAAATGTCTCACAGTTAATGAGACAAGACCAATTCAATCTGGCTCAGCGTCCGACTTCAGTAGTCGCGATATCAATATGACTTATCGCATTTACGTAGCGCAATGACTTTACGTTACACAGACATGTATCAAAGATCGATCAATGTGCGTAACAATAAAATTACCATGCTATTTAACTATTCTTCTATTATTTTACCAAATCATTTTCATTTAAAACGTACATGCATATTTATTGTGAGGAAATGAGAACGATGGTGCCTCTTTAAAAATTGTATTTTATATTATTGATATAATTACATTTCGAATGCATTAAACAACTTCATGGGAACTAAAAAGATTCTAAAATAATAATTTTAGGAATTTTAATTTGTGATTTACAGTAACCTACATAAATTAAATTACCATACCAGTATAATTTTTTTATGAATGCAAATTCAATGAAGGTTCCTTATTATCTGCATACATTTGCCTAAAATATAATATGCAAAACCTCTTATGAACTGCAACAATTAAAGTATTATTTATTTAAATGATATTCCGTCTGTTATAGTTCAAATATTTGGTGCCTTCTCTACGGTAAGATGCAGTGTTATGCAAAAAAGTGCATAAAATGAATAAATAATTGAGGAAGTAATTTGACAGGTCACCTTAGTTCAGGAACTGGTTCACAGGCCACAGCAACAAGTTGTAGTCACGCAGACGGGACGGGGAGCGCCGCCGGGGACCCAGCCATACGTGTATACTACGACTGTAGAGAATTGACTACTCACTTATTATGATTTTTGTAAATAAGTAAGGAATCAGGCATTTTGATCAAGAGCATGAGAAATCGGCAAAAACACATAGGTTTTCCTATCTTGGCTAGGTATTTTATCTTGGGTTACAACTTTCCAATTAAAAAAAATAAAATAATAAATGACAAAAGTTAGGTCTAAAAATCTGTCCATAGTAAATGATCATTTTGATCATCAATTAAACTTTGTAATTTAATTTTAAATTTAGAGTTGTATAAAATGTTTATGCCAATGCCGTGCAGCACCGCATACAGTACGCCACTAAGCACATGAATATTGGTCGGTCGGTGCGGCGAGGTACTTGCAACCCTCCATCCATCCGAGCTCACTGATCTATTGTTTGCGGAGAGAAATGAAACGAGAAAAAACCTTGTTCCCAAACGCAGCGTGAGAAATCATCAAATGTGCTCCCAATTCGCTGGGCGATGAACTACCCGGAATCAATAAATATCATATTACATTGCTTGGCCTTACATACTTTAAGTACTAGTATCATTATTATTTGTAAAATTTATTAAAATCATAATGGTTTTTACTACAACGCCTTATAATTTGATGGCTAATTTTCGCATAAATAGGATGGAATCATAAGTAGGTCTAGGATGTACCTAATGCAAGGACTCAGGTGTTCCTTATCTTTAGTAAAATAATGTATTGAATTACGTAACTGTAAACAATAGTAACGTATCCAACACAAAAACGAGTCATTCTAGCTACTGCAACAGTGCTACGCGCTACGCAATTGTAGATCCTGTTAGATTGGACGCACAATGACACCAACAAAAGATTTATTCTATTTTAATGGTAAATCGTATTAATTCCGAGGAGTAGTATTCCATAAGTTACTCTCATTCATTACCATATATCCCATTCCGTTGCTTTAGTTTTTACAACATTTTTTTGTTTACGTTTTGTCACATATTTGTTTGTTTTTGGGTCGCACCTTCCCACCCGCAGTTTTTTGTAGTTCCGTTACAAGTGTCGTTCCCATCCTTTTTTACGTCTTATTTTAATATGTTCTAAAATATGGATGTTTAGCGTAGAAGATTGACATATGTATTTTGTAATAATGATGAAATTGTTTTCATAAGTATTGTTTGTCGATTTTAGATTCAACGCTGATTTGTCTATCTCTTAAAAGCTGTTTAAGTAGTCCTTGTAGCTTAGGAACTGTTAAACTTTTAGGATACCCAGAGATATTTCTGAAGTGGCTTGAGCTGATTTAAGTAAAGTAAGAAATTTAAAATGTTAATAGCAGGACCTCACTCTGCTACTGTCGGTGTCGGCGCTGCAGTGTGGCGGTGGTGGCTCGCCGGCGGGTTGCGCCACGGCGGCGCGCACGCGACGCAGCGCCACCGCGCCGCCACCGCCGCCGCTCGCCTGGCTGACTCATGCCCATGGATTCCTGTTTTGTACCAACTACCACGGTACTATCACCGTAACATTATGCCCAAACGATCTGCCAACGCATTGTCTTTGAACTTACTGTTTGGCGATAAATGTCAGTGTTGATTTACAGTTGTTAAACCTCGACGACTGGCGCATTGTGAACCGTTCTCTGAATATTATATTATTGACTAAATTATGATTCGGTAAAATTATTATTGCCACTTTATTACAACAACTTGGCAAAAGACAATCTAAATAGGGTAGTGGTGGCGTAGCAAGTGATTGAATTTTCATATTTACGTGATGTTGTAGAACCTTCGTAGGAGGTCTTTCCGATTATGTTGACCTGTAAATACGAGTTTATAGGTATACAATTTTCAGTTAGTAGCAGTGTCTAAGATAAGATCGCAAATATGTAGTTGTTTTCTTGAGGTAAGAAGGAATGATTGACGCTGTGTGTCTCAAATTGTTCCGATTAGCCTCATTGACTTAGTATTACCGAAATCATATTGATGACAGTGAAATATCTGGTATATTGCTAAGTACTTAATGTATCGTAAGTCAACCCTTCTCGTAATACGACAGTATCTTAGGTTTCAGTTCTGTGGGACCACAGCTGCGTCACTAATAAACAAGCGCCGTCTCTGGACTGTCATATTGTACGAATATACGATGTAGTTACAACATTGAACCTACGTATCGACCTAATCAGATAGTTCTATTGTGAACTTAAATCTTATTTTTTACATAAGTAATAGGTCCCGATTCAAAGGTCTAACGCCATCTTCGCCTCAAATGGTTACTTCTATGATTCTATGATTCTTCTATGGTTCGGTGATGACTGTTACTTCTATGGGCATCTCCATAATATTCTTACAACTGGCCGCAGTCTCACAAGCATCACCTTTCGATCGTTAACCAGGCTCAACCCACACGCGGTGTTGCAAATGTCGCTGACGCCTGGAGCCCATACGCCACGCTCGACATATTGTTTTGTAGCTATCATTTGTCACAATTAAAAGTTTGTCATTCTGGCAATGTATTATAGAGATGGATTTTGACTGCGATCATTAAAAATAATTTATATATAAACGTCGCAAGTGTTAGTGGGGCGGGAGAGGCACGCGGCGATTGACGCGCAGAGACGCGCGCCTGCGCAGGTACTCCGCGGCCGAGCTATACTGAGTTTATTGCGATCTTGATTAATATTTATGATTCAATTCTTTGTACCACTCGTGAATTACATATGACAGTACGGTCCGCAAGTCCGCGCTGGCCGTAATTTGATAAATCGGTTTAGGCAAACTCTTAAGTATTAGCGATTCGCAACGCATTTCCACGGGTGATGTAGGTGTGCAAGAGTCGTAAAATCAGCATGAATCATGATTAAATATAACAGTAAATAACTTGCAAATAAACCTATATTTAAAATTGCTTTCACCCTTTATTAGGTTTAATTTGTCAAAAGAGGAAAACGCCCACTTTAAGCTTTCAAATATTTTCTTTTGCACAGCTTCACCATTAAACTATGTAACGAAGGTACTACATTGCTTTCTTCCTGAAGATATTCTTTGGCTAGCGTTGATATGAAAGTAACAATCGTCGCAGCCTGTTGCAGCTGCCCACCCACTTTGCGTCATCTGATAGAACAACTTTCTCGGTTTTTTTGTTCAAATTCAAAGGGTAATCCAATCTGACAAGCACGAATGATTTGCGACAATTGTCAATCATATACCTACTTACAAATAAATCTGAGATGCCAATAATTACCTAAATACTTATGCAAATTCCCGCACGTGGTGCTATTAGAAAGTTGGGAAAAAATAGTGGGTTGTTCTGAGTGATGGACAGCTGATAGTGGAGTGCGGACATGTCCTCGATGAGCCGGAGCGCGGCGGCCGGTAGCCGCGGCTCATAAACAAACGCTCCTGTTTGACAGATACAATCAGCGTCCGCGCGCCGCCGATTGTCAGCGGACCATTCTATTGTGACAGCCACGAACTGTGCCAAAAAGAAAAGTCATTACAATTAACCGGTTACATTTTTAGTTCAACTGAGGTGTTCATCTATGCACGGTAGCTACGCTCAAGTATTCAGTATAATACTCGCCGAAACAAATGATGTAGCGATACATAAAACACTGTTACTTAAACTTATTAATTCACTAGCAAGTATGTAAAAAAGTTTGTCCCGAAACTACTGGAATTCATGGTAATATTAATAGTAATAAATCCGAGTGCGGAAGTTAGGTCCTGCGTTCGATTTCAAGTTTCGATAAGTGTGATTGGATTTTTCAAATAATTTATCATAGTAGTAAGCTGCTTACTAAGCAATGTATAAAATCAGACAAAAGCAATTGACACTGTTTACAAAACTTCTTGTTTTGTTTGTTATATTCTTATCCTCCGCGTGGTCAGTCTTTACGTCTTTACCTTTGTTGTTACACAAAGAATTGTTTGCCATGCTGAAAGGATTATTACGGTATTGTTCAACCAGTCACTACTTTTAATCCTTAACTGTAAATTACATTTTATAAAGAGAAAAAACAACTTTGTAATTTCTTCAACTACTTATAGGTTAAGTTAACAATACATTATGCTTTATTTAAATTATTTTCTTAAGTAGAGCGAACTTTTATCTCCCATCAAGTCTCCTAAGAATGTCTGTAAAGGTCTGCTACAGACAGTCTAGATATTTCTAGAAAGTTGAACACAATGTCTGCTTGGTCTGGCTGCCGGGGAGATTAATAGGAATATACTACATGTAGTATATGGCTACCTATGGATACGTAGATATTGCTTGCCTTCTTTTATACGCCACATTTTAGCATTTGGTATGTATATTACGACTCCGCATTTTTTTTAGCAGCATGCAAAAATACATAGGGAATTTATTTATTAGATTGCGAGTATATCAAATTCAAGTAAATCTACAGTAGGTGCCTACATATAAATATTTTGTTGTGGTTAGTTTTGCTAAACCACTTCTTAACAGCACCCAGATTGTTTTGTTAGCCGCCAGTCAGTGCTGGCTTGACACCCGGATCCAAGGAGCCCAGTAACAAAGCTTTAATTAACCATTATTATAAACACAATGCAACATTTAATAGCGTCGTGAATTAAAAGGCTCCGTTAGCCTGCTATTTATGAATTGATCGACTTCTGTCCGGTGACGAAAGCCGACCACTTCGTGATCAACGGTGCTCCAAAATCAATGCTAAACACAGTTGTCCCAAGCTTATCTTTACGACTGGATTGTATGGGTACCCACTTACAGCGGAATTTTAATTCGTCATGAATTCTTTGTATCTTATCTGACCTATTGAGGCTGTGTTCAAAATATTTTATTCGTAATGAGTTTAAATTTCGTTTTGATGTTTTTGTGAAGTGGTTATTGATACTTCGAAAATTATAAAGCGCTTATGAGTTAGTAACATAATTTTATATAAATATAAATAAAAATTTATATGCAAACAAGCACTACAAAAGAAAACAGCATGGCATCTCATCATCAATTTTCTCTATTAGGCACGTTCACCTTATTATGTAGACTTATAAAAATAAAGATACTTTCGTAGATCGTAGACAAACGAGCAAAATGTTGTTTATTGCGGAGCCGGCACACGATAGGCTAATAACCTGTCGCCACTTACGAGTTACGCGTAGTCGTGACCTTTGACCTATCATTCACTGCTTTACTGTCGCTTGTTGCTACCGACCGGTAGTGTAGTAAACATTGCCACAAAATAACTAGCTACATATCTAGATAACGCTCTATAATCTACAGTGACAAGGTTTTTATTTTGTATCTCTTTTATCATTAGGAAAATAACAATTGAGTGTTCTGCAATCTGAAAAAATATTTCAACTTTTAATTAAGAATTAATAACTCTTAATTAATTAAGAATGTTCAAATATTTCATGCGATTTGGTGCCTTGACTTTCGGACAAGATGGTTTAAAAAAACCACATCGACGAGGATGGGATTCGAACCCACGCGTGCAGAGCACATTGGATTAGCAGTCCAACGCCTTAACCTCTCGGCCACCTCGTCTTTTAAATTTCTTCACCAATATATAACCCAAAACCTAAAGTATGGTATATATGAACCCAAGTCTTCAAATGACGTTAAAAATGATCAAAAAATGTGGAGGAATCTACATCAAATTCATACAAAGAGTAATGTTCACCGTTCAGTTAGAATACCAATTCATATCGATATTCTATTAATACCGCAGTACAATGCCATGTTGTATAGGTACCCAAAGTACATATTTTATGGTCCTAGACTATATTATTGCTGATCATGTGATATCCGGACAGGGTCCTTATCTTTATTGCCTTTCTATCTTTGTTCATGTTTGCCTTCTATCGATATGTCAATTTAAAATCAAAATATACGCATATAAGATGGAATCAATTGTATGGCAATTGTTTACTTTGTTCGTTATCTGTACTTCCGGAGACGTTCGAGATCATTAGTATTTGAATACTTATACGTAAGCTCTGCTGCTAAGTTTGGTACAAGTAATGAGGACATAAATTTGGAAACATTTGTTTAACTTAGAGATCCGCGAGGACCTATTGATTGCCTAAGAAACAACCACCAACCACCTAAATAAGAACTATTTTTGGCAAATTGCAAGTTTTCCAAAAAATGATTTATACTAAAATAAATTAAAAACATATTATCATATAAACTATTAACTAAAACTAAACAAACTAAACTATTCTGTATTGTAACGAATTAGACCTTCAAACTATGCTGACTTTTTTGTGTTCGGGGGCAGGCACGTCCGGGTCACAAGAAGTCTTCCAGCGCGGTTCATGTATGGCCTTTGTAATGTGTGTCCACATTCTAGTTGGCTACGCACGTTCCACTGCCCTCCCGAATATTTTCTCGTAGGTGACAGAAAAAATCAAAGAAGTTAGTTGTGTCGGGGGTTGTTCGCGCACGGTCAACAATTTACATTCCTCACGACTTGAGGTCGGCATGCCGGGGTCGGGTCGATTTCTACATGTAAAGGATCATAAAAAATCGTGACAAAAGAAATCATTAGGAATTTACAGAATCTTGCGTGGTTCCACGGAATGCTAGTTAAACTGACCATAGCATTTTTTGTGGAAATTGGTATACATTTTCAATTGATGAAAGGTTGTTCTAATCAGATGAGGGCACGAGTTAAACAAATAGCTGGGAGTAAGGAAGCGGGGCGCGGGCGCCGGGGAGCGGTCGGGCAGGATCAGGAGGTCACGCAGCGTGCAGTGGCTGCCCGATTAGTTAGTGGCTTAGTACGTCGTGCAGCCTCCAGCTGACTACTGGATCTACCTGACTATTGGCACAATGCATTTACAACAGACACTACACATTCATACAATTTTACATATGTAACGATGGACCATTCTTCGCCTTTCTTCTTTCTCTTCCAGCAAGGATTGACATTTGGCCAAATGTTAGCGAGTACTTTAAACTGTTGAATTTTTTTTGGATAATCTCTTCACTTATATTACGAACAAAAAACATTATAACAAACGTCTTAATACACTATGTTCATCTTAAAGGTGTGTTCAGTCGATATTACGATGATTATGTTATGAGTCTCCTCCTTTTTGATTAGTACTTATTTACTAGAATTTTACCATTTTGATAGATAATTTAGTGACAAACAAAGTAGGTATGTAATATATTAATGTAGTTAATTAGAAACTCCTACTCTTTTGATAATCTGTTTAGTGTTCTCATTTCAATATCGCAGAGTAGCGCGATACCGATACCGGTCAGAAAGCGGTTACATCAGGCTATTGTTTCAGTTTATTGACTTTGCTGAGATAAGTGAGCTATTAGCCTCCGATCGGCTCTCGACAAATTTGGCAATACATTTGAGTTCCTCCGTTTCGTGCAGGATTAATGACATGATGTCGCAGTACGGGCCCCGGGCATTCAGACCTCGTAAGCTATTGTATCAATTGCTGCGATGACTTTTATTAACCTACTATAATTTTATAAGAAGCCATTCATGTTGGATACGAAAATTCTTAAAAAACGTGCAATTGTTAAGTATTAACTATGTGATTTGATAAATTTCTCATCAAACATGATTAACTATTGTCAATTGTCTTATACTTATTAGTGTTATTATTGATTTAAATATTTATATTTAAAAATATTGTGTTGTATAATCATTATAAACCGAAACTCATTGACGAGTTATTATTTTCGTCTCTCTAGGGTCCAAAATCATGCTTGTTTGGATTTAGATAATTTCAGCGCTTTCTCATTGGATTTTCCGCTCAGGAAATCCGCTAGTGTGAAAGCGCTGTTAGACATCCAGTAGGTAGACCATATTAATGAAAGCGTGGTTGGGTTTAGATGAAAACGTTAAAAGTTAGAACCATAAATACACTTGGGGATCGAGCTTGCAATATTGTCCGCGACAACCATGCGTGTGCGCACTGAGCTAAACTCCGCTGAACAATCGTAGTAAAATATTAAATGATGTAATACATTAAAGATGATATCAGAGAAATAATAATAAATTGTCAAAAAAAAAGTTTTAATTGATCTTACTTCATATAAACACTAACTGTTTCCGCGATTTCACCCGTGTCCCGAGGGAAGCACTTATTTCGCGCACGCAGATAACACGAATCTGTAAGTTTAATTAAAACCGCCTTACTGAGAAAACACAACAAACAAACTCACTTTCAAGTCTATGATATGTATTAGTAAAGAAAAATGTAGGTTATCACTATCGTAGAAAATAACATACAACTTCCATTGTAAATAAAATAATACCACCAATACTGAATGATTTCTTTACGTTTCACCATTTGGATAATGAAGTTTAGACGCCCCTGTTATAATCGCCCAGGCTTATTAGCCGTCGCACACGCACTGCTAATATTTTTTCTTAATTAACTTTAAAAGGCCCTTTTATAAACCCTTCATTAAACTGCGATGAGATCCGAAAGAATCATTATAAAAGACTATATTGATTAACTGTGGGTTCTGGCACATGGAGTCGCATGCGCACATTAAAACGAAAAACGATTTATTAAGTTTTATCTTTTTTCAAATAAAAATATTAATGAATTGGTAACGTGGCGTGGGAAGAAGTGTACATTGAAGCTACATTATGTAAATCATACCTATCTGCTGCGTTTCATAAAATAAATATGTACACATTTTTGGAACGAACTGTTTCATTTGCCGTAACGAAGCGTACTGACGGAATTACATTGTTTACCATGAAAGGAAAAATATATAGTAAAAAATACTGCTCCAGGTGAGGCTCGAACTCACAACCCCGGCATTGCTCACGAACACTGTCTTATAAGTACCGTGCGCTAACCAATTGCGCCACTGGAGCGATGCTCGGGCTGGCCAAATTACAATATGGTAGCCACGTGCCCCCTCCTCCCCGCTCCTCGACCCTTGATGGTCCATCCATTCATGAGGAAGTCGTAGTTGAATGACTTTGAGTGTTGCGTCATAATTTATGTAAATTATAACAGTGTTGTGTAGTTAGGACGTATCGTAGTGTTCCACAGTTGTTTGATAAATATCCGTAACCAATACTGTAGCACGGATATTAAGAAGTAGGTACCATATGCCATAGAATAATTGTAGCGATGGAATCGGTCTGTTATCTCGTGACCGTGTACCTAACTATGTACATTAATTATTATCAGTAATGCCGCATGCGTTGCTAGTTAGAATTTTATCAAACAACATGACTTGGCATTTTTATAAATTCAATTGTGTCTCTATGATTAGTAGTTCTATGTACGAGTTAATTAAATAATTGAGTTAAGTTTCGTTTGAAAAGGGTTTTGCTTTCGGCTCCTCCGTGTGCTAAAGGAACTATTTATTTTACATTCCAAAATAATAAAAAAATGTCTTCAACATTGTTGTCACTCCCATTAATCTTCGTGTACCAAATTTCATCTCCATCGGTTCAGCCGTTTTGCCAGCGAAGTGTTACAAACAAAATAATTTCTGACGTGTCTTTAACTTAATTAACACACTTGCAACAAGGAAAACAATGTAACGAAATATTCACGAATAATATTTATTTATTGTTTATATAAAATATCAAATTACTGGCGATGTTAGTACTGATATGACTAATATTTTATACTAGCCGTTTTCCCGCTATTTCACCCGCGTCCCGTGGGAGCTACTACCCGCACCGGAATAAAATATAGCCTTATGTTACTCGCAGATAATATAGCTTTCTAATGGTGAAAGAATATTTAAAATCGGTCCAGTAGTTTTTGAGTTTATCCATTACAACCAAACAAACAAACAAAGTTTTCTTCTTTATAATATTAGTAGGTATAGATTAGTATCTATACTAATATTATAAAGCTAAAGAGTTTGTTTGTTTGTTTGTTTGTTTGAACGCGCTAATGATGTTTGCATCGTATACACTTGCAACAAAACATAATCTCAGGAACTACTGGTCCGATTTGAAAAATTCTTTCAGTGTTAGATAGCCCATTTATCGAGGAAGGCTATAGGCTACTTTTTATCCGGGTCCGTGCCGAGGTTCCCACGGGATGCGGGTGAAACCGCTGGCAGAAGCTAGTTTAGTATATATCATTTGGTGGCAGTTCTTTGCCACACATTCTCTACTATGGTGATGCCATGCCCATGATTCACGCGTTTCGATGCAAACATCGTATGTAGGAAAAAGGTACCATGATTAAAGTAGTAGGTATGTTAAGTATAGGTATTGTTACCGGCACGGATATCGAGCCCTCGGCGGAAGAGTGGGGATCGCTTTGCACACCGTACATTTATGGCAAGAAAAAACACACACCCTTTTATTATTTATTTTTTCCTAAGTTCCCTAGATGTAATTTCATACTGGCTCAATGATTTAAAGAAAGATTTTATATTGATTGATTTAATTGAGAAATGGAAATTGGGATAGAATTAGGTAATAAAAAGTGTTTCTCATTTAAAATATAGTTTATATTTTCTAGTTTGACAAAAAAAAAACTACTTCGTACCTTGGTACTTTTCTTGTTAACATTTTTGACCTCGAATTTAATTTATTCTTTAATGAAATGAAAAACATTTTTTTTATAAAAAAGAAAAATATATTTCATAAAAACTGGTGTCAATTAAATTGGCCCGAAGTGTACTCGTCGTCCTGACGTACGTCAATCGCAGCAAAGGACCAATCCCGAGTGACGGCTTTGACGCGATGCGCTGCGGGCCAATCACCGCTTTACCGCGGCCCCCGCGCTCACTTCATACCACCAAAGGGACCCAATAAATCGCTTCTGCGCAGGTGAAAGTCAGGGCTCGACATCCGTGCCGATAACTGTATTATATGTAGAAGATCTAGTTAGTTAATTATATGATATAAATTGTATTTAGTTGTGACTTGCCTTAAAGTTGCGACTTGAATATCACGTAGCAAATTGATATAATTTATTCATCAATATGAATAAGTGCCCATAATACTATTAACGTAATCATTGAACAGACACGGCCTGTACTGAACAGCATCGCTAGTTGTAGCGGCCCAACAATCGGCTCAGGCGGTGCACACCCGCGCTTGCGGCCATTCGATTAGCGCACCACCATGATATGTTAATGGCCTATCGAGAAATATAGTTTATTGTTCCCAGACCTCAACCGTGCATCCTACGGCTGCTACCAGTTATTCGTCGGCGTAACTTCAACATCGCTGCGAGCACTATTAATGATTTGTATCTATATAATTATTTTGTATCATGTTATGGGAATAAGCGTAACAGTATATTAGGTTCCTATGTGGCGATGAATGTGTAGGTGAGTTGCTAAGTATTCAATTACTGTATGATAAGACTGAGACGATTGAAATTGAGCACGCAGTGTTCTAGTAGTATCTATGTTAGCATTGTTATTTTTAATGCTTAGCCATTGCGATTTCTACTTATTAAATACTCATATCCTATGTCATTACATTAAACATACCTACCAACTTATGTGTTCGTAATCATTATTAATCGCGGCGCATTTGTAGCCTTATGTAAATCTCGCGATGTGGAGTTCCTAACTACATCATAACTACATAGATAATGTGAAATCTTAAGGTTTAATAATAATTTTGAAATTAAACAAAAGCTCAGATAAGCGCATGTAAAGCAATTCATGCGAGAATTGCGTCGTACGAGGTGGGCTAATGGTATTGCGTAGAAATATCGAGCGGCGGCAAACTGACTGATCAGACCGATTGAGCAGGACAATTGCCCTTAATGAAAGTAATTAAAACGATGCGATCGGCAGGCATCGATAGCGAGCCATGCCACGCTGCGCAAGCGCAACCGACCGCGCAGCCAGACACCACAATATGCGCCTAAATCAACCGACACACGCTCCGATTTAATTAGAAAATAAATCACTCTCCTATTACACCCAATTCTTACTATAGGATGTAGGACATCTGTAGCCGGTCCTCCGATGACATGTGAAAGTTACGACTCGCCTGTCACATTGCCAGGTTTATTACTGATCTATTATTATAAGTGCACATTGATATTTCTCCCACAGTAAGGTGTAAGTTTCTCAACGCAATTTCTATTCAACAACAGGTAGTTGCGCTGCAGAACATTTTTTCTGTGTTCATTCAAGCCGTTCAAATTCTCAAAATCAGCTGATTCAGGTAAACATATTCCACAAAGATACTCGGTTTGTTAAGACGATTTCGGAATCATCGGCTGACTGCGTGAGAAAGTATATCTAGCCATGAACATCATGTGAAATGAAAACGCCAATATGTATTACAAAGGTATGAGAAATCCTGATGTGACGAATAAATAATTAGGTACGTGAAATTGGATTACCTACGCTAAGTTTTATTTTTATGCAACATTTATGGGTTTTAACTAGGAAGGTACCCAGTTGGCGCAAAGCTTATTAGGCTTTGAGAATATAGGTACATACATAGGTACATAATGCTCTTATCTATACCTATATCTGTCATACTTGATGGCAGTTGAAGGTTAATTCGTAATAACATTATTGTCCACAAACATTAAATAATTCGTGGAATACGAACCAGCAAGAAGTACCTACCCACCTTTGTTTGCTCATATTTTCCAATATCAAGATGTGTGTAGATCAAGGTTACGGCTGCATTTATCTTTTATGGGCCTGTAAATCAAGAACAAATTCATCGATAAAATGGTATAAAGCTAACAGTGCGACTTGTTGATCTGTTTATTTATGATATTCTACACTTATCTATGCATATGTAAATATATAAAATAAATATTAACTATGTCCCGGCCGAATTATTCAAGGTTAGTGTTGAAGTATAGGAAAAATTGACATTATTTAAATTAGATATAGGTACCTAAAAGATATCATGAAATCTATGTTAAGGAATCAGTAGGTTAGCTATATTTATCGCGTGTGACCTCAGGGTCTCAGATGTTTCGGACTGACGTTTGATGTGTGAGCTTAGTGCGAAAGTAAAAAAGTGCGCAGGCGAATCGAGTGGTAGTGTTGGGTTTAAATGGGCCATCGGTATGCGACAATGCCCTGCCCACAATGTGTTGACCAGCACTTTATCAAGGTTGCAGCCAGCACGTGACACGCACTACTAAAATATCATTGAACTGCAAATTACATCCCAAAGTGTCACGTGTGACAACTAAGTTGTATTTTTGTTTGAACCGTGATATAATAAGTTCAATGAAATCAATTCCATAACAACAGAATGTAGGTATATACCTATTACAACTTACAATTCTCCAATTTCATAATAATATGTTTACTAAGTACCTACGTCCGATGCACCGTAAGTAGTATGATAGTTTTCGCTTGCACTGCATTTTGTTACTTACACCTGTGCTACGTTACAATGTTTCGCTACTTTATTGTTTTCAAATCATTTGTGCCCATTTTAATGACTAAACTTTTCTAATACATATATAGGTACTTACCTACCTATCTACCTAAACAGTGGTTTAGTCAGTAGAAAAGACATGTCGTCCACGTAGATCTAAGGATGCGATCAATAAGAAAATCTCCATATCGGTGGTTATGGGAGGTTTTATGTCGAGGCACGACCGTATCGTCAATGTAAAATGAACGAGACAATAAAAATAAGATCGAGTTCGGCCAGCAAATATAAAAGAATTCCTCGGCGAACGATGAATGAATCTGGGCATCATTCTCAAACAAGCATGTAGTTCGTTTTGTTTGATTATGTGTCCGTAATGAAAAAGCGCGTCTGGGCTCAGGTGCGCACCTGTTGAGGCGCCGAGGCCGTGGGATACGGCTCATGCAGGTAAGGAGACGCGCAAAAACCGACCTATTGTACTTACGATTTGCTTGCGCAGATCTAGGCACATTGATTAATCTGAAATCCTTATATATGACCTATCTATTCTTCATTTTTAGCTAGTGTCATCATAGCATTATGTAACTTGATACCCCCAAAAAATCTCGTGACCTTACGTCTATGTTAATCTCGATATTTAGAAAAGTAAAAGGGTGTTCTAGTACAATACCCACTTATTTACTTACAATCATGTTTATAGGTAATTTCGTTTGATCGTTCGTAAGATTAGGAGGAGGAAGAGAAAAGGAGAAGAAGAATTTTGCATCTAGAAAATGGGCTGTGAAACCTGCGTGATATGCAGTCTGTCGACAAGATTTTATTTTCTTTGCCATACAGGGGCGGAACATAAAGAAAGCACGAACGCAACGCTTTTATGTGTAGGCAGAGGCCCACTCAGATATGTACGTTCCGTGTTTCAATTTTTGCCCATATCTGGCCGAGGCGTTGTGCCGCCGCGTGTAGACAGATTCAGATATGCTAAGAACGTGCAGATCGGCGAGGCAGGCGCGAGCGCCGCTGCAGCGCCCGCGATGTAGGCGTGAACAGCGCACCGGCCGCAGCCACTCGACCTGCAGATTTATGCACACAGTTCCGACACTACCTGCACCCTGCGCAATGCCACATACCTACAGCATAACGCTTCAAACCCACTCACGAATTTGCTAGCCGTCTATCCCACGCACAATGCTTCCCGGCTATACCAAATTTCTCCTCGTAGAAATATTTATCTTAAACATTTTTTCTTACCGTAAGGCGTAAATATTTTTTTTACCCTATTATTGAATAATCGGGTATGTGTGATTTAATGCGTTGTTGATTTTATCCACATTCTTCGCCGTTGTACAATACGCCGACTGGCGCAATGCGAAATTCCATTAAAGTTTTTGAATACGAATAAAAGGAGATTTTGGAAAAAATCCGACGCTGCACTCGAACAGGTTATTGTTCAAGGTTTAAAGAGGAACAATCGCACTGTTGTGTTTCCAGTTAACCGTGACAAATGCGTTGTTTAGTTTACCTGTGGACTTCTTTGTTACTAAGTTATTTTACTTGTTGCATGATTGTTTTATTGATTTCTACTTAAATCGAAATATTTAATGGGAATGCATTGCGCAAAGCATCAACATCTTGAACTGCCTATGGGTGATTATGCATAGGATTAAGGACCAAAAATGTATACCTTGAACGTACGTACCG
The DNA here is from genome assembly GCA_963856015.1 of Helicoverpa assulta. Classification (NCBI taxonomy): domain Eukaryota; kingdom Metazoa; phylum Arthropoda; class Insecta; order Lepidoptera; family Noctuidae; genus Helicoverpa; species Helicoverpa assulta. The sequence goes on from CAWLCW010000008.1 coordinate 7,298,818, forward strand.
GGTAGGTGCGATATATTCTGACTAGATAAGTGAATACCTAATATTCTAAAATAAATTGCACACATTTTGTAATAGTATGAAACTAGGTCAAAGTCCTCTGAACTCTAAAACTCACGTTTTTCTAATACTTATTCAAATATCTTTAGATATGCAATTTTATCCAGTATTGCTTACTGTGCTGATTCACTGTGTAGTATTTTGTACCGAATAATCAAACGAAGCACTCACGTTTCTAGAAACGTGTGACAAAGATTTCTAAAAAAATGCATTTCTTATAAATATTGATCACGAGATTAATGAAACACGCGACAAGTCAGTAACCTACCTTAGCGAATACATACCATTACTTACAACAAATAAGGTAGTATATTGAGATCAAAGTTACAGTTGCAATGATTTTGATTCCAGCGATTTAAAGTTCCTACCTAATATCAAATGGAAAGAGAGGGACCTTTTAATAACAATTTTAGTTTTCAAACGATGATGGCGGTTTAATTTCACCTTAAAACCAATTAAGTACTTTGGAACTATATGGGTGGAATGCTTGCAATGCTTTTGCGTAAATGATTGTGATCTTTGAAACGGTACAGTCAGCAGGCACCACACGATGATATCATTTGCAATTTTGCATGACCCATAATAAAAAGAGAGCATCGCAAGCTTTTATTTTATCTTTCGGCGATATTGTGTCTGGTGCCCTTGACGTGCACAAGTCTTCCGTGTTTTATACGTGATGAGGATTTGAAACGAGCATTTTATCACGTGGTCACCGATACGTCGATGCGATCGCGATGAAGACGGGGATGCGCGATAATAAAACTGTGTTAGTTGGATAACGCACGTCCGAGCAACGTGCGGATGTCCTCGCCAACAGATAAGCCCCCACAACCTGTCCGAGCCTTATCGATGTACCTAAGTTCAGTCAACAGGGCCTATGCAAATAACACGTTCATACGATTTTATTATTAGCCTCAACGTACAATTCTTGAAGCAACCCTGAAGTGTCAATCATGTGTATTCAGATATGTTACCAATGTGTATTTTCACATGTAGATAATAAAATTCCCATTGCAGTACAGCAAGAGGTGCTATGAGCATTTTATAACGAAACAGCGGATGCAGCAAAAATATGCTTAAGTACCTATGATATAATGCAAATGTTAAATACCTACTTAGCAATTTAATAGCAATGAAGTCTACTCCTATTTAGGGCAGGTCTAGGTAATCTTTCTTGCGAGCCAAACAGTTGGCTGGTACTTGGTCTTTACATCGTAAATCGCATCTCAATTTGTTTATAGCGGCGATCTCGGAGGCAGGTATTGACAATGACATTGGCTGGTTACGAATGACCGACCACAACTCTGTTGTAAGCACAATGTATTTGGCGCGTGCTTGTTGGCTTGGCGAAAGTAACAAAGTCGTATACAAGTGGTGGGATAGATAGTATAGAAATACGCGAAGGTCGCGGTAAGTGGGTCGATGTGAGGCACTTCCGGCCGCGTGGACGGCACGTGCTCGCAGGATGCGCATATGCGCAGGAGACGCCCTTCCGCAGCGCTGCAATTATGTAACGAACCATACTCCCATGCATTATCGTATCTCGTCGCTTACAGTTAGATATCGCGTAGCGTATAGCACAAATAAACATTAATGTGTGAATTGGATACTTGAATGAATTTACACCATTATCCATACCCATGTACTTAAACAGGATATAAAATGAAACACTAACTACAGTTCGGTAATACTTCCTCGTGGTGTCAGCGAGGTCGCACTCGATATATTTATGTGTAAGTAAAGGTATTCTATTTTGGGCACGAAAGATAGTCGTAAAACATCACAATTTACAATTGAAAAGCGGTTACGAAAGCGCAACATAAGAAGGAATATTTCTTTCCAGTTGTGATAAACGACGACATTCATAAAGGTGAAGAAAAAAAATTAATTCGTGAATTCCTTAAGTTATTGGCACAAAAAGGGAAAATTTAAGACGTGCCAAGTCAGACAATGCGGAGTGGTGTTAATCTTGCCACGATCAATAAACTCTCTGATTACACATTCATGGAATACTTTGTGGCGTGTCCCTCCGCCATGTCGCGTATGTACCTACCCACTATGTACACCACTGCCTACTTACATTGTAATGTCGTGCTATGCATATAGCCGAATGTAAGTAATTCTTTAAACGGTTATAAATACTCCTTATTGTTTGTTGAATGAGTTATTTTCTGAATTCGCATCTTGCCCCGAGTGTTTGGCTGTAAAGTGTAAAGCTTTTATCGACATATAAACATTTCATGATAAAAAATGGTATACCTAATTAATGTTAAAAATATGTCTGTGCTACATATTATCTAATTTGTGAATGCCATCATCATTCAGTTTTAACGATGCTGATGACCTGTTTATATATTTATCCATAAGGTATAAAGGTAATAATTATATAAGTGTGTCGATATCCGTTACGAGACATATGGGTCACCAGACGCATAAAATTCGACCAACTGAGCCAGATTAGTTAAAAAAATATGCCAGCTGACCGTTTCCTATGCAGCCGATATTAATTGTTATAGGGAGGCGGGCGAGGTGACACGGACTAAATTGGCACATCTGTCATTGCTCACCTAGCCAGACGGCCGCGGCCTGAGGGTCCGGGCTATCACCGTCAACTGTAGACTGCGGCGAACACGCTTCTAAGAGAAACTTTTATTGTTGTAATGCCATGTATTTGTGATCTAATAACTAATTTAATAGATCACTATCTATAGACTCCTAAGTGAAACTTGAGTGCTACTCTACTAGTGATTTGATAAACTGTGGAAACCATATCAACTAATAGACCTGAGTCATAAGTTGACTGTTGTAATGGTCATAGTAGATATAGCTCATGCAGAATTCGCGTCATTACCATATTTTGGTGATGTAAATTATATTCTAGTCAACATTAGATTAGTGACGAGACAAGACAATGCTTGCTAAATAGACGACTGTTTGTGTTTATCTTGAAACAAATTCATTCAACGAGAAACATTTTCAAGTATAACTCTCAGTAAAAAAGATGAATGGAAATAAAGCCTTAGCTCATACCCATATGAATGATGTTTGTAAGCTTTTCTATGAATGCCGGGCCACGCAACGCGGCGAGACGATCTCACGCGCAACAAAGTCCCACATGTGACAACATGTCGCTCTCTATAGTAAAATCCGATGACACATCTCGTTTCCTCATCGCTCATTTGAAGCCGGTCACCATATAAATGATAATCTCCAATGGTATTTTCTCGTTTTATTATTTCACAATGCCTTACTAACTTCCCTTAATTTAAGTCACCCAATCCTGTGCCCAATCGCTTTCTAGCAACGTTATTATTCCGACCGTGATTTATACGATTGTTGTAATAACGTAGATAAGCGATTAGATATTAATGGCTTTTTAGCTTTTGAACAATTCATGCAAACAAGTTTCTACTGTTTGTGTTACAATCAAAGTCAAGATAATAAAGTAATTAACTATTCAGTTGCGTATTTTAGTATTGTTCGGTATGATACTGGATAACGGACTTTTGATCGCTTTACATTAAAAAGTCTGAGCCAAAATATGAATAATGTTCAGGTTACTAGACGTCAGAGATCAGCGACCGTAAACCTTCTCAGACACACCTGCTCTCTATTCAGAACGCCAAACAGCGAGCACAATAAGACCTATTCAAATGTTAAACAAAAATGGCGTTCGATAGACAGCAGCACTATATTGAATTAACTCGAAGGCGGAACAATGCTTACATCGATATCTCTACCTACTTTCTTTTCGAGAAAGACAACAAAGTTCCTTCTTGCGAGGACGCTGACAAGCGAGCAGCGACACAAAGAAGATCGACGGCGGTTGCCCGTAGTGCACAAAGGTCAGCTCGGCTCGAGATCACCTTACATCGGTCGCACCGCCCGCGCCGCGCTCCTCGCGCCGCCATCGCCTACCACTGCGCATCGTGCGCCCGCGCCGCTCTATACTTTTGTGAGTCGACGACGACGAGTATTATCGCGCGATCTGGGAGCGGAGATGCTTCTCATAATGCGTCCAGATAAACCCGCTTTGTGTCGTGTGCTCTCTATAACAAGAACAATATTCCATGAAAGGAGTGCGCAACGCAACAGGTACATGCCCCCGCGATTATCTTCTAGTTTAGGTGACGTGTGGCCGCCTCCTTTCAATTCCCTAGCTAAACATTTTTTCCTTTTGGTATTCTAATACGAACCACCTGTACAATATACAGAAATATGTATGTAAGTAATATAGGTAACTTATTAAAAAGACGAATTATATTTAAACTAGATTTCTCCTGCTATTACTTTCGCATCTTACGAAAAAAATGCCTGTTGCAGTACCGTCCCCATCGGACAATTTGCCATGTGTAGTAGTGTGGCTTAGTATCTCCGAAGCGAAAAATTAAAAGCTGAAAGCTTTTCCACACCTGTTCGTAGAATTTCCGGAAACTTACTTACATAGGTACGACGTGTAAGGAAATAGATCAGTGCTAGAGAGTTCAATTGATTACCATAGCTATATCAATTTAGTAGATATAAAACGGTACCGATATCTGCACAAGATTATGAATCAAAGCAGTAGTAGTGACTGGGCGCATGCGCCACGAGCCACGAGCCACGAGCCACGACACGTTTAGAAGCACTGAATTAAACAATCACGGCTGACTCATAATACCGGTTGGCTATAAAGACAACTCAAATAATCTGTGTCTAGTTTATTTCTCAGACAAAACGCCATGTTACTGCGATAGCATAATTTAACATTGTTTTATACTTACTCCCAAAGCTTAAACAACATTATCGCTGATTCATAAATCGCTACGAACGGTGATTCAAAATCATCCAATTTGTTCTGTGAATGCGTTGGCAGTGCATAAAATACATCGCTGTAGTTATCGCAGTTTGTACAAAACACTAGGAAGATGCCAATACCATACATACATACATATATGGTACATACATAATGAGAAAAGAACATTCATGATTAAGTACTAATACTACCCTTTAGAAATAAGTGTTTACACAGGACCGTCGGAGCATCGTGATTATCAGCCGTAATTCTGACCTAAGAAAGCGAAACAAATTGTGCAAAACGTATTGTCTGCGTGTTTATGTTCGTGGTGTGTGGTGCGATGCAGCGGTGCAGCGGTGGTACACTGGTACCTGCGGCGAGCAATGTGGAGCATGCGATAGAGCGGCCCACCCAGCGCGGTACACCAACAAAGGCAACGCGACCGTGAAGTGAACGCATTCACGCAATCTGCGCACCAACCCTAATAAGTTATCTACCTACCCGCTGTCCGGCGCACTAGCGCCCGGCTCCCGACACACTCTGACGCACTACCTTCATGCTAGTTTATACGTACTGTTTTCTTAAGACTGCCGGCCACTGTGATCATACGTAACTATTCTATAATGTTACATTATATCTGAGATAACAAAATGAGGTTCTTATAATCGCTACACGCGAGGCAGTATCTCCTACATGTTCAGAATTTATTTGATAGCTTGCTATATGGGAGCCATAAACATGGGGCGGATATTGTAGCTGTGTCTCAATTAGTGCGTTTACAGCTGAATGTTGCGCGACTAGTACCCAGCTTCTGCAGCACATTTTAACCAAACATATAATTATGATTCGATGTACACGATCCTTCGTATCTAAAAGGACTTTAAACAACATGTAACACTAAATAACGCCAGAGTTATACTTAACTTAAATATAAATCGACTATAATTCACCTTAAGATATCGATCTAATTAACTCTATCTAATGCTAATGGCGTTTTACGAGCAAGCGGCTGTAGGCAAATTGAAGTGATTGAATGTGACATGCAAATAGTATAGGTCTGCATACATACACTTGTAGCTGCCAAGTGGCGAGAAATTGTGCGGCGAGTCGAAACAGGCCAGTTGCGAGTCACAGTCTGTGTGGTACAATTAAATCACGAGAAACAACAGCGCTTGCGCAGCTCCCGAGGGTGCGGCCGCCCGCTCGCCCTCGCTACCACTAAACCATTCCGCCTAGACTTATACTCCAGCTAATTACTTGCCTATACTTTTTTCATTTTTTTTTTTCTCGTAACAATAACTGCATAACCTATATTGTTTACCTCAGTCAAAATACTACAAAATAAACTAACTCAAATGACATATTAAACTGGTCGTTGCTACTCTCCTTCACAATATAAAAGCCAGTTTATCGCTTATAAAACCAATTCACTAAGTAGGTAAACAATTTTCCAATAATGATTACTTAATGCAAACCTGAACGGCTAATGAGATCTGATTAAGTTATGTTGTCAGTGAATATAGCTCAAGCGATGCGGTAACTTGACGTCGCAGCATTGATTTCACTGTTTCATCGGCGGAGCATCAATTATTGTGATTGCGCAAGCGGCGGCTCAGCTCGCCGAAGCCTGCCCGTGCCCGATGCGGCCACTGTGCAAATCGGTCCAATTATGCAAGTGACTCGATTAGAAAATAAGATGGCCTGTGCGATATTTGAACTCGATTGATTTACTTACGTAATAGATGCCGGAAACAATGTCAGAGCTGCATTCTCAGAATAGGACGGTAACAATGGCTGCAAATGTCATGCTGTATTAAATAGGAACATATAGTAACTACGCATATGCTTACATGCAGCATAGGCACCTACAGTCAAATATCAAAGCAGGCTAGTGCTACTTTTTATTATGAAGCGTTCTGTGTGAGACTAGGCAAAATCTCAATTATTATGGCTACCCAGTATCTGTTATAATAGGTATATATGTTACAGCCATAGTGATTAAATATATATTTTACATAATCACTGGTCATTATATATATTACTTTATCCAGATTGAGTAGATATTATAAATAATAGCTAGATAATATGTATAATATGCAGACTTATTACTTTGGCTGTAACATATACATAATATACAGCGGAAGTAATTCGATTTCACTGTTTCATCGGAAATAAATTGCAGCTATGAGTAGGTTTTTATTAATTACAATATGAAATAATGATATTATTGTAACTTTTTGTTTATTCATGTTAAGAAATTGCATTCCTTCTTTTATGAAAGTCGGGTAAGAAGGTAGGTACTATATGAGTAATTTGAAGCACATGATTTACGTAGGTATGTGCAGAAAACCGGTCGAACAATCATGCGCATACGCATGTCACGTACTCTCCTCGAACATACCATATTAGACGGCAAATTAGTTCGCTTCTGACTAAGGTAAACGTTTTTCGGCCTCATCGTTTAACTATAAGTATATACAAAATCATATAGGTACACAATTTGATTTATAACTGCTACCATTTTACTGTAAGATAGTGTAATGAACAAGCAGGTCCGATACATGCTTTAGTTTTCCTTCAAATATTCAAGTCTTTATAGGAATTTAGGGCACATTAATAAAGTCTAAATTACTTTAATAATCTAAGGTGGCTTTAAAATTAATGTTCTGATCGTCAAATTATCTACTTAAGAGATAATCAATAAGAATTGTAGAAAACAGTTTAACTACGCGAGAAAATTGAGATGTACGGCGCAGCCATCATTACTTTAATCAACAAATTATGGTGTTGTATGTTTCAATTACAACATAACCACAGTGTGGCCACCATGTAATTGATGAAGAGGCTTCTGTAGTTACGGCTTGCCTATACAATGGATGTTATTGTTATTTATTGCTGTTTTAATTCACTTTAAATTGATTTTTATTAATTTTTACCTAATTGGGTTAAATTGTCAGTAAAAAAAAACTGTAAATTTCCATACTTTTATTGTTTTAATTAGTTACTATTTAAACATAAAATAATTTCTTATTGCAACGTTTCCAGAACACACCTGAGTATTTTTTTCCCGTTCCTAATATCCTGCCATGTGATACAGATCGGAAGAGAACGTAATTCTCACTAAGCTCGGTAAAAGTAAGAGAAAGGTCAAGAACATATGGTTCCGATATTTTTGAATTTCATGAGGGGAGCAAGCTGCGCCGCCGGGGTCAACACCCTCTTTGATGTAAAGGAGGGTTGTCACCGGTGCGGGGCGACGTTTACGTGGGATAATACGTGAGGTCGCCTTGTGTGACTCGCACTTCGGGAAGCCTGCGCAGGTGATAAACTCCTACGCACTTTTGTCAATGCGCAATCCCCCTCCACAAAAAATCCGCAACATGAAATGATTACAGATACTAAGTCTTAGGCTAATGATCTATTAATTTCACGCTTAATCTTTGACTTTGTTTGCCTAATCGATATTTAGAGACTTCTATTAAGTCACTATGAACTGATCTGAGTAACCATTAGGAAAATGTTAGTTGCACTTTATTTGATACCACGTAATTTTTCACGCCTGCGTCCGCACTGTATCACATTGCATCACGTTTTTTTTCCTTCGAAATGAGCTGCGTAGCCACATAAAAAGGCTGACATCACTAATATTTGTTATGTAACAATTACAAGTAAACAATACGTTTCATATATCAGTTTTCCTCACTTACGTAATAAATAAATTATTAATAACTTTATAAAATAGGTATACAAATAAATATTATATTAGGTACTGTTTATTGGTATATACTGAAGGATTTCTACAGTTCCTCTCATAAAGCACGATGTATTAATGATTTATTTGTTCTTAAAAGTGTGTACAAGAAGTTAGTAGACATACTTAGTACTTATGCGCAGTAATGTTACAATATCGTATTTTACGAAGCTTAGTGACTGGATCGTGATGATGATTTATAGCGTTTGCCGATTTTACGATATGTATTGATGTCCTGTTAGATCAGAGAGACATTGTCAATAAAATAAACAATAAACAGATAGATGTATGTACGAGCAGAGCGATCTTGTTCGCGATATCAGCCGGTGTACGATTTCCTTACAATGATATTTAAATTTTATGGTACGTGCGCTTGTTAGTCACAACATAACGTATATACTATCCCAAAGCTTTTCTGCATTATGCTTATGAGCTATGATTTACATATTGTTTGGCTTTCTAACGGGTACATTGACAATTAAAAGAGGTTTTTCAATCGCATATATTTTATGGCATCCAGAAATCACGAGGTGCGGCGATCAGTTGGTGTATGGTGGTGAAGAAGGCTCGGAAGGTGGCGGCGCCACAAGTGGCTCCGAGCCATTAGCCGCCGCGGTCGGCCGGCGGCCGCGCCTGCGCTTGTCTCATGCGAACGCCATAATCTTCGCTCCACTGCTCTTTATAATCGCTCAGTATTGTTTCCAACTCCATTATATTGTCAGATATACTCCTTCGATAAATTTAGCCGTCGTTGAGCAATATTGTGTTTGATTGAGCGAAACAGGATACCTATCAAGTTAATTTCCTCAAGACAATGAATGTTCAACCACTTTTATGAGAATGTGTGTTCGCTGCATAATTTTATGTAAATAAAGCCTGAATAATCAGATTTAGTATCCTGATCGCATGATTGAGTGAAACCTGTGGAGTGGCAGTTTGTGCTAAGCGACGCTATTCAAAATGATGGACTCGGTCGGTTTATCAGCCGCGACAGACGCAGCGAGCACACAGATAGGTGAGGGTGACAGTAATTGACAGGTCGGCGGGCGCAGGACACTTGACGCACGTGCGAGAGCGGACTCGGGCCCCCGCACTAAGCAGGATGTCTTTAAATAGACTAAATGCCTTTGTGAAGGCATGCCCTCCGAAGGGTGGCGGCATCCGGCTCCGATCGCGCACACGATTCGCTTCTAAAGAGGAAACTTATAAATAACTTCTTCAATTATTCTGAACCATTCAACTATAAACATGAAATACTCGTTGCGTCTGAATCAATGCGCGGCGCAGGCGCACCGGGAGTCGTTTGCGCCGCTACGCTACCGGAGTACCGGACCCTTATCGAGCATCTTGCCGACACACTGTTTCACGGAATGCCTATTGTTTGATTAATAATATCTGTGAACAACTTGATATATTATTATTTGTCGTAAGTGATGTAACGAGAACTTCGTATAGATTGTCCGGTGTGGCCTCATTCTGTCCTAAACTTGTTACATTGTTTATAGAACTGCGTCGTTGTAAATTATCTCGACACATTTTGTTAAACAGAGATAGAAAAGATTAATGAATTGCCGTTAAACGGAGATGCCAAATGAAATCATGAATCGACACATATTTTAGCCCTTTAAGGCAGATGAAGCATTGCAACAGCAGAGGTCCTTCATCGCTAATTTGCGAGACCCTTTAGATACACACGTGTATTAATCGTCATTTAACGACGCCGTATCTTGAAAGCCACATTGGGTACCTACTACTTACCTACTCATGTGAAAGACTGGTACCACATATTCTAAGACGAACGACGCAATAAAATCCGGATCTGAGTGAGGGGATTACGATGTAAGTACGTACATACAGGCTGCACGTGTTCGTGTAAGGGGTCCCGCGGAACTTCTCCCGTGAGTATGTGCGCAATGGGAACCTACCTGCGCCGCACAAACAAGTGTTTCCGGTCATGGTGCGATATCCGCCGGTTGCGATACTTATGCTACGATTTATCGGATCTTATTTCAGTTGGAGTGTCATCGTCACGAATACAGCGAACAGTTTATAATGGTACGTTTAGATTGAGCAATGTTTGTTACTCTTGTCGGTGCCTCTTTGAATACGTAATATGAATATGAAGACATCAGTAGATCCTACGTATACTTTATTTGCCAATAATTTGCGGTGAGTGATCTCACCATGGTCCATCTGGCTCTGAAGATCAACTGGTCTTGATCGATTTCCAGAAGAAAGATCACAACATCTTCACCGATAAGAACTGTTAATTGAAGTTAAAGTTTAAGTTTTTCTCAGTAATCAGTCTATTTTCATCCTAAATTTCATGCAAATGAGATTACGTGAATAGGATTTGTTTCAGTAAACACACTTTTAATTTACACTTGTAAATCCATTCTCTAGTTTTCACATTGTTGTTATACTATAAGTATATAGAAATACATAGATAGGTACCCTAATGTATCAACTATCTAGTTCCTGTACGTAATAAGTACCTGAAAATAAATACCGACCGGTTTCTTAACAAATGTATTGGCCGGGCTTAGGGACCGCTTTTAACATAATATGAATAGATTCGAACATATTCAGATCCGATAGGGTGACCATTTTTCTACCGTCTCAAGACTGCTGAACAAAGAAAAATGTGGTAATTACTTGTGTGAAAAATGTGATAAACCATTACAATGTTACATTTAAACCTAACCATTTAGATAAAATTGTAGACAGCATAATATCTAATGACTGAAAAACACGAGAATTTTAAATATTTCACCAAATCAAAAATATTGTGAAGAGATTATATGATAAAGTTATGTATTTGATTATTCCTTAATCAAAAGAAATAAAAAATATACGGCTATCAGTTTTTATGTTTTTAAAATCCGTAGCGTCCACGTAGTTGTCGCGTAGTGTTTTCGTAGCGATCACGTAGCGATCCCGTAGCGTTGACACATTATTAGATAGGCTTTTTTTTTTTAACGACGTCAAAAATCATCAAATGGCCCCTCCCGCTGTGGGTTAGCAGCGGTGAGGGAGTGTCAGGCTCTTACTGACTAAAAACCGTCGTGTTCCGTCATAGGCCTTTTATGTACCAGGCCCACGGTATCTCTTTCGAACAACCCGCAGCCCCGGCAGATTATTACATAGGCTTTAATTGACTTATTACAAAAGCACTCACCTGTTTAATTAACATTGGACGTAAATATTACGGTTTAATTTTCCATTTGTGACTCATATTTATACAGCTATTGATGTAATTTTTAGAGACATATTTCTTTGTTGAGAAGGTTCATAAAGTACAGGACACAGGGCCACCCTATCGGGGCACCCCGACGCGGCTAGCACTGCAGTCGCGGGCGCACACCGCGCCTCGCCGCGGCACAACGAGTCCCGCAGGTGACGGCCGCTCAATAGCGCTGATTACACCGCCATTCACTAACAACCTGTTCCTATTAATAAATCACTTTTATACGTACAATCAAATATGTAAACTTGTAAACCCATTACGTTTCAAATGTTACCGGTTTGTGGTAGTAAATTAATTTTGTAGATACAATTATTTCTTTGATTTTTAAGGATAGACGTTGCGGCCCCAGTTTTTGTTATTCAAGATCTTCAAAGTTTAATTCCTAACACATACAATATTGATTAAGTCAACGTTTAAAGTCATTAAAATAGGTAAAATACCGAGGTCGTTGATTTTTTTTTTGAGTAATTAAGCTTGAGGCTAGTCTGGTCCCTCATTCCAAAATTAAACAAAATTAAAAATTTTGAAAAAACCCCCGACGGTAAAAATCTTATTGAAAAATAATAAAATAACTCAAAACCCCCGACTTAACCCAATTATATAGGAATATCCGTCGGGAGCTGCCATTAAACCAGCTAAAGGATTCTAGTGTCGTGAATACAATTATTGAAGAATTGTAGATGTTTAACGATGACATAAAATACACTCAATTAATTGTTGAAATTTCATATAGAAAAGGCAGCCCCCGACGGTTATTCCTATATAATTGGGTTAAGTCGGGGGTTTTGAGTTATTTTATTATTTTTCAATAAGATTTTTACCGTCGGGGGTTTTTTCAAAATTTTTAATTTTGCTTAATTTTATTTCAGACTTTTTAGAGAACATATACGAATTATAGTCTACCTCTATATAATATGTTATTGCAATATTATTTTGCACCGATATTGTAGCGCCCTCTAGTGAGTTACAGGCGTAATTTTTATTATTTGGGAACATGCATTAAGCACGTACACATTGCTGATGAAAACAGAATTGTAATCGGACGTTTTGATTATATTGTAACATTGTTTGGCACTGATATTGTGGCGCCCCCTAGTGATTAATAGCCATGACACCTATCTAAGAACATGAACTCATCGAACACAAAACCGTTATTGAAAACCGCATCAAAATCGGATCATTAGTTTAGAAGGTAGGTGGGAACATTACTTTGCTCTTTTGCACTAATATTGTGGCGCCCCCTAGTGAGTTACAGCCATGACACCTATCTAAGAACATGAACTCATTGAACACAAAAACGTTATTGAAAACCGCATCAAAATCGGATCATTAGCTTAGAAGGTAGGTGGGAACATTACTTTGCTGTTTGGACTAATATTGTGGCGCCCCCTAGTGAGTTACAGCCATGACACCTATCTAAGAACATGAACTCATCGAACACAAACCCTTTATTGAAAACCGCATCAAAATCAGATCATTAGTTTACAAGATATGTGGGAACATTACTTTGCACAAACGCACACACAAACACACAAACGCACATCTCTCACCCTAAACGCATATACCTGCTCCGTTCCGTCGTGGGTAAAAAACAAAAAAAAATACCAAAAGTATCTAGGTAACCAAAGAAAAGTTTACGAATCAAAAATTGCCAATAGTTTCTAGACGTGTATACCTAGTAGTTCAGGGTGTACTATAAAATGGAACATATTATCAGTTTATGACATAAACTTATACTATGTGCTTAACTGCTTACTCACTCATGTACATTGTCACTAAACATGTTCTTTTCATATATGTAACGACAATATTTAATGCAAATATTAAAGTGCCATTTAAAGTATTCGGTTACAGTGTAGATTTATTGAATGGAATAGCCATATCCGTTTCCGCTGCGCAGTGCGCACGCGCCGCGCGACTCTCTGAGCGCTACTTCCGCTGCTCTCGTCTGAACGCCTCATCTGCCATTATTACACAAAGACTTGTAAATCGACTGAAACATATTCATTCAACCCTCGCAATGACGAACGTGCTTACTATAATGTACATTTGAATCATTACATTTATAAAATTCACAAGAAGGAGACGGCTGAAAAAGTAATAAGGACAAACAATATCGAGGCTATTAAATTCTAATGCGACTAATGTCGGATACTATTTGTTCATAGATAAGAATCTCGATAAGTTTTCTGAAACAAAGAGTCGGTATGTGACATGGTCCGTCGTCGCGTCTATTCGAGCGAGTCAAGTTCCAGTCAAGTGGCAATGCGTAAGTGCGCGCGCGTCGCAGCGAGCCGCGACGCTGCGCCCGCGCGCCCTGAGGAACCAAGCCATTGTCTTCCATATCATTAAGGCCATTATATTTGCTTGTTCGAGCGTGCTTTTATCATTTGTTATTATAACTTTGATCAGTGGCTGACATCTTCATAATGATTTTCAATAATCATTGTTTTATGATTCACAAACAATAGCTGTAATCACAATGCTAATAATAACCTCGACTCTTTTATAATTTGCTTAAACAGAATTGAAAGCGATATCGGGGTTGCTCCGGGTACGTAGGATGTGAAAAGAAAGTGGGTTACATGAGACTTTCTATTGTTTCAGACGTTCGCATTAATTGATTATAATGTTTGTGCTGTCTATCAATATGGCTATCGAGTACTAATCGCCAGAATTATAACAATAAGCATTCCTACTTAGAATTATACCTACCTGTAAATAACAGATCCTGTTACTAAATAAGTAATGAGTTTACAGTTCGGAAGCATTTTATTGCAATTACCGAAGACATAAGACACCGATCGTGGCCACAAGTTTGGCATACATTTTTGTAATTGACTCCACTCAATATTGCAACAAATTCCTGAGTCAGGCGATGTAAAGAGGTCAATGACAAAGTACAAAGGAGAGTTATTATGTAATAATAAACAACGACTCAACTTGTAACCGGAGTCCTTCAATACATTGTAATTTGTATAGATGCCTTCATTAAACCATTTGTTTTGAACATAGACTCAAACTAGTGTTCAGTATCAACAGATTTAGAACAAACCTAGTGGCGACTATGATAAATGTTGTATTTTTTTCTTGCCACTAGATTGAGAATGAAACTTGAGATGAATCAAATTCCATCGCAAAACACCCAGGAGTTTTAATACAGGTCAATCTGGATTAACTATCAATTTAACATCTTCAAAAATTTATAAAGATACTCGTATATTAAGATTTTTGTCATATGCAATCTTGAAATACTCATACAAGAGTATGATTATTTACTATTAAAGTAAATCTGTAATATTTTCGAGAAATTATCGACTGGTCGTCATTTATTACGAGCCCAAAATATCGAGTCCTTCTCAAATCACGGATTTAAGTTCAAGACACGTCAAAGTGATTTACCTTTCTTTAGCACTTAAAATTCGAAGGCCATTAAACCGAACGAGATTTCAACGGAGACGATGGCCCGTAAAAGTTTCGCAAGAGTCGGTCGTAACCCATTTTGGTTATAACTCGCCGTGACGCGCCGAGCTTTTACACGGCCAGCGAAGAAAATAGGGAGACGGGCATCGCCGAAAACAACAATGAGGTACTGTTACTATAATGACACTTTATGAGCACAAACATCGGGCCGCAGCCGAACACGACACGGTCGCGGTCGCGATGCACGAATGTGGTCCGCGCATTGTTTCCGCATTATACCCGTACCGCCAGCAACGAGGACGACATTGATGCCTCGCGGACAAAGGCACCCATTGCAACAGCCGACCCGCCGGAGCCGCCCGACCTCCATCCACATTCAGATCGATTCTGTGAAATTGATTTGATTGCTGAACTCATAACTTATTCCTTCCTCAACATAGGAATGTATTAACCCATTAGAAGTCACTGTACTCGATTGAGTACAGTCATATTCCTAAGTGAAAGTAATAGATCTCGTAAAGTTAATGTACCTAACTTGTTATTTTACTTGATTATAACACCCTTTTATGATATGAAAAATATTATGTGCGTAGTGTGTTTTTTTTTTCTAAAAAAATCCAAATATTTTCCCAAAAAAAAAAACATTTTTTTCATATTTTTCTTGTATTTTGTGTTTTTCTGTTCTCAATTCTATATGAAAACAAAGAACATTCTAAAATAACATAAGTACTTTTTGTTTGACCTCTAATGGGTTAATAAACAAATGCCATCTAAGTATACAGAAATATCTATCCAACATAACTTAAAGTTACTTAGATATCGTTTTATAACTAATCTATTAAACAGGTCAGTAATCCCAAAAAAAATTAATGTTATACATTCCATTTATCGACTAGAATATACGCTTCGTCTAACATTAAGCCTCTTCGATTTATGACGAATATAAAAAATAATAAAATCTGTTTTGAAGTACTCTCATTACAAGTCGGCCTTTTAATCGTTGCAAGTAATGTAAACCACAATATTGGTATCATTATGCAAGGGAATTCTTGTATCGTACAACCCAGCTCACGTCTGCATCTTTATGTCCGCAATGATGAAGTTGTAAATAAATACTTACGCAGCCACAAAATTGGATGATTTTACTCATTCCTATATACGTGTAAACGATAATAGCTTTAAATTGAGATATAAACTTTCTGATTTCGTGTAACTTTCTTCGTTAATGATATCGTGGTAAACGGTCATTGTGGGTCAGTGGAATATCCTGATGGTTGCGTTCGCGCATGCTAGGTAAACGACAGTATAGGATATGAGACCACATAGCCAGTGCTCGGTGGGCGGTCGATAACATGACACGTATCAACATTAGCGTACACGAGGACCGCAGCGTCGCGGCTCACCGTTGAGCGCACGCGCACGCAATGTTACCTGCACAAAGTGACGCCGTGTGGCCGTGTGGTCCTGCAGTTAACGCTGCACTCAGCACAGCTCCCGGACCTTGCTAATGTTACGACGTCATATGTCCACTGGATTGTTGCGGCCATCCACTGGTCTTACTATAAATGATTATACCTATGATGGCTACATGCACTTTAGCTGATACGGTTCAGCGGTTAAGTTTGATTTACTAAAAATATTGATCGACGATAACAAAGTCTGCTTCTTCCATGTCCACACTACCTTAAATAAGTATTCTCCGTGGCTTAGGCATTTTCATTGTTTTTGTTTTAAAGCATTAAATAGGGAAAAAGAGAAACGTGATCATCATCAAAGCATACAGCAGATACATAACTTCATAGAAAATTATATGAACTCATTGTATTGATTTATTTATGCAGGCCGAAATCATTAAAAGTCATTGAAATGATAATTATGTATAACGGATTTAATAGAAATATGTTTTATGAATAATTATGCAGAAACATGATTGACTAGGGCAGAGGATACAACGCCTGTGCCGTATGTGTGAGGCGGCGCGTGGGCCAGGTGCGCGCAACAATCTCGGCAGTTGTCGCTGCGCACGCGCACCCTCGGTGCGCTTTTAATAAATTTCAGTACCTATAAAAAAGGATCTATCAAAAGATGGCGAGTAAATCAACCGGTGTTCGGGTGCAACTATGCAGCGCGGATCGGTCGCCCTCCGCGAACAAAACACCGTTTGTTGGGTGTGCAAACAAGTTCTGATTAAATGAAAAGGTGTCCCGGAACGGGTGTGTCCGTCGTTCGCTCAAAGTAATTACATTTCATTTGATATTTGTTCCTAAATACATACAAACTGTGTCGTTTGAACGGCCCTGTTAGTTAATTTCCGTAGCAGAAATGCAAGCAAAGTAAGCAGAAATCATTAGTTTATAGTTTGTTTGCATTGTTTGGAAACAATGATCCATACAAAATTGTATACCTAAAAATATACAGGTACAATTTTGTATACCTATATATTTTTATTATATTTTCATTTAATCGTTCTTTTCCAATCAATTTCTCCTATTGATTCTTCTGGCCCTTATCTTGATTTTTCTTTTAGAATACTATAGAATTCTAAGTAAATAAACATTTTATCTTCATTGTTTCAAAACAGCACGGAAATGTAAGAACTTTGTAGGACACATGAATTAACAATTGTGCTCCACTTTGTTCGAGATAAAAAATAGTACCTAATGTAACCGTTATTCATCATTTACGGTTGTGTTAATCCTGTACGGAATGATCTACTTGTAGCTCCGGCGCATTGGATGCAGCTGTCCCCACGACCCCAGGTCCTCTCCCCTTCATACCGTAACACTATAAATACCTTTTTGGACTAAGAAATGCAAAAAAATCGAATCCCTATAACGGTGAGATTTTGGAAAAAAATATCGAATGTGGGAAACGGCCGATTCCCGTTTCCCTAGATTGCAATGTTATTGTTCCTACACTTTAACAGTTTGAATTGTATCAGATACGTCACGCTTGGCACGTTAGCCCTTATAAATAACGGATAACGCATGTGAGTTCTTCTTATTCCTCAATTAGTTTGTTCCACATGTTTCTGTAAGCAGTCATGTAGTTAAGGGGTGTTTTGACTCATATCAATCGCTGCAAGAGGTAACGTATATTACAATCCATCAATGTTCACAAATAACTTCTGAATAATTCATATATCCGTAAGAGTTATTAGTATGTCAGGATAATGTGTCAGATTGTTTAAAATTATAAGAGAAACAAATAAAACTAGGCAACGTAGCTGAATCGGATAAGTGCTTATGATGAAATTGATAAAAGTAAAATTATAACCTACCAACTGTCAAGTTGCAATTATAACTACAGTTATTGCTGTGACTGGTCAATCGTATTAACCAAATTTTATGCAAACACTTTCTTTCCCATCTTTAACAAACTATATAGATTGGTCATCTAAAAATATTTTCATAGTAAGTATCCAGAAACTATTACCTCTTTATTAATTTGCAGTTCTAACGCAAAAAAGCCAGAATACCCAGTAATTGATTATTTTCTTATTGACGACTATTTTTATTCTGTATACATATCCGAAATCTGTATACATATCAATCAATATGTGTACCTACATATCCGAAAAAATATATATGAAGAGTCAACTAGAATACTCATGAACCGAAATACTTGAACAACCGATACGTAATCTATTATATACTTCCTTAAGCCATAAATCTTCCCCATGCCTACCTCAACAGTTCGTTATACATAGGACGTTGCATATGCGTAGATATAAATAGTAAGTGCTCATACAAGGAGGCCGCAAGTCGCAAGGGAATGCGCGAGGGGTGAAAGGTGGCCGGTGCGCAGCGGTGACGCACCGGCCGCGTAGCGTGTGCCCAAATCTCAGCTGTTGCCGCGACAAACTATACAGCATGATGCTTTTCAGGACCTCCACATAAAAATAAAAAACTTAACTTAAATATGAAAGGTGCGCTTGGTGTAGATATCTACGTGACTGGTTTTGCTACGGCGTAGCAAATTAAATCAGTTTCAAGATTTTACTGAAATGTTATGTGAATTTAAATCTCAAGCTAGAACTGTATATAAAAACTTACATTGCATTGCAAATAACGTCTTATTATTTGTATGCAGTTAAATATCTAAATGAATTGAACTTTCAGTTAAGTATATCTACATAATCGTAGTCTCAACAAGACATTTTAAATTATATATCTATCTACCAACAGGTCTACCAACAAGTTCATAATATCGTATAAAAAGTAAAATAGGTTTCATTAATAAACACCCTGTATAAGACTCAATCCATCTGTATTAAAAGTGTTTATAAAAGCTTTGAATGGCCCTGTGCGCTTTATATAGAAAACTCTACAGCTATGCCATTATTTAAAATTAAACTACTCACCTACCTGCAAGCAGCATTTTGGATATCAAAACGACAGAAGTCGTAAATTTTTTATCCATTGTATTTTGAACCTTAACACCGAACATTTATTTTAACTTCACTACCCCTTGTTACAGAATAAAGTGCCATATTTTAAGGTAATTAGAGTTTATCGTCCCTTCTTCCCTTAACACAGCGATGTAACCGAAAAATATTATTTCCCCTTTGAACTGACAATATTACTACGAACGAGGCCGTACTTGAGTCGTTTCGTTGCCAACAATCGAAACAATGAATGGGGGAGACCCTAATCGACTTGCTTATTTCCAGAAGGGCGTACGTTCAGCTGATTTGCAGGGGTTGGTAGGGCGCTTGCAGCGTTTGGTAAGAGCGCGGCGGTTCCATGCAGATGTGCGATTCGGGTACAGACATGTGATTCTGCACGCGCAGCCAGCTGCTGGCATAGCTGTGCACTGATTCAATACAATGCAGGGTCGGACTCGGCTCGTGGGTGCCTACGCTTTGTATAACATTTGATGTGTAGGCAAGCTCAACAAACAATGATACAAATCCGTACAACAACAATGGTAGGTATAGTTCAGGTGTGCCATCGGTCGATCTTTACTTCGCAATAATAATAACAGATATAGTTTGCATAAAACTGATCATTTGATGACTAGCATAGCAAGAAAATTAACTAGTTTTCTTTTCAAATAAAATGATGGTTTTTTTCACTTCTGAAAATGCTACACATTGCCTGGCATAAATCAAAAATTACATATTTTGATTTCTAAATTACTCAGAGATTTCTAAGAACGAATGTTATTATACCTGTAGGTATTTAACACGTAGCTCCCTGGTTATTTGTTGAAAATATTGGATAGGTACGATAGAAAAACAATTTAAAAAACATCAAAATTAATCGCACATAATGTTCATTTGTATGTAATGTATGCGAGAAATTAACCGCCAATTGTGTGACATTGAGCGCTGTATGGCACCACCTGCCCCGGGCGCGGCGCCCCTGTCCATCGCTATTTCCGCCATAGTCCATAGCGCACGGCGCGCGGCCCCTGCGCCTGCGCTCGTGCCGCGACCGTTACGCACGCGCCCCTGCCCCCGCGACGTCGCACCTGGCCGCCGCGCAGCCGCTAGCCGCCCCGACACATCACACTTGTTAATAACCAAGATGCGATGACACCAACGTATTTAACACCTATTACTTTATCATCAACAATTATATAACTTTACATGACAAAAACAAAAAAAAATATTTGAACAATCTACCATTTAAATAAATTTAAGGAAAATACCAAAGAATTCTGAATGCTTAAAATAAATTATACAAAAACTTAGCCAATTCTACGAATTAATTTCATTGTTAGTTCTTACAATTATGTAAACAGGGTGATAAACGTCTAAAGCAGACAATTTTATTCCCCTAACGAGTTGACTAAGTACTTGTCCATTGTCAATACGCTATTAATTTCGATAAAACAGTATGTCTAATGTTGTTTACCATCAACCATCTTCCGGTGCATGTTTACGTTTCCCAAGCGTAATCGAGATAACGTTTCATTCACAGGGTCTCGAAATAATTAGCTAATGAGTGACATTATATTTGTTATAGACGTGTCATTATCGCCTACTTACAGCGTCGAGAGACATTCATGACTCGATAATGAAGAGCTCTCGTTTTGGCATACCGAGTATTATTGTTGATCGAAGCGATTAGTCACAGTTTTATTAAATACAATCGAGATGTTGATGTCAATTACACGTCGATCCCTTGACACACACTCGTATGTGCGCTGAGTCACCTCGTGCATTTCACCTCGCGCCATGATCCTCGTCATCATGATATTATGAGCAAGTTGAACGTTGATCTTGCATAGCCAGCATGTACGGTGAAATCATATCGCAAAGATCAATTTCCTTGGTTAGTCATAGAAGCCCTTTGTCCGAATCTACGTATCCATATGAATCAAAGACGTATTTTACTTCTTACTTCGATTATAGATCAAAGGATAGGTGTTCAACCATGTATCTACAGTATACCTATGCACTGATCCAGCTACAGACAAATATTATGTTGGTGTTTTGTTTTATGCACAAATTCTAGAGAGTCAGAAAGTATGAGAATAGAACCAAAGAAATGGTTGCTGATTTAGATTGCCGTCATTGTCGTGACTAGTGACAATCAGCACTGTCACGGCCAAGGTTTATTTATTGTGATTTATAAATATGAAAAATGTTTATACCTTGCGAATATTTAGCATTCAAAATGCGTGTACATGTAGGTACATTAGTGCATAATAGCTTCCTTGAAGGGGATGCACATAGCTTTACTTTTGTACCTGTGAACTTGTTCTGTGAGAAACCCAAATTGCCCAGCGAACAGTCTGACCTGTGGGAATTAACACTGGTGGCATGAAAAATATAACAAAGACTCTATGGACGTTATATTTCCGCGTTGGGAAGGGGTTGTAAAAATATCTTGTTTGGTTTGATACACACAAGGAACTGTTTTTGTTAACGATCTGCAGTATAAACTGGTTCTCAGCCTTCCGGTTCCCGTTTATTACTGTTATTGAATTAGTAATCCGTTAGGATCGTGTGATTTCCAGAGTGGACATTGCAACATGATTCTGTAGCTACAGACTTTTCTGAATGGTATTGTTACAGCAAAGTTCAACTACCCATATCTATATAGTTCACTTTCACACGAGGCCGATGGGGACGTCCGAGCGAGTGTGACGCACATATAGGTACCCACTTGATACAGATTGATTATGATCTTTAGCATGCAGATGAAACAAAAAACCTTTTACTTCATGTCACGTTGAAGTATTTGAAGTCAACCAACAATTAAATGAATTAGTTACTAAGTATGTCGAATGAGCACGTTTGAACCTGCTCCACTCTGTCGACGTAATTAGACGCTGATGAAGCATTCCTTCCACAACAACAGCTCTTTAATTTGACGAATGTATGTTTTTAGTTGTAACCGTTTTAAAAGGCGAGTGTCGGCACGATACGCAAATAAAATTGTTTCCATGTAACTTGTGTAGTCAGATATGATAAGAGGTACTCTCAGGTACATAAGTACATACTCTTATGTAACTGTCGATTGTGTCGCAAAAACGTAAAAGGAAGACGAATCGTAACAGGAAGGAGGACAAGGTCAAATGACATGATAACTTAGGCCCGTGTCAAACAATTAATAATAAGTCGCGGTGTGTCATCATGGTCTCTTGTAACATACCTTTTGCGCTAACTAGGTCGATACATATCGCACCTAGGTATATGATTTTGATTACAGTAGCTTTTCGATCATGTTTCATATTATCTTCGTGTCCTGGCCGTGACGTGTGGTAGTGCGTTCTTTGTTTGGTGACATCTCAGGTGTTAAGTAGGTGCTAATCATTGACTCATGCTATAATTTGCTTTGTTTTAGGTTTCAGATCTTCGTTATGCAATTCTTCTCGATTGTAGTCAATCGCGGTTATCGAAAAATTTACAATCGTTGAAAAGGCATCTTTCAATTGTCATTTGAGGTAAAAGCTTGTAAAAGAAGACCTTTGTACAGTTTGATGAGCATAAGTATCGCCGTTATACCTATCCAGTTAGTACTTAAGTCCATAAAGGTCCAGGGAAAAAAGAGATTGCCGGCAATACTGACAAACATTTAATCTCAACTGGACAAACTTGGTTATCTCCCGGAAGTGTACATTCGCGGACTCAGCACTTTAATCGCGTCAACAATGAATTCTGTGAATATGTTCAAAGTGTACAAGCATTGGATTGCCTTATTAATCAGGCTCGTATTCTAAGTTGCTGCAGTATCGTGTCGAGCTTCTATGGCATGTTTTAAGTGTGCCACCTTTGTTTGCAAGAACTACTTGCAAATACTGAGATAATCCAAATAAATCTTCAAGTTGAAGGTGTTTGCTGTAGTCGTAGGCTCTCTAATAATACCTTTTTCCGCGAATAAAATACATACATAAATAATTAAATAGGTATTCAAATACCTCATGACCGAGAAAGTATGCATTACATACTGTTCATACATTTGATTAAATATTACTCAAACTGTATTAACTCCATGCGAGAAACATACAGCTGTTGCTGATGTCGTCAAGTTAAATTTACAATAGATGGAACCGAACAAAGGTATCAGAGGCATTTCAAAAAACGCCAATGGTTCAGTTCAAAGGTGCTTAACCCCAAGTTTAGTGCAAAAAAAGGTTTCATTTGCAGCGAGAGCGTTGGTACCGGTGCGATGGAGATGCTGGGCATATCGCACTGAGAGGCAGCGGTTCCGCCGCACCGGGTGCGGAGGCGCAGGTGCCGGCCGCCCCGCGCCGCGCCGCGCCGCCATTGGCCGCGGCCCCGCGCCCTCCGTCGATTGGGTATGGCGCACGTGCGAGGCCTACCCGCCGCCACCTGGCCGGGCCGCTGACGGGGAGCGCTTTATAAGCGGCGAACCTTCCCTCACCGCACCACTCGAGCTCAGGACGCCGACGAGTGCACGTACACGATTGTTGCGTCCCGAAAACGACTCTGTTACCGCGATATTTCGACGATACCTTGTGATGTTTGGATTGTTACAATTATAAGTGAACTTGTGATACTTTATACGAACATATTTTTGGAAACTTTTTATCAGTGTTAGTGAATATTGTGCAAGATGCTCGTGGAGGATTCACAGACCACTCGGGCTCTGATGACGAAGAAGTACGCACATTGTCCGCTGAAGAAGCGGCCGGTGCTGGTGCGGGAGGAGCGGCCTGCGACGCCGCCCACTACGCCGCCTCACCCCGCCCACCTCGCCACGCGACTTTACTACGATTATCATTGTAAGTATTTACTTATGTGTTCAATTAATTAACAGTTACCGTCAATTTAAAACATCCTAAATAAATAGATTATTAACTTGTCCACTTTCAAGAGAAATGTTGATTTTTGTTGAGTAAAGTAAAAGAGAAAAATATTTTGATTAATAAAATATTACTAGCTAAGCTTTCATTAATATACGAAGTAAAATAAATACTACATAATATACCTGTTTAGAGGTATAAAAATAAACATTTACCTACCGTAGCAACAAACTATAATTTTCTTTTTTTTTGTCCATAGGTGATACAGAAAACGATGAACCCCAAAATCTTAGTACGAAACCAGAAGATCTTTCCAAAACTGGTAACTACCCAAGCAAAGCTTCATCACCAGTTTCGACCACCGCAGTTAAGGTTGAACCTCGCGAATGGCCACAACATCAACTGGAGTACTTGGCGGCGTGCCGTGCTCGTCTTGAGCCCGCGCCGGCCGAGCTAGCGCGCCCCACGCCGCAGTACGCGTACCTGCCGACACTGTACGCGCCCTACCCTCTGGAAGAGCTGTACCCGGCACCACCTTCACAGTCCCCACCTGCGCACCCCCAACTTTACGCTCACCACTACTCGCCGGCCTCACCACCATCCTCTGTATCACCACCGCCGTGCCCGGAAGACTTACGTTCACCCGGATCAGTTTCCTCCGACTCCGGTATATCAGTATCAGCACCACGACGCCCTCGCTACCAGTGCCCAGATTGTGCAAAGTCCTATTCTACTTATTCTGGGCTATCGAAGCATCAACAATACCACTGCGCAGCCGCCGAGGGGAGCCTTGCAAGAAAATCGTTCAGCTGCAAATACTGCGCTAAGGTGTACACATCTCTTGGAGCGCTTAAGATGCACATTAGAACTCACACCCTGCCCTGCAAGTGTCACCTGTGCGGAAAGGCGTTCTCCAGGCCGTGGTTGCTGCAGGGGCACATCCGCACCCACACTGGGGAAAAGCCGTTCTCTTGTCATCATTGTCGTCGCGCTTTCGCCGACAGGTCGAACCTGCGCGCCCACCTACAAACTCATTCAGACGTTAAAAAATATTCTTGTTCTGGCTGCGGTAAGACGTTCTCTCGCATGTCCTTGTTGAGCAAGCACTTGGAGGGAGGCTGCGGAGTCCCCGGTGCTTCCCCGTACGAGTACCGGCCGGAGGCGATGTCCTCGCCGCACTCTCATCAGTCGCTCCCTCCGCCAGCTCCTGTCCATGCCTATTAAAAAGACTGAGTCCCGCAGGATCCTCGATCTCTTATTTAGCTGTATAGTCCTCTAATGTAAGCGCTAGCTGAACGACGCTCTAGTAGTATAAGTATTTAAAATTAAATTATTTTTGTAAATGATTAAAATCTCATACAGTGTGTAAATTTATATTTTTATGATTCAAGTATAGGGGACCAATGTAAATGTAGACTATTAAGCTTAAGTTAGTATAAGCTATTTGTAAGGTTTATAATATTCAGTCACGTCACCCGTGGCTTCGCTAGTCATATGGCATTTGCCAAGTGTCATACACTTATTAAAATTTATATTCGTATCCTAAGCCATGTACAAAGTGCCTTAAGTATAAATATTAATATATTCTGAAAAAAGTATAACAATATGCTATTATTTTAATGTATTGTATTAAAATAATACTTATCAATGAGGCTATAGTTAAGCCGATGGTCGGATTGCGTTCCTTTCTGTTACCTCCATACGCAGAAAATAAAAGATGTCATAAACTGAATTATCTGTATTCTTTCACTTTACCCTTACTTTGAGTATTTCACAAGCACTCACTCAGCTCGTAACATAATATATGTGGTTACGAAATAATGGCTACAATAGATGCTATTACTGGTGTACTGTTAGTTCACCGAATGCGGGATGCGCGTGATCATGATGCGTGATCTCCATTTTGGGAAATAAGTGCTTTTACAAATTCGTCATGTACAAATCCTATATCTACTTCGACATTACTTTTGAAAACTAAAGTGATCCGATGCAGCTGATAGTTTGAAGAAGTTGCTAGTTTAAGTATATGCTTACAATGACGTTAAAAAATCACAATTATTTTTCTTGTTGTAGTCAACCACACATTACGAACACATTGTATGTGTGTATCAATTTCGTTAATCTTGTCCTTACATCTCAAGCTACCAATTTATTTATTAAGTACTATTCTTTATTGGGAAAATAATACTAATCCCCACTTAAATGAGAACATTGTTGTAAACCTATAATAAGATAAACAATATAATAAGGTAAGTGGTCTAACATAGAACCCAAATAAGAAAAACAGTCTTATGCAGTGGTTTTCTGAGGACAAACGGTCTGCCTACAGTTTCAGCAGTATGAGAACTACTTCACGCACTCGAATAAAAAGCGAACTTTACTCAATACATCCTATCTACCATTGCAATTTTCTCCAAGTTCGAACACTTCAGCTTTACAAAAAAACTATCTGTTCCACGCGGTTTCCCGGGGAACACTTATTCACGTACCCGGATAAAACAGCCCATGTTCAGCGTTGATAGAGTAGCTTCCTAAAACTGAAAGAATGATTCAAATCGGTTCAGTAGTTCCGGAGCCCGATTAAAAAAAAAACCTATTTATATATATATACCTAGTACTATAGTACCTATTATAGAAGTATAAACAAAGAGAACATGTCCATCTCTTCAGTTCGTCATCTCATCATAGGTAAAATGTAATAAAAAAATAATTCTTATGGCCCGACTTCTCATAGCTCAACTAACCCTATCTAAGATTGGAAAGTCGCATCATACAGCTCCATCAAGTACCTACAGAGCAAACAATCGTATTTAATGGAAAATCGAAACCTTTATCATTTTCTGTTAAATAAACAATGGAGCATCAAAATCTAAACTATAAACCATAAGCAATGTTTTAATAGGCAACAAACAAAGTTCGCGTCGCGTCTACTTTGGACGCAATTTGTGGTTCAGTAAGTGGTTATTTAGCGGCAGCGAGTTTATCGAGACAATAGCGCAAAGCACCGGGGCACCGGTCTGATGTGGGTCGAGCATTAGACGGTGGGCGCCACGCCGCCGCCGACGGTCACCCGGCCACGAGGTCACCAGCGAGCCCGCACCCGCGCCACCTCCCTATGCCTAATTAATTGAAATACCTCAAATGTCCACCGGCATTATTCAAAACCAAAATAACTTTCTTCAGATCGAGTTAGATTGTTCATGACTCGAATCGGCATCAAGTAAGAAATTGTCTAGTTAGAAATAAACTATTCGTAAGGATAAAAAACCAAAAACACAAACAAAACTTCAGAAAAAAAAAGAACTGCCTTTTGCCACAAACTTACCTGTTATATGTTCTGTATATTTTTATTTCTTAACACTGTTACTTGAAAAATCTAACAAATTGACATAAAAGAATGCACTGTCCTTGAGATATCAAGGCGACCGTTATATCCACTTTTTGCTTGCAAGCATGCAGTAAGAAGTAAATACTAAGTAGGTATGCAGGTACTTTACAGTTTGCTTGATTACTGTAGGCCGTGCCTTTATTGTTTTCTTAGAATTTCTTCTTTAAGGGTTTTCAAAACGCAAGAGGAAAATAGTGTTCTTGACGTTAATTATACATAATATATTATTTTCTTTCGTAACATAAATAACATAATAGTAAACCAATCAGAAGATATGTTTTTGGTAGCTATGTTTTGAGCCCAGGGCCATTTGAACTCGAAGTGTAAATTCGAGCAGGTACTGTCCTTAGAATCTTATATCTGTAGGTACCTACTTAGGTACGATTCATAATTTGTTATGAAAATGTTTTTCTGTTGGAAATCATAACAATACAAATAAAAGTTCTAGACGATGCGAGACAAGCTCATACATAAAAGAGCTTGTCTCGCATCGTCTAGAACTTTTTAGATTGTTGTAAAAGCATATATCAGCCCTAATTAAACTATGTACCTAATTCACCAGTAACGGCGCATTATTTCTCAACCTTCAAAAAACTACTGACTCATTCAATGAATAAATACTTAAAAATTTAATTGACATCATAATCCAATAACTTTATCAGCACACAAGCAGATCATGGGGTCACTAGTACGATAGTTGTCCAATAAGATATTAATCTCGCTGTTAACCTACGACCCTGTCAAGCAAGTGCACGTTTCTTAAACGTCAGATAGGTACTTATTATTGGCACTTTTCTATTGAATTGTTTGAAATTAAGATACTATCAAAACTCAGTTACACAACTAATATTGTTACAAGTAATATCGAGATATTCTTAACCCGTGGCGACATCTGTTGATGAATAGTAGCAATTTAAAATTAAAAAGATATCAGTGTCGAATTCATTGTATCATTTATTACACAATATCGTCAGCTAAATGGTTAAATAACTCACTTTAACCGTTTATGTGTCAAGTCGGAATGTAAAATACACGTACTTCATTTTTTTTAAACAAAGAATTCCCAGAACCGAAATATTTGATCTAATTAGTTGTTCATTATGATACGATATTCTATTGTCAGCACAATCTAACTGGCCCAGGTAAATTACGTTCCCGATAGTACGAGGACACAGCGCTGCAATAATGGGATAAAATACACATTATCTTATACGAATGCCAATTAGTGGTAGTCAGTGAAGACGTGTTGTTGAGGCCGCGAGTGCGTGCGCGACTCGCAGTGATTGGTCACCGGCGACCACCGCGGCCGCCAGCGGTGCGGCGCGTGCGCAGCGTCCGCACACTGCGGCCAATCCAATGCATTCTCATTAATTAATTCTGTTCCTATTTGCATCGTGATTATCTAATCAGATATCGATCGCTGATATGCGGTACCAATTAGAGTTCACACCTAATAGTCTAATAGAACTTTGAACTTTTCTATTAGTTATAACTTATAAGTGATCGCCTTAAAGATAACGCAAACGGGTTTCGACACTAATTTGACCTCGTTTGAGAAGAGCTCTGGTATTGTTATATTTAATTATTTATATCTTTTAAACTAGAAACATTATTAATGTAGTGCGGAGATTATAGATAGATAATAACGTGAACGTGTGTGTACGTACCGGGTCGTGAAATATAGCAATTTGCGATGTTGCGCAAGCGCACTGGCGCGACGTTACCGCGCGCTGCATGTAGTGTGCGCCGCTGAAGAGGCCACGTCGCGTCGCCGTCGCCGTCGTACGTAAATATCTAGATCCGTCTAGATTTAGGGCTGGCGGCGGCAATGGACCAAGTCAAGCTGCGGCGATAAGCATGATTTGTAACGTCGCGCGTCGGCGCGTGCGCACAAATAAATGTGATTTCAATGCGCACCTCTCAATAAATTATCTTACCCACTCTTGATATGACATGGAACGATTTATAATCTCCTCACACACTCGATACTATTTGATGTTGAAGATTTCCGCCTGCGAACCTTTGTCTGGAACATGCAGAGACGTAAACATGATGTATGCTGTCAGGCCTAGCTTTTCACATAGTCATATCACTGAAAATCTCAAAAGACAATAAATATTTTGTCCAGTAAATAAATAATGAAAGTGTTGATAACTGTTATTAAATCTATGTAATATGACTGGGCATGTCTATCTCGGCATTACAATTACACAATAATATAATCGAAGCACGATTGATCAATAGTTAGAACATGGCCAATAAAGTCAGTAACAGTTACATGCACTAATCATGCATTTGCTTCTCGTGCTAGGTACGGCGTTATAGTTATTATTCCAACAGTTTAATAGTACCATTAAAATGCTATTAAACTTATTAAGTAGTGAACATAATGCGAAGTTCGTAGAAATACTAGAATCAAGTTCATGTACCATGCATAAAATGATTTAACGATTTTTGCAGCATCGATATAAATTAGGTAGGTATTATTATTTTTAATAGATTGCTGCATTAAGAACTCAGCTAATTTTAACTCACATAATCTTAAGCCATAATATAGATACTGATTTTTATACCATTTAATTTATCTGATGACAACCGGACAGGGCATCATTCTTGTTTATATTGAGTTTTGAGCCCGATCAAACCATCGGCCGACTAAAAGTTTTTGATATACAGGGGTATTTAGATATTGTTTCATAATCTGAGGGCACGGCAGTGCCCCAGCCAAGACTCGAGCAAAGCGGGCACGGCCGTACCATCTTTTCTCGAAGCGTTTCGCGGCTATTTCAGCCCCCTGTATCTTCCATGTAAACAAAGCTAGGAGTTTAGGTTTTCGATGACCAAGAGTAAGTATTAGAACAAGCTCAGTCTCAAAATTACAAGACATTTGAATAAATAGTTTACGAGTTATGAGCGATCAAAGTTACACCATTTTGTCACTGACTCACTGACCGATCATCAAAAGTCTAAGGTACTTCTAGCAAACTTAGAACCTTCAAATTTGGCACCAAGATAGGTTATTAGCTACATATAAAGGGAAAATTATAAAAACCTTAAAACTTAATAAAAAATAGGAAACAAATTTATATTTGCGGTTTTTCAAGAACATTGTGTATGAATTTTGACTGCATTGATAACTTTGTTTTTTATTTATGTAGCTATGGTGACCACCCAGCCTTCGGCCCTAGATTAAGTCTGTACGCACACATGTATAATGTGCTGACTATAATTTTAAGAACTTAGGTAGATAAGTCGCCCCACCGGAGATGTCGCGCCGAGATGGGTCAGACAGTAGATTAGTTTTTTTACAATTAAAAGTACCTCAGAATCGGTAACACGCTTTTAATTTGTCTCCCGAAATTCCTTAGTAGTAATACTTAGTAATTTCAATAGTTTCCCCGCTCCGGAAACAAGAGTGGCGCAGCCGGTAGGATTTCGCTGTTATATTCCTAAATTCTTCGCGGTTTTAAATTCGTCGCGTGTCTCGAGGACGAGCTGCACGATAGCTGTGGGAATTTAAGGACGAGTGAAATCCGACGAACCAAATAAATTACTCTTGGTGCGTGTGGGCAAACAAAGGAATACCAAGGATGAGAGTAGCAGCTGGCTGGTGAGTGATTTTTTCGCCAATCCATGTTCCTCTATCCCCCAATACTTAATACCTACATTATTTTGAGATTAAACCTCTCTCATTATAACGTGTTCATTTAGATTATTGGCTTATCTCATTGTGTTCTATAAATAGAACCGACATAGAGTAGTTAAACTTTCAGAGACGCCAATTAATTGTTATCTCAAGTGTATTCTTTGCATTGATATTTTTATAAATGTGTTTTATTAAAAGTAATAAGTAAAGTGTATGTAATTCTACACCTAATATAAAAAAAAAAATATATATTTTATACATTAATATTTTTAATTTTATTACCTAAACTATTACATACATTTTGCGTCTAATTATTTTCTGATTTACGTGTGTTATGTTTGAATTGTGTTATCTTGTGTGTTTCATAGCATAGTCAATTGTACTCTCACGAATTGTTTTATCTGTTCCGTTCTCTACTCTGTGAACATGATGACTTCAGTGACTATTGAACAAATACCCAAAGAAATTATTCAATTAATACCTTTGTATAATGGTGATAAAAGACAGTTAAATCTTTATTTGCGAAAGTGTCAGTATGTCCTTGACCGATATAAGGGTAGCCACGAACAAAATCTTTACGTTTATAATGTTTTAACTAGTCGATTGAGAGATGACGCCGCAGCGCTCTTATCAGAACGTGAAGATATTGTGACATGGTCTGCTTTTAAAGATCTACTTATTCAACATTTTGGAGACCCGCGTAGCGAAGCGTGCATTAATATCGAATTAGAATCCTTAAAAATTAAATCCGGTGAAAGTTATTTAGAATTTTGTAATAGAATCCAAAGTGTTCGATCATTATTGATGTCCAAGGTCAACATGATTGAGGATACTGATTTGAAGAGTGCAAAGACAATTATTTATAACAATACGGCCTTGAATGTGTTCTTATACAATCTCCCAGAGAATATGGTTCGTATTGTAAGGCTTAAGGCACCCTCTAGTTTAGAAGCGGCCTTGAGTATAGTACTTGAGGAAGTTAATTTCTTAGAGCAGTATAATACTAGGAATCGCATTTACGGTCAATCTAGCAGTTTCGGATCAAAATTGGTAATGACGCCAGCGGGATACAAACCCTTATTGCCAAATAATATTACCACACCTAAATTTAATTTCGGTATTCCACAGAATAAATTCAATCAGCCCCAAGGTCAATTACCAAATGCATTAACATCACGCCCCAAGCCTGGGTACTTACCCCAATCTCAACAATTTGGGTACAGGCCACCCCAACAATTCGGGTACAGGCCACCTCAACAATTCGGGTATAGGCCACCTCAACCATTTGGGTACAGGCCACCCCAACAATTAGGATACAGGCCACCGCCACAGTTTGGCTATAAACCGTTGCAACCTCAGCAGTTTGGTTACAAATCCCCCAATAATTCTAATACCCCACAAATACTAAAACCTCAAACGCAAACTACTGATGTGTCTATGCGAACAGCCCAACCTAAATCGAATGTACCACAAGGTTTCAATTTAAATGAATTGTCTGCTGACGACTATGAGCCTTATTACAATAACTATTACTCTAACTATGACGATGACTATTATGGTGACTCAAATGAAATTAATTATCATGACGAGACTCATGTTGACTATGAATTACAATCAGAAAATGAAATTCAGGCACTGGATTTTCAGGAGAGTGCCTCGACGGACAGGAAATCTTAGAATTAAATTTTGACTCTAATTTAGAGCTACCGTATATTTATGTAGAAGAGATAGACGCAAAAATGATGATAGATACTGGTAGTATGAGATCGTTCATTGGTCCTACAAAAGCATATGAGTATTTTTACGACTATATACGTAATGAAAATTTTCAGGTGGTTAGTACTCATGCTACTAGTAGACATAATGAAGTAATAGAAATTCCTCTTCTACCTACCTTTGTTAGTGACGATTGGCATAAGTTCTATGTATACGAAGTAGATCCACGGTATGACGGGCTTATAGGTAACGACCTTTTACAGCAATTAGGTGCAATTATTGATCTAAAAGAACGAATCTTAAAAACGAATTCCACTTGTATTCCAATAATCAATAATAATTTAAATTATAAAATTACTGTACAGCCACGTTCAGAACAACGATTTAAATTGCCAGTAGATCAATATTCAGGTGACGCTATTCTTGACTACCAAGAATTTCGAAATGGACTACGAATGCCTAGTGCTTTAGTAAACTGTGATAGTGGATACGCATTTACAGTAATTCAAAACACTTCAGATTGCCCAAAACAACTGACTATTTGCCAACCTTTCACAGTAACGCCATATGAAAATACAGAATACAACATTAATTTTACTACGACCAATACTCCTCTAGAAATTGACAAATTACTTGAAGAAAATTTAGATAAATTAAGACTCGATCATACCAATGGCGAAGAACGTGAGAAAATTTATGCACTTTGTAGGGAATATAAGGACATATTCTACTGTGACCAAATCCCCCTTACGTTTACTAATCAGGTTAAACATCACATACGTACCAAAAATGAAGATCCTATATACATTAAACCCTATAGACAGGCACCTTTCATCCAAAACGAAATAAATAATCAGGTAGAAAAATTACTTCATGAAAATGTTATACAAGAATCTCATTCCCCTTGGAGTGCTCCAGTTCACCTTGTCCCTAAAAAGAAGGATGCGTCTGGTGAAATTAAATACAGGATGGTAATAGACTACAGACGACTGAATGACATAACCATAGACGACAAATACCCCCTACCTAATATTAATGACCTTTTCGACAAACTAGGAAAGAGTGTGTACTTCACCACATTGGATCTAGCAAGCGGCTACCACCAAATAGAAGTAGAAGAGAAGGATAGACAGAAGACAGCTTTTTCGACGCAAAATGGCCATTTTGAGTTTCTCAGAATGCCGTTTGGACTTAAAACCGCTCCTGCTACCTTCCAACGGACCATGGATAATATTTTGCGTGGTCTGCAAGGACTCCACTGCATGGTATACTTGGATGACATAATAATTTACGGAAATAGCCTTGACGAAATGATAAATAAATTAAGAATTGTATTTGACCGACTTAGAACAACTAACATGAAAATTCAATTAGACAAATCTGAATTTTTACGCAAAGAAGTGCTCTACCTTGGACACACTATAACTAAAGACGGGCTAAAGCCTAATGACGACAAAATAAACGCTGTATTGAATTACCCGTTACCAAAGACAACGACAGAGATTAAGAGCTTTCTTGGACTTGTAGGTTACTACAGACGTTTTATAAAAGATTTTGCAAAAATTACTCAACCATTGACAGCCTGCTTAAAAAAGCGCAACAAAATTGTTATTGACCAGAAATACATAGACGCATTTAACAAATGCAAGGAACTCCTGACACATGCCCCACTGTTACAATACCCTGACTATGACAAAACATTTATACTGACGACCGACGCATCCAATGTCGCTCTAGGCGCTGTGCTGTCACAAGGACAGATTGGCAGTGACAAGCCCATTGCGTATGCTAGTCGTACCCTCAGTGATACAGAATCACGTTATAGTACCATCGAACGTGAACTGCTCGCTATAGTGTGGGCAGTAAAGCATTTTAGGCCCTATCTGTACGGTAGAAAATTCTATATATATACTGACCACCGTCCCTTAACTTGGCTCCAATCTCTTAAAGACCCTAGTAGCAAACTCACACGTTGGCGGTTACGTTTGCAAGATTACGACTTTGATTTAATTCACAAAAACGGCAAACAAAATACAAATGCAGACGCTCTGTCCAGAATAAAAATCAATGCCTTACTCACAGACGACGAAAATCAGTCTCTAGCAGTTAATATTGATGAGAAGGAAGATAAAAATCTAAATGAATGTGCAGATAGTAAAGGTTCATCAACAGTAACGATATCTGATTCTAGTCGAACTATGACCTGTAGTCCTATAGATTTTTCCGACAATATTAGAGAAGTTCACTACGATACAAATGAGTATCCAATACGATCAGTGTCCAGTAAGTCGAACGAAACCGTTCATTCCGCTGTAGAATTAGAATCAACCGGTATACCTATTTTACATGAGGCGATCGACACCAAGCCGAATCAAATCTTAATATTTTCATGGTTTAAAAATCAAATGCATGTTAAGAACCTGTCACGTGACAAACAAAAGATATTAGAAGTTTTCCTGCCAAAAGATAATCCGCAATTAGTAAAGGACTTTTTAAAGGAATACATACAGCCAAAATTAAAATATTTCATTTATTTTGAGGAGAATGAACATCGGAAACTATTTAGCAATATAATAATTGAACTATTCAGAAAGGGAACTATTAACCTATTTGAATGTACAGAAAGAGTTATTTTTGTAGAAGATGAAGGAGAGCAAAAGGCACTTATACTTAAACACCATGAAGGAAAGACCTGTCATAGAGGCATAAAAGAAACGCTAGTTAGGCTCCGTAGAAATTATTATTGGAATAGAATGCAGGAAACTGTAACAGCCGTCATAAACAGTTGCGATGGGTGCCGTAGAATGAAATATGATAGGAAACCCATCAAACCTATATTACAACTAACACAAACCCAAGACGCGCCTTTTCAAGAGCTATTTATAGATCTTTTTAGTATAGAAGGTAAAACTTATTTAACTATAATTGACGCATTTAGCAAATTAGGTCAGGCAATCGAAACTCAGGGAAAATCAACTCCCGAAGTAACTAGAGCACTGATGAAATATTTTTCGTATTACGGTACACCCAGAAGAATAAGCTCAGACCCCGGAACCGAATTTAATAATGAACTAATTAAGGAATTTTTGAATTTACATAAAATTGATTTCCACATTGGAACCCCTAATAACCCCAATTCAATGGGTCTTATTGAGAGGTTCCACTCCACTATAATAGAAATTTACAGACTGGCCAAATACGAAAAACAATGTACTGATGCGGCTTCGGTTATGACTTATTCTGTTCTGGCATACAATCACACTATTCACTCAGTCACTGAACTTGCACCATTTGAAGTTGTCTTCGGACATACCGACTCAAGCAGTCCGTTTAGCATAGAATTAGAAAAACGTTATTTCCAAAAATTAGTAAAAGATCATGCAAAAAGAATAAAAACATTATACGAACACTTAGCAGACAAAATGGTTAATATTAAAGAAAAGAATAGAGAGAGTAAGGGTGGTGAAGGTGAAATAAAGTTTAAAAAAGGAGAAATTGTTTTCGGTAAAGACATAAATAAGCGTAAAAGTAAGGATAAGCCCCGATATATAAAAGCTGTAGTAACAGGCAAAGCAGATAAAAATATTTTACCTATAAAAATAGGAGAAAGGGATACCAAAATTCCTATTAAAAATATAAAACGTCCTCCACAGGTGCGGCATATTATTGATGACAGTCACGATGCTGTCGCTGGCCCTTCATCTGCAAAATCTTGAAGGTAATCCAGGAGTTTTACCGGTGAAACAAGGTCATGCATATTTCCAAACTGATCAGTGGACTATTGTAAAGATCATCAGCCTAGATCAAATTTATACTGACCTTAACTACATCTCTACCAACTATCAAGCGCTTTGTAATTTAATTGATTGGAATGCATCATACTCACAAGAAATTATGACTATTAAAATGCATACAGATTCCATACGTGATTTAACTGTAGAAAAATACCAACAGCTTATACCATCCAAACGATCTAAACGAGGACTCATTAATCCACTGGGCTCTATTATAAAAATTGTTACCGGTAATTTGGATCATGATGATGCGTTGAAGTATGATAATCTCATTTCTAAATTGAATCAAGGTCAAATCACTATATCTAAAAGGTTAACATTGGTCTCTAAAATGTTTGACAGTTTTATTAATGCCACTGAAACTATTGAACAGAATACAATTAACTTCCATAACAGGTTAACTAAAATTGAAACATTAATTAAAGATTTAACTGCTCAGCAAAATAGTTGGATTTTTCTGACGTACTTAACTGGGTTGTTCAATGTTTTCATGAGTAACTTTCGTACTATATTTATTAGATTAAGTGAAATCGAAACTGCACTTGCATTAAGCAGAGTCTCTATTTTACATCAATCAATTGTTAATTCTTCAGAACTTTTATATCATCTTAAATTAATATCCGAATATGAAAGCTTAATATATCCTCCCGCCGAAGCGAACTTGTTAAAAATAGAAGAGATTATATGTGTTAAATCATTTATTAAAAGTAATCAAATAACGTTTATAATGGAGATACCACTTACCGATAATGTTACTTATAACTATTATAAGATTTACTCCCTACCAATTTTCCATGACACCGAAAATAAGACCCTAGCTATTTTCCCCAAATACCCTTACCTATTGGCGAAAGAAAATAGATACTCACCAATCGCAATACCGTGTAGACCATTCTCTGCCGGTGCTCGCTTCCTCTGCACTGCAGACAACAGGATCCCCTTCTATGAACTTACCTGTGTCGAACAGCTTATGAATTTCGAAAACGACCTTACCCTTTGCAAACAACATCCAATAGAAATCGAACAGGTCAGAGTCCAACAAGTCGCTAACAACAACTGGATCCTGTATAGTGAAGAGAAGACCACACTAACAGAACGATGCAAGGATGAGACCAGTAGACAATTGGTATTTGGTACTTACCTGATGACCATCGAAGAACCCTGTGAGGTGGAGATTCATGGCATACACATTAATCATCGTATCTTCATAGAGTCCGATGTGGTGAAAAGAGTACCAATCATCGCCTTACCTCAGTTACGCACTAACGCACAGCTATCCAGTACACGTGCACTTGATATGAAGGGCATAAATCTAGACGAAGTGAAATATATGGCGTATTCGTTAAAACATAGTGAAGTGATCGAAAGTGTTTTTGATAAAAGGGACAGTAGCTTCAGTGCGTCCTTGGTGTACGTGACCTTAGGTTTAGTTATTTTAAGTATTTTTGTATTTTCCGTTTATGTTGTTCGGCTCAAATTGCTGAAATACACGTGTTTCAAGAAAAATTATCGGAACCAATCTAAAATCGATTCTCCCGATAATTTTCCTCTTAAGGTCGGAGGAGCTATGGTGACCACCCAGCCTTCGGCCCTAGATTAAGTCTGTACGCACACATGTATAATGTGCTGACTATAATTTTAAGAACTTAGGTAGATAAGTCGCCCCACCGGAGATGTCGCGCCGAGATGGGTCAGACAGTAGATTAGTTTTTTTACAATTAAAAGTACCTCAGAATCGGTAACACGCTTTTAATTTGTCTCCCGAAATTCCTTAGTAGTAATACTTAGTAATTTCAATAGTTTCCCCGCTCCGGAAACAAGAGTATGTACAATATATTTTGTTACTATTTGTTTTATTGTTACGTAGTGTGGTATATTGTTATTATGTATTAAATATACATACATATGAATAAAAAAGCTAGGTTAAAATGAAATGAATAATGATAAAATATTTTATATTAATGCAGTGCGATAAATACTGCATGCTCGCTCGATAGATGGCGTTGTCCTGGTCTAAATCGCGCTATGGTTTCGTTACATAGCTTAGTATAAGTAGTACTTTAAAAAAATCCAATAATTTCATGTGATAGCGCCATCTACGTCTGAAATAAATCTCTTTTATTCTAAAAGATATTCGATTAAAAAATTCGACAATTTCGAAATTTTTTAGTTTATTAAAAAAAAGTTGTTTACGTGCTACTTTAGGTGTACATATTGAGTTTGTTATATATTTAGTCAGTTGCATGTAAGTTAATTTAATTTGTTATATACTTAGAGAACAAAGAGACCTACAAAAAATAAATGAGATCCCGCCAAAAACATTAAATGTAAAAAAAAGCCAATCCTCTACGCAATTCCTCCACCGTAAAAAGTTTTGAGATCGCATAGAAGCCAAGTCCTGTTCAACTTTATTTGTAATAATAAATCAATATTTTGTGACTATATCAATAGTTTTGTTTACATTACAATAATATTGTCTTGGCCATGAGCACAAGTTAAAAGTCGCTCCTTGAAATAATGTGTAAATACCATTGAATTGATAAATTCTATATGGACATGATTTTACGATTGGACTGATTGGAATTTGAGATCACCATGGACTAAACATGCGCCATAGTACATGTGCAGTTCATTGATGTTGGATGATACTGACTGTCGGTCATTTAGTAACGATTGAATAAACTAAAAGTAATTAATTCTGTGATATTAAACTTCATGTTTGACTTTCACCTCTCCAAGATATGCTGTATTATATTTGTAGTTTATTGTGCTCATGGCCAAGTCAATATTATTGTGATTTAAACAAAACTATTGATATAGTCACAAAATATTGATTTATTATTACAAATAAAGTTGAACAGGACTTGGCTTCTATGCGATCTCAAAACTTTTTACGGTGGAGGAATTGCGTAGAGGATTGGCTTGTTTTTACATTTAATGTTTTTGGCGGGATTCATTCTACATACATTATTCATTCAAAATTCCTAAGTTAATTATTTTCTTACTTAAATTAGATCTGAACTTTGAATACAAAAGAAATATTTCCTAATGCACACTGTGATAATTAGTTTCGTTAGTTTAGCACGAACATTTACAATCCCTAGTGAATTCGACAGCCGTGTCACAAAGTCACAGCACATTACAGAACCATAGCCAATAATTTATAGCTTTGTTAATTGAGTTTGATATCCTTTGCTCCGAGTTTCATAACTAATAACACTAATAATATTGATCAGTTTCTGAGTACCTATAAAATGTTTATCATTATTGCGTTAAACCGCTAGACAGTTTCACTTGTTGCACCATTTCGTGTATTACGTAACAAAAAGGAGTTCAACTTCCTTATATGATCTACAAAAATAAATGTTCTGTACAAAAAAGGCAAAATATCTAAGTCTGGTTGTTTTAAAATAATAATGTCATGAATATATTATCCGCGGCCGACTACAATCAGAGAACAAACACGCGTGAGTACGTCATCTCGTACGTTTTATGATTACGCCGGAGACAGATGGCGTCGTTAGCGCGCAATGATCGAGGTGCGAGGCACGTGTGTCGCGAGTGTCACGAGTGTCGCGGTCTCCGCAGTGTCCGGAGAGCGAGTGTCGGGCGGAGGTGTGACGGCGACGCGATAAATCGCGCGATCCTGTGCCAATAAGCGCGACACAGCGGCCGTGAGCTATGGGCAGCTCGGCGCGTGGGCGGCGACGTCGCGCTTCAACGACTCTGAAAAGATTATTCACCGGTAGCGATGCTTTGTGGATCCGCGTAAATGGATTCTGATGCTTTATTTCCTTAAGCTTGGACGTTGTGATTGCGCAATCTTAGTTTTGTATCAACTCGATAAACAGAAGTGAAATAAAAGCAAAATATTTATAACTTAGATGTCTGTATTGTATTGTCTTTGATGTCAAACCTGACACTGTAATTTACCTTCTCAGAATTCGGTGTACTGATAGCTTAAGATGCAACAAAGTGCTCTGGTAACTTAACGATCACATCCTAAATACGTCACGTCGGCCACCATTTGTTAGGACCCTGCAAGTTAGTCGATCGGAATATATAGCCGACTCCGGCAGTACATACCACATAGGACTTCAAAATACCTGCTATGCACTAGAATAACAAAAAGCTTTACTTTTATTACACAACTAGAAACTACAGATGCAATAAAAACTACATACGATTATAACAAGTGTAGCGTGTCAAGCCGATCAGTACGTGGACTGCCGCGCTAACAAAAGACATCAACGGGCAGAGCTTTCCGTCACTAAAAGGGAAATCTATACACACACAGGACAGATTTTCATCATAACCAAAAAAATATCATGAATGATATAATATCATAAAAATCGGAAGTATAAACTGCTTTTCGTAACTTTCATCGTATATTTTTATTTGATACCAATAAATAAACATTGATGGAAGTGTGTAGGCAGTATGAGTCACGTGCGGAGCATCTCGCTGCAATAAAAACATACTTAAGCATAATACTTGGCAGTTGAGCAACCGCCGCTAACATTAGCATCCAATGTTAATTGCGAATCGTCCGTCGTCCTCGTCTCTCACTGCAGTTATGCGAACAACATAATAAAATGTACAGGCAACTTTTTATTCGCCATTTTTCTTAAATTGTTTATTAAATTGTTGAGGAAATATTTCTTGCAAAATAGGAAGTATAACATAGTAAAGTGCAAATTTATGCAATGTAGAACCTGTTACAAAAATCAACGAAATCAATTATTTTTTATCAGGCTTTCAACGTAAAGTCGCAGACTGTGTTTCGAAATCAAAATTAAAAATACCGCAGGTTTCCCAACACACGGAACGCATTTGCAAATCGTCATAAAGAAAACAAGACTGGAATCAAACGAGAACATAAATCCGTTATCAACATTTTCTTGAGTGACGTGACATTTATGTAAAACTGTGATACGAATTTAATATGATTATTATTACAAAGCGCTCGGGGCATGAGTTATTTTTTACATTTCACATTGAGACAGTTACTCGGATCAAATCGAAGCGGTCTTTTGTTCTCGGTTGGTTTCCTTGTACGCTAGAGGGCGCGGGCGTTAATACAATAATCTGGTGTCTGCATAAAAATTAACCGGTGTGTAACGGTACCGCGCGTAGGAGGCACCTCGCCGCCGCCTCACCTCCGACCTGCTGCGCCCGCGCCGCATCTCCTTCCGCGGCACTCATTATGTCATGCCGGTGTTACGCGTTCTGTTACACGCTATCACTTAAACCTCGCAAGTTGATGTAATGATATCAATAAATTATATCTATTGTATGGTAACTTATATTAACAGATAGATGAAAAGCCTTAATTTATTAATTATGGATATATTTATCCAATCATCGTAGAGCAGTACTTACTCATACAGCTCATACTTACTATACTGTAAAAACACGCGATTGAATAAACAACCAGTTTGGGTGTTTTGTTTTTACTACAGTCTAGGCAAAAGTGTCTAAGTACTTAAACTGAAAATTGTGTCTTTAAGCAGAAATGAAACATATGACGTGTGTCCTTTTTGTGACGTGATAAAATAATGGGGCGTTGAGTTATATAATTAAGATTGGCAGGTGTCATTAATTCTGAAATTGATACAGAATTATGCTTGTAAATAAAACAAATGCAGATGCGGATAGATTTATGTACCTATACCTACCTATGTAATATAATGTAAAACATTAGGTATTTCAATATTAAATATTACTATTTTAATTTGAAATACCTAATGTTATACATTTCAGAGCCACGAGATAGAGAGAGGTTTGTAGCCCAACGGCTTATGTAAACTATAGTAAAATAACATTCCTATAATACACATTTTTTACAGGTAAGTAAGTTATGACAGTTATTAAGGAAATGTTTGATTTATTTAATAACCGAACTATTCTCATAAGATTGTCAGCTTCCACACATACATACATACACATTTTGTAAAAAATTGTTTCAGTATTTTGCTATCTTTGGCATCCTTTTATCAACTAACATAGGAAGCTTTGAATCTTTCTTGAGGAGACGCATTTTCGGATAACGTCAAATCAAAATCAAAGTCAATGTCAATGTCCCACTAGATTTGCAATGAAAATTAAATATTTTTAAGACATTGCGATTCCTCCTCTCGCAGTTGACAATTATTTCCATTTATGTTTTATGAAACTTCAGAGCTTTACGATATTTTAATGTTTGCTTCGCATACAAACAATTAAATATGTAGAAAGTATGTCCTGACATGAGTCGACGTTAAATTGATACCCCGAGAATATTAATAATTAATGAAAAGGATCATCAATATCAACCAAAGGAACAAGAACATTTATTATATGAAAGTTAAACATTAATGGTAAATTCTCTTTTACTTTCTTTTTACATTGTGTATCTGGACTGGTGGAACATTAAAAACTTAATCATATCAATTAAATCGGCACCGCTCACTATAAGATGAGATCGTTACACGTGCGCGTTTATAAGGAGAAATCAGCACGGATATATAGTCTCATCATTAAGAGCCATTCGTTAAAACCTACAGACAGTAAAATCTGTAACAAGCAACGTAATAAATGCAATAACAATGAATAAAATGGCAATAATAGCAGGTGAAATCGCGACAGGTCCGGGTCTCGGGTCGTCGTCCGTAATTATAAATAAAATACGGCAACCGCGCCGCTCTGCCGCCCCCGCGCGTCGCGCCGACCTGCGTCGCCGCACCGCGCCGTACCGCACCGCGCCGCGCCGACACCTAACCTGTACCACTCACTGCTTTCAGAGCACAATAGTGCATTATTGTCCTTATATGGACTTTTATACACACTCGTTCCAAATTTTGTTACGAATACAAGCTCACCCACTAATGCAAGGATACGAACGTTATTTGGCCGATTTGTTGTTTAATAAAAACTCGCTTGCTCATTCCGTTTTATGGTAACTTGTTGGCGTTTTGTCGAAAAACTTGGCTAACAAAAAGTTTTAACTTCATGTAATAAATTAGATGTAGATGGTACGTAACTACGTTTCTTTGCATCTACAGTCTGTGTCAATCATGACTTTCCGAAGTGTTAGCGCTAATAGATCTAGACCTTTTTGAATGTGTTTTTTTTGCATATCATATATCAAAATAAAATTGTAAAGAGATCTTTCAATTAAAATTTAATTTATTGAACATGATGGGGTGAGTATCACATTGTGTTTGACCATGTTGGTCTCGCGCCAGTTGATATACATGAATATGCAGAGTCATTACTTACTCATCCCCTGTTGTTTAATTACACGGACGTGTTAGAGCCCCCGCAGACCACAGACTTTTTATCGGCCGATAGTTTAGTCGGGTTGGCCTGCTAGTACGCACACCGAGCCAACTAAACAGTTTAGTCGGTGATGAGAGCGCAGACTATCGCAACAGTCTGCCGACTATTTGCTAGTTTCTAACCAACTGGTGAAAAGAGTGGTCGCACCGCACAATGAAAATTAATAAAACATTGCATACAAATGTTATTATTGCTCTCATACACCGGAGAAGGAAAATTAAAAAGAGAGCCCGAGAGTATTGGGTGCATCCTATCTTTAGTGATAGATTATTAAATGGAAAATTCTACACTATGCATTCCAAATTACTCGATTATCCGAAAAAAAATTTCGCCTTTTATCGAATGAGCATAACTAGCTTCAACCAACTTTACAAAATTTACAAAACACGTGCGACCGACCATTCGCTGTCAAAGCTCGGAGCG
The DNA here is from genome assembly GCA_963856015.1 of Helicoverpa assulta. Taxonomy (NCBI): domain Eukaryota; kingdom Metazoa; phylum Arthropoda; class Insecta; order Lepidoptera; family Noctuidae; genus Helicoverpa; species Helicoverpa assulta. The sequence continues at coordinate 7,343,582 of CAWLCW010000008.1, forward strand.
AATTGAACTATCGGCTTAGTCGGCCGACTAAAAAATCGTCAAGTGTGCGCGTGTGGTAGGGAGCCAATACTGATTATACGGTCGGCCGATAGTTTGCCGACAGATTAGTTTGAATTGAATCGGGGAGCCCATCAAACTTGTTTATCGGCCGATACCAAATCGTCATAGTGTGCGCACTTGTCTACATCTGCGTACTGATTAAGAGCCCGACCAAACTATCGGCCGATAAAAAGTCTGTGGTCTGCGGGGGCTCTTAGTGCCGCGCGTTATCAGTTATCATCGTCTAAGTCCAACTGTCGCGCACATGACGGTTAGAAGAGTATTTGTAAAAATGTAAAAACTGGTAATGTAGAGGATAGGGGTAGAGGGTGTGATGCGGCGGAGCGTGGCGGCGCGTGCGCAGGACATGCGCGCCCGGCACACGACCAGCACGTGCTGCATTCATCAGCTTTTCCACCCACTAGACCGTTGGTCGTGGTTCCTTGTAGCCGCTGTGCAAGTAACGATCGCCAACTAAAGCGTATGTTGCGTAAAGTGTTTTGCATGGCAACTGGTGGTCGCTGATAACCTTTGGCGCCTGGCTCAATGAAGTTAGCGTAGGCGATCTAGTTGTTTGTTCATAGCGGCCACCCAGTGTGCACATATTATCCTTCATATTTTTACATGTTTTCTTGTTTTATTGGTTTTCTTTATGGTCCTTTTACAAATCAATTATGAAACCCACGCTATTCGCCAAAAGTAAAATAAGTACTTTATTCTAGACTGGGAAGTACGAGTAATTGGAGGTATAATTTTAAAGACAACTTTATTTATGCACACGGTTAATAGTCATTTAAAGGACTTTGTGAAATTTAACTCGATATTTAAAGGATATCTGATGAATATGAATAACTAATCAATTAATACCCCTACAAGTACCTTTTAACATAATATAAACACACATACACAAACATATCTTGAGAATTGGTGATGCAGATGACGTTGAAGATTAGAGGCTTCCGGCGACTGGGACCGCACTTAACTTGGACCGCGGTCCCGGTCGCCGGATTCATAAAAATTAAATAATTTTCTTCCGGCGACTGGGACCACTCATCTGTAACTTAAAAAAATCTATCATACAAGCCAAAATCGGTACAGTCAAACGAAAAACTTTAATGACTGCTTTGTACAAACATGGCTAGAAAATTCAACATTCGCAGGTTCATTTACTACTTATGGGGAATTGGGTCATTCGTCATCTCGACACACCATACTTACCACGAATGTGTCTTGGTGAAACTCAAAATTTTAACATTTATTATGTCGTCAACTCGACACGTCAAGATTTTGATACGTGTCCAGTTAGTGAAACTTAATTTATAAACTTTTATGTTTTCACCAACTCGACACGTTTTAGAATGTAACCCGATTTCAAGCAAAAAGTACAGTCTCATTTTCTGTGTCACAAACATCATCGGCCACTGAACGTCCGCTTAGCAAACGCTTCAAACGCGAACATGGACTCCCAAACTACTTAGTACAAGTACTAGGAAATCATAAGTGCATTGAAGCCTGCATTAGCAACTTTTAATACTGTTCTACAATAAAATAATGGTATTGAAATCGAATCATTGTTTGTCACGAGTACCTACTAGGGTAACAGAACTGAACAGAAGATATTCTATCCTCAATATTAATCGGATTGCTAAGTAATGCACATATTTGTTTTTCTGCAATTTATCGACAGAAGACTTTTCAAATACCTTCTGTAATATTTATTTATAATAAAATAAAAAAGTCGTGGTGGCCTAGTGGGTAAAGGACCAACCTCTCAAGTATGAGATATACTTTCTAAGTATATCTTAGACACCATTGACTGTGTTTCGGATGGCACGTTAAACTGTAGGTCCCGGGTGTCATTGAACATCCTTGGCAGTCGTTACGGGTAGTAGGAAGCCAGTAAGTCTGACGCCAGTCTAGAGGAAGAGGTATCGGGTTGCTCGGGTAACTGGGTTGAGGAAGTCAGATAGGCAGTCGCTTCTTGTAAAGCACTGGTACTCAGCTGAATCCGGTTAGACTGGAAGCCGACCCCAACATGCTTGGGAAAAAGGCTCGGAAGATGATGAATATTTAATCATAATACTTTGTTTTTGTGTGTGCATTACTTAGTAATCCGATAGCGAATATCTTCTGTTAAGTTATGTCACCCTAGTACTTGTGACAGAATATGATTCGATTTCAATACCATTACTTTAGTGTGGAACATTATTAAAAGTTGCTAATGCATCTGGCTTCAATGCACTTATGATTTCCTAGTACTTGTACTAAGTAGTTTGGTAGTCCATGTTCGCGTTTGAAGCGTTTGCTAAGCGGACCTTCAGTGGCCGATGTTTGTGACACAGAAAATGAATACATTCATTTGTTGACTGTACGTTTTGCTTGAAATCGGGTTAAATTCTAAAACTTGTCGAGTTGGTGAAAACATAAAAAAGTTGCTCTCGATTTCTCAGGGATTCCATCATCAGATCCTGACCTGATAATTATGGGACCACCTGTGAGGTATACCCTATCAAACAAAAAAATTATTTTGCAAATCGGTCCAGGCGTCTTCGAGTAATCGGTGAACATACATAAAAAAAAATCCCGACGAATTGAGAACCTCCTCCTTTTTTGGGAAGTCGGTTAAAAAGGATTTTTATTCAAATATTACATCGTCGTTTGACTGTACTTTATTTGATTTCAGTTATCATTTATAAGTGGTCCCAGTCGCCGGAAGAAAATTATTTATTTTTTATGGATCCGGCAACTCGGACCGCGGTCCTAGTTAAGTGCGGTCCGAGTCGCCGGAAGCCTCAAGATTAGACTTATCATCTGGTTAAAAATTAAGTTTCTTAATTACATATTAAGTATACATACAGTAAAAAGCTGTCCTGAAATAGATAAATTCTATTTTGCTCCTTGCCAGTAATAAAAATACTCTTATATCTTTTCTAAACATCTAGTCTATTAGATATAGAAACAGGTGAATAAGTGCAGATACGCGGGTACCCGCATCATTTCTAAACACATGCGACTTCATCATGGAATTGTTGTTAGAGCACTTGTTAGAATACTGGATGTTTTTTATTTTTAGCATTTGATTACACGTGCCCATATACATATTATAATACAATATGAGAAATTCGATTCTTCTGTGATCCTAAATCTGCAGAATAACAAATTTCTTGTAGGTATAGATAGCAACGGTAATAGTAATTTGTACATTTATCCTTTTATTCTACTAATTTTGTCAAGGCTTCAATTACTTAGAATACATTACATAGTAAAGTATACAAATCCTTCAGTAGATAAATCATCTTCTTATAAGTACATATATTTTGGAGTTGACTAGTTTGTCATTTTGCCAGTTATTCTGCAATTGTTTCGCTAGTCAGTTATGCAAAGTGCAGTGAGGTTATCAAACGTCGTTCAACAAGTCTTGTTTAACACGAGTACTTACACTAGTTGTAATCTGGTTAGCAGAGTTCGTCATATTGCTGTTCACTTACTTATCTAATCATAAGTATCTAAGTAAACAACGAACAAACGGCTGTAGTGAAAACGAGTTTACCTAATAGATGGTAGAAACCATAAGTAGGTACTTAGATAATGAAATGATTGTACGTAACTAGAATAATGTATGTTCATTTGTAAAGATTGGATGCTGTAAGTTAAAGGTTGGCTACCAAAAAACTTTCAGAGTAGGTTTATGAATTATATTAGCTATTTCTATTGGATTAGCTATTTCCCGTGGTTTCACCAATAAAAGAAACAATGCAATTGTCTCCAAGATCCACTACAGTTGTGTACATACTCAAGTTATGTAGGTTAGAAAAACACAACTTTTTTATAGTTAACCTTCCCTTAATCAATCAAGACGCTCATGCACATGCATAAGCTAGTTTGTATTTGTCCAGTAATGGATTGTCATGGCAACGTCTTTGGTGACGCTATGCGGCTGCGGGCGCGTCAGGTGCTGGCCACGGTGGGTGCGCGCGGCAAGTGCGCCCGCGCCGGCCACGGTTGAGCGTCGCCGGCAGTTGGCACGCGCAGCGCACGCGACAGGTGCGCGTCACGCAACGTTACATACTAATGTCACTACTTCGCTATTAACTTACACTTATTGAAGCTACAAGTAAACATTGGACAAGTGTAAGTATTAGTACTTCGGGAATTCCGAACTATGCAAGGGTATTGACGTTCCCAACTAATCATCATGCTCCTGCCCTTAACCCAATTTTATTTGGGTCGGCGTAGCATGCTTTCCGCTTTCACTCTATATCTCCCGTCATTGTCATTGTCCATTGAATTTTCTCCTCCTGCTACTTACCACTTTAACAAACTAAACCTTCCTGGATGGATTGCTATGGAATCTCTAAATTAACCGCTTTTCAGTCGATTTTACTTCTTCTTCTTTCGTGTCTTCAAAGATTATCGATTCATTCAATACTCGATAATCTTAGAAACAATAATGAGATCATAGTGAATGCACCACTCACCAGAAAATAAGGTACATAATTATATAAAAAGTAAAATACACATGCATGCAAGTCATCCTCATTTATGTCCTTATTTGCCAGGTTCCGACAATATTGGTAGTTTTACACAATAACTCTTAGGGTAAATTAATAAGAAAATTGTCTTTCATTATAGGTAACTATACATTGTAGATGCACCCACCCTAGGTTGTGTGATGTAAATATTAATAAAAATGGCTTATAAATGGAATACTAAAAGGTTTAACTGAAAGTTACCTTGTGGCGACTTAACGAGTGCTTAATCTTCATGAACAACAAAGCGACATTAACATTTTAATGTCAATTTTAAATGTTACGGAATTGGATCAGTCGTGGAGTCATGACAAGTGTAAGTGAGTCGCATGTTTTGGCGATTTATTTGACGGCCACCGATCCTTCCATTTGTGAGCGGACACGCGTCCGAGGGACGGAGGCGCTCGAGAGTGCTTCGAACTCACGTACCACAATTTACAGCTTTATCACCCGTTATTATTCTTAATAACACGTTGAAGGTACTGCGACAACGCATTAACCTCGCGAAATTCGTGAGCTTTTCCATATACCTATCTCCTTGCATAAACATTATTCCCGTTCCATTGCTGAAGAGAATAAATAAAAAGGATCTTTGCCTTTACGAGTATTCTTAGATAAATATCTAAGTCTAGAGCGAGGCGTTATTTCCAGCTTAATAGTTTTTCGAATACGAACATAAATCACATGATACCGTGAAGAATGTTTCGGGGAACATGAGTCTCACGATAAACAAGTTCAGCGCATCGGGTGTACATCTTGGATCTTCAGATTAAGATCCTGCCTGTTTGCAAAGATTTTGAATTCCAAGGATCGAAAAAACTCTTTAAAACTCATTACATCACCGTTATGGGCCGATAACAGCGTGAAATTCTGGTAATTGGTAATGTTGTGGTACCTGTGCATGCATGAGTTTATCGTCTTTATATTCTGATAAATATGACATGCATACTGTATTATTAATCATAAAAGCAACCACAAATCATATTAGTATACCAACCAGAATCAGTAAACTGTCAGTGTTTCGCGACCTTCCCACATTCACTCAAATGATTGGAACCTATGCAATCGAAGTTTCAATGTGAATAAAAACGTGTAACTTGTGCGCGTGAAATATCCGCAACTGAACGTAGATACACCTTAAATCCAACTTTCAAAATGAGTGAAGTTTTCAATATAATTACTATTTATTTAAGATAATGTTGATGTTTACATCAAATTCCAAAAACTAGGGTCATGTTACAAATTAATTAAGCTTCAATTCAATGTAAATTACAATCGAGAATGCGTGAATAAAATAAAAAGTTTCAACTACGTCAAGTACTAACTGAAATATTTGCGCTCGCATTACAAATTCCGTAGCGTGGTCGCAATGGTATTTAAAATACCGTATTGAGTGAGTCGCAGTCAGGCGTCGGTGTCCATTACGTTATAATCAATCATCGTGTACGTTCAGGTTTCAATCTGCTTTGCGCCGCTTTTGGCCAGGCGAGGCTTTCGACACGGGCGCAATCAATATAGCAGATAAGTACGATAAGATCCGACGCAGCCCCGCGGCCGTCGTCGTCGTTTTGCAGCGCACTTCCCCCTACCCCCCGCCCCCGCCACGCAACTAGCTCCAAGACATCTTCATCTGAAGCATTAACTATCCACTACACCGTCTGGTGCTATATGTAGCCAGGTCAATTTATAGACCTATCTACGTCAATTAAAGGGGTTTAGTACGCAGTCTCTTGTTACCAGCACCGACGGCAATTATCTTCCATTTGTTACTTAGATAAATGATGCCTCATATAACAATCCAGATTTAATCCTAAATAAAACAAATGAAAAGTTTTCGATTGACCAATTATCATGACTCAACATTTGTGGAAAAAAACATATTTGGATCCGGCGTAATACCTACTGAGTAAGTGCATGGCAGTAGCGCGTGCGCAGTGTTATGTGAAGTGCCCTTAACGACTTAAGTGTTGATGTGCGGGAGTGGGATCATTTATTATTTTAACGTATGATTGAATCTTGTTTTTGATTCAATTCATGTTACAGACAGACATATCTCAGATATTCTTGAAAATACATTGATTCAATTTAAATACAGCCTCATAACCTTCCACTTTATGTTTAACATGCAACGGTACTTACATATGCGAGCCCTTCAGAATAATTACGTTATTTTAAATCACATGAAGAGGATGTTACGATTAATTACGTACATTGAACCTTAGTATCTAAGTAACCCAAATAAAAGTTCAGTATAGTAGTATAGGACGAGCCTTACTTCAACTTTCTATAGCATAATCTGTGCAGTATATTGCGAGATAGTCGGTGTTCGTGACAAACGCAGAGTTGGAAGTAACAGGCTTCTCACCTGATATGGTGATGAATAGGTTCATTACGTTGCATGTGGCGTGTATGTGTATGAGTGTACGATATCGCTCGAACCCACGTAATAATAATAAATCAAATCCCATACGTAAGTGTGTCGCGAGTGGACGAATGTATCATGCTGTGTGTTTGTGTGATCATCATTTAAGTAGAAGCGGGCATGCGGGCACAGGTGCGCACGCGCCGACTTCGCGCAGGTAGCCTCTGTGCGGCTCACGCCTCGCATCTACTGTCCACCTGTGTTCCTAACACTGACCAACATATCTAAAACTAAAGATTAACAAAAAATAATTGCTTCCACAGATGGTGCTGATTAACACTTATAACCAAAGGGTGTCAAAAAACAACAATAAAATATCTTTAACGGTCCCGCTGTGTGCATTATTAGTTTATCTAATAACGTTCCGCTATAAATATAAGCGCGACGTAACGTAACTCTTGATTTCAAATAGTTATTTAATAATAGGCGAATGAGATAATTAGGTGCCTACCAGCCTCCTAAATAACAATGTGAAATGTTGTTTGAAGTCGATTAGTAATGGAAACTATCCATTAATGAGCGACATGAGACGGCTGCTATCGTCGGCAATAAGTTACACGAGCATTAGTAAACTAGGGAGTAATTGCAGAGGCGGGCCGATTTCCTAGCTAGTGCCGAAGCAATTAATACTCACAACGTGATCAACAGCGCCGATCCCTTCTTCGTACTACATTACAGAGCGATGACACAGTTCACAAATTACGATGTTATTTATCTTTGTCCCACACATTCCTGCCTTATTTAGTTGTAATTAACTTACGAGCAATATTCTTACAATAAACTCGACCAGCGTACGATTGCCGTAATGTTATTAACTTTACCTGTATCCGAAATTAAAAGTTCATATGCTCTACATGACGTCGAATTGGTTTAATTAAAGAATGAACCGTTTATCAATACAAAAGAAGGAACAGGAACTAAGGTGATGAGATGACTTGACACGTTATTTAAATTTGAAACAGGTCCATACGTCCGATTTTTTATTCGTTGTTTGATTGTTGCGTCGGTGTAGTTCCATCCTGTTTTTGCACAGACACACAAAAAATATTGCACCATATGGAGTCTTATCTTCTCTTAAATAGGCTGTTTAATGAACAACGAAAACATATGGCCAATTAATTTCTGCTAGCTTCTAAATGAACACATTTGGAACGAATTTGAAAGGTGCAATAAAATGTTAGATCTGCACTACCTTATGGCACGAGCTCACTGTTGTATTTTTTCATAAAACCGTTTATTTACTTAAATACATAGTTGTATTACGACTCATTATAAACTGATAAACATACATTTATGTAACGCTAAGTAGTACACACGTAACACTCGGTCACTCGGTGCCATACTGCCAGAGCCATGCAAATTTAAGTATACAGATGAGGAATTACGACCTTGAATAAATTTCTCCAGCTACAGTGCAAGAGACATTTGGCTGTTCACAGTTCGTAACGATTAATCGTATTTGTTATTCAATTTCCCTGTATTCAAAAGCGCGAATAAATATGCGTGGTAAGTCACAACCTGCTCAAAAGCGGGTTTCTCGACGCGTCGAGGCGACCATCTGGTGGGCGAGAGCTTTTTTTATTTTCCAAACGTGTCGTCTTGGATTCTCGTTTTTTGCACTGGCTGGCGCTCGCTCCTTTTCTTTTTTTTATATTGCTGAGTTGCAGTTAACAGGTGGCTGGCCGAGTGCAGGTGAGACCTGAGATTTTAACTCGCGTCAGGTTCACCTCAGTGTGAAAAATTACGCGTGCTACCAGGCCAATTAACATGTTCCAAATTTTTATTTAAAAAACGATAATCAAATTACAAGCTTTTTGTCGAAATTCGATCCTACATTTAAAGTTTGAATTTTATTTTAATTCGGCATCTATTAACTATTCGATAAATTAATGACAGCTGAAGTAACTGTATGCACTCCAAAAAAGGTTACTTAATTCCTCACTTTGATTTATCTAAAATAGCATTGTTTTTCTGCAAATGGTCATCGAGTAAAGATTTAAACTTAGAACCTTAATATGACATAGGTGCACTTGTAAAGGCATTCGTGCTTCGTTACGTAACAAAACACACCATGTCATGTCAGACAAGATGAATTTTAACGGATAATCAGGTGGGTGGGTCGCTGGGAAAGCCTTGTCCACTGGTGAATTAATAAAGCTGGGAGAGATTTATCTTTAAATAAGCTTAACAAACCATAATCCTCATATCATAAATGAATTGTGAATACGCATTTATTTGTTTTTACTTTCTTATTTTTTATCTAAATCTATGAAAAAAAGACCCAGAGCAAATGATCACTTTATATTACATACATCCTACTAACTACCATGCAATATAATAGTTAACTAAAATCAGTCATCCATTTCTGCATCTTAATGACAAATAATTCCTTCGCTAATCAAAGCAAAGACAGGACAAAACAAACATAGCTATTTGTGGCTTAGCGACCGTGATTTGGCGTTTAATAAACAATATAAGCGATCTGGGATAATACATCATTCTTGGGTTTTGGACTTAACCGGTATTAGTGTGGACTTATGTGAAAGCTTGAAAAATTGTGCCTATTACAGAGAGCGAACTCAATAGGCCGCAGAGCTGCACCGTTAGACTCCAGATCACGACGCGGCGGATTATTTGAGAACACAAAGAGATCGAGTGCCGAGCGACGGACGGACACAATCACTCATAGCGTTGCGTTTGTCATAGAGAGCGCGACAACGACGCGTCGATCACCGGCCGACACGCTTTGTCAGCCGCGCCGATTTGTTACCGCGCCGGCCGCGACACGCCTGCTTCAATATGTCGCCCGATAACCTCACGAGGATAGTTCATATGAACCACTTGCCAACCAACAACCATAACTAGATATTAGGTTACCTACTCTTGACATTTAGATTCTAGAGAATTCATGGGAAATCCAAATGCTTCGTGAAAAGTCGACAAGTCGCAATAAGTTGCATTGCAATAAGGAAAACTTGGCTTTCTGAATTATAAGATTATTTCGAAACCATTTCAGAAACTTTCTACAACGCCGTAGTCATTTGGATTGTCTGCGAGAAGGCTGTAAAAATCGTTCACCCATAAAGTGAAATATAGGTTAAGACGGTCTCTCTCTCAAAAATTCATTCAAAGTACCGTAATCTCGTCCTTTTATTTTGTAATTTCTTCTTACCACCAATTTTGAGCAGTCGTTTAACATTTTAGGGCTCGTTTTATGGTCTCGTGTCTGATGAACATCCTCTTTTATTTCTTGTTTTGACTCCAAGAATACAAATGTTGGTAGCTACAAGTACGGTTTCCACAGCCTACGACCATGCTTCTGCTTGCATTTATTAATTTATTGTAATTAATGCCGTGCGGTCTCTGTCTAACCGTAGCCATTATAACCTGCAACCTCTCGTGTTGCTAACTATAGCTGACAACTGTGATTGGCGCATAAGTAGCACACGAACAACTGTTACTTGTCACGACGATTTATATAGACATGTGCGGGTAGTTTTCGGATTCTGACAGTAGAATGTTAAGGAGGAACAATAGGTTTGTTAATTTGGCGAGCGCGGATGAGGCGGTCGGCGCGTGCGCATTGTCGGGGCGGAGTACGGAAGCCGCGCGCCCACGCCGCGCACCCGCGCCAGGAACACCGCATGTCCGTGTCAGCGCTGCGATGCTCAACCGCTTCAATATCTTACTTTCACAATTGTAATAAGCGAACGTCAAGTTCCCATCATGTTGGACAACAATAAGGCACGCATCACCGCGACCACGTGCACTGCGATTTACAATCTTGCAATGATCAACGTGGCCTTTTACATCCACAGATTTTATCTTGTTTAAATAAAACTTATTGTCAAGAAACTGTTTAAATCAAATTTCACGCTTGAAATTAAGTAGGTACAGGTCTAGGTTACTTTTAAGGTTTGTCTTAAATGAGTCATTCAAACATACCTAATTCAATGAGTACCGTACCTACCTAATTGAATTATTAAAGATCAAAGTACAAATAGCTACATGTTTGAGGATAGGCTAGTATATCAACTAACCTTTCTCAATTAGGTACTTAAAGACACTAATACATTCTCCGCAGAGATATTATTATATTATAATTTTGATGGCTGGCATGATAACTATAGCGTTTAAGATATGCAAATAAAGAACTTTCATTTCGTTGTCGGAACAATGGTGATGTATTCGCGGGGGTTTGTCTAGTTGACAGTGGAGATAATAATACGATGAATAATAATAGTGTGAAAGCACAGTAATTTTACACTTAACATTTTATTATTATCAATGATAAGCAATAAATTTGACGAACGCTTGCTGTTTCTATGAATTAATTCATTCTAAGAACTTCTCAAGAAACACTATCCTAATCTGATATTACGATATTGTTTTGAGTAAAAATCAGACTGCTCGCGGCCTTTACCATTAGACGCAGTGCTTTATGATGGTAGTAGACAAGTTGCGAGCACATCTCACCACGCCCTCTTCCTTCGAACAAGTGAGTGCACTAATGAAGCTCAGCTAAATATTCATGGAACCAGTCATCGTCTGGTCCCAAAACTGGAAGGTAACATTAACGCACGTACAGCGCCCTCTAGAAAAGGACCACAGGGACATGGGCCCGCATCTAACAGATGCCTACACATGACATGACAGAAACAACCACTACTTAATTGCTAAGACTTTCTAAGGAATACCGCATGCGTAATTGTTTAGTTTTGTTGAGACAGAACAAACGTTTAATGATAATCGCTTTAGGCGCAGGCGCATTGTTTTTTTTTCTTTACAAGTTGGTACTAACAGCTTCGATGCAGCTTCACTTTTTACTGAAATATCTGGTGTAATAAAGGGTTACCAGCTATCAAAAATACTACAGTCTATCATAATGTCTCTAATACATTATAGTTTTGTTAGGGTTCCAGGAAATGGAGGTGATTAATATTGAAAGCCCTAACTTGCTCTGTCAACAAATGTTCCGGATTGCATAGTAGATACAGATTGAAGAGCAGAGGTGGACTGAGAAGTAAGCACTCGAGATTGCAAATCAGTACGGAGGTCGCGCGGTCTCGCGCCGGTGACTTGAATGACTCATAAACACCTTGATTTACTGAACACAGCGGAGATTTGTAGTGTATTAATTCCAATGTCGCTGGCCGGAAGATATGCCTGCGCCGCAACACCACTCGCACACATTGTACACACAGTTCAGCCGCTAGCGAGTCCTCACATCTACAAACACAAGCGGTTACCAACGAATTTCCCCACCGACATCAGCAATCATTAAATCACGGGTGGCACGAGCTCTCCTGATCAACATAAAAAAATCTTATCTTTATTATCTCATTGAAAAACGAATGCGAGTAGGTAACACACGTATAAAAGAGACAATATTTACGACTCTGATTTATGGACGAAATATTTTTTCATGTCGTATTTCTGTGTAATCCATCGTAAATTGTTTTACACACATGCTTCGAATCGTTTACACGATATCATAACACAGGTGATAGAATCGACACACTTGTAGTTGTAATAACTGACAATAAAACTGGACGACGCCGACGCTGTATGTTTTATCTTTACAGAAGTCATTCCAAACTAAGACAAAGATATTGTTGTAGTTCAGTTAAAACACATTAAAAGCTATCACAAGATGGGGCTTTGCACTGTATGCTAAAAATTGTAATTACAGAAACTACAAAATAAAAGCTGTCTTGAGTTCAATGTGACGTGAACTTTTATATCGCAACAACAAGAAGTATTATCCACATATTGTTAGAAAGTGAGCAACCCTAAAGCCTACATATTAAAGTGGAACGTAATGCTCGTATTAATTTTATTGCTATTATAGAGCAAGCCGCAAATCAACTATTGTAAAAGCAAACTTTGTAAAGGGACGCACTGCTCGCAAATAAAGCTACATCCACGAGCATGATTCTTGAACTGTACAATTTTCATATTTTGAGTTCACATGGTGTAAAATATATTGTGGATGAACTACTTGTCCCTCTTAATTTAAAAAAAAAAAGTAGATGTTATCCACCTACAAACTTTAATGTACCAGCTTGAACCCTATAGTATGTATCTACTGCGGACTAGTGCTCTCTTCCTCTGTAAGTAAAGTACAACATTTTTATACTAAGTTGTAAATCAGCGTCGTCCGTTAATGTACTAACTAATTGCACGATGTGTTGAACAACTAATTAGAGCAGCGGACACTCTCCTAAATCTGCAGAATGATTTACAGTGTAGTAACTACATACCAAAGTATTCATTAATCTATTACAACTATTATTTTACGTTTATGAGTCACTTAATATGGACCCTGTAGTACAATAATCGTTTAATTTACTTTGTTTATCATTAAGTAACACAAATGCACCACAAACGAGCAAAACCATGTCGTTGTAGTAAGAAGCAGTGTTCCCCACGTCATAACATTTTACTGCAGTTCGTGAAATCTAGTCAACAATCTACGTACAACATTACCATACCTAAAATAACCCGGCGAATGATGCAATGTTTTCTCTTTGTGCAGCGCTGCATCTCAACATCCATATGTGACGTGACGCAACGTACTTACCTTAAATATCAATGGATGCGTAGTCGAATCTCTTCCACGAATAAAAATATCAGCATAAATTAATATACATATTTTCCCTTTAATAACTGTGTGATACATTGTGATCGATGGTCGTCTTATATCAAAAACGTCTGTAATTATTCAGATGAAATCGGACAGTTAAGTCATTACGGTGTGACTAATTTGTTGTGGAAATCCGCGCGCCGCACAAATGATAACATGGAATACTGAGCGGTACTGACATGTGCTGCATAAATACCAATGGTGAAGGACCCTATAAGTTAGACATTCGTTAGTTTCTGCCGATGGCTTCGTTCGATATTACAATATTTGTTAGTTATTCAAAAATATTCGCCCTCGTTATTGACTGTAGCAGCGGCGTGAGCTATTATTGCCAGTTGCTCGAGGAATTCAGTTATAGCGCTTTTGATCGACATCTATTTGGGTTTCCAACTTAAGAACAGAGCAAACACCCATTATTATATTAGCGTGTAATAAAAACGAGTCGTGAACTCTGTCCGTCGCAGTTTAGTTAAAACCGTTATAAAGATCACGGTCAATCGTCCTACAGCGCTCGGGTTTAAACAATATTGTGATAGATGCCTTTCTAAATTTTCTAAATTATTCATTTTTCATGACTATATCATAATGAGAAATTACTTCATAGACGGTAATAGTTTTAATAACAGTGGTTAAATATTTATACATGCATACACCTATACTTATAGATATAGATTCTAATGAGTAGATACATTTTTTTTTTTTTTTTTTTTTTTTTTTTATAATGTCAGGACACCTTTACACACACGGTCGGTTAGCCCCATGGTAAGTTATTAATTAACTTGTGTTATGGGTGCTAACACAACTGATAAACTACATATAGCTACATATATACATAATACATATTTATAAATACATATTGTAACACCCAGACCACGGCCAACAAGCATGCTCATCACACAAATGTCGACCGAACCGGGGATCGAACCCGGGACCTCAGGTTCGGCAATCCGGCGTAGTGACCATTGTGCCATCGAGGTCGTCAAATTATTGCTCACATTATTGCTAATATATATGTAATTGCTCTATGAGTAGGTGCAGCATGACTGTTTCAATAAATATTTTTTTTCCAACCAAATGAAATTTAAGGGCAGTAGCAAAATACTGCAAGACAGGTTCATATTATAACTTAGGATAAAAGGCGCACTACCTTAAATATAGTTCGAAGTGTTAGTACTAATGTCACTATTAAAATGACGGAGGGATGATTTTTACGAGTGTCAATAGGCATTAAGTGCCGTACTCGCCATGTTTATAGAGCCGTAGATTGAGATTAGGTGGCATTAGTGCGGCGCGCTGGACGCCGCTCGTACGCCGCGTATCATTAGCGTCCATAGCAAACAACATTACTACGATATTAGCTCATGAGACCGGTTCTTATCGTGCTATTGATAAACTCTTTTTAAATCGGCTAATTTATTTTGCTGAAGATCGCAACTACGAGATGTGTGTGCATTATTGTAGTTGATTCTTTGTGATTTATTCTGTTTTCTAGAATCTTTATTCCTTAATTAAACTGGATATTGAAACTTAATGTAAATATGTACCTGGTACCAACCACGCTAATGAAAACTAAAGAAGCGTGAAAAGAAAATGCTTAACCAGTAAACAATTTTCTTAAAGACAAGAAAGCTCGTCACACTGGAGTGTACTCACATGTCAGGAGAAAGCGCTCGGAGCCGCGAACCCGACACGTGTCGTAGTCGCTAATTAGTGTTGGGTGTCGGGACGCGACCGCAGCCGGCAACGGTTAGCTGCGGCCGCCGCACCGCTGCGCCGCCGGAACGAAACGCGACACCGCACCGCAACCTTACGGTGATCACATGCCGGCGACGCACATGCTTCCTGAAACTTTCACGGAATTTCCTCACATTTTCATCATAATATGTAATGTAAATAAAACTACATACTTTTACGGATTTTATCGCGGTTATATTAATATTGTTTAATCCCGACGTTTCGGATCCTGTGCAGCATCCATGTTCACGGGCAGACTAAGGTGTGATACCTTCGCAATATTTGCGTAAGTGTCAGAAATCAATATAATATGTAATTTTTACGAGTTCGATAATTTTCAGCGTTTCCTGGAACATGTTCAGGATTTTTCCCTTATCATTGCCACATCTTGTTACCATTGTTGTTATTCCCACTTGTTTATAAACTCCATTTAGGTGTTACTCAACTAATCTGGAAGAGAAGTTATTGTTTTTAGTGAGCTCTTTGATCTGAGAGTGCTTGAGTGCTTCATCAAACCGGCTCATTTCGCGAAAATGAGTGTAGGCTTTTTTATTAAGGTGGTTCCAACACTTTAAAATAATTTAGTGTTAAGACACTGAAAGATTTATTTTATCGGACCTGTAGTATCTAAGACTAGTTCGTGCAGGCAAACAAACAAACTCTTCAGCTTTATAATACCTAATATAACACTTAACAAACTGTCCGGTTGAGTAAACAAACTTTATTTGTTAATATTCATCTGATCATATTTTAAAGTTATTGACAAACAAATGAGTTATGATTTGATTATATCTATGTACTCCTTCTTTTCAAGCATTAAAAGCGTGTATCGTGTTAAGTAACGTAACGCTCGCTAAGTCACGTTTAATTTTATCGACAGCATCGCAAAAATGATGTAAGAACAATACAATTTGGAACATATCGATCACAAAGAAGACACTGATCTATGCATAGAAGGGATTGGAATCCTAATAACACTTTTGCTAATAAATTATTTCTGTTTCTATTTCAAAAAACAACTTTTGCTCTAATCTCCTCTTAGACTCTGAAACAAGTAAAAAAAAACTTCCCTTTTGAAAACAATGGGTAACGAGTTGAGTAATAGATCTACATATTTGAAACTTTGACTTCGTAATGATAGATCTAAGACAAAGTATTTTATTATGTACGGTTATAATATATGTATAGTTTTAAGCTACATTGTCACTACGGGTTGAGTGAGACCTAATCAATTGTAGATAAAGACATTTATGGTTTTGCGAACAAAAGACTTCAACGACATTGATCACACCAACATTAGCAAAAATCTAATAAGAAAGTAATATTACAATCGCCGTTATAACAATTTGTCTGGATCGTTACAAAAAGTATGTAGTCCACTCTGTGTTACGATGCTAGTCCATTTCCCACATAGTTGGAGGTCCGTACTAGAAGAAATCGAAGGTGGTTCGGCATAAATCGTGGGAAGATCTACATAGTTAGCGGGCGCGGGATCGAGGCGGCGCGTGTTGCTGCGCCCGCGCCGCTGCTGGGGTGAACGTCTCACTTAACTGTTGTGTGCACCTGAGCACCGGCCGCCGCTTACAGCCCACTACTACGTGTTAATCCATCATCATTTAAAACGCTCCTAATTTCTTTAATCATGTCAAGTAGCCACACAACATGAATGATGGCATATTTGAGCTTAATGAAGTAGGCGGCTTGATGGTCGTTGTGATTTTATATCAATGCATTTTTACTATATCTATGGTGAAGTTCAAAAACAAAAAGCATCACTAATTTATATTTAATTTTCATAGAAAAACATTGTGACTTCATAAAACTGGGCTAAGCTAAATAAGAGTTTCTACAGTCAACGTCAAAAGTTCTTTACATAATAAGCACCATAAAGCATTACACCATTTGAATGTGTAGCAACGCGATATCTTTCCATCGAACAAGGTGATAAATCCTACGTTAGATAGATATGTATCGAAAAATTACCCTCACTGGGCACCGGCACAACAATCGAACATCGGTGCTTTTGAGTCGCCGCCGCTCCACAAATACTTGGAACAAATATTTTTATAATGAACATACGTTACGTGTTTTCTATAAATACTGGCAATTCTTTATATAACAGGTCGCAGCTATGTGAAGGTGTTTGGAGATCAAACCGACTGTGAATGTAGGCTATCGGTGAGCATAAACAACACGACTCTTTGTCTCGCTTCTTAGAAACTCCAACGAAATAAAATCAAAATACCATGTTCTTTACAATGTAGCTATGGGCCAAGCTTATTCGCCTGTCAGCCTCCTAAAATTAATAGATGTTATTAATTTTAACATAAATGTTAATTAGCTATTTTCTGTTAAGATACTTAAAATTATAACTGTTGCGACATTTATGATATTTTGGAAACAATGTGTTTTGAAATTTTGTTCTAATAGGATAAAGACAACGGCCATTATTGATCTATTCTAGAGGTATGCATGTTCTTTATAAGATATAATAGCAAGCAGATACCTGTGTGACCTAACCTTCTTGAGCAACGAATGAAACTTAATAATACAAACCATGGACATAACACTGAAAGGAGCTCTGAAGGCCAGTTGACATGGCAACTACGAGTAGTTAGTACCTACTGCCAGCTGAGTGTTCTCTGTTTTTGGAACAAAACATCATAAAGTAAAGATTGCTCAAGCGTCGCCAGCGGAACACTACCATATACAGAGAATACACATTCGTTCTCAAGGCTAGTTCCTAAAAACCAGACAATATAGGTAAAGCATGCAAATGAAGTGAATTGTAGATCGATTGAAAATAGATCGTGTGTCAGCGATCGGGAGGCTTCGGGGCATGATCATCGGTCCACGAGCGCACGCGCACGATCCACGTACCGGCCCCCGGCCCGCGCGCCTGCCCCGGCCCCCGGCGACACTCGCCGTACACAAACATGCATACCTACCCTACATTCTGATAAAGTTCACGCAAAAAATATTTGCCTCGTTACTATCTGCGGTAGGTGTCTAATTGCTGGCAAGTTTATATTGTGCTTGAACCATAAACTGCTGGGGCCCGCTTCTCCTAATTTTACTTAGCGACACACGATTCACATTCGACTGAGATCCAATCCCGACTCAATTACGATTGAAGCGTATGTGGCATTCCGCTATTTTTTCTTTGAAATAAACGTTTTTATCATTTTCTGTCATTCAGTAATGAATTATTTTGTCTGTAAATGATGTACGATTGCAATATGATTGTAGAGCAAACTACCGTATAGACCAAAATCACCAAAATAGCAGACCAATCGCAAACCAATCGAATGTCGTTGGAATACGATTGATCTTATATCAGTAGCAGAATGCCCGATATGGTTAAAACTGCTATTGCGATCATATTGCGATTCAATTTCTATTCGATTTTGACTTTATTAACTTAGGAGAATCGGGCCCCTGTTTGCTGCCCCACATGAATGACTTTGCTGAGCTCAATGGTAAGGTTTGTGGAATCGCAAAGTTACAAACGTTGAATGGCAGTCAATCATGGCTATTTACATTCTAATTGCATAGGGATAATATATAAATAAAATAAAATAAAATAAAATAAAAAAGCCCTTTATTTCTACTACTTAATCATAACATATTCGAACATAACTTAGTTGTACATACTCTATAATTAACATCTAACATTACTATTTAGTAAATAAATATTATTTACTATTCGTAACTCTTAAGTACTCCTAACTATTTTACATAATAATTTTGCCCTATAAACTTAGGTTTTATTTGATAGTAGTAGTCGCCTCTGAGGCGTAGGCCTCCCCTATCACATTCCATGTTTTCCTGTCCCGTGCCTTTTGCATCCAATCCGAACCACATTTCTTATTAAAAATATCTCGCCACCTTTTCCTTTGTCTGCCTTGTTTCCTTTTCCCCTCTAGGGGGGTCCATTCTGTTACTATTTTTGTCCATCTATTGTTCTCCAGCCTACATATATGTCCTGCCCAGTTCCATTTAAGTAATCTTACTCTACGTTTTGCATCTATGAACTTAGTCTGCTTCCTGATAGTACTATTGCTTACTCTATCTGCTATTCTGATACCGAGTATGCTCCTTTCCATTTTTCTCTGACAGACTACGATTCTTTCTTCATCTTCTTTTCTTAACGACCATGTTTGGCAGCCGTATGTTAGACATGGCAGTATACAACTTTCGTAGACTTTCTTTTTTATTTCTAGTTTGATTTCCTTATTCTTCATAATCTCTTTGAGTCCCCAATATTTTTTCCAGCTTAGAGCTATTCTTCTTTGTATTTCCCTCTCGGTACAGTTTTCAAACGACAGTATTTGACCAAGGTAAACAAATTCTTTAACATACTCTACTTTTACACTTTCTATTACAACGTCGTATGTTTCCCCATTTGTGAGTATTTTAGTCTTACTCGTATTCAACGAAAGACCAACATTTTTGCTATGTTTTCATTTTCCCTATGCTAGGGATAATATATAACCATAGTTAAACCTGTCAGCGAATAATATATCAACGAGTAATTCCATTAAAGCAAACTTACCAAAATATTATTTGTATTTCAAACCAAAACCACGATAAAGCTATAAACGGCCGCCATTCTTCAAATTGGCGCTTTTGGACAACACGTTTTATTGGTGAAAGTGCATTTTAAGAACAGAAAATAAAACGATTTCCCACTGACCTTACCTATTGTTCGTGAAACAAAGGAGATCGAAGTAACCGCTATATAAACACGCAATTAATGATTTCAAAAATAATAATTTATATTCCAAACTTGCAGTTCGCCCGATAAAAGAAATTTGTAGCCGTACAAACACATACTTTTGCGATGTTATCGTATGTTTCATCGAATTAACTCACGACTAAATTCACAAAAGAATAACTTAATAGGAAATCAGCCAACAATGGGCCAACAAATAAATGTGTCCACATTTATTTAAACCATCATGTCTTATTTTGCATATGCTAAATGTAATAGAATCAACTATTTACAAATCAAAGCAATATCTGATATTGATATTACAATTCGGCTTCAACGTGAAATTGAGGTCGATAAATCTCCGCCATCCTGGCTGTTTGACATTGAATTATGGAAACACAAGGCGCCAGTTGAGTAGGTAAACCATAAGTACAACATTATGATGAAACGTAATTGCCTATTTCATCCAAATGTCCGTCTAAGGTGTCCAAATGTAATTACCAAAAGTCAGAATGGTCCCGCCCACGAGTGCTCTCACGCGCCGTGAACTCACCTCACTGACAACCTGCTCACAAAAGCAAATTACACCACTATATTTAGTGGTCTGCTTTTTGACTATTATCTTTATTATAGGTTTGTAACATAATGGCTCATTTTTGTTGGTATTGCCAATATACACGTACGGCTGAGGTCTATCGATTACCTCGCTCGGTTACACTGCCTATAAACAGACCATTTAGTTAAAATCTTTGCACAAGTTTTACGGAATTAAACGTGACCTTTGTAATATTTTGCAAAGCGTAATTTGTGTATAAATTATTTTTGTATAAATATTATTTTTATTACTTTAAAATAATGATTATCGCAATTATAAAAATAGTGAGTGTGTTGTGTTTATTTGTATATTATGATACCTACATGTATTCCCGGAATGGGTGATATCACATAAAGCAAATGTGCTCGGTGGATGGAGCGCGTAACTCTGGTAGAGTGACAAGACAATCATTGTAGTGCGCCAGTGTACGACGCTCCGCGTATATCTGCTCAGACAAATTTACGTTTGCTCCGATGATAGACAAACAATTCAACTGCAAACCTTGCTATTCATTCCACTTGGTATTCTCCAATAAAACTTCATTTGTCGAAATACTAGCACATTAATTTCTAAGCAAATAGATTACACTGATACTGAAATGAAACAAGCCAGTCTATTTATTGTGTCATTCGACGATTAAGACTCATTCTAACGATAGGGTCTCAACCCGTGGTCTCAACATTTCAATGAATAAAACTTCAAAACTTACGAGAAGCTTTCATACTCCAATTCATCCTTACTAATAAATCCTTGATAATTATTTTATCGGGATGCGGTTTTGTTTTCATAAAACATTTTTTATTCTTGCAACTTTTACACAATCCCTACTAAGCAAAAAATAATTATTGAACTTGATCTAATAAGTAAACACTCTAAACAGTCATTGCCCTGGTCGATATAATTGTACATTCTCGCATTGGGCAGCCCGCGCGCTCCACTCAGTTCCATCAATTAGAGTGACCATTTAATCGGATAATGATGACAGATACCTAATAATCTCGAGACCGTTAAGATATTTTAAGCGTTTTAAAATAATAATGGCTGACATTAGTCTCTGCTAGAAGCGAATTATTATTTATTATAATACTTTACGACTTTTTAATCTTCAGACATGCAGCGTGAACTATATAATATTCGAAAGTAAGTAGGTATGTACGTACACAGTACCTAACTTCTACGACGATGAACTAAAAGCAAAATATCTCTCATCAACTGCCTAGTTTTTTTCCTTGCCATATCTTTTTCATATTCTGCCATATTTTAGTTGGTTTTATATCAAACCGCAACAAAATAAACACTTCCCACAAAGACATCCTCCACAACTCGGTTACTGATTATTTTCGATTCGTAACCTTCTGCTGGTTATCAGGAAAGGTAGCTAAAAGAACTTACTCTTTTAGTAGCAAGAGAACTTTATCAACTTCTACTTCATCTCACCTTAATATGGGTACACGTCCATTGCTGATTATGGGCCTTCCAGATAGATTTCCAAAAGGACCGGTTGCACGCAGTTTGAGTCCAGCGTCTTCCCGCGACCTTTCGCGAATCCCCAATGACGCTCCAATGAAATATCTATACATGTGTCCTAAGAGCTGTTCAAAAACAAGCTATCTAAGAAATTGTTCTCAACAAATAATAACTTCACCAAAGTGGGTTTCTGTTCAAACTGTTCAAATATATTTGGTAAGTGGCATTTAAGTTTATAACTATCAAACATTTACGCTGAACCGTTTAGATGTTTTCTTTTTAATAACAACCCTAACAATAAAAGATCAGCTAATGGCAACCTAAAAACACCGGCCATTACTTTTAGATCTCAGCTTAAAACATCACGACATTGTCTCGGTTGAAAAGTAGATGGTATCATTGCATCAGTGAGTGGTGCGGAGTGCGCAGTGCTGGCTCCCGCGCCTGCGCAGTGCGGCGTCCGCGCCCGCGCCGCCGACAAGTGAACGCAATCACTAATTGAATCAGTCGCTAGTCATCGCCACCGGCATGCACCGTGTAGGGCCCCCAGCTATGTTTCTAAATTCAAGACATTATGCAGACGATCGTGCCATAACCCACGCCAACTTCTGCAATCTAGGCGATAAATAATAAAAAAACTACTCTGAAAAAGTTGCAAATAAATGTTTAAGAAAGATCAAATTACTTTAAACTTTTCTATTATTCAAACTTTACAGGTACATCACAACTATCACAAGGGTGGTCTTCGATATGTTCTGACCACTAAATGAAACATTTCTTCTGAATTACCTATTCTTCACCATCATATCATATTAAAATATTAATTCACAATAGTAAAAAAGTCAAATAAGGAATCAGGACTATCTAAAGTACATAAAACATATATTATGTTAACACTAATGCTAATTGTTCTGTTGGCGTGTTTCGTAGCAGCTACGCAACTCGTTGAAAGCTACGTAGTTTGTTTCGTAGCCACAACGTAGGTACCTACGTTACATTGCAATTACATACAAGGTAATTAGAAGGCAACTTTATTTCTTCGAAACAAGGTAACTTTGATCCTGGCCATGTCCCGGCAAATAGAAAATGATGGTAGCCATAGTCTCACATCACTTTCAGTTGACGAAATTATGATTTCTTCCGCGTTATCACACTTACAGATTTAGAAGAATCCTCGATGAAACCGCGATATCGTTGACAATGCGTTACTGCGAGTGCTCCAGTAGGCAGCATCTTATTGTAGAGGAAAGTAATTATTGAAGAATGTTACTGCCTTTTTATGACTTTAACTAATACCCCCCGTTTCAAAGCCCATTATTGAACCCATTGAAGTCGTCATTTAGCATCAGGTACTTAGGTGTAGGTGAACGTGGAATATTTTTAAGTGTCATCTTTTATCATACCTCTGACTCAACATTGTCATCATTCACAAACACTTGTTGCTCGATACTTTACTTTGTCTCACTGATGCACTCAAGTTGGCCTGAAGTACCGCCCACCTGATGGAAGCATCGCTATGATTTTATAGTCAAAGAACATTTCCTGGTTAGTCTTTCGAAAACATCAATTTCCTTAACTAAACTTAACGGTTTCGATCTGTAAAAGTTCAGTCATTCATATGTCTAGTAACAATTTAATTTCTGTCACTTTTCGAAAGCAAAATTACCATACAAACCTACACATCATTGAGTTGATAAGTAGAGAGGTACGACACGCGCGTGGATTTGTTACAAGCCGGTGATAATTATTATTGGCCGACAAATCTTCACTTAAGGGAACCGTTACTCGTGTTTTGTTGCAGTGAAAACATTCATTACTTCATTTGCATACAATGGTCTGGTGCCAAAAAATATTGGAGTGTAAACGCTTACCACGAACGCTTTTATGAAAGTTCGCTTTAGATTTATTATTATGAATAAGTTTATGCATGTACATTGTAACAGTATAGTACTAGTTATTGTTATGTGCGTGTCATGTAGGTAGTACTTGTCGATGACTAGCACCGGTACGTATTATCTCGTTGAGGTTTAACTAAGATTAATGTAGCTACCGCTCTCGGTTGACATTTTAAGCGGTTGTATTGACGGCATTTTAATATTGAAATAAGTGGATGATATCGGATAGTCTATCTGTTCAGGTCCACTTTTCTTATTGTAGTGGTCGGCATAAATAATCTCTGAACAATATGTGTTCGAATTATAAATAGTAAGCTGTTCTCAGAGCTTTCTCACGTATTGTGCAAGGAAACTACTACCCGCACCCGGCTAGATAAAAGGTAAAACTACTTCAGGGTCTTATCTCTCCATATCATGGTCCTATATCCATTTCAATTCAGGTGTTTTATAGACATTTATTTCATAATACAAGTTAGGACATGTAAACATGTTCATGTAATGATGTCAACATTGAGGACCTACACCAGGTTTTTCAGTTACAATTTAAGAATGTCATAAAAATGCTGAAAATATACAATAATGTATACAATGTATACCTTTACAGCGCTGAACACAATGTATGCATTTGGCTATACATTACCTACATTAAACAGGTCTGCTACGATGGCCCATTCACATTTGGACCTGCTATTAATTCATATAAAAAATAAACCGTAATTAAATCGGCCATTGTGATTCCTACGTGTGTATGCAAATGTACTTTTTGTTATTTGGCTCAGATCTAATAGCATGGAAACAGAGTTCGTATATTACTACCGACAATGGAATTAAATAAATGTTAACTTCGTTAATCTTTATCAACGCTATGATGTATTGCGTGGTATTCCACAAATATTTTATGTACAGTTCCTCAATGTTGTTTTCCACTTCTATCTTTTAATTTAATGAAATTAGTTCCTAATACAAACAAAAAGATGTACTTGAAAATAAAAAAGCCGTCTCCACATTAGCGAGCGATGTCGTAGGACTTTCGAGCGTTCGATCTGGTGATGGTCGATAAACATATTTCGGCGCGGAGCTCTCTTGACGCAGATAGAGTGAACTAACGGAGCTTTTGTAAACGCAATTGTTTTAAACTATTAATTGTAACGATAGTGGCACGAACAATACACGCACTTACTAACAATGAAACCGGAAAAATCTTTGCACTGATGTAAGGTTTGGCCTCTTAAACGTCTCGCCATACGATAAATTACAACCATGCGTCGTGTTATTATACCTACTACGTAGTTATTATATTTCATGCATATCAAGTGGTTAAAACAATGTGTACAGGTAGGTTGTTTAGTTTAAGAAATGTTTAGTGGTCTTCGACTACGAGTAGGTATTACTTCGTGGAACATTTTAGTGTTTCAGGAAGACTTCCACTTTCATAAATTCAATTCAAAGCAGGTAAACACCTGTAGGCGCACAACTTTCATAATATGCAACTTCATAAAGGACAATGCCAGGGTCTGGGCTCAAAGTTTGTCCAGCAGTGGGAGTAGTTCCAGCTAGTTCCATAGTGCACTCTGAACACGAAATCCAAATATTTTTGAAATCGGTCCCAGAGGTCCCGAAAAAAACCGGTTCAAATGTTCTCCATAGATAGTCACTTAACAAAGCCTGAGCCATTTGCCCAGTAGTGAAAGTGGTCGAAATAGGTTCTTTACTGCACTGTTAACACAAAATCCAAATATTTTGGAAATCGGTCCCAGAGGTCCCGAGAAAAACTGGTTCTCATGTTAAACTTGAACAGTCACTTTATAAAGCCCAAGCCATTTGCCCAGTAGTGGGACTGGTTAGAATAGGTTCTTGACTTCACTGTTATCACGAAATCCAAATATTTTGGAAATCGGTCGCAGAGGTCCCGAGAAAAACCGGTTCTAATGTTTAAACTTGAACAGTCATTTTATAAAGCCCAACCCATTTGGCCAGTAGTGGGAATGGTTAAAATAGGTTCTTTACTTCACTCTTAAGACAGAATCCAAATATTTTTGAAATCGGTCCCAGAGGTCCCGAGAAAAACCGGTTCTAATGTTAGCCAGCCATTGTTAGCTAGCCATTTTAAGCAGCCACAAACCTAACAACCTCTTTTCTTGAAATATGTAACATTCAGATAGTTAGTGGTTTCACTGTTGATAGAATAAAAAAAAATAGGAATAGACGTTTAAAGGAAATTGTTGTTTCTCTTGCTTTTCAGTCTCTATCTACCACAATCAGTCCTAAGTTCGTGTAGCGTCATGCAATTAATATCCGTAATGGCAATGGAAAAATCTTATCAAGACGAATAAAATAAGCTCGAACACGAGGTAGTAAATAGATACCGTTGAGGAGTTCCCTCGTCTCACTGTCGTCTCCATCGTCAGGTCAGGTTTTAACCTCCACTGTTTTGTGGTGTCGGAGACATATACCTGAATGACAAGTTTTTATTCGATATGTGCTTACAATTTCCGAGAGTTCCCTATTGTTTTAAGGTTTCCATCACCAGACCCTGGACCGAATAACAAAGGAACCATTTGGAAAGTAAATCCTTTCAAACAATAAAATGATTGCTTAAATCGGTTGGTAAACGACGGAGTTATGCACGTACAAACGTAAAAAGAATACAAACTAACTGAGAAACTCCTCCATTTTTTGAAGTCGGTAAAAAAAATTCTCGTTCAATACCTCGTATTTGTCGATTATTATTATAATGCATTTCAATTAAGATAATAAAAGTGGAATAGTTAAAAGTTCGTAAGCATATTTTTCGTAATATTGAATAAGAGTCAAACCAGTTTTTCTCAGGACTCCTGGGATAGATTTCGAAAT
This sequence comes from Helicoverpa assulta, assembly GCA_963856015.1. Classification (NCBI taxonomy): domain Eukaryota; kingdom Metazoa; phylum Arthropoda; class Insecta; order Lepidoptera; family Noctuidae; genus Helicoverpa; species Helicoverpa assulta. The sequence continues at coordinate 7,370,476 of CAWLCW010000008.1, forward strand.
ATTTCGGTCTGGGACCTATTATAAGCCTATGGAACATAATACACTATGCAGTTACCGTGGACAACTCTTGAGCCCAACTTCCATACAAAGAATAGCATTGTCCTTTACGCAAAGTAAATGACAACTTTCACTGTGTCAAGTGACATTGCTTGGACATCCTTTTTGAAGGAATTGCGTCGGTTGAATAAGTTTTTATTTCCGTCATAAAGGTATAACAGCAAGTGTTGTAGCGTGCAGGCTGTGTATGTGCTATATCGTTGGAGATTAGGAGTGTGGGGCGCAATGATTTGGTTTCGCGGGCGGAAACGGGCGCGCCCACGCGCAGGTCAGAGCAGTGACCCCGGAGCTCACCTCGCGGCGCACGCGCTCAGCGCTGCATGCAGCCTCCTCGACCCACCTCCCTGCTCCCGACCTGTGACCACTGACGACTGCTGCTGCATACACCTGTCTACATCAACTTGTTATCTTAGGCTACCCACCGCAAAAAACCTCCATATCACGTAAATGTACTGTGTGCCACGAAGCCCTTATTGCTTTGCATCACATCTGCATTGTACATTGTATTGTACACAAAACGTAAATTGATACAATTTGCAATTAAATTATAATAGGTACATTTCCTTACAACAGCTAACCTAAGCTCTAGAATATTTTCACTAATAAATCAATTACATTTAAATGTATAAGATCTAATAGAATATTCAGTTTACTTATTAACGAGCATAATAAATTTCACAAGTACCAAATGAACTGAGCTAAAAGTCATAAGCACACATTTATTGTCATGAGTTATTCGGTGGTTCGCGCTGTCATCTACGTTCGTCCCAGTCATTCCATATTCATAAGTCGTTGAGTAAATCAGCTGTACAATGTCCGTCCACGTCGCGCCGGGTTAACAGATTCGAAATTGCAACATTAGAATCCTACAGTTCACACACACGCATCCCACTACAAACACATTTATATTCATCCGTGTTCTGTTTCATTTGCAGTAGATATCAATATAAAACTTGTAAATTAAAGAAACTATTATATTTCATCTGAGTGTAAAGATCGCACGATAGGAAGCGGTTAAATTACCTTCAGTAATTAGAAACAGCAATAGGGCAGAACGCCCATCTCTGCACAAATTACACCTGCGTTACTAATACGACTGGCACGGATATATGTTCTCGGAGTCATTCTTTGCTCCTAACCGTGCTCAAATTGTATTTATGAGTACCATCTGTCACTGCGGTAATGACTGCCGCGTGATACCTGCGCCGCGCATCAAACAATCAATTAGCCTGTTTGAGAAACACGCCTTAATGATTTTAAGAAAAAACCCAGCCTGTTAAAACGTTTGCTTTCGCTAAATTTTAATAATCCGTAGTCACTTATCATTACTTACCGGGAAAATGGTAGAGTAAGGGCCGATTTAACCGTTACATCATAAATTCGTTTACTTCGAGCAAAAATCTCTTCCATATAAACATGGAAACGCGTAAACCGGAGCATTACAATCAATATTTTCGTTTAAGCTACAGTTCGGATCTTGATTTATGGATGCGCGGCTTAAATCTGCGCCTGCGGTATTATTAACAAGTTGTAAATCATTGATCGAAATTAAGACCACGTTCGACTGACTGTTCAAGATTTGCTGACGAACACGATAATAACAGCTGTAATGTGTGACTACAATTTAAACCACTAACTTTTATAACGATAAACAAAATTGTTTTGACTAATTGGGTCTACCTATGTTTGTATGTATCAGAATGTTCAATAAACGGTGCTAGTAAAGTTTTATAACCATAACAATTATATTTCCTACCTACTTACCCGTAATAAGCAACAAAAACTGGTCCGTCTTACTCAGGTATCTATAGTATAGAGTCATGTGGGTCAAGTGTGCGCATTTAAACTTTGAACCTTCGAAAACTCGAAAATTATTTGTAGAATGAAATAAAACTGTGTTAATTAGTAAGAATGTTTATTTGTCATCAAAATAGACACAACAACAGTATTGTTAGTAGCTTATATTTTAAGAAACTATAGAAAACAAAAAACGTTCCATTCGCGCACACTTACCCCAGTATAGGGGTATGTGTACGCAACAACAACAAAATAAATATTATATAATTATTAAAATTTTCATCATAGGTACTTAAAGTAATTGGCATAATAATCATCTTAAATCTAAATATGAGATCAATTTGAACTTAGAAATCATTAGTTAGGTATCTACTTCTTCATACAGGTATCACAAATGAAAGTGCCGTGTTCCAAGCTGGTGCACTGTTCGTGCCACCAAGCTCCACAAAGGCTACATTCAATCCAGTCTTCAGTCGGTGGATCAGAATACTTTTCGCCACATAATGGGCAGTAATACTCATTTTCATCATTTTTTGGTTTCTTAAGACTTTTATTTTTACCATTATTTTTTTTGGTAGTCTCAGATGATTTTGTAGTAGTTTTTTTAGTTTTTAGTCTTTCTTTTAAATCCAGTCGTATTTTCTTTAAATTTACAATTGTACTCTGAAACAAAACATAGCAACACATGTACAAAGATATGCAAGCGGGGTAAGTGTGCGCATGCGCACGCTTACACGACAGGCTTCTGCGCACACTTAACCCAAACCATTGAAACAGAATTGAATGAATATCAATGATTATTGCGTCATCACAACAACTTAAACACTGACAAATAAAAAACTAGATATTATGTTGCACTCGATAGCAAATAGCACATTTTCAAAATGTTTTCATGACTACAAAAGATTACCCATCAAATGAGACAAAATATCGTAAATATTTTAGCAAAAATATTCGCTTACCTGTCGGATCAAAATGGCGCGCGAGAAGCCGCTGTGATCCGAGCGCTTTGCACGACGTCCTGCGGGGTACTGGAGAGGGGGGTTCCCGTTCCTTAGCTCCTTATAGTTTTCGAGATATTTTGAATGCGCACACTTTGACGCTGCGCACACTTGACCCACATGACTCTAGCTATGCTGGTACTTGGATGCAATGCAAAGACAGTTAGTCTTTGCATTGCATGTCTCAATTAATACACCTTTTGTACTACTATGTACCTGTAAAATTTTAATCACTTATTATTATTGCTGTATATTACATACTCTCGTACCTTGCGCTATTTTCAAGGATCATAAAGACACGACCCAAAACAAATTAAAAAGCAAGAAACCTGTTTATTGTAAAACACTTTCTGTATCGTTCAGCTTTTTTGGATTTTAGTGACAACAAAACAAAAGCTATCTGCATATTTAGATAAATAGCATCTGCAGAAAGTTACAAAGCCTGCAAAAGCTTCAATGAAGTTTTGGATATAACATACACATAAGTTTTGAAGTATACCAAGAGCAAACCGTAAGACAACGTTTGGAAATACAGAATTAGTGCAGTCCAATAATTTGAATACATTTCGTGTAGTGGGACTCTGAAAGCTCGAACAATACACTGAACTAAATAAATTGAAGACAGAGACATACGAAATCAACGATGATTGTTGAAGCTATATTGGAGAGCGAACATTATGGGACACGCGGCGACGGTGGGCGGCAAGCGCAAATGCATCACGCGCGATAATGAACCAGCTCGTGTGCACGACTGCGCGCGCACTCACACGTAATCCACTATCCTCACCTCGCCGGTCGTGCTCTCCGCGGAGCCTTACCTTATACAACCCTCCGCATGATATTCGGCTGAACTACAACTCAACTACCAGATACTATCGCCACTGCTTTGCAATTAGTACTAAATGTTACTGCCATAAGCTATTATGGATTGCCGCACTTTAAACAGTCAAGGCTAGGCAACAACTAAACATGACTTCCAATGAAAACAATCATTTAGATATCAACCTAATATAATACACCTCTAATATGAAGTAGTACTAATTCAATTATTCTTTACAAATACTTAGATCAAGATTAAAGTAACTCAGTTGCAAAAATAGGTAGCTCCGTAGCATAACCTATTATTATCGCAACATTCATATTTTATTTTAATTTTACAAAGAAATATTATTGATACTGTAATAGCCCATTCCATATTTTACTCGGCCAGCTATCTCAAGTACATTTTATTGTATCCATATTTCCACATGGTAAACTATAATACCTGTTTAATGCATTTCCAGGACAAAGTTGCAGTGAAAATGGACGCCATTTGTGAACAAGACAGGATCTCGGATTTCTTAAACTGGCACCTCCCACGTGGTGTCTTGTGCCCTTAACCTTTGCAACGGCCGTATCGCGGTTTATGCGCCTTATAATGCGCTCTCCTTACAGGCTTATACGGCTGCGAGTTTTGTCTAAATTTGGAGCAATAGCTACCACTTCACAATTAAGGAAAAAAGCTCTTTCTTATAAACGTCCAAGTATAAGAGCTACGTACAGGTTTTTAGGCAGGGCTTTTTAATTACATGAGTTAAAAATAATACAATTTTACAGTCTGCAATAAATTAATTGATGAATATCAATAACTAGGTACTTAATTTGTTCCTGTATCTAGCTAGATCAATATTGGTTGTAATAGATATCGGTTTTTTGTAACCCTCGTATCTATGTGAGTTATCATATAGGATATAGGTAAGTGTCTTGTAGATCACCTATGATTTACATACGGTCAAATCAAAAAGCATGATATCAAACCTTTTTAATTAAATGTCAGTTTAGCATAACTGCATATAATTAGCTATTTCACCAGATAACGCAACTAAATAATGGCTAAATTAAAGGAAAAGACTGCGCTAGTAATGAACTTTGACATTAATAATAATCAAATGGTTATAAGGTAATATCCGTTAGTGCGTAATACGAAACCTAAGTGTTGAACCCATGGACATTTATTGATAAATCACCGGGTAATTTTACAAGCAATCAATTGCAATAGCGTAGTGCACAAGTGTTCAGAGTTTGATCTCGTATTTAAGTTTAATGCTGTGGCGTTATCTGAGACCGATCCGCGACAATCGCGCGCACCTGCGCCGCGCCGGCGCCGACGCCGACGCACTTTCAAAAAAGGCTTACGTACGGAGTACGGACATAGTAACTGAACACTGGCCATTTGTAACTCGCTCTATTTTCCACTTTAGTTAAACAGGTGCTATGGAAAATGTTCCGTATATTCATGCAAAATATGCGGTGTGTACCAACTTGTCCGCTTCACCTATTTCTCTGTCAAAAATCTAGTTATTTTCTCAACTATAGATAGAGAGGTATTAACGCCTCATAGTGGCAGTTTATACATATTATCTGTTCCCGTGATCCATGAATAACAATAATCACATTCACTGTGACAGACATATCAGAGACGAGAAATCAGTAGCGCAGATTTTATGAAATATTTTATTTAGTTGTAGCAAGTCTCCCACGCCATTGGATTCAATTATGGAGGAAAGGCAGATAGGTCGGCGCGCGAGTGGTCCGCTCGTGACCCGTAAATTGGAACGGTCCGTCGCACGCCCTTGTCGCACCTCGGCCACGGCGGCAGCGGCCATCGCTGTCCCGCAACACAGCCCGATACATATTGTAACGGCATCCCAATCTACATCGCTACAACATACATCCAGTACTGCTCTTCACGCACAAACAATTTAGCAGCTTTGTCGTACGTGTAAGCACTCCTTTTGAGCATCATCCATTTTCACATACACAGGAAATATCTTCAGCATGCACCATAAAAAGCCACTACTACAATATTAAACTAAACAACAAAATTCTTATTTAAAGCAACATTTGCTCTATCCAGTAATCAAGCCAACCTCAACTTTCATACAGCCATATTCGTTAAAATCAGAAATGAAATTACCATACTGCGCGGACTTTCTAAGTTAACTAAGTAAACTGGTAATACATTTATTAGACTACTCAGTTAATAAAGTAGGTTAAGTTAGTAAGGTATCGGGCAACACTAACAGGTGTGCACGCCGTATTTGGGCCATAATGTCTCAAACAATGGTCGGGCCGCTGAGACTCGGGCCATAACAGAAATTCAAATCATAACTATTCTTTATTCAACCGTGTTCAAATTCGTTGCCTCTCCTATCTAACGTCTGTAACACAGTGTTGTATAATGAGAGAATATATCGTACTCCTATTTTAGGGAACGTGTAGGTAGTAGATTTCTATTTAATTGTCAACTAAATATTTCCGTTCCCAAAATGGAATTGGTAACGAATTACATTCAACAACAAATTGAACTGAGATCATAATGATTCAATTGAACAATGGTATGAATCATCTTTTTCATATTTGTACTTCATTGGAAAGCCTTCAATCTGAGTTTTGAGAAATGAACCTTTGTAATGGGACCATAAAAGTAAATGTAGCAAACTCTCATAAGATGCTATTTCATAATTAGGTACTTACCTACTTCCTGAAATACCTTCCTGTCATAGGGTTGAACCTAAGGTTATGGTAAACCTGGCGTAATCATATGTGTATTGTTATGTAATGTTATGTAATAGACTGTTTGTACTGTGACTATATTACTTTTTAAAAAGAGTGTCTATGGAGTTTCTTGCCGGCTCTTCTCCATGAGACCAACTTTTTGGAACCGTGCAACTAATGTGACGTTTCATAGGTGCCTGCAAAGGCCTATGTGAAATAAAAAGATTTTGATTTTGATTTTGATTGGCAATACAGAAGATACGCAAAATAGCCAGGAACTTTTTATTTCCTGGTTTCTATAAAGTCTTCCTGTAATACGCAACCCATCCTATATCACTTTAATTAGCTATAATGTAACTATGCTATCTAATATTAAATCGATTTATTTTAATTAATATATTTTCAGTCAAGGTAATTTGTTGCAAGTTTAACAAAAGTGTAAGGTTTAAAAAATACACGTATACATGGCACAACAAGACAGAGCTATCACAGTAATCTCATTGCCTCACTGTCAATTAGCCATACTCGGCGACGCGGAGTATTTAGTTCCAAAAGATAATATCTCACTTTTAACATGTCCGTAGCGCAATGCAACACACGCGAGTATCAAACACTCTGTGTGTGTATTTACGGAAATGTCCACTGTTTACTACAGTAGCGTTTAAAGCGGTATTTAACTTTAAGTAGATTATTTTTGTTTTGTTTAAGAATTATGATTGCTTTAATTGTCGGCTCTGAGCTGCCAGTGGTTAGCGCATGCTTCTTAGCTAATTTTCCAAGTACGCTAATAGTGCTTGATTAAGTAAGAATGCAACAGGTCTCGGCGCAGTTATGGAATAGAGATGCGAGTGTATTGTATCTCACAAATAAAAACATTGCAAGTTTAATAAAAGCTTGTAATAAAAGAGAAGGCGCAGCGTAACACGATCTTCTTTGTTTGATATTGACTGTGAATCCTTTAAATTCAAAGGAAATTATTATACACTTATGTTTGTCAAACTAAAATAATTAACTTCAAAATAAATTCGAACTAAAACGCAAGAAAAACCATATACATAGATACGGAGCCCTTTTGCTCTCCTACTACAAATCTTATAAATAACCATAAACATTCTAAAATAGCGATAAATAAAAGGTAACTTGATACATTTTGATTCATCTTTGTACCCAGCAGATCTTATAAACAGATAAAATGGATTATCTAAGTAAACGAGTCATAAAATGTCAATTACTAGTGCCGCTCTATCGGTTACGGGTGGTAAGGCGCGCGGCGGCCACTGGTCGCGTGCCCACTACCAATTACAGTGCCGCTTCAAGAAACTACAAAAATTAAAATACTTCAAAATAAACATTTCATTTTCTTTTACACGGATATTGTAATACTTGTAAAACATTTAACTAGTGTTGATGAGCTGTTTAGCTTGTGTTTAGAACTACTGTAAGAACTTTCGCACATTAAAGTGTGCCTTGTACTAAGCATACGCAAGCTCTCGGCATGGCATTTAAAAAACTCGTGTATAAACGTACGATTTTCTGAATAAATTGAGGCTTATTTTTTAAACACTGAGGTTGGTGTAGACGTAAAAATTGTGAAATGTCAAATTTAATAAACTAAATTGTTCATCGTAGGAGATGTGAAACAGGAACGTACGGATAAAATCTTCAAACCAATGCAGGGATAATTTTTCATAACTACATACATCAACAGTGATGGATCTACGGTAGGTAGTGGGCAGAGTAGGTACTACCAATTTGTACTCCTTTAAGTATTACTTACCCCTTTGAACTGTCTTATTTACTACTTTTTTATATAATCCCCCTATATCTCTTAAATGATTTTCCAGCGGGCGACTCGTTCCACGTAAAGACACATTTCCACTACACAGAGCCGACGGACGGCGAGATGTCGTTCCGGTGTGGCACTATACTCTATGCCTATATACTCCCTTAGGTATGTACTACTCCTATGTACTCCTCTTACCTGCTCCCTTGTGTACTATGTACCCTTATGCAATATAGTACCCTATGAACTCCCTCATCCCTCATTTATCTGAATTTAACAAATGTGAATGTAGAGGTATGTGAATTTGATCGATGTTCCCACAACCTTTTTAAGGGCTAGATCCACCTCTGACATCAAAACGCGTGTTCAGTACATTGCCTCTCTGTACTTTTATCATCGTTTTGATTTGTTTAGTCCGCCGCAACCACAGTGCCACTCCCACATGGAACATGACATGCAGCCAATACTCAAGTAACATAGCCCCGTGTTTAAAAGAACACATTTCACGGTAAACTCATCAACTAGCATTCGCACCATGGATTCAGCATGGACTGCGATCGCTTAGGCAGTTTATTTTCTATCTATGTTCTCAATGTTGAATCTACAATAAACATACCGGTTATTCTGGATCCAACACTGAATAGATAGAATAACGCTAATAATAACGCCTGCTTACAACCTGCCTCTTATACCTATTTTATATCTAAGTACCTGATAGAGTGGCGCTTAGGTAGTTATATTAACATAACTGTGAAGTCATACCAAAAACTTAGTTTCTATTAATTCAACTTCACTCACGTTGATACGGTGAGTTGTGAGACACAAAGCAGAACAGATACAAATTTATTACTGTCGCCTCTTACGAGATTATTAATTCTGCATCGTCATCGTAGAAAATGTTCACTAAGCCCTCCCTGCATAATAATAAGTGTTTGTGTCTTAATTATGTTATCATTCAATGACGAGGTACCGAATGGGTCGCATTCATAAATATTTAAATAAGGTACACGTTTATCAGAGCCGTCAAGTTGTTCGCGGAAAGCGGCAGGCGTGGTCGCCGGCTCCGCAGCTCGGCGCGAGACACTATTATACCGCGAGGCCATTGTTCGTCGCCTGCATACTGCTAACGACGATTCTCACATATCATCCCAGATACATTCATATCAATTCATAAGCTCCACGGCGAATAATTAGTCTGGGCACCGCCACCCTCACCTGTCCTACATTACAAAAAAATCACATCACCTTGTTACATACTGAAGAAAATGAAGCGCAAGTATCAAAGTAATTGAAAGTAAGTATTACTCAAAAGATACTGCTTACAACGTATGTTGTCAGAATAAAAGGACGTAATTTATGGAAGTCGAACTTCGAATAATAAATGAATCGACGCAATAAAAAATTATTCACGTCGTCAGCTTTCCCTTAATACTCATGTCATACATATTTAACAATATGATTTTTGTTAAAACATCGCTCTCAGAAAAATGCGACATTTGTGTTGTGATGCCACATACTCAACGTGAAGTAGGTACATGGTAGACAGACACAATATCACGATCAACATCTGTCTACGCGTATACTCTACTTATGTCTGTGAGTAGGTGATGTGATCGAAACATCAACGTCACTAACAATCAAAGATGTTTTGATTGTCCGAGTTAAATGTAACCAGTCAAATAATTGAAAATGGTAACGGTGTGATTTATGCAAATCGATAGCTTGACGTTCAATTTAAACTGTGAGGCACGTTGCGCCCGCGGCGATGTCGGCCATTAGGCGCTTCGCAGGACACGCGCTGCCTCCGCCTTATCTTGTGCATCAGACGTGTCCACATCCACGGCAGACGCCACGCACTCGCTATCTGTGCCGCATCACATACTACGTCATGTTATTACTATTCTCAAATTGATAATACCTAACCGTAAACTCGCTAGCTACATGAAGCAGACCACCATTTTATTGGTGATAATCACAGTCTTCTCCTTCCTGCCATGATCCAAGGTTTATGCAGCGTTGGCAAAATATGCTTTGCGCTTCTACACCTCTCTGTCAGTACAACACTCATTTTCTTCTTGTTCTGGATCACGGTCTGGATTCTATCTCTGTCTATTCACATTCATACTTAACACAGTCTTAGAGGCATGTTTCATCTCTCATCATTATATAGTGTATTTTATAGAATATCATATTATCTAGTGTATTTTATAGAAGACGGAGACTGTTTCCATAAAACCGTTTTATAATGAAGGTTTACTTGTGGTCCCTACATTTCAATAACAATAGCTAAGTACATACCTAACATTTCCTGTAAAGCAACTCAATCGCTAACAATGTGCTAAGCAAGCTACTGCTAATTAACATAGATCAACGCAACGAGACAAACTATACTCCGAGCACTTACAGTGTGACTGAGTCATCCACTTGAGTGAAAGCGGCGCACAAATTTCGATCAAGATACTAAATTCGATAGCACCTGACAATCAACAATAAATCACATATATCGAAACCACATAAACATATCACACATCACTGCATGGCCCCGATAGATTCTTAAACTAACAATACTTTGGTGTACCAAGAAAACACTTGGGAGTGGTAAAAGAACGAACATTCAGATACCACAATAGCTTGTTGGAGAACCGCACGTGGACAAAAGGTTAAGAGCCATTGAAACCTTTACTCAGTTCATTATATTTTGTTTACCGACGGCACCCACGCCACGCTGAGTCTAGAGATTTCAACTAGTGCATACGTTCAATACTCTATAATCAATTCTAATTGAAATTCGATTCTATTTGCACTACTTTACTGTCTGCACATTGTTGCGGGTACGTGCCGCTACGATTCTGATGTCCTAATGCAATTCGCATGCATCATCCCACGAATCGATTTGCAATACACCTTGGTAATATAATTCCTTTATACTAGTCCGGTACATTTATAAGCAACTTAATGTATTTATAAGTTTCATCACAGCTAAAGAAGATTACTCATTGAAATATTCACAATAGTTGTTAATAGAGCACCTTGCAATATGTGTGAAACTTTCCAAGCAATTGACAGCAAGTAACCTTGCTTGTTTAATTGAGTGCTACTTCTAAACAGACGCTTATTGGATAGATATGCGAGCTCCGTGACACGTGGGGTCATTCACTGAGTTTTTGCTTTTATGCGTAGGTGCGAAACTAAAGTTGATAAGTTGATTGACGCCAAATGTAAGCACAGCTCACCTTTGAACTTTTAAGAGCATCTATTCAGATGTACGTAGGTAATATGCTTGTTGCAGTCATAACTCTTGTATTGATCTAGTTTTTAAAACACAGGCTGTAAAGATACCTGTGTATCTGTACCTATGTGTGTTCTGTTATTGAAATACGGAATATGTCATGTCAAAACTTATTACTTTTAAGAATGTTTTCCATGATATCTGTTATTATTTAGAAGCAGTAATGATAAAAGGGCAGTACTTATCTTTAGGATTGTAGAACCCTGAATTATAATGCAAAGGTGCCTGTTTTTCGGTAAAAACTTAACCATGCCTAAAAAAGAATTAAGTAGATGTCATGTGGTAGGACAATATATCATTTTGCGGTCGAGGCTGATTCGTCTCGTCATAATAAAATCGACACTGACATCTAAACATAATAAAATATGATTATTGTGATTAAGCAATAAGTAGTTGATATCGGTTGCAAGATGCGCATTTCAATAAACACCTTTTGCTTACCTGGACAGGCGACAAGTTCGAGGTCAAACGTCAATCGTATCTAATGTTGTGAAATTAAAGTAATAAGGTAATTGCGATTTGAAATTACTGGATACTCAAACCTATTTGCCAGTTATTTTTCGTATCGAAAATGACATTGACCTTTTATATGATTTGGAAATCTTCTGTGTATTCGTTTCCGAAAGACACGACTTAACCGTTCGTCAAATGACCAAAAAGAGAGAATCGAATGAAGTAATCAGTGATAATAATGATTTATTAGGTACCTGATCTCTTTAAACCCCAAAAGTTGGGGCAAGCTTGGCATGGTATTTTGAGATTCGCTGACTTTGGATTTTCCAATCGAGGGTGGGCAATCAACCTTCCTTTTAAGTGTCTACAAAAAAATAATGAAGGTTTTCAAAATATTTCTTGTCTAAGTATCTCAAATGAAAAATAATGTTGAATCTTCTTTGTATAAATCTTAAGATCCAAACAATTATGTTGTGAACGTTCTAAAACAAACTGTCAAATTAATTAATTGGGCCAAGCATAGATCGTGCACGTTGCGCGGTACGACATGTTTAGAAACAGGAGTTGGCTGCAGGTATGAGTTATTGGAGCTGCGAGTGAGCCGGTGGGTGAGGCGTCACGTCACGGCACGTCACGCGTCCCTCGCGCATGCGCCGCGGAGCACTTGCGCCCGCGCCACGGGACAGCGCCGCCACCCGCTCCACTGCATCGTGTCGCCGCTATCGCTTTCACGTCGTGGTTATCGCCCCAGTGATAATCTGCATAGTGCGAACCGTTATTGAAAGCCACGGTACTAGTTTGTGCGTGAAGGCTACAATAGCGGCACTTTAATCTGATATTTATTGACCGAGAGATCGAATGAAGCTGGCTGTACTGAGAGGTGACCTAAATATGCAAGCTAATAATGTATGTAGCTTTGATACCTACCCACATACCATAAGTACCTACCTAAACCACGTAACCAATACCATGCCAATATTTAGTTACCTTTCTTTTAGCACTGAAGTTTATTTTTCTTTCTTGGGTTGTTGAAATCTTCATAAAATATTTCCTTATAGCTATTGGTGTTATTAAAATAAATTGCCAATTTTCAGTTACAAAGTTCTTGAAATTAAAAAGAGTTAACATTGTGGTGGGCGTGGGCTGGTGGCAGGCGGCAGGACGCGCGCGCGCCTCCTATCAATGATCAATTTTGGTTCCGGCGAGATTATCTTTTGATCGGAGCAATTTCTCTTCGGTCTTATGTCTGATAACATCTGGAGAACAACGGTTTGCATCGTTCTGCATAATTATAAACCTGGAATTTACTCCGTGATTTTACCGTACCTACATGAGCACTTATGGCATTCGTTAATATTTTTTAATGTTATTGTTTACATCAAACCCCTAAGAGGTCATTAACCTTTAAATGCATACGCTAAGCAAAGCAATAAAGCAAAGTATACAAAAACGTTGCTTAACATATCTAAAAACCTTTAACTGCAACCTAAAAAGGAGTAATCATGGATGAGAATTTCGAGAACTGAAATTGAGTAACGCAATTTTAATGCGGCAGGAAGACGAACGAATGATCAGTACCATAAGTACCTAATAAAAATAGGAACGTGGATGTCGAGTAGGCGATCAAAGTAGGTAGAGAGCGAGGCAATCAGAAACAATTTTCTATTAGTATTTCTCGTTGGACATATTCCGACAACAAACACGATCGTCCCGAGAGCCGTGGGAATGCCCCAGTCGAGTAACGGACGGACGGACAAATGATGTTGGGCGATCTATTGCCTGTAATTGATGACGACTATTGTGTGCCTTTGAAAGAGCCACGAATGTTTGTCTTCGTTCGGTTACCTTCCGTTTGTTTGTTGCTATTGTTAATCTGAGACTTGTTGCCTTAATTCGCGCTGCTATTATTTAAATCACTGCTCGTAGACCGAAGATTAATTCTTTCTCGTATACACTTGGCATTCTCAGTTGCCGTTAAACCACTTGACATAGTTGATAGCAAACAGGGTTCAATCTCGCTTCAATTGTTTGTGTAACTATCGAGGATACGAGAGGTTCGATTTCTGCTACGTACGCTGCTTTTGTAATATCTAAGTAATAGATTCAAGTAGGTGTATCGAGTTAGACGAGGTGCTACGAACTTATCAATATAATTTTTATTAAGAAAGCACGAGGCAGGACCATTATTGCCGTATTGGCCCTGAACAATTAAAAATGATAGTTTGTAGTGAACGGGTCTGGAACCCTGGAATTCCATCTTACATACCCCTGAAAACTATACAATTTACTATAACGTTATCTAGAAGTATTGTGATCACATATGAATCACAATCCCCCCATATTGGAAAGTTTCGAGGAAACGTTTGTGTACGTAGGTACTAATCGATCAAAGCAGAACAAACTCAAAACTAACTATAGTACGAGCTTTTGCTATTGGTCTACGTATTAAGATCGTGAGTTACACACTAAATTGTCTACAAGGAATACCTACAGGTTTCAATAAGGATCGCAGATTTCCTACTTATAAAGTGGAGAGCTCCATAAGTATATTACTTTGTGTATGTAACGAGTAGGTATATAATAGTTCCCGGCACGTAACTTGGCAAGAATCGTGAGATGAAAACAGGTCCTATTTTTTTCAAGCAGACATAATCGCCAATAAATTATGTCAACAACCATAGAATAATGCACAAGCAATAACAGGGACCACTTTTTTGTTTAATTTAGTGCACTATGTGCGAGCGCACACTTATTAAAGGTCCCAAATCCTTGCCAAGTTATATGCCGGCTACTGTAGCTACCTAATACTCCACAATACTTCATAAATCAATCTATGGGATATCAACAAGTCAGGTTATTACAGATTGGAACCGAGAAAAGCACATAAATATGTATTTTTTTGTCCAGCTCTGTATGGAGGTATGTTTAACATAAATACTCATAAAAGCTAAGATCGTATAAGCTTAATATCTAAAAATAGACTTTATATGCACCTGATTAACTTGTTTTCCAAGTAATACCAGATTATTTTATTGAATAATAAATATTATGGATTCATAAATCAGATCCAGGTCCAGATCAAGCTACGATCTTTTCTTCGGGTAAAATTATAGATGCCTTTATTCAAAAGCACAGTCCGCGTGGTAGGCGAATACGAATGGTGATAAATTTAGAAAATAGCACTGGGCGCCGGCGCCTGCGATAGCTATCAGCGACATGAATCAGCGTCGTCGCATCGGCGACCACCCGGCACTGCGCCACCGCGCGCCGCCGCCCGCCTCGGCTGTGGGCAGCGCCCCGCGCCCTAATGTTCTAATATCTATACACGCCCAAGATATTATTCAACTCTGACACTATATGCGCACGAGTTCGTTATTTTGCACATTATATTAAAACTATGAATCGAAATAGGTTCTTCTAGATGTCTTAACTTATCGTCTACGGTGAAAAGTTAGACAAAATGGGAAGTTGAGAAATTATTCTATAGAAAAACAAATGTAGCTATGTGAAAACTTTTTATTACAAAACAAAGTAAAAAACATTAGATCTTAGTAACTATGCAAATAATTGCAGAGATAAAAACATACATTGTTCAACATTAAATACCCAATGAGATATGAATAACCAATTGTTAAAAACAAGAAAGTAAATGCATTATTTTCCTACATATCACTTTAACATACGATTAATAATTAATTGATAAAGTATAACTAGTTATTCAAGATTAATACGTTGTCAAATTTCGCACATAGGCACCTCCTGTTTATCAAATCACAGACATGTTATTTTATATATAACTAAGTTACACTATTCGGCGTAATTTAATTTGAAAACTAATATTATTTCAATTAAGTTCTTGATTTTTATTTCGCGATACGATCTGGTTATGCCAAAAAGTTATGAGCGCGTACGCCCGAGGGCGCGCACGGGCATCGCTCATTAATTTCCCTCTGTAAATATTGCCTCCACATTATGCGATTGTTTTACGATTTAATGCTCTCTCCTCCGACCTCTTTTCGATTTAGGGGCCCGTACCGTGTATTTTACACGAATAAATCCCGCTTTCTTTGTTAATAATTTGTACCAATTATTTTAACTTTCACAAATCAATGGATACGCTACATCAGGTATCTACTTGTATTATTTCTTGAATTCCTATTAAATCATTTTGATCGCACGTTTTCATAATTCCTGTTATATGTACTTGCAAAATAGAAAGCAAATACAAAATAACTCTGTTTTACCGCATCAATTACCACTGGCACTTACGTATGTATTTGTAATATTCTTACTCTTATTGTTAATAAATCGTTCCCAACTTCAGTTAACCAAATACAGTTGAAAAGAAAGAACGTAAGATATAAAAATGTGAATCCAAACAGTACGTAAATGCTGTAACCGTATAAGTAAATAAGTCAAGTGGACACGAGCTCGCATTCGATGCGGAGAACATTTATCTGAATATCGCAAACTGTAATTATGGAACTTAACGTTCGACGCGCGCTGTTACAATTAAACTAGCGGTGCCTTCACCAAATCATAAATTAAACAGATTACATCAACAACATTCATTGTAATTTTTCAACGATTAATACCTGTAAGTTACTGCCGACCTTCGCCATAAGCTTTTGTAGGTTGCATTGTTGTTATTAATGTGTAATCAATAACTGGCTTATGATGAGCTGATTATTTGAGCAATTCGAAATTAAACTTAATATTTTTTACATATTTTAAGTTTATGTTGAAAAATCAACCACCTTGAAAATTTGACGTGCTCGTCAAATGTTGCGTTTCAATAAAAGAGGTACAAGAATTTTGAGTAAAATTGCATTTAAGATACATTTCCATACATCGCGGCCGATCAGTCGTGATTGACGCTACAGCAGTCAGACTCTGAATGTCGGTCCACGCACAATAATTTCTACAACTTTTCGGTTATATGGGCCTCGTTTTGTTCGTTTGCACTGTTTTTTTGGGAAAAATTTAGGCGTAATGTCCCTTCCTTCAGGATCTCAACGGAATTAAACATATAAGACATGACATAACTGCATATAAAAGCTTTACTTTACATGAACAGGTCCTGGACCCGAAAAATGGTCATTTCACGCCTTTCGCATATGATTTGATATTAAATATTACGATCACGGTTGTACGGTTGATGCTATGAAAATAGATACAATCAGCTTCAAAGTAGCTGAACAAATAACTTATTGATTACATTGTATTCATCTAGGATACTTTTTTTAGTTTAAAATGGTGTTCGAGTTGTCAAGAAATTATGACCAAAGGGTCATTGTTAGGCACTTCTTAAAATATTGATTTGTTCAGCTCCTTTTAACGCTGACCGTACATCTTAGCAAGTTGATACATCAAGCGGCATCTCGTGACATTACGGCGAACTAACTCAACAAGCTTTTGAACTTTTACATAACTCTTTGAACTCTTGCGCTTTGAACTTTAACTCAATGAGCTTTTAATACTACGTTTCATAATTGCACTAATTTATAATATAATAATACTTGCAACAAAAATTATATCACGCAGTACAAAGAATACTTGTAAAAAGCATAGAAAATACTTAATTTCTCTAATAGATGGAATGTTTCATTGAACAAAGTAAAATAAAAATTATATCACAAGTTAGGAAACAAAGATTGACTGGCTTACAACTCTTCGTGAGATTGTCGCACTCCAGAAGTTTCGAGGAAAGCGTTAAAGGCTTTCTGTTGACGTACATATTCGGCGCATTTCTCCACCAATCTCAAAAACTCACGCACGTCGAAAGAATAATTGGTGAATTTAGCATGAGAACCGCCTCCAGGCCCGTGACCCTGAAAAATATTTATTGTTACATAATGTATCCTACGATTTTGAAATAAAAATATGATCAATATTACGATAAGGACATTTCAGAAGATGGTGCCTATGTTCAAAAGAACGGCAATGTCAGACAAGTGTGTAGACAAGTTTTTTGAAAAAATCCCGATCATGACATAGCATATTCCTAACTTTTGCGATTATAGCTAATGCCATGATATTTTAATGATGCACACGTACACACGTTAGGGGGACATAATTAGGGAACACTTAAAGAGTGCCGCGTACGCTACAGCGTCACCTCACTAACTAATCAAAATTGGGCCTACACTTTGTAAGAAGATAGTCATATTTTTATTTTGTTATGCATAAAAAGTGTAATTTACCTCATCTTGTTGCACCAATTTAGTTTTATCTTCCCACGTTATGTATTTAAGTCCGCGAAGTCTGGTTAGATCCAAGTAGCAGTTAGGATCCTCGCAATTGTAACTGAAATAATGAAAAAAAATACAAATTATGAATCAATATATATGCACAAAACTCAGTTTGAAGTATATTTAGTGATAAAACTTGGTGGCAATGAATTGACACATCATAACTATTCGTTCATTCAGTATCATTTGTTTACTTTCAAACTCATTACAGGTACTCACACTTCGAACACGGCCGCCCAATCAGGCAGAAAGAGGAGGTGCGTCAAACCGGCGCCGTGCATGCCAACGAACACGTCCGTGTTGTGAGTTATTTCCAACTGCTTTAGAAACGGCACAGTTTTATCATACACCACCCTCTTCACTTCATACCCCTCCACCTTACTCAAGGCATCTATAATCGCCTTCTCATTCAGTATCGAGCGGTATGTTGTACCTCTTGACAATAGAGTCACTCTAACCTTGTCATTGGTGCGAGGATGCAGTTTTATGTTTAGGGAATGGATGATATGTTTTGAGAATGCATGGAACAAGCCACTCCTTTCACAGCCATATATCTGAAATAGATTTAGAATGTAATGTAATTTAACGAGGGTTAAGACAAGTGGAGAGCAAATTATGTAAGGTTTATTTTTGAATGGCGAATAAAAATGTTTCATTTCACAATGTCAATTATTATATTGTAAAAACATAAATTGTAATAAACTTACCAAAGGAGTATTGTAGTAAAGTCCAAAAATCATTCTAGGCAGTAGAGGCAACACAACATTTTTGAAACAAACTACTTTGCCCCTGAATGTTTTTAAATCCCAGATGGGATTATCAGTGAAAGCTTTGAAAGTGTCTTTAAATGCCGACTCATAAGTGAATGTTTCCCAAATCAATATGTGATTGTCCTTAGAAAATGTAGAAGGATGAGTTGAGTTCACATGCAGAGATGCATACAAATTGAAAAAATCACAGAAATGGTGGTACATGTTCACAGCTGAAATAAAAAAAACATCAAATAAGTTTCACACTGGCTAATACATTCTCATGGCATATATATATATATATCATATGAATAATCTTCTTATATATAAAAATGAATTGCTGTTCGTTAGTCTCACTAAAACTCCGGAATGGCTGGACCGATTTGGCTTATTTTGGTTTTAAAATGTTTGTAGAGGTCCAGGGAAGGTTTAAACGATACGAAGTTCGCGGGGTCAGCTAGTTAATAATACAATAAACCTACTTGCATCTAATTTCATAATGTATGTTGGTTTATTTATAACTACATCACACACTCCATCAGCTATTGGCTTTTTAGGAGTTTTAACAAAATGCACAAGTTCAGGTGACCATGATTGTAGGGCACTCATGTGTTCTGCTTCTTTCATGAGCCGCTCAGAGTAAAAATTGCAGAAACCACCTGAAATAAAATATATTTACAAGTTTAGTATTAGTTCATCCGTTTGTTGAAGTAAACCCAAAATGAAAAATTTTTACAATAATGAATTTGTACAAGCTTGCATTAACTGCCTACTAATAATTGGTGAAAAAGTGCACATGTACCTATTTGACCAGGCCCAAGAATATCCATTTTATATCGCAAGTTGTCTCCTCTGCCAACAAGACCAGTAAAATTGAGCATCATGTTCCGACCTCTACAAAATCTGGAAATGAAACACATACATTAATAACATTGAGATACATGGCTTGTAAATTAATAACTGTTGCAAGCATTTCCACCTCTTTAGGCTGTGTAAATAAATAGACTTATTTATTATTAGTTATCATAAGAATTTCACATAATTTTAATTTTTTATTATTATTCTAAGTTTTACTACAACTGTCTCCTTCATCCATCATTTTCAAATAGAAAATGTTTTATACACACCTCAAATATTTTGAGCATTCTAGTGAAGTGTCGTCTGGGTAAGTTGCTTCACACATGACCATTAGATCATCTATCTGTTCTTTAACGTAACCTGAAATTAAACAGATACCAAATAATTTAATTCAACACAATTTTTTAAGTACATAGGGCAATGCTATAAGTAGTTTTAATTGGAAAGAATAAGGATGTGGAGACAGTAATTATAGTAGCATGTGTACAATTCTTTCATCTTTGAAAACCTTTAACATACAACAGATGACTTCAATTTTATCTAAGGATAGTATACTTTTTCCCATTTCCAAAAGACTGGTTGGATTCAGGTGCAACATTGAATAAAAACTGTATAGTATATAATTATCTAGCAGTTAAGAACGTACCAAAATCTGCTTGAGTGTAGAATGTATCATACTGCGCCTCCTTGGTCTTTACCCAGCCTCGATGATCACCAGGACAGACAGGTTGTACCGGGTATGAATCATCTCTATTACACTCTCGTTCATAGCCCCAACATCTCTTAAGCCCAGTTAACTCTTTGTATATACATTTTGGTTCTGCTAAACAAGCTTTAGCTAAACTAGGAAAAGCATTGAAAACATATGTTACATGTTCCGGCGGCACATTCAGTTTATCAAGTCCTATTGATATAATGCTTTTAAATGATATACAAACATAGAAGATATACAACACCAGCCACATATTTACAATTTTCATTGAAAGTTATTGTGTATTTGCCGACACTATAGATTTTTATAAAGTTGAAGCTTTCGTAGCAGCAAACAGCACCAGAAAGCTTGTTGATTGATGTTGACATGACAACATAAACGTGACATTGACATAACGTCAACCGGAACTAGATCATAGACACATGTGCTATTGATGAGAAATAGAGGTGTGCATTTGCTTTGCATGTGTTCAGACCCTTGGTTCAGACTTTTAAAGCACCGCAATATTTTTTTTAATTCAATTGTTCTTCGTTATTTTCATAATTCATGAAGCAAGTACATGTTTAAAAAAAACATAATTCTTCTTAGCATTCGGCTAGAAAACTATAGTGTTTTGTATGTATTTTTATCCTTTTCATAGAAGAAAATACAAAAAACAATAGATTTAATGTAGTGCACTGCCAAAATATCTTCGCTGTTTTGCACGTTGCTATAAAGGCACGTATCCAGACTTAAAAATTAAAAAATCTTTTTGTGAATTGCCAACTGAAAAAATCAAAGATAAATCTCATTTTATTTGATAGATGGCGGTATCCTCAATATTATTTGGCGCCTTTTCCTGAATACAAAATTCCCGGTGGATGCCACCACGATTACCACGTGAACACACAACAGCAGTGTCCAATCCACAGAACATATATACCCTAAAGGGAAGAATAACGACTCCGTACAAATTTTATGAGGAAATTTTTCCTTACCGGCCGGCGCCATCTATATTCCGCCCACGAAAACTAGAGAGTAGAAGCTAGGGCGGGAGTTTCAAACTACAGTATATTCTATAGGTCATTTTTATTGCATTTTATGCACAAGTACAGGGGCCCGATTCTCCTAATTTTACGATTATGGCTGAGCAAGATTATCACATTTTGCTCAGCAATAATCGACATGAAACACAGTGTACTTGTGCATAAATTGCTAATATTTATCTTTATAGAGCAGTGCAGCAGTGTAATAAAAGGAAGATTACAGTACAAGAGTTTTTTATTTAGCATGTTAATAATTATAATTTATTTCCAGAAATAGGGTACAAAAGGTGTTCATAAATCACAAGTATGTGCACCTATGTAATGAATTTTAAAATACATGAATTTAATCAATTTAGGTAGGTATTTCAGACATTTTCGTCCAAAATAACAAGTATGGATGGGCCTATTGCATACAATTTCAACATCAAAACATAAACAAACAAAAATTCTAGTTAGTTTTAAAGTGTTACTATTATAAAAAACAAGACTATGTTATTATACAATAAAGAATACTATCGATTTGTTTAACAAACAACAAGTTGTTGTCAATACACAAAGGTTATATTAAATAACAAACAACAACTAAAGGATTCATTCTGGATGGACCGGCAACAGGTTCAAATATGGCAGATTGATCTGGCACATTAGAAGTTGTTGTATCCTGTAAATTGAAAGTTGATTATTTTAAATAAATTTAAAGATAACTCTTTAAATTTATTAGTCATAGATGAGGTAAATGTAAAAAAACATATATACAGTGTTATGGAAAAAACCAACAACCTCTTAAGAGGTCATTGTACTCATCATATATTTAATTTTTTAAATTTATATCTTGCAATTGGTTGGATAACCATTAGCAGATTTTTTGTGGGAATTCATTTATGCGAAAGTTCATTCTTCCAGTAAAGAATCTGCCTTCATATATAATTCTTACTCTGCTCTACTCAAATTCCCAATTTGGTGGCGCATAGAGCCCATGTACCTCCATAATCTTTGGGTCCAGGCCTTGTCTATGTCATTCAGAAATAGCTTTGCATAGTACAATGAACACTGAACATAATGTCTGTATTTCTGTGCTATATAAGACAGGTGTTTTAAATACACTTTCAAAATGATAATGGTACTAACCTTTTGGCATTGAACATCAGGTACAGCTGTTCTGAACAACTTCTTCTCATTAAAGCATGTGCTTTTGAAATGTTTGCTGCATAGCATCTTATGTTGTTTATGGAGTGCGTCCTGGAATTTTGGTGAAGACCAGGCTTCGTTTGGGAAGCAATACTTTGCCCATAATTCACAACTGAAAATTAAAAATATCAAAATTACACACTCATCATCAGCCTTCTAATGTTCCCACTGCTGGGACACAGCCTCCTCTCTAGGAGAGGGCTTGGGCCATAATCCACCCCGCGGGCCCAGTGCGGATTGGTGGATGTCACACGTCTTCGAATTTTTTTTTGGTTCTAGGACATGCTGGTTTCCTCACGATGTTTTCCTTCACCGTTTTGAGAGCAGTAGTGACGAAATAAATTACACAAAGTTATGCGCCAGATCGGGTTTGAACCCGCGACCTACCACTCGTAAGTTGGGGCAGTTACCACTCGGCCACCACTGCTCTCAAATTACACACTATTTTAATCATTTTCCGAGTTAAGATATTATTATATCATGTCAGTGGGTAGTCTTCGCTTTGATTGAAAGAGATGTTATATTAGATACGGGAATGGTGTAAGCAAGAAAACTTTTTATAGTAAGTACCTAATGATTTTTGGCAAGGAAAGTTGGGACTTAAGTATATAGGTATATATGTTACGTGAGTTTGTGGTAGTTAGAAGCGGAATTAACAATAAATGTGGTATTCTATGTCGTCTAAGACGAATAGCATGGAGTGTACATACCGCAGAGCATTTTTAGTGCCAGGCTTTGGAAACCGATGCAAAGTGATGCTGGGATCTTTAGAAGGTGAAGATCCACACAAGCAGCAGATTCTTGTGTTTTCTTTTTGTGAACTCATCGCGAATTAAACACAAAACAAAATCAAACAAGTCACTGTCTCAACACCGAGTCTATATCTCACAAATACACACTTAATTTCACCAAAACACAGCAACGGAGGAGCAAGCTCGACTCAACGTTATCAATGTATGTAGAATTAAATGGAAGTAGTTTATTTATTACAAATAAACATTAGTACAAGATAAAATGGTGCGCAACCGGCCGCAGACATTTTTCTTGTGACGTCAACAATGTCAAAACCAATATGGCGTCCGGACATTAGTGTTGCCACACATAATCCCCCATATATATTTTCTAATAAGTAATATTAAATTTTATATCTAATATTTCTCAACTAAGTATATTTTTTGGCATTAGAATAATAGCTAAAAGTATCTTCAAGGGTAATTTACTTTAAAAATCAATTTATACGCTCATTATTAGGGAGAATACGAAATTGTATTTTTGGTGGCAACATTATATATTTATCTCTTTTACTCTGATGTCGTTGACTCTCTCTTGTTTTCAAGCCCACCTTAATGCAATTCGTAGAACAAACTTGACAGACCCTGGTCCAATCAGCTGGTAAATCATAAAACCGCCCGCCCGCCTCTTTCTATTTACTCTTCCGTTGATTTAAATTGGACTTTTATGTGCGTTGTTTATACGTTCGTGAATACATTTTACAAACGTGAGATAGTTGAGCTTAGTGTCATTAAAGACAAAGTGATACTTCGATAAAAAGTATAATATGATTTGATTTTTCCGACCTTCGAAGTTAACCCAAAAGTAATGTCGCCATTTTGACCATACAAATCGAGTTTAGTAGGTATTATTATTTTGTTTGGTCATCAACAAATGTTTATATGCTACATTAGTGAATTTCGTAAATGGATGTTTATTTGCGAAGAATACGGAGAAAATGTCTCAGACGAATAGTACTGTAAATTTTCTTATACATGACGCTAATGGTTAGTAGCTAAGCTATTCTTCGTGAAGCTTATTATTATTTTAATTCTTTTTACTTAGTAGTTGCAGTTCTGCTCGTAACTTTCCATGGTCATGCAATTCTAAAAATTTACAGTGTCCGTAAAGTATTTTGTTACATGACGCGCCCGTTTGGGTAGTCTTTCCCGTCAGTGCATTATTTGTTCTCGTCAAGCATAGTCATTTTTTAGATTTTTACGTAGCCGTTTTATAATTTAGTTGTGCTAGTGACACTATCTAGAACTACTATCTCAAGAATTAAGGGTCATATTTAATAATAATATTTAATTTTAGGGCATCCTCAGATGGTAAAAGTTGTTCAGAATACAAATAATCAGTCAGTTGCTCAAATCAAAATTAAGCCCAATCCTGTGAAAATCATTAAACTGCCAGCAACAGCTGAAGGAAATTTAAAGGTATGTAGCACTATTGTACTATAGCAAATTAATGTTTAAACAACCAAGCAAGTATTTTTTTAGTTATGATGATTTCCAGACAACCATGTACATGATACTTGCACTTTACATTAAGGTAAAATACAATTCACTTAGAATTTTGAAAATTAATACCTTATGATACAAATGCACAAGTTAATTGAGTGTAAAACTATTTTAACCTGCACAGATAGACTTTTTCATGACTAAATAGCTAGTTTGGATAGTCAAAGGTGTTTTGAACACATTACATCAGTATTTCAATCACTTCTTTTGTTGTCATTTTAATACCACATTTCTTTAAATTGTTTTAATTGCTAGATGTGATCATTGCTTCTGTTTCTTATTATGTCATTGCTTTACCAGATTCCAGTGCAAACCAAGATTAATTTGTGAATAGACATGGAATAGATAGTTGTCTGGCAATGACAAGTAATTATTCCATACTATTCATAAAATCTGAGATTCACTCAAACCAAATCCTATTGCCTAGCTCTTCTTCTATTATGCAAATTGCAAAGTATTAAGAGTCTATTATTAGAGAGAAGATCCCACAGGGAGAACCCCAAGAATGAAAATAATCAATTAAAAATCATTCTAATTTTAAAGTTAATATACGGTACTGACATACCTGAAATTAAATGCTTAATTTGAATGAGTTGAATTACCAGCTTATCCATAGTAAGTATATTTAATGAGCTATCTCAAATGGAAAACCCCAAAAGAAATGAAGGGTGGGGTTTTGAAGGCTATTATGTAAAGGACAACATCCATTTTGGTCTAACAATTGAAAGTGCCATGGAAAACAAATTGGCCTGAGTATTTATTAATATGGTGGCAAAGCCACTGTGCTTGGTAGTATTTAAGTTCCTCTCTCTGGAGACTTCCCTGAATATGATGTTTCAAGTCCATCTTTTTGAAAATACTTCCTTAATTGTTGCAACTGTCATCAGGTCGTCCAAGATCTTATGATGGGATCCCTGGAAAATGCGAGCCTAACTCTTGAGAATTTTAGGCATAGGGTCATTTCGCCTGTTCGCGACCATTTAGTGCAGTTGGCAAGTTTGACGGCGATAATAAAAATGCTCCAGCACTCATTTCTATGTCAAATTTGTGTAATGTATTCCTTATATACTCTATTTTAAGACTAACTTTCAGTTGTATTAGAAATATCTTTCGTTTTCTATTTAAATCGATAAACCTCAGAATTAGGCGTTTTACCCAGTTTGCATCCACAAAATCCAATTCGCGTCCACCCATGGTCCAGTTCGCGTCCAGCAGCATAGAAAAGGAATATATGGGTGAAATTTTTAAGAATTAATAAAGAAAGATTGTATTTGCACCATTTATTTATTTAACAATAAACTTAATTATTAAAAATCAACATTATTATCATTTAAAATTCACTTTAAAAATAAAAATAATTCTGCTCAACATTGGTTTAAGTAACTTAAAATAAGATTAAACAGTACATTTTTTTATTAAGATATATACGTGGTTATAATTAAATTATAATTTAATTTTAATTATAATTTAAATATAATTTAATTAAATATATAATTTAAATATTTAATTATAACCACGTATATATCTTAATAAAAAAATATGATTTAATTATAACCACATATATATCTTAATAAAAAAATGTACTGTTTAATCTTAATATATTAAGTAATTTCATTTAAGGTAAGTTCTTCGGATACAGGAAAAAAGAAGGAAAAGACAACATACACAGAAGAAGATTTAAAGAAAGCATTAAATGATATTCGAGAGAAGAATAAATCGATAAAAAAAATATGCAAAGAATATGCTACCTTGTCTGATAATTTATTGACTCAACAATTCTTTTAGTTGTATGTTGACACAAAATTGTTATATTGTTTTGTTAATTTAATATGGCCAAAAACTTACTATAATCAACGCGGGTCTTTCCCTGTGATTTTAGGGTAAAATTAACAGAACTGATTACTGTTTATTTTTCAAGTTGCAAAATTAATTGCCTAATTTTAAGTTACTTAAACCAATGTTGAGAAGAATTATTTTTATTTTTTAAAGTGAATTTTAAATGATGATAATGTTGATTTTTAATTTAAAATAATAAAAAAATGTACTGTTTAATCTTAATATATTAAACAGTACCTATGTTTTAATTATTTTTTATAAGCAAGTATTTAACGAAAACAGTGGACGCAATTTGGTTTATTATTATAGAGGATAGTTTTAGTTCGCGTCCATTGTGGACGCAAAGTGGAAGTTTTGTAAAATTCGATGTAGTAATTCGCGTCCACCTTATTTTATTCGTTAAAAATAAAAAACATTACCAAATTCATAAAAAACATTATACCTTTATTCATCATTATACCGTAGAGATAGCTATCTATCCTAAAATTCACATAAAACAATATAAAACTTACCATCAAACACGCCGCTGCACACTAATTTTTATCTAAAATTCAGCGTGTTTGCGCTTTCTTGTTGAAGAGCCTAGACTAATTATTTTTTCTAAAAGGATTGGTTGGACGCACAGAACTTTTGTCTATCTGTGCGTGCCTCTTATACATTAACGTATTAGCGGTAATGATCTTTCGTTTGATTGGTGTGTTAATTATCTTGTTTTCGAAGTTTTTTAAAAGGAGATCGGCAAAATGGACGCGAACTGGGCGATGGTCGCGAACAGGCGAAATGACCCTATATCTTCACAAAATAATTAAAGTTGATCTGACCTGATGATGGAGACTAGAGAGATGAGGGAGCTCCTCAACACTATCTAAGTGCCAATCTACTTGTGTTTGGACTTGTTGTTTGTATTGATGAACACTTAGAAAGATTTGCATTGTTTGACTGCTTATCTAATAGGTACGAGCTCTATGATGAAGATGAAGTATAGTTCAAAGAACTCCTTAAAGGATTATAGTAGCTAGCTTGTGTTTGGTCTTATCTATGTTGTGATGATGAGATTTTGACAGCATCATCATAAGTGTGAAGATACACAAACCTAAGACTGATTTTGGTCACTAGACACTTTTGGTTTTGGACCAAGAATATATGGAATGTAGATATCCTTTGAAATGTTCATAATGTATTGTTAATTTAATAATTTTCTATCTTTCTATTTTGCAGACATCAGTATACAGAGCAGTGAAACTGACTGGCATTAAATGTGCATCAAGTAAGTTTTCAGTTTTATTTTCATGTCTGTATTTTCGACGACTTACGTTGTCCTACCCTTTTCCCAATTTTATAAGCGTATGGCTCTCGGAAGCTTCCCCTATGCGTCGCCTGGAAGGTACACCCTAAACTGATAGGGATCACTTTTTTTCACTATGTAAATGTATATTGCACATACATTCTGTTCCTTTTTAGGGTTCCTTACAGTTATCGGCACGGATATTGGGCTATGACCTTCACCTGCGCAGAAGCGATTTATTGGTTTATTGCCTTATGTGTCAGTGCGCAAAGCGATCCCCACTCTTCCGCCGAGAGCCCAACATCCGTGCCGGTAACAATACCCAAACAGTTAAACGGGACCCTATTGTTTTCGTTCTTCCGTCCGTCTGTCACCAGGCTGTATCTCATGAACCGTGATAGTTAGATTTCTGTTGCCGCTATAACCACAAATACTAAAAATAAAGTAAATATTTTGGGGGGCTTCCATACAACAAACGTG
Source organism: Helicoverpa assulta (assembly GCA_963856015.1). Lineage (NCBI taxonomy): Eukaryota > Metazoa > Arthropoda > Insecta > Lepidoptera > Noctuidae > Helicoverpa > Helicoverpa assulta. The sequence continues at coordinate 7,399,071 of CAWLCW010000008.1, forward strand.
ATTTTTTTGCTCATTTTTGATCGATATCGATCACGGCAACAGGTAGATGCGTTTTTATAAATAATGGTACGTAACCCTTCGTGCGCGAGTACGACTAGCACTTAGCTGGTTTTTTATGACCGGCTGACGTCGGCCCTCCTTCGGAAGAAGGTAGTTTTCTCTCCAGCTAGAGATTGCTCAAAGGTGCTGAATAATATGGGGTACCAGGTTCCCTTAGTCGCCTCTTACGACACCAATTGGATGATATGGGTCAACCCTATCCAAAACCAGGAGCTACACGACGTATATGAGAGAGTAATTTTTTATGAAACCCAGACAGTTCTTGCTATGCTCCAAATGATATCGATTAAATTGTTATTCTCCTGTAGATGTCTAGAATTGTTATTCCTAAAACAATTGCCCCCAGAAAATGATTCCTCATCTGCATAGCCTTTCCCAAACCATGTTGGAGTTGGATTACAGTGTTTTACCTGTTCTATTTGGGGCTAAGTTTTATTTCTCTAGCTCTTATTAAACATTTGCCAAACTCTGATAATAATAACACATTTAGAAGAATGGCTATTTTACGTACGGATGATCAACATCTGCTCGTTTTGAGTGTTTATATTAAATGATCCTCTTCATATCTGAACCTCTTAATTGTTTAGTGAAACGAGGGTCATGTTCCCATAGTCGGCGCCGTTTAGCTTCGAAACAACATTAGTGATGTCAGCCAGTTCTGCCCATTGATTATAATTATCATGGTAAACTTTTACTTAGATTAACTACACAGTAGAGACTGTCCGGAAAAAATCTCCTGCAAGGTAAAAGTTATTAATAAATAATATAATATTTTTTCAGAGTTTCTGCATGTGGATAATATAGCAAACTTGCAAAAAATTAAAGTTGAGCCAAAGGAAGTTGAAGAAATTCAGGTATCACCATTATACATTACTTATCCTTACTACATATTTAAACTATTTTATTACAAGGACACTAAAGAAATTATAATTTATGTCTATTTCTAGATAAAACAGGAACCACTTACGGAACTGAAATATCTTCATACTGTGCCAGAACGCAGCTCAACACCGTCAAAATCTGAGGGCCAGGTAACAAGCACTAGCACTGCTAACAGCTTGTCTCCTACTATGTCTCATGCCTCGAGAAGGAGACACGATTCTGACAATGATCCCCCAGCAGAATAGTAAGTATTCATGCAACAAGATTGATTTTGAATCATATTTTGTAATCTTCTTGTTTATTTTCTTATCTTATTGTTTATTATGCGACTTCAGCCCACGGTTTCACCCTGAAGAAACTGCTTCCCACACATTGATAAAAAGCATAAGCTATTGTACTGCCAAGTTGTATCAAAATCCATCCAGCAGTTAGGCGTGAAAGAAGAACTAACATCTGTTTCATAAATACATTCGCATTTATAATATTATAGTAGTACGCAAATTTAGCTACATTTTTCCGAAATGTTACCAACATAGTAACTGAGTACTTAAACACTACTTTGGCACAGTTGAACTGACTGATATTTCAGTGAGAATAATACTGAATATATTTAATTTTCAGTACCACTAAGCGACGTAAACATGCAGACAAGGTTGGCAAAGGTTTGAGACATTTCTCAATGAAAGTTTGTGAAAAAGTCCGAAACAAAGGCTTCACCTCATACAACGAAGTTGCTGATGAATTAGTTCTAGAATTTGCAGCAGGCATGCATGGTTCAGCAGATAGCCAAGTATGTATATTACGCACACAATATTTAATTTGTATGTTAATAAAACAATAGGTCTCCAATCTATTAATATAATTTTGTTTTGAACACTGCCAAATAGCACTAGGCTAAATAGTCCTAAAAGAACCAGGATAAAAAAAAACATCAGGCTCACAATCCCCCCCTTGAGGAATTATAATGATAATATTTCAATTCTATTTCATACAAATGATATTCAGAGTCAATTTAACATTACAGCAATATGATCAGAAGAATATCCGCAGAAGAGTATATGATGCATTAAATGTATTAATGGCAATGAACATAATATCTAAAGAAAAGAAGGAAATACGATGGCTTGGACTCCCGACAAATAGTGTGCAAGAATGTACTGCATTAGAAAAGGAAAAGCAAGCTAAGTTAGAGCAGATTCAAAAGAAAACACAACAGTTACAGGAGCTCATATTACAGGTACTTCCCATAAATGCGCCTTACGTAAACAAAATGATGATATATTCTTATACCATAATAATGTTAAATTCTCTTTCCAGCACATTTCATTTAAGAGTTTAATAGAAAGAAATAAAGAAGCAGAGAGCAAAGGAGTCAAACCATCTCCATCTTCAGCTATCCATTTGCCATTCATTGTTGTGAATACTAGTGATAAAGCTTTAATTGACTGCAGTATTTCTAATGATAAGTATGTGCCAAATACTTTGAATTTTTTGCCTAAAATTGGCCACAAATACTATGGTAATTAGGATTTCCTTTAGTACCATATTAATCTTCAGTTTATTTTTTCCAGGACAGAATATATGTTCAATTTCAACAAAAGGTTCCAAATACACGATGATATCGACATTCTAAAAAGAATGGGACTTCTGTTTGGTAAGAAATGATAGAAAAATATTTTTTCCTACATTTTCTTTAAATTTCGATGCTAATTTCCATGAGTAAGCAAACTTAAATTTCCCTGTTCATTTGTGAAAGTATAATTTGAACTTTTCAAGACGAAGAAAAATAGCACCCTAAGATAAATATTTTACAATTTATGTATCTGTTCCAGGTTTAGATAAGGGAGAATGTTCAGAAGAAGATATTGAGAGAGCAAAAAGTATGGTCCCCAAATCCTTAAAGACATATGTAGAACGTAAGTATCAGTATTTACATATTATTTATCAACCAATTAAAAGGGAACATCAAAACATTCTCATGTTAAACTAAACAATGCACATAACAATTTACTGATGAAAAATAATTAATTTAAAATAGGAGATGTTAATGAGAGAATAGTTAAACAAAATAAGGTTTTCTTAAACTTTCACAAAGCAGCCCGTAATCTGGAAGTTGGTGATTGATTCACCCGTGCATCGGAGAGCACGTAAATGTCGGTCCTGCGCCTGATCTCTTTCCGGTCGTGTTGGATTGCCGTCCCATCGGGTTATGAGAGTGAAGGAATAGGGAGTGCACCTGTGTCTGCGCAAATGCTTGTACACTATAACATGTCCTGCGCAGCTGGCTGATCTCCTTAAATAAGAACAGCCGCCGTGGCCGAAATCGGCCGTGGACGCCCACAAACAAAATAAAAGCAACATAAATTGGAAATTCATTGAGGTTCGTTGTTTCATAGAAATGGGCAGAGGAGTGATAACAAAACTTTCAACAATGCTCGAAGAAGAGGAGCTGGAAGATGAAGCGGGTGATGAGGAGGACGCGATAGAAGCGGAGGCCGAGGCCGAAGAGGAGCACGAGGAACCCGACGCCAACGACTACAGCGACGACAGCAGCGACGTCGACGTGTAGTCCGCACCACCCCGCGTACATCACTACGTTCATATAAACTAGGTGTTACTGTTGCATGTCGGCTAACTTTATGTAATATGCCACATAAGTTCAAACATTATATTAGCTTAAAACATATTTTGACACAATGTAATAATTTAATATTATAAAACAATTCCAATTATACAAATATGATTTTAATGTTTGTAATATAATACAATTATTAAACATTTTGATCGTCACTAATCATAAACATCTTTTTCTTGCATATTAGGTTACAATCAGCTCTCATCTCCAATTTAAGGTTCGATAATTAGTGACCATCTAAAAACTGGCACATGTAAAAATGCTTTTTTCTTAGTGTGTGGATGTAACAAAATAAATTTAGCTTGAATTGTTTGCGAACATTTATGTTCATACTTAATATAATAATGTTTATTTATAATTCAAAACACATAATTAAAGGAGGGGTAATGTATAGAGAAATAATAATATCTAATGAAATGATGCGCACATGACATGAAGGAGTTTTTACCCCATTTCCAGAAAGAGGGGTTTTTTTTTAGTTGTAATCCATACATAAATGCTTTATCATTGTTATTACACATATTCATGATATTTTAAATATACCGAAATCGTCCAATGCATTATAAAATAATGATGAAAGCCTTGATAACTTCATGCTTAGATTGAGCAAAATATACTAACTATGAAATTCACACATTGGACGATTCCAGTTATATGATCCAGAAGATTGCTATTACACAACTATGTCTGAGTAGGCATTCTATGGCTTTCTACACCAACAAGTTGCTAATTTGTTCAAAGGAAAATGTTTCTAATTTTGATTGTTGAAGATTATTTTGTATGGAATTGTTTTAATGATAAGTGAAATAAAGGTCAATAAAATATTATCTTATAATTTAATTAAGAGAATTAATGTACATTAAAAATTATTATCACTTTTCACTTCAAATCATCGTCATCAAACAAGTCTTCAAAATCTGAAACAAAAATTATTATTATTATTCCATTATCACACGAAAAATTTGGATGAACACAACACAAGCCTACAGGACCACTAAAAACTCTAGCTAGATAGACATTGACATAGTTAGGTATTGCACCCAGCACTTTATAAAAGCAGTACATTGCTATTATTGTTCTTGATACTTGATATTTCATCTAGCTAGTTCAGGTTACAGATAAAACTGCAGGAACAGCAAGATGATTGTTTTGTGAAAGACAATATGGCTGGGAATAATGTCTCTTGTAAGATGATGCCAGATAGAGGAACATAAAAGAACACTTTCCAGTGCCAATACTAAATAAAGTTGAGATATGGGGATGATGATGTTGATTCATTTATTTTTACCAAATAATACTGATTAAACTTGGAATGAAACTGGCCAAATAAGTGGATGAAAACCAACCATTGAAGAAATCTGAATGTACAGCCTTTTCATTGGCAGCCAAGTCCATCAGAAGGTTAGAGGGACCACCAGCCTGAAAAAGAAAAGTAATTTGGGTGATAACAATCAAGAACTAGGGGTACCTAAGACAACCCACTGACTGGCCGGGGATTGGGTTGCCTGGGTAACCGGGTTGAGATCAGATAGGCAGTCGCTCCTTGTAAAACACTGGTACCTACCTAGCTGTGGTTAGACTGGAAGCCTAACTGCTGTGGATAGATAGGATGGTGAGTAGGTGTTTTAATACTCACTTCTTCTAAATCCATGTAAGGTCCGACACCTTCAGGAAACATTTCATCAGCAGCTACTGTTGGCTTCATGTCTGAATATTTAAACTGCAACAAACAATCTTGTTTTAATTAATATTCATTCTTGTAAATTTTATAATATTCAGAAGCATAAAAGTGAGATAGCGATAATTAATTTACGATAATAATCTTCCTTATTTCAATGAGATTTTATTTTAGACTAGAGTGAATACAAAAACCAAACCTATTTCAATCTCACAAAATAACACAAAAACACGGTTCTGGCAAGCACAACTGAAAATGAGCATGACACAGATGACACTTGCTTGACAAACACTAGAAAACAACATGTTGACATTGTCTCACATTGTCTCATCATTGTCTCAACAAAAATGGCATAGACAGTTGTTTGGCCATAGAGGGTTTGATTAGGCTATCTTGAGACGATCAATTAAATTGCGCTTTATTACGGTTTGTGCAATTTATTAGACCGCATAATATTGAAGATTTCGCAATGACTAAACTACGGAACAGGCAAGATCATTTTTTACTGCTGAATTTATTGAGCGGAGCGTCTTACTGCTGCTGTTTTTATAAATAAAAGCTAAATTCTGAGCAGTAAGGTGCTCCCTAGACAATCACTTGAATTGCGCAGTTTTGGGTTTTTAGATTTTGCACACTGACCAACGCGCGTCATGTCATATTAACAGTTGTCATTGTCAAATTGTCATCCCATTCCCATCCACCCACCAACACCATCCATGCCACACATGTGTACGGTGTAGTGTGTTGTTGTTCATTCGCAGTCGTTTTATGGATAAATACTAATATTAATTAGAACTAGATTCTGTAGAAAACATGCCACTTTCTCACTTTATTAGTCTTTAGTAAATTATTGGTTTCCAGGCGACATTGAAGCTACAAAGCAAGTTTATCTGTCGTGGAAAGTTTATAACATTATCTTACAATGATATCTTATGAAAATAAATTAATATTAGCGCCTATGGTGCGCATAGGAACGTTACCCATGCGTCTCTTGGCTCTACGATACGGTGCTGATTTGGTTTATACCGAAGAATTAATTGATTGGAAGTTTTTAAGATCCAAACGTCAATACAATGGTAGGTACAAGAACCTACTCGCATAATTGAATAATCATAGGCACACTAAGTTATATGCAATAACTCTTTAATTTCAGAAATATTAAACACTGTGGATTTTGTTGATCAAACTGATGGAACAATTGTCTTTCGGACATGTGATGAGGAAAAAGATAAAGTTATACTACAGTTGGGAACATGCAGTGCAGAAAGAGCTTTAAAAGTAGCTAAACTAGTGTAAGAGTAGTGGTGGCAATATCATGTAATTGCCTATGCTTGGGTAATGTTATTGCCATTACAATAATTATTGTCTATTTTAGGGAAAAGGATGTGGCCGCTATAGACATAAATATGGGATGTCCAAAAGAATTCTCCATAAAGGGAGGAATGGGTGTCGCTCTTTTAGGACAACCAGAAAAAGCCCACAATATTCTGGCTACTTTAGTTGAGAACTTGTCTATACCTGTTACTTGTAAAATAAGGATACTTCAAACACCTGAAGAAACTTTGAAACTTGTAGAAAAATTGGTGAGTTCAGGCATTAAAGCTATTGGGATACATGGCAGGACTAAGGATGAGCGGCCACAACATGCAGTACATACAGACATTATAAAGTATATTGCTGAAAGGATATCTATTCCAGTTATAGCAAAGTATGTCTTGTTTTGTAAAGCTTAAAACAACAGCTTTACAATCAATTATTGATATACATTGTAATGACTTTGACTCAAACTGCTTAATTATTTCAGTGGGGGTTCTAAAGAAATTGAAAAGCACAATGACATATACAAATTCAAGGAAATGACAGGATGTTCAAGTGTCATGATTGCAAGAGCTGCTGAATGGAACTGTTCCATTTTCAGAAAAGAGGGATTGCTACCAATGGATACTGTCATTAAAGAATATCTTAAGCTTGCTGTTGACTTTGATAATTCACCTTCCAACACTAAGTATTGTATACAAAATATTCTAAGAGAATTGCAAGATACACCAAGAGGAAGGCAATTTTTAGATTGTCAAACACTAGAACAAATATGGTAGGTGTTTGTATAATTTATGCATCATGATATCAAGACTATGTGTTTCCATTATAACTATTTTTTATATTTTTAGTTCTATTTGGGATTTGGGTGAGTACTGCCAAGAAAAGCAATCAAACTACCAGAAGAGAGGTATACAAGGACGATGGCAAGTGTGTCCACATGATCTGGAGCCACCTCAAAAGAAGATGAAATCAATTGATACTGATCTTACTGATGTTATTGAAATGAAAGTAAGAAATCATTTTCAATGAAATTGATGTTTTCAGGACTTGTTTTGTACCTATTATAATGTCTTGTTGTTCTTGTTTTAGGTATGTTTTGTTCGAGCTAACTTTAATGACCTTAACTTGCCTAAATCCAGACTTCATGCATGGGCAGGAAAGAATGGACAGAAACTGCCTGTGTATGAGACCCAGCAAGTGGAAAAGTTGTTTCGTACCATTATTACATTCAATGGAAAAAAGTACACATCCTCATTTTGGGAGAAAAACAAGAAATTTGCTGAACAAGGTGCAGCTCTAGTCTGTTTATTCCATTTAGGAATAGTTACAGAAGAAGATTTAGTTAAGCTTGGAAGTATAATTAAATGAGCTTTTATACACATACATGGACTTCTACATTAAACCCATTACAAAATTGATGTTGTCATTCCATGACAATACTTCTAAGTAATGAATGAGTACCTAGTCCTTATGAAGGCTAAACCATAACTAAGCAATACTAGAGTAATAAGTATTTTTGTTGTTTTTTATTTTTATTATCCAGTACAAAGATACACCCAAAGTACTTTTACTGACTTTAATAAATTGTAAATAATAATGAAAAAGACAAATGATTTACATAATTTATTGAGTACTAAGCATAATTTTGTTAAACATACATTAGAATGGTAATATTTTGTTAAATAAAATGTTGATCTAAGTTTGTTTTTTCATGTTAGCTATGTTTTCTACCAACTTATGGTTTAGTTCGTCAAGTTTTGAATTTAGACCGTCTTGTTTCATTACATCCTCTTGTAGCTGCTTAAAGTTTTTGTAACAAGAATGTGCACTGAGCAAGATTTCATTACCTTCAGTAACTTTAATAGGATGATCTTGTTGCTGTACAATTTCAACATCAAATATATCTTCCAATACTTGTTCAGTGGTAGGAATGTTAGGAACAGTATATTTTTCCATTATTTTCAAATGAAATGTCTATAATTTTATTTATATTTTAACACAACTTTTTAAGGTATGTATTCCGTCAATTGTTCAATATTTTACACCTCCATCCAAGTAATACAATAAAAGCGATTTCATATATTTATAATCTTCAAGCCAATAGTGTTTTGATTTGATTCGAGTGACAGGCACGCATGACACTCAGTGACATGACAGTCAGCTGACGTCTAATTTTAGAGGGGCAACCTCAAGTAACCGTAACTTTCAGTTGAGAGATACGGCTATGTTTAGTCGAGTTAATATATATTTTGTTGCCCGGTTTTTAAGCTTCATAATAAAATTCGTTGTATTGCACATGTATATGCATATCAAGTGAAAATAAATAATTAATCAAATGAAAAAGTTACTATGAATGTCTGGATATGACATAACACTCACCTTCTACGTTGGATTAGTACCGCTACTGAAACATAGATGGCAACAGCGCGACACATTTGGCGTAGCAAAATTCCCGACGCGCTAGCTATGAAGAGTTTATTGATAATTTAAAGTCCTCAAATAATCATAGATGCACTTGTCCCGGCTATGAGGACTTCAAGAACTTGGATAATTAAATTGCTATTTTACAAAACCTACTCATTGCTAAACGGATGAACCTAAATTAAAAAGAACCGTTAAATTAATTAAGATGGTTGATAAATACCTACATTAAGAAATACCGAACGAACGTAACCAGGAACCTGGTGCCAAAGAATAGTAGCTACTCGTTTTACTAAGGTACTCCTAAAAACACAATTCTTACCAGAATGAAAAAGCCGCAAGTATTAGGTGACCGTCCCAAATGCTTCGAAGTATGTACCTACCTACAAAACCTACCTTGAAAGCGGTTGGATGTTGGATCTTAAGCTAATCAAAACCTATATAACGGCCTTATTCCATTTGACTAAATTCAGAAGTCCTAAATGGTCAAGTATTTCTAGTAACTAATTCAATTAAGTCAATCATATTTTTTATTAATGTAGATAGATACTGGCATTAAATGCCCAATGTTGCTGTGCCCTAACAGGGTCCACAAATGTACTTAGCTGTAGGCTTATTTTAACACTTTGACAAACTTGTGGAATGCAAATAAATGATATGCATATGGATTAGCCTTCAGGGAGTTAAAGTTCAAGTTCGGAAAAAGTGTAGTTTCTAACTGATTAAACCCTAATTAGGTACCTAAGTAGAAAACGATTTAAGACCTCTGAATCTAGTCAAATGGAATAAGGCTTGATGTTTTAAATAGGTTGACTCTCTTTTTCTCACTTCTATACTTACCTATATAATTTGCTGATAAAAAAGCTGGTAAAATACAAAACAAGGCTACTTGATTCCAGGTTTCCTATAAAAAGATTACTTCAAAGCTTCCAAATCCTTGTTTCAGTTGATTGTTAAAACTTTTATGTTATGTTGAGTTGGCTGTTCTGGTTGCTCTGTAGTAATTTAGATGGATAGTTTGCGGTTTCCTGTGGTAACCGCGACTGGATCGACCTCGATTTCATGAGCTTATGTTACGCTCATTTACTACAAAAATAAAATACGTTCACGTCAGCCGCTGCAAGATATTACAGATATTTAAGTATGGCAGGTACTGCTGCATCTTTTTAGAATTCTGTAAATATATCGATATCTTAAGTAAATACCTGCCTAGGTACCTTTCTAATATGATATAGGAATTGAGATTATTTATTCTTGTAGGTATCTATTGATATTTTAACAGTTAGGTAGTAAGTAGTTAATCCTATGTTTGTAGTATTGTAGTCGCAGAAGAAGATAACATTTATCTTATGGAAATTTCAGCAATGTGGTAATTTTTATGCATTCCAATGCAATAAACAGACGGATATAATATGTTGCTTATTGATGTGTAATACTAGAATCAGATTCAAAATACTGCACGCCTTGTTCCAATCGAGTGCGTATGCGCACGGCCTGTGTGATAGCTGTGAGACTTGACTTCACCCGACCACGACACGTGTGGTCTCCAATCTATCAAATAGTTAAGATTCGATACTAACCGACAAGCGTCGGGTTACACTCTGACCGTATCGTCAGGAAACGCTTCTGTGATTATTATGGGGCATTTAATTACAAAGTGTATCAGAAAACGGAATTTAATTTTTCTGAAAATTCAAGTAGGTGCCTAATTGCAAATGTTTTTAAAAAAGTTTTCGCGTTTAAGCGTATCTACTTACCTAGCAAATGTTCAGTGGAACTAGTGGGAATACCAATAAAAACCATAATTCCCACTAGTTCTACTATTTTGTTACACCTCAAATAGTAGAACTAGTGGGAAAAAAAGTTCCCATTAGTTCTACGGTAGAACTAAGCAGTAGAACTAGTGGGAACAAACCCGGTAGAACTAAGCAGTAGAACTAGTGGGAACAAACCATAATTATGTATACCGTTTATTAGGCACTTGGGGTAATATGGAAACGGCCTTTCACCAACCGATGTAGGAGCAAATATTTGATCGCATTTGTAGGTACCAATAGGAGCTGCTATTCCGAAAAATAGGTACTTACCTAACTGTCAATCCTGCCTCAGGAATGAAGCTACATTACAGAACTTTTCGAGCTTATACAGATTATTACAGATAGGCCTACATTTCTGCAAAAAGTTGACGTTTTTATAAGCTAGTATGCCATAAAAGCTGTTACCACTCTAATGAGATTTTTGATTTGCAACCGCTTTCGCCTGCAGAAAATAAATGTCTGCATATTTAGAAAGAAACCGCGAAATTACAAGAGAACGTAGCCATCGACAACGACAACCGCGGCCCCACGGCCGAGCATCGACCAAACCGCAAACTCTTCGCTTCAAGGCCCGCATACATCTCCAACATAACTAACAAAAAGAATTTCATCTTAAGAAAGTTTCGCTGTTGCGGTGTTTTATGACTGTAAACCACAGAATGAAATGAACTTAGACAAAACAATAACAAGAGCCCGAGAGGCAAGGCAGAGATAAATATGCTGCTAGGTATTAAAATTATGCTATTGTGTAAATGCGTGTAAAACATTCAATCATGACAACGAGCACTGCCCTTTTCAGTGACGGTCGATAGAGGTTCTCCGCGTGATCGGGCAGTGTTAATGTGAAATATTTGAACTCATTTCATAGAAGTTAAAAAAGCAGGGGATTCACTTCACCACAGCCAATCGCTCAATACTTTTATTGCTCTCCACATGTATTCTAAGGTGGTAATACTAATAAATAGTTCACATGGACCCTGTCGGCCCGACAGTGTCGGGCATAGCAAAATAAGTGAATTAGGAGAGAGGAAGCTCGTATTGGCTATGTTACTTAATTATTATCGTTATGACTGAGACTTTAAAGTAGTTAGATAGTCAAATAAGTTATAATTTAATATTTAACCGGTGCTGTATGTGAATCACCTTATAATCAAACGGTCAGAAAATATCACATTAGATGCCCCAAACGGCAGCTTGATACAGCAACTATCTGAGAAGTAGCACCTACGACCGCACTTATGTCCAGAGAGACTGAATAATAATATATCGTCAGTGATTATTTAAAAATATCACTAGAATTCAAGTGAAGCTGTGAGCTTTGTTTTGACTAGACAATGACAACGGTCCTTTTGGCACTCGTGATGCGTCACCCTACATTGTATTGCATATTTAAATGACAAGCAATGCGACACTGGTGCGCTGTTCGACGTCAAAGGACATAATATTTTTAACAATTCAATGAATGCCTCTTTAAATCAAACTCGAAGCATCTCATTACTTTATGCGATGCGACTACGAGGGTGATAAAATTAAATATTTTAGATGGAAAGCGTCTATCTTTCGTTTGATTATATTTTATCATCATATTTGTATACGTTATACGTTAGCTTTATACCTGCTCATATGTGTTTAGTAGTACATAGAATCCCACTTTATTTTACCAGGTAAATTAAAATCACATAAATCCTACTAATCAATGTGAAAGTTTGTGAGAATGTATGGATGTTTTTATTATTCTTTCACGCAAAAACGGCTGGACCGATTTGGTTGAAATTTCGTATGTAGTTAAGTGATACCCTGGATATAGGTAAAGGTATATTGAATAACCATTTCAAAATGTTATTACTCGTGTCGTGCACAAACATTTGGGTCAAATCTTTCTACGTTTATTATAAGCGATAAAATTGTAACTACTCATTGTGCAAAATTCGTAGTCAAATGCTACGGCGTAGCTGCACGGTGGACATCAAATTAAACACAATGTTAAGAATTTTTATTTAATAACTACCTACATTTAAGTAGGTATACAACATGTAACGTAATTAACGCACACCCTCAAACACCCTAATTAGAATAATATGTTATAATCATAAAACATACACTGAATTTTTAATTTAACATGTATATGCATTGTTATTTACTAAATTAGTTATACCAATTCTTGGAGAACTTTTTGGTCATACTACCTACTACGCACGCAACGCACTCGACTCGACACAACATAACGAAACTACGGAAAAAGCCGACAATACACGAAGTCTTATTACTTTGAGTTACGGTCTAAGTATTTGAATTTGTTTTGACTGTACAGGGTTAATATGACAATAATTTCCGTAGTTTTAATTATTTATGGGATAAAAAATTACCTATATCAAAAATGATATAAATCGATTCAGTAAACGATTCTGAACAAACTTATTTCAGGATGTGCGTTAATTAAGTTACATGTTGTATATTTGACTAGCCGTTTTTCCGCGGTTTTACCCGCGTCCCGTGGTAACTACTACCCGTACCGGGATAAAATATAGCCTATGTTACTCGTGGATAATGTAGCTTTCGAATGGTGAAAGAATTTTTAAAAATGGCCCAGTAGTTTTTGAGCCTATTCATTACAACCAAACAAACAAAGTTTTCCTCTTTATAATATTAGTATAGATAAAAGATTAGTTACAAATCTAGGATTCCATCCAATCCGAAAAACATTTGACATAAATCGGTTCAGGCATCTCGGACTAATCGGAGAAAATAATTAAAAAGTTGCAGTTGAATTGAGTTCCTACCTATGCTCCTTTGTGTAGTAATCGGTTGAAAGTATGTACCTATATAGATTTATATATACCTACACTACCTACTAACACATCTACCATTCATAATTAATAGAATGAAAATAAACTCGTTAGTTCTTGCATTTACAAAATTTTGTTTATCTAACAAAAGGATTGAGATATTTGAGATTTTGTTTAGTTGAGAGCGATTAGGCCGAGACGCGTGTCAGAGCATAATCGGTAGATCTCATAAATAAACTGAGAGCTTTGTATAGAAAAACAAAAGGGGGTTAAGTTATTAGTCTCGTAGAGCTGTCTCGGAGGGCGCGTGGCGGCGCGGGTGGTGAGGCCGGCCCGTCTGTGCTCCTGATATATTGCTCTCGGAGACAGATGATGCAAACTAAGAATGTTATTTTAATACATTCTTAGCAGGCACTACTTATATAACATTTCTTTCGACTAAACATCTGCTCGACTCGAACCTGATTTTCGTATATAACTTAAATGGATGCAGTAAGCGGACGTTTTTGCAGTTTGTAACTGTAGGTAGATAATCTGAAATTGGAAGCATTTTGGACTTTTTATGTATACCTATTCCTTAACAACTTAAAAAATATATTTATTAAATAACAAGTTATCTAGCTGAGTTACCTAATTTTCTACTATTCTTTACAAGTAAAGAGCTTAAAAACGTGTTTCTATGTGAAGTGAATTGAAAACATAAAGAAGTAGCTGTCATACGTGAATATACAACATATTTTCGCTGAAAATAGCCCTATACAGCATACAATTATTTGTAAATACATAAATAGTTTAAGTAACTCACTTTGTTAGCCATCGATATTTATAATTCAAATTAAGTATTTTGTAAAGGTTGAAAGATTCCGTTAAGATTTTCCACTTTTCAACTGTGAACAATATTTTATTTCAATACGAGAGGACCTAATGCCATCACGAACTAAGCTTCTCAAACATCAGATTAAGAGGATTAATCACAGCTATTTATTACCTGAAACTTAAAGAAAAACAATCATGTTTGGACATTTAACAACTGACTGATATACTTATGTTTATCGGCGACACGAGCCAACTGCTCGCTTGTACGGAATTTACGAGCGCGCTTCAACACGACAAATACATTTGTTAATAGACACATTAGCCGTTAAACTCCTGCGCCGGTTCTTAATTGCCGTCACGTTGGCGTGTGTTGCTGTCGTTCCTCCTCTCAATGTGACTATTGTTGCTTCAACACCAATTAATAGACTACTTAAACGTTGCAAATTGACATGTGTGTGAGTGTGCCTATACGTTGATTTTATTTTATTTGATACTGACTTGATTGCTATTTTTGTGTGATCGAATCTTTTTTGTGACACTTGGATCGGTAAAGGTTGCGGTTTTGTAGGCAGCCAAAATGTAGTTTCTGTTATGACATCTTTTGCCGCTACAACATATTTGAGGCAAATATTTCGTCAAGGCTTGGTTGAACACCAATGGCGTTAGCATAGGAGCATGAACTGTTGATGACTTAAAAGACTTGTAGGAAGTTTTAAATAAGGTAGGTAATCAATAGTTAAAACTTACGTGGAACTGTTTATACAAGGGATGTCGATATACATAGTTAATCACTCGCAAACGCAAGCTGGTACAAAACGGCTTGTGTGCGCAATTAGCGTAATGGTAACGTATTGTTTTAGTCCATTGAGAAGTGGGACGCTAACGAGACTCAAGTGGCGCGTGCGCACCACGCTAACGCCTTTGTTCGAAGCATTTTGTCCTCCCCCATTAGTAAAACTACACAAACAGTACACTAATTAATGTGTAGTATTCAAATCAACAAAGTATTTATCCGCCATTCCATTTATATAGACGGTAGATGGAATTTACTGGTCCGTGTTTTCCTAAGAACACTTATATAGCAAGAAAAAATCATACTGTAAGCACATGGGCTAAGACATAGATCTACAAATAATTTTGTTAGTAAGTACAAGATCGCAAAAATTCTCCGGCTAAAATAAGATGAAAAGCATCTAAAAGGATTTCTTTAAAAAGAAGCAGTTTCTTAGCGTGCATTATAAACGTATCTAAATCTAAATGGACAATGTTAACAATATGCAACAAAGGAGTGACGTCGCTGTGTCTAGCAATCTCAATGAGTGAAGCAGTCCGGTAGAATGCACTCGATTGAGACTCGGATAACGAGGATACAATGAATACTTTTCATTGATTCTTAAGTTCTGGAGAGTGAAGAAATGTAAGAATAGTGGAGGACATTGATGGGCAGTGAACGCGCAGACCACCGGCGTCGGCGGCGCTTCGCAAGCCGCGCGCTCGACCGTGAGCTCAGCTACACTATTCACTGAACACTGTAATGTACAAGTAGTCATGTCAAACTATTGTCACTAAATTGTACTACAGTACACTAATAAAATATTTACCGGAGCCTTAGGCTACACATCTCTATCCATCGCCATGTACGCCAGAGTAAAAAACTCAGATAAAGTACTTTAATCTATCTACATACATATTTTATTGTATAGTGAAAAACTAGTACACGGTACCTATAACTGTTGGTTAGTATCACATTTAGAATCATTTAGGTATACCTGGTTACCTAAATAATAAACAATAGTTAATTAAATAATTTACGTGTACCTATATTTTTTTAAAAGTATTTTAAAAATAAGTTAATGTTAAGTTTAGTTTATCGTTACAATAAATAAGTGTACGCATAAGTAGCAGAATGATCACATTGTCAAGCGGCCATTCATTGTACTGCCATTGAATACCAATCAATACTTGTCTGAAGATCTCTTATTCACGCATACTTTAACAAACAACAAACAATATTGCAACTTGCTCATCGCACCTCTCGCGCAGGGCCAGAACTTATTGGATTAACTTTGATCCTTACGTACAAAATCATAAGGATCAGTTTGGTTAAAGCATTGGCAAAATGGAGGCGGCATATCATGACACAAGGTAATGTTACCTTTTCTTCAATAATCCATTGTACAACTTTAAATCCTTAGAAAAACTTTTATTGAAATGTTTGGCTGTACTTTAGTAATTCGATAAAAGAAAATCCGTTTCTGAATACATTTAGAGTGCACAATAGGTCTTTTCAAACATAATAATTGAGAATCGAAACATAGCTGCCCATATTTTTTCCTATGAATTGATCATCAAGTCAGCAATATAATATTAAAGATGTTATTGAGTAGCGTATGAACTTAGCAATGATATTGAATCAGCATTCAGAAATATTGTTTCAAAATTACAATGTTGATTGAATTTTGTATTGGCGTAGACAATTATGTGCGTCTGCATAAAGGTAATGATTACGGCAATCGTAATCGGCTGCCAGTTTACGCCTCACCTTACAGTGCAATATAAAACGTGATGCGGCAAGTGGCACGTCCGCGGAGACTGGCCCGCCCTCGCACGTCCGCGCAGGCGCACACTAAGCTTCTGTTATTTGCCAGCAGTACCCTCACATTATCCACAATTGTAATATCAACGGAAATTAGTTTAAGCTACACAGATTTACAACTTTTGTTTGATATCAAATCACATCTTTAAAATTGTACGTTTAAAAAGAATGTCCGATCCAATCCCAGTTCGAAGAGCTATAAGATAAACAGAAGAAAACTATTAAAAATTCTTATAAAGGATTGCCTCAACTAAAAATTGTTATGTAGGTATTTCTGTTTTACAAACAGGTAGATTAAAAACGGAAACAGGCGTTTATCGACGGGACTTAATTGTTGCCGTCATATGTTAACATTACAATAAACGAGGTAACAGAGTCATTAAAGATCGCTCAGCTGAGCGCGGCACGGCCCGCCCTCGCTGCGCCGGCGCTGCAGCCCGGGCACTCGAAGGCAGCGGCAGGCCTCACTATATCATCGCATCGGTCACGCGCGCCTCGCTCCAATTTTATCCCTCCATAAAAAGCGCAGAACAGGAAGGGTTGGATTTTAATTACGATATTTTTCTATTATTTTGTGAGCTGTCTTAGTTTCGGGGCAAGGGTCGTGAGATGTAATAAATTCCGCTTTTTATGAGGTCACGGTTAACCCTCCTGATAACGTTTATCGCACATCTGGTGGAAATGAAAACTCTAATATGATATAGATGTTAATATTGTGTTAATGCAGTTTCCCTTATTTTTGCAAAGTTAGGAATGGGTTTTACTTCATAAATCTTTATTGTCTGCTTATTCATCAGAACGACTACTGGGACATGCTCAAAAGTTGCACTTAAACTCGTCATAACGAGGATATTTTGTGTTTTACAGTACAAAATGCGAATAAATAGCTAATATCGGGACTTTTACAAAATTGTTAACTCTCTAGAACAAACATATTTAAGGTTTAGACTACATTTGTTGATAAAACTGTGTTTGACTTGACTGTTCTTTCACTATGCTTTTTGTTCGAAATAACTGCATGTCGTCACGCGTATTGTACTGCGTCTCCCTAACGTGCCTTAATAGCGCCTGTATAAAAATTATATCATTCAACTAGCTAACTGTTTTGACGCAAAAATATTAAAATCAGTTTTACAACTAAGATGACATAGTGTGGGTCCACACTGCGAGCCTAGCGCGGTTGCGACGACGGGCGCGAAATATCAAACATACGAAACTCGCCTTTGCGTCCATATTGTAGTGACTAAGGTGGTAGCCTAGTGCGATGGGACTGAGCGATTCAGCGCGCATAAGTTTCAAACGCTTCCATCTTCGCGTTCTGGCCACACTACGGGCCCAGTCATCGAGCGACCCAATGCGCGGGCGGCGGGGGTAACAAACCAGTTCGATCTTGTCGTTCGGCGTATGTGCGTTTATATTTTGTCTAAAAAATGGCGGTGAATACTGAATCGTTCATAAGTGCAATTCAATCTAAACCACCGATCTGGCAAAGCAAACATCCACACCACAATAATCGCACAATAACAAGAAAGTTATGGAGTGAAATAAAAGAACAATTTCCTGGAAGTGAAGGTGTTGCACTCCTGATGTACGTCAAACCGCTACAAGAGCTCGCGCCTTCACTGTGGCCACCCCACGCCACCGCTCGCCGCGCCCGCCTAGGATCCAGTCACCGCGCTTGCAGTGTGGACCCACACATAGCTTCCGCCGGGTCCTCGTCGAGGCTTTAGGCGGTGGCGTCCTCTCGCGTCCGGCCCTGGTTCAGGCCATGGTCCGAGGCGAGAGGGAATGGGATGCCGTCGCCTCCTTCTGCGAAACGGTCATGCTCGAGAAGGAGGATGCGGAACGCCAGAGAGTTCGCACCTCTCATCCCGGCAGCCGCGCTGGACCAGGTAGACACCACGGGCGCCGGGTGTCGCAAGATGACTCCCGGCCACCGTAGGCGTGGGTCTGTGGGCGGTGAGTTCGGGTGGCTCATCGTCCCTCTGTCTGCTTAGATGACAGACCCGTGTCGACGGCGCGCGTTGTTCCACGCGCTCCTCAAAGAGATGTCAGCAACCCCAGTGGGGCCCAGTAGGGCCAAGGCCTGCCGGGGCTGCGGGTTGTTCGAAAGAGATACCGCGGCCCTGGTACATAAAAGGCCTACAACGGAACACGAAGGTTTTTAGTCAGTAAGAGTCTGACGCTCCCTCACCGCTGCTAACCCACAGCGGGAGGGGTCATTTGATGATTTATGACGACGTCAAAAAAAAAAAGATGACATAGCTTTCAGCGCTGTCACTTCTTTGCTTGTGGTATTCGATATTTATGGGTAAAGAGTAATCTTAAGTAAGATTTTTTTTAATTTAAAATTTTATGTACCTAGTGATTGCATGATCGTTATTTTAATAGCAGATCATGACTGTAAGAAACTGTTTAGAATAGAATAATGAAATTCTAAACCGCCGTGGAACGCCGGCTTAGAATTGCGTTCCCCCAAATCATCCCGTGGGTGTCGTAAGAGCCGACTAAGGGACAAACCGGAGGTCGAGCAGCAGCGCCCTCCGTGTACTGCACACCCTCACTGCGATCGCCAACCCGCCTGCCAGGCGTGGCGATTAACGGCAAATTATGATTATGACAGGCACAGAAACCAGGCCCCCAGTCCCCGGTAGCTCCGCTATCTCTGGCGCGGGTAGCGGTCAAGGTAACGGCGGAGCAGGGGGTGCTAAGAATCCCCGGAAGAGATCCGGCTGCCCACCCCCACGACGACTGGCCCTGGTAACGCACAACATACGCACATTGAGGACTGACGAAAGGATCTGCGAGCTGGAAGAGGAGTTGAGCAAGTTACATTGGGACATTATAGGGTTACGCGAAGTCCGTAGAGAGGGAGAGGACACCATAACCCTGAAGTCTGGTAACTTGCTCTACTACCGGGAGGGCGACCAACAGTTCCGAGATGGTGTCGGGTTTCTCGTTCACAAGTCCCTCGTGAGTCGTGAGCAACATAACAACCATCGACAGTGTGTCGAACAGGGTGGTATACCTAATACTCAGAATATCCGAAAGATATTCGCTGAAGGTCATTCAGGTGTACGCACCGACCTCGTCACACTCCGATGATGAGGTGGAGACTATGTATGAGGACGTAAGTAGAGCCATACATAGTTCCAAAACCCACTTCACTGTTGTTATGGGGGACTTTAATGCTAAGTTGGGAAAGAAAAGCGGTGATGAGTTGAGAGTGGGGCAATTTGGGTATGGGCAACGGAACCCTGTGGGACAGAGGCTGGCCGACTTTCTGGAGAAAGAGGGACTCTTCATGATGAACTCTTTCTTCCAGAAGCCGCCTCACAGGAAATGGACCTGGTTAAGTCCCGATGCTTTCACGAGAAACGAGATAGACTTCTTCATGACCGACAAGAAACGGGTATTCAGCGACGTCTCTGTGATCAATAGGGTAAAAACCGGTAGCGATCACCGAATCGTAAGAGCCTCGCAGAATATTAATGTTAAACTTGAAAGGTCCAGTCTGATGAAGTCTACGCTCCGACCTACTCGGTCCCATATCCAAAACCCAGAAAGCTTTCAACTCGAGCTCTCTAATCGCTTTGCTTGCCTTGAGAACCTAGCATCAGTGGACGATATCAACGATGGGCTAGTGGAAACTATCCGCACGGTAGGGTCTAAGTTTTTAAGACCCTGCCGTAAAGATAGACCTCGAAAACTGACCGACGAAACCTTAAACCTCATGGCTGAACGACGCTTGCTACAGTTGAAGTCTTCCCACGACGCGAAGTCATATAGGCAACTCAATAGACGATTATCTAAGTCCTTGCGACACGATGCATCTCTTTAATACAAATCGTGTTAAAGAGACCATACAGCAAAACCAAGGCTCGACGCCTTCAAGCTCCTGGAATGGGAAGGACTTGGCATCAACATCAACGGCGAATACATCACTCACCTTCGGTTTGCCGATGACATCGTAGTCATGGCAAAGTCGATGGAGGAACTCAGTATGATGCTCGATGGCCTCGACCGCGTTTCACAACGGGTGGGCCTGAAAATGAACATGGACAAGACGAAAATTTGAGCCCACCCCGGTCTCTGTTGGAAGCTCGGTACTCGAAGTTGTTGACTCATATATCTACCTAGGACAAGTAGTCCAATTAGGTAGATCCAACTTCGAGAAAGAGGTCAACCGCCGAATCCAACTCGTCTGGGCAGCATTCGGGAAACTACGCAATGTGTTTTCGTCCGACATACCTCAGTGCCTCAAGACGAAAGTCTTCACTCAATATGTGTTACCAGTGATGACTTACCGGCACCGAAACGTGGTCTCTCACTATCGCCCTCATCTCAAAGCTCAAAGTCGCTCAACGAGCTATGGAGAGGGCTATGCTCGGGGTTTCTCTACGTGATCGAATCTGAAATGAGGAGATCCGTAGACGAACTATAGTCACCGATATAGCCCATCGGATTAGCAAGTTGAAGCGGCAATGGGCAGGCCATATTGCTCGCAGAGCAGATGGCCGATGGGGTCGAAAAGTGCTGGAGTGGTGACCACGGACTAGTAAGCGCACGCAGCGTAGGACGTCCACCAACAAGGCGACCTTATAAAGGTCGCCGGAAGACGCTGGATGCAGGTCGCCTCCAACAGGTATCTGTGGAGATCCAAGGGGGAGGCCTATGTTCAGCAGTGGACGTTATATGGCTGAGATGATGATAAATGATGAAAACTGATTATTTTATTTTACAATTTAAATATTTTAATAGTAATAATTTTACTTGTGCTACATATGCACATGACTGCATGGTTATTATGATTAAGAAATATTATAACATATAGATATTTAATAGCCTGATTTTGTGATTCCAAGCGTTTGATAGTTAAGAATATAAATTAAAATGCAACTATGTATCTGTTTTATTGAAAACCTGCTCTTCTAACAGATTATAAGCTGCTATTCTAAATAGGGATTTGATTTTCTATCTATCTACCTAATGTCTCAAAGGCACAAGTATACTTAACAAATTCAACCACAAAAAAAATGTACATAATTTGAACTTTGTGTTCAAGAGCATAGAGTTTACATTAGCATTAAAAGTTGACGAGTACTGGGAATATTTGACGAGTATCCGTACAAATCTGACGACTATTGGTACATTTCGCCCTTTTTTTACTTTTGCCTTAATAAGTACATAAACCCATCAAAATGATTAAAAAAACATTAGTTACTTAGAATAACGAATAAATTCTCTATCACGTCATGCAAAAATTTTCATTTTCTATTGAATATTTAACACACAGTAGCGCTTCAAAGTCAGTGATTTCCGAAATCCGACGACTATTGGTACGTTTACCTTATGTAACTTGAATGTTAAACTTAATGGTTGATTAACTGAATGAATAATTTGCTACACGAAATAATTTTAATATTGGAAACAAGTACCTACCCTTGTTAATTGAACACAATAGGTAGTGAAGTAAGTAGGTACGTATGTCGTATATGTTAGACTGTATTGATGCTACACGGTACATGTCACATGAGAACATGTCAGGGCGCGCGACTCCGCCATGCATGAAATGAAGAGCCCGCTTTAACATTTTCACCCGATTGCGTCCGGGAAGCGTGAGTTCGGATAATTTTATTGATTACCTAATGCACACGTCCCACTGAATTCAATAAAAAACTTTATAAAAGGGTTTAATGGATACTAACCCTGGCATTGTTACACCAATTTATGTTATGATCCGTGACAGGATGTGTCTGATATGATAGCTTCTACTTCGTACAGGAAGTAACACCATGAGAAACGTTGACTAATTATGACGTACAAACGCATAGACGTCTCCTTGCTAATTTTCACCATATTTGAAGCTTAAAAAAGTCCATGCGATCGGCAGCAAGGCGCGCAATATGCAAACATTGTATGTAGATGGAAAGGATTGATGTCGGCGCGGCTATGAATAATTATAATTCGTTAGTCGCGAGAATGGGATTTGTGTACTTAAGCGATTAAAGTTATTTGAATACGGCTTTGTAGCAATGCGCGTAAGAGTGGGAGCGCCATACGCAAATACAGATGTTCACACTTAGGGATAGTGCGGATTGTGCATAGGTACACAGCGGTGTAAGCCTTTTAAGCTTAAAATTGAAACTAATGGAATAAAAAGGACATTATACAAAGAGAGGAGAGCTCACAATTCGCGGAGTAAAAATTATGCCTATGGATTGTTCAATTGATAAAAAAAATATAATTTTGGACAACTTTGTTGCCCGAGCCGGCGTGTAGGACGGCACTGCTCCGTGATCGATCACCCGACACGTGCTTGCACATCAGAGCGTTTTTTTGATAAAAAAGCTATTTTGTCCAAAAAACATTCCAAATTCAACAATAGCTTAGATCGCGATAAAAGTGGGCGCATAAAGATAAACAAATATTTGAGCGAGGGCGTAGCGGAGCATGAAACTCACGAACAAAAGCATTATCCGCGGATTAGGATGGGTATTAACGTTATTTGATTACTTAGACACATACACGACGATGAGAATGTTGGAGGAGCCTTTTCTTAACGTTACATAAAAACAGACGATCCTGTTCACTTAAGAGGATTAGGGCGGTAGAGTAGCCTAAACAAGCAAATTCTTTTTTAGATGCTACTGTTCGAAAGACAGAGGCATATTTATATTTAGACGCAACAACATAGCGTTAAAATTCTATGAATAATAACTAAAAAGCCAATTAATGTTGTTCTAAATTCGCGACAAATTCGTAGTACTCGTAGCGCGTCTGCGCGGGGGATGCTTGCTACGCGATACGCCTGCGTGCCTACGTAGCGTAGCCCGCGGCGATCGATACGTCACGTAGTCCCCCGTGTAGCGAGCGTAGTCAGGTGCACTTCTAGAACAATCGCGTTACGTCTACAATTTGTTTCTGATGAGATATAGTTGACATGAGACTATACGAGCTATGCGTAATGGCATATTTCAAAATGTTCATGAACTAGCCAGACATTATAAGCTAGTTTTACATCGAAGACAGTTTATGGCATTTCCAATTACTATCTCTGAACTTTAAGAAAAATATACTCCAAAAATTTGCTATTTCTGTAAAAAATAAAAAAGTCTAAGTATTCCTATATCGATTGAGCGAATCGAATTCTGATTTCACTACAAATCTTTAGATTTTATTTTATAAACCATATTCATTTTGTGTTAATTGAGATGTGTTGAGAGGAAATAAAACTATATGTGCCCATTAAAAACTAAATGAGGGTGATCTGAGTGTAGATAGAGCTTTGTCTCCTTAAATGGCAACGACCGGCGGCGCGTGCCGGCTTTCAATTAACATTTATTAATATGGAAGCTTTCTCATATTCAATTGTTAATGCAGTTTTTATAATAATTTCAAGGGTTTAAATTATAAAATTGCCACGTACTTGACGATCTAATTTATATAAAAACTCTTCAATAATTTTCACATTTTACGAAAACTTTTTACACACACGTTACATACAAATAAAACGAAATGAAAGTAATATTGTCAAAATCGGTAAAATATGGAGCGATAAGGCATTGACATTAATCACTAGACTAGCGTAAAATCAAATTACCGCTCACCAGTCACACACTAAATGAAAGGGTTGCAGCCGCTGCACACTTTGTGGACCCAAACCCTTCGATGTACTCAATCTGTCTCGCTTTATCATGCACATTTAAGGGATGGATAGAAAAGGATAGACAATTTCAATTTTATACGGAGACCTCCAAAGACCGCAAATGAAGAATTGCGCAAATCTAAAATGCAAACAAATTTGGACATGAAATCGGTTGTGTGTAGGCGATAAAATAAGTTATTATTGTGGACAATAACGTTACGACACGGGTTACGCGCGGAAAGCAATAACATTCCGATTTTTAGCTTAGCTTTGACTGTGGGAACGGTTTATTAAATAAATAGGTTAACTATGAGTTACATTGCCTAAGATTAATAACTATGTATCTACATAAATGTATTTGAAATAAACAAATTATCGGAATCACTTCTGATCGCCAAACCAATTAATCTATTCCGAATACCAAAATATCAAAGGAGAAATTAATCTCTTTAAGATTGACGGCCTAATAGCAAAAACTACAAAAGACCCTAAAAATTGTTGGAAAAGGTCTGTTCACGTCAAACTTTAATCCCGCGATTGACTTTTGTAAATGGGGGCTCGGCGTTTAATTAGAGCGAATGGCCGTCCCGAGCGGGCGGACGTGATGGCACAATGCAAAAGTGATTGACACAAATTACCTCTAATCGAGAACATCCAGCCAAATGGCCGGTCCAATCGATAAATTTAAAGCTATTGTCGATACCTTGTGCGCAATTTTACAACAAATATTTTTTTAGATCCGCTGCTATTAGCAAAACTGCTGTTGTTAAGATCGATGGCCACTTTCAAGTAACATAGTTACGTGCAATTTACTAACACGTCCGGGTCTCGTAAAGGGTTGAACAGATTTTGTGCTCAATTTAAAATTAAATTTAATTGTATTTTAATCCCGGCGATAAACGTCAATCAAGTCTCTCTTGCGACTGTGATACATGTATCAAGAGAGCTCAACATCACGCCGCCCCCCATCTATCGCCATTCAAAACGGATTTTGAGCAAGGGTGAAATTAAAATGTCAAAATAGTAGCGACCCGCGCGTTGTATTTGTCTCCGGCTTTATCAGACGCTATTGTGCATTTTCTATTCTCTAAAGCTTGCATGAAAAACGATACCGTTTAAGCTCTTTATTATCTGTAAAACTAACGTTAAAGAACTCTCTACCTGCGACTATATTATAGTCTAGTACAATAAAGTAATAAAACACTACGTATACAATACACTGAGATTCTTGTATCCTTAAGTTGTGAGCGGGTAATAAAATCTTAAACGGCATATTTTATAAACAAACGATGCTGCCGGATACATCAGTGCTCATGGCATCAACACAAGGAATTTATTACATTCCCGCTGTCTCTTTTTAAATGTTCACAACTTTTACATGTTATTTTTAAATACCTAATATCATTGGTCGCGATATTTACTGTATTATTTGATTTGATGACTTACTGCTTTATTTTTTAGCTTGTTGCATTAGATATTTCAGAGAATCTTCTAATATTTTTTTGCTTGTTGCATTAGATATTTCATCTTATTAGTACTCCATATGTACATTTCATAAGCTATGCTTGTTTGAATTTTTTTTTTATGAAAACATTGAACACCCTGACTTAGGTAAGTCTTGTACTTAAAATCGTTACAGGGGCAAAAACCATAATAGATTTTCTAAAGAAGCATCCAATCTTTACTTACTTTTTATCATAATTTCTTAGTATGTACTTCCCGAAGTCAATGAACTGGTCGAATTAATGACTACATAATTGCAAAAAAAAAAATCTGACATGGGAGAATACAGTCAATTGTATTCAATACATTCAATTAAGTTCTATTAAATAAACTTAGGAGGCTTTTTGTAGAAATAAAAAATGCCCATGTGTTAGACAAATATTGAGTAATCCAAAGCAGGTGACTGGTTAGTTAAATATTTTTTTATAATATAAGTAATACGAATATAAGTCCCGGACACGCAAATTTAGGTTTTGATAAAAATTATAATCAGATAATTAAATATGTGAATGCCTCGGAATTATTTTGAGACAAGTTTTCCCCAATCCAAGATAATTGAAACGCTAAATGGATTTACCTAACATCCATAAACTTTGTTAAAAGATAGGAATTATGAAAGGTGCTGCGTGGAGTTTGCTAGCACCTTACCTTCTGAATGTAATTAAGAAGTAATTTCCTCAAAGGGACTTTGAAAAATTGATCACTAGTACACAGTGGCGAGCAGAAACGTACCTAAGCCATTCCTCTAACAAAGAACTGAAACAAACAGCTAAATATCTTTTTTTTTCAATTATTTCTTAAAAAAAATTACATGCATGTATAATCATCGGCACGAATCTTGAGTGCTGACCTTCACCTGAGCAGAAGTAATTTATTGGGGCCCTTTTGTGGTATGAAGTGAGGCGCGGGGGCGGGCTAAAGCGGTGAATGGCCCGCAACGCATCGCGTCATAGCCGTCGCTCGGGATTGGTTCTTTGCTAATAAATCACTTCTGCGCAGATGAAGGTCAGCGCTCAAGATTCGTGCCGATAACTATAGTATGGTGCGTTTGGGCAGCAGCGAAAAAAATATATTAGTCCGAATTCCTAAAACACTTGTGTATTGCGTTCTCTTTGTATTTATTTGTATGGCTGTTGAAAGGCTGAGTGGAGGGCAGCGAGGGCGCAGAGGGCAAATAAATAATTACACGCATTCTGCAGATATTTGCCTCGGGCGTCCGTGGGGCGAGGACGCTGACGATTGTACACCAGGGGCTCCTGTATAACATATCTCGTTATATTAGAGATTATATTAGAATATTTAAAGAATTCCATTTAATAATGCTCTATGAACTTTTTAGGGTAGGTAACCTTATTTTTTCTTTAAAACTTAGCCTTCAGACTATGAAATTTATGCTAAAAATCTATCATCTATTAGCAAAACAAACCGTTTCCATTTATGGGTACTGGGGCCCGATTTTCCTAATTTTACTTAAGCAACATACGATTCACATTCGACTGCGATCCAATCTCGACTCGATTACGATTGAAGCGTATGTGGCATTCCGCTATTTTTTCTTTGAAATAAACGTTTTTATCCTTTTCTGTCATTCAATAATGAACCATTTGGTCTGCAAATGATTTACGATTGCAATATGATTGTAGAGAAAACTACCGTATAGACCAAAATCACCAAAATAGCAGACCAATCGCAAACCAATCGAATGTCATTGGAATACGATTGGTCTTATATTAGTAGCAGAATGCCCGATATGGTTAAAACTGCTATTGCGATCATATTGCGATTCGATTTCTATTCAATTTTGACATTATTAACTTGGGAGAATCGGGCCCCTGGTCTGAAATTAGTACGTGGTATGTTCTCCGACGGATTCGAGAGAAAAGTAACATCACGGGGCTTCTGTAATAATGATCATATCTTACTTGACTAACTAACTACCAACTTATTGGTACAGACTCACGATGATCAAAGGATGTGTTTTAGGACAAAGCCGAGAAATTAAGCAAAGACGGACCAAGAACTCAGCACAACCATGTAAGGTCCTCTGAGAGTTACAAGAAAATAAAATCATTAGTTCAAGTATAGTTCAGAAGTAGAAGTTATTATAGGGCACGCCACCATAGTGGCGGTAAGTCCCCTCTTTGATGAGTGGCTCGGGAGAAGTCCCGTCGCCCTCACGTACCGCATGACGCAAGTCCTCACCGGACACGGTTGTTTCGGGAGGTACCTGCATCGAATCGATCGTGAGAAGGCGCCCGGGTGTCACCACTGTAAGGACAGCCCTGAGGACACGGTGGACCACACAGTCCAGGTGTACCCTGCGTTTGAAGGGCACCGCCGGGTCGTCGTCAAGGCTTTAGGCGGCGGCAACTTCTCGCGTCCAGCCCTGGTTCAGGCCATAGTCCGGGGCGAGAGGGAATGGGATGCCGTAGCCTCTTTCTGTGAAGCAGTCATGCTCGAGGAGGCGGCGGAACGACAGAGAGATCACAGAGAGACACCTCGGGCGCCGAGTGTCGCGAAATGACTTTCGGCTACCGTAGGCGTGGGTCTGTGGGCGGTGAGTTCGGGTGGCTCATCGCTAATGTCTAGATAGACAACAGACCCGTGTCGTCGGCCTCAAAGAGATATCAGCTACCCCAGAGGGGCCCAGCAGGGCCAAGGCCTGCCGGGGTTGCGGGATTATTAGAAAGAGTTACCGCGGCCCTGGTACATAAAAGGCCTACGACGGGACACGACGGTTTTTAGTCAGTAAGAGTCTGACACTCCCTCACCGCTGCTAACCCACAGCGCGAGGGGTCATTTGATGATTTTTGACGTAGTTAATAAAAAAGAGGTAGTATTATTACGGGAATGAAAGACGACTTTACTGCCAGTAGTTCCAGGCAGTAAAGTATTATTAATTTCACAAAGAAAATCATCTTGGACAAAGGACGATGCCTAAAAACGTCCCCACCCTCCACCAACAGATGTGAAACAATTTGGTTAACAAACTTGAAGTTATTTGATTATTAAGGCGATTAACACACGGCACCGCGCACCGCCGCGGTAGGCGGTGAAGCGGATCTCATGTTGCATTGACCTGTATTAAATCCGTTGATGCCTAACACACGTACACCGACTGACCGCGCGTTCGAGCGGTGCTCTTTTGTTCGAGCGCCACCGCCCTCCGCGGCGGTGCGCGGTGCCGTGTGTTATCGCCTAAGAAAATTAAAATGTGGTATATTTCCAAAACCTCATACATTCGGAATATGTCACCATAATAAGAAATGATCTATAGAATGAGGCGCATCCGATGACACCAGGTTCGACTCTGTTGGAGTGTAGTTTAACCTAGAATTATTTATTCATATTGAGTAAATCCGCGAAACTGAAACTGTCATGGACTTTTGTACAACGATGGAAATTAATTTAAAATTTTCTGAGGTATCAAGCAACCTTTGTGAATCTACACATAACGGTACTTTTATTAGAGCGGGGAACGGGGAAA
This sequence comes from Helicoverpa assulta, assembly GCA_963856015.1. Taxonomy (NCBI): domain Eukaryota; kingdom Metazoa; phylum Arthropoda; class Insecta; order Lepidoptera; family Noctuidae; genus Helicoverpa; species Helicoverpa assulta. Next base: position 7,428,720 of record CAWLCW010000008.1, read on the forward strand.
TCTTCAGAATCCTTCTAGATATTTACAGGGTTTTAGTGCCATATTCCTTTTTCTTGCTCGATTAGAACAAAAGACCCAAGATTTTATTTGTTTTAACAATTTTAGGAAACATTGTGGCATCAAATATGTGTTATAATATGGGTTAACATAAAAAAATGTTGCCTGTGCGAAATAAAATAAATAAATCTATAGAAAATAAATTAACTTTTCGTTTGTCATACAATATACATAGTTAGAAAAATGGAAGGGCTCGGCGGAATCAATGCTTTTATGCACCATGACGTATTTTAGTGTGTCAATTAGAGTAGTGTGTACCGACGGCCCAGCGTGAAGTGACGGCGCGCGCGGCGGGCGCAGTAGGGCTCCGCCACCCCCTGCCCTCTGCTCATTGCGTATTCAGACAAATTGATCGTGTTGTTTTCGAACAAAAATCATTTTGCACATGTTTGATCCCGTCGTTTTGTTTCCGCGTGCATATGTTTTCCCTACCATTCCACTTAAAATGTGCGTGTTTTTGTCCTGCTGAGATATTTTCATATTATGTCAAAAATAAAAAAATAAACACGCTCTTTAAGTAACCATCAGTCATTAGGAACGCCATTAAAATATAATATTAATCTGGCTATGCACTGTAATGAAGATCTTTCAAGTTTTCAAGTTTTTGTACTCAATTCTAACAGCCCATATGGTGAAGAAAATTATAAAATGCTCATCATAAATAAGTAGTCTTTGCAATAAGTGTTCTATGTTAACAGTGAACTGCTTTTACTTACCTAACCTGCAAAAATTCTTAACACCATTTCGTGTCAAAGAGTAATTATTTCTTCTGCGAATTTTATTACGGCAATAACAAAAGGTTCGCACAAAAAATGTTATTATAGCTTACATGTATAGACGAAAAAGCAATTATGAATTTGTCCATAGTCGCTACTATTAGTATAGAAGCTACCTGCTGCGCTGCTCTATAATTACACCGTGAGTGACATTTCCAAAGCTTTTGTAAACGATAACGCGGAAGCTGCTACGAAAACTTAAAAAACTAAGTCAGTATTGTTGCATTAATGCATTTGGGAGTAAATATTGAGGAGGCACAAAGCGGGCTCCGACAACCCTTAAATATAGTCCGCGGGGTGCCATTAGAGCGGCTCAAAGAGTTGGGTGTGCCCACGGAACTGCGAGGACCGACTTTGTAAATCTAATTAAAATATCAATATGTTCACTGGAGTCCGCGTTGACAATTTGATTTCACGCCTTATGCCCTCGCTACCCTGCAATGCAACGATATTAAATATTAATACATACATTGTTACTAGACGGCATTGTTTTTTATTTCATTTTAATCCACGATTTCTTTATAAAATGGGTAAGTGAGTAAAGTAAGCTGACAAATACGGTATCTATGCCTATGCGCTACGGGTGAGTGACTATTCCTTGTAAAAATTTACAAAACGGGAATTCTACGAAGAGCATCAATTATCCTACTGACATGATACTTTTAAATACAATAAAGTCAACGACTCCTCCATGAAACTGTCATATATTTCTTTGAGCGGCGTGCAACGCTCCAAACTGTCGACGCGTGAATCGTAATCAATACGAGCTGCCCCGTTTTTTTCTGTCTAAAAGTTCAGGTAGCAATACAAACAACAATAAAAACGTGACATATCAATCGCCCTTTTTTCTGTCAATGTCGCAAATTCGCACAAATCAAACATTGAAGTGTTAAAAATTTCTGATCACAAAGGGCTTTTAAAGTTGGGTGACAGGGAGCGAGCAGGAGCTTTGTCACACGGAATCATTAGTTAGCAAATGTCAAGCCCAAATCCGCTTCTTTTATTGCACAAACAGCCTTACAAGACGTTAAATCAAACAAGTAAGTAAACAACTGACTAGCTAAACCGTGATTTATGTTTCTTTTAATATTTATCTTAAATAGTTTATTTGTATTTCACCTGTTACTGTTTCTTCCTTGTTTCTTCCGAATATTTTAGTTGTAGATCTTAAGTCATATATGTACATTCAATATGGTGTATTTTAATATGTAATTATCATTGAGTTCGAAATAGTTTATCATAAACGGACCGTAAGAAACAACTGTTACAAAGCACGGCTGGCGCAATATTTCATCGCGTCGTTTCGGCAAAAACGTAACCCTTTTTTTGTTTTCTATTACAATTGTCACCCTTTCACTGCCATTTCAATTAAATAATGTCTGGTCATTTGGACCGGGCGGGAGTTCTGCGCAGGACTGGCAGAGTTGCGCAGTGTCGTGTTCGCGCCTCCCTTAACCCTCGGCGCAAAGTGCGCGTCATCCTGCAAGCACATTAATCACTCCTATTATTAAACTTGTTATTGTGTTCATTTGAAGATAACGTTTTATAAACGGTGCCGTCCGTTCATAACAAAATAAGCTTTATGTAATAACGTGTAAGTGAATTCTTTCGTAAAAAAACCGTTGATTAATGATATTTTACGCTCTAATCGATAACAACAAATCCGATTAAGGTTGTGGAATATTTTTTTTATTTATGACAAATAATAAAAACGTTATGTTTGTACTTATATATGAAAACCTGTTTTTAATTTCCCAGAATGTTTTTAGCCATGCGGTAAAATCCGTAAAATCGCATGACTAGAGAAGTCTCATGTCCTTATGTTGCCGAGCGACTGATTCTGATTACTGTACGGTCTGTGGTACGACTAGCTACTGCTACAACACAGGTTGTGTGTCTGCGTTGCGCCGAAATAGTCAGTCACGATGAGGTATTTCCGATCGTTGCTTGACGTAACCGAGTGCTATGCCGAGGCCTGGCGGAGGCTTGGCGCGCCGTCTATTTCTTAGAACCACGTAAAGTCCAGCGTACCGCCCGCGCGCCGGTTTCTCAAGAGTTTTCCTTATTTACTTAAGTTATTTAAAGAATACAAGTTTGTATACTCTAATGAGTATTTGTTATAATAGTGTTATCACAATTATACTTCAGATTGGAAATTCACGCTGCTTGCCATATAAAATTTTATACTGCATCAGCCTTACTCACAGTTGTTTTTTAGATTCGACAAGAAAAGCGATATGGAGAAAATACCTTATACCTATTACTAGGCAGAAAGTTTAAATCAAATAGTGATAGATATACTTTTTGACCTGAAAAGTTTTAGTAGCAGTAGTAGGCTTATATGGCAGTAGGCAATACACGTGATTATAAGCAACGTTAGGTTACGCTGTTCTCCACTTTCTACCTACTTATCTTGCTTACAAAAGATCACGAATAGCTACCATATATTCAGGATTTTAAAAAATAATTACATGAAGTATTAGAGTCATTTAGAACATCATTAGTTGATCGAAATTGTGCCATCAGAAAATAACATTTGGAAATATGTGCATAACCTGGGGCCCGATTCTCCTAATTTTACTTAAGCGACGTTCGATCGACGTTCGACTCGATTCGACTGAGATCCAATCCCGACTCGATTACGATTGAAGCGTATGTGGCATTCCGCTATTTTTTCTTTGAAATAAACGTTTTTATCCTTTTCTATCATTCAATAATGAATCATTTTGTCTGCAAATGATTTACGATTGCAAAATGATTGTACAGCAAACTACCGTATAGACAAAAATCACCAAAATAGCAGACCAATCGCACACCAATCAAATGTCAGTCGAATACGATTGGTCTTTTATTAGTAGCAGAATGCCCGATATGGTTAAAACTGCTATTGCGATCATATTGCGATTCGATTTCTATTCGATTTTGACTTTATTAACTTAGGAGAATCGGGCCCCTGATCTGGCCTTTGGAATCATAAACATAACTTTCAAGCTTACACACTGTATGTGAGTCAGTGTTGGTAGTAAGCGAACCCAACCGGAACATAACCAGTTGTGCTAAGCCTTGTCCAATTATGTTAATAGCTCAATAGTACTGGGATTTTACGATAATTATTCAATACACACACAAGATATTGACCGCGGAGTAGGGGATTTTTGACGGCGACCGATCATTGACACGTTCATGTTATTTTGATCATCGATTTTTATGGCACATAAATGGCAAATAAAATCTATTTATATTGTTTTCCACTATATTTTCCTTCCCGTTGTTTTTTATAAGATGGGCTAACATTATATGGTGTAACAAAAACTGGCCTTTTTTTCATAAAATTAAGGCTTTCGTAGTCCACCATTAATTATTAAGTAATCATTATTTGTAGATATACAGTGCTTGACTTATCTTAAAACATATCGTGCTGGAAATACCCATTAGCACCTATCCAGACAATTTCTATTTCAAGATTCAATCCGGTAGTTATGACCTAGTTCGTAGGTATAATATGAATAGATAGATAAAATTATCATGTGAACAGTTATGTAGATATAGATATAGCTGGTATTCCCCCGGTGCAGGTATTTCCGGAGCCCGAGAGTTCGAATACCCAGTTAGCACTTACGAGTTGTTATACAATCACGCGCTGTAGATTGTAACAGTTTTATAATTTGTAATGTGAAGATACATTAACGCAGTTAGACTTCCATATTCAAAGTGTTAAGCATAGTAGATGTGGGATGGTAGTTTGGTCTTCATAATATGACTATGTACATAGTCATATTATGAAGATATTATGAAAAGATACCGTTAGATTTTCTTTTGATCATATTATTTAAATGCTATGTTAAAAGAAATGCTATGGCCTATACCCAAATTATTTCATAATCCCTTATTGTACAATCGAAGTACGTAATTAAAATTCAGGCTTATTCGTTTTTTATTGTTCAATCATTTTAGGAGTCACGCATGATAAGGCTTGCTTTACGAGATCATTGACATACAATACCTCATGTCAATGGCACAATGTTACCTACTTATGGACAAGGACACGCCATGCAGGGAATTCCAAAACACGAATAAGGTATGTATGTAATAGTATGTACGCAGGTATGTACCGCGTGCTCGGTGGCCACACAACTGTTGGTCGACGTGGTGAACGTATTCACTTTCACGACATTTAATCAAATATCAAACACCTTTTTCCTTAAAGCAAAACTTAATTATCCCTCGGCACTGCTTGCGCCGATAAAGCCTTTATTCTTAGATAATTTTCGTTAGCGTAAACGTAATGTTGGCTTCATTTATTAATAAATTTAACGCTATTTTTAAGTTTTAATTTTAATATCGTAAGCGATGAATGATGATTGTGAGAAAAGAGTCAAATAACCCGTAAAAATATGCAAAAATTTCACATTAACAATATACAAAAAATAAAATTAAAATATAGGCCTCTCTCATTATGAATTTTAAGAAAAAGAGAATATGATAAACGAACAGACTATTAGTCACATTTCACTATGCAATAGTAGCACATAATGTATTCATCTCAATGCGGATCATAAAACAAGTTATCGGTATAGGTCATTGGATATTAGATTTTGAGTCACATTTCTAGCTACTGCCTACTTGTTTGATGTAATATAAGTATTAGTATTTAGACAAAAAATCCAAGGAACTCCCTGAGGTCGTCACGTCATATCGAACAATCGATGACGGCAAGATGTCGACGTAAACGGAACTACGAGAACCGGTTGTGCCATCTAATCGTACTAGACATTAGTATTCAACTCGACCGAGCTATGACTCACACCTACATGCACACCATCACACTTACCTACATGGAAAAACGTAACATTATCGATTAAGTACCTTAAGGTACATTATATTTATTTTCCCTAAAAGCGTTGAATAACAATTTAAGGAAAACATTTTAAAAATAACAACGAAACAAAAACAAAATAAAAGTGAAAGTTTGTTCAATAGTAACATTTGTGCATTCAACGCTGTTACGCGTTGGCACTGTTGGCAGGTATCCAGAAAGAAAACAATTGCTAAAAGGTACCGTTGCACCCTCATTATAAAATAATAATAGTTGAAAGTTACACGCCCATAAAACAATAGTCGGCATAAAAGCGGAGCCGGTCGGAGTCGTCCGGCCCCGTCAGTAACTATGTCTGCAGTTTACACGTTTACAGTTCTAAATTTAACAAAGGCTAATTTTGTTGCATTTTATTACTTTGAAATAGGATCAGGACCCATTAGGGCACTTTTTGCCACGCCTTTTATTAGGGTGTCGTCCGAAGGCCGCGCGGCGAAAGACAAAGCATTGACCGGAATTGCTCGCATAAACAACGTCTGACGGCTTCTTTGCCGGTTTACGACCGTCCACGGGCGTTGGTTTGCAGTGGCCCGCTTTAATGGAACATCATTTCGGAATTTGCACATGTATGCCTCGTAAAGTTAATGCGTTAAATACTAAATCAGAAGGATGTGTGTATAAGATTTAATTAGATTATTTTGAAATGTTATTATGACATGGTATAGATAGGTACTACCTACAGTTCTCAGAAATAATACATTACTTTCAATATTTTTAAGCACTAGCTTTTGCCCGCGGTTTCACCCGCGTCCCGTAGCCAGATGGTGACAAAAATCCTTAAACCTTTTCCCGGGTCTAAGTTACCTCCCCTCTAATTTTCAGCCAAATCGGTCAAGCCGTTTACATGTTATGTCGTGACAACGGAAAGCGGGTTTCATTTTTATATATATAAGATTATGATTTCTGTTAGAATAGAAAAAAATACACAAAAAAAAACTTTTGAACATTATAGCAATCAGACTTACGGTATTTAGAAGCCAGAAAGTCTGACATCCAGTCCCACACGGATGTCCAGGTAATTCGAAGAAATCAGACGAGCAGTCGCTACTGGTACTCAGCTGTACTCCATATCCAGTAAGGCTGGAAACTGACCCCAACATAGTTGGGAAAAGTCTAGGCGGATGATAATACTATGGATGGTTAATAATTTCAGTGACAATTTTCTTCAAACTACGAGAGCAAAACACGCAACAATATGTTCCAAAACAAAATTAGTAAAGAAATTAAGGAACAAAAACGTTTTGGGAAGGGTGGCAGTAAAATAAAAGATTGTAACAAATGACTCAACTGCCCGAACGCGCCTCACATTAAAATACATGTTAATGGGAACACGTTGTAACCCTTTTCTTTATTGTGTACTTTTTGTTTTATTCAGGGGTCAATGCGTGCTTTTTGCTCTACAACTATGAAAAGGTTTATGAATCAATTAATTAAATGTCTCCACGGTCATTGTCACTGTGTAAATATGTAAATTAGTCAGCAAGTAACAATGCTGTGATTTATTGGCCATGGTCATAAAAAGCTTGTACCAGTATCTGAGGTGAGAAATACGGAACAGTTGTTCACTTCAACAATTCATGTTCACATAAACAAAACAGGATTACAACAGGCCAGGCTGTGGATGAATACCGCATGAAGTTATTTAATGAGAATTCCAGAGGTATAAAAATGCGAAAGTTAAAACTTACAAATCTTCTTTTTCAGAAGAAGAAACAACGACTTTTAGATTGTAAGTATGTATTTATAATCAGCCTTATATTTCTAGCGATCAAGTTTCGATTCTTGATAGATAACAGACAGATGTCAGTGTCAGCATTAAGATTTTTACGTATTTTGTAAATTATAAAAACAGAACGTTCTTTCTACGCTGGACAAAGCAGCATATTTGTACAAAGCAAAACATTAAATCGAATCCACTTATCTAAAAGGATGTGGTTTACGTCGCTTTATCACGTTAACAACACGATAGAAGCGTACTAGGTTATTATGGCAATACTAACTGTATGGAGCAAGCCGAGCAGTTCATGAAGGAACGAAAATTCGGCAAGTAGGTATGACTTGCGTAACATTTCACTTTTAATATTTTAGATGTGATTTATAGATGAACTCGGGTAGCAATCAAAGAAAGTTTCTTTATTAAATTCCAAAAAAAATTATAAGTAGGTGTGTTTTTGAACATGAAAAATTTTTAAGGAATAAGAAACGTGAACATAGCATGGAGATTTGATTGGTTCTTTGAGACATGGGACATTTTTTGCTGATTATCTTCGGGTTATGAATAAATTAGTAATTTGATCAGAACGACAGGCTTGGCTATTAATTTTTATAAGTGATTCACGTTGGAAGCCATGCAATTTTTTTTATTTTCGAGAAATATTTTGTATGAAGATTTTAATTTGATTTAATTTTCAATTTCAGTGAAAGTTACGGCAGTTCCGAAGCTGACATTTTTATCAAGCTAAAGGGCCATAGACACATTTGTGGGAACACCGTATCACTTATTGAACTAAAAAGCGCCCAAAAATTCGTCCCCATCGGACCGACCAGAAGCGTGCCCAAGAGGCTGGCGGCATTACCACATTGCCGAAGCCTTTGCGTTTCGGCCACGAGAAGCGTCAACCAGCCGCCTATAGAGCTTTAAATAGGATGTGGGCATTCGGACCCCACGACCCGAGGGTTTCAACCCCAAACGGTTCGAAAATATACTTAGTTATATAAGGAAACTATATTTTCGCCGCTTGACGTTCTCTGAATCCATTTCACGACCGCAGCAACACAGCACACAGAAACTGCAAGGCGGAATTCCGCAATATTATCTACAATAAGAAACAACTTCAAAAACAACTTGGTTTTAAATGGTCTAAACTACATTTTGTCTGGATACGGGAAGAAATTCCCAAGGGATGCTCATGAAACCGCGAGAAACAGTTCGTTACCAATAATTTTGAAAGATCTTTGGCTACCGCAACGTAATATTCCTGTATTGGTGTCCCATATTTTATTTTTCTGTTTTTTGTTATTTTGCCACTGACTGTTTAGTATTTTTGGGTAAACCAACTACCCAAAAGCTAAATCTCAATTCACAATTTCAGTTTAGTTAACATTGTGTTATCTGCTTCTACCTCGACGATGTTAAAACTGGTGGGCGTGAGAATAATTTTGTGGGAACTACGTTATCAACAACATATTTTTATAGTATTTATAAACATTTCATTTTATACAGTTAGGGCAATCTAGTTGAATCCTATATTAGAGCAATTTGTAACAAATAAGGAGGTGATTGTCAAATCATCTTTTTACTTGTTACTCAAAAAGGTATTTGAAGTGACTTGGAAAGTTCTTTGAATAATAGGAAACGGTATGCTTCCAAAGTCATAATCTGATTTATAATCTGAACGCGGCAACTATCGAGTGAGCAAATACCTAGGTACTTGAAAATTGAGGAAAATTTTACAACAAAACAGTGAAGGTTTAGAGATCATCTGAGGACGGAGACAACAGAGAGTCGAAATAACTCCTGCAAGGTACGTTATATCGACGAGGACTTTAGACTAAGTCGAGGTTTTGTTGCCACCGCTAGCTCGGACAAACAACATGAAGTACAGCTATAGGTACTCTAGACACCTTTCTGTTTTGGATAAGTGATTTGTTAGGATGAGAACTTTACGCTTTGATGATATTATTTCAGTACATAAACCTATGCCGATTTTAGACCAAGACACTGAAGAAAATAAAAATCAACTTTGCATCGCCAAAAGACGGTATCTTGAGGTTTTAATTATGTACAATATTTTGCGAAATAAATATTGGGAAGGATTGGTAATAGAATACTCGTAGTACATCCCTCGCTCACCTCTTCTTTGCATGAAATTTCTGAAATGGTGTCATAACTCTTACCATAGACACGCCGCCTTCGTATAGGTTTGCAGTCAGGAGGTAGGTACTCATTTATCATTGAAATAATATTTAAGTATATTTTGTTACAAATTGTACATCAAACTGATAATTTAGTTTAATAAGAACATTAACAATGTTGGCTAATATTGAGTCTTATCTTGAATGCAAATCTATTTTATTTTAAACATGATGTAGGCACTTACCTACCGTTTTGTAATTGATTTGGCCGTAATTCATTCGTCCTGAAGAAAGTTTCAAACATTCTCTAGAAATAGAAAAGGGCCTGAAACAGAACCCTGGGGAACGCCCATTACACCCCGAAAATATTGTACAGACTATGATAAAAATATTGCTGATACCGATAAAAATCTCATAATGAATTTTAGTGACACGTGGGAGGGTTGTTACGAGTTTCGTCAAAGCTTTGCAATACAGCTTGCATAGAGATCAAACGTCGACGCGCCCGCCACGTGGCCATTCGTGCACAATAAAGAGATACGTGACGAATTCTAATATTTCTGGTACGTTTATTGGAACAATTTATAGATCAGTGTGGTCTTTGATGTTGAGCACGAAGTAACATCTCATTACTAGATCGGTACATCTCATTCGTTGAAGTTGCAGTACAATTAATTAAATAAATGGATAAGATGTATGGAGCGAGTCTTCAATACCGTCTAAATAAAGTTAAACCACCTTCTACTGAACTTAATTTACACTATTTTTTTTTGTTTTATTCATACAAGAATTCGTAGTTTTAGTTGATGTACCTATCTTAGTTACAGTTTTCGTCATCTAGCTCATGTTCCTAATGTTCTATGATACAAATCTCTAGCGCGATAACAAAAACAGTTCTAACACAAAAAGTAGCAACAATTCCAACACTTAACGATTATTATAGAGCACCGTACTTGGACGCTTTCAACAGCACTCGATACATTTCACAAGGCGCGCCGCCCTTTGTTACCAAACAGACACATTAAACGGTTCGCCTGTCTGTGATCATTGAGACGTATCACTTCTGTCCAAATCTATAGATTTATATCTACTAATTGACACTATATTTGTCCAATCCACAGCTTCATGGGTATAGTAAGATTTTGCATTAACAGCATTATCTGTTAAGTGCGGTGCTTTAGTTTGGGCGACTGAGTTTTTTTTTCACTTTTTAAGTCTTGTGCAACTACGTTTTTGTTTATTACCTATACTCTGGCTTCGTCCTCTGGATTAGTAAATAATACTTGTAGCACCGCTTAGCGTTGCCATTCACGCGCATATTAGGTATATGGATGCATTTTCTATTTTTGGCAGTTTAAAGAGTGCACCATACTTTATGTAAGATTAAGCAGAAAAAGTTATAAGTGCAATTAATGCATTCAAGTTAGAAACCAGATTCTTCCTTATCATTGTTGTTATGTCATGTTGCATATTTCAGTGAGCACAATTTTTTTCTACACTTAGGTACACTAAACCACATTTTTAGGACCAATGTGAAGCGTAATGAAATTATACAAAAAAAATCTTATGTATACCTACCCGCTACTTCTATGAACTCAAAGCAGTAAATGTTAGAGATTTGAACTGCCAAACACTATAAAAGTTTTGGTGAATGTTAATAATAATTAGTAAGGTACCTACTTACGAGCCCCTTTTATTGAAATGTGTGCCATGATGAAATACAATTAGGCAACTGGGCGTCCAATAAATGCAGCTTACTTTCGAGGCATACAAAAATATCACGTTTCACAGTCTATCGCATCCTGAGATCCTACTCCCCTTTTATAAAAATCTATATAACGTACATTTATCTCGTTACAAAGGAACAAAGGATCTGATACAAATACATAAAACACTCCAAACGTCGAAAGAGGATAATGCCCATCATTATAAATTCATGTGTTTTGTCGTTTACAGTATTTATTTTGTACAATTTCGAGGGGGAAAACCCTCTTTTCGCTTGAAAGCTCCCGAAAGCCCGTAGAGAAGGCGTCGGGCGGTGCCGCTTGTCCCCGTCATTGGCCCACTGCTCCCCACCAGCCAGAGACTCCGCCCTAGTGGAAATTCTCCCTGAACCTTTGAGCGAGGAGCGTGCATTCAGTAAGCGTATGTCGCAGTGGCAGGTAGTCGTGTCGCACGAGCTCGACCATAGCGCAATAACACCCATTTGAATCATCGGTGTCGCTGACTCAGTGCTGTTGTGTTGAAACTTACGTGTGATGGTGAACAATATTTTAGTGCGATTCTAATATTCGTGTAATGCACGCCATGAGTGATCCCGCTGCTTTGGCAGGCATGTTGCCTTTCGATTCTATTGGACTGTACGAACAGCCGAAACCACGCTTTATCTTTAAAATGCCGCGGGTAGTTCCAGACCAAAAAGCGAAATTCGAATCTGACGATCTCTTCAAAAGACTGAGCAGAGAAAGTGAGGTATGTATTGTATAATTAAGCCTACTTACGTTAATTTAAAATTAATTAAAAATGGAATTGAATAAGAATGCAATTATTAGGTATTGTTAATCGAAACAATTTTAATCGCTCGTGAGCAGGAAAATTACTAAAATAATTAAGTCATCCGTTTGGAAACAAAGCATAATTGTTTCAACTGTATTGTTTTCCTTCAACTTTTTATTTTATGAATTATTTTACCATTGGTAAAATATATACAACAAAGGGGTTCATAATATAATTCATTAAGTAGGTGCATATATGTGAAAGTACGGCCTGATACATCGTTATGTTTCTAAACCACTTCATGTTATTTCCACCTGACAGGTGAGGTACACTGGGTATCGCGACAGGCCCCCAGAGGAGCGCCAGATGCGGTTCCAGAGCGGGTGCCGCGAAGGTCACACGGAGATCGCGTTCACCGCCACCGGCACCAACCTACAGCTGGTGTTCGACCACTCGCCCTACAACAACCGAGGTTGCGACTTCCAGAAAGAAAGCGGCAAGGTAATTAAATGTTTTGTTGTTTTGTTTCACTTGCAAATCAATTGTTATCGAAACATAACTGAAAAGTTACGGGTGTGGTTCTAGTAAACAACTTATTATTTAGCCCTTATATTGTAACGTTAGCTCTGCAGCTAAAAAACACATAGGTAACAAGTTATTATAAAACGATCAAAGGAAAAATGCAATCTAACGAGTATATAAAAATGTTTCTAAAGTTAACACTAAATAACTTTCCGTTCCGAAGTTGAAGCTATTTGACTCCTTGCTCATTTGTTCGTAAGATCTTGCTATCTAGGTATGCACCTAATACTCCTTGTAGACATAACAATAGTCAGAAAAAATATAAACAAAACATTGTGCTTGTGTGAGGACTCTTGAACTGTAGGTATACCTTAATTTATCATATTTCAAATCATCGCATAGAAGACAGTCGTGGTTTTTTCCGTGGTTTTTCCATAGTTTGTGATTTGTAACGCGTAGGCGACACGACGCACTACTTACGTAGTGAAAGGATCTTTGACATAAGCGAAGGAAAGCTTGAAAACCATAGGCTTGCTACAACTACACATACACAGGCAATTCTTAATGAGTACAATATAATTAAAACATGCAATTAATATACCTAACTTAAGTATTGTAATAAAGGTACTTTTCGTACTTAAGCAATGTGTAGTGGCCGTCTGAACTTGTTTTGGATTGGAAAGCAATAAAGGAAAATAATTAAGAATATGGTATAAATATTAACCGCCTACAACAGTTAATTAACTCAACAAATAGTTGCATTTGCCTTTTACTTTGTTGTTAATACAATTAAGGAAGATTTAATACAACCCGACGCTAAAAATTCTTCATAATGTATCTAAAATGAAAAACATCTGAAAATTCAGATAGGTATTGTTGAAAAATCACATTATTCATAATATCTTTATATATAACTGGACGTAGCCCACAGATTTCACACAAATTCGAAAGAATACCTACTGAGTCTATCGAGTTAAACTCTCCCTCTAATACCTATCTCTCTTATTTCTATTCACTTTTTGGAGAATGATTATTTGTAAATTATCACTTATAATACCACAAGAGCTTCAAAATTATCGGGTATTTTCCGATAGGTTCGTTGCAAACAAATGAAGGAGTCAAGTTTTTCAGGTTAAAAAATAACGAGCGCGAAGCGCGAGTGATTTTTCCTGAAAAACTTGACGACTTTATTTGTTTGCAGGGAACCTTGAGGGAAATGCCAGATAATTATGAAGCTCGTGTGGTATTCGGGAGATTATTTTTCCGTCCCAAATGTCGGCCACAACCTGTCAGTTTGACGTAGCAACGACCAGAGAAAATATTCAAAAAATTTTCAGTATAATACCATGTAGGTTGTACCACGTGACGTCGAATGGTGCAATTCTATTGGTCGATATTTGGGTCGGAAAAATAATCAATGAAAATAACCTTAAGCCTTATATCGCATTTGATTCGCTTTTACGAGTTCATAAGGTTCTAGTGCCTCATCATAAGCGCTTTCGGAAACAAGCAGGGAAATATCATTTACCTATTGTTTAATTACTATCCAGGAAAGTATCTACATATAATAATTAATTAGCTACAACTCAACATGCTTTTTGTACCTAATACTTCTTAATAATTCAGTTTAGATAATCAATATGTTCTCACATTCATTTATAATAAAAAACAATCAGGAAACATTTGCCAAACAGAACATAGAGAACACAACGGTTAACTGCATGAATCACGATTATTACGTCGAATGCTTGCTAATGTATCATTGGGTACTTAATACTTGATAGCCTCATTCGTCAGCCGTCGTCATCAGCGTACTAAACTTCCGGCCTATTTTCATAATCAAAATGAAGACATTAATAACTTGGAGCCGCTAATGATAAAATATAAAGGCGTAACACCGCATATAACGCGTTGGTCACGCTCTGCTGTACCTTAATACACTCTCTGAGTGAATGACATCTTTCTACAAAGAATAATTCTGGTTTGTGTAATGTTCATGCTGATGGACATGACGACGAATTCATTAACGAGCTTACTTGTAATGTTATAATTACTGATTGCATTCCAAGACGCGTTTTGACCACTAGAGATTACTAATCAATAACTAAATGAATTTTTAGATGAAATGTGAATTTGAAATCTTTGTGATATTATTTTGTTTTCATGCAAATATGTTAACTTGATAAATGTAATTTGCAACAACGATTTACTAAGGAATCGATTTAGTCTTTTTCAAAATTCACTCTTAGTATAGTTATCGGCACGAATCTTGAGCTCTGACCTACATCTGCGCAGAAGTGATTTATTAGCAAAGAACCAATCCCGAGTGACGGCTATGACGCGATGCACTGCGGGCCAATCACCGCCTTAGCCCGCTCCCGCGCCTCACTTCATACCACAAAAGGGCCCCAATAAATTACTTCTGCGCAGATTTAGGTCAGAGCTCAAGATTCGTGCCGATAACTATATCATACTAATTTTGAAAAAGATTTATTTTGATTTCTCTTACGGGGTTTTAACCAGACACTTATGCGCACGATTTCTTCTTAATTGCATTTCTGTCTATGTATTTTAAGCCTCACTGCGTTACTTGGCTAAAATCGGATCCTTACATGGAATGCGCAAGCCAAACCAATCCAAACATAAATCACTGGAGCCAACACATAGTCTCCGTTTTTCATCACCCTTGTGTCCAGTCATATGTACAAAATATCGATACTTCTTATATTATAAGAGTTACCCATTTGGTGCTAGTCTTTATTGAATTTAGCCCCCTCCTCACCCTGGATCCCGCCTGCTGTGCTGTTGTATGAATACTTATATTTATTTACACTCGGTTCATTTAACAAAGCCCTTGAGTGTGCACGAGCCCTCGTCCTGTAACGATGTTTTATTATAGGATGCTTCAAACTACTCGTACATTTCGGATTTGATTTAATAAATCGATGCTTCGATCGATGATTTAATGAATATATAACTTATTGATGATTGATTCTTCACAGCTTTTTTTTTTCACTTTTTGCACCGAAACCTTTCTGACTAAAACGATCTTCATATGTACTTTGTGTACAATAGGTACAGGATACTCGCCACTTTTCTATTTTTAACCGACTTCCCAAAAAGGAGGAGGTTCTCAATTCGGCCGGTATGTTTTTTTTTTTTTCTATGTATGTACATCGATTACGCCGAGGTTTATTGACCGATTTACGTGATTCTTTTTTTGTTCGACGCGGAATAGCTGCCAGTTGGTCCCATAGTCATCAGGTCAGGGATCTGATGATGGAAACCCTGAGAAATCGAGGGCAACTTTCGAAAGTTGTAAGCATACATAGAGTTAAACCTTGACACTCATATGTGTGTCTGATAGCACTATTCAACAGTGAAGGTTTGGAGCTGACCTGATGATGGAGACCAAAGAAGGTCGAGGGAACTCGACAACTGAGTCTGTAAACTACCTCGTGTTTGGGCTTATATTATTCGTATTGACGAGACCTTTGCAACAGTGAAGGTTTGGAGCTGACCTGATGATGGAGACCAGAGAAGGTCGAGGGAGCTCGACAACTGAAAATGAAAACTACTTCGTGTTTGGGCTTATATTCTTCGTATCAATGAGAACTTTCCAATTATGTGGATAGTGACCTTATTCGTTTCACTGAAAAGCTGAAAATAAAAAACTTTTTTACAAAAAAAAAATAACCGACTTCCCAAAACACTAAAAAGCAAGAAAAAAACTAATTTTAGGTGCATCGGCCTAGAAGTCGGTGGCAAAATTAACTCAGGGACATCCGTTAGACACCGACTTCTAAGCCGATGCACCTAAAATTAGTTTTTTTCTTGCTTTTTAGTGTTTTGGGAAGTCGGTTATTTTTTTTTTGTAAAAAAGTTTTTTGTGCTGTGCTGTTGTATGAATACTTATATTTATTTACACTCGGTTCATTTAACAAAGCCCTTGAGTGTGCACGAGCCCTCGTCCTGTAACGATGTTTTATTATAGGATGTTTCAAACTACTCGTACATTTCGGATTTGATTTAATAAATCGATGCTTCGATCGATGATTTAATGAATATATAACTTATTGATGATTGATTCTTCACAGCTTTTTTTTTTCACTTTTTGCACCGAAACCTTTCTGACTAAAACGATCTTCATATGTACTTTGTGTACAATAGGTACAGGATACTCGCCACTTTTCTATTTTAGTGATTCAATTCCTAAGGAGCTTGATATATAACAGAATTTCACGCGAAGAAGTCGGGGGCAGAATTAGTACCTAGGTACATGATACATAGGTTTACTTTACATTTAAAACTAGCTTCTGCCAGCGGTTTCACCCGCATCCCGTGGGAACTACTTCCTCGATAAATGGGCTATCTAACATTGAAAGAAATTTTCAAATCGGACCAGTAGTTCCTGAGATTAGCGCGTTCAAACAAACAAACAAACAAACTCTTCAGCTTTATAATATTAGTATAGATATGAAAGTAGCTGAAGCCCATACTGAGATCATTAGTCTCCAAATCACCCAAGAGCTATAATTTGTCGTCACAGCCTCCCCTTCGACTAACAATGCACTTGACAGTGGGGAGACTCCATAAAAAAATAATGGTTTCAAGTTTGGTCCCCCGGGAAAGGGAGAAAAGCTTTTTCCCTGAAATCAATAGTGGAAAAGCGTCGCGATTGGTGGGCGTCCCGACGCCGCGCCCGCCCAACTAACATGGCCGCCGTGCTACGTCACCATGTTCCCTTTTCATTATCCTGGCTAATCTGCAGTACGAATCAGTTCTATAATATAGGCCTGCTCCCAAATAATGGGATCAACATTGAGAAAAATGATTTCTGTAGGAAACAGGGAAATGCTGAAGATCGTACGATTCATCCGCATTAGCTTCGGCAAAAGCACAGGTTTTTTTTTAGATAAATGTGTTTTACCGGTGTACCCAATCCCAGGCAGTTATGCAAATAGGCTTTATCTCGAATCAATTCTTATAAATCTAAAAACATGATGATACCTATATAGGTATAGATTTAAATAACAATGAATAAATAAATAAATAATTTATTTATTTGATTGAATTAGATTAAATAAATAAGAAAGTTATAGCACTGATTGACCCGCAGCATATAGATACTCTTAAAAGTTGAAACCTATGCAGGTAATTTTGGAAAAAAAATGCATTATTGTGCGTGCACAACAGATAATGTTAATTATAAACATACGGCAGGCGATGGTTTTCAATATAAATGTTTAAAAGAAGCCAAAGAGAACTCGTTATTAGTTAAATTGCATCCTGGTCGAATGTGTGGCACAATTAAAGGTTTGTTGGAAGCGGATGCGGCAGCCGGAACAAAGACAGCACGCGATCTGCTCGACACACGTCTGCCTTATGTCGCTTGTCCTTCTGCTTGTGTTGTTACCAACACTCACTACTTACTTAAAATGGTTTTTAAATATAAACACAATTCCTTTCCACGCCCAATACACAATAATTGCCACCAAAACATATTTAAACCCACTTAGTAAGATATCGCTCATCCAAAAAAGCCTTTAGTCCAAAAATGGACCCACTACCTGTACACTTTTTTTAAGGACCACTTCCGAGCCATATGTGACTGACAATTTCAACTTTGCCACCAACAGTGTAGATGTTTTTGTCTTTCTTTTTTGTACAACATTTTAAAAGCAGCTATTTGTCATCAGGCCCACATCGTATCCCGATTTATAATGAACGGCGTGTGCGTGAGGTGGCGCGGCTGGATAGATTTGGAGCGGCTCGACGGCGTCGGGTGTCTGGAGCTGGACGAGGAACGAGCGGCGATTGAGGATGCGGCGTTGCGCGATCAGATTGAACGATACAACCAGAGGCTGCGGGACTTTGAGGACAAGCAGCGCGCGTACCGCGAGCACGGCGAGGAGCTGCGCGCGCACTCGCACGTGCACCAGCGCTGCCACCAGCCGCGCCAGGCGCCGCACGCCGCGCACCCATCGCACCCGCATCCGCCGCACCCCGTGCACATCAAGCCGCACTCGCAGGGCGCACTTATCTCATAAATACTCAAACCATACCAACATCTTGGAAATGACCTGCAGACGAAACTAAGGTCTCAATGGTCTTATATCCAATTTTCATATTACAATCATGATAGAATTAGCCAGATCAGATCTTATTTTCACCTGGAGAGATACTTTGTGAAAAATCTTCAATCATGGTCACCAACCTCCCCTTTAGGTACATAAGAATAAATCTTACCGCAATTTGTAAAAATGAAAAGAACGAAAGTAAGAAAGCAATTGCAGATCGATAAAGAAATATTGTATTATTTATATGCTCAATTTTCATAATTATGATTTGATATATCTACTGTTTTGGGTAAAAACAAGTACCTAAAGTAGTTTAACGGATACTTTGTTAAACAGTACAGAGCCACTACCAATAAGGGACGACAATTCGACTGACCTACGAATGTTTGACCATGATTGACATGATTGATTTTCGATTTGATATTAACATCACAATAACGTGTAACTTCAGATAACATGCAATGGCTTTTATCAAGCAAGCATTTATTAGTAGTATTAACTCGTCATGATCAAACATTGACGAAATCTGCAATGTTAGTTAGTAATTAACTAGTTTTAAGTAAATGTAGATTAAAGAAGAAACCCTGGAAAATATATCTTAAAAATTCCGAGCTTCATCAATATCCCTTGCAGTCTTAAAGTTATAGGATCTGGCATAACTTGGGGAGTCTGAAGATTTTATATACGTAGTAGCATTTTATGGAACTGCGTATTACCATGACCTGGGTACACAGGGCACCAGAAGAATACAGGAGGGTTTTAGAATAATAAAGAAGAAAATAGTCTACTGCGTAGCTACTTATCAACAATCTTCTGACTTGCCAAGTATTTCAGACGTAGTACTTATACGAGTAACTGTAACCTCTTTTATAATGGTAGATCTATTGTGAATTGAAATTGCAAGATGACGATAATATTATGTATGACGGTGAACTTACCTGATTTCATGTATTGTAAAGGAAATATGGAAACAGTCATCTACATATTCGTAAGATTCATTAATTAACAGTCAATTCAGTTTCAGTCAATGTTGCAAATAGTCAACAATAGTTACTTCAACTTTTACTTACTTATCATACATTTTTATTCACCAATCTATTAACAAAGTTTTTTGTTTCATAATATTTAATTAAGTACTTACGTAATTTCGTCATTACAAACCTGCACATTACTAAGTTAACTGTTGTATGCAGTTGTAGTCAATAGTATAAAGCATACCTAAGATCAAGTGTACCTACGCCTAGAATAGCACTAAAGTTCAGAATAATATGTACTCATATAAACACTGTTGGGAAATTATATTTTTTTCTCATTATTTTTAATTAGCTATTATTAATGAAAGTTCTCGTTCAGTTTGTGGTACATGTTATTTATTTTTAAGTTGATTTTATATGTAATTAAATATATTGTGATAATAAATGTAAATAAAACTTTACTGAATTTTAAATGCATTTAGTTTTATTGTATCCTGTACATGTACAGGTATGTACTACATACATTGCAGCTAATGGTAAGTACTCCATGTACATGCATATTTCATATCACTAAAATGTTTACATTATAACGTAGGTAGGTACGGTTAGCGTCAAAAGTAGCTGAACAAATAAAACTTCAATAGTATAATACGTTAACAACGTTAAGGGTCATCATTTCTTAATTACAAAAACACCAATTACTCAACATCCTATATTTCAAAAAAATTTGAGGAGTACCCTGGTAAGTTAACAGTGTTTAGCAGTTTCGAAAATTAAGATTTATTCAGTAACATATGAATACGAAACGGACTGAACCTACATTAGATTTTGATGGGCAGCGAAATAGTATGAAGAGAATGGGTTCAGTAAGTAAGTATAAATATAAAGTGTGAAGGCGTTATTTTTTATAGCCCAAGAGCCAGCGAACGCCAGACCTATGTTATCCAAACTAATATTATAAATGCGAAAGTAACTCTGTCTGTCTGTCTGTCTGTCTGTCTGTCTTTCTGTCTGTCTGTCTGTCTGTCTTTTCTTCACGCCTAAACTACTGAACCGATTTGTGTGAAATTTGGTACAGACATAGTTTGAAACTTGAGAAAGGACATAGGATAGTTTTTATTACAAAAAATAAAAATAAAAAATAAAATTTATTACGGACATACAGTGTCATCTATTGGTCAAATGCCGAAATGCTGTTCCTATGCTCCGTAGATAGATGGCGTTAATCGCGCAATGGTGTCATTACACATGTTCGGTTCATGTTATTGTTTTAATTCATCGGAAAATCCATCAGAAAAATGTAAATAAACAGTAAAAAGGTGTAAAAAAATTAATATTAATATAATAAAAGTTTTACTACAAAGAAAATGCTCTAACGGAGTATAGATAATTCTATTAGTACTACGCGCAATTGTGTCGATCGTTACACGAGTTCGGTTCATGTTGTTTTAATTCATCGGAAAAAAGTAAATAAATAGTAAAAAGGTATGAAAAAAATAATAACAATATAATACTACTTTTAGTACAAAGAAAATGCCCGAACGGAGTATAGATAAATAATCCGAGTTGTCACTATGCTCGATAGATGGCGTTGGGATCGAAATAGATCGCGCTATGGTTTCGTTACACGCATTTGGTTGGGTATCGGCCGAGCGCTTCGGTACCGTCGTGGAAAAATTGTATTGTCGGTTGTATGGTCGTTTATGTGGATTGGTCCTGTTTCGTAAATTCTAATTTGGTTCCGTTGTATTTGTCGATTTGGTACAGACATAGTTTGGAACTCGAGAAAGGACATAGGATAGTTTTTTTCCCAAAAATCCTGCGGGAGCGGGAACGTCTCAAAAATCCCGCGAGATCGGGAACTATGTGGGTAAAACCAAAAATCTGCCGGGAGTCACTATTCCACGCGAACGAAGTCGCGGGCAAAAGCTAGTTTTATATAAAGGCAAGGCTGAAAGTTTGTATGTGCATCTGCCATTGGGTATGTACGATAGACTACTACGAGGTTTGACCAACAGAGCTTTTGGAAAATAAAATAAAAAATACTAACCTAACTCAATATTTTCACCTTCAATTTTCAAATAAACAGGTAATTGAAAACGGGCTTGAGGCGTTTCCCAAACCATGCCATGATCTTGAGCATAGAAGTATAAAAAAAGCTTTAATCTTATCCTTCCGCGTTAGCTTCTTTACATAATATCCTGCGTCCAAACCGTCTGACCCATCAATAGATGAAATGATTGAAATTGATGATACAATTTTAACAACAAGTTACAGTCGTATTGATATCACTCTTGTACGTGTTGCCAGTTGTGAACACAGTGAAGATATCGTTAACGTTTAATTATAATGCGAGGGTGGGCGATCCCTCGAAAAATACACGCTAGTGAAATTTAAGATAATTAGCCGTCAGTGGCATGTTTGGAACAAATAGCCGTCGCTGTCATGGTGCCCGAGCCGCGTCGCCGCGCGTGGTGCAGCGGAGCACGCGCACCGCACCTGCGCGAGCGCCCGCTACCCGACCCCGCCCTTGCTCATTATACGCAATTTACCCGACTAAGGAAATGTTCATAAAATATTCATGCTCGTTAAACACAACACACATTGAATGCTCATTTTAAAAGTTGTTATTAAATAACAGTGTTTTCCTTCTAATGTGTAATAATTATCTAAATGCGCATATCCGTTTCCTCGATTTATTAAAGTTTGTCACACCCATAATATCCATTAGTGCCAGTGGCTAAATATATAACAAGAAATCAGTGTAATAAGCTGAAATATCAATCATCCATTCAAATAGTCAATTTTATTTGTCTTTCAGTTTCAGCTCTTCTACGAAACGCCTAGGCTGATTATTATTAGGCTGATTGACACGAATTCTATTTGCAGATTTTATAAGGAGTATCGAAAGGCACAGTTAGTTGGAAACCAAAAATAACAAAAACATCAAAACGTGCAGTTAAAAAGTAAACAGAAAATGCATACTTACACAAAAATATGTTAAAGATTTTTGATAAAAATATTTGTGTACTATCGGACCGGCACTACCTAATCGGGATACAAATCACGATCACCAAAATTATACGCGGAACTGAGCATTATCCGGACGATACTATTGATATTATCGTAGGGTTTTATTGTGACACACGGCACCTTGACCGTCAAAATTGAGCAGGTACCTTCTTTATTGGACAACGTCTCCAAATTCAGCGATCGATGTTACAAAAAAATGGCATTTTACAAAGCATCGGAGAACGCTATCCAGAGGCGGCTTACAATGAACCCGTGATTTATCGGAGCATTCTTTTTGCGCAAAAAGCTCAGGTCAGTGTCGGAGCGAAGCACCAAAAGGGCATTTCGTGTAATCCTCGCGCAAACCGTGGGAACGCGACGACTCACCGGCTTATGTAGCTATTTGATTATGATACTACTTCTTTCATATCGATATCGAACATTCATCAGGTTACCAATAAAACATGCGGACAAATAGTCAACTTTGTTTTAAGGTAGGAATACAATTGTTCGACAACTACGACGACTACCGCTATGTTCCCTATATCATCCGATTGTTTCATTATTATCTAATCAGGAAATAGGTCTTTCGTTTTCTTAATTTGATTTTAAAATTGTATTAAGTATAGGTAAGGCAATTTAACTAGGCTTCCTTCCTAACTTTATATACCTAACTTGGTTTGTTTAATTTGTTAACTTAGTAAAATCAGTTCACATCCTAATTTTATCATATAACTAGTTTAACTTGCATTGTATACTTACCTAATTTTCTGAGGGTCGTCACGTAAAATATTGTAAACACTTTTTTTTTTAAAGAGTGTTATGAAGTTTCTTGCCGGTTCTTCTCCATAAGACCCACTCTTTGGAACCGCGCAACTAGCTTGACTTTGACTTTACAGTAAAAAAATTGTTGTCAGTTGGTAAGTAATTAGGACACAGGGGAATACATTTTTAACAATCTAAGTAACACTTTAGAATTCTTGTTTATACTACATACTTACCCATAAAAAACGAGATAACTTTGAAAGTTGATTGAATGTGATACCCATATTTTAAGTGACACATATAAGGCTTCCCTAAGACACGTGAGTCGAGCAGTCTCGTCTCACACTTGAGTGACGCGAGTGCACACTTAACTCGTATGTGTCAGGCTTCCCGTTCCTACACTTAACTTGTAAATATCTACTTCTCTACGTAAACCTCTACAAAGCTAAAAGAAACATATTCTTTCTCTACGGAGGTACCTACTTTACAACGCACGTTAGTCCTAAAACAATTAGATATCATGCCTAGGGCCCGATTCTCCTAAGTTAATAATGTCAAAATCGAATAGAAATCGAATCGCAATATGATCGCAGTTTTAACCATATCGGGCATTCTGCTACTAATATAAGACCAATCGTATTCCAACGACATTCGATTGGTTTGCGATTGGTCTGCTATTTTGGTGATTTTGGTCTATACGGTAGTTTGATCTACATTCATTTTGCAATCGTAAATCATTTGCAGACAAAATGATTCATTATTGAATGACAGAAAAGAATAAAAACGTTTATTTCAAAGAAAAAATTGCGGAATGCCACATACGCTTCAATCGTAATTGAGTCGGGATTGGATCTCAGTCGAACGTGAATCGTATGTCGCTTAAGTAAAATTAGGAGAATCGGGCCCCTGCCTTGTGCTTTATGAAACTTTATTAATCTTGCTTCTAGGGAGTTTAGGTAGATCGATATACTTAAATCAAGTAGCGAAAATATAAATGGGAAAGTTATTTCATTAAGGCATATTTACAAGAACAAAATAAAAGCCCAATTAAGAAAAACTGCTGTTTATCACAAATCAAAGCCTAAAACATTCGAAGATAAAACGCTTTAATTGGACTTTTGTTTATAGTTTTAGCGTTTGATTCCCTTAGCAAGCTCGGATAAAAAGTAAGTAGGTTTCAATAAAATTCCAGCTCCATAATAAAAAACATATGTCACTGAAATTGGCCCAAAGTATTTTATTTCATTATCATTCGTTAAATTTAAATCAGTGCAAACACAGGAACGAACCTACAAAGTTTGTATCGTGTGTTGTGAGATGAAGACATTATTTACGTAACTCGACATTTTAATCATGTGAAGTTGTAAAACGTATTAAAGCTGTTTATTTATACAACGTTCCTAAATGACGGGGCTGCAGAGCAGATACATCAAATGTTAGAGTTTTATAGCTGACGAGCCGCCATCGCGCCAGTGGCCAGCGGCACTTTGATACCGAGTACCTACAGCCATTTCACCCATATGTTTCCTCGAATTAACGTCTGTTTTCTACGAAGAAAACGGCTGTCATAAAACTCGTTATAGATTTAACGTTCAGGCACCTACATTAAACAATAAACATATTAACTGCTGGTTTATTATAAAAATGAAACTAGATTTATCTTGCGATATCTCTTGCTTGTCACAATATAATCAATATCTACAAATTATTATTTTTTTTGTCGCAAAGGTAAAATATATAATTTCTTGTAGAATAATTGATACGTAAACTAAGTCCAAAACATAAAGTTTCTTAGCACGTCGCGATTTAAAGATATATATATCCCCTTCAAGTACTAAAAAGGAGATATATATTTTACCTTTGTGACAAAAATGCTGTAGACCAGATTTAGAATATCTCAATAAAATTATTTTAATTTTGGTTTTTTAATGTCTGGTTCAACTTCACTATTGTCAAACAAAAATCGATTGAACCCAATTAAAGCAGGTATTTCAATAGAGCGCGTGGATAGTAAAATGTAATCCTGCGCCACGTGCAGGATAATCTCGGCTAATAGAGGGCGAGCGGCGCTGATCCCTCGATGATCAGGTGCTCATCCTCCCGGGGTGGTGCGCGCCGCTCTTACACCAGTCAAACGTTATTGATTAGCGACACCATCCGCATTTACCTATAATCAAGTGATCTATCCTTGATAATGCGTGATTCAAATGCGTAGATGTAAGTATACCTACCGACATATCTAATAAAGAAGCAGCCAGAATGGAGTCGCTTCAATATATTTATATTGTTTGACTATTTCTTATTCGTATCTTCAATTGAATTGTATGTAGGTATCGCATTCGCATGCGTATTATTATAATCGTCTGCCAGCCAGGATTCGAGCTCCAGGCCTACCGATCAGTGTGCATTGCAGTAAACTTTCATTCAAACAAATTATACTGGAACAGTGCCTATCCGTCTTTAATTTACGAGTACCGATGTGTGCAGCAACTAAATTAACGAACTGTAAAAACTTAAAAACAACGCTTTTTGACACTAGATGTCTCTTTTGGCCATAAAAATCCAATTGGAAATTATGACTATCTGAGACATCTAGTGTCGAATAGTTTAAAGTATGTCTTACTTTTGAATTTAGCATAATATGAAAGCATTGAAATAACATTTAATAAAAATTTAATCTAAAATGGAATCTTATGAGAGTTTCTGACTTCTTAATTCTTACAAAGAACTTTAGTAAGAATTTTACGGTTATCAGCAATTTAGAGCGGCAAACTACGGTTTTTATTGCTTAAAAATTGACGTTGACATTTATTGTTGCTTGACACTAAAAGTTTTAAGATAAATATTTTTGTGGAATGTGGAAATAGCGTACAATAAGGAAAAGTTGTTTGTTTTATTATGAATGACGAGATGAAGAATAATGTTAAAGAAACTAGAGAGTTATACTCCATAATTCACCAAGAATATGTGATTATGGCAGAATAGTAAGTACAATGTCATGCTAGCTGTGCTAATTTAAAAAGTAATTAAGTTTTCTATCACAGCTTAAGTTCACATCACAATACCGAATGATTAACTAGAATTTATTCCCTTTTCAGTCGTATGTTACAAACAGAAAACCTGCAAGGAATATATGTAATTCCATCATATGAGAACTCATTTTGTAAGTATAGCACAATAGAAATTAAACTTGACTTATATAAAAATAACACTCATGAATATCAGTACCTTCCCTAATAATCATTTCATAATCGTTTCCAGTGTGGTTTGGTGTTATTTTTGTGAGAGCTGGCTTGTATGAAGGAGGTGTTTTTAGATTTACAATAACTTTGCCGGACAAGTTTCCAGACGAAGAAGTTCCTGTAAGTTTTACTAGAAAATCTTACCCAATAATTACTGTGCCTCATAATTAAATAGATTAATAGTAAGAAATTCTGATTCCCAGGTTGTGACATTTACGTCAAACATATACCACCCAGCTATTGATGCTCAAACTGGTGTTTTATACTTGGGAGAGGTTTTTCCACAATGGGACAGGAAATATAACCACATTTGGCAAATACTGAAGTATGTGTATTCAATATTTCACAACTTGAATGTAAAAGCACCTGCAAATGTAGAGGCTTCAGTTGCGTAAGTATGACACATTGTGTAATTATTTTAACGTAATCACATTACTCAATTGAAAAATGTAATATGAATTTTTTTTCAGATACAAAAGCAATAAAAAGACTTTCATGGAGAAAGTAAGAGAATGTGTGGTTTTAAGTATAGACCATGTATATGACGACCCACCAACAGAGGATAAGCATTACATAACTTTTAAGCCATATGACCCAGATGTTCATGATACTGTCAAAAATTTAATGCTTAAGACTCCCCCGCCGAATGAAGGTGCTAATCAAGGTATTTCTTGGGTACAACCAGGGTCATTTCAAGCTTTTTCTAAAGAAGAAACAACATAATTATTTTATAATCAGAATATATTTTAACATACTATCTAAATAATTATAAGGGTATGTACACAATCACAAAAGTTCATTTTAATTCGCCATAAATTATATCCTGTGATAATGATGATACATATATTGTTCACTAATTTATTGTTAAAACCATCAAATAAATAATGTTGTTCATAATGTGGTAGATTTATTTAATGACCTAAAAACCTTACACAAGCATTTCGTGTTTCAATTAGTCTGATTCAGACCTTATAGATAATTTATGTTTTGTTACTTGTTCCTGAAACCAATCCTGATCTAGCTCATATGTGTTGTTTTGCCATGTAAAGTGTGTTGGTGCATTTGTTTCATTATTATTGAACTGAAAATACTTACTAAATTCTATTGCTAACTTTGACTTCACTAATCCTACACCACCATACTTTTCGTCCGTGGGGTGGTAAACTCTGCCTGTACTCGGTAGCATATAAATTTTATCAGGCTGAAATTTTGATTTCATTAGGTCACCTGCATAACCATAACATAAAAAATCTGTATCATCAATATTAACAACGTGAGTATAAACTATAGGGACATCATCACAGCGTATAAAATTCCTCTCTCGTCCACATAAAGAGATGAAAGGAAAGTCTTCTTGATATCTTCCAGTGTTATTGAGTCGAATTCTCTTGAAAAAGAACTGTAAGAACTTCTTTTCCTTGAAGCATGATGTGAAGTTTTTCATTTTAGAATCATCTAAAAACAACTAAATAGAAAAAAGTAAGTGAGCATGATTAGGTATACATAGTTTTAAACATTTCGCAATACTTATTAATTATTGCAATTAGTACAGTAGACCGCACATCGGTGGTAACTGTCATGTACCTTAACTCAATAGTAATAAGTACGATTTTCCAATAAAACTGTTACCACTGACCTGAAGTTGACTGTACCTATTCATCAAATGTTATATTATCTTAGTTACCTAAAACTAGTTATTTATATTAAAGTTAAGAATAGGAGGGTAGTTATATTTATGTTGGTAAAATGGATTTTAGTTGCTTACCATCCCTTGATGATCAATAAAATAAAAATATTCTCTTATTTTTGGTTCTGGTTCTTGGCCTTGAATGTAATGAAGATGTCGCACTTTGCAATATTTTGTTGATAATATTTTGGAAAAAGTTCGCAAGCTACATGTTAAGACCATTTTTAAATATATTTCACCATTAAGTGTTAAGATATTACATTAAGAATCATAGAGCAGTTTGTTTTGATCATTTCATAACCTAATGATAGATAAGTTTATCGCCGTCTCCCCTCTCTCCCCTTGTAATTCAAAGTCTATCTTTGCTCTCAAAGTCTATAAACTCCAGCCTGACAACTTGCCAACGAACATTGACATATATTCTAGCGATAGACAAGAACATCCATACAAATAATTTACCCGCATATGTCGTCTGTTGACATCTCGTTGACGTATTGTGACATGTAGTCATCCTCATTGATGTTAATTGCAGAAGTGACATAATATTTTCGCTCGTATTTTGCCTACATTTTTCATTACTCAAAAAGTTTATATCTAAGTGAATTCAAAATCATGTAATATATCAAAAAGTTTATTTATATCTAAGTGAATGCAAAATCATGTAATATATTAAAACCAGGGACTTATTTTTAGGGTTTTTTAATATTAATTACTATGTTTTTTTTCTTAAGATTACTTAAGATTTTCTTATCGCGAATTTAAATGCGCTGATATATGTTGTAGTGTTTTTACAGTAGCGAAATACATACGAGGTCATATTATTTTTTCTTGAAAGTAAGAACATACCATGACAAAGTGAAGTCTGTTTTCATTGATATTTTACCTACTGCCAGTTTTATGGCACATCTGTTTCTGCACGATTTTCTTAATCCATAATTTAAGATGGCGGGCGGGAACAAATTAATGCATATTTGTAAAATTGAATTATAAATGAAAAGTATGATATACAAGCGTTGTAATAGCATGAACAGCGTGTAATTTTACTAACTTGACTCTCGAATAGTTTATATGTGTAAGTTTATACCTTGATATGTATTTTCTATTTTATAATTGTCGTTTCATAGACATCCATCTGACGCAGGTGTCAAAATCGCTCTGATTTGCCATTTTGGGCAATGCATAGTCTGCAGTGCATTTCAGTGTGGTAAGCTTTTTGTTCGGAACGTTCTATCTAGTACGTAGTACATATAGATCGATGCCAACGAAAATCAAGGTATGTCAAAGATTATTATGGTCGATACATTGTTGATTGTTGTTGACAGTGCCTCGGCAAGGTATTCGAGAAAGTTAATTGCAGCAGCATATGGAACTCCGAAACACTCTCTTCTCTTCAATCTGAAAACGTAAATAAAAAAAGCATTGAATTAAGATTAAACATGGTAAATTGAAGATAGGATATAAACCACTATTGGTCATACGCAGTTTTATATTAAAGATTTACCGTTTTTTTTCTAAAATTACATTAAAATAACCGTAAACATAAACATTACGTATTTTGAAATAAACAAATTGGGTCCTCTCTACTCTTAGCATAAAATGACAGAGGATGACAGTGACAGAAAATTGCTTCTGCTGTCTATCTGTTGCTGATCATTTTATTGTGTGACAGATGTGAAGAATAGAAAGAAAACTGTGAGAAAGATCCAACCATACACAAATAAATAAGGACTTTAAACAAATATGTAAATTATAACAGTGAAATATTTAGATATATCATGAAAATTTGATGTCAATATTATTTTAAGTTTAAAGCGAATATCTTCTTCGACAAGGTTACATTTTCCGTACATGGAATTCACATGAATCAAAATTACGATGGAGAGCGTACGACGATCATGGAAACTGCGTATGTTTATTTAATGAGGCACTTTACCATAGCAAAGATCGTCATACTGAAATTTTATAAATGTTGTGTGAATTATCTTTGCAGAGGAATTTGTTGCTCACAAAGCAAATGTCAACTGTCTGGCTATGGGCCACAAGTCCAATCAGGTGCTGGCGACTGGTGGCGATGACAAAAAAGTTAATTTGTGGGCTATTGGAAGACAGAGTTGCCTTATGGTTGGTCAAATTGCTAATGGTTTACATGATATTTTATAATAAAATTCTTAGGTACCTACATATTTTCTAAATATTTCAGAGTTTAAGTGGACATACAACTCCTGTAGAATGTGTGTGTTTCGGTCATTCCGAAGACTTAGTTTGTGCAGGATCACAAACAGGTGCCTTAAAAATATGGGATTTGGAAGCAGCTAAATTGTTAAGAACATTCACTGGACACAAGGGAGCTATCAAATGTATGGACTTTCATCCGTATGGTGATTACTTGACAACTGGCTCATGTGACAGTAATGTTAAGCTATGGGATACAAGAAAGAGAGGATGTATTGTTACTTACTCTAGCCACCGCCTCGCAGTCAACAGCCTTCAGTTTAGTCCTGATGGACAATGGATTGCATCTGCTTGTGAAGATGGTATGTTTAAATGAAAACATTTTCTCATAAGAATGATAGAAAAATTAGATTTGTATTACTCAATTAATTACTTAACTTACAGGCTTAGTCAAAGTGTGGGATGTGCGTGTTGGGAAAGTACTTCAAGAGTTTATGGAGCACACATCAGCAGTGACTTGTGTTAAATTTCATCCTCATGAGTTTCTACTAGCCAGCTGTGGAACTGATAGAACTGTTAATTTCTGGGACATGGAGAAGTTCCAGTTAGTATCCAAGTTTGAAAAAGACAACACATCTATTAGGTATGATTACTGCAACTTGCATTGCATTTGCTTAGTTTGTTACAGCTGAATGTAGCTTAATGTGTTATTTCCATTGTTCAGACACATGGTGTTTAGTGATGATGGTGCAACATTGCTTGGTTGTGCTAACGATGGGTTGCATGTCGTTGGATGGGAACCAGCCCGAGTGTTTGACACTGTTCATGGACATTGGGGTCAGATTAATGATATCACTGTTGCACAAACACAATTAGTAAGTGAACTGCCATTCATCCTACATTCAATTCAATTTAATTTTAAGAAAATTGATTACATGATGTTCTTTTACTATTACAGATAGCTGGATCATTCCATTCAACTTATGTTGTTCTATCAGTTGTTGATCTCAATAAAGTGCATCCTTTTGGTGGGCCACCTCCTGTATCTCCTCCAGTTGTAAGAGATCTTTCACCTTTCCAAAAGGGCCATTCAGTACGCAAAAGCTTTTCAAAGGAAAAACCACCAAAAGAAGGTTAGAATTTTCATAGTAGTATTTATTTCCATTTATGTTCTAAACTAATCCAACCCTTTATAATCTGTCACAGTCATGCATAGACCAACTCTTCTTGATGAAAAGACTGCTGAAGAATCTACTTCAGGGACTGAAGCAGATGAGGATTCAGGTGCTGTTATACCCAATTTTAATGACTACACTGAGATATTCCGACCTTCTAGAGCATGTGAGTAGATAACATAGACCCACAACCCATCCACACAAATGTCATATGCATATAAAAATTATCATTAAAATTTGCTCACATCAATTTATATATTTTTCTAGTAACACGCACACCTCCACCAGCCACCAGTTTGTCATCAGAAGATTATTCAATAACAGGTGAAATTCATTATTAGATAGAAATTGTTAAATACAAACACAAGATAACACTTCGCACGCATTTCAAACATTTACTGGATAGACAGCTTATAATTACTTACTTTGACTATCTGTAAAGTACCTAATTGATTAGTTTTCCTACAAAATGATGCATACCTTATTTCAATCTTCTATCACGGGCAATGATGACTTTATCGGGTAATGATAATGATGAACTAAATCACAACAAATAATAATATGTCTGTATGTTAGCACCCGAGATGACAGAGAAGGCGGTGTCGACGCCCGCGGTGAACACTACGTTGCGCGACCTGATGCTGGACGAGCCGGTGCCGCTCGCGCGGCCGCTGCCGCAGCCCTCGCCGCCGCAGCGACAGCGCTCCGACCACTACTCGCGCATACCCACTTCCACTAAAGAACATTACAATCTTCTAGAAAAGAAACCCGAAAGTTTTACCAGTAAGATTTCCCGGTTTCATTGATCCACTAAATCAGTTTTAACAATTAACCCTTCTAAATAATTCCTGAGCTGCAACTAACAACTTCTAACATTTTTTTTTATTTTGGGGACAGCGACATAAGAACAAAGCTAGGAGAGCTTTGTTCTTATGTCCCTCAAAAAGGATGTAGGCACATTCATCAAATTTATAATACATTATTTGTGGCAGTAAATAAGGGAATATATAAGACGAGTAAATTGGGTGATTATAGGAGTACATTAGGAATTACATAGGGGTAGTAAATAAGAAATTACGTAATGGTACACAAAAAGATAAGCGTGACGTCACAAGTATATTAGGGCTGTGGGCATGCCAAAAGTATCCATTTCGGTAGATCCGCCACTGAGTATAAAGGTCATGGCAAATTATACCGGCACCGCAACAGCACCGCTCCACACCAGCATTTAACTTGTCTTTCAATTTAGAGCATTAAATCGTGTATAGTTTAATATATTTCATAATGTCAATATGAAAAAGTCAACGGCGGGCAGTCAGCGCGCTTGCCGCGGACCTTATGCGTACAGCGCGCCGACGGCATGCTCATTACGCGCCGACTCCGAATCGGCAGCGAAGCAATCAATGTTCAATCATAACTGTCTTAAAATAATATTGAGTTTGCGGTGACAGCAAGCTTACACGTCGCGGCCGGCGCGCGGACGGTGAGCTTGCACCTTACGTACAACGCGTAGTTAGCGCGCTGGCAGCTAGCCGTTGTCTAAATTCGACGCGACGCCGTGCTGTAGCTGTGCTGTTGCGGTGCCGGTATAATGTGCCATGACCCTTACGCTTGTTTACCAATATTGGGTGAATAGATGACAGGTTCTGAAAGCAACATTTTTTGAGAAAAATAATTTTCATTTAACTCTACCTTATTGCATTTCATAATGTTTAATGAAGGTGTAATTTACATAAAGTTAAACAATGCTATTTGCTTAATCAGGGGTGACGGACAACACAAAAGAAAATAATGCATTCACATCAGCGCAATCATTAAGAGACTATACCGCCACTCCGCTCACGGCAAACTCGCTTAATCGACACAATTCATACAAAGAAACAAAGTCTACCACAGATTTGTGTAAGTTTAGAAAATATTTGTTTTTGTAAATATTGGTTTTGATGAGAATTTTTGTAGGTTTTTGAAAGTAATGCTTACTATTACTTTTGCAGCTAGCACCAACCTCCGACCAAGTAATAGTGAGATTTCATTGGGGCCACCAACCTTAGGGCCTAGATCTCTATCATTTACGAGAGCTCCTAGTGAAACTCCAAGGTATGAAGTTAATGATTACTTATATAGGTATTGCTGATTATTTTATTAAATATGCTCAATGCTCATAAAACTTGACATATATTTGCAGAAGACGAGTAGAGACTGCTACTAGAGAAAACGTGGTAGTTTCTCGCAGTGTTGAGACGCCAGAGGCCGAGCCTGAGCCGGAGTTCGTACCTTACACCACAGACAGACCTGTGGGTCTTGATCTCGATGAGTTTTTACCCGTAAGTATGAAATTATCCATGGTGTGTTTTTGTTTAACTATCACCAAACAATTATTTAGAAAAACTTAGCGAATTCGAAGATTTTCAGGTTACCAGATACAAAACACTACTGAAATCGCTGACGTCAGTCGGGCAGTTTGGTTAAACTATGTGATGTCATATAGTTCTCGTAAAACGTTAGGTCGCAGAGTAGAGGCATAAGGCATGTATTGTGTTACAGCGCGGCCTCGCGGGCGGCATGGCGCGGCGCGGCGCGCGCGGCGGCGGCGCCGAGCCCAGCGAGCAGGAGGTGCTGGGCGTCATGATGCGCGGACACGACTCCATGATGGCCGTGCTCACTGCCCGCCAGCGCGCCTTACAGGTATACCACAGTCTAACATTTTTTAAATAAGCCTATTTTCAAGGAACTATAATTAAAGTGTACAGTATAGTGTCAGTTCAGTGGTCTTGGAGCTTTTATGAGGCATAAACATACAAAATAAACATCTCTATAATATTAGTAGAAATTGTATTTTTATTCTTACAAATTCTCTATCTTTCAGATATTTCATTCCGTCCGAGTCAATAAAAGTCTGAGATCTGCATTAGAGTCTGTTATAGCTCTTGAAGATACTTCAGTCATACTTGACATACTCAATGTTATGGCACATAGACCGTAAGTACTATTATCATGAAGAGGTCAAGATGTCCATTTTCAGTATGCTAATAGAATTTCCCCCCTTTTGTGCTTGCCTCCTATAAGTAGTATGTTTTGTTGCAGGTCATTGTGGAATTTAGATATATGCCTTTTAATGCTGCCCAAGATATATGAATTGTTGCAAAGCAAATATGAATCGTAAGTATACTTAGTATTGATCAATGTTTTTACCAATTGCAATTAAGAATAATATATTGAATTCTCTTTTTTTCTTAAATTGTAGATATATGCAATGTGGATGTAATGCCTTGAGACTAATAGTACGTAACTTCTCATCTGTGGTGAGAGCAAATGTGAGTGCCCCAGTGCGGACACTGGGTGTCGACATTCCTCGTGAGGAGCGGTATGCTAAATGTATGCAGATACATCGGCTACTGCTTGATGTGCGTGCATTTTTGCTCAAACGACAAACACTCCAAGGTCGACTCGGAGCTGCCTTCAGAGATCTCCATAACCTTATGCAGCAAGGTCTTGACTGACATGTGAACCACATGCTGAATACCATGTCAGGATGAGTGATAAAAGAACTGACAAAATAATTAACTTCCCATCCTAAGTATTAATTAATTAATATTTTTATAAATCTAACAATTATGAAATTTTCTCACTGTTGAC
The DNA here is from genome assembly GCA_963856015.1 of Helicoverpa assulta. Lineage (NCBI taxonomy): Eukaryota > Metazoa > Arthropoda > Insecta > Lepidoptera > Noctuidae > Helicoverpa > Helicoverpa assulta. Next base: position 7,464,045 of record CAWLCW010000008.1, read on the forward strand.
TTAAACTGACTTAGAACTTACTGTTTCAAAAACATGCATACAGCCACTTATATATTTATTAACAATAAAAGATTATAATTAGAAAGATGTTTGTTTATTTTACATACATAGTCTCATACATAGTCGTAGCCTTACAGTCATGTTTTACATATTTTCACAGTACAATATTTTTCGTATACAACAAGGGTCAGAATGTAGCTAAGGGAGTGCAAATGATTCAGCACATCCATTGCCTCAATATGGCAATACTTGTGTAAACCATCATGCAATTTCAGATAGCCAGCTCATGTTCTGTAAAACAATAGATAGCATAACATTATTAAAAACAATGTAAGATATTATTATAGATAGGCAGTCTTTTAGCTAAAAAGCATCTGACAACCTTTGGATAGAATTTAACTTTAGATTTTTAGATTGGTTACGGGCAGTTTATTGTGTACACAAATGGAAATATACAACAAATAGTAAATACATTGAGGTACAATAAACATTTTATTTTCTAATACCTATTGGTCTACAGATTTTCGTCACTCTGTATGTGTTTTTCTTTCCGTCTTTTATTCTTAGTTACTTCAGTAACTGGACTATTGCTTGGTCTTTTCATCTTATTAAACTTTTCCATTTTCTTAGCAAGAATATCATCCGAAACATCTTTCACCATTTCACCACTGGTATCTTCAGTATTGGCTCCATTTTCTAGCTCCATAAGCCTTTCAATCTCTGGGTTCATACCCTTAAATGATAGCCTGCCTTCAAGCATTGTTTCACAAAATATGAAGCTTGACTCTGATATAAAGTTACCAGATGCACTCCGCATTTCATTTGTAATTATATTAGAATATAAACTATCAAGGTCTTGTGTATTTTCTATTTCTTTTTCTATCCTTTCTTTTGTTTTCTTCATGAACTTCATATCCAAAACCGATTTGGGTAATTGTATTTTTTTGCTTTTTCCTGCCATGGTTATTCCAACCAATGTCAGCACGTGAAAAACTTATTTTTACAAGAGCTAAGCCGACGGTGAAATAAATTTAACCTGTTCACCACAGTTTGCATAGATATACTCGTGGGTCCATCAGAAGAATATCAACCTTTCGAATGCCATTTCATTAACTCTTCGGAATTTGCAGTGAAATGCAGTGTACAAAGTATTCGTATTTATATTTAATTATCAAGCATGTGCGAGATTATCTTATCCTGCGACATTCGACAATGTTCTTTCAGTTCTTTGACAGAAATTTAGAACCAAATCTGTCATGTCTGTGCATTACGTCAGTGTCAATTTCATTCTTTACCCACAGGGCAGGCTAAAGTTTCGCGACCATACCGCCTAATCTTTCGTAGTTATTAATTGTGTTAAAATAAATATCACTGGATGGCATTAATAGGACGGCAAATGTTATTGTATGTTTAGGGCAGGGGTTGCATAGCCACACTCTACCTGCCATTATAGACAGACTCTACCTGCTAAGTTATTCGCCGTCGCTGCGGAGTAGTGTGATCAGTGTGGAGGGACTTAATAACACTAGTTTACAAAAAAATATTTTTTTTTTGTTCATGAAATGAAACCTATATTATTTAAGTAGGCTATAGGCGGTTACTAAAAAAATATTTTTTTATTTTTCGTAGCACGTCACAATTCGGAGATATCGATGACTTTTTTTTTATCTACCCGCAATTGTTTAAATGCGTTTATCGTTCTGTTTTGTAAACAACTGTGTGAATCAAGTCTTATTTTTATATAAAAATGTCATCTAGAGTGTGTAAACTACATCCAGATCGATTTTGTTATGTTTGTGGGAAAATTGTTCAGTTAAATCGTGGTTTCCCTTTAACAAAACCATTGCAAGAAGCCTATTTACAATATTTTGGATTTCCGGTGTCAAATCAAGATAAAAATTGGGTTCCTCATGTGATTTGCACTAATTGCAGATTGGTCCTCGGCTCCTGGTATTCAGGTAAAAATAGATCACTGAAATTTGGTAAACCAATGATCTTGAGAGAGCCGACTAACCACGTAACCGATTGTTACTTTTGTTTAACAAAAACTTTTGGTTTTAACTCAAAAAAATCTTTCTGCGGCTAAATTAAAGAAAGTAATATTTGTGGGTCCTCAAATCAGGAGAATATTGGACGATACAAAATTCTAGAGCCTTTTAACCGATGTAGAAAAAGCAGCCTGGAACTCTTTCAAAAGTATCGTTAAAATTTTTTTAGGCAATAAAAAAAGTGATAATTACAAAGAGATCGTTGAAAATTTATTGCATAATTATGAGCGTATGGGTGTAAATATGTCACTAAAAATTCATTTTTTGCATTCCCACTTAGATTTTTTTCCAGAAAATCTTGGTAGTGTGAGTGATGAACACGGTGAGCGATTTCACCAAGATTTAAAATTATTTGAGCAAAATTATCAAGGTTTTTGGGACGAAAACATGCTAGGGGACTATTGTTGGTCTGTTGTGAGAGATACAGATGAAAATATTTCTAAAAAAAGAGCAAAAATTACCCATTTTTAACTGCCTATCGTTTATTTAGATGTGTTTTTTGTAAAAATCTTCTTAATAAATATTTCAAAAACCTGACGTGCTGGATTTTTTTAAATATTTTTTCCGAGATGTAGATACCCAAAGTAATGTAACCGTATGTATTCCATTTCATGAACAAAAGTCATGTAAACTAGTGTAATTTTCTATCTGTGGTATGTTCACGTTCACTCCACTCACATATACATGTCATCTGTCGAGATAAAAGTCAAAACAAAGAAGCATGTTTCTAAGAAATATTGTTGAATAACAGGCCAGGGAATTGTGATTTATACAGAAAACTATATGTGATCACTATGCAGTTGTCTGAAATAGATAACGTTAAGATCTACAATCTCAGCGTTGGAAAATCTTTACCCGACGTGAGTATTTTCATTCTGAATAACCTCAACTGCATTATATTAATCTCTGAAATTATTATATTAATAATAACGTTTGTTATTTCTTATTTATAGTGGCTAACAGAAAGAAAGAAACGCGCACTATTGAAAAAAAATGTTGACCTGAGGCGAAGAATTGAATTGATTCAAGAGTTTGATATGCCAGGTGTAAGCACCAGCTTACGGGTATCTAAGGATGGGCAATACATAATGGCTGCAGGCATCTATAAACCAAGGATCAAATGTTACGATGTTAACAATTTGTCCCTAAAGTTTGAACGGTGTTTAGACTCTGAAGTAGTCACTTTCGAAATATTGAGTGAAGATTACTCAAAGGTTTGGAAAAGTTGTAATTATACCTTTTTAAAGTATAAAACAATTTTACAATATCAAAAGAGAGTTTAAAATAATTGTATGTACCTTTTCAGATTGTGTTTTTACAATGTGATCGTTATGTTGAATTCCATGTGGGCCATGGACGTCATTATCGCTTACGAGTACCTCGGTTTGGTAGAGATATTGCATACCATCGGCCATCGTGCGATCTTTTCGTTGTTGGTGCCTCATCAGTATGTAAACAAGTTATTAGTAATTGCTTGAAATGTTACTATTTGTACTTTACTGAAATGCATTCTGTTTTCAGGAAGTGTACAGATTGAATTTAGAAATAGGGCAGTTTTTGGCACCATGTGTCACAAAAGCTACTGAAATAAATTGCTGTGCTGTCAATGAAGAACATGGATTATTAATGCTTGGAACAGAATCTGGCCATGTGGAGGCATGGGATCCACGGACCAAGGCTAGACAGGGAATACTAGACTGTGCAATGCACTGTACAGATTCAGAATATAGGTGGGTAATAAAAATCTGTGAAATATAATATTTATAGTTATGTTTCAGACAGTGTAAACAATTTTATATGTATCTTAAATCAGTAACAAATCAATTTTAAATAAATGATATTTAATGTATATTTTTTTTATAACTTTCAGAAATGACAAATTGCCTGCTATAACTGCTGCAAAGTTTGATGGTCCCCTCAGGATGGGTGTAGGCACATCTACAGGCCATGTGCTGTTGTATGATATCAGATCAAGCAAACCCCTTTTAGTTAAGGACCACATGAATGAAATGCCAATAAAGAAATTAGAATTTCATAAATCAATGGACTATGTATATTCCATGGATTCTACTGTTGTGAAGATATGGGATAAAAATACAGTATGTTTAACAATATCACTGAACATTTTTGTCTTCAAATGAAATGTTTGTGTAATTTTATTAATTTTAATAACTATTATTTTAGGGCAAACAATACACAAGTATTGAATCATCAGTTGATTTCAATGATTTATGTGTTATACCAAACACAGGATTAAATATGATGGCAGTTGAGGACCAAAAAATGCAAATATATTATATTCCTTCTCTAGGTATGTGCACTATGAAAGTAACATTAATCAGTATTTCATTTAAGGCGAAACTGCTAAGTGGAACACTGTTCATTTATGCTAACCTTGTGTGAATTGAATATAATTCTTTTCCCAGGTCCTGCTCCCAGATGGTGTGCTTTCTTAGATAATTTGACTGAGGAATTGGAGAGCTCAGCATCACAAACAGTCTATGATGATTACAAATTCATCACTAAACAAGAATTAGAATCTTTAGGCCTAGACCATTTACTGGGAACAAATCTATTAAGAGCGTACATGCATGGGTCAGTAATATTCGATTTAATTATTATTATTTACAAAATGTTATTGATCTTACTTACTAAGCTATTTTCGATTACAGATACTTTGTAGATGTCAGATTATACAAGAGGGCGAAATCTATTGCGGATCCATTTGCATTCGAACAGTATAAGAAACGTAAGATTAGAGAAAAGATTGAACAAGAGAGGCCATCCAGATTAAAAGTTGAAGACAACTTACCCAAAGTCAACAGGGATTTGGCTTCCAAACTTATGGAAGATGGAGGGAAGAAGAAGAAGCAATCTGCTAATCTTCTTAAAGATGACCGTTTCAAGGTAGGCTTCGCTTTTAATAAATAATTTTATCAATCATGATTATTCTTTGCCACTAAAATATTTATTTTATTTATAGGCATTGTTTGAAAACCCTGACTTTGAGGTGGACAGAGCAGCTGAAGAATATCGCTTACTCAATCCAGTTTTGTCCAGGCTAGATAAAAACAAGGAAAAGAAAATGGAAACTGAATCTATGCAGGTAAAAAAATACTATTATTAATTGTACACATACGGCCAGTTTCTTCATCAAAAGTTAAAGTTAAAGTTAAAGTAATGTCTAAAGTAAAAGTAACGGTCAAATTCGTTTTTTCACGGCTAAACTGACAGCAAAATTCATAGAAAAATTGAATTTAACGGTTACTTTTACTTTAGACATTACTTTAGCCATAACTTTAACTTTTGATGAAGAAACTGGCCGTTAGTCTTCAAAATCTATAATGGGTTAGGTTTTGCATATTTTTCAGGACAATCTACTATTCTTGTGAATGAGCTACATTTAGTTTTTTTATCTTTAAGGTTATTAAAGCATAATTATTGTCCTCAGGTGGAAGATACTGAAGATAAAGACTCTGATATGGAATTCTACGACACTAGTGACGGCGATAGTTCTGATGAAGACCGATCATGGGTTAAGGAAGTTAAGAAGCAACACAAAATAATTCGAAACAATTCTAGAAAAGAGGATGATTCCCAATTAGACGAGGAGACAGTTTATGAATCAAACAAAGCACCAAGAACAACGCATACTATAAAAAGTTTATCACGCGTTAGCAAAGCCAGCTTAGGAGATCGTTTAGCAAAAGAGAGCTTTTCAACAATGGTCACCAACATTGGAGGTAATCGCGAAATGAAGTTTAGTATGAGAGGCAAGAAATCCGACTCTGAAAATAATAGAAAAATGAAGAAACATCATCAGGAGAGAAAACAATTTGTACGGCGAACAGGATTTTTAGCAAAAAAGAAAATGAAATCTTTTTAGCAAAAGAGTACATATTAGAAGTAACAAAAATAAATCGCCTTCACTGTTTTTGCATGTGTTTCTTTTTAACCGACTTCCCAAAAAGGAGGAGGTTCTCAATTCGTCGGGATCTTTTTTTTTTTTTTTTTTTTTTTATGTATGTTCACCGATTACTCGAAGACGCCTGGACCGATTTGCAAAATTTTTTTTTTGTTGGATAGGGTATACCTTCCAGGTGGTCCCATAATCACCAGGTCAGGATCTGATGGTGGAAACCCTGAGAAATCGAGGGCAACTTTCGAAAATTGTATTCGTGCATAGGTTAAAAACTTAACAATGAGGTGTATGTCTGATAACACTATGCAACAGTGAAGGTTTGGAGCTGACCTGATGATGGAGACGAGAGAAGGTCGAGGGAACTCGACAACTGAATATGTAAACTACATCGTGTTTGGGCTTATATTATTTGTATTGACGAGACCTTTGCAACTGTGAAGGTTTGGAGCTGACCTGATGATGGAGACTGGTGAAGGTCGAGGGAACTCGACAACTGAATATGTAAAGTACCTCGTGTTTGGGCTTATATTATTCGTATTGATGAGAACTTTCCACAAATGCGGATAGTGACAACTATGCTTGTCACTGAAAAGCCAAAAATAAAAAACTTTTTACAAAAAAATAAAACCGACTCCCAAAAACACTGAAAAGCAAAAAAAAAACTATTCTTAGGTGCATCGGCCTAGAAGTCGGTGGCGTATAAACTCTGTAACATCCATTAGACACTGACTTCTAGGCCGATGCACCTAAGAATAGTTTTTTTTTTTGCTTTTCAGTGTTTTTGGGAGTCGGTTTTATTTTTTACCATACCTTATTTACTGTGAATAGCGCTTATTAGCAACTAATGGTGTAGGTATCGTATGTATAGACAAATAGAGCTCGTGATCAAAATTCTTAGAAAACTCATTTTAAAATAATGCGACATGTAATTTCCGAGTACTTCTTTACGCAACTGGTTAAAAGCATTTATATGATTTAAAAGTCTGATATGTCAAATCAAAGCACAGAAAAATATGAGAACAGTGAAGGTCAAAATCGAATAGAAATTGAAACGCAATAGCAGTTTTAACCATATCGGGCATTCTGCTACTAATAAAAGACCAATCGTATTCCAACGACATTCGATTGGTTTGCGATTGGTCTGCTATTTTGGTGATTTTGGTATATGCGGTAGTTTGCTCTACAATCATATTGCAATCGTAAATCATTTGCAGACAGAATGATTCATTATTGAATTACAGAAAAGGATAAAAACGTTTATTTCAAATCGTAATTGAGTCGGGATTGGATCTCAGTCGAATGTGAATCGTATGTCGCTTATGTAGAATTAGGAGAATCGGGCCCCAGTTATGCCCTTTGTGAAAACATTTTTTCACAAATTAATCTACCTTACTACCTAATTTACTTCATTTCATATTTACATTTTAATATTTTACCCATTTATCTCTGGGTTTATCAAAGTTCAACGCCCGTGCGTATTGTTTCAAATGTTTCATGTCCTCTAAAATAAAATTGTGTTCTTATAGACTGATTCAATAAACGTATTTATCTCGATATGGGTTTATTAATCTATAATCAAAGAATGCCTCTCATTACCTAAGCTTAACGTTATAAAAAAAACTTCACGAACGTGGGGTCTCTTTGTAGTCATAATGACATTAAATTTATCGGGAGTTAATGCACTCACTGCAATACAAGTAAATATTCAATGATGTTATTACATACTAAAAAAACATTGCAGTGAATCGTTATCTGTTGTTGCCAGTGTATCCTTTTTAACTCTCTTCAAAAGTACCTACTTATAATTTGGTAATAAAATAACAAATGTGCAGGTACCTACACAGTACTTGTGAGTTAGAATAAAAATGCAAAATGACAACGCATCGTACGGCAGTGGTAAGCGCAATAAGCTTTTAATTACCTACCGTCATTCTTGAGATCTTAGTTGTTTGCTACATAAATGTTCAATTATTAATATATTATCATTTCGTATAATGTGCGTACTGGTAATTAATGGGTAGATATGGGCAATAAACTGGATAATGTAAATTTTTTAAATGATTATGTAGCTAGTGATTTACTGGACAGCCATGTACTGGGGAACGAGAAGCTCGCTGAACCAGCGATGGAGAGATCTACCAGGTCCAGTCTCGACGCCAATAGTGTCGACGTGAGTAATCTATCTTTTATTATTATTTTATACTTCTCACAGTGGCTATACCTACCTATTATCTGCGCCGAAGTCTGATTATTTTTTTTTTCAAGTTGATTTAAATAGAAACCTATCCTGATAAGCAAATTTGTCTGATGTTGACGTAGCCACGTCTAGCCTTAGGATAAAATTTTATAAAGCGAATTATTGATACCTAATAGATATAAATTTTAACCACCAGATTGGAGAAATAACGGAATCCCCAGATACTGAATACATGAGTACTTCTGCAATATTACATTACTGTAAATCTAAGGTATGGACTTTCCGTAATCTTTCTCATCGACGATTTTTCGTAACTTTGTCTAGTTAACATTTCTTGCCTGTATTGTTGCAGATATTACTTCCTTATTTAAAACTGTTAACTATTATGGGACTACGGCCGGTACTAGATGTATCGAATTCTTCTAAGTGCGCAATATGTTGTTCACATTTTCACTCAATACAAGTGGCCATACTCATGTTTTTAGGATACGTTCTTCAATATATGGCTTGTTTCAGGTATGTAAGGCACATTATCGATTAATTTAAAACTTTGTTCCTGGATGCTACAGCACATTAAGATTCTGTAGTAGAGTTAATTCTAAAGACGATTACCTACTGAGAGAGAGAGAGTGACCCTCCCCTGGATAATCTACCAGGGGCCCGATTCTCCTAAGTTAATAATCTCAAAATCGAATAGAAATCGAATTGCAATATGATCGCAATAGCAGTTTTAACCATATCGGGCATTCTGCTACTAATAAAAGACCAATCGTATTCGATTGACATTTGATTTTGGTGATTTTGGTCTATACGGTAGTTTGCTGTACAATCATTTTGCAATCGTAAATCATTTGCAGACAAAATGATTCATTATTGAATGATAGAAAAGGATAAAAACGTTCATTTCAAAGAAAAAATAGCGGAATGCCACATACGCTTCAATCGTAATCGAATCGGGATTGGATCTCAGTCGAATCGAGTCGAACGTCGATCGATCGTCGCTTAAGTAAAATTAGGAGAACCGGGCCCCTGGTTGATGGCATCCAGTTTGTAACTAAGACATACTACACTCCCTGTAGGAAACAGGCGTACCTAAATAAGTAGAAACTATTTAATGTTATTGATTGGTGCATATGTTTCAGGCGGGACAGAGGATTCTGTTACAAGTTAGTTCCGCTGGCGTTGACGTCCACCTTAGAATATGACAACTACAAACAAGTGTGTTATGGAAATGTTATCTTCACATACATCGGGCCTAGTATATTGCATTACGTGGGATTTTTATACGCCCTATATTTATTTCGGATATCTGATAATGAACAATTACAAAATCTAATGGAAAGGGTAAGTACATATTTTGAAATACGACCCTAATGTGTAAAATTAACAAGTGTCCAGGGTGAGAGCTCACTATCATCATCATCCTCCGAGCCTTTTCCCAAACTATGTTGGGGTCGGCTTCCAGTCTAACCGGATTCAGCTGAGTACCAGTGCTTTACAAGAAGCGACTGCCTATCTGACCTCCTCAACCCAGTTACCCGGGCAACCCGATACCCCTTAGTTAGACTGGTGTCAGACTTACTGGCTTCTGACTACCCGTAACGACTGCCAAGGATGTTCAATGACAGCCGGGACCTACAGTTTAACGTGCCATCCGAAACACAGTCATTGGTGTCTAAGATATACTTAGAAAGTACATACAAACTTAGAAAAGTTGCATTGGTACTTGCCTGACCTGGAATCGAACCCGCGCCCTCATACTCGAGAGGTTGGTTCTTTGCCCACTAGGCCACCACGACTTCACGGTGAGAGCTCACTAATACAACAAATATTTTCCTAGCCTGAGAGGACTTATTTTTCAAATGTGATTGTTTTTTTAATCAGTGTGTATAGGTGGTGTTTTCTTCTGTGCAGGTATTTCTACTGTCCTCATATTCACCGCAAGGAATGCCCACAACAAAGCCAAAACGACTGTTACACATGTTGTGGTTTTTCATAATACTTAGCGTCCTGTGGATGTGCCTATCATTATGTTCAGTCAATTTGATGTTGGCTAGAGGCAATATCATCTTTAGGTGGATGGAAACCAGGTATTAAGAACAAAAATAACTTAATTTTCTGTATAATTTTAGTTTAAGTGTTGCTCTCCTATTGCACCCATGTTTCAATGTTATGTAATGATCTTATAACTATTTTTTTTTCAGTTCATACGAAGTCACAATGTTGCTAAAGATCTTGCTAATAGTATGCACATTGATTCACGACATGGTGCAAGCGACCATCATTACAAGTTACTGCCTGCAGGCACAGCTGCTGCAAGCACATCTCATGTTCCTCAAAGAGCGCCTTCTCAATCGAACTATTACTCCACTTAATTGGATGAGAGTAAGTATAACTTTTAACTAACGAAAATAATATTACGTGTAAGACGTGTACACGACTATGTACATACAAAGACAACAATTGTTTGAACTTTTATATTTGCAGGAAATAGCAGAGTTCCGTAAACTGTTAAAATACTTGAACGACGATCTAGCGCCTGCAGTCTGTTTGTTCACTATAGTGAACATATCATGGGCGACCTCTGGTGTCATGTGGCTGCTCAACTTAGACAAAGTAGACACGGAGACAGAACCACTAGTGGGTATTAGCATTCTCAACGAGCTTTTGTGGATCTCAGCGGTCGTTGTACCATTTGTTCAGGTAAAGTTGTGCTTAATGCATGACTTATGTCCGACTACCTCTTGAGTAAGATACAAGGTTTTGAGCACCAAAACTGCCCCAGCCAAGTCGATAAAAATTGCATAGATATTCATTACCTACTCGCAAATTAAATCCTTGATTTAATTACAACTTTTAGCGAACATAAAAAGTAATAAGGCAATACGCGTAAGATAAGCTTTTTGGTGTCCCAGGCTGCGCGTCTATCGAAGGAGTGCCGGCGCACGCAGTCGGTGGGGCACGAGCTGTGCGTGCGGCCCTTCCTGCACCAGGACACGTCGCAGGAGGACATCACCAGCGTGCTCATGTACGCCTCCACGCTGCGGCTGCACGCCAAGCTCTTCCACTACCCCATCGCCGGGCGATACCTCTGTCTCGTGCTAACCCTCACCGTCATCGTGCTCTTCTCACTCGGCATGTGCCATCTATTACAATAATCTACCAATATACGACTTATATTGGTAAATAGAATAAATAAGACTGTTTTGTAAATAATTTAACAATTTCTTATGTAAATAATTTTAATTAATTTAATTGTTGAACTAAAATTACTTATATTGATTTTTTAAATTAATTTTAAAAATTGCGCCAATGTAATTGAAGTTGGAATACCGGGATATTGAATTGATTAATGAAATAAAATATCGAATTATTATTTTTGAGATTTTTCTTTTATTTTCCCAATATTTTGGCACTAACGTATAAATAAGGTAAACTATGACTAACATTCAATATACTTTATCCAAATTCGGTGACAAATTAATGTTCGACGTAAGTATCACTTATTCATTCTAAATTATTATCTATCATCGATACAAAGTAATCAATAAAGGTGAAATAATTATATAAGAACACATTGTACATCAGTTTCTGATATTGTGGCTATATTAGCAGGCTGCGGCGCATGTTCGTGTCATCGTATGGTATTTGAGCAAAACGAGGCGCATCAAAGGATTTGTGGCGACTATTAGTGAACACAAGAACATCGCTTACACAATGTGCGCCAGCTTATGTAGCCCAATAGTAGTGTACCTTATCAACATTAACATAATTTTACCAACTACACCAAAAATGCACCCGCATCATTTTACGATCTCGTAGAAATATTGCACTACATATCGATAAGAGTAATACCACTTTATATTTAATTAAACAAATATCATTGCCCTGTTCAATATTAAACAAATATCTCGGATCCAATTTTGCTCTTTTTACCTTACAAGAGTATTTATCAAAAGTTCCACATGTTGGTGTAAATGTATCAAATAACGGTGTTTTCGGAACATCTTACGAAATTTTCAAGCAATGAAGTCGTATATTGGACGAAGATATTTGGCAAAGGGTACCATGTGATGTTTGTAAGTGATACGTAGCTTTAAGGATGTAGTGGAAGGTCTAGTCACAGTCGACCACGGCTAGACGCGCGAGCTGAGTGCCCCACCAGGAGTGCACGTCGTGCAGCGCGGGCAGGTCACGCGACCCGCCCGTGCCACTCGCGCTGCTCACGTGACTCACGCGACTTACACTCTTCACTGTAGCTGTACAAAACACATCCCATTTTATTGCAAGCTTTTGTAAACTGAACTTTGGGTTACCTGTGCTACATGGCCTGGTATGCTCATTAAAGACACCCCTATGCTCCACGCGGGGAGCGGGACATAGATGGAGTTATCACAGCTGCACGCGTGACGGTGACAGGTCTTTCAGTGTTGAGTTATTATCCCCTTATGATCCCTTTAAATTATATGACTGTTGATACGCTTAAAAAACTGATATATTTTGGTAATCGAACAGAACGAAATCATGTTATGTATGAAATATTTGCAGCAATTCGATAATGAAAATATTAAATTAAATATGTTAGACAAATTCTAAATACGAATACAATTTTGAGGTCATAATAATAATGTATACTCACATTTGCAAGAAGTTTTCTTGATGAGGGCAGGGTGGGGATCACTCAGAGTTGGCTGTAAGTACTTTTTGATTGGGCTCTCGGGTCTGTAACAATATGTTTTTGGGAATTATCATATCAGTATTTAGGTACTTTCCTTACTATTTACTTTAGGGTTAAACTAATTTTTATATTTACCTTGGTATTGTAACAGACGGTAACCCTGGCCGCTTAAATTGACTCTTTGTTGAAGATCTTTTCGGTTGCGAGTCAAAGGATGATGAAATATCTAAAAAAAAAAACACACATTTCAGTATCAAAGTTTTGGTTTATTTATTAACTTTAAAGCATGTCGATGCTACTCACTAGATATAACGGGCTGTGAAGTAGATTCTGTGATTTCAGTCCGGCCTGCATTAGCAACAACTTGCTGGAAATGAATACATAAATTGAATGATTCAATTTTACAAAAGATTATTAAATAATAGTAAAACTATTTGTATATGTATGTAAGTGATACAAACCTGAGTTTCAGTTTCTTGTTTTTCTTTATCGACCTTTTCGTTGCTCATGTCAACAGCTTGTTCGTTAGTCTTCCTCAAGCCAGCAATCAAACTCGTTTGTTGTTTCTGTTCAACAATAATGAAAAACAATTATTACCATTTTTTATCTTACTTTATGATTTAAAAACGAGTATCTACGAGCTGAAGCTGAAAACTTTGTTTGTCTATTTGCGTGAACTCGCTAATCTGAAACTACTGGACCGATTTGAAATTTTTTATCGGTGTTAGATAGCCCGTTTATCGACGAAAGGCTGTAGGCTACTTTTTATCCGGCTGCGCGGAGTAGTTGCCACAGAACGCAGGTTACACCACTGGTGACAACTAGTAGGGTCATAATTTCGACGATCGACGTAGCTAACTAAATCAAAGAGTTCCTTACGCTACTGTTGGCGCGTATCTTCTTGAGGCAGCCTTCGAGCCACGTCCTTATCGTTTGCTTGGCAACTTCCTCTTCGATGAGGAACTCGAATTCCTCCCGCGCGAGCAACTCTTCCATTTGAAGTGATTTGCGGATGTCCACCGTGCGGTATGATAGCATACTGGAAGCAAAAATTGCATTATTTTTTGTAATTTGGGTTGTAAACAAGAATTATTATAATATTAATTATAATAATTTATTTAAACTAGAACAAAAAAATAAGGGTCATTTGATGACCGCCTACGCAAACTAAAAGTCATTTACTCAAACTTTGCTGCAAAACAGCACTTTTTGAACGTCATTTACAAAAGATAGCCTTTCAAACGGCCACGCTTCACAGTTTCCCATGCTCTCAGGACTCGAATGCGGTAAGTACTTACTTGATGACGTCATGGAAGGTAACATCTTCGCCGTTATGGAGACGCTCGAGCTCGTAGCACATGTACTTGAACAGCAACCTCTCTTTGTGAGTATCGCATTCTAGACGGCCTTTGAGTAACCGTAAAATAAATTTCACCTAGAAATAATAGTGCGTAATTATAAGACAATAGTAAATAAATTATGTCTCGCGCATATCTGCGCTTTGGCAAAATATGGGTTAAATTGTAAATGAGTTTTGTTCTGAAAAGGTTGTATATTACCAACATACCTTCCTAACTGGTATAACGCCTTTTTGGTGTACGTCGACGACATTCCATGTGTTCTGAAAGTTTCTTATGTCAGCGTAAGATAGCAGAGCGTCTTCCTCGTTGGAGTAGAACAATGAAAAGTTCTCCATGATAATAGCTGTAATAAAGATAGTGTATATAATGTTTTGTCGCAATATATACTAGCCGTACCAGACTATTGTTTAATATTTTATGATGAACAATTAATATTTGAATCAATTAATTTACAACTATTAATACAACATTAATTAATGGGTAGCGCTTTTTGAACCAAGCCAAATCTTATGCGGGTACATAGTTTGATATTTTATCCACGTGGGATGCCTGTGCTTAAAATTAAAAAAATAAAAACAATTTAATTATTTCTTTTTTTTAATGCCAGAGACGACGGCATAGGGTTGCCGCCCCTGGCTGGCTGATCTGCTCTTACCATACAACTGACCGTGCTAGTTTAGTACACAGACACAAGGAAGAATATATATTTGCAACTAACCCACAAGCAAGTTGAGCACGATATACGTGATGATGACGTAGAAGGTGCAGAAGTAGGCGAGCGAGGCGGTGAAGTTGCCGCAGTCGGTCTCCCAGTAGTTGTCGGCGGGCGTGCAGTAGGGCGGCGCCACCATGCAGTCGTGCATGATCTTGTTCCAGTCCTCGCCCGTCACGATGCGGAACAGCATCGCCACGCTGTGGATCGGCGAGTTGAAGTTCGCACGCCTGCAAAGGTTTGCAAAATAATTCATACAATAACTAAATTATTTTTTTTTTGTTATTTTATGTCCAGCTAACTATATTTACCTACGTATAAAAAAATATAATTATATGGAAGATTTTTTTAATTATTTCTTTAAGTAAGCGTATCGAGACCATGGGATAATATTCACGGGTCAAATGTTCTGCCTTTGATAATTAATGTCATAAAAGTAACCTGTTCAAATTCTATCCATTTAGTTAGAATTCACGCAATAACAAATTACAAAATATTAAAAAAAAACTTAATAAAGTATAGTTTACCTTCCAATT
The DNA here is from genome assembly GCA_963856015.1 of Helicoverpa assulta. Lineage (NCBI taxonomy): Eukaryota > Metazoa > Arthropoda > Insecta > Lepidoptera > Noctuidae > Helicoverpa > Helicoverpa assulta. Next base: position 7,479,499 of record CAWLCW010000008.1, read on the forward strand.
CCCTCGCCGTATTTGACGTTTCCAAAGACAATAGTGCCAGCGAGCGCATAGAAGAAGACGAGGAGAAACATGCCGAATATGATGAAGAAACTCTTGCAAACGCTCACGCCGACGGTCAGCATCAACATCTTGAGCGTGGTGTGCTTGCCCGTGATCGTGAAGAAACGTAAGATCACCACCATGAAGCCCACGAAGTATGATAAGTCGTTCTGTAAGCACAATGATATAGAAAACATTCATATTATATTTATTTTAATAATATATAATATGAACGTTTTCTTGATATTGATATAACGAAAAGTGATTTACGAAAGAAAATGCAGAAAAAATGGCCATAAGAAATGACTCTTCTTTTATTACACAGAACGAACCCAGTACATGGAACTAAACTGAGTTTATCGATTCTATAATCAAAATTTTTATTTGCAAAAATATACATTTTAAATGACTTTTATAAATAACTATCTGACTTCCCGCGGTCTAGCTGCATCCCATGGAAACTACTTCCCGGACCCTGATAAAAAGTCCCTAGAGTCTTAGAAAAGACAAACTTATACATTGATAAGTAGATAGTCTAGACTATATCTGTAGCAAAGAACGTGAAATCCGGACACACAAACAGAGTAATGGTCTCTGCACGGCGCGGGCGCGGCGCGGCGGGACGGGACGGCGACGCGACGCAATGTACTAGATCGTCGCGTCGCGTCGCGCCGAGCGGGACGGCTCTGTGTGATGTCGTCCGTAATATCTAGTACATTACAACTGCTCAGCGTCGCGTCGCCGTCCCGTCCCGTCGCGCCGCGCCCGCTGTGTGCAGAGACCATAAACAGAGTAATATCAGCAATGATTCAACAGGTATACTTGGCAAAAAGTACCTTCAGAGTAAAATGCATAAATATCCAGATACATCCAGCCACGGTGACGAGTAAATCGTATCTATTGCGGCGACTCTGCCAGTAGCCGCGGGGCGTGAACGCGATGGTCTTCAGCAGCACTTCCACTACAAACACTAATGTTAGCAGTGCCGATGTTAGTGCTAGTTGTTCCGTGTACGGCGAGTAGCGGGACCACTGGAATCAAGATATAACATTAACTTTATTGTCACAAAAACCCTTATCTTCTAAACTAGAATATACAGCAAAACAGATGGTCGAAGTAAGATTAAAAACCTTGATTCCTAAATTAAGTTAACCTGTATCTTATGAGTCAGTATTGAGGAGTCAGGAGTCATTATAAGTCATGTTTTAAAATGGGATACTTCTTTTTCAGTTCCTGCTGTTACTTCGTCTTAGGGCCGGTTCTAATATTCTTTGCGTTGATTTGATTACCAGAGATAGAATTTTGACATAAGCCAATCCAAGTAATGTCAAATTTCTATCAATAGATAGATAGAGAATTGGGAGGTTTTCATTCAACTTATTTAAAACTAGCTTCTGCCAGCGGTTTCACCCGCATCCCGTGGGAACTACTTCCCGTACCGGGACAAAAAGTAGCCTATAGCCTTCCTCGATAAATGGGCTATCTAACACTGAAAGAATTTTCAAATCGAACCAGTAGTTCCTGAGATTAGCGCGTTCAAACAAACTAACAAACTCTTCAGCTTTATAATATTAGTATAGAAGAGCAGAAGTACTAACCGTTACCGCCAACAATCCACTGTTAAGTAGCACAACGATCGCGATGACTCGTTTGAAGCTCAAGTTCTGTGTGACATCGTAGGCGAAGGCGCGGACTTTGCGCTTATTGGGACGGGGAGGCAAGTGCAAAGGTTGAGCGATTTTCAATCTCTTCTTCAGATCGCACCTAGAATATTTTATAGATAAGTAGGTATTACATAGGAAATTTCTGATAAGTTTTCATAAATATTAGAGTTGCATTCACTTCATGTTTTTAATGATTATAAAAATGTCTTCTTACCAACGACGCTGGTCGACAGTTAAAAGAGCAGTGCCTTTGTTTTCGGAATAGTTTGCAATCACCACACCAACGAACAGAGTGAGACCAATCATACAGCCAAGGAATATGTAAACGTGTATATAGATTGCATGTACCTAAAAATACATAAAAATGAAATTTATCAGTAGGTTATAATTATATGGATGTTTATATATTACATATTTCATGCAAGTGAAATATACTAACCGGTCCCAATGCTTTGATCAAGACATCTCGGACATCCAACCAGCCTTTGAATGAGAGCACTTCAAACAACGTCAACAGTGCGTCACCGATGTTATCGAAGTTGAAACGTTTCGGATTCGCCCTGAAATTGTTAGAATACCAATCATAAGAATATATTCAGTTTTTAAATATTTGTGGGAATTCTGACAAGTGCGTTTTAGACCCTGAAAACTTCTGTCTTACGATATACTAGACTTGCTCTAATAACATAAAGACGAGATAATTTTGTTAGACGAGAAAGAAATGTTGTCAAATAATAACCTATATCAATTAAATAAAACTACTTTTACGGATCTTATTGCGGTGACATTAATATTATTTAATCCCAACAATTCGGATTCTTTACAGCATCCATGGTCACGGGCAGGATGACCATGTCTGCCCGTCACCATGGATGCTGGATGGATGGTGGATAGAAAAGTAGTTTTATTTAAATGTCTTATATTCGAGTGTCAAAAATCAACTTATATCAATATTATATAGTTATGTGCATGGACATACCAGACTCTCGGCACGAGCATAGAAGGGAAGGTCTCGTTGGGTCCGGGCCGGATCTTCATTTTAGTGACGAACACGCGACGCATGAACACGCCAACACAGTCCTCGCGCCGCGTTATCGTGGGATCGTTGCATCGTGCAAGCCTGAAATATACTCCATATTTATTAACTGACTTCACGAAAAGGCGGAGGCCCTTTTTTTGGTGCGAAATAATCAAATTACCTGCTGTGGGTGCAGCGTGAGAGAGTGTCAGACAGTTACTGACTAAAACCCATGCAGTTCCTTCTTGAACCCTTCGTGTACCAGGGCCGCGGTATCCGCGGGATGTTTCAATGTATTTTTTGTTTGCTATTACTTCTATTCTAAATAAACTACAATATCGTACCGAGCCACAAGAGGACTATCGTATTTACTTTAGTAGCTTTATTTCAATAGTCAGGAGTTCGAGCCTACCTGCCACCATACAACTGCACTCCGTAACTCGCAAACACGAACATTAGAAGAATCAGAAGTGTGGATACCTGGTGAAAGTAAATAGCATAAAAATATAACCCGTATTTCAAATGGTTCATTATTTAATTACGCTATCTGTTGCGTTATGAAAATGTTAACAACATTATTTTTGATTAAATACACAATACTTAATCCAGCATGGTCAAATCCTTCAGACCCATACTCCACCAAACCAACTTACCAATAGAATTCAGCTTTGTGGAGTCTGGGTCCTAAGATGTTGACGAAATTGTACTGGTTTTCTTGAGATTTACCTATGTACCATTCACATGATTTTTTGTCGCGATTGTTTTTTTTCAGAAGAATACTTAATTTATTTTTTTATGTCTATAAATACAAAAATAAATCCACAACTCACGAGCAATATCTCCTTAAATCCCCGACACAGTTCGTAGACGACTTTGCGCATATGCGGCACCAGCGTGAAGATTCGCAGCGGGCGGACACAGCGCAGGATCATCAGCATCTGTGCCGCAGAGCCCGGCGGCACCCGCACCGGCATCCAGCACAGGAATGTTAGCGACACCTGCAAATACGCATGGAAGAGGATTTATAGGTGACCAGTGAATGGAAGATCAACTTTAAGATATGGGTGTATTTGGTATATGCCTTGTGCCTGGTAACCACTGGTCTAGCTAGAGCATAGGTTGTTATCATTAATTTAAGAGCCCAGCTCTTGTCGGTGCAGCTCCTTCCATTTACACCTATCTAGCGCCAACTCCTGAACTTCCTTATACGTCACAACCTTCACTTTTTCTTTAATTTGCTTGATGTAGCTATATCTTGGACGACCTCTTCCGATAGGTTGTACCTTTATATATTTTTTCTGAATATCACAAAAAGTATGCTAAAGAAACTGAGCGCAACGCGCACATAGCGTGGTCAGCTTCGTTTCGCAGTCTGAAAATCCAAGCTGTGAAATAAAATACATCAGTTGGTACTTACGATGTAAATAAAAACGTCCAGTACTGCAGCAGCGTCTTTGAGATAAGCTTTAGGTGTGAAAAACAATCCGTCTGCTAAGATCTTCAGCGCCAATTCCAAGCTCATAAACACAACAAATCCATATTCGGCAATCTGGTGAAAGAAGAAAATAAATTGATTATCCTATGTATGATAGCAGAATACGGAAACGAAATTGTTATTTTTCGACTATATTATACCTGCAAAACGAAGTTTTCCATAACTCTGTAGGTAGGTGTTTCGAACATCATTGAGAGGCACGACAACGTTGTCACCATAATCATAACCCAATCCATATAAGTCACTAGTCCCAGGAAATTACTGTAAATTTATAAGGAAAATAAATATTTAACAAAGTTTTTTCAGTAAACAAACATTTTTAATAATACATTTTTAATTGTTAAGTACTTAGTCATTTTAAAGTATTTTTTATTTTATGTTCCTTTGTAAGGAATGTACTTACTTAACTACTCTGATTTATGTAATTGACTTTTGAAGACGTGTAAATCAAGAAAGTAAATAAATTATAATATGTGGATTACTTACTGAAAGCTTTTGTAATGTACTTTTCTCTCGTTGCCGGTGACGGGGTCCCGTAGACGAGCGTCATACCGCGCGTCCACTATGGCGCGACAAATCTTCCTGAAGCGAGACTCTCGAGGGACTATCAGCAGTGGAGTGTCGAATAGAGGGTGGTTCTCGCGCAAATCCTCTTCACGTTGATTCCTAAATATTAAATAGTGTCTCAGAAAACTATAACTTTAATTTTTATATCATGAGATTCTTCCATAATCGTTCTTATACGCTTTCTTAAGACATATTGAGATTCTCTTCTTTTCACATTTTATGGCTTATTTATCAACAGTAAGATATCATATTTTATCTTACTAGAATATAGGGAACCGCCAATATCTTACTAGAATTATTTTATTAGAATATTAGCGGTTCCCAATATGCTACCTGACTAGAATTATCCTATTAGAATATTGGCGACACTTTCCTTTGTCGGCTTTGTCGAATTGTATGCACATCTTACTGTTGTGTAGTGAAGTAGGGGCTTACCTCCTCATTTCGGCTTGCTGTCGTTTAGCCTGCAGCAGTCGGATGTCGAGGTAGGGCGGACGGGCCCGCGAGGACGGCACGACGCGCGACGCGGCGCCGATGTCGCCGTTCTCCAGCAGATGTTCGTACGTCTGCTTCAGCTTGATGGACCCGCTGCGCACCGACCGCCGAATGGACCGCGACCCGAACCTGAGAGCCATATTATTGCTCACTCGTTAATCTCTCTACCAAAGGCCAGGTACTTACTGGTATTTTACACCCGAATTAAATACATACTTCTTCTGATCGACTCGAAGCTGTTTCGCACTCGATATTGTGCCCTGTGGCTTCAGACCGGACTTGCCTCCGGTTGCTAACATTGCTGAGTCTCCCAATAGGGGTCTATGGTTATTCGAATCTCTGGAATGGCACGAAGAGTTCAATTATTTAAGGGAATGACTATTACATACTTTTTGAAATAATAAAGAAATAAAAAGAAAAACCTGCATCACGAGACTGTTAACTGCAACAAAATTGATATCTGCAAACGAAAAAAAATATATAAAATAAAAGATTAAAGCAACAAAAAATGTTACAATGAAAACAATATCTATACACCAAGTACCTACTTACTCCACATACCTAAATACACATTGAAATTCACTAACGTCAAACGTGTGATTAAGTGATTAGGTATATACAATACGAATTTTTTTTATTTATAGTGGTTATTACTCGATGATGGAGCTGACGACGTGCCGGCGCAGCGCGGAGCTGGGGCGCTGCGAGGGCGGCGCCACGACCAGCGTCTTGACGAGGCAGCGCTTGCGGTAGGGGAAGGCGATGTTGGCGACGCCGATGTACTCGAAGGCGCGGCGCGACACGTCGCCGCCGCCCGCCGCGCCCACCTCCTCCTCGCCCTCCACCTCGCACACGAACTGGCGCATGAACGACTCGCGCACCTGCACCACACGACACACGTCAAGCTATAAACATCTATGTACGTGCTTCTTACTCTAAAGAAGTTATGTAATGTTTTTTTTCTTTTAGGAAACTTAATCGCAAATTTACAGAAATGTATTTCAGGAAAAAATATAGGACAGTTCTTTAGATCTTATATCTACTGAATCCTAATCGTACCTTCGGTAAATTAAAATCGCCAGGGACTTTATGCAGCTTCGTCATCTGGGGGCTATCAGGAAACTTTTCAAATATTCTCAGTCTGAAAGGCAGGCTTTCTTTAATTTCGGCGCTTTGTTGGCGGTAACGGAGCTGTTTTAGTTTTTTTATGTCCTCGTCCAGTTCCAAGTTGTCCAAAATAACTGCTACGAAAAGCGACAGCACAATCTGAAATTGGATATTTAAATATAGGTACCTTTCAAGATATGTATTATAAATACCATTAAATTCGTTAATGATATTTCTTACCAAAGTAACAAACAGATGGTACAGTATGAAGTAGATGGCTACTAGAGGGGTCAGTGTCTGGCTCGTCCGTACCATGGTTTCGTCCATTACCTCTACCCATGCTTCTTGGGTAAGAATTTGGAACATAGACATGAAAGCCTAAACATAGAAAAAGATAATTATTATAGGTATTTAGTAACGAATCGAGACAATATATTTAATTATATGACTGATACAGTAAAATTACCTCATCAAATGTTTCAAATTTAGTAAATTCACATAAGAAACAGAATAGTTGCATTGAAATAGAAGAACTGATGATGAGCAAACACATTGTGAATATAATCAGGCTGCCCAGTTTCTTTCCTGGTCCAAAGATTTTGTAGACAAATCCTTCCAATAAAGGCGATGCTTTTATCAATCTTACTATACGGAGGACCTAGAAAAAAACGTTTTTTATCAATATCAAATATTACTGAATAGGCCTTGTTTATATTTAGGGATGTCTTACTTACCTGGAAATAAGTGAACCCTGACATGTATAGCTGAGGTATTATATGGATAGTGGTGCCAATAGCTAAGAGTAATTCAAACTTGTGAACAGAGTGCTTGAAATAGCCTTTTAGTCCCAAACACCATATCTTGATTAATGCCTCCAAGTCCAAAAAAATCGTAAATGCAATCTGTAAATACGAAAAAATTTGTTTATCATAAATTTAAGCACTTTAAATAAATGGTGAGTATGAACTTCTTTTTGTTACCTCTATGTAATAGTATTTCTCATAAAAGAACTCTCTGGGATTGTCATCATGTTTGAAGTTCATTGTTGCTGTTATAATGCCATTGGCCAGGACAACACCCATTACTAGTAGTCGGAAATATGCAGACCTCAATAGTTTATGGAATATTTCTGGTGCAGTGCCTACAATTACAAAAATAGTCATTCTCAACTTGCTTTAAATGTGAATGAATTTGTTAAAATTAGACAGATATATTACCCGAATGTTTATTTTCATCAATAGTAACTAACTTCCAGCCATTATCATCGCCAGTGAAAAACTGAGTGGTGCTCCCTTTAGTGATAGGGTTCCTAACACCCCACATTTGTTGGAACTGAACCCTTATTTCATTGAATGTTTCAGTTATCACAGCTATGAAAACATTCTTGACCAGCCAAGCCAAGAAGAATATCATTGTACTGTAATAATGAGAAACACGTTGTACATTACAGTTATTCAGGGTTATTGAGTGTACTCCATATTTGATAAATCACCTGAAGTATAGAGCTGATCTCCATGTTGGCAAAGAGTCAATAGCTCGATACATTATGAAGACCCAACCTTCTTGAGAGGATGCTTGATACACAGTGAACAAGCTTGTGGCTGTACAAAAATAAATTAATAAATAATTACCTAATATTTGTAAATACATATCATATTTAAATCTGAATGTTCTGGGTTTGTGTTTACTTACTAAACTCTTCAAAACCATTAAATCCCATGATATATTTAGATAGATTCAGCTTCATGCACTTCATACCAGGAGGACATTGGTATCCTGAATCAGGGTCAGGAGAGCAAAATGTATCAGGGATGGCTAAGGAATTTATTGTGATTTCACTGAAAACAGAAAGCAAATTACGGTTGTAGAAGCCAGTAGAAGTACATTTTTTAGAACAGAAAAATTTGATGAAGATGTTTTAGTTAAGACCAGCTGGTTTCACCTGCATACCACTTCAAAGTGCCCAGCTGTGTTACTTGAGCGAAAGTCGCCCATAAAGCGAAAGAAGTATAGTGTGCTGTGATTTCAACATATTAAAAGCAATTAGTTTATTTTGAAACAAGTTTTTTCAAAATACTCACTATGGATTGGTATCGTTCCTGACACAGTGATGTGTTAATTCTCCAAAAAACTGTACACCTAGCAAGCTGTAAAGTGACATGAAGAACAGGAAGAATAGGGTAACATTATATATCTGTTGACTTGATCTCCTGCAAAAAAATAAATTCAGTATAAGCTCTATAACACATTTAAATATGAATTACAAACAGATACTCCATTTTCTTTTATTTGTAAAGATATTTGGTGACTTCATACTTACTTGAAAATTTGATTGATTCTGGATTTTGGCATGGAGAATTTTAAAAATACTCTCAAAAATCTAATCATGATCAGTGGTCTGGGTGCTCTTAATATACTTAGATAACTGTATCTTGGCACTATTCCAGTTAACTCAAACATTTGTAATAGAACAGAAACCCAAAGAAAAAATACCATTGATGCATCAAACTGACACCAGTGGTCTTTCAGGTAGGCTACATCACCCTGAAATAGGAATGCACATTAGTAATTTTTATTTTTGACAACAGCATGTTTTAAATTGTATTTTTCAATCAAAATTACAATTATTTGTGCAAGGAGATAGAATTTATTATGCACAATTTAATATTGTTGCAATAAACTTATGAATATTACTTGAAGCTATATAACAAGACATACCTTTAATATTCCTCTTATGTGCATCTTAGCTATCATTTCTGCAGTAAATAAAAGAGTAACACTACAGTCCACAGCAAATGTTATTGTTTGCAGAGATGGGTACTTTTCAAATGATTTTGGAGTATTCAGTGAAACAGACATTAAACTTAATAAAGCACATAATCTCAGAATTCTTCTAACCCATAACTGAAACAGAAAAAAAATCTTATGGTATGGTAGCGTTTATTTGTTATTTATTAGACAGAAATTATTAAATATGTTCAAAATATACTTATACTTTATTGTGTAATTAATCTTATACAATAAAGACTTATAAAGACAATAAAAACTTATAAACTTTTGATATAATATTCAATAATAAACTATTTATTTACAAATAAAAAAGGAAACATTAAAACTATGTAATAAAAATGTACTGGGTATCTAGGAATTATCATATATATTTTTTCAGTATAGAGAAGCTTGTAGAGTTCACATATTCAACTCCAGGCCATCTATTAACACTTACGGATACAGAAATCGAATACCAAACCCTTATTTATTTGCCACTTACCTATAAATTATAACATCAAGAAAAAGTACAGTCTCCACAACATTAATTATAGCAATAATTACCTTGTTCACCCATTCTATATCTGCACTTTCATTTAATGATTCTTCAGGCCCGTAGTCTGCTAGCACTGGTTCCCCTTTTAGGCTTTGTTTTCGACCCAACATTTTCATGAACTTAATAATTATTTTATTTGAAATCTTGTGTTGAAAATATCGGCTTTATAAGCCGAACTCAGGTATAATAATGCGGCGAAGTTGAAAATAATGCAAAGCTAATAAACTATGTAAGTAGATACTAACGAAATGATTTAAAATGATACAAAAATTGTTTTATTTGAAGAAATCGCGACAATCTTTTTGACATGTTTTTGATTATTGATTTTCAGTGAAATGTTGCCATATTAGGGTGAACAACTATTAGGAAATCGATTTGGAAAACATTTGTCGTGGTCATCGGTCGTGGTTAGGTTTTATCTCAACAAGGTCTTCACATTGAAAGGCAAAAATCTTGCATGCTTTACTTGTAAAGTAAATAATTTAATTTTTAATGAAGTTTAGGGTTAATATTGAAGATTACGCAATGATTTTTAGAGAACATTTTGAACAATGCTTTTATTGTTACATTGTTCAATTGCCCGTCTAGGGAGTATCTAAGAGCCATTTGCTGTGTTTACGACTTCCGTGTGATTCCTGTTTTTGCCCAAATGTCAATGTCAATCAGTCAATTTGACATTATGAAAAGTTTGTTTTGTTGTGGCGGTTGTTTCAGTTGGCGTCGACTGAAAAGAATCGCCTATACAATAAATAACAATTTCTTTTTATGAGAATACACTTTATATACTTTTACAGACATGTGAAAAGTTCAGCGGTGAAATAAAGTACTTACTGCACGCATTAAGTGCAAGGTGCTCAATTTAAGACCTGAAAAGTTTTTAACTTACTTTGATAAATAAAAAATATAGTGCGACTTGTGTTGCTCAATTAAGTGTGTTTGCACATTTTGAATTAAGTATTAAAATTTCACAAACTCATTAAAAATGTTCATTTATATGAGTAAGAAGGTAATTCTAATTTGTTGTTATCAAATGTTACCATAGTGATGTTATGGATTGGTTTGCCATGTAGAGTAGGTACACTATATTTATTAAACTTTTTATTTTAATATAATACACATAAAAGGTACAGACATAAGAAAACATAGTAGGCCACTTCCAAATTTTAGTATTGAGCCTATACTATAAAGTTATGAATAGTTTGTTTGTCTTTTTTTAATACTCCTATATCAGGAACTACTAGTCCAATTGGAACTATACTTTTATAGTAGATACCACATTTTCCAAGGAAGCTAAACTTTTTCCTGGGTGCACAAACTCATTCACATGACACTTGGGTCAACATAACATTTAATGATGTTGTAAAATGGTGGATAAATATATTTTCAGATTGCTATACCAAAACAATCAAATGTAACTTGCATATCATGGAACCATTCGTCTGGGTACATTGCTGTTGGTGGAGAAGATGGAATGTTAAAAGTGCTGAAACTGGAATCTGGTAAAAATGGAATCAACTATAATTTTGGAATATATCACCTTAGTTAAGCCTAATTGTTGAGATTCAGAATAATATTAATTATTTTTACAATCAGGCATGGCAGAGCTGGATTTCAGCAATCTACGCCACTGTAGTTCTTCAGCATTGTTTAATGTAAATTTGTTTATAATTTTCCAGGAGGTGGTGGGAATCTCTCAATGAACCTGAGCTTGGAAGGCCACACTGGTCAGGTGTGTGTAGCCATATGGAATGAAGTCTTTCAAAAACTGACTACTAGCGATGAGCATGGTGTCATCATTGTTTGGATGCTGTACAAGGTACACTACTTTTGAACAAAGAATTAAGTCAAAGTATTTTTTTAATCTATACATATAATAAAATCGTAGGAAAGCCAAAACTGTACATTGAATATCTTTTTTAAAGAATACTTGGGGGGTGATCTATAATCGATTCTGAACCCAAATATGTAGTTTTTAGAATTTTTGTCTGTTTATCTGTAGGTATGTCCGGAGTAAACTCAAAAAGTACTGCACGGATTTACTTCAAATTTTGCATGAATATTACTTATAGGTCGGGTCATAGGCTACATATTATCACGCTACCACCTACAGGGCATGTGCAATGAACCAATATTTCTGTTAATCGTTCTGTAGACGCGTGAGATATTACAATGCGTTTTTGAAAGTTGCCTATTATTTAGTTGGGTTGTCATCAATGTTTGCACTGAAAAATTGCGCTTTACCTTTAAGTTACTTGAGCATAAAAATACAATTTTAAGCAAACTAGGTTCAGTCAAGGATAAAGTGGCGCCATCTACTGCAAATAGAAAAAAACATACAAAGGTAGTGAATATTATTTAGAAGCATATTGCCCACGCAGACGAAGTCGCGGGCAACAGCTAGTTTTAAATAAGCCTACAACAGCTCTTTCGAAACATCAAACCAGTTGCGCGGTTCCACAAAGGTGTTCTTATGGAGAAGAAATGTATAGAAACTCCATAGACACTCTTTAAAAAAAATAAGACTACCTACTTCTTACAACAACATTAATTCCAATATCATTTATGTACATATATATAAAACTTTTCAGGGATCCTGGTATGAGGAAATGATAAATAACAGAAATAAATCAACTGTTAGAAGCATGGCTTGGGGCTCTGATGGGCAAAAAATTTGCATAGCATATGAGGATGGTGAGACAGTTTGATTTGTTACCTATTTGATTAATATTAATGTAGATATCTAGCACTTTACTAGTATGTGTATTTAGTAATTGATAATGTTTTTTTTTTATTAAAATTTAGTAATATCTGAATAAGGATTAAGAGGAATGTTGGTGATGTTTCAGCTGATAAGATTTTGGGCACATTTTAATGTTTTATTGCAGGAGCTGTTATTGTGGGCTCTGTAGATGGCTCGCGTGTCTGGGGCAAGGATATTAAAGGGCCAGGTTTAGCTGCAGTCCAATGGTCCCCAGATAATTCTCAGCTACTCTTTGCACTGACCAATGGGGAGCTGCACATTTATGATGATCAAGGAAATTTTACTGTATGTATTTTAGTTTAGCCATGCAAATAGGGTTGCAAGAATATCAAGTTCTAATATTAAAATCATCATTCAGGCATTATGCAACTGGACATAATTTTGCATGGGCAGCAAACCTTTTTTTTACTGATGAAAATTTTTATCATATGTTCAGATGCCAGTGGCTATCCATGGTGTGTCAGGGTCAATGGATATTGTTACAATGGACTGGTATTCGGGAAGCGCCCCCGCCAGCAGACCCGTACTGGCAATATCTTACCGAAGTGGTGTCATACTGCTAATGAAAAACTGCAATGAGGAAGGTAAACAAATACTTTTAGAGTGTTGTTGTATTTGTCTCGATTGGCTATTGTCAGAAATAACTTTTTATTTATTAATAACTAGCTTCTGCCTGCGGGTTCACCCGCGTCACGGATGGTGACATACTATCTATGTCCTTCTCCCGGGGCTAAGCTACCACCCCTCTAATTTTCAGCTTAAACGGTTCAGCTATTCTTGAGTTATAAAATGTCCAACACGACTTTCTTTTTTACATATATATATATATATATATATAATATTATGTATATAGATTTATAAAAATAATTTAACCGCTTTCAGATAGTGTCGTAATAGAATCAAACATGACTATAATCGATTGTCACTGGAATCATAACGGCACAATATTGGCCGCCGCCGGCTGCACGGCAGACAAGACCAATGTGGTTCAGTTCTTTGGTGCATATGGGGAGGTATGTAGAAACTAAACAGAACATAACTGGAAATAAACAATCATAACAGATTTTCCGATCACTCATGAATCTTTCGATTTTTTAAATAAAAAAAAATACGCAATTACTGTAAATGTATTATTTCAGCACATACGAACATTGAGAGTTCCAGGCGGTAATATGAGGGCATTGTCGTGGGAGAAGAAGTCTCTGCGCCTTGCTATAGCTATAGACTCCTTCATATACTTTGCTAACGTCAAAATGGACCACAAGTATGCGTTTTATGGAAACACACTGGCATATGTATCGGGAACAGAAACCGTTACCTTTTGGGATACCGTTACACATCAGGTTTAATGTCTTACATTGCCCTAAGTGTAAAGTCACGTGGATGTTTTTTACGTACAGGCGACAGCACATCAACCTACCCCAATCTGTCAAATTTCTCCAATAGATTTTCAACCTTAACATATCCTAGTCGAAGGTTAATGATCAATTGATAAAATTTGACAGGTTCGGGTAGCTTGAGCTGCTGGCGTCTGTACATATACAGCCAATAATAATCCTTTTTTTATTTAGTCTTGGATAAATCATATACCTGATGTAATCGATATGTGCGCTGTTGACGAGTACTGTGTTATCGCTACGTTAGGACAAGTCATAATATCCAATCAGCAAGGTATTCAGTGTGATGGTAAGTAGATATAAACTCAAGTTAACATAAAAATGTTTAGGCAAGTTAGATTATGGCATAACGTGTAATTTTTATTATTTCAGCTAAAGCAGTAAGTATTCCAGTGGTGTATGTGACTATCAATAGCAAAGCGATAGTAGTGGCTGCGTCTAAGGAATCCTTCTTAATATGGAAGTTCTCTACGCCCTCCAGACCTCGTAAGTATTCACAACTATCATGTTGTTGGTTTTCTCTCGCGGCGCCTACCGCGCGCGCGCCTAAGTAAAGTAAAAAAATAAAAAAAGCCACCTAGACAAAAAAGTCGCGTTAAAGCGTAACCGTCCCCAGAGCTGATACCTACTCTATAAGCTCTGGAGAAAATATTAGCTTGTACATCAAAACTTTAAGCCTTTTTCAATGCTTCGATCTCTAGCGCCATAACACATTCGTTTATGAGGGACGTCATCACGTGACTCACGTCGTTTGCGTCCTAAGTTTCTTCGTAATATTTCAGGATCGACAGAACATTTGTATCAAGCAGACGGGTCGCCGATGTCGTCAACCGACGCAGGGTTTCACGACGACACAATAAGCTGTGTCGCGAGTTCTGACACTCATTTATTGATTGGAAGAGATTCAGGCTCCATATTACTGTTCTCTTTAGTCAATTTTAAGAAAATCACTTCAATAAACATGAATTCACGGCCGTATAGGTTGGGCCTCAATTCTAATTCAAGGTATGGGGTATAAATATGATAATATCTGCTTTCTTCCCGTACCCATCATCATCCTCCGAGCCTTTTCCCAACTATGTTGGGGTCGGCTTCCAGTCTAACCGGATTCAGCTGAGTACCAGTGCTTTACAAGAAGCGACTGCCTATCTGACCTCCTCAACCCAGTTACCCGGGCAACCCAATACCCCTTGGTTAGACTGGTGTCAGACTTACTGGCTTCTGACTACCCGTTACGATTGTCAAGGATGTTCAATGACACCCGGGACCTACAGTTTAACGTGCAATCCGAAACACTTAGTGAAACGAAACTTTAGTGAAAGATTTTTTCAAATCGGTTCAGTAGTTTTGGAGCCATAAGGTACCTACACAAACAAACAAAAAATTATTCCTATTTATTGTATTAGCAAGTTTGGTACATTATATTCTTTGCATTTAATTACTTCAAAGACGAATTTCACACTTACTTAAATGCCTTTATCCATTTCTAGCAAGTTCTTCGTAATCGATCAGCCCGGTTCGTTATACTTATTGGAGACTGACATGGCCAATAATATAAGTATAGGACAAGCTTTACGTAAAGACGTGTGGAGTGCTCTTTGGGCATCGGACAACCCACAAATGTTAGCGGTGGCTGAAAAAGCCAGGCTTTACGTGATGAGAGATACGGAACCAGAAGAGCCATTGACCATGCAAGGGTATTTGTGTAAGTTTAAGGTACGTCATTAAAGGTCGATTCTATATGAAGTTATGTCGTAATATTACCGCGATGGTAGTTACTTTCCAGACTTATTTTTGAACCTGTTTGTTTTTTCAGGCAGTTCATTATATTTATTGATGTCCTTACTTGTTGCAATTAACTAACTCCATATTATTTAGGAATTAGAAATAACGACAGCACTTTTGGACAGTGTAGACGACAAATGTACACCTCAACACATTGTAAGAGTAGAAGTTAAGTCGTTGAGGGACACGCGCCAACTCATTGAAAAAGTTGGATTGAAGGAAGCGGAGAATTTCATCAAAGATAACCCACATCCGCAACTATGGTACGATTTATCTACACAAGTTTTTTATAACATACTAGCCGTTTTCACCCGCGTCCCGTCGGAGCTGCTGACCGCACCGGGATAAAATATAGCCTATGTTACTCGCAGATAATATAGCATTCTAATGGTGAAAGAATATTTAAAATCGGTCCAGTAGTTTTTGAGTTTATCCATTACAACCAAACAAACAAACAAAGTTTTCCTCTTTATAATATTAGTACATATGAATAGAAGTACAAATTCTTCTATGAATTATACTAACAACACTATTGAGGCAAGTTAAATTTTCAATTAACATTGTCAAACTATTTTCAGGTTACTACTAGCAGAGGCTGCTTTAAAAAATTTCGAGTCTGAATCTGCACTAGAAACAGCTGAAGCAGCCTTTGTGCGACGCAATGATTATGCCGGAATCAAATTCGTTTCACGTCTAAACGCTTTGCATTCAAATGCGCTTAAAAAAGCCGATATACTAGCTTACTTCAAGGACTTTGATGCAGCTGAGAAGATATATCATAATGAAGACAGGCGGTATGTTAAACATTTTCAGCCTTACTACAAAAACTTAAACATCTGTTGAACATTTGTCTAAAAAAAGTGTGGCTGCAAAACGGACTTTATTTCAACGTCATAATGTAATTTTTTAGACAAGTGTTCAACAGACATTTTATAGATTTTGTGGTACGACGGTTTGTTTTTCATATTACTAAGGTAACAACCTTATTAGAAGAATATTAAATTGTTTCTTTCATTGAAGGGACTTGGCTATAGCTCTGCGGAAACGTTTGGGACACTGGTTCCGCGTAGTTGAGCTGCTGAAGATGTCTGCTAGCACTACGGATGCGCAGGTTAAACAGGCGTACAGTAACATTGGCGACTACTACATTGATCGACAAAATTGGTACGCTTTTTTCAATTCCTTACGGTTGACAGCATATAATTATAGTATAGCGGAGACCGACAGTTAGAAATGTATAAGGAGTTACCTATCTTATAAGTAGGCAAAAAATAATTCGCATTTATAGCATCAATAAGGATTTTTCAGGACGAGTGCGTTGGAATATTACACAATGTCGAATAATACCGAAGGCCTCAAGAAATGTTACATGGCACTCGAAGATAATGAGTCCTTATCTAAATTGTATGCAGGTTCGCCAAGAGGCAAGGTAAATACAATGTCTTAATTCTCACACAAAATTTAATTATAGATATAACAGCCCTGTCAGATTAACAAATAATCTTCAATTGTGCTTTGTTATTAGGAAGTTGGGGTACAAAAGCAAAATGTATTAGATGATTTAAATGATAGCGTGGGACAAGCACCATCGATACAAGCAATTATGCAATTGAAGGAAAGCGGCAGGTTGACGCAAGCGGCCGAAATGGCGTTTCAGGCAAGCGTATAATTTTGATCTTTATAGTATCTTTGTTTACGCCAGCCGCTTATATATCTTTTATAGTATGTACATAATTCTTATAAAACAATAAGTAATGTTAATGAAGTTTTTTTGGTGTTTCCAGTTAGCTAACTTAGAGTCTTCTAAGAAAGCATCGCCTTTGAAGATCAAGAAGCTGTATGTTTTAGCTGGACACTTGTATAGCCAGAGCTCTGTCGGTTAGTTGCATTTCATTGGTTTTTTCTATACTAATATTATAAAGAGGAAAACCTTGTTTGTTTGGTTGTAATGGATAAACTCAAAAACGACTGGACCGATTTTAAATATTCTTTCACCATTAGAAAGCTATATTATCTGCGAGTAACATAGGCTATATTTTATGCTGGTGCAGGCAGTAGCCCCCACGGGACTCGGGTGAAACCGCGGGAAAACGGCTAGTTCATTATAAAAACGGCGCACGGCATAGAAGAAGGAGAGACAGAACGTTATTTTCATACAAAACGCACAATAGTTTATGCGTGCGGCGACACATAAATAGGGACTACGGCGCACACATACAAACCACGCGCGGTACCTACGCTTGTTTGAAGATCTTGCTCTCCTTTTACTACGTTATTTTCTCTTATATTCTCCCGTGCATCGGAGAGCACGTAAATGTCGGTCTGCGCCTGATTTCTCTCCGGTCGTGTCGGATTGCCGTCCCATCGGGCTATGAGAGTGAAGGAATAGTGAGTGCACCTGTGTTTGCGCAAATGCTTGTGCACTATAATATGTCCTGCGCAGTTGGCTAATCTCCTTACATGAGAACAGCCGCCGTAGCCGATAATATAATCGGCTAGGAGGACATCACTACGCTATCAGTCTCCCATTGTCGTGTGTATACTTCGATGTGCGACTTGTCGGCGGTGTGGTGTAGGTGTTGGACGCGTCCGCAGAGGGCGCGACGTCGCGGCTGGCGGCGCGGTGCTGGCGCGGCGCGCGCGCGGCGCAGTGGGCGGCGGCGGGAGCGGCGCGGGCGCGGGCGCGGCCGGCGCGGCACGACGCGGCGCTGCGGGCCGCCGCGCGCCTGCTGCAGCACCACCACGCGCTGCACCACAACCAACACACACAGGTACTACTGCCTAAACAAATGTACTTCCTTACGTGCAATTTTTTTTTATCGAAGGCAAAAATCACCCCTCCCGCTGTGGGTTAGGAGCGGTGAGGGAGTGTCAGACTTTTACTGACCAAAAATCCATCGTGTTACTTTGTAGGCCTTTTATGTACCAGGGCCGCGGTAACTCTTTCGAACAATCCCGCAGTCATGTACTTACGTGCTAACGAGATGGGGAGTATGGATTGATACCTAATATGTGTGACAATACTTTGAACATTGGCCTATGCCAAACAAACATTGGCCACACACACACTACACGAATATTTTGGTCCTAGGTTACAATAGATAAGTCCAAAACCTTCTCTCGATCGCTAGGTTAGAATCGATCATATCGTACACTTGACAATACAAGACTATGTGTTCCCTGTCAGATACAAAAATTAGAAGGCCTGGGTATCAGGGGGACCCCACTGGCATTGATATCTAACCTAAACTATAGAACGCAACGTATAAAACTAGGAGAACACTATAGTGATGAGTTACCTGTCACTTTTGGGGTGCCCCAAGGTAGTATAATTGGTCCTACCCTCTTTCTATGCTACATAAATGATCTATGTGCACTAAATATAACAAACTGTCGTATCTCTGCATATGCAGATGATACTGCATTGACGTTTTACGCCAACTCTTGGAAAGATCTCATCAACTACACACAGAATGGTTTCAATACAGTATGTCACTGCTTGTCATCAAACTATCTAACTTTAAATGACAATAAAACAAAATGCACATATTCTCCATGCATAATCGTACTGACTCGTTAGATTCCAACTCCCAAATTGTTGCACACAAATGTAACTTCCCCCCGGATCCAAATTGTAATTGTCCCGCCATTACACCTACCAAGTCCCTAAAATACCTTGGTATTGAAATTGATGCCAATTTAACATTTAATAATCATATCCAAGCAATAACAATAAGCAAAATTAAACATTTTGAAAAAAACCCCGACGGTAAAAATCTTATTGAAAAATAATAAAATAACTCAAAACCCCCGACTTAACCCAATTATATAGGAATATCCGTCGGGAGCTGCCATTAAACCAGCTAAAGGATTCTAGTGTCGTGAATACAATTATTGAAGAATTGTAGATGTTTAACGATGACATAAAATACACTCAATTAATTGTTGAAATTTCATATAGAAAAGGCAGCCCCCGACGGTTATTCCTATATAATTGGGTTAAGTCGGGGGTTTTGAGTTATTTTATTATTTTTCAATAAGATTTTTACCGTCGGGGTTTTTTTCAAAATTTTTAATTTTGCTTAATTTTATTTCAGACTTTTTAAAGAACATATACGAATTATAGTCTATATAATATGTTATTGCAATATTATTTTGCACCGATATTGTAGCGCCCTCTAGTGAGTTACAGGCGTAATTTTTATTATTTGGGAACATGCATTAAGCACGTACACATTGCTGATGAAAACAGAATTGTAATCGGACGTTTTGCTTATATTGTAACATTGTTTGGCACTAATATTGTGGCGCCCCCTAGTGATTAATAGCCATGACACCTATCTAAGAACATGAACTCATCGAACACAAAACCGTTATTGAAAACCGCATCAAAATCGGATCATTAGTTTAGAAGGTAGGTGGGAACATTACTTTGCTCTTTTGCACTAATATTGTGGCGCCCCCTAGTGAGTTACAGCCATGACACCTATCTAAGAACATGAATTCATTGAACACAAAAACGTTATTGAAAACCGCATCAAAATCGGATCATTAGCTTAGAAGGTAGGTGGGAACATTACTTTGCTGTTTGGACTAATATTGTGGCGCCCCCTAGTGAGTTACAGCCATGACACCTATCTAAGAACATGAACTCATCGAACACAAACCCTTTATTGAAAACCGCATCAAAATCAGATCATTAGTTTAGAAGATATGTGGGAACATTACTTTGCACAAACGCACATCTCTCACCCTAAACGCATATACCTGTTCCGTTCCGTCGTGGGTAAAAAGAATACGCAAGCTGGCTCACATATTTAAAGTACTTCGTGACGTGGCTAGTAAGGACATCATCATAATGACTTATGTAGCCTTAGTGCAATCGATTCTTGGCTATTGTTTAACTACGTGGGGAGGCGCATGTAAAACCAAAATGCTACATATTGAAAGAGCCCAAAGAATGATCTTGAAAGTATGCCTGTCCAAGCCACGATTATTCCCCACTGTGAGTCTTTATGAGGAAGCTCAGGTTTTAACTACACGCCAACTGTACATAATGCAAACAGTTCTTCTAACTAAAACATTCCACCTTATCTATAGACAGGAGAAAACAAATGACCCACTCTAGAAGAAACTTTGCCATATTTGAGCCAGCCCGTGTAAATACTTCATTTGCACAGAGATTCTTCATTTTTCGCGGAGGAAGGCTGTATAATAAACTAAACAAAATTCTTCTGTGACCCTATTATTACTCACTAGCTTCTGCCAGCGACTTCGTCCGCGTTAGATTCGGACTTTGTGCAAAAAGAGAGGAAGAAATACCTAATAAACACCAGCCTATCCAATATCTAAATCTATGCTTATCTACTACTACTTTACCTAAATAGAAATAAAATATAAACTATTAATAATTTGTAATTTGAACGAATTTTTAAACCATACCAAAATAACTAATATTTACCTATTTTATAAAATAACAACAAAAGATAAGTAAAAATAAATTATTTAAAGTCGTCAATAAAATTATTGTCGGTCAATAAGGTTGAACACTCCGAACGTCTATTCGCATCTATCGCATCAACAGCCAAATATTGTATGAAGCTCGCGCAGCAACCGCGCCGCGAGCCGCGTCGAGCGCAGCGACCGTTGCACAAAAATGATCCTTATAGCATGATTCAGTTTCACTCGCGATGGCTACCGTATTTTATGTATAACTTTGGTATTTCTTGACCGATTTATATTATTCTTTCTTTATTGAATACTTAATAATGTCAACTTTTTTTAGTTAGTGTGAGTGAGAGTATTATAAACGTAATAGTAGACAAATATAATCAGAAAGCTCCGAACTGCTAAGCTACCGAGAGTTAAACGTGTCATTGTGAGCCAACCATAAAAGATGGACATATACTGTCAAGGTATATTTGTTACATAATTTTAAGGAGAACATTTCCGACCTACATGGTTTCTGTGTAGCTTTAACCATTAAGGCTGCACACGCGACGGAAGCAAAAAAAATGGAGTAACTTCTCCCGTTTTCCCTACATTTACCTTCACTGCTCTGCTCCTATTGATCGTAGCGTGATGAAAAGTATCCTATAACCTGCCCAGGAGTATGAAGAATCATTGTACCAAGTTTCGTTGAAATCCGTCAAGTAGTTTTTGTTTCCATAACGAACATACAGACAGACAGACAGACAGACAGACAGACAAAAATTTTACTGATTGCATTTTTGGCATCAGTATCGTTCACTAATCAACCCCCAATAGTTATTTTGGAAAAATATTCAATGTACAGAATTGACCTCTCTACAGATTTATTATAAGTATAGATGTAACGGGAGACCTGGAGTTCTAAGATACAGGCTTCGGCTTAATTTAGACTCCAGATCTCTTACAAATTACGAACTGTACCTACCAAATTGTTGTCAAATGATCTTTTGTAATTTAGTATGTAATTTGTGGAGATAAATAAAATAAAATATTTTAAAAAAATGTCAAATTCATAGTAAGTAGGTAGTTGATTAGAAGCTAAAATTTTCGAGTATCGAAATTGCGAGTAAGTAGCTGTTTCTCACGATTTTGTCTGCGTCTCGGGGAAACTTCTTTCCGTGCCCCCGACAACAGGGAAATAATTTTTCAAATTAATTCAGTCGTTCCGGGGCGTTCGGGGTATCTATACTTAATATTATAAAGCTGAAGAGTTTGTTTGTTTGAACGCACTAATCTCAGGAATTACTGGTCCGATTTGAAAATTTCTTTCAGTGTTAGATAGCCCATTTATCGAGGAAGGCTATAGGCTACTTTTTATCCCGGTACGGGAAGTAGTTCCCACGGGATGCGGGTGAAACCGCTGGCAGAAGCTAGTATTAAATATATAAGCATAAATAGTAAGAATTTGAATGCAGTTATTATTTAAAATAAATAGTTAGACAGCAAACAGCAAAAGTGTGAGGCGCATTAATTTTGTCAAGTTTTCGTGACCAATGTTCACTGTTACAGGTTTGGTGTACTATTGCGTCAATAGCGATTCAAGCACGTGCGTTTGAATTGTGTTCTAAAGCATTAATCAAACTCGAAGCACTGGATGTAAGTTGAACCTTTTCGAACGTTATATGAAGTACCTGGAGATTTCTGCTTTGTTTTTATGATAATATGTGATTTATTGCAGCCTCAGACATTCGAAAATTTGGCGATAGAAATATTTACAAGATACAAACCTAAAGACGCAAAAGGAAATAAAATCGAATGCCCAAATTGCGACGTCAGCATGCCTGAATGGTAAGCATCGATGTAGGCAACGCAGCAATTAGGTAGGTAGTGGTAGTGCTCGTCGGATAAAACGGGGTTTTTAACCAAGTTTCTAACTTTTCTTTTCAATTTTATCACCTGCAGCAACAACCAATAGGATAACGACTCGTGTGTGAAGGACTAGCCCAAATTTTTTTTTCTGTTTCTGAACTTCGCGTGCGTAGGTATTTTATTTATGTTTTGAACAAATGAAATGATGGCAGGTGTTCGTCGTGCTCGGGCTGCGGCAGCCAGTTCCCCGAGTGCGCGGTGTCGGGGCGCGCGCTGGTAGCGCCGCACACGGTGTGGACGTGCAACACGTGCGGCGCGCACGCGCAGCAGCACGAGCTCGTGCTGCGCCACTCCTGCCCCATGTGCCACGCGCAGCTCGCATAGCGTTAAACACCACAATAGCGCGATCATAAAAAAAATGTGCAAAAGTCACATTAGTGCAATATTGATGCTTCACTGAGCCATCACAGAGCCAGAGGGCGACCGACCAAAAATAGGACATCACTTTATACCCGTCAAAAACCGAGGAATCTCTCCTGCCCATTGATTCTACGAACTGCTCTGGGGCTCAATTCTGCTAATTATATAATGTGTTAATTGGATATAAATTAAATCTCTATAGCAATTTAAACCTTAGCGGGATTCGTATGCCGCTTAAGTAAAATTAGCAGAATTAAGCTCCTGGACGTGCTTATCGCGTATGCCATACTGTAGACACGTGGTGGCTTTGTGTGAATTAGCTGGGACAATGCGAATGTGAGCAAGGGGTTCCTCCTACCCCCAAATAGACAACGTGAGTGACTTCATAACATGCGCACAGGGCTGGGACACCTGATCCCGAATTATACGACATATCTTCATTTTAAATTATGAAGAAATTCCATGTCGAAAGTTTTATATAGACACAGATCAAAGGGCCGCTATACATCACTTCTTTTCTCACTAATGAAACCGGACGTCAACTGTTTGCTTGCTCGCAACTTGTTAAAATATAACTGCCTAGCTTATAATGTGACATTGTAATCTTTGTTAACATTATATAAAAAAAAAAACATACTTATTTATCTAAGTTTTATTCAATTAAATAGGGTTCACAAAGTAAGAACATGTTTTCTTTATTTAACTTGATCATTACCGAAAATTATCATTCTGACTAGATATTTAAATAAAAATGCACCGTATCACCCAATGTATTATAATGATGTATGAATCTTTATTCTAATTCTGGACAGTATTTCTATTACCGTATGAACGAGTAAAAAAGCTCAAGAACGTCAATTAACTCATCAATAACTCACATATTTTAAATGCACATCCTTTCTCTGACATGCATATTATGTGTTTACACTATTTAAACCAAAAGTTACACCGTAAACTTTTAGTTAACTTTAAAAGTTAAACAGAACACGATTTTTTTTTATTAGGTAGATAATGTTCTTACATAATGCCAGTGATTATAAAACTGGTCAATTGGTATCTTCAAAATGGCATTAAACTAACTATGGTACACCTAGCCCAGTAAATAGAAGTTTTAAGAACCCCATAAAATGGATACAAGAAATATTTCTGAAAAGTAATAAACATGATGTATCCACAAAAATAAATATTTACGAAAGGATAATAATACGTTATTGTACTGTAATTGAATCAACAATCAACAACTGTACAGTCATATTTCTACTTGAATGAGCAAATACAGTTTTTCATGAAAACAACTAATAACTATACTTTCATAAAATTACGATTACGACTAGCAAATTGTTTAGTAGCTATACAATCTTTGATCGCTAACAGAATAAACAGTAATAGTTTAGTATAGAGTATAAAGATGCAGACATTACAGATCACAGCACAGTGGCAAATGCATGCGAAAGTAGTGTAATCGTTTTTGTTTCCAATAAGTCAAAATTTATAAAAAAAATGACTGAAATATGCTCTCCACATGGTGCAGAAAATTCTATATCATATCATATTCAAGAAATAGTTTCTTTACAATTTTTGAGTTTTTGATGCCATAGTATGTCCATAGATAGGTACAACAAAATGCATAGATATAAGCTACTAAAGAATTTGATACAAGACTTTAAACAGGATATGATCAGAATTAAAATCCATAAGGTACCTGAAGTGTACCAATAGTATGTTAAGCTGTTGCTGTCTGTCAGAATTCAATAAATTAATGATTATACCGAGTGTGAGTATGACTTGCAATTGGTATTTTTTGGCCAGCATGTAACTGTTTTCTTGGGCATAGAAATCAACTTGATATTTGGGTTTTGCTTTTTGAAAGAAATGCTTATAGAAAGTGAAGGGTGTTAGAAGGAAATATGAAAACTAATGTATTTTAATTAAATTAAGGTGCATAGAAAAGAAATCCAAGTCTAATCTAAGTCTTTATGACCAACTTAAAGGTTTTGTATTTTCTCAGAACATTGTTTACCTTTAATGCTAATACATGGTTTTCAATGCTTCCTATTACATCAAATTTGTTTTCTTTTTACTATACCATTTCACCCTATTAATCTTAAAAACCTCAGTCCCTTTCATCAACAATATGCAAATATTCAAAATAATATTATTACTGCACAAAGTTATTATTTGGCAGGTCCATTTTCGAAAACTGCAGAGTATTGTCAATTATTTGAAATAACTCTGGGGGCTGAGGAATTCTTCCTGTCTCCAACTTTGACCACAGTGGAATGTTGTTGAGAGATATTTCAAATGCACCAGAAGATACTAGCTGACCTTCAATCATATTAGCTAAGAAAAACATCATCATGCATGCATACAGTTTGTTCTCAAGGCACCAGCTCCACCATGCGGGCTGGGGTTTGTTGAGCCAGGCAAATATGTTGACCCCACTCAGTATACACATGATCAGTATCATCTTTCCAAAACCCTGAAACCATAATTTCGTGGTTATTATTTTCACGACCACTTCATTTGAGACGAATGCAAACTAACATGTATACTGATAATGATTAACTCACAATCAATCTGGATAAATACATATTAAGACCAGGGGGGTCATAGTTTGCACCAATGACAGATATTTCTGGATATTTTTGTTGTATTATTCCTGCATAGTCTTCAAATACTTTTCTGTATCCACATGAATAACTGTAAAATAAAATTAATTTTATAAAGTTATTGTTATCACCAGTGAATTTTGTCCCCTGTGTCATGATAACCTTACCAGTAATATATGTTCATAATGTGACCAACACCTTGACCAATTTTAGTAATGCTTTCGGCATCATTTTCACTAGCTTGCGCATAATTATTGCTAGATAAAACAATACATGTAATAACTACAGTAAGAAAACTTAATGAAATATAGTAATTAGACGACAAAGACATTATCATCGTGTTCTCACAAATTCTTCTAGGTTCTACTTCAATATTATTGTTAAACAACAATTATTCACATTAACACTGCGTTCTACAATAAGAAATAGTATTTTTAATTACAGTTAAGTCAAATAAAACACTGATTCATAAAATCATCACACGATCTATTTAATTCATAGACAAAGACAAAACGTAGACGGACGAATATTATCATCATCCAAAAACACAGACTATGCAAAGACAGGGAAGATATATCTTTGGTTGGAGCGAGACCAATGTACAATAAAAACACGTTCATTCTACAGAACTTACTCTTGAGTCCTCTCCTTTTTTTAATTATAGCTTTTTACAATTATTTTTAGAGTCTAGCTACTCTACACGTGAAAGTGGCACAATAAGGCAATCCCTAGACGATCAATTATATTGCGCAATGTTACGTACTGTTAATTGACCGCATAGAGAGCGTTTTATACTTGGTGCTGAGACCGTAGTGTCCGAGTTCACCACACACCCTGCACCATAGGTTAAGACGGTTTCACATTTTGTTTTTGTTTCGTTGACTGTGATCTTTCTCAACTCTAATTATATTAAGTACCTGGACAAATTATTTTTACCTCACAATTCTGTGCCAGTACCTGTGATACACCGTACACCGTACACCACCCCGTAGCTTCGTCCATGGGGAGTGTCGTCATGCATGAACAAAACGGTAAAAAAAACAATCTGTGTTTCCAAAACTGTCCCGCCAGCAGAAGAGTGACTAGCTGGAAGATCACATTATACGCTTTTTAATTTTATGGTTACTATACTTCATACACGGCATTCTTAAATTATTCCTTTTTACCTGGAAACATTTTTACGTTTTTGAACACGCATTGTTGACTCCAGTCTCCAAATCTATTTTTCTAAAGCCGGGTATCCACTTAGGTTCACCGTGGTTTGCGAACACTGTGTGCTCCGCGAATGTGAACGTGTACAGTGTACACACTTAGGCTGCAACATCAGTGAACAAACTGCGCTCCCCTTTGAGTTCGCGCAAAAAACCGCTTCCCGAGCGCTCCACCGTGCTCCGATCGTGCTCCAGTCACGCTCCGCGATCACGACGTATCCATTATGTTTGGTTTGCAGAGCGGGCGCGTTCGCGAACCACGGTTCGCCGTCGCCTAAGTGGATACCCGGCTTAATAAGGCCTTTGATGTCAATCTGTCAACTCTTCTGTTGACAGCTGACATATGGCTAATACAATAGCCAGGCAAATTATTGCTATTTTTTTGTATCTCAATGCCAGGCAGCCACAAATTATTATAAACAGCTGATCCAATCTATCTGTAAAGCCGACTGGTCAGCAGAAAGCACTAACCTATCTTATTAAATAGTTAATAAACAAAATAGTGCTGAATATAGCAAGTTATATACTAATTTGCGTGGATAAAGCATTGTGTTTAATTTGTGTGTGCAGCATAAACAAACAAAAAATGTCTCATCATCATTGTCATCATGATCACGATCACGGCAATGCCGATGAACTTGGTATTCAATATAACCTGTATGAAAAAATTGATAAGGAAAATTTGCAATGCCTGAACGAAAGTGTCGAAGGGTCTGGTAAAACAGTCTTCAAATCATGGGACAAACGACTTGACACGACTAACGTGAGTATTCCTTTTATGACATAAAAATTGTAATTGTTTAAAAGATAAATATGTTCCATTATCAGGTCTTCAATTCTTCATTGCTGGGTATGGTGCTAGGCTTCTCAGATAATGGCTAGATGTTTCTCTTGGGTAACTAATTGTCTATGTATCCCTGTATAGTACACAATATATAATATAATTATATAATTATTGTTTGTTTAGGACCCAAATATTAATTATTTAAAAGCATTTTATTTTATTGCAGTATGTAGAAAGTGATGCAGATGAAGAACTGTTATTCAATATACCATTCACAGGAAATGTTAAACTGAAGGGAATAAAGATATATGCTGAAGATTCTGACTCTCATCCTGCCAAGTTAAGATTGTAAGTAACTGCTTTACATGTAAAGTGTTGTCAAATAAATCATTATCTACCGAGCCTTTCCTCACTAACACCCCAACATAGGGGTGGGCTTCCAGTCTATCAGTATCAGTAGTACCAGTGTTACATCTGACTTCCCCTCCCTTGGTATCACTTGTGTCAGACTTCCTGGTTATCTGATTGCACATAATGACTGTTTTAGATGTTTGAATGACAGCTGAGACCCACCAATTTTTTGTGCCTTCTGAAAAACTGCATTTTGTTAGATAAATATTTACCTATGTAAAAACCATTACAATCTAGCTTATTAAGCTTCAATGCTTTCCAGGTTCAAAAATAAGCCAAATATGACATTTGATGATGTGACAATGGAACCAGACCAAGTATTTGAACTACAAAGGGATAGCCAGGGTGTTTTGGAATATTCACCAAAGTAAGTTATTTAGTATGTACGAATTTATATAACTTATAATATAAACATAGATGTTTCCTTTTTTTGGATTAACTGCAGGGAACAGCTAGTTCCTAGGCTGTGTTCAAACCAAACTGAATGTGAGAGATTGTTATTCAGTTTGTTGTATTTCTGTACATATTCACAGTTTCGTTCATACTATCTGATGATAAACGAACTAAACAGTGAAATCATAAATGGAATAGCTTCCACTAGAGGTTTCATGTGTGTCCCGTGGATGTAGGTTTTAGCATCGCGTCATAAATGTGGTATCTAACATTGAAAGATTTTTTCAGAATGGTTAAGTTGTTCCTGAGATTGGCATTTTCATACAATAATATGTGATTATTTCTATCTTATGGATTTTATTTTATTTAAATAAAGTAATTTAAAGGTATTGCTTCCTTGCCTTCTACTGCTTTTACTGTTCATTTATGGTATTGCAATCTCAGATATTTGTATATGTCATAAAAGATTATCATAAACTATTAGAATTATGTAGTGTGTAATTCGTATTTTTTAACATTATTTTCAGAATTGTAACATTTTCGTCAGTTTCACATTTAACAATGCATTTTCCTGCTAATTTTGGCGCCGAAACCACCAAGATATACTACATAGGATTAAAAGGAGAATGGACTCCCGGTCATCGGCATGGCGTAACTATTTGTACATACGAAGTAAGGCCTAATCTTGATGATCATAAACTTAAAAATTTAGATTCTGTATCTAAACAAATTGAATAATAATATCAAATTAAGTGAGACTGCATTCAAGTATGAACTGGCTGTAATTTTGCATACCAATATTAAAATGTAAATAATGAATTTCTCATGTATGTACATAATAATTTTGTTCCCTTTTTTAAGAAAATAAAATGTTTTTTTTTTACCTAAACCGTTTTTTATTTATGTTCGATTCAATTTCTACAAGTAGGTTCAATTATTTAAAAAATCCGTAAATCTGTACTGAAGTTTATTTAAACGTGCTATGCTCTGGGACTACTTAACCGGTATCTCAGAGAGCTCGTTTACCAATTAGAGATGGGTAACTCAGGAGTGATAGATACAAATGATATGAATCATTCCATTTGAATCAATCACTCTTCATATCTTTACATATCCGAATGTGTCAGTAGTTCAGTATATCTTTCTTTACACCTCACTCACTCGTCGGTCATCGCGTCGGGAACTAACTATTTAAACTAATGCTTATACTCAATACTAGATTGCGATTGACTATTCATTGAACTAATTAACATAAAAGAAGTAGGTAGTACCTACAGTCATAAGAATAGTATTTTTTTAATTAGAAAAAAGTTGTTTAATCGCAACCGCTCAATATATCAGAAAGATGCAAACAACCAACCTATCACTATATCTGAATGATCTATTTGAATGAGTGAGCCGCACACGAGTTGAGAGTCTAAATGAGCTACTGAGTTATACTGAGCTACTGATATAAAGATATGAAAGAGTGATTCATATCCCAGTGATTGAAAGATGCATATCTATCTTTTCTTTTCAATGACACATTATGCCCATGTCTATTACCAATCGAGGAAGTTACTAACTCAATCGTCCAAAAATTACCCTAGAATGAAGGTGACAGAAGTGTGGTAAATTTTAAGTATCTACGCCAGAATTTACGAAGTTTTATGTGATGTATAAAGTTATATTTATTTTAGGATTTCATTTCATGCATGTTTATCGATTCTACACAAAATTTCTTTAGCTAGCTAGTTATTCTCCTTTTTTAGTCCCCAAAAATATAAAAGTTTTTGTTGTACTGCGTTTACTTTTTGAGTCCTCAAACTAACAAAAACTTGCTACACTCGAAGTTTAAAACGCACACGCCTCGCTTGCCTCTTTTTGATGTTACAACTTTTACTTAATTCCTATGTGTGATTGTTTACTAACACTAGTATACTAATAGTATATAGTATAATACTATGCGACTACTATGCTACTAGCTCATGGCTGGCTCCGCCCATGATGATGGCAGGTTGTAAATCAGTGCGATGAATAAAACATAGTGTATATTTTTCTTTGTTTTATATTATACTATTCGCAACTAAGTCAATAATTATTATATTTACAACACTATTATAATAAAGTGCTTTTTATATTACAGGGACTACGTCCCAAAAAACAAAAATGTTTTACGGAGCAAAACAGGAGGTATCTATACAGAATTTTCATATGCAAGCATTTGAGTCAATGTTGATTAATGGTGGTTCAGAAATAATCAGCTAGATTAAAATTAAATAAGACTTTTATTATACAGGAACTTGACCTAACCATACGTAAATATATTTCGAAGGTAGAAGGGTCGATTTACAATTCTGTAACTAACGTTACAACTTAGGTAGGTACTGATGGCATGATATCTGATTTGTGATAATAGATTGCTAGGTATATTTATTATTGCTATCTATATAAAATTAATTAAATACTATGTAAATAGTTACGTCGTTATATGGTACTTAGTTAAATTTGGCAGTGATATCTATTTTTCCATGTCTCTTCCCTTTTACATAGTTAGTAGGTACAGAGAAATACATCACAATTATTTATTCCTACAAATAAGGTTTTAAGTGAATCTCGAATATTTAGGCAATTATCTTCATTGTCGGCGTCTTCCTCGTACTCCGCGGCGCATGTACGGCCTTCGAGGGTTGTATGTGCGATACGGGCGACGGATAGCTGCATTGGGCACAGAGTTTAAATCGCCTACTGGAGGCACGCGTACCGAGCTCTTGTGTGGTACAGGCCAGTCTCTTATGCAAACAGCACACCTGTGTAACAGAGGACGTGTTCATAAATAAATTTACCTAACCGAACAAGGAGATGAGATGAGAATTTTATTCCTTGTTTAATGATGGAGATTGAATTTATTGATTTAGTAAAACCAATTATACGCTTACCTGCTAACTTTAGAGAGTAGATTGTTGTTTTTCAATGTTTGCTGTTCTGGTCTTTCAAACATTCTATTCTCATCTATAATTGACAGCCAGTATGAAACTGCCGTTGCAAAGTAGTTGCACCGACCGAGACCGTTACATTCAATGAAGGGTCGGGGGCGGAACTGACTCAAGCATGACCCAGGAGATATGAGGCTTTGTCCTGTAGCATCTGCACCCGCCGTATGCTGGAATATTACCATTCGTTTTAGAAAAATAACCATTATTTCATTACTGTGTAGGACCTATGTGTCAACAATACTTGTCATTTCATAGCATGCTTGGGTTGTCTTTGACGATATGTCGTAGCTAACTGGTTAAAATAGCCATTCATTTAAACAACTAATAATCATTGTTATTCTTACCATTAAGAAGCTGTAACCTATCCACAGTTCCCTCCAGCCGTTGGGACATTCAGGTACTTGATTGCTTTGACTATGTATGGCGATAGTTCGTGTGGGTGCTTCGCATACTTGGCATCTGTAAATTAATTGAAGTTAGATGTAAATATAGCGTACAGGTAGAAAGCAGCAGTTTTAAGATTTAATATCAAGGAACGTGGTTCAGATTTAATATCAGGGTGGGACTAGACTTCCGTGGGAAGAGCTGGGTTCTCTCTGGAAGGACCTCCACCCTTCATAGAGAGAAATAATAAATAAATTATTATTTGTGTTTTTTCAATTCAAAAAGAGCTCGTGGCTAAATCGTGGCGCGGGTCGATCGAGTTACATAAGGTTGAGCAACGCTTGGCGCGGTCGGTCCGTGGATGGGTAAACATCTTGGAATAACGAATTGGTGTGTTCCTTGCTTCGGAAGGCACGATAAACTGGTGGGTGGCGGCTGTCATTTGAACATCTTTAGCAATCCTTATGGGTAGTCAGAAGCCAAAAAGTCTGACAACCAGGGGCCCGAATGGCCCGATTCTCCTAAGTTAATAATGTCAAAATCGAATAGAAATTGAATCGCAATATGATCGCAATAGCAGTTTTAACGATATCGGGCATTCTGCTACTAATATAAGACCAATCGTATCTATTCCAACGACATTCGATTGGTTTGCGATTGGTCTACTATTTTGGTGATTTTGGTCTATACGGTAGTATGCTCTACTTGTTAATCGTAAATCATTTGCAGACAAAATGATTCATTATTGAATGAGAGAAAAGAATAAAAACGTTTATTTCAAAGAAAAAATAGCGGAATGCCACATACGCTTCAATCGTAATTGACTCGGGATTGGATCTCAGTCGAATGTGAATCGTATGTCGCTTAAGTAAAATTAGGAGAATCGGGCCCCAGTCCTATCAAAGGGTATTGTCCGAGTAATGTATGGATGTATGTTTATTATTCAATCACGCAAAAACGGCTGGACCGATTTGATTGAAATTTGGTATGTAGATATGTGATACCCTGGATTAACACATAGGCTAACTTTTTAACAACACACCACGCGGGCGAAGCCGCTGGCGGAAGCTAGTAGCTAATATGTATGATCGAGGCCTAGAAGTTGAATTTTGGTATAAAAGGGGAACTAGTATCTGACGTCGAAAATAATCATGAAAAAGCATCACCTTGATATGTAATTTCCAACGTCTTTGGCCTGTATGGGTGTCATAGACATAGGCATAGGTTCTGGCGTTGATAACCAGAAACTGTAATCTTCACGCTGAGCAAAATTACAAACTTCGTCGAAATTGCAGAACATATACGGCATTGTTGAAAATTTACGCATGCAGCTTCCAGAAGCGCCTGTAAGAATACATATGTTTATGTAGTATTTACCATTCATTTATTGGTATCGAAAGTATTTTTTTTATATATACATTTAAAACTTACCTAAATCTTGTCCGTGCGCTTTTCCGTTCGCAATAATATGAATGAGAGAATACCCGCTCCAAAGAGGCGAGGTTCCTGATGGACATTGCGGAATCATTCTTTCTTGTGAGTGAACAGCAAAATAAAAGCCTCTAGATTTAGGTGTCGGCTGTATTGCTGGTGGACCAGCAGACCCCAGGGCCCCACGATAGCCTTCGTATCCTTGTAATCCTTTGATACCTTTTAAACCTGCGAACCCGGTTTGTCCCGTAGGTCCTACTGAACCTGGGTAACCTACATCGCCTCTCATCCCCTTGCTTCCCGGTATACCATTACGCCCAAATTCACCTGGTCTTCCGTCTTGACCTTCACGCCCAGGTAATCCACGAGGGCCCATGTCACCAATAGGACCGGGGGTAATTTCAGAAGCAACTAATAAATCTCCTGCATCTCCTTTGAAACCTTTAAGACCAGGTGCTCCATACGGTCCTTCTTCGCCTTCGTCACCTTTCAATCCCTTTAATCCCTGAGGACCCATTTCTCCTAAGCGTCCAGGTCTACCAGAATCTCCTCTATCTCCTTTTTGGCCAGTAGCACCCTTAAAACCTTCATAACCCTGATCTCCTCGCTGACCTTTGGGGCTGTATGAGTCACCTCTTTCTCCTGAATCTCCTTTCAATCCGCGGAAGCCGGGGATTCCCATCGGTCCTGGTCCTCCTGGTCGTCCAGAAATACCTCGCGGTCCTGGGGCACCATCCATTCCCACCATACCTTTTGGGCCTTCAAATATTAGACCTGGCGGACCTGGTAACCCTATAGGACCGTTAATACCATATTCGCCAGGTGAACCCTTTTGCCCCATAGGACCCGGCCATCCAGGTAAGCCATCAAATCCAGGCTTTCCTTGCTCACCCCGTGGTGCATTTACTCCGTTAAGGCCAGGTAGACCTGGTGGTCCTTGATCACCCCGCATTCCAACAATTCCTTGTAAACCAGTGTCTCCACGTTCTCCCTGCAGACCTTCATCTCCACGCATACCTTTGATACCTTTAAGTCCTAGAAAACCTACCTCACCTAAATCTCCTTTCAAGCCAGGTGTACCTTCCAAACCCATGTCACCCATGTCACCTTTAGTAGGAGTCACGTACGTTGTAATTCCCATATCTCCTTGTATACCTTTTATTCCAGGGAGTCCTGGACGTCCTCTCGGACCCATAAAGCCAACTTCACCGGGAGCACCAAGATAACCCATACGTCCAGGTCTGCCCATTGGGCCTTGATCGCCTTTCAAGCCAGTATATCCAACAGGTCCTGGCATCCCTTGCTGACCTTTGATTCCAATTGATCCAGGCCACCCAGGACGACCAGGCCGGCCAGGGTATCCTTTATCACCTGTGTCACCGCGTTCTCCTACGAATCCGAAGTCTCCACTTTCTCCCTTTCTTCCGGGTCTACCGAAAGCTCCTGGATATCCTGAATCTCCCCTTTCACCTTTTAATCCGGGTATACCGGCAATACTTAGGCCTGGAGCACCTTCGTCACCTTTCATGCCTCTGAAACCGTTCTTACCCGGTAGCCCATTAAATCCTTGAAAACCAGGTTCTCCTTCATCACCTTTATGACCTCTTTCAGCATCATCACCTCTGATACCTTTTTGTCCAGGTAAACCAAAATCTCCTCTTGCTCCTTTAAAACCTTTAAAACCATCCCTGCCAGGGTAACCGGCAAAACCAACATCACCGGTCATACCTTTACGACCTGAAGGCCCTTGCCTGCCAACTAGACCAGGTACTCCTTTAAACCCTGCGGGGCCTGTATCACCCCGATCTCCCTGGCTACCTTGGTTTCCAACAATTCCAGCTAAGCCCGGGAATCCAGGAAGACCGCTAAAACCATCTTCACCCGGCATGCCACGAATACCAGCAGGTCCTATATTTCCCTTCATTCCTTTGGGGCCGATATCTCCAATTATGCCATGAGCTCCTTGTAAACCAGGTTCTCCAATCATTCCCATGCGTCCAGGCCATCCAGGCTGACCAGCTAAGCCAGGGGCACCTTGTATTTCTATCCCTGGTATTCCTTTTCTACCCTAGATTAAAGAAATAGAAGAACATTAATTCCACACAACTGCCTAGCCAACAACGGTTAATTCAACGGTCGTGTAAACTAGTGTATTATATTCTTACTACCGCATCCCGTGGGAACTACTTTGCGCATCCGAACTGCGCACTTTTTTAGATTTGCCCATATAAGCAATCAAACAAACATGATGCTTTATAAATTAAGCATGTACAGATCTCGATACTATATATGTACGACATATTGAAAGATAGAGATTTGCTATCATAAAACAATATACTACCTGAGGTCCCTGTGGTCCCTGAGGACCCGCATCTCCAGGAAAACCCTGCTCTCCCTTGTTTCCCATGGAGCCAGTTCTACCCGATAATCCCGGATATCCTGCTTCTCCTTCATCTCCTGCTTCACCAGGTAAACCATCAAATCCTTTTTCACCCATTATAATAGGTAAACCAGGATTTCCTCGTGAACCTTTCTTTCCTTTGCTTCCCATGTAGCCCTCAGGTCCAGCTTGTCCTTGAGTACCAGGAATTCCAAAAGGTCCAACGTCACCTTTCCTGCCCACGAAACCTTTAAAACCTTTTCTTCCCTGCATGGATCTGCCAGGAGGTCCTTGATCACCCTCCATTCCCGGAATACCGTCAAAGCCCATTTCACCTCTTTCTCCTTTTGCTCCAGGGTAACCTTTGAAAGAATAACTTTTTTTTTATTTGAGCATAAAATTAAAAACTGAAATGCAAATTCATGCGGTTTCATTCGCATCCACATGGTACTACTTTCTGTACTGGTATAAAATATTTACCCTAATTAAAATGAACCAAATATTTAAAAAGCCTTTTATATAGAACTTGGAAGAAAGCTATGTTTGAGTAGGTATCTCGATGACTGTTTTAGTAAATTGTATATCGACAAGAAGTATCTTAATAATAGGATTTTACCTAATATAATAACCAATTCAAGAGAGTTAACTTTCCTATTTAATTCTTACTTGTATTTTGGGTAATGTACCTCATATGTGGCCGTTCAAATATTACGTAAGCAGATTTATTACAATTATTTACCCCCCCATTCCCCTTGTCAGCAAAAGTAAGCAAAGCTTTTACCCCTCCCCCCATGCTTACGTAAACATTTTTCAATTAAAAATTTATTTTTTTTATATTATAATTATATCGGGTGTGTCGTTCATAATCACATTAAATGAAATGCGTTAATATACTGGTTAATATATGTCGATTAACACAAAGAAAAATGAAAAATACGTAAAAATAAAAAAATGATTTTTTCAAACAAAGTAAATAGAATAAAAATGTGCGAAATCAGTTCAGTAATTAGAAACAACTGAAATTCGCCCTTGAAAACTGACAGCTGTCAACTGATCAAAACATTCGATACTCCTAACTTTATCTCTGCTTTACACATGATGTTGTAAATTATAAAAACGAAAAATGACTCCTGTGGTTAAACCACTGAATGGACTAGGTATTTTTTTTACAATTCGCCATAGAATATTATAAAGTATATGCGATAGGATTTAATGTGTAATAGTATCCGACCGAACAAAACAATACACTGACAGAAGAAATTTAGACAAGTGAACAGCGCGCGGTTTTTCCCCGAATCGATTCTAAAGCAAGTGCCTAAACGTATGCGTTTTCAAGCATAGACAATGTGAGGGTTGCCATTCGTGGAAAAAAGTAAATAACTATCGATGACGTAATCATCATCTGGACTCCCCTACCCCCCATGTCATCCAAAATAAGCAAAACATATACGGCCCCATAGGACATTTGGTTATGTTTACGTTTAGGTGTTCCTCATATTTTGTTCTGCTCTCAAAAGTATAGTAAAAAGCTACTATTTGTTAAATCCACAGGTTATATTTATATCTTATTAATTTACTGCTGGTATATTATTTTTTGTTTTCGATAATGGAATTTATTTTGGCACGCGTGTTGTTAAGCAATTTAAAAATAATTCACCAATCGGCAGTTTTTGTATGGCTGACCTTTTGGTCCTTGTGGTCCTGTAGGCCCTTTGGGGCCTTTGGCATTGATTCCGTGGGCAAGTGATTCTCCGACTTCACCAGGAAGACCGTCCTCTCCAGGTTCCCCAATTTCTCCCCTGTTATAACATTGGTTACCATTAACACGGTAAAGATCTACATATATTTAAACTGTGCCATTAATATGTTAGTAAATTGGAAAGTTGATCAAAGAATTAAAAGACAACTGCCTTGCATCTAAGTTTTGCCAAATAGGTACTTATGTAGGTTCTTCGAGCTGGATTTGAAACTTTAGAAAACATCAAAGTGGCTGTTACGTAGGGGGTCATAAAAGTAGAGTGATTACTAAATGTATTATTTTTTAATATTCGTGACGTCGCCATTCTAATTGTAAGTTATTTGCGGAAGAGTAGGTACCTATGTAAGTATTAAGCGTAGAACGGTTTTAGATTAAAATGCACATCAAAAATTAATATAAAAAAGTTATAGCATAAGCAAATGATTTACTGAAATAAATCACTTTTTTATATTTTTCTAACTGGAAAAACAATTCAATTTACAAGGATAACATTTTGTATATAAGAATAATTACTTCGGTCCCGGTTCTCCTTTTTCCCCGGTAAGAAATTGGATAGGAATCGTAGCTGAACGCCCTGGATAGCCCGGTTGGCCATCGCGTCCTCTCGTTCCGTTTCTTCCCGGCCTACCAGGATATCCGTCTTCACCCATTTTACCCTTTAAACCTTTGAAACCGGAGTCTCCAGTGTAGCCTGGCCATCCTGCATCACCCGGAAGGCCTTGAGCACCCATAAAACCTGAAATATTTATAAAACATATTAATTGACTTCTCCAATGCAATACCATACCACAAATGTATAACAAATAAATATATATTTAGGGATATGTAAACTCCCTCAATACCCAGTTCCTTTGTCTATACTAATATTATAAAGAGGAAAACTTTGTTTTTAATGGATAACCTCACAAACTACTAAACCTGAGTTTTAAAATAATTTCACCATTAGAAAGCTACATTATCTGCGAGTAACGTAGGCTAAATTAATTTATCTCGGTACGGCTAATAATTAATATTAAGCTGTTACCTAAACGTACAAAGTTACGATCTTAAAAAGATTGAATTTCGGAATTCCGCGAACGGTATCACACGTGTCCCGAGGAAATTACATCCCATACATGAATACAAAGTGGCCTGCCTACATGTTTTCTTTATAATACGTATAATAAAGAAATGTACAGCAAGCAAATTTTCTCTCCGGGCTGGCGTGTGTAGGGCTATGATTCGGTTTCTTAACTGGGGCCCGATTCTCCTAATTTTACTTAAGCGCCATTCGATTTACGTTCGACTGCGATCCAATCCCGACTCGATTACGATTGAAGCGTATTTGGCATTGCGCTATTTTTTCTTTGAAATAAACGTTTTTATCCTTTTCTGTCATTCAATGATGAATCATTTTGTCTGCAAATGATTTACGATTGCAAAATGAATGTAGATCAAATTACCGTATAGACCAAAATCACCAAAATAGCAGACCAATCGCAAACCAATCGAATGTCGTTGGAATACGATTGGTCTTATGTTAGTAGTAGACTGCCCGATATGGTTAAAACTGCTATTGCGATCATATTGCGACTCGATTTCTATTCGATTTTGACGTTATTAACTTAGGAGAATCGGGCCTCTGGTCTTACTATTACAAATTACAACGTTAAGAAAATAAAATCAACGGTAGGTCTTGGGCAACCTAACATAAAACTGTCATTTACCAACCGTCTATTGAAAGTATGTCTTATAGCAAGCAAGTGCATATTGTGCTATAATATTTACCGCGCCAGTAGACTTTTTTGCTTTGTATTAATATTTTAGTAACAAAACATTGCAAACAAATTATATAATTGAATAAAATAAATACAGAAAAAATGCAATTTGTAAAATAAACGGTAGATATCAATATTACATACCTTGGTCTCCGTCTTCCCCAGCATCTGCTTTCATGAGTTCTAAAGGTGGATAAATAATAATTCCTTTCGGTCCTCTTGGCCCTTGTGGTCCAGCGCCACCGATTAAGCCTTTGTTTCCTTTGGGTCCTTTAGGTCCGTTTGCTCCAGGAATACCAGGGAA
The DNA here is from genome assembly GCA_963856015.1 of Helicoverpa assulta. Lineage (NCBI taxonomy): Eukaryota > Metazoa > Arthropoda > Insecta > Lepidoptera > Noctuidae > Helicoverpa > Helicoverpa assulta. Next base: position 7,519,269 of record CAWLCW010000008.1, read on the forward strand.
ACCCTTAAAACCTTTAGGACCAGAAGGGCCTTCGGCTCCTGGGAAACCCTTAGTACCCGGAAAGCCATCATCTCCCGTCTGTCCTTTTGGTCCATCTGAGCCTGAGTGCGAAATATAAAATGGAAATTAAAAAAAACACTGACGTACTGTATTGTTTTTGACAAATCAAATTTTGCATAAAACATCAAAGCTCACAGTTTGCTGAGCTTATTTCCACGGCATCACACGTTTTTGACGAACTTCATTCTTACCTTAAAAGACTTACGTATATTGGTGGTACCTAAGTAGGTAAAAGCGTACTGATATTTTTGACACATTTTCATGGGAACAACTTATTATAGGGAAAATTGACCACGTATGTATGTATATATTAGATGCGTAGAACACCTTGGTATACATGGATTAGAAAACCTAGTCCAAATAATAGCAAAGTACATGATTCTACTTCGTTTGAAAATAAACAATATCAACCTTTCGCTTGCTTCGGGGGTTAGTGGAAATAAGCACAGTAGTTATAAACGAATATCTAGTAAAAGCTATAATAAGTTATTGTTAAATATCTTTTGTCCCGTTTAAATAAAAAAAAAACATTAATTTATGAATGATCTACTAAATTGTCAACAAAATAAATAAAAGTATTACCTGATCTACAATATGGGCAATCGTCTCCACGTTCACCTTTAGGGCCAGGGAATCCTGGACGGCCGTCATAACCAGGATCACCAACGATTCCTGGGATTCCCGGTGGTCCTCTTTCTCCTGGAGGGCCAACTCCATGTACGCCTGTACCTGGATAACCTTGTGGACCCATATCTCCAGGGTTTCCACGATCGCCTCGTTGGCCATTCATGCCATCTGTGCCAGATTCACCTTCTTCGCCATCTGGACCGATAACTCTAGCACCTTTAAAACCTTTTGGCCCGGTAGGACCAGGCAATCCTTTAGGACCAGAAGATCCTTTAAATCCACGGAACCCTTTGAAACCGTCATTTCCAGGTTCTCCTTTTGTAGATGTGCCTGGGATGCCAGGTCTGCCCTGATAACCTTTTATTCCAGGAACTCCAGATGGCCCTTCAATACCAGGTAAGCCCCTAGGTCCATTAAGTCCTGGAGCTCCTATGGGACCCAAAATACCCTCAGGACCTTGAGGTCCTTGAGGTCCTTGTGTTGGTGGTACATCTAGTCTTTCATCGTAAATGCCAGGTTCTCCAGGAAAACCTTGCGGTCCAGGGTTGCCCTGTTCGGCATTTTCACCCCTTTCTCCTTTCGATCCGTCTTCTCCATCACGCCCTACATATCCGGGAGCACCTTTTTGCCCTTTAGGTCCTGGACTACCATCTCGGCCAGGGTGGCCTATTTTTCCTCTGGGCCCATCTCCACCTTGATCTCCTTTTATTCCTTGTGGACCGTCAGGACCATATGGTCCCTAAAAAAATAAGCGTTGTTTACGTCACGTTCACAAAACCGTTTTTGTTAACGATACTAAAAATTGAATTATGTACAGCTTTTGCGCAAAACGAACCTAGATACGAAACTGGATAGAAAAAGCCTAAGATTGAATTGAATAAATTATATTAAAAAAGCAAAAGCTATTCTTAAGTAGTTTTTCAACTCAATGAAGATTATTCGATATTGTTGTTTTGGTTCAATTGGTTGCATATATTGTAAACACATAGACATCTTACCGGTTGACCCCTCGATCCTTGCATTCCCTTCAAGCCTTTCACTCCTCGTTGTCCTCGTAATCCTTTTTCACCTTTATTACCCTTCGTTATAACTGTGAGGTTCTGTCGAACTTCGCTAGTTATTATAATAGACGCTGGTCTTCCCGGTTCTCCAATTGGACCCTGGTCTCCCTTTTCTCCAGGTGGTCCGACGGTATCCTCACCATCTTTTCCTACATCTCCTGGTTCACCCCGAAGTCCCATTGGACCCTAAAGTTTATAATGATACGTTTTAATAAAGTTAGTACGTATCTACTAGTTTTCTTGTTAAAACACAACTTATAACATGTAAAAGCTTGTCGCGAGATTTTAGTACTCTTATTACATCCTCCGAGCCTTTTCCCAACTATGTTGGCGTCTTCTTCCAGTCTAACCGGATTCAGCTGAGTACCAGTGCTTTACAAGAAGCGACTGCCTATCTGACCTCCTCAACCCAGTTATCCGGGCAACCCGATACCCCTTGGTTAGACTGGTGTCAGACTTACTGGCTTCTGACTACCCGTAACGACTGCCAAGGATGTTCAATGACATCCGGGACCTACAGTTTAACGTGCCATCCGAAACACAGTCATTGGTGTCTAAGATATACTTAGAAAGTACATACAAACTTAGAAAAGTTGCATTGGTACTTGCCTGACCTGGAATCAAACCCGCGCCCTCATACTCGAGAGGTTGGTTCTTTGCCCACTAGGCCACCACGACTTTTTTTTAGTTTTTTTAGTACTCTTATTAAAAAAAATTCCTCAGAAATTAAGTTAATCTCTTTAGGTACTACAAAAAAGCGAAACACACGTTTGACAAGCATTCAAAACAAACGTCTGTTTACTTTTTATGCTATATCTTAGCGCCATTTGTAATCTTCGTAGTGAGTGTATGTGCTATCTATATTTTTTCCTGTTACTTTTCATGCATGCTTTTTTTAAATATTTATTTACTTGATTTACGCCTGTTTGCTATTTCTTACCTCATCTCCTTCCTCTCCAGGGAAACCACTATCACCTCTATAACCCATAACGCCTTTAGGTCCAAATGCTCCTGGCCGACCGTATTCACCAGTATCTCCTTTCGTTCCTCTTGAATTGACACCTCCTTCGCCAGCCATACCTTGGGAACCCTTCTCTCCTGCAGGTCCTGGCTGTCCTCTATTACCGGGATAGCCCACTCGTCCAGGTGGTCCCATTATACCGTCCACGCCACTACATCCGTCCAAACCTGGTATTCCTATGACACCTTCTGATCCAAATGGACCCTGGAAATATAAAACACAATATAGTAAATGAATAATCGAATTGTTATTTGTCAATCAAGTTGTGAATGTTAAGAAATTCATACTTGTGGTCCTGTGTCTCCCCTCGGTCCATAAGGTCCATCGATGCCCTAAAAATAAAAATGGTTAGTACACATATAATAATGGGAATAGGAGTAGAAAAAACATTTATTTAGTGCTTAAACATACATGAGTTCCTTTGTCACCATAATCGCCTCTGTCACCGATGTCTCCGGGCACGCCTGGCCGACCCGGGCGGCCTATGGGTCCATCTTCACCATAGTCCCCTTGCATGCCGGGGACTCCGGGGGGGCCCGTATCACCCCGGTCGCCTTTGATGCCAGCACAATCGCATACTGTTTGGTTGCACACCACCTAAACAAGAAGGAGCATTGCACCTAGATTACTTACACTTGCTTGATAAATATCGTTGACTTATAGTAACAAGTTTGATTCTGAATATTTTAGAGAAATCATAGTAGTCCTGTTATCATATTTATAACTTTAATTAATAATTAATTAAATTATTAAACCAACACAGACGCCAGAATACTATAGAAAAACTATGTCAGTCACTAATTTAAATATCCTTACTTAAAATGAAATGGATATATGAAGTCTATATTTTCATTTATACCTACATGTAGATATGTATGGTTCTGTGTTTTTTTATGATCTATACCTACTAATATTATAAAGCTAAAGAGTTTGTTTGTTTGTTTGTTTGAACGCGTTAATCTCAGGAACTACTGGTCCGATTTGAAAATTTCTTTCAGTGTTAGATAGCCCATTTATCGAGGAAGGCTATAGGCTACTTTTTATCCCGGTACGGGAAGTAGTTCCCACGGGATGCGGGTGAAACCGCTGGCAGAAGCTAGTTTATTCATATAATAACTTAAAGATTAATTAAAAATACTGCATAGTGGAGTAAGTAACAAAGAACGTGCCTTATCGTCGGGACCTCTGACATACATTCAATGCAGAGCAAGTGTAAGAACATTGCACTTCCTACTTTATAATAGAGCATGAAAATGAGTTTATAATAATCTTGGTCATTAATCTATTTCAGTATTATCTATCAGTGTTTAATTCCTAAGTAGATAAAAGTGACGTGTCAAAGCCTTTTGGCATAACATTAAGTATGTAGGTGTAATAAGATGCTTATGTTATTTTGTTGTGGACGGGTAGGTTAACATTTGGAGATCTATCCAGAGTTTTGCTAACCGTCACCTTTCACTTATTCCTCTCATGTATAGAAACATTATGATGTTATGAGGGCTGTATTTGAAACTATTTTCTTAAACTTTACTTAACTTTCCTTACCTCGGTTTCACATGAGGGGTTTTAACACTTGCTTTACCGTAAATACCTTATAGCTAAAGTCGCAGTTCTCATATCGAGGCCACTGGTCAATAAGGAATTAATTCATTAATTACAATACTATAGTGTTAGATGTTCATCAAGTTAACTCATTACATTGCCATCTGCATAACCAAGAAATAATATTTGTACCGGTATGTGTAGGTACCTACATCTATTGTCAAAAGCTGAACTACTTTACCGTTCACGAGTCGAAATGGATTTAGCAGTGTGGTTTATGGTTGAAAGATGATGTCAGCGTTTTGCATTACATCATCTTTTGAACAGACCAGACGTTAACCACGGCTTCTTCATTCTAGTTTTATTGCAGTCAAATGGAATTGTATCCTTTAGCAACATGTGTATCAGAACCTGTTATAGTCATTCAGTTTGTCATTTTCAGAAGTGCTTTTACATACACCTACCTATTTTGTTAAACATAAGATTGATATTACCTACAACGTGTTCAACTGTCTAACGAAAGTTTTTAAGGTTGACATAAGCTTTAAAGCTAAAAATGATTATAATTGTTGTAAAAATCCCAAATCTATGTGTGGGAGAAATACCTAGATCTAAATGTGATCTATTTTCGAAAATTCTGGAAAGAATAATTTTTATAAACAAGTTTATGAAGCAGTGAAATGTAATTTCGGTGAAGTAAAACATGGTTTCCTAAGAAACCGATTTACTACTTCGATACATTTTCAGAAAAGCAAAGTAGGACCGTTTGTAAGACTTGGAACTAGACATAATGTAGGTACGTTAGCTTTAAATGTAGCAGCTTAAACACGATCTCAATTTATGAAGTATCAAATTCAAACGTATCAAATAACGACGTTGTTAAATACATGACAGCGCAATGCAATAGAATGGAGCTCAACGTCTTACTAGTTTTTAAATGATATTGCACCGTTGGAACTACCTAAGTTTTAGAGCACGAGAATAGAATGATTTATCCTTACAATTCAGATTATTTTCAATTAGTCATAGTAATATCGTGCTTATCATATCAAAATATTAATAGAGTTCATGCAATGACCTAAATGCGTCTATTGATGGACACTTCTCACAATGCAATTGCTTAATGTACTAAGATACTTTCGGTGTTCTGCTGATTCACCAGAGCTTCGGAAAGTTTATAAAATTATGTTTAGAAATAAAGAACTTAAATTAATGTACAGCACATTTAATTTTATATTCAGCTACCGAATCGATAAATTGAAATGATTGCATTTGTAAACAATCTTTCTACATAGTTCTAGTGTGACTTGCCCACAAAAGAGGGGGCTGCAAACTATTTATAGAACAAAATATAGAACCCACTTTGATTTTTCGTAAATTAATCCTTAATAATATATTATAGATACGAAAGCAACTCTGTTTGTCTGTCACGTTTACGCCAAAACTGCTGAAACGATTCAAATGATGTTGATGAATGAAGTGAAAAATAACAAAGTGCTCAATATGCCCAAATACGGAAGTTGCTAATTGCGTGCCGTTTTTTACAACTATTGTTTTCCTGTAAAAATGTTTTTAATTTAAATATTTCATAACTGTGCAGCTGTGCAGTTCAGGGTTGAGTAATGTGCTGGTGTAGTACCTACATGGCTTCCGGACGAAGCGTGTGTGGGAGGCATGTCGTCCTCTGTAGCATTGGCGGCTCCAAGTATACATGCGTGTGTTTCACCAATATCGAGTATCAAAAAACGTTTTGATACTCGATATTGGTGAAACACTCTTGAATCGATTGTAATGACAATCGATTCAAGGGAGACCATAACCGACCTTGCTGTCCGGCTTACTTAGGCAATGGTGTCAACTACTTGTTACTGCTTTGAAATATATTTATTATATTTCCATCTCCCACATGTTTCTCCTAGTACACATTAGGTTACATTCAACTCCTAATTCACAAGTAAGTACTTACTTAAATAATTACGTACGTAACATTTAGCAGACCAGCTGCGTCTGCGTCTATGAGAAATCGTTCAAAAATATTTACGTTATTGGGAAACCAAATAAATACGTAATGGCTTCTCCTGCTACAAAAACTCCCATAATATTCTCTGATGAATTGCGGTAAATTAGTTAGAAGTGTACCTATGCTTGCGAGATTTTTCAGGCTTGTCCGTGAGCGCCTTTCGTGCCTTCAGTGCCTTGCCTAGTAAACCAAAGACTGCTTGAATAATTATGAAAAAAAATATATAGTAGGTACTCGTACAACTATCAAAGTAGCGTCAGGTTTTTGTAGAGGCGCACGATGCTAACTTCTTATGACAGCAATCACTTTTTTTTTTCATACCTAATTATTACATGACAACAAAATAATACTGCTAGCACATGATTATAAAATGGGTGAGTCATTGGTTGCAATTCAAGGAACAGGCTGGATAAACAATCATTGCAGTGTCCAAGGCGATAACGACCATTCGCACATCCCGCAGCCCGCGCCCGCACCCCTGCCGCTTCCCCGCACCCCGCGCCCCTCTTGCCATCCACGTGTATGACAATCGAACGCAATATATACTACACTCTCGTATTACTTTTCTATTTTATTTGCTTCAAGCTAAATTTAACTTAGACCCACTGTCCACTGGTGTCCACGTAGACCGGACTTCGTCCTTACGCACTAATCAAGAATCGATCTGTTCCACAAAGGGTGGCAAACTGTCATCGTGTTTGGCGTTTGTACCTATATTTGTAGGTTCACGATGCTTCGTCAAATAGTATAATGTGAATGTTGTTAAGTTTATTTTTCACGTGTTTCTAAGTACACTCACCACTTAAGTGAAAATTGTCTAAGATTTTAAGGGACTAACTTTAAGATTTTTAATCACCGCTAAAACTTTTATTATAATAAATCATTTATTTGCCTGAAATATGGTATGGTACCTATGAAATATTCTTACTAAAATCATAATCTTCTCTACTGATCAAAGTATGTGTCTGCCGCACTTTCACGCCATAACCACTGAACTTATTCGGTTTGTAGGAGACTATACCGATTTTTATTAACATATAGGGGGAGTACATGAAGCGACCACTACTACTGGTGTAAAGCTCATTACAACATACAACGTAACTACATATACATAAATATCAAGTTCCGCGTGGTCAGTAGTCACTGATGTAAATAGACTATTACTATCTCATTATATCTAAGTATCAAATAGTTCCCGAGATTCCGCAACAGTCACTAAACGTGAAACAGTAATTTATGATGATTTTGTAGAAATTCCTGCAAATATTTATAGTAACCCTATTCATAAATGGCCACGAATCGAATAATGACAAATCGAATTTATTCACGACGGAAAGTCACGCAGATTCTTCTTTCAGCAGAACGTTTCACATTTCAAGGAAAATCAATTAGTAGTTCAATATCGTAAGTTATTTTATGATTATGACGCAGGTATTATAACTAACACTGTGTGTTGGTGTACCTATTCTTAGACAAGCTATTAATTAATATTATTGTAACTATGTCAAAAGTAAAAAACCGGAGCATACTGTTGAGATTTACGAGCATTTACCGGAATCTGGTGACCCGTCGGCTCATAAACGCGTTCCCGATATACGCCCGGAGCGCGGCTCGCGACACGCATGCATGCCACAGCTTTGTGTACCGGCAGTTTCCTTTGTAGCCGATCGCGATACCAAAATGTTACACTTATCGTATTAGAACTTTGATAGGTATACAATTTTTTTGTTGTTAATTATGAAAAAATATTTTTTAAAGACTGTTTCTTTTTACGCGACTCCATTACTTAAACCCAAGAGTGTTCTAAAAAACTATACCAGGACGAACCTGGCTTAAGGGTATCTAAGGAATAGTTGTTCCGGTAAATTGTACCGATGAGTCGAATTCCAGCCTCCTTTGCTAACTAACGGTCGCGGTCGCCGTCCCAAGTCACACAAGTGCAGCGCGGAGCTTTTTCAGGGCGACTGTAAGACTGTAAGCTTTATGACAGTATGCAATATGTGCAGCTTTGAATCACTTTGAAGCAGCCCGCGCGTTCGGGAATCATATTTCAGTGTTTCTTCAAAATTAATGTTCAACACATGTTTTTTTTTTTTTTTTTTTTTAAAAAACCAGCTTCTAATTTATTCAATTCGAAGGATATATACATATTTACATAAAAATAAACTTATTTATACATATATACAACAGCTAAAAACAATTACAAAATGGCATCAAAAAACTCCTCATCGCTGCCCACCGGGAGTGTACCCAAGAGGCTGGCAGCATTGCCACGTTGGATGGCAATGCTTAATTTTTGACCAAAATAAAAACCAGCCTTTGGGTCACTTGAAGTGTCAGCAAGTCGCTTTGCCAGATCTTTAAAAAGGAGATGAGCACTTGGACCCCACGGCCCGAGGGTTTCAACCCCAAACGGCTCAAAGGTATAGTTACCAACCAGGGTGCTATATTTGCGCCGTTTGAGGTTCTCTGCAGCCGCAGCAGCGGAACCAGCACATCGCGCCGAGCAAGGAAGATGGGATGGTGCAAGAGTATCGACACAGGTCGCGTCCCATACTAAAGACCTACCCATCTTCCAAGGGAATAACGACATACCGTCTGGTCTCTTGCCATCGTCGCGTGCCAGACCACTGGGTTCTAATATGGCTGGAACGCCGACGGCAACAAGAGCGCGACGGATTATGTCGTTAATATTCGCATGCCGTGCAAAGCGTCCCGCGCTACGGCTGCACGACAAGCCGTGGTGTCCAAGGCTGCTGACAGCTTCACCACAGTGGCAGCGGTGAGGAGAGCAGCACGGAGCACCCAAACGCAAGCAAACAGCAAGCCGGAAAGTGGTGTCGTCAAACAAGGTGCCTATGTTTGACGACGGAAGTGCCAGAAGCCATAGACCCGACTCCCATTCGCCCACAGCCAGAAGGCGCGCTCGCTCTGCAGAAGAAATTGACGTATTTATCAGATTATTCCGTATAACTCTGCAGAGCGGCTCATCCCACTGTCTCTGGGAGGACGGGTTGACGGGTGGATCAGTATTCGGGCAAGTGATTTTCCAAGCCTCTACAGCCTCAGTCAGACATGGTACCTCGCAATTGGCCAGTGTGATAGGAAGAATTTTCCTGGTCAATTTCTCAGTACCATAGACGGAGGATATAAAGGCCGGTAGGCTTATACTTGAAATTTGGCGGACACCAAGCCCTCCCATGCGAACGGGGAGAGTAGCCTGAATCCAGGCTCGGTCGTCCAAGGCCACATTTAAAATTGATGTTAATGTGTGTCTAATAATTTTGTCAAGTTTTTCCAAAAGATTTGTGTGCTTCCATAGACTGGAAGCACGCAAATAGTATGTTAATTTTGGGCCAAAACAACAATATCTAATGATTGTGATGGCTGAGTGCATGTTAATTTGGAGTAGCCTGTCCGAAATATGATTGAAATTTTGTATTTTATCATGAATAAAATTCGAGAAAGAATTTTCAAATATTGGGGAACCGAGGAGACAAAGAGAACTCTTGTCAATTAATTTGATATCCGGGGCTATAGCACAAAATTTCGAAAATATGTCTTGTCTGTCTGTATTGTCCTACATAAACACATGTTTTGTATTTATGTAGGTATTTAGTACCTACTCTTACTTATTTCATAAGAAGGAATTTATCAATCCCTGGATGTTTTCTATATAGAAAGATACTTTATTTACATAGTTATATACATAGAAAGGTACTATGAAAGGTAATTACCTAGATATTCTAATAGTCTTACAAATCACTACTATTGTTTCATATTTTAGTCTTGCTACATTAATCATCGTGGGTAGCAGTTTCTCAACTAGCATCATACTGTCAGCGACCCGCGCTAAATATAAACTAGGAATATAGCTGCACATTCAACTGGCTTTTGTTACAGTACTGAAACTATTGACCTATTTCACTTTACTGGAAGTAAGCAATAACTTTCAGTGCAACGCTCGCACCATAAAACCGAGTCGTGAGTAATCGAACTGCCGACTTGCAAACACTGGAATGAACCTAACTCATACCTTGTCTCAGTTGCAACTGAATTTATTTATACCAATGAGAACCACATAGGGGAAAGTGTTTGTAGCGCTTTCAAGCTAAAACTACTGAACCAATTTAAATAAAATTTGGCACAGAGATAGTCTTGCAACAATAAGATAGTCTGCTTTTTTGGTGTGGGCAACAGTTTCTGAAATTAGCACGTCGAAATAAACACACAAACTCTTCAGTTTCTTTTTCTTATCGATCAAGACCTAGTGTCAGTTTTCTTAAATGCGCCTGACAGGGCATTTGGGGCCTAGGAGGTGTCTTCAGCTATTGTTGTGTATAGAGAGAGCATCCTGATGTACTTATGGACATGCCTACGTACGCAGTTTACATACTGTAAATAAATTATTAGGAAGACAGGATCATCGAGCCTTAACATTGTACCTGCATTATTATAAAAGGGTGCCTAAGTATATTATGATTACCTATTTAGATTAATAACTGCTTCATTTTATTCAAACCGTTCATTAAGTTACCTAATTTGATGTTAATATATGTTGAAATCCTCAATCTCTCCATTGGTCTTAGTAGTGGACAGGCATAAAAAAAACTGCAATGTATGAAGTTAGGCAAGTTCACAAACACGTATTCTTCGTAGGTAATACCATAGTCAAGCGGAGTTATCAACTAAAAAAATTAGGAATATGGAATAGTTCAGTTTGGGTTCAATGTTCTGTAGCAGCCAACGTCACGGTGATAAAAGAGGAACTCATGAATGAGCTCGTGCATTGACAGGGCGACTCACCCCGGAATAGTATAAACGTTGACCGGCCGACTTTATCAAAACAAAATGTTGTATTTATATAATGTAAGCAAGTGCCCCACCTTTAACATGCTGATAAAAAAGAAATGAGTCGGTCTAAAACTGAAATTATCCTTTGCCTCATTTGCTCTTGCTGGATTTGTTTTACTGAATAGTAGGCTGTATAATATAAATTATACCTACAGAAGTAGGCATTTAAGTGTTCTGTTATCTGTTGTCGTGAAGTTTTATCACCGCGACACACAAAACCTTATATTATCAGCTACAGATACGAATTCGTGGGAGTTATGTTATTATTTCGGCAATAATTGCAAAAATTCTGTTTTATACATAACGACAAGTTGATAGCAGCAGCTTCCTGTCGCTTTGATAACAGATGCTAGTGTTATGTCGCGGCCCCGTTTTTAAAGCTTTGTCAATGGAAGTTGATTTTGACCCAATTTCAAAACGTTTGATAGTCCGCATCCACGGTCTAAATTTTGCGCATGTCGCCGTATGCTGTCCGTGATTCGCGGAATTAGTGCTTCCTAACGGGATATGAGCCATATATTAGACATGTATAATTAAAGCTGCCATTATCTATCAGCGTATGACATCAAACTAGAACTACTACTAGCCACGAAGTTCATTGTGTGTCGATGTTTATTGTTTTAGTATTGCGCAATGTACATGGAATACTTAGACGTTTTAAAACCTCCGCTGTTCAGAATATCTGCGCTCCTAGAAGTGTTCTTGTGTTGCAAGTTCTTTTCCATCTGAGTTTGCACTGACTATGGATAAATTATTAACTAGACCTGAATTCTCAACTCAGATTTGATCATTGTGATTATTCATACAATAAAGGGGAAATATTTATGTTTATCTTACCTACTGAATCTATTTGAAAAATTCTTTCACTTTTGGGAAGCTATTCTAGAGTAGTACCTATAGGCTATATTTTGTCCGGGTCCGGAAAGAAATTCCAATGCTCAAAAAATCTCTAATTTGCGATGTGACGAGTCAGATGTAGTCCTCCCGCATCCCTTTATGTTATGTTATGTAAATATCAAATTCAGGTACCTACCTACCCGTAATCTAAAGTAGTTCACTGTACCCCGTGGCTCAAATTTCCCCGAGTTCCCCTTGTATTTATTAGGAGAGCATCAATAAAGTTACTATATTTTGTAAACCTGCTCCCAAAAAGGAGGAGATTATAAGTTCGCCTCTCTTTTTGTGAAATTCACTGATTACTTAGGTACACCAAGACCGAAATTAATTGAAATCATTTTTTGTGGGAAAGGGACTACCTGCCTCACAGGGTATTGATCTAACAAGTGCTTTTCTTAATAATGCTTACTTGTGAACTTAAACTTTTTTAGATGATCTCAAGCACAAGAAGGACACTGGAAAACTAAAATCGGAAGATGGTAGTTAAGAAAAATAATAATATTTATATTAGCAGCTGCTTGTTTTAAAAGTAACGAAATGCAGGTCAAACTTGATTGTTGCTATAATTAGGATAGGTACAACAAACTAGGTCGAATCTTTAAAATAAGTAGGATTTCATTTATAATCATGCGTCATTCATCCGTCAGTTTATCGGGGGTTATAACCTTAAAAATCAAAATTAGTTTAATTATTTTGTGATAAGATAATATAGCGCTTCTTTAAACATGGAATCTATATTAAATGAAATAGGTTGTTTTATAGCGGAAATATTTGGTGTTAGTAATACAGACGTTTGACAGGTAATTAAATAGACATTCGAATAAGTATTTACTTTTCACATTCACGTGCCATACGTCTGATTATGTTTTTCGTAATAACACCAATTGTTTTTAACATCCGTATCCCGCATCCGTATTAAGTTACTTATAAGTAAATTCCTAATATAGGCTAGCCATACCTACTTACCTAAATGGCGCCCAAAAGCTTTGTTTTTCTGAAAATAAATATGTACCTATTGAGAAATCGAGGGCAGCTATCAAAAATTGATGGCGCGAGTCATGTAAGAACTTGGCGTACACATTTGACGACATTATTATAGCAATAGAAATAATCTGATGATAGAGAGGACAGAGTACCGAGGGAAATACCTACTTAACTGTTTCTTGTTGATTTAGTGACCAAATTGCCATTATTGGGTCGATTAGGGAATTCCTTACAGCAACTAAAGTTTGGTATTATTAATCAAACCAACTTCACAAAGAAAATCCCTTTTCTGTCTGTCTGGAAATAGTTAATTTTTATTGTTAATCATGTACCTACTTTCCTATGTATTTGTATTGGCAATCAAAAAAGGACCGTGAATACACAGGTTAATAGACACATTTAACTTTTAAATAGGTACATAGTTTCATTACAGCATAATTATTTACATTGTTTTCATAAACAAACTCAGGACAAAAGATTTTTTAAATAGGTAATTAAATAGCATTTTTTTAGGTCACGAGGCTATTAAATGATAAACGATGTTGTTGCCAGTTGATATAACGTACCAAATAAAAACTTATATGATAAAAGCGCAAAGGTTACCGTAACATCAGATTATTTGAGTACTTAGTTATTTTAAATTATATATTTGTATTAAGCAATATTCAATTCACTATTATAATATTGCGGGTGTTGGTGTAGGCATAGGTGTGAACAATTACTATACCGATCTGGATGCTGTTCTAATATTCATTTAGAGGTTTTACGCATTTGTTTTGCCTAAACTTTTTTGATTGTATTCGAATAACCAATTACCCACACGTTACGAATTTGATATTTATATAAATGGTGAGCTTTCACAGACAAACAATTAAACAGAGATAGATACACCTCGATGATAGTTGATGGCGTACGCGTCTTGTTCCGGGTGTTGGGGAAAAACAACGGGAAACAAGTAAAGAAAATCTAGAATAGGTTTTGTTATGGTTAAACCTAGCTAGATCGACTTATCGCCCCCGAAATTTATTGTAGTGTAAACTTAATTTCAAAAAAACCTAATGGAGTACCAACGTGGATACGGTTATAGGCTAAGACCTAATAACTGGACGGGTCGACTGAGAAGTATGTCATAACCCTGGCACTTCCCACATGTTTTGAAAAACAAGTCAGAAAAGAAAGCCGACATAATATAGTTCGGAAAAGCTAGGCTACCCCAAGGTCGGCTTCCACTTTAACAGATCTCACTGAGAACCAGCCCCGGATTTAGGGGGGGGCAAGCCGGGGCCTATGCCCCGGGCGGCAAATTCAGAGGGCGGCAAAATCAGGCGGCTGCCAAATTCACACTTCACAGACCAATGGACAACTCATCTTTTATTTTAACTTTGACCACGGAATAAATAACAGCACAAGTATAGTTCCCGGCACGTAACTTGGCAAGAACGTGAGATGAAAACAGGTCCTATTTTTTTCAAGCAGACATAATGGCCAATAAATGATGTCAATAACCATAGAATAATGCACAAGCAATAACAGGAACCACTTTTTTGTATAATTTAGTGCCCTTTGAGCGATCTCACACTTATTAAAGGTCCCAAATCCTTGCCAAGTTATATGCCGGCTACTGTACAGCAATTTTATAGCCATATCAACTTGACCGATACCCTGAGCGCGGAGTTGAGATATGCTTCACGACTGCACGAAAATTTATTTTTCACGAGGCGACGTTTTAGCAAACTAAAACTGATTAAAATTATTTGCGATCATCAATGAGCCAGGAACGCTTATCGCATATTTATTTTTATTTTAAATCCTACATTACAGATTACTATAATAGTTACCTACAGGGCCGTCTTAACCTATGGTTCAGGGTGTGCCTCGGTCTCAGGGGCGCCGCAGGACGCCCCATCACCAGGAAATTTCGATGAAATTACACCCGTTTGATAAGGAAGTTCCACATTGTATCATGATACTTACTGACAAGTAAAGTTTCTAAAAAAGTCGCTGATTTGATTATTTTTCACTTTTAACATCTTCCAACTAAGTGAAAAAATTCTCGCTCGCTATGCTCGCGGCTAAATGACAATGTATGTGCTATTTTTGTGATTGTTTATTATTTTTATTGACGCACCGAATCAACGAACACAAATGGCACTTTGTGTTTAATTTGTGAGTCTTCAAACAAATAATTTAAAAAAGTTCGCGCTCGCTACGGCCCGCGGCTACTTATTGCTTTACAATGTACCTACTTAATCAGGTACTTTTGTGACGTAGGCTCAAAAAATTTCGCGCTCGCTTCGCTCGCGCAATACGTACATTACCTTAGTAATTCTTAAGCCAAATCCACAATGTTTTACTTTCTATAAGTCAAATGTAGCAAAAACAAATATTTATGGAGTCCTCAAAAACAAAAAAGTTTGCGCTTCCGACTGCTTGTTACTTTACTGCGCTTTTTAAAACTTATTAACTTTTTGTGTCCCAAACTTAAAAAATTTGCGCGCTCGCTTCGCTCGCGCTAATTTTTGCGATTACATTACTCTGTATCGACTTAAGTACTTCGATCAATATGTACTACTCACAATCTTTCAATACATAGGTGGCGCTTGGGTAAAGGTTGCACCCAGGCTACATGAGCTAGAGACGGCCCTGCCTGCCTACATATTGATAGCTGAAATTATATGGATGAAAAAGGTGAAAATAAACATAAGTAGGTGGGCAGGGCGGCATTTTTCAGTTTTTGCCCCGTCTAAAAAAAATTGAAGATCCGGGGCTGCTGAGAACCAGTGTTCTACATGAAGCGGCTGCTCATCTGACCACCACAACCCAGTTACCTACTCGGGCAACTCGATACTACTTGGAAAACTTGTTGTATTTTTTTTTGGCTTCTGACTACCGATAACGACTGTACAAATGACAGCCGTGACCCACCAATTTATCGGGCTTTCCGAAACACCGAAGAACTCATCATGACAAGATGGTCACCCATCCACGGACTGACCGCGATATGTAGATGAGATACTGAAACATATTAACTTCAGAATATGATGATAGAGTACCTAAGCACTGCCATATAGATAGGTATTGTTATCCTACCTACATTTTTATGTAAGCTCTACTATTA
This sequence comes from Helicoverpa assulta, assembly GCA_963856015.1. Lineage (NCBI taxonomy): Eukaryota > Metazoa > Arthropoda > Insecta > Lepidoptera > Noctuidae > Helicoverpa > Helicoverpa assulta. The sequence goes on from CAWLCW010000008.1 coordinate 7,535,453, forward strand.
GGAAGAAGAAATACCTACATAATTTAAAATCTTTTTTAAGTTTAAAAAGCGCTCTTCGTCCTCTCCTCTAAAAACTAACTTTGCTGTGCCCGACAGGGTCCATAATTGATTCTTTTTATTTTACCCACCAGCTTGTACACATTATGGTATGCAATAAAGATATTGAGTACTTATTGAGTATTAAAAATGTGGAGAAGCGTGAATTGTGTGCAGCAGTGAGCAAACATATCGTAGGTAATTCTGCAATTTTCAATACTTTGTTCTGTGACTACAAGCTATGGAGGCAGAAATCGCCCGTTTCATTTCGTTTCACGTTAATTTCGGTAAGTTATGATGGAAAATGCGTGTTTAATGTTTTTTTTCTGCTCGACTGCATTTATTGTTACCAATCTGTTGATAAAAATTATATCTTAATATAAACAAAACGTAATAACTATGAATTACAGACCGACCAATTAAAAATAATTTATCAATCGTTAAATATTTCAATTGACCTCTTAGAACAACTACTGAAGCAGAGATAATAAAAAAATATATTTCATCATTTCTGGTACGCCGTGACTTCAAATATGATTGATTTTCTTCCGAGCAAGCCCTGGTGCCTAAGCTGAAAATAGCTTCTTTTTTAATTTTAATTCGAACTTTGTTTACCTGTATATCTTCAAACTGTCGCAATATTTCAGAATTATTAATTTCAGGTACTGGTTTTAGTCTTATTAATTGTAATTATATAGGTAATAACTTCACACCGATGTGAAAATTAAAAAAAAATATTTTAAATTGTTGGAGCTGGACCTATAATGGAAATCTGTATATAGGTATTTTTTTGAATTGCCAAAGTAGGCATTGAAGCCTTGTAGGTCACATATCTATAGGCGCGAATTTTAATATGTGTTATCCCACAATGACAGTACTTAATTATTATTTAAAGTTTATAATTAGGCATCAAATGATGACATCAATGTTTTAAATATATGATAGCCTCTGTATGGCAGAGGGCTTTATCACTTAAGTTTAATTTAACAAACCGTTATTTTTTGTTCGGAAGAGGATAATCGAGTCTGAGGTCAAATGGTGGCTCTGTATTTATTAACTGTGCCTATTCTGTATTGCGCATTCTGTTATTAATAAATTGTACGTCAAAAGAATGCAGTAGGTACTTCCTCCTGAAAGTATATTCCTATTTCTTATTAACTGTATTCATTACAGACGGATATCTGATAACACTACCTAAACATACATTATTTTAATTAGCAATGTGCTTTCGCATGACCAAACAGAAGGCGGAAAAATGTAGAAGGCGAGTTGTTCAATTTACCTAATCTTGGTGGTGCAGCTACTGACGTACCACGTGTGTAGGTACTTAACTGATAAAACATTTACTATGTATGCTACAAATAGCCCCAATACGTACGACACTACCCAGCCTAGCCTCCTCCTATGTCGAGGTCAGCTTTGATAAATACCTACAGGGTGTTAGTGTGAACACCGTTATCCTTGAAACCATAGGTAGTTGACTTGATTATAATTTTATTTATCTGAATTTAAAAATAAATTAACGTTTCTTTCATTTAAAATTTTTAATAAGTTTCTTTCCGACACTGTCCGTAAATTTATGGATACTATGCGCGCGAGTTAAAGGGCGGTGACCTGCAGCACTCCGTTTAAAACACATACAAATAACCTGTGATGTAACTTCCCTTCATACTTTTTCTGGCTTAGGAGAGGCAAAAATACCTACTACTGTAGCTTGACGAGTAAATTTTTAAGTTTTTTTTTTGCCTTAATTTAAGTTAATTTACGTTCTATAAGTGAAACCAAACCTCTGGTTTCAAGAATAACGGTGTTCACACTAACACCCTGTATAATACAAAATAAGTCATTAATATTGCTTTCACATCAGGTGAATGCCTTGTTTCCAGTACGTCATAGTGTATACCTATTACACTCTTACACCATTGCACTCATATTGCAAGGTATCAAATTTCTATAATTGTTGGAAAAGTGAAGCTATGAAACATTACACTGTAAAAATACCAATGCGATTTTAGTCACCAAAGTCCTCTAAAAATATTCCTAATATGTAATGGGTCGTGATCAAATAAATCTTAGTAATAATAAGATTTCTGTGATTCAACTAGACAAATAAAATATTGTCTCAGGTTGTCTGTGCCGTCCTGAAGTTTCGTTCGTTTCGTTCCTGAAATGTTCCCGAAATTTTAAACGCTTTGTAAATAAATATTGTGAAAATAAAGGGATAGGTAGGTATGCACAGTGTGAGTTGTCATTTGATGATATCCTATAAAAAAGTGCCTTACTACACTGCGTATGTGCTCAAGTTTTATTTATTTATCGAAAACAGTGTCACGTTGTATATACCTATGTATATTTGTTGTTATTAGCATGAACGAGTGTCTAACTACTTGTAATAATAGGTAGGTATATAATCAAAATAACACATCATGACGACAATGCGCTAAGCATCGCTATTTACTTAACTCGATTATCGATGTTATGTGGAATGCTATCAGGATAATGTCCAATCAACCAACCATCAACCAGATTCCAACCAAATAGTTGTTAAGGCGAATGGCATTCACTCCGACCCTTGAAGATTTTCGTTAGGCAACTGGATTTTAGAGCTGATCATGATTCTTGAAACCTAACTAGAATCCTAACGTGAATCTTGAAACCTAACTAGTTATCCGAAGGTCACAACTGTTATTTGTTAGTTTCGTAAATAAAAAAAGGAAAAAAGTAAAAAAAAGAGTTGCAGGTTGCAAGATTTTTCACTAAAGTTTTAGATAAATCTTATTAAAATGGATTGATCCAATGAGAACATTCTGGCACCAAAAATAGGAAAATGGTAAAAATTACGCAGAATACAGTATTTATAATGTAGCTCATACATGTACATAAGTATATTCTTCTCGTCAGCCGGAAGTGAACCCGTTATAGGTCGATATAAAATCTCTAAACATTTAACAGTGCTTTAGTTCTGTTGACATTTGGTGTATCATGGCATTGTAGCCTCTGTAAGAAGTCTGCAGAGAGAGTTTTTCAAGTTTTTCAGTTAACCGAACCAACTGTTACTTAACAAATCCTTCAGCTTTTTAATATGAAGTCTGTGAGCCTTTTGATATGGCCAGGAATATGGTTATATTATATCGAATATTCATTAGATTGTAGTTCTGAGAAAAACTTTAAAAATAAAACCTCTGAAAAAATTGAAATATTGTTAAAAGTCAACGACAGGATCCAATTCCAATTTTATCTAATAACTAGCCGTTTTCCCGCGGTTTCACCTGCGTCCCGTGGGAACTACTTACTGCCCGTACCTTGATAAAATATAGCCTATGTTACTCGCAGATAATGAAGCATTCCAATGGCGAAAGAATTTTTAAAATCGGTCCAGTAGTTTTTGAGCCTATTCATTACAACCAAACAAACAAACAAACAAAGTTTTCCTCTTTATAATATTAGTATAGATTATATTACACACTGCAGACTTTTGCAGACACGGCCGACTGAAAAAAAAAAAGAGAATTCAATCAAAGTTTTTTGACGGTCTGATACCGGACCACGGAGGACAGAAGACTTTTAACCTCCGTGTACCGGACAAATACCTGATCGTTGATACGTGTGTACTTCCATTCATTTTCATATTGATTTATGAACCTAAACCAACTATCGGCCGACTAAAAGTTTGTAGTGTGCGCGCGCTCTTAGTTTATACTTTAAATATAATGAAGTTGTGAGTGTAATAAAAGTCGTGGTGGCCTAGTCGGTAAAGAGCCAACCTCTCGAATATGAGGGCGTAGGTTCGATTCTAGGTCAGGCAAGTACCAATGCAATTTTTCTAAGTTTGTATGTACTTTCTAAGTCTTGTATATCTTGCACACTGACTGTGACCGATGTGTTTCGGATGGCGATTTATACGTCATGATTATGGTACATAAAGTGTAGTCATCTATACGTAAAGTAAACCTGAACTCTCATCTATATAGGGACTCATCATCTGCTTAGACTCTTCCCAACTATGCTGGGGTCAGCGTCCAGTCTAACCAGATGCAGCTGAGTACCAGTGCTTTACAAGGAGCGAGTGTCTATCTGACCTCCTCAATCCAGTTACCTTGGCAAACAACACCACTTGGTAAGACTGGTTGTCAGACTTTCTGTCTTCTGACAACCACAAAGATGTTCAAATGACAACCGGGACCTACAGTTTATCGTGCATCCAATATACGGAAGAACTCGTTACGACAAGATGGTCAGTGGTCACCCGTCCACGGACCGACCGCGCTAAGCGTTGCTTATCTTTATGATCGTTCGATCCGCGAGTTTTTGACTTAGCCACGAGCTCTTCCAAAGAAAACAGTTCTTCCTTTAAGCAGTTCTAAGCCTGTATTTTGTCTCATGGCAGTAAAACCCATTTTTAGATAAATAGTTTTTGTCAACACAATTTAAATTACTCTTTTACACGAAATTGCTGCTAAATAGCGATGAATACTATTTTAGCCAACTACTATTTCGGCCACTCCTGATTAAAAAAGCTTAACCTAAAAATATTTGATACGAACTGGTTTCCCGCGGTTTCATCTACGTCCCAGAGGAACTTATTCTCGGAACAAAATATAGCCTACGTTACTCGTGGATAGCGAAGCTTTCTAACAGTGAAATAATTTGCCAAATGGGTTCAGTTAAAACGATTACTTAAAGCTTTATTGTTCGCAATCGATGATTTGGTCTACAATTCACATGAGAGTGACGACCTAACGTTCCTGGTATCAAGCAGTAGGCAGTAGGCACCTACAAACTTTATAAACACAAGGCACAACGACCTAAGTTTAGCAACGCAGGTGTAGCGTTCATTTTATTCGATGTGCCTTTATCAAAACAGAACACCGCTCAATTTAGCATCATTTTGAAAACAAAATTAAACTTAAAACAATTCTTGCAAATTTTATTTTAAGGCATGCGCCAATTGAATATCTTTTCGCTATGTATTCAGTATTACTATTATTATATTAACACTAATATAACATATCATAACAACACACAGTTTGGATATAAGAACATTATGTTATTCCTTGAACTACATATAGCATTATTATGTTTATCAAAACTTTCAACATTATTATTGCTTAGAGCTCCTAAAATTAACTTCTAGCTACTTTCTTGTAAGACTTTGAATCTTTACACCTTATTCCAAGGGAGGTAAGCGTTTTAACTGACAAATATAAATAAAAACCAAGATGTCAATAAAATTACGGGGATTTTGCCAAAAGTGTTTTCATATAAATAATTATGGGCAAAAATCTTTTTTTTTCAAAATTCTTCCTAAATTATGGATTAGGGACTGGATTGGGTAGTACTTATTATTATATTGTTTTAGTTGAACATCATTGGAGCGACCTAACGCGTTGATGTCTTTTTTGACAGACTTATATGTTGCAAACCCGTAGGTAATGCGTAAGCAACACCTGTAAGATAATTTAAGTAGTGAAAGCTATTAGTACTTACCGCAGTAGAAGGAGTAGGAGTCCATGACAATAGAAGAAGTGTGGCGGGCACGAGATGGAGCGCGAAGAATCGCGCACGCGCCGGGCCCGACATGGCTGCGCCGCCACTACTGGATGCGCGCCCTCGCTGCCAGCCCGGGGCCGCAGGCGCCGCGCCCGGCACCCGCGCCTCCGCGGGGCGGGGGTGCCCACAGTGCTGGCCGAGCTCTCTTCTATCCTTTAGTATCCCGGCACAAACGGCGCGCGCGCACGGGATTCTGGCGCAGCGCGCTCCGGGCTATGGCAGTGTACGTGCTATGGTAAGTCTCTAATCACATTAAGTACTCCGAATTTCTTGAAAGTTCCAATTATATTTTGTAACTTCAACTTACTTATTTTATGAAATTATATTCGTTTATTAGTACTATGTGAAAACAGTAGTATCGAATAAACTTTTTAAATTCTTTTCTGAACAACATTTTATTTTATTAATTAGGTTGGTCGCTGCGATAGCACCGCTACTAGGTGTGAATGCACAAGTAAGTACTTATCATTGTAATTTTCCCAAAATAAATTAAAGTTGATCGTTTTATGTAATATAAGATGTATAGACAAATCGTGAGTGGAATTTGGGAATGTTGCGAGCGACGACAATGGTGAAGTTGCAAAGGCGCGCGGCGGCGGCGGGCAAGTTGACCCGCCTGTCCGCTTTGACTCGTCCTTTTGCAATTTCTCCAAAATGCTAACGCTATCCTTATTTTGCGGGGACCACAAAAAAGTTTTTTTTTTTATAACAATTGAAATTTAAAATATTTGGTTCACTTATGTAACATTGGCGCGTTTTCGTTTTCTTCTTTAATTTTGATTGAAAGTGGTTTCATGAAATATACCTATATAACATACTTAGTAATGTGTAGGACCGACAAAGTTTATCATCGTTCGGATGCAGTTCGTCGGTATTGCGCAAACCTACTGTTTCCTATATATATTTGTAATTATGACATACTGGCTATGTACCGTAAAGAACTTTGTTAAACTTAAGTTAACAACAAATGATCGAATCAGATAGAAAATGCAAAAATCTAAAGATATCATTATTAATTATAGAGGTGCCTACTTTTTAACACCAAATATTATTAGTTATCTATGTGTTGCCATAGAAGGCAAGTGACAGTATTATTTAGATTGAATTAATATGATTTTTATAAAAGCCAAGTGTTCGTTCAAAAAAATATATTTTTAGGTTCTAGTCAAACGTGATACACTACTTATATATTGCGAGATGAGACTTTAGTAGGTACTTATAACTAAATTAAGTCAGTGTCGGCGTAAAAAAGTAATAACGGTTCATTATACCCTTTATTGTGCTACCCCTAAATTTTGTTTTCCAACACGGCACTGCTATCAGCCTCTGGTACTTTAATGAGGTTTTTATTATGTTATTTTAGTCGCTTTTAATTTTATAAAAATTCGTAATTGAATTGATTACCTCCTTCTTTTTGGGAAATCGATAAAAAAATTATAAAACAAAATATAATATCCGTAAGTGGCGGAAACTTAATGTCACGCAACAAATTATGACAACAAGTATCAATTTACTGCTGAAAAGCTGACACGACGACAGATCGTGTATCGGGCTTAGGTCAAAGTGCGTAAGATATTTAAACGATTTATTCAATAATAAATAAGTTACTGTTTTTTTTAATTTAATTACTTACGTAATTTACGAAACTCAATATCTTTTAACTTTCCTATAACGGATCTGCTGGAAGAGATTTTTTAAGATATTATAAGCAGCACCTTCTTTAGTTTATCTTTCTACTAGATATTTCTTCTTTCGTGACTTTATTATTTTGTACATAAGCCGTTCTCTAAATAAAAAGGTTCTTGGGATCCTCGACGGTTAAAGGTACTATTTCTTAAATTAAATTAAATATGTATTAGCTGCAATATGGAACATAAGGTGGTTCAGTAAGATTGTTTCAACGTATTTCACCAAAAGTGTATTCATTCTTAGCTCAGGAAGCTGGCTAAAGATACATAAAGGTGGTATAAATGCTGAAAGTCAATAACCTAAAATCTAAATTCCTCATAACCAGGTGTAGGTACATGAAGACATCCCATGTACTTATATATCGCAATTTATTGTGGGTTTTCGTGTAATCGTCAAGATTGTGATTTTCAAGACTAACATCCGAGCAGCTTGAAATTGCGATAACGAATCTTCAATTGTTTTTTTTTTAGATTATTTATTGGTTGTAATATGAATGTTATTAAATGGTGTGTTTTATCTTTTTAAATGAACGCGCAGGGCATTCAATTAAACAGCAAATTTAACCAGATTGAGTAGTAAATGTTTCTATTAGACTAGACTAGACAACAATTTATTAATTTACATTTTCCCTAGGTTTATTGATATCAGGATCAACTAATATAATTGGTTCTTCAGTTCTTCCTATATGCCATAGGATTAACTAGTAGGTATAGCCTAGGCCAAACCAGTTTCATCTGAAATCGGGTTTGGCTGGTAATATATACCTACACTGTACCTATACTATAATAAATAAATAAATAATTATTATTATCTAGACGATTATCACTAGAATTATTATAATAACGTGTTTTTTTTTTCAGGAATATGACCCAGGGTTCATAGAATGGAATAATGCTGTGCCAAATCAATGGCCGACCGACGACAGGCAAGAACCAAGCCCTTACCCGCCCCAACAGCCCACACATGGCCTGTATAATAGGCAAGATATCCCCCCGCTTCCGCCACCAAGCAGAGGTCTCAATTTCCAAGTGTACGACCCTGTGACTAGACAACGGGTACCGCCTATAGACCGTAACTGTACGGCACCCGGCTGCTGTGTCCCAAAATGTTTTGCCGAAAAGGGAAATAGGGTAAATAACTTGCATACATACCACATCTTACACGTACCGTATCCATACATTTATTAAAATAAAAATCTGTTTTCAGGGCTTCCCAGGCATGCCTGGTCCTCCGGGTAGTCCCGGTTATGCTGGACATGAAGGTCCAGAGGGCCCGCAGGGTACAAAAGGACAAAAGGGACAAATGGGTAATCCAGGACCAAGAGGACCAAAAGGAGACAGAGGAAAACCCGGTGATCGTGGTTTTATTGGTAGGATTGGTCCAGCTGGTCCTCAAGGTGAACCCGGTCTACCCGGTATACCCGGGAGAGATGGTTGTAACGGAACTGATGTAAGTATACCTATGAGAATTTTGAAAAAAAAAAACCTTATGTAAACATAACAATACAATCACAAGCGGGTTTGTGCGAGGTTGCTAATTATTTTCTCGAGGCGCTAAGGCCCCCTTCTAATACCTCTACATCCCTGAAGTCTATATGATCCAAAATCAAATATAAGAAGGTAGCAAATAGGTAGCAACCCTTGGTTAAAGTAAACTGAACGTTTTATGCTGGAAAAAGTGAGAGCGATCCTTATAACAGAATCGCTGACACATTTAGTAGAAGATTGTTTTCAAAACCACGAATATAGCAATTGGTAGGTTGCGATGAGGTAGCAACTCTGCATATGTATTTGGGGGATAATCACAGCTGTCCCGATTCAAAAAAGCCAGACGCAGCCGGACGTGCGGCTAAACTTGTTGTATCTTTTTATTTTCTGTTGGATCTAAGTGTAACGATAGTCAGAGTGGCTAGAACTAGGAGCAGCCGGATGTTTACTTGAATAACTTGAAGTAATATCTCGTATTTCTTCAGGGAGAACCTGGACAGCAAGGTCCGCCCGGAATGCAAGGTCCTCGTGGTTTTCCTGGACCGAAAGGAGACAAGGGAGATAAGGGAGAGGCTGCGCATACTGGAAGAAATCAAAAGGGTCAAAAAGGTGAACCCGGTGCAGATGGAATGCAAGGAAGACCAGGGCCTGTCGGGCCAATAGGTCCCTCTGGTTTACCAGGACCTAAGGGCAGCAGTGGTCCTATGGTAAGAAATGAAATATTTTTAAGAAACTATATTGTATCAACATTCAATTACTCTCTTCATTTTCTAAGTTTGTTTATAAATTTTACACCCTTTACAAACCAAACTTTATTCTTAAAAATACAATCTATCAGTTCGTAAAATTGTTTTTTTTTATTTTTGTATTATAAATCACTGTTTCTTTTAAACGCAGGGTCCGCCTGGCCCTAAAGGTGACAAGGGATTGAAAGGTTCCAAAGGTGCAGCCATTCACGGCGATAAGGGTGATCGCGGTGACCCTGGCGACAGGGGTCCTAGTTGTCCTCCCGTCACTTTGCCATCACAAGGTGATAAGGGAGCTATAAAGGGAATACAAGGTGATATGGGACACAAAGGTGACAAAGGAGAACCTGGACCAACGGGTGACAAAGGTGACACGGGACTAATGGGTGAACCAGGACGCCCAGGACAAATGGGTATCAAAGGAGAAAAGGGAATAATTGGCAACCCTGGTGAAAGAGTACGTTAATTTAAATTATTTGACTAATGTTATGAGTTTAATTTAGGAGTGTATATAAGTAAAGTATTTAGAATACTTTAAAAAGTTGTATACATTATATACAACGTTATTTTTAGTATATGCGAAACCTGAATATACCTCGTTTGTTCAGAATCAGTAACTGAATCGATTCCAATAGTTTTTACACAAAGTTATATTTTTTTCAAAAACTATTTTAAAAAGTTTAAAGTTGGACATCGCCGCCATTAAGTACAACACAGGTCATGGCAGGTCATATCGAGTATTAGGAAACAGTAAACAACTAGTAGCAAGTGCAAAAAAACTCCTCAGTCCCCTTGAAGACCCAGTGACCTTGAATTTTTGCTGACTTTACAAGCTTATAACTTTGTGTTTTTTATGATACAGTCGTGAAATTTTGTAAATAGATTCTTTACACAAAAATACTAGACAGGTGTATCAAGTTTCGCATTAACAAAAAATAAGGTTGTATACATATAATATATGTTATATATATATATATATTTTATATGTTTTGAGGTGCACATATCGAAGACGTCTAGATGCTTATAGCATGTATCTTTTTTTAGACATTCGTTTAGCCGCACTATGAGTAAGTTATAATTTAATTGTATATTTTTAGGGAAGAGATGGACCGTATGGTAATCCTGGACCTTCTGGCTTGAAAGGTGATAGAGGAAATGATGGGCTGCCTGGATTGAATGGAAGACCTGGAACTAAAGGAGAACCCGGAAGAGATGGATTACCAGGACCTAGAGGCTTAAAGGGAGTTCCTGGTCCCGCTGGTGGCCGCACTGGCTCACGAGGACCACCAGGACCGCCAGGTCAAAGAGGTTACCAGGGAAGACCTGGACCCAAAGGCACTGACGGCTTGCCTGGAGAAAAGGGTGATATGGGACCAATGGGACCACCTGGAGGCCAGGGAGAACCTGGCGCTGCTGGAGTTGAAGGCAGAGCAGGTCCTAAAGGTGAAAAAGGTGAACCAGGACGTCATGGAGCAGTAGGAGAACCTGGACCACGAGGTTTTGATGGACCTCAGGGTTCAGCAGGACCCAGAGGCCCTAAGGGTGAAGATGGTCTATCAATACCCGTAAGTTTTTAAGCAATAATGTTAGTTTAAAAAATAACAGTTTTAGGATTCTGTAGTCAACTCTGTCAGTCCGTCCGTCCGTCCGCGTATAGTCTCAGTGACCGTTACCACTACAAAGCTGAATATTTACATGTATAACGCCGACAAACTGTTTAAATAAAAAGTGGAAAAAAATGTTTAATAACACAAGCGTAAAAAATGGCTTTCATTCCAACCCAATATTGGATAGGTTTAGTACAAGATTAGATAGGTATTTGATAACAATAGGGGTACTGAAATCACTTATTGATAATGCGTTTCAGCAAATAATCACTCCAAAAGTAAAAATAATATGCCCCGTCTAGTCTAACTTATGAGCCATAAGTTTAGAAAATATGAAAAGGATCTCAAAAGTAGAACAGGAAAATAATGTTAAACAGATTTTGAAAAAATGATCAAAATAATTTCTGACCCAAGTTTACCCTGATACCCAGGCATTTTTTTAAGTAAGTTTACATATTTTATTATCCTTGTGACTGACGAAAAACTACGGAACCTTACGCTGAACATAGCCCGATAGTAAAAGAGCAAAGTTATAAAGACAACGCTGAAATCTCCTGTGACGTTATTTAAAATTTTCATTCTAGGGTCAAAAAGGTGAAAGAGGACGCGATGGACTTCCTGGTTTTAAGGGTCAAAAAGGTGAAAAAGGTTACCATGGTCTGCGAGGGTTACCTGGAAACTCCAGTTTAGGAACTGCCGGCAGTCCAGGAGAGATAGGAGCTCCAGGAGAGAAAGGTGATAAGGGCAGACCGGGTAACGATGGGATTCCGGGTTATCCAGGGGCAAAAGGTGATATTGGTGGACGTTGCAATGACTGCAGGCCTGGAGGTCCAGGGCAAAAAGGAGATCGCGGAAGCGACGGTTATCCTGGGCCACCTGGAGAGACAGGAAGACCAGGACCTCCTGGAATAACAGGCGAAAGAGGAGAAGATGGTCTTAACGGTAGTCCGGGTGCAGCGGGAGCTCCGGTTAGTATTTCTTATTTTTTTCGAAAAAGAAGAAAATGAGTCGAAAATTAGTTATCAATATCATCAACATCACAATCACGATGTCATGAAGATGGCATTGATAACTCACTTCCGTTTTTCTTCGGACTTAGTCACACGATATGTAGGTTCGCAATGTTTATTATTTTCAACTTCAAAAGACATAGTTAATAATTGTCATATTGTTACGGCGATTTGATCATTTAGGGCCGTCTGTAACGTAAAACGATTCATTTTCTTCTTATTTCAACTTGTTGTTCTTGTTACTTGCCATTTAGTCCAGAAATCTCGCTCTTCCTTTCATGCATGAATGCTTCTTTGATATTATTTTTTCTTATTATTCATCCATCAGGGTGATCGTGGAGATGAAGGTCCAATCGGACCACCTGGAGAACGAGGATTGGATGCAAAAATTTCTCCATCGAACCTTATTAAGGGAGAACGGGGAGAAAAAGGTCAACAAGGACCTAGAGGGGCTCCTGGTCCAAAGGGTGAAAAGGGTAGCTTGGGATTAAAAGGAAACCAAGGCCAAATTGGTATGCCGGGACAGAAAGGAGACCATGGTTTAACGGGACCTCCGGGTAACGACGGTACTCCCGGCCAAGATGGCTTGCCAGGAACTCGCGGAAAAGATGGTCTCTCTATCAAAGGAGAAAAAGGTGCACAAGGTAGTTCTGGGCTAAGAGGTGACAAAGGGTTCCCTGGTAGACCTGGAATAAAAGGGGCAGCCGGCCAATGTCCAGCAAATCTTGAAAAATTAACAAGAGGAGACCCAGGCGCTCCAGGAGCTACCGGACCGCAAGGAATGCCAGGTAACATTTCGTTTCCGGAACTTTATAAGATAAAGGACAATGAGCGTTTTGGTCTACCTCTCCTCTAGCTTTAAGTGATAAATCAATAGAAAGCTTGTGTTATGTATTTTCTTGTATGGCGGCGATTGTAATTTGTTAGTATTTAGGGAGTTAGAACGTGTTTAGTGAAATAATAACTATGGCTAAAATCTGCTGTAGCTTCTAAAGTACTGACAATTTGTTAGAGGTATGTTCATACGAAATGTTCTATTTAAAAAGGACCTTCCAGTGATTATATTATTCATTACTAGAAAGGGAATCTAAGAACTTGAAACTAACTATGGATAATCTATCTATATATATAAAAGAAAGTCGTGTTAGTTACTCCACTTATAACTAAAGAACGGCTGAACCGATTTAGCTAAAAACTGGCAGGGAGGTAGTTTAGAGCCGGGAGAAGGACATAGGATAGTTTTTATTGCAAATAATAAAAATAAAAAAATACAATTTATTCCGGACATGCAGCGCCATCTATTGTTCAAATCAAAAATCTGCCGGATGCCACTATTCCACGCGAACGAAGTCGCGGGCAAAAGCTAGTATAATCTAAAATAAGCTCTAACCTCTAATGTACTTATAATTCGTTGGAGGTATGTTCATACGAAATGTTCTATTTAAAAAGGCCTTTCCAGTGATATAATACATTACTAGAGAAGAAATCTCAGAACTTGAAACTAACTATCGATAATATAATCTAAAATAAGCTCTAACTTCTACAGTACTAAGAATTGGTAAGTAGTATGTTAGTACAAAATGTAACGCTCGAAAAGACCTTTCAAATGATGTATGACTCATTACTAGAGGGGGAGTAGATCAACATCCAAACATTTCGCCCATTGTCCTTTATATTCCCAATCGTTTTGAGCTGAATATATTTTGAATAAATGCGGCAAATCAAGTAATAAAATTGTGAATTAAATATAAATATAAGGGGTGAATGTTTAGACCATTCGTCCTATTTGAGGTAGGGTATATAGCGCTTTGACATACATTCTAACATCAAAAATCAAACGTATTCTTCAGATAAAATTATCTGGCGATAGAAAAATGGGCACTAAGATGATAGAAACTAATGCTACTTTCACCTTTCACTTTTACATACAAGTTTTTAATCAATTTACAAATCGTTTAATTCATCCAATTTTTTAGGTGAACCAGGGCAAAAAGGTGACCGAGGTTATTCGGGCCGTCCAGGAGCTAAAGGAGATATGGGCTTACCAGGAAGACAAGGGCCGGTTGGTCCTCGAGGTATTCCTGGAGAAAGAGGAGACACTGGTGAAGTGGGTTCAATCGGGTTCCCAGGTACTCCTGGTGAAATGGGGCCTCGAGGTTTTCCAGGTACACCAGGTCTAAAAGGTGATAAAGGTGAACTTGGTTTGTCTATGGCTGGACCACCCGGTCCCCCTGGTTTACCTGGACTTAAGGGTGATCAAGGAAACAGAGGGCCTTCTGGAGTACCAGGCTCAGACGGATTACCTGGACCGATTGGATTACCTGGCGAAAAGGGAGATCAGGGTGTTCCCGGACGACCAGGATTTTCAGGAGTTGCTGGTCAAAAAGGTGAACCAGGTCCTATTGGCCCACCAGGAACGCCAGGAAGGAACGGCCTTCCCGGAAGAGATGGACCCAAAGGTCAACAAGGTTATCCCGGACCGGCTGGAAAACCTGGAGTTATTGGATTGCCGGGTAATAAGGGAGAACCGGGTATGCAAGGTATGCCTGGACAGAAAGGATTCCCTGGAAATAGAGGTCGACCTGGTCGAAACGGCCCTCAAGGTATTCCAGGTGCTCCTGGAGAAAAAGGAGACAAGGGAGAACGTGGTTTCGCTGGACTTTCTGGCGAACCTGGTTCAGATGGACCTATGGGCCCTGCTGGCCAAGATGGTGCTAAAGGTGATCAAGGTAACCCTGGATCACCTGGAATCCCCGGAAAGATGGGTCTACCTGGCGACAAAGGAGACAGAGGCTCTACCGGTTTAACCGGATTAAAAGGAGAGCCTGGTTTTGCTTCAGATAAAGGTGATAAGGGTGAACCAGGTATTCCAGGTGCTCCTGGGCAAGATGGTAGGCCAGGAATACCCGGAGAAAAAGGTGACCGTGGTGATACAGGTAAACCTGGCTATGGTTTACCAGGAGTACGTGGAGAAAAAGGTGATGCTGGTAATCCTGGAATAAGTGGAATGCCGGGAGAAGCTGGACCAAAAGGAGACCAAGGTTATCCGGGAATTAAAGGAGATAAAGGTTTTATTGGCATTCCAGGCGAACCCGGAAAACCAGGTACACCTGGAATGAATGGGCAACCAGGGCAAAAGGGGGATATTGGTTTAGAAGGAGCTGCAGGCGAAAAAGGTGAACGAGGTGACATAGGTTTACCGGGAAGAGATGGATCTGATGGTTTACCAGGTCCACGAGGTCTGACTGGTCCGGAAGGCCCTTCAGGAGCCCCTGGATTCCAAGGTGAAAAAGGAGATCGAGGTCTACCAGGAGTATCAATCAATCAAAAGGGGGATAAGGGAGATATTGGTTTACAAGGTATTCCCGGTATGAAAGGAGATAAGGGAGATAGAGGCCCTGATGGAGCGATTGGATTCCAAGGTGAAAAAGGAGACAGTGGTTTTGAGGGAAGGAAGGGAGAAATGGGACTGATTGGTCTTCAAGGAGAAAAAGGTACTTAAACATAATTATTAAATATTTGTATTTTTCGTGAAAAGCTATGCATATTTTATCAAAAATCATATTCTTTAGTTGAATCTGATGAGTAGGTCATTTTTTTTTGTATTGTTTGAAGTTTTTAAGTCCAATTTCAATTTCAGTCCAATTTCAGTAGTCAGTAGAGGCAAGAAAACTATTAGTCCCATAATGCCCAATTTATAATTAATATCGTACTTAATCAAGTGTTTCCGAAACGGAAATTAAACATACTTCAACTTTTTCAGGTGAACGCGGCCCCGCTGGACCAGCAGGAATTCCAGGCTTAACAATAGTTGGCGAAAAGGGACTGCCAGGAATCCCTGGAAAACACGGGCGTCCAGGACCACCAGGCTTGAAAGGAGAACAGGGAGATATAGGTCTTCCTGGACTGCCTGGTCAGATTGGACCGGCTGGTAGACCAGGTACTGTGGGTCCTCAAGGACAAAAGGGTGACCAAGGCCGAGAAGGTACAGCAGGCCCTCCAGGTTATGATGGAGTTCAAGGTCCGTCTGGACCTCCAGGTATACCTGGAGAAAAGGGCGATAGAGGTGATAAAGGTGAACCAGGATTCAGCTATCCGGGAGAGAAAGGTGACCAAGGAGCTCCAGGCTTTCCGGGTATGGTAGGAGAAAAAGGAGATAAGGGAGATCGTGGATCAGATGGATTTAATGGAATAAGTGGTCCTATGGGTCCTGTGGGAGAAAAAGGTGAACGCGGAAACTCTGGAAGGATTGGTTTGCCAGGAAGTCAAGGTTCAAAGGGTGACAAGGGTGAAGCGGCTGGTTTTGTATTTGGAGAAAAAGGTGAACGAGGGCCTCCTGGTTTACCTGGAGCAAATGGTTTGCCAGGAAGAAATGGGGAACCTGGGCGTCCAGGAATGAATGGACTGCCAGGTATGAAAGGTGATCGTGGTCCTCAAGGTCCAGAAGGCCCACCAGGTCCACCTGGACGTCCTGGTTTGCAAGGATTACAAGGAGAACGGGGTGAAATTGGTTTAACTGGACAAAAAGGATCAACGGGACCACCTGGAGCCCCATGCGTCGAGACAGACTATTTAACAGGAATCCTTGTAGTGCGTCACAGTCAAGGCAGTAATGTTCAAGATTGTCCGGAAGGATTAGTCAAACTCTGGGATGGATATTCATTACTGTACATAGACGGTAACGAAAAAGCACATAATCAAGATTTAGGACATGCTGGCTCCTGCGTTAGAAAATTCAGTACGATGCCTTTCCTGTTCTGTGACCTGAACGATGTTTGCAACTATGCCAGCCGCAATGACCGAAGTTATTGGCTGTCAACGAATGCTGAAACATCAATGGTTCCAGTGCAAGGAAATGATATTATAGAGCATATCTCAAGGTGTGTCGTCTGTGAAGCACCAGCTAATGTCATAGCTGTCCATAGCCAATCTAACAGCGTGCCAAGGTGTCCTAATGGCTGGATTGACCTTTGGATCGGATACAGTTTTGTAATGGTAAGTGTTCAAAATGTTTACATTATGAATTAGGTTCTCAAAAAATATTTCGGAAATACCTAAGCTAACTTATATTTTTCCTTGAAATTTTGAGGCATTTGGATGAATTAATTTAAACGAAAAAATCTCTCTATTATAGATTTAAAATCAAAAAATATTTGACACTTTTTGTATTATCCCCCACAAAGATTAAGATACAAGACATGTAACTTGGTATATACTTAAAACAAAAAACAAAAATCTTCTATTGTAGGTATCTCAAATTGTGACAGAAGCATACAAATTAAGGCAGCAAGCGTATAAGTAATTATGCAATAGTTGTGACGGGTTGTCCCGCAGCTTCCCCTATATAATAAACTAGCTTTCCTTTAACATTGGTGTACCTAATAAAGAATATCTATCTATCTATCTTTCCGCCCGCGGTTTCACCCGCGTCCCGTGATAACTGCTTCCCGTAGCCGGATGGTGACAAAAACTCTATGCAAAAAATCCTATGTCCTTCTCCTGGCTCTAAACTACCTCCCTGTCAATTTTCAGCTATATCGGTTCAGCCGTTCTTGAGTTATAAGTGGAGTAACTAACACGAGTGGAGACAATAGGAGACTTATTACAATGTTCAAAAATGCAAATATAAGAGTTGTATTCCCAAAATGCTATTCACTATCAATTTTTGTAAGTATAAACTTAATGGTTATGATGTTGTTTTCTAGCATACTGGCGCTGGAGGTCAAGGAGGTGGCCAAGCATTGGAGAGTCCAGGATCGTGTTTAGAAAACTTCCGCTCTGTGCCATTCATAGAATGCAATGGTGAAGGCGGCACATGCCACAAGTTCGCCAACAAGCTCAGTTTTTGGCTCACGACTATCAGAGACGAAGACCAGTTTGAAATGCCAGTGCGCGACACATTGAAGTCAGGAAACCAACTCCAACGTGTTGGTCGATGTGCAGTTTGCATGAAGAATACCAAGTAGTGGAAAGAACTATTTTAAGTAGGCACCACCGATCAGGATTTCTTTTGCAACATTTATATTACTATCTAATCCATATATGGGTATACATGCGAATTGCTCTTAAAAATACTGCAGATAAAGTAGGAAGAGATTGAAAACTGTAGATGTCTTATTTGTAGACGAAGTCAATAACGGAGTTCCTGAGTATCCAAAACACACCAAAGCAAATTAACATATAAGCTATCTTATTTAATTATTATAATAAATAACATCTTACAAGTTATATTATTGCACTGTTACTTAAATTCCTTATAATTCTTTTATTTACCAGTTTACGCAGTGCTGCTCGTTAAATTAACACATGTTGATTGTCTGGGTTGGCTTGCAGTCACGTAGGTATATAAGTAAGTAGGTACGTTACTGCACTGTTGTTAGTAACTTTTTGTTGAAAAATAAAAAGTTGTAACTTTAAGTGTAGTAAACGTACCTGTTATACTTATAGACCTGTAGGTGCTCCTACACGTCGTCGTTAATACTCCAGTTAGGTATTAGGTAATTACCTAATTATCATGATACCTAGTATATTAATATTTTCTTATCTTCCTGTTCCTTAAATTGTATGTACGTAATATGTCACTATATCTTCTCTATTTATTTGCATTAGACAATTAGACATAGTCAACTAAGGATCCATTAAAGCAATGAAGTGTCCTCCCTATTTCTAAAAAAAACTCAGCACCTTGCCAGCCATATTCGTTTTGGATGTAACCACTTAGATACTTTATTCTTTAATACTGGTTCAAAAGATTTTCTATCTTTGGTCGGTCGCTATTTTCTGTGACAGAGGGAAAAAATGAAGGCAACGATCTAACGTGAAATATGAAAAGCACGCGCACAGATACACTCGATTTGTGATAATTTAGATTTTCCTATTGTATATACCTAATAATAATGATTATAAATATATTATTAAATAAAAATTAATTATACGATGTAAGGGTTACAGTTTTTATCTATAAAGCAATACTTATTGCTTAGTTTTCTGTCTAGCTTATTGAACCTCTTCTTATTTTTAAACTTCTAAAACGATTTAAAATACTTAGATATTTTACCGCAATAAGATTATGCTATAAATTATTCGAAAAGCATGCCTTTCTTGTATTACACATTAGTACCTAAACTCTGAATATTGTTAAACATTTAACAGATGAATTAAGTAGGTACCTACATAATACAAATGTTTTAATACGACACTGCCATATTGTAGATAGATTAATCGTAATGAATTTAAGATACAATAAAAATAACTTAAAAAGTTATTATTTCCTTTTAATTTTCCTCTATCTACGTCCTCACAATAAATCGATATCTATTGCATTATGCATGCATTCTGGAGGTAATCTTTTTACTTTCTACCAGTAGTTTTGCACACAGCTCGTTTCTAACGGTGTTATTAAATCCCTCCACGAGTATTTTCCAAAGTGATCCACGACAAAAATATTCAATTAAAAAGGCCTATTAAATTTTTATTTTATGTAATGTACACACTATATATACTTACAAACTTAAACTACTTATCTTTATACAAATCTAAAAATAAAATACTATACAACGTTATTTTTAGTATAGGTATGCGAAACCTGAATATAGTTTGTTCAGAATCAGTAACTGAATCGATTCCAATAGTTTTTACACCAAGTTATATTTTTTTCAAAAACTATTTGAAAAAGTTTAAAGTTGGACATCGCCGCCATTAAGTACAACACAGGTCATGGCAGGTCATATCGAGTATTAGGAAACAGTAAACAACTAGTAGCAAGTGCAAAAAAACCCCTCAGTCCCCTTGAAGACCCGGTGACCTTGAATTTTTGCTGACTTTACAAGCTTATAACTTTGTGTTTTTTTATGATACAGTCGTGAAATTTTGTAAATAGATTCTTTACACAAAAATACTAGACAGGTGTATCAAGTTTCGCATTAACAAAAAATAAGGTTGTATACAAAATATATATAAACATAAAACTTATATAAAAGAACATCGATCAGGCGTCGAAGTATTCCTCCGCATCACTGTCCTCCGGAAGACTGGCTGCATTGCCACGTTGAATGGCAATGCTAATTCTTTGTCCAAGGAATAAGCCAGCCCTCTGGTCACGCGAAGCGTCGACAAGCCTTTTCGCGATGTCCTTGTAAAGTAACCGCGAACTCGGGCCCCATGGTCCGAGCGTTTCGACCCCAAACGGCTCAAAATTTATAATTTCCAATAAGGTTATTATATTTGCGCCGCTTGGTGGTCTCTGCAGAAGCTACAGCCGCCCCAGCACAGCCTGCCGTGCTAGGAAGATGTGATGGCGCCAAGGTGTCGACGCATGTTGCGTCCCACGCCAAGGGACTACCCATCTTCCATGGCAACAACGTCATACCATCTGGCCTCTTTCCATCGTCTCGTACCAGTCCATTAGGCTCTAACACGGCTGGTACGCCAGCGGTGAAAAGAGCACGACGGATAATGTCGTTAATGCTGGCATGCCGTGCAATACGACCAGCACTTCTGCAGCACGACAGACCATGGTGCCCGAGGCTGTCGACAGCTTCACCGCAATGGCAGCGATGCGGAGCAACACAGGGAGCGCCTAATCGAAGGCATGTAGCTATCTTCAATTAAAATAGGTAGGTATTAAGACAGGCGTTTCCCAATATAATATCCTCAACGCGCTTAAAAATGTAAAATAATTTTATATTTCCCATAAGAAATAATACAATACGTGAATTGCCTCCACAGATTTTATACAAATAAATAAATAGGTGTAATGTATATTTGGGTTGCATTTTGTTACGGAACGTTCTCTGAGGAACAGTCAGAAAGAAAAGCGATATGTTGCAAACGCAACACTTTTTCACCATTTTATTAGTTTAGATGGAACAACAAATGATAAACAAAATTTTAAATGATGAAAACGCGCCAAGCATATTCAGGGTTACCACAAAAAATAAACAAAACCAAAATAAAAATTTATGTTGCTTATGTTTTAAGAATAAGTACGAATAAATTAATGCGATTGTTATTAATTTGTTGATTTACAATTGTTGAAATAAGATAAAAATATAAGTGATCCAATTGTTTTTTTGGGTAGCCAAAACTGTTGATCATAATATTTTTTTATGCTGGCAAGGTGTAAGAGCAAGACGCGCGGCCTCTGTTATTTCCATCCCTCTCGGCTCGGGTTTGCCCTCAGTGTATTGTGCAACTAATTTAGTACTTTATTGCGTTGAAATAGAGTTAATTTTCGTAAATATATATTTTGATAGTGCGCAATCTCGTTTGGTTACTTATACTACTTTATAAACTGTGACCTATTTTTAGGCCACGGTATGTACCATTCTATTAACACATTAAGTTACACAAGATCGGCTACAGCATCATCTTAAATCCCTTTTGTTTTAAAATCACAAACACTTCTCATCTCACTTGTCATTGGCATGGACACGGATTGCCATAAATGAAAATAGAATAGAATATAGACATCTTGATCACTAGTCTTTTTCTTCTGTGGTCGTAATGTCATATAATTTGTCAATGTCAACATAGCGGGAATTGAAATATTGAACGATTGATTACATTGAATTGAAGACATTTCGACGTTTTCTATCTAATATTAATAATAATCGATGAAAAATTTATATCAGTAATATTAATTTAGGCAGCAAAATGTTTGAGTGGGCATATAGTGGTGCCAATAAAGCTGTTCCTAGAAACGTGGGCCCTGAATGCGCCTTTTTCCTATCCACTAAACGACAAATAATTGAAACACTAATTGTGATTGCGATATGTGTTTATATTTCAGTAAGTATGAATTAAATTAATTCTTATCCATTGCTTGACGCCTTAAATAACAGCTACAATGCGTTTAGACGTTCATTGTTAATTGCTATAAGGTATCCCATAATTTAATTAAATTAACACGACCATGAAACTAATTGTCTCTAAAAACGAATTTTACTATTAAAAATTGTTACAGATTAAAACATTCCCAAGATTATGTGTACCTCAGGACACACATTATGTGAAAAGTGATAGAGGAGGAAAAAGACTATTATTAATACTTCTGTCCTTGTTATGGGGCATGGAAATAGGTTTTAAATTTGCTTCACGAACAGTAATATATTTGTTAAATCCTTGTCATGTCACAACCTTGATACAAGTAAGTATTTTAGCAATAATCTGCTAATACCTAGTACAAATAATTTAAATAGGTACTGGGTTACATGAATTATTTTTAAACAAATTAGCAAATGCAAGTATTATTTTTTTATTGCAGATCTATTTACTGTCAGCTCCACCAAGCAAAACTGTAACAGCATTATTTCGTATACATTTAAATTTATTAAATGGGCCATTGCTGGCATTTCTGTTTCCAGAAACAGCATCTAGAAAGGTACACCTGCAGTGCATATTTGTTATTGACAGATGATGGTATATTGTCAGCTAACTTTTTCTTTTGGTATTAGATCTTTGCTGAGGCTGCTCTTTACTGGATTCAACATGGAATGATGTTTGTCATACCATATTACCTTCTACGGATTGGTGGTGTGTTGAATTTTATTATTAATTTAAATGCGTTTTTTTCATGGTAATTTATAAATCTCTTCTTCTAGGTCCTTACAACATAGAACCCTTTTGGGACTTTAATTGGGCAATATTCAGTTATTGTCTGAACTTACTTTATCACTTCATTGTGTTACAAGTTATTGCAATCGTAAGTAAAAATATCAATCTTATTATTGGCTTATATGAAGCATATCAGTTATAGTAAATTTTCTTTTTTAATTTAAAAGAATTATCGTAACTAGAAGTATCTCTGCCTCTTTGATCAAACATGAGATTTGCACAGAAACCTAGCAGGACATTATATACTCTTATTTGTATATAACTACATTCAGTTCAGATTGATTAATGCAAGTCTATACATATTTATTACGATAATAAAAAAATAAAATATGTGTTCTTTCAGCCTGCTCAAGTGAATTTGAATCATATGCTGTGCCCAGCTATATTAGATCCATTTGATGGACCCTGGTACAGAGTAGCGGCAGTTATTCATCAGGCAATGCTGTGTCCTTTGCTGTGTAAAGCTTTTTGTCTTATATCTGACTTCTGTCTTACAAAATTTCCTCCAACAAAGGTCAAGCCATACATGAAAGATTCTCTTATGGACAGCCAAACTATTGAAAAATCAATTGAGTACCACCATGAGGATTAGTAGCTGTTGTAGTTGAAGCAATATATGGCTATAACCTCTGGGTGGGGAAAACTATGATACAAATTGCCTTTTGAGTTGAAGAACAATATTTCATCGCGTCCATTTGGTTTTGGTGGTTAATATATTAAGGTAAGAATATTAACTAGATTATGAACTTTTGCAAAGATTTTGTGATGCAATTTGTTGGTATTAGGTCTAATATAAATATAATGTTTGATACCACTAATCTCAATTCAACATATAAAAAGCCTTAAGAAATAGCTAGACAAGCTTGACTCATACATACTAGTAAGGACAAGCAGTGTTATATCTGTGGATCAATACACAATGCAATGCAAAACATGTTTGACTTACATTTATATACATACATAATTTAATCAAGTTGTTTGCTTTCATTTGTTCTACATTCTCGAAAATGCCAATAAATATGTAACTTGAGGTACCATCATTTCGTATGTATGTTTGCAGCTGCTTGCGCCATATTCGTGTTTTTATTCTGATTGTTGCACTTTGCCTTGTTTAATTATGAATCTTGTACTCCATATGAGTTGATATCATTTTCACGTAAATACATATTAAAAAAAAAAAAAACTTCTGCTCTAAATTATGATTCAACTAAGTTACTTTTATTAGTATATTTATTTTGAATTTTGCCCATATTTTATTTATTAATTAAAGTCTTATCAAGATTTTTTATCTACAGTAAAATGTCTACTTGAATGGAGTATACTTAGGAGCAACAATTTCATTAAAGAAAGGAAAGCGCAACAATAAAAAACAATACGAATTTGGCGGCGCAAGAGCAAAATATTAGAAAACTAGCCAAGTGAGATTCCGACTCGCGCACGAAGTGAGCAAAAAAAACACTTTTGTTATATATTTGTTATTCTATCTTTCAGTATTGTTGTAGCGGTAACAATTAAGGATCTTCTGTTAATTCACTGTCTAAAACGGGACTCTATCCATCTGCCACGAGGCTGTATCTCATGAACCGTTATAGTTAGACAGTTTAAATTATCACATTTACAACAAAAGTGATTTTTGTACGGAACCCCTTGATTCGCGAGTTCGACTCTCACTTGACCGTTTTAGGTATACATCTATGTTTGAATAGGACCTTTTTATTGTCACGTGTGTTTGCTGGTCAGGCCCGTGTGGGTATTTTTCACCACCGGGCTGTACCTCCTATTGTCTCCCGTGTGGCGCGAATGGCTATAAGGTTGTGTTCAAACCAAACTGACTGTCAGCCGCCGAATGTGAGTGACGTATTCACTCTTCGTGCACACTTAAGCGACTATACGATATGCGTAATATGCATAGACGCTGACATTCGGCGGTTGATAGTCATTTGGTTTGAACACAGCCTAAAATGCATATGTAATACAAGAGATCGGCCGCAAATACGCATAACAATAAAGAGTCCCTAAGTGTGTGTAACTAGATGTTCTATAGATAGACTATGTAGTTATGAAGTTTCCACTGTAAGTTCTTGTACGGATATTCTCAGATTATTGAATGACTGCTGTTTACTTGCGAATTATCGATGTTATGTATTTTCCTACATTCTTTTGTTTTCTTACATAGAAAATATTTGTTTCTTTATTATGTAGGTACGATATGTAACTTTGTTGAAAGATACCTTCAAAATTTTTAGGTAGATTCGTTTTTGGTTTGTGACAAAATGACAACCATGATATTATATGTAGTTCTATCAAGTTTTCTGTAACATTCCCAAACAAACGCAGTGTATGTACCTATTTTCTGTAAATTGTTTTTTAATAACAATGTTTTGCATTGCACTTATGATCATAGTTAAGAAAATTAAAATTAAGAGCGGTTTCACACTAGCAGAGAGGTGGTGTGACGCGTGGTTTCAATACGCTCGTTTATGCGCTCAGTAAACCGAGTTTATAATGCGCCAGTGTGAAATAAAAAAATTATACACTTTTAAAACATTGAAAACTTAATTGCATTTAAACAAAGCGGGAATAAAGTGCGGGTTTGGCCTACTTGAAATTTCTCGACCCCATTAGATGGCAACGTACCTTACAGTTATTCAAACGTAGCTAATTTCATTTTAAGGAATGTGCACTTAAACATGACATTTCACTTACAATATAATATAGACCATAAGCACACAGTCACGCGATTGGTGACTATTAGCTTCGATCTGCACTCGGGAGATAATCCCAAAGATTTGAATCTCAAATACTGGCAAACCATCCATCCGTGTCTGATTTTTTTACCTATTTATTAAACGTAAAATTCTCTAAGTCCTATATTTTTTTTTAGTTTACTTTAATTCTTTATTGAAATATTTACATTAATTTTAAAAATAGTAAAATTATATACACTTATTTATTTAACTTATTACCTGTTATGTACACTTACTATAAATTAATATCAATATTTAAAAAAATGCACTTTTGCTGCATTTTTTTAGTAATAAACCAATTTAAAATCAAATCAAATAAAAAATTGCATCAGAAATGCAATCTTTCAAATATTATTATTAATTTATAGTTAGATAAATGTATTAAATTAAAGTTACATTACACATTGAGGCTGCGTTTCCATTCAGTGGAACTTATATAAAATTGAAACCTTATTGTTAACCGCAGAAAACTGCAGTTGCGTCTTCTTGAAACGAAGGATAACGAAGTTCTACTGAATTAAATCTACCCGTTTTTTTAAGATGTGTTCTAGGGCCGCGATATTTTTCCGGAGATACCTCTTACAGGCTTTGTCCATAAGTGGTTATTTCGGTATCTGTGGTGGATTATCGCGCCTTTGTCAGTGGCCTGTCAATCCCTGATGGACACACGAGCTCATTGGAGGCCCTGGGCACCAGTGGAAAACCCCCTAATCACATACAGGAACAGGATAGCTAGCGGAACCCCTAGACGTGTCAGTTGGAGTGTTATGTTAACGCGGGGTGTTGGGTCGTGTAAAACTTTTCATTAAGGTCGTAGTTAATCTCTGGGGCTGTCTGATTTTGGATTTCAACGACGGGTTGTTAAGAACTGTCTTTTTTGCGTTGCCATTGTATGGAGTGCGTCGCCTTATGTGTCTGAAAAGTGATAGGATCTTTACAATATTAACAGTATTATGGATGTATGATGTACGTACCCATGCAAGTCTCGTGTACCGTGCATTTTGGTATCTATGTCTAGTCATTAATTATTACACTAACAAAATATAGACCTTTATTTTTTTAACGACGTCAAAAATCATCAAATTACCCCTCCCGCTGTGGGTTAGCAGCGGTGAGGGAGTGTCAGACTCTTACTGACTAAAAACCGTCGTGTTCCGTCATAGGCCTTTAATGTACCAGGGCCGCGGTATCTCTGCACTAATGTTACCAAACTGACCTTGTAGTTGCATGAGTGTGGGTGATACAATAATATAATGCAATACAATAATATAAATATTATTAAAATTTATGTAGAATTAATATTACAGTTCAATTTAATTAGACTACCCACGTTAAATTCGGCGCCTAACTACGCTCTTTCTAAAAATAATTAGCTATCCTATCATATTATTTACCTAGCACCTACCTACCTTCACTTTGATGATTAATTATGTACCCTATTAGCTAATTATGATAATGACTACAACAACAAACTTACTTATATTCGGTTCCAAGCAGTATAAGATAGGCTTATGGGTAGTAGATTTTGAAATAAGTGTCACGAAATAAAATACAGAAATCTATTGCCCATAAGCATAGTTTCTTGTTTACCTTTAAACACCTGTATTCCGATTTGATAGCGTTCTCTTACGACCTAGGTACTACATCCATCTTTTTAATTGATTGAGCCGTTGAGGTTGTGACTAAGGTGGTGATGGTGTATTGTAGGTAGCGGTATACTTATAACATTTTAAATGACGTTGCACACGTTTGAAATGAACTAGGATTTAAAATTAAATCAAATTGTAGGTAAATGCATGATAATAATGTATTTTTTTATCTCTTACGAATTTGAATCACCTGTCAATTTCTTTTGCGTCTCTATAAAATGTTTCTACTATTCTAGGTTACCTAGTCACACATAAAAACAAAATAAGAATAACAAAATATTATGTATAGTGTTATAAGCACTAGGTGTGCAAAAAATCTGTAGAAAATAATGCTGCGCGCGCTGACTTTACACGACATAGAACTTTTATTGGTATAGTTCTCCCCAAATTTTTGTCGTCGCGGAAGAGAAGAGGGGTAGGCGCATGGTATGCGCGAACTTGTGGTCTAAATTTGGTTTCGGAGCGATATAGAGTTTACGAGAACTGTACCTACTTATGATACCAACGATAATTACTTACACTTAGGTATCTTAGGTAAGCGGAGGATCCTAATATTCTATCACGAGCGTAGCGAGAGATTCAAATATTAGAATCTTGAGCGTAAGCGAGGGAATCAAAAAAGCAAGAAGTTATTCATCCTACCTCTTCGAGGAAATTATTTACTAAAAGGGAAAAAAATTGAAAATGGCTTGAGCAGAGCAAATTAAGCAGTAATTACTAAGTCTGAGGGAGTCTGTTTATCCTCTAAAAGCAGGGCTGTCCAGACTAAATACGTTACGGTCCAATATAAAAGACTAAATAATTTGGCGGGCCGTACAACTTACAGTCAGATCCATAAAATTTTATAAGTGTGTGTACTTGTCTTACTCCTCCGTCAATACTCAATTCCCGTTTTTTTTTTTGAGGAAAAAATTGGTCCAAATTTACAAGAAAGTGATAAATAAAAGAATCAAAAACGCTCGGCAGGCTTCACTGATACGTGAACCCACGGCCCGTGGTTTGTACAGCTCTGCTCTAGAGAATGGAATCGGCTTTGGCTCTATATGTATTTCGAAGAGTAACACGTAAAAATACTCTTTTCAAGAGGAGGGGATGAAAAATAAGTTTAGAACCATGTCTTCATATTAATAACTCACTAGAGCGCTAGTAAGTAGCTACAAATAGTGAATTTTGTAATTTCACTACTAGCTAGTACACTTACATTAAATTTTCTTTATATTCAATTTAACATGAGGGCTAAGTCAATGTGTTATATATGGACAACAAAATATTCTATGTAATCTCTAAAAAAAATACTTATTATGCTGCTGGTACATGGTACCTAATATTTCGATTACATTATGGTATTACACTGTATCTAACCTATTAGAAGTGTTATTTTAGCAAAAACTAGAATTTAATCTCGAAATTAAATAAATTACAAGAAAAAGATTATTACAAATTTGTAGCCTTTCACTCCGATCTGCAGTTCTAAGATGACGGGTTGAAATTGACTAAAATATTGGAATTAATTAAAATCTCTGACGAAAGAGGAGAAAAGTCCCCACTAAGCTGCGTAAAATAATGTCTAGGTTTCTAGTATGACAGGGTGAACAAGACAAGTCGAGTTCCATTTTCATACCAGTTTCCTTTATTCGAAATACGGCCTATGTAGATACGCCGCGAGCTGTGATTTAATCTGGCTGAATATAAATATGTTACAGTCATAGTGATTAAACAGATATTATACATATTGACTGGTCATTATATATAATACCCAAATTGACTACACAATGTGATAAATTCATGACTTTTTCCGGATATTATTTATAATAGCAGGTCAACGTTAGCCAAAGTAATAAATATGGTTATAATGGCGTCCACGTCCTATTTCGGCCACAGCGGCTGTTCTCATTTAAGAAGATCAGCCAGCTGCGCAGGACATATTATAGTGCACGAGCATTTGCGCAGACACAGGCGCACTCTCTATTCCTTCACTCTCATAGCCCGATGGGACGGCAATCCGACACGACCGGAAAGAATCCGGAAGACCGGATCAGGCGCAGGAGCGACACTTACGTGCTCTCCGATGCACGGGTGAATCAATCACCAACTTCCAGACTACGGGATGCTTTGTGAAAGTTTAAGAAAACCCACAAAGCTATTTCGGCCCGACCCGGGAATCGAACCCGAGACCTCGAGCACACCAGCCGCGCTTGCGACTACTAGACCAACGAGGCAGTCAAATCAAATGGTTATAAACAACCTACTACTGACTAATTTTTCAAAACGGCTCAAGTTATTACCGACTTTTTTATATAAGAAATCATTAAATGACCCCTCCTGCTGAGGGTTAGCAGCTACCACACACTTTAGATATTTAACATGAAATTATAATATTTACCTACTTGTTTTATTACAATTATCCAAGTCTTTGAAGATATTATATAAAATTGATAGTTAATGTGATTAATTCTGTGACAATTATCACTTTATCCAAATTGAGAAGATATTATAATGGCTAGATGATATATATACCTAATATCCAGATTTATTACTTTGGCTGTAACAAATACATAACTAGTGATTTATAAATCGTTGAATGCAAACGTGATTGTCATAAAATTACCAGATCGCTTTTCATCCACTTCTTTTTTCCTTGTCTATTAGGGCTGCAACATAGATCAAGGCAGGTTAAATCAATTAATGGTCTCTGGTTTAATTAACAATTGCCGTATTCCGTTTGCTTTCCTATCTTGTAAAACCCAGTCATCTGAACTAAATGGAAAATTGTGCAAGATATCAATTTTTAATTTAAAATTGTATTGCTAAAAAAAACAATAAAATATAAATAATAACAAAAGTGTTTTATTTGATAACAGAAATGTACAAATACATTGTTGGTGATTATTAACTTATAAGTACACCTACCTACTAAACGTAAGTAGAACTACATTATTACGATAAGTATCTATTTATTTACCTAGTGCATGTTTTAAAACTAATTAGTAGGATTATGTATTCAGATACGTAGCTCATCATAAAACAAAGTTAATATAATTAAATTAATCAACAAAACATAACATTAAAATCCTATTAAAACATTTTATCTTCGTCTCGTAAACTGATAGTCATTATT
Source organism: Helicoverpa assulta (assembly GCA_963856015.1). Classification (NCBI taxonomy): domain Eukaryota; kingdom Metazoa; phylum Arthropoda; class Insecta; order Lepidoptera; family Noctuidae; genus Helicoverpa; species Helicoverpa assulta. The sequence goes on from CAWLCW010000008.1 coordinate 7,565,706, forward strand.
TTATGAGACACGACATAATATAATAATAGACATAATATGTACCTACATTATAAGGAATGGTCGTATAAAACTTCATAATAAATCAAAGTGTAAGCGATCTTGGCAAGTCATTTATTTATCATATCAAAATTAAGGTAGCCTTCCGATTTTTAAATGCAATCTCTGAATAAAATTATTTATTTGCCCTCAAAATTATTTACATAGGAAGATAATTAATAACCACATGCAGGCAATTAGATAACCACATTAACATAAATAAATGCGAATCAAACCCGCGCTATTCACACGCCCGAGGAATGCACACGCCTAATGTGTGGTCAGCGTAATCGTGAACATCCACTTGTCAGAACCGGCCGAATGAAGGAATCGAACTTGTTTCATGGCATATCCAGATCATCATATAAAAATAATTCTAAATACATATTCCTTCTCTCTGCTCCCGAGCTTGACATGTGTGAGTTCACCATTACCAGCTGTAGGTAAACTGAAGTCCATCAAAGCGTAGGTGCATAGATAGGTAACCATTATGCACGTTCCTTATCATTTACCAAATTATGGCCGATTTTACAGTATTCCAGTAGTCACCCAGCAGCGCGAGACTAAATCCATATAAATTACTGAGGATAAACACGCTAATTACATCGAAAATTGAAAGGCTGTCTAATTGTAGAAAAGAAAGCCTAGAAATAATGTGCACCCATAATATCTGGTGATATTTAAGTAACAGACTTTGATTATATAATATATATAATCAAAGGTAACAGACTTATCTGCATTAATTTGGTGGGGATAGCTGTCTTGGTTGGAACTTTCTTATATTCTTCTACATAGTGTAGATTTACATCCGTGCAATATTAAAGGACGTACAAATCAGCTAAGTCATTTTTTTTTTGGTTGTCGCTGGGCTAAAAATGCTATTACGCATCCCCTTCCCGTCGGGGGGATGGGACAGGGTATGTGGGACTCCCCGGTAAAGACGTTCTCGGTAGACCCACTAAAAAGGCCCAGCGGCACTTCGACCTCGCCTGAGTGGAGGGTGTCTAGGAATCTATGGCGTCCAGTCCCCCACCGGCGAAGTCAATGTCACCAACCCGTATTTAAACTCGGCGCGTGTGTTACTGGCCTCAAAACCGTGCTGCGCCCTCACACAAACACAAAAATAAGCACCGATCACTCATAAATTTCATTCATAAAATTGGGTTACTTCTGAAATACTATGACATTACAATGACAAAAAAAAGCAACGCATATTAACTATTTCCCGTCTACTGGGGCCCGATTCTCCTAAGTTAATAATGTCAAAATCGAATAGAAATCGAATAGCAATATGATCGTAATAGCAGTTTTAACCATATCGGGCATTCTGCTACTAATAAAAGACCAATCGTATTCGATTGACATTTGATTGGTGTGCGATTGGTCTGCTATTTTGGTGATTTTGGTCTATACGGTAGTTTGCTGTACAATCATTTTGCAATCGTAAAACATTTGCAGACAAAATGATTCATTATTGAATGATAGAAAAGGATAAAAACGTTTATTTCAAAGAAAAAATAGCGGAATGCCACATACGCTTCAATCGTAATCGAGTCGGGATTGGATCGCAGTCGAACGTGAATCGAATGGCGCTTAAGTAAAATTAGGAGAATCGGGCCCCTGTAATTACAATCGATTATTTACGTATTTTATGTCAATCTCCTGGGGCCCGATTCTCCTAAGTTAATAATGTCAAAATCGAATAGAAATCGAATTGCAATATGATCGCAATAGCAGTTTTAACCATATCGGGCATTCTGCTACTAATAAAAGACCAATCGTATTCGATTGACATTTGATTGGTGTGCGATTGGTCTGCTATTTTGGTGATTTTGGTCTATACGGTAGTTTGCTGTACAATCATTTTGCAATCGTAAATCATTTGCAGACAAAATGATTCATTATTGAATGATAGAAAAGGATAAAAACGTTTATTTCAAATAAAAAATAGCGGAATGCCACATACGCTTCAATCGTAATCGAGTCGGGATTGGATCTCAGTCGAATCGAGTCGAACGTCGATCGATCGTCGCTTAAGTAAAATTAGGAGAATCGGGCCCCTGAAATATTGCACAGATGCAAATCAACACCTCGTATATCAGGTACCTACTACTTTAGTAGCGAGCATAGGAGAATAAAATGGGATTAAAAATAATTATAGTTTATGAAATATGTATTTTTATCTAGGTGTTTCTCCTGAGGCCTGGCGCCCACTGCGAGGTATTTTAGGCGTCAAATGAAAATATTATATTATGTAATAACTTTGGGAAACCAAATCTCCCATTTTAAGACGAGGTTTATGTAAAGAAAAACGTAAACTGTAACTATAATCATGTTAAAAGTTATAGTGCCATGTTACATATTGATAAAAGTTTGTAAAAAACTCAACAGGCAGGTACTCTGAATATTGCGAATCACTGCTTCTTTGCGGGCAGTGGAGGTAAATCCAAAGGTTTTTAAACTTTCGCTACTTATACCTGTCACCGGAAATAAGACCGGAAGACCGAAAGTTGATCAATTTTCTAGGTAGTTGATCAACTCTCGGAAAATAATAAACGGCATTTAAAATGTACCATTTAACGTAGGTACCTATGTATTGTGACTTGATGACAATAGGACCAAACGGCAAGTTGTCTATAGTCTTTTATATAAGTCCGACTATGACCATCAGTTACAGTTCGAAAATCTGTGGCAGAGAGCATAACCGCCACTAATAAAATTATCTAGGTAGGTAACTATAATATCAATATAGTGTCAATCGCTCAGGGATTACCTCAAAATTTAATACCCCGTTCGAATCCCTCGATATAGCGCTCGTCACTAGTATTGTGGATTGGGCCATACGTGAACGTGTGAACGTCTAGCTAGTGCAAAGTGTTTGTTAATTATTAGATATTATAAACAACGTTTTTGTATAAAATCAGAAGACATTTAAAAGCGGCTAATATTACTGTCTCTAATTGGGTGACACTGGACTTTTTGAAATTTATTGTGGAATGGGATTTTACAGAATCTCTTCCGAATCCAACGGTCGCACTAAGGTTATTTATAACAATATGTGCATCAGTTGCTTCATGTGAAAGAAGTTTCAGCAAATTGAAATTAATTGAAAGAAGATTTTGAAAAATTATTTGCGGTCAGGGCCGTCTTAACCTATGGTGCAAGGGGTGCGAGTAACCCGGGCGCCGCGGCCTCAGGGGCGCCGCAGGCAGGACGCACCGCCACCAGGAAAGTTTTGTACCCAAAAATGAAAGTGCCGGCCAGAGTTCGAAAACAATAGATTCTTGTAGAGAATAATGTCCTGAAGATTTTTTACTATTACAAGAATCGTCAACAGTTAACCCTCAGGCTGCTGGTTGACTTTGAAAATACAAAAAAAATCCAACAATGTTTGGAGCATTACATTACGTCCCCAAACTGGAGCCTTTGACTTTCCCTCACACTATTCTCTACAAGAATCTACTATTTTTTTACTCTGGCCGGCACTTTCAGTTTTGGGTACGAAATGAATGATGTCCTTTCATTGAAATTAATGTAATGTCGTGTAATACCGGGATTAGATTTGTCCAATAGCCTAGGGGCGGCAGATTTCAGAGGATAAGAAGTCAAACAAGTTTTTCATTAACAACCGCTAAATCCACCAACCAAGCCAATTCCTAGCCTGCCTCGCCTTCATCAACTAAGAGTTCAAAACATAATAAACATTATATGCTTGCTTTATATGAAAGTTTAACCTTGTAAAATAACAAATAAACAAGCACTGCTGAAGAAGTCCAAGAAAAAAAAATGTGCATCTTTTCTTTATTTCTAATTTATTCTGCGTTTACTTTTTGAGTCCTCAATTTTTTAACAAGAAGTTGGAACACCGTAGTAAAACAACTGGCTCTCGATCCAGTCACGGATTCTTTTTATTTATGCTTGATTCCGAGTTTAATTTGAGAGTCCTTAAACAAACAATTTAAAAAAATACTTAACGGTACTTTCTTTATAACTTGATTAGGTACTTTTATGTCCCAAAACTAAAAATATTTCGCGGCTTCCTCACCTCGCAGTATTGTTTATTATACATGTTAAGGTACTTTAGTGACCCAAAACTCTAAAACTTTAGCGCTCGCTACGCTCGCGGGTGCTTCACTTTCCCCTTTGTCTTTTGTTTACCTTTTTTAGCGTAACCTAGCAAAAAGGTAGTGCCGCTTTTAAGTGCTTTTATTAACATGAAAATAACTCCTAGTTTTCGTATGAACTTTCTTATTTACGACCTTCAAACTAAGTCACAATCTTTCAATACTGGCTTGGGTCATGAGTGCACCCAGGCGCTACATGAGCTACAGACGGCCCTGTTTGCGGTCTACAGTGACTGAAACCAGATTAAATGATCTTGGTATTTTAACGACAGAACATGAAGCAACACAAAATATACATTTTGAAGACGTGATTTCAAAGCTAGAAGGAAGACATTTTAATTTTTAACAAACTAAATTAGTTTCTCATAATATACAAATATTTGTAATAGGTACTGGTACTCGTATTTTAATAAATGATTATAACTTTTTTTATTTTAACAGTTTAGATTAAGTTTTAGGGTGTCACCTATAAAATCCGACCTCCATGATCCATCCGAATCCACCTATGCTAGCTACGCCACAGACGCCACTGGTTATCTGTACCTACAATAACCAAAAAAAGTTTTGTTTCCTCTCTAATATTGAACTATGCATAGATAAAAGACAGCCGCTAACTTTTGATTGCCTTAAAATAGCAACATCAAAACAAAACTAGAATTATTATCATGATTAGCTTAAAGACTCAGTGTCTGTGGTATGGACACAGTATGACATAAAACATTAAGTCCCTACGTTTTTTTTTTGTAATTTGTATTGTGTTCTGAGAGACATGGGTAAAAAATAATCATGTATGTTGATAAACGTTTGGGAATCCTAAGCAGCTCGATAGCCGCAACCAGCTGTCTCATCGCGATGTCTCAGAAAAACTTTCCAGGGTCTCAGGAGGTTGATCAAAATTTTTTTTTTTAAGAAGTGATGTTTAAACAAGTTACAAATGTTTATTTGTTTCAGCTTAAAGAAGGGTGCTATTTCAGTTCCGATAGGTACCACCAGCATTGTAACCATATACTCAGACTCGCTCTTGAACAGTTTTTTTTTTATTTTAAAATGGACTAATATATCATTGTCACATATTCTCAATAACTATCATACATTGTAAACAGCAAATATACATAGATGCAACAAAAAATGTTAGGCATTTTGGTTCAAAAATAATAATAATGTATTACACATTAATAGGCGTTATCAACAGAGCAGTAGGTTAAGTTGATCAGACTTGCTTCAAACAATGTTCTTGATATCATAATACATAAAAGCGATTGCTATATCACAATGGACAGTTCATATTATGCAATATATATTAGATTGGATAACTATTAAACAAAATGACTTTCATCATGCTATATTATATTAATCAAATTTTTACTAACCACTCTTCAAGCTTATTATGTAAAATAACTGTGATCAAATAATAATAGCCCCAAAATAGTAAATTATATCACATTATTGCATTTTGACTAGAAACTGTCGATTTTCTAGACGTGTTTATTCACTATCAGCCATCCACGGGTGGACCCAAGTATATCATAGACACTTCAGTGTTACCATACACTGCTGAAACTGTTGGGTACAGTTTCTTATTTGGAAGGCCTGTAAACAAACATAAATAAAATATATCATTAGGTTTTTTAATTGTATCGAATAGGGGCCGTTCAAATATTACGTAAGCACTATAGGGGGGTGGGGGGTCTTTGTTTAGCTTATTTTGGATGACATGGAGGGTAGGGGAGTCCAGATGATGATTACGTCATCGATAGTTATTTACTTTTTTACACGAATGGCAACCCTCACATTGTCTATGCTTGAAAACGAAACGCATTTTCGGGGATTCCCGCAAATATACACGCATACGTTTAGGCACTCGCTTTAGATTCGGGTAATTACCGCGCGCTGTTCAATTGTCTAAATTTCTTCTGTCACTGTATTGTTTTGTTCGGATACTATAACATTATAATTATAATAGAAAAAAAAAATCATTTTTAATTGAAAAATGTTTACGTAAGCATGGGGGGGGGGTAAAAGCTTTGCTTACTTTTGCTGACAAGGGGGTTGGGGGGGGTAAATAATTGTAATAAATCTGCTTACGTAATATATGAACGGTCCCATAACGGAATAAAATGGAATGTGTACATTTTTCGTGAAAATGTAGTGTTTTTAACATCTACCTATGTAAACAAGAAATCGAAATATTTAACTTATAGATTTCGTCACGCTGCCACTGTAATCGCACACCTGCAGAGTTTTTACACCAGCAGATTTTCCGTGCGCTGTTTACACAAAATTTATTAACATGATTTATTATTAAAAAAACATTAACAACAATTTAAATTTATAATTTTGCTGTCATAAAATGCCTTATGCCTGTGTTTCGGATGGCACGTTAAACTGTAGGTCCCGGCTGTCGTAGAACATCCTTGGCAGTTGTTACGGGTAGTCAGAAACCAGTAAATCTGACACCACTCTAACCAAGGGGTATTGGGTTGCCCGGGTAACTGGGTTGAGGGGGTCAGATAGGCAGTCGCTCCTTGTAAAACACAGGTACTCAGCTACATCCGGTTAGACTGGAAGCCGACCCCAACATAGTTGGGAATAAAAGGCTCGGAGGATGAAAATGCCAGATGCACCAAGCCACCTTCAACCTAAACCTCTAAGACTCGGGTCTCACTAGACTGACTAGAAGTGATTCTATACTTTTTTCCTTTAGAGGTCCCAAAGTGTAAACATTTCCAAATGACAAAATATGTATTCTAATTACCTCTGAATGCAACTCCTAAGAATTCATAATTTCTTTCAAATGATAAGGTCTTATCTTCACAATCTAATATAACTCTTATGCGTTCCCCAACCTGAAAGAAAAATGCCTTTATTACATAATATGATAATTAAACTGTTTTTTGAACACATGAAGAGGGAATGTGGGGTACAGTGTTGATACCAATTTTTACAGTTTTCAAAAACTTCAATTAAGTGTACAGGCTCCAAAGGGAATTAGAGGCAATTGCAACTCTGATCCAGCCCTCACATCTGGGTCCACTACTGTGGATGTAAAACATTTGTTATATGAAGTAGTAATTTAAAGAACTGCATTAAAAGTTGCAATTTCACGAGAAATCACACTTTAATGTAATATGTTAGTTGTAAGAATGGTAAGAATTACCTGGTACTTTGGACAGTTATTTAAAAGAGGATAATGTCCTTGTGTATCACCATTGTGCAACAAATGATTGTCAACTAAATTCCAACCCCAGCTCTGCTCATCTGAACCCAAGAGTCCAACATATCCATGGCATTCTAAAGGAGCCTCCTTAGTTGATACTCCTACTACTGCTACTGTACCCAAAGGTCCTTCCCATATTACTTCCCAGGCATGTCTGCCATGGTGAAATCCAACCTTTCCTCTACATGCATCAGTACTTTGAGCAACTGGATTTCTAAAAAAATAACATTTTTTCAATGATAATAAATATTAAGTGGTATATATAAGTTGTATTGTGTATTAATTAACAGACCTATTATACAGGTGAAGGTTTTTTTTTGTTGAACTGTTGTCACAATTTTTTTTGACTCACTTAAAAACAACTTTGATGAATAGCTCTTGCAAGTTAGAGAAGAACAGGTAAATTGCATCTCTGTTTACTTGAGTTGTTAGTAAAATTATTTACTATTGTGTTATTGAATAGTATTATGTATAAGCAATCACATTTTATTCTGCTGCAACTCAACAGAAATGTTATCTATGCATTTACTACTTATAATAGAATCATTGTTACTATCCATGTCTGTGTAGCTTACCTGTGTAATGTAAATCCATTTGCTTTAACATATATGTTTCTTGAACAGTCATGAGGATTCCATGCATGGAAAAATGCTCTCAGTTTCGACTTGTATGTATTAACAGTGGACAGTAAATCAGATTTCATCACTTCTTCAGCTAATCTTTTGATACAATGCAGCCGCCAAACATCATTGTTTTCATCACTAAGAATTCTATACCAACTCTTACATACCAGAGCACAATTGCGGAGGTCTTTTAAACGGAGAAAAGAAAAAATATTTTCTAAAATGTGATCAGGGACGACCTCTGCAATCGCATAGTCATCATATATGTCGAATTCATTCATTATTAACATCTAGAAATACAAAATGTGCAAAACTTAATTTTGCATTAGATCATTATAGATATATTATTTGACTGTTGAATGCACTTATATTATATTCGTACTACCTTATTAACCAAAACTAAATAGAAATTCGCAGGTACAGGTAACGGTAAGCTTATTTCTTTTTTTCTATTCACTTGCCTCACCTCAAGGCTTCCACAAACGTAAACATTAGCTGTCAATGCCAAAAAGCAGTTGGCAGTCTGTCTACTCTAGTCTGTCAGTTGGCTTGTCATTGTTGTACTCAACCATAGACGTATATGAGACGTATCAACATGGACATGAAAGGAAAAAATAATACACAGAAGTAGATGAGAAGTAGTCGTCGTTCGTCGTTCGGTTGACTGATCCCTAGTTAGGTCTCAAGGTACGCGCGGATACCCCGGGCGGCATAGTTTTCTGTAGGGCAGTTTTGCAAGTGTGTTATTATTGTTATCTATACTAATATTATAAAGCTGATGAAGAGTTTGTTTGAACGCGCTAATCTCAGGAACTACAGGTCCGATTTGAAAAATTCTTTCGGTGTTAGATAGCCCATTTATCGAGGAAGGCTATAGGCTACTTTTTATCCGGGTCCGTGCCGAGGTTCCCACGGGATGCGGGTGAGACCGCTGGCAGAAGCTAGTTTATACTAATATTATAAAGCTGAAGAGTTTGTTTGTTTGTTTGTTTGAACGCGCTAATCTCAGGAACTACTGGTCCGATTTGAAAATTTCTTTCAGTGTTAGATAGCCCATTTATCGCGGAAGGCTATAGGCTACTTTTTACCTCGGTACGGGAAGTAGTTCCCACGGGATGCGGGTGAAACCGCTGGCAGAAGCTAGTATATTATATCACAACACTCCCCGGTACCTCTCCTCTCATTTTTGGGGTAAAAATTGACTTCGCTTTTGTTGGAAAGACCATTTCAAAAACAAGTCCCGCAGACGCAGCGCTAATGTCACAAATGGAACCACCACCATGCCACCACCACCCCGTAGACCGTAGACAGAGAAAACTACTAAACTAAAACTCTAGTTTTCTTTGTCTACGCACCACCCCCACTCTAAAATTCGTGGGATGAAACGGATGAAATGACTTTTTGGCAATGGCAACGTTTTTGGATTGGACTGTCAAGAGGCAATGTCATGTTATGACTGTTTGTTTCATAGAGAGTAAAGTAATTTAGTTGAATATAATACGTTTGTTCGTTTGAGGTGGCGCGTGTCAGTGCACTTTTGCATTTCCATTTACACTGATAATTTATTGTAAAGTTGTATATTCGGTCAGTGGGTCGTCTTAGGGGCTACATATAAATTTTATTGTATCGTGGTATAGGGTAATTATCGTAATCATTAAAACGTTATACCGACAACTTTGCTGAAGTATAACATGCCGGGAGTCGATACAACGTTAAGTGATGAAGACTACATCATAGCAAAGGCGAAGGATGCACAGAAGTACAATATACACTCTGCTAAAGCATGGATGCTCACAGCAAAAACTTTATTCCCTGCAAACTTTAAAATACAATTCGAGGCTTACTTAATGGAAAAGCAGTCAGGAAATGTCCAGGAAGCAGCCGAATGCTTTAGTTCATTAATGAAATCCCGACAGAACCTGCCCTCGTTATTGCCTGAAATATCATCCATTGCAAATGCTTTGAGATCATCTGAAGGAAGCTTTCTGAGTCAAATGTTTGATAACATTTGTCCAGATATACAATTGACTATACTCAAAACCAGTGTAGAGAATAGTGATGATACCATGGAACATTGCCGTTTATTAGTTTTGTTGCTGAAGAAATTTCCACAACTGGGGGTGGACAGTCTAGTGAAGACGTTAATAAATGCTGAAAAATTCTTTTACGATAATCGCTATGCTAGATTACTTGTGGTAGAGACATTGCCGCTACTCAGCTCCTTGGAATCGCCAAGGTTGTTGCAGCGCTTGGTCATTAAAGCAATAGACTTTTACAACAGCTATGTATATGATGAAAATGAGCATGATATCACAGATCCATGGCAGAGACTTTTTGGCGTTTTAGATTTAATGGGTAGGCAGTTGGGTTGGGATTCATTTTTTGTCAATTATAGTAATAGTTTGAACAAGGAGACATACTTCCAGAAATTGTTGACATTGAGGAATAGTGAAGACTGTCGCCAGCTTTTATATTGTGGAACAACTTTTTTCTTAAGATCTCTTTATGAACAGAAATCATTAAAAGGCAATCATATACTGGTGGAAGCTCTGTCAGATCCTGAAATATCACCTTCAAAAAGAAGAAAAGGGGATCTGGAGGTTACTGGCATATCTTCACATCAGTTCCAAGCAGCTGCTAATTGTTGGGAGTTACTGCACAGTAATGAACTAATTTCAAGAGAATTCACTAAACTAGCTAATCAGTTGCAAATCAAACCATGGTGTGATGGGTTTGCTGAAGAATTTGCACTGTATCGAGGAAAATATGATGAGGCTATGCCTCAAACAACAGTTACCAATGTGACAGCTAGTATAGTAAGAGTGTCGATCAATTATTTTCAGAAGAACTATGCTGCCTGTATAGAGAATATTCTCGTGGCCTTACCTCAGTTACCAAATGTAGAAGGTGTTTTAGAACCTGAATTGATTGTGGGAGGGAAACATAGGCACCTACATTTCCTGCCACTCACTAAAGTAGCAATTATGCATTATTTCTGTACTTTACTTATAAGAATTCTATTGAATACAAGTAACGGCACTGATTTGACACATGGCCACATGCTAGTGCTGATGCAACTGGGTTGGCCACAAGAAGAAGCAATATTTATTCAGATAATGGATGTCATAAGAGAAAAAGGTGTGTTCCAGTACCATCTATTTTCTACATATATCATTCATATAGACATATTAGAAGAACTAAGTTTCATTTGGAATGAACAAGGAAATAATGTTGTGCTTGATATCATTCCAAATTCACAGCAGCATTTGGGCCAGAGGAGAATTGGCACTCGTGGAGCAGATAAAGGAGTTAAAGAAGACTTCAAGCAAGCAATGAAAGCCCAGGTGGCCAGAAGTAATGAATCTGTGTTAAATTTAATGATCCAGTTTATTACCTCTGAAAGATCATACTTTTTGCAATTATAAATAAAAATAGTTGTTGAAGAGCATATTGTTTAACAATTCTCATTTATTTCTGTATAATATTCCCATTTGATTGCATCATTTAATTCATGCAATCAGGACAAAGAAAATTTCTAGTCAATGCCAGCCAGACTGGAGAGGTATTTCTTCCACTTCAATCGCGAAATACTGCGATTCGATATTTTACGATTTATTTATTTAACTATCAATACATAGTATAAAACAAAGTCGCTTTCGCTGTATGTCCGTATGTATGCTTAGATCTTTAAAACTACGCAACGGATTTTGATGCGGTTTTTTTAAATAGATAGAGTGATTCTTAAGGAAGGTTTGTATGTATAATACATGTAAGTACCACGGGCGAAGCCGGGGCGGGCAGCTAGTTGAGAATAATAAATCAAACTAATCTGATATTAATCTTTATTGATTTATAAGATAATTTATATAAAAACAATGTAGTCATGAAATTCAAGAACTCCCTTCATAAGAACCAACAGCAAGTAGAAGATTACGTCTTGTAAAATGTAAACCTTTTATAGGTGAATTTTTTGTTGCAAACGACCGCAGTAAGAACTTATCCTCTTTTGGTGCGGTGTTGTTAGTACCTGCCTCCTCGCCATTGGCTTCTTCTGTTATGGCATTGAAATCCCATAATTTTATGCTGCAATCCAATGATCCTAAAAAAATTAACAGCAAATATATTTTTCATTTTGTTGTTTTTGATAAGACTAGGCGATGATTCGTAGTCTGATATTATAAGTAAGATAGAGAACAGAGGTTCCCCGGTTTCAACCGCATCCCGAGTGAACTAACCTCACGCGTGACAGTTACTTGCGTATTTATAACATTGGTAAGAATTTACCTGAAGACAAAATAGTGCCATCGCGACTGAACGCTAATGCGTGAATGGGAGCAGTATGCAGCTGCGGCAGTATGGCAGCTGGGACTCCAATCGAAATATCCCACACTATGAGCTCTCCATTACCTCCTGACGCCAGCCATCTCCCACATACCGAAAACGCAAGTGTAAATATAGTAGACTGAAATAAAAAATTGAGTAAAATTACAAAAAATTTTTATATACACACATTATTATTGCATTAACCCGTAGTAGTCGCGTACCTTATGTCCTGTCATGATTCGAACCTGTGTTCCCGTCAAGCAATCCCATAACCGTACTGTTCTGTCACTTGACCCAGTAGCAACATAGTTAGAATTTGGATGAAACTGGACACACTGGAAATGTATAAAACACATAATTTCAAACATTATTAATATTATTGTCCACCACAAGAAAATAGCAATCTCAACAAATGAACTGAAAAGGATCACAAATTGAACAATCATAGTTGGGGGACTAGTCCATGGAACACTTGCTTATGTAGTCAGGACATCCCACAACTGTTATTGTGATATAGTACCACGAGCTTCTGCCAGCGGTTTCACCCGCATCCCGTGGGAACCTCGGCACGGACCCGGATAAAAAGTAGCCTATAGCCTTCCTCGATAAATGGGCTATCTAACACTGAAAGAATTTTTCAAATCGGACCAGTAGTTCCTGAGATTAGCGCGTTCAAACAAACAAACTCTTCAGCTTTATAATATTAGTATAGATTAAGCAACACTTGATAGTCGTAATACATTCCTACAAGACACGCGCAAAAAACATAACAATTCTTAGCAGTAGGGTATTGGACTGCTGGGTCGAAATGAATGATTTTAACTTCACATACATCAACATCCGATAGATGTCCTGCGAACATTCGAAGTGGTTGATGATGATCAGTGGCCCACAAGCGAGTAGTGCGGTCATTCCCAGAAGTCACAAAGTAGTGGCCGTGAGGTGACCAACGCACGTCCCACACGGGCCACACGTGGCCGCGGTACACCACCAGACACGTCCAGCATTGGAGAGACCACAGTCTCACTGCAAAAAGAAAATGGGAAATTATTGGAAGCTTTCCAAATTGCAAGCAATTGGTCACTCAGTCACTTTCCAACATCGCCTGCCCATTGTGTGGTGATTCAACCCAGTTGTTCAGGTGCATTTGGCAGACAGGTGGTGGTCATCATCATCATCATCATCATCATCATCATCTCAGCCATAGGACGTCCACTGCTGATATAGGCCTCCCCCTTAGATCTCCACAGATACCTGTTGGAGGCGACCTGCATCCAGCGTCTTCCGGCGACCTTTATAAGGTCAACTCATTATAAATTATAATCATCCAATATTTTTAGAACAAGTCATAACCTACCAGTGGAGTCTTCAGAACAAGATAATAGCATTGTTTTAAATGGATCAAATGCTACTTTGTATACAGGTCCAGAGTGTCCACAGAGAGTGCGACAAGAGTCTCTGTCTCTCTCTTCCATCATTCTGACAAGAACATCACCTTTAAAAGAAATGAATAAGGATAAATATTAGTTTCAAGAAACCTGAGAGCACACATACATTTTTACTATTGTTTTGAGATTTATATAAGGTTTTTTTTCAAGTAGGTACACACACCTGCCTCTCTGTCAATATCCTGCAACTTTTCTGCTGATTTCATGCCACGTAATTTTACTGGGGTCAATGTCCACACCTGTATGAAACAGTATTTTACTTTTGTGTTTTGTGAACAGCAGGTACATCATTAACATATATTCAGACATACCATATCTTATGTAAAGTCAATACCTTGATATTCGAGTTACTGAAGCCAACGGCTAGAAGTGTAGAGTCATCACAAATATCTGTACAAATGGCAGTATGACCACTGTTCAGCAATGTGTAGAAACAAATTGATGGTAAGCTATCTGGTCCCAGTTGGATGCGCTTAGAAGCTTCCCGCAAAGCTTTGCCTTTCTCTAACTTATCAGTTTCTTTTCTGAAAGTAATTGACATCACAAGTTATATTCACATCTGCATTAGCTCTAAAATAGGACTTTCTTTATAAACACTTACAGTTCAGGCAAAGGAATCCTGTCATTTGGAGGAGCATTGGGATCTGATTTAGGCTTCTTTATAAATATATGCTCTTTTTTTGCCTTTTTCTTTTTTGGCTTATCAGGTGTCTCTTCCACTTCTTCCTCATCTTCCACAGGTGGAGGAAGTACGTGAATATCTGGCTCTTTTAAAAGCCCATAATAAACTTTTGTGCGATTTTCTGATAAAGAAAAAAATTAGGGCCAATCAAAATCATTGTTCTTATTAAAAAACCAAAAGGTTTTGCTAACCAAAGCTGTGTGTTTCAATCTGAATACTAACCATTTCTAGTGGCTTCTCCAAGCAGCCCACCAGTGGTGGAGCGCACTTGTGCCTGTGTTCTCCCCGGCCCATCATGCACATCAACTTGGATGTGGTTGTTTATTATGTTAATGATAACTGTTGAGCTTTTCTGCTCTTGCAGAAAGCGTTTGAGCTGAGATGATGCATCTCTTGACAATTGCACCACAAACTTGTTAGTGCTAGAAGATAGATTTTAATTAGTATGGCAAGTTTTGTGCTAAGACAAAATCAGTATAACTTGTACGGAAAAATAGATTTGCAATAGATTCTACCTGTATATTTCAGCTAATTCATTTCCTTTGATTTGGTCTTTATGTTTTACAATGGACAGACGTTGTAAGTCTTCCTGATAGTAATCTTCTTGTTCAGGCCCAAATTTGTCCAAAAAATTAACTGCATGTTCATTATGGTCATATAATACCAATGCCAGATACATATGAACAAACACAGGATACAATAGTGTCGAAAGTTCATACTAGAAAATAAATCAAACATTAAGCTCTGTGTCATACATGTTCCTGATTGACAGCATGATTGAAAACTAATTGAAGTATTAAGGGAAATCTTAATATGTAGATGGAATTCTAGTTAGTTCATTTTAGTTAATTACCTTATAAATATCTAAGGAGTTTTCAATAAATTTCTTCAAGTTATCGTACGCAAATTCGTAACTGTAAGGATCACTTTCAGTGTGATGCGATGTAAGAATACTGGCTAGCTCAACTTCTGGAAGGTCCAAGTTTTCAAACTCAACATCGCCTAGGCTAGCTTCTTTCCTTAGTATATCTTCAGTACCCTGTAATTAAGTTTATGATATGTCAATAAGGTGTACTTTTAAAGTTCGACGATGATAATGTTTATAAAATCCCTTGTAATAATGATAAGTTGATTACCTTCAAATTGTATTTTCTAAGAAGCTGTAATACAGCTAACAGAGGAGTATTTTTTTCCCCCATTTTTATGAGGTTATTTTGTTGTCACATGTATATTAGCAATTAAACGATTTCATTTATGTTATTCACAAAAATCACTGTAGCATCAAAGCGAAACCTGGATGTCGAGTGTCGACCACAGATTTATAATTTAATATATGGTTTCCACAGATAACTATATGTTTATGTCATTGACATCTAAGCTCGATGGTTTATGTCAATGATTGCAGGGATGTTCTTGTCTATCGGGGAGTTTAAGTTAATGGTGAGAATATATTATTTCAATGATTATTTCTTAGTTTTATGTCAATGATAATTATGTAGCGTGATGTCCAGTGATGTCGATGAACAAGACCTAGAAGCACAGTTCAAATATATTTTGTTCTAGAAGTATCAAGTGAACTGGAACCACCCCACTCCAAAATTATTGGTTCTTCCAAAGCGTTTTACTACTTTTTACCCTGCAAATGAGGCAATAACCACACTTTCAAAACGACACGCTACCTCACGCCACGCGACGCATGCAAATATTATTTCTGATTGTGTGCGGAAGAGCTCTTGGCTAAGTCAATACAACACGTCAGATGGGAATGGGAACTACCTCAATTTTTACAGAATTTTCTACAGCATCGCCTTTTCTCTGTCCATGACATATGACCTATCTAGCCGCTCGCCCACATATTTTCGCTATGTCTGTCTGTCCGTCCATACGTCCATTCATCCGTCTGTCCACGGATAATCTCAGTGACCATTAGTACTAGAAAGCTGTCACCAATAATAAAAAAATATGTAGTAAAATAAAAAGTGGAAATTTAGTTTACATATTTTATCATCTCTAACTTACTTTCTTAAAAAAAAAAAATCAGTTCACGCAATCCAAAATTACCACCGTAAACAAATTAGTAACCTAATTCCCCGAGAGATGTCGGTGTACTTTGGGTTACTTCGTGTTACTAAGATGTTTCCTGAGTTTATGAGGTCGGGATGGGTATGAGCTATAATCGGAAAACAACTTAATGTGGATGCATATTTTATTATAAAATAATATTTTTTTTATAGATGCTCTAGATCACTGATTGATTGATATCAATCGGGAAACTGGTACACTGGCACTGACATTGAGCGTGGCCCAGAACGCTCTTTTTGGTAGGTAAGTAGGTTGCAGAATAGGACCACTTTCTGAGTTTTGCCCCCCGATTTTTTTTTGGATTTTTAGAAAGATAAGGATGTAAGAGTATTTATTTTAGTTAGAAAAGTTTCTGAGGAATTACTTAAGTATTGCTTGATTGTCCAATTTAATATACTATTGTCTAAAAATAGATTTACAGCGCTTTCACACTGCTGGATTTCTCGGTTATCCGCGCGCAGCAATTCCGAGTATACACTAGGTACCTACTTAGCGACAAAAACCCGTCGCGCAATTTTTATGATAATTTATTTAATGCAATTCTAAAACGGAAAATATAGACACATTTCTGACTGCCAACTTACATACGTGATTATATTTCGACTTTCTCGCAGCAGGGTGCATTAAAACAAATGTTAAAAATAGGTGTTTATTGGGTAAGCTATTAAAACAAAAAATATCTAATTGGTTATTCCAGTAAATACGATGAGTTTATATTTTTTAATAACAATACTGAAACCACTACGTTAAATCAACTTGTAAGATTAACATAATTGATTGTTATATTAATGGATCATTAAACTATTATCATTAGGTAAATAAGTTGCTTTGTGATTTTCAAAGATTTTTAAGTAATTAGGTAATATTAGATAGACCACTGTGATATCCAACGTGGCTCACACTAGATCTTTTTATAAAACTATGACAAAACATTCTAAAAGCAATAGGTTACTAGGCATTACAAACGTATGTTTTATCTAGCGCGATGAATTTATGAACATTTGTATCTAAATATTTTATAATTGGTTTTATAAAAACGATCGAATATCAAATAGAAGACGAGGTTTCTGCTTAGCAATTTATTAACATCGCCTATGATCAGGTAAATGAGATATGTCTCACAGATAATTAATTAATATTTCTCATCAATTGAGATAAAAATATACACAAATAGGTACTAGCAAGGACATTAGCTTAAGTCTTCCCTAAAGGAATAATAAACACATCTTAAGATATAGAATGTAGTGCGTAACTTTAATTGTTTATACTTATTTAACATCGTAGCAAACGTACACTAATTTATTTCTGAAACACTTCAGTCTTAAGATCCGTCTATTATTACCATTGTACTGACAAATATTAAGTATTTACATTACTAACTAATATTGCGTTAGGAGGTACAAAATTCATGTAATAAGTATCGCACGCACATTATATTTAGGTACCTGACCACCTGCGGCTCTCTTTGTTTCAGTTGTGTAAACACTACCGACTTTACCGAGTGTGTAGAGTATATACCTACCAAAAGATGCGGCTTAGGGGTGATATGAGCAAATTCTGACTCCAATATAGGTACTCCAAGGAAGAAGTTAGCATTTTGCCTAATGGCTGATATAATAAATAATTCATCCATCAGTCTATGTGTACCTAGTTGATGAAAATATTAATTTACCTTAGTTTTTTTAGAAAGAAGGTCGTGGTGTTCATGTCGACTTTAGGTATATTTATTTTATGAGTGAATTGTTAGGTACTAGGCTTTCCCTAAAGCACGTGCCATTTTTCTGTTGAAATGTATGTAGGTAGATAAATAAATAAATAATTTGAATATTTTTAACACATCCTTGATCCAAATACAGCGATACTTATAACATGGGTCAATAGGGTCAGTTCTAATTTCTCTAATAACTACTACGATTAACTATTATTATTGGTCGTTGATAAGGTAAAGCTATGTGTTTATGCAGTGCGTTTTTATCTCAATATTTTTTTAATAATAATAATAGGCAACACAATATTGCCCATCGGTACGATTGTAGGAATCGTGGTTGTAACGACAACAAATTCTCAGAGGATCAGATTCTGAAGAACAAACTACGTGGGTCTTCCTGTACTCTGTATGTGTCTCTTTAATAAAAACACACTGTATAACTATAACGTTTTTTTTTAATAATAGAATTATGATATTTAGTTTATCTTAATGACTCAAGTCATCTTTAAGGTAATATTAAACCTACCTATGTACCTATATAATTAAACTGTTAACTAGATCGTACTGCGAATCGCATTTGTTAATCGGATAATAGTTCATTATTTAAAAAGCTTTTAAGGTTAGGTACAATATATATATGTGTAAATGCATAAAACATGTACATAATTTCACGTCTAAAGAAATTAGTCTCTATGTTTCAGTTAAAAGTATGAAATCACATCTAATCGGACGAGAATAATATTACAGGGTAGGTACTAAAATTATAATGTAGGTTTCTAAGTAATAATTACACTAATTTATTAAAGCTTGATAACAATACTACTTAGATTGATTACCGCCTTCATTATATTATGGGGTTTGGGGACATTCCGGTAGATGTTAAGTAGGTACATATTTCATCGAACTCGGTGAGGTATATTTTCAGATGTGTTATCATCTAACAGTACCCGACCTCACGCTTTACATTTCTCAGCTTCAAAATATGTATATAGGTACCAATATCCAAATGGGTAAACCCGTTTTCCCATTAAAGCTATAAAGGCAAATACATATCTTTACAATACAAGTAAAAATAAGTAGCTGTTTTTCCTTGAGCGATGAAAAGGCGAGTTTTTACTTTGAACCCGCTTCGATATTGAAAAAATACTTAATTCGTACAAAAAAAAATTACTGGTTCTGGGTTCAGTTAGAACTACAATCTCAAAACATAATTTTTTTATAATCTACTTCTTGTTTTCTGGTTTAAAATTCCTAGGTCTGTTTCGAAAGTAGGTAGTTATCAATGGGATTTTAGCCGAATAACTTTTAAAACTTTTCTTTGTTTTGTCAACTTTAACTGGGTATAGATGTATTAGAACGAGTCCTTAGCACCCATTTTAGATATACTTGCATAGATATGTATACACCTAATTTTGATAACATTCAATTTTATATACGAAGTAACTTAGTAATGGAATGGTGATAGCGTCGGTATCATAGTACAAACACTATGTTTACAAATTGATTACACACTATAGGTAAGTAATGACCGCCTCGTATAGTTGTGTCCGGGCCGACATTGGACTGAGATAGATCACTATTGTTTATTACGTCTTTGGACCGGAGAAGCGGGCTATCGAAACTGTTCTGCTCGCTCACCCTATCACCAGAACGTAGAAATACATATGAGTACCTATAACTTTGTGTCCTTAATACTGCTATTTTCGATTATAAGGGTTATCATCGAAAATAGCTCAATGCATGCTTATATATTTATGTAGGAATGGTCTCGGCGAGATATCGTTTGTGTATCAATAAATTCTCAAGCAGGACGCACAAAATGTGGAATGTTACGAATAGAAGAATGACGGATTAGGTATGTTGTTGCCTAATTTAGGTCGAGAATCTTGAGGACACAGGATATTTAAGTACTTAAATTATAACATAACATAAACATTCTCCCAACCCTTGCTTGGACACACCATATAGCACCGAGTTTGATGAAAATAGTAAATTAGAAATAACCAAAAAATATATTTAAACAAGCTAGAGGCTATTTATTGGTAAAGAAGGCTTATGCAAACTAGTGACCACTGACCAATCGTATTTAACGGTAAATATATTTAAAACAACATATCAACTATCTCATTTAATTTCTTAAAAGTGACAGTATCTTAAATGTATTTAACGTTAAATATGCTTAGTAAATAGGTACACGATTGGACTCTTAAAATTTTAAACCTAATAAGTTTTGAGAAAATGTAGTTAAAAAAAACTATCAAGTAAGTAAAGTAAATTTTTCTAAGATTATAGTAATTGAGCTAATATTCCAGATTTAAAGGTCTTGACTTGAACAATTGTGAGCGTCAAAGGGTTTCGGCGCGACGTCTTCATAGGGCGCCACGCGAGCGGACGCGAGGTCGCGGGCGACGCGCTCAGCTGCCCCCATCACGCGGAGAAGGTTGAGGCCAGCTAACTTTCGAAGTTCATCTATGCTCCAGCCTTCCTCCATGAGCTCAGCGAATAGTAGTGGATACGACGACACGTCCTCTAGGCCTTGTGGTGTACTGAACAATAAGCGTTGTTTGTGATATTAAGCCAAGATTAATGTTAGACGTGCTACATGTGTACTAATGGCATAATAGGTACTATTTGTTATGAGGTAAATCTATAGGGATTAAGTATAATAGTGTTGTAGGTAGTAGACACAGTTTAGTCAAATGTAGAAATTCTGACGAAGTCGCGACAAGGTAAATAAAAATGTTTTATGTGTATAAAAAAGGTAGGTGCAATAATATCAGATTTAAATAAAAGTAAAGACCGTGAATACATTTTCAAAATATGAAATCTGTATATTTTGCCAGGCATGGTAGATGTCTGTAGGGTTGCAGTTACGTAGCTACATGTAACGATATGTACTCACTAATTAATGCCGTCGTAGCCAGCGCCAAGGCCCACGCTGTCCACACCGGCTACATCCCTTATATGATTAATGTGTGCTGTAAGAACATTGTAGCAATTAATTGCCTGCATTTAAATAATAATATAGTATGCACACAGTTCAGTGACAGCTGAACTCGGGAAAAGCATTGACTGCGATTGTAAAAGTATCGATCGTGTTTCTTTCTGGAGGTTGTGAACAGATCCTAGATAAATGAATTGGATGACTTTCAAAACTGCCAATTTATAATTACTATAAAGTATAACTTAAGTTGATCAACTTAAAGTTATACTTTAAGGGCGCAAAAAAACAGCATAGACCTAAAAGCTTTTTAATTTGTTTTCTGTATAAAAAGATATAATTTATGTCTGAATTTGTGTAAAAACTTTTCATACGTTAAGGAAATTGTTCGATTTTTTAAACATCAGACTAGGTATTTCTAATAGACGTCATAAAGACAGATTACAAAACAGCCTAATGCATTATTGACCTTGATGCTTACCGATGGCATCTTGCACTGTCGCCGTGTCCTTGCAGGTGAGAAACGAAGTGTAGAAGTTGACCATGATGAGGCCCTTGTTGGCGGCCAGTAGGCGCAGCACTGTGTCGGGCACGTTGCGCGTCACGTTGCAGAGCGCGCGCGCCGACGAGTGCGAGAACAGCACAGGCGCGCGCGACACGGCCAGCGCGTCGCGCATCGTGCGCTCCGACACGTGCGACAGGTCCACCAACATGCCCAGCCGATTCATTTCCTTCACCACTATCTGTCCGACCGATCAATAACAATTTGTAAACGAAAGATTGATGACGGTAAGGGGAAGCGACTAAAAGAGAAGACTACTATTGGCTTCAACCACATTGATTGAGGTACCTATTTTGTTATATTGGAAAAAAAGTTTTAATACCATAGTACATTACCATTTGCAAAAAAAAACGAAAAGAATGTTTTAAAAGACTTTTGCGGTATAAGCTATTGAAATGAACTGCAAACAGGGTTCCGGCTGCTCCTGGCCGTTTGCATATTTATCATAAAGTAAGTCTCTATTGTTCCAGCCGCTTTGAAGTTCGTATGAGTTTGCTTTGCTTTAAATTAATTGCTAACTTCTTGGAACCTTTGTGGTTGTGAATTCAGTAAGTCGAGGAATTCCGAAAGCGACAAATTGTCGTAGTTAGTCATGTAGTTTTGACGTCGGTGTCAGCAATTAGGAGATAAACTTGCTATTTTATTGAAGTATGATGTGGATAAATTTAAGCCTTTAGTGATAAACTTAGTATTTAGCTAAGCAGAATTTACGAACACTAGGCTGTAGTCTATAGTCACGAAAATAACAAAGCTAGTTAAACCAGGAATTCTCAGAGATTTCTAAGATATTAAATTTGATTATTAAATAAGCTGTTTAAGGAATTTTACACACAAACACGAAAGCAAAAAGATCGGCACTCAGATCATAAATGACGGGCCATGAACTGACTACTTATTCTTTACAGCCATATTAAATTTAGCGTCCGCGCGTTAAAGCAGTTGCTGCTATTAAGATAAGTACTGCTAGTAGTTGTAACTTGTTTAAAGTAGCAGCAACTAGTATGCTGGTGCTTGCAGATATACTCAGTTCAATAAATCAAAACAGTGGAGAGAATAATAGTACCTGTTCAGAACTCTTAAGTACGATGTGGGGTTTGCTACTTAAGCTGGGTTTAACGTACGACGCAGCCTACGTTGCACGCAGTGTGCAGTTTAAACAAAAGAAAATATTTCGAAAAGTATCGTTGCAGGTAAACAAAGAACTGGTTTCGCGAGCAGCCCGAGTTCATACAAAGAGAAATATTGCGGCGCGCCAGGATGTTTATGATTATGGCACACTCACTCTACTCGACGTCTCAATCTTTACGGTTGCGTTCTGAATACTTAGCTACATGTATTTTAATATTCTTTCGTACGCTGCAAGATTGCTCTTTATGATCACATATGTTATCCATATACCGCACGAATTGCTTCGTAAATACTTTATAACGAGTTGGAAGCCTACTTCCGCTTGATACAAATTGACATAAACAGCGAGCGTGTATTTAAGACAATAAATTCACTCTTAACGAGCTGCCATTGTACTGTCTGCAAAGAGGATTATAACTTCATCTAATCTTAAGAGAATTGAGAAGAGATAACTCACAATTTAAACCCGTAATAATAATCCAAGATGCGATGTTTTTTGTATTGCTTTTATTTTGGAATCTAACTTTCTAACAAAATGAATTAATTGATTTAATGAACATTTATTTTCATAACTAGCTTCTGCCAGCGACTTCGTCCGCGTTAGATTCGGACTTTGTGCAAAGAGAGGAAGAAATAATAAACACCAGCTTATCCAATTATGTAAATCTATGCGTACCTACTACTACTTCACCTAAAAATAAATAAAATGTAAACTATTAATAATTTGTAATTTGAACAAATATCTACCTAAACATTACCAAAATAACTAATAGTACTTTCCTGTTTTATAAAATATCAATAAAAGAAAGTTAAAAATAAATTATTTAAAACCTAAAAGTCGCTCTGATAAGCAAGGTTTGTTAATATCAATTATTGTCGGTCAATAAGGTTGAACACTGAACGTCTATTCGCATCGCATCAACAGCCAAATATGTATTGTATGAAGCTCGCGCAGCCACCGCGCCGCGAGCCGCGTCGAGCCCGGCGAACGGTGCACAAAAATGATCCTTACGGCATGATTCAGTATTTACGCGCGATGGCTTATTACCTTATTTCATGTATAACTTTGGTGTTTCTTTACCGATTTATATGATTCTTTTTTTATTGAATAGGTAATAACGTTAACTTTTTTAAATTAGTGTGAGTAAGAGTGTTATAAATGTAATAGTAGACAAATGTAGTCAGAAAGCTCCGAACTTCTAAGCTATCGAGAGTTAAACGTGTTATTCTGAGCCAACCATAAAAGATAGACATATACTGTCATAGTATATTTTTTACATAATTTTAAGGAGTACATTTCCGTCATACATGGTTTCTGTGTAGCTTTAACCATTAAGGCTGCACACGCGACGGAAGCATAAAAAATGGAGTAACTTCTCCCGTTTTCCCAACATTTACCTTCACTGCTCTGCTCCTATTGATCGTAGCGTGATGAAAAGTATCCTATAACCTGACCAGGAGTATGAAGAATTATTGTACCAAGTTTCATTGAAATCCGTCAAGTAGTTTTTGTTTCCATAACGAACATACAGACAGACAGACAGACAGACAGACAGACAGACAGACAGACAGACAGACAGACAGACAAAAAATTTTCTGATTGCATTTTTGGCATCAGTATCGATCACTAATCACCCCCCGATAGTTTTTTTGGAAATATATTCAATGTACAGAATTGACCTCTCTACAGATTTATTATAAGTATAGATAAGCATTCTATTAACAAGGACGATGTATGTAATGATATTAAAGCTAATAGTTTTTTTTAAATAATCACTTAAATATACAATTGGCAGTTTTTCTTTCAATCAGACTACGGTGCTACGCAACACGCATCGTAGCGTCGTAGTCCTATCGTAGCTGGTCGTAGCAAATACTCGTAGAAGGCTACGAAAAATAATCCTGACTTACCTTTCCGAACGGAGTGAGTCCGCCTCGTGGGGATGGTTCAGGTTTATCTGGGGATGCACATTCTGCCCACGGAGTGTCACACGTGGAGGTAAGGGTCAGGTATCTGACGCCTACTTGGTACAGGGTCCTCAGGACGCCAAGAGAGCCTCCAATTGCATGCCCACCCTCCACCCCCACTAATGAACACAGTCTGTGGTTGGCGTGCGCAGATATTATATCTGTGACAATAGAAAGTGCAAATGAGAATTTGAGAACCCACAAGTTTGTATTTTTAGACTTAATGCAATATTTGCATTTTTTTTCTATTATTAAGTGACAGCTTCAAGTGTCCATCGATCATAATTGTGAATTGAACATCCTTGGCAGTCGTTATGGATAGTCAGAAGCCAGAAGGTCTGACACACTATATCCCTCTTGGTGTGAATGGGTTAACCGGGTTCTTAGGTTGAGGAGTCAACTAAAGACATACGAAACACTGGTATTCAGTTTCCTTTGGTTAGGTTGAAAGTCAACAGAAAAATGGCTAATAATGTAACATTTACCATTCATATATTTAATATATATTTTTAACTTTATAGAAAGTATTATTAAATATTTCGTTTTCCGTGTACGCATTTACTTTACCCTCTGTTTTGCTACAGTCCTTATAGAAAAATCAGGGCAAGTCTTTCTTTATCGTATGAAGAAAAACATAAAAGAAAATCGTCCGATTTTTAAAAAGCATCAAATTTTAGGGACGAGCGGAGTTTTTTTGCCGTAAGTGCTTTTTCTTTATCTTATAGTCCGAAGGAAAGAAACATCAAACGATTTGAACTTATATTGTCACTCGTGTTTTTCAAGCTGAAAGTCCTTAGCTTTAGGTGTTTGTTTACATTGTGTGCACAATTCCTGTTGTCGTGATGGAAACAGCAAGATGCGATGAAGTTTGAATTCCGCTGTGTTAATCATATCTATATTTAATGTGACTGATGACCTGAAAGCGATAAGGATTTTCGATAGATATGACACCTAAATGCTCATCTTCGTTTACTTCATGTTTGCTCACAATGTGTCACTATCTCTGATAAGTCTATTAGCTCTTTTAATTTATGTAATATTGTATATTCCTGCGACATTATTCATAACCTGAAATATGCATACAAAATGCTAATTGAGTCTATAAAAATGCATTTGTTATAAGTAATTTAGAGACTAAAATGACAGAATGTTAAATATTTAACTGCGCGACTGCACAGCGTAGCAGCGTAGCAACATATCTGATTAATATGTACACTTGTATAATGTGGTCAAATAATTCAGTAGGAAGCATGTTTTTTTTCATATAGATTCCTAACTTAAAGCTACTCGGATAATGAGCGACGGTTACTGGGCTGAAACTCGCGTTTTTGTTTGTGAACAATATGCCGAATAAGAAGAGGACTTCTACTTTACTTAGCTTTATTTGAATTACAAAAAGAAACAATGAAGGTAAAGGAAATGCAAGAATTAATTAAACAGTTTAATTTTTTAAAGGCTGCGGACTGAAAACAATGGGTTTCTCATGCTAAACACCTTACGCATTTATATTTGTCCTTTTCAGATTTGCTTAAAATACGATCGATGTAGGTAGGTATAGTCTCTTCTAATGGCATTATATCATTTGGCAAATGGAAAAGTTCAAACGGAGATTCGCCCGATACCAAAAAGTTACTTTGTAAATCGGTTTAACATAATGTTAAAGTGGCGTGACGATGAAGACATGCTTACCTTCGGCAGAGGTGCACAATGTGAGCTGAGGGTGGTATTTGTCAGTGAGTCTTTGTATCAAGTCGATCTGTTCGAACGTGAGCTGCACTGCATCCCGGTGCTGCGCGTCGCACGGCACGTACGCCGCCCAGAACTGCCGACAGAGGATCACTTTGACATATTACTGATTAAATATCACGCACGACTTGAGCACTGCGCTCCGAATATGAAATCCCGTATCTACAGCGAACAAAGAGTTTAGAATGGAATCAGCGATGGCAAATGGGAGTTAACGGGTGGATAACTCTCTGCCACATATTGTATCATGAACGTAACTATGTAATACAAACAGATCAATCTAGTGGAATTGCGCGATGAAGTTGAAACAATTAGCTCACTATCATTTCTGTTTCAGTTCATTGTACCGTAACCATGATATATGTAGGCAATTATAATTTTAAACCATATTGTGGTACAGTCGGGGAAATAATCCTGATTTAAATTAGTCCATCTGATAATGTCTACTCACAGCCTATTACGTAAATGACAGTCATTTCGTTTGGACCCGATAGGTGTATACTTATGTAGATAGTACCTACATACTGTGCACAGTGCAAGCCAATTTATTGCAATGTAAATCTATAGCTGGAATATTTAGTCATAATTTTTAAGTGGCGAGTATTTTAAATTAAATCATGTTAACCTATCCCAATATCTTTTGACGCCGCAATAATGTGGTCGACGTGATCCACAAGCCACATATTAATCTTGCAGAGGTATCACGTTGAAATGACCCACTTTATTAAATGCACAATTAATTAAATCGTCGGTTAAAGGAATTTAGCTCACCTGTGCGGCCACTCTGCCTTGTTTCAGTCGAGGCAGGTCGGTGTGGCTCCACGAACTTGTTGCCCACGGGGAGATGGTCCGCAAATCCTCGTCGAAACTATGTAGGTACATAATTTTATTTCATTATTGAACAGTTGTTCTTTCGTTGAAATTAGGTTAGTGGCTGAAAGTAAGTAGGTACTCATGTGAAAAGGCCGATATTAAATATGTACATTTATGGCAGACGTGGTCAAGGAAGAGTATTGTTTGGTACTCAGCTTGAAATACTGTCTTGATATAACAGAACACAATTTTATTATAATTGGTTTAATTAAAGGATCAATTGTGGCTTATTGCGTGTATTTTGTTTAAATGTTAATTTCATTAACCATGATATGAGAAGAACTGTGCTCGCAATAGTGCTTAGGTAATGAGTAAGTATTTCGCATGCATATGTTATGACGGATAAGAAAACGATGTAAAGCCAAAGTTTAAAAACGTTTGTAAACAACAACACATTTAGGAATAGATAATATTTTTCTTTTTCATGTTTGTGTGGGCAAGTCTAAAGATATAACATCTTCCTACGTTATACGAGAAAAATCTAGGCAGCGCTGGTAGCAGAATCGAATCTCGCACCGCACGCGTCGCCAACGACCTGGCACTGAGCCAACATGTCTGTCAAGAAACATTTCAATTCTTTACGCTACGTGTGAACTATGATTTCGTTGTAAGTGCTATTGATCTGAGCCTTGAATACGTAATGTGCAGATTACGCCGGTAACTTTAGTCTTTTATAGCTGAGATACGTACGAGATTTCCTTTAACCCATTAAGTATTTATTCCTATAGGCCGGGTATTTCTTTGATACAATTTGCATATACATATTTTCCAAATGCCAGATCGTGCTCTTGCATTTTTTATGTAAAAATTCGTGGGGAAAATTACTGCAGGTAAACTACGTGGTCGACTCCTATTATAAATCAGATGTAAGAAATAGTCGGTTAGAATGCCCCAGTAGCCATTCCCAGTAGTCACATTCTACTTCATAATCTTGCTCTGAATGTATCCGTTTTTCTGCCTGATGAAGCATACCTCAATTACGTATTACTTAAGTACCTTCCTACAAAGTGAAGTTGATGAGATCTTGCTTCGATCCTCATCGTATTAAGTTTGCTTTTATAACGCTCCAGCAAAGTGGTGATTAGCTAGGAAACTCTGTTCATTACAGAGTACGCACATTAAGAGAGTAATAGAATTATAACAGACGGATACAAGAGTACACAAGTGAAGTTCAACTCGATTCCTTTCCGATAGTGACGGGTAAACTCAGGAGCTACATATCGACTTTTTCGAAATTCGATAAATAAATACTTTTTGATGACTGAGAAGATAAATATTATTATAATCCTTATGTTTATGTGAATATTTACGCAAGTCAAAAAAATAATTTAGGTTCATTATTTGCTATGTTTCACTTGTTTCTGAACCGATCCGTCCATTTCAAATGTCTAAAAATTGCTGTATTCAATATTATAATTGGATTGGTATATTATGATCTTCATTTTCGTAACATAATATCCCAAGTAACAAAATTTGGTACTATAAAGGTCCTGAGAACGTTTTGGAGCGTGCTAATTAGTGCTCATGATTATACTATAATGGTGTTGTAAACATTTACAAAACCCCAATTAGGCCCTAGTATTATCACTGATTTATTCTATAGACATTACGTAATGGCTCTCACGGTGATAAGTCAGCTCTTTAGTTGAAATGTAAAAGTGTCAAAAAACGCTCTTTAGTACTGAAATAGTGTTGTCTGCAACGTTTATGTAACTAAAAGTGCACTATAAAAGTAACCAAAACATGTTTATAGTGCTATTTTGCACCGTAAACGATTCCAGTGATCTTTTTTATCACACTGGTGACCACTTTGTTTATGTTGTGATCGTGAGTGTTCTTCAAGAAAACAAAATATATCGGTAAGTTATGCTTTATGTCGTTTGCCATTGTTGCTTAACATAACATACTATAAAACATGCATGGACCGATATGGTCTTACTCTCCCATAACTTGCTCTTGCGAAAATTATTGTATCGATAAAATCATTATGCTGATTTCAAATTTGACAATGCGCCATTATAATTTACGTGTTTTAATTAAATTAAAATTAATAAAATAAGAACTGGTCCCGAATATGGCTGCTATAGTACACATTGGCTTCAGCTGTGCTGCTAATGTGCTATCATGGCCGAAAACAGCAGCCATATTGTTACCGAAAACGAATTAGGGTTCGTTGCCCAAATATAAAATAAACCTTTTTTTGTCATGATTCTGGAAGTAAATGTACGATTGCGTTTGTTTCAGTGCTTTACCTGCGTCGTAACATACTAAAATTAACGATGGCATATCTAATGGACGTGGATTGTTTCCTGAGCAGGTATGATTTTTTATTTTGATTTTGATTTGAACATCAAAATCAACAGGAATCTTGTAAGATTCCTCAGTACGTATAAATTTACAGATTTTAATACAGATTTTGATTTGACTTTTTTGTAGTACAGATTTTAATGTTTGATTTTTTATTTATAAAAAGATGTGATAATTATGTTGTTTTTGTTGATAGTTATTTTCAAGAAGGCGAGATTATGCAAGCCGAAGTGTTTTTTTTTTCTATAATTGTTATGTTTTATTTTAATATTACTTATTGAGATGTTGACCGAAAGTGCCCCTATTTTTTCTAGGTTTAGAATATACATACATCAAAACACATCTTGCCATAGATCATGTTTATAATTAATAAACAAATAAGAAACATTAAGTCTTTTTTTTTTAACTCGGAATTAGTTTTCCTTATCATAAAGTGTGTAATAATGGGACAAAATACATCATACAATCGTAAGTTATGCAGACAATTTTACATTTAATTGAATCTACTTTACAATTAACTTTCTGTTTAAGAATGCTATTATATTATGACGTGCTCTCCCTTTCATATTCTTCATCCTTATTCCTGGCTAGACAAAAAGAAACATTATTGCTACAGCCCTGTTGTGGTACAAAACAAATATTTTGTACAGAACCATGTGCTCCAGTGTCGGCAGTGTGTCATCATTTATGAAATACTAGTCATATAATTGATTCTGAAAAGCTAGTATAGATGTAATTAGTCCATTAATTATTCATTTTAATCCTTTTATGTCACACTTTAGTGTCGTATGAGTAACACAGACTCACTAATAGTGCTATTTAGAATGGTTATGTATTATTTAATACTATAGAAGAGTTTTCATGACTTTTACAGAACTAGCCCCATAGCAATAATGAGGGAGCTTTTAAAAAGCTAAAAGGTTACATAATAGTTGTGCAAGGTGCTTTCATAGTGCAGATTAATCCTGTAATTATGTTTTTGATACTACTACAAAACTAATACTATAAAAGTAATTTTGACGCATTATTAGTGCAAAATAGATACATGAAAGGGTCGGTAAGGTCTTTAATAGTACTAAATAGTACCATAATCACTTTATACATATCTATTATAGTGCAAAACTTTAACGATTCTTTTGTATGCTCCTGTAAGCGTTCTAAGAGCTTAATTATAAAACTTAAATGCTCTTTATCTTATAGAATCAAAACGCTTTGTTAAAAACCTTTATAGTACAGGCAGTCATAATGGTTACCATTACAGGCCTACTATAACACTGATCGGTGACAAAAAGCCTTGGTTATAGAAGCTTTTGTTACTTGGGATGAAGCCTCTAACATCGCCGATCTCAACTATAACTACCCATATCTAGTTAGTAACGAGAGCGGCATTACGCCTCACAGATTTCGTTAGCTAGTTTAAAACAGTTGGGTTCAAAGGCTCTTACAGTGCACTAAGTGGATTGATTCTCCTCTCATCTTTTATGTGCACCAGCTACCTTTATACATATTTGTTTAAGTCCGCCGGTTTATTCATCTCTTTGTTAAAAGGATTGAAAATACACTTCCACACTAACTGCTAAGCCTCATGGAACAAACGTCAAATAAGCTAACGTCCGAAAGGAAAATTGTTTCTTTTTACCTAGGAACCGACCTTTGGAACGTGCAATAACGAAATTAACTTCGAACGAAGACTTAAAACGTACCCCCTAATAATCTCAGCAAGGCAGGAGTAATTACTTCCTTAATATTTTTTTATATCCAAACGTTATCGTTTCGCATCACAAATGACTCAATTATCTCGACGTACCTATCACATAGTTTTCAATTTGAATATGCGTTTCTTATTTTAAAAAGGAGAAGTACGTACTTGAAATCTTTTATCCTATTGTGTAAAAACTTTCTTATGTTCCAGGGTAAGTCGTTGTGTCCGTCTACGAGCGGTGTGTCGTGCAGCAGTCGCTCGGCTAGTCGCAGTCTTTCGTGCAAGGGCGCCCCGGGCGGGGCCCGCAGCGCCAGGGGCCCGGCCACACACGCGGTACCCGCCACCAGCACCAGGATCGCCACGCAGCACCAACGCCGATGCCACACTGATAAACCTATTGAAGTTAAGTTATTTATTCTTTTCAATCACGACGTAGGAGGAGTTAGTTGAAAAGGAGACGTACTTAAATATTAATTTCACTATCAACCCTAAACTCAAATTCCAAAAACATTGCATATAATATAAAGTTCTATAGTATCGTTATTCTAAGTTATGGAGCTCATTCATGGAAAATCTACTGAATTGATATTCTAGACAAGAGTCACAACAAAAAAATATGGAAAGATCATCTTACATAGTATTTTTTTCGACTTAATTAACAAATACTTGTTTTTTTTTGTTAAAGATTTAAATAAGAGCATGTTTTGCTTACATAATAACCTTTCATTAAGATTATATGCGTTAAAATCTTTCCAATTATGTATAGACACTTAAATATTTATCACTAGCCGTTTTCCCGCGGTTTCACCCGCGTCCCGTGGGAGCTACTGCCCGCACTTTCTAATGGTGAAAGAATATTTAAAATCGGTCCAGTAGTTTTTGAGTTTATCCATTACAAACAAACAAACAAAGTTTTCCTCTTTATAATATTAGTATAGATAAATAAATACACAATTAAATAGACCCAAAACAAAAGTGATAGATTTCATAAAAAAACCCTATAGTATCAATTTGGGTCATAGCAATCGGTCGTTACCGAGCTCCCCATAATCTTCCTGTCAGAAGCAAACTTACTCGATCACGGCGTCGAAGTCTCGGGGATGCAGCGGCTTAACTACACGCTTAGAAACACTATTGGGAATACTCTGTGCAATAAAAATGTATATTGACGTATTTAGGAACTACATCAACGTTTATTAGAAAATTAACGGGATATATTCAGCTTTACCAACATGTATTTTCCTAGTGAAAATACATTAGCAAGCCAAACTACCTTTTGATCTATCTTTTGGACCAAGTAGTTATAGAACACTACGTAAAGTCCCTTAGGCCATAAAGCACCTAAGAAGGTGCGGCGTACTATTTTTTACGAACTATTTATTAAAACTGAACTAATTAGCGGTTAATTGAGTATTGAACTTAGGACAACAATGAATGAAGTGTTATGAAAAAAAAAATATGACTGATAAAATAACACTTTTAGGTACTCGTCAAAGAAAAAATACTTACGTGAAGAGTTCCCAGTGGTGGTGGAACTGTGGCTTGTAGTGGACGTGGTGCCTGTGGACAGCCACTGCGGAGACTTGCACGCGTTGCACGAAGCTACGCGGCCCTGCCCGCGCTCCGTCACGTCGGGCGCTGGAGTCGCTCGCTTCTTACCCTACGTCATAGTTTTGACAATTAATACTAAACACAAAGTAGGTGTCTTTGAAATATCGGAAATTACAAATGATGCTTGCACTCTAGCCTTGTCATTATACTACATAAGTTTTTGTTAAAAAAAAACATATAACTTGTTTATTACTGTTACTTATAGCACAGGCCTTGGCTTAGTAACAGTGTGACTTAATTGTACAAAAATGCTTGAACAATAAACGTTTATTATTTGTAAACGTTTATATTATTTTTACTTCAAATAATGCTTTAGTTAGAACCCATGCATAGACAAAACCCGAATGTTTCAGTAAGCGTTTTACGTTAAATGGACTCTGTACAGTCTAGTTTTAAGTGCCAATCGATTTATATTGACTAGATGTTACTTATCGGCTAATTCCATTGTATGAAAAAACTTTACTCACGTGCGTGTCATAAAAAATAGATGGCAGTCTGGTATCTTGCGGCGCTTCGCAGGTGCAGAGCGCGTGTGCCGAGCGCGGCCCGCTCATCGCCATGACGTCGCCCTCCAGGAACGTTTGTGCGTCGTCATCCACTAAATCACTGCGAGTACTTCTCGACTCCATCGTGCTCTCGTCTCGCGTCCAAGACTCCGATAATCTATCTCGGTATCTTTCACTTGGAAAATCGTTGTATGACATTTGTCTTTTAATACCTTTACACCGAGTACGATTGTCTAAAGTA
The DNA here is from genome assembly GCA_963856015.1 of Helicoverpa assulta. Taxonomy (NCBI): domain Eukaryota; kingdom Metazoa; phylum Arthropoda; class Insecta; order Lepidoptera; family Noctuidae; genus Helicoverpa; species Helicoverpa assulta. The sequence goes on from CAWLCW010000008.1 coordinate 7,599,534, forward strand.
GAAAATTTTGTTCTCTCTAAAGCCGGCGAATTTCTAGTAACCAATATTTCGTTATTATCAAAACTTCTCATTTTTACCATTTTTTGTGAGGTACGTCTATTTATATCTGAACTTACATTATAATCTCTTAATTTATCAAAACATTGGTCCACATTCCCAGAAAAATTTGCGTACGTAGAAGCGTTGCTCTTTAAATCATCCTTCCCTTGATAGCCCGAAGAAGTGAAAATACAACTCTGACTGTTTACTCTCCTTTGCGACTTGTCTGCCAACGACAACATCGATGTCTTCTTGAGAGAGCTCGTGGAGCCCGATGTTATCTCCGCCAGTTGGACAGCGTTCTGATGTTTTTTTGATATTGCCTCGCCGCCTATCTTTTTTAAGTTTGATAGCTTCCTTTTTATCTTTTGCACAAGTGTATTCCTTGGATCGTAAGATATTAACTGTTTTGAAATGTAGTTTGATACACCGATAGTCCTACTTTTGTTGTATTTTCTGTCAAGACTACGATGTGATCCGATTGTGAGTTGACTTCGGCCTGTGTCCCGTTTAATTCTTTCCAAGTCGTAGATGTTAAGAGTGTGGCCTCTCTGATCGACGTTTCGATGGCAGTTGACAAAATTATTTTGTTGGACATTACAGTTGCAAACTAGGTCAAAATCATGTTTTGATATGTGCTCATCTAAACATTGTCTTTGTGCGGCAAGAGCGAGGCAAGCTTCGCAGTCTACACCGAGCAGGAGTTCGAGACTAGTGTTTCTAATGAAGCCGTCGCTAAATGTGCGGGATCGAAAGTGAGCAGCGTTTTGTGTGAGCCGTGTTTCCCAGTCCGTGGGTGGTGCGGCGGCGGCGGCGGTGGCTGGCCCGCTCGCCTCGCCGTCCACCATCGTGGCAGCATCGCGGTTCACCGTGATGACTCGCGGCTGCCGGAACACTCGACTATCACTCCGCACGGAACTCCGAGAAGGCGATGGCGATGGACGCTTGAAGCTCTCCACTTGAATCATATCTTATGCTTAATTGCATGCGGTTTGATAAATTGATCTGTAACAAGACAGGGTTCATGTAGTGTTACTATACTTAGATATACTTAGGTACTACCAATTAGTTAAGCTGCTTTGAAAAAGTAAATAAATTGGTATTAGGTTGTGCAGGTAGGTATGTAAATGATAACCTAAAGCCATTTACTAAAATATATTGGATATATATATTTTAGTAAATGGCTTAAGGTTCGGTCTAAAGGTTCGGCCAGTTTGAGAGTTTACTGATAAACACTGCGTATGGAACGTGATGCGAATTCATATTCTGATCAAAACCACAAAAAATAAAAACCTCATCTTATCAATGTGCCAGTTATATTATCAATACATGGTTTGCTTGTATGTATCTGCAACCATAAACAATCCCCACATAACTATGTAAGTTTACTTGAGAGCTCTCGGTTTGGGGGAGAATAACAAACGCGTGTAGTCACAGCTTAATGAGTGATGACACAAAGAGTGTTGTGTTACCCAGATTATACCCGAACTTCAGCCATAGTAACAATGAAAACATTACTGAGGCTAGCTCGCTATTATATTCTTCTTTCGAAACACAAAGAAAATGTACATAGGTTTACGTCCATTATATAGCTACATACGTATGTATCCAAATGCTATATGTAAGTACGTACAGGTATATAGATAAAGGTCATAAACGGCATTTCATAACGATCTGTGAATTCAGAAGCAGGGTTTAATTGTTTATTCTGTTGTACACCAAACATTTGAGGGCAAGGATAATCTCCAATCCAATTTAGATGATTGGCTTAGTCTGATACGCAATAAATATTCGAATTTTCATTTGATATTTACAGAATTTTGGCTATTGAAATCCTTGTATGTAATTATTTTATAGAGGCATTAGACACACACTTTGTGGAAGGTTGAATGTATTACAAAGTTGAAAACTTTTGGGTGACAAATACTTCTAACCGTGAATGGATTTTACGCATTAAACCGTTATTGATACATTGCGTTGTCAAGTGAACTAATGATCCATTAATTGTTAATTTTCAACAAATTGGCTAAACATGCTTACCATGAATTGACATGGCCATTTAGGTTGTATTTCATACTCGCGCGCATTCGAAGTTGAACAAAGAGAATTTAATACCTCAATTCATTATGATAGTCATTGTTGGCACAATAAGAATTTCTGTTGAAGTTGGCAGTCGTCATATAAACAAAAGCGGGTACAGAGGGATAGGGCAAGGCAGAATTAATTAACTGAAAAGAAAATGCGCGTATTGTCATGTTGTTTTGTAGGAAGATTTTATCACAAGATAGGAACACTAGAATATTAACACGGCTGGTATAAGAACAAGCCCATTGTACAGCAAATGTAGGCAGCAGCCTGCAGCTGAACTCTGTGTAAATTTATTCCTGTTTTAAATGACCCGAACTCTGACTGCGAACCTCTCAATTTCGTGTTTTTTAACGTTTACTCTACCGTGTAAGTTAGGCGGTTAGTCTAATTATACCCCCGGAAACTTTATGTGAGTACATATCAAACATTATTTAGGTACCTACATACTATAACTAATGTTATTTTTAAGTAGGTAGGTAAGAACAAAGTAAATATTTCGACTGTTATTTATATAGTTTACAATCCGAATAATGAAAATAAGTTTTATTTTGTCATCAATATAATACAATTTTATAGTAATCATTATACCATTTTCAATAGAATCGAGTAATTGCTACAATTTAGAATATCCAAATAAAGAGACAACAAAAAAAGAAGGAGATTGAATTCGTCGAGTTATATTTGTGTAACGAAACATCGAGTGTATATACATTGCTACATACATATAGGTAGATACATTCGGGAGTGGTTCTAACACTGGTACACAAAATAAAAATAAAAAACTTGTTGCGATTGCGGGGGTATATTTCGTGGTGTAGCAGTACGTAAACAGACATTTTCCATTTTGTGGTGTGTTCTAACCACGCAGTGTACGACTGCGATACAGGAACTTGTGTAACTTTTTCTTTTGAGTATGTTGGTTGACCACTTCTGCGGCTCGATCACGCTCTACAAACGCCCCTTATCTGATCCTTGTTACGTACAAGATTTACTATACAGATCTCTCAACTGCCACTTTAAACCGCTTTTACTCCGCCATTGAAATCTTAGTGGCAGCAAACTTAGAGGTAGGTATGCTTCGAGCTCTAATTAGTTTTCTTTACAATTTACGTCACAAAAGAGTGCCAGAAGGATACCTCGACGGCTTTTCGATGATATCGGCATGAAGTTTGGTGTAATTACGAAATGAAAGAGGTTTTACCTTCTCTTTTCATCGTAGTTGTGATTGTTTAATTTTAATCGTGTTGCCTGTTAAGGACATACAGTCGAAAGAAACATCGTTGGTTTCGTTGCCAATGTTTTGTTTTGTTCTTCAATGTTTCGTACCATTTTTATTTTACCCACTATATTAACATTCAAGTATAGTGAGGGTTTAAGGTAAAATTAAATAAAGTATTTACCTAACGAATTTAAAAGAACCCAGCTCTTTGTTGTTACTTATGTTGAAGTTTTTCTTGGTGACCATCTACTTCACATATAAGATGCAAAACTGACAAGCCATTTATTAATTAGACCTAGACACTAAAGTCTAGAGACAAGGTCTTCAAGATTTTCACTTAACTTCGAGGCACGTGTTATCAAAATCGACAGCGACCACGTATTTTAAGCTGAACGATCATAAAGTGGGTGTATCGGGTCAGTTATTGTTGTCTCTCTATAGAACAAGCTGGTACGTTCCAAAACAAGGTAGAACTATTCCAGCGAATACACCATGTAAACAGGACGCTAGACGAAGACTTAGTGCAAACAACGCAGGAAGCAATCAATGTGCGTAATTTCTGTTATAGGTACATGGGTGTTTAAGTAGGTATATATATCTAGATCTCTGCTATATGGGTAGAAAGCTCGTAGTAGTTAATTATTAACAAAGGAGTTAAAAATTAAAGATCATAATATAAATCATATAATTCAATAAAAATTGTGCTCATTTCTTTGTTAGTTTAAACGCTTGTTAATCAATCACACCTTAACAGCTGAATGGATTTGATTTAATTAGACACGCAAGTAGGCCAGACTGTGACCTGGATGGACATATACGATGTTATAACATGATTAAAATGAAAGAAGTTTGTTGAAAGAATATTTTAACAAAACATTTAAATATATTAGGTACTAGCCATTTACCCGCGGTTTCACCCGCATCCCGTGGGATCTACTGCATGGGCATATCGGGAAATATTGCCTATGTTACTGGGAAAAAAATGCATCTATTCAACAGTCAAAACAATTTTGTCATTGTTGCAGTAGTTTTTGAGTTTATCCATTAAAAATAAACAAACAAAAATAAAAATAAATCCTCTTAACAATATTTGTATTGTGTGTATTGATTGTGTGATAAAAACGATGTGCTAAGTTAAAGAAGTTCAGAGAAACGATAGCGATGACACTCGCGAAGCTATCTAGACGTTCGAGTTCAGTCGACATCGAGACGTGATGCAGCCCTCGACGACGGAATAAGCCATTGCTGTTTTGTATCTGTTCTGCTTTACTACAATTTATATTATTCGTAGACTACAATGTACCTTTTGTGTCAACATTCTTCATAAAGATATTATTTGTCTTGTGTTGACATGTCTGAGCGTAGCTAACGAAATAACGGAGTATTTTGATTTAAGGAGAATGACAATTTGAGCCCTACTTCCGAAATCATTTAGTACAAAAAAGTTCGACAAAATCCACAAAGTACATGTGGTGCCTCTACATCAACACTTTCCGTGTATTATAAGGTAGGTAACATTATCTGTCAGGTGATGTGGTTAGGAACTTTTTGCGGTTGACCTTATACACAAGTTAATGTAGGTATAAAATATTCGTTAGTAAGGAAACTGAATTTCGAGATAGGTACATGGTAATTGGAATAAATTGTAATTGTAATATTTCGATGAATTATGCTTTAATTATGAGTGCATTTACTTTAGCTTACCAAATAATTTAATTTTCGCGATTATTGATGTCATTAAGCGAATAAATAAATTAATGTACAATAATTAATTACGATAATGTCAGCTACTAAAGGTTAATCATAATGGTGACTTTATAATCCTATTATGAGTATGAAGGACAACTCTACAAGTTATCCACCATACCTTATGAAATACACACAGGTATATCCACAAAACTATCAACGAAAATCCACGCGTCTTACAAATATCAACATCTTTAGGGATAGGCTTACATTGTTTGACCATCTCTGAACACCGTTCCATTAACAGAATAATGGAAATATCTACGGGAGGAAAATAAAATGTGGGGAAAGATTCCTCTGCAGGTAACTAAGCGGTCATTTGTAAGCGGTCGAGAAAAATGCTCACTCGTCCAGAAAAAATAATCTAGTAAACGACGACAGCACGTACCTATTGCGGTTTGTAGAATGGCGAGCCTTTGCAATTACACAATTAACTAAAACAATCCTCTCTACATTTTAAATGTGTACCCACTTTGATGAATTAAATAATTATTGGTACAATACTCTGATCGGCAGCTTACGCCAGTCTCTGATTGGTAATCATTCTCCGCTGTTGTTCCCATTCTACTGTTTACTCAGTTAATAGAAAGCGGAGATGAGAGCCGATCATGAAACTCGAAAGTCACTCTACAGGATTAATAAGTCGATTACACAAAGTGATCTTTTTCTTAATGATATTTTTAAATATGTTTGCGTAAAAGTGAATGAGGATGATTGTATACGAATATATGTATAAATATCTACCACATAAAAGTCAATAGGCAATACCTTTATTGGTAAATACATAAGGGATATTTTGCGGTAGGTTAACAAACCTGTAATATCGTTCCCGGGGAATTGGGGACATACCATTAAATTAATATCAGTGTTTAATTACAACATTTCAGCTGCCGTTTTATTAGAGCACGTAAATGGAAATTCGAGCATTTTCTTTAAAAATGTACGTGCAATTAATGTAGACTTTAGTATGTTATCATTAGACCTTAAATCTGCGACTAAAAGTGATACATTTCTTTGTCTAGATACTTGATTATAGCAATATGCTGTATCCATAAATGTATATACCTATGCGCCTGATCTCTTTCCGGTCGTGTCGGATTGCCGTCCCATCGGGCTATGAGAGTGAAGGAATAGGGAGTGCACCTGTGTCTGCGCAAATGCTCGTGCACTATAATATGTCCTGCGCAGCTGGCTGATCTCCTTAAATGAGAACAGCCGCCGTGGTCGAAATCGGCCGTGGACGCCATTATATACCTATGTTTATTAACAGATAAAGTACCGAGGTTTAACCAATTATTTTTTTATGATAAAATTTTAAACTCATAATAAAATATAACTTTCGCGTGGTTTGCGATTATTGTCATTGTAACTCACTTTCTTTTATTAAAAGTGTACCTAAACACATTCAATAAAAAAATGTGTAAATAAAAACTCATACACCCACAGCAATGAATAAAAACAATAGACATAACAAATCATGTCATGCTTATTGCATGCTTATCTTGTCAAACTGAATTAGCTCAGATTAAATTGTTTCAAAACATAGGTACTTTTTGCGTAGAAGGATTTCTTTAGAAAGCATGGCAAAATAAAAAAATAATACATCTTCATTAAAAGTCATCTACATTCATTCATTTTAACAGAAAACGAATTCATTCAAATCAATCAACTTAAGAGTTTTTCAATCAAAAGTTGTCTAAAACTTTTGTTTATACATTAACTTTGGTATAAATATTTTGGTGAACTAAGTAGCTACAGCAAACTTTCACAATAATATTATACTTACACGTAAATGAAACAATAAAGAACAAATCACGTGAAAGTTTCACAAATATTAATTGTTCCACAGGTGCTCCCCATGATATTTTAATATGACATTAGTCTCGTCATTTGAACACAATGGTGCCCGTATTAGCAGCGGCATGCTTTAATAGCGGCGGTGTAGCCGAGCCCGGTGCTACGGGTGGAAGGTTACATTAGGCGCGCGCTACGAGCCACCGAGCTACGGACGTGCTACGCGTGGTTATAAGGCTACGACGGGAACGCGAGTGCGGAGGTCGCCGGGCACGAGCGGCCGCGGGAGGCGCGAGGCTCGGACTGGCTCCGCTCGCTGCTCGCTGCGAATAATCCATACCCGAGAGGCGAGGAGGCTGTATTTACCGGACCGAAGGGCGGTCGGGCGAGCGAGCTGCGACTGCTCCGGCCGCCGCCGCCGCGCCGCAGCCGCCCGCCACGGCTGCGTTGCACGCCGCGCTCCTTCATGTTGACACAATTTCAAATAATGTCACATAATTTAGGGCCCGTACACTGATTGCGCTTTGTACGGTTATATAAAGTCTCTATCGACAGATCTGTCAAACGTCAACGACCTCATTATCGATGCAGTTCTCTATAATTCCAATTTTAATTCAGTTTTAGTAACTTTGTAAACTCCAATAGTCAACCATTATGCAGTTTTCTGCAGTCAACACACTCGTCTATAGGATCGTAGAATATAATAAGTCTTACTTAAGAAACCATAACTTAGACTTTAAAACAATTATTATTGGAAAAGTTATGGGGAATTTGCAAAGAGATAAGTTTTGAACTAGGAAAATGATACTAAAGAGGTTCTCAGAGAGGGGAGAGATACCTGACTGTGCTTATCTAACTTACAAAGAGTTGAGAAAAGTTGAATTTGCAAGTTTAAAAGGCATGTTTTACCACCTGCGATAAGCGACGACTGAGGATCAATTTTAAACAAGGTTTGTGACTGAAATACTTATTATTAAAATCTTTTTGCAACTGACACAATAATCGTCTTTGAGGTGAGTTTGAAAACAAAACTTATTTCTATTAAAAATCTTTTTGCGTTAATCAGATTAACGAGTGCAAATCGAAATACAAATATTTAATTTCTGAACATCTGTACTTGCAATGTGTCACTGTTTACGATGATAAAAAGTGGTGAGCGCCATAATCACCTCAGCTATACATACACTACGTACACAAAGATCGGAGGGCGGAGGCAACATAAATCACGCGTATACAGTTAAGGTAAATCATAGAGATGCGATCGGTAATATCGTTTTCATTGCCTCCTCTTGTAATTTAGCAAATTCATCATTAGCGCCTTTAATGTTGGAATAACGCCAACCAGTCACATCTTTTGTCATAGGTAATGAGGAGAATGGTAAGCCGCACGACGGGATTTTGAGATATTAGTGTAATTAAGTAGTTGCCATTTTTTTTGTTCCACCACGAGGTTGACTTTGTGCACGGAATGGAGATAAGCTTTAGCGTGTTTGCTGTAAAAAAACTGAAATATGATCACAGTGTACTAGGCAACACGGCTGTAACATATGTCTACTTGATCCCATAAATTATACGAGCATTTAATTTATGTAGGTACGTATACTACGGTACAAAATAAAACATCATAGTCTTCAGGTGTATACAAAACGTGATGTTCCTTTACTTTGGAAAGTCGCATAATTTGGAGTTTTTTCTACTTCTTAATTTTATAAAAGTCGAAAATTGGTAGAGCTGGAAAATAAGTCCAGTGGCGCGAGTTGTTGTTCTTTGTTGTTCCTATAACAATAAATAACGTTGACGTGACCGGTTTATTAGTAGCTGCATTAGGTGAGGTAGGTGAGCTCTACGAACAAATGAGATTTCGGGTATCGGACGCGCGGCTGCAGATAGAATTCCTTAAATGGGACATCTGGGAAAATATGCCAACAAAATAGCGCAAAATATAAATTTGTCCGCCAGTTACTTCACTCCGATCGCAGCTATCAGTGCCGAGTCCTGTTTGTTTATTGACCATATCCTTTGTGTCCAAATGGCTTTTGAGAATGATTTAATGCCTGCGTACTCCCGGCCCGGTCCGTTTCGTACAGTTTTTATTCATAACCGCAAACAATAACCTTTAGCAAAATCTAAAATGTTCATTTTGTGTACCTAACGGTATGAAATATTTTTATACAACGCACTCAAAATATTTTATATTCTGATTTCTGATCAATCCAAAACTTTGGGATAAAGAGTAAGGCCAGCTCGTAAAATGTTAAGTTTTATTGCTGAAGGGAAAATTTTCTGAGAAATATATAAGATTTCTTGCAATTCTTGTAGGAAACGGCGGAAAGGCAAGGCAGAGAGTAAAGTGTATGACATGAAGGGCATCGGTGCCTCTTGAGAGTACGGTGAGAGATGTTTGGGTCGCGCCGCTGACGTGTTCGCTTATGAATGCTTCACACCCTTTTCAATACACCCACCAAAAGATTTTACACGTTGATGCTTCTTCAGTAACCTCCAGCTATTGTTATTCTAATAGAATTTGGAGATATTTCTGTGGCCATTGTTGATATTTATTTAACTGCGTGATCGTAGTCTTGAACATATACGAGAATGTTTTCATTTCTCTCTAAAAAATATTTTATCATTTCATTATTTGCAATGATAAAAGGTAGGTAAATAACATTTAAGTCTATAAAGAACAGTACATAGGCATTAAATAGTTCGTCAGAGCTTTCCCGATGAACCTCATTATTTCAGTGACATTGTACTATACATATTGAGTACGGTGTGAACAAACATCGTAGCTTGTTATCCGCCGTTACTAAACACAGTAACTCTATTAGGAAGGAGCGTTTATGCAGTATAGTTAACGTTAATCCAGCGTAAGCCTACGTAACAGTAAATTTACCAGGATAATATTGTTCGTGTGAACGTGAACACGTCTCAGCCGGTCGACGTTTAAAAACTACGTAATTTTAAAGAATTTTTGGTATATGAAACTTAATATCGTGGGTTAATTTTGCGAGCTCCTGCAGGGTTTCAGATTAAAAATTTACACCGTAGACATTAAACAAAGATATCGAAAATCTAGAAACGCCATTAAGTAAGATTTGTTTGAAGTGATTTTGGTTTGAATATTTCTAAAATGTCTTTGATTAAAGAATTATGAAAGTGAAGTTCTTAGGTGTAGAGTTGCAACCTGAAGTACTTGCTCACACACCGAATTATTTCATTTCAAGAGATGACATAGCAAAAGCGAAAGTAAATGCGATTTCCTAAATCACAAATTTTCACTGAGAACTAATAAATTATAGTAAGAACCATTCCAAATACAACACGATCAGAATAAAAGACACGCCATAAAAGATTGACAGACAGACAGACACCACTGCTGTGACTCCATTAGTGAATGATTTAACAAATGATATGGAAAGCGATCGACAAAATTAATGTTGTTGGTAAAGTTTTCATTCAATCGACCATGTTTGAGACGAGGGATAGCTCTGCACACATTGTCTGCACTTACTTCGTGTAGATTTTCCGTCAAAGCAAATGTTTGTATTGTGCCCAATTGATGTACCTTCCGAACCCAGTTATCACCGTTTAATTACTTACAATAACACATTGAATGATCGCGCAACTTCTGAGCTTAGTTGGGGGAAAATGCGGTTATTGTAATATGTGTACCCATACTTATTTCTTGAAAGGGTAGTTCTGAGAGACCCTCTGTGTGCTTAGGGTAACCGACGTCTGGTTATAATTGGTTAAGGCTATCATACTCAGGGTTTAATCATAACGCCGAGAATGACGTGCTCATGCTTTTAAATTGTCATCAAATAAATCTGTAGTAACATACAGTAATTTTAAAAAATGTAGCAGAAATTGCAATTTTTGATAACATCGCAAACATTTCAACCTAGTTTTTATCCTGCTTAACTATTAACCACTAAATGCATGACCAAAAAAATTTGGTGTCCTTTGTGAATTTAAAAACTAATCCACCTGTGACAGGCAGCACGCTCAACAAAATACATATTTAAACACGCGCTGCATTGCTACTATATCACAACTATGATTATTGATTTAAAACTTAATATTTTAATTGGAACAAAAGTAGTAATTAAACAACCATCCTTTAACGCACTCCATAATATTAATTCATTGAATCATTGGTCGAACCAGTGTAATAATACAATAATACTGAAGAACTTAATATCTCTGAAAGATTAATTATTTATGGAGTCAATGGTTTGGAAAACCAAACTTTCGCTAACTTATTTTTTCCCTGGGCTTTCACCCCGGTGGTTGGTGACTGGTTTATGATTTATATATAACCATAAGGAATTGTCTGGTTCATTTTCTGCTTTATATTTTATGTTATTCAAACCACTGTAGAGCATAACTAAGTTCCAGACTTTTAACTTGTTACATAATGTAAGTGTTTATGTACCGGGAAGTACAATGTTAGTTGATACAACAAACATTATCAAGCGCAAAATCAATTAGGTAATGTAATGCTGAATGCTGAGTGGAGCTCCGTTTGTTCATTCTATTCGTAGACTCCAGCGTAATGCAAACATTACTTACGGTACTTCCAGAGTAATGTTAACCGCCACAAGACGTATTCTTTGACTCGCTAAGTAAACGCACGCCGCGAGTTACCGTAGGTACCCCAAGACGTCGACTATGTGATCAGTTGAATTAAAATTTAAAAAGCACCGTCAGAGGGCCTGACTAGACTCTTATAACATTCTAAAGGGTAACTTTATTAACTTACAGTGTAAAAGATTTAATTGTTTTCTTTTAACAACAATATAAAGCTCTACGATTGTTTTTATTATAGTCTAGAAACATTGTACCTAAGTTGAACATTTCGTTTCGAGGGTCGACAGTACATTCATTTAACGGAGAACTTTTTATGGTTCCGTCAGCGAGAAAACAACCTTTGCTAATAGGAATTCCTTCGGATACTGTAAATAGGAAGACGTGCAAGGGGAGCACTGTTATCTCAACTCATAATATTTTCTCTCACTCGGACTTTGCTTTTGGCTTTAGCGGAAAACCTGATTCTATGTTGGTATTATTGGGTATGAAAGGGCTGTATGGAATATGAATCCACATACAATATGTTTAAGCTGTTATATGTATGTTATATTCTTATATACAAAACACACAAGTTATTAAAATTGACATTGAAATAATTTTGTATAATTATATCCTTTTTAGGTAACGTAATTTCGAGAGTCTTCAGTCACGTGTGATTTCTTAATACACTCAAATATATATTTAGTATAGCATAACAAGCAATATGATTGTTGTAAGTTTGTTCTCAGCATGGCATAAAGTAATACGACATTATATCAGTATTCATTAATGTGATTTCTCGTTTGCCAAGGTTATATGTATGTTAGTGCCAAGACATTCCTCTACACATAAGTATGCGGGGGCTAGAGTTATTCTGTCTAAAGTCTGTTAATATCTTCTCTGAATCCCTTCTTTCCTTGACTAAGTGGTCGTTCGAAAGAGTCACCGCGGCCCTGGACACGAAGGGCTCCAGAAGAAACAAAGGTAGGTCCATAAAAGTGTGACAACCTTTTGCTGTAGATGCAGGATCATCTGATGATTTTCTATATCAAATCAAATCCCCTATCTATGTCTCAGAGCTGTCAGCCCGAACTGACCTCCAATATCCTATCTGCTATTCAACTAAGATTACAAACACACCGACATAGTGAGGTGTGACGAATGTTAGATCATAGTACTTATTATTCGATCGATATTATAGGTACGGCTCGTATAAACTATTCGATTTCTTTAAAATCTTTATTTGCATATTTCGTAAATATATTTAAAATAAAATCAGACGAACTCTCCATTTAAACCCGCAGACGGTATTACTTTTGAATAAAAACATCGAATACAATATGCTCTGCATGTAAAAACTTAATCTCTAGCATTGTTGCAGTGCTATTTTCGGCTTATCAGGAAATATACATACATTCAACTTATTATATATTATTTCATGTAAAATGAAAATATCACACACAAATTCTTAGTTAAATTAAGTTTCTAAATGATACCTTTTATAATATTTCGTGTTAGATACTAGGTTAAATCGAATAACTCGAATGTTTCTGCTAAACGAATTACGATAGCTCATCTCTAGAACGCACACACGCATTCATACACACGATGAGCCGATCTTACGCCGGATAAATCTATGTATTGCTACATATGATAGAGCAGTAACATACCACAAATAAAGGAAACATATGTTTGTACGTATTACAACTTCAGTTCTGCAAGTTAAAGGTCTGCTGAGTTGACCTCACTTATAACAGATGTAAAAGAAAATGAATAAAACCTCTATATTGAAAAATAACGTTATTTGTTGACGTCTAGTATGCTTGGCAGTGGCGGATTTACAAATTTGCCGCCAGTAGGCCATACAATTTTTGCCGCCCCTAATGATTGAGAACTGAATGATATTTCTGTCAGTTATTAGATTATTTTTGAAACCCGCTATGTACCGAAGAGTTTAATGTTGACCTAACAAGTTTATTTGACAGCGACTTTAAAGCGTAAAATCTCTGTAAGAATTCCTTGAAATCGGTTCATTCGTTCGGATGCTATGATCAGTGGCAGCGTAGCATCGGGTGCAGCCGGGGCGGACTACCTATCAGTGGCGGAGTAGCATCTGGTGGCACCCGGGGCGGACTACTTATTGAGCACCCCAAAAAAAACTATTTTGTTAATTTTTTTCCCAAACGTAGTAAAAAAAAATCCTACAGTGAGCCCAGAAATTTTAGAGATTTAGGACACAAAAGAACCCAAATTTTTTAACAAAAACTGTAAATTAATCCGCGAGCATAGCGAGCGCGAAATTTTTGAGTTTTTAACACAAAAGTACCCAAACAAGATTGAAAAAAGCCCTGTACAGTGAAGAAGCCGCGAGCGTAGCGAGCGCGTAATTTTTGATTTTTGGGACGCAAAAAGATATCTAAAGAAATGAGAGAAAACTGCTGTAAAGAGTAGGCCGCGAGCGCAGCGAGCGCGAAATTTTTGAGTTTTGGAACACAAAAGTACCCAAACAAGATTGAAAAAAGCCCCGTACAGTGAAGAAGCCGCGAGCGTAGCGAGCGCGAAATTTTTGATTTTTGGGACGCAAAAAGATATCTAAAGAAATGAGAGAAAAGTACTGTAAAGAGTAGGCCGCGAGCGCAGCGAGCGCGAAATTTTTGAGCTTTGGAACACAAAGTACCCAAACAAGTTTGAAAAAAGCACTGTCCAGGGAAGAAAACGCGAGCGCAGGGAGCGCGAAATTTTTTATTTTTGGGACGCAAAGCCGACCCCAACATAGTTGGGAAAAGGCTCGGAGGAGGACGCAAAAAGTTATCTGAAGAAATGAGAGAAAACTATTGTAAAGACTAAGGCGCGAGCGCAGCGAGCGCGAAATTTTTGAGTTTTGGAACACAAAAGTACTCAACCAAGTTTGAAAAAAATACCACCGGAAAGTGAAGCAGCTGCGAGCGTAGCGAGCTCAAAATTTTTTGAGATTTGGGACGCAAAAGTCTTCCACCTCCGCTTACAAATAGCGCCTTTACAACTTAGAAAAAACCACAGTAAAGTGAATTTTTTAAATTGTTATTTTTGAGGACTGCAATTTAACTCTGAATTAAGCACAAATAAAAAGAATCCGTGACTGAAGCGAGCGTTATATAGTTGTTTTTGCTACTGTGAGGAATTTGAGGAATTAAATTAAGTAATCAAAAATAAACAAGAAAACGAGGTTTGACAGCCGGACTGGCACCCCTCTCAGTGCCGACTCGACGTCTTGCGCATGCACTGTTGTAGTTTTGTTTAAAATTTGAATAGCATGCAGTGACTGGTAGTGAACCTAGGCTTTGCAGATTAGAATGGCACCCTCAGTAACCATGGGCGTAGCCAGCTTTGGGCTCAGGGTGGGGCAGCAGTCAACCTATCCCTTCGATTTTTTGTATCTTGAGCCGTTAATCTCAAACTTGTTAATCTCTTAATTTGAGAGGTTTATATTTTCAGGTACAGAAAATAAACAATCACACACAGGACAAAAGCCAAAAGCAAGGGCATATAGTTCCTAAATACGCGAGCGAAGCGAGCGCGAAATTTTTATCGTACTTAAACCACATATTACCTACGTAAAATTTAGCCCAAACGTACTTAACTTTTTGTTTGTTGACAAATGCAAAAATAAGGGCATATAGTTTCTGAATACGCGAGCGAAGCGAGCGTGAAATTTTTATCAGTTTTAAACCAAATATTACGTAAAATTTAGCCCAAACGTACTAAAATTTTTTGTTTCTTGACAATTACAAAAATAGTATAGTTTCTGAACACGCGAGCGAAGCGAGCGCGAAATTTTAATTATTTTTTAAGACTCAAAACCAAAAACTACGTAAAATGTCGCCCAAATATACATTTTCATGAATGGGGGGACTAGGTACGACACACCCGATTTACGTCCATACGAAAACCCCCTCGCTCGCATAGAAAAGTCGATAAAAATTAAGTTTGATAAAGTATAGCAACGTCGCGCAGATAAGCTTCGCGGACCACTTCGCGGAATGCCTCCATTGGTCCGCGGACCACCGGTTAAGAACCACTGTGCTAAACGATCGTTCTATTGTACAGGTCATACACGGCTGGGCAAGCAAAATAGCGAGCGCGGTTTTTACACTAGGATAAAATTGCATTTCCGAAATTTGATCACATCTACCAGTTCCATCTCCTTCAATGCATTATTTTCTGGATTAGATGGACGGCTCGGCTCGCTACGCCACATAGCACCTATTCTTTTAGGGAATACGGCTCGCTTTCAAATGACGCGCGCCCCGCGCACGTTCAGGAACTCGAGCGTGCATTTTGTTTTGATCGCGCTCTTTTCATTTCAAGTCGACATTTTTTTTTGTGCGATAACTTACGGATAGTACGTATGATTGTTGATATTGTTAGTTAGAGTTAGTAAAAAAAACATTGTTTAATCAGACACCTTATAGGTCAGAGCCAGGGCCCAGGGTGGGGCAAGTGCCCCAGCTTGCCCCAGTGTGGCTACGCCCATGTCAGTAACTTGTCCCTTCTGCCTGTGCCATCCTGGTCGTGCAGATATGTGCCGACTGAGATGGCAGCCTCCGAGACGTGGTACCCAGGGCTGACCGCCCACAGGAAGATCCTGTGTTCAAGTTTTTTATTTTACTTTTATTGAAACGCTATTGGAATATTTTAAGATTCATGATCACATAAGTAAGTACCTAAGGATATATTACAGTGCGTTTATTAATTGTTTATTTATATATGTATTGTGTAAAAAAAAGCAAAATTTTGCCGCCCCTCTAAATCTGCCGCTCTAGGCACTGGCCTACTTGGCCTATTGGTAAATCCGCCACTGATGCTTGGGAGAAAAATAAATTCGTTGGATGGATATGGGAGACCGGAGCACTTGGGGCACTCGCCAACGACATCTTATTGAATGCAGATCGCCGACTTGATACCCACCTATTTATTTAGCCAATAATGTGTTTTCCGATAACGTTCGAAATTAAGTGGTTATAGCTTGGAAATCCTACTTATATTATAAATGTGAAAGTTTGTGAGAATGTATGGATGTATGTTTGTTATTCAATCACGCAAAAACGGCTGGACCGATTTGATTGAAATTTGGTATGTAGATAGGTGATACCCTGGATTAACACGTAGGCTACTTTTTATCAACACACCACGCGGGCGAAGCCGCTGGCGGAAGCTAGTTACCTATAAATTGTACCTACATCGTGCACTGGATTGCATTTCTGTATTTTACGAGATTAATGGCGTAGGTCTAAAAAGGTACAATATTTTTCTTGTCCGTTAATAATTCCACGGCACACCTACAGGGCGAAAGTTTTAAAACATTTATACTATTTTCCGGTATCTATATACATTAGATCAGCGTGTATATATAATAATATTTGTGTGTGTAAATAACCTCATATTTTATTTATGGTAACCGTAAGGTATTGCGTGTTGGCAATTGATTTATCGGTAGATCGGGACTATGAGATGTCCCGCTTCCCACATTATTCACTAAACACATCATACAAATATTATGGGCGCACCATTCGGAAATAGGGATATATTACTAACATTCGCCAATATATTCGGGGCTGTATTTGCGTCGGTTTGGTAGGTTTACTTTTTGGATTTGTGTTTCTAAACTGAAAATCCTGATTGTTTTTGATGATTCGATTTCGGTGTAAAAATACATGAAAACTGAGGATCCTGTAGTGAACAAAAACTGTTTGTTTAAAAGAAAATAACCATTCTTTTCTGTCCTGTTATTTTATAGGAATCCCTTATGGGATCGATATTCCTTACTGCTACAACGACCTAGGAATGGATGAGGTAAAGTTTGAAACATTTACACGATTATTATTATTAAAACAACTGATTTACAACTGTAAACAATTAAAAAAGACTGTTTAAATCCATATCACCATTACATTAAAGTTCATCATTATATTTCAGCAGTTCTAAATAAGAGCGTCCTTCGTATCCCTGATAACCGACGTTTTCAGCCGCTTTCTTACACTTTTCTTCAGTTTTAGGCATTTCTGGTATCTTCGCCAAGACGTAAGCCGTCATATCCTCACAGCACATCATGGCCAGGTACCGATCAACAAGTTTCATCCTCACGTCTGCGAACTTTATCAGCGGCTCCGGCTGTGGCCGCACTGAAATATAAACCGTTACTTACTCGCCATACAACTTTCAGTTTGTGATACTTATCCTTATAGCCGTAGTCGTTAATCTAATTGGGAACGAGTCAAATGCGAAATGTTTATCTTTATTATAGTAAAATTATTAAAAGGAAAGATATGATTGTTTGTTTTGTATTTTTTTTCTCTGCTGGGAAGCTATACTAACCCCATAACACAGGCTATATTTTATCCAGGTAAAGGTAAAAGATTTCCGAGGACATGGATGAGATCGCGAGAAACAGAATACTTTTCATTCATTTTACTATAGTTTATTATTGTTCCTAAAAAAAACTGATAAGGAAAATTTGCCTAAAAAGCTTTGGTTTACTTCTATAAAATGAACCTGGCCGTGCAAAATTTAATGACTGAAACAGTAAAGGTCATTAGGAGAAGACCATGAAAACCTAAAAAAAATGTTTGAAATGCGACCTGTTTATTATTATCATTATGAGCCAAGTCGACCGGGAAAAGTTAGGAGCGGAAATGGCGGCAGGAGGGTGAGCGGGGGAGCAATATAGCGCACCTTTATCGCGTTGTTCTTTTTTGACGATCGCGCGGAAGGCCCCCGGCGTGCTGGCGTGCAAGAACAGCACCTCCACGCCGGGCCGCGGGTTCATGAACAGCGTCGCCTTCTCCCACTCCACGCCCAAAC
This sequence comes from Helicoverpa assulta, assembly GCA_963856015.1. Taxonomy (NCBI): domain Eukaryota; kingdom Metazoa; phylum Arthropoda; class Insecta; order Lepidoptera; family Noctuidae; genus Helicoverpa; species Helicoverpa assulta. The sequence goes on from CAWLCW010000008.1 coordinate 7,617,829, forward strand.
CTGGATTCGTGGTCTCGAAAAAGTCTCGGAATTTTCGGACGCGCTATAAGCAAAAAAATACCTTGTCATAAACAATTTAAAAGGAAATTGTATTATTATTGCCAAACCAAAATTCACCATTGCAGCTTGTTTAGGTATACAGACATAAATCAACCACATTCTACATGTCTGTAACAAGCTACATAAAAGCAATATATTCCACAAGCTTGCAGCTCTTTCAGTTGCTGTCAATTTCAAGATTTTACAAAGTAATACCTGAACTGAAAAGGATTGCAGTATACGAGGACAATATGTAGACAAAATAAGAAAATTTGGTTCTATCCCAATATGTCGGACGAAATGTGTAGCCCCAATTGTCAAGGATATTTTTGACGTAGACAAGTAAGCTGGTATCACACGGAGGAAATCAGGACGGATCAAAAAAGTGAATTTAATTATTTAAAACAGTAAAATGGCTAAAAAAACTTACGCTTTTACCGGCCAACGCAAACACAATCGGTGTCAGTTCAGTGTTATTTGACCAGAAGTAGAATATTTTCCACATGGAATCAATAAGCGCGTACGGATTGAATTTGGCTGATCGTTCGAACTGCTCGCAGGTGGTGATGTTCGCCGGGTAGGCGGAGGGCTGAGCCCGGCCGGGGCCCGCTAGCGCCGCCAACACAACTATGCCAAACAGCCACGACCACGTAAACATTGCTTTTGCCGTTCAGCTGCTAATTACACTTTGCTGTTTACACACAAGCCTTTATATAGACCGAGGCAGGCCATAGATTCGCTAAGTTTGCAGACGATGCACTGCCTATTATTCACTGCACATTAACTGTATTCGACACATGCTTTACTGTTTTTGATTGTTGTCACTATAAAAGTTATTGCACATTAAAATTAATTAAATAAGTTTCATTTATTCCAACATAACTGATAGAAATTATTATTTTATTGTAAACTGACAAACGTAAAAAAATGTTCTAATATGACTATAGTATAACCATTGTGCAATTTATTTTATTATTTTTAACGAAGAAATGTCGTAAACTGTCATGGTAGTCATTAAAAGGGTCGTCGTTGTGGGTCGATAAAACATCGCAATATAAACAGTTAAAATGTTAGACTTTGTAACTGCTAATGCTATATTTAATTAGTAGCTATATATGTAGCTACATCACAAAGAGCACCACCTTTCTGAACCTGTAACGATTACATTAGCACCCTAGCAAATATTCCATTATTGCTTAAACGCTCCTCCGTTCAACCTAGTTTAGTAGACTAGCAGCCGGTTCCTGAATTAATCAATGCTAAGTAAATATTTAAGCTCTCCTCTTATATAGCAGAAATGTTATAGAAAATATAATTCCTAAATTCGAATCAGAATATCTCATTGAATTTTTATTCTAATTATATTTTTTATTTAATTGTAAAAAATATGTTACCAGTATGTAAAGTGATAGTAAAATTGTCAATGGTAATTTATCGTAGCAGTGTTGTAGCACCGTGGCCCGCAGGCCATGCAGCGCGCTACGAATTTACTCGTTATTCCGATGAATACATTTTAGAATGAAATTAAATGAAAAAAAAAAATCAAATAATGTAACCTATTTCATTTCTTTTAGTCTTTGTTATATCGGCCAGCTCGAATTTTGCTGTCGAAAGTACAGGTATCCAAAACATTCTTCAATATCCGAAATGATGAATAAATAATGCATTGTAGCGAGCTTACTCACTTCGCAGAAATCACAATAGTAAGTTAAAAGGAAAACATGTACAATTGTACATCTATAGAGATTTGCAGTTCTGTTCGCTGTATTTTGAGTGGTGAAATAATTGGAGCCTACGTTACAGTAATTTTACGTAGGTATATGTTATGTAAGCCGTAACATGTTTTACATAGCCCAACATGCTCTATACTCGTATTATTGCTCGTTCGTGTTTATTGTAGGTAAAATCTATTTATTCATTTCAAAAAGCTCGTTACTCTGTCGGTATCATTTGACGTTATATTTATCACCGGCGCAACTGAATGTCTTCTGTGCAATTTGCACTAAACATTCCTCGTCGAGTGCAGCTCGTAAAGCACGTCACCTGCTCTCCGCGAACTAGGTACCGAATGAAAGTAGAACTGAGAAATTCGAGACTTCGTTCGCCATTTTGCTTGAAAATGTATCCAGAATATATTTTGTTCAATCCAGATGAGACCCTGACCTGTTCATGTGCGCCTAATTACTTAACTAATGAAACCACTTTCATCTCGGTGATTCCGGGTTCGAGATAACTGATAAATTAAATAATTTCAGGTTAATGACGATAAATGTAAGCGTTTGTTGAGTTTTTCGTATCGTTATCTCAAAGTACAACTTTGGTATTAGCGGTGGGTACTATCGGTTAGAAAGTTTTCCTATCCATTTAAATATGAACTACTATACCTACCCTCATCATTATTTCGGGGCGAATTCCAGTGTGAAATTTTCAGCTATATTACCATTCCACGGAAAACCAATCCCATAGCTAGAACATACCTTGCCTAACGAAGCATGATAATGTCTATGGGTAGCCATTTTCAGTTCGTAAGTATTATTAGATACTGTAAATTCAAAGTATTCGCTTTCTTTAACAAATGGTCTATTTAGTTTATCGTTTTACATAAGGTCTTAGATATAAATCGCTTGAAGTCTAAAAGAGAAATTGAGGTATGCTTCGTTTTGAACCGATGCCAGCAAGTTAAGAAATAGAGAAAAATTGCTAGCGTTTAAGCGAATACTACAAACAGCGTGGACAAGAAAGGCTTAAGTTTCTTATTATGCTGTCTGCATTATTACATTGAGGAATATTTGGAAGAGGGTAGACAGAGGTTAAGGCACTGTTTAATGGTTAGGGATGGGGAGATAAGCGGCCCCTTCGTCATTAACCGGACGTTGTATTAAACATCCAGATGCTGCGAACCAATTCTGACAGAAAAATACAATAACGACGGTTTGGAGACGCGCACCGTACTCAATAAATATCGAGATTGCAAGTGTTTATACAATCGCGAAGATGATTTATTAAAAACAGATTTTAGATACCCATACTTACTTATCTGTTTATATAGCCTACGTCATCATCATCATCATCTCAGCCATAGGACGTCCACTGCTGAGCATAGGCCTCCCCCTTAGATCTCCACAGATACCTGTTGGAGGCGACCTGCATCCAGCGTCTTCCGGCGACCTTTATAAGGTCGTCTGTCCACCTTGTTGGTGGACGTCCTACGCTGCGCTTGCTAGTCCGTGGTCTCCACTCCAGCACTTTTCGGCCCCATCGGCCATCTGCTCTGCGAGCAATATGGCCTGCCCATTGCCACTTCAACTTGCTAATCCTGTGGGCTATATCGGTGACTTTGGTTCGTCTACTGATCTCCTCGTTTCGGATTCGATCACGTAGAGAAACACCGAGCATAGCCCTCTCCATAGCTCGTTGAGCGACTTTGAGCTTTGAGATGAGGCCTACGTAGGTAAGTATTATTTTTTGGCACTAAATAAAATTGTAAGGGCTACGTTACTAACCTTATCATCATCATCATTTTCATTATTTTCTAATAACAGTAATTGTTCTTTCTACTGTATGTATAAGTATATAAAATACATACGACAGCGCAAAATAAAATTTTAAACTTCTAAGCAGTAAACTTAGTTAAGGCAACGGGAAAGCAAGCGCCTAAATCATTTGTAATCATATCGTGACGACAAGATCATGGCATAAAGAACCCTTATAATTCGGCCCTCCGTTCGTCTGTCTTATCCGACCTCATATCACCAACTCACGATGCCTTCAATTTGTCACCGTTTTTATGAAATTTCACGGGTCAATGAAAAGTTGTTAGTCAAAAGATTTTTACGCCAGATTCAAAGAGGAAATATATTTGTACCTAATTATACTGCATAAATGGATCTTTAAGATAGCATTTGAAGTTTGTTTATTTTATAAACGGTGAAATCCGTATCGAAGTGGAACTTATTACTATTTAAGCATCTAAATTAAAAGTCCGTCTCTGAGGTCCTACTAAACATCTTGAGCGGTTGATACATTTCAGATCAGAAGAATTGGTGCACAGGATTAAAACGTTAAGAGACGAACGATCTATATAAACGTATTCTATATATTATCAATACACCTTACTCCAGAAAACCGTTAGAATCACAATTTAATCGAATTTCCATTTTATCTATCGATGGATCGACGCGGAATTGTTTTTTCAGGCGAATGTTTTTATTATTTAAATGGTTTCTCTCTGCCTCCCAACGGGACAACTTGATTAAGTAACAATGGTGCGAGTAATTTGTAGTACGTCTGAGAATCTCCGGGAAATTGATTCATAATCAGTTTACTGGTTTGAATGCTAATTAACTGAACATAACATCATTGATGAGCCACCTGACCTTGCGGTCGTCCGCAAAGCCTGCCAATTAGGTACATGTTGGTTAACATTCCTAGGTTCTCTATTAATATATACAAAATGTGAAGATAAATTGGGTATAAATAGAGAAATTGGGTATTTCTCTATTCACACTTCATTTTGGTGTGTCAACATTTCACTTCTAAAGTGTATCGGTGAATCGACTAAGTATGGATATATTTAAAGTATGAAGCATGGCTTTTAAACACTATGATTATCACTTTAACTAATTAAAAGGATGACTATGTTCCGTAGAAGGCGATCTGCATACTCCTCTAACAGAGTAATAAAGCTTTCTGCCAGCTAAAACATTGATGAATATAAATAGTAGGTACGTAGAAAGTATCCAAAGTTTTCCTGAACGTAATATTAATGATTGGGATTTAAGTATGAGGTTAACACCGCTAAATACAGTTTATCACGTCAGGAGGCACCACCCTTCCCGGAAAATATATTAATCTGGTTTTTCTCCGGTTTGCAGGAACGAGCATACGAGACGGACTGCGCTGTAGTCTGATGAACTAATGCAATTGCACTTTTGTGTTCTGCGTTTTATACAATGCAAAAAATATCTCAAGCATGATACTTGGTATTCTGAGTTCCAAAAAACACATCAGAAAAAGCTATTGACCAACATTTAAAAAGAATTAAAAACCTCATGGTGCTCATGGTGTACTGTCAGAGATAAACAATTTACCATTGTGTTTTTATATAAATAGTAGGTATAGATAGGGTAGGAAGGACACGATCACCTGCAGTGTGCGCAGCGCACTGGGATTTCATCGGTACGAAACCCCCAATCACCACCGTAAATAATAATATATTATTCACCACTACGATATATATACAAACCTAAAACTTATACTCGGAACGGACTTTTGCAGCGCTTTCTCAATATTCAATTTCGTTGTTTAAACAAAGAAATTGGATTGTAGGAAACGATTATACCCGTGCAGCAAAATCTTGCAATTTGAATTATTGATCAGGTTATGACGTAATTACCTATTAGCTGTGCCAATAAGAGCTCAAATCTTTTCTCTTTTTCTAAAAATTCCAAGGTTTGAAAATACAAGAAACTTTCATTATTAAATCAAAATGAATACCTTATTACTGTAGTAATACTTACCTAAATATGGTACCATATACCATATTTAGGTAAGTACTACATATGTCCACGAAAACTTTCCACTTAATATGTTATTTTCACGTAACATATTTAAGGATGGATAAGGATAAGGATGGATTTCTAAATGCCAAGACGATCAAATAGTAGCCAACAGCAAATAAGTACGTGCCAATTTGAAGTTCAGCTTATATCTCCAGATTAAACTTCGAACGAGTGGTGTTCAGTGAGGTTCGAAATACTTATTATCAATATTTTCAGATTGTACGTTGCATTATGTTTAATTTTAGTGTACTTACTTACATTACTACCTTGCTGCCCATTATAGATATTGTCGTTACATATAATAAATCTGTAAAAAAACTGTGTCTGTACATTGAATATATTAAAAAAATAACAATTGGGTGGGGTTTAGAAACAGTAATGGAGCACAAATCCAAAAAAAAAAAATTGTCTGTATGTCTGTATGTCTGTATGTCTGTATGTCTGTTTGTTTGTACACGCTAATCTTCCGAACTACTGAACGGATTTCAATGATTTTTTCTTTGTTGTATCAGTATTAAGCCTGGTCAACATATAGGCTATAATTTATCTTCGAAACTTGAAGACCTGATGCAGAACTCCAACAGACCAACAAAACTATAAGAGATACAAAAATGGTGCCATGGCAAAAATTGTTTCATGTGATGAGCATTTTCAGCTGAGATAATAAATTTTAAGATCTGGAACACCTGATGTGGAACCCCAAGAGCCCAGCTTCTCTGTACCATATACAGGTATGACGTTTTAGCAAAAGTTGTTCAATTTGATAAGCACTTTCTATTGACTTATACAAATTGAAGATCTAAACCACCTGATGTGGAACTCCAGGGGCCCAGCTAGACTATAGCATATAGATGTATGACGTTTTAGCAAAAGTTGTTCAATCTGATAAGCACTCTCTGTTGACTTATAAAAATTGAAGATGTAAAACACCTGATGTGGAACTCCAGGAGCCCAGCTAGACTATAGCATATGAAGATATGACGTTTTAGCAAAAGTGGTTCAATCTGATAAGCACTCTCTATTGACGTATAAAGATCGAAGATCTGGAACACCTGATGTGGAGCTTCAAGAGCAATACTACACTTGAAATGTATAGAAATGAATGTTATGAAACAGGTATGGTGAATCAAAAAAAGTAATTAGTCTGTCTTTTAGATAACCCTAAAATAATGGGCACGTATTTTTATTTTCTCTCTCTCACAAACAAATAATAACGAAGATACAACAACGCTTGAATTTCGTGTTAAGTCACTGCTTAGTGCTACCTAGACGTGGCGTCACGAGCCCCCAATCTCCGACTTTGTTGCGTTATATCTCATTATTATTTTGTATGTCTCTTCCAGACCTCGGGACTACAGAGTTCCGAATTTTTGGGAGGCAAACGTGGTGCCAAAGCCAACACGCTGAATACGCCCTTTTGAGACAACTTTAATGCAATGGTGACACAAAACCGACGATTATCCCTTTATACACTATAGAAATGAACCCCGGTGGACGTCGTTAAAAAAAAGACAATCTCCAGTTCTGTTCTAAACTATTGCTAACTATGAAGGAAAACTACTTGGGCTATTGTGATGGGATGTTAGTGGATGCCAATGTATTAGGTACATGTAAAAATGGAAGGTGGAGATTCGCCACCTCACTTACTGGGCCCCCGGGAACCAGTCACTGAATAGCAACAAGAGGGCAACAGGGACATGAGCGGCTGAAGGGTGAGGATACCTCGGCGGACTTTAAACGCAGAATACGCGCTCCCTGTGCTTACCATGAGGCACCTACCCTCCGAGCAGGGCTACTAATCCTGCTCTAGCGACTCCACTCTGGACGGCCAAGCCAAGCCAGAGGCGTGAGACCTACCCCCGTCATGGTTCACTCCGACCGGCCGGAGATGGGGGACAGTATACTCTCCCTGGAGAACTCAGTATATATAGCCCCGCGGGGTCGCTACTCCCCGTCATCAGCCTCAGATGTCCTGCGGTGCCTATATCTCATTATGATTGTCGTTATTATCTCAAGAGCCTTTGTCCCAATTATGCTAGGGTCGACTTCCAGTCACGATGCAACTGAGTACCAGTGTTTTACAAGGAGCGACTGCCTATCTGACCTCCACAACCCGATTACCCGCTCAACCCAACACCCCTTGGTAAGACATACTGGCTTCTGACTACCCATAACGACTGCCAAGAATGTTCAATGACAGCCGGAACCTACAGTTTAACATCCCCTCCAAATAACGGTCATTGGTATCCAAAATATACGTAGAAAGTACATACGAACTTAGAAAAGTTGCATTGGCAGGCACTTGCCAGACCTGGAATCAAAGACGCACGCTCATACTTGAGAGATTGGTTCTCTACCCACTAAACCACCACGATTTCAACTAAGTCACCAAGACTTTGTCATCTATTTAATGTTTTTTTACGTAATAATACGTGTAATATTTTTGCCACACACAACTTAAATGCGGACTAATTAGAATAACTACTTTTATCCCTATGGTCACGTCTATTGCGGTTCAGAACTCAGCGTTTTGTTTAGTCTGCTGTGCTTTTGCCGTTAAAGTCTTCTTCTTCTTCTTCTTAGCGTTTATCCCATCTTGTGACGGGGTCCGCTTTCCTTATCTTCTTCTTCCACTTCGCTCTATCCTGGACATCTTCCTCTTTGAGTTCGCAGATTTCCATGTCTTTCTTTACGACACTCAACCACCGGAGTTTTGGCCTGCCTCTGCGCCTTTGACCGGGTATATCGAGATTGAGTGTCGCATTGCCGATGTACTCAGGTGGTCTCCTTTTAACATGTCCGTACCATCGCAGCCGTTTTTCTTGTATTTTGTCGGCGACATCGCGTACTCCAAGGCTACCGCGTACGTACTCGTTGCGGATCTTATCGAGCCTCGTTACTCCGCACATCCACCGCAACATCTTCATCTCGGCAACTTGGATGGCACTGACATGCTTTTTTGTTACGGCCCACGTCTCGCTTCCATAAATGAGAACTGGTCTTATGACAGACTTGTAAATAATCCCTTTCAGTTTAATGGGCATTCGACTGTCGCAGGTAACTCCTGTAAGCTCGCGCCACTTAAGCCAGGCGGCTGATATTCGGTTCTGAATGTTATTTTCCAGGCTTCCGGACTTGGCAATTATGCTACCCAGGTATTTATACTCTTCGCACTGTTGAACTACTTGTCCATCAACCACTATAGGGTCAGTACGGGGGATAGGCACATTGCACTCCATATACTGGGTCTTCGAAACGCTCAGAACTAGGCCACCTGCCTGCAACTGCCTCTTCCATGCCTCCAGAGCGTCTTCCAGAGCCTCACGAGTCGTTGTACAGATTGCTACATCATCCGCGTATACAAAAGTCCACGATGCTTTCTGTTGAGCGTCCTCGGTGAGCGTGTCCAGCACGAGGCTGAATAAGAATGGGCTCAAAACCGAACCTTGATGAACCCCTTCTGTGACAGGGATGGATTTTGTCACTCCTACATTAGTTCTTATGAACGAACGAACATTCCTGTACATGTCGGCAATTACTGAGATGTATGCTTCCGGGACATTTCGTCTCCTGAGACTCCACCAAATGGTACTTCGAGGCACACGATCAAAAGCCTTTTCCATGTCAAGAAATGCGATATATAGGGGCTGGATCTTTGCTCTGTATTCTTCTGCGATCATGGTCATTGCAAACGTTGGGTCAATGGTTGAAATGCCTGGTACGAAGCCATACTGGTTTTTGGAGAGTGAGTATTCCATACGCAACCGGGTATCTATCACTCTCTCGTACAACTTCATGGTGTGGCACATCAATTTAATACCCCTGTAGCTGTTACACTCATACCGGCTTCCCTTGCCTTTATAGAGAGGGACTATTGTACTCATCCTCCAAGCATCTGGTATGCATGTGGCTTCCAGTAGCAACTTGCTAAAAAAGTTTGCCAGTGTTATAACTCCTGCATTACCCAAACACTTCCATACCTCTATAGGAATGCCATCTGGACCCATCGCCTTTTTATTTGCCATTTTTCTCAGCGAGTCTTTAACCTCCTGAGGTGTTATTGGTGGTACAAGGCCCAGATTTTTGCTCGCCTCTGGCAAGGAGGTCGTAGTGGAACGGTTTGTGTTAAGCAAGTGGTTATAATATTGGTACCATGTTTCTAAGATATCACTGTCATGGTATAGTAGTGTTCCATCTTGGCTCTTCACTACTTTAGATTTTGCTATATCTTTGGTAGCCAGGTTCCGCATCTTTGCCAGTTTAAAGATAAGCTTTTGGCCATTTTTGGTCTCGAGGGAGTCGTAAAGTTCCTTGTTAGCCTTTGATCTTTCAACAGCAACCACTTTTTTGGCTTCGTTTCTTCTTTCCTTATAGTACTCTCTATCAGCATCAGTCTTGGTAGACTGCCAAGTCTTAAACGCTTCTTTCTTTACTCTGAGCGCTTCTTGCACTGGTTCCGTCCACCACCACGTTTCCCTTGGTATCCGCTTCCCACCTTTCGTTCGCCCAAGAACTTTATTGGCTGCTGCAAGAATCTTTGCCTGTAGTTGCAACCAGATCGTGTTAACGTCATTGTCATCATCTGGAATCTTGAGATCCTTAAGTTCGTCACAGAATTCCTCCATCTTTTCACCCTTCAGAGACCACCATTTGGTCAGCTCTGGTTCCTTCTCCACTCTCGGTGTTGTTCTGGATTTAAAATTTACGTCCATGACGACAAGACGATGTTGCGGTGCTACACATTCCCCTGGAATTACTTTACAGTTTTTAACCCTTCCAATGAGATCTCTATTCAAAAGCAGATAGTCGATCTGTGAGCAGCATGTGCCACTTTTGTAGGTGATCAAATGTTCCGGCTTTTTAATAAAAAATGTATTAACGATGGCAAGATCATGGGACATGGCATATTGCATCATTGATTTACCCTCCTCGTTGGTGGTGCCATATCCGTGTCCTCCATGTACTCGCTCACATGGTCTATACTCCACTCCAACATGACCATTCAAATCAGTACCCAGAACAGTGCTTTTGCCGTTAAAGTACAAAAATTAAATATATGGAATGTTTCTAATGGTTGCGTATTACGTTGTTTTCAAGTCAACGGGCCCTTAAAATTCAATATCAGACTATTCAGATCTTTGATTTTGCTGACCCCGTAGTCGCTGGAATAAGGGACAGGATCCGCGTACGAAGTCGCGGGCAGAAGCTAGTCATTAATAAGAAAGAGACTTCAAAAAGGAGGAGGATTTTATAATAGAGCGTTATGTTTTTTATGTTCGATTATGTTTTCCGGTATTCCTGCTAATTGCATTCCGGTTATCAGAATTTCGTTTGAAAGCATACTCCTGCCATATGCAGTCTGTCACAGAGTCAGCATCTACATTGCTTTAGCAGAAACAAAACTCCATTACTTTTGATGCTTTATTTTTATGAAAAGGGGTTTTACTAACGAGTACCCAGTGAACACAAAGACATTTCTCGATGAACAAAACTAATTACATAATCATTAGCATTACATAATATAACTTTATCATAATATATCCTTTCTCATCAAATGTAGTGAGGTCTTGCGCGAGCTGTATTTGCTATCATAATATTGTGATGGCATTCTGGCAGCATTTAATTGAAAAGATAAAACAAGTGAGCATGTAGCGAGCAGCGACGTTTGCCGTATCTTGTGTATCTGCCCGCCTAGACTTCAACCGCACCTACTCTAGATAACAGAATTGAATTTTAATTCAATTTCCTAACGAAATAATCATGTTTAATAGTTCTGAGCAACTGTAACTCGCTCGTACTGAATTCATATTGTATCACTGTGTTCATATACCTAACCTGGCTGCAGATAGACGTAATTGACTTGCATGAGACAGCTATTGTGATTTGACTAGCTATCTGTGTAGGTAATACAATTACTTCTGCTATCAGATATCCGATACGTCTGCCAGAAACGTGCTATCGTTTAAATTTAACTTCAAGATTTGATCGAATTAAGATATCTCTCTAGACAAACATTGTAACTATGACGATAAACCCATATTGTAGCAGAACGTTGCATACTCGTATAGTAGACTTTTGCGTGAAAGTATTGAGTGTTGAAAACTTGCCAGCACATATTGTTATTATGAACGTAGTAGGTATACATGTTGAGAATTTTCAAATATAAAGCCGACGCGTGGTGAATGACCGATAAAGGTTCAACAGCTGCTACTTGGACAGGGAATATTACCTTTAGCACGAGGTAGATTCATGGTATTGTCATTAACGACGTGGGTAAGGCCCTTTCATTGACTCGGGTCGCTACCCGTCGCCTGACTTTTTACAACACGACCTCAGTTGTTTGCACTTAATTCTATATGTGCGTTCTACACAAAGCATTTTGTTTTCATTACCTCTCTCTCTCGATTTAAAATTCAAAAGGGACATTAGTTGGGGATAAAAAGATTTTCAGAGATCAACTCCTTTATATCCACCACTATGGTAATTATTGCGCTGTACGAAGTACTAGGAAACAAACATTTACTTCAGTTGTTAGTATGCTAACGTAATATTTAACATATGCATTAATACGGTCATGTTAGGGAGACGCGTTTTCGTGGTCAGTTGCGAAGCAAGCGAGTCGCGAGTACATTGCTCCATGTTGATAACTCTATTAATATCTATCTGGTGTCCCGAAATGTACTCCGCGGGCCAATCAGCAGCTATCGCGGCGCACAATGCGCTCACTGTATCGACCACTGGAAAAATACTGGTTAACAAGAATTTCTGATAGAAACTCATTGAAATCATTTTATTATGCGATGTCTCCGCTACCCGCCTTGTGCATGCATAATTTTAGTTAAGTTTATAAGAAAGATTACTATTAAATATTGTTGGGTAAACTAGTTTAAAGTAATAACTTACTCTACCATAAGAACCGGAATATTTCTTAATAGTTTTACAATTTCGGTAATTTTGCAAAAAATATTATTATAATTCTAGTGTGTAAAATCTCTATTTCAGGAGTACTGAATGGCATAGCAAAAATAATGAGAAGGTAATGGAAAGTCTACGAATGTAGTAATTATTTGTGATGAGTTGTAATTACATTAGTTGTGCACTTAACTACGACTAAATTTAAATTTCTATTGTCTTAGTCCTGGCCTAATTAGATATTTGTGGAATTCTTAGCGACCTTTGAGCTCGATTAGCTGTTCTGAGCAAACTAAATAATTAATGTTCGGACGATTAACAAATAATAACACAAAGATAACTCAGCTTTGTGATTAAGTATTCATTTATGTTAATTTATTCTCCTGGAAGCGACGCTCGTAGAACGGTTAACATTTAGTCTTGATCTCGTCGTCAAATCGTGTGTTTAGTTTATTATCAAGATAAATTGTTCACACATTTTTTCTAGAGGTTTAATATTTGGGCCCAGTGTGTGGGTATCACGCTGTAGATACGAGCGTCGCGCGTGTGTTCACGATAGTGCTTGTTTGCGCGTCGCTTAATAGTCATGTTTTTCTAAATAAAGAGTATTTTAATTCTCTTTCGGTGAACTTTGATAGAACTGAGTGGATCACTCAAATAAACGGAGCAAAAAATGTGAGTATAATATTAAAATAAATAGTTTTTTAATGCGTATAGTTTAAATGCAATCTTTTAGAATTTAATAATATTCTTTAATGAAGATATATCTACTTTAAGATACTGCTTTAAATTGCACGTTAAGATTTTAATTAATAGGTACTTAGAACTGTTGTGGAATTTATGTTGTTAAACGGCTATATACTCAATATCTCAAAATGCTTATTTCGTACCTATATCTTTTTAATTTTGAAGACACTTATTTATTATTATATGAGATTAATAGTAAACAAGACAGATTACCTTAAGTAATTATTATGGTTTATTCTATAACTTTGGTTTACGTCTATGGGTATTTTATCCAATGTGCATTTAAATCTTAGTTTTAATAAATTAATAACATGACGACACGCCGTTTCCCTTTTTATTTTCATTTCGTTTTCAAATCGATAGAAAGGTCAAATTAATCAATTTTGCCGAGTCATGGAATTTTTATATTAACATCACACTTCCACATATTTATCTATTCAAGGTCCAATTTATTCCATCCAAAATAGATTTTGATAGGTATGTAGTGACCTTCGTATCACAAAAATAACAAAACGTTTATTTATAATTAGCATTCAAAGTAGGCAATAAATGTGGATACATCTGGTAATATAGTTAAAAATTCCGACACTAAATTACAATTCCAAAGAGACTGTCAACATATAATTGACTATCATTACCAAACATTTTCAATAAAAATCAGGCGAAATTGTATCTAAAATACAATTATGTTTGAAATACAAAACAACTGCAGAGCGAAATGTATGATCAAGAAGTTTTTAATTGCTCCTACTTTTAAGTTTTACTTGCAAATGAAACTATGTAAACACAGCTTTGCTATAAAGTGTTCAGTTTACAGCTCTCCTACGCGAACCTAACGCCTTATTATTTCAACATTCATTTGCTGAAAGAAAAGTCATTTCGTAAATCAGTTCCGCAATATAATTTGCGATGACTTTTATACAAGCCTAAGCTTCTGGGGGTCTATGCAAGCCACCAGGACATACAATAACTCATTTCGGCGCCCTTCGTGCTCAGGTGTATGTCGAGACGCTTAAAATATTGTTGTCACCGAAAACCATATTTCTTTAGCTGCAAAATGTCTCAACCGCTTTTATAGGAGCCTCCCCAACGTTTTTTGTAGTGATTTATGTTTAATTAGAGTGTCCTTCACATTTTTATGTCATTCCAAAATAATTTAAGAACTTCGCGACGAGGGCTTCGGGAAAGCTCGGCGAAAACTTCTAAAACAATTATGAGTTTGTCAAGGGGGGTTACGATACGTAAATTCCTTTCGTTCCGCAGCGTTACATTAAACAATGTTGTTCCATAGCATGCATTGCTCGGTGCGTAGGTATAGGTATAATTTTAATTGTAGGAGATAACCAACCAGTGGGAGATCAGAGTGGTGACCTCCGCTTTCGTCTCCGAGTCACGTAATTACTGATAGGTACAGACAGGGCAAAGAGATTTGTCATTCGCTCAAACTTGTATTAATCTTCTCAATGTGCTACGTAACACAATAGTCAAGTTACCTCATACAATACATAGGTGTACCTACATCAATTCCTCATACTAGATAGGTAGGCTAATAGGCTTACGTTTTACGTCGACTAATGATAGGATCACTGTCGAAACTGTAGATGCAGGTTCAAAGATAGAACTCGGCCTCACCCTTGGAGTCTAAGTCATGTCTAAGTTATCTTTCGGTACTGTAACAAACTGTTTTTGTAGAATTTATTTAGATCGACCTGCGTCGGTCAAACTTTTATGTAAAACTCACCTGCACGCTGCCGAAATAGTTATGTTTTATGCATTTTTTGACGGATCTATAAATATCAGTGGCCTAATAACGATTATAATACAAAATTCATATGCCGCTAGCACACAATAGATTCGTGTTCTATAAAAAGAATACAAAATTTTTCTTCTTTCTTAATTATAATAACGGAGCTCTATCACTATGCGGTGTTTGTTGTTTTTCTTTGGAGATAAGAAATAGTCGCGACTTCAGACTACATAAACACTCGTTATTGATTGTACTGAGGTCTGTGACCATTTGATTTATTACGTTTTCAAGCAATATCTGAACTAATTTATCGTTCTGCTAATTATGTGGCCAGAACGTTACAAGAGACATCTTCCATATTTTTGCCAGTACCTAAAGAATTTTGGTATTTTAAAGCTCATGAAAATAAACAACAACCACTTAACTTTTTACTGATTTATGCATCTGTGAGAACCAAAATAAATATAAAAAATAAAACTAGTCAGTGCAACACGATCTTTACTCAAACATATGATAACAGAGAAACACGTCAGTCTGCATTTTAAAGTAAATAAAAATACTAAGCTCAACGAGTCATCTCATTGAATGCAACAAAAAAAATACTTAAAACTGTCGCTGCATAAAGACATGTAGATACACACAGAAAGTACATGAGTTAAGTGTACGTCGCCTAAGTATCCACTAGCCATTAGCCACCTAATTAAAGCCACCTTTGTCAATGCAACACCACTCGGGTCGGCTCCCTCGGCGACAGCTCTCACCTTGTGTAATACCGCCCCGATAATTATCGGTCACTTATGCATTACCCCGACATACGTCTCGTGCCTATATCAAACGGGTTCAGTTTCCGACCCATGAAAATCATGAATATCGGGAAATCTCATAAGTGGCCTCGCCAAAATTCGGGTGTTCGGGGGACGAGGAACGTTACTCTCACACGCCTTCTTCGGAACCCGCCCATTTTTTATAGAACCAAAAATCGTCTACTGATGTGTAAAGGAAAACGGACGCCTCGTTAGTTCATTCGTAACTGAGCGTTTTAATCACGCTTACCCGTTCACCGTAGTACGGAGATGCCTTATGGCATCTTCGCTCACCTTTCCTTTCTCCGTAATCCGACCAATGTTATTGTCCTAAAACATCGGTTGTTGGAATTATAGTTCGAACTCGGCCTCTTTACAATATTTCTCACAGATCGTACCCTTTGATTAGGCCAAACAATTAGAACATGATAGTAGCAATTAATATTTACGATTACTACCTATCTATTTTAGAGTTGTAATGGTATCTATTGTCTGGTTTGTGTTAACATTTAATTACAGAGGGATGTGTAGGTAACAAAACAATACAAACAAGACGTGATATTGTGTAATTTAAGCTGTTTAAATTGTTGAGTAGGATGATATTTCACAATTAAACAATACACGGATATTACGAATTTGGTCAAATATTTATTTTATCGAGTTTTGACCACCATTTAATTTTAATGGTATATCATCAGTTGAAATTCAATAAAATGAGAATCTCATATATATAAAAAATAACTAAACCAATTAAATAATCATCAGTTCATCCAATGAAATTATCAGTTTATGCAGATAACTTTATCACCAGGCGAGACCGAGGCGTCATCAAAAAGCATGGTCATTTCAGCGTTGTATTATGGGTAGATATAACATAGCTCGTTCCATTATTCTGAACAGTAACACCATATTTACGAATCACGGTAAGATAGAAGGCAGTCTGGAATGTGCTGTCAGAGGTTAGTTATTGTACCCAAGCCATTGCTGATATGAGCTATTAATATTGCCTCAGACACACTGCGGAAAAATGAGAGTGGCGCTGTTCGAAGCCGAACGTATCGCAATTTTTAAATCAAAACAAAATTGGTTCGAGTTCAGCTCTTAATTGTTAATACCTGTAGTGTCTATACTGTTTAGGAAAGTGTGAGCCATAGGACTACTTTTTAAACCGAATTACCAAAAAGGAGAACAAAATATAAGATGGTCAAGACACGTTCCATTTTGAAATTTTATAGAAAAATATTATATCTCATTACAATACCAAATATCAATACAAAATAACCCGTATTCATAAACCGTGTCAAAACTATACAATCGTAACTATAGAGCTCTGACTGTCTGTAACCACTGCGCCGCAAACTCTACTGGGACCCCAAACATAAACTTATAACACATTTTGTTTATTAGGGATATTTGACAGTTTACATATATTTATGGAGCTTTGTTTCCATTACATACGAGTACACATAGACTTACTTATCTTGTAAAATTGAGAGAGTAGGCACGCGTTATCATAGTAGGCATTCATAGGTCATCTAAGTTATAATAATATTACATATAGGTTATAATTAAACTGGTAATGTAATTTCAATCGGGGTTGCAAGAGACGAGTAGGTAGATATCTACTGAGTGACGTTCTTGGGTGACACAGACTGCTAAGTTCAATTTTCGAACGTTTTACACATACTGCGCCGGATAAAAATAAGATTACTTACGAGTCACCTTATACCTATATCCGTGAAAACGATTATCAATTTGCAAAGCAAAACAAGTCTCAAAGTTTGTTGCCAATTACCAGTTATGAAGATACATATAAGCACTGTAATTTAATAAAGCAATAAACAACCAACCCATTATTTTGTGCATTCATAGAGTGCAGTGTGCAGATATACATATTATGCTTATTAAGATTCTAGATGCAGTTTCTGGGAAATAGATTAATTGAGCCGAGCAGTCGCAGCGGGGAACGTATTTGCAACTTATATTTTGTTTTGCCATAATTTCATGTTACATACGTTATTTAGGAAAGATTCTTGCCTTCGTCTGTTATTTAATTAAACAATGTAGGTACCTACTAGCAGTTTTCCGAGATTTCTCTCGCTTAATGAAGGGACTTCATGCACCGGACTCATCCATTTATTTATTTAATAATTGATGTTCGAGGAAAATAACAAAAAGAAAACCAGCAAGAATAGTAGCAAGACACTGCTTATTATGCTGCATTTAGTAGCACTGGTTAAGCTCCTTTTGGCACTTTATTTTTAAAGACTGGTTTTTTTTTAAATATAATTAGCCTTTAGATTGTGGATCACATCGTTGAAACACTCGTTTCTTTTTTATGATAGAGCTATGATCAATATAGAGTGCTACCTACTTCATACTATTACTAGTGCCAGTACTTCATGTACTAGTTACCACTGAAGCACTGCTAGAATTGTCCGGCTGGCGGCGGAGGTAGCCATAAAGCTGTCTTTACACGTCCCAATTCCCTTCGAGATCTACTTTGATGAATACTATTGTGTAGGAACCGACCGATGGACGTAATCCACACCTCGCTCGGCCACTTGCAGAGGTAGTCGGATGCACACAACACATTACGACATTACGTCTAGAACGAAGTGACAAGCAGCATGGTCACTCGGAATACTGATATAACTATTTTACGAATACATATCGTATCTGAATGCACGGTTCAGTGGATTCCAGCAAGTTTCAAAGAGCGCTGGACAGTCGTCCTTTACCCGAAGCGCTCTGCGAGAATTTTTGCAACTCAGCTTTAGCAAGCAATCGGATCGAGACTTTTGCTATGATTTACTTTAAAGGTTTTCTTACACTTCTCGAAAATATATCTATAATCATATATTACAAATCCCTCGTGATTCTTCTTTGGAATTGGTTCAGCATTTTTTTTCCATAAAAACAATGAAGGCAAACTGCATCTAGCTCCAACGATCACTTTTGCGTTGAATCGCCAAGGTAAGGTTACTTGGTTTTCCCACTCTCATCTAGATACTAAACTTTTCTTTTGACAGACGAGGAAAGTAGTCCCGTTATGTTCCCTACGTCTACTTACTTAACAATAATTTAATTTCAGATCAGCATTCTTGAAAGATGACTCCCACAAACGGCGTGGGTCCGGAGCCTCCACAGATCGTGGTGCTGGACGGCGGGTTCTCGACGCAGCTGTCGTGCCACGTCGGGCACGTCATCGACGGAGACCCGCTGTGGAGCGCTCGCTTCTTGTACACACACCCCGACGAGGTCGTCAATACACATCTCGACTTCCTTAGAGGTAAAATTATGCTTCTTATTTTTTTAAACAATACCTACTAAATGGTATTGTTTTCATTTATTCGTTTGACGTTATTTGTGCACACGGCACATCACATAAATGTGCCGTGAAACCTATGTGTATAAGCCTGTGAATGCATAAATAAGGCAGCGAGGCGATTGTCCAAAAACGAGTTTAATTATTAATCTATTGTTCAATTTCGAAATCTTATTTCTTACGAACATAAAATCGTTTACCATGTAGAGGAATGAGTGAAAATATATTTATAAATTAATATTTAAAAACATCACGTGGATAAAGACAAATATGTATATTTTGCGCAACACCTAACCGAAGTGGGCGGACACGTGCCAGAAATGGTTTCGATAAGCAATAATAAGCACCCATATTCGCCACACAAACTTTGCGTTGATTATAAGTAAGTAGATATGATAAATATGTAACATAAATATGAAGTCTTCCATTATTCAAAATGAAAACGTAGAGCTAAGTACCTAGAGTATTAATACCCACATCACTAAAGTTATACTGAACTTCAACGAAAATGTAGTTACTTACCAACACGTTTGAATGAATCGAAACCCAGTTTCGAACAAAACCCGCAAACGACGCCGAAGTTACACAAATACTTCCACAGAGCCGCAAAACGTTGCGGCTAAGTACAAGTGTACATGCGTGTTTTGACGAATTACACGTTAGGTCGCTTTTAGCCCGTCATCTCCATGCATCTGACAGCGAGAGTGCGACCTCGTCTCGTGTCATCGTCCTCTGAAAGCGCTTTTCTTCGCCACAAAACGGACCGTTTCTTTTCATAAGGAAAAGCTGAAAAGTGTCTGCAAGCAAATAACTCCCTGGAGGGAAAAGCCTACTGCCTTGCTTTGCTGCCTCTTATAGAAGATATAATGTGAAAAAATATAAAATATGACCGCATACTTTGTAGGATCATAAACGTTTTGCACTCCGTCATTTTGCAAACGCCGGACATAAGATAACGGTAACAACTGTTACTGTACATAGTTTATATACTACGTATAATGCAGTAGGTAATAGCTATCATAGCCGTATCATTTATTGGATATATGTGTCTAATATTGTATTATTAATGTTACGTAAACTGCAGACAGATTATGTTCTGTGCATGGTCCATAATGTTGCAAACTCACATATTTTCTTGGTGCGGGTAAGTCGCAGCTGCTCCGCTGTGATTATTATGATTGACGCTGTAGCAAGTTGGCAAGTGATGCCGCTATTTCTCCCTCATCCACTAACTACTTCACATTTGCATAGTACAGGCGGCAGGCGGCAGGAGGCGCGACTCCGCGCTGCCTGCTCCTATACAAACTACAAGTCCGGATACACAGCGTTGTTACCATTAATCACCTTGTCTGTCTAATACCTTTCCATTCGCAAGCCGTGCGCCGTCTTCTATTTATTACATAATTATTTTCTTCGACAGAGAACGGTTCCTGTAGCCGACCTCTCTTCCGTAATATTGAACAAGACGGGCCCGTGTTGCATTACTAAGTTTTAATAATATTAATTGTTTACGCCTCTTAGCCGCACCCCGCTCACACTCCGTAATACTAACAAAGTTCAACTTCAGCCATATTTATCGAACTAGTTTCGTAATACGGACTTCGGAGTATGTGAACTATTAATTAGCGTTGACACGAAAAGCATAGAGATATTGGTACCATGGATAAAGACATTAATCTTAGGTTTCATTTGTTTTCATTAAATGCCAACCTGTGTTTAATGTGATTAACGCGCCCAGCATTATGACTATTTGTGGGCTATAAAATGTTTAATATCTATGTTTCAGCGGGAGCAGATTTAATAATAACGAACACTTACCAGGCGTCGGTGGAGGGGTTCGTGGAGCACTTGGGCGTGACGGCGGAGCAGGCCTCCGAGCTGATCGTGCGCGCTGTGGAGCTCGCCAAGCGCGCACGCTCGCAGTACCTCGAGGAGTACCAGGACTATGTGCAGAACGGCAAGTACATGCTGCTCTAACAATACATTACAATATAACGCGCTTGAATGGGTGACATATTTCAAAATGAATAGCGGGAACGCAGGCCTCCGCAGTAAATGGGAGACTTTAAAAGATCAAATGAAAATGACAAATGGTGCCTTGGCCAGTGAAATTACATTTGTGTTAGATACAATATGTAGATGTTTTTAATTAAATATGTATTCATGAACAAAGTAATATCTTCCAAGTCTTCGATTATTATCTAAATATTTGCGTCATGCTGCTGAACCTAAGTATTTAGTTTAATGATCACGTAGCAACTTTTGTTTAGCTAAATAGGGAACTTGTTAAACAGTGACAAACTAAAATTGATGTACTGAGTTGTACTGAAAACCCTCTGAGCAAATATCTAATTTTAACATTCATTTCTCAAGTCATCGTTAATTTTCTAGTAAACAGGCGAATAGGCTATAAAACCACTGGAAAACACGCTTTAAAAATCTTTATCACGGATTTATCATGTACTTTATGACCGGTATAACTTTTTAGAATGACAAGTGGCTATTTAGAACATAATACCTATTACTGCTTGCTTTTTAGATTGTACTTTCTACTTTATAAAAGATAGAATCTTGAAACATATTAAAGTCAAAGTAAAACAGATGTAATTTATTATGAAAATTTATAAAATTTCAAGAATGTTTGTGTTTTGGTGTAAACAAAGATTGTAGGGTCCGCGCCCGCAAGGGTCGGGTGCAAGCACGCATTAATTACACTTTGCAAGGGTTGGAAGTTATGTGTATTCGCGTAGATAATGTACAAGCATAGTGCTGGAGATATTATAAACTTGGGATATTTATGGTGGTTTCCTGGTTTTAGATCGCATCCCGCTGATCGTGGGCTCGGTGGGGCCCTACGGGGCTCACCTGCACGACGGCTCCGAGTATGATGGCAGCTACGCAGACACCACTTCTGTTGAGGTAACACTTACTAATATCTTAATTACAGCTTATACAAAATGTTATTTACCCACATCCAACAAATAAAGAGGTAAACACTGGCTCGTTCAGCTCGTTCTATGATGTAACATATATGTCAATCTTTGTCGAAAAGTGTAGTTACAAAAGTTCTGTAATGATCGGAAATAAATGATTGGCTGTTACGAAGCCTGTGTGGGGGTAACTTATGTTATCCGCACAAAACTAGTCGCTTAGAAATAGTAAATAATTAATGAGTTTGGCCGGCGCTAAATTGGTTCTTTGTCTATTTCTATATATTGTCATTGAGTGCTTTTAGGGCGGCAATCGGTTGAATCGATCTTGTTCAAATGTTAAAGGTAAAGCTTTCTAACTAAAAGCTCTGAATTCACTGAATGAGTGTTTTTATTATTCTACATTAACTATGCTGTTCGATTTTAGGGATCCCTTTCGTGTTTACTGTAGTCTTTTAATTTGTCGAAAAAAAAACTCGATTTTCTGAAGTTGTTAAACTACCAATTTCTAAGTAACTTAATTATAAGCAACCATTTAATAAGCATTAATATAGCGTAGGTGAAAGTTAAAGAGGGGCAATCCAGCGAGAAATTACTAAAAAGAACTCGCCAAAAATAAAAAAGCTTTTTCATTCCATTGTAATTAGCATATGAAAAAAAAAGAATACTTGGTATACTTACGAGTTTATCTTACCAACACAACGCAAATATTAAAGTTGAAAAACTACCTTCCTATAACTTTTCTGCGCAGTCGTGTCTAAACCCTAAAGTAGACAATTTATAAGGGGAAAACAGTTTTACTCTCCTCACTGCGCACCTAGATATAAAGTAACCTGTTCTTATGCAGCGAAATTGAGACGATTTTTCATGCATCTGCAGACAAGCTACATATTTCATACCATTAACTTGCATAGCTAGGAAATCTCTTATGAAAATACGTATAACCAGGCACGTCTATGTTTGACATCCTGCACTTTAATATATTTTTAGTGAACTGAATATAATAAATAGTGGCCAGAGCGTCTGTAATAACTGTTAAATCAGGTGCTCGATCATTTCTGCGGAACCCGAGCGCCATGAATGCATAGCCTAATAAAGGCCATTGAAAGCGGCGGCTAAATCGTAAAGAGGGCCGTAAAGTTGCCTGCAAATTAAAATTTACATCGGCAATATGAAAAACTCCACTCCATTTCTCTTGTTTTTTTCCTGTACCGACAGCATTTGACTGGGGTGGACAGTTAATTAACGAAACCTAGAACAAATGGCTATCTGAAACAAACATGAAGTAACAAAATGTGCGCTCTAATTAATTTGGAGTTGTTTTTTATTGTTTTATTAATGCAGAATGAACCTTTTGTCCTTCAGAAGCTTGAGGATATCAGTTGTGAATATTATTTTCTGTTATGTTAACCGATATTTTCTCTTTCTTAGACCATGAAAGCTTGGCACAGACCACGGATTCAGGCTCTTGTTGAAGCAGGAGTTGACCTGCTGGCGTTGGAAACCATCCCTTGTCAAGAAGAAGCTGAAATGTTATGTGACCTTCTTCGTGAATACCCTCACATAAAAGCTTGGATCGCATTCAGTTGTAAGGTAAGGGTAGCTACGTATGAATTGAAAATCTCCATTACTTACCTATTAAAAATTCTCTTGAATGCTGGGTGATATTCAACGGTAAACGGAATAAATAAATCTTGCAACCATAACGGGGCTCACTATTCAAAGCAATGATCGATGAGTTACGTAATAGCTCCGATAAATTCTCTAGACTGCAGCAAACCACTTTTGAAATTCTAAAATATCAAAAATCATCGGTTTGTGGGAGCGTGGTATTGACGTGTTGCGTTACTGGCGTGTTGTGTGGGCTCTGCGGAAGGGTTATTTATTTTTTTACATAGGTACCCGAACTCGGCGTGTTGGCACACCGTGAATACCTAGGCAGGAAAATATTCAAATGGAGTTTGTTATTCTGTTCGTACGAATAGCCTGGATGGCGAACAAAAAGCCGATCACCTCAGATAAAAGATTTGATAGAAAATTTTGGTGCGACGAAAAACATTTTGTATCCAATCCACGTGCCTGGACAAAAGTTATTTTACATATTCTATTACCATGTGAACGGTTTCATCCAAACTTTTACAGAAAATACAATGTTGAATTCTGACATTGATTCATTAATAAAATTGTTCGTATCTGCTAGTCACTGGCATACTACCTAGGCATCGTTGTAAGATTTCTCATCTAGCAAAATTTTAAACTTTCTCGAAACGATAAACCGTTTCGCAACATTGTAGCTGCTGTTTTGTGTTCATTTCCATAAAATAAATCCTCCATATAAAGTTGCATTTTAAGTTTTCACTATCGCAATGCGGTCACTATTCCCATCTGTTACAGGACAATCAAAGCATAGCTCACGGTGAAAGCTTCCAAAAAGTAGCAAAGAAATGTTGGGAGGCGAATCCTGACCAGCTCGTTGCCGTGGGAGTGAACTGCTGCGCGCCGTCCTTTGTGTCGAACCTCGTGAAAGGCTTCAACGACGACCGGCCACACGACCCCATTCCGCTTATCGTTTACCCCAATTCGGGCGAAAAATACAACCCGCAAATAGGGTAAGATTTCCGACTGGGATAAGTTATCTACGATTTAGTTTGTAGTCTAAAGTGACTGTAATTAACAATACTTTTGTCATTAGAACTGATTACCACCAACATATTCTGTGCTTATGTACTACTTATTTATAGGTAAGTAGTTACGCAAGCCATAGGTACAAAACGTACAGGATGGATAGTAGGTATTTAGTCCGTGTTCAACTGTCTCTACAAGAGCTACGACTGCAGCTTTTCGTAGCACACCTGTGTTGCTACGAGAAGTCCCAGTTACAAGATATTGTTATATGATTTTTTATTTATATATAAATATTTCTTAGTCAAATAAATAATTCCAATAATATTATTTGCATCAAAGACGTTATACGTACTCCAACTACGTTGAAGTTGAAAGATACACCACATATTCGTAGGCCTACGATGATGTAGCAATTCGTAGCACATATTATGCTACGATGTAACCTCTGCTACGGATATTTTGTACGCTTTTAAAATCCAAGTACATAGTTGTAAAAAAAGCTTATATCTAGCAAGGGTATAATAATAATTAGTCGAAACAGTCAGATCTCCATTGAATGAATAGTCCAACAATATCCTGCATTACTAAAGATAAAAGTTATTCCATTGTGAAAAACTTTAATTCCCGACTCGCTACTGGACACTTTCAACTTGGGCTCGCGGGCATAATGAACTTCACATAGAGAGCCGTGTCTGCTCATCAATGAAGTTTTAAAAGTACCTTCGTCGGTAGTATCTAATTGAGTTGTTGTGTATGACAGGTGGATAGACCGCGACAAGTGCGAGGCAGTGGAGGTGTTTGTGCAGGAGTGGCTGGACCTAGGCGTGCGATACGTCGGCGGCTGCTGTCGGACATACGCCGCAGACGTGTCGCGCATCCGCAACCAGGTGCACTGCTGGCGCGACCGGTGGCGCTTCCAGGCCAAGTACCCCGACGCGCAGAACAACAACGCTCAGTAAACACCACTACGGTTCATAGTTCCTTGGCGGGTTATTACAAAACATCATTTTGTGTGGTTCCTACTTCATGAAATATGCATAGATACCTACAAGCAGGATTACTTTTAAACGTGTCAACAAAGATTTTCATTTTTCTTCTTGAAAATGTGCACTGGTGTTTACATTAGCGGACAAGCGTAGTAAATGTAAACCAAACCTGTAACTAAAAATTAAGGTTATAATGATGCGAGTAAACTAAATCGAAATGAAATGTATTTGTAAAAGACCCCTCGAAGTAAGGACTAGGTACCTATAATAATTATATTACCTATTTAAAATAAAATTTGTATGTGCCATCAACTTTATTGTAAGTAATTTACGAATTTCACTTATTTTTGTAAATGTAAAGAACAAATTATATAATATTTTATTCGGAACTGTTTTTATTTTTTACACTGCATTTGAGGAGCTTGGTCTCAAATCGCGAGTGATGGGCGGCAACCGAAGTAATTTAACTGTAATGATTTAGGTACCTACTATACCTACTTCCATACCGCATCACCGAAGATGTTGGTAAAACAGGAAATGAGAAAACCCAAGAAAGTTAACGTAACCCTTGACTGTAGTTGAGACTTGGAAAATAATAGTAAGTACCCAGACGTGGAACGCTATTTAGTTGTATCACACCGTGTTCCGCTTTGTGATTCACGTCTTCAGTTTAAATTACTTACTGTGAAACGTGAAATTGAAAGGTCACAAAGCGAATACGACAAATCCGGAACTTAATTTTCAATCAAAGTTTCACAAGTCGACTTCTGTAAAGTTCGCACTGATCGGCGATTTATTGGCAATTTATTGTCATTTTGTAGGTATAAAAATTGAGTTTTTAGAAAAACTAGTTAGGTAGCTTTAGTTCACTGAAATCGACTTCTGAACTCTGAATATGCGCGGTCAAATTGGACGAGACATCAACACGAGCCGTTCTGTCGCTCCAATACCAAAACTAATCTCTTTTTGCATCAATGTTTTTTTTTTAATCCTGGGGTTTAGTTCATTTAGTTGCGAGTCATTTTGCCTACCTATATCGTGTGGATAGGATAGGTACATTCATAAAACTTTTTTCATTTCGGTAAAGACAGGTAACCTACCTTTACTTTAGGTAGATAGGTAGGTATCTAATATAAAGAGTACATAAGATGAGTACATCAGAGTGTACATAACAGGAATATATAAGAAGAATACATAAGAGAGTTTATTAGAAAGTACATAAGGGGAGAATATAAGAGAATTCATAAGAGAGTAAATAAGTGGAGTACATAAGAGGAGTACATAATAGAGTACACAAGAGAGTTCATAATAGAGTACCTACATAAGAGAGTTCATAAGAGAGTAGGTACATAAGAGGGTAATTTTTTTCAAACATAGCTAAAAGAATAAAAATGTGCGAGAATTAGAACACAAGAGGAGTACATAAGAGGAGTACATTAATGAGCACATAATAGGAGTACATAAGAGAGAGAGAGTAATAAGATATAAGAAAGTACTCTCTTATGTACTCCATAAGAGAGTACTACGGAAACTACGGAACCTTACACGCTCTTGGCCGGTTTTTTTTCGTATGGGTTTAAATTGCAGTTAGAGGGCGCCGTAGAAATTTCGGCCAGGGCGCTGGTAGAGTTAAAACCGGCACTGGTAATAGGGCTAGCATTCGTGGGTACCTACTCTTATAATATAATTTTAGGTCGGATTTATGAATGCGATACCTATATGACCCATTCGAAATCACAAAGAGTTAAGTGAAGTCTTAATCCTAACTTCAAACACGTCGTTATTTATGTACTTACTTTGGGAAGGGTAGGAAAGCAGAAGTGGGTAAGTGCCTCCCACAGTAAATTGAAAATTAAATTAAATACGGTATCGTTTTTTGTTGGTCATGCCGAGTTGTCGAGACGTCGACGCTCCTTTTCAGTTGCTATAAAGAAATAAAAACATTCCGGCGTTTTATCAGCTACAGCAGTAGGAATGACCGACTAATTGGATCATCATCTTTTATCAACAATTAGGTTTGTACCTACTTACTTACTAACTAGATAATAATAAATCTTAAATCGAAAATTAAAAACGTACACTGCGTAGCTAATAATCAGTAAATACGATAACTATCTAGGTCCTCAAAATGTATGTCTACTCAACCATTCAAATTAGGTAAACACATAAATAGGTGAACAAACATTAGGTACTGTTGTCTGCATCCTTAAGTACTTCATTTATTTTAATTTGGCGTGTTTTCAGGTACAATTCCTAGGACAGCGTGCTGAGTAAGGAATGTGAGGTTTGGAATTAAGCCCATCCGACGATTTCAGATGAATCAGCCTAAGTATATAAATAACTGTCTGTTGGACTCGGAAGTGTACTGTTAGCCCAGTAAAGTTGAAAGGCGCCTAAATGCTTGACTGAGGTATTTTTAGGGTTGCGTACGTACGTACCTACCTACCTCAAAAATAAAAAAAAACTAGACCCTTGTAGGATCAATTTGGTTTATAAGTAGAAGCATTACCCATTCTGGCAATTATTTCGATTTTTGCCTAGTATAATGGGAAGGTAATTTTCCTGTAGGCGTTTAGTATGTAGCCCTGGGTGGGTGAGTCTTACTTGTCCTGTTTTTACACCTACGTATTAACTTTGTTTTCTTACCCTTTCCTTAGATCAGAAACCGGTAATGTTTAATTAAAACTTATTTATTTAATCAAGTGAGTACAGGAACTCGGTTAACCTATATTTAGATAGTTGACCCGTAAGTAATTGCGGTGGCCGCTTGACATTCGATGTAGTCGCCTGGCGTGAAAGGTTCGCATCATGAATTTCATGTCCAACACGTTCATAACGTCGTATTCTTGGCTCTTCACATATTATTGACGTGTCAATGATTTTATAATTACTTATATATACTTATTCTTCAATTTGAATTGAGTTGCATCTTTCTACATACTCGATTTACATTACGGTAAATTTTGTTTCAGCCAATTCGCCTTGTTTTCCGTTTTCTGAAAACTCACTAATCTGAAGATAGACTAGCCAGTCTACCTGTTACAGATGGCCATCGATCATCAGTTTCAAACCAGTTATTATAAGGGTGCGATGAACTGCAACGGAAGCACTTATGAGTGGGTGTTTTATGCTAGAGATATTGGTTTGTGGCCGTGTGCTTTACGCCTACGTTGGCGATGCACCCCGATGAGCGCTCGGTGAACCGAGTCACCCGTCCCCGTCACCTATCCAGTCCTAACCTATATGATAGTTAAGAATAGGCTGAATAGACACCTCCCCTTTGAGCTGGTCGTTACAAGCAATCTAGAATAATTAACAGTCCCTGTCATATACGTAGACTACATGAAATTTGACTGGACCAGATAATACCATGATACCATGATAATCAGGAACTCACCGAGTTTAAAGAACAAGGTCTTTAAGATAAGATCTTTCCGGAAAGGTTTAAATCTAAAAGTTAAAAAGTAATCAATCATAATTTGACGAGAACTATGAAAATGAGGCGTTAAATAAAAGATGAAAATCTTATAATAAAGTTTAATACTTCTTAAAAAAACGTTAGCATTTGCTCTCTTTCGCGTCCATCAAAATGTTTCTGGACTGTAAAGTGGCGATGGCAAGAGTTCGGTCGTGTTTTTCTTCGCTCAACTGAAGTTGTAGGTTCTTGACCTCCATTTTCAATGTCTTGACTTCATTCTGCAGCCGCATGACGATCGTCCACAGGCTGGGCGAGGCGTGGCTCGACGTGGTATGTATCGGCAGCGACGGAGACCGCACCAGCGCTTCTATAGACGGGTTCTCGTCGTCGCATTCTGAAAATACAATAATGTCTATGGAAGTATAAAAATTCTCTTACTGCTAGCTTTCGATGGATATTTTATCTGATACCCACCTTGTAGAACACTTGTTCAAATTATAAAAGTATTACGAGCACAATAATTATCGCATCTTATATTTTTGCTAGTTGTAGATAATTTTTATTTGCGAGAAAGTGTCATTATCAGATATCATGTTAGTGCAGCTATTACTGGTATTGGAAATCAATAAAACATTAACGAATAGTTCGTGTAGCAGCATTTCATTCGTGTAGCAATATTATTGAGGGCTCATTAAATTGTAGAATTTATTTCGAGATGTTAATAATAACTACAACAGTTCCATAGAAAAATAAATATAATATTGTACCACACAATTTCGTTAACATATAAAGACTATTAGAATTGTAATATATAATAGGATAAATGAATTTTCCAATAACTTATACCTCATCCATGTACAAATTAAACTAGTGCATTCGTATTTAAAAGTGGAATCAATATATTCATTTAATAAGAAACATTTTAAAAAGACGAGGAACAAGTTGTACAATATGATCCTTACGATTACACAGACATTCAGAACGTAATGCAAACTTTTAATAATATCAAAATGTGTGTTATGCGCGAGATATTTATCTCTTAAAATGGGCACAAAAGCAGTGAAAACACACAATATTATATTAACATACATAATGATATTCCACTTTGATGGAACTAAATATGTTATACATAGTTCTTTTGTTTTAATAACAAAGAGATGACTAACAACACAACACGTATTTAAACAGAAATTAATGGATTATATCCGACTATAAAGGCATTCGTTTGTTAGACATAGTATAATTGTTTAATACATAACATAGGTACACAAAAAATACACACTATAATATTGTTAATATACTACATACATTGAAAATATGTAATTATCATTCATATAATATAAAGTTAATATGTACCTATCAAAGATAAATTTTTAAATCGGCAAAAGCAGTTTAACACTTAGAAAATGTACATCTTTTCAAATTACCTAAATGTATAATATCAATTCTATCGAAACACATCGCCACAATAAATAAATGTGAAAAAAAAATTGCACGCACCAGTACATAAATGGATATGCAATATTTTAATTTTATCGATAATGTGCTAATTACGTACTAAATAAAGCCAAATGGCTGTTCAAACACTCTTGAAACGAGTGTAGTTCAGTGTCAGATCAGAGCAGAGTAAGCTAGGCACAGGCTTTGTAGGTACATTAAGCGCGACCAACAATAAATCGATATCTCCGTGTCAATGATCTCACCTAGTGAAAGCAAACCAATGTCAAAGCTTTGCAACCACACGTTACCGTTGTTACGAAAACTTATCACGATTTTACTGCGTAATACTTCAAAAAATCTTTTATTTAAGTTGCTTTGAAAATTGTCTTTATTTTTTTTATGCAGCGTTGGAAGAATGCAAAATGTAATTATAACGAAGTGAGTAAAAACTCGCACAGGCGGAATATCTGCAGATATTCGAAGATTTTTAAATTTAAATATTTAATTAAAATTAAAGAGTAATCAGTGCAAGAGCCGATGTGTGCGAGCAGCATAAGGCGGATTTCCAGTTTCCACTTCAATTAATCAGTGCCAGCATATGCTTGACAAGCTTCACTATTTTTAGCTCTTTTCCCTAATGGGCTGTGGGAATAGCGCTCCGCTGAATCAGTTCTTATAATATACTTGCCGGTGACGCAAATATCTAGTACCTACACGTAATGTCATCTGTTTTAAGATAAACATCTCGATCCAACTACTATTTAATAATACAATATAAATAATTTTCTTGAGATTAAATCTTTCGAGACAAGAAAAAGGTGACAAAGAAAGCGTTGTACATAGAAGATAAGTGCTACAATGAAGCAAGGGTAAGCGCGGGCTGTATTGCAGTTGGCACTGGTGCTAACGTTCGTATGTAAATGTAGCGAGCAGTGCATTGCGCTATCCTGTTCAATATTAAATGAATGGCACGCGGCGGGCACTGCTGCCCGCTGTGATTACCCGCCGCCGCCGCACAACCTAATAACTTGCTCCACTTGTCTCTATTAGCCATCTCCCTACGAGCATACACCTTCTGCTCGTGCTTTATAGTCTTTTATCAAGGTGTTCATTAATTAACAAAGCTTCAAACGTTAGAGTGAGTCTTGTGTAATGTTTAAACTTAATGGTTGCATATTTTTTATTCAATTACTTAGCTGGGTATATAGTAACTATAATCACATATACCTATTGATACTTTGTGATATAGATAGTATGAAACCAGTGCCAGTTTCGTAGTTATAAATATTGAGAAGCAAATTCAATTATTCACCTTGAATAAGACAATACATAAAAAATCTTTATAATCAAAATCTAGTATATATTTAACAAATTAACGACATTTTAGTGACTTCTAGGAGTCGTCTGCGTAAAAAGCACCATTTGGCATTTAATGGATTTCAATCATAAAGTCAAACTTCCAAGAAAAATAACGTGTCCTTGGCATCATTCCATTATTGATTCACAAATTCGTGAATATAGTCTATAACATACATACATACACATTTAATATATTAATTACTTTACTTTCCTTACAATAATCTACCAGTTGCGGTAAGCATAACCATGCAAATTATGCTATAATTTAATGCACCACAAAAATATATTTATAAAATATACAAGCAATATTTAAAATACTCTGTCTAATTACTAAATAATACTGCACACATGCATTTGTATATGAAAAATCTATGTAAACATAGATAACACGCTTATCGTCGGTTATACTAAGACTACATCAATGGCACTAGTACGAAGTTGTAACCAAAGCGAATATTCTGAGTCAGGCATTCGCCTCGCTTGCAACTCACTTGCAATACATTACATTTAGTTATAATGATCAGCTACAATGAAATGAGGATGCAATTATTCAAATAAAAACAAACATTTACAATATTAGTCAATGGGATCAGCTTTGGTTAAATGTAAAATTTGAAAATGAAACAGATTCAAAGGTCACACCTGTCATCGGAATACATGACGTGGTTAAAGACATGGGGGTAATCCGAGCGAACAGCGAAACGAGTGATATGTAGGAACAACAATTGAGCATATAACTAGGTTTTCTACTTATGTCAATCGAAATGATGTGATTTGGTAAGTTGTTTGACGAAGGTGCCGCAACACCAGGTGGAGGAGCGCGCGGAGCGAGCGGGCGCGGGGGCGGCGGGCGCGGGCGGCGCGGGCCGCGCCAGCCGCAGCGGCACCAGGCTGGGGTGCGAGCCGCTGCGGCGCTCGCGCCCGCACATCAACTTCTGTCGCCGCTCTTCCGAACACTCCCACAAGTTGGGGTTAGAGCGGTTCATGTCGAATTTCCTGTCTGACAACAGCCTCCTCGTGTCCGGCCCGCGATACAAGTACGCGTCCGCCGCAGAAGAACTTTTGTTACGTTTTACTTTGGTCGTTTTAGTACAGCCGGAGTAGTCGGGCGTGTTACTTCGCTGGACGGTCGGAAGTTTAGTGTAGTTATAGTGAGGGATGTTAGTAGCGGGTGCGTGATATTGTACTTTACCGAGCGATAAGTGGCCGCAGTCCACTGCAGGTGCGATATAAAGGCAGCCGCATGTAACAAAATAGAAAGATTCAGCTACCTGATCAAGAGATTCGGGCTTCGTTCACGGTGTCCGTATTAAAAAAGATGTTCCGGCCTTAGTAATTTTTAACACATCAAGCGCAGATTGAAGAGATTCTTGCGATTTGTTAGTGACAAGATATACTTTGGTGATGCTAGTAAATATGCTAAACAATAACTATTAAAGATCGAATAATCGAGTCTTTATTTATTGATACGTATACAAAATAAATAGTAACCTCTACAACGACTAGCTACTTTGTACTCATACGAACTAAATATACAATAAATAAAAGTTCTATAATTGATACCGTATCTTGAAGTTTGAGAATAAATAATACTAACGCTATCAGATCTACAAGAACTAATACAGTGTACAAGGGATTATCAAAGCATGCTGCACATGCACTTACGAGTTGTGTGCCTAAATAAATACCGATAATATGAGAGAGATACTGAGTATTGTAATAAATTAATATACTGATACACGGAGAGCTTAATTAATATATAGTATCGTCATTACACCAACAACAGCAAACTTGAACAACTATTATTTTCAAGCGCTACTTTTATGACTAGCGGAAAATTTGGTTTCATGTCTAGATACAGATCTTTCATTCTAAGAGCCAACTGATAATACGGTTTCTTGACTTCGCATGTCTCCTCCTTGTCGACTCGAATATCTCCAGCGGAATATTGGGTACTGCATAATAAATACGCTGTGTTAGTGATACCTTCTACCTGCTATGTGGATCATTTCATTACTACAACCAATTACATATACTTTAGCAAAGACAGTTGATATGCATTTATCTGATACTTAGCGAAATCGGTCTACTTTTATTTCAGCATAATTATATTTTATTAGCACGAAGAAATTAATTTTACTGCACAAAGATTCTATATTATTTCCGCCGGAGCAGGTAGGATCTAGTTTAATATTATATCTAGTTTCATTCTACAGTTTTAAGAAGGCGTGTATGTTATTTGTATTTTGTACTGTGGAAAAAATTGTGGTACTCACCTGAACTTACAGCGTTCCTACAGCGCGCCGAGGTGCAGTAAGCTTCTATAACCTTTAATATAAGGGCGTCCTCTTCATAAGAATTGGACTTCCGTTGATGCGGCGCATAAGGGTGCGTCGGTCCAATGTTTTCGTCAGAACCGACCGTGAATGATTGCGGCCGGAGAGGCGGCGCCGGCCGTAAACATGTTATGCTCCACCCTACGTCAGTAATAACCAAATATTGCAGTAAGTATCCAGTCAAATCTTATTTTTGGCAAACAAACACAACATGCTAAAAGACTAAAAAAACCAGCATCTGACATTAAAAATGCTTCAAATATGTGAACCATTAATAGGAATAGTTTAACGTAACGTAATAGCGCAGAATAGAATTCACAGCATCATTTTAAGACATCAATATTTATTATAGGTGATATCATCCATGAGTTAATGGCGCGAAACTCATCATTAGTAATTTCTGCAAATAAATGAAACACAATGTGCTAAGTAAATAAGAATATGTTCACCTTTATTGCTGTAGTTCGATCCAGCCGTATCGATGAAATCAACAGATGAAAACTTTTTGCCGATAGGAGTTTTGTTTGGCTTGGCGGGTGATTGGTCGAGAGAGTCGCATGAATTTAATAGCCAGCGCGCAGACTGATTCTTTTGTTTATTTTTCTGCGTTTGTTGCGTATGTTGTGTGTAGCTTTGATGATTGTTGAATGAATGTGATCTTTTGTGGTTTGTTAGACCAGACGATAAATCAGAGTTATTGCTGTCGCTCATGGCCATCTGTTGAAAAACAAAACTTGTTATTAAACTAGAATTTTGTATGGAGACAACTCGTAACAGGTGGTTATTAACCGTTCTGTAAAGTTAGCAAATAGATACAATTGTGCAAGTTGTTTAATGGAAATTTTCAGTTTCTGCAGCATTTGTTCAAACATGTTTATCTCAAAAGCAAGGGTATATAGCGGACACTCGCCAACTGACTCGTCATCTCAACATTTGATACAAAGATAATTCTGGCATTTTATCACAATACATTTCTTCTATATGCTTACTTATCTCTCTTTAGCGAGTATACCTCAAGTCCCAGTTCAAATGGGTTTCAATAATATAAGGTAACCACTAACCAAACACTTTGCTGTTCAATGTATAAAGAAGTCCAAATATTGGTGTGAGGAACAGGTCATTAAGCCTTACCATGCATTATATTCGTCTTAATAGGTTAGTGAAATTACATGATATCTACTTGCAGTGATTGTTTTGTAGTTAGTATGATGAATAAACACAGGCAAGGATGATCAAGTAAAGCACTGCAACACTGGGGTAACTCTAATGATAGTATTAATCTAATGGTTACAAATCCTCAAGGCAATATTATCTTCAAACCAGTGACACAAATCAGTAGCTTTTTACAAAAGAATAATCCTTGCCTGAGTCGGTGACCACGGTAATGGGTAATTTTGCTTTCATCCACCAGTGTGCGTATAAATCTGAACGATACACCACAAACCCGCTTTGGGCTTCAGCTAGACCCTTCTGCACTTTCGACAAGTCCTCACTGCGAGATCTCGTCTTACGCATTTGCGCGTTACTCGTATCAATGCTCTGAGCATTCTCTTTGTTAAACAAGTCACGGTTGCGGGGAGCGTTAGCCCGGGATTGCCTTTGAATATTATTGACTTCAGGAGTTTCACGATAGATACGCATGTGGTAGTGCAGACTAGGCTTTGTTCGTTCTGTTATGTTCAAAGTGCTCCACTGGCAGGGTATCGGCTGGCGCACGTTTTTAGGAATCTCTATGTGTGTGCTGGGTTTCCTGTATACTCTTGGCGGGGGCTCAGGTTTCAACTTGATTTCTGGCACGTAACGTTCAATGTTTCGCCTAATAGAGGTTCTCTTAATCTGCGTAGTAGGTACGGTTGGTACCGCTGTAAACGTTGACGTCACATTCATGCTCGATGAGTCCATGACATCTAGGCTGTTCTCCGAAGTAACACTGGTCACGCAAGATGTCCTAGCAGTAGACCCAAATGGTGAAGTGCATCTGCATTGATCTTCATAGGTCGCCGCCTCTATTTCAGACAAAGTTACTTTCTTTCGATGATCAGCATCAAAACTGCCTTGCGATAAATTAGTCAAAGACCCTTTAGAATTATCAGAACTTTTGTCGTGGATATCTGAATCATTGCCTGTGTTCCCAGAACTTTGAGAGTACTCGTGCATGTTCAACTCCGGCGAGGCTAAGTTACAACTTCCAACAACGCCCGAATCTGAAGATCGCGGACTCGGACACACCGATCTGTTACAACATTCGCATTTCCTATGCATTTTGTGATTTTCTGACTGCGAGCTCATCCTATGCATTCTAGCGTCTTCACTCCTGTGGTAATTCTCAGTTTCCACCATGGACCTGGACATCGACCGTCTTATTCTTTTGTCAGAGTTCAATGAATGCTTACGGAAAGGAACATTGGTGTTGAGATTAACATTGATTATCTTCATGTTTTCTTCTTCGTTTCTAAACATGGGCGGCGGGTCTATTACAATAGATTCTATGGGACTGTAACTCTGTTTCGGTGACGGTGGAGCTAAAAGCTGCAATACATCAGATGTCAATTCTTCATCGGCACGTTCTTGTTCAGGAGTATAGCTTTCCTCTGTTGACTTCCAAAGCTTCGTAACAGTTTCGTTCTTGGCGCTGACATTTGGGAAACTCCGTCTTGTTGTTATGAAATCTGTTTCTTCATTGCCAAGAATATCAATTTGTGTACTTTGATCCATATTAACTAAATCTTCACAGGCCATGTAACTTCTTACTTCAAAGCTGGAATTCTCAGTACTTTCGGAATGTTGGGCAAATGGATACAAATTGTTTATACCTAATGCTGTCTTGTGGTAGTTTTGGCCACTGTCAATGGTCTTTATAGTGTTGTGTGGTCTTTTATTCCCCGTTACTCCTTCAAATAACTCACGTGTGCAATCAGCCCTAGGTATTGCTTGACTTTCATCCAAATGCATATCGGCCGTGTTGTCAAAATATCGTACGTAACCAAAATTACTGCCCCAACTACTACATGATGATACGGTTCGCGGACTTTCCATAGCATTCTGTCTCAGTATTTTAGAGCAACTAACAGCTTCTGCGTCAGTACAGCTAGAACTCGTATACGATTCAGTCCCATCGGTTTCTCTATCACTGTCATCACTATCAGAATATTCAGTATCTGCGCCTATTGTGCCATCATTCTCTATTTTTAGACGAATATGATTTTTGTGTCTTCGTCTGACAGGCAATCCCGTTAACTCGAAAGCTTTCGCCCATGTCCTTTCATGTAGGAGTTTGCGTAACATTTGCCTCGTGATCACTTTTTTCTTAACGAGTCTCGCGAAATATTTAGTCAAGGAATAGTAAGGCGATGCAGAAGGGTAGCTAGGCGGTGGTAACGTCACGTGATAAAGGCTGCGGCGACTAGTGTTGATGCTAGACAACGCCCCTTCAGAAGGAGAGCGGGTCAGCTATACAACCAAAAATAAACCTTAGTCTTGTGTGTAAACAAAATATATTCTAGTAACGAGTGGCTATTAGACGCGTTTGAGAGTACTTGATATTTTTAGCAAAGTGGGGCAAGGTAAGCATATACTTACATGTGGTAGTGATTGCGGTTGTCCCGGCTCATGAGCTGGGCTGCTGGTGTTGGAGTGCTTCTGTAACAGGCTCACCCAGTTGTCAGCTTCAGCTCTTGTTTGACATACAGCCACAATAGTATCTATCATTGGGCCACCTATTTCAAATGCATTCTTTCTGGTATCTGTATCATCTAATTTGGAGACAGTTATGCCTGTCAGTGGAAGACAACCCTGGAAAATTCCATATTATAAGTACCCAAACACACCATTAAAAAATAACATGGAATATTTTATTATGAACTTACTTCATAAACAAACGCAGACACCCTCTTGCTTACAGACAATAGTAGAAGCGCAGAAGGGAAGAGAACGAGATAGCGATCTTGATGCGAAGGGCCAACAGCAACACTGCCCATGTGTAATACATCACCAAGAGAGGCCAGCTCGCCGCCAGGCCAGCCTCGCACTTCACCAGTCACTACTTGGAGCTCCAACTCTTTCTGGCGACGTAATGCTGCGCAACCACTCTGAAAGTGGACATTTATGTGACGTTACATATAAGATTGCTTATATTGGAACCTGGAATTTATCAAGATGTGGATAAACATTTTTCAATTAAGGTAAATGTATTTGTTTTACTAGTCACAAATGTTAGGTTGGTCATAAATTATATACAAATTATGAACTGGTAGTAACTAAATGTACTTACAGCTATATCTTTGTAAACAACTGATGCTCGGTGGGTATCACCTCTGTCTGGATGGGCCTCATGGACATGCCTAGCCAACTCCTGTAGCATTGCTGGGTACTTGCCCAACCTTCGGAACGGCTTGGATAAGCCAGCTGTCAACACTAGCACCCCAGGACAAACAGCCCCAGCTTCTTCCATCCATGTATTCAGTTCCTCTCTAAGCAAAATAAATACAGTTCCAACATTAGAAGAGCACACTAACAGTATTGATGAATGAAAATTTTCTAAATCAATATTGCCATGCTTTGAATAATATATAATTTATCAATCAAACAGATGTCAGATAACTTGGCAAAATAAATATGCAAAATATAGTACACTGAAAATCATTCTTACTTATACTTATCAAGAATGCAGACAGCTTTGGGATGGCCAGCACAGTAAGTTTGATGAACAGTCTTAATTTTAGGAGCCCATTGTAAAAAGAGGCCTCCCACTCGCTGGTCTGGCCCAGTCTTTGTTGCACATTCATCTAGCAGGCCCAGGAACTGCTCATGTACTTGTAGGACTTCATTGATATTGCCTGTCAATTGTTTGAACTCATCCCTGGTCAGCCTAGAAGTATTAATTATTAATTTAATTGGTTTAGCATAGTGACCTATCACCGCAATAACGTTGTACTACATAATATGATAGTTAATGAAAAAAATTCAAAAGAAAAATAAGTAATATCTACACTTACATGTCACTTTTCTCCAAAGGTTGTAAAAAATTACTGACAAGGCCCTGCATTTCAGCCACATGAGCCTTTTCTGAGTCTATTATATCTTTGAGAACTACATTTCTGAATGCCTGTATTTCTGACGCTGCCCGAATCGGAGATGTCGTCACACTTCCTGATGGATCTGTGTTTACATGTTAACATTTTAGGAGATTTATCAGATATCAACTCAAATATAATGACATGTGATTCAAGTGTAAACTTGTAGAGTAACATAGATAGCATACCTTTATGTTCCGTTACATAGTTGCTTGGAAACCAGCCCGTCGTTTCACCCAAAGTACCCTCCCACCATCCACCTTCTTCTTTTTGGGTAACAGTAATAATATCGCCCTTTTTGAAACATAGCTCGTCATTGTTTTTACCCTTAAAAGAATATATTGCTTTCACCAAGCAATTTTCCGTTGACATTTTACTTATTTTCTGGCACCATGATATAAATTCTAGAAAAATAACTCCAAATCAGAATTGTTGATGCTGAAAGATGACTCGTGCGCACTATTAATAAAACTAGAGACGCGAAAACTACCAAGATTACCAAATACGACTACAAATACACTAAATGAGTAAACATTTAAATAGGATAAGCTATTTGTTTCAGATTGAAATATTCTTCGGACAGCTCATAGAAATAACAGGAAGTGTTGGTGTCAAAGCAAAGAGTTACATTACACAGTGAATTGTTAGATTAATTGACTAATTAACTGGCACAATACTCCAACACACTTTAATTATGCAATAACAATACAAATTAGCATTCTTTTACTGATTTAATAACGTACAAAAATGAAAAATCCTCGATTTTCACGGACTTCCAGTTCCAAAAATAAACAGACCACAGACTAAAACTTTGACAATCAATCGTACGTAGACTATAGACTCGTATGGTATGGAGGTGACAAAAAATAGATGCGTATTATCGAAAAAGAAAGTAATAATTTATTTTGTAGTAATAAATATGTCTTTTGTATCTAATAAGAGGAAGGATAAATAAAAGTTATAAAATATCAGTAATCATGGGGATCCGCTGTCACGCGCTGTGTGGTCGGTGAGGTGGTCGTTTGCGTTGAAGTGGCTGGTATGATATTAGGGCTGCCATCTCGAATTTCGCCAAACCCGGACAAACATTAAAAAAACCCGGACATTTGGCGTAAATCGCATTTTTTCCCCGAACTAGTACGATTTTTTGTAAACAAAATAATACCTAATTTGTAATCCATTTACTATTAACATATACTTAAATTCAATGAGGTGCTTCCTTACATGAAAAGTGTCCGGGTTTTCCCCGGACACATCTTGATACCCCGCCCGGACGGCCCCCGGACGGCCTCCAAACGAGGACAAATCCGGGGAAACCCGGACGAATGGCAGCCCTATATGATATACATGGCCGCTATCGATTTCTCAGCAACCAACGAAGCTCGGTGGATCTTGCAGTTCATTCTATGCTGTCTAATCTTCCGCCATTTACCAAGGTGAGATAAAAAATTGAAACTGTTTTGTCAGTTTCAATTTTTTATCTTTATTTAAGATAGATTTCATCTTCGTTCATGTTTTAATTTTCGATACCAATACTAGCTTCATTTTTTTGTACTTATGTACTCTAATATCTCCGAAACTACAGCTGAACCGAATTGAAAAGTTCTTTCACTGTCTGGAAGCTGCTCTACCCCCTGGGCAATATAGGCTATTTCTATCTGAGCATAGAAAGTAGTTTCCATGGGATGCAAGAATAGGATGAAGCTGGCTAGACATTTCCAAATCATCATCCTCTAAGCCTTTTTCCCAACTATGTTGGGGTGGGCTTCCATAATATAAAAATGAATCGCAAAATGTGTTGGTAAGCGCATAACTCAACAACGCCTGGACCAATTTGGCTAATTCCTTTTTTGTTGAGTTTGTTATTGTCAGGAGAAGGTTCTTATGAAAAAAAAATAGGGTAAAGTAGAGAAGTCAGTTGACGGGAGCGAAGCCGCGGGCAAAAGCTAGTAACATAATATATTCCATAGCATTCCCAAATAAAAATCAATATTTAGTACAAATTTTAATAAAAGAAAAATTACATAAAAAATATAGGTAATACCTATCACTTAGGTGTAATTATTAGATATATTATTTACATTATTATCTTATGTATGTAAGAATGTTATTTTAATTATTACTGAGATTGTTACTATTGTTTCTTTATTATTACAAAAATTCATCACACCAATCTTTCAAACACTGATAACAGTCTGCTGATTGTTTGGAATTGGCATTACATGTATCTTTTAGCCACTCTTGGAATAATTCCTTGTCTTTCTTCAACACCAGAAACTGTCCCAAAACCGTGTAAGCCTGAAAAAAATAAACATTATTAAAATCAATGAATTTCCTGTAACTAAATATTTAAGTTTGTGTATTTCTTCAAAATATTTCTAAATTTAAATAAACTACATAGTTTGACAATAACTTTTTCATATTCAGTATTTGTAACAAACATAAGTTGAACCTACAATATCAATCAATAGCAATTTCAGTGTACTTGTACACTTTCTAAATACACATTACTTATCCTACGTGAGGGTAATAACCTCGAAGGTTCTAAAAACCATCATTTGCCTGTTTAATTAATCTCTTGGAATCAGGAAAGCCACTGCACGTTTGGAGGAAGCTAAACTTCAACAAACACTAGTGGAACTTAAGAAATATAAGGATTTGTGTGGGGTTCTACAGAGGGAACAGGATGACAATGAGAAGGAAGTACTTAATATTTTAAACAATAATAGTAAATTAAAGAGTGAGATGGCAGAACTGCACTGTCAATTAGTAAACATCACAGAAGAACGGGATAAGCTCCAACACATTGTTGACCAGTTTGACCGGTGTAGCGATGAGTTTGACACAACTCTCAAACATAACGCTGAACTGAAGTGTAGGTTGAGTGAGGCCCAGGACACTATTATTAGGATGGAGAGTACCAGCCAGAGACTTCAAACAGAGCAAACCAATGCACTGTTTGAGGAACTGGTTGGTACCACTCCGGTGCAGTCTGCTGACTCACTCTTGAAAAATAGTTCTCAAATAGTGACTATTGACCTGACTACTGACAACAGCTTTGCATCAATATCCCAGGTCAAGCAAATTATTGGCAGCAAAAACAAAGTAAAGAAATATGCCAAAATAAATAAATTTATTAAAAGGACTCAAAAGTTAATAAAAAATAACAAAAATAATTTCACCAAAACCTACAAATCATTAAACAGTTGTAAAAAATTGCAATTAAAGTTCAATAATAGTAAAAAAGAATATGAGGTTGATATGCAACGTCTGCAGTCAAGGATTCTCCATTTACAAGAATCATTGATGGCAGTTACATGCAAATATCAAACCTCACAAAGAGAAATGGGTGAGTACATACTGGCAATGAACAGCTTGGTCGATCTGTGTAGTGAGAATGAGAAAATGTTTAATTCATTAACAAACAATCGAACACCAGGTTGTGAACAAGATCTGCCAGGCTGTTCAGTGTTAGATGGTTCTCATCAACCTTCTCATTGTATTAAATTAAATAGTTGTAAAAAAAGTACTTCCTTCGACACACAAAAACCAATAAAATTAATACAAAAGGAAAAAGATAATTGCAAGAAAATAGTAATATATAGCGATGAAATTGGACAAAACATGTGTCACAGATTACATCAACATTTAGGTGACCAGGTAATAAACTATTGTATGCCTGAGGCTACTTATGAACAAATATTAGATAAAATACTAAGCAGTAGTTACTGTCCAACTACTACTCTGGTTGTACTAATTGGGAGAAG
Source organism: Helicoverpa assulta (assembly GCA_963856015.1). Taxonomy (NCBI): domain Eukaryota; kingdom Metazoa; phylum Arthropoda; class Insecta; order Lepidoptera; family Noctuidae; genus Helicoverpa; species Helicoverpa assulta. The sequence goes on from CAWLCW010000008.1 coordinate 7,660,899, forward strand.
AGGAAATGCCACTATTAAAACAGTTATTAAATACTTTGAGTGTTTATCTCAATTAAACGTAGAGAAAATAGTTTTGTATGCTTTTCCCTATGGCAAGGGTTTGTCGCAGACAGAAAACAAATATAGACATAAATGCAATCTTAAAATACAAACTATGACATTGTATAATGAAAAATTCAATTTTATTGACTCTAATGTACTCATTAGTAATAATTATTTTATGACAAAAGATAATTATTATCTTTGTAATTTTTATAAAGAACAAATAGCAAAATCGCTATTTTATTGTATTTATAACAAAGCCAAATGCTTGGCTAACGATACTGCTCCTTTTCAGCAGTCTAGTTTTATTTTTTCACAGAACTTGGAATTAGTTCCAAGTGATTTAAATTCCACCACCAGACAATAGAGCCAATCTCTAGCAATAGTCAATCGATTATTTTGGATTGTGACATAAATACAATTATATCTTCAAATGTACAATTAAATACCGCAAAAAATGTTGTCACTTCTGATCCATCAAACCCTTTGAGTATAAATACTAGAAACAAACACAATCTGAATATATTCCATCAAAATATTCAAGGTTTGATTGGTAAAGAATTGGAATTGGAGTTGTTCATGAACTGTAATAATATAGATATTTTATGTTTAACTGAGCACTGGCTTAAAGAGCATCAGTTCATGTTTAGCTTCAAGAACCATTGTGTAGGCAGCTCGTACAGCAGAGTAAATATAATACGTGGTGGTTCTCTAATAATTCTTCGCAATACTATTAAATTCAAAGAACGGAAGGATATTGTGAACCTTTCTGTTGAGCGAGTAATTGAGATATCATGTGTTGAGCTTGAGCAGTTCATTGTAATGAGTGTATACAGGCCCCCATGTGCAACATATACAATTTTTGAGAAGCATCTGGAAGATGTATTATTCAAAATTTCTAATAATAATAAAACAGTTGTCGTCTGTGGAGACTTTAATATTAATATACTGGAAAATACTGCTATTGTTAATAATTTTATAACTCTATTTAAATCATACAACTTGTACAGTACATTTCTCGAGCCAACTAGAATAACTAGCACTAGTGCTACATGTATAGACAACATTTTCACAAACTTAAAACCTTTAAATAAACAAATTTTAAATGTGTTGGATTCTGATCACTCTGGTCAATTAGTTATTTTTCCTATGAAAACTAACAGAGCTCTGAGAAAAAATGTAAGTTTTATTCCTGTAAACAAACATCGCTTGGAACAATTTAAAAATAACTTGTTTGAAAAACTGCCTGAATTGCCCTATCATGATAATCCTGATCAAGCTTACAGCCTTTTATTCAACTTAATTAATTGTGAATTTAAAAAAGTTTTTACTACTAAGACCATATCTGTTTGTGATCAGGCAACATTTAGTGATTGGGCAACGCCGGGTATTCACAAAAGTAGACAGAAGTTGTTTGAATTATACTATGAAAGATCATTCAATCAAGATGAAACATTTAAACAGTACGTTAAAAACTATTCAAAAATATTTAAACGAGCCTGTACCTCCGCAAAATCAGTACACATAAAACAGAAAATAAAAGCTTCTGGAAATAAAATAAAAACCACCTGGAATATAATTAATTCAGAAATAGGCCGATCCACTGTACGGAATCGAGACTTTCACTTAAAAATAAACAATGTAGACATTAAGTCAGACTCGGAGGTGGCATCTGAGTTTGAAAATTTTTTCACCAATATCCCTATTTTAACAACCAGAACTCTGATGGCATCTTCCAGTTCGGCTCTTACAATATTAAAAAATTGTGTTGCGGAATGTGACAAAGGTTTTGAATTCACGGTTGTCAGCTCTAAGGATATTATTCAAGCGTATAAAGATCTCGATGTAAAAAAGACTGCTGACCTTTGGGGATTGTCAGTTCAGATAATCTCATCGGTAATTGAAATAATTTCACCTTATTTAGCAACTGTGTTCAACTCTTGTGTTGCATCAGGTGTTTTTCCTGACTTGATGAAACTTAGTAAAGTAATTCCATTGTTTAAATCTGGTAGTACAACCGATCCATCAAATTTTCGGCCAATTTCAATTTTACCCACTTTGAGTAAAATTTTTGAGAAGTTAATATTACGTCAATTGTTGAGCCATTTTAATAGAAACAACTTGTTGCACACTAAACAATTCGGATTTACCAAGGGTCGTTCTACTACGGATGCGGGCGTGGAATTGCTTAAAAATATATTCGAGGCCTGGGAGGATTCGCAGGATGCGCTCGGTATTCTCTGCGACTTGTCCAAGGCTTTTGATTGCGTGCAACATGATATACTCATCAGGAAACTTCACCACTATGGTATCAAAAACAAGGCTCTTGACCTTCTGACTTCTTATTTGCATAATAGAATTCAGAGGGTGGATGTCAATGGTAAGAGGTCTTCTGGATCTACGGTCACCATGGGGGTTCCACAGGGTTCAATTCTAGGCCCTTTTTTGTTTCTTATTTATATTAATGACCTCCCTTATCACGTAGGGGATAATCACAAGATTGTGTTGTTTGCCGATGATACTTCACTTGTTTTTAAAATCAAGCGCCAACTCGACAATTTTGACGAAGTTAACAATGCACTCTCAAAGGTTGTTCATTGGTTTAATGTCAATAATCTTCTTTTAAATGAATCTAAAACGAAGTTAATTAAATTCTCAACGCCTAACGTAAGGCAGTTACACACCAATGTACAACTAAATGGAGTAGAGTTGAAGCCTGTTGAGTCAACGGTATTTCTTGGTTTGACCGTTGATTCCAAACTCCAATGGGGCCCACATATAGTTAAATTGTCAGGAAAGCTTAGTTCAGCCGCCTATGCTATTAAAAAGATCCGACTTATCACCGATGTGGACACAGCCAGAATAGTTTATTTTAGTTACTTTCATAGTTCAATGACGTATGGGATTCTCCTTTGGGGAAACTGTGCGGATGTTGAAACTATATTTATTTTACAGAAAAGAGCTGTTCGAGCCATTTACAATCTGGGTCCAAAAGTTTCTCTCAGAGAGAAATTCAAAGAAATAAACATTCTGACTGTTGCCTCTCAATATATTTTTGAAAATTTAATGTACGTTCGTAAAAACATTTCTAACTTTGTTCAAATGTCTGATGTTCATAGCATAAATACTAGGAATAAACATAATCTTGCTGTACATGCTACTCGCCTCCACAGAGTAAGCAACTCGTTCATGGGTCAATGTATACGCTTTTACAATAAACTTCCCAAAGCGGTTCGTGACTTACCTATCAGGAAATTTAAAAATCATATAAAATCCAAACTTTTGAAAAAAGGATATTACAAAATATCTGATTATTTAAATGATAAAGAAGCTTGGGAATGAGCTGCTCGCTTAGTGAGTGATATCTTTTTAAATGCCTGTGTATTGTTACTTTTGACATTTAAATATTATTATCATCAGATAACATTTTACTAATGACATTCTTTTGATTGACATTTATATGTTATAATTGTATTTTTTTAAAATTTATTATTATTATTGTGAATGTGAGTATCGTGTATGCGAGCAACATTATATATTCTTATAACATAAATACTGTCTGGCGGGTTTGAGTATTTTTGATTGGCCTACGCCAGTGGTTCTTAACCGGTGGTCCGCGGACCACTGGTGGTCCCTGGAGGCATTCCAAGTGGTCCGCGAAGCTTTGCTTCGCGACGTTGCTATCCATCTTACGTATATATTCATCTTACTTGTCCAACAGAAAAAAAATGTATGTTTGGGCTACATTTTACGTAATTTTGGTTCTGAGTCTTAAAAAATAATTAAAATTTCTCGCTCGCTTCGCTCGCGTATTCAGAAACTATATGACCTTGATTTTGCATTTGTCAACAAACAAAAAGTTAAGTACGTTTGGGCTACATTTTACGTCCGTACGAGTAAGTACGAGTCCGAAAAAAATTTCGCGCTCGCTTCGCTCGCGCATTTGTAACTACATAGGCAAGTGTATGTCTTTCTTTGCATTTACTAACCTGCAAAAGAATAGAGTAATTGCGTTTTGCAAACGCTAAAGTGAGTGAAAGATTTAGTCGGAGCTAAAACTCAGTTTTTTTACCTAGTGGTACCCCCTTGTCAAAGCTATAAATACGTCCGTGGATTTTCAACGCTTCTGATTGTTAAAAACAAGCATAGAAATCTGTTGGATGCCACTGCCGACATGCGTTTAGCTTTGAGTAGTGCTGAACCAAGAATTCAGAAGTTAGTAAAGAGAATGCAGTCACGAAAATCTCATTAAATTAAAATCTGTAGCTTTTAGTTTTTTTGCTAAATAATAAAGAAATGAGTGCTAATTATAAAATGTGCTTTTATTCTTTATCAAAGAACCCTCAATTTAGGCACACCGATGGGGTGGTCCCCGGCAAGACAAACTTTTGGTAAAATGGTCCCTCATGACTAAAAGGTTAAGAACCACTGGCCTACGCAAATGTTCTGCAGATCTGGTATCGTCGTGTGACAGGTCGTTGAGCTCCCTAAGATATGGTTGAGCTACACGACGACTGATGCATGCGTGCCGTCTGTTGGGACTGGTCAGCTCCAGCCTGATGTGGCTCTTTCCTCAAAAGGCCATTCCAGACCGCGTACATGGTGACACTCACACATAATTATTTCATTTATAACATGTTTGGACTTTAAAAGAGACTATGACCCTTGAGTTTGTTTCGGCGTTTCTTCTCAGGGATCAGTCAGTTAGGAAATGCCGGCCTCAGCGTTCTTAAAATGACGTGTAAAAGTGATGTAATGTCCAACTTGCAAAATAAACAATTTCATTTCATTTCAATTTCATTTCATTTGGGGTCTTACTATAAAAATATCACCATCATGTTTACATAACTGCCATACTGAATATTATATTATTAGGTATTACTTTACAGTCAATTACTATCTATCAACTTAATTTATAGGACAGGAAACATGTTATCTGTCTAGAAATATAATCTAAAAACTTGAAGTAGGATGTTTTCAATGACATTGTTGTCATCATACTCTTTGTACAGCAACCGTTAAAATGTATACTTAATTAATTTTAAAATTTGTTAGTCACTGGATACGAAACAAGTTAGAAAATAGACGCGAAGATCTTCACTATTGGATTAATGAATCATTGTTTGTAGGGACTGGTAAAGATAGCTTCGACTAAACAAATGGATCACATATAATGTGTATAAAATCAACACCAACCTTATCAAATCCAGCAACTTCCAATCTTTTACCCAATACTTCACCGACGCCTGCTAATTCGGTTACTGGCTTTTCACCCATGGGCTCAGCCACGAAGTTTCTGTGTTTTTGTGATGTACTAGACATTGTGTTTGCAGCTCGCTACTCCTTTCCGAAATAGTATAAAAAGATCGTAATAAATACAATCAGTATTCACTTTAATTTATTGAAAAGTTATATGAAAAATGAAATTAACATTTACGAGCCAAGAAGCGTGCAAAGCAAACAACCACAGATAAATATATGTAGCTTAGCTTGCAAACAACCACAGATAGATAAACATTAATTGTCTATACATTCCACAATAAATAAAGCTGCGAAAATAGATGTAAAGGTCCCCACAGATTAACAGTTCGTCTGCAGCTTCTGGGTCATATTGGGTGCAAAATATAAATCGGAAGGTGCACGACTGATATAAAATGCCGTTCAACAGGCCTGCTTAATTGGCCTCACAGTCAGGTTGAACTGTCTGGCGAACATTATCTACGCTGACCGAAATCGTCAAGAAGTGTATCAGGCAATGTATTAAATCTTGTTGGCAGGCTGAAATCTTAAACGGAGCTAATTTTCCGTCGAATTGTCAATCTGTGGGATCCTTAAGATTCAAATAGGTTTTAGCATTAAACAAAAATAAAATGTGCTTATAGCAATATGCTAGGCAGCCCTAAAATAACATAACGCAATTTTACAAGAAAAATATTGTGCAATTTAAATCTTGTTTGTTAACACTAAACGTCAACTAATTTGCTCAACATACTCATTGCTCAATGAAATACTAGTTCTACGGTTACGAGCATTCCAGTTTATGAGGTTCTTGAGTATTCCATACATCTTTAGGAATGACAACTATCTACCCATCGAGATAGGAATTATATGGAGGCGCCCCGTGTTGTTATAGACGTATCTATAGGGATATAAATATGGGCGAAATATGAAACAAACTATGCAACATAGTTCTGTCTCACTCTTTCTAAGCAGATAAGTGTATTTGAAAACAGGGACAACAATATTTTAGTGGTTGCGTAAAGTGGTAACATTTACTTTCGATATCCTCCTGTTTGTAGGTGCGTGCCATGTCCGTCATCTTAAGCGCCAGATTTCAGGTAGTTGTGCTGTCAAATCGGTGTTCTCAGTGATTTATTATTGCGTTTTTATAGAAAAAACCACTTGAGTTTACCTTTAAGACTTTATTATTTCAATAGTGAAATAGTCAACGAATATGCCTATGTGTTGTATCGTGAAGTGTGGTGCTAGGAAGCACCAAAATCAAGCTGGATTGTCTTTACACAGGTTAGGAACCTATTTTTGCTAGAAACTGCATAAAATAATTCACATTGGATAAAAAATATGTTACGGGAACATGAATTGATTCTTCTCTCTCTTCTTCATAAGACCGAATCTTTGGCACCCTGCAACTAGTCTAACGTTTTGAAAGAACTTTCATAGGGCTATTTGAAATAATAAATAATTACTTTGACTTTGTGATTTTTTTTTAAAGAGGTATGGCCCTACTGAAATGACTCCCCCCATTTGGTTGATTTTATGTTATTGGTATCAGTGAAGTTAATGTGATAGTTAGTTCTATGAGGAACAAATTAATTATACTCGGTTATTTTTATGCACCCAGTAAGACTCATACGTACTCCTGACTAGAATACAATATTGATACTTGTCGAATCCGGTAGCGGTACAACCCTAGCAATGGCAGCCATTTTAAGCGCCAAGCACTGCAGATTGTAGGTATGCACGTTTTTTTTCGTAGGTATTTCCAGTCCATATAGTTATAAGTCAATGTATCTACCTGACACAACGACAAATTGACAATGACAACAACGAACGAATGGACAAATTAAAATAAAATTGTCAATAATGAAAATGTCTGTAATAATTAAACAATAATAACAATCAGCTTTCTTGCTTGTGATAAAATATAATAAAACCAAAGAACCTGTATTTTTCACGAAAAGATAAATATGCAGACTGTGCAACTAATATTTTTTCTCATAAGACCATTATTGATTTATTGAAGAAATTCTGAAAATAATCGAGAATGTTGAATTTATGAATTTCAGTTACAATATGATTGCAGGGATATATATTTAGGACATTCTAGATATGTGATCCCGTTTCGATGATAAGACTTCTGCTTGCTTAGCATGGAAGCCTCAATTGAGGAGAGTTTATATCGTGCAGTGGTTGCGGAAGATCAGGAAGCGGTTATAAAGGCGCTCTCCAAAGGTTCAGTTATTTATAATTTGTCAGCTTATATATTCACACACTCGGAAATTATGTAGCTTTCTAGTAGGAAACATTTTTGACTTTGTAATTTTAGACCAGTTCTTTTGATCAGAGATTTAATATTTGGATACAAGAAACATATCTTTTATTGCAGGTGCTAATCCAAACAAGACTGCCAGCCAAGGTAAGACCAGTTTAGGAGAGGCTGCAAACAATGGGAACATTGATATTGTCAAACTATTAATAAATGCAAGTGAAGCAAAACGGCACGCTCCTGTATCTTATACTGGTTCCTCTAAGAAGCGCCTTGTCAAGTGCCACAAACGCAAGCTGAGACACAGTGGACAACATGATGAGACTGTGGTAAAATGCAAAAATTTGAATGACAGAACTTTTAAAGATTTTCATTTTGGACAGTATGATGCAGTTGGCGTAGATCAAACCAGCTCAAAAGCAGATGCAAACCAGGGATATTTTGTTTTCATACACAGTGACGGATCTAGTAGTGATGAGAGTAAAATAAGTATGAAATCACCAATTACTTCATCGTCTTTGACACCCTCACCACAAGCTGACCTAGAATGGGATGAGGACATAGGGAATGTGGCTCCAACTACCAGTGAAGATGAGACATGGTCTTCTATGTACAAGTCAGTTGATCCTTTTGTCTTATTTATTTCTTGCTACTGTATTTATCCTGCACAGTAGGGTATTAAGCCCCTATTCTGGGCTTAATGGTTTGGAAATTGATTAAGATAATTTTAATTTATCTAAATTAATTTTATATTTTAGATGGTATGCAGCAATACTAGAGTCTACAGGGGCAGCTATTGCTTCAGCCTCTGTGGTGACCAATGGAATTGATCAACATGATGCATTTATGCAAACTGCCTTACATTATGCTGCAGAGCAGGGTCATGCTGGTGTTGTTAAATTACTTATAGGAGCTGGTAATAATGATGACCATTTCCTTTATTATATGAGTTTGGTCTCTTCATCACACAAATTAATCTTCTAAATAACAATGTATTTATTTACAGGCTGTAAAGTAGATGCTGAGACAGGAGATGGTGTAACAGCCTTACATGTAGCAGTAATTAAGAATTATATTGATATTGTCAAGATACTCTTAAAAGCAGGGAGCAATGTCAACCACAAAACGTATGATAGTATGACACCTCTGCATTTTGCTACATCAAGAGGTTTCTTGGATTTGGTAAGTTTAGTAAATTGATAGTAGCATTTAGAGCCCAATCAGACAAGCGGATTGCTAGTGACCGGGCATCCGCTCTTGCATGCAGCTGCTTGCAAACCACTTGTGTGATAGGTACCTTATTAAACAATACATGATAGTCTAAGGAATTGTCATAGGGTCTTTGTTATATTTTTTTACTTTCAGGTAAAATTTCTAGTCGGTCATGGAGCTAGTTTAGAAGCTAGGGATGCAAATGAGAGGACAGCTTTGTATATAGCAGCTGGTCGCTGTCATGAGGATGTGATCAAATATCTCATAAATGCTGGTGCTAATGTTAATAGTGAAGAAATACATGGTGCGTAAACATTTTCATGGTGCAATTAGACCAAAATATTAATTATACAGGGGCCCGATTCTCCTAAGTTAATAATGTCAAAATCGAATAGAAATCGAATCGCAATATGATCGCAATAGCAGTTTTAACCATATCGGGCATTCTGCTACTAATAAAAGACCAATCGTATTCGATTGACATTTGATTGGTGTGCGATTGGTCTGCTATTTTGGTGATTTTGGTCTATACGGTAGTTTGCTGTACAATAATTTTGCAATCGTAAATCATTTGCAGACAAAATGATTCATTATTGAATGATAGAAAAGGATAAAAACGTTTATTTCAAAGAAAAATAGCGGAATGCCACATACGCTTCAATCGTAATCGAGTCGGGATTGGATCTCAGTCGAATCGAGTCGAACGTCGATCGATCGTCGCTTAAGTAAAATTAGGAGAATCGGGCCCTAGGACACTAAAATTCTATCCAGTAACTACAAAATATAATATAAAGTCAGACTGGAGGTGGGAATGTGGGCTTGTTTTTCATTAAGGACATATTTATGTTTCAGGTTACACACCTTTATGTGAAGCTGTTTGGCAAAAATTTCCTGTGGGTGTAGAACAGTTATTGTTATCTGGTGCTAGAATAACCCATTCACATAGGCTTCTACATAATGCAATAATACAAAGACAGGTATGTTATATCTCTGCTCAAATATGTATAAATAAAAATTACACATTATTCAGTTATTCACAATTACAAAAATTATTCAGTTCCAAAAAGTAGGTCTTTTTGAAACTGAATAATTAGCTCATATTTACTGAAAATACAAATCGACTACTCTAAGAATTTTATTTATTGTTTTCAGGTGGAAATTGTGGAGCTTCTCACAGCTTATGGCGCAGGAATCAATTTATACAACGACAATGGTGATACTCCTTTACTTTTAGCTGCAAGATTGTCACAGCCTGATGTCGCGAAAATTTTGTTACGAAAAGGTGATTACTACTTCTAAATGTTTATTTAGCCCATTCATTGCGGTCCTTTGATTAATTTAATTGGAAATATTCATCTTTTAATTTACTCTTACAGGAGCAAATGTCAATTTGTGCAACAGTATAACAGGTGCTAACGTGTTGCACATTGCAGTTGAGAGTATGGCTAACCCTGATGAGTTTGAGGAATTGTTGCAGTGTGTGATAGATCATAAGATTGATATGAACGCCACAGCACTGACTGGCGACACCGCGCTAAACAGGGCACTCTTGTTGCACAAGTGAGTAGCACTATGTAATTTACTTGACTGCTAGAAATTCAAAATAATCATTGGACTTAATTTGACCAAGTAATAGGAATGTTCATTAATGAATATTTTCTTTATTTCAGAGATCATGCCGCAGTTCTTTTAATTCGCTATGGAGCAGATGTAAACACTTGTGATTTACATTCCTGTGGCTTAGACAATCTGTCCATAGCGAGTAGACGGCGATCGTGTAGCTTATCATCCATGTTACTGAAAGCTGGCCACTACGTGACGGTCCCAGATCAAGGCGCAACTGTTCCTAAGCCAGGAAGCACTGCATATTGGTTATACCATGCCTGCAAACAACCACTAAGTCTCTCTGATCTCTGTAGGATTAAAATTAGGCGTGTAGGTGCCAGCACAGGTGTGACGTTGTTCCGATTCATTTCGTCCCTGCCTCTACCCAAGAGCTTAAAAAGATATCTTATGATGGAAGATGGAAATCTGTACTGATATGTAATGTGATTCAGTTACAAGTCTGGGGCTAATGAAATAAAAATAAACATCTATATGCATTTTTATTTAGTAAAATTACACAGTAGTACAAAGGTGTACTTAGGGTAAAATATAAAATATTTGTTGATTAGAATATCTATAATTAGTGACACAATAGTCCATAAAATCTTCGAAATGAGTTGAACCGTTTTATACACCTAACAGGAAAGAATAATTATAATTTTATGTAAGTATATCTTATTACATTATTTTAAACTGTTATGGGGAAGCAAATAAATAAGTAGTTTTATAGATGTTTACATTTTCTGAGAGCTAAAATGGTTCAAGTTTTAATATTTGGTTGTATACAATCTAATGTTGATTATTTATATTTGTTAAGAAAAGTATTATAGACTTATGTGATTTAATTTATAAACAAAACATGTACCACAAATTTTCCTTTATGAGTACATTTTTATGAAAAAGGTTATGTGAATTGTTTGGAGTAAGAATCTAGTCCTATCCTAATTAATATATGCTTTAGTAATACGTTTAGTAATTAAAATAAATGATATGAATTCAAAAATCAAAATCAAAATCAAAATCAAATTGTTTTTATTTCAAATAGGCCTTTGCAGGCTCTTATGAAACGTCAAATTAATTGCACGGTTCCAAAAAGTTGGTCTCATGGAGAAGAGCCGGCAAGAAACTCCATAGACACTCTTTTAAAAAGTAATATTTTCACAAACATTCTATTACATAACAATAGTAAGCTGATAAAATTATACAATGCAACTGAAAGGTAAACAGTAAATCAATACAATCCAAAGAGAAAAGAAAAAGACGTTTAATTGCCAGGGAAGCCACACATGGAGAGATAAGTTATCGCCATATAATATCTTTATCATCTACGAAGTCTTGAATTTTATAATAAGCTTTTTTAATGAGGGTGGATTTTACAGTGTTCTTAAATTTTATATCCGTGAGATCGGTTACACACTTAGGCAGCTTGTTGTAAAAACGGACGCAGTTCCCTAAAAACGATTTATTCGATTTCGTTAATCTGAATCTCGGAACTACTAGTTTGTGCTTGTTTCTTGTATTAATCGAATGTATATCACTTTTAACAATAAATTGATTTAAGTTTTTGCGTACGAACATTATATTTTCTAGATATACTAATAATACTAATACATAGAATAAAGCAACTTTCTGTTGCTGGTTAAGCCTACTTACACAGGGTGAGTAAATTATAATGTACCTACCTATTCTGTTAATAATACAATGTACATACATAAGAAAATACAAGTGTTTTAATCATTTTCCCAATTAATATTATACCTATACAATTATTCAACTTTGATGCATTAAGTGGGTGTGTGATCAAGTAAGTGCATATATGAGAGTGAAGTTTTTATTTATTTATACATATATAAAAAAACCAGCTTGTTGGTGTTGTAAACACCTATATAAAAAATATATATATTTATGTATTAGAAAGTTTTTTTAAATGCTCAAAACTATGACTAACAACTTACATAAAATAATATAATGGACCATTTTCAACCAAAACTATAAAATTAACAAACTTTTTTTTTTATATTTAATACATAACATGGCGAAAAAACGTAATTAGTGTCTAGATAGAATTTTCAGGTGCTAAACATTAAATCTTCATAATATATTAGTTATTTTTAAAGTGAATACTTCTAATGACAATATTAACACACCTATACATTAAAAACCACAATAATAAATCAAGTAAATTGACAAAATAAATAAATGGGAATGTTAACATAGAACCAATAAACTTTTTTTTTATATATTATAATAACACTGCTAATTATAATGTAAATTATCACACTAATATACATAAGATTACACCATACTTGCAGATTTTATCACGCAAATGATTTTAGGTAACAAAATAAATAGCAACAACTGTAAAAAATCAAGCATAAAAGTAATGTGTATCAAAATGCAGGGCAAAAGTAACTTGTCAATGATAGTTTATCATTAGAAGTAGCTGGTTATTGCCACTCCTTACTGGCAGAATTCTTACTCCTTGGGGTAAGACATGTAGTCAGAGGGGCAATGACCTTTCATGTCCTTCATAGTGTTGAGTTTAGGGTATGTCTCAACAAAAAACTTGACCAAATCAAAGTGTTTATTTTCAACAGCTTTGTGTAGGGCTGTTTGACCATCCGCGTCTTGCACATCAACACAAGCTCCAGAGTGAATCAGAAATTTTATTGTTTCAATTTTACCTAAAAATGCTTTGAATGTTAAATCAGCACTTCATAACAATCAATCAGTACACAAGACCATTAATCAAAGCCTTATCTCGAAATATCATTGTGCATTTACCAAGAGCACTATAAAATTTATGGATAAGCGTGTTTATTCTCTTAACAATAGGTGATAAAAAGTATATTTTAAAATCTTTAGCTTAAATTGCCTTGCCTGGGGTGATGTAGAAATGAAATTGATGTTTGTATTGTCTAGTAATTAAAAATACAGTTAGAAATCTTTTGAGTTACCTGCTGCAGCAGCTTTGAGTAAAGGTGTAGCTAGTCCACTCTTGGTCTTGGCATCAATCAAAGCTCCATTTTGTAACAATATCTTACATATGTTTGTATATCCTTTTCGTGCAGCATAGTGCAGAGGCATATAACCAGCATCATCAGGTGTGTTCACTATATTTTTAGTGTTGCCTGCTTTATTGATCAAAGATATGACTCTTTCTTCATCACCATAAAAGGCTGAAAAATTAATTACATGTTGTATTATTGACACCATAGATATTTTTACACTTATCCAACACACCCATTCAAAAGTGAAATGTGTAGCAATCTTATCAGAACACTTAAAATGATTATGTTATTGGTTGTATGTTACATCTGATAAAGTAGCTATTTTCATAACTCAATATTTTTAACTAATTACCTGCATACCACAAGCCCCTCTCCCAGTGCATTTCAGATAATGTTTGGGTGACAGATGCATTAGCATGAGTGCAGTTTGAGTGATCACAATTTTTTCCATGGTCCATATTCAAATAATTCAAATCCAATGAAGAGTAAGAAGGTTAGGTGTGTGTATATTTATATGATGCGCTGAAGGGTCCAAGTGATCTCAGTCTCGCCAGTGCTTGAAATGATTTTGTAGCCAAGCTGTCCCAATGAATTCAGGGTTTCAAGAACATTTGATTTTATTGAAACACCATTCACCACTACACCAGATCCTGGAAACTTTTTGGACAGAGCTCTTATCTCTTCTTCTCCTAGTCCAAAAACAGAACAATCATTTGCATGCAGAGACCCTTTGATAGCAATATAAACAACTCCGTCTTCTTCAGTCAATGGTATTGAAGCCAAGTTGCATGGGGACAGGTTCTGACTACCCTTTGTGTCCATAGTACGAAACAAAATAATCTTATCAAGATATGTTTTGTAATTTGAAGATACTGCTTACACTTCGTCGTCTTTTGTCTGATGTTGATAGTTACCCAAGTGCATAGCCTCCTTGCTGAAATTGTTTATATTATCTTGTTCCACAATTATTGAGGGTTCTGGCTCTGAAAATTCCTTTCTCATAGTCCACATATACTCATTATAGTCTTGTTTGACAGCCGTAGAGCTAGATGCCACAACCTTGTAACCTAATACCTGAGAAGTTATTGATCAATTTAACACTGTGACACTATGACTCATAACTGCAATGATTAAATTAGCTGTGTTATGTAATTAGAGGATGTATATGATTTATGCCACATACCTCAAGTGCGCTAAGAATAACACAAGGATGTTGTAAATAAACAATCGTTGAATCGTCGCAGTAGCCACCACATGCGAACCTCTTGAGTTGTTCTATGTCTCCAGCTATTTATAAAATAAAGACTTCATTAAAATAAAATAAAATCACATATTTGAGGTAAATAAAATGAGAAGAGGAATGTGAAAAGCGACTGTGAGAAGAAGCTTTTTAATTGACTATTGTGTCCTATTTCTCATTTTACTTTCGAATTTGTCAACATCTACCTTTTAAGCCGGATACCAAAACACGCCAAGGGTTTTTGTGTCCATATGACGCTAGATTACCTCTAATCAGAATGTAGGGCATTGATAACGGTTAATATTTCACTTATATTGTATATTGTTACAGTATCAAATAAAGTAACAAAATTATTGAATTACTTACGGCTGAACACAAACACAAACTGCGTTGTATTGCGCGATTCGATCGCACGCACGTATAATCTGAAAATCAAAAATTATCATGAATGTAGATATATTTACCATTACAGCAGGATAGCCTTCTGGTTTTCCAATAAGAGTAACAAAGAGAAAAGTTGGCCTTTTTTATGCTGCAAAACCGAATAACCACAACACACCTTGAACGTCAATGTCAACTGCTGACAGCAGTGACAGCTGTGACATCTGAGCTGTCAGGCTGTCACATCTGATTACCACAGATTATAATGTCAGCACAGATGGTGTACTCCGAAATATGACTCAGTGCCAGTGTGTTACCCAGTGTTACCATAATTGCCGCGTGCGTGGCAACGGACTCCCCCGCCTCAAGCACCCGCACGCTTCTTCCCCGCACGTGCTTCCCCTCTCGAAAAGCGCGCGCTGCGCCTTAATATATTTTTCCGACTCTGGTCATAAATAGTCAAAAATTTTTAAAAACCTATCCATCTCAATGTACCTATCCAACAGCTTAGTCGGCGTGATTGATACATGTCACCGGAAGATAGCAAGATCCGGAAGTTTATAGGTTTCCTGGGAAAATTAGGTAGAAAATTTTGAAGGGTTCTAAACAAGAGATAAATATAGCTGTAGTGGTAGTGACAGCGCGCGGTAGCGACAGCGGTAATAATACACCCACACAGGGCACACACAGAAATCCAGGTTGAACAATATTTTTTTTAAGCAATTTCATGAAGTTTTTGACACTTTTGTGATTTTTATTTCGCATGCAACGCATCTCCATGTTAAATGCAAGTGTGCAAGTTACGGGCATGTGTATCACCGGCTTTAACCTGTACCTACATGCGTAAGTAGGTAAGTGTTATGTGTCGGAGTAAACTTTCTACTTTATGTAGGTACCTATACCTACCTATGTCGAGCGTTTACGCTTGAACGACACTAATAAACACTAGTGGGCGACGCTACTATCTTTTCTAAGCTGTTCACTACGAGTAATCCTGGTGTAAAAACTGCCGTATATTTATGGGAATGTGTTTTACGGCTTGTTACTTTACCTTTTTATTTTTTATTGGGGCCCTACTTAGCTGGGTTTCAGTATATTTTGTTGTAACACTCATGCAAGTTGTGGCTTAGAAGTGGATTTTGAAATATATGCTTAAAACTTATTCCTGTACCTACCTACCTATATTATAAGTTACATCTACGTTATCTGTATTGCTTACTTATTACTCTTCTTACTTTTTCTTTATCTGTAGATTTTTGTGCGCAATAAACTGTACGTTCTGGGGCCCGATTCTCCTAATTTTACTTAAGCGTCATACGATTCAAGTTCGACTCGGTTCGACTGAGATCCAATCCCGACTCGATTACGATTAAAATTTTTACAATTAAATTTACATTTGCAAAAAAAATATCTTATAACAACATAAGATACAAAATATTATTTGGCAAGTAATATTTTGTAATTAATAAATTAATTAATTAAATATTCAAAATCTTTCAATGCCATTCTTAGAAAACCAAAGGGTAGGTATAAATACCTCTTGCGCAAATGCTGACACTCCACATAATTTTTTAGGGTTCTTTAACCAAAAAAGTAAAACGGGACCTCTGTAGAGACAGAAAAAATTGCTATCTGCTACAAATTGCAATCTTCAAATTATGTGTCAGTTTTTTATCAACTATGCCACATAGAACTGGTATCTAGTAATTATATACATACATAATCGATACTAAGCAGAAATAGATTATTTTATCAACCATCGTACAAGGCAGGTAATAATTAATAGTTTTGTAGGTAGGTACTTGAAATACGCAATTGCCCTATTTACATCACTTAAACCTTGTGGGATTGTTCGAAAGAGTTATCGCGGCCCTGGTACACACAGGGGGCTTCAGAAGAAAGATGGTGGGTGGTCAGTAAGAGTCTGGCACTCCCTCAGGCTGCACCCACAGCGGGAGCCGTCATATGATGATTTCTCAAAAAAAATCTTTACCCTTTTTTATTTTTAATTTTTTTCCTCTCTTACAACTATCCTTACAGATTACATATACTTCGATAGTGTAACTTATTTTATTCATACCACCCTTTTATTTTAAATAGGTATTATTTATTTGTGACCATACTTAGATAATAATATGTAGCTAGTCGCTTAGGCTTGTCGATGCCGCGTATTCGCTGTGTGCGCGATGACAGCGCCCCTAGTGGCCACAACTTTTTAGGACTTGTCAGCCCAATTTCGAAGTAGTTGGTATTTCTACTTGGATCTCAGCATCACAGTTATTATTTTGAACGTACCTATTACAAATAAATGTTGTTTCTTTCAACTCGAACTGATTATAAATATCTGCTTGGCATCCTATAACGGCCATCATAGTAAATTCCCTTTCATTTACTTTAGTAACTGTTTCGATTGGTAACTGATTCTGTTCGTATTTTCCAATAAATTGTTGATCCGGATATCTTCGTGTCATAAAACGATTATATCTAGCAGTGACCTGAGAATGGTCAATTTTCTTACTACGATATATTGACGGGAATATTGTTGGAATATAGCTAGGACTCGCCTCTGCGTCTAACTTTTTGCCTCCAATAAAATGTTCACTGCATTTTGTATCATGTCGTTTTGGGTGCCATGGGGACCCATCAGCACTAAAACAAATAAAAAAGGACTGTAATTTTGGAACGCTTATTATTATTATTATAGTGTACTAGGTTAAATTTCTTATTTTTTTCTCTTCACAGCAGCTATCCATTTTTGTCTTTGCTGTAATGTCCACTTTGATGTTGGAAACGAATAAAACTTGCACGAACTGTTTTTCCCATTGTTTTTACAATTTACGACACAGCATGTACTATGACCCATATCGCAATTTTTTACGTTTTTACTTAAAATTATAAAGAAAGTTATGAAAATAAAGCAATTTGACACTTGACAGCCCAGAATTAATTCACATTTCTGCCACATCGTGCGCTTCGATCGATTTGCCGTCCCCCACCACCCACTTTGCACATAGCGAATAGTTGTGTGTTGAAATTGAAACAGATTGATTTATCTTCTAATAACTCCTGAATGTTGCACGTCACTTTCGCGTGACTATGGAAACTAATATATTTTCATTATTTTTACATATTGTTTTCCTGTTATCCAACAAGAAATAAAATAATTCACGTTCGTTGAAGAGTCTTTGAGTGCTTTTCGAAGTACCTATCTAAGATTGTAAGTTTGAATGTGATGTGAATGGTATCAAATAATGAAAATTATTAATCACAATTAGGAACTTAGGTCTACTTTGGTTTCCTGAAGATCTCGCATTATCATAAAGCTAATCTCATTAGATGTGAACATGACCTCTTAGGCCGGTTTGATCTTTAGATAGTAGGTATTCATATTACATGTTTGTCGGTTGTTAGTCGAAGGAAGCTAAAGTGGGTTTTTTATTTGATGTGGTTAACCGAGTGGTCGCTAGCTATTTACCTATTTAAATTAATAAATAATAATTTTGTTTGAGATAGGTATACCTATCATATATAGGGACCTAATGGAGGAAATCGTTTATTGCTTGCTTAATGTTTACAAGTAGCTACCCGTGTTGCCAGCAAATGTTAATGATTCCAAGTCTGAAACGTAGCAAAGCGGCATTTTAGTCGACTCCACTCTCAAACAACTCACGTGAGCGCTAAGAGGCTGCGACGTTGTCGTGCAGTGAGCTTTTATTGTAATTGCGCGCTAAAAGTACGCAGTTCAGAGCTCAAATGTGGCTGAAAATAAGTAAGTTGACAATCATGAACTGTGGTATAATTTCCTTCGGTTCTTACTTGAGTGAAGGCTTGCGTGTTCTGCAAAGTTATCAGGTACTTATAGGTCGCTTGATTGCATGTCAGTTGTTATAATTAACCGTGCTGTCATTTGCCGATCCCGTGTAGGTATATGTCAATCCTAACAGTCAGTTGAGGACGTTGAGGTCCATAATAGAATGTCAATTTTACCCCTGCAGGTAAATTAAGCAGTGGCGGATTTACAAATTTGCCGCTAGTAGGCCATTCAATTTTTGCCGCCTCTAATGATTGTGAACTTAATGATATTTCTGTCGGTTACTAGATTATTTTTGCAACCCTCTATGTACCGAAGAGTTTAATGTTAACAAGTTTATATGACAGCGACTTTGAAGCGTAAAACCTCTGTAACTTTTAAACGGCTCAATCAATTTTCATCAAACATGTCTAAAAACAATCGCCCGTAAAACACCTGTAGTACAAAAAAAAAACTAAATTGAAATCGGTTCATTCGTTCGGGTGCTATGATTCAGTGGCGGCGTAGCATCTTGTGGCACCCGGGGCGGACTACCAATAGGTAGTCAATAGAGCACCCCCCAAAAAAAAATCGACAAATGTAAAAACGTTACTGTTCCAAAACTCAATAATTTTGTACCAAAACGAGTTTAAAAAAAACCGCCGTAAAGTGAAAAAGTCGCGAGCGAAGCGAGCGCGAATTTTTTTAGTTTTGGGACACAAAAATACCTACCCAAACAAGTGTGGAAAAAAACCACTGCAAAGAGAAGAAGCCGCGAGCGTAGCGAGCGCGAAATTTTTGAATTTTGGGTCGCAATAATACCTAAAGAAATCAGAAAATAGCCACTGCCTAGTGAAAGGCGCGAGCGCAGCGAGCGCGAAATTTTTTGAGTCTTGGAACACAAAAATACTCAAACAAGTTTGAAAAAAAAAAAACAGTGTAAAGTGAAAAAGCTGAGAGCACAGCGAGCGCGAAATTTTTTGAGTTTTGGGACACAAAAGTCCTCCACCTCATAAACAGCTTAGAAATCGTCAGCGTAGAGCGTCAGTTGTTTTTGCTACTTCGGTGCTTTAACTTTTTGTTAGATTGAGCACTCAAAGAACGCAGAATAAACCAGGAATTATGAAATAACCGCGAGCGAAGGGAGCGGATTTTTTATTTTATTTTTATTGAAACGCTATTGGAATATTTTAAAATTCATGATCACGTAAGTACCTAAGTATATGTATATTACAGTGCGTTTATTAATCGTTTATTTATATATGGATTGTGTACTTAATTATTTAAAAAAACCTGTAAAAAAAATAGCTAGATTTGCCGCCCCTCTAAATCTGCCGCCCTAGGCACTGGCCTACTTGGCCTATTGGTAAATCCGCCACTGAAATTAAGGGTGTTTTTATTAGCGTATAGGTACGATCCATTAGCCATTCCTAATGTTTTAGTTATAGTTATCTAATAGAAGATAAAAGGAGAAGTTGATATTTTTATTTAACGTAGGTATGTATCAAGAATTCGAGTGCTCTTACAGTTTCATAATTTTCTCGCAGACTTGGCGACAACATAAGTTAAACGAAATTCTGTCTATTGGCTAAGTTGAATATCAGGACAACAAGACCTATTAACAATATAAATATTACGAAACCTACTTATTCTATTTAAATCTTTATTGACGTGAAGTAATTTCTGTCCAGCTATAAATAGGCAACTTGGGACTTAATCCGAGACGAAAAATTGTCTGTCTGCGCCATGAAAGCTCTCAAATAGCTCGCAGACAATTTTTTTGATCATGTGGCCTAATAACACAGTTTATTTTGACGATTTAGACGACTTTTTCGAAATAATACGCTGGTTCAAACCTTCAAACAAAAGTATAGATATGAGTAGCTTTGTAGTTATAACTAGCTTTTATTTCTAACTGCCTTTTTATTTATTATATTCGATTTCGATGACTAATGGCAGTGGCTATTTAACAGTAGGTCTCAAAATTTTGATGGTCGCTCGCTATTCGTGCCATTTTCAGCGAATAAATCACATTGTAAGTAGTTAGGTACTCACTCGACAAATGAAAGGATTTATTATAGTTAGAAATTGAGTTAGGTTTATATTATTTATATTTTACGACAAAGTAATAAAAAAATTCTAAATTGTTTACATTGTAGATGCGAAACATTACCTACAGAATTGATTCTTGTCTTGTGAATAAAAATCGTCGTAATTTTTGTAGTTCAGTCAAAAGCTTTGAAAAAAAAAACTTTCCAAGTAATGAGAATCAAATTACTTCTGGGCTACCGAAGTATTCCTGTGATATTATAGGCAGGCGTAATGAAAAACAAAGTTTTCAGACATAATATTTGCCAGCAAGTTTCTTGTTTGTTCTTCATTGGCCGTCTAGCTAACTAGTCCATTACTTACATACCTAGCACACCATTAAAGGGACAGATTAATACGAACATCGTGCGGCATGTACTTATAAGTAGATATACGGTTAAGACATAAATCCCAGTAGGCACTTATCAAAGAGAATATCAATATCAGAGGTGATTAGCTATGTGTATGTCATCAGGCTTCCATGTTACTGCGTAATGAGTTATTAGGGATAGTGGGTCCGTTTACGTTTTGTTCAAGCGCCTAAATACGTAAGGACTTATCGAAAAGGTACACATTATTTGTAAAGTTTGTGTGTTAACAATGTAGATACGATCGGGACCAAAATGCGAAAAGAGAGGTGTAGTGTGAAAATATAAAATATTACAGCAATAAGTCCCTGGGAACTAGCGGAGTACGTTCACGTTGCAGTAGCCCCCTGGGACTCGATGCGGGCCACTGAAGTTTTAAAAACTGTTCCTGAACTGAAAATCGAGTATCAAAGTGAATAAGTACCAACACCTATTTTCTACGTAAAATGGAGTTATACCTAGCCCTTTTTCTTTTATGATATTTAAAAAGATATTATTGATTTATTATAAGTAGGATTGTATAATTTTTATGAAAAAGTAACTGAAAGAGTGAACATAAAAGGGTTTGTATTATGTATGTGCTTCAACCGAGTTTCCTTATTGGGAATTAAGAAAGCCGTCAGTAACATGACCGATTTCATTTTAAAATTAATGCGTTCTCTGTTTTTCCTGTCAACTTTTTACATATGAGCATTGATTATTATTTACAATAGTAGGTAAGCTCATGTTTGATAAGTTATAAATATTGAATGGAACACTAATGGCGACCTACAATTTTCCTTCGTTTCCACTTAATAACACTATTGAGGTTAAATGATTTATTTACGGTTCAACGTTCCAAATGTGACAGATAATTAATATATAGATTAGAATGTATTTTAAGTTGATAGGACGTCATTTTAAGTTTTGGTTAATTTACGTATTTTCTTCATAATATTCATATTAAGAAATTCAATTTTAATTTTAGTCTAAGATTTATGATGCGTAGCATAATTAAATTTAAAGCCAGCCTTTAGGTTGGCTAAGTCCCTATCTACATGAATTTACTACTATAAGCATTTATAAAGCATATCTCAATTCAGGACTTTCTAGCAACATTATGTGTTAAATTGTTAATTTAGAGATATGTTATTAAAAAGATGGCTTATCTAAAAGGGCTGGGTAGAAATAACCCATTTCGTTTGCCCCTATATCAGTGGTGACAGCTAAACTCTTTGTATGGATCTAGATAATAATTAATTGGTTTCGCGCATGGAGGATCTCATTCCTTTAACCTTTTATAATGATAGATAACATAAATTGCTTGTCTATGCCGACCTATATGAATGATTTTATGTTTTTTTTGTTAGTGTCACACGTACAATCATGTTTTGTTACCTAGGTATTTCGATTGAGGTTCTAGTGTATTGAATATTCCAGGTTTAATTTACATTTTACAAACTTAGTTTAAATATTCTGAAGTTGTTGAAAGTTCGAATTATTTAGTATTGGACACAACATTCGCCTTTAGGCTAACATTGTGCATTAGGTATGTAGAGTACTATCAGTGCTATTGGTAAAAGTTTCAGTGTAGGTACCAGTTTGTTTTTTTTTTTCAATAGTTTTGGATAATACTAATTGATTACCACTCATCTACCTCTTCCAAAAGTGGAATCAATTAACGAAAAGCAACTGAAAAGTAGGTATATGTCGTTCAGTTACTATGTAAAAAAAATAAAGTTAAAAAAGTATTTTTTCCTAATTCAACACCGCCCAATGAAAATTTTAAAATTTCCATAGCTGTGGTTCTAGGCTCAGTCACCCTTTTAATTTACATGCAAAAGTCAATCCGCGGGCAGGCTTAGTTAATATTTTCTGTATTCATAAACGTGAAGAAGAGCTTGTTAAATTTTAAAACAGAATTTTTGTAACGTTTGTGGCTAACCACTGTCGCGCGGTTAGCGGTTTTCACCGTATGTCTGTCGCTTTTTATTATTTTTATGTACCTGGCGATGAAATTTTATCTTTTTTATATTTATTTAAAATATATGCTACATTTTATTTCTGTGTCATATTATGGATACACTCATAATTGATAAAAAAGAGCCTGGAGGTGTCTGCCTCGATGCAATGAGCTGTCCAACAATGGAAGATTTTTTTAAATCGTCTCAGTTGTTCCTGAGATAAACACTTTCAAGAACTTTTCAGTATTTATTTTTTTATTTACTGAATTCAAATAATTATCCCACCCAAAACAAAAATGTGAAAGACTGCCAAGTTTGATAATATGGGAATGCTTCGCCTATAAAAGAAGTGAGATCTGAATAAGTACCAAGTTCCATACACATACCTCAGTTAAAAATAGTTACTTTTTAATGATGTCACTTGGCAAGTTTTCATACACCTTGTTATAAACCTACTAAACGCAATGAATCAAGTATTTAATTTTCTATTAAAACTTGCCAAGTAACATCATTAAAAAGTAACTATTTTTAACTGAGGTATGTGTATGTAACTTGGTACTTATTCAGATTTCACTTCTTTTATAGGCGAAGCATTCCCATATTATCGAACTTGGCAGTCTTTCACATTTTTGTTTTGGGTGGGATTTCATTTATTTTTGTAAGGTTGTTTATTTTATTTTTTTCTTATGATGAAGTTAGTTAAAGAAATGTCTCATTTATACTATCTTTTAGATTTTTTAATATGCACTATGTTTCTTACAAAGAAATGAACTAGATTAACTAAATGGACTAGATTTACCAACTGACTGACATGACATGTTATCATATATTATGTTCGTGGATCAAAGTTACACATTCGTTATTTTCGAAAGTGACTCACACTTGGCCTTTCAGATTTTTACTTTACTTTGACTAAATACAAACCTTTGTACCATTCGAAGATATATATATAAATATAGATAAATTTAGTTCGTTTTAGTTCCTTAGGGGTATAAATATACACCGGGTATAAAACACCTTCATTATTTTGAAACCGACTCACACTTGGCCATTTTCAGATTTTTCCCTTTACCTTGACATAAAGACCTACCTCCATGCCAAATTTCAAGTCAATACGACCATTGGAAGTGGTCTAGGTTTTTGATGAGTGAGTCAGTGAATCAGTGAATCAGTCAGTGAGTGTATAGTAAAAATAGCGATTTTCTGACGTCAATATCTCAAGACCTACAATAGGTATATTAATGAAATTTTGTAATTTAGATAAGTGAGGGGGTCTCAACAGATACTAGAAATTTGATATGCGTAAATAAAATAGATTTTGAGTTACAGGGGGGTCGAATTTGGCCCGAAATGGTTCGTGTAATATAACCCACGGCCGGTGTGTCGCTTTTTTTGCTCGAACTTGGCGGATACACTGCCGTGTGTCTAGATATTCATGTGACAGATGTAGGTTGTAATTGTAATATTGTAAAGTGTAGATAGTGTGTCAATTTAGTGATGTATACCTAGTGAATCATATTACAGCCCACCATGGAATGTCTTCCATGGTTCGTCTCTTCGTGTTCATCTCGTTCTTTCAGCTCACTCATTCACGTGAACTATCTGGCAATACCAGGCAATAATATTGTGTTACCAAGCAATTAGTAATATAAAATGGCAAAGAAGTTTGTTATGTAGGTATTATGTCTCAATACAATTGTGTTACCAAGCAATTACTTACTGAGAGGTATTTACAGCATAGAAAGAAGTTTGTTGTGTATTATGTCTCCTGATATTCTAAGTACTTTATTTTGTATAAGAATGCCTGACATGAAAATGAACAACATTACCTGGAAGTACTAAAAATGGTTTTCATGGAACTCTATATCTTTACTAATATTATAAAACTAAAGAAGTCGAGTTTGTTTGTACGCTAATCATGGAACATGGTAAAATTTCAAAAAATCTTTCTGTTTTAGGTACTTAGATATCTACATACTTACATGTTGAGAAAGGCTGTTGTACACCGTTTATCAGGGTGTGCAAAATAGTTGCCACGGGACGCGGATGAAACCGCTCGCGAAAGCTAGTAATATTCTGTGTCGATCTCTATTATATTCTATTTGTTCAAATACTTCGAAACATGTCTGTGAGCCGTCTTCTCAGTAGTGACGCTCTTTAAACCCTTCTAATCCTAAATATACTTTTAATAGACAGATTTTCGTGGTGTTTCGTTCTCTAGAAATTGAGACAACAATTGAGTATCACGCTGAAGAAGACTAGACAATAAGATTTGTGACTAAATTGAAATTGTAAGTGGCGGCATAGTAACCGCGAACTTCCAAAGTACCTACCTAATAACAGTGATTACAGGGGATTAAAGGAAAACCCGTGATTTAGACCACCTTTGATCTAAATAGGTATGTATTCCGCTTTGTATGCAGACTTCATTTGAAAAGCAAAGTCGTGAGCGGCGGATTGGTAGCCATTTACATTTGTAAGAGTAGACCAACTGCAGCACTCATTGTGGGTTCTATTGGACTATTGTGTTGATGAATATTCTGCAACAACGTGTCAACTACAAACTTCGTTAGTACTACACGCGGTTTGCTGTGTTACGAACGCAGTTTGTGCGACACAAATTCCTCGGTAATATTGTTTAATAACTTTGGGCAATAGCTGGAAACTGAGTGCGACATTCTTCTATCTCTACTTGTTACACCAATAATTTGATTCTCCAACGCCATTTACCTTTAGATATTTACTCTTTAGATAAAGCTCAAAAAATATTAATTCAGTGACTCCGTAATATTGACTGGCATGTGATTATTGAGGTATAAGTTCAAATGCCTCTCAAAGTGTCAATAAAGAAGAAAAACACTCTAAAAATATAAATTACAATGTGAGTTGTGGTATCAGTGGATGTAAGTAAAATGTCAAAAGAGGATTTGTACACAAATACATTACTTATCTCCGGCTGAACTGAAAGAAATAAATAGCCATTAAACGAGTAAGTAGCTATCCAGAACCTATTTCAGTGACTGAATATACTAGGTGTTAACGGCGAATTCGTAATTGTTTAAAATACCTACCTACTACAATTTCAAAGTGAGGATTATTTTCTTACCGATTAAATAGATTTATTGTATAAAATAACATAGAACACATTTAAAAACTACACTTCTAAAACTAGCGTCCTCAACGAAACTATCGAGTATGAATAATTATGACCGTTGGCGAAGAAATAACTGGTTCAGCGTTTTTCGCTGTTCTAAATGGTTAAAAAATTATTAAAAAATGTAAAGTATGGAACATAGCCATTACTGCTCTACGTAAGAAAATGTCCAGAAAAATAGACTAGACATTACAATATTCATGGAATCTAGAATAGAAATTATACGATAATTCGCAGTTCTGTTAAAACGGGCTTCAAACCGTAGTCCCGTCCCAACTAAACCAATTATTATTTTATTACTCATCAAATAATGGTTATAGTTCGTTAGCAGTTTAATAATTACAGAGTAGTTACAAACTGCCTTCTGTTTTGTGGAGATTAATTGTGAAACCGGTCGGTTAAGTACTTAATTTTCACAGTCTAGAAACCTAACTTCTCCTTTAGTTTTATCGCTGAATGCCGAAATAAATCTTAACTTAGGTACGCACGTATACGTATGCCTACATACCGGGTAGGTGCGCCTTTTAAAGTAATACTATTACGTACTTAAGTTATAACCCGCATTGAGAATTAATGATGTTCCTACGGCAACGAATTCCTCGAAAAATATATAACTTACATAAGTAATTCGTGTTGGAGAACCTTGAACTGAAAATACTAAGCCTAAGCTTCGCACTAAATCCACGACCTCCTATTACCCTTAGGTACTAACTATTTACTTATAAGTAATCTAATTGTCACCCTTTTAACACTAAAATGTTATTGGATTTTCCTACACTGCTATACCAATAAATTAGCCTTTATAACGAAATTCCACGGCTAGGAATTTACATTAACGTTGTTAATAAACATTTCTATGGATCAAAGTTTCGGGGAATTACCATCACGCTTTTTGCTGCAAATTTTCCTCAAATGTTGCTTTCAACGTTGAATGATTCCATATAGGAGGGTGTAGCACCTAATACGTACACATTAGGTACTTACCAAGAAAGAAAATGACAAGGGCGTGAATCCGAAAAGTGAAATTTTTATCTTGTATGTAGTTAATAAATCTGTAAATGCCGTAAAAAATATTTTTTAAAGAAGAATGGTTACACCCCGGAAGAAACAGCCAGAGTAATACGTATTATATTTTACATATTTCCTGAAAAATTTTATAAACAAAAATACTAATTATTACCTACCGAAAAAAAACTCACTATTAAATATGTATCTGAAAAAAAACCTATGCAAAAAGTTATATGTGGTAGGAGGTACATTCTTGCTTTGTTTCATTAAAACTATAAAATAAAACCGTTTAAAAACCTCAGCGGCGGCGTGGCGGTTTCGCGCAGTTGGCAGCGTAACTCGATTAGGTATATTCTGTACCAGTCATTGTTAACCAAATTACTAGTGCATGTGTGACCATGAATGAATTTCAGTTATAGAACACTTAAAATTGTTGTGCTTTGGCGTGTTTCAGCGCATCTGTGGAAGGGCTGCGCTTTGATTCTCATTTCTCATTCAGTGTTCGTGTAGCCAGGCCCCGGTTCAGTGCTTTCGAACGACGCCGCGCGGCCTCCTGTGTACTCTCGGATATTCGACCAACTTCCGCAAATATTACGCTGCGATGTTCATAAAAGTTGTGTGAAACAGTTATTGCAATTTATTATTAATCATTTATTTGTTCCAAAAAAGTTTATGGATTAAAGTTTCGCTTTTAATATTATTTTTGAGGTAAGTTTGTGGGCGTTATTTTACATTTTTAATAAATATAATTAATATAAGCTATGGATTTAACACAACATATATTTTATAAATGAATTAAGTAATTAAATATTAAAGTATTTATTTAAAAAGTTAAATTATAATTATGGCAACGTGTATTAAATACTTTAGAATAAACTTTGAATCTTAGGGTGAAAACGTTTTTACTTATACGTAAGTAGCTATTGTTTTGAGCAAATAGTTCTACTGTTTGTATATTTGTATGTAATTTTTAAAATCATAAATAGATAAACGCGTAACCATTTTCCAGTTAAAAGACTACAGCTTTTTTTAAATACAGTAGGTACCTCTGAAGCAATCGCGTGAATAGTATCATTTCACTTCTGGCTGGTTCTATTATAAACAGTCAGTTTCTCCTCCGGTATCTATTCACGCCTCATTTGAAAAGCTTTAAGAAATCTGCACTACATTTACAGCGTGACAAACTTGGATCGCTTCAAAATTAATGGAAGAGAAACAAAATTATTATTTTACTAATTCTCACACAAAAATTAAATGGGACAAGATCGTGATTTCATTACCTAACAATTGATATTGCATTGATATGATTTAATTAAATCACAACAAACTATATCAGAAAATAATATTGTACACATTTTTGAACTCGGATAGCGTCAAAAGTAGAGCCCATTGTATTTCGAGGGATTTCGTGTGCAGAGTTTCGGCGATTCCATCTTCCATATTCCAGTTCATCAAAATCTTATTGTCGTTTTCAGTTCCACAGTACGAAATCAAAGTGCTCAAAGTAAAGTGATCGGTAAGGCGATGCTCTTTCAAAGGTTGACTTAGTATTTTTTACGTTCATCCATCTTTCATCTCTTGGATTTTTAGGATTAGTATCGATTTTAGGACAGTTCATTTGAAATAGAATGTTATAGACGTCTTTTCTCGCAACAAAGAGAAAATCTGAAAGGCTGTCTGTTATATTTTGTAGCAGGAGTAGGTACAGCACTGAATATTGCGTAGCCACTGACTTTCTTACTTACTTATATTTCTTTAAGATAAATCAATAACGCTTGGGTATATTTCTTGATAATTTTAAATTATAAAAACATTTGATTTTTCAAAGGCTAGACAAGTCTATTCCCAAAATTTCGACCACCATGATTGTCATACACACTTCCAAGTTTCAGCACCACAATGGGTTTTGCTCGCATATCCAACATATTTCCATGCCCTCAGAAAAATGTGGAGTATCTACCTATAGGGTAGGAATTTAATTTTATATACATCTCCGTATATTTTCGTCATCTGCGTTTTATTGGGCAGCTCATGCCTTTATGCAGACTGGCCGTAGACAGGCACGTAGGCAGGATGGCAATTTATGGAAATTGAAACCACACACACAATAGTTGAGTTATTACGGCTCAGGCTATATTTTATAGCTCCTATCTTTCTGGTGAATTAGGTCTGCTGGGAATTTAGTTCAGTGAAGGTCGAATTTCAATTGTCAGCTAACTTCTACCCCGTCAAAACGTCAATCCCGTTAAAAGTTCTTTTACCCCTAAAATCGGTATAAATATTTTTAATGAATAGTGGCTGTTTAGGTTTGGTACTCCATAAAATATAATTAATTGCAGGAAAGTGATCGCACTTAACATAATTAGAATAAAATACCAATCTCGTGAATACTACGGGCTTCAGAAAAAAGGTCGTCCGAAAAGGTACCATGCGTGTCTGTGGAAGACATTCTTATGTGAGGCTATGGTTAGGTAAGGGTACCCGTGAAATTACATTCACTAGAAGACATTTCAAGTATGCATGGCTATGGAGTGAGCAACGCCAGGAAAATGTTACAGGTTTTCATGGACCTTGGTGAACCGAAAATAGAAGGTTTATAAAAGAGCAAACCAAAATCAAAGTGGAGAATGCTCTTTTTAAATTATTTCACTTACACACTAAAATATATCATCTTACAATTAAATCTGTTGTAATCTGTATTTAGTCAAATTCTGATTTCAATTTCAAATGGATTAATTTAAACACGGTAATCTAATACAGGGATTTTATTACATTTCGTTCGTAATCCTAGGTGTAGGTTCAAAAATAAATTCCCTGTAGATGTACGCGAACATCTGTACAGGGCTGTATTCACACAACCTAAGCTTAGATTAACTCAGATCTCTGTTCGCAAGGAGACGCGAGGAATTTATTGTGCCAAATCGTATTTTTGGAATACTTAGACCTTTCGTTGATCTTTCTTATACTTGAAAAGTACCTAGTTACACTAGGTACACTAGGTACTTTTAACTTGAAGAGTAATCTTTCATTTAGTTTTGAATTTCAGATGCATTGTTGAAGTCAAGGTGTCTTGAAACAGATTACAATGCTGATGACTTGTGTGTCAAACTCCCAAGTGCGTGCGTGTCTCTTGCGTAAAAAATATAGGCAAATGAATAATGCAATAAGTGGCTTAATAAAAAAAAAGCAAGCCAAGATAAAGTCACGTATAAAGTCTCAATTTACAAGCAAAATTATATAAATACGTAATTTAATGAAATAGTTTGTGCTTGTATATTTTTATTGCATTCAGCTGTCTAAGTTAAATTCTTAGTTGGACGCCATGTTAACAATACGAACTTATAATAAATTAATGAACAAACTTTCGTACGTAAGTAACATTAACCTTCTACGAATTGTATTCAATGGTACTTTTGTACGTTTTTCGATGAACCCCAGTGAAAGCGTAGAGTGGTAAATCATAGATTTATTTTGTGTTTGAGTTTGTTGCTAGGTACCAACGTACTTCTTATACATAGTCACTAAAAGCTCCAGTTTGACTTCTCACAGATTCATTAATATTTAACATACCCTTGTTATGTTGGTTATATGAATTTAATCACTTCCGTTTGCTCAGATCAGATCTACACAGTTGGATAACTCGAAAACAAATGTGTTCTACGAAATTAGTTAGTTTATAGCTTTATGAAAATCTAAAATATAGATGCTCTAACTGCATACTTTCGTACCTACCTACTCACAATATCCAACAAAGGTTTACTTAAAACAAAATCATTAATATCTTGATCCCTTTAAGCTTTAAGGATTTATTAATATCTTACATTATTTCGAGTTAATCAAGTCATTCAGTGTAAAAATCTGCTTTACCGACTATATATTGCTCTTTATACAGTTAGGATTTTTTTCGGCTCGTTGTTTGATTTAGAAATTATATTTGTATAAACTTTTCGCATAAATCTGCTAAAGCCACATATATTCATTTTATTGTTGACTGTGAATAGCGCCAATAGGGGGTGATTTTCGAATGCATGATTGATGGTTTTTACCCAAGTTCTTTTTTATTAGGGTTCCGTACCCAAAGGATAAAACGGGACCCTATTGTTTTCGCTCCTCTGTCCGTCCGTCCATCTGTCACCAGGCTGTATCTCATGAACCGTGATAGTTAGAAAGCTGAAATTTTCACAGATGATGTATTTTTGTTGCCGCTATAACAACAAATACTGAAAACTAGAATTAAATACATATTTTGGGAGGCTCCCATATAACAAGCGTGATTTTTTTGTCCGTTTTATAAATAATGGTACGGAACCCTGCGTGCGCGAGTCCGACTCGCACTTGGCCGGTTTTTTTTTAATTGGGTTATAATTAAAAGAGCATTTTTAGTCAATTAAAACATAGTAACAGGAATATTGCGCACAATTTGTAACTTTCAAGTTCTATCTGAGCAAGAGATTCACATTAGACGTAAAGTTTTATTTATATGAACGAGTCCAGAGTGTTCTTCGCAAGTTAACTCAGCCATAGTTAAAGTTTAGAGGGTCCTTTGTTAAGAGATGAACAGCTGTGATGGTTGAGAGATTATTAACTATTTTCAAGTAGTTTAATATTAATCTGTAAAGCGTCCTCTATATCGGCTACTGGGCCTTTACATTGTGAATAGATTTTGACAATAAAATTGTAGCTTACCTGAAGGTATTGATGGTTTAAGCGTGTTTGTCTTGTTATTATATTTCCTAAAAAACGATTGACTCTTACTTTTATATTTCTATTTTACGTTTTATATTATACATTAACATTTGGAAAATATATCATTATTAAAAGATCTAGTTCCTACAAAACTCTACTTCCATCATCATTTAACAGTAGGCATAAGCCGTACCTATTTGACATGTTATATCTCAATAAAACAAACTTTAGCTTCTAGGTCATATGTCATAGAGAGTAGTAAAGTTTGCTGGATAAGCGTGAGTTTCCTTGATTAGATTCTAGGACATACCAGAAAAAAAACATGTCAGTTAGAACAACTTCCGAATTGCGACCAACTGCCCAGCTTCATATAAAAAAACTGATTGGATTTTTCTATTCATGCTTATCTATTTAAGGATATCCTGATCGGTTAGATAATTGAAAAAAGCTATTTTAAAATAAAAACATTACAGTGTGTACTTTCAGATTAACCTACTTACCACTTCTTTCTGGTTTTTATAACGGTTTTTAATATCCGAAAAAGGACCTTCTATCAGCAAAGCAACGTCTTAGAGTCTTAAGCGGGGGCTTGAAACTTGGCAATAGTTCAGGTGCTAAGTTTGTTCCTTAGTTTAGACATAATTATTATATCCGTTAAAACCCAGTCCCCATCGTCAATCTTTACTTACAAGCAGACCAATTCTATCATATCTCCCGACAAGATTACGTCACATTTTATATAACAAGTAAGTATAAATATTCGTGAAATATGCCTTAAATTCTAGAAGGCAGGTAGGCCTGTAGGACATAACCGATGATTTAGTTGAGCCCTGAAAGGACTCACCCGAATAAAGCAAGCACCTAGGTACATAATAAAATTTACGAAGAACGTAGGAATTCTTATTAACGGTAATAATTTGTATTTCAATGAAGACGGTAAATAAATGGGATTCCTGTATTACATATTTAGAGCAAACGGTGAGAGCAATTTTTTTGAACTTACCTATTCAATCAAAACTTCATAATTTATAATATTTTGTATTCAATGATTTCGATATTTCCGTATGGTAACTAGAGACCCAGTAAAAAGAAAACATAATTATGTTGTTAGAAGTTGTCCAAGTTTCTATAAAAATACGTATTACATGTTATTTTTCATTCCTTCTAATTTAAGACCTTCAGCAGCTCCTTTCAAGATCAATATCTTATTCTTTCAATTACCAAATGATATCCAAAGTGATTCTAGGACCCAAGATTTTTCTAAAAAGTACTTACTACGACTGACTAATAATTTTCATGGATCAACGTGATGAATTTGTAAAGAGAAAAATTCTTTTGTGAGCATAGCAATCAATATATTTGGATGTCAGGGTCAAACGGGAGCCGACAAAAGTGCTTTACTTTGTTGTACTTGTTTCTTTATTCTTGTAAGAACAACGATTCTAGAGGCATTTGTCCTTCCATAGCTGTAGGGGCTACCTTACCGATATCAGCACGATACAAACACTTATTCATGATTCCGAGATGGCTGCTATTCTCACTTATATTTTCTCATAATACACACTTACAGTGATTGAAACAGATAGATCGAGATTGACATAACAAATCAAACAATGTCTCGTTTGTTCCTTTTTTATTTTCAGACAAAAATAATTGTTTGGTTATTTTTTCCATAGTTCATAGCTGTTGATTTATTTGTTTGAATGATTTATCATCATGGTTTCGTTTAAAAAAAACTATCAATACTGCTATACATACAATTAAAATCTTTTATTTGCAAAACCGTTCTATTTTCAACAGGAAAAATAAGCAGTAGGTAACCATGGAGCCGAAAATCGATCTCAGTGGCGTGCACTTGGAGAGGCCTATGTCCAGCAGTGGACTGCGATAGGCTGATGATGATGATGATGATGATGAACCATGGAGCCAGATTTAGATGTGTGCGTTACCCTGGCCAGATGTTGTCGAAAATGGTCATTTTAATCTTATAGATAATTAGTTGTGCGGCTTCTGTAATTGTTGCGCACATTTTTAAATTTGTTGCGCTTATAGTTTTTTAATTATTTCACAAAAACATTTCCTGCTGGAGTAACGTTACCCCAGCCAGACCTTTTTCTTTCTGATGGGAATATTTAAATAAATATTACCTATAAGATTAGTTGTCTAGATAAAGTAAATGTTGTGCCATATTTTGTATTTGTTCTTGCTTCGGTTGCGAAATTATTCAAGATTTTGCTGGGGTAACGTTTTCGGTTTTGCTAGATCTTTGAAATGGTTAAGCGGATTCTTATCAAATTTTGTACATGACTTCCTAGGAATTAGTTTAAATTTGTTCGGCAATAATAAAACCAAAATAATGCATATCTTAAAGGTTATTTCATTAAATGGAAAAACGTTTCAATTGGTCCCAGCACCCTCAATAAGAAGTCTGAAGACTTACTTTAAACGTTATTTTAAAGCTTGTAACTGCCTTCAAATGTATACGAAGTTTCATTAGCATCCTGTAAGTATTTAACAAGTTATAATGATATTCAGTTTTTCACGAGCACGGTCTTGATGCGCGCGGTGTTATTTGGCCACAGGATTGGATATATGAACTGAATGTTATCTCAATAATTAGTTATATAGATCAGGTGTATGTCAGTAAAATTTCAGCTCAGTACATTGGATAATTAATGAGATAATGCGATTAAAGTCATTAGGAAGTGAATGACCGTGGTAACCCGACCAAGTTTAGGTGGTTACGAAAAAGCGAAAACGCAGAACATTATACTATCTTTTGAAATGTTTAGTATAATACACCTTACAATTTCGGTACAGACGCGTACACTGTTAAATATACACTGTTAAATAAGACATACGTAAGTTTATTGTTAACTGAAAAAAACATTGTATATTATTTATTGTCTGTGATCATTACACATTCCAATATGTGTATATTTAAATAAAAACTGTAACTGTGTACTGTGCATACTGAAATCTATAATTTAAGTAAAAAATAAAAGAAAATTAAAAAAAAGCAAAATTACCATCTGTAATTTTTATCTGTGATTGTTTTTAAGTATAATATACTTTAAAAGTTCAATTGAAATGATTATTTTACCTGTCAATAAAAAATCTTTAAAAATCATGTAGTTTTTTTTTTACTTTTGTACACGTCTGTACTAAATTTGTAATACTATACTACATATTTTAGAAGGTACCATTATGTTCTGCGTTTTCGCTTTTTCGTAACCACCTTAACTTGGTCGGGTTACCACGGTCATTCACTTCCTAATGACTTTAATCGTATTATCTCATTAATTATCCAATGTACTGAGCTGAAATTTTAATGACATACACCTGATCTATATAACTAATTATTGAGATAACATTCAGTTCATATATCCAATCCTGTGGCCAAATAACACCGCGCGCATCAAGACCGTGCTCGTGAAAAACTGAATATCATCATAACTTGTTAAATACTTACAGGATGCTAATGAAACTTCATATACATTTGAAGGCAGTTACAAGCTTTAAAATAACGTTTAAAGTAAGTCTTTAGACTTCTTATTGAGGGTGCTGTGACCAATTGAAACGTTTTTCCATTTAATGAAATAACCTTTAAGATATGCATTATTTTGGTTTTATTATTGCCGAACAAATTTAAACTAATTCCTAGGAAGTCATGTACAAAATTTGATAAGAATCCGCTTAACCATTTCAAAGATCTAGCAAAACCGAAAACGTTACCCCAGCAAAATCTCGAATAACTTCGCAACCGAAGAAAGAACAAATACAAAATATGGCACAACATTTACAACTAATTTTATAGGTAATATTTATTTAAATATTCCCATCAGAAAGAAAAAGGTCTGGCTGGGGTAACGTTACTCCAGCAGGAAATGTTTTTGTGAAATAATTAAAAAACTATAAGCGCAACAAATTTAAAAATGTGCGCAACAATTACAGAAGCCGCACAACTAATTATCTATAAGATTAAAATGACCATTTTCGACAACATCTGGCCAGGGTAACGCACACGATTTAGATGGCAGTTTGTTCATTACATAAAAATTCCACTGTTTGAAGTCGTATCTTACTAACGTATTTCTCTAATTCATCTAACATTCTTCAAAAATCCAATTCGGGAAGAATTCCTTTCTAACATCCAATTATTTTCCTTAAATCAGGAATTAATAAGAATTTTCCAAAAGTAATTAAAGATAATTGAACAAATGAGGTCCTTTCTGAAATAGCGTTTATCATCTAATGCGGAGAATGAGAAAATAGTCACAACTTCAACTTGATTTGATGCCCTATCCGATCCAGAGAATTCAATCTAAAAAGCAGGATTTCGTCAATACAATTCATATTACATATGTTGGATGTGTTCGCAACTTCCATATTTTGATGACGCTGGTTGTGCAGGGTAGCGCGTGAGCTTATCCATACAGTTTATGCGGCTTAATGGTAATGTAATAGAATCGGATAAATGCCTCCTTGGATATCTTCCCTAATCCAGTTTGTCATCACCTGTTTAGTATTTTTTCAACTACCGCTGGGGTCGGCTTTCAGTCACTCCGGAGACAGCTGAGTACCTGAGTACCAAACATAAACCTAGTATCTATACATCTGTAGTTCTTAACTCAGATAAGATTGGATGAAGACTTTCTAGCATCATAACATCCATAATCACCTTTCTTTCTTTAACAATGATTACCATTGTCAAAGACGTGCAAATAACACATGAGCTTATCAGCATCTATTAGTTTGCCTTTTGGTTTACGAATGTCAGAAATCCAAGTTAATCCAGTTAGTAAACAGACCATAATATTATCTACATAAAATTTCACATATCAATAGCGAAAGGTAAATATATAAGGGGGCGTTTACTAAAATAAATAACAAATTATTGAAATACCTAAATCGAATAAATATGTGGTTTATTGAAAATTCTGTATACACGATACAGACGACTACGTTATTACTCCTAACATCAAAATATTTCATGCTACGTTATTGAATTAACAGGTAAGGGAATTCCAAAAGCTCTACATATATATCACTGTAATTGTAATCTATTGATTAATCTCATGTTCTAAGATGCTTGATTGGCGGTCTATGTGAGATCGAAAACCGCGAGATTGATTGTACGGCTTTAATTCATCTGCCAAATCTAATTTCCATACAGACATTGTTTATCGTAATCCTAAACAGTATGAGCAGCAGTTTGTGGCAGAGCTCTATGATTAGCACTATAATTTATGGGCCTTCCGTCTTGTCTCACTAAAACGATATAAAACTAGTTTTCACTTTCAAATCTGATATTATTCCCATTCCATTTTGCTTAAACCTATTATATTATCTAGAAACGTAACGTAACAAATCGATAGCTTTTACAATTTTGACGTGATGTAAATAGTTTGGAAACTACTGCCAACGTAATTGTATAGATATTGAATGCCAATACATTATTTCATAAGGCGTTTATATGCGATGGAGTATTATTAGACTGATCAGAACTATTTCGATTTAACACATTCTTTTTGTTTTGGTCTCAAATTGCCTAATGAATTTTGTGAATGAAAACAAAGTTACAATATAACAGTGCTATTGTTTTGAATGATTATTTTCATCTCGGTACTTGAAGGATTTTATTTCATGTGCTCTTTTATATATTATAGGTAACCTTAAGTACTATATCTTTGTTACATATCACTTACATATCCTTTCCTATTAATCATTATTTATTTAAGATAGCAGCTTTTTGTTTTGATCTGTCTTTATAAGAGCACTTAAAACACATTTAGACAAACAAAATACACAGACGACTATACAGATACGAATATTACCTACTTAGGTAACATACATTATAATCTGATATCCTTGTGATACTTGTAAGCAAAATTGCGAGTTAGGTATTTCTTGTACCAATATTTGAATTTCCCTTCTTATGAAACTTTTGTTTTATTAAGGTACTTCAATGTTTTATTTGTATTATATTATCTGGAAAAGTTTGAATATTATCTTAGAAACATTGTTCAAAACAAAAATAGGGCGAAATTTTTATTAAAGTAGTACTACTTAGGCTAGTGGGTAAAGGACCAACCTCTCAAGTATGAGGGCGCGGGTTCGATCCCAGGTCAGGCAAGTACCAATGCTAATTTTCTAAGTTGGTATGTACTTTCTAAGTATATCTTAGACACCATTGACTGTGTTTCGGATGGCACGTTAAACTGTAGGTCCCGGCTGTCATTGAACATCCTTGGCAGTCGTTACGGGTAGTCAGAAGCCAGTAAGTCTGACACCAGTCTAACCAAGGGGTATCGGGTTGCCTGGGTAACTGGGTTGAGAAGGTCAGATAGGCAATCGCTTCTTGTAAAGCACTGATACTCAGCTGAATCCGGTTAGACTGGAAGCCGACCCCAACATGATTGGGAAAAGGCTCGGAGGATGATGAGTACTACTTAGGCTACCTACAGATAATTCTAGGTTATGTAATAAATAGGTCTTAATCTTGACTAAACGTAACTGAAGTATCACTATGTCGGGTTGTAATAAATTGGGTTGGATTAACGCAACAAACGAGTTCGTCATTGGTACAGGTCATTTCATCACGGCTGGTATTATACAATGAGCTTGGCGACCGTAATTCCGGCGAGGCACTCAGTGGCTCTTTACTTGTTTATTGTCTAAATCCTAAATAGTTTCGTGTGACCCCACTCCGTGAGTTGGCTTGCGAGGAAAAGTTAATTCAAAGTCGGAATGTCCGTATCCACAGGATGTGTGCCTCGGGCTACACAAATAGGTCGTAGGTAGTAATTAATATTGAATTGATCAATTAACCCAACCTCAACAATTCACAGCTGCATCCAAGTTGAACCTCAAGATTTGGTGCGCTGCCAGAAATCAGATATTATTAAAATAGTCTAAGCGGCACTCGTGCGGACCAATAAGTTTTTGCATTCATTATTAAGAGGGACCAAGTACTTCTAGGTTGTAGATAGAGTTTTAATTTCAACATATTGAAATGCTATGTGCAATGAAAATATTCCGTTTCAGATTTGAGATTCATTGAAATTGAAATCCATTAAGTAATACAAGCTTCACCCACTCAACTTCTTTGTTAGAAACATTCTAGAATGGAACAGGAAATTATGTTCAAATAGCCCAAATCGGAAATATTCAAGAAACACGGTAATAGTAGATATAATTCGATGAATAACACCCGAAGCTTGAATGGTGATTTATATTAATTGATTACTAATGCTTGCCAT
Organism: Helicoverpa assulta; assembly: GCA_963856015.1. Taxonomy (NCBI): domain Eukaryota; kingdom Metazoa; phylum Arthropoda; class Insecta; order Lepidoptera; family Noctuidae; genus Helicoverpa; species Helicoverpa assulta. Next base: position 7,700,196 of record CAWLCW010000008.1, read on the forward strand.
TACTCGCCGGAGTGGATGAGTCTTTGAGTGACGACCGTGAATCGGAAAATGCTGCGTGAGTCGCTAAGCTCATGGACCGCGGGTAACTAAAGAAAGTGTTTCTAAAAGATGTGAGCTTTGTACTAAATGTAGCTTGTGTGAAGTGCCATGTAAAACGGTAGTGTAGTACTGTAGATTGTCACGTAGGTATAGATAAAACCTGTAGGGAGAGTAGGTAGCTAGATAGATTCACAGGAAAAACTCCTACATAAATTGATGCGATTTTTTATCCGAATGGCGCGTCGTTTCTGCTTGTTTTGGTGGCAATTCAATAAATGTAATCCTTTTCCTTTCTTATCGGCATTGTTACAAAGTAGGTAGGTTTCACAAACAAATCAGCCAAATGCATCATTAAAATAGACGACCAAAAAATCAGTTTTGTCAACTCTTTCAAATACCTGGGAGTTGTCATAGACCGTAAGATGCGATTTACGCAGCATGCAACCTATACCATAGAAAAATCTAAAAAATTATTAAACAAACTCACCATTTTTGTCAGACCCACTTGGGGCGTCCACGCAGATAATATACGTATCATTTACGAGCAGGTAATACAGCCAATCATTTACTACGCCGCGAGCATATGGTCCGGCGCACTGCGATACTCGTACATTCGGAAAAAACTCCTCTCATTACAACGGCTCTTTGCCCTCAAAATTATTCAGGGATTCCGCACTGTGAACACCCCCACAGCAATCTCGCTTGCCAACCTTACTCCTCTTCCCTCGAAAATTCTTGCAATAGCTGATTGCGAACGCACCAAACTCAACGGCTTCTCTTCTTTTCTACTCTCCGACATCCCACTGGAAACCCCCACCCACCCAACTTACTTCCTTCACCCCTCTCTCAGGAATGGCATTAAATTCAATGAGTTAAAATCAGTGGAAGAAATTGCTGCAGTGTGTGGTCCCGACACTACCCAAGTATACACCGACGGCAGCAAGCACAACGACAGGGTAGGTGCTGCTGTCGTTATTATACAAAACAATAGCGTCAGATATATCAAAAAACTGAAACTCCACGAGTGCTGTTCGGTGTTCCAGGCCGAAATGCTTGCAATACTGCATGCCTGCAAGCTGCTTATAGACCGAAGATCCTCTCCTGCCACAGTCCTTTCAGACTGCAAGTCCGCCCTTACAGAACTGGCAAACCCCTATAGCTCGAACCATTTTGCTACGCAAGTCCACAATCTCCTCTTAGATGCTGAGTCTGCTGGCCTCAGTATATCGTTCGCCTGGATTAAATCCCATATCGGGATTCCAGGCAACGAACTGGCTGATTCCGCTGCTAAATCTGCTGCCAATCTTCACCGTTCCTGTGACTATGCATCGATCCCAATCAGTTACGTTAAATATAAGAATAATCTCCTCTGCCGCCAGGCAGCCTCTGATCTCTATGAGACGGCAACTCACATCAAAACTCTTATCCCCAACTATGAGCACCTCCAAATATATTTAGCTTCAGTAAAACCAAACTTCGCGATCACGCAATATTTATCCAACCACGGCTACCACAAATCATATCTTCACCGCTTCCACATCACCCCCGATAATCTGTGTCCATGTGACGGGATTAGCATTCAGACCTGGAAACACCTGACTCAGGAATGTCTTCGCTTTTCTTCCACTCGGAATGACCACTTGATTGTGGCGGATGGTTCGAGCCCCTATGACATAACCCAGCTGACGCCAGAAGCTATGGACACCATGCACAATCACATTTTTCAGATTGTCAGGCAGCTCAAGCGGTTTAACAACAACAACTAGCCCATTTGTAACCGCCGATTCTACTTCTGTACCATATCCGTAAATTTAGTTTTATATTTTATGTATTATGTATATATTATATAATTGAAAAACCCTATCCCTCCTCAAACCACCCACAACATCTCAAACCCCTCCACAATACCTCTCCAACCCAAAACCAGTCAGGAGAAAGGCGCAGACATACCATAAGTGTTACCCTTTCTCCCCAATGTAAATATTAAAAAAAAAAAAAAGTAGGTAGGTTACCTTCCCGGAAAATGAACAACCCTATAATTCCTTTTTTCTTTCAATTGATCATACATATTGAATTTTGCGTATAGTATAATAAGTACAAGCAAGGATTCGATATGAGAGTAACGAAACATCATGACTTTAAAAGAAATTAGAAAATACGTAGAACTTGCTCTAAAATCTAATTGCAATTAACAATTATGAAAATGTGGTTTGAAATAATTGCTTTGTTTTCATTCATAGCGTGAAATAAGTTTTCTTTATTAAATTGGGTGTTTGTTCTAATAAATTGATAGGCCGTGAAATATATAATTTTAGACTTGCCTATTTTGAGTTATTGAATTCCAAATTAAAGTGTTTGTAACTTTGTTAGATTTCTACAGATAATACAATAAACCTATCTAAGTATACTATGTTTAGAGACAACGGGAATTATTGTTACTACGACCATTGTTAGTCTATTATGTATATTTGTAGTATTTTATCATGTATATTTCATGTATCAATATTATATTATAACAATAAACTATGTATTGATGAAAAAGTTGATGAAAAGATACAATCTATTGGCATGTTATACAATATTGATTTAGAGGGCCTCAGCACTTGGGTATGTAATTCCATTAATTTTAGTTACCTAAATCTGTAAACGAATAAAGGGAGTGTTGGAGAGTATTTATCTTAGCTTAGCCTAGACTTCCGATCCTTGTCTATCGGACCATGACCAAAACCGTAGATGAAATGAAATATCATATTTGTTTTCTTACTTCAGAGCCGCTATTATTTTCAACAAAAAAAACGAATGAACACAAAAATAAATACGAAAATGACGCATATTTTCTTTGCTATGGCTAAAATCAACGCACATGACAGATAAATATACGGAGAACGTATAAATCCATAAACGAGAAATGGGAAATCCCATTAATGGGTTCTGACTACCTACATAGATACGGATGTATGCCCCATATTGATATTAATTAAGCGCAAATTCAAGGTAACTCGTTATAACATGGCAGGATGGCAATTACCATCCGCTTATTAGATTATCAAGAATCAAGCGACTGGACGACCCTTGGATGTCAGTGTTGATAGTTTTCGTATTGTTCATAAGTTAAGTACTTCAGTGTATCTGATAAGGTTGAGTGATAACGAAGCGATTACTTAGTGTGACGAGGATGATCAACCACTTTTAATTTTTTAATTTATATTCAACAGTTAATTAAATTAGTACGGTCTCGTAAATTCTCTAAACTTTTAAAGGTAATTAATATTAGTATAATATGAAATTATTAAATATAAACTGTTTAATATTTTAGTACTTACTTAAAATTGAAACTTATTTAATTTGATAAAAAGGCAGCAATAATAAATATGGTTTTAGTCTAGTATTATTATTTTTTACGTTGATCCGTAACTAAGTAATATCTAGTGTAAACGTTTCTTGTGACTGAAAGTCTAGTTTTCAAAAACAAAAAATATGTTTTGAAGTAAAGGTTTATTTTTTAATTTATTTCAGACTAGCTTTTGTCCGCGACTTCGTTCGCGTGGAATCGTGACTTCTGGCAGATTTTTTGGTTTGACCAATAGATGGCGCTATATGTCCGGAATACTTTTTATTTTTATATTTTTTTGTAATAAAAACTATCCTATGTCCTTTCTCAAGTTCCTAACTATGTCTGTACCAAATTTCACACAAATCGGTTCAGTAGTTTAGGCGTGAAGAAAAGACAGACAGACAGACAGAAAGACAGACAGACAGACAGAAAGACAGACAGACAGACAGACAGAGTTACTTTCACATTTATAATATTAGTTAGGATTTATTCAAAGGCGAGAGAGGAGAGGTCATCAAATAGGCATACCTTAACAGAGAATCCAAGTTTAATTTTCGTTAATGGCCATCTATTGAATGAAATGAATGAAAGCCCTTCGGTACACGTCAGCAGTTTTAATCATTGACATTTTCTATGTATTTCCGTATTTCTATGTAAACTTTGTGGCAAGCATTCCTTATAGATACCTACATATAATAGAGTGAAAGTAGTAACAGAGTAAAGTATCCAGTAGCTCCCACGGGACGCGGGTGAAACCGCGGGAAAACGTCTAGTTGCTTATAAACTTGATTCTTAATAGATAACATAAACTAGGACTTCTATTAAAGGCTCTATTGAAATCCTATATTGACTCTAGATCCAATTTAATTAGTAATTCACACCCAGACAGCTTAACCTTTCCAGTAGCTGGAATCATGATAATGATATACTTTATTACAATTTGTAGTCGTAGATTATTAATTAGTTCGGCTGCTAAATGAAAAGCAATTTAGTGCGTACATAAAGCGCAACGGATCTCATTAGATTTTGATGATGTGCATTTAGGTTGGAACGGATATATTCTGGAATACTTAATAATGTTTACAGCTTTTCAAATCTAGTTTCGAAGCAAACAAAACCGTTTGAGCTAAGCGATATTTTCAACGTAACACTAATAGAAAAATATTTGAGCAAGTAACGCTGCCAAGTTTTTGATAGACTAGAGCGCTTTTTGTTCGCAATTATTGAACTTACACTAGGATTTTCGGAGTTGATCTACTGACTCGGTGTCATTGTGAAACAGCTGAATTGTACAACTTTCGGCAATTGACAATCTTCTCTCGGTATGATTGGCGTAGGGACTGACGGTGCGTTTTATCGCTTGCACAGACATTTTTTTTGGTTTATCCAGCTATTTGTGCTCGATATGCATGTACCTAACTGCGTTAAAAAATTTTTTTTGCACGTTTTGAAATGTATTTCATAATGTGCAGCTAATTTCATAAAGTGGTGAAAACGGTTTCATAACCAATTAAGAAGCTGCACATATAATATAACATAATACACCCATACTTGAATAACATATAATAGCAATAGATATAATGCAGCTTTCCCCAATTAATTCAACATTAATTAATTATCGACGAGCAGCCCGTAGCTTCCGCACTCATTTCACAAATGAGGTGCTTTCAAACGTATTCGAACAACTCTAACCTTTAGCGAACTGGTGCAGTCTATGAGACGGAACTCCGAAGACGTAGGTAGTTTGCTTGTTCAGTAGCGCAGTAACTCGTCAAGTGTACAAGTAAGCAAATAATTACGCAATCACACACAGTACTGTCGTACGCAAATGTGTTTGTTCATCAAACACGTGCTTCTATTTGCTTTGGATACATCAATCATTTTTATGGCCGATTGCTTCTTTGGTTATTATTTGGTAATTTATAACAAAATGTATTTATTTATTAAGGTCATTGAGTAACTGTATTATACAATTATTATTATTCTTAATTTCTTATGATAGGATTTTAGATAATATTCAAAGAGCTCTTGTAGTCATTGAGACCAATGTAAAGTGCAGATAGTTTGAAACAAAACAACGTCTAGCTGTGTTTGATAACTTTTGAGAGCGCCGTCGAAAGCAATTTTCGAGGAGAATCAGTTGTTTAACTTGATGGTTGCCGAGGGAAAGTAAACTAGTTAACCAGATTTGGCGCTGTGTGGAAAACAACGAGCTTTTCATAACTCAAACTTTCATTCGCACTCTACTAGGCATTGTATGTCGATACCATTCGTCATAGTGCTAATCAATCAATCGGTATATTGCAAACGATAGTTTGAACTGATTGTTTATAGTAGACTTGCTCTGCCTAATCAATAATAGATCAAGTCTAGGAAATTGATCGTTGATGCTTGTTAGCCAACTTAGAATTCTGGGTAGTTCTCAGGTTTGTTTTCCTATTGCATAATTATTTCCTAATGTTTTTGTTTATATTCAATAATCTATCGTTAATAAGTTTTAAATACAAAATTATTAGGTTTATAATCATGTACCTAGTTCTATGCAAAATCGACAATGTGTACCTATTAATAAAATAGAAATCTCCCGGTATCTATTTAGGTAATATTTTACATAACCCTTAACCCAGGTGTTAAACAAAATTAAATAACACCAAAGCTTTTAGTATTAACGACCCTCTGGCCCATTGCCAGACAATATTGTAAGGTACTTGTCGCTTGACACACTTTAACTCAAATATTTAATCTGTACTTTCTGATCTCGTCTCATTATTGAAAAAATCGAGGAAAGAAATTGAAAAAGGATTTGAAGGGATCAATAAATCTAACATTGATAGGTATCTGGAAACTTTGCGTAACGGCCTATAAACGTCTTCCGCACAACTGAACTCCACACCCGTCATTTAACCAATTGATTTTTGGGGATCAGGCAGCCAAGTCGGCATTTCAGAACTTTATAAAATTGTTCTTCATTTGAACTTTCAAGACTCAACAGTTTTTATATCTTTAGGCTTAGGTTTCAATAGTTTTTGAATATAATAAAAAAAAATCGTACTGCGTATTCTATAATAAGTAGGTGGTCCTAGTTGCAATTTGAAAATGGAAATAAAGGTCATACTTTGGCGTACGTAGGCAATCATAGTTGCCGAGATAATGAATATTTACTTTCTCCTTACTTTGAGAAAACCTATTGCGGGTAGCCATTGCGAAAGGCTTAGTAATATTCATTAGGGTGTGAGAAAGACTAACTAGCAACATATCGACTATTAGAGATGGCGATCTAGCTAAATATTGTAGTCCGTGGCTTGACCCTAGCAACCCGCATCTTGTTAATTCAGTCAATATACCTACGTGCTGTGTATTTTACAACTTATGTGCGAAATAAGTGATGCGATAGGTACATTTGACCCTTGATTTTACGAATGTAGTACAGTCAAAAAAATAAGATTTAAAAAGGCTTAGGTTTAAGTGCATGATATGTAGTATGTTTTTGAAGAGACCTCTCCGAAGACGTTTGTTCTTTATTCCATTTGGAAAAGCGAATAGTAATCCCAAAACATTAGTGATTGAAAAAAAATACTTCTCTGCCTTACCCAATTTGTTTTCATTCATTACATAAAAGACACGTCACGATAAAGTTTGATGAATTGGTTATTATTTTGGGTCATTATAAAACAATCAATAATAAATAATCTGTAGCCTTGGTTTCTACAAAAGTAGGTAAGTATAGTCATCCTGAAATTTTCCAGGAACATAGTCTCAGTTGTAAAAATTTTAATAGATAAGTCCTTCGAGAATAAATGAGCTATAATGAAAGATCAGAATCCGGTACAATACGCTTCTTCATGCTTGCCTGGCTACAAGTACACACTTTATATAATACACTTCAGGACCGGGAATAGCTGTTTTTTCACAGTACTCTCTCCTAAATGGAGCAGACAGCGGCATAATATGCCTCCTAGGGTTTCTTTAGGACATTTAAGATAAAATTCATTACCTAGGTTTAGGTTTACAGGGCGTCTTGAAATTATTTTCAAAACGAAATTCTTTCTTTCTCAGTGGTACCTACTAAAGAAAACTCTAGAGAGGCACCTAATAAATTGTCGTATAACTTAAATTAGTTCGGTGAACGGGTAAGCTGAAATATGTTTGGGAATAATGTTGCGACTACTTGTGGCTGTGACGAGTTACGTTCCGATTCACTAATAGATGTTGTAGGCCACCCAAACCCAGCCGTGAGTCCATGCAAACGTGTGTTAGTTCAACCATATAAGCGCCCATAAAGTAGCTGATTTATGTTGTTATCATAGTTGTTCCGTTCTCTATTCAAATTAGGGTGGAACCGGACGTGATAGCTTGTAGACTGGTGTTTTTATATCCACACGCCATGTGTTTTGTAATAAAGGCCTCGCTGTTAGCTTTCGTTGGTTAGTGCTACAATGCTCTGAAATAGTGTCATGTTTATTTTAAGAAAATGCTTTTGAGATCGGTAAATATGGAAAATTGGCTCATTACACTGTTATGTGTGGAGTGCTATGTAGGTGATCGTGATTTTGGTGTTCAAAGTATTTTGACGGGTTCATTTTTAAGTATTATAAAACTATCGCAGGTATAAGGTTAATCTGATACTAAGAATTCTGGTATTTTTAGAAGCACCTTTAACCCAGAAAAGTAAGAATGACTAAGTAACTTTTTCTAAGTTTTCTATCAAGACCTATTTTCAGTTATTTTTTTATCAAATGTAAACGTATCAAAAAAGTATATGGTCTAAAAATAATAGGTTTGACTTTGAAGTGGATCGTAACTATTCGTGCCAGCTCTGCGGGTCCTTTGATCTTAATTCAATATAACATAATGATATGGTATAAAAATATAAAAAGTTTTATACAAATATACGAAGAAGCGGTTTCAAAGCGTAATGTGACATGGGCATATATGTCTTGGTTGAACATTATTATTATTTAAAATAACTTTTCACTTTTAATATTATTGGACTAGAAATACCTGAATTGATAGAGACTTCATAATTTATTTTTAAAGTTAAAGATTTTTTCTACAGTACCTATCTATCTTGTAATAGCATCTCTGGAAGTCTTATTCGTAGTTATTTCTCAACTAAAGATATCATATACAATACAGAAAATGTGGTCCCTACATACCTATAATTAAACTTGTCTGTCCATACATAATACCTGCAACTAATGAAGTTGACTCCAATTATCTGGAACCAAACTGCCTTTATGCCTGTCCTAATTTCATGACACGTGCAGCCCAAAGTTTTAGAAATTACGTGTATTAACTAATGAAGGGTTATTGTTCTACATTGAAGAAATATGAGGCCCAACATTCATAATGAATATATGACCCTAATTTACGTTATATTTGATTTTGTTACGGCAAAGAGAAAGACTGTTGTTACTAGGGAAATGACATCAGAGAAGTAGATGAGTTTGGAAGAAGAAAACAAGTTGCAACGTCTTCTTTAATTGGGATAAGGGCAGGAGGATGAGTATAAGGAAAGAGATTTAAAAAATGTGTTAAGTAATCCTTACTAAGATTAGGTTTAAATGCGAAAGTAATTCCGTCTCTTATTCTGTCTGTCGTCCTTTACCTAACGCCAAAACTACTTAAGCGATTTAAATGATATTTGACACATACATACACAGTCTAGCTAGAACCTGAGAAAGAACATAGGCAGCTGTTTTACTTTTTATTCGGGTGCGGGAAGAAGTTCCTTGGGGACGCTGACAGGGGACTGTTAAGTAGTTATCCTACATACATACATATATAGAACATAAAGTACATTTTAGAGGAACATAAAAATGAACGTTTATGTTAAAACTTGCTGTAAAAGATATATGCTATAGATAATAATATGTACTTGGCTTTTAGTCATATATACGACTGGATTTATGTTTATAACTCATTATTGTCTATTTACAGCTCTGTGTGCTTACGGTCTCATTATGTACGAATTTATTACTATCATTACCGATATAAAATATCCCATCAAATATATTACAATTCTAGTTATATTAAACTTTAGTAATCGCTATATTGCCAATAGGTCTGTTTACCTAATAATAAATATTTATTATTGACGGATCTATTTGTACTATATATGGAATAGCTATTCAAATACTCTTGATTGATTGACAGCCAGTTCAATACGTTATTTTTCTAATTGACAGAGCTTCATAACGCTCAGAAAAACATCTAAAAATAGAAATTATTTTTTTAACTTCGATTCCATATAAACTGTCATCGACACATCAACCATTATTATTATTTATGTCGAATGTAATTGAAACAAAACCGTATCGCATTTTTAAGTCCACTTACACATTAAAGTATTGGAGACTAAAGTGATATATTGTGTTTCTTTTATGAATTTAGAATGCAAAAGATAAATTATGTTCCTTTGAGAGATGTAACCCGGTTTAAAGATAAAGTTAGCAAGGAAAGTTGCGGGTTGAAGTTGCGGCTTAAATAAAACATAAGTTAACGGCACTAGAGGTACAGTTGATAAACCGAAGAATTAAGAACATTGTTTACGATCACGAAGATGAGGAGGCCATTAAGCCAGAAAACCTATCAAAGGCTAGCTGATCGTTGACTGACAAACTGACAAACAAGTAGTCATAAAATTCTTTATTGTGAGTAAATAGATATTTGCGGCAATAAAGATCCATTAGAACCCATTGAAGATAATGAAGCTATTAACGTAGATACATAGACCTGATGTTAGGGAATTTCGTCATGCTTTTTTGTTAATAACTTTTCATAGAGATATAGAAAGTTCGAGAAAATTTAAGTAGGTACTGAATATTGCTGCTTGTAAGATTTTATTTTTTTTTAATGTCAATTATGGTAAAAACCGCATATCAGACTATGATGTAATGGCTACACACGAATGTACCTATACAAAAACGCAGAAAATAGAATACAATTTACGGTTATTTCAGATCACAAAGTAATGACGTACATAGGTGTAATATCTAACCCACCAAAAACATTAAATGTAAAAAAAAGCCAATCCTCTACGCAATTCCTCCACCATAAAAAGTTTTGAGATCGCATAGAAGCCAAGTCCTGTTCAACTTTATTTGTAATAATAAATCAATATTTTGTGACTATATCAATAGTTTCGTTCACTTTACAATAATATTGACTTGGCCATGAGCACAATAAACTACAAATATAATACAGCATATCTTGGAGAGGTGAAAGTCAAACATGAAGTTTAATATCACAGAATGTTTATTCAATTGTTACTAAATGACCGACAGTCAGTATCATCCAACATCAATGAACTGCACATGTACTATGGCGCATGTTTAGTCCATGGTGATCTCAAATTCCAATCAGTCCATAATCAGTCCAATCGTAAAATCATGTCCATATAGAATTTATCAATTCAATGGTATTTACACATTATTTCAAGGAGCGACTTTTAACTTGTGCTCATGGCCAAGACAATATTATTGTAATGTGAACAAAACTATTGATATACTTAGTCACAAAATATTGATTTATTATTACAAATAAAGTTGAACAGGACTTGGCTTCTATGCGATCTCAAAACTTTTTATGGTGGAGGAATTGCGTAGAGGATTGGCTTTTTTTTACATTTAATGTTTTTGGTGGGATCTAATTTATTTTTTGTAGGTCTCTTTCTTCTCTAAGTATATAACAAATTAAATTAACTTACATGCAACTAACTAAATATATAACAAACTAAATAATGTTGAAAAAGCACGTAAACAACATTTTTTTTAAATAAACTAAAGAAATTGTCGAATTTTTGAATCGAATATCTTTTAGAATAAAAGAGATTTATTTCAGAGGTAGATGGCGCTATCACATGAAATTATTTGATTTTTTTTTTGGTATGGCATCTCGCAGTTCAGCCTAGGAGGCCGTGTACTGCTTAACCGGACTTTTCCCTGTGGATGCCTAGAATTTAAGGCCTCCAGCCAGGGGCAATTATTTGAATTTTTTTTTAAGTACTTCTTATACTAAGCTATGTAACGAAACCATAGCGCGATTTAGACCAGGACAACGCCATCTATCGAGCGAGCATGCAGTATTTATCGCACTGCATTAATATGAAAGATTTTATCATTACTCATTTCATTTTAACCTAGCTTTTTTATTCATATGTATGTATATTTAATACATAATAACAATATACCACACTACGTAACAATAAAACAAATAGTCACATTTTGTACATAAACAAATAACAAAGTTATCAATGCAGTCAAAATTCATACACAATGTTCTTGAAAAACCGCAAATATAAATTTGTTTCCTATTTTTTTATTAAGTTTCAAGGTTTTTATAATTTTCCCTTTATATGTAGCTAATAACCTATCTTGGTGCCAAATTTGAAGATTCTAAGCTTGCTAGAAGTACCTTAGACTTTTGATGATCGGTCAGTGAGTGAGTCAGTGACAAAATGGTGTAACTTTGATCGCTCATAACTCGTAAACTATTTATTCAAATGTCTTGTAATTTTGAGACTGAGCTTATTCTAATACTTACTCTTGGTCATCGAAAACCTAAACTCCTAGCTTTGTTCACATGGAAGATACAGGGGGCAGAAATAGCCGCGAAACGCTTCGAGAAAAGATGGTACGGCCGTGCCCGCTTTGCTCGAGTCTTGGCTGGGGCACTGCCGTGCCCTCAGATAATCTATACTAATATTACAAAGAGGAAAACTTTGTTTGTTTGTTTGGTTGTAATGGATAAACTCAAAAACTACTGGACCGATTTTAAATATTCTTTCACCATTAGAAAACTATATTATCTGCGAGTAACATAGGCTATAAGTATTTTATCCCGGTGCGGGCAGTAGCAGAAAACGGCTAGTAACTTATAAAGCTCACAGCAGTGCGGTACCTATGTATACTTCATACCGGTTTGTAAGTCGGTTGCTACGAATAGGTACTTGCGTAGTCCGTATCAGGTGTTAGTCGGAAAAACAACAGGCGCTTCCGACGACAGACGTCCCAATGTTTAAAAAACACTCATAAAATTATCTTCCACACGACTGCTCCATTGTATACAGTTCAAATTAATGGTTCGTACATTATGAACGGCCAGTTATTTTTGTTTCGCATTAAAACGGTTTTGCTTTTTTACTGCAGCATTTTTCGTAGCTGAGATAATATGATAGCTAATGGCTTTAGGGATCAGTGAGTGAATGACAAAGTAGTCTGATGTCCATATCTGGGGTATTATAAAGCCTGATTTATAGTACATTACTTATATCGAAAACATTTGTTTGGATTGTGTAAGTAGGTTTTGTTTGTTGTGATTCTAAAAATTTCGTCGATTGTAAATCATTCAGCAACACCTGTACTTAAATACTATTCTTATCTTTCTATTTGCCTATAAATTGTTACGTTCTAGAAAGCCAAATGCCCGAATTTTATGTAACATAGGATGGAAAACCTGGATAGCAATATTTATTTCTGATATCGAACTCGACAAGACAAACTTTCAAAAACCTCTATGTGAAAAGCCTCCACAAACTCTCAACAGTACTAAACTAATTCTTCCTCATCATGATACCTTATATAGTTGAATTGTAGTTGGAACATATATAAGGTATATGTATTACATTACAAAAGTCAGGTATCAATTGGTCAATTACTTACACCAAGAAAGGTTTCAGTTTCCATTAAACCAAGAAAGTAACGGTTAATACAATTTTATTGTAGTAAAAATCTTGTTTAGCAAACATTTGGTTTCTACAGTTCGGTAGGTAAAATTACGATTTATGGAACTATTTCAGGTTCTATGAAAAAGGTAATTCTTTTTATTATAATTTAGATCGGACTATCAAAATGATAACAGGGTGAACCGGTGAATATAATTTAGGATCTGCGGTCATCAGTTTTTTCTAAAATACGTTAGTCTACGAGGCTTTTATCCAAAAATAAATTCAAGGCCTAAAAACGCTGTTTATTCAATTCTAAATTGAAAATATAAGAACACTGACATTTCGTTATTGTGACCGAGATAAATTGGATTCCACTTCATTTGTCAAAGGGAATGGAAACTTCGGATACTGTGAAAACGTTTTTAAATTTCCGTTTTTTGTCCATCTTGCGGATAAATCAAATGATTTTCTTACTTAGTTTGGAAAGATTACATAAGAATTATTTTGGCAGGAGTTAATAAGAGATTTAGTGGTAGTGAAGCCTTAAAATGTGGTAATCCTACTATCCTACTAATATTATAAATGTGAAAGTTTGTGAGAATGTATGGATGTATGTTTGTTATTCTTTCACGCAAAAACGGCTGGACCGATTTGGTTGTAATTTGGTATGTAGACAGGTAATACCCTGGATTAATACATAGACTACTTTTTATCAACACACCACGCGGGCGAAGCCGCGAGCGGATATTATAAACGCGAAAGTTTGTATGTATGGATGTATGGATGTTTGTTACTCTTTCACGCAAAAACTACTGAATGGATTTTAATGAAACTTTACAATAATATAGCTTATACATCAGAATAACACATAGGCTACAATTTGTAAACATATTGTTCGAAATACTAAACCTGCGCAGACGAAGTCGCGGGCACCAGCTAGTATATACATATTTATAATTTCAACCTTGGCTAGTTGTCTATTAGATTTTCAGACTTAATAAAACAAAATGTTTCTTATTAATTTTTATTTTGTATAGGTACTTTATTTATTAGTAACAAAGTTAACCTTTAACCTATAGTTGACATCATGATAAGCTTTTCGTTTCTCGTGGAATTTTCTACAATATACAAAAGGCTCCTTCTTTAACACAAGTCAGCTTTGTTGTTTTGTAAAAATGATTTTTATCCACCGTTTTTTATAACCATGAGGTGAAAAGTGTTCGGTGGCACACCCGTGTTTCAAAAAGAGTTTACTTAGGCATTTTTGAGGTAGAGATACATCGCGTGGACCAAAACAGGCCTTTGTGGAAGTCTGCCAGAGATTTGATTATAATATTCTCAGGGTGCTTGACGTTTTTTGCATGCCATCATTTTGTTTAACTTCTCAAATGTACAAAAATCATAGAAAAGGAATGTTATTTTTTGCTTTATTTAAATTATATTACCTACCTATACCTACTTGTTTACTTGGTCTTTAGGTTAAAGTCCGCTACACTTTAATTTTTGTTGCTTCAATAAAGGTTGCGATGGATCAACTTTCTAAAACGATAGTGATTTCAAGTTGGTACTCTGATTTCCAAGATCTGGCATGGTATCTACCTTATAGTAACACCTATTGTTACCCACCTCTAAATCTGTCAGCATGCCTAAGTACGAACATCCGCAACGTTCGCGGCTTTTGTTTTACAAGATTACAACATGAAATTCTTCCATCTATTTATACTCTAGCGTATGTTTATAGAACGAACGAAACCATTTTCTCCATCTTCGATAACACGTGATATTAGTGGCTCGTGTGTTCTTCATCATGAATATTCTGTTTATGTAGACACGATTAACGATCTGTGGAATGTTGAAAAATCATTTGTTTCATTGTGTATTCAGAAATAACGCTGCATACTTTGCCAATTTTCGTTTTTTGGTAAGACAAATAAATATGAAATTTATTAAGTGCGTTTAAAATATGTGGTAATTTTCAACGCCTGGAAATGGAATGTGAGTTTCCTATGACGATTCTTTTTGGTTTGAGATTTGCTTTAGGCTCGATACCGTATAGTACATAGGTACGTACGTACGTAAATTGTAGTGTGTCTTACCCTAATTCCCAAGTGAGCTGCGGACTAAGATTGGAAAGCGCCGGGGAAGTTGCCGCCGTTGTCTTCGCCGTGTCAAGCTCGTCCACAAAACAGTCTAAGTATCTTATTGTTGAAAGCGTAACATATAAATCAGAAATCATGTTTCACAGTCCTTATAGTACAGGTCTCGTTTTCTGCAGATTGTAAAGGTAATCGATACGTTGAATACATTTATGAAGCTCATCAATTTACTTTTTATATGGGGGTTTATTTTTAACCATTTCGTGGGGTGGTTGCGTTTAGTTTCGTCAATCCATCTTCGCGTCTAATATTTACCTACCTCAGACCGTCATGCATGACAAACTTGGTACTTTGAAATCTCAACAGAAAAAGTAAAACAAAATTGCAACTTGCACGCTGTCTTGCATTGTGCCTAAATGTAGACGGAACGAACTAGTCCAAGCGACGCGGCGCGGCGTCCTATTTTTGTCGACAGACGACAGAACATTTTGGAGACAGATTACTCGAGTCATATATGAGGAAGCCGTAAAGCGTGTAATTACATATACGTGCTTACGAATTTATGAGGGATCACTGAACTTGAGACTTCGATAAGATAATATTTTGTTTGGACCCTCCGTATCTAAGTAATAGAGGCCAGTAATAGATAGACAGTTTCAAACTCGTTAATTGTCTTCTGGCCGTATTGGGTACTTTCACAGGAACTGTGAAATGTTCTTTTTGTATTTCTATTAATAATCGTATTCCGTCCAAGATTCTCATAATGTTTATATAAAAATTTAATAATTTTATCACCATTGAAATGATTGCATAACTGTTTGTATAATTTTTGCCCAGTCCTCTTGGGGAAAACATTAGTCTCTAACGCTTGACAATTGTTTATCAAATAAATAGGAACGATTCATAATGTTGTTATTATTTGTGTCACGTTCCCGAAGGATCCCGAAAAATACGATGCTAGGGAATCATCAAAGCTGTGAATGATGGATTTGATGTGATTTAAAATGAAAGGAATCGAGCTGTATTGTTCCCACTAGAATTTACATTGATTGTGTGTCTCTTCTGGCATACGCAAGGCTAGTTTTCACGATATTTCGGTTACCTACTGACTCAGAATTGATTTTAGCATAACTAAAATGTTCTCGAGACCTTCGAATTGTCTTTCGTATAGTTTTTAATTGTGTATTCAGTAACGTTTGTGTAATACCTAAAACGATATATCGCTAGTTTTGACCTATGTGGATACTAAACGATACTGAACAGATTTACAACTCCTGATTGTTTGACGAGTTCGATTACCAAGTTAATTATCTGTTTCGAAACAATGTCTGACTTGTCATAACTACTTGAAATAAGTCCATATATCATTATCAATAGCACCCACACCTGTAACAAACAAAGTTTATCGCAGGTACCTACAAATATGAATTATTTGAACGTGGGCTTGGCTTAGCGCGGAGATCGATCGATATTTGTTGCTATTTTGAAATAAACATATTTTTCAATAATAATTTGACATGTTTCACTCTGCACACATCTCATTGTTTATACATTACGTGATCTGCTTAGTCTCGTTTAGCTCCCGTTAAAAGCGAGTAAGATTAATCACGAACCATCGATCGCATGCAAGCCAAGCATATTTTGTGAATGAAATTCCACATTTTGTGTGGGAAGTTTAGAATATTTGACGTGCCGCATCCGGAACATTACTTTTCTGGAAGTTGAAGAAGACAATATAATTAGTAACTGTTATACTTAAGAAATTATGACTCAAGTTTAGCTATCGCTCATATTTGTTGTTATCGGATATTGTTAAAGTTTTCGATGGAAGAATAAGAAAAGTTCAAAACTGTTATAAAAGCATAAAAGTTTTTCTTATTCTTACTAGGATTTGCATATCTCTTGTATGTAACTTAAGATGACGATAGTATGGGAATAATAGGGATAGGCGTTGTATCCATAAATTGGGTCTAAAATATGATAAACTTCACAATGTTATAAAAGCTACCCTTTTTCTTTTGTTCGAGTTTTTGGTTAACAAAATAAAACAGGAGAAAGTGAAAACAGTCAGTCTACGCGCGATACAGAATATATTTGAAAATAGATTAAAAGTGATGAGGCAACATTACTTTTGCCGATAGCATGAATTACTTATAATCTTTTCATGCTTTTATTTTTTCGTAGGGAGCGTGATCTGTTACGTGTTGAGATTAATGTTAGCTTCGATTAAATACATTCAGTTGGTTCACAATGGTTTCATCGTTGTTCCGATAGATTGGATTGTTGACCTCTGACCGTTTATTTGAGTTATTACTATTATAAATTTGACTACTAGGAAACCCTTTCGTTTGTTCTTGTTTATGTTTTCTATTGAATTAATGTATATTAATTGGTATATATTTTGACGAGTCTGACTGAAGATTAAAATTACAATAGCAGCCTATTTACATAGGTAGTTGCTTCAAGTTATATAATAATGTTTGTGGGTGTAGAAATTGATTCCGTTTTTAGCCTTTTTGTGTAACAAGTAGGTAGTAGGGGGAATCATAAAGCTCTGTATTCAGTAAACAGATTTAGAAACCGTGCGACCAACTTGTTTATTCAGTCCACTTAATTCAGGCTAGTGCTTATTTATTTTGTTTTTGTATTTTCCTTTGGTTCAGGCACGATTTTCCTGTGACACTCTAGCAGTAGAAATTTTGTATGAAACCCTAAAAATAATGGTTAAGAAGGCTGTAACAATGAGTTTAATTAAAAAAATGATTAGGTAAGGCTTTAATTTGATTTAAACGGAGACATTTCTGGGAATAAATAATTAGTACACTTTATTTACAGCTACAATATTCATAACGCTCAACGTGAAACAGTCAGACTCGTGCAGTTATTTGGACACTGGAAATTGACTGTAAAACTGATTAATTTTCTTTTATAGAACTGCACAAACCATTTAAAAATCCAGTGCATTCCTACGCAGCTTTTACACAGAACACGCTTTTAAATGGCCTCCACAGGACCACGTTTATACCTGTAGGTATGTACGGTGCTTCAAACTGAAATACGGCTAATTCTAAATGTGTGAGCTTTATCCACTCATTTTACCGCACGCAACCATTCATACCTTATTAAATCACTGGTCGGGAAATATGGAATTAAACTATAATGTGTTTATACTAATACTCTGAGGTTATCAGCTAATAACGTTTAATTATGTTAATTAACATTTCTCTTTGTGGGTGGGGCCTCTCATTTACATAAACGGTGCAGTAGGAGTTTATGGTACAAGTATAGCGACTCTTGACGGGTAAAACGAATTGCCAAGATTAACTGCATTTAAATCCATCTATTTTGTAAAGAATCAACCTCTCAAGTATGAGGGCGCGGGTTCGATTCCAGGTCAGGCAAGTACCAATGCAACTTTTCTAAGTTGGTATGTACTTTCTAAGTATATCTTAGACACCAATGACTGTGTTTCGGATGGCACGTTAAACTGTAGGTCCCGGCTGTCATTGAACATCCTTGACAGTTGTTACGGGTATTCAGAAGCCAGTAAGTCTGACGCCAGTCTAACCAAGGGGTATTGGGTTGCCCGGGTAACTGGGTTGAGGAGGTCAGATAGGCAGTCGCTTCTTGTAAAGCACTGGTACTCAGCTGAATCCGGTAAGACTGGAAGCCGACCCCAAAATAGTTGGGAAAAAAGGCTCGGAGGGTGGTCACAAGATATGCTCGTATTTACTAGATATAAATACCTAATATTTTTGCAATGTGTAGGTACTTGTGCGAAATCCCTTCACCATGAGGAATGAAAACACGAACCATAGAAATAAGGCATTGACAGAAGATACATATCCGCTCGCGTGTCGATATCTAGGTTGATAAATCATTGTCACCCCCGAGTAAGCATCACATAATGGATCATTAACGTTGAAGATACATGTGGCTGTTACGAGAACATCGATTCAGAAGATAAACATGAAGTGATTTCATTACTCTGAGTGTAGACTGATTTCCACGTATTTTTACGAATTTTCCAGCTTTATGTATTCTGGGAATAAAAGAAAAAAAGTATCACAATATTTGAAACAAAATAATGTAACAAATACTGTCTTGTCAAATATCAAAGCAAAATCAGCCTTTGTTTATATTTATCAAAATAAAATAATGGCGCGATATTTCCACAGCCGTTCGAATAGACCGAGTAACCCTTTCTAGGAAAATGCCAAACGAACAAGTGATTCGGAACACTGAAAAATTGATAAAAAATTGCAAAATTGTGAGAGACTGTTTCTTTGGAATTTTTCTTCGAAATAAAAAGGGCTAGGACATTTATTTTTCGGGTCAGCACAATTTCTTTTTGGTAATTGTGATTCTATTTTATTTCTATTCTATTTTATGGGACGCAACCTGCGTCGATACTCTTGCGCCATCCCACCTTCCAAGTTTTGCGTGCTGTGCTGCTGCTGCCGCTGCGGCCGCGGAGAACCTCAAGATCTGTCTAGGCGGCTGGTTGACGCTTCTCGTGACCAAAAGGCTGGCTATTACCTTGGACAAAGGATCAGCATGGCCATCCAACGAGGTAATGCTGCCAGCCTCTTGGGTACGCTCCCAGTTGGCAGCGATGGGGAGGAATTTTTTGACGCTTTTTAGATATAGTGTTTTTTTATTTTTATTGTTTTACTAGGATAGTTTTTTTTTTGTGTTGTAAATGTCTATGTAAAAACCATTTTATAAAGCCAGATAATATTCAAAATTCTTTGCGTCTCTCATTCGGTCTAGCTAGACTGAACCAACCTATTTGCTCATTTAATTTAGACGTAGCATATTATATTAAGGCAATCATTAAGTATGTAATCGCAGTTATTAAAACCGACTTGAAATGTTATATTTAAGAATAAGAAAATATTGGGCATCGTTATGACTGTATTATAAACGGCCCGTAACTTTTAAATCAGGTGGCAAACATCAATTATACAACTGAAAATAAAACGGATACTTATATAGCGGAGAGTACCTACAAAAGGTACAGTTACCCCCAAATGTCAGGCAGACAGCGTAAGTTTATTAAATGGTCCCGATTACCCCAAAGTCACTTGGGTATGGAACCCCAGTAGGCCATCCCGATAACCCAGACACTTATTGGCAAACATCCCCTTGATACAGTAAGTGGTAAACCTAAACTAGTAGGTACCTACTATGTTAACAGGCCGAATAGCCTGGCTTTAGTTAAACGTGCTAAACGAACCAAGTAGATAGGTTTCCGAAATAGTTTACCTATGAAAGTTTATGTTTGCTGCTAATCGACAAAGGACTACTGGCGAAAACTAAGTCTATTTAGTATACTAACTAAATATAATACTTACTATCCAAGCAATTTCATATATTCGTTACTTCAAAAGAGCTGGTAATAATAGCACAGAAGTCATAGATTAGCGATTTTTAAATACCTACATATATTTTTTAAAAGGTAATAAACCTAGCCAATAATACTATCAGAACGATATTACAACTACTTTGCATAGGCAGGTACGCAGTTTTAGTCATTTTAGGGGGCCATTAAATATTTTCAGTGTTTACTTAATCGTATGTTTGAACAGCGTAGTAAGCTCTTTAGCTGTGAAATGGAGTGGCGTTATCAGTGTCCCCACTTTCTTTTGAGAGCGCTAATACTAGGGCACCTAATTGCCAACCTCGGTCGCACATTTTGCAAATTGCACACAAGCTGAGCTGATTCTGATCACAAAGTTATCTGGAGGCTGAAACTTTTAAGCAATAGAGTAATACCTATTCTGCATTTTTTTTACTAGGAATGAGGGTTGAATTTAAATATATTATTAATTTCAAAAAAGCTGATTAAAATTTTAGCTGAATGTCAGCCTATAAAAATTTTTACGGTCGGATTATTACCTCATCATCCTCATCCTCCGAGCCTTTTTCCCAACTATGTTGGGGTCGGCTGCCAGTCTAACTGGATTCAGCTGAGTACCAGTGCTTTACAAGAAGCGACTGCCTATCTGACCTCCTCAACCCGTGGCGTCAGACTTACTGGCTTCTGACTACCCGTAACAACTGCCAAGGATGTTCAATGACAGTCGGGACCTACAGTTTAACGTGCCATCCGAAACACAGTCATTGGTGTCTAAGATATACTTAGAAAGTACATACCAACTTAGAAAAGTTGCATTGGTACTTACCTGACCTGGAATCGAACCCGCGCCCTCATAGGTACTTGAGAGGTTGATTCTTTACCCACAAGGCCACCACGACCTATCTTTAAAAAAAAATCTCACTCGTTTTTGGGAAGTCGTTAGAATGGAGACTAAAATGTGGAATGAGATTCAAGTATTCAACAATACTTAATTTCTACAATGCGGGTATATGGCCGGGTTTAATTCTCAAAGGGCTTGCAATAACAAAACGTTGCCCTTCAAGCCGCGCCGGTGGATATTGTTTGTTTTCAAAAATAAGAAAGGTATTGAACCGAATCCCAGTACGACGAATGGACGATTGAGTTTGTTTTCATACTGAAAGAAATTCTGTTAACATAATTCTGCCTTCCTTTTAATGCTTATTTTATTAATTTATGGGTCTATAAATTCATTTAAATGTATTCAAAAGCCTTTATTTTTTCGTTTATTATAATGAAGTCCCTTTTAAAAGCAAGTATACTTAGGCAAGTAGGTACTTACGTTAGCCAGTGAATGTGGAGAATGCAAAGATTTTTAATCTAATCCACCTCAATGAGTACGAGGCAAAGTTTCAGTAACTCATCTTGGTACTTAGACTCGCTCTACAAAGTGCCTACGTAGGAGTTTACTCTATCTGGCATGTTTATAAATAAACGAGATTTTATTTGACATAATCCAGAAGATGTTAAGAACTTTTTATGATTCGATATATTCGCACTGTACGATAATGGGTTCAACCATCAAACGATTTTTATTCTTTCATTAAAATTAAATATATATTACGAGCCTTTGTGTGTTGTGCACTGTTTAAATTTAACATGCGATCCGTACCTTTGCCAGGGACACACATGGTGGCCAGTCATTGACATTTTACCCTGTATACCTCATTTAAATTCCAAAAGCGAATAAGTAAATACCACAAACTGAAATGGGAACGTAAAAGAATACAAACATAATTTCCCGCAGAGCTGTTTATGACTTACCTTTACCAAATTTATCGCAGGAAATAAAGCTGATTCCGCGAAATTAGATAGACATACGTAAAATGGCGAAGGGAAAATGTGGCATATAACAAATTAAATATAGAGGCATCATTTCTTAGAAATAGTTTGAAATATAGTAATGTAGTTCTAATGTAGGGATAATGTCTATTGTTTACGGCGATTTATTTTGCTGAAATAGGCTGGCGTAACCCAACCGACATTTAGCCCTAGACAACTAAATCAAATTTTCAATCGTCTATCCTCCGGTTTGAATAAATTTTGCGCGGAATAATGTAATATTTCTTAAATAAATATTAAATTAGAGATTTAATATTGGAATGTGAATTCAGTTGATTTTTATAAAACGGGTCCTTTGACATTCAGTGCTTGTTTAATATTTATTTAAATTAGTATTTTATAGAAGTCTGGATATTCCCAAAGCATTGTTTACTATTTTTTTTATTAATTTAGGTACTTACCTCATATTACTTTACTACATGCCATATTTTAATATTTGGCAGTTATTAAAGGGCGTTTTATTTTCTCTTACCTAGGGCTCTCCAGAGGGCTCGAACGGGTACCTACATTACGTTACATTATTCCTGACCACCTTAATTGAAGCGCTAAAAGCTATATGATGTAATAAAAGCTAGGCTGTCGGTTCTCATCAATATTATGCTCTCCTAGGTAGAATTTTACTAGGGGAATTGGGATGTTTGGCTTTTATAGGATTATTTATTCAACATGTGGAGGCCTGTAAGAGCTTATATTTAATTAAATATTCCGTGAACTTGTGACATAAAACTTCCTTAAGCAGGTACTTCTAAAGCAACTGTAACGTGATTATGTGACGCTCGGAAAATGCGCAGATCTTTATTTCCACACGGCTGAGCACCTTTGGAGGACATAAAAGTTTTCCGTTCACTTACTTTTAACTTTCTTTGGTTTCTATTCATAAAGTACGAAATTATTGTAATGTTATGCAATGTGTTGTTACCCCTAGAATAAAATGAGTCGTCAAAGTTACTCTTTCAGGATGAAAACAGTCGGATAAATTATCTGAAAATATTTGTATATTTTTGACTTGCTTTATGAATTATTATTTCTATTTTCCTGTTAAAAATCTTCCATTTTAACACTTGTGATTTCGTACATTATGTCATACTTAACATAAAGTCGCTTAAGTCATTGGCAGGTATACTTGAAACCAAACAGATGCACGTCAAACTTTACGTCATCTCCAAACACATCGAGAGTATTTACAAACAATATTCATTTTACGGTTATTGACGAAATATCGGCAAATATTCTCGATAAAAAATGTGGTTGCAGAACTAGCGGCCGGCCGAGCGTTGTCAATGAATAGATACCACTTAAGCCAAGTGTTTAGTGTAGTGGAGTGGAGAACATGGTAGCTATTACTATATCTACGTAGACAATATGTGTTAGAGCGTCAAGTGTTACTCTTGACTTTATAAAAACCGCTCGAATGTACGTTGAATGGCGAAGGGACATGGTCACGTGAATATACTTTGAATAGAGTCACTATTACAGATTTTTAAAAAATGTATTCATTTTCTCTCAGTAATAAACAGTCTGTCTACATCTCTATATTCTAACTCTCCTACCGCGGGTCTGCTGGAAGAGATTTCATTAGAACTAAGCAGTACCTCTACCTTTGTGCTATTTTATATTACTTCTACTTCTTTCATGCATTTATAGTCATCGGCACGAATCTTGAGCTCTGACCTTCACCTGCGCCGAAGTAATTTATTGGGTCCCTTTTGTGGTATGAAGTGAGGCGCGGGGGCGGGCTAAAGCGGTGATTGGCCCGCAGTGCATCGCGTCACAGCCGTCACTCGGGATTGGTTCTTTGCTAATAAATCACTTCTGCGCAGATGTAGGTCAGAGTTCAAGATTCGTGCCTATAACTATACTGTGTAAATAAATAGTTAAAGAAACAAATAAAATAAACCTTTTCATCAATATTTAACCTTTAGTAACATGTCGAAAACAACAAAGATGCTTGGCATTCATGAATGACATGAGAATGAAAAGGATCTATACATCAATTTATCTACATTGTGTGAAGAAAAGTTTTCTATATGCTTTTCGAAAATAGAATAAACCAATACCTCAAGCTGACATGAGCGGTGTTCTGAATTTCTGTTTTCTCTCATATTATAGCGGACACGGACAAGACATTTGTTTTGTAGCTCAAGCATGTTTCGAACCGTAATAAAAATCGCAATCAATCGTGTGAGGGTTCCTTTAAATATTCATTGAACGGTTAACTTTTCAATTTCGCTGCAGGCGTGTTTATTAATTCAATTATTCCGCAATATGGATTGAATGCAATTTGTTGTTGCCAACAAAATTAATTGATGTTGGTGCTGTACGATTGTTATCTAGTACTATTAGAGGTATATTATGCTCTTCAATTAAGTAATTAGATATTTGTTGGTCATAAGTAACTTAACAAATTGTATGGCGTGGGTTTTTGTGTCTTTTACGTAAAATATCGGTTACGAAATAGCAATATCGATGAACGTGCTTCGTTCTCCAGATAGTCTGTGTGAGTTACAAGTTCTCGTAGGTACTACAGCTTAATGATGTCGCCATGTTGCGCTATTTTCAACACTCTTTTTATTCGTGGATTTGTATGGAAGGCATCGCTATAGAAAAAACTTTTCAAACTTACCTCTATAAATTATGCACGTAATTACAAGTCTTGTTTTTAACATGTTGGCTTTGGAAATTAATTGTGTTATTCTGTGGTTCACCTTCATTTTCTTTCAAGTACTTATTAAATTGTTTGTTTAAGAATTACATGGGAAATTTCAGTAATTTTAAGATTGGTGGCATCGTGATTTAGAATAAGGATTTACTTCACAATGATGGCTCCGGAAGAGTGATTAGTCTTAGTCATTGTCGCCAAAATTCCGCAATCATCAAGATGCTTAATTAACAACATGCCTTCGTAAAATTTGCTTTTCGTAAAAAATACATGTGACTTGAACAATAGCCTGCCAGCAACCACGTACCTACCTACTTTCTAAATAAGGTTTAAATGGCCTCGTAACGGATGTAGGGCAGTAAAAGAAAAAAACTTTGGCAGCATGCACCCTTAACCCCAAAACAAACCCAAAGTTGACTCTTTTCCTGTTCAGACAGGATCTACGAACTTGGAATAACAATGACCACTGAGTGGAAAGGAATGTTGCCAAAGTGACCAAAATAAATAACATAAGCATGTAGGTAGGTACATACTACTCGCCCATTGCAGACTAAACAGTCGGCCGACAGTTGGCCCGACGGTTGTTTTTTTCCTCTTAAAGCTGTGTCTACGCTAGACGAACCGATCACGAGCGGAGCACGAGCCGAACACAATTCGTCTAGTGTGGACCAACTTAACAAGCCTCTAACGAGCGCGCTGCGAGCATTTTGTTCGTGCTCGGCTGCGTTCCGCCTGTTGTTGGTTTTTGAACGAACACGGATTTGCTTCGCGCTCGCAGTGCGCTCGTGGACGTGTTTAGTGACAGACGTCAGTCTCTCGAGCCGGACATCATGGAAACGTGGACCGAAGATACTTCCGTGCAATTAATTTAATTGTAACAAAATAATCGATTGATATGGGACCCAAAACATGAGCATTACTATAAAAAAATGAGAAGATTGATGCATGGTCTCGTATATCCCAAGAATTGGGTAAGGATGTAGAATTGTGAGAACGGCTCCGCTTGTGCTCCGCTCGTGCTCGGTTCGTCTAGCGTAGACACAGCTTTACAAAATGAGTTCGATCAAGCTGTTGTTCTGCTGTACCGGCTAAATACCTGATCGTTGTTATGTGCATACCATTTATTGCCATACTGATTCATGAGCCCCAACAAACTGTTAGCCGACTAAAAGTTTGCAGTGTGCGAGTACTTAAAGACCGGTAATAATATTTAGCCACCAGTAGGCAGGGAGTAAGCCACGTTCTAAGCAGCGGAACATTTAATACCCACAAATGTTTTATTAACTCTAAAATAGTGCCCGCCTTTAGGCTGCTGAAACTTTTATTAAAATTACTAGAGATACCGGCTGAGGCTAATTAAATTACTTATACGACGACACAGACTGGGGTTCAGTTTCATTCTTGGTAAACTATGATAAAATATATTTTGACAGAAGGAAAGGCACATTAATGTGAAAATTATACCTATGCGTCGTTTTTACATTTAGTTTGAAATTAATGCATATTTTTCTTCCTTAGGTAAGTGTTATTTATTTGGTTTAGTGTAGCCGCTCATGTATGTGTTTCTGCCAGAGTATTGATTATCTCAATACTGAAAAGGCAACAAAATTCATTGCTTTCGCGTGTCTGAAAATGTGGTACACTCAACAACAAAAATAACTAAATGTAAGTAAGTACTTACGTATACTAAACAATAATGTGTAGGTATTCTAAAAGGCATTTTGTGTATGTTACACAATTACCCAGTAGGTTACGTGCTACTTTCATTTCGGAGCTTTAAACATGGTAATATTTTAGGACTGAAATAACTTCGCCTACATCACCTGGGTAATGTATGGCTTTGTACAAAAATATTTTCTTGTTTTATAAAAAAAAATGGAAACTGAATTGTTTCTGGCAATAAAATATTAAATACGAGTTGCGCTGAAAGTTTTTCAATAGTTATCTATTGTTTTTTCCTCAAAGTCGCTTAACGAGCTATGGAGAGGGCTATGCTCGGTGTTTCTCTATGTGATCGAATCCGAAATGAGGAGATCCGTAGACGAACTAAAGTCACCGATATAGCCCACCGGATTAGCAAGTAGAAGTGGCAATGGGCTGGTCATATTGCTCGCAGAGCGGATGGCCGATGGGGTCGAAAAATGCTGGAGTGGAGACCACGGACTAGCAAGCGCAGCGTAGGACGTCTACCAACAAGGTGGACAGACGACCTTATAAAGGTCGCCGGAAGACGCTGGATGCAGGTCGCCTCCAACAAGTATCTGTGCAGATCTAAGGGGGAGGCCTATGTTCAGTAGTGGACGTCCTATGGCTGAGATGATGATGATGATGATGATGATGATTGTTTTTTCCTGCTTCGAGTGCATGCAAATAGCGGTACCTGCTTTAAAATTATTGTGTTTTTACACGTAATTTTTTTTCGGAGTACGAATAAATGTTACGTATATAAACGTTATTTAAATGTTTTTTCAATACACTGGGACTGGAAAAACTATGTCAGTCTAGCTGTTCCCTAAGGTAGGAATAACTTTTCGCATTCATATAAAAAGTACCAGGCGTAGTTGCCACTTGACGCGGGTGAACCCGCTGGCCGAAACCTGAATTTTATGTTTTTAACACGTTCAACTGTTGAGTTCGATTTCGTTATTAATTCGATTTACCCATTACAATGGAACCCATCAAATTCAAGGAAGTTTTCCTTGCTTTTTGGACCAATTTTCGTGAAGGACGGAACCTTTTGCCGACGCGACGGCCCTTTACGAGATTTTTTCGTATTTTTATTGCTTGTATTCACTGCATAATAACGGGACTTACAAATGCTATATTTTCAATGGTGGCTCGTAATTATGTTCTATTGTTTCACTTAATAAAATTCTTATTAACTTTTGTTGTGACCGACTGCCGCTTAGTCTCAAGGCACGGAATTAATTTTGTAAAAACAATTTCAAGTATTACGACCTTGATTCTGGGTATTTTAGTAATTTTTAGCTGTAACGGTAATCTGTTTATAACAAATGCTTTATACAATAACAGAAAAAAACTATAAAACCATAAAATGGACACAAACATTTATGAAACACGCATGGTTTCGCGGAAGCATAAATTTTGTTATGTCCGTTCATTTCCCTCTATTTAGTAACATCGGTTTTGTTTGAAGCTTTGATGAGTAATATCCAAAAAGTTTAATTAACAAGTAAACACAGTATGTTTGAAGGTGATAGTTTAGTACGGCAATATTTGATATTGGCCGTAATTCAGTACTATCAACTTATCTATAGCAATCGAGGTAAGTGGAAAAAATTAGTATCATAAATACGTCTATCCTATCTCGGACTAAAACTTGATAGATTATCTGTTCCATAAAGATACAAATAAAAATATATTCGTATTTTTTGCAATAAAAGAGCTTTTCGTTCGCTTTAATATCAATCCTCTTTTCTCGTTGTATTTAATGTTATCAAATTCTCTCGGTTTTTAATTTCGCATTGGGATTTGGCAGGGGAGCGGATTATGATGACGGCTTCTGTCGTCTTAAGTTCGGAAATAAATTATTATTTGTCTTAACAGCTAGACTCGAAATCTGAAATGAGCTTTTTCCACTTCTAATGAAAGTTTTGTAACGCAATTAAATTTGATATTGCCACAGATAAGACCATTGAAGCCTGGCAACACATTCAGTATTATCTACCTAAATAAATAAAATGGCTTTCTGAGAAAGGCTTATTATGTCTGGCAGTATAGAAAATGTGGGCATTAAGTACTCGAACAAAACCAATTAATAAATTATATGTTCGTCTAATCTTGAGCCATAAATTGCACAGTTCGTGGAATACCAAAGATCTTTGCTATATTGTTGTAATTTAGTATACCTACCTAATAAAGCATTTCAATTTGACTCAATAATTCTCAGTGAGGTGAAAAGATTCCTATAAAAAGTTGCAAGTGAGAACGGATCATTCTATTGATATAAAAATCTCGATCGTAAAACCCAAGATTAGTGTCGAGATTGTTGAAGGTATAAAACCTTAATAAGAAAGACTCCTGGAATGTCCTCTGAGAGTAATAAAAACACGAGAAGTAAAAAGCGACTGTTTCTTTCAAGTATTTATTTTATTGATAACGCGATCTTTGTGGTTTAGTACAGCAGGAAGGGTAATATTTCATTTGGGTCCTGAAGAGGGATGCGAGTGATTTGCGGAACAAGGTCTATTGTCGAATGAACGTGCTTAACACATTCACTGCGTTACGGCAAGTATTTGGCCGTATTTGACTTTCAGCCAGTGCGGTAGCTCGTTGTCCTTGTTTTGCGTACTGTGCGGGAGCGATTTATCTAAGTTCCCTTGCGCGTAGGAATGAGATAGTGATATTTTCAATATTGTTGCCTTTAATATAATAATATTGTACACTAACAATATACGGCAAAATAGTTGCCGTAACGCACAGTAAGATAATTATTTTCATTCAGTGCGGCACGGCGAATATCTTGCCGTACCCCCCCAACCCCGCACCACACTGCATGCGTCCGCGCGGCGTTTCAGTGTGCGCTAGTGCTGGCCGTAAGCAAGACGTAACAATATTTTTTGTGAAAAATATTACGCGGTTCTGCTACAATGAAACGTTCACATAAATAAAAAACTGGATTTGAGTAGAGAGAGAGAGGGGAAATCATCTTGATGCCAAAGATGTCAAGTGTGAAAATAATTCAGTGGAATAACTACCTACTTACTAAGTTTCATACACGTCCTTTAATAGTTTTTAGTTTTTTAAATTTATTGGTCTGTTGGCGTAGTGGTTGTGGGTTCGATTCCCACACAAATCAAACATTCTTTGTCTGGTTGTCTTGGTCTGGGTGTATTTTCCAAGTATACTATGCATTATATGTATTTGGGACTAGGTGGCGCTATAGTGTGATTGTGGTAGAATATAAATACTATATATTCATATTTAAATATATATTTGTGATCTAATGTTGATTAGTACCTAATTATAATAATTCGGTTACATAATTATGTTGATTTATATAATAATATAACACTGTTAAATATGAATATTTTATCTACAATAAAAAAATATTTTTAAACTATCGACTATCATTCCAGAAGTAAACCCCATCCCTAGCATTTTTTCACTTCTATGCTGTACGGCATATATATTGCCGCGAATGAAAGATTTTGAAAAATCTCTGTATCTTTCAAAGTATAACAGAGAACCCGGGGCGACTGCAGCTAGGTATATACAAGAATATAATCTATCGATTTGTTGATAAAAACCATTGATATAGGTGGTTTCCACGTCTGTATAGGCTTTGAAAGTCAGGTTCTCGTACGGCAAAATAGAAGCCGTAACGCATATCAGGAAACATAGATACGGGCAGCATTTGTCTCGTATCGCACTAGTAGAAAGTTAAGATTTAACGCTGCCGCAGTGAATGTGTTAAATACTAAGGTTTTTCCAAGCCTTAGTATTTTTTTCAATTTGGAAAAAGAAAAATAAGGAACCATGTAAAACAAATATTTCTTTAGAGATGTAAGAAAACAAACAATGAAGGTTCTGCGAAACTTCTGTGTATCTGGCCTAAGCTCGATAGGTACAAGATATTCTGTTTTTGGAATGAAATATCGCTTTTTTGTTGAGAATATTGTTTTGAACTGAATTTTGTACCTACAGGCTTGTATAGGTTGACTAGTAGGAAGCACCCTAAACGCTATATTTGACATTCTCTGTCTGCATATTTCTATTATAAACGAAACGTGTTAATGTTGAAGAAGGAAAGAAGAAAACGAAGATTCCATGGCCATTCTAAAACATTTTATTATTTGGACAGGAAAATATTCAAGTAAGGCATTTAGTATACAAAACAGGATCTAATGAAATCCAGACGTTTGTGTTTCTTTTTGTAAGCCTGTTATTTATTACTGTGCATGGTTAGCAACGTGCTGGCTACACCACTACACCTGTTTTATAAAAACCGCGTTATTTTCACCTGTCTCAATTAAAAGGTATAGCTAGAGTTTTACGATCTATGCAGCAGCGTTCGCTTTGATGTCGGCCGGTGCCGCGCGTATGTCTATTTATGCTGTCATCAGAATTTATGCAGCAGTTATCAACTATTATGCTGTCCACGTGGCCCGGGGCCTCGCGATGTTTTTCTGAGCATGTAGACTTTTTAAAAGTGTGTTGTTAACTATGCTTCTAAAGATCAAAAGAACAAAGTAAGTGTAAAAACTGCCTTAATTCCAAGAACCAATCACGGAATCGATATTATTCAAAGATGATGATATTATTCATGCATTGTTTGTGACGTTTTAATATTACATTAGCTAGTTTATTTCTATAATTTTACACTATCAGAGCGAACCTCTCATTTCAAATGGACGGTCTAGGATGATCGTCATAAGCAGGGTCTAACGTAGGCATTTTAAACTTTGATAACATACTATGTCACAGTTGTCCACACAAGTATGTGAAACTAACAACTAAGTATTGTTACAACTAGACCCTCATAATGTTAGGAACGGAAGTTTTGAAGGCTCAAAGTTTTGGTACTTGTTGTATCTTGGAACTAAATCGTGTATCATCAGTCTGTCCATTATAGTAACATGGACAATGTCCAGTGTAATCCTATCAGCCGCTGTACTCGTAGGTTCGACGGTAATCCTGTCTGATGGGCCGGACCGCGACTGAATTCCACAACAAAACCGACGCAACGAGATTCCAACGTATTAAATGTTTTCTGATAGCAAAACCTATCAACGCTGAAGACATAAGGGGATAATCTGTCGAGCTAGTCGAACGATTCAACAAATTAAGTAGAAATAGAGAGTACAGTGACTTCATTCGACGTTTAGTCAGCTTATATGTTTATTGATAAGGTGACAGTATGTCTGTCTGTCAGTCTTGAATGTTTAATACGTTAACAGAGACAGGCTGAGACCTACGTGCTGGAAACTACAGAAAATTGCTCTTTTATATGAATAGCCACGACTACGTTGTGGGCAGAGAAGTTATAGGCACGGTCATAAATGGAATCGATTTTGTCTAAGAATTCAAATGACTCACACAGCGATTATACGTTTATCGACTGGTTAATAAGTAAACCCATAATTATCTACGTGTTAGAGAAACACGTCTAAGAAAAATGTGTTGGAAATTTCAAAACACAAATAACCTCCATAATTACTGTAAATACTAGGATACGGTTGTTTATTTACGATAACGGTTGGATTCCTCATGTTTGTTATGAATACACGTACCGTAATTTAAAAATTGTGTATTTTGTTTTCCTTTATCGTCTTACGAAATTGCGGTGTTCTAAAACGGTTCTTTCTTGTTTCAGAAGATGGCTGACGAAGCGCGCGATTTAGTGAATAAAGAACCGTGATCGACAAGTGAACAGAAAATATGTACGGTATCAGGTTATTTGTAAGCAAAGATTTTAGACAGAACAATGTTTGGGGGCCCATCAACAAGACTGAGGCTGTCGACGGCGCCGCTGTCAATGTATCGAGAGTGAACCAGACAATATACTCCTCCAGCGATGACGAATACATATTCGACAGAACGGATGTTCGTGCCATATTTATTACGCTGTATACCATCGTATTCTGCTGCTGTTTCTTTGGTAAGTAAATTACTCTTAAAATACCTACCTACAGATGAGTCGATATCAGTCGAAATTCCAATAAGTATGCGAGACCACTTTCCGAGAAAAAATCGACTTAAGTGTTTATTTCTATGAATTGAATAGAGAACCCTAACGAATTTTAAAAGTTCTATCCAAGTACATGTCCTTTTAGTACTGCTAGGAATGTAAGTCGACTGAAACAACACAGTCTACATTATACACAGAGAAAGGTACCTACTACATTAAGAACAAGAGTCGTAGATACCTATAGTAAATAAGCAAACTTCTCAGACATAATTCGCACCTTGTTTTGAGCACCTTGTAATGAACTTTGATTAACACAACACCAATGTCTTTAATTTGCAACGCGTACAAAATAATGTACTTAATTAAAACTTTCTTGTTTTAACCCCATGTTGTAAACATTATATTTCGGCGTGTTTAATATTCGTCGGCTGTTCCTACTTTATTGTCATGAAATCTGAAACCCCCGTATTACCGAGTGGATTTCTACGCCTTAGTATATATTTCCGTAGACAGCAAACCTGCCAAATAAGTAGAATAGAGATTTTGTTCTTTAAGATTTATAGTAGTCGCTCTAAAATAAGGTCGCTTTTTATGGAATTTCAGGGTGAAATTCACAGCTAAATATTGTACAAGTTAAAATTTTTGAGCAATTTTCCTCATTTTTGTAGGTAGGTAATTGATTACCTTTTAAATCCTACTAGGGTGCGTTAAATTATTGCCGTTCCTTAAAAGTATTGTTTGCACAAAATATTATACAGGGTGGCCCATCCATAGGCGTCCAAAAGAAAAATTTAGAAGCTCTGTGCTATGGGGTATCCGAATCACCCCCATGTATATTCAGCGATTTTTTGTACTTTAGGAGCTAGAATTATTTTAATTTTTTTTCCGTAATTTTCATTTCAACATTGTTTTTTCTTTTTTTTTCTAACGTTTACAGATGTTTTTTTTATGTAATTAATCATCATGATAGTAGCTAACACCTGAAAAAAAGCAGTTTGGCTAAACATTCTAGAACTTACATAAAATTTTATCTGAAGTTCAAAATTACTGTTGGAGTTCAGTAGCCAAAAATGTTAAGGGCTTAAAAAAAATTAATAAGGGGTGCCAGAGGTTTCTAAGCATTCTTAAAAACTGCTAAGAACCTGTGACAATAAATATCATTCATAAAAATCAGACCTTAATAGTGGTTTTTCTCCTGTTTAAAAATAATTCTAGCTTCTAAAGTAAAAAAAATCGCTGAATATACATGGGGGTGATTCGGATACCCCATAGCATAGAGCTTCTAAATTTTTCTTTTGGACGCCTATGGATGGGCCACCCTGTATAGGTACCAGTTTATTTTAGTATTTTTATTTAAAAGAAGGATTGGGAAAGAAAATCCCGACCTTAGAAAATTGGTCAAAAGGTGGTGGAAAAGTTTTAATAAGAGCACTGAGCGTATTTCATTCGCTAGTAATAAGTATTAAGACAGTGCCTAGCTATTCAGAACTACGTATTATTTACCTACACACACCCAAAATCGTAGGCACTTATGGTACGAACTGAGCCCAAGGATTACAGCTGATCACTAGAAGGCTGTATATTCGACGCAATGCACACACATTACCGGTGCAACCTTCACATATAAACAAACGAGTAAACAGTAATCAATTATGTCCATATACTGTGACATCATTAACAGTATCAAATGAAAATCGTAATTAGCCGGAATTATCAGGAATCTCATATCGGGTGTGTCGTTCACAATCACATTAAATGAAATGCGTTAATATACTGGTTAATATATGTCGATTAACTTAAAGAAAAATACGTAAAAAAAATAAAATGAATTTTTCAAACAAAGTAAATAGAATAAAAATGTGCGAAAATTAGAACATCATGTAAAAGTCAGTCATTACAAACAACTGAAATTCTCCCTTGAAAACTGACAGCTGTCAACTGATCAAAACATTCGATACTTCTAACTTTATCTCTGCTTTACACATGATGTTGTAAATTATAAAAATTAAAAATGACTCCTGTGGTTAAAGCACTGAATGGATTAGGTTATTTTTTTTCATAATTCGCCATAGAATAACATAAAGTATATGCGATAGGATTTAATGTGATTGTGAACGACACACTGTATACACAGATGAATGTTCATCAACTATTTTGGTGATATTGTGGCTAAAATAAAACATCCATTCATCATTTGCCTAGCCTTTTCCCAACTATAGCGGCAAGTCTCACTGGATACGGCTGAGTACCAGAGCTTTAAAAAGAGCTACTGTCTATCTGACCTCCTCAACCCAGTTAAACGGACAACCTTGGACTGAATGCCAATCTTTCTGGCTTCCGACTTCTCGTAACGTACATAACGTTCGTCGAAAATATGTTTTTTTTTATTATTAGAAGTTTGATGGCAAAGAATAGTGTACGGAATAGTCGTAGTTAGTTATACATATACTGGCCAGTCATTATAAATTATCTTGACTGTCTCGTCAAGGAAATTATTTATAACTTAAAGTTACCTAAGCACTCGTAAATACCATCACGTTTTATCTTAAAAAACAAAGACTGCAGCGTTGGTCTATTAATTTATCATTGTTGTAGCATATGCTAACATAGCTTCTTCTGTCATTTATCATTCCCCGAGTTGTTTTTTTGCCTTTCCCCTGCCTCGGAATAATATAAAGCAGAAAACAGAACCTACCGTTTTCAAAGGAATACAAGACTACTTATTTTATTTTCATATACAAAGAAATTACAAGTTATGTACATCAAAATAAAGTAGTAATTTTTGATTTCAGTAATTTCAGCCACTGAAAGATGCGAAATCAGAGCATAAGGGTTTGCTATCAAATATACAAGGAGAAAAAAAATCTGATTAGGTACATACTCAGAATTATTAACAAATTAATTCACAAAGCCAAGCTTTTTACACTCAGACACACTATAAAATGAATAAAGTATTCACGAGTACGAATAGAACCTGTGATAGAACTAACATTTAAAACCAAAGTACTCCGGAGACAGGTGGCCGTCAAGTTTTCTCATTAGGATAATTTACATTGACAAATAGCTGGTACTTTTTAAATAGACAACTTTTTTCACTTTAATTATAATATTTTTCAAGATAATGACTTGTTTTTGTAGGCAGATTTTGTTGCCATACTTCCATGGTCTGAAATAAAGAAAGTACTTTGAGAACTTAACTTACTTGCCTTATCTCTCTCATCAATCATCAAAAGAAAGTAGTGTTAGTTACACTGTTTTTAATTCAAGAACCTCTGAGCCAATTTGGCAAAATTTGATGAGGAGGTAGTATTTTACTTATCTCTATTCGGGAATGGAAAGTAGTTCACTAGGGACACGGGTGAAACCGCTAGCAGATGCTATTGCATTTTGCAGTATAAATATGCGATGCTCGCTTTTATACTGAAATGAAATGATTCTCGATGGTCAGTAATCCGAATATACAGTTTATACAGAATAGTTTTTTCTCAGAAAAGTGAGGTAGACAAAACAGTCCAACGCAAAACCTGAAAAGGTTCACGGAATTCCTTGAAAACATTTCAAGTATCATTAATCATCATAATCTCAATGACTGATTATTTCCGTAATAGGAAACCATTTTCCATCGTTTTTCACTTAAAATAAAATCGATGAGAGAGTTCAGAAACTACGTGCTCGTAACTTCCATGAGTTGCCAATAAAATCTGTGATGCTGGCCGAGGGGTGTTTTTCAGAAAACTTGACCCTAGCAAAATCGGCCTGTCCCACACCTTCAAACATTTTTATTTTGATTTTTTTATATGGCACGTGTGAAAGTGAGTTTTTGATTAATTTAGGTATATATTTTAATGTACAATTAAATCAATATGTAGCATAAAAAGTGGATAGTTATTTTTATATTTAAAATAAACCTAAAGAGGACGTATAAATATCGTGTGTCCCATGGCGCTCTTGGAGATTTCAAATACATCTTACTTCTAAAATATTCGTTTTTAGGTATGTTTAAGTTTTTGAACATAGTCTCTGTATTTCTAAAAACGTATTTTTAATTTTTATGCCATAAATTTATTGTTATTTTAAGAAATATCATTATTTTAATGTTGTCCTACGAAAATCATTGTTCCGGAAAATCCGGTTTCGTCACGGTGAATTTGATATCGTACTCAAGACAAAATCTACTAATTTGTGTTTTTTCTACCTTCTTAGCAACTTTATGATCGTATTAGGATTCCGCCATTGCCGTTTTAAAGTCAGTTAAGGCTAAAACTGTGACAACAAAGTTGGTGTCATCGGCGCGCAAAATTTTTGTTCCGGATAGTGGCAGTATTTAAAAGGTTAATAAATTGTTTTCTTGACTCTATAACACTGTATATAACATAAACAACTCATCATTATTAGATTAGTAAGGCTAAAAACAAGGTAGTTTAAATAAATATTAGTTATTTTCAATTTTAAAAGTCTCGTGAGATGAAAACGTCACCTCCTGTGCGTCATGTTACATACTACCGGAACAAAATCGTAACGATCTTGAATTGTAAAGCTTAGTGTACAATTAAATAATTTATGGGAGCGTCCTGTCCGCGCGTGTGGTAGGTATCAAACGAAAAGGCTTACATTTAATCGGTTTTGTTTATATATGTGTGTGTAAAGGTTTATATCTAAAATTTTAGTGAGTTAATACTTTATTCTTTGTAATTGTGTTTTGAAATCGGCAGTGTGGACATTGCTCAAATTATTCTTATCCATCACGAAATTTTCATAATAGTCACTGTCCCATATTCTGGATGTTACAAAAATGGTTTTAAAATATATATTTTTCATTTTATAGCGTTTATTTTGGCATCATTGTTTTTTTTTTTAGTATCTAAAATTTCTCACTATGCTTGATTTTGGAAATTGTAGCGGGTATCATTAGTAATGACAACTTTTCTAGTGAGATGTGTCCAAGAAGTGACGAAAGTGAAATTAGTTAGCTGATTATTTAATAATCTTATAGAATTATGGTATCGTTTTGTTTGTTTTTAAAAGATTTTATGTATATCTTTATGCCACCATAAGTTGATTTCGTTTTAATACTTGTTTGTTTTATTTCTAATTAATTATATTTTGTGACGTTCAGGAATACTATGCATCATACGCTGACAGAAAAACTTTATTATTTCTTAAAATCATATTATAATTTTAATTTAAAATGCAGATTTAGCTAGTTAACAATATATTCTTTAATATTAGAGTAAATATAATAGAATTAACGAAATAAAAAAAAAATATTTCCTGTGCGTCACAGGGTCAAGTTTTCTGAAAAACACCTTAATATAATATTTTGCTAAAGAAAAAAACCAATAACGTTATGTAGGCACATTTTTTTTTAAAGCGTGGTAGAAGATATATGTATAAAATGGGAAATGAATTCATTTTCAAGCTATTTTGAGCTGGCATTTCTCTATAATTGCGAACATAAAATAAAACAAACAAACAAAAATATTTTTTTCAGAGCCGTGGGTGCGTTTATAAACAACCAATCGCTTGGTAGGTACGTAAACAGTGGGACTGAACAGTTTCTGTTTGTTCATTCATTAAACAGTTAAAAAATCAATCTTACTTTATAAATGGCAATCCATAAAGAGTCAATTGTGTTTGATAATACATTATGTTCGAATTGAGAACCTTTTTGGAAAATCGGTTAAAATAATAACGAGCTTTTTAATGCAAAATAAATACCCGCGGAAACAGAATCTTCCAGTCCATTTTGGTACCCGTGTAAAGCAATTTCCATCGAAATACTGTATCAAAGCAATTCTAGGTTTAGATTCTAATCCTATTTTCATTCTTTTACGAGTAAATTCCTATTGAAAAATATTTCCTCTGTAAACTAACCTAAAAAGCTTCGAGTACATTTGTAGTTGATGTATCTACATAAATTAACGAACAATGTGAAAATTACAGCTAATAAAATATTTTTATACCTGAAACGAAATTTTTATTACTGGATTTAAGTACGTACTTATTAAGAAACAAACAAAAGTTAGACTTGAAAGGTGGGTTGTTCTATTTTACTGAGCTAATAACAATTTCAATCACTATAATTCATTATAACTACTATTTTCTCTGCAAACTTTGGTGTTAAAAGGAATTATCAGATAAAGCTAATGGTTTTATACAACAATGTTGCTAAGGAGGTTCCTCGATTTAGGTAGCGGAGTAAGTTGCCAGTAGGCTTAATATTTGTGCCTTGCTGCAAAAGCTTAATGATCATTTCTCCTTCCTTCACCAGACAAGAACACGCCTTTACTTTTGGTTTAATATTTTCTTTGTATTAAATATGCTTGCTTTATTCGAAATGTTAGGCCTATCTTCTTGAATATAGCCTAGCTACGAGTACCTACTTCCATATTTCATTCTGTTGTAGAGGTAATATGAACTTCACGAACGTCATGTCATCAAATACAGATTCCGGGTTGCTAGTAAAACAAATCATATGGAAAGCCTGATATCATTTAGCCAGACGTAGACCTCATTTTCAGCTATTTACGAGCTTACGAACACCAAGTAGAGTATGAAATTTCCCCTTTGGCATATTTATTGGAATAAAGTAATGCTTCCTCTTGGAGTCTTGGTGTCTACAACTTATATCTATAGGTACTAATATTATAAAGAGGAAAACTTTGTTTGTTTGTTTGGTTGTAATGGATAAACTCAAAAACTACTGGACCGATTTTAAATATTCTTTCACCATTAGAAAGCTATACTATTTGCGAGTAACATAGGCTATATTTTATCCCGGTGCGGGCAGTAGCTCCCACGGGACGCGGGTGAAACCGCGGGAAAACGGCTAGTCTATACATATAATAAATCTGTAGAAAAGTAATTTTTGTACATTGAAGAAATTGACAAAAAAAATAGCCAGCATGTTAAAGGATAACTAACAGAACCCATTTCCATCATTTTTGTCATTTTTGTCTGTTTGTCTGTTTGTCTGTTTCTCTGTTTGTTTGTTCGAGATTCACGTAAAAACTACGAATTAAATGCAGACAATGCTTATATACAAAAATTCTACGTAACTTGGGGTATTACTTAGTTTTTGTTTCATCGAAATCGATTCACTCTATCAAAAGATATGATTAATTTTGTGAATTCAAGATGTAAAATATTACGACACGCAATCTATTTGTCAAAACTGTACATTTGAATATTGTACTTATATTAGTTGATCGGCCTATTATTAATCTTTACACAGAAAATCACACCTTTATAAGTAACTTCGGAAGAAAAAAAAATGTAAATTTTGTTTAGCCAAGGTTAAAGTAGCTCCATCTGTGGTAAATAAAATACATCCAATTTGTCAAAGGAGCGAGGTGGTAAATGACAATACTACCATACATTCTTTATAGAGGAATTTTCCGTAATTCACCATATTTTAACACGTAGTGTAATTTTTCGATAGACATTTCAATAGTGTTTGTCAGTTTGCCGTGCCACATCAAAATCCAACTATAATTATTACCTTGATAAAAAGAAAATTAATAGTTCTCAGCCAAATTTAAAACGGTGCCATCTAAATTATTTTTTGAACATTATGTCAAAAATGATGACTTTAGTGGAACAAATAATTATCATTTAAAATTACAGATGGAGTTCATATCAGGATTTTTTCATAAACATAGTTTAGCTTATCTTCCACTAATGTGGTGGCCTTAAAACAAATTACTTTGAGTGAGAAGTATTAAGTAGACCTTAATTATTTTTTTTGATGCAAATATGTAAACTTAATCCTAGAAGAAATGAGGATCTATCTCTCGCAAGCGCTGCTAAGCGTGAGGTAGGTAATGTAGGATTCTGTAGCTTTAAAAACAAGCCCAGGTACAAAGTGCAGATAAGAAATGGGAGCTTTCTCGATTTAATACCATACACACGTAAAATGCTTTATGCGTCTGAAAACGTACAAATTACGCGCCGCATACCAGAGACATGCTTACCATGCTTATCCAGAATGCATTGCACAAAAACCAATGGTATCCTATTCGAGAAGTCAAAAGACTTGACCTGCCAACGTCAGCTTCTGCGCTAAGCAAGTGTTCTTAATAGTACCATCAGAATTACATTCATCGTTGAATGAGGTGATTAAATTTTCAGAAACCACAATAACAGTAGGGGCCAAAGCGTATGATCGCTATATAGAGCTCTGATTGGCCCCAGGTGATCAAGTCAGGTCTGATTTGTTTGTTCATCAGATCTTAGAAAGTGTTTCGGTGGATACTTACTGTCGTCCTGTTTACGTGTGACACAAAATATGGTATATAAACGTCCTCCGCAAAATTTTCCTGGTGTGCGGTAGTGACGCACAGTATACAACACTTATGTTTCTTTTGATTTGCTGGCTCCACCAAGAAATGACAAATTGCGAGCGTACATTTTGAAAATCTTGGCAAAACTGCAGGTTTCAAGTACGAAAACATGAAGTGGATTCGCACAGATACGTACATTTTGCCTATTCGTGAACTAATGCAAACATTTCGGTGGAGTCCCGGCTTAGGCCACCACATTAGGCGTGCGCGATCCTCGGGCGTGTGAGTAGCGCGGGCGCCGCGCGTGCGTCGCGAGCGCGTTGCGTGAGCGTCGCGTTTTGCTGCCCTGCGGCATTTGAAGCGCGCTCGCGGCGCGCACGCGCCGCTCTCCTTGACGTTTAACTGCTAAGGCGTTTAGCGGGCGGCGGGGATAGCGGGCGAAGGGGTAAGAACGCAACTCGAGCGCCGCGTGCTCGCCGCGAGCGCGTCGCTTGCACTCTTCACACATGCCGCAGGGCAGCAAAACGCGACGTTCACGCAGCGCGTTCGCGACGCCCGCGCTACTCACACGCCCGAGGATTGCGCACGCCTAATGTGGGGTCAGCCTTACCATAGTGAGTAAGTGCACAGAAAATTCCCGTCATACAACAAGCTCCGACTATACAGGTTTTAGTGTTGGTGGTCTAAGTGACGTTCCGCCACAAGTGTTTCTCCCCAGTAGTGAAACTATCCTACCCTATGCGCCTGCTGATGATGATGACTCATTTTATCATCCATCCAGCTATTCCCCAACTATGTTGGTGTTGGCTTCCAGTCACCGAATCTGTTTGAGTACCAATATTTTGCTTGGAGCGACTACCTATCTACCTATCTGCAATCCAGTCAACTACACAAGACGATATCCATGGTAAGACTGACAGACTTTCTGGCTTCTGATTAGTCGCAGCAGTTGCAGAAAATGTACAAATGACAGCTTTGTCAGACTCAAAGCATATAGACATAGATTATAGCTGTTTCCTGTGAAAATTACTTACGCACCATACGTAATAATTTTCCAAATTGGCTGACTAGATCCAGAGATATTCACAACGTCACAAACTTTACTTCTTTTGTTTAGATAAATGGTCACATCCACAACACAACCTTGATCAATGAATCTATGCGACTGCTAAGTGCTAATCCTAATTATACTGTCACGTGAAAGAATGCACCTACGGGATAAGTAGTATTTTGACTATTCTATATTGCCCACGCAGACGAAGTTGCGGGCAACAGCTAGTTACTAATAAAATCATCATTATCTTTATCTTCTATCTTTAATATTGAAGGGCCTACAAAGTGCAGATATTATCTATTTTATACACAAAGTCAGACTGTTGAACTGGTAAGTCCAGGGTATTATTTCGATTAAAATCCTCGTGTTGTAGTGAAGTTGTGTTGACCCGCAATAACTGTGAACGAACACGACCACTTGAGCAACACTAGCAACAACTACTAAGTGGCTCTTTATACTAAATCGTCCATTATAAGAGCAAAGGGATAAGTTTTTATACTTGCGCAACTTCTCCCCGATTAGCGCTAAGGGATTCATATAAATGATGTAATAAGTCCAAGAATTTGTAAGACGATATTTCAAGTACAAAATGTACTAACGATACTAAAATAACGATCCCAAAACTTTCTGAAGCAACTTCTATTCCTAGCAATATTTCGGAATAACTTGGTCTCTGTAAGGTTTCCTGACAAAATTGAAGCCATGTAAATAATTTTATTTTTATTAGTTTCTTTCGACCCACAAGCTGATTCACTTCAGTCTACCGACATTTTATGATACAAGATAATCTAGAGATACAAAAAGATTGCAAAAACTTTGTTTAGAAAAGCTTCCATTTCTCAGCTACAATTTTATTGAAATTAATTAAAACCAGCTGCTCTTTTCTTCACTTCACATTGACCTAGTAGTACCTACGAGCACAACCGCTTTAAAGAAAAACAATTTATCTCCACAGTGCAAGCTATATTTTTTATGCCATTTTCAGTCTTAAATAAGTTTTCAGTATAATCACACTCTTCGATAAAATTAAAAATTTAATATTTAGGTATAGGTATATGCGTTGTTCGGCGATAAAATTA
This sequence comes from Helicoverpa assulta, assembly GCA_963856015.1. Taxonomy (NCBI): domain Eukaryota; kingdom Metazoa; phylum Arthropoda; class Insecta; order Lepidoptera; family Noctuidae; genus Helicoverpa; species Helicoverpa assulta. Next base: position 7,743,300 of record CAWLCW010000008.1, read on the forward strand.
AATGTAATGAAAAAAGTTTTAGATTAAACAATTCCGGAAATTAATTGCTACTAGATTAATTAATACCTAATGTAAATTGAGTTTATTGCTATTAAATGAATAAACCGCATATTAGTTATCCTCATTGATTTATTGGCATTAAATGAATATACAGTATGTTAGTTATTGAACCGGAATATATGGACTTATTTAACACCTCTTTTTGAACGTCCTTTTATTAATTTTACTCTTTATTGTCACGTAGTTTTATGGATAAACATAATTGGGATATTATGTGGCAAAGGTTTCATGTCAAAATAAGAACATTGACTGCTTCGTATGCTCAAGAGTTGTAGATTTTTCTTTCATTTTAAGTACACGTTTTTATAATTAAACAATATCTTTTATATCAATTTACATTATAGTTTTTATTCTCAAGAAAACATAATAAACACTTGAGTAATCGACAAAGAAGATGTGTTCTGCGAATTTATTTGTTTGTCATTTACGCTTTCAACCTAAAGAGGAAGACTATTTGGAGATTAATGAGTCACAAGGGACAAGTTTAAGTTACCTTTTAAGAAGTGGAACTGCAAAATAGGCAATTTGAAATTGGTACTTCTTAACCTGAACTGGATAAATCAATGAAAAAATTATATTTGTTATAATTTTTTGAACCCGACAAGTGCTAGTCGGACTAGTGATAAGCTAACTAACACTTGTGTTAATACAACACACCACTTCGCGAATGTTTTAGAAAACCGCGAATCATTTGTTTCCTATGCAAATTGGATTGACGGTCTGTCAGATGCAAGTAAAAGACGTTCTCAGTTGTGCGCTCGCGACTAATGCATTGTTAGTTAGTGCACACATTCGTTCAACGTGCTTGTGATTGTTTCATTATACCGGGTGCGCACTATTACGGCATTACTGTTTTGAACAGATCGTCAGTTTTGGTTAGCGATGGAATTACATAAAACCACATACCGCAAGACAAACCGGTAGTCATGAAACGCGAGGACTCCCTGGTCATTAAAATAGTTATGAAATTACAAGTTATCAAAGGGGAGTCAAAAAAGTATCAAAAGAAAATCATAAGGCTTTAAGAAAATCAAAAGACTTGCGAGTGGTCTTAGAAGGCAAGCGCAGATCTAAGTACCTGACAAAATTACCCCGCGGACCTCACTGATTGTCATCATCCTCCGAGCCTTTTTCCCAATCCTGTTGGGGTCGGCTTCCAGTCTAACCGGATTCAGCTGAGTACCAGTGCTTTACAAGAAGCGACTGCCTACCTGACCTCCTCAACCCAGTTCCCCGGGCAACCCGATACCCCTTGGTTAGACTGGTGTCAGACTTACTGGCTTCTGACTACCCGTTACGACTGTCAAGGATGTTCAATGACAGCCGGGATCTACAGTTTAACGTGCCATCCGAAACACAGTCAATGGTGTCTAAGATATACTAAGAAAGTACATACAAACTTAGAAAAGTTGCATTGGTACTTGCCTGACCTCACTGATTGTGTGATTCAATAATGCCAAATCTACTCTACATTGGTTAGGGCAAAGTTCGTACGTCATGGTAAAGTTAAAGTTAAAATTTGACCGTTGTCAATTTTGACCACGGTTAATTTGACATTTTTATTATGAAAATTTAACGTTCTGAAGGGATAAAACAGTGAAACATAATATAATATATGTGGAATTTTATTATCTGACTTTTCAGAATACCATTTTCCTTACATGCTTAACAAAAGACACATTTCTTCTATAATAGATAACAGCGGTCATAGACCTAAAAGAAGGTATTACATTGTATCTAACTTCTTTTCAACACGTTTGTTAAACTAACTGGTACTTCAACAACGCTTTTTGAATTTAAACCCTGTTAATTTTACTTAAACTAGAATTTAACCCTAACGTTGACGTAACCGAGCTTCGAACAACTGGGCCTTAGTAACAACGTATCAAAAGTCGAGAAACCTGTTGCCAAGGGTGAAGAGAGAGAATTACTCTTATCGTTGAATTAGTGTCGCCTTCAATAAACGTCCTTTATATTGTACCTATAATATATTGAGTGAGACGTTTTATTATTTACCCTGTTGATTCCGAGAAGCTTTGGCGTTGTTAGATTACCTTTGATTTATTTGTTGTTACTCTTTGTTGAATTAGTGTGGGTAAAAAATAGTTCACCTAGAAGATTTTATTAGGACCATTCGGTAAATAGAATGAGGAAACAAACCCGAACTATTGCGGGGAAATTCTGAGAAGTTCCACTTTAAAACGAATGCTGGCTTAAAATCGAATGTGATGTATTTTGTTTGTTTCAGGGAACCTGCTCGTTATCCTCGTGGTTACTTTATCGCGGCGTCTGCGCTCCATAACAAACTTCTTTTTGGCGAATCTCGCCGTGGCAGATTTATGTGTTGGCGTGTTTTGTGTCTTCCAAAATTTGACTATATATCTTATACCGAGGTGAGTGAATCGAAACATCAGGTAAACATCTAATGGAAACATTCCACGTATTTAAAACAACATGTTGAATGAATTAGCGCGTACCGGGGGGTACGTATTGGTTCAATGTAAAAATAATGATGTTGAAAGAAACTCAAGAAGTATGGAATATACCAAGGAGGAATGACCTCTCATTAGTTACCAAAAATTTTTTTGATGAAAACAAGAAAATTATCTCTACCTAAAATAACGGGACGTAGAACTTTGTATCTGACCCAGATTATTATTCCTTATTGTTCACTAGATACTATTGGATGCTTACGATAGACTCGCACCCTAGGGGAACTCATTCTCCGCTTTGATCTAATTGTCAGCGATCAAATGTCAACGTTGCCGCTGCTCCGAGCGCGTTGCTCACAATCACATTTAATATTTGCCTATCATGTTCATCCCCCTAAGTAAACAAGGTCTAATGTCGAACGCGAGTCCGGTTAATTAATCCGAAATTAACAATTTGTTTACTTTTTGTAATAACGTTGACTTTTTTGATTATTCACACTCTGCAATCATTTTGTGTTTAAGGCGAGCACAATTTAGAAAATTCGCTGAAACAATTAATTAATACTTCTTTCTAGTTTTAGAGACTTATTACATGTTCTCGAGAAATCTTCGTAATGTACTTCATTAATCTGGCTCAAAGAATAGATTACTGAGAATTTGTTTTCAATTAGTTAATCATTTTTATTGAACTGAATAAACGTACTCAGCAGGATTAATTCAGACCAAGTAATTTATCATAGGTATACGTTAGGGACTTATTTTTTGTCTTCGTAATAATACTGATCCATAAATGATACTCATAGAATTTAAGGCTGGCCTTATGAGATGGAATTGAACTCAGTCTATAGCAAGGAATTTTCAAAAGCCTTCCTGAAAAAATAATCCTATTTACCACACAATTTGTTGCTAAAATTTATAAGTTCCTACAAATCTTTCACATCTATAAATTCTTGGAATAGATGTGTTAGGGACACTTTGAGTTTTATTATATTTCGGCAAAATTGACGATGAAGTGTAGGTACAGGAAATAAGAATCTTTGGCATTTGCGCCTGAGATACGGAAGCCGCTGTCAAAGAGGGAGTCAAGTTTGTCAGAATAAATAATATTGAGTTACTATCCTTGGCGCCTATGGCTCCTACACGTGTCAAAGGGGTACAGGATACAATAACATGTAATACTTACGTCATTCAATTTTTGTACCTGGCGTCCTAGTTGTACTAGTAATAGAAAACACCAAATCAAATAAAACCTTACAGACTTCAATAATAGTCAATCGTAGGAGTTCCTGGGAAATTTCGCGGTAGAAGCCCCATGGCTGAATCCGAACCCGATTAATAGAAATTAGTTCACCCTCATTGCTAGGACCTACAAACCTACCTAGTAAATTGCTTTGTCCTATGTTATATATGCTGGAAGTTTTAGGGAAAATAGGGGAAATGCCTTATTAATTATATCTAGGTTCATCACAATAATCCTAAAAATAATTCGGATTGCGGTCCGCTCCGCGAATTATTCGATTCCGTCGGCACCCGCATTTCCCTCCACTATTCATTGTTGCAAACTAGTTCTGCTGAGTGGAACTCCGTGTATTTTCCACTACAAATCACACAGTCACTATTCTTGTTGAGAGATTGGCCCAGCCTTCATCCAGATCCCGAAACATTAAAGGATTATGAATCGTGAGAAAACGTGACCAGCAATCGTAGCCAAGTGGGGAGGTGTATGATGATTAATTACTGTTGTTTGTACGTGCTGACGCAGCTTTTATTCATTAAACGTAACAAAAAAACAGTTCTATTTTCTCAAAATATGGCAATGAAATACACTCGGTACTAGTGATAAAATTGTCGTCGACTGGTCACGAATCCAGACCCCGGCAGATATTGAGAATTCCAAATGGAAAAACCAATAACACTTTTCTAGACTTGAATCCAGAATTCTTTGTTCAGCAGAACTGTTCACTATCACTAGATCAATGATACAGCTAGCTTATTGTGGAGTATCAAATTAGTTTATTTATGCAAAATATGATAAATAATTATTAGAATCAATTTATTAGAAGGTTAAGTTGATATTAGACCCAAATTTTAAGTAATCCCTGGCGTTATTTCTTCTCCCAGGTATAACGTCAGTTTTAAAAAAAACCGGCCAAGTGCGACTCGGACTCGCGTACGAAGGGTTCCGTACCATTTTTTTATAAAACGGACAAAAATATCACGTTTGTTGTATGGGAGCCCCCCAAAATATATATTCTATTCTAGTTTGGTGTTATAGCGGCAACAAAAATACATCATCTGTGAAAATTTCAACTCTCTAACTATCACGGTTCATGAGATACGGCCTGGTGACAGACGGAAGGACGGACGGACAGAGGAGCGAAAACAATAGGGTCCCGTTTTACCCTTTGGGTACGGAACTCTAAAAAGAATTAAATCATAAATGATTATCAATATTAACAAAGAATAATTATACAATTTTACTCCCAAAAAATCCTTTGAATTCTTGATTGTATTTGCCTAATGCCAACCTTCAGAATTAATGGTATCTTTGTAATAAATAAATAATGCAAATTAATACCGAATTCGTTTCACGCTTCGGCATTTCCCAGTTAAGGATTGATTAATGTACCTGCTTGACGTCAGTAGGTCGAGATTGTTAAACCATTATGGCCAAAAAACATTTGTTCATATTTAAGGCTGAGTAACATTAGCAATAATCAATCATACCGATTTGACACTTGACTAAATCAATTTGAAAAAGCTTTTAGTATTCACGAGTCAATAATAATTTAACCAAGTGACTAAAAGCTGAAAAAGGGTGAAAACCAACACTTAAATTACATAATCATGCGAGTGATGTAAAGCTTTAAAATGTTGTTAAATACGTCATTATTTTTATTTAATTTGTTCTGACAATTTTATAAGGCCGGTGCTGTAAAGCTGAAGTTGGCTTTACGCACAGTAGTCCGCTGGGAGGCCTATTGGCCTAATATAACTCGCCGTCCACACCGAGACCACTTTGTACCACTGAAACCACGTTAAGCCGGTTGTACATTCATTTGGACCTTTGACAGTCTAATCGTGGTATCCGCCATTGTTACTTGTAGTAGCTCAATAGATATAATCAGGTATATATTTACATAGTTAGTTCCATTGACAGCCACAGATACGGAGGTCCCTAGGGTGCGAACTTGACTGTAGGCCGGAATTAGTACACAGTATTTGGCCTATAATGTATTTAATTTATTATTGCTTCTAGCAGAAATAATAAGAAAAAATAAGACCTAGACATATTATGACCAAAAGAGAGTGGAAAGACAGTACATTTATTGCTAGAAAACGAACGGTCAATATGTACTGTGCAATTTGCCGTTATTGATGTTAGACTAAGCTCGATATATCTTACGTTGCAATATGTGAACATTTGTTTCTATTTTCAGCTGGGTGTTCGGGGACTTCTTGTGCAAGATGTACCAGTTTGTGCACTCACTAAGCTACACTGCGTCGATATTCATATTGGTGGTGATTTGCACAGAGAGATACTTCGCTATTATACACCCCATCACTTGCAAGCAAATTCTCACTTCCACGCGACTTAGGGTAAGATTCTGCGTGTCACACACGAACGGCGAAGGAGACACGAGGGAACTATTTATTTGAATTGACTTCCCTTATTCCCTCAGATGGGAGGCATGTTTTTCGCAGAAAACCAAATAAATTTCGTATAACATTCAGGTCTACAAATATCGTTCACTTTGTGTCCCAGTTTGCCGTATCGTCGTGCTTTTAATATAATATTTACGAACAATTAGATAATATTATTGGTGAAACAAAATACTTGTTAGCCAAATAATTACTCTTCTTTTAATTTGTTTTCTTAGGGAGACTGTTGAGAACTAGTGGGTTCAGAATGGAATTTATTGCTGAGCTTCATTATTTATATTTAAAAGGCAATCTCAGTTTATTTACAAGGCAATTAACATAAAACTTTTAAAGGGGAGATAAGCAAGTTATTTAAATACTGTTATGTAACTGTTCCAGCAACAGTCGAGTTGACTAGATATCAGAGCTTGAAAGTATTTAAATTCGAGTATTGTAGCTACAGGCCAAATGCAAGCAATTTTGTGACCAGTGCAGCATGAACCAGCTAGAGCCAGTATAATCTGGACTTCACAGTGGCATCACTGTGGTACCTATTCAGTGGTATTTAATGTTGTACTTAATAAGTTTTGCGTAATATACTAGACTCGCTCCAAGCCTGAAAGCAGTCTGAAAATATGTAGATTTCAGTCCGGTAGCTCTAGAATAAATTATATTGTTTAATAACTAAATTATAAGCCAGCTTAATTTCCCGTTCCTAATATAAAATTTAAATTGTTTAATATTGGATACAGTTTTCCTTGTAACGGCCCAATTTTCCTGCCTACTTAAACACAAATATGTAGGTAGTTGAAGATTATTGTTATTGTTGTAAACTTCTCAGTAACTTGTAGGCTTAACACAAGTTTTTGTGTAATAGTTTAATAGGAAGTGGTATAGTTTCATTTGCTTTAGTTTATCTTAATTTGCATGTAAGTGCCTATAGGTACCTACTCGTACCTACTTCAAGAAGAGTTTTTATTAGCTCCACGAATGTTGTTCGAAAGTGTAATAATTTACCATTATTATTGGAAAAAAAATTGTACCTAGTGCTGGCCGTTATATTTTCGCGTCAGGTATTTTAACACGCTTATATTAGCTTAATTTGTAATTATGTATGCAAGAAAATCTTGGAATCTTAATTTGACCCACTTCCCGGTTCCTAGATTAATTAAAGATGAGCACACGCCCTGAGTTCTGATGAGAATACACGACAAGCGTGTTTTTCTACTATTAATTTGCCTTACTTTTTACGTACAGTTGGTGATACTCGGCGTGTGGATCACGAGTGCAGCCTATAGTGCGCCAAAGTTCATATGGGTGGAAACCATAACGAATGACCTCGGCGACGGCCACATGGAAACGATATGCATCTCCCACAGAAGAAAGTACAACTCCGAGCTCTTCGACATGGTGAACTTCGGCCTTCTCTACGTCACACCATTGTGCGTCATGACGGTGAGTGCACCATACTATACACCATAGAAACAGCTGCAGAGTAACGATCGACTGTCCTAATGAAGAACGAGTGTCTATCTATTATTGGTTTATTTTATAGTACCTACACGTGATGATGTATATACACTTGTGGTTTTACATAGCTGTGTGTAATATATCTGTGTTTTAGTAAACATAATGTACTAAGAATATTAATAACGCATACGATTTTATCAACCGTTAATATTGCAGCTGTGCGAGAGAGCTTTCACAGTACCGTGCAAATGTTCAAGCGCGCGATAAACCGTGTTTGGGTGCTACTTCAAATTAAATATGCGAATCGAAAGTACGAAGGTTTTAAAAATACGCGATGTCATGGCCATTAATTTACAGCACGAATACCTACAAGTTTTCATGGAAGTGATCGATAATATTGGTACTGAGTTGCTCCAAGTTTTGTTTATTAGAATATGTTCGATGAAGTATCGCCTAACTTGACAAGTTTATGCGCGCAGGTGTCTTACTTTGCCTTAATTTAATAAACTTCAGCTAACTTTACTTAAGTGACCCAGAATATATCGGTCATACTGACCTTAATGAGAAATTCTATAAGTAGCTTTCACATGTATAACAGGACATGAAGCACAAAATGTCTCATTTCTCGTTACGTTCATTCCATGTTCTGTCATTCTTTTTTCCATCGCTGACGTCACTGGCAGGGTGACAATCGACGGACGCAATTTGCGGCAGATATTGGATGCTAGACAGCTGGACAAAGAGCTTACCAAGCACAAGTCCCAATACAGCGCAGCACTCAACATCCCCATTTTATGAAAAGTAGCTAAATATGCTGACTGGCCAGCAGTTTCGAGATCAGTTACGTAAATCTTAATATCTTTTGTATTTTACATTTCAGCTTTGAGAAGCTATCAAAATCTGATAAAAAGTCTCATAGATCACTGAAAATATTGAAGGTCTAAGCGATTTCGAGTCCGTAGTTTGGTATTAAGATGCTTCGTCATGATTCTGATGAGATAGGTATAAATGTTACATCCAAAATTGCCTCAAACTGAAATTCCTAAAAGTACAAGTAAAGTTTTGATATTTCGCTGGATTTTAGCGATTACTTAAAACATTAAAGTGAGGCGAGCAAAACAACCTCTTTCGTACGTGGCTTCAGAAATGTCTAGATAAAATGCAGGGAACCGACCGCACAAAAACCGCAAATGTATCTGTGATTTTTCAAATACTTTGAACGGCATTTTTCTATATTCATATTTTTATCGTTGTGTGAATATCTTTATTTGAGATATTTTTAATTTATTTTTGATTCTATTTATAGCAAAAAGTTTTAATAGAGATACTACTAGTACATACCATAGTTACAATATTTTTAACTTGTTGTGGATTCCAGTTTATTAATTTTACGACTAAAGATGTCTGCCAATTTGCAAGCAGACTGAAATGAACTTTAGATAATAGCCTTCCGTTCTTTGAGTAAAAATAATTAAAATACGTGAACATAAACTTTCAACAAAAGGATGTATAGCGGTCTCGCCGCTTAATCGGGACTTCGTTTGTATTAAAACTCAAACGTCAGCTGTTGAATATTTTAATACAGAAAACGGGATGTCCGCACGCCAGAATTTTAATGATCGTGTGGGTTGTTTGTATACGGCAAGCATTTCCGACTTACACGCTGAAGGTGCTCAAAACATTGCGTCAGCGCTCATCAGAACACATATTAGCATCTTAGAAAATGAAGAATGTATATTCTCAGAAAAACATGTTTAATAATATATCCAAATCGTAACTGCGTACCCAGCTATAAACATTATTTCTTACATTCAACGTCACAAGGTAGTCGTGGGAAGTAATTTGTTATTACTTTCTTAAAATATCCATAAAAGTACATAAAATTCGTGTATCGCACAGACGACAAAAATAACATTGAACGGTTATGTAACATACGTAGGTAATAGAAGGTTTACCTTTCACACAAGTATTATACCAGAGTAGTAAAAATATATCGTCCTTAGTTCTAATGGCCGGCTTAAAAATGTACAGCTTCAGGTAATGTAGGCTCTAAATCGACCTAAATCTAAATCTAGATCGATATAAATCGATTTTTAAAAGACAGTAAGGCTACTTCTATATCTACGGAAAATATTTTACTGCAATAGTCTGCCAGCCAATAAAAGAAAAATAAGGCTACACCATCGTCGCGTCGAAGATAAGGTTATATCGAAATATGATAAACGATGAATTGATATTAGTTAGCATTTCTTTTTTTAGTTAGCATTTCTTTTTAATATTAGGTAGTAAAATGAACATGTTGAGACTACACATATTATGCTGATTACGAAGGGTCACAAACTACGTAACGTGTTGTATATCTTTGAACCACACAAAAGTTTGAAGATAGTTTAGGAAAAGGGTTTTTTTTTGCAAGTCCAGTGTTGTATAAAGCTGCTGTTTGGTGTAATATTAAACATACTAAACATATCTGTTGATGTAGCAATACACATCATACATCGATCGTTAACTGGTTTTATGACCGCCGCATCGCTGGACGGAATTCGTTTTACGATGATATTATGCTTCATTAAGAATGTAATCCATCAATGCCCCTTGCTTGCTTTTTTGTTTAACATTAAGCAAAAGAAGATCTCTGGTAGGCATATTTTGAAATACTAATAATATTTGCATTTTCGAACCATGTTTGCATTGTTTGAGGCTTACCAATACACATGGAATTTAAACGTTACTAACAGACCTTGAAGCTCCTCCGCTGGAAAGTGAAACCTTTCAGGGTGACCGGTACCAGGTGTTGCATAATGCATTAGCCCCTTCATTCGTAAGTTGACCTATTCTCGACTAGACCAGTAGATACGTATTGGAAAAATTAAAAATAAACGTATTTCTTTATTCATCCGTGCTTTCGCAATACAAACTGCCGATAGTGGCATTTGTTCTTCGGCTATCTCTGCCACCGCTGCTATTCATCTTTTGTTTCAAATAATGACTTGAGCAAGAGAGCATATTGCTGTTTTGATATCAAACAGTAACCTTACCCAGTTATCTCCATTATCATGTATATTGAATGTTGATTTTATTATCTACGTTATTGAAGAACGAAATATACGATGCGCTTAATTTGCGCAGTCAATCCCAACTTGTAATACGATGCGTTCATTCGTCCAATAGATGAAACGTATTGAGAAAGGTTCGGAACAAAGTTCCTTAAGAGCGTGTATGTCAACCGCGCGCCATTTGGCCTAAAATGGTACTTTTCAAACCACTGTTTCTCATTAACTACTTATCCTATAACTATGTTAATTTTTAATAACGCAAGGTAATTTCACCGTCTATATAGTTAATTGAACATAAATTTTAATTTGTGTAGTTTAAATACTTAAAACCCATAGAACGTAACAGATGTTTTATAAAATTCCCGTTCAGCGTCTATTTCGAAGCAAAACAGTGGCAAATCTAATCATATTTATTTTTTTACTCATAGACGAAATCCCCATGCCTATAGTTAATTGAAAACATTTTTTGATTTAGGTCTCTATCTTTCAGAAAAAAATATTTTAACAGTGTGAAAAATTGTGAATTTCAAATGCTTTTTTTACCTACCTATCTTACTTAATTTAATATAACAATTATTTACTATAGTAATATAACTCTTCCTTTAAAACATAAACTTTATATTATAATTTAATCTCACGTTTTAATTTTTTTATAAATTATTTAAAAACTACTATAAAACGCTGCACGCGAGTCAACTCAAACCAGACCGCCGCAAGGCTTCACAGAGAGAGGACGTGTCGCTCCGTTACATCGCGTAGGGTGAATAACCTCTGCCGTGGATACCGAGAATAGAGTACATTTCAAGCGCGACCAACAAATCTTGATACATTAATATTTTATTTAAAGCTCAATTTTGAAGCATATTTTTTTATCGATTGAGTTGAAATTTTGTTTGAACGTTCAGTTTTAATGACAATGTATGATTCTATATCCAATATGCCTGTATACCCAAGATGGAGAAAAAAATGTTTTTAATGCATTCCTACGATATGGGTATCAGATGAAAGGGCTTGCTATGAATAACTCGAAAAAAAAATGTGTCACGAGTCTTAATCCAATATGGCGGACTCCTTAGGCTAGAAATCACTTATTGCAGATGTATGTTACCAATCGAGCTATAATTTTATTTATATGTTCATTTTGGATGAACCCAAATTTTGACTTTTGATCCCGAATAACTTTTGAAGCATATAGGAACGATGACTTAAAACTTTATTTGCAATGGTAAACGCAAGCTCTTCACCATTATTTAGCTTTCCGGCAATTGTTGTTATTTGACCACAATTTTTCGGTCTGGATGGACTGGACCATTCATATAAACAATCAATTTTTCAAATCGGTCCAGGTGTCTTTGAGAAATCGAGAACAATCAAATTGTGAACAACCATAAAACAATCTAATTGAAACCTCCTCCTTTTTTTTGAAATCGGTTAAAATACAGAAACTCTTAACATTGCCATTAATCATCAGTCGACTATTTAGTACTGTTGAAAATTGTATGTAATATACAGAAAGTCCTCAAAACCAAGGTTTTCATAGGTGCCCGATTTTTTTGCTAAAGAGTGTAAGTATTAACGACTTATTTTCATGTTTTCATATTTTAGTCATCCATAGACTTACACTATTTTCTCGCTATTAACTATTTACTAAATAATATATTTTTTGTTCTACAAATTTCACTCGAAAGGATCAAAATGGTTTGTGTGACTATACGTGAAGTATGATAGGCACGCACACAGCCGCGAGTGGCCGCGACGCTAGTCTGCGTGATTTTTTGCGTTGAATTACCTAAAGTTGACATCGCGCGGCGAGCGTACACGCTCTTAACAAGGCAGGAGTTGACTGACAAAAATCATCAAAGAAGTAAAGCCTTTTATACGATTTTTTCTCTCTGTTTTTTTATTGTTATATGTACGTGGGTGTGCATATTAATATTGAGGTTAAATTTATAAGACCAGCACTGTATGCGACTGATTGTAATCACGAAGGAACTTTGTTTCTGACGTGGGTCTCCCGATCGCACACGTTTTTGTGGCAGAAGACTCTTGCCGCAACCCTCTTTTAGCGGCCATTGTATTTACACAATCAATTGAATGAGCCCCGGGTCCCCACGAGTCTTCAACCTATGTGCAAATCACCTCTTTCATTTGCACAGTTCCTCTGTGTGCAAGTGGTTTTTGCAGGCATTTCACCAAACATTTCCAGATATTTTGAAAAGTTCAATACTTTGTATTCGAAATGTTTCATCATTTCGTAACAAAATTCGCGTAATTCCCATTTAGCCCGTAAAAACTTTTGCTTTTGATGATTGCTGAACAACAAATTGTTGAACGTAATTTTGAGTCCGTGTTTATTCCTTTGTATGATTTATTTCATTAACATCACAACAAAGCTATGCCACTGAGAATGGAACCCCTAGGCACCACAGGCACGCTGTCAAAGTACCAAATTAATTTATCATCAAGTTTTTGTATTACGTATGTAAATGAGATGAAGAAAAAATAATAAACCATGCATTTTTTTTCTATTATCGTCGCACATAGAATGGGTCCTACGTGAGTTTGAGTCTACAACGTCAAGTGTCTAGTGTATGCTTTTAAGCCGTAACAATAATTCTCGAACCTAGCTTTAAACTGGCATGTTTGTTACATAATTTGCTAAATCCACAGGTTATTCGTTCATCATCATCATCAGCCTATCGCAGTCCACTGCTGGACATAGGCCTCTCCAAGTGCACGCCACAGAGGTCGATTTTCGGCTTATATTCCGCGTTATTTGTTACAAACGTTCGCCAATTGTTTGCCATCGGTAACTAAATAAAAGCGTACCTAACCTTTGGCACAAATTTCTAAATAAGTAGTTTATATGTAACCTTTGGCCTTATTGTTTGTGTATTTGATCAGGAAGAAATAGTTTTCTTCTGAACATACACAGGTCAAACGTAAGTAAATACCAGTTTTGCTAGTACAAAAATAGAGCTACCTAAAGGATTATTAGTTACCACCTGTAAGCAAAGTTTTTTGTTACTATAGGACAAGGCCGGGAGTTATCACTGACTGTGAGAGATTTACCATTTATGTGTTTAATTTAAATTCTCATTGTATCGGTCCTTATTTAATTTCCGGGTTTTTGGTATTTCCCATGAATAAATTGCCAATCTGCCCGTTCCTCTGGGTAAAGACTTATTAACATTTCTTTGCCAGTAGCGCCAATGGAAGTTAACATCTTTTTATTTTTATTTATTTTACATAGATAGGCTCTTAACCGGACTATAACAAGCTAAGAAAACAGCTGGAATGTAATATGAAACTGCGTCTCGGAAGACGATATGTATGACTTATGACGAAGATAGATGTTACACGGAAAACAGGGATGATTAGATTAAAGTTTTGATGTAGCTGGGTACTAGATGAAATAACGATCAAGTATATTTTTCTTAAGCAATAAAAGAAATGTAGGTTAATAGGTAACTAAACAGCAAAATACTGTTACATAATCTTACATAAATGTTACATAAAATGCGAAGCAATAATACATTAGGAAATACACCAAGCCTCTAAGCATAAATTGATTTGTTGGCATATGGAACGTTAACGCTATGTGGGATTCGCCCTTACCGACATGTTCAGAATAAGGTTAAATGTGAAAAAACCGTTATAGGTAAGTATAATGTCGATATTCATTTGGTATCAAATGTCGAGTGTGTTTTCATTTTTTTCCACAAAATGTATGTTTCAATAAATATAATTTGATTTGTTCCGGCGCGATTGTGTCGAACTATAATTTAGAGTGTAATTTTGAGGAAATTCAAGAGAAAACTAATTTCTTAATTCCGTTTAGTTGACTACTTTTTTACTGTACACTAATTTCTTTCTACGATGGTTTCGAATCACAAATACCTACGTGGTAACATAAAATTAGTAAAAATATAAAGAACCCATAGGAACATTTTGGGGGTCAAGTTTAATTCAATTCCAACAAAGCCTACATTAAATGTTAAGCCTAGTGTGCAAAAGTATTTAAATCAAAAAGTTGTTTGTTTCAGCGTTTCAACCACGAATCGAAACAATTATTGATGCGGGGTAACGGAGTTTTATGTTTTGTGTTGATTGATCGAAGATGGCAGATCGAAGCTTTTTATAATAAGTCAAATGGATGACTAGGTATAACTTGCAATAGCGAATAACGCCCAGTAGCGAGGGTAGTGGTAGTCTGTAAAAATCTTAAGTGTGTCGTTTCCTGAAGTCATCTAAATATATTCAATAACCTAGACCTTCATATGACTAGACCTTATATTATTCGTTCTTGTAAGAGTATGTTAATTTTATCTTATTAGCATTCAAATATACAACCTCAATGTCACAATAGCCCACAGTGTAGACCTTTAGGCCACAACCTCCTACGCAGTTAGGTACTAAGTAAACAAAGCCCGTCTCTTTTCATGACTTATAATTTACAAATTAACTCAAATAACTTGAGTTTGTAATTATCTTTTTGAACCAAAAAATTAAAAACATAACAGCCTGTGGTTCTAAATGAATTACGTAAAAGCTGGACAATTAAATGGTATTTTATTAAATTCAGAATATCAAAAGCCCCAGGGGTTAGTACATAAGATCTTAATGAAGGCCCTCAATCTTAATTCAAGACTTAAAATCCACTAGGTATGGCACGGACCGGCCTTCTAATTTCATTCTATAATAACGGTTGAAGAGGGATATTGGTGTCTCCATACTCTAAAAATATTTCGATTATGAATGTACCTGCAGATAATTGGTTTGACACCGCTGGGTACCCGTCCTATGTGTTAACATCGATCGAATTTTAAATTAAATTTTCCAAGAGCCTATTGTTTACGTGTGTGTTGGTACATGCAGTAGCGGTTTTAGGGTAGGGCGCGGTTGGGCGACGGCCCAGGGCGCCGGATATAAGAGGCGCCGCAGGCGCCTCCAACCAATCCTTGATCAGAATGTTACTCCTATTTTTGTTTTTAAATTTCATCAAAGATCGCAACTTACAAGAACTGTAATTTGTGTTTAATTGCGCGTTAAATTTGAGAAATTCTCGAACAAACAGTACTTTTATGTCCCAAAACTGAAAAATTTTCGCGCTCGCTTCGCTCGCAACTTCTTCACTTCACAGTTGCCCTTTATTACTTATATATGTTTAGGACTTTTAGTGATCCAAAATTCAAAAATTTTCGGGCTTGCTTCACTTAACACTTGTTTTTATTTTTCAACATTTTTTAGTCTACCCTAGCAAAAAGGTAGCGTAGTTTTTAAGTCCTTTTATTAATAAGAAAGTAACTTCTAGTTTCCATATGAACTTTCTTATTTACGGTACTACTTTAAGTAACAAAATTTAAATACATAGGCGCCAACACCAACAAAGAGTTATGTACGTTTGGGCTACATTTTAAGTAATTTTTGTTTTGTGTTCTAAAATATAACTAAAAAATTTCGCGCTCGCTTCGCTCGCGCAATCAGAAGCTATGTTCCCGTGTTTTTGCATTCACCAATCAGCAATAACTTATGTCCAATTGGACTACATTTTACGTAATTTTTACTTTGACTTGTTTAGTATAAAAAAAAATTCGCTTCGCTCGCGCAATCGGTAACTACATATGTCTCTGTTTTTCGTATGTGTTTGAATTGCAGTTTGAGGGCGCCGTAGTTATCTCGCCCAGGGCGCTGGTAGAGTTAAAACCGACACTGTTACATGCAAAGCTAACATAGTAATAGAGGTTATGAATAATAGCAATTAGTTGATTTCAATTTTGTTTCTTTTTGTGAATTTATTAGAGATACGTTGTCAAATGTACAGATATGGCAATAAGTACATCAAACTTTCATTACAAGAAGACGATGTTAGTTACTGTACTCGTATTACTTGTACGAATAAGTATTCTCGTACTGCTCATTATAAATCTGATTAAAGGAGATCAGCTTTTCAATGATTATGGTTTTATATTTATTTCTTTAGAACCAGTACCTACCTATGCTTACCTACCAATGTTTCATGTATTGGTTAGAGCTGTAATTTCATTATGCTCTTAAATTGATAACGTAACGGAATTTCACAACAGAATCGATGGTTGAAATGCAAAAGCGATGGTAAACAATTTTTTAGGCCGACAAGCAAACATGTTGACAGCGGCACACTGAAAATCAATTCCATTTCCCGGTTTTTCCACTTACGTTTTGGATTTTTGTTATTTATGTATTTATTTGAAATAGTTAACATGTAAGCCCCTGACAACTTTAGAATCAACTTTGTTATGAAATAATGTTTATTTTTTTAATGAACTCCGATAGCAATATGTTTTATTTCAGTTGGGAAAAATAAAGTGCAAGCTTTTATTTGTAGTGTATCTATATTATTTTTTCTGCTATAAACCTCACGGAGACTGAGACCTTTCCAACGAATGCAAAACCGTGGAAATCGGTTCATGCGTTCTGGAGTTATAGCGTGAGGTAGGAAAACCCGACTTATTTTTGTATAATAGACTAGCCGTTTTCCCGCGGTTTTACACGCGTCCCGTGGGAGCTACTGTCCGCACCGGGATAAAATGTTACTCGCAGATAATATAGCTTTCTAATGGTGAAAGAATATTTAAAATCGGTAGTTTTTGAGTTTATCCATTACAACCAAACAAACAAAGTTTTCGTCTTTATAATATTAGTATAGATAGTATAGATTAGTATAGATAAATCTCCTGTTTTGGTAAAATATCATCCGACCTTATTGGAGTCCAATTTGTACCGAGGTTTATTCGCGTGCGACGAGCTGGGATATATAATTCAATAACACGGCGGCAGATACGGTACCTATACAAAATTTTCTTAGAAATTCGAGCTCTTTAATGGATTGTAAGATCTACTCATGTTATTACAGGCTCATGTCTCAAGGTCACCAAATTGTAAAACAAATTTAAACAATAAAGGATGATTGGTAAAGTCTGAAATCAATATACAGGTAAGTACCTAAATAAAACCTGAAGTATAAATAGATATTTTATATTAACGTGAAATTAAACTCCTTTCTAGCCTTTATTTTATCCGTAGTACCTAAAATAGATTGTAAACGTAGTAATAGAATAGTTAAGATAATAGAAACAGGTAGGTATTTTATAATTAGTTTTGTGTATTATGAAAGTTTTGGTATTCCATCTAATCCTAACCAGGGACTATTTACCAAAAGCAATTATGATAGTACCTAAGGTTTCTTATTAGAGGTAGATAGATATTTGTTTGTGTAAAAGATTCTTTTATCGATCATATTGGCTAATTTGACACATTTACCTAACTGTCTTTTCGTACACACAAAATGAGAAAACTGATTAAGATATTAAAATCTGACACCTAAAAACTAATAAAAAGACGTTATCAAATTATTCGGGTAAAAGGGTAACCATACTACTACATACTTATAAGAGAATTTGTCGATAAGTATTCTTGGATTTTAGTAGGTACCTATGTGGGGCAGCTTAAAGGAAGAAAATGGGGCTAAATTACGATAAAAGTTTTGGATATGTGAATATTCTTCACGTACTTACTTCAAAGTTCAAATTTGTGTGTAAATTTGTTTACCAAGCCCGTAAAAACGGAGTAATCTTCATCCTCATCCTCCGAGCCTTTTTCCCAACTATGTTGGGGTCGGCATCCAGTCTAACCGGATGTAGCTGAGTACCAGTGCTTTACAAGGAGCGACTGCCTTATCTGACCTCTTCAACCCAGTTACCCGGGCAACCCAATACCCTTTGGCTAGTAATAGTAGTAATCGTGGGACGAGAAAGTTAATGTAAAATACTTTTTGCCTGTTCTTAATTCTATAACATTTTAAGGATTTCCAAGTAAATTATTGAATTCAGTGATCCCAACGTAAGTATTTACAAAAGTAAGTTAATACGACAATTTGTAAAAGTATGTCGCTACTACCCCAAACTAACCCTTATATGTTTGATAAAATATTCGGGCTATTTAAAAGTCAGATCGACGGGGTTTCGTGTATTCCATAAATACTTTTATGGTCAAACCAATATCAATAAAAAATAAATGAGTTTGGACCGTATATTTCTATTGCATTGAGATAAGATCTTAATGATTTTCTATTGGACTGTGGGGTCGCCGTTTTCATATAAATAAACGAATTTAATGTTGATTTGCTGAGTGTACCTACTTAAATATTGATTGCATTACTTTATAAACAATATTTACGTGTGGTAAACGGACTTCCTCCCTTATTACAAAACACGCACATAACATTCTAAAATTACAGACTTTTGTAGCCGCTTGCCTAATTACATCTGTGTATCTGGCTTTTCCTAATGTATTCATAACTTTGAATTTATCACAAAATTATACTTAACAAGCATTTAATTAGATATGTACAGGTTTCAGTGATGTAGGTAAACGCTAATTAATTTTAAAAGTTTTTAATTAATAACTAATTACCACGAGTTTTGACGAACCTAAATTTCTCAGTCGTCAGCCGACTGAAACTGAAACTCATCAGATGGTTTTGCGGTCGACTGTTCGTTCAAACAATTGGGTAAACCCATTAGAACAATATACGTGTAAATTACGTTAAAATATCAAACAAAATACGTGTAAATTCTTAATAATGGAATCAGTAAATCTGCAGGACTTTTCAATATAATTCATTATAAAAGTATTGCGTTGAAGGGAAACGAAGCCAAGCCTAGCCAAAGAGGCGAAAATGTTTAAAAAAGTTTTGATTGAAATGGAACTAGTTCTAAAAAGGTAGAGAAACTTGCTCTTTAAAATTGGTTTTCCTTATAAGATTGGTATTTTCGACTAATATATATCAGGTGATCAGGAAAATACCAAAGCTTATAGCAATCTGTCTCCAAAATCTCTCTAAAAATGACCTATAACCACTATGGAGAACTGTAATAGGAAATAAACGATCATCGAATTCATTAAACATTCAACAGTCATTACGGTAATATCACTTTAACTGTTTCGTTTATCCAAAATGAAAGTTTGACGACGTACGTTATCGGGCAATCACCCAGTTACTGTTATTTCACAGACCTAGGTCTCACTAATCTAAAGGCTAATGTAACGGTAAGAGCCCCATTTATAAATACGTGGTTTGACTTTGAAACCGCGTCTAGTTGGTGGCTGAAGAATGGTGTGAGGTGGCGAATACCAAGGTTTGATACTAAGTAATATCTGACGTTACACGAGACGTATGCTCTTTCATTTGTTTGACAAGTTGAGATGGTGAGCCACGCTTAATGTTCCTCATTACGCTTAATAGGTATCAGGGGTATTGTGATAGATACCTATACCTTATTAGGCTCAGAGTTAGAACACTGAAGGGTAATGAATGTATTTGCTGTTTGTGTAGTAGAACATTCATAAACAAAAATATAATGACTGTGAAACTTTTTCCAATCTGCTTCTTAATTTAAACTGTAATGTCAAAATAACGAATGGCGCCGTTTGCGAAGTCCTGAGCTTTATCGAGCTATGGGATTAAAATAGTATTCTAAATTGTATTATTCAAATAGAAACTGCCACAACAAAATTTTGATAATCCTCTGTGTTGGTTTAAAATTGTTAGGAACAAGCTAACATGGCCTAACTTGTACTAATTACCTTTGACCGCCGCGTTCATTAAGAACGAACAAGTTCGGATTACTTTAAAGTTGTTTTAAGTCGAAAAAGTTTTTAATTTCAAAGATGCGTAAAAGTGGCCCAAATTAAACCTAATTTAAAAACAATCCATATTTGTCATAAAACTAGCGACCCGCCCCGGCTTCGCACGGGGTAACAATATTTCCCCACTATTTAATGTATGTTATTATACATATAAATCTTCCTCTTTAATCTATCTATTGAAAAAAACCGAATTAAAATCCGTTGCGTAGTTTTGAAGATTTAAGCGTAAAACAAAGTCGCTTTTTCTGTCCCTATGTCCCTTATAGGGACAGAAACACTACATAGTATAAAAGCGACTTTGTTTTATACTATGTAGTGCTAATCGATGGCTGTATAAAGATAACTTGGGCGATCAATTTGTTCCTCCCATTTTTGACGATTAATTAATCATAAAATAGCGCTAATCGCTTTTTCTGAAAAGGTCAATTTCGTCTTTTCAATTAAATAAACTTCCAATAACATTATAGACTTAAACAACGTCTGTTTGTTAAACTGTTACGTACTACACCATGTAATTAAAACGAAATTATAATTAAAACCTATTTGATTCTTAACAAATCTAATATGAAACTAGAATAGAATGAAAAGGGAACCCTGGGCTTTGTTTCGAAATTATTTGCGAGCACAGCACACATACATAGAAACATTTCGTCACGTAACGTATATGTGTATTATTGTGTCTTTCACCGAGAAAAGTATATTTTGGGGTTAATATGAAATAAAAGACCTAATATAGGTCTCTTTGGTTTTACGTAAGCGTTATGTCCAGCTTTATTGAAGCGATTTTTTCAATTTCTTCGCTAATGAAGCCGCTATTGTTTACGATCATTCCCAATATTTAATCTGTCTGTAGATTAGCTCACTAGAGATAGAATTTTGACAATAGCCCCGTACAAGCAATGTGTTTTCCTATCTCTAGTAAGCGAATCAACAGATGGATAGGATATTCGGACGACCATAAGTAGACTATGTACTTTGCGTAGGTAGTCATGCGTCGCATCATGGGCGGTGCTACGGGAAAAGTATGTTCCCATACT
Source organism: Helicoverpa assulta (assembly GCA_963856015.1). NCBI lineage: Eukaryota > Metazoa > Arthropoda > Insecta > Lepidoptera > Noctuidae > Helicoverpa > Helicoverpa assulta. The sequence continues at coordinate 7,764,687 of CAWLCW010000008.1, forward strand.
TCCCATATAGGTTAATGGTTTAATCACGATAATGCACCTCAACCACATTATATCAAGATGTTACATTAATAGAGTTTACTGTGAATTATAGGTATTTCAAGTTCAATGACCTGCGGTGCTGGGCAAGTGGTCTGTAAGATGACTCCGGAATCGGTATTCCTGTCTGCCAAATAAATAAGTATTCGGATGAAATCATGGATCAGTAGACAGATATGTTGATGGAAGTTAGCCTTAAGTTTTAGGTTAACATGTTTAAGACTATGACAATTTCTTAATACTTTACCGTAGGTATGTAGGTGGATGTCAGCAACCCCAGCGGGGCCCAGTAGGACCAAGGCCTGCGCGGGGCTGCGGGTTGTTCGAAAGAGATACCGCGGCCCTGGTACATAAAAGGCCTATGACGGAACACGACGGTTTTTAGTCAGTAAGAGTCTGACACTCCCTCACCGCTGCTAACCCACAGCGGGAGGGGTCATTTGATAATTTTTGACGTCGTTAAAAAAAAGGTTTGTAGGTGGGAAATGCGTGAATGGTTTCACGGACTAGTGTTTCATTTTAATTTTATGTTTTATGGTGGTCGTTTCCAGGGTTTTCTTACCCTTCAGATGTAGGTAACAAAGACGTAAAAAGGTAATGTACATCATTAGAGGCTTCCGGCGACTGGGACCGCACTTAACTTGGACCGCGGTCCCGGTCGCCGGATTCATAAAAATTAAATAATTTTCTTCCGGCGACTGGGACCACTCATCTGTAACTTAAAAAAATCTATCATACAAGCCAAAATCGGTACAGTCAAACGAAAAACTTTAATGACTGCTTTGTACAAACATGGCTAGAAAATTCAACATTCGCAGGTTCATTTACTACTTATGGGGAATTGGGTCATTCGTCATCTCGACACACCATACTTACCACGAATGTGTCTTGGTGAAACTCAAAATTTTAACATTTATTATGTCGTCAACTCGACACGTCAAGATTTTGATACGTGTCCAGTTAGTGAAACTTAATTTATAAACTTTTATGTTTTCACCAACTCGACACGTTTTAGAATGTAACCCGATTTCAAGCAAAAAGTACAGTCTCATTTTCTGTGTCACAAACATCATCGGCCACTGAACGTCCGCTTAGCAAACGCTTCAAACGCGAACATGGACTCCCAAACTACTTAGTACAAGTACTAGGAAATCATAAGTGCATTGAAGCCTGCATTAGCAACTTTTAATACTGTTCTACAATAAAATAATGGTATTGAAATCGAATCATTGTTTGTCACGAGTACCTACTAGGGTAACAGAACTGAACAGAAGATATTCTATCCTCAATATTAATCGGATTGCTAAGCAATGCACATATTTGTTTTTCTGCAATTTATCGACAGAAGACTTTTCAAATACCTTCTGTAATATTTATTTATAATAAAATAAAAAAGTCGTGGTGGCCTAGTGGGTAAAGGACCAACCTCTCAAGTATGAGATATACTTTCTAAGTATATCTTAGACACCATTGACTGTGTTTCGGATGGCACGTTAAACTGTAGGTCCCGGCTGTCATTGAACATCCTTGGCAGTCGTTACGGGTAGTAGGAAGCCAGTAAGTCTGACGCCAGTCTAGAGGAAGAGGTATCGGGTTGCTCGGGTAACTGGGTTGAGGAAGTCAGATAGGCAGTCGCTTCTTGTAAAGCACTGGTACTCAGCTGAATCCGGTTAGACTGGAAGCCGACCCCAATATGCTTGGGAAAAAGGCTCGGAGGATGATGAATATTTAATCATAATACTTTGTTTTTGTGTGTGCATTACTTAGTAATCCGATAGCGAATATCTTCTGTTAAGTTATGTCACCCTAGTACTTGTGACAGAATATGATTCGATTTCAATACCATTACTTTAGTGTGGAACATTATTAAAAGTTGCTAATGCATCTGGCTTCAATGCACTTATGATTTCCTAGTACTTGTACTAAGTAGTTTGGTAGTCCATGTTCGCGTTTGAAGCGTTTGCTAAGCGGACCTTCAGTGGCCGATGTTTGTGACACAGAAAATGAATACATTCATTTGTTGACTGTACGTTTTGCTTGAAATCGGGTTAAATTCTAAAACTTGTCGAGTTGGTGAAAACATAAAAAAGTTGCTCTCGATTTCTCAGGGATTCCATCATCAGATCCTGACCATCAGAATTATCAAATTATGGGACCACCTGTGAGGTATACCCTATCAAACAAAAAAATTATTTTGCAAATCGGTCCAGGCGTCTTCGAGTAATCGGTGAACATACATAAAAAAAAATCCCGACGAATTGAGAACCTCCTCCTTTTTTGGGAAGTCGGTTAAAAAGGATTTTTATTCAAATATTACATCGTCGTTTGACTGTACTTTATTTGATTTCAGTTATCATTTATAAGTGGTCCCAGTCGCCGGAAGAAAATTATTTATTTTTTATGGATCCGGCAACTCGGACCGCGGTCCTAGTTAAGTGCGGTCCGAGTCGCCGGAAGCCTCCATCATTAGACGTTTTATTGAATCCCTGCAAGGCTTAACCACCGGGTTAATTTTCATACCTAAAGTTGTTTTATTTTTTTATTTTGTTAGACAGATTTTGATCAGAAATGGCATTTTTAATATCTCGCAAAAGACTTATCAAAATAATTTTAATTTATAGCTTTCGGGGATTATCTGTTTCGTTTTTCATAAGCTCCGCTTTGCTTTTATTACATAAAATATTTAGGTAAATGAAAATAACCTAAATATTTCAAAGAAAATTATTTACCTGAGAGCTTTCATCACAAAGGGTGATCGTTTACTTATTTTGACTATAAAGGGTTTGTTAAATGATCCATTGTGTATACAAATTCCAGTATATTCTATATAGTGTCAAACTTATAAGCCTTTGTGTATGGTATCAGGTATGTCCTAACCTTACGGCCATAGATTGTAAATGCCAGGTCTGTCGCGATAAATAAAATATATTACTAATAGGTCGCCTGCGTAATAAATTGATTATTGTCTCTCTAAATACCACCCACGTTCGTTATTTTCAGTCTAATAGTGAAATACTACACAAAACTTGTAACTAAATTACTTGTAATTTGTACAAATGTAGTATAGAAAATGTCATATACAAGGTGTTGATTTGCATTTGTGCAATATTCAAGGACGTAATTACGCTAATGATTCCCAACCCAAATCAACAAAAAAATTGGAACATAATTTTTTTTTAGAAAATCCGTCGATGTCAACTAGCCTTATTTAAACTCGGCGCGTGTGTCACTGGCTTTAAAACCGTGCTGCGCCCTCACACAAACGCAAACACAAAGCATAAGTACGCAACAATCATTCATAAATTTCATTCATAAAATTGGATTACTTCTGCAATACTATGACATTACAATGACAAAAAAAGCAGCGCATATTAGCTATTTCCCGTCTACTGTAATTCCAATCGATTATTTACGTACTTTATGTCAACCTCCTGAAATATTGCACAAATGCAAATCAAAACCTCGTAGAATGATTGAATTACTCAAGTTACATCTTATAAAGTGCTCTCAGTCACTCTAACCAGTTGGTTGATGTAAAATGTAATTTCATCCTCTTAACCAAAACCGTAGGCTTGTGGTTAACGAAATGAATTAACAGGATCTGTATTCCTAGAAAATTTACGCAAACTCACGCTTGTCCAACTGGCTCGGGTACTTTTAGATAGGTCAGCCTCTCATTAAATATTTACTTCTAACAAGGTAGCTAATAACCACAGCACTTGCGTACATCGCTTAAAAACTCACACAGACCATTTTCACATATTATATTATTCATTCGACTTCATGAATTATTTTGACCTAATACCAAGTAACCGCTACAGACCATACTCCCTATACCTAATACCAAGTAACCGCTACAGACCATACTCCCTATACCTAATACCACGTAACCGCTACAGACCATACTCCCTATACCTAATACCAAGTAACCGCTACAGACCATACTCCCTATACCTAATACCAAGTAACCGCTACAGACCATACTCCCTATACCTAATACCAAGTAACCGCTACAGACCATACTCCCTATACCTAATACCACGTAACCGCTACAGACCATACTCCCTATACCTAATACCAAGTAACCGCTACAGACCATACTCCCTATACCTAATACCACGTAACCGCTACAGACCATACTCCCTATACCTAATACCAAGTAACCGCTACAGACCATACTCCCTATACCTAATACCAAGTAACCGCTACAGACCATACTCCCTATACCTAATACCAAGTAACCGCTACAGACCATACTCCCTATACCTAATACCAAGTAACCGCTACAGACCATACTCCCTATACCTAATACCACGTAACCGCCACAGACCATACTCCCTATACCTAATACCAAGTAACCGCTACAGACCATACTCCCTAAGATCTTTACGACAAAAGTTCCAAACAATGACTATTAACAACAAACAAACACACTCAAATCGGATTTAACATGAGCTGTAATTGCCAGTTGCCGGAAATTGGCATTAGTACAAATAACACACGCCGTATATTGCCGTATACACATTGGTACCTACTATGAAATGCCGTCCTTATGTACATAATATGTACGAGGCTCATTCCCACAATCTTAACGCGTACCCAGGCCCTTCGCCATCGTAAATTACAGCATTTATGAAGTTTCCCTTATCATGCAGTATTAGGATTGTCAATGAACGGATTTGTCCCCGGGCTGTGCGACTATGCGTGGCAAATTCCATGACGTAGACCTTTTAAAGTACCGAGTTTATAGACAAGACAGAGGCACTCCATGGCGCTACATACTTTCATCCCTTGACATTATACCATGGTACTACATGTAATAATTTTTAATTAAGTACTTACACAAAGTGCAAGGTTACAAAGTTACTAAACCTTGATGATATAAATATTTTATTTGACTTGAACATACATTAAGTAGCCTTAAATGAAATATTCAGGTTTGTATGCTATGTACTCTAACTACTCTATAACTATGTTAACGACCCAAATACAAAACATCAGTGCGAATATTTTTTGGTGAGCCAGTTAAAATTTGAAACAACCTAACTCATAAAACTAGGTCTTCAAACTAAGCAATCAAAACCCTTTTAATGTTATTAAACCATATACCCGACCGGGTAAAGCAATCACCGTAATAATAATTAAAAATGGATGTCTAAAAAAATATCCTTCGTCTCGTTTAACCAAGAGTCACGTACATGTGCGGTTTTGGCAGTTTCTAAAAGTTCAGTACGAATCTCAGAACTAACCACTTCCTAGAATCTAGCGGTTAAAAACCTTCTGCCATATTTCTTTGTTTAGTATGTGGATGAGTGGTGGTGACGAATGATGACAGTAGTCATAAAATAAATAACAAACTAAATAACGATTTTAATAAACATTATGCAGAAGCAGATAATTTGGAACAGATGGCAATTGTTTCTCAACTTTTTATGCTCTGGTTCTGACCACTACATAGGCGATGTAATAAGGCGTCAGCCATTTTATTGCGAAGAAAAACTATGCCTCCGCCTGGTACCCTGGGCTAATTTAAAACTTTCAACTTAGAACTGTCACGTCAACCACAAAATAAAACGTGAAATTTTAAAAGGGCTATGAATTTAAATTAAAGGATACCTTATCTACACATAAATTTAAATTCAGTAAGAATTTCAGATCTTATTGCAGATTTATTTTAGAAAAGGTGTTTAAGCTGACGTGAGACTATTTAATGTTTGAATGCCAGACTTTATATAAGTTTTATAAGAATATAATATACCTATCTATATACACAACAAATGCCTGTTGATAAAATTTTATCATAATCTTTCGTCATCGGCCTTTTTATTATTTAATTGCAGGGAACAGACTTTTTCTAATTCTGAAAAGGCATGAGTAGAAATAAACAGTATTTTTTAAAAGATTTTTTGACAAGAAACTTCATAATATTGCAACTGTTGCCTTTGAGGACTACGCCCTCTTCAAATTATCATAGCATCTGTAATTGTACAAAGAGAAAAGAAGACAATCATTGTCTTTTATTTTTACTGTTTTCTTCAGCCAGTAATAAAAAACAACAATGACATAATTAGATGCTGATTGAAGCTGGCACAGAAACAACATTACTTTGATCACTTATTCTCTTATGTGCCAAGTGAGAGGGCACACAGAGTGCATTATATATCAAAACAACAAGTTTGTTTTACATTTACTTTCAAGTAGAGCAACGCGCTGTTAAGTCTTGGAAAGGCTTCATAATTACTTGCGCGTTTTGTAACACATTACACACTCAGTTTGTTTGGCCCGACAACCTCATGTCACACCAGTCTCTCACAAAGATTTTACTGTTATCTTGGAGCTTATCTCTATAACAAAGTAAACACTAAACTATCAATATATCCTCTTACGAAATCACGCTGTAAACACATCCTAAGCAAATGGTTGAAAACCTTAGATTACCAGACTACTGAAAGTATGCTAAAAGCAATTTGCTAATGCATATTATTAGTAATAGAAACACACTGACAAACAAACACACACAGGACACACACACACACCCACACCCACAGCCACACACACACACACACACACGCACACACACACACACACACGCACATGCACACACACACACCCACACACACACACGTGTACACATACACACACACTTGTATATCCATTATTATTATTTATTTTTTATTTTTGTTATTTTTTATTAATATATTAAGATAATAAGTTACAATTTAATAAAAATTTCATCACACTAAAATTAAATAGTTATATAGTTAATAGGTACTTGATCTAATAACAATTGGAACTAACAATCCCAGGGGCCTGGTGACCCGTAACACAGGTATTGCATACCTATTTCGGGCACCAGTCTCACACAATTTTTTTTTTTTTACTCTGACTATTAGATTAAGCGCTTTTGTCAAGATGTAATTTGTGATGAGAGAATAAACACTTTTATTGTTTTGTTTTTTTTTTTGGTTTTGGAAGATTTCTAAATAAGAAACAGAATCTCAAAATTGAAGAAACTATTTTACAGCTACCTAACTATCAATAAGTAATGTTGTTAGTACCTAATTATCAATAAGTTTTATGCTTTTATTTTCCAATATGCATTATTTTATTAACTATCAATAAGTAATGTTGTTAGTACCTAATTATCAATAAGTTTTATGCTTTTCCAATATGCATTAAGCTCGCTATTATAAGTTACTTTAATACCACAATAATGTACTCAACTTCAGCGTTAGTTATTGAATCACTCAGTAACACCTTTATTAAGTGGAAAACCTCAGACCACTCCATATGAAATATACATACAGGGTTTGACTTAGCTTAATCTTTAAAGCTTTTCTACCTACGTAAACATTATAAAATTATGATGATATCAAGCAACGGGTAATATTGTTTGACTCTAGTAGTCAACTAAAAAGTGATATTTGTTACTTAGTACTAGAAGTTAAAAGAGAAAAAAGTGGTTAGTAACCGGCTTCAGGTACCTACTAAAACGAAGTGTTTATTCAATAATCCTGTTCTTAATCTCGATAGCTTTTCATTAAATATACCTTTTGTTATTGATTTAGGATCGTATCAATCCACTGTCCAATCATTTCTGTGATTGCTTCGACTTAAAATTACATCAATTTGAAGTTACTAGGGCATGCAATACCGGTTTACCGGTTTCGGTTTTACCGGTAAAACCGCCCATTTTCGCGATCTTTAATTTACCGGTAAAAATAATATGTAACCGGTAAATTACCGGTTTTTACGTTTTTGTGATAATGTATAGCAATTGTTCATTTAACGTTAAATCTTCATTATGTAGCTTGAACATAATGTAATATTGAATACATTACATATTGTAAGAGTGTTAAAGTTGCTGTTTTTTAGGAAAGTAAACTTATGTGGCTCTTTAACTATAGGTTAGATACAAATCTTCATTCTCATCTTTATTTATAATATCTAAACAAATTTTATTCATTCGGTTATTCTAAATTTCCTCAAAGCTGTCAGTTCCTATTAGGTAAAAATGTAACCTTATTGAGCAAGAGCTTTTACTTCACTACCATGCGGACAGCACTGAGGACACGGTGGAGCACACAGTCTAGGTGTGCACTGCCTGGGAAGGGTACCGCCGTGTCGTCGTCGAGCCAATAGGCAGCGGCGACCTCTCGCGTCCGGCCCTGGTTCAAGCCATGGTCCGGAGCGAGAGGGAATGGGAAGCCGTCGCCTCCTTCTGCGAAGCAGTCATGCTCGAGAAGGAGACGGTGGAGCGCCTGCGAGTTCGCACCTCTCATCCCAGCCGCTGTTGTGGACCAGGAAGACACCACGGGCGCCGAGTAGTCGAATAGACGACTCCCGGCCACCGCAGGCGTCGGTCTGTGGACGGTGAGTTCGGGTGGCTCGTCGTTCCTCCGTCTGCATAGACAACAGACCCGTGACGGCGGCCCGAGTTGTTCCACGTGCAGGGCCAAGGCCTGCCGGGGCTGCGGGATTTTTCGAAAGAGTTATCGCGACCCTGGTCCATAAAATGTCTACGATTTACCATAACAAAGGGCTTTTACTTCACGGTAATTCTATGCGTTTATCCCGTCTTGTGACGGTGTCCGCTTTCCGTATCTTCTTCTTCCACTTCAATCTATCCAGGACATCTTCCTCTTCGAGTTCGTAGATTTTCAAGTCATTCATTACGACACTCCACCACCACCGTTTCGATCTGCCTCTGCGCCTTTGACCGGTATTGAGATTGAGTACACAACATTGGCGATGTATTTAGGTGGTCTCCTTTTCACATGGCCGAACCATCGCAGCCGTTTCTCTTGCATTTTGTCGACGACATTGCGTACGGATGGTACTGACATGTCTTTTTGTTGCGGCCCACGTCACAAAAAATGTTTACCACCTTATACCTTGTATTTTTAATTATTGTTTGCTTTTAGACTACCCAATCTTATTGATATATCACATTTTAAAAAAATACAAAAATTACCGTTTTACCGGTTTACCGGTAAAAATGTTTTAATTACCGAATTTTTACCGGTAATTTTTATTTTACCGAAATTGCATGCCCTAGAAGTTACCTTTGTGTTTATTTTAATTTATTAATTAGCCTCTTTAAAAACGAGTTTCTTTTGTAAGACTTGATCGACTTTGTTTCGTATATTGTAGGTAACGTGTTATTTTATTAGACCTTTCTGTTGCCGAATCGGTCCACGTGAAACCAGTGTACCTATAACAGAATGCAATATTTTTTGTAATCTTCTGGCTTCCTTATTTATAGTTACACGTTTCTAATTATGTTTCATGCTCCGATCAACACGCCCGAAAATGTGTTAAAAACCGTTAACCGGCCAAGTGCGAGTCGGACCCGTATCATTATTTATAAATTGGACAAAAAAATCACGTTTGTCGTATGGGAGCCCCCCAAAATATTAACTATATTTTTCAGTATTTGTTGTTATAGCTGCAACAAAAATACATCATCTGTGAAAATTTCAGCTCTCTAACTATCACGGTTCATGAGATACAGCCTGGTCATAGATGGACGGACGGACGGACAGCGGAGCGAAAACAATAGGGACCCGTTTTACCCTTTGGGTACGGAACCCTAAAAACAAGCTTTTTCCCCCCTTTGTATTGAATCAATCGTAACAAACATGTTTGAAAAAATATTTGATGTATTCCATTTATCATGTTATCATTTGAATATTATCCTGCTCTCGAAGTGAGGGCGTCACCTGGGCGTCATAACACGATCATTAGCAAGTAAGGGGATTTTTCCAAAGGGATTGAACGTAAGTGGCACCTACATATTACTGGCATTATAGACGTACAATAATAAATCTATCGTATAATTATAGGTAACGTGTTTTTATTTGAAACTAGCTTTTGCTCGCGGTTTCACCCGCGTCCCGGATGGTGACAAAAACTATCCTATGTCCTTCTCCTGGCTCTAAACTACCTCCCTGAAAATTTTCAGCTAAATCGGTTCAGCCGTTCTTGAGTTATAAGTGGAGTAACTAACACGACTTTCTTTTATATATATAGATGTATGTTACAGAGTAAGAAGATTTTTTATTCAGCACTTACAAAAGTAGGTCAACTTTTCATCGTACAATTACCGAACATCACTAAAGATATCTAGTCGTTTTAATGAACTTGTGATTTACAATATTGTGAAACTTGCTGCAGTTTTAAATAGCTTTTTCCCTCGACCTTTTACAAAAGGATACCTTTTTCCTTTATTGAATTATTACACCACAGCGTTTTCATTCAAACGGAAATAGAGTGCGAAGTGCTTTAAGTGCAGCATGTCGATTCTATAAAATATCACAACTCACTTCGACATCACTCTCACTTCGACTTCGTTCTAAAGGTAGAATTCCGTGGACGCGACAATAGTCAACCTATGAAAATGTATGGCACCGTTGCCGAGGCCCGTGACAGTCGCGCGCGGCCGACGAATTACGTAAGCTGCTCGCGGCATTGTCAACAATTTAATTCTGGTTTTACTAAAATTCTATAGATGTTATTAAGCGCTAGACCATGTTGAGAAGCGTACGGCCGCGAGCGGCTCACGAAATTCGTCGTCCGCGCGCGACTGTCGCGGCCCTCGGCAGCGGTGCCATACATTTTCATAGGTTGACTTTTGTCGCGCGCGGCTGCGACAATCGCGACCCACGGAATTCTACCTTAAAGTTTCGTGATTGACATTGTCAAACTACACTAGCGCTACACTATCGAGCGTGTTGACAAGTTGAACTAAATTAAAGTCGAGATTTTGACAGATCTGTCAAAATCTGTCTATCTATAGGGGAGGTAGGGGAGAGATGGGCAGTTGGGAGACATGATCAAATCAGAATAAAAGGGGGGTCCTTTTATTCTGATTTCTGATCATAGTTTTGTTTTTTTTTTATTGGGTAGTTTACGTTACCGACTGGTAACGGTGTTCATCCATAGACTATCTGTCATTTCTGTGAGTTGTCAAGAACAAACACTCGTAAAAGTACTTAAATATTTTGTTGCGGTTTCGGATCGTTATAAAGAGAAAACTAATGAAAGGTATGTGTATTTTCTATTATTAATTATCAAAATCTCCAGTTACAATTATAGTAAGTCGATGCAATCCACACCTATTATACCTTTAGAAGAGAGTACTACAGCAATAGTTAATGGACCTTTCATTTGATACCCATATTGAGGGGGCTGTGCCATTTTGTGCCGGCGGCCATATTGGATTTAATTAAAGGTGTATACAAAATTTCAGACCAATCGGTTGACAGGAAGAGGGTGAAATTTGAATTACTAAATTTGATCCAAGAATAAATAATAAAACAAACGGGGTGAGCTAAATAAAACCGTTTAAATATCTCGTAATGTTGAAACTGATTGTAATTTTTAGGAAAGCTCTTTCATTATATCTAGCCGAACATAAGAAATGGCAATAAAAGTTGATGATCTGTAAAATCTGATATTTTATGCAATAAATTGTGAAAAAGTGCCCATCCCTCCCCTACCTCCCCTAAAGTATGAAATGACATTTCGAATCGAAGTGAAATGCGAGTTGTTGATCGAGTTTTATAGAATCGCAGTACAGGTACAGCAAAAATGTGAAATTTTAAAAATAGAATTTTCGGCAACCAAAAAGGATGAGTGCAGAGAGTTCAAATTCAATAGTATGGTCCAATGGTGCCTGTATCCTCTTTCTTTCCTTCATTCTCCATTGTAGCCACTATAGTAGATAGTAAAACTAAACTAAAAAAAGTCTACTTAAGTATAGTTTGACGTAGTCTATTTTTAACCGACTTCCCAAAAAGGAGGAGGTTCTCAATTCGGCCGGTATGTTTTTTTTTTTTTTTTTTTTTTTTTTTTTTTCTATGTATGTACATCGATTACGCCGAGGTTTATAGACCGATTTACGTGATTCTTTTTTTGTTCGACGCGGAATAGCTGCCAGTTGGTCCCATAGTCATCAGGTCAGGTATCTGATGATGGAAACCCTGAGAAATCGAGGGCAACTTTCGAAAGTTGTAAGCATACATAGGGTTAAACCTTGACACTCATATGTATGTCTGATAGCACTATTCAACAGTGAAGGTTTGGAGCTGACCTGATGATGGAGACCAAAGAAGGTCGAGGGAACTCGACAACTGAGTTTGTAAACTACCACGTGTTTGGGCTTATATTATTTGTATTGACGAGACCTTTGCAACAGTGAAGGTTTGGAGCTGACCTGATGATGGAGACCAGAGAAGGTCGAGGGAGCTCGACAACTGAAAATGAAAACTACCTCGTGTTTGGGCTTATATTCTTCGTATCGATGAGAACTTTCCAGTTATGTGGATAGTGACCTTATTCGTTTCACTGAAAAGCTGAAAATAAAAAACTTTTTTACAAAAAAATATAACCGACTTCCCAAAACACTAAAAAGCAAAAAAAAAAAACTAATTTTAGGTGCATCGGCCTAGAAGTCGGTGGCAAAATTAACTCAGGGACATCCATTAGACACCGACTTCTAGGCCGATGCACCTAAAATTAGTTTTTTTTTGCTTTTTAGTGTTTTGGGAAGTCGGTTATATTTTTTTGTAAAAAAGTTTTTTAAATAGACAAAATTGTGTATTCAATTCCCACCCACAGTGTATTAAATCCCCATCTCCAATAAAGATAATGTTAGAAATAGTACAATACATTTAAGTTTATTAGAACGCAAGTATAAGGGTTTAGACGCCTAATTAAATACAAAACGATAAAAATCACAACAAGACGTGCTAGATTATTACAATTGCGACGAAAATACTCCAAAGAGCAGAGTCGGCTGTAAAATTTGCATAAACATGAATAATTTTGTATTCATAACACTAACTTCTTTTAAAGGGACCTCTTTTTATCGTTTAAATTTTTGCTTAGTTAACTTTGTGATTCATTTTTAACAGTCTTAAACCATGTTTTACCTCTGAACATTCTAAAATTATATTTAAGTACAGAAACTTTGTAATTTCAAAGAGGATGTCTGTAAATCGTTTATAAATAGGATACAATGAAATGGTCGTTATTGTTCACAAAACAATCACGGTACAAATAGCTTAGCCTTTTGTAAATTGTGTTAATAGATACATTTGTACATTATTAAGGTTCTTAGATTGTAAAGCTTCTCTATCTGTGTCTTATTAAATGATGTACCTAGGTAGTTATTTTCGTGTTGTGGAAATTGCGAGAACATTATTTTGTAAGATGAAGGACTTACATATTTCTACGATCAAAATTAGGTCCTCGCTGACGTCGGTCACACGTTGTAGTCATAATTGTTCTGTAAAACTACTTATGGACTTAAATGATTATTGTTTATGTAGCAAAATTTTAAATGAGTCCTTTCATTCCCAGGTCCTATATACTCGCATCGCAGTGGGTCTCTGGCAGAGTTCTCATGCGCTGCAGCATTTGGAGCGCGTCCAGTGCTGCGCCACACAGTTCCAGAAGCCAGGTCCGGCGCCCTACGACACGCAGCGAGCACTAATCGGGAACAGTGAGGACAAGGTAATTTAACCCTTAATAATGATCATCTAACTTCTAACTCACATCAGTATAAAATTAATATTTGCAAGAAGTTAATTTCAGAGAATGTAAAACAATTCATTATTTCTGTAAGAATTCGCTTTCTTTTCTTATTCTCATTTTTTTCCGTCACTGTGACATGACATCAGAGCTGAGAGATGGCCATCAATTAACATAATTTTAACTGTGCTCTTGTCCATTAACATCCTCAATTATCCGGACAACAATAAAATTATTCAGGTCTAGTCTATGCCTTTTTACAGACCAGTACACTTGCAGACACTAAACAACTAGAATCTGTAATTAATATTAATAGTGTTTCTGTCTGTCATTACTCTCCCGACTGTGAAATTATTCATGTTTAAGTGTAAGCACTAATAAGACTGTACCAGCGTTCGTACGTACAAATTAAATACTACTGTTTAAGGTTACAACACAAAAGGTTTTATTAAATAAGAAACAAGTCGACCTGCCTTTTCTACCCTAATCCCTATTTAGCGAACTCATTAAAAGACCGCCAAAATGCTTTTGTTTTTTTAACACACAACAGCCCAATAATTCTGTGGCTTAATGTAACACAGCTTTCGAATTAACAAAACCTTGAATGCGGGCTTCCATGCCCTCTGCCTCTTTTGCATAAATTGATACAATCAATTCGTGTTTTACTTTGTACGGAATGGTTTCATTAAATCCATTATTGTTGTCAAAAGACCGAATGAAACATACGTAATTCTATCAACCAATCCAACCAATATAAAAGCCAGTTTCCACCCGTGTTTACTCGAGAAAATGCTTTTGATCTTAAACTCCTTTGTCAGTCGGATCTTAGGGATCAAGTTCCGGAATTATTTGGTAGGTATAAAGTTTGTGTGAGAGTTCCAAACAGCTGGGTCGTTTGAGCAACAGTCTGGCAGCGGATATGAACATGGATTGCGACGCGACTGCTTGCGGCGAACGTACGTTTAGCAAGTGAATGAGCTGCGATAAATGCTCTATCCTTGTCAGTGTTTTATCTTAGAGCAGCTCCTTTGAACATTCACTGAAGAGACAAAAGATTTATTATTCAGATAGATTTATAATCTTAAATACCAAGTTACTTTTAAAAGGTACTTAAAAATCTCAGTAGTGTTTAATATTCTCCACGCATCCACTAGACGCAATTCATCTTACTTTATGCTTATCAAAGCCTGGGACCCTGGAGATACATAATTTTTTAACCGTTTCACGAATAAAGTAGAGATTTTAGAGCGAACTTCCCGTGGCACGGTGCAAACTTCTTACTCAGCAAACATTTTCGCGTGTGTCAATGAAAAGACGCTACTTGAAGCGTCGCGTCTCAAACAGACTAGCTGTGATATACGAGTGTGTGGGCGCGGTTAGACGTTTCATAAATATTAAACTTAACACAACAGGGCGGCCACAACAACGTTTATTTGGGATATAAGTATATTTATTTTCTTTTTGATTAAGGTTTGAACAGTTTGAGGATTTCCTTTCATTCTATAGACCACAAATAGGAACTTTTACATCATGTTTTTATAGACTTTTCAAAAATATATTTTCTAGAGAAACTTGGACTACAAAATGTTTTGAATTCCTATGTATCTACGTATCAAATGAACACAATTATTTTTTCGCAAGTTATTTTTGTTTCATACAAGACAAACTACAAACATAATACCGCTGTGGTACAGATACCCGAAGTCATAAAATATCACAAGTTACCTCGAGTATTACATACAAATAAAACAGTTCATAGAGAGGTTTGAAAATGGTTTTTTTCCATTTCCTGATATTATTAGGAATATATATTCCATTTTCCTCAATCTGTTTTATCTGATTTTCTTTTTATTTCATTTCGTTTGTACGTAACATGGTTCGCAGTACACGATAAATATTGAAAAGTAATTTGACAGCAGATGTTACAAGCATGAATATGATGAAGTCGTGAATTCAATCTCTTTGTGGGATGACATCCGTTATGTAACGTAGATAACCATTGAAAGTATCAATGTTGTTTCTAAAGATAAATGTATTGTGTAGGTATAGGCACGCGTCTAACTTCCATCCCAAATTACCAATAAACTGATATATACCTAATTAGACACTCAGAAGTTTTTTAATTTTTGTTTCATTTTGTTTTGTACAGAAAATGGTGACAATGAGCAGCCACACTGGAAAGACAAGCACGTCGAAAGCTACCCGCGGACACGAGGCGCGCAACTGCCACCACTTGAGCCACTTATCGCGCAACGTGCTGCGCGCGCGCCGCGGCGTCGTGCGCATGCTCATTGTGGTCGTGCTCACCTTTGCCATCTGCAACCTGCCCTTCCACGCGCGCAAGATGTGGCAGTACTGGTCCAGCGGCTACGAGGGCTCCAGCGACTTCAGCACACTCCTCACACCGCTCACATTCCTCATCACGTACTTCAACTCTGGCATCAATCCCCTCTTATACGCTTTCTTATCCAAGAACTTCAGGAAAGGTATGAAAGAGCTCATCTTCTGCAACTGTCATGGGAAGAGAAAAAGCGAAAACTTGATTTTGTTAAACCCGGTGGGTGGCGTGGGGCTGCGGCGGAGCTCCACCCGGTCCACCCGCGCCAACTGCAGCACGGTCACCATAGCACCCAACGGAGAGTCATGAGACATGCGTCGGCGGCGCTTCCTGTATAAGGTGGAAAACATTGATATTTCCTGATTAACGGAGAGCACCGACGAAGTAACGGACAGCAGCGGTTTCTATACGGTCTCTACCGTATCCAGGCGTGATTTATACGACTAAGAGACCTGCATTACGCTACCGCTTTCGTTCACCCAATAACAAACTTTAAAGACTCCTTAGTGAATTTTAATGATAAGGACCTGACGCTGAGTGTGTGCGTGTAAACTTGGTGATCTCGCGAGCTTAAAGTGTTAGAATACCTTTGTTATTTAATGAATAATTCAATTGATAGTGAGTGAGTTGAGACCAAAATAATGTAACATATCTTTCAGTTACTTACCTTTTAGTTGATCCATGATAAAGATTTACGACTATACGGTTTTAGGTAGATAATGTTTTATATTAAAAAGCTAAGTGTATAAATATCTATATGACTGTATAAAGTGTACATATGGTGTAATAAATATTAAGGGGAATATTAGCATGTGATTACTGATTACATCGATACTGTTGGTAATATTATGAATCTATTTCGAATGCAAATCGATATTTATAGCAAATGGTCCCATTGAAAGACTCAAGATGAGATCACATTCAGAGCCGCGCTATCGGCCTTCGAATTTGAATTGCAATATTTATGTTCAATACCGTAATACCGCTAGCCTGCTATCATCGCAGTTACAGCGGGACCCGACGGTTTACACTACAACTACCTAGATTGAAATTCTAGGAAAGTGATAGTTGACAATATTATATAACAACAATTTCATACTAAGAAAGGTTCGAATGCAAACTAACTTGCTGCGTATAATTTCAATACTTACGTGATATCAAAAATAAGTAAACGTAAGCGTTTATGTTGTTTTTAAGTGAACTTGTAAATAGTGAACATATCTAAACATTTTGATACGTAATTTAGAAACTGATACTCTTAGGTAGATATTGTTATTCGTAATAGTTCCGCCTAACAGCCCAAATTCACCAAACGGTGGCCAAATAGGCATATATTTCTTTATTACGTAGGCAACACTGGTCAGGAACGTTCGTTCAATGTTGCCAACACTTGCTTAGTAAATGAAAAATTCAATATTCATATACATATTTTCCCATAATTATACCAAATACTAGTTATTTACACATTTAAATGTACATTGTTGTATAAATTAATAAAATAAGTATCTATAACTTGTCGAGAAAATTGTCGACATCCGACATACTGCAGTCCCCTTATAGCGACAAGGAAAACTTTGGGTCACAGGAGCAAATTATTATGTAATTATGATACCGCAAGAAAAAAAAAACTAGAAAATATATGAAACTATATGTAGATACAAAACGGTAATGAAAATACTACTGATTGATTGTTTCCAAAATACTTGTTTAAAACACCTGAGAGACTGTCTTGTCACTAAAGGGTACTACGATTAAGCTCATTTTCATGTTGTTCTCGCTATTCTTACTTAATGATAAAATTCATGAATGTAAATATTCGTAATATTACTATTAGAAGAGAGAGTTAAGCATAGGAGACCGGGGACGGTTGGAACATTTGTACGTGGACGCTCGCAGCGGGACCATTATGAAACCGAGCTAAACCATAAAATAACTTTATTTGTCCTCAAATGAGAACCACTTGAACTTAACTGCTCCGCTTGGAAATGCTAGGCAAAAGTAAATAGGTGCTTCTAGGAAGCGCGCTCTCATTGGAATTTTGTCCTGACTTTTCATTACGGTGATCCAACACAACACGATAGCAAAAATTGAGTGATACTAGTTTCAATTTATATCATGAAAATTGAATTGAAAAGGTTTACATTTCAGTAGATTCGAAGCTTTTTATTTATTTCCCAAGTTACCAACACGTTTTTTTTTTGTCAAACGTATTTTTCGGTCTTACTGAATCCACAAGCCTGAGCTCACACTGCAGACTATTTAGTCGGCCCTTGGTAGGATTTTTTTTTTTAGAAAATCGTTAATTCAATCAGATTTCAGTCGGTCTGATACCGAACAAATACCTAATCGATGTTACGTGTGTACTGCCATTCATCTCCATACTGATTTATGAGTGAAAATCAACAATCGGCCGACTAAATCTTCATAGTGTGCCCGCGGTCTAAGGGTGATAAATACCCAGCTATTCATGAGATAGGTGGCCAATACTGAAGCTCCCCATGGTCCCTGCCCGACCCCGTCGCTGCGGAGTTATTTATTACCGATAGTTCAAAAGCGACAGCGTGTTTCAACTGACCCCGGTTTATCCTGCTGATTGTTATGTTTTTACCCACATTTACCCACAGTTTTTTCAGTCTTTATTTTTATTGTGAGTAAAATTCGTGATCATACGTATCTTAAGAAATAAATGATTGTAAAAAAAATTGTTATGGAGATAAAATAATTACCAGCTCTTTATTTAGTTGTATAGGTATTATAACACCGCTTATATTTTTCCCCTATGTACTTATGCAAAGCAGTAAATTATTTTTAAATATGTACCAAATAATACGGTATTGAATGTGATGTTTCGTAAACTATAATTTTCATTGTAAATTACTTGTGTATATTTTGATGTATAATTTTGAAATAAAATGTAATTAAAAATCTTATAAAGAGATCTGTTCTTTTCTTCAGTATTCAGGTAAGGACCATTGTGGCTGAACCTCCAAACCTCCCCAAAGTTAATAAAATAATTTTGTAAACATATATCGAACGGATGCCATTAGGTACATACATTAAAATATAGAACATCTATGCGGCAAAATCTCTTTTAGTAGTCGCTTAAAAAGACAAAAAAATGTGCCATTTACAAATACCAGTCTCGAGTGTATCGCTATTGAAATAGTATTGAATGCTGCATCGTATTTACCGGTTTAGTAACTAGCTCTCGGAATGCTTTGCTTTTCCTCGCGAGAATTTAGATTTACTCGGGTAGAAGTCTCATGGAACATTTCCGAAATCTTATTACATTCAAGACAGGAGTTTTGTTGTTACGTACTTTATAGATGGCACTACACTTGTTTAGCCAACAGCCATCAATTAAGACTACTTTTGGGGTACACGCAAACTGAATAAATAAATAGGTCCAATGGTCTCTGGCGTCTTGTGAAAACCTACTACCTACAGAGGTATTAGGTAGGCCTACCTAGGCCAATTTTACTTTTCTGAAATTGCCTAAAAAGAATATAGATAGGTAGGTATGTATTTATAAGTTACGAATTAGTAAACGACAGATCTATTTGCAGCGTGAGTTAGTTATCTCCGTGAAACAGTCGTGAGTCGTCTCACTACCAAAAGCTGAACAGTTGTAGGTCCCTGATAACAGATTCAGTTGGTAACTATTTACGATATAAATACTGACGGTGAACACAGTCAGTTTAGAAAATAAATAAAAATCTCAGAAAAAAAACAAAAATATCAAAAAAATCTACTCAAACATCTCAGAACACATAAAAATATAGCACTGCTTTCAGATATAAATCTGACGACAAGTAACAAAAACGGCAATAGAAACAAACTATTAGGTAACAATTTACAAACAGCACACTTAGCAGCACAAGAGAACTAAAGCCAAAAGCTATTTTGCAGAACTTTGCAGTTATTTCTACTGCGAGAACGTCCAAGTAACCAAAACCACAGGATTTGGCAACCACTAAGTTTTCACGTAGATGCAACATATAAAATTAGAATAGGCAATAATATACAATATGTTGCACGTCGTAAAACTGTAAAAGATTTGTTAAAGTACAAGTAAAAACAAAACACGATTTTGAATATTATATTGAAACAACAATGGTCTGCATAGTATGGTTTCATCTTTTTTTGTTTACCTAAAAATGAATAAACAAATAAAATATAATATTCAGATAAAGTTTTGTTCTAAATAAGAAAATAAGGGTTTAATTTAAAATTATCGTGCATAATTTTAACACAATAGATTATTCAAATAACCCGAACACAATAACACTCTGAAATCGTTTTTTTTTTTATTTTAAATTGAAACATAAAAACCTACATATTTTATAGGTAAAATAAGATTAACGATTGTTTAGGCCTTAACTTTTTTTTTCAGGAAAATATTTGATTCTATACCGACCGACTGGATTACAGAAAGATTTTTCAACCCCACCTACCAAGAAAGAAATTTTTGTTCTATTTTTGATTAAGATTGATGCTACCCGAAAAACTTGAGATTGGTATATTGTGTCCATACAAAACCTAACATTTAAAAGAAAAGTTTGCGTGTAATTAGAGAAGTTAGATACCTTAAAAGTAATTAATGTGAATGTTTTTTCGCGAACTTTGGATTGACTTTTATAAAGATCAAACGATCTTGACCTTCATCATAATTCGCTTTTCGCTAAATAATAGACTGTTGCTCAGAAAACCACAGTTTATTAGATACTTATTTTAACTTATAAACGAATAAAGGGTAAGTTCGAAAACTTGTAAAGTTCAAGTCACAGTACGTAAGTACCTACTGAAAGTATACCTAAATAAACTGAGTTAACATTTGCTTAACCTAAAGCATTACTAGTAATGTTTATTTGAGTTTTAATAGTTTTATTTACAACGATGTAAACACAGAATAAATTAAGTGTTTGATCTTTGATACTGAAATTAATTCTTAGTCTTTTATGGGTCACAGAGGTTAAGCCTAAGCTTTTGTTTTGATTAACTCCATTCCGTTAGGTATTAATGATTATGATTGCAGTAGATAATAATCTCCTGTAATTTAAGTAAATAACATTACAGTACCAAGGTATATTAAAGAGTTCAATCTGACATTTAAGTAACACGAACAACACATCTATGTCATATTCACAAGGTGGAGATAGCAGCCTTACCAAAGAAATTCACTGGAAAGACGTAGAAATAATTTGACAGGGTTATTTTTAGAAAAATATCAACTTTTCGAATAATCGAAACGCGATGTGCGTCATTTTCTTTGTACCTAAAAGTGACCCAACTTCATCCCACCTCTTATCCAAGGATTTTTTTGAAATGACGCTTTAAAAATATTCTTTTTTGTCGAAGCTTTTTGTCAAGAGAATATTCCACCCTTTGAGTTGAGCAGCACAGACTGCATTTGGAAGAGTTGATTAATTGATTGAAAGGTCGGTGACGGAGTGGGTGGGCGTGGGCACACACCGAAATGAATTCTACGGTAGGTACGTTAAGTACAATTTTATGTAACCCCAGATGTTTGAATAAAACAAACAAGACATAGGTACCCATCAATAATCGGATCAACAATTTCTAAAGTTAAAACTAAGTTAATCTAAAAATAGATAATTACAGCATTCATGATCGCATAATAAATAATTATTTTGATGTTAAGACATGTGTGTAAATATAAAAAACACAATGAACTGAAGATTTTTCTGATATAGCAAAATTATATGTTGTGTAGGTTTATTAAGATGTACCTACTTGGCGTGCGTATCTATTAAGGTTAAACACACATTTCATTAGAAATAAAAGCTAACCCTGTTTTTTTCTAAGGATAGCATACATTTTGGGTACTACACAGATAAACGGGGTATCCGAGACTAAATTTATAGCACAACTGAACAGCTTAATACACTTTAACGGCCAGTTTCTTCATCAAAAGCAAAAGTCAAAGTAATGTCTAAAGTAAAAGTAACGGTCAAATTCGTTTTTTCAAGGCTAAAGTGACAGCAAAACTAATAGAAAAAAATAATTTGACCGTTACTTTTACTTTAGACATTACTTTGACTTTTACTTTGGCTTTTACTTTTGATGAAGAAACTGGCTGTAAGAGAGAAGAATTAGGTTACTTTCGATTAATTGCAGAGAAACATTATACGACAACAGTTCCTTTAGATAGTTGCACGTTACCTCTCAGTTATAACGAGCTCACAAACTTACCCAGCCAAATTCTCTAACTTTGCGGAATTTTCAAGTAATCCCGCTACTTATCCTTCCTCTTGTGTTGACGAAATACAAAGATTTCCATAAGGTAAGTACTTACCTAGTAAATCTTGATATTTGAGGTTTCATAACAAAAGTTTTCTTTATGTTAATAAGTTACTTTTTCGTGCAAGACTTCGTTACGCTATGTTCTTTTCGGTTCATCTGAATAAGTATTCTTGATTTTTTTAAATTAAAATTGGCCGTGATTTGGGTAGCACCTACATTCCTAAAATGATGTTTGATAAATTTAAACTAAAAGAAAAAGAAAGTTAAAAGAAACGAAAATGCCAAAAATGTAAGTAATAATTTTGCTATAAAAAGTCGTTTAAACGCGGAATAAAGTACCCAGAATAGTTATTTCTCAGTGAGAGCCGTTTACGCGCGCTCTGAGTTATTCTGGATTTAGATTCGTTATAAATTACTTCATACATGTGACACTTATGGGTCGCAGTATCTTTAAATTGCTCACCATAGAAGGGGTAAGGGGATCAACCATACACTTTATTTTGAATAAGGAAGGGAAAAATCCAGATATTGGCTTCCATAAAATATTCGCGAGTAAATAAATAAATCGGTTAAGTAGCAACAATCTACACACACAGACATATATTCTTATTCTCCTACTCAAACGGAGTCTAGTGTTTTTAACCCTTATGTGAGTGACGAATAAAACACCTTTATTAGAGTGACGAGGTACCCGGGCATCTTCATACAGTTTAGACGTAATGTAAGCAATCAAGGTCTGTTTTAACATTACCCTCACTTTAAATATTATTATTTTAGTTAAGCTATACAGTTGACGATCTTACAAGCACAAGAAACACTTGAATCCATTCAATGCATCGTGTTAGATCTCGTGGCTATATATAAAAATTCAGGACTAAATGTGACTACGAATAATTTTCTACATCTCTTCAACTGGCTCATTCCTTGAATTCGTGGAACATGACACTAGTTGGAACGGTAAGAAAAAATAAATGGTTTCTTCCTCCAAATACCTATGCAAGCACACAAGGAGAGGGTGATTTATTCTTCTAACTTCGCCTTTAGCAAAGAAGCAACTGTGTGCTCCTATGTACAAAGCAGTAATAATGTTGTCATCAATGCACATGTCACCAGTTATTGAAAGTGATAAGGAAACTGCCAAAGCCAGAAATAACTTTATATTATAACAAAACCAAAAGTGGAGTGGACAGTGTTAGCAGAATACACCGTAAAACGCAGAACGAATCGGTGGCCTTTAGCACTTTTTTACAATATTATTGACATTGCAGCTTTGGCAGCATATGTATATCATTTACATGGAACATAACCCACAATTTGTCTCGAGTGACAGACGTAGAAAGTTTTTGAAATCATTGAGTCTACAACTGTGTGGTAAAAATATAGAAGAAAAATAAAAAAATCCATTGTGACATCAAAATTATATGTAAGATCTGCAATGCAGGACGTGCTTGGCCAAGAACTAAGGCTTTCGATTCCTTCTGGATCTACAACTTCTATGAGTCGGACCAGACGAGATTCTACAGGGCGTGCTGCAGGCGTCGGAAGTTGCTACATATGCAGAGAACTCAAATGCAAGCAAAGAAAAACACGAATAGCTTGCACTAACTGTAAAAAAAACCAGTTTGTGATGAACATGCAGTAACTTGTACAACATGTACTAATTCTGCATAAACAAAGAATTTGTAATTTTTATAGAAATAAAACATCATAACAAATGATTATTATTCAATTTTTGTACCAAATTATAAATACTTTTTTAATTGTCATACAAGACACAAAGAGGTACCCGGGTACCTCGTCACTCTATTGTGAGTTTATATTATGTTTTGGTTTCCACAAAACATTGTGAATAGTTGACTGGGTTAAAAGATTAAAAAATATATAATTTATGAATAGTTCTGGCTCTCAGGAAATCACAGCTACCTACAGAGCGTAAAACATACTTTTCGTTAAATTTGAAAATGCTAAAGGTACCCGGGTACCTCGTCACTCACATAAGGGTTAACGATGTGGGTAAGTTCCATGTAATGATATCTCATCGCAAGTAAAGTAGGTACTACAAAAGTAGTCGACCCGGAATCGAACCCAGAACTTAATCCTGAGCAGTTCCGCTTGCAAAGAAAACGGTCTCATATAAGCTTATATTGTTCATTTTTATTTTTATTTGGGTCAATTGAAATTGGAATAAAGATTGTTATGGCAACATAAAGATTTTTCCAATAGAACCGAATTTACGGCTCCCTAGAGCACTTACTCAGCGTTTATTATCGTTTCACAAAGAGTGTCGATTGTACGCACTTAGCCAATAAAATAGCCTAGATCCTAGTGTTTCAGGACTTATATAAGAAAATAGTAGGTCGGGAGAAATCAAGTCCAAATAAACTCAAAATAGACTTTTATTGGGATACTAGCTTCCGCCAGCGTTTTGACCCGCGTCACATGAAAATATTGTTGCTAGAATTAGTATAAAATATGGTAATTTTCTTTCATAAATAAAATATTTGATTTGGTTCACAACTTTCATCTGTTTATTTTGTTAGAGCACGCTTATTTATAGACTTAGAGTGGCATGGAAGTTCCATAAAAAAATTCCATACTAAGGATTGAAAGTACCTGAGATGTGAATGATTTTGCGTTACCAGGTTCCTCAGTTTCTGTCTATTTTCTAAGCAAGCTAGCGAGCTTTAAACAATAACATGTCGGAAAACGACATGTACCCTACGTTACAATATTTAATAACAAGTTATCTCTAAGGCTGAAAATATTGCTAAAATGACAACAACAAAAACATGCTGAAAATGATCAAAATGCTGACATAAGATATAGTACGGTACATCTTTTTTCTTTAAAATGAAATTTATTGCTTTATCTTGACTTTTATTAAACTTAAACTTTATGAAAAGTTTAGTTAACCATCGGACGTTAACGTATCGTAACTAAAATTGCATGCTGCACCTCTATCGGAATATTCAGACCAGTGATTTGTTTACACTCGAGAGAAGTGAAAATGGGCCAGTTACAAAATATTTGGGTTTAGCTTTTTGGTTCAGAGAATCCAGTATCCTTAACATTATTAGCTCAAAACAACTTTTTCATACATGGCATTGTTAAAAGTAATTTCGTGGGTAAACGTAAAGCGTACCTCACGTATTGTAATCCCATAAATATACCTGTATAAAATAAAAGATACTTAAAGTTGTCTTAGTTACACCATTACACGAAAAGTCAATTGTAAACACCAGCGGGGCCAAGTGGTAATTGGTATTAGAGGTCCAACGGAACTCGTTACCGTCTTCAAACGGAACGATTTGTCCCTACTAAGTACATTACGTAATTTCCGCCAAAGTAACCTTACCTAATAACAATTTATTTTTCCAAGTAACTGACTTATTCGTTTATTGAATTTGAACAAAGTAATAATTTCATCGGTTCCAACAAATTTATTTGTCGCCAAAGCATGTTTTATATTGCTCATTGACTGTGAAATAGGCAATCGAAACTGAATGTATGCTCTCAAATGAAACATTTCATTAATTTTTCATTTTTGGTTTATTTGTGTTATACACTTAACTATTTCTTTTAGTCTTTTAGTAAACTCAGTTTATAAGGCGAGTAGTTGTTTTGTAGCGGCGTCAGTACTTCATTAATTGATAAGAAAATATTTTTTTATTTAATAGTTCAAATTATCCTAGTGCACTAAATTGTACAGTTATGTAAGTACGGAAAAAAGTTATTTTAATATTTAAATTTTAATATTTCTATGGGTTTCATTAGTGTGACTCTACCGTAAAAGTTATTCTGAATACAAATTTTGAAACTGACCCGTGTATTTTGGCCTCGACTGTATTAACTTGAATCGTTGACCGCAGTTTGTCATAATTTTGGCAATATAATGAAATGGGCAGGAAATGTTCATTTGCATTGCGGTCCGTAATTTTCATAATTCATTCGATGTGAACACTGAACAAAATGTTCGTAAATTAACATAACAATTTTCAATAAACTGGTTGTTTAACGTTTAATTACCGTTTCGACTGGTCTCTGGTTTATTGATTAGCTTTAAGCCGCATACACACACTGACAAAACTGCTGATGTATGGTGTCGACAGATACGGATTTACTTGTCACCTGTTTGCTCGTAGTTAACAAGCAGTACGTGTGTCCTCAGCTTAAAATCGTAGGTTCAATTCTTAGGTATTTTTTAAATAATTTATTTGTTCAACTTAATTAACGTAACTGTTCATTATTGGCTTGAATGCTGTTGCGTTATGTCAGCCTCATAAGGTTTGACAAATCTTATATAAAAAAATACCGATTCTCAGGTTATTTAAAATTTTCTTCTGTGTCAAATTGATGATAGAAGTGAATAATCTCTGTCTTAACCTTTGTAAAGCTGGCTAGCATTACTTAATGAATTTAACTACCCCATAAGTATGAGTAACTTTCTTATCGTGCCTAAGTTAAGAACATTACGTTGAGACATTAAAGTGGCTTTATCTTACTCAAGCCATATTTTGGGTACCATAAAATACATACGTGTAGGAGTAGGTACCTACATGTGGTTACAAGGGGAAAGTTTTAAACATCTAATTAGTTTTATAAATAGATTGCGAATACATGAAAGTGTTTTACAGCGAATTATAACGAAATCTCAGCTTCTTCCGCCATCGATATTTCAAGTACCTATTAGGAAGAAGCACTTTAATTGCTGTTCAGGTTTTGAATTTCAGTACAGTTTTTTTTTCAGAATCATTCCATATTATAAACATACGTTAGCTATCTTTAGTTTCTTGATAATATGATTTATTAATTTATAATCGATCCTGTTAATTTATTAATGCATTGGATGTGTTGTCGTCCGAACATGAAATTAATTACAGACAAGCAAGGTTATTAATTATATCTATAGTGGTATGCACAAAGCATATAGTGATGAGGTACTTAGTAATTTGCTTAATTCATAGTATCTATGGCATACGTTATTAAATAAGTTATTGTCGTTTGATCAAAATTACATATTAAACTTGTTATACCTAGTTATTACTTGAAACAATATACTTAGTTATACTTAATAAACAGATAGATTTAATATAGAGAAACAGTACCCTTTAGAACCCCCGTTTGTTCGGTATCATAAATCAGTATGAAGATGAATAGTGTCAATCCGATTAAAAAGTTTTATTGAATTTACGATTACGCTAAAAAAAAACTCAAAAAGTAACCGTCCGTCAAAAAAACTATCAAGTTCAGTTTACAATGTGCCATGTGCAGTGTCTTGTGGCTCATAGTGTAGTGTGAGAGAAACTGCGGGGTGCTGTGACACACAACAGCTTTATTCTAAACATTATGTTAGATAGTAAAATGCGTGTTCTATTTAATATGCGAAGCAGGAAGGGGTGGAGAAGTGGTTCGCGTTTCAACAATTTTAACCTACATGTGAATATTTTATACAGGGTGGCTTAATATATCTCTCTACTCTTGTTTTTGGTCAGATCAGAAAATCCGCTTGATAAGGGTTAAAAAGGTAAGGATTATGTCGCTTGTTCCGCTGAAAAACTTGGATACCTTTTGTATCATTCGTAATAATTTTAACAAGTATCTAAAAAACGCGAATCTGACTCCGGTGCGAAGGGTTCCGTACAAATTGTGTCTATCATATGGAAAGCTAATTAAATATTAAATTAATTTTGATATAAAAGTACAGTAGGTACACTTTCAAGCATCTACTTATTGCCATCAAATTATTAATATCGAGCCAAAAAAATCGGAATGGTAAAGTCAAGTTTGTTGTATGGGAGCCTCGTAAAATATTGTTTTTTGTTAAAGCGACAGCGAAAATACATCATGTGAGAATCAGGATAAGTAATCCAATAAAGACGATCTATATTTTGTGTGAGTTGGTGATAAACCACGTGCTGTTTCAAGCTGTGGTTTGAGATCTGGAATGGTAACGATGGCGAGTCCTAACAGTAGGTACCTAATGGGTATGAACGTAGCGTATATAAGAGATGGTACCGCTTCCAGCATAAAGGTTGACCCAACTGACGAACCTCTTTATGTGAAAGTCAGTTCTTATCCATTCATAAGCACCTAATATTAACTACTATTAATCTTTTTTTTTCAGTCGGATATGAAAATTCACTGCGTTTAATAATTCTCGATTTCACTCTGCATATGTTCCGTCTAAAATACAAATTATTATTGATGTATCATTCATAATTCGTATTAACATTAGCTGACATATTTCCCTCTCACCTGTGTGAATATTAATACAAAAGAGTGGGTGTTATGGAATATAATCGCATTGGTAATTTGTTTCCATGAAACTCATTTGCAATGGATCTATTTTTACGGAGAAGGGAGTAGCAACCATGGGATGAAACTGTTTACCCTAACAGGTACTTTACCTAATTGAAATGAGCAACTGTCTGTAGCGATTTTGTAACTTTTTTTACTCGCAGAATATATTATTTCTACTATATTCTGATTCCTGTTTATGGGGGTGAAATGGATACAAGGAAAAAGCATTATAGAGGCGCAGTTGGAATTACGGCTTTTTCCGGTTTTAAGACATACGCATCATTTTCTCTGCAATATTTTCTTTCGCTGTGAATTGCACTAAATAAACAGAAGTGGAATAAATCAACAACGCTATTGCCTAATATTACAGCATAATGTTGTTCTACACAAAAATGCCGATTATTTAAACTCGATCAATCCTTTTACTACCTATATGAAAGATAATTATTGTAATCTTATTTTAAAGTCTTCGATAAGTTTCTTTGATATTTCTGGTCACGTTCACCGGGAGTCGTGATTTCTGAACGTCTTTTGCAAAGTTCCCTTTACGAATAAGCTTTTTTATTTCTCTTGGCACAACCCATTACATATACTATAAACCTAACGATAACATTTTACTATAAACCTAGATAGGAGTCGTGGCCCAACTGTTGACCAAAATTAGTGTTTTACTACTTTTTACAGAATATTTGAGTTCAAAAGTACCTCGTTTGTCTGTAAGATCAAGTTTATGTAGGTACTTAATCATGTTATCATAACCGCGGGATGAAGATTCATGGGATTCCAGGACGAATAGATCATACCTAAAGATAACGCTCTAATATAAGCTAATTTTTGCTCAGACTCTGAGCTGAACATGAATTATTTAGGACAGAAAAGGCGTTTTAAAAAAACTTAAATAAACATTCTTCGACACGGTCGGAGGCTACAGCGGACCGCGCCAGCCAGAAAACTAGCCCGCCTCGCTGTTCCAGCGCATAAATTACAGCATCAAGACAACGCAATTAAAACTGAGACAGAAAACAGAGAAGTATTTTCTTTTATTGTCCTCCACAATCTCGAGAAGCCCCATTCAAACTACTGCTTTACTACACTTTGTTAACTTTTTGTTTACTATCTGTAAGTTGGGTGAGTTATAAGTTTGGCTTAACGTCACATAAAGTAAGATCAGCCGAGTGTGAAGTAAGTTGATTTTAACCATAATTTGTTGTGATCGGCACCGGTAGTTGTTGTTATAATGTTTCATGGATGGGATGGAAGGTTCACATCTTCAGTAGCTGTTACTAGGGACCCTCCGTAGGCACGTAAGTCATAGTAATAATAGACATTCCAAAATGTAATCCTTGATTAGCATGTGCATTTATTCTACTTACATTTTATGTTATTCAGTGTACCTCTATAATAAACTACTTAAAATAAACTTGTGAGAAATAAAAAAGAAACGTCGACAAAATATTGAAATTAATAATAGTGGAACAAAAATAGAAACCACAAATGACCTTCGCCCACAAGGCCCAAGTATTAAGCTTCGTTAAACCCTAAAAGACATAAATCTTGCCAAAAGCTTCAACAATTG
Organism: Helicoverpa assulta; assembly: GCA_963856015.1. Taxonomy (NCBI): domain Eukaryota; kingdom Metazoa; phylum Arthropoda; class Insecta; order Lepidoptera; family Noctuidae; genus Helicoverpa; species Helicoverpa assulta. The sequence goes on from CAWLCW010000008.1 coordinate 7,794,737, forward strand.
AAAAAATAACTCACAAATGACAAACAACACTCAAGTACCTTTAGGCAAACATTTCACTTCAGTATGCGTTCATGACTTTTTATTTCAGGCTATCGCAGTCCACTGCTGGACATAGGCCTCTCCAAGTGCACGCCACTGAGATCGATTTGAGCTTGTTAAATCCATTCTTAAAATACGCCCACTCCATTTTGAGAATGGAATAATAAAACGTAATATGCAAATACCATTCTATGTATACGTAACTTAGATAACAGTCATTGACTGACACTTCTCCTACCTATAAATTACAAACGTGGCCTGAATTTTCGGCACAGTTTATATCGCTTCAGTGATTTTAGCAGTTATTTCACACCAGTCAACCCTTACAGTCACGCTGTCGAATGTATTTGTATGTAAAATTTGTATTTGCGTACCGACATGTCTGTTCGTTCAATACAAAATTATTAGCAGCGGAGGTCAGCTACGTGTAAAGCAACAGGTTAGGCTGAATTTGTGTCAATATCTATGTGACAAATTTTATAGACTTATGTTGGGCTCCAAGCTCCAAGCTAAGTTTCGTGAAAATATAATGAGTTACTTTATGTAACACTATTCTATATATTAACCTCAAATCATCAAATTCTCGTGCACTATAATATGTCCTGTGCAGCTGGCTGATCTCCTTAAATGAGAACAGCCGCCGTGGCCGAAATCGGCCGAGGACGCCATCATATTAACCTACTTATTATATTACAATAATTATGGCTCAAAACATCTTTTTTCTGTCATTTGTATGCCCAATGGACAAGAAAACAAAGTTGCGTTTCGTAACACACATTTTTATATAAAGGTTATGTTTACTGCTTCCAATCACCTATTTACAATTTATATTTATTAATGGTCGTTGACGTATTTTAAGGTCCACAGAATATTGGCAATAAAGGAATTAAATGCTTTGATGTACAATATTGAATTTATTTTAAGGAAGCGGCATTTTCATTTCATTGTATATTAATTGAATCTGCTTGATTTTATTAGTACCTAAACCAAATATCCCTATCCAATATTATATTAATCTCGATTGGCAATTTTATACTTTGTTTGTAATAGACTTCGATTCGACTGGAATTGTGAATAATATGACACCAACTCGAAATAAGTTATATTGAATGTTCGAAAATAAATTAATCATTGACGTAGAAATCTCTTCTAAGTAAGAAACATGACCTCCTTTACCTATACTAAGATAATTATATACACCTGTACTGTATTTCCATCAGTTCTGACTATATGATAATATGATAACCTGTATACTCGTGCTAAATTTTGGTGTTAGCTTCCACGAAATTCCCCTCTTACTCATACTTAGAATTTTGCAATCTAATCTGTATAATGTGGTGAAGCTGAAGGGTTTTTTAGAATAAACCTACATTGTTTGTTTGACGTCCCTTTGACGACCTCGAGGCTAATGAATGCGAGGAGAACAATAATAAAGTGTTATTTGTTTTGATGGTTAATATGCTCCAGTTGATGTTGTTATTTTCTCTCAAATATCTCCAACATTGAGTCGCTACATGTACTAGGTACTAAGTGAATTTTATCTTGTAAATAGAGGAAATACAGCTGTTAAAAGCTCCAGCATTTATATTTCAATATAGTACTCTGTAGCCACAGGCTATTTATTTAGGCTTGTTGTGTAGGAGACGACAAAGGTTAAACGAAAATTTTAGATACGAAAAGGTTTTGTAAATAGGTTTCCCTATCACTAATACTTACAAAGCGTCCCGGAATTCAGTTGGTAACCAAATCCATTAAATCCGGCACGATTATTAGGTAGATTTTAATGAAACGCCTAGTTAGGAGCTACCTTATATTTTTCGAAAAAAAAACGAGTTTCGTGCAACGCGCAATAGAGTTAAGCTCTATTTTAATTAAGCGTAACTATGAAAAAGCCTTTGTGCCAAACATCGTTATAATCGGTTTATCGGACAAGCTTTTCAAAGTGAATAAACAGTATTTTTGCTACAGTCTCGTTAACAAGCCTCGTTAACTTTTCCACATAGCTAGTTGTTACTTTACCTCTACACGTTAATGTAATTGTGTTTATAGATTTAGCTATGGTGCGTTTGCTGGGACTAACAGTTGAACCTGCAAAATTGCCACGAATGTATCCCCTAGGAAGGTTTATGCATGATCAGATTTTTTTACCTTAGAAGATATGAAACCCCCAAAAAATTATGTCTTTAAGCAACAATGCGCGCGTGTCGTCTGGAATTAAAACCTACTTAATGTTGTTGCTGAGCTTACGGATGACATGGTGGCATTTATTAATGGCGATAATGACCCGGAAACACCGGAGGTTAGAAAATAATATCTAGGTACCTACTTACGTTTTCACAGCTAGAATAATTGATGTGGTAATCTTGTAAAAATGTCTTTCAATAATACTACGTATCTGTTATAGGTATTAAATGTTAAGACACGATGAACACACATTTATCGCACATGTTACTTCTAAAAATAAGACAACTTTTTAAATAAGTAGGTACTTGCAATAAAAAATGAGTTTGACGTCTAAGAGTACCCACACACTGAAGATTTTCTAGTTGGCCGACAATTTGATCGGCCGCTTGACAAGTATGGAATTGAATGGTAATACGTACATAACAACGATCAGGTATTTTACCGGTATCAGACCGAAAAAAATATTAATGATTGAATTAACAATTTTCTACAAAAAAAAAAATAACTATTTGGGGCCAACTGTCACAACTGACTGTTTAGTCTACGGTGTGCTGATACACTAAAATTGTATTTGCAAACTGTATATAATTGTATTTGTAACTTGCAAAATAAATGGTATGTAAACATATTAATTTAGAATAAGATCTGTATGTAAAAGCTTACATAAAGTTATTCTAATTGCCTAGCAGGCTGACAAATCCGTTCAGAAACTTCTCCGTTTGTTACACACGTATTAGTAAAATACTCACGATTTAACGACACAAATTAACATTTTCTTGGGATGAAGCGCATGTTATAAACTAGAACGAACTTTTTATATATCAGCACGGGTTCATGTTAAAACGGATCTTAAGTAATTAATGGTAACCATCTTCCCGCTTAAGTGTGTAATAAATTATGATGTAAAATGCAATGAAGAACTGACTCTATAGTCTGTTTTTTAATCTCGTAGACTAAATTGACACTTGCAAAATGTCAAACTTACAAATAATGTTGCTAGCTCTTTTGTGCAGTGTTGTAAGTACTTACGATACCGGTTTGTTGAATCGTAACTTTTAATCTATAATAGACGAATTTAATATTCATTCAAAGTTTTATATTTAAAATTCACGTACATACACACGGCTGTACGACATGCTACAAACTGCCAGGGATATCTGACTACGCAAAGCCATACGTAATCATCAAGAATAAGCCCATTATTTCAGGATGACTTATTGTAAAAAAAAACGATACTTGATTTTATTAACGCTAAGTTTCGGTCGTGCCGCATCACTATTTAAGAATTTGCAATATACTGACAACACTCGTAATGTGAGTTTAGTCTACGAGATTAAAAAACAGACTCTAGTAATATCTTGGCAAGCCTGCGGTGACATAGAGAATTTTTACCTAGGTAATTTTTCCATCGAAAAAGTTGATATTTTTTCATATTTCTTAGAGTAGAGTTCAACACACCTGAAAAACTGAAAAAGTAAAATAATTTTATCATAATACCTATTTTAATCCAAGTTTTTGAGAAAAAAGTTGGAAGCTTTATGATATAGGTTTATTCCTTCCAACAGCCTTCGTTTGTTAAAGCAAGTTCAGGTACTTGAAATACAGTCTTTCTTCAAAAAGTTTCATAAAATACACAAAATTGCACGGATACCATTTTATTCGGAGTCCAATTTTAGATGTTTACACGATGTTAAAACAAGATATTGAATAAAATCACTCAATTTACCTTTCTAAAAGTTGTTAAAGTTTCGGCAACTTGAATTTTGATAAGAAAGAAGTGAACGCGAGATTATTGATTAAAAAATATAAGTGTTTTTAGGGTTCCGTAGCCAAAATGGCAAAAACGGAACCCTTATAGTTTCGTCATGTCCGTCTGTCCGTCTGTCCGTCTGTCCGTCTGTCACAGCCGATTTACTCGGAAACTATAAGTACTACAGTGATGAAATTTGATGGGAATATGTGTTGTATGAACCGCTACAAAAATATGACACTAAATAGTAAAAAAAAGAATTGGGGGTGGGGCCCCCCATACATGTAACTGAGGGATGAAATTTTTTTTTTCGATGTACATACCCGTGTGGGGTATCAATGGAAAGGTCTTTTAAAATGATATAAAGTTTTCTAAAAAACATTTTTCTTAAAGTGAACGGTTTTTGAGATATCAGCTCTCAAAGTCGTAAAAAGTATGTCCCCCCCCCTCTATTTTTATAACTACGGGGTATAAAATTCTAAAAAAAATAGAGGTGATGCATGCTAATTAACTCTTTCAACGATTTTTGGTTTGATCAAAGTATCTCTTATAGTTTTTGAGATAGGTTGATTTAACTGTAATTTACGGAACCCTTCGTGCACGAGTCCGACTCGCACTTGGCCGGTTTTTTTTCAATTAAGTACTTGAATTTGAAATGGAAAGCACTTTTCCTGTAGCAATCGCATGAATCAATCACTGTGGCGAACCGCAGTCTATTATAATGGGCCATTTAACTTTACGACTCACAACATCTGACTGTGTTTAATTTGACTCATATAAAACCAGTTAAAGTGTGACCTAAGTGGGTCCTTAAGCATAGACTTTACGATTACAATTTACTCGATCACATTCGATTCTGAAGCCATTTTAGGGACTTAAGATTTATCTTCTTTAGAACAATCCTTTGAAGTGATTATGATGAATAGTGGTCGTATTTAATACCGGTATTTCATTCAATTTTGACTACCTCCAATCCGTTAAATTATCGCCATGCCATATACTATGTGCCATGGATGAATATACTATACACAGTTTGAGAATAATGCAAGGAAGAACCAGCAGGATTTTGGTAAAACCACTCGTGGCTAAGATAGAAACAACGAGAACCTACTTAGGAAAGTTTGACGTTACAAAATCCTACGCTTACGCGATGTAAGCAAACAACCAGCAATCAAGAAACCATTTTATGAAATTCTAAGTAAGGCATATTAGATTATATAAATAGATACTTATCTGCTTTTGTATGAGACAATAAAGAAAACCAAACTATTCTTATTTACATATCATTCAATTATTTCGTATTCTTTTTATTTTTTTAAGTGAGAGTAAATAAAAAGTATTACAAAATTCAGAGTATTACATCGGTAAAGTGCCAGTCAAAATATTCTTTCCTAGAATACATTTCCATCCCGACCATCAGGTGTGCGTAAAATATCATGATTTGTATTTCCATAAACACGTATTGTATGGTTATTTCTATAAATACACCCGATAAAGTGCGATTCACCGCTTTACCTAAGCAATAACAGTATATTTACAAAGAATTTCTTCCATGGAATCGTAGGTAAATCTCATCTTTATAAATGCTTACTCATATCTATCGGTTTTGTTGAATAAATAAAGACAGGTCAGCGGAGCATAGCATTTTTCGTCCAATATAAGAAGTTAAAGCCATTCAAGCAAGGCATAAAGCGGATGTAAAGTGTCTTAAAAATACGTTAAGGTACCTAAATAAAAAATAAATAAATGAAGATACATATTATGTTAACAGAAATAAGGGTGCTATAACAGTTCAAGCATTCTCAACAAAGCGTAATTCAATACGAGTTAGTGCTAATTAAAACGTCAATTTAATACTTCGCCAACTTCAAACGATTGACACGAAATGATAATGTTTTATAGTAAGTTCAACTCAGTCTTGCGCGCGGCCTTATGTGTGGGTAACCCTTGTACATATACAGTAACTTTGTGTGCGTGACAAGAGGTACAGTCGGGTACAAATACAGTTATTTAGGGGTTGTATACGGCTGTTTAAAGAAAAACAGTTATTACGTAATTTAATGTTTATTTATTTATAACTAGCTGCCCGCCCCGGCTTCGCCCGTGGTACTTACATGTATTATACATACAAACCTTCCTTAAGAATCACTCTATCTATTAAAAAAAACCGCATCAAAATCCGTCGCGTAGTTTTAAAGATCTAAGCATACATACGGACATACAGCGAAAGCGACTTTGTTTTATACTATGTATTGATGATTCTGAATCGCTACTTGAAAAATCAAATGACGAATTTTCGGATTCGCTACTCTCACCAAGGTCAATTATAAATTTTGACTCCATGTCAAAATGTCTATAGTAGGTATTATTCTTTTTTTTTTTGTACATATCGACAAGTATTACCCAAAATCCCTTAAACTTGACTTAAACGTTCATTTATGAGTTTCATTATTTCCGTCTTATTTTGGTCGACATTATGCGAAGCAATATAATTTTTAAAATTCCCCACACATTTTGTTTACATTATTATACTATATTATACGTCTTTTTACATTCTTAGTCCACACTTTTATTTATTGTCCGCGTACCCCGAGCTAGAAAATATGTAAGGAGTATTTAATTCATCTTAGATATTTCACCTCATTTATTTCTTAGATACTGTCAATGTCAATTTGAAAAACGTATGAGAAAATAATGAAAAACTGTAAAATGTAATAATAAAAAGCTCTCAATGTTGTTTCATTTTTTGAAACGCTACCTGACTCCTTAAACATTTTCCCCGTGAAGAACTAGACATTTTCGTAAACGACTGTACCCATAACAAAAAGCGATAAGAACACGTCATGCTCGGACGACGTCACTGTCACACGAATGAAAATTGTATATTTACGAGCCGACGCATACATAGGGCCGCGCGCAAATCTGAGTTGAACTATCTATAATTACATTCTATTAGGCCCATAGCACACGGCGTTTTTTAAACGCGCTGACGACGCGCAGAGAACGCGCGTATACACGATTCAAACGAGATTGGATCGCAACCTTGTAACTTAAGCACACGGGGCGATTATAAAACCTGCCTCTTCTGCGCGTATACGCGCAGGTACAGCGGTAAGACGCGCTGTAGTCGCTCGTACCTTTTGCGTTTTGATCAGAGACTCCTCTTCTTCAGTTGTACAATGGCGTCGGTTGAGACAACACTGCTTACTTTGGCTTTAGTACTTCTTTTAAAAAGTAAAAAACGTAAAAAAAAGCGAATTTATTGGATAGATCCATTTACGAGTGAAAAAAGATTGAGTGGTCATTATCATACAACTTTTAAAAAATTGGTAATACATAGAAGATGGAAGAAATTTTATAATTGTTATCGAATGTCATATTCGTCATTCCAAGAACTTCTTTTGATTCTAAAACCTGAGTTAACTCGTCAAAATACAGCAATGAGATCATGTATATCGGCAGAAGAACGTTTGCTCATCACATTGAGGTAAGAAAACAACTAGTATTTATTTATTTATTTATTGTTCTGTTACATTTTTAAATCAATCGTAAAATGTTATAAGTGCACTTAGATTATGAATAAGAGAAAAAGATTTATTCAATATCATCATACATGTCAGATATGATATCGGAGTCATTTGTAACCGATTCATTGCTATCTAAATTTTGAAGTGAACTGACAGATTCGTTTCTTGGCGCTGATTGATTACTTGGATATTGTGGTTGAAATTCAGACTGATATCCAGATTCAGACTGATATCCAGACTGGTATCCATACTGATGTTCATATTGAAATGCACCTTGGTATCTATTTTCATTCAATATTCTCGATGAGTGTCCCATATTTTTATATTTACGAATTAAATTTATCATATCAGCTTTGGCCTCTAACTTAAATTCCTCTTTGATAGCAGAAAAATCTTTAGCTAACGAAATTAAGAACAGTATGTCGGGATTTTCAGATAAAATTGTATTATTCGCTTCCTTAGACTGTTTGAGATTTGCTGTCAGTGCTTCATACAATTTGTCTTGTGGGTCTTCATGTTTTGGAGTCTTTTTAGACTTCTTTGGTGAATGTGGTTTTTGAAAATCACAGTCTTGGTTATTCCCCAGTGCTGCATCATCATTTTGACTTGGAGATCTTATTTCGTAAAGCGGGTCTAAAAAAGTTAGCAAATTGGAATATATGTAGGGTCTTCTAGGTTTAGCTCCAGATCCACTGGAACAGTTATTGTTCTTCGCCTTGTCTCTTTTATAAGCGTCCTTAATGCTCTTCCATTTTCTTTGAAGTTCAATGACTGAAAACAATAATAATGTAAATAGTTTAGTTATTTATTAGGTTAATTTTAATTCATTTGAAATAAGTAGTTGTAGGTTAATTTTAATTAAATATGTAAAATTTACGATAACAAGAGAAGCTTTAAAAATGTTATTCTTTTCAGGTATTTAGCTACGGGTTGCTATTTCTCAGATATTCACTATGACTTTAAGTGTGGACAAACGACGGCAGGCATCATAGTCCGTGAAACAGTGAAAATAATATGGGATAAATTAAAAAACATCTGTATGCCAGAACCAACCGAGGAATCACATCTAAAAACTGCTGAAGGATTTATGAAATACGCAAATTTTCCCAATCTACTTGGGGCTATCGATGGGAAACATATCAGAGTTATAAAACCTCAACATAGTGGATCAGAGTATTTTAATTATAAAAAATATTTTTCCATCGTATTGCTTGCAATATGTGACGCAAATTACAGATTTATCGATATAGATGTCGGATGCTATGGAAAGGCTGCAGACTCAACAATAAATGAATGTAGTGAATGGACCAAAAAGATAAGGCAAGGAAATTATAATATACCAAATGCGAGACCAATATCTAATAATGGAGTGCCAATACCATTTACGTTTGTTGGAGATGAAGGCTTTGCATTATCTCAACATTTACAGAGACCTTACGCTGGAAAAATCTTGCCACGAGAGAAAAGAATATATAATTACCGCTTGACACGTGCCAGACGATACATTGAATGTACATTTGGTATATTAAGCAACAAATTTAAAATCTTTAATCGGCCACTGAACGTTAGCGTGGACTTCAGTGTGGCTATTGTGAAAGCCTGTTGTGTACTGCATAATTTCATACGTGAACGTGACGGTTATAATTTTCATAATTCTTTGAGTATAGTTGGTTTAGAAGATCCTCCTGAAGATGCAAGTTTGATTTCGATTGGTGCAAGACGGTCACAGGGACAATTAAGCGGAACTATGATACGAAATATGTACGCTGATTATTTTATTAGTGATGAAGGTGCAGTACCATGGCAAGATTCTAAAATTTAGGGTACCTACCAGTAGCGTAGGGTGAAAAAAAAGAAAAGTAAAGCCAGCACAAAAAAAAGTTTACCGCGTCAATAAACAAGACGTCATTAAATTACTTACATAAAAGTTCTCATCAAGACGAATCAAACGAGCCCAAACTTGATGGAATTACTTTGTTTTATTACGAAGATCCTATAGCCGACTTCCAGCTCCATCGTCAGACCCTGGAAACTGTCTGAAGACAAAGTACTCATCAAGACAAATGAAACGAGCCCAAACTCGACGGAATTACGTTGCTTTATTACAGAGATCCCATGGCCACCCTCCAGCTCCATCATGAGACCTTGGAAACTGTCTGAATACAAAATACTCATCAAGACAAATGAAACGAGTCCAAACTCGATGGAAGTACATCGCTTTATTACTGAGTTCCTATGGCCACCTTCCACCTCTATCATCAGATCAGTTCTACGTCATACATCATCATAATATTCCACTGTCATGCGATTTACACATTTATGCAAAATTTCAGCTTAATTGGAAACCGACAAGTGGGTCAAATTTAACTTACAACATTATATTGCAACGGACAAATGAAACGAAATAATATTCTTATAATAAAGATTGTAAGCTATCACAGATCGGCTTTACCCGGCTCATATTATCGACAGTGTTTGCATGTGGTAGTAATGTGTATGTATGCGTGAATCGCATACATTTCAAACATTTGAATTCCCATAAATATGAGCGAGTAAAATCGGCACGCGTAAAATAATATACGTGTGCGTTTGCGCGATTCAAATACATTGCGTATTTTGTATTCAGCTTATTGAAGAATATTTTGTGAAAGCGTGTAATGCAAGGTGACCGTTTGTGGCAGGTTCCTGCCATTTTGACAGATTAATTAAGGACAAAAAAAGCCTGGCATAGATTAATAATTTATATAATTAATTTACTGAGACTCTCAGTAAATTAATTAAATAAATTCTGCCAACTGCCAGGGTTTTTTTGTCCTTAATTAATCTGTACAAAATGGCAGGAACCTGCCACAAATGGTCACCCTGGTGTAATGTAATTATATTGTTTGCGATAATTACGTAGATTAGTCGAATAGATTTTTGTAAGACTAGGGCTCAGTGAAGCTATTGTTGTAAATATAAAAAAAATACATATACCTATTAGAATCTGCCAAGGGAAGCCGATGGGAATCGTGTTGTATGGAGGCTACGCCACTGGTACCTACCTAATTACATGTTCTACTGTTTTACTGTTCTATGTACCGTCGCACTATAAACTATAATAAATTATTTTTAAATAAATATAAGAAATCTTACCTGCCAGGTTTTTTTCCTTACTGGTTTTTTCATTAAAATTGTTATAAAAAATTTGGCACAATTCATCCCAAGCATTTCTTTTTAACACTTTGTTTGAATATTCGGGCAGTAGTGAATTCCATGTAGCTGGACGATTGTTTATTTCTGTTATAAAGCGGTCGGTGTCGAAGGGTTCCATTTTAAACGAGATACACGCGCAGCACACAATAAACCATTATTGCAACTGAGGCGCGGGCGCAGTGGTGGACCCCCACCCCCTCTGCCCTACTCCGCTCCTTTGTACGCGCGTTTGTACCGCTTCAAATGCGCGTATACGCGCTTCATGCGCGCGTTTCTATTATCAATGCAAACGCAACAATTAGCGTTTACAGCGCCGAAGAAGCGCGTTCCTGAAACGCGCGTTATCAGCGCGTTTAAAAAACGCCGTGTGCTATGGGCCTTAGAGCGCGTCGTTGTAGATATTCCGTCGGGGCGTTAAGGCTTGTCTCTTCGGTAGCTATAGATAGTTCAACTCAGATTTGCGCGCGGCCCTATGTGTGCGTCGGCTTGTAAATATACAACTTTGGTTCGTGTGACAGTGACGTCGTCCGAGCATGACGTGTTCTTATCGCTTTTTGTTATGGGTACAGTCGTTTACGAAAATACTAGTTATTCACGGAGAAATTATTAAGGAGTCAGGTAAAGCATTTCAAAAAATGAAACAAAGTTAAAAGCTTCTTATTAAATTAAATATAATTTTCTCATACGTATTTTCAAATTGACATTGACAGCATCTAAGAAATAAATAAGGTGAAATATCTAAAATAAATTAAATACTCCTTACATATTTTCTAGCTCGGGGTACGCGGACAATAAATAAAAGTGTGGACTAAGAATGTAAAAAGAGGTATAATCTAGTATAATAATGTAAACAAAATGTGTGGGGAATTTTAAAAAACTATATTGCTTTGCATAATGTCGACCAAAATAAGACGGAAATAATGAAACTCATAAATGAACGTTTAAGTCAAATTGATGAAGGGATGTGGGGTAATACTTGTCGACATGTACAAAAGAAAAAAGAAGAATACTATAGACATTTTGACATGGAGTCAGAATTTATAATTCACCTTGGAGAGTAGCGAATCCGAAAATTCATCATTTGATTTTTCAAGTAGCGATTCAGAACCAGTGGCGGGGCAAGACCTAAATTTGATGTGGGCAAGACAGATTTCGCGAGGCCCTGTTCTATGGCGACCTGAAGACGGATTCTTTAAAATAATAAAAACAATTAACACTGCCAAGTTTTTATTCATAAAAATACAAATTAGAGGTAGATTAAAGTCGCTAGAAGCTAGTATTGAATAACACAATTATACGTTTAAATTTAGTGCCGATTTTAACTCTACCAGCGCCCTGGGCGAGATTTCTACGGCGCCCTCAAACTCAAAATTCAAACCCATAGGAAAAACTGAGACATATGCAGTTACCGATTACGCGAGCGAAGCGAGCGCGAATTTTTTTTATAGTTAACAAGTCAAAGCAAAAATTACGTAAAATGTAGCCCAATCGTACATAAGTCATTGCTGGTTGGTGAAGGCAAAAACACGGGAATATAGCTTCTGATTACGCGAGCGAAGCGAGCGCGAAATTTTTTGTAATATTTTAGAACTCAAAACAAAAATTACTTAAAATGTAGCCCAAACGTACGTATAACTCTTTGTTGATGCCTATGTATTAAAATTTTGGGACTTAAAGTAGTACCGTAAATAAGAAAGTTCATATGGAAACTGTAAGTTACTTTCTTATTAATAAACGGACTTAAAAACGACGTTACCTTTTTGTTAGGGTAGACTAAAAAATATTGACACTGGCAATGAAAACAACTGTAAAGTGAAGCAAGCCCGAAAATTTTTGAGTTTTGGATCACTAAAAGTCCTAAACATATATAATAAAAGGCAACTGTGAAGTGAAGAAGCCGCGAGCGAAGGGAGTGCGAATTTTTGTGAGTACTGGGATATTTAAAGTAGCTACATGTGATAAAGAAATTAAGAGAGAAACCGCGAGCGAAGCGAGCGCGAAAATTTTTGAGTTTTGGGACATACAAGTAGTGTTTGTTCGAGAATTTCTCAAATTTAACGCGGAATTAAACACAAATTAAAAGAAACCGTGACTGGATCGACAGTCAGCTGTGTTTCTTCGGTGCTCCAACTTTTTGTTAAATTGAGAACTCTAAAAGTAAACGTAGAATACATTAGAAATAAAGAAGAAACCGCGAGCGAAGTGAGCTCTTTTTTTTTCGACGTCTTTGCTGTCTATTTGACATTTTACAAGGTTAAACTTCCATACAACGCAAGCAATCCCATATTTATTATTTTTACGGACTAGGAATTGACTTGGTTGGTGGTTTTAAAAATTGTATTTGAGGCGCGAGGCCCCTTGTACCGCGAGGCCGTAGGCGGTGGCCCACGTCGCCCACGCCTAGCGCCGCCTCTGTTCAGAACCATTAAAAATAAATAAACATTAAATTACGTTATAACTGTTTTTCTTTAAACACCCGTATACAATCCTTAAATAACTGTATTGTACCCATTGACATATATTCTAGCGATAGACAAGAACACCCGCTTATGTCGTCTGTTGACATCTTGTTGACGTATTGTGACATCTAGTCATCCTCATTGATGTTAATCGCAGAAGTGACATAATATGTTCGCTCGTATTTTGCCTACATTTTTCATTACTCAAAAAGTTGATATCTAAGTGAATTCAAAATCATGTAATATATCAAAAAGTTTATTTATATCTAAGTGAATGCAAAATCATGTAATGTATTAAAACCAGGAACTTATTTTTAGGGTTTTTTAATATTAATTACGATGTTTTTTTTCTTAAGAGGGCTTTCACAAATTTTCGCGAATTTAAACGCGCTGATATATGTTGTAGTGTTTTTACAGTAGCGAAATACATACGAGGTCATATTATTTTTTCTTGAAAGTAAGAACATACTATGACAAAGTGAAGTCTGTTTTCATTGATATTTTACCTACTGCCAGTTTTATGGCACATCTGTTTCTGCACGATTTTCTTAATCCATAATTTAAGATGGCGGGCGGGAACAAATTAATGCATATTTGTAAAATTGAATTATAAATTAAAAGTATGATATACAAGCGTTGTAATAGCATGAACAGCGTGTAATTTTACTAACTTGACTCTCGAATAGTTTATATGTGTAAGTTTATACCTTGATATGTATTTTCTATTTTATAATTGTCGTTTCATAGACATCCGTCTGACGCAGGTGTCAAAATCGCTCTGATTTGCCATTTTGGGCAATGCGTAGTCTGCAGTGCATTTCAGTGTGGTAAGCTTTTTGTTCGGAACGTTCTATCTAGTACGTAGTACATATATATCGATGATTGTACCCGACTGTACCTCTTGTCACGCACACAAAGTCACTGTATATGTACAAGGGTTACCCACACATAAGGCCGCGCGCACGACTGAGTTGAACTTACTATAATGATTTTTTAATTAATTGCCACTACACAGGTACGAATTAACACGATTGTATTTACATTAATACAACAATAAAAATTCTAAATATTGATTTAGAAAACATTTGCAACAAGTATTCCGTGTCTGAGAACGGTATGAATCATTTTAGACCTCTGGTAAGTTGAAATTACGAAAAGACTAGGGCACACCTAAGAATAAGACAAAATACCGTAACATACCTACTTCTGACAGTATTTGACATATGCCAAAGCAGTCTACAAAATTACAAAACTGACATTGCAATAGTCATTGTTTTGATTTTACTGAATTTCACGAACTACGGGGAAAGCTGTTCTTAATAATTTTGTAAGCAAAAAGGCAATAAAAAAATAAATCTGCAGCAGTTGTTCTTTAAAAAAAAAATTGCTTCATGCCTCTACACTTTTCGAAATAAGCTTAACACAAACTTTAATGCGTATGATATTTGAATTGCAAAATACAATTTATTTTGAAGCAAAAGTGTTGTTTTTACGACAAACACGAATTGTAGCAAGCACTCGAAATAAAGTCTTTAAATAAATATCATCTGTGAATAGAGGATTTTCATAAAAAAAAATACATTAACGTCAAAACTTGTAAATAAGTGCTAGGTTTTATAGAAATATTCAATTCAAATTTTTCAATTTTGTAGAAATATGCTTTTAGATTCTTGTACATATAAAATCAATTAAATGTATTGTGTTTTTTTATTGTTATTCATCTTTTAGCACAATGTAGACACTAGTATGTGGAAAACGCAAGATATTCGCATACGGAGTTTCTATAAGGCGGGATTACAGAATTAGTTGATAACCAAATAATTCGATTATCCAGTTTGAGCTTTGTTTTTTATGTATCGTTCGATAAAATAAGTAAGCAAACATAATTGTTATATTTCTCTTTTAAAATTCATATTTTATGTGAAGAATCGATTTTATAAGTAGCTGTACCCCCTCTGTTTCACATTATTTAGCTTGCTTTATGCAATGTTCTTCTATCAGAGTTTGATGTCTAAAGCTATTCACATATTCATTTTCCAGTCAATATTAAAATTGACAGATTTCTTACAAAAAATCTCATTTAAACACGGTGTATAATAACGCATAGAGTGTTATTCACCTTAAGAAATTCTAATATTTTTAAAAGATTTTTACGACCAATCATGATCAATCTTGTCATTGAAATACTAATACAATGAATGCACTTCGTATCTTAGGATAATGCTTGTCCCTAAAGTGCTTCACATTATTTTAAAAAAGTTTTATACAGTAACTTAACTTTGTGAATACCTTTAGTTAAGAAATATCTAAAAAATAAAATTCGGATATGAATAAAAAAACGATTTAGTGACTCTTTAGCGATAGAAGTGCCTCTTCATTTACACACACTAGTAACCTACATACGGCTCATACGCTTTCGTGAGACAAAGCCTCTCAAAACGTTAACACTTACGAAGTTCACACACCATGTATTTACTAAACAGTAACAGGAAACACAATTTCAAACGAATATTCAAGTAACATCGAAATACTTTGACATTTATTTAAAAGTCCATAACATTTTGACCTAATTCTGTCGCTTACCTGATTCTATCTAGTGGCTCTGTCCTTTCCGTTCCCGAAAACTCGACAAGAGTTACAAAATATTACCTACCTACATTATACAATAGCAAATGTAGGGTCATTTCGCCTGTTCGCGACCATTTAGTGCAGTTGGCAAGTTTGACGGCGATAATAAAAATGCTCCAGCACTCATTTCTATGTCAAATTTGTGTAATGTATTCCTTATATACTCTATTTTAAGACTAACTTTCAGTTGTATTAGAAATATCTTTCGTTTTCTATTTAAATCGATAAACCTCAGAATTAGGCGTTTTACCCAGTTTGCGTCCACAAAATCCAATTCGCGTCCACCCATGGTCCAGTTCGCGTCCAGCAGCATAGAAAAGGAATATATGGGTGAAATTTTTAAGAATTAATAAAGAAAGATTGTATTTGCACCATTTATTTATTTAACAATAAACTTAATTATTAAAAATCAACATTATTATCATTTAAAATTCACTTTAAAAATAAAAATAATTCTGCTCAACATTGGTTTAAGTAACTGAAAATAAGATTAAACAGTACATTTTTTTTTTAAGATATATACGTGGTTATAATTAAATTATAATTTAATTTTAATTATAATTTAAATATAATTTAATTAAATATATAATTTAAATATTTAATTATAACCACGTATATATCTTAATAAAAAAATATGATTTAATTATAACCACATATATATCTTAATAAAAAAATGTACTGTTTAATCTTAATATATTAAGTAATTTCATTTAAGGTAAGTTCTTCGGATACAGGAAAAAAGAAGGAAAAGACAACATACACAGAAGAAGATTTAAAGAAAGCATTAAATCATATTCGAGAGAAGAATAAATCGATAAAAAAAATATGCAAAGAATATGCTACCTTGTCTGATAATTTATTGACTCAACAATTCTTTTAGTTGTATGTTGACACAAAATTGTTATATTGTTTTGTTAATTTAATATGGCCAAAAACTTACTATAATCAACGCGGGTCTTTCCCTGTGATTTTAGGGTAAAATTAACAGAACTGATTACTGTTTATTTTTCAAGTTGCAAAATTAATTGCCTAATTTTAAGTTACTTAAACCAATGTTGAGAAGAATTATTTTTATTTTTTGAAGTGAATTTTAAATGATGATAATGTTGATTTTTAATTTAAAATAATAAAAAAATGTACTGTTTAATCTTAATATATTAAACAGTACCTATGTTTTAATTATTTTTTATAAGCAAGTATTTAACGAAAACAGTGGACGCAATTTGGTTTATTATTATAGAGGATAGTTTTAGTTCGCGTCCATTGTGGACGCAAAGTGGAAGTTTTGTAAAATTCGATGTAGTAATTCGCGTCCACCTTATTTTATTCGTTAAAAATAAAAAACATTACCAAATTCATAAAAAACATTATACCTTTATTCATCATTAAACCGTAGAGATAGCTATCTATCCTAAAATTCACATAAAACAATATAAAACTTACCATCAAACACGCCGCTGCACACTAATTTTTATCTAAAATTCAGCGTGTTTGCGCTTTCTTGTTGAAGAGCCTAGACTAATTATTTTTTCTAAAAGGATTGGTTGGACGCACAGAACTTTTGTCTATCTGTGCGTGCCTCTTATACATTAACGTATTAGCGGTAATGATCTTTCGTTTGATTGGTGTGTTAATTATCTTGTTTTCGAAGTTTTTTAAAAGGAGATCGGCAAAATGGACGCGAACTGGGCGATGGTCGCGAACAGGCGAAATGACCCTATGAGTTTTAAATGCTACCTTCATTATGGGACTCGGAAATTGTATCAGGACAATTTCCGGATGTTTAACGTATACCAAGTATATAAATAAATAGCCGGCGGGAAAACCTTTTTGGGTGTAAATAAGCCTTATTAACGTAACATATTTTCTGATCTTACATTTGCATCCATCCTTCTCCCCGAAGAATTGGCAACTGTCCAATATCTAGGACCTACAAGACTTCGACCATTAGTCACGGTCGGACATAATCAGCGCCATCAATAAAAGCCTAGCCCGGAGCTTGCATGTTCCGACAAATTATTCCAGGTTCTACACTGCAGCCACCTCAGGGCATAGCCTCGTTCGGCTTATCTCGACTTTAAACTAAGTAAGGTATGAGAACCCTTCTTCGAATCCATTTGTATAGAGAATACTCTATGCATTGATTTGCATAAATACAATTTTGTAAAAGAGGACTACCTTATTAGCATTTATCTTTTCTACCTTTAGAGGCTTTTTGTATTGTTCCAAAGAGTTAGTTTAATTAAAAATTCATGTAATAAATGCTGGAACTACGAATATTCAGAAATCCGACACATACTTAGCAAGTTACAATGTGAAACTTTACGTATCGTGCATTTGAATGTAAGGAGGGTCAAAGGGTTCATGTCGTAGGAATTTTCTGACAATGTATAGACATTTACACACATGTATGTGGGGATCAGGGTTCGTGGAATACTTGCTCAATTCAATAATAACCGTTGAATTTCAATATAAACTATTTATTACTATTTTTACTGAAAATCGTTACATCGTCTCATCTGCTAGTTCGTCCATCTTGAAATATTAATTCTCCCACCAATCCCTCACTCTCATTCATTCATTCCCTCTTACTTCCACTCATTCGTTTAGAAACGTCCATCATCTTACACACATCTCAATCGTTCAGAAACATTCAATCCCACATTCGGTCATCCTGACGGAGTGTCTGTCCTCAGACACTTTACAAAATAAATATCATTGAGTTAACATCGTAAGGCTTAAATTAAACAAAAAATCTTCTTAAAACTAAACAAAGGATCTTTTTAGAGTTTAACAAAATATCTTAGGTAAACATGACTTAACAACTTTAATGACAAACAGTTAAACTTATTTTTAAACAATACTTAAACTAAAAAAAATCAACTGGCATACGTCTTTTTTTTCATTGTATACTTTTTCTACATCGTAACAGTCTTTCATTTTAACTTTCCTAAATTTGTAGGGACCTCGGACCTTTGGCTTCAATTTTCTATGATAAACACATTTTCTCACGGATCCATCCTTTTTCTGAACAAGTACTAAGGGACTAGCATATTCAGAGTGACTTACCCGAACGATGCCTTTATCTAACCATTCTTTAACTTGTATTTCTACCTCTTGTTGTTCTTTCAATGAAATCCTTCGGGGACGTTGTGCTACAGGGACATCATCCTTGACAATAATCTTCATTTGTATGGGAGATTCTTTACTTTGCTGAGGTTTGTAGCTTTGAACTAACTGTTGAACTTTGTTTCGCACCTTTTTATCTTTAATATGATCTGTGGAAGGAAAATCGGAGCACACACAAGCCTCACTCAACATGCAGCTCAACCACTCATCATCTTTACTACCAAACCACACAGAATTACCACTCATACACATTGTCACTCTTTGTAAAAAATCATTGCCTAATATGATACAAAAAGGCATTTCACGTTTCGAAATAACATAGAACTTAACGTTTTCGTATTTCTTATTGTCTATAACAATGTCCACTGTGCACGAACCACTCGTTTTTATCACTGATAAACCTAAACCACTGACCGAAACACTATCACCGATAACACTCATTCCTAGTTGACGACGACACTCATCCGTAATAAGATTGATATCGCTGCCCGAATCCACCAGCGCATCTGTTGTTTTACCGCATATTTCCACCGTTTTCAGCGGTTTCTGGCGCGATTTTGATGTAAACAGTGCTATGTTGTTGTTGTTATTGGCATCTTGATCTTGATCGATAACGTCACTTGATGAGCTGTCACTGTCATACGTTGCGTTTCGTTCATCATGAATCGTGGCGCACTTCATACCCGTGCTGACAACATGAACATCGTGCACGACGTCGTCAATCACATCGCGATCGCTCTCGTTCTCAATCTCACTCGTGAAGTAAGTCTGCTTCGGCGGAAGTCGCGTAGCTGCGTCCGGTGTCGGGCGGCTCCGTGGATATTCGTGCCGTTCAGTTGTTCGGGTTGTTCGTTCACCGCCGCCGCCATCTTTTCTTGATTGCATGAACGTTTTTGAAGGCGTTGCATGCTTCTTATTCGGACATTCTACCGAAATATGCCCAAAATCATTACAATTAAAACATTTCTTGCCTTTACTGCTATTCGGGCACTGGTCTGACATGTGGCTTCGATCGCCGCAGCTGTAACATCTTGGTTGAAATGGCTTATGATAATCATTGTGACTCACCGCTTGAGGCTTACTGCGCACACTCAATGTTCTCGCCTTCATTTTTTCTTTCACCATCTCATAAATTTTAAACTTTTCTTTTAGGTCTGGATATGTTGTAACACCGTAAAGCATGATCTTGTTACTCTCTAGGTCAGGTATCCCGTCTACAATGTAGCGGATGGCGGTATAGTCCGGCATTTTACCACGTTTTCCTAATTCCTTCATCGTATATAGGTACTCTAATAGGGACTCACTGGGTTTTTTTCTACGCGCACTCATTAATTCATGTACTGTTTTTTGATCCAACGTGTCAGGAAATTCCTTTGAGATAGCCGTTTTCAACTCGTCCCATGTCTTGAAGGTTTTTTCGGCTCGGAACCAGAGCGCGGCTGTACCAGTAAGCGAGCGCCTGGCGACGATGAGCTGTTGTATTGGTGACCACTGGAATATGTCTTTATTATCCTCGATATCTTGAATCCATTTCGAGACGGGGTACGTCTTGTCCTGCCCGCTGAACGATGGAACGGCGTCCTTGGTGTACCAGAGCTGCTCGTGGTCTGGTGAACCACCGGCATCAGTATCCTTCGACATCCTCTTGAAATCGTCGTAGTCGTAGCGTCGTAGTTTTCGTTAGTCGTAGTCGTCGTCGTCGTAGTCGTCGTCGTACTAATATTCGAAGGAAACCGGTGCGGCGTGCAGAGGCGTAATGGCGTTCCACGTGGCGTCTTTGTTCGTCGGTACGTATCGTATCCACAGCACTGATCCCGGACGAGCCCCCAAAACTGTGGGGATCAGGGTTCGTGGAATACTTGCTCAATTCAATAATAACCGTTGAATTTCAATATAAACTATTTATTACTATTTTTACTGAAAATCGTTACATCGTCTCATCTGCTAGTTCGTCCATCTTGAAATATTAATTCTCCCACCAATCCCTCACTCTCATTCATTCATTCCCTCTTACTTCCACTCATTCGTTTAGAAACGTCCATCATCTTACACACATCTCAATCGTTCAGAAACATTCAATCCCACATGTATATGAAAATACCGAGCAGTTTTGATTGAATATTGGTACCATTACTCAAACTCACGACCTACGCCCGAGAGTGAAAACTTTTCTTCTTCACCTACGAGTACACATTATCTGCACACTCGCAAATAAAATTTCTTGTTTTTGTTTACTCATGCAAAAAGTTTGTTTACTCAGTCTAAATTGATTGAATAGGGGCTTAGTTGCTTAATAAGAATAAAATACCTCCTGCCAAAGGAGATTACACTCGTATTTCGCAGTTCAATGATTTGCGAAGAAAAACAACTTCACCAATATTAAAAATGCAAAATTCGTTTGGTTGTTATTATGTTACGCGTTCTCTTGTAAATCATTTATAGCTGAATAAATTTAGATAAAATACAATTTAATGAATTTGCTATGAAGATAAAATGAAACTTAAAGAAGGGGAATTTAATCAGGGTTCTAGTATATAACGAATTCCTTTAGGATCTAACGGTTCATCATCATCATCATCATCAGCCTATCGCAGTCCACTGCTGGACATAGGCCTCTCCAGATCTAACGGTTGGTAAAACAAAATTATCTCTTACAAAGAAATATAAAGGAGTTATAAGGGTTAACTTTTGAACCTATGCAAATACATAGAATTTTACAAAAGCCGTATTTTTATACAACAGTTAAATAAGCGGTATGTATTTATTTGAACGTAAACCTACGAACTAATGAAATAATGTGTAATTTGTGGTATTTATTATTAAAAGGGAATGGCTGCCTAGTTAGTGATCCTAAATCATGAATTAATGCGAGGAAAGTCGTTAAGATCTCCGTACATGAATAGTTACTTTACTTAATATGCTTAGAACTGTATTGTTTACGAATAAACATAGCTTAAGTGTTTACGTTCCACAAACTTGTGTGCTTTTCAAGGAAATGGTTCCGCAATTAATCTAAGCTTTCTTGTACCAAGTTGGCTTGTCATGTAGCATTGCCAATCAGCGTAACAAAGCCATCGAACAGCTGCATACATTGCTTACTTATCTATAATAATTTATTAGAGTTTTATTTTTATAATAAAATTTTAATAAAAGAAAGCAATTAGTCTAATAAGTTAATTTACTTAGCGTCAATATTTAAGTAACTTTTTTACATTAGTTTGAGTCTTATCAGAAATTTTACCGTGCAGATTTCTTTTATCGACTTCGTAAAGTAAATAACCAGCCATTTCATTTAAAGTAAAATCGATTAGGTACTTAGTTCATTAGCGCTACGACAAACGGTCCCAGTACTACGCCGTAGTAAATGTCGTAGTCGAGTGATGTGTAGCCGCACCAACCGACTACGGCATTTAATTTAAATTCGATAGTGCCGACCTTTCGAAGACTTTCAAAATACAAACTCAAACATTATTTCAATAGTTTATAATAATACCAAATAAAAAAAAATATATAATACCAAAGTAGTTTGTTTCTATTCAAAAGGATCTCGTTGCTGAATGAAGCACCCACTACCTACTCTCAAAATTCGAATGAAAATGCTTTGCCAACTATGTTGAAGTACGTATACAACTGACGTAGTGAAACCTCGATACCTCAGTAAAGTTTAACATTGCAAGTATTGCCTATTTCGCAGATAATGTCTGATCATTTACTTTTGATACAGACTTCTGATATCTCGATCGACTATTAAAGATCGACAAAAGACAGCCGAGACCAAAGGCTTAAAATGTTTTCAGAGTCGCGTTGAAATAGACGTTCCCCATCTAGAGGTTGACAGCGAAAATTGTAACTTAACCTTGATTGATGGACCCAATCCGCTGTTAATGAGCGAAGAGCACAAGGAAATGAAGCAGTCCGTTTTTATTCATTTACAATATTAAACAGCTACGCATAAATTACAAAGGAAGTTTTAGGGTGCGTCTACACGGTGCAAGTAGCTGGAGTAAGTTAATATGCGCAAGTGACAATTGAAAGTGACAAGAGCACGCGGGTATTTTGCTTTGGTACATACGTGAATCGCTGGACCCGCACGTTTTAAAATGCATGTAACCTGAGCATGTGCCTCAACATGCGCAAGCTACTTGCACCGTGTAGATGCACCCTTAATAACAGAAGGTTCAGTACTAGAATAAGAAATCAAAAATTGTTAGATCACTAACAAGCTTAAAACAAAATCTAAACAACAAAATCTCGAAAACACAATACTTAATTAATAATTGAAAGTGAAAACTTTAACGAACTATCAAGGTTCAAGGTCAAGAAAGGTATGTGCTATGAATCTTTTAGTATCGAATGGTTCAAACAATAGAAGACGGAGTACAAATTCTGTTGCTAAGTATTTTCTTTCTAAGATATCAAGAATATTTCAAACAGCTGTGAGCTGCGTTTTCTTTCTTCCTGCGTTTTCTTTTGCATAGAAGATATTTTATTATTAATTCTTCTTTATGTACCTCTTTGTTATTTTTCTGCATTTTTAGGGAAAATGTTTTGGGTCTTCAATGTTATTATTTCTTTCGTTTCCTTCCTCTGTGATAAGAAATACCTCCTCTGTGCGTAAGCAATTTCGTCAAAACTGCATTGTCCATAGATACACATAAAGTCACGATAATAATCCTTAGTTTTATTTACATTTATTGAAACCAAATAGATAAGTTACAGACTTCACTATGAAAACAATTGATGGCAAAAAATCAATTCAACAACCAATACCTGAGGTTTTAATAATTCAATATTCCAACATTAACTTGCTTTAATTTATCGCTATTGCGTGAGTATTTCGTACGAATCAAGAAGCCACGGGTTTTTCAATTTGTGGATATCTATTATTTGTGCGTATCGCTGCCGGCCTTTACATCATCAGAAATTCCGTGCCGGAATTCTCGATGAAGTCCGGTTTCGGAAGCGCGAAAATATATTTGATATAGGTAACTAAAAAAAAAAGCGCATCGGATCTGTACCAAGCGTATTTTTCGGCTTATGTTGTCTTTTTCAAATCTAGGATTGCCAGCGGAGATTATTCATGTCTGGGAGAAAATACTGTACGGATTTCCAGTGCATTTTTAAACATAATGCACCTGGTAACTGAACAAACCGGGAAGACCAAACGTGCACGGACTACTTAGCACGGATCACGAATATATTTCGAAGCTAATATCGTATGCTGTTCGGCAAAAAAGGATCAAAAAGCACTCGAACGTATCGATCTTAAAATTATTTTATTGAAGGCAGTTCTCATGCCTTTCATGAGGTTCCACGAATATACTGTTTACATAATATGAATTTCAAAAGATATGAAATGGAAAAATCAACACACATTTTTTGGTATCGGCACGAATTTCCTGTTTGCTTGTTCACTCTTTTGTACAAGACGTGGTTAGGGAATATGTCACCAGGTTTCCTTTACAACTATGTGATTCGAACAGGAGAAAAAATATGATTTTAGGCAGGCACTTATTAGGAAAATTGGTAACGATATCTAAATGTCGTTTATTTATTTATTTAAATAACATAAATTTGCAACATACAGCCAATTACAAGTCTTCACTGATACACTGCACAATAAGTTTAACATAAGAAAATAGCAGTAGGTACCTACCTAAAGTTCAACTTCTAACTTCTAACAATACAAATTATATTACAGAAAATCTTTAACTACCTACCCTTATAGTCCAACGAAAAAATCTCGGCTTAGCAACCTTCTGACTGATACTAAGTTTGCGTTAAAAATATCAATGTCGTGTGTTTTGCAAATCAAATTTAAGGACTTACTTGCTCGCCATAAGAAAGTGTTTTGACGATAATTTGACGAAACTAGTGATAAGTGAAGTGGTGCATAATGTCGGATAGCGTTGGTGGAAGTAATCAATCCAATTTTAGACAGAAGTTCGGGGCAAATTATACGGCCAGATATAATTTTTAACATAAAAATAACGTCTGCTGTAAGTGGAATTTTTTTGCACATAAGTATATTTAAATAATTATTAGATTTATAATAATAACCTGTGCGGTAACAAAGATATTTAATGAATTTTCTTTGGAGATTTTCCAACCTATTGATATATTTATCATACCTGGGATTCCAAATCTGTGACCCATATTCCAATATACTTCGAACAAACAAACGTTACGTTACTTGGGTATATTATAAAATCAGGCTTCCATTTTACATAATATAAGGAAACATGTACTTTATCTCTTCTCAAGTGTATCTTTATCTCGCACACTGCAGACTAAACAGTCGGCCGACAGTCGACGCCATTGTTAGCAATTTTTTTTTTTAATAAAATCTTGAATGTAATCAAACTCAGTCGGTGTGATACCGACTAAATAACCGATCTTTCTAATGTCCGTTCATACCATCCATCGCAAAACTGATTCATGACACCTTAACAAACTATCGGCCGACTAAAAGTTTGCAGTGTGCGAGCTCTTAGTTTAATACGGTAAAGTTTGTAACGATATGTCAGGAGACAACCTGTTTGGCACAAGCTTACCGAAACTATATTTCAAGAGCGATCACATTTTGACGGGGAAAATTGGAATGGTCTAACTAAAATAGCCGTTGTTACCTGATCTGTGTTAAAACTGGGAGTTTACCAGTCATTGAGGAGCTTTTCCTCTTATAAGGTTTGATGAATATTTAGGCTGCGCGCTTTTACGCCTTTCAATTAGTATAACAGAAATATATGCCTAACTATAGATATATTTGACAATTACCTACTTCATGTAACTCACACATATTATGTACTCGTATGCTACTAGAAAAAAGAAATAAAGGAATTTTAAAAGTTAAAAAAAAAACGAGACAGTATTTTACCCACAAACCATCCATTTGAGAAAACACAAAATGTCAGAGTCAACACTCGACAGCTTTTCAGGCCTGGAAAAGCGTATTGGGGTATGAATCAGCCAAAAATGACAGACTACACATCTGGCAACTAGGATTACCTAACTAAGGCCGCAAGTTTAGAATAGCGGGGCAAATGGCTGAGCGTTCAGCGGGGCGTTTGAGCTTGCGTACAGTCGACTGTACGTTCACGCAACCATGGTAACTAGTTTTCGTTTAAGCGCTGCGGAGCGACCGTCGCTCCCTCTAGAAACTGTCATTTAAGTTATTGCATGAGCACTACACAAGTGTTTTATTATCGTAGCGTGAAAACATGTACGCTCCTTACTTCCCTCGTACAATTTTCAGTACGCTTCAATTGTGTCAAGATAGGCAAATTATCTGAGTTCTGCAAAAAATAGTTCTTTTTACACATAGATAATAGGTAACTACAGTACATACATCTAGGGTAAAGACATTATTGTCAACTTAAATTGTGTTCATTTAAGACATTATGTGTTGACTGCCTCGTTGGTCTAGTGGTCGCAAGCGCGGCTGCTGTGCTCCAGGTCTCGGGTTCGATTCCCGGGTCGGGCCGAAATCGCTTTGCGGGTTTTCTTAAACTTTCACAAAGCCTAACCCTAGCCCGTAGTCTGGAAGTTGGTGATTGATTCACCCGTGCATCGGAGAGCACGTAAATGTCGGTCCTGCGCCTGATCTCGTTCCGGTCGTGTCGGATTGCCGTACCATCGGGCTATGAGAGTGAAGGAATAGGGAGTGCACCTGTGTCTGCGCAAATGCTTGTGCACTATACTTAATATGTCCTGCGTAGCTGGCTGATCTCCTTAAAAAATGAGAATAGCCGCCGTGGCCGGAATCGGCCGTGGAAATAAGGCTAATCATTTTTGCAATTCAAGCCGTTTGTATATTCATGGAATTAATTATCTTAAGTTCTAAATGCTTACGTGCTTCTTAAGTTTTACCAAACTCTTTCACTTAAGAATAAATCTTCATGATTTAAAGAACCAACTTTTAAATAAAAATCTATTCTTTTAGAAGCGAACCTAATTAATAGTTCGGAGTGGTTTCGAAGTATATCGAACTCGTTTATTAGTCTCAAGGCCCATTAAACGGCTTAACTTAGTTCAAGTAGGTACGAAGGTAAGTTGTATATTTAAAAAAGTGATCACAGATAAGTCGTTCAGAAAGCCGGGGGAATACTTTCCAAGAATGGGTTCTTAAAGGTATTTAGATAAGATACTTAGTTATCTTAAAAGGAATTCCAGAATGGGCTACATAATTGAAAGAAATGAGTAGGCTACTTACATGATCTTAGACAGATACCCTAAAAAATATCCTAAATAGTATGTCAAAAACGATTTTCTAAAAAGCCAAAACACAATAATACAATACAATTATAACACTGACAAAAATAGAACATATCTATACTAATATTATAAAGCTAAAGAGTTTGTTTGTTTGTTTGTTTGATTGTTTGTTTGTTTGTTTGTTTGTTTGAACGCGCTAATCTCAGGAACTACTGGTCCGATTTGAAAAATTCTTTCAGTGTTAGATAGCCCATTTATCGAGAAAGGCTATAGGCTACTTTTAATCCGGGTCCGTGCCGAGGTTCCCACGGGATGAGGGTGAAACCGCTGGCAGAAGCTAGTAGGTAATATCACAACAAAAATAAATAATAATAATAATAAGCCCCGCAGGGCATCTGAGGCGGATGACGGGGAGTAGCGACCCCGCGGGGCTATATATCCGAGTGCTCCAGGGAGAGTATACTGTCCTCCATCTCCGGCCTACCGGAGTGAAGCATGACGGGGGATAGGTCTCCCGCCTCTTGGCTTGCCTTCATCGGCCGGTCAGAGTGGAGTCGCTAGAGCAGCTCTGCTCGGAGGGTAGGTGCCTCGTGGTAAGTGGCGAGTGGGCCGGTGATGCTGGACCCACAGGGAGCGCGTGATCTGCGTTTAAAGTCCGCCGAGGTATCCTCACCCTTCAGCCGCTCATGTACCTGTTGCCCCCTTGTTGCGATTTAGCGACTGATTCCCGGGGGCCCAGTAAGTGAGTTGGCGAGTCTCCACCTGCCATTTTTACGTGTATTTATTACATTGTTATCGGCAGGTGCCATAGTTCCCGTAGTTTCCCCATTCCTAGTCCACTAGCATCCCATCACAATAGCCCAAGTAGTTTTCATCCATAGTTAGCAATAGTTTAGCACAGAACCGGGGATTGTCCTTGGGTACATTTCTATAGTGTATACAGGGATAATCGTCGGTTTTGTGTCACCATTTCATTAAAGTTGTCTCAAAAGGGCTTCAGCGTGTTGGCTTCGGCCCCACGTTCGCCTCCCAAAAATCCGGGACTCTATAGTCCCGAGGTCTGGTAGAGACATACAAAATAATAATAATAATAAGCCCCGCAGGGCATCTGAGGCGGATGACGGGGAGTAGCGACCCCGCGGGGCCATATATCCGAGTGCTCCAGGGAGAGTATACTGTCCCCCATCTCCGGCCTGCCGGAGTGAAGAATGACGGGGGATAGGTCTCCCGCCTCTTGGCTTGCCTTCATCGGCCGGTCAGAGTGGAGTCGCTAGAGCAGGGTTAGCAGCCCACTCGGAGGGTAGGTGCCTCGTGGTAAGTGGCGAGTGGGCCGGTGATGCTGGACCCACAGGGAGCGCGTGATCTGCGTTTAAAGTCCGCCGAGGTATCCTCACCCTTCAGCCCCTCATGTACCTGTTGCCCCCTTGTTGCGATTTAGCGACTGATTCCCGGGGGCCCAGTAAGTGAGGTGGCGAGTCTCCACCTGCCATTTTTACATGTTTTAATACATTGTCATCGGCAGGTGCCATAGTTCCCATAGTTATCCCCATTCCCAGTCTAATGGCATCCCATCACAATAGCCCAAGTAGTTTTCATCCACAGTTAGCAATAGTATAGCACAGAACCGGGGATTGTCCTTGGGTACATTTCTATAGTGTATACAGGGATAATCGTCGGTTTTGTGTCACCATTTCATTAAGGTTGTCTCAAAAGGGCTTCAGCGTGTTGGCTTCGGCCCCACGTTCGCCTCCCAAAAATCCGGGACTCTATAGTCCCGAGGTCTGGAAGAGACATACATTTATAATAATAATAAGTCAAGTCCAAAGAGTAATAATATTATTTTGTGAACAAAGGACATAGTGATGGATGTATTATTATGCCTTCGAAAACGGCAGCAATTTACGTCAATTTTATTAAACTGAGTGACGATTACTTTGCGCTCCACATACTTGACGTTTTGATGGATTGAAGACATCCTCTCGCCTATCATTAAACTTTGAACATAAGGACTACGCTAATCTACCGTCGTCGTTTACATTTAATTCGGGCTGTCAAGCACCGTACTTCCAAGTGTTAAATCAATCTCTTAGCTATTCTATAAAACTTTGTGACAAAACACTTTTGAATTACCACAAATTCTACTTATATCATGGAGTGTTACCGCCGTTACACCATAATTATTAAAGGTTGATAAATGATATCATTATTCATCCTTTGCAGATCTATTTCCCCTCTCTTTTATACTGCAATAATGGTTTTGAAAAGGTCACAATCATTAAAACTTTGGAGGGTCATCATTCATCAGTTTTAACGCCCCGTCAAGATTTGTCAACAGACACTCCGATTGTGTTGTTTGCGTCAATCACATTCACTGATTGCGTTTGTATAGAGCCACCATGCAATCTGTTAATACTGGCTTTGATGAGATTAAAAAAGGCAATACATCATGGCTGCTGTTTAAGTGAGTCCGGTTAGTTATTAAATAGAATAAAGTCGTCAATAAAGTTATCTATTTACAACACACATAACACTTAAGTCAACTTTAGTCCAAATACTTTAAGTGAAAAATAAAGCTCGATATTTATGCCACTAGGTAAGAAAAATATCCACTTAATCTAGCTAGGAATGACATGGTAAGTAATCGTATTTTATCCCAGATCGACAGCGGCAGCGCAAAAAAATTATTGTATCGTGGTTCACGTCAAAACGAATCCTTTTTCACTAATCATGATCTAAACTTATACCTATAGGTATCTAATGGGTCCAGTAGGTATCGACTAAGTATATAATGTGTCATGTTTGTAAAGTAGACGGAGAAGAGTAACCATGGAGTTTCTTGCCCGTTCTTCTCCATAGGAAGCTACTTTTGGAATGGGCAACTAGAATCAAACTTATTTATAATTTTGACGTTCATAAGTGCTTGTAAAGGCCTACATAAAATAAATGATTTGATTTGATATTCAACAATTCTGTCTCAACTGTACAACTTACTGTCAGACGCAAGCGATCACTGCGTCTACATAGCAAATATTTTAAAGTATAATTTACCAAAACATAGCCTTCCTGCTTTTACAAGGCATCATATGTTACATTGTACTGGATCCCTTTTAATAAAATAGGTTACATCAAAAGCTACGTAACTCCCGAAAGTTTCCACTTTCCAACTTTAGAAAAACAGGAATGGCTTTCGGCTCGCATCAAACGAGTTCCCTCCCCATCTATGTTTGCCCGGAAATTGACGAACTCCTCAACTAAATAAAAATATACAAGAATAGACACTTACATAACTGTTATATTTCAAGGAAAATCAAGTTATTTTCGCAAAAGTATGATAAACATTTTTGTGAAAATTTCTTCCGAAATAGGTATTTTTATTGTTTGTAAAAATTTGTAAGTTGTTACAGCCATAAAAATAACTGGAATACGAGCTCTTATTTCTTAGTATTCCTAAAATACCTTTGACTATAATAATGCTTCAGAATTTTGCTTCTTAAAAACGCCAAAAATATACTCCAAGAGATCGCAGATATTAATTTGTAAATGTACCTAGTATTTAATTCAGAAAGATACGGACAATAAAGTAAATCTTAGGGTTCTTTTATACTTTAGAGGTCTAGAATAACCATATTATAATTTTGCATCCCCTTTTGCTTTATTAAATGAGTAATTAACAGAAACTATGTAACATATTATTATGATTTATTTTTTCAAACGTCACTTATTTACTAAAGTATTGACTCGTTAAGCTTGATCATTCCTTTCGCGATATGAAATACTAGCTTACGCCAGCGGCTTCGCCCGCGTGGTGTGTTGATAAAAAGTAGCCTATGTGTTATTCCAGGGTATCACCTGTCTACATACCAAATTTCAATCAAATCGGTCCAGCCGTTTTTGCGTGATTGAATAACAAACATACATCCATACATTCTCACAAACTTTCACATTTATAATATAAGTAGGATAGACATCATTCGATAGACCACATTTATGGGAAAATATTTTTCCTTATCTCCAACGTGTCGGAAAAACACCAAATCAAATAGTTTATTGTTAAGATTTCCGTAAAACCCAGTAACATAATATCTCAGTAATAAACATTGGAGGTTGGATATAAATTATGTAACTAACGTACTGCTGCCGTGGGGTTCAAACCATCTATAGCTCCTTGACAGGTCACGTGAGATTGACTACCAAATTGTTTTTCTTTAGTCCGGCCCTTATTGCTTACATCGGTATGTCAAAATGCAACGAGTTCTTCAGCTCGAAGTAGCAAATGGCTAAATGGACAGTGACGTTTTATAAACAAATCCTTTAGGTAGTCATTTTACTGGCACATCAGAAGCATATTACTAAGCAGGCACTCATCATCATCATCCTCCTTGGTTAGACTGGTGTCAGACTTACTGGCTTCTGACTTCCCGTAACGACCGCCAAGGATGTTCAATGACAGCCGGGACCTACAGTTTAACGTGCCATCCGAAACACAGTCATTGGTGTCTAAGATATACTTAGAAAGTACATAAAAACTTAGAAAAGTTGCTTTGTACTTAGAAAAATTACTAAGCAGGCACTAATGAACGGAAAGACACAAAAATAATGTTCAATGTTCATTCATAGCTATGTAAATATTCCGTAACACGATAAGTACGTAAGTTGTTAACTACTCACCTACTACAAAATTTCATCCCAACATTCTATTTTAGATGCGACGCGAACAGGGTCTAAGTTAGGTAAGTATAGCAGATTCAACTACATATAAAATGAAATGAAAAAAGTTAGCGGGAACTGCATAGTGCGCCCGAGTGTTTGAATATAACCGCTCGGCCGAGTTGAGAGTGTGTGCACTTTGACTTGTGAAGTAACTTAGGCCTCTTGAGACTGCACTCTCAATACCTCGTTCTATTATACCCGCGGCGAACAAATACACTCCAGTCGCTGTTCTTTTGTGTCAAAGATAATGTTAAGTAGCTATTTTGCTTGAAATGTCACTTGGGTATGTTGGTACTTCTGCCCACACAATAGTCTAAGCATATGCGCTGAATTATTATAATAAAAAAATATGTATGTATCTTATTGCGTGCAGACGTATCGAACTTGAAAATCCTCTTTATAACCTTAAAGTTCAGACACTGTCTAGTTCACAATGGGACCAAGGTCTTAACTTCCCTCGCTTAAATTAGGAAGAGTTATATCTCACTCGACACTTGACTTAAAAAAGTCTCGAAAACTAACCTTACGACGACTTAAAAAAAACTATGTAAGGTGACTCTTTTAATAAAATTTCTTCAAAACAACAACAAAAGGTTTTTTTTTTTTCATAAAAAGCAATATTTGAAAAGTTAACAGTTTAGCAAGTTTCAACGATATCTAATTAGCTTTATAATGCGTTTACTTCTGTCAAAGCATAGCTTAAATAGTTTAAATAATGGCTAAACTTTCACATAACTTTTAACTTAAATTTCAGTGCCTTCAGATCCTTAATTGGGCTAGTTTGTAGTCGCTCTGCCAAAATTAAATTGTTGGTCTCCTTTCTCTGCCAATTTCCTTTCTATCCATAAAAGGATACACTACACTCGATACTCCAAAGTGATCTCATTTCAAAAAAATCCTTTGACTAGCATAAATACTCCTACGAACCAGCTAATTTTCAAAATTAAACCTTATTATTTTACAAAATAAAGTTCACACATAACTTCTGCCTTTTTTATGTTTTATTCGTATTTTGATATCTTAAATTAAACAATATTTAGACACTAAATAAGTTAACAGCCAAACTTCAAAAGATATTGTTTATTATTGATCACTAATAAATAACAATACCAGAGGTTTTGTATTGTAGCGCTCGCACTTGGAAATTCGCGGAACTTTACACTAGGAAACTCTACAAAAGCAAATCTGACATTGTCAACACACGGAAACTTGTCCGTAAACGTGACTGTGATGTGAGACTAAAGTTGTTCTGCCATTGTGATTTAATTTGTTTTATTTCTAAATTATAATGTGTAAAGCTTATATCAGATCCTACACAGGCAATTAATCTTTGGTTAGATTTAAGATAATTTGAAATAACTTAGGTACCTTTTAATTAATAAAATTCATCATATCTTCTAAGGCATTCGATATATAAATATATTAGATAGTGTGTGTTGTTTAAAATATGCTTTAAAACAAATGAATATATTTTTGGATTAACCAAATTTTTATTTAACCCTAGAACAAAGTTCGCAGGCAATAACAATTATTCTACCTGAAAACATTGTCTGTGGAATGAAAATAGAAATTCATCGTGGGTGCGCTTTCCGAAATATCCACCACTAAGGTCGCATTTGAATCAATTTAGTTTTATTAGCTTAACCATTTTTTTGGCCGTCTGAGCTTTTTCATTTTTAATATTAGCATTTCTTTTGAATGTTTCTAAGACACCCACTCAATACAAATCTAGTCGACAACACATTGTGTAGCTCAGCTGTGCCGAGAAATAGTACGAATGTGATCGATTTAAGCATAAACCTAGCTGGAAAAGTATTACACAAGTGACGTTCATTTTTCCACAATGGAATATCTCGCGCATTGTGTCAATTACTTTTCCGTCGGGGACCAGACACAATATTTATTGCCAAGTCTGCCAACTGCGGTTAGATAATAGTATCTAATGCGACACTAATAAAGTTTTCTTGAGCGTGATCTAACGGTTACTGGCAATTTAAGACGGAGATAAGTTGAGACAAAACTGTTAGTGTCATCTTATCTATTCATTTTGTTTGAAAATAAAATGGAAACGGTGATATTAAATGGAAAATGTCTTGCTTAGCCATTTAACCTTTATTTGGCACAAATGATTGTGATGAACTAATGACTAAGTATTCTTTAACAAGCAAGGCGAGGCTAAAATTCAATTCGTAAGACATTTCCCGGAAAAAATACAGGATAAAACTCTGATTACTTAAGTATTATGTCACTCAATCCCGTGTCTGCGAGGAGGGAATTCAGCTAAATGGAGGGTTACATGTGATAATTATACCGTATATATTACGTGGGTGACGTGACGTGATATATGTATTTTTACGCCAGATTTTTTTTCAAAAGTTGCTCTGCCCGAGAGAGAACGTGACCAATTATGTAAGCCAGCTCGGACGCACAGAATTTTTTCACGAAAAATAAAATAAGACTGATGCCTCGATTTTAGAACTTTAATCTTCGAACGTGTGTTCGAAAATAAAATGTTTCTTTGTTTTCAAATATATTTTGGACGTTTGCAGGAAATTAAAGCTACATTTATGAAGAAAAACGAATAATGTGAAATGCTGTTATTTGTGAGAATCGTGTTATTATGTGCTTTCACAATTTTTGGTAACATTTTGACATGTCAAGATTGGCTTAACAAATGATTCAGAAGGTGTGTACCTACGTAGGGTGACGTAGTTTGATTTTCACTTGAGGCAAGCACTTACTGTGCATACAAATGTGAATATTATAAGTAACGGTTTTATAAGCCATCAACTTTGTTAAACAAGTGTTATTTAAATTACGTTGATTTTTTTGGTCATAGCTTGGTTATTATAAAAATGTTACTGAATGCCACTAATCAGATAAAGTTTAAGGTTAAGCCCGCCTGTTTTAACTTGAGTTATTACTACGCATTAACCCTGTAAACTACAGATTAATTATTTTAATAGCCGCCATTAATGCTGTCCTGAACTCAAACACAGGTATTGATGTGTTTGTGGATGAATGGAAGATGATAACTTCAGAAATTTGCATTTTTGTAAGAAGGTTGCATTGGTCGGTTGACTGTTACAGCCTTTTTTTTTATCGTCCCACTGCAGGGCACAGACCTCCTCTCACACGGAGAAGGATTGAGCATTAATCGTTAATAAAAAGGTCGGTTGACTAAGTAAAAAAAATAGTTATAGGTAAGTTTAGTAGAGCATTGGCTTCAGCTGTTCTATTTGAATAAACAATACTTCAATATTTACGTAAAAGTTATTGACATATTATATCATCACATTTTAAACGATTTTCCTATAAAGTTAATTTGATTGCGTCCTCATCTCCATCGACAATATTGATGATTAAAAATTCGAGAGCCTATCTCCCCTTTTTATGAGGCTGAGTTTCCCGAAGCACTCGAGATTGGTATGCGAAACATCAATTTAATCATTCCAGGTGTGAAAACAAAGTCGCTTTTTCTGTCCCTATGTCCCTTTGTACACTTAAATGTTCAAAACTACGCAACCGATTTTCATGCGGTTTTTTTCAAGAGAAAGGTTTATATGTACAATAACATACATCAAATAGTGGGGAAATACTGTTACGCCGTGCGAAGCCGGAGCGGGTCGCTAGTAATGTATAATATCGTGCTGATATAAAGAATTCAGAGTTATTACATGAACAGTAATTGTGTAACGAGAACTGTGTTGGTACTGGTATATTAATCAAACACATTATTAATGTGTACGGTGTACGAAGGCTGTGTAATGGTAAATGTACGATGGAATGATACATTTGTATTACATTTGGGAATAATTTGTGTTTGTGTGCATTTTACATGAACGTGATCAAAAAGGTCATCTTAATAAAACTAAATTAAACTTACTAAAATGATTATGTATAAATGTGTGCAATAAAGTTTATTACACAAAATACGTGCCGTGAAGTCACTCCGATAAAAAGTAAAGAAAGCGCTAATAGTAAAATAAATCTAACACTTTTCCCCGTTTTTTATTCACAGATCAGAAAATCCCTACAGGCTTACAAAGTTTGGCGAAGCTCAAATCTATACAAACTGTGCATGATAATGTATGTAGATTCAACAAGGAAGCAGAATATACATACAATTTATTGTATGTTTGATACTCGTGTATGAAATACCATTGAAACTCAAACAACAATAACCGAACTTTACAGAATATCTGTAGGTACTAATATTATAAAGAGGAAAACTTTGTTTGAAGTCGTGGTGGCCTAGTGGGTAATTAAAGAACCAACCTCTCGAGTATGAGGGTGTGGGTTCGATTCCAGGTCAGGCAAGTACCAATGCAACTTTTCTAAGTTTGTATGTACTTTCTAAGTAATCTTAGACACCAATGGCTGATAAAAAGGTGAAGGAAAACATCTTGAGGAAACCTGGACTATAAAGTCTGAAATCACCAACCCGCATTGAGCAAGCGTGGTGATTAATGCTCAATCCTTCTCCGTGTGAGAGGAGGCCTGTGCCCAGCAGTGGGACGATAAAAAAAAAAAAGGCTGTAACAGATTAGAAAGCTATATTATCTGCGAGTAACATAGGCTATATTTTATCTCGGTGCGGGCAGTAGCTCCCACGGGACGCGGGTGAAACCGCGGGAAAACGGCTAGTTAAATATAAAATAACTTACCCATGTTATTGTACGATTGAATAACTAACAGTATCATTTACATAACTAGTCGACAGATCGGCACTGTTAATAATAATTATGGAAAATAGCACACAAATATGATTCGAATTATTCGTCACCAAATGGGATGTCAACTAAACACTGGGCTGGGAACTAGGGTTGCCAACTATACCGTTTTGAACAGTATTATACTGTTTTTCACTAAATTATACTTTTTACTGTTGAACAAAAATAAAGTACCTATAAAAAATACTGTTTTCAGCATGCAAACATTATGTGATATACTTAAACGCTCACACATTTTTATTTAGTCAGAGGGCGCGCGCGCGCTCAGTGCACAATATGTGCTGTAACATTTACCATTTCTCACGTAGGTAGGTAGATACTAAGTTAACAGCAGCCGAGTTAGCGATGACATACCATACTGTTAAGCATAATTTATCATACAATAGCCAGGACTGTAATATCAAATTAAATAAGATTATCTTTGTTGATTCCAAAACAGCCACAAACATATGATTGGCTAGGACAAAAATGGAGGCATTAGTGACTGAAGTTCTTGGCCCACACTCCTTGCAGTCTGTTATTAACCAGTTAAATAAAGACAATTAGATTAGATTAGATTATTCTTTATTGTACACCAAAAAAAGAATTAACAACACAGAACATCACAACACACAAAGTACAGTACAAATGGCGGTCTTATCGCTAAATAGCGATTTCTTCCAGACAACCTTTGGATGGAGTTTATCTGTAGAACACAATGAAAAACGGGCAGTTTAGGGTGTACATACAATGTATTTTATTTTCTACAAACTGATGCCTCCAATAAAAAATATGAAATTGTTTCCTCTGGTAGTTCAATATTTTACCCCTAATAATGGAATACAACAAAAATTAATTGTAAACAAGTGGCGGGAGGACAGAAATAGAGCATCAATAAATTTGATTAAAAATGAGCTCCTCATTTATTTTAATTTAAATTATAATTGTGGTGAATATTCAAAAACGATTTCAATTTAGTAAGTTGTGCGAGGAGATCAAAAAAATATGTATATAAAAAATTAAATAAATAAAATACTGTTAATTTTTCTAAAATACTGTTTAATATTCTTCACAGACCTGAATATACTTTATTTCTTGTAAAAAAAAAATGGCAACCCTACTGGGAACTGACCACAGAACACAAAATATCCATGAAACCGACTGATTTATTTTGCCATTAAAAATTAAAAAAAAAAACTGATTTATTTTACACTTACCCACATTACTAAACCAACATCGGTAGGTACCTTACAAATACGAAACATTATCGCAGAATTAAGATTTGTTTCGATATGGTTGAGAAATATTTCGGGAGATGATGATCGCAGAATTAAGACGTGATTATTTTTCTTTGGTTATTTACTGACCTAATTATATCAGCAACATCGAATCTCTTCACGACGATATTAAGTAACTAATAACTGAACACTTTTGTTGTTTCGAAGTTTATAAAGCTTCCGAATAGTTTGACTGCGACGTAGAATCTTTAATTACAATTAAGGAAGCCTTAGGCAGCATTCAGTCCTTCATTTGTTTTATATCATGCGTGACAATCATTATTTCTGATGAAACTATCTTTAGTAGTGATTATTTAAACAACTAATTGCAATCCATCTTAGTCCCGGGTAAAATAAGTATAGAATTTCTTAGATGAGAACTAGTTAGGAACCAGTGAGATACGGAATAATTAATTGCTATGTAATTGACAAATACCTCAGACTTCTTAACAGCTTCTTTCGATGAACACACATGTGTGGAAACTAGGAATAGGTCGTCATTTATTTAGTGTACTCAGTCATTTACTGTAGCTTACACATACATAATTAGCCCTATACCGGGGAGTATTTTTCTTTAAATTAAGAGTTAATTTTTTCATCGGCATCCGACTAGTGTTTTCCACACTCGGTTAATGCAGCTGAGTGCCAGTATTTTCCAAGGAGCATTGCCAATATTCTACTGTTCTCCAAAATACTTATATATTCTAACCACGCAATAGGTAAAAGGCAAAAACGTTTAATCGCGATGATAAGCTTAGCAAATATTGCCCACTTATGATTCACAATTTTTAAAGCAGATTTTCTAAATTCCGAATTACTAACTTTCCCATCACTATCTTAGTTTCAACGTTACATACATATAAGGGTTCGAATTTACCACCTACTAAAAAATTTTGAATTGTGGTGTAAGAAGCTCTGTCCCCTAACATAACTGTACATGCAACTACAGTATTCTTAGATTCATTCAAAGAAGAAAATATAACTATAAAGATAAAATATTTTCAACGAAAAATGAGTAGGTAGTCCTTTCACGAGGAAGATAGTTTTTGATACAAGACGTTTCTCCGTTGAACTCTTCAATGGGTCCCCCAAGGAGACGGTCTATTAATATCACGTTTGATAAGTGGATTAATTGGTTGGTAATGAACGTGCGGTGCCGGGTTACGTAACCTGTTCACCCTAATGTGACGAACAATAGACGCCTGTGTACGAACGCCATTGTACTCTATTTTAGATAGATGATATGACAGTCTTGTAATACAGAAATAATAGTTACCTAAGATATTTTTTTCTTATAGGAAATAAAATGATTGATTAGGTATTATATCATTATCGTGAGATTTCTATATTTACTTTTTCCGATAGAAATATGCTAAAGACTGATTGAAGGACACACGTTTTCTTGGAGAGGCGATAAAAACCAGCGGATCCTTTTCATATGTAATAAGCGTTTATATAGCTGCCCTAAAAATCCAATACCGTTTACTTTCGTGAACCATTTGGTTAAGTAGCTACAGCAAAATTACCAAATGTTAGTACAATATGTTTGCTTGCTGATCCTTCCACAACTCATTATCATAATTTTAGTTTCCCAGGCTTCGAGTACTCAATAATATCTTGTTCCAAAGATTGTCATAATGATAACAGCACCCCGCGTGCGAGGAATAAGTTCAGTTTAACAGTTTCACTGGAACTCCTAGATTTTGTTTTCTTATGCTTATAATATTAAGCTGTCTGAAAACATAAATTAAAATGGGTCCTTTGATTTAAATCTGAAGTGAAAAATACGCCCTTTTTGCCAAATGGTAGGTAATAAGTAATGGTAATTATGGTGGTTCGTAAGGTCTCGTGTAGACCCCGCCGGATAATAATCCAGCTGCGGTATTTTCTGATTAGAAAATAAGAAAGTATACAAAGGGATTTAGGCTTAACCACCCCTGTCCTTAGTCAGTAAAAGACTGACTCTGAGGTCATTTGATACACTCCCAAACATTAAAAGCCTTTTGGTAACTACACATTTAAGTATTATAATTAAGACTATTATAATTAAGAGTAGTTTGGAGGAGTTCAACTTTTATTATAGACTCCTGCAGAGTCGGAACAGGTTGGTAAAAACCCCAAAGCGTCAAATAAAATTTGCTCAGATATTTATAAAAGGTGTGGAACACTAAAACCTGTAAAGTCGGAACTTGTTGTGTTTGTGTTTTGTTTTATTTTTTATTAATTTTTCCCTGTCAAAATAAGCTTGCGGAATACAACACTTTTATAATTTTCATGAAGCATTTTTATTAATACACAGTCCTATTCAGGCCTTGCTTATTGTATGCTGTCCTATACGGGTTTCGGGAATCCTGTGTAGTATGCTTGTGAGCATCTCGCTTAAATGCTACAAAGGTAACAGGCTTCTTATGCTACAGGCTATATTGTACCAATTCAGGGCTTAAGGATAAAATCGGAAGCCGTGTTTTATTAATATCTAAGGGAAACGTACTCTACACGTGTATGAAAAAGATCATTTCCACAAACTCTTTCGATAGAATTCAGAAATAATTTTAATACAATTTTGATGGATGTAGTCCAATATTAATTCAGCTTGGAGCAATGAAAGTCATTAATTAAAAACAATTAAGTTTCCGTCACAATTTAAGCAGACTCCTAAATATACTGTGAGTTTGTTGGCCGAGCATTAGATTTTTTTTTTTTAATGTTTGTAGCCTCCGCCCATCCGCAGTGAATTTGCAGGCAATTTATGTTATCCTAGATATTTAATTTGGGAATAATTAACGATCGAGATATATAAGTTACAGAGTTGTAACCAGTCGTGGTTATAAATGAGTTGATTCAAAAGTAAGAGTTGAATATTTTTTTTATTAAATGCATGGCTATGCAGATAAAGGGACAGTACTAAGATTGTTTCATGATTTTTCAAAGTTCAAGTTTTTTCAAAGTTATTTAATTATAATGCTTCGATAATCCTGGTCACTTATATATATATTACATTGATATTGAAATGTTTATTTATGAAAACCAAGGGCACTTGTCAGCAGGGTATCATTACTTTAATTGGGATATTATTGACGTGAATTCAACCAAACTACTACTTATTGTGCCTACTTTGTGCGCTGCCAAAAGTTTTAATGAATCCAAATACATATATATATATATTATATATACTAATTCTTTTATGGCAAAAATATGTATTTATTATATACTTACTTAAAATAAAGAATCACACAATTAAAATGATCACTAAGGAATAATCTTCGAGGGGAAAATTCGCAAGTGGGATAGCGCTGTAACCACAGATTATATAATAGTTACTACGTAACAGATAAATCACTCCATACAAAAAAGTCCATACCTACTGTTATAAGCACCTACAAGTTCCCCAACTACCTACAAATTCCTAGCTGCGTTATAAAATGAATCTTAAAAGCTCGAGCGCTTGATTGTTATTCCAATGCGATAGCGCACAGTTCAGTGACCGCAACCGTGCCGTGGCCATGCTTAGGGTTGCTTCTTACAATTTATTAATATTTAAGTAGGAAAACAAAGTTACGCTTATTTTAAGATAGCCTTTTTTAAAACTGAGTTTTTAAATAAAAAGTAATATCAAGAATATTTTTATTTATGTCTAACCAAGGGGTATCGGGTTGCCCGGGTAACTGGGTTGAGGAGGTCAGATAGGCAGTCGCTTCTTGTAAAGCACTGGTACTCAGCTGAATCCGGATAGACTGGAAGCCGACCCCAACATAGTTGGGAAAAAGGCTCGGAGGATGATGAGGATGATGATCAAGAATATTTTTCTTTAGTTAACTATTGTATTGTCTACTAAAATGGAGTATGGGTACATATTACTAAATATTACCTAATACGTAAGCATAGGTAAGTACTTAAGTAAAGCTTTCGTCAAAATCAAAGGCGGTTTCCAACTATTTTTCGAGCACAAGTGCCATACCCCATATGGTACAACTCCGTCGAGTGTTGATACATACCTAAAATTGGTTTCTGCGTAGCGACACGCGTAATGTTCCGAGTCGTCATTAAGTTGGACTAGAACTATACCTACTTACACTCGAGATGTGTTTTGAGCTACAAAACTCACAATACAGTTCATATAACTAAGTCTAAGTAGGTATCTAAAGTAAAATAAGTACCTAATGATCTCTGTTGTTAAAATCATAAAGTAGATACCTAAGTATTAATTTATTAAAAAAAAATAGAATTACTAGATAAGTTCATACATATAAAATGTTTCTAAATCTTACAATAGTCGCATATAAACC
This sequence comes from Helicoverpa assulta, assembly GCA_963856015.1. Lineage (NCBI taxonomy): Eukaryota > Metazoa > Arthropoda > Insecta > Lepidoptera > Noctuidae > Helicoverpa > Helicoverpa assulta. The sequence continues at coordinate 7,836,847 of CAWLCW010000008.1, forward strand.
AACACAACTCAAAATAATCCATCAGTTTGTGAGGTAGCTTAAAAAACCTAATAAAAGCCAACAGCATAACATGCCACGAAATAAAAATAATAATATTGGAGCGCGCGCGGCGCGTGACTGTTGAAAGCCCTGAGCCGCGTGGGGCTACCGGTAACCCAGCGAGCGGTAGGCATTTATCGCGCGCAAGTACGTCGAGTGACAGAGGCCTGCTGTAACGCTTATAATATCCCATTGACTGCCTCGTTGGTCTAGTGGTCGCAAACGCGGCTGCTGTGCTCGAGGTCTCGGGTTCGATTCCCGGGTCGGGCCGAAATCGCTTTGTGGGTTTTCTTAAACTTTCACAAAGCAGCCCGTAGCCTGGAAGTTGGTGATTGATTCACCCGTGCATCGGAGAGCACGTAAATGTCGGTCCTGCGCCTGATCTCTTTCCGGTCATGTCGGATTGCCGTCCCATCGGGTTATGAGAGTGAAGGAATAGGGAGTGCACCTGTGTCTGCGCAAATGCTTGTGCACTATAATATGTCCTGCGCAGCTGGCTGATCTCCTTAAATAAGAACAGCCGCCGTGGCCGAAATCGGCCGTGGACGCCATTATAATATCCCATTATAATTTCACATCTATCGAGACAATGTGTTTTGGAATGGTAATGCATAAAATCGTTTTAAGGATTTAATATAGGGGCAGCCAAAATAATAAATTATTCAACAGCGTCATTTTTATATTGTGACCTACATAATTTCAATAATTTGATCAAAACTTATTCAAAGCAAGAAATAATTCTAAAGACTCGATGTGGTGACCATCCATCCAACCTATTTTAGCATGTTTTACATTCCCTAACAAATGCTTCGTGTATTTTTACAATAAGTTAATTTTCTTGAAGAATTACATATGTATCTGTTTTTGGGCTTATAAATAAACTAAATAATGATCGCTTCTACAAGTAATCTTTGTTATGATGAAATATAATAACAGCGAGGCAAAAAAGTTTCAAATACGCCAATAGGAAGCTAAAAAAACATAAAATTAGATTTTTGGACAGAATGCCCCCCGGGCGATTAATTACCAGGCCCAGCTTTACCTTAATCTCAAATGAAAAAAAGCAAAAATTCTAAAAGAAAGCCATGCCACATCCTACACAAAATGACAGTGCCTAATGTAGTGGGAGATTAATTTCTTTAATTTCATTCTTATTTTGTTGTTCAGCTGATAGATATTAAATCTAATTATAGCTACCATTACAAGGAGCCGTCCTTTCACGTGGATTTACAGAAAAGTTTAATTTACCTGTAGGATACACAGGATAATTTTGGTACGCGAAGTAGTTCCGTCATGAGTCTTTTCAGCGTGATGTAAATTTTCACATATATGTCGGAGACGGTCAATAGTACGGACACTAAACGAGACGCAAGCGCGCCATCTGGTGGCATTTCCGGTGAAACAACGTTTTGGCGCGCTTGGCAGAGTCGTGGTGGTCAGCGTGGCGTCGGCGGAGCCTAGTCTTCGTCGAGTCTTCGTTGAGTCGTCATGTGGAACACATCTCGAAACTGCCTTACGTCACGTCTAGTGTACCTAGTGTTATTACTTAGTGTTGTAGTACCGTTGTAGATCCATATTGTGAAGTGTTAAGATTATTGTAATGTCTATCGTATGGTAAGGTTCTTCTAACCTAACAGACAGACATGTGTTGCTGGGGAGTTTGTTCCGCCACTGCTGTACTGCGCGCCATAGCGATGTGCGCATCGTCAAGCACGTTGAGTGGAAACCCGGTGAGACCGATCCATTTTTGCTTTGTGTTGAGGTTATTTGTCTTACGACATTTTTAAACTTGAGAGAGAGTGAATGTGAACATTGTGGGTTTACTTTACTACTGTGACTTCTAATGTAACTAAGGACTTAGGAGGCCGAGATGGTGGTTCACGACCATGGAATTTAGAAAGTATCATGTGATGATGACATTTACGTTGACAATGACGATTTTGTGGTTTACGTATTTTAACAAAACTGATTGACGACTAACCTGACCGTTACGGGTTAGGTGGACTGTGGGGACTGACTCGTAGGGCCGATGGTCCATGACATGTGACAGATCTTGGGGACTGGCTCGCAGGGCCGATGTCTCGACTAGTGTGACTGGTGAATGACTGATTGAATGACAGGGACTGGCCCTCAGGGTCGATGTTCCACGACGTATTTTAATTGTGACTGACTTTCGTGTGTGCTCGCTGGGACGCTGTAGCACGGCATGGGGGTCATATTAAGAGCTGGCCTTAACTGGTCGTAGGTTCTGGTGACTCTAACCATGTTGATTAGCACAGTCCAGTGGGACTTGACTATTTGACTTGGCCGCGAGGCGGCGTGTGTGGCCATGAGAGTTGGCGTTGTGACTTGGCCGCGTGGCGGCGTGGACAGAGTTTGACGACTGACAACAAGAGACAGAGTTTGACGATAGGGTGACAAAGGACATGACGTCTACTTAACTATGTTGGCACATTGAGTAATGCGTGGAAGGTGGTCGAAGGGACACATTCATCCGGTCCAACCTTGAGTGTTCATTTGGTCGAAGGGACAGTGTCGTCCGGGCCATGCACGTGTGGCTGGTCGAAAGGACACACGCCTTTTTATTCTGAGACAGTTGAAGTTGTACCACAGTGTTGACTTTGAAAAAAAAAACGTTTTTGGCTTTGACTTTAATCGTGACTGATTTGTGACTTCTATTCTGTGACTCCTTACTGTTTTAGATTATTGACAATATTTTATTTCCGATTAGTAGCTGGATCATATCGCTCGATTTAGTTGAAAGTTAAAATCGATTTAAAGTCATTAACCGGATTAGGAAGATGCTAGAGGGCCAAGTACCATTCGAAGTCGATGAAAATTCAGAAGAGTAAAAGCTTAGGTTCTCAGTTCGGTTGGTCCACCGTACCAGTGGTTATTCCGTAGAGTTTTGGTTATTGATTTTATGAAATGTAGAGTTAGATTTGTTACCTATGAAAGTTACTCGGTTGCTCTAGGAATAGCTTTTGAGAACTAGTTGTCACCTAGATTGTTTGTTAAAGACCTAATTGAGGCAATTTGAAGTTTGTTTAATTTCCTTGAGAGAAGTAAGAGAGTAGAACAAAGATCGAGAGTTACTGTTGTGGTCAGGAGTGGCCGAGGCAAACGTACTGTGCTGTGTTTGTGTTGTTGCAGATTAAACCCACGAGGACGTGGGTATATGCAGGATGGCCGTGTCGGAGACGGTCAATAGTACGGACACTAAACGACGCAAGCGCGCCATCTGGTGGCATTTCCGGTGAAACAACGTTTTGGCGCGCTTGGCAGAGTCGTGGTGGTCAGCGTGGCGTCGGCGGAGCCTAGTCTTCGTCGAGTCTTCGTTGAGTCGTCATGTGGAACACATCTCGAAACTGCCTTACGTCACGTCTAGTGTACCTAGTGTTATTACTTAGTGTTGTAGTACCGTTGTAGATCCATATTGTGAAGTGTTAAGATTATTGTAATGTCTATCGTATGGTAAGGTTCTTCTAACCTAACAGACAGACATGTGTTGCTGGGGAGTTTGTTCCGCCACTTCTCCCCAGCCAAAACACATAGGAAGTGGCGAAGGGCGGGCGTTTTGGGGGCTGTCTTTTGTTCTGACTAATTTGAATAAACGTTTTTGAGTTTAGAGTTCTTTTTGAGTTATCTCTTCGTACGATTACCCTAGCTGATGTCGGACAATAGTACCATCCTGATGTTCACCCCCCCATCCGACATATATTTATTTCCTAGGTACTTATAACATTAACAAGAGTGTCTTTTTATTATTTCATAGTCTGATCTTAGTACGGTAAAAGTTGCTCGTATATATACATTACTAAGTACTGTCAGAGATTACTTACAGCCAGTTTCTTCATCAAAAGTAAAAGTCAAAGTAATGTCTAAAGTAAAAGTAACGGTCAAATTCGTTTTTTCAAGGCTAAAGTGACAGCAAAACTAATAGAAAAAACGAATTTGACCGTTACTTTTACTTTAGACACTACTTTGACTTTTACTTTGGCTTTTACTTTTGATGAAGAAATTGGCCGTTAATCCTACAAAAAAAGGTTTACCTAGGTATTTCGCAATTCCTTAAGATAGATTACTTTAAGTGATAGATATAGTAGGTAGGCTCCGCGTGTATAAAACCGATTACAGTTAAAAGCTTTTGGATGTAACCTTATATAGAAGGTTGCCTGATCACTATCCTTAAGGAAGCCATATGTTTCGAAATGAAATATAGAACTCCTTTCAGACCGCTTTATCTTCCAAACGACTCTTTAAACTGGCCCTTTAGCCATTTGCCATATAACAACCTGAGTAATAGTGAATGTAATGTGTGTTTTATTTCTTCCATTTTGAAATATCATGGTTGAAGTTTAGGAGAATGAGGAATACTTTGAACAACTACAAATATGTGTACGCCATTGCTCTTCTTATTTCTAAAAGGGTCGGCCGAGGCGCATTTCCTAACCCGACTACGATACTCAAAAAAATAGTTCATTGAGGTTAACATATGGGTATTTATTAACATATGGTATTTATTGAATTAATAAACCTACGACTGGCAAAAAAACTGTTACATTCCCTGCACTCAACTTATGCTTAATTCTCCACTTGAGCAGGTAAACAATCTAGATAAGTATGACCTTATCTACAAAAAATCCAGTTTTAAATAAAATGCGGATAAAAAAGCTAATTTAAAGAAAGAAAGAAAAATCATTTATTCTTGCGCAGACGCACACGTATCACACACAATGAGAATATAAAAAGAAATGTACAAAAACAAGATTTAAAAAAAAACTAAAATAATACTAAAAACAGTTTTAGTCTATGGTCCACAGTGTCAAGCAGAAGTTTATTTGTTTAACTTGTAGGTATTATTGTAAGAAATTATATCATTATTGTTTACCTTTAATATGTTCAAATAGAATTACAGAAACATTTATACCAATTAAATAATAAAAATATCTGAACCTTAACATTGCAGTAAACTTGAGGAAAAACACATAACATCCTCAATGTAATAGGACGACAAATAATGTACTTAAGGCGCTGAATGCCGAAATTGGCTTGTCTCAAACAGTTTTTGGCCTAATCTATACAGTTTTTGACGCCGAAAAAAATTTATATTATTAATCTTGAACATATTTCTAAGAACCCTATTAATTTCAAAACACGTTCTCGAAAAGTTTTCTCGATACAAAAAAAATAAACTTACCTCTTAAAATGATCTTTCAACAAAAATATCTGTATTACTTATCAACGTACATTGATGTAACATTAACGAGTCCATACCTATGTAAATACAGAACTTGGTTAATTTTTATTTTTGATTACTCAACTCATTTTACCTTCCCCTTTCACTCAAGCGAAAATTAGATGTGGGCCGAAAAACAGCTCAATTAAAATGGAAATGCATCCTGACAGATGGGCCAACATCGTCACCCAGTGGCTACCACAGGATGGATATCGCAGGCGGGGAGGCCCCGAAAGAGATGGCGGGATGACCTGGATGCCTACAACCCTGATTGGTGGGAGGTCTCAAAAGCTCGAGAGGTGTCGAGGCAAAATGAGGAGGCCTTTGCCCAGCAGTGGGACATTTTAAAGCTATTAATTTATATGTATGTTACGAACGTTACGAACGTCGCGTCAACAGGCTTCTCTCTCTTTCTGTGTTTTAGTGTTTTGGGTGCATTCAGCCTCTTAATGTTTACTTTACTCTTATTGTAAATATGTTTAACCCAAGTGCGGAATTGAAAACGTCGACAACAATTTATGAATGAAATCATTACATTACGGATTGTTATGACTAATTAGGTTCATAACATTATGTTTTAAGTACATAACAGGAAAATCGTTTGTTTGTGTCTGTATAGTAATAATTTTACCTCGAAATAATGCTTTATGTACCTACCTCATGACAATTTCTAAAACCTCATAGACAGATCGGCTTGCTGGTAAGTAAGGTAACATGATTAGCATAAGGTTCTTAGATCAAATTTCCTAATTCAATAAGAATGCAAAAACCCTTTGGGAAATTGACGTACTTGAAATTTTATAGGAATTTACAAAATCCTACTAATATTATAAATGTGAAAGTTTGTGAGAATGTATGGATGTATGTTTGTTATTCTTTCACGCAAAAACAGTTGGACCGATTTGGTTGAAATTTGTTATGTAGATAGGTGATACCCTGGATTACACTTAGGCTACTTTTTATCAACACACCACGCGGGTGAAGCCGCGAGCTGAAGCTAGTATATATGTTTAGATAGATATGTCTGCCAACTGCCAGGTACTTTTATTTTTTGAAAGAATGTATAAAAGATGTATGAGTATTATTTCAAATAATCAATACTATAAAATTACCAAGCTGGAGCCGTTTGTTTGTTTGAACGCGATAAACTCACGAACTATTAGTCGGATTTGAAAAAATCCTTTAAGATCAGATAGCCAAATTATAAATTATTGGATAGAATGTATTGAGTAGATCCCATGGGATGCAGGTGAAAAAGCTCACGAAAGCTAGTTTACAAATCATATAGCTCAGCCGCGTTGAGTTTGACTTGTAGAAGCATCTTGATATTATTCTTGTTATATAAGTACTCAGATCCATTGTTCAGTTTTGTTACTTCTTAACTTAAAGAAAGCTTTAGAATCAAAGCTAAGACGAGGCAAAACGTTTTCGGGAGAAGGAAGACTTTTCGATATACAACATGTAACGTAATTAACGCACACCCTCAAACACCCCAATTAGAATATTATGTTATAATCATAAAACATACACTGAATTTTTAATTTAACGTGTATATGCATTGATAGTTACTAAATTAGTTATACCAATTCTTGGAGAACTTTTTGGTCATACTACTACGCACGCAAATATCGCGCCGCGCGCCGCTCGACTCGACACAACATAACGAAACTACGGAAAAAACCGACAATACACGAAGTCTTATTACTTTGAGTTACGGTCTATTTGAATTTGTTTTGACGTTGATTTCCGTAGTTTTAATTATTTTTGGGATAAAAAATTACCTATATTAAAAATGATATAAATCGATTCAGTAAACGATTCTGAACAAACTAATTTCAGGATGTGCGTTAATTAAGTTACATGTTGTATATCTCTTTGTCTATTAAACTGCGTGTAGTTTGGATGTATAGATCTACACAAACAGATCGTACACGAGCGACGGCTGAGAACAAAAAGACGACATTCAGATAAAACTCAGATTTTTCCTTAGACCATGTCGTTTTCTGTAATGTTTATAAATTGAAGATAAAAAGAAATAAATGAATGTAGGTATACTAATTACTTACTCTGGTCTATTCTGGTCTAAGGTTATATTTTATGCCAGTATTAGGGAAGTCCCTGAGCGAGTTTCCCGATGAAACACCAGGAGACAACAAGGGGAACGTTCTTTTATGTTTTGAAATTGGTGTGCCTAATACAAAATTCTTACACGCTGACAATTTCATTCCGTCATCAATACTTTTCTAAACAAAACGTCCTGTTACATCGATTTGTTTACCATTTCGCCGAAGCACAATTAAGTAACTCATTACAATGACACACGGTTGCTAGCCGTCACACAGCTAATTACGTTGTAAATCCATTCGGGCTGTGTTTGGGGATTAGACAAATTAAACAGGTGACGCCAGTTAAAAAGCTGACAAATTATTCACCAAAAAGGATATTCCTTTTAATCCTTAAATACCATTTCTTCCCCCGTTTTTATGTTCTTTTTATAACGCTTTTATTAGGTTGATTCGTATGTAACTATGTAATGAAATGATAACTAATTTCACATCTTGAAAGAGTTGTAGCGTCATGAAAATTGGCAGGTGTATACTCATGAGAACTCAGAGGCAATGTCTAATGTCTATGTTGAACGCGCTGATCTCAGGAATTACAAGACAGTTTGAAAAAATCCTTCAGTGTTAGAAAGCCCATTTATCGAAGTTTTCAGGTAAAACCGCTGGCACGAGCTAGTAAATAAAATAAAAACATCAATAAAATGCTAAGGTTCCAATTTCGGAATTCCTCCATATTTCTGGTTTGACATGGGTGTTATTTGTAGGTAATATATTACTTTGTCACGTATGCGTACCTATACACCGGCTTTTGGTTGAGATCTCTTTAAGCGAGGCAGCCATCGGAAAACACAATTTATGTCCATTACTAGACAAGCCTTCGTGAAATGTAGTCTGGCTCACTCAGCAATGAAATTCAAATAGGTAGCCACTCGTATCCAATTTTAACATAAAGGATGCTAACCACGGAGGAAGAAAAGATGAGCGGAGATGCCATAAGCCAGTAAGTCATGCGCCTTCTTCTAGGTCAAATACGCACGGTAGGTGCGACCAAAGCGACTAACTAACAAGTGAACCAGCTACTAACAGACCAGAACCAAAAAGACTGGTCTTAATGGATAGGTGCTTTGGTTTAAAAAAAAAAACGTATTTTAGTGGCGGAACTAGTAACGTTCTCTGTCACACCTGGTCACACCCGAAGATTTTGAATTCTGACATCACCGCTCGTCATTTTGTTCTCCATGACACTTACATTGTCAAAAAAACTATGAGCTGGCTACAAACAAAGAGGAATGATGATGCAGATATACAATGTACATAAATAAATAATAGAAGAATTAACATACTTTAATAAACCGAAAGACGGCTAATTCGGTAGCTTATTATTACAACAAACACCTACGTAACGCAACTTAGGCAAGTTTTTTATTTAAGGCCGAGTCTGAAATTGAGTCTGGTTGATCCAATACTGGAATCTAGTCTGCTATAAAACTAACTGGGAACGTACCGTAGAGACAGCTATTATGTGATTCGGTATTGTATAGGTTGACCCTTTTTTGTTGGGTGTGTCGTACAGCCTCGATAGTATTTATGTACCTCTAGGTCTTGGTGTGAATCAACAACAATCTACTTTGTGTTCTATTTTCATTGTTTCTTTCTATTGATTTTGTAACAAATACAGTACTAAGGGAATATCTTTCAAGGAATGAAAAACCAACGGAGGTCAAATTAAGCTTTGTTGTAAAACAGATGTCAGATCAAACAAAGCAGGTAGGTTCTTCTCTTATACTATCTATGCTGGCTGACTACAATTATGGAATACAAATATTCCTTAATGCAAAGACAATGTTAGTAAAATTAGGTCCCAATTTCCCACCTCATTTATGCCTTTCGTTAACCACAATCTATGCCTTGGGAATCCTAATTATGATCCTTATGACAGTACAATTTAAATGCATTTTGCGTTACCTCTTCTCATAATTATTAACAGTCCACAATATACGGTTTCATGAAAACTGACTGCAGGATTATGTCACGGAAATGGTTATTCACTGTTCACCGTTATCCATTGGTGTACGGGCGTCATCATTGGGGCAATATTGCCGAAGTGTTTTGTATGATTATGATAACGTTTAGAGGGTTATTCCGCTAACTGATGCGGTGAAATGTTTGTTATCTTCATCAAAAGTGCTTATTGGAAAAATATGAACTGGACAGTTATTTAAGTCGCAAATATACATAGGTAATTAGTACAATAATGATGAAATTGTTTGCATTAAGTTAACCCCAAGAACCACGTTCATTAGTCTGTGACTCACTATCTTGAGTAAATGTCCTTAGGAATAGACCAGAAAGAAAGAGCCGAATAGAATTTAAATGTGTGGACATTGAGTGCTTATTCAAATGCCCTTTCCACAATTTTTACTTAATAAGTAAATTATACTTGTTTACACTCTATAATGTCGCACATTGCACACATACCTAATTATGAAATCTACGGAGAATGACTAAAGAGTACGCGACTTACAAATTGAACTTCTTAGGTATAGTTTACAGACCAAGTCATGTCTTTCCCTGCATCTTCACTGCATAATAATTGGTAAGTCTTTTGTTATCTGTTTGACATTCTAAAGATAAATGTAAATGTAGGTCGTCCTTTAAAAACGTCCTTTGAAATCTATATCGGTAACATTATAGGGAAAATATTCTGTGTACTGTTGTAGGTACTTTTCCTCTCCCTGTTCAATTTAGGTGTAGGTAGGTATCACCTGCACAAACATTTAATTCTCCAAATAGTGTGATACTTTTTGAATCTTACTTGTGAGGTAGCTTTATTGTGAACTGAATACCAAGTACGATTGGGACTCTTATACACTTATCAAGTAGGTAGTGCCTTTTTTTGTGAATAAATAAGTCTAAGGTCCAGCAATAATTCGATACAGACGCACAAAATCTATATGAATTTTAATCATGACCCAGAATGACGAAAATAACAAAAAAAAAACAACTAACGAAAATAAAAGCCTAACGCCAAAACAGGTACCAGCTACCTGCGTATCAAACGTAGTAAAACGATTCGTCACAGCAAGCGTGCGAGCAATATCACTACAATCAACGATCGATCGAAATCAACCTAACCTTGAGATAATGTTAAACACGCCTGCAAATCGATTATACTTACATAGAATGGAATAGGAAACAATGTCGAGATGACCACAGCTTGTCGAATCTACAATGCAGCAAGCTGGAAAGACGGTTGAGAAAAGTATCCGCTGGTTGTGTACCATCCAGCATTTTTAATGTGTTTAGTTGATAACCGCGGGCCGCGCGCGACGCTCGTGCCTACGCGCATCCCGCCGACCAACCTCGCGAGAGCTGCGCCTCTTATCACATACCAGTTTTATACGTGTTTTAACTGTGTTTCCCCAAAAAGTGGTTCCCCTGGCTAACTGTTACCAAGTGCAACAAGAACACATTCGACCCATAACGAGCGATCAACTGACACAAACCTGCGGGCCGAAGCCGGTCCATAAATCACTAGAAATAGTGCTTACAATTGACTCAAGGTATACCAAATAACCATCTATTCTCTATTGTGTACATAAATGCATTATGTATTGGAAACGAGGGACGAGTGCACTCGAATATGAATGTGACTAAGTTTATAAGTATGGATTTATGCGACTATAAAATGCACTAACAGTTACAATAACAACACTCCCAAAAGTCTCAAGAAATAATAATTTATTTGCAAGACTCGCTCAAATATGTTAGTTAGTCAAGCGTGTGCTAGGTACGCAATTAATATTTCTTTAGACATAATTTGTGTCGAGTTTAGCAACTTCGTCATGAATACAAAAAACTTGGCAGTCGGTAGGTCGCAGCGCACTAGTTACTCCACGAAACACATTAATACCTTTTATAAACGGAAATGGCCACAATGTTTTACTTAATTTTATCTAGATTATGACAAATATGGCCAAGTTAGTATTATGGTGTAAACCAAATGTCAGTTTTAATGCTATTCTTTTACGGTTCAAATTCGTACGCATTGTGTGAGAATATAATTTTCGCCAAAGAACATAAGTTGTTTTCATTAAAGGCTATTATCACAAGATCATCTTACTTTAAACGTTTAAGACTAAAAAACTGTGAGTTGAACAGAGGCACTTGCGATAACAAACGCTGACGTAAACACCTCATTTTGTACAGAAACTCCTTATGCAGAAGTTCAACGCGTACAACTCGCGTTTGAAAAGATGCAGGCGTGCTAGTTAATTAAGTCCCATTTCCTTTAATTAGTTAGAGTACAAACAATATGTCAACTCTTTAAGTTTCTGTATAATTTATGCACTATGTACGCTACACATATATTTATTTATTTAAATTCGCACTACAACAAAGCTGTTGAGCAAGTAGCGAACTGAAGAATGCAAATTTCTGAGGCGTTGTTGGATTTGTCGCGTCCCGGTTATTTAAAAAGTTGACACAAAGAGGTAATACAAAAGGACAGGTAAACTCCGCCGAAACCTCGTGAGTTCAAAGGAAACTTTTTGCTATGGGAAAAAAATAACCATAAATTCTGTTCGAGTTTAATTAGAATAATTTTGAAAAACAGGTTTCAAAAGTTTTGTCGTTTTCTCCTTCATATCTCTTTTCTAGGTTTTGATCTTCATGAGATAACATAGTTAAGGTTTGTTTACTTTGGTTACAAACTAATCAGAGTAAAAGTGCCGCTACAAATTAGGTCTAGACTCCAGCGGAGAAGTTTTTAATCAATCAATAGTTTGGCCCTTATATGTATGATGCCCAAATGTAACAAAAATTAACTATGGAACTACTTGACAGCAAATATTACTTATCGCTAATACTGACTATTAAAAAAAAAACAAAATTATTCAAATCGTGATAAACACATTAAAACCTGACATCTGCGAAAAAACTAAATTCCAATTGTCGATTCAGGACCGTTTAGTGTTAATATGTTAAATATATTTATTGATATTCATCACTTAAATTTAGCTGTCGCGAATTTCCTTTCACAGTTAAACGCTTGTTAAAATTCCTGAATAGTCGACCTTGTCTGACACACTTTACATACCTATTCATCATGAGAGGACTTTTTTCAATTTAAGATCTATCTAACTTTGGACACTACTTTTTGCCAGAATATTTGCAAAAACTCAAGGTTCCAAACGTCGCCCCACTGTAGACGGATTTTTTCCCGCAACCTCTGGAAATTACCCTTTCTTTTTGGGACATTTTTTGTTTTAGCTTTAGCATACTCACTTTGTGCGCTAGGTTTTTACGAAAACATTTTCGGAATAGGCCGAATAATCTAGATTGGTATGAACTTTTGGGTTAAATTGAAAAGCTGTCCAATATTTATTTAAGCCTTTTTTTAACTCGATGTCTCGTTTATTGGTCCTCGCCTTGCAAGGAATATTTTTTCTGAGTGGTTTTATTTAATCCTCAATTGATTTAAGTACCAATAATATGAAACTTTTAAATCACATGTAATTACATCTACTTAAATGGAATTAAAACATTATTGTCTCTTGTTAGAATACTCTAATTTCATTCGTAAATGATTAATTAGCCTACTAATTATTGTTGCTAATGGTTAAAGAGATATCTTCTTACCAAAGCGTGTATGTACTAACAAATGATGATAGAAGTGAAGACTTTTAATTAAAAAACGAATCTTTGAAATAAATGTTTAAGATTAGATAACACTTAAGTTCTTATTTATTTCTTACGCTATGCAAAAACTCACTATTGAAGTACGCAAATGCTCATAAAAAGTTCTAGCGCATAGTAATATTTAAGTAGTAGGTACTGAACTCCCCAATGACTACTTATTAGCATTTAAACACGTTTATATATCTTAATTATTGTAAGAATTTAATAAAAAGCGCTATGACAACACGAACATTTACCTAATAAACATTAATCACAGTCTCGTACTAGCTGCGAATCGATGCAGTCGTGCTGCTGACGCGTATATTTGTTTATTACAAATTAGAATTTAGCGCGGCGCAAGCCGTTGCTAGTCGTTTTTTTTTTTAATCGCTATGAGTGAACAACTCGTGGCGAATGAGCTGCTGGCGTTCCTGCAGCAGAAGCTGGTCGTGATGGACGAGGTGTCCGCTATCCAGATCTGCGCGACGAACTTCAGCGAGGATGACGTCGCTGCTGCAAAGCAGCTGCTGTACCGGTTGCTCAACAAGAGCGACCAGATGGTGTCCCGACGGCGTGACGGGACAAAGAAGAGCATTCAAGATGTCATCACGCTGCTAAAGGAGACCGATCCAGACGACGTGCCGACGTTTGTGGCCAAGGATCTGTATAAGCTTCCGCCCGTCACCTTCGACCACGTCGACGTTACGAGCCTGCTGAAAGACATCGTCTTTCTAAAGGCAAGTCTTGCGGATGTACAGAAGAAGTTAGATGCATCCCAAGTTACAGTCGCCGATTTGCGCAGCGAACTTAACGAGTTGCGTAAATCGGTGACTGTAACTGGGTCACCTGTGGGTGCATCCAACGTAAACATGCGGCGCGGAGCGTGCCTCGATGTATCGGGTGCAAGTTTCGCGTCAGCAGTTTTGTCGCCATCGCCGCTGTCACCGCCGAGTGCTGAGTCGGCACAGTGCGCGCCTCGTGCGACCCGCTGCCCCGCTCCCGTCCCTGCGGCACCTCCGCTCGCCGCCGCTCGACCGCTCGATCAGCTGCTTGTTTCTGCAGCGTCGACGAAACATCAAAATGTACGTCGAGACTACGCTAGCGTCACCGGTAGCAACATTGATGCTACGAAGAAGCCCGTGCCCGTAAAGGGACCGAATCGGGCTGACGATGAGGGGTTCGTTACGGTGCAAAGGAGGAAGCGCCGTCAGCGAGCCAACAAGAACCGCTGTGGCAAGGCTCCTGTGGAGCCAAACACAATAATCTGTGCTGCTAAGCCGAACACCCCGGTGTACATCTCCCGCCTGCACTACACCACTAAGGCGGAGGACATCGCGGAGTACGTGCGCCAGAAGCTGAGGTACGCCCCGAGAGTGCAGCTGCTGGAGTCGCGCCATAACGCCAACTTCAAGGCGTTCGTGGTGCGAGTGCCGACGTGTTTCCTGCACCTCGTGTTGGACGAGAACTTCTGGCCACAGGGCGTGGTGTTCCGTCGCTTCCGCGGACAAGTGCCACAGAACCGCACGGAGTGACATAGTGCGTAGTGAAGTGTTACTAACATAGATTTAAGTTTTTTATATACTAACAATGTTTGTATAATATAATATGTATGTTAGTCTTTAAGGTATTTATCTATGGGCCTTTGATGCCTGATAATAAAGATGATTTGATTTGATTTGATTAATTGCTGAAGCGTAACTAAACTTTTACGAAAATATTTTGTTGTGACTTGTTTGATACTAAATGAAAAATTTGAAGGTAAAATAATGAGGCAGCCATCTTTGTAATTACAATTTCCTACAAAGCTTGCTAATAGAGAACCATTAGGTCTACATTTTATAGAAAATTAAGGTCCTAATTCGAATTCAGATTTACTTTATAATAACCTGGTCATTATTTTCAGGCATGGTTGAATTTATTGGATTGTATAAGAAATAGTTAGACATGTGACCCTAATTAAATTTTCCTACAATATTAAATTCGATTGTATGGACGTTTTACGGATCCAAAATATTATTATTTAGATATTTGTATAATAGAATCAGCAGTAAGTATCTATGGTAATGCAATTTGAAAATGTTTAATATTTAAGTAGTAGGTACAATAATTCACAATTTCAATTAAGTACTTTAGGGTCAGCTCGTCTCGTTGAACTAAGAAATAACTAAAGTGAGAATCTGAAACCGTTGTTGTACAACTATTTGAGATGTCAAGCATAATTTGGATGTCTGATTGCTTTGGCAGTTTGTTTATAGACAGCAGTTTGCTCGTCAAAGTTACCAACTCCGACCGAAATTAGGACAAGAATTATGGTTTCTGAATAAATTTGTGTAATAAGGTGTTTCTATTCTTGTGTCATGAATGTTACATGTAGGTATTATTTATAATGTTTTGCTCCCCTTGCATATTTAATGTAAATATGGTATTTAATCTTAAACAAATGCTTGACAATAGTAACATAGTATCATGACACTTATGCCCCTTACCAGTCTAATGTTGTAATTAGTAAACTTGCATGTTTGGGTATTTGTTGGTCAGTAGTGCTTAGATTACCTACGTAGTAAATATAATTTTAAATGAAATGACATTAAGAAAACAGTCTCGATTTAGACAATTGCATCAAAAAGACGATGTCGGAAACAGTAGGAAGAAAAAAAAATATAAATATAGAATAAAAGAAATGAACAAACAAAATTTAATTAATAGTAGCGAAAATAAATATAATGGAAGACTTTTGAGGTCAAAGTTTATTGCTCTGTTTAAGCCTATTTACCTAAAAATAGTCAATGCTGACAACGAGCTTAATTCTGTTTTCTTAGAAGTATTGAATGGTTGAGATGATAAATAATTCGTCTTCTGAATCGAGTTTATTGAATGGGATTATCTAAAGTACCCTTTCCGCTGTGCCTGTGTCTCCTGCAAGATGATTAACAACGTTTGTATAAAGCCAGACAATAGCTCCGTGGAGTTAGTCTCCAAGTCTCAACATAGGTATAGGTATTATCATGTACCTATAGAGTATACCTACATATTTTGGCACAGGTATATTATTTCAATGGGGTATTTCTATTTTTCCAAAAGTTTTACATTTGCAAGTTCTCATGTTTGAATTAACCGAGTTAATTTAGTTCAAGTCTATTTGAATAATTACGTCGGTTAGCCATATTCATTATCACAATTATTGAAATGAACATTTTTATGTGACACAAACATTGATTTAATGGAGTTATTCCCAATTTGTCATTAGTACCGATTGGTCACCAACTATTTTTTCCATACATCAATTCCCAATTCGTCATTCGAGCAAAATAAATAATTTAATATTTAAATTTTGAGTTCCGTTTCGTCACCCGCATAAAATTTCACGCAGCAGAGTACCGTCAGAAATAAAAGTGTTAGAAGAAATTTTAAATGAAACACTTCGATGTAGGTAAAGGTTTAAATAGCTCTCATATAAATATAATAAAATGTACAATAAAACACAGGTGAAGATTTATAAACCCGAAAATGTGACTCGATACTTTTTGTAGCGGTAACAAAAGTACCAGGAGCCCATAACTAACAAAGAGATTGTATACATAAAAATATTCACAAACAAGAAAATAAATATATTTAATTAACAAAAATAATTTGAATCTAGTCAGCAGTTGTGTTGCACATACTGCAGTGCTTTTTTAATTGGACCTTGTTCGTATAAACATAACGTTTCAGTTCAATTATCTTCTTAAACTTCTTGTTCTTACTATCCATACACAATTAAGAAAATATATTTATTTTCTTTATGTATATGTGCTTAAGTTTTGGTCCCAAATTGTGCTATTACTGTTTTTCCGGTATTCATTTTTAAAAACTCGCATGCACTTCAAGGGCGCTTAACAACCAACTAATAATGCATCTGCACCACATGTTTTTTTGCTAATACCGATAATAGTAAATAGTTACTTACACAAAACAATAGAAACCGGACCATACTTTGCCCCTTCTTCTATATTTTGTCTCTTTCTAGAAAACAAAAGGCTTCTGTTTTATTACCTGATTTTATATATAAAATAAGTTAAGTATACCGGGATTTTCAAAAAATTGGTTGATATACATAAAATACAATTCATCGACATGGTGTAAATTGGTATTTTATCTACAATTAGTATATAAAATGTAAAATCCTGACACTCTTGACTGCTATACTCCTGTAAGTTATGCGGTCCTAGTACATGGTGGGCAGTTCCATGGACACTCGATGGTTGGTATATTACTCATCTGATTTATGCGATCCTGGTATCTTGGTTTTGGTCGTGCGTTATGTGACGCCGTTGAAATCGCGATTTTATTAATAGTGTCTTGCCATATTCGGAAAAAAACATAACCAACATAAATAATAATAAAAAAACATATTACAATATTGTAAAGCTTTTCTTGTTGACAGTACTTTTTACAAAATAAAGTACGGATGACCAATTGGGACTAAGCAAAATAAAATATTTTATGGAATGACAAATCGGGACACGTTTTTTATGGATGCCAAATCACTAAAATGACGAATTGGGCATAACTCATTTGAACCGTGATTTGAACAAATTGCTAGGTGTAACTAAACATCACCACTTACGTAACAACACCCTCTCCCTTTTCATTTCATTGCTCACCTCTTTATCATAAATTAAACACGTTTCTGACTGCTAAAATTACAAAATATATAAATTAAATTCAAATTCCAGGAAATTCAATCTGATTCCATTAACTTAATTGTTAATGAACTTTTAGATGAAATTTAATACTGCCTTCATAGAAAATGTTTTGGGATATTTATTCACAAGCATTTTTAATTATTTAGGAAATTCAATTCCGTTTTACGTACCTATCTATGGTGAAATTACGTAAACTCTTTAATAGGTTCACCGAGAAGTGCAGAAATGTAAACCTGATTAAAATTTTAATGATTTAATCAGCAGTGAAAGAATATTTTTAAACTGGTCACACTATTTTAAATTACTATATTTGTTTTAATCTTGGACACCTGTAAAGATAAATATAGCACAAAAAATATAACGGAAAACATTGGATATTACTAAAAGAATTGTCCTAAATCACTATCCGACGTTGAGCAAAATCAATACTTGTTTGTGGCTTTTTGTCCGATAGTAAAAAACCGAATAAATCAACTTTATTTTATTAATCTTGATAAGTATGCAAATTACGATGTCAGATTTACACGTGGAAGCTAACGTTCGCAATTAAATAGAATTATTAAACTTACAAATAAAGAGAGGTGTCTCCCTAATTGTAGAACTCAGGATTTCCGCGTAATAACAGCTTTTTCACATTGGTGGATTTTACGTTCAGTCTTTCCGCGCGACAGCGCTCGTACGTGCGATGTCACGCGGTATTTAACGTAATTTTTGCACCGTCGACAATTGTTTGCTGCCGCGAGAAAAGGCGCGATACCATAGATAGACCATAGATACGTGTTTCCATTTGGAATGATGTGAAAAGGCTTTAAGTTCTCACAAAAGATGTCTACTGATAGTTGTCAATTATTTGCTGTAGCGCGTAAAGGCGCCATACCTCACCTACGACCGTACGGTTTTCCGCTTACCAAATCCGCCAATTTCAAAAGGCAGTAAGCTCTCACAAAAGAGGTCACATGCACTTGCAACAAAATCAATATGTCTTTCACACATAATACGTATATAGTAGATTAAGTACTTACACAAAATCCGGTCCCCAACTCGAGGACTTACTTAAAACTTTTCAACGTGAAAACTTTTTAAAACGGATTTAATTTTTAATCGTAAAACGGAAATCACAAAAGTTGTGTTGTTGTTCTTCAGCCTTTTTATAAGTATTTTGGTGTTTTTTTTTTTAGATATTTTAATGAAAAAAATATGTAATTATGAATTTAAAATGATATTTTGAAATCTCCATTAATCAACCCTGATATATCATTGTATCTTTTGTAATCATTAGATTTTTAGATTTACACACTCAACTGCAACTGTCTTACTTCACTTGTTTTTGTGACTAATGCATATTTCAGCCTTGAAACTACTAAGAAAACGTAACCATGCATGAAATACCTATCAAGTAGAAGAAGTACATATGTACATCTTTAGATAACAACTAGTGTAGAGAATATAAGTACCTACTTATTTCGATATCTGATGCTGAATGCAGAAAAAAAACATTTAATGGATTATGGAAAAATATTTTAAATGTTTGCTTAATCTATGACAGAAATATGTACATATTAATAGGCGAATACGTAAGTAACTCCACCATGATTTACCAACAGGTTCCAATTTTCTAAAACAAGAATAATTCGCACACTTAAATATTGTATTTTCTTAAGTATATTTTGTCGATTGCAAATTCAACAGACCAAAATAATTGGGTTAATCCCAAATGGCCTGACATCTCGTTCTGCTCTCAGTAGGTACAATAAATGAGATGCCTTGCGGATAAGTCCTCTTTTACGAAATGTTCACGAATCAATATGTTATTTATTTATTTGATACTTTATGCACAAGTTTGTACAATGGCGGACTTAACGCCTTAGGCGTTTTCTCCCAGTCTACCTTTGGGTGGTGGAGAAATAGCAGTGGTAGGTGCATTTTTTTTAGAAACACAAAAAAAATTACAAAACAAATATATATATATAAATAATATACAAACATAGATACTTACATACATACATATTAATAGGTCACAATTTCTTTAAATAAAATCGTATGATGAATGAATGAAAATTACGTTATCATAAAAGAAAACTCTACCAGATAATTACGAATTCCGGTTTTGTTCTTTCTTATCTTTGTTATTTGATCATCTGTAAAAAAAATATTTACAATACGCGCAGTTTAAAAAACATTCTCAAATCAATTAATTACCTTAACATTATGAGGAATCCTCACGATTATTGACATATCAAAATGAATACGATCGCGATATCCAAAATTCCGAGTATTCATTTGATGATCCAATTAAGCTTTTGAACTATTTCCATCTTCATCGCACAATGGGGTATTGAAATATATACCTACATAATCCAATAATTAATTGGTTGACTCAAGCAGTGCTTTCATCCCTTGGGCAATAATCTAGGGGGTCGGATGACTTCCTCTTATCCAATTTCTTTACCACCTTCGGATTAGTCAAATATATATTGACTAGCTGTTTCCCGCAAATATACCCGATTGACGAAACTAGTAAGATTCATTAAATAATCTATACTAATATTATAAAGCTGAAGAGTTTGTTTGTTTGTTTGAACGCGCTAATCTCAGGAACTACTGGTCCGATTTGAAAATTTCTTTCAGTGTTGTTATCCCATTTATCGAGGAAGGCTATAGGCTACTTTTTATCCCGGTACGGGAAGTAATTCCCACGGGATGCGGGTGAAACCGCTGGCAGAAGCTAGTAAATAATAATAAGAAAGCTGAAAACTTTATTGTTTGAAGGCGCTACTCAGAAACCAATTGTCAGATTTCAAAAAATATTCAGCGTTGGCTACTTTTTATCCGAGTGCGCCGAATAGTTCCATCAGGACGGGGGAACCACTGGGACAGGCTATAACTGATATAATCATCATCATAATATCACGTAGGTAATCCAACCTTAATAAATGTAGTTTTGCAAACACCCGTACCAAGTTTCACGTTTACGATAATATGAGTGTTCTGTGATTTTTGAGTTTACCTTCTCATTTATACAGAACATTAGGTTGGTAGAGCAATTTACTTGGTTCATTTAGAATGGCGGTCATTTATTTTGCTTTCAAACTGACTAAGCGTGGAGAGGACTTTTCCTGACGGGAAAAAGCGCACCGAAATTAATTCCATTAAAAAAATACTTACCCATTTCATTTGTATAAACAACTCAATTATAATTATGTTTCTTTATGCAATAAGGTTTGAGATGGTTTAGAACTCCAAATAATTACTTATGTTACGAAATTAAATTCCAAAAAACATGGATAAATAATAATCATTATTACATTGAGTCATGTAACCGCGAGAAACAATTTAAATAAATAGCGCTATTTTATTTAAATAAGTTCTCAGTGTCATAACATACATCACTGATTAAAAAGCATAAGGGTCGGTTCATATCTGACGGAAAATGCGTCGAGCGTATCGTAAATGTATGATCGACGCACTAACGCATCATCGGTTAGGTGTGAATGATTGAATGTTTTACCGTATATTTGTCAGTCCTGGCGTTACGCGACCGATGATACGCGACGCATATTCCGTTAGATATGAACCGACCCTAAAGGTGTTCATACATCACACTCTCATATTTTAATACAGTTGGTCATTTACTCATTAATGAAACCTGTAATAGACATTTGACACAATAATATCTGGCCCGCCTAATGTTACTACATACGTAGGTATTATAATAATAATTTATTTAAGACTGTAATTAAGGTTTACACGCATGAAACACTAGTCTAACTTAGTAATTAACCGTAACATTAAATTATACATATGAATATTATTGTAGTTGGTAATTGTTACCTTAACTGGGCATATAGTCTGAGGTAGCCTACTAGCAGACTATGAGTAATTAAATAAATAGTTGAGTAATTTAATAAGAGATCATTTAATAACAATCGTTTCAAATAAATCGTAATAACATTTGGTACAAATAGGACATCTACTTTTGGGCTAATTGTGACGCGATTAAGCAATCGTTAAATACAATATTTACCTGAAAAATATAATATAATATAGAAATTGTCATAAAAATATTGTAATAAGAATTATCACAACAATAATAAGTAGGTCCGTTAATAAGAAGTAATAAAATCACTTAAGAACTATTCAAGGAACGCAATAAATAGTGCGGTAAGTGACAAGCGTAATAAAAAATGTTTATAAGCAACAACGTTGTATTCGTCTAACGTTTTTATGCCTGTTGTCACTTGATATAACTGCTTAGTATCGGCCAAAACACTTAAGATTTATTTATTAAAGTCCGAATTCGGTAATTGGAAAGACGGTATTCATTAAATTGGACCTAGAAAATCGAATACTAAACATAAAAAAATGGCTTCAAGATAAAAAAACGTTTTTATAGTTATTTCTTAATGAGCCACATACTTATGTGATAATATTAATTTCTTACCTATTCCACGATATTTTTTTCCACGACATTTAAGTTTTGTTTTACTAAAATCCAATTAATCAGAACGAAAACAATTCAGCCTGCAGCATCAAATTTTTACAATGTTCTATCGAGAGAAAACAATAGTTATTTGTTATACAAGAGTGCAAAGTTGTTTTTTAACCGCGGGCTCAATTTTGATGACCGAGCAAGCGAAGGATTCTAAAATTAAAACACGAGCGTAGCGAGTGTTTCAATAATTAGAATCATGAGCGATAGCGAGGGAATCAAAAGAGCACAAGGTGAAAAATCGTTGCACTCGAGTGCAACACGTGCTTTTCATTCCACCTCATCGAGGAAATTTCTAAACTCAAAAAAGAAAATGGCACGCACGTCACACATGGCAAATTAAGAAGATGTACACCCATTAAAATTTTATGCAAAAACTCAGTTTAAAAATGTAATGAGGTTTAAAATCGACCTCAAAACAATAAAAAAAAAAAATTCATCCCACTTCATCGAGGAAATTACTAAATGCAAAAAAACTAGGGTAAAGGCGGGATAGATGCCCCACTTTTTGAAATATGCTTCTAATTTAATAAATATTGGTGCTACATTAATAACACCTATGAATGTAACTAGTTTAATCCTTTATGTTTATTTGTGATTTGTCTTTTTGGACCTATATACTACACGTTTTGCAGATTTTAGCTTTTTGTAGAACTCAATTTTTGGGGATAGATGCCTACCCCTATGGATAGATGCCCCACCTTGAAAATACTAGCGAGGATAGATGCCTACGGTGCGGGATAGATGCCCTACTCTTATTCATACTGTATAATTACATTATATTAATTATATTTATATATTCTTTTACTTTAATTTATTTGAAATGAAAAGTATTTTGCAGTTTTTTAAATATTTTTATATTTATTATCAGATTAATTAAAATTAACACAATAAAATTCTAAAAGCATTTGTCCAACAAAAATAATGTATTTTAAATTTTAAACCCTTAAAAATCATTCTTTCTTAAAAACTAATGACAGTGCTTTAAGTTTTCCACATCTCGAGCAAAAAATTCTGAAAAGTGTACAGGTTTCATGTAACCAGTACTGACAAATTACACATTGAATCCAGTCGGATTTAGACTTTATTTGTTCATAGTTTTTAAAGCATTCTATGCAGTTATTTTTATTTGTATCTTTAGGCTCATCCCGTCCATCTCTTTTAGTCTTCTTTACCGGCAAACCTTTAGTTTTCTTTCCCTTAACTTTTTTCTTAGGTGAATTCTCTTCATCTTCACTGTTTAAACTGTAAATCATTCGTAATCAATAAAAAGGGTAAATACCTATAGGTACATATACATAAACACATGAAAAATATAAAAAACACAAAAATATATTAAAAATATATATTCAAAGCACTTATAATACATTCAGGGTATACGTGGTGTATGGAGGGATAGATGCCCCTAGGGGCACCTATACCGTAAAAAATCAGGGCATCTATCCCTTTTGACAGGGTTAGTTGCAATAGTATTTTTTTTAATAAATAAATACAATAGAGCAACTATTTACATCAAAATGTATACTTCATGAAACAATATACATACGTAATAAAAAATTTGACGGAATTAATATCTTCTTATAAAGTTATACAACAGCAAATATTCACCTTTAAAAATTTTACGCTTGCTTTAAGTTCGCCGAGGAGATGAATTCACACACGAGCGAAACGCGACCTCACCCCTCGACGGAGCGTGGCTAACTTAGGTGCGGGGTGCTTGCGGCTTCTAAATTTTTTCTTCTAAAGTTAAATGGTTGTTTCTTAATCGCGAGCATGGGAAGTTAGGTTTTTTAAAAATGGGGCATCTATCCCACTGCGGCATCTATCCCGCCTTTACCCTAAATGGCGCGCACATATGAGTATCAAATTAAAAAGAAGTACCTATTAAAGTTCATTTAATTGAAAAATCAGTTTAAAAATGAAACGAGGTTAAAAATCTGTGTAAAAACAATAATAAAAATTACTTAATTAATTGAATAATTATTTTAAGCAGTATTTTATTTGATGAAAAAATTATGGAATTGTAACTATATTAAACTAGCGACCCGCTCCGGCTTCGCACGGAATAACAGTATTTCCACACTATTTAATATATGTTATTGTATATATAAACCATCCTCTTTAATCACTCTATGTAAGTATTAAAAAAACCGCATGAAAATCGGTTGCGGAGTTTTGAAGATTTAAGCGTACAAAGGGACATAGGGACAGAAAAAGCGACTTTGCTGTATAATATGTAGTGATGCGGTTTACTATCGTTATTCTACAAACATTGTCCTTCGAGGTCCACGTAAAGTTTGGAACACGTACCGGCCCGTGACCTCGGGACATGAGCTTTGACCTAAAACTTCAAAATTCGTGCTCCTAGCTTGTAATAAACAACACGCTCGTAATATGACAAACATAAGTAAGTATGAAACATATCTAAAATACTCTATGCTCAGACTCTATGTATCATAAGACAAACCTATTTTTTTAACAGGCTGCAATCGTGCGATGCTTTCAGGCAGACAGAACGGTAAACAATTAAATTGCTTTTAAAAGTTGTACAAAGGTCACTTGAATAACAGTGGTAAAAGGTATCTTTATTTAAATCTGAATTCAAGTAATCCACCGAGGAATGATAAAAGATTTATAACACTCAGAACAATTGAAACAGCGCAAGTCGCGTCTACGCCGCATCGCCGGGTAGACCCCTGGGCTATTCCTCGCCTTTAGACGAATTCTGCGTAATTTAATTATTTCCTGCGTAACGTTCAAGTTCTATATTTGACTAAACTTATAAATAATTGTAACCCCACACGACATTTATAAAGTTGAAAGTATCTTTCGTAAACTTTAAATCGGGATGCGACATCTAAATCGGAACCAGTTTATCATTAAGTAAACGTTTTCGTAATTAGACAGTAAAGTAAAATGTAATATTTGTGTCATCGTTACGTACCTACTGTTCCGTTTACACAGAGTTATCGCGCGCACAGATACAACGCATCAGCTTCCGTTAACGATCACCGACTCCTGCGCACCATGTAAACAATTATCACTATAAACGAAGAACAAAGAACACAAAGATTTTGATTGTCGATAGTTTGGTCGTAAACTTCTTACGCTAATAAAGGAACTACCTAACTAAAACACTATTAACACATCATTTGAGGCCAAGCTAAAAACTATACAGTAGGATATATGACGCTATTCAAACGATAAATAAACATAGTTGTTGCATTAGACGCATTAGGATATGTAATTGAGCATAATGTAATGCAATAAAGTCAGAAAATCTTTTTGACAAAATGCATTGATATGTAAAAATATTCCACGACTCTCTGTAGGTAATGGAGGATACAGATTAAGATATGTTTCTCAAATATAAAGAGATAAAGTCAAAAGAATATTTCCTTACGACACGCTACAGAGTAACTTTGGTCAGACACAACTGTCGCGACAAGAAAAGTTGTAAGACACCCGTTCAGAACTTAAAATACGTAGTTATTGACTTTCGCAGTTTCTAAACGAAATAAAGCAACGTATTGACACAAAAAATAAGATATTTGCCCTGTTGGTAATCTAAAGGCAAATGCAGACATAAAGAAATCATAAAAATGGACGAAAGAATCTGTCAAAGCTGATATTGTGTATTTTTCATAGACGTAGTATGTATTTTTAGACACCAATTTATTTTCCAAGACATCTTAATATCTTCAAAAGTATTTTAGCTTGGTATACAAGCTAAAATATACATAATTAAAAACGCAATTTATGGGCCTAGATCAAATTCTAATTGCTTATTCTAAGTACAAAATAATTCATTACTTATAGGCTTTGGCTAAGCCCGCAGCTATTCCACAATAGGTGTCTAGAGGTAGTTCTAAATATAAACATTAAACATAGTTACAATGTAATAGCAATAACATTTAATTGTACACGAACGTTTTTACTTGAAAGGTCAACAGAAACAAGGAAAAACTTATTTGCTCCCGTCAAAGAAGTAATGAGGAACCGAATATTTGATACCATTAGGTATATACATAATTCATATTATAATAAGTAAAATATATACAACTGGAAATATTCCTAGTCCTAGTTATGAAAAGTACAACCAAAAAAAGTACATTTTACCACGAATATTTCCCATGACTAGTGCAAAAACGTGATATCTTATGTTTTCTCGCGGGGCATCCCATACATCGAAGGCCTTACTCCGAATCTGCAAACGAATGCGGAAAACAAAAACGATTTATTTATATGGCAAAGTCACCTAACCTTTGTTACCAAGCGAGCTGCTTGAGCAAAAAGTAACATCTCACTTCTGAATCCATTGACAAAAAACAAGGGTTCAGCAAGTTAAGTTAAAACGAGTGAGGTATCGTCATTTTGTTAGTGATGGCAGATAGGAACCGCGTACCTCATGTGGGTTGGGTTACTTGCGAACGGACACTCGTTGTGGATACAATTCACACTTCGTTATAGGTAAAATCAAAATCTGCGTGTCGAAAGTCGTGTCAGTCTTCACATGATACACCTCTTAATTTTCTATAACTCTAGTTTATCCCATAGGTGATTCGGTATACAAATCTCCTATCCGTAAATTGCAAGCGATGTTCATTCATATATTATTACTTCAAATATGCATGAATGTGTATATCTGTTACATGCAATTTCCGTACTACATATTGTAGAAGCTAATCACTGATCACTACGACATTAATAATTGAGTCATTACGGAACTTGTCAATACACTATAATGAACTCAAATGTATTCGTTTATGTTATCGTGTAACTAGACTTGTTGCAGACTTAGTTATTGGTGTCTAAGCTTACCATTCCCAGAAATAGATATGTAAATCAAGTTATGGTTTGTGTGAGTATCTAATTTAGTAATTGTGAAGTTCGTGAATTGGCCCGATTCTCGGAATGTTGACTGGATTATGATAATTTGAGGTAAAACAGCGTTCAGCATTAAACTTAATTGTCAGTTTATTAAATTAGGTAAATATTATTTGGAAATGCACATTTTAAGTATTTATTCATTACATTTTGGGTATTACATGATCAGAACATAATAAGAATTTGTTTCACCAAAATCTGCCTGAAAAGGCGTATGAATATTATATTAAAAATTTCACAATAATATGCAGTAGAATCATAATGAAAATAAAAAAGAAAAATCTACTTAAAATAATATCACAGATTTAAATTACTATTAGGTATTTGTTTTTAATATTAGACAGTCATCGACGGTGACTAATGTCGTGGTGGCCTAGTGGGTAAAAGACCAACCTCTCAAGTATGAGGGCGCGGGTTCGATCCCAGGTCAGGCAAGTACCAATGCAAGTTTTCTAAGTTTGTATGTACTTTCTATGTATATCTTAGACACCATTGACTGTGTTTCGGATGGCACGTTAAACTGTAGGTCCCGGCTGTCATTGAACATCCTTGGCAGTCGTTACGGGTAGTCAGAAGCCAGCAAGTCTGACGCCAGTCTAACCAAGGGGTATCGGGTTGCCCGGGTAACTGGGTTGAGGAGGTCAGATAGGCAGTCGCTTCTTGTAAAGCATTGGTACTCAGCTGAATCCGGTTAGACTGGAAGCCGACCCCAACATAGTTGGGAAAAGGCTCGGAGGATGATGAGTCATCGACGGTGAAATCAAAATGAATATGAATTCAATTAATGGATTTAGAATGAGTTATAAATTCCTTATAAAATGTGCATAAATTGAATCTTTAATAGACAGTTTTATAGCTTCATTCCACATGGCCTGTTTTTCTACAGACAGATGTAAAATGTTAGGTAATTTCGTGCAGTTGTAAAATAAAAAATAAAAAAATAGATTTCCACAACACAAACGCGTAGTTTGTTAGAAAGTATCGTAACAGAATACTTTCAGTACTAAATAAATTACTGAAAGTACTATTAAAACAGAATTACGGTCGTAATGTACTTAATTTTATTACAGAATTTCAATTCGCGAGCGTCAAAAGTTTACCGCCATTGTTCATCTTTGTTTAGTGATGTTTGATAGCTACGGATTTTAGTTTATACAGATTTATAATACTTTATTAAAATTTAATAAGTATTTTCGATAGTGGAAAAACGATTTAAGACTGCTTGAACTTGACGTATCAGTGGATAGGTTCCTACCTAACTACATACTTCTCGTATCGTATAGTGAAATTTGACTGTATGTCGTTACCTAGAGAATAATTTGATGTTCTAACAAAATTATACAATAATTTACCTACTAAAGAAAAAAAATGCACTTCCAAAGTAAGAACTTATAAATAAATGCATGTAGCTTCTAGGTATAAAGACAATGTTATTGTTTACTTAGAAAAATACATGTAATCACTTGATAGTCCATTACATAGACACAGGTCATCAATTACGAGGGTACACAACACAACCTACATTATTAAAACAATCATTTTCTGTTGTTATGTAAATGTTTGTGAATGTCAAGACGATGTCTATGTAGATACGTATTAGTCTATGTATCTGTATATCAAGAAATAATCATAAGTCATTATGGAAATGTTGTTAGCGTCCACGAGCACGGATTATTATGTATAATGATGTCAATCGCGTCATAAATCAAAAGGATGGAACTATACGTCCACGAGTAAACTCTATATAATCGTAGATAGGTAAATAATATGTAGATTGTAGGTACCTTTTTATCTTGAAGAGGAAAATGGTGACTGACAAAAATGTATATAAAACTTAACATTTCCGTAACATGCAAAGGGTATTTATACATAGTAACTACAACGTTATTACAGAAAACCAATTTATTTGTACTTAAAACTATGAGAGACCTTTCCTACGCTGTCACTTAGGAGCTAGGTACTGTTAGGTACCTGACGGCAACATTGTCACGTTGAATGGCATTACATACAATCTTCATATTAAGTATTCGACCCTCTCACTATGATCGATGGGCATTTATCCGTAAGCCAGCGCAGATTTATGGAGGTCACATGTCTGTAAATTTATGGTTCCAGAACACGACGGTTTTCTCACGCTTTATTCTTCTTCACAGTTTTAGGTCCTCGACATACTTGATACCTTCCCGCCAATTTATGTAAATTTAACGAAAATCTATACTAATATTATAAAGCTAAAGAGTTTGTTTGTTTGTTTTTTTGTGTTAGATAGCCCATTTATCGAGGAAGGCTATAGGCTACTTTTTATCCGGGTCCGTGCCGAGGTTCCCACGGGATGCGGGTGAAACCGCTGGCAGAAGCTAGTAAACACATAAAATCTCATCATCTGCCTAAGTTTTTCAACCCAGTTACCTGCGGAAAGAACATAACAGATATATTAAATCCTAATCAATAAAATAAATGCTTAAGTAACCCTGTCTGTCCGGCTTTCACGCAAAAACTAACAGAGCTGATCAAATGAGCCTGAAAAAGAACACTTTTTTTAAATTCGGGACGCCGGTGGAACCGCCAAAAATATCTAAACTTTATGTATGTACGTACAATGTACATGCAAATCCTAACTTCCTGAATCTCAATTGGCTTTTAAGGAAACACATTCATACCTTCCTAAGTAAATACAGTAGATATTAAATTGCTATCTACCAACGGTATCAAACCGTTCCCAGAAATGCCTGAGGCTTCGCAAATCGCACGAACTCTATATTATATGGAGTTTCAGTATACAAGCACGAAGGTACATTTTTCTATTTTGCAGTCGAGATAACTATATTCAATTGCAAATTATATTACATTTCAAAGGTACCCAAACTTTTCTTTTCTGTTTTCTCGATCCTTACCTACTACGTGTTTTGAACTGTTTCGTGCTTTGAAACTTTACTGCCAAAATATTGTTTTCGTAATCCAATACACATAATGTACTTGTTAGAATTGTTTTTTGCTTTTGTCATATAAATATTGAACCGTCGCTATAATTGGAAGGTCTTGGTACTTTATGATTCTTCACTTTTATGGATTCTTCGTATCGTATTTTGTGCTTTCATTACCAGTGGTCGGAATAGGTAGAGCTATTTGGGGTGAATGACCGCAAACATTGATATTAACATGGACATGCCTCTGAAATCCCGGGATTTTGAAATTGTCGATTGATTTAAGTGAGTTAATATGGGTAAGTGGGCAGTTATGAGCAGGTAGTAGGTGAGCACCCAAACAGTATATACTTACTTATAAACACACACAGGGATCCTGGAACGTTGTTAGAGGTAGCTTCGTGAAATATGAATTAATTAAGTAAAACTGTTAGAAACGATACTAAATATACTTTACTGCACAAGGAAATATTAAATGCCTACACAATACAGAATAGAAAAAGATAATATCGCTGCCACCGGCTGGAGGTACGCGACGGCTGAGGGGGAGCGCGAGGGGAGTGCTAGCGCCGGGTTTACGCGGGCAGCGGGAGGGGCGCGGGATCGGCGGGCACGAGCGCTCGCCTGCGCCGCTGCGAGCGAGACGGCGCTTCTCATTTTACCACGGCGGTGACGCCGCATTTTGTTATTTCGTATTTATTGTAATTAATGTAATACACAATTGTCAAATCAGTCTACGAGTTTTCCTGACCAGCTCCTGCTACACTAAGTTATCGATACATCAAGAACAAACCAATTTATCTCTCTTTTATTATTTATTATATGTTTATGCTCCATGTTGCCAACCCGTCGTAAGCGCTGTTTTCGTCGCTTATTTTTTGTCTCTTTCTATCTTAAAACGTCTAAAGTATTAGCTGTCTCACTTATACAAATACAGGTACAGCGGGCTTCACTCACTCTTTTGTTTCGGCTTGTAGAGTGCGCACGTGTGATTTATTGTGTTCCTTATTTTATTTGACGTTGGCTTGTTAACTGGTTTCTGGAATCTTACTAACACGAATACTTTGGCTTGGATTTACGAATTTTGATTTGTTTTTTGCGGACTGGATACATTTGAAACTGTTTATTTGATTTACCTACCACATTTGGGTAAGTGTTTTTTATTTTTATAATATCTACAAAGGACATTTAGTGAAAAAGTAAAGTAATTGTCCTCTGCTAAATACATATTTTTTCAGGCTTCCGAAGTTCCAAAGGAAGCTTTATAGTTTTGCCTTGTCCGTCTGTTTGTCACAGCCAATTTTGATATACAAAAGTTTGAAGTGGAATTTTTCGTTAGTGACCTGAGTAGCAGGGAACTTGTTTACGTAAATTGTGCTCTTCCGCTACCCTACACCTTGTAGGTGATCCGACACGCACCTGACCGCTTTTTTCTAATATAATCTTGTGTTAAAAGCTAAGTCAATTACAATCCATTTAAATATAATGTTCTAATTAAGCACTGACAAAAGAAAGTACTTAGTTGTTTTTTTTTTAATTTCGATAATTCCCGGAATTTTTGGAAATATTTGGCATATCTATGTTATGTCCGCATGTAGCAAATAACAAAAATACTTCTACTTATTCCTATAAAAACTACTAGAACAATGTTTTTTTAATTCCAAGAATTCCCGGGATTCCGGGAAATATTTGGCATATCCATGTTATGTCCTCATGTCGCAAGTAGCCAAAATAGCTCTACCTATTCCGACCACTGTTCATTACATTTTGAAACTGTAAATATTGGAGATTCAGGAGTTTGAAATCCAACATGTCTTACTCGTTCAGAACCATTTATTTGAATGCTTTTTACATCATATACAAAACAATTCTAATCTAAGTATTTGGTCTAGAAAAGTCTGTTGACAAAACAGAAGCTGAATTTTTTTTCCTGAACAGTATACTCAGGTGTGGTATCCGCATTATATGCAAACATACCGGTTCCGATGATGTTAAATGCAAGCTATTTGATTCAATTAATTAATGATGTTCAAGTTAAACGTACACCTGTATACCTACTAAGGATTTGGTGCTGAGACCCTAATGAAACATTAAAAACATATTACCAGCATTATTTAATTACTGATCGTTAATAATCATCAGGGAAACTTCTAAAAATATTAACGCAATGGCGCAAGATGTCGTAGTTTTTGACCAGTCTATGAAGAATAGTAGTGTATTGACGATCGCGACAGTAAATGTTGGAATTAAAGTGACCCTGTGAACTATCCATATGATGAATCAAACTAAGTACCATGAATACGACGAGTCGAGTGATAGTGACGATGAACTTCGGATTATTCGGGAATACAGGAATAGAATAACCAAGAAACAAAATCAGGTACAAATATTAAAATAATTACATTATGTCTCGGACGCAGTTGCCTAGTGGAGGTATTTATGTAGACAGTGGTCTGTAAGAGAATGTCTCCATTAGCCATCCTTAGAGAGCTTGTGACCAGTGCCCCTTAACCCATCTAAGCGATCAATTGATTAACAGACCAATTATGTAGTTACCAGGTCCTTGAAAATGTAACTAACATTCCCACAGGATTATCGAGCAAAAGTTCAGTGGTAGAGGAAAAAAATAATTTCTTTGTGAAATGTTTAAGGAAAAGAGGATTATTAAATAAATACATTTTTAAACCCGCTCTTTTCAGTAACCCTGTCGACTAAAGAAACAACAAAATTAATCAAATTATCCTACGTTCATAAATAACGTTGTTCTTAATTTAATAGAATGGGCAGCGTTTGTAATAAGAGTACATTAGGGCAGTAGGTTTTTATGTAATTATCTCTAAGATGTTTTACAATGCAACGAAAAACTAAATACAAACTTTTCACTCAAGCTGATTATATAAGTCTTTATTGTCTCAGGTTACTAAACGTTATCCAATCGAATAAAAAGAACCGGATTTCATTGGAATCGGTTCAGCGGTTAGCCCATGAAAGCATGACGGACAGCTAGACATTTAAATATAGTGATAGTCGCTCACTGACGATTGAACACGTGACTTTCTTTATTAATAATTTTAGCTTTGTGTTCCATATCAAAAAAAATAAGTAAGTAACTAGATCCGAGTTTATCGTCCCACTGTCCTCTCACACGGAGAAGGATTGAGCATTAATCACCACGCTTACTCAATGCGGGTGATAAGATCCGAGTATGTACACCAAATCGTACTAATCATACTTATTCTCAAAATGAATTCACGTTCCACATTGATATAACATAACTCATTGTAAGAAAAAACATAATTTGTCTACCTAACGGTATTGAATATTAATCGATTAATTAAAATGATTCATCGCGAATATCACCTACCATAATTAATTGGACCCGAATAATAAATCACTGGCTATTGTAAACTAACGAAGAATCATGATTACACGATTAACATCACAATATAGGCACCTAATCATACATATATTACAGATAATCTTAACCTGTTATAATCTATGGCCTACATCCTACATATGAGAGTGTCTGGTAAGCTAAGATTACCATGAAATACTGAGAAAATCGGTCATAATTCTGTGCCGGTCCAACGCACGTACATATGAGACGTGAGCATGCATGCAACGTACTACCAACAAGGAAGATACAAGCAATTTACAAACATGCATATTCAGATTGATGTTAAACCTACCAGATTCTAGGCACATGTTACATGTTAGGCATATGCTCAGCCTATTTCTTGCAGCCAGTTATTAAGATACCTGTTCTATTTTCAGACTCAATTTTAAACATCACTGGATTTAAGCACGTTGATTTAAGGAACGTAGCGTATTATAGTAGGTAGATACTCCGTTAAATTAATATTTTAAAAAATATAGGTACTTCCTTAAACCGAATGTAGGTATTAATAACATGTAGAATTTTGTGTTTAGGAAGTATACATGAACAGCCTTACTTATAAACGTGAATTAAATAATAAGTAGTACTTAAGGGCTGTTTAAGAATATTCTTACTCACAAACTTTGCTTAAGCATGTCTTAACTAACATTTAATCACTACTTAAGACTTTAAGTAAGTAGTGATTAGTTAAAATGTTGCTTAGAAGGTGATTAGAGATTTTTATAAGTAAGGGGGGAATAGTTTTAATACAATAAATGCAACCAATAGATATATCTATCACTGTTCGGAAAACTACCCGCAGCCGTCAATCACTATTTGGAAATGGTAAAACTTTCGAATTGGAAAAAAGAATCTGAAACTGTCAGAGCCGAACTTTGCACTCAGTTTTTTTTTCTATTTAGTAGAAGGTCTGATCCTGATCCCTTATCTATACTGAACATGCACGTTTGTGGGTTTCACCCAGTTAAAAACTCTTTCTCTTATTAAATTATTATTATATAAATTACATGACCAATAAGTCTACCTAAACTGACTCATAAGCTAATCGCTACCGAAACCAGAATTTACGACTTCAATATTTTAAACCAAACATATATTTCAGACTGAAAAATCATTCTAACAATTCCATACTTGTGATGAATAAAATAATGTTGGTTACAAGTTTAGGACTCAATCAATAAGTATTAGCTGCCTCTTTTAATTATGGATGAACATTTGTTTGACGGTATTGTTTACAACGAAGTATTTACACATTTGGCATACACAGGAAAAAACAATGTGACCCCTTAAATTCCCCACGTGATTTGTATCTGACGTGAGGTGACTCCGTACCCAAGAAGCTGAGGTAAAATACTCGCAAAAAATATGACAGCAAGACCTGGGAGGGAAAATGGTGACCTCCCGACAAATTATGACAGCCATCAATTCCCGCAAGCGACAATGGCTGGTGAGCGAAATAAGTAAAATATTTCCTTAAATTCTATCGGAATATGAAGTTATAAAGTACCTAATAGCATTATTAATTATAAAGGTTCCATAATTGGTGTGAATTTAATGCGCAGACACATACAGGTAAAACACGACCAATGTTATGGAAATATTGTTGAAGTTTAAAAAAAAAAGTGATTTGGTATGAAATTATAAGATAATAGACTTGGCCATTTCACCTAAACAAAAAACAACCATTATAAAATAATGTTATACTTTCAAATTGTTTAGCAATTTTCTTTAGAAGATGATTAGATAAGATGTATGATAGACATATAGGCGTTCGTAATATTACCATTTGTAACATAGTTTACAACCCCTGTTTTGTTATGTAGATAGCGGCATTATTAGTTCTTATTGTTCCGCTCTGAGCATGTGATTTATGCAAGACCTACAAAAGAATACGTGACGGCTCTATTACTTTAGCACGTCGTCCTCTCAATCCTATTGACAATAGTTTACTTTATTCCTTTCTGTTTACTCTTTGTGGTTTTCTTCTCACGAACAGGAAATGAATTCGTAGTGCCTTTGAAAACAGCCTAACGTCTCACGAAAGAATTTGTATTTACTTTTTTGTTTCTTTTTTTGTTTTGTGTCAATAAGAAACTACTTTGAATATGTATGTACTTTGACCGAAGACAAGAAGCCGTCAATTAATATTTTAATGTTCTTAAGTATAATGTTGGACTCTTAGAGGATTTATACGGCGCATTTAGTGCGATAGGTTTAGAAACAATGTATATGTAGATTTCATCTCAGGTTCACAACATCTGGTCTATACCGCAGTGCACCATTCTCGGCCAGTCATACAATATCCACGACTATGTAAGTAGCTACATCTTTTGAATGCCATCATGACATCCATAGCTCATGTCACTTTTCAACAGTGTAGCACATAACAAAAGGAACGTAGGTAGGCAATGCGTCAAACCTTATTTGTTCACATTATTTTCCTGATAGAAGTGCCGATGCGAGTCGTAAACAGATAAAAGTATCTCTCCTTCATTAGTTAGTCGAGTGGTTCTCTTATCAGAAACACATAAATACCTGACTGGCATTATAACGGGGCAAAGCCCTTGGCCCATTAACTGTTCTACACCTCCGCATTCCGAAAGCGTTTTGTTATGCCTACTAAATGAAATGCCATCGAGGAAATCCGAATTCCGAATCAGAAAACGATTATTTGCTCAATAAAACTCGATTAATAACTATGAATGTATCAAGATCATCGCGTGTTAGCTAATTATGACTGTTACAATTAAACAGGTGTTTTTAATTACGATGGTGTGGTACTAATTACGAAGAGACAACAAAACCACGACCTTCTGGGCGTAGGTACCTACCGCTAAATTACATTTTATTTATAGACTGAACTTCATAGGTACCTTTAAGATAAAATTCGAGTTACTTAATGAAGTACATAATTAATTATCGGCGATAGCTCAAGTAAATTGAGGCTTCTAACATCGATCCATTTATAACGTTGGGTTCAAATCGTGCACTGCAATTGGACACAAATAGCTTGATAGAACATGAACAGTAGGTAATAACGCATTTCCTCCAATTGACTACAAATTGCTCGGACCATTATTTGACAAATACATAGCCGTACATTTCCTTTATACCCAGATAAAACATGTATTAGACGTAAGGCAAAGAAATTATATTGCCGAACTCAATTCAACTTGTTTCGATTTCAAAGTTTGGTCTGACAAATTAACTCCGATGGCCTGTGTGGGTCTCTAAACCGGTGCAGCGAGTGGACACAGAGTAAAAAAAATTAGAAGGCTCACATTAATAAGTCTAACGAGATAAGATATGAGCATTTAAGTGTTTGCGGTAGTGTCAAAAAGAAAGGTGCTTGAGTAATCGTAACTTTTTACTTAGCGTTTCCATGTCAATGTAAACATTTGCGATTATACATAATCAATGTTAACTCGGATATCCGAATCTCGGATATCGGATAGACTTTTAACCTAACTGAAGGCTACAGAATGCACGGTTCATTTGTGTTAACTAAGGACTGGATTGTGGCTAAATCCAACGTAATGCTTACTGAATCACAAATATGTATATACGAAACTAAACTGCATTTGTACATTTGAAGTCAGTGTGTATTATCAAAATTTACAAGATGAATTCAAACCAATCAAAAAATAACCCTCATCCGAGAAGAAACTGGACCTTCTGTATCCATCGACTCTATGTCAGCAGTTATATCGTGCTCACCGGGTGCTCTCTCGATTACCTGTCCGTGCTCTTAGGTACCTTTCCAGAGTCATGTCAGCT
This sequence comes from Helicoverpa assulta, assembly GCA_963856015.1. Lineage (NCBI taxonomy): Eukaryota > Metazoa > Arthropoda > Insecta > Lepidoptera > Noctuidae > Helicoverpa > Helicoverpa assulta. Next base: position 7,874,026 of record CAWLCW010000008.1, read on the forward strand.
CCTCGCTGTATTGAATTTCTTTCCAGAGCAGTCGCCAGTTCGCAAGTCGCTTCAGACTTTGTACATGCAGGTATAAAATCCCGTAGTTCCTAAGTACGTGTAATCGCTAGTTGAGACGTTCATTTCTGAAGTTTAATTAACTTGTACAAGTAACGTTAAGTTGGCGTGTGGCGAATGATTTATAGTAGGGAATAAATTTTGTATAATTTACTAGCACTACCTAGTGCTTATGGCGTTTTATTAATAACTAAAGTTAATATTCAGCAATAAACGGCGACTAAAAATGGGTATGCATTGGCAGCCATATAAATGCGGGCAACATAATAAAAAGGTAAGAAAATAAATTTTGATACAACCATAATTTACCCATGTGAAATGTTCTGTTTTTCCTGTCCCACCAGAAGAAGCCTTCAAAACAAAGGTTGTATAACCATATCGCTATCACAATTATAGGAACTGCTTTCGGAAACTTCCAAATAGGTATAATACACGTGTAATGTATTAAATTATTACTAGAGAAATTATTGGCTGTTTAATATCTTCATTATAATAATATGATGAATATCGGATACTCGACAAAATATAGTGGATCGTCCGTGACAAACGAGCTATATCGAGCTTCCGTAAGCACGCTTTTCTAACCCTATGAATAGATCAATATTGTTGAATAATTTATCGTCACTGAATAAAATCATATAGAACCCTGAACCAGTTTGATAAGTTATTATAAATAGTTTGACTTTACAAACAGTTACAGATATACCACAACATTTATTATTTATTTATACAAAACCATATTTCCACTCCGTGCATTACAGTGAAAGTGCCTACCTATTAAGGATTCTGCCAATGAAAATCTAGTCTTATTCTAGCTTTCTTTAAGTTAAACAACTTGTAAAATCACTGTCGGTCAATTCATTTCAAACATTACCCATTAAGTAGAATAAAAAACTGCCAAAGTTTACCCCATTGTTGGAATTAAATAGGCCGACATTTGAATTTTATTGCAGAGGAACACCGCAATTAAAACTCGGTCCAAGGTTTTGAGTCATAATGATTATTCTAGACTTAAGTGACTTCCTCTGTTTTAGGGCTTTATGACTAAAACTTTTTTATTTTAAAGTTATAAACTGTCCAGTACCAGTACACATCATAATAACTTCATCAATTATCTTGTATATGATGCTATTTCACGAGCAATTAACTTTAACATGATATTCACAACATGTTAAAGTATGCTATCAGCTGGCTATCGTAACAACGCAAATGATAAGTGGCCATTAGTACAAACAGGACGCTGGAAAGTTTCGACACTGCGCCCAAATCCACCTGTATGGAGAGATTAACTTATATCTGCTGGATTAACTGTATACGCATTCTGTAAGTGTACCGATAGGTTAAAATAAAATTCTGTATTCCACCGTAAAAATACACAAATATTTCTTTCAATTTTACACTCTGTTTATAAGATCTTGAACTATGAAGGATTGTAAAAAAGGATCCGCACAGTTACATATTTCAGTAATTTAATCAATATAACATCAGTATGGTAAACTTTTACGAGTACCCTTACAACAACGATCCATTAGAAATGGGGCGTACATTACCAAACACATAATTTACCCAGTTATCCACCATAGGTTCTCGTAATATACATTAGGTACAGCTTCGCAATCTCATGCCATTTGCATAATTTTACACCGAGGCGTATTATTTGTTAAAAGTAATTAGATGAATAAGTAATTTACCAAGCGGAAATATTAAACAGTAGTGAAATTTTCCCAAAACGGCCTTATCTCTGGTGTGCATTGAACCCTTAAAAACCAATAACATAAAGCAAACAACAGGTTAAAAGGAGTACAGAAACCACGTTACTCAATGTTTTATTGTTTACCCAATACCCTATCGTACCTTAAATAAGTAGATTTAACTGGAAGTTTGTGGGACTATTTTCCAGCGTTAGAGTAAACGCAGGGTAATCCTAATTTTAAAATGATAGAAGCCAAAGTCATTCTCGGCTAAACCGCTGAAATGTTTACGAATTTTGTTAGGAGGTCAATCAAAGGGAGGGATTCTTATATCCTGATGGTGTATGGAGTACCTACTTCTCTTAGGTTTTAGTTAACAGCACATTGTGAACAAATATCTAAAAGTTAGCTTTTCAAAAACAATGAGATAGGTAATTCGCCTACAAATACAGTTACTCCTTTTTGCACAAGACGGCATCGAACTAGAAATGTGAGATCATTCGTACATAACTCAGTTCCTCGTGGATACGCTACTTAATATTTCATAGATGGCAAACAAACAAACAAGTCAAGGTCTGAACTTTCAACAGATTTCTGATGTTATTTCGCGGATAAAAACTTATCGGTAAGTCTAACTGCCTTGTTTGCGCTCAACTTTTTCCCATAATTTCACTTAAGGAACACTACCAATAAAGGCTATTGCTAGAATATTCTAGAAATTCGAACCTAAGTACCATTTCTTTCTGAATATATGCCAGTGTTTCCTCGAGATATCTAATTTGGTATTCCGTAGCGATCAGATATATCAGCATAGCATTGAGGTGTGGTATTAGCATGGCCGACGCGGTTGCAGTCATGGTCGGCGCGGTGTACTTGGATACTCCATCATGTCATCAATTTCTGGTTGGCATGACTCAACGATCTTTATATTGACGTTATTTATATTTGTTTGGTTCTTTTTATATCCGCAAATAATGTTAACGTAATAATTGGTAGTTACTCTTAGAAATATCTAAAGTTTTTTTTTTACAAATATACAAGAACTACAATGTAGATTCTACAAAACTTTTTTTTCTAGGTAATTCAATGAAAATTAATGTTATTTTTGGACGGTCTGCGGTAATAAGGGTAACCTAATATTTGAACTACTTAAATACCGCTGCTGAACTAATTTGTTGCTATACTTACTATTTGCCATTAAAGAATTCGCAGAAGCAATTACTTTTATTTAAATTGGATAGGTACCCTGAAAACTTCTGAGTAAGTACCTACATAGCTAATAGGGATAATATTATTCTTAACTTTAACTTTAACTATTTTTACTATGAATTTATTCATCACCAACCGGCATTAGCATATCAATACTTAAATCTTCGAAAACCGTTTAAACTGTCTGTAGCTAAACGTTACAATAACTTTTAATTTAAGTGCTAATGCTTGGCTGTCAGTGTTCCATCGAATAGTTTTGTAAACACAATTATGTAAATAATAATTTAAGAATTCATCAGCCTGTATTTTATTATCTCATTGCAGGGCACAGGACTATTTTCATGCAGAGAAAGAATGAGTCAAATCAAATCAAATCAAATCATTTATTTCATTTAGGCCTTTACAAGCACTTATGAACGTCAAAAATTATAAATAAGGTTGATTCTAGTTGCCCATTCCAAAAGTAGCTTCCTATGGAGAAGAACGGGCAAGAAACTCCATGGTTACTCTTTTTAAAACATAATGGGTATTACATTTGGTATGTAGTGCTTACAATATTTTAAGGGTTGACTCTGAGAAAGTTATACAATGCAAGTTGGACTAGAAATTAATTGATTAATTTTAATTATATGAGAAAATTATTATACAAACTAATTTTAAGAAGTTAATGAATTGAACAAACCAAGTTATATAAAGCAAAAAAAAATAAAAAATAAAGACTTGATAAGAACGAAAACATGAATGAGTACAAAGATATTCCCAGACAACCTGCCAGTCGCCAGGGAGGCCACTCGTGCAAAGTAGGACTAACGCCATACATCCTTATCGTCAATATAGTCTTTGATTTTATAGTATGCTCTCTTATTGAGAGTAGACTTGACGACATTCTTGAATTTTTTATCTGTAAGGTCTGTTACACATTTAGGTAGCTTATTGTAAAAGCGAACACTATTCCCTAAAAATGATTTGTTTGTTTTGCTTAATCTAAATTTTGGGACGACAATTTTGTGCTTATTTCTAGTATTAATATTGTGAATGTCACTTTTTACCTCGTATCGGTGCAATTTTTTTCGTACAAACATGATGTTTTCAAGAATATAGAGAGAAGGCAACGTGAGAATATTGATTTCTTTAAAAAACTCTCTCAGTGATTCGCGAGGTCCCATATTATATATAGCTCGAATGGCCCGTTTCTGAAGTATAAAAACAGATTCTACGTCAGCCGCTGCCCCCCACAGCAAAGTGCCATAAGACATTAGACTGTGAAAGTAGGCGAAATATACTAGCCTAGCCGTTGCTACATCCGTAAGTTGCCTTATTTTTCTTACTGCAAAAGCAGCAGAACTAAGTTTAGCCGACAAGGCTTTAATGTGGGCACCCCATTGTAATGTTGAATCTAAGGTTATGCCCAAGAAAGTGGTTTCTTTAATTAAATCTAGTTTATTGCCCTCAAGCGTGATGTTGAGATCAGCTTGGGCTACATTGGGTAACGCGAATTTTAAACATTTTGTTTTTGTGCTGTTTAGTAATAGATTATTGGCAGCAAACCATTTTGAAAGAGTAGCCAGGCAATCATCTACATGCACATGGCTAGATTCTTTTCTATTAATTTTAAAAATAAGGGAAGTGTCATCTGCAAATAGAATTACATCTGCCATGTCAGACATCATGTACGGGAGATCATTAATATATGCGAGAAATAGAAAGGGGCCCAGTATTGAACCTTGAGGCACGCCCATTTTAACTAATGATCCTGAAGATGTTGATCCGTTTATGTCTACTTTTTGCTGTCTGTCTGACAAATAGGATAAGACAAGTTTGAGAGCTTTACCACGAATTCCGTAATGGTTTAGTTTACAAATAAGAGTGTTGTGATCCACGCAATCAAACGCCTTGGAAAGATCACAGAATACACCTAAAGCGTTCTGTGAGTTCTCCCAGGCTTCCAGGATTTGAGTCACTAGCCTGACACCTGCGTCTGTAGTACATCTACCCTTCGAGAAACCAAACTGGTGGTCATGGAATATATGATTGAGGTTGAAATGTCTGGATATCTGATCTAGCATGATCCGTTCAAAAATTTTACTTAGCGTGAGTATTAGTCAGTATCTGTTAAATATTAGATAGGTTTTGCGAATTCACAAAAGAACCTGCAGGCAGTCATTAAAAGGCCTTATATGTAAATGTTATACTTATCGGCAACCGATAAGCCAAATGAGAGACCGATCGTGCACTTCATTGACATTGAAATCGATATGGACCTCGTTTTATTGGCATTTCGCACTTCAATGCACCGCGGCTGTGTTTGGGCTAGAGAACTACTCGAAGCTATATTATGTGAGATGTGGATGAGTGAAAATATCTGTCTGACTATTATGTATTACGGCAACGAATCCTCGTTTTCTGCCTTTATTTTTAAAGTTTAACTTTTGTACGAAATTAGTAAAACGTAAGTTAATATAGGCTTTTAATTAGGCTCAGTAAAACTCAATTGTCCATTCCCATTGTCTGGCTAGGCTACAGAATAATAGTGCGTATTGTGAGGGACCCTAAAATACAAATACTTACTAATTTAAACGGTTTGCTGTTAATTCATTTTCAGCCACACTTTGTTACTTCGTATTTTATTTTAGTACCTACATTCTAATGATTTAAATTTAACATTATGTAGGTTTTGATTAGGAATTGGAAAAAAATGTCCAGAAAGAAAAAAAGTCAGATCTTGTGTGACTTTATATGTGTGCAGGACTATTTTTACAAAATTTAGATACATTTAATATGTAGCGTGTATCTGCCAGTATCGATACAATCCAGTATTCGTACTATGCGTGACCTCTAAAGGTCGAGGAATTTAATTCCTTACGAACCGGACCATCTTCAGACCGGACTGTTAATTTTAGAGCGCACAATACTCCAGAACTTTTTTATCGACCTATTTTTGAACACTACGGGACTAGGTTCTCAAACATGACACGATTTTTTTTCGATTTTCAACACAAAAAACATACGCACAATATCATACATTAGAAATGTTAGAAACTTGTCACACCGTATTCAATTTATTTTAACACTAGCAAACCCGGCGAACTCCGTTTCGCCAAAAGATGGTTTCGTTTTATGTAACAGTTACTCATGACAAACAATGATTGGATTTCAATACCATTATATTTAGGGGATCTTCACACTGCCCCGCATCACGCTGCATCTTGCGTGTCGACGCACCTACGCGCGTTCCTGCGGGAGTGCAGATCTGCATCATCGTGCGGGTTTTTCACGCACTCACGCGCGTAGGTGCGTTTTGTTAATTCACGCACGACGGCTCTCATCGAGTTCCATTTTCAAACATACACGTCACGCCCATTCAAAATCACGCGCGTCACTGCGGGATTCAGTGTGCCATACCTTGCGTCTCGCCCCGCACCTACGCGCGGGGGTGCGTGTTTCTCCGCATGTATGTGCGTGATCCGCATGAACGCGCGTGGATGCATTTTCAGTGTGTTGGACTATGCGTGTTTTCCATACAAACGGAGATATTTCCATACAACGGAAAAAAACGCATCCACGCACTACGCTGCATCATGCGGGGCAGTGTGATAATCGCCTTTATTGTAGAACATTATTAAGTTGTTGCATTTATCTGGCTTCAATGCACTTATGATTCCCTAGTACTTTTTTGTAACATTAATTCATGCTATGTATCAGAGATGGCGCTGTATGTGAAAAACGATTTACCCACTTTTCTGTTGAATTATTCCTGATTATTCCTGAATTTTCTTTACTATAAACCTCACGGAGCCCGAGACCTTTCCAACGAATGCAAAACCGTGGAAATCGGTTCGTGCGTTCTGGAGTTATAGCGTCAGGGAGGAAAACCGGACTTATTTTTATATAGTAGAAGAAGACTAGCTTCTGCCCGCGACTTCGTACGCGGATCCTGTCCCTTATGCCAGCGACTCAAACTTATGTCAGCAAAATCAAAGATCTGAATCGTGTGATATGTTGACTTGAAAACAACGGAATACGCATAGCCATTAGAAACGTTCCATAATTTAATTTTTGTACTTCAACGGCAAAAGCACAGCAGACTAAACAAAACGCTGAGAACTGAACCGCAAAAGACGTGACCATAGGGATAAAAGTTGTGATTCTAATTAGTCCGCATTTAAGTTGTGTGTGGCAAAAATATTACACGTATTATTACGTTAAAAAACATTAAATGTTACTGAGATGACAAAGTCGTGATGACTTAGTAGAAGTCGTGGTGGTATAGTGGGTAGAGAACCAATCTCTCAAGTATGAGCGTACGTCCTGCCAATGCAACTTTTCTAAGTTCATATGTACTTTCTACGTATATTTTGGATACCAATGACCGTTATTTGGAGGGGATGTTAAACTGTAGGTTCCGGCTGTCATTGAACATTCTTGGCAGTCAGATGCCAGTAAGTCTGGCCAGTTTTACCAAGGGGTGTTGGGTTGAGCGGGTAACCGGGTTGTGGAGGTAGGTCAGATAGGCAGTCGCTCCTTGTAAAACACTGGTACTCAGTTGCATCGTGACTGGAAGTCGACTCTACACATAATTGGGACAAAGGCTCTTGAGATATTAACGACAATAATAATGAGATATAAGCACCGCAGGACATCTGAGGCTGATGACGGGGAGTAGCGACCCCGCGGGGCTATATATACTGAGTTCTCCAGGGAGAGTATACTGTCCCCCATCTCCGGCCGGTCGGAGTGAACCATGACGGGGGTAGGTCTCACGCCTCTGGCTTGGTTTGGCCGTCCAGAGTGGAGTCGCTAGAGCAGGGTTAGTAGCCCTGCTCGGAGGATAGGTGCCTCGTGGTAAGTGACCCACAGGGAGCGCGTAATCTGCGTTTAAAATCCGCCGAGGTATCCTCACACTTCAGCCGCTTATGTCCCTGTTGCCCTCTTGTTGCTATTCAGTGACTGATTCCCGGGGGCCCAGTAAGTGAGCTGGCGAGTCTCCACCTGCCATTTTTACCATTTCACCATTTTTATATGTACCTATCTAATACATTGTCATCGGCAGGTGCCATAGTTCCCGCAGTTTCCCCATTCCTAGTCCATTAGCATCCCATCACAATAGCCCAAGTAGTTTTCATCGACAGTTAGCAATGGTATAGCACAGAACCGGGGATTGTCTTTTTTTTTAACGACGTCCACCGGGGATTGTCCTTGGGTTCATTTCTATAGTATATAAAGGGATAATCGTCGGTTTTGTGTCACCATTTCATTAAAGTTGTCTCAAAAGGGCTTCAGCGTGTTGGCTTCGACCCTACGTTTGCCTCCCAAAAATTCGGAACTCTGTAGTCCCGAGGTCTGGAAGAGACATACAAAATAATAATGAGATATAACGCAACAAATTCGGAGAGTGGGGGCTCGTGCCGCCACGTCTAGGTATGTAAAATTTGTACTAAGCAGTGACTTAACACAAAATTCAAGCGTGTTATATCTTCGTTATTATTTGTTTGTGAGAAGGAGAAAAGAAAAAATACGTGTCCATTATTTTAGGGTTATCTAAAAGACGGACTAATTACTTTTTTGATTCACCATACCTATTTCATATTCATTTCTATACATTTCAAGTGTAGTATTGCTCTTAAAGTTCCACATCAGGTGTTCCAGATCCTCAATGTATATACGTCAATAGAGAGTGCTTATCAGATTGAACCACTTTTGCTAAAACGTCACACCTCTATATGCTATATGCGTCATGTTATAGTCTAGCTGGGCTCCTGGGGTTCCACATCAGGTGTTTTACATCTTCAATTTTTATAAGTCAACAGAGAGTGCTTATCAGATTGAACAACTTTTGTTAAAACGTCACACCTCTATATGCTATAGTCTAGCTGGGCCCCTGGAGTTCCACATCAGGTGTTTTAGATCTTCAATTTGTATAAGTCAATAGAAAGTGCTAATCAAATTGAACAACTTTTGCTAAAACGTCATACCTGTACATGGTACAGAGAAGCTGGGCTCTTGGGGTTCCACATCAGGTGTTCCAGATCTTAAAATTTATTATCTCAGCTGAAAATGCTCATTACATGAAACAATTTTTGCCATGGCACCATTTTTGTATCTCTTATAGTTTTGTTGGTCTGTTGGTGTTCTGCATCAGGTCTTCAAGTTTCGAAGATAAATTATAGCCTATATGTTGACCAGGCTTAATACTGATACAACAAAGAAAAAATTATTGAAATCCGTTCAGTAGTTCGGAAGATTAGCGTGTACAAACAAACAGACATACAGACATACAGACAAACAGACAGAATTTTTTTTTTGGATTTGTGCTCCATTACTGTTTCTAAACCCCACCCAATTATTATTTTTTTTAAATATTCAATGTACAGACACAGTTTTTTTACAGATTTATTATATGTATAGATAGATCATCAGCGATGGTAATTCCAATACCAAATTTAACTTGGACTTGTATAATGTATAGAAACTTCGAATCTACAACTCTATAATTTAAATATTAAACCGATTGTACCTATATAACCCATCAATGTGTTATGTAGGTACTGAACAATCGTTTTTTTTTAATGTGTAGTTATGCTATGCGCTACCACAGATTACCAAAACATAGTTACTTCTACTTTCAATATCAGTACTAAGTAGCACTGGAAACATAAAAAGAAAAAAAAAAACGAAGACGTTAAAATAAATTCTTGAGATCAAGGTTCATGCCTCTCACAAACCACTTGTTTTTTTATTTGCATAGACAGAAAATTCCATAAGGTACGGATTTTACCAGCCAGAGTCCAATTAATTAACGTCGAACTAGGCATGTTCATGTAAATCATCCAACTAAATTATTTTCTATCGAATAAAATGTATACATCGTTTTTGTTTTCACTACGTACCGTGCCTATATTAAATATTATCTTCATTAAAATTTCCACTCTTCAACAAAATTTTCAGCCCCAACAATGTTATAGTAAAATAACATTCTAATATCTCATAACAGAATTAACAAATTTCGAAAATTCTAAAGTCTGGCGTGAGTCATCTGGCGTCGAACTAATACATGTGACGACCATGAAATTCGTCTACTAAGAGCAATTTACCTGAGAATGCTGAATTAAGTTATATTGTAACCAATTACACGGTTCCATTATTCGAATTCAGAAAAACATTTGGTTTTATGATCGTATAAAAACATACAATACAACAAAACTACATAGTAACAACAAAAGCATCTAGTTCCTAATGCTGAGTAACGTTTGACAATTCGACGCGCAACTCGTCTTAAAGCAAAGCCTTTTATTTCCTTTTAATTAGTCAATTTTCTTCTAAAGATTTCTACTCGTCTAAATTGTACACTAGTACAAACAACCATTAAGTTGACGCCACTAAAGAGCAATTTTAGGATTGAACAATAATTAAATGTGTTTGTGTGTTGCCAAATATAGCTACCTACCCGAAAGGTCGTAGACTTGTTGACAAGTTGACGTAAACCTATTTGAATGCAATCCTACTGTCTGCAAACAGTTTAAAAGATCGCACGGTAAATTAAAACTCATCTGCCTGTTGTCCCCGAACATTGGGGCGATGAGCAACTTCAATTTATCTTTGATGTTCTTCCAAGTGCCCCTTACAAGACAAAAGTAAAATATACAGAACCCAAACGTCTCGCTGAAGCGTGAATTGCCTCAGCCGGGTTTTATGTTACACTTATTTGCATTTCATCGCAGCCATTAACAAAATGTTAGCAGTTTATAACTTTAGATGAAACTAAATTATTCCTTTGACGTCATAAAAAAGTTGCACTGATTGAGAAGATAATTATTCCTTTTTGAAAATTAACCGAGTGTGACGCGGGTGAGTCGCTCTGAATAAGAGATGTGTAGTGCAAATGCCTAATACCGGCACACGCTCATAAATCTTAAGACCCTCCTGTTAGCAATTCTGCGGCTACACTTAACACGGCACCGTTGAACCAGTCTTCGGGGTGTTATTAACACATTGTTTGAGTTTATAACACAAAATTTGGAAGGATCTGCTCTTCTTGTTAAGTGAAAAACAAAGAACTTTTCAAAGACTAATTCTGTAAGCAGTCAGTAAACATGATGTAAGTACAAACTTTAGACGTTTTGAACCCTTGTTACGTTGGTTTTGATAATTGTAATAATAAATAACTATATGTTTATAGAATCTGAACAAAAAATTGCTATTTTAGTTGTAATATGTACCTATACCTTATTCAACGTCGTCTGTAGCTGAGTCTTACCTGTGGATACTAGAGATTTATAAAAACTTACAAATGAACTGATCTTGACCGTCTGCCAGTAGCCAGATACGAACTTTTATAGTCCAGTTGTTAAATCTAGCTTCGTAAACAAAACTCGGAAATTAAAATACCTGTCTATCTACCTATGAAGCAGAATTTTTTCTCGTTTACATAATTTTCCACGTTTTTTTAAACACACCGAAAAAATCGAGCATCGATAAGTGTAGATTTTTACATGCGGAAATTGCATATTGAGAAACTGTGAACATCTACTGGAATGGCGCCGAACAGAATTGTATTGTATTACCAAAGGTGGAAAGTGAGAAACAAGGTCAAATAAAGAAATTTCTCCCAGAATTGGTACACCAATGTCTTTGTAAATAATATATGTAAGCCGAGTATGATTTTTCCTCTGTGCCATTCCACATGAGCGTGCGTGAATGATTTCAATCAGGTCGAGTGATTGTTTTCAATCAATGAAGACAAATTGTTTAGCTATCAACTAAATAAACTGTTGAAGTTATTATACTCAGAAGATTTAAAATGATGTATCATTATGATTAAGACGATAGTTAGTTTTTCTATCAATAGACTGTTTGATGCCTTACAAACGCCGATTCTAAGATTATAATAGTTGCTTAGCGAGCGGCCCAAGGAACCTACTTCGAATACTACAGTAAAAAAATGCATAAAGACCATTTTCATAAATTCAAACCATAACAGTTGTTCTCAAGATAGCACGTTCAGACTTCAAACAAAAAACTGTTCAGCTTCCTAGACAGATTGATTGATACATCCTTATCATAATCTGCTTAGTCTTTTTCTATTTCCTGTCTTATGTAACCACAACCTTGTTGTCAGGTAACAAGATACCCCAAGATACATTTACGGATTCTAAGTCGAGACGAGACAATTATTGGCTCAAACGAATGAACATCACATTAATACAAAACAGCCAAATCCTCGAATAGATCCAGCCGTCAAAGTTGCCAAGTTACAAGTTTACCGCCAGAAGCCAGAAACACCCACAAGAGTAGATACTTATTATTAGTTCCAGGTGAAATTAAGTTCGGTACGGTTCGGGAACAGTTTACAACAAGGTAATTAATTTTATGGAATATTCGACTTTGTAAGTGTACAAGACATTTTAAGTGAAAACTTCTTTGGAAGCGCTATACGCTTTTTGTGATGGGAAAAATGCTTAACTCGCGACAGATCGCGAGACCGACATATTTGAAAGACTGTAAGACGATCGTAGGTAAGGCGTTCTCCGGACGACGACACGGCTTTCCGTTGTATCTTGAGAGATTTCCTACATTAATTAAAGCAATTCGTGCAAAATTATTCACCAATCATTCCGTTATATTCAAGTTTCAGTTTTGCCGGCACTCCTGGAGTGCAAACCCGTTGATTTTTAATTTTGTTAATCACTACGTATTATAGTTTAACCACCTACGTAGATTTAAATTCTTAACAAAAGCAGATCAATTTGAACGACGCCATATTTCTGTAGAAATGCTTCATTACTTTTTACACGTAATCAAACGATCTTCGTAAAAAAAATCAAAACGAGCCTGTTTCGCTATATTCCTATCTTGTCCGCCAAATGAGAGCTTTAAACGGAGTATGAATCAAAAAGCTGCGTTCAAATCCAAGATTAACAACATAGTAGAAGTGGCACTTGGCCACGCACTCGCTTAGGTCAGCAAAAAGCTATTACCCTACCCAACGATCTCAAAGGATGAAAGAATCTTAAAGAAAATTATGTAGTCTTGGAATTCAATGGCAAGTGGTCGCCGGCTGAAATAGAAAGCAAACTGCTGTATTGCGAATCAGAAGAATGTAATTTTAAATCCAGAAAGAATAAAATGTTATGAACCAGCATTTTTACTAGTTATTTCAAAGGCACATAAATCCCGTCTGGCGCGCTGTTAATTTGAGTTTTTATGGATACGGGAGATTTTGGTACGTACATAGGTTTGGCGCCTACACAGTTATATTACCTGTGTAGGTACGTTGCTACATAATTATGAACATATTCGTTAAAATAAGTATTCATTTTAACAATGTTCTAGTTTATTTAGGTTTTATATTTGAACACAGACTGCAATTTACTCTTATGTTATAAAAAAAGTTTTGGTTTTAATTTTCACATTTTTTATTCATGTACTTAGCTATTAAGATTTTTTATAGCTACGGTTAAACAAACTTTATGAAAATGTATTGAAAATCCAGTCAGACCTATAAACATTAGGTAGGTAAGTACATAAAAGTATTGTAACCCATGGATAAATGTTGAATATCTGCAGAAGGCAGTACTTCATCTCGTTAAAGCCAATCACAGACGGTTGTGACCGTATTTACTGAATATCCTACAATATCGAACACCGCTATACCACTGGGGTTTTCTTTCACTTTGCAACGCATTTCCTTTGCTTTGATTTCTTTACTTTAACGGACGTCTTAGTGTACCTTTATATTGTTGTAAATGTAGGTTTAAAAAACTATGATTTGTGTTTATATTGTACCCATTATAATGTTTGCGTACCTGTTCTTCATCAAGTAATATTTTTAACTCATCAATCTTCTGTAGTTTACGTCGAACATAAACAAAACGGGAACAATAAACTGTATCTATGCAGGTTATTATTAGAAAAAGGTTAAAACATTTTGTTTTTTTTTTTTCAGATAGGGCCGCTAACTGAGTCAAGATGGCAACTGGGTGGGGCAAGAGGTCAAGAGGCCAGCAACATCGCCATACAAGTCACTCCACCCGATGGCGAAGAAGATGACGAGTTTGTGCCGACGCTGCGCATGCGTCGCAAGCTCAGCACGCCGCTCAGCGCGATGCCCGGAGTAACTGATGGACTGATTAGCTTACCAAGTAAGGCGATTTACGAATAGATGATAAGTTAATAGGTAGGTACACGATACCTCTTAATTGCCGATGAGACGAGAGAGACTTAACAATATACCTATTGTTATCAATTAGAGAATAATCCAGGGTCCAGACAGAGGTAGTTAGCTCACAAACTTATAGTCATGATTTCAGATCCTCTCTATTAATAGACGTCAAATTCATTAGTAACCTTACCCTAATGAAGCAGTCTCGAGGTAATACGCAATTTGGAGCTCCGCACATATTGTTCGATTGTGTCGGTAAATACTTAGTAAATAACATGGTCTTTATAGCGTTAACTTCAAGGGCGTGGAACTTTACACTGTAACTAAGTAAGTTACACAATACATGGCATTTATTGCTATCACCCATCAATATGGGTACTTTGAAGATCTCACGTCAAACTTATATAATTGTTTTTTTTGACTAAAAAGTTAATTGAAAGTATTATTAAAAAATACCTAAAAACTTATTGAACCACCTAAGAAGGTTTTTCCAGTTTCAAGAGAAACTGAATTCAAGAAGGATTTGAAAAAGTTTGAAACCAATATCTTTAAACATATAAAGCTATAAAACATATAGTCGGAATTTCATTATCTGCTCCACCGAAGGGTAATTTCATAGAGATTAAACACATTGTTTAACTTCGCAGCCGTTATAATTTACGTAATCTGAATAAGTACCCAATAATTTGGGTTTACATACTTTATAGATTTCGACTTATGAAACATTGTAAGTAACATGGAATAATATTCTTCGTAAGTAATAGGGACTCATCCTTCTGTGAAATTTAATTAAAATCTGTGGTGAACCATAGAAATTCAGAGCATGTGCCGCACGGAGGGTATGACGAAGGTTTTACTTTAGTAGCTCCAGAAACCTAACACTGTCAAGTGTTTCACAATTAGTGGTTTTTGGTTTGACATAGATACGTTATTATTATTTTTATGATTTGTTAGATCTACGCGCTTCGCCAACGCGAGCACTGTCGCCGTTGGACCGGACGAAGCGTCGCTTCAGCACAATGGTGTCTAGCGCGGCCGCTGCAGCAGTGTCCAGGCGGCTCTCGGCAACTATCGGCTGGTGCCTCGCCAGCCCCACGCAAGTTAAGCCGCAAATAGTCCGCCAAGGACGCGCCCTATGCTTGCAATACATAAAGACTCAGATTAGGAGATCAACTTTATGTGCGAAAAAGGTAATTCAGGATTAATCACATTCGATTTTGCAGATACCTATTTGTATTCGATGACTAAAGGTTATCATTTTTGTACAGCAAATAGTAATGAAACGTTTACAACGAATGGTGGAGACAGAGTGTGGGGAGGAGGCTGTGAGTAACTCGGAGTCGGGGGTGCTGGCGGGGCTCCGGGCGCTGTGCGCTGCGCTGGAGAGGAAGCGGCCGGACGCCTTCCGTCACGTGGCGCGGCAGGCCACGCGCGCCCCTTCGGCCATGCTCCGATCTGACACAGCACTTGCGGAGCTAGCACTAGCTCTAGCGAGACGCATCACCAGAGAAAATATAACATGGTCTAAGGTAAAAGAACAATAGTTTCTATAGCTTGCGGCAATCTCACAACTTTACCTACAAGTTTAATTAATGGTGTCGCCTTTGTAGAACAGGGCGAATACAACCTTTGTAATGTCCTTTGTTGTTTCTTGTGTAGCCCATCTATTATAATGTGTTATTACTAAAGTTTCGGGGGCCTAGTACTTAAGACCTGGTCGGAATCAAGAACTCCTAAAATCGTTTAAACTTCTGCCAGTTTGACTTAACCAGAATCTGCTAACCTATCTGAAAGCTTTGCTCATTCTTCAAATAACTTTGTTGACCTAATGGTGCCTACAAACATGTCTCACTAACTTTCATTTATTGAATTAATTTATCAGGAGTAACAGAGTTGTGACATTTCCTACTTGGAATGACCGAGCGGCAAATCCGCTGGTAAAAATCGCTGGCTAAATAATATTGATTTCGGTTGCAACACGTTCACTAAACCTAATAGATAAGAGATGCACAGGACAAGACCATTCTATCTGAATGATCATGAGCAAATAATATTACCACACCAAAACTACTAGGTACTAACTAATCTGAAACCATTATAACGCATATTATAAGATTTTATCGGTAGGTAGGTACTTACCCTATCATTTGGAAACCGTTAAGACCTTCCAGATTTATTACCGCTTAAAACGCAATAACTTACGCTATACTATCGGCATCTCTTTATGATTTATTATGTTCGTGTGACAAAATTCTTTCAAATAGCTAGCTACTATCTTGGAAAATAGGGGTAAACAATAAAATTGCGTAAAGAGCTCATCTCATCTGTTTAAAGTCTTTTCCTAATTATGTTGGGATTGGCTTCCAAAAGTATCCAACGTCCAAGATATCCCTAAGTTAATAGTTTCAGGTTGTTAGCCTTAATGTCTTCTTACTTCCCGGACGACTGCTAAAGATGTCCACATAACAGCCCGTTAACTCTTCATGAAAAAACTATCACCCATCCACTGCCCGACCGCGCCAAGCGTTGACTAACTCTATCATTGATGGACCTGAGCGGTTGTTACAGGTTACTTAGCCACAAGCTCTTCGTAATTTCGTAAAGAACCATTGAGAATTATCAATAGGTTAGTGCACAAGTTTGCCATTAATGCTAAGAGGAGTTTTTCCAACGTTTTCATGACTACCATTTCTACTTAGATATTAAAATGTCGAAGACTAAGTAAGAAATACTATAAATAATTTGAAAGAAGCACTAAGTATTTTAGCTAGTTAGCCAGCAACTTTTTAACTAAAAAAATATAGGTAGGTATTTATTCACACAATATATTGTACAAAGATAACACAAGATACAAATTACAACTAAGTAGGTACAGTTATCGGCACGGATATTGAGCTCTCGGCGGAAGAGTGGGGATTGCGCACTGTACACATAAGGCAATAAACCAATAAATCGCTTCTGCGCAGATGAAGGTCAGGGCTCAATATCCGTGCCGATAACTTAGTTACGTATTTTCGATGAGCTCTGGCACCCCATGTCAGATTTAACTTGTGTTTAGGGTGCCAGCGATCTCGGTTACGGTTTGAACATGTGACAATAGTTTTAAGACGTACAAAATAACAATAATTGTAGATTTTATACTCTGTAGGCTTTATAACTATTGCTCTGCAGCCTTTCGTATCTGGAGCTTGAGATGCAAAAATAAAACATGACATTCCAATCATGCGATAATTACTCCGCTCGTTCACATTTAATTTAAAACAAACTAGATAAACCTAAATATAAAATGAGATGGATTCCAGATACCCGTTGTTGACGGTTTACTAGGAATAGACGCACTACTTCTTACGATTATTAAGATTTATTTCGTCCAAAAACGGAACGATTTTCAGGCAACCGTTCGTTATAATACGGTCGATGCTCGATTCAAACTAAGTATTGCTTTAAGATGAATTACATATTAAAATTTTAATGAAGAATAGATATAACTTCTCAATTACTACGAAAATTACAACACTAACTAGGTACTTAAAATATTTTTTATGTTAAAGAAACTTGCTTAGACGTTGGAAGCCTCTCTGTCTGAAATAAGTATGAAGTTCATTATTGAAGATTTCCGGACTTATCACGAAGCGCGTGTGATTGACAGAATTTTGTTCTAACTTATACATCTAACGAGGCGACGTGAATCAGCAACTTCACAATTATCTACGAACAACTTGAAAAGAAGTTTTAACTGAAGTCTATATATACAATACTAGCGACCCGCCTCGGCTTCGCACGGGATAACATTGTTTCCCCACTATGTAATATATTTTATAATACATATAAACCTTCCTCTTTAATCACTCTAGCTATTTAAAAAAACGGCATGAAAATCGGTTGTGTAGTTTTGGAGGTTTAAGCGTACCTACGAAGGGACATAGGGTACCTATATGGATATAGGAACAGAAAAAGCGACTTTGTTTTATACTATGTAGTGATGTTACTAACGTCGTAATACAATGATTTCAGATAGCAGCTGTATACTGTGTTTGTGGAGCCCTGGCGAGGGAAGCAGCAGAAGCTGCTGACGGAGAACCAGCTCTGGAGTTGGTGTCAGCGCCCGCCGCAGCCATCGCCGACCTGTTACACGAAGATCCTGGCTCCTGGATTGCGTCACATGGTGGATGGGTACGCATATTCTTATAATTACTTTGATAAGAATTGTATAAGGGTGTTTTCCAATCGATAATTCGATAAATTTTCCCTTGACGATTTCACGACGGCTGAAGTGCCGTCGCAAATTAAGCCACTATTGACGGTAACTGTTGGCGGCGATTATAAAGGGCCGTTCAGTCGTCCAGGGCCGTTCGAGGAACTACACAGCGAGCACCGAGTGTCTAGAATTCTGAATACCTAAGTTATGGAATTGATTAGCTGGCTGACATTTTTGTTTGAATCGTATAAGCGCCAATTCAATTCGTATTTTGTTTCCCACACGCCACCTATCTATTTTTTCTTCTGTAGTGACTTTAATTAAATTAGGTAGTAACTTCATATTTTTATATGCTATTCTTATGAGGTCTGATTAAAAAATATATACAGGGTGTGTCTTTCACAATCACATTAAATCCTATCGCATATACTTTATGATATTCTATGGCGAATTGTAAAAAAAAATTACTAATCCATCGACCAGTGGTTTAGCCACATGAGTCATTTTTCGTTTTTATAATTTACAACATCATGTGTAAAGCAGAGATAAAGTTAGGAGCATCACATGTTTTGATCAGTTGACAGCTGTCAATTTTCAAGGGAGAATTTCAGTTGTTTGTAATGACTGACGTTTATATGGTGTTCTAATTTTCGCACATTTTTATTCTATTTACTTTGTTTGAAAAATTCATTATTTTATTTTTACGTATTTTTCTTTTTTGTTTGTGTTAATCGACATATATTAACTAGTATATTAACGCATTTCATTTAATGTGATTGTGAACGACACACCCGATATAGGTACCTCTATCTTTAGCCCGGACACTCATAATGATGGTGTAAATTGTGCACACAATACCCTTTTTTTGATAGCGCAATATTTAAAATTAATTAACGAGGAATTTAATTAAAATATAAATAAGTACCTACCCAAAGATATTTGATTTACTTAAGAAATTAACATTATATATTCATGACTGTATCAAATAAATAGCTTTAAGTAATTTGATTTGATTGAGATCTGGGAATTTACTTTCTGAGATATTAATCAAATCTAGTTAGCCAGTTACATGGATTCATTGAAAGTAACAACTACTTACATTAAACTGGCTATAAGGTTTTACCTTTCTTAAGCAAGTGTAAAATTAATGTGGCCTAGAGAAAGTGTAAATCCTGTTTTGACATCGTTTATGAAAACCGACCTAGTGCGAGTCGGTCACGCGCATGAAAGGTTCCGTACCATCCACAGAACGGCCACATAATGAACCTCATTTGATGTGAAAGAGTCTCTTAAGTTATTATTTTACATGTATGTCTCTTCCAGACCTCGGGACTATAGAGTCCCGGATTTTTGGGAGGCGAACATGGGGCCGAAGATAACACACTGAAGCCCTTTTGAGACAACTTTATTATTTTTTTTATGTCTCTAACCGACCACGGGACTACAGAGTCCCGGATTTTTGGAAGGCGAACGTGGGGCCGAAGCCAACACGCTGAAGCTCTTTTGAGACAACTTTAATGAAATGGCGACACAAAACCGACGATTATCCCTGTATACACTATAGAAATGTACCCAAGGACAATCCCCGGTACTGTGCTAAACTATTGCTAACTGTGGATGAAAACTACTTGGGCTATTGTGATGGGATGCTAATGGACTAGGAATGGGGAAACTACGGGAACTATGGCACCTGCCGATGACAATGTATTAAATACATGTAAAAATGGCAGGTGGAGACTCGCCACCTCACTTACTGGGCCCCCGGGAATCAGTCGCTAAATCGCAACAAGGGGGCAACAGGTACATGAGGGGCTGAAGGGTGAGGATACCTCGGCGGACTTCAAACGCAGATCACGCGCTCCCTGTGGGTCCAGCATCACCGGCCCACTCGCCACTTACCACAAGGCACCTACCCTCCGAGTGGGCTGCTAACCCTGCTCTAGCGACTCCACTCTGACCGGCCGATGAAGGCAAGCCAAGAGGCGGGAGACCTATCCCCCGTCATGCTTCACTCTGGCAAGCTGGAGATGGGGGACAGTATACTCTCCCTGGAGCACTCGGATATATAGCCTCGCGGGGTCGCTACTCCCCGTCATCCGCCTCAGATGCCCTGCGGGGCTTTATTTTTATAATTCTAATTTTTATTAGGTATTTGTTGTTATAGCGAAAACAATAATCATCTGTGATTCAACTGCCTGACTATCACGGTCAAAAATATACAGTCGGACAGCAAAATCTTAGTAATAGATAGGGTCCTGGTTTTCCTTTTGAGTATGGAACCCTAAAACGCAAATGAAGTTTATGCTAATCAACGCAAAACGCTACCAGAATAATCAGCCCTCAACAAAATGGCTGTCTGAAACTGAGCCGTTGACAAATAAGTTTATTTAGGTACCTTCAGAATGTCACGCTTAGTTCAACAATTTGTGAACTTTCGGTTTTGGTAGATAGATATTTACCTATGTTTTGGCATTCAGATACGTACGTACCTACTATCGGGAAAATAAAATTGACGCTTAGTACAATACTCCTGTACCTACTTTTCATTTTGTCGTAAATCGCGTCTAGGATCCCTATATCTAACGAGACTTCTTTTGTTTCCAATCTTATTTTACTTACGAAAAACTTTGTTCACAGAACGGTTTAGTGGAGCGACTTCGAGCCAGCGAAAGAGACCAGCGATCTGAAAAGAATCTTCGAGTGATGGTGTCTTTCTTCGTGTTTGTGTGTCTGACCTTACTGCTGTTCCGATGGGTCCTCCACGCACATCCCGCGTACAACCAGTAGACCTCCTTTTAATTAGCTATAGTCTATAGTTACTTTTAGAAAAAAGTTGTGACACAACGTTGGCAGGTGATTAGTTTTAGTCTAGGTGAAATGATTAGGCGAGAGGCTAGAGGTGCATAATATTTTTATTTATTTAATCGGTCCCTCCTTCAAACAGAATCTTTGCTCTTTTCCGATTCGATCCAGACCGGTATATTCCCAATTATTTGCACCGCCCAATACCCAGCCTGTTGGATAGTATTTTATGCAAAATAATTATAGATAGGTAATAACAGCGAATATTTTTTTATTCAAGCTAAAGTTGTTTGAACAAGCGATCAAAATACTTTCTATTCGTCTAATGTTTGTTAAAATATAGTATAAGTACTTCTTTATTATACCATTTTAAGTAATACCTAGCTAGGTATACAGCCATTCCTGCAAAACAAAGGTAGACGTCTTTACCTATTTTCAGAACAATTTAGGTAGGTACCTATGTGCTGAGTACCTACATAAAAGATTTTGTAAATATATCTGCTGGTAGGTAGATAAGTATTACCTAAATGTATGTACCTACACTTTTTCTTATTAAATACATAAGTACGTAATAATATCTACTATAACACTTAGGTATTTAATTGTATCATCTACCTAGGTTGATCAACAACTTATGAACGTCTATTTGTGCCACAAATGAACATAAGATGTTATGTAATGTAAAGCTCCAAAGATGTAAACTCTTAAAAGGTAGCCATATTGTCTAAATTATTTATTACCAAAACTTTATCCACAGCAGAATAATCTTATTAAGTAATTTGTAAGTAGCCTGAAAAAAAATATAAGTAATATTTTTGAGTTTTCCTTATTTGCCTTTTATTTAATTAGATACCTTTATTCTTCTAAACAGGGCGAACAGGGCGATTTGTAAGTAAGTAAGTATTGTTCATATTCATAAAATCCGGCAAAAAGGCAGCCAAGTGAACAATATGACAGAAAGTCCTATAAGTTCTGTTTCTGAACTGAAAACTTCTTTGACGACGCGGCGACGTTGCATGTGCAGTTTTTGTTACCATCACGCGCGATGTAAGAAAGATAGATTCATTCGCAAGAAACAGTACTTAAACAGAATGTTTAAATGGAAACAAAACACACGTCAATGACGTCACGCGCGAAATGAAAGGGATAAATAGATATATAAAGAAGATAGAGATAAATAAAAAGTTAAAAGTGTACGAAAAGCGCTTTTGTATTTATTATCCCTCGATTTCTGTGCACTGAGTAAAATTGCAATAAAAATTCAAATAAATTAAATAAAAACCGTAAAAAACGTGCATAAAAAGCTTACGACATATAACGTCATTTATTTGATAATCTCCTAAATAATTGCAATTCGTGGGGATCGAACTCAGAACCTCTCGATTGCCTAACTCATCATCAGCGTTTTCACTGTCCCGTGTGCGCCTTCTTCTCGTAGAGAGAAGGAATGAGTGTAATGAGTGTTAATCACCACGCTTGCTTGCTCAATGAGGGTTGGTAATTTCAGAGTTGAAAGTCCAGGTTACCTCGAGTCCTCGAGATGTTTTCCTTCACCTTTACTTACCCATTGGTGTCCAAGAAAGATATCAGAAGTAGACAGTTGTTAAAGTTGTATTTCCTCGTTTGAAGACTTAGACGAGAAAAAAATGGTGTCCAAATTGAACAATAGGGAAAGATGCATTACTTAGTAAAAATATATAGCAGAGACATGTAGTGCCATCTTTCTTATTCTGAACGCACTTTCAATAGCCGTGTGATACCTTACTCCCTACCACATTATGATCAAAGATGATCCCCGCCTTGTATTTTTTTTTAATCGAAATCTCAAAATAAGGACTGAAGAATTAATATATGTCAATTTTTTATTGATTCTTATTGTCACATAGTTATGTGCCCGTCAGCGACATTAATTTAAATAAAATTATTTATTAGGTAATTTTGTACCTACTTTGCTTAGTTGTGGAAATCAGACATTACCTAAGTTATTTCGAGAGATAACATTCATTGCACATTTAATCTGAGCTTTTTTTTTTTGTACGCTAAGTATACTGCCCGTAATCTATTTCTTTGCAGATCGACTCCATCCAAAGGTTGTCTGGAAGAGATCACTTTTAGTGATAAGACCGCCTATTGTACTCGTTTACTACTTGTTTTTTATGTCCTTCTGTTTGTTATTAGTGTACAATAAAGAGTATTCTATCTATCTATGTCTAAAGAACAGTAATACCAGTATTGGTAGAATAATGTATTAGAGGCATCTGGCATCTAACCAGAGGGTTGATAAATCATTAGATGTAAAAGGACATTATTTTATTTTTGTGTTCTCACATAATATGTAACAGAAAACGGTAACAAAAGTCGAAACCAAAGACAAAATTTTATCCGTTCGGATCGAAAGCTTCATTTTCAAAATCAAATCAAAAAGTGTATAAAAAACAAACAGAGTTGTTTATGGTCTCGTCAGAAAGCTGAAACAATTGAAGAAATAATAGGCATGTTAAAGCAGAAAAATACATGTACTATAAATATTGCGATAGTGAAATACTTGTGACCAAACTAGCAGTGGATAATCTCATTACTTGTAAGTTAATACATCCTTGATTAAAAGTGTTCTGTATAAATATGTATAATAGCCATTGCAGAGAAAAGGAAATCAAAAAAGAACGTCACACACAAAACGTGAGGTGGCGCTATTGTATATGGGGTTTTGTACGGGAGCGAAAGAGATGAAATTAGCTGTCAATGTCAGTACACTTCACAAATATGACTGAGTCTCAGAATTTATTATTTTTAATTGATACTTATTAGACCAAAATCCCTCAGTTATATGATATATTGATTGTATTGGTCATTGCTTCGGTAATAAAGGATTCTTATAATTCATAAAAAATATGGTAGCAATGCTGTGAACTGCGGCATTATATGAGGCCGATTTTTTTTTACTCGTGTTTACTAAAACTCTTTGCAGGTGTAAATGAGAGTAACGATGTGTTATCGCGACAACAAATGAACAGTGATCAAATCTTCTTTAATTGTGTAGTGTTTCGTTGGTACAAAATATCGTAGCCGCAATGATGAAGAGTACGTTACCTAAGGACAAACCTGGCAAAATGAGGATCCGAGCTTTCCCAGTAAGTATCGATGCGCCAAGCATTATCATTCACATTTCAACTATTGTAGCCCTTCACACTACACCATAATGTTTATTACTTCACAACAACTCACATCCAAATCATCATTGTATAATTATATCATATCTATTATTGTATAATTATTCTTATAAATAATTGTGCAATTTTGCGATTGTTCACAAGCTTGTGACTGCGTTTTTTTTAAACACCAGTTTATTTCCTTTGGTCATAAATCTGAGTTTAATCTGTATTTTAAATAATCTCCTAAACTAGTTGTTTGTTTTCTTGCATGTTGTGTTATGCAGAAAGCAGAGCAACAAAAACCTTATCACAATGTAATGTAAAATGTTCCTATGACTCATCAAAATAACTTGCTCTTTAATTTGAATGTTGTTTATTATTAAAAACTTACTGAATAGTACGTATATTTTAGCATTAATAATCACTATTCATTTAATCACATTCAAATAAAATGTATTCATTAAGCTTAGGGCAATAATGGCTTACATAAAGAAGTTCTGTCATTTATTACATTTATATTACCTTTTCAGCAGGTAATCAATAATAGTAACAATGAACTATACTTTAAAATAATCTTGACCATATAGTTTTTGTTTCAAAAGAAAAGAGGTTAGAACTGCAATATTGTTAGTATGGTAACACCTATATTGACTTAACTGTCAATGTGATTTAAAAATAGAAACCAATTTATTTTCCTTTAGAACAAAATTTTTGTATTCAATATGTCATAATTATATTTTTGATGACAGGAGTGAAAATCAATCCAAAGATAAACATTCTTATTTTTTCATACTATATATACTTAATGTTTTTGAACTTCTATTTTGATTTTGTACAATGTTGGTTTAACACCCTAAGATATTAATTTTCAAGATGACGAGAAAATTTCAAGTGTGGAACTATTCCGAACCATACTACCAAATGTATCCAGACACTTGGGTCTGTACTGTTGAAACAATTCAGGGAACTGCTATAGTGACTTGTGATAAGTTTTGTGTGAATGATGCAAAACACTGTGTTTACATTACAGATGACTATGGATGAGAAGTATGTGGAGAGCATATGGAGTTTACTTAAAAATGCAATACAAGAAATTCAAAAGAAGAACAATTCAGGTCTTTCATTTGAAGAACTTTATCGCAATGCTTACACCATGGTTCTCCACAAGCATGGTGAGAGACTTTACACTGGGTTGAAGGAAGTTGTCACTCAACATCTTGAAACAAAGGTAAAATCTATTCCTATTTATGAATGCTCATTTGATGTAAGTAGTAGGTTTATGTTTATATTAAATTATCTACTTTTTCAGGTGAGGGAAGATGTTTTGCACTCGTTACACAATGGCTTCCTGCAGACCCTAAACAATGCCTGGACGGATCATCAGACTAGTATGGTTATGATTCGAGACATACTCATGTACATGGACAGGGTATATGTACAACAAAATGAAGTGGACAATGTGTATAATCTGGGACTTATTATTTTTAGAGATCAGGTTAGTAAATTAGTTTTATTAGTCTATACTAATATTATAAAGAGGAAAACTTTGTTTGTTTGTTTGGTTGTAATGGATAAACTCAAAAACTACTGGACTGATTTTAAATATTTTTTCATCATTAGAAAGCTATATTATCTGCGAGTAACATAGGCTATATTTTATCCCGGTGCGGGCAGTAGCTCCCACGGGACGCGGGTGAAACCGTGGGAAAACGGCTAGTTGCTAATATTTTCATATTTATGTGTACTAAAACTTAACAAAAGATTGAGAATTTATAACAAAGGTAAGCATGTCCATTTGTGTTATTCTACATTGCCTTGACAATTACATAGTACATGATGTGACTTGGCCATATAACTGGTATGACATGCAAATTGCACAAACTGAATGCAAAAGTACTTTTCCTTCAACCATTGTATAATAGTGATTTAACCTATGCAAATAAGCAAGTTTTGTTTTGTAGAACCCATCCATAAAGACTTCCTCAATGTAAATTAGTTATTTTAATTCCTGAGTAGTTGAAGGAAATGGCTCTCAGAAATATCAGAACTTGTATTGTCAGTCTGTTCGTTTGAATCAAACTGACTTTCATCCAGGTCTCTAATAGTCTCAGCCTCAAAAAGCCTAATTGACTAGCTGTTTCATACGTGTCCCAGAAGAAATTCTTCCTGTATTTTGATAAAATATAGCATATCTTACTCGGAGATAGTGTAGCTTACAACAGTGAAAGAATTTTTCAAATTGGTTCAGGTTTTGTAACCTCCTAGCATTGGATTTAAAACTAGCTGTAACCGTCACCAGTACCACCAGTACCAGTACCAGTACAACAAAAAAAATCAATCTTTGACATATAACATATTGTATGCTAAGGTTGTTCGCTACGGATGCATCCGTGACCACCTCCGTCAAACGCTGCTGGAGCTGGTGGCTCGCGAGCGACGCGGCGAGGTGGTGGACCGGCTGGCCATCCGCAACGCCTGCCAGATGCTGATGGTGCTCGGCATCAACTCGCGCGCTGTCTACGAAGAGGACTTCGAAAAGCCCTTCCTGCATCAGTCTTCAGAGTTTTATAGGGTAGGGTAAAATGATCATGGGGCCAAGAAAAATGGCTTTTCCTCGCGACTTTGACCTAAAGTAGCCTTTTCAGGGCTGCAACTCCAAGGTTCAATCTATTGCTCTGGAAAAATTGTATCCAACTTGGTTCTGGTGATCTTGCGTGAATGCATTACCCAAACACAATAATAAGTAGTTAGGGTATAAGTCATTCTAATTATAATGTTGGTAGTGCCAAACAAAATTGGCAATCAACAAAACATATTATTTTCTGGCTTATTTGCATTGCTGTGATATTCATGCTTCTGGCTTCCTCACTATTTAGTAAACAGGTGCTGCAGATGTTATGTAATGCTTAGAGATTTATAGTTAGCCTACTGGTATGATAAGAAAAAAAAGGTTTATAGTCAACAAAACGCAACAAGCTTTTGTTGATAAAATCAGGATGAGTCCGACACAAATTTTTTCAGGCTTATCTGGCTGAAATTTCTCATCAGACACTCCAGACGAGTAAATGTATGAAGCCTTCGTGTAAAATGATCTGCCACTCGAACCTTCGATCAGAAATATGAATTGTCGGATTGATTATATGTAATAACAATTTTTGTGTACGTAGATGGAATCTCAGAAGTTCCTGGCGGAGAACAGCGCGGCGGTGTACATCAACCGCGTGGAGGCGCGGATCGCGGAGGAGGCGGAGCGCGCGCGGCACTACCTCGACGAGAGCACCGAGCCGCGCGTCGTCGCCGTGCTCGAGCACGAGCTCATCGAGAGGCATATGAAGACTATCGTTGAGGTACATACTTTTCTTCTGAGCCTTTTCCCAACTATGTTGGGGTCGGCTTCCAGTCCAACTGGATGTAGCATGATAATTTTAGTTGACGTTAATGACATGATAATTTTAGTTGAAATAAGGACGAGTATACCATAGTTACAATTTGACAGAAATTGTTGAATTGGTTGATAGCATGGTAACAGCAACTTATGTAAATATTAAAAGCACTTTTTTTTACTGTACGAAATGGTACAGTCACTCTGTTAATGCATTCGTTTCATAATGTTCGTTTTGTACGTAGATGGAGAACTCAGGCGTGGTGCACATGCTGATGCACACGCGCACGCTGGAGCTAGCGTGCGTGTACAAGCTGCTGTCGCGCGTCGCCGAGGGGCTGCGCACCGTCGCCGACGCCGTGTCCGCGCACCTGCGCGAGCAGGGCCGGGCCCTCGTCACCGACACGCACCACAACACCAACGCCATCACCTTCGTGCAGGTCACTATAGCATTATATACACGAGCAGGCCGGGCCCTCGTCACCGACACGCACCACAACACCAACGCCATCACCTTCGTGCAGGTCACTATAGCATTATATACACGAGCAGGCCGGGCCCTCGTCACCGACACGCACCACAACACCAACGCCATCACCTTCGTGCAGGTCACTATAGCATTATATACACGAGCAGGCCGGGCCCTCGTCACCGACACGCACCACAACACCAACGCCATCACCTTCGTGCAGGTCACTATAGCATTATATACACGAGCAGGCCGGGCCCTCGTCACCGACACGCACCACAACACCAACGCCATCACCTTCGTGCAGGTCACTATAGCATTATATACACGAGCAGGCCGGGCCCTCGTCACCGACACGCACCACAACACCAACGCCATCACCTTCGTGCAGGTCACTATAGCATTATATACACGAGCAGGCCGGGCCCTCGTCACCGACACGCACCACAACACCAACGCCATCACCTTCGTGCAGGTCACTATAGCATTATATACACGAGCAGGCCGGGCCCTCGTCACCGACACGCACCACAACACCAACGCCATCACCTTCGTGCAGGTCACTATAGCATTATATACACGAGCAGGCCGGGCCCTCGTCACCGACACGCACCACAACACCAACGCCATCACCTTCGTGCAGGTCACTATAGCATTATATACACGAGCAGGCCGGGCCCTCGTCACCGACACGCACCACAACACCAACGCCATCACCTTCGTGCAGGTCACTATAGCATTATATACACGAGCAGGCCGGGCCCTCGTCACCGACACGCACCACAACACCAACGCCATCACCTTCGTGCAGGTCACTATAGCATTATATACACGAGCAGGCCGGGCCCTCGTCACCGACACGCACCACAACACCAACGCCATCACCTTCGTGCAGGTCACTATAGCATTATATACACGAGCAGGCCGGGCCCTCGTCACCGACACGCACCACAACACCAACGCCATCACCTTCGTGCAGGTCACTATAGCATTATATACACGAGCAGGCCGGGCCCTCGTCACCGACACGCACCACAACACCAACGCCATCACCTTCGTGCAGGTCACTATAGCATTATATACACGAGCAGGCCGGGCCCTCGTCACCGACACGCACCACAACACCAACGCCATCACCTTCGTGCAGGTCACTATAGCATTATATACACGAGCAGGCCGGGCCCTCGTCACCGACACGCACCACAACACCAACGCCATCACCTTCGTGCAGGTCACTATAGCATTATATACACGAGCAGGCCGGGCCCTCGTCACCGACACGCACCACAACACCAACGCCATCACCTTCGTGCAGGTCACTATAGCATTATATACACGAGCAGGCCGGGCCCTCGTCACCGACACGCACCACAACACCAACGCCATCACCTTCGTGCAGGTCACTATAGCATTATATACACGAGCAGGCCGGGCCCTCGTCACCGACACGCACCACAACACCAACGCCATCACCTTCGTGCAGGTCACTATAGCATTATATACACGAGCAGGCCGGGCCCTCGTCACCGACACGCACCACAACACCAACGCCATCACCTTCGTGCGGGTCACTATAGCATTACCCACACCAACACTTTTCCCTCACGAGCCAGAAATACTGTCAACTAGTCTTACCAAGTGTTTCATGAAAACAGGTTCTGTAGTTAATGTATGACAGTGTGGAATATGAAACGAGCGACTGTCGCGAGCTACACGCGTTTTCTTATTATTATTGTACTCCTAGAATTCCGATTCTAAAACAAGATTATAAATACTGATCGTTAATCAAATATTTGTTACAGAATCTGCTCGACCTGAAGGACAGATTTGATCATTTCCTTCAAAACTCGTTTAACAATGATAAAATTTTCAAACACATGATTGCGTCAGACTTCGAATACTTCCTCAACTTGAACAGCAAATCGCCAGAGTTTTTATCGCTGTTCATCGACGGGAAGTTAAAGAAGGGTGAAAAAGGCGTAAGTATCTGCTCATAAAACCTTGAAAACAGGTATTTTGGCTGTCTAAAACAAGATTTTCCCACAGATGAGTGAACAAGAAATCGAAGCTGTGTTGGACAAAACTATGGTACTGTTCAGATTCTTACAAGAAAAGGATGTGTTTGAGCGTTATTATAAGCAGCACTTGGCCAAACGATTGTTGCTCAACAAATCTGTCTCCGATGACAGTGAGAAGAATATGATCTCTAAACTGAAGGTTAGTCTGACATGGATTTATACATCAACCGATTCAATATCATATCTAAGTTATCCAAAATATGAACATTTTGTTTATACATATTTTGGTTTTTAACCTTTCCCAGAAAGAAGGTTTACTTAAGGACGTTGAACCGCGAGATTTTCAATGTATAATCGGAGATGTCTCGCAAATAGAGAATTCGATAAGTGACTAAATGAACAATCTGTCCGCCTCCCCATCCTGTCCACACATTTCTGCAAAATTCTTTACCAATTATAGATGGGCATTTTCGTAAGTGTCCTATGTGTATCATATACCGTTGGTAGTTCTTTTTCTATCGTAAAAAGTCTGCTTAAAGTCTTGGTGTGTTGGTTCAAATTTTATTCTTTGCTTATATTTTCAAAATTAAGTTGAATGCAACCAAGAAACGGTTTAGGTAAAGAATTTTGCAGAGAATTGAGACTTTAAGCAGGGTTCAGTAGTCATATCATGTTGTTAGACTAACTGTAATGTATTTGCATAAATTGTAATAATGTACAGTAAAGTAAATACTTTATGCCTGTCATCATTTCTTTTAAAAAAATACTATAATTGTTATGCTCTTTTCAGACTGAATGCGGTTGTCAGTTCACATCAAAGCTGGAAGGAATGTTCAAAGACATGACCGTCTCGAACACTATAATGGAAGAGTTCAAGGAGCATGTGCTGTCATCCGGGGTGAATCTTTGTTATTTCTTACCTTTGTCCAGGTCTTGTTGTCATAGTCGAGCTGACTGTAAGTCGTCACTCGCAGGCCCTTCATTGTACAATTTAATTCCTTCAATATTTTCGATAACGTAATGATGTATTTCCAGATCAATCTTCACGGCGTAGATCTGTCAGTGCGTGTACTAACCACCGGCTTCTGGCCCACACAAAGCGCGACGCCGAAATGCAACATACCTACAGCGCCACGAAATGCATTCGAAGTTTTCAGAAGGTAACACGTGACTCCAAGATGAGGCCTTAGGATATTTCAATTTAATTTTTCTTTATGATTTTCGAGAGTTATTGCGTGATGTCTCCACTGTGACTCACAATTCCGAATTATTACCGGTGGTGTGGGCTACGACCGCTTTCTTCAATCCTACCGGGTATTTCGCAAGAATCAACTAAAGCCGAGCAATGTTTTATTTAGCTTCTACCTAGCGAAGCACTCTGGGCGGCAGCTGTCGCTGCAGCCGCAGCTGGGCAGCGCGGACCTGAACGCGACGTTCCGCGCGGCCGCGTCGTCGCCACCGCGCTCGCCGCCCGCGCCCGCCGCTCCGCGCCGACACATCATACAGGTCTCCACCTTCCAGATGTGTGTGCTGCTGCTCTTTAATAAGCGCGAACGACTCACTTACGAGGTATGTATCTGACATTTACACGCCCCCCTAATTTCGTAACGAGTATTTAAATATTGGTATGTATATCTCATTTCATCATAACGGGTTCGTACGCACCTACTCCGTTTTTTTCCAAAATTATACAGTACAATATTCAAACATGCCAGAATATCGTTTTACTGAATTTTTTTGATATATAAAAATACCGTTGTAAAAAATTTGTGAACTTCTGCAAAACATTTAAATTATTTTAAACATACAAGTGTTAACGTCTTTTGTCATCTAGTGATTGTCTAGGTTGACTTCATGTATTTACTCTTGCAGGAAATACTCAACGAGACTGATATACCAGAGAAAGATCTTGTCCGGGCCCTACAGTCGTTAGCGATGGGTAAGCCCACCCAGAGGGTGCTCATCAAACAGCCGAAGACAAAGGAGATAGAACCATCTCATCAATTTTACGTGAACGACGCCTTTACATCTAAGTTACATAGGTATGCTAATTAACCTTTGATACAATCATTTAATTTTAAAGCATTTTTTAACTTTGCTTTTCTGTTTATCAGAGTTAAGATCCAGACGGTAGCGGCTAAAGGCGAGTCTGAACCGGAGAGACGCGAGACACGTAACAAAGTTGATGAAGACCGCAAACATGAAATAGAAGCGGCCATCGTGCGCATCATGAAAGCCAGAAAGAAAATGGCGGTAAGTTAAATATTTTTTTGTAATTACTAAATAAATTGAACCTTTTGACAAAGTGCATTAAACATTTGTCATGTCCACAGCACACACTATTGGTCGCGGAAGTGACGGAACAACTGCGTGCTCGCTTCCTGCCGTCGCCGGTGGTTATCAAGAAGCGCATCGAAGGGCTGATCGAGCGCGAGTACCTGGCTCGCACGCCTGACGACCGCAAAGTCTACACTTACGTCGCATAGGTTTGTAGCGACATCTCAGCATTGCTCCGACCGATTTGTGTAAAAGCAGCTTCAGTTTATAATTACTGTCTTCTTTGCTTTTCAATATATTTTATTAGACTAAAATATTCTTTGAAGATTAATTATGTAAAAATATTGTAAATACCAATATAGCTCTAGTACCTTGACGTCATGTACTATGATAGTTTACCTCGTTTCCTTGATGCGGCTATATTAAAAACTTCCTTTATAACACAATGTTTTATTAAATTCTCTTTTGCCTCTTGGATTTGGCTAATACTCACGAGCTCTCATTGGGTTGACGTGGTCTAATTGAACCTAAAATGGGTTTTATTTTCAGGCCACCACAAACTCAAGATCGTTATGTCCTTGAAGGGGATGCCAAGTTAGAAGTGATAGAAGTAACAAAAGTATTTAAATTATTTCAAAATAAAAATTATTAGTTATTATTCAAGAGTTATTTTATTTGTAAAAAGCAATATTACACAGCAGTATATAGTTACAATTAACGTGTTAGACATGTGAATACAGCCGTTCTGAGGAAAGGGGAAGAAGAAATCTTTGGGTAAATGAATATTTAAATGTGGACCTCCAGCATATTGAATAACACTTGGCTTGGTCAGATCCACGAAATTAATATCAACAGTAATGACAATAGAAATATCCTCTACATTAAAACTAACGTTTCTAGTTGTTACTTCATATTTAGCTGATAGAATTTTATTTTGACCCTTGTATGATCCTTCGTCGACATTAGCGAACATGAAGGTAACAGATAGTCTGTTAATTAAATTATAACAGTAAAGTTTAAAGGTGTTTTCATTATACTCTCCATAAACAGGATCGCGTTTATTGATGTCTATAAACATATTTATCCAACCGTTGTCGGCAATACCATGTGGATTACCCAATGGAGATATGGATATATTACTGTTAAGCCTTAAAAGTTCATTTATGCCATTTTGTACATTGTTGCACATGTTCTTATTAGGTAAAGTTGTGTGGGGATGTTCATATCGGCATTTATTTCTTTTACTGATGCCAAATGCTACAATGTTACTTGTTGTATTAGATAAAACACAAAGTCCATTTTTGTTTTCGGGAAGTAACATTCGCCTCCTCGTTTGCGAAGTATTATTGAAAAAATTGTCGGTATAATTACTCTTAACGTATGATGCAATTACTGGTAAGCCATTGATATATCCTGGGTTTCCACTTAATTCAATTACATGGTCTATAGACTTATTGGACATATAAAAATTTATATTGATTTCTTGCATCATGAATGGTAATACATGCGATATATTTTGTATGTGCAGTTTTATCGTCGCGTTCATTATTTTCAAATCGTAGTAATAGAATTCATAATCAATTTTCAACGCTATATTATTGCAGACATTTTCCGTGCATGACGCTTCGTTCAAAGTTTTGTCGTAATTTGCACATACACCATCTTTACATGCAAGGATTGTCCAATTAATGCAATGAAGATTAGTGCAGTTCTGTAAAAAAACACATTTTGTAAAAAAACGCTCTAAAACCAAATTAATAAATATAGTAGGATATTATTTTACCAAAGAGGTGCTGTTAAAAGTATTGTCAGTAGCACTTATAACCAAAGCTTCATCAGTAGTTTTCAATATATTAAACATTTCTAAATGCTCAAGTTTCACATTACATTTTATTTTCTCCTTTCTGGTAAATTGTATTGGAACTCGATCTGTACAGTAATGGTTTACCATTGGTGCTGGGAAATCTGAAAAATAGTAGATAAGGTACTCCTTATTGCATTGAAACTGTTTTAAACACAATAAAAAAATATATATTTAATGAGAGTCTAGTCCGAGATGTGAACAATCTCTATTCAAATTATACAAACCCAAATAATAAAATATTCCATTTTTCAACAGCCAAATAGGATCACCTTGTTTATACAAGGTTTTCTTAAATTCATATGAAGGTTGCTTTAGAACAACATTTCGCCATGTGTAATAGTTATCGGTTGATGCGAGATTAAACTGAAAATAATAAAATACATAATATAAAAGATCCTCAATTTTTTACAAGTACCCAATTAATATAATAATTTTGTTTCCTACCTTCCTTAAACTTCGCTTATTAGGTAAGTTACTTTTAACAACACAGAACAGATTGTCAAGCATGCTGCCTCCATATCTCTGTTCATCTAATAAATGCGTAATGCATCCATCAATTGCTCTATCTTCACCCTTAATTTTATCTTGGCATTGGAATATTTTGAGTTCATTTTCAGAACAGTCTTGATCACAACAACAGTATAAATCACAAACATTATACTGCAAAAAATATAGAATTAATTCATTTATGAAATCTTGAAAGGAATCTGAAGTTGCAATGCATAGTAAGGTTGCTTGCATAAAATACTTACCAACAAGTTACATTCACAGTATAAATTATAACTAACTTTGGATGTGTGACTAGGTACATCAGATGATTTGTTTTTTATATCAAAGAATGTTATTTCTGTGACATTATCAAATTCAGTACTAGTGAAATACAGCTCTGTGGTAGTAGAAGTGAGATCTGTTTCAGAAGTATTTTCATCATAAAGGACATCAAATATAGTTGTGGTTGCATCTGTTGTTCCTAGTGATGTCTCAGACAGTGAGGAGTTATTATCAATCTTTGATGGGGAGGTGTTTTTTAATGATCTACTCATGACATGTGTCCTGTAGTAAAGAGCATGAGGCTTAACACTAATGTTCTTCAATAAGTCTGTTATAACATCTTTGTGTGTAGTTACATTCAGAGTCACAGGGTCATCAGCCTGATTTTTTTCTTGTATGTATTCCATGACACAAAATTGAATGAGTATTGATAGGACAGTGAAAGCTAAATATGTAATGACTTTCATGTTTCACTTATACTCTACTCCAAATTGACTAAAATTCCGGAGTAATATATTCACTTGCAGCTGAACCGTCCCTTTTGACTGAGTCTTTAACTTAAATCTGTAAAAATAATCATTTGCGTATAAATATTATACGAAGAAAACTATCATAATCAATTTAAAATGTACATGTTTAAGTTGCTTAATTACCGATTCAAACCTAAATTAACAATATCACTTTGAATGAGTTGATGAGATCCACCAAGGAAAAACTGGCGAATTCTATCAGTAATAGAAGTTGCAGTCGGTATCCAGCAGTTTACATCGATCGTATGCGGCCCTGGCACTGCAGGTAAGCTACAGCAACCATATCCTACAATCCAAGAGCGTCCTATGGAATCGAGACAACTAACTTGCACTAACAATTTCGGCCAACCTGTACAATCAAATAAGAAAACACTTTAAAAGGATTACATAGGGCTACAGTATTGAATTGTGAAAAAACATACCTTGGATCCCTTTTGTGACGTAGTGGATATCAAGAGGATGAGCCCAGTTTACAGTCTTATCATAGTCTGCCTTCCCTGAAATTGTCTGCCCCTCAGGGCAGCCTGATACTAACGTCCAATTGGGGCCTAAAATAACAACAAATATGAACTTCTTGTACAAATGTAAATCGAAATATTACGTAATACAATAATTTACCGGCTTGAAAAGAATATCGACAAAATAAGGAAGATTTGTCGTGGAAGTTAGATGCGCACTGCAGTTGTCCTAAAATATGCAATTCTGCCATGAGACAACATTAACTATCTTCATAGAGACGCTCATTATTCACTAAAATAGCAAAAGTTTAACATCAAACGGAACATTTTTGTTGATAAACTGCGTAACCATGGTAACGGGCTGACAGTATTGCCAGTGTTGCCATTTATAATATGACGTTTATGCGCTAGACGCGCCATCTTTTCTGTCTGTTGCTTTCAATTTATTGATTTTTTACACGTTAGCGATGCGATGCTCGTTACTTCTCATTCTCAACAATAGGTTAGACACAGAGTACATTTTGATATAAGCTTATCCACTTCTAACTTAGAGTTTTACGTAAAGCGACTGTCTGATCTCTTTGAAGCTGTTATCGTAAATATTTAAAATTTTAAATTATAGCGGCAACAGAAATACATCACCTGTGAAAATTTCAACTCTCTATCACGGTTCATGATGGCCGAACGGACAGGGGCGCGGAAACAATAGGGTCCCTTTTTACCCTTTGGGTACGGAACCCTAAACAGTGATTCCTTTATAATTTTTCATATTCGCCAACAATTTGTTCGATGGGTGCTATACGAAGCACAGATCCATTGTAAAAACATTATGTTGGCATAGGTCCCTTTACCAATGTATGGGAAATTATTGCATAGTTTTTGTTTTTAGTACCAGGGGTCCGCAGATCTCAATATATTTCTAGCATCAGTTTTATGTTTGTATCTCTTCCCCCCAATCCCTGACCCTACACATAAGGGTTCCCTTACTTCCATTTCTTAGAAGTTCGGCGAGTAATAAAACCAGAGATAAATAAAAATAATCATTTATTTGGTTCATTTAAAAATTAAAACAGATACATTAACAATACACTTATACTTATTTATTAATAATCATAAAATAAAAAGGCGCATGGATTACAAATATGCTTGCCAGCCGTGGAAGAGACGGCAGAGATTAAAGGGGTCGGTGGCGATGCGCAGGAGTCGCGCGACCTGACCGGGCACGGCGACGCCGCCCGCCACGCCGTCCTCCGTGCCGCTGAGCTTACTGGTCACCACCAGGAGCGCTCGCTCTGCCAGACCGCTTGGCGTTCCAGCATCACCTGCATAAAAGTATAATATATTGACGACCAGCAAGCGACTGCGGTGATAAATGCCGTGTATAGTTCAGGTTCAAATAACTCTGCCCCCCTGCAGTCAGCAATTCGATGTATAGCGCATACACGGTAGTGTTTGTTTCATATATTTTATGTCCTGACGTGACTTTGGCGTAGTCACTAACCCTAACTTTGGAGGGGAACAGTTGTTGTTGTTGTTTTTATCGGCCCACTGCTGGGCACAGGCCTCCACTCACATGGAGAAGGACACAGTTATGAAGCAAACTGAACATCTAAATACAAGCATTATCTTTTTATTTACGAGAAGCTTGACCCAATACACATTAAAGGTAAAAAATAAATTTAAAAATTACCTACATGAGTTCTATGATTTTCTTCACGATAATCTATTTATTGTATATTCATAAATATATAATAAAATAAATATTATATTTATAAATAATAAATAAATAATAAAATAAATATTATATTATATAAATAATAAATATTCAAAATTGTTTGACCAATCATGTCTTACCAACAGCACTGGTGTTCCTGTTTGAGGTAGAAGCGTTTTGTTGCGCGGTCTTCACCGACCACGAATATAGTGGATCACAGAGTAGAACTTCTAATATTGTCAGTAACGTTTCTTGATTGTCCCGTAAAAGTTGCATTGTTTTTTCACAGCACCTGCAGTGTGTAAAACGGATGTCATTAACATGACTTCTTGTCTATTTCATTGTCGGTTAAATGAATAATTCGGTTTAATGAAAAAGTCTTAGAACATGAGAAATTGAGAATGGTGTGTAATAGTACCCTCTAAATATTCCTTCAGTGCCACTTGAACCAAAGCCAGCTATGATGTCCCGTGTCAAACGGAATGGCACTGTTTCCGGAGTCGGCAACGTTTTGCCTTGGTCGAATGCAATACCTGTAAGTTAAATCAGTAATTACATAAGTAACTTAGTAAAAAATAAGTCAAGTTTCAATGGTAAATAAAATTAACATTACCTAAATCTATGTGGATAACTTCAGCTGTTCTCTTGTCGATCAGAATATTGTAAACGTGTCTATCGCCAAGTCCCAGTATGTAGCCGACCATAGAAGAGGTAGCTACACTGTAGAAGCAAAAATAAATTTTACCAATCTTTTAACAAATTAATACGAGCATATAAGCTATACGTATAATATAAATGTTTATAGGCCGACCATTTAACTCGCGTATCGCCTGCGCGGTAAGAAGGGGGCGGGGGCGGGTAACGCTAGACACGGAGTCAATAATCCAAACATTTATCTCGAGATAGACATTGTTGGTATCCTTTTTTTTAAGTATTTATTTTTAAGTTTTACAAATATTTTATTAATAGCTTTTTAGGTACAAAATCATAAAAAAAAAATTAACTCCGTTTAAGAAATATTGAACCACGGATAAAAGTTATATAGGACTATTCATCACTAATATCCATATCGCTTGAATCATCATCACTGTCTGTGTAGCTTGAGGAGTCAGAATCTTGCAAATTAATAATAAATCGGTCCATCTCTTCATCAACGATACGATCGTGCAGACAATATTCATTTTCAATAGTTTGTACATGTTTATCGGAATTAACCCATTTTTCTACAGAGTATTCGGCAAATAACTGTTCTAGTGTATTTTTCTTTTTGTCTAAATTAGAATCAATTTCAATTTTTGCGAGCTGTCCTTTGATATCCCCCCAAACTAATTCGATTGGGTTCAAGTCTGGGTGATATGGAGGCAGTCGTAAGACTTCATGACCTGCCGCCTTTAAAATTTCATCTATTTTATAAATATTTTCTGTCGCGTGTTGTTTAATTAAATTCAATAAATCACATTTTCCTAAAGACGTATCAAATTCGACATTGTGTCTTTGCAGCCAGGTCTGCATGACGGCTTTTGTGGATGTCATTGTAGGCTTTTTGTCCTCTTGTACCGAGTGGTATGCGGCATTATCCATAACAATAACTGATCTTGGCGGTAAATTTGGCAACAGCTTTTCTCTAGTCCATTTGCTGAAGTTTACAAAATTCATATCGCTGTGATAATCTCCGGTTTTGCTTTTGGATTTAAAAATTAAAAGAGCTCCATCGATAAATCCGGCTTTTCCACCAGCATGTACGATAATTAAACGTGGCCCTTTGCCAATATGCGACAGCACCCCTCGTTCTTCATTGGATTGCCAACACGCCGGTACATTTAATGACGAATTGACATATGTTTCATCGAGGTAAACAATGTTTCTTTGATCTCTTCTGTGCTTCTTTATCGCATTAAGATAACGCCACCGCCACGATACGATGTTTGGTTGTTCAATCAGTAATTTTCTTTTTGATTGACATTTCTTAAATCGAAAGCCAAGTTTATGAATCAATGTTCTCAAATATTCTCGGCCACAATTTAAAATTCCTTCTTCTCTGAGTTTCGCATTCAAAGTTTTTAATGTAGGAACCTTCTTATAAACCGTATAAAATTGAGTTATTTTTCTTCTAACAACGCCCTCTGTAAAACTGTCAACTTCAATTTTTTCTTTCGGATCTGTGTATTTTTTTTTGGTGATTTAAAATTTACATTATTTTGTTCATCTTTTAGTTCAAACTCAAAATCGTTTATTCAAATTAGGCTGATAAATCAGCACTTTTCGAACGTCAAAAACAAAAGACAGCCCCCAAAAACGCCCGCCCTTCACCACTTCCTATGTGTTTTTGCTGGGGAGAAGAAGTGGCGCAACAAACTCCCCAGCAACACATGTCTGTCTGTAAGGTTTGAAGAACCAGAATGTATACAAAACAAGTCAAAAAGTCATAAAAATATCATTATCACATGATAACTATTATATAAAATTAAAAAAAAGGAAAAAAAAAACAAACTGAACACAAGTAGGCTAGCACACAGATTTACACCTATAAAGACTAAGTACTCAAGCATTTCTTATAGTCCATTAAGTGTATTTAAAGCCTCCTGTTAATAAAATAAAAATGTATTTTAATATAAGCATAGAATCAGCGTGCCCACCTACATGCGCATAGATGTTTACGTTGTAGCTGTACAACACAAACAAGGTGTACCTGCTAGGACTACAGTATTATTATTTTCTTCAAAAAAAAAAAAAAAAAAAAAAAAAAAAAAAAAAAAAAAAAAAAAAAAAAAAGCTAATAGAAAATCATACTAAAATTGATAAAGTGTCAATAGCCATCAACACGACCTGGTACCGCCAGCAGCACCCGTTCACGAGTATAACGCGAGGATCAGCCATCGCCCCCTTCGCACATTTTTGAGGGAAGGGGACAACCCGACCCCCAACGCTACCGCTGGCCATACCGTCTAAGGGAGCATGACGTGCTTGCTGCTATTCAACAAAAGTAGAACATGTAAGAAATGCTGCAGTCACTAGCAAGCCATAAAGAAACAATGCTAAGCAAAGTTTAACAATACTTCCCTAAGTAAATAAAAATAAACTCAATTATAATTCAGAATTAATGTCCGAAGTAATGTCAATTAATGTAAACAATAATAATAAGTTAATAATTTAGTTATAGTGATAACAAGAATGAGCTGCCTCGCGTTCAACTTAGCGACCAACTATTCCTATCATTTAAATAATCATTAATGCTATAGTAAGCCTTCTTTGAAAGAATTGACTTTACTTGTAATTTAAATGCGTTAAACGGTAATTGTAGTAAAGTTAGAGGTAGTTTATTATAAAAGCGAATACCGAGCCCCAAAAATGATCCATGAACCTTATGAAGTCTGTGAGTGGGTACACACAGTTTGTGCTTGTTTCTAGTGTTAATACTGTGAACATCGCTTTTTTTGGTGTACAAATGAATATTTTGCCTAATGTAAAGTATATTGGCAAAGATAAATTGTGATGCCACAGTAAGAATGCCTATTTCTTTAAAGAGCTCTCTTAGCGAGTGTCTACTACCTAACCGGTATATCGCACGAACAGCTCGTTTTTGTAATACAAATATGTTTTGAATATCAGCAGCTTTGCCCCACAGAAGAA
This sequence comes from Helicoverpa assulta, assembly GCA_963856015.1. Classification (NCBI taxonomy): domain Eukaryota; kingdom Metazoa; phylum Arthropoda; class Insecta; order Lepidoptera; family Noctuidae; genus Helicoverpa; species Helicoverpa assulta. The sequence goes on from CAWLCW010000008.1 coordinate 7,915,406, forward strand.
TACCGTAGGACATAACGCTGTGAAAGTAGCTAAAATAGACTACTCGAGCTGTTTCTACGTCAGTGAATTGTCTTACTTTTCTGACGGCGTACGCAGCTGAGCTAAGCCTTCCCGCGAGGCTAGCTATATGCGAGCCCCACTGAAGTCTGCTATCGACTGATATACCAAGAAATACTGTGGATTTGACAGTTTCTAGAACCTCGTTACTTAATATAATATTCGGGCCTAGGTTTTTCACGTTCGGTAGAGTAAATTTAAGGCATTTTGTTTTTTTCGCATTTAAGACCAAGTTATTAGTACTAAACCAGTGTGTAACCAACGAAAGTGCACTGTTTACATCGTTAAATTGATCCCTATTTCTGTCGACTTTAAAAATAAGTGAAGTGTCATCTGCAAACAGTACAACGTCACAGATATTCTTCAGATGGTATGGTAGATCATTAATATATACCAGGAATAAGAACGGACCTAATATTGAGCCCTGTGGCACACCTAATTGGACTGATAAACCTGATGATTTGACGCCATTGACATCTACGCATTGCACTCTGTTATTTAAATAGGATTCTATTACGCTAAGAGCTTCATTTTGGAAGAGTTCATTTCCTTCTTTTATTATTTTACATATGGTAGTCACCGAGAGTCCTGTAGCTTTAGCAACAAGTTTGTTTAGGTTTACGTCTTCAAGATACTCTGTAGAATTATGATCTTGTTTTCTGGCTTTAAAATAGGAATATACATTGTATGCTAATTGTTTAGCTTGCTTGTTAATTTTATTCGCAAAACTGCAAGAGCGATTCATCTTGAGATTTATCTTGGCAAGTCGTATACCTTGTGCGTTTATGTCCAAGCGTCCGTAACAAAAATGACAACCGCGCGCTGCAAGCACAGCCAGCGCACTGTTGCACTTGACGTAAGCTGTCTGCTCCGCGCACCCCTTTCACCCACCCGCTAACATCTCCCCTCGCTCCCTTCTTACCGCGCAGGCGATACGCGAGTTAAACGGTCAGCCTATAATTATTATCCGCTAAATAATATTTAAAGCACATTTTAATTATTTCTTCACTTCCTACCTTTTCGTATACGCCAGTCTACTCTGATACCAAGTGACTGGGTCCAGATAATGTTCCGTAAAGAAGTACTGGAACACTGGCTTGAATTCGTTCATGATTCTGTTCAACACATTTAACTTCGCCTCGTGGCTGTCCCTGCAACTGTCTATCACTTTCCTTCGCGCCGCGTCACAAGAAATATCCTAAAATTTATATGAAACTACATATACTAGTTAAACATGGTTGGCCTTACTACAAAAACTTAACCACCTGTTTTACACTTGTCTAAAAAAATTGTGGCTGCAAAATGAACCATATGTCAACGTCATAATTTGTCATTTTTTTAGACAAGTCTTAAACTGACGTTTAAAAGTTTTTGTGGTAAGACGGGGTATATTTAGAAATTAGATCTTTCCCACGGTTTTACCCGCATCCCGGAAGATCTACATCTCGTATCCGGACAAAATATGTATAGCCTATGTTACTGGGGGATAGTCTAGCTTACAAATTATTTATATTAAAAACTAGCCGTTTTCCCGCGGTTTCACCCGCGTCCCGTGGGAGCTACTGCTCGCACCGGGATAAAATATAGCCTATATTACTCGCAGATAATATAGCTTTCTAATGGTGTAAGAATGTTTAAAATCGGACCAGTAGTTTTTGAGTTTATCCATTACAAACAAACAAAGTTTTCCTCTTTATAATATTAGTATAGATAAATATTACAAATCGGTTCATAGTTTCGAAGCAAACAAACAAACAGACAAACAAAAACTGTTTCCTCTTCATACACTACTACAGATAACACGTATAATAAAATACCTGAGGTCGATATCGTGCATGGGCGCCACTATTATCCTTGCCGACGAGGTACAAACCCATTGGGATAGTGCCCTCGCACCATTCCAGTACTCCTGATAGACGTGACATTGGCACCACCTACAATTTAAATTGTGGTGATGAAAGGCCTGATTCAAAAAAGTAATGTGTGTGGAAGAAATTGGGAGGGGGGAATATATGTAGGTACATTCCACACTATGAGGCATTATTAGATTTTTTTAAACATCAGTAATTTTAAGAAAATTACCGATTTTGATGGTAGGTTAAATTTAAACCATAAGCTTTCTTCAAGATGGTGGTTTAAACTTAGCAAAAAAGCAGGTATGTTCTTTTTAAAACCAGTTTCTATATTAAAATATATATAGATAGTGTGTTAACATATCTGAACAGCTTATTTACCTTGTACGTTCGGATAAGCAATTTATTTTTATTCGTCACTGGATTGTTCTCCAGCAAAGTGTTGACAATACTAAAGACTTGCTGCATCACGGCATCTTGTTTTAAGTCATCTCCACCCTGAGAAGAAACATTATCAGAATTGTATAATTTGTGAAAATCTATGTGGTTAAGATATTGATTTATTACTAAATATATTACCTTTATTAAAAGCACGTTGTTTTTACCAGACGAATCTAAGCAATTTATCTTCTTTGGACAGTTGACTCCGCCCACAAGTTCATAGTGAGAATCAAAAGACTGTAAAGCTGAAAAAGATAATTGTAATTGAATTATTTTTTGACTACGAATACCGTGTATGAATATTTACGTGTGTGTGATTAATAATGAAAAATATGATATAATAAATTATTAACAGTATTTTGTTCTTACTATGTATGTAATTATATTTGCAGTCTTTCTTGATCGGCAATGTGACTGTTGGCACGGGGATCGCTCTTAGATTGCGAAGCTTGTGTATATTCTCTGCGTCGGGTATCTTGACTTTCTTCAGTTGTCGACTTTCTGAAGGTTTGTAGTTCGCGAAACTTATGATGGCTGAGAATCAATATTACGATTAAAATATAAGACAAATACAAATGTAAATTCTGAGAGTGACAAGTTGAACAATCAATGCTTAATAGAATTAAAGTCTTTGCAAAAATCTATAAATCAAATCAATGTTTGCAAGCAACTAAATAATATATTTAATTTGGTACATTACTAAAGTACATTATGCTCGATGTATCTATTGACAATCCTGAAGTATATTCTTTTAGCCATTCATCAAATACATCCTTACACAAAAGGCTCATACAAGACCAAGGTTAGTTTAGTCAGCAGAAATCTATCACAGCGCACCACCCATTGGTCGATTTTCCACATACAAAAAAAAAGGATCGGGAAGATACATCAACCGTTCGATTTTCAAATTCCAAAAACAAATGCCTACCATCACACATTTTCTCCATCTGCGTAATAATGGCGGTAAGTTCGTCGCTATGTGTCCGCAGTTCAGTGACGAGAGCCCTCGCGGCGGTGACGCGCGGCTGCGAGTCGCGGGCGCGGGCGCCGCTGCTGATGCGACCGCTCGCGTTGCTGATCACGATGTCCTTGTCAGAGTTCTTTAGGCCGAAGAGGATGGGCAACGTGTGGTGGGGATGGTCGATCACACATCTTTCTTTATGTAAGTAAAGGGATAATTAATATTAAAATACATAATTTTTTTTTAGGCGAGCTTTCGAAACAAAAATCAAAATTTGACAACGCAGGACCCTACAAGTACTTCTGAAGAAATTGGCAATTGATGCCTTTTTTATTGAAAGCACTTTTAATATAAACATACAAATAGGTAAAAAAATAATAATAATCACTTATTATTTTCTTCAAACAATTGATGAAGGACGTATCTTCATCGGTTAACCGTGGTGCCAGCTGCGGCAAGACCGTCACGAACTTCCAAGACGGTATCATATTCAGAAGATCATCGAATGTCTCGCCGCCATCTTGAAACTCAAAGTCTTGGTTGGCAAGCCACAGTGATATCACTCTAAACACTGATAAATTGTTCTCATCACACTGTTTCAATGAAAGTAAGTAATATCTGGAAACAAATTAATTAAATCAATATCTAAAACCATTTTCTTTTCGTAAAATTGGTCTGGGCTTGAATCATGTCGGATTACAATGATATCGAACCATATCAGATCTTACCTCATAGCTAATTGTAAAAAGTTCTCTTTTTCTACTTGTGTGTTCGCTATTTCAGCTTCATCCAGCTCTTTGAATTTCCTGTTTGTCGATAGAGCCCTTCTCTCTTCTCTGAAATGAATTAAATATTTATATCAACACTATGTTATCTTGTAATGTTAATTCTATATTTGCAAACTTACATTGTCAGTGTTTTGGATTTGTTGTTCAACGATAATGCAGTGCCTTTCATGTTTTCTAAGCATTTCACTCTGTTTTCGTATATTGACGATTTCATGTAAGTCAAGACCTGCAAATTGTAGCAATGTTTAAGTCTTACCTTAATGCGAGACTAAGTTATACACATGCAAAACAATAAATAAGAAAAAGTATAAAATACTGGAGGTCTTTGGCTTCACTTAATACCTGTTTGTACTCTGCATCAGCAAATTTTGCAATGTCGTAATAGATTTTCAGCCTAATATCAATATTGTCACCTCTCAATGTATCAAGACTCTTTTTTAAATATTTTTGTATAATTTCACGTGGATTATCACGTTTCGAGTCTGCCATCCAGAGAGCATACCGTCTGAAGAAAATTTCACACATAATGAATAAATAAATATAACGACTCAAACATTACTCCATATAACAAAAATAGAAGAACTTTTGAACAATACATTGTACACGGGCCAATGAAACATCGTACTTGAGAGTTTCATTCCGCAAACTTAATTAAAGTTTGATGTCTCAGAAATCACACAAAAGTAACAATTCGAATGATTTCCCTTGAAAAGTGTACAGTAGTAGGTACAGCTACATAATCTATGCTATAACATAAATATTTACCGTAAAGAAATAGCCGCGAGTTTAGTATTGAGCGTCTGATCGGTGACAATGTTACGGAGGAGAGACAAAGCTATTTCCTTGTGCCCCTTAGCCCAGGCGATCTCGCTCTCCACGAGAGTTATGTCTTTAGACTGCTGAGATTTCTTCGCGACGGCTAACAACCGCTGTGCCATGTGTACGCGGCGATTATTTAGCGCTAATTCTGCAAAGAAATATTATTTATTGGGGCTCTACATAGTACTAAACAAAGTCGCTTTTTCTATTCATAACATCCATTATATAGTGGGGAAATACTGTTATCTCGTGCGAAGCCATTTCTAATAAAATATTAGCTTAGAAAACTATTTCCTATTATGTAAATGGTGAATACCACAATGTAAGGGAAATATCAAATAGGAACTTACTGGCATATTTAATTTGCAAAGACACAATTTCGTTCAACATATTGCCATGTTGTTTCGCAGCATGTTCTAGTATGAGCACTCGTTGCGAAGACAGCGCCTCGATGTGCTTGAAGTCATTGTACTGCGGCAACTTGTCGATATCCCATCTCTGGAGCAACTCCCACACTCGCAAGCGATTAGTCCTCACTAAGATATACTCCTCTATATCATTAAATATATGAAGCTTCTCCAACACTTTATATATATTCTGACAGTTCTCCATATTCAAATTCAGACACAATCTAGACGCAGCCAATTTAGCCTTATTGACGGGCTCGAGAAGTTTACTCTCAAGCTCAGGAGTATTTTGGATGTTTAAACAACTTTTTAGGCAAGCGTACTGGAATGCTTTAACTACTGAATTTTGGTTACAGTTTGTTTGTTTCTGCTTTTCTTCTAGTTCTCGTGTGTCTACGAAATTACTCCAATCACCTGGAATTTTTTAATTAATAATTTGACTTCCCAAAAAATTCGGTAATTAATCATTTATGATGGCAACACTAACTGACCTAAGAACGCCAAGCACTCGTATTTAACATCGTTGAGGTGATCGGTCTCGGGCATGGACTTGATATAGCTCAGTGCTAGATGGTGCATGCCGGACTTGTGTAGCGAGCGCACGACGCCCGCGTGCAGGTCGGCGGCGGGCGCGGCGCCGCATGACAGCGCTATGTCGTGGAGTAACAGCGCGTCCGTGAACTGCCCCGAGTTGATCAGGTGCTTTCGCTTCTCGTTCTCCATTGTTAGGTGCTCCGTGCCACAACCTTCGATAGCGTCGATTTCACCGATTGACACGTAACACTGGTGAAGATAAACAAGGTAATAAGAGATAATTAGAGGCTGAATTGATAAGGACTGCACAGTCAATATTACAAGACTTACAGAATTGTTAACCGCTTTTTTGGGGTCATCATCTCCCGAGCCTTTTCCCAACTAAAAATTGTTTAGTAAGACTTACAGTCCTAAAAATCCTTTGTAAGTTTTCTCCACCAGCCAAGCTCGAGGTAGCTTCAGGAGAATTGGGTGTCACTCCGCCATTCTGAAACAGAGCCCACAGCTCGCCGTAGTAGACAGCCGACCAGTTCTGGCCAACCAGAGCTGCTGCCCACGCAATTTTATCGTAATTCAGTTCTAGATAATTCAACGTCTTTGAAGCTCCTCCTTTCCTGAAATCCAGATTCTTTTAAAAGAAATTCTGTAATAAATAGAAAAATCTCGAAGAACAAAAATGAAAGGTACTTACTTCATTCCATAATAGTTCCTTTGTATGCGAACAAAATCTACAATATCGAGCATATACTGAACGACAGTCTTGTACCCCTGCGTCACAACCCCATCAGTTTTAGACTGGAAGGAATTGTCTGAACTATTCTCGAGTTTGTCGTCGAAAGTCTGGTCCCAAACATTAGTGAAGAATCTTCTTATGTGTTCACCGAGAGCTTTGACGTGTCTTTCGGTGAAACTTTGTAGTATTAAGCCAACAAGGGCGGGCAGTATTTTACAGCAGACTCGAGGCTGGAAATGCAGGCACATTTATTAGTAAATCCGCTTCCCTGGGTCGAGTGTAACGTGGTTAAAATAAAAACTGTTTTCCTAAACTTACCTTCAAAGCGCAAACTTTTGCCAAATTAGTCAAGTAATCAGTAGAAGAATGAGTAAAACTCAGAAGTGTACATGTGACATCTTTCAACCATTCAGAATCGCCCTTAGTCAGCAGAACATTTAAGAACACACCATCAGGACACATTTGGCAATACTCTTCGAACTTCATACTGTCAGTGGTAGTATCAATCGTCCTGAGATTTGTACTAGAAAATGGTTTTAGTATATCTTTGTCCACTCTCTCCAAATCTGAAATGTACAGTATTACAAACATAATAATATAAATTGAGTATCAATGTATTATTTTAAAGTTAGTTTTACTTACCAGGTATATCATCAACACCAAGGAATTTCAGTAGATCATTCATAGTTTCAGCGATTTCGTCCGTGACATTAGCGTCATCGGCAAAGAACACTTCTAGTAGAGCTTTTCCAACGACTTGCATGAAATAACGCGTTGGGTTAACAGTTCTTACTAGTTGTGTGTCGGCTGGCGGCACAGTTACCAGCGTTTTTAGATCATAAGATGTGATTTCTGATAAACAATTGCAAGCTTGAACGATAGTCTGAAAATAAAATAAAATACATTATACATATATTTATAACTTGGTAAACTGCGGTGGTTGAGTGTCATAAAGAAAGACATGAAAATATGCGAACTCGGAAGAGAAAGATGTCCTGGATAGAGCGAAGTGGAAGAAGAAGATACGGAAAGCGGGCCCCATCACAAGACGGGATAAACGCTAAGAAGAAGAAGAAGATATATTTATAACTTGATATAAAAATGGTAGGTATGAACAGAATGCAGTTACCTTATCATCGTAATTTGATTTCAGAATATTACAAAGCGACTGCACGATCTGATGTATGATACTCGTCTCACAGTCTTCGGACAGAGTTTTGGAGTCCAAATCACAATACAAATTGCGAATATGTCCTTTATTGCAATTTAAAAATTGGTGGAAATGCAGTAACGTGTCGTAGCTTAAACAATACACAAAAGTGATTGCTTGAAATTGTTTAACACTATTCATTCTACATATTACTATTCTTAGGCCGCTCTTACACTTGTAAGTTTCACTCACGTAAGTAGCTAACGTAATTAATTTACGACAAATGTGCAAATGTATAACCCCCTCGAAAGCCGGGAATAGTTATTTCTTAGAACTTTTTATAACTTACGGAAGTTATCTTATTTTTACGGAAGCAACTTACAAGGGTAAAGACGGGGGTTCACTTACCTAGGGCGATATAAGCTTATTCTATGAGACTTTAATTTCTCTTTGAAGACCGTCAAATTGGCGCAATGCATACCATCACCGCTTTGGGTCATGGAACCAAGGAAATCAAGAACATCCTCGCTTTCCTTTAAGAAATCTTTCATATTCTCGACTAAATGTTCTAAGAACACTGAACACTCATCTTCATAGCCCGATTCTTTCTTTATAATGAGGATAGGTAGTAATTCCAATAAAGATTTTCGCATAAGCGTTGCCGTTCCTGGCAACAAATGCTCTAGGACTAGTTTTAAGCCATTAATGTAAGCTTTCATTAGATCTTTGCTATCACAGCTCTTGATAACTTGAGTGAAACCGTTACATACAAAGTTACACATGAAAGCGTCAGAAGGGTACCCTAAAGGTATATATTTTATGAAAGTAACGTATGCGTGAAGAGCTAGTATCTTCAGCTCAAATATATTCTCCTGAGTTACAGCTTTCCATAATTGGAATAAAATTTGAAATACTGTCACTGTTTGATTTTGACAAAGATATTGAAGAACATTTCCATCTGTGAGGTGCTGAAAAGTTTAAGGCTGTGTTAGTCACTATCACTAGCATATTTTTTTTAAACTGAGGTAATTCTACATACTTCAAAGTATTCCAGAATAGCGCATAAAATCTTCTTTGGATAATAGTACTGTTGATTTCTTTTCGGCAATTGAATATGGAACAGCTTTTCGGCATCTTCGCTGTCACTCATATGAGTAGCAGCCAGCAACAGTAGGTCTCCAACATTCTCCACGAAGAGACAGCTCCATCTCTCATTCTCTAACATGTCACTGGTTATTTGAAACATCGTGGTAGCATTGCTCATGGATTTGTTGAACTCATCTTGTTTGTGACGGTCGTGATACTCTATCTTGTACTTGGCGCTAACAATGTAAGGCAAGCATAGTGACGTGATGTTAGAAAAACAGGCCTGAAATATGAAATTAAAATTTTCGTAGATTTTTGTTCTTTTATTTTAAAAATGGTTTCAAGAATCATATTCGAAGGGTATAGGAACTATTAGGTATAGTCTGATAAAACCGCGGGTCTGATATAGTGAAGAAAATGTAAAAAGCTCATACCTCAAGCATTTTTTTAACGGTTTTCTTCTGTTTCTTAGCTATTTGCTTCAATAGATCACTCTTGCTTACGTCTCCCTCTTGTTTCCATAATATTTCGCCTGCAATGAGCCACTTCATATGTTTCTCTTTAAAACTATCCATAGTATGAAATCCAAGTAAATGTATCGGAAATTCTTCAAGAGGATTATTTTGAGAGAACCAAAAATATACTATTGGTACAATATGGTTATTCAGGTAGGTTTGTATATCTTCTATTCCAACAGAACTGACTATCTCTTTCAGAGCTTTTTTGACGATACTATTGTCTAGCGATTTCATTTTCTGCAATTGGATAACCTGAAGTATGACGGTCAATACGACAGGCTTGTTAGATTGCGCCAGCGCAACGAAAGCATGCAAGACTGTCGAAGTCCTGTTGGCGGATTCATCTTTTATTATTGTCTCTGTTTCTGTAGCTGCCACCTAAATGAGAAATATATGTATATAGAAATAGAACACTGTTAACTGCCTATTTTTGTCTAATAAATAAAATTAAGGTACGAGGTTCTGCACACGAACCGAATTCTGAGGGTGGACGAGGAGTACGGTCAACATGCATGTACAACTGTGCTCAGATATGTATATTAAAAGGCAACCTTAAAAAAAAATACTTTATAAATTTCAAAAGCAATACTTACACTAGTAAAAAATATTTTCAACAAATTAGTCAAAAATACACTTATGTCATCTTCAGAGAAGTTGTTTACCAATTTCATCAAATAGCTACAATGAATACGAATGCTGTGAACTGAGCCTTTTATTTTCTTTATAAATGCACTTTCAAAGGCTTCTTCAATGTTAGCATTTTGCTTACGATTGATTAGAATGATCTTAGCAGCACATTCGTATATCATACCGGCTACTTTCGGTGGATAATGCATGTCTTTGCAGAGCATCAAATAGCTTTTAATCATGATCAAACAATTTTGCTTCATATCAGAATCATTTTCGCAAAGAGGATCCATGATTTTAAGTAAGATTTTAAGCAACTCATAAGATACTTTAGAATTTCTATACAGTTTTTGGCATATGCACTGCATCAAATGGAAAATTAAACCTGGAAAAAACAAACAAGTAGTTACACTAAAGAGATTTTCCATAATGTAGAATCAAACTCAAACTCAAAATATTTATTTGCATCTTTTTATACTTAAAACAGCATTATTATCGGTTTTTAAATAAAACAATTGCAAGCAATTGCATTATTTGGATGTCTATTTTTAGACTTTTTGTGGGCTTTGTTTTCCCCGCCTTACACGTCTAAGTTGCTTCCGTAAAAATTACGTAAGTAAATTCCATAAGTTGTAAGATGATTTAAGAAATGACTATAAGCGATTTACGAAGTGATTTTACATTTGAAAATGTATCGTACGCTACTTACGTGAGTAAAGCTTATAAATGTAAAGGCGGCCTTAAAGCGGTTACATTTATGAAGCAGTTTTGCTTACATGCAGACTGTACAAAATAATTTGCACAAATCATGTGGCTAAAGGCTTAACTAATTAGCCAGCTGTTGTAACTATATAGTTGTTAAGTATATCAAGTAACTGTAGGTATAATAAAGTAATTATTACCTAGAGGAGGATTTTCCACGGTTGAATCTATCAGCAGCTCTATACATTGAAGAACGCACTGAGTATCATTTGTAAAAGTGTACATATTTTCGTCTAGTATCAATTTCAATACTTCCTCCCGATACTCTGCTTGTTTTCTGCAATACGCGGCAAGTAGCAATAAACAATTGTGCTTTAAAGTGTCAATGTTGTTGTCGTCACCATCATCGTCAATTATAATATCGTAATCATTTGGTTGGTCTTCAATATTTAATATATTATTAATGGCGTGGAACACATCTTCATTCATATTAGCCCGTAACACAGATCCCAATAAGGGATGAAATTCAGTAGCTAGAAGTTGTTTGATTTCTTGTACGACTTTAATCTTTTTTGGGATTTGAGTATTGCTTTCTAACACACGGTTTAGTGCCCCATACATGTGTGTCAATGTTGCTACTGATAAATTATAGATCCTCATGTTTTCAAGTTCTTCTTGAGATTTCAATTTATATTTTATAACTTTATTCAGATACGACAAAACAATGGAAATCAGGCTTATACATGCTAGTACATCCGAATCATTCTTCAATTGCTTTGAATTAGTACTAACCAATTTTGTTGTTATGTACTCATGCACTTGATTTTCAACATCAGAAATAGAGCCAACGTGTTCATATACTGCAACTGGATCTAGAAGCTTTATTGTGTTTTGTATTTCAAACTCACTGAATAAAATGCACTTTTCCGGTGAGTCATATATAATTTCCTGCAACATATCGAACTCCGACTGAACGGGACGATTGCAATTAAAATGTATATTTTCATCAGCAATTATTCTGAATATTAATTCTGGAACTTCAGCGCCAGTTATGAATGACTCGCCTGATGTGAGCCATAGAAAGCATTTAAGCCTGAAGTCCTCTGGGCTACATTTGCTGTAGAATTTGTAGAAGACGTTATTCAAGGTTTTAACGCTACTGTTTGTAACGGGCATATCATTTTGCAGATACAGTATTATGAGCTGCTGCGCCTGTGCATACTCTAAAATATTTGTATTTAATAAGCTCTGCATGATTGTGTGTAATGCTTTATGTGATGCATTTAAAGATGTACAATTTCTGAAACCAAAAGATCTTTCTAAGTGGAACGATTCGCTCAGGATCGGATGAAACAGCAATAGCCTATTCTTCACTGAAAGAAAAGCTTGCAGTACTTTCATACTAGTAGATTTTCTCCTCAATTTTTCCGGGCGGCAGGGCGGTAATAAGACCGAGCGGAAAATTCATTGGTGTGATAGCTTTAGCTTTAAGGTGTCTTATCCCCCAACAAGATAAAGTTCATATATTACCAAAACTCTTACCGAACACATGAATTCCATAATGAAACTGATGTGTTTTTGAAGTCAATATTTGTGCTTGACATTCTGGAGCTTTCCAGTATCAAGCAAATTAACTGTTCGAAAGCTTCCCATTCTATGTTGTTTGCGCTATTTGATAGCAGTGTTTGAAGACAATTCAGCAACAACAAGTAATCTTCGGGAGATATACTGGCAGCATACATTTTCACATACATGTGTATAATTTCCAACCTTAAACATTATTGTTTTTAATATTATAAAACTGAAGAGTTAATTTATTTGAACGCGCTGGAGGAACCACAACCATAGCGCATTTATCGAAGAAGGCTATAGCTGCTTTTAAACCGGATGCGCTTAGAAGTTACCCTTGGCGGAAGCTAGTATTATTATATGAAGCAAAGAAAGCTATAAAGAGAGGTAGGTATAGAATAAAGTACCTACCTAAATTTTTATTTGTGTATCTATGAGAAGATCTTAAACAGTAGAGCTATTTAAGCTTTTAAAAAGGCACATAGTGATGAATGAACGCAACTTACCATGGTACAGGATTTAGCTGTAATTCATTGACAAGGTCACCAAAAGTTTTGTTCTTGTTTAAGCTTAATTTCAATCGCTTTGCTAAGCTCTCTGTGCTACTTGTACTTTCTTCACATGTTTGGAATACCTATTAATGAATGGGTAATTAGAGTGAAGATGAGTTGTAAAGTCTACATGTAGGAAATGTAACAATGTTAATCATTTTATAAGAAACCATAGGCATAGGAGAGATGAGAAGGGCATAGGAGAGAAACTATTATAATATCTACACTTAAAGCGTAAAATTTGACCAACATAACCAAGTCAGTGAGAAAAAAAGCTTTGTTCCTCACCTGATAATGTACCGAAGCAGCTAAATTGTAGAAATGTGGACATGGCCCAAGTCTGTCATTTGGCTTTCGATTCTTTTGCAAGTGGACAACTTCAGTACATATTATTTCTGTCATACTGTTCAAGTATTTGTTCCAAAGCTCCCAATTGTTTGCCAAGCTGCCTTCTTCTTTTTTGGTTCTGCCCATTGGGTGATGAAGCACCACAGTAAGATTTAATAAGTTGTAAAACGAATTCTAAGAAAAAAATATTACAAATTACCAGTGAGTTGTCAATTAAGTGCTTTGATCATCAATTGAATGAAGCTTGCAGTTACTGATGGGGAGGAACTTGTGTTCTGCTGCTACTTGTACTAGGTACTCCTTTTTAGCTTGGTATCAGTTATGAGGTATTTGAATACTTACAAACGACCTTGCACATTACTATTTGTTTTAAGCCATAATAAAAAAATACAGTGTGAAGTCACATTTATCCTTAGGCTTTTTTCCAGATGCAAGAAGTAATATCTAGTTTATTTATTTACCTTTTTCTTTTGATCCTTATTTTGGTCATAGCTCTTAAGTAATAAAGGCATAAGACTTTCAATAAAATGGCACATTGTTAATCTGTACTCGGAAGATAGCTAAAAAGAATAAAAAGATGTTTGATTATAATATTATACATGCAAATGTATTTAAAAATTTATGTTTCTAATGGTACATACCGTCTCAAGAAGCAATATTAAAATATCTATAATAACTTCTTGTACTTTCTTATCATTTAAAATGTTTGAAAAAATTCCTTCTAAAGAAGATATTGTTTTCATTAACGGTCTTGTAAGCTGAGAGTTATCTTTTACTCCTTTCATTACAAGTAGCACTAGCCGCAGTTTAGTTAAGTTATCCAACTTGTAATCACTTGAAGAACATGCTTCAACACACACATCCAGTAAGTCTAGAAAATTTTAATATCCATAATTAACATTATTGAACAAGTTTTCAATAATTGCATAACATTATATTGACTGTTCATAACATACCTGACCAAGTGCTAGGTTTTATGTTACATACATAGTGTTCATATGGCAAAACATGTTTCAACAGCAGATTCAAATAAGTATCACCAATAGCTACCACAGAACGATGTTCTCTCAGTATTTCTATGCATGCTGAAGTTATTTTTTCACATTTTATATATGCTTTACCTGTAAATAAAACAGGTACGGTAGGCTGCACATCAGTGGTAACTGTCATGCACCTTAACTCAATAGTAATAAGTACGATTTTCCTATAAAACTGTTACCACTGATCTGAAGTTGACTGTACAACATAAGCAGCTACAACAGTTTTACACTGGCAAACTTATTGTAATAAAACTTACTAATGTAAAGGCAGCCTAAAAAATATTTAGAAAAATATTTGAATGATAGAGTTTACCAATTTTCAAAAAGGCATGTATGTAGGCTGGAATGATAAATGCCCTACATCTGATGTTAAATAAATGTTATATTTTTTTCTTTAATGAGACATTATTTGTAATTAATAAAAGTTAATATTGTAATTAGGGAACCAAGTACTTGAAACATAATTTTGTCTTATATTTCTACTAGAATTGGGCCAAACTCCATATAAATCTGCCGATTGTTCTTAAGAAAACTTGAATGAACTGAGGTACCTTTATTAGAGCCTGTAACACATTGGTACAATATACTGGAACAAAGTGGCTTGGTGATATTTTCATAAGTTTTAGAAGTCTCATATTTTTCCAGTTCCTGTAAATTTCAAATGCATTACATTAACATTTATGACATAATAAAATTGATAACACTCTCGTTGGAAATACTACTTCCAGAATAAATTGAAAAGAAACCCCTAAGACGACCCACTGACCGAATAAAATACTGGTTGTAAACTAATAAACTAATATTGTATATTGCTGTAACAATTATCTAGTACTTACTATAAATACATATTCATTAATATCGTCAAATAAATTGTTCCATGTGTATCCTCTCTTTTTTAAAGTGTTTTCAGATAACAGGGAAGGTACCGCATTTCTAGATAGAAATTCCTTTAAAGTCTCAGCACTTTTCTTGCGATCTGTGTGTCGTACAGATTTAATGCCACTAGCGGCATCTTGAACTGATGTTTCTAATTCCATGACAGAATAATCCTACTTGATAATCTTGTATAGTTTATTATTGTTTTGTGACCCTATGTACACATTTTGCACACACAATTTCGCTTACAAGTACACTCTACACTCAATGAGGCCTTATTATCATATTTTTTTAATAGTTTCTATCTCAGGCTATCTTAGTATTTATTATTTTTTTGATAATTCATATTAAATTAACCATAACAAGGCGGTTTGGTTTTGGTTCGCGGTTCTTTCATCATCACATTCGAAAGATCTGACATAAACTGACATTAGATTTGTCAGACTTGACACATGGGATACTGTTGATCTGTCATAAACATTGACTTATCTAAGCTCGATGGTCATAAAGGCCTGCCCATAGACTAGTGTAAATACGGAAAGTAATCAACCGTGTAGCAACCAGCAGCGTCGGCAGCGTAGCAAAATTCTTGGTCTGGAGACACCGAGTTCAGTAGGCGGACAAGCTTTTGAAAAGCTAAACAGTATGACAAAATAGCAATAAAATCGCATTTTTCCCAATAGCACGGCCCACATCTTGTGAACGCATAAAGTGGGATGGTTTCCCATCCGGGACGAAGCAGAACAGCAGATCAACATCCTACGCGCAGAGCTGCAGAGTAAGTTAAGCCAACTCTTAAAACTTGGTAAACTATGGTTGATTGATATATAACCTATAGGTAATATATAATTAATTATTAAATAAATATTCACATAACAACGAAAAAAACCTATAGGTTGATTCCTACCTACCCTACATTCGATCAACTTTCCCTAGAAAGTGACCCAGACACCGAGAAACTTCGTGAGTAGTGTGGAGGAGGCTTTAAAATTATTTTCACTCTTATCCGTGCCTAGGGATCTATCAGACAGGGAGCGGTCACGCGGTCAAGCGTTCAGTTCTGCGTTCTTTGTGTCATATAACGTTACATACATATGCTCACACAGGAGGCATTCTGACCGCGTCGGTCAAGTCGAAGTAGTAAGTAGTAGTAGAACCAATGTATTAAGCTAGAGCTCGAACGCAGAACGCGAACGCCGAACACTCGACCGCGTGACCTCTCTCTGTCTGATAGATCCATTATATATTTAAGCTTCTTGAAAAAATATCACCATTTAACCAAAGAGTATGGAAATTGAAAAAAAATACTATACCGGCACCAACTCCTTTTTATTTAGAAGAGAAATGAGTGTCATTTAGAACGATATTATTATCAATATTGTACTGTTTGGTAACAGGTATTGCATTTAAATAATTGTTTAGTTATATTTTCGTATATATCGTTTTTATTACAACAAGTTCGAGTTATCAATAACTTAAGTTATTATCACAACAAATTTTAAAACCGTAAAAAGAATAAGAATGGCGTTACCTTGGCATATTCCTTTAGAAGCGACAGTGAGCAATAAAGCTAGAAGAGGTAGTGTACCGCAACCGTCTTTGTTTAAACATTATTGTAATTTAGATGTTCACAAAACACCATGTGAAGAATTGCAAACAGGTCTAATGTGTGATATCGGCACCCAAAATCGAGAGCCAGTTGTCATCCAAAGATTAATTGCGTCAGGAATGACAGTGGCTAGGCTCAATATGCGAGATATGGAACCCGATGCATATGGGCAATTAATTCAAAGTATAAGACAAGCTGTTTATAACTACAGTGCTGAATTGGAATACGTATACCCACTCGCCTTAGTTGTAGACGTTAGAGGCCCTGATATTTTAACAGGAGACTTGAAGGGTGGACCCAAACAAACGATAGATCTCGTTCAGTTCAACACAATTCGTTTAACAACTGATTCCAGTTGGCGTGAAAGTGGTACTTCTGATTGTTTATACATCGGCTATGATCACTTAACAGATCTTCATCCTAAAGATGCTATTTTTATTGATAGTCTGACTCCAGGTACTGTTAAGCTAGTTGTTAATGAAGTAGGTGATGATTCCTTAGATTGCACAATAGCAGTTGGCGGAACCATCGGTTCCAAAATGACCGTTCGAATTACTCAGGCGCCTAAAGAGATAGATCACTCGGTAAAACATGGCAGTGTTGAGTCAATACCTTGCAGCGAAACATCGGAGCAGCTGTTTGAACATATGCAAGAGCAAGTAGCGTGGGCTATTGGATCTGATATAGATGCAGTGATGATACCAAATGCTCAGAGCGTACAAGATATTCGAGTTGTAAGAGACATGTTATCAGAGAGAGGAAAACATATTTTGATTATTGCTTGCATGGAGTCGGTAACAGGACTTGATAATTTTGATGACATATTAGCCTCTGCTGACGGTGTGTATATGGATCGATGCATTTTATCTACTGATTTGCCAGTAGAAAAGATATTTATTGCCCAGAAAATGATTTCAGCAAAGTGTGCTGAAGCCGGCAAGCCATTTATATGTAAAGCAGTAATTAATGAACAGATACCTACCCTTTGTGTTTCAGATATCGCTAACCTAGTACTTGATTGTGTAGATGTAATAGCTTTAGAATTGCATTATGATTCGCCTTTAAAGAAATTTGCAGTTTCGCATGACTCCGTTAAAATGGCTGAACAATGTCTTTCGGCAGCAGCTGTAATT
Source organism: Helicoverpa assulta (assembly GCA_963856015.1). NCBI lineage: Eukaryota > Metazoa > Arthropoda > Insecta > Lepidoptera > Noctuidae > Helicoverpa > Helicoverpa assulta. The sequence continues at coordinate 7,933,208 of CAWLCW010000008.1, forward strand.
TGCAGACATGCTGAAAGAATAACTTGGCATCCGTACATTTATGGAAACACTGAATTGATGGAGAGTCCTCTTGATGAACCAACCAAAGCTATTAGTATAAATGCAACTGAACTTGCCATGCGAGCTCAGGCAGTCGTAATCATATGTTTAACTAATTCAGGTCGAACAGCAAAATTAATCGCCCATACAAGACCACACTGTCCAGTAGTGGCTGTAACTAGAGCATGCCATACAGCACGTCAGTTGCGTTTTTGGCGTGGAGTTAGAGCTATGCATTATTTCGAAGTTGCGAAACCTCTCTGGATGGCAGAAGTAGAAGCACGTGTTCATGCTGCCCTCGATTATTGCAAAGCTAAGAGAATTTTGCGTGCGGGCGATGCATATGTCTTAGTAACAGGATCTCGACGTGGTGTAGGTTATTGTGACAGTGTTAGATTGTTGTACGCAAGTGCCCGCAACACAATTACCGCAGAATCATAATTTTTTTTATTCGCTTTTAATTAATATTTGAGTAGGACATCCGTTGTGGCTTTTGTTTAATTTGCTAAAATTCATTGTCGTTCATTAATTGTCGCGTTTCAAATGATTTCTCCTTCTTTGTTTTCTATTGTATCCTACTTTATAAATTAATCATAAATAAAAAAATCTTGATAAAAAAATATTATACTTACTACCTACTTCTACCTACTTAGGTTAATTTATTTTTAGCTATTTGTTTCAATGAAATGTAGCGAAAATATCCTGACAAGCGTGCCATCGTTTGTTTTATTATGACCTTTATTGAACAAAAAAAAATATCGTAAAAACCAAGAGTTACTAACAGAAACGCAACCCATTTTTTTACAAAGTTCTAGTTTGAGGAAGCATAGGCGGATATAATACGACCGTTCCTCGTACGCATGAGCATAGATGTAATACACTGAACAAGATTGCGCACTATCAAAATATATATTTACGAAAATGAACCCAATAAGGTACTAAATTGGTTGCATAATACACAGAAGCAAATCCGAACGGAGGCCGCGTGTCTCGTTCTATAAAAAATGTTATGATCAACAGTTTTGTCTACCCAAAAAAACAATTGAATCACTTATAATTTTATCTTATTTTAACAATTTGTAAGTCAACAAATTAATAACAGTCGCGTTAATTTATTCGCATTTATTCTTAAAACATAAAGAACATGTATTTTGCTTTTTTTTATTTTCTAGTGGTAGCCCTGAACATTCTTATGTTATATATTATTCTATAATGCGCGTATTCAGCATTCAATGTTTATATTTTTTTGTATTAAATCAATTTTAACTATTAAAATGGTGAAAAAGTGTTGCGTTTCTATTTGCAAAAGTGAATCCTATGGTGGTTGCAATATATCGTTCCACAGGTTAACTAATAATAACATTTTCGTAAATCAAACAACTAGGGTGCCCATGCATTCTTGTAATCTATACATATAATAAATCTGTAAAAAAACTGTGTCTGTACATTGAATATATTAAAAAAATAATAATTGGGTGGGGTTTAGAAACAGTAATGGAGCACAAATCCAAAAAAAAAATTCTGTCTGTATGTCTGTATGTCTGTATGTCTGTTTGTTTGTACACGCTAATCTTCCGAACTACTGAACGGATTTCAATGATTTTTTCTTTGTTGTATCAGTATTAAGCCTGGTCAACATATAGGCTATAATTTATCTTCGAAACTTGAAGACCTGATGCAGAACTCCAACAGACCAACAAAACTATAAGAGATACAAAAATGGTGCCATGGCAAAAATTGTTTCATGTGATGAGCATTTTCAGCTGAGATAATAAATTTTAAGATCTGGAACACCTGATGTGGAACCCCAAGAGCCCAGCTTCTCTGTACCATATACAGGTATGACGTTTTAGCAAAAGTTGTTCAATTTGATAAGCACTTTCTATTGACTTATACAAATTGAAGATCTAAACCACCTGATGTGGAACTCCAGGGGCCCAGCTAGACTATAGCATATAGATGTATGACGTTTTAGCAAAAGTTGTTCAATCTGATAAGCACTCTCTGTTGACTTATAAAAATTGAAGATGTAAAACACCTGATGTGGAACTCCAGGAGCCCAGCTAGACTATAGCATATGAAGATATGACGTTTTAGCAAAAGTAGTTCAATCTGATAAGCACTCTCTATTGACGTATAAACATCGAAGATCTGGAACACCTGATGTGGAGCTTCAAGAGCAATACTACACTTGAAATGTATAGAAATGAATGTTATGAAATAGGTATGGTGAATCAAAAAAAGTAATTAGTCCGTCTTTTAGATAACCCTAAAATAATGGACACGTATTTTTCTTTTCTCTCTCTCTCACAAACAAATAATAACGAAGATACAACAACGCTTGAATTTCGTGTTAAGTTACTGCTTAGTGCTACCTAGACGTGGCGTCACGAGCCCCCACTCTCCGACTTTGTTGCGTTATATCTCATTATTATTTTGTATGTCTCTTCCAGACCTCGGGACTACCGAGTTTCGAATTTTTGGGAGGCAAACGTGGTGCCAAAGCCAACACGATGAATACGACGATAATCCCTTTATACACTATAGAAATGAACCCAAGGACAATCCCCGGTGGACGTCGTTAAAAAAAAGACAATCTCCGGTTCTGTGCTAAACTATTGCTAACTATGAAGGAAAACTACTTGGGCTATTGTGATGGGATGTTAGTGGATGCCAATGTATTAGGTACATGTAAAAATGGCAGGTGGAGATTCGCCACCTCACTTACTGGGCCCCCGGGAACCAGTCACTGAATAGCAACAAGAGGCTGAAGGGTGAGGATACCTCGGCGGACTTTAAACGCAGAATACGCGCTCCCTGTGCTTACCATGAGGCACCTACCCTCCGAGCAGGGCTACTAATCCTGCTCTAGCGACTCCACTCTGGACGGCCAAGCCAAGCCAGAGGCGTGAGACCTACCCCCGTCATGGTTCACTCCGACCAGCCGGAGATGGGGGACAGTATACTCTCCCTGGAGAACTCAGTATATATAGCCCCGCGGGGTCGCTACTCCCCGTCATCAGCCTCAGATGTCCTGCGGTGCCTATATCTCATTATTATTGTCGTTATTATCTCAAGAGCCTTTGTCCCAATTATGCTAGGATCGACTTCCAGTCACGATGCAACTGAGTACCAGTGTTTTACAAGGAGCGACTGCCTATCTGACCTCCACAACCCAGTTACCCGCTCAACCCAACACCCCTTGGTAAGACATACTGGCTTCTGACTACCCATAACGACTGCCAAGAATGTTCAATGACAGCCGGAACCTACAGTTTAACATCCCCTCCAAATAACGGTCATTGGTAGGTATCCAAAATATACGTAGAAAGTACATACGAACTTAGAAAAGTTGCATTGGCAGGCACTTGCCAGACCTGGAATCAAAGACGCATGCTCATACTTGAGAGATTGGTTCTCTACCCACTAAACCACCACGATTTCAACTAAGTCACCAAGACTTTGTCATCTATTTAATGTTTTTTTACGTAGGGGAAGCCCGGGCAAGAAGCATAGTGCGGGTAAGAAGAATATTTGTTTTTTCTATAAATCTATAATAGAGAGCGCTTTGTCAAATTTTCTAGTCGTGTCTCGTGCGACCGGCGACGCCATGACAGTTCAACCAAAACAATACGCGAGTGCATTTATTGTGGAAAGAAAAAAAAAGAAATTTCGCTGTTTTGTTACGATTTTTGTGAAGGTCTGTACATGAAAATTTTGTATAAATCATAAGTTATCTATGAAAAGTTTTATTTATCCAATTGCACGTTTATTTAAGTATTATTTGTGAACGTTACTTTTTGTTTACCTACTAAAATTATTTCGAGCCTTGACTTGTTTCGAATATGAGCGCGTTGGGCAAAATGGATATGGGTAAAACGGATACCTATCCGGCAAGGTAAATAATAAGGCATAAGGCAAATAATAAAAAGACCAAGATTTCAGAGTTAGCAGGCCCCAGCAAGATAAAACTAAAAGACCCTCAATCAAACAACATAACAAAAACCCGAAACCAGATTTTTACTGTTTAGTGTGCGCTGAGAAATACACTGAACCACCAGCCGAAGATTGGATTCACTGTAATCAATGCAGAAGCTGGGCTCATGAAGACTGCACTTCTTATGTAGGAGTTGGCAGCTACTTCTGTGATGAATGTGAAGACTAATCTTAATTAATTCAACATTATTCTTTTTGCCCTTGGAGCGTATCCGTTTTGCCCGACCCCTCCGGGCAAAGCGAATAATTGATACTTTTTGTTAATGCTCATTATTAATATAGAAATCGTTAAAGTTTTTAAGTTTATTTGATTGTTTTCCAAAGATTATTAAACATAGTACAAATTAAAAGTACAAAGAGTTCTATTGATTAACAGATTGTGGTTTTATTAATATTATCCCTTAACATATGCGTTTTGCCCGGGCTTCCCCTAATAATACGTGTAATATTTTTGCCACACACAACTTAAATGCGGACTAATTAGAATCACTACTTTTATCCCTATGGTCACGTCTATTGCGGTTCAGTTCTCAGCGTTTTGTTTAGTCTGCTGTGCTTTTGCCGTTAAAGTACAAAAATTAAATATATGGAACGTTTCTAATGGTTATGCGTATTCCGTTGTTTTCAAGTCAACGGGCCTTAAAATTCAATATCAGAATATTCAGATCTTTGATTTTGCTGACTCCGTAGTCGCTGGCATAAGGGACAGGATCCGCGTACGAAGTCGCGGGCAGAAGCTAGTGAGTCAAAATATGGGTGATGGATTCTAGAACAGGGGCCCGATTCTCTTAAGTTAATAATGTCAAAATCGAATAGAAATTGAATCGCAATAGCAGTTTTAACCATATCGGGCATTCTGCTACTAATATAAGACCAATCGTATTCCAACGACATTCGATTGGTTTGCGATTGGTCTGCTATTTTGGTGATTTTGGTCTAGACGGTAGTTTGCTCTACAATCATATTGCAATCGTAAATCATTTGCAGACAAAATTATTCATTATTGAATGACAGAAAAGGATAAAAACGTTTATTTCAAAGAAAAAATAGCGGAATGCCACATACGCTTCAATCGTAATTGAGTCGGGATTGGATCTCAGTCGAACGTGAATCGTATGTCGCTTAAGTAAAATTAGGAGAATCGAGCTCCTGTTGTACTATTGTTATACCTTCCCAAAAAATGAAGAAAGGCGACATAAATGGCTGAGCAGTCTATATGTGAAGCAAAAATACAAAAAAATTAGTCTCCACTTCGAATCTTCCTGCTTTTATACTGCTAATTCCCGCTAATTATCAAAAGCCTATATTAGTATCTTAAGGTAACAAACTGCGTAGGTAAGTTAAAACTTCAATACCCATCCGTGTTAATTAATGTAAGCAAATTCGAATTTGTCTCACATAACTTAATCTTATGGTCACTCTATTAGAAAGGGACAGACGGCCTCCGTACTAACTGTTTCACTCGGCTCGTTTTTTGGGTATGAATGCGCAGTCCTGTTTACTATATTATGTCTATGCGCATGAGCGACGCGGCAGTCGCTTCAACACGCGACGCGAGCGCTCTGCGTAAGCGTCGCGTGGTAGCTTGCTTTGGTACATGCTCGGATCGCTAGACTAGACTCGCACATGTTTTAAACGGTAAAGTTTAAAACGCATCAACCTACGCAAGTTTCTCAACATGCGCAAGCTACTTATACCATGTAGAAGCACCCTAACGATAGACAAGAACATCCATCAATCAAACAACCTAATACGTTATTAGCTTTTCGATTGCTTTAACAAGATCATATAATATTACGATTACTTCCAAATGGGAGGTTTTCTTTTTGAAAACTCAAAAAAAAAATTGTTCTCAAGAAGATTATAGATGGCGTTGTACCTACTACGTTACTGAACAACATTGCGCAGAGCCTTTTAACTTCTGCTCGACAAGTAGCTTGGTTCAAGAAAGTTAGATTTCTGGAGAAATTGTTTTCAAAATCTCTCGGGACATTCGTATAAAAATCTGATTGACTTGTTTCTCCTTTTGTTCCATTTTAATTCCCTATTTTCATTTTTTTTTAATCCCTCATTCATTGTTATTTCGATTTATTGTCAAATTAATTAAGTATAACGCTCTCAATCTGAAGGCTGATGTCAAGTGCAAAGTACAACATAATACAGATGCACGGCCGCTTGGCCGGGTGTCATCTTAAATGAAAAACATAAAACATAATTTTTATGTTTATTTTTTCGATTTTACCACTAAAATGTCTATTTTTTTTATTGAACATTCGTTTTTGTCATGTGTCAAAGAGAAACTCCGGCTGGGCTGTCTGTTTTTCATTTCATTTCCTTTTAGTAGATTCTTATTATTTTGTATGGGTATCACTGACATAAAAAAAAGTTAAACAGCGAGCTTGCTTGACTGCGTGTCACGTTTGTCCATAGGCATAATAATCTATCAAGTTTGATTTTTATTTTCCAAACACACAGGAACTCTGCATTGGAATGAGTCGTTTGTAAATAGTGACTATAAAGGAAACAGTGATTTAAGGACCAATGCTATGATCAGTAATGTTTAGAGTAACTTAATTTCTTTTACTACCATTTATACCTACTGTGCGACCGTGAAGGTTGAGAATGTTACGTCATTTTGCTTTTAGTGTGTGATATAAACTTACTTATTTTGTTCCTGCAATGAGACGTGTTTTTAACTGAAAAAGTGTTTGTTGCTGTGCGTTATATTAAAAAGTGTAATAAATCTGAAAGGAGTGTAAACGTACATACACCGGCTGCGACGAGATGCCGCCATGTTATTTAGGATTCGCAGTTTCGCTGTCAACTACGAATCGCGGTTAGCCCTGATACACTCCGAGGATTTATTTTCATTCTTGTAGAACTGTAAGTAAACATAAACACTACAACGCTTTTATTAGTTTCTGTATCATTCTAACAAGATTATGTATATTGGTAACGATTAAATATATTGTTTACTGTGGTGTATTGACTGTCAATGCAATGACGTCATTATGTGTAAGTAGTAATATTATTGTTTAATTGTGAAAAGGGAGCTGAAATGCACATTTACGGGATTTAGTTATGTGAATGTATCAAAAAAAAATCTATCACAGCATCCTCTATACAGCTCTTACAAGGTCTCGTTTTAGCCTTGATTACATCAAAAGCTAGGTTATTTTTTGTTCCATCAACAATCACTAGCTTATGTAGGATGATAGTTTTACTCATGATGAATGTTTTGTTTAATATTTGCTTGTGCAAAATACACCATCCCTGAGATATCTCTTAATGTGAAGTGTTAATGTTTTCAAATATGACTAAGTTTTTTTATCTAATTTGAAACTAAATAATTTAATACTATGTTTTTCAATCAACTTAAATGATAATAATAATATGTTGTCAAGGTCCATGTGATAACTTAATGAGTAAAGAATTTTGAAGTTTTAGTTTAATTATAATCATCAGGCTTTTCATTTTACAATTAATTGATTCTTCTAATCACACTAATATAATAAAGACATTTTGTATGTGTGTTATTGTTTGTTACTTCTTCATGCATTAATGACAGAATGGACTCATCAGAATAACATATAACACATAAGTTACATTTTGGCTGGGTCTGGCGAGTACATAGTTCCATCAGGAAATAGGAGAAACCTCTGGCAGAAGCTTGTAGGTACAGAATGTTTTAAAGAAGATTTTAATAGTTTCTTTAATTGTTAAACTAATGAACTATTTTGAAAGAAACTTTGTTGTTACTGGGAAACCACACTGTCCCTGGGCGACAAGCTATTTCCATGGAATGTAGCTGCAAAACTAATCTATACATATAATAAATCTGTAGAAAAGTAATTTTTGTACATTGAAGAAATTGACAAAAAAAATAGCCGGCATGTTAAAGGATAACTAACAGAACCCATTTCCATCATTTTTGTCATTTTTGTCTGTTTGTCTGTTTGTCTGTTTATCTGTTTGTTCGTTCGCGATTCACGTAAAATCTACGAATTCAATGCAAACAATGCTTATATACAAAAATTCTACGTAACTTGGGGTATTACTTAGTTTTTGTTTCATCGAAATCGATTCACTCTATCAAAAGATATGATTAATTTTGTGAATTCAAGATGTAAAATATTACGACACGCAATCTGTTTGTCAAAACTGTACATTTGAATGTTGTACTTATATTAGTTGTTCGGCCTATTATTAATCTTTACACAGAAAATCACACCTTTATAAGTAACTTCGGAAGAAAAAAAAATATGAAAATTTTGTTTAGCCAAGGTTAAAGTAGCTCCATCTGTGGTAAAAATACATCAAATTTGTCAAAAGAGCGAGGTGGTAAATGACAATTAATTACCATACATTCTTTATAGAGGATTATTATTTCAACAGATGGAGTTGTGTGTTTTCCGTAATTCACCATATTTTAACACGTACTTAGTGTAATTTTTCGATAGACATTTCAATAGTGTTCGTCAGTTTGCGTACCACATCAAAATCCAACTATAATTATTACCTTGATGAAAGGAAAATTAATAGTTCTCAGCCAAATTTAAAACGGTGCCATCTAAATTATTTTTTTAACATTATGTCAAAAATGATGACTTTAGTGGTACAATTAATTATCATTTAAACTTACAGATGGAGTTCATATCAGGATTTTTTCATAAACATAGTTTAGCTTATCTTCCACTAATGTGGTGGCCTTAAAACAAATTACTTTGAGTGAGTAGTATTAAGTAGACCTTAATTATTTTTTCTGATGCAAAATATGTAAACTTAATCCTAGAAGAAAGGAAGATCTATCTCTCGCAAGCGCTGCTAAGCGTGAGGTAGGTAGTGTAGGATTCTGTAGCTTTAAAAACAAGCCCAGATACAAAGTGCAGATAAGAAATGGGAGCTTTCTCGATTTAATACCATACACACGTAAAATGCTTTATGCGTCTGGAAACGTACAAACTACGCGTCGCATACCAGAGACATGCTTACTTTCAACTTCTGATCGCAAATACACTGTTCACGATTACGAACAGTCTCAGTAAGACCCGAGCCAAGTCTAAAAAAACACCTTTTATATAAAACTACGTTTGATGTCATTCAATTACAAAGACAGAATTGTTCTCTTCTGCAAATCCTATCCACCTATATCCTATCCTAATCCAGCATGCATTGCAGGTGTGCATTGCACAAAAACCAATGGTATCCTATTAGAGAAGTCAAAAGAGTCGGCCTGCCAACGTCAGCTTTTGCGCTAAGCAAGTGTTCTTAATAGTACCTTCAGAATTACATTCATCGTTGAATGAGGTGAATACATTTTCAGAAACCACAATAACAGTAGGAGCCAAAGCGTATGATCGCTTCATAGAGCTCTGATTGGCCCCAGGTGACCAACTCAGGTCTGATTTGTTCGTTCATCAGATCTTTGAAAGTGTTTCGGTGGATACTTACTGTCGTCCTGTTTACGTGTGACACAAAATATGGTATATAAACGTCCTCCGTAAGAGCGAAATTTTCCCGGTGTGCGGTAGTGACGCACAGTATACAACACTTCTGTTTCTTTTGATTTGCTGGCTCCACCAAGAAATGACAAATTGCGAGCGTACTTTTTGAAAATCTTGGCAAAACTGCAGGTTTCAAGTACGAACACATGAAGTGGACTCTCACAGATACGTACATTTTGCCTATTCGTGAACTAATGCAAACATTTCGGTGGAGTCCCTCCCGGTTTAGACCTAACCCCACATTAGGCGTGCGCGATCCTCGGGCGTGTGAGTAGCGCGTGCGTCGCGAGCACGCTGCGTGAGCGTCGCGTTTTGCTGCCCTGCGGCATTTGCAGCGCGCTCGACTTGACGTTTAACTGCTAAGGCGTTTAGCGGGCGGCGGGGATAGCGGGCGAAGGGGTAAGAACGCAACTCGAGCGCCGCGTGCTCGCCGCGAGCGCGTCGCTTGCACTCTTCACACATGCCGCAGGGCAGCAAAACGCGACTTTCACGCAGAGCGCTCGCGACTTCCGCGCTACTCACACGCCCGAGGATCGCGCACGCCTAATGTGGGGTCAGCCTTACCATAGTGAGTAAGTGCACAGAAAATCCCCAATTCATACAAGTCATACAAGTGTTTCTCCCCAGTAGTGAAACTATCCTACCCTATGCGCCTGCTGATGATGATGACTCATTTTATCATCCATCCAGCTATTCCCCAACTATGTTGGTGTTGGGCTTCCAGTCACCGAATCTATTTGAGTACCAATATTTTGCTTGGAGCGACTACCTATCTACCTATCTTCAATCCAGTCAACTACACAAGACGATGTCCATGGTAAGACTGACAGACTTTCTGGCTTCTGATTAGTCGCAGCAGCTGCAGAAAATGTACAAATGACAGCTTTGTCAGACTCAAAGCATATAGACATAGATTATAGCTATTTCCTGTGAAAATTACTTACACACCATACGTAATAATTTTCCAAATTAGCTAACTAGATCCAGAGATTTCCACAACGTCACAAACTTTACTTCTTTTGTTTAGATAAATGGTCACATCCACAACACAACCTTGATCATTGAATCTATGCGACTGCGAAGTGGTAATCCTAATTATACTGTCACGTGAAAGAATGCACCTACGGGATAAGTAGTATTTTGACTATTCTATATTGCCCACGCAGACGAAGTTGCGGGCAACAGCTAGTCTATACTAATATTATAAAGCGGAAGAGTTTGTTTGTTTGTTTGAACGCGATAATCTCCGAAACTACTGGTTCGAATTGAATAATTCTTTTTGTGTTGGATAGTCCAGTTATCGAGGAAGGCTATAGGCTATATAACATCACGCTACGACCAATAGGAGCAAAGATATAGTGGTAAATGTGTAAAAAACGGGAGAAATTATTTCATCTTTGAAGCCTTCCGTTGCGTGCGCCGTGAAAACGGTTCAAGATACACAAAAAATATGTATTAAAGAATAATAGCTCTTTTAATGATCTAAAAAACAGTCCGCGACAGTGTATGTCTATCTTTTAAGATTAACTCACAAAAACCGTTTTTATGGTACCTAATTTGGTCGAAATAATTTGTTTAAGTTGTATCAACATAATAATATTAATCTTTATTCAAATAAATATGTTGTTGGTTAAGAGTACTAAATCTATATATATAAAAGAAAGTCGTGTTAGTTACTCCACTTATAACTCAAGAACAGCTGAACCGATTTAGCTGAAAATTGGCAGGGAGGTAGTTTAGAGCCAGGAGAAGGACATAGGATAGTTTTTATTACATCTATGTATATAAAAGAAAGTCGTGTTAGTTACTCCACTTATAACTCAAAAACAGCTGAACCGATTTATGGTCGCTGCACACAGCGGGCGCGGCGCGACGGGACGGGACGGCGACGCGACGCTGAGCAGTTGTAATGTACTAGATATTACGGACGACATCACACAGAGCCGTCCCGCTCGGCGCGACGCGACGCGACGATCTAGTACATTGCGTCGCGTCGCCGTCCCGTCCCGCCGCGCCGCGCCCGCTGTGTGCAGAGACCATTAGCTGAATATTGGCAGGGAGGTAGTTTAGAGCCAGGAGAAGGACATAGGATAGTTTTTTTTACAAAAAATAAAAATAAAAAATACAATTTATTCCGGACATATAGCGCCATCTATTGTTCAAACCAAAAATCTGCCGGATGCCACTATCCCACGCGAACGAAGTCGCGGGCAAAAGCTAGTACAAAATAAATGTGTTGGTACATACTTATACAACTGTAATAGGCACTGATTATTTTACGAGTTACTTACCTGATGAACCATCATATGTACCAATCATCAACCATACATCAAATATTGGTGATGAGTATATAAACAAAAGAAAATGGTTTTAAGGACCCGTTTAAATATGCTTACGTCTATACTATTCGCACAAAGAGTTGAAAGTGTGTGGAGGTGTATTTTCAAATTTTTATTTGCCATAAGAAAACCATGTTATTAAAATTCATGAGTTTCATAGACTATATTTTATTTGACTACAGAAAGGACTTTTCCCTCTGGAATAAAAATGCAAGTCTGCCTTCAGTTTAATTACAAAAACATTGATTTTTACCTAGATACACAGCCATGCTTCAGAAATAATATTTTATCTTAAGGGTTGTCACAGAGAAGATGGTTTCTAGGGGTTACTTAAAAAGAACCTGTTTGTAAAACATGTACTCAGCCATCATGACTTTTTTTTTTAATTATTATTCTGACTAGCAGGGAAAGACCCTGCAGACAACGTGTCTTATGGGAACTTCTTCCTCTGCCTGAAAATACATAGCCTATGTTACTGGGGGATAGTCTAGCCACCCAGGGAAATATTCTTTTAAATCGGTTCGGTACTTTTGTAGCTTTCAGGGTTCAATCAAACCAAAAATAGTTTCCTCTTTATTATATTAGTATAGATTAGTATGGATATTGCAATAAGTATTTTCATTGATACAATTGCAGCTATTACTTAATTGAACTGTTCATTGAAGTTAATGATCTTAGCTGAGACAGTGATCATAATTTAATATGGAAGGCTATTCATTGTGCACTTGCCATAGACCATGGATCATGATATAGGTAGTATAAAAATGATATCAACCACATTACCTAATTGATTTTTATGCCTACATTCTTTTTCTAATTTTATGCTTATTTTTTTCTCGAGACTAATACAATTATTATTCTTCTGACATGAAATTCTTTGTTCTGTTTTTTGTGTGTTAAGTGATTTCTCAGAGAGGCAAACGCCAATTGGAAGATTCTTTTGTTATGTGAATATCACATCCTAATCTGATGTCCAATCTGATGGGATTATAGAGAAAGCGAGAGAAAATCTTGAAAAGTCTAAGCCTGAACAGTGTAAAAACTTCTTAAACTTACATGCTGACAATGGAGGTAGATCTGATATGATGATGAAGTTGACAGAGATTTGAGGGAACTCTTAAACCTAATAAAGTTTATTATTTCATTAGAATTCAATTTTTATGACTACCAGTGCCAGTATGATTTTTATTTATGATTTTAGACTATTAAAAAATTCATGTTTATTTCTTAAATTTTATATATTTTTGATTTTTATAGGAAGTATTTAATGATAGGCATTGAAATTAAGAGGAAGAAGGTGATAAATCATCACAAATAATACTGCAATTGTATTTATTGGTTACTGGCTGTTTCCCACGGCTTCTCCCATATCTAATAGAAACAATCTTTGGGGTACAAACAAGTTAATGTTTCCACTTTATAGTATTAGTACAAGCATAAATAAAGGCATATAAAATAATAATACAAGTATAGGTACATAACACCACAGGAGAAATCACAAATATCGGCTTAGTAATAAAAAATTTGCTTGTACAGGATAACTCAATCGAATTGAGGGATATATTCATTAAGATACCAATTATCTACAATACACTAACTGTAATGGCTGCCAAAGATGAATAAATATGGCCTTTTGCCTCCCAAAACATTAAGGAATTCATTACCATATTGATGAACACTCATCTACCTTCTAACCATGCATTGCTTAGGGCTTAGGGCTTAGACGTTGTTTGGTTTGCAGTGAAGCTATTACTTAGCCACAACTACCCTTGTACCAGTTGGAGTTTCTTTTGGAAACTAATATTATAATATTAGTACAAAAAAAATATTTTATAAAGCTGCTTAACTTTAGCTGTTTAGCTTTATAAAGCTGGAGAGATTTTTTGTTTGCTTGAACGCACTAATCTCAGGAAGTATTGTTCCGATTTGAAAATTTCTTTCAGTTTTAGGTAGCCCATTTCTTGAGGAAGGCCTTAGGCTACTTTTTATCAGGCTTCGTGCAGAGGATCCCACGGGATGTGGCTGAAACCGCTGACAGAAGCTGTATTGCTTAACAGCTTCTGTTAGCGGTTTCAGCCTATATGCATAAATCTTAAAAATGTCTCGTGCCCAGGAACAATACTTTTATCTTTAGTTGACGGGAAGTTTTATCGATGTCGAAATTATTATATTATGAGATCCGTAATATGTACTGTTCCTATATATTTTTTTTAGTAAATTCAGTAGTAACATGCGTGGAACAATATTTTATTGTTTTGCCAGTTATTTTTATTAGTTTTATATGTGAATCTGCGAAATGAAAACTAACAAGAAGATGACCACTTTGCGGATGGACCATAAAAGACAAAAAATTGAATGAAAATGTATCCTAATACAATTTTTTTTTTAAACCTTCAGAAAAATCAAACGAATTGCTCATTAGGTTTTTCTTTATCAACAAAAGTGGTGCTATATAAATAGTTCCGTATTAAAACACACTATTTACTAAGACTTACCGTCCGTTCGTATTTCACCACGCCATGGTCTATCCTTTTACAAGATATAAGATATATTTTACAAGATATACAAATAAGCGTGAAAGCATATCAGATTAATAGGAGTACTTTTATTACATTTATAAAACAATGCTTTCTATAATAAAAACCTGCGATAATACGATCCTCCCTCTATGTACTTAATTCGAAATTATCACGAGTTATGAACCTGGAATCCCCCTTTAGAATTTCGTAATAAGTGTCCATACCCTTTTAACCAGTTGGTAATTCGATAAAAATATAATCTCTAAGTGATTAAAAATCGGCATATTAATTCGAACCTATAACCGAAATTAAACCTATAATACATAGTATGAATTTTCTCAATAGCTTTTTAAACTTACAAACTATTTCACGTTACAATTTCTCAGTAATTTGCAATATTTTAAAAACCCTTCGAGTTTCAATTTGTTCAAGTGTCGACTGAATTAAAGTATGGATATCCAGTAAATAGTCGAAAAGCTAGCATACCTCATTTATCAAATTACTAGCATCCGACCGCGTTTTCACCCACGTCTTATGGGAACTACTTTCCGCACCCAGATAAAAATTGGCTTATAACCTACCTCCATAAATGGGCTATCATAATAATATTCCTGAGATCAGCGCGTTCAAGCATACAAACATTTAAACAAACTCTTCAGCTTTATTATAATTAGCATGGATGACATGCGTATATCATGACTACTGTGCATAAGGTCTTGGGTCGGGCCGAAATCGCTTTGTGGGTTTTAGGAACTTTCACAAAGCAGACCCAAGTCTAGATGGTGTTTCATACATCCGTGCATCGGAGTGCACGTTGATGTCCGTCCTGCACCTGATTTCTCCCCGGTTGTATCGGATATCCGTCCCATCGGGCCACCAGGCTATGAGAGTGAAGGAATAGGGAGTGCACCTGTGTCTGCACAAATGCTTATGATAGTGCGCTCTGCGCAGTTGATCTCCTTATGTCAGAACAGCAGCCGTGGCCGACAGTCGGTTAGGTCGCCACTATAGGTGACAAGTAGTAAAGTCATACATAACCCTACTTTAAAGCTTCACCATGGATAGGTGAAAACATGCATTTCACATATTTGAACATTGTAATGCCCACGGGTAAAATATTAATATTCAAAACAGCCAAAATGGAAAATGATCGAAAATTAAACGATCGAATCTTAAAATATATAATACTAGCTTCTGCCAGCGGTTTCACCCGCATCCCGTGGGAACTACTTCCCGTACCGGGATAAAAAGCCTATAGCCTTCTTCGATAAATGGGCTATCTAACACTGAAAGAAATTTTCAAATCGGACCAGTAGTTCCTGAGATTAGCGCGTTCAAAAAAACAAAATATTCAGCTTTATAATATTAGTATAGATACGGCCAATGTATCTTATATAATTAACTACAAATGTGACAGTGATTTGTTTCGAGATCGGTTTTGCTAACTGCTCGTACCACCAATTTACAGTTTGACCGTTTTTTGGTGCAGTTGACAGAGAGATCGCTCAGCAAGCAGCAAGATCTTGTAGCACAACAATTCCTTACTTCATTTCAACCAATACTTATCTGTCAATTTCAAGTTCGGTTAGGCAAGCATCCCACATAATGAAGCTTCGACATAATGAAAATCGAATATATAATATTGAATTATCAAAGACACGTTATCTTTCGAACCTATGCTAGGTCGACGAATGTAAACTTTTTGAATTTGTTTGTTACAGGATGACATATTTTCTTGATCGACTTTCCTAAACGTATCAGCGCCACGGAGCATCAGAATTCGGCGCTGACAGGCGCCAAACACTTCGATGAACCATATATGCCAGTACTGGCTATTGAAGATGCAAGGTACTTTTCTTTTTCAATATTTTTTTTTAACTCAGGTTATATTTCCACATGTTGTAGTAATCAAAATTGGCGGTGATAAAAAGAAACTCAGTTAGTCGTCCCCCACAGGTCCATTCAAAGACTAAGCTTGAATCTGAATCACTTAACCGTGTGGTAATATGACCATGAGTGATGCGGGGTAGGTACGTGATGAAGTTTACGCTCCGTAAGTCCGGAGATACGTTGTCGGTGTGTACATACCATGCCACGTGCGTGACATGTTTGATACTTACATCATTTCATGCAATACTCAAAATGGCAACTACACTACACACCACGTTCCGGTATGCGGTGAACAGTGCGAACCGCATCAGATATTGATGTACCACATTACCGAATACTACGCAACCGCCAGTTCATACCATTCTTTCATTATTATCATGTCAATAGAGTTAGTTTTTTTGGTAACCCTTTTTTCTAATACAAGTTTATAACAATAAAAATGTTTTGTCCATTATAATAAATGCCTTGGCAAGACTGCGGCGAACAGTGGTGGTTCTTAACAAATAAGGAAGAACAGTGAAAAGAAAATTGTCAGTTTTCTTTATTCAGCGAAGCTTACAGCATTGCTGCATTAGTTAGCATTATAGAGTATAGGTAGTTCCTAGTAATCCTACTAATATTATAAATTCCAAAGATTGTACAGTGTAAAGATTTTCGTGTTTGGCAGTATTATAGCTTATACATCAGTTAACTTAGTTTCTACTACTTTTATTCGGGTGCAGGAATAGATCGCTTGTTACACTGGTACATAAATAAATTGAAAGTGAACGCTAGGTGAGTAGGAATAGGATTCATAAAATTCATACAAAGTGGAAGGTTTCCATTATTTTTACGAACTTTATTTTCTAAAGCCCTTCCGAGAGAGAGAGAGGCATGCACGGCCAATGAGACAATAGTCACAGTATGGAAATGTATGAAAACGTTTCGAGACTCGGGACAGTCGCTCGTATTCAGATTGTATCTTTAAGTATGAAGTTGAATTACAAAACTAAAATACAGAAAATAAGATTGATAAGGGGCAAACCAATATCGCCTTAGAGCAGGAAGATTGCCGTCCTGATCAGGCCTTTGTTCAACCTGTTGAAAAACGGACGAGGCTCTGGCGATCGACTTTTGGTTCG
This sequence comes from Helicoverpa assulta, assembly GCA_963856015.1. Lineage (NCBI taxonomy): Eukaryota > Metazoa > Arthropoda > Insecta > Lepidoptera > Noctuidae > Helicoverpa > Helicoverpa assulta. The sequence goes on from CAWLCW010000008.1 coordinate 7,950,616, forward strand.
ACCATCACGGCACCAAGTGGCATATAAACGCCTTGCTCGGAGATGTATTAGATAGCACCATCTCCGGAGCTAAATCTATCTCACAGTGAGTATAGGCAAATACCCCCAGCTTGATGGAGGCCTTAACCAAATCCCACAGATTGTGTTATTTGAAAATACGTTTGTAATAATATCATTTCACAATAAAAGAAAACTGACTGGTATGGCTTGCAAATTCTGATCACAATATCTACCTGATTAGTTTTTAGGCTGGATGACACCCTATTACTAAGACTACGCAGTCCGTCTGTTACCAGGCTGTATCTCATGAAGAGTGAGAGTTAGAAAATTAGTATTTTGGGGGCTCCTGTACAACGAATGCGAATTTTTGCTCCTTTAATAAAAATGAAACCCTTCGTGTACGAGTCTGACTTGGGACTTAGCTATCCATTGCTTTAGAACACACTTTGATGCTGATATTATGGATTTAATTTTTTGATCACCTACATTTGGTTAAACGAACCTTTAGCGAGCATGGTGATCACGTTCATTACTTCTACGCATAAGAAGAGGCCTGATTAGGCATTAGTATGTAACTAGGCATATGGCATATTTACTCATAGCAAACGAAAACAAACATAAGGAAGAAAATACATTTATGTCACATTTTTGAGCTATTGTTTAATCGAAAGTAATAGATAGAGTACATGAGGTGGGAAGGTACTTCTTTGTTTTAGTATAATAATGCAGCAATTCATGTACGCACATAGATATTCATCGTAACTGATACAATGCATAAGTGATATTGCAACAATCCATAACCTGAACAATAAAACGTATACCGATTTTAGAATTACTAGGTAATATTTTACAATATTTTGGTCGATTGCAAGATGAGGATCTGATTTCGAAGGGTATTATTTATTATCTAGTTTTAGTTATAAACTTATCAGTCGTAATCAGGGTTTAAATTGCCCCAGATAAAAGACGATATTCTCGTCCCCCTATCACATTAAAGACAATATTATAATAACAGCATATGCGAGGCGTCATACAGGGCTATTATTTTAATTTTATTACTTGTAAATTATTTGGTCTGAACATATAAGTAGGTAAATATGTAGGTTTAGTAGGAACGGGTATTTATTAGACAGCCAGTTAATAGTATTTACACATGATTTGAGGTATTGAATCGGCGCGGTTCTCATGGCGACGCTAGGACGGCGATAGCGGCAGACGGTCTCCATGACGACACTCCCTGGAGACTTCACACGCGGAGTAGGTACGGGTGCGATCAATCCCGGCCGGAGGAAGCCTGCGCTCACCGCGCCGCCACCGGCGCCGCCGTCGCCACTGCGCGGCTCCGTAGCTCGCGCTGCGGTCAACGCGCACTCTTCTCATTCTTTTAATCATTAAAAGGAAGACAACAAACATTCAACTTTAATGTTTCCTTTTAAATAGAAACTTTCCATAGCAAGTTGCTATAAATATATTTTTGGGATTTGCATCTCACTGGTCTAAACGTTTTTTTATACAACTGCGATCTAAAGTCATATGTTAAACATACATGATTTATGTTAAACATAAAAAGGATTTTAAAAATTTACATCATTATAACATGATTTCTTATGAAATAAGCTGTGCCTATGTATCTATTTTTTTCTTCTTGTCTGTATTCTGTGTGTGTGCACATAAACTATTAAATAAATAAATGTACCAAGAAGCGTGTTCCATGAATGTCATAAATAAGCTTTGTTTACTGTTCCATATGGTTCACCCTCAGCTCCATATCCACAACTTAAATAAAACCGTTTAAAAAGTAATTAGAATATGGTCAAGTTTTTCCACCTTCAGACAAACTTCGCAGTAGACAATCCTTGATGATAGAGGATGGATGCTCATTCAGCCGTTTCTATCATTATAGCTGTTATATCCGTATCTATTTTATAACTACTTGTCGCACTCGGATGAAAAGTAACCCTTCTATCTCCGGTTCTAGAGTCTAGACTATATGTGTACCTTTTATTATATCGGTTCAAAAATAATTACTTTCGCAATTTTACATAACTACTGGTGAAGCATAGAAGAACTGGTAGTCGCTGGCTCTCGCTCTACATGTTCTTCATGAGATTTAACCCGTTTACATTCTTTATGCCCCAACGAGTGAGCTTGACACATTGACAAACAAAAAAGTCTCAGTGCTCGTTTACGATAACATCGCATATTCTTCGTAACTTGGCGATGTAACTTACACAATAAACGTAACGCAACACGTATGTACTGGCAACGCTTCGTCGGTTTTTCCTGATCTTGGCATTGGTCCTGCTTTGTTTGTAACATGTTTAAAATACAAATTGAAGATTAGAAAACTTTTTATTTGCTACACATTACGCAGTAGTCTGTTCGATATAGGGAGTTCAAAGTTTATAGCCCAATTACATTTCTGCTGGGATTAGCTCCGATTGCCTCAAACTGCATATAATTTTGACTATTGCTTATGTTAATTAGTGTACACATTGTAATCAAATCTAGATTTTTAAGAAACATGACACACCTGAATAAACATTAAATCCACCCCAATGAATATCAATGCACAAATACATTGTTCTTGACATAGATCATGAGCTGTTCTGTTCCCGAGCTAACCAATGCAAGTGATTAGCAGTCCAATAGCTCTCAATAAATTTTATATACATTTGAAAGCATGTTAAGGCTACTTAAAAAGACGTACTTTCGTAAAGGGGTCTTAAGATTAATGTTTTAACTATGCAACATTACAGTTTCTACATTTTGCCGTTTTTCATAAGTAACTGTAGTCAAAGTACCTATAAATAAAAAATATTGCAGATTAACTGAGTGCTCGATAAGCTTGGAGTCCAATTTGTAGAAATAATTCTACCTAGTTTTGGGTACTATAGGTAATATTTCAGTGGTGAGGCACGTGACCTTGACCCCAGAGCATAGGCCTAACCTGCCCCAAAAGCGTTCAGTTATAAGTTGGCGGTCGATAAATAAGATGGGGTTCGCGCAAGCGCCAACATTCCCGCTCACCCAATCGATCTGTCCGCCCACGTGACGCAACGCATTTGCGGGGATTCTTTGCGGACGCCTCAGTCTTTATACTACAAATTTACAATTGAGCCACTGAAAGACCTAGGCTTTAAAGGGAGACCAGAGAAGCTGAGAAAAAGAAACCATATAAGTAAACTATAGAATAAATTGTACAAAGTAGCTATTATTTTTCATTAAGGCATATTGCTACCCATACAAATGCAAACCTTGAAATTAAGCACAAAAAACAATAAGAATGCAACGATCAACTTAGTCTATCTACCTAAGGCTCGTTTTTACATTTGGCCATAGTCAGCGTGAGCCAACAATTACGAAATATCATTATGACGTTAAGGTAGATGACGATAAATTCGTCATCCGTCTTCGTATTTTTAACCGACTATATGATTACACAACTTTATGAAAACAGGTGTTGTCCAAGGAAGGATAAAGGTTACTCTCACTAGTCAGCAAGGTTTTACTAGACCGTTTCTTAACACCACTGAGTTCCCGCCCTAATATGGTCTTTATGGAACACAATCTATCACCAAGTAATTAATTTTAATGCAAACATAGACAATGCAACATACATATTATCTATTAGTTTCAATTTCTTTTGATCAAACATTTCGAAAGCAGAGTCATCTTGGTAAAATAGATCAATCTAGAATCAACATCATTCTGATATACTGAACTGAACAAAGAACATATTTATCTGTATGATGATAAGATAACAAGTAAATGCCTAATTTGAAGGTAAATAAGAAAACTGAGGGTTTGATTCATATGAAGGACTATGCGATGGGGACAAGACTAGAGTCCACCCGGTCCCCAACCAATATATTGCGCCATTTATATTCTCATTAGTTGTTTCATTTGATGAGATTATCTACGCTCCCTCGAGGTTGAAGCTCATCATTTCTTGTAAACATGATATTGGTTGAGTTCATTTAAACTTAACAGACTGTAAAGATATCTAAGTATGATGAGGAAAGTTTGTAGTCTAGTCATCAAACTAAATACAAGCAACATAAAAATTGCTTGTACAAAATGGATAGATCAATTTCATACTGTTATCCTTGAAAAGGGGAGAGATGGCCATTATTATAATAACGTTAAATAAACGGGATTAAGAAATAAATACATATGTTCACCTGAATGTTTTCTTCAACCATTTGAAATAAGCGAATTTGAAGTAACTCATTTAAAGAGTTGGGTATACGTTATTTTGACATTTGTAGCTGTTTTCGGATCATATTTTCTTGTTTTCAAAAATAAAACTGATCCTTCAGTTAGGGGAATCACTACATACCTGTTGTCTACTTAAACTTGTCTATTTTCGACTGTACTAGATCAGAGGATTCTACGTTCAGTATTATCCTATACAATAAAAAATCCAATAAAAAATATTGGAATGAAAATTGTTCATAATTTTGCAATAGTGCGAGGATTTTTGTAGCCTAATCGTATTTAAACTATTTACTAATTTCTTCTTCTAGACTGAGTCTTAATAAATATTATCCTTATAACTTTATGTTCTTATTGTCAGAGAAGACTGCTGGTTAGATCTTTAAGGGCTGCTTTTTCAATCATCAGTTAACCTCTATCTGAGGAATAAATATGGCGGTTTGACATATTTTCCATACAAAAGCTGTCAAAACGTTAAAAATATTCCTCAGATAAAAGTTATCTGGCTATTGAAAAATCAGCCCTAAGTTTAGTAGCTCAGCTTGGTCGGAATTTTCTCAAATCCATTGGCTACTAGCTACTAACATGAAAATTTAACAACGTTTGCTACTGGGTCACAGTCGGGATCACCACATGTTCGTTGCCTCCCATGGGCTCGAGGGTGCAACAACGAATTACCGAACCCTGCTTTGTAAGAGTTTCTGAAAACTCACAAAGTGATACCGTCCCGAGTCAGGAATCGAACTCGGGCCCCATGCATGGTAGTTTATTTAAAACAAGTATTTTTCTGAATAGCTAGTTAAAACTGTCATTTAACTAAAATTCCTAGCTCCTAATGTACCATACTGTGTCACCTGTGTCTCAAGGGACACACTATGTTGAACCTTCCTAGCCATTTGTAAATAGGAAAAACCCACCTATAACCCGAATCAGAAATTAATCAACTCATATTTCTCATTCTCACGTGAATCATTTTAGTCGGTCAATGTCAACAATAAGTAAAGCTCTTGGTATTTAGTACAGTTATGTGTAGTGTATTTCTGAAAACATCTGAATGTGAATTGAAATAGGATTTTGAAAATGAACTAAATGAATGGGATAGATTAACGCAGTAGCACACATGTAAATAAATAAATAGCCCTGTAGTGAACACGAAGATACCGGTGAAGCGGAATTAGAATGAAGTGCGCGGCGCGAGTCGCGGCGGCCGTGTGCCACGTCATTGCCGTGACCCACTGACATAGTTCCGCGGGGCCGCCTGCACCGATATCTGCACGCGCCGCGCTCTTCCTCTACTGCCCCTTTACTCTTTTACCTATCATTTGTATTTCAATGAATTTGAATCATAATTTATTCCTTGTTACGTTGGAAACTTATGATTTCAGAAACGTTAAATGCTAAACATGATGTTTAATAACTGACTATTCTCGTATCTGGGTTGGTGTTATCATAGTATAATTTAAAATATATCTTACAATAGTTATCACATAGTTTAACCTAGTATGTGTTTAAATCATTATAAATATATTTTAAAGCACAATCACATATTAAATACATAATATAGGTCATATGTTCTGTAAAATGTTACCTGTTTCTAGTTCTCTGTATTGTTTCTATCGTAGAGTTAAATAAAAATCTCGCTATTGAGTTATGCAATGGATGACCTTGTTATCTAAATTGTGCACTTGACACAAATACTGTTCCATTTCACTTTCATGTAGGTACGAGTGCCTACGTCACAGCTTACAACGTATCGTGGTCTGTCGCGCGATTTAGTCGTTTATTTTATGTCTAGTGTTATAAAAGACCTAGTTAAACCGTCACGATTAATAACAATCGTTTTCAATTATATAACAAAAGAACATATTATTTATTTTATATCTTGTATGTCTCTAACCGACCACGGGACTACAGAGTCCCGGATTTTTGGAAGGCGAACGTGGGGCCGAAGCCAACACGCTGAAGCCCTTTTGAGACAACTTTAATGAAATGGTGACACAAAACCGACGACTATCCCTGTATACACTATAGAAATGTACCCAAGGACAGTCCCCGGTTCTGTGCTAAACTATTGCTAACTATGGATGAAAACTACTTGGGCTATTGTGATGGGATGCTAATGGACTGGGGATGGGGATAACTATGGGAACTATGGCACCTGCCGATAACAATGTTTGCACACGTAAAAATGGCAGGTGGAGACTCGCCAACTCACTTACTGGGCCCCCGGGAATCAGTCGCTAAATCGCAACAAGAGGGCAACAGGGACATGAGCGGCTGAAGGGTGAGGATACCTCGGCGGACTTTAAACGCAGATCACGCGCTCCCTGTGGGTCCAGCATCACCGGCCCACTCGCCACTTACCACGAGGCACCTACCCTCCGAGTGGGCTGCTAACCCTGCTCTAGCGACTCCACTCTGACCGGCCGATGAAGGCAAGCCAAGAGGCGGGAGACCTATCCCCCGTCATGCTTCACTCCGGCAAGCCGGAGATGGGGGACAGTATACTCTCCCTGGAGCACTCGGATATATGGCCCCGCGGGGTCGCTACTCCCCGTCATCCGCCTCAGATGCCCTGCGGGGCTTATATTATTATTCTTATATTAAAACGAAAACGTAGAATACTGATTTTAATTCTAAATTACACCCACGGTAACCTTTATAATATGTTATTCCTTTTTGATGATATAATTAAACAAATATAATTATTTTTGCACCTCTGGCATTCGGTTCTCTTTCGATCAAATAAGTTATAAATAACTCATGCATGATATACCAAGTAGTTACTAGTAGTAAGAGTAGTCGTCTTGATAAATAATATAAGTAATGGATTATTTATGTACTGTTTTTGACGACAAATAGAACTTAAGTTTTTAAAAGGTTTGCCTACATCGTGATGTTGATCCTTCTCCGTGTGAGAGGAGGCCTGTGCCCAGCAGTGGGACGATAAAAAGGCTGTAACAGTAACAGTAACAGTGATGTTGATTGTTTATAATATTTTGGTCGTGTTTCGCAACAAATAGATGGCTAATGAAATGGCAAACAATTTTTTGTTATGTATTTATACGTCGTACTGAATCGTATTATACTCGGGTTTATTCGGCTAGTTGAGCGCGTCGTGTCGGTGAGCGAGATCGCAGCAGAGTTCGCTCAGTTAGAAGTGACGTTGGTGTGACTATAATAGCGATACTGTTCAGTCCGTCAGTCCACCTTCTCACGCTCTTGCTCTTAGCCTTCGCTGTCGTCGTCACCGTCGTCGCCGTCGACGTTCTGCGTCGTGTCGCGCCGCGCCGCCCGTCGTGTTGATAATTTGTAAAGCGCCGAACGAAAAGGATGTGTGTATATCTACGTCTCGCCTTTCAGTTGACTTTCATCGTCGTTTTGTAGCGAACGTTTCGCACGGATATCGATAGGAAATTGCACTATCACTACGTAATAAAGTTATTGCATGTCCTAGACGGCAAATATTAAAATTTAACGAGACGTAATTCAAACTTCAGTACCTAGTTTTCGGTTAATTAGTTTTGTAGCAGAATTAAGAGTGTGAATTTAGAAACCTTCATAGTATTGAAAAATAGCGTCGCGGCGGTCGTGGCGCAATGCAGTGTATGTTTGGATGCGGATACGTATTGTGCTGTTTAAAATTGATCCTGGGATACATACGTTTTTCAAATAGTGGAAGTGAACGCTTGAGTGTGTCCTAGCCATGCTACCTATGGTACAGACAGAACCTGTGCATTTCAATTGCGGGGTATCTGTCAATGTGGCCGCTTCCCCTCCGGCTACATTGCCACCCTCGCTTACACCGGATTCCGATGTGGATGAACTAGTCGACATCTTCTTCGACGTTGATGTTGCTGTCAACACATTGCCGAGGTAATTTGCTAAACAAAACATACAAATACATCGCTATAACAAATATAGCATGGAGCCAGCTCGTGAAACATAATACACTGAGTTTTAGCCTAATATTATTGTGTATTATACAGCCAAAGCCTCAAGCGTGCATTAAAATACGGCGTAGCATTATACAGCGTTGGAAATCTCACATTCTTAATTTCATGCTGAAATGTTTGTTTCACAAAGTTCATATGATTCGAAACGATATTTTGTATTGTAATCAGTCAAGTCACAACATCGGACCAATGACATACAATACCGAGACCCAGAATGATTGCGGGTCACATAATGAAGATAAAATTAGTAATTACGAATGATAAGAAAATATTAAACCAACAATATAACGCTAATCCATTTGCTTGATCTTGTGTTTGAGAATCAATATAGAAGGGGTTCTTGAAATAAGTAAAATTAAAATTGCGTAACAAGAAATGAAGTACGCTTGTTGTAAAACCAAGTGAAAATGTCGTTATCGTGGAGTTACATAAGTTTATAAATTTTAATTTTTATACTAGTCGATTGAGGCGTGTCTAACACGAAATTTTAAGGCTTCATTATAAACAATACTCTCAAGATGTTTGAAATAATTTCACCATAAGTATTTATTTATCAGTCATCATAAATATGAAAAGGTTAAAATCAATAACTCGATTAGAAATAAGATTGTTATATCTATGTTCAGTGCATATCATCTGCCTAGCCTTTTACATGTAATAACGTAATAATTCTATCAGTTCAGGAAGGAATCCTTCCATGACTCATGTGTTCATCGAGACAGCGGTTGTTTGTAAACCTTACATGACAATGTGAAATTTTCCGTCACATAATTGATTAAATATTATAACTTCTTTTGCACATCATTTCCTGAATTAATTCAATCCGACGAGAAAGGTGCTCGATTAAACAAATCTCCCCCTTAATATGTATGTACATACCTTTGCAGTACATTGTAATTATCGATATTTGTTCATTTGCTACCTACAATAACAAGTCCTATAGGTACAGTTATGCAGCGTTGCAATTAGTAGAAAATATAACGAGCAAAACAGAGCTCAGGTTTAATTTGCAATTTAAGCTCTATCCCTATCCCTGTCTTGTCAGACAATAGATGAAAATAACATTTAATTAGCACCATCTGCGGAGATTTATCAAGCGGCCTAAATAATACAAGCTAGTTTTAAAATTTTCCTCTGGTACTGAGAGCAGGAGCCATCACCACGCTCACATTGCGTTGTAGTCGTTGTTCTTCTCTTCTTTCTTTCTCCATATAACTTCGCAACCTTGCGTTGAGCAGCAAGGTTGCGAAGTTATATGAAAACACCGTTTCAGTATAATAATACAACAATAAATTAACGACAAAAGATGAGTTATTGTTTGTGCTAATTTATAATATAAAAAACTTTTTTACAAAAAAATTAAACCGACTTCCAAAAACACTAAAAAGCAAAAAAAAAACTAATTTTAGGTGCATCGGCCTAGAAGTCGGTGTCTAATGGATGTTACTATGTTAATTTTGCCACCGACTTGTAGGCCGATGCACCTAAAATTAGTTTTTTTTTTGCTTTTTAGTGTTTTTGGAAGTCGGTTTAATTTTTTTGTAAAAAAGTTTTTTATTTACTGCTTTTCAGTGATACGAATAGTTGTTACTATCCATATAAGTGGAAAGTTCTCATCAATACAAAGAATATAAGCCCAAATACGAGGTATTTTACATATTCAGTTGTCGAGTCCACTCGACCTTCTCTGGTCTCCATCATCAGGTCAGCTCCAAACCTTCACTGTTGCAAAGGTCTCGTCAATACAAATAATATAAGCCCAAACACGAGGTAGTTTACATATTCAGTTGTCGAGTTCCCTCGACCCTCTCTGGTCTCCATCATCAGGTCAGCTCCAAACCTTCACTGTTGAATAGTACTTTCAAGCATACACCTGAGTATCAAGTTTTTACCCTATGTATGCCTACAACTTTCGAAGGTTGCCCTCGATTTCTCAGGGTTTCCATCATCAGATCCTGACCTGATGACTATGGGACCAACTGGCAGCTATTCCGCGTCGAACAAAAAAATAATCACGTAAATCGGTCTATAAACCTCGGAGTAATCGATGTACATACATAGAAAAAAAAAAAAAACATACCGGCCGAATTGAGAACCTCCTCCTTTTTGGGAAGTCGGTTAAAAAGTCACGATTATTTTTATCTCTAATCCGTCTGCGATATTGCACACGTGTGTGCTGCTTACTGTAACTTATACCTACCTACATCACGGCGAGGTTTGTAAAATGAAGACCTCCTTGAACGATTTAATCCATTTCCTTTTCTCTAGATTCGGCGGTTTCAATTAAACTTGTGTAGCCAAAGGCATATTACTAAACCTTGATACTGAGTCGTATAGCATTCAAAGGTACAACAGAAAGATGACGATATAGATGTTATTGGCTTCCATATCTGTAGATAAGGATCGTTTCAAACGATTTTCTTTTGCTTTCTTATGATTGGTTTTGTAGAGTTGCGACTACGACAAGCTACAACTAGTCCAGATTCTAAGCATAAATAATCTCAATTACATTGTGGTAAACGAATGATAAAGAATTGACTCATTTATGTGCAGGACATAATGCAATATCAGTGATTATTTTATAAAGAACAGGTGTGTTTAAAGTAAAACATGAAGTACATAGGCATATCAAGGTTTAAGCTAAGTAAGTAACTTTACTATTCCAAGCCATCAATCTTGAATAGTAACTTACACGGACTGATAGATATTCATATTCTGTGCATAAACGCTTCAAAATTACGTGTTTATTTTACAGAAGAAGAAACCCCAGTTGACGTAACTATGTATTCATCGTAGGTACTGCACCCTCAACTTTCAAAAAGTGAAAGTCTTCAAAATCGGCCTAGTAGTTTTTGCGTGACGCTCTAAGTGATAGAACAAATACTAATAGATGATACATTCAAAGTAATAGTGTTTCAGTTCTCGAGGAAAAGATAGACGAGCTATCTATTCAATATTATATTTCATATGTGAATCCGTGTGTATAAGAACAAATACTTGCCTTGCTTCACCATACGTATAGACCATTGCTTTGTTTTCAATTCGCTGGTAAGTCAGTAAAAATAATAAAAAGTTATATTTTATACGTACTTGTAGAATTAGCTGAAATAGTAATTATTTACTTAATTCTGTTAATAGACGACATAGCTGTTTAGATTATTGATTTGTCACTAGATTGCCGATTTTTCAGATCAACTTCTTCCGGTTACGTTAAATTATGTTCCCACTTTTCCAATATAAGGATAAGCTTACTCTGCATTGGGCGTTGGTCCAGCGTATGCGTTTCATGCTGTGTATTGAATTTGGGTTCGCAGTTTTAATGACTAATATAAGTTATTTGGTAAAAAAAATAATTAAAATATCAATTCGTTAAAGTAAATTGACCTAAAATGGTCATAATCATATCACCAAGTCGCTTTTAGTACATGCGATTTTCATTACCACTCTATTGATGCATTCAAAATCATGTAGCAATTACTTATTGCATCACATAACTATCATTAGCGTAGTCTTTCCGTAGCAGTTGCGTAGCAACTTTGTAGCGTATCCGTAACATTTGCGTAGCGGCTGCGTAGTATCGGCGTAGTATCTGCGTAGCGCCTTCGTAGTTTCAAGAAATATCTTCACTTAAACTGTTAAGATATCGCGATTATTATTTATATCTTAAATACATGTTTAAATTGCTTTAATTAGAAGTAAAATATCAACAACAAGCCAAGCATTTGTCTTGCCCAAGTTTGTTTTAATTGTTAATTTCCTTGCAAATAAAGTTAGAGTTTTAAACTATTTCTTTGTTGATGCTGGAATCTAATAATGAAAATATAAGTTCAATATATTTTTATTTAGGGTCGGTTCATATCTGACGGAAAATGCGTCGAGCGTATCGTAAATGTATGATCGACGCACTAACGCATCATCGGTTAGGTGTGAATGATTGAATGTTTTACCGTATATTTGTCAGTCCTGGCGTTACGCGACCGATGATACGCGACGCATATTCCGTTAGATATGAACCGACCCTTACTTCATAGTGGTATATCACAGTATCTTAGCTACAATATTCAAGAAGACTATTGTGAAAATATGGATAGGTTTGAGAGTTGAAGTGCCATTGCCATATAATATATCGAGTAGAAGCTTGATTGGTGGGTCATATAATTCCCATTCGCACGATCTTATAACTCTTTATGTTTTTACTCTCCATGGCTTTACTTGGAGTATAAACATCTTTTGATAGTGGTTCCCAATTCTCTCGTAAAATGAATACTTTTTACATTACATGAACAGTCAACTTCAAAGTTCGTTAGCAAATAAAAAATTTGCTTAACCCATTATTTTTGACCAAAAACGCCTTAAATATATTATTATAGTAATTTTTAAGAAGTAGGTACATAGTGATTTTTACCCGACATCCAAGAAGGGTTTTTATTATAAATACATAACAAGAAATCCCCACCTGATAAAAATCTCAACGTTTAAACAAAAGTCTCTCCAATAAAACGTATTACATTACAATACGTACATACTTACAAGTCCCATAAACTATAACATTGTTATGTCAGAACTAGAGTCTCAGCAACACGGCCTTACTCGATGTAATAATATCAGATACCTACAAGAGCTTATAATAAAGTTGCTTATGTTGGTAGTCAAGTAGTTGTCTCGATGACGAATACCTGTTGAGTAACGATTGAAAAAGCGAAACCTTCGACCGCGGAGCGCTGACAATGCTTACCAACTTTCACCTATTCGAATTTAAGTGTCAACTTAAATACAGCCTCAAATTAATATTGAAGTATGCTAATACAGCTATAGGGAAAAAGGTATCCGGGTTTGGTCCAATTACTTCGATCAATATTATTGATTATGCGCAAATGATCCACCCAATGTGTATCATCAGTGTATTTCGCTTAAATTATGCACCGAACTCGAAATCAGACAGGATATGTGCATGTACTAGGAACTAGATAGAGGCTTCAAACATTTTCGAGAATTATTATACTATTTCTGGTCACGCTTGTGGCGCGTTGTTGTTATTCCGAACATTATTATTTCAAGGTTGTGCGGCCGTCGCAGTGAGGTTGCGTAGTGGGGCTCCTCGGTAGGCGTCGTTCAACTGGTATCTCTGTCCCTCTTTTGCATTAAGGTTCAGCTTACTCTGTACTTGGCATTTGATATGAGCCGCGTCAATGTGAACATAACTATTCCTTGATAGTCAGTCCATTACGATAGTGTACATCCTCACCTGGTTAAAGTTTTGATAATATATGAATACCTATTTTAAAACCTGAATAAATACAATACATTACTTGCTTATAGCAAGTATGAGTCATACTCTTGCACTATTATAATTATAAATTGACTGGGGAATCGACTGTATTGTAAAGAAAAAATGCTTCCTTTGTTATTATTTGTTTTAGAAGTAGAATTTAAGTAGATTTTCACCACCACTGTTACACTACTTTAGATTACATACGTAGGTATCTTTATAAAATAGAACATGTTTATTTTTCACAAAAAGGGAATGTCTTAATCAAATCACCATCCATCAAACATCATTGTATTGTAACATACTTATATTTTTTTGTAAGAAATTGTTACAAATCATCATACTTTAATAATAGTTTATTTTGTTTGCTGCTTCTGTAGAATTGAATCCTGTGACCTCCAACTGGGAGACACATGGAGGGGGATGCAAGGCAAGATGAGCGTGACAGCGCCGGTTAAGAAGATAAGAAAAAAGTCAGACAATAAGCCACAATCTCAAATGTACGTATAATACGCTTGATACATTGGTGGAAATGTCTGGGTTTTTAAATTAATGCCTATTTTCCTTAACGTATTGTGCTTGCATTATTTTCGTGTTTAGTACACCAGTCTCAACGGAAGCCGGAAATAGAGTACAGGCGTTAGAAACAAAACCTCTTTTGTTGGTTTATCAATACACAGTATTTAAATAAGCCTAGTTTTTTTTGCAAATTCGTTGCAATTAATTCAATGGGATACAATTGAATGTTTTATAGCGAACGTGTTTTAAGCTGAGTAGACGAAATACTGGTAGGTAACTTGTTAAGTGTACTATTGAACCCGGTGTAGTTTAAAGCTTGTACAAAACATGTATATGAGTTTTAAATATGATTGTAATTATTTACATAATCGTTGAGCAATCTGGGTATTTTTATTATACTCATATACAAATTATAAGGCTTAAATAAAAGAACTCTAGTGTCGGATGTTGAAGGTTACATTCACACCTATCGTTATCAGGAGAGTTTAAATTATTACTACCGATATAGGTACGATCAGTAGGTCAACGTGTCAGAATAAAACTTCATGAAGAATATTTACTTATTTCAATGTTTTGTGGCTTTAGTCTGTCCCCAATACAGGTGAGCTATATCTGTGTTATATGTACTTAATTGTTTCTTGTTGTAATATTATTAAGTATTTATTTAATTATGTATGAGTTCAATAAAGTTTTATTTGGAAATCTTAAAATTATCTTTGTCAGCCTGGCGGCATGCAGTAACTGAAAAAAAGTTCAGCGAAAAAGTAATTCAATTATTAGAATAATGATTTGGCTATTAAATTGCATTAAACGATATCTGTATTCAATATGTAAAAGACAGCAATATGCTGTTTAGAAGTTTTGAGGGGGAATTCTGCGTCCTTGTCGCGCAAAACGGTTACTCTGCTGTGAGGTGTGGAGTTGCTGTGGCGTTTTTTGCATTGTGACGTCAGCGTGAAGTAGTTGTCTTTGTCTAGCAAACTATTTTAAATCACTAATATGTACCACGTTTCATTACATATTTCACTATTGCTTGTCTTCATACACATATCAATAAAAGTATAAAAATATAGACACATACATGGATTAATTAGAAAAGCTCTGCAACCATTATTATCTTATTATATTGTATTGTTATAATTATGAGTTCGTGCTATTACTATGAATTGTTTATTTATGCAAGTATGCAAGCAATGTTTTTGATATAGTTACTCGGTTCATGCATGATTTATTATTTTAATCTTATAAAATCACAGAATGGGCTATTTTAGTTCAATTACAACAGGGCTGTGTGGTTCGGAAAAAATAATTCCATGGCATCATTAAAATTTACGTTTCTTGTACGATTCTCTCTGAATTAAGACAAATACTACTCTAATACAAATATGTATTAAGCCGAAACCTAGGTGTTAGATGTTTCCGATGAAGACGAAAACAATGTTAATGTAATTGGTGTGTAAACCGTTTTAACATAATAAATAAATAAGAGACGTTCAGCATGATCTCCCTATTTCCTTTTATACTCTTAATACATCTTTTTCAAAATCGTATCGCAGTAAACATGTTACCCGCCCCTTTTAGCGCACCAATTGGTCACTGAAACAATAACCCTCACTGAAACATTGTTCATAGTTAAGTTTACTTTCTATCTTCATTTCTTCTCTTCCTTGTTGGATGTATTAAATAACAGGGACTTAGCATGAAAATAAGTTGAAAATGCCTGATACTGAACACTTTCTCACAATCTGTGTAGGTACATGCATGGAATTTGCAAATGTCATTTGTTTTATGAATTTTATTTTTGCTGGCTGGGTGTTGTTGATATTGTAGCCTCATTGTTGTGTTGATGTTGTTGCAGAAGCAAAATACCTGATTTCTTGTTTTTAGATATATGGAGTGCTATTGTTTCTGCATTTAGAGGTAGAGATGTGAGTGAAATTCTGTGATGGTGTTTGTTGTGTTGTTGATATAAGGAATTGCAAAATTACTCATCATGCGGTATTTATTGAATGTCGATTAGGTTGATTATCCGGATCCGCAGATTTATCCGGAAATTACTAGTGGGCCCATAGCTTAGAGACCAGAAGAGCTGTTCTAAAAGGTACCTGAACGAAACGGTTTGGGTATGACAGCGTGGTCCGGATTCAGGTTCAATGTAATGGTTAGCCAATAGGAAAATTTTTACCCTGACAAGGAGCCTGATCTTCATAGAAACTTCTCCACACAACACCTTAGCATAGTCAAAGCATTCAACAATTTATAACACTTTAAGTAAAAATATTATTCTATCATAGGAAAGATTCTTATTTGTTCGTCCGTAGATTTAAAAACTCACAGAATAATCTCATTTTGGGATAGGTTATCCTACTCTCGGGAAATCTGATGTCACTTGCCAATCATGATACTTTTCACATTTTTGTTCCTACTCAAAATTTCATTCTTTATACTATGTTATGGGACTAAATCATTTGGGTTGAGGCTTATCACGGTGTTGGGACTCATTAAAAGGTGTTATTGGTGCCATTCTAGTATTTATGTTTAATGGATTCGTTCATATGGCCCATGCATGCATGGCATTGACAGTTTACGTAGCTAGAGGAACAGTTTGAGTAATAAATATTATTTTGTAATAAGAGCCACGCTGGTCGAAAAATCTTTTTCCATTTTTTTTTTATAAATAATTTACCTGACTTAAATCCGAGGTCGAATCTTATAATTTTTGGATAATTAAAAAGCATATAATTTTTAAATTGAATTTTTTTGTATTTCAAAATGGCAGAACTGTATTATTCACACAACACCCATAACGCGATAATACTCTTCATCCATATCATTTAGATAAAGATATGTGGAAGTCTCAAAACTCGATTATCACGCCTATAATGATAATAAAAAATATGATAATATAAAAAAAATAGATTACGAACCTCAGATTCAAGATCTATATTTGATTTTCAGAAATAAGTGTCACAACGAGAAGAAGCGACGGGAACTCGAAAACGAAACCATAAATCAGCTTGAAGAGCTTCTCGGCACCTGTCTCGCTGAAGTAAAGCAGCCGGATAAGAACGGCATCGTACGCGAGGCCACCCGGCAGATCCAGGAGGTGCTGCGGCGCCGGCGGGAGTGCCCCGAGGAGTGTCCGCTGCGCGTCGCCCAGTGCCTCTCGCCTGTGCAAGCCGGCGAGGTCAGCTCCACACAGCCCTCCTGCGCTGGATTACATTACTCCGAGCTCACATCACTAATCGAGGTATTTTATTTCATTCATTTTAATAAGTTTTATCCTGTTTTGTTACATGAAGCACTGTTGACAAATACATGTTTGAGCCAATAATGATCTTACTAGCAAAACACATTTTTTTCTTAATTTTATAAATTGGCAATATGGGTATGCCATTGAGAAGTTAAACATGCCATTTTATTTATATGTTAAATCTGTTTTGTTTTTATCAGTACGCATACAAACGTGCAACAGTGTTGTAAACATTCATGCATTTCTCTTATAAAAACTTACATATCTTGCAGGTGTTATCTATAAAGTAAACTAAACAACTTAAATAACTGTTTTAGGCGCTCAAGCACTACACCGGCACCCTCGGATGGGTTTTATTGGAAATAAACTCAAAGGCTGAAATAGAATGTATAACCGAAAACATTAAGGAGCTCACTCTGCAAGACAGAACAGAGTTATACAAGAAATCGATATTCTCGCTTTTGCATGTCAAAGATCATGTAAAATTAAGACCGTTGTTAAGAAATATACAAACCTTTAACTGGGGTTCAGGAGAAATCGACAAATTTCAAGCTATACAAGCTCGTCTTCTTATCAAAAACTCCAATGGGACTGACAGTGCTGGGTAAGTTCTTTTTATTAAGTTGGATATTGAACAAAATAAAGTCATATAAAAGCCGTCAAGGTGTTGAAAGACATCGAGACATCGGGTAGCACTATTGATATGGACGTGTTTTGCTATTTCATTGTGATAGTAGATGGTGACGGTCGAACGATAAGGGGCCGATTACTTGTTACTAATACGTATTAAAGTCGAGTAACGCAAAACTACTGTATGAATCTATTTCACAAATGAAGGCAATACTGTGCATAACAATCTAGAATATTACGCAGTTGTAGGTACTAGCTTTAAATATTTTCTTTATAAGCGTATAATATTAAACAAGACTGTTTATCGTCGTTTGAGAGTAACTCAACACAATTGATATTGAGAAGTAAGCTACGTAATAGATGTACTTAATACCTATGTTGTTTATAAATAATTTTATTACGTGTAATTTTGACTTCTGGCTACGAAAAGCAAAGGACCACTATTCAAACTTACATATTAACTTAGAAGGTGCAGTAGTCAGCCTTAATGATATGTCTTTCTGTGGGGCGTGCCTTATTAGCAGATATAGTCGGTGCAGATAGGTGGTTTAAGATTAGCAAATTACTGATTTCAATTGTGAGTCAACAGTAACAACATACGCATTATGGCTTAATAAACGAGTCTTATAATGTTCTATTTTATACATAAGGGTAAGTTGCATTTGCTTCAACTATGAGAACTGTGTTGTAAGACGATTGTTTTCGTTGATCAGGTACGCGGAGTGCGTGATCCACGCTGCGCCAGTGCGCGGCTCGTCCTCGGAGGAGGCCGGCTCCGTCATGTGCGTCATCCGGCGCTGCGAGGACGCGTCGGCCGCACTTCTCCCCGGCGACGGCGGCCCGCCCGCCATCACCGCCAAACACTCCGATCACATCGTCTTCAGATTGGATTGCAACTTCATTATTTTATGTAAGTCATTACACTACATCGTCCAAACTCAACCCTAATCGGAATTCCCTGCATCTGTCTGATAACCCGACTTTTTTTTCTTATTTCAGTTTGTGATTTAAGTGGAGTGGAAAACTTAATAAACACTTCTAAACCCCTGGTGGGTACTCGTTATTTGGAACTAGTTGAGAATTGTGATCGTATTCGCGTAGCCGCGCACTTACAAGAAGCCGTGTGTCTTCCCGCGCCGCCAGCTATCAGTGAACCATTTCGGTTGCGTATCGCTCCTGATAGACCTTGCTTCAGAGTCGTAGCGCGGTCACGTCTATTTAGAGCGAAACCGTCGTCGGGCGAGCCGGATTTTATAATGTCCACGCACACCGTCCTGGGCGACGAAGACATGGATCTCCTCGAAACAGACGGTCCTCGGCCACCAGTTGGCGGGCCACTCATGACGTCTGTTGCTAACGGAGAATCCTCTACGTGTGAACCACGATATCGGTCACCTATAAGTCCCAATGATGGCAATCCTTTTCTTAGTGAATTCGACCTGGAACCTTGGGCATCGTCTTTGCTCGGCGAAATGCCCAGTGAAGACTCAAAAGACCGCAAAGAGAGTGTCCCTGAAACTCACTCACAACCCTTAACGCCGCGGGCACCGCCCACACCCGGAGAGGGACCACCTTCGAATCAGCCGGCCGAGGAGCCCAATAGACTTCGGAGTCTCCTTAGTAAGAAACCAATGCCGGGAAATGAAGGTGCGGTGAATTCGAACAACCGCATACTAAAGGATTTGCTGAAACAAGAAGACGAAGAGGCTACGGGGAGCGAGACGTCGGCGCCGCACACCCCGCACACGCCGCACACGCCGCTGACGCCGCACACGCCGCACACGCCCAGCGCCGCGCTGTCGCCGCTGCACTCCACGCAGCCGCGCCCGCCGCCGCACGCGCTGCACCCGCCGCACCAGCCGCACCAGCCGCATCCCGCGCCGCAGCACCATCACAACAACTCCGATGTCTTGCTCAGGGTGAGTCTCCTTATCACTAACCCGATATCTCACTGCGAGTTATAAATATCATTACAAACAACTTGTATCTCCCTCAGATATTAAACGACAAGTCGGACGAGGATGCCGAGGAGAACCGAAGAAATTCTGGTGACGGGAACCGAGGTGTGTCCCAGCCTAGCGCTCTGCTATCCCAATTGCTCTCCAGTAGTAATGGGCCGTCTGGAAATGGACGACAGCAGGACAGCAGCGACAACTACATGGAAAGAATGGCTGGAGTCAAACGCAAGTTCGAAGAAACTAATAAAGGAGCCCCAAGTAATCCTAAAAGGGCTACGCCTGAAAACCAGCAGGTATTTATTACCCACAAAGATATCATTTTATTATGTTCCTATTTTAAACAATGTCAATATTTTGAAAATTATTTCTACCACGAGAGTTTCTTTTTGACCGAAGTACCGAAGTGTGAGCTATCGGCAATATCGATTTCTAAGATGACCTCTTCTTCTTTTAAATACCTCGTGTGTTCATAAGTTTTGAGACAAACTTTTTACTTATAAAAATAAAATAAAAATTACTGGCTGCTGTATATTTCTTTTTTCTAATTTTGAATTTGGAATGTTAACTTTTAATATCTATGATTTCGGATTATTTTATTTAAATTTTCTCGTAATGGAGGGAACAAAAGAATTACGTGCGACCGTCATTTCACTATTTAAGGTGGGAAGAAAACCTATGGACATTTTCCGAGAACTGAAAAGTTTTGGTGTGAGCCGTAACTTCGTGTATTACACTATTAAACGATACAAGGAGACCAGTTCTTTACAAGATCGGCAAAGAAGTGGTCGTCCACGCTCTGTGAGGACGCCTGCGAACATTAAAATCATCCGAGAGCGACTTCGCCGAAATCCATGTCGCACTCAGAAGAAACTCGCTCTGCAGACCAATATTTCGCGCGTTTCAGTCAACAGAATACTGAAATATGATCTCAAGGTTAAGGCGTATAGCCGTAGGAAAGTACACTTTTTAAACGATCGCCTTCGTCAATTGCGACGCGAACGTTGTCCAATACTGCTTAGGAGACACGATGCGAGGAAGATACTCTTCACCGACGAGAAAATCTTTACTGTCGAAGAAAAGTTCAACCAACAAAACAATAAAGTGTATGCCAAAAGTAGCAAGGATGTCCCAGCTTCAGCACGGAATGTCTCGCGTACTCATCATCCGGCTAGTGTCATGGTATGGTGGGCAGTTTCGTACGAAGGTGTGACTCAGCTTCATTTCTGCCAACAAGGCGTCAAGGTGAAAGCCAAAAATTATCAAAGTGACATTCTAGAGACTGTTGTGAAACCCCTGTCTAATACCCTATTCCATAACAAGTATTGGGTTTTCCAGCAAGACTCGGCGCTCCCATAAGGCTAAAACCACTCAAGCTTGGCTGAAGGAAAATGTGCCGGCCTTCATTGCGGCGAATGAATGGCCCTCCTCCAGCCCCGACCTCAACCCGCTGGATTATTCTCTATGGACCGAATTAGAGCTCAGAGCCTGCCGAAAGTCCCACCCAAACTTGGAGTCACTTAAGCGAGCTCTTGTCCGAGAAGCGAAGCGAATTCCTCTGGAAAAGATTCGTGCCGCCATTGATGACTGGCCAAATCGTCTAAGGGCATGTATTAAAAACAGGGATGGTCATTTTGAATAATAATTATATTTAATTTTTACTTACTATTTACTTAATGTTTACTATTGTTTTTATAAATATAAGTTTATTATTTAAAAAGATATGCAACTTTTATTTTGTCTCAAAACTTATGAACACACGAGGTATAGGTCAGTATATCTAATTGTACATTGACTTTAGGTAACGTCGAGCGCGCTCCCCGCTTCATCGGCTGCGTCATCGACTGCCACGAGTCCGGCCACGAGCAGCAGCCCGGGCATGAGCCAGCTGTGTCAGAAGAACCAGATCCTGGTATCCCTGCTAGCGCGGCAGCAGACCACGCCCACTACGCCGCTGCCCCTCCCCAACCCCAACCTGCGCGCGTACGGGCCCACTGCGCGGCCACGCCCCCCTCCGCCGCCGCAGCTGCCGCCGCAACGACATTTGCACTCCACGCTGTCTAACATACTGACAGGAGCCAACCAGTAAGTCCTTTCTCAAATACTTTTTTATATTTGTAGGAAATCATCAAATGACTGCGGGTGTAGCGTGAGTAGGGCTGTCATCTGGAATTTCGCCAAACCCGGACAAGGATTCTAAAACCCCCGGACATTTGGTGAAAATAGCATTTTTTCCCAGACAAGTTCGAAAATAATATAAAAAAAACAAGACCTAATTTTCGTCCATTTGCAATGCTTCCTTACATGAAAAGTGTACGGGTTTTCCCGGACGGGGAAACCTGGACGGGTGGCAGCTTTAAGCGTGAGGGAGTGTCTCTTACTGGCTAAAACCTAACTAACAAGTAACTCTTTCGAACAATCCCGCAGCCGCGGCGGACTTTGTTGACATCTGTTTAGCAGGTATTAACTAGTGTTGCAATGTTGTAGCCGGCCGAACAACATGAACGGCGGTGGCGGCGTCCCGGCGGAGGGCGGCGGCGCGGCGCTGGGCTCCAGCCACCTGCAGATGGTGCTGCAGAGCGGCGCGCTGGCGGCCGGAGCCCGGTATCCCGCGCCGCATGCCATGCAGCACTACCCGCAGCAGGCGCCCGGACACGTCTACAACAACCAGCCGCCACAGACAACGTTAGTATAAAGTGACAAGTTTTTATTTGGTATAGGATCATTCAAAGTAATGTTTGAAAGCTGTATTGCATTTTATTAACCAATCTTTCAGAATACCAACTGATGTTCCAATCCGAAAGCTATTTCACTAAACTTAATCTAGTAATATAAGTATATCATTAAACTTGGACCGCTGTATAACTATGTATATTCCTAGTGAGATGATAAAGAATCGCTATAATTAATCGGCTTTATCTATCTTACTGTGACATATACATACCAGTCGTACATTATTAGCATTGGATGTGCGAATGCCCTATTAAATTATTTAAATTCTCAAAACGTGATGTGCACATGCCCTTAGGAAGTGTAATGAAATAAATTTTTGATAACGACTTCTAAAACAGCAAATAAACAACTTGGATGTTTGCATTTTCTCGTCTCATTGATTTTGCCCTTTAATTTCAGAAGTAATAACGTGCGACCTCAAGGCGGTCCTGCTGGCGACAGCGAGGTACCGAGTGATCTTACACTGTCCGACATTCTGGACGAGGTGATCGAAAACATGCCCGACGCAGACCGCCCGCAGCCCGATGTCAATGTGCGGCAACGGCAGGTAAGCTATCAAATTATTCACTTTACTTGCTTTTTCCTCTTGTGTTATTTTTTTATATACATTTTTTTGTTAAGTCTTTTGTAAAATATATGTTTTTTTAATCTTAGAGTCGTGTTTGTTGCACTGAAGCTACAATTGGTTACAAATAGCTTAATCTGCAAATAGGCGTTTCCGTAGGTATAATCGTAAAACCCCACAAAACGATACATATGCCATTTTCTTGACATTTTAATAAAAAAAATGTGTTATTATAGGGAATGAAAGAGAAGAACGCGATGATCAATGCGATAAGACAGAGCTTGATGCAATACGAGGCGGTGGGTAAGAGCCCTGGGGGTTCGAGCCCGAGTGCCGGGGCGGGGCCCGGCGTGGCGGCGGGCGCGGCGGCGCGGGCGGCGCCGGCCGGCTACGGGGCGCCGGTGTCGCCGGGCTCGCCCGAGCCGCGCGAGCGCTGGCGGGCGCTGCAGTGCGGCCTGCCGGGCTACGCCGACCCGGCGCGGGCGCGGGCGCTGGTGGAGCAAGAGCGTGCTCGGCTGCTGCAGCTGCAACGTACGCAGCAGATGCTCGTCTCGCCTGAGGTAATTGTATTGGCGACTAGTGTTGCTTTTTTATTGCAGTCACATAATTTTCACTAACCCGCATTAAGCAAGCGTGGTGATTAACGCTCAATCCTTCTCCGTGTGAGAGGAGGCCTGTGCCCAGCAGTGGGACGATAAAAAGGCTGTAATGGACATAATTTTTTGAGCCTTGAATTCTAGTTTTTATCACCCCTAATAAAAATCAAAGAATAAGGAAAATACAGATATTTTTCCGCACATAAATAAATACGCAGAATTACAAACAATAGTTTTTAAGAGACAACACAATAATTAAAACTTAAACTTTGCTACTTCGACAAATGTGCCAATATTTTTGCAAACAATTTACTACGTAAGTTAAATAATGTTAATGGGCACATTAACAAGTCCAAATTCCAATTTAGAATGTTTGCCCACAGGCTGCTGAGCAACCTCAAGCTGATTTAGGCTCGACTATCAACGCCCTGGTTTCCGCCACGCCCCCTAATGTAGCTTTAACACGAACGGACTATCACCATCAGATGTATCACCAGAACAGTAAGTACAAATCTCTATCAACTATTTACACAGAACAAAAACACTTTTTTTTATTTATTTATACTTAATGTACAAAAAGTAAAAACTACAGTCAACCATCGGGTTAAAAGGATATAATAAATAGGAACAAAAACGTAAATTATGTAACAACAAAAAAAATGATAATAACAATTTCATGTCATGAATATGAATCAAATCAAATCAAAAGTCATTTATTCAAACTTGGCTGCAAAACAGCACTTTTCGAACGTCAAAAAAAATACAAAAGACAGCCCCCAAAACGCCCACCCTTCACCACTTCCTATGTGTTTTTGCTGGGAAGAAGAAGTGGCGCAACAAACTCCCCAGCAACACATGTCTGTCTGTTAGGTTAGAAGAACCTTAAACATTGTTTGATATGTACATTTGTATACAATTTAATTTGTATATTACAATAGAGGACAATACAGTAAAAATAATTTATACACCACATGCTAGCTAGCACTCACCCTACATACCTTAACTAACTCAAGCATTGAATATGTTTGATGAACAGAAAATTATAGCCTCCAATTATTTACACTTAATAGAATATCAGGGAGTGCCCACCTACATGTGCTATTCTTTTGTAAACTAGTAAATTAGTAAATTAGACCGCTCAGCCAGAACATATGTAAAAAATAAAAAGAGTTTACAAATAAAAACAAAAAAAAACTAATATATAGTCAGTAAGACGACCTGGCACCACAAGCAGCACCCGTTCACGAGCATAACGCGAGGATCAGCCATCGCCCCCCTCGCACATTTTTGAGGGAGGGAGGCAACCCGACCGCCGACGCTACCGCAAGCAGTGTCGTCTAAGGGAGCATGACGTACTCACTGCTACACAACTCAATATCAAGATTAAATTATCAGTTCCCGCTAAGTAGTATTATTTACTAAAATCCGAAACAGAAAATTAATACAAAGAATGTATCTTGTCAATAATGTAAAAACATAAAAAAAAAAATTAAATAATAAATAAAATAAAATAAATGTCATTGGGTCAAGAGATTGAATGGGAGAAATTTAAATTATCTAAATAATCTATACTAATATTATAAAGCTGAAGAGTTTGTTTGTTTGTTTGTTTGAACGCGCTAATCTCAGGAACTACTGGTCCGATTTGAAAATTTCTTTCAGTGTTAGATAGCCCATTTATCGAGGAAGGCTATAGGCTACTTTTTATCCCGGTACGGGAAGTAGTTTCCACGGGATGCGGGTGAAACCGCTGGCAGAAGCTAGTATAGCTAATATATAGCTGTCTTGCGTTCATCATGGCGACCAACTATTTTTATCATTCAAATAATCATTGATGGTGTAATATGCCTTCTTTATAAGAACAGCCTTAATTTGTTCTTTGAATTTATTAAACGGCAGTTCTTGTAAGGTCAAAGGAAGCTTATTATAAAAACGAATACCTAAACCCAGAAATGTGTCATGCACTTTATGAAGCCGGTGATAGGGTACACACAGTTTATGCTTATTTCTAGTATTAATGCTATGGACTTCACTTTTTTTGATATATAAATGTAGGTTCTGTCTAATATACATAATGTTGGCAAAGATGAACTGTGATGCTACAGTGAGAATACCAATTTCTTTAAACAGCTCTCTGAGGGAAGTTCTGGTACCTAACTTGTATATTGCACGAATAGCACGTTTTTGTATAATAAATATATTCTCTATATCAGCGGCTTTGCCCCACAACAAAATACCGTAGGACATGACGCAGTGAAAATAGCTGAAATACACTAATCGCGCAGTGTCGACGTCAGTGAACTGTCTAATTTTTCTGACGGCATAGGCAGCAGAACTAAGCCTTCCCGCGAGGCTAGAAATATGTGAACCCCACTGAAGTTTTGTATCAACTGTTATACCCAAAAACACGGTAGATGCAACGGTTTGAAGAACCTCGTTGTTTAGGATAACATTAGGACCAAGGTTTTTTACATTAGGCAAAGTGAACTTAATGCATTTTGTTTTTTTAGCATTTAGTACTAAATTGTTTGTTGTAAACCAGTGCGTAACTGTAACAAAACAATGGAATAAAAACAATACAATTCATTTATTATATTATTGGCCAGGCCAGATATATAAATAAATAATTATTATTTATACACCATAAGAATAAAATATAAAATCAATAAGAGTGACTTTATCTTGAAAATATTCGCCGGCCATATTTCTTCACTGTCTCTTGATTATATATATTTTTTTAAGATTTCAAGACACATGATTTATGTTAATACAATAACAATTTATTATGTCAATTCTTTGATTTATATTTGTACTCGTTTATTTCCAGATCAAATGGGTCCAAATTACGGTACAAATAAAATAACCACGTCGCAACAGAACCCGATGCTCAGCCGACAGTTGAGTGTAAGTAAAGATACGATTTTCCTTTTGGAATTAATATTTTAATTGGTGAAAAATATTGTAGGTTCTCGACAAAATCAATGTGATTAGAATAACAGTAAAACTGAAAATGTATATTTTTTGTATTATTTCGTATTATGAGTGATACGTTTTTTCCAGTATTAATTACATCATATTTGTATGTGGTACTCTAATTAAGTTAAATTTTACTGAGCTATTCGTAATACAGCCTGAGATCAAAATCTAGGAAACAATAATTTGTACTGATTTATTAAATACTAGCTTCCGCCCGCGGCTTCGCTCATGTGGCGTGTTGATAAAAAGTATCCTTGTTCATTCCAGTATCACCAAGAATAAGTGTGCAAAGTTTCATCTAAGGGTTAGGTCGGGTATAAGGTAAAGTCGTTTTTGCGTGAAAGCGTAACAAACAACCGGACTTTTGCATTTATAATTTATTAGTAGGATTATTATAAGGTAAGTTGTGTCTGCACTTGTACATGAATAGTGTAAGTAAATAGTGACGTATGATGTTGCAGGTGGCGGGTTCGGGCGCGTACTCGCACAGCGGCGGCGTTTCCACGCATACAGCGGCCGCGTTACACACACCCATGACGCCCGCGCAGCCCTACCACCGCCCGCCGCGCCCGCATCTAGGTAACACACACACACACACCACATACATACACAAACATATCACAACTACAGTGTGATGACGATACTCTCGTGAAACAGAGGAAGGAAAGAAGATCAGCGGAGATGTCATAAGGCAGGTCCGCCAGGTGCCAAGTAACGTACGTCAGGCGTGATCAGTTACTGGAACTAACGAGGCGTTCCTGTCAAGTAAGGATAAATCTGTAAAAGACTGGGCCTTATTAATTCTTATTGGTTCTAAAGAAGACGTATGAGAGCGGAGCCAGTAACGTTCCTCGTCCCTCGAACACCCGCATTTTGCCGCGTTATTTTGTTATGAGATTTTGCGTTATGACATCTCCGCTACTTATTTTGTTCTTCGTGGACAGACGCTATCTATATTTTTGTTTTGAAGAGATAACTTACAAGGCGATGACGAGAGCTATCGTAATCACACTGCTATGCGCATACTAGTGACTTTGTCTTAGTGACAACCAAAAGCTATATAAATTATAAATTCTTATAATATATAAATTCTTCAATAACTCAATGCAAAGGTAGTCTCCAGTTGTTATTGCATATTGGTTCTTGTTAACAACATAGCGTATCTGTACCTAAAGATTTGTGTATTTTACAATTTGATTTTAATTTACATACAATTAAATTGTCACTATTACAAAAGTCATAAGTGATCGCCTTCCTTATTAACATTGTACACTCGTTTACGCAAAACTATTAGATATAGACAGCCTTATAATCAGGTTCTTAATACATAAGAACTTGATACAAGACTAATGCGCCAACGAATGTAGAATTGTTACACATTGATTTTATGAAATGTAAACTGTGTATTTCGATTTCTTTAAACAGTCAAAAGTGATTCTAAATATTAATATTTATGAATTGTCAACACATAATGGAATTTCCTCAAAAATATCGAAATGCACAGATCATTCGTTCATTCAAAGAAAAGAAAGTATTTTCTTAAAAGTTACCTTTTTTAACATCAAATTAAATACTACTAACGTGCGCATCGAAATAGTCAAAATCAAAAAACATTAAAATTATGAGAGGGGTGGTCTTGTGGTTATATTTTACTTATGTTTTGGAAGTAGTTTGCTTATCTTTTTTAATAAGGTGATCAGATATTTATTTAATTAATTATAGTATGGATTTATACAATTTATTATACATTGGTTTTTTGTACGGCTTTCCAGTAAAACTAATAATGATACATAAAATTTTGTAGATATCATAGATTAGAAATTTGCCAATCGGTTTTATACTTCAGAGCATGAGAAAAAAAGAAAAGCATGTCCCGTAGAAATTTAGTAATAGCGTGTCCTGCCATATCTGGATAATTTTCCAGAAATCTTAGACAAAAAACTTAATTGCATGTCTATGGCTTCACTATCCAGTACCTTTAAAATCTTATGAATGCAAGTCTAGTAGCAACGACAAGAAAAACGCGGTGAACGCTAACTTACCTGGAGTTAGTAACCGCAGTGGTGATTAAAGCGAGTCGGTCATCATATCGTCGGTGACGCTCGGCCGACACGGTATTCGCGCATTCCACCTCGAGTCCCTTATCCCCCAATCCCGCCGTAACGGCGGACAGGCGCATCGAATTAGGTAGGTCGGGCAACGGTCACCGCGGTGTGCCCCTTGCCCGTAGTACTTAACGCGGCGTGTGTGGCAGTGGGAGGCTACTACGAGGAGGGCGGCGCGGGCGCGGCCGGCTACTGCGGCGACTACGCGCGCTGCGGCCCGCCGCACCCGCACCCGCACCCGCACCCGCACGCGCCGCACCCCACCCTCGACCACCACGCATGTGAGTATCGCATACCGCCACCGCACTCGCTCAGGACCTTTGCGTAAACGTCTACCTCGCATCGGATGCCGATCGTCCCGTCGGCCACCGAGGTAAGCGATCGAGTAGTGGTCGAATCTACGTAGCCAAAGTTTCTCTTCCGATATCTATCGCTCTGCATGATTAATATTAATCTATTGCATTCTGCGCTTCAAAACCTTCGCTTACCCGATATGAATGCGGAACACGTTAGTTATTCGATGGTCCCGCATCGGACAGAGCGACAAACCGGACTCTCGGATAACCGAATGCATCGTGGTAGGGTCAGGCAAAGGTAGGAGTTGATTAATGTTTTCTGGCTCATGTCACGTGGAACGGTTGCGGCGAATGCGAAAGGTCGCGGTGTGATAAGAGTGTTTTTTGTAGGTGCGGGTAACGGCGGCGGCGGCGGCGGCGGCGCGGGCGGCACGTCGGAGTACGTGCGCAACGAGCTGCGCGCCGTGGTGGGCGCGCGCGCGCGGCCGGAGCTGCACGCGCTGCAGCCGCCCGACATGGACGCGCTCATCGCCTACGACATCACGCCGCCCGGTGAGCGCACAACCCGCACTCCTCTCACCTCAGCCCCGAACCACCACTATTCTCACTTCAAACTTGACTCCCTCACTGGTGCTAAAACTAAATAGGGCGTTTTGCTACTAACAAGTATTCCTTCCCGGATGTAAATACCGCCAATAAATATAAATACATACTATAAAAATTGACACAAAGGTAAATTAGACATTAATTAGGTAACATGGAACCTCGGACATATTCAACCCCATCAAATCGTCCGGTCTGAACGTGAGACAATGACAGTTCATAGGAAAAAATTGTTGGTTTATATTAAAAGCCCATCAATTGATACATGTATCTGTTAATCTGCGTGTTCACAGCCGCTCCATACGTGATCCAAAACAGTAATTATTTAGGAAGATATTTCCTTTAATAGGAGAACAACACTAGAAAGTAAAAGATGTCTCGTAGATTTTATTTTTTTTACTGAGGATTATGAAGGATTGTTTGTTCTTGTGTCAATTTTGGTTTTGTTTTCATTTAGCAATAATAGGTATGTGAGTTTTATATTAGTTATATAGTTAAAACTTAGGTGATAATTAGGTCATCTTAATGTACAGTAGTTAAAACATACGTGTGTGTTTAATTTTACTCTTTAGTCCGCCTAAAACGAAAAATCTAACCTGCTTGGGATAACCAGTGCCTTCACTGAGCTCTGCTTAAAACATTTACAAATATTGGTTATGCCTTGTAATGAAAATGTTGTTCATAAGTAGTCGGATATACCCCTTCCTATCCAGAGTATTTGGGAACAATATAGGCACGTTGCTCTCGGTAGCGCGTATTGTTGAAACATTGTCAGTGTAGGGGATAACCACTGCCAATGTATACGTGTGTACGTACGTAGGTGGCGGCAGTGTGGTGGGGGGCCGAGCGTCCTCGGCGTCGACTAATTCGTGGGAATCGCAACAGAGCACCCCGGTAAGCTTGGGACGCGTTCAGCGAATACAAAATATCATCTAGCCACTTCACTACTTTATAGGTTTTCATTATTCTGTAGACCTACCTATGTTTATTACGTCTGCTCTGCTGCGTGTGTTGTCGATCATCTTCAAACTAGAAGCTGAGAGAAATGTACCAAGGTTAGCTATCTACAGCTTCGTACGCATTTACCTATTTTTGATTTCGTAGTTGAAGTTTAAATCGAACATGTGTATAATAGCTTAAATTGGTACATTCCTGAACTTTGAACAAGCTTTTGTGATGTGATGTATAATAATGTCTCTTATACTAGTGAAAACTATTTTAATTCTAATAATAATCATCTCAAATATTTTTTTCTTAGAAACCTTATTTCAAACGTAAATTATCTTAATATTATTCACCGGCTTATAGGATTTAACTTTGTAAAGGTTAAGCTTAGACAAAATCGGGGAAGAAATCGCATGCGCAAACTATGAAGTGTGGTGAAGGTTTTGTGACGTTGTAGTAATAAAACAAAAGCATTATATTTTTGCAATAGTTCGCTTATTGTCCGCTTCTAAAATGTTCTAGAACATTTTTCGTTGATTACGTAGATACTCAGAAGACGATTGCATGGCGGTATTTGAGACTTGAGTCGGTTTATCCTTTTAGACGAAGTGCGAGTAGCGATCAAAATGTTTTAATTAGTTACTTGGATTTTAATGCTTTTTTATACACTGTTCTAAGAATGCAAATTGAATAGTAAAAATTCCTATTCCACTTTACCAAGAACATTATGACATGGAATGGATTATGATGATTGGCGTTTGAGACATTTTTATTCCTTGGTCAGACCTGGTATTAAAATACTGTTGTTATTTTGTACAGGTAAGAAATACAAATGTTTGTGTTTTGATCGTTTCTCGTGTATAGTATTTACATTTAACTTTGCTTTAAAAATAACGCTATCAATTATTTTAAAATGCCAAAATTAGAAAATAAAGCGTTATAAATTTTAAATACCTCAATTTATTGTGCTCCAACTTCTGACCATTCTTTTAGAGTAATCAATTCGTTCTATTCGGTATAAGTTGACGCTTTAGGAATTTATTACATAACCGTAACAAAAAGAAAATTAGCGTTAATAATTATTATTATTCTGTTCCTCGCATAGCAGCACTTAGTTCTTAAAATTAGGTAATAATAAGGACGTGCATATTTTTACCCATTTTTTGGAAGATTTAATATGGGTTTATTCAGTTATTATGAAAATGGTGATCTTATAATTCAACTCTCAATAATAATGCTCTTATAAATGTTAATTTGGCGCAGTTTATAAATAGTGATTTGATTCCCAGCGGTTATGCCAAAGTTCCAAGTAGATGAAGAGCGATGAGCGTGGTAGGTGTTGGCACTGACGAGCGTTTGGTCTGCGCAGAGTACTACGGAGGCGGGCTCGGCGGAGGCGGTGCGGGCGGCGGGCGGTGATGAGGCGCGGGCGGCGGGCGCGGGGACGGCGAGTAAGGCGTCGCTGCTGCAGAAGCTGCTGTCGCAGTGATCGCCCGCGCCGCGCTGCAGCCCCGCGTCTTCGGCTGAATTATGCATTTATTAATTTCTCGCTTCATCGGATGGACGTTAACCGACGATCCCTAGATTCCAACGTAACGAACGTCGTCGTTCCGAGTTACGGTCTACGTGGTACCTCTGCGGCTGTAAATCTCACTTCGTGAGAAAAATATAGTACATACGCGTATTTATAGACATCTATAATGTAGTCTAGTAGTGCTAGTGATGTTTTCGAGTTGTATAAAATCGTTTCGTTGATGATATATTTACTTCTAAGTTCTTTGAGAAACTTTAGGTATGGTCTTGTATAAATATGTATCTATGTATGTATCTTTAGTTACGCTCTAATTTTAACGAAAAAACGAATCGATGCGAAATTCGTAGCTTCCTGTGATGGAAAAAAAATAGTGATTAAAAATATTTAATTGACTCGTACGCCCAGTACACATACACAATGTACAATAGAAATATACCGCGTGCAATATTGTATAGAAATATTAAATACATATTTTGGCGTTGTGAACGTTATGTATTATAGTATGAAAGTCAGATGTTACCTGTTATGACAAAGTAATTTGTATTATAGTATATGATGACGAGACGTCGAGTGAAATGTTTCTCTTATGGAGAATATTATTTTTACGTGTAAATAATATGTTGTTAAATTATAGCTGTTGCTTTATTGTATATATTTTGTTATGATATTTCTTTGTGTTTCGTGTATGGTACAATATTCTTTTAATTTCAGCCCAATTATGAAATTGATTAAATAATTACAAATATTTTTTTATGTTTTTCCAATACCTGTTTTCTATTATTTTAACTAATGACTCAGTGATGTTATAATCACAGTGATTGTTTTTTTTTTGTTTTATGAAATTGAGCCAAAATATTGTTGACGATACTTGGCAACAGAACTATATCTAGTATGTATACCTGGTGTATAAATAACATTTTATAAAGCCCTTTAGATATTAAATTATGAAAATACGCGCCGAAAATATATAATTTTTTATCTTGTTATGACATTATTTTATAATATTGTTTTACACTTTGAAATGTCTGTGTTGTTTTACAATTTACAATTTTACAAATTGTTTTACAATTTGCCACGTCTTACAATAAGAGTAAAACCCCCTTGTTTGGTCGATGAAATTAACTAATACATAGGCGCGGATTTGTTATAAATAGAAAATAAGAAAGGGTGATAATGAATTGATAAATTTAATTTCTATTTTTATCAATTCAGTGTATCTTGGCACACCGTGCATAAAATATATTGGATTTGATGAATATCATAATATATGATGACTTAAATTTTGATACGTATTGAATATGGCATGTGGATCGTGCCACAACGAGATTGACATAAACATAATTAAATTGCGATCAATACGCTACCGTTAGGACTATTTGCAGCAGTCAGAAAAAGTAAAACCTTCTGCGAAACGTAGGTCCACTCTATCTAGACCTATTTAGAATGGGCTATATAGGAAGCTCTTATATAATATTGATTCTATTAACATGGATTTAAGCCGTCGGGAATGTGACTTTTTTCATCAAACAAAATTTACGAATTCGCGTAAAGTAGTTGCAAATAATGCTAACGACATGATAGCATTTGACGATCGTAACGGTACATACATGAACGTCTGTGCGCTAATAATATGTACATTGTTAACTTTCACACACGCATAAACGTATCAACGTGTTACATACTCGTACACGACGTTTTTGCTGCCGATAAAATAATCGACATTATGGTAAGGACATTTTAATCGTACATGACACAGTCTTAATTATAAACGTTGTTTATATTTTAAATATATTTCCTTTGGGTAGTTTATTTACGATATTAAAGATAGTGGTTTCTTCAAAATGATGTTTATAATTAAGTGCATTGAATGTTATTAACTGTGTGCGTATTGTTCTTAGTTCTACGGTGGATGGTTAATGTTGAAAAACATCAATGTTGGATGTCGTTATTAGTAACTATAAATTAAACATTAGGCACGAAATTAGCAGTATTTACTACTTCGCCATTTCAGGCAGTACAATGTTGAATCGCAAAATTATACCAAAATATTTTCTTTGAAATATTACAAAAACATAGCAAATCAATGGTTACAGATTACCAACATGTTGTACGAGCATATAATTTTAGATCTATTGTTGTAACCCTTGGAAATATATTAATAAATGAATACTGCTTGAAGTGGCATGTACATTCGACGTTAACAATTAAGCGTACTAGAATTGCACAATATTACCTAATAATAATAAATATACGGTAACTTTAAAGTGTAATATTAAAATATGGCTAAGACCTTTGGGTGTGGTGTGTATCCTAATAACGGTCTAATATGTGTAACTTAAATTTTTAATATTATCCCATTGGTAGAACGTTTAGCGCAGTTGTTGCTCCATTATTTTTATATACGGGACCATAGCCTGAGCGTTATAAACGGTGCAATCCCAACAATAACAAACGTTGATGGTGCGCACAACGATCTTTGATACTAGGGTACATGCTACCGCCTACTATGTTTTGATCAGGAATTGTTATACATTACCAATTGATACCTGTTGCACTCTCTATGTATTCCATTAATGGCAAGGACTTGATCGACTTGAAGTACTTAAACGAGTTCGGGGGTTCACTCAATTTAGTTCATAAATATAAGTAAGTTTCCTTAAATGTATTAATTACTTTCCAATAACACTTTTCAAAATACCAACCATAACATATAGGGTGTAGATACATTAAAGAAGTATATTGTGATGTGCTATAACTAAATAATGAACGTACAAAATATGTATAGATAAACCACAAGTCAAGTTAAACAAGTAATCTGACTATGAAATAATATAAAAAATATTTTTATACCATACAGAATAAATAGAATGTTGTGTAGGCCACTGACCAATTTAATTTGTCATTGTCGTTGATAAAATTGGACAAGTTCGGCTCAGTTGACGTCTATAGATAGTGAGAAAACGAAGCTTTACGCAATCTGAAGACCATAGCAACGTAATTCATTCCACGATGGTTTCAGAGAGGCGAGTCCTGTGGTAATAAGTAAATTCCAAACCAATAAAGTACAAGTGATGGCCTTGTTACATGGAAATTTAAGCAAATAGGCGAGGAAGTAGTCGTGTCTAATACATTCATAATATATAAATATATGGTAACGAAATTTATTTACTCGTAACTGGTCGCTAGATGAAACAGCATATAATGCCGTCACTTACATAGTTTACAACATCTCGACGAGGATTGATGTACACAAATGTTATATTTTTTGCAGATATACGGTAACATAACTAGTTTATGTAATCAAGACTATATAATAACGTTTGAAACACGTCCATTGCATGATTAAACCGTTTAATTTTCTGTTAAATGTAAATAATAAAGTCATGCCGTAAATAAAGCATCGGTGCCTGAAATTTAAAGATAAAGAATATTTTTTCAATGCCACCTTTTAAAAAGTAATATGATACGATTATTAATAATATTGAAATTGAAATATTTAGTGAAGACTATGCATAAAATATGGATTAATGTCTATAAGTCTGCAAACACATAGATTCCATTAAAATATGGTAATAGCCTATACA
Organism: Helicoverpa assulta; assembly: GCA_963856015.1. Classification (NCBI taxonomy): domain Eukaryota; kingdom Metazoa; phylum Arthropoda; class Insecta; order Lepidoptera; family Noctuidae; genus Helicoverpa; species Helicoverpa assulta. Next base: position 7,986,353 of record CAWLCW010000008.1, read on the forward strand.
TAGTTGAATCATTGTAAATAATCTACATCGAATTTAGAGCCGGTACGTACGTATGAGATGCATCTTCCACGCGCCCTCATCGTGACATGGACAATCAGCCTACACAATAAATGTTAATGCCTTTGATAAAAAATTAACTTCAAGCGGGACTCACGTCTACATAATAATTTTATGTAGAGACAGTGAAATCATAATATTGGAGAATTTTAGTCTTCCAAGTATAAAAGTTTTTTGGACTGCGTCCTAAACTTTGACCTCGGATTGCCGTATTAAGGTCCAAACTAAGAAACCGCTTATCAAACGTGAACTTGAAATGGAGGTCTGAGGATCTAGACCGATTTCAGTTAGAAATCAATTGAACCATGACTCTTTCGCGGTTTATTAATTTGGGCATTTAATGCGTTAATTGGGCAGAAATTATCTCTAAAAAAATACTAAAATGCTTATAAAAATATCATCAATATTTATTTTTGACTTTAATTACTCTAAATAATTTTGTACTTGCTATCGGTATTGTTAAACTACATCTGTGTAAATTGTGTGCCATTTTGTAGTCGCTTATTTACATAACTAACTTGTTTTAAATCCATAATTTTGATCCTCCACGTACATATTTTATTAAATTGTTCTTTGACATTCTCTACAGCATGATCGTTGACAAATTAATATCAGTACCTATATCATTTGCGCGGTTCAGTCCGGCGTTAATCTGATCATTGCGCCAATAATAAGTAGAAATCGATATGACGATTTGTACAACGACTATTAAAATAAAAACGCACGTTTTACTTCACTTTCTAAACGCTCAATAAGCTATTACATTACTTTTCCCTATAATAAATTCTAGAATACGTAATAACATTTTCTAGCTAAAAAAGAACGTCATTCGATTGCGCGCTGCCGTGTGTATCATTAACCTTAACGTGCTCTTTGTTACGACATTAATGCAACACGTCTATAATCATCAACGAAAATTAGTATTCCTATAGTATAAATAACTATTTTGATAACCAAACATTTAAATTTTAAAATGGGCTTTATAAATGGATTACATGTATGGGAATCGTCTAGCTATAATCAAGTGTTAGGAAGATATTTGTCTTGGTGTAATGAATGAATACCTCATTGTAAGAATCAATTCGAACTTCTAGTTCATAAACAAAGTTGTACAAACTGCTACAATACTGTTTAAAACATAAGTTGAAGAAAGATCATTTAAAAACGCTAGTGTGTGCTGATATACCTGTAAGTCTTTTTTCTAATTAATTTAAGAATATATTTGATTTGCAAATTGTGGGTAACCCGATTTAGATATTGTTTAAAATCTATGAATTTTTGGAATAAATAATTATGTCGAACATAAATTGTAAGAGCATGATAGATTTTACATTCTATAATTACATTTCAGGAGAAATTGGTATATATATTGAAATGTTACGTATAATTTGGAATTCTATATAAGAAGATTGAAATAATGATTTCATTTTATAATTAAGAATATACGACCCATTGTCTCAGAGTAAATTTAATTACTTAAAATATAATTAATTGGGTCCAAAATTCCATCCAATCTTGCAGAAAAAATTCAATTGGACTGCATTAACAAATGTGATATATCGATGTGTAATAGAAATATTTTTTTATCATTCATAAAATTACTCTGCGGCAGGGGCCTATAATCAATATCACTATGCATCATTGTGACAAGAAACAGAGACGGGTACGGGAGTCTTTGATTCTGAAGGAAAACATAATTAGTTTAAACGAATTTGTTTTTCACTCTTATGTTACACGATGAATCAATTTATTTATAGTTATTGTTGATTTTTCCTGATATAATAATAAACAAAGGGTTTTCTAAAAATTCCTCTACTTAGAGGTAAGATTGTGTGATAAAATATTTATTATAGTAGGATGACAGTCGCTAACACAATTAGGCATTCCCGTACGCAGCTGATTTTATTTTTTGTATAAAATCATGCCTTTTGTCTTGGCCTGTCGTCTGAGTCAAGGGTATTTTTATATTGTGAATATTGTTTAGGTTTAATATTCTGTTATAGAGTTATAACTAAACTAATTATGTTTTTCTAAAACATTGCAAAGTGATCTTAGATCTGGTCGCTCACAGAATTGATTTTTAAGAATGTTTGCTTTATTAGTTGTACGGTAGAGCTGTGTGTTTCTATTCATTGTAGGAATAAGCTCAACAGTAGGTTTCCTTCAGTCATATGTTCCAAGTGATCACGATATACTACGTCAAGCTGATTTCATAGAAAACTGTTGTATTACACAGAAACCTAGTCCCTTGTTTCTATACCATCCTTTTTGTGAGTGGCCGTTAAGTCTGTGTTATTTAGTTCTTCAGATGTTAGTTAAGGCCTTTTGTGTTGCTGTGCATTTCTACGCATTGTATGTATGTATGTTTATATATTGTAAATAGCTAAAATACATATATTTTTACGATTAGCATACACAACCAAAGTTGTTATGAAGTGATGGTTGATTAAATAAGAAATTTAACTATAGGTCGTTAAGTTTATTTTAGAAGAGATACAAAGAAATCTGTACAGTTGCAATGTCAGTACATCCAATGTCTTGTCTTAGAGTTTTAAACAACCGCCCTGGTATTAGGAATAATGAAATTGTTATTTTTGGCACAAAAATAATGTCGAAATTTAAAGTAATGTAACAGAAAATAAACAATGTAAAGGAGTCGAGAATGTTTTATACTCCTTTTGTTCCTAGTAGCTTGCTCCGGGTCACTTACCATTTAGTAACTGTCAATTAATAAAACATACACGTCACATACTAATACCTTCAGAATGTTTGAACTGTAATATTTTATTCATTGACGAAATCAGGCATTATGAGTACATAACATTTAAGTTGTATTTTTTTGTACATTTTAGATTCGAAAATATATTAATATCTAAATAAAGACGTGTTTTTTATTTATCAAACCCTTCCATATTAGGTATAATAAAAGAGCTATATTTATCTTCTACGTACATACGTACGCCAATTTATTAAAGGACTATGTAACTAAATGACTGCAATTAAGTTTTTGCTATAAAAACCTATTTATGAAAAGGCTTTAAACCGTAGTGCGACGTTAAAAAAAGGAGGTATTATATTAGCTTTTTCAGGTTTATCTTTTTCTCCATCTCCATTAATTTTCCGTAGCTATTATACCTGCCTAGACCCTGGCCAGCTCGATAGTGACACTCCCATGGTCCCTGCGGGGAGCGGGACGTAGGCAGCGAGGGCGGGCACGGTTACGCACGGGACGGTGACAGCTTACAAGACTGTCTACACTTCAAAGTTAGTTACACGGTTCCAAGGACTGAGTCTCATGGAGAGGAACCGGCAAGAAACTGCATAGACACACTTCCACCAGTCAGTCATGTGTTACCATAATACATAAGAAGCAACATCTTCTTCTACTAATTCTACTTCTACATCTACTTCGATAACTTTTAGTTTTGGTGCACATGTGTGGTCTGTCGATGAGTTTAGTACTTATGACGTGGTTAATTTGCTATTTGTCATTATTAACTATTTAGAACTGATTTCATGGAATTGGAATTGTAAGTTGTACCTAACCTAAGTATTTATAGACATTTAACACCGAAATGCTCACTGCAGTTTTTGAAATACAACCGTTGCCTCACGTTTGAACATATCTATTAATTTAGTCGAATATGTAGGTACATAAATGAAAACTATGTCTAAACACTATTTAGACGATATCGACACATCCTACGTATAAGTCCGTATCGGGTAGATACGTAGTTATACGACTATATCATTTTCGTAATCTACGTATCCGAATCTATAACTTGGCAAAAAAAAATTTTTCAAAAGTTTGTCTCCGACCGATTTATGCGAGGCGTATAACTCAATAACTGCAAAATAGGAAAAAGAAGTCCGACGTAAAAGTACCTATCCGTCACTTACGCACTATTACGCGGCAACGGAGAAATGTCTACCACGCGCATATGACAGCTGCTTAGTTGTACGCGGGAACTGGACAAAGGACAAATCAAAAACATGATAATTGTCGAGGTAAGTTTGTTTGTTTACTTTTCGTATAAGGTTAGTTTTCTATATTACTGAATCTGTTAAGGCTGCTTATAAGATTTAACTGAAATATGCATCTACTTAGTAATACTATAGAATGGGAGCAGATTTTGTTATTACCACCCATGGAATCATATTGAAGCAAACGCATTCCTGTTTTCCGCCTAAGAAAGCCGTATGTGGCTAGTTACGGAGTTTTACACCGAAAATCAAACTAGGAGTTCAACTTGTATCTGCCACTTTCGTAGTTATTTGAAGAAAAATAATTTGTCGTATCTATACTTTGTTACTAGTCATATTACAAAAACTATTTATAGACGTGGTTAAAAAACAAGTAAAAACAAATAAAAACAGTAAAACATCGTATCTGCCACTTACAAAAAATCACTTTACTAAAACATGTTGTATAAGTCCGTAACTACCAGTTACGTAAATAGTAAGTTATGAATTCCAAGCGTATCTGCAATAATTATTTATTTAAGAAATATTAAAAAGAAATAAAAATTGAATTATAAAATTTGACTTACAATTATCATAATTAATCAGTTTAAAAACAATCGCTTCAGTAGTTTTAGAGTTATAACTTGACCAACTTATGATAACTTTGTAATTGCTCTCCTGTAAAATTGACGTTTTTCACATACGGACTTATGCGTAGGACGTGTCGATATCATGGACGAGCTGTCGGAAAATTAATTCTTACTTAGTAAAGGCGTATCGGCCGGTAGAGAGAATAAGACGAAGTTACCCAAATATGGAGCAAATCCTGCCCGAGACCTTAACTACGCTTACCAATTGAATTTAATTCAATGCTGGGAGGAAATTCACACGATGGTTATTGTAGCAGGCAATTAACATGTAGCGAACGTGTTGTATGGAACGGTGTGTGGCGGACAAGTACTCATTATATTCGAGAGGTTCACATCAAGCACAACACCGGGATCTCCATCACCTGACACCGGTCCTTCTATTATCGAATTTCAAGGACCGTAAGCTCTAATATGATAGAGCACTTAGATACTACGTGGTTAATTATTGTTTTATTAACAGTTGGTCTAGTATTTTTGTGTAACTTTGTCAGTGTGACAAGTATAATGAAATGGGTGCAATGGTTCCGCAACAGCGATAAGTCTCTGTTGACATATACTGGGGTAAGTTTCACACTTGTTTTTTTTATTGCTTTTATGATGTCCTTTCAAATTATCGATTTTTATACATATAGGTCCTGAGTAAATCTAAGCCGGCAGGTTCTAAAGCGCTTAGTATATTAGTATTTAGGTCTGTTAATGCCGTGGCGTAGACGCCTTATTTGTTTTAAGCGGCGAAGACAGTGTTGGAGGAATATTCTTAGTTTCATGATGAATTTATTACCTACCTACTAATTTTGCACATTCGTTGGTTTCGTTCAGCCAATACGTTCTTGAGATACTTACATTTATTCTATAATTTTATCCATTTGTTTTTGATCCTTACTATTATAACACAATCTATACTAATATTATAAAGCTGAAGAGTTTGTTTGTTTCTTTGTTTGTTTGAACGCGCTAATCTCAGGAACTACTGGTCCGATTTGAAAAATTCTTTCAGTGTTAGATAGCCCATTTATCGAGGAAGGCTATAGGCTACTTTTTATCCGGGTTCGTGCAGAGGTTCCCACGGGATGCGGGTGAAACCGCTGGCAGAAGCTAGTCTTTCATATAAATCTTACAAGTTATGTACTATCAATTTATATGTATTTATACGTAAATAGAGAAAAAGATGCTAATTTTCCAGCCGCTGACGTTAAGTTGAAAGTCATTTTTTACCTAATAAGATACACGGTCTATTGGATCAACTGCCTAGCCTTTTCCCAACTTGGCGCGGTCTGTCCGTGAATGGGTGTCGAGACGAGTTCTTCCGTAATTCAGAAGGCACGATAATGGTGGGTCCTGGCTGTCATTTGAACATCTTTGGCAGCCGATACAGGTAGTCAGAAGCAAAAATTTGAATACCAGTCTTACCGAGGGGTATCGCCTTGTCTGTCTGTGGCAACTGGGTGGCAACTGAGGATAATTTGGATATTAAGTGCTTACTACGTTTATTAGTGCTTGATGATAATAATCCATTCATCCACGATGTGATTCTTAGGATAGGGAGTTAAGTGCTGACTATGTAAGTAGGTACGTAACTACAGTAAGTTGAAGTGACCGCTGCACTTGGTTGACCCTACTGTGGCTCTTATCATTGTATTTATGTGATGATAAAGATTCGTCTATCTATAGCAATGACGGCTCCGAAAGCTTACGTAAATGCTAATTTTGTATAATTAACGCATTTACCGTCGATAAAGTAAATTAATTGATGAGGTCACTTGAAATAGTACAAAACGTAAATTGCTCTGAATTCGTCGGATGAGCGGTATTGTGTTTAGGATGGATCTGTACCGACCTGTTTTTGTAGCGTCGTTGCTGGTTCCTAAATTGGTGTTTTTCCAATATGATGGGTAAATATGATTTACTGAAAAGAACTTTCAATATAAGTCGGATTTGTACCTAACTTGCTTTGAGAACAAAAGATTCGAAGTGTATTTATGTATTTATAGCGTAAGTGTGGCATATCCGAAGCATTTATACAGAGGCATACTTATACTTGAATCGACGTCTAAAATATCTTTGGAATGGAACGCATGAAATTCTTCGCGGTATTTAGGTACCGCACCGTGCCGGCTCGCCCTTTCGTATTTCATTCTCGCAGTCCCGGCGGGGGGCGTGCGCCCGAATGTCGGGAGCGTTTGGGATTTCGTATTGCTATCCTGGAGAGGCGAGCTGGCTGAGCCCTGTGCCGTAGTGAGGAGGCGCGCTCCCGGCCGGCCGCACGCATGCGTACGCTCCCGTATCCTGTTGCACGCATTACGTAGTCCTGGCACCTTCCCCGCCGCGAATGTTTACGCTGTGTTAGATAACTACAGCTTATTCATCAACGTTTATGACGACCAGTATATTCTATGTGTTTCAACTAGTTAACATGAAAGGACCCTTTAAGTTTCTTTGTTAGTAAGCTGTGGTGGTCATTAGATAGTTATTTAATATAATATGTCGTAAGGTCAGAAGTGCAAAAAACGCTCGTCTAGTTCAGCAACATGCCCTGGAGCTGTCCGTGGTCGCGCGACCGCCAGCAGCCACTTGCGGTCAGTCCTCCCCTTCAGGTGTTGTTGCAGGTTTGTTTTCATTATGTCAAACTTTTAATAACGAAAAAATTGGCACCATCTTCGCTAGTTTTTAAATTAGATTTATTGATAAGACAAACTTTAGGGAATTTCAAAGTCGGCTTCCATTCCAAGTGGAATTCAAATCAGTTGACCAGAGTTTCTTCGTATCCAGTGTCACACGCTCTATATTTTTATTAGAAGAATTTGAAGATAGTGTAGTCAATGAACTCATTACCAAATTCATATGTGACAGCTTGATGTCTGTTTAACCGATTGGAAAGTTATAGTAGGACAATCCTAGTTTGATAATGTTAGTAGTCAGGGAGGGAGACGTTATCCCGGGAATGTTTTAATGGATTTAAAGTGCTCTATGCGTGTTAATATCAAGTCCATAAAAAGTTGAGATGGAATCCATGCGTGACGGTTTTACTTAACTTTTCTGTGATGATAAATAAGTACGTACATATGTCATCTATCTTTTATATTGCTCTGGTATCTTTGTAATTATGTACTCATAGGCAATTAAATTTTCAATTAAAGAAATATTTAAAAGGAACTTTTGTTAAAGTTAAGTCAATGCAAATACAGTTGTCATTGTAATATAAATAATGGCACCTACTTAGATACGTGAATATAATAATACAAGCGAAAGGTAGGTAACGTCTATGAAATAAGTCAGCAGGAGGAAGTGCCAAAATCGTTAACTTTATACAATAATAGTAATGTATTGTATTCCTTACCTGAGTGTTTCGACGTGATTACAATAGATATGTTCTGTTTGACTTGACAGCTTTTTGTGGTATTGAAGGAATTTGAGGTTTATGTTTTTACCTTGAAAATACCAACCTAGATACTTAAAATATCGACCTATTATGGAGACTTTTTATTGTATTTACAAGATACATTAAAAGTAAAATGAGTCGAAGTTACAGTCCTAGGACATGCGTCTGACCACTAAGATCTTTGATGCAAAATGTGTTAATGGCAGGATTTCTTAGGAAAAGTATCCTGTGTACCTCAATTGAGCCTGAGTGTGATACGGTGGGAGAAGTATCCGTGATCGTAAGTGCAGCATTGATGAGGTTGAAGAGTGCAGTCAGCTGGCCGGGCGACTCAGCTCAGTCACAAGTTGCTTGTGATCGCGGGTGCGCGTATGTGCACCTAACGGATAATCGCACCAACGTGGATTTGTTAACCATACATAGTGATTACTTGATCAAAACAAATATTACATAAAAACTATAACAGGATATAAACTTGCCTGTAATTTGTGCAATGTGAAATGTGATGATTTTTTTTTTTAGTAAAGACATTAAATTAGTTTTTAGTTTAAAATGATTAGGATATAAAATGCCTTGGAACTGTCTATGGGGATATCAAGCACCTGCACCGGCCTGCAGGGTTAGCGGTCCGCTGCATTTAATTTTGCAGGTACTTATAAGAAATAAAATTCTTAGTTTTTTTTTTTTATTACCTATCTATAAAATGATCTGTAGCTATTTTAACTGGGTATTGTTTGAACGTAATTGCAGCTGCTTGCGTTTACTTATAATCGGAAAATGCATGTCAATTTACCGCGTGTATAACGTTTATCCGGTATTACCTATGCGTATTACAGAGTAAATAAGAGCAGGTAAGTAATTAAAAAAGTATTAAATGCTATGGTAAATTTTATATTAATAAGGGAATGACATTTTTCAATTAACTTCTTAATAATTAATTTTGACAGACATTTTAATAGAAAAAAATACCAAATCTTTAGAATATGCTTAGTTAATGATTATAGAGCCTGAAACATCACCTAACCTTATGCACCCAATTAGGTTTTGTAGTAAAAAAGCAATTATGTATATCAATATCTATCGATCAAAATGCAGATTGCATGTGGCCATAATTTCTATGACACAACAATATAGGTAGGTACGTAGAGTGTTTTAAAATCAATAATATTATAAGTAGCGTGACAGTTCGTTAGCGTAGTATTATCTATTAATTTCATGATTCATAGTAAAAATGAATTTATACATGTAATAATGACTGTATGTCAGGTATAAAAACACTCCTAGTTGTAATAGAAAAATCTTATTTAATCATAAACAGTAGGTACATAAATCGTGACGCAGTTTACGTATGTTAACGTTAATTTATTTGGTTATCGGCGTATTTACTATTTAGAATACGTTCCAAACCTTTAGGTACTTTACAATACAAAGACAGTATTCAATGAGGTTTATTACTTACTGCTTGTAGAATACAATAAGAATGTTTGTTTGTCTGACCCACTAAAGTAATTTTCAACGTTCTTTAAAGGTAATTGGAGCCCTACAACAGTACATACTTAGTTGAATTACCTTTTTCAAATACTTACTTTCATTTAAATCAATCCAATAGTTATTTTTGTAGACAGAATTAAAGGCAAAAAATTGAAACGTTAGCTACTTGAACACTTGATAAGTATTAACCTAAGCACAGAAAACCCATATAATAAGTTTTCTTTAGTGTTATTGATATTTATCTAATGATTTTGTATTAGGTAGATATTATATACCAAGAACTTATTAATGGTAAAGGTATACAATTAATCATCGATCAAACATAAACTCATTTCGAACAGGAGCAAATTAATTTCATTGTTGTCAGTTCACGCGGCGCAGTACAGCGCAATTTATTATCCTTCGCCATCAACATACGGCGCAGGGCACAAACACTCGATATACATTCTATAATAATTTTATTGTTGTGACATCGTTTCATTAGGTTGCCTTACCAGGCACTGGAGGTAACGGTAGAATGCTAATGTGATGAGGCGAGCTTGTAGCATTGTCGCATGAACTCGCGCGCGTTAGGCCTAGCTTCCCAAAGGTTGTGCAACCGCGGGTACGCCGCCCACGGGCCGGCGCCGGCGACAGCACCGTCACCGGTCGCCCCTCTAAGCAAATAACTCTAGACAAGTTCATTGTCGACCAATTCGAATAAATTATGCTTAAAATATCTTACTACACTGAGCAAAGAGACTTGAGAAAGTTAGGAGAGGTCGTATTAATTTTACTTATAGTATGTAATGGCGATATCTCTCGCCGTAATAACCAATTTGAAACGAATATATTATTCATACAATAACAGCGTAATGTTGTCAGTGTGATTTATTTCTAGTTTTACCTATGAAGATGGCTGCAGTATTCATATTTACCGGTTCACAGCTTGAACGCAAGTGGTACGCTTGGTTCGAATTTATTCAATCATTGTATCTCTCTAACGTTTATAAGTTAATTAGAAGCATGTGGGGCTACGTGAGCGCATCCCGACGTACAATAAAGCCTTTCAGCGGGCGGTGCCTTTGTGCGCTTATGTTATTAGTCCGGTTATGTACTTACCTATCAGTCCTTATTGTGTATAGAATATCTAGCACAGGAGATAGAAAGAAAAGTCATCCCATATCTATGACCATGATCTATGCATAGATTCTCAGGTGATAAATCCCTTTGTTATCCAATATTTAGTGGACTCAAGTTTTTTTATTACGAGCTAAAATCCAGGTTCTAAATAAAAAAAATATTATTTTGGGTGTACCTACACCGGAAAATAACAAGATTAGTAAGTTGATCAATTTTCTAGGTAGTTGATCAACTCTCGGAAAATAATAAACGGCAGTTGAAATGTTCCATTTAACGCATTGAATTTTAGCTAATTGGTATATAACAAATTATGTTGCGTAGCATAATAGAATACATTGTTTCCATTAGATATCTTGAAATGATAAAAGTTCGCTCTACTACGCTACGAGGCGTAGCAAATTAGAATGTAGCAACCAACCACAACCAACTGTGTACCGTCTTGCGGAGATTTATGTAGAATTGTAATATTTTATGCAAATAATTTAATATTTTTCCACCGACCCGAGTAAAAGGGAGGCCTCTTTTGTTCGAAGCTCATAATCATCACCTGGCTTTGTAAAATAGCTTCATTTTTTTGAGAAAATAAATAAAGTTCCATTAGAATTTTAGGACAGGGATCTTCCTAACATTCCATTTCTCTTCTATTAAAAGACATACCTAGGTATGTCTTTCGGAAAAGTGCATCTTTAGTTACATCTTTGATGACAGTGTTACTCCTATATTTAGTCCGTCGATGATATTTTACCTTTTGAAACATTTTAATGATTCAAATCATTCATCAATTTAAATACTTGTCCTTGAAGTTGCTGGGTGGTGTCGCTTATCCAAAGACTTTTCCTAAGTTAGGTAATTGTAACTTTTATTACTTAATGAAAAAGAGTTTGGTACAACAATCAAGTAGGTATAACGAAACTGTGGCCGCTTTTCTAGTAAAAAAGCCCGTAGCGAACATTTCTGTCGGTGTCATACTGTCGCGCTCGGTCATTGCTCGTTCATGCTTCCATAATCTGTTGTGACTTTGATGTTGTCACGGTGTATTTTGCGATGTTTTTTATCTGCTTGACGCAATGATTCTTGACTGTACTAGAAACTTGATTTAAACGCATTCCAGGCGTATAGTCGAACAATCGATGAAGCGGAAGTAGCTTTTTTAAATAAGAACAGTATCTACCCGGTCATATTGTTGCCCGAAATATCAAGGATTGAGAACAACACAATATGTTTCTTATACCTACGAAAATATTTTTTAAATAAAATAAACAATTCGTTAAATACCAATAGTATTGCCAGAAACAATAATTGTTTATTTAACTGGTAGCTGTACATATCAGCTTATAAATTAACGTCAGTGACAGGCGGCAAACGGTGTCAGAAGGCGAGTCCGCCGCTAAGGGTTATAAGTAACTACAGCCTATGATTTACGACATTCCTGCGCAGAGCGCGACGAGGATCTGTCAGTGCGCCTGCACAGACCGATGGGAACAAGATCACTTCTCACAGATTGGTCTGGTGACAGACAAAGCTCTTTGTAGCATCGTTGTTCGGACTACTCCGGAGACGTCTGGCTTAGCCTCGCGCGCTTAAACCGAGGATTAGTCATCGCCCGTATCGTAAGAGACAAATTGTATGTTGTACTTATAACAACTACCAATGAATAAATATGCATAAGTAAAGACAAGAATTTATTGCGATCTCTCTTTTCATTGTTAGCAAGGTACCGTATTCGTTTCACATCTGTGCAAACCTTTGCGAGGTTCTCGTGTTGAGTATTACAGTGTTACATGTAAGAAGCTATTATGTAGCACACTTACATAGCTTACGTTATTTTACGTGCATGTACTTATATAGAACTTCCCGGATCTCGCCGGAGGACCACACAATAGACGTTTTCTTATAAGGCGAGGTACTGAAGCATGTAGCTTCTGAAATATAAGTATTCTTCCAAAAGAAAGTTTGTGTCAAAGGTTCTCTTGGTTATGAATTTTGAACTCATATTATTACGCGGTATGGTGTACGCTTAAAATGTTTACATGTTTATATTCGTAATTCCGAGCGGATGTTGCGCAAGTGCGTTTTAACTGCTGAACTAAAGCGCTTGACCGGAAGTGAGGTCCGCAGGGCGCGGGACGCGGGCTCTCGTTCACAGGTACTAAATGATGGCTCTAATGAACAGCACGGGAGCGGCACTACGGCACCAAACCTTATTATTGGTAATGCGCAATACATTAGCCACAATTAGTGCGGCAGCCGCCAGTAATTGCTGCATGCTTCGGGCGCGTTTCGTAAACCATGTAGTACCTGTACCTTTCCTAAGAAATTGTAACTGTGATAGAGGTATTTCTAGAAAATTTATGGAATTTAAAGTGCGAACCTCGATTTATTACGTTTCTATTAATAGTAAATTTTCTTAAATGTCTAAGGTACCTTTAGACAAGAAATAACGCGACCCTCGAGAACGTTAAGCATTCTTGTACCTAATGGATATATCGTAAAACATTTTAGACACCTTTGAAAATAATTTTACACACTAAATGTTTAGCTGTTAGGAAAGATAATATGTAGGTAGGTATGTAATGTATAGTGAAAGGATTACAATAAAATGCGTAATTTAGAGTGGGTGTAGGGTTTCTTAGCTGTATCAAATGTCGTTGCTGAAATTCAAATACTCGTTCAGCAAGGTCTTTGCAAAAAACTCGTCACGGTTCGCGGAGCATGGTCGGCAGCTGTCAGGCTGACATGTCACGCTCGGGGAAACCATTCAGTTCACAGCACTACTCACCTCTACACACGTACTTATCGACACCACGGTAATAATCGACACATGCGCCTAACGAACCCGATACTGAAAGCAATTGTAAATTCATACCCATGAATCAAAACCCATGAAAGGAACTCATAAAATAAATTTTATTCCCTTATTGGTACATAAACAGAGTTTAAAAATAGTTGGGACCACCTGGTACACTTTGCTCCCAACTTCGAGTGCAGGGAACGTGATTTATGGGTCTTTAAGCCACACAATGCAACCGCAAATATAACCCTTGACTATTTTTCTAGAGAACAAATTGTCCCAGGGTAGATATTTCAAGTGGGCTGACTGTTACTCTAACGGGCACAAAGACTTATTTATACGCTTATCATTATTACCCCTATAACAATATCGAGGGGTTATAAATTAATTCGTTTAGACAACTAACTCGACACATTGCTATTGAATTGACTGCTTGATATTTTGATAGATCAAGTATTGTATTGTAATTTTAGTTTTGTAGGAATTGTGATCTATCATCTCAGACTTGGGCAATATTGGTTATTGTTCAATCGTACATTATTCACGGCTGAACGGTGGCCAGTAATCCCAATCCCAAATGACCGCATCGCACCGATGCATTTGGTACTGAGAAGTAGATGTGTTATGGACGCTGAGAACGTTTCGTGTTCGACGTGGGAGGTCGATTATTTTCTCGAAATTCTAAATTACCAAAAAATATTTTATTGAAATATTTTGTGTCAATACGTAATGTTGCAATAAATGTGCATTCTTAACTTTAAAATGTTCAGTAAAAAACATCATAACTCACAAAAAATATAGGCACATACCTACTTAAATTACTTTCCAAAATTATAATCGCTGTATCCCGAATACTTTCACGTCTGTACCATTATTACGGAACCCAAAAATGTTAAGCTCTTCAAATGATTAAAGGCGCTGTAAAAAGAAAACGAAGCTTAGATCCGGCCACACGGGCACTATTGTTACGGACAATGAATTAAGTAATAACATGAATTCAGAAGATTCCATGAAGCGATGAAGATCTAACTCGCTCGAAATGAAATGAAAGTCATTGATTATTTAACCAATTGTTTTACCGCATAATTACATAAACTGTTTGTATCAGTATTCTAATGGTTTGTAGTCGTGCCCGACGTCATCCCCTCGTCACGTCACTCCTTTCACTGCTGTCGTGCTGACACCTCCGGCAATTAACTTGTCACTGCAACATTATAGTTAATACTTTTGAGCGTTGAAGTAAATATTTTATTAGATGTCTCAAGTTAAACTCGGTCATACAGTTTACGCTTACACGACCGTATAATGATTATTGGTGCTTTTAGTTTTGGATAAGTAACCGCGCAGTTACGGCAATATACTTAAAAGGCAACACATATGTTTGTCATTCTCAAAATGGCCAGATTGTTGAGACAATAATAGGTTCGTACCGAAAACAAATTGGGTTGCGTCATTCTCGCGAGGTTTTCGCTTAATGTTATTAGCATCGCCCTAGCTTAATAACATGCATGTATGATATCGAGTCTTTTGTGAGCGAGTCCATGTGAGGCTGTAAAGTCGCATGAAGTGCAAGTTTCCTGTAATCATGGTGTTGCGCAAGTTCGCCTCAGTGTGAACTGTATTACTGTACCTATATGACATCATATCGTAGTTTCAACACTTTACAAACAAAGCCGCAAGCCTCTGGCACACATTGTGTGCTCATTTCTAGGACAAACAATGAATTATTTGGGAAATGAATTAACATACAACATTAGCCGACCGGGAGGATGGCGGGAGGTCTCAGATTTTGTCTGACAGGTTTAAATATTCTGTCAATGAAGCTAACTTCTCTCAATCGTCATAGATGATCAAATGATGATCTACACGTTTATAGTTATCGTGACTTAACCCGTATAAGTGAAGATTTAATTTAATTGAAGCCCCTTGCGATAAGTACTTTTTAACGAAGGCTAATAGAATTTTGATTACCATTACTGAGATATTAACAAATGTAATAGTAGATTTGGGTTTGTGGTAATAAAGTTGTACCTCAAGCAAACCCTACAACATCGAATTAATACTTTATGCAGTGATAGTTAACCAGTTATAATGTGGAAAAACAAAAACTAAGTAGATATGTTCTTAAAAATTGCTTTTTTAAAGATTTTGCTATAGTCTACTTCGCTTTAAAATGAAACCAATTCAAATGCAGCAATTTATACGACCATAAGGGACATGTGGCTTACGTGTATGCGGTAATTTCCGCGTCATACATAAGCTCTCCGCCACAAATATCACTGGTACTCGTAGTTCATACAGCGACCGCTATTACCCACGACCCGGGTGGTCTCCCGGAATCCGGCCCACTACGGAGAAATTATCAATTTCCTTTTGGGTAATGAATGATGTTGTGCACGAATCTAAAATCGAAATTTTGAGCACCCATATAGCTTTAGAACCCTCTTGATTACCTTTGGCATTCATTTCCAGAAAATGAAAAGGTAATGCTCCTGTCTATGGAATCTGGAATACATAAGTGCATCAAAGCAGTTTGTGGCTATAAATAAAGAAGTTATGAGCCTTACGAAACGCTGGTGCCGTCTGATATACGAGTGTAGTCCAGCGCACATTTTATCTGAAATCGTGCGGTGTAACCGCAGACCCGTATTGGTTCCTACTGCATAATCAAATTACATTAATGGCCCGTTTGTGGACCCCTCTCAGCTTTGTACTGGCAGTCTCGAAGCCACCTCGCGCCGACCCCGGAGTCAATAACACGAGATTTGTTTGTAGAATCGAGAATTGTTGTTGGTACCTTTTAACATGATATGTACTACTTTCAAGAGCATTAGCGTGATCTAGACTTTCTCTATGGCACTGTATATGGAAGCGGTCGACTGTGCTCAACAATCATTTATGAGTAAAAGCAATAACTCAAGCTTAGGCACCCACGTACAAGATTTTAATCATACAACGTGTCTAAATCTAGAATGTCAAGGAACGAGTTAATTTCTACTTTTAAAACTGTGGGATTGATTAAAAGGTAAAGAGTATTTAACTTAAAAAAGTAATTTAACCGGTAAATAATAAAGCGGAAATAATTAATTAAGCTATAAAAAGGCCCATATAACGTTATGACCCAACTCCTCTGCAATAAATTAAGAGTGATGGGAAATAAAGAAGTCAAAAATTGACCGTCCAGATTATTGTTTGTAGGTGCTACACGTTTGCAACTAAGTACAGGCTATAATGGCTAGCTGCCTGATGATGGCTTAATTTGCAAGCTTCTTTACACATTCACGACAAAATAAACATAATTATCCACAAAGATAGTGTTTGAGCCACCCAGAATCATTGCATGCTTGATATTGCAGCTTGCTATCGACAACTGTGTTATTGGCTACGCATAACGCAACGCGTGCGCCGATAAAACGGTTCAATAGTTTATCAACACAATGATTACAACTATTGTTTAATTTTGAATCGATCGAGAACTGTGAAAACTTACATAACGAAGTTTACCTTCGCCGTAAGCCATTACTTAGCCACCCCTGTGATAGGTGAGGGTCCGTCCCTTATATTGCCGTAACATAAGGGAGTGGCTACTCATCATCATCACTCACTAGGGTGAAGAAGACAATATTAGTTTATAACCGGTCTGTTGCCTTGTCTGATAATTTAAAATAGCGTTGCGCTATCTCTGCTAGTCACGCAAGCTTGTGTTCTGAGTAATTATAATTAAAAATAATTATTTATAGTAGTTTATTTATGGAAAATAAGAAATAAAAATATAAAAAAGAACAAAGAAAATTCAATAAAAAAATATAATTGAAAAAAAAAGTTGCCTAGCAGAGCGTGGTTTCGATCCACGGACCTCTGGGTTATGGGCCCAGCACGCTTCCACTGCGCCACTCTGCTCTTGGCAAAGTTGTCGAAATTACCGATTAGATGATATCGGGTTTTACGTATTACAAGTTGAACACAGATCTAGCAGCAACGAATAAATACGAAGGTAAACAATAATTAAATCTGATTTTGGTATTGATTATACTAATTAGGAATAAAGTTGACAGTGATTTATATAACAATGAGAATTAATTGTCGGTTGTTTCAATTGAATGCTAACAATGCTATTTTATTTTACGTCTATGCACTTAGAATACTAACACCAACATATTTCTGGGGACTGGATTAGTATCTGGTCATGATTAATTCGTACAGCTAAAGATATTGAGTTCCGTAGAATTTAGACAAAATATATGTGATTAAATTGTTAACAATAGAAAGGAATTTGTTCCGTAACGGCGTACAAAGGGTCCGTAGTACTTTAATTGGTAGTCGTAATTAATTAAAGTCAGTGACCGTACCGCCGCCAACTATTGTATAAAGCGTTTAAAGTTTTAGTTTATAATTTGTTCTGGATCTGTCGCCTTGAAACTACATTTGTAGTAAATACCTCCGCGGTAGAGAACATGTTGCGGTATTTATTACTTTTTTATCAGGACATGCGCACCAGTAACTAAACAATAAAGATAAGGCATACATACACTAGGTAATAAAAATAAAGGTTGCATTAATAACATTTAAATAGGTATGCATTGATTTATTATTTAATTTCAAGGTTTGGAATGTAAAGTTTACAGTTCTCCTTTTACTGCCTAGGTATTTAATTACTGCTAACTAAATCAGACTCTTACTTGATTAGCTTTAATAAGACCTAGGTCATCATCATCAGCCTATCGCAGTCCACTGCTGGACATAGGCCTCTCCAAGTGCACGCCACTGAGATCGATTTTCGGTTTCTCGCATTCAGCTTCTGCCAGCCGTCTTGCGCAAGTCATCACTCCACCGTGCCTGAGGACGATGCGTGGTCTCCACGGAACTCGTTTATCCCAACGGTTATCGGTTCTTCGGCTAATATGGCCAGCCCACTGCCACTTCAGCTTGCTGATTCGGTGGGCTATGTCGAAGACCTAGGTACTTATGCAATATTAATTTTAGAGATAATAAAATAAAGGTTACATTTAATTCGCCTTTTGTTGTTTTCATGATAATAGTTTCCTTCAATATTTATAGTGCCATCATCATCTGCCTAGCCTGTCCTCATGGTTTTCTACGATTTGCATAAAATGAGATTTTATACCTAATTATTGTTTTGTTCTTGAATACGAAATTAACACATCCACGTTTGATTGTTTAACACCTCTCAAAACCAGTCGATTTGCGTTCGATATTGACATTCGATGACGTCATTTTCCGGTTTAACAATTTAATGAGTTTCTAATCGATTTAACGCATACAATATTGTGTTCACGAAGTTGGAATTAATGTACATAAGTAAGTAACCAGAAACAGTATGTTAATGTGAGTGACAGTGGTGGCGATGCCAAGTGCCGGCCACTGGCGAGCACTGCCAGGTCTCTGCTCAGCGCGTGAGACAATTTTGTATGGCTTATAACGCCTCGATATTAAACGGATGTCACGTACCAACGCCTTGAGAAAGCACCGCTCCTAACAGATGGCAGATGGCTGCCTGCCCGAATATTATTGATATTTTACGAAGACGTGCTGAAAACTTAGCGAGCTTCATGCATTCCCCATAATACGACCATATAACTGCTACAGTTAAATTAGACAGCAGTGTCCGCACGTGCACATCTTACGAAAGTTTCGCCAGAGCAAACAGATAACCACGGAATTGGAACATCGTTGTACTTTATACGGCAATAACTTTGTTATCAACACTACCTTCACTGTTATCTGATTTAAAATAGTAGTGTCCTTTTAATCCACGCCTTAGTATCTCTCTATTCGGGTCGCCCTATATTCAAAGAGCAGCATACAAATATTTATGATTCTCGTGTAGCGCCGAATCTAAGTATTTCATCGATGCAATAATTTATACTTGTTTGTAATCTTCAATGAACAGTTAATGTTTAATAAGGCATGCAGCATTCGTATCAGAGATAACAGTAACAAACAAGCTCGTTTAACCTGTCTCTAATCAAGTAACATTCATATCTTCGTAAATTCGGTTCTTAATAAAAGAATATAGTCATTTAGTTAGCTATCGGCGTACTCGCGGTAGTAATTCATTACAAAACAATGGAGTTTAATATCAAAGGGCAGGGCGTTCGGTTGATTTATCATTCGGACACCGAGCCCTTTGTTTTCTTCCACGGAGTACGGCCGCTTCAATCACATGTCGCCCGGTCAAAAGTTCGCCGCCCGACACCCAAAAAGAATATTAATTATATTTCATAGACATGAAACCGTATCGAACCTTTCCCACTACCGAGTGTCATTCAAACAACTGACGCTTTCTACTGGTTTTCCGAAATTATTTTTCAAAAAGTTCCTCATTTTATACTTAAGCTTTATCGTTTTTTAAGAAAAATGAAATATGGATTAAACGCCGAAAAGTAAAAGTGGAATCGGACGTCATTTGAATTGTTGAGAGGATTTTAAAGGATTTACCCCGACCACATTTTTTGTTTATCTTTTTAATACAAAAGGCGTAGGCTTACATAGCTACAAGTTCGTAGGAAGAAATAACTCAAAGCTTGAGAGTGGTCAAAAAAACGTTTGTTGTTACAAGCTGGGAACAGGAAACAAAAAGTGTCATCATGGCGTTAGTTCAATGTCAGTGTATCAGCAATGCGGCATTTTTACAGATCTGGCTGTAAAAACAAATGGCAGCGTAATATGAATGTTGTTTTGTTTTGAGTGGAGGGTGCTTGCCGAGTCGGGCTCACCGGGCCCCCGCAATTACCGACTTACCGTAGGGATATAGCGAATTACTCTGTTGAATACATTTCCGGGAATTTAACGACTTAAGTCCTTTCAACACTCACTAGGCATTTTCTAGAAATGTAACACGTTACATTGCACCGAGGGAACTGCCGATACTTGCTTGTTATTTACTGCAGACCACGCAGAGCTTACCTATCTTATTTATTACTGGAGCAAGTTTCCATTCGAGATAAGTTTCTGTTCGAAAGCTATCGTAAAATGGAGATATCTTTGTCTCGATAGTTGGGTCGTTCTTTGGAAATGTACAATGTTATGTCCAGATGTTCAATGAAATTTGATTCAGTTATTTAATGGGGCGTGTGAAAACGTGTATTGTGTGGATCGCGTCAATCTGTTCAGTTACTGCCTGCACCTTTTGTGCGGATGTGATTTTTTGTTAGGATTCGCTTGGCACGGGCTGCGCGGGCGCCGAGCGCCGTGCACCCGCGACGGCTGCGCCACAGTTGCCGTGATTCGAGCAGGTGATTTAGGCGCACGTGTCTGCTACATAATATGCATTCATGTCTATTAGCACGTGTGCACAGCGGTGCAAAATGTAACAGGAGTTTTGTAAAAGTTCGTCCAAAAATGTTTTTTTTTTTTATAAATACATTCTTAAGCTCTTCTTTTTGTCTGTTGTACAAAAATTTCAGTGATGAAGAGCATAATGACCAATACTGAACCGCAAATACGCATAGATTACTGTGAAAATGCTTAATCAAACTTACAATCACTACCGGTATAGTAGCGAGCTTTAAAAGCTCTCGAGAGTGGCTTGCGGCTCGGGGAGATAACACAAAGGAGTGATTTATTTCAAACACCGATTTCAAGTACATACATCGTTCATGTATCATGTGCGCTGCAAATGTGGCGCCTGGAGCGTCGGCGGCGACGTCGGCCGGCGTCTGCGCAGGCAGCGGTGACGTCACTGAGTCCAGAACACTCCGACCCCATACAAAGAACAGCGGCAAAGCAAATTGCGTGTGAATTTCTATATGTACACTCAATCAAAGTGATTGAACTGAACATGATCTTTTAGGGGATTATGTTCAAGTTAGAAAGCCTGTGAGCCAGAGTTTAGTTGTCTATAAAAATAATAAATCAAGTTTTCTCAATCTCAAGCCTTCACCAGTGTGTTGTTATCTAGATAAAGCGAGATCTGATTTACAGCTGTCTGTTGCAATTTGCTAACGAGTGTAAAACATGTCAGGGCTTCAGATAAAGATCATGGCCCACTCGTATTATTGAATGCAAATTGCAAACACAAGCGACAAGTATCGTATTGGAGATAGATTGAATAGAAACTAATTATTTACTCACGCATTGTCCTGTCAGCGACAGCGGTCCGTGTTGGTTTGGTAAATAGAGAAAATCCTTTTACTTCGTTTGGTTTGAATTGACTTCTGACTTGCCTAGAATCATAAATAAAACGGTAGGAAAGCTATGAAAGCGGCGGCCGCAATCTGTAAATTATCAAGGAGTTAAGGGGTTAGATAATCGTAAGAATAAATGGTGGTTCATATCAACAGAGAACAAAAAGTGTGTTATAGTAAAGAGTAATCTGTGCAGTTGAATGGGCTCGCCCTCTTGTGTATTGTCCGGGCGTTAACGAAGGGCGAGCTGGCACACTGGGCAGGTAAGGGCTGGTGCACAACCCGTCATAAATATCCGGCGGCATGCGTCCTGGGAGCCGGCACTATCAACAATGCCCTGTCATTTCACGCGCTAGTGTTAAACGTTTTCTAGTCTCGTTGTTCGCCCCGAGCTATTTGTTCTTGTTAGTCTATGGGAAAATGTCGAGCTTGGAAATGACTTCCATGTTTGACACAGACGTCTTAGTAAGGGCAACTTTAAAGCATACCTATAAGTTGGTAGAACACTTATATTAACATATTTCATTTTTTGTTCGCAGAAGGAGGGAGTGGGTCAAGCTCACGCATTCCGCAGCAAGTCGTTCAGGAAGCCACGACCATGTCATTGGTGCCATCAGCCGGTGCACAACACAGGGTCCTGTTGCAGAGGTATGTTCCATATAAACCTTTATTTAATAAAAATCCAACTTTAATATATTAACCTACCTATAGCAAGTTGCACTTGAAATATTCGAAAGTATTTTATCTTGACCGATTTGTCTATTCGTAGAAACCTGACTTGCGATTCTGACATTCAAAGATCATTGAAGACCTGTCGACGACAGAATCAGTGTTTCAAGAAGATTGTTGTTAGTGAAATGTCACGTTAAATATCAATTTGCTTGTCGATGTTTGAACTAAATGTTCAATGAACTGTCAGGTATTTTGATTCTGTGAATGTCACGACCTTAGCAAATATTTCTTCGAAATGTTTTCTGCCTTTAAAACATTTGATCTATTGAGAAAAATATGCATATTTTATTGCTTCAAAAAATAAGCTGAAAGACTTCGATATTTCAGTCTTGCAGTTAGGTAAACTTGATGGTGCATGAGAGGTACATAGGTCCACAAAAATATTAAAACGATATTTTAATAAATTCGTATTTGTTTCAGTGTGCAAATATGTCTGCCACACGACGTGCGAGAGCAAGGTACGTAACATAAAGTTAGCGACACATTACCATGACACGCGCCTGCGTCCGCGCCGGCTTAGCTGAAAACGGCGGACGTAACGTGCATGCAATTAGAATTATGTCTAGAATAAGTGCGATCGGTGCCAAGGTTCCATAGAATATAATAATCCGCATATGTATGTAGAACCGGAGACACACAGTATATCCTATGCATAATAATAATCAGATCCAAACAAAGCCTGAAAAATGTTTTCAGAATTTCTAGAAAAATCCAATTAAATGCGTAGGTTTCTCAATACATTTGGCATCAAACGTAATACACGAATCTGACAAAAACATTTTCAGAATAATTTCATAAATGTATGGTGTCGCCCTCTAGTAGCATTGGGATGACTCATTATTATGAGCTGTGAGCATAGTCGCACGCGCAGAGCGATAATGGTATTCCAAGTGGTAATCTTATAAAGCTACCGAAAGATGGCGTCCGAGTACTTTAAATGTATCTATTTGTAATATTTTTATAGAAAACTAGGTATATTAAATTATAAAATATCTACGTAGATTTTTGACCAACATATTAATGTATTGTTGTTCGGCAATATAACTTGTATTATTATACATAGAATAAAAAATATGACAATAAATTATATCTGTCCATCAAGGTATTTAACTAAAGTTTTTAAAGATAATTATCAATGAAACGACTTATTGCCAAAGTTCTCATGGCTACTATGTGCAAGCGCACTATTATCGTGGTGATATCATTGATGTTCGTGATCCGCCACGACGGTTGCTGGGCATACCGTGGGCTTATCCGAGCTTGCCTACTAAAATGTATTCATATGCTAGATAATAGTCCGGTTTGTTTCTCTGCCTGTCCATGTTTAGCGAGCAATGAGCATTTGATGGCAATCAGCTGGTTGCCGGCGGTCACGCTTCCATTGTTCAATGTCTTACCGAAATTGGCCGCTCAGCAAACAATGTACCAACACCGTTATAATAACGTGATGTTGGACACTGTCAATATGTATCGAGGGACCTGTGGTAATTGGCAAAGTCAATATTTTACTAAGGTTTACAGTTTACTAAGGCAAATTGGATTTTTGACTCATCCTTTAGTGTAACTGTGACCAAAATAAATAGTGAGAATTGCCAAAGACTTTAAAAAGACTTATTCTCATATCAATTCTGAATACTCATGTTTTCTTGAGGACTCTAAGCTAATGTAGGTAGGAACCCGAAAACCTGAAACTTTACGAATATGTGAAATGAAAAAAGCTATACATTACATACTTTATTTGTATAAAGATGCCATATATTTCGTTTCAGGATTTTATTCTATAAGTAAAGCTTATTTGTCCTTTTCCGGTATCAAGATTTCGCCCCTTTTAAAACCTTAGAACCTTAGAAAGTTTTATTTCTCGTTATATTTTTAATGAAACGACAAGGCTCCTAAAGATGCCTAGACAGTTCATAGTGCAAGTTTATGTTAAATGTAGACTACTTTATATTTTTCATCCCACCATCTCGGAAAGTGTAGTTTTACCCTTTGATATCTGAGCGCAAAATCCATTTTTATTCTCTAGAGCGGCAAAGTGATTTGAAATTAGAACATCGTGTTCAATACTCCATTTGTGCTAATCTTGATAAGACTTTTCAAACAAATACATATTAAACAAATAAAATACTGCTTAAAATAATTATTCAATTAATTAAGTAATTTTTATTATTGTTTTTACATAGAATTTTAACCTCGTTTCATTTTTAAACTGAGTTTTCAAATAAATGAACTTTAATAGGTACTTCTTTTTAATTTGATACTCATATGTGCGCGCCATTTTGTTTTATTTTGCATTTAGTAATTTCCTCGATGAAGTGGGATGAAATTATTATTTTGTAGGTATTGTTTTGAGGTCGATTTTAAACCTCATTACATTTTTAAACTGAGTTTTGCATAAATAAATTTTAATAGGTACATCTTTTTAATTTGCCATGTGTGACGTGCGTGCCATTTTCTTTTTTTGAGTTTTGAAATTTCCTCGATGAGGTGGAATGAAAAGTTACGTGTTGCACTCGAGTGCAAAGATTTTTCACCTTGTGCTCTTTTGATTCCCTCGCTATCGCTCAGGATTCTAATTATTGAAACACTCGCTACGCTCGTGTTTCAATTTTAGAATCCTTCGCTTGTTCGGTCATCAAAATTGAGCCCGCGGTTAAAAAGCAACTTTGCACTCTTGTATAACAAATAACTATTGTGCAAGCACAAACACAAATTGCTTTCGGTAGTAGTCTACTGCAAACAAACACGCAAAGACTCGCTTGTTTTTGTTTTGAAACTTGTTGTTTGTTCTTGTTGGAAACTGGCACGCCATTGAACAAAACTGCAATAGGACGCTTAAAGAATTCCAAACAGATACTTTTGCTGTATCGCATCGAATTTACGTTGTTACTTGAAGGTGCAGATATAATTTTCCGTTTAATCTGACTTCGTAGCTCTGCTGAAGCGTCGTTTGGGCCTGAAGCTTGTAATTACAAGCTCCCCTCGCTGTGACTCTGCTAAAATTAAACATTAATTACTGTATAATGCGCATATTTATTACTTTCTTTAATAAAGTAACACTTAACAGACGTTTTCAGATGATAATTCGTACAGCCTGTGGGGCTTTATTACGCTGAAAATTAAACAAAGAAGGTATCTTCAATATTTGACTGTCTGTGTTGGTATAGCTGTATCATGTTATCGTCATCTTATGAAAATATTTTATTCTGCTATGATAAAACAAAAATGAAACACGCTTTACTTACTCTTCTACCTCATTAACCGTACTTCAATAGCTTTAGTGAAACCTGAAACACTAGTCACAAAATACCTATAGAAACTAAATCTAATGCGTCGCAAAATGATGGCAGCTCTGCTGGTATGCCACGACACTAGGTTATGCCCTGCGGCTTCCAATTTACGTGAATAGACTCGTGATCATATCCTCACAGTATCTCCCACGACAGGCTGTAACGTCAAAGGGGAAAGTCGACTTACGTGCTACATATTTAGTTTTTAGTTCACTAGCAATTTGTATCTATATGTACCTACTAGCTTTTTACGGGTAAGGAAACTGTTTTGCGTACTCAGATAAAAAGTTACTGATGTAGGCTTCAAGCTACTGGCACGCTAAATGGTTCCTGCGGGACGCCTGTAAATCCGCGCGAAAGTTGAATGGAAACGTAGTTAAAAAATGCATGATAAGTTAGCTATATGCATGCAAAAATATTAATTATATCTATTGATTTATTATATAATAAATAATCATCTTTGTTACAATTGTAAGTATTATAAATCAATATATTTATAATTGTATTTTTAAAACGATGTGAAATACAAATTGAACTGGAAATAGTTCGGTAATATTTTCTGGAAACTTACATAATATGACAGAAGCTTTTAGCAAAAATGTTATTTTACATAAATATAACATTTTACTCAAATGTGCCGAGTCCACGTCACATTCATGTCAGGAAAATTCTTACAAGAGAATTGGATAAGAGCTTTGTAAAATTATTTTTCTGAACACGAGGCAACGTTTTTGACGGACCACTTGCGGTTTATATGTGTCTTACCATGTCTTGCTTGGTGACTACTTACGCCCGCAGCTTTCCTAAAATAATTATTTCAGTAAAATCTACTATATTATGAAAACAGTGCGATATGCGAACATTTTCAGTGCTTGTGAATCCAGGCGTTTTCTCGCGGTATCGTAAATCTGCAATGCTAATGAATCTTGCCCATGTACCGGTATCAATAGTTATTTATACTCTACCGGCACAATGTTGAGTTAAACCTTGAAGTTGAATGAAGTTTCCTTTTAGTTAAAGGTTTTATAAAACGTGTTTTGTAGATCCTTCTAGGATGTCGTTAGTTGAAGGTGAAGATCTTAGATGAGATTTATATTGAGTTCAATGTTGATTGTAGATTGAGGAAATAAAAATTAAATACATGGTAATGATAAACAATTAAAAAAATCACAACATATGTATGTACATAAGTAGTTCAAACAATATGTTTTCTTTTAGAACATAACCTAAATAAATGTAGGTCATCGGTAGCCAGAAAACATCCAGCACGCCATTAGTTATTCATGTTCCACTCCACAAGAAATGATAAAAACTAAATGAAAATAAATTTCGTTGAACATAAAATCTGTACCTACTCACATTATACCTGTTAGTAATACTAATACATAAAGAAATTGTCGCATATTTTGTACTGCTGTTACCGAAACACAGAGATCACTTGGAAACCCGTTACTTATGCTTTTTAAATGTAAATTGAATCGTAAAATGCTCGTAAATTTTACAGCACAACGTAGGAGTCTTCTCGCGAACGAATTCTTGAAGCCACATACGTCCGAGTAAATTGTATTGTGACAATAGGCACCACATAAACTTAGATTTAATGTTACTTATTGTTAGAGGTAAATAAAAATGTAGTAAAACTAGCTTCGGCGTGTGACTTTAGAAAGAATAAAGAGTAAAGTCCCTGAGAGTTGAATGAATCCTAAGTTTTTCGTTGAACGTCTTCCCATCAATAACTTAAGTTTGCCATAAAATATTTATTTATTAGTTTGGCACTTCAAAAGCCAAATAGACCATCACTTTCAAAACTTGTGCCAAATTCTCTAAAGTTTCCGTTCAATCATTAAGCAGTCACAAACAGACTGTTCGGATTATGGAGAAAAGTATTGGTATTTTGTGGATATAAAGATAAATATTTCGACTGTGAAATAACTGAAATAAGTGAGAAAGACAGTGCCGTAGGATGCGGCGCGACTGGAAGTGTCGATATCTGGCACGATCACCAATAACCGTTTCATTTTACACTCGAGTCGACTCTTGTTTGAGGGTCCCGCACTTACGGGAACATTGATTCCATGCCCGATACATTTTAATGGCCATGAAACTCGTGTTGTAAAAATACAATGGCATTCACTCGTAAGTTCGGTCAACTTTTCAGAAATATCATGTTTTGGTCATAATTGTTGTATCTAAAACTCCCATACCTATCATCTTACCATCTTACGGTAAAAACTTCGGAAATACAATTTTTCCTCAGTTTTCATTGCTTTTCTAAGAAGGTAACGTTGCAAAGCGCATCCTATGTCTTTCTCTTGGGAAGTTACGTTTATACACTTACTTTTTTTCAGTTAAAGGCGTCTGATACTGAATTAGGAAGTTATTTCAGCTTACTTAAGTTGATAATGCAGGATAATTTTAATGGACTGAACTTGAACCAACTGGGACCTTAGTATCTAACCACAAAAATAATGAAGAATATCGTCGACATTGCACAATATTTTAACATTTTAATTACAAGTGGTGCTGGCTTGGTTTTCTTCGAGATAATCAAACTACAGCACGATCACGAAAGCGGCAGGAACATATTTTTTACGTTTGTTAATTAAGTGTATTTTTAGCACCGCTGGGTGTAAAGTAGCTGTAATTACTGCGAATCCGGCTTTGATAAATGGGGTGTAGATAAAAGATTTAAATGTAAAACCTTCTGGATCAATAAAAGAACATTCGCAACAGTTCGCTAAATAAACATCACCTTTTTTTAACACTACATTTTAATTGTTTAGACGAAGACTTTTTGGTTAAAAATTTATAAATTCAAATCTGACATTCTTCATAGATTTTATCAACAAAATTATAATTTATAGCGTCTAGTTCTCATAAACGGAATGAGCATTTAAGTATTATACGTCAGGAATTTGTGTCACAAACAAGGTGTTCATATTTCAGCAAGAAGTTGGGGTACAAGTACAAGGGTGTCATTGTGTGCGGTGCCGTTAATTCGGTGTCAACGTTCTGCGCACGCGTGACGTGACGTCACCGCTCATTGAAACACTCCTACAAACAAACTTGTTTTGGCATATAGCTAATATTTCTTGCTCCACAATCACCAACGGTCCACTGACTTTGTGGAACGACATTCGATGAAAGATATGGTCGCTTGGATTGATGGAGTCCTTCCGGTAATAAACACGTTTTTGATTTGACATGAGTAGGTACTTTTATATTAAAGTTCAACCTACTATAATATTTTATTTAGGTAAGTGAAACTTATGTTAAGTACATGTTTGAAATGTAGACAATAAAGTATGAGCACGTGTGTGGGACAAAAGCTTCTGCGTTGCGACAGGTTGAGAGGTGCGAGTGAAACGCGCGGGTGCGCGGGCGCAACTTAAGAATGAGTAATGTTCCTGATGCTTACTCATAGCGCTTACGGGGAAATCGAGAGGTCTGAAGTTTCGGTTATTTTAATCATATATTATCTATCACATAACTATTTTGATATTGCGTTGCGTATGAATATAGAAGTCCCCAGAAAGCCCCACGTGTTGTGAAAAAGCTCTTTTTAAGTTGAGATTCATACGCACCATACTTACATATTATGGGTTCTTTAATTTTTATTTTTTTTCCAATCAAACCACCCGAGCTGCCTAAAGCACTATTTTGATACGTTGAGCTTTTGATTATAATTGCATTAGCTATGTTTTTCCGAGTGACGATCGTCAGAGTTAAAAGATATTTAATAGCAAAGAAAGCAATGCGAATGACAGCGTGTTGGTGCGACATTCAGGATATTATCTCCCATAATAGGTAGGTGGTGGTGGCGTGGAAGCTGGTGGCTGCGGCGGCCGCGGGCGCGGGCCGAGTCAGGTGCAACGCACGCGGCGCGCGCGCAGCCCGACGCGACCAGTGCCACCGCGCGCGTTGACTGGCCCACGCGCACGCCAAATCTGCGTTTCGCGATACAAATTCGCACTAATGCAAACAGCTTCCCATTTACAAACAAAATCCTTTTATAGTCGCAAAGCTCGGTCGCTCTATATAAATAACGCCAACCGGTGGGCCGATGTGCTCTAGCGAGTTCGCGAAATCTGTGCATATGTTCTTATGTTATAAACTTGAGATATTGGACTATTTTAACAACTCTGAACCGAATAAGGAGAGCTGAACGCTAGGCGTGCGTCTTGGGTGATTATATTTCCATAAATATTGAATCAGTATTGTTAACAGTTTACTTTGTAAGTGTGCGTAAGAAAAGAGTAAACGTTACATGATTATTATTCTTGCCATTTACTTAGATAATAATAATAAATCTTGCAACATTACTTTTCATGAAAAGCCTTTCAATTCTTCTTTTTATTAGACAGGCGTTTAGAAACATAACTATAGAACTTTCTTTATAGCTTTTCTAAAACAATGCTTCTCTTGTACAATTGCCTATAATTGACACGTCCTTGTGTAGATAATAATTATATGCGTATCAACCTAAAAGTCGTACTTGATGTTATCTTTTTGAGTAGCAACGAAAATAATGTTATCTCCTGAATTCACAAAATCTTTCGAGAATCACGAAGGCTAGCGTTCCACGTTATCTATGCAAATGGTAACGCTATCAAAACTCTAAAGATTTTTACAGATTTTTCCTGAACTGTACATAAAAACGCCGAATCTCATCATATCAATGTTAAAATATGCAATCGTTCAATCCAATCGTTCAAGGTGAAAGCGATTTTTTTGGTTATCACTTAAAAATAGTTGTAGATATTACCGCGAATGACGATCGTACGCGATAACACTGTTGTGTTTCAGTTTTACCGATAAACTAACTCCTTGAGTCACGTAGCCATTGCTCAATACACAGGTGCTGTGAACGACTGTAACTTTAGACGACTGATTAACGTACTATTAGTAAATACAACTTATATAATCCGCCTCATTCAATATTATATTCTAATTTCCCAGAAGTGTATGAACACGGAGTAGCCGTGAAGTGCTCTACTTGGTCGCGAGAGCCGGTTTTAATGGTGTCAAGTGTTTATTAAGATGAAGACGGCAATTTAATCGGTCACTTGGAACAATGTGTACCACAACTAGTTAATTGTAACTAACTGTAGTAAACGGAAGATTGGTAACTCCATAAAAATTAGGAACGGGACTGAAGTGTGTTCAAACATCGTGTGTTCAAAGATTTAGTCAGTGAATGCAACGGACTTGATAAGTGTGAGTTTGTTGAAGTTCTATGAAGATATAAAATGTACTACAATGGGAGATTGGACAGCAGCAGCACGTCATCGGGTAGTTCTGATTTGAGGGTAAGTTTCTTAAACCTTAATGGCAAATTGTCAGTTTTGTATGGCATATATATTGATGTTGACGAATGGCGATTCTGAAGTATGTTAAATGCAACAGTGATTGTGCGTTGTAACCGCAGTCTTCGGGTCAAAGATTGCATACAATGATAGGTTCGCGGGCACCGGGCACTGGCGGCCATACGTTACCGCCTCGCTCGCCGCCTGCGCAACTAGACGGCCTCAACTCAATGCACAAACCGCTATTGAAGTGCAATATGGAAGTACCACATACAATTTAAAAAGATCTTTTCACCGAACAATGCTAACGTTCTTCGTCGTATTTGCTCTTTAATCCTATCGTTACCTTGGTCCTTTGCTAGGGTGACTTGTCTTGTCCAGCTGAGCGTTTTATATTTCTTTCGAGGCCCCAGTTATTCTAGTACTAGTAGCGAATTAATAAGAATGATATATATATCAACTTGTGTTATTTAATGATCTGTCAAGCCTGTATTTTGATAAGAACTAAATTTTTGCTATTCAATCCCGTGAAAGTTTTATCTAAGCCTTCCTGGTGTGAGTACCTACTAATCAGTCGATTGGGTACTATGTGCCTCAATCTCAACTACTTATGTATTAAATGGTATAATTATGTACAAAATGAAAATTATGACTGTGATAAACATTGCACAGAGCGGGAATGCGCTCGCGCAGCCGTGCTGTGCGCCCCGAGGCGGCCGCACAGGCTCCACGGTGCAATACCAGCTAAACGCACATTATATCTCTATTTACCGTTGCGTTAATAATAGGGCTCAACTAACAATTTCAAAATAATTAATTAATAGCTTTCGAAAGATCAAGCATGTTGATAAAGTTGTACTTGATTCTACTTACCGTAAAGGTTGAATAATAACTGCCTCGTTATGGCCCGGAGTTCGTTAAACGAGCTATTTGCCATAACCATATGAGATTTTGTTGTTATTTCCTAATTTGGAACGTTAGAATTTATGAAACCGGTGTTTGTAATGTGTTGGGATAACTTCACCACTCAATACATATATTTTGGCTCGAATATAAATCTCTCGACCCCAGCGGATGTTTCAAACGATTAATTCTTGGTTGCCAAATCGGTGCCCCATCAACTAGCAAGTAATCGACTTGTTTTGGCTAAATTGTTACTTCCTTCTGCCTCTTTACCGTTTATTGGACGTGATGGCCAGTTTGAGGAAAATGCTCATGTCGTTTGGGATTGTCCTCTAAAATTGTTGAGTTATAGGTAGTAGTGATCAAGGCTAACTTCTTACTAAGATTCACAATTGTATGTGACATGTATTGTATATTCAATTTGAATTTTATGCGAGAAAGTGCCGTAGCCATGTTAAGTTCAACCGATTAATACTTGCCTAGGCGTAGTAAGTGTTTCATATAACACCTTTTCCTATTTGCCTAGAATGTAGATTGCCACCGCGCAGGAATGTCGTTACGGCGGTTTTACGTAATCGATCCCGGGAAAATCAGCGCACGTTTCGAATCTTCGACGACTTTTCTCCAACTCCACTTGAATACACTTGAAATCGATAGAACGAGTTACTCGGAAAGGAACTAGCTTTTGAAATTCAAATTATTTTCAGCTACGTGGCTTCTAGTACATGTCTGGCCTGTAATCTCCATCAGTCAGTCAAGAGGAGCAATTCGATCTTCCTAGTGCGATCATAATAAAATTGCGGTCATCAATCCCTTCGATTGACCGTTTATTGTCAATTGAGAGGCCTATTAAGCTCAGAGCCTATTCAGGTTAATATACTCACGTAGCTATGTATTATGATTCAATAACTTTGTAAACAAGGATGAGGTATATCTATATCTATGCGACTATTTAACAATGGGAACGCAAACTGATCAAATCCTAGTGAAGTAACTTCCTCTCCACGCAGTGTGGGTAGGACATTAGCAGTGTAATCCCCCGGTAATTCGTAACTTGAGTAGGTCATGATAATTCCTGTCTTGAATTAAAGACTAGGTATACATACCTAGGTATGTCTAGACTTGAATGAAACTGACTAATTAAATGACGAAGTACATTGGTATATTACATTGGTTTCTAATTCGTATAAGTGTCCTTTAGATAATCCTGAATTCCTATTAATGGAAATGTCACGCAATTAGGTATGCTTCTCAGGATTTGGTCATAAATAAAATGTAATATTGCCATCTAAATTCACCACCGCTCAGTTGACAGTTAAAGCCTTTAAGTAGTACCTACGCGCTTGAAGTTAAAACCTCTTCAAGTTTTCTTTATTCCGTAAAGGAAAATGCTTGACAAAATAAAGTACCTAAGTAAAGTATGTTAATTTCAAAAGGTTCAATAGGTGCTTCAAGTCTGACCCTGAGACCGCTCGGGGCACTCGATAATCACAGCGGCTCAGACAATCCGATTTCCAATATCGGATATACTTTCAGATCGAATTTATTAAGGGGTAAGGGGTGGCTATGATTCATTTTTCTGGCATGTAAAATGGTCATGTCAGCCTGTTTTAAACGGTAGGTATGCTTAAAAAGTGATGGTAACGTTATCTAGAATTCTAGACCACAGAATTTCTTTAATCCGAAAAATACTTTCAAATCAAATCAAATCAAATCAAATCCATTTATTGTTTGTCACAGGTAAAAGGTAGTTCTTACAAGTTTCATAGTTGTATCACTGTAACATACCCATGGGGTGTACAATACTTGTTAATAATAATGAATGTAGGTAGTTATATAATTAGTTATTTGTACATTTTACATTCAAATCTCATTACACATTCATAGTCATAATTATTACAATATTACAATTTTCATTAGCGAGTCAATTAAATGAATTCAATACAATCTCAATAATGTCATTCAATATTAAAGTCACAATAGCTAAATTCATTCTATTCAATGTTTTGGTCATTAAGAAATTCGTTAATTGAATAATATGTCTTACATAGCAGAAATTCTTTCAGTTTTAGTTTAAAAACATTTGATGAAGAGATACTCTTAATATAGTTTGGGAGTTTGTTATAAATTTTTACAGCCATACCAAATACACTAGATTGAAATTTTACTGTTCTACATTTGATGTTTCTAAGCTCAGTTCTGTGCCTCGTACTTCTCAATGTTTGATAGTTATCAATATCACGTTTTATCATCATTGCCGCTTCTAGTATGTATATTGAAGGAAGAGTTAAGATTTTCAGCCTTTTAAAGACTTGCCTACATGAATCCATCTGTCCAAGTCCAGATATGCTTCTAACGCACTTTTTTTGTGCTTTTAGAGCTAATTCTCTGTTTGTTGAATTTCCCCAAAATAGAATACCGTATTTTAGTACAGAACCCACATATGCATGATAAACACTTAGTAGGGTACTCTCATTTGCAACTTTCTTTAACATATAGAGTGCATATGAAAACTGATTTAGCTTTTTACAAACGTGATCAACCTGTATTTTCCAGTTTAACCCAGAGTCAATATATATACCAAGAAATTTAGTGCTTTTTACTTCTTCAATGGTTTCACCTTTATATTGTATGTTTAGGGTTTTAGTTTTTTTGTTTATGTTAGCAAATGAAATATAACATGTTTTTTGTAGGTTAATTTTGAGATTATTGTTATTTAACCAATTAATTATAGATTCTACTGATTTATTTATATTCATTTCATAATTGTCTGTATCTTGGTCCTCATCGGTGAATATTGCTGTACTGTCATCTGCGAATAATATCATGTCTTGATTTATAACTTTTGGGAGATCGTTTATGTATACTACGAACAAAAGAGGACCAAGAATACTTCCTTGGGGCACCCCATACTTAACCGTTTTAGGCGTAGATTGATACGTTTCTTCATGTTTTGTTTCCTGTGAAACTCTTGCTATTTGCGTTAATTGAACCCTATTTTCGAGATATGATTTTATAAGATTTAGTGCATTCCCTCTAACTCCGTATTGTTCTAATTTATTTAAGAGGATATAATGGTCGACGTAATCAAATGCTTTTGACATGTCCATAAATATTGCAGTTATACGTTGTTTGTTGTCCAGACCAGTCATTACTTTCTTCAAAAAATTGTAAAGTGCGTCAATGGTTGATTTGCCTTTACGAAATCCGAATTGTTCATGTGTGAATATGTTATTAGATTCAAGATAATTATTTAAATTATTATAAATTACTCTTTCAAAAATTTTTGCCATAACTGGTATTAGGGCTATTGGCCTATAACATTTCATATCTTCTCTATCCTCCTTTTTAAATAATGGGTTTATAACTGTAATTTTTAGTTTGGAGGGAAATATTCCGTGTTCTAGACACAAATTTATAATGGAGCTTAGTACTGGAGCTATGATGTGGGAAACTCGTTTAATTATTTTAGTATTTATATTGTCGTAACCGGTGCTATTTGTGTTTTTTAATGCTTTTATTATTCTTTCACAATTTAATAAAATAGAATTCAAATCGGTTGCTTAACTTTCTTCGCAAGAACATACGGTTGTTTTAAGTTCTTTGTGCGAAATTTGCGACAAAATCACCCTTAAATCCGGGTGAGAATCTCGTCAGACCACTTAAGGCGTAGTTATTAGGTCGTCGGCAGTTCGGCACGCCGCTGTATTGGGGTGTGGTGAGATCTAATACCTCTTCTGCTAGGTCGGTCGATATTTTAAATGTCACCCAGTTTCCGGGTACATTGCCTCCTGCCCGGGGAAGATTAAATACGATGAGGACCGGTCTGAACGACACGAAGCAATGCTAATGTTATTAGCTCCAGTTTTGCAACTTGCAACTAGATACACTGATATCTGTTAATATTGCGAAGAAAGTGTGGGAATGTTGTTTTTTTGTCATCCACTAATAAAGCAATCCTCTACAACGAAACAGTAAAAGATATAGACAGTAAAATATAACGTTCTTCAGAATTAATCCGTTGACTTATGTTTCAATAAATTGAAGGCTGTACAATATTTATGTGAGCATTTTCTGAGTAACAGTGTCCATTTCCATTTAACATTAATCTGTAGAAAGTTCTCTCTAACTCTGTGAGCTCTTAAACTAATCTGCGTTGTTTGCTCTGTTTATGCAAAGCAACTTTACTTTGCTCCGTTAACTAAACCGCAGTGCAACAAACAACCATAAAAACGGTTCCGTACAGTTCCCGGGTCGCATCTTCCAGCTCGAGTCTCGCTCTCCGGCAACTCG
The DNA here is from genome assembly GCA_963856015.1 of Helicoverpa assulta. Classification (NCBI taxonomy): domain Eukaryota; kingdom Metazoa; phylum Arthropoda; class Insecta; order Lepidoptera; family Noctuidae; genus Helicoverpa; species Helicoverpa assulta. Next base: position 8,022,477 of record CAWLCW010000008.1, read on the forward strand.
TGTAATATATTTGGACAATATTTTATCGAGTCCATGTAATCATTCATGCCAAAAGAGTCTGGAACACTAACAATGCAAGGTCGTTTCGGTTGTTTGTGGAATTTCGCGAGCCTCGCGCTCTTGCGATGTAAGATGAGAATTTAATATAGAGGTGTGCCTTTGAAAAAAATCTTGTAAGATATATTTTTGACTCAAAAGCTCCTTTAACAAAGATGAAAGTCTGGAGAAAGAGATACGGGACATATTTCCGAGATAAGTTGGTAAGATCGGTGAGACAGGCGTCCTTATTTATATCTGCCGCTATAGTTTACGGCCGTCTGTGGTATTCGTTGATTGTGTTAGTCTGTTTGCATGATTGTGGTGCCGTGTTTATGTAGATGTACGGCCAACCGCACTAAATGGCAACATTATTGGAATCTTTGTGAAGACATGCTCTATGCTTGGAATAGCTTAGATGCGCTTCTTGGAATTACTAGCGTAGATTTGTAGATATTTCAAATCGTTATCGATGTTCGTCTGTTTGAATAAATGACTTCTACAGCTTGGAGGTCCGCCTTTCAATCAAATGTATCTGAAAATCAATATACCAATATGAAGGGAATCCTGCCAGGCAATTTGATCAAAAGCTTGTATAATATTGAAGTTCTTATATCTATTACAAAGCTTTTCTAATCCTTATAGATTAGACCAGAATTAATAATTAGTTTTGAGTTTTATTTTAAAGAGGTTTTTGTAAGTACTGAGTTTTGTCAATTCGGTCACTAGGTTTTATTTTCCCAATTTTCCTTAAAAAGGTGACTGTTAAGAAAAGCATATTTAACGATTTGGCTAAATCAAATTAAAATAGCTCAATAAAGGTTGAGTTGAACATAATATCTAATAGTTACATCAACAACGAATTTAATTTGGCATTTCCTTAAACGGTGTTCCAGTCATTGAACCTTATTTTTGGCTACTAAAAGTGTCTATTCATTTTATTTTTAATGCTATTTTCCTGTTTCTGTTTTTTAAGTCTACTTATTTCTCGAATGAAATTAAGGTTCGTTTTAGAGTAGGTACATAAAGTTAATAAGAAAGCCGGGCAAGTACTGCGTATTGTACGTCGTATGTAATACCAGCAGGCAGTTTAATTGGATTAATTTCAGCTTAAGCAAAGTATTGCTTTCTCCAAGCTCATTAACCTTGTAAACAGTCGTTGTGGGTTCTTTGATTTATGGGTAAACAGTAGTAGATGATGCGTAACCACAGATATAGACAAAAGTTTTATGTTAAGAAAATAGACGAAAGAGAACGATTGTGCATTAGTTGGATTTGATATGGTAACAAGAAAGTAAAAATTTAATCAATTGTCACTTTTATCTCCCCTGACTATCATTGCCCCTTGCCTTGAAGAGTTCATATCGTAATTGTAACAGTGTACGAAAACATCAATGGAGCACTCCGCATGACCCGGAACTACCAGTCAATCACACTGGCCATATGAATTCCGAAAGAAACTCATGCTAAATGTATCCCCAGTTTAACTAGACCGTTTGCTGTGGCACCACTTGTACAGAGCTAATGTCAAAATCAGTATTAAGAGATTAGTTCCCTATTTCCCCGCGTCTCAAGTGTTACTGGTCACTTAGCAATACGTTCGAAATTCGAATAGTTTGAATTAACCATCGCATGCGGGTTGTGTCCGTTTGCTAATCGTCTTATGACGTGCACCTTTTTTTGCTGGCTGTTACATTTAAACCGTGATTCGACTAAAATGTAAAAAAATATTATAATCGATTTCTTGTTAGCAGTCGTTCTAACGACGCCGACGGTTTAAGTGCCGTTATAAGATCACATCTTACACAATGGTCTTTCGGATCATTTTATGTTATTAAATCGTTTAAGGATTTATGTTGTTAAATCCCATTAATAGAAGTAGATTCGTTAGGTTAGGTTAGTTTTCAAATGATTTTATTTAAATCGGGAAAGTACCTACATTTTATTTGAAGTAATTCAAATAGAAATACCAGTATAAAAAATATGATATGTAATGTAACTTAATATGGGATCCTACTAATGCGAAAATAATTTCATCACAGTTATGTAATCACTCAAAGATGGGGAACTGGACTATGTAGATTACATGTAATCTACACATGTAGGTGGCCAGCTTGATGAATGATGGGGTTCATGAAACATTAGGCGGTGCACCCGAGCGGCACAAATTCGGGTAAATGTAGTAACAACGTAAACGACAATGGAATTACGCACTATTTCGTTAAAGTACATTTACGATTCCCATGGCTAAAGTTTACGGCTTTCGTAGTAAGTTGCACAGACTGTGGGCGTAATGACCCGAAGAAAAAGATCAGCACAACACAAACACTCCTATATTTTTATGACTGATATTCTTTATTTATTGTCTTGATATCGAATGACAAAAGTTGCATACAGATCGAGTTATTCGGTATTTTATTTTCACCCAAATATTTTGGTTGATACCTTCACAATTTATCGCCTCGTATCAAGTGAACGTATGAAAGTTGGGCTGCGTCTGTATTCCGTTACGGCTTACACCTTAATTTGTGGAGACGGCCGATGTCATCTCGGTGAATTGAGACGTCCACGTCGGTCACTGCACGCAAACAACTTAAATACTTATTTAATCTCGAACATTTCCCTTTAAATTGTGCCTTAAATTATACTTAACGTCACGGATAGCCTTATAAGGCGGGCTTCAACGTAATTTGAAGTGTCGCAACAGAAATGCGAACCAATTGAAAACGTTTCATAAAAATGAAAAATTATGTAAACTGCTATTACAAGACGGGGTACACGTTTTACGCTGATAACGTGATGTCGACTTTTACTCCTAATTCAGCTGCAATATCCATATAGAAGACTATAAGTCCACTCATAAGATGTAATTGTGAATGTTTTTAACATTTCGGCAGAGTCAATTTTATTTAAAAAACGAGTACTTAAGTACTTTTTTCTTGTCATCAAACCTGTTGATATATGTTCCTCATTTTACGGACAAAAACAATATTTCAGGTTAATTCACAAGGGGCCATAAACATGTTTCGAAATTAGTTTGTCAGAAGATCGCGCGAGCGGTCGGCCGTACAGCTCATACCCCTGAGACGGGACCACCGAGCTTCGTAATTAATAACAGCATGCTTACAAATTGCGGCTTTACTGACACAAGCCGGTAATAGGACACCTTTGCACGTTGCCCACCACTGAACATTCCAAATTATAGCCTGCCATACCGATTGCGTGACTGATGTTATTTTGTTTTGGGTACTACGTTTCTAAATAATCTTTAACTTTATTTTGAGCCGAAAAATTCCTCATCTCCATTTTTTTGTGCATTGAAAACTTATCTCGCGAAAACACGTTGAATTTTGTTTAATTTATCGACGTTACATAAAGTCACATCAAAGGTAACTCTGGCCTCTCCCTTTACAAAACCTCAGTTTTATTGAAGACTAACCAAGTCTTTGATTCATCATTCGTCGATTGGGATCTAATTTTGAATGGATGACGCGTAACCGCAGAACATCTGAGAGCATCAAATGAAAATAAACTGTATTATAGCTTCGCCATTTCCTGGTCGACCTAATAAACATAGGTAAGTGAGGTTCTGGAGTCGATCAAGCAACGTAAACCGGGTCGAACTTCTCCTTCGGGACGAGAGTGCTGCCCAGGTTTATTTTTACAGCAATGCGGCATGTGGAGTGGTACGCCGGAGGACTGTATCTTACACGTTCTGGTTGCTTACATGTTCACTGTCAGAACAAATATGATCATCGATATAATGTTTCGCGTTTATTAACAGCTTTAATATAAACATACTTAAATTATATATCGATCAGAGGCAACTTGTTTCACGTAAAATCGAGTTTGCTTCCATTTACGAAGCCCTTTCTTCAGTAGTTGTAATTAAGTATATTACGGTTCAACAAGGTTTTGTTAATTTCACACGTGACAAAGAACAATGCTACGTAACGAACACGTCCGCTGTAACACTCATTAGCCTCTCTTAGTAAAAAATGTTCGAGGAAGGTGACCGATTGCTGGTTATAAGTTACGCGGTCTTCGTGTCCTCCTTCCTCGTTATTTACCGCGTATGTGATGAATTTCCTAAGCTAATGGAAAGTAATGGCGATGGGCTCGCCACCGGCTACAGGAAATTAACCTTATCGTAGGCAGAGAAAGGGTCAAACGCCATTTTAAAGTTCGGAAGCGTTCCGTCGAGTAACTAGTAACTAGGTAAGTGCAGAGATTGAAATCGTCTTTATTTGTGTGAACAGTGTTTTGTTCGTGATGGTACATTAAAATATCAAACTAAATACTTATGCAATAGTGATAAGCATTTAAAGTAACTGTGAATTCTGAGAAACGATAAATATGTCGTTATCGTGACTCCTATGAAAATGTAATAAACTGCGAGTTATCGAGTTATCGAACTACGATCAGTTACCGCTTTTTTGCTTAAGTACCAAAGAAAAACTACTTGAGAGTTGTATAAACATACAACTTTTGAGTAGTTTTACTACATTTTCTACATCAACCCAGAGTAAGTTTCTACATAAGTAAGGACATACCTACTTATGTGTAGTAACACAATCAAATACAGACATAATTTATGTAATATTGATCATTGCTCAAATATGGCGTTATGTTCATAATTTAAATGAAATTAAGGAGCAATAACGAACATTCTTGGGAGAAATGATGAGAATCAACGTAAAATATTCGTGTTATTACTACAAATATGGTGTCGGTCTCTTTTAAGGAGTTATCGCACTTATCACTAACTCTTCGGCCGAGGAATGCGTCGGCGCTTTCGAAGATGAGTTTTATAATTGCGTCGGCGGCATCCTACCCGCGAGAAGATTGTGTCGTCAACTTGGCACCCCTGTAATTTTGCGTGGATTTCTCTCTACTTTATGAATTATTAAGTGTTACATGAAGTTTTCACCATGAAATCTATCATTATGCCATTAGCCTCAGTCTTAAACGCTCATGTGTTTTCACGGAAAACAATTACAGAAATCTCTTCCTTTATTGTCAAATCACCGTGTGTACTTCGATTATGTTTTTCGTAGTTTTACGTATAATTGTTCTCTTGTGTAATAATACCTTCGTTGCGTTCTAAAACCATAATTATGATTACTATTCTTGGCCTTAACTTTTTGGTTAAACACTTCTATCTTTCCAACGCTAACGCTGTGAGATTTACGTCTCTAAATGGTTTGCCATCAGTAGCGCTTTATAGCCGTACATTTTTACGACCAGTTCCTGAAAAACTGTGATTTGCTCGGAATGTTTTCTCAATAGCGATAGATAGCCTTAAGTGATTTCATTTGTTGTGATTATCTATTGATCTGTTTGATAGGCAGGCATGACAGCATGTGGTGTATATAATAATATGGCCTTTATCTATTAACAGTAAATAGACCTTACGAGAAGGTACAAATGTGGTATGTGCATAAAGAAAACGTACGCTGTACACATACAGCACAATCCCGTGACCAATGCAGAGATATCGCCATATCAGACAATACTTACAAATTATCCCCTCGGGGCGTTTTGATTCGCTTGCAACTTCACACGAAAACAAGTAAACCCACTCTTACGTCTGTTTGTGGACTATTTACTACTTTCACTTTGATTTTACTGCGTTTGAGTAATTTTCACTGACTGCCTCGGTGATCAGTGGGTGTAAACGCAACAGCTAAAGTCCTGCGTTTGATTCTTAAAGATTATGAAGGTAATATACCCACCTAAGACTGTAGAGCAACTTAGGCATTGTTCTTTAAAGCATGATGTTTACGTGTATTTTCTTAATCTGGTTGGTGATATTTTATATTTGGGGAGATTGCGTACTTCTCGCACTTGTTTGTGTTTGTTGTATCTCATGACGCACATTATGCGTCAAATTGGATATAAGTAAGGAAAAACTCTACAAAATAGTAATGGAGATTGTTTTTTCTCAAAAAACTCTTGAAGAAAATAAAACAGTAAACAACGTTTTCCTTATCATTTCTTCGTTGACATACATTCAGGTTATAAAATTAGTATTTTAAAGGATGTATTTTAACAATAAGGGTTTATATTATGGTACGAATTTAATTCGGTTTTATGGTAAAGCCTTCCATTAAGAGCTATGTCTAACATTTCTTGAAATAAGAATAATATTTCCACATACACGGCATAAGTGCCGGGCGCGGGATTCGAACCCGCGAGTTATAATTTATTAGACTGCAGTGGCTCGTAACGTTTTGGCAAGGTGAGTCCGAGACCAAGTCGCGAATACGTAGTAGCACAAGGTCGATGCGCCCTGCCCCAGGCGTAGCTCTTTACACTGCTAGTAACCACCACTACCTAGAGGCTTAGATGGAATGCAGATTTTGTGTCTATCGCAGTTCTGACCTCGGCACAGTCATGGCTTCATTTCCGTGAATTAATATTCGGTAACACAAACAGGTTTTTTATACCCAAATCGTAATCACGTTTAAGGAAATATAGTACTCATATAATTTTCTGAAATAGGCCATGTTTTACTGAAATTGTATTTTCCCAATTTCAGTACAATAAGCGCAAATGAAATACCGACATTCGTGGTCCGCGCGGAGTCTGTCCCACGGGAACAATTGACCCACTTAATGTAGCTCGAGAAATGTTTGTTTGTTTCAGGTGGCCGGTGCCGTGGAGCTGAGCGAGTCCGCCAATACCGCGCAGATATTGGCGCAAGTACAAAACTCTGTAAGTACACAACCTTGTTCAACTAACTTCTGATTTACCGTCTCTCTACAATGAACACCGCATCTCCTTATTCGTAAGAAGATATCATATTTTTAACAGCGCAATTAACATAAAAACATCTTATCAGCCCCTATTGAAATTTTATAACTGTTGTAATGTAAAAATCATATCGCGTGTGATGTTAAACGGGCCCGTGTATGGAACGTTTAACCGATAATTGCTGGAAACATGGCGTATAAATGAATTCGCTATAATTATTTCGGGAGGTATCTTCAAAGAGTTCGATCATTAACTTTCGCATATTCAGCTCTGAATGGATATGAGCTGCGAGATATGGATGATGTAAGGGTCTCTTTGGAGCAGAAATTGCTGATATTACTCCCCATTATGATTATGGGACGTGAACAAGAAAGTGGCACGACCGACGACGGGTCAAAACGTGGCTCACGCCGACATCCACTTCATTTTCACGCCATTTGGCAAATTTTCAGTGTTGAGGATGTGTAGTGCTGCTTTTCACATGAAACAGCATTAGTATTCAACAGCAATATTGCAAATATGTAGTACAAATCAAATTAATTTGCATTAGGTACTTACTAAGAATATATTGCTTCCGTTTATGAAGGTCGGAATATCAAGAACTACGTCGGCTAACCGACTGTGGTCCAGGCGATATAGCACGAATCCGTTGTTTATGTATCCAACAAGTCCAACAAGGATTTAGAAAGCTCTAACAACCGATCAAACATTGTCGGGTTAACGTTAACGTTAGCGTTACATTCCGGGCTCCACATTCCTCTTCCTGTTTGATTTTTGTGCAAACACCAAATGACGGTAAGGCTACATTTTCTACAGCCGTGGGAACAGTTATATAACAAGCTAAAAATAGAACTGTATCTAGATTTAAACACAAAGAGCAATAGGAAACTCCGTCACACTTTGTAGGGAACAACTTTATTTGCAAAATATACCGCTAATTTATATGTGAGCTATGTATGAGATTACAACCTTGCATGCTGATGAGTTAAGAAGAATAAATGACGTAATTGGTAATACTAATTATAATCAACCACTTTGCTCCACACTCTTGCACAGTAGGTATAGACGCACGCATCGGACAACTTATGCCTAGCGGTGGCCACTTTGTTTCCATGTAGTTTATTCTTATTCCATGGACTATAATTTACATGGATGTTTTTTTCCGACAGTATAAGAACAAATATATCTCAGATATATTTTTCATAATTGTAAAAGTATAAGGGCAAAGTGCTTTCGATATTTCAGCGTTGAACAAATTTTACATCGGGACACCTAATTTGAAATCGTTTTAGCTGTTATTGCAGTTGTTAAATTTAAAGTGAAATAAATGGCCGACTTGCTTGCGGCCTCTGCTCTTAAAATCAATTAAGTATTATTTGCCGTTCATAATGAAATATCTCCGGTCTCGCAAAATGTCAATTAGCCGAGTAGGTACTCCTAAATTATAGGCTATAAATGTACCTTTGGGATTTAGAATAGGTACTCTAACGTTTCTAAATGTTAGTATTCTCTCTTAGGTCATTGAATAATATAACATAGCTAGATAATATCCCCGTCCTAATTCCATCTTCATTATTATTATAATGCGCTTCGTAAGCATTGGCATGCCAATTTATGTGGGGTCACCCTACGGGCTAATTGCACTACACACGCATAAAATTCAAAGCTTAGGGAAAGACACTACCTACTTGGTAATGTTGACAAATAAACTTAATAACTATGTAACTACTGCTACTATTCTGGCAGTTGTTTTTGTAACAACAAAGATTCCATAAATGTTTGCGATATGCATATTTGTTAGTAAACATTCTACGTTTAATATGAAAACATCCCGAAATATTCACTTTCATTATTTCTTTCACCCTTCAAAACTGTAATTTGTAATAGTGCCGGTCTGCGGGGGAACCAGTGCGTTTTATGTAATTGACATCTGTCAAACAAAGCCAGCATAGCCGTTCCTATTTCGGAATTGTTTATACCAACAGCGGATGCTGCTTCTCTATTTCATACGCAAGTCGGTTCTACAGTAATGGAAATTAATTTACAAGTACTTACAAGGCATGAAGGTACATACATATCATCACTACATTATCTTACTAGTTTGTAGGTCAGTTTACGATAACACTTTATCAACTGAGCTATTTGTCCGATGGCTGGCTTTGCATAAGAATTAGTAGAAGAAGAGGTTTTGAGACTTTGGAATGAGTAAGGTGAAAACTTTGATTTATGAAAGGTCTTAATGAGTGGTGATAGAGATAAATGTAAACATTGGGGGGCGGGTTGACACGTGTGTCACGGTGTGAAGGTGACGCGGTGGCGGGCGCGCCCGCGCGGCTCTATAGTGCGGCCCGAGCGCGGACAGTGCGCGACGCGCCCGCGACCTGGCCGCACCGCATACCAAAGCCATGCGCTGCTGAAGCCCGTGCCCGACCACTATCAGTACTCGCGTGCTCAGATGCCGCCAAAATAGGCAGTTTACGCGGTTTTTTACAAAACCGCGGCTAACTTGCCAAGTGATGTAGTGACGACTATTCCCTTTGGACAGTCAAAGAGAATTTGTTAGATATTTTGTGTTTCGTGAAAAAAATAACTCTAAAGTTAATGTGACATAGCTTGCCGGTAATGAGTTGGTAACGCGTCAGACACGCGCGGTAACTGTCAGGACACGCGTCCACCGGCAAGATGAAGTTGTTCAAGAGGAGGCTGTCGTTCAGCGCAGATAAACAGAAACAGGTTCCCCGCACAGACGATCCCTTTGAACACGAGGTACTTAACAGACCCATGTCTCATGGCTCTACATCTTGTAGATATCACTAAGTATTCGCGTGCATAAAGATATACGTAACTAAGTGTGTATATGAAGGTACTATACAAACAGCTGATATCATCACTAAAAGCAGAATCCTTGTAATAATTTAATAGATGAAACAAAACTGGATTCAGTTAATATAGACGAAGAGAATTTATGCTTAAAAAACACTTCTACACTTCACACAATAAAAATCGTGGTTTGTTGATAACGATACCGGCACAGAGTTTCGAGGAGAACACAGCGCGTTTCTTTAAACACATGGTTGTAAATAACACAGTGTAATTGATTAGCGTTACGTAGCCGTAGTGTTGTGTGTTTTCAGTGCTAGAAGTGTTCGCTTTAGCAAAGCAAATTGAAAGGCAAGGTTATCTTATCAGGCGGAGGCCGCGACGTACCGCTCCAACGCTCAGCCACTTGCAATTCAATTCTGCGAATCGAAAATGTATTGCTTCTGGCGTCCGCTCTCAATACTTTAAACTGGCTAATACGTGATCCTAAAGCTAAATATTAGAAATCGGACCCACTACCCAAACTAACAAAGTTAAAGTGATCCTCACAGTTATCGTCATAAATTCATTTCAGACAGACTATTCATGATCAAGGTTTAAAAATCCACTGAAATATCTAAACATTTGGTACCTATATATGCTAACAAAACCAACATCGAGTTTTTTGCAAACCGCGGTGCGCAGTCAGCGACTGGAAAGAAAACATTATTTTGCAACCTTCCATGAATTTTCGACCGCAAACTGACGAATTGTTTTCGTCTCTCAGATCTTTGTGATGTTAATGTGCCTAAAGATCTTACAATTATGATCTCACTAACATGTGAACGTACTATAAATTATTTATACAGATGTTTAAATCTGTTCGTCAATGCCGGTCGTTAATAAAATACAAGTCATATGAGTACTTATGCTTGGGAATTGTAGGCTGGAATGCGATCTATTGTGCTCGATTGACGTAGGCTACGCTGTAAGACCCTAATGAGGTTTTGTCTGACCTGCAGCAGTTAAACTTAAAGGCCATAGATGGCATGACGGGATAAAGGAAGCAAGTATAGAGAAGTACAGAGAAACGAGGTGAGGTGCAGTGGTGTTTGTAGTTGCAATCAGCGCGCGCCATCGCACTGCTAATGTGCGGCCATTTGTCCTTGGCCTCTGTGTGTTACGTGATCACACTGCATTGGGAATTTGTATCGCACTCACACATTGTGTTCCTACTTCATTGTGTTACAATTTGCGAACGCGCGGAAAAGTTAAGGAAAATTTCAGAGATTTATTTCTGTTTTTGACTGTCAAATGAGGAATGTATTGTTTCGAAAGGTGTTACTGATTATGTATAACTTGGTTTCCTTTAAAATGTTGCTAACGTGTTGTTTCTTATATGACCTACTTTTCATGGATGTCACCTTCTGTCTAGCCTTGTCACAATTATTGAATCTTGAAGACTTCTACTGTGAAGGGATAGATCAGATAAACATAAAGCAATACTTGGAAGTCAGGATGTAACTGCTTACGCAACTAATAAAGATATAACAATTCGTAACATAGGAACAGGTAATAAAAAGTTCAAGACATTGAACGTTTGAAACCAGTTTTATTTATTTATAGTAAGAAGTCTCACACAGGTCACAATAAATATTGTACTTTACGAATTTACTTTTCGGTTGGTTAATACTGTTTACTTGCGGCCGTTCACTTAAAATACAAAGACAAATATGTTACAAAATGTCCAGTCACTGGAAATAAACTATCCGAAGTATGACTAATTAATAATTCACGTCGATTGATTAACGACTCTTGTTTGTTCCAGTTTCTCTTGTTGGTTCTATTTGTGATCCTAGCTTTGTTTGCTTTGTAGATTTTTATTCTAGAAAAAAATCGACATTCGTCTGTCTCTTGCATGAAGTTTATGACCTGTACCTATCTTCCGTTATTGGCAGTAAAAATCCAAAAATACGACAACTGCTCTAAAGTTTGAATTCCAATATCATCCAGTAGTTAAGATGTGGAGGTCAGATGGCAGATGGCATATGGCTCCATGTAAATATTGATATTTAGCCGCATCTAGTTAAACTGGGAGCCGACCCCGACCTAGTTTGGCAAAGCTTAGGCAAAAGAGAGAAATGAATCCTAGTCATGAAGTGTATAAAAAATCGGGATGTTATCCTTTCTATAGCTGAATGAGTATTTATGTTTTATGCTATTTTATATTTATATATTTATGTATAATATATTTGTTCAGGTACAAAGCCACTGTTTTGCAGAAATGATCTGTTTTATAATACAATCATATTGTTTTAAAACAATCAATCAATGCAATGATGCTGCAATGAGGTACGGTCGGCGTGGGCGCAGCGTTATTTAGATTTTTAACTATTTCTTATACCCACGTAGCTATGTACTCACGATTTCTCCGAAGAAAGAAGCCGAGTCAACATTTGTACATGTAGTAATGTGTATGTACTTATACTTGCTAATGCAGTTGCTTTTACTACAAATAGTATTTAATGCCAATTATTACAAACACCAATTTATTTATTTTCTTACGTATTAGTAACATATTTGGCAGAAAGCCAACGTTATCGCTCGCTTTTTGGACTTCCTTATTCCTTCAAATATTTATGCTATTATCTGAAAGGAATTAAATAAATTCAATGTTCAAAACTGTATACCTAGGTACTGATTATGACAGCTGAGTCGGATTGTCACTAGATAAATGGATAAAGGAAAAGATAGTCAACTCCAATTAAGTAGCATACCTACGTCAAAAGCCAAGAATGTCGGTTGACTTGTATAATGACAAAAGTGTAGTCGGTGCACAGAGAAACATAATATTAACATGGATTATCTACTCCAAATATCATAGGTAAATGCAGGTAGGAACATAGGTACTCAATAAAACGTTGAACGAAAATGAGTCAAATGGTGTATAGGATCAAGTGAGAGGTTAACAAGAAGCGTGGATAACTTTATTAATTCCTCCAGTTGGCTTATCTAGCCGATACGTGTTGAAAGTGGTAACGAAATGTTAAGTGCATGCGCCCACGCAGGCCTGTGAACAAGGGCCGAGTATCGCGGCCGCTGCAGACGCTCGCATCAGCTCACGTGGGATGCGTATCTTATCTATCCACTAGCTAATCCGATGTACTATTTTCACACAATGTAGAGCAGAGGTTTTGAAATTCTGGAAATTTATAACATCTTATAAATTACGCATTGTTTGTGGCTCTTACAAAACAGCGCCATTCGCGTATCTACTCGCGAGTTATTTTTATATCGCGCTTGTCGAACGCAGCTCGTCGACGTAAACTTTACGAATGCACATAAACACGATGCAAGACTTGTTTAGATATTTTATGTAACACTGTGTTCGCGTCGTCAACATAACATTTATGAACATTAACGATATTTTAACGTCTCCTTGATAAAATATTGTTTCTTGATAAATGTAATTTTCAAGTTTTTAAAGTGGTTTTAAATACTAGCTAGAGGCTATTTATCAATATTCCCGGTAATTTCGCCGAGGAATGAAAGGCGTTACCTTCGAAGTTATCGAGCAATCATTATTCAATTTCACCCCAATTAACTAGTTGGGGATCTCGGAACGTTTGCGTATAAATCAGTCGCTCTCAAACCGTAGCATTAAACCAACACGTGTGTTGTGATTAAGTATGTAGGTATTTGGATTATCTGATCTGTAAATCAATGAATTCGAAGCTAAAGACAAGGAAAATAGTCCAGACAGTCAAAGGTTCCATAGTATGTTATGAGGTTACCTAGGTGGGACGTGCCTAGCGCCTTTTTAGATTAGTTATAGCCGGTATCCTGTGTGACTGCGGTTTGTATTACAAAGATGTCCAGCTGAGAAACTTCGGACGTGACCGGAATACGTAGGTGCTCATAGTTGGTGCGGAACCAATCAGTAAATATAATAAAACCAATCCTATTATGCACCGACCTCTGCTCACAACTCAATCACAGCGGCTGACGCAATGTAACAATCTCGCTATGATTAGCTTCTTGGCTTATAATTTTGTGATATTTCCATGCACTGTAATTGTGTCAGACGGACGTTAAATCATCGACTTCATTCATATCACTGAATGTGGAATTATTGCTGTTTCAACCTTCATGATCTTATAAACAAACTAAATTGATCAAAGTAAACAATATTTATGTCTGAAAGTGTTCTAGGAATATCACGTATTGTTGCAATATATTTTTGTTCTGGAATAGCTTTCTAGAATAGGAGTCTTAAATAAAATTGGCATGTCTACAGATTGAATAAGATTGCAACAGAGGCAGTATGGTGTTCGCTGCAACCCGGATTTGAAAGCTTTTGTTCGCAGACACGGCTCAACAAGGCTTCGTAAGCCTGATGACAATACCGCGACTTCGCGTGCCAGCGTGTCTAAACACTTATTTGCTACAGCAATACCTCACTCGCGACATAGCGTCGCTTTCAATTTTCTCTACGATTTTTATTGAGACTATAATGTCAATCATCATCGTCATCATCTGTCTGCACAATTCCTTTTATGCCTAAAACCTTGCTAGAACAATTATTGGAATGTTTTCTTACAGTTTTATTTAGTGAAAAGAGACGAAATCATTTCCTACCTCTATTATGTAAATTAAATTTATTTTGAAAATCTGTTACCATACTTCTTCACTAGCCATTTAATATTTCTTTAAGTACCTATCTTAATTAATTTCTTTGCTTAACAGGACAGAGCCCGTTTCTCGGACACGAGCTGGCAAATCCATCGCACGTGGATGCGCAATGGCGACCCACTACCCTTGTCGCCAACCCCTTCGCGCTCGCTGCCCGCTCCGCTTAACGCCCCGCCGCCCGCGCCGTCAGCGTCCGTCACCTTACGCTCCGAACAAAACGGCATCTATGACACCATTACGGTAAGTGGGCTAATTGCTCATCAATATTTAAAATGCGACAAATATAATTTCAAATACGAGAGAACATTAATATTGATCCATTTCTGGATCGAGGTGACGCGTCAATTCCTTATACTGAATATGAAAACAAATGAAAGGAAATACATAGTCACAAAATCGCACTTCTAAGTTGGCAAATAAAAGCAATGAGCTTCCATGCAAATTAGTGCATCAGCAAAAAACGTCTTGTTCCACGTGCTGATTTTTAAATACCTATATGAATGGGTACAACAAGTTTATTTTAAAAAGCCATGTGGTTTAAAAAACTCTATCTTGAATTATATTAAGAACTTAAAATTCTTCAATCGCATCACATAACTTTGGGATTGAGAGCTCAATAATCTTATGAATTAATTTTATCTTTTTACGTTTATTTCGTATGCTCAATGTCATTTTTTATCAAACAAGATTTATAATAACAATTACGGTGATAAGGTAAAATACTTAAACGCTACGACAATATGCTATTCATTTTAATAGATACCGGTGCATACAGTTTTATAATCTGTGGTTTATTACGAGGCTATCGTCGTATTCATGCTTATATCTGTCTAATGTTTGTTTATTTAATGCTTATCTGTCTCGAGTAGAGAGCCGCGTGTCATGTACTACATATTTATCTGCAATTATCTCGAGAGGTAAGTAATTAAGGAAACTTCTAACCATAAATCAAAAGTTCGCGGATTAGCTAGCGTTTATTTTGTTTTGACATCATACTCTTGTAATTAACTAGTCATGAGAGGGTGACGAATGATGTGTGAGCAATTTTACCATTGGAAATTGAATCGAATAAGCGGGTATGCGGACGTGGTATTAACCCGTCAAACGGCACCGCGCGCGACGCCGGCGCAGCGCGCGCACGCTCGTACACGACGGCGACATAGAAACTGAACCTCGGCTTTCGAACTATAGATTTGCATTAACTGGTCATAAATCATAATCTGCCGGCCCAGGGCTCCGGCGGCTTAGAGGCGTACTCACGAGCCGCGAGTTCCTGTTGTTTCGCTAATGTACCTTTGTGCTCGCACGCTCGTAAAATGAGGGTTAGTGGCCTGAGACCGCCGCCTGCTGTCACTAAACCCTGCTATTATATTACTAGCATTTTATTTTCTGTTAGACGAACATTCAGAAGAAAGTACTTTCATGTGTACTATCGCACCTCATACTTACGTGGTCATCACAGGAACAGAGCGCGTGTGACAACACAAAGCCAATACTTAATACTTACATACTAACAGACACAAAAGCTATAAGGAAGTAACGATTGCTAACCAAATAGCTGTCAATGGAAGGCGTCAATATTTCGGAAAGTGGCCATCATAGCTAGAAGTTACAGGGACGGTTATTGCTCGAGAAATTACAACAAAGGGGCGACATGGCGACACAACTGGGCCGGATGTCGGGCCCATTAATATTGCGAGTGGTTTAGGGACACCATGGAGCTTGGCTATTTGTTTCCACGCAGCGGCCTGCGCCCACGCATGCGACCAGCACTAAGCTATTTTCACTTAGGTACTCTTAACAACGAGTATTGTTTACATTTCAGTAATTGTGTTATTGTTGTAATGTCGGTGGAAGTGCTGGCGCAAATCGTGGTTTGTTCAACATTCATTCAATTGAATCTTGTGACAACCACAAAGACCTTTCTTTATGCATCATATTTATTTTAAATACAATAACACACTATTTTAGGTACCTATAGAATTAATTTGTCATAGTGGTCAGTTACAAAGTTCAGTTCAGTAAGGACTGCGAGAAAATTCAATTAAAAAACAATAAAGTTCATTAGTAGTAAAAGAATAGGTACTTTTTTAAGACGTTTTGATAATTCCTATCGCTTTATAATTCACAAAGATATTTGTGTAAATCATGTGCTAGCCTTGCAATTATTGTGAGAACTACTTATTATTGTGAACGCCATTTAACAAAGCGCTAGATATTTTAATTAAGCTGCAAATCTATATAAGTAGTTTATTAGTTGTAATGTGATTGCCATATCAATGCTGCGAGCGTTTATTTGCCCATACAGTTATTGTGCCAGCATTATTAAAATATCCTTATTCAAACTCTTAAAAAAATATGTATTGTTTATATATTTTTAAAAAATTAAACCTAATTAATCTGTTGTATGCAAAAATCTTCTGCGTATTATTTTCTGTAGGCAATATTTGTCATAGTAAAAGTTCAGGGGTTGCGTCGTCGAGACCTGTCTATAGAAATTGTCCCCTAAGGTCGTTTGTGACAATTTCCTGCGCAGTAGGTAAGTGCTGGCCTCGGGGTAGTTCCCCACTAATGGGGTAATTGTGCTCGCCAATAATTGATGAACCAATCGCTGTTACCTCCTGTCCTATTAATGGTCTAGTTCCTGTTACCTTGTACATGCGAATTTCGTACACATTTCATGCAAGTGTTGATCAGTTTTCCAAAAGTCTCGTAAATTCCATCGTTTTGGCAATTAGGTTTGCCAACAACCGCTATACGCCAGCTTATATCTAAACTATGAGATGATAAGGTGATTAAAATGATGATGTTTTTTATCTTATCTATGGAATATTCAAAAGAACGTTATGGAAAATACTACGTACCGAAACAAAGGCTAGGATTATATGCTAGCCGAAATGTAAGGGAGCTTCTCTTTAAGGCCTATTTTCATTTGTTTTTCGTATACCTAACAAATGTTTACCTTCTTTTAAAATTGAACGTGAAAATTCATTATAAGCAATTGTTTTACGAAAAACGGGCGTTTATGTTTTGTTGGTGAACTTGGGCCTAAGAATAAAGGGTTCTCTTTATATGCATAGGCGTACGAAATGGTCGACACGGCATTTCAATAAGCTTACCTTTTTACGGTCGCTTGCTAAGAAATTCTGCAGGCTTGTCCCAGAGCTGCGTAATATTCTAAGGAATGAAGTTCATTTCTAGCCCAATACATGTTACATGCTAGAACTATTTCAGTGAATATGAGCTGGGGAGCTGGTTCCTTGTCTAACATATTTAGTAGCGAGATACTCCTGTATTCTCTCATTTGCGAAGCAGGTTGAATTTGTTATGAAATTACGTTTTGTTACGTGCACGTGCTTTACATTGCTTTGAACTTTCTTTCATTTTTATTTAATGCGACACATTCACGAATTACTAACTTTGAAGGAAATGCTTAAAGATTAAAAGTAAACTTATTTGGCCTTAGTTAAAATTTTCTCGAAAATAAAAAGTAAGGAATGGAGGAATTCTATATTAATTCAAATATATTCAAGGCTCTACAGCATTAACTTAAAAAGTAGTGCATAAGTAAAGTACCTGGACTTAACAATGCAGTTTCTAGACGAAGTATTAAATAGCGAAATTCCCGGTCGGAATTTCTCGCGAAGAATTAAGTTTAACTTGTGAATAAAATCACTATGCCGTTCTCATGAATAATGCATACGTTCAAAGAAAGGGATACGCAGATGAGACCGTATTTTAGCTGCTGAAGCCAAGAATGAATAATTGAGCCTGTCGAGGAAATGTCTTAGATTGTGTAGACTGATACCGCCTTCTCGGGGTTTTCAAAAGAATAATATCCTTCTTTATAAGAGCTACCTGAAATTAAAAGGCTAAAGAAATATTTTTAGATATTGGTGTGTGTAATTCCATTTTCTAATTCGTTGTTACGAAAATCCCCAAAAAATAATATGGCTACATTGCTTATTAAAACGTATATTCAGTTCTGAAATAAGCGTAGGTATTCCACAGGACTTCGACCAAAAAGAGCAGACGGATTTAATCAACGTAGCTTAGTTCGTTCTAACAGCTTATTAAAACAATACCTACGTAGGTAAAAGCCATTCTTGTAAAAGTGTAAGCATAACTAAAGGTAGCTTTCTAAGGTCCAAAGTATTTAACAATAGCGTTGAAATTCACATTACGTAACGTGTTATTTATCTATTCAGCGAGAGGACAACAGCTACTGAGGGAAGACTTTATGGAATTCTAATGGCTTTCGCGCCAGTTAAGTTGGCTGTCGAACATTTAGCATTGCAAATACAATGATCTAATCTCAGTTCTGACTGACAATACAATGCTAAACAGTTTTCTAGGCGTAGGACAGCGAGAAAACTGTTACGTAATGGGTATTGGCGTGGGCTTGACGCGTAATGTTTGTATTGTATGGCCACATTACAATAATTAATGTATTTGCTGTTTAAGAGAAGGTATTTACTTATTCGCTTAGCGCCGAAAAGGCATCGCTCTCTCTCTCATTGCGAAGTTGATTTTAGTGACTTTGCAAATTACAAAACGAAGGAATATTTTCTTTATCAGATTGAATGTTATACCTGTATAGTAAAGTTAGAATAGGTTTACGTAAATAGGTATCTCGTAATATCTAAATATGTTGATAAGAACTATGGAATGTCGTTAATATTTATTTATATAATAGACACCTACCTATTGTCCAATGATGTCATTAGGAATATAAATAATATCTAAGGCCATTTATTCCGCAATCAATAATTCAGTGTTTGTCCATGCAAAATAATATACAACTAGCCTAAGCAATTATCTATCTTGAAATATGCGTGTGAGTAACGTAGTGTGTATAAACGAGTATTGAATGAAATACGAAAACATATGTGTGGTGCAAAACGAATAAAGTAGTAAAACAAATCTTGACTTGTACACTCGAGTGCAATAAAATTGGGCCAAATAAAACTCTACTGAGAAGTTTTAAGAATAAGTACTTAGAACAATTACCTACCGATTAACTTTAACTGAGATGTAATCAGTCAGAATCACATCCTTTATAAGTTTAAAGTTTGTAAAATTAAATATGTTTTTGTTAATGAGGCGGTTTTTTTTGTTCCCAATTGTAGTCTGTGTGAGTTTAGAAAGAGTTGGCCTGAGAGCGGACCACCCGGCGAACACGAGATAGGGATCACGGCATCAGGTGTCGGCGCACAGGCCATGGCGGCCGTCCCCGACGTCGCCATAAATAAAATTCGACACTTAAACAATAGGCCGGGCCGACCCGACCCACAGACCCGGAGATCGGGCGATACCCGCTCCTCCGCAATCACAACACTGCGTATTAGACAACCTGTTCTGGCTGCCGGTCAGCGCGCACAAGTACCGTCACACCTCTCCACTCAACCGTACACACATCACTATTATCTACATCGTCCCTCATGCTGCGATCGTCCATATTCAATTTGTAAACAAAAAGTATTTCAATATTCACATAATAAAATTTAACAAAACTTAAATAAATACTTACTTGTCAATATAGGTTGGTGTGGCGTAATTAATACAAATTGCTTTCGGCCGTAAGTGGCTGTCAAAGAGGCCGCGGGCCGGGATTAATGTTAGATAAGTGATTGGGCGGCGGATCGCGAAACTTTCTCACGATGGCTATTGCGATAGGAGCGAGCCCGCGGCTACGTATCTTCCTGGCTTACGGGAATACCGACAAAATATTGTAGTTCCTTTTACAGTGAGAGATAATGTTGTTTACTCGGACTGCACACCGCACTTTCGTTATTTAGTAAGTTTGCTTTAGTGCCGCCAGCGACCGCAGGGAATAAGTTTTCTCTAAAAGGAATTCTGCAACTTATTAATTTAGCAGAAAAGTCAAGAATATGTTTGCCTACAATTATCTGGTCGTAAAGAACCGTACGATGCTAAAGTTTTCCCCATAAATGGTATAATTACTGAGTTCATCGTTGCTCTGATGTACTGTGCGTGTGTAATTACAGCAGCAGTTAAAGAAGCAAACGGTAGAAATAGAAAGTTTATTCCATAGAAATGAAATGTTATGTAAATATTAAGTCGGTGTGTAAATATTTGGGCTCCGAGTCGTTGGTGGACGTTACGCTTACATTAGTTGCTTTTTAAAGTAATATTTACCTTCGTGGACCACTTTGAAAGGCTTGGTGATCAGTGCACTTGTATTTTCACGCAGCAGAACTCAATTTAAATGGAGTCACTATTTATATTTATCTACTTGGAGGTGCAGCGTGCAGCGAGGGAGGAATTGGGTTAAATACCGTGCACGTCGTCACCCTAACTATAAACGAACATTCGCCTTCATATACCTAGTTATCAAAATAATCGCTTGTATTCAGAAGTGTTAACAGTTAATTAAGCGTTTCGTATGGAAACCGGTTATCCGAGAATGTTTAACGTGTTTATACAACTTTAACATAGGCATGTGTCTACATACTTCCTATTTACAAACCTGCGTAAACAAATTGCTACTAATTTAAACATTATTTTTAAACAGGCGCTAAGTAATCCACTATGTGATAAAAATCTGATTGATTCTACCGATTATTTACAAGATTAGTTATACGTAGATATAAAACCATATATTCATAGATTGGTTCATTCGGAATCAAACGAGTTTGTTATCAGTTTAACTGTTTAGAACACGGGCACTTTATTTGGCATCATTATGATATATCATCCATCAGAGATCATCAGCATTAAGCATATTTAATTTAAATGTTATCACTTGTATTTTGAAATAGGTACGGCAGATGCAGGCTAAATTAAAATAATGGTCAGTTAAAATAAGTGTGTTCCATTGAATTTTCAGGCTCTTTGTTTTTCTATTCATAAAAAAGCAAGGTTGTTGCATAATAAATGGTACTTAGGCAGAGACTGATAAGACCAAAAAATATTTTTTTTTTAATCCTAAAATATCGTTTTAAAGTGGACTTCGATTCATGATAATATTAGCGACGAAATGTAAGTACAAAGGTACGTGATTGGCATTCACGAGTTGACCCCCACTTGGCGCAGGCCGCGACCCCAGCAGAATGTCGCATTGTCAGGACACATCCAGATAAGTTCATAATAGGGACCGCTATGGCCCGATACCTGTGACATCACAAACCGCTACGTTGACAGGATACGTTCAAATTTGGAACATCACAAGTGTCAAGAGCTTTCAAAAAAAGGTTCCTACGTACTTGGGTACAAAAAAAAGTTTATGGTTAATCTGATTTTACGCTTACTTTTTAATATTTCCGCGTTTCATAATAAAGAAAGTTTGTGCAACTTAATAAGTAAGCGCAAAACTTTTTTGGAGTTTAATTATTCTTTGTGCTTAATAAACTCAATTTTGTGTTAAGAAAACCTTTGTTAATTATATTTTAAATTAAGTTGAATGTAATTAAAATTCCATCATCAACACCCAACATCAACACTGAACTGAATAAGGAAAAATAGTAAAAAAAACTTAAAAGGGATACGTCATATAGAATTAATATATTTTTCATCGCGGGTTAGTTAGCACGTGGATATCGTCCCGGGCGCAGTGCACGCGAGTTTGTTTACGGAAGCCGCCCGCCCGCCGCCCGGCCGCCCGCCCAGCCGCACTAACGTATGAATGAACCGGTACCCATTGCGTCATGCGCACCACACAACTATTTTGCATTATAAAATTACTCCACGCTTATTAAAATGATACTTAAATGGAACTTTTGCATTACATTTTAATTTTAATGAAGCATTAAATTAATTATCTCGTTCACACCAAACAGTAATTTCGAAGCCAATTACTTTAACCAACGTTATGTGGCTCATGACTGCAGTTGTACAAGCACATATTAAACTAGTTAGTTCTGTATATACCTGCAAATGTTTTTATTGGTTTCCATTTTGCTTTTATAGCGAGGTTTTAATTGAAATATTGGAAAGCGCCATTTTATGTGCGCCTGCGTCTTTAATCACACAACCGATTGGTGAGATGTATTAAACATACGAATGTGCAAGCTTTGCAATCATTAGTATTTAGTGTATGGCTCGCAATAAAATGTATAAGAGCACTGATCTTAGATTTTGAATAAAATTCATATTAATCAGTGTAGTCTAGACATAACTGGCTTTATTATAGCAATTAAGACATCTGTCTGGTATTTCCATGCCTCGCTGCCGCCGCGCATGCTGAAAAAACTTGGAACTATATTCGTTAGGTTCGATTGTCATGTAACGCTTGAGTGGTGGCTGCACCTAATGTTCTATGAGATAGCAGCGAAGTGTGTAGTAGACGCGATTGTCTAGCGCGTCGGTTGCCTAGCAACGCTGTGACGCCAGCGTGCCGCCGAGAGCAGCGCCGGGACGCTGCGGCCGAGCGCCGCCAGTGCCGCTCCCGACGTCGCCTCACGCGTCTACCCGACACGCACGCAACACTAAATAAATCCACCATGCAGTATGGACTTCTTGTGAAACTTGGCTCAACACCTTTATACCAGTGCCAATAAAAAATGAAGTGGCCCAAATTTTAAATTAAAAGCTGAAGTTATTGACTAAAGTGCAGTGATAATTTGACCAGTGAAAAAGTTTTTTTGAATGTTTATCAGCAGTGTGAAATATATTTAAGAGTTTTCTTTGCTATGTTTGTTTAGTTTTGGTAAAGTGGATATGCAAAAAGTTAGTTTTTATAATAGGCACAAGTACAAGCATATCTTGAGGACAAAGTTAAGAAAATCGTTGAATGAAAAACTATTTTCTTATCTCTTTAATTCAGATGTTTAAACATTCTCAGATAAGATAGACGAGGGCAAAACAAGGATTACATTACCTTGATAGCCGCTTTGCAAATTATGATAAAGTGAACGAACCTTGGATAATTGTACTTACAAACTAACAGCTTGTAACTCCTAGGTATTGTTCTGAACAGTTAGGTAGTTCATGTGCGTGATGGAAAGAAAATTCTAGCCGCACGATATTCAAAGAAACGTTTCAATCACCCGTACCGTTTGTAATCACGGCTATAGAAAGCAAAAAAGCTTGAGCAATGAAAAGAGTCGTCGGCGGCTCGGCGTCTCGGTGACCGCTGATTCCCGTCATATGACGGTCTTTTATTTAGATGAGGCACACCCCCGAGGTTATTCACCCCCGCGCCGTGGCACGCGCTTATAAGGAAGGTCAGGGTTATTGCGGTGACGTGACGGTGCACCACTCCTGCAGGCCCGACTGATTGCCGTTACAACTTCAGTCGGTGTTTTGCTTACAGACACGCCTTGCCAAACAGCTGATCTTTATCTCATAATTTATTCTCAGAATAAACATGGAATTTTCAATTAATTGCTCAAACATTATTATAATTGGATTATAAAATAATCTCGAAATATATCCTAGGCATTGACAATTTGGAAGTTATATACTTCCAAATTGTCAATGTAGTGCAGCGTATGTGCACGGTTGTCGCAGTGCAGGGTTCGGGGCGCATGCCCCCGGGCGCCGGCCGCGCTGCCGTCGACACTCCATGTGTCCTATAAACCGCACGCTCCTTTCACTACATCCTTTGTTTTTGTCCACAACATCCACTATTAATCTACTATTCTCTTTTTAAGTATTCTTTTCATGAAATGAAACAAAAGTCCTATTATTTTGGGAGAGCTTTTTCATATAAGCTCTCTAGGAGCACTGTGAAATGTGACGAAGTTATGCCAATAGCCTGAGGTGATTGTGGTTAAGATAAATGTCATCAAGAAACTTTGAGTTGATGGACTGGGTGTCGTGCGTGCGAGTGGGTGAAGATGCGTGGTCGCTGCGGCAGAGGCGCGGACGCGGCGCGCGCGCTGCACCGGCTGGCGTTCGCGCTGTGGCGCGCAGTCTTCTACCTGCAGCGTGCGCCCGCGCATGCAGCGCGCCGCTCGCGCAGCCTCGCCGCGCACACGCGTGCCGCTGCCGTGGTCTGTCTCGCCGATACTACGAAACGCTCATAAACAATATGCGACCTATTTTAAAACTTTTATATATCCGTTTTAACTCTATTTATAAAGTGTGGATTTATACGCACACGCATAAATACATGTAGTAGTATAATGTGCTACTACAATCTCTAGCATCAGTTTTATAGAGATCATCAAAAACTTAGCTGCTAGATTTAATATTACAATTTAGTACGCACTAGTATATCAAGGTTTCAACTGTTTTTCAGTTTCGGCATCATCATTAAATACTAATGAGGTCTTAGTATAGTACCTAAAAAAATTTGCGAAGTTTTTTTGGTGTTTGTCGTTAGGGTATTTTCCTGTGCTGGTAATTTCTATACCTACATGCAGAAATATAGAATGTTTAAAAGCACAGCGTGTAAGAATATTGAGGCAGAATCACAATTTTATTTTCGTGATACCTTTGTGGAACTACGAGGGCTTATCTATAACTATTAATAACAATAAATTCCCCAATTAATCTTTAAGTTATTAGGTATATTATAAAGCTATAAAGGCTGCAGTAATCACTTAAGCCGCGCCCAGTGGGCTCATTTGTCAGTTTTATTGAAGCGATCAGCCGTGCGGCCATCCGATCGCGATTCACGGAACTGACGGCGCTAAACTTTGTTCCGCTACGTCTTACGACGCTAAAACGCCCTCCGATTTATTACGACAAAACTTTATTCGCCCAGTTTTACTACGATTTCCTCTGCTTGCAAACCTTTGAATAACATTAGGCATTGTAGCTAAAATAAATTTGTTTTTTGTCTTATCGTGGCGTAGGTGTTTGCTACGATGTCCTTAAATTACTACGAATGGCGTAGCAGATCGTTGTAAAAAATACGTAAATAAAAAACACATAAATACTTAATCGCTCATCTTTAAATCTTTATCATTACCATACATATCTGTGTTGGTTATTTTGACCAAGTATAACCAAAAGTAGAGCTGTCGAGTAAAATAAATAATTTCTTTTGAAGGAAAATATTTGTGTATTCAATTATTTAAATACCTTCACGGCACATATGTTTCGTAGTATGCTTACCTAGAGTACACTATAATAAGATCTTAACAGACCTCGTCAACAGTAGTACAAAACAAGTTCTTTCTACTTGTCAATTGATCTGTCACGACCTACAAACTACAAGCTGTACAAAATTAAATGACTTTCCATACAAAGCTCATTATTACAATCAACGACATTAGATAGTGAAATGAAACGCATTCCTCAATGCCACCTCAACGCCATACAATAATATTTCTGTGAAACGAAATCCCATCAACTCGACGCCGACATTGAGAAAAAATGACAAGGATTAAATTACTACTTTTGATTTCATTTTAATGACAGGTCGACCTCGCGGGGCTTCACAGAGATTTATTTTGCAATAGTAATAAGAGCTTGGCAGTAATCTGTACAGCTGATGTTTTAATAACATCATGTTTTTGTTTTGTTGCAGAGCCGAGCCGTGAGTGCGCCCGCCACACCGGCTTCAACCACATTTTCGAGAGACCAGGTAAATATGAAACTTTAATATTTAAATTATGTGAGTTTTGCTCTTAAAGTTAATAAAAACATTTATCTTGACCATGTTTACATAAAATTCAACATTTTGTTTTGAATGGATAATCATGATTTATGATTTGCGACAAATTGAACTTTGTAACTTTATCTAATTGGTTATAAGTAATTAATAGATTCCTGGTCTTCTTGACACTAAGAAATTGATAGTAGTCACGTAACCGTGCTGTGGCTTAGAGGGAACTAATTGATTTGATCTCATCTCGCTATCAGTAATAATATTTAACAGTGGATGCAGTAACAACAACAAATGAGCATAATATTTTACGTAATGTAATCATAATATTCATATCATGTATTTTTTTGGCACGAGTCCAAACCACATGAACGCATACCGATGTTTTCTCAATAGCAGCTATAATACATTTTTATGAGATGTAACTTTTTGCAATCGGACTGTGTAATTTTATCATAGTAGGCATTTTGACAGCAGGATTCCCACAATTGTGTTAAGAAAATACATGCCTATTTAGAATTCGTACTGCAAATATTTACTGCGATGGCGATTTATGCAGGCATTTATTTCAAAAGGAAACTAAGCTTGATTTTCTGTAATTTGCAATTATCTTTAATCAACCGTAATAAGCATTTTAATAGGCCATCAATACAAATAAGTAAACGTCTTGTGGTCAAATAGCCTTAATTTACATCTCATAGCAGCGGGGCTTACGCATCGACTACTCTAATCGGATTAAGTGCATTGAAGGCAAAGCTCGCAGAGTACGCTAGTTCACGTCGCCCGCGCGGCTGCGCCTACGCACCGCTTGAGACACTTTCACGGAATTATGGCGCGCCTACGACCTTATGTTGGCTCTGACATAAACACTTAAAAGCAAGACAAATCAGGGCTTTTCTCTTCACCGTCACCTTTCTATTCTAGTTTACCGTAACAACA
The DNA here is from genome assembly GCA_963856015.1 of Helicoverpa assulta. NCBI lineage: Eukaryota > Metazoa > Arthropoda > Insecta > Lepidoptera > Noctuidae > Helicoverpa > Helicoverpa assulta. Next base: position 8,049,217 of record CAWLCW010000008.1, read on the forward strand.
GTATTACTTCACACACTTTTCTACAAGACTGGTTTCATTTCATAAAATTATGACGCGATTAGTGTTGTCGAATATGTTTCGAAGTTCCGTCGAATGTTTACGAGTCCTTCAGCGCGCACCCGGCGGCAGTTACAGTTACACGTGTTATAGCTATAAGAGGGCTCCTAAAAATAACTCATTGTGAACGTTGTGACTTTATTTCCTGCCTGTTGACCTTGGATTTCGTGGGACTGATAATGGGAATGTAAAGGATGTTACCTCCTACACTTGGAGTAAATGTTCTGCACAAACCGGTCGTTTCGAATGTTATGGGTGATACTTTTAGTATTAAAATTGCGTTGAAATCATGTATTAAGTATTTATATTATTCTCAAACATTAATTTACGTTTTTAATAAGAATTCATTTCAATTTAGGATATTTTGTGTAGTCAATATTTAAAACAATGTCCTAAATATTGTAAAACATAGTGGACAATCATATCGACTTCAAGTTTTCTCGCTCTTTATTCCTAGATAATGTGTATCTTATACCTATGCCACATGACTTCAGTAGCTCAATTACAGCGTCCTTGCCTGCTTCCCTGCAGGCTGAAACTAAAGGTCGGAAAAACACAATTTAGGTCAATTTACTCGTTTATCCAAGATCCAGTCTCTCTGGAAAAGTTTCCACTCATAATTTAAGGTCCACCACTAATATTACAGCTTCTATTATTAAAAATCTGCGATACGATTTTATTTGTTTACGTTTTGCTAATTCTAACCGTTGTGGGTTAAAATTAGCAAAACGTTAATGTCATCATCATTGTCGTATTTCTTCTGACTTACTCAACCACAATCCTTTTGTCACCCAGGGTGGATCCCGTTCAGCAAGCTACCCAACTGGACCTGGCAGTAGGCTAGACCTGTGCTATGTGGCGGAACGCATGCTGGCGCTGCACTTACCCGAGAGAGATGCACATGCAGAGGCCCAAGCCGCACATATGCTCACCAATAAGCATGGAGAACATTTCATGGTAAGTTTTTTATCATACTATTTTTTTTTTTTTGGGATAGAGTAGCAGTCTTTTTATTCCGTGCTTATACATCACCTAACTTTACGGATTTTTTCTTTAAAACAAAACATTTTTTATATCCTCTTTATTCATCCACTTCCACGTTCAGCAAATATCGTGCTATGTGTATAAGGTGGTTAGTAAACACTATCTCAATAAAAAAGAGGACCATATTTGTACAAGCGATGATTGCGAATGTTCGTGGCTTTTCAGATACGGTTGCGCAAATTTTAGATTCATTACCAGTTCTATATTGTAGCGTTGTGATTGCAAACATTGTTTAAAGTCAAATCGTTTGTAGATTCTTAACAAAATATTCTGGAAACTAAAGGTTTTTTTACTGACACAAATTGATCTGTCTTTCGAATATAGCATCGGATATGTAATTTGTTTTTATATTATGTTATATTTTAATTAGAGGAAGTGCTACCTACAGACACAGACTGGGCGCGTCGCCGTCTCATAAGAGCGGTAGCTTTGAAGATATATTTTATTTGAAATATTATTTAATAAGGCGGGCGTTTAGTTGGTTCCTATTAGTTTCATTAAAAATATAAAAGAGTGGTTTCAAAATCTATTGCGTAGAATGTTTAAAAAAAATCTTGCTACAGCTAAAAGCTCTATAAATGATCATAAACAAATTGCAAAAGAAACATATCAGTTTAATTTCATCATGTTATCTACTGGTTATAGTACCTAACTCTCGTACCGTATTCTACTCGTACAACATTAGAGCTACAAAGTCTAATGTAAATTTGACCTGCCCCCTTATATGGAATTGGTTTATCTCTAATGCTACAAATAAGAGGCAGCCCAGCCTTAAAAGCCGCTAGTGGATGTTAGTCGCGAGACCTTTAGGGCCTTTTCACATCAGGCTACTGAAAGCAACGACAACGAAACATCAACTGAATTTGGAAAACGTGCTTATGTCCTCACATGGTTGTATTAAACTTGCACTTCCTGATGAAACAATGCTTTGCCGTAACAGTAATCTTTTGCAGCTTCCACAATTTGAAAGCATCAAGATATTTTTTTAACTTACTTACTGAAGTTGAAACCTATAGTTAAAATGTAGAAAGTAGAAGTGCTTCCTAAGTTGCGTCGAAGTTGAAACTTATTCTTTCTAAGTTGCCCCATATGAGAATGGCCGAAGTTATCAAAAAGCATCGTTAAGTAGTATTAAGTTAATGGAACTTAGCTAAGTTACATAGTTTGTTACTCTCTCCTTCTGCGAATGTCCATATCGTTAATTCAGTCTCGATGTAACGCGATCTTTATGGGTTTACTTAAGTTTTACTTGGATATGTACTTAGATACTTATTTTAAGTTTTGTTACTTTGCAAATCTTTGGAATCGCTTTGAAATTGCGGACCGTATCTGTGTTAGGACTTGAGTGGAATTGGAAATAGTACTTGAGCATCGTAGAGGAGTCTTACCACTATGTATCGAAGTCATATAGAACTTTTATTTATATAAATCTTTTTGCCTTTTTCCAGGTGTTCGAGGTGAGCGGCGGTGACAGCGCAGGCGGGGTTGGAGCGGCGCGCAGTGTCTTCGGACGCGCTCGGTCGCTCGGCTGGGCCGGCGACTTGGCACCCCCTCTCGAACGTCTGTGTGCGGCCTGCAAGCACATCGAGAGCTGGCTCGCGGCGCATCCCAAGAACGTCGCTATATTACTCGCATGGTAAATATCTCACTCACTAATCTAGAGAAACTTTGGGAATTTTCCAGCTTCTGTAGACGGAATGTTAGAGCAATTTTTTTGGAGACAATGCTGCTAAAGCGTTCTATTATTTTACTACGCTAGATAAAGTATACTGTAACAGATATGCTATCAATTAATAGACTAATCCGCGTTCTAGGCAGTAAGTATATCGTGGTGGTCTATAAGGAAATTATGAGCCTGATAATACTTGTTTGCCATCGTTTTCCGGTTGAATAATCTGATATGAGTTGATAGCAAATACCCATGATAGTATTATTAATAGTATAGTAGGTAATAAAATAGAGCAATACTTAACTACCTACAACTATTGAAATGTTATCTATTCAGGAAAATGTGTATGAAAAATGCTCTAAGTACGAAAATAATTAGCTTTTTTTTCTTTTTGGGATTCTTCCATGTAGACAATGTCCAAACAGCATATTTATAATACGCTGCTAAAAGATAATTTTCTTCCTATTTTCAGGGGCAATCGTGAGCGGCTAGGCGTGTTAGTGGCGGCGTACATGCACTACTCTGCAATATGTGGGGCGCCAGAGCATGCACTCGACAGATACGCCATGCGGAGGTACCTGGACGACCGGGTGCCCGTGTTCCAGCTGCCCAGCAATAAACGGTACAGAGAACACAATAGAATACTAAAACTTAATAGCTAAGGGGGATGAAGCCAAAGCTGAAAATTAAAAGTTATATTTTTGGTCCATTATCTGGTCCATAAACATCATAGTACCAGATTTGATAATTGTATTCAGCTGATGTCAAAGACCCACAAGGAAAGAAGAAGCACTTTTGATGCTGTTTAGGACCATTTTTTTCCAAGAGCTTTCGAAGCATCCTTCTATGCATACCTTGTTTCAGATTAATATACATATTTTTATTGAATCATATTATTTTCTGTGAACAGCTACATCGACACGTTTGCTGGTCTGCTGGCTGGTCAGATCCGAGTGAACGCGGCACCGCTGCATCTGACGCACGTGAGCGTGGCGGGCTCGCTGGCGTCTCCCGCCACGCCTACCATCGCCTTCCTCAAGATATACGAGAACTTCGTCTGCGTTTATACTTCAGGCAAGTAAACAATCACTGTAAACTATTATGTAGCTTCTTATACTTCCATAGTCCTCTGTCTGTACCATACCATAGTCTTCTAAGGGTATTTAAATTATCTTGTCCACCATGACTACAAAATATCGCCAAAAACTAGTGTTTTGCTTTGAAAAATAAATTAACTTGTTAGCTTTTAGTTGGACTTTGGATTATTAGGGGACCATTTGGTTCGAAAGAAATAGCTGACTAGTGATGATTAAAATTGAGCAAACCTTTATCGTTGAATTGAACTTGCTTTCTACATTCCTACGACTCCTAACATTATTTTCTAATGTTGTACGCAGGACTTTATATGGTGAACGGCGGCGGCTGGACAGTGGGAGTAGGTCGGCTGGCGCTCCGCGGCGACGTGGTGGTGCGCGCGTACCGGCGCTCGGCGCAGGCGCAGGCGCGGCCGGCGCAGCGCCGCCTCGTGTTCGCGTGTCAGTTCCACACGTGCGCCGTGGCTGACCATACGCTCTCCTTCACTAAGCAGCAGCTCGATCATGCCGTGCACGGTAACCACATATTCTGGCTTCCTAATAAACCTTGAGCATATCCGAGCTGAATGATTTTAAACAAATCCCATTGATGAGAACTCAAGTACTGAGATGGAATGGCTACCACTGCACTGCCGATAGTTTCAAAGGAATGAAGACTTTCTTCATAGAATGGAGTTCAATAAACAATTTATATGATTTATCGTATTATATATTATACACACAATTTAATAAATAATGTATAATAGGATTCAATTCAATAAATTAAATAAACATTAAAACGTACCTTCGTATGTATTATAAATTGTTTATTGAACTTCAAAGAAATTCTTCAGAATTAAGAAAGTCTTATGTTTTCTGCCGCTTGTGCCAGAGCTCCGTGTTGTATCTTTACTGTATACCTTCCCGCTTAACTGTTACCGCTTACTTAAAAAAGCAAAAAAAAAATAATTTTAGGTGCATCGGCCTAGAAGTCGGTGTCTAATGGATGTTACTAAGTTAATTTTGCCACCGACTTGTAGGCCGATGCACCTAAAATTATTTTTTTTTTTGCTTTTTAGTGTTTTTGGAAGTCGGTTTAATTTTTTTGTAAAAAAGTTTTTTATTTACTGCTTTTCAGTGATACGAATAGTTGTCACTATCCATATAAGTGGAAAGTTCTCATCAATACAAAGAATATAAGCCCAAATACGAGGTATTTTACATATTCAGTTGTCGAGTCCCCTCGACCTTCTCTGGTCTCCATCATCAGGTCAGCTCCAAACCTTCACTGTTGCAAAGGTCTCGTCAATACAAATAATATAAGCTCAAACACGAGGTAGTTTACATATTCAGTTGTCGAGTTCCCTCGACCCTCTCTGGTCTCCATCATCAGGTCAGCTCGAAACCTTCACTGTTGCAAAGGTCTCGTCAATACAAATAATATAAGCCCAAACACGAGGTAGTTTAGATATTCAGTTGTCGAGTTCTCTCGACCCTCTCTGGTCTCCATCATCAGGTCAGCTCCAAACCTTCACTGTTGAATAGTACTTTCAGGCATACACTTGAGTGTCAAGTTTTTACACTATGTATGCCTACAACTTTCGAAGGTTGCCCTTGATTTCTCAGGGTTTCCATCATCAGATCCTGACCTGATGACTATGGGACCATCTGGCAGCTATTTCGCGTCGAACAAAAAAAGAATCACGCAAATCGGTCTATAAACCTCGGAGTAATCGATGTACATACATAGAAAAAAAAAAAAAAAAAAAAAAAAAAAAAAAACATACCGGCCGAATTGAGAACCTCCTCCTTTTTGGGAAGTCGGTTAAAAATAATGTCATCTGCCATCAATGCAATAATGACTACCCTGATGATTATGCCGCTTATCTGCTATACCTATGGCAACTGAATGATATCATTATAATGAAAACATAAGTAAGACAAAAGATATATTTCAATAATCTTGTCTACAACAATTGACTGCAATTACGCCAACGTGATTTTGTTATCAGGAAAATTGCTTTAACTATTCAGTGCGAGGTCAAAGTAATAAATATAACAGTGAGGATACATTAATTTAGTGTTGTTTTTTATGCCCATTTACTAAATTTGTTTGACTTAACTAAAACGAGCGTTTACATGACCGCAGATTTTGTTTTTTAGGTGCATTTTAGCTAAAATGAACCTTATTTGACCAGATCCATCATTCCCGAGTGACGGTGCTGTGGAGCTGGTGTTCCTCCGGGGTGAAGGTGGCGGGGGTGCAGCACCAGCGCCCACCCCCGCCGCCCCCCTCCGCGCTGCGCCCGACGCTCTCGCCCGCGCAGACTCGCTGGAGCATCTGCGACCGCTGTCCACACTCACCGATGACGATCCTGGTAAGTTATGCATGAGGAACAAATGTTTTCATTCATGACAGATGATAATGATGTTAATCCGGTTAGACTGGAAGCCGACCCCAACATAGCTGGGAAAAAAGCTCAGGAGATGATGAGATGTTAATGTTTGTATAGAAGCTTTTAACTCCTGCGGCTGCCCCGGTCGTGTTGGTCAATCAAATCGCTTTGTGGGTTTAAGAAATTTTGACAGTGATCTGGAAGCTGGTGGTTATACATAGAGACCTTAATGCGCAGAACTGCAGCTAATTTTTCTAACCGGTGCCCCTGTACCTATTTGCAAACGTTTGAGCTCTAACGTGGCCGCCGTGGTCGAATATTTTTCTGGAAGACATTATTATTTGCTTTAATACTGCTCTCCACATCCGCTCATTTGTTCTCAAAAAGTTGTCTAAGTAAATGCTAAGGTTAGTGAAGATCCTAAACTGTTTTCAAAATAGTGGTTTGAAACCGTCAGATCTATTTCAGCATGCATTGTGTTCAAAATGGCATGCATTTTTTTTGTAATGCAATTGTATAATAATGTTGTCTCAGTTAAAGTATTGCCTGTTTTGCCTTATGTGGTTATTATATCCCTGTTGTAAATTAAGGATCTCGTCGGAACATATCCATAAAAGTATTCAAGATACATATTTCCATAAAATGTGTTTTTAAACATAGTTCAGCTTCTACCAAAGACTATAGGTACCACCGTATAGAATGATGCTGGATGATTCATACATAATAAGTATTCTATTCTTCGGAGACTTTACAAGACTCCAACTTTTTCTTCGTATATGAACAAGCACATTTAATAACAACATTATAATTATTTTCACAAACTAAACAATTCATTAATTTATGTCATTTTAATGCCTCTTATCAAGAGAACAAAACGACTGGCGCGCCATCTATCGTTGGTTGATAGTACTCCCACGAAAGAACTCCGACAGGAACCAGAAAATGCTGAAAGTGCAATAAAAAGTCGCTGTCAAATGAAAACTTAGGACAAACTTATCTTTTGGTCTTATATGTAAGGAAATTTTTCAATTAAGTATAATGAATTAAAACTCGTTAAAAAAGTCGTGCCATTTGTATCGTAGCACACAGAGGTAGTGACGGGATATTAATAATTTCCTATAAACCTTTGTGCAATAAAGTGCTTGTTGGGGAATTTCAACTAATATGACAGTCCACGTAGCACCTCGTAGACCTTCGTAGCACGTAGGCGAAGTGTCTGCGTGTTTAATCAAATTCATGTTATTTTTACAATAACATTAGGTACTTACTGTTCCAACTTAAAAAAACTAAAACACATCAATCTTAAATCTGAACCCTGACCTGAATGTAAATCTAATCTGTTTTCTAACTATAGGTACGTTATATGTATCGATAAGTATAGCGATGCGCTCGAGCGAAGGGGCGTGGTTCCAAGGCAATTTCGCGGATGGGAAGCATAAATTAATAACATGAGTGCTAATCCAGTAAAAAGCTCTCAACCTTGACTGAGTGACTCGACCGGTCTGTGGGTCACAGTAAACGGGTAGTCTAAGCTTGTGGTGCATAGCATGTTCGTTAGCATTGCAGGGTTTAGTTCTATATTACCTCTATAATAGTACCTACATATTTATTGACATACGTATATAATTGTAGGTACCTGCCAAATAGTTATACTATCTAGAGGTATAATAATATAATAAAGAGGAAATATTTTTTTGTTTGTATATACCCTAAAGGCTCCGAAACTACTGAACAATTTGAAAAAATATTTCACAATTGGGTAGCTAAACTATTTCCGAGTAACATAGGGTATACTTAAGGCGATTCTCACACTGCCCCGCATGATGCAGCGTAGCGCGTGGATGCGTTTTCTTCCGTTGCTTGTAAATATCTCCGTTTGTATGGAAAACACGCACAGTCCAACACACTGAAAATGCATCCACGCGCGTTCATGCGGATCACGCGCATACACGCGGAGAAACATGCACCCCCGCGCGTAGGTGCGGGGCGAGACGCAAGGTATGGCACACCGAATCCCGCAGTGCCGCGCGTGATTTTTAATGGGCGTGACGTGTATATTTGAAAATGGATCTCGATGATAGCCGCCGTGCGTGAAACTACTAAACGCACCTACGCGCGTGAGTGCGCAAAAAACCCGCACGATGATGCAGATCTGGACTCCCGCAGGAACGCGCGTAGGTGCGTCGACACACAAAATGCAGCGTGATGCGGGGCAGTGTGAAGATCACCTTAATTATCCGGATAAAGGCAGTAGTTACCATAGGAAGCGGGGAAACAGCTATGAATAAATAAGTACATAAATGTAAAATATTTGTAAACAGTATTGCCACCCAGTGTCTTCCATGAAGTCGCCTCACATATATTATTACGAGAAATAACCGAAAATAGCTTTTATTTAACCATCGTCAACGACAACTTCACATACGTAAGGAAATCTACGAGATTCGCCTAACTGCGTTTTATTAGTTCAACATCCGCAAGTTATAATCTATTCTGGTGGGCATTAAAAGCTTGTCTAACGATTTGTATGAGGGGTTCCCGCATGTGGCCAATGCCAAGTCAGGCAGAACATCCGTCTGCCATTACTGACAACAATGTCACTCACTTGAACTAACTTGCGTAACAGCCCTTTTCACAGGGACTGGTCGAAGTGCGTCATTACGTACATCCTGTAGGATTTCAAATTATTTATTTGGTGTAAGTGTATTTTAATCGTAATGACAACAATGAAATTTTGCTGCGATTTCATTTAATGACAGTGAAAGAGAATGATTGGAGCAAAAATAAATATTATGTTTAAAGCCGGCTTCGTTACTAATTGAATTAAAACTAGGTTAGTTTTCGTAACTGAAAATCCCGTAACTGAACTTATATGTGTCACGTGTGTTGACAAAGCGACCTAACTACACCGGTTAGAGAGGTCGCGGCTGCGCTGCGGTGCAGGTGACGGGCTATTTTAGTGATGTGTCCGGCCGGCACGCAGCCCGCCCGCCCAGTCCGTCCGCGCCCGCCTTGCGAGTCGCCACGCACGCGCACATCCCTAGCGACTTGTAGCAATACAAACTTTAACATGACTTAAAAGTTTCGTAAACCTCACTCAACTGTGAAAATTACCTCCAAAATTATCAAGTCTTAATTCATATTTTATGTTTCCAAAAAAATAAAGAAGTTAAGCAATTAACAATTTCGTTCGGATATTTCGAGGCTGGCTAACAAAATCACAATCGAGGTGAGTGTGACATTAATTTTGCTGCTAGTCAAGCAGTTTTATGACTTCGAAATTAGTGAACGCATTTCCATTGGCCATTGAATTAGTGCTCCGATTCATATATGGAGGCAGTGATTGATTATGTGTGTCCAAAGCTTCACGAGGAGTGTGTCGGAATAAATTGAAAGTTCATACCGGCTTTCATGTTTAACAATGGTAGGGCTCGAGCAGAGATAACAATAGGCGGTGTTAGTGCTAACGACAAATGAGATTGGAGTCGGTTCGTCCGGCGCCTGCCCGCTAATTGAACGCCGAGGAGAATCGCTGATGTATGTCCTCTGATCTCGAACGACAGCCTGCCCTTAGGGCCACCATCCGACACACATCAATTTAATTCGATACGAGAATCGAGATCGCCGGCATCTACGGCTCTTTAAGAAATAAATAATCATGATCACAGTGTCAGATACCCGACCTGCGTGTCTTATCTTGATTTTGTTTCGCAATAAGCGTTGATGTTTTTTTAACGAATCGATTATAAAAAAGTTATCTCCTAGGAGTTGTAGTACTATGTTATGATTTGGACAAAAAGTTGCGCTACTGAGATTAAAAGACGCTCGCACGTAGTAAGGTCAGCAGAGAATCGTACTTGCAAGTTGTACGTATGTCAGTCGTGCCGAGCCATACTTAATGAAGTTTATATTCACACGCAAGGCTATGTTTACACTGACGTCATGCCAAACTGTGCAAAAGTATGTTCCATGTTACTATCCTGTCGGACGCATGTCGAATTAATCAATCTGCTATGTAGCTACCCAGCCAGTCTAACTAGAGAGTGGTGTTTAAAACACTCGTGTATTTATAACAAGAGATTTTGTTTGAGTTTTGCAAGGTTGATTCATTGAACATTTGTTTGTTTAAATTGTCCATCCATTAGCCGATTCTGTGTGCTGGTTGTTTGATCACTGTGCTACAGACTGTACAGACTTGACTACATAGTATCGTGTATCGATTGTATGGGAGTTTATCCGCGCTTGCTTACCCTGACATTACGCACACATGTCCTGTCGCGATAACTATCCTATCCGTATTATTTTATCGGCAGAGCTTTCAGTTTTGATGAACAGTTAATACAACCCGCTTACGTGTGGCGGACGTGTGTGTTTTGTGAACGATTGTGCTATAAACGAAGTTTTACAATTTATCGTGTTAATTACAAAAATAATAAATTAAGTGTGTGATACTTCTGTGTCCCCTCATAAAAGCTTGTTATCACGTATCAGCCAATCAACACCAAGGATGTAATGACTCGCAAATCCGTTCATTTGAAGATCAAAATAAGTGAATTAATATGCAAATTTTGCTCAAACTGAACCACATTCCTTGCTTAGAAAAAAAGGCAAAAGACTAAAACTGGTTAGAATTCGGCGCTAACGTCGGATAACGAACGTAGATAGCCAAACGGTCAGTGTCGAATAATAATGCGGTAGAGCTTGGCTTAGAGTTTCGCAGAAACACAAGGTGGTGCCTGATGACATCACTGCGGCTGCGCGCTCACCAGCACACGCTCACCTTCATAGGTAACGAACGTTATCGCAACAATGTCAAAACATACCTCCACTGAGCAAACACTATATTTCTTCCTGACTGTACACTTCTGATATACGACCTGTGAGTGAGATGCGGCATCATTACATCTAAATCGAAGCATTCAAAGCTTCACCGTCACGCTCATTTTCAAATGCTAACGAACTGAAATCTTGTTGGGTGAGAGTTACTGTGATGTTTTAGTGACTAGTACCTAGATGTAAGTTTGTAGCTGTCGTAACCACTAAGTTTCTCATTCACACTGGTAAATGACTTCACCACAATATACATTTTGGCCGTCATTTAAGAAAACTGTCTTTCTTGATAAAGTCAATCAGAATGGTTATTTTATTGCGTGTGAACAAAGTTGTAGTCAAAATCTGTAACGCAATCAAAAGTAAGATTAAATCTGTATTTTTATTTTTACTACACAGGGATTGCAATCAGTACCACATGTCTCTATAATTAATGAAAACTGATTTCTTTATCTCCACGTGTCTGACTGAGATATATCGTGGGACGCGGTCGGGCCGGCGCGGGCGCAGGCGACTCGAGCACGCTAGGGCGCACATCCTCTTCCTGCGCTGCACATTTCGTAACACTAGCCCTCGCTCCCCGCCCGACGCGTTATTTTCGTTGACAACACAGAAATAACCACATCTTCCTTAACAGCGACTGACGGCGACGGTCACCAGACGCTGACGTTGATATCTTTACACTAATTGCGTTATTGACAACCGCACATTTAGTTCAGTTTCGAAATCGAACATCGCGAACGTGAGCCGCGGCGCCAGCGCTCGATCTCGCAGTCTGCCATCGGAAAAATCACAAATGTGATACAAAACGTTGGCTACGCGAACGCGACACGCTCGTTATGTAAATTGGCCGAGTAATAGTGTCATTCCTCCTTATTTGCATTTAGTATTACACGCTTTGACACTTTAACGTCTTTAACCATCTCGTAAATGGTTGTTGGTCAAAATATTGTGTGGGCTGCTTCGATTTTATTTATAATCAAGTTTGACGTAGCGGCGTAGCAGACGACACTGCAACGACTGGTCAGTTTCTTGACAATTCTATTCTTTTCATTATTATACCTCTACATACCAAAATATTTATTTATACCTAGCTGTACACGCATTTCGATCCGTAATATAGGGAATCAGGTCTACTCCCAAATAAATTAAACAGGTGTTGTTGTATAGAGTCATTTTTCTGATTTGGCAGTATCACCTTGAACTGAGTACCTACCAAGCCTATTTTAGAACATTTCAAGACGTTTTTGTATCGCGGGGTTATCACGAAGGGTCATTACCAACCATTTTTTGCAATCTCTGTACAAATTATGACTCGTCGTATAAAAATACTGTTATCAAGTTAGTTATATCGATAAGTTACATCTATTTGCGGACTATATAGTTTACATAATGTATTATACTAACAAAGACAGCTTTAGCATTTATAGTCAGGTACATAAATAAGCAGCGACGTCATTACCTTATTACTTCTAATGTATACCGTTCAGTTGCAGCCCAGGCAACATGTGTTTTTATATCATTTCCGTATAAGAGTGTGCACTTATCTATAAGTAGGACGTCGTACCGGCACTTCATCAAACAACACGTAACGGTGGCATCCCACTGCTGGAGTAACGGGAAGCAAACTTAGTCCTTTTTAGGACTTGCTGGCTCTGTCGGGGCGACATTAATTGCACCCGCTACTGTACCAGATGGCACTCTGCTAATTAAACACTCGCTAGTTCTCTCTATTGGTATATTACCTGTGAATATGATAATAATACCTGTCGCTTAAGTTACCTAAGTATCTACATGTTAATTAATTCTGTCCTCGTACAAAGTGCAGTAGAAAATTATACACGTGCTAGCTAGATAGATTCCACGACTACATCGTTGCGAGGAGGCCCCGCCGGTTTATTGGAGCGAATCGAATCCAATTTAAAAGCTATTCGTAATTAAACCGTCGCTAAATACATTGCCCCGCGGCGGATCTAATCAAAACGTAGTGATGTGAGAAACTTTCAATGTTAGTAGCCAATCCTCTTATGTGTTCCAATTCGACGCAGGTGATAACAACGGCAGCGCAGAAGGGTCGGGCTCGGGTGGTGAGACTGGCGACGGGACCGAGGCGGCGCACACGTTTGGACCCCTCGACGGGTCCATCTACGCCACGGTGGTGCGCGCCGGTGGCGGCGGGCCGTCCTCACCGCTCAGCGCCTCCATGGACTCGGGCATCTCATCGGCAGGGCGGCGCGCGGCCCCCAGCCCGCCCGACGAGCTCGACGCGCTCCTGGGCGACATGCTGCGCACAGTGAGCGCGCTGCCAGACCCGCCGCCGGCGCCGCACACGCCGCAGTCGCACGCCGACCGACCGCCAGACATACCGTACCACGCGCGCGCAGACTCCGCGCCCTTCACCTACGGAGCGCCCGGCCTGCGACCAGGCATGCTGCGCGCGCCCAACCGCCTCGCCAGCCCAGAGCTGGTGCGCCGAGCGTTGGGGGGTGACCGCAATTACCGCCCCATAGAGGACGACGATGATGAACGCACAGTTACCCCAGATCCCTCTTCCCCACGCACGCCACTGTCACCGCGCACCCTCAGGAAGCTCACACATGAAGACGTCACCACCACCACTACTGCAGCACCGCCACCGGCCTCTCCCATACGAAATGGCAGGTAAGTCGTTTTAAATACAAAATTGAAGAAATCTAAATATTTACGTATGTAAGTATGTATCTATTTAAACATATCGTAATTAAGCACTTCTGTATAAATAGCTGCCTTTCAAAACCAGTTCTCCCTTCGCTTTTGCAGTAGGCATATCGGGAGAAAATCCTGGCTTTTAAAGAATATACGTACATTTAAAATAAACATTTCTTTGTTGACTTAAAAAGTCAAAAAAGTTGTGGGTTGACAGTCAAACATCTGTATGTTTTGTTATATTTTTATTTATACTGGGGTCAAAGGCAAAACATTTAATTTATATTAGTGTAATTAAAGGAAGGGATCTGGTGGCAGATGTAAACATGTGTTCCTGTAGGCGTGGAGGTCGCTCCGCCTACACCACCGGGGACATTGTTTACATTCACAACGTCACCGATCGAATTAATTATAACAAAACTGAGTTTTTTGCGGTTCCCTACATTCATATCGATAAACTTCAGAAGACATATAACATCCGTGGGAATAACACACGACTTGATAGCGTAATCTGTAACAAATTGTTTGTAAAACTGTAACAGAGCGGCATCGCCGTTGTCCTCTTAATTTATTTAGCCGCGTTCCACTCGACCCACTTCACTGTCAATGAAGAAGAGCTATAAAATATAACATTACCAATCACGACCGCTACAAGTTACGCTAATAAATTATTTATGGTGCACTGATTAATTTAGCAAACTAGGGTATCTGCATCAGAGACATCTCATTGGTTTATTTGTGGTTTTGAAGAAAGACATCTTTGCAGACCAATTTTCTCTACAACCTTTAGCTATTTTATATTAGCATTAGAGTTATTAATCATTAACTATTTAATGTGCATATTCACCTATTTTGAATGACCCCCACTTATTGACTCATCTAGATAGGAACGAAACAAAGACAACAAATGCATAGAATCTTCAATGCTTTGTCATGTCACCTATCTACAGAACATTCATTCAATATTAGCTAATCTACAATATGTACTCGTGCAGGTGTGCCATACCCGCCAATTTACAAGCTTGTAAATTGTTTTATAAATATTTTATCTTTCAATTAACTCACGACAGAAAACATTGACATTGATGAGATTACACACGATCATTCAAGATCTTTGTCTCATCTCAGTGAAGTATTTCCTGATAGAGACTGGTTTAATTATAAACAAAGTAAACGAAGCTCTTAAATTGATATGTCCCAATTTAAGAGCTTCGATCAAAAAACACTGTAAAAACAGTTCGATTGAACAAATGCTAAGCATTAAATTATGGATTATAGCGTAGGAGCCGCCAGCGCAAGTGGGCGTGCTGTAAATATACAATGATTACAACAAAAACTGGCTTAAAGTGTTCCAATATTGTTTGTGTGCAGTGCTACATTTTTAATAGACAACACTGAATAAAATTTGTACAAGAAAGACAAAATTTAAAAGATTTCAAAAAATATCCACAGTTCAAAACAGATATTAAATAATTGATTGCAACATGAAATCTTCATAAAATGATCTAATAAATAACAATATTCGAGCCATGACACGCGTTAACAATAAATAATGATGCGGCGTGACAACAGAAACAAGGAGTAAATTATGGTTATTATCATAAACACTGCGTGTGCGGTACTATGGCATAATGCCCTTCTTTGTTCCTACTAATATCCGTACCTAACTATGTTTAGTATCTCAGTCCTCCAGTCTTTGCCTGCGGAGATGCAGTTTGTATTGAACCAACATAAACATTCTTTAAATACTTTTCAGAATTTTGATATTATCGTCCAACGGATTCTAAGAATGTTTTGTTTATTATGATGCTGTAGCTTATCTTTGTAGCTTAGCTATTGAGAAGGTTAAACTGGCAATGAGTCTAGATTTTTCTTTTTATTATCAAGAAGTAGTTCACGATGTATGAATTGAATATAATACCTGTTTCTGGCAAACAATGGCACACGTCGCAGGCTGACATCAAAATGATCGACATGTTGATAAATAACACGATATCAATATCTGTGTTGTCAATCATATCGTCATAATGCATTATAATCACAGCACTTAATGTGAATGCTTTTGTTATGGTGACTAATACTCACTCGCTCAGATAGGTATTGTTCGGGTTTAGTTACATTTTATGAAGGGTCAGTTGTGCGGATAAAGAATCAGGGTGAATGTCATTCTCATAAGTCAGATTGAGTCGTAAGAAATGATCGTATTATTGTTGCTGCTGTATCTATATTTTGCACAAAAGGGTATGCAGAAGATGAACATAGTTAAACAAGCTTAGATAGATGACTCGATTAGGTACGGTAGAGACCCCAAACAAAGTAAACAACTTAATCTAATTTATATTTCAATTAGCTTCTAATGGTATTTAACAGTGAGTCTAGAGCCATTTGCAATAGCATTAAGAACCGGAAGCGTTCGTCACATTAATTGAGTCGGCGATAGGCGTGGGCTGAAACCGAACCAAGTATCAATCCGGTCGTTCTGCAACATTGCCCGCCGCACATAACGTGCTCAGCTGAGGCTCGGCTACCTACTGCGAATTATTTATGTGGCGCCCGCTCAATGAATGGCTTCTTAAGTTTCCAGTCAAATTACTGACACGGCATAACCATTCCTGGAATCACCTCGAGCCAACAAACTAATATTTATAGCTTCTAAACTGCATTCAAAATCCTTTCTAATCTGACCATATATGGTATTGGATTACGATTTTTTTCTGATAACATCTCGTCAACTTATTTGTACCTAATTGCTCACTTCAGCTTAATGTCGTGAATAGTAATGATCAACAAATGTAATCGAGTAGTTAAACACGTCGCCATACATAGAGGCACGTCGGAAAGTGATGTCGACTGTCGACTTGCAATTCTCGATTTGATTTGGAGCGATGGTGTGTGATTGCGTCGCGCCATGACCCAAACAAGTTACTATTTCGAGATAAACGTGGCCATAAACGGGCGGGTGTCGAGCGAGCCACGACACTGCGACGCCTCACCGCCGCAGCGCCGCACCGCCTCACGCACTCCCCGATATTCTATTTACTTTCTAATAGAGACCGCTTTGTTACGACCCTTTACTTCCCTGTTCAATGAAACAGTTAAGTTTCTGTTAAAACATGTGGTTTAACTGTACATCCTCCTCGTTTGTTCTCAATCCGGTGTCATTAGCTTTAATGAATAGATAAATAAAAACAAGCAGCATTGAACACATTCCATCTGAACGGAAGACTATTAATATTCAAATAAAATTCATTGAGTAGTATATGAAGTATCCATGCCTACAACAGACACCCACTATTTAGAGATTCTTAGCACGCGGATACAAGGTTTCCCATTGCCATAACAAGATCACTCGGACCTTCAAGTCCTACACGCAAATAAAAAAAACGTACATATTAAGATAACAACCGGCCCAAAGCCTTGACAAAATGGTTAATTTCGTCCAAAACTTAATACATTTTAAATCAGTCAAGGTTATGTTAAGCTCATAAACTTTAAGAACTTACTTAATCTACATTAACTTATCTACGTTTTACAAACAACGGATTTCAATTAATTTCAGATTAAAATCCACCACATCCCAAATCACTAATAGATCCCCATTTGCTATTTATATCTTACTGATTATACAATAACCATAACTAACCTAGAACAAATTTTGTTAGCAGATGGTTAAACGGCGAAGTAGAATGGGCTGAGCGGCCCGCCAGTGCAGCAGCAACTGTACGGAAAACTCCACCAGAGAATGGAACATGGCGATCAGCGAGTACTCTGGGCTGGCACGAAAGTTCTCGAGCTCGGGAGCCGCGTCGCTCAGAGACCGGGGTCGAAGGCAGTGCAGGCCTGACATGGCTCCAGCGACAACAGCAGAAGTTACGTGAGAGGAAAGAGGCAAGGGAAAGAGTCGCTCGACTACCGCTCGAGTGGGATACTGCTTCCTCCCGACAAGTGCGCCGCTCTGCTAGCCACCGGTAAGACAGATAATCTGTTTAGATACATCAATTTAAATGTGATGCAAGCTCTAGCAAATGACTAAACAGTTTTCACTTCCCTTTTAACATTAATGACAATTGCAGAGTGGATGGCTACACGAGTGACACGACGGCATTCGCTGACGATGACGAAGACTTCAGCGTCCCTCTTCACGTGAACACGCGCACTCCTCTCAGAAATGATCACGTCAGCCCTCAAGCTCCAGACAGGTATTAAATTCATTCCCAAGTATTTGCTGTTCTCTGTTGTGAAACTAACTTGTGTTGTTGTTGTTTTATGAACAGAATATAATCGTCGTAATTTTTTGGACTGTGAAAACAATATTTTCAATGTGAAATCTAAAAATACCTGTGTCGAGGGGTATCAGCATGCAAATAGGTGTTGCTTGATTGCATAACTCCGAAAATTGCCTTTTAGCTTTTTGTAATATTTTCTTTTTGAAGAATGGTTATTGTTATGTCCACAGAACCTCATCTAGAAAGTTTATGTACGAAAAGATGACGCTGCGCGAGTGGAGTGCGACCAGTACACCAAACAGCACTCCCGCGCCTGGATTACTGTCGCTAGCAGAGCCCCCTAACACTGATACTGTCGTGAGTAATTATATAAAGCTTATACAATTGAGCCGAAGAAATATTATTTTTTAACAAAAGACAAGACTTTGAAAAGGGTGGAGTATTAAATATCAATTTTATATCCAGGATCGCGCCGAAAGCTGGTCTCGCGCTGAATCCCGTACGGAATCCCGTGCAGGCACTCCAGCATTCCCAACACACCCGCGAACTCCGTACCCTCCAACGCCGACGCCGTCGCTCTCCGCCCGCCCGCCGCGATCGCCCTCCGTTACCAGGTACAATACGTTTGACCTGGAGGACATAAGGTACAAAACAGTTGCTGATGCAATCATGGTCATCGCAAATCGGAAGCTTAGGTATTAAAGGTTGCCGCCTAATCCTTTGACCGCGAATGCATTTACACGCATCACCCTATACACATATCAATAACACAGTTTAGTAATAGCCCTTTGAAATGTGACTTATTAGTGTTTTCAAGTATAATGTCTGCCTAAATAATAACTAACTCGCACCGATACTCACAGTTCCACACACCTAATCAATCACTATATTGCAATTTCACTTAGTAAACATTTTATACCTCTAAATACAGAAAAGAACGAGAAGTAAGCCCCGAGTCGGAGTACCGCATATACAACGGCAGCAGTGGGTCCCGTCGGTCCAGCGTTAGTGGGACTGCTGAGCCACAGCACGTGGCTCCGGACAGAGTGCGATTCGCGAGAGATACCAGCCACTATTGGTACAAGCCCAACATTTCCAGAGACGATGGTAAGTACCAAAAAGTGGACGAGCTACATAGTAAAAAATAGTATCGTAAAATAGTGCAACTTTAAATATATGAGCAAATCTTTAAAAAAATAGGTTCTAAAGTCCTGATAGTCTATGACCTTGTTTATTCACCAATAATATTTATAGTAAGAGTATTTGTTTAACCTTGTCAACAGCGGTATCAGCGCTATTACAACTAGAGGAAGGCGCGTTCATCGTCCGCGACTCGAACTCGTTCCCTGGTGCATTCGGGCTGGCAGTTCGTGCTGGTGGGGCGGGTGGTGTGAGACACTTCCTCATTGAGCCTACCGCACGTGGAGTGCGCCTGCGCGGCTGTCCGGACGAGCCAGTCTTCAGCTCACTCTCTGCACTCGTCTACCAGCATACTGTCACACCTTTGGCGTTGCCCGTGCCACTAAGATTGCCTGACAGGTGAGACTAACACGCAACATTTCTCTGCACTATTCATACTGAACTGACGCTGAATTATCTACTCATATGTATATAAAAGTCGTGGTGGCCTAGTGGGTAAAGGACCAACCTCTCAAGTATGAGGGCGCGGGTTCGATCCCGGGTCAGGCAAGTACCAATGCAACTTTTCTAAGTTTGTATGTACTTTCTAAGTATATCTTAGACACCATTGGCTATGTTTCAGATGGCACGTTAAACTGTAGGTCCCGGCTGTCAAGCACTGGTACTTAGCTGGATCCGGTTAGACTGCAAGCCGACCCCAACATGATTGGGAAAAGGCTCGGAGGATGATGTATATAAAAGCTTCAAATTACCTATATCATACGTCTGTTAAATCCACAGAGATCCATGGACAGGCGGTAGCGCGAACGCAGCAGCGCGAGCATTGCTTGCGACGGGTGCAGCGTGTCACGTCTTGTTACTCGGCTCTGAAAACACCGAGGCGCTGACTGGTCCAGCTGCTGTCAAGAGGGCTGTCACCCATATACTGTCTAAAAAGGTCAGTGTTTGAACATCGTATAGTTGAACTGCTGCACCAGTTTGGCTGACTCCTTTTGGATTTTTTCTGCCCTCTCTGATGTTCTAGCTTTCTCTTCTAAGCTATGTTGAATCTATTTATAAACTTGTGTTCTTTCCAGGGCCCAGCACATGTGGTGCACTTCAAAGTGTTTGGCGGCGGCATCACGCTGACTGACGCGGCACGCAAGCTGTTCTTCCGTCGTCACTACCCCGCCACCGGCGTGTCGTATGCGGGACTCGATCCCGACGAGCGGAGATATACACACACCGATAATAATACGCAGCTTGAAAAGTGAGTATAATTGTCATCACTTTCATAATTGTTATCAAAAACCTAAGGTTCGTAACTAATAATGCTGATAAACCATTGAAACCACGAGGGCTTTAGCTCCAAATCCTATACATTCTCTTGTGTTACGGTGAAGACTTCTTAGTTTTTATATGCTCTTCAAAGAAACTCTCGCATAAAATACGTGTGATTACACGATTACACACTTACTTTGAAATTATTTTGTCAACATATATTGCTAATTCTTTCACAGACGAATATTCGCATTCGTGGCTCGTGCGTCTTCGGGTGCCGACAACCAGTGCCACGTGTTCGCAGAGCTGGAGCCCGAGCAACCCGCTACTGCCATCGTTAACTTTGTTAACAAGGTAAATGACATACTTTCGAAGCTTATATGCTTTTACTGTTGCCATGTAAAAAAAATAATTTAATTTATTCCTTGTTTTGTTGTTTCAGGCTCTATTGGGAAGCTCACAGAAAAAGGACATCATCTAAATGAAATGACGAAATAATAACCATTGGCGTTACTGAAATACTCATAAAATGATGTGTATAACACAAAAGTTAGAATGAAGTTATGAGATGGAGTCGTCATTTGTTAAAGATACGTGTTTTATTTATGTCTGTCACATTCTATACTACTGTAAAATTCGATAGGGAACTTGGTTAACAGTTTTATTTCCGAAGTTTATTCTCCACAATACGCTTCATCTCACCAAGTACAATTAACCATAAAATGTGTGTTAGCGAGAACTACATACATAATATAAATATAAATTATAACTTAGCTTAGGGAAGGAACTAACTAGTCTCATATTATTTAATATAGAGTAGTGATATTACGTGTGCCTAATGAATATTAGATTATTGAAACTAAATCCAGTGCATGCTATGATGATGTCCCACCACAAGTGATTAACAACTTCAATTAACAAGGACAAGTTATCAGCAATGTTACAACTACGAACGATTGCATTGTAACCAGTACAACGAAATGAAATCATAATATTATAGTACAAGGCTTGTATGAATTCAGATAATATTTCACCAGCGGGCTACTGCCATGCATAGAAACAAAAATCGAATGCAGCTTTAATACATCTAAATGAGTTTTATCATTCATGCATTAAAAATAGCTTTTATTAATTGTAAGAAAAATCATTGCCTTAATGTTTAATGCTGAGATATTAAAATTGTTGGCTTTTTGGTTAGAATTTAAACCATTTCCATTGAATAGATGTAATGACATCTGAATAAGCTAAAGCTGAAGAAATGCCTTTACTTTGAACTTGAAGTAGGTACCTACTAAAGATTAGATATATTAGGTACTAAAATGTTCGTCATTGTTCGCAGTTCATGACGCTTCAACATTGTAACACATTTTATTATAATAATAACTGTTGTAAAATGTATTTATTGGGTAATAATATACTCATGGAAGTAATCTCATGTGTTTTATTTCTACTTAGTTATAACTTAGCTATAATATTTAAATAAGATATAATATACATAGTTTCCAAGTAAATAATAATACAGTAGGTATAGGTAGGTATAACAAATCCCAGACTTATGTTTTCTATTGAAGAACATTGTGAAATATTTAACCAGCCCTCAATATTTCACTTACATTTTTTTGCAGAAGAACGAAAACATTTTATTGAATGAACCAACATAGGTTTATGAATAAAGAAAATTTATACTCTATCTACATCCACAAAAATACATTAAAATTATATTTTATTAGGAAACGGATTCCGCTTACAAAGACCTAGGAATTAAGTACACGATTTGTCTGGCTTTCGTTCTCTGTGCTGGACCGTGGGTTGTCTTTTGCGAGAGGCGCGTTTGCGTCAGTCATCAGATCGGCCGAATCGGAGGTGGCCGTAGTCGTCAAATGCATCATCAGCGCGGGCAGCCCTGCGGATCAAGTTGTAGTCTCTGTACAGAGGCCGGTGCCTGAACTCCTCGTCTTCTTCAGGGAGGGCGAAGCCGCGGAGGTTGGCACTCTCGCAGCAACGCACCAACACCGCCAAAGCTACGGTTATCGCCATCGCAACAATCGTTACTAGCCGCATTTTGTAAGATGACAGGATCTGGAAATAAGTTATTCAAATATTGGTCTGAAATTGCTATTTCTCAATACTGAAATAGTGGCAGATAGATATTTCCGTAATAGTGGCGGATTTTGTAAGCCATAAATCTACAAAGTATATTTTGTAACATCAAAGAAGAATGAGGCATTGAAATGATACAGAAGTGTAATCGGAGGAAGGAATA
The DNA here is from genome assembly GCA_963856015.1 of Helicoverpa assulta. Lineage (NCBI taxonomy): Eukaryota > Metazoa > Arthropoda > Insecta > Lepidoptera > Noctuidae > Helicoverpa > Helicoverpa assulta. The sequence goes on from CAWLCW010000008.1 coordinate 8,071,860, forward strand.
ATGGAGTAACAACGAAATATACTTGAAATTTAAAAATAACTGCCACGAATGTATTGAGTGTACCCACACTAGGCAGCTATTTACTTAAAAACCCGTGTGCTGAAAATGTTTAGTATCTAGGAAAATAAAATTGAAATTACAAAAAATCTATTGAATTCTAAGAAATTATATACTTTAAGGACAAATTATTTTAAGGAATTTAATTTTTTTTAGGACCATTCTTGCAATGAAATATGAAGTAAACCATCCTAATAAAATAAAGCATGAGAATGCACTATGAACGTTATCTAGGGTTACTTACCAGTCACAGCTCGCTAAACAGGAATGAATGAGAAAAACAGTAACCACAGTTTATATACGAAGTGCTCCCGTTGGAAAACATCATTCCCCCTTCTTTAATATTCCCCTCAGAGCCTGTCTACGCTTATAAATTCAAAGGATAGTAATTGACAGATTTCAATTATTCTAAATAACCGTACAAATTGATCTTATTACTGCGTTATTACTGCCAAGGAAACATTTTCATAATTTTCTTTAGTCTCTGCTACAACAAAAACAAAAAGGTTTTTTTTTTCATGAAAACTTAACCTTGTGTACCAAAAAAAAAAGGAACGAGAATATTCAACCTCATTAAAAAAATCTTTTTTTTTGCTGACGCGTTCTATATGTCTCGGTTCTTTATTTAAAATGTTATGTTCTTTTCTGCGCTGCCATTATTATTATTGTCTATGTTTATGTCTTCACTTATGAAATTCTAAATTAATTAATTATTCAGTAATTAAACAAAAGTATAAAAGAAAATTAGTAGTATGTATAAGGTAACATTACAATAATTAGTATTAGGGTTTTGGTTCTCATTATAAACGTTTTGGTTGGATCTGTGGATAAGCATAGGTATGTTGTTCATATGAATAAAGAAAAAATATATATTTATTACGAATTCGTCAAAGGATACTTTTTTGATTCGTCTTTAATAATACTACGTACTTATACTTAATTGGTGTCTTTTATAACTGTCTAGGCAAAGGCAATGAATTAATAGGAAAAAAGAGGTCAATTACTAAAAAAAAAGTTAGCATCCTGACATAAATTCCCGCGCTTTTTTGTTAGATATTATCATCAATCACGATGGGCATCCCAACAGAATTTGAAACCTTGGAGCAACAGTTTTTGGAGCTAATTAGCGAATTTCGGACTCTTACTGTACGTTGACTGTTTATCACATCTAAGTTACCTATACCACCCAGATAAACGCTTAGTAGGTGCATTCATTATTTAAATACGTTGTTGAAAAGTTTGATAGGTAAACCGAATATCGAGCAAATTATCACCTTCATATAAGTTTTGGATTCAAGTATTTAAGCATCACAGTAGAAGTAATTAGATAGGAAGTACCTAAAGTAATAATTAAATCGTAGATATCTGAGAGTCGGCTGCGTGGGTCGCTTCGTACCGAGGCGACTCGTGCCGAGGCTGCGGAGGCGGCGAGGGCGGCAGCCGAGCGAGCTGCGGCGGAGGCCCGCAACGGAGCCGCCGCCGCCACTGCCGCCGTCACCAAGGCAACCACTGCCCTTGCCAACACCCAGGAACATCTCACAGGACTTAAGATACACCTGGATCTTACGGTAGGTACCTACTTATGAATCTACAATGATGCTTTGATTGAAGTATGAAAAAGTTACAACAAAAATGGTATAGTTCTAGACTAGAATCTAGTGAATGATATGCTAATGGTTTCATTTTTTCTTGTGAAAGACAAGGCTAGATAAATGAATGCGTATTCTTTGTGCTAATCTTATTTCGGGATGTAGCTATAAACTTTAGTTTTCAGTTAGTAATGAACATGTAAAACAGTGTGCTACTGTAAAGTTTATTACCTAAGTTGACTTAGCAGTTACCTTCATTCATGCAAGCAACAAAAAGGCACAAGCATAACTTATGCTCTTTAAACATCATACCTACAATATACACATGACGCAATGTCCATGTACGAAGCAATATGTGTTACGTCATAACTGTTTGTTGATGAACGTAAGTCGCAAACTCGCAACCTACGCAATACCTATGTCCATTAGGAGAGGCAGCGAAAGCTCTTAGAAGATCGCTGTGGCGAAATGTCAGCGCAGATTAGTGCCTTAGAGAGACAAGTACAGCAACTGAAGCCCGTGCAGTCAGCCCACTTGACACTACAACGACAATATACAGATTTGCAGGAGCGTATCTGTCAAGCAACTGAAGAAGCTCGCAGGTAAGATATATTTTGGTAACCATGCTGATGAGATGGCTTGCTCTTTAATATTGGTTAGATAGGTAAAATGTCTTTAAACATCAACAGAGAATCTACCCGTCTTGAGAGCGAACTTAGAAGAGTAGAAAAATGCGCAGCTGCTGGCTCTGAAATTCGGGAGAGAGCGCGACTTGCCGCTGCAGCCCATGCGCGTGAGAGACGACTTGCAGCCGCAGAACTGCAACATACTAGCAAGGAACTGCTCGCTGCTAATGGCAAGTAGCTGCCATTCCAACTAAAGCACAAGCTTTACTAAGCAGGTTAGTGTTTAATATAGTCTAATCTTTCTTGCAGCGGAAATAACAAAACTCAAAGCCACCGTTTCCGAATTGCAACTTCATGTATCAGAACTAAGTAACAAAGGTTCCTGTAATCTCACTGTTGATCCTGATATTGAGGCTCTTGCTGAAACAAGAGCAGCCTTAGAAGCTGAGCGAGCTGGTGCATCGAAACTAGAAAAAGCGTTGGCAGCAGCTTTAGCAGATAACGCGAGTTTAGCTGCTCGCTTGCACGTTGTAGATAATACTGACGGATTTGAAAAAACTTCAACCCCGCTTGAATCTGCTTCTACTAACATTTGTCCTATTGATTCTTTTCTAGCTGACTAAAAACTTTTCTTCTATGCAATCGAATTGTCTTATTAAATGATTATTGTTTTAAAAATAATATTGCAAAGATTTTATGTAACACATTCGTCAAGCTCAGTTGAGCTGCCTAGTAGGTTACGTAATAGAATATGTCATCATTGCTCGGATACGCAAGGGTGATCAATTTATTAGTCAGACAGATACACACAAAAACTTGGAAGTAACTTAAAAAAATATGTATTATGTTACTGTATAATTTATATTTATAGTATCGCTACCCAGACTTCACTAGAAAACAATGATGTGGGAGAAGCCACCGAAGCGCAATTTATATTAGGAACAGGTTTTATAGTCTCGCTTCGCATGTCCAAAACTTAGAGGTCATATCGTCCTTTCCAAGAATGTTACGTTTTCTGTCTGACCTGTAGTAGGTACCTAAATACTTGTGTGATAGTAAGTAGGTATTGCTTATGTAACGGCACATTATTGGAAACCAAATAAATAATAATATCTATGTCTAGTATTAAATCTTCAAGTTGTATCCACAAGTTTAATAAAGCCCCTATTCTAATCATAAAAAAACGTTTAATCTTTTACCTCCTTAAATTCCGCGAAAATTCTCATTTCAACGGGAAAACTGAAACTGTTTAGCGGAAAAAACATTACAAAGCCTTTTTTATTTTTGATGAGCTGTTTTTATTCAGCACACGTCTAGATGGGTACACCTGCATAAAATCTTAAATCAAAATTCTTGCAAAAATAGTGCAAGTTGAATGTCCGTATAGCTTGGCCGCATACGCATTTCGCGACTCGTGGTATTATGAATAGCCTTTATGAAACAATAAAAGCATTAAATATGCTTGAATAGTATTTCTAACTCTGTCTGTCTAAGCGATTATTATGGAGTGTTGCACTAAAACTGGTTCCTAGGAATGCACTGCACTCAACTCGCATCGAGCCTCTAACATATCATCGGCCATCTGAGATGTACGCGTCCAGTACGTGATAAACAACCAGTTGTTATTTAAAAAAACTTACAAAACGCAAATAGACGTAGCAGTTGAAGCAATATACCCTTTCTTAAAAAAAACGTAGTGTTGGCTAACTTGAGCTACTAATTGTATGCAGGTACCTAACATAGGTTAGCCTAATTTCGGTTAGGACTATTGCGAATTTCGAACATTGTTAATAAAAAAGACCCTTGCAATAACTGGTACGACGCACTGCTAAGACTAGACTCTAACTTAATAAAAATGTGACAGTACAGTGCATAGGTACAATGTTTACCTACTACGTTACGTTATAATAGCTAATGCATTTGGCATCAATGAGGAAAGATCCAGCTCAACGCTGCATAGAACGAGTAGGTGCACAGCGCATTCGCAGGTACCTACTGTGCGACGGTGAATTTTCGCAAGGCTTCTCGGCGCCCCACCTGCGTGCGTAGGCGCCGCTGCCTCACTCCGCAACACTTATTGTTAGTTGTATAGTGCACCCCGCGCCGACCTGTGTCGCGCACTCACGCTGCCACAAACTATGTGCACCCGAATCAAACGATCTGTGATATAGTGATAAGTTTTATTTAATTAAGTGATACGAGTGACTCAAGTGCCCAAAAGGTGAGCTTCATTAAAAAGTTCTTAAAGCTGCATATAATTCGGGGTGTACGTAATCTCTATTTTTGTACAAGTTGAATGTCGAGATTTTAAATGACATCAAGTTGGTGCATTTTGGGTTTCCCTTGCATTTGGTTGGTAAATGTGAATTAAATGTTCCTGTTACTATGATTATAGTAATCTAAGCTCTGGTAAGTAGGTGTACTAGATGCAGTCACGCACTTCTCTAGCGCTCTTGCGGCGATTGTTTTGTTGCCTGAGAAGGTAAACACTAAACAACTCGAGCGATGTCGTGAGCCTAGAGAAAGTTTCTTACTACAATGTACACTTATTTCTTATGCTGTATCTTCGGATATATTTAGAGCCGTATATTAAACTCAAAATATAAATACACATCTGTTACAAAACCATGACAAAATAATCTCCTAGTTTAGGCGGCAATTTTTTCTAAGAAATAGCAGTTTTACCATATCGGTTGAAAAGGCTGTTCCGCCCACGCAACTGTTGACATAGTGAGTCAGAAACAACAAGGACACAAATTGTACATATATGTATGACAAATATGTGAATTCAATACATTCATGATTCGTGGCGAACAGCTCACCCACGACTCTCAAATATACCTATCTTTTGATAAGTTACAAGGAAATATCGGCTCTTATCTCATAAAATATTATCATGCACATTATAATATTCGCAGAATTAACTGATCAGTGTATCCTCTGGTCGAGCAAAAAAGTTATTCAGTCTTTGGACTGGATTTATTATTACTTGTCAAGGATTTAAAATAACAATAACTTATTTTCGAATTAGCTACAAAAACGGAGCCTTTGATTTATTAACAAATCTATTCTGGAGCAAATAAATACCTAGGTAATAGCTAGATCTTCTAAATATGCACGAAGAAAGTATAATAAGAAAAATATTCTAATTTTAATAATACACGAGCAGATAAATTAAAGGATGATCGAAGCTAAAATTTAACGAATGATAATGTTACAATTACATAAATAAAGTGTAGGTAGTTCATTGTTGACCATATAGAGCGTGACCATTCAGAAGGCTGCGGCTTTTAAGATTCAAGTAATGGCAGAATATAGTTATCGGCACGGATATTGAGCTCTAGGCGGAAGAGTGGGGATCGCTTTGCGCACTGTAGGTACACATAAGGCAATAAACCAATAAATCGCTTCTGCGCAGGTGAAGGTCAGGGCTCAATATCCGTGCCGATAACTATACAAGTGAAGGAAGTAAATAATGAATGTATTTGAATATACATATAAGCCTATTTTATTTACCTATAAAATGTTTTTTATATTCTGGTCAGAAGAGTTTTCACGAAGAAAGACTTTAGATCTACTTATGACTTTTGTGATACAACATTTCCAAAAAGCTATAATAATTATAAGATTGGTAGCATTGCGATTGGTATTTAGTCTCTTATAAAAGAGGATTTCATAATTTTATCTGTCCTTAGAGGAAATATTCACTTACAATAAAAAACACTTAAAAACATTTATTGCATTTATAAGCACGTAAAAATCATCAAGACTTATCTAACAAGTCTAAGCACACACAACTATGATAGAATGTTCCATTATGAAGTGCCAATCAATATCTTCCGGCTTCTTCATCAGATCAGTTCGACAGTACCTACAGCCAATTTTAATGACACAGTTTACATACAGGTCCACCTAATAAAAGCGTGTTCTATGAAATGTTCTGTCAGATTCTATGAAATAGAATCCTTACATTTGCAAGATATCTATTGTATGAGTAAGTTATACCAATTTCAATTACTAAAGTCGTCTTATATGTTTTTGTATGGCCGAGATATGTTTAGGTACTCATTACTGCTTACAATGTCACGAAACATATTTCTGATTGTTTGGTGTGAACATTGTTAATCATGATATAATTAATTCTTATTTCAGAAAGATGACTCATAAAATAGCTCTGTACTACTTCGTAGTAGCACTGACTACGCCACATCTTGTACAAAGGTAAGTTTAACATTAATATTAAACGGTATGCTAATATTAATTGCTAGGACGTGACAAGATCGTCATCTGTCTCATACTAAATAATACAAGCAAAAGTTTTACGGGTTTAGTGGTCATGTGATCAAAAGTCTGTTAATGATCTTCTTTATAAACACATTCTCTGTTTGATCATTGTTAGAAACCTACAATGGTTTATATATACCTTCGTACGAGAAGGTACTTATACTTACCTCAAGTTAGCAAAACACTTATTCTTGCTCACGTACCTAGTTGTTTACGCCATGAAAGGTACAAAAGCAAAGATTTCTGAAAGATTACATTTCATCACCTGAAACTCCAATACTTTTACAGTTAGGTAATTTCTTAAAGTTGAAAAACAATATTTCTAAGAATGTAATTCTAGTTACAGGAAATGCTGTTCAGTTATTTCAACGACCCCTAAAGACTAGTTTAGTTGTTCGTACGACGTAAAGGTTCCGTTAATGGTTGGTGTATAGTATGTCTATAAGCTTAGTAGGTACTTTCAAGCTTTTAGTTCAGGGAATGTAGACTCACAAGTAGGACAAAAGTGGCCGGTTTTAACTAAAACCCATTAATTTAAAGCATGTGACAATGCCTACATAAATACTGTTTTCAGTATATCAGTGCTGGGTCCAAGAGTGCTGCGGCCGTTCAACTCATACACGGTGGCAATAGCTGGTGGCTCCCGGGCGTATACCCTATATGTAGCTGTGGAGGGTCGCCGCGCCAACGGAGAGCAGTTCACCAAGGGACGGGAAGTACAGGTCCCAGCTGCTGCATCTAGACTTATAGAACTTGAAGTAAGTTGAAAATATAAATGTTTCGCCATTTAGAAAGTAACAAAAGATGTTATCAATGGTTGGCTTGGACTACTTATATAACACCTACATTTTGGACTTGCACGTTCGTAAGAACAGTTCAGTAGGCCAACCAAACCAATAACTGACCACATTAGTAATAAATGAAGCGCTTCGCCCACAACAAAACGTGACCGAATCTGTTGCACCTGATGTAGATCGGTGACCCTGGGCCCGGGCAGTACTCGTTGGTGGCGCGGTCAACCTCAGGCCCGCTATTCTCATCGTCGTCACCGTTGCTCTACCAACCGCGCAGTTTCGCCGTCTTCGTGCAGACCGACAAACGTGTCTACCAACCCGGAGACACTATTAACTTTAGGGTCATCGCCTTAGACAAGTAAGATTATCACCGTTTTGCTTTACTGTACAGCGCATCTTGTTACCAAGTTGCAACACCAAGAAATAATGATCTCAGTTCTAGGACGGCTGAGCTGAGATGCTATGGTTAGGTACCTAACTGTTATTTACAACTCTATTTTAATGTCGATCATCAACAACAACAACAACACCAATATGCCGTTTTAATTGGATATTTACTTGTCTATAAATAAGAAGTAAATTACTTTTTAATCAAGTAAGTACCGATTAACAACACAAAGCTACAAGATGGAACTGATCAGTAGACATTGAAGTTTCTATTAAATAGAGTTTAAGCTTGACTGCCTTCATAAAACAACAATAACCCTATAATCTGAGGTCACTAGTAATTATGTTCGTAATTAAACAAAACATTAACGCAATTGTTAATGCGTAACACATCAATCGATTGTTTGCCTACCTTCCTACCAGTGGCCACCTGTGTCCTTGTTCCGTTTAACGAGGAAAATGATTCGAAGAGCTGTTAACTAAGAATTTGGTAGTAGGCGCGAGACACTTTCATTTTCTGTGCCATCGGTGCGAGAGCTCGTGCTCGTAAGATTACGTGTGATTACGAGAGGGTCGTTGACCTGTGCGCTTGCGCAGGTACCTGCTGCCGCTGTCGTCGACGGTCGATGTCAGCGTGCTGGATACAGGGGGCTCGCCTATAAGACAATGGGCAGGCGCCGAGCTGGACCGGGGAGTACTCACGGAGGAATTGGTGCTAGCTGATGAACCGGCTCTTGGAGAATGGACTATACAGGTAAACCAATATTGCGATTCACTTTACCCTAAAATTGTTGCGACTCTGAGTTGAAACTTTCATTTTTAACATTTTTATTACCGAATGTCTGCGTGGTATTTGTTTTCGCTGAAGCAGTTCATATTTATATTCATTTATAAATAATTGCTCCAGCTGGGAAGGAAAACAACAATTGCGCTGTATGTTGTTACTTCCTCATATTGTCTAAGTCAATGTTATCAAGCTTTTTAGACTGGGATCAACATTCATCTTTACTGAATCAGGTCCATAGTCAGTACACATTAAAAGTAGGTACCTACGTTCACAGCGTGCTACAAAAGCAGCAATTTGAAAATATGTTTTTTGCAAAATTATCACTCACCTTATTACATAAATAATTTTACAGCCTACATTAAGCTAGAAAACAATGTAAAAAAAATCTTAAGAATTTAGACCGTTCCAAGAGTAGGTACAATGCTAAATAGATTTTGCTCGAATAACTCCGGAAATTGCGATTAGCCTCGAAATTGTAATTCTTGAATTCGACTGCCCACTTTAAGATGGCCTTAGGATTTACATACGTTACGTTTGCATAAATTTATCCGCACAGGTGGAGGTTCGTGGGCAGAAGTACTCTCGCCAAGTGTTGGTCGCAGATTATGTGCAACCAAGGTTCCATATGGACATGCAGATGCCCAAGGAAATCCTCTTCACAGATGGCAGATTCGACATCAACGTTACAGCTAAGTAAATATCTGTTTTGTTTTTCTTTGTAAGTTCTTAATACTGAAAAGCATCCTATATAAAATAAAAGATGTCAATCATCACCTATTTCGTTAAAATCATTGACATAGCTACCTATATTGATATTTTATTTGGACATACAAAAACTAAAATTAATTAATTCAATCAACCCGTTTGAGAGATTTATGTCCAAAAACAAGTTGGCAACTGAAGGAACTGGTGTCGCTCGACTTGTTTATCAAAATGACATAATAGGTTCTAACGAATTTATATAATTTTCTTATTCTCAAAGGAGATTTACCAGAATAATTTCTAACGCCATAATTGGATTCGCTGCGAAAACCCACACAATGTTCTATAATGAACTGGAATGAACTTCACTCGTAGTACCTCTAAACAAAGCAATTTTCACAGCGAAAGTCGATTCTCATTATGCTACAGAAAAACTCATCACTCCAATTCAATAGAATAATAATCATTACGTAAATAAGCAAGAACTGTTTGTAGACGCAACGCTGTCAGTTTTTATCAGCCGTACAATCCAATCAAACAGTAATATTTCATAAAAACCTTATTGAACATCGCTGTTGTTTTAGCATCGAACGAATACTTAGCTATTTTTATTTCACAACGCCGCCAAATGAATTCACATTACCGTAAAAATATGTAAGTCTATCATTGAGCATATCTCGTAATAAACATACATGTCAGTAATGAACCAGAATGCAAAAACCGTTACTTGCACCACAGAATCTAATTAGTATCCTGTACTAACTTTCTATTCTTAAGAAACAGAACATTATCATTAATTAAAATATATTTTAGGCATTTCAACGGTGTACCTGTTCGCGGTGAACTAACAATATCTGCGTACCCCGTGTTCTTCTCTGGGGTGTTACAACCCGTAGTGGCAGCGCCCACGAGGAAAGTGGTCGATATGAACGGTCAGGCTCAAGTAACGTTCGACCTCAAAACTGACCTAGACCTGGCTGAGGATGCGGCGAGGCCACTGGTTGTGGAAGCTGTAATTGAGGAGAAAGATACGCTAATAAAACAGAATGTATCATCCAGAATTCTGCTTTTAAGAACTCCTTATAGATTGAAGGTGACAGCGCCGGATTACTTCAAACCTACTCTGCCTTACATCGTACAGGTAATCAATTCAACTTCATCTCTACGTTTATGAACAAAATTAATGCAACCTCTTATTTCGTATGAGATAAAGGAATTTACATTATGCAAAACTGTTTTTACGACTGAGTACTAAATATTGCTCATGTATGTTATTTTAAGGCACAAGGATATTGATTATTGATGCATATATGATGTAAAAAAGCAAACATTATGATTTAACCAATGGCCAATACTCCCTTATGTACCTTGTTATTTATTTTCTCTGTTTTCTCCCTTATCTACTCCTAGTACTTCCTGATATATTCCCTTGTGTACTACCTCTAGGTACTCATATATTTACTCTCGCAATATAGTTTACTTACTCTCAGTTTTATTACCTCACCTCTACCTGAATTTAACGAATGAGAATTTACAACCATGTAGGATGGACGTGCTCACAACATTTTTGTGGGCTGGATTCGCCCAACAAAACTTTACTACAATATAATTCCGACTCTCATCAAGTATTGTTGTGTTAAAACTAAATGTAACATTAACAGATCGAACTAGTGGATCCATCAGGCCAAGTGATGGCTACCGATGGGGAGGTGACGGTAGAGCGGCTGTGGGACGACGGCGCTCCGGTCAACGTCACCACCGTGACCATGAGCAAAGGCATCGCCACATACACGCTTGTGCCGGACAACGCACACGTTAACTCCACGCTTAACTTAGTGGTAAGAAGAAGTATATCTAAGCTTTCTCTAGCGTTTTCAGCTATGTCCTTCCTATAGTATTTCAACTAAACAATATTAAATAAGAATGTGAGAATTATGAAACTTTGCATCTCACACGAAGACTTGCTGTGATAATCCGACAGCCCATCGGTACATATTATTTTGTTGGCCGATTTTGCCTACATCAAGTCTTCTAGTCGATAATAGTTGTAGTGAAAAACTTTTTTTTATTCTACAACTTCTTTGTAATTACAGTTTATTTTGATATACCTAAGTGAATTTAACATATTCATGATTTGTGCCAACAGGTAAAATACAAAGAGGTGACAGAACGCGTCGTCAACGTACAAAGAAACGAGTACTCTTTCGGTCAGTTCCTAACCGCGGAGATTCTAACTCGAGGTACGGGAGTGGGAGACGAAATGCGTGCACGCATCACCGCGACCGAACCCATGGACTTGGTGCACTACGCCGTTATAGGACGAGGTGACATCATTGTCGCTAAGACTGTCGAGGTCAGTTGCAATCGTGTTAATATATTGTGCACGAGCATTGTTATTTTTATTGGCTTTTCAGAACATATAAAACCCTGTAATGCTAACTAGTCGCTAATATTTTTTTTGAGAAGGGTAGAAAACAAAATACCATCCACAAATACCAGCCCGTACCAAAGATGTAAAACCAAAAATTGTTGACAAATTAGGTCACGCTACCGACGGTATTTGACCTGGAGGAAGGCGCCAGGCCTATTTGCCTTACGGCATCTTTCCTTCCTCCTTATACGAGTACTTACAAACATTAATTTTAACAAACCATTCGTACTTATATACTTGCTTTTAACTTTATAACTTCGTCATCTTAACAAACTATGACTGTTGCAGTTAAGTCCAGCTCGGCGTAGCGTGGACATTTCGGTGTCGGTGACGTCGCGCATGTCCCCCGGCTGCGTGCTGGTGGCGTGGTACCCGCGTCTTGATGTCAACAATCTGCTCTCAGCGGCCGTCTATGCCCCGCACTCTAATCTGTTGCAGAACGAGGTAATATAGTCCGACAGAAAAGTCGCCCGTCAGATTTTGTACTCCCAAGAATATATAAAAAACAACTTATTTTGGAAAATGCAATAAAGCAATTAACAAAGTTTTTATTTTTATTATGAATTGTTTTACATGCACACAATAAAGAAAGACGACAGGAAAAAAAAATTACAAAGGTATTTCTAAAGAAATCTCTTCCAGCATGCCTATAATATATTTTGAGGGTTTGAGTACAAAAAGTTACATCTTTTCCACATCTTTAAAGGCAAAAATTAATCAACTCCATCGACCTGGCCATGTTCATCAGATTCCTTGTAATCTTCTATCACTACTTTTTCAGGTGTCAGTATCTCCAGTATCAAGCAGTGGTGCAGGCGTAAAACCCAACACGTTAGTAGAACTGCGAGTGTCAGGTGACGCGGGCGCATACGTAGCACTTTTAGCGGAAGATACCAACGCCATCAAAGCTGGTCTCGCTAGCCAGAATGGATTAGGAAACGGACTTGATATGCATACGGTTAGTTTTTATTTTAAACCAATAGTAACCGAAACAAAAGTTGCATAGCATAAACAGTTTTACATAATTTCTTTTTTTTGCAGGTGGAACGCGAAGTGGAAAGCTTCAGCGGTTTGTCGTATTCAGTATTCAAAAATGAAGACCATTTACCCGGAATGGGATTGGATTTGGGAGGCTACACAGCTTCTGATGTTTTCAAAGTTCGTATCCCATTTTTGCATTTTCAACCCCCTTAATATTCATGTGAGCATAGAGAGTAATAGACCCTTCCTTTTCAGAACGCAGGAGTTGTTATTCTAACAGACGGAGTAGTAGTTAAGAGTAATCCTGATGGTAAGGTCCTTCAATATTTTCTTTTCTATATTTAATACCAAGTGTAGGACATTTACAAAAAAACAAAAATACGGTGTTATTTCAGGTTCGCACCCAACACCGGCTCCTCTAGAGACTGGTACGAGAGCCCCACAAGCTGGTCCTTACGCGTTCAGTCGACTACCACCTCCACCATCACCACGATACTACTTAACCGTCAATCCGCAGCCTACCTGGATGCTCGCAAATCTAACCATTGGGTAAGCTTTTCATATAGAATTTGTTAACGAGGGTATGTTTTCCTGATTCCGTTACTCTGATCTTTAATTTCTCATGCTATTTATTATTTACAGCAACGATGGAACCGGAGCAAAAGAACGCTGGACATCAGTTACTGCAGGAGAATTCTCAATCGGCGCTTTCTCCGTTCACCCTACCCTGGGTCTTGGTTTAGCTACCCCACAGAAGTTTACCACCTCTGTGCCTTTATCAATGACAGCTGAACTGCCTGCTACGTTACAACGAGGGGAATCTGTAGCCGCAGTCATTATTTTGAAGACCACGCTAGCTGTGGATACGTCGGTCGAGGTTACTTTCTACAACAGCGATCAATACTTCGAATTCGAACCACTCGACAACGAACTTGATTCAGCGAAAAGTAAGCGAACTTGGGTACTTTACTCGAATAAGCAATTAGAGATAAGGCAATAATGGTAAAATTTTTGCAAGTCCTTATGTGTGCACTGCTCTTATGGACCTAATGCGATGTCTTTTTATGGAACTCTTATAACAAATACTCAATAAAGCTGTGCCTTCCTCAGAGATCGAGTTATTCCGGCGCGAGCGCGTGACGATTCCGGCACGTGGGTCAGTGAGCACGGCGTTCCTGGTCACCGCAGTACGTAGCGGTGACGCGCCCATCATTGTGGAGGCCAGCGGCAACGGCGTCTCTGACTCACTCTTCAGGACTATTCAAGTCAAGGTAACTGATGAACAGTTCAGTGGTCACTACAATTTGTAAATAATACTCATTATTTTTACGTAAGATTTCCTCCCGTTTCTGCTAAGCATCCATCGGCGCTAAACAGTGTTTAACAAAAGACGATGTCTGATGATTTCCACTTGTTTTCAGGATGGTTACGAAGAAGACTTGTTTGCGTGGAGTCTCCTAGACGCTCGCCGCGGCGTGGCTCGAGCCAACGTGACTCTAGACGTGCCAGCCGGGATAAAGGCAGGGGCTACTTCCTTGCAAGCCACAGGAGATTTGCTGTCAGGAGCCCTGCAGGCAGTACGGGAGCCTCCAGGACCCGCCGCAGACCCTGTGCATGCAGTCAGACCCCTCGCACTTGCTTGTGTGCTACTCGACTATTTACAGGTTTATCATATTGCGTATATTATGTCACTAGCCGCCCGCTCGGGCTTCGCACGGGTGCAATGGTAAAATTTAAAATAACAGTATTTCTCCACTATTTAATGTATTTTTTAAACATATAAACCTTCCTCTTCAATCACTCTGTCCATTTAAAAAGCCGCATCAAAGTCCGTTGCGTTGTTTTAAAGATTTAAGCATAGGCACATAGGGATATAGGGCCAGAGAAAGCGACTTTGTTTTATACTATGTAGTGATATTGCGATTGCATATATTAAGCCTTTGTATTTGCGTTAATAAAAGACCGTCGTCTTACTGTATAGGCTTCTGGCCAAGAAGAGGTTGCGACAACAAAGGAAGCGCGAGAACTGGCAGCTATCGGCTATCAGCGTTTGATGGCGTTCAGACGATCAGACGGATCGTTTGCCGCTGAAATTGACGCAGAAGCCCCCGGGGATGTTTGGTAAGTACACATTACCAGGTTTTAGTAGGTATCTCCAACAATTATTTTCGACAATTAAACTTGATGTAGAGGATTTGAGGTTTATAAGTATAAAGGTATTCCATAGAATTTTTCGACGTTAAAGACTGAAATATTTTTTTTTTGGACAGACATGTCTTACAAAACAATTTGTAGCAATAGCTTCCCTGTATATTTTTTTGTGATAAGAAACATTATTACTACTTGTGTTTAGGATGACGTCAGTAGCCCTCCGCTGGCTGTCCCGCTGCGCTCGCTACGTGCGCGTGGAGCCCGAGGCGGCTCGCAGCGCGGCGGGCTGGCTGGCGCATGCGCAGGACGAGGCCGGGTCGTGGCCTGCGCCCGCGCCTTCAACTCGAACCTCGCCGCACGCGCAGGCGCCGCTACCATTAGCTGCGTATGCACTCGTTGCATTGCACCAGACTAAGGTAACGTAAAATTATAGCCAGTGAACATTTGAGGACAATCACAGGACAGTCAGCCATGCTACACGTAGGAAAAAAGTAAATAATATTTATAGTGCTGCCAATGCATATGCTTAATACAAAACCACTAAGGAGATCGCGGCACCAATTTTTTTTTTCATTTATTGACCTGTGTTATTAGGTATGGGCTATACTCGGGAAACGGAACCCTACACTGAGCGTGGCCCGACACGCTTTTGGCCGGTTTTATTTTCGTTTAAAATAAATTGCAGTTAGAGGGCGCCGTAGAAGTTTCGCCCAGGGCGCTGGTAGGGTTAAAACCGGCACTGATTTGAGGTCACATAGGTAACCTAAGTTTATTGCCAGTTTCATCGCACTGATACAGTCACTGATATCCTATTAAGAACTCTTCTTACCGATAAGCTATAGCTTTGGATTTCATAGGTCTCGGAAATTATAAGCAGTATTCATCTGACAGATAGCATTAACTATCAGATAGTTAACTAACGCTCTATCGGTAACCAGTGGCACCGGGCCTTAAAGTCACCAACAACTCATTCTTGTTATCTCAATACTTCTTGATTGATTTTCAGGGCAGCGATGTTTTATACAAAAACAATATAAACAAAGCAATCGACTACCTGGCACGCGGGGTTAATCCTGAAATGGACGCATACTCCCTGGCAGTCATCGCTGGAGCGTTTGCAGTCGCCAGACACCCGCAACTCACGCAGACGTTGGAAATGATGGATAACTACGCTAACACTACAGGTCAGACAATTCTTACATACGAAGAGGGAGCATATTACTTTTCTAATATTCATTCATTTGCATTTTACTTTTTATAACCGGCACGTTTATTCATTCGTGATTAATTTACTGACAATTTCGGGATAATGAAAAATTCCATTTCTGAAAGGTAGGTACACTGTAATTTTTTTGTAATTCTCAGTAGACAAACCCCTTTGCTAAAACCTAAAAAACACCTCCTATACAGAAACAACATACTTACTCAATAACGCCATCATTTGCAGGTTCCACCCTATTCTGGTCCCGCACCCTATCAGGCAACGAATGGCGCAACCCATGGCTGAAGGGCAACAGCCTAGAAGCCACCACAGCGGCGTGGGGGCTGCGGGCAATGTTGGCGGCGCGACTGCTGGATGAAGCTACGCCTGTGGTACGATACCTGCTGCAGGCTTACCTGCCGCACGATCCTGATCCTGAAGTGGTGAGTGCTTTAAACAAAAAAGTATTTATTCAAAGCTGATAAACAGCACTTTTCGATCGTGAAAATTACATGAGGCAGCCTCAATAACCATCACTGTTTTTGCTGGGATTACGACTGGTTGATATGGTGATAGACATCACATAATGAGGTGACAAAATCTAAAGGGAATTTTGCGGAGAATCCGCCTAGAACAAAAAAAAATAAGATTCCAAGATTTTCTTACATAGGTACATAGATAGTTGACAAGTGAAGCTAATATAAGCGTTTTAAAAAAAAATTCTGATACTAGAATTTTATAAAATGTGCTTTGACAACATTTTTGAAAACTGTACGCTATTGTGTATTTCAGATGGACTCGTTGGCACAATATGCTGAAATGGTGAAAACGTCATCTAAACTCCGGGTGTCAGTGAACGTGACCGGCTCTGATGAGGCGCGACAGTTCCAAATTGGCGAGAACAATGCCCTCGTCATACAGACTAAACCGGTAAATAACCTTCACCTTACTATAAATTCTTTGCTAAACTATCAAGTCAAACTTGTCTAGCTCAATTTAGAGTCAAATAGGTCCATACCTAATGATAGACGAGAAAATTGAGTCCGGTAACGAGATATTCCCGAAAAGCATAACCTTTGTTGGCAGTCAGGTAAAAACACCTGTTATAACGTCCATGGCCAATTTCAGCCACGGCGGCTGTTCTTATTTAAGGAGATCAGCCAGCTGCCCCGAAAATATTATAGTGCACGAGAATTAGCGCATACACAAAGAACCAACCTCAAGTATGAGGGCGCGGGTTCGATTCCAGGTCAGGCAAGTAGGTACCAATGCAACTTTTCTAAGTTTGTATGTACTTTCTAAGTAATCTAAGTATATCTTAGACACCAATGACTGTGTTTCGGATGGCACGTTAAACTGTAGGTCCCGGCTGTCATTGAACATCATTGGCAGTCGTTACGGGTAGTCAGAAGCCAGTAAGTCTGACACCAGTCTAACCAAGTGGTATTGGGTTACCCGGGTAACTGGGTTGAGGGGGTCAGATAGGGCAGTCGCTCCTTGTAAAGCACTGGTACCCAGCTACATCCGGTTAGTCTGGAAGCCGAACCCAACATAGTTGGGAAAAAGGCTCGGAGGATGATGAATTAGCGCATACACAGGTGCACTCTCTTTTCCTTCACTCTCATAGCTCGATGGTAAAGAAACCTGACCCGACCAGAGAGAGCCCATCATCAGGCGTAAGACCAACATTAACGTGCTCTCCGATGCACTGAAGAAACACCTTTCCATACTTTAAATTCAATTCCATAACTTCCTTATCTTCAGATCCGCGCCAGCAGATCAGTAAGCGCAGTAACAGAGGGCCGCGGACTCGGGCTGCTGGGTCTGTCGGCACGCGGGGCTACCAACGTGACGGCGCCGTGGCCACGCTACACTCTGGACCCAAGAGTCGACCAAGTCTCCACCAAAGATAGACTTCAACTCTCCGTTTGTTTTGGGTAAGTTATTATGTCTTGAGAAGATGATCAGGATATAAAAATATTTCGTGAACTGACAATAGAGAGAACAGAACGATGTTCTGTAGGTACTCCGTATACGTGACGGAAAGGAAAAGTATACTTCCAAGAACGCAAGTTAATTAGACCTAAAAATCCTGCTAATATTACATTATGTAATGCATTGTTTCGAAAGTTGATTTTTTAAGATTGGCTGTATAAAAATATATTAATGCAACGTGCTTACAGGTTCGTGGCACAAGGGAATGAGACTGAGAGTGGCCTGACGTTGCTTACCGTGCAATTGCCGTCAGGATATTTGGCAGACATAGACACACTCACAGAGTTGACGGTAAGACCATAATTTATTCAATAGCAACTAATTAAGTTCTTTTATTTGTTTTTTTATTGTTTTGCATAATAAGGAAGAAACATTATTTTTTTGTACCCTAGAAAGGGCTCGAGACTGCTGATTCGATTCTTTCACTATTGCAAAACTAGACTTTCTCCGTGTCAAATAGGTTATATTTCATCCGGGTACGAAGTTAACTCGAAACGCGGGTGAAACCGCTCGTCAATTTATATTTCTGTTGAATGAGGGTTTTCGATACTTTTTCTGCCGCCAGGCGGCGCTTCGTATGCGTCAGGTCCAGTGTGCGTTACCCTGGCCAGATGTTGTCGAAAATGGTCATTTTAGTCTTATAGATAATTAGTTGTGCGGCTTCTGTAATTGTTGCGCACATTTTTAAATTTGTTGCGCTTATAGTTTTTTAATTATTTCACAAAAACATTTCCTGCTGGAGTAACGTTACCCCAGCCAGACCTTTTTCTTTCTGATGGGAATATTTAAATAAATATTACCTATAAAATTAGTTGTAAATTAGTTGTAAATGTTGTGCCATATTTTGTATTTGTTCTTTCTTCGGTTGCGAAGTTATTCGAGATTTTGCTGGGGTAACGTTTTCGGTTTTGCTAGATCTTTGAAATGGTTAAGCGGATTCTTATCAAATTTTGTACATGACTTCCTAGGAATTAGTTTTTTGTTCGGCAATAATAAAACCAAAATAATGCATATCTTAAAGGTTATTTCATTAAATGGAAAAACGTTTCAATTGGTCCCAGCACCCTCAATAAGAAGTCTAAAGACTTACTTTAAACGTCATTTCAAAGCTTGTAACTGCCTTCAAATGTATATGAAGTTTCATTAGCATCCTGTAAGTATTTAACAAGTTATGATGATATTCAGTTTTTCACGAGCACGGTCTTGATGCGCGCGGTGTTATTTGGCCACAGGATTGGATATATGAACTGAATGTTATCTCAATAATTAGTTATATAGATCAGGTGTATGTCAGTAAAATTTCAGCTCAGTACATTGGATAATTAATGAGATAATACGATTAAAGTCATTAGGAAGTGAATGACCGTGGTAACCCGACCAAGTTTAGGTGATTACGAAAAAGCGAAAACGCAGAACATTATACTATCTTTTCAAATGTTTAGTATAATACACCTTACAATTTCGGTACAGACGCGTACACTGTTGTTAAATACATAATAATAATATAATATTATTTTTATCTAGTTAGCACAAACTTAACAAAAATCACCGCTAGAGCGTGCCGTTCGGTGGGACGCGGGAGGGGTGGGGTGAAGGGGTGATACATTGTTTGCATAACGCACTAAACCTGCTCCATAAACATAATATAATTCATCTTGTAGAGTGCGCGTGCGCTTCGGCAGTTCCATTTCCTGTTTTTGCAAATATTTATCAAGTGCGTGAGAGTTATTGTATAATACAAGTGTGGCGAATTACTGCTAATGTGGAGTGCTTGTATTGAAGATCATAATTATGGTGCGGGCTGCTTGATGAATTCACGAACAAGGTAAGCCGGCTTAATATAACTATAGAAATATTAGCAAAATTATTATTAATATGTACTTGTCGTTAGGTACTTATCTAAAACTGTATTTTTAAGGCTTAAATATTGAATTTAGGAACTTAAGTTCTTATTATTTTCTGTTTTTTTCGTACTCAATTATTACTTAGACTGGAATTCTCAACAATGATAACGACATATTTATCCTTTACTTACTACATAGTAGGTACCTAGTAGACATACGTAAGTTTAGTGTTAACTGAAAAAAACATTGTACATTATTTATTGTCTGTGATCATTACACATTCCAATATGTGTATATTTAAATAAAAACTGTAACTATAATTTAAGTAAAAAATAATAGAAAATTAAAAAAAGCAAAATTACTATCTGTGATTGTTTTTAAGTATAAGTATACTTTAAAAGTTCAATTGAAATTATTATTTTACCTGCCAATAAAAAATCTTTAAAAATCATGTAGTTTTTTTTTTTACTTTTGTACACGTCTGTACTAAATTTGTAACACTATACTACATATTTTAGAAGGTACCATAATGTTCTGCGTTTTCGCTTTTTCGTAACCACCTAAACTTGGTCGGGTTACCACGGTCATCCACTTCCTAATGACTTTAATCGTATTATCTCATTAATTATCCAATGTACTGAGCTGAAATTTTACTGACATACACCTGATCTATATAACGAATTATTGAGATAACATTCAGTTCATATATCCAATCCTGTGGCCAAATAACACCGCGCGCATCAAGACCGTGCTCGTGAAAAACTGAATATCATCATAACTTGTTAAATACTTACAGGATGCGAATGAAACTTCATATACATTTGAAGGCAGTTACA
This sequence comes from Helicoverpa assulta, assembly GCA_963856015.1. NCBI lineage: Eukaryota > Metazoa > Arthropoda > Insecta > Lepidoptera > Noctuidae > Helicoverpa > Helicoverpa assulta. The sequence continues at coordinate 8,092,525 of CAWLCW010000008.1, forward strand.
AGCTTTAAAAAAACCCCCCGAAGACTATAAATACCATACGCCATACAAATAAAAATAAAAGTGGAAATAAAAGTAGAACTCACAATCTTTACATTTGCAGTTTAAACGTTAGAACCTTGCTACACGAAACGAGAATCACAGAACTCAGACAGGCACTTATAAATATAAAATGGGATGTGATTGGACTATGCGAAGTCAGAAGGAAAGAAGAATTAATAGAAGAGTACGACGATTTCATCCTATATCATTCATCTTGTGAAAATGGCAGAAACGGCGTAGGATTTTTGGTACAAAAATCCCTAAAAGATACCATAATAAAAATGACAAGTTATTCAGATAGAGTTGCGGTTCTTGAGATTGAAATCAACTACAAGGTATGGGCTATTGTTCAAGTATACGCACCCACAGAAAATTGCAATGATGAAGAAATAAACCTATTCTATCAGACTGTAAATGAAGCGACCGATTCAATAAGTACCAGAAACATAATATTGATGGGTGATTTTAACGCCAAAATAGGTAAAGCACAACATGGTGAGGAAACGATTTTTGGACAGTACTCGGCCGGAGAGAGAAATGAACGCGGTAAAAGACTGGTAGAATATGCGCTTGAACATCAATTAAAAGTAGTAAATAGTATATTTTATAGGAAAATTCATAAAAGATGGACGTGGCATTCACCTAACCATCAATACCACAACGAAATAGATTACATAATGACGAATCAACCGAGACAAATTCACAACTTCGATATAATTCAGAATCTGAACTTTTCGACCGACCATCGGATGATACGTTGTGCACTTAGCCTGAATATGAAGAAAAGTAGGAAATTCATGAAACAAAATAACCAATACTCCAGAAACTTGCCACCTACAACAGAAGAAATAGGAAAATTTTGGGAAAATCAATTTATGTCAGATTTGCCATTCAGAATTCAGAATTCTTCAGATATCCAAAACCAATATAATAACTTAGAAACACAGATAAAAGTCTTTATTCAAAAATTACCAAAACAAGCTATTACAAAAAAACAAATAAGCGGTAAATCTCAAGAATTGTTGGAGGAACGTAAATCACTATATAAATTAAAAAGAACGAAGCAAATAAAAGATAAAATCACTCAAATAAGTAAAGATATAAATAAAAGCTTACGAAGAGACAACCAACTTCACAGACAACAGATTTTTGAGTCATACATACAGAAAAGTGGAGCAATAAAGAAAGCTTTAAAAGATCTTAAGACCAAATCAGAATGGGCGCCCAATTTAAGGAATAAAGCTGGGAAGCATGTCACTCAAAGACCGGAAATATTAAAAGTAGCAACCGAATTCTTCAAAAGTTTATATTCATCAGAAGAAGCGCGGTCTGTTGAACCACAATATATGCAAACTGTAGATCACGATCAACCCTTATATACAAGTGTACTTCACGAGGAGATCAGGCTTGCTATAAATTCACAAAAAAATAATAAAACACCAGGAGAAGATAATATCACTAACGAGTTGTTAAAAGCTCTTTCAGAACCGTTACAAAGCGCTCTAAAAGTATTGTTTGACAACATATTTAAAACTGGAACTACCCCGCAACAGTGGTCTGAATCCACCATCGTGCTGTTACACAAAAAGGGCGACAGGGGCGAGCTTAACAACTACCGCCCCATCAGTTTGATGTCAAACATATATAAGCTTTTCTCAAAATTGATTCTTAACAGACTAACAAGAACTTTGGATGAAAATCAACCCAGTGAACAAGCGGGATTTCGAAAAAGCTACTCTACATTGGACCACATTCAGGTAATAACACAGGCAATTGAAAAGGTCAAGGAATATAACAAAACACTGTATATATGTTTTGTAGACTATAAAAAAGCGTTTGATTCTTTAAGGCACAATATTATCTGGGAAACTCTACAAGAACAAGGCGTGGAATCACAATATATTACTGTGTTGCGAAACATTTATAAAGATAGCCGAGCAAAAATCAAACTAGAAAAAGAAGGTGAGAAATTCCCTATACAAAAGGGAGTCCGCCAGGGCGACCCACTATCACCAAAAATGTTCACAGCCGTTTTGGAAGGTGTCTTCAGAAAATTAGATTGGTCAAAAAAAGGATTGAGAATAAATGGAGAATACCTAAGCCATCTTCGTTTCGCCGACGACATTGCTGTTTTCGCCGAAAACGATACAGACTTGACCAACATGCTTAGTGATTTAACACAGGAAAGTCAAAATGTGGGACTGTCTATAAATTTCTCCAAAACAAAAATAATTTCAAATAGTCAAGAGAACAATCCGGTTATTATTGAAGGTCAACACATTGAATACGTCAAAGAATATATTTACCTGGGTCAATCCGTCTCTTTTGACCAGCACACTGAGAAAGAAGTACGTCGCAGGATCGCTATAGCTTGGAAAAAATACTGGGGCTTTAAAGAAATTATGAAAAATAAATCCGTCAATATCAGTATAAAAAGCAAGCTCTTTGATATAGCAATCCTCCCCTGCTTGACGTATGGATGTCAGTGTTGGTCGTTAAGGAAGTCTGAAGAAGAAATGCTTGCAATATGCCAACGAAAAATGGAAAGAAGCATGCTAGGGATACGGCTATCAGACAGGAAAACAAACCAGGATATTAGAAAAATCACCAAGGTTACAGATGTCACAGCAAGAATACGGTCATTAAAATGGAATTGGGCGGGGCACATATGTCGAATGTCGAACGACAAATGGACTAAAAAGATAACTGAATGGATTCCCAGAGACTGTAAAAGATCACGAGGACGACAGAGAAAGCGCTGGGCGGATATATTTCTGGATAGACAAGGACCTACTTGGATGACTAAAGCTAGAGACAGGCAGTATTGGAAAAAAACGGGGGAGGCCTACGCCGAGGAGGCGACTACTACATAGTCATAACAAAAGTTAAGAAATAAATAATCATAATAAATAATTAAAATGAAATGTAATGTGTTATTGTAATATAATATAATATAATGTATGTGTAATATCTGTAATTGTAGTAGAATAAATGGCTTTTTTATAATAATTTTATAACAAGCTTTAACATGACGTTTAAAGTAAGTCTTTAGACTTCTTATTGAGGGTGCTGGGACCAATTGAAACGGTTTTCCATTTAATGAAATAACCTTTAAGATATGCATTATTTTGGTTTTATTATTGCCGAACAAAAAACTAATTCCTAGGAAGTCATGTACAAAATTTGATAAGAATCCGCTTAACCATTTCAAAGATCTAGCAAAACCGAAAACGTTACCCCAGCAAAATCTCGAATAACTTCGCAACCGAAGAAAGAACAAATACAAAATATGGCACAACATTTACAACTAATTTACAACTAATTTTATAGGTAATATTTATTTAAATATTCCCATCAGAAAGAAAAAGGTCTGGCTGGGGTAACGTTACTCCAGCAGGAAATGTTTTTGTGAAATAATTAAAAAACTATAAGCGCAACAAATTTAAAAATGTGCGCAACAATTACAGAAGCCGCACAACTAATTATCTATAAGATTAAAATGACCATTTTCGACAACATCTGGCCAGGGTAACGCACACTCAGGTCCAAACAGCTGTCAAATAGTATGGAATTGTAGGTGCCGAACTTATTGTTTATTGAAATTCTGTTATATTGGAAGTGTTATTGATTTTATTATGGACTACGGTCAGAATAAGGTTTCCGAACTAAAAATTGAGCTAAGAGAGAGGGTGCAAAAGTCACTGGTACTAAGGAAAAGCTTGTTGAAAAATTTGTTAACACAATATGATTTAGTTTTTTTTTATTTACTCAACCGCAATAGTAAAACAATAATGCAGTGCTTTAAATATAAAATAAAAAAAAAAAACACTAAAATCGTTCACTATTCATAGTAAAGATAAGCACTTTGACAGTTACCTGGACCTGACGACTCGGTGCTGCCACCTCGTGGACGCCATTTTAGAAAACCCTCATTGAATAATAAGCCCAAGTACATGTTCTCACTATTTATTGTTTATTTCAGTCCGTCCGTCACGTGGTATGGGCTCGCCTGACCGCGGGCGGGTCGCGGGTGCTGGCGGGCGTGAGGGCGGCGCGGGCCGAGCGCTGCGCCACGCTGGCGGCGGCGCGAGCGCTGTCCGTCGCCCGGCAGCGCCCCGCCTGGGCCACCATGCAGGATCTCTATGATTCAAGTTAGTATATACACTCTTTACTTCTCACTAGAGGATCTACCGTGGTGGGCACTGTAGACATGTCCACAACCCTAATTTATCTGTGACGTCATACTTATTTCTTTTTTTTATGTATTCTCCCTAATAATAATATGTACCTAATATCCTTTATATGCACCCTTAATCTCTTTTATGCTGCTAATTAGAGAACAATAGAAAATCAATTGTCACGTGGATCCGTACACCCGGCATACAAGAGGTTAATTGCTTCCTTATGTACTCTCTGCCCCTATGAAATTCCTCATGTACTCTTCCTATATGCTCCCTTATATATCTACTACCCTAAGAACTTTCATTATGTACCTCTAGAAAACTCTCTTATATGTATGTACTTGCTTTTGTACTCCATGTATTGGAAAATTATTCAAAAAGGCACGAGTTATGCACCTACATTTTGAACTCCATCTAACACCTTTCCCTAGGTCACCGCGCACGAGTATTCTTCTCAGCAGTACCAGCGAGTGCATGCGACGTGTGCCGCGTGTGGGCGTCGTGTGCACGCGCGTGCGGCGCAGCTCAGCAACAAGTGTCCGACTCCGACACTCCTGCGCACGTGGCGCCCGACGCCGCGCACACACATGTTCTAGCTCCCGTAGTCATTATACTCGCCACAGCACTGCTTTTACTATAGCCAATACTACTGAGCATATAGGACTAACAGTGTGGTGTGCAGTGTTTGGAGTTCAGTACATATTTGTAAGGCCATTTATGTCTTTTCATAAGGCTGCCTGCACATTAACAGAAAGCGAGGTTTTAGAACGAATATATAATTTTTTTTAATTCATATTCATTCATGTTTCTCAGTTCAGCAACCTCGTCCTACTTCAATATACAGGCAGCTTTAAAGACTTAGAAGTATGTGCTGTCCACCTCCGCCGACTAGTTATATTAAATTACTTATTGGATGACGACTGACGGAGTCGCGTCAATCAATGTGCTAAGTAACATAATCGTCGCGCCCGACACATTTGTATGGCTTAGTACCGGTTTTATACTATATCTAGACACACGGCAGTGTGTCCGCCAAGTTCGAGCAAAAAAGCGACACACCGGCCGTGGGTTATATTACACGAACCATTTCGGGCCAAATTCGACCCCCCTATAACTCAAAATCTATTTTATTTACGCATATCAAATTTCTAGTATCTGTTGAGACCCCCTCACTTATCTAAAATACAAAATTTCATTAATATACCTATTGTAGGTCTTGAGATATTGACATCAGAAAATCGCTATTTTTACTATACACTCACTGACTGACTGACTGACTGACTGACTCGCTCATCAAAAACCTAGACCACTTCCAATGGTCGTATTGACTTGAAATTTGGCATGGAGGTAGGTCTTTATGTCAAGGTAAAGGAAAAAATCTGAAAATGGCCAAGTGTGAGTCGGTTTCAAAATAATGAAGGTGTAAAATACTCAGTGTAAATTTATACCCCTAAGGAACTAAAACGAACTAAATTTATCTATATTTATATAATATATCTTCGAATGGTCGTACCGATCTGAAATTCGTTACAAAGGTTTGTATTTAGTCAAAGTAAAAATCTGAAAACGGCCAAGTGTGAGTCACTTTCGAAAATAACGAATGTGTAACTTTGATCCACGAACATAATATATGATAACATGTCATGTCAGTCAATTGGTAAATCTAATCCATTTAGTTAATCTAGTTCATTTCTTTGTAAGAAGCATAGTGCATATTCAAAAATCTGAAAGATAGTATAAATGAGACATTTCCTTAACTAACTTAATCATAAGAAAAAAATAAAATAAACAACCTTACAAAAATAAATGAAATCCCACCCAAAACAAAAATGTGAAAGGGTGCCAAGTTCGATAATATGGAAATCCTTCGCCTATAAAAGAAGTGAGATCTGAATAAGTACCAAGTTCCATACGGCAAGTTTTAATAGAAAATTAAATACTTGATTCATTGCGTTTAGTAGGTTTATAACAAGGTGTGTGAAAACTTGCCAAGTAACATCATTAAAAAGTAAGTAGTTTTAACTGAGGTATGTGTATGGAACTTGGTACTTATTCAGATCTCACTTCTTTTATAGGCGAAGGATTTCCATATTATCGAACTTAGCACCCTTTCACATTTTTGTTTTGGGTGGGATTGTTATTTAATTTTCTGATTTAGAATAAAATGAAAAACGAATTTGTTACAAAACAGCACCAGGTGCTCATTAGGAAACTAATCTAGTTATTGAAATAAGTCGAACGAATTATAACTATGAAGAATTTTTTTTGATATTGCTTGTAACATCGATGGCACTTTTTTATTAAATATACTTATTAAGCTAACATAAGTAGAAATATTTCAGAGTATTATTAATAAAAAATACCAGATTAATACAAAAACCTATATTGTTATGATCATAACATAATATTAACACGAATATTAGCATGCCGAACGATGATGTTGTTTTTAAAGACTCATCTTTTAGTAGTACGGTTGTATTATTTTTGTAGTATTTTTCAATAAATAGCCATTTTTTACGATATCTCCATAGTGAAAATTATTTATTATTAAAAAAGAAATATAAGAGCGATGGTAGTTTTTTTATAACCCCTTTTCATGTTCCACAGATTGGTCGAGCTATATCAATAGTTTAAAATAATGTTTGCAATGAAAGTAGTCTATAACAAAGACCGAGTAAATAATTGGGAAGATGATTATTTTTTTAAATAATATAAGTAAAACATTTAAGTATAAAACAATTTTATTCCAAACGAAATTTCAAATCCACCACTTACATTTTGCTCATATGTGATAAAAATCAGTTTGTTAAAAGTATTTTGGTTTACAAGTAGGTACGGGTCAAATACGAGATTGTTACAAAATAAAAAATGGGTCGAAGTTACCTATATTTCCATTTTCATCATCATCCATTGAAAGAAGCCGAGGATTGAGAACGACATGGTCAGCGGAACTGCCGACGCCTTTATCCACGCCCACAGACTGAAAATGAGACAGCAACTGTTAAAATCCAGAAACAATGTTCCAATCATTCATTATGAGGTTTTATTTTGCTTGTACCGAAACTATTGAACCGATTTGAAAAATTGTTTCACTGTTGGGTAAGTACACTATTCCCGAATAACAAAGGCTACATTTTATCCGTAGTTCCCACGGGGTACGGGCGAAACCGCAGGAAAACTGCTAGTTAAACATAAATTCGTATCTTGTTCTAATCACCACATATGAATAACTACATACATATTACATACTAGCTTCTGCCAGCGGTTGCACCCGCATCCCGTGGGAACTACTTCCCTTACCGGGATAAAAAGTAGCCTATAGCCTTCCTCGATAAATGGGCTATCTAACACTGAAAGAAATTTTCAAATCGGACCAGTAGTTCCTGAGATTAGCGCGTTCAAACAAACAAACAAACTCTTCAGCTTTATAATATTAGTATAGATATACAACCTATAGAAATGAAAAAAAAGATAGCTTACTCATAAGGATCATCAGAAATATAGTAAGGTTGCGGCGTAGGTATCAGTCCACAGTCAGCGATGTACACATGCAACGTCGGCCGATCGTCCACGTCAGTAGGCGTGTGCTCCAACATGTGCACTATGTTCTGGCCTTCCACCACCTTCGGGTAAAACATTTCTTTATTTAATATGACAACTATGACGTTTATTTATGAGTACTGATGTCTGAAACTTATGTAAAGAATGTAAATATAGTCAATATGCTTCATACCTTCCCAACTACAGTGTGCAAATTATCCAACCAGGGTGTCCCAGTTGTTGTTATAATAAACTGACAGCCATTTGTATTGGGCCCTGAAATAAAACATTTATATAACTACCGAGGTCATAAATATTTTGGCATCTCTTTTTATATGTGAAAAGTCATGTACCTTTATTAGCCATGGAAACAAACCCAGCGCCACTATGCTGTGTCTCCAAGTTCTCATCACTGAAAGTATCACCGTAAATGCTTGTGGAGCCTGTACCATCATCAGCAACCACATCACCACCTAAAATTTACAATACAAAACTCATGTTACAAATGAGATTTATGTGCAAAATATATGAACAATGACATACACAGAAGTATTTAAAAGAATATACTAAATATTAGGCTCACCTTGGACCATAAACCTTTTGATTATCCTATTAAAGGAAGTACCTTTATATGATTTCCCCTTTATACCTTTAGTTGCCAAAACTTTGAAATTTTTTACTGCATTTGGAGCCAGATCCCCAAACAAACCTATCACCACTCGCCCAAGAAGTTTGTCTTCACTTTTAATATCAAAATACACCTGATCAGTCACACGGAACTGTCTAGCCTGGAACAGAAAATTAATCATTAAAGATTTTCGTTGAAAAACTTTATTGCAGAAATAATTTTGTTATAAAACATTCACTTACATTGGATAAAATGAGATGGGTTGATACCATAACTAGGAACAACATTGATTTGTAGAATTCCATTTCACAATATTTTTCTCCTCCCACCCACTTATATGTCTATTATGTGGCAGCCTGCCTGCACTACTGACTTACTGCTTAATTAGATATAGCCAACTATCTATGAAAGAAGCCCTTTAAGTGTGGTAACAATTTTTTTTTATTACATCACTTTTGGGATTGATGTTTCTAGTGAAAAGTAGTAACAATAGTGAGTAGGTAATACAAATTATATTTTTTAGAACATGACTTTTAGTCTAAACTTAATCATAATCAGTTTCTGGACAATCAAAACCTGTGCCATTCTTTGAGTAATCAACTTTTAAGTGAATCTCTGCCAATATCTGAGGTATTGTTTGGCTGTGAAAGTTTGCTCTTTTTACTCATTTATAGAGCCATATGCTTGGTATGAGACTTTAAATGGGATTTCAATTTGTCACTCCGATTAAACTCCTTCTGACAATCCAAAGCTTCTTTGAATGGGCACTTTAACATTTTCTTAGCCTGGTGTAACTTCATATGCCTCTGAAGCAAATCTTGCCTTTTAAAGGTGTATTTACAAACAGTACATTTGAACTGTCTATTGCCATGTTTTAGCATATGAGTAGACAAATATTTCTTCATGTGAAAGCTGTTGTTACAAATATTGCATTGAAATGGTTTCAATTTCCTGTGTATTTGTAAATGTAGGCGCAATCTCTTATCACTAGCAAATGTCTTATTACAATGAATACACATTTTGTTATGATTCTCTGTCATCATGTGGAGAGTCAATTTTTCAGGTTTACGGAATCTGGCATCACATTGTGAACATTTATATAGTTTATTAGAAGTTGGTTTGTTTTTATCCACATCATTATGACTCTGCAGGTGTGTGGCAATGTCTTCTAACGAGCTGAAAGGTGAACTGCAAATGTGACAAGTATAAAGTGGAAACTCATGGACCACAGACACATGATGAAGCAAATGATCAACTGTTTCAAAATACTCCATGCAATCTCCTTGAATACATTTAAACTTTTTTAAAGAGGAATGATTCTTCAGATGGACTCTGTATTGACTATAATTTAGCAATATCACATTACAGAAGGGACATGTGTAGCTTAAAAGTTCTTCTTCCTGAGTCTTTGCAGTTGTTTCTTTAAGACCATCGGGCCACATCCTGTGTGACATGATATGCCTCTGTAAGTGAGAATTTTGCATAAAACAGCGACCACATACAGGGCATTGGTAAGGTTTGTCACTATGAGTTTTCAAATGTGCTAGCAAGGTTTTCATCTTCTTAAATCTTTTCTTGCATGTGGAGCAGGTTAAATCTTTAGCCCATATCTGTTCAGTTACAGGCTCTGATTGTACACTACCTTGTGCTGTGCTCCCAGAAAAGGCATCACTAACAACTGTTGTCTGCACCAAATTAGCACTATTAAACCGTCCAGCTAAATCGACACTGTTACATTTTAGTCTCTTATGATCCAGGAACACTTGCAAAGAGTTAAACACGGCTTTACACGTTCCACATACAAAAATATCTTCGTCCACAGAATCCAAAACCATAACGTGAGCCATTTTAATGAAAATCTTATTATCCTATTATGTGGGTAGAACTTTCTAACTATTCTATTTACTACGATTCTATATGTTACAACTTTTATGTATAGATCAAATCAACTATAATATTTTAGTTTGTATTGATATTGAGACACGACAAATTCAAGGGTTGACATGTCATGTTGACAATCAGTTGACATTAATGTCATTGTAAATAAAAAAGTAATGAAAACGTTTCGTTTCGTTCGTTGTTTTGTTTCGGATGGCCAATAATAATATTTTTTTTAGTAATCTTATCAAAAGTGTATTTGATAAATGTAAATCTAGAAGTTTTTTTTAAGTATTTGTTATTATAATTATGATTTACTAAACCTAGGGGTAAAACCAAAGGCTAGCGATTGAAACTGACTTTGTCAATGTCAATCAAGATAAAACTGACAGTTACTATTCGCATTTCTTTGTTGTTAAGAGCTGTCAATTTTGTTGACGACGGTGTTCTACACTCCTAAAATTTTCTTGTAATTTTCAAGTTATTGCAGTGTCCAACATTAAAAACGTAATGGTGTCTATTTTGTGTTAACTTTTCACTTGTTAATATTAACCTGTAGCGAAAATTTCTTAATGCAAACTCATTACTTTCTTAATTCACATTTCAGGTTAATATGACTGTAAATAACACCATTGCCCATCAGCGTTTGGTTTTAACTGGAGATAGAGAACGGTACGTACCAAAGAAATGAATATTCTATATTACTCTTCATCAGCGTTGCATAAACTTCACTGCTTCACCGGGGACTGTTGGTTGTCATAGGTAACCACTATTTATTAATTTTGTTGCAGTTTTAAAGAATTGTTAAGAAGACGTTTAATAGAATGTGGTTGGAGAGATCAAGTAAGAATGCTCTGCAGGGATGTTGTCAAAGAAAATGAAAGTAATAATATTACTTTTGATATGCTAGCTACAAAGGTTACTCCTCGAGCCCGAGCATTAGTCCCCGATACTGTGAAGAAAGAACTACTTCAAAAAATTAAAACGCACCTACTTACTCAAAAAGACCAATAGGTGGAATGTATGCATATCTGTATCATCATGAAATAATTTTAAGTTGCTCATCTCAGTAATAAAACATATTAAGATCATATTTTTTGCTGAATTATCTGTAATAAGTAAGGTTCTATTATAATTTATTATTTAATAAATTTCGTTTGTGTGGCGATCCTGACTTTTAATGAGCTTTTGAGAATATTACTATCAAATTGAATATATCACCAGTAAAAAACATCAATTTACAACCAACAGTATATTTTATTTTATAAACATTTATTATACATTCAGGTTAAACAAAAAATATATATATTGCTTATACATAATACTGCCACAAGATTCCATTTACAAAAAGAAAATATTGCCTTGTCATGGACATATTTATTACAACAGTGGTGGTTACAAGATCTAATATTTTTTTTTAGATACCATGTTTTAATAAACACCCTAACCTTAATCTTTACAACGCTGCCCAGATATACATTCTTTATTGATAGGGACCCTATACCCTAATGTAATCAAATGTACCAAATATATACATAAAACTATAAAAATCAGCTTTCCACATAGTTATGACTTACAGTACACAAGGGAATATTAAAATAAAATAGGTTGTAAACTCTTAAAATAATATCACACCTGGAAAAAAGCAAGGATGGCTTCAACTATGCAAACATGTTTTTCATTTATGGAAACAAAATATAATTTAAACAATAACGAATAAAGGATACTTTTATCAGAATGTATTACAGAGCTTTCATTGTTACATATTATAAAAAAAAATATTTTGAGCAAATAAAATTATGCTTATTTTTCTAAGGCAAACCCAATACCTATTATAGAATTCTATAAAGAATAAAAACTACAATTTATTTATAGAAATGGACAACACAGTTATTGTGAGAGCAAATTTTAGTGAAAAAAAGTGCTAAATGTACTTGTATTACAAATTAAAGCATTAAAATGCTGTGTCATTTTGGCAATCAATATAATTTATAATATAATTTCATTAGGGTTTATATCCATTGAGCATAAAATAGGACGAAATTAGGTAATACGTATGTATTGAAATAGACGCCTGTGTTGTACTAGCCATGCTAGCATTGTATAACATTTCAACTAATTCTACATACCAATCTTACAATAACATAGATAATAATTGTAATTTAACTGCAAAATATTCATCACGAATTCAGTAGTTTTGAAATACTCATGCCATAAATGCATCTACATCCACATCAATCACCCTTAACTAAAGTTTCTAGAACAGGCATAATACAAAAAAGAAATCCTATTTCAGTTCAAATTAATATGTGTATACAACTTATGGAGGAAATAAATATATAAATGCATTTAAATGTATATCAAGAAGATCTAATCGAAGATTATGAGCAATAAATTTTCTTAGTATAAATATCCTTAAAGCTCTTTGATACCTGATCTAAAAATTTGGTAATACACAATATTACACATTATTTTATGTACAAAGTTACACAAATGGAATGTATTTTGGACTCAGTTTATACCTTTGATCAAGTACAATTCATTTGATTATGTATAACTTAATAATGTAGCCATAACAATATTCAGTACTCTCTTAATATTTTAAATTTAATCCTAGTTATTTAATATAATTCTACTTACACATGAAATAATTGATCAATCCATTTACACAATACTGCTGATTACTAATGAGCAAGTTAATAATCAAAATTAATTGCTTCAGTGCCTGTACAAGCAAGATTGGAGCTATTCACAAAATAATTACTTACATTATATACAGTACAGTTTGTGCTAATAAAGTATCGAAAACGAGGCGAATGTTTTAAAATATGTAGCTAAAACGTACTTTTATTATGTAGGATCCTAATAACTTGCCCACTTTGATAAAGACCGACTCTTATAAATGAGACCTTTTAACGGTTTTTCGGGTATAATAAGGTAAAGAGCCACCAAGCCAGCTGCGCGCATTGCCTTAATATTATGTGGGTGGTTGAGATTTGGGAACTTCCATCAATCACTTAAAAATAGGTTAATAAGTTCAAAATATTTTTGTAGTTATGTCAAACGTTGCCGCCACGTCCCCTATTGCAACCTTGTTGCATCCCAGATCCGAAAATGTTATAATTAGAAAATTTGAGGAGTATTGAAGACAGTCCCTAGCGCCGTTATGAAAAGCTTGCTCTGTGGGTTTTCATTCTACTAATTTGATTTCTGAAGCAGAACATGCACGTATCGGTATATCGGTCGTTCTCAAAGCAGAATTATGAAGTATATTCGCAATAAGCATGCTCTAAGCATACAAATACCTATATACGTAATATTATTTATTGCAAGTTTGACCAGCTGTTACGTAATTTATCGTGTTTGTAAAGTATATACAATATTGGCTTATTATTTGGGTAGGTAGGTACTTACGTACTTAAATTAATCTCAGTTGATTATATTTACGGTTTATGACAAGTACTATCTGGCAAGTTAAATTCAGTAATACAAGAAATAGCAAATGCAAGTGGACATACATATAAAAACGTAGTATATTATTATACAATTACTGATTCAAGCGAAAATAATACTACACACTTTATACAATAAAATATTACGAATTTAGAAAATAACTGCCGTAGATATGTAATTTAAATAACTAATAATATATTTTATCTTAAGAGATTCATCTATCCTTAGGAACATAGTTTTCTAATGTACATTAGAAATACTCAGCTGCAATATTTTACTCACCTACTAAAACTTGTAAATAAAGATCTGAAGCTAACTCATAAAATAGACATTCAATAATATTCCATTAACAAAATGTGGCATCAACATTAATAATAAAATTTCGAGATAAACAACACAACAGATCATCGGATATCGGCTATTCACAACCCGCGCATGAGATGCGCTCAATTTTGATACCTTTGGCTCCTCGCTCGCATCGAGACGGCACAGTCACGAGATTCAGTAACTAGCGGAAATAAATAGCAGATCCTCGACACAATTGTGTAAGTGGAGACCAATCTCACCACTCACCGATCGATATATACATTATTGTAGAAATCTATAACACCCGCCTTAAATATGTTGAAAATTTACTTACATCGATAGGGCGGCGAAAAGACAAAATCTGTCGCAACCGGGGATACGTAGTTTGCACTGAACGAAATGGAGCGTCTGTCCGCACCTATTTTGATCCTTAGATGCGTAAGCGTGTCGTGATCGGCTTACGTCAAATAACTTGCTCCTCTGATGTTGTCTACAGTTAAAATGTACGAACAAAACACAACTGCGCATGCGCGAGGCAACAAATGGCTGACTTCAGTGTCACAGTTATTTGACGTGATACTATACTGGGTCACTGCAGCTTAGTTAGTAGTAATTCAGAAGGCGGGCAAGCGTGGCGTCGCAGGTGGCTAGGTGTGCGCGGCCAGTCGCGCGAGGGGCGGCGCCCGGCGCGGCCGCGTGGCGGGCTGCCGCGCCACCAGCACCAGCGAAGACGCCAGCGCTAGTCGCACCGGCACGCGGGACCCGCCCGGCAATCTGTATAGATTTATATATTACATATTTTGACATACAATATACATCCTTAAAACTAACAAAATACTATTGGACAATTGTATAATATTTTTCAGGAATTATGGCTTAGTAACAACCGCATCATAAAATTAAGCAATATTTCGCGCAGACAGTCCGTGGATGGATAATCATGTGTTTCAGAAGACCGTTTTTAGATCCCAGCTATCATATTTACACCTTCAAAGCCAAATGCGTCAACCAGTCCTCCCAAGAGGAAATTAGTTGCCAG
Organism: Helicoverpa assulta; assembly: GCA_963856015.1. NCBI lineage: Eukaryota > Metazoa > Arthropoda > Insecta > Lepidoptera > Noctuidae > Helicoverpa > Helicoverpa assulta. Next base: position 8,107,589 of record CAWLCW010000008.1, read on the forward strand.
GGTAACTAGATTGAGGGCAGATAAGCAGTCGTGCTACCTAACACACTGGTAGAGCGTAAGGGGAAGATCAGCCATGTTGTTCTTCATGATATTTTTTTAAAAGTAACGAGTAGAAAGTATAACTCACTTGACAAGCACGGAGGTGACGGCAGCTCGACCGTCGCCGGTGGGCTCGATGGCGACGGGGCGCAGGTCGGGCGCGCGGCGCCGGCGCGGGCCTGCTGACGTCACGCCGCCGCTCAGCAGCACTGTGACTGCCGCGAACGGACGCTTGGCCATGTGCAGCATCTGTAATACACATGCGATGAAGTTTACCTCTTTAAAAGTGTTTATTTATGAAGAAGAAATATTTTTAATATTTGTTTTAGGAAAAGTGTAGTCAGATCTCGCTATCTTTGTTGCAAAGGCGCAACTAAATAGCTGTGACGTCACAATTTTCCATTTCCTCTCTTTTGTGTTGTTGGACCGTTTTGATCTCCACTGAATTCGAAAGGATTAGAAACTACATTTTCCTTGACAGACTCAAAAGTTTATATATTTTTTTATACAGTTTATTTGAAATGTGACCTAACTTCACTTACCTCAACAACATGTCTCCGCCTTGCTCGGCGGACATCGGCCGCTTGTTTCGCCTTCCACGCGACCACACACGCCGCGAGGAAAAGAAAGAAGCACGAGAAGAATACAGAGAAGAACACGAACAGGTCGATATGCAGCTGATCTTGACGGAAGAATATCACACCGAAGCTTGCAGCGCCATCTTCCGTGTGACGGGCACGAATCACTATGTAGAACTTAGTATGTGTCAGATCGTGAACGTTTTGAGGAAGAGTCAGCACAAGCCGGTTGCGGAGATTCCTCACACGAAGCAAGATGTTCCTTCTATCTACAGTCACATACGTCGCTAAATCTTTAGCAGTATAATCAGCGAGGGTGTACTCGATTTTGTCATAATACCACGTGACTCGCGGCTCTTCGGGGACGTGTTCGTCAAACGATGGCATTCGTCTACTCGGCTCGTGTTTATGATACGTAGGGTCAAGTTCGACTGCATGGTCGCCATTACTAGAGTTCACTGACACTACAAACGAGCTGTCGTTCGGACTGAGGTACAAATCGACTGCTCCCTGAGTCACGTCTACAATTACTCTTATGTCAACGTTCATGTATCTAGGATTGACTGCTACGAAAACTGTTTGGCCAGGGTATAGGGGGCGTGGCTTGATCTTGCACTCGTCTGAAATTAAAAAAAAAGTATTATTTCTAAGTGTCCTAGAAAGCCATAAGCAAATTATTGCTTTTGCCCACGACTTCGTTCGCGTGGAATTGTGACTTCCGGCAGATTTTTGGTTTGACCAATAGATGGCACTATATGTCCGAAAAAAAAAATATTTCTATATTTTTTTGTAATAAAAACTATCCTATGTCCTTTCTCAAGTTCCAAACTATGTCCGTACCAAATTTCACACAAATCGGTTCAGTAGTTTAGGCGTGAAGAAAAGACAGACAGAAAGACAGAGTTACTTTCACATTTATAATATTAGTTAGGATAGGTCCATACCAATTGATTTCCCATCAAAGCACAGCTTGTTTTCAATATTGATAGTTTTGTAGCACTGGTGTCCGTTCCTCGGGTCGCCCATGTATAGATCCTTGCACTTGACGCACTGGTACCGCCAGCACTCCTGCGCAGAGTTCTTGCTGGAGCTGGTCGTCTGGCAGGAGATGTCACTCTCAGTGTTGTTGCCACAGTTGCACTTCTCGCCCGTTACTGGGTCACAAGTGTCGCCGTGTCCGTGACACTCGCATCTAAAACAGATAGTTGTTATTAAAAAAAAACATATTTAATTTTCGTATATATCTTTTTTATGTACTCCCCCTTTAATTCTCTTTAGGTTATACCTCTTATACAGGGTCACTTGTAAGTAGTGCGCATCCTTTCATGAGGTGATAGTATAGGTCAATACAAACAAATTTGACCATGGGATTACACTGGGCAAAAGTTGACCCGTTTCAAGATAATCGAATTTCAAGATCTTTTCTTAAAAATTCGTCTAGGTACGTATAAATTTTTATTATTAGTTAAAAGTCGCGGTTTTGCGGATTTTTGTGTGTTTTGTGCATTTTTGGATAGCTAGATAAATGTAGATGTTTTTTAAGTATTCTGCACAAAAAAATGAAGAGTAATATTTTTGAGAAAATAACTACTAAAAAAGTAATTGCTATTCGCTATAATTTCCTCGGTGATTTGTACAGTTTTATGGTTTGTTATTATGAAGTGATTCATCTTCTACCCAAAAACACACAAAATCCACAAAAACGAGACTTTTGACTAATAATAAAAAAATATACGTGTACCTAGACGACTTTTTAAGAAAAGATCTTGAAACGGTTTAACTTTTGCCCAGTGTATCCCATGGTCAGATTTGTCCGTATTGACCTATACTATCACCTCATGAAAGGATGCGGTCTACTTACAAGAAACCCTGTATAATCCCTTATGTACTACCCCTATTCACTTTCTGTCTACTACGATCATATGTAGTCTACTCCTATGCGCTCCCTTTTGAACACCTCCTATATGTTCCCTTATGTACCGTGTCTTCGTACTCTCGCCGTATACTCCCCATATGTACTTCCTCATGTACCTGAATTTAATGAGTGTGAACAAGGTAGCGTACTTACGGTCTGCAAGGATCTCTAAAGTCATCAGATCCCCTGAAGTATCCTTCAATGCACCTCTCACAGCGGGGTCCATCCGTATTGTTAGCACATCTTACACATCGTGCTTTTGCAGCGCCATCTCTATAGTCATCAGGGTCGGCCGGGCCGCCCACGTCACGTGACGTTGGCGCCGCGTCCACTTCACTAGTGCAAATAGATGTATGTCCGTGGCAGTAGGTGGAACAAGGCACGCATTGTACGTTGTTCACCGGATCGCCTACGAAGTTTGGCTTACATTTCTCGCATTGATCACCCTGTATGAACGAAATGCGGTATCAGGGGATTGTTCTAATTAGTAATTATAATAAATTATTTTTTAAGCATTTCTTTATACAGTGTTAACAGGCCAATTCGTTTGTGAAAACTGTCGCGGCCTGTGGCGTCCACCTCCAGACGGCAAGAGGACTGCGTTCCAAAAAATACACAAAAATAACAAAATCTATTTGAAGAAAGACAACATACCATGGTATTATTATGGCACTCAATACATTTATCGAGCTTATCCGGCCCCTCACAATCAGAGTGTCCATTACACTGGCACTGTATGGTGCAGTTGGCGCCGACGTAGCCGAACTCGCAGCGGCAGACGTCGGGCTGCACGCAGGCGCCGCGCACGCAGCCCTGCGAGCACACGGCCACGCAGCCGCCCGCGCCGCCCGCGCCCGCGCGCTTGTGGCCCGCGCCGCACGCGCACTCGTAGCCCTCCGGCAGGTCGCGACATACCTGGGACAACATAATATAGTATCAGGTAAGTTTGAAAAAATTCAAAGTAGAGACTGGATGTTCGAATTGCTCCATTTTCAGCAGAAATTGCATATAATACATATAAAAAATCTATCATATTTTATGTTGCATATTTAAATTATTTTTTTTGGCATATTGCAACTTTTCTTTTCATGTGGACTCTAATCATTTATTTATTTATTTTATTAGGAATTCCAACAAGAAATACAAAACCATGCCATGTGTTTCCTCACTCATAGGAAACCACATCATGCGTAGACCATTTAGTTAACAATCACATAATATAAAAATCTAAGAAAATATAGGTAAATTAAAACATCATCAGTAATATAAAAACTTACCTCGGACTCAGCCTTGCACTGATGATGGTTATTCTCACATTCATTCTCAGGTGGACAGCGAGTGTAGTGCCAGGAGAAGGTATCATTGCTGTAATCATCGTCATGATGAACGGCGGCATAAACTGCGGCACAAGTGGTACGCGTGGAATAGTCAAGCGGCGCATCGATGGAGCCTTCAGAACATACGCCTTGGCCATTAGCACCTGATAAAGCACACCAGCCGCAATGCGAGTGATGCAGGCACTCCGAACATTGCTCGAACGTGTCACAAGGCGCCGGACATTTCCCAGCATCCGCTTTAGTGAGAACGAGTCCACAAACACCGCCCGCACAGTACACAGGCTGGTACGCCGGAGATATGCATTTCCCAAGGTACGTCGCCCAACGACACTCCGCGAACCCGCCCTCACCCCCGTCCGTACTCAAGCACGACTGACAATCGTCGAACATATTGCATCTACTCGGACATTCCTCGTTCTTTGTGGCCCGCAGACTTGTTCGACCCGGCTCTTCTATCAATGCGCACGTCCAGTTAAAAAGTTCTACGGATTCTTCAGCTATGCGCGTGAGTTGACCTGTAAATAACAGGGTCTTAGTTTGTATTTCACAAAAACATGTACACATTAGGTTATGAAACCAATTTACCTTCTCTTACAGCGTGTCTCGTCCAAGTACATTCTTTAGAAACACATTTTTCACAGTCGGATGAGGCGCACCTGAGTTCGGGACAGTTGTCCACATCGCTGATGTAGGTAGTGCCGGCGTTACATTTCATACTAGTGCATGACTCATCAGTAGGTACGCATTCACCTGAAACATGAATCATTACGATAAAAAATGCATTTTTGTATTATGAATTTTGATTATAAAAGGTGAAAAGAAGATACGAACCGACAGCTGCAGCGCAAGATTCACACCATCGACATGCTGGTTTGTCTTCTGGGTACATGGGCCATGCGGCAAGACATGACGTGCACGTGGTAAAGTTCTCACAGGCGCGAGTGGATACAAGCTCCGCATCGCACGCCGCGCCCGGGTTCACCGACACGCTGTCACTGCCCTCGCACCCCGGCTTGTCCACAGAGAAACACTTCGTGTAGTTCCCAGTACTGCAGAAGCTGCAGCCCATGTGACTGCGACATTCGAACTTGTTGGAGCTCCATAGAGAACAAAGATCTTCAGGAAGTGAAATACGAGTGACTTGACAATGTGCACTGCCTGTCCAACCACCTATTATGTATATGTAGCCTTCGTTTTCTGTTTCGATATCTATAGCCATAGCGTGAGCTATTGTCGGCGGTGGCGGGTGACCCACGATACTCACTCCTTTAACCAGTCTCACCCATTGGTTGCAGCTGTATATGTATGCAATAAGGGAATCAGATCTATTTTCAGGATCAGTCCTTCCACCGAAAATTATCATGTAATCATTGGTCGTCACTGCGGAATGCAAATATGTGGCTTGAGGTAAATTGTCATAATAGTTATTCAACATAGGGAATGTAGGTAATTCGCTCCATTGTTTGGTGGGATAGTGGAATGAAAACAGTTTATTGGAAAGCGTGGTACCGTTGTACGAATATAGGATTCCTCCATACACATACAGGCTCTGTGAAGGTGCGTGATACACGGTGCTGTGGCCGATTATACCAGAGGGCTTAGCGCCTACATCTTTCAACTTTATCCATTTCTCATTGTCAAGATCGAACTCCCACACGTCATACATAAAACCTTCGTCTAAAGAAAATCCGCCGATTAAAACCAGACTTTCATAGTCCAAATTCTTTTGTAAGGTCAAAGTATGTCCAGCTAGAGATGGAGGCAGACCATCTTTATCTTTGTTACGGATGTTGCTCCACCTCTGATCTTTTAAGCTGAACTGCCAGAAGTCTCCTAATGTTTTGTTTTGACCACTCTTCTCTTGTAAACTTAAACCTCCATAAATATAAATGTTCTGTTTAGAGTGATAGATCTCAGCGGCGTGGAAATACCGACCTTCTGGCATCTTAGCATCTGGCGTCGCTTCCACGGTAACTTGCATCCACGTGTTATTCTTAGTGTCAAAAAATCTTATGTCATTTAGAGGTCCGTGAGAAAGCGAGTATCCCCCGAACATCCAGAGCCCGCGTCTGTCGGCCACCAAACTGTGACCAAATCTGGGAAGAGTTTTCCTCAAGTGATCTAAGCCGTCCGATAAATACTCTGAGTTAAAAAGCTCTGTGAATACAAGTTGTGTCTTGTCTAATCTAATTGAGCAGTCGTCTCCACCAAAACCGTCGTTACAGAGACATCTGCCGTAGCTTGGGTCGCATATGCCAGCACTGACCGCCATGCTACAGTTGTTGCGACAGATCTCGACTTCACAGTTGGGGCCTCCGTACCCCTCGCGACAGACGCAGTGCCTCTTGTTACAAACTCTCGGAAAGGAACAATGTCCGTCGCAAGCCAGCACCTTGTAGCTCCCCTCGAACCCTTGCTCTGGCTCCCCCTGCTTGTAATGTACGGTCAGGTTACCACTGCGCGCTTCTATAACTCCCGATGAGGCGCCGTTACAAAATACACCCAGTAACTGACTCTGTTGGTTGTTACTCAGATCAGGAACTCCACCGAGGCCGTCATATACATAAACAGCGTTTTCGTCGCACGGAACATCGAAAGTGGAAGAATTTATGGTGAATTGTATAATGGCATCCTTTATATCGTCGGCTGATATTATCCATAGACATTCTTTTGAAGGTCCAATAGCTTTAATGTCGGGATCAGTTTTATAAGAACCTATCCCTTCGGTTTGCGTCGCATTCAACATTCCCCTGGGTTCACACTGATAGTAACACTTGCCACCATGTCTAGGATCGCCGTAGAACTTTGGTTTGCAACGCTCACAATTCAATCCTTCTGTGTTATCTTTACATATACATTCTCCAGTGGCCACGTCACACACGCCGCGGGTCTCGTCGCCGTGGTCGTTACAGTCGCAGCGACGGCATCCCTGACCGGTTGTCGCGTTGCCGTGACTGCCGGGCTTACACGACTCACAGAACTCTCCCTCAGTCCAGTCTTGACATTCATCACATCGACCCACGCCCTGCTTGCATGTTGAATGATTGTGACACCCGCAGTTAATTGAGCAGTCTGCCCCCGTCCATCCCAAATCACAGTTACACTTGTATTGAGGAGATCCGAGACAGTAACCATGGATGCAGTTATTGTAGCACGTTCGCATGCAGCTTTTCTTGCCATCCCCAATGTACCCCTGTTTACATCTACACGTGTAGGAGCCGTGAGTGTTGTTACAAATAGCATGTTCGTGGCAGTCGTGCAGACCCAGCCCGCACTCGTCGACATCGGGGCACTGCGCGTACGCCCAGCCCGCGTCCGATGACGTCACGTTCAGTACTGCAGAGCAGTCGGCATGTGACCGAGTGAAGTCGCCCTCCGTACATGCGCCGTTGATAGGATTCTCGTGCGAGTAGCACCAGCCGCAGCCCATGCTGCGCAGGCAGGCGGAGCACTGCGTGTGGCGACGGCAGGACTTGCACTGGCCGGCCTTGCGCGGCGTGTCGTCGGGCGGCGAGGAGGCGCGGTCCAGCCACTCGCGGCACAGCCCGAACTGGTACTCGCTGGTGTAGACGCTGAAGCTGAAGCACTGGCGCGTGGCCTCACACCACACGCAGCGGCCGCGCTCGTCCAGGCAGTGCTCGCAGTCGCTGCGCAGGCGGCAGGGCGCGGGGCAGCTGGCGCGGTCGGCGATGGCGCCGGCGGCCCGGCCGCGCCGCGCGCACCGCGCCTCGTCGGCCCACCACTCGCAGTAGTTGGCGCCCACGCAGCGCTCGCAGCTGATGTAGTTGGAGCAGTTGGGGCAGGCGGCGGGCTGCAGCGTGAGGTAGCGCCAGTGGCCGGCCGCGGCGCAGGCCGTGTGCTCGTCGGCGCGGCGCGGCTCGCAGCGCTCCGTCACCTCGCACCAGCCGCACGCCGCGTCCGACAGGCACAGCAGGCAGTTGTCGTACTTGCACTCACCGTCCGAGTATGGCTCCAGAAATTCGAATGTAAACACCTAAACGAAAAAAAAATACCGTAATATCCCCCATTTATATAGTACCTACTTTACATACTAAAATACAACTATGAATGAAAGTTACCTTAGCACTCTCCTGAGATTTGTTGTGAAGAAGTTCCATTTTGGCGTGATGATGTGATGGATATAAGCCAGTATGTAAAGAATCGTTAGCGTGCATATCAACAGCTAAACGGCCTGGGAACAACGTGGGCCAGTCAACGAGAGAGCAGGCTGAGGGCTGCGCCGTCAAGTTAGCCACGGGTCCGCCCGCTTCTCCCAGAGCCAGTGATATGTTGGAGTAGCCAGCACAAATGTGCAACGTCTCGCCTGTCCCGTTCCAGTACTGAGGTATGTGTAGCCAGCCCCTCAGCCGCGCCTCACTCGGCCCACTGAATATATGGTTACTGCCCCCACCAGTGCCCCAGTCAACAGTAGTCGCGTTAACTACAGACACGCCATCTGGGTGATTCCAATCGGCTGGTTGTTGATATCTAAGAAACGTGAGACCGGGTCGTTTGTCTAGGAGTTTACATTCCTCAGGTGTCGTTACTTCCGTGCCGGTGGTGCCCCACCAGCCGGGATTTTCTGAAGGTGTGTCCTCTCCACAAACACCATAATTATCTACAAAACAAACAATTGACATAAGACTTTTCTTATTATTTTCTAATATCTGTGAATTCTAGTGAAGTCTATGCTTACCGTCTTTATGATGGCACCTGGCGTTCTGCACGCACCAGTTACACTGGTCTAATCCCAACTTGGTGCTGACGGAAGGTAGCGGGGTTCGACTACTATTGCCGCTGGTGGGCGGCGGGCCGTGTATGAGGCACGAGTGGCAGTCGCCCAGCGCTGGGCAAATGCCTCCACACCGAATGGATTGAAGGTTCGTTGTGCAGTTTGCTCCTATTCTTCTGCCATAGCAAGTCTAAAAATAAGCATTTCTCTACAATTTCATGTAAACATGTACCTACGTTTCTCGTCAATCATGAGTAGAACACGTGGTAAAAATATTGCCAATGAATTCCATTTCAGACTGTAGATTTATTTTGGAATTTCAACGCGATATTTCTAACACTATAAATAAACGAACAAACGTACATCATCAGCTGAACACCAGCCACACTCGGGGTCGGCAAGACACTCGGGTTGGGATCGATGTCGACGGCAAGCGGACTCGGGGTCGTTATTACTGATGCCCGCTTGCCAGCTGGGTACCATGTACGCTAGAAGGTCACCTGCACGACAAAACGAATGGGTTCAGTATTTAAAAATAATTTTTAAATAAAAACAGTGAAATAGTCATCATTGCAAAAACATTTTTTTTCTCTTTTTTTATAATAAAATAAATGGTGTTACTTTCTTTTTTAAGTTAGTTAAATAGTTATTTCTTTGGACTTTATCGCATAAAGCATCCGAATTGAGAGATCCTCCTCCTCTTGGGGAAGTCGGATAAAAATCTGTTCAACATCGAATAACATTAATCCATTTCCAAAACCGCAACACCACTCACCATTAACATTCCCATGATACCCTCCAGCGATCAATAAAGTCGACGGTGGTCGTAAAGCAGCCGCGTGCGCAAACACGCCTTGTTTCTTCGGATAGAAGCGACGCACTTTGCCCAGGACATCCAGGGGTATCCAGGAATGGCAGCCCAGGTGATAGATGTACATTTGGCCATCGTAACAGATCTCCTCTCTGTTATGGCGATGAGAATATCCGCCGAAAACGACCAAGTAATTTCCTGCAAGTATACTCAAACGTGTAGTTAACATATGTATAGATTTAAAAATAATAAGAGATGGGATCCATGGCTTAAAGCGGGATGGCATCCTACGACGAATGTTTGGTCGCGGATTGGTGAGCAATATATTTCAAATTGATACATATCCGTGACGTTAATAGCAGCAAAAGTCTTTATTTAGGTAGTCAAACCTGAAGTCTTACTATGACCTATCGCAGCGCTAATAATAAGTAGGAAATAGGTGAATGTCAACAGAAGATAATTTTATCAATTCAGTAATTTAGACTTACCAATGATAGTTGATGTGTGAAAAGCCCTCTCGCGCGGTACATATGTGTCACGTAGATGAGCTCTGGGATAATGTATTTCGCTCCAATGTTTGTAGTCGATGTCAAAAGCAAACATTCTATCTGAGAGCTTGGAAAACCTGAGTAAATAAAGTGATTTTATTATCATTGCAAAAGATTTGCATATCATTCTGTACGTCACACACTTATGAAGTGTGCTAATGAACAAATATTTAAATAATCATAGGTTTAATGTTCGCGAGTCCGACTGCTGAGCTCAAGTCATATAATGTGACTTACCGTGCTACGCTGGCAACTACGCCTCCATACACCAATATTGAATTCGAATGCGAATGGTAAACGGCAGTGTGGGCAACCACCCTTACATCCAGTTCTTTGCCGCCCCTCACTTGCACTCTTTCCCAAGTTTCCGTGTTTACATCACCCAGTTTTATTTTGTACATACTGCAAACAATAGAAGGAAGGATATTTACTTATAAGGTTACTAATTAATTCAAATGTAAACGGCATCCAATTGTATTTAATTATTTACCTCGAGGAAAACTCTCCATCCATTGTGCTTCCGCCAAAAAGATATAGCTCATCTTTGACTGCTGTTAATGTATGGCGCGTTAGCCCTGGAGGTGTGAAGGTGGCGTTCACAGCCCGCAGAGTCCACATGTTGAGTATAGCGTCAAACATCCACAGTTCTGACGATAAAGTTCCATCGGACAGTTTACCTCCATACAATACGAATCCAGTACCGAACGCACATGCAGAATGACCATATCTCGGCTCAGGTTTTGTCGTGTTGGATGTCATATCATTACTATTTACTACCTCAGGTTGCTCGGTAAAATGTAGGTAGCTCTCTGAGTATGGCGTGGGCGCGTGAGAGTACATGAGAGGTAGTGTGGTCTTATCGTGATTCGAGAATGATGATAGTAACAAATTGAATAATGAGCTCCTGTTGCCTATTTGCCAGCTGCCATCCACATTACCCTAAAATATAAAAGTTGTATGTAAATATAAGCATGTTAAAAATACGTTTTCAAGATGAAAGTACATTATAATAAAATTGTATGGCTTTATCTTCTTACCTTATTAAATAAAGTTAACAAAGACTTATCAATCTCTTCATTGGTTGGGTACCTACGTAATACTTTTCCATTTTCATCATACCACTGACTAGTTGAAAACCTACAAAGTAATGAATAAAACAATTGTAAATAACAGAGTAAGTATATTGTAATAGGAAATAATTTTAATAGCACAGGTCATCACAGTAATAAATATTAATCTTGGACGATTTACTGGACAGTAATAAAGTTCTAGTTAAATAAAAATAAATGTTATTAATTTATTGTTGTTTACTTCGGCTCCTTTCATACTTTTTTATTTATAACATAGGTCTCATGTTATAAAACAAACACACAAAATGATTAACAGTCATAACAAAATGATACCATTAAATTGACCTTTGGTGTGATACAATTAGTTTAATGATCATCCAGCAACATATTTCTATACTACACTATAATCATCAAACTTAGTTGAGTGGTTTATCCATAAAATTGTGTCAAATAGACAAGAGACAATAATCACTCTTATATTATGATGTAAATGAAATAAATAATGCAGTTTTCAATATTAGCACCAGAATTACATATTTCCAATATATAATTCTAACTAGCTTCTGCCAGCGGTTTCACCCGCATCCCGTGGGAACTATTTCCCGTACCGGGATAAAAAGTAGCCAATAGCCTTCCTCGATAAATGGGCTATCTAACACTGAAAGAAATTTTCAAATCGGACCAGTAGTTCCTGAGATTAGCGCGTTCAAACAAACAAATATAAATAATACAGACCTGTAAACTTCTAACAATCCCAGCACTTTGTTCAGATCATATCCTCCGAATACATAGAGTGAATCAGTATGATTGACATACACAGCTGTGTGAGCTGCTCTTTTGGTCATCCCGCTCTCCGTATGAGACAGCCAGTGCCAACTATTACCTTCCTTGTCATTCTTCTTCAGAGAACATGATTCACCAGAATACCTACACATAATATTAATTGCTTATCATTCAATCTATTAATAAATTAACCCTAATTGGCTGTTAGTGGATAATGTTCTCCCTAGTTTTATTACTCTTTACGCAGAAGACTGAATAAGGATAATATTCAATAAATGATCAAGTTAATCGCTAGTTTTTATAAACCAATAAATTAATTTGAAAGATATTTGCAAGGAAGGAAAAATCATGAGGAAATTTTGTTGTAATAAATCCTTTGCAATTTATAGCTTACAGTCATTAAAATAGATTTATCTATGTTTAGAACAACAACAGCCTTAACAATGGATAGAAATGTTTATATTTATTTCTTGTCCATAACATTACAAACACAATACCTGTAGGTTTAGATTCATATAACATCTAAACTGACTTCTAAGAACTCACAATAGCACAACAACTAACTGTCATTTTGATATAAAAGGTCAATTTAAATTTTATTATTATTGCAGACTATCAAAATAATTGTTACATAATGTACATTGACAGCCTTACCCTTTTTTGCATGCACATCTATCTCCCTTACAGTGTCCATTATTTGAGCAGAGATTGGGACACAGTTCCACACTGCAGTCAGGGCCTCCCCAGTTGCCAACACAAAAACATTTGTTGGACACGCACAGCCCCCTCCCTGTGCAGTTGTTAGGACAGTTGTGAATAGCATATGTTGCTCGGAACCCATCCAGCACATAATTTGTGTCACTGTACAGCAAAATTAACATCTGTAACAACCAAGTTATGATTATTCAATGGTTAATGTGTACTAATTAGCACTTTAACATTTTTACAATGTCACTACTAAATTCTGAGAAAATTATTAAAACAAGCAATCTATTTACAAGGTCTTTAAGATTAATTCTGGTTAATACCCTGGCTTTAGTAATATTGTACTTACAAATCCACTAGAAGCGGTAACATTCTGTGGTTCTGTCTTTCCACTGAAACTTCCCAGTAATGGTGCATCAAAGGAGTCACCATCATACACAAAAACATAGTCATAGGAACATTCTGTACCCATGCGAATAAAGCTCAACGTAATGTACTGGCTCTTATTCGCTGCTTTGATGAGCCACTCACAATGAGAGTCCTAAAACAAGATGTTTCATTAGCACTTCACTCACTAGTGTGTCAAGCATTTGTAGGACATGAAACTGACTTGTGTGTAGTTAGAGTTAGTTGGTCCATCGGTGATAATCCCGCTCTGGTCTGTGAACACCCTGCGAGTCTTGTCACAAGGCGCTGTGGATGCGGCGCACAGTACAGCCAGACAAATCCAGCTGATTACAACTAAACCAGCACCTTTCTCCCGTACACTTAGATAAAACATGCCTCTTCCGGATCGTCGTAAGACATAAGTCAAATATCAAAGCCATATAATCGTGAATTTGCGACTAATATAGCTAAAATGTAGAATAAACAACACTCATATAAGTTAATAGGTGACATCTACTTCAAGGCTAACCACTTAGATGAATAATGCCACAAAGGCAAGAAAAACTTTTGATATGGATAAATAAAGATATAGGGCTTAAATGATATTTGCATTTAATCAGTGTTTTTAGTGGCTGGGAAATACTTTCTAACGAGTTTTTCTTACAAACAAACAATTCACAGATCCATCACAGTATTTTGACATTTGACGTAGTCGAAACAATGTTGCCAGTTAAGATATAATAAAGCAAAACATAATTTGTATTCTTGGCCATAGATGCAAAACATAAATAATAAAAATGTGATCAAGTCTATCGATTAATAAATGGGATTAATGCTCTAGGTATTAGTTCGATAAAACAACTTCAAAATGCAGTCATTAGATTCTTACTTCTCTCTGTAATTACTTCATTTATTAAAAGTAACAGTAAAGTCAATATATTTTTGTAAAAGGCTCGGCTAATCATGAATCCCACATTTACTAACAAGAGAGACCTGGCTCGCTTTGTGTAAGACCTATGAAATGATTTTATTATAATAATATAAGTAGATCAAAAAATGTGTTATTGCTCCACTTGTTCATTAAAGGTCTGGCAACACTGAGTTAAATAAACCAGCCAAGTGTGGGTTGGGCTGTAGGTATATAGTGCAGGGTTCCGCAGTTGGCATTGCTCTTTTCATTTTTCATACCAAATATGAAAAATTAATCATAGAGAAAATGTTAAAACATAGAAAAAATGTTAAATCATAGGATGAAAAATCTAAAGACTACCCTAGGTAGTAAACATAGGTATATAAAAATCGTGATCGATAAGTTTAAGACTTTGTAGATAGTTTATTAAAGGTATGTTACAATATACCAAATTACCGATGTAACGATATACCTCTAGTGCCGTCTACTGCTAGCAGTGGGAATAGCATTGATGTAGTGGTTTACAATTACCTACGTGCATATCTATTTATATTATACTAGCTTTCGCCCGCGGTTTCACCCGCGTCCCGTAGTCGGATGGTGACAAAAAATAGATGTTGGCCGATTCTCAGACCTATTCAATACGCTCACAAAATTTCATGAGAATCGGTCAAGCCGTTTCGGAGGAGTATGGGAACGAAAACTGTGACACGAGAATTTTATATATTAGATTCAACAAACAAGCTTACCTACTGACTGGGTGACTTCAACGCTTGAATATTGTACCTATATTGGATAGCGATTGAACTTTGTGGTATCTACTTTTAAATTCAATTCTTTGAGTTAAGTTTCCTTAATCCAACAGGTACCTCATACTTATGTGTTCCTGATCAGTATCAAAGAAACCACTAATTACAAATATTCAAACAATAGGTAATTATTTATGTACATTCCCAATGTAAAGCTTTCAGAACAAAAAGCTATGGAATAAGCAGGCGGAGATGCGTGCCTATCGATCGCGCGTGCTGCTGACTCCGCAATCCTCTCGGCTTGCGTCCTACTACAGATACGAGTACATGTTGATGTTCCATTCATACTTCCTGCTGCCTATACAAGTGAAATAGATATTACAGAAATATTGTCGATTATAGAAATAAAACCTTTTTGGACCTTTTCAACGCGTAGCTACGGTAGCTATATAAGTAGGTTCTAGTCTCCTCCAGATTTGTCAAGGAACTTACCTACAAGATAACATCCACTTCAAAAGTGGATAAATCTACAGCAAACAATTAGATAGGTAGACAAACAGTAGATAGATAAATCAATTCAAAAATCTTTTTCTGGGGTAAGTACCTATCTAGTATCTAAGTATATCGCACCCTGAGAACGAAAGTGACTCAACTCAAAATTGCCAATTTTTGGGAATAGGCGAAAATGTGTCCATCGTATTAAGCATTTTCTGATCATTTTACAATAACGCTAACACATGGTAACAAAAGTTATGAATTTCTTTTGAAATATATTGTTTGACTTAATAGCTTTAGATGCATTATATGGTTTTTGCAAAAAAAAAATGATTTTCCCATTAAAATACGGTTGAGGGAAAAGAGACTGAAATATACCTCTATCCTTTTCTTACCTTTATTGGTCAGTTTTCTAATTTATGTATGATAGAGTATACTTTTTTGAGTCATTCTGTATACTTAACTCATTTAATCAAAATTTTGAAATCGGTCACTTTCGTTCTCAGCGTGCGATATTTGGTTAGACCTAGCGCGTAGATAATACCTCAGATTACTAAATAGTTAGTAGGTAATACAAAAGACATAGGTAAGAGTGTAGCAAGTTCTAAACAATTTTTAACTCTACAGAAGTTATTCATAAAATATAGAGCTAGATAAAAAATCCAAAATATGAATCTTAGCTGCTCGTTAGGAAGATGCTAACTTAATGTTCATTGGATTTTTCATATACCTAAATATGTATATCACTAGAGGTGTCGGTGACCTGTTAATTATTATTTGACCGCAGATTAACCTACGTGATTAAACTTGATTGATTTTTCGTCTTGATCGCCAAAGCGAAAAGCATCTTTAAATTAAAAATCAACTTCTCTACTAGCTGCAACAATATGCGTGGAATTCACTTGAGGACCTATTTAAGTATGATATTTTTGATATGAAATCTTGAAAGAAAAGTCAGGAACGTATTTTCATAACACTTGAGTAGGTATGGTAAGTACAAACTTCTATTCACTGGCTGCAAATAATTTGTATATTGTCGACTCATTATACAGGCGTGCACCATATTTATGAAGGTGAAAATTAATAAATCATAAGCGCACGTGAGAGACGCCGAGGGCTGTTGAAGTTTTTTCATCCGGAATGAAGTGATAACCGCTAATGACGCACTCTTAACGCCGACTCATCCGGTACACCATCAAGGCTAAATTAAATTATCGCCATCCGACATCATTATGAACAGTACAGAGTGCATTATGATCAGTATACCTGACAAGTATATCCTATGTTTTAAAACATAGTCATAAATCTAGCTTTCTTATTATGGTACTTAGGTACCAAAAGATATTGTAAGGTCGATGTTTACAACAGCTAAGTTGTTTTTTTTTTAATTGTAGGTAATCTACAAAAGGTGTCAGGGTGTCTCCATCTCAAATACTCCACCTGAGGTTTTAAGAAAAAATAAAATAACGGAAAACGCAAGTCCAGGAGATTGGATTAGACATTTATTCTCTGAAGCCTTGCACGTTTCGTACAAAATTGTCCAATGAAAACAGTCTGATTAAAAATACTGCTTAGAATTTCCCAAAATTTTCCGCCTCTGCAAAACGGCCCATGAACAACAAACAGATTTTCAAATTCAGTTTGTTGGGTACGGATATAAAAATATGTAATCTAGATATTTTTGTTTATATGGAAAAGCAAATGTGCCCTTTTCGTAAACAAAAAGATCATAATAAAAGTGTTCTATAAAGTTCAAAATTAAAAGGTTGTAAATTATAAGCGGCGCGGTCCACCGCCCTGTCCTTGATAGCCGGTCTTGTGAGCGACTGACCGCGCGTGACGGTCCATTCTAAGCGCACGTTTACTATGTAAATTAACTGACCTCCGCCGGTCATTTTTTTAGCAGAAAAAGCAAATATTGCCGCTGTTTACACTGGCGCCCGCTTTTAGATACACGTCCACACTGCCTGGTATGTTACGCTATGTAGGTTTTTCTTTTCCTTGACTATTTTCCGGCAGTAAACATAAAAATAAACTCAAAGTGAATCTTAGACGTTTAAGCGTTTTTGTCAACTCATGTGCCTAAGTATATGAAATTATTACGACCCAGAATTGTTGAACAGAAAGAAGAAAGTCTAAGACATGAGATGTGTTGTGTTATCATATGGATCGAACGTGGTAGACGACGCTATTGGTAGGATTGAGTTTTTTTTTTTTAATTCATCTTCATCAGGCAATACCTTTATTTAGAGAACTAAACACTGAGTAAAAACTGTACTGAAGTCTGGTAGACATGTAGCTTCAGGTATGTACCTATTTACAACAGTCGTAAAGCTGCAAGCCCATTACTTGAAGCAGCGTCACTTCCACACGACGTCGTGAGGACACCGTGGGGAGGACTTGGGCCGCGGGCCACATCATCATACAAATGGCACATTAGCGACCGCGTCCGAGCCGTCCGCACGCCGGACGCACCTTATCTGCCTCTCAACTATATTTGTTCTGCACCGGATTACCAGAGATTTACCACGGTCACCGACCGTTAACAAGCGATTAAACGTCCTCTACAAATACGAGTTAAATTTAATGTTACGCGTGACCGCTTGGATTTTAAAACATTCGTGAAAAGTCTCATAAATGTTGGGTTTGGTTTAGATAAGGTGCAGCTGCTATTTAAATTCTCATTATACTAAATTAACAGCATAGGTACCTATCGGTTCGGATCCAGTGGATATTATCCCCAGGTTCAGTTTGATATTCCCTGCACCGAACTTTTATTTATTATTTAGGTAGTTAGTAAAGTTCTTGATTACTTAGGCATGCACTTTTATTAAAGTCTTTATTTATATGCTTATTTACGTGTAAGTAGTAGGTAAGTTAGGTAATACCTAGTTAAGTGTGTGTGGGCACTTGAAATAGACTAATGAACAATACCTATTTTATAGGACAATACTTTATACTTATTAATTTTATGTTATACTGAATTACAAATTCGTAATTCGTGTTCTAAGTTTGTATGTACTCTCTACCTCTAAGTATATCTTGGACACCAATGGCTGATAAAAAGGTGAAGGAAAACATCTTGAGGAAACCTGGACTATATAGTCTGAAATCACCAACCCGCATTGAGCAAGCGTGGTGATTAATGCTCAATCCTTCTCCGTGTGAGAGGAGGCCTGAGCCCAGCAGTGGGACGATAAAAAGGCTGTAACAGTAACAGTAACAAATTCGTAGGACATATTTTCAAATGCGTAGCTCTCGCGTAGCTGCCTCGTAGCATCGCGTAGCGTAGTATAGCTGCACAGTAGGCGCGAGACGCGGGTGCGATAACGCGGCTCCGCTATAAATCAGCGCTGTCGATGCGGAGCCGCCCCATTGCAGCTCGCGGCTTGATTTGTCGCGTCCATCCCACGAAGCTATGACCGCTAGTGATGTAGTTCACTCGATATATCGATGAATGTTGTTTTTTTTCTTGGTAGCAAATAGGTATATTTCAGCAAAAGAAATAAACAGCACGAAATTGATAATATTTTTGTGCAGGACTTCAGCATCCTTAAGAAATCATCAAGCGCTTAACGCTTGATGATTCATACTTTTGGCAAAAGGGCATCAAGTATATACGTATATAAGTATATAAAACGTCTGACATTTTTGTTGAAATCTCAAGACAAATATTGTAGGTGCTAGTATGTACCTATAAACTAATTAAAAAAAAAAAGATATTTATGTTTTGCAATAGTGCCTACTACAAACTAACCATCGACTAATAGCTAACCACAAATAAGTATTAGATACAAATCCACACTAGGCCATTGATATGGAACCAATAAAGCGCTCAGTAAAATAAAATGCCCCCCTCGCGGTCAAACAAATCCGCACTATACTATTGTGACCGGCTTGCATAATCACTATTGCGAGATATAAATACAACGATATACGGATTAGACAACGTACAGAACAATATAATAACAATTCAGTATCTATGTATCTATTTATCTTACAAGGAAAATAAAACAGATTTTCTTTTCAAATACAAATTAAGTTAAGTATTTTATTTTAATCCCGCTATTCTTAAATATGTGAAAAATGTGGTTGTTTGATCCTAAACGTTGGTAATCTATATCTAAATGAATCATCATATAAAAATGAAACCCGTTTTCCGTTGTCACCACATAACATGAAAACGGCTTGACCGATTTGGCTGAAAATTAGAGGGGAGGTAACTTAGACCCGGGAGAAGGTTTTAGGATAGTTTTTGTCACCATCCGGCTACGGGACGCGGGTGAAACCGCGGGCGAAAGCTACTTTCTTATAATTTTAATCTTATGGGTTAACAACTTGGTGTCATAATATTCACCGCTTATAATACTTTCTAAGTAAGTAAACACGTGAAAACAAAACACTTCATTATTCAGTTCAACACAATATTAGTAGGAGGGAACACTGACCCTTACATACTTAACATGACGGTGTTAACTGCGACCTAATTTCAGATTAATACGCTTAAGCGGAAACCTCACTAAGCAGGTTCAAATGGCACGCGGAAGACCGGCCCGTTACGGGTGAACATCGACGACTAAACTAACCAGCTTAAACACTTTATTATGTTTATTTTACTTTCCCGATTCTTCGCCATTACGCAACTTTTGTAGATTTATAGTTTCCGCCCCGTTCATTATCTGTATTGAGCAAGCAGTGGACGCGTGGCATAAATCTGAATGAAACGCAGCAAATAGCCTCCCGCCCTACCGAGTTTTCCTCGACTTATGTTAACTTTGAGAAGTTCGCACAACTTCCCTTACGAGACTTTGATACGTTAGCTAATCTGAATTAGATAAGTGCACTCATTACTTCGCTTGAGATGGATTGGATTGTTTTAGAACTCTATTATTCTTATTGTAGGTACCTATTTATTTCCCGTAAACAAGAAGAAATATTTTTTCCAACTCCGTTCACTGCTTAGTCCACCCCGAATAAAAGAAATATACCGGAAGCTATAACCCGTCCTATTACCAATTCCCTCTGTCCTGTATCCTAAATATTCAGCTTTTCCTTTGTTGGCATTTTTCATGTAGTTAAGAAAAACAAGGGCGCCATAACTCTCGTGCCGGTTGATCAGATAGCATGATAATGGCTGTAATGGATCCTGGTCAGCGGCCCGCATGCAAATAAATCTGCGGCCCGATGCAATGATGTGTGGAAAATGGCAGTCACCCCTTGCCGCACCGGCCGGCCCCGCGGTCTCGCGCGCCTCTACACGGCAACCAGCAATAAAACAAATTACCTAACATTTGTAAGTGAATTTTATTGTTATTTTATGTTTTATTATTTTATGCCTTGTGTTATAGTGTATAGGTCAGTTTAATATGATTTTTGCACACCGTAAGCTACCAACTTATTTTATTTTTTTTCGAAGGGCTATTAAAATAAAATAGGTTTTCGAAATGATTGAGAAATATGAATTGGATTACAAAAATAAATTAAAGGTCATTCATAAAAAAGGAGGTTTAAAAACCGCATAAACTATTATAATAACCCCATTATTCCCCTTTGGAAAAATAAATAAAAAAATGCATTTAAGTTTACCATTACAAAAACAACGAATTTATTGGGGAATCGTTGAACAAATGTGAACTGTCTTTATTAGAATTGGTTCGAGTAAAGTTATCATGATTACTGCGACGACCCCGTATCACGGAGGCAGTTACTGCTGGACAATCTTTACCTGAAGCTGTTGTTTTATCCGGGAAGTGGGCAGCGATAAAAGTCAGGGCAAATGGCAGTCAATAAAATAAATAGCGTCGGCAGGGTGTTCTGTAAATAAGTCGGTGCCCGGGCTCGGGGCGACGATCGCCTTTTTTATTGGCGCCTCGATTGCTCTCGAAACAACGAGTGTGAAGGCAGCGGGCGGCGGGCGACGCATATTGCACTGTCGCGCTGACACTGCAGATTATACTCACAGATTAGAAATAGAATTCCCCGCGATGTTGCGGCATTGTCTGCTACAACACACTTATACTCAATTGTTATGTCGTCTTCATTTTTTAGTCCGCGACCCATCTGTCAACCGGTCCAAACGCTACTCATTTTGTTCAATGTTATCTTAATCTTTTGCCTTGTCTTTTCTGCATGAAAGCCAACATTTTCTATCTCAACTATTTTGTAACCGTGACTCTAATGTCTGTTGAATCTGTACATATTTTCTTTACTTTGAAGATATACAATATACTGATCCGTTAAATATTTTCTTAAATCTGTCACTTAACTGTCCAGTAGCACTTACTTATAGTTAATTCTGTGTCCCAAGAGAATTGTTCAGATGGGATAATAAAGTATTCCGCACGTATCGCGGTCGCGAGGCTCCCGGATAGATGTATTCATTTGTAAGAATTTGTCGTCGGACCCTCGCAAGTCCCCTGCCCCGCAAGCATTCCAATCACGCACAACAAGCTGCGTAATTGCACCTAATAATTTTCTTAAATAGCTACAAATCCCTTGCACAACCTACAACACTAACGCTAAATGACATTTTCTACGATACAGTACTAAAACCCGAACGTAGCGTAGTATGCTTTATGACGGACATCATCTGTAAAGAATAATAAAAAAACGGCAATTTCGTTAAGTTTTATGAGCTACGAGTGAATGACCTTCAGTAGTGAGTTTTATATGTATTGAGTTGGACAGTGGTATTAGGAACGTGGCGGAGGTGTCAGTGCATCGCCGTGGGCCGTGGGTCGTAGCACCGGTCCCGCGGGGCTCGTCAACACACCACCAACCTAATCCAATCACAACTGCACACGCCCACCTTTACTGACGCATGTATTTGAGCACAGATAACACTACAGAATATTGATGACAGCTTTTGTTTATAGTAACACACAACGAAAAATGTTTAACCGAAAACCATTACGTTTAATCGTGACCACTTAATATTAAATTAGTACATTACACTTTAGTTACTAAAAAAGAACTTAATTATTATCATCCAACCAAATTGAGTGAAAATATTTAAGTGACGCGTCAATAAAGCTGATAAAGCTCCAGGCTACGAGCGACGACTACGCGCTACGAGCGTAGCGGCATCGTAGACGCGCTTAGTTAATTTACCTAAGCACCTTACCGCTATCTGTTTTGCGCCCGCGCCGGATTATGCTAATGATGAATTGTAATTCTCTTATCGCGCTTTGTCTACCTACAGGTTTGCAACAATATAATAATTGAATTTTACATCCAGTCTATTTGCATTCCTTATAGAAAAGTGTACCCACGCTGCTGTGGCTGGTGATAAAGTACCGGCAATAAACTGAAATCTACCACGCCTACGCTCAATTAGTCACAAAACGAATAGTGAGACGTTAGGGAAAGACGAGGTGTATCAAAGGTGCAGTTATTAGAGGACTTGATTCGTCCACGGAGGTTGGTCACGGAGGTAATGGGCGCGAGACGCGAGGGGACCGACAATAAGTCACCGGGACCATCCGATAGCAGCAAATCAATGACCACCCTGCTATGATACATGGGATTAACCGACGTTTATAGTTTTAGCTACGGTCGACGAATTAATACCGAGGAGGTGCGTGCTATCGGCGACATTAATTTTTATGGTTGTTGATAGAAATGTTTTATGAGTATTTTAATTGATGGCTCACAGAGCTTTTGCGAAGGTATTACATAAAGGGGATCATTATTTGCGAAGATTTTTTAGAGATACTTATTTGCGGTGGTCAACAAATAGTTTTATTGTGTTAGTAGGGTAGAATAAAAGCGTGAGCGTCCACCTGTCACGAGCACTGCTGTCAAATTGCGTCGGTGTCGTGCAGTTAGGGATGGTGCTGAGGGAGTCTGTCACCGCTGTTCGTGTTTTAAGGCGCGAGGGTCGCTTGTTAGCGCGAACGTGCTCGGCGTCACCGGTAAACACGCGGGTAGATAACAATCTATTTGGATTGCCTCTATATTTCATTTTTCCCGTGTGCACCGCTCTAACTAGATAGAGGTGCCGCGTCACATGAACGAATAAGGGAAATACGGGTCTATTTCTTCTGTAACAAGGTTTGAACGTTCTATTTTATATTCGTGTCTTTTAAACAGGTACATTTGCTTGCCGTTACGGAAGACTTTATTCGAGTTCCATGTCTTTTATTTTTTATGGTGAATGTATGTACCTATGTTGTGATTATTTTTGATTTCCATCATTTTGTAAAAGTGTAACGGTAGTATTATAAGTTTTACTAAAAGTATTATAAGTTTTATTAAAATGTCATTATGGTCGAGCCGAGGTTTTCCATTCTAGTAATAGGTACATATATATGTATTATGGTCCTTTTAAAACTAATGCATAAGTATAACTCCACCAAATCAAAAATTTATTTAATAAACCCGATAGAACATTCGAAATCACGTTAAAACTACCACGGAGGTGTGATGCGACGGTTAGTTAGGCAGTATTTACACTGCGCGACCTCCTTGGTCAGTTGATCGCTTGTGCACACAACGGGTGCTCCGTGTGTAACCACTCTAATACAATCACAGATGCCAGACTGAAACTGTGCAACGCATATGATTTTGCTGAAATAACTTTTCAAAATATAATAAAAACAGGAAATTGTTACCATCAAAGATCCATTGTAAAGTAACCCCCATACGTAGCTGATGCTATACCGGTACACGTTCCCTGAAAGAGCTCCAGTACCATAGATATTGAAGGGGTTTTATTATTTTTAAAGTGCGCGCTCGTTTGCACGCGAATGGGCCACTTAACCACGGAGACAAGCTCCCAGTTGTGCGCATAGATTTCCCATACTAACTGTATTAGCCATCTTTATGTGAGGGATAACTGTTCCGCCACGCTTTTTACATGTTATTTTTTAAGAATGATAGTAAATTTCGAATTGTTTAACTACAAAAAAGTTTTGATAGGTTTTGTGCAGCTGAATTGATGGAATGGTATTATGAAAGTTAGTTCATGAGGGAGAATGTTAGTTGGCAGGCAATAGGCTCGTTATCAGGGCTCTCTGCAATAGGCATAGTGTCAGACGGAGGATCGGACGGAACGTTGGACGTGACCGGGTTCACGAGACGATCTTGCCGCGAGAATACAACACGTGTCCATTTTCTGCAGAGAGACGTCACGATAAATAAATACTTCAAAAGAGTAAAAACCAGAGTACTTACAAAAAAGACTATGGTAAAATTATTGTATGTTACGTGTACAATAATTTTACCATAGTCCTTACAATAGTTGGTTTCTATAGTTTTAGTAAAATACTTTAAAACAAAGGTTTTGAGTTTGAGATTTTGCAGTGGAAACGTACACCCATACTTGCCTTTTGAATATCTTCGCTTGTCAAATTTAATGCGCCCTCCATCTGCACTATCAGTGGAACCCCTGTCGATATCACTCAATGTAGTAGTCATTTTATATGTTAAAAAAGAAACATCGGTGGAATAATAAAACATTACATTTTACTTTATTTCCTGACAATCAAGAACATAAAAGATGTAACTCTTCTTCATGGGACATACTTACTTTTTGGAGTGCAACTAAGTAGATTGACATTTCATAAGACCAAATCTTAAAAAATGCAAGATAAAAAAATAGATTCACTCCCTTAAACTATAACAATAAGTTGTATTATGGTTTAATTTGTATTTATCGTCCGTTAAAATGCGAATTGGTAAAACGGAATCACTAATTTGCAACCCCTCCGCTGCGGTCGGCGGGTGTGTGAACCGCGAACGCATTTGATTCTTATTCATGGCGGGGGACGCGTCGACCGCCTAACAATTTGATAATGTATTCACTTGATAAAGCGGAAGGTGGTACTTCGGTACTTCGCGAGTCCCGCATTAAAAAACCAATTACAGCATGGCTAAATCGCGCCGTCGCTGCTCTCGCCTATTTGTCAGACTCCGGAGGGATAAAGAGTATATTCTAAATTTAATTTCACGCAATTTAAAAATTTGGGGGACAGTCAGAAACGTTATTTTTTATTGAGCACCAGTTATGAAGTTTAAAACGATTTTAAGGGAGTCAATTCATGAGAAGGGTAGCCGGATCAAATCAAAGGAGATGTGTATTTATTCGATTATAATGAATAGAACTTAGTTTCTGCAATAAACTATTGCATTATCAAAATTCAAGGAAGTGCATAAAAACTACATCTGTGTGTATTTCTATGTACACCTCTGCATCCCCCTGATTCTTGTTTTGGACCCAATTAAAGAAAATTAAATATACCTAAAGCTTGCTTAGAGTTTGAAGTCTTAGTGGCTATACGCACCTGACACATAAGAAAAAAAAGGTTTACTTGATCAAACTAAATTGATAAGAGATCTTCTTATGTAATTTATATCTGAACGTAACCTTACACCAATAACCTTAAACCAGTAGCCCGTAGTTATGTCCTAAAGTTTTAAAAGAAAACAATTAAAGACTTTAAAAGAAAAAGTCAGACTATATGTCAAGGGGCGAGGGCAAAGGCGATGTAACAAACAGCCGCCCTAATACAATAACGGCCGGAACAAACTGCGCTATAAAATATCACCAGTGAATAAATCAGTTTTGCCGTGATGCGCCGACCCTCTACCTACCGTTACTATCAACGATTTATGGTCATACGATATTGTATTACAGATAAAATAATAATTGTGCACATCTAAAAACAAAGCCTGGCTTTCACGTAATTAATTGGTTTCTAATAAATTGTATCTGTTGCACAGCATCTTACTCTTTTTGTTTTATGAAGCATTTCAGCATTTTTAAATTGTATTTAATTTCAGAGTTTATTATACCTACATTAACTATATAATTTGCAGGTTGAAGTCTAACATAACTATTGATCAAGTGCTTATGAAGCCAATGTGATCAACAGTGGAAAATTATAGTTGGTCACGGCCAATGCACACACACGGAGGCGTTACACCAAGCGTCGTATGCGTCAAGCGTGAGCTGAACGCAATCTCAGCATCAGTATGCGGCGCAGCGAGCGTGAAACAGAGGCGCGGCGAGGCGCAGTACGGCGCGACAACGCATGCCACGGCACGCGGCGCGCACTGATTGAGCCGCGACAAGTTAAACGATTTGAAACAATTTAATAGAGATCAAAAATTCAGGACCCCACAAGCCCGCACAAACTTTTGAAGTTTTTTCCCTCGCTAAAGGGATTATCGGTGAGCGGAAGCTTAGGGGGATATTTTATGGTTTTGTGGACTTCCTTATATTTTTTTCCTTAATTCGGGCACTTGTACTGAGCAAATGCCCGCCCACATACGTTTCCAAAATATTCTTCTTATGCAGGCCAGAAACTGCACATTTTCCATTACCTACCACTACTTCTTTTTCAAGTATTCGATAGTTTAAATTCAAAACAAAATGCTAGCACAACTTTGCGGCCTCTAACAAACGCTCTTTAATAGTTTTTTATTAATTGTACTTTTAAAAATCTTCATTATTAATTATTTTCTGCATTATGTCAGTTGTAAAAGTTCAAAATTAAAATAATTAAAGATCTATCCCGTTTAAAGCACTCCTTACTTAAGCTCGCAATAACATTCTAAGATCCCCATGAATATCCAAAAATCTAATAACTCAGGAAAAGATTGTTTTCAATCTGCGGATACATACGTTACATTTATCGAAGGAATAACGTGAGCTTTAGGTTATTATGGTCCCTGATCGAGTTCACGTATCTACTCCACTTCTTTGCTGGAACGCTATCAACGTAAATATCTGCACATTTTTACTGCTTCTTTGACAAGGTACTAAGTTTTTCCGATGTGTGTACTTTCACTCTTACGTCGATGGTATAAGGTGGAGATTTGAAATCGTGTTTGCGCATACAACTTTGTCGTCCTAAAAGGTGGGCGATATGCGATTGCGTTATGATAGGATCAGGGTTCAGCGGAGCGCAGCCCGTGAGAGAGGCGCTCCAAGCAACTGCTGGAACACGTTACTGTATGATGTTAATGTCATTTTAAACGTGGCAAACTCTGTGTGCTCCTTCATACCTTCAGCAAAGCATTCTTTTACATGTGCTTTGATACACTAAGAAGTATTTTGCGTTAGGCTTGCCTATTTATGAGATATTGTTTTCTTAAACTACCTCTAAGCCCAAGCTTGATTTTCAGGCTATCCAAAACCTGAAATAAGTCCTTATCTTGTAAGTCAGACAGAAGCCTTGTCCGTACCATAAAGCCGTAATATCATATTTCTTTTTATCCGATCTCAAGTAAAGCCGATGGTACAAGCCAATGTACATTGCTCTGAGGATTATTGCGAGGTATAATGGAGCAGAACGGCATCCCCAATCGGCTCTTTCGCCGAGCGGAACGGACTCCCCTGCACGCATCAATCGCACTATCGCACTATTGATTGTCGCTCTAAACTTATTGCTTGCATTTCAATCAGAAATACTGAAACCCTTTCTTATGCCAGGACATCCATTTTCCCGAGTATTGTACAGTTTATCTTTATAAATAAAAATGAATTGTTGTTCGTTAGTCTGATTAAAACTCGAGAACGGCTGGGCCGATTGAGCTGATTTTGGTTTTAAAATGTTTGTAGAGGTCCAGGGAAGGTTTAAACGATACGAAGTTCGCGGGATCAGCTAGTCTTTATATATTTTTTCCTATTACCTATGCAAAGCGGCTTAAAGTGACCAAGGCATATAATTAACACAAAATGTACAAATTGCATCATTTCACTTTTTAGAGGTAGTTTGTAGACTGATCAAACTGATTGCAATTTCAGGTTCGATGACTAATAACGGTTTGATGATTAGACGTCATTGTATCAAATTCAGTGATCTTAGAAACTACATCAAATACGTAAAATGCTACCTACGCAGGCATGCACCTAATGTGAGACTCCTAATAAGATACAATATTTACGAATACCTACTAATAAAGTTATAAAATGAATAATCAACTGTCCATTTGTACAGGTAGAACATTACAACAAAACAATACTGTGAATTGCATTGTTTATTGCCAACCAAGTGTCATATAGCAATGACAACATTTCCTCAGTCAGCAGTTTGTATGTGTCTCCAGTTGCATACTCGTGCATTTATTGGTAAATACCCTTTATACAAAAGTAGTTATCATATTGTCTTTATAACAGAATTTAAAAAATGAGGTGGACTGTGTTATATATTTACTCGAAAATACCAATCAGTAACACCAAAGTCGAGCCTAGCAAATTTTATAGAAGAGCCTCTGTCATTCAAATGTTTTAAATTCATTATTGTATAACTGCTGTACGCCTGAAAATATAGAGGTACATAGGAACATGGCCATTTGCTTGGAGATCCTGAGTTTTGCATGTACAATACTTTTGCATTAGTAATAAATTAAATTTTGAATCCGCACACCTACAGGATACCTGCCGGTCAGTCTATGGTGGCTACCTCGTAAGGTTTTTGCAGACAACCAATATCCGCAGCTTGTCTTCTATGTGATTCATAGCCATTGAAGTGAAATAATCCGTTAGATTAATTTCAAGAACTACCAAACAGTCCGATATAATTCCTAGAAAATCCTTCAGACCAAATACGTTTATAATGACTTCCTTTGATGAAATTCAATCCTTTTCAACGTCTTCGAATCTCATCAGTTTCCGTTTGAGTTGCTCATATTAAGAAGGGATTATATTTTTATAGTACTGGTACAACACAAACACAATCATGATTAATCGGATCTGGACAAATGGCCGGTCATTTGTGAGAACGATCGGAGACCGTGAATGTCCCGGTGACTATCTAAAGTATCGAGATAATAGGTGCAGGGGCCGAGCGGCCCCCCGCGCTGGCCGGCCCTGGGCCACTAAGGAATAATGTAAGTGTCCGGGGCGACATTTGCACCGAACTGCCGACGACCTCCGCCTCTTACTTATGCGGTTTTTAATATTTTTATTGTAATGGCCACGGTCACTCTGGAACAAAAATTCTGTGGACACGACTTCTCCTTCATCTGGCACAAGAAATACTACATAGACAATGGCTGCATATACAAAATGGCTTAATATGTAGAAAATGGTGACTTACATCTTGATAATGTGCATTTTATCTAAAATCTGGAAACCTTCACTCACTAAACTTTAGCACATAATTTAGTTATGCTTTAGTCAGTTGTAGACGAAATATGGCTGTTATGCAATAAGACCGTCATATTTCGTCTACAACCAACTTACTTTATCTACTGATTGTACAAAACAAACTACAACTACAAGAACTACTTATTCAATATAGGCTGACAATTCAAGGAAAGTCTCCAAAGATTTTCACAGTTCCTGCATCCTGAGGTAAAGGTTGTATAAGAACGTGTAAAAAACAGCTGTGACTTACCCCCGCGACACCCTTGCGGTCACCGTTATTGTTGGCGACGGCCAGCGCACTAAAACTGCCCATAAAACACCCGCCACCGCCGATACATATCTACACTTATTGAAACTTTCCATTTCCGATATTAATAATTTTAGAACTCCAACTATGTTACGTAGGTACGAGGAGACGCCGGATTTTCTTATCAAAATTTATTTGTGCGTCGCGTCGTGACAATGTTGTCTGAAGGTGTCGGTGAAGGTGGTCAGTCTTTAAATATTTTGGTACTAAGGGTCAGTCTTTAAATATTTTTAACAAAAGTGTCTTACTATTCTGTCAATTAGGTAAGCACCTATTCAGGTTACGTCAGTCGTCGAGATGATAGAATTAAATGTAAGTAACTGTGTACTTAATTTGAAAGAAGTGACAAAACCTTTTAAGGTTTTCATGAACTTCAGAAGGTTTTCAGGCTCATATTGTAACAAAATCAGCCTATGAGTACCTATGGGTTCTCAATAAGTCAGCAGGTAAAGCGAAGAAGACCTAACTGAACAAATATTAATAAAAGAAGTCCGTTTGCGACTGGAGAGATAATATACGAGTTTGAAATAAAATCTGTCAGTGACCATTTATGGCGGAGTCCTGTTATTAAAATGTAGCGGGGCGTCAGGTCGGGGGCGGCGTCTCCGCGCCGGCTGCGACCACGGACGCGATCTGATTTATGTCCCGACCAGCAGTATTTTATTCGGCGGGCGCCTCAAGAAAACTATAAGTTTCCGTTCGGCAGGACCAGGGGAGTAGCCCAGTAAATATTGTCTCCGCTCGCTGCATCAATACAGACAGATATCTATATTTATTGCGCTACTTTGTAAGATAATTTAGTAATGGATTGGGATCATCACAGTTTTATTCTCTAAATATGTTGCTAACAAGACGATTTATTAAACTGGTGGAAGTTTAGTGTGCTGTTTACATGCATATTCCTTACACTAATAATAACTATGTTATCATAAATTTTCTGATTGAAACCAGCATAGTTTTTAATTTGTATTACGTTTAACGTACTACGTCCGTGATTTATAACTTAAATCACGGACATTGATATCATAACTGGGTGTCATGGAAGACAGCGACTCAAACGAAGCCAATTGGTCTGTCACTGTACTCTGTCAGAGGTAGGGCTCACTACGTGGACCGCCACCCTTCACCCTTTCTTGACACTATTCCTAAATGATCTTGTCATTTCATAAATGATAATAAGTATGCAAACTTATAAGGAAATCTTAAAAAGTTTAAAAAATAAAATGTGGCTCTCTTAAGTACAGGAAAGTAAATCAATTAAGTCACGTACTCAAAGAGTTACTTTTATTTAAATAAGAATATGTGCACTATATAAGATTTTCTATCCATTGATTACTACCAAATTACAACTAGATACTGCTACCAAACTGCTGATATGCAAGAAAGTGTACCTACATATTTTTCACATTACGAAGGTTTCTAAGCAAAGTACCATGTTCATGTACTTACTTTAGCATGAAGCAAGCTATTGAAGATCACATACAGTGTCTTTACACTGTCCTAATCATCTGTGGCAAATAAACAACAAGGCCTAGAGAACCAAAGATAATGACTATCAGATAGCCGAAAGGAGTTCGATAAGTCGTCACGGCTGTCTCGGCTGATGAGTGATGTGCCCCCAGCACACGACCCGGTGCTAATGACTTGTCAGTGTCGCGGGACCCCGCCCCGAGCTCGATGATCAACGCCTCTTGCCACTGGATGACGGAACAGCCTTAATTCCTTTAATATAACTAATTTACTTTGTTATCGTCCATTTTGCATTTTAATTGACACTTTATAGATAGAGTAACGATTTCTAGGATAAAAACATTCCACCATAAACAGACTGTTTTAATCAACTACAATACTTAGATAGGTAATCACTACTAAGTTAGACTAGATAAAGCTAGTGATCTGGACTTTTCAGAATCGTTCCTATTACAACCTTTTCACTCTCTCGGAAAAACACAACGGAAAATCGGCTGGTGCGAAAGCGCTGTGAATCTTGCGTACGTCATGCAACATATAAGATGGAAAAACTAAAGTTTGGGAAACCTTTTTCCCTTTTGAATACGATTTTTAATGGTGATTAGGAAAACTGCTTGAGTATTCCTGTAATTTTGGCGTAAATGATAATAAATGTTTTGATAGAAGTGAGTAAATTACAACCAAAAACCATATTAGATCAGGCTGTTAATGATTCACAGGACATTAAATACTCTTCTTTATAAAAAACCCTACAAATATTTCTTCCGTCACCCATGAAAACATTTGAATGTGTCATATAAATATAGTATCCCATAGAAGCCAGGCGTAGTATTCATTACCCGGTCATTGAATAAAGCTAAGTCCAATTACGTGATTGGATTAGCCACCGGTCGCGGCTCAACGCCTGTCACCTATCTCGGGTACTTAGTTGGCACACGTAACAATCAATTATGTAGCTATTGTCATCGGCTAGGAGATTGTTATAAACTTAATTAGATGGGGATTTTTTATTGGACATTATAATGACGAGTATATTACTGAAGTATTGGTAAGGTGCTGGTAGGTAATCGTCAATTTATTTTTGACATTTGGTACCGGTATCCGACACAATCTGTGCAGTGACTCAGTTTTCTAATAAGTTGAACGCTTGTAAGTCCTCTGTATGTAGAAGATATGCGAGTGACTTTCTTGTAGTGAAGAAACATTTCGTAAAGATTAAGGATTTAGAATAAAATGTTATGATCCTTGTTTGTAGCTAAATAACCAAAATCAAATAATTGTCTTCAGGAAGAAACATTATAAGCTCTATCAGAGTTTGTCAGCCATCATACTTTTTAACACAGTACAGTAAACTTAATTTCTCTGTATTGTGCAACTTTGTAAAAAACATGCATTTTTTTGCACATAAACTTATCAAAAGGGGCGTAAATGTCTGCTTAATAATTGGGAATCAAATATTTTCTCTGAACATTTTGTGATATTTCCTAACTGTTGTTGCCTGGGGTGAACAACCTCGCGACATATTTACCTAATTAATCAATAAAATTATAATTTTGCAATTATTACAAAAAGTTTTTAGCATAGCAATATAAACATAACAATCGAATCGATATTGCCTTGTAATCATTTCAGCTTTAGATGCAAATGTCGCAATATTTCAGTGTAGGAATGTAAAAGTATTTACATAAATACACGAATGTGCTTATTTTTTTGTATGTACAAAAGTATTTAATTTAATCTGAGTAGGAACTAAAGTTACACCACCAATCAATTGTTATTTTTTTTTACATTAGGTACATCTATACTAATATTATAAAGCTGAAGAGTTTGTTTGTTTGTTTGTTTGAACGCGCTAATCTCAGGAACTAAGGACCGATTTGAAAATTTCTTTCAGTGTTAGATAGCCCATTTATCGAGGAAGGCTATAGGCTACTTTATCCTTTATCCCGGTACGGGAAGTAGTTCCCACGGGATGCGGGTGAAACCGCTGGCAGAAGCTAGTATTTTATAATCCTGAGCATATCTTCTTTCAAATAAGAAAGTACCTAATTAGTAAAATCGGTTTATGCAATTCAAAATTACCACCCAATGCCCAACAGAGGCACTTAAGTTATCGTACTTTAAGTTATTTATTTATTTAACAGTTTTTGTACACATAAAAACACAAACAAGAATAAATAATAGAAAAAAATTGTACAAGGGCACAGCTTATCTCTAAAGAAATTTCTTCCAGCAGACCCGTTATGGGAGAGTTAAAATAAAAGTTAAGAATAAAAGTTATTATAATTTAGTAACCCAATTTTCCTTAGAGATGTCGCTGCTCTGTTCTTTGGGCTTTTTTGCATTAGATTTTTCCGACTCGAGTATGAGAATAATCTAAAATAGTTAAAATACAGAACCCTACGCTAGCGTGGCCCGACGACGCTCTTGGTCGTTTTTGTTTATTGTAATGTGAGCCACTGTAATAGTAATCCAATCAATTAATTAATTTTTATTTACTTATAGCGTAGTCAACGGTTCGTAACGCACAGTTTTTTCAAAAGAAATATAGTTATTGTTGTTATCATTGCGTCATGGTAAATAAGCTATACCTATGGACCTGAATACTAGCCTGCAGTAGCGGGTTCGCCCGAGTTCCTGAGGAAACTACTTCCCGTGAATAATAAGTAGCTTATAGGTACTATGTTATTCTGATATGCTGCGTTAAAGACGTGTTTCATCAAAGTTCATCGCATTTTAACGTGGAAGTGTATCAAACATACATACAAAGTTTCGCATTTAAATATAACTAGGGTGTTAGTAGGCTGTTGACTACACAAACTGCTTTATTTTAAAACATTTGCAGTATCCTTCACAACCTAGCGCGTCTCGCGAATTAATGTCGAAGTTACCTCCTCTTACAATCGTACAACTAAACACGACTTACTAACAATCAAATTACCCTTTAGGTAACGTTAATTCGATCGTTACGCATAGTTTTGTTCCCGGGGTCATTAGGGCCCAATTGTTTTGTGCCGCCGTGCCCAATGAGCCCCGGCGCGATTACGCGGTAGGTGTGCCCTCCGCCCTAGCTCGACCGCAAGCTGATTGAACACTTGTTTCGCGATCATTTATCACTCAGCTATTTCGATTTGTTTAATCATTTTCACTGAACGAGCTGTTTTATGTAAAACAGTTAATGTACTGCTAATTGATTAAGTTGTGAAGATGTTAAGGTATAGAATTTGGGCTTAAGTATTGTTCAATAATCAAGCCCTGGAACCCATATGTTGGTACTCACTGTACCAGTACTTATCAAGTAATTGTATGAAGTAAAGATAGAAGTAAAATGGGAGCTTTGGTTAGGAAAACTTCGACCATTGGTCAGCAGAGTGCCTTAAGGCCAATCACATACACAAACAGCAAACGCCTTTTCTCATTTATGTATTCCATAGAGAATACCTAGCTATAGGGACTACTTGCTCCGTATATTATCTTCCATTCCACAACCAAAACATACCAACTAAAACAATGCAGGTATATTCTTACCTCACTGCACCGGATACGTTCCGATAAAGCTTGCTTACATTACAATGTAACATGTGTAGGAGGATTCCTGTCTGCCATGTTATGAAACCATCACCTTGAGCCTTGCAACCAGATCGCGCCGACGCTGGTGTTTGAGCGAACCTGACACCCGGCCTTATCCGCACCGTGTGACGATCCTTGTTTTACTTTGTTGTTTTATGAGTTAATGAAACAATAATGTGTTGAAAAAAGTTCCTACTTCCGAAGGTCTTTGCAAGAACATTCGGATTCAGGCAATTTATTATATCCTACTAATATTATTATAACGATAACCGAAACGTTTTCAGTTGTCAAATGACAGATTTGACCAATAGGCAATCACGACTGATTATGGTTTGGTTAGAAATGGTGCAACTCACCATAAGTATAGAAAGTACAGCGCTAAATGCTATATTATAAGTCTTGCAGCGTCTTAGCCTGTACTTTCTTGCGATTTTAGAGGATGAAATTAAAGATGTTAAAGGGACAGAATCAAAGCAAGCGGAGACTAAAGCTGCATTCTTAAACAAAATCACGCAGCAGATGGGTGATCAAACCAATCAAAGATTATTTGCTTAAAATATAACAATACGTGTATATATTAATTAGAATTAATAAAGTCGTACGTCAATCGGTGTTGCCACACTTACGCAACGCAGAGGCCGCGCTTCCGGAACGACGGAGGCACAAATTGTCACGTCAGGGAAATCACAATGACCCAGCATTGGACGCATGTTTGTAGACAATAAAAAGGCTACACGTGTAGCGGTCATGAAGGCTTAAGAAATTACAAAAACTTATCATTTAAAAGACGAGGGTATTCTCAAAACATGAAAACCTTCATTAAACACCCGTTATGGTTCCCAATGACCTAGCTTCCTGATTATTATTACATCCTAATCTAGGAAGATTTGAATGCTACTGTAAAACCGCACCTGTAGTACTTACAGTTGATAGAACACCATTTATTCTCCTTTAATTATAGTTTTATAAGAAAGTTTCTACCTTACGAAGTTTTAGAGATTTTAGGGTCACACACGGTCGGTTAGCCCCATGGTAAGTTTTTTTTTAATTAACTTGTGTTATGGGTGCTAACACAACTGATAAACTACATATAGCTACATATATATGTCGGAGACGGTCAATAGTACGGACACTAAACGTCACGCAAGCGCGCCCTCTGGTGGCGTTTCCGGTGAAACAACATTTTGGCGCGCTTGGCAGAGTCGTGGTGGTCAGCGTGGCGTCCGCGGAGCTCAGTCTTGAACGAGTCTTGGTCGAGGCTTCGTCGAGTCTTCGTGTTGTCGCGTTACTGCCCTACGTCACGTCTAGTGTACCTAGTGTTATTGCCTAGTGTTGTAGTACCGTTGTAGATCCATATTGTAAAGTCTTTTGAAATTAAAGTGTAAAGGTTCTTCTAACCTAACAGACGGACATGTGTTGCTGGGGAGTTTGTTCCGCCACTTCTTCTCCCCAAGTCAAAACACATAGGAAGTGGCGAAGGGCGGGCGTTTTGGGGGATGTCTTTTGTTCTGACTAATTTGAATAAACGTTTGAGTTTTGAGTTTGTTTGACTTTATAGTTTGTTTGAGTTATCTCTTTGGTTGATTACCCTAACTGATGTCGGACGATAGTGCCATCCTGATGTTCCCTCCGACATCAGAAGTGGGATGTAATCCGAATGCCCACATGTGTTAGGGATTTGCCACGTGAAGATAAATTTCTACCCACTGAAAAAAAAAAAAAAAAAAAAATAGAACGTCGATAATTTCAAATGTGAGTTTGTAGTAGAAGATTTATTAAGAATTTCAGCGAAGGTACAAGTATGGTAACCACGGTTACGGTAACGGTGTATCGGTTTCCATTGTTACATGTCAAGCTAGTTATTGAAGGTATGCTAGAAAATTAACCGAATTTGTTGTTTTTTTTTTGTTTCATGTTTCAACAATGACGGTGGTTATTGTGCAATTTGGCGAGAAAATTACGACGTTAAACGGAGCATCCCAGCTGCCTGCCAGGAGCCTGACATCTCCGTGGTGTCTACGAACGTGAAACCATGCTGTACTGTGTGCCATAGCGATGTGCGATCGTCACGCACGTAGAGTGGAAACCCGGTGAGACCGATCCATTTTTGGTTTATTTTTGTGGTGTATTTGTCATATGACATTTATAAACTTGAGAGGCAGTCTCAGTCTCGCTGATTAGTGCTGGTTATAAACCGCCTGGGTTCAGGGAGCATTCATTGCCACAAGCTTCCTTATAAAGCTGCTATTAGGTTTGTTTTGATCCGAATGTGTCCAAGAGCTGACATACTGTTCACGTGACCTTCATGAATTGCATTGTTGGGAAAATCGGCAGTCGGTGAAATTAGATTTATGCCATGATATCAATATTGTCATAGTGGTTATGAAAATGTTGTGATAAAATTGACCGATTTCCGATTTCTTTTGCATGTGATAATCCCGTGAGCCTCTCCTGCTTCGAGTGAAAGGAGTCTAGTCTGCTAGTTCGTCGCTGTGGTGTCCGCGAGCGCGACGCCTGGCTTCTACTGCGTGCCGGATTTCAGCCTGAACATACACGAGGCGCTATGCACAGAGATGTTAAGAGACGCCTGAATGATAAACCTGGTGAGATCAATCCAATTTTATTGTAGCTTGTCATTGTACATTGTACTGTTTGACTAACTTGTTGGCCTAGTGGTCGCAAGCGTGACTGCTATATACGAAGTCTTGGGTTCGATTCCCGGGTCGCGACGAAATCGCTTTGTGGGTTTGAGAAACTTTCACAAAGCAGCCCTTAGTCTGGAAGTTGGTGATCAATTCACTCGTGCATTGGAGAGCACGTAAATGTCGGTTCTGACGTTAACGCAGTGTCAGTGGCGGCAAGAAGCACTTTTAATGTGCAGGTGTTGGGGCACATTAGGCAGCATCGTTTGTGGTGCGGCACTACACCCCCATCTGCTGTCGTCAGCATAGCCTCTTGCATCTGCCGACTGGTGTACGTAGTCTGTTAGGGACTTCCATATAGGCCACGCTAATTGATAACTGACGGGAGTCGATCTACGGGTGGTATGAAATCGGGTGGATCAAGTTCTTTCCACCGTGTAACGCGACTACTCGTTGTTACTCGAGTTCACCTTTTTCTTGACATTCTCGCAGTTGGTGTTGTACGTCAGTGCCCTATCCAGGTTTACGCCCAGGGACCTTGGGCAGTTCATGTGCGCGATACGTACGCCTCTCCATGCGACATCTATCTCGTGGTTAGCCATGTGGTTGCGTAGTTGGGAGGCACAAGACGTGAGTTTTGGCAGGATTGGGTATTAGGGTGTTTTCCTTGTAGCAGCAGTCTCGTTCCTTCAGAGCCGCAGAGAGCCCGGTCTCAACCTCTTCAAACAATTTAGCCAGCATAGATATAGCTGAGGGTATTAGGTGGTTTCGGCTGATCGTTTGGTTATATTTGGTCTCAAACCATACAGTGCTTGATGGAGGCACTGTGTAGAATCACGATATGTGTTAGGATGTTGATCTGTGATTAATGATGGTAGTAGGTTTTAATTAATGAAATCGTAGATGATGAAAGCTAGGTTCACAGGGTTGACATGTGTGTATGCTTGTGTGTTGCGCTTCAATCACAAGGTTGATTGACTGTTAAGTTGTAAGTCGCAGAGATGACTGACGTTGAACACTTGTCACAGGGATGGCTGAAGTGTGTATCTTATGTTTGGTCACAGGGATTACCTGGTTTCTGTTTATCAATTAAAACCTCAAATTAGAATATTTCAGTTTTGCGTCATTTGATTGAATTGTGCTTCAGACTATAGATTTTTGGTAAGGTGTTACGTTCACCTACTCGGTAATTTCGTTGCGTTAAGTTGTACCAATGATGGATACCGGGGTGACCTGGAAGAGACTCGTTGGCCTGTGTGACGGCATCGGGGTGACCAGAAAGAGACCCGTATACATCTGTGGTACAGTTGGTGTCATGTCACTGTAGTTGTGGTTGTGGTCCCTAGGAGGCCAGGATGGGCTGAGAGCTCGGCTAAGGGACACAACGGTCATGTGAAGTCTATCGAGTAGAAGGCGTTGATGTGAATGACAACCGTAGCTGTAATGATTTAGTAATTTACAAGTTCAGTCTGACTAGCAATTCGATCTTTCTTTGATTTCGTGCTTAGGATTTAATGTATCTAGTTTCTTCGTTTGAGTAGTGATTGCTATTCTTTAAATCTGTATCGTGTGTAGGTCTTACTATCTTACGTAACGAGAAGGTCAGTTGCTGACCCATATGTTGTCAATATTTGATCGGTTGCCTAAGCACTTTCTATTTGTGGCTTAACAGATATCATCATAGGTGAACCGAGCCTGGAGAACAGAACGAGATCTACTAGGCAAGCGGCGACCGAGATATGCTGCATTTCCCGTTTGCAGCGTCGTCCTTCCCCGGATTTGTCGTGGAGGCCGTGTGAGTTGCGGCAGGCCAGGACATCGCGTGTCATCGCATAAGGTGAAAGCCATCTATTATTAGACCTGATATATCTTGCCTTACCTAACAAACGTTGCATTGTAACTGTTGAGATTGATCAGACAAACTTGACGATAACTGAGTAGAAATTGTTTTAATCCTTTGAATTATTGAGCTGGTCCATAGTCGTGACTGATTTTGAGGAATAATTTGTGACTTGTATTCTGTCACTTTAACTGTTTTAGATTATTATCAATGCTTTCCTATTATTCTTTATTGTACACACAATGAAATTTGATTCTAATTACAAATCAATTTAAAGGTCATTAACGTCAATAGGACGTACAAGTACGTACATGATAGGTTCCGAAAAAAAAAAAAAAAAAAAGCCGGAAAATCAAAGTATCACTGATGAAATTGAGAGAGAACGAAGTAGTTATGATATTGAGGAGAGTGTTTAAGTTTGCATGATGATCGGACCGTACCAGAGGCTGTCGTGTAGCCGTAGCTCAGTAGAAATCGGCGTCTGCTCAGTGAGTAGTCCGTGAGTACGCGGTAAGCAGTCAGCTCTGGCGGAGGTCGGGTTTCAGTGGAAACCAATGAGTCCGGAGTAGACTCGGCGTTCCTATGTGAGGTTCGCAGTAAAGAGTAAAGAGTAACTGGAGGTTACTGGGCTAAGTGTAGCCATGGTCACATGTAGAGCTTAAATGGTTTTGTTTTTAATTTATCAGTTTAGAGTTTATTGTCTCTTGTAAGAGACAGTGATCAGTTTTACTTTGAAATTCCTAATTTCGATTCTAAATTATTGTAATGAGACGATTATTTTCTTTCTTTTCATTGATCATTTTCCAATTAAATGTAGAGTTTGATTACCTGTGAGAATGTACTCTGTTGCTGTAGGTATAGCTTTTGAGAACTAGTTGTCACCTAGTAGATTGTTTGTTACAGACCTAATTGAGGCCATTTGAAGTTTGTTTAATTTCCTTGAGAGAAGTAAGAGCGTAAAACAAAGATCGAGAGTTACTGTTGTGGTCAGGAGTGGCCGAGGCTGTACTGTGCATACTGTGCTGTGTTTGTGTTGTTGCAGATTAAACCCACGAGGACGTGGGTCTACGCAGGATGGCCGTGTCGGAGACGGTCAATAGTACGGACACTAAACGTCACGCAAGCGCGCCCTCTGGTGGCGTTTCCGGTGAAACAACATTTTGGCGCGCTTGGCAGAGTCGTGGTGGTCAGCGTGGCGTCCGCGGAGCTCAGTCTTGAACGAGTCTTGGTCGAGGCTTCGTCGAGTCTTCGTGTTGTCGCGTTACTGCCCTACGTCACGTCTAGTGTACCTAGTGTTATTGCCTAGTGTTGTAGTACCGTTGTAGATCCATATTGTAAAGTCTTTTGAAATTAAAGTGTAAAGGTTCTTCTAACCTAACAGACGGACATGTGTTGCTGGGGAGTTTGTTCCGCCACTTCTTCTCCCCAAGCCAAAACACATAGGAAGTGGCGAAGGGCGGGCGTTTTGGGGGATGTCTTTTGTTCTGACTAATTTGAATAAACGTTTGAGTTTTGAGTTTGTTTGACTTTATAGTTTGTTTGAGTTATCTCTTTGGTTGATTACCCTAACTGATGTCGGACGATAGTGCCATCCTGATGTTCCCTCCGACATATACTGTTACTGTTACAGCCTTTTTATCGTCCCACTGCTGGGCACAGGCCTCCTCTCACACGGAGAAGGATTGAGCATTAATCACCACGCTTGCTCAATGCGGGTTGGTGATTTCAGACTATATATATATAGTCCAGGTTTCCTCAAGATGTTTTCCTTCACCTTTTTATCAGCCATTGGTGTCTAAGATTACTTAGAAAGTACATACAAACTTAGAAAAGTTGCATTGGTACTTGCCTGACCTGGAATCGAACCCACACCCTCATACTCGAGAGGTTGGTTCTTTACCCACTAGGCCACCACGACTTATACATATACATATTTATAAATACATATTATAATACCCAGACCATGGCCAACAAGCATGCTCATCACACAAATGTCGACCGAACCGGGAATCGAACCTCGGGACCTCAGGATCGGCAGTCCGGCATGGCGACCATTGCGCCATCGAGGGTACCTACT
This sequence comes from Helicoverpa assulta, assembly GCA_963856015.1. Lineage (NCBI taxonomy): Eukaryota > Metazoa > Arthropoda > Insecta > Lepidoptera > Noctuidae > Helicoverpa > Helicoverpa assulta. The sequence continues at coordinate 8,148,649 of CAWLCW010000008.1, forward strand.
TAACAAAAAATCCTTTCCTTCTCTTTCTCTTTATTAAATTAGTAATCAATGTAAACACGTAGGTAGGTAGTAGTTTAGGATCTAACAAAAACTGAAACCAGATAAACTTTTATGGCCTTACTACAAAAACTTAACCACCTGTTTTACACTTGTCTAAAAAAATTGTGGCTGCAAAATGAACCATATGTCAACGTCATAATTTGACATTTTTTTAGACGAGTCTTAAACTGACGTTTAAAAGTTTTTGTGGTAAGACGGTTAGACACTATCGCTTGCTAGTGATGCCTTCATTTGGTAAAATGTGCAACTTGCACAGCATGTATCTGTGCATCGACTTTACATTCATAACTGAAAGAATGAACTGGTCTTAATTTAATAGGCACTTTACATTACAATACAATGGACTCTTTTACCTCTTTTAAATATCTACCTAGTTATTCCCCTTGAATATGCATTCAATTATACCCATGACATGAGTAATTATTTCATTTAATTTTGGATTTAAATAAAAACGAAGAATGCTAATATCTGTGTTGACGTACTGGTACGATATATTTAGTTAGTTTCGAAACTTAGTCACGCTTCCTAGAATGGTTCCTCAGGCAGGATTCCGCGAACAGGATGTCGCCTGCAATTCGATCTGGTCGTGCCGGCCGATATGTAAATACGTTACATTGTTTCACATAGATATTAACCGTCTTACCACAAAAACTTTTAAACGTCAGTTTAAGACTTGTCTAAAAAAATGTCAAATTATGACGTTGACATATGGTTCATTTTGCAGCCACAATTTTTTTAGACAAGTGTAAAACAGGTGGTTAAGTTTTTGTAGTAAGGCCATAAATGTTTAATACCTAACTATCGTTTATTAGAAATATAATGTATTTTATGGAAATGTTGGTTTTTAGTTATCACGTGCTACACCATGTGCTACGCTGCGTAGATTTGCTACGCATGGCTTTTGGAAAAAATATCAAGAGTTGCTATAAAATGTGCAATTTAAGACATACTTACTTTGTTTGTTATTTCGTACTGAAGAGAAATGATGCATTAATATTATTTACAGAATTAAACATTTACTATTTGTTTTAAACGATAAATCTTCAATGTGGTTAAAAATAACGCATATAATAATATCTTAGACAGTAGGTAAAATATATCTTGAAAGCGTACACTACCGATATTACTTTTTTTATATCGCATTTTTTTATTAATGCTAGATCACTCCAAAATTATTAAACACTTGACTTCTTTCTCCCGCAGAGTTGTCACCGGTTGTAGGCACCTACTTGATTGTTATCTGAACATTTGTATATTTGTATACATCGAGGAGTTGAGGCATCTAGGCCCCACACCAGTAGTGTTAACTAATACAAGAACAGACATACGCACACATCTGTTTAGCAAATTCTACGAAGAAGCAGCGGGGACTCCACGAAATCCACTTGCGATACAAAGTCAACGGGACATGCGTATGTGTGCGTGAATACAGCTTTGTATTTTCGCAGTAGAACATGGTGATGTATGGAAATAGTCGGCAGGTGTGCATCAGGCTTGGTCTGCCGGTTCGTTTGACGACAATCGTGTTTGCGGTGGAACCCTGCAGTGCCGACGGCGTGAGCCCATCACGCGCCCAACCATGCCGCACTTCGCTGTGTGGAAACGGATCTCTTGTGAATATTTCCTTTAAATTAAATTGTACTGAAAGACTGGTAAACAAGAGTACAAAAATTCTATGTAAATCACAAGGAGTACCTTTGATATACTTACTTACATATGTTTGTGTTGTAATGTCAACAATGACATTTAATTTTCTATTAACAATAGTTTGCCTTAGTATGTTTATACCTTAATCCGTCAGAACATATAAAACTAAAAATATTGCTCGACATAACTTCAAGCAAATGATTTATAAATTGATTGAATACTTGTAAGAAAACGCTTACTCCATAAAAGTTCGTTCCACACTATTTAACATGATGGAAGGCAGTGTCTTTGATGCGACTCCCGCGACGCGTTAAACAGGGCTCCAAAGAGTGCAGGGCTCTGGCGCGACTGAAGGGCGGCATAATTCACTTAAATCATGCTTAAATCACGTACGGACTCTAAAGAGCTTCACTTGCGGCTTTAACGCCACACCTCGCACATTTAATACCGTCACTTGGTGTTTTAGCAAAACGTGTCAGGTGCTGTTCCTTTTAGTAAGGTAAATTCCCGTGAACTTGTTTTGTTTACCGTATTTGTAGGTAACCAAAAAGGTTGACGTTCATAAGATACTAAGTAAAAGAATGCCAGCCAAATATTCACCTTTACAATAAAAAACCTCAATATGTCCAATAGTCACAACGATAAGAGCCATAACAATATACCCACATTGTGCCGGCGACTTTATTATAAAAGAAATTGAAAGGACGAGGGCATGATCCAAAAATCCCGCAAATAAAATTCCAATTACACAGAAATGAAATGACATATTCGGTTTGCACAAATCCTTAAAACGTCATCCAGATATCCATTACATGTCTATTAAATCTTACGACATATATTTGTGGGGCTCAGTCAGCATACTTCCCCTCGCAAACACGGCGGCGATTACGAGCTCGACCGACCGAAGTAAACGAATATAAAACACATGCGGGAAGACGAATGTAAAATGTACTCGTCAAGATTTTGCATAAGTAAACATAAGCATCACCCTTTTCGCGGTAACGGAATCGCGGGCCCGGCCCTTGTCAAATATTTATCTAACATGGGAATATCTGTTCAGCAGAATAAGATGATTTTGCAAGTTTGCGCAATTATAAGTATTATTTCTGAAATTCTTAAACTACTTTATAAGTGCCACCTCGCTTCTTCTCAAAGAACTCCAATATCAAAATATTTGTGGCTATCAAATTACTTTCAAAGTTCCGGTTCATCGTCCCCTATCATCATATTGACACAATTAGTTGCACGCTCAGGCTTAGACAGTGAAAGTCTGCTGAGTCGCCAGTCTGCTACTTATTTACGTCTAGCAGGTCACTTCCATGAACCCATTGTAGTTGATAAGATTAAAGAGTTAGTGAATAAGTAGCTTGGTAACTAACTATAGACTTGTAAACAAATACTTTTGCTGAATGGTAAGACGTGGGGGACTAGTCAAATCATAGGTAGCCAGAAACTTAACTTGATGATAATAATGCATGAACGCTGCACTTTTAACTTGACACCTCGCAAAACTCATCATATTTAATATTAAACTTATGCATAATTTTACCGAATAAGCTTTTATGTGTTACCACAGCGATTTGTGTAATGTTTAGTAACCGGTAACTGAGAATTGTAATTTAAGCGATAAGTCGCGTGTAAAGCAACGTGATATAACTGTGGTCATGTCAACAACACCACGTGGAGTTCAACCAACGAAAACCTGACCTACAAAGCTAATTTGAAGGACATCGAGAAAAGGAGAGTGACCTGACGTAGCAGCATCTAAAGTGATGAGTCGCGCGTGTCCGCCGGGCGGCGGCGACGCGGCTCGCCAGCTCAAGTAACGACCTATCGATTGGCAATAGTGCCTAGTTAGCAGATCGCGCCCCACCCACGCCCCTCTCCACCCCTACACACTTCATCTAGATCTCTCTATGTTCAATACACTGGCTTTTCTAATTTATTCATGAAGAACCGTCTTTATTCGTGGCCATAAGAATACAAATGGATGTGGATGGGTTCAATTGACAGTTAGAAAAGGACCTTTGTTAAAATGTTCTTCGAGGACCCTCAACTTCGCAGATATAGTTTTTCACCATTCCCCGTAATTCTAATTTGCATCATATCTCTGTTTATGGTAATTCGATGTGAATGAAGAAACGTGAGATATTGAGCTAGCTAGTATGACAGCGTGGCAGTAGGTCACGGGTCGCGCGGCGTGCCGACCCTGCTGGCTCATGCGGAGTCAGCCCTCGTCAGCTCTCGTCAGCACTGGGTGTGTTCACCCGCACAGCTGTTCTGCGACTCTACTACTATAGTATAGTAGTCTCACACATTCAGTCGGTAAACACAATGTCCTTGTGTAAAATACTTTAATATTGGTAGGTTGTTATTTGTGTTTCTTTGGGACATTACTCTCTCAATAGCTCAATGGGTTGTTGTTCTTCATATCTTCATCGTTACAAATACCTTTGAAAAAAAAAACAGTTACATTATACGCCACTTTTGAATTGGAAGAAAATGAAATTTTAGGAAACTGTCCTGAATTCGAAGGATAACAGTTCTATTCCAATACTTGATTCAGTGTTTAGTTATTACTGTCCTAAAGTTTAAGAACGTGTACGAATTTTGAATAGGTATTTCGTTACTTAAATACGTCTAAAATATTTTTTTTAATAATGATATAGGTTAACTAGTTTTAGTAAAGCCCGTAGAAAATCCCGTAATCATTAAGTTGATCTCAAAACAACAAACCAAACACCCAAAAATGATCTCCTCAGTTTGAAAACATTGGAAGTATCAAGCATGGGCCGCAGCCGACCTAGTGCGGGAGTATCGACCGCCGCCGACCCTGCACAATGCTGTCTCAGCTCCACGTAAGCGCTCCTCGCCCCTCACTACACTCCATCAGCGATTTTCTCATACATTTCCCGACTCCCGTACTATTCTCCTAACAGGTGTCTTTGGAATACGTGAGCCTCAACTTGTTGACTTCTAAAGATACTTCTTCAATGAACACATAATAAATAAATTCTGGAATAATATTGGAATGACTGTCAATGAAATTATAGAAATTACTTGAATGAATTTCGACAAGGAAGTAGGTCATGACTTCTGTTAGCGTATCCCCTAATTTGGGTCAACAGGACCTTATAAGGTGATGATGATGCAAATGAAATCACAGCGAACTGTACGAACAATACTTTGGTATTTTTTGTAACAAAAGTCTTCTCTTAATTTTCCTATAACCTTTGCTGTTATGAAATTGGCCTAATAGTCTTAGTCCTGTTAGCTGACTAACAAAACCATCTTTGAACCACAATTGTTCTGTAGACATAGATATCGTATGGTTTTGTCAAGTCATTAAATACATAATATTTTGCACTATATCTAATACTAGCCGTTTTCCCGCGGTTTCACCCGCGTCCCGTGGGAGCTACTGCCCGCACCGGGATAAAATATAGCCTAGGTTACTTGCAGATAATATAGCTTTCTAATGGTGAAAGAATATTTAAAATCGGTCCAGTAGTTCTTGAGTTTATCCATTACAACCAAACAAACAAATAAACAAAGTTTTTCCTCTTTATAATATTAGTATAGACATACCTATAATTTAGGTATTTACAAGTTCTGCTGAAAATTGACGGAACTTTTGACGTGCTTATAGGTTAGTAGGCAGTACTTGCCCCCTTTACATGTTTTAATTATTATTTAAACCTTGCCATGTAAGATGGTTGCTTTAGATATCAGGACGAGAGTGGAACTTTGAACCTTCATGAATTCGTTAACAACTAAGTAATTAGTCATAAATCATAAAATCAAATAGCCTGACAATACAATTCGAAATGTAATTGCAGTATACCTAGTGTGAAAATGGAAAGTATGGAGTGGTGACGTCACTGGCTGCCGACCTTGCCACTGGAAAAATGTGCCGCGTCGGTCGGTGAAGCTGCTGGCTCATCAGTACGGCGCCGGGCGTCGCACCCGCGTCCAACACAACACACTTCTAACACCGAAGGTGATACCTGCTCCAGGGGCTTAGTGAAACTTGTGATGACTAAATTAATGATGTTCCTATGTCTGTGGCTGTGGTTACAATAATGTATGCGTAGTTGGTGTATTCTCCTTTGATGTCGGAAATAGAGTTCTGAATGAATCGGTAAAGAGGTTATAGCCGGGTTAAAGAAAAGACAAGAGAAGACGGAGATCTGTACCTATGTATCTATTGTTTGAACTTTACTCGATACAATACCCCCGATGGTTAATTATGTAGCTCAAAAAAGAAAACAAATGCGTTAAAACTCAGTATATAACTTACAGGGTAATTTCATGAATATACATGCGCATAGTCCGGTATTAAGTACTGGCAATATTTTACGTTGTACGTACGGCTTCGTGATAAACTATAAGTATATGGTAATGTCCGTATGGACAGGCCAAATAAATAGCAGTCACCAAAAAGCCTTGGTCAGAAATGCAGTCCAATGGCATCGTAGAAATAATTGTCCCATATATTATTATGATGTACGCCTACCAAATGGCCCATTACAATGGCCGGGGCCGCAGTAACAATGCCCATAATTCTCCTCGACTTCATTAACAGGCCTCCATTTGCATGACAGGCTCTACTTACGTACCGCTATAGGTCTGTAATAAGCGGCCGATGGTACGAGAGAGCGGAGGTGGTTGTACCCTCAGAACATACCGTTACAAGCCCATACATACGCCAACGTTTACATTTGCGCAAGTATTTTCTACTCAAATCTGAGTCTTATTTGTGAGGAGTAGGTAAATCTGGGATGTTGTTCAGAGGAAAATGTATCGTTGGCGAGGCCGTGGCGGGTAGGCGGTGCGCTGGCCGTCTCGCTCTGGCGGGGCGTGGCGGGCCGGGGCACGCCCCACGCGTCCCTCTACGCCGCGGCTCTCGTAGCCCGTAGCTCTGCTACGAGATATGGACTGTCTATGTTGACTTCAGACGTCGCTTGATAAATGTACAACCAACATAATTGTACTTATAATAACTCAACTGGGTAGGTTCTTAGTATACGATAAATATTGAATATTTAGTTAGGTAATTGTAAATGACCACTCTAACTGCATTACTTCTACTTTGACATTTGTTAATACTTAACTCGATTTTTTTATCAATTTCCCTTTAGAAATATCGTTGAGACAACGAAGTGATTCTTTACCATAAATTAGGTACTTTACTTTCAAGTTAAATCTATATTAACACATATTGATGGTTTTCAAATGCATTGCCTAAGTAGGTATGGATATACCAAAGACGAAAAAAATTAATTTTTTTCAATGGGCACAGTACATCTGAAAATGTTAACAGTTAACTTCTACAACTTTCCAATAGTGTCATTGGGTTTTAAAATTCATACTTATCACAATGACCTATATATTACCAATACTATATTGTATGCCAGATTTAGGTACCTAGATACTTGAATATCTTCTGAAAGTACAAAATCAGGTACCTAAATTTTCATGAACTGGAATAATTTTCTAACTTTTTGTCACCAAAATTACCAAGGTTTACTTATATTAAGTATACTAGCTTCCAGCAGCGATTTCCTGAATCTGGAAGTAATAACTTAAGTAGGTATATGCAATTATGATACAGGTACAGGTAAGCTATATTTCTACCAAGTTAGGTACACATATTAACCCTTTCAGATGCAAATCACCCTTTAAATTAACTATTTAATTATTAACGATTATAATATCTTCATTTTCGAGTTTCGAGACCTATTGCCTGAATATTATTTTTGGTTTTAATTTTAATTTGATGTGAAAATAAATGAAAACTGTGAAAAAGGTATCTACTATCGGCTAAGATATTTGAGCCCTTGATAACCTACATACTTACCTACCTAATAGCCAAGAACCTGTAAATATTGCTGAAAACTGCTGAGAAACTATGAATGAAGCCAGTTTCCACCAAATGTCAGAAAACTACTACATTGACTGTTGAAAGATAAGAAACACAACTTGAAAAGGAAAGCTGAAACCTTATTTATAACCTTATTTACCAGGTTTCTTCATTCCCTCACTTTGGCTGCAAGTCTCCAACCATAAGAAGCCCTAAGTAATGCCTATCAACACCGTCAGAAAAAACAATGGCTGCTGGCTACAATGTACCTAAATGACTACCGCTAACTACCAGAGACCAAAGATATTTTGAGCTGACCTGCGGAGCTCTGTACGCTGTAACTATGTAAGTACCTAGATAGCGGGAAGGTAAATCAGACCTGATATCCTGTCCCTTCAGTCACGACTACATGACAAGATTAGCGACAGTCGACTTATCTTCATCTATCAGGATTGCATATTGGCATTGTATGCACTTCAAGACTAAGAGTAGGTACCCCACATTGCACACTAAACAGTCGATTGGCAGTTGACCCGAACTCTTAGTTCCAATCATAGTTTTCAGTCGGTCTGATACCAGCTAAATACCTAATCTTTGTAATTGAGTAGTAACTTATCATTCATCTTCACACTGATTTATGAGGGCAAACAAACTATCGGCCGAATAAAAGTTTACAGTGTATCCTTTCTTCGTTTTTATCGTCGATAGATCAAACAAGTCAACTTTAACATTAATGACTTTGACACAATTAGATACTTATTTATTTAATCTTTGATTGAACTAAAAGGGCACAATCAAAATGAATCCTAACAAAAGACAATCGAAAATCTAATTTCAAAAGGCCCGCGTTATAAATTCACAACAGTTACAATAATATTTGTTCACTCGTACAAATAAACGGACATTATATCCGTCTCGTTTATTGGTATTTCGCTTCGTTATCAAAGAACTTGATGCCTTGATTTCTAATAACAAGTTAGTGTCGAGTTACTAAGACCGCCGTGTGACGCTGTTCTACACGGAACATTATGTTGTACTTAGTACTTGCAACTTAGTTGCTATCGATGTTTGAACAAGCGCCAGAACTCTAATCGTGAAGTTTTTATATCGATTTAATTCTCGAAACTGATTTATCATGATTTACAATTAATCTGAAGTTAGTTATGTGTAAGGTATAGAGAGGTATATAAAACTCCTTGGTCACAGCAAGCATGTTAAAAAATGGGCTTTAATTACCCTAATAAATACAGACACATAGGTATTATAGTGCCGGGAAATAATTATCTTGCTCAAAATGAAAAACTGATTCGATATCTCGACGTTTATTGTTTGGGCTCGAGGGGTGAAGTGACACACTTCAATATAAAAACTTATTCTATGGAACAAATCGAATACATTTAAAATGATTGCCCGGTCAGTATCAATTTGTAATGAATAAAACCTTACAACTACGTTACAGTATCAAACGAAGCAGTTAGCTAATGGTTTCTGCACACAGCGGGCGTGGCGCGACGGGACGGGACGGCGACGCGACGCTGAGCAGTTGTAATGTACTAGATATTACGGACGACATCACACAGAGCCGTCCCGCTCGGCGCGACGCGACGCGACGATCTAGTACATTGTGTCACGTCGCCGTCACGTCCCGCCGCGCCGCGCCCGCTGTGTGCAGAGACCTTAAATATTGTTTAAAAACAAAAGGTCAATTCACAAATTCTAATCTATATAATACCTTCTTACAACGTCATTAGTTTATGATTGGATGCTCATACCTATGTATTGCTGACTTGCTGCGCACACTAATACAATTATGTCAAGGTTTCTCATTATCAATGGACAAAAAAAAACAATACAGGTACCTATATCTAAAACCGTCTAAAACTTAACTGAAGTAAACTGCTACATAATTCATATGAGGTAGCTACCCTTAGAGTGTATCTTTATGTAAAAATACTCTTCAAAGAAAAATATAAGAGATAACGTACGAGAAGTTAAGATGGTACGGATACAAACTTCTTTAAAGTCTAAAACCTCTTAAAACATATCATTCTGCATTTCTCGAGCACAATCCACGATACCACCGTTTTGTGAAAATCAACTCGGATATTAAGAACTAGCTTCTGCCAGTGGTTTCACCCGTATCCCGTGGGAACTACTTCCCGTACCGGGATAAAAAGTAGCCTTTAGCCTTCCTCGATAAATGGGCTATCTAACACTGAAAGAAATTTTTAAATCGGACCAGTAGTTCCTGAGATTAGCGCGTTCAAACAAACAAATAAACAAACAAACTCTTCAGCTTTATAATATTAGTATAGACTAGCTTCTGCCAGCGGTTTCACCCGCATCCCGTGGGAACTACTTCCCGTACCGGGATAAAAAGTAGCCTATAGCCTTCCTCGATAAATGGGCTATCTAACACTGAAAGAATTTTTCAAATCGGACCAGTAGTTCCTGAGATTAGCGCGTTCAAACAAACAAACTCTTCAGCATTATAATATTAGTATAGATAGGCAAGTAGGTACTGACTACTAAGTATGTAATCAGCAGCACCGAAAAACCCCCTAGTGCTTAGGTATTTTTTTTATCTTATAAATGCAATAATCTTGCACGAGTCATATTGAGATAGAAAGCTGCAACAATGTTCTCTTATTTACAGTGTGATGAACACTTGTTTACGTAAGAATGTCTTTACATCATTAATGAGATGATTTAATATATCGATAATGTGGGTTACCAAACTTTACAGATATAAATTAACATCACTCTATTTCTGTTGTTACTTTCAATCGACACGTGGCAACTAAAGCGTTAGGAAAACAACTGAGTGTGCACCTATGGAGTTCAATATAGACAACTAAACTACTGCAAACTTTTAAACTACTGCTCTTTGGCCCTAATTTATGAGTGGATACCGAGGAGAATTTACTGGCAAAAGATGAAATAAGTTATTTAAAGTCGTTATGCATCCCTCGATTGATATTATATACTAGCTTCTGCCAGCGGTTTCACCCACATCCCGTGGGAACTACTTTCCGTACCGGGATAAAAAGTAGCCTATAGCCTTCCTCGATAAATGGGCTATCTAACACTGAAAGAAATTTTCAAATCGGACCAGTAGTTCCTGAGATTAGCGCGTTCAAACAAACAAACAAACTCTTCAGCTTTATAATATTAGTATAGATTTTGATACAATAGCTGTAGGCTGTTTATCCGGAAAATATTTCAGCAAACATCAAGAAAATGGTCGGCCTTCCAACCTTGTAATCCCACCACCACTGTACCAAAAGTGTCATAACAAAGACACCATTAATCGTCACGCCTTTAACAACAATAAGGTAACTATGTACGACTCTAGTTACATCAAGAAGAAACCACACTATCCCAGAATCCTTATCATCAATGCAGGCAGAACCTAACATAATTTTCATATAAAAGAAAATAATTACTTTATATTACCTGTGATATTACCATCTAATTCAATGCGCATTCAATATTTACCTATCGGTGGCGATCGACCTCAATTCACCACAAGTGTTGAGCAATCGCTGCTTGATTGATGTCGTCGCCAACTTTAAAAGTTGCACAATCCACCAACAAAGTCATTGGACTCACACTTACCGTTTTCTGCTGAATCGCCACAATGCATGCCTTTATTTCGCAAAAATAATATCCAAACGAGCAAATAGGTACCGAATATAAAAACTATATTTACGTATAAAGTTTTCACAGACCTACAAATTGTACTTTTCAGTAATTTACTTAATATTCAAAATGTTACTCAACTTGATGACACCTTATCATTAATCCTGCTCAGCTGACTGATCTTCTCATATTATTATGAGAGCAGCCGCTGTGGCCGACAATCGGCAAGAAGGACACTGTCATCATTGTTCCTATACACACCTACCTGCTATGCTTAGTAAGATTAGGTTTTGCTAAAAAATGATGCTGGTAGTTTAATTTAATTTTAGAAATAGATGATAAGAAGATTATCAAAAGATAAATACAAAGAAAGTGACATCAAAAATAATCTCTGTAATAAAATTACTGTCCGAAGACATTTAAACGATCATGCCTCCGGTTGCCTGCCTACATTTTATCCGATTGAGTTTGAATTTTAAAACTATATACTTACTCGTTGTTAAATAAAACTTCAGATAAAATATGTAATTATAGATACTTATATTAAAATCGTATATTCATAGTCAGGTAGACATTTTTTACAGTAGATTGTTTTGCATGTCTGTTGAATATCTCTGTAATTTACAGTAAACTTTTCCTTCAAGCCGAAGTTAATGTTTTTGCATAGGAACTATGGCGAAATGAGAATTAAGCATAAGTCTATACTAAGACCCAAGTTCGCCGACTGGATAAACGTCAGTTTACTTAAAACAACTGTTTACTTATAGGTTTACCTACTATGAATTTCCCGTTAATTATCAAGGCAAACGCTTAAGGGTTCACGCTATCGGTGTACTTGGGCCTAAAATAATAAAAAGTCAATTGCTTTTTACAGGATTCTGATTATCTAAAGTATATTATAATCGCTTATATTCTTGGCGGTTTTCTCGTTATATAACTTTAAAAATCTATTTTCCAAATTATTTAAAAAGTCAAAATAAAAGTATTGGAACACTAGTACTTAGTGTGCAACTAGTTTGAGGTCCCATGTAAACTGAAATGCTTTTTACTAATCTATGTGGAGTTTTATTAGTTCACATTAAGATTATAAAGTACCTAATTTAGTGTTTATTGAAATGTTGAACTGGGCAACTTTAATTGGAAGTCGCTATTTTCTAATCAACAATTTGAAAACAAAAGAAATAAAAAAGCACTAGCATTTTCTATTCATTGCCATCAATCATTCAAAGTATGAATATGAATAAAACAGATAAATAAAAGAATATTTTCTGAAATATTTTATTAGGAAAACACAAATCCTCCTATACTTAATATTCGTCATTTATGTATCTATTTACAATTATTCGATTAATCAGTTTTCATGACTCATTTAACTTATGCATATATTTTAATTTTAATAATACATATAGATTAACGAAGCTATGCATATCTTACGACACAACCATATATTTAACACGGTGTTTGAAAGCCGCTCCCGACGGGATCGACGGCTACATTGTTCCACCTTAATAAAAAGAAACTATAGAACTGGAACTGATGATAATTATATTTCAAACTTAACAAAAGCACGGTGTCGGCCCTGTGAGCGCGCCGGCGGGCGCGGCTCAGTAGCGCTGCCAGGCGCAGGACGAGGCGGCGGCCGAGGCGCCGGGCCGCGGCGCCGCGCCCTGCCGTCACAGCTCCGAGAAGAACTCGGGGGAGGAGTGCGGCGTGGGCGGCGCGTGCTGCGGCACGGCGTGCTCGCGCCCCACCAGCGCCAGCCGCTGCTTCAGCACGTCGCGCTCGTGCGTCACGCGCGCCACCTGGAGCTGCAGCACGTGCAGCTCGTCCTGCAGCGACCGGTTCGTCAGCTCTAGCTCTTGCCGTTGCTGTAGCCGCTTACTGCGACAGTTTTGTGCGTAGCCGCGGTTCTTCAGTGTACGCCGTTTCTGCTTTAGTCGGGTCACGTCTTCTCTTGGGAAACCATGAAGGCGTTTGTTGAGTTCTCTCACACTTAATGTCATGAGTAAGTCATCGCTTATGAGGTCATCTCCACAGGAGGAAGGCTGGTAGGATGGATGAGGTCCGGTTCTAGGAGACATGGCCGAGCAGGAGCTGGCAGGGCGCAGCCCGACCTGTTGCATATGGTGATCTTGCTCCCGCCACTCGCGACGATCCCATTCTTCAAAACTGCCACAAGGAACTGTACGCATATCGAGCGGTTCTCGCATATGGGGTAACCAAAGGACGTCATCGACTAAAGCTGCACGACAGGGACTTCGCCCGATAGGGGCCGGTGGGGTTTCTGGAGGTGTGCTGGGGTCCACGGCGATCGCTACGTGAGGCTGGGGATAAGGGCCCGCATCAGGCCACGGGCGGCACGCGCGGGCACAGGCTGGCGGAGGTTCTACCATCTCTTGCCACCCCGTGCGCAAGGGTTCACGTTTCACAACATTGTGGTCCTCGAGGTGGTCGAGCTCAAAGTTCTGCACATACTCGTCGGCGAGTTGGTCGTCTTCGCCGTCGCGGTGCGGCTGCGGGGGCAGGGTCTGCATGGCGCTCGCCTGGGAGCAGTCGACGAGCGCGTGTTCCACCATGGGGCCGTGCGGGGCGCACGCCGGCCTGGAGCGGACTGCCGCCGCGACACAGGGCGGCGCGAGACTCCGCCCTCCGACCCAATGACGTACAGCGACGCGCGCATACACGTACAGCCTTTATTTTCACTGACATAAGTTCGCTAATACTAGGATAATATCATAACATAATATAATAATAACATGACATACATTACGAAACATACGTGTACTTAAGTAGCTTGGGTTTAGTAGTTAACAGTATGCATATCACGTAGGTAGGTATATATTATTATTGGATATTATTATACGTTCTTAGTATATTTTACTTGATTTTTATCATATGAGTAAGATACTAAAATTATTAGTTAAACACAAAATATAAGACTTCCAGAAAAAGTTAGGTTGCAAAAAATTGGTCCTTCGTTACGGATAGCTCGTAGCACCTGTGCTACATCGTACATTTTTCGTAGCAGTCTATTGAGCGCTACAGGCTACGAAAAATGAATGCGTATTTTCGAAACATTTTGATCGCCAAAATTTTTCGTTGTTCTTATTTCATTTTGTGTTCTACATGCCAGTATTAGTTTTTTTAAGATAAATGAACAAAAATGTTTACACTATACAGAAAATGCTGAAAAATATAGTAGGTAAAATAGAAGACCATTAATCTCCGCTTTCAATTTCAAGAAAACTAATTAAGATGTCTCGTCGTTTCATATGAATTATCATATCCAATTAATTAATAGGAAGCAGGGCAGCGAGGAGGCTAACTGTAGAACAAAGTGATTTCACGCGTGGCAGCCCGCGGGGCGAGGGGTCGCGAATTACATGTAATCACCGAGTAAGCGTGACCTGCCACTCTAAACATTCAACCCCATCCTTATTATCCCTTAATAATTGAAACGATGTGCTTGTTATTCAAGATGGTTGTGATTTCAAATTAAATGCTTATCATTTTTTTTTTGGTTTCTTAGCTTTGTTTTATTCTTCTGTTTTGAAATAAGTTCGATGAAAAGTGCTGAGTGGGAAACAATTTTTAGATATAGCAAAACTGGTTGTCTAAAAACAAGTGTAACGATAAAATAACATAGTACTTAATCTTTCTTATGTACCTAATGGTATAAAGATAGATTTAAATTTTCGGCATTAAAAAAAATCGTATGTTTTCATCCGACTGAAGACTCAGACTCAAAAGGTCAGAAGAGTATTTTTTTCAGAAAGGTATTATGTAAAACAATAGGAAATCTCACTTTTAGTATAACACATAAAAATATTCCAGACAAAGTTAACAATAAACCCATAGGTATCTATACAATAGTAGAGTGATAGGGTTGCGGCGCTTCGGCAGTGCGGCGCGGGTTCGCCGGCCCGTGAGCTGACGCTGCCGCCGCTGTTTGCTCAGCACGGTCAACATTGTTAGTCGCTCCGCCCGCGCCCGCAAACGTTATTACATGATTAACCCGAACGCTAACACGTATCCCACTTCTGTTTGACCTAGCTTTGTTAATTGCCCACTTCCAAACTGCGTAACTACATCAATTATTTCATCAAATCAAACAAGATGTGGAAGCTCGGCTGTGATAAGGCCCTTTTTGATGATTTTGCGGGTTTTTGTACTATGATTATTTAGGATAAATTGAATTCAGTAATTTGTAAACGCCGTTTCGTAACACCTTTATAATGATGTTAGTGTAACGATGTAGCTACACTTGATATGGGATTGTTATGGTAGGTACCACCTACATAGCGAATGCATTGTAACCTCGAACTTGAATATCGGCTTACTTACTTAGCACTTTAAATGCATCCACGCGCCAGATATATCGGACGACAACAATACCATAAAAGCTGGCCTATTTAAGTACACTACTATTTGTATTATGCCTTAGTAAGTTATTATTTTTCTTCATTTTGTGCGATGATTCCTACGAAGTGCTTTAAGGTCCCAAACGTGAAGTGCTTTAAGGAAAGGTATCCAATATTCGAGAACACGAATGACCTTTGTACCTACCTATATAAAAATAAATTGTAAATCAATAAAACAATATTCAAGAACACCGCTGTACACAAGTACGTTACCCACCTGGCATTGTTATTATCATGCAACAGGAACAATGATAAGAATGGTTGGGCGCAGGAGAGCTTTGCTCCCAGAGGCGAGACACGTTCGCGGCTTACTATCGCAGCCACTTCATCAATTGATTCCTCGCCCTCTCGCCCGCTCAATAGGACGACGATCTGGTTTCCACCGGCCAAACTACAAACGTCCTAAATTCACATTTGGAACAGAAAATATTAGTTGAATCGAATGTTTCTGTATTTTTTTGAAAATCCCTCAATAATGAGTCTTATTCAGATTTTCGTATAAGTCTAACTAAATATGGTAAGTCACTGAACAGATGAAAGAAGTCTTCTCTATTGCGTGCAATTTCTGAAAATCTGCCTGCGATGGGAAATCATGCCTCAGCTCAACCTGTCCCAATAGTTATTTACTGATTGTCGAAAGTTCGTGAGTTCGATCCCCGCCCACCGTACTTTTGTCGTGAACCGAAAATGTACAAACCATATTCCCAGAAATCTTGAAAAGAAATGGCCAAGTGCGAGTCGGACTCGCGCTCGGACAAAAAATGACATTTGTTTAATGAGAGCCGCATTTCTTATTTTACTATAGTTTTTAGTTAATTTCAGCTGTAGGTTCAAGAGATGCAACCAGGGGCCCAATTCTCCTAAGTTAATAATGTCAAAATCGAATAGAAATCGAGTCGCAATATGATCGCAATAGCACTTTTAACCATATCGGGCAGTCTGCTACTAACAAAAGACCAATCGTATTCCAACGACATTCGATTGGTTTGCGATTGGTCTGCTATTTTGGTGATTTTGGTCTTTACGGTAGTTTGATCTACATTCACTTTGCAATCGTAAATCATTTGCAGACAAAATGATTCATTATTGAATGACAGAAAAGAATAAAAACGTTTATTTCAAAGAAAAAAATTTAAAGCCTTTCACATCATGCACATATTAAAGCGAAGTAACATATTACAGCGACACCTAACCATGTCATAGAAAATCAACAAAACGTTCGAACAACTGAAATCTGCGGCGTTAACAAAATACATAGATGACTCTTCAAAACGTTGTGTCTGTTGGTGTGGCAACGAGGGGAGAGCGTAGCAACATAACAATGCTACGCCCGATTGTAGTTCAAGCGTGTTACGACAGGTGGCACTAAATGTGCTGAAATATTGCTGAAATTGTTTACGCAGCGTTTTGTTTTTGTTTTTCGTACAGTGTTATGAAGTATCAAGTATTTGTTTATTGGCATATTTAACATATCGATCGAAGACAAATAAATTGCCAAAAGCCACAAACCTTATTGGTCTTAACACTATTCTTTAACCCACTAAAGGATCGCAAATCAATCATTTCTAGATGCGTCTGTTTACCCATGCTAGACAAAGTAGCGTCATGAAAATGAGTCGTGTTTAGATCACACTAATACGTAAATACGCGTTCAAGGCAATCTGATAAAAGTTCGACGCCCCTGCACATGCCTACGTAGCGTCAAAGGTTGGAGCATAGATAATAGACGATAGGGCTGAAGTGTGAATGCACGTCGCCATCGAGGCTATTGCATTATCTGTCTTGTGTCCCAACATTATCTATGCCCGGACACAGTCAAGGTCGAACCACAAATATGTTCAAGTGCTAGGGCTCGTGTCTTCCTCACGTGCGCAAGCGCAAGTCACCTATTTTAAGACCTGTCACGTTTTTGCAGGAACGTAACAACAGTATTTTCGTTACTGTTACTACAGGCATCTGCAATAATGTGCCAAATGTAATTTCATCAAGGAATTCCGGAGTGTCACTCAACCTTAGAACAGGCATTGATGAATAAAATACGTGTGAATTATATTCAAAATTACTTTATTTTTATAAAAGTAGAAAACATATAAAATATATAAAGTATAATACTAAAAATCGTATTATAAATTCCAATCATAAATTCATTTAAATGCTTCATAAATATAGGTGTGATTTTATTTTTCAAAATAAAATTAGGTAAACTTAAACTGTGGTTGCACAATAACTGAAATAAATAATTGCAAAACATTCTCTCATAAAACCCATATTAAATATTGTACTATGATTTTTTCTTACTATTAAATTGTACTGATCATGGAAAAAATAAATATAAAAACATAATTATACAATTTTCACAAATATTCAAATATTATAAAATATACGGAATTCCACTGGTTTCTTCTATCGAGACATGGCCTTTTATCACAATGTAATGAGTAGCACCTTGGAGGCACATCCATTCAGTCTTCATAAAAATGCTATAATTTCTGTGAAGAGTTGCAGGTAGAACTAATTAGTCCCACAAATAAATACGCCTAATTAATAGCCCCACATTCTAAATACTAATACACCGACCACCTATCCAACAAATTAAAAATCTGTAAATTCATTTTATACATATAAAATCTATAAAATAGTATTCTTAAAAGCTAAATTTGTATTTTCATCTTTTGGTAATTTCTTGACTAAATAAACTGAATCATTTATTCTTATGACTATCTGTTTGTATAAACATTCTAAACAACCCAAATTTTATTGCACACTGAAAAAAGTTCTGCACCACTTTTAATATGTATTAATTGCTTCTTTCTAACTAAATGATTATGCACACAACATGAGTACATAGGAAGTTTTTGTAAACCATAGACACCATAGACCACACCATCATATATCATATCAATAGCAGATTATTATGTTTTATTTATTATAATGTTTTATTTCGTTTTTGACGATCATATTTCTTAAAAATGGCACAACTCTTTTTTCATGACTATCCAATGATGTAAAGTTCTTTATGGCATCTTCTATGTCGGTTTAAAATGCAACATGGCGTAATCGTGATAGTACATCATAATGGCAAGTGGCTGGCCAAGGATTAGGGAGCTCCAGACTATAATGTTGCCCCAACGAGGACCGAGTCTTAGCTCTGCGGTGCGGGAGATAATGGCAAGCGGAGGTTGCGCCATCATACCCAGGAATGCCCAAATCCTGAACATTTGTAGAGGCACGCTCACCTGTAATAGATGAAAAAATAACTTTAGTAACAACTTATATTTCTTCAAGAGAACATCATGAATGGAATGTTTCAATTAAGCTAAGAAAACCCTAAACTTGTTTGACGTGACTATTGGAAGATGACGAAGCAGTAATGCGTGTCAAGTGCCGCGATTAAATTACTCATGAATACATATGAATTACAATGATATCTCGTTAATCCGTCGTGGCATAATCACCTCACAAAATAATTCTTGTTCTAAAATAAGTAGACCGTAAGTTTTAAGAGACCAAATTAAATGAACTGAATTACATAAGAACACATTTTCGCCTATTTGCCAACATGCATCGTTAACAATCATGCAAAAGATTAAAAAAAATACTCACCAAATACTCATGGAACAGCGCCGATATAGCAAAAACGACGATTCCAGCATTAAACTTGCTGAATCCCATCTGCGTAATAGGCTTGTACACATGCCTCGCTGCCCACATATGGACAGGCATGTTCCAAGTGCTCCAAAACACGGATATATTGTTGGAGTTCCACCAGTCGGCGTAAAACTTGCGGTCCGCGAACTGGAGTAGCTCACCCATCAAGTTTAGGAACGAATGGAAACTTAGGTAGAAGAAACACAGCCATAAGAGATGGTTTGGCACCTGGAAATTGAGAGAAGAGCTATTTATAATTTGCAAAAAAAATTTGTTCCACTATACTTAATGAATATTTTTTGTTTGCTAAAATATATAATACTCAATTATTAGTCAGCATTCCATATAAAAAAAATATTTTTGGATAGTAACGGTCTATTTATGTAACAATCGTTGCTAGTTACGCTCTGCAGATAGACTGTAAAAGCGGTTCATTAATATTGGCACGTGCTGCTTGTTGACATTAAAATACTGGAGTAAATCTACGAAATCTTCGGAAGGTTATTACGTCAGGAAATACATGTAACACCATCGCGTCAGATATTTAGATTTTAAATTAAGCACTTCACTGTCCACATGTGATGCAGCCCCAATGCATAGTTAAACCATCGGTGTGTATCATATATCTATAACTCATAGGACAGGGAAGTTATTAAATACCATCTAAAATGGTTATGCTAGGCTAAACAACATCTTTTTAATTCGCAATTTTTCAATAAAATATACAGTCCAATGACTGCGTTTAAGGCCGGCGACCCTGTCGATGTTAACGAAGCAACGCATAATAAAACAATCGTAGCTAAATCCGTCGGGAAGTTTTGATGACTTGCCAGAAAATCTATCAGCAACTTATTCCTGAAGTGTCTGCGACCTAGCCATTCAACCCGTGTTTCGAAATCAAAAAGAGTTTGGCACTGATCTTATTCAGATCATCCGGAAGGGAAGACTTGCTCTCTGTGTACACCGTTGTGCATTCACTGACTTTGATATCAAATAACAGTTAAGTGAGCACGAAATAATACGTCAGTTCCTACGAGTGCAAAGTGAACTCATCACATAGTAGTACGGTAGTCTAAACATTTTGGGTGCTACGTCTAAACACATCGGACGCAAACGTATTGCAACAGTATTACAAAATCCAGAAATGCATTGATGCACGATATATGTAGGTACAGACATGAAGTGATCACGGAATTGTATAAGGTACTGCCGAGCATAACTACGTCTAATATTGTTACCATCAAGAGTTTCATGCTATTGTTTTAATTGTTTAGTTAAGCAAATTCCAAGTATATTCCTAGAGTCATATTTGTTAAAGTTGCGATTTCACGCATAACTTACCGCCAACTTGAGTAATCTCTCTGTGATCCTTATAGGATCCATTTTGGAGAAAGTTTCTACAGAGTTGGTAATTGTCGGTATCATCCATTGTTGGAACAGCGCCAAGACGAGGTTTATGCCGAAGAACAACTCCAATACTCTTTTGATTACGAACCTCTTCCTGATTCTGAAATGTAAACATTAGAATTGTTATATCTTTGCTTCACGGTAACAGAACAGTATAGTCTATTAACCTTAATGATGTAGGTTTATGAGTTTCGTCAGCTTATTACCATATTACCATTACGAAACAATTAAATAAGCATGAGTCACTTTGAAAGCATAATATTTTTATTTCTCAATTTCAAATTCAATCTCGCTTTTTCATAGCCTCCCAATAGACCGCAAAAATTCTATAGATAAGTCCAGTCACCTAGGCTTAGTCTGTTTCATTCAAGCCAGTTCAAGGGTGGCCATCCGTCAACTTTTGACACAGAATAAACAAAAGACACGTGCATAATATCAGTTGATATTAATCGCGATAAAATGATTAAGGAACATGTGAACGTTCACGTTTTCTCTCAAGAAAACGTGAGTTTTTTGAACTTGTTTCACACCTGCTTCTTCACATTACTAAACAAACAGAAGTTATTTACCAAAGATAACGCCTACTTATAAATTAAAGTGCTTGATGTCTAAGTTATTGTAATGAAATACTTGAAATAGTTGTTGTAATTACATTATTCTGTTCTTTCTTGCATAATGTTTATTTCTGGGAGTCCACACCTAACTAACCCACCCAGTTGCTGGGGAGTTTGTTGCACCACTTCTTCTTCCCAGCAAAAACACATAAGAAGTGGTGAAGGGTGGGCGTTTTGGGGGCTGTCTTTTGTACATTTCTGACGTTTGAAAAGTGCTTTTTTGCAGCCAAGATTAAATAAACAATTTTTGATTTTGACCCTAACTAGTGAATGTCAGATCCAATCGTCGTTGTACTAGCGAAGTTTAATTAACACCTCCAAATCATTTCGGACTTTTGACTTGTGACAATTAATTTGACCGACTACTACATAGATAAATGAATGATGTCAGAGTATGACAAATGAAAGATAAATATTTAATCATTATGATCGTGGGTTTCAATACTTCTCTTGGCAGGACATTTTGTAATCCGTTCGCTGGAATTCTTAATTTAAATCTGCTGTACTTTTCCTCACGTTGTTCATGCAGCATAGAACGTCACACAGTTTGTTTAGATAACCTTGGGTAGTTTGCATATAACAAATACTTCCAAACATTAATCTTCAAAACCATTCAAAAATGTCTCAGAAAAAAACAAATGCAATGAAAAACTAACCGTGCAGTGCGGGGGTAATTCAACTCATAACAAAGGGTGGGTGCCAACATGAAGTAGACCAAGTCTTTGAGGTTCAGATTATCAGGATACTTGGTCAGGCGCGCCGCAGCCGGGGTATCGTTTATAAGATCCTCCTTACTCTCTGTTGGGAAAAGGGGGGTAAGTTAGTAGGATGCTTGAAGGATGAGTCAGAGTTGCAAGTCATTGCAGTAAGCAAATCTACTTTTATATGAGTCAAAGTAACTCTGAACATATGTTCGTTGATAGTCCCGTAGATACCGGATATTTAACATGACTAAATACCCAAAGCAAATCTACAAACAGATTGTGAATTTATTTCGTAAGCAAATTATAGTTGGCAAGAGAATTAGGCACAAAAACTTTGAAGTCAAGGTTGCATTACTATAATTACTTTCCGCAATCGCGAAAGTCTGTACCGAACCATTGCGTTCGCAGTAGAAAGATCAAAACGAATAGTATTAAAATTTTACTTGAAGGTATTAAGAAAAGAACTTCGTAAGTACTTATCTAACTCAGAATGGGACTATCAACCTGTGCAGCATAAAGAAAGAAAGTTCAGTGAAAGCCATTGAAAAAACACTATTCTAAATACCTACGCTGTGTGTCAGCCTTTAAAAGCGATAATATATTTATTTAGGTACAATGCTATTAGTGCACACAAGCCTTTCACGCGAGCCACAGATTAGCAGATAAACACACATAGATAAAACAAGGATACGATAACCAGCGTTAAGCGTCCAAAAATCAATAATACGGTCACATTGCATAACGCTATAGTTTAAAAATAATCTAATAGGTATGCAATATTTTCAGTTACAGTCAGTCCTTTTATTAAACTGTTAAGTTCAGGCTTAATTTTTACAAGACACAATTTAATTACTTTTCTAATGCGGTAATATGACTAGGACGTAAACTTACTGTTAAGAAAGATAGGACAACACTACCGTTAAGTTTAATAAAGATATTTTATTTCTAGATTACTGCAACCAAAGCATTTCCACTCTAAACTCATGAAACAGAAGCTTTATAAGAAAACGCCAAAACACTATAAAAGCAAGTAGAAAAGAAATAGGGCACACAACAACACGACATATCTCACTTACTCTCTTGTTCGGCCGTAATAAGTTTATCTGTAATAATTTAAATAACATTTATACTTATTTTATTATAAATTCACACAGCACATTAACCTAATAGGTAATTAAAAAAACAAGAACGGCTATATTCAAATTCTGATTTCAAAATTGTCGAAAACAAATCCATTTTGCAAGCCTAGCAATTGGACAACTTTCAGAAAAGTTTGGCAATAATAATAGCGCTTCATGCACTGCTGCCTTCAGTATTCACAATCGTCAGTGTGATGCCGGCCTAAATTTTAATTAGTAAATAATAAATCGAAGTTAATGAACACTTACTCCAATTAGGTGCCGATAAACTCTGTCTCCTAAGTTTGTTATCCAAGTATTTTCTCTTCAAACCCAGGCGACACCAATGATTGGTCTGCGTGTAGCTCCAGAGTTTTAAAAATATTATCAAATATAGCATACAGACTGAAGTTATACCCACTGTAAAAAAAAAATATTAAGTTAATCTAGATTTTCAGTAAAAAATAATAATTTGGATAATAATGTATCTTTGTATATATTACGGCTAAAGCCCGATGTGAGGCTACACCTAGGTTTAACCGGCCACTGCAAGGTGTGACCTACAGGTTATATGTGGCTACACTAGCTACACTTATTAATAGGTTACACCTAACTTCAGCCACGGGTGTGCGGCTGCACCTACGTGTACAATTGAGAAAGCTACACCTAATTGTAACCGAAGATTTTTTCCGCATATGCTGGTTAAACCTAGCTACTTAGCTAGTTAGCACTTCGGGCTTTAACCGTACCAATACAAAAGCACCACTATTTCTTATCTTATAAAATATTCAACGTGATTACCAAAACTGAAATCATTGCCCCTAAAATGCAGAGCTATCATCGGCAGAAGAACCATACATATCATGTTAGATATCTGTAACCCGACGCCTAACTTCTCTGGTATTAAATCCTAAAAACAGAAACAGACAATTATCTTATCAGCTATGAAATATTAAATTATATTGAGTATAAAAGTTCATTATCGATATGGAGACGGATTCTTTCCCACATAATGATGACTTTTTGTAACTAAGTTATAAACGAAAATTGATTAGGCATTCTTTGTCATATTTTATATCGATATTTCAACTTTATGTTACAGAAAAATAACGACGCGCTACTGTGTGTTTACTCGAGTTTAAGAGTATTTTTTTTCTAAAGTGCCCAATTTCGACAATGGTGTACAAAATATATATGACATGTACAAAAATATATGAATTATAAGAATCAATGCAACTTACAACGGCAATACCCTTTTCAACTAGAAGACCAATGACAATTGGAACAATGCTGACTGAAACAAACAACGCTATGATTTATTTATGATAGATCTTAGGGTGCGTCCACATCTTGCGTCTCAAAGCTCGCAAACGGCTCGCGAGCTGCGCATAAGCGGCACATTCGTCAGATGTGGACGCACCCTTAATTAATTATAAGATCTTAGAGAACATTTTTGTCGTTCGGATACTTACAAACTATCAGTATAACCGAGGGATACTGACTTCTATCCCCTTCATTGTAACCTGTCAAGACTATGAACCATTCAAGGGGGTTCACACGCAATCCATACCTGTAATTTAGATGTACATTTACAAGCCTTAGGAGATAAATAAATAAACAAACAACACACAGACACACGCAATAAAAAAGACCATGATATTAAACATGTCGGTTAGAATTTATAACATATTTTTTCTTCATTTCGTCAGTCATTTGAATGGCATCTCGCTAACCTTGTGATGTAGGTCATACATAAGGAAAATAACTAATGTTGGAGTTTGGACATTGGCCTATGCTCAAACGCATTGTGGATTACCATAATGCGTCAGCAGGCAGGTGTAGAACATGTTTTTGATTTCCCACATTTTTAAACACTAAACTTCGATCAACAGCTGCAACTTTAGTTATGCTTTACGAACTAAAAACTTCCTCAAAAAGTTTGTGACAATCAATAAGATCTCAGTTGTGCAATTCAGTATTTAATAAACACAATTGCAATTATACATATGTATAAGGCTCACAGATTCGGTTATTAAAAATTTTAGTAAACTACTAATTAATTAGCAATACCAACATCGTTGTTTAGTTACTATAAATTGATCGATGGTTTTAAAATTAGTATAGCCTAGCCTAGAGCTTGCATTGCCCACACTTAATTTTTTTGTATTGCAACTGAAAGACGTGACTCAATTTTAAGAGCGTATACGCTCGGCGCGCGATGTCAACTTTAGGTAATTCAACGCAAAAAATCACGCAGACTAGCGTCGCGTCCACTCGCGGCTGTGTGCGTGCCTATCATACTTCACGTATAGTCACACAAACCATTTTGATCCTTTCGAGTGAAATTAGTACCGGAAAAAAATATATTATTTAGTAAATACCTAGTTATTAGCGAGAAAATAGTGTAAATCTATGGACGACTTAAATATGAAAGCATGAAAATAAGTTGTTAAGAGAAGAAAGAAAGAAATGCGGTTACATTAGCATCTTGGTTGTATGCGTGCGTGTCATACTTCACGTATATACATATATGTAGTCAAGCAACCAATTTTAGTCCTTTCGAGTGCACTTATTTATTTATTTATAAACTAGCTTTTGCCCGCGACTTCGTTCGCGTGGAATAGTGGCATCCGGCAGATTTTTGGTTTGAACAATAGATGGCGCTGTATGTCCGGAATAAATTGTATTTTTTATTTTTTGTAATAAAAACTATCCTATGTCCTTCTCCTGGCTCTAAACTACCTCCCTGCCAGTTTTCAGCTAAATCGGTTCAGCCGTTCTTGAGTTATAAGTGGAGTAACTAACACGACTTTCTTATATATATATAGATTGTTACAAAAATTAAGGAAATAAATGACACAGTTTTTATTTTTTTATGAAACCACGTTGTTTTAAATGTATACATTTATTTTGAAATTATATAAAAACAAAAATAAAATTAAAAAGTTCGGAATCTTAAAAATTAGTACCTAGTGTCTCATAGTGCCATTGACCTGGATTTGCGTGGGTCTACTATATCAGGCAGCAGACACAGGTTATAGTAATTTACCAGACGAGTTTGCATTTGGCCTTGCCAAAATTGCCACTATGTTGGATTTAAATTGACATCACAAAGATAATCGTGCATTGTCACCCAAACCGAACATCGAAACAAAATTATGTTTTGATTGCTTAAGTATATTTGCTTCAAAATTAATTTCAAGCTCAAAAAGTCTGCCATATTTGAATGAGAGTGATCTTACATTTTTTTCGAGTTATTCAATACAAGTTCTTTCATTTGATACCCTTATTGTGGAATGCATATTAAAAAAAATTGCTCCTCCATCTTGGATATTCCGCCATATTGGATTTTAAGAAGGAAGTTACATAGTGAATCATGCATTGTCATCCAAACTGAACGTGCATACAAAATTTTAGATCAATCGGTTAAAGAAATATTCTTCAAAATTTCAAAGATTAACCCACATATTACTTACATACCTATGATACATACAGACACGCAAACCTAAATCAAACACAAAAAAATAAATATATAAAAAAAAACTAAACTATAAAAAAAATATACTCCCCAACGTATCAAGATGTATCGGTCGCGCTCAAAATATCCACTATTCTCGGTATCCACGGCAAAGGTCATTCACCCTACGCGATGCTACGGAGCGACACGTCCTCTCTCTGTGAAGCCGCGCGGCGGTCTGGTTTGAGTTGACTCGCGTGCAGCGTTTTATAGTAGGTTTTAAATAATTTATAAAAAAATAATAACGAAAGATTAAATTATGAAATAAAGTTTATATTTTAAAGAAAGAGTTATATTAATATAATAAATAATTGTTATATTAAATTAAGTAAGATAGGCAGGTGAAAAAAGCATTTGAAATTCACAATATTTGACATTGTTAAAATATTTTTTTCTGAAAGATAGGGACCTGAATTAAAAAATGTTTTCAATTAACTATATTCAGGGGGATTTTGTCCATAAGTAAAAAATTTTTTATGATAAGATTTGTCACTGTTTTCACATCAATTTGAGCTTCGAAATAGACGCTGAACGGGAATTTTAGAAAACATATATTACGTTACAGGGGATTTAAGTATTTAAACTACACAAATCGAAATTTTTGTTCAATTAACTATATAGACAGTGAAATTACCTTGCGTTATTAAAAATTAACATAGTTATAGGATAAGTAGTTACTGAGAAACAGTGGTTTGAAAAGTACCATTTTAGGCCAAATGGCGCGCGGCTGACGTACACGCTCTTAATAAAGAACGAAAAGTGAGGGAGAATTCTTTTTTTAATCCGGTCATTAGTTACGGAAATTAGCGTGAAGACACAAACTTTTCAGAATATTTTAGTATGTAGTAGAGTGTAGTTCGATGGAGTATCTATTAAAACTGTGATAAGTCTTATCAAACAGACAAGGAGATAATGTACTTAGAAAGGATCATAAATTACGATTTCTACATGTTTTTAAGAAGTTACAAAAGGGGTCACTGGACATTGGACACACAAATATTTTTAGAAGAATGTTAGTGTAGGAGCTAAATTAACTGCTATTTTAAATATTTTTGTTTAGGGTCTTAAATAATAATACATACATACCTGGATAGCCATTCTGAGCAACAGAAAAAAAAGAAAATGAGCAAATAGTAACTTATTATTACATTTAAGATGGAAGCTTCCACAAGTAGATTGTAGGCCATTAGATAAAGAATTGGGTCATTTTAGAGACATTCTTATAATAATTTTCGAATGTATTTTCTGAATATTATGATAAACAGTCAAGAACAGAGGAAAACTTTAAGTGCACTATTGGTGAAACAATTATATCAAAGTTTTCATACTAACCATCTGCTGGCCAGAGAAAAGAGCGTCCATCATTTGGTTAAGAGCGTGTTCGAGGTAGGGGATGAGAGCAAGGTTGGTGGCGGGTTTGGCCAACAAAATTGCGTTACAATGTCAAATATTTTGAAATACGAATGTGACCCACAGAATTACTAGAAGCGCTACATTATATAATTTAAAGAACACTTACTTCAAAAAGTTTTCAAGTCCTAAACGCACGCCACCCACAGACAGCATCAAAAATCCCCAGTTGACGAGACCGGTGAAGTTGTTGAATTCCGAACTCCATGAGAACAGAGAATCTCTTGGCATGTGCACCCTGAAATATTTTCCATTGTTAGTACTACAGTATTATCATATGATCTATGAAACTGTAAAAAGTAACTTTAAAAACAAATGAAATGGTATGTAAATATGATTTGACTTGCAAATAGGTAATGTATCGCCAACAGTAGAGCATGGTTTTCCATTTACTTTTTATGCAATACCTACTTACTTATTAGCAATAGTAATAGTTTACCTGATAGTAACCTGCACTTATTAAAGAAAAAACTAACATGCACTTAATCACTATATAATTTATTCATGTTTAGTTTTTATTGATTTTTATTCAAATGTGATGCAATGCTACAGTTTATTGTGACAAGAGGAAAAGGATTTAACAATAGCATGATTCATTTCAGGGTCAGTTGGCACATAAAGGGCCTTTTTGGCAATCACAGCTATCAATTTCCATGTAATAAGCTTGATATGTATGTATCTAATAGGTTCCTATAGATTGTGGGGCCCTCCCTGGCAACAGGAAGCCTGTATCCATTGCACCTAATGGAAAGTTCAGAAGAGACCTATCTGTCTGCTACAAGCAGCTGCTAACTTTCTTAGCATATGTAGCTAAACTTCAAGCTATAATTACTGTTACACCACCAAGCTTACATTATTTATATTTAAACAGGTTGAATATGAATTTAAAGGAATTACAAAATCAACACTGGGCTATATAAAGTCTTACTTACGGCTTATCCAGTTGTAATTTTCTAACTTTTTTCTCTGTCTCAGTGATCTCCTCAGCTTTGGATACACTTTGAGCTCGCCTGTAGCGAAGCGCCTTTTCTTCAGACTCTGTAGCCATATTTCTTTTTACCAATTCTGGATTCTGCTCAAAGTTACAAACTATTATTTTTGTGGGTAGTTCACCCAGAAAGCATACATGTCACACAGTTGCAAAATAATGTAGAGATTTGGGACTTCAATGTTATAAATCTAAACTTGAGCACGGGACTTCAGGGGATAATCAACTATAACTTTAAATAAAATGTTTATATAGTAGACTGTTTTATCTCACAGCGGTTTATGGTTTATCACTTTCATAAATAAACTTACGAAGGATCAACTCGTTACTAAGCCAGCACAAGCATAATCAGACTATATCAATGACACGTATTTTAAGACACGAGTTATTTAATGTTTAAAATTCTCACAAGTACCAAGTTAATCGTTACCAAAAAATCAACCAAAATCCAAATTGATTGACCTATCGAATTGAACTATCTATCTGTCAAACTCAAACTGGGGCTGTCAACCAGACAACCTTCAAATGAACTTAAAGCTGAGTACTCACAATCGCCAATCATTTCCCTAACCGCAATGATTTTAAGAATAGACACAGTTTCCTTAGTGCCTAAGCTCGTAGTATTTACTTTTTATTTAAAAATAAACGAATAAGTACATACTAAGTACCACAAAAATTGAACAAAATTAAGTTGTATCCAAATTAAGAATTTTATTTCATTCGTCTTCGCCTATCCCTTAAATAAAATACTTGCCATATTTAAAAACCTATTGAAAATAGTAGTTTTATGGTAGTCTAGTAGGGAATACTACACTACACACATGTTCATGACGAAGTTCAACAATTAACTTCCAAAAATAAAAATAAAAGTTGAAAAAATATCTTTACATCGCTCTAGTCAGTTCAGTGTGATAGTTCTGGGGTCTAATGTTTTCCCATCGACTCCTAGATCTTTGAAAACGTTTAGCTTTTCTGTGTCCTTTTTTCAGGTTTTATTAACCAAATCAAATAAATAATTGTTTAAAACCTAAAAACTAACAAAAATATCACACTCCTCTTTATCAATACAATACAACCATGCTACATACGAAGCTACATGGTGCATGGTCATATGCCATAAATATGTCTAATGTCAGTATTTTTTTTGCGGTAGATTTTAATAGCGCATCGTGCTTATAGTAGAATCTCCAATAAGAAAATGGTCACTTCAAACCTCCTGTGAGAGGATAAAGGTCGTCTGTACGTAAATGTGACTGACTACTATGTAACTGAAGTTCAAGGAAAAAACCAGGCTTTTAATGAGATAATCTAAGTATTATCTCGAAATTATTGATTTATTTCATAGATATTTAGAAAATAAAATGAAGATTTGGACTTCAGAACATACTTTCAAGTAAGTTAATGACGATTTAAATTATGACGCAACCTTGAATTACCAATTTACTAGCCTCAATATTATCCGTAAACTGACTAATCTTTGTCTTTGTTGATTAACTATAGCCATCCGTGGGAGACTGTTGCACAAGCAGCATGGCGAAAATATCCCAATCCTATGAATCCAGCGGTTATTGGAACAGATGTAATCGAAAGGAAGGTAGTCGATGGAGTTTTGGTCACACACAGACTTGTCAGTTCTAAATGGTTTTTTCCGAGATGGGCGCAAGCAGTAAGTTACCTTGTTTACCTTATAGTTACTATTTTGATTTTTATTGTAGTTTTAATCACTGTAATTTCCTCAATTTATTGTTGTTATTTTACTTGACTTGTTTATCAGGGTTGAATTTAACAATACGTGTTTTATTTCAGCTCATTGGAACTGCAAAAATATGCTATGCAAGCGAAAAGTCAGAAGTAAACCCTAATGAACGACAGATGACTTTAAAAACCTCTAACTTGACATTTTGCCGATACATTGCCGTTGATGAGACTGTTCGGTACACCCCACATCCCTCAGATACCTCCAAAACTCTATTAACTCAAGAGGCTGTAGTCACAGTACAAGTAAGTTGAAGCATAAAGCCTTTACTAGTTGTATTGTGTATTTTTTAATACCTGATTCTTTGATTATTTCTTGTTATTATATCCAAAAATTTTCATGTTTACTGCCAAATAAAAACATGTCAATAATGTACATGTATGTTTAGAAAACAGTAGTGTATTTAACAATATTTTTGTTTTCAGGGCGTACCACTTAGTAGTTATATGGAGGATTTATTAACTAACAAAATATCCTTGAATGCTGGCAAAGGCCGCCAAGCTATTGAATGGGTCATTGGCAAAATAGACTCGGAAATAAAAGAACTTGCGAGCACAGCCTGCAAGAGTACAGATGAACTATTATCACAAACAAAAAAATCTCTTGATGACATCACATCTACAGCAAGAAGATCAATGGATGACATATCAACAAAGGCCAAGAGGTCTCTTGATGATATAGAAAAATTCACCAAAGCCAATGCAAATCAAAGAAGCTGAAAAGAGGAGTGATCAAACTGTTGTGCAACACAACGCATGACCTGCACTAAATGTCTAATTATAACTATTAGTTAATTTATGTATTGATGTAAAATGTAACTTATTTATTTTCTAATAGTCATAATAGAAACTTTTATTAGCAGAAATATGCTTGATAGCTAAAGATAAAGTGAATTCAGATAAAGAGTTAGTTATCTAAAGTCAGTTTTGGCATATGAGATAACTGATTATGTTATCAGCTGAAATAAAGATTGATGACATAATGGTGAAATTGCTAATGTGTTAAAACTCTCTTTAAATAAGGATTGTACCTGCATGTGTGTTCGGTTTCCAAGTATGTAGAACATCTTTTTGGAATGAATATAAATTACCTCATATGACAATTTAACATTGCATCTAAAAGTATGTGTTATTGTGTAGCTTCATAATAAATGAGTTAAAGAAACATAAATAATTGTAGAGAAAAGAGTAATGATTTTAAGTATTGTAGATTAACAAAGATGTCTATAAATATATAGCTTAATTGGGTGTATTATTAGTATTGAAATCTGGTGTTTCACACAATATTTGAATTATGTTACAAAATTGTTGCAAATCTCTTTTAATGGCACTTTGTGATAAAAGGTAATTTATTCAAGAGAAGTATCAAGTTGGCAAGGTTGTTTGACTTTCAAATGAATGCCAAAAATAGCCAGTGCAGTGAAGACTGATACACTTTATATGTTTATATTTCACACTCGGCTATGATCAACTATTCCCTATTGGTTGCCATTGAGCTAATTGCAAAAGCATTCCAAGTTAATGTGTTTTATTCCGTGTGAGTTGTTACTAGCCCTCATTGGTGACCAAAAGGAATAGAAGCAAAATAATTAATTTCTTTTTTAAATATGTATTCGACCCAACATTTTGTATATTATTATTTTTTGTTACTTCTGTGATTGCTACAAAGATTTCTATGAATTGCTGTGGTTTCAAATTAATGTTCTTCAAATAGTTTTCCATGGAGAAATGAGTACTAAATTCCCATTAGAAATAATAAATAATCGTAATGTTACCTATAATTGTATACCAAATTGACTCCACACTCTTGGTATTAAATTAAAACTCATTTTTCAGCATTCAGTATTTCGAATTTCATTTTATTTCCTAGTATCTATTATGATCCTACTACAGTAAAGAGAGAATATATTTTGATAAAATATCTTGGATAAACACAGGTTTTTAATTCTGGTTGAGTAATTATGCAGAAAACTACGACACAGTAGGAAAAGAAATTGTTTCGTGGACCAACTATAAACACATCACCCTTTATGGAATTCTTCCAGCTTCCACCCGCGGTTTCTCCTGCAGCCGGACAAAATGTAGCCGGTTTCTCGGTGAGTCTGGCTTCTCAGCAGGGAAATATTTTTCAAATCTGTTCAGTCGTTTCGGAGCTTTTTGGGTACAAATAAACAAAAAAAAATGTTTCCTCTTTATTTTATAAGCAGTTTCATTAAAATCCATTCAGTAGTTTTTGCCACTGCAACAAGCATATATTCCGATGCAATATCCATCCAGTGTTGTGCCTAATTGCAAGCATTGAAATTAATCATCTACCTACGGTAGTTGAAAGGTCAATGCTTGTCTAGTCACGAGAGGTGGTCACGTGTAGAGTTCAAATAATTTATTGATATGAGAGTCAGAGTATGATTAATACTATCTAGTTGCACTATGCACATAGATTATGAATAAGTCAATAGGGTCCCATGTACCAATCTAGGTACAAATAATAATAATAATGGCGCCCTAGCTGATTGTCGGCTATGGCGGCTGTTCCCATGTAAAGACAGCCAGCTGCGCCGGACATAATCATGGTGCACAAGCATTTGCACAGACACAAGCAAGTTCTCTTCTTATACCTTCACTGTCATAGCCCGACGGGACAGAAATCCGAAACGATTGGAATGGAATCAAGTGCAAGACTGACATTAACGTGCTCTTCAATGCACGGGTTTATCAATCACCAACTTCTAGGCTCTGAGCTACCTAATACCTACAAGGCGATTTCGGCCTGTCTTGGGAAAGGTACCCGGGACCTCATGCACAGCAGCTGTACTATGCAACAACTAGACCAAGGTATTTATTTTATAACTGGGATAAGAAATTCTAAAGTTCTAGAATTTAGAAGAATAAAAAACTAATTAGTTCCATGGGTTTCTTTTATTGGCAGTAAATACCTTTTCAATAGTATAGCACGCTACAATTGTTATATGTGTATAGTTTGTTACTGTTGCTATTTTGTTATGTACCTATAAATAACAACTTATTCACAAAAAAAAACATTACAGGTGATTTTCTGTGGTAATAAATTACAAGGCAACTCATTTTACATTTATAATTTTGCTATCAAGATTATTTTGAAAATGGTAAATAATACTATGCCAGTTTTCTAAGTAACTGGTACACATATATTGCATAAATGGAGCGTAAATTAATATGCAGAAGAGTTACATTTTAATGAACTTGAACTATTATACTTTGCACACCCTAAAGCAGCCTATGGCATTTCTGTAGACTACAACACAATACATGTTGGGTTTAAAGAAAACATTTATTGCAGGACTCTTTGTTTTCACATAATTATAGCAGCTAAACTTATAACTATAATTAGAACTTCACATTACTATATTTGAAACACATTGTGCATGTAAAATGCATAAGTATATGAAAAAAAGTCTTGTTCCTAGTAAAAACTTGGAGTGAACAAAGTTAGTATCAAGTGCTGGTTCCCGATGATGTCATGTTGCCATTCTGAACGTTTCCTGACACTGATCGAGATGCAGTGAGATGAGAAGCTTTCAAACGATCCAACTCGTTAACCCAGGAGCGCACATGCTCTAATCGGTGCCAAGCCATTTGCAAAACCTTCTGAGATGCATATCCGGATCCCTCATGTGGCTGTCCAGTAGATACTTGAGTCAGATAGTTTATCTGATCGCTAAGTTTACTTTCCACCTGACTTAATGTCCTCAAAAACTGTGAAGTATTTGTTTCTGCTTGTTTTTGACCAGACTTTTCTTTACTCAACTCCAACAATGCTTGAGCTGCAAACGTGAAAATGGCTTTAGAATACAAGTAAAAAAGCATAATTCGACTCCCAGCTATCACGGTCTGGGAATAATGTGCTTCAGTTAAAATTTTTCTTGTATTAGGTACTTACCAGCACATTGTAGGCATGTTATGATATCTTTTTCAATATCATCAAGAATTTGAATTCTTTCCATAGGAGCTGTCATTTTGAATGTTAAGTAGCAACCAACCAATTAAATAACAAAATTTTGTAGCCACAGTTCCTAAGATATATAAATTAAACACCAAATGGTAATATCGATCAGATTTTTTCCTCAAATGATTGAATACAAAATACAAAAAATGACATGAGTTGACATAACAATGACAGCGCAAATGACAACGATCCATTCCATTGCGCTTAATGCGCACAATGCCATAAAAAAAAACAATTATTATAAGATAGAGAATTACCTAAATAAAGGGCTTTGTGTACTAATCATAAAAAAAAACGTTAAATAATTTGCGATTTCGTAAGGAACCATCCTTGGAGTACCTGTTCAAACAATGACACGTGAGATCGTGCGTGCGACAGGTTTTTGGTTTTAGGAGTAAAAAATCTAAAGTAAAGGTATGTCAGGTATGTGCATACATTGGTATATTTTTACCTTTACTCGAGGCATGCATTGTGCTTGTGCATAAGTTCAGCACCGTTCGTGGCGACACGAAACAAAATTTAACAAAACGTTTCCGAAAATGTGTTTCCGGCTGGCAATCTTGACGAGTATTGCCATGCCAATTCCATCGAAGTTCCCCCGATTTTTGGGAGAATTAAGATTATTGAAATAGGGGAATCCAGAATCAACTGGAAATATGGAAATATAACATGTATAAAAATCCAAATAACAAAGAACTAATAAAGATTTTAATTGAAACAGGGTGTGCGGTAACACCTAGTTCTAACGGATGTAATCAAGGTTTCACCCAGTTCTAACCCAAAATAATAGGATACACCTAAGTAAGTTTAGGCTATGTGGCTGGCTACGCCTAGATTTAGTCGGCTAGAACTGGTTGTATAACATAATTTTCCAGAAATAGTATATTTCAAGGCTAGATGCTGTACACAGTACTCACATCGAAGTCCAAGCACATACAATAAGGTCAACAGAATTTGTGACCTAAGAGGCTGTACACTCAATATGGGTAAAAAGAAGTAAACTGCAGCCCTATTAAGCTCTGTTATAGCACAAATTCACCCACACATCAACACTATCACTCCCACACTGACACTAAACAACACACACTCTCTCACCCCACACGTACACTACACTCCATCACACATACCCTTACATACACACTAAATTAGCATAAAAGCCCGATTAATTCACCAATTAAGTTGCATTGGCAGGTACTTGCCAGACCTGGGGCCCGATTCTCCTAATTTTACTTAAGCGAAATAGGATTCACATTGACTGAGATCCAATCCCGACTCAATTACAATTGAAGCGTATGTGGCATTCCGCTATTTTTTCTTTGAAATTAACGTTTTTATCCTTTTCAGTCATTCAATAATGAATTAAATTTATTTTTTAATTTTCTTTATTACCTTCATTTTAGACCTTTATTTTAAGCCTTATTTCCATTAGTTGATAATTTTCTCTCTTTAACTCCAAGATTATGTAACTTATAACAATAAGAAAACATCGCACTCCGAGCCACAAGACACAAGCAGAGCTTAGTTTGTGGCTCGACGTCAACTGTGTGTTGTAATGTTAAGTTACTTTTTTGTCAATAAGCATTATTTTATGTATTTTTTTATTTTAATTATTTACGAATTATTGGTACAATATTGGAGAATTTCTGGGAAATTGACAACGTGTATGAGGGGAATTCATACATTTTTACTGGCAGCCCTGATGTTGACAGCTCATGTGTAAAATAGATTCCATTTCAATCGGCCATTTTTGCCGCGACTGTCTTCGAACATGGTTAGTTTTGACTAAATCCTTAAATATTTCATCAATCTTTTGACTTTTGTATAGCTTGATCAAAAGATTAATGTTAGATTTACCGTTGTGCTGTTGTTTTGTGTGTATTGCGGTTAAATGTTATACAATTTATGTTGAAATCTTGTGTCGTGTACGAGTAGGCATGATTGTACAAATGATGATCTCCTATCTTTATAATATACGGTTAGAACCTGAGTTCTATGTGAAGATTTTACTAGGGCGGACTGATGTTACCTTGACTATATTATAAAATGTTGAATTCTCGAAAGTGGGTAAGTAATACTTGCTTTATTTTGTTTCCAGTCGCATAGAAAGTTTTCGGCGCCCCGTCATGGGTCCATGGGATTCTACCCTAAGAAGAGGTCCCGCCGTCATCGTGGTAAGGTGAAGGCTTTCCCCAAGGATGATGCCAGCAAACCAGTCCACCTTACCGCCTTCATTGGCTACAAGGCTGGTATGACCCACGTGGTTCGTGAACCTGACCGTCCTGGATCAAGTGAGTTTATTTATCACCTGTTTTGTACTCCCATGATCGTGTCCCATGTGGTTATCACAGTTTTAATGAATCGTGTTATTTTTCTCCAGAGATCAACAAGAAGGAGATCGTAGAGGCTGTAACTATCATCGAGACGCCACCCATGGTGTGCGTCGGAGTGGTTGGTTACATCGAAACTCCTCATGGTCTCCGTGCTCTCCTCACTGTCTGGGCTGAGCACATGTCCGAGGATTGCCGCCGTCGCTTCTACAAGAACTGGTAATTATAGCTTAGCCTCATGTTTATTTCCCTGCTAAATAATCAACAATTTCTTTTTTGTAGAAATTTTCTAATCAATTGAAATAGCTCTCCTCTTAATAATGAGAGTTTAAAGCTAAATATGCCTGGAGCATATTGCCACCAATTGGTCTCCGCTCAACGATGAGGCCTTTTGGTTTTTCTTACAGCAGGCAATTTATGATTTAATCAGGTACAAATGCAAGAAGAAGGCATTCACCAAATCCAGCAAGAAGTGGCAGGATGAGCTTGGACGCAAGTCCATTGAGAAGGACTTCAAGAAAATGATCCGCTACTGCAGTGTGATCAGGGTTATTGCCCACACCCAAATGAAGTTGCTGAAGCAGCGTCAAAAGAAAGCTCACATTATGGAAATCCAGGTCAATGGTGGATCCATTGAAGACAAAGTTAAATGGGCAAGGGAACATCTTGAGAAGCCCATCCCCATTGACTCTGTGTTTGCCCAAGATGAGATGATTGACTGCATTGGTGTCACCAAGGGTAAAGGATACAAGGGTATGTATCTTTTGGCTAAGACTTACCTGGAATATTAACTTACCTATTAAACAAGTACTCATAGAATATCATTTTCAGGTGTGACCTCCCGTTGGCACACAAAGAAGTTGCCTCGCAAGACGCACAAGGGTCTGCGTAAGGTTGCTTGTATTGGAGCGTGGCATCCTTCAAGAGTTTCATTCACTGTTGCCCGTGCTGGTCAGAAGGGCTACCACCATCGTACAGAGATGAACAAGAAGATCTACCGTCTTGGACAAGGTCAGTTATAATACCTTTACTTGACGAATTCTAGAATACCTTTGTCAAAAAATTATATGAATTAGAAATGACAAATTCAAACAGATTGCAGCATGCATATTCTGATAGGCTGTCTACATTGCAAGCAATATTATTATTTTTTTTTTAATTTCAACAGGAATCCACACTAAGGATGGCAAGGTTATCAAGAACAATGCTTCTACTGAATATGATCTGTCTGAGAAGTCTATCACTCCCATGGGTGGTTTCCCCCACTATGGAGAAGTCAACAATGACTTTGTGATGATCAAGGGTTGCTGCATGGGACCTAAGAAACGTGTCATTACTTTGAGAAAGGTATGTAATGATTGCAGTCTGATAACTTACCAAAACTCATTAGTGGGTCATCTTAGGGCTTTGAAGGCATTCTCCTGTTTGTTTGTAAGATAATTTTTTATCCATGTTCAAGAAGTAGTTTCCTTAGGATGAGATAAAACTGGGCAGAAGCTATTTAACATTTTAAATCAATTGAGAAACTTTCAGTTGCTAATAATGGTATTTCTTATTTCAGTCCCTTCGCACGCACACCAAGAGGGCGGCCCTTGAGAAGATCAACCTGAAGTTCATTGATACATCTTCCAAGTTTGGTCACGGTCGCTTCCAGACGCCGGCTGACAAGGCTGCGTTCATGGGAACACTCAAGAAGGACCGCATCCGCGAAGAAGCTGCCGCCACCACCGCGCCAGCGGCTCCCGCTCAGTCCTAGACATCTTTATGGACTAATAAATATAAGAAAACCTACCATGCTTTGTTTTATTCGCATAACTCTAAACATAATTTCACGCAAACAATAGGTTAATCGAACTGGTTACTCGATTAAAAATTTGACCTAACGTTTGTTTGTACACTAAAGGCTCTGAAACTGCTGAACAGATCGAAAAACCTTTCACTGATGGAAAGCTCTTCCCTAGTTCCCATCAAGCGACATACGATCACAGACTGATCCAATCACGACTCAATTACGATTGAAGCGTATTTGGCATGCCGCAATTCTTTCTTTCAAATCGCTTTTTAGGGTTCCGTACCCAAATGGTAAAACGGGACTCTTGTTTTCGCTCCTCCGTCCGTCTGTCACCCTCACCAGGTTGTCTCATGAACCGTGATAGAAAGTTTAAAATTTTCACAGATTACCTATTTCTATTGCCACTATAACAACACACTGAAAACTATACAAATACAACAAACGTGATTTTTTTGCTCATTTTCTAAATAATGGTACGAAACCCTTCGTGTGCGATTCCGACTCGCACTTGGCCGGTTTTTATACATACTTTTCTGTGATTCAATACCTAATGAATCATATTGTCTGCAAGATTGCAATATGATTGTAGAGCAAACTATTGTACCGTATAGACCAAATGGCAGACCATTCGCAAAAAAATCAAATGTCATTTGAATACGATTGGTCTTATATTAGTAGCAGAATGCCCACTGCTACCTATCTATTGCGATTCAATTTTAACATGATTAACTTAGCAGCATCGGGCCCCAGATAAAATTTAAACAGGGGCCCGATTCTCCTAAGTTAATAATGTCAAAATCGAATCGAAATCGAGTCGCAATATGATCGCAATAGCAGTTTTAACCATATCGAGCAGTTTGCTACTAACATAAGACCAATCATATTCCAACGACATTCGATTGGTTTGCGATTGGTCTGCTATTTTGGTGATTTTGGTTTATACGGTAGTTTGATCTACATTCATTTTGCAATGGTAAATCATTTGCAGACAAAATGATTCATTATTGAATGACAGAAAAGGATAAAAACGTTTATTTCAAAGAAAAAATAGCGGAATGCCACATACGCTTCAATCGTAATCGAGTCGGGATTGGATCTCAGTCGAACGTGAATCGTATGTCGCTTAAGTAAAATTAGGAGAATCGGGCCCCTGTATTCCTAATCTATTGGGATACTTGACTATTGTCTTGAGTACCTAATGAGAATTTTAACACAATATAGTAAACAGTTATCACTACTCAATAATGTCACGGGGTTGCGACAGGCTTAGCCTCCAGTCCTTGCCTCCATGAGGTCACACAGGAGACCTGTCCACTTTGGAAATTTATCGCAGTAGCAGATTCCCCAGGCGCATCTGACACCTCTTGTCTAGATGCAAAAGGTCTTATTAGACTTAGATTTAATCAGAATAGTAGTTACCAAAGTGCCTTGAGGTCGGCACTGTTGTGTTAAGGAATTAACATAAAGTTGGAGTTGTTCATACATGTATTACATGTCATTATGAAGTTAGTAATATATTTCCACATAGTATAAAATATGTATTTATTGGTCAGGCTTATCAAAGTAATTGTTTTTCTTAATATACCTAATACACTGAAGAACTATGTTACGTTCCTGTCTAATTTCTTTATATAATAATTTTTGAAGGAGTGTTGATGGGATTTTGCGCTTCACTTTGTAGTTATTTCTTTCTGGTTTTTTGACTGGTAAAGTGGTTTTCAATACCTTTTCTTTACTTTTAACAACTGCTTCTTGACTAGTCTCATGTTCTACATTAGTTTTCTCTATTTTAATTTCTTCTGGAGCATCATTGTCACTTTCATTATTTTCTATTATATCAGGTTTATCCTCTAATGCAGCTTTTATTTTATTATCATGATTTACTTGTGATTGGTTAGTTTTTTCTGTTGATTTTGCTATTACTTCATTCTCTTTTTCCTCGGGATCTTCATCTGATGTTCCATAGTCACACATGAGTGATGTTAAAGCTCCACATACTACTGGTTCTTGGGTGGTTGTTGTTACTTTTGGAGTTGGTACTATCTCCTCATCATCTTCAAATAAGTCATCATTACCTTGTAATGGTTCATCTGTATCAACTGCTTCATGATCCATCACAATACTAAGGATACCAGCAAAAGGTTTAAGCTTATTCTTCTCAGCAGAAACTGGTGCACTGGGTATCGTCCTAGGTATTTTCTTTGCTGGCTGTGTGTTATGTTGGTTATTATTTGTTGTACTTGTATTGTCTTTGAAATTCTTTCTATTTATTCTAGGGTTCTGATTTCTTCTATCAAAACTGTGATTCCGCTTTCTAGGTCCTTGATCTGAAAAGGATAAATTCAAAATTAATCATATGCTGAAGAATTGAAAATTAAGTGAATATGTTTGAAGTTGTAAAACAATAAGTTGTGTAAAAAGGCACTACCTGTTGGTCCACGCTTATCAGTTCTACGGTCACGGTTCAAAGCCATTTTTTCTCCTCTTTCAATTTTTTCTTTATTCTCTGCCTCTTTTTTCTCTATATTGGACTTGGTAGGGTACTTTTTTTTCCTTTCTTCACGCCATTTCTGTATGTCCTCTGGATTGTTGAGATTTGCAATCTTTTTGTATAACCCAGATGAATGTTGCATTTGTATGTGTTTTGTTATAACTTTCGGATGTGCAATAAACTGACAACCATCTATGTTACATTTCTGAAAAACAAAATAATTTTGTATAATTTTTCTACTGGACATACATTTTAGTAGCCAACATCAGAGGTAAACGTTAGACATTTATAAAGTTACACCAATTATTATTATACTTTTGGAGCACCATGCAAGGAATAAAACTTTAAAAAGTAAACGTCAGGAAAAATATTTAGTGTTAATTAAATTTGTTTCTTAAATAAATAAGTTCAATTAAAATCAATCAGTATTTAATGGCAAGGAGCTCCATGATTTGACCAAGAAATTACATGATGTTTACCTGGTGCTGTGAATTATGTTGCTGAAGAAGTTCTGCTGTAGGGAAACCTCTATCACACGTCTCACACCAGTGCTCATCACTATTTTCAAATCTCGCATCAGGTGCTCCAAAACGTGGATTATTCCATTGAAATCGTGGAGGTTGCCTATTGTTCGGTCTCCATTGAGAGTTATAAGGCATGGGGCGTCGATACATGTTGTTCATCATACGTGGACGTGGAGGTCTATTCATCTTTTAGGCAATGCTGAATATAAAAATGAATTTTATCTCGTGGAAAACAATCGGAACTTTTTGGTTATTTACAGCGGAAATATTAAATACTTCGTAGTGATCCGTAAGTTAGAGATTCTTGATTTCACTTACTTTAATGCCTCAGTTTCAATGCTTGGGAGCAATAATTATATTATAATTTCTACTTTATAACCTCAATCTATCTACTAAAATAACAAACAACATTTTGAAAACATGTTTATCGGTTACTGTCAATACTGTTAATGTCATCAATGTCATGTCATTTGTGGTAATTCAAATGCAGT
Source organism: Helicoverpa assulta (assembly GCA_963856015.1). NCBI lineage: Eukaryota > Metazoa > Arthropoda > Insecta > Lepidoptera > Noctuidae > Helicoverpa > Helicoverpa assulta. The sequence continues at coordinate 8,191,053 of CAWLCW010000008.1, forward strand.
TCGGAAATCACGAGAGTATGATCAGGAGGCTGTAGATGTGCCGCGCCGCCAGTTGTAATTTCTGAATTTCTAAGCAGATTTTTCTCTTTGTTAAAAAAATTGTGTAATCGAGATCTGAAACATTTATAAGCCGACTAAATTAAGCCCTGCATAAGTTTACCTTCATCCAACTACTAATCCAACCGTTAAGCTTCTCGATGAGCAATTTTTATTATATCTCAAAGAGTGTTTAGTAAGTTGTATCGGCCAAAAACTCAAATCAAAATCTGTACATTATAATATTTTAAAATAAACTAAATCTAAATATTTACATTAAAAAAAAAGAACGTCAGTTTGACATTGACAAGTCCCGCACGATCAGCTTCTGTGGAGTGTTTACAGTTTTTATTTTTGCAGCTTCATTGAAAATTTTGTATTTTTAGGCCAGTTAAGATTATATTTACAAAAAAATGAATAACTCCGCAGCAAGTTCTGCGGCTAAGGTAACCGAGAACACTAATTGGCGTAAGAAAAATATCAGTATAATCAATTAAATTGTTTATTATGAATGGTTTCAGGTTGGAGAAATATTTACTGAGGCTGGAGCGGCTTTTAACAAATTAGCAGACTTAACTATGTTACTACATCCAATGGGAGAACCAACCGTAGGGTAAGGAGGTTATGTATTGTATTTTCTATGGGCCCTAGTTGCCTGAAATAAAGGAACAAATAAAAGTAAATAAATAAAATATACTTATTACAAGTTTAGTTGTTAGAAGGAATTCTATAGCAACACCAATTCTATGTACTAGAACAAATACATTAGAATTTACATGTCAGATTACTAATCAGGATCAGAGTAAATTAATTGGCAGACAGAATTAAAAGAAAAAGTCAACACAAAAGACTACTTTCTAGCCACCATTATTTTTCTAAGACTAAGCATAGAATTTTATCAATTCCAGCCAGCAGCCCAAAACTCCAGTGAAGAAGAAATTAACAGAAGAAAGGAGTATGGCCAGTAGCAGTATACCAGCCCACAGTCAACATATTCATACTGCACCTTTATGTCAACAGGTCTTTCTTCATTTGTAGCATTATATTTATACTAAAACAAGATAATGTTGCTATATTGATACAGGGAAAATTCATACATACAGTTTCATGCATATCCCATCTTTGGAATCACATATACACTATATTTTGTACAAAATATGTGGTCAAAAAAAAAAAAAAACACCACAAATACAAATTTTTAAGCTGAGCAAAACAGCAAATATTTCCTCACAGATGAAAAAGTCACTCAACTGATGTATTAATTGCTGATCTATCCGCTATTATATATCTATGCAATCACAGAAATACTAGAGTAGAGGTTCTCTTTTTATTAAACATTTTCATCACTGTAAGTCATGTGATCTCTTAAAACATTTCATGTTATTTATGCTTTTTGGATTGAGTGATGAGTTGGTAGAAAATATGCATGTTCATTACCAACACTAGAGAATAATTCGTAGTCTTTGGGAATGCAGAGACAACAATGAAAAAATTATGTGCTGTTAACATTATTTGGGAAGGAAAGGATAGAATGTATGTGCATGGGTGACTATTCATCATCCTCCGAGCCCTTTTTCCAACTATGTTGGAGTCGGCTTCCAGTCTAACCAGATGTAGCTGAGTATCAGTGCTTTACAAGGAGCGACTGCCCTATCTGACCCAATCAACCCAGTTACCCAGGCAATCCAATACCCATTACATGGGTGGCTATTATAGTAATAAAAAGCTGGAACTTGCATTGAAACAGTATTATTTTTCAGGTGACTCTAAACATGTTGAATGCTCAGGAAACGGAGATGGACACAGATGGATTGGGTGGTGATGTCAAGCTGGAGTTTGAATCAAGCACAGAGGAAGTAACCACTTAGAATGAAACAAAATCATTAAAACTTATACATGTAATGCATCATCTCCCGAGCCTTTTCCCAACTATGTTGGGGTCAGCTTCCAGTTTAACCGGATAACCAGAACCGGACCGGAACTTATACATGTAGTGATGTTATCTATTTCATAATACATTATTCAGTGAGGCATATCTCTTCTAAGAATTTGAGCAAATGTTTTGTTCATTGTGTAAAGATAGTTTTGGTATAGGAATCTATTGTTTTTTACTAAGAGTGTCAAGTAAGTACTTCAAGATGGACTTGTTATAATTATTAAAATGATAATAGAAAGTACATACTTAAACACTGTTTTAATTTTTTCACTTATCAATAAAATGTAAAACTGTATTTAGTGTTAAATTTTCATTTTACATTGCTTATTGATTCAGATAAAATACAGCTTTTTTCACATAGTTATAAAAAATAACGGTTGTTGATTAGAACCACTGTCAAAGTGTACCAAGTTTTACTTACTATATTTTCAAAATGCATGTTTAATTCATTTATAGGTCATCAAAACTATATGAGCTAAGCTGATAGTTTCATAGAACTAAAACTTAGTACTCTTCTATTCCAAGAAGAATTTTCAGATTCATAGGTTTTAACATGAGTGTCTTCTGACATAGTTTTCTCAATAATGGAGTCTACATTGCTTTTTATTTTTAAACAACTGTACAGTTCAAAGGAGTGACCTGATTTTTTAACCCGCCTTTGAGCATTTCTATAACATTTCCATGGTTGAGGTTCTATTATAATTGTCCTAGAAAATGATTTTATAAGCTTTAGAAATTCTAATAAACCTTCATCACCATTATTTAAATGAATCCACATAGTCACTGAAAAACAAAATGTAACATCAAAAGCTGTGTGTTGGTGTGAGTCTAAATATTTTTGTATACACAATCTGTCATTTTGATCCATGATATTGCAAGTTATAAACTTAATGTTAGGGAATTCATTAGATACAGTAGCTCTTTCTATCAACGAGGAGTCGATGTCTATTGCCAGCATATGGATATCACAGTCTGGGTATAAAGTCTTTAGGTATATATAAAGAGCCTTGGACAACTCCCCTGTGTTGCACCCGATGTCTAGGCACACAAGCTGCTTGTCTACTGGTGCTGGAAACATTTGTGGACGTAGATTGTTTATCCTTTCGCCAACATCGTGAAAAGAATAATAATTGATAAAGTTTCCAAACTTCACAGCGCCTGGGTCACTGCCGTAAAAGTTCAGATCGGTATCTTTGATTTCACTTTCACTTTTCATTTTATTTACAGGAGAATATTTCGTTTTAATTTCTATATTTTTATATAACATAAACGTAAGGACTGCTCGCTTTCTCTGCTGCTGTCAAAATATAAGTGTCAAAGTGACAGTAACTGCATCGTTTAGAAACCACTAAAATTATTTCTTTGACAAATGTCCAAACAACGTAAGAATCACCTCTATCACAGTTAGATATAGCTGAGTACTTATGGTTTTACATGGATCATGGAGGACCTTATCGACGCACTTCGGTACCCGAGCAGCATGATGCCCTTTTTTAATGCTGATTGTCAGACAGTCGAAGATGTAATAATTCATAGCATCAACCTCAACCATGCTCTGGTAGTTAACCGGAGGTTTAACCTGCTCTCCAAAACATAGAAGAGTTAGGTATAACATAGCATAGATAGACAGATAGACCTAGCTACTAACAGATCAAGCTAGCAAGAGCAGGTTACAGGTTAACCTTTGATCAGTCGATCCGTGCCGCTGCAGTTACCTCTTAACATCGAGATAATTTTAAACGTCTGTAGTAGAACCCACTAACAGTCTTCGTAAATATTGAAAACCATCTTTAATATTTACCTACTTTTATCATCTATACATATAATAAATCTGTAAAAAAACTGTGTCTGTACATTGAATATATTAAAAAAATAACAATTGGGTGGGGTTTAGAAACAGTATTGGAGCCTGTATTGGAGTTATTGTCTGTATGTCTGTATGTCTGTATGTCTGTTTGTTTGTACACGCTAATCTTCCGAACTACTGAACGGATTTCAATGATTTTTTCTTTGTTGTATCAGTATTAAGCCTGGTCAACATATAGGCTATAATTTATCTTCGAAACTTGAAGACCTGATGCAGAACTCCAACAGACCAACAAAACTATAAGAGATACAAAAATGGTGCCATGGCAAAAATTGTTTCGTGTGATGAGCATTTTCAGCTGAGATAATAAATTTTAAGATCTGGAACACCTGATGTGGAACCCCAAGAGCCCAGCTTCTCTGTACCATATACAGGTATGACGTTTTAGCAAAAGTTGTTCAATTTGATAGGCACTTTCTATTGACTGATACAAATTGAAGATCTAAAACACCTGATGTGGAACTCCAGGGGCTCAGCTAGACTATAGCATATAGAGGTATGACCTCTTAACAAAAGTTGTTCAATCTGATAAGCACTCTCTATTGACGTATAAACATTGAAAATCTGGAACACCTGATGTGGAACTTCAAGAGCAATACTACACTTGAAATTTATAGAAATGAATGTTATGAAATAGGTATCACGGGACTACAGAGTTCCGAATTTTTGGGAGACGAACGTGGGGCCGAAGCCAACACGCTGAAGCCCCTTTGAGACAAATTTAATGAAATGGTGACACAAAACCGACGATTATCCCTTTATACACTATAGAAATGAACACAAGGACAATCCCCGGTAGACGTCGTTAAAAAAGAGACAATCCCCGGCTTTGTGCTATACTATTGCTAACTGTGGATGAAAACTACTTGGGCTATTGTGATGGGAATGGACTAGGAATGGGGAAACTACGGGAACTATGGCACCTGTCGATGACAATGTATTAGATACATGTAAAGATGGCAGGTGGAGACTCGCCACCTCACTTACTGGGCCCCCGGGAATCAGTCACAGAATAGCAACAAGAGGGCAACAGGGACATCAGCGGCTGAAGTGTGAGGATACCTCGGCGGATTTTAAACGCAGATTACGCGCTCCCTGTGAGTCACTTACCACGAGGCACCTACCCTCCGAGCAGGGCTACTAACCCTGCTCTAGCGACTCCACTCTGGACGGCCAAGCCAAGCCAGAGGCGTGAGACCTACCCCCATCATGGTTCACTCCGACCAGCCGGAGATGGGGGACAGTATACTCTCTCTGGAGAACTCAGTATATTTAGCCCCGCGGGGTCGCTACTCCCCGTCATCAGCCTCAGATGTCCTGCGATGCTTATATCTCATTATTATTGTCGTTATCAAGAGCCTTTGTCCCAATTATGTTAGGGTCACGATGCAACTAAGTACCAGTGTTTTACAAGGAGCGACTGCCTATCTGACCTCCACAACCCGGTTACCCGCTCAACCCAACACCCTGGTCAAACTGGTCAGACTTACTGGCTTCTGACTACCCATAACGACTGCCAAGAATGTTCAATGACAGCCGGAACCTACAGTTTAACATCACCTCCAAATAACGGTCATTGGTATCCAAAATATACGTAGAAAATACATACGAACTTAGAAAAGTTGCATTGGCAGGTACTTGCCAGTGCAACCAGCGGGCCAGCCTCTACCCACTAAACCACCACGACTTCCACTAAGTCACCACGACTTTGTCATCTCAGTAATATTTAATATTTTTTACGTAATAAAACGTGTAATATTTTTGCCACACACAACTTAAATGCTGACTAATTAGAATCACTACTTTCATCCCTAAGGTCACGTCTATTGCGCTTCAGTTCTCAGCGTTTTGTTTAGTTTGCTGTGCTTTTGCCGTTGAAGTACAAAATTTTAATATATGGAACGTTTCTAATGGTTATGGGTATTCCGTTGTTTTCAAGTCAACGGGCCCTTAAAATTCAATATCAGACGATTCAGATCTTTGATTTTGCTGACCCCGTAGTCGCTGGCATAAGGGACAGGATCCGCGTACGAAGTCGCGGGCAGAAGCTAGTAATGAATAATACAATGAATGGTAAATACACTACTTAATACTCACAAAAAATCGTCGCGCTTGCATTCATACGTAATATATGCCGCGACCATATATTATTTATGAATGTGGACGAAGCAAAAGAAGTAAGTGTATGTACATAAGTCTAAATATCGGCGCCGTGGCGTTTTACCGTTTCAGTCTAACCTCATGACAAAAAAAACGCGAGTTTATGAATAATACTTACCTACTTGAAGTGAATTTACACAAAACATAACTTAGTTAACCGAAGTTATGAACGAAATATCCGAGTGCGGATAGAACTGTGTTTTGCCTATTCGTGTCAAATACAAACGCGTGTACATGCTTTAGCTTTCTTTTACTATTCATGTAACAACGGAAGTACTAATCCTTTGCAATGTATATCAATTGCCGATCATAACTTCGGGGAAATTACAAATTGGTACATAGGTAGATACATTTGTTACGTAGTTATGTACTTATGAGAAATACAGTAAAAGTAATGCTTATAATTGTAGGTAGGCACGTAGGTAGTACCTATATCTGTACGTTACTTAATTTTAAGATGTAATTTTAAATACTTAGGCTCTTGCCCGGTTTTTTTTATTTCTCGTCTGGCTTCCAGGCACAAACCATTCTCTAACTTCATCAATACCTGACGACACTAACATTATATCCAATGGTAATTTAAAACTGGTTTGATGATGCATGACGACAGAGAGTCGAGGGAACTCCTGAGTAGAATTTTGCAATGGGCCAAACAAAAACCGTCAAAAGTTGCTCGATCAAAGAGTCCTTTTTATTACTTACTTTTGCAGTGTTTTTTCCAACATTTCTAATTTAAATAAGTCATAATGGTGTGTTAATTATGCTAAGCATATAACAACACTGCTGAACATAGGCCTTTTTTTTTTTTTTCTTTTTTTTTAGCGACGTAAAATCATCAAATGACCCCTCCCGCTGTGGGTTAGCAGCGGTGAGGGAGTGTCAGACTCTTACTGACTAAAATCGTCGTGTTCCGTCATAGGCCTTTTATGTACCAGGGCCGCGGTATCTCTTGTGGAACAACGCGCGCCGTCGACACGGGTCTGTCGTCTAGAAAGACAGAGGGACGATGAGCCACCCGAACTCACCGCCCACAGACCCACGCCTACGGTGGCCGGGAGTCATCTCGCGACACCCGGCGCCCATGGTGTCTACCTGGTCCAGCGCGGCGGCCGGGATGAGAGGTGCGAACCCTCTGGCGTTCCGCCTCCTCCTTCTCGAGCATGACCGCTTCGCAGAAGGAGGCGACGGCATCCCATTCCCTCTCGCCCCGGACCATGGCCTGAACCAAGGCCGGACGCGAGAGGTCGCCGCCGCCCAAAGCCTCGACGAGGACCCGGCGGTGCCCCTCCCATGCGGGGCACACCTGGACTGTGTGGTCCGCCGTATCCTCGGGGCTGTCCGCACAATGGTGACACCCGGGCGCCTCCTCACGACCGATGCGGTGCAGGTACCTCCCGAAACAACCGTGTTCGGTGAGGACCTGCGTCATGCGGTACGTGAGGGCGCCGTGACTCCTCCCGAGCCACTCCTCAAAGAGGGGACTTACCGCCACGATGGTGGCGTGCCCTGCACTGGGTTGCGACAGTCGCTCCCTCCAGGCCACCATGAGATCGCGCCGGAGCTCCGCCCGCTGCGCGACAACTTGCCGCGGCAACGGGGTTTCTCCCCGGCGCTGAGCCTCCTCGCGCCAGTCGTACAGGCGCAAGAAGACCCTCGCCTCCAGATCCCACGGTGGCAGTCCAGCAAGTAGGCCAGCTGCTTCGCGGGAGATCGTGCGGTACCCCCGGATTAGCCTAATGGCTATCACCCTTTGGGGCACGTTCAGGTAGTGTACAGCCCGCGGCCGTACCGAACGTGCCCATACCGGGGCCCCGTAAAGGGCCATGGACCGCATGACCCCCGCGTAAAGTCTGCGGCAGGGGGCGTTTGGGCCGCCCAGGTTGGGCAGGAGCCGCTTGAATGCAGCCCCTGCCTTCTCCAGTTTGGGGCCCAAACGTCGGAAATGCTCGACGAAGTTCCACCGGCCGTCGAGGACGAGTCCCAGGTATTTCATCGCCCCCTCGACGCCGATGGTAACCCCCCCCACCGTGACTTGGGAGCCTGAAGGTGGCGCGTTCCGAAGCCCATGAAAGCACATGGCCTCGGATTTGTGCAAGGCCACCTCCAGTCCCAGCAGCTGGATCCTCTCGATGACTATCGCAACCCCGCGCGTCATTTTGTCGGCCGCCTCCTGGTGCAACCTCCCTTGTGCCAGAACCAGCGTGTCGTCAGCGTAGCAGACCACGCTGACGCCGCTAGGGAGGTCGCTGAACATAGGCCTCCCCCTTAGATCTCCACAGATACCTGTTGGAGGCGACCTGCATCCAGCGTCTTCCGGCGACCTTTATAAGGTCGTCTGGCCACCTTGTTGGTGGACTTCCTACGCTGCGCTTGCTAGTCCGTGGTCTCCACTCCAGCACTTTTCGACCCCATCGGCCATCCGCTCTGCGAGCAATATGGCCAGCCCATTGCCACTTCAACTTGCTAATCCTGTGGGCTATAGTCTGTTTGCGGGTAAGTTTTCCTTGGCGTCGGTTTTCAATTATAAGTACTCACGTGGTATGGATGAATATATGCAGAAGCAAACTTTATTTAAAAAAAAGACGAAGAATATTTAACTTAGCCTAAGTTTTGCTTTTGTTGTACTGATTGGACTAAAATGGTTAGGTAATACATTCTAGTCTCATCAATATTTTACTCACTTGAAAACGTATGGTGACTGTTACCGTCTTTAGTATTTTTTTTAATCCACCAGGCTAAAGTTAAAAATACATAGATTAACAATACACAAGTTCGATAAAACATATTAGGATTATATTGATTTTATTTATCCTCAGTTATTAGTCGATATTTATTATCTGACGTTCAAAAAGTGCTGTCTTGCAGCCAAGTTTGAATATACGATTTTTATTTTGATTCGAATTTAAAATGTTTTAATAATCCGTTGTTGTTGATTAGCGTTCTCACTATCGAAATAAAATCATCTCCCGAGCCTTTTCCCAACTATGTTGGGGTCGGCTTCCAGTCTTACCGGATGCAGCTGAGTACCATAGTTTTACAAGGAGTGACTGCCTGTCTGACCTGCTCAACCCAGTTATCCGGGAAACCCAATACCCTTTGGTGAAACTGGTGTCAGACTTAATGGCTTCTGATTACTTACCCGTAACGACTGCCAAGGATGTTCAACGACAGCCGGAACTACAGTTTACAGGCCTTCTGAAACACAGTCATTGGTGTCCAAGATATACTTGAAAGTACAAACAAACTTAGAAAAGTTGAATTGTTACTTGCCTGACCCACTAGGCCACTTCGACTTTGACATAAAATATATCCGCTGTAAAAACACTTAAATTATTATTAAAATAAAGCTAACTATCGATTACTGATCTATTGGTAGTAATGATGAAGCCAATCCTAACTATGTAGGGACCTCTATAGCGAAAAAGAAGTATCGACGATATATTAACGATAAACCTATTGATTTATAATTATCGATGATAAACGAAATGAGACCAGTTGCAGATTATCCCTGTAACCTCTTTTTTTCATAATTTAATCGATGATGAGTATTTTTCATTAAGTATTTTTTGTAAGAAGCCTATTTCGAAATTTGAAATTGGTATGAAAGACAAATGGTGTGCTGGACACTGCTGGAGATGGCACAGGGCCCTAATTATCCCATTGTTTGAGTGGTTTCGTCAGGGCATGCAATATTACAGAATCAATCACAGAAACTCTTGTTAATAATTTCATCGATATTGATAAATAAAACTTCAATTATAATTACGTTATGTAGTTATTGGTCAATATACCTAAAAGTTGTGTGAAAACTATAAATCATTATTGCACCAGCACGGCACGACACCGCTTTTACTTTCCTGTAAATCGTATATAGTCTTTGTACTGTACCTATAAATGTAGTGGCTTCAACGTAGTTTACAATGTACTTACATCCTCTGCGTTAGAGTGCAAGGCCGATACAGTTCACCTGGTGCAAGTGCGACGCAACCTTGCACCCTGCGCACGCGCTCATAAAGACTCCAATACTTTCCACCAGCTCAGACTCAGCGGCAAGTAATGAACTGAAATCGGTCTCTTGCGAATGAAATGTGGGACTGAATGGTGCTCATAGCGCACGCAAGTGTTTGTAATTACACTTTTTCACACACGTAAACGTGAAGTAGGTGCAGCAGTCGTTGCAATTGGTAACAGATATGTGTCTTGCTTTTTGCCGTACATTTTATCGGAGAAATTGGCTTGGAAAATGGTTCTCGATCATTTTCAAGTTCAGTTACGTAAGTGCGCGTGCGGAGAATTAGTGCGGAATAGCGGATGTTTGGTGGTGCTCGACGGCCAAGTGGCGCACGGTTATAAGCTCTCACCCGCGCCACCGCCTGGCAGTCGCTGCTGGACCACCCTCATACACGTTCAGTTTTAGTTTAGTGCTGTGTGTGACAAAAACGAACATGTGTACCGCTTTCCGGATATACGTCCTATCAGTTATCTGTGTAGCAGTCGCCGCGGGCAATGTGCACGGACCTCGAAGATCCCGTAGGATGGAGGTCGACGATTCAGCACAAAACGAAATTGACAGTGGACGAGCTGAGGACAGCTCGTGGTGGTGGACAGGCGAATTCTCTGTTTTACAGAAACTTTACGACGACTGCAGTGCGCAAAAGCACATGTCAATGTGTTTGAAGGGAAAAGCTTTGATGGCACTCACAAGAGCAGTGGAACAGGTGATGTGTCGTGCGTTTAGTGTAATTAATACGTTTTGAGTGATACCAGCAGTGTAATCATGTTTTTGTTTGTGCCGTACAGGAGAGCGTTCAGCTCGCCGATGGGCTGACGTTGGTGAAGCAAGCTGACGCACCCTCCGCGGTTGCGGAGCCGCGCTTCTTCTCTGGTATGTCCACAGAAGATAAGCTGGATGCCATGTTGCGCACGAGATTCCAGCAGCTTATGAACACACACACCATTTCTATGGATTTGGCATCGGAAGGCAGGGGTAGAGGTAAACAATCAGAATGCTAGTAATTCGGTTAATCTTAAAAGTCTTATCGGTATGTTCTAAACATTTTCAAATATGATTTTAGGTAAGAAGGTGCTACCTTACCTGTTACTCGGTATTTTCACTACCGTAACGATTGTGGGAGGAATGGCGCTAAAGACTCTAGCAGCGATTGCCGGCAAAGCCCTCATCGCCAGTAAGGTTGCTCTAACTATTGCTGGTATCATCGCCCTGAAGAAACTGTTCAGTCACGACGGAGCCCCCGCTGAAACCACCTTCCAAGTGCACGCTGATGGACACCATAGGTAAGAAAATGCTTTCTTTTAAAATGTTGATACCATTGACAAAGAATGTCACTATCTAATTTGAATTGGCTTTTTAGCTATCGTTCCTTTTAACTGGTCAGTTTTTTTGCCATATTATTATTTCTGAACATGCCTGGAAGAAAACAGTTTCAAAAACTTATTTTGCAGAGTTATTATAATTTTGAGTAGTCAATTCTGTAGATTTCTTCATTTATGGCTTTTGCTGCATATTTTAATTCGGAATATTTGAATTCTAGTATTTAATTCGAAGGCGGAACCTGTATGTGGTGAGGCCAGCGAAAGGTGGCGCGGTGGACCCGTACTCATACGGGGAGCAGAGCACGGCGAGCGCGTAGCCGCATCAGCTCGCAGCCGGCGGCCGCTGGCCCCGCCGGCGTCACCCGCAGCCGCTCACCACCGCCGCGACCATCGCGCCAACACACAAAATAACCTCAAACCAAAGTACCGTCCTCCGCGGACATCCCTCTGAGACGAAACGGTCGTCCATCTCAATTTCAAATCTATGTCAGTAAATTATTTAATGTAATTTATTTATTTGTGACTACAGTTGTATGTTTAATGATAATTAATTTATTAAAGTGATGTAAGAGGTAATAATAAAAAATGTTACACTCAGTTTGGTTTCATTTACACCACCTTTTACCAGTTAAGACGACTAGGCAGATCTTGATGTGATAATATAATTAGTAATTTAGCAAAGAAACAATAAAAAAATCAGCACATTCGTGCTTACAGATAATTCTTTAATTACAATGATTCTTTGACAATAGTGGGTTATAAAAACTTATGAAACGCCTTAGATGCAGCTCATATGCTCATAAATTACATATTTGATCTGATGAACGATGTTGATTTAGTTTGCACATATTAAAATGCGTATATATCACTTTTTCAAACACAGATGGTGCTCTAATTATTAGTGCAGGCCGCTTTCTTTACACGCTCTAGTGGAGAGGAGTCCGAGAAATGTGTCTAGATTTTCCGTTAATATGGGCGCTACGGCTATGAACGTGGAAAGTAGAAAGTTTTAATCGATTCACTGCACATGCACGAATACTGTTACAGTGCATAGCGATTTTATTATCATCTCTGAATCGTAGCATGTATTTATTGGGCTTACGAGCGCGACTTACATGATCGATTAGTTCATTAGAGCCGAATAAATAATGTGTTAATGAATGACGAAGCCCGTGTGTACATGCAGCTAACTAGCTAGATAGTGGAGCATTTTACTGGCAGAGGAACAGCGGAGTGTGGTGTAGCGTTTGTTCGGCTGCGGAAGGTCAGCTCGTTGATTAGCCGTGCGCCGGTAAAGGCCGACCACAGCGCACGTTTGTGAGCCCGGACGCTGTTTATAATGCAGATATGTGTTTGCCCAATCGCTGCACGCTACGCTGGCTATATGGCATCGTTAATGCGGCTGGCGTCTCTTTGCATACGCAAATATAGGGCGGGCGGACCATCGCTGATTAAGCGGTGCAGCGGCGGTAGCGCTCGCTTCATTTCTGTATCAGGAATTGTGAGCCTCACTTGAATAGTTTTTAGCTTGTATGTTTATTTGTTAAACGCACTGGGTCGTGCTATAAATGGGTTTGAATTAAGTTGAAATATTTTCTACACTCCAGTTACTTTGTCTCATCTATCATGATTGAAGAGGTGCACAAGACATGTTAGTGTCTGCGCCGTGCATGATCAATGTAACACCTGTCAAGAGCGGCGATCTCCTGGGACGTCACGCCTGGCGGACGTGGTGGACGGAGCTAATATTATCTGCTAACTTACCTCAGCAGGCATACAGGTGTCGGTGCCACCCATCTGCCCACCCACTCAATACTTGATGGCTGTCTACATCTCGAATTAGGCTAACAATTCAAGTGATGTCTCCATAGATTACTGATTTAGGTCCTAATGCAAATTGTGTGCTAAATGGAAGCTGGCTAATGCACATGTATACATACTGGCTACTGTATTATGTATAAACGGAATGAATGTCGTAGCTAAAGATACAGCATCTGGAACCATATAACAATCTATGAGAGTAATGGATTTTGTCAATGTTCATAGGTTTGTGTAAGTAAATACAGGACGCGGGGCTGCGGGCGTCACTCGTACAGCGAAGTTACTTTACGGGCGAATGGTCAAAGTATTCGACATAAACCTATTTTGTTCTCTTCTTATATTGGATGTGCGCTCCCTTCTTCGCCTTCACCCGCTGCCGCTGTCCACTGCTCTAGGGTTGCTCCTGCATTGAAAATACAGATTGTTAAAAGTGGTTTTCAATTAACGAAATATCCAATAAGTACCTAGGTAAGTAAGTACCTATTGGAGATTTTAGGGAAAATCAGCAAAGCTCTATTTATGTAAGTAATTAGGTTGAGCAGTATCCACAGTTATTTGAATTTTTTAGTGCGAAAGATACCAAGATCCAAAAAATATTGAAATGGAATAAGTTCGATGTGTTTCAGTTTAATGATTTTCGTTAAGGTTTCACACTCCGGTTTTTGTAAAATTACATTTTTTTCAACTCTTTCAATGTATTTAAATACATAAAGACATCCATGGTAGCGATGGTCCAGGGCTGCAGAACAAGTTCCCGTTAACGAGCTGGTCTAATCCGAGCACATTACAGAAGACACTTTCACTGTGTTACGGTTTGCTCGACTCGTGTTACTCCTGATACGATGCGCTGATATCGGATTACCACTTCACAGACCTTACTTTCGTTACATTTCTGTCTTACATCGGCGCAGAGTAGAAATTTTCATGCGATAGCTTTCTTTAGAAATTCTGATTGAATTTCAATTGGAGGTGGTTTGATTGAATGTGTGTTGAACAGCCCTGGCGGTGGGCGGGGGTTATGTGAGGAAGTTTTGCCGGGAATTATGTTGGTACGTGCCAAAGCCATTATTGCTGCGAGAAAAGTTCATCAATTTCATTTCTGGCCCCATGCACGTACGCGGAACGCGATCCGAGTCCGTCTCTCATACCTAACTGATATCGATGTTACTTAAATACTCTCCATATAGGTACCTACTTTTATAAATAGAATCATTGGATTTAATAAACCAATATTGCATACGGATTTATCAGAAATTGTATTTTGTAAACATACAAAATTCTAATAGCAAATATTTGTCGCGTTTTGTGACAAACTCATGACAAATATTAATTTACGAGGCTACGGAATTAATTACATTTTGTGTACTGCACGTTGGGAGAGTGAAATTTATGTGTTGTGTGGAAAATCTAGCGAAGTGAAAGTAAGTGGCCGCGCACGCGTCCAATTGTTAATGGAATTATTGAAATCTAAGTGCATTTGAAATTGCTCAGCAAACTGTAACTTTCCAATTTTCCAGCCAGCTGTAAAGATTTTATTACATTACTTTGGACATATGAAACTACGATACATTTACTTTATTCATATTATGACAGATTTAACAATCTAGTCGGCATAAAAATCAATTGGTAGCAGCTAATCTTCGTTCAGACTAACGTTCTTTTTAGATTAATTCAGTAAACCATCAATTCGCTGAACAGGACATCTAAGTTCCAAACACTGACATCAGTAATGCATTGGTCGATGTTACTAAGCCTGCTTCCATTTCTCGTGGACGTAAGTGGCAGTCGTAACGGATCGTAAAATAAGGCGCTATTATGTGTTATTTTCTGCGTACGTGCACTTGCACATGTATAATTCTGTATCTAATGGGTCCAGTGGGTCCACCGTGCTGTAAACTGGGTTTGTGCTTCTAGAGCCGGATCAAGGAGTGTGATGGATAACGGTGCAGCAAATCATGAATTTATTACAGTAAATTATGAGAAAATTATACCTCAAAGTGTTCGAATCATCTTACCAAATGAAATCATATTTTTCTATTGCCAGTTATGTGGAAAATTTAAGCCCCATTTTAACGTTCGCTTTATAATCAACACACGCTATCGTTAACCTTAATCTCGTTGACCGAATGGACACACTGCGAGTCAGTTTGATTAGTCCTAAAATCGTAACCTGTAGCTTATGGCAGTCGTTACGTGTACGTAGTTTAAAATATCAAAATGATGGGTTCGCGGTTGGTAGACGACCCCAATTAGCTGTGGCGGGGGTGGTCAGGTGGTCATCGTGGGCCGCGACTGCAGGACGACAAGAGCTCCCGGGGAGACAGCTAACAGACCTTGACTGCGCCGGGTTCGGGCGGCGAGGCGTTGTACCGCCAGCATTACGGGCGACAATGGAGCGGCGTGGTTGTAGCGTCGCGTTGTCGGCCGCCACCCCCGGCACACGGCCGCCCGTCATTATGTGTCATTAGTTTTGCGACACTGACCAAATGACTGGTCTGCGATATCGGATGACTCATTCCGTTCGTGATTAGTCTATTTAGTTTTATCAATGTCTGTAGAAAGGTAATTTCTAGTTCTCGTAACAGTTTCACCTGTTTTGCGTTTAATAGTCTTACTGTATGCCCACGGAACCTACTCTTGCAACATATACTTTTATGAAAGAATTTATAGTATATAGTTTCTAGTCAAGCATTCCCGATGACTTTTATCAGTATAATTGTGAAGATTACACATTCATTCACCCCATGATTATTTGTAGTGCATGTTGTGCATGAGCTGTAAGTATTAAATTAGTTTATAAATATCTGATAAGATAAATTGTAATTAACGGCAGCGCTTACCGAGATCGCACAGCGATCAGACGCCCTAATCATACAATAAATTAAAATTAACAGTAATAGAGAAACCAGATCGATATTTTCCATTAACTGCTTTCTTTTATATTGGTTCTCAAAGCATAGGGGAATTGTAAAACTCATTAACTGCGCTGCGAGAAGACATCTCATTAAGTTTTTACTAGGTATTGCAATATGAATATTCATAGTATTCAACGCAGTTTATTTTTCTAGACGGTTATTGGTTCTCTGTTAAATAAATACCTGGTCCAATTTCATTCCTGATCCTTCTCGGAATAACTTAAGTCGGTCTCCAAATAAATACGAAAGCGAATCAGAACCCATTTGTGTACAGTAATAAGTCTAATCAAAGTAGTTCCTAAAAACAGTAGGTAATTACACGCACGGCTAACGAGAGCGGGCGGTGGGCAGCCGTGAATTTATTCGGAGAGGCTTCCCGGCGCGCAATGTAAAGTGTATATCTGAAGGAAAACGTTTCATTCCCGCCGGAATATAATCGTCCGGTCGTAATTTATATTGTCTGCTGCAGAGACGAGTCCCGCTGCACATTCATTTATTTTATGTGCCATTTACAATTGTCGGTCGATGGTCAAGGGAGCGAGCGAGGGGCGCGGGGCGGAGGGCGAGCGGTGCGGGGGCAGGACGACGGTGCCTTCGCATTATAAAACCGTGCGGTCATCTGCGAACTCCGTAATGGTATTTGTAATAGGAGCGGTCCGCATGAGCTGTGATGACCGCCGCACAACATATGGGTCTGATGCTTTATTTATAAGATTAATTTGCTCGTGTCCGATGCTAGACCTCTGTAAGAGCTTGCCTATTTCGTGAATGAATATGTATATCACTTAAGAAGATGATTGAAATTGAATTTGATTGAACAATTTGTAATGTCTGTAACTACTCTGCGTAACTGTTTTAACTAACCTACTTAAAGACTTCTACTTTAGACTAATAGGTAGGTAGGTATAGAGGTAGCATTTCCATGCACTGATTCATCAAACTCCCATTTAAGGTCAACTGGTTACAAAGGTATTCATTGAGTTTTTATAGTTGAGTATTTTAAGTGTCTTTCTTTTCGACATGCTAAGGAGTGCATTCCATTTGTGTGGCACTTAAAACAAGTCTCCGGGAATTCATAAAACCCAATTACAGTTCAAGCGTCTTCGATAAAGAAAGTTCCTAATTTTGTAGAATTCTCCATTCTTCTTCAGTATTTAATTGTCAGTCGTTGCATTTTTCGCATGAAAGTCGAACGAGCGTCGGCGGGCAAGAGGCTGAGTGGCTCTGTATTCTTTTGTTTTTTAATTATAACGCCAGCGTCCGTGGGGTGACGGCCCCCCTGCCAAGTTTCTGGTGGAGGTGCTTTCTTGTTAAGCGCGGCGGCGGGCGCTCGCCTCCTACGTGCCTCGGCCATTCATTTCGTAGAAACTTATAACCTGACCCGCGTACTTATGAGCGTCGCCAATAAATATAGCGATGACCGGAGGCGAGGTCCCTGTCGGACCCGCGCTGGCGTCCGTCGCCCGAGCGGGACAGCGCACGCTGGTAGGTCGCCGTCGCTCGCGGCGAGGCATTGTTAGCTAAATATCTAGGTGGTCAGTTGGGCGGGCGGGGGCTGGGGCGCCTGAAGACGGGCGGGGGCGGGCGGCGGACGTGCCGGCCCGGCGCCGGCCGATGTATTGAGCGCGTATTGCAGACGCGGTCACGCGCTGCAATATTGCGTTCGCTCTGCGATATTGCCCCTCGGTAACTCAATTTGATAAATTGTACAAAGTTCGCTTGCTTAATATTGCCATCAACCGGATCGACATATTGCTGCGTACATAATGTAAAATACATGACAATATCTAATACGACAATATCTTATGTTACTGAAATATAAGAGGAATGCATGCTTTGGGTAATATCGGATTGAACGACAGGTTTTATAAATTGATAGATTTGAGTATTTGTAACTAAAAAATCTGGGGGAATTTATATACCCAGGTATACTTCTGGCCATACCTATGTGACCTCTATGTGGTAGTTTTGTACCAACATAAAAAATAAACCAGCAATAATACAGGAAGCTGGGCAATATCGGGCCGGGCGACACCGGGCGCAAGTTATGTGTATGGCGGCCACCACAAAATTGTGTCTTTACGAGCACGCGGTCTGCTCTACTATACGCTTTTATGTTTTTGTTTCAACTGGTCATTTTTTGTCACTGAATTTTAGACGACCATGGAGAATTTGTAATCTATTAGAAGTTCTTTAAAAATGTCTTTCATCGACTGTCCACTCATAATGTTAACAAATGCCATATCTATTATATGTAGCTCATTAAAGTAAATCTAACAATAAACACTTGATTTTATTCAGATTTCGTACGCACAATCGATTAAGGTTTTTGGGTCAGGTTTACTTATTTTACAAACAATTTGATAAGGTTTCATCACTGCCTTTTGAACGACTTTTAACTTGGGCAAAACGCAATATTTTCTCATTAACCATCGATATATTTTCTAGTTACCTGCTTAGTATTTGTGCATATCAGTAGTTGGAACAAAAACGCTCGTGGATAGTTAATGGTGTTGGAAAGTGATGGCTTAACCACCTGTTACTATTCGCGAACTGCTACAAACTTTTTAACCCGTTGCTGTTCACGGTAAAAAGGACGATCATAAAAAAGTTTTTGCATTTCAAACAATTTTAATGTGCATCAAATAAACACATAAAAAACTTTAAATTGATTCACGATTCTTCTGACAAAGAATAATTTTACTGAAGGACTTATGTAGTTTTATGTAATTTATTTTCCTATTGTTGTTCTTGAAACAATAATACATAGCCCATTTTCCTTGACGGGAAGACAAACTGATTAATTAAGATTTATTACTTATTTTCTTTTATAGCGTTTGAGTTTTGGGATGAGTAGGAAGAGCTGATAGTATTATTGACTTCGAAGGTCGTCATTATATGAAAGAATGTTATTACTTTTATTAGTCATGATAACAACGACTTTGCACGGGTGTCTGAAAAAGAAAAACAAACGAATATTGTAGCGGGAAGAGAGCGGCGGGTGTGCGGCGCGATGGTGGCGCGCCGGCGGCCGGAGCGGGCCGGATGCGGGTTGCGTGAGGCCGCGGCTTCAGCTCAGAAAATGATTTATATTGTTTGTGTAGCGGCGGAGCGGGGCGCGCGGGGGGCGCTTTCTCAAGCAGATCCAGTCCACTGCAGATATGGGCGAGTATTATTATTGATCCGGCTCGGGCGGTCGGCGGTCGGCATTTCCTACCGCTCATACTCGGGCGGGCGGGGGAGCCGGCCGCCACCCGGCATATTTATTGAGGCGCGCGGGACGGCACACGACGTAAAACTTATTATAACGACGCAGACCATCTACTACGGTGCACTAACCTTTAATGAGAGGCGTAGGGCGCCGCGAGGGCGGAGGGGCGAGGGCCGCGGCTCCTCACCCAATCCTAACGCGTTATGATATTATATCAACTCATATAGCCAATCCCCGCTCGTTATGATATTGTAGGCGGGCAGGGAACTGCAGCCGACACTTTTCCGGGTTGGGCGGGCGGTTTTATGATGTACAGTTATGAATATAATGGGGTGCGCATCTGCCCTGTACCTATCAGGTACAAGAAAGTTTTACATAGGATCCAATTTATGGGGGAGATATATAACATTTTGACTATAGGCTTTTATAGCTTAACATGCTTAGCTCATCATAGTTTGGTTTCTGGAAGATGTTTATGTATTGTTTTTGCTGTCTTTAAGCTCTCATTGTAGAGCTCTTGAAATAGGTTTAAAGAAACTTGAAGATTTGTTGAAGCATAAGTAATACCTTATAAAATAATATCATATTAGATTGATATACACAAGTAAGATAAAGCGTTACTTCGCGACTGTATACCTATATGTTTTTGTATGGAAGCCAGCAAGTATGATTGAAAAGCAACCTTCTCAATAACATAGTCAGAGGGTATTACACCCGAGGGATCGAACTTCGATACATTTATATGTTTGGCTGTTTGTTTTGTTATCCGGACGATTTTACGCGTGCTACTGAAATACTAATGTTAGTATCTACTACGAAATATTACGAAAATGCGTACCATACATTTTACTTTCAGCCAAAATTGTTTTTCTTTGAATGTTGAAATGATGAAAGTAAAGGTAATGTATGAAAACATGAGAGCTACAAAAAGACGGACTGAAACACAGTGTTTTAGAGTTACTTTATTAGATTGTACTATATGTAGTAGCCATATAAAATATAATACCATTTTCTTAGAAAATAAGGTTCTCTCTCCTAAACATATGGCTCCAAAAGACCTTTTTGTACAAGGTTAGATAATGTTTTGGCATAGTATCTATGATACTGTGATTATGCAGGTCGATCGATCTAATGTGTGGATGTCATAACGAGTTTTTCAGTAATTTGGAAGGTTCATTATGGGAATTGACAAGCCAGAAATCAAAGTTAATTAATTGTACTTACTCTACTGCGTCATTTTAGACAGAAACTCGTTCCATAGCATTTTCCATAGCTGGAAAAAGTTTTTGGATCGTAAGTATTAAGTAAGGTTTGAAGGTGGGCCTAATCCGTTTATTTAGTAGTCATAATTTAGTCACATAATAATAAATGTAGGTAGGTTTTTTTTTTAAAAAAATTTGACTACGATAACATAGAACTTTTTTAGTTAAGAAAAATATGCTTATTTTAATATTATGAAATATTGTAAAAATGAGTTATAGGTATTATAGAAGATGAGCGAGCGAGCGACCGGAGCGAGCGACTCGTCAGCCGGCTGAGTCTTATGATGACATTTCAGCGGCGCTCTCTATCCAATATCACATTCTCCATTTCCACTGTGAGCGGAGGAACGTTTGATTTTATTTTCGTCGATTTTGCAGAATCGTGACCTGAAACGTAGATAAGGATTTGTTGCGCAACTTTCATCTGCTACTTGGTCGAGCCCCGCGATAATTCTGATTTAATACCAACCTTCTTATTAGCACAAGTTACGTCGTAACAAAAGCGACTCAGTATTTTCTTTTGATGTTTACTAACTAGTCCAACAACAGATAACAGATCTCCCATTTAAATATAAAATCATAGTGTTTATAATAAACTAAGTCGTTTACTTCGTAATTGTTTAGAATTCGTTCGTAATAAAAGCGTATTGAATTAAACAGCGTCCTTGTTCAGCAAATGAGTTGATAATAAAACGATAATAAACAAGCGCCTTTGTAACAAACTATAACAGATCGGTAATTGCTTCCACGATACCTCCTCGCGTTATTACGCCTTTTACGACGCCGTATGGGGTGAATAAAACATTTTTACGAGCGGCCATGGCTGCTATAATACATACACGCACACATGGCTAGGTACATGCCTTCAGGTAATAAAGTATAAACTCAATATACACATTTGTACCTGTCCCTTATGTGTCGCGATCGTAACACACACACACATAAAAACTTCATTACAATAAGACAATGGCTGGCGCAAAAATGTTTTGCATACGATTATGACGTCATCCACGTGTCCGTAGGGTGCAATTTTAGGTTCTAGAGAGCCATTCCTTTTTTACCTAAAATCTAAAACTCCGCTGCATGAAAAACTTTTAAAATGAGTTTAACCACACAAACTGTTCAGGTATGAGTCCATAAGGTATTTCGATATTAAAAAACTTTAGGATTTGTTATAGAACTTTCGATTAAAAAGTTTTGGAATTTTGAACATTAATCACGATCTCTTAATCGATCGTCTTCATCATCAGCTGGAGTAAATATTCAGTATTATAAATCCTATAAAGCTGTATAATAAAACGATCAAATAATAATAGATGTCGGAAGCAGTATTAGCGGTATTAGCGACGGCGAGGCGAGGGCGCGCTCCACGGGTGCACGAGCCGAGAAGCTGTGCACATGTCGCGACTCACTCAAATAGATTGCGTCAGAGCATAATGCCGTCCCCAAGCGCAAAACAATTATAGACACGAAATGAATAAAGTATCGCTGTCCACCTCCGCAGCTCGCTCCCGTTTCATCTCCAACGGCGATTTCTTTGTAATTTGGTGTATACGGGTAATGTAACATTTGTTGAACGAAGATACAATATATATATTTTTTATTTTTTACTCTGGGGACACTTTTTCGACCCTCGTCCGAGCGGTCTCTTTGAAAAGTGGACATCGGAACGCGAGGGAAGGAGCCCCCGAGGACACTGGACAGAAAATGCGTTGTAAACATTGCGACTACATTCAATTTCCCGTCATTTTTCAAACTGATAAATAATTCTGTCATCGAACGTTCGGACAGGGGTCGCTATGAAGTGATTGTCGATGGAAGGACGCCGACGCCGTAAAAAATAGCGGCCGATGAGACTCGGCCTCTGCTTCTCGTTGCGTGCGATAAATTTCTTTTTTATTATCAGATATCGAGGGACTCGGAATCGAATAAAGCGCTCATATTTAATTCATAAGATACCGGCCATACAACACTACTCCGGACTATTTTATTTAAGATGTTGAAAGATTACGGATACTGGATGCGTGCTTATTCTAAGCAGTACCCTCCACCAACTTCTGACTCCATCAATCATGCAACACCGGAAGATTTGCAAGAAGTTTGTATTCGAAGTCTTGTTGATTAACATACTCTACTGTTTTAATATTATGAGTCGTTCGTTAACTTGTAGTTAGGTATACTTGTCCAAAACGGAAACGAAACTTGAACAATTGGTGTGTTGAAAAATCTTAAAAGTTATTTTCTTAGATAGAATGACAAAAGTTTCTAACATAACGGAACTCCAAAGACGCAAGTTGCGTACAAAGTGAACATGTAATGGCTAGGAAATAAATTCAAATTATTTAATTTATGTTGGCGGCAGTGCGTCTTGTGTCCGGCAGATGTGTTCAATACATTTAGAGTCCAGGCGAGAACGGGGCCGGGGGTCACTAGCAGTATTAAATAACTCTCCGACAGCTAAATGAGTAGGGGACGCGAATAACCTCTACGCAGGCCTATTCTGTACGCTTTCGCTATGTTTTTGCACTAACGTTTAAGTTAATGTTTTAACTTATCAATAATATGTTGAGGATTTACTAATATATTGTTTAAATATTATAGATTATGTAACTTTAAATACTTCTGCGAAAATAAATTATATTAATATTTTAGTGTGAAGCTTCATTTTCATTACTTTTGCAAAGTAGGTTTCTCGGAACCCTACTACATATTCTCAAAATAATCATAGATTTCTTTCTGAAAAGTTTTGTAATATAAAATATTTTTATTATGTGATATTGTATGTGAACGGATTTTTCCACTTTAGTCCCACGGATAAAGATGAAACCATTACTTTGAATTTCATAAAAAAAACCCAGTCTAACAACCCAGAGCTCACCAAATGGTGGAATCTCAAAGGCGACAAAATTACTGAGTTTTGCCAACACCTAGCAGACCTTGAGGTGGGAAATAACTCAGATATAGACACCATCTGGGAGCACCTACATAAGTCCATCATGACTGCAGCAAATAAAACTCTTGGTCGCACAAAGGGGACAAAAAGACACCAAAGAGAAACCTGGTGGTGGACAGAAACGGTACAGACAGCTGTCCTAAACAAGAAGATGGCTTTTAAGACCTGGCAGGCCAGTCAAACACCAGAAGATCGAGAAACATATAAAAATGTCAAAAAAAATACCAAGAGAATAATAGCAATTGAACAAGCAAACTCCCAGAAAACCCTTTATGATCAGCTACACACCAAAGAAGGCCAAAAGTCTATTTACAAGCTCGCAAAACAGCGCAGTCAGAGCACAAAAGATCCCGCTAGGTGTAAGACCGTTAAAGGTCAAAATGGTGACTTACTGTACCGCGATAGCGATGTCATATTAGCCTGGCATCAATACTACGAACAACTGTTAAATCACAAGCCAACTACCCTTGAGCTTCCAAGAGTGGAATGCAACACAGGTCTTATCCCTCCAATACAACCATGGGAGGTCAAGAAAGCGCTTCAGAGGATGTCTAACAAGAAGGCCATAGGACCTGATGGCATACCTGTGGAAGCTTGGAAATGCCTGGGCCAGCATGGAATAGTGTTGCTATCCAATCTTTTCAACCATATAATGCTCAACGCAAAAATGCCCAAGGCATGGAGACTGAGCACCATAGTCCCAATTTACAAGGGAAAGGGTAGCAAGTACGAGTGCAACAACTATCGTGGTATCAAGCTCCTAAGTCACACTATGAAGCTGTTTGAAAGAGTGATAGATAGCAGACTAAGATCCGAATGCTCATTGTCTAAAAATCACTACGGCTTTGTACCTGGCTTATCTACCACGGATCCTATGTTTGCTCTCAACACGATTGCTGAGGAATATCGCGCCAAGAACAAACCATTGTTTGTTGCTTTCTTGGACATGGAAAAGGCGTTTGATCGAGTTCCAAGGGATACAATTTGGTGGAGTCTTCGCAAGAAGAACGTCCCCGAACAATACATTAGTATCATTGCCGACATGTACAAGAATGCAAGATCACTGATACGAACAACGGTGGGGGAGACAAAATCAGTAGCGGTCACGGAAGGTGTTCACCAAGGCTCAGTCTTAAGCCCCTTCTTATTCTGCTTGGTTTTGGACTCGCTCACCGAGGCAGCACAAAGCTCAGCAGCGTGGACATTTATATACGCTGACGATGTGGCCATCTGTACTGAGAGCCGTGTTGAGTTAGAGAAAGCGCTTCTGTCATGGAAGCATCAGTTGCAGGCCGGTGGCCTTGTGCTGAGCGTTGCAAAGACCCAATTCATGTCCCTAAATGAACCAGATCCTCGCGACAATAACCCAATTTCCATCGATGGGCAGTTGGTCACCATGTGCGATCAATATAAATATCTGGGTAGTATGATGCACAGTTCGGGGAACCTGGAATGCAACGTTCAACACCGAATAGCGGCTGCATGGCTGAAATGGCGAGAAGTAACTGGTGTTATATGTGACAGACGAATGCCGGTCAAGCTCAAAGGTTTGATCTACAAAACCATCATACGTCCAGTCCTTACGTATGGCAGCGAAACATGGGCTGTAACCAAAAGGCACATACATACCATCCAGGTTGCCGAAATGAAGATGCTGAGGTGGATGTGCGGCGTCACTAGGCTCGATCGTATTCGTAATGAATACGTACGAGGAAGTTTAGGGGTGCGTGATGTCGCAGATAAGTTGCAGGAGAATCGGCTACGGTGGTATGGCCACGTAAAGAGAATACCACCTGATTACGTGGGAAATTTGGCTCTGCAACTTTCCATCCCCGGTCGAAGATCGAGAGGGCGCCCCAAGACCAGATGGCGGGACGTAGTGTCGAAAGACTTGAAAGAGTGCCAGGTGTCCGAGAGCGACGTCACGGATAGAGCGAAGTGGAGAAGAAAAATAAGGAAAGCTGACCCCACCACCATGTGGGATGCATAGCAGGAAAGAGAGAGTCTGTATGTGCAAATATACCTAGGTACAGTGATCATTATGAGTGCTTATACCTACTTATTGTATAACATTTATACTTAAATGTTCTAAATATACCTACCAAGTGTTTAACTTGTTCTAAGGGAAAATGGCGGAACTTCAGAATAACCCGCTGGATTTGTTACTACCCGTCGCGGTAAGGAACAATAAAGAAAATTACGATACCGACCTACCTACACCACCTTTATTAGTACGTCGTATCTTATTCAAGTTATTTTGAGTGTTTTCTTTAATCAACATATTTAAATGATTAATTTATTGGTTCCTAAGTATTTACTTCTTAGAAGAAACTTTTTTATGGTTGTACACCTATTAGCTTTTCAGCACACCGAAAAGAAAACTTAAAAAAATATGTTTTGTAAGGACATATGTCTGACGTAATTAAGCTAATTTTGTTGTTTCATTATTAGTATTACAATACACAAAATAAAATTCAAAAATTCACTACTTATCCTAGTACCTATTTGTTCACTGAATAAATATTTATGGTCAATATTGAACACTAGTCACTAGCGCCACCTATGTGATCCTGAACTCAACAGTGAGCTACAACTGATACGTTTCATTAAAACCACAACGAGAAGTTTTTTCGTCTTTAGACCAGTCCTAGATAAAAAGTTTCTACATTATAAAAGTTAGGTACTTTGTTTATAACATGCATTTGATAAATCATTTTATAATAAATAATTTCATGTGAGTTAATTTATTATAATGAGTAGAAAGTAACTAGGTTTTATCTCCTATCTCCTTTGCAGTAAAGGTAAAGCATGTATGTACGAAGGGGTAGACAAAAATAGTTCGACAACAGCTCGTCTCCAATCTCGGTGGGCAAACAAACTCATTGTTTAGTACACACTCACACAGTCGGAACACTTGTCTCAGACGCTCCTCACAAAAGATTCGCTACAATACACACAGATAGATTTATACCACTCACAGAGTCTCGGAATATTATTTGTCTGCTTGAGATTGTATATTAATTATTAACAAATGCTCTGTTATTCAAATATCGAGTGTTGTTTTCAGCAAATGATGTAGAGATTTCTTCAAAATCCATACGGCGATCGCGACGAACACGCCTGATAGGAACTCAGTTTATATTTTATTCATACATTGTATTGTTGGAATATCAATTGCCTCGCCCGGCGGTAGGTAAAGGGTACATTTCCAATCCGCACGGGATTCACTTAGATTTGAAGGAAAATAGATTTCGATTTCCAAAGCTGCGACAAAGCAATCCGATATATTTTTCAGACAGATATTGCTAGCGATTTCTTTTGAGCTTTGAAATATAAGGGAGGGAATTTAAAAAGATTCCATGTATTTTCTTTTCTATATGGAAATATAAACTTACGGAGTTGAGTATTTGTTACTTTGGGGTGAACGTAACTTTTTAGTGAATGGTAAAACTTTGAATGCTCCAGTTGTTCTGTTTATTTTGTATTGAATACGTACATAATTAACAGTAGTACCTAGGTCTAAAACACTGTAAGATGAAGTAATCACACAATGTTATTATAACAAGGCCAACATCTTAAGAAAAGTTAAATGACTGTCGTGTGTAACTTTAGTAGACAGTAATTAATTGTTCTCTGTCATTTATTATTTTTCATTTTCAAACAAATTAAGTATGATATATTTATAACAAAAGTATGAGCACATTATTTTAACATTCCTAACTTTATAATTGTTTTATGCTAATTGTTGCAGTTGAAGGTATACTTGTAGAGATGTCAAGGGAGTAATGAGTTTAAAAAGTCAGGACTAATAGAGAAAGGTCAACGTCGTCGTTTAAATACGGAGTCGGTTGTTTCCTCTTTTTTAATTTTGGCAGGCAGACAATGCACCAAAGGAAAACAGTGGAGGGGAAAACTCCAACCCCTTGCCGAAGTGATTAATTTATTATGTTCTTTGTTTCTGTTTTGATTTTGGTAACATGAAACAATAAGGCTACAATGATCATGGTGTTAGCTTTGTGCTGTAATTTCATTGTTTTCAAAAAGCAATTATGGTGTCGTAAACTAGTTGAAATTATATATTAATTAAAATATGGAAAGTATTGACAATTTTCGATAATTTCAATTTTTTTGTTTCAATGAAAACTTTTTCAATCATGTTTTTTATAATGTAAGGGAAGATGTTAATTATGTTTTTTTGGTAATCAATGATCAGCTATACATAGATACACATATAATATAGACCACTAAAAGCTCCGGTATAAGTTATGTATCAAACCCGTAAAAGTATCACTCGTGCAATATAAAAGTTAACGACACAAGAAAACGCGTTTTCCACAACATTAAAGATAACAACAATACGGGGGCGAGCGAGTGTAGAGCCTCCCGCGGGGGTGGCGGCCGGGGGTCGAGAAAAATTCAATATTAATATGAAGGAGGTGCGAGCGAGAGCCACGCTCCGTCCCGCTCGCACGGCCAATGGCGAGCTCCGCCGCCGCTGCGATATGATGAATTTATGGATGTAATAAAAGCGAGGTGCGCGATTGGAGGAACGGTCAGGGAGAGCTTATTTTCTTTTTATTTTCATATTTGGAATGTCGGTCTCAAGTCGCTTGCAGTATGTCGTGCACGTCTGACGTTTCTTCTCCGGAGCAATGGAGTGGGTATACCCCACCACTTGATGATTTATATTATGTTGACGCGTATGTGTATTACATGTTACATATTTACACAGAAACATGAAGCCTTCGTTCACTTTATCGACAACGCCACTCTAATTGAATTACTTAAGTTGAACGATAACTTTAAATCGCTTCAATTAAAAGAAACATTGTGTAAGGCGTCTTATCGTCTATTGAATGTTTTTGAGACGCTGAAGTTTGTGTGGTAAGGCTGAGGGGCACTCGTTGTACAAAGGCTCGTAACTGGCAGTTGATTGAGGCGTGAACGACGCTCGACCGCCGGTCGGGGTTTCTTTCTTGATTTGCTACTCGAGTGGCCGAAACGACACTTCTATTTGCATGAGCTGATTTTGGGTATTTCATTTTAAATCAAGGAGATGACGCTAGGACCGGGAATAGGTAATGCGGTGTCTGTCAGGTGCTTTTGTACGTAGGATCGTGTTTTACAAAATAGAAGTCCTTTTTTGCTTGGGTGGACTATTTCCTCAAAGAAGTAGTGAGATGCAATATTATTATTAATTTTAGTGCAATTTTATTATTATTAGTTTACTGTAAATTGTAGATAATAAATTAAAATAATATTTATACTGACTGGCCTCAGTTAATTTTCGTTTAGAAGATCACAGTTTTTTGTAAGATTCATAATTTTTCGTAAGATGACGTTCAGTCTCGTAGAATCCCTGGCACGTCGACAGGGTTGTCGAATTCGGCTTCCACTTGAAGTGATAATAACTTGACGTCTAATTGTAATACAACCATACAACTTATCCACCATAATTTTTCCAGTTGACAAGTAAACGTAACGATAAAGAAGGCGAACCTAAAACAATAAGATCATTACAGAGTACCGAATCCAATAAAAACAAACGAGTCGTGTTATACAAACAGCTATACGTCGGTGACTGATCAGTACATTATGTGAAGGGAATAGATACCGTCAATATAATGCGTCGGATTGAAAACCGTTCAAAAGGCAGAGCCGTGACAGCGCCAAAGACAGCGCAGACAAAATAAATAGGAGGGCGGCAGCGACCCAGCCACGCGGAAGTATTGGGGATCTGCCACGGCGCGCAGTTTTGAAGTCCAATTATATCGCAGGCAGGTGGCAGCCTGCGGCAGCCAGAGCCTCTCAACCCTTGCGCTGAACAATCTCTGCTGACGTCACCGCGCTTTGAACGCGAACCATTAGTCATCTGGATTGGAAGGCCCTGTTATGCCTTCATTAATCGATGAGTGTGATTGAATGATTGATCTTACAGTTTGATGAATAGTGTCTTACGCGCTTGGTTACAACTAGTTTTGTGTTCTTTGAAAGTTAATGGCACGATAGGAGTAGGTTTACCTACTCTTAAGATTAGATTATAAAATATGCTATAAGTTATGAGATACATGTTGACATTTTGCTCATAATCAGCATGGTACCAGTGTAGTTGATTTATCTTTTAAATTTTCGAAATGATTTGTCTTGGATAAATTAATCAGCCAATTTTGTCCTGAAAGTAATTTTAAGTTTAGTTGTTATTTAAAACCGAAATAATTTAGTCACCACTCACAAACAGAAAGACAATTGAGCATTCAGTCAATAGCGTGTAGGTACTTGCTCTAAAATAGCTGGAGCTGTAAACATACATTTATAATAGCATTCTAACAATAGATGGCATAGATAGTACTCAGATACCCACATATTTCAGCTATAAAGCGAGCACTTCACCGTAGCAGTGTAGTAGAGTACAAAGCCGAAGTTTTCCCCGCAGCGAGATTCCTTTTTCTTTGTTTGGTGTATTTATTGTAAATCTACTCATAGCAGCCGCCCGCCCGTTAGAAGTATTCCGACATAACTTTTGGCTCGAGCACCTTATGTACCTACTGGTTACGTTCCGTTTTAATGCTTTTATTTTTCTGTTTTTCTGTACAAGGTAAACGTATTTCGGGTGGAACTCTTTTGAAATATTTTGTTAGTTCTGAATACTTTTGGTTTGGGGGTTGGGAGAAACATGCTTTGGTAGATAACAGTTTGCAGTTTATGTAATTTCCAAAAAAAAATATGAGTTGTACATTTTTCCAGAATTTGTGAAGTGTGCAGTACCTAATCAAAATGGAAATGTAACTATATGCGTCCAGGTCGCAGAGGATTAGCGACAGAATAGTGAAGTGCAGTGCTAGTGGGCACAGCCCCGGTGCCAGTTAATATGATTTGCTCGTAGGTACTCCGCTCTCCGGCGCTCGCACGCTCTTGCTGACATTTTAAGCAACTTAATAAACTAGTGCCTCGTACTCGTGCATACTGCTTATTTTCTCTCCAATTTTAAAGTCAGTTTACAACTCCTGATGTGGAGTAGGTGGAGCTGATTTATTACTTTAATATAAATAAAACAACGTAGTTGTAAAAAAACGTTCAGTCAAAATGATACTATAACATGACATCGTTATTAGTGTTTGTAAATCAGAATCATTTATCATGTAGAAAAATTAATGCAAGGCAAAACAAATGTATTTCTTTTCGAAAGATCCTATGAATGACGATTGCCTCCATTGTGGTAAATAATGTATAACTATGTTTTATAATAAAAATAGTTTACAACATAACATAAATGGCCATTAGAGTCCGATGTGGCTACGGGAAGTGCTACAGAAGACGTGTAGTGGGCAGGGGGTAGTGGAGGTCCAGTCTTGAAGATACTTAAGGGGGCGTCGGTCCCTCCCCCCCTCGGCGCCGGACGACTTGCTTATTCTATCAAGCGTGGACGCACACACGCGCGCCGTGCACACACACGGCGCACACACGCGCCTCGCATTATACGGCCGGCCACCACTCCACTGTGTCAATACAATACGCTCTCTTCGACTGGACTTAGATTATTTAGAAAGCACTTGTAACGCTCATATAAGAAGCGCCGCGGAAGACGTATTCCGCGTCACAATGGCCGGTACGTGTCGGCAAGGGCTGAGACGGGATACGCGGAAAAGATTACGATCCTAAAAAAACAGCCCTCACTTGCGAATATACCTAATATTCTTTTCACAATTGACTTAGGGTGTAGGGATAGCTGTTTAGTGTTTCTTCTCCTCATTGTTTGTACTACTGATAATGCTTCAGACGTACTTTATCATTCTGTACTAAGTACGTCATACAAATATTCCGTCACCAAAAATACGATACAAAGATTATAATTGTCCCTAAAAACAGTCATTGATTGATTTAACTCACGTCAAAACAGGGCTGGGTGTTAAGTAGTTAAATATGTATGCAGATCTGACAAATGCATTAAACATGACAGGGAAAGCAGCGTACACACAAATATGTCTAGGGGAAAGACCATTACAGTCATATCAGCAGCTACGAGAGCGGCGTGAGACTACGCCGCTGGACGCGGATTATCTACTACGCGGCTACGATGTAGCACGCCGGCTACGCGCGTAGCAAAGCTCCACGCAAAAGATTGTGAAGTTAGAATTTTGTTATTAGAGACGGCTTATTTCTGAAGGAATTGATTAACTTTCAGGCTATTAACGTAAACTATCCTATAAACTAAATAGTTTATCGATCATTATACTTTGCGATAAAGTAGTTTCATATCACTATTGGTTCCCTGCAGAATTAACGATCCTTTAAATTAATAAGTGTCAAAGTTTAACGGTGTCGGTGCGAATGTGTGAGTGGAGTTTACGTTACTTCTTGGTGGTGTGACGCGTGTGCGCCCAAGAGACATCGGCTCATGTGTGGGTACTTTCATAAATCTGTTGGGAGATATATGAGAGCGCAATTTCCGGTATCCGGCCATTAGCGCCGAGCTTTTATAAGCTTAAAGCTTAGGTTAAAGATTTTCTGGGTAGTTTAATGCGAATCTTGTAATAGGTACGATAAATTTAGTATAAAGTATGTGATTGCATATTAGGTGTCGATTCGGGAACTTTTAATGTGTGTAACTTGGCCTAATGTCTGTTGGTAGGTGGTGTCTACGAAGGCTTCGACAACTGAGATTAATACTTTTGTATCATTGTGACTTTAGCAATAAAACGTTTGTTTATATATGTGTTCACTTCGGTTCTTGGAGACAAATGAAAAGTGCTACGAACAAAAAATGAGCGGTGTCCGAATGTGGGCGGAGCGGGATCCGTACGTCTGTGTCCGGAGGGGGCACGGGCCGGGGTGAGGGGGGGGGGGGGAGACGGGAGCACCGACTTATTATTTTTATCGACCGTAAAAAGGTGCCGGACCTTGTGTAGACCCTTCCACGACGACTCCTCTGGAGAGATTCCAATTATTTACGGATATTTTGTTCCAAATCCCGAAAAATACTGACCAGTAAAAGGGATGGTGCTTACTTTATGCTTGAGTAGGGCCTATATGTTTTGTTCTCGTTTGTTGATATACTCGACATTTAATTCAACATAAGACAAGCTAGTATAACGTAAAAATAAAAACAAAATATTCAAGTTTCAATAGTAAGCAAAGGGAAAAAATGACGCAAAGGTCGAATTTGAAATAGGTAATGAATAAAATGTAGTACATTTGTTCCGCTTGTCGCTGAGTGAGTGGTACCGACAGTGTAATGACAGTGCAGCTGCAACCCTCGACCAGCCTCGGCCCTGCTCGCTGTCACGACCTACTCAATAATGCAACAATGCACACCCATTGTTCTACTAAAACACTCTGCTACACATAAACATGCTAATACCGACATCAATAATGGTGCACTCCGCTTCAGTGATTTATTCAACTCCCCAAATATTTTCCAGATTCACATCGATCCCAAAAAAATCTTTCAACAATTAAGGCGACAATCTTCATAAATCAATTTCCCCCGAATTGAATGTCAATAAGTAGGGACGGTTGTTAAACGACGCGCCGTAAAATAAAACTTTCCGGAGGGCGGAAAGTTCCAAGCAAAAAGAATATTTACATTAATTCTCTTCATTATGTTTTGAAGAATAATCATGGTACCGCTTCCCACTCCACTCTCTCGATTGAGTTTTTATTTGAATATTTTTTCTCGTCGCTCCCCGAGTTCGTCTCTGTGTTACAAAAGGAAGTTTTTATTAGCATCTTAATGATTTTACGGCGAGTCCCCGGTTACACCAGCCTTTATGTCGTCAGATTTTCTTAAGTATTTTTTGTCGAGTTTTTTGCATCTTACATTATTAAAGTTTTCATTCCGTCGTTTAATGAAGCTCATTTCTTCTGTTCGCTCGAGCCTTGATTGCCTTTGTTTTGCATAAATGTAAGATTTCTATAGATTTCTTCCTAGCAAATCGAGTCAGTTCGAAAGACTTGGAGTTCGTTCTCGAAAGGGGCAATTAATTGTTATTTTTGCTCCTTTTCTATACGTTTTAATTGGTAGAAGGTAAATTGTACAAAGATTTAAAGATCTTTATATCTAAAGTGCAGCTTAGTTTTCCACGATACTTACATATTGGTAGAAAAACGACTCAAATATGAGTTGGGTAGTCGTTCCTCGCAAACGAGCCTCGCTCGCAGATCCGATTTGTCCCGTCCGGCACGGTAATTACATTCATCTCTGCTCCAGACTGATTTATGCTGCGCCTGTGCGCCTTCGCCCTCTGTTCTGTCATTAACTACTTATCCGGCCAAGTCTTACGCACCACAAAATAATAATCGTCCGGAAAATCGACGGAGGCTGTATGTAATGTTATGAGAGGAAGGCCGGTCGTTTTTCTCGGGTCGCAATCGAGTCCGAGATCTTGCTTTCTTTTTAATTTCCCTGCGGCCTCCTAATGAGGTCCCTGCGGCGGCGGCTCCGCGCCGTTATCTATGATATTCTTGAGGTTGATGCTTATTGTGCGTGTCACTGATGGCTTCCCTTTTTATTATCCTCTCGAACACAATTCAGTGGCCGCCCAAATGAGTTCTTCTCATTTGCTTTGCTCTCTTTATTTCTCTAGGCGGCAGTTTGTCTTGTGTCGCGACTTAACTTCTTTTAATTTTAATGAAATGGCCACCGACCGAGGACTCGACTTTATTTTTTCATGTTGTTTTACTTTGAAACTGTACTGATAACAATTCTGCATTTAAAACGTTTGGCCTCTTTTGTCGAATATTTTAGGGCGGCTTAAATAAATACAAGCAAAGCCAGTGGTATTATGAGAGTAGTCAATAACAAATCACATGACTCCGCCTCCACTTATCTATTAAAATGAGAGATTATAGCGGGCTCACGCTCGCTATACAATATTCGGGTGTTATTTTCACTGGATTGTCCAATATTGTCACAATCTCTATAGTAGGGCAATTAGAGACGTGTCGCGCGTGGCGGCCACGTGGCGCCGGCTCCAGCGCCCGGATCACGCGCACGCGCCGCTCCACCGCACCGCCTCATTACGAGCCAATGTTTATACTGCGCGCGACAAGAGGTGACATATCAAAAGATAGCACCAACTAGTTATTTTTTTTCCAAATCCTCACCCTATTGTGTAATCTGAACCGCTTCGAAAATGTTAAAACGAAAATTAAAATGACAGATGTTTCTCTGTCACAGTGTCACCCCAGCGCGTTTACATCCAACCTCACTGAATTAACAAATGAAATTGCAACTGAAAAATTTGGGTATTAAGGAAATCCCCTTGGAGGAATTCACTTCATTTAAATATCGCATTTTTCTTGAAGATTATACCTTACGACAGCCATAAAAGAAAACAGGAGACCCGCCCCTCGATAATGCGACGAGCCTGAGGAATTTTTATTCCGTTCAAATCTCTCCTGACATAGGTATATTTTTGTGAGATCGCCTGGAGATTTTAATACCCGATTTTATTTAAATTCGTTTAGGCGGTGCGGGTGACGGCGCCCCTAAACATTTATCGCAAGGGCGTGATTGTACTTCCAAGCAGATACTGTTCCGGATAACACTGTAGCTACATGCACATTATTTGGATACCGTAAATTGACACATAACTGATATAATTATGTGTAATAAACAAAAGTTAATTAATGATAAACGTGTTATCATATTTGTAAAAATGTTGCCAGCTTGTAATATTCTAGTTTTCACAAAGTTGTATGATAACTAGAACTGACTTGTAAGTACTACAGTTAGGTGTGGGTGTTATCTGTAGAGAGAGTGCGGAGAGTCGGTGATCATTCACTTAGCGCGACGTGTCATAGCGCGGCTGCGCTGCACCGCCCCTCGCTGCAACTGCTCATCATTCTTCATTTGCCCAAACTCCCGGCTCCATCATCCTCTTGACCACACATCCCCATTCTTATTTAATAGATAATTATCTCAACACTACCAAAGGAACTTTCAAGAGGGTAAGTTTTGTAAGAAAATACATTTTCGCTGAAAGCAGTTCTTGTGTGTAATAATTTCCTAAGTGTTAAGGCGGCTTTTCCCACATTCAGCGCTAAACTTTAGCACAAACGGTTGTCAGATCAGTCAGAAAAATTGCAGCAATTTTTCTTCCTGTTTTTGCTTCTTCCATCTCAATGAATTTCACCGCCAAAATTTTCCTTACCATTTGTTTCCACCCCGTAAGATCTTTTCGTATGAGGCGAGTTCTGTGTTAATATATGTGCCCGGAATACCGTGGCCATATATTACGCCGACCTCTGGCGGACCGGACATAACAATCCTCGATTTGCTATAATATTGGTCGTGCGTCCCTGTCTGTGCGGGCAGGCAGGTGGCGCGAGCGAGCGGGCCGGAGCGCGGGGGGGCGGCTACGTGCCGCGTATAATAAGCATTTCATGCACGGGGTGCGGGCGCGGGCTCCGGGGTTACATACATACCTATTTCCTGTAAGTCGTGTACCTAACCGGACCGTACATTATGAGCTGAGGGTCAGCGAGTCTCGCACGCCGTCTCTGTCACGCTCGCCGGAGGAACGCGGCCCAAGCATAATTTCGTGTGATATATCGCACACGCTTGGGTCGTCGTGATGGACCTCTATGAAAATCCTCCGTCCGTGGAAACTACGAGGTGGTATTTAGGCGAAAATAAAGGCTTTGTTCAAACATTCAGCCTTCAATATGGGTAGTGTCGCAAAAATAAACTAACCTGGATAGTTACTTTACTCAGACAGTTTGTATTTATACGAGGACGTAAGGTATCGCCCAAATATATGGTATGTAACGTCGGTAGCGGTCGCTTTAGCGTGGAATTCATCTTCTATCTGTACGATTTATACACGAGGAGGCCGTAAAACGGAACAATAAAAACCCAAAACAGCAATAAATTTCAAGCAATAGACGCAAAGGTTCGAGCGCGCCTTATCAATTCCTTCCACGCATGGGATTCGAATCACACAATAAACTTATGACGCCCGACTTCTGTTTTCCAAAAATAGCACAGAATTCATGATAGCGCCGAAAATAGTGTGACTGTAAGATTTTGTAAAAGTAAATAGTTAAATGCTTACAAACACTGTTTACAAGCAATCAACACTTAGTGGACAGTTGTACGAGGGTCGCAGGTAGGTAAAACAAACAGTGGACAAGCCCGGTCTGCCTCCACAAGGGGAGGGTCATCTTAAAGGACAAGGAAATGCGGCCGGTGTGAACACAGAACATGTTCTTTATGCATTAGTAATGTCATGTAATTGAAACCGCTTACAACGTTGACCATGCCTTAATCTTAAATTTAAATCCATTCCAAGGTTTCAAACAATTTGTGCATTTAGTTATTAATGACGAGAGGCAGTCGTTCCTGAACAAGTGAACAGTAGAGTGCTGGCCGGTATAAGGTGGTATTTAATAACAAGAGTACACTGTTGTGCGCGTACATTAATAATTCGTGAATGCGGTCCGGCGCTCTTACAGTGCCGATTCATTATCGTTACGGTCTCGGCCCGACGGAGATCTACGATATAGCTCCCTGATTGACCCCGCATTAAAAATTACATACAAACAGATAGAGGAAACGGACGCTAATAACGGACCTGTGTACTTTCTTTGTTTCGATTCGTTTCCGAGACCGATCAAAAATTTATAAGCGCACGTACCCGATCGATGGAGGTTGTGGCGAGCATTCATAACGTAATTGGCGCAGATTGTACGTAAGAATGGTTCAGGTACAATTTAATGGCTGCTTTGATTCGTTAGGTTAATTTCAGAGGGGCCAGGGAGGGTAAGCTCCGCAGTGGTCGCCGGAGGGTCGAATAAATATGTCCCAAAGAGTTAAGTGGGAGAGAAGTGCGGAGCGGAGACCGCGTCCGACGTTTGCTCTTCCACTCGTGTTGTTGCACCACTTATTACACACAAAGTTCTGTTAAAGTTTTCTCCGACACTCGAGCGCGAGTTTAATTTACTCGATAGTGTAAATAAAGCGGGCGGAGTGGGAAGTTTCGCGGCGAGCCAGCCCCTGGCGACGCCGGCGACACCCGGCTGCGGTCCGCTGATAATAACGTCCCGCCGCCTGGGACTTCCTTATTAATCGAGAACGACAAATTTTAACGACAAGAATTAATGAATCTCGTTACACGGGTTAATCCCCCGCTCGTAAAGTGTGCGCTCCGAGGCAGTAACACGCGCGGCCCGCACACCTACCGTCTCGCACTACCTGCACGTGCTTATTAATGTTAACACCTTCCTTCCTTATACATCATTATCTTGTAATGTTAAATAAGTGAAATATTTTAATTACTTACCAACAAATCGTCTTGAATTAATCACAGGGCGTGAATCTTTGAAATAATTGAAACTTAGTTTAGGTCACAATAGTTAAAGGATAATTAAAAATTAAAATTGTCATGAGAGGTCGTGTGTCAAGGCGGTAAGATGAAACGAGTGCGAAAGCCGACTTGACTGAGGGAATCCAAGATATATCGTCCAGTTAACGACCATGTGCGAATGGAACTTTATTGTAATTGCCTTTTGTAAGATCGGACAGGGTCATTACGGACCGTCCTCACAAACCGACCTCCCGTTTGCTTCAAAACTTTTCTTGTAGTAGTTAACTATAGACATTTGGTTGGTAACTTGAGACAGGTTACTGCTTTAAATAAACTAAACACTGTGAATATAATTTGGAAGCAGATTATCAAGCCTTCGCGGTCGTTGTCATTAACAAAAAGGTAGGGAACTTTAATTACAATGTTGATATTGAATTCAATCAGTCGTGAGCGTATGTGCAAAGCGTATTCATCAGCAGGCGAGGTGTGTGCCACATTAGGGGGCTGGGGCGGCCTCAAAGCCAGAAGACTGATTATGTCTATCCGCAATTTCTCTCCGGCCCTATTCTCGCGAGCGAAAACTAGCGAGTTTTCCACCGCGCTATTAAGCGGTCGCTTTTACATTTGTCCTTATAATGGAAAATGTGCTACTAATTAATTTAAAGCGAAACTCATTTATGTCGAAATGCGTGTCTATTAAGCGATGATGGGATGAACGCCTTTCGGGTCTGCTCTTACGTTCCGCCGTGAATCGTTTTATTGTTTCTAGATAAGTGGTTTTCAGCTTTTGTCTTCCTCGAGCAGTGTTAACGCGAAGTAGTGAAAATTATACGTGGTCCGGTTACAAGCCCTCACCCCATTAAGTAGAGGCGAGCTCATCCTCGGTAAGACTAATCAAATAACAGTCTCCCCATCGCTCCCCCGCCCCGCGCGCTCCTCGCGGCCAGCGGTCATCTCTCTTATCGATTGTGGTGGAATTCGTGCACAGAATGTGATATTTCCCAACAATCTATACGTACCGTATACACGAAACACAACAGGAAATATGTTACCTTTCTTCTTTAGTCGTCAAGGTAAGAAAGCTAGTGCCTTGCTTCACTTTTCTAAGCATGTACTTATGTACTTATTGTATAGTTGGTTGAAAATTAATGTAAGTACTGCAACTTTATTTAATTACTGCAACTAAACATACTACGTAATCGCCAAGCTTTCGTATTGTATTAAAAAATGATTTTATTTTTGCAATATAATGTTGAAATATTATATTTTATATTTTTCAATTTGTCAAATTATGAATGTCGTGAACTATTGCATTTACATTTTTAAAATTCATAATGACGCGTGTTGACATCCTGGGGTACAGCAGTGCGAGCCGCTTAATAATATAAAGAAAACTCACTAAACGTTGATTTGAACTACAGAATACCTAAGTTAGATAAAAGTTACCTTTCATGAGATCTCAATACTTTTTACGATGGAAAGATTGCATACAGAGACTTGGCATTTATTTACATGTATGTTTTTGGAATTATTATTACAACACATTTGAATACACATCAATAAATCAGTTCGTTCGATATGTAGTTAGCCCATCTATGAATATTGATGGCCTCGCGTCCTCGTTGCCTGCCATAGTTTGTAGATATTTATAGTAAATATCGTGTAGGAATACATTACTTTGACCTATATTTGTGGTGTACCGAAATTATCATGACTTCGTCTCTTTCTGTTCTTATAACACGTCGATGTTATATCATAGAAAAAGTAATTGATTTATGTCATTTTTTGAGCTCAGAATCTTTTCTTTAAATAAATTTTGTTTACATAAAAAGGAAAATATATTTTCTTTAACCTCTTCCAACACAACACAATATGACGCGTCTCTATTAACTGGCCACAGGCAAGGCAGTTTGTGAGACAAATCTAACTGATGACCGACGCACTGTCGGAGTAGGTGCGGGCTCGGCACGGGCGCGGCACGGCACGGCGCCGGCAGCCGGCCGGACCGTTCCGCCATGTAATTCTAATGAGTATTAGTGTCGTCCGTCTGCCGTACCGTCCACTCTCTCGCTACATTCTATAAAGCAACCTCCTATTTCGGCGTTGGTAATACGATTGTGCATAATACCTAAGTGCGGGTCAAACTGTACTCGTACTCAAGTACCTATTTATGTAAAGGGTGTAGCATTGCGGATCCTTTTGTTACTAATGTGGATATGGTAATGGAAACTTGTATTTTAATTATGAACACTTTCCAATGATTTAAGATTTTTGAATCTTTATATTGAAGCACAGAGCTATTA
Source organism: Helicoverpa assulta (assembly GCA_963856015.1). Taxonomy (NCBI): domain Eukaryota; kingdom Metazoa; phylum Arthropoda; class Insecta; order Lepidoptera; family Noctuidae; genus Helicoverpa; species Helicoverpa assulta. Next base: position 8,231,157 of record CAWLCW010000008.1, read on the forward strand.
CCATTGTTGAGAGTACCTAAAGTTTAATATCCAATGCTGAAACCAAAAAGTAGATTATGGTTGAACATTTGTTTGAAAGTAATGGATTACGTTTTTTGTATCAACTTGTTGAAAATTTAATATTTATTTAAAAACCAGCAAATGTAGAAAGTAATCGACGTTGTACCTCTTTTTACAAGCTTTTATTTAACTTGCAATGTATGTATATATGTATGTATGTATGTATGTAACTATGTGTGTTCGGGTGGAATTTTACAACTCAATTTTAAGGTACTTGCCCTCAACCGATTGAGCTGAAATTTTGCATACATGTTTAGTTTGGATGACAATGCATGTTAAGCTATGTGACGTCATCCTAAATCCAACATGGCTGGCAACATGGCATGGCATCCAATATACAAGATGGCGGACTAGTTATTTTTAAGGTACCTATACAAAATGGGTATCAAATGAAAGGGATTGACAAGCAGAACACATTGCACTTTACGAAATAAAAATCCAAGATGGCCGCCGCTACAAAATGGTGAATAACCTATTTTTGCAATCCCATCCATATGGGTATCCAATGACAGGGCTTGACAAGTAGAATAAAGTGCACTTTACCAAATCAAAATCAAGATGACTGCCGCTACAGAATTTAGACTTGGTGAAAACTAAAAAGTATAAAATAAATTGAGGTAAAAAAATCTTTAAAAACAAGCTTTTATTTAAATGCGCTAAAAAGAAAAAAATAAACTTTTACTGTCAACTTATAACGACATTTCAAATTTAACATATTTGACACAATTTATACGTTTTAAAAGCTTGTCGCGATTTTACTAAGAAAGTAAATACGAGTACTTAAATCTCGCGACAAGCTTTTAAAACGTATAAATTGTGTCAAATATGTTAAATTTTACTAAGAAAGTAAATACGAGTACTTAAATCTCGCGACAAGCTTTTAAAACGTATAAATTGTGTCAAATATGTTAAATTTGAAATGTCGTTATAAGTTGACAGTAAAAGTTTATTTTTTTCTTTTTAGCGCATTTAGCGCAATAAAAGCTTGTTTTTAAAGATTTTTTTTTAATTAAGTACATAAATCTCTAGTGGCTTTGTTACGACTGAAGTTGATAGGTAAGTACCCACTATGCTATGGTATGCCAAAGTTCGTCCCAAAGTTCGGTACATTCATCTAGTAGTAGGTACATTTTGACGAAAGGAAATCTCGAATCCATCCGAAAAAATATTTTACTTTGACCACGGAGATATGCTACGTCATAGATATATACTGTGGAGTGCAGATGAATATATGTGATGGATGATACATGATTTTGAAAATTTTGTTTAACAAATATATTGAGAGAATATTCTTAGCAGAATTTGTCAACGAAAAACTAGTAAATCATTAGAAATATTATGATGGAATAATTATTAAAATTATGAGGCGAATACGCAACAAAATCAATCTGTTTCAATACAAAGTAGACGTAGGCAGCGTTACGTTGCCGACCGTACATTGCTTCACTGGACTGTGAAAATGATTTTGATTTGACCCTTTGAAGGGTGCTTCCACCGCAAAATTACATTTCCATATGTGAATTTGCGTATGTACCTGACACCCCATAGTATTAGGTAGCCCGTAATTGAATTAAGGGTAAACATAGTATATTCTATATAAGTAGTGTTTTGGACATCAAATACCATAAGTAAATTCACAAAGTTAGTCCTTTTTTCAAATCCGTCGCATCTTTTGCAGGTATATATGCTTACTCAAGTTGCTCGAAAAAACAGTCCTCTGTATCAAAGACGTCAAAATGTAGCAGCTCTTTATCTCCAAATGTGGCATCGTGGAAGATAATTTTATTCTGAGAGTATCTCTCCTTACTGCTGATGTATTCAGCAGAATATTCCCATATGTGCGTAATTCTGCGGAATGGCAAAAAAGGTCTGTTTGAGGGGTGAAATATGTAAATTTATTGTCTTGGGCGGCCCCGACGCGGCGCGGCGCGGTGCGGCGCGGTGCCCCCGTCATACGCCGACACGTAGGATAAAGGAAATGTTAATGCGCACCAATTTATGTGCTTTTCTATGATTTCGCTGAATCGGGTGCGCCGTTTTCCCCTTTATAGCTTAGCAGTCGAGCATTTTGTTTATAAATTGAAGTGTTTCCAATATCACTATCAACTCTCTTCAAAATATCGACTTTGTTTGCGTCGTTCTGCAATGTTATTTTTGTGGTGTCTTTCAAGTTTGCTTTGATAAACGGTGCCTATTCAATTAGCGGTAAAATATTTCAAATAAAAAATATGCTCCTTCCACGAAGACACTTCAACAAAGCAATTTTCCTAAAACATGATTAATTTAACTTTTATTGTGACATGTGTTGTCACGTACCATCGTAAGTATTATGAGTAATATTCGCTACAAAGTAATAAATCCAGACATCGGCACGGCCCCAAACTGGAGAAGGCAGGTGCTGCCTTCAAGCGGCTCCTGCCCAACCTGGGAGGCCCAAACGCCCCCTGCCGTAAACTCTACGCGGGAGTCTTGCGGTCCATGGCCCTTTACGGGGCCCCGGTATGGGCACGTTCGGTAAGGCCGCGGGCTGTACACTACCTGAACGTGCCCCAAAGGGTGATAGCCATTAGGCTAATCCGGGGGTACCGCACGATCTCCCGCGAAGCAGCTGGCCTACTAGCCGGACTGCCACCGTGGGATCTGGAGGCGAGAGTCTTCTTGCGCCTGTACGACTGGCGCGAGGAGGCTCAGCGCCGGGGGGAAACCCCGTTGCCGCGGCAAGTTGTCGCGCAGCGAGCAGAGCTCCGACGGGATGTCATGGTGGCCTGGAGGGAGCGACTGTCGCAACCCAGTGCAGGGCACGCCACCATAGTGGCGGTAAGTCCCCTCTTTGAGGAGTGGCTCGGGAGGAGTCACGGCGCCCTCACGTACCGCATGACGCAGGTCCTCACCGGACACGGTTGTTTCGGGAGGTACTTGCATCGAATCGGTCGTGAGGAGGCGCCCGGGTGTCACCACTGTGCGGATAGCCCCGAGGACACGGTGGACCACACAGTCCAGGAGTGCCCTGCATGGGAAGGGCACCGCCGGGTCCTCGTCGAGGCTTTAGGCGGCGGCGACCTCTCGCGTCCGGCTCTGGTTCAGGCCATGGTCCAGGGCGAGAGGGAATGGGATGCCGTCGCCTCCTTCTGCGAAGCAGTCATGCTCGAGAAGGAGGAGGCGGAACGCCAGAGAGTTCGCACCTCTCATCCCGGCCGCCGCGCTGGAGCAGGTAGACACCACGGGCGCCGGGTGACGCGAGACGACTCCCGGCCACCGTAGGCGTGGGTCTGTGGGCGGTGAGTTCGGGTGGCTCATCGCTCATGTCTATTTTTAGACAACAGACCCGTGTCGGCGGCGCGCGTTGTTCCACGCGCTCCTCAAAGAGATGTCAGCAACCCCAGCGGGGCCCAATAGGGCTAAGGCCTGCCGGGGCTGCGGGTTGTTCGAAAGAGATACCGCGGCCCTAGCACATAAAAAGGCCTACGACGGAACACGACGGTTTTTAGTCAGTAAGAGTCTGACACTCCCTCACCGCTGCTAACCCACAGCGGGAGGGGTCATTTGATGATTTTTGACGTCGGAAAAAAAAAAAAAAAAAAAAAAAAAGACATCGGCACGGTCGGTTAACATCAGTGACAAACATCCAATCTACTCCCCTACCATGCAGTGACTAATTCACAAAGGCCAAATGCGACATAATACCGGCATAATTCAATGTTTTGCTCACCATATTGTATTTTATTTATGAGTTATGCCCCGATGAGTATGCGAACATCTCTCTCTTTCTTTATACTTATAATATTTTCGTCCCTGTCGAGTAGGACAGCGAGGGTGTTTCATCGCGGCTGTATGAACGGATGGTTAAATAGTACGAGTTAACTTACACCGCATCCGCTACGCGTCATTTAGGGGTGCTGTGGTCCGCTTTATGTCCTAATGCTAATTGCTAAACAGTAATAATATGTTAGACAAAATTGCTCGTGCAAATATTGTTGCCGATAAAGGTTGCAATTGCACTAATAATACTATAAAAAATAACTAACTACACTTGCTACGTTTTGTGCTACGAGCTACGCAAACGTAGTATTTATTTTACAGAAGAGAAGTGATGCCAAGTACACATAAATATTGACTTTATCTGTCATTAATTTATCTACATGTAAAAAGAGAAAGAGAGAGAGACTAATTTAAATCTAACAGTGATATTGATTACCTTGTTGGTATATTATTCGACGTTTCGAGGATACCTACAATCATTTCAAAAACACATTATTATCAAAACCATTTTTTTTCGTACCAGCTTTAGCATAAAACATCCTCATAGATACCGACTCACAACCGAAACGTCGTAACTGGAAGAAAAAAGGTACAATTCGAGTACGTTTTGGAGCCGAGGCCGGCGGAGCATTTTTCAGATGTGCGTTCATTTAATTTAGGAGGGGTCGCCTGTCGATATTTAAATTTTTAAACGTCGCCCAGACAGGGACATGGGAGGCGATGTACAACCAATTTGTCTACACAAATTCGGCACACTGCCATTGTTGTATTTTAGTTATTATAATCGGTTTTATGCAGACATTCATTTAAATATTGAGTAGAATCTTTCTTCAGTAATTGTAACGGTTGTTTTTTTTCAATGTTCCTACTTTCGATTACATTAAAACACTTAACTTTTCCTATAAATATTGATGACTTTTTGTTACACTGCGAAACTTACCATAAACGTCACATAAAACTTCTTTTATAACCCTAAAAAGCTCGGTTAATAAACACGACAGATGATATAAACAAGCAAAATGTGTGACACGGTGGCCACATGTCCACGATGAAATTAATAAATCTGACTAAATGGCTTGTTTAGCGGCGCGTGCGCACAGCAGGAGGGCGAGCGGGGAACGCCGATCTTTGATTATTACTGAATAAATAAATGTTCTGCGTGACAATTTTGTTTAAAAAAATATCGTTTAAATTAAATTAATTTTTATGTGACTAATTTTTTTTAGACATACCTACTAGAAACTGTATGTTTATTTCTTTTTTTATGCTAATCTCTACGATTTAAGATAAGTAGGTATGTTACTTATCGTCATATAAATCTTGTGGCAAAATCTCCGCTATTGTCCAGGGATCGTGAGAGTGAGTGCGTGTTCCTGAGCATTGGGGTGTTAATGCAAATTGCGGATTTAGCGTTATGGCGATTGCTATCTGCTGGTATGTCGCAGCCGGGATTTACTGTTCATGATTTATGGCCACTACCGTCATATATCCAACAGCCAAAATAATAATTAATCGAATGTGCCGCCCAATCTATGAAATTGGACAAAATATTTTATTACTGAAGTCATTTCCCAAGTTTCAGCATGAACTCAACTTATGCATTTAACAAAATATCAACAACGTTTCCGCATAAATAAATAATTAAGGAAGTTGGTAAATAAGCGTGCGGCCTCATTTATTATTCTTTATAAGGAAACAAAGGCGAGGGTTAGCCGTAATAAGGCTCCGGCACCTCGCCGGCTTATCTTTATTGCCTCCAACCCACGTAGAATAATAAATCGTTTTCATCAAAAACAAATACTCGACAGTTTTTGTCGGAGTCGAGCGAGCGGGCGGGAGGGTGGCAATTTTCCACCCCCATAATACAATATTTTCCGACATTTTCCACGGGAATACAGCTTCGAATCGCTCGCTCGCAACCGGCAGGTTCCTTTAATGTGTATTTTTCGTCCAATCAGAGAGCGGCGAGAGTCTCGATATTACCTCAACTGTCACACATAAAGTGGAAAATATGGTCGGCAGATGTGGGGGGTGCTGAAGGCGAGGGAGGGGGCGGCGCGGGCGCGGGGGCTGCTTGCCAGTCGGCGCGCGTACGCGACGCTCCGGCGCGCCGGAAGAAACGCTTCGAACAGGTTTATAGCTTTTCTTTCAGCTCCACTCAGGTACGGGCCGTATCATAACAGGGAATAGCGGCGCGTGATGTGAACCCGTGATAAAATAAATGTCGAGATAGGCTTATGTATTGTACTGTTTATCTTAATAATGGCCGCTCGGAGAAAAGTTTAGATTAAACTTTGGCTTTTCACGAAGCTTTTTTGTCCGTATTTTTATCGTAGGCAATAAAACAGTTATATAGAATGAAAACTTTTTATACCTAACCATGAGATAAATTACAATTAATCAACTCATTATAGAAGTTACATATTTTGTTAGTTTAGGTTTGTCTTACAAAATAACTCTCTCGTTGTGAATAATAAATGACTCATCTTGAATTTCCACTCATTATATAAATTGTACACAAAACAATATATAAAATCATCTCCCATATGCAAGACTAATGACGGAAAGTATTACTTACGCTTTCAGTGAGACACGTCGGGGCCGGCGACCGCACTCGACGCTCGGGCGCAGCGCTCGCGAGCGCCGGATATAAATCGCGATTCATTTCTCATCGTAACTTTTTGTAGGTTCTTATCTGTTACACTTCACTTTTCATCATCCGAGGGGATTTATGTAATGCCTAGTCATTTCTCGGCGTCGAGGCGCGGCTTATCGGCGAAGCGCGAGCTCGCTTGATTGATGAGCGCGCAAAAATAAATGTTCAGTTAAATTATTCGATAAGTTGGAAACGGAAGTTAAACGGGAATTATCTTTGTCTTGCCCCTGAAGATTTCACGGTTGTAACTGTTATGCTGGGAGTGATTGATCGATTGAAACTCCTCGCGTTGTAGGCGCGGGCCTACTTAGTACGAAACTTCGAGGGGTGAAAAAATAGAGGTGTGTGTAGAAGGTGCTTATTGCATATGATAATTATGTTGTTATGGGGTTATGCTATTGTGACGGATCATCGATGTGGTAACGTAATATTCAAGAATAAGATTCTGCACATAACATTATGAAGCTATCATAACTTGTAGCTTTACCTCGTAGCTGTACCTATGTTGACCATATATTGTTAACGTATAGACTAAATATTATGCTTCAAATGAAGTAGGTATATATTGAAAAGAAAGTTCAACCACAAATTAATAATTTATTCAAACGATGTGGCCATCACAATGAGGGGGTAACTCCATAAATACCATAATACTTGACCGCATCGGGGGAGAAACGTAATAACTAGCAAAGTAGCAATATAGAATTAGGCATGAAAGTTAATGCCATAATTGAAGGCAATCAGCGCCCCTCCCGATGATTTATGTGCCGCCGTTGTGCTGCCGCCGCGCCGCGCCGCGACGCCCTGCTTGCGCATTTACATCTTTCGAACATTTGCCGCGATTGCTACATGTACTCTGTTGCGGTGAGGAGGAGACCGTTATTAATAGGGACCACCAATATTCTTCAGTCAGCGACTTTACACGAACAGATGACTATTGCGCGAAAACAAACCGTACCGTTTAGACGTCTAATTGCCGAAATTGTGTTCAGGATTCTTAAATTGCATGCGGGACTGCAGCTGGTCCACTTAAAAAGAGCATTGCGGCTAATCTCGAGCGACACATGTACAAACAAAGTTTAATTGTGAGCGGTGGTGGTGCGCGCTCGGCGGCGGCCCCGGGCAAAACCGATTACAGTCTTAGCGGCGCTCACCTTCGATTCCTGCACCACCCCCACCCACACATATTCAATTCCAATCAATCCTGCCACACATATTTATATGTAGAAGTCGAGCGCGTGTTTTTATTGCGCACTGCATCGAATGACGGCCGCAAACATTGCATCCGCCTCCCTCGCCGCGTCGAAAAAACCTTTTATTTTTAATTTCGATTTTGATTTTTTCCGAGCGTGCCGTGTCGTTCCACTTTTATTTTGTTTCATTTCATAGCGCAGGGTGGGTGTGCGACAGATCGGAATTTCAGATATGTACAATTTAAAATCGTGTAAGTACGGTCAGCGTGCGGTGCGCGGCGCTGGGCGGGCGGCGGCCGAGGGCGGGCGGCGCGCTCCCGCTAGACTGACGCCTGTCGGTTTGTTTTCTTTGCTTTTTTACGAATTCTATTTTCATTTGATTGCATTTGAATTTCCGCCGCCAATATCCGCTAACTAAACACGATTAATGCGGAGCGGAGATGGACAGGCGGAGGCGGCGGCGGGAGCGGCGGGCGGCGCGGCCCGTGACGCTCTGTCGGGGTTTTGTCGTTTTATATTAGAAGCCAGCTAATTTATTGCAAACTGCGCTACGGGAATCCTCTTACAACATTGAAGGCGACTCGGTATTAGTAACATTATTTACTCGGCTCCAATTGAGAGTGCACGCCAAAGAATACATTATATTCTCTTGTTCCGCTGTCTCACTTACACTTTTCACTTCACAGTTCTTTTGGGACATTAAATTCGATCTTCGGTTAACCACTTCAAAGGAATCGAAGAGAACAGAAATCAAAATAAAATTACGGAACATCTTACTTAACCTTGTACCTCCGTTATTTCTAATGGCACATTTGTCTCAAGTTGTACGTCCGTGTCGTATAATAAAAGGCATTATAAATGCAAAAACGTTGCCTAGACTGGGCATCGAATCGATCACGGCGTTCCGTTATTGGGAAACTTCTCCACAACACGGGCCTTGATTAAAAGTATGCAAATTTTATTACACGGAGTGGGGAGGGTCACCGCTAGCTCACTCCGGCCCGATCACTCGCATGACAATCATTTACACATCTTGAGGAGGTTCCGTCTCATTTTCATTGGAATTTGCTCATTTAATTTGAAAATTATTACCTCGTGTTCAACATGTGTTGAGTTATAAATGTTGGCTATTATGCCAGAAGAAACCTTGCAGGTCAGCAATTTTATATTACTTGTTTAGCTTAGTAACTTATTAGGATAAGTTTTTTTTTTAAGTTTTAAAATTTACATATTGTCGACGCTACCTCCCATATAGCTTACAATTACTTCATTTGTATAATGTCACTAGCAAACAACAACGTAGGTAAATCCATTGTTTATATATAATATCGGTAGGTAAGGTCGTTTGATCGTCGTGTATATCTAATAAATAATTCGCAGCTACGTGCAGCAGTGGGGTTTTGTTTATGTCAAATTGTAATTTATTGGTTACCCGGATCGACTTGGATATTACACCAGGAGGTGTGCCCCCTCCCCCTGCCCCGGCCTCACCCCTCCCGTCTTCCGTTCGATGAAAATTTTATATGACCGTGTCGTCGTTACGTTACGTCATCCCGTTTTTTCTTGTCCATGACCAGCTAAAGCGATCTTTTGATTAAATTAAGGGGATCAACAGGGAATTTTTACACTGATGGATAGGTTGACACAGCGTTTCAAGGAACATTGCCGGAATTTATATTGGGCATAAGTGATTGAGCGTAATTTCGGCTTTTGTATAATTTATACAGTTAATAAACATTAGCGGAGACCTCCCTTCTTCGATCTCTTCCGATCAATCTGTCGGGATATCGTTTCTATTTTAAAGCTCATAGTTTATTGAGGTGATATTAAATTGTATTTTTTATTCAGAGTTATGAAGTTAAGCTTTAATAATTTCAAGAAAATTTAAAACTGTGGTTTGTATTATTACACAATTACAAATCACAGTAATGATAAGGTTCAACATTTTGTACTTTAACAACTTTAAAAAGAAAAACGATACTTCAAGAAGCACAGTTCTACAGTAGCATACAAGTACGAAACCCTACCTACAACATTAACAGACACAAGCATAAAATCATCGATTATAATAATAAGAGGACACGCATTGATAGCCAAATATTTGTCCGGGTCACGACCTATCACCCTACACCCCTCTATAAATAGATTCGCCCCAACTAATCATTGCAAATTTTTGACGCACCGTTACAATACCCCATTGTGTCCCATGGTTAAAGGGACAGTTTCCACTATTGTTGTACCGACATTAATATTAATGTGTCAATTTATTTGAAACAATAGTTTTTATTTACGAGTTTAGTTTATTAGTATTGTAAAGTCTTCTCTTAATGGTGAGTGCATTTTTATTGAATTTATGTTTAGAACATTGTAATGGGCTTAAAGACTAAAATATATGTAGGTATGTGCTAATTTTGAATTAAATTAATTGTAATATACCTTTTAAAAACTTCAACTTAATACTTTTTAAATTATGTAGAATCTGAAATATACAGATTTAGGTACCAATAAATACATCGTTTAAAAACAATGGACGACTAAGGGCAAATTTTTCAATATTCAGTTAACTTCTGCCTGAGGAATAAATATAGCAGTCATCAGATAAAAGTTATCTGGCGTTTGAAAAATGGCCCTAAATATATATTTTTAAGTATTCACCTACAGTTACCTAATATAAGCTAATTAGGTAGACTGATAGAGGCCACAAACATGAGCCTCACACAGTATCGTAAGTCTTGGACCCAAGGAGAAGTTACAAGAGCCTCGCAGTCGTTAAGCTGTTCGAGGAATTTGTCGACTTAAGCTAATTTTACTTTAACCCGTCCAACAACTTATAATAGAGTAACTTTTAAGATTCATCTATTTTCCATCTAACAATTTGAGTCACTTTGCTAATATAGTTAAATAATACATTTTCTTAGCAAGTTTGGTGATATAATTTAAATAGGAAGTTGGTGAGTTGGTGCGCGAGTAGTTCGCGTGTCTCAGAGGAACATTGGGCAGGTACTTTATGTCCGAGTGACCCGCGGCCCGCTACTCCCGCTGATAAGCAGTAAATTGCTTTTCTTTCCATTTCTTAAATAACCAGCCCACCCCCGCCCCTCGCCGGCACTAGCACCCCTGTTAAAAGATACGCTCGCATCTCGCAATATTCTTTTACAACTCCTAAGAAAAGTTTAATTACAAACCTGCTTAAAAAGGGCGAAGTCGCGTTATGTTCTAATTATTGTACCAACAATAAAAATACGCAAACGAGTGTATTATACAATTAGACACTTCTCCCCGATCGTTAAAAGGGAAATTTAAATGGAATTTTTATGTCCAGCAATTAAGGATAACGTCGGCGTACTAGACATTTTTGTAATTACAAAAATAAGATTCTTGAAATGTAGCGTGAAAAAGAATTAGGGCGAAGTTCGCGGAAAATACTTTGGACGCTACAAGTTGACAGATGGGATAAGTGAGAAATGTTAAAAACTTGTTTGCTGTTTAACTTAATGTCGCAGTTGCAGGTCCATTTAAACAAGAGCATCCGTGTCTACTTCATTCTCAGTGTGTTCTTTAACGAGCCTTGCGTTACAAACTCTTGCCATTTGGTCGCCTACCTATATTTGATGGTGAAGTAAAAACTTACATAAGTAGTCTTTAACTGAAATCTGGCGATATAAAATATCAGTTTGCAGTGTGAACGTTGCATAAAAAATGTGTGTTTACGTAGGTATATTGTCGGGGCATAGGAGCGTCGGTGCTGGTGTGTACATGAAGATGGAGAACGGTTAAGAAGCCCGAGGGAGTGTCGGATTTATCGCCGCAGCGGGCTGATGAGCGCCAGCGCCTCGCCGCGCCTCTCCGCCCGCCGCTCGCGCTGATTTATACCGCGCAATCTCGCAAAACTTACTTCACATTTAAATTTTCAAACTGTCTAAGCTGCTCTTAACGTCGACCATATTATCTCATTCGATCGCCTATAAATTTTATGAGCTGACTCGCCTTTGTCGCATTTTAGCTTTGACTTGAATTAATAGTCTGAAGGGACCGTATGCTCTTTGTTTTTATAGCTCCACTTCAATTCAACTCAAAAATATATGAGCGATCAATAAAACTGTACCGCCACTGACCCCTGTAAGGTTGAAGTCGGGCGAATCATCGTTCGTAGCTAGCCTTGTTTCTTATTATAACTGTTTCACGTGCAGGTATTAAGTAACTGTTATTGTGCTGGGATTTACGAAATGAACAAATCCTTGGCACCTGTTATGAATCTCTAATATAAATTTGTAATTCTCGGAGTGTGACACCGATGTTTGTTGCCACAACTGTCTCGAGCAAACACTCGTTCCGGTACCAAGAGACCGCGCGAGCCGCGTGTTACGACGCGACGCGACTCGCTCTGCCTAACCACTTCACATTCCTGACGATAACACCCCTTTGATTAAATCTCACGGACAATCTTGGTACGGAGTCCATCGGCGCAACCCCTCTCATAATTTAGTTTGAAACTTTTTAATTAGCTTTATATTTGTGTTTGCAGATTGAGACTTCGTCTCTCAGTTAGTCATTCGGGTGACGGCGGTTTAGAAGTTACATTATTAATAAATACTGTCAAAGACGTATTTACACAATGTTATGTTTTGCAGCCAAGTTTCTTTCATCTTAGTATGCAACTTAGAAGTTAAAAATTAAGTACGAATTAAATTATACAAAATGGAGAAAGTGCAACTTTTTACATTTTAATAACGACTTGGTTTTATTTCACAAACATTTTGGTTAACGTTTTTTACATTTGGGAATTGAATGAAAAAAATGTGGAAAATTATGTAGGTATCACCTACTTAACAGCACCAAAAAAAATACTCTTTGCGCAACAAAATATTTCTCACAGCTGTTCGATATCGCACATTGATTGGCTCTAAAATTCTTAAAAACGTAATCTTATGACGTAATATGCAAAAGATATGTAACATTTGTATGTGGAGCGGACGGTATTGTGTGCGGTTACCAGTACCTCGTCGAGTGCATGACTAGAATCCGATGAGACCAAACTACATTTTATCCGTCCACAAACATACCTGGCCTCTTGTTACAGAGGTACGCAAATGTGATTTAAGACGCTCAACTCAAATATTGGTATACGTCTTGCTAGTTTGTGATCTAATCAGATAGGCCTGGACTATATTCGAACTGAATATTAATGATACGATACCAATTAGACGCTTGTTGGTGAACGCAAATATTGAAGGAAATCTAGTTAGAATATCTTTTATTAATTACCATTTACTTTGATTTTAAATCTGAAAGATTGTGAAACTCACACATATAAGCTCTCAAATCACTGCCTAATTTGAAAATTTGTGACTGTTTGTGAGCGAGAATTTAACTTTATCCTTAAACTAGCTTCTGCCAGCGGTTTCACCCGCATCCCGTGGGAACTACTTCCCGTACCGGGATAAAAAGTAGCCTATAGCCTTCCTCGATAAATGGGCTATCTAACACTGAAAGAAATTTTCAAATCGGACCAGTAGTTCCTGAGATTAGCGCGTTCAAACAAACAAACAAACTCTTCAGCTTTATAATATTATCCTTAAATGCAAAAATACTGCTTTCTTTAAAAGTTTGTACTCATTAATACCTTTTAACTTTTATACCGTTCATAGCCCGATTTGTAATCATACAAATCAAAGTACCTAAAGCGGAGTGCGATTATCAAGTTGGTCATCAAGATATGTCATTTTTTATTTAATTCACTCATACATACCTACCTACCTACATACCTACATAGTCAGATTTTTTTTTTCTCACTCAAGTATCCAAAAAAGAATGCCAGTCCCCAATCCCACGAATGACATCACGGGTTAAGCCAAAAACTAAACAGTGCGAGTTGACGAGGTTTCCATATCACTCACAATTCACCTAATTCAATGTTTGTTCCTCGGGGGCGAGTGGTAGCAACTGTCACTGTAATACGTGTTTGACATACTAATTTAACTCACATGTTATGTTATTTTATGTGATTTTCAATTATTTTGTTTCTTTTTAATTAGATATTATCCGGGGCTGATGCAAAGATTTATTTACTGAGAGTTGACAGATGCAAAAAAGAAATAGGAGTTCTTTAATATCTTGTAAGAATGTCTTCTAATGTAATGTACTTATTGGAGCATATTAGATGTACATATTTCTTATTCTTACGAGAAAATTACTTCTAACTATTTTCTGTTACTCATCTAAATAAGAAATTTCAACTATTTTGATGATCAATTCAGATCTAATAAGAATGTCTTCTTTTGCTTAATAGGTAAGTAAGTGTTTCTGTGGCATTGTGAAAGTGGTCTAGTAGGCGCGTTTGTGCATATTTGTAGGCGCTTGCCAATACAGCAAACGAAGGTTATTTAATTTTATTGTTATTCTAATTCCCGACTTTGTATCATCAAAGTGGTCTCTTTCTGTGAAATTCTCTTGGCATTCTGTCAACTGTCTTAAATCGTATACATACCTTCCTCTATTATTGATATTTTTATAGAAACTCTCATGGTAAAAGAAGCCTTTTTCATTTCCGAGTTTAGCAAAAAAACTGAATGTTGTTGAATCTCCTTCGGCTCAAAAACCGCACTTCAGTCGAATTTGCAAATAAACATTCCGTAGTAAATTAATAACAAAAAAACATTGTTCAATGCATAACGACATAATTCATATTTGTAAACTAATTCATTCCTCATAAAAGGCGTAAAAAAATAATTTAATTCCCAAACGACATGGCTATGATTTATTCACTTACCCAAGGGCTGGGGGTGTCATTGCGGCGTCATTTCATGCACGGCTGGCAATGTTTGTGCAGTGCATGACGCTCTCTATTGCTACACTGATCAGTGGCACCCCTTGCAACAAACTGTCCTCATTTAGATGTCACTGTGTTGGTGACACGAACAGATTTCAACTGAGCAATATTAACACGTGCCGTATCATGCTTAGTAACGCAATTATTGAAAAGTACGGTGTTTGTTTATTTATTTTTTTCTCATTTTTTCAAAGAAACTTAATTGTTTACTTTTTAAAATAATGTTTACATAAAAAACAAAATTCAATTAGGAATGATAAGTATTTATAGTAGGTTCCTAAGCTGATAAATCGGCTGGTATTTTTTTATAGTTTGTTAAATGCGCAAACGCGTGTTGCTTTGGATTTCAACATTTACGGGTTAGCAGTATTTTTTGTAGCTTTGCATAATCTTTCACTGAGGAAGTCAAGGTAAGCAATTATAATATTTCGCTCTTGGAGTAAACCTTATGTTAACATAGAAATAAAACATTCAATCTAGTAACAAATTGATTATTACCCACTCAATATATTTACACATAATAAAATTTGATCAATTTTAGTTTAGTAGAGCCTAAAGTCTCATGTTCACTTGTGTGTCGTTGTTTCAAAAATATCCTATGTAAACATAGACGGCGCCTGATCTAACTGTTACGGCAATCTCTTTCGCCGTCACAACTTTCTTCACTATACACTGTGCGGTGTACAAAAAGGTTGAACGTACTATGTTCTGAATTATATCATTATGAATTTATTTATTTAGTATTCATTAATTAATGTACCTATTAGTACCTACATATCATTCATTAGGTATAGTTAAGGCATCTGAAGGACTATTTCCAGATTGTGCAAAATATTGAAAAAAAAAAATGGTTTACATACACAGTAAGAATGTAAACAGACTAACTACTGTTTAAATAGAAAACCCAAAAAGAAGTGATTGAGTTGTTACCAGTGGCGTAGCGTGGGGGGGGCAGGGGGGGCAAATTCCCCGGGCGGCAGCTTTTAGGGGGCGGCAAAATTCACCCAATTTAAAAAAAAAATTGTTCGCAACTAGTATCTGTGCCGCTACATAAAACTGTCTAACAATAACAAAACATTAAAGAAGAAAGTTGAAACTTTTTAAACTTAAAATTAATTATTGTTTAAATTTGGTCCTTAAAACATACGTGACACTACATTTTACGTAATTTTTGTTTTGAGTCTTAAATAAAAAATAATTAAAATTTCGCGCTCGTTTCGCTCGCGTATTCAGAAACTGTATGCGCTTAATTTTGCATTTGTCAACAAACAAAAAGTTAAGTACGTTTGGGTAAAATTTTACGTAATATTTGGTCTAACTCCGATAAAAATTTCGCGCGTGCTTCGCTCGCTTATTCAGAACCTATATTATGGCCCTTATTTTGCATCTGTCAACAAACAAAAAGTTAAGTGCGTTTGGGCTAAATTTTACGTAATATTTGGTTTAAGTACGATAAAAATTTCGCGCTCGCTTCGCTCGCGTATTTAGAAACTATATTATGGCCCTTATTTTTGCATTTGTCAACAAACAACACGTTAAGTACGTTTGGGCAAAATTTTACGTAATTTTTGTTTTAATCCGATAAAAATTTCGCGCTCGCTTCGCTCGCATATTCAAAAACGATATGCCCTTATTTTACATCTGTCAACAAACAAAAAGTTAAGTGCGTTTGGGCTAAATTTTAACGTAATATTTGGTTTAAGTACCATAAAAATTTCGCGCTCGCTTCGCTCGCGCATTTGGAAACTACATAGGCAAGATTTTCTTTATTTGCATTTGCTTACCTACACAACTGCCGACATGCGTTTAGCAGAGTGCTAATTTAGGTAAACCTTTGAGGTGGTCCCCGGCAAGACAAACTTTAGTTAAAGTGGTCCCTCATGACTAAAACGTTAAGAATCACTGGGTTAGATAAACTTGACTGCTATAGCGATTTTAAAATTATTTCAATTTCATATATACTTATAGGTACCTACTTCGCTAGGCTGCGTACCTAAAAGAATTTTAAAACCTTCAAGAAATCAAGTAACAAAGATATAAAAGAAAAGTCTACTTGAAAACCTCCCCCTTCTGCCGGGGCTGCGGGTTGTTCGAAAGAGTTACCGCGGCTCTGGAACATAAAAGGCCTTCGACGGAACACGACGGTTTTTAGTCAAAAAGAGTCTGACACTCCCTCACCGCTACTAAGCCACAGCGGGAAGGGTCATTTGATGATTTTTAACGTCGATACAAAAAAAAACCTTTTTTTGAAGTCGGTTAAAAATGACAAACGGCCTGTAACACTTGTTAAAAAAAATACACGGGAAGGGGCGGCAAAATCGACAACTGCCCCGGGCGGCAGATACCCACGCTACGCCACTGGTTGTTACAACTCATTCAGAATAACTTAAAGATTAAATAGGAATTTATGATAAGAAAATTTTCAAATTAAGTACCGACCTCTCAATAAAATCGAATGTTAGTTAAGAACATGGCTGCAGAAAGTCATTTCTGACACTTAATTTTCAAGTATATTTTTTTTTCAAGATTTCTGTCAGAATTTAAAACCTAGTAAGTAAGTAGTACCTAAGTAGTTGTTTCAGTTGATTTGGTCATAACTATCATTTGTACCTGCGATATATGTATGTAAGTAAGTAGGGCTTTGCATGTGATGTGAGTACTAGGTAGCTCCTTATTTTTAGTGACTAGGTATCATTAACTCAAAGACTGATAACTCCACAATGAGATGATTAGATACTTTCATTGCTTTTTTGACCTTGTTTCCAAATATAACTTGGAAACAAGGTCAAAAAAGCAATATCACTTCAAGAGTAGTTAGCACCTTCAAACATCTCTTCGCAAATGAAGCACAAACATGATCTTTTTTTGCAAGTTTTAAGTACATTATACCTACATAAATAACAATTTACAGTACGAGCAATTAAGCATTCCCTGACTAAGTATTGGATGAAATTAATCGAAGTTCGGATTACGGCCACCGGGGCTTTAATCTGCTCAGACGGTATCAGGGCGCGGACTTGTTATCTGTTTAATGTCTGGTAAACAACGGGATCAAGGGATAAGGAACGTCCTTTCATACGGTACTGGCCCTCTGGCGTCTGGATTAGTGCGCCTTCCACTGACGAAGATTGCCGCTCACGTATTACATTCTACGTGAATGAGACTGTTTCTTTGAACAGATCTATCATGTTCATCATAAAATCTCCAACTATTCAGCTTCGGTTACACAGGGGCTTTCGTAAACGAAGGCAAGGAGTTTGGCAACGAACACTCCTAACTCCAAAATCACGTAGATATCGAAGTGCTGTTAGGTCTACCTAAACAATTAGAGAGTGGGGCTCAACAGGCTTCGGTGCGTAATCGCGCCGAACCCTAACTGTTGGTGAACTCGTAATTGTCCACCGGATGAGACGAGCGCCGCGTCTCAATCGGTGTCGACTTAAGACTCCATGCAAATTCAATTTCGTGCCCAAGCCAACCTACACGTAAGGCCAACCGAACATATTATTGCTGGATTTATCTTTATTGCAGCCGTAGAACACTCCAACTAACTTCGACTGTCGAACTTGCGCCATTAGTGAAGACACTGAGATACAGGATTGTTTTGGTAGGGGCGGAGTTGTAAGTCTTATTGCTTTTAGTGCCAGCGTAGGGCTGGATTGTTTAATCTAAGGTGTTGCTTTGGGGTTGGATTGTGTGTTTTTTAAGGATAAACTACTTAAGTAGAACTAGAAGTCCCTAAGCTAGAAAGATGTCTAAATCTAACAGATAATAACAGTGCATCATTAACATAAAGATGTCACGTTAGCTGCTTTTCTTGTTCCATTTTTATTTTGAAGAGCCCATACCTACTTCACAGAGCTTTACACAAAATCGTCGGTATTAAATATTGTACAAAAAGACAGGATGTTTACAGTGTTATTGTCAACTCAGAATTCAATTTAGAATAAAATAGAGCGACAAAAAGTATGAGCGAGTGCGTCGAGTACCTCACTGTTATGACATAATACGCGCAATACCAAACCATAATACGGGAGACACATAAAAAGACATCGCTGCCGGCGTCTACAAAGCAGACGTCACGAGCTAATCCACCCGTAAAATGTCCCAAATTGGTACAAAAAGCGCTTGACAAAAGTGTTGTTGTATAAACGTAAAATGAAATTTAATAAACATCGAACAATGGGACCGGTTGTAGATATTTTGCGAAGATAGTGAATGGGAGATAAGCTGGCAAAAGGTTTGCAGGCACCGCGTATGTTTGATGTCGCCTCTCGTCGCCGGAGCGTGAACGGTTTAAGAGCAAAATTGCACGAACGCTAGTGGCATCTGTTAACTGAGCACTCCGCACAAATAGATACTTTTAATTTTGCAGATGGAATGTCATTCAACGAATGCTATTCAATAAAAAAATGTATAGAGCGAGCACTCACTAAATGCAAATATTTTAATTTCCTATGCAATTGGAATAAACAAAGAAAATTTTCAAATGAATTCATTTAAATTAATTACTTCTTCAATGCAGTTTTAAACAAAGATGGCCTTACTACAGAAACTTAACCACCTGTTTTACACTTGTCTAAAAAAATTGTGGCTGCAAAATGAACCATAAGGGAAAAGCACCTATTTCCGTTAAGGTACCAGTACCCGTTAAAAGTCAGTTTTTTGCTTATTGCATTTTTCTACCAACAATTAAGTAAAATTTGCGTACGGCACTAACTTTTCAGTAATATTTTGTACTATTATAAATGCAATATTGTCCAATAAGTTTAATATCTTCGAAAATATACGGTGACAAAAGTTTGTTATGTGAAAAATTAAAGTTCAGACAGTGA
The DNA here is from genome assembly GCA_963856015.1 of Helicoverpa assulta. Lineage (NCBI taxonomy): Eukaryota > Metazoa > Arthropoda > Insecta > Lepidoptera > Noctuidae > Helicoverpa > Helicoverpa assulta. Next base: position 8,250,489 of record CAWLCW010000008.1, read on the forward strand.
ACTCCGAAACTACCACGTCGCATTGATGAGCTAGCCATTCTGAGACGGATAACTTTAACGTAAGAGTGTTAATTTTTTCAAATATTTGAATATATTATTTTTCGACCTAACCTATAAATTGTGCCGAATCTAACTGAGAAATATTTTTTTTTGCCGTTCACATCTATTGGTACCAACAAACCCCTACTTGACCCAGTACCCGTTAAAATCGTAGTTTTTTTACCGGTTATTGGTACACGATAAACCCGGTAGCAGACGTTGTACCGAAACCCGTTATTGTGTCCTTAATACCTTGAAATAGGTCTCATTTTCCTTTGAAACCGTCGAATATAATGCCGGATATTGGGACTTGCAATATAAGTTGCACGCAAAACCCGACATCGTCCTTATTGCCTTTTGTTAAGTTCTCTTTTCCTTCGATTCACTACAATTTTGTTTGTATGTGTAATTTCTGTCATATAAACTCTTGATTTAGTAATTTATCACTGTTTTTCCGTCATTTGAGGCATTATTTTTAATTATACTGCCCTAACGGACCCTCCGAGCCTGAAATCCATGCCATACCTCACGTTTCTTCAGGTTTCAGGCGACAAAACATTGAAATCGAAAGTTGAATTGTAATTCTATAGTGAGTATCTTGTGTATTGTGTAAATATTATACATAAAATACATATTTCTTGTGACTACAACCGGTGAAATAGGTAATTAATAAATAAAATATAATAATGAAATTTGTATACATATAATATATGTCAATAAATGTATATATAATGTATATATAATATAAATCATGTGTGTATATACAAATTTCATTATTATATTATATTTATTAATTACCTATTTCACCGGTTGTAGTCACAAGAAATATGTATTTTTAAAGTATTTATACGACAGCCTATTGAAGAACTACAGACCCATCACACTTCTAAGCCATGTTTATAAGCTGTTTTCAAGGATTATCACGAACCGTCTCGAACACTGGCTTGATGACTTCCAGCCTCCCAAACAAGGCAGTTTCCGAAGAGGCTATAGTACCATAGACCGCATCCATATGCTGCGGCAAGTTATACAGAAGACCGAGGAGTATAACTTGCCATTATTCTTAGCGTTTGTGGACTATGAGAAAGCCTTCGATTCGGTGGAAACGCCGAATCCAACTCGGCTGGGCAGCGTTCGGAAACTACGCAATATCTTTTCGTCCGACATACCTCAGTGCCTCAAGAGGAAAGTCTTCAATCAGTGTGTATTACCAGTGATGACTTACGGCACCGAAACGTGGCCTCTCACTATCGGCCTCATCTCAAAGCTCAAAGTCGCTCAACGAACTATGGAGACGGCTATGCTCGGGGTTTCTCTACGTGATCGAATCCGAAATGAGGAGATCAGTAGACGAACTAAAGTCACCGATATAGCCCACCGGATTAGCAAGTTGAAGAGGCAATGGGCAGGCCATATTGCTCGCAGAGCGGATGGCCGATGGGGTCGAAAAGTGCTTGAGTGGAGACCACGGACTAGCAAGCGCAGCGTAGGACGTCCACCAATAAGGTAGACAGACGACCTTATAAAGGTCGCCGGAAGACGCTGGATGCAGGTCGCCTCCAACAAGTATCTGTAGAGATCTAAGGGGGAGGCCTATGTTCAGCAGTGGACGTCCTATGGCTGAGATGATGGTGATGATTTATATGACGCTTCTCCCGGGAGACCATGTCCGAGATCTGCGACATGGCCATGCCCCGACTCCTGCCAGGAAGCGCCGACGCCAGATGTACTGGTGGTCTAGCGAGCTGGCGTCTCTTCGAGAGGCGTGCGTCGTTCGCATCCGCCCTCCGGATGCGGAGGCCAGGGAAGCAGAGCTGTACGAGGGATATAGAGCTGTACGAGGGATGTAGAGCTGCGAACACCGCCCTCCAACCGGCCATCATCCAGGGCTAAGGAGTTGGCCAATGCGGAGTAGCTGGGTATTCTGGACAGAAATCCGTGGGGGCGCCCATACAAAATGGTGCGGGGCAAGCTCCACCCATGGGCCCCCCGCTGACTTAGGGTCAATTCCCACTGAAAGAGCAGCGGCCGGCAGCGGCCGTAAGAGCACGGACAATGTAAGAGCGCGGCGCGGCGCGGCCCAGCGCGGCGCCGCGCGGCCCGCCGCGCTCGCGCTCAATCACTTGCATTTTCGGCCGCTGCCGGCCGCTGCCGGCCGCTGCTCTTTCAGTGGGAATTGACCCTTAGAGTCTTCGCCCTTAGATGGTGGAGCAGGAGGTTAGCGCTCTGTTCCCATCGCGCGGGGAACACTGGACCACACACCCGAAGACGACGATATCCCCGAGGTGACTGAGGTGGACCTGAGAGTGGCGGTAGCCAGGCTGGAAACCAAAAATATCGCCCCAGGGCCTGATGGCTTGCCTGGTCAGCGCATGTTTGGAGAGGGGCCAGTTCCCACTTAGTTGGAAGACAGGGAAATTGGTCTTCATTCGGAAGCCGGGGCGCCCTGCGGACTCTCCGTCCGCATACCGGCCCATTGTGCTGCTCCACGAGATGGGCAAGCTATTTGACAGAGTCGTTGCAATCCGCCTCGTAAAACTTCTTGGGGGGACAGGGTCGAACCTTGCGGACCACCAACATGGTTTCCGCAGGGGGCTCTCAACGATGGACGCCATCATGCACGTGAGCGCTCTTAAGACGGGGGACGCTGTTTCCCGGGAGGGGGGGAACGGTCGTCTTGGCGGGATCCAGGGATCGGTTCTGGGGCCGCTCTTGTGGAACATCGGCTACGACTGGGTGCTGCGCGCCGACCTCCCAAGCAGCGTCAGTGTAGTATGCTGACGACACGTTGGTACTGGCACAAAAGAGGTCGCACCAGGAGGCGGTCGACAAAATGACGCGTGGGCTTGCGACAGCCAGGTGGCCTTGCACAAGTCCGAGGCCATATGCTTTCATGGGTTTCGGGATGGGCCACCTTCCCCTTCACTTTCGTCACGGTGGAAGGGGTTCCCATCGGCGTTCAGCGAGTGATGAAGTACCTGACGTCAGCAAACCCCAGCGGGGCCCACCAGGGCCAAGGCCTGCCGGGGCTGATTGTTCGAAAGGGTTACCGCGGCTCTGGTACATAAAAGGCCTGCGAAGGAACACGATGGTATTTTGGTAAAAGTCACACTGACACTCCCTCGCCGCTGCTAATCCACAGTGGGATTTCCTATTGATATGAATTTAGAAGTTTTTTTTTTCATACAGTCATAACTGATAGGCAGAAGACCATATCTTCGTGGCCTTTACCACGGAGGCAGTGCGTCCATTTCAGCGACTACCAGGCAGTACGGTATCCCACGGTCGTCGTTAGATGATAAATTACGCGGCCGCTATTCTATAGACTGCTCCAGTGTAACGGTTACATCTAAAGGTGAAACCAAAATTATTGTTTTCTTCAAATAGAAACAAATTCGTGATGTCAACTTATAATTTTATTTATCTAATTACATAAAAAAGTATTTTTCTTATAAGTTTTTTTCTTTGCCTTCTTTATATATTTTACACAGAAACGCAAAAGTCGTATTTCTTTGAACCTTATCGTAAGCCAGTAGAGTTCAAATTTGCGTTGAAAATTACCGGATTCTGGGACAATTTAACGTTTACTAGTACAAATCTACCGGGTACTGGTACAACTAGCCCTTTTTTTATTATTTTTCTATCTTTGTTAAAGAAAATTCAAAATAAAATTAAAAAAGCATATTACAATAAAACTTGCTTAAATTGTCTCTCTAGTCATGTAATTATTTTTTTTGTAAGACTTCTAGTGTTAGCATAGCATACCAGCAAAGTTGGTGAAGTTCAAAACTTAACGGTTACTGGGACGTTTACCTTATGTCAACGTCATAATTTGACATTTTTTTAGACAAGTCTTAAACTGACGTTTAAAAGTTTTTGTGGTAAGACGGTGAAACTTTTTATTTCAGATAGGAAAATAATGAGTAGGTATAGACATATTTTAATTTCAATGGAGGTAAATAGGTACCTGCTTGTTGTTGTGCCAGAAATAGAACAATTAGGTAAACTTCGATAATTTCGTCTGTAAGGAAGGTTCCTTATATATATAGGTATATTACCTACCCATAATTCGTTAAGTAGTGGGTAGGCAGGTTATCAACATCACCCACTATCATACATTGGTCGTATTAGGTTCGTTATGATAACAAAATATAAGTATGTAGTTGTTAGTCAAAAGTTCCTTTCTAGACTATTTTATTGCATACAACATTTGATTGTGGTTAGGAACTCTAAAATGTCGCATAAAAAATGTCGTCAAACCTATGTGGCTATTAAAAATGCTATTGTGATACCATTTACTACTTTAAATGTGTCTAAGTACTTAATTTTCCTGAACAATTTTTTCAGGTTTCGGATTTCTAGTATTTTCACAGAACATGAGTACCTATTAAGGTTTTAAGCAATTGAATTGCGCGCCAAAATCTCTACATTTAACGGTTACCTCCACTCATAGCTGTAATCATTCTCTTTAGCAAATAAAATAATTAATTTCGTTCAAATCGCGCAATCATCCCAGAAGTGTATTAGGAGATAAGTATCAAACGTTTCTATTTAACTTCTCTCCCAGGCGGAAATTCCCCGAGCGCCATATTGAAATGTTTATAATTAAATTACATAAAGACGAAGAAAATTAATTTCACAGTGCGAAGTGGCGAGCGCGCCGCGCCGTGCTCGTACAAAAGCGGAAGCTGGGCTCAAAGGAGGCAGCGCCTCCGCTCGCGAATTTAATTTTCTAGATGTTTTTGGAAATTGCCGAGGAGTTGAATAATCACGTTATAACTTAACGGTATTAAATTTTATACGTTAAAGTGTTAATATTTCATTTTCAAGTTTAATTTAATTAATTCCAAAGTTAGTATTCGCTGGAATGGCGACAGCGTGGATTGCTTTCGATGATATTTCTGAGGATACGCTTAAATTATGAATTCATTTTATGAACCTATATTCCTAGTAAAAAGTATTTGTTTCGGGGCCTTAAATTCGTTTTTCTTAAAGTAACATGAAACTTTGATTTGATGAGTGCAAAATAACATAGGTATAGTAGATTCCAATCGAAATGAGGGGTCTAGTGTAGGGGGAGGCGAGGGGTCTAGTGTATTTTCGTATATTTTTTCTGTAAACTCATCTGCGCGTAGCTCAATAATTTTGTACTTTCCTGAAGAATTGAATCATCCCTTGCGTTTTGTGTTGTATTTTGAAGAGGTACAAGACCTACCCTTAAGCTTAAAAATATTATTGAATATCACAAGATCCATCCTCACTGCGGAGGCGGTGTGTAGCGAAATCCACAAGGCGGCAGTAGCGCCTCGCGACGAAACAAATTGATGTACCTAAATAATTATTAATGCCTCACGAAATTTAATTGGAAAAGTTGAATTTGTATCGCGCTCACGGCGTAGGTGAGCGATTTGAGTCGCAACGCGCAAGCGACTGTTTACGAGATAATTAATCTCAAAGTATTTACTGCTTTAATCGAGGTACTCTCCCGCCCCGCCTGATGGGGAGCGAATAACTCGCGTATGTAATAACGTTGCCTCCTATGTCGATACGTCTATCTACAATATTACATACTACTGGTATTTTAATTAGTTGCTAACTTATTCAAAGTGTTTGCTTTATTTTGCTGGTGTTGCGTGATTGAGTAAATTTTGTGAGTCTAAGTTGGTTAAGGACTTGATTTTGGTGAAATTATGTTAATTAACACAATTATAATCGACATATCAGCCTATAGCAGTTCACTGCTGAACGCAGTATGTAGTATGTCAAATGAGTGGTAATCGATGTTATGAGCAGCTTTCATGGGTTCTATTTGTCAATGGAGTTCTATTTCACAATAGGTCATGCTCACAAAACCTTAAAACCAAACGATTTTCTAAACGTCTTTTCATTTCTACCTGTGAAATTGGATATGCCATAAAAACTCTGCATAAATTCATTTATGAAATGTAGAATATATTTTAATTTCGAACATTATTTAAAAGTATGAGAAAACTGATGTAAAACAAAGTTTTAACTTAGAGTTAGAATCTTTCATCTATTCGACAACAGGTGGCGCTAGGTGTATCTCTACAGAGTTTCTACGAGCAACAAATGTAAGTTCCACTATCTGCCGCAGTCCACTAGCGCCACAGTTCAAGCTACGTCATTCGTTGAAAATGATTTATTTTCATAACAAATGCATTAATTCATTTAATTTATGAATGAAACGAGTGTAGGTTAGTATTGTCCGCGCTTGTATCACGTTCTAGCGTTGTACTGGCACTCGACAAGTTTTGTTTGGCATGGCGCAGCGCATGGGCCGTTTAAGCTAATTAACAATAGATCGAAACCGACTGCAGCAACAATGAAAAACGAAGAATAAATGTCAATTTTACAAACGACGAGGAGGGTTCGGCTTTAAATCGAATTCCGTTTAATAATAGTACTGCGTTAGAGTTGAATGCACTCTTGATAGCGCGATAGTTTATTGTATATTAAACGTTCTGATATTAGTATTTTTAGTACTTTTGTCATTTAACTAGTAATTTTATGGTTAAACGTTTTAGACGTGGTCATGAATAAACATTGATACAACATGAAGTTAACTGCCAAATTCTCTATTTGGGTAAAGAATTTATTTAAAATGCAAAAACATATATTTTTATTATGCGTTTTTCGTTTAATCTAATCTATATTTGTCACATAAGTATCGTTCTTTTATTTACTATTTGAATTAATTGTGATTCATTGATAGCAAAATATTATTGTTCTGTTAATTTGTATCGACTGTCGATACTCGGTAGGTAGATTTCTACGAAGACGTGTTAGATAAGCTGGTAGCTGTGTTAAAGTTGATGAATCATTGTGATTATAAAAGCTAGCGATGATAGGTGGAAGCCGGTAGCATGCGATGATAATAATTTACTCTGTGGAATAGTCTGGTCATTGTCTTGGTAGGTTGCAAATGAAATATGCCTATATAAATAAATACTGAGACTTGAAGATTCGTACTTGTGCCAATTTACTTTAAAAAACTCTAGCATTATTGAGCACAAAAGCTTACAACTTTGTCACATTAGTCATGTAAGTAAAAGACCGTGTTTAAACTAAATGCCTGCGACATATCGATACACCTATATCTCGCGCATAAACTATTTGCGTGCCAATTTAAAACTCGAAGCAAATTAAATTTAGGTTATTTGTTACCGACTAATTAAGCGCTATTGTTCGTTACTGTAGTTGTACGTGCTGTAGGTACTTACATAGTCAGCTATCATCAACTACTGTGATATTATACTTCTTTTAAGCTGAAGAAAAAAACGCGACCGGTAGCATCTGATTTGGTTTATTGTATCTACAGTTTGCAGACAATAATAAAAAGTTTTAAAACGTATTTAATTAGAACTCCAAATCCTTATAACGAGAAAAGGTCGCAGAGAATTGAATGCCATTTTTAAAAAGCTCGCTACCACAAAATAAACCATGGCTATTTATTGTTGGAATAGAATCGGATGAGTCCCCTTGACCGTGGCGTCCGATAGCGATCTGCTCAGTGAATTCGTTCATTTAAAGCATAAATGAGTTGGAATTGGTGAAAAATCTCGTTGAGAAAGTGAATTCTGAGTTCTTCTTGCATTTAACGGAGGAAATAAAATTTTAATTGAATTATGCAGGCTGCAGAGTTCTGCATTATTCTAGAATAACTATATTAACGTAAAAGGTGGCTATGTCAACGTTTTCAAGCTTGCATTAACTCATTTATCCAAGAAATTTCATATAAAATAACCACTTAATTATGACAATACTTAATTAAAAATGAAAACCAAGACTAATTAAGCAGGTACAATGGCCACTAAAACTTTAGCGCTTATCAAGTTTAGCGAAACTGAACATAATTAAAGTGGACAGATGTATGTAAAGCGTTGTGAAGCAGCTGAAACATGTAAAGTAACATTAAAGTTAACACGGTTCGGTACGATGAGAATAATTACCGGACCGGGGCCGGTCGTACCAATGACTCGAGTATGAGGAACCGGCCACCCCGGCTGACCACTGCCACCCCGTTGCTAGGCGACCGCCCGCCGCCTAATCATCATAAACAGATAAATCCGCCATCTTTGATAACATTTTGTGTGTATTATGATTTTTTTGGTGTTTTTGTTGAATTGGTCTTGTCATTCGAATTATGAATAGAGAAGAAGGGTCAGACATGAAATGGAAAGAAGACACTATTTTTTCTAGTATTCTCACTAGTTTCATGTAAAACTAATATTGGGGTTATTCTATAATGATATTACTTATATGTTACTGTAAAAACCCGAACTATGGTAAATCCTAAGATTTTCTAGTAAAACCTTAGATTTACCGACATGAATTGGTAAATGTAAGAATTTATTATAAAGTTACGATTTTTTCGGACTTCTACCATTTCAATTCAATACAAGTTAGGTTTTACCTCCACATCTACATCCCCAATACTTTTATTAATACAACTTCGAAATAAAAAAATATTTAAATAGTTTTGCGTAAGTTTTTGACTAATGGTTACTTAAAACAAATGACGATAAAGTGATTTATCATTGTTTTATTCCTAAAACCAATATTTACCAGTCCACATTGGTAAAACCTAGCATGTACCGAATTCGAATAGTAATAGTCCGAAAAAATCCTACCTTTATAATAAATACTTACATACACCAACTCATGTCAGTAAATCTTAGGTTTTACTGGAAAAACTTAGGATTTACCATAGTTCGGGTTTTTACAGTAATTTAGGAAATCTACATTATGGTAGAAAACATTTCTCCATTTTGGTTATTGTTGCCAAGACAAACTTAAATATTCTTCGCACCAAAGTCAACGACATTTATAACGTAATGCAATCCTTTCAGATGATCGTTTAACCCCCCCCATTTAAAGTTTAAGCCGTCTGAATATTTTACAAATTTCAAAGAGATGTCAATCGAGTGTTTTATTTTGCATAGGCTTTAGCGCGTGTCGGGCAAAGTCGCGGGGGTGCGCGAGTACATTTCGGTGTAGATCGTTTGTTTTGGGTTGCGTCACCCACGCCAACCTTGCACACAAATATTGCACTTACTGTTGACACTTGACAGGATATCAAATGATACTTTGATTTCGCACAATAGTATGCTCTCACCCCCCCATTTTGAATATTTGATTCATAGCTGCACTACATTTTTGAGTTCTATCAAGAATTTATTGCACTATATTCTTTCAGTTATAATAACTTTAAGGTATTTTTTTTCTTCTATTTCATTTATGGATAAGTTTTATTTGGTATTGCCATTAACGTGTTTTTACTTATTATGCAAAAACAATTGCAAACATACATTTATCTGTACTTTACGGTTACGTTTGACTAGGTATTCTAGAAGGAATATAGGAATATAGAAATCAATGGCCTTACTACAAAAACTTAACCACCTGTTTTACACTTGTCAAAAAAAAAATGTGGCTGCAAAATGAATCATATGTCAACGTCATAATTTGTCATTTTTTTAGACAAGTCTTAAACTGACGTTTAAAATATTTGATTTCTAATCGTTTATCACATAATATTAAATCAATTATAATTTTTCATTCCATTCTTATGAGTGTTCGGCGGTCTACATGGCAAAGGATGATCATTACAATAAAAAGTAAAAAAACAACAACTTTGAATCTTCGCTTTGCATTCAAATCATAGTCATGTCATTGAAGAGCATTTTGTAAAGGGCAACCACCATGTCACAATTTAAAAACAGTAATGGATGCGTGTGTTGTCGGCCATTGTCTTAGCTAGGGTAATCGCTTCCGTGAGAGTACAGCGGTGGTGCGGCGGCGGCCACCGATCGCCCGATCCGACAGTTTCAATTTGTATGCCGACCACCACCGGGCCCGCGTCGCCCACCCCGCACGTTCTCACGCCACTTCTTCATTTAAACTAATTATTATTATTTTAGTTTTTAACCACTGACACATGTTCCTCTGTTAACAATTGTAAATCGACAGCCGTGACTTTAATACAAAAGAGATTTAATCATGTGAGCATGCTCGAAATAATGTAATTGATATTTAAAATGTGTTAATTGAATGTGACAGCTTCGACGCATTCTTACGTAACGGAATCCTAATTGCTGCAATTTGCTAAAGTTTTTAAACAAAAGGTGGTTGTCTCTCGGAGTGGGTTTAAAAAGCAAAGTGGTCGGGGACGTCGTATAAGGTGAAGCCATTACAGCCCATTATCATCTATTCAAGGGAAGTTTTCACGTCCAGTGTATTTTGTGCCACATCTGTGCTTAGTCTTGATGGCGTTGAAACAAGAGCGGCTACCTTTTGATTGCGACCTTAAAAAATGTACCCATAAAGTGAGTGAAGTCAGAAGATGAATGAACAAAAGTTGCGCATAGCGGGTGCGACGCGCGCCACGGCAGGCACGCTTCACCACCTACCTATTCAGGATGTGTCGGTTATGGTATCGATCTAATGATCCTATCCCCATTTGGCGGTACTTCGAAATACGACTTTTTGTCGTTTTTCTTGCATCCGATGTGGCTGTCCGCAAACGGGACGTCATATAACGGCGATAACTGGTATTCAATGTTAAAATCATATTCATTTTCTATTTTTATAGGATGATGTTTGTGAGTCTTATAGAGGTTCCTGCAGTTATAACGGCGTTCCATAACTAGATATTCTAGATAACTAAAAGTAATGAGATTTAGTTATCTACGTATGGTACATCGTTATGCGTACAGCAACTACGACTTGCAGGAATAAATCTTTGGAAGTCTTATTATATGTGTAATACTTTTTTACTTTTACTTGCCTTATTTCTAATTTGGTAGTCCATGTTTTTATCGAGGTTCAGGTATGCACATCGGAACTGGCATATCAGAAACTAATCAAAACTTTAGTGTTCGGTAAGTACACATTCATATCTGTATTTTTAATTGTGTCAAAAGGTTAATATTTGTTACAAAATCTAAACTTTTAATAGGTACAATTGTTAATTCTAAATGCAAGTTAATCCTGATCCTTAAGGGCATTGGGCTAAGAGAGCCTTTTAATACACTCAAAATTTATCCGAAATCAAAAGTTGAAAAACAGAATGTTTTCAAAGTAGCTGAAGATAATTCAGTATAAAACATTAATTATTTAGTTGAACTATTCGATTACATGTTAACTATGTACAGAACACGAATTTAGCCAAGTATTGAAATAAACGAGTTGTTTATGCAAGCATTATAAGCGGTACATAAGTGTATATTGCGAGAATCACATTAGAAGCATTAAAATCCTCCTTGCATTCGTTAACCGCGGCTGTGTATGGCAAAATATGTGCACCGACTTGCTTTTGCTATTCGCTCCGTATGATTTTCAGAAATGGCCACATCTTATAGACAGTAAGGATACAATATTTTTATGCGCTGCGTTTTTCCTTAGTGGCTGTTTTTACGACCATTACCGTATCTAAAGTAGGAAAATCGCTCGAGATGCTACATTCTAATGATGGCTCGCAAGTGAGCGCGTGCGCCGGTACTCTCCACATTTCGCAGGGCTGTCCATTCGCATTATGTCATTGCCTGTATTATTGAAATATACTTACATATATTGGAAAATTATTGCAGACTTTATTTACCACCGTTATTGTTGGGCCATGATAGAATGAGCATTCACTTCTTTGGTTTGAACGCACCTTTACATAACGTAGATAAAAATTCGGATGGTCCCACGAATTAGTAGAAACCACATCGAATTTGAAGTCTATAAGACTTACCTTTGTATATTTATCAAAACTTATCGCAAGTACATACAACCGGATCAACCATCAGCATGGATTGTGGTAACCAGTGGCATTCAAAACACAACATTGAAGATAACCAGCCGGCAGAGTTATTTGTATGAAATTTTTAACAAATTATTCCATAATCATAACATTAACATTGAAGACAGTATACCTTAAGTTACTTACTGAGTACCTTCACTAGTAAACCATATTTAAAAACCGTTCATAATTTCTTACATGTTATATTAAGGTGTTGCACTAATGATTAATGTTAGCCCTAGTCCACTTGCCACACCTCACAGATATAACACATACTACAAATGACTCTAGCCATCGAGAATGGACGAGTATAAATCAATATTAATGCAACTATGTTTGTACTTGACTGTATTGCCACTGAACTTTTGCAAAAAATAATATTTCATTCCGTATTATAATTGTGTGTGCACTTGATAAGAATTTTAGGAACAAAAACTAATTTTGGAAAAGCTAAACTTGAGTTTTTCACTTTCGTGTGCTTTTGAATGGAAAATGCCAATTAAGTACCTTTTTACCTTTTTTTTTATCGACGTTAAAAATCATCAAATGACCCCTCCCGCTGTGGGTTAGCAGCGGTGAGGGAGTGTCAGACTCTTACTGACTAAAAACCATCGTGTTCCATCGTGGGCCTTTTATGTACCAGGGCCGCGGTATCTCTTTCGAACAACCCGCAGCCCCGGCAGGCCCTGGCCCTACTGGGCCCCGCTGGGGATTATGTAGGTACCTGCGAGTAAAAAATACGAGTGTATGGATGTGTAGGTATGTTAATTGATACAGGAGGTCGAAGAAGCTTAACAGCGAAGGTGCGTAAGAATCCCTACTATTAGGAACCTATAAGTTATATTGCGACATATGCGTATCCCACATTAATATTAGTAAGTATAGTCGTGATAAGAAATAGAGTTCCAAGAAATAGCTTTAATTGTTTTGATGACTTGAGTTCAGCGTAGTTTGGGACTACGAATCTATTACTTTCTCTGAATTTCTTTTTGGGTTTTAGACCCTAACCATAATTTGTAGTGCCGTTTAAGATATTAAATGTATTTCAAATACTAGGCAATTAATCGATGTTAATTTCTCGAGGAAAATTTTATGAGATGTTCATATTTGGTGCTCCTTTACTATGCAATCGTGCAAGTCAGACCTGATCCCATCCGGTGAAACTTGGTAGAATGGCTAATGTTGTGGGGAGGTATGCAAGTGGCGTGGTTAATGCGACTCGCACATCTGCATTAACACATATCTTGATCAGGAGCGATTCAAAAAAATTGAAACTCACCTCGAGGCTGCCAACATCGACATCCCCGAGACTGCGACAAGCCACTGCCATATAACTGGAAAGTAATTAGACCGACTACTATACACAGTTTATGATTTGCGTCACTCACTGAGTTTATTAAATTAATCTATAAGGCAGCAGTGACTTGTCAATGTATTTTATTAGGACATGAACCGGCCATGTTCGCATAAATGTAATTATTTACAATCGTGGTTGGATTTTGATATGCGTCTCTAACCATATTCACTACCAACTTAAGAAATTCCTATGTAAATAAATTCTAGATGTTGAATATCTAAATATTACACATAGATTACTATAATTACATAGGTAAATGATTTGCATAAAATATTTTACTTGACATATAAAATAGTAAGTAGCTAATCATTAAAGGTAAGAAAATAGGATGTTTTATAAAAATAGAGTAAGTGGAAGCGTTTAGCGAGCTAATTTGAAGGAGTCGGCGGGAGTGTCGCAAGCGATGGCATCTTCACGGCTTACAATAGTAAACAAATGTGTCGCGCGGGCGCAATTACAGTGGCGGCGCTGCGCGGGCTGTGCGCCTGCGCGGCGTCACGCCGAGCGCCGGCGAATCGCGCACATCACGCTGCGCTCCGGACTTATGCTAATGGCCACCGGACCGCGTAAATTGGAGTGAGTTTGCAGCAAAACAAAATGGGTCCGCCTCTTTATCTTATTACTGCAGCATTTGCCGTGACCGAGCCTCCCAACTATCTTCGGAAATGAGTTCTATGCTATTGACCGATGGCATATTTTCATACGTGTGAAAGGCGAGGAGTCCCGGTCGGACAGTAAACCCGCAGATTGGCGAAGTGAAACTCGAATACAAAAACTAACGCGGGAACGAACGTGAAACCGATTAAAAGGCTACATCACGATTTTGTATGCACTTTGCACTCATTCTATCCTGTGAGGAAAGTACCGGCTACTCTACCGATACATTGATTTTCTGTGTTTTGTATAGATTAGTCAAAGGCGCCTTGTAATTAAGGTGCTTTCGTTCTGTGATTATTCTTTAAGTTTCTTTTCTTTTGTTCAGTGAGTACAATCACATTGTATTCTTTTGTTTAAAGAAAGGTAGAGGCTACGGTCAACATCGTTACTGCCGATTAACAGACACAAAGAAATTCTGCTATGTTACCGATGTTTGTACGATCCAATTTCAAAAATGTTATAAGCGCTAAATAGTGTAACTAATGCAGTGTTTTTTTATAAGCACACAGAATCCATCAAGTGGAAGTGAAGTAGCGTGATGATTGAATATTCATCCGTGGATCAACAATAATAGATCCCATCAGTGGCCGGTATGTGGCATCACATTTAATATAATAAGAGTTCAATACATCTCACCGTGAAATGTGTCGATACAAAAACTTAACTAACTATAACTGCTAACGTGTGAATCGTATTAAAAAGCTGTTTAGTCATTCGACTTCATAAATAGGTGGCATTCGATTTGTCGTGATTAAATTTCGTCCATTAGGACACCGTTATACCGATTGGAGAATGTATACGGATAATGTGTCTAATAATCCGATCAGTCGCTCGCACTGTTATCTGATAATAATTTAATGTTGTTCGGTTGCAGCCACCGCGTTCTGCGCCCGACTAATGTAATGAATGTACCTCACACTCTGTTTTCATAACTTTGCGCTTTAATTTGGTTCGTATTATGTTCGTTTGATGCCTGTGAATGCTTTACCATTAATACAAGTAGTAGTTGTTTGGTTTTTGTAGACCGTTTACTAGTCATCTTAAATCAGTTTTAGCATGATTAGAATTACATTCGATTACGAGGCGAAGTGTTACATCTCATCGGAAGAAAAAATCTTGACTGTTTTTTCAGTTATGTTTATCTGATACTAGCTTCTGCCAGCGGTTTCACCCGCAAACCGTGGGAACTACTTCCCGTACCGGGATAAAAAGTAGCCTATAGCCTTCCTCGATAAATGGGCTATCTAACACTGAAAGAAATTTTCAAATCGGACCAGTAGTTCGTGAGATTAGCGCTTTCAAACAAACAAACAAACTCTTCAGCTTTATAATATTAGTATAGATTTTATTAATACTTTGGACTCTAGTTTAAAACGTAAACTTACTAAAACAAACAAAAGTAAGACGTTACAAATTGCTGGTTAACTGTGCAATTTAAGTGTGTGCGCAATTGTGTTGCAAAATGGAGTCACTCTATGAACAATCGTTCATATTGAATGGCCGGATATGTCCGCCTTTAAATTAGCGTGGAAACAAGGGAAAACCTTTAAAAGCAACTCCGTTATTATATTTAAAACGTTTTGAATTGAAGAAAGGCACTCGACCACCACTAATGTGTTTCACTTGTTCGACGTAGCTTCACACAAAAGCTTTCGCACTTTTATCAAGTAATCGTTAATGTGCTTTACGCAACTGAAGATTTAAAGGATTTTGGTACATAATTTCGATTTCTTTAAGTTTAAGGTTTTAAGATTCTACATACAAGCGTTCATTTATAACAGGAAATCTACTTGCATCTATTTACGATCATGTATTGTGCCAGTGGTTAGACTGAACATAAATCGGGTCATAATCAAATATCGAAGCGAAGTAGATTCACCGCGCACGAGAAATAAAAGTCGTCAGGGAATCCTATTTCAAAACGCATTTCACATACAAATGCCTAATTTCGGGGCAAAGTACGCACATTATACAGGCGGGTTCGCATTTAAATTATTCCAGCGGATCGTTTATAGGCCATAACCGAATTTGGGAATTAGCTATAAAACAACATTTGATACGGGCGGGCGCGGGTAGCTTGCAATTTGAATGTTTCACCCGTTTCAGATCTCATTAGGTTGCGTGGCGCGTGCATCGAGTTATCTATCCTCGGCTGTGCTACCATCGGGAGGCTTGCTGCCACCTGCCTGCTGCCATCATCATTCATTATATTTTCAGCTATCTGAATCACAAAACGTGTGGTTCAATGAAGAAGCGCTGAAAATAAGACAATAAGTTTAAGGTACTTACTTAGTTTTAGCACCATTCTTTGAGGTATGTTCTGAAAAAAAAAATTGAATAAATTTTAAGTGCTTCAGTTTGTAGGAATGTTTTTTACTAAGTCCCTTCTCGGTTTCTATTTATTTATTTCAAATCATTCAACAATATATCAAAATGAAAATTTCACAATTTAAAACATATTTGTTCCGCAAAATACTATGAAACTTCACAATAAACTTTTAAATTAAAATTTAAAACCTGGACTAATAATGTTAGTACGTCTAATGTACCTATATTAATATAATTAACCGTCGTGACTATAGAAGAGTTCACTGTAAACGAGTCTAGAATGGTTTAAAGGAAGCTATTCTATGCAGCAATTTAAATTCCATTACAATGAATATAAAAAGCCAATTTGAACTCTATATCCTTGTAGTCCTAAGGCGCCGTATCTATACATAATTTGCCTAAAACTATTTAGATGCCCTGATCTAATAAAGTGAGTTTTATACAGGCTTAGTTTTTTGTACCTTAATAGATTTAAAATTACGTGGAGTGGGCTCGGATCAAGGTACCTAATAGATACAAACCGTTTTACCACTTACCAAAAAAACTTTTAAACGTCAGTTTAAGACTTGTCTAAAAAAATGTCAAATTATGACGTTGACATATGGTTCATTTTGCAGCCACATTTTTTTTAGACAAGTGTAAAACAGGCGGTTAAGTTTTTGTAGTAAGGCCAATCGTGTCATGACGAATAAATAAACTATTTCTAAATTAAATAAATATTTTCAG
Source organism: Helicoverpa assulta (assembly GCA_963856015.1). NCBI lineage: Eukaryota > Metazoa > Arthropoda > Insecta > Lepidoptera > Noctuidae > Helicoverpa > Helicoverpa assulta. Next base: position 8,267,402 of record CAWLCW010000008.1, read on the forward strand.
CTCCAATTAGAAAATTAGATTGAATGGACTTCTTAGATTTCTTTTAACCAGTCGAAATAAATAACTTAAAGTAATGAAAATTGTTTTATTCTATCATACAGCCTGCATGACAGGATGTATTCTGTGGGTATAATGATGGCGAAGATTATGCAGTGACCAACCAAATTTTCACTACCGTACTTTGACAGCGACAATAAAACTTACAAACAGTCAGATGCTAACTATAGTACTAACTATCTATTAATTTGGTGTGAAGTAAATGATGTCTCAAACTTTGACAGGAAACACTGATTCAATGATGCAAACGATGGCTTCGATAGTGCAAGTCCCATCACAGTTGCACATTTATAAGACGTGCGATTTATATAATTCACGATTGACTGAACAATTACGTACCAACGTACATTAGAAGTGGGGCTTCTCACGTCAAAGAGTCGTCGTTAAGTAGGTACATGCCAGTGGTCCGGAGCCGTGTGAATAGCGAAGCCCGGCATTAAGCGGAGCGAGCAATTTTGCAAATAAAACAATAATGATAGTGGCTTGTAATGATGTTTCCTCTAATTTTATCTACGTCGTGACCCGCCCACTATGGGTTTCTATCTCTGATGTAAACTAAGTGAGAATTTCGTGGTACAAGCATTTGTATTTCTAGCGGTTCTGGTACTACCGGCATATCGCTTTTGAAAGTCGATTAAGCAATCTAAACTGCAATGGATGGTTTGTTCACAATTTTATCCATATCTCTATGTTATAATGCAACAAGGAATCATAACAAACGTTGCGTACGTTCTATATTGTTATAGATGCAGTTAAAAATTGTTGTTATTTCGCGTGGGGCCCTCCGGCTGCGTCGGGCGCGCTGTCCGATCGCCGTGTCCGTCAGTCAGGCGCGTCAGTTCTGCTCATTGCATTGCATAATTGTGTTCCTGTACCAGTTTCAAACTATTTGGAAAATTGGAACATTATCTATTCATTTTCTTCAAGTGTTTTTTGTGCGTTTAGCTAAGAAACACTGGTGCAACATGCCATACCTTGCTCCTTATGCAAATCTGAGTCTAACCTTATTCTTTATGCAAATCTCTGCATTACGATTAAAGTATTACAAGCCAATATTGGTTGTGAGGTGCACTTATGCAATCGATTTAGCGTCTGATTACCTTATATGAAACTGGACATATTGAAATAAAATTAAAAAGGTACCAATGTGTCGAGCACCACGATGGACGTGTGGGTTAATTATGATACGATTTCACATAGGTTAACATTCTAAATATATATTGGATACCAATGACCGTGTTTCGGAAGGCACGATAAACTATAGGTCCCAGCTGTCATTGGTCATCTTTAGCAGTAAGTAGTTACGGGTAGTCAGAAGCCAGTAAGTATGACAACCAGTCTCCCTAGGGGAAATTGGTTGCCCGGGTAACTGGGTTGAAGAGGTCAGGTAGGCAGTTGCTCCGGTTAAGACTGGAAGCCCAACCCAACACAGTTGGGAAATGGCTAGGCAGATGATGAATTCACATAGGTACTTCATAATACGATATGGTGGAAAAATATCTACCTGCTGTATCAGAAAAAAAATAAGATTTTGAGTACTCCTGAATCAACACAGAAGACTACTATGGACTTTATGTTAAGTATTTTATTGCACCCCATACGGTATTAGCAGTTGAGGTTAAAAACCCCAAAAATAAATCAACACAGAAATAAATTAGTTTTGTGAACACGCGATGAAACAAAACAATTTGCTTTTCAAAATAACTTTCTTGATAATTTCCTATAAGAACGTTTTTGTGGTTTTATGTCAGTTACAATTTATTAGATCTGTTATCATCCACTGTTCTGTTGGTAATCGCGAAATTGGATCTAACCGACATAGGTGGGAGAAGTATTTTAACGTATGTTGAATTATTTATATTTTTAATAGGTACTTATGTATCCTTAAATAATTATGCAGTTAATACATCTGATCATTGTATATTCTAAGATCAGAAGGGTACCTATTAAAAAAATGTAGGCAAGGCGGAAAATGCGTCTAACATTTAAAAATGAATAACAATTGATGAGACTGGAGTGAAGATATAGCCGAAGATATAAATATTGTGTATAATAAGACATAACTGGGGGCAATATTACCGCGCCCCGCTGGGATAAGTGAAGGCAACACGCACCGGAAGTGGGCACATCCGGCGCCATGCATCGCTTCCTCTTGGCGACTGTCACAGCTTCCGTTTCCGTTCGATCATGGCTGCTACTCATGACGTAGATGCAGCCCGCCCTCATCACAACAGTTTCTTCGTAGCTACTACTTTGATCTCACAATTTATTTGCTTGTCAATATCAGGAAGAGGTCACGTGACCTTTATGGCTGTAGACCCCATTGGCTTCAAGCGAACAGAGTTCATGCTCAGTTATCATTTCGCTGAACATCTGATTGTCATCACTTGTATCAGCACAGGGAAAATAAACAACTTGCTTACATAAAGTACGGAATATTCTTAATAGATTTCCCTGTAGATCGGAGGATGTCGATAGATAGTGCGATAAGAAAGAAAAATCAGAGTGATACATTGAGCGTGTTAGTGAAATGACAGGCGCGAAGATTATATATAACTAATTTGATGAGGTACAGATAAGTTGACCGGGAGGAGAGAGGCTCATCGCTCGCGCTGAACATGTGGACAATCTTTCACGCTCATGTGTGCGCACCCCTTCCCTCCAACGGGTAAGCCGATAGAAACTTATGGACGGATTTTAATCTATTTTAATCAAATAAAAGTTCAGTAGAACATTTCTGATGTTTGACTTGGTATTGAGCAAAAACTTATTATCATTTTGAAAAATGCGTAATGTAAATGCCATAATAGAGAATTAAAGTTTTACATACTTCTAATTATTGTGATGGTAAGTCGCATCCACGTTAACACCAATGTGCGGTTGATTAGAGTCCAGTGTAGGGTGCGGGGAAGAGACCGTGAAATTGTCTGCTCACTTTTGTAAATATAATTTCGGCGACAAAAGGTCTATAAATGATATACTCAGGGTCATAGTGCAAGTGCGTAGTGCATCTTGTTACACGATTAAAAAACCCCTCCTCACATTCCGGGATGATCGAGTCTAAAATACCCCATGAACTCGATGTTTCTTGTTTACAATATTTTGACAAATTGAATTCGTTAATGTAGGTATATTGAAAAAAAAATCATAAATAACTTTTTCAGTTTATTCCTGAAATATACCTAACAAAAAAGTATGTACCTTCTGGTTAGTATTCAAAAGTACCTAATTTGCATCAAGCAATATTTTGTTTTAAAATGAAGCCATGACACAAACAAAAACCTAAGTAAACTCCATTTGATTAATCATAGCATATATTGAAAGTTTGTTCAAATGTGCAAAATCGTTTTATGAGTAGGAAGCTTTATTGAATCAACGCATTAAGTCGTGACTAATGAAATCACAGAACAAATAAAATTAAAATGTAAATAGTGGAACGTTGAAATGCTAATAATAAATTTCTCCATTTTAATAACTGTAACTGTGCGAGGGGAACTTTTGGCCTGTTAAGTCAATATAACACTTCCATTACTCCAAATTAAATTCCTTGGGGAGAGAGATGAAGTTTTTATTCTGCACAGACAAAGGACCAAGACAACTGGCCATGCTCTTAAAGTATACATTTTGCTGGATAGTTTAGCACGTAGCTACTTCACATGATGTAATACAATATATGATACAAGTTAAATGTTACAATCGTACCTAAAATCATCTGCTGATTATTACAAGAAACCAAAGACATTTTGAAATGTAAATGTACATACAATGAAATCTCAGTTACAAAAAATATATTGTGTGTAGTTTTACCTAAAATACATCAGTATCCCTATTTGTATTAAAATCGTGTACAAACAGGCGCAGCTAGTCAACAAAAGGCGTAAACAAAAGCGCACTTGTGTTATATAATTTCAATAAGCCGTTTATAAAGTGCCGCGCGGGTGTCATGTGTATTAATATTTTACGGAATTAATCATTATAATCCTTCTGGCAAACAAGTCGCCCTCGGGACCGTGAACAATATAATGAAGTTGTCATTTTTTAGACTACACGGGGGAGGCTGGAGGAAATCCAAATTGAATCATGCGGCGAGGGAATTGTGCTATTATGTTATTAAACAGACGAGGGCAGGACCCCGTGCCAGATATTTTTTGCGAAGAGGGCGCCTTAAAGCCAGTTGTCTCGAAACACTTTTCACAATGGAGTTATGATACAATTTGACGCGCCAGCCGTGCCGACGTGCAATGAACTCTAAAATATAAATTAGGTTACATTATTGTAATTAATTGTAGTTCATTGATTGATTTTCTTCTAAGGAATATATAAATTACCCATGTATATATATATTAGTTATAATATAGGTAAAAGTTCATCCAAAGCGTTTCAATGTGTAGAACGTTACTTAATTATAGTCTTTGCTTAATATGGTGTGGATAGATTCATTATTAGCAGTAAAGATTACGTTGCATAAGTAGCGTTCCAAAAATATATCATCATCCTACAAAAAGTTATTTTGTTCACGTACATTTTACACCACGGTAAGAAAAAAAATATTGGTACCTATGTTGCTGTATAACTTTGATTCGTTCAAATATAATTTGCAACATAACACAATAATGTGTCTCCATACATATATAAAAACTACTTATCTACATACTTATATCACAGTCCAAAGAGCTAAGACTGAAATGAAAGCTTTTATCCATATGTCAGAAGAGTACTTACAGCGGCTTATTGTCACCCCCGCTAGAGAATTTGATAAAGCGTGTGCGAATATTAACAAAAGGAATATCTTGTTAAATTGATATTGCTACATCTGCCAAGTGAATTTAAACCTTAAATCATGACATTTGTTCTACAAACGATGCATAATTGACTGCGCAAAGGTTCACTGTTACAACGTTTCGACTTAAGTAGCGTGAAATTGTCTCCGTTGGAAAGCGTATAATTCAAAGGGGAAGATTAAAATATTATCCATGTTAAGTAAATATTCAAATGAATATTTTCCGTGTTAGACAACAATGGGTGCCTGCGAGGGGGAAGGTGGCGTAATTTGATAGATACCTATCTACAAAACGGTCTCTTCGTTAAGGGACCTCCCTGTTATTATAAATTATAAGCGCGATTTGGGAATTCTCTGATATTAAACGGTTCTTAGAATAGTAGGCGGGGTTATTTAGAACATTATGTTGTTTTGTAAAGTTAATTAGATATATCTTTACTGATTGCATTGATTTATAAGAGTTATGATCATAGTTTTACAAAAGTAGGTAAATACTAACGGAGTTATTTAATATCACTGAGATATAACTGAAAAATGACACGGAAAATCTTTTTTTTGATCAACTCTAACGTTGTCACCTAATAACAACGTGTTGCACTACAAAAAGTAACAGAACTGGACTCATTAGAAAGAAGGTCCCCTGAGTTTAAGCTTCTATTTTTCTTGGTTGATATTAAAAAATGGCAATATCAAATCAAACACTTGGCCAGAACAGATTGCCCGGTGGATCTATAAACTGATTAATGGGAGTTAATTACTTAGCTTGGTTTATCCTTATTTATTTTGTTCTCTTTGGTTTATCTAAAGAGAATGTAGCTTACGCTATTATGACAGATTTTCGAGAAAATTAATGAAATGTTGCAAATACATGTGAGTGTGTCGTTAAATTATACATTTGCACCCTAGACGAGGGCGGGACGCTCCTCTGGGACACTTCGGAAGCTATTGTTATAATAAAATGCAATCTCACTCCGTACAGTACGCCTGTTACACTTTGGTATATTAATTCCAATAAAACACAAAAAGCGTACCTAATAATCATGTCATTAACAGTCATGTTACTAAAAGGAATCTTGATAATTTTACGGACATCTTTGCTTTTTTACATTTAGGTCAGGTGTGAAAAAGACATAGGTACCTATTAGGGAACAGCAGCAAAAATAAAATACTATCGTTTAAGGTAATGATGTCGAACTCACAATAACAAGGCGTATGTGCGCTTGGCTCAATCAATGAACGTATTTGGTTAACTTCACTTCAGATCTTATTGAAAGGATCAGTCGCTACGGATGTACAATGATTTACAGCGACTAATAACGGGAAAAACTGGCTATAATCTATTTTGATTTGTAAACAAATCGGTTGAACGAAAAACCGTAAAACGCCTCACACAAAGCATTTTTGTGTAAACATAATAAACATAAAAAAAACTGTTATATCTGTTGTTTTAACTCATTTCGAAAGTCATTCAATGCGCTGCCTCGTATTAGTTCGTCTGTATTTTGAGATTTTTTTACACAATATCTGCCCTTTCGCAATTTACCGCGATAACTTTTATGATAACTTCATTCATAACGGTCAAGAAAAAAAATGTCAATCAACAAAAGGGTCTCTGCTCTGCCTAAGATGTCATATTATGATATTATACCCATACATGGTCACGGTATGACCATAAAAGCAAAAGCAAAAGATATTGTTTGTACTAAAAACTGTGACACTTTTCTCACGTTCCGTAATAGACCAACACATTTTCTTCATCATCAACTAGCTGTTTGAATAATGTCTATCACTATTGATATACTAGTTTCTACTAGGCAGCGGTTGAAAAATATCATCATCATCATCATCATCTCAGCCATAGGACGTCCACTGTTGAACATAGGCCTCCCCTTAGATCTCCACAGATACCTGTTGGAAGCGACCTGCATCCAGCGTCTTCCGGCGACCTTTATAAGGTCGTCTGTCCACCTTGTTGGTGGACATCCTACGCTGCGCTTGCTAGTCCGTGGTCTCCACTCCAGCACTTTTCGATCCCATCGGCCATCCGCTCTGCGAGCAATATGGCCAGCCCATTGCCAATTCAAAAATATAGCTTCCCCAATTAATAAGTTAAAACGGATTTTTTTTTCAAGAAATAATGTAAAACTTGTCTCCTACAGTTTTTTTATTCTTTTTAAAGTTAAGTTACTCTTTTTCCGTTACGCTAAGAAGTTACCTACTACACGTTATGTTTTTTGTTGAATATAAAATAGCTTATATAATACAGACAAAAAAAAACAAACAATTAAAAGGCAGTTGGCGACTTTGTTTCGAACAAACAAATTTAATTAACATTCGTTTATTTCCCCGCTTGATCCGAGAGAGACAAATAGGCTAAGTAAAATTTATGTATCGGAATCAAATTCAATTTCGTCTTTGCATTTTTTACACGATTTTTGGACTGCCTTACTTTACCGTGCGGTATGAAAGTTTAAGGTGGATATACCTTCCTTCTATTTACGTTCCTTTCATATTTCGCTGATGGTAGAATACTACGTTTTCGGATAAATACATAATTTATTCCACTCTACTTAATAATCTTTAGTATTTTTTGCTTAATAAAGCCAGATTTGTGCGGAAGAAATAAATGGAACTAAGGTATTAATCCAATTCGATCCTAGGTAGAAACAATGAAGTACTCTCACACGGAAAGTCCTTTACGTTCTGTTTTGTAAGTTTATCATTATTATCTAAATTTAACGGAACGGAACCTACATTAGGTACCTATCATTGACATGATTTTTGTTCAGTATTGTTAATACAACATATGGGTACTGTTCTCAATAATCATACTCTCAAAATTAACTACAATTGCACAACATAATCGGTAATCTTGTACCCACAATTGGAAATTCATTGCAGTTCCACGTGTTCTTACGATCTTGTGAAATTTGTTTTCTTACAGGATTTTTCTAATCTTCTTTAGCATCGTTTATATTGATTATGGCGCTCCTCTCGCCTAATTTATATTCAGCTAGTGTTTTTTCATCACGCCCTGTGCTTAATATCGCAATTTGTACCGTAGTTGGCGTAAGCCGAGGGGACTTGTCACCTTTACTCTCCGACGGTCTGTCTTTCTGTATTCAATGCCTATTTTATTGGTCTCTAACACATAAACAACGAGAGTTTACGAACGTTTTTACATTAAGAAATCGACCAGAGAATGCAATAAATTGATAATTTAGTAACAATGATTACATGAACCAGTTTAAGAATGATTTTATGTAATCAATTATTGTACCTACTTTAGTACTTATTACTTCCATGATCTACTTATATACATAGTATCGAGTTTGACAGATGAGACTCGTGTCAAACGACACCGCATCTACGGTCCAATGACAAAATGACGTGTCCGTCATAAATATTCTGATAATGGCTGGCATTCATGATAATGCGAAACTTTTTCCATCGATGATGTCGCCTGCCTGGCGGATCGCTTTCTAACTTTGGCCTTAAAATACATGTGGACATTACCAGATAAAATTACTCACTCTAACAGACAAAAGAAGTATTTAAGTGTAAGTATATGACCCTGTACCTGTATTCCTGGTACTGACTAGGTATACACTTTAGCTTTACTTTTTTACTCTGTTTTAGGATTCTGTAGTAAACTAGGAAATTAGTTTCGCCATGTCGTACTTAATCTCAGTGACCGTTAACACTACAGAAATGAAAAGTACCAATATTATGTATATCAATCACGCCGACAACGTGCAAGAAACTCTTTATTAGAGTACCCCCCATACCCGTAAAGTGGGGCGTGTTTTGGAAGTCGGTTTCTTTACTTTTTTAAAAAGTAGCCCACAGTGGCAGTCGTAACCCATTATTGTCGAAAGTCGCAAATAAAATACGCAAACACAAGGTAGCTTTCAAATGTTAGGGAGTTCCCAAAACTGCACTATGCCCTCATCGTCAGGACTGAAATGGTGCGGGGCCCACCAGGGCCAAGGCCTGCCGAGGCTGCGGGATTATTCGAAAAAGTTAGCGTGGTCCTGGTACATAAAAGGCCTACGAATGAACATGCGGTCAGTAAGAGTCTGACACTCCTTCACGCTGCTGATGGAGCCACAGCGGATGGAGTCATTTGATGATTTCGCATCAAAAAACAAAAAAGGTTTCAAATGGTTATAACGGTCAAATGGGTATATAAACAAATTTTGGTGTATAAATCTCATCAATACTAATAAAATGGGCCCAATCACTTGGTACCGTATGTGTGCCTACAGTTTTCAGGGTTTTCCAGGGTTTTTACCATCAGAACAAGACCTGGTGACACTGGGATCAAACTGCACGTACGCAAGTTTATACATATAATACTGGCTGTAACACGCAGTTTAACTGCGTCCCGTTTATATATTATTTGTCAGAGCACTTTGACTGCGCGTGCGCTGGTAAGCTGATACAATTGTTTGTGGCAATATTTAAAGTTGCTGTTGGGTGTAGTCCGCGTATGGTACTCATTGTTTGCATTATAGCGATAATATTGAGATAAAGAACATTATTACTAACACATTTGATTCATGTCATTAGAAGATCGGAATATTTAATTTTATTTCCTTTCAATAATAAACTTTGGATTTATTTTTACACTGGTGCGGGGGTTGTTGCGTCGGTTGTGCCATCGGTGCCATCGGTGCCGTTGCCACCGGCCCCATCATTCTCGCCTGTGCTGTTCCCGCCCGCCGCCTCCGTGCTGTTCTCGCCGCCTGCTGCGACACTCGTCGTGTCGTTACCAGTGATCGTGTCGTTACCAGTGATCGTGTCGTTAGCCATTGTTTCATTACCCTCCATGTCTCCATAGTCAGGATAGGTCGCAGGCGACAGGGTGCCAACAACGTGGTATAAACTCGGGCTATGAGTCTGTGCCCAGGTCTTCGTGGTACCATTAGTTCGCCACTTAAAGAAAGGTAATATTGTCGTAGTCTTCAACTCGTGACAATAACATTTACATTTGAAATCCATCCTAAATACTTGGAAGCCAATGCTTTTACATGAAGTCATGCATGTAAAAGTTTTAACAAAATCTTTGCATTTGTTATGATAACTCAACCCATAATGCTTTCGGGATTTATCATCACCTGTAAAAAGCACATATTTAATTTTAAAATATACAAATTAAAATAGTATACTTAATGATACCTGCAACGCAGATGAGATCTGCTCAGAATAAATATTCTGGTTCTGATTCTGCTTTAAAGCCTACGACGGTACGCGGTTGAATTACCTAATTTGCCATAAGTTATAACTCTAAACATTAATGTGTATTAGACTCTTAAAGCAACATCTCGTAAGCAACTACAACCGTATCATGCTTATTAGCCAGTAGACATTTACGTCAATTACCAAACAAAACCGAATATCAAATTACTAATTTACGTCAGTAGTTGCCAAGGACGAGAAGAGAAGAAGTTTAGTTGGTATAGAAACTGGAGTATACTAACCGCTGACGACGTTGTTCTCTCCATCCAATGGTATAACTGCAGCCAGGAATAATGCGAACGAGATTACCACCTTCATTTCTGTTCTCAACCCATTCAATTCATACAAATTAGTTTACTCCCAATTAATATTGGTTTATGAAAATAAACTAACAACCGATAGACAAATACTGATCGTCCTTGTCTGACAAGTACGTGAGTGTCTATAGATATAATGTACTGAGCATTAATTACGTGTTCAGGTATTTTAATTAAAATGCTTAATTTATCGCTGAAATTTCCTGAAGGTATTTAAACATAGTAAATTGGTTTCGTTATCAGTAATATTAAGTAGGCACTCTCAAGGGTTCTCAAGAACTCTATTTACCGGAAGTTTTTAAATGGCGTATTTAAAGACTTCCGGCGATAAGAGTACTTTAAATATCAACCTAATGATATAAACTCAAATATTCGCTATGTTTGTTTTATAAATTCTTACCAAAAAAGTATCCTCACTAATATGATTCATGTGAAAGTAAATTTGTTAAGCTTGTTGACAAGAACGGCTTCACCTATTTACAGAGATAGATGGCATCTTCACACAACGTGGCAATACTCTACTCCAACTTTGACCGACTACATAATTTTGTTCATAACGGGATATTAACCTTGACTGTAGCATGCCTCACCTTCCAAGCCTTCTCACCTAATGCAGCGGAGTACAAGAATTTACAAGGACTGAATAACTATGTGACCACCTCAACCCACTTACCCGGGCAACCCAATACCCCTTGGTAGACTAGTATCATGGTCTCTGCACACAGCGGGCGCGGCGCGGCGGGACGGGACGGCGACGCGACGCTGAGCAGTTTTAATGTACTAGATATTACGGAGGCCGCCACACAGAGCCGTCCCGCTCGACGCGACGCGACGCGACGATCTAGTACATTGTGTCACGTCGCCGTCCCGTCCCGCCGCGCCGCGCCCGCTGTGTGCAGAGACCATCAGACTTACTGGCTTCTGACTATCCGTAGCGACTGCCAAAGATGTTCAAAGACAGCCGAGACCTACAGTTGTGCCCTCCTAAACACAGTAATTGTAGTGCAAGATATATTAAGAAAGTATGTACAAACTTAGAAAAGTTGCAAAAGTTGCACACACACTTACACTTAAGAGGTTGGTTCTTTACCCACTAGGCCACCACGACTTTATCATAGCTGTGGCTTATTATATTTGTGCTTTGTCGGATGGATAGCTCGAAAGTAAAACTATATAATCTTATTTGTATCAATGGCATTCAGGACCTAATTAATAAATCAGGAATGTGATAATGACATCGGAGTGGGACGACTTTGGGCAAAGGTTCGGAGACGAATTTCTAAGAAGTAACTTCTCTATGGCCACCCAAATGATGATTTAATTAGCAGTATGATTTTGATTGATGTGGTAGAAGAAATTCGGCGGCAGGCGAATTCTTTTCATAACGGACGTATTTGCTTTTGTTTATTACTCGGAACTAATTGATCTTTGGCGCCACAGTTTTTGGATGTCCTCGTATCTGATTGAGGAATCTAAAATAAAATTAAGACAATTTATGAAAAATATATGGGCGCTTTTATCTTTGTTATATCTCATTTTGTAGACACACACACATACGTAGCTATGTAAGTGCACGCACATAAGTAGTTAGGTATAGTAAGGTGTCGCGTGCTTTATTCCCGATCCTATACTTCAGTCTGGTTGAGATCGTCGTTCCTGATTGTCGTTTCTAAATTACTATATACTGTAAATATCATATTTTGGAGAACTTAAGTGTCTGTAACAATACCGTATTGGTGAACTGAAGTGCTATGTAAAGTAAAATAAATAACTTAAGTGTCGTCAAGCATTTTATTTAATATCCAACTGGGCACACTTCTAAACAACAAGTAGAACAATTGATATTTAGATGTTGAACAAACTTATATTTATTAAATGTGTTGTATTTAACACTAGCTGTTGACTTTGTCTGCGTGGGCAATATATTATTGCCAAAATACTACACATACCGTGGGTGTATTCTTTCACATGACATTAAACCTATTGAACATAGTTGCTAAAAAATAAACAGTTAAAATGTACCTAATAAAATCATTAGTACCTAATAAAACCTCTCAAGTATGAGTGCTTGGGGTCGATTCCAAATCAGGCAAGTAGGTACCAATATGGCTTTGTTTTGGAGAACCCGTTAAACTGTAAATTGAATCACTTTCACTATCGCTCTGGGACATTATTAATAATGGCTGGTCTTTATTAATAACTAGCTTCTGCAAGCGACTTCGTCCGAGTTAGTTTCGGACTTTGTGCAAAGAGAGGAAGAAATAATAATCACCAGCCTATAAAATTATCTAAATCTGTGAATACCTACCTAGCCTATTACTACTAAGCTTTAACCACTAAAGCTGCACACGCGACAGAAGCTTAAATAAAACCGTTTAAAAATGGAGTAACTTCTCCCGTTTTCCCAACATTTCCCATAACTGCTCTGCTCTTATTGATCGTAGCGTGATGAAAAGTATCCTATAACCTGCCCAGGAGTATGAAGAATATTTGTGCCAAGTTTCATTAAAATCCGTCGAGTAGTTTGTGTTTGTGTCCATAACGAACATACAGACAGACAGACAAAAATTTTACTGATTGCATTTTTGGCATCAGTATCGATCACTAATCACCCTCTGATAGATATTTTGGAAACATATTTTACGTACAGAATCGACCTCTCTACAGATTTATTATAAGTATAGATGCCCAGTTAATCACGTTGCCCTTAATTTCTATATTAAACAACTAAAGTTGGTGACGTTCAGGAAATATCTGGATCTAGTCAACCGTTTTGGAAAATTATTAGGTATAAGTTTAGATGGTACAGGTAAAAAAGGTCGTGGTGGCCTAGTGGGCAAAGAACCAACCTCTCGAGTATGAGGGCTCGGGTTCGATTCCAGGTCAGGCAAGTACCAATGCAACTTTTCTAAGTTTGTATGTACTTTCTAAGTATATCTTAGACACCAATGGACTGTGTTTCGGATGGCACGTTAAACTGTAGGTCCCGGCTGTCATTGAACATCCTTGGCAGTCGTTACGGGTAGTCAGAAGCCAGTAAGTCTGACACCAGTCTAATCAAGGGGTATCAGGTTGCCCGGGTAACTCGGTTGAGGAGGTCAGATAGGCAGTCGCTTCTTGTAAAACACTGGTACTCAGCTGAATCCGGTTAGACTGGAAGCCGACCCCAACATAGTTGGGAAAAGGCTCGGAGGATGATGATGAAGTATAGATGGTACAGGTACGTACTTAAGTGGTTCTCACAGTACGCGGGTGGGGACCGCGGGAAATCGATATAATCTATATAATTATGCTTTGAGTTTATTCGAAAATAAAAGATTTTGTGAGTTAAACATAAAAGTTCAAATTGTTTAATTTCAAAAACATCAGGTTGGCTCAGGCACATAACAGCTTGATATAGATTGATGTCACTTACGGTGGCAGCAAAATGGACGAGAAGGAAAAAGTGAGGTTAAGTCACTACAGTTGGCGGCATCATGCTCAGGCTCGGGCACTGCGGAACATCATCGAGAAGTTGAAAGAGGACGAGGTTAAAAAGATGAAAGACGTTATGAACAATAACGTCAATGTGATCAAGTTAGAAGGTGCCAGAAATTGGAATACACGGAAAATCCAAATAACAATACATTTGAGGGACCATGGATGGTTAAGCATTGTGGAAGGAAAACAAGTGAAGCCCGAAGTGTCCAGTGAGATACTGGCATGGTAATCTAAAGATGCCAAAGCGCAAACATTACTGGTAACACGAATGTCAGAAGAGGCAATGCTACATATTATTACTTGTACGAGTTCTGCGGAGATGTGGCGAAAACTTCATAATGTATATGAACAGAAAACTGAGACCAGTGTGCACATTATACAGCAGAGATTTTTTCAATACAAGTTCGAAAGAGGAATTGACATGTCTGTTTTCTTATCTAAGATACAAGAACTACAAAATCAATTGAAACAGATGGGTGAAGAAATCTCAGATAAAGGACAATGGGCAAGTTGTATGGTATTTGGTACCCGCTCCAACAGTTACGTTTGATTTATCATTGGAAAGGCATTTACGCAAAGAAAATAAAAACGATGGGGCTTGCTTCAATTAGCTGTCCGATTCGAGTAACGATAAAAATTAAATCGACATAAGTATGTCATCCATATAGGCAAATTCATTAAGAGGCTTATGTTGGCGGTGCAATAATTTTAAACTCAGTTAATAGACATCTTACATTGTCTGAGATACATTCTATTATAATTTAAAGGTTGAAAAGGTGAGTACAGACTATGTAACATGTTATATAACCTGTGTTTTATAACACGTCCACATTATGTAACCTTGTTATTCAACATTGCAACATAAAACAATACTGTACACATTAGAATAACATTGCAATATAACAATGTTAATAACCATTGTCGTTTATCGTTCTTCAGTGCTATCCACAATGTTGACAATAAATAGTTATAAAACATGTTATTATAACATGTTTTATAACATTCAGTGTCCATATTATCTGAAACATGTTATATAGCAATGTCGTATAACATGTTATGTTACATAGTCTGTACCCACCTTAATAGTAGTCATACAGTCATACTAAGGAAACACAATCGCCATCTGGATTGAGAAAAGTTCAAAACGTTCAAGAATAATAATTATTCGTCTTTTTTTTAGAAGAAATTCATCAATATCTTATCACCTCTTGAGGAGCAAGATTAACATCATCTGCGAATTTTCAGATACTCAATGTGGTCCAAGGTCGTTTGGTCTCCAGACTTATAAACCTCAATGATAAGACTGATGCTGGATGCTAATATGGTGGATGTTAATAATACAACACACGACATGTTTCTTTACCAGTTTTAATTTAAGAATTACAGCTATGTTGATGATTTATGAACATTCCACAACCACATTCTATTCGTCGTTGTCACACGAAATGGGCAAGGATTTGGAACTAGTCGTCATAGTAAACATTTTTTGCCTTGCCAAGACCTACGCAATGGTACTATAATCAACACTGTTGGATAGGGTACCAAAACGCCCATCGTCCTGGTCACGCACCTGACCATACGCCTTATGGCATCTCCGCTCACCTTTCCTTTCTCTGTGGGTATAAAAAAATAATTAACTGATTAAGCATCGTAATCTTGTATAAAATGTTTATTATTCAATTACGGATGCAGTTCATTATTCTCTAATTACTCTTGTAATTAAATACTGAATAATTTAAAATATGTAATTAGTTGATCAACTATCAATATTACTGTATAGCGTAGATATGAATGAACTCCTATTGTTGTTGTCTTTTATGCTTACAAGATGTTCTATAATATCAGTTATTGGAGAAACATCCGATGGTAAGTGCGGGAGTACAGACGCTAGCACATCAACACACCTCTATAATAAAATAAAAATAATACCTACTCACACCATGATATGTTTTAATTTCCAGTTGCAATACTTCCAGTTGGGACTCTTGAGGATTGTAAGTACCCGTTTTATACATGTTTACAAGCTAAGAAAACTACAAATACAAATATGCAAACATGATTCATTTTAATTATACAAAGATGATTCAATTTAATTAAACAAAGATGATTCATTTGAATCATAAAATGTGTGTTTATTAGTGGTCAATTCGCATGAATTTTACCGGCAGGAAAATGCCAAAAGCGACTTTTCAAAAAAAATAAAATAGGGGAGATGTTCCTAAAACGGGTAAGCTAAGGGAGATGTTAAATAAAATAACCAAGAACATTACATGCGACTTGTATTTGTACTCATAGGGTTGTTTATATAATAAACTTTGGAAAACATAAGATAGTCTTACTAATCTTCTTCAAAATTCAGAAAAAAATCAAAAAACTAAACCCCTTCCAAATACCCGCTTTGCCCTCGGGGGGGTCCTAAAACGGGTAGCGCCTTTGGGCAAAGCAGGTAATGAATTAATACATGTGATAAATGAATTAGAAAACGTATCTTAGCCTCTTATTATCCAGGAAATCTTTATCGTTAATTAGTCTCCTTAATTATGTTAAACAGTTTTCTTATTTTGATCAGTCTAGATCACTTTTTTACTTTATTAAATGTTACATTTGAAATTATAATTCTACCAGCAGATAATTTTGTTAAAAATCAGAGAAAACATATTTTAATTTCTTTTTCACGCTGTTCCTGTACTTCTTCAGCTCTCTGTGGCTTCCTTTGTCTTCGATTAGCTTTCTGCGGGATCAATTGAGAAAGTGGCCCCTTATTTCAAATCGGGTAGTCACCCGTTATGCCCCTACCCGTTTTGCCCAAAAGTACGTTTTAAATTTCAACTACCTTAACCTTAAAATAGTAAACAAGAAGACCACTAAGTATTCACAATTAATAAGCATATAACATGCAAAATGATAATACAAAACTACGAAAACCGTATCTTGCACCATATTTGAGTAGTCAGCACTAGCATAATCCGATTTATTTTAGTAAACTCTGCAAAAAACTTTTTTTACGTCTTACATCGAAAACGCTCGCTCTAGGCGCGCGAGCGAACTGACCGTGATCGGCGGGGGGTAGTGCACCGCTCTACTTTTACAGGTTCACACTAAGACCTATAATATACGAATGGCAAAGCCTACCCGTTTTAGGAGGGGTACCCGTTTTAGGAACATCTCCCCTAATAATAATTGTGTAGGCAACTCGCACGAATTTTATTACATATAATGTGGGCGAATCGAACCCATCAAAAATGTGAAGTAGGTGGATAATTCGTTATTACTTATTTATTTTTTAAGACAAAATAAAAAGTGCAGTCGAACTCACTCGGAAACAATATTATGTTTAGTAGGTACCTACCGCTCTTAATTTATACATGGAAAAGGTGGCATAAGTAGCAGGGGTCCGTATTTGGCAAGTAAGTTCTTATATACATTACAAGTGAAGCTAATGTGAGAGTGTTTAATAATCTATATATATAAAAATGAAACCCGCTTTCCGTTGTCACGACATAACATGAAAACGGCTTGACCGATTTGGCTGAAAATTAGAGGGGCGGTAACTTAGTCCCGGGAGAAGGTTTTAGGATCTAGACACACGGCAGTGTGTCCGCCAAGTTCGAGCAAAAAAAGCGACACACCGGCCGTGGGTTATATTTTACACGAACCATTTCGGGCCAAATTCGACCCCCCTGTAACTCAAAATCTATTTTATTTACGCATATCAAATTTCTAGTATCTGTTGAGACCCCCTCACTTATCTAAAATACAAAATTTCATTAAAATACCTATTGTAGGTCTTGAGATATTGACGTCAGAAAATCGCTATTTTTACTATACACTGATTCACTGATTCACTGACTCACTCATCAAAAACCTAGACCACTTCCAATGGTCGTATTGACTTGAAATTTGGCATGGAGGTAGGTCTTTATGTCAAGGTAAAGGAAAAAATCTGAAAATGGCCAAGTGTGAGTCGGTTTCAAAATAATGAAGGTGTTTTATACCAGGTGTAAATTTATACCCCTAAGGAACTAAAGCGACCTAAATTTATCTATATTTATATAATATATCTTCGAATGGTACAAAGGTTTGTATTTAGTCAAAGTAAAGTAAAAATCTGAAAACGGCCAAGTGTGTCACTTTCGAAAATAACGAATGTGTAACTTTGATCCACGAACATAATATATGATAACATGTCATGTCAGTCAGTTGGTAAATCTAGTCCATTTAGTTAATCTAGTAAAAAAAAAAAAAAAGTCATGGTGGCCTACTGGGTAAAGGACCAACCTCTCAAGTACAAGGGCGCGGGTTCGATCCCAGGTCAGGCAAGTACTAATGCAACTTTTCTAAGTTTGTATGTACTTTCTAAGTATATCTTAGACACCATTGGCTGTGTTTCGGATGGCACGTTAAACTGTAGGTCCCGGCTGTCATTGAACATCCTTGGCAGTCGTTACGGGTAGTTAGAAGCCAGTAAGTCTGACACCAGTCTAACCAAGGGGTATCGGGTTGCCCGGGTAACTGGGTTGAGGAGGTCAGATAGGCAGTCGCTTCTTGTAAAGCACTGGTACCTACTCAGCTGAATCCGGTTAGACTGGAAGCCGACCCCAACATTGTTGGGAAAAAGGCTCGGAGGATGATTAGTTAATCTAGTTCATTTCTTTGTAAGAAACATAGTGCATATTAAAAAATCTAAAAGATAGTATAAATGAGACATTTCTTTAACTAACTTCATCATAAGAAAAAAATAAAATAAACAACCTTACAAAAATAAATGAAATCCCACCCAAAACAAAAATGTGAAAGACTGCCAAGTTCGATAATATGGGAATGCTTCGCCTATAAAAGAAGTGAGATCTGAATAAGTACCAAGTTCCATACACATACCTCAGTTAAAAATAGTTACTTTTTAATGATGTTACTTGGCAAGTTTTAATAGAAAATTAAATACTTGATTCATTGCGTTTAGTAGGTTTATAACAAGGTGTATGAAAACTTGCCAAGTGACATCATTAAAAAGTAACTATTTTTAACTGAGGTATGTGTATGGAACTTGGTACTTATTCAGATCTCACTTCTTTTATAGGCGAAGCATTCCCATATTATCGAACTTGGCAGTCTTTCACATTTTTGTTTTGGGTGGGATAGTTTTTGTCATCATCTGGCTACGGGGCGTGGGTGAAACCGCGGGCGAAAGCTAGTAATATATAAACGTTTGTAGTCAGTCTTTTTCTAAATAGTGTACAGTAGCGTCTACACTCGGCGATTAGCATACTCAGTAAGTTACATAGTACATGGTGAGTAGTTGCATCGACATCCCGTGTTTGGTATATAAAGTATATACTCAGGTGATTTAAGCTGTCCTGGTACTTTACTTTTTGATTTGGCCGCATTTTCTATGTTGGTGTTTGACTAATCACCCGGGCCCCGGGCAAACTTTTTCCCGTAACCGGAGAAAACATAGCCCGTGTTTAGCTTAGAGAGGGTAGCTATTCCTAATAGTGAATGAATTATTCAAGTCGGTTCAGTAGATCCGGAGCCTATTCGATGCAAACAAACAATAAAATCTTTCCTCTTTATATATCTATACTGATTAATAAACTCCTTAGCAAAAAAGCGGGCACCTATGCAAAATCTTGGTTTAAAAGACTTTACGTGTATTTCAAAGGATTTTAATGACTGTAGCATGTTGCTAGCATCAAAAAGGTTAGCCAAGTATGCGTGAGAGTGTATTCTAAATTTGAATTTTGTAGAATTGCTAAGAAACTGGTTGAACATCGTATTGGACTAATTCTTGGTAGAAAGTTCGTGGACGTTTTGAAAAGTTTTTGACGTGATTTTTAGAAAACTGATAATGCAGTTTTGATAAATGATTAATGTACCTTTCTGTGATATCAAAACATTTTTGAAAAACTATGTGTAAAAACTCTAAATGGTGTATACTGATGATTGATGGCAATGTTAAGAGTTTCGTATTTTTGTGTAAAGCGTTCTATTGCTTAGATATTGTACCCACGCGGTTTAAAATATCCCTTTTTCATAAATAAACACAATTAAGAAGAGCATCCAAAGTCCTTTAAACCAAGATTTCGCATAGGTGCCCGCTTTTTTTGCAAAAGAGTGTATAATACGATGAAACCTCGTGTAACAGCTAGTATGTATGTATATGTATATAATTAAACATACATATAGTATTGCAATGGAAAAAAGGGAAACTAAAAATTATTTCTTTTTCAGTTACGTTTCCAATATCAAATGAGACTATTATGAATGGTAAGCTTAACTATATATATCTTTACTGGCTTAGCAAACAGTTCGCAAAGAAGTGCGCCTTCACTAACAATTGTTTTGTTCTAAAGGGTCCGTAGCTTGAAGGGACCGACTATCGCAATCCTTGATTGATGACTCGAGAGGAATCATGGTGTCCTCTATTTCCGCCACTCTATTTTCACCACGTCTTTCACTATCGGCCTCATCTCAAAGCTCAAAGTCGCTCAACGGAGCTATGGAGAGGGCTATGCTCGGTGTTTCTCTACGTGATCGAATCAGAAATGAGGAGATCCGATATATCGGCTACTTTAGTTCGTCTACGGATCTACGGATCTACGGTTCAGCTATAGCCCACCGGTTTAGCAAGCTGAAGTGGCAATGGGCCCACCAACAAGATGGACAGACGACCTTCAGAAGGTCGTCGGAAGACGCTGGATGCAGGTCGCTTCCAACCGGTACATGTGGACATCTAAGGGGGAGGACTATGTTCAGCAGTGGACGTCCTATAGCTGAGATGATGATGATGATTTTCACCAGACATGGGTTTTTCAGGACGTAAGATACGTCCGACGTAAGATATCGGATCGAGCGGGAGGTGGCGCCCGGGTGTCACCACTGTGCAATGGCCTGGCGGACACGGTGGAGCGCAATGTGGAGGCGTGTTCTTATTCGAAGGAGTAAGAACGTGTCCTCGTGGCAACATTTAGCGCCCGGTCCTGGTCCGAGCGCCGATGCCTCCTTCTTAGTAGCAATCATGCTAGTGAAGATGGTGGTGGAAAAGTTTGCACCTCATCCAGTTAGACTGGAAGCCGACATCAATAGTGTTGGGAAAAACATAGGGTGATGATTTACGAGACGTCGTTTCTCGGGGTTAATTTCTCTGATATATCTTTCTATCAATTATTTCTGAAGAAAATAGCCAGATCGTTATTTTTTCCAGACATCAACATAACAAAGATACTTCGTTATGGCTTCCACGACACACAGAAATGTAAAAAATTTGAGAGAGCTTACGCTTGCATACATTTGTGCTTATCAAAGGGCTACGACATTGCTCGTTCGAATAAAGATTGCTTTTGTAAATGTTACAAGGATAAAAATAAGCAAAAATATTTCCCAAGACCAATCAACAAATGGAAGATGCCAACAACGAAGACACCATTCTGGGCAAACCCTAATCCTGTTCCTTTAGCACAAGTGGACGACCAGGAGGAACAATTTGACATTTTAAAGCAACCTTCTAATGAAACAGGAGCTAATAATACACAGGAGATAATGGACCAAGAATCATACAACACCACCGCTAATGATACTTTGTCACCTGGGAACATAACTGAGGATAACAGCACAACTGAATCAATTGAGACAGAAGACACAACAGAAACAGACGAACCCACTGCAGAAACAGACGAACCCACTACAGAAGATGTACAAAAATGATGTAGGTTTTATAAGTTAAGCACAAGTGCGTTTTTATTGTCATTAATATGTATGGCAAAGAAAGTAAACAAAACTAAATAATTAACTTTTTTTATTACATTTTTCAGTGCCTATGAAAAGAACTGTTAAAAACTAGTTTTCCCCTTTAATTATATACATATTTTGGAAAAGATATTAGATTTAACAAAAAAGGTAATGACTGAAAAATAAAACTGATGCACCCAAACTAAGGATGAACACTAGCTGCACACAGCTAGCATAGAGTTACAGTTACAGCGGATTTTCTGCTAAGTTTCTCCGCACCACACCGCTCGGACTAGCAAACAATTGAAAATTCTCTAAGAAAAGATGAAAATTAAAACCGAGGGACAGAATTTTGCCGCTTGGAATTTGTAGCTCGAATACACTCGGTTTTACTACGCGTGATTGAAATCCTATTCAAAAGCTTTGTATTACCTAGATATTTTACCTCGCAACAAATACAGGGTTGAGTAGCAGACTTTTTATGCAATACCCAAGAGGCAATGCTTGAACGTCACGTCTATGACGTATCGCTTAGATTTTTTTACTAATACACTGAGAACATACATATTTTTGCTTTTATATCGATATATCAATTTCTTTTATGTGGATTGACAGTTTTTCTGTTAAATATGCGTACTACGTCATTCAGGGGACTTTTGGGACGAGGGTGTAACTACCACTGTGTATGTATTGCAGGCAAAACCGGCATTCAAGTAATGTTTTTTGTTAGATTTCATGTCATTTTCACAACGCAATAATATTGCTGGAAATAATAGTAATGTTTGCCTAGAATACTAGTACTAAATATGAATAAATAACTTATGTACAACTGCATAACATTACCTACAAGAACTGATTATTTTGATTGACATACTCTCCAGAATAAACAAAGATAAAGTTATTAATACTACAAGTCTTCTAATCCGAATCTGTATACTGTGATTGGAGATTGATTTATCCGTAGTAAAACGCTTTTGGGATCTCCTTTATCTATCGGCACACAACTGAGGGCGAAACAAGAGAGGAAGGCAAACAATAAATCCACCAACATAAAAATTGCAACAACTTTGTTCATAATGCCGATGGAGGCATCATCAAAAGTTGGTTCGCTTCGCACCCTCGCGCACATTCGTGCAGAGATTACCAATAAATCCAATACGGGATAATTGGCCGGCTTAATTCTGTTCTATCTTTCTACTTAGTTCAGTCGTCAGAATGTGCCAGCTCAGGCCCCTTGGGAGAGTCCAGAGGAGAGCACAAACCTTGTTCTCTTGCTGAACAAAAATAGCACCTTGTGTTGTTTGATACGAACTAGATTCATTTGTCAAATGTACAACAAAGCAGAATATACGATAAATGAAGAAAATGGCTTCGTTAATAAGGTATTTTTAGTTTTCTGTTTTTACATTAATTTATATGCCCCTTCATTTTTCTGGAGCAGTTTTCTTTTTGAATTTGATTTGACTACAAGTTTGAGAAACATATCTACCTACGTAAATCGCGTAGATGTTGACTTCTTCTGTCATTTGATAGACTTCATTATTTTTGCTCAACAAACGTCGAATTGAGTATGTAAACGTGTCGTGAAACTAAAGAAATTAAGACAATGTTTCTATTTGAATGAGTTTAAACATTTTGTATTTAAACTGTGCTTTATAGCGTACCTATATGGTTTTTAGAGCTCCGTACCTCCAAGAGGCAAAACCTATACAATCACTTTGTCTGTCCGTCTGTCACGAACTCGCAACCCTTTATTTTGCGAAACCGTGTAACCGTGGTTTTTCAGAAAAAAAAAACCAGACATTTTGAATCCCTCGAGGGAATCACAACCCGTTGACATTTGTCAAGTAACATCGTGAAATAATGAAAAATATTAATTAACATTCCATTTGAACTCCCAACATGTAATTAACGCTAACTCGGATTTCTCGGTAGGCGTACCTAGGTAATCCTGCTTTCACATATTTTGGCTAATCATGAGTATAAAGAAAATGTATTCGTGTCATATAGTGAATGTCAACCTATGCAAATAATGGTATGGGCCTCCCAACTTATTGTGGATAGGTAGTACCTACATTGAATCTTCTCCCCCATGATGAGTTAGAATTAAAACGTCAGTCAAAGCGGAAAAATCTCGTTCCAAAAAATTAGCCAGCAAAATTCCAACAAATAATTAATCTGGAATAATCATACAAAACGATGCGAGCGGGATGCTCGGCCATTATTACCATTCATTTCAAATCAGGCGTGCGGAGGGTTGGGGAGGGCGAAGGCCTCGACCGACCTGAATAAGCATACATTTTCCAATCAGACCACGTATCATTTAACTTGCTATTAAATTCGACTTCTTCCCTCTGAATTATTATCATGTCAAAAAGGATCCGAGTAAGTAAATATACGTTTTTATAATTTAGACTAATACGAAACAAAAAAAAACCTTAATGCGAAAAATATCTATAGACCTTTTCGCCCTAAAATTTATTGTGTGGCGAGCATTCAAATTCTCAAAAGCTGGTTCGTTATGTTAGGAGTGAAATACTTTTCATAAGCGCCGTCATAACATTCATGCTTAAGACCTTTTACAGTAATTACTCGGCCTGTAAGAGCTCTTTTAGCGAATTAGAATTTTGTGATGGACTCTTGGTTGTTCCTTATATTTCTGGTTGGTGTTTGACGCATTAACGTGTAACGTGTGTGAGTGCGTCTGACGCAGGCAGGAGTCGGCCACCTGACACGAGTGACACCGAGTCACCCGACCTCCCCTTATTAATTTAATAACTTGAACACTGTCATTATCCGACTAATTGGAGGGGTGATGGGCTCCTTTTAACACATTACCTAAGCGTTTAACGTGACTTTTATGAACTGTATAATTAATATTTCCTGGCTTATAATGCCCGACGCAATCATTTTAACGACTCAGTATTTTTATTAGTTAAGTACCTAACAGTTTATCGCTTTTTAGTTTTCAAGATTGTTGCTGCTATAGGTACCTATACATTCTTCCTTGTGTAATGGTAAAGCCCCAAAGCATAAATCCATTAAAAACCGAACATTTACCTACATTAATAAAATACCGACTAATAAAAAAACCAGTCAAAATTATGATTAAGGATATAAATGTTAACGTGACTATAGTTCGCAGCGCTCATGCAGACATGTAAGCAGATTGTTATCACAAAGTATTAATTAACGCCTAACGGTAAAATTTCGTTGTTTACAAACATATCATTTTGCTGTCCTGTCGCCGCTCTAGGCTAAATTTTACTTAGAAATTTAAGAGATATAATTAAGAATTTTGCAGAGCGCAATAATTTAGGGCTCGTCATTAAAATGAGAGTGATATCAGGTTTCGAGTAATTAACGCCAAGGGCGGATTGCTATTTTTGTTATTAAATACCTATAAATGTTTTGTTTCGGTGATAGTGAGTATCGGTTTTATCTGAGCGAAGTAGATAATGATGAAGTGAACGAGCCGTGTAGGATAGTACACTTGATACATGATAATACATTAAGTGGATGGCGAAGACCTTGACGGGCGGTGTACGTTTCCCTCAGTGTACGACTCGTTGAGGCCCTACAATCGCGAGCGTGATACAAATATACACATAATTTTAATGCCGGGGGTGAAGCATTAAAAGTCAGGGATCAAATGCCTTTAATACTATACTTGAAAACTGTGGAGTTGTTCACATGAAATATTTGTGAAACGTATACTCTAGGTTGAATAATCAATAAGTATTTATGAGTAAGCTATTTGATGTATCAATGCGAGACTAAAATTATTATGTAGGTACACTTAAAAAAAAATGTTTTAATTGAATAGAAAATTCCGTAAGAGAAAGCGTTGTTGAAAGTTACCTTTCGCACTGATAAGTAGTTTTGTCAATCGTTCCGAATTGTTCGGAAAACCGAGATGGAAATCCGCTAGTTTGAAAGCGCTGCTAGGGTACAAACATACAAAATAAGCCTCCTTCATCGACATCATTACTGTAGTGAATTGTTATTTCCAGGTAGCTATTATTACAAGTGGATTATTGAGTATACTGTACAAGTTATATGTGAATATGTTCATAGTTTTCGTGGCCAGTGCGTTTAAAGCCGCGGGGAGCACGCGACGCGACGCCCGCCTCGCGTTACTTGTACTACTTACTTTAATCTGCACTCATATTTACTAATTACATATGTACAGTCGACTGATCGAACCTTTGTCTTCAGGAAACATTAAACAAAATCGCATTCATAACAATAAATAAGAAAAATAATTTTATACCTATTTGTGAACGCAAGTCCGATCCAAACCAAAAAGGGAATTGATTTGGTCCGAGGCCGAACCATGGGCCTTTTGCTAGTTAAGCGAATATGATAACTTAGAAAATACACGAGACGTTACAAATCTTCATATCATTGTAAGTAGTTATCTAGACTGGAATACTACTCGGCAGAAACTCTACTGTGTATGTAACATTTAGTAAAGCTGATGCTCCTAAGGTGTCATGTAGTTGCTGTATGAACTGGTAAACTCTATATCAGCATACGCAGATTGTTACTTACTCGATCCGTTATTATCTATCATCAAATATTCAGCCAACTCCACGCACATATTACGCATCCGTCAATAGGGTTTGAGCCGTCACCCTTTTAATTTAGACTTGGACGAGGGGTCATTAAACAATAAAGTGTTGATTAAAAGCCCCCATGCTCGTTGCGAATAACTGCGCTTCCTGCACCGAAGCCATTATATTATCACCGATGATTGGCACGGGCCGACACTGCCGACACTCGGGCTCGAGCACTCCTTCAACTAACTATGCCGAAGGTCACTTGCTGTTTTGATTGAAACTAAGTGCTGAGTTTAATGCAGAGCCAAATCAAAATAAGTTTCTAATCAAAAGTACTTAGGTGCCTTGATGTCGTGCCTGCGTAAAAATACATATATTTAATAAAAAGAAGAAGTTCATTGTCCAAAAACAGATATAAGAATTACACTGTCTGAAGGTTTATTATGTTATTTTACCACTTACATGGTGAGGAGGTGAGGGTACAACACTTTTATTAACATTGTTCGCATTTGTCTTATGTTAGAATTAGAGCTGACCGAGGGACAGTTACCTATTTCCACACGGTGACATGTTATGCCTTATTATGTGAAATGTATTTCGAACACAGAGATAATCTGGAAAACCTTTTATGGAAATTGTATACCAATCGTTAAAAAGAGAACCGTCCTGTTAACAGATTTTAAATCATTGCCGTCAGTGGCCGCCATTGTGACGTCAAGTTAGTTCAAAAGCGGTCGTTCCAGCCGAACAAAATGATCGTCGTCGGAGCGGATTGCGAGTTCCACACCTCGCGGATCAATAGATCTCATTCAAATAATAATAAGGAGTTATAGATCAGTCGGCGGCGGGAGCGGTGGCGGCGGCGGGTGCGGTGGTCGCGGCGCTCGCGCTGCTCTGCCTACATTTGAGTATGGAAATGGATATTTATTTCACGTCTCGGTTGCCCGCCGCAGCCGTCTGCGGTGATCGCCGAAGATGATTACGCCTCGATTTATATATTTCACTCGATGATCGGTAGCTGCTACTATGTTCACCATACAACTGCCAGAATGGATCGCATTCACGTATACAGGATGCCATCTGTTTATCACAAAACTGTGTTAGTATAATGTATCATTAATCGTTTCATGAGAACCCTAGAAGATACCGAAAAGTGGGCACTTCTCTTTCACTGATGCAAACAGCTCAAAGCTATCGATTACTGAGTTATTCACATAATATAGGTATGGAAATAGAGTCACATTTCGGATTTTGGGATTTTGATATATGTAGGTAGTATGTATAAAATTCACGTGTTTCACCGTTCAAAGTTTAAGATAAAAAAACAAGCATAGTCTTCAAGCCTACCTGGCAATCTCGCACTCAAACCATAAATGTGAAAAAACGTACTACTATTAATAAATAAATTACAAGACCTTGCATGATATATCCAAGAAAGCCCAACCTGTACCACCAAACTTGATATTGCATGCAAAATCTACAAGTCACCATAAAGTCGGACGATTCCTTGCTTATGCTTGAAAGATGAACGATACAAAAGAAATGCGTCCCGTGTCACACTTTCAAACGGAATATGATTAGGATGGAATCTTACAATGAATCTGCTATGCTACTGTGTGCTGTGAAACCAGTCCGATCGAACCTATTAGTAATTTGAACGTCGAAGAATGTACCTACCTAAAACCTTATCTATTCATAAGTAGCAACTATTTTTTTTACACAGAAGTGCACCAAACCTATTTTGAAAATTCTTTTAAAAATATTAGGTATAATAGAAAACTACCTTATTAGTGTCATAAGACAAAGGTAATATTTTATTCGGAGACAGGAACTATGTCCGGATGAGGGTGAAACCGTAAGAAACAGCTAAAGATACCAAATACTCAGCCATTGTTTAATAATTACGGTAATTGCAAAATTGAATGATGGTCAAAGAAAAAGCACGAGCTCCAGGTTGAGTTATTTCAGATAGACACGATTTTGAAATAATTACAGTTTTAACTGAAATTATTACAAACGCAATTGCAGAAAATATCAGTATAAAAATATTTTACTCCCAACAAAACCGTTGTTTTTTGTTAAGTGTAGAAGTTTAGTTATTCAATTAGTAAATTGCATTATGGCTGCATTCAAGCAACGCGAATAGGTATGCTAATAAAACTCACAATCATTTAATATTCAGAATGGCTCGTTCGGTTTATAGGTGCCTTATGTATCGCATAGGTCACATTCTCTTAAGGCTGCATCTACTTGATTTATTTGTTTTGTTCTCCTCTGAAGTGAATTTATTTTTCTCAAAGGCTTCGAGCAGATTTTTAAATTTATAACACGGGCATGTCACGTCGGGGGTTAATTAGGCGAGCGCGGGACCGGGAGCGAGCGATGCGTCTGCGCCTATTATTTTCACCATTGCACACGTATGCCGCTCAGAATAATTATGGACCTCTTCGCCACCTTTACACACATTTTGCATACTTACTTGCCAGATAAAAGTATATTTTATTGAAATGTTTGCAACGCCGCGAATAAAGCCGCTAATGAATTGGCTGATTTCAGTTCAGATATTTTATATTTATTTAAGTGTACATTTTCTTCATTTATCTGTTTCATATTTATGATCCCTTTTTGAAATGTTAACAAATATACGCTTAATAAAATTACAGTCTTAATTTACACGACTGCCGAGAAGGGATTATTTAGTCATATTTTCCGTGTAATTAAAAGCAACAGAAGTTGACAAAATTTTCAAGGTATCAAGCTAAGGCCGGCGGTCTAAAATCCAAAATAGATAAATCAAGAAAATTATTCAATAGCTCAAAGTTACAATATAGGACTGGTTCGGAAAAATGAGTCCCATAAATAAAGTCATATGTGCCATCAGTAAAGATTTTGGTTTAGGTACACTCTAAATGCAAACTGCACCTGCAATAATGAATCGCTTCGCACGAGCCTTTGTTAGCGATCAATGGCAAGTTATAAAGCATACTTTACAAAACTGTTCCACATGAAAGCGATTTAATACAGGCGATAAAGGGTGTACATTATGAAAGGTTAATAAAACTCCGCCAGGAGCTGCCGCATATTTCCAACATTAATTGGAATATAAGGCGATAAGTGGCCAAGAGGTGGTTCTTCATCATTAAGATAATATGCAAATATCTGGAGGAGAAGACGCTATAAATTTTCTTGGTAAGACACTACGGATCAGACTTGATTGATTCGCAGATGATAGCGTGGATAAAATGCGAGTAGGCAATTATTATAGTGGTGCTAGCCACAGTGGTTTCTATTTATATGTCGTTAGGCAAATCTATGTCTGTGTACTCATGAATCTCGTAAAGCAGCGCACGGAGTATAAACTTAGATTCTCGATTTAGATTTTCATTCAAGTTTATCAATTTTCCCAATCGGATAAGACCGCCTCCCGTGCCATGTGCCTGTAAACGATTATATTTGAGTTCTAAGCCAGTGAGTAAGAGACTTAATGAGTCTATCTACGACTAAAATATTGCCGTACAAATAACTAATTGACAGCGAAGCATCTGAGATAATACTTGTTTCTGATCACTGACTGTGTAATCACTTTATTATGTCGACTGGTCTGTATTGATTAGGTCCTATCACTCGAAGTGAAGATTATTCATGCAGCAGCACTGGAAGGTTTCTCGCTACTGATGGCGTGCCTAGTTCTGTTAATGATAAGTCTGAAGCGGTAAATATCAAATTGTATACAATGTAGCTAGTGTGTTAGCTGGCACGTTTCCCGCCACAATGCGGGAGTCAATGTGTGACCCTTGCGCCTGCGCATATTTACATCTCACTTTACGGCTAACTAGCAGTACCACGCCTCGGCCAATCTATTGTACGGAAATGTCGGGCGATGCACGAAACAATCCAACTTTACCGTAATATCTGCATACAAATGTTTGGGAACTCCGTTTCGGTATGTGATCGCAAATGCTAGCTCGCTTTGATTTTACTCTCGGCATAATAACTCTTGTTTTAATTGTATTGGCATTTTATGTACCTTTAGATATGTACCTGCAATGGCATGTCCAATAAGTTTATTAACTAATTAAAGCTTCATAAATATGTTCAATACTCTTACTCTCTTATAATCACTTTATTGTAAGTTGAAAATACTTAGGTAATAAATCCTAAAACATAGTCATAGGATAAAACATTTTCAGTAATCCGATTATATCTTACAAGCGTAAGTGTGACATTGTCGTAAAAAATCACCCATACAATAGGGTGGATAACTTAATTGTAGATGTATGTATTTGAAGTCAATGCTGCTCCTGACAAAAACAGACAGACGGCAAATTTCGTTATTGGAAAGCACGTAATGTAAATTCTATTATTACGGCCTTTTATTTTTCAATTACCAACCCCTGAGCCGCTGCGCCTCCGCCTCGGGCTAACACTGTGAGACTAAGATATTTTATTCTTTTTATTTTGCGCTTTTCTATGTTACGATTAAAATTCTGCATTATGTATTTCAAATCCAGCACCACATTAAGAACCTAATCTTGCAAAGTTTTTGGGAAGTTTAAAAGTTATTGTGTTAGAAAAAGAGATATAATAAGCTTGTATGAATCAAAATACAACTGAAACAATTTAAAATTAAGCATGTTACCCTTATAGTAGTTAAAGTGTTTCGTGTTGGTGCTCTAGCAATCACAGAAGCTTAATTATAAATCATGTAAGTCATAACAAGGCGTGTTTTAAATTTGTTCACGAGCACTCCATTAAGTCAACACTGGGGAGTCGGGTCACGCGATGCAGCGCCAACGTGCAGATATTGCACAATAGTCCTGAACAAATGCTTTATTTTATAGAAAACTTCAAGTAGTAATAACTCGTTTAATTTTGATGTAAATGACGTCACGGTTTGTGATTGTCGGTAGCGAGGTTCAAGAATACGACAGCCCGAACTGTTGGATTGTGCTGTGCATTTATGCACTGCTTAACAGCAACTGACTTAACAACACCCCAGATAAGGGTGAAGCACTTCTTGAAT
Organism: Helicoverpa assulta; assembly: GCA_963856015.1. NCBI lineage: Eukaryota > Metazoa > Arthropoda > Insecta > Lepidoptera > Noctuidae > Helicoverpa > Helicoverpa assulta. Next base: position 8,298,587 of record CAWLCW010000008.1, read on the forward strand.
CGTAACTAGCGTTTCAGGCAGTGTCTCTCGTATCAGCGGTGAAGATTATATAAAAAAAAAACAATGAAAAACTCACTTGAAAATTTAAAATTATTTTCCATAATTGTGTATGTTCATGTTTCGAAACGATTATTCTGTTTTTTGCCTGTCCTTTGGGCTTCAAAAAAATAACGACAAATGATAGCAGGCACGGGTCTATAACCGCGACTACTCGACTCCCTCGGAGCCACTCCACGAACAAATTAAATCATTTCTACTTGGGCTGCGATTGTACGCACGCGATATCCTCCGTTATCATTGTAAGGACATATCGTATTGTCACCGTGTCTGCTCTATGGTACATCCATGTGGGACTTCTTGTTATTGGATGAAAGTAAAATGGTCTCTGTTTGAATCTAGCTTTTCAAAGTAGTCTAAGAAAGTGTTCTTTCTCTAACCTAAGAATTTGGTGTGGAGAATAAATTCATGGTTTCTTAGAAAATCTTTATTTTGAGGATGGCTTAGGTATGATATATATAAGCTGTTGAAATTATGACATTAACTTTTTAAATTCGTAGATTTTATTATTAAATCTATACTTATAATAAATCTGTAGAGAGGTCAATTCTGTACATTAAATATATTTCCAAAATATCTATCAGGGGGTGATTAGTGATCGATACTGATGCCAAAAATGCAATCAGTAAAATTTTTGTCTGTCTGTCTGTCTGTCTGTCCGTCTGTCTGTCTGTCTGTCTGTCTGTCTGTCTGTATGTTCGTTATGGAAACAAAAACTACTCGACGGATTTTAATGAAACTTGGCACAATCATTCTTCATACTCCTGGGCAGGTTATAGGATACTTTTCATCACGCTACGATCAATAGGAGCAGAGCAGTGATGGGAAATGTTGGGAAATCGGGAGAAGTTATATATCGCGTGTGCAGCCTTAGTGGTTAAAGCTAAGTAGTAATAGGTTAGGTACGCATAGATTTAGCTAATTGGATAGGCTGGTGATTATTTTTTCTTCCTCTCTTTGCACAAAGTCCGAATCTAACGCGGACGAAGTCGCTGGCAGAAGCTAGTAATAAAATAAAGATGAAATCGTCATTTTTAGTGCTCCCAGGAGCTGGGTTAGCGTAGGTACTTACGCTGTGGTCCTGGCTCTCTAGGAGGTTTCAAGGATCAATTGACTTTTTTACAAGATGATATTAATATAAATAAGTAATATTTGCTGGATTTATTTTTCATTGTCATCCATTGCTTTTGATATGGTAAGACCACAGTAATCTTTGCTACATCTTAGCTAAGGTTAAATGGCATGCTCGTGTCTATGAGCACCTTTACTAGAATTCAAACCTTGATATGATCCACGCTTATTCCTCTACTAGCTATAAACACGTCTTGACTAATTCGTGGGCCGCAACACAACAACATGTCGTGCTCATTCGCAATAAAGTTATAATAGGTGTTTCAGCACTAAAATAATATTGTTGGAACGTCCGTCGTGCAGTTCAGCGGTTGCCGTTTGAACACCTACGTCGCTGCCGGCAGGAGTGCCGCAGTGCCGTAATGCACGGCATATCGAGAGATCCATCGCGTATCTGTTATAAATCTAAACACAACGAGAACATAAAATTTTATTCGAAACGACCACTTGTTAACGTATGTTATCCGTGTGTCGTGCAATTTCACAACGAGCCGCCGCGCCGGATCACGTACTCTGAAATCCACGTTCAGAACATAAACTATTTACCAACTATTCAATATTCAATACGCGATTGCAAAATACGCCAAATTATTGCATTAGTAGCGAACAGGGATTCCCGATATTGTGGTTCAGCGATCGGTAGCCGGCGCACAGCGATATGCGGCATAAATAATTTAATAATTCGCAATACGGAATTTACCATACGAAGTGTCGTACCGTTCGTCTGATTCGTATTCAATATGAGTATTTGATTCTCATACTAGTGTCGCATTGGGCAATGTTCAAGCGGCGAGTTTTCTCCGAGCGAAACGATAGCTTCCGCGCCGTGTATAAGGTTTATTTTAATAAAGAGATGACTGCTTGGCTGGGATCTTTTCAAATTGCATGTGTTCATATGTAGGTGAATAAAGCACGTCTGTACATTTCAATATCGGGAACATCCGTGTTATACGCGTGACCTTGCAAATCACAGCCTGCTTTCCAAACGACTTCACAGAATCGACGTTCGGCGTCTGTATTGCGCGACTGTCACAATGTTTATAGAATATTTTATTAGTTCGTACCTATTGTCAAGTTATTTAAGCAATGATAAGCCAACCGCTATGAGAATTAATAACGACCATATTTTTATTCCCTAGGCGTATTTTCAATCATTATCTCGAAGCATATTTTATTGTCATGGGAATGTTTTTATTATAAACGAATATGAGCACTTATTTTAGTTCTGAATTCAAATTATGTTCACGTAAATAAAAAAAAACAAATGTATTAGCGTGGGAGAGTCTACGTCCAGCTCGGAACTGACATGGGTTGATGATGAAGATGATGAAACCTCACAACTACTTACTATACTGTTCATGTAAAAGCCTCTTCAGTGACATTTTCTTAATCTATACGCACTACTTACAGTTAGCTATCAAGATTAGGTCACCAGAATCAGATAAAGGTAAGAAAACAACTGCCAACAATAATGTACTGGTGTGCGTTGACCTGCTTAAGAGACAGTTCGAAGTCATATGAGCAAATCCCGTTAGCTGCGTGAAGCTGATGTTGACGTTGACTAGCTCATTTCTATTCAGCAATCATTGGAGCGAAGACAGGTGAACGGTGTGACTCCTCGCAGTCATGTTCCACCAGCCGTTCCCAAGGTCGTAAACTGAATCGTGATGATATGGCGACTAACCGCGTTTCAGATTTATTCTGCCTACTGTCGATAATATCATCCTTTGCATGCTGATAAGACTGATTGCGGTAGTCAAATGTCACGAATTCGGTTGTGACATGTTTGCGACGATGAGAAGGGATCCACTGATCGTCGCAATGACTTGCTGTGACCACAACCATGTAGAAATTGGAATAACTTTCGCATTTTGAGTTTATATTTGTCACGTTCAATTCGCTATGAGCAGCGAGACTTGTGTCAGCTTTCTTTCTAGAAAAACATATTGAGCTACGCGAACGTTTCTCGAGTGTATATGCACTTCGTATTAATTCAACTTCAGCTATAAATTCATCAGGCGAGTCATTAAATTCATAGATAGAAGTCAAATGGCCAGGACAGAAAAGTTATGAACATAAAAAAATATACTGCTCGGATAAATCTCGCTCACGTTAAAAGCTCTAATATAACTTCATATCTTAATTACTGCAATAAAAGTATAGGTACCTCTCTTAAAACCTCATAACTTTGTCTGCAGTGAAAAATAGGATGACAAAAAATCTTCATAAAAGATAAGAGTGGACGGTGAACAAATTGACCGATGCTTATTATACTCCCGACGATAGCGGCCCGTCCTGCCCACGGTCCATGGGCCCACTCCTTTGATAGTGCAAGCCCAAAATAAATTATACACTTAAATAGATTCTTAGACCTTTGTCCTTAGCCACTTAACTTGGACCAAAATTATAACCTTCAACAAAAAAGTTAGAGATTAAGAGAGCCGCAGAAAAAATGTTAAATGGTTTAACGAATTCATTTCGTCTTTCATCTGATTTCTCAGTGCATCTGAGTAAGTATCGAGTCGTGCTAACCCTTCTAACCCTAAGGAAAAGAATGAATAAAATAATCAGAGTCGCCTGAGCTCTGAGCAATTATGTGGAAATTTCCTGACAAATACACGTTATTGGTGAGGAGTGGGACACGGTAGCGGCGGCGTGCACGGCAGCGGCGCGGCGCGGTACGGCGCGCTGTCGCCTAATGAGACCGCATGCTTCTTTTATTTATGTGACAAATGTAAATTGTTGGGTGAATCTTTCACGAATATTTAGTGCGAGAACGGTGGGATACACGCCGTGTGAATATTCAATTACGCACTTTTCTAATCGCGGGTACATTGTTGCGAATACACTATAAACATGTCATGTGATGTGAATTAGTATACATTTAGGAAATACCTAAATGTGTAATTCGCGACAGTATGGTTCCGTGATCATGCGATATATTTATAATATAATTTGTGTGGATTATCAGGAACAGTGGACTGCGGTTACATGGTTGTGTAATAAATTTATCTTTTACGGTCTTCCAACATGTAGATACCTAGACGTGCATAGACTTTACAAGTTTAGAGCGTGTACACTAAAATTTATGTTTGAAAGATTTGTTCGCCACAAATAAGGTTGTCAGCGTGTGTTATCTAAGGGATCGTTAATTAATTAGAGAAATTGAACGACCGCCGCGTCGCACGGGGACCTATAACTCGCAACCCGCCTCGTATCATAGCTTCGCTCGCCTTTATTTATTTTTACCACTCACGTAAGCAAAATTGAATTCGAATAGGTCGTGGACATGTTCATGCAAAGTGCAACACTTATTATGTACGTTTTGACATTTAAATGTAGTATAATGATGACAACCTACACTCCTGAGTTGTTGTTCATTTATTCAGAGCGGGTGAACGTCTCTACATGCTTACGAATAACTTATAAATATTTATGGATACGTATTATTTTAAGAAGCCTATGACATGATTATCACCTTTTTGAAAATAAGACGATTATAAAATATTGTTTAAGAGGTTTAAAATAAATGGTTAGATGGTGTTGAATGCCGGCCCCCTCGCCGGTGTCCGTACATTGACGAGGTGTGACAGTGAATACATGTCCTTATCACTACAATTAGCTTCAATGAAAATGCTAATTGTGTTGTTTTGAACGACGAAACATACCGTGTCGTCACTTGTCTTCCAGCTGACATATTTCCCCTCTGCGGCACTATAGAGTTACGACCTAAATCATTGTTTACACATTCTGATTATTTGTAGATAGGTAATCTAATTTAATAAGTGACCGAGAAGGTTTTCTATCTTTAACGAGGGAGTTTCTGACACCCTATTTAAAAAAAAAATCCTTACTTATGTATCTTTGACCATCGAATATGATCTTATCTAACTGATATTCAACAGAAATCATTAGACTTTAAAAAAATATATATTTTTTTGTGTGATAGAGAGCAAACGGACAGAAGGATTGCCTGTTGATTAAAATAATGTGGTAGGTACTGTACTGTATGTACTGACCCGATATATGTATAAGTAATGTATGAACTTTTTTATCTTGAAGAAAACTTCTCTTCAGTACTTAAGGAAAAGTCTCCGAAATGACCGTGTGTATGGGGACAAGTTCAAGTTTTTTTTCTTAAGCGTTACTGATCCAGGTCACTATAACTGGCCATCATTACATGCCTAAGTGAAATAAATTGAAGCAATTATATGCAGGAATAAATCAATTTACTATTATAATTGGTCAAAAGATTAGGATCACTGCCTTCAGATTTCCAAGCTAATCATCAACTGATGATTTAAAAAACTACCAAAACAGTTACATACTTGTATTAACAATCATCAAATTGTAGTTCTAAACACGTACCATAAACAAGGATGAATGGTCACTATGACTAAAACATAAACAGTGATGTATGTACGTTTAGAACTTTCGCAGAGAAACAACAAAATGGCTCAATAAAATGGCGGAGCATAGACAAAACGCTACAATAACATCAGAACGGGAACGAATCGCCAGTTTACGACATGAGCGCAACGACCGACTGCTCTACAAATGAATAAGCCATCTGTTCTAATAGCTGCAATTAAACATGGTCGTCCGAGCCGCCTAGGCCCTTACTACACATTTGGACATAAGAATCGATAAAAACTAGAAGACGAAATGTAAGTACGTAATGTATGCAACGCCTTGCAACATTTCAACGCACCAGTAATGTGCAAGCTTATCGTTAAAACGACATGATTGTCCTTATTCAGGCCGATTTCTTCGCTGACGCTGCATGCAAAAAATTCTGCATTATCTGACATTGTTATCAAAAGTCGTTGACATCGTTGTATCTAAGATATTGTAGGTACTATAGAGGTTTTTTATAAGCCGTCAAGTTGCTCTATATAGGAGAACTCTTATGGGACGGATGCCTGTTTTTTGAGTCCGTTGGCCGCAGACACGCTCAAGTAAACCATTCATATATGGCGAACTGTCATAATTAAACTTAATAATGAGGCTCCATCGATATGTTTTTGTCGATACCGAGAATCATCATAACTTAACGTCAGTTTGATGAGATGAACGCCATCAAGACTGAAATTTAATGATTATACATTAAGTAACGATTTCCATACAATGGTCTTATAGCGAATGACAGGGAAATAGTTGACAGGCACATTATAAATGATTTGCACTTTCTCTTAAATATTGAGGGAAACTTGTCCTTAATGAACATTTCTTCATCAAAGTTAAGCTAGCTATGAATCGTGTAGGTAAATTACAAATGAAGTGAACGTGAGAACGGAAAGCGCGTAACACAACTCTCTGTATCCCGAGATGAGCATGCGTCTGCGGCAGGTTGTCGTATATTTTTGTGGGCGAACATTCAAAATCACAATGGCGGTTGTGCGGAGTGGCGGTAAGTAAACCCGGTGTCGGTTCGCGTGTGCGGCAGGCCGCGGCAAGCACTGAGCCTCTGCTTGCTGACCCGTAATTGCCAAGTATTTTATTGCACTATCTCAGAAGTTTTATGTCATTCAATCCACGACTCTTAATTGAATAAGCGACATGAAATTTACAACCGTCATACGTTTAACTCGTCCTAGTTAAGAATCTTTGACGTTTTGCGCGCTCTCCTCTGTGTGGCATTCACTTCGGAGTTCCGCTTAATGCGTACAAAAATCAATGGATTTAAACGTTTTACTTAAAACGGCGGTTTTGTTAAAGTAACTTTAAATTAGATTTAACTGACCTTACTGTAATTACCAGCAGCAGTGAAAAATTCCTGATTCCAATTACTTTTTTTTTTTTAAATCAAGGCGAAACAAATCTTCACGTATTGGCCGTGATCGGAACGAAATAATTTATGGGTAAGAAAGCAAAGCAGCCTTGGTTACCTTATGCAAAAATGATAATATACCATTCTATTTACTTAAGATTCATATAAAAACTAGCACACGACTAAGTGATCTATTGCCCACTGCGTAGCCTTAAAGCCTCTCAGCTTGATCACCCGTCATTACTAGATTTGGACTCAATTAATTTTTCACGGAAATTTTTCTGTGTACCCATGAATATCTTGATGCTATAATAGTAACTTACAAAGCCAAACTTGTTAGAATACCCGTAGTGCTGCATACTTGCCGTAAACATATACTTAAGTTGTAGCTATAATTCAATATTCCGTACTAATCGAGGGACCTGTTGTATGAACCCATATTTGGAACATTTAAGGTCCGAACTAGTCAGTCGCGTTTAATACTCAAATAGAACATGTAACCAGTAAATTCTTCATTTACTGACATTTGTACAGAACCTTAAATCATAAGATAATTTAATCTGTCGTCGGTCCGTTCGTGCAAGAACCACAGAAGAGATTTATACACAGTCGATGAGAGTGATACCTTTTATTTGTAGATTATGAAGTTTATTTCTATGAAGAGTATACCTACGTAAAATTAATAACCTACTTTTAATTAAGCCTAACCCTATAATTAAGGAAACCGTTTCACTACTACGTAGGAGTTATGCCCAATTCGTCATTTTAGTGATTTGGCATCCATAAAAAACGCGTCCCGATTTGTCATTTCATAAAATATTTTATTTTGCTTAGTCCCAATTGGTCATCCGTACTTTATTTTGTAAAAAGTACTGTCAACAAGAAAAGCTTTACAATATTGTAATATGTTTTTTTTATTATTTATGTTGGTTATGTTTTTTTCCGAATATGGCAAGACGCTATTAATAAAATCGTGATTTCAACGGCGTCACATAACGCACGACCAAAACCAAGATACCAGGATCGCATAAATCAGATGAGTAATACACCAACCATCGAGTGTCCATGGAACTGCCCACCATGTACTAGGACCGCATAACTTACAGGAGTATAGCAGTCAAGAGTGTCAGGATTTTAAATTTTATATACTAACTAGCAAACCCGGCGAACTCCGTTTCGCCATCAGATGGCTTATGGCTTCAATGCACTTATGATTCCCTAGTACTTTTTTGCAACATTAATTAATTCATGCTATGTATCAGAGATGGCGCTGTATGTGAAAAACGATTTACCCACTTTTCTGTTGAATTATTCCTGATTATTCCTGAATTTTCTTTACTATAAACCTCACGGAGCCCGAGACCTTTCCAACGAATGCAAAACCGTGGAAATCGGTTCGTGCGTTCTGGAGTTATAGCGTCAGGGAGGAAAACCGGACTTATTTTTATATAGTAGATTGTAGATAAAATACCAATTTACACCATGTCGATGAATTGTATTTTATGTATATCAACCAATTTTTTGAAAATCCCGGTATACTTAACTTATTTTATATATAAAATCAGGTAATAAAACAGAAGCCTTTTGTTTTCTAGAAAGAGACAAAATATAGAAGAAGGGGCAAAGTATGGTCCGGTTTCTATTGTTTTGTGTAAGGAACTATTTACTATTATCGGTATTAGCAAAAACATGTGGTGCAGATGCATTATTAGTTGGTTGTTAAGCGCCCTTGAAGTGCATGCGAGTTTTTAAAAATGAATACCGGAAAAACAGTAATAGCACAATTTGGGACCAAAACTTAAGCACACATATACATAAAGAAAATAAATATATTTTCTTAATTGTGTATGGATAGTAAGAACAAGAAGTTTAAGAAGATAATTGAACTGAAACGTTATGTTTATACGAACAAGGTCCAATTAAAAAAGCACTGCAGTATGTGCAACACAACTGCTGACTAGATTAAAATTATTTTTGTTAATTAAATATATTTATTTTCTTGTTTGTGAATATTTTTATGTATACAATCTCTTTGCTAGTTATGGGCTCCTGGTACTTTTGTTACCGGTACAAAAAGTATCGAGTCACATTTTCGGGTTTATAAAATGCCCATGTTGTCTTCACCTGTGTTTTATTGTACATTTTATTATATTTATATGAGAGCTATTTAAACCTTTACCTACATCGAAGTGTTTCATTTAAAATTTCTTCTAACACTTTTATTTCTGACGGTACTCTGCTGCGTGAAATTTTATGCGGGTGACGAAACGGAACTCAAAATTTAAATATTAAATTATTTATTTTGCTCGAATGACGAATTGGGAATTGATGTATGAAAAAAATAGTTGGTGACCAATCGGTACTAATGACAAATTGGGAATAACTCCTACGTAGCATAACTAAAATTGGTTAAAAACCGCTTCAAAAATCTAAACTCTAATAACCTCGATACCATGAAGTGCGTACCTACTCACATACGCAATTTACGCATACATTGACATTTGACTTTATATGTTGCCATGATTTATTTGAAGGGTGTCAGCGACCATCATGTTGAAAAATGTCAGCTTCTTATTTATGTGTTCTAATAAGGCCATAAATATTGATTTTAATTGCGCGTCACGAGTCGCCGATGACAGCACGTAATGGACGTCGCGTCGCTTGACGTGACCATGTCCCGTGTGAATAAGGGTAATCATATTATGTTATTTTAGTAATAGTTACCTAGAAATACATACGTAAAATGATTAATTAAATCACTAGAAAAACACGCCTTTTAATGAATATTACAAGACTTCTTCTAAGAAGTCCAAACAGCTACGACACGATGTCCGTCACGAAGTTCCAGTTCATATCTTCCGGCTCCATCATCAGATTAGTTCAACTGTACCATATTAGCTATTCTAATGTCATCAGAACTACACACAGATCTTAATTTTCATAACGCTACGAATCAATGGAAGATTATTTAATCCACATTCCATTACATAACTAGTTAGTTACAGATCGACCTAATAAAAACGTGTTAAAAGGGAATTATAAAATGAAAACCATGATTGCTTGAAAAACACACAAACATACCTATTCGCGAAGATAGGTACCATTAACAAATTAAAATACCTACTTAGGTAATAATATTCACATACACAATAAACTGATTCTCTAAAATCCAATTTCGCGCTAAAAGTAAATACTAATACGTCCCAATGTAAAGTATAAGTTGATTCACGAAGGTTCGTACAGGTAAGTATGACATTGTCCCGCCAGGTATCTAATAAAGGGCCACAATGTAAAGGAGCAGCTTGGCCCGGTTCACCCAATTAAAGATGAATCTCCCCGCGGATCATGTGACAACAAGTCCTGATGAAATATAACCAACTTGTCTTCGGCCGACCGATGTGTCTTGATACTTGAAATATTTGTTTAGTTTGACAAAAGAAAAGTATGTATTAAAATAAATAATTTCAGGTTCCAGCCTAATTAAATGTAGCTGATATTTTTCACATAAGAACATAAAAATCAAAGAAAAGCAAAAAAAAAATAATTGAATTTATGAGATTTTAGAAAGTTCTGCGGGGAGAAAACATTAGATGACATAAATATTTGAATAAATGTTTATTAAAAAATAATGAAGTCCCTATGTTTATCTAAGTCATTTAAAAAATGGGGAATGTTACAGATGTCCTATATATACCTCTATATATATATTTTCCATTTGCTTATCATTTAAAAGCGTAGCGTAAAAAATACCAAGTTCTTTAAAGTATCAAGAATTTTCTTTCCACAAATAAGGATTTGCTAACTTCCAAAATGGGACTGACATACCAACGTAGGCAACATGTATGTTATATATTTCAGTATGAACTATCGTATTTTTATTATAATGAGCATTAAGAGTCGCTCCCGCGTCCCAAAAAGGCTGAATATTTGATGGGTCGGCTCATATTTTACTCTCATCCCGTGAGCCGAAAGCAGACATATAAATCAAAGACATGTTTGCAAAGAAGGCGACCGCTCCGCACGTCTCTGTAATTGCCGCAAAAACACACGTTGTGTGATTTTCGAAGACGTTGGCAAATTTCCGAATAATTTTAAAGCCGAAATGCATAGTGCGACAATGTCATACGTAGCAGAACCGCATGAAGCGTAATGGGTGGCTAATGTGATCCATTGACCATGACGGCTCGCCCTACATTTGCTATTCCGAAATTCGAAAGCCCTACGCATGGGCATATACGTATACCTAATTAGTTTAAAGATGTCTTCGTTTGAGACCGTTTGTAGCAGGATAAAGATGCGGTGAAAGCAACAGGTAGGTTATAGTTTGTTGGTCGAGAGCTGATTAGCAAGGCCCTGCGATCTCTCAATGGCACGGAGCTCGCTCTCCGGTGCGTCATAAATTTCCATTGATTGGATTAATCTGATTTGGATGTCAATTTTGTAAGGCAAGTACCTGGCTCTTTATAAGAGAATACAATCATGAGGCCTCTGAGAGTTCGTGTATACAGATCTCGATACATAACAAATATATTGTATCAACCACGCTAATATACGTCTCGTCGTGTCGTATGCATGTAAATGCTAACGTTAAAATACACAGAAATGCAATGTCATTTAGGAAGATATAAAACAAGTTTTCATTCACGGACACAATGTTGTTAACAAGTATCGTAAATATGATCTACTCAGTTAAATTGATGCAGGTGAGTGTAACTTATAAAAACTGGGTTTTAAAACAGGAAGGTGGTGGTGATCGAGTGCTCGCATCCCGTATGCGCACCCGGACACTGCATACTGTGAGCTACCTGTTTGATTGCTTTAGCTTTTCCAGATATTATGACAAGTACAAACCACTTTTTACTTCACATATTCATTTGCTAGGTAGAACCGAGCCATAATGTATTATAGCCGCTCACCATGTTCAATGTTGAAAGGCATTCGCTCATAATCTGTGCATACCGAGCGCTGTGAGGACAGCGGCGCATACTTTGACAGCATTATGATTGAATTATGCAATGTCGGTATCTAGCAGAGCTTTTGATATGGTTTATTGTTAAATTTATATGCATCAGCTGCGTGGCCTCAGTTTCAAACGAGCATATTTCCCACGTCAATTTTGATTGCGATATCATAGTGAGGAATGACATTTGAGTACGTACTAATTTAACCCCACAAGAGCGGCTGCGAGCCGGTGCGCTATCTGCACATAGATACAAAGTCGTGTTTGCAATACAGCAAATTTCTCCTTATATTTCTATGCAGGAAAGTCTATTTTTCAAGCAGTCGCGCAAAGGAGGTAATCACGCAATGCTGGCCTCTTAGCGCTGAGTAAACAAATCTTCGACATTGTATCTGTTCGCCTTAACTCTCTTTATTCAAAGGAACATTGTCAAGAGAAATGTACGATTATTGTAGTGTTTTCTTATGGATTACGTTACGAAAATATATAACTCGCTAAGGAGGGTTTCGCTATCTTTGATTTCATGTTGTTTATCAATGCGAACAGACCAATAGACATATTCACTCTTGCAGGCCTAATCTATGTCTGCGCTCTACACAAGATCCACGATTACCGCCAAGTTAATAATAAAACCAATGTTTAGACAAAGTGGACTATTGTTAGGTTTGTAATTCATGAACCTGTACATTGTCTTTAAATATCGATGCGTATTCATACTAAAGAAATATTCTGAAGGCTAAATATGAGAATGGAGCAATGGCTCCCAAGACTCCATAGTTCTCACAATCAGCGGCTAACATCTCATGGCTGCGGATGGCCATAAATTTCAACAATCATATAGTTGGTCATCTTTCTTTGTTATCATATTAAAGGGACGGCATTCCATCGACGTATTTATGCAAAAAGCTGGACCGTGGTCGCGGCGGCTGTCCTTTGACAACCGCATCATTATAGTTGACATAAACTAAGATTTATGCGATTGATTTGATAATAAATATGAATTTTCTTCACGAAATTATGTTCATTACGTCGTTGTTTCATCTTTAGCGAAGCTGAATATGAAAAATGCAAATGTCTCATAGCGAATAGCTGCAGCTGTATTTGATGTCAAACGTAACACAAGTGAAGCAGGGAGTCTTCCGTCCCTCGAACAAGAGTAAACGAATGCGTAATTCGGTGAACAGTGGTTAAAATTAGCTGGCGATGCGGGCGTCTTTATAGTCCTTAAATTGGCAAAAAATCGAGACAAGCTTCGACTGACACCGATCGCGGAGGCATCAGCGAAACAGGTGTTATCATAAACATACATTTTGCGATAAAAACAAAATAATTTTCATGAGTGGCCGGTAGGCGCGAACTGCCGTTCGTGTCGCCGACACAATGGCGATTTCATAGTTTTTTTTGGTTCGTCGTCGGCGTAAAAGCCGACGATATTAAATTTAGTAAGCGGAGAGGTGTCCGAAATCTCACGCAGACGTGCGATCCGCCACACATATTTCCATCTGCACAAAAAGCGGAACTATAGCCATAAATATGTCCAAATAAACATTAGTCGACGACCGACTGAATAAGGTATCGCAGGGTTCCGCTGGCTTTGCAATTAAATATAACACCTAACCTGCTGTTTTGTAATTGTATTTTTATCTTTACAACGCGGTCAATGTTATTGTTCTGGGTTACTATAAAACTTACAGCTATAAAATATGCAATCAATTTATAATTGAAGTTTGATTGTTAGACACAGGTCTACAGTCATATTCCTCATTATTGTGACAGTCATCGTCAAATACGTATCATCGTCAAATATACCTACATATGTATTTTTTATTGCGTTTGTACATCTCAAAGAATCGTACATAAGACACACCTTAAACGCAAAGATAAGAAGGTGAAAAATCAAAACGGTAATGATGAGGGATCTGTGGGAGCTTGGCATTGTCCGCGCTAACAACGCGCGCAGCGTGTGCGCAGTGTCGATGCGCGGTGCGCGGGCGCATCGCCTGTGCTGACAGCCGCGCCGCGCACCCGATAATATGTGTACATATGTAACATTAAACTGCACAAATAAACGAGACTTTCACACTACATGGGTTCAAGAACAAGTTTTTCCATAACACAAAAGACGACACTGAATAGTTATAGCTGCTTCGCGGCCTCGCCGCATAATCCAATAAAACAATCCGCGGAATGTACCGTCAGAACAATATGTGTCATTGCCTATTACAATGTTCCACGAGCTCTCGGCACCACATCAAAATAACGGTACTTACAAGTTGTTTTGATCTGGGTTTGTTTAATTTTTTTATGAATTCCACTTAAAGATGGTATTCATACAAATGCAATAACCACAATGGGCAAACTAAAACTTCACAATTAACTACCACTCGGTTGACTATCCAAACTGTATTAATTTAGATAGGTATTTGGATTCCTAATTTAAAAAAAAAAAACATCAACAATTTCAAGAAATTGTGTGATTTTTAGAAAGCTTTTTCTTGAATACTTTTTTACTATCTGTACAAATGAAATTGGCGACTGAATCTCAAAATATATGAATTTGATTCAATGGAAAGGCAAGCGGCTTCTTTCTGTTATTCCAAGGGCTACCACCGGGGCATTCGGCGGACGCATTTTTTATTATTTTTAATATTATGGCCGCATAATCGCGACTTCACCAAAATATTCTTTCATATTTTTGCGTCCACAAATAACAAATGATTAATATTAATGCTATGATAACTACGTCGTGACTATGCTTACAATTACTAAGCGATAGTATAACATAGGAACGTTAACTTATTCAAATGTATATTGGCACAGGCTGTGTTTATTTAATTATTTTCGAAATACTTTCCTCTTATTTGAATAATTAGCCAGACAGGTAGTTAATAAAATACAGTTTATTCAATTTGTTGAGGTTTTCAGGGCATAACATTTCATACAAGCAAATAGGTTTAGAGTTGTAAAAAAAACTTTTGTATCTAATACTTTTCTCGCGATAAATAAACATGTGCACAGATTAATCATTATTGTATTCATCAGCATCTAAAAGCAAGATTATCCTCCATAATTTGGAAGTAGCAGTGAACCATATTAAGTTTGTACCCAGAAGTGCATAGTATAAGTAAAGTATTTAAGCGAGTGGCGCGGATAGCCCTGGGCATCCATTATGCAAGTCGGCAACACATGTAGTAGTCGGCCCGCACCTCCGCGACACCTTTGCAAGACGTTACCATAATTGTCTATACGTACCTACTTATTGTTCAAAAAAGCGATAGTAATAAACTCTAATAAATACAATTTACCATTGTATTGCTACCATTTCTGAAATTGTATTTTTCATTGTCATGTCAATTCTTGTTATTAATTAATAGGTTGATACTGTTTTTATGTATTTGCCTTTACTAAGTGTTTATTATTCTGGTATTAATAGATGCTCTTAAATATACTTAGTTATATATCGTAGGTGCTTATAGGTACTATTTTAAAATATTATCCAAATAAATAAAGTACATAGGTACTTACGTAGGTGCAGGTATTTCGAGAACTGATATTGGAAGCTATCAAGATGATTCGGAACTACCCACATAAATAGGGTTTCCTCCATAGCTTTTCTTAATTTTCCAGAATTATTATTTTAGTTTTTAACAAAGTTTATGCCACATGCTTTGCTTTAGCTTTAAACTTTATGTTCCATGGCCCGTAAGACACGTCAATGAATTAGAAATACTCTGTTCTGTGTGTCTAAGTTGGCCGCCGTGATTTGTCTCCATTATTTTCCCTTTTATTTTCATTCACACGCTCCGCCGAAGTTTGCCCTTTCCTTTTGTCAAACATAAGTTTCTATTGTAAGAACTGTCATTGTTATGCTACCACCTCGACGTAGCACATAACGCGTTTGTAGGCTTTTCTTTTAGTTCGCGACCAAAATGTCAGATTGATTTTCAGATCACGAAACGGTGTTGGAATTTCGTACGAGCTGATGTTTAACAGTTAATATTTGCATGAGTTTGATTTCTTTCTTTCTTTTACCTCATTATTTCAAGTAATGTGTTTCAGCAGGCATACAAACATGTTCTCCAATTGATACGCGAAGATATGTATTGAGGGTGGTAGGTGCAAAAAAACGGATACAAGATTTTGGAATCACTCAAATTGAGAAGGTGTCCATCCATTACATATTATATTGCTAAAAAGTCCTGCAAGTGAAATGCTTACAAGATGTTGTCCCAAAAAAGGACAATTAACGAGATCAATTAACGATTTCTGTGTCGAAGTATTTTCACGGCAGTTCCTTGAATAAAGACGAGCCTCCTCAGAAACAACTCTCGAGCCGCGAGGAGATTCCGGCCGACTGGTGGATTCGAGTGAGATGACTGGTTAATTGCCTTGTACGCAGTGCACGTACCGCCGCTGACATGTCACAAGACGTCTGCCACCGGCAGCGGCGATCCCTCAACGAATTCCAATCGGGAAGAGCGAAAAAGACACGAGCCGAGCATGCGCGGATAAAAAGTAGCGGAGCGGGCGCAGCGCCGCGGGAGGCACCGAGCCGCCGCGAGTGCCCCGCTCTCGCCGCGCCCCGCTCTGCTCCTAATGCGCAACTGAATCACGCGATTAAAACGTTCACTACTATGCGATACATCCCATCTTGCCAGGAGTCATTCATGTTTAGTACAAGTCCTTTTTATATGACATCGATCGGCGGAAACGCTTAGCCGTCCGTTCACAGCCCCTTTGTCTAGCTATTTCGTTGCACAAACACTGTTAGTTACATTAACGCCAATTTGCAAACAAAAGCTCGTGTAGTCTTGTACGAACATACGTCATCTTCAAAGTAGGCCGGTATGCGTTTGATGCGAAATGTCCTAGTTCCCAGTATTGTTTCGGTCGATTTAAAGAATCGGCGGCGAAAGGCCGGCCGGCAGGCGCGCGTCGCGACTCACAAAAACAAAGCTGTCTGGTGCGGGGACGCAGCGCAGCTACCGACAAACATTCACAAAGTTCGCGATTGAGCTCCGCGGAGTCATGCCGCCACCTCGCTGCCTAAACCTAATGACGCAAGCATTAAGTAGGTACCTGCCTGCATCATTGCGTCCCTTGAACAATGCGCTTGAGATAGTGAGCTTGGAGTTCATACAAATTGTATTGTAGTTTTGGAAGTTACTCAAGCTCACAGTACTGGCAACTACTTAGGTAGGTATCTGCGTACGTATAAGTTTTGAGGAATAAAGTAATCGTGTGATCGCGGGAGTCGCACGCGCACCGCCCAGCATAGCAATGGGCATCGTCTGCCGACGCTAGCGTCATACGAATGATGCGATATAACGGATCGACCCGATTATTTCTGTCCATTTCACGACTGTTTAATAGCAATGTTAAACTCGGCGAAAGCAAACATACACGCCCTGTTTATCGAATATTTTACGATCTTCACCGGATTCATTTTAAAATCCTAAGCTTTGTGGAAGCGGCTGAAAGATTGCTTGATTCGAACGCATGTTACTAGTTTTACTATTTCAGATATTTATATTACAGTTAGTCATTTACCATTCTGATTTACCTGCATGTATGTTTATTCAGACACACGTGTTTATAATACACGGATACTTTATTTCAAATAAGATTTACTGTTCAAGAAATAATTTGGCGTTGAAACATCTGGACGAGTTTATCTAATTCTTTCGTTGCCCGCCCAATAACATATTTGTGAAATTGTTAATACCGGCTTCAGAGAATTCTTATAACGCACTGAATTTTCCTATACTACATCGTGTGGCTATATGTAGTGTGATGACTGCTAACATCAGTTGTGTTTTCATTCAAAACGCCGCGATAGTCAAGAGATAGTCCCCTTGTTTGTAAACTTTGATAGATGAACGTGAATAAATAACAATGTAATTATAATTGGGCTACTAATGTGGTTTTTGTGTTAGTGACACCGTCTCGCTTCCGTTCAGGTGACGAGGCCGATAACATCTACTTGTACATAACCGTGGCTACACACTTTGTTACTCTAGTAATGTTATATGTTAATAAATTATCTTGTACTAACGAAACTTTAAATTCAGTCTTCAAATTGTCTAAATAGCAGTAGAGCTGAACTGTTGTCAACTTTTATATTGTGAAAGATAAAAGATATAGGTAAAGTATGTTCAGACTTATTTCTTTTTGAATTACACAATGTGTAAAAGTAACTATTGACAAAGCTAATTTATCTATTAACTACTTCCTTCTCTTTTGTTATTTAATTTTAATTGTCTTTCAAATCTAATTCAACTTATTGTATCTGATAAGAATCTAGGTTATTTCGAAGTTGTGTAATCTTGTAAAAAGTGCTGAAAAACTCAATTAAGTTATGCTAAGTATTTTATTTTGTAACGAAAATTAAATGATGAGAACACAAAGAATTGTTGCAGTATGATGCCTTTTTTTAATAAACCCTGGAGGACAGGACAGTTTAGTTTAAACATCTTTTTACGCCTAATGAGTACTTTCAGTTAGAGTACCTTGCCAAATTTAGTTACAGCACAGCATCTATTATAAATATTCTAACTCATCCAAGTGTTTGATGATTACGATATAAACTTATAAAATATTCTTAGAACAAAAAACAATTAAGGCTTACAGAATTATATTCCATCAAACTGTAATTAAATCCATTTCAGTTAATTCTGTTTTACTGTCACCTACGCCTTTAGTTAATCTATTACCACTTAAAACATGGTCACCTAACAGGACTATTGGATGTTTAATTGCATGTTTTCCACAATATTCCTGGACTTCACTAACACGTTTACATCAATACATCCAATTAGAATTTAAATGATTACTTAGAGCTTCAAGTACAAGCTTACATGGGAAAGGATAAAACGTCATTCATGCAGTATGCGCACCTCTATGCATATTCAAATACTTATTCCAATTGTACTAATCAGTACGGTTCCAGAAATTTGGAGTGGGTGCTATTGCGTTACAGAAATGCTAGGAAACCTGCCCATAAAGATGAATATCACGCGAACACATATAATTACGTGTGACACCGCCATAAATTCATTGTATTCATAATAATACATAACTATCATCGCGATAGATTATGAGACCGTCCTGATTAAATTTTATGAATAATTTACTTTTGCTCCGGAAATCCTAACAATTGTCTGTCGTCCGTTTCACAAAGGCCGCTTTTGTTATTTTTTCCTGATATTATTAAAAAATATGCAAATCGATCGTGCCGCGACAGGATGTTCATTTTAGTAATAATGTCGATGTATTTGCATGTAAATTACGCCGGTATCCGCGGATGTTACAATTACAAATTGTAGCTGAATGTGCATCGTCATAGTTGTAAACAAACTGCATCACATTAAATTATAATACACATTGCTCTTTTCCGTCGAATTAGAACAGCCGCTACAGAATTAAAGAGGCTTATTTGATCATAAAACCAACAAAATAAAATAAAATTTTGTGTAAATTAAATCTAATTGGTTCCAACTTGACAAGGTTAAACAATACATTTAATAACTATAAAATAAAATTATATGGCGTTCGTATAAACCTATTTTGTGATTATATTAATTTACATAATTACAACGTTTCGTTTAGTCGGCATTCAAGCTTGTAAACTGAGTGGCTCAAAGTTCCGCTACCGGCCGACAGATGGCGCTACCAGTGTGTTAAATAACCACGCGAAGTTATTTCAGCTTACAGTAGTTTCAGTATTAGTGAAGCGAGGTTTCATTCCGAAAGTACTTTTATACAAATTCGGAGAAACTGTATTTGCAAAATATGCTTTCTATAACTGATGAGTTAAATAATTTGCGATTTCAAAATCAAGTGAAGAGGAAAACTGTTATAAGAATCGTGTTCGTAGTTCGGTGGAAAACTGTGTGTTCGCCTAGGTGTTGTCTGTGATGAGTGCGGTGCAAGTAGTGCAGTGTTGCAGAGTGCATCGTTCAAGGCGGGAGGTCAGCGCGGCAGGCTGCACCGCACGCCCCCGGCCCGCCCCACGCCCCCGCCCCGCGCCGCCCGCGCCCCGCGCGCTCCAAGACCTCACTTGTTTTGATGTAAGGTGTCCAGTGGCCACTATGCAAAACTCATGGCTTGCGAGAGAGGTGGCGAGTTCGCTGTCCTTGTCGCCATAGTAAGGTAAGATAAAGTTTTGAATTCGCACGCTTCAACTGATCTTTTTATCGAGCTTGAAGTCCGTTAGTTTGGGTAAGTGATGTTTTTTCTTTTGTCTCTCGATCAACTTGTTACATTGATATCGATGAACGATTTTGTTCTGATATTTGGGCGAAACTATGATTTCCCATGAAGACTTTTAATGCACTCGTGCAATTCCTGATAAAACTACTTAAAACAAATCATACTAAGAGTACTTAGTAAAGTTTTGATCACCAGAAGCTATTAAAAATATGATGTCTTGATTTTCAGTGGGAACTTATGAATACATACATACAGTGTTTTAAGAGTTGTACAAGTATTTTCTCTTTTCCTTCTTGAAAATCTTAAGAATTTGCTTTTGGAGGATTTGCTTTTGGAGGATTTGCTTTTTACCGTAAGATGATTCAGTGTCATCTGCACCACTTCTACATGAGATTGATCTACTAATATTGTTTGGCTGTAAGCTAAGACTTTGAAAGTTATAGAAGTGAAAAATTGTTATTTAAAAAAATAAGTAATAGGTGTTCAGTTTGGTCACATTATAAACAATGTTACTTATGTACTTAAAATATCGGACTATCTACTATTCATATTCAGCAAAAAAGGACGCAATACTTAGATTAAGATGCTACTATCAAAGTCCACTACATTTTGCACTTTCAAAATATTTTTTTTTTCACGGTCACAGAAACTATCCAAACGTAAGCATTAACCAAATAAAAAGGTACGCATAGCACGTGCTATTTGTACAGAAGCTAAACCGACCCGGCACGTGTGCCTTTTTGCTTCTGTTGCGGTTTCTAAATTTCCAAATTTCATCCAAAATAACCGTAATATCAAAACCGTTAACGGTGACGTGATCTGCCTTCGGAGTTATCGGTTTATCTGCCATGCTGTACTGGGTCTCATTCCGTCACGTTTGCTTAAAAACTACGTTACTACAGCAAACACGGATTCTAATGTAACGCTTTTATTTTAGAAATTTTTCTTAGTAACCAATGAGGTTGGTTGCAACTTTATTTTGAATCTTCTTCTTTCGTGTCGATGACATGTCTTACAGTGACACTACACTTTGTCAGCCCAATATATTTTGAATAAGTAAACAGGTACTAGAGGTAGAAACATACTTAGGAACTTACATAGTCAGAGCCTTCCTGAACATACTGAAGTAATAGTTAGGTCAAAGTTATATAATTATTGTGCAAGTAAGCCTATTTAAAAGTTAATTCCTGACAATGACTGTCTCGAGGATAAGTAAACCTGCAACCACTTGATTAGCAAAAATCTTCATACACCAAAACACGGATAAAATTCTAAACCAAAACGTTGCGGATACTTCAGCCTTCAGATCAGATATTCAAAAAATTTACATGTCGGTATCCACCTCCGTCCGGCCTTTCTTCAAGAGAAATCAGTGCCGTAAAATGCCCCAAGAATTTGCCCAAAGAACACCATAAACGTATCATGTCCGACCCTTATATACACATGTAAGTATGTTTAAGTATTGTAATGACATTTAAAGAATGAATTAAATATTTACACGACACAACATTGTATTGTTTTATCACTGACAGCGGAACTCGATTGTCACCGCAAAATCCTGGAACGGCTTTGAACAAAACCAGTTGTGATGGAAAAAATGAGTTAATTGATTTCGTTAGTTTAGTCATACTAATTTGCTGATTAATATTAAACAACCGCCATATACGTGCCGATGTTGCAGATGGCCGGTAACTACTTGTTTTACATCAGGGAAATTTTATGGTTTTGAATGCGTTTCGTTAAAGCCGTCGGTAGCCAGGCGTCCTAACAATTTGTTGATGCTTATGCCAAAGTGTGTGACTGAGATGAAGTGGAATACTACACAGATGAATGTAAACTTGTTCTTTACGTAACATATGTAGGTACATTGATATAAAATAAGTTTGGTTTGCCTTCTGTTTACATAGATGTTTAACACGCAGCTGTAGCAATACCTATATTTTTTTTATTGCTCTAGTTATTACAATTTTGATATCTGTGGTTTTTTTACCATTCCACACGTCTCCTATTTTTGTTTGTCCACTCTAAAATAGGAGCACAGAGGTGATAAACACTCCATAAAGAAATTTTCAATAAAGACAAATCCTAACGAACTTCGACTACTCGGCACTTTTTATTTCATTCAAAACCATGGACTGATTGATATGACTGATTCAGGACTGGATATAATCGTTTTCATCACATTGCAATTAGATAATAATTTATTCCTAATAAGTACAACCAGTTACTTACAAGTGGATACAAAATATTGTGTAAACCGCAACAGGTAAAAAGCCGGTAAAGTTTCTACGTAGGTAGCAGTGCACTTTTTACAAGAGATTGTAATATTTAATTCAAGTACAATGTCGATTTATGATCGTGGTGGGAATATCTATACAGTATGTACAACAGTAATTTAATAAACAAGAAAAGCCAGTGTAGAATTGTTAGTTTTTACTAAAGAGGAGATGAGCGCGCAGCGAACCCCGCGGGTGGCGCAAGGCGCGGGCGAGTCCATGTTTCATAATTAGCTCTGTTATGAATTTTATAAATGTTTCATGCGCACTACATGGGTAGCCGACAATTAATTAACTCCTGCACAGTGCTTACATTAATTAGCCGAGAGACATGTCATGTTCGTTCGTCATACATTATACATACACGGCCGCGTTCTCTTGGAAAATTTATTAATATTACGTTACCTTTCAATAATTCAAACTGAATTGTCTTCATACTACATTTTATTTCTAAATAATTGCTAATTGGACCACCCCTGTTGTATTTCGCCGGTATCGATTTCTTAACTAATTAATGTGTATGATTTGTTTTTATTATGGTGTTTTTTCTATATTTATATTGAACTGTGTTCCAAATTCATTAAGTCCTACTATTATTAGGTTTTTATGATACTTAATTTGTGATTAAAATCTGTCTTATAGACAGGTAGTTGAATCGTACAATCTGCCTTCAAACGTAGCTATTTATGTAACTGGTTAGGTATAATAATATTGCCAGCAGCCGTTGTAACAATACGGACATGAATCTTCACTTGATTACTTCCTTTCAGTTCACCCAGTAATGAACAATAAATATCTAATCCTAATTTAGAGTGCAGTTGCCATTTCACCCTCTCCCCTTCGCGCAGAGCACAGTAAATGAGTTTCCTTATAACAATGATATCATTCCTATATCTAAGTATTTAAGCCATACAGCCAGTAATTTCTCATTTAGCTTCAGAAAGGGTCTGATCTTCATCTTATTTCATTTCAAAATAACCTATATTGGTCCTATACCTAGCTGGAATTTAATATCTTTCGTACAAAAACAAAAATAATGCCTTAGCACAATATTTATTTTATCCGATTTATATTGCACTCCAATAAATGGCCGACATTAATAATCAAAGTGGAATATTTCATTAAGACAGTAGAGACCACTAAGTTTTACAACTTAATTGCTTTCGCAAACTATAACAGGATCAGTTTTTATGATGCACTCACAAAGGCGCCCCGAGAATCTCGACTCTAATCATTCATATTATTTATTTTTTGTGTCATAATTCCTCACGATGAGGAATGGGTCCCGATCGACTCGATAGTTTTATTCATTTTATGAAGACAAAGTTATGAGTCGGCGATATTGCTGAACTTTCTACGAAATGATCTCTGTATAAATCAGAGAACAACGTCGGTTCGGGACGAATGAATATTGTCGGTAGGTACTAAACATTCTAATCATCCTACTGTAATCTAGAGAGTATTTGTCGAACGGCATGGAATATTGCGAATGTCAGGAATAAGCCGCGCCGCACAATGGGCTGCGGAGTGATAAGGCGAGCGGCTAGCGCTGCCCGCGGTGCGCGACCCGCCGATTGTCCGACCATCGGTAATTTTCCCATGATCGAGAATGTAGCTTTACGATACCCCTACATTGACTACACTCGAAAAACTATTTCTAAGTATAATATATCATTTGCAAGTTCAAACTACCCCGGCTATTAGGTATCATAATGCGCAGCCCGGCCTCACACAACAACCCTTGTATTGAACGAGTCGAGTAATTAAAGAGGCATTGTATAAAGGATAAAAGCTTTTCAAATACCGTCTAGATGAATTAGGGATACGAATTCCTAAAAACAATTGAAGCAGTCGATAAAGTTAGCCTTCTACTTAGCAATTAAAAAAGTAAAAGAAGAATGTTTTGTTTCCAGATAATAAAGCTTCGGACAGAGAGTATAAAGTTCAAAATGGTATTACGATTTACATCCTTCGAGAAAAATAACCTTGCTTGGAAGTGGGAAAGCTTTCCACCTATTCACTGAAAATAAAATGTAAAAAAGTGGATGTTTTCAAGAAAATTAAAAACAAGGAAGTTTTGCCGATTGCGCCTGGTACCTAATCTACTCCGTGTAAAGAAGAAATTAACACAACTTTCTTGGATATTTATTACGCTACTTTTATTGCCTTACTTTTACGAGGCTGAAATTAAAACAGAAAAGTACTTACCTATTGTGCCTGCTAATGTTTCAAATTAATGATTGAGAATAAATAAACATTGAGTAAGTCTGGCTATTTTTGTTTGTTGATAAGATGACAACCGATAAGT
This sequence comes from Helicoverpa assulta, assembly GCA_963856015.1. NCBI lineage: Eukaryota > Metazoa > Arthropoda > Insecta > Lepidoptera > Noctuidae > Helicoverpa > Helicoverpa assulta. The sequence continues at coordinate 8,323,300 of CAWLCW010000008.1, forward strand.
GTGTATTCTTACCTACTAAGTATGTTGCTACATAAAGTTTTAAGATATTTAGAGATTTAATACAAATAATTGTCATATGTAGGTGTTAAAAGTAATTAAATGTAAGTAGGCATTAAAAATAGTTTACATGCCTTTGTAAGATAAATTATATGTAATTTCATCATCATCATCCTCCTGCCCTTATCCCAATTTTATTTGGGGTCGGCGCAGCATGTTTTCTCCTTCCATACTCTTCTATCTGCCGTCATCTCACAAGTAACATTCTTTCTTACCATATCTACTTTCACACAATCCATCCATCGTTTCTTTGGTCTTCCTCTTCCACTATATCCGTCCACATTCATACTCATCATCTTCCTCACAACATGATGATGTAATGGAATTTATAAACCAAAATTAAGTAAATTATAAAAATTTCTATAGGGCCAACAGGTACTTACCTACGTAGTTCCATGTGATTTCACGCACATACGCATAACTTAAGTTTTGTTTCCCAGTATCGGTCCCTGTAAACCATTAATTAATTAAATACTATGCACACAACTCGATAGAAACTCGTTTGTCCGGTAGTAAAATTTTAATCTACTCAAATCAGGTGTCAAGCTATGCTGCCCATTTTCCAAACTCTTGAACACTTTCATAAATACACACATTATGATAATAAAGTAAATAAATTAAGTTAATCAATATGATTGTAGCTGGTCAATAAAATAGACTTGAGGACCCCCCACGATGGTAAACTCGGTTAGCATGAACGAGTTGTAGGAGAGCTCGCAAAACCTTGCTACCGCTCAGCCGTCATCGAGTATAATAACTGTAGCTAAATTCTTCATTATGACTTATTTACATTTTTATGAGTTGATATCAAGTCATAAAGGAGTGTTAAGTTCCCGGCTTATTGCCAACTTCCGTTAGCTATAAGTTCCCCGTCGCCGCTTGCTATCCAATAGTCACGAATGATTCGCCACGGAAACTTGATTTGTGTTACAACTTCAAAACTTATTCAACACTTGAGCCGCGATAATAAACAGATCTAAATTGCAGCGCTAAGTTTAGAAACATAAACATCTGTTCGTGATTGTATTGTGTCGAATCTACGACCTTTTTCCTTTCCAACTATAAAGTAAAGATTGTTATCGATAAAGTTATTTCAATATACTGCACATTTAAAAGGATTGTCGTTATGGAACCGTGTCGACATTTCTGATTATTTATCAAGCTACGAGGCCCATAAAACTTAAAATGCCTTTAAAAATCAGATTATAAAACAAGTTCTTTGTTTCTGTGTTAAAAATTCGTGATGACGGTCCTTTGAAAGGCTATAATGAGTATTGATTTAAATTACGTGGATTAAAAAATCTGGGAAAAATTATAACGAGAGGATGCCGCCATCTGTTTGCCTATACGATGATAATAACGTGGACCTTGCCTCGACGTAAACACACGTGCTTTCTCAGTTTGGGTCTACAATGTGACCTTATCGTTATTACGTTAATCTATATCTATACATATAATAAATCTGTAAAAAAACTGTGTCTGTACATTGAATATATTAAAAAAGTAATAATTGGGTGGGGTTTAGAAACAGTAATGGAGCACAAATCCAAAAAAAAAATTCTGTCTGTTTGTCTGTATGTCTGTATGTCTGCATGTCTGTATGTCTGTATGTCTGTTTGTTTGTACACGCTAATCTTCCGAACTACTGAACGGATTTCAATGTTTTTTTCTTTGTTGTATCAGTATTAAGCCTGGTCAACATATAGGCTATAACTTATCTTCGAAACTTGAAGACCTGATGCAGAACAGCAACAGACCAACAAAACTATAAGAGATACAAAAATGGTGCCATAGCAAAAATTGTTTCATGTGATGAGCATTTTCAGCTGAGATAATAAATTTTAAGATCTGGAACACCTGATGTGGAACCCCAAGAGCCCGGCTTCTCTGTACCATATACAGGTATGACGTTTTAGCAAAAGTTGTTCAATTTGATAAGCACTTTCTATTGACTTATACAAATTGAAGATCTAAAACACCTGATGTGGAACTCCAGGGGCCCAGCTAGACTATAGCATATAGAGGTATGACGTTTTAGCAAAAGTTGTTCAATCTGATAAGCACTCTCTGTTGACTTATAAAAATTGAAGATGTAAAACACCTGATGTGGAACCCCAGGAGCCCAGCTATACTATAGCATATAAAGATATGACGTTTTAACAAAAGTTTTTCAATCTGATAAGCACTCTCTATTGACGTATAAACATCGAAGATCTGGAACACCTGATGTGGAACTTCAAGGGCAATACTAAAATTGAAATGTATAGAAATGAATGTTATGAAATAAGTATGGCGAATCAAAATCAAAAGCGTGAGGATACCTCGGCGGATTTTAAACGCAGATTACGCGCTCCCTGTGCGTCACTTACCACGAGGCATCTATCCTCCGAGCAGGGCTACTAACCCTGCTCTAGCGACTCCACTCTGGACGGCCAAGCCAAGCCAGAGGCGTGAGACCTACCCCCGTCATGGTTCACTCCGACCGGCCGGAGATGGGGGACAGTATACTCTCCCTGGAGAACTCAGTATATATAGTCCCGCGGGGTCGCTACTCCCCGTCATTAGCCTCAGATGTCATTATTATTGTCGTTATTATCTCAAGAGCCTTTGTCCCAATTATGTTAGGGTCGACTTCCAGTCACGATGCAACGGAGTACCAGTGTTTTACAAGGAGCGACTGCCTATCTAACCTCCACAGCTCGGTTACCCGCTCGGCTACCCCTTGGTGTTAACACTGGTCAGACTTACTGGCTTCTGACTACCCATAACGACTGCCAAAAATGTTCAATGACAGCCGGAACCTACAGTATAACATCCCCTCCAAAACGGTCATTGGTATCCAAAATATACGTAGAAAGTACATACGAACTTAGAAAAGTTGCATTGGCAGGTACTTGCCAGACCTGGAATCAGAGACGCACGCTCATACTTGAGAGATTGGTTCTCTACCCACTAAACTTTTATCCCTATATCCCTATTGCGGTTCAGTTCTCGGCGTTTTGTTTAGTCTACTGTGCTTTTGCCGTTGAAGTACAAAAATTCATTATATGGAACATTTCTAATGGCTATGCGTATTCCATTGTTTTCAAGTCAACGGGCCCTTAAAATTCAATATCAGACGATTCAGATCTTTGATTTTGCTGACCCCGTAGTCGCTGGCATAAGGGACAGGATCCGCGTACGAAGTCGCGGGCAGAAGCTAGTATTTAATATAAGTGTGTTGATGCCCTATATAGATACAAAAAAAAAAACATTCATTATTCCCTTTATAAAGACTGTGCTGTAAAATTATTAACCTGCGTGATCTTCAATTCAGTCTTATATTATCGTGTTCTTATATTAAGAGAAAAACAATAACAGTTCAAAATATTTATAGCACAATTAAAACAGTCCTTATTGTATCCATTCCACATTAACCCTCTCGTTAATTTTTTTAAGAATAATGAACCAGACATTTTTATAACAAAGGTCCTTGGCCGTGCATCTTGATCTTAATGTTATCTCTAATAGGTCAATAAATAAGGAGCAACGTGCGAGCTTCGGCGGAGCGAGCGCGGGCGCGGGGACGCGACACGTACCAGCGGCTTATTAAAATATAAAATAATGAAAACGACCGCAGCTCATATGACACTGTGTTTTATATTCATATTATTTAATCGTCGATGCGAGTTCTTGAATTCCTACATCTGAATAAGGACTGCCTACATAGGTACCTACAGAGCAACTCAGCTCTTGGCTCCATTGCAAAAAAACTGTTCTATGAATACATACTAAAATGCCCATAACTACAATTTGTAACTTCAAGATAAATAATGGTTTTGGGATCTTCACGCAACCACTCGAAGTATCTGCGTTTTCTTATTTTCAAATGAATGCAAACAACCTTCAAAGGAATTATAATAAAAGGCAATATAAAGTTAGGTTTTATGATAGGACAATCTGGCTTATGAATGAAATGTAAACAGCCGCAATGAAATGATATAAATGATGCGCGGTGGTACGGCGTACAATCAGTCGGCGGCATCTAGCGGCCAGCCCGGCCCGTCCGCTTTATGATGTTACACTCTTTTATTTAGATATTTGTACGGATCCCCTCATTTTTATTCACCCGAAAACATTATTATGCATAAATAAGTACTCTTTTATTTTATTCCCATCGTTATTTTAATACGTTAAGTTTCAAAGTTGGCTTCGTCACCTCTTGTGCGTGCGCCCGCCGCCCGAGATGTGGCGACAATATTTAACAGATAACGAGATAAGCCTCTTTTTAAAGAGGTTTGATGTAACTTGATACTCAGCTATATCTATTATTTTATGCTTTATGGATAGGATGTGTGTTTAAAGTTGAATATTAATTGACGTTTGTGCTTGTTGGTGTTTTATTTGGAGATAAATATCCATGAGCTGAATTGACTTTTCGCACCTAAGCTGTGGGTTTGTTATTGATATCTGAACATTATTTTTTGTAATAGGGAGTGACAAGAGGAGTTAGGATACATTAGTCATAGTGCTGTAAGGCAGCGGTTCCCGAATTCTTTTGGCTTCGGAAGCCTTTTCGTTTCACCATTTTTTGGCGGAACCTTAGTTTAAGTAAGAAGTAAACTAAAGACGTAAATACACTTAGGTACGGCTCGTAGCGTGTGGTAGCGCACCAAATGGTTATATGCTTAGAGACATATTCAGTATACTCAGGCGTAGCATGGCTATCTGCCACACGGGCCAGAAAACAATTTAGCCGCCCTTGACTTTGTGTATTATGTGAATAGTTTTCAGTTTGAAGACTGACAAAGTAAACGCAAAAAGAAATAGATTGGGTTTGTACAGGTGCGAGGCGAGCGAGCGCGATTTTTTTTTGACTAAAAGAAGAAGTTCCAAACACCCGCTAGCATTGAAAGACACTAAGTGGTAGCCGATATCGCGAGCGAAGCGAGCGCGAATTTTTTTTAGTTTAAGTACCTACACAAAATAAACAAAGTAAATTAATAAGGTCTCAAAAAGTACAATATCCACACAAAAAAGCAAATGCAAATGAATAAGAAGCAGCTAGCGAAGAAAGCGCTATTGCTTTTTCTGAACCAGAGGAATAAAAAATAAACATCAAAGGAAACCTCGACGGAAGAGCGCGAAATTTTTTCGGTGTTAGATACCTGAGCAATGAAATGAACATAAAAGCATCATACGTAACATAGAATCGCGAGCGAAGCGAGCGGGAAATTTTCGGATTCGCGGAGGTGCAATAATTGAAAATAATGACACTTTTTGATTCGTGGTAAAAATAGCCACTGGAAATACTCGTATGCCGTGTCATTTCACGTCCTGTCAAATGTATGAAAACGTATAATCCTGGCGATGAAATAAGCCTAAAAAATGCGGTGATTTTTGGCCGACTCGCTACCTATTTTTGCCGATTGCCGAAGACCTGGAGTTATTAAGTTAATCTACAATTAGTAAAAAACGGAATTAAATTATCTGCTGCCGTGGCCTTCCCCCGCCACTTGTCGCGAACTCGTACTTACACTCCCGAGTGGTACCCACCTACCTACATGGTGCCTAAATGGAATTTTGGAATGCAATATTTAAAACAATTTTATTGAAAATGAATATATGGAAATCTTGAATTTTCCACGGAACCCCTGAGGGCCTGTCACGGAACCTCAGGGTTCCGCGGAACCCCATTTGGGAACCGCTGCTGTAAGGTGTCAGGCAGTAGCGGGGGTCGAGCATAACAATTAGCTGTCAGGACGCGGCCGTTGCGCGGAGCTTGCGACCCAGGCCGGGCGAGCGGACGGTAGCGCGCCCCGCTGGGCCCCCCGGCGTGCCACGCGGCCGCCGACCCCAGCAACGCGACAACTTGTCTAATATTTAATATCTTAATAACCGATTAGGGTGTGTTTAGTATGCACTTTGAATACACGTCGTTTTAACAAATTGAGCTCTGATTATGTAGCACACAAATTAAATGTGACAACGCTGTCCGCTCGCAGTGGGACGCCGCCGAAGCTGCAAGTTGCGAAACGTCACTAACATTCATGTAGAGGTCAGCATTTTATTTAACTTCACTTAAGACTATAATTTTAATATTTTAGTGTACTTAATCAGAATCAATTAAAACTAACTTATTAATAACTTAATTTCATATTTGATTTAAGTAGTTACCTTTGTGTTTACGAGCCTATCATTTTTGATTTTAGCACAATGGTACCTAATTAAAAGTTGTCCAAGATTGAAACCATGATGTGACCTCCGTCTAATGACAAATGGTATTCGTAAGGGGTCGTTAATGGCTGGAAAGTTCAACATTGGCGTCGACGACGACGGTGAGAGCGCGAGGCAGCGCGGGCGCGGGCGGCATACGTCGGTTATTGAGAGCGATTTGGGCAAGCAGTCTCAATACAAGTACATGCGACTGATTTACGAGACGAGCGTGTGCCCTTTGTGCTCCAGCTGACTAATGGACGGACGCTCACGGACATTTATGTAGATTGATTGTATGAATTTTATTCACAATGTTAATACAGTAACAGATTTAGATGTCATTTAGAAATGGCGCTCTAAAGTTGTGCAATTTAGGCCGTGAATAATGGATGACGAATGGTTAGTTTCTATACTGGCTCGTGCCGCACGCGGCGAGGTGGGGCTCTTATTGTGAAGGTTGCCCTAAACGCATAAACACGATATGTGGACCGCTCTTAATGTACCTGCCTTTGTACCCACCTATTTATATTATGGCAACATCACTTTGATTCCGCTGCGGCAATTTGGATACACGAATTAACGCCTGATAAAAATCAACAAGATCGGCTAAGTTGACGACGGCGAATGTTCATCCAGTTAATTTCTATAAAGTTTTATAACAATGTTAAATTAAGTAAGGAATTATACCAGTACCTATGAACGTAAACACTTATGTTTAAACCGCCTGTTTAGCGTAAGTCGATTAACACAGATTGAGGGTCATACATTTATTCCTTGCACTGTATAATCGGTTACATCTCAGGATCATAAGTAATATCTTGCAGCTGCATCGTAAAAAATGTGTTTCCCAAAAATACTTTGTCCTGCCACACAAAAAGTATAATTTAAAAAGTTATTAAAGCGAGCGAAATAAAAAGAAGTGTCGATGCATTCCTGATATCTAAGGGCATAATATTTTAATATCTATCTATACGGCATAAAAAATATCAAACATTTAGTTACGGCTGGAAGAAAAAGGACAACATGAGAAGGACTTGCATCGTCATCCTATCGACACGGATCAAACGTTGTTAATCAAAAATTTTAATGACCATAGTTCAGAAAATAATAACTTTCCTACAGCTACCGATACACATACTGCGACTAACTGTCGTTGATACTTGCCTCACGATATTTCGTTTGTTAATTAGTAAATATAGGTATATCAGCTATGTATTGTTAAACCATGAAGATTTTCATTCAAACCAGATGACACATTTTATACTTGATGATAATAGCAAATCATGAATTCCCATAGAGACGTTTCTGACTACTTGTGCTGCCTTAGAAACCTAATACGGAAGGTTTGTCTTCTAAAGATTTACATTTTTAATAGAAGGGGTAAAAATATAATGGAACCTTAATGGGATATTTTGAAAATAAAAATGAGAATTCTTCCTATTAAGAAAACTGAAAGGATCAAGATTGTTGAAGGAGTGCAGTAATGGTCACGCGCAGTAGCGCTACGAGACAGCTCGGCATTTAAGCTCATTGTGCTCAACTTATTGAGTGTATTCCATCCGTCCGTCAAATTGTCACCGGCGCGATACGTGCCCTGCACTGCCAGCCTTCTGCCGAAGCCCGTCATTCTCAGAAAACGCATTTCAGGTCTTGTATCCTTCGATAAAGAAAAAAATCTGATGTGATTCAAACTGCCAACCGAGCTAACTGTGAAACACAAAAACAAAGAATCCCCTTTATTGCTGTGAAGTATGGCATGTAGAATTAAACATGTGATAAAAATTGCAATGGACGACTAGCCTTATTTATTCACAGTCACCATAAACGATACGGTATGTGGTACCGTCACAATGAAAATTTTAAATGCTTACTTTATATACAAGATCCACTTAATAATAATAATTTCTCGATTTGCACTCATGTGGCGTCATAACAACATCAAAACGATTTGTTCAACACGATTTATTATGCCGGTTTTAATTGTAAATTATCAGGCATCGATAGCTTAAGAGCAAAATTATAATTGCTTGTTCACTATGGATAATACAATTCAGAAAGTTGACACGAGAAATACGTTCTTATTGTGTTATCTTAAAGTTATTTATCGTTTGTAAAGATTTTTAAGAATGGTTTATGAGTGAAGCGCGGGATGCCCAGTAGCGCGGTGTAATCGATTAGTCACGGATGGGTATCGCCTGCCGTTCGATTATATGTCGACGGTTAAATTAAAGATTAAACTTGTCTGAGACAATACCACCTACATCTCTTTTATTTTATTTGTGCAACTAAATAGGTTTGTACAACATGGTTATTTCTTAGAAGTAAATAAAGAACTTGTAATGTAGATAATGTTGGTGCTGCGCATTACATGAGGTGTCCACTAACTACCATTAAGTACGTGACGATGATGACCAAAATCGATCTCAAATAGTGAACCTGTTTGAACGGAATATCATCACGCAGCGGGATCGTTGCGCTATCGCACTATCAACACTGTTAAAAAAATGATGGTCACGTACCCCACGAATTATATGGACGAAACCAATCGACCACTTCAAAAATTATAAAAACTTACCCATCTAAGCTAAAACGAAAATCTAAATTGATGCGATGGAGAGATGTTTTTGTGTTTTCAAAACTTATCTGCCTATTATCCAATCACTGAATGTTCAAATTAAGCACGCTTTACGCAGTTAGTAGAATTTGGACGGCATGACGGAGCAATATCTAATAGAAGTGAAGAAGACGTATTGTTTGGCGGCTCCGGCGCAGTGGCACTACGGCGGAGTTGCCTGGACGTGGCAAACGCGAGCCGATTTTGATGTAGTTATCCGCAAATAATGGTGGGTGCGGCAGGCGGGCGGCGCGCTTCGCTGCCGCTCGCATTGTGCTCTCTATAATAAATGGCAACAACAGGTGAATAACTAATTTCACTCATAAAATTAGATCTTCATGGGTGGAGTGCAATATTTAACTGTCGACAGCATCCGCTCGTTTATGTACACTATCAGTGACACAACCATTCACGTTCTGATGGAAAAACGCGGACACGGGCCATGCTTTCTACCTTTTACGGTAGCGAATATACTGTAACAAATAGTAGCACTGTAACGATTGACTTAAAAGCTTTTCGATTAAAATAATTGATTTATTATGGAAAACAAATGACATTTGCAAAGGAAACGAGCGGTTCGAATATCCTGTAAAATATCCCCGGACATTGTTTTTGTCACTATTAAATATGCAAAACTCAGAATGAAATATTTGATGCGGTCGATGCCATTATATAAATGGAATTATTCATGGAGCCAGACGCCGGAAAAAGCCAGTGAAAATCGACAATTCATTTGTTTGTGCGAGTGTTGCGGCTTCATTGCCGTTTGATGCAACGCCAGCGCCGCACCTATTAAATATTCCGAATTATTTTCACCTTCGATAATTGGGTTAACGATATCTCGTGACATTTGAGTGCGTTTATAATTCAACTGTAATTAAATAATTTATCAAGGGAATTAAACAATTTGTTATTAATAAACGTTAACCCGTTAAATTGATACGTATAGGTAGTTACTTCAAAACGACACTTCCTCATATGCAAAATAGGTAGGTAGTCGTAACCCCGCGCGGCGTTCCCCACAAGTGTTCAAAGCGGGTGAAACGACTAGTCAACCCTTTGCCACTCACTCGCACGTGAAATCACTCAAATACTGAATATTTTAATCTGAGCAGATAACGAGCTCGCAATTCTATTAGATGAAACACAGCTATGTGAGGTTAAACACAGCGGGCCAGCCCTCGCTGCACCGGCCGGTCCGCGTGCATCGACGTCGCCCTACTGCACCAATCAACGGACAACTATTAATCCTTTAATGATCAGCAAGGCGTGTCATTTGATTCTATAGTCAAATTACTATAAACTATAATCAGTTTATACTAATTAGAATTCATATGGATCAATTGGTTACGATTAATCAGGTAGTTACTTACAAGATTCTTGCTTTTTCTGGAATTGCAATTAAGCATAAAAATGTATATTCGATGAAGGAGTTTAACAGCCATTGTCCGACTGAGATCCTTTTGATTAAATCTCTAGATTTCAGCTAGGTATAGGTAATACCTAATACCATTTTTATTTATTCAAGAATATCTTTAAGAAAACTGTTTCAAAAGTAGAATATCCCCAGCTAGCAACGATAAACCGTCATTGCACAAAACGAAATACTTGTTCACGCAACATGAAAACCATTCTAAGCCGACTTTATTTTAAAAGCATGTATAAATATATCAGGTCGAGCAATAAAGCTATCAAATATTTACTAATCTGAAACGGTGAGAGCGTCGCGCGAACCCCTTCTGGGTTCGGGACTCATAAAATAAATTGAAATAGTCGCGCCGCCCCCCAAATTAAAATATTCAAATGGGACGCACGCGCAAGAAAATTGAAAATTGTCGTCTATCGCCCGCAAATGAAACCTATAACTCCTCACATACACTTCATGCCAAAAAGGTGGGTAAACATTGCGATAGGATATTGCAATGCGATTTGGAGTGAAAAATGTTACATCGCCTAATGGATATGATGATCGTGTGGGGGTGTTATGTGGAACCTATTACTGGAATCTCATTTAAATTATTTTGAAACATACTTATCCGCTTATAAAAAAATAAAATACGCAGTTTTTCTACAAACATTTCTAAAAGATTCTTTGTCTAACACCGAATAATAGTTACACACTATTTTCGGCTACTAAAAATGATAGCTTTGAACTAATTTATAACACCCCACGCGTAGTCAATTTCACTGCACTGCAGTGTAATTCGGTATAGAAAGCACAGTTTCGATATGCCTTCGAATAATGCTATAAATGGTCTTCACTTTTATGACTGCAATTTGGCTCAGATACTGAATTAGTATTTGTTTTATGCAAGAATGGATTTAATTTATAAATAGCAATAAAAAATCTATAAGTAATAAAAAATATTTGACGGGAGGGTGAATAATGGGGTATTGGTAATAGAAGTTGGAATTGTTTATGACCTGTCAGAGTGTAGACGTAGTGATTTCTGAGTGTATGTTAATAAGTCACAGGTACGTGAGAGAGTAGGGCCCCTCGACGGTGGCTTCCGTTGTTTTGCGGCCGACGCTGATTTTGTGGTTACATTTCGCGTAACTTGATAGAGACGTATACTTCACTTGCACATCCTTATAGTTCACCGCCGCCTTAGTGATGGGGTATATCGATGTTTTGCAATCGATTACTATTTTTCATATTGTTGCATAGTGATTACCATTAAGAGTAACATTGATCCTGGCATACTTTTATGAATGCCTAAAAAAATATTAAAATCATCCGCATGCTACTCTAATTTTTTAACATTAATTAAAATCAAGCCATTCATTTCGCATATAAAAAAATAATTACAAGAAAAAATAATTTCGATCATAAAATCGATATGTTAGTTATGTATCGACCGAAAGTGTGTAGAGGTACGTCCTAGCGAGCGGCCAGCGTCCGGTGTTCGTGCAAGCGATACCCTGGGAACCGAGCGCCTTCCGCCCGCGCCTACCCTACCCCTTTACCTACCCCCGGCACCATAACATCGCACTCCATAACCACGCTAGGAATACCTATACCCCACCACCTTATTACTTTTTAACACCTTTAATTTACAAGACGACCTCCATCGGCCCCAACGGCCCGTCGGAAACGCTTTTTATTCATTTCATCGCATTTAAAGATTTAAACCGTTTGCTTCCATTCATAAAATTATTAATGTGATCGTAAAATTGGGCAAATTTTATTGTCTCGAAGGCATAATGGGAAACTAATGTAGCGTGTTATTATTCAGTTCGGTTGTAGCCGTAAAATACGAGTATTTGTGAGAGTCCGCGGACGACGCCGCGTCGAGCCCACTGCGTTCCCAGCGGAAGCTCTATTTGAATATCAAACATATTTCGGTCATATTTCATTGAAATGTTATGATATTCTTCCTTCGACGTCGACGTCGTGGTACGTGCATTTAATGCTTACAGAAATATGCTAATTTGTACGGTTAGAGTTTTATAAAATTTCAATATCTTTCTGGTGTAATTTATTGTTGTTTTTAGAATAAATGAATATTGTCCATTTCTATTCCTCGTCTGGGTAATAATGTTATTGTCTTGGCCCACAGCATAACTTTACCTTCCAAATAATAACATCTAAGACGTGAGCTGCTTCTAGTTTAGGACATTTTTGTCCCCTGCACTTAATTTTGCACACACTCTAGAGGTATTTTCCGAGGGTTCCCGTCTATTTAAACTCCTCTTATGAAAAATTGCTATCTACAATGCGTATTAGCAAATTAGATTTGAACTGTTTATCTAATTTGTTCCCCGTGAAGTGGATGTAGCAATATGGAATTATTTACTGTGTTATGAGTAAATAAGGCCTGTTAGTTGAGGTCGGCTCGGTATAAATGGGAAGGTTCACAGAAGTGCACAGAGGGCCATTTGTTTCGCGCATTACGGTCAGTGCGCGCCCCGCTCCCGCGCCAATATGAAATTATTATTAAGAACATATGACTTCGCGGAATCACTGATCTCTTAGCTCATAAAAACACAAGAATATTATTAATATTTATTTTTAGTTGCTGCAAACTTGATATCTTAATTAACAATCTACTGATTGTTGAATTTATTTTGATACTGCAGCTGCTTCCAAAATTCCTGAAAAAACGGTGAAATGATGACACAACTTTCCCAGATAAGCTAGGTATGTTCAGATTCCGGCTTATTGACAGGGTTTACAGCCACGTACACCATGGGCATCCGTGGAAATGTCGTTAATAAATCGGCACTAAATACTCGAGGTGGTATTCGAGTGGCTGAAGTATTTTGGACACAACGAATAAATATTAATAAAACAGCACCAATGTCATTCTTTCTCAAAAGAAAATATGCACGGGAAGAGGAGACAATATGCTTTTGTTTTTCTTTATTGTTATTGCCGTAAAACATTTAGCGAGCAGCGTTGGGCGATAAAACACGTTATTTTGTGTGACAAAACGTCTCGCTTCATGAGAAAATATTGACCCGCAGATAGTGGAATAAGCGAATTATTGGTGATAGCCATCACGAAACGGAACCACTCCGACTTACGCGCTGGCTACATCACGTATTATTTTTATTATGACGATCGACACTGATAATAATTGGGTCGAGCGCTCGTTGCTTTTAGGGCACCCTATTTAAATGAAAATATCAAGGTGCGGTCACTAAGTACACAGATACAGATATAGAAGTTATTTTGTTGATTTTGTTTAAAGTGCAATAACACTAAAAAGTATTTTACGAAACAATAATAGAGTTTGTATTCAAAACTTTCAGAGTGGCGAGCTGTATCGATGAAATAAGTTTTCTATTGTCCACTGGTCCCCTCTAACATGTCTCATCCATATGTTAATGTGACGAACGATAAATTGGCCACTAATAAGATAATTGGCCGCGCTCTATACCCACGTAAATCAACATCTTAACAGCTGCGCCAGCGCAAGCAACTCCCTGACACAACAGTGTGTCCAAATACACGCGTTACAGGAAAAATATAGGTAATAGTTTATTCAGTGACCTTTGTCATTCCTTCATGATATTTTACTTTTATTGATACGTAAGTTCTTTTCGTCGATCAAATAATAATTTGTGAATGATGAAATTAAAGGTGACACTAGATCAGGGTTGTCTTGTGTTGGGACGCTCCGACACAATGTCGCACGCTGTCTGTTGGCAACATTAATGTCTACTAGAATATATTAAGCGTTAATAGTTTCAGTCAATGCCTCTGATCGCCCATATTGTGCATTGTAATAAATTAAATTAAAAAGAATTAGCGCAACCACAAAATGCTCTAACAAATCTATTGTGGTACCAAGTAATAACTCTTTGATAATACATTTACTTCACAAGCGTCTTCAGCGTTCTAATCCGATGAACATTTTAGAGGATATTCTTTTACTAAAAGACTTTTTTACAGATTACAAGAGGAAAATAAATTACAAGATTTATTTAATACTGAAAAAAAAAAAACATTTAAAGTGCGTGTGCGCACCCTGTGCATGGTATGATTCACTTCATTGTTTTGGAGCTATTTGAAGTAAACAATCAATTAGATTCGAATTACAGTACGACCAATAATAGTGGATATTTATTGTCATTGGAACATTTTATAACCATTTTATTAATTTAATTGATATTGATGAGGTTCACTGGGCATCGCGTGGGCAGATAAATTCAACGTTCCTTTTGTGGATAGCCTCATTGTTCTTAAACAAGTTGGATATGACACAAACATTGGTAAATACATTTGTATGTGTTTTTTCAAATAGGCTAAGTTGATTTATTAGAAGTCATTGTTTTCAGTGAATCATAAATTAATTATAATTTTATAGGTCACTTGACACTAGTATTGTATTCAATATCCATCGACATAGATTTTCGACACATTTTTGGACACCTCTTGCCATCTTTGAACCATTTTGGTAATAAATGGTAATATTACGCATGTAGGTACGCACCTCCATGACAATTCGCGGCGCGGACGCATCAATTCCGTCAACATAATTTGTCCACGCTTGACTGCGTTACACAAATGCTTTTTAGGTCAGCAGTTGATTGGGAAACGATCTGTCCATGTAGTAAAATATAAATAATTTGTTCGAAACGAAATGAGGGCCATTTAGAAACATGAGGGTAATAAAACTAGTGCGTGTCATGTAAACTCGGTCGCAGGCCTACGTTCGGTGCATCCACATTGTGGAGAGCCGTGGACGGTGCTGGCGCGGATGCTCGGAGCGGCGGCTGGTGAGCGTGCGCGGGGGGGCGGGAGCTCTCCTTACATTGTCACGCAGCGAATTTGATCGTGGATTTGTTCGGACGAATGGTACCATCATTAGCATTCTAGACGTAGATGGAGGTACGTGCGCTGCGGGCAGCGGGCACTGCTCCATCTACAACAATATCCTTGTTTGCGTCATAACGTATTGATATTGCACATAATTTGTCTACATCGACGCTATGAGAACATTTATTCATGTCGAACATAATGCGTGTGAATACTTTGTCTACAACTGTTATCTAGCACTTCTACTTAGGAAAATAGAAGGCGTGCGTTTTTCATGCGGGCTTATATTTTGTACATATTTTATTATTCAGCCGACTAGGCAAATAATAATCAGTTTCCTATAAGTTGAGTTTTAAAAATAAAACCGTTTAAAAAGCGAGTGAATGCAGCTTTATAATAATACTTTCCCAAGTAGTTTTGGATGGCTATGCTGATGATGGTTCAGTATTTCTCTTGTCAGTTGCTATTGTCTATCTATTAACTCGTCAATCGCTGTCCATGTAGGATCTGCCTGCAACCGTGAATATTTGAATATTTAAGGTTTTACGTAAAAATCGCCAGCACGCCTTATTCTGTATTCAGCACGAGTTAAGATATACGTACGGATAACAATTATTTGGTGATGGGTGTTCTTCCAGAAATAGACTAACTGAATCTATCTCACAATTGTTTTTAGGTATCAGTGCTCACTGATACTGTTTATGAGAAATACATTCTCATATTTACACCTTTTGGGAAATGCAAGTCAAATCTTAGCGCTTATTATGTACCTCTATAGTCTTGGATATAACTGGATACATAGACAGTTACAGACTTCAAATTAGCAAACAAAAGTAGACAGGTACTAGAAATTTAAATTAAAAAGTTCAGCGATGCATAAAATGACATTGACAAGCGACAGGTGACAGGTGCCAATCCGACAATTCGTCAATTTGACAAGTATCTGTTAAATAGGAAATTTGGTGACAACTTTGGCGCATTATGGAAAAGAGATGAGAAATCTCAAGTAGCCATATCAAATTGTAATATAAAAATACTCGTGGCTAAACAGAACATGTCGAATTACAATTACATAGCACTTGCAACTTTCCCTTACTTAATTACAATGGGTTATGCGTGCGCATACTGGTGACATAATATTCAGATTTTCCACCAATACCGAATTTGCTTAGAAACAGCTAAATATGTAACAAGCATACCTACCTGCCCAATTCACTAGATACAGTATCAAATAGATGTTTTGAATGCATAATTCAGAGGCTCGCACATTGTTAAACCGAGTTTAATATTTAACTATGGCGCTGGAAATATAAATGGAAATATCCAATGATTTGTGACTTCAAAATGAAATTTTGATTAAAGCTCACGTGTTACGCAGCGAGTGACGACGAAATTAATCAATTCAGTCTGTAGGTTTGCTTAAATAGAACTGTGTTGACTTTTTACATGACATTTGTGAATAATTTTATAGGTCAGTGGAAATGTTGCCTAACTGATAAAAAGGCAAAGCAATTACGATTAAATATTCATAACTTATACGAAACGAAGTTAAATATTTTTAATAAGCTTTATCACATTTTGCAAGCAAAAGGCTGTAAATTTTGCTGAGGACGATCGAATGATAATATTTTTACCAGCATAACGAGGTCAGTTTATGTTTCTGTAAAAATATTGTGTAACGTGTATCGCTAAAAGCTCTTATCTTAAATCACGTATAAAGTAAATATGCAGGGGCTAAGTTCACTAAGATATAAATAAATTAATATTTACAAAAGGCGGCCACCCAAATACCTACAAATTGGAAATAATCTGTAATAAGTTTGTGTTGAATACGAGCTCGCTGCCACGTTGGCAGACACGTGTCATCAAAAATCATATTACGCCATTAGTTTACAAATGCATGAAAATCATTTTATTATGAATCTGCACCGGCCTCAGATAATAGGTATTACCATAAAGATTTTTACTCACATAACAAGGTCTCTTTCTGGTCTAAATTCAAAACAGAATGTATTAGAAATTATTTGAATTTCATTTGAGCGCGTAATGTCTGTTGCTTTGTGACTCTCCAACTGTTTCAGAATTAGATGCCTCCCCACTATATCAATATCAAAAACATGCATTAAATATCCCATTCTATATTCATTTCATAGTTCACTTAGTGATGTTTTTCTCGTCATAAACTACTTGCAATTCTAAACGCTGATAATATGGAAAACGGTATTCATGCATCCGGCTCAATTCACTTGACAGACAACTTGATAAATCGATTTATTTATCTTTAATATTTCCATGTCCACTTTATTTATTTGCCAGATATGAAAACTTTAGGCTACAACATCGAAACACGAATACAATAATAATTAATTACAAAGCTATACGGCCCGTGGTTCATATAAATCTTCGAGCGGTCGTAGATCATTGTGCAGGCATTCTGGTGCTAATTAATTTAACGCTTTCTTTTTCATAGCAAACGAGGGGGACTGAATGAAATTCCAAAAAGCGTAAATGAACGTGTTGTGTATAAGTTAGTGCAGTGCTCATTAAACGCATTCCGTCGCGGCTTCATAACCGCTGTCATAGAGGTGCGCGCGCGCACCGGCCGGCCGCACACGATACAGCCTGATCTATTACGTATTGTATGCTAACTGAAGCGATACTTATCATTTAAGCTTTTATCAGTAGTCAGGGAATAGTACATTATGAAGCGTCAAGCAAAAAATAAAGATTGCATCTGTATTGTTGATAAATTGCCATAATATGCTATAAGTCACTTAGTTAGCAAACTAGAACTGAAAATGATTGTCCTCATTGGCCTGCTGTAATTTGCACATACATAATTGGTTATGTAACATTATGCTTCTTCTTCAAAACAACATATGCAGGCATGAATAATAACATTCTATTTCACAGCCATAGCGAAGCAACCATCACACATGTTAATCGGTAGCCCATTATAATTTCAGCACCTTTCCATGACTAATACAAAATATGTTAATGTTTTAAATATATATCAGATGCATCAGCAATTGTTGGCAGCATGAACCAAATAACATATTTCAGCCTCAGGAATCTTGTAGGTGGCTGAAACAATTTTAAACGAATTCCTATGTTTGAAAATGGCGAAATGCGGAATACGGTTATAAATTTCAACTGTTGTAATTACGAAGGAGCATTGTAGTCGCTGGAAATATTACAAGCGGTTTTAAATATAATGTGGGTATTACTGCTTAATTGATTTCATGTTTCATATAAGTTGAATTAAAGTTACTACCGAGTATCCGATGCTTTTAGAACTTTCCGTCAAGTGGTTTGCTTAAAGAATAATAATAAAATATTGTTTCATTTAGGTGGAAGATTTTTTTAGCAGAGATTTTTGCGAATTGCCTATTTACTGATTTACTGTCGAATCTGTGAACATCCTGTGAATAGTACAAAACACTAGTATGATGGATGGTTAGTCGCGAGATTGCGGCGTGTCCCGCGCATGTCATCTCATGATATACTCGACACATTGTGTGGTAATTTTGCTCGACAGTTTAATTGCCGTTTCAGTGTACTCAGACAGAACTAAGATTAATTTATTAGGACACCTTGAATAACCAAGTTTTAAAGTATAATGTATCATCATTAGAGACAAACCAGTCATGTAGGTATGCGAGGCGCCCTTCATTAATTCTGGTGATGAAGAATTATTTATTCTGTATATGTAATTAGATGTTAATTATTGCGAATAGCTTGGAATTTCAGGAAAAAAATAATAACTTAATTAATGTTGAGATCACCTGTATCTAGAGCAACATCTATATGTATTATCTATACATATAGATGTTATTGTTGCCTCATAGAGCGTAAGAGTAAAAAAGTTAGCAAAAAGTTACCTAAGGGCACAAATACCCTAAGGTTATGACCATAAATGTATTTTAAAATCCAAAATTATCTTTTAAAACTCTGTCTGGAAAGAAAAACTATTTTTTTTACTGTAGAAGTTTGTGCAATGTGTAGGCTATACTTACTTATTAACACTTTATGGTAATTTCATACATTGTCATATTCATACACGCTGTTTGTCCGTATTCAATATCAACACTAGATGAACACTCGACGTTTGAAGATAATATGACAAAATATAGTAAAGTAAATAGTTTGCATAGGGGATGGAAGAGTCTTATGTAGAAATATTTTTAGTAGTTAGCCTGTTATACCTATGTTTACATTCCATCAGAATTGGTGCTGTCATAATAAGGTCTTCTAGTAGGAAAACTTGACGAAAAACACTCGTTCAGGAATCTGTACAACAAAACTATGAAGTACCGAGACTATACATTACTTTTTTTAAATATGGCTGACACGTAGTACTTAATATTTTAAATTTAACCCCACCTAGAAAAAACTCTCATCTCATCATCTGTTAGCATAAAAAACTTCTAAATCACAAAAATAATAAATCAATGCGTTTGAACATACATTTTGTGGCGACAAACAGTCACACGGACCACCTAGCTAGCTCTGAAATAAATTGGTCATAGAATGAATCACTCATGTCTCTGAAACTGTAAATAAAATGATACAAAAATTTACCATTGAACAGAAAAATAATTGTGACACAACAATGACAGCGCTGAATGGTTCCTTCCAAGTGTTTACTTTGGGTTTTGATTGCCATACTGGGTAGGTATGTTAAAGTTTCCCTAACATAAGAAGCAGGTAAGTTACTTAGTGGGTTCGTAGTTAATCTATGCTTAGGTACCTACAAATCATTATCATCCTCCGAGCCTTTTCCCAACTATGTTGGGGTCGGCTTCCAGTCTAACCGGATTCAGCTAAGTACCAGTGCTTTACAAGAAGCGACTGCCTATCTGACCTCCTCAACCCAGTTACCCGGGCAACCCAATACCCCTTGATTAGACTGGTGTCAAACTTACTGGCTTCTGACTACCCGTAACGACTGCCAAGGATGTTCAATGACAGCCGGGACCTACAGTTTAACGTGCCATCCGAAACACAGGCTTAGATACGTACAAACTACGTAAGAATTAATAATAAAATTTCATATTTACGCAGATAAAGTGTAAGTTCGATTATAAATATTAAAAGAGTTCGCCTTTATACATTTTTAATGTGAACGACGTCAACGTTGTATAATCATCGATTCTGTTTGTAAATGTCACTTGTTTGTTACTAACGCCAATTCAAATTCATACTTATACGCATGTACTTTCATAAATATTTTATTGTCCATTGAATTTATATGTTAATATGGATACATGTTTATTGTACTACCTACGTCGAATATACCTGATACCAGACGTCTCATTGTCATCATTTCAGAGGTCAACTACGTCATAGGTTCCTATTTATTCAATTAATTTATTTAATCCGCACAAGCTACTGAAGTCTGCGCACAATCCATGTTTTATAATTTCATTAAATACGTAAATCTAATGCCTGAGTAAATAATTATGTAGGATCGTAGCCCTAAATATAGTTTTAAAACAATAGACTTACAAAGTAGTTAATAGTGTCGATTAATCCTGGCAGTAGAATACATGTTCTGTCTGTCCGTTAAGCCGCACTATAAATTATGAGATAAAATTAAGTGTCTAAGACAACAGCAGTCGTCTCAAATATGAAATGTGTTAAATCGCAGTTAACAGCATAATGCGAGCTTTTAGATTTTTTGTTGACACGACTCCACTGCGGTATTTCCTGCTACCGCATATGCCACGCGCGCACGCCCTCGAAACAATACCCTAATCCCCTCATCTTACAGTTCACACTCCCACACAACTAAATAAAGCATTCAACTTCCACTAAGTGGTGATTAATTGTGATATAAAGACTTTTATATTTCTGTTGTTATACCGTCGCGTCATTTTAAAAACGCGACAATAGTTTCCATAACATATCTTCGCGTCTATATTTAACGTTTTATATTTTTCCTGGTCAATAAAATGTCGGTGAGTAAATTAAAATGCAATATCGGAGGTACAGCATACAAGGAAATGTCCAATTAGGCAAAGGCAATGCTGCGATAATTCTGCGAGCTGAATTGATTCCACGTCTGTAGATAAAGCGAGTGGATGTTGTCTAGAGGGATGTTATCAGATCGGTGAGCGCTCGGCACACGCCGCCCGCGCCGCCCACCACGTGGGAAACCTCCGCCGCCACCAGGAAAACACTCTATGACGAGTACATGACGATACGCAGTCACGAACTCAATCGATCTTATCTGCGACAGATAAGCTCGCATGCGACAAATATTTGGCACAAGAAATGCTACCAGCTAATGACATACGCTCTGTTACCGTGCAGCTCTTTTTGTGCGAGTACGTACGAGTGTGAGTGTGCTCATACGGGACATTATTGTAGGAAAAAGTCTAGGCTCATTTGTGCTCGTTAACAAATAATAAAGTTAGTATCTACCCAGCCACTTTTTCAGTATGCGAGCTTACCACATCTTTACCGTCATATAAGAACGTTCGTTCCTAACTATATGTTATTTAATTTAATACGTATCCAAGAATCTGTTGTCATTTAACCATAAATTAGGCGACATAAACAAAGACTTCGTTTAACTAAACACCCAAATAATTTGTATTTACAACGAGAAACATTCAATTATGCTAATGTTTATGACTATTTACGGAGTGTATCCACCTAAAGAGTCAAACAAACGTAGCGCTCTAGCTTCATATTTTACAATCATAAAAAACGTATATGGAGCAATATGTGCATAAATGTCAATATTTGTGTGGCGAGTGAGCGCGCTGGGAGCGGGCACTCGATTTATAAGCAACATTTAGTGCCTAAGCAGCGTCGGCGGGCACCGCGCACAGCGGTATACCTGCGTTATAACGTCCAGCATCGTAATTGTCGATTAATTATCTCGATTTCAATAAAACATACGCCATACAGATGAAATTGTATAATTTAAAACTATAAAACGTCACTAATAAGGTTTAACTACGGCTCCGCCCGTCGAGAATTTTTACGCCGTGCACATAAAAATGTAACAGCTGTAAACGAATTATGGTTTCCAAATATTCGGCTGTATGCGAATACGTGATCGCGAGGACACGGATCCGCGCGGTACGTTAGACGGAGCAGCGCACGGGTATGTGAAAGTATAATATTTATGTGTTCATTAATGCAGGCTTGTGTTAATAACGACGCATCACGTCGTCGGTTCACAAGGCGCACCAAGCCTCACATTTATATTCCGTCAGCTAAGCTGTGGCGTTTAGATTTGGATTATATTTGGTCATTGTTATTCAGTTAACGGTCCCCGAAGTTTGTTTCATTTGGGAAACAATAATAAAACGATTTGAACCAAACTAATAACAATATACTTATCAGGCGTTGTTTTTTATTGTTTACGGATACCTATATCATAATAATATGACTTTATAAGAGGATGTGAGGTCAGTACGTCCTTGTGTCCGTTTTGTTGCGTGACAAAAATGTTAGTTGCATTAAGTGACATTCAGAATATCAATTTTCTATTAAATAGTGTTTCATATTCTAATACCTATTATTATGTATTTACACTTTCACCTTGTAAAACAATGAAAACCTTCAATTTGTAAAGAAAACAATGAACAAGAAGTGTATTTTGTAACAATAGTTAAAAATATAATTAACTAATATAAATATTAATATATCGGACGATATATTTGTCGGCCAATCATTGCAAAACGTCACCAAAGCTATTTTTGTATCAAAATAACCAAACCATTATAACATTTACATAAATAATAGATTTTTTAAATACAATAACTAATTATTATTCGTTTGTTAAACTAAATATACTTAAATCAAACTTGAATGTTAAAAGTTAGAAGCTACTAAAATATTTAAATGCGTACCCTATTTAAAGTCTATTCCTATTTTAAGTAATTTAAGTATTGTATCTAAATAAGTATCTTTTTATGATATCTCACGAAATATGTACCTCAAAAGGAATTTATTTGTAGGTGTAATGAAATTAGCCTCGTCTACAAAAATCAAATTATTTACTATTGTTATTACTGTGATAATTTCATACCTCAGTAGTATCCAAAACATATTATTATCAAATTCCTGTTCGTGGCTTATCACCTATAAGAAAATCTCTTGCAAATAAATTAAGAAGAGCTATCATCGGTCTAAAGCCATACATGTAAACTGCAGACCAATGAGGTGATTAAACATAAGATAGAAAGGTTGCCTATACTTACACACCAATAAAACGCCATATTCAGCTTCGCAATTATAATTATCAATTTTACAAAGTTCATCTGTGATGCGCTATAAACTACTCTTAATTGACACATTTGCCAACACAATGATCATTACAGAGTTGTAAGGCCGTGATAATTATACCACGACACTTCAAATTAGTCATATAAATGAAAGAAAAAACACACTACAATGTTAATAAGCGCGATGCTCAACAAAATGACAAAAGAACGTTAAGAGAACAAATGACAAATTATAATAATAGGGCACACCTGCTATTCTTTTGATCCGACATTTCTCTCATTTATGACGTTAATCGAGCGGAATGCTCGTGTATTAACATAGTTTTGTCCCCAACAAAGCACTGCACTCAGACAATGCTCGATACTTTAGTGATATTTTTTGTATCAAATATAAATTCTCTTTCATCTCACTTAATTTTAGATCAAACTATAGTTCTTACATGTAGATCACGTCATTATTGTCTCTGCGGGTCGCTGCGACAAACTAAATAATGTCCTAATCCCCGATCGAGCTACACGGATAGAAACTTTATATGGCCCGACAAAAGGTCTAATATGCCGTTTATTTGGCGCTAAACTTGTGTCTGTCAATTTGTGTTTAGTTGACAGATAAATAATAAGCGGCATTGCTTACAAGCGGAGTATGTATGTGGTATGAGCGCTTACGTTGCAGTCGCGGGTCGAATTAGTGAATTGTTGCTTGCGTACGCGCAGGCGGCAGGTTTTGTCTAGCGCGCTCGGCCTCTCTCGCACATTAATCTCCGGGCCCGAGATGAAACGATATGCATTTGTCATCGTGTCTGCGATTAACTCGGAGAAACTCTTTCCATTGTATTGAATCAATTCGATTATTATTTGAATGGTTTTATGAAGCAATACAAGTATTCAGGAAAATAATAAACGTAGTGGATTCAAGTGAACTAGTGTTCATCCTGTATGTTTGCAGGTGTAAGCCAATGCATTGTATTGGTGGCTGAAATGTTCCACTCATCTTTATGGATAGAGCTAAAAATAGTTGTGCGTAAATAAATTAGTCAGTCGTTAGGCGGTCGGCAAATATCTCAGAAATATTATGTGCATGAATAGCGCTCCGTATGACGGACAGCAGAAAGGGCTGCCCTTAAACTTACCTTGTATTATTTTGTCATTATTAAATTCCCCTGTCACCGGCTTGTTTTCATTTCGCCCTAAGAAAATATTGTATGCAAAATTATATGACATTTGAATGAGCACAAAAAGGTCGTATCGGGATTTGTTTACAAGTTGGTCCCAAAGAATATTTCGTATTTGAAAGATTGAATTCGCATAACTTAAACAAATACAGAGTAGCATGTACTTATCTCACAATTTATGGAAGCGAACTGCTGGAATAAAGTATGCATCTGAAGTGAGCACTCCACTTAATATTCATTTGAATTGAAATCTCGTAAAATATTCAGCATCGCGCCGCATGAAACCCTCAAATGACCGATCATTCGTGGTTAATAGCACAAAATGGATGAAATGAAGTGTAACATAAGAGCAACAACACAAAGATACTCGAGAAGGCAATCAGGTTTGACAGTGGAAACGTCGAATCTTCAGAGAGGCCCTCAACAAGCCGCAAAATGAAATTTCTCGACGCCGTCAATCATTTTCCCCTCGCCGAGGTCGCCCCACTAGTCAGCTGATAAAGTTCTGGCACAAGTCAAGAGTGACGTACTTACAGGGGCATGATATACCAACTAGTGAAATATTCTTTTTCAAAAATCACTTTCTGCAACAGCAGTAAAAATAAAACCTTCGCTGAAAATAACTGAAGCTTTTCGTTTTTATTGAACACTTAATAATGGCAAACTTATTTTATACGTTTGTTTGTTTGGTTAAACCAGTAATCTCAGAAACAACTGGTATTATTGTTGTTTAAAATATCCCTATTATTTAGGAAGGCTGGAGGGAACTTTTATCCAAAAAAATTATAGTATAACCCCGAAAAGAATATAGCATATTGGCGCACACTAACTTACAGTAACATCGCTAGTTGCCGATGCCTTGCGGTGCATCGGGAGAGTAATCGAGACATTATTCCGGTGCGTAAGCCCCGACCATCCGTCTCGAAGATGTTACGTGGAAACTACTCACATGACGGCCTGCTCCCATCCTCCACCTAAGTGGCTAATAATCGCACAACCCATCGATCTACAAAACCATTATTATATTGTTGAAAAACTTTTTTGTTCTTTCCGGGATCTTATCATTTTCCTGTAGCACCAAAAATTTCATAAGTTAAGGATCGTCAGGCACTTTGTCATTCAGATCACTCTTGCAAACAGAACACCAGATAAGCAAACACTTTAACGTTAACAATCAAGGCTTTAATGAAACAATCACTTTTAAAAGCACTGCTTTAAAAGGAAATTTTCGAAAAGTTAGCATAACACACGACACTTGCGACAAATGCGATGCCGGCGCGCCTCATTGCGCCGCAGACGGAAAAATATTTCGGAATTGAGATTGATGTCGCTCGCATGTGCAGACGGCTTGTCCGTATGCAAAACAACGTGCCACCAAATATAGAACTAATTTATGGTCATACTCGGCGATTATGTGCCGGTAAAAATAACTGGCGTAGCTCCCCGTTTCCATAATTTATACAGTTCCTCGCTAGAATAAGTAAAGGTACTTAAAGTCATAGGAGTAAAAACAGTTTAGGTGCATGCATGATATTTAAAAAAAAATATTGGTTACGGTGTAGAATTATAACTGAAAATAGTCACCGTCACCAAGTGTAATGTAGGAACAAACCCACATGTATTGGCGGTTTCCGGGGTTTTACTAACAAACTACCTAATCAAACTTTGATATGAAATCTCTGCAATGATCTCGTTATGAACTGACTAAAATTTCAAAGGACACAAAATGTTTTCAATGAGCATTACCGATAAATATAATTAAAATAAATCCCATTTAAGGGTAGGCTCCCACGCGATAAGAGGTGTTATTTATACACCCTCATCTCACAAAGGAACCGCTGCCGAATATCACCCATAAATATTGGGCTGAGGTGTAATTTTTCACATACCACGTCTTCTCGAGCGTCGCACCTTTAAAATAAACGCAAACAAAATTTAATAGGGAGAGATGCGCGGGATCGCGAGCTTCAGGTAAAAATAAACGATAGTCAACTCGACCAATCGCTGCAAGATATTTTATTATAAGGCTTTAGTCATCCTATTCCCCGGAATATAAATATTACTTGCTAAGTTGCTATTACTAACATTCCTTCTTACCGTCTATCGAAGGAATTTCTCCGTTTACAATAATAGTGCTATAGAAAGGGATCTGCCGTCGAGCGCAGTTCCCCGGGGTTCACAAAGTTTTGTAACAAACCTTGGGCCGTTTTCGTTATAATTTCTGTGAGTTACAGGGAGGAATAGGAAAGCGCGGATCGAGCTGCGTTTATTTACGATTATTGGTTATGGACAGAGTTGATCGGCGGCCGGCGGGTCCCGGGAGCCTCGTAACGCCTCGGACTTCGGCCGCGCTCACTGAGGGTGCCGCGCCTGACGGATATATCCGTCTCCTGAGAATTCTCCGCCGTTTGCAAAATTATGAATCGCAAAAGGGTGTTGTCTCGACACCTTCGCAGCAGATAGACTCTGAATAAACAAAACGAACATTCTTGTCTCACATCAAACAGATTTTATTACGACGAAAGCAACAAGAATAAAAAGCGTTGTCAATAATAAAACGCAAAGGCGAAAAGCAATAACCGAGTTCTTATCCGATACACATATCACAAAAGATAGCCAATAAATAGTCCTATCTGTATTTGTCACAAAATAAGAATTCCATCAAATAATTCGGCGGCAATAAAAAACGGATAGAGACATTGCACGCATTTGTAATAAAAGTCTCACCATAAATAACGATCATGAAATATAATACACCTGCAATCTTCGGAAAATGGGAAAATCATTTTCCGAGGGCGGGCGCGGTCCGGCGTAATATTGTTATAAATGTACTTTTCTGAGGGTATAAATAATAATGGTGATCGCGCGCCGGACACTCGGGGAAGCGTCTGCCGACGCTCGCTCGCCACACCGCCACTACTGAACTATCTCACACGCTCTGTTTCAATTACCTGTTGATATTTTATCAATACTGAAGTTTTAAAATAATGTACCTAGCCCACCAAAGTTGGTGTGTTTAGTGTTTCGTGAGTACTTAGAGCTTTGCTTCTGACAGCTTACTAAACAGCTGCAGATCTTTCTTCTATCTAATCCATTATCATTTCTAACTACTTTTTATAAAATGCATCATAATTAATTAATTTAATAAAATATTTTTTTTTGTATATTACATATATTTTCCTTATTTTAGGCAAAAAAGTAAGCAAAAATCCCGGTTACTTTGTGTGTAATATTTGTTGAAAGATTTCAGTTACACCTCAGTTCTCGCTGGGTATGGTTCCGTGGCGTAGTGTCGGCCGCGCCGCTGGGAGTCATTTCGCTCTGACAGCCTGTAAATTCTCCATTACGCGATATGAAATATGCTTTGCCACCCCGCACGCCGTTTACGAGCTACTGCTATGATTTCTTATCCATCAGACGTCCATTCTTTGTTCTAAGGGAGTGTTCTTTCTAATCAAGTGTGAAGTCTTATATTATTTGTTTAAACATTGAATAACTTCGAAGAACCTACGTATTAAACGCAGATGTATTACAAGATTGGTTTACGACGATTACGACTGAATTGTTAAGACAGTCTGGCAGTTGTATGGGGCTACATTACTTTTGAAAAGAAAGCTATTATTATCGGATAATGTGAAGACTAAGAATTTATTGTAGGTTTTATTCTCGCACAATTTTTCTGTTCTTACATGTAGTATGTGTGCGTTTATTTTACGTCACCGTGGAATGAAAATTGATATCATTTTTTCATAAATAAATATAATAATGAAATGTGTTTATCTTAATGAATTTCAGGGATCAATGATAGTCCATTTTCAAACTCAAACTCAATTTTTTTTATTTCAAATAGGCCTATGAAAGCTCTTTCGAAACGTCAAAGTTAGGTGCACGGTTCTAAAGAGTTGGTCTCATGGAGAAGAACCGGCAAGAAACTCCATGGACACTTTTTTTTAAAGAAAATAAAATTTATTACATATTTCATACAGTTTTCTATCTAGTCCTGGGAATGTTATACAATCCAAATTGAGCTAAAAATGTATTAATAAATTATAAAAAATAATTTTAGTGCAATTGTTACTAGAAAAATAATTTATAATTTTGATAACCTTTGTATTGATATGAAAGTCAATTGTAATATCAGGTAAAATTATTGTGTTGGTGTTATTTCAGATGAACCCATCGTCCTCCTTTGAGCTCAATGACTCAGCTAAATGATTATACGGTTATACCTCTCATTACAATATTTTGTGATTTCAACACAAAATTCTGCTTTTGTTCTCGACGCTGTAATGTCTTTACGCGGCCACTAACGTGATATTATTTCAATTAAGTGCCTGATTTAGCTTCGCCGGAAAAACTCAAAACAATGAGGTGTCAACGATTGTGTCGAGAAAATAATGCGCAATGAACCGTCTGATTTGTGAGCGAACCCACATAAAACAGTTTCACAGAATAACACACAACTGAAAATGCACTCGTTCATTAAACGGTAAACATGCGATACAACTGTTCAAAACTTTGAACGGCGCGTTATAAACTAAAGTATGGCTCTGAGACAGTTATGACTAAGAATAGGCAAGGGGTATTAAGAGACACGTCGCAACAATTATACACGTCGTCGCTTGTCTTGTAAGACATCAAAATAAAATCACTACTATTTATGTATCTGAGAGCGTATTAACGGCACGCACCGCCACTCTTATAATGTAATAAATCGTCTGGAAAATATAACCGTCAGCGCTGTGTCATACGCATGTCGGAGATGCGCGCGCGCAACGCCGCACCGCGCGCTCGCCTGCGCCCGCGCCACCGACCACGTCACGCATCCATACACCATAAATTGTAAGACGTAAATAAAATCTGGCGTTCCATATTTTAAAACTTTATTTTAATAGCCCACTATTCAACGAGAAATTAAGACGTGTTTATTAGCTGAGCGCTCGTAATACAAACAAGTCCTTCCTTCATGAATTACTTTGGCCATCATGTCATAAATCTGTATTCACATCAAGTCACAACATAAACCTATTAAGTTGCTACATATAACATACCCTATCACAAAATCAGCATAGACGTTTATTGGACATTTTCCAGACCCTTCGAAGTTGTTTTCTTTTTTAAATTATGTTTCATAAACATACTTCTATCTATTGCTCATTCAACACATAACGTATGCGTGATCCAATCCTGTACAAATTGGCCAAGGCTCGTATGTTAATGCTTTATAAGATCAATAAGACCGACAAAATATGGCTATTGAGGAAATATAATATTCAATAAGCATATTTTTTCATCGTAGCAATCAGAAATATTTTCTTTTCCCATAAAACATTGTATATTATCATGTAAGTAGTAATCTGGGTTCGAATTTATGTTTCGGAAGAAGTGTATGGAAAAAGTTTTTCGAGGAAAAGCGTATTCATTCTTCATGCGCGCACCCCTTTCTGTGTTCTGTACCTATTTATTGTTTAAGAGAGCACGATAGTGCAGGTATATTATTGTTCTAGAACAATGTTAAGTGGTCGTATACGAAGAAAACCCACAACAGCTGTCCTACTAATCAATTATGCGTCCTCATAATATGACTCTTGTCTTGACGACTATAAAATTGCCACACATAACATTTTTTTCTGTGCCAAAAATCATCATCCCGGACGGAATGTTAACAACATAATATTTTTCAACGTGATCTTAATCTCAACAAATTGTTTAAAATGAAAATTTTTAATCGCGTTCCTTCAAAATGGATAATGTGACAATTCACAATGAGCACGACATAGGGGATCTTGACGATCATCTGAAGACAATGGCCGAACTCATACGATGAAGCTATAATTTAATTTGACTCGCTGCCAGAATGACTAATTCTCGCCAACAAGTCGTGGCTCTCTTATTATTGTAATATATTTTGTTCAATTGTTAAAATTCAAATAGAAGTTGAGTGACTATTAAATAATGTGTCATTAGAAAGCATTTAACCCACAACCCACATATTTCAGTAAAAAATAAATGTTAGTTAGTCGCGTCATTATTTAACTTTTAATTTATTTATATCAAAATAGCTACCGTTAGTATGACCATTAGCAATTATTTGGCGTTTGGAAGTAATACGCTGAAAATTCTGTCAATTAATCTTATTTTATTGGCTTTTCGTGTGACATAAGTCCAAGATGCGATTTCATTAGTGACCACTAACAGGATTAATCTCGTACAGTTTTTTACATACTGTTGACAAGAGGGCTTACATGGCTTAGGACAGCTTAGTAGTAATCTAGGACGGTCTAAATGACATTAACGCAAAACACATTAATAAAATAAAATTGCAGAGTATGATAGCCGATATTATGGTAACCAGCCCACCTGTTATGCAGACCGCAGACGGATTTGCTGCATAGAGTCGCGCGACACCGGCGACACGAGGCGACTACGTGACGACAACGCTTCGCCGACATGCAGCAAACGGGAAATTCCTACAACACGTAATAAAATTTTATAAAACCGCGGTTATCGTAAACAGAACAAATAGCAAACTTTATGAGCCATTCGTCGCGCTTTTCCATTTGCATGATACGAGTATGTCATAGGAAATACGTATCGTACGCGGCTACGGGTTATAGCGACGTCCCAGGTCATCGCACTAAATTATTCGTCTCGTATAAATTTGTTTATGTTAAAGTTATGGACAGTTGTCAGACATCGTCAAATTTCCAATTCCATTCTGATACAAAAATTGTTGCGCATTTAGCGTCTATTTCCTTTACGACTTTACGTAAACACTGCTTATTTATACTGAAATAAATATCGTGTTGCAGGTGATAAATACAATATTGGCTATCAGACGGCTAGTAACGTTGCAGTGCGGGTAATATATAATTCGAGCCTGGTTTCTATTCAGCCGATCTCATCCCGTTCCGCCATCTCGACATCCATAAACAATGTGTGAACATTCATAAAGAGAAAAATAAGAATAGACAATAAAACGTCAACGTACCATGCGGCGTATTTTAAAAAAATCTTGAGGGACGCATTTAGAGTTGTTAGCGCTTCTTTATAATAAAATGGGTTTAACAAAGGCCTATTAAAAACTGAAGTCATAACAGGAAACGTGATACAGTGGCCGGTGGGTAGCGGGCAGCGGGTAGCGAGTAGCGGGATCATCTCTTTCATCATAAAAGCGCGGTGAGCGGCAGCTGGCGCTTCACTTTATGTGGTTTCCGAACAGCTTCTCTTTAATAACCTTGTTTATTTTTGAATATGGAACACTCGAAACTTGAATGACTATGAGCATGTATCGTTGACTTGGGTGGACGCTTCGTTACACGTCACGCTCATTTTGGAGCCAGCGAGGCTTTTGTTAGAAATGTATGAAAAGAGAAATATTCATTTGTTTTATTCTATTTTAGAGCGGTACTGGCCTATTCAGTATTCAAGATGAAAAACAAGATATGATGGGTTTCTCAGAAGATATAATGGTACATGTACGAATTAGCTGCTAGTATCTGGATAACAAGAACAATATTAAACTGGAGGTAGAGTGGTAGAGGCTCAATAAAGACATGTACCGGAACAGTGGGTAAGCAATAAGCCTCCGACTGCTAATAACAACAGCGGGATCGACGACGATATCTCAATATCGTAGGTGCGAGCAGTTAATTAACACATGACGCTTGTCGTGGAAATAGAATTCCTGTAAGCGAGTGGTGCGCGCGCGCCCCGGGCCACGGCGCTCCCTGCCGATGTTTGTTTACAAGCAACGAGACTTCATTACGCCGCCGGCTAATGTATTCAGCTTCAGCCTCCACGTTAACAGCGACACTTCTCGGAATCAATATGCTCCTTGTATGTTTTGATTGGCTGTCGCCTCGCCCCGCAACACAATCCCGCCCTAACCCACCAACGCATAAAATACACTTTTCCACACCACCGCCACATAACTTTAATGACACCGAATACAACGAACGGATTTCAGTGTTAATACTTGCCAGGGATAAATTTCCTATAGTGGTAACGACCTCCGCATTGAACTTGTCCAATTTTAGGGTTAACGCACATTAATTTGTTTTATTAACGGCTTTAAACGTTTAACCGTTTCCTGTCGTCACTGCTCTGGTTCGTATCATTCGATTGTGTGTTGTGTTAGTTACTAATTCGAGGCAAAATAGGCCCACAATATGAAAACAAATGGAACAATGATTTGTACTTAATGGCAGCATCCCACCTTTAACACAAACTACAGATGTGTGGGGTGCAATCAAAGCCACAAAACAGCGCTGGCTGACACAGCGTAGGAACATTGCCAAATCCATCGAAGCGACTTCTGATCCCTGCGCCCCCAAAAATAATAATGTTTCATCTTATAAAAATATTTCCCTTACGACTGTCGCGCGGTATATCACGGTATTTGTCACAGAGGATCACCCTTTATGTTCGTTTCCAGTCAAACCCCTTAGATAAGCGAGCCTTTTATATGCCAAATATAATATATTATGGTTTACAATTCTTATTCAATCATAATGTGGATACGACTTTATAATATTTCAAAGTAACAGTCACAGATTTTCTGATAATTTGGTACGTTGTCACGTTTTTGCTCATTATATCTGATAGCTGACTGTTATTATATTTTTTTCAAATAGATGTCAACATAAAAATATCTTACCGACAACTGAAAAATGAACGACATAGGCGTCCTGATTGAAATTTTGAAAATTGAAAAACTGTAAGAAAATGACGAGAGAATTATAATCATCATTAAGTAAGATCGGCTTACATAGGTAACTCTTCAAGCTAAACGGAATATTTTTTTTTGTGTAGCAAACACTTGAGTGGAAAAAAATGTATTAGGAAGGTAAAAGGAAGCCTTGCCGCGTATCCACAGTGAGCCAACAGGCACGAGCCATTACTTCCAACATATGAGCAAAGCAAAAATATCAGCGTATTATGGGTTATCAGAGGCAGTCGCGTCTCCGAGACTCCGGCCGCCATTCATGGCCGCTCCGACTTAATGGATTGCTCGCTTTCATATTCCCAACGTACACAAGGTTTGCGCTCCTATGATCACGTATAGTGATTTAACGCTTTATGCTTCCTCTACAACATGTTTGTGACATTTCACTACCTAAAATTACTACTAATATCGCAAAACAAACTTTAAAATAAAATTTACATTTCAACTTTCAACGTAATAGCATTTCCCGGTACAAAAGCTTGAAGAGTGAGCGTGTCACCCATCTGTTTGCACGTCTATAGCTCCCCTTTCATATGAGAGACGAAAACAAACAGAGAATGTGCCAAATAGCAAACAATATTATACGGAATGCACAATAATATCAGTTCCGCCGGTGTGGGTGCGGGCACGCTGTTTGCTTCCGCGAATAAATATGAAATTCGAAGAGTCTCGCCTCACACCCGGAGAGCAAATATTATGGGAGTTTGCTTTGGTAAAATGATAACTGTCAAGATTGAAAATTTGGGTTTAGCCGCCGGCGGGGGAGCATATTATTGAGTATATGACACGCACTTAGACGAGTGGCTTTCATGACAAATCTCTTGGTGAGTTATTGTTATTGAATTTTATTTTTGATTTTCAACAGGAATCATCAATTTTAGTTTTACAGACTGGAGAGCTTTACACAATGTACCTATTTAGTGGCAAACTTCTCTGAACAAACATCAATCCCCTGGTTCACCCGGTCGTCAGATGTGCCGAGGCCGACCCCGATTTTGAATATTTTACACTAGATTGAGTAAATGAAACTTCATTCCTTGACAAATATTGTCCAGGGCTATACGAGATTTTATCTATGAATAATATATTGAACTTATTTTTTGATATGAAAAGGTCTGCAAGTGATTTAAATCGATCTTAATCATGACATGAAAATATACTTAGGTATATTTTTTAATTCTGGCTTGGGTTAGAAATGATTATAACGAATACACGCTGAACAAATATATCTAAAATAGCTCAGCCTATTGTTACAGTTCATTGCTCAATTAATACCGGACATCATATTGATCACCCCTCATATAAAAGTGTCAAAGATAATTTGACGCCATCAATAAAATATTACTTATCATTTGCAACAGCGAGCGCTACAAGTTAGTGCGGCCCCCGGGCCGTCACCCGCAGTCCCGCAATCCCGCGATCCCGGCGATCCCGCGATCCCCACCTTATCATCCCGTGAGAATAACTTTCAGATTTATGTGCCACGTAAAACTTTATGTCGTGCTTTGTTTTGTGCATGCCATTTTATTTGTTATCAACTATTTTCGACAACTGAGTAGGGAAAAGGGTCTATGATATTAATAATTTTGATGCGGCTACATTTTTATATGACTAAACCGAGAAAATCCTTCGTATTTTCCTGTTCATTCTTATATTCATCTCACAAAAATATATATTTAAAACAGCGGTAAATTATACTTAAACCACGTTTCTATCTAATAAATCAACACTCATTCAATCACGAGTCACACTAACATCGAACAGCTTAGAATAAAAAATATAAACGTTTTGCCAAATAACTCTGTCCCTTCCTAGATACGTACTCACTTTAGACAAAAATCCATTAATAGCGGCAGAGGGAGAAAACTCTTTAAGTTTTCTATTGAACGGACCGACGCATCGATATTTACAATACCAGATTTGATGGCTATCTAATCTTATATCGTTTGACGACACATTGAAATGATCTGGACCCCAAGGTAAGGGCTGCGAAGTTGAGTGGACGATAATAGAGAAACGTCTTTACGAGTTCGACACCCGCTTGACACATCAACACAACACAGAAAATGTGCGCTACGTAGATATAGAGTTGTGGTGTAGTGTGACAATGAAACTATTAGTGTGACAAAGCTGAGTGTCTGCAAAATAGATCATCTGTTGATTTACACAGCTTGGACAAAATTAATTTTTTCATGGGCATTTTTGGAAATATAAAAATGTTCTGTAGGTTCTATTTACAAACAAGGTAGGTATGGGCCGCTACTTCAAGGTAAAGTCAAAAGAGCACGGGCAAGTTAAAACATAAAAATATGGAATGGTGTTTCAACAGCTCTGTAGCAGAGTTGAGACAGCCGCCACTTTCTGCAATGTCATCGGTGCATATAAAAAGTTATGACCGCTGGCAATATTTCGCTCGAGGCGGCCGAGCGCTCGTAGGAAACGATATGCAGTAAACGGTCGGGCGTGCGGTCCCGCGGGCCCACTGCGCCCCCGCTGACCCGCCCGATTTTATGCCAATTTTCATAAAAATAAATCTGACTCGCGTTGATTGAACCAGTCGCCGGGCCGCGTTTCGTGATCGACTTTCTATTTTATTGTTATTAGCTCAGTCGCGCAAGGGTACGAATTATTGTTTTGCCATTTGTCCCCAAAAATAGAAAAGGCTGTCCTCAGACAAAGGTTTAGCTTCGTATGACAATCAACTTTTCGATATACAGTTTAGTTCGGTTGCGTTCTTCATTTGTGGAGATTTTATCGCAAACAAGATTGTATGGCAAATAGGCAATTCTGCAATTCTAATTAAAAGAATGCAACTGAGTTCAACAAAAAGCTCGTGTCTTAAGTGTGCATTACATACAAGAACAATTCAGGGACAAGTTGAAAAAGTGTTGCACTATAAAGGACGAGACATGAATGGATCATTGGTTGAGTTAATAATCGCCGGCTGAAGCGCGCTGCGGCCGAGCGGGCGCTATCGCTGTTAACATCAGATGGAACAAGTGTTATGGCATCGTACGCTGCCTTATACGATTGAAGGCATTCCCGGAGAGATATTCCGATGGTATCGCGGCCGGCCACACACGGCAGCTCAACAACCACCAAGCATAACTAGCTGACGCCGGACGCCAATTTGCGACACTTTTACGCTCATAACAGCTTCTGATACCATTTATGTTACACTATGGCCATTTTGAGACACGTTTTACTTCAATCCACCTTCATTTCAACGGTAATAAACGCCACACCACATAAAATCCCTTTTATGTATCTAAGTATTAATTTAAAAAAATAATTAAGTACATACATATGTACAGATAAAAAGGAATACAAAACGATACGTCTGAACAAAAGTGCAGGGTGTAGTCAAAGAAGCATGGCGGGCGATCGTGATTTATCGTCGGCCGCTTTTGAATATTAAATAATCTTTAATGGGAGCGCATGATCGGCCCATTAGCCGACGTCGCTCCTTTCACGTTTAATAAAGAGTCATTTATAAGCCAGCGACGCTTTTCCCTTATCAGGCCGAAGTATGTCGCGCGACTGAGAGGTGCCGCCCTATCAGGATTAATTCATAATTTTATCCGTGTATGTTGATGTATTCAATGTTTTTGGAATCGGAATGTACACAATTAAATACGTCAATCTTAATTACCATACAAACACAATTATCAGGCTAATGTTCGGGGTCTATTATAGTCGGCTGCTGCTACAGCGGAGCGCTGCCTTTAACGTAACCTCACAAGTATTGGTTTGATTCCCACGATGGGTAAGTATCACCTCATTGAATCATTAGGAAATTACCCCGTTTCCTCGCGCCGACAACGACTGATCACGTCTAATGTCGTTCCTTTGAACCTCGGACACAAAATTGTTTCACAAGTATTATTAACCATGAGAACAAGATTGCGTTGCCACATTGTATAGAGCTTTTAATTAAATGGGACTCAGTTAGAGTATTTTCATACCTACTTAGAAAAGTAAACTATTCCAGGACTTTTGTAAGCAATTTTTTAAACTTGCGTTCAACATTGCCTTGGTCGCATTTTCTTTCTTGATTGATTTAGAGACCTCAAATGGCCTTACAAGAAAAAAAAAGTGTAAAGTTAACAAAACTTGGTGAACACATATGCAATTAACAGAATTAATGAGCAAACTTAAATATCGAAAGAGCACATTATTTTAATTTGGCAAACATAATTCTTCAAATGTCAATTAAAAGTAGCCAACGAAGAAAGAAACTCATTTTGAACATTACCCATCCCAATACGCTTAGCAAAAACAAATGAGTTATAACTAACACTCTCCATACAGAGGCAGTGAATGCGTGTAATTATGAAGATTAATCTGGTCGGTGCTCGAAGGTTAACATAACTTGAGGGCGCACATCGCCGGTTACGACTTCCTAATGACACTTCGATCGCGGCCGGCGCTCATTATCGCGAAACATTCGATCGGCTCACTCGAGTTATTCCTCTTAATATCGCGCCGACGGTGGCTGAGCGGTCAGGATATTGTCACGTATGCTCCGCGCACTGCCGTAATTATATCGGCGCAATTAAAGACCAACTAATATATTATAATCGTTCGGTTAGCATCAGTAGTTTTTACAAGAGCACCGGGAGCCGACAACGTACCGCCGTTCACACACTCATCCCCGTAACACCCTATTACGTTTGAAACTGATTGATCAGGAATTTTATAGAAATAGTTTACTCATTCGGTATGTTTAGTAAAGTACTAGCTGTTGCCCGCAACTTCGTCTGCGCGGGCAATATAGAATAGTCAATTATTACGTATGGTGCGTAAGTAATTTTCACAGGAAATAGCTATAATCTATGTCTATATGCTTTGAGTCTGACAAAGCTGTCATTTGTACATTTTCTGCAGCTGCTGCGACTAAGCAGAAGCCAGAAAGTCTGTCAGTCTTACCATGGATATCGTCTTGTGTAGTTGACTGGATTGAAGATAGACAGATAGGTAGTCGCTCCAAGCAAAATATTGGTACTCAAACAGATTCGGTGACTGAAAGCCCAACACCAACATAGTTGGGGAATAGCTGGATGGATGATAAAATGAGTCATCATCATCAGCAGGCGCATAGGGCAGGATAGTTTCACTACTGGGGAGAAACACTTGTATGACTTGTATGAATTGGGGATTTTCTGTGCACTTACTTACTATGGTAAGGCTGACCCCACATTAGGCGTGCGCGATCCTCGGGCGTGTGAGCTGCGTGAAAGTCGCGTTTTGCTGCCCTGCGGCATGTGTGAAGAGTGCAAGCGACGCGCTCGCGGCGAGCACGCGGCGCTCGAGTTGCGTTCTTACCCCTACGCACGCTATCCCCGCCGCCCGCTAAACGCCTTAGCAGTTAAACGTCAAGTCGAGCGCGCTGCAAATGCCGCAGGGCAGCAAAACGCGACGCTCACGCAGCGTGCTCGCGACGCACGCGCTACTCACACGCCCGAGGATCGCGCACGCCTAATGTGGGGTTAGGTCTAAACCGGGAGGGACTCCACCGAAATGTTTGCATTAGTTCACGAATAGGCAAAATGTACGTATCTGTGAGAGTCCACTTCATGTGTTCGTACTTGAAACCTGCAGTTTTGCCAAGATTTTCAAAATGTACGCTCGCAATTTGTCATTTCTTGGTGGAGCCAGCAAATCAAAAGAAACAGAAGTGTTGTATACTGTGCGTCACTACCGCTCACCGGGAAAATTTCGCTCTTGCGGAGGACGTTTATATACCATATTTTGTGTCACACGTAAACAGGACGACAGTAAGTATCCACCGAAACACTTTCAAAGATCTGATGAACGAACAAATCAGACCTGAGTTGGTCACCTGGGGCCAATCAGAGCTCTATGAAGCGATCATACCCTTTGGCTCCTACTGTTATTGTGGTTTCTGAAAATGTATTCACCTCATTCAACGATGAATGTAATTCTGATGGTACTATTAAGAACACTTGCTTAGCGCAAAAGCTGACGTTGGCAGGCCGACTCTTTTGACTTCTCGAATAGGATACCATTGGTTTTTGTGCAATGCACACCTGCAATGCATGCTGGATTAGGATAGGATATAGGTGGATAGGATTTGCAGCAGAGAACAATTCTGTCTTTGTAATTGAATGACATCAAACGTAGTTTTATATAAAAGGTGTTTTTTTAGACTTGGCTCGGTCTTACTGAGACTGTTCGTAATCGTGAACAGTGTATTTGCGATCAGAAGTTGAAAGTAAGCATGTCTCTGGTATGCGACGCGTAATTTGTACGTTTCCAGGCGCATAAAGCATTTTACGTGTGTATGGTATTAAATCGAGAAAGCTCCCATTTCTTATCTGCACTTTGTATCTGGGCTTGTTTTTAAAGCTACAGAAGCCTACATTACCTACCTCACGCTTAGCAGCGCTTGCGAGAGATAGATCTTCCTTTCTTCTAGGATTAAGTTTACATATTTTGCATCAGAAAAAATAATTAAGGTCTACTTAATACTACCTACTCACTCAAAGTAATTTGTTTTAAGGCCACCACATTAGTGGAAGATAAGCTAAACTATGTTTTAGAAAAAATCCTGATATGAACTCCATCTGTAACTTTAAATGATAATTAATTGTTCCACTAAAGTCATCATTTTTGACATAATGTTCAAAAAATAATTTAGATGGCACCGTTTTAAATTTGGCTGAGAACTATTAATTTTCCTTTCATCAAGGTAATAATAGTTGGATTTTGATGTGGTACGGCAAACTGACAAACACTATTGAAATGTCTATCGAAAAATTACACTACGTGTTAAAATATGGTGAATTACGGAAAATACACAACTCCATCTGTTGAAATAATAATCCTCTATAAAGAATGTATGGTAATTAATTGTCATTTACCACCTCGCTCTTTTGACAAATTTGATGTATTTTTACCACAGATGGAGCTACTTTAACCTTGGCTAAACAAAATTTTCATATTTTTTTTTCATCAGAAGTTACTTATAAAGGTGTGATTTTCTGTGTAAAGATTAATAATAGGCCGAACAACTAATATAAGTACAACATTCAAATGTACAGTTTTGACAAACAGATTGCGTGTCGTAATATTTTACATCTTGAATTCACAAAATTAATCATATCTTTTGATAGAGTGAATCGATTTCGATGAAACAAAAACTAAGTAATACCCCAAGTTACGTAGAATTTTTTTATATAAGCATTGTCTGCATTGAATTCGTAGATTTTACGTGAATCCCGAACAAACAAACAGATAAACAGACAAACAGACAAACAGACAAACAGACAAACAGACAAAAATGACAAAAATGATGGAAATGGGTTCTGTTAGTTATCCTTTAACATGCCGGCTATTTTTTTTGTCAATTTCTTCAATGTACAAAAATTACTTTTCTACAGATTTATTATATGTATAGATTTACTTACTGTAAACTGGAGTATTCTCATTTTTTTAAATCTTTGTGTCGTTGTAGATTTTGAGACTACCATAATGAATCAATTTCCGTACTTACCTAATATTGCTGTGGTTTTGTCTGCTATCCAAAGCCATGTAAAAGGAAACCTCCACAGCGCTTACATAAGAGCAATAAATTACATGGTGAGTCGTAGTGATGTACATTAGGCGGTCTCGTCAATGTGACTGCCTAATAAACGGGTAGGCTGCGGGGCAGTTTGATTTCCTCGCGAATCATGAGAAAATTATTCTGCAGACGAGCCAGCCGCTTTGAGAACATCCGACGGATAAGAATAATTACTTACATTGATTGAACCCTTATAATCTGAGTTTATTTAATAGTCGACAGATGTTAATCGGTGCGCCGACTATAATTACGCTTCGATTCCTGACGAGAAAAACGCTGAAGCGTACCTCTATCAAACACAGCACAGATTTATACATTTATGTATCAACACACAACATTTATACATTTGCGGTAACGATTATAATGCATACTACATTATCTTGAGTGTAAAGTCATAACAATTGTATGTATTACCACTATTAAATTATTCTAAGATCATAGATTAGAGTTACAAAGTGATGGTGATGAATGTATAAACAGTTTTCCTCAGACTAATACATTGTAAATGCATATGTCGACTTGTTGTCTTGTCCCAAAGTTAGCTAAGAATTATACAAGCTTGCGGAACGTGAAAACAACAAGTGCAAACAGAAAATAAACCAATTTACATGCATATTGCCTTCAGTAATACC
This sequence comes from Helicoverpa assulta, assembly GCA_963856015.1. Lineage (NCBI taxonomy): Eukaryota > Metazoa > Arthropoda > Insecta > Lepidoptera > Noctuidae > Helicoverpa > Helicoverpa assulta. The sequence continues at coordinate 8,364,791 of CAWLCW010000008.1, forward strand.
TATACAAGTCGCAGTAACAGCAAAAAGCCCCGATAAAAGTGACTAACTATTAAAATTTACACGGTCGGTTCACAAGGTCATAAATATCACTAAAAATGTTTCACAATACATCGAGAAATGGGAAGTTGTGCTGGTAACAAAACGGCATAAACTGACATAGCTGTTTTAATTAGCGTTCATAGTAACGTGTCGGGTGTGGGGGTTTATTTTACCATTTTTCCATTGTATGTAAAGCAGCTTGGGAGTTCATCCATCACTTCATATTCGCGGCTTGCTGACGGCGCGGGATTGCGTCGTGCCGCCCTACTGACCATACACACGCTAATTGGATCAGCATTGAAAGAATACCTCCGCTTAATTATCGTACGAAGCCGAATTAGGAACTGAATTTTGTTGTTCGTCATCTCGGTTGAGGCATGCGTGTGCTGCTCATGCAGAAATGTCATCAGCCTGTAGGTGGTACAGACCTGTTCACTATTATCTTTTACTGATATCGATTAGTTAGTCATCGACTATATTATAACCAGATATTCCGTGTCAATTATTTTATCGTTGAATTAGTTACCGCAGTGCATTGATGACTCAGGCTCATTTATATGGCTATCTCTTATGTTTAGATCGAAACGAACCTTTATCTATTGTTCATGTTGCAGAATAAATTATAATCTTCGGATCTGTTCCTCAATAAGATCTGTAGATAATGAGTAACAATAGCAATACGACACATGTTTATGCTAGCCTTATTTGCAGCCGATATCCTGTTCCCTTCAGCATATCCAGTACATAGTATTTAAATATCAAAGTCATAAATGCCATACGCGTGCTTGTTAACGCGCTCATGTAAATTCTAATCCTTGTTGCATTTAGAACGGGGCGGCCTAGTAATTATGTGCTTTCATTTGTCTGTTTCTCGGAACAAACGAGCGCGGCCCGGCGTGTAAGCCCGCTCCATGTAAAGCAGTTAGCAGTACTCTAATCTCGCACTGCCATTAATTTAAAGAATACGTCTGCGTAACCGACTTTACCAACAACGTCTAAACACAATTCTCCTTCACATTTTCTTATTTGCATATTAAAATAATTTCGAGTAAACGCAATACGTAAGTCGCCTTCCACCCGCATTGGGTTGGTTCTGAAACGGCAGGCGCGGTCAATCGGTGCCAGGGAAAAATAAACCCTGTTCCGGTGACCTCCAATACAGAATCTGTTGGAGATAAGTTAACAATTACGCCTATATTAAAGTGAAGTAGTAGAGAACGATGACAGATAAAGGCGGGTTGTGCGCCCAAATAGATAACTAGTGTGGAAATTAATGTCTACATTTACTGGTGCATGAAGTTTGTAGTTAATTATAGGTTTATAGTTATTCGCTTTTTTAAATGCGTATAACTACCACAAAAGCTAACCATTATCGTTTTAAAAGGAAGTGTATAAATTATCCATAGTTAGCGGCTTATCAGTGGACAGACAAATATTTATCAACTAAAGTAGTTCGCTTCCTGAACCGTGAAATTGTGGAGCACAGGTGAGCTTTGAGTGCTATTATGACACTAGTATTTTATTAGTGTTGTATTATTTAGTTTAGATAGATAGATAATAACGTAACGTTAATGTAAACGATCGACGCCTTCTATTTAGAAGTAGAAGTATGTAATAGGCAAGCGAGAAGAATTCAAAAAGCCGCTTCATATACTTATGAATTATTTTAAAAATTTTATTAAAAAAATATATATCTAAGGGGGAGGCCTATGTTCAGCAGTGGACGTCCTATGGTTGAGATGATGATGATGATGATGATTAAAAAATTATAAACTTATAACGAAACTAAGAGAAAGAAAGTTAGACAGAAATATATGAAATAAGAACTCTGATGATAACTAATTGATTAATTTCACTGTTGAGTCATCACATCTTCAGCACCTCGCGTTCCACATAAAGCTATACATATTATTCATAGGTATTGAAATTACTGGACTTTATTCTATTTTTGGCGACATTTAGTCCTGACATTGTAAGCAAGGGTACCTACATTTGAATAATGTTAACACTAAATACAATCAAAATTAATGTTCTTCGCTAATAAATCTAGATAGCCTCATAGATACAAATTCTAAACATGTGTTAAGAAAAGCATGGTTGAGAGCATTCCCGTGGCGAGGGTTCCCATAGCGCAGTGCTCACTGGCCGTGCTCGACACGTTAATAAACATATTACTGTACTCCACTACCGATACACCATCTAAAAACAACACTCTTATGAATTACTAATTTTACGACGCCCATTATGTTATGTAATTATGCGTTATAATTTTATGATACGTTCATTTAACAACTTAACACATTTCACTTAACGCCTTTTAAACGCTACAGCAATTGTACCACAATTTATTCATGTTTCTTACATTTTACCTCTACATTAATAAGCGCGTGTTACTTGCCCATTCTTGAATACAGTTATATATTTACTTACGAAATTTATAAAACATTTTTAAATTTATTTATTATTTTGTCGTTTTAATATTCAGGAATGTATAAACATTGTATGATAACGAAATGTCAGAGTTCACGATTAAAATAACATTTGGTTACATCACAATATGTCATACCTATGTCGTCGGTGACGTAGGGTTGACTGGACGTAGCGACCCTAACATATTTTAACACTTCACCAATTTTTAACGTTTGTAGAGTCAATTAATTACAGTGTAACAGAGGGCTACTATCTGGCCTACTAATAGATGCAGTCGATATCAGCGTTAAATTTGTTGCGTCCAGCCGGGTAACCGATGAATTGTATTCAGTTATTATCTATGGTGCTGGTAATTTTTTTCACACATTCCAGGGAGGCGACATGGCGTGGCGGGGGGTGGGGTGCTGGCACCCGCCGGGAGGCGCTCGCGCGTGAAATTATTATCATATAATACCCCGGCTTTGAACACAGCGCGATTATTCAAATGCTCATCGCAATACTCGAGCCGAGTGCTTCGTTCTCGCAGCCGGCTTTCGCGCACACATTCTTGGATTCCTATTCCACGCCGTCTTTTGCTAAAACTTGTCAAATATATTCATGTATAATGCACGAGAATTGTCATGTGAGCGATAAGCAAATGACAGAAAATGTTATGTAAATTCAAAGTATCCATAAACCTTAAACACCTTCATAATGTGAGCCTGCGGGAGATATCGCCGGGAACGTGACTTATTCCCGCTGATAAAATAATGCTTTGTCTACACTAAGTATTATGGCTTTTTATAAATGAAATATGTTGCCCTGATACAATTGCACAGATACGTTTATCTTTTAAGTACAATATAAATATCTTGCAATGTCTATACAATTTCATTCAAATATCTGATGGAATGTCCATCTGAATTGTAATTAGGCAAAATTAGCAGTGTACAGACGTCTGCTTATTTTTATAAGGTTGTTATTAGTAACGAAAGGTCACAACTAAATCTGATAAAAGCTATTTTATAAGCATTTGTTCTACGTATACGACCGACGCAATTCCATCAATCTGTCCAAATGTGAGCTAGACAAGTGTGTTTTCCACTGAGCTCGACTTACTAGCGTATTTTGTCACAAGTTTACTTGGATCAACTCTAGTTACAATAAACATTTAGATCACTTGAAGAATGAACTTAACATTATCCAAATATCAAGTTTATTGGAATGATAATTTTCCTACTACGTTGGTGACGTAGTAACTGGAAAACATGAACTGAACGGATTTCCCTGACTAACACTGAAAGGTATCGTAACTCGTTCACTGACTCGATTATAAAGTGAAAATTTAATTATAAAATAGTACTAAACTTAAATAAACTTGTGAGTTTACCCTCGGGCCGACTTGACGTAAACTTGGCAAGTGGAAAAGGGCCCGAGACGTAAAGTAAGCGTTATCTACGAGTATATTTTGCTTTGGACTCTTTATGAGTTTCAAACGAGATCCGTCACGCGACGTTAACTCGGAATAGATGTGATAAAGTGGCCGCTAATCTGTCCTATTGGGGCCGCACTTAGTACACTTTATTAATCACAAAGCTTACAAATTACACTATACTTCCTGCGGCGTGACACCTCGCCGAAGCGTATGTTAATTTTATTGTCCACTCTATTGGACGATTTGGACACCGTGACAACTTTTGTTGGGGTGGAAAGTACTTGAATAATGTTAATATAAATCGCCCTTTTTATTTTTAGCTTTGAACTGTACAAAACTTATTTTAATTTAGTATTTAGCATGACAGTCGAACAAACGTTAGAAGATTTCCAAAATAGCAGACAGTGCTCTCGCAGCTCTCTTTAGAATTTGGAATGTTCAGCGATGTTTGCTTAGCCAACAGAAGTGCATTAACTATGCATTAGACATTCGATCTCGGTGTTCAGCACAAATATATTCACAACAGCAATTTGTCATCGTGTTAGCTATAGATACATAACAAGGATACTAAAAAATATCTAGGTTTCATTAAAATAAGGTCACCTTGAATCGACCTTGTACAATACAAATTACCATCGAATATTTATTACTCTTATCGAGACGCATTTTGTTCAAAGTGTTTATGCACAATTTTATACTTTAATCGCAAAATTTACACTTTAAACGTGGGGTTCTCGACATGACGCCTTATGCAAAGCAGGTGCTACCTGATACGTGAGTTCACGACCAGGGTTACAAACGTTGTAAGCCTCGCGAGGGAGGCTCACGAAAATTTGTTTAATGCTAGTCGTACACAAGGAACAAATTCGTTTCCATAACCTTACAGTCGCTCGAATACTTCGGAATATTCAAAGCACTAAAAATGTAATACAATAATGGTAATTCTATTTTAAGCGGTCGTAAGTCACATTTTCGTAAAGTTTTCCGCGCACTTACAGCGGTTTACAAGCGATCGGGCGCTTATCGGGTGTCGATCGCGTATCGCCATCATAAAGCGCTCATATCGCAACAAATATCCTGAATGTTAAAATATAAAATCGTAATAAAGGCCGAGGCGGCGGCGTAACCGCGTACGTAGGTAGTACGAGTACTTATTAGTATTTGGAGATAAAATGAAGTTGGCCCGCTTTGGGCAATTTATTGGGGTAAGTTATGGGCGGCGCGCGGGCTCGAGCGGCTAATTTATTCGCCGTGCACATAAATTACTTGATTATGAATTCAAGTTAGCTCCACTGAATTGTTTGTCTGTTGTTGTAAGCAGCGCTTTTGTGTAACAAACAAGGATATTAGAATTTACCAGATTCTTGTCTTATAGTACCGCGCATAAATTACGTTTATATGTAGACGCGGCCGGGAGAAATGCTGAGAAATTATAAAAGCGAACAAGTGTAAAGAAAGAAGCGTTTGACAAAATGGCTTAATGGCAACATTATCATCGAATGTAATGTTTGGTAAAAAGATAAATGAGGAGTGAAAGTAGAGACAATCTAATAAAAAGCAATAGTAGGGATTATGTAGAACACCAATGGTAATGTCGAGTTGTTTTCGAGGCGGTAGTAACGCGCCGCAAGTCGCTGCAGCGCGGAATAATCGCGGATACCCATAAAAGATGTAATTTCAGATAAGCTGAAACAGACGAGCCCCGCCCCCTGCCTCCCGCCGCCCCCCACCCCCACCTCTCCCTAGCTGCCTACTTTCTAATGACTAATTATTATGCTGTGCGTTCCGAGCTTTAACGTCAGCGAGTGAAGCCTACCTGCTAATACTTGGCTACAGTTTGCGCCGCGACTGTTTTTATGTAAGAACATACCGTTATGTCGCGATTTTCTTTTATTTTTCGAAACATTTCCCGTGCTGTGTCATTATGTCAGTTAAATTTAGTTTTCCATTACACGTAAAATAGGTAGGGACGATATGAATTTACATTAGGTAGGTACAGACATTATTTTGTTTATCATGCTATTGTTACTGGATTCCAAATAAATTCTTATGAATAAATAACAATAAATTCCGATAAAACAACGCTAATGTAGTTTTAATTGAAAATTATTATGCTCGGCGCCTAGGGTTCGCATAAGAGGCTTCTGTCGAATGGTAAGTTCCGATCACCGATATGGGCATGAATAATTTGTAATTGATAATGAAGTTTAGCTGCTTATGACAGTGGCGAGGAGTCGTGTGGAGCGGCGCCGGCGCCTGCGCGATGTCGCCGATAGAGGGCGCCGCGCCGATGTGTGATACCGCATTACCATAAGGCTCGCACACTGCCCCGCTCTATCTGTGATTACAAGCGCTAATGTATTATTGGCTCCTTGCTAATAATTTCTTAGATACGTGAACGTCCTCGTAATAATGCGTTTATTGGGGAAAAATGTGCTAATAATGGACAATAAATTACGGCCACTGTATTATTTATCTTGCAAAGATGAACTGCATGGAAACAATACACGCGTGTACCTTTTTCACAAAGGCAATGACATATTTTCGTCAGAAATGACCTTGTAACAAAATAATGATGATAAAATTAAAATATTACCTACCACAGAAGAAAATTCTGAAAATATTTTTCTTCAAACAAATCTAAATTTTTCATAAATCACTATAAATGCATGGTACACGAAATGGTTATAATGTATGGATAGATTAACTAATATTCTGAGAATTGTGTGCGGCTTGAAAATGTATGTGCCTGCTGAAATATTGATACCTCTAACATCTTTTGTCTATTAATCTTATAAATCGCCTACTAAGTACCACACTTTTCAAAGAAAATCTAATATAACAAGGCACTAAACGGCTTTATTATTCATACTAATGTTAATATTATTCGGGCCTAAACGTATAACTTTCCGTATTTCCTTTTCAATTAGAGGGAAGAAATACGAAAATGACGTGAACACATGGCGGTGTGCGTGGCCAAGATGGCGCTCGCAAGTAAATCGTCCGAATTATACAAATAGCGTTTGCCTAACTGCACCAACGTATTGGCATATGTTCGTGACTAGTTTACGAGTGCTACGACATTGCATATTAATTGGTGTCGCTATCGAGCCGCGCATCGGCTGCGACCTAGCTTCCACTACTATCTGCGGACGTTTACCATACCTCGTGTAGATACGTGCTCTATCCAAACCTATGTCAGATTACACGAGCCTTATTTCTTGTGAATATACAAACAACTTGCCAATGCAATAATTTCTTCATAAAATAATGTCACAGACGATCTCGCAACAATTTCAAAAGTAACTTATAATTATAACTTTCTTCACTAAATAACTTAATTGCAGTACATAACAAAGTTAATTTATTGGCTGTCATTCAAAACTCGAAAGTTTCCACTTTCCTCTAGCTGAAAGGTCGGGAAATGTCAGCAATATAAGTATGCAAACGTCTCTCAAACTAGCAACTGCATAATTAATAGTATGCGATACAGTCTAACAGGCACATCATTAAATGCTCGATTTATCTTATTTCAATTAAAATTAAATGGATTCTTTATACATATTTACGTCGCATCACATTACCATGGTATGTGGAAAATATATTATCGAAAATAAGTATCACAATATAATAATATACCTACCACATATTTTGGTGGTCTCTGATCTGATGACTCGACCTACGTCATTACAATTTAATCAATTACGAAGAAGGGGGTACGTACTTCGATTTAGTTATTAATCAGTATGTAGCGATATTAAAATTGCGTAGTTAGTATAATTGCCTACTTATTCAAAAAGTTCGAAGGTTAAGTGCGTCACGCCTACATTTATAAATATAGAAAATAATGTATGTTTATTGTCTTTAAATAACACAATGTGCTATTCCAGTGTTATCGGTGAATAATAATTGTAGTTGTCAGTCGGATGGTCAGCGGCGCAAGTTAGTTCAATGCAATCCATAGCTAGCTCTGTGATAGAGCGAACGCAGTCTAATATGCAAATGTATTTAAATGCTAAGCCCTCTTCATTACGGCGGCATCGATCTTAGATATACAATTTGTAACTCGATAGGTGCATAAGTCTAACGAATCTCTTGTTAATACCCCTTGTTGAATACGCTCAGTGTTTTGTTCAGCACGAAATTTGGCGAGAGGGTGTTACATAAAGTACTCATTTGGAATTAAAGTAGGTAGTCAGTGTTATTGGTAAGTAATTTTATATTCATCTTGTAATCCTCTTATATTTTCACTTCATCAGAAAGAACATTTATTTTCTATTGGTTTTCGCAATAGTGGGTAAATGTTTCAACAAGGGTGTTTGACCGTCAATACGTCAATATTTAACTAACCAATTTAATTTATTTCTTATTGAACAGCGCATTTAACCTAATTTAACCTAACTGACGGTTCAATCGAGAGCAAGTTCTTCATGAAACTACAAGTAAATAATATCTCCAAAGACTACAAGTATAAATAATGTCTTCAAAGACTACGAGTACCTAAATAATTTCTTCAAATATTACAAGTGAACTTAATTTCCAATCTGGTAAGTTGAAACGTCTAAAAAGTTTAGGAATCTAAAAAAAAATGGGAAATAGTATCAAGATATTAAACCAAATACTGTACAGGTATAAAAATATATCCACATTGATATAGATACCTACTACAGTGTACAGCTAGCGTGCTAAATCTCTGTTCAGCAAAAGTCCAGCAAACCTATCGAATTTAGTTCACACACCTAATCACAAGCCATTAACAAGTTGTTCACGTCCATGCTAATTATACTAATTAAGCCGTAAATAAAATCTATGCACAGCAAATTAAAAGAGAAATTCCAACACAATTAGACATTACTTTGTACACTGGCAACATTAGTATTCTAACATGTTGTAGCGGCCCAATCAGATTAATCTTAAATATTTATTGCACATAGTATTGCCAGGTTTGTTAAATTAGTATGACAATGGTATACCAATGGTGGTAGAAATGGTAAGCGGTGTTCAGACGTGGGTGGGCTGCCAGCTCCTGATTAAGACATGATGAATATTAATCTGCGCCTGCGTCGAGGCGGTTGTCGACGCTCTTCTATATGAATTGCAGCACTTCTGTTACCTTCGCTTGTGGTGGTTATGAGGAAAATGTCACTCCTAATGTGGGAATGCGAGGACGTACAATTAAGAAGCTAATGAGACTTCAATATCTTGGTACCTAAATGCAGATTCAGGTGTCTAGTTACCTGTGTAACTTGCATAAAGTAGTGAATATTCCAAAAAGAAGATTTGGTACTTAAATATACACACTTCTGCCTATCGATAGAAATAAATAGGCGTTAAGTATTTCATGCCGTGAAACTATACTTAATTATTCTGATACAAGCCAAGTACTCTATCTTCACCAATATCATTTTCTGAAGGGTAAATGTTGTACTGACGAGGAAAGCGTGGGTGGTGATATTTTCAGATTGGTAAACCAATAGTCTACTAACCTTTTGCTAACTTGTGAGTAAATGCCGTGTCCTGAAGCTCGATTATTATGCAAACATCTACAGAAGCTTGATATCAATCTCAAAATAACAAATAAATTATGTTTTGACAACACACATTAATATAAAATCTCAAAAGCCATAAAATGCTCCTAAAAAGTAAAGTTTTTGATGTTACAGCTAATTTACACGGATACCGATTATAACTTCAAAGAGAAAATTAAAATGTTCGAGAACGTTCCAAATGTTAATGGCCGCGTAAAGAATTGCATTGTCTAGTCATAGATCATGCACGTAAATAATAGCAGAGTTCCCCTTCCGTATCGGGAACCGATTAGTTACTAGCTAATCCACCTACAGCGAAGTTAAAAAGAACAAGAGACACGCTGCCTCCACCTGTCGAATCTGATAAAAGTGTTTTATTTAAATTTCTTTGGTTGGCGATTCAAAAACGAGCACAAAGTTGTATTTGTGTCTTATTAAATGAAATTTATAGTTTGGATATAGTTGCTGATTGACCTCGGTCACTGGAAGGATAACAGGTTCGCATGAATGCTAAAAATGAGCTTTTCTACATAATATTTACACATGTACATAAATAAAGCAGCTCCAGCTTCTCACATGTACAGACGACATTGTTTATTTAAATAACATTGTCAACTGCGAATCGCCAAAATAAAGACACTGGAATAAAGATATGTACGGTGTAATACTTTCGTAATTGAACACCGTATAAAATGCGAAGACGTGTTCCAAGATCAGAGGTGCGAAAGAGGTGAAAAAGGTGTTAACTTAAGTAAATAGGGCATTAAGAAGATGCCAACAAGTTCCCAAGCCAATGATATCACTATAAATAGCATACAACAATGCACTATAAATAAAATACTACTTAATTTTATGTCTAAAGGCCGAATGTTGTGCAAGGTGCGCGTACGCACGTGCCCGTCGCCCGCGGCTTCGCTACAATATCTGTTCCGAATTCAAATTCGTGTCATACATCTTATGCTTAGGTAACAATAACAACAACACAGAATTATGTAAACTGAACTCTAGAACCCCCGCTTAAGGATGATTTGAATAATAATGTAAAAGGAAATGGATATTCAAAATAATATCACCTCGGGGTTAACGATTACCGGTGCGCGCATGCGCCACAGATGGCGGGATAAACCGACGTTTGTTTCCGCAGTGATATCTGAATTAATGGCGATACGAAATGCTCGAAAGGTGCTCATTAACATGATTTATGCAAGATAATATGTTTCTTATGCAGGCCCTATTGTACTGATTAAAAGTTTCGATTGCAGCCCCGCCGAAAACGCATGTCAACAAATTAATAACTTTTTTTGGGTCAATGGTATCACTTTAAGAACTTCACAATATTATAATCGACCTTACGCTCTATCGATATTTAAAACTCAACGCTCGGTTTTAATGAATTCGAAAATCGTTGAGTGTGATCATTTGTTAATTTTGATTAGCATATCCGGCAAAACAGAAGGTGATAATATTCATATTTGTTTTTAGTTAATTGACAACTCATGCATAACTTAGTTCAACAGCTTCGAAAGAAAAAAATAAAACTTGGGCATATAAAAGACTGCGCAGAGGACGTTCTGGTCGCAAGTTTGCTCAACCAACGAGAAGTTATCTTAGAAGTACATTAACGAATCTGACCAGCTCTTGATTAAGTATGACGAAGATATTTGAAGTCCCTGGACTTTACATTTTCTTTTTATATAATCATCTTCATCTTGAATGCCGCAAATTAGAGAACAATAGAAAATCCATTGTGTCTCTCGTAGATCTGCGTTATACAAAGGATTAATAATTTGATTACATTTTATGTATAGTAATTAATAGAACAAGACTATCACACCTGCGACCTCAGCATGGCGATTCTATGTCTATTCTACCAAGAAACGACAAAGCTCTTTCTTTCCCACTCGACATGTCTTCTACCCGAGCATGGCGCGAGCTGTAGACTCGCGTTTCTATCAAGAGAAAGACTTTCCATAGCAACAGATAAGTAGCTAGTGATGGGTCGTTCTGCGATAAATTTACGTTTAGTTCGCCAAAAAAATGTGGCAATGCATTATTTTTCACGCATGAACCTATACATAAACTCACGTAACTCTAAGTAACAACAAAACGTATTCATCGAACTTATTTTTTATCTGTGAACTAATATGGTTCATGTGTGATTGTTTACAAAATACGATTTTCGTTGTTGATTTTACGGATTTAAATTAACATTTTGGTGACTACTGCGGCAAGGAAAAAGTAAGTAGATTTTGTGATTAAATAAATAAAGTACTGATTATTCCAATAGTTGTGTGGTATTAATATAAATGAATATAATAATTATCCATACATACGATGAAAATAACAAAAGAAAAGAACATAATAATCTCAATAAATGGTGATTGGTGGCATTGCCTGATGAAAACTTTGCCATGCACTGTTCAATGAGTTTCAGTTCTTTGCCTCACTGTTATCTTGCTTCCCTATATTATTGTCCGAAGTGTTTTTACTTTCGTCGTTACAAAAACTGTTTATTTACAGCGTACGAAGTCCCATCCAATAAATAGAGAAGTTAGTATCGCGATCCATTGGGAAAAAAAGGCCACGATGAAGAAGAATGGGTCCGTATTTAGAAGCTGCTGAAAAAATATGGAAAAAGAACGAGTTCTTGGCATACGATGCTGACACAAGAAATGTTCTATTAGTAAGTGTCTAATAATATTCATTTACTAGTAATAGTTCCCCAGACTTGTTGGCTTCATTCTAGCAAAACTCTCATGCTTTATTTTCAAAATATAATTATGGCAATAATAATTTTATTATAGTATTGTTGTGTCATATAAGCAACAACTCTTAAGATAAAAAATAAAATGAGACAATCATTTACACAGAGGTAAAGGTTTATTTACATAGAATTAAGGATACAGATAAAGTAATTTATTCAAAATAGGCTGAAAATCAGCAGCAGATGTGGTGGTTTAAATGTTTGTATGCTCTTCTGTGAGTTGCAGCTAAGTAACCTACCACTAAGGTCATTAGTGTGTCTCTCTCTCTGTCTTTCTTCGGGGAGAGTTGTTGCATAGGCACCCTGCAATAAGAAATAACTGTTTGGTAAAGAGTTTTTACAAGAATTATTTTACAGTATAATAAAAGAATTACATACTGATAGTGACACATTATCAGTATTATTATTGGTGTCATGAGCCAAGACCCTAACGCATAATCAGAATCCCCTGAAAATGAATGATAATTTCATTTTGTGTTCTTGTTTCAGATTACAAAAAAGGATGCTAAAGGAGGCCTTAAGTTTACAAATTATAAATTATTGAAATTATATTATTTAATAAAGATTGTGAATATTAAAATCATAATGGTTGTTTATTTAAAATGACATTTTTTTCCTAGCAGATAATACTGTCCAATTCTAGAGTCATATAGCCTGCGCAGTTCGGTCTTAATGAGAGAACTATTGAAAATTGATTGTTCACGAACTCTGTCATGATAATTGGCATTCATGTTCAGTATTTTGCACTCAGTATCTACAATCTGAAATAGAGGTTATAACTTAAATATTAGGTACACTAACGTTGTATTCACTGCAAAAACAAATTGTTCAAAAAATTTGCTAACAGTGGTTAGTAATGTTGTTAATGACCTAAGCAGAACCCGAACAAAGAACCTGCAACAATTAGACTTTGTTGTTACTGTTTAATTATTTTCTTGCTATGAAGGGCAATACCTACTTACCTACATAATAGACAAAATAATCTTAGAAACAATAATAAATGAATTGAATAGATCTTTCTATATTTAAACCTTATCTATAAGGACGAAAACTTTGTCATATTTTTGGTTGATAACAATGAATATGAAAGCTCAACGAAATAAAATAGACTGTAGGTACTTACATTGATAAGAACAGGCAGATATCCTAGGAGATAGATTCCTGGCACAAATACTGCACTATCTCATTCACGTTTTCAATGTCGAGAGACTTAACAAGTGTATACATTGTAGTCTTTGACTTAACACTCGTATAGCTCGTTTTTTGAGCTTTACACTGATTCTTCTCAGCATAAAAACTGACCACATATCGACGTAAGGACCCCGACATACTTTGTTAATAAAATTCTGGCTATTTGAGATCTTAAAATTATAATAATATTCTTGTCTACTCTTGTCTAGGTCAGATGAGATGTAGAGTATTTGACATTTCATATAGAAAGTTATATCTACTCCCAAATGTCAAAAGTAGAGAAAATATAGTCGTCATGCTCGACGCGATAGACACATGTCGATGAAGAAAAGAAACATTTCTTTTCTCGTTGTCAAACATCGCCATGCTCGGATCGATAGAAATCTTTCTTCAATCTGTCATTTTGTCGATTCTCCGGTAGACAAAAGCTGTTTCTATGGCGGTCATGCTGGGGTGGCTGGATAGCGATTGAAAAATATTACTTAATAGATTACCTAATCGTAATAAAGTTAAAAGTAAGTATTTCAGTATATTCTTAAAAAAAATGAAATACCTAAATAATTGTTAACATAAATATCAATTTTCTAAATAAACGCATCGAAGCAAAAATCATCATATTCATAAATAACTAAAGGAAGCAACAAAAAGAGCCTACTTCAGATTACATCAGATCGTAACTCTGAATTAATAGAAAGACATCAATAGTCTGCAATCGCAAGGTTGTTGTATTATTCGTGTGATATAGATAAGGCGTTTCATAAAACAGGTAAGTGCATAGCTAAGGCCGGCGCATGATATTCCGCGGTATTAGGGCGAACATGAATGTGTAGCGAGTGCCGCGCCGTCCATCTCGCGGCTCGTTCGCTCACTGAGTACATTCCCGTGTAAGTTTTTACACCTATTATTTTATGTGTCGGCGAGTAAAGTTCGGTACGTGAGTTATAAACTCGCTCGCGCCTCTCTCGCCCCTACTTTATAGGTATTAACGACTTGTCCGAGAGTTTTCTTATAAATAAATTTGAAGGGTAACAAGGCTCGCTTTTGTCGGATTAGTAGAGTGGATCTTGTTTCACTTTGTTGCGGAGCCTCTCTATCTTTTTAAATGGAAAATTTATGAGGAATTTCTATGGGCTTTGTGTGTGAATATATTCTGCGGCCTTTGAAACTTACAGTGTTCCTGTACATTATGACTGTAATTACTTTTCCTTCTTCGCGCTGAAATTAAATAAAAGATGTAGCTCATGTGCCGGTTAATGAACATTCATTACATGATGCCTGTAGCTGGGTACAATCTATACCTAGTTCCAAATATATTAAGTAGTTTGGATATAGAGGTAAAATACTTGGTTACAATAATAAATCTCATGATTACTAAGGTACTTTGAAGACTCTGTATCCATTTGCGTAATAATTTTCCTTTTAGTGCAGGGATGGGAGCATTTCAAAAGTGGCCAGCGGAATCAGTGAATCACGTGACATTAGACCATAAGGCGTAGTGCGCACTATAAAAGCGGGACGTACGAGTATGTTAAGAGCACTACCTGTAAAATATCAGAGCAGTAAAGTAAATGCAGTGTTAGAGACAGTGGACGTGCTCCGTGCTCTTACCGTCTGTTTAAGACCAAATAGCCTCATATTTCATCGTGACATACTTTTCTTTTAGTACAGGATGCCATTTACAGAGTTCCTAAAAGTTGGATTTTTTAAGTACATATCCATCAAGTAATAATTTAAACGTTATTTTTGTCATCTTCTATCTTTTTGAAGCATTAACTGTTCAAAGCCATGATCTGCTTGTGTAAGTAAGAAAGAGGCTTCAGCAGTGCTAAAATAAATGTTAAACGCAAGGTTACCTTCCATTTACGATATTTACCACATAAGTACCCATGTGCCTATGTCAAGTAGGACTATGGAACTAGGATTAGCAAAATTAGTGGTGATTTGTCATTTAGTTGATTTGTTGTCCACTTGTTTCCTTTGACTTGTGTTGTAATCGAAAATATGTGCTGTACATAAAACAAATAGGTAAGAATATCCAGGAGAAGAAAACAAATAATTTTCATGCCTTATGAAAGTAAGGACCGTCGACGCACTGACTGCTTCGTGTCATAAAGCTATTTTTATCTGATGAAACGACAAGACGAGACATATTTAGTCAGTTAAGTAAAGTAAAATATAATAACAATAGATTCTATTCTTAGTACTCATGTTATTACCAACAAAAGCGAATTTATGAGTGCACTCTCAAAGTTTCAAATATCCCTAATGGAGCAAGAGTGAGCCGTTTTACATCTTCCCCCACAAACTGCATTATAATGTCTGTACCAAAAATAACCGCACATAAATATAAAACAATGTGAAACCACTTAAAGCGAATAAAATACACGTCGACTTCAACTCAGTAAAATGAATTTATTAATAACGGAGACAATGAACGTCTGAAACAAACGTTTCACTTTTTGTATTTTTAATTGTCCTCCGGACGACAGCGAAGACGCATTAGAAGAACGAAAATAAACCGGCGATCATATTGGACAGGCCCGAGCGGGCCGGAGCCGCACCGGCTGCGCCCGCGCCGCTGCCGTGCCCGGCGCACGTGCGGACCGCGCTCGCTCACCTCGTCCCTGTCCGGTATTTTCGTGTTAACGTGTAG
This sequence comes from Helicoverpa assulta, assembly GCA_963856015.1. Taxonomy (NCBI): domain Eukaryota; kingdom Metazoa; phylum Arthropoda; class Insecta; order Lepidoptera; family Noctuidae; genus Helicoverpa; species Helicoverpa assulta. The sequence continues at coordinate 8,380,810 of CAWLCW010000008.1, forward strand.
TAAAGCTGTCACTAATTAAAAATACTTCTTGAACCTCTGCCGCAGATATGATTTTATTGAATTGTAATTTCGCGATGTCTCTCGTATAGGACGCAGTTCTTAGATGATATCTTCTACGTAATTAAAAATCTTGTCGTGACATTCAGAGCGGGCTCGCCCCCGCACTCCTCGAGCTCCCTCAATATTGTTGGCGATTGAATCGCAATTAAATGTAACGAATCAAACTACACTTTATTAAAAGGGCTGATAGCTCAAAATGGAGAGTATATCGCGAGGCAGAATCGAACGTGCTCCCGTCGAAATGCCAACCATTTTATTTATTCGCCTTAATTATGTATCTTGTCTTAATTTACGATTGGATCATACGATAATCAGAGACGTAATTTATAACAGATGCCTAGGTATTCGAGTCGTGTCCATAACGAGATTTAGGATTACGTAGATGACGTCGCGTTCAGTGCTCGGTGTCGCGATTAAAATATATTATCGACATTCATTGGCATTTTGCAATTAAGTGCGCGTGCGGATAGCGGCGAAGAACGAGCAGCGAACGCTCGATGCGCGCGCTTCGATAGCGTCATCGCGTTTAATTTCGTTATGTGTCGATGGCATGACGGCCGGCCGACATCTCGATACGGCGACTGTCCACAGATATCCCTTAATGAAAGTAATGGAGGTTTATTAACGATCGTCGACTACTCTTCTCGCAGTACATACTTATAGTAATAGATACGAACGATGGCGAAACGTGCGAGCGAGAACAAAGAAAGCCACATTTGCTAATTGCGGTTTTGCTCGTGTCGTGCGCACGGAGGCAGGATCGTGAGCTCCAGAGATATGACGATAACACATTCATAAATAATTAGAGCGAAATTTTCTCATTTGTAAGACGACAGTCATGATATTTGGTAGCAGACTCTCTGTTCTCGGAACACTCAGATCTCGATAACAGTTGCGCCGACACGCCTGTTCGCCGCTCATTTTACTACCACGATGACTGCATTGACAAGCGCGACCTATGTGTAGCTGCCATGTCGCTGAACAACACCAGCACACAATTTACTTATTAATGCTAGAAAAAGGTTCAAAGAAAAAACAATAGCAATGGCAATGAAGAAAATACCATAATGAGTTTTCTTATAAAACAGCCGGACAAGTCGACTGCTAGGTCAGCTATTGAACCAGAGAACAATATAAAAAGCAAATGTGAGGTGAAACGCTGTGGGCTCAGTCACGGTTGTCGGAGCCTCGCCATGACAAGGTTCAAATTTCCACTTCCGCTCGATCCATGAACAATCGATATTGTTATCGCCGACTCTTCATTATAAACCAAACAAAAATAATTATACGAAACGTTGGAACAACAAAAAATATTGGGTACCTACGCATTCACGTTTTAATAACGACATCGATAACAAATTAAGCATGTTTCATTTCCCTAAACCGAATGTTATCGAAAGCATCGTAAATCATCCGGAAGATACAAGGCTTTAATTGAAAGAAAAAAGTCTGCAATCCAGTGTTTGGATTTTGCTCAGTCACTCCGCGCAGATTAGAATGCCGGGCGTAGCCAATTATTGCAGTAAGGAAATTTATTGGTTTCGGGTATCAGTTGAATGACGTTTTTCAAATCGCTAGTGATCCACTTATAAATATAATGTGGTAACCTCGCGACCCAGAGCACGCCAACTGTCGATACACAACACTGGAATCTGTCGTTCATCGACCACACAGCTCTATTATTTGGACAGAAGCAAATTTTTCGTAACTTCCGTGATCGATTGAAGTGATGTTTTTGCTGCAAAAAGTAGCGATGACATAAAAACAAACAGTCTATCTGGCACATAAATTAAAATTTCCGCTTGCCGATAGTAGTGGTCAATCAAGCATAAATATCAGAGGGGAATTCGGCTGATCGATATTCGGTTATTGCAAACGTTGTCAAAAATAATATTATAGAACATTTTATGAGTCTGATTTATGTTTTCTTATTTGTATAAACTGGCAGGGTTTTATTTTATTTACAATATATTTCTATCGTTACGAGTAAGATATTTAAAGAAAACGACAGTTGTCGTCATAGAAAAATTGATAGATGTAACTATACCTAATCGCAACATGCACATTTTGCTTCATAACATTAAATTCAAAAAAATATTATTAAAATATATATTTTTATTCACTAAAAACATAAATGAATATTTTTTAATGTCGCTGCCATCACGGGAATATTCAAGATGTCTTATTTTACAATACAATTAGGTATAGAGGTACAACCAGAAACAAATTTAGTGATTAATTTAAGGTAATTTTCATTTAAAGTCCATAATATTAAAGAGCCGTGGTAAGTCGCTCCGGTGTATAGCTATCAATTAGTTTTACTGCACATCATATTCATTTGAGAGTGCACTTCCCTTGATTAGTGGAAAGCTCTTTAAGGGCCAAGGTGCCATTAAAATAAATAAACAACTATCCGAAACAATTCCAAGTGTTAAGTGTGTGGTGGCTATCAAAAATTACCAGATAAGCGTCGACAATGCTCGCCAGGTGACTTATGAAGTGATTAAAAAGTTGTACAGGTACAGTCAGCCGCACTAGTGCTTTACACAAAGTTTTGTCACGTAAAACCTCTGTTCAAAGAGCCACTGAATCACGCCATGTTTTGAGTCGCAAGTTTTTGTATCGTGCAAAAACGCGAAATAATTATGTCATATTCATATCTAGGTAAAAACTAGGTAAGTATCTAATAAAAGAATAATACGTATACGAGCTGCGCAGTTTCTTTGGAGTAGGTAGGTAAATAATTTTATTTTTAATACATCTATCTTAAAATTGCATAAATAAGTAATTAAAGAGGCAATGTCAAATCGAAAATATTATTTTGTTTATGTATCGAATTTATAAGTAGTATTTGAGATGTAATACGTCTACTTAAAGCTTTTATAGTCGGATATAAAAATATCTATCCGGACTTAAAATAAAACTCGCTGCCTACGTGAATGTAAAAATTAAAAATTTTGAAAAAACCCCCGACGGTAAAAATCTTATTGAAAAATAATAAAATAACTCAAAACCCCCGACTTAACCCAATTATATAGGAATATCCGTCGGGAGCTGCCATTAAACCAGCTAAAGGATTCTAGTGTCGTGAATACAATTAATGAAGAATTGTAGATGTTTAACGATGACATAAAATACACTCAATTAATTGTTGAAATTTCATATAGAAAAGGCAGCCCCCGACGGTTATTCCTATATAATTGGGTTAAGTCGGGGGTTTTGAGTTATTTTATTATTTTTCAATAAGATTTTTACCGTCGGGGGTTTTTTCAAAATTTTTAATTTTGCTTAATTTTATTTCAGACTTTTTAGAGAACATATACGAATTATAGTCTATATAATATGTTATTGCAATATTATTTTGCACCGATATTGTAGCGCCCTCTAGTGAGTTACAGGCGTAATTTTTATTATTTGGGAACATGCACGTACACATTGCTGATGAAAACAGAATTGTAATCGGACGTTTTGATTATATTGTAACATTGTTTGGCACTAATATTGTGGCGCCCCCTAGTGATTAATAGCCATGACACCTATCTAAGAACATGAACTCATCGAACACAAAACTGTTATTGAAAACCGCATCAAAATCGGATCATTAGTTTAGAAGATAGGTGGGAACATTACTTTGCTCTTTTGCACTAATATTGTGGCGCCCCCTAGTGAGTTACAGCCATGACACCTATCTAAGAACATGAACTCATGGAACACAAAAACGTTATTGAAAACCGCATCAAAATCGGATCATTAGCTTAGAAGGTAGGTGGGAACATTCCTTTGCTGTTTGGACTAATATTGTGGCGCCCCCTAGTGAGTTACAGCCATGACACCTGTCTAAGAACATGAACTCATCAAACACAAACCCTTTATTGAAAACCGCATCAAAATCAGATCATTAGTTTAGAAGATATGTGGGAACATTACTTTGCACAAACGCACACACAAACACACAAACACACAAACGCACATCTCTCACCCTAAACGCATATACCTGCTCCGTTCCGTCGTGGGTAAAAATGAAAAATAATTTTGCATATTATTTTCGTTGATGATGCAAAAATAGCACGCTGACCAACGAGCAAATTGTTGAAATATTGTACACGGAGAACTGTCAGGCTGGATCCACAGATTATATTTTATTGCTTTCAAACTCATTGATGCGTTCATTAAAATCAAGCGTCGGCGATAACGACGGGAATTTACCGATAAAAATCCACATAAAATACGTAAAAACTGATATTTAACACAAATTAAGGTCTGTTCTGTCATTTTGCTTTCTATTAATAAAATATATTAAAATCCACCTAGGTATAATTTGGTAGCTCCAGTAGTTTCAAATGAGGCCTCGTTATATAAAATAATCCAAAAAATTGTTTTTAGAAACATTTTATTTGTATTTTCCTCATTATTTTAGTTGTTGTAAGTCCACAACATAGTCCGATGCTTCATTGGTCAAGTCCCGGGTCGTATCAGGCGGCTGACTTTACGCGCGCCCTATTACGCCGAGAGATAGCCACAATCAGGTAACAGCCGCCATGACATCTTTATGATGTTTCAAATACCATTACTAACGACACCTTTTTAGTTACTCGCGATACCAGCCCACCAATGGCTTCGAGACAAAACGATTTGGTGTCAACGGCACCTGTGCTTGCGCTCACTAACTTATGACCGTCTAGTATCACTATAGTAAGTTTAATGTATAAATTCTATTAATATTGGATAAACTGAATAACACCTAAAATATAATACATATAAGATAATAAAGTACCTAGGTAATTTATTCATATTTTAAAAATAATGTCATGCCTACACGTTATTCCTAATCGCATAACTTTTACAAGACCTGAAAGGATTTTACTGAAACTTGGTTATGAATAGAATTCTTGAAAAGAGTCTTTGTAAACTTAGAAATAAAATGGATTACAGAATACACAATACAGGTGCATCGTTTGGTGCAAACCGTGACTGAACAATTCGTTTCAGTCAATATTTTGGTAATGTTAGACGGTTTATGAAACGTACCGGAAACGCCTTTAGCTTAGTGAGAATTCTATTGACTTATATTTATTGCAATAGGATTACCTCATATTTTTTCTAAAAGTTAAACAATCTCACTTACATTTTTGTTCAAGAAAGTACCTTCACTAAGTAACTACCATTTTTTTCCATAACTTAAAAAACAATTCTCAGCCGGTTTTATAATAGAATAATGTTTATCTTAATGGAAACTTATGATATGTTGTCATTTAGTATAATGTAATTGTGTCACATACATCTTATTATACAACCAGTTAATTGATGAAGCAACCATTTAACCATCAATGTGAAATATTAAACACATAAACTATTCATAGAATCACCTTTTACCATGACAGAAAACCGCCTAATTAAGTCTTCTATTAATTAAAAAAACCATCGCTATATTTGTTTTAATATTAATAATTCATATTTTTAATCTGTTATTGGCATCTCAGCTACATCTCTTATCTCGTAACCGCATTCCTAGAAGAATCTATACGAATACATTTTTGTTTATAGCCCACTTTATATTAATTTAATATTATTTATTACCTTGCTTTCGGGTCAAAGTGTTTTTTTACTACCTATTTAGCATCATCGTAAGTATTATTCCATTTGTCTAATGTTTAATAAATTATTTTTAAGTACAACTCCGGTGTTGCCGATCGGAGTTTCATATTCTGTGTTCGAGTGTACAGTTGAGGTGAGCAAACACAACTTGTGGGGTGCTTGGTGGCGGTTTAAGAGCACAACTATTTAAAAATGAATGTTGGAAATGAAATCAATACGTTTGAACGTTTGGTTGGCTAGGAACGGCGCGTTATGAGAACATAAATCTCTGACCTTACGCCGAGTATCTGATCCCCCACCCTCTACCTCTACGATATAGTGGTGCACATCTGATGTTGTGAGAGATACCACTCAGCCGACTGAATTGAGTCTTATTCATTACGAGATAGTGTTGTGCAAGCCTTCCTGTAGCGAGGGCACTCTGTAAGCATTCCGCGATACACTGCGCATTCACATCTACTAGATCAAACTAATTAGCTACATCAGTTAACTTGACTTGTTATAGGAAACTGTTTTAGATATACAATAATATACTTTAGGTAAGTATAGATACGTTGATTATACTCTAACGTGCACATATGTCTTAAAATATAAAGCAAGAAAAGTTTGTATTCAGATGTCATATGAAATTCCATTGTGCTATGGACTCTTCGTAAGTATGTATTTTGATAAAAAATATATAGGTACTAGTCGGTACTGATAACCATTCCTATTAGGTGTCAGATTGTCCATAAAAATAAAAAATATTGTTTATTCATTTCATGTTGGAGTCTTGTTCCAGTGTAACAGAACGCAGCTGTTAGCTGAGCAGTAAGTAAGTATAAACAATATTTTCTTTCAGTTTCCGAATTTCAGTTTCAGAATTTTCAGGAATTATAGCGCGGAATAACCGAATTTCATACCTTTCGTACCTATGATCGCACATTCTTTCTACTGACTTAAGCATTAAGTACCTATGTAGGTCAACTCTTATTTTCAAATACACCATTCATTCAAGTTTCTTCGACATCATCAACATTTTTGAACCAGTAGGTATCTGCTAATGTAACACGGCCCTTGATAAAAGTGTCGCAACCAATATATTTAAAATACGGTTCCCATGAAGATGACAAGTTTAATAGGTTTATACTTATGCGACCCACACAAACGTCATTTTCTAATTTGAATAACGTCAACTTTCACCTCGTAACGTTACGTCGCATTTCAGTGAAAACATATTTTCCGTATCTTATCTGTTGGAATAAATCACGAGCGGCTAAACCTGTTGTGTCATAACTATTAAACAAGTTAAGCTATTGACGGCTTATTGATTGTCTAATAAGCTAAAATGATGGCTGTGTCGGACGTGAGTAGGCTAGGAAACGCTAGCAGAGCGTCCGACAGATATGAGCAGGGAGCAGGTTATATTTTATCGGAAGTAACGGCTTCTAACGTACGGCCAATTTCATAATGCCTCGAGCTCACCCGCCCGGCTCGCTACCGCCCGCTGCCAATGTGCCTCACTTATCAATTTGATATCTCGATGTGGAAACATAATGCGCCGCAGATGAATCGATAGCTCGATATATTGAAACCAATATCAGATAACTTATTAACACCACATTTTAACACTTAACATTGTTCTTTTGTCGGCAACATTAGAATGGATGACGTTTCAAATTAATTAGCGTTAACTACTTAACTGTAAACAGTCCGATTAAATCAAATCACAACTGTTTAATTAGCAATCAATGATGCATGTCAAAAATGAGGTATTCCACGAAGCGCACCCAAACGAAGCACACCCAGACGAAGCACACCTAAAGTATTCCACTTAGCACACCCGTAGGTGGGCTTCAAATAAAAAAAAATAATTAATTAATTTCCTATTCCACGAAGCACACCTAAGAATATCACTCGCATAGTGCGGGGACTAAGGAATAAAAATGTCGATAGAAGAAAATATTTATTATTTAAAAGGCTAACTTAAATTTCATATTTCCCATTTCACATTTTTTTTAAGTTAGTCTTTTAAATCTTCTATATAAATAAAAATGAATTGTTGTTCGTTAGTCTGATTAAAACTCGAGAACGGCTGGGCCGATTGAGCTGATTTTGGTTTTGAAATGTTTGTCGTAATCCAGGGTAGGTCTAAACGGTGAGCAAATAAGGAAAAATTGCGACTAAGATTCCCGGGACGGGAGTGATTAGACAAAAACCAACGTACGGAATGCCGCAGAACCACAAAAGTAAAGTACTAGGACAGCATAATTCACCGGAGTATAAGTGTACCAATAACGAAATTTCGATGCAACTGCTCACCATGTACCAGGGTAGCATAACTTATATGTAAGCCGTTCCCCGCGGTTTTACTCGCGTCTCGGTGTATTTTCTGCCGCCCTGGTACCTACATGGTGAGCAGTAGCGTCTACACTTCATCATCATCATCATCATCTCAGCCATAGGACGTCCACTGCTGAACATAGGCCTCCCCCTTTGATCTCCACAGATACCTGTTGGAAGCGACCTGCATCCAGCGTCTACACTTGGTATTGGTATACTCATATAAGTTATGCTACCCTGGTACATGGTGAGCAGTTGCATCGAAATTTCGTTATTGGTATACTTATACTCCGGTGAATTATGCTGTCCTAGTACTTTACTTTTGTGGTTCTGCGGCATTCCGTAAGTTGGTTTTTGTGTAATCACTCCCGTCCCGGGAATCTTACTCGCAAATATGAAATTTAAGTTAGCCTTTTTTAGATATGTATTATTATATTTTAGATAGAGTTTCAATACAAATTATGATTTTAAATAATAAATATTTTCTTCTCTCGACATTTTTATTCCTTAGTCCCCGCACTATGCGAGTGATATTCTTAGGTGTGCTTTGTGGAATAGGAAATTAATTAATTATTTTTTTTTATTTGAAGCCCACCTACGGGTGTGCTAAGTGGAATACTTTAGGTGTGCTTCGTCTGGGTGTGCTTCGTTTGGGTGCGCTTCGTGGAATACCTCTCAAAAATCGATCAACTTAATTTCACAGTTAATAGTGAGCACCTAATTAAATCTCAGTTTATAAACTGTTGTGCACAAAATAATAAACACGCAGCTTATCCCCGTATATTATAACATGCAGAGCGGTAAAACAGACGACTCACTCTGTCAAATAAGTCATCAGTACGTCAGTTAACTCAATTACACCGAGATCAACACACGGCTACCGTGCATGATTAACAAGCTCACTTCACAAACAACTTCAAACACAATATCTATACCAATAAACCCTAAAATTGTTTAACTAACCATACGCGAGGTAATCCTGCTTCATAAATCATTTAATAACACAAATGCACAGCCACACATTGAGCTATTCCTTCCGTTGTCGGAGTTATGATATCAATATGCAAGCTAAATTCCACCCTAATCGTTACCAGCGACGTCACCATTTGGAATAACAAACTATCATTTTAAGCTTTTCGAAAAGTGTCAGTGAAATTATCCGCTACTAGAAAAGCGATATGTGTGACTAATATGTTATGTGAAATTCGAACTCTATGCGGTCGCCATAGAATGCGTTTTGAATATACCGCTCTAGTTGCCCCATATTGTGATGGTTTATCCGTCGTCCGGAGCGGATGCCACGAACTCCTGTCAACCCTTGACATTCGGGATAAGTTTGACGGATCATACACGAAAATGATTTAGGACACATGTTTAGAGGTGTCAAACAAAATAATGTTTAAATACCGATCGTGTCGTTTATTTCTCGAAATAGATTACATCAGTACCTACGATTAACAAATGTTATGAAATTAAACATTAACATTAGTTATAAACATTTAAATATGTCAGAAAATATCATATTCCATACACATTAAACATATTAAAATAAATATTAATAACAAAAAACTCACATCATATCTCCATAGAAACATAATACGAGATGATTTTGTAACTTTATATCGCGCCGAGCTAATAGAGCTTGTTGGAGCAACACCGTTGACAAAACCGTTGACCTTTCAATCAACGCTAAGCAAATATTAGCATTTCAAAATATCAACTGAATACGATAACCGGAAAGTGGTCGTTAAAATGTGGACAGAGGCGGCCATAAAAATAAAATATTAATAATTAGCGGCAGCAGGTTAATAGTCCATTAGCATCGTGTTCGTTCGCAGTCGTCACTCAATAGCGCCCGCATCGCCTTGCATCGCCTCGCCTCGCTCCGTGCCGTCTACCTGTCGCCACATCGCCATAAATGTATGTAGTTATGACTTGCTGTCACATAGGCTTGAATAATAAGTTAATTGCTGACAAGACTATTAACGATGCATACGAGAAATAGGCAGTTTTAACACAGGATGTGATAGAATGATTTAATGATGTGCATGATAATTATTTAAGATGACAAAATTATACTGACAATAAAATAGCTATATTTATGTGTGAATCGACTCTTATGAGACAACTTATACTCACATTCCAATTTTTAATAGCTATAAAATGATAGTAAATTTATTGCTACAAATTAGGAAACTAAAACCTCTTCATCGTGTTGTAAAAGAGTTAAGACATCTGTTCACGTTATCCCATTGTCATCGTCCAATAAGTTCAAAATCTATTTCATAATTATGTTAATGAAATACTTTCATATCCACGACGACTGATCATTGACATTAAATGACGGATCGAAAAATATCGCAACGCTCCACTGAATACTGTTCAAAAACTATAACAAAAAGATTTTCGTAATCAACGAGGTGATCTACTTCCCTAGTCGCAATATTAAATCGTACAAAAACAAGATAATAATTAAACGTCGGTGCTTTCATTGGAGCAGCGGGCAGGTGCGCCCGCGCAGCCACCGCCGCGGGCTGCAACAAGACGACGACCACGCTCAGCGATAAGGAAAAACTATACCGTCACGTTGAATGTAAAAACAAATTATCAAAGATGAAATAAAAAGCTATCGAGGAAGCGGTCACAGTTGAGTGTATCCACAGATTATCCACAGCTCTATGAGTTGGTCTTTCTTTATTTAATATCTTTGTAGAACGACGGAAACTAGCAGTCCTTGATTGTTTGATCAGTTTTCCAATAATTATTCCCTATAAAAACACCGGAAATGGAACGCTTAATCGATTCCGGACCGCGCCTCGTAGTGACGTGGCGTTTGATTACTGAAATTATATGGCGAGACGAATCGCTACAACTTTGTTTTGTGTATTGTTGAACGCGGCCTTCGATACAGGCGAAAAATAAAAACTAATACAACTATTGTTTTAGTCTTGTCATTATTATCGCCGGCTATGAGGAAGTTAATTGACGATTTCAAGGTGAACGGTTTCTACCTACATCTTTGATGATTACTGCTAACAATTCTTATTGCTGGATTTTCCTTGTACAAATTCGCGAAGCTATCGTACGAGTACGCTTATTAAAATCCAATATCATTTCGGCGTGGTCCAGCGGTCTGCAGTGACAGGCTCTCAAAGTAAAAGCTTCATACTTTGTACACAAATAGTATTAGACACGCCACGTATAGAATGTACCGTGTTCACATTAAAGATTGATGTCAGACGAAAAGATGGGGCCACTCTGCAAAATTTATCTCACATCTCCACTCCACCAATGACAAGAAAACTGTTACGGTTTGCAACGGTCTGAGTGTAACATTAAAAATTCAAGTCGTCTTACCCACTTGTGTGAGGGATTGCCGCATATTCGCCTTTGGACAGCATTTATATTTCCTTTGGCTACGGTTATACTCAGCATTCCGTCAAAAGGGAATTTCGTATTTGAGATTTATTTTTGTAGCGGCGTGTGGTATCATTTATTTATGAATAGGCTTTTGTGTGCGTTGTGTAGGTACGTATGTAGCAACTGCGAATTTCAATATATTTTGTAGGTCATGAGTCGGTGTTTGATATGGTTTTCTTCTTCAAGTATTGAGTTATCTGGTGCAACCAGATGATGTCAAGTCACGTCACCATCAAATATTTATGTTTCTTGTGGACTTAGAAATCACTTACCATAACGACAGCTATAAAGCTGTTTAAAGTCACGAGTCTTGTTTTCACAAAGCCGCGGCATTTAAATTCTACGTTTGATTCTTAACCATTCGGTGAGGTGAAAGTAATTGAATTTTTCTGTTAGAAAAATCTCAGATACAGCAGAGATTGGAATTGCGGACGCTAAAGGGCAATTGGCTCGCCCTCTATCACTTGGGACCTGATACCCTCATCGCCGACTACGAGTGTTAAACAACTCTGCCTGACCTTTTGGCATTTCCAGACTTATCGATTATATTTAAATATCATTTCAGTTTATGCATTAGACGCAACCGAATAACAAAAATATCCCTGAAGCATATTCATTGGTTAAAATAAACGATGTGACATTGTGACCTTTTTATTATGAATATAATGGCGGCGACGAACCCGATATTTCCGTTTGATGTTGTGCTTGTTTATTATACGTTAAGTACAATCGATTACAACGTGCTTATGAAGTCATTCGAGACGACACCGCGCCGAATGACAAATGTGAGAACTTCATACGATCGATCGCAGTTATCAATTCTCATAAAATAAAATAAGAATATCTTAATGCTACGATAATACAAGGAAACAAGTTGACTGACAAAATTCGACTACTTAAATAAGAAACTGCCATCCAATAAGATGTTACGAGTCACCCAAAAAATAGTGGCTACAAACAATTTATCATAATGTGAACTTGTAACAACAGTGTGACAGTTTTTGTGGCGAGTGTACAATGAGTGTACAAGGTGTCGCCAGCACCGCAGTGTCCGGTGGCAGTGCGCAGCGTCACGCCCCACTGCGCGGCACCTCACAATGCACGATTGGATTCAGGTGCTTTATCATATTTTAGAATAAAGAAATCAACTGACAGAACTGATTACTCATACCACCGGCATTTCTTACTGAATCGGATCGTAAAGATGAAATTCGAATGATGAAATGACCTCATTTAGTTATGAATAGACAAGAATTAGAGCGTTATATTATGCAAACGATTGTTGTATGCAAATAGTAGCAGACGATATGTTCGCTTGCATATGTAAATGGTAATTAGTTTTAAACATTTCAGGTATACCTAGTCAGTTACAAAAGTGTAAACGTGGAGGTAAGGTTGTAAGCTATTAGTCGGAACGAACCAAATTTGGAATTAAATGCGAGAGAAATAACTGTTTAGTGACGGATCTACGTAGTACGGGAGGTGTGCGCACGCGCCGATGGCCGGTATTGACAGATCGGAGAAGGAGTAACGGCTGCACATGGGCCGGGTGACGGCTTCCGTTTCATAAAGTTTAATGGCGCGGTTGACCCAGCTTTGTTTGTTTAACACGCGTCCACAACTGCACCATTCATAGCCGTTCTGGTAAACTATTAATTGCTTATGAAGCGTCAACATGTTAAGATAAACAAAGCCCTAACACGTCATAACTTTCATGCTTACTTTAAATTAATCTTGTCTCCAGTACTGAGCCTATTGATTCATAAAAATAGCTGTTCCCCGCGGTTCCACGCGCATCCCATGGGAACTATCTCTCTGGATAATATTAGTCTATGTTCTCTATCCTAGACTATACACTACCTGCGTACCAAATTTGATTTGGATCAAGTAGTAGTTATAGCGTAAAATCGCGACAGATAGACAGACAGAGTTACTTTCGCATTTATAATCCAATATGCTACATTTGACCTTACATTGTTATAAATTTGTGTATATTGGACATTCAAAACGTGTTAGATATTGCTGCATTATTTAAAAGTTCAATTTTGGAGTCAATACGCAGTTAAAAATTCATTACCATTCGCGAATTATAGATTCCACGAGTATTGACTAACGCAATTGTCACGTTAAAGTTATTTTTAGTTGCAATTAAAATCAACCAACATGTATGACATAATGGAGTCATGTTATGGCCGTTTCCTTAATTAACAGAAAATCCTAACGCACTCTCGTTCACAAATATCAGGGTGACTTAATCAGAGGATCACATCTCTTAATATACGGGCCGCCGACGAGTGAGATCTGACACGAAATTCCCTAAAAATAATATTTAAAATGGTAATGGGCCCTCGGATTCATAAATTGGTGCGCCATATGTCCCGTGCGTTGCACCTACTGTGTACATAAATATGTCAAGTATTGAGAAGACTTCTGCCGCACTATAACGTGGTGGAAATTCTTGATACTTGATGACGCATGCTACTATTATAGACACATTTTGAAGTACAAAATATTGACTACATTCACGACTTTTCTAGGAATTAGAATAGGTATTTCTTGTCTATGAAAATGATTCATTGTGGTTCTCGCGAAAACACAAACCCAAATAAGCAAAAAAGATACTATTCTTAATTTTTTTAAGATAATAAAAATTATGAAAAAGTATCAAGATTGTTTGTACTGGTACAAGTCAGTGCACTGAGGTTTAGACACAGCAGCATGAGTCAAATAGAATTTTTGACACCAACAATTTTGCGTTTCCCGCTTTGTTTGTGGGGACAAAAATAGTGTGCACTAAATAATAGACATTTGGCCCCTGCCTGCAGACATAACTGCACGTAAAATATTTGAACAAGTATTTAAACGACTGTGTGTAGGTATATTTGTTGCTGTTTTCTAAGAGATAGAAAACATGAATACCTGCTGCATATTGTAACATAGGTCTTCGTAAATAATCCTTTTTGCGATTTTTTTCCTACTATTTGTTTACTCAGAACGTTATTAGTTAGGTACTTATTTTTGTTTAACTTCCCAGTATAACATATTCAATTTTAATACTGCTGTAGTAACAACCTCGGAATAAATTTTGTCCATTAGTTCAAAATCACATTTATATTTCCTAATTTAGTTAGCTGGATCGGATTTCTATATCTAACACCTGCAAAGTTCAGCAAAGCAAAGGTCGGTAGCGATGGAACTGCGCACGCGCGCCTCCCCGCGCTGCGCACCAGATGTCGCGCTAAGGCCACGCGATCTCTCGCTACTAAGCATAATAAACCTTCACCATAATAGTACGTGTTCACACCCTACACTAATATATAATAAGAAAAGAATATTTTGACTATCGCGTCCATATGCGCGAACTTTAAAAATAGATGACTCGCAGCTTATGAAAATAAAATATAGGTGAAATATTGCTACCAAGAATAGAGACAAAGATAAATATGTATCAATACTGGCATCAATTGTGTTTCCGCAAATATCAGTGCAGTTCAACACAGGAATTATGGTTTCAATTAAACGACCGTGCTGTTTACTCTCCTCCCACCGAACATTTTATGAAAAACGCGGTAACACGAGAGGAAAACAATAAATTTTGAAGCTTCTACAATACACTCATGGGGGACCTTAGCCAGTTTTTGGTCAACAATAAGTAATCTTAAAATCCGTCTAAGGACTCTTGTAAGAAAGACCCCAAACTATGACCAAAGAAAACAATAAATCGTAATGACGGCGCGCCCCCAGGGCACCCTCGGATGCTCGCTATTTTGGACTATAAATAAATGTGTAGATGGATTGATAAATATAAATATTAGGGGCGAAACGAAGAAAAACAATGTTTATGAAACTGGTGTCGTTCGCTTCATAACTGTGAGTTACGACTTCCGACGGCTGCCGGCATATGGGTCCGCAATTTTTTCTATCGCGACTTATCTTCATCTAAAAATAGATAATTAAATAGGAGTACCTGACCTTCGATTGGGTGAGATACATTCCTTGACTATAGTCCCACTTGATATTCGACTGATTTAAAAGGCTCTCTCTATACAGGTCTTAATGCCATAACGATACCCAGAGGTTAACTGATCTAAGTCAATTGCGTTGATACATTCATGTGTTTCAGTAAAAAGGTGTGCACCTGAACCTTTTATTTATATTATGTCAGTATGTATCAAAACCCAGTTATAGGGAAACACGGTAACCATGATCAAGACAAAAAACTTTGTAAGTCTCTAAAACACTGATGAATGCCATAATCATTCCGACTTCCCTAAGCAATACCTAGAGAACAACTCGCAGCACTTATAACTCCTACAGAGACATGGAAGCCTATTCTTATCCACTTGAAACTATTTTCCTAAACCTATACAAATAGACATTGAAATGAAACGTTAGGTGTCAAACAAATTCCATGGCATGGCAAATAAATTCTGTTGCCATAATAAGATTAACAGAGTTGAGCATGCGTGTACCGCTGGCTTGACGGGACGTTAGTCACGGCGGCTATACTTAGCCGATTGCATTGTCTTCTGAAATATCTATTAACGATTATTGACAAGGCATCGGCACGCGAATTCTCCCCGCGGTAGGTGCGACGAACTGCTATAAATATATTTTATGTGCGATGCAGCGACGCCCGATGCAGGTATGTGACGGATAGTTGCACGAACACCGCCGATCTGCACGACCTGCTTATTTGTGTTACTTACTCCACTCTGCAATATTCAGATATGGACCTTTACTTATCTATTAGTTAGAGGTACATATGACGTAGTTATAATTGGTACTATCCTTTCACGATCTAGTTTGCCGAAAAAAACCAAAAGCTAAAACCAAATATATTCATGTCAAATAGTGTACACACAAAATCCAAAATACACACACATAATATCGGCACAACTACCTGAACAATCTATAATTATATTCCGTTAACAAATTAATGAAATTCGCGTCAAAATTGCAAACTGTGAATTCAAATTGATACAATTCGACAATTGATTACAATATGCACACGAAGCAGTATCGTCCACAAACACAGGCGAGCAGTCAGTGAGCCGACATCGATTCATATCCAACGAGAGAGCTTTTCATTTTGTATGTTAAATTAAATTTCCATGAAACAAGATTGAATTTTTCGCAATCAACGCGTGCGAAGCTTGCTCCAAACGAATTTGTGTGTATGGATACATAGATTTATTTATAGTTTGTTTTGAATATATTTATTGAAATGGAAGAATATCTGTGTGTGCATCGTTTGTGAGGGAATTATAATTCACATAAAATAATACATGAAAAGTATCAATAAACGTCAAACCGCGAGTGCGGATTAGGTGCGCGGTGGTGACCGCAGCCGGCAGGCGGCGCGCGGCGGTGAGCTAGCATCGGCTTAGCTAATTTACAATTTAATTATCAGTCGGGATGATGCATCGTTAGCGCGCGCCAAACCGAGTTTATGCGACTAATCAATTGTTTGACGCGACCACTGCAATCACGCGCCGGCCGGCCGCCCTCCGCGCCGCCCGCCCCACGCCGCTAGTTACGCGCCGGCACCGCACTCCGAAAGGTAATAATGTTAAACATGAATATGGCCACATAACGCTTCACTTCGCGCAGCCATCATGCATAAGTCACGCGTTCGTGCCGTTTAACATTAATCGAATGTTTCAATAATTATTTTATTGCGTCAGCTATAATGAATCTCCGTCGTCACCTCATAAAATAAGTATCGATAGACGCTTCAGCAATCCAATCGAGAGAACAATGCGGCGGCGTGTCGCGCCCGCGTTGATTAAATATAGCTCAGAATCCATCAAGCGAACGGCGCGATCGAACCGTTGCTATGGATTTATGCGCTAAATATTCGACAGGTGCCAAGTGTGTCGATCGTAGAGTTCGATCGCCGATGACTAACTACGCCCTAAATTTTATTTCAAATGTCAAATAATTTGAGCACCTGCCCTGCGCCCAGACCGGCGTAGCGCGCCGGCGTAGCGCGCCGGCCACCGCGTGATGCCGCGCGACAATGCGCGTCACATCTCTTATAATCATCAATCACCACACAGCTCTACAATAACATTTCACCAAATCTCCGAAAGCTAATATAAACTTTATAATGTGCTGCTTTAACATGTACGCGCGGTCAGTAAATAATTATTTCGCTACTGTTATCCGATAACGGTAAACAATTGCAAATATACGTCATTAGAAAGTCACGCGGAGTTTTCATTAATTTATTAAGGACGGTTAAAATTAACCGCTCACGAATGAGAATCGTGCGACACAATCGTAATGTGAACGTTCACAATTCGCTAATCCCGCGTCGCTACCGTTACATAAGACAGCTGAGTTGAATATAAATGTAAAACACAATAAATTTCATGCCCCGTAGGAAATGAATATTCATCACGAAATCGCCATGCATATTCTCTTTTGCTACAGAATTTCATGTTCCGTAGAGGCGGCGCGGGAACCATAACAAAGTAGACCTTAGCGTGCTCGACCATCAGTCAGTATTCGCACACGAGGCGCGCCGCTGTTAAGTCGGGGTCGGCGGTTCAGCGAACGAGCTCTCGTAAATTTCAACATATAGTAAAGTGATTTACGAATAATTGTTGTGTTGGCGTATAACTAGAGAAATCTTTCCGCTGTTTGCCGCTGCTTAATTTATATATGAGGCTTAGGTAATTCGCGAGCCGCGAGTAATTGGTGTAGAGAACAATAGCTTTTGTCATACCCTTATCTCGTGCGCCACGTTTGTCTCCTCAAAATGCCCTCGTAAGCACAATAACGTTCACATCAACCTTATCTAAATTGTCTACATATTTCTACTTCTTGGACTAACATATGTTCCTGAAACTTTCAAAATTTGTCGGAAAAGAAAAAGGAATTTACCTGCTTGTTATATCGTTAAGTTTTATTTTCGTTTTTAAGTGGGAAGGGGTGGGTTGTCAGGTGAGTAGGCTATAGGCGCATGATAACAGAAATGTAACGCAATTGGTATGGGGGCACATGAGTCGAGTAGGTAATAAGCACAGGACATTAGCGTAACACTTAATCGAAACATGTGTTTATCGTAACATGCGAATCGGCCTAAGGCGAATTAGTTCTCGCACAATGCAATTTGAATGCACATTACACAACGGACGAGGTACGAACGCTTTTTATTGCGGCATCGTGAGATCTTATCTCGGAACTGCCACTTCCAGCAGGCAAATTTCAGATTCCCGGTGAGTCGTCGCCGGTTTTGCACTCTACTGCGCTTAGCTCAGAGCTACTTACCGCTTAACGTAACGCGCGCCGAACTGGTGTGAGTATGGACACGTACGCACGCACCCTACCCTACATGTTTAAAGAATTCAACATAAAATCAGCAATAAAATTGAAAACATTTTGTTACCTTTTAAATAAGTTTCGTGATGTCGAGTGCCTCGCCACGCGACTTTGGTCCTACGAGGCACACATTTTGTGTACAATTTTGTATGAAACGTTTCACTCTGAAATCATTTCTCGATCGATAAGAAGCGTTAATTTTACGAGCCAGTGATAATTTGCTAACTTCCGACAGAACATCGCCCTAGTTGAATCGTTCCGAGCACTTGCCGCATAAAATTACTAATTTGAAACCGAGTAACATAATTAAACAGGCTCACTATTGAATACATGCGTGGCTTGTTACTGAATCTATTTCTTATTTAAAATTAGTACAATAAGGTGTGGGTCCACATGCCCGCGGCGCGGGTAACAAAAACAATTTGCAGCTGTTACATTACATTAATTAAATAAACGACATTTTTGCTGCGTTAAATTAAATTCCTTGTTCATCTGAAAATTATTGAACATCAGCTGTTAATGCGGTACAAGATATAGCAGATGATCAGGCTAATAGGATGATACGCAACTGATCACTTATCACACCGATACAATTTGTTCCCTATCAAAAGAAATTCTTGTTCCCTATTGTTCTTTATCAGCTATTTCCACAGTTAACTACGAGCGGTTGTGCCATTTTACTCGCAAAGAAGCGAGACCGATAATTACGGTAAAATTAATTACATTGCATTAAACGACAGTCGGTCACATGAAAACATTCATTACAGCCGGCAATGGATCAACAGAGATACAACAACATGTATTATCTAATCGCATCTATTTAAGCCTACTTTGTATAATTATACCTATTTTGTTTTGCATGCTAAAATTATTCGCTTTTAAAAGGACTTTCAACATGCAAACGACACTAAAATTTTAATGAGTAGTTTGCTTGTAGCATTGGAAACTTTGTAACAAAACATAATGACTAATTCAAAATTGATGTCAATCAGATTCAACCTTCGTCTGCCCGAGGCAGATATTGCACTTTCATTCTTTTTGCGCCTGCAACCAAGTAACGCAGGATAAATAAATTCAGGCATGACGTAACACAAAAATAAAATTTTATTAAATAAAAACAATACTCCATTAAACCGGATTATTTGTATGGAGCAATAAAAATAATATGCATAATTACTTCTTGGAAAGATTACAAGTACTCGGTTAATTAATAGCTTGCCAAACTGAGAGCATGCACCCGCTCGGGTTACTCTCAGCGGGTCCAACAATGGCTAATTATTTTCACCGCAATGCTTTTTATTAATTACACTCCTCAATGACGCCTTTGTATTGTAATTTTGACAAATTCAAAGATTTCACATGAACATAGTTAGCCAGCCACGAAATAGAGGCTCGAATTAATTCTAATAAGAAAGCAACATTATTTTTATGTAGCATAGTTTCCACACGCCTACTTCGTTTTATATGCCCTTAATGAATTACCAACAGTGCTCAGTTGTAAATAACAGAGTTAACTACGTGTGCCTGTAAATAGTGTTTATCGAATCAAAATTTGTTACGTGCCATGTAATTTGTTCGTCATGGTGGATGCGCATAGCACTGATATTCATTAAGTTATTCACTTGTTACTTAGGAACCTATATACGGTCTAGTTTGAGCTTGCCAACTTTACTGAGAAACGATTCCAGCGCAATTAATATGCTCATTACATGTTGGATGTTACGAGAAATCTAATTAGAATGATAAAGTTCCTGTTGGGATAGGAATGGTGGTAGCTTTGATGTAGTTATCCAATATTGGACATGCCCATGACTGTATAGGCGCGCTCCTGATCTGGCTAGAAGATATCGAGCAATTTAAATGTATTCATCTTGCTTATTGTGAGTAATTACGTTTTTATGATTTTAAAGAAAAACATTTCCTGGAAACATATGCAGACAGAAGCTACCAGTTGCGTGCCAAACATTTATGCATCGCAATGATTGACATACTCCTACAGGCTACTGTAGGTACTCAGCTTAACTCAA
The DNA here is from genome assembly GCA_963856015.1 of Helicoverpa assulta. Taxonomy (NCBI): domain Eukaryota; kingdom Metazoa; phylum Arthropoda; class Insecta; order Lepidoptera; family Noctuidae; genus Helicoverpa; species Helicoverpa assulta. The sequence continues at coordinate 8,401,563 of CAWLCW010000008.1, forward strand.
CGGCTAGAAACATGTTGAACATAAGGCAATTAATATCCTAGCCGATGCTAATAAGACTTATTGTATAAATCATCAAAACGTAACACAATTTCAAAGTTTCCGCAGCCATTTTACAAACAATCTGTGATTTATTAGAAGCGAAATTAGGACGCTCACACGCTGACTAATGTATTAGAAGCGAACAAGCACATAGCAATCCAATAAACACGCTTCTTAATTCCAGCGTGTGGCGCACCGGTAGCAGGGACACGGGTGGCGACCAGCCGCGGGGCTGATTGGCCCCACGCCAACAAGGTGAATGCCACGAGCCACGCATCGGGTCGAGCAACCCACTTTACCCAACACACGGAAATATATCCTGCCCTCGATACCATAATGTCCGCTTATCTAGTCATACCGCACCGCTGGCGGCATCTTAGCGCTGTTGTCCGCGAGAAACACTTGCTACAGGACGTTTTAGCGCTGTTCGAGTATTTTCACACCGCTCGATAACGTTACGATATCGATACAGGCGAAATATGGGAAAACATGGCGCGGCTCACGGCAACTACAGTAACTAGATGTCTCTACCTAAATATCGTGGAAATTATCTCAAACATTTGCTTGCCTTCACTATTCTATTTCGGTTACTTTACCATAAATTCAATTTCTGATACAAATGCAGAAATCTTGCACTGGCTTATACAATTAGAATTTAGTTCTTGCTGGAAATATTGACTTAATGTTTAGTTCCATTTGGAAAGTTCACCTTTATTTGCGAAATAGTGCTCATCCTACTTACAGTATTGTTACGTGTTTCAATCGTCCGGTTGGCAATGACATTGACGAAATAAATAGCGTTTGATTTTATTTCGGCTCCGTTTATTTGTACAAACTTGAATTCGTCGTATTCACAGTTAAATACGTCCGTTTTTACTGTTCGCACATTCTTTGTAATGACTGATTATAACGTCATCTCTCTATATCTATGTTTCTTTCATGTTTATTTGTCTGTCATAGCTGAGGCCTTGAGCAGATCAATAAAAAAGTGAGTTGTATTTCTTAATTCCGGCTAGTAATTTTCTAGAATGAATCTAAAATTCAGTGAAACATTCCTTGATTTCTTACGCTTTTCTTGATAATCAGACACACGTATTAACTAACAAGTATCAGGAATGAGAATTGAATTGATAGTAGCAATTCGACGTTTTCAATAAGATTCGTACTAACAAGAGCACAAGTAAGTTCTATATCATAATTAGATGCTCTTGAAAACTAACAGGAAGATTAGTTTGGTGGAGCGTTAAACCACGAAGATTGCAATTTGGCAGCATACATCAGCTCTATGCGTACGCCTCATTTTGGAAGTTTGCCGGCAACTGTGCAATTCCTGAGTAACCGGATCAACACGATCACACGTTGGCACTGAATTTCAGAGTTCATTGTACTACTACGTAACGTTTTCTAGAGCAGTATTATTTTTATGTTGGATCGCGGAAACTATTCATATTTTATGTTTTTGTGATTTAAAATAAGTTGTTATATTTTTTTTTGTGAACATGGTTCTGAACTATGTATCATTATTCAATCTTCCTCAACAATCGACTTATAATAATTACTAATTAGACCTTTATAGACGATGGTTACTGTATCCTATATGTACCTACAATAAGTTTCCACACAAAATTCAGTCCGCACATCGACTAGGTATACTGAAAATGCCTGAAAAATCTCGCTTTCGACGTTCTAGTTTATTTATCATATAATGATATCTACTGCTGATACTAATAAGATACTACGCGTGCAAAAATAAAGAATAGAAGAAATATTTGGATTAGAAAACAATTGACGAGAGATTCAACTAAGGGAAAAGCACCTATTTCCGTTAAGGTACCAGTACCCGTTAAAAGTCAGTTTTTTGCTTATTGCATTTTTTTACCAACAATTAAGTAAAGTTTGCGTATGGCAATACCTTTTCAGTAATATTTTGTACTATTATAAAGGCAATATTGTCCAAAAAGTTTAATATCTTCGAAAATATACGGTGACAAAAGTTTGTTATGTGAAAAATTAAAGTTCTGACAGTGAACTCCGAAACTACCACGTCGCATTGATGAGCTAGCCATTCTGAGACGGATAACTTTAAAGTAAGAGTGTTAATTTTTACAAATATTTGAATATATTATTTTTCGATGTAACCTATAAATTGTGCTGAATCTAACTGAGAAATATTTTTTTTTGCCGTTCACATCTATTGGTACCAACAAACCCCTACTTGACCCAGTACCCGTTAAAATCGTAGTTTTTTTACCGGTTATTGGTACACGATGAACCCGGTAGCAACGTTGTACCGAAACCCGTTATTGTGTACTTAATACCTTGAAATAGGTCTCATTTTCCTTTGGAACCGTCGAATATAATGCCGGATATTGGGACTTGCATTATAAGTTGCATGCAAAACCCGACATCGTCCTTATTGCCTTTTGTTAAGTTCTCTTTTCCTTCGATTCACTACAATTTTGTTTGTATGTGTAATTTCTATCATATAAACTCTTGATTTAGTAATTTATCACCGTGTTTCCGACATTTGAGGCATTATATTAATTATATTGCCCTAACGGACCTTCAGAGTCAGAAATCCATGCCATACCTCACGTTTCTTCAGATTTCAGGCGACAAAACATTGTAATCGAAAGTTGTCAGTTTCTTTCACACTTGTAATTCTATAGTACCTAAGTATCTTGTGTATTGTGTAAATATTATACATATTTCAGTATTATATATTATTTATTAATTACCTATTTCAAAGATTGCAGTCACAAGAAGTAAGTATTTATATGACAGCCTATTGAAGAACTACAGACCCATCACACTTCTAAGCCATGTTTATAAGCTGTTTTCAAGGGTTATCACGAACCGTCTCGAACACAGGCTTGATGACTTCCAGCCTCCCGAACAAGGAGGTTTCCGAAGAGGCTTTAGTACCACATAGACCACATCCCATATCCATATAGAACTCGAAACTGTTTATCGCCGCAATGGAAGACGCCTTCAAGCTCCTGGAATGGAAAGCCTTCGGTTTGCCGATGACATCGTAGTCATGGTAAAGTCGATGGAGGAACTCAGTATGATGCTTGATGGCCTCGACCGAGTTTCACAACGGGTGGGCCTGAAAATGAACATGGACAAGACGAAAATTATGTCAAATGTCCATATTGAGCCTACCCCAGTCTCTGTTGAAAGCTCGGTACTCGAAGTTGTTGACTCATATATCTACCTAGGACAAGTAGTCCAATTAGGTAGGTCCAACTTCGAGAAAGATGTCAACCGCTGAATCCAACTTGGCTGGGCAGCGTTCGGAAACTACGCAATATCTTTTCGTCCGACATACCTCAGTGCGTCAAGACGAAAGTCTTCAATCAGTGTGTGTTACCAGTGATGACTTACGGCACCGAAACGTGGTCTCTCACTATCGGCCTCATCTCAAAGCTCAAAGTCGCTCAACGAGCTATGGGAGAGGGCTATGCTCGGGGTTTCTCTACGTGATCGAATCCGAAATGAGGAGATCAGTAGACGAACTAAAGTCACCGATATAGCCCACCGGATTAGCAAGTTGAAGTGGCAATGGGCAGGCCATATTGCTCGCAGAGCGGATGGCCGATGGGGTCGGAAAGTGCTTGAGTGGAGACCACGGACTAGCAAGCGCAGCGTAGGACGTCCACCAACTAGGTGGACAGACGACCTTGTAAAGGTCGCCGGAAGACACTGGATGCAGGTCGCCTCCAACAGGTATCTGTAGAGATCTAAGGGGGAGGCCTATGTTCAGTAGTGGACGTCCTATGGCTGAGATGATGATGGTGATGATGATTTATATGACGCTTCTCCCGGGAGACCATGTCCGAGATCTGCGACATGGCCATGCCCCGAGTCCTGCCAGGACGCTCCCGACGCCAGATGTACTGGTGGTCTAGCGAGCTGGCGTCTCTTCGAGAGGCGTGCGTCGTTCGCATCCGCCCTCCGGTGCGGAGGCCAGGGAAGCAGAGCTGTACGAGGGATATAGAGCTGTACGAGGGATGTAGAGCTGCGAACACCGCCCTCCAACTGGCCATCATCCAGGCTAAGGAGTTGGCCAATGCGGAGTTGCTGGGTATTCTGGACAGAGATCCGTGGGGGTGCCCATACAAAATGGTGCGGGGTAAGCTCCACTCATGGGCCCCCCGCTGACCTAGAGTCTTCGGCCTTAGATGGTGGAGCAGGAGGTTAGCGCTCTGTTCCCATCGCGCGGGGAACACTGGACCACACACCCGAAGACGACGATATCCCCGAGGTGACTGGGGTGGACCTGAGAGTGGTGGTAGCCAGGCTGAAAACCAAAAATATCGCCCCAGGGCCTGATGGCTTGCCTGGTCAGCGCATGTTTGGAGAGGGACCAGTTCCCACTTAGTTGAAAGACAGGGAAATTGTTCATTTCATTCGGAAGCCGGGGCGCCCTGCGGACTCTCCGTCCGCATACCGGCCGATTGTGCTGCTCGACGAGATGGGCAAGTTATTTGACAGAGTCGTTGCAATCCGCCTCGTAAAACTTCTTGGGGGGACAGGGCCGAACCTTGCGGACCACCAACATGGTTTTCGCAGGGGGCTCTCAACGATGCACGCCATCATGCACGTGAGCGCTCTCACGACAGGGGACGCTGTTTCCCGGGAGGGGAGGGATGGTCGTCTTGGCGGGATCCAGGGATCGGTTCTGGGGCCGCTCTTTTGGAACATCGGCTACGACTGGGTGCTGCGCGCCGACCTCCCAAGCAGCGTCAGTGTAGTATGCTGAATTGCTGACGACACGTACTGGTACACTGGTACTGGCACAAAAGAGGTCGCACCAGGAGGCGGTCGACAAAATGACGCGCGGGCTTGCGACAGCCATCGAAAGGATCCAGCTGCTGGGACTGGAGGTGGCCTTGCACAAGTCCGAGGCCATATACTTTCATGGGTCTCGGGATGGGCCACCTTCCCCTTCAATTTCGTCACGGTGGAAAGGGTTCCCATAGGCGTTCAGCGAGTGATGTAGTGCCTGACGTCAGCAAACCCCAGCGGGGCCCAGCAGGGCCAAGGCCTGCCGGGGCTGATTGTTCGAAAGAGTTACCGCGGCCCTGGTACATAAAAGGCCTGCGAAGGAACACGATGGTATTTTGGTCAGTACAAGTCTGACACTCCCTCGCCGCTGCTAATCCACAGTGGGATTTCCTATTGATATGAATTTAGAAGTTTTTTTTTTTCAGACAGCCATAACTGATAGGCAGAAGACCATATCTTCGTGGCCTTTACCGCGGAGGCAGTGTCTCCATTTCAGCGACAACCAGGCAGTACGGTATCCCACGGTCGTCGTTAGATGATAAATTACGCGGCCGCTATTCTATAGACTGCTCCATTGTAACGGTTACATCTAAAGGTGAAACCAAAATTATTGTTTTCTTCAAATAGAAACAAATTCGTGATGTCAATTACCATTATGTCACTTACTATTACTTATAATTTTATTTATCTAATTACATAAAAAAGGAAAAAAGTTTTTTCTTTGCCCTTCTTTATATATTTTACACAGAAACGCAAAAGTCGTATTTCTGTGAACCTTATCGTAAGCCAGTAGAGTTCAAATTTGCGTTGAAAATTACCGGATTCTGGGACAATTTAACGATTACTAGTACAAATCTACCGGGTACTGGTACAACTAGCCCTTTTTTTATTATCTTTCTATCTTTGTTAAAGAAAATTCAAAATAAAATTAAAAAAGCATATTACAATAAAACTAGCTTAAATTATCTCTCTAGTCATGTAATTATTTTTTTTGTAAGACTTCTAGTGTTAGCATAGTATACCTGCAAAGTTGGCGAAGTTCAAAATTTAACGGTTACTGGGACGTTTACCTTAAATAAGTTTTCGCTGTAATACTCGCTGTGGAATAGGTACCTACTGCATCTACCTGAATCTAATAGGAATATATTAACAAAAGCTTTTAGATATTGTAAATGTATACGAACTGAATGTTTTATGAGAATTAACATAACAATTGAAAATATTTTACTGGCGCAGTAGGATCGAGAATTCAGAGAGCCGTGTTCGGCCATGTTGAAACAAGTAAATGAACACGTTGCTACAATATAATAACAACCGTCATGGCTACATATTCAGTTCGTGTAGGTATTGCAGCTGAAATGCAAATTGATATAATGCAGGAAACGTCTGAGTGGGCCTCATAGCGGGAGCCTACACCGCATGAGTAGCATAAGTTCGTTTGCATACGACAGTCAGACGTATTTGCATCCCAAATGTTCGGGCGGACCGCTCGTTCGCTCGACTTATCTCTGTACCAGGCAAAATATTACAGTTTGTGCATCGCCACTCGCAATGTGCATAACTGAATGTCAATACAGGAATAAAAAAGGCCACCAGAGGCGTTCCCTCGCATTCGAGGCGGATATGCTGTAAACCAATGGGCGAGCAGAGCTCAGCATATTCATAACGATATTACCGCCGACGGAGCCGCGGCGTCATCATAATTCATACATAATAACCCTTCCGACGACGCAGCGCCGCGCCGCGCCGCCCTGTGTCTCGTTCACGCCACCGCGCGTCTCCCAAGACGAACAGAGACGCTCGATGCTCCAAATATCATAATTCATAATTTTATTTTTTACGACCGACGTCGGCCACATACATATACGTATCTACGTGTAGCTGAATTTTCCGTTTCACTCTCTCCCAGCGCGAGAATCGGCCACACGTGAAAAGAGAATAATGTTTACTGGATTTAATTTTAATCTGAAATGTGAAATTGAAAGCTATAGTTAGTTGGAATACAAGAAACAGAACATGTTGGGCATGTACAGACGATGACAGCTATTTGTAATTGGAATATGACGAGACGCGTGCGCGTGCGCTCGGCGCGTCTCATTCGTCAGTTTATAAATAGAGCTCGGCGTCTGCGCCGTGACGACTCGCGCCATTAATTTATATGAAATAACTGTCGGCAGACGGAAAAATAAGTTCGATCGGGAACGGCCTTCTCCATGATAATATTTATGTTTTACGAAGTGGCAGACGGACCCGGGCGTGTTGATGTACGCGTGTCAGAAACTGTATGTATGGGAGGTATAACAGGTATTAATGTTAGATTCATACCGACTCCCACTTGTAGCTGTAAATAAATAAACTGTTCGGCTCCTTTCATTTCTAACGTATGAACAAACAGTAAACTGATTTATTGTAATTTACATACGAATGTGCAGATGTTTGGTCATAAATATAGGTAAAGTAAATAATTGGGGAGCCTTTTCTTCGTAGAATATCCGCGAGTTTTGTTTTAATTTGAAGAGCTTACATTTTGCGATGCAATTCTCGCAAATCTTATGCAGTGGCCATTCGGTGACACGTTGACGTTCACAATGAAAACTGGAAAGCTGTAATAACCCAACTCCAGGGCTGTTGCTTTCCTCATTACTACTTTATAAACATCACCAAATCCTCCTTCACAGTTCTTTTGAAATTCAATAAACAACCGAAAATACTGATTTCCGACGATAATAATGTTCGCAAAGTACGCTAAGACAAGTGAGACATAAATTCGTTAGCACGTGTGTAATCGTCACGAATGTACTGTACACGACAATAATTTACGTTCGTAAATTTTAAAGTTGACATCAGAAAGAACATCTTATAAAGCAATAATTCAAGTACATTCTAATGAGTCATGATCTTATTCAGCTGAGAAGTAAACTGCGGTAGATTCGCGTTGTTTATTTAATATCAGCATATGCCCCAAGGCGCCTAGTTTGTTTTTGTGTATATATTCATGAATTCGTCAGGCATCTGCACTATTCGGTATATCATACCGTGTGCAACATTTAACGATGAGACATATAAAAATCCTCTAACAATAGCTAATGCATAAATTCGGACTAACTATTCAATTTGACAAATAAATAGATAGGTAACCCTATTTTGTAACATATAAAAAAGTAAATAACCTCAATGATTCCATCACACAATATTTATATGATATTTCTTTTGAATAAGTAAATATAGTCAATTCATGTCAACATGTTTTGTTTACTACTGGAACTCCTCTAATACTTGTTAAAATAAAATATAAATGAATGATATACGTGAATTATGAATTTATTAAAAATAAATATAATAAATTATATATATTATAAATTTTGACGACCTCGATGGCACAATGGTCACTACGCCGGATTGCCGAACCTGAGGTCCCGGGTTCGATCCCCGGTTCGGTCGACATTTGTGTGATGAGCATGCTTGTTGGCCGTGGTCTGGGTGTTACAATATGTATTTATAAATATGTATTATGTATATATGTAGCTATATGTAGTTTATCAGTTGTGTTAGCACCCATAACACAAGTTAATTAATAACTTACCATGGGGCTAACCGACCGTGTGTGTAAAGGTGTCCTGACATTATTTGTTTATTATTTAATTGTACAATAAGTTTTCGTCGCCAACCTAATGGGTGCTCAATATTGCCACACAAGATGAGTTCATAAATTAATACCTGCGTCAAAAATATTTACTACCACGCACTTTGACTACAAAACCAATTTGAACTACATACTACTTTTAAATAAAACTACTTTTACGGATTTTATCGCGGTTATATTAATATTATTTAACCCCGACGTTTCGGATCCTTTACAGCATCCATGGTCACGGGCAGACTACAGAATACTACTTATTTATTTCAAAATAATTTAAAGATTCCCTTACTCTAGTTCCCTACAAAAACAACATATTGCATCATTCATTAAATCAAATATTCACCGACAAAAAATAACACAGACAGCTTTAAAGAATTTCAATTCGTTAAAGCTACTCTACAAAGATATAAATTCGACAAATTAATTTCACTCACTAACGAATTCAAAGACTAATCTATACAAAAGATAACAGATATTAACCTAATGGATTCCTGAGTTACTCCAACTGAACTCGTATTTAAAATCTACAGATATTTAAACACATCGCCCTCGCGCTCAGCTCGCCATAAATAAAATAAATACAAATATTCTCACGTAAACGAGTACCTCGAAAGCGTTCATTTACATTTGTGAATGTAATAAATGGGGCATCTTCTTCTAAATACTAACGTGAACTGACGAAAATATTCTATTTTTGAAAATAACTCCTCACTACCTATGATTAGAAACTGTCTACTAAGAAATATATGGCGAATCCGCGTTCCTCACATATTTTGTAGTAATAATAGTTCAAGACTATAAAATGTATTTAATGATCATACAAGATATGTGTGTGATAAATAGTTGTGTTTTGACTGGACTGTATTAGTTATGTACTCAATTATTGCGCAACATATGAATTCAACAGAGCTTGCCATTGTCATTTATATAAATCTTCATATAGTTACATGTTGTATAACTATAACAGAAGGGTTGGCACACCTGCATATTCATTCTCATACTTGCCCACAGATTTACGACCAGGTATTGGACCAACAAATAAGATCCAAAAAGTGTCTCCAAAAAATATAATAAGAGCAACACAAAAAGCTCAGCAAGACATGTCAACGTCAGCCGCGCACCATTGGTCGGGCGAACAAAGAAATATTACCAAGCTTTTATTTGTTCTCTTCCATGCCATATTTGCTATTAAAATATTTTGTTTTGTTAATTTTAGCCTCGGGAAGTGCATGTAAAAAAGTTACTCGAACAAAATTTAAAGCCCTAAGTTTGTATGGGATAGACGTCATAAAGTATCGTTAATAAAACACCCCAGAGAGCCCGTGTCGAGGGAACTTTATACAAATATCATGATACTAATTATACGTTAGTTTATTTAGATAATACTTATCTAGTTTATAACATATTTTAGTGCACCATAAACAAACATAGCAAGATTTTACAGCTCCTGACGGTCCCGGCTCACATTCGAGCCATTGTGCCTCTTATAATTTTTATTAGGGGCAATCCGTCCGTCTTGATTTACTTCTTCCCGAACTGACGGGTCTTTCATTTAATTTACGGTTCTACCCCAGTGTTCCAAACGTAATAAAATGTTACAAAAACAAGCAGAAATTACATAGTCCCAATGGGTGATGTAGACTTTTTATTTAATAAATAAACTTGAACTGATCTCCAATTAACCATTACCATCATGAATGATAGATAACATAACGATATCTCTAATATAATTAATTAAAAAGTATTCAGATAACAAGAATAGGTACCTAGGCAGGCACTGTGATTTCAAAAATCACATAAACCACCACTCACACTAATTCACAAAATAATGCAATGAAATAAAACTATGTCGGAATTTTATATCATTACATAAATTCTTCAGCTTGATATCCGCGAAGTGCTTTAAAAATGTATGATTTATGTTTGATACAATCGTAACAAAAATTTATTGTTTATATTTTTGGTACAAGTAGTGTTGGGAGCATCCCACTCCCCATCGCGACGTATCCGACAAGCGTTTGGCAACGTTTCAGAGATTGTTATTATCATAATGACTCTTCTACTCATAACACCTATTGCCTCGTGAAATGTTCCGTCTTCTCAATAACCTATAGCTCACCCAGCAAAACTCGTTAAAGTCACTTAGGTACTAAATACACTTCTAAAATAATTATCTTCTTGCTGCAAGTGAGCTTTGAAATATCTTACCAATAAAAGCTGCCTTAAACAAAGCAAACGCTTATATGCAACAAAGCTAAATATTTCAAAAGATTCCCATGAAGTTCGTTTAAATAAAATAAAAAACTGCATTAAGAAATTTTAATTATTCGTAGCTACATCATGAGCGAGCCAACACTAACATGTTCGGTGTGTGTCTCATTTGCAAGTAACAGGATGCGTATTATAGACCCACGAAGGCAATAAGATAAAAAGACGCTCAATAAGGCGCGATCAGAGGCAAAAATGAAATAAATTGCCGGTGAATAAGAGTTCTGTGTGCAATTGAGGCGAACACGCTCGCTCATTAGACGGCGACGCTACCGCCCGCCCGCGACTGCGCCCGCCCGCCGCCGCGCAACCTACCCCATCGCTACAATAATAAATTCAATAATACTATCATCTACAGATGCCGACCTCCGGCTCTCCGTATACGAAAACAAAAGTGATCCAAATTCTGAGAACGTTTAGCATATGAAGCGCAAAAGTGGCGACAATGACTTCACTTGCAGCCCTTTTGCCGAAAAGCTGTAAAATCGACGGACATTAGCATAACAAAGACGCTGATTTAGAATGACAGAGCGTTTGGGTCGGCACACGACGTCACTTTCACTTATTTTGATGTATAAGCAAAAAAAGTGCTCGTATTATTATTAAAAAGTATTTAGCTGGTGTGTACATCGATATAGAAATTGTTTAAAACCGCAGGCTCCCGGGAACAATGTACCGCCAGCACGGCCGCCCGAGCGCGTCCGGACGACACAAAAACTTATTTCACTCGGATATGGAATCGAAACGCCAAGAATAATGAAAGGCATGTCTCTGTTTGCATAATGCGGCAAATTAAATAAATTTTTGGTTCTGCTGAACGACTGAAAAACAGGTCGATGGAGATGCTTCCACTCACATTCTGTAACATGTTACAGATATTTTTTGAGTGAAAATACCTTGTCGATGCAATATTTACATAGCATACCTGTGTATGCTTTTAGGAATACGAAAATACATTTTACGAAGAAGAATTTTAATTACAAGTTTTAATCTGTATGTTAACACAAAATTTGTGTCAAGTTAAGCGAGACTCCACATTCATCTGTGTGAGCTGGTAAACACGACGTGGTAACGAAGGTGGAAGGCGCACTCAGTACATGTCACACATCTCCACGCACCATTTGCATGCACCCGTGCGCATCGCGGTGCAACCCGAGGGGCGCGCGGCTACAAGAATAGTATAATATCATATCAAATGTCTGCGCCGTGACTGCCGTCACTGACACACTCACTGTCACCGACACCACACCTTCACTGTGAACTAGACCACTTGTCTTATTTTTACAGTTCTGTACTCGTCAAATTTTAAGACCCAGCATCCAATAAAATACGTAGATACAGTCAAATCAGGTACCTGCCTCTTTAACAAATATTTAAATAGGTAGAATAATGTGTAGGTATCTTTCCGCAGAATTTAAGATAATAAAAACATCCTTCCAAAGTGTTAAAATTTTATTAACATTTAAACAATAGCCAAAAAATGCTTATGGCCATCGTAGGGCTAGCAATAAATTTTGTAAACGTGTCATTTTTTTGGGTCTAATTTTGAATAATTCCAGTTTTTTGTGCTCATGACTAATTGGTTGGCTGCTACAGCAAGTATCGACGGGGTGCAGAATACAATTGTTTCCTCGGCTATTGCAAATATAATAATAAAAGTTTATTACCCCGTTTCTGAAAGGGTTTGTCTCAAGCCGCACTGAAAGGGTAGCTGTAAAACCTCAGTTCGTGCCCATCATAAGTCAACACGGGACGATTGTTCGGTTGCATATCGCCATAAATCAGTTTTAGAAAAATATTCGGTGAATGGCAGTCGTCGTTACTCAATACAGGGTCATTATACAAATATAGATTTTTGCCATTTGTGCACGCACCGCGGTGGGAGGTATACGAGCTTTGCAAAAATGTTAACTGTGTAAATGTTTCTGCGAAAAGAAAGCTGTATTCACTGGTGATGGTGACATTTGTTTTGCCACCTGCTTTACAATTGTGTGAGAACAAATTGACTTATCTATTTTTAACTGTCCACATATTGAGGAGGTTGAACGATTTCTTTAGAGCATAATCAAGTACATACAAATATATATGAAAACTATATTGCATACTTAAATATACAGATATTGGACGTATGGAAAAAAATACAGTAATATTTGACATCAATAAAAACCATGACATTGATAACCGAACTTCCATACAATTAGTCAGAACCATTACCATAATTCAATATTTCCCTACACATTTCTCGAAATACACTTCAAAGCCACAAAAAGAAAGGACGATGATCATCAGAGCGTCAGCGTTGATGGAAGAGTGATGGAGGGGGTCAGATGGTAGGTCACCGGCGCCATGCGTCATCGCTAACGACGACAAATGACGTGACGTGACGTGACTCTCGATATCGACGTAGGTTTAAACATACCTAGCATTGTAGTGTGTTGAGGATATAATACTTTATTGGAAATCGTACTATTTTGTTTGGGAAAGTTTACTTTTCGATATATTTTCGAGCATTGGTGGTCTGTAAAATAGTGGAAACCATATATATGTTCACATACTTATCAATACTGCCGCTTTATGATAATTTAGACTTCAGATTGATGAAAGACAGTTATTACAATAATTAAGTTTGAAGCAATTCATAGTTTTAAGCTATCTAATCATCTATTCCCATATTAAATTGAAACGCTTTTCAACACAAATCTTAAAAAAAATCACTTAGAAAATATGGTTTAGATAGCATTCGTACAATAAAAGTAGTGTTGCGATTTAACAAGTTGGTAAGCATGTAAACCATGGCCACCTGCAGCGAAGCGTTTGCGCTTGCGCAGTGTAAACGTGAATCTACTATTGTTTTAGAGCGTGACGTTTTATTGCTATAAACTCCTAAACTGTGCAATGGTACAGGTAGAATAATTTAATATTAGGTAAGTTGAAATAAGGTAAATAATTATTAGCACGTGTTTCAGATTGAGAATACCAACCTATATTTTTGGATCAATATTACTAAAAAGCCAAAACCAGCAGCCTTTTGAATTAGTTTATGTTGGCAGTCAGGTAAGTATTAGTTTGTAGGTTAAGTATATGTTTTGGCAGACAGAGATAATCACTGGCCTTGAACCGATTAGCTATCCTATAACAATATTTCAATACTTAGTTTATTAACCAACCTCATTCAAGAACGCAGTTAAGTAATTTGTTTATACAAGTTTTATATTCTAAGTGATGACAGAACGGTACTCAAGTGCACGCTTTGAAAGAATCGAACTTATTTTTTACCAAACAGAAGGAAAGTGTCACTCGTCACCGCGATCCATCACGGCATTCGTTTCCTGCTAGCTGCACATTAATAACATTTAAAAAGTCTGCTGATCCCAACTTTATTATCTATGCACATCATTTAACGTTTTTTATGACTACATTTACATTTTGAAAAAATCTCAGCTGGCAATCTATGATTTGTGATATGACATCCCACTCGTGTGCTCGTGTGATGACGGCGACATTAAAATATATTTTTGTGAAAAAAAAAACATAACTTACATAATACGCATAGATAGGAATGAATGTTATACAAGTTTCCCACAGAGATTTAACATGGAGACCGCGCGCCGGCTGCACGCGACACAAAAATAGCACACAGTGGTCGAAAAATAAAAATTTTCCCCAAATAGACGGAAATATACAAAAATGTGAGGCAAAGAGCGAGGGGCGAGCGTGATGGCGTGCCGTAATGTGCGCCCCTAATTAAAACGTTAAAAACCGACCGCTTCTGAAAAACGTCAATTTTGAAGAGAAATGTGCCGTCCAAAAGATCCCCTTTCATACTTTTGTTCCATTTATTTTTATCATTTGAGCTCTTAAAAGAAACAAATTGCAAAGAATATATGTAGCATCACAAAGTTGGACGTGTATTTTTAACTTAGGTCACAAAGTCTCTGTGGGACGTGCTTAGGTTGTTCTTTAAAGTTGAAGTATTTGAGTTGGTACTTTGTGTTAGTACTTTAATATTTATCGAATTATAAGTTTTCATTAGACGATTTCTTTAAATCTTGTCTCTGAAGAAAGGGGAGATTATAAAGGGCCTGAGGCATCTATTGAAGGATATGGGGAAATGTTTAAGAGGTAATCAGATAAAAGGTAGGATTCCCTGAGGTGGGTAACGGTTAGCCATTATAGATTTGACCACGACCAGAGCATTCAGTTGTCTTTTCCCCTTTATTTCTAATACCTGCCCACAATTAGCTATCCTGAGACAAGTAGGTACATGTTTTTTTATGTTTTTAGAAATTTTCCTGGTTGCAGAGTATGTCCCATGTCAAACAGGTTAATTAAAATTCAGTAAACATATCGTTCAGCTTGGTGATTAAAACAGCTAAGTCAAATTGCAGGGTCATAGGATCATAAGCGACATCATTACCTCGTTTACATAGGTCTATTTGATTTGACGTAATTACCATCCAATATAAATAATGGAATTTCATTCTGTCAACGTACTCTGCAGCAAACAATAAATTTATCCATCTATTTGTACAAATCGTTAAATTGGGGTTTTAGTTAGAGTTTGAAACACGGACATGGAACGAATGGATAAATCTAGCCGTTAAATCGATATGCAGATCTGCATCGACATTCATTACCTAATTAAAATCGCAAGCCCCTTCCGCTCGCTACATTTCTCCAACGCGCTGCCAATAAATTTCATCCGCCAGTCGCCCCATAACGATAACCAGTTCCTCGGGAACTATCGTTCAATCTGGCGTCGATGCCGTATGTTGATCCGGTCGTGTACCCGCCGCTCTTCGCAGACGGCGCTGTCGATACCTATGTATTATTTAGTGGCAGCACTAGGGCTCCGCACGCACCGCGCCAGTGTGCGCCACACACCGCCACGCACACACCCGCCGCCGCGAATGTCTCGGGCCACGTCAGCCCACAGATAACGAGCTCACATATTCATAAAGAATAAAGAATTATCCAACAGCCTCTTCACTCTCCTCACCCGCCGCCTCCCTTTTTGATCG
The DNA here is from genome assembly GCA_963856015.1 of Helicoverpa assulta. NCBI lineage: Eukaryota > Metazoa > Arthropoda > Insecta > Lepidoptera > Noctuidae > Helicoverpa > Helicoverpa assulta. The sequence continues at coordinate 8,417,322 of CAWLCW010000008.1, forward strand.
TAATGCTCTCATTCACACTCTCCGGCCGATCTCGATCTATCCGTTCCCCTCTAAGGACTCGATAAGAACGGTTCTTACGACGACTCGGCGAAATTGGATTATAGACTTTAATTTATTCTGAAGAAGAAATATTTCATTTATCGTCGGCACACGCTCATGAAACCCTTTAACTCCTGGCGAGGCGCGGTCGAGTCGTTTCAAAACGATCATTCTAGTCTGAGACGTAACGACCGGTTTTAATTCTTACATCCATGATACGAGAGACCATTTCATCGTCGAGTCGCATCGGACAAAAGATCATTGTAGAATTAACAGGTTTGGGAGTCCAACCCTCGGAGTCAGCATCTTTATGGGCGACATATTTGATTCGAAAACTTGTTATGCTTCGTCCTAAATAAATTATAACGAGAAATTGTAATCATTAAATGGATATATTTAATGTGTGTAGATGTCGGCGCGGCTCGCGGCCGGGCGCGATGGCGGAGCGGTCGCGCGGCCGGTGCGCCGCGTATCGGCCTACACGAATGCGCGCTCGCCGGAGATAGCTCGCACAAATCTTCGCGACCTTTGTTGCTGCTGCTTTTATGTGTCTCACTCACTTAACACGATATTCAAATGATTTATTGCTTTTACGGTCTTATTACTCAACAGTTTGAATTTATCATATTCGTCCAGGTCTTCATGGGGTCCGGTTAATTGTAGCTAGTCAGATGTATGTTAGATGGTGATGAGTAACTAGTGCAGGTTAGTGAATCTGCTCCAGAACGGATTAGGATTTTGCTATTAGATATGAACTTCCTATGAACCTACCTATGGCAGTTTTTAACAAGACTTTTGGGTATCAAAAATATTAAAATTACTCAAAACACAGTACTTAAAACTTCATATAACACCTCGTACAAAATTTCACCTCTTAAAATCTCAACTTTCGGAAAAAAAAACGAACGAGTTTTTTATCCACAACCTAATTCTCATAAGCCTTAACGTCCCACGCAGCCGAATGTTTACTCAGCTCCCAATATTAATTTAAGACATTAAGACAATTTATATGAATATGGAAGCAAGCAACTATTTCATTAATTAAAATGGAAATTGTTTATTGGCGTGGGCGGCAGATCCAGTTTAAACGAACGCGGTATTAAATACGATCGATTGTAGAATAATTGTTTATCTGTATCAGAAACGTGCTTGGCTTTTAAATCAAATTAATTTATACTGTTATAAATCTGGACATAGTTTGCGTAGATACTTGAGATATCTATTTTTGATAAATAATTTCTAGCAAATTGATACTAAAGTCATGTGGATTAGGCGATAATTTTCCCTTAGTGAATGGTAAGGCATGTTTTGATAGGGCTCCTGAGTTATAATTATGATCTGAAACTTGTAAAGCTGAACACGGACCTGCTTTGACTGTTTTTGTATATTCGTATGTTTCGATATCATTATCACATAGAGTGCTAGATGTGGCCGATGACAGAATAAAAAAAATTCTTCCTAGAAGTATTGGGGGATTAGGTAAGTATTATATATAGGCTACTTTTTATCCCGGTACGGGATAAGCCTATAGCCTTCCTCGATAAATGGGATATCTAACACTGAAAGAAATGTTCAAATCGGAACAGTAGTTCCTGACATTAGCGCGTTCAAACAAACTCTTCAGCTTTATAATATTAGTATAGATTCTAAGAGTATTTTTTATGTAGGTAACTGAAAATATATGATATGCCTTCAGTGTGTATACCGCATCTGTAGGTACACCCAGATTATTTCTATAGGAATACCGTTCCAAAACTGGAAAAATAGTGGTCAGATGATGGCACACAACAAATAGCCTCCGAAGAAAATGCTGCATCATCTTCAATTAGCACTAAATTGTCATCACCAAACGGTCTAACCATTAACCTGCAACATTACTTTCATAACAGAACAAACACAGAACTGATGGCAGAAAATTTCTTGTGTAGCAGGCATCCCACTAGATGTGGGTTGCTGAAGATGAATCAAAGTGACGATACTTGGGGAAAATTAGGCATTTGTGCAGCAGAGGACGTCTTTCCGCTGAAACGACTACGACAACAATCATTACCTACATATCATTCGAATATTTGTGTACCTACGTCATGTTTACGACCTGCAAACTTGTTGGACCTTTGACCTGTTTCGCATTTACATAGCTTTGTCTTCCGAACTAATATGAAAGCAATTCTACACACATAACCGTTGTAATTTGATGGTTTGAAAATAATGTTCTGACACTGAGTGTATTTTACCATAAGCCCTACTCCTGTTTCACGAGTTTCTTCTATACTCAAAAAGTATAGACCATATATGTATGTAGGTAGGTATATACAGCTTGTTTTGTACTGAATAAGGGCAGAAGCTAATCCGTAATTTCTTCCAAAAAGCGTAACATTTTATTTCGATTATCTATGTTTATAATCAGGAGATTGAATGAAACAAACGGACACATTATTCCGTACAACACGTAAGTATACGCTGTTACTCACGAGTGATTAATAAAAAGTAAAATCAACGACGTGTTGAATACACAAAAAGCAAGGCGAGATGCGTTCAAATAAAATTTTATATAGTGATCGTTAACACTGTCCCCGTCCAATATTAAATGGACAGCGGCGCAGGAGTAAAAATTAAAGACAAACATAAATATCGAAGAAAAAAAAATCTTTGATTCAAACTTGTAGCGTCGAACGTTTTGACGATTGGAAAGAAATCTGATATTTTCCATCGGGTGGTACCGTTCATTGTTACGTTACAAACTGTATATTTATCTTTTATAAGAGTATTTTATGAATGGATAGTTGGACAAGCGTTGTTTACGCTAAGGGCCTCCACACTATTTTATGTACTCGTTTATGTACAGGTGTTAAGTTATAGTGCGTGCCGCGGGAATAGCAGATAGCTTCGCCGAGACATGTCTATTTAGTTTCCCTTTTTGGCAGGACAACTCCTGATTATGCACGGAAATTCAAATTGATGATTGGAAATATCGTTTTACATTCCGTTTCTCTCTATATTTACTTACCTCATCATAGAGAAAAGCTGTCAATTAAAAAAATAACAAATTCATTCAATAACAAACATCAGTGTTTACTTCTACATTCGTGGTATTATTTTACGACTGGAAAGTAAACAAAGTCTAATTAGTAAACTATTGCTTATTAAAACACATTAAACTGTCCGCGTCGTGAGTAACGATACTAATATATTAAAACAAAATAGAGTTTTAATAAAAGTCATAGTAAAATTAAAGGTGCTACAAAGAAGGTTGCACCAAAACTGGATTGTATAAGTGGAGACGAATAAATTAGGAGTTAAGTTATGAGCGGTCGGATCTAACAACATGAATGAACCTCGTCCCCCGCGCCCCGCGCCTCGCCCGCCGCCCGCCCCGGCCCCGCGACCGCGTGTGGCCTTCCACCAAAGCACTACAGGTGTGGACTTGGTGTCGCTGAACTTAATTAAAAGCTTCAAAATAATTAACACTTAGGTAGGCAGATTAGTAGTCACACATTTCTAGAAGAACACAGAATTTATAAGTCAGCATCCAAATGACATTAACTTCAACTTCATATAACTCTTCATTGTTACACTAAACCAAAAACTTTTGAAATACCTAAATTATTATAATGAAACTACCCAACTAAAACAGATTTAGAAGAACGTTTCAACAAATAAAAACACTGAAATCGAAAATCTTCCTTAGTGAATTGTAAAAACAACAGAGTCCCTCCCTGTCGAGAGGTGAGATGACGCCCTATCAGCATCGGTAATCTGAACCGAAATTATTACGATTCAAAACTTGGTCAGGACCTTGCCTCGACGTCGACACCGGCCCGAATAAACTAACTGTGGGCACCATTAAAGGGAAAAGTGAACATTTATAACTCAGACCCTGAATATTTTATTTGTTCAGTCATAATGAAACGATGTCAATTAAGCTCAGTTCAAAATTAATAGGCAGTATTTTTAATAAAATTAATAAGGAAGAACCCATAGAAAAGACTGTATTAGAATAAATACTTAGAACACGAATAGGAACTTTTAAAAAGTTAAACCATTTACAGAGAACTGTTAGCAGTTAGAAAGATGGTCAGTAAGAAAAAAAAGTTATTTTCTGAGTCACAGGTACCTACTTATCTACAGAAGAACAGGCAAGAAACTCCTTGATTACTTTTTGAATCAAGCTCAAAGAATAGTCCTAGTATTTATAGAGATAGCTCCGCTTAGTTCCAAGCCACGCATACTTAAGTTCAACGCGAACCTTACATCACTCGATCTAAATATATAGCCGCATACATCCGATAGCTATTCTAACTGGTATACTTACAACTCTTTATTTTTCCATTCTTTACGTAATAAAGTCTATAAGATCGCATTAATTAATCTTGATTAAAACGCGATAGTACTTTCACAGCTTTATCTCTGGATCATAAAATTTTAAAATACATTTTATTCTATTTGTATAAAGTCGCATGTGACATGGACAAACGAGTTCTCGGATTCTGACTGGATATTGCCTTATTCTGAGACAAAACGCTGGCCATATATTAAGCGTGTGTGTAAAAATTCCGCTCCTCGTTATGTGTCGCAATTTAATTGAGATCTTATATTAATTAGGGTGGCGATGTGATGCACGAAGTCGAATGTGCCCGCCGCACGCAGCCTCTGCACGCAACAAACTACCTCACCTACATAAATATCGATTTTTTCGTCATTTTTAGCATTCTGCAATACAGATGCAAGCTACCATTTTATTGCGATTGCAGCGGCTTGTTAGCACGAGTTTCTTCGTATGAACCTATAATGGCCTAATTATATCAATTAATCTAGGTATACGTTTATAAAAACGCTCGCCTGAAGATAAGAACAAACTGCAGGAATAAATGAAGAAAACTATTAACAGATCGTAGTTTTTAATGGCCCTGTCTGAGGGAAATTTATCTTAGTGCTACAGACAAGTCTATCAAATTGCTTGTTTTATTTGGAACAAATTAGTCTCATAACCTACCCAAAGAAAAACTTGATCACCCATGCGCAATATAGACATAACATGAAAAGCTTCGAAAAAGCCTAAACACTGAGCTTTCCATTATTTCTTGGTTGTCAGAGAAAAAGCATGGAATTTAAATGAATATAATCTTAATTTGAAACCTGTAACAACCCTATTGACATTGCAACAAACATAAAATATAATTAAAAACGAATTTGATGAGTCACATGTAGGGCATGCAATACCGGTTTACCGGTTTCGGTTTTACCGGTAAAACCGCCCATTTTCGCGATCTTTAATTTACCGGTAAAAATTATATGTAACCGGTAAATTACCGGTTTTTTTGTTTTTGTGATAATATATAGCAATTGTTCATTTAACGTTAAATCTTCATTATTTAGCCTGAACATAATGTAATATTGAATACATTACATACTGTAAGAGTGTTAAAGTTGCTGTTTTATAGGAAAGTAAACTTATGTGGCTCCTTAACTATAGGTTAGATACAAATCTTCATTCTCATCTTAATTTATAATATCTAAACAAATTTTATTCATTCGGTTATTCTAAATTTCCTCATATCTCTCAGCTCCTATTAGGTAAAAATGTAGCCTATGCTTATTTTACCTACTCTATGACCTTATTGAGCAAGGGCTTTTACTTCACTACCATGCGGACAGCACTGAGGACACGGTGGAGCACACAGTCTAGGTGTGCACTGCCTGGGAAGGGTACCGCCGTGTCGTCGTCGAGCCAATAGGCAGCGGCGACCTCTCGCGTCCGGCCCTGGTTCAAGCCATGGTCCGGAGCGAGAGGGAATGGGAAGCCGTTGCCTCCTTCTGCGAAGCAGTCATGCTCGAGAAGGAGACGGTGGAGCGCCTGCGAGTTCGCACCTCTCATCCCAGCCGCTGTAGTGGACCAGGAAGACACCACGGGCGCCGAGTGTCGAAAGACGACTCCTGGCCACCGCAGGCGTCGGTCTGTGGACGGTGAGTTCGGGTGGCTCGTCGTTCCTCCGTCTGCATAGACAACAGACCCGTGACGGCGGCCCGAGTTGTTCCACGCGCAGGGCCAAGGCCTGCCGGGGCTGCGGGATTTTTTGAAAGAGTTACCGCGACCCTGGTCCATAAAATGCCTATGATTTACCATAAAAAAGGGCTTTTACTTCACGGTAATTCTTAGCGTTTATCCCGTCTTGTGACGGAGTCCGCTTTCCGTATCTTCTTCTTCCACTTCAATCTATCCAGGTCATCTTCCTCTTCGAGTTCGTAGATTTTCAAGTCATTCATTACGACACTCCACCACCACCGTTTCGGTCTGCCTCTGCGCCTTTGACCGGGTATATTGAGATTGAGTACACAACATTGGCGATGTATTCAGGTGGTCTCCTTTTCACGTGGCCGAACCATCGCAGCCGTTTCTCTTGCATTTTGTCGACGACATCGCGCACGGATAGTACTGACATGTCTTTTTGTTACGGCCCACGTCACAAAAAATGTTTACCACGTCATACCTTGTATTTTTAATTATTTTTTGCTTTTAGACTACCCAATCTTATTGATATAATATCACATTTGAAAAAAATACAAAAATTACCGTTTTACCGGTTTACCGGTAAAAATATTTTAATTACCGAATTTTTACCGGTAATTTTTATTTTACCGAAATTGCATGCCCTAGTCACATGCAAGCGACGATTCTCTTGGAACACTGCAAATCGTCGGGTTTCGCGTGATTTACTGACAAATAAACAAACGCGACCAGTTTCGCATTTATAATTGTATTATAGGGATGAGGAGTGTTCGCGTGCTCGATGACGTGATACGGCCGTCACGCGTGTTTACACCGACCTTATAACAAGTTGTAAGGAGCCAAACTAACAAGCCAGCGCTATATCTCGCCCTATACCATTAGCGATCGAAGCATGCGAGAATTTTCATGTACCAGCTTATTATACCGTCAGCTCACACTAACAATAATTGTGACTCTGCAATATTTACCTTAGAAAAACACTGCCATGCTCGAGGGCTGTTGCAATATAATGAAATATCTGTAATCTTCAAACATGAAGTTCTTTTAAAGTACTAAGTTGCAATGTCTATATTCGCTTACTACGATTATTATTTATTCAAGATTCAGCAAACATGAGAAACTGCAAAAACACACCAACCAAAGTTACAGAATCCTTGATTCAAAATAGGGTTCGGGAGAACGACCTCGACCTAAATTGAGACAAAAAATGAGCTGAATATTGAAGTCAACGATGAAACAGTACTTAAGAAATCATAGTTGTAAAGATGAACTAACTTACTACATAATAATATAAGCAACACCAAACAAAAACTTAATCAACAGTTTAATGAAGCCGCCAAAAAAGAAATCTCTCCTTAATCTTCCAAGCTTGTTCTATACATAACTATTGATTAATCCGACTTCAAAAGATTAACCGTAGTATATGGTACCTATTGTACATTTGTATAATTAATTAAACCGTCCCAAATATAGAAGGTTGTATTGTGTGTTTTGTTTGAGGCTCACATGAAAGCTTTACAAAAAATATGTCGCCATTGTCAACCGCACTAATGCTTCATAATTGTCGAGATATTTCCTTTTCATTGAGCCAAGCCCTCTTTACCAATAATTTCTCTTGTCATATTACGTACAAGTACCTGCTTACAAACAAACGCTTTACACACAGCACGACTATTGTATTTACTTTGTGGAGGTATAAATTTTTTATAATAAATTATTTACTTTCTACATTTTGGATCGGTTTGTCCCTGCCGCTGTAGGATACAATTTTTATAAGAAAAATATTATACTTAAAAGTGTAAAAATGTATTTTCGATTTCTTAAATTGAACCAACTCACGGATACATCGAACCATATGAAATTCGACACCAGATGTAATCTCCAAAATAAAACATGTAAATTAATGAGAAAATAATTTCGCGTAGTGTGTGTCGATGCATTTGGTGACATAAAACATGGTAAGGAACCACAAACAAAAGGCGGAATAATGTCCCTTAAATAATATAATATTACGCGTCACGAAACCAAAGCTTTATGAAATCGGATATTTTTGTCATATCTTGTTTTATTGCGTCTCAATAGAGAATTACTGCCATCGGGACTCACCGGAGCTATTCAATTTAGTAAATGTACGAGGGTGGAAACGTCTTAGACCGAACGAGAAACAAAAAATGAAAATCCATAATTTCATCATCTTTATTATTGGTTTTATAGTGCAGTTAACTTTTACGTTTACCACCTTTATGTTAATGATAACCAAATATGTCGGAAAATTATCGCTACGACTTTCCGAGCGCTTTAGGAAGCTTTTTGCTTTCAAAAGCGCTAAACAGGTATCTATTTAATGCTATTAAATAATAGGTGCCCGCGCCCAGCATGCAACAAAGCCTGTATCAATAATTCCCGGCAGTCGGACGAAACAGAGACATATTAATCCAATCGTGTAATACAAAATCACTGTGCGTAACAATTTCAAATTTTGCACAAATCTACTCGTATTTAAAGTATTGTGTTACTTGATGTATTAAATAGCCGGTTGACAATGTCGTGCGGATATTATCCCACAAAAAATGTCCTCAAATGTCCCGAGGATTTTCCGCTTCACGCAGTGGTGCACTCTCCGCGGCCCGCAGTCGGCAGTTGACAAAATATTGCATTGTTCCTATTATCTACGCAGTATTTATTTAAAAACGTTATTTAAATGGATGATTTTAAGCTCATACAGTTGATGGAGCTATTGTATTCCTCTTAATATAGTTACATTTTGTTGCGAGACCGAACCACGTCTTTTGATGTCGTACCTTATCAGGGCGCACTTTATGCAGTAACACTGAATGTGTGTCCAAGTTATTAGTTAAGTAATACATACATATTATTAGGAGTTTGTACCTAAAGGTACTTACTTAATAGCGTGAAGCTAAATAATAGTGGACGATATGTAGAGCCTAGTGAAACCAATTTATTACCTTTATTACTTCGTTCACTTTGTTACAATCATTCAGCTATCACCCATATCGGTGACCATAAATTCAAATTCACTCAGTGACTTCCAATAAAGGTAATGAAGCCAATCATCGGCGACCAAACCAATAAAATAATAGAAATAAATTTGATATGACCGACATATGGTGGCTTTAATGCGCCACGAACCCTGTTATTGGTGTCAAACATGCGACAAATAACTCAGGCTGAATTCCATTTCATTTTATCCAACCGTTGATTATACAGTATTGGTCCGTTGGACGACAATGAAAACAATCTACAACGAGCAATATGTTCACACCCCTTTCTGTTTTTGATTCAGTGATGACCAAAAAGTAAATTCCAGTTTATTATTATTCCATTACCCGTCACCCCATTTTAAAAAAATATGTCAGCAGATGACGAGTGAGGAAGATGGGGGATGCGAGTAATCTGCGAGCGGTGAGCGCGCGGGGAGCGTCGGGAATATTCAATGTGTTTATATAAAATAATTTTCATGTTCGACAAGTCGCAACACAATGCCGTATATTTTTTGCTCTGCCGATAAATTGGCAGGATTATCATTTAATGGAGGGCTCATGTTTGCTTGTCCCGATTGCCTATGACTGACATGATTTTATTAACGCCATATCGATGTTTCAATGTGGGCTGGAAAATTTCCCAGTGACAGGAGCGGGGCGTTAATAATTTACACGGTTTCATTTCAAAAGGTAATGTGCCAATTTAAGTTGCGAATAGGCGAGTTCAAATATTAGTTCAATTTAGGAGTTAGATAGACAGAGTAATAAATTATTCACAATATATGGAGGCTTTCTATCGCTGACACATGAGTAAAATTTAAATGACAATCAAATATTTATATTTGTTTGAAACTTGTTTCTGGCGTACTAATGTGGAATGCCTTTGTTATATCGAATTGCGTGAGCAGAGGCTCATTCAATAATTAAGTAAAGCATCTGATTAACAACGTAAACTCAGAGCTTGGAGACAGAATATCTTGATTGTCACACATGAACAAAACGCACTTAAATATCTCACGTATTACATTTGATGTGAAACTTCACAACTTGTTATTCTTGCTATTCAATGATATTTTGTGAAAAAATAACATAGCGAGATCCCTATTTTACCAAATAAAACAGATAAAGAAAACGTAGTCAAAACCGACGTGCGCATTGTCGTGTGACCCAATTTTAACGTATTTATGGTAACGGGACTTAATCTCTTTTATATTATCGCAAATAATCGCGTACAAATCCCTTATTAGCAAGGCAGAAATATTTTTTTCTTGTGACATAAAAATGTGTTTTTATTGTGCGATACGCGACATGCATCGGAACTATGAGATGTTATCTAGTCGGGTTGCGAGTCGCCCCGCGTGTTTACACTAAATATTGTGCGACACAATGAAATTACATGACATCTGTAGTACAAATAACGGGAATATCTTTATTCATAGCGCGCCGGCAAACATGCTCCCCTCGCGTTCGCATTGTCACCGACGAACGTCTGCTTACTGTCGCGTCCTTGATACTCTAATAAACTATATTCAAGCTAACGGGATTGCCAATCACTGTCATTTCTTTATGGTAATTTATTTAAAAGATGGATATTTCAACACCTAGGTACCTACTGTTTCTTAAATTAAGTAAAAAGCTACCTACCTAAATCTAACCTAGCTGCCTGCACGGTTTCTTTCTGGAACACTATCTACTTTAAATTCTAGATAATTGAAACCACCTTTAAAGATATTGAGTAAAAGGTTGTGAAAGATAGGCTTTTATGTTTTAAATTTTCTTAAACTGCACATTTAAACAAACAAACCGCATGCTACGATGCTATTTGTACGAGCTACGAAAACACTGATATTGCCCACAAGAAGGCAAAGGAAGCGATTTACAATAAATAACTTTAATATTAGAGTTACTCCCCCATATTGATACCGATAGTAAGGCGAACCCCACACGCCTCCGGCGCTACCAGACGTCGCAAACATTTTAGAAAATCCTACCAATTGACATCCCATGTTGCAAAAAGTTGCCGTTATTTCTAGAACACTCTAACCATTCAGATCTAACAAAATACAGTATTTACGTTTACTGACAGTAAACCAGCAACAAAATCGTCAATAAAAGACCAAAACAAATTGTTCTAATAGTGCACTTCAAGATGTTAAATAGCAAACAAAAAAGCGTTCAGAAAGCAATCACGGAAGTAAAGCTACAGGTAATAAAAACTCCGAGTGACGGAGAATACCAGCGGTTCGTAAGCCCTGATTCAACGTAAAAACGGTAAAATAGTCGTAACGTAGCGAAGGAGCCACTATTAGTTTTCTTTACAACTTTTATTGACAATAGACACTAATATCTATTTGCAGTTATTCATACATGACATGAAATGTTGCGGATTGCCGTTAAGTTGTATATTTTCATTGCAATACTGTAGGTAATTTTAATCTACTTCTGTTCTTGCTGGAAATATGCAGTTTGATACATAGATTATTATTGCTCAAAACTTTTTTTTTTTGATAGACACAATTCTACGAATTTGGAAAAACCCAATTCCCATATTAAAATTGTAAAAAAGAACAAGTCCCTACGATGACACAAACCCCACAAAGGTTAATTCGATGTAACTTTTTATGATGCCTAATGTATCCTTTACGACAGGAAACACAAAATACTTATCTAGAATATTATTGCCTCTAATATGTTAGCGATACACCAATAAGATACCAGGTGAATCGATGTCCAACTAAATTGAATTATCGATTGAATTTCCAAAGAATTATGAGTATAATATAAAAACCGCCTTCAACGGAATGTCGGTATTGAACACAATTAAGATATAAATCATCGAGAGAGCTTCATTGTGTGTCGAGGACGTTATGACTGCACGGGTTCGATTCCGGGTCGAATCACTCATTGCCCAGCGGCCATTAGAAATGGTCACCAATTTATCATTAAAGCAATTTTTGCAATAATTGTTTGCTTTTGTGCGAAGCGGCGTCGCTACAGAGTATGCTCTACTTAGGGCAGCTTGAAATGTAGATAGTTTGCACGCATATAAATATGACATTTGTGTGACGTTGTATTACAAGACTATTAACGAAACCTCTCAGCTAATAGTGATTAACATTTAAATTGAAATGTGAATGTAGGCTGCATTCAATTTAACATAACTGAGCCTAAATGTCACGTCAATCACTAAAGATAGCAGTGCAATGACAATTGTAGGTACATCGACTATAATATCATCATTAAGTAATTAAACGATATTTCGCAAACATCGACTCATTAATGAGGATTACGTTTACTATAAAATCTACACTAATAAAGCTTAAGAGTTTGTTTATTTGCTTGAACGCGCTGATTTCAGAAACTACTGGTTCGATTTGAAAAATTCTTTCGGTTTTTGTAAGCCCATTAATTAAGGAAGGCTAGGTACCTACATACTTTTTATCCGAGTTCGAGTACTAAATAACATGAGAATTAGCACGGAAACCCAGCATATGCAAGAGCAGCTGTAGCTGTTATCTGAACAAATAAAAGTATTTTTTTATCGTACATTGACAAAAATTAACCTACTATACCTACTATTTTTTACCTACATTTGATGGAACAACAAAAGTAATCAACTTGTAACTAAAACAAAACTGAAAACCCCAAATAGAGCAACTTTCCTATAGCTCACGCACCGGTCATCGGTCCACCCACGCGCACAAAAGACGCGTGGGTGCAAAGATTATTCTCATTCAATTGAACCGCATTGTGCGCCGGCGCATGCCACTTCCAGCCACCTCTTAATTACCGCGCAGCTGCTGACCCGCGTCCATCTGGATCATCGCCACCTACACTACTGACAGGCTACAGGCTGGTCAATACTGACATTTTGAATTTTAAAAATTAAAAAAAAATCTATTTTAAAAAATACAGGTCTTCCAGACTCAATCTTTCAGGAAATTCGCACATTTATCTTAATTAAATGTGAAATTAAAATCAAATTTAGCTATAAACGTGAATTTCAATTACAAGTAGGTCTGTAAGTGTCTATCTACATATTCAGAACTTTCTGTTACATCGATCGTGTACAATGCTGAAAATCTACTCCGCGTTAAACCAATTTCATCCACTGATGACCTATTTCTAAATTCAGAGTAAATGCTCAATATATGTAATAAGAAAGACAACCTCTAAACTTGCTGTACCTATTTATGGTCACCAACAAGGTATTGTCCACATTGTCCATTCAAAATTCGTTAATTTGTTACCATCATGGACACTCAATTCAGATAAGTTAGACACTTAAGTACATAATATAGGTACGTTACTTAATATAAGTTACAAAATATACTTATTCAGACTATATACTTTTTTACTAAGAAAACATCACATAGATACAAATTATGAAAATGGTGAAATAACTAATAAATATGTTATTTAAAAAAAAATCCGGAGATGGGATTTTAAGAAAAGTAATAAAAGCGACAGATAAATACCTACTAAACAGTAATCATAATCCTAGAGTGCTGTTCTGTGCTATTTTGTTGTGATACTAAATAAATAAATTGGCACAGTCAAAAAAATAACCTTTTCATAAAAGTATCACCCTGTGTAGTTGAATGAACAAGCCATATTTAGTTGATCTGTGTAATATAAGGTGAGAGTGTCCTGTGACAATAGCGCGACAGTTTTGAGTGGCCAGACGTCCGGCAAATCTCATTTGTGGATTTATCATTAACCGTATTTCATCCACCCTTCCATCCATAGCCTATTAAGGGTTATAAATTTTATATCCGTCCGACATGTCCAAAGCTTTCGTTGTTTGTTTATCGTAATTTTATTTATACACATTTATATTAGATAGAGAAAGGAATACTTCCATTAGACATTATAAATTTCATAAGTACGAGACTGTTCAGTACGTACGAGCGAGGCAATCTCATATTGAAGTCGTAAAAGTGGAAAAATATTGGCTATATCAGTGGCGCATTCGTCAGAACAAGGAGGCGTGCCCTAATCGCGCGCCTTATCGCCACTAGCTTTTGTCTTAATTCGATGAAGGGTAATTTATGGCAGACCACACTTGCCATAAATAATAGTATTTTAGTGAGAGCATTCTGCCCTTAGAGTGCTGTTCTGTCAAAATTCACATAAATAATGACGACCCGACGAGACAGATCTTATCTCCGAATAGCGACAAGTCTACGACGCGGTTATAAACAAAAGACGCACTCTAATGACTGAATGAGCCGTCGTAAACCCTTAATATTTACGCACGAATCTTTCAGTTCACCTTTTGAGAGGTTTTATAACTCGGCGGGGAGATTTCCCCGCGCTCCGGGCAGGCGCCTACGCCAGTCTCGCTATATCTGATTTATTCATACCACCCGAACACATGATCGGTTTTTCGGATATCCAGTTATTCTTTTTTACTGAGCTTTTAGTTAGGTCAGGTAGTCATATCTAACTGCTGTCATGTTGACGAATTTATATGAAATTGTTAGACAATTAACATTTGTATTTGTTAGACTTGCATTGGCGTGAATGAGTCATATTACATTGAACCAATAGATACTTTTATCATTAGTCGCGCGAATGTTCGTTCTAATAGCAAATCTTTCCACTGTTTGCAATGACATAAAAGTGCAGATATCGGGTTGCAATTAAAACTATTGGACGACGCTCGTTAACTGCAGCGCAGCGCGTGGGTGGACAAACACGGCAGATGTGCGCGACCCTCACTGACCTCTGCACTCACCCCAATACTTGCAATTAGCCACCTAATGTCGTCACCCAGTTTCGATACTTCCACTTCATACAGTTGACATCACGCTGAAAACTGAAGGAACTCATTGAAATAGAACTTCGGGATGCGACCATTTGGGGGGTCTATTTTAGGATTTAAAGGCAAGTGACGCAACCTCGGATAGGTGAGCGATAACGATTCAATATTTATTGTCACCCGACGTCCGTCATTAAGATAGTGTCAAAACTGACTGGCACGCACACAGGCATTACTGGCCGGCCGGAGCACTCATAATTATTACTAATGCCTTAAATATGTCAAAACAGGAATCCAGGTAAAAAGGCGTAATTTACGCGCGTCCGATAGAGATTTGGCAGTTGGCGCCGTGGTGCGCACGCGCAGCCGGGCTGCTTCGCGAGGAGGCGCCCACTTTTTGTTAACCATTGTCTTTTAATATAAATTTTAAATAGGAAATGTCCCTTTTTATGGAGATCTAGTTTACGGCTCTGACAATGAAGGCATAAATCTAACGAGTGCGTCACTCTGAGTCGCCGATGATCGATCGATAAACATTATTTATGTACTTCCGTTGGGCAACACACGATTGGAGCCATGGACGTGAACAAATTCTTAGAACTACGCTTCGGATATGTCAGCGTGGTCATGTTGTAAACTCCCTTCAGTTTACCTTCTAAATTATGTTAACACGATACAATTATTTCCTACTTCAATGCAATACATTTTTGTTTGTTTGTAGGTATGTTTCAGATTTTTAAGAAAATAATAAAACTGATAATTCACAACTAGAATCACACTGCCTGCTTTAGCTTTTTACTTATAGGCAACTTAGTCAAGAAAATAAATGGCTTACTACGAGCTATTCCAAGCCTTAACATTTACTTAGCAGAACTCAAACTTGAGGCGATTTTTGTGGGGAATAAAAGGTGCAAAGCGGCAAGTAAATACAAAGAATGCCTCTATATGATCGGTATAATTAAGGCAAATGTTAATAAAGAGAACAATGCCGCTCATCCATACGAGCCGAAGTGGGCTCCAATCAACATGCCTTCAGAAGAGGGGCTGATTAACGACAATAACTCAGCGACAACACCAACTTGACCACGTTTATTTTTATTTTAGGCCCTTTCCAGTCGATCTCTAATGAATACGGTTTATCTTCAAGTTTATATAAAAAATAAATCGCTTTTAACTGAAGAATCACGCCTTAAAAAAGAAACGCTTATTAAAATTTATTTCTTTCTCTCCTCGCGGCACTGTCGTGTACTTCGCCTCGAATAAAATTAAAAAGTCAAGAATTCTTATTTATTTTAATACAATAAACCGCAATCGCTGAATAAAGATAAATAAAAAGCAATAAAAAATAAAATCGCATTAGCAATAAACAAAATACTTCAGCGGATGTGGGCAGAGCGGAGAGCACGCACGCGGAGATGCGTGGAGTGGATGCTGCGCGCTCACCAACCTCCGTACAGGTAGTGCCGGAAGTATGGATTCACGTAAATCCAAACTAATATTATAAATGCGAAAGTAACTCTGTCTGTCTGTCTGTCTGTCTGTCTGTCTTTCTGTCTGTCTGTCTGTCTTTTCTTCACGCCTAAACTACTGAACCGATTTGTGTGAAATTTGGTACAGACATAGTTTGAAACTTGAGAAAGGACATAGGATAGTTTTTATTACAAAAAATAAAAATAAAAAATAAAATTTATTACGGACATACAGTGCCATCTATTGGTCAAATGTCGAAATGCTGTTCCTATGCTCCGTAGATAGATGGCGTTAATCGCGCAATGGTGTCATTACACGTGTTCGGTTCATGTTATTGTTTTAATTCATCGGAAAATCCATCAGAAAAATGTAAATAAACAGTAAAAAGGTGTAAAAAAATAATATTAATATAATAAAAGTTTTACTACAAAGAAAATGCTCTAACGGAGTATAGATAATTCTATTAGTACTACGCGCAATTGTGTCGATCGTTACACGAGTTCGGTTCATGTTGTTTTAATTCATCGGAAAAAAGTAAATAAATAGTAAAAAGGTATGAAAAAAATAATAACAATATAATACTACTTTTAGTACAAAGAAAATGCCCGAACGGAGTATAGATAAATATAACAATATAATACTACTTTTAGTACAAAGAAAATGCCCGAACAGAGTATAGATAAATAATCCGAGTTGTCACTATGCTCGATAGATGGCGTTGGGATCGAAATAGATCGCGCTATGGTTTCGTTACACGCATTTGGTTGGGTATCGGCCGAGCGCTTCGGTACCGTCGTGGAAAAATTGTATTGACGGTTGTATGGTCGTTTATGTGGATTGGTCCTGTTTCGTAAATTCTAATTTGGTTCCGTTGTATTTGTCGATTTGGTACAGACATAGTTTGGAACTCGAGAAAGGACATAGGATAGTTTTTATCCCAAAAATCCTGCGGGAGCGGGAACGTCTCAAAAATCCCGCGAGATCGGGAACTATGTGGGTAAAACCAAAAATCTGCCGGAAGTCACTATTCCACGCGAACGAAGTCGCGGGCAAAAGCTAGTATGTCATATTTTACCAAACATACGAGACCATGCAGCTCACCCCAAAACTGCCGCTCGAAATATTTTTTTGCAATTATTAAGGAAACCTAAAATGTAGAGTTTACAGTCAACATGTATTTAAAAAAACCGATTCTGAATCAAAAATAAAATAATTCGACCAAATTAGCCGCACGTTCAAATATATCGAGTAGCAATAGAAGCTCCACTGCACACTGTTAGCCGATTGTCACGAGTGCTACCCTCGTCGGCGTTTTCTTAATTGTGCCGAAATATTTATTTGATTGCGAACTTTGCAGCACAAGCGTGCAACCGAAATGGTCATCGGCATCCTGACCGCCGCCACAATAGCACCGCCACCTCACCCTCACCACATTAAGACTATGTTACCAATTCAAATCTATTTTTGCCAGGTTTACCAGAAGATATCCTACCTTCGTTTAAAACCAAAACATCGAAACCAAAAGTGTGAGGACATGTTCCAATGCAATTTCGATGTGGCTAATTTATTTATACACTATCTCTTCGTACTAATGTATGGGATTAAAATCAATGAACAATTGAATAATGGCGCAATTTGTTCACTGCAATTGGAATAATTTCTTTGCTCGTACAGAATACATGTTTAAAGTAAACCATTTTCATTTATTTGCCCTCGGACGTTGGACTATTAAAGTAGTTTCCGGTGTCTTCTCCAGAAAAATAAAATCGTGTTGCTGTAAAAAGCCGTCGGAGCGGGCGACGCGCGACTCCTGTCCGTCAGCAAATTGCAGTATCGTAGATCTAAATGGGCCACCGAGTCGATGCTGGATACACTGGTAACAGTGCAGCCACGCATCGTGCACTGATCATGCGCCGTGAACAAGAGATGAAATAAAGTATGAAACTGGTCGCGCGTTCCGAACGCAACAAACACAACTGTATGGTCCCAGAGCCAACAATCGAGATCTGAAGCTTCGATAACGATGTCAACTAGTGCAGCTTGTCCTCGCCGTTCCCATGATTTGCGATGCCGTTCTAATCGTAATAATTACGGCCTATCCATCAAACGGACGTATGATAAACATGCGTCTCGGGAATCTGACCAAGAAATGGTAATAGTTATCAATCTCCGCGTGCCGACTGTGTTCACGGTTTGAGAAATAGCAGAGATCATTTTTTGCGCGAGTGACGTGTTTATGAACGCTCCGTTATAAATTCCCTTTGATCTCATCTACCATGTCACATCAGTGTCTCGACGTAGTTTTGCTCGTACATTGGAGCCGCAGATGGCGCTCGAATACATATTTTTACTGCTCTAATTTCTCTGCGTAGCGTTGGGATCGGACATAACATTCGTCAACGGTCCTAACAAAGCTGACTAATTATCGTGGCGCGGCATGTCGTAAAACAGTGCATATTGACGGAATATAGAGAGGCCGGCACACAGTGCTTAATGACATTAATCACATTGATTTATTGTGGTTCCGAGTTATTACAGGCCGGCCGGCGCGGCTAGTGTGCGTGCATGCGTTAGTACCGACACGGAGCCCACGTCTGTGTGCGGGTGCTTCTTGTGTAAATGTAATACGCAATGCATACAGGGTGATACATTACACCTGTTCTTCTGCCGATTCACATCAATATTGGACCTACTTATGAAACAAATCTTTTTATGCCTCGTTAACATTATGGACCTTCTTCCCATTCTCTATCCGCCTAATTAAGTGGGTAGTATTAAACTTTTTAAATATTAACAAGCCTTAAATCTCACATGGACAGCTCTTACAAACTACTTAATAAATAAGTAATTTACAGTTAAACACAATTCTTAGGTATATGGTCCAATTTCTAACACCGCATTGATACTGAAATCATAATTTTATATCATTTCTAACGTTTCATTTATTTCTTAAACAAACCTTCTGAACTTTAACCTTAAAGAGGAAAAACGTTTTCCGCGTGCACTATGAAAGTGAGCACCCTGGCTAGTGTAGGCGCTAGTTCACGGACGGCTCTCGTGTATGTGTGCGTGTATGGCATTAGGCAACAATTTACGCTGTTTGCGGCGTGTTAATATTGATTGGCTCGCTTTATTTCGACTCGCGCGAATCTATCCACGAAACTACGTCAATGTATGTGTAAGTAGATCATACACTTCTTCGTAATGCTCTAAATATACTTTATAATCGAAACCTCTCTCACATTTGTTGTGACTTTTCGACCTCATTATTCGACAGAGTTCAAAAGTGTTTCAACTGTTCAATTTTTTTTTCATTACTCGTAAGTGGGTTAATATATTAGATTACATGTTTTTTCTATCGATCAGTGTGAGTGCAGGTGTAAAAACATGCGGGTGTTTAGTAATCTGTCTGTACGCGGATGCACTTGTTGTGTTTGATGTAGGTATGACGTAGGTGTCTATCAACACGAATATAAACTTAGTGTTTATTGATGTGTGTGAATATGGCCATAAAAGACTGGTATTCGGAGCAAGGGAATATGAAGTTGGCAGTGATATAGAGCCGGCGCTAGTGGCCACTGGTCAAGTATTTAGTACAATAAGGAACGTGAGTACGTCGGGTCTCACGTCCCAGTGTCGCGGCCGGGCGCCTCCCGCATATCAATCACGACATTATAATTTCATAATGCACGTTTGTCAACGTAAATAATACGCAAAATTTATGTTACGAGGTTCTCACCGTTCTACAGAGGCGAAGCGAATACTTAATAAGCCATCATTAAGTATAGAAAACATTGCGAGTGTAGTCCTCATATTCATTTGAGGACGTGCCTATAAATTCAATTAAGTCGTATACGTACGTACGTAGGTACGTAGCGAGCACGATGTAAACTGTGTTATGAACACGAATATAAATTCATTTGGTTATTTGCATAAATTGCTATTTAAACTGTTTTATAGTTTGTTTGTTTCGCGCATGAGTTATGAAAGACACACATCGTAGTGTGCGTGAGTTAACGTATTAATTATATTCAGCCTTATTGGACTGACTACTTATAAATGAATAAGTTCCTACTGATGACTTACGATTATTACGAACTTTCAAGAATGCTGACACTGTTATGATCATCTGAGGTCGACTTTATAAAGACAGCGAAACGGGGCTAGATTTGGGAGTTTGTATGAAAAAGACTATAACTAAGTACCTACATTTGATACTACTACTACTACGCAAAGTGAGGCTCTTCGACGTGTATAACTTTAACTATATTTTTCAGTTATAAGAGCAGTGATTAGATTATTCCTACACAATTAACTCAGTCACAGAAACTGTAGCGAAGCTCCACTCCTATCTTATAAAGTTTATAGCAATCCAGTGATAAAATCTATCTCAAACGTTATTGGTGAACAGGTTTCTTTGGTAGGTAGACAAGCCACCTATCTTTATGTGTGTCTTACAATTTGTATACAGTATGGGTTATTACTTAACATGCACAAACACAATAAATTCAGAAATAAATAAATTAAAATATACCTTCAAATTCCTGCCACATGGCTCCAAAGGATTTTGTGTCTCGTCAGCAAAACACCAAAATTACAACACGACACTAATCGTCAGTATAGAAAAAAATCAACGAACTTGGAAGATCCAGCTTCTTGATTTTCACTAATTGTCACCCAATTCACTTAACACAATAATATTCATGTACTTAGGTACATCCGTGTTCAAGGACAACTATTTTAACTAATTGCAGAGTAAAAAAAAACGGATACTTATATTATAAAGTTCAAGAAACATTCTCCCACTCGTGTATTAACCTATCTTCGTAAGAAATTATTTCTCAAATACCCGCTTATGTACCTACTTTTTAATTTTTAAAAGGCGGTAGCAATCAAACTTTGTTTTCGTTCAGAAACAAGTTAGATGATAGTAGATCGGCGATTTTAGCACATGAGGTCGTTAAGGAAAAACGAAAAAGTGTTATACCTTATGATTAAATTAACGTCCCTATATTTCTATGCTGTCTGTATACTGAAAATCTTTTGGAGCTCGGAGGAAGGATTTTATTATTTTTAAACTATTGTTTTTTTTTTCGTTTGGACGGAATTTGTGAACATGAGATACCTAATTGCGCACAAACATATGTACCTACTTAAGTACAAACGGGTCAAACTGCGAACCTCCTTTTAGAAGTCGGTAAAAAAAACTGAAAGCCGAAACTTTTTTAGTTTCAGTTAGTAACACACCACACTCAAGTTAAGATTAAAATGCACATAATATCAATTCCAAAATGAAAATAGCATTAGATAACACTTTATCTTGTTAGAAATTAGGTAAGTACTAGAAATTACTTAAATGCTACTTAACCAGGTTTCAATTGCTATTAATACCTATACATGTTCAAGTGAAAGTGGTTTCATAAGACTTATTAATTCAAGTATTTTAAGACTCCGGAAATGAAAAAAGCCCCCAGGTTCTGTTAAGCAATATATCTCGATTCTAAGTAAAATTGTCGTAGCAAACATGACTCTAAATGAAAATTGAATGTTAAAGAGAAATTTGTTTTAGGTATCTCTAACTCTTAGGTACATGTATGGGTCATACATAATGCTGCATTATTACGTAAGGGGGTCTTTCAATTAATTAGGTAATATTCTACCACTTTCAGCGCACTATGCGAACCATTTTCAGTTGCCAAATCGCTGATTTGACCAAAAGTCGGCAAGAATACGGCTAGTTATGGTGTAGTTATTGTTATAATCAAACCCTAAGATTCAAAGCTGAATCAATACTGTACTTGTGAACCGAAGATTGTGAAAATGTTCTATTGTTTATTCTTGGTATTAGCGCATCACTGTCAGAGTTTTATCAGAGCTCATTCCCGATGTAATGATGTCATGTTAAATAGGGGGTGTCTATAATAAAGCAACCGTTAGCTGTGTCCATCATCATTAGCCGGGTTATCCTGTACTGGCTATTTTTGCGCTCTCGTATGTATGCGAACCAAAATAACTCGTAACACTAATGAATTACACTTTATTCGATTGTTTATGCTTAAAATATCTAAACCGTACACTACCGTCTGTTTAACGTATAAAAATAGCGCTCAGACTTTCTTATACAAGCATTTAAACTAATTTTAATACTCTATTTGAATTCCACATTCGAATGTAAACCCTGAATAATCCGTAAGTAAAACAGGCAAATATATCTTGTAGCACATTGAAATTAATGTTGATAAATATACAAAAGGAACGGCGGAAGTGCGGACGTCGCGGCCGGAAGTAGGTCCATCCATCATCCGCCCGCCCTGGATAAAAACGGTCGTTAGTGCCGCCCCCCGGGTCTACCTGCCTCTCTATTAATGTTACACTCAAGCGCCTCTATTACTCCTGTCATTTATTATATCCATTTTGGCAAATTGGCTGATCTCGCATATCCAGTGGCCGTAATCAAGGGGCTTTTTGCGGACCCTAATATCATTAGTGGGACAAATGATAGTTGCGATAACTAAGTGATTATTCATTATTTTGGGCGTAATATAAACCGCCTAATTAAGTACGATGTTCCTAATTGTAAGACATGACAGTAAATCTCATAGTTAAAAAGCTATACCTACATACTTATAAGTCATCCTGAATTTATGACTTCACCAAAAACCCCAAAATGAAAAAAAAAACATCGGTACAGTAACTGTCACCAGAGAAATCTAATAAAGAGCAGCTATTTAACAAATTAAATCTGTCCATACAAACAACGTAAACAAGCTAAAAACGTGGCAATAAACGTCAAAAGAAAAGTAAAAAGATTCCCGCGGGTGTATTCAGCGGCTCACGGAGACTGAAGGCATGCACGCGACGGTGACACCGCCTCTTCGCCGAACCAAAACCGCTTATAAAAGTATGCGCCGGAAATCCGCGGGTTGCCGCCCGGAGTATTAAAATTATTATGAAACCGCCGCGCCGCGATAAGGCGGGATGATACCGGCTTAACACCACCACCTACCCCCCTCCGACCCTCCGGCGCCCCCCGACCCCGCGCGCCACCCACCCCCGGCACCCTCGGCGCACTATCGCACCATGCTCGAATGCCTTTTCACCGTACATCTATGCGAAAACTTATACGACACTCTAGTTATGCATAAATGTTTATGCGAAGTTAACCACCTAGCACCTAGTTGACACCGCGCAACTATGTAACCCTTGTAGTCACCGGAATGAATATGGACTATCTTTTGCACCCTTTTTACAGTCGTTTCTAACAACTAAGCGGTAAGTACGAATTCCTACATGCTATGATATAACAAACATGAGTAAATAATCAAACCACTTCAATAAGCGCCGTTAATCTAGCTGAGAGTTCCGGATAAATCAAAGTGAGTAAACTTAAAACATTAACCAGATAAAGTTATTTCAACAATGTAAACGTCGCTGGGCAACTTTATGCAGAAGCTGCACTGGTATGTCGAACTACAATTATAACTTTGGCCCCGGACGCGACAGAACGTTGTGTTGCAACAAATAAAATATGTCCACGAAAACGCGCGAGGGGGACGGCACAGCGAAATTTCGTACACGAGACAAAGATAAGCTTAACCAGCACGAAATTATGAGCGTTTAACTGTTTCTAGCTGTAGAATCTGGCACGGGTGCTTCGCCGGCTCGCCAGCGCGCGTTATTTACGAGGGGGTGGCGGCCTCCCTGCTGCACCCGAGATAGTGCCTTCCCCGGAAGAGCGCCGCGCCGCCGCCGCGCCGAACGAGCCCCTGGCACGGCGGCGCAGGGTGCACTATGCCGCCGCACCGCTTGTGCACGCTGCTGCCGGTGAGCGGGCCGGCGCCCTCGAATCTCACCTCTACGACACTCGGCATACGGTCACCGCGCGACGACGGCTGCCCGCTTTCGGTTCACACGGCACCCACCGTTTTCCTACGTTACATTATAGTGAAGATGTCTGTATTTCTTGTTTATGATAGCATAAAACTATGGTAGGTAAATTGACGGCGCTATGTTGGCGAGGCACGTGTGCACCACAGCGGCACACCACCGCACGCTCGATACACTTTGTTAACATTAATGTGTGCTTATACACTAATAAATCAGCCCGTGCTTTGTACTTACACATTGTATTTTTGAGACTGAACCATAAGATTTAACACTATGTATGCGAACCTATTTAAATAAAATTGTTACACAATGTTGTGTATTTACACAGAGCCTATTTGTCCTTCAGTAAGTAGGTAGAGGTAGGCTGTTTTTGTTAATTCATGATTATTCAAATGACAGTTATCATGACTATGTAGGTGAATGCCTAAAACAATTAACCTGATCTAGATATGTCGCGACCCATAAAATAATAAAACGAGTTAAAAGTAGAAGAAAAATAAATGAAAACCTTCAGTAAGCAACCTATTCCTGAAACATAATCAACTTATCACCTTCTGTAATCCATTTACAAAAACCAATAAGCTTTTCCTAATGAGCAATCTATACTAAATAATGTAATTTTATTAAGCTCGGCCATACATTAGGGTCGTTACATAAAGCATGATACAAACGAACAGCGGCGACGGTCACGTACCTACGTCATTTAAGTGAAAATATACGACACACAGAAAAGAGAAAAATGCGCAAAAACCATCTAGAGCATTATGGCTCGCGGGCAACCATTACTTTTAATATAAATAAAATAACAAAATATGAGCGTCCGGCCGCTGAGTGCCCCCGAACACTTTTATATTCAACGGAGACACCACCCGCGGCCGACACCCCCACGCAAGATTTATATTTTGACTTGTACGTACACTACTTATCCCTTTAAAGCTTGGACACATCCGACGTTGTGACTCGCGTCTTGCACTCACTAAGCTTGCGTTATGAACGTGTCACTCACTGATCCTCAAGTTACAGCCAACTGACAGTTTGGTTACAAAGTTTGATATGGGAAAGGGGATGTTAAACTACTTATCAATTTGTATACGTCACAATTTCTAATGTTTTAATTACTTCCTAATACCGTATCGTAAAACCCATGTATGCGTCACAGCCTATTTACTTACAGCTATTAAGGCTTCAACAATGCAATATCTCGTAACAGCCAAGTGGCGCTCCGTCAATCAGGAAAGATCATAAACACCACATTATGTATGTACAATGTGTACATATTTACATAACTACACAATAAAGATTAATGGTACCCGCACAGATCTATATCAAGGCGAATAATTCTTCACATTAGAATATCATTAATATTGCCTTGTCGGCTTATAACTTCATTTGTAGAGAACAAAGTATGCAATCGTTGACACGATAGCTCAAACATAACAAACGAGCGCGTTATCTCTACCAACCGGTTTATATCCACCTCACTTATATTCAACTCCATACATAAAATACTATAATTAAATTAGTAGTTGGAAGTTAGTTTCAATGTTTTTGCATATCCGAAGGCCGACAAGTGTATTAAAATAAACTGATAAAGATGAAACTCTGTTTTGTTAACAAACCATAATTACGGTGGTCAGTAAAATATGCCAAAGCGCATTTGAGGCAGCGAGCTGTTCTCATACAGCCATCATTTTGACAAGTTAAGTGTTGTTTGTAAACGAGCTGCGTCGACAATATTTTTCAGTATAATTTAAGGTATTAAAATTTCATCTCAATGTCTGAGGCAGGACATAATAATGACTTAACACGCACGCTGACTACTCCTCATAATTGTGGAAACAACAAAGTAACTAAATTCATCTTGATAGTTTACATTGTTTTAAGTTTAAAAAACAAAGTAATAAAATAAATTGTGACATAATTAGGTCAACGACAATATTTACTTATTTTTTTAACAAATTATCCTCCTTCTACATAAAATCTTCCTAACAAAAGCATGAACTAATTTGCAGATGAAAGTTCTATGACTCAACAATTGTTATCAAAATCCGAAGCAGGTTCAAGTACAGAGTCAAAAGTGAGGGTCTCTTGAAAGCTCTCAAAGTCCATCCCTAGCGCGGAGTAGATGGTCATCTCATTGATGCGTTCAGCTGATTGTCTATACATAAAAGCAATATGAGTTACGCTTCAGTGGAGTGTAAACAAGTGAATGAACAAACTCGAGTGCTCCGACACGAGAGTTGCGTGCGTTTCCGCGATGCGTGCCCTTTGCACAAGCTCCAATCAATCAATGTCCACTTTTAATGACTTAATACTGACATTACTTGACTCGGTATTCCTTCAGAAATTCGCTTCATAAACGAGGAAATTTACATGATTATAGTACATTCTTATTATCGCCTCAATGAGCGTTCCGCCGGCGCTAATTACACCCGATGCTCCCTCGAAACCTTACGAGGCTTCATCGACCGATATTGTCCATCGCACTCGATCGTAAAGCGGGCCTAACAAAACAAAGAGCATAACACGACTATAGAGTTCGCAATAAAACCGCGTGAAAATGGCAATAGCTATTCAGAGGGAGATATTAAAATGCATGGAAATAAATTCGGCGTCGCATTCGGGCGTACGGCTCGGGGGGTGCAGTAAAAATAAACAGCGACACCATTAGAACTCACTTCCATATTCAAATTTATGAACGTGTCCGAGCCTTCCCTCGGTGTCGGCACTCTTCCACAGCCACTCCAACGCTACGCGACCGCTACGCCGATGCTACGTCATTACTATCTACACAGTCGCTACGATATTCCACGCTACACACACCGCTACGCTCCTGCTACGCCGCCGCTACGCAGCTGCTACGCCACTGGCATTCCACATCGCCACACATACCGCTCATTTATGGCGCCATCATTTTGACGGTCAATTTAAAAATTTCACCCCTGTTTTACCTAACATAATCTACATCATACCGCTTTAACTAACTCCACTTTTTGCTCATAGGTACGCTGCACCTGTTAGCGGTTAAACATTGCTCAATGGTAATGAACAAGTGGGCTATTTGAGTTATTTTTATGATTTCATAGTAATATGTAACACGTTGTAGTACAAACAAACAAAGTGAATGTAAGACAGGAGCTCTGGGAGGCGGAGCAACGAGCGACGCGTGCTTTAGCTTAAATAAACAGACGTTTTCAAAAATGTGTGTATTTAAATCGTATGTGTGACTTGTGTTACTGGGGCTATTTCTGTTTAACTGCCGCACTGATGGATCTGAAATAACACTTCCATAGTGCGCTTCAGGGAACTCGCATTAAATTCATAAGGGATTAGGTGTCATCATAAACAGGAATTATTTAGTCGACTGAGGTTAAAAACAACAACATAGCTGCCGGCTAATTATTTTTAATGGCAATTATAGTGCGGTTAATGTGCTCCTGAAATATCGAATACGTTCCGTTTATTATAATGCGGGATTACGTTAGTCAAAAGGGGAGTTCCATGTCGCTAATTTAATGGCTTTCAGAACTATGTGGATTAGAAACCAACTGCCACATACTTTTGAAGATAGGTAGAAGATATAAGAGATTGACTAAATGACTATTTTCATTAGGTTTGTTTATGTATTGAAAACTTTACAAGCAACCAGTTATAGGTAAAAGAAGATACTTAATCTTTGGTCTCTCTCAAAGGAATTCAAATTAACGTTTTATTCAGGTGTGCATCTTTAATACAAAAAAGTTTCAGATTTAGCTTAAAACTTGATACTCAAAACGTAGGTACTTAATTTTGCATCCTTTAGACAACAATTGTATGAAAATATCGTAGTAATAACAAAATTTATGTGCTCAGCACCTAAACTCTTATAAAGTACTGAAAACAATCTACCAAGTAGAGACATAGATACTAACTTCACTCGATTCAGCAGTTATCATTCAAATCCCTCATAGTATCTACCTAAAAAATTACAACTAAGTAAGTACTCGACTATGCGCCCATTCAGTACAATCAGCAAAACAAATCAAATCACCACAAAAAAAACAGTAGCACAACAAAATAATCCGAGCCCTACATAGTTTCGTTAATTAAAAAAAATATCCACCCCAAGGCAAATGACATGAAGGAAATAGTAGGTATCGAGTCCTACTCGATGCCGATCCGATGACTGGCAGAATCGAGTAAATTGCTTCTATCACATTAATATCGGACGGCCGAGTTACACGTATTCCTTATATTTAATTTAGAGCACACAAAGCGATTGACATGGCTCCCGGCATTCGCTTTTTCATAACGACACCTCGTAAATTTGTTTCAGAAATTAAAATCGAGTATCAATGGAGCTAGTTACGGATGTCGGTAGCAAGGATTTTGTACGCCTACCCTCGTATTGTTGAGTGAGAGAATGCGCAGCTCCTGCTGCGACCAGTTTTAATTATATTCAGTTTTTTTTTTAATCGAAATGATCTCGTTTTGGAAAGGTTTTGGTTTCGATGATTAGGTGCTAACATGATATATACTGATTTAAGGACGATGATGCAGCAATCATCAGATAGATGACAAAGCTGTCTAATGACACTGAACAATGTAGCTTCCTGCTTATCTTGGTAAAAAAGTGACCAGTTTATAAGCTAAAGGACTGGCATGTCTTACTAATGGAAGATGAAGTCTGTGCAAAATTGAAAACATGCTCTATTTTTATAGACACCAATGAGTAAGTTATGAATTTGTAGGTACCTATAACCATACCTACATAAGTAGCTACTACTTAAGTTCCTACTTACCAATATCAGACACGTGTAACCTCACCAGTCAAAGTTTATTTATATTATTATTCATGCACATGGTAAATTATTCCCTTAGTAATTAATTGTACCTACATGTAAACATGTAACGGAAAAAATACAAAATTGCAAAGTTCATTAAAACAACAATAGCAAAATAAATATTTTATAAATGCAAATCGATTAGTAAGTTATTAACAAAGTTACACAACAAGTTTTCGAGCTCGTAAATTACCGAGAACTTATCTCTGGGCAATTAAAAAAGCCATTTAATAATTATTGAATACAAACAAAAAGTTATGACGTGCAAGTTCAATTAGTGTGTGCGGTGTGGGAGGCTTCGCGGCCGCCATCTAGCGGGCGTCAGCGCCGCCCACCGCCGCCTCGCGCGCTCCAACGGCCTCGCGACCACATGTCGCTTATGAATATGAGGCGTTATGATTATGAAAATATGCCCCGCCCCGAATATGGAATATGGAGGAGGGGGGCCCGTGTAGCGCGTGCGAATGGGCGAAGTTTGATTTATGAGCCGGGCGCGGCCCCGCCTCCCTGTCATAACCGTATACCTGGTGCGCGCGCGCGCTGCCGCCCGCCGCCCGCCGCCGCCTCGCGCTCAGTCCCGCTTCAGATGGCGAGTGGTGCGCCCGGTCACACGCCGCGTCCGCTCTGCACCGAGTACTTCGTCCGAGCCGAGTAGCCGGCGCCGCGCGCGAGTGTCCTAGTGTTCGAGCGGCGAGCTGCCGCCTGCCATGCGCCGGCCCTGAGCCCTAGCGCCGCCAGCGGACACCATGCCGCGCGTCAAGCCCTCCTGCGTCCGCCGCGTCTCCATCGGTACTTAGCGTTGCACTCCGACATCTCACACGACACACGCCGCCGCCACATCTCACCCTGCCGCTCTGTGACCCACTCTCACCAGGAATTACATGTGTTATTGTCGTACGTTATTGTTGAATCCACGATTTCATATCGTACCGATAAAATGATTCAGTTAGCGACGATCAAATTTGGCATACATCAGAAAGTGAGCACTAAAATTCGTCACCAGCGGGGTGAGTAAACAGTGCAGTGAATTTACACACTTGACAGTATTTTGTAGATAGTTGAACGGAACATAACTTATTAGGGAGGTATGTAGAGCTTACTGTTTATTCAAACATGATGCTTAAAAAAACTTTTTAAGCTCACATTGAAGTGTTAAAGTTACATCATAAAAAGTGCATTTTTGGATTTTGTGGATAGTGCAGTAAAAATACATCATAATTTTCAATCTGAAAAAACTTGCTTGGTTAAGTTATTGCTAAACAAGCCTGGAAATGTCAAAATTAATGTTTAAGAAAGTTGAAGTAATAACATTTAATTGCCGGAAAATATGAGTCAGACCGGAAGAGTTTACATTTTCCAGGAAGCGAGAGATGTAAAAATAAATAGTGAACCTTAAGCCGGAGTACCGGTTACAGTGTAGCGAACTTGGCTATCGCTCTGCCGTGCGCTAAATATCTTAAATGGTCCAATTAAAAAACGGTTACGACCAACCAATAGGTCGAATTTCAAAATGTTTATTACCACCGATATAAATAGAAAGCTTATTGTGGCTTAGCATTTATTTGTGTAGGCTATTCTGTTGCATTACAACTATTAGCCACTGTGTCCAGTTTTATGACTACAACTATTAATAATCTGGACAGATATCATTGAAACACTATTTATAATACAATTTATGATGTCGTTTTTACTAGCTTTAAATAATATGAATTATTGTAGGACTGTTTTATTGCGATAGATTGTAGTTTTGTAAATAATTTTGTGACTATTATGGAAATGACGCTGAGTGACTAAAGAGTTTGATGGATTCAATAAACATAATATTTCTGACTATAGCAATAAATTATTTTTTCATGGTAGCTGAGGTCTGTAAATATTTTTTGAACTGAAGTGAGTGGGATACATGATGTGTGGTTTTGCGACGGCCGGCACACATATGTATACAGTATGTTATTTATTCATTTTTGTTTTTGTTCTTGTTTACTCCACTTTCTTTAATGTAATTAGGTATATATATATATATATATATTTGATGAGTCTATTTTTTTATGCTTCATAACTTAAGATTTAAATTATGGAACAAAGTATATAAGCGAAGAAAATTTTCTTTTATTTGAAATAACTGTCAAAAATGTTAGGTTTTGTATTTAACACCTAAAACAGTTCTCAGCTAAAAAAAAATACCGAAGTATTTTAAGTTATATTAGGAATTTTAATAGTGGTCACAAAATTTTATTAATACCAATAATACTTATTATGCACAACCTCGTAAAATAATAGATTTAATTTGACTATTTAAGACAGTGTTAGAAGAACTTTGGAAAATTTTCCTTTATCTAGTCCATTCTAAGCGTCTAAGTATCTATTTTGTTACAAACAAGTGATTTTAGGTTCCTATACCTACATTTTCCATTTTAGGTATTATTTTATTGTTTAATTTTAACCTTTTTTAAATTTTTCAACCATAAATATTTTAAGATTGTCTAATAGAGACACTACCTACATATATTTGCATGTCTAATATAATTTTAATAGCACATTATCGCTGCGCCCCGCGGCGTCGCCCGTAATTTTAATGATTTCACAGTTCATCACTCAACTTGGCTTGACGTTCTTAAAATAATAACCTTGTAAACACTATTTATAGACCACATTGTCATTTATAAATATTTGTTAAACAGATGATAGTAGGGTCAATAAAGCACTCATTTGAAATTGATATTAGGTGGAATTTCAGTCAATTTATTCTGACAACGTTATATCTTCAAAATAATATCACGTAGTCAAAGAAGTATTGAATAACAATGCTTATATTTGTTACTAGACGTTTACCCGCGGTTTTACTCGTGTCCCGTGGGAACTACTGCCCGTGTCGGGATAAAATAAAACCTATGTTACTCGGGAGGAGAGTGGCTTTCCAACAGTGACATCATTTTTCAAATCGGTTCAGTACATTCGGAACCTCTAGGGTAAAGTAGGTACCTACAATTAAAAAAAGAGTTCCTTTTTTATTATATTGGCAGGTACTTATAGATGACAGAATTTAACTATGTCATATTAACGTTGTAATAACTTTTTATTTTTGGGTTAGATGAAACAATCGTTTTCCGATTTTCCCCCTTCCACTTTCACTTCCGGTCTGACTTCCTGATTTTACTGAACTTTTTAATGGGCTATTCTTGTATTACTTACCTACATTTTAATTTTAGTCAATTGGGTGCTTTAATTGTTTATGGGGTTTGATACTTTTTTATGAAACACCAATATAATAATGAGTTAAGGCTAAGTAGGTGATCTGTTCACAGGTGATGTGCAATGAAGTAGGTCCCTTATTTTATTTTAATTGTTTCCTAGATTATTTGAATATAATTTTTGCTTTGACATTAAGTAATAGCTAGGTAGGTACTTTGTTAGAGATATACCTAGGTAATAGATTATTAGATATTTATTTTATTATCTACATCTGAACCTTGGGACACTTTGATTGTAGCGATTATACTCTGATTGAATGATAGCTCCACGATGTCGCCTAAATACCATTATATGAATAATGGCACTGATAGATATAACTGTACGCGTCCATTACTGATTAATAAGCAATATCTTCATAGCCCGGAATGACACATTGTCAAAGTTTATTGTGGCCGCATGCCGCCATCGCTCTGCTCGTTTTAACTCATTGCTCGTTTTACGAGTGTTCTATAAAATATTTATAGCAGACATTCTATCTGCTAACGATTCAAATAACCTATTCATATTCTTATGAAATACTTATATTCTTTATTTGTTTGATCGACTAATAAATTAAAAAACAAAACTCGTTAAATATCTAAGCCGGTTCTAATTCTGACTAAAATGAAAGATCACTACGCATATCGCCGTTCATTTACCTTGAATGATGAATAATAATTACTGTTCATGTATAAATTATAGACTTTCTGTCAGTAGATTAATTAGCATCGACATATTTTAATGGCGATTGTAATAACATTAATAGCACCTACTAGTCTATAAACATGTTGCTTACATTCAGTCTATGGTCGGAATGTTTGGCAGTTCACCACTCAGGAAATAATTTTAAAGACTTTCCTTGAGCATAAAAGGGTGGTTCAATATTGATAAGTTTGCTTTGTGAGGACGTTGGACAATGTCGAGCAATATGAATATCCGCAACGGGCGAGCAGAGCCTTTTTATATTTGTGCGTAACGCGGCGGCGGGCGGCGCGCGACACACAGCCTCTTTGAGTCCTCGCGAGCTGGCACACCGCTGCACTGTCAAACACCAACAAACAGATACCACTAATCCTTCTCCTTACAAATAACTATTAAACGCACCGGCATCTCGCTACAAATGAGTTATTTAATCCCCCGCCGCAACATTATCCCGGATTATATCATGTTTTGTGTCGGTGCTCACTTACTCGGCCGCTTTTCAAAACACCACAAACTTCCACAAAAAAAAACTGTATTATGAAACGAATATTCAAAAGTGTACACCGACCGCATGACATAGGCAGGTAATAACGATAAAAAAGATATATTTAAAATATGAAACCGGTGAAAGTATAAAGTGATAAGCAAATTTATGCACCAAATATATTTGGAAATCTTTAATTTAACAATCTACCTAGTAGGGCCAGTAAGTGGCAATCGGAGTCAAGTATTGGAATCTCGATAAATTAATATGCGGGGAGGTACTTATGTTCACATAGTTTATATATTTAAGTGGTACTTATATTTTGTAAATGCACACAGGTGTGTGGCTAATTAAGAAAGTCTTAAACTGGAATTTGCTTCCGTATACTTAAATAAAGTATCGATGGGTCGTGAATGTCGCGATATAGTTAAGAGTCGGTCGTTTAATAACTTGCTAATTATTATTAGGTGCGTTTAACGCGTGTGATCCGTGAACGCGCGATTAACGTTGTGTAGTCGTATTCAGATTTTGGTAGCTTCTGTTATCCTTGACCGACCTTCTTGTTGTTATAAAGATACGCGTGGTATTCCACAGATAGGTAAAGGAATGTTTTGTTTACTCCCATGTCTCTTTCGAAGTTCAATTTCTTTAAAAATATTTATAAATGGTTATCTAGGTGGTCTGTAATTGCATATTCTTCGGTATGTAGGTTGCTACAACATTTTTTTAGAATGTTTAATATATCTGATTGGAAGATATTTATTATCTCAATAAAATCTTGCGTTATTTCATTTTTTTCAGTAGATGTCTTCTACTTTAAAGATGTTTGCAAAGATTATTACATATTAATAGATATTTGGTTCATAGTGAAATTAAATTAGACAGAAATATTAAGTGGATACTTTGTCTTCAGAAGTTAACCCAAAATATATGTGATATTAATTATTCTTAAACATATTATTTTTCGATAAAAACCAGTTTAATGTTAAGCTCAAAAAATATGTTTTGGATCCGATGTAGAAGCTTTCATTAAAATATCGATAAATTATTAATAATTTGCATATTATCCTTAATTAAATTAGTAAAATATAATTTTAATACTGTGGCTATTTTTAGGTGAGCATAATAATTGTATTCAATACTTCCTTGGTTAAATATAAATTGTAGGTTACAGATAAACATCTTGGTAGGTAGGTATACCTACGTTACCTGCTACATTTTCTAAGAGCGACAGATATAATCTATACTAATATTATAAAGCTGAAGAGTTTGTTTGTTTGAACGCGCTAATCTCAGGAACTACTGGTCCGATTTGAAAATTTCTTTCAGTGTTAGATAGCCCATTTATCGAGGAAGGCTATAGGCTACTTTTTATCCCCGTACGGGAAGTAGTTCCCACGGGATGCGGGTGAAACCGCTGGCAGAAGCTAGTATAAGAATATAGTAGGTACCTTTTTTACGCAGTTGGGTACGTATCCGACTTTACCTTCCTAGGCGTAGAACCTCATTTTGAACAGTCTATTGTCTAATCTGCCTAATGCTGTCAATACTCAAAAACTACTATGTATTTTGAAAAGTTATAATCTCAATAAAATTACATAATTAACTGTTTTTTATCAAATTAGTAACCAAAATATAAAATTATAACGAACATAACAATATAATATGAAGTCAAAAATGAAAATCTGTTATTGAAACGAAATTGTCGCGCCCTGAAATACGTATATAATCAAAATACTCGCGTCATTGATAACGGTTTTCTATTGTATTGTATTCAGAATTATTTGCATATAAATACATAAACAGAGAAAACTATGAACATAGGTTTGAATACATTAATACAATAAATACTCATATTTATGATAGTGACACTTTTAGTTTCAGTTTCAGTTTCCGTGACTACAAATACACTTTCAGAACAGACAAATGTTACTTACAGAACCAAACAATCAACGATTTATTTGTAAAATACTCAAATGTAGGTAAATAGTATGTAAATATGTGAACAACCTACTGAAAGAATAAAGATCAGGTCATTGTTTTGTCTAGCTTATAATGCTGAGGTACCTAAATTCTAATTAATCTACTTAAGTATAATAATAATAGATTAGGGTCAACGCCTACGTTTTCATTTAGACCTTCATATAACTTTGTACTTACACAATAGATACGCAAATAATATTGAAAATCAAAATTATAATATCTAGGTGCAAAAAAAAAACTTGAACTAAAAAAAATCTTCTTACCTTTATTTATCCTAACTTTTGTTCGAACGATCGAATTTCTCTTCGGTACTCATTCCCATAAGGAGCATAATTTTCAGTTAATACTGGTTGGCTACTTATAAAAACCTTCTTACCTATCCGTGATACTAATATCAAAACTTAATTTAAAAACATGAAAAACATTTCAGAATTAAGTTATGCTCAGCTCAAAAATGTATATTTCAGTCTATTAAGTAAGTAATATCTATGTGAGACACAATGAATCGATACATTTGAAAAATTGCAGCTTAATGATCTATGAAATGAAAACTGTTTAAATAACATCATTTATGTCACAAATCACTACCAAATCTAGTTATATCTGTGGAATAATTTCTATGCGTATTTTCACGATTCAAAACTTCGAAACAAAAGTTTGATTCGAATGCGAATGTTCTGTCGTGATATTTTTAGCTTTCTACCCTTCTCGTGTCGATTGTCACAAAGTTCGTACCGAACAAGGTTTTCGGGCGCGGTAACACGCTACAACTAGCGACATCTATTGATGAGTAGCCGACACTAGAAATTTACGCGTAACGCAATATTGAATTGGTTTTTTATTACTATTGTTTATTAAATTAATATTGAAGTGATAGTTTTCGGTTTATTGTGGTCTTTGGTAGTGAAGAACTTGTATAAATTGATTTTATTTATGGAATGAACTTATTAGAAAACTGCGTTGGGAAAAACTTTTTAAAACATTTTTCAGATATTTTCCTTATGAAATGATATAACCCATATCATGTCAAGTTGTGTATAAAAATATATTCTGCTTCTTCCGCGTCGTAACTTGACTATCTCGAAATTATATTCTCCTGGGATTTTAGTAAAATCTTGTGACAGCAGCTTCTCTACCTCGAAAAGGGACGTACACATCAAATAAAACCACCATTTGGGATTTCCCCTTGGTAGTGCTCGTATATCACTCATCTTTACCTCTTAACTTTTAAATGTGACATGGACTTTCATAAGTTTATAGTACAGAAAATTATATGAATTTCTTTAGAATATTTTATTTAAGTCAGGTCATCCGAAAATGGATTTCCAGTTATTTATATTATTATGTACATTTTGCTGATTTAGTCAGATCAGTTAGGCCTAAGGCATTTAGAGTTATAGATAGCAACGTCACGATCGGCAGGACTGCATTCAGCACTTAATTTACAACAATTAATCACACATCAAACCACATTCATTCATACTTTACTAGTCATTTTATATTACACATCACACTGTTTGACCTTTCATTTACTGTTTTTCTCGAGGGATAAGGATATTAACGTATTATTCCTTTGTTCTAGGTGAAAGTTCGGGATCGTGTTCCGAGGAGGATATTAACCATGTGTCTGACGATACGAGAGACCGGCCTGAAGCACACATGTGTCCGCGCTGTCAGGAACAGTTCGAGAACCTTCACGAGTTCCTGTACCACAAGCGACTCTGCGATGAGAAAGCGTTGCAAATGGGCGAGGAGAGAATGCACTCCGATCCGGAGGAAATGGTCGTTTCAGGCGATGAAGAGATGGATGGACCCAACAAACGATTAGAACAGGTCCGACGGCATCGACAAGATGCGGAAAATAATAACAGCCTCGAGGATGGTGAGGCAGAAGTGCCTGAAGCCGACGTGCCGCCAGTCGGCTTGCCCTTCCCGGTGGCCGGCCACGTCACGCTCGAAGCTTTACAAAATACTAAAGTTGCCGTAGCACAATTTGCCGCGACTACAATGGCGAACAATGCAGATAACGAAGCGGCGTTACATGAACTGGCCGTGCTACAAAGCACGTTATTTACGCTACAGCACCAACAAGTGTTTCAGCTACAATTAATACGCCAATTACAAAATCAATTGTCATTAACGCGACGGAAAGATGACCAGCTCCCGAGCCCGCCGCCGAGTGAACCAGAGCCGGTGCCGGTGCCTCCCGCTCGATCGCCGTCGCCGCCTCGTCCGCCACGGGAGCCTACTCCTGTCGCACCCCCTCCTCCTACTAGTCAAAGCTTACCGTCAACTCATTCGCATCTTACACCTAAGACGGAACCCTTATCCGTTCCTAAACTCCCAACCTCGTCTCCACCGATGATGTCCCATCCACCGTACAGCTCCATTTCCTCATCTTTAGCTTCTTCAATAATCACAAACAACGACCCGCCACCTTCTCTCAACGAACCAAATACGCTTGAAATGCTACAAAAGAGAGCACAAGAAGTGCTAGACAATGCGTCACAAGGCCTATTAGCCAACAATCTTGCCGATGAACTCGCTTTCCGTAAATCCGGAAAAATGTCACCATACGATGGAAAATCTGGAGGAAGAAACGAACCATTTTTCAAGCATCGCTGCCGTTACTGCGGAAAAGTTTTTGGAAGCGATTCTGCACTGCAAATCCACATTCGATCGCACACAGGTGAAAGACCTTTTAAGTGTAATGTATGTGGATCACGATTTACAACCAAAGGGAATCTCAAAGTACATTTCCAAAGACACACAGCAAAGTTTCCGCATGTCAAGATGAATCCCAATCCAGTACCAGAGCATTTGGATAAATACCACCCCCCGCTGTTAGCGCAGTTGTCGCCGGGACCAATTCCTGGAATGCCACCACATCCACTTCAATTCCCTCCGGGTGCGCCAGCTCCTTTTCCGCCAAGCTTGCCGTTGTACAGACCCCCACACCATGACTTATTACCGCCTCGGCCGCTCGGAGACAAACCCCTACCGCCTCATCCATTATTTGCAATGCGAGAGGAACAAGACGCTCCGGCTGATCTCAGTAAACCATCTGCGCCGAGCCCCTCTCGATCAGCACCCGAGGTTAAGTCTGAACCCCAAGATGATGAGTGTCAACGAGATTCCAGTTTTGAAGACACTGACCGAGTATCTCCTAAGCGAGAACCTGACGAAAATGATGCCACGCAGGATCAAGAGCAAGACAGATATCCTTCGACTTCGCCCTACGACGACTGCAGCATGGACTCAAAATATAGCAATGAAGAACAAATCGGCAGAGAGAGTCCTCATGTGAAGCCCGATCCAGATCAACCGGAAAATCTCTCAAGTAAGAATTCACCGATAACCGGGCCAATTTCAATAGCAACGGGACTGCGTACTTTTCCTTCGTTTCCCCTGTTCCCTCAGTCTCCACCCAGCAGTATGTCCTCTGGTAGTTTAACTCCCTTCCCGAACACTGTTCAGAACGTCGTTGATGTAGATCTGGCACGTGATCCAATGTTTTATAATTCTCTTCTGCCTCGCCCTGGCAGCAATGATAACTCATGGGAAAGTTTAATAGAAATTACCAAAACATCTGAAACATCAAAGCTTCAACAGTTAGTCGATAATATTGACAATAAAGTTTCCGATCCCAACGAATGTATCGTAT
Organism: Helicoverpa assulta; assembly: GCA_963856015.1. NCBI lineage: Eukaryota > Metazoa > Arthropoda > Insecta > Lepidoptera > Noctuidae > Helicoverpa > Helicoverpa assulta. The sequence continues at coordinate 8,456,378 of CAWLCW010000008.1, forward strand.
GCCACCGAGTTCTCTCTTGTAAGAGTGCGTTACAAATGCACTATCGTACGCATACCGGCGAGAGACCTTTCCGATGTAAATTGTGTGGCCGCTCTTTTACGACTAAGGGTAATTTAAAAACTCATATGGGTGTTCATCGCATAAAGCCGCCAACTCAAATGTTACATCAATGTCCAGTTTGCCATAAGAAATTTTCGGATCCTTCCATATTACACCAACACATACGACTTCATACGGGTGAGCGTGCCCAAATTCCTTACGACCATATCAGAAATATCGATATAGAGCGTTTTCCATCACTGAGTAACGGGTCAGACGTCAGCGACTATCAAGCTCAGCGCCCCTTCCCGCGCCCGATGTTCCCCACTCCGACCACTCCCGGCGACCGACGGGCGGACTCCCGCGGGACCGACGATGAGAGCGGCCGGGACGAGCGCGAGCCCGCTATTCGGGAGTTCGACGACGACTTAGATATGAAGGATCGTCGAACTTCGCCGCTCTCCGTCTGCGCCTCGGCGTCCGAAAGCGAAATAAAAACCATCACCACAACGGCTTCCCTCCCATCGGCGACAGGTTCGGAGAGCGGGCGGAGCGCGCGAGCCTCGCCACCGTCGCCCACCATGTCGACGCTGTCGACGCCGCCGCGGCTGCCGCTGCACTCGCCGCTGCCGTCGCCGCCCACGCCTATCGCCGCGCTGGGCGCGCTCGGAGGATCGCCCTTCAGCCCGCTCGGACTCGCGTTCCCTCCCGCAGGTATGCGATAGCGGGATCTTATATTTTCGTCCGCCCCGGTCGCCCGCATTTCCATTTCCTTGTATTGATCCTCGCCCACCACTAATAAATAAATCACCGGGCGCTCGAATACACGTCAAAGTCAACGACCAAAACTATATGTGGAAGAAATAACTCTCATTCATAATAAAACAGTGTAATCGTGCGTTCCGACTGTTGTACTATTAGTGACAACGAAACCGCATTGAACGATGGGTTTATTTGTGTGCAGTGCGCGGCAACACGACCTGTAACCTCTGCTACAAGACGTTCGCCTGCAACTCCGCCCTGGAGATACATTACCGGAGCCACACCAAGGAGCGACCATTTAAGTGCACCGTCTGCGATCGCGGATTCTCCACCAAGGTATGTCTCACATACTGCTCATTACACCTTGCATTCATATCTTTGAAATTCATATCTCTGTTCTCAAGTAAACGTTTGAACGGTAGAATAACTAAGCATAGGTACCAACAGTATATTTGAAGCTAGTTAACGTGTAATGTGTCTTCCTAACAATGCCGTGATATGACTATCATGTAATAGTCACGTACCTACATACTCGTAGCTCAGATTGAGTGACTTTGGCTTTCAGCCAGTTCATACTTTATTGTTACACAAATAGCGAGACGAACGTGTTTACGACATTTCCACTAATTTTCACTACATCTAAAGAAATTCATTGATAATAAAATCTTTTCAAATATAAAATACTAGGCCCCACCCGTGGCTCTACCTATGTATGTACGAGTGGGTTAAGAATTTCTGAAATTTAGTTCATTCTGACATCGCTTTAAAATTAAACATATTAATATTGTTCTTACTTTAAAAATGACACTAAAATGAATTATAATTACACACAATATCTTCAACAAACGCGATAAAATTTTAAATTTGCTTGTTTTTTATAACTAATACAGTCCTTTAAACTTATTTCTTTTAAGAACTTACATTATACGTCTGAACGTTTTCCCGGCTGTTTTATTGTTTGAATCGTATGCTCTGCCTAACCTCTATTTGCATACAAGCAGTAGTTAGAGTTATACAAGTAGGTAGTTGAGTAAAGCGGCGACAGGACGTATATACTCGTAGTTCGCCTTTGATAAATACCACGATGCAAGCGGGGCATCGTATTCCAAGTTGAAGGCGAGACATCGACAAGCGAGCGTTGTGCGCGACTAACTTCATGCGCCGGTTTCATTTCATCCAAGTTTCAGTGCATTAATTTTGCAGGCAGTAATTACAAGTCGCTAGTCGGCGCCTCTAGTTCGCATTAGTTTTAGCTGTTGTCTTCCTCCGTCGCCTCGCATCCGAGCTGTTGCCGGCTCGCCGAGTAATTGACGACTAACTGCGCAAACTTGTAGGCTCGTTTGTTCCGATTTAATCAAAACTATGTACTGCCTTATTGATCGCACTCACAGTTTTATGAATGGTTTATAATTAAGATCACCTTTGTATTAATGTCGCGGCCTGTAAGGTAATGCATCTCATATCAGCACAAATGCAACCACTTGTTAGCCGTGGGCCCGGCTACATTTAACATCGCTTCCATCTACAGATAATTAAACTTTGTTTATTATCCAACTTCGCTGCCTTATAGATAATCGCAAATTGAACTGTACGTCATGTCATTAATTTATTACTTTGCGATAACATGTATTTTGCATATGATACGGGCACCAACTACATTAATCGATCTAAAGTGTATCCCTGCCCACATATTTCCCGGATTAACGTCTCTTTTCCTGTGTTGTCTTTTATTTTTATAGCTAGACCACAGTTAACATCTCAATTAGTAAGATGAAGCCTGAGGGAAGCTCAAGTAACCGACTGTGTATAAAAGAAAGATGCTCTGACCGCAAGATGCACGCTAACCGCAAAGATTTCTGAATAGGCTTCCGTTAAAGTGCACCTCTATGAAAACGTAGATGTTTAATTTCCGCGACGGAAATATAATGAGACTATCGTTTCCATAGTGATAGATATGTATGACATACATTTGTATATTTGTTGAAGAACTGGACTAGGAGCAGTTACGAGAGTTATAATTATTTCGCAAGCTCAACGTTACGAATATTCATGATTTTTATTATTTATCTCTGTCAGCGCTAATTTGCTACTTAAATGCCGCCGTTCTCAACGAAATAATAATTATGCAAACGTTCGGCTTCTCTTTTTATAACACACCTATCATGTTATCGTTATAACATATTATTGTAACTGTTTAATTACACTTAACTAATCAGAATGTTCGCACTTAAGGTTACTAATGAACATCTGAGAAAAACTCTTTTATAAATATTAATACTTAAAAACAAACAGCTAAATAATAATGTGAAACATTTATTAGCAGGTAGATACGGACAGAATGAATTAATTCAATATTTTAGACAATAAATAAAGGTTGTTAAAAGCATTTTTATGATGATACAAGTTTTATACGGGGTTCGGCCAATATTTCAAGCGTGTAGTGTAAAGCTGCGCTTGCGACGCTCCATCGCGTCGCGCCACAAAAATGATAAGTCATAAAAACAACGTCACGGAAAACGATCGGAATATTAATTCATGTCGTAAAATATTTATTGCTTATAAATCCTTGAGCCTTTACCTACGCTTCTCGTCATAAAAAGATTATTTATGCTTGACAAAGTAACATTTTTCGTATATTTCCGAAAGTGACCAGTGTGCTTATCAATAAAATATAGGTTATTTACGATGGCGCCGAGGTTGAGAGTTTAAACCCCCTCCTTAAAGACGCCTTGCGTACCTTTATTGGCTTAATTAAGTTCTTCTGATAAACAAAGCAGCGCTTAAACCCAGCATATCTATGATTTACATTTGTGCTGACCCAGAAGTCCAGATAACTTTGAAAGAAACATAAATATACGTGATACGTATGTTAATTCTCATGTTCAGCTAAAATGATTTAGATAAACTTATTTAGTATTTATCCTGAAAGCTTTTAAGCCGCTCGCTGAAAATAATAGGTCTGAAATAAAACTTGCCATTTTTATCCTGCCTTGTTAAACACGCTTTCCATACCCAATCTACTTACATTAGGTACCTACCTATTGCACAATTTTCCTTAAACACCGAAATCAAAAATTCAAAGAGTCAACCAAGAATTTGTAGCCTACGTGTACATGTTTCATATTATGTTCCTTGATAAATCACTATGACAAACGTATTTTTAAGGAAAAATCTAAAATGTATTTTCAGAAAGAATTGAATTACCTACCGATTCTATTCAAACCACTTTCGTGTAACATACCAAACTATCGATGTTTCCAGAAATCAATTTCGTACTGTAAGCGATTTTCCGAGTAAAATGATAAAGCATGACAGTGTCGGCCACTAAATAAATACCTAACAATTCCTATTGGTCACGTTATGAGTGATGTTACTCCCAATATGACCACTCCTTACTGTGACTCATTATAGGTACTTTATAATGCCAATGACAGATTGACGTTAGGCATTACAATAATAAATTATTATCATTGTACTTAATTGACAATATAGCAAAACTAGATTTCTGTTATGGTATGGCTTGTAAGAAATTCTAATGAGCGATTGTCTTTGAATAGATGTAGGAGACGTTATTTTAGCTTTTTGATTTTTGCCAATTATTTAAAACACTTACATTATTGCCTGTTTGAAAAATAAAATTAATAACATCAATACAAACACAATTAGCGTAAAATGCACAATAGAGAAGGGACAATAAACCTTTTAATTTTTACGAAAGCAAAGAGGATGAGAACTTTACCAAAAAGTTACCTAAATTGGTTTCTCTATGCACCTGAACTCTAATATAAGTTCAACTCTATAAACAACAAAGTAAGAAGTATCTACCCCAATATTTTCATCCCTTTATTACCGAGTGTTATGGTCAGGTGAAAATTTCAAACGGTTTACACATGCCTAGACCAGTTTCGTAAGGGGAACAAATGGTACACATTTAAACAGCGAATGCATTGCAAATGACTTGTTTAAAACAAACGGCAGTTTATTTTATACAAGTTTAGTAAAATATTAACGCCAAACCATCTGTAGATGTCAGCAATGTAACCGACGGTGATGGTGCGATGATCCACTTAACATTTATTTATACTTTATAAGAAAATTAGGCTGCCGAATCGAATTTCTAATCATTAGAATTTGTAGGAATGTACAAGCAAGAAATGCGTTTAAATAGGACTCTGTATGTTGGTATGCCGTAAGATTGAACTGAAAGGAACTGGTTCGAGTGATGATAGTGAGAGACAAGCCTCCAGTCACGTCCTACGCATAGTTGCGAATGCCTCGGGTATTGCAGTGTGTCGCTTTCATCAGACCTCAGTAGATCGGACGCACTTTGTTCCGACACCAACTCAAATCACTAACAATGTGCTAACAAATATAAGCATGCGTTTATGTTCACAAATTTTAAAATACCTACACCCAAAGGTCACCCAAAGAAAGATCCGTATTTTTAGGCTAAATAAATCTACAAAAAAAAATGGGCCTACCCTTTTAACAAAACATGAAGGGAATAAATACACATATCCCTCAAATGATTTAAAGCCAAAAACGAGGTGCTTGCACTTCGAATCTAAAATGATAGATCCCAAATCTGTCCGAACCTTGACCGAGTTTTATGTTGGGACCTTATATCGACCGTGGACGAGTTATTCTGGGGTTGCACTCAATGACCGGGATACGGACAGGGGGGCGAAACGTTTTATTATAAATATACGACACGATAATAAAAAACGCGTCAATCATTCATACAATTCACAGGAAAGTAGCCTTGATACGAAAATAGAGACCGCAGGACTCGATTTAAAATGGTCGATAATGAATTTTGCGTTTTAAATTCATCTATCTTTTAAAGGACTTTTTGAAACATGGAAGAACATAGAAATTGAAATGAAAAATTCATGTAAACTAAATTAACGTTAAGTTTTCAATTTAAATCCAGGGTGCAGATCTCATTGTCCCGGGTTAGTGATTTTAAAGATGGCGGCACTAGGCGTTACCGCTAGTCCTGAACCAACCGCTTACAAACACATTTAAAATTACAATAAGTGTCGGGGACACTGCACCGACGAAAGTTCACGCGCCAAACTATTTATCGATTATTCCAATCTTCTTGTAAGTACACGTAGGTAAAATAGCTACCTACGTTTAGTCACACTAAACTGACTAAGTTTAGTGTCTGGAATAAGGCAAGAGAAATAATACTCATGGTGTATAAATTAAAACGACCTCAAATCATGTTGGTATCATTGTATTTATGTTTAAATCTGAATTTATAACCGGAGGCCACTGTTAATGTTTTGATAATGTTATGAAGTTATGTCTCATAAATGTTGAAATTGAATTAAATTTAAAATCAAATAAGATTATTGTAACCTTTATCTACTTACTTGTTATTCAGGTTAAGGAGTATGGTCAAATGACAATAGCATCATCATAATAAAGCATTGAATCACATTTAAATTTGTATATATTCAAAAATTATAACTAAGATTGCCTAGCCATTTATCTAGGGCAGATTCAACTCTACATGGTCTCCAAAATCTATACGCTACCCTGTCCTGTATCTAACATGGTCCTTTAAATTCATATCTGAAATATATTCGATGCAGTATTCTGTTTTCATGTTTTCACACGATCAACTGTGTCCCTGTCTAAATACTGGGCACCTAAGTACGTATCTATTGGTAAATATCTACCCAGCAACCAGCCAGTATCGATTATAATAAAGTATCTCTTTGGAAGTCAGATAGGCAATTAAATAAATCCATATTCCCAAGCTTATACGCATTCAAACAGCTTAATAAATTCAGTAGCAATTTAGCGATTTATAACTACTAAACTAATGCAGGTACAGGCAAAGTTATTAACCGCCACAGCATAGAAATAATGACCCAGATGCTTAGAATGCGAAGTCATATATTGTAGAATTATTGCATTTACACTCCTGAATACTCCAAACTTAAGGGAAATTATAGAACTTGTATAATATTAAAGATTTAATAATTCGATTGGTATTAAATAATGAGTTATGCATAAATACCGCCTTTGTTTGAATACTGAAACGCCACTTAAGTTTTTGTCGCGCAACACACGCGTGAGTGACAAAGACAGAAAGAGATTTAAACGCCCCTCAAAGCGGAAAGGTCCGATCATTATTTTCTGGTTGTCAATGTTTTCGGTTAATTTTAAAAATATTAGTCATCAAGTAGTATGATGATTAATGCGATGCCTATCAAACGGAGCCGTTTTTATACCGAGGCGCGAGGCGTTTTTCATCACTGTGAAAATAATTAACTTCTACTGAAATGTTCGTTTCGGTGAGATAGTTCAATGTATTCTTAGATATCGATGGACTATGATTGCTGTAATACCCTACGTGACATCAAAACATTCAACGAAATCAATCTGAAGCTAATAGAACCTATATTTATCTATGGAACTATGGAATATTTTGTAGTAGAAAAGTCATCATATGGACCAATTTAGTAAATTCTTTATTAAATAACGCACTGTGTACGAGGCTTAAGTTAGTTGAAAATTCCTTACGACGACAGAAATATGAATATGAAAAATTCTATATCAATATATATGTAATAAACTGACATTTCAAAAAATGCTTCCCCAAAATCAAAAGTTAAATATAATATTATCATCGGTGAATAAGAATTAGCCACTTAAATAATATTTAATGGACTAAGTGGTCAATATATAAATATAAATCACCATCTTTTATGTTTCAACAGGTCCTAATTAATTTATTTTATTTATTTATGTCAGCTTGTACATTTGTTTATAACCGTTGGGAATTATTAGCTGAATTCTAAACAAAACCAATATTAAGCATAACTACGTATAAAATATGGAGAAAACATACTAATACACCCGTTTCGCAATCGGATAAAGGCAATAGCTGTTCATTATTATATTGAATGCGATCTACATGAACTTTTTAATATAAAACAAGCTGTATCGGAACATTTTGTAATAACTATGTTCTTGGTTTTAATAGCATGCTGATTGTCATTTGTTCTTTTACTACTTTTAGTCCCCTTTTAGACCCCTTCCGTAGTTATAATATGATTACTGTTGGTATCTTTGTGCTATGTTTATTAGTTCTACGCTTATTCTTCCATAATTTCCAATTATGTAAAGACACAAACTCGATTCTAATTTCAATCTGACGATGTGATTCCAACCTTTGTTTACATAATTGGAAATTACTGTGACATCACGTTATAGGCCGAATAGTTATTAAGTCATACGATACAGTAGATAGTCCCCTCATACACACAGTATAAAACACTAGACCTCATACCCAACCGTATGAGCGTTCATGCCAACACTAAACAGCTTCCCTTGTATTGAGAATGTCTAAGTTGCCCTGTCCCGTATTGTGTAAAGTGTGTACCTATAACTGTGTGTATTTGTCCCACGGTGCTGAGTGCGAGTGCTGCGTGTGTAACACCCTGTGTATTTGTGGTTCCAGAGCAGTGGCGGCGGTTGCCGGTGCGGTAGGCGCGCGCGCGCACCCCGCCCCCCGCACGCCACTGCTTTGGACCTGTGGAACGCCTTCGTTTACCCGGTATGCGAGAGTGACGCCTGGCCGAGGATCGACCAACTATCACGAGCGTTTTATTTGCTTACTTAGCTGCATGCTTAGTCTTCTTTATTTAGTTATCAAGTCTCCCAAGTCAATGCTTAAGCGCTCCTGATAAGTCCTGTTTTTTTAACTAACAGATTATTAACGCGTATACCTAAAATCCTCCTATCTTGTGACGCACTTGGCATTGAAATTATATCCACTTTATAATAAAACTGTTCAAAAGTAAAGCAGTTTCGCAACGCTTAAAAAAAAATAATTAATTATGTAGTTAATTAACACATTAAATACCTAAGTTTTTGTAAAGCTTAGCGTTGATAGGATAATCTTGCTAAATGACCATTAAAAGTCGACGTCGTATTAGATATTACGCTTACAGATTTTGTTGTCGTGTATCAGTTGGTTACAATTTGTTTGTATCGTCCTCAGGGCAACATGAAGCAACACATGCTGACGCACAAGATCCGCGACGTGCCGCCCGGCTTCGACAAAAGCTCGAGTGGAGCCGACGACACCCGTGAGGCTAGCCCCGACCGGCGCTCCTCGCCCGACAAGCTCGACCTCAAGCGCTCACCGCCCGCGCACCCGCCGCCGCAGATGACGCATCCCCCACCTATCGATATGCCGCCACTGCCCAAACGGCCCAGCGGTAAGTTACAACTTCACAGCTCTTAGATTTCAGAATGTCCACTTCAAAAATGATTCGATACCCTATGTCTTACTTTCATTCAAATTGTTCCTAATTGTTATTTTTCTCCCCAGTACCCAGCGGGCCGACACACCCCCCACCGCCGGCATCATCCAAGCACCTTTGCGGAGTGTGCCGCAAGAACTTCTCCTCGTCATCCGCGTTACAGATCCACATGCGTACTCACACCGGCGACAAACCTTTCCGATGCGCCGTGTGCCAGAAGGCCTTCACTACGAAGGGTAACCTTAAGGTAAGCATCATTTGAATCCTGATAAACTCGATACATTATTCTTGACTCAAAAGATTTGATCTAATTTGTATGAATAGAAGGTTTTATAGCTGTATTACATGTGTTAATCTGTATTGTGTTGTCCACAGGTGCATATGGGAACGCACATGTGGAGTGGCGGGGCGTCACGGCGCGGACGACGCATGTCGCTTGAGCTGCCCCCGCGGCCGCTGCACGAGCCGCACGACCTACTGCGCCGCCCCGACCTCTTCTACCCATACCTGCCCGCGCCCTTCCTTAACGGCATGCAGCAAAAGGTAAGAGATAACACCAGATTCCATCCATACATAAAAAACCGTCTTGTAGTTGGTTCTAGTACCTACTAAAACGATATTTTTTTCCAACAGCTGAATGAAATATCAGTGATACAGCAAAGCGCGGGCCAAAACGGTGTAGCAGGAAAATTCCCCGGGCTTCTCGGTTTTGGAGCGTTTGGAGGTGCGCGACCAGGTGCTGCGTCGCCACTGGAACGGCCGCCATCACTAGAGGGCGGTGACGAGAGGCAAGCCGCTATGCGCGAGCTGGCCGAGCGCGGTCGGGAGCTGGCGGAGCGGAGCCGGCAGATGCGCGAGGACAGCGAGTACCGGTCGCCGCCGGCGCACGGTGCGCACGCGCCGCCGGCCGCGCGCACCGAGGGCCTGACGGTCTAGGCGGGCCGCAGCTGCCCCTCGTACATTCCAGAGGCCCGGCGGCCGCGGCCACGTCGTGTCTATATTGTACAAAGAGTTAGAGTCTAGTGAGAGTGCGGACCGGCCGTTCGCGGCGAGGCGAGCTGTTGTAGCGTAATTATGTCCGAAGTGTAGCGCTATGTACCGTTGTTATTCCACGTGTTATTACGCCTAGTATTACTGTAAGTAACTTATTTTGCACGAGTACGGGCCTGGGGCAATCGGGGGCTCGTCGCGAGCTCCACGTTTATGTCATTACTCTGTGATAGTGCACATTGGGAGCTGTGTGCGACGTACCGACAGCGTTCAGAGGAAACGATGTGGTCGCAATCATGCAGTCGAATGTGCTATGACATCAAAAATTAAATATAAATTATCCCAAAAATTAAATAATTTTCATAAAACTATATCTTTTTAAATTAAATGTACATAATTTGTAAAATAAATAGTATTGTAATGAACGAGTAGATATAAACTTGAATTTAATAAAATATTATATATTATTATATTGTACGACTACACTGGAGTGCAATATGCATGATTTTGTCTTTTGCCACATTCCAAATGATTGATGTTACTGTAAAAACAGGTTTGTAACAACTAATAGTTTCCTGATAACAATAGCATTATTTTATCCGTCAGTGGATTTTTAAATGTAAAACAAATAATTATTCTGTACCTACGATTTATAGATATTGCACATTGTATAAAATACCGAAAATTTACCTAGTTCTCGGAAATTCTATTACCTATCTATTGTCTTTAGGTATTCAATATTGTATTACAATACATTTAATTGTAACAGAGGTTAATGACATATTCATATCATGTAAATTAAAAGTATTTGCATTTGAGGTCTATAGTTATAAGTATTTAGAGTCATAGCTATTATATTGCTTTAGAATACTTCAACATATCTTTGTAAAAATGTGAGCGACTGGTGTTTGACGAGACGTTGACTAAGTACTTAACGGTTATATACTATGTAGTATCACCGGCACTGTACGCAGACTGACCACGACTATGTACACACATTTATATTACATTTCTTTCCAAATATGCATTTTCTCAATGCTTGTTAGTAGACGCCGTAGTCCAGTTGCTGATAAATTTAATTATTTTTAAACAAATATGTATTATGTATTTTATACTTTCGACACTAGTTATCTGTGTATAAAATGTCCTACTAAATTATTTATAAATTATAAATCATGCATACACTCTTAGTATTAAAAGAACGCTTGCGGGGCGATAGGCCTCGCGCGCCAGTTTAGTTGTCTAGAATAAATTCTCATAGCACCTACGAGCTAATTATTATATCAAGTTGCAAATAGATCTTAGAGAGTAGTATTAGTCATGAATATGATGTGTCATGTCATGTCAGTATAAATAATCATTGTAAATTATTAAATGTTTATGTAAATGTCCAAAAAGTATTCAAATTATTTAAAAAAAGCAATTATTATACTAATAATTATTTTCTTTTTTGTTATTCCTTTACCTACACCCTCCTTTTTAGTTTTTAGTTTTTGAATTACTTTTTGTCAACGAATATAAGTCTAATCGAAAAAAAATAAAATTGGTAAAATCCTAAAAGTAAAGATATTCTAGCACATAAAGATTTTGGAATAAGTATATCTCATAATCTTCAATCTGGCTAGATCTTAATAAAAATACGTCTATTCGAGATGCATAAAGTTACAATTTGGAAGCATATATCGCGAGCCGCAGGCAGCCGAGCGTCATTTGTTACTGTATGGAAATGCTGACTAGAGCCACGCAAGGCTATCACGTCATCATTAATTCAACCATTTTCATACAAATTTCGGATATCCCCGTATTCCAGCTTAGACAGGAGGAACGAGTAACTGAGCGCTGCAATTGTCTCTGATAAAAAACTTTTTACAAAATTTTTAGGTTTTAAGTGACAAGCATAGTTGTTACTATCCGCATTAGTGGAAAGTTCTCATCAATACGAATATAATATAAGCCCAAATACGAAGTAGTACCTTTGCCGAGTATACCTCCCGGTATTTATAATTATTATTTGTTTGATCGGGTATCAAACAAATAATAATTATAAACCTTCATACATACATACTTACAGGTCAAACTCAGAACCTCCTTTTTCTGAGTTGGTTAAAACACTAAAACCTTTTCCGGAATTTAACAAATACTTTTCTGAAAACCGCATCCAAATTGCTTTGGCCAAACGCGAGATAATCGCGGACAAACATACATACATACATACATACAGGTCAAACTGAGAACCCTTTCCTTTTTTTTAAGTCGGTTAAAAAGCCGTTCCGCTGGGCAAAGATCAATATAAGGCTCTATTGCAGAGCAAAAGACTAAAAAAAGTTTCTACTAGAAACTCCCAAAACATGATGTTTCTCCCATTAACATGATTGCATTGCATACATATTGCATATAACTACAACTACTTACTCTACAGGTTACCAAAAGGTAAGAAAAACTACAATAATTACTTAAAAGCATTATATTATATAAAGTAAATTACCAAGCGCACATAAGACGTAGGAGTTTAGAAGTTGATGACACTAGCTAGCTTCTTCACACGGTTGAGGAGTAAATCTCCTTCACGTATGGTCGCCTGGTACAATTGCGAGCGGTCGGCATCGGCACCGCGACCAGCACCCGTTACTACGCAACCGGCGACCGCGTCGATACGGCATTGAAGACGACCCGCTGCTGTGAAGCTGGAAGGGAAAAAGGATATCAGAATAATGCGCATTAAGTAAGATCTCCATGCACCTTTTTACACCTTTATGCCCATGGGTAACAACATGATTAGCGGAGACGTCATAACGCGAAATCTCCTAAGTAGCGCGCCAAAATGCGGGTGTTATGCTCATACGCCTTCTTCGGAAAAAATAGGGCGGATCGCTTTTTTTTTTTAAATCTAAATCACGAATCAACCAAATTTTGGCACATAATATGTCAAAGAACCCGAACGCCTCGTTACTTTAATAGTAGAAACTGATAGTTTTGCTCCAGCTTACCAGACGTACTTGAACTGCAAAAAGGCGCCTGGCCTACCTGTTAGCATCTCCACTCATCTTTTCCTCCTCCGTGTTCATGTCCTAAAAACATCATCACAATACTTACTTAGAGATCTCTTCCTCAACGAACTCCCGGGAGACACCGAAGGTATCGGCAATGTTGTCGAGGCTGAGCGAGCGGTAGGCGCGCAGCAACTGCACGTAGGCCTTGATGCGAGCCTCGCGCACGTAGTGCTGGTAGTGCGGCCTGAACACTGGGTCTACGCAGATCTGAGTCTCCACCTACATGAGAAATTAGATGTAAGATCAACTGAGAATATTAAAAAAAAAATAAATACATAGAACATAACTCGAACTAGAACTGTTTGCCAAAACTCCTATACCAGAAGGACAAGGAAATTACTATTCTCTCTCTAATTTGTGTGTGGGTAGCATGTTGAAGTTGCAGTGTCTTTTGTTTCTTAATTTTGGTATACACAGTAGAAAATGAGAAAATCTTTGGAGGAAACTTAGAAAAACACTAACTCGTCATCGTAACATTGTCAACATTGCATTTACGACAGTGTTTTTATACATTACCCAAGCAAGACTCTTCAAGAAATCAGCGTAGCGGCACTCATGGAGCGACTCGACGAGTTCCCTCAGCTCCGGGAATCGTGAGCGCAATGCCTGCACCGCAGCACCTTGACGGCGCAGAGCTGACTGCAAAGCGTGGCGCTCTAGAGCAAGGGCGCAAGCCAGCACGCAGTATTGGATGATTGTACCTGTAACATAAATATTATGTTATAATTAACTTAACTCAAAATCTCGGGCTAGTACGTATATGGGCTGCAGGATTGTTCGAAAGAGTTACCGCAGCCCTGGTATATAAAGGGCTTAAGAACATGACGGGTTTTAGTCAGTAAGAGTCTCCATCCATTAGCTCAGTTAGTTAGAGCCTCATGCTGAGAATTCCAGTTACAAAAAAAGGCTAGTATGTATTTAAGTACAATATACAATTAGTCGATCATACATGTAACAGTCCATGAGCCTTCCATAATTTCTGTGTTTGTGAATATCTGGATACATGGTAAATCAAGATTGATGCATGATAAGCAAAATCTATGTAGCTGAGAATCATTCAACATATAAAACTGATTACTACATTTACTTACCAAAATCAACTAGTTCATATGACTCGAAAGTGGACACACAGTCAATGAATAAGTCAGCAGCCTTGCTGTAATCTCTGACTGCGAGGCAGTAGATGGCTTCATATGCCTTCAGCTTGTTCCTGGAGCGCCAGTCTCCACCCTTGTCAACAAGCTCATGAGCCTGAAAGAACAACATTAACTGAATTAATTATTGGGCATAGATTATTCAACGCAGTACAGTAATTACAGACAACATATAAGTGTTCCATAATTTTTATGCATCTAATGAATGTCCATTGTCTATCATAACTTTCTTGAGCTTAAAAAAGGGGGAATAAGTATAATCTCATATGAAACTCATTCTCTAACCATAACTTATAAACCTGAAACATGATTATATGAATTCTGCTTTATGCTTAGTCATCATAGCATATTTATTCCACTTTTTGACTTCTGAGCACAGACCTCATCTCATACAGACTCTACAACCACTATTGTTACCCAAAGCAAACTAGAGCTAGGTTTACTCTTAGTTTTTATCATCCCCTGTTTTCAAACATATACTTATAAATGTGAAAGTTTGTTAAAATATGTTTCTATCAATAGAAACTACCATCAACTGCTTAGCCTTGTCCCAAGTATGTTGGGGTTGGCTTCCAGTCTGAATACCAGTGTTTTACAGACTGACAGCCTATCCAACCTCTAGAACACAGATACTTGAGCAAGATGGTCACCCATTATGATTGCTACTTTACGGTTGCTTAACCTTATCACAGATCAATCAAAATAAACAATGTAATACCTTATTTATATTCTTCCCCATTTCTTTGACATTACAGCCATGGAAGTAAGCAATTCTAAACAAAGCAAACACCGCATCCAGACGCCTGTTTGTGGTCAGTGTTGAGTCTTCATACTTTGTGGTAGCCAAAGCTGTTGCACCTTCTTTGTCTCCAATAGAACATAGGTAGTCCAATCTGAAATTATGTATGGTGTTGATATTATTTTACTTTACACAACTAAGAGAACAAAGAAACGAGTTGTTACGAGTTTCTAAGAGGGAACAAAAATCAGATGGAAAAAGCAGACCATAGACCCTTGTCTTGTCTGTTACTGATGAAAGGTGATGATTATGATTATGATAATACTAAAAGGTTTGCATCAGTGACACGGTCTTACCTGTCTTGCCAAACAGGGGTTTCTGAATCATCTTCTTCAAATCTGTTTAACCTGTCATGATTTTCTTTGGCCATATCATCAAATAGCTTTTGATCGAATTTCCACCCGAGGTCAGTACAAACCTCTTTGTAATAAGGCGCCATGTTTCCATTCTTAATTCCTTGCAAGAGCTGCTCCTTCAGCTGCTGGTCATCTTTTAACTGGGGCAAACTGAGCTTGAACTTAATCCCGGCCAATGCCATGTAATCAGGAGTTTTACCTTCTGCAGATAGCTCCATCTTTGTACTGGTTTATTTACAATGAATTAAACAGACTAAATATTCGCGTGTTAATAATAACAGTACTTTTCACACAATTTTGTTATTCAAGGAACCCAACTCAAAGCTGTATTCTGCTGTATCTCCAACGAAACTTGTAAAAACAAAAGTCACTGTTCGTGCGTTACGGATTGATCAAGTTGTCACCCTGAAGCATGATTTTGTCTTTGTCATTTTTTATCTTTTTTTAACTCGAGGAAACAAGTAGGATAGGGACGATCTCAAAGCTAAGATCAAAACATTTCCTTTATTTTTAGACTGGAACGCGACATCAGCCATAGACAAAATACTGATACGGAATTACTTCATAACTCGCGTTGCGTGGCGTGGGGTTATGATAATGTATTTCTGGGTTTAGTTTCTTTACGCCGGCTCCACACGTTGGCCCCAACGCTCGTTCCACGCTATTCGTCCAACGTGTGGATCTAGAAAATGGCATTGGTCCCAACGTTGGTAGTTGGCCGTCTCGTGTCGGTTTCATCAAAGGAATCTGCGCGCCAACGTTCGCGATCCGTCCACACGTTGGCGCTTTGCTCAGTTCTGATACAACACACAGCGAGTGCGTACGTCGAGTGACAATGGCTTTCTCATCCAGAAAATCGCCACCGTCATGGACAAATGAAAAAGTTATACCTAAATTTATCGAACTATATCAAGCACACCCCATAATATGGGGCGCAACTCGAAAGGATCATAAAAATAAAAATTTCAGAGCATTCATCATTTCGCGCTCAGGCAGTTTCGATTTCTGTATCGGACATCTTCACGTTGGCTCTGACGGGACAGAACTAGTTTATTGGCCAACGTGTGTACGCCTCACCGAGTTTGCGTCCAACGTTGGAACGAGCGTTGGTACCAACGTGTGGAGCCGGCCTTATGGTTGACAGCAGTCTGACTAGTGACGTGCTTGTGTTTGACTGATTCTGTCCCAATGACATATTGATTGAATGAATTTTGGAATGAATGAATGAGTTGAAGTTGAAATTGACAGGAATACCAATACAAAATACAGAGAATTTTAAAGAATTATGGATATTCGTTAAACACTGTCGAATCGCATTAATTAGGTTATTGTACTACCAATAGTTGTGTTCAGTAGTGTTAGGTACAAACATTGAAAGTGCAAAATATATCAAATCCTAAGGATGTTATGTAGAGATTGGTGACCGAACTTGATGGCCAGCAATTTGTTATAGTTTCCATAAAATTAACACGATGGATATTAATAAACTAGTAAGCGAAAATCAATCCATTAAAATAGTCCCCTCAATAGAGGATTCTCTTCGGGCCATGGGACTAAATGTAGGCCTTGATAGCCATTCGAGAAGATGGTTAGACCAACTCAAAGTGACCTGGAAAACCTGGAAAAAGAGCCCTGCAATCGAATCTCACATTGAATCATTTCTTCAGTGTGCAGCTGAACCATTCAGAGTAGTTCTAGTTTTTGTTATCAAATGTGATGATTTCAAGGATTGTAAGCCAAAAACATTGCCTTACTTTATTGTGGAAACTTTATTTAAATGGTCTCAATCAAGTGGCACACTACCTACTGAAGAGTTAAAACTTCCAGCATTCCACATAGCTACACAACAAAGAAATCAGCATTTCCTGGGTCTGCTTGTCAAAACATACAGAATTACTACAATCAAGGAAAAAATATTACCCATTGTGAAAGATATGGTTAAAATGGATAACTGCAAGCAAGCATCTCACATTGTAATAGCAATGGAACTGTTTGACGATATACCTGTTGAGGATCTAGTATTTCCTTTGATCCTACAAGACAAATCAAACTTGATCGATGAGTATTTAAATGAGTGTCCTGGCCAAGCCAAGCCACTGTTAATTTTTTTGGATAAATTGCTTGACAAAACTGTGAGCATTCGCGATTATGTTCAACATTATATAAATGACAATGATATTTCACATGTTAGATATGATAAACTTCATTATAAACCACTAGGAAAACTAGTGGCCCGTTTATGTAATAAGTTCAACATTCCTATAGAAACTTGCAAGAATCTGAGTAAAAATCGCACAACTGGTGGATTGAGGTACTTAATACACCAAAAATATCAAGAACACAATGTGAGCTCCTCTGTATGGGAGGATTTGGTGAAGGACTCACTGAAGCAGAATGCTGGTTCCGGACGAGAATTCATTGAAATGTTAGTGGAATATGACCGAACTGAAGCTCTTAAGTGGGCTTCATACTTGAACATGGCTGAGAATGAGTTGCCACTGGCACTTAAAGAAATTTCTTTGGATGATGTCCCTGAAGAAGAAAATTGGGACACCAATGACAGTTCACCACAAACTCCACAGGAGTATTACAAATTAAGTTTACTAGAAGATGAGATAACACTTATTGACAATGGAGAAAAATTTTACAATCTTATGATATCAGAAGTTGTCAAAAGCAGTGTTGTAGGCATTGACTGTGAATGGAAGCCATCATTTGGAGCAACTTATTCTCAAGTTGCATTAATACAAATTGCAACTAGTAGTAAAGTATATCTTCTAGATGCTCTAGTATTGAACAAACCAGAATATTCAAGCTTTTGGTACACTTTCCATAAATCTTTCCTTGATAATGCAGAGATCATTAAAGTAGGATTTGGTCTAGAGCAAGACTTGAAAGAAATGAAATCATGTCTAGTAGGTCTGGGGAATATTAAAGTGCAAGGTGAAGGATTACTGGACCTTGGGACTTTGTGGAAGAGTCTTCTCAATAATGGGCTCACCTTGCCAGGGAACAGCGATAATGTGGGAAACAGCCTCAGCTGTCTAGTACAGTCATGTTTTGGATTACCTCTTGAAAAATCTGAACAATGTTCTAATTGGGAATTGAGGCCTTTAAGAAAGACTCAAATTCTATATGCTGCATTGGATGCTCATGTGCTGATACAAATATATGAATATCTTCAGAAACTGTGTTCAGAACAACAAATTAATTTTGAGGAAATATGCAATGATGTTATGTTGGAAAGTAAGAAAAAATGTACAAAGAAACCTAAAGTTGTTGATAGGTTGCAGGCAAGTGTCCCTGTGGTGCAATCCAGATCAGTTCATGAGGTGAAATTTATAGTTGAGCCTTTGTTATCTAATTTGATGCCTTATTTAAGATACTGTGGAATAGATACTATTGTCATGCCAACAACAATGTTATGGCATGATGCTATCAATGTAGCAATATCAGAAAATCGCCTAGTTTTGGTATGTAAAGTTAAACATTCACCAACAACAATATTTCCACAAAATTCTATATTAGAAGTTGGTAAAGACACTATTATTCAACAGTTACGAAAAATATTTAATAGTTTTAACATAAAAGTGGAACAAGACAATTTGTTCAGCTTTTGTATTAATTGTAATAGTAAAGATTTAAGGAAACTGAATTCAGATGAAGTTGTGAAAATGTGTAATGAATACCAAAGATTGTTGAAACCGCCCAACATACAACCTGATGGGTGTGATGATGAAGAAACTTCATATTATGACAATTTTCTGAGTGATTCTGATTGTGATGACGATTTGTATCAACCTGATGTTCAGCTAAAATCATCCCTTACCACAAGTAAGGGTGCCACTGTAGACATCTACGATGCTGGTAAACTATTAGCACTAAGTAAATGTGCAATTCTATGTGAAACATGTGGCAAATTGTTTTGGGATGAAGACATATTGTTGAAACCTGTAACTGAAGTGGTTTACAATTTTAAAAAACTTAAAATTTGGTAAGTTTTCTCAAGGGGTACAAAAGTTAAACACTCGTTCATTTTATAATAATTTATTTATATGTAAATAAATTCAACATGATAAAATAATGTACCTAACTTAAATAAATATAAATGTTATTGAAATTAAAGCCTGTTGCTATTTGGAAATGTCACAGTAGTAGAATATCTTACTAATAAATTTTATTTTGTTACTGGTACCTGTATTCCTACCTGCCTATTGTAACTTCATTTAAAACAGTAACTATTAGGCACTTGTACAAATGCTTTACCTCAGTATCTTAATAGGGTGCCTAATAATAACAATTTCATTGGTAATGTAGATAGCTATGATTGAGGACAATCCCATTACCTGATTGTAAACTCCCCATGTTATAACTCCCTAAATAGTAACAGACAACAGTTTATATGGTTGGTACAGATATTTATTGAAATAATGTGCAAAGAGTTATGTTAAAGTAGTTCTGATAAGGCAGATTTTTTATCAATTAGCAGAAACATTAAAGTAGGTACCTTGTATCATATTATGATAAGTTTATTTGTGAAACTAAAAAGAATACAAAACATTTACTGTAAAACATAATAAATAGATATATATTTTTCTAAACACATGCCTAGATAGATAATGAAGAGATCTGTTAAATAAACAAATAATAAAGTTAATAGATAAATAAAAAAATACAAATGAATGAAAGGCCTCTTGATGAAAAAAAGTAGGAAAGACTTTAATGTATTGTTGATGCTTATTGTAATCAATCTAGATTTCAGTGGATTGCAGCTAAAAGGAGAACTGTGTTACTGGCAATAAACCTTCTTGCAATTAATACTATTTTCAATATTCTCAATGATTATTAGTTACATCATGGCTGGCTGCAGCTCTGTCCATAAGGTACTAAAAACCAATACTATGACTTTTTTCAGGATATCAGTCTATGTAAACAACACAGTCATGAAATATGATGTACTTATAAAAAGTAATAACTTAGCAAAAAAGTGATAATTCTTAATTATATGTTTAGTACTTACAGCTCCAAATCTTAGAAATAGTATAATGAGTCAAGACTTAAAATTCAATTTGTTATTATTATACAAATGAAGTTGCAGGTATAAGGTGCTTTGAAATTATTAATTACCTACATTGTTATAACTTATAACATATTATTTTTGTTGTACCTATGTTAAACTTTTTTTTTCTCAGTATGTGTAAAAGCTTTTATATTATAAATTAGTATTATGTACTAATATTAAGACTCAAAATAAGAAATTTGACCTATTCCTCAAATTAGTAGGATTCAGACATTGTTAATATTGTAGACTAAAAAGTAGGCACTTCAGTTATTTCATACAAGTTACAATAAAAACTGTATTGCTATTTGGACCATTATTGTTGACAAAACCTTCACCATACAGAACAGTTTACGTGTGTAGACTGTAGATGCATTAATAGAGAAAACCGAAAATATATCATTTGTATTGCACCAGCTTGATCACTTATAATAATATTAGCATTCTGTTTTTAATCATAAAGGACAAAATGATTAGCGGAGATGTAAGAACGTAAAATCTCCTGAGAAAGTATTGCACTAAAATGCAATCAAAACCAATCTTTGACATCTCGTTAGTACTAGGTACTAGTTATTGATCACCCCTACCGTACTACTTCGCCTACAAGAAGGCGCCTAACTGGTTCTTAATGGCATCTCCGCTATCATTCCCTCCTCCATGGTTTTAATGTATTCAGTAACTGTCACAGTGAAGATTGTAGTTTAAGCCTTTGTTTATAAATATAATTTTAAAAATATGTTTACGACCAGAAGGTGTCAATATATTCTTCAGAAAATTACCATACAATTGTATTCCTTTTTAAATAACTCTACTTCTTCCTCAGCTAACTCTTTGTTTCCGTTTAAATTCAAAACCTCCAAATTTAATTTCGGGAATTTTCTTAAGGTAGTTAGGTTGTTGTTCTCTAAGGATAATTTCTGTAACAAAGAAAACATTTGGTTATTAAAAGATGCACTGAACTTTTGGTGGGATATAATATCTATGTTGATTTGGTGGAAGACCAACCCGCATTGAGCAAGCGTGGTGATTAATGCTCAATCCTTCTCCACGTGAGAGGAGGCCTGTGCCCAGCAGTGGGACGATACTAAGGCTGTAACAGTTGATTTGGTGCCCGACTTTCTTTAACAACATTTATGTATATAAGAACATAATCTTACCTTACAGTGTTGAAGCATAAGTAACGAAGGCAAGACATTTGATGTCAAATTCTGATTGGATAAATCAACATTTTCACAGTAACTATAGTATTGCAAGTGAGGTAAGCTGGTTATTTTATCATTAAACATTATTTTTAAATCCTGAGTATTGTTTTTATAATCCAGAACCAGTTGATCTTCTATACTCCATTTGGTTATCAAATCATCATAGTACCCAGCCCTTAAATAATCTATGGTTTTCAATGTATGTAAATTTTCTATCACTTCATTGTGGTACAGTTTTGCATCAATGCAGTGTAGAAATACAGTTGTTGTCAAAAGTGTCCCTGGAAAACAAATTGTATTATGATCATGAAATAATAGTATTTTACCAAGTTATTGTGTCGATTTTCAGATTCCACATCTATTGACTCAATTTATTTTCTTAATAAATGAATATAAAAAAAACAATAATAAGAGACGATTAGAGAAGATACAGCCATCCTTAATATTTGGGTCTCCCAACACTAAAATATTTTATGAAAATAAAGTTGTAATATGTTACATCCGAAAATTAGTGCGGTCAAACAAGCAGACAAGAAGACTTAATGTTCCTTTCGCTTTCCTGCTATGTATGTCACGTGGTGGCGAGGTCAGCCTTCCTAATCCTTCTTCTCCAAAAAATCTTCTATGAAAAAATCAAAAAGACTTCCATGTTGTAGGTAATATAAAAAGCCATAATTACATTTATTGTCAGGCTCCATAGCCAACAACTGACGGCAAGCATCAAGCTGATTGATAAGTTCTTCAATGACAGGCTTGGAATATTTTCTTTCGAAATTAACTTCTCCTCTACCAATATAGGTATTTGAATTTTGCTTTATGCCAGGAATCGTTTCTATCCCCCCATCTTCCGTGTCATACTCCAACTGGAAAAAAATATATAAAAAACCATAGAGACTGATGTACTTACATACTTTTAAAATAATAATTACCAGAACGAATGCAAAACATACATAATAATATAATATACTAGCCGTTTTCCCGCGGTTTCACCCGCGTCCGTGGGAGCTACTGCCCGCACGGGGATAAAATATAGCCTATGTTACTCGCAGATAATATAGCTTTCTAATGATGAAAGAAGATTTCAAATCGGTCCAGTAGTTTTTGAGTTTATCCATTACAGCCAAACAAAGTTTTCCTTTTTATAATATTAGTATAGATAATGTCGGGACACCTTTTCACACACGGTCGGTTAGCCCCATGCTAACTTATTAATTAACTTGTGTTATGGGTGCTAACACAACTCATAAATGAATGAACCAAACTTACCTTGACATCTGAACTTTCATTGATTTCCGTACTATGTTTCAAAATCCATAGAACATCATACTGGTGTCCTGTACAAGACTGCCACTCTCCACTTACTAGTTCATTGTTACAGAATAAGCGTGTCTTTGAAGCTATATAATGCTGGCTGACAGGCTTACTAAATGCTATTGTCGTTTTCAATGGCGACAAGGCATAGACTACAATGTTTATATTTGTTCTAACAGCTCCTGTAAAATTAATTATAGTTAGAATCGATATTGTTTAAATATAAAGCGACTGGTAATAAGTGACAGATACATGTCTTTACCCACGGTCACAAACAACTTTCCCAAAGAAATATTTTTTGTATTCTCTTCAGTTTTATCACAATATAATAATAAGGAAAATTGTTTGTAATCATGACTAGAATCAGGAGTTCAAATATCACTCACTAATTACCAGTCACCCTATATGTATAATGCAACATAATGTCAACTAACTCTTAAAGAGTGTTGTTTTGAGACATAGAGGCCATTGTAGTTATTGAAAAATACACAAATGTTTACCTAAAAGCCATCTTTGATAAAACCATGCACTGGTGTCATCAGGGTCAGTGAATGCTGCACTCTGTACCATTTTCAACTCATGCTTATGATGGCTGTCCTCTATTGGTCGCCCACCTGAAAAAAAAGAAATCCATAAGTTAGTGGGTACTAAAAAGGATTATATCACCTCAACATCAAGACTTTAAAACAATATTAAACAAATAATAAAATATTACTATAATAAATATGCAAGTTAAATGTACGTACTAACCTTCCAAATCGGGATAAAGTTGCACAAGCATTTTACTCCTGTAGTGCCATGCAGAATAATTGGAGAAGTTGTCCATTAGTTTATCAGTTGTGAAGTCAAATTCATCCTTCAATGGTGTTGTGCACTGGCTTACAACAAATCTTCTATAATCCCAAGTATGAACTGAAAGGATAATAAGCTTTTATTTTAAAAAGTGACATGTTACATCCATGATCATTTTTTTGTTTGGTAATAGGCTCAGAAAGTCCTGAACCGATTTGAAAAATTCTCCTGGAAAGCTCAACACTTCCTGAGTAACATAGACTATATTTTATCTTTGTATGGCCAGTTGTTCCTACAAGACGACGGAGAAAAAAAATAGGAAAATGGCTAGTTTGGTATATTTAGTGGCTCGGAAAAGAGTAAGTGTCTGCACAGAACTGAAAGTAATTTAGGTATCAGCAGCTTGCAGAGAAAATTTACTGTCCTTGGAAATTAGTTGCATGTCACCATTGAGTTTGGCTCTACAAAAACATTATTTGGGGCATTATAAAGGCTAAATTCACTTACAATTTCTTTCATCTAACTTCAAATATGTATTACAGAGAGACAGCTCTTTTGCCCAATCAGGGTCTTTCCTAGTGGTCAGCACCCATTCCCTCTGGTGCCAGGCACAATAGGATTTTGGGTTTATTTTTAAACAATACTCAGTCAAATGCAATTCTGCATCATACAATTGAGATAATTCTTCTTCACTCTCATTATTTTTCCTGGAAATATTGTTAAGTTTATCAGTTAATATCCATAGATGTTATAAATCTATACTAATATTATAAAGCTGAAGAGTTTGTTTGTTTGTTTGAACGCACTAATCTCAGGAACTACTGGTCCGATTTGAAAATTTCTTTCAGTGTTAGATAGCCCATTTATCGAGGAAGGCTATAGGCTACTTTTTATCCCGGTACGGGAAGTAGTTCCCACGGTATGCAGGTGAAACCGCTGGCAGAAGCTAGTTAATGAGGGTTTTCTAAAATGGCGTCCACGAGGTGGCAGCACCGAGTCGTCAGGTCCAGGTAACTGTCAAAGTGCTTATCTTTACTATGAATAGTGAACGATTTTAGTGTTTTTTTTATTTTATAATTAAAGCACTGCATTATTGTTTTACTATTGCGGTTGAGTAAATAAAAAAAACTAAATCATATTGTGTTAACAAATTTTTCAACAAGCTTTTCCTTAGTACCAGTGACTTTTGCACCCTCTCTCTTAGCTCAATTTTTAGTTCGGAAACCTTATTCTGACCGTAGTCCATAATAAAATCAATAACACTTCCAATATAACAGAATTTCAATAAACAATAAGTTCGGCACCTACAATTCCATACTATTTGACAGCTGTTTGGACCTGACGCATACGAAGCGCCGCCTGGCGGCAGAAAAAGTATCGAAAACCCTCATTGATATGTGTAACAGGATGATGTTTAAACTTTTTTAAGAGCATTTCATAATATTACAAATATTTCATGTAGGTACAATTGGCACATACTATATCTGATAAGTTTTAACACAAAATGCTGGGATGATAATTCACTTTTTGTAATGATAACTTAACATAGATAAGGACAATGTGTGGCAACTTATCATAAAGGCACAACGCAAAAGACATTACTTGAATATAGACAGTATTTCTCTTCTGATATTCCATAGTGTACTAATGTCCGGGTTGGATGACAACACTTTTCCAGTTAACTCCAATAAATCCTTATCTAATTCACCTTCTTTTCTCTGAAAGTCAAATAACATGAAGGTCAATAAATGCCCAGTTCACTAACAAACTAGTTTTTTTGTGGACAGTCGCTACAAAATTCCAGATTAGAAGAAGAAATATATTTTCAAAATTGAAACTAACCATAAGAAAAATCTTTTGCATAGCATGTTTGTAAACTTTAAGTTTCTCTTGGCGTTCTTTCTCCTTCCTCACACGTTCTTCTTCAGTTGTACGAACTTTGACTCGACCGTGCTGAAAATTAAATATTTTCAATTCCCTTTTTGTTCACACAAAAATATTTTATTTTAACTTTTACAAAAGTAAGCACATCACACTCAAAATATAACAGAATAATTGGCTGTAAGTGTACCATTTTAATTTGTCTTAGATCTGTTTAATGTAACTTGTTATTTGATTTTGAATTTTTAGGAAAAAAGTATCTTTCTCCAAATTACTCCAAAAATCAAAATTGAGTTAGACAGACAGATTCACAGATCAATCAGGCTAGCTAACGTCACTATTGTCACGTATTGTATCTGTCAACTCTGTCACCTGTCACTGCGACTAGAGCTGCGACTACTTACAGTGTTGCAATTGCAATTGCAAACGCAAAGTTTTTTCTTCTTTCTAAGAAATACGGAGAATCTTACGCCAACACAGAGGCTTTCAATGTCCATGTTTCAGAAACGTAAAGTAATATCTAGAAGATAAGGGTCCGCATGAGTTGGATTTAAATTTTGTGGTTAATGCCTCTGTTACGCTTTACTGCGGTTTTTTGCCTATGAGGACGCAGCCCTTGCCCATTGCTCCGATCAACTTACCTAAGTACCTCGCCCAGGAACTTCGCGAGGAGTCTAACGTCTAGCTAAAAGTTTACCGATACTTTTTATTCAATCTATGATATGAATAGATAAAAGTTATAATGGACTTTTTAAACCAAACAATTAAATGTTTTTTTTTTCGTTACATATAATTTGTAGAATTACGTACAATCAGGTTATATTTTATTTCTAATATATTTCTTATTTCGACCAATATTCATTCATCTATTCCTATTCATTCCACCTTGAAATCGTGTAATATTGACATATTTGACATTCGTATTTGACAATATTGACAGACAACCTATTTTGGTGTAAATGAAAGAGAAACTTACAAGTCCAATACTTCTTTCTTTACTCGAAACATCGAAAAATAACCTGAGCATTATCAGATCTGGACGATTATCTCAGAAAAGTGATAAACTCATTTAAGTGATTAAGTTGTTTCAATATTTACGTGGTGGTATTGTTGTAAAGCAGCTGTAGAATGAATAATGCACCGCAGTTCTCGTTGCGCTGGAATAATTACGTATCTCACGTAACAGAAGCGTTCAATGTTCTCCGTTTTGAAAACGATCTAGTGGATGTAACACTGTGTTGCGATGGAGGCAAAATTAAAGCACACAAAATGTTGTTATCTGCATGTAGCAGTTACTTCAAGCAAATATTCAAAGAGAATCCATGTCAACATCCAGTGATAATATTCAGAAACTTCAAGTTTGAAGACCTCAATGCGATCATCAACTTTATGTACCATGGTGAGGTGAACATATTCCAAGAACAGTTGGAATCATTCCTCATAACTGCTGAGCTACTAGAAGTTAAGGGTTTGACTGATAACATGGAGGATGAATCATCTAAAAGCCAGTTGAGGATAACAGACAACACCTCTTTAGATTTAAGTTCTAAATCAAGTAGAATGACTGAGGATATTGTGCCTATATTGTCTGATGAACCTATTAACTTAGCTACTATGCAGAGTTCCAGAGAAGAGTACATTCCACAACCTGTCACATTGACAAGCAACCCGAGCAAAAGTATTCCAGAACAAGAAAATGGTACTGCTGAAATGCAGCCGGAAACTTCAAAGTCTGACGATAATGTGAAATTGAAATCAGCACCATCTACTAGTGAAGAAATGCAAGTTGATACACAATCAGCGTCAGTTGAAGATTTATCAGAAAAAAATAGTTCTGGTATGTAAAGAAGCAGTTCACTTTCCATGTACTATCATGTTAAAACTGAATTTTGTAAATACATGTCACCAAATTTATTTATAGGAAATTAATCTATGTATATTATCTCAGCCATAGAAAATATTAAAGGTGTGGCTTAGTAATAAATCAGTATTTTATCTTGTAAAGTGCCATGTGTTTATCCTAATCAGAATTCTAAGATAGGATTTTCCTGCTCTAATACTCTGTAAGGACTAAGTTCAGTAAAAGCTTAAAAATAATGCACAATTTTAATTTTATTTTAATTCTCGTTACAGAATCAGAACTGGCGAAATTCCGCTGCCAATTGTGTCCAAAAGGTTTCAAGCATCCCACTTCGCTGACATTACACAAGGATTCACACGCAGGAAAGACACAATGCCCAGTGTGTCATCGGTCTTTCTCAAGGTCTTATGACATGAGAAGTCATCTGCAGAGGATACACCAAGGAAAACAACTGACTATTAAGGAGATTAGATATAAGAATACCAATGACAATGTGGCCCCCAAGCAGTTTACCCATCATATTTAGTTATAGCTTTATGGTAACCAAGTTACCTATTATAGCACTCAGTGCAAACACCTAGAACTGTCTTTATATATTATAGAGTTTATGTATAACAGCTATTACTTATATTGATATGAAAATAAATATTATTATTTACAATTTTTATTAAAAGTCACAAATGATATTGCTCAGTGCTAGCTTTGGCTATTTTTATACTAGTCTGTAAAATACAGTTTTAATATAATAATTGTTTCCTTTATTTTTTGTTTTATTTGGATATGTCCAATAATTTATCGACTCGATTTTCATAGGCACGACACATTCAGTGCGAAAAATCTCGCGCCCGTAGAAATCTAACATCTATGGTCGCGCCCGTTCACCGTTCATCAACCCTCGATCCAGTCGAGGTAGGTAGATGTCTGTCAATAGTTTAGGCTCGTGGTTGTAAGGTCGTATGAACCGGGCCTGATATCAGAATCGCTGTCACTTTTAGCAAAAGATTATTTTCAAGACCACGAAGGTAACAACTAATGGCAGCTTGTAGCAATTAGGTAGCAACTGTCTATAATAAGGGGAGTGATAGCCATTCTGAAGCAAACCTGAAGACTGAGTGGATTATCCGCTAGTTTGAGAGCAAATATTTGAAACGTAATCAATAATGTTGATAACTAATCTGCTAAATACACTACAAAATTTTCCTATAAGTCACTGGCTTTACAAATAAGTAGGTAATATTTAATGAAAGATTATTTGATTAAAGACATGTCATGTGCGTGTCGAACTTCAAAATTAAGTAGAGGTACCAATCTTCAGCAATAATATTAGTGCGTATCGAACTGGCGCATGAAGGGTTCCGTACTACCTATTATTTATAAAACTAGAACTGTTTTCAGTATTATAAAAAAAAGTAGGTAATAAATGATGTGTGAAAGTTTCAACAATCATATTTAATAGGGAAGTCTAAGTATTTGGGCCCCGTTTTACCATTTGAATCAATTGACAATAGCCCACATTGCTTACCTAGATAGGTATAGTATTAATGTAATAATCAATTTATACATGTTACATTTCTGCCTTAAAATTATCACGCGATTAAAAATTAAAATGTTGTTGAACCACCTATTTGTTCAAGATGATTAAAATGTAGGCACTTCCATATATAGTTCCTTTATGTAGATACTCCCCTATAACTCTCTATGTACCTATAGGTACCCAACAGGGGCCCGTTTCTCCTAAGTTAATAAGGTCAAAATCGAATAGAAATCGAGTCATTCATTTTGCAATCGTAAATCATTTGCAGACAAAATGATTCATTATTGAATGTCAGAAAAGGATATACCTACTTAGGTAAACGTTTATTTCGAAGGAAAAATAGCGGAATGCCACATACGCTTCAATCGTAATTGAGTCGGGATTGGATCTCAGTCGAATGTGAATCGTATGTCGCTTAAGTAAAATTAGGAGAATCAGGCCCCTGTATGATTACACTAGCTTCTGCCAGCGGTTTCACCCGCATCCCGTGGGAACCTCGGCACGGACCCGGATAAAGTAGCCTATAGCCTTCCTCGATAAATGGGCTATCTAACACTGAAAGAATTTTTCAAATCGGACCAGTAGTTCCTGAGATTAGCGCGTTCAAACAAACAAACACACTCTTTAGCTTTATAATATTAGTATAGATTGGAACTCCTTCAATAGTAAGAGGCGAGAGTGAGCCGCCCGCTCCGCTCCGAGATAGGGCGTCTAGAATGTTTTCCCAATATTTTTAACAATGATGCTGTTTCCTTTGAAATGGAGTGAAGAAGAGTAGGTGTATATTTCAAGCCATGTGAATCGCGGTAAAACTCGTCTCCACTCCGCCTCAATGGAACCGCAGCCTCAGTTTTTCGAATCTGTCGGTCACGTGATCTGTCGCGATTTAAGCATTTTCCCCATCACAAAAAGTGCTAAGCGCCACTAAAGTAGCTTTCACTTCAAACAATTTTAAATGGATAGGTACCTAACTGTTTATTTATTTGGCAATAAATCAACACTAGATTACCTAGGTATAATCATCGGCAAGGATATTGAGCCCTGACCTTCACCTGCGCAGAAGTGATTTATTGGTTTATTGCCTTAAGTGTACAGTGCGCAAAGCGATCTCCACTCTTCCGCCGAGAGCTCATTATCCGTGCCGATAACTATACCTACTTTACGGACAAATTCTTATGATCTAAGTTATTTAGGTAGGTATGTGCCTAATTATTTGTTTCTTCGTTTCTACGGATACAGTTTAGAAGGTATTTTGCCTGACTTATACCTAAAGTACCTACTTAAGTATCTACTCATTAAAATTCAATTTTCTAATTAGAGAAAAGGGCAGATCAAAGTTAAAAAGGACGTCCAAATTACGAATCCGAAGCGATTCCCTATAACAAAATTTGTAATGTAAAAAAATATGGGTAGGTACCAAATCTTAAACACAACAGTTCTGAATTATTTTGAACACAAATATAAATAATCATAATAATTGAAGTGGAATTAACTGCGTTAGTGCATGCAGCAATGCCCGTAGCAGCGAGGCACGCGGAGCTGCGGAGGGGTAAAAGCTAAGAACCAAAAAGCTTCAGTAGCCGCCGGGCGGGACAATCAGGGGTTGTAGAAGTGAGGGTGGCGGGGGTCGGGCGGAGGGCGCTCGATACGCGCGCGCGCCGCGCTCCGCCATCAGCCAGTCGCATTTCGACATCGTTGCGCTCGGTCTGTGTTACGTTCAGCGGCGCGCATCTGTCAAACGCTACGATATCGATACAAGTCTTGCGTTTTTCATAAAGTACGTATTTTTTATAATAAAATAAAACGAATATATTAATTAGCATAAGTATTACTGTGAATCGAGAGTGATATAATTCATATTTATGGTATTTATTAAATTGTTTACATTTAAACCACATGTTTACGAATAACGTTAGGTTTGTTTCTGATAAGAAGTATAAATGCATTGATTGTAATTAATTAAACTGTGCAGTGCCTTCTGAAATCTACAAAATGCGGTCGATCCAAATACCTACGTTACTATACCTGCGTATTTATCATTAGAATTCGAATAGTGCATTGATGTGATGTTTTCAGTGGTTCTTTTCATGTATCGTTTGGAGATTTGTGAAGTTTCGTGGAAATAACGGGTGCTTTTATTCAGTAAAATGAGTGTGTGAATTTTTGATGGTGTATCGTGAACGGGAGCGCGTGTAGAGTTGAGATTCGCTCGGTGAGCGTCGCGCGACGGCGCAGTGAGGGTATTGATCGGCGGCGGCGGCGGGTCGCGAGACGCCGGCGTTCACCCGCCGCCTAAATAAAGCTCCGCATGTGTGCGCCCCGCCTCGCCGCTCGCTGCTCGCCGCCCTACGTCGATGCCGCCCGCCGCCGCCGCCGGCCGTTCGCGACGTCTTAGTACCGTCGCGTATGGCATGCGCTAGCCCGCTATACTAACAATACATTGTCATATCATTCAGTCATTCGTTTCAGTAGCGCTTCGCAAAAATCTGCCCAATATTCCAGTTAGTGACGAACGAGGCATAGAAAAACAATTACTTAAAGATAAGATTCATGAATACATTTCAGGACGTGAGGTATTGTTAAATAAATATATACCTACCTACCTACCTCTAGATGAACCCTAAACCACCTTGATATCGATCAAACAAACCGAATGATACCAAGAATTGAATAATACCTACCTACAACGTTGATTAAATTATTTCAAGTCTAGTTATTTCATGATGTGTGGGTTAAAAAGACAGAATAAGAAACAGCTTTTAGGTAAAACTTATAAGTCTTATAACTGTTGAAAGTCTTGGAGATCACGTGGTTATGCATGAAGTAGGTATTTAAGTACGCGTTTGTCTGAAGTAATGTACCTACTTAGGTAACTATTAAGCAATCTGTAATAAATAAGGTATATTTTAAACGAGCTATGCAACCTAAAATTACCAACCAAAGGTATTTCAGTTAAGTGAATTAATAATACTAAAATTCGGCCACTAAACGCAAAGTGATCGAAGTAAAACACTATTATTGCATCACTCGATATTATCGTATAATGGGATCAATTCTCAAATTTGTAGTACAAACTAGCAATTTAAAGTGCAAGTGCAGAGTAGTATCCTAATGCATTTTTATCAAAGGTAAATGTTACCTACCATAACTACTTATGTTTAAATGATGATGTGTTGTTGGTTCGTACAAAACGTAGACGTCTCTTATAAAAAACCTACCCTACAACTACCGATTTCTATTAGATACTTTACAGAAGTTATTGTATAGTTAAGGGTTTACATAAGATTAATTGACAATTTAAGATTGTATGTGTATTATGTGATCCTCTATAAGATATATCTACATAGTAAATTAAATGTTTGTTGTAGGTGTGACATGTCGGGATAGTTGATCGATATCCCCGAGAGAGCTATGGCGCGCACCGTGCTGGCGGGAGGCGCGCTGCTCTGCGTGCTCAGCCTCGTGCTGCAAGCGCGCGCGCTCACCTTGCTGCCGCACGACGTGCGCCCCGGCCACGCCGTCAGACACTTCATAGGCAATCATTCAAGATACACACTTTTAGATCCAGAGTTTGCACCTTATTTCACTCTCCTCGATGACGGCCTACTCATGACCACCGCAGATTTAACGCCCCTACTCGATCAACCCGTAAATCTGGCCATTCTTGAGCAAACTCCTTACAGTAGTTCCGCTCATGCCATTCATCTTCTAGTAATGGATCGCCGGCGAATGTTACATTTCACCGCGACTAACGGGTTGATAGGAGAAATTTCAGAAAACGCGCCACCGGGTACTGTTGTTGATCTACAACCTATAAGAGCTATGGCCCTAATGGATGTAGGTCCAATAGCTTATAAAATCATTAAAGGAAACGAAGATTCAATATTTTCTTTAAGGCAGAAAGGGAAAACCGAAACGAATCCGGAGGTAAAGTCTGTTGTAACAGATGGCGATGTGGAAATGGTCGCTACTAAACCTTTAGATGCTGAAGAAAAGAATTTATATGAAATTGTCATTCAAGCTACAGACATTCATGGAGCGAATAAAGCCAATCTCGCTGTTCGAATAGACGTGGCTAACGAAAACGATCATGAGCCGCGTTTTGACCAGGACATCTATTATTTTGCTGTAAATGGAACTGCTGACGAGAATGGGCCAAATGGCACGGCACGCTGGCAGAGATTCTCAAACATTGGACAAGTCCAGGCTTACGATGCTGATGGAGATCGAGTGTACTATTCGTTACAAACACCTAGTAACTTGGCTGTCATAGTACCTCAGACAGGAGAGTTAATATTGGCAGGCGAGCCTGACGGCCATGAAGCTGAGTTAAAAGTTATTGCACATGATACTGGCTTTCCACAACGAAAGAGTCGACCTGCTCGAGTCTTTTTGGAGTTCATTGTTCGCGATCAAAGAGATTTACCAGTTCTTCATCGTGAGAAACGTCGCGTCACAAGGGCTGTTAGGCCAACGAAAAGGATTGAATTTACGGAAGCCGATGGTGAAGTAGAAGGTCGTGCTGTTTTCACGTTAGAAAAAGAGACTGATCGCGAGACATTTAAAATTCGGGACGAAAATCCGTGGGTTACCGTTGAACCAAGTGGTGTAGTGAAAGTTAAAAAGAAGTGGG
This sequence comes from Helicoverpa assulta, assembly GCA_963856015.1. Classification (NCBI taxonomy): domain Eukaryota; kingdom Metazoa; phylum Arthropoda; class Insecta; order Lepidoptera; family Noctuidae; genus Helicoverpa; species Helicoverpa assulta. The sequence continues at coordinate 8,490,089 of CAWLCW010000008.1, forward strand.
ACTATGAGGAATTGGGACCAGAGAAGACCATTGACTTCTGGGTGACCATCACCAACGCTGGAAATGGAGGTAAGTCCTTAGCTAAAAACAAAAACTGCTTTTACATAAATAAGTCGCTACGTCTCAAAAAACGCTACATAGGTATTCTCTTTGTACTTAAATCTGTTGAAAATACGTGCGTAATTTTCTAGGATCGTTCAAGGCCTCAACTGGCCACAAAAATCTTTAGTCTGAATAAATTCAATTTCGTCTAAGTTGATTTTAATAAATATGCGTCCTGCACTCTAACAAAATACAGTAAAACAAATCTAATAAGAAAGATGGCTTCTTGAATCGTACAAAAAGCTTGTGGTCCTAAAGTATTGGGCAATTCTCAAAGCAATCTAATAGCCTCCAAAAAGAAAAGGTGTAACGCAATTTAATATTTTTTTGTCCGAGTCGTTCCATTTTTTATCCATCCATCCATCTCCTCAATGTCTCTATCAAGGGCAAATTGAGATAATGATAGGGAAAGAATGGGTTGGGGTTGATGCGAGTCTCCAGGATGTGTTGCTTTATACGGTCTAAAATTGTGTTAATCTCGCTTTCATTTACTAATGATAATGTTTAATTACTTGTTATTTAACTGAATCCTTTGAAAAAGCTTGATTCATTTCAAGTTACCTATCTATTTGCGAATATTATTGTAAAGTTACATACTGTGCGTCTTGGCAATACAATTATTCAAGAATATTACTAGAGAAAGTGAGCCGTAAGTCAGGATGACACACTGCATTTTTGCTTTAGATGACAGAGCATTACGAGACAAGTTGGAGCCGATAGTTTTTATGAAAAAGTGTTAATGTAGTAAATATGGTGTATACGTGCGGCATGCACCTGTCGGATCGAATGGCGCACTGGCGCATGACGTCGTGGTCAGGTCCCGTGGTCCAGCCCGGTCACGAATACGCACAGAAACCTCCGACGCTCCCATCACGACTGGCTAATCGTTTACTCTTTAACTGAATGGAATTAGAACGTGTCTAGCCTTAGGTACTAAAAACCCTAATTTGTTCCTATTTCGCATTTGGTAATCACTTTTGCTATTATTTTTTTTCGATTATTGTCATGTCCGTTTTTATTACCATAAAACTATGAGTACATTATTATTTTTCTTAATTTAGAATAGAATAGAAGTTTATTGTTTCCAGTATTACAGCAAACAGAAAAAAAAACTTAACATGGAAGCTATAATACCGAAATCAAAATTTAAAATTGTATCGGTTTTCATTCAACAATTATTTTTGCGTTCACGTGAAGGAATACAGTGAGGATTTTGTATTGTTCATTTTATAGCGTTACACATGTTGCCTGGGAGGTTAAAAGTAAATAAAGTGTGACGTCGAACAAACATCGAATTCGGTTTCAATTGTACGAGTCTATACTTTTCAATATCAGCTGTCACAAACTAGTAATATCGCATTCGCTTTCTTATCGATGAACACTATAATAGGTCCTCAGTCATTCCAGAGCATCTAATCTCGAATCTAAAAATAAGTGACGCTTCATCCTTCGTAAATTAGCGATGGCACGAGTGGCTGGAGCGCGTGGAATGCCCATTAGGTAAAATGGCTGTCAGGTGGAATGGTAGCAGGTTGCATTGTGACCAAGGCAGCCACCGTGCTCAATGCGTGGATAATCGGGGACCTGTCGCACGGCCCGGCCGCTCCGCTTCAGGCCTTCCGATTGCACGCATCGTAATTCGTGACAATTACCGTAGATGTGGAATCTTCACTACAAACCCATTTTGTTTTTAAATTAGAGCACATTTGTCTATTGTAGTGGCTTAGAAAGTAAGAGGGTCACTTCATTTAACCACAGTTCTAATCCGCCTTCACATCCAAACGTTACGGCGAGATTAGTTAGTAGTAAATATGTATTTTTGGTGGATATAGCTCATATTTAAATTAATTACTAATGATTAATTTAAATATGAGCTATATCCACCAAATGTTAATAGATTTAATATCTTTTTGAATTAAAAATGCTGTCCAAATGAATGGTGGTATCAATTTTATTATCTACTTGTATATCAGGAATAACAAATAATAGTACAACCAGAATACTTATATTTAATTTTATTTTTAATTACATAATACATATTAATGGATAATTTTAAAATTATTGCAAATCATTGTCTGATTTTGTAAAACATGGTCCATTTGGGTGTTATCGTATACATTATCAAAATAAACCGGTATAGGTTTTGTTTAATTACAACGGCGGTGCAGCTCCATGGTGGGTGGGCCACCCGAGCCTCGGGCGCCGAGTCACCCCGAGACCCAGGAATCTAATCATTATCATTATTGTGAGGATAGTTGTTTCAATTATATAATAGTGAGCATGCAGGATTTCTTACCTATGAGAATACACCCTTCAAGTTGAAAGACCAATTACAGAACATTATCCCTTTATCATAGCTTTTTTGTTCGGTGTGTGCATAGTTTTAGTTGATGAATCAATTATATTTGAAGCACCACATTAAACTAACTCTAAGCAAGGCGTCGATGAAACAATTTCGCTCAACGCTCACACCACAAGTCGGTTCGTGACGAAGTACTCGAGGGAGCCTCGTCAAAGCACCTTTGTCTACAGAAAAGCGTGCTCTATTGGCAAATTAATTCTCTTCTCTCCTCCAACAGCAATGCTTTCCTTTGAACACCAATATACCTACAAATACTTCTAAAGTGTTGTTAGGACCCTCTTTCGTTTTACCTGCCTCAGGAACTATGCATTGATGTTGCGAAAAATCATGCTAAAAATACTATGCTTGTTTTTAAAAAATATTTGTGTTCCATAAAATATGCCCCAATACGTTAAATATTGCAAGTTGTTTTATATGGGTGTTGTAAATCGGTGGTATATTTTTCAAGCAATAAAACGGGTCGGCCGCACAGGTGCGCCGGGAGCTGGGGTGGCATTTTAATCCTGCAAGAAGGATGGCGCAATGCAACGAAGAAGGAACGTTCAGTCCCAAGAGTTATCAATTATCAAGATGCAGCGTGACAATCAACTCGCATTTTTATAATATTTATTATTTATTTAATCGATATTCAGAAACTCGTACACGTAGTATGATTTCAAATCAACATTTTACCACTCAGCAACACAAAATTCTACGAAAACTAAGCCTTTATTCACATTTTTTGTTTTTGCTCCAATTGTTACTTCATAAAAGCATGGTGTATCAAACGGTTTGTTGGCGCTGTCGGTCACTCACTTTATTATTTGTTGTCGAAATGAATGCATTTCGGTCCGACGCGATGATGGCGTATTTCCAAACTACAATGAAGTTATTTATTCCGTTTGTACAAATTTGTTTATTGAGGTCTTAAGTAAATTCGTTATAGTTATTGGTTATAGTTTCTGGATTGTCTTCGATTTCCAAAAGTAAGATATTATCAACTCAAATTATTATTTTGACTTTAAAATTATAGACATAATGTAGGTTTACATATCGTTTAATCAGATCATTTACGTAATTGCGTTAGTTTCTGCATATACATTGAAATAAATTGACATTACCTAAATCTCGAATGATAATAAATACCTCAGAAATAGTAGTAAATCAAATACTTATGTGTCGCTGGTCTTCAGACCCTTCAAAGAAGATCCACTTCTAAGTGCTGCTTTGAAATTTAGTTTTCCGAGTATAGTTGCAGGCATCGGGTGTACCGGATATCGAGTTGGAGCTGTAGGTGTACCTGCAATAGTGTGTCAAGTCGAATCGATATTATTGAATACGATAGGTGGTGTGACGTACGTCAGGCGCGCCGTCGTCGGTTAGAAATTGGCACATCCGGACAGGGGTCTGGTCGAGAGACGATTTAGTCCGGCCTAGTCAGTTTCAGATTATTCGTTACGAATATTACGTGTCAGAGGAAAAGATAAGACAACGGTATGACACTTCCCTAATTGGGTGTAAGTATATTTCAGTACATATTGAAAATTGCATTTGGTATGTCGTATCGTCAAGCATGGTCGCTCGGATGACGATCATGTTGGGTTTGAACCGAACTGTGCAAAGTAACTGGGAATTAATTGAATTAAGAGTTATATTTTGACATTCGTCATTGCATAAATAGCAAAAAGAATATATGTGAGCCGTACGGATCGTTTACGGATCGTTTGTGGTGTGTTGTTTGTTAAATTCAGTCGTCATTCAATCAATGGGGATGGGTGCGGGCGTCGCTCGCACAACAATCGCACTGCCCATTACTGGCCAATTCCCCTCATTGTGTCCACTCGCCGCAATTACGTATGCGCACTTCCTATGGCCGACCCCAAAGCCATGATCACCACATCTGCTCTCCGATCTTTTTGCTTTTCACATTCCCTTTATAAGGATGCATCTGAACTGTTAATAGGAGCTAATAGCTTTAATTAGAACAATGAAAACGTTGACTGAGGTCATGTGAAAAGATTTCTTTTTTTATTCCATTGAACACTTTTAGTATTTCTTTTTAAAAGCTTTAACTATGTTAATAACATACATATGTAGTATTTAAACAAAACTTATTATGGAGTGTTCGGCGTGTTCGCTTAGTAATTTTATTTTTCTTTTGAAGGGTCTAGGCCTTTGGGTAAATCTGTGAGCCGTTAATAAAATTTGCTCACCCCTCTCATTTATTTTAATCAAAATACGTCTCAGTTATTGTGTATTGTGGACTCTGTGGTCGACCCTGATTATTTCTGGAGTTCCATATATTTGTTGTTGTTAGAAACCAGAGCTCTTCGGTTGAGAGGGGGTATAGTTTAACAAGCGTCTGGGTTTTATTCAAAGAACCTACACCTATAGATTCTTAGTAAATCTATACTAATATTATAAAGCTGAAGAGTTTGTTTGTTTGTTTGTTTGAACGAGCTAATCTCAGGAACTACTAGTCCGATTTGAAAATTTCTTTCAGTGTTAGATAGCCCATTTATCGAGGAAGGCTATAGGCTACTTTTTATCCCGATACGGGAAGTAGTTCCCACGGGATGCGGGTGAAACCGCTGGCAGAAGCTAGTACTTAATAGGTACTGAAGTGTAAATACGTAAATTCAATTTCTTATCGATTGGTGAATATTTGTTATTTTTTATTGTTTATTTGTTAAAGAAACTATCATGTTATATAAGTAGAGCAGGTACCTACAGCAGATTAACGTAACACATCAAAAGCTGTTAGATGTACGCTGGGAGGTAGTTATCGTTGCAGCGTGTTCGGCGAGTCGTGATCGTAAGTGATGCGCACACATCTCTCCTTTAATTACGTCTAACGCATTGGTAAACAGCAGAGGCGTCGGCGCGGGTGCGCTGCGAGCTGCGATCTCGACCTGCCCATTTATAGGCTTTCACTCTGATTGTGATTTGATTGCGGTCATTTGCTCGTCTACCTAAACGGCATCTGACCGCGATGCGTTTACACGCTCAACCAATGCCAGATTATCACAATTTGTTAGCATACAAATAAATTCCCGTTTTGAATTCGTTATTTTATTACAAAGCTACAAATCTCACAGGCTGTCAATCTGTCTGTGAAAATGAAACAGTACGACCTTATACAGACCTTCTAATCTTATCACTAAACGACCCCTAATTTGTCCTTCGAGTGAAGCGACGTCAAATTTGTCTCGTGATATCGATTTAATGTAACCGTGCTCATAAATCAGAGGTTACCAACACGTAGAATTTTGGTGTTGGATGCTCTCTCAACTAACGATTATAGTTGATTAATGTTGCAATAGATCTCCGTCAATCGAACCGCAGTGTGTGATGTTCGGCTATCAATTGTACGAATACGTCGTGGTGCGTTGGATAACACGCGAGTATAAAGGCATTAACAGGCGTGTCATTTTACAACGTACGATGGCTGTGCTTATTACTATGACTGTTCACATGACCTCGGCACCTTCAAATGTCATACCAGGAATGTATGTTTAGCCTCTTATTTGGCTGAGCTGGGTTTCTGTTTGTGGAAGCTTTATCTTTTCTTCATCTGATTGAAGATGATTTAGAGTGGATATTTTGCATTGTTATTCTCCCCGCTTAATGAAAAATGTTCTTAGATATTAAAGTTACTTTACTGAGTATTTCAGGGGCGTCATTTATTTAGTTTCAAAAATTCACTACTCAACAGACTGTATTGTAGCATCAAAATTTAATTAGTCTATTTTCCAATTAGATGTTGATTTGTAGTTATGTGTATATTTTAATATCTAGCTGTATATTTTTCATGATGGTGCAAACGTTATTTGTTAACATTTTTTGCCACCGTGCGAAGTTAGTTTAGTACACAACACGCTCGGTACGCCTGCAGCTAAAAGAGCTTGTTAGAAAGTTTTATTTGTGCTTATAAAACACACTTCGGTTATATAAGTATGAAGCTGTGTGCTATCGGGGTGTGGCAGGAGGTGCGACGCGCGAGTATCGCACTGCGAGCCTCATGCAATGCGGTCGTGCATGCACTTCATTCCGCATTGTTCGGTTTCGCAATGGCCGCTCTCGAGACCTCTCCAAACACATCCACGATTGACATTCACAGTTTGTACCAGACGGCTTAAAGTTCACCCCCCTACTAAGAGTGGGGTGGCCATGCAAGACGCTTTCAACTTGAACTGAACGTTCCAATACTACGTTACATACGGACAAGTTAATGTGCGAACATACTTGTACATGGGGCTGCACAACTGCTAGTTTCTACAATAGCTACGTTTTATTGTTAACCAGAACAATTGACTTGGCACTTGAGACAGCACTGAGGACGTTTGCACAAATTAAGGTGAAAGCATGTTAAACCAAACAAAATTAAACCGTATCAAAATACACGTTTGACGCTAATGTGACACGTTCAATAAAAACAGTCATTTACCAAAACATACTGTTAGACGCTCGAGTGGGTACTTATATGAATGTTTGTTCGTCGAGGCGACAGGGCTGTGGTTTTTAATGCGGTCGACATAAAAGTTATCCGTAAGTTGTTACATCTGTGTGGTTTGGTATCAAGTGAGCGTCAAATAGACACCTCTCGGCAGAGGTGTGGCGCAGGTTCACAGGGTTCACCGGCTGCCTGAAACAGAACGACCGATACACAGTGCAGTTGCTTCTAATAATAGCCAGCGCTGGCCATATGGGTATCTTTATTATATCACGCCAGGCGCTTTGTTTCTACCACATAATTAGGCCACTATCTTGGTTTCTCACAAAAATACATTTGTTGCAACAACAATACTTGTTGGCATCAGATAGTTTATCTAAATATCGGCTTTTCTTCATAAAATGTTGTTAATATTTTAGCAGTTCAACAAATAACTAAGTAGGTTAAAGTGATTCATAGATTCCATAGTTTAACGATAGACGTTGTGTTATTCCACAGTCTGGGAAGGTATTCGAGCGCGCGTGTAATTTATTAAGGATAGACGGCAGATTGGGGTCTACGTTCGGTGGCTTTATTAAGATTTACAGCACCTCGGGGATCTGGGTGCAATTATCAGCAGACGCCTTGACACCCATGGGAAATATCGCGAGGGGCATAGCACGGTACTGACCCTCGTATCACCGACGATCCATAAAATGGATTAAATTACGCCAGTTTGTCCACCCAGCTTGTAAACAGCTAAGACATAAATGTGTAAAATGATAATTATTGACGGAAACAGTCGTGAGAATTCTCTACCGACTATTCGCTTCTTGCATGGTTCCGAGTAAAAATAATAACCGCTATCCGTTCTTACAAATGTCCACGGTTAATTACTATCATTTTAATCTTAATATGCTTAGTTAATATGTTAGTAAAGTCGCTAATCGCATTGAAATTCTTTCACCAGCCATTTCATACCTCTAAAAGATTAAAATAAATGTCTAGGTTGTAATTTTCACTGTTAGTAATCCTATACTCTATTAAAACTTGAGGAAATTTCTGTGAAAGTAAAAAAAAAACCTAGGTAGTATTAATTGCTGGAAAATTCCAAACATTTTAGTAGCGGCTATCACAGACTGTTAGATAACAATCTTACCATGTATGTTCTAAGAAAACCCATATTATAGGTCGAAATGGTCCATTCATCATCTGGTATGATTTAGGAACACGTTTCCCCTTTTAATTTGCATTTGTACGACATAAAACTCTTGACTAATTGTGTAGAGTGTGACATGTCTGCTCACGATGTTTTTGGGTCGGCTGGCCGCTTAATTGGTGCAATCATACTTTTACCGAATGTTGACTTCGTTCAACAATTCATTACCTCGCTCAACGCTTGTGCTGATTGGCGAGTCGCGGCTGATGATTTAAATTAACGGGTTTCCGCTGCTGTCGTGCACATACTATTTGGCTGTTTCGTAGCCGATTATAATAAACCTCAATTGCTAACTTGGTGTGAGGTTCTAGTTTCGACACGGGCTACGGTCGTCACGAAACGTTACGAACATTCTAAAATTTGTTTTGGTTATGTAGATACGCCATGCACCGCTCAGGTCTTTCGAATCAAATTTAAAAGCAAGCGATCGATCTGAAGACATTTGATTTATTAATATTATGTTAAGCTACACTATTTCATCTGTTAAAGTGCATTCCGAAATATTATTCTAACACGCGATCGAAATTTAGAATCCGCAGGGGTCCTGACACCTACTGTTACCAGCATGGTTGGATGCTTCATTATATATTTCTAGTATTGGTTTACGATATCAAATGTTTAAATCGTTAATGTTTATTGTTTATTACGTCCTTATCGTCATGCTCCCATATTCTCTGGGTGCGTTAGTGTCGATCGCGGTGAATAAGCTGTGACAGGTTAATAGCCCATCACATCGCCTACCTACAAGCAACCGCGAAACTCTCGATTACGAAACTTATAGCAGAAGTACACAGTCTTAATTGTTCTATATTCCGCAAAGCGCGAGGTGGAACTATTAAAAATAATTATATATAAGACCCTTCATAACATAAATCCTTTTTTCTGGAGGCTTCGTAGGAAAAATTCGAGGAGCGCGCTAAGTGGCTCCACTAGAGAATACAAGAACCTTAACTACTGGTCAAGAGAATTGGTTCCCACAGTACTTCAAACCAAACTAGTGCGCAACGCAGAACAAGACAAATAAGGATTGTAGTTTTTCCTTATTTTTGATGTATACATATGTGTTCATATCATATCTATTTTTTTGCCATGTTTAGTCCCATAAATCCTTAGAAGATATTGTTTGGAAAGGTACCTAAAGAAAGTTGTTTGTAGTCAAATAAATGATAGGAAAGGAATAACAAATGTAGCCTTCACGACCTTTTAACCCGACACGTTACGGAGATGTTCTCGATCGATGGCGCTCTCGGAGATAATGTTAGCGATGGTTTCAATCTTTAATTGTAACACTGGAGTATAACGCTGTCTAATCCGACATTACAGTAAAACGTTTAATTGCAAACAGTGAAAAACTTCCTCCTATTCCCTTTTATCACAGCCGCAGCGTTGCAAGTGTTGATTAATTGGGTTAAATTGAAACAGTATTAAGTTTAACAGGAGAAAACTATTGGCAATTGTTCAAGAGTACAAGAACGTACATTGTTCAGTGTCTTAGATAAAACTGAGCAGGTTTCGCTTTATATCTATCCATTGAAGTCAGCATTACTTTGGAGAGTATCTGGGGGCGCAATAGAGTACCTAATGAAATTATCTGCAACAATGCAATTCGTGACCGGAGCTCCGCAGCGAGTCATCGCCAGCCACTCCGTGTTCGCGAGCATCTTAGCCGCAATCCCTCAGGCGAAATTGCACTTCATTTGCGTGCACGCGGCTTACGAACTCGACCTACGTTCTCACGCCCTTCACTGAACCGAACCTTTGAAGATATTGTAGACGCAGCATCATCACGTGCATTCCGAACGTTACCGTGCCTGCTAATAGACCGCTGACACTCCGTCTATATTATTTAGAAATCCGAATTGTACAGGTATAATTATATCATCTTTTAGATTTATAAATCTCGGATGGAAAGATGTTTTGCCGCATCATCCCGTTCCACTCTCACGGCTTATGATAGCGTCGAGTTGTAATGCAAGCGAGCGCGTTTAGTGCTCTGTTGTTCTCTGAGGATCTGGTATTCTATGGCCGTTACATAAAAATACGAGACCGCGCATAGAAACGTGTTTAATCGTCAATGCTGGCGATGCAATGTGGGCCGAGCTCATCCTGCGTTTGGAGCGAGAGGGAGATACCACCCTTACACGCGTTAGAAAAAGATGACGATGCAACTTTTGATATCATAATTAAGCCGGGTCGCCGGCGGCGTGTAAATAAAAAATGTTTATCTTATAAGCTTAAATGAAGATGATTTTTAATAAGTCGACACGTTTGGTCATTAGATCGAAGCTCGCCGGGCGTTAGGTCGTTTGGTCACGCTCCTAACTAACACGTGCTTCACAGCGCGCTGTTGAAGAATTGATGATTAAGTATGTGACAATTAGAAAATATGTAACTCGTTTTAAACATTAGTTCCAATGTTAGTCACCTCTCAAATCTATTTACCTAATAGATAATTTTATTGATTTAAGTAAATCTAGGTTACGTCGGTATACTGAGCGTCATTCAGTACAAGAAAATATAGACTACCGAGCAGTATAATGTGCTCTTCATCGCGTTTTTAATTTCCTTCACTGTTGAAGCCTTACTTAAGAAGTTATTATCGTCCGTAATGAATTTGGGTTTGCAGATTAAATCGTGGATACTTGAAATAAAACAATTAAGGGCGGGGATTACATAATGCAATTTCTCTAAGAGTTTATGTTATCAGAAAACTAGATTTTTTTCCGGTACCTACACTATAATGTTCCGACTATAAAAAATAGCTTTAAGCTTTTGCTTATAAAGGTCACAGTTCAGCTCTTCTAGATACTGTGGTATCGCTAATTACTTAAGGATCCATCTGCGGAGATAATAACATAAAAAAACTGGCTCATCCAATAACTATAAAAAGCTGGATGAAAATATTATATTGTAGGTAGGTACTTATCTTTCTTTATACCATGTACTTTGAGTGAATTAAGTGACTGATCTTCTAGCGAAAACAGAAGCATTTATGGCTCTACATATTATGGCAATGCTAAAATCGGCAACAAAATCCCGCAGCTTTTCAAGTTTAAGCTAATCTCCGGCATGCATCGAAGGTCGCAGTTCGGTGGCTCGGTGCATTATTATAAATAACTTCGCACAGTGGCGACTGGCGAGCGGATGCACGTGTGAGACGCCCTCGACGGGTTTTTATTGCGCTGCGTTTTGTCGCACCAGCGGCAAAGAGCGGCCCGGCCCGCCCCTGCTGCGTCACTGCACCCGCAGATTTCAATGAGTAATGAACAAACAACACATTGGCGGGTCTGTGATCAGCTTTGTTTTATACTCTGTTATATTTAGTTCGGTACTTCTTAGGGGTAGCTAATTATACATAGGTAGGTAATTACCTTATTTATTGTATTTTTTTAGAATGGTTTACCTACCGCGAAATACTAAGTAAATACCTAATAAATATGAATCGGGTCTATAAATGTTATGTATCATTCTCAGTTAGGTACTTACTCATTAGCCAATACTCACCCATTCATGTGGAATGGTTGATATAACATAATCAATTTGCTGTAGCTATCGAACGCACAACGGATATTGGTTCTTGTTCTTTTATAGGTGCTCCCTTTTAGAAGATTTGTCGAAATATTTACGCCCCATATTGTATGAAATTCCAAACAATGCGATCGGCCGCGCGCCATGCCTCGCACTCTCCGCATCACACGTGCGCGCTTACGCTCATAGATTAGTCAGCCCGTTGAATAAACAGAACCGACACGTAGGCAATATTAGGCGCAATGTTTTTGGTACACATGTATAACAATATTTTATGAATTTAGATTTATGTTACGTTACGGCTGTTACGTTATAATTTAAGTACCCATTTTTATTGCGGACGTATTTTATTCAGAATATTTTTTTTCAATAACTGTCAAACGTAACAGTTATTTGAGGCATCAAAAAGATATGAATTTTGCATTGAAAACAAATATTTTTAATAGCTGTGTACACTTATAGTTAGAAAAAAAAATAAGTGTAGTTACGCATTAAAAAAATGTGTCATGTCACCATTTCAACTTTTTTACTTATTCAAATTTTAAACAACATATTGGGCGGGCATTGAGGCATATGACAAAAACTCCCATATCGGCTTTGTCCCTTGTACATTATCCTCTCGAACAATACCGTGAGAGCACAAGCCTATTATGAATTCATCGAGCAATGAGCTTTCGTTTATTTTTTCTAAGAAGACATGGTGTAGATGGATGAGCGGCTGCGTTAGTGGGCGAGAAGCGGATATGGAACTTGAATAAATTGAATTGTGTGTCTATGATTGCTTCAATTTGGAAATGTACACAGTGTGAAAATGTTTTACTCCAACTTTTTTGTCACATCATCTGAGTTCAGTGTTCTTAGTTTACTTATGTCAAATCAGAGAAGTAGTAAACCGTTTACAATGTAGACATCTTCCCGTGATTTATTATTACCGGCGAGTTTATTTATGACCAGTTTTCAAAAGAAAAACAATATCTTTGATTTGCGGAACCAGCCAAGTGTCCTGTGACCCGTCAAAAGAGGCGGTGCTAAATGCGAGAACGACATAGCACGGGGTCAGACATCGATCGGGGCGGGCGGCTGGCGGCACATGTAGACACAAGAACAATTGCTACAACCCGACACCACTTTTCTACGACGATATGACATAAAGAATCAACTAACTATAGACGCGCTGAATAAGCGTAGGCTATAACAAATTAATATTGTCGATGGTATGCAAAACGGCGTAGCACAACGCGAATAGAGTAATTGGACGTGGTTATTATGCATTTATGAGCTATTAAGGTTGTTGAACTTGATTCTAGCGTAAAAACTTCTGAAAAATAGTCAGAAACTGCAAAATACTGTCGGATTCGTAATCAAACAAATTCATCTTTTAACTAGCATTGAGAGTAGAGTATTGAACCCGACGTAAAGTAGGTACTAAATTAACCAACAGATTTAGCAAGACAAGCCTGTTATATGGAACTGCAAATAACAAAACTTTAAGCCCATAAATACAGTGTCCCACTGTCTCAGACTAACAAACATTGGCATAAATCGATCGAGACAGACACGCAGAAACACCTTCACATAGCTTGTTTAAGCCACACCAAACTGCGACACAGTCTAACTGTTACTATTTTGATCGTCGACTAAGCTTTTGCAGCTTGCAGCAACGTTTAAACGATCTCGGTTAATTCCGCTTGGCTTCAGATACGAGTCAACAAGCCCCTCCTGAATACTGATACACAACCTTCGATCTCAATTTGGAATCCTAAATTGTCAATCTAAATAAACAAAGTTTTGTCAGCACAAAGTCGTAGTAAGTTTATAAATAGAACGACAAGTTTTTCGTCAAATGATGATTGTCATTAATTAAACTGTGCGAGAGAGTAGATACAGTTTTTATTTGTATGAGTACCACATACATAGCAGCCAGAATTCATCATTGTTTATTAAAAATGCTAATGGAATTTGTTTATAAAAATGTTTATGGAGTGTTACAGCTTTTCCCTGAACATAAATAAGGTTGTTTACGCATGAAATGTAATCAATCCCGTACTAATTTGGTCCTCCAATATGCTTCACGCCCCATAATAAGACTAATTCTAATGGAAATACCGTGAATACAAATGAGGCTTTGACGAAATTACTACATAGCCGTAGGTCGATCGATCCAATCGCGGATCTACCGTAGTGGATACAATAGGCATGCCCACAACCCTAATATACTGTGACGTCACACTTATTTCTTATTTTTATTAAGTTCCCTATGTACCTACTCGCTGTGATTCGTTATAGATATATTTCCTTATGTAGGTACTCATGTAGCTGAATGTAATGAATGTGAATTTTTAATCATATTGGATGGGTTGGATACGCCTGTGGATTGATCGATAAAAATACATGTTGCTGTATATTCATTAAATATTTTTTTACTAAATAAAGACTTAGTTTCCCTAATATATATGTTACAGCCAAAGTAATAAGTCTGCATATTATATATATTATCTAGCTATTATTTATAATATCTACTCAATTTGGATAAAGTGATAATTGACACAGAATTAATCACATTAACTAGCAATTTTATATAATATCTCCATAGACTAGGATAATGTAAAAAAACAAGTAGGTAAAGATTATAATTTTATGTTAACTAACTAAAGTGTCTGGTAGCTGACCTTAATATAATTCGAAAAAGGCTAGTTAGCCCAGTGCAGGTGCACGCCATAATAGTAGCGAAAAGTCTCCTCTTTGAGGTGTGGCTCGGGCCACTATACGAACGGCCCGGAGGACACGGTGAAGGTGAACCACACAGTCCAGGGGCCCGATTCTCCTAATTTTACTTAAGCGACATACGATTCACATTCGACTGAGATCCAATCCCGACTCAATTACGATTGAAGCGTATGTGGCATTCCGCAATTTTATCTTTGAAATAAACGTTTTTATCCTTTTCTTTCATTTAATAAAGAATCATTTTGTATGCAAATGATTTACGATTGCACTATGATTGTAGAGCAAACTACCGTACTACTACTATACTACTATAGACCAAAATCACTAAAATGGCACAGCGGGAGGAATCTGTTGATGATTTATCATAAAAAAGTCAGTAGTTAATCAGTACTAATTAGTCAGTAGTAAGTTGGTTATACCATATTTATTACTCTGGTTAACTTTGACCAGCTATTATGAATAATCTCCAGATAAAGTGATTAATTTGGAAATTAAAGTGAAAATTGTCAAGTCAATTTGGGTATTATATAAAATGACCAGTGATTTTGTATAATATATATTTAATCACTATGGTTGTAACATATACACACTTTCGAGTAGCTCGTGTTTGTGAGATTAATTTCCTCTAAGTACCATAACACAAAAAAAACGTAGATAGGAGTGATGTATAATTCTCAAACAGTACCTAACAGTACTGCACAACTTACATTGCAAAGTATACAAAAAACAGTTTGTTTATAAATTCCCGTTTTGTGCGTATGAATGGTCATCAGAGCGGGCAAGTCTCCGGAAGGAAGTGAGCGGCTCAATTACCATGCGCGGCCGGGCGTGTGTAACGGTGTGGTCACATGGAAACGCAGCGATCGATATTAACTGTTGTGGTGATTTACACCTCGCTTTAGTGTTAAACGCACTACTGGGAGATGGGGATTCGTCAATGAATTTCTACATATACTGAATTCTAGATAAATTGTATGCCATCTGAAAATTGATCCTAAGTCACGTCTTAGTAATGAAGACAGACCGAGTCATGAATGGTCTCCTAGTTAAAGAAACGTATTTTCGTGACGTATTAGACCCGATGTTGTTTAGTTCCCACAATAGTAAAATCGTGACCGCCTAGGCGATCAGGAGCGATGATAACTCGCCACTACGCTTTGTTCAGAATTAAGACCTACATCGTGAGGGCATTTAATTGTAAATTGTAGCTAAGATGATCTATCTGTGAATCTTAAAATGTTGCTCCTACATTTATGACGTACATTCGTGTACCACTACGTTACGTACCTATATGGTGTGTCTCTTAGTTGCATCAGAACATAATTTAGCCGTTATTCAGAATTTGTATTAATACATCAAGAAGATTTTGTATCTTAGCTACATAGGTAAATACAATTTAGATAGTTCGGCACCTCGAGCTCGCTATATGTAAATAACTTCAATGAAGAAGTTGGATTGCACCTGTGTCTACAGGTTATTCATATTCATGAATGGGATAAATTATCTTTTGGATAAAGTATGAGCTTGATATGACAAAATGTTTTAATTACAAATGTTAGGCGGAAGATCAAAGAAAATTACGTTCTTGTTTCTAAATATCCGAGTCATATTTTAGTACTTATACAGTAAAAAATTAAAACACAAAACAATGGATTACAATGTTACAAATGAAAACAAAGCAACTCGCAGCCGAGAGAACTTTAGAAAAGAACTGGAAATTAAAAAAAAAGATTTCAACAGCTTCCTTTTATATTCACGTCTTATTTATGAACTGCGTACCTAACGTTCATCCAAAAGGATTCTACACTGTGCTCTCGCGTTAAGAAAAAGTTATCCCGGATATAATTTTCTCTTAAGTATAAGCACAGTATAAGTTCGTTCGACGTAGTTGAAGCTGCAGAAAGGATATACGTGTACTGAGTTGTACATTTACGCTATAGATAATTAAACATGAATGACACTGAGGAAGGGTGGCGGTCGGAAACTTAGAAGTTCTGTATCAAGTTGCGAACAATAGCAGAAGATGCCTTTGCAAACTGTATTAGATAACCATAACGTCGGTAAGGTGCCATTGAGTGGCTTTCACAATGCCTTATCAAATAAACACTGTATATTTAGATATTGTTCATTGGGCTGAAGACACGATAACTGCTATTATAAATAGCTTAATTTATGTAACGATGAGTGACGGTTACTTTTATTAATAAACGGGGTGCCATCGTTTATGACCATTCTGCAAATACTCCAGGGCGAGTTAAATTGATTAATTCTTATGGGAGTCACGATCTCTTTTAATCTTCATGTAGGTACAATTCAGTCACCATATTCTTACCAGAAAATGTATGGACTGTCTGCATATTTTTAGTCTTTGACGAATCATTGACTGAGTTTATGGGTGAATTTATCAATTACTTTTTAATAATCATGTTAAAAGTTATAATATCCTCAAGCAAATGTGAATGTGGAGGAATTGGACCAGATCAATTTAAGAGTTGCATGCGATTTATTGTACGCGGGCCGACACCCACGTTGTGACCGAAAAGAATTAGGCTAGTAATTTTTAGTTGCCCTAGATCTCCATCAAGATTGGATTGTTACGCTCTATTCGTCCGTATACTGATAGAATCAACGTAGTATTTCTACTTGAGTTTCACAACGCCGATGTTTACTATCGATTTACATTCATGAGTGCAATCATAAAATGCATAAACTATAAGTACTACAGTATAGACTGGAATGAATAATGGAGAATCCAATGAACTCCATGATTCAGTTACTGTTTGATCTGTGACTTTCCTAGACGTATAAAAATGATTTTATACAAGTTGACCAAAATGTGCAATATTTTTTCTAACCTTGAATATGTTAGGTGGGTTCAGACAACGTGTTCATTCATATCGCTCACGCACATTATGACATCTGACATGATTTTGTAAATAAATAATAAAATTAACGATAGCGCTGGTTCCTGGTACTGTCTTTAGTAGGTATTAAAAGCGAGTGGAGAATTTATTGCAAGCGCTGATATGGCGGGATTAAAAATAAACAACGTCTGATGACGGCGCGTCGTGGCGCGTTGAGGAGTGATGACGTTCGCAAGAGTCGTCCGCTTCTGACGCTCAACGCGTCTCGAGTCGCAACTTATCATAATAATGATATCCAGTGAATAGTTATGAGATGACAATCGGGATAGTGCAGCTTAATATTGCGCTTACCTAATTCTGCGACATTTAATTTTATCGTGTAAATCTTTGTTTGTACGTAGATAAACTTATTTGCCTCCCTTAAGTTTCAAGTAACGGCTATTTGGTCTCAGCGTTAATTATTTTATACCGTAATACCTACTCAGTTTTTTTTTTAAATTTTACATACCGATTGCAAGAACCCGTGCTTTTATTTTCTATTAAGGAATTGTAAATAACTGGATGTTGATTGATGGATGGTATTTTTAATCAAAATAAAAAGTGCAAATATTTTTATTCCTTTGGTATAGAGTACCTACCTACCTACTCTGTCTATTTCTTTCAAAAAAGCTTCGAAATTATTGGAAAAGCATAAAAATATCTATCCATACCATTAGGACGCTGCAACCAATTCGATAGGTTTGTTTGTGTTTCAATCCCAAAACAAAACAGTCCATTCGTGAGCAGCCGTTCACGGTAAACGCGTAGGGAAAAAATCCAATAGGATACATAAACATAGTGCGGGAGATTCGTGTCAACGGCCGCGGCATTGTGCCCCGCCCCTCCCCGAGCCGCCCCCGAGTCGTCCACGCGACGGGGAAGCGATTTCAAGGGTGGCTTGGCTAGCTACAATATTTCTTCCCGTTTATCGATAGAGTATCGAGCCCTCTGAGACACATCAACGCCAGTATCTTTTATCACGTTCCGTTTTCATTAAGATCTTACTCGACGACTTTATTAAGTTGATTGCTTTTGTACGTTTTTGAATGCGAAATTTATGGACGCCCTAATTAATAACGGCCTTGAATGGAGTGGGGATTGAGGACTCCTTTCAAATGTTTTGTTGTTATGGAATTTAAATTAGTTTTTTTGTTCAGTGGAATTATAACACCTTTTAATATTTAAACTAACTTTCTATTATACAACTCAATCCAAAAAAAATAAGCTCTGCGTATTTTTAGATTTTCATCATATCAGTTTCAATTTTATGGTAGTCATTTTTGTCCGTAAAACACATTCGCCATTGAAAGGATCCTTTCATACAAACCATAACTTGGACGTAAATGTAGCCATCAAAACGTAACGTACAAAGATAGTAAGTCTAATATAAGTTTTATCTGTATTCGCGAATGTAGCGCGCTCGTGACGCGAATCGAATAAGACGTTACAACCCGCTTTTAGGGTCTCCACATCAAAGAGAATCGAATTGAGAGGCGCTGGGTAAATATCTGCCAACGAGGAAGCGTTGTGTTTACATCTTTATTAGATTAGCGGCTTATTTCTTGATTGGTAGATACTGAGATTCTGCCTGCTTCCACAGAGCTCCACAGATGTGTCCTTAGATCAGTTGGACTCGAGTCAAGACGAGATGATATCGATTTTGCAGTTTTGTGATACCGAGTCTATTAACTTATTGGTTACGCTCGTTCACCCCTTTATCTTTCAGCCTTTATAGATTAGAAGCCTCGTATTATTTTATATCTTCTCGTCTATTGTAAACAGATATAGATGAGCGTTTTCATAGCTAATCGTTGAAATGTTATGTTTACCCATGCAACTCAAGCCCCTTTAATATAACGATCTGTGATCAGTGAATTTTATATGAAGGGAATGCCCTGCGCTAAAACAATTTCCTACTCTATATTATTGATGTCTTTAAATCGTTAGTTAAACCCTGGATGTATTGACCATTTATCAAACGGCGTGTTTAAATCCCAAATGGCATTTGTCTGAGTGTCAAAATGGGAACCAACTATTTAGTTAACTTATGTTAGGATAGTAGGGTTCGATAGTGCCAAATTGCACAGAGAAAGTCAATATAGCACAGAGGATTTACCGAATGTTCCCTTTGTATGGTCCTTATCCCTTTAAACGGTGTGGTACTTGATTTGGGTAGGATAGCTTTACATACCTTATTGCACTACCTAGACCGGTTTCGCAGATATAGTACCCAAAAGTTTTTGTTAGCTTCCTACTTTTTTCTTCCAACTTAGATTAAAGTTATTTTGAAACATTAATGAAATAAGTTTGAATATACATAAATTCTCAGACTGCTTTATTCTGGTTTTGCAATTGCCAAAGTTTCGACGCTTAAAAATTTGCAATGTTTTGGGGAAACAAGGGATAGAATTTTTTTGATTTCTTTCGCCAAAATTGCGTTGAAATTAATATCTATTTTAAAGCAACCGAGATGAATATGAGAATATTTGAATGCGTTCGCGCGTATTTAATAGTTAAGGGCAAATGGGGCGATTCGCATCTAAAAGGGGTGTGAATTGTGATTTAGGGACAGGGGGTCTCGCGCAATTGTCATCGACTTACCACGTAGTTTTTGTGGGAGGCTGACTACGAATAACGGGAATGTCAAGTACAAACTTGACGTAGTTTAGTCATAGTGAATAATGACTAAACTACGATAAAAATAATACTCGATACGTTTCGAAGATGTACGCCAATCCTTTGCCAAAAGGAAGTTTTTCTAGATTAATGTTCTGAGATGTTAACCCCTGTTTCGTCCATTCAGCGGAAACTAGGAGGCACGTTATCGAGGGGCGGCCCAGTGATATATCGACGCATTCCTCAAGAAATATTGTCGAACGCACGCGATATAAGTAACGTATCTTGTATGCCAATGTAGTGGTGAGGGCGGACTTTTATTTTCTGAGAGCCTGCGGAAACTCATCCCTAAGAGAAATAATACTCTCTAACGTAATAATACCAATGGGATTACTTTTATTTCAGTATTTGGTAATGTGCTGTGTAATAAATAACGTACTTAAAAATAATGTAATATTTATTGCTGAGGTGTTCATGTAATAGAAATATTATGATATGTTTTTGTTATGGAAACGTCGGTTTTTTAATCTCTTTGGGAAACATATTTACCTTCACAACCCCTTTGAAAGAATAATATTTTTATTAATCTTACTGGTTTTGTTACCGAACCACATTTGAAACTGTTTGAACAAATTTACTTTATATAGGACATCACGCTTCGTTAAGCTTGTCATAAAAATACTATTTTAACAATAGGAACGATTTAATGCGACCGTTTCGCGTTCTAAAAATGAAATATAGTTCTGGTTCCGCATTGCAGTCCTTGCATGGGGTAGCCCGTAGCAGTGCTTGGTTTCTGCCACAGTGGGGAGGCGACACATGGATATACTTATACTAGAATTGATAGCGTAATCTCATCCCTTCCTGTAATCTAATTATATTTGTGCACACAAAAAGTGACAATTGTCTCTGTAAGATGTTTAATTCTATGTTATCGTTCGTACTTGCTCTTACAACAAACACCGCTCTAATCTGTATGCAATTACACGTAGCCAAAGAATATAAGGAAACAGCGCTAGTGTAGCTTTAATTAAAGTTGGCTTAGGAGTTTTGGGGATTATCGTCAAGCTCGAGTCTTTATTAGTATAGATAGATCGGGGAGACGGGCGGATACCGTCGATTTAACCGTGACTGGCGGCTTGGTTAGAAATTGATTGTTCTCGACAGTAAAATCAATAATAACGATTTTATTATTGGCGGTCGCGACCCTCGGTTTGTTATCGGAAGCTCACGCTCGGGGCAGGTTGTATTGTTAGGGGAATAGGGTCATCAAATGGTACTGTCACCTTAACAATATCGCACGGAATCAGAACACCCGCTGGAGTTATAACCAAACCAAACAAAAACATTACCCTCATCCGGCAGTCGGATAAAGGAAGCTCCGCAAAACTGCAGTTGACGTTGCAAATACTATCCTGGAGGGAAGTCAAGTTTCGTTACTTTGGGAAGAAGTATGCAACCATCTATAAAATAAAATTCAATTTCCCTCATTTTGTATTCCATGAAGGAATTGGCTTACAGATTCAAAAGTCCTTCTTGCATTCGTTTTAGGTGTTGTTCCGAATTGTCAGCTAAAATGAATTACATAAAAACCCAAAATTTTCTTTCAAGACAGTTAGGTAAATAGAAAACACTGCGAATATATAGGCGATAGCCGTCTAATTAGTTAGCATAACGATAATAGTTTATCAATAATTTTGAACAAAAGTGGTTGATAGTCTTTACGGTTTTATTTTTTGAACTCAAAGAGACTTGTTCATGGGTAATGATGTTGTAGAAAGCCTAAGAAGGTACACTTAGTCGGGAGGACTTCAAGAAAACCCTTTTATGGGTTTCAAAAGATCTTTTGTTTCGTGATTTTGTAGTTAGCTATTATAATATGTTGTTCATTTATTTATGAAACTTTGCGGCTGTGAGTCGTCGAGTGAACATTTTAGTGGTCGCACGCAGGTTTTGATAGGCGTTGTTATAATATTGATAATTTAGTTTATTAACTTATCTCGGTGATCATTCGCCAAACTATTTATCAAGTTTAATTAGTGAGGGTGTAATGGTATATTCGAAAATGAATTTGAAAACATAAGAAAACCATGTTGTATATTTTAGAATTACCGAAAGCGACCGTTTTTCGGAATAGGCAGGACCATAGAGTTGATTTTGACCATAGAGATAATTTTAATTATTGAGTTACAACTTAAACTACATATTATATCATGACTATGTAAATTCATACAAGCTGACTAAAAAGAAAACACTGCGATAAAACGAAAACATGTTATTCTTTTGTTGCATAATTGGTTTCATTTTGCAGAAAATGTAAGCACATAACAAACAAAATGACCGCATAGTAAAAGTTCAACTGTAATACTTCGAAACTGGGTTTTCGCAATAAAGTTTGGTAGCTGTGATAAGAGCTACAGTAAACTTAATGCGATACTTTGTGGCTGAGTCCCTGAACGAATCTAGCTGCAATTTGTATCTCATACAATACTCATGCAAATCTAGGTGCGTCCTTAAAATTTCATATTTGTTTGTGAGAAAAGCACCTCCCATTTTAAGAGCTCGTGAAAACAAAATATTAGTACACATCTTCCTTTATTCTGTTAAAATACTGTATTATTTTTACCGTTTTTCTTACATTTTAGATTTACCTACTTGATTTACATTGTTATATGAAGTATTAAGTTGAGTACTTTATTCATTCTTTATAATCTCCAGGAATTATTTAAGTGATTCAAATAGCTGAGGATTACTCCAGTCTTGTCGACTTATGTCTGGTTCATTTTTAACTTCAGTCGCTTGGCACGCGTGCTGTTACAAACACTTACATAAGTAAACCTCTGTTTACATTTTCGTTCCGTTGAAACAAGGTTTATTACCCGCTTTGTCCTCGGCCGTGCTTTGAGTCCATGTAAAATCCTTTTCGAGTAAATTGCCTCCATCTCACGAGCGAAGTGGGTGAAAATGCACCTTTATTTTGTTGTCCTCATTTTTCGTTGTTATTAAGCAAATTATGTTGATAACGTCTTGCAATATTAAGGCCACGATGTTCTAGAGACTGAAAATGTAGCTTCCATCTATTTCTTCGGTGGTTATGTATTCATGTTAATATTTTGAAGTGGTGCGAGTTGTTACCTGAAAGGGTACGGTGTATGAAAATGGGGAGTGATTTTGTAGTGTAAGAGAGGTTGGGACGGTATCCCTCGACGGCAGTGCACGCATTCTTTTAAAACACCCTTTTGAGACGTCTCGACTGTGAGGGACGCGAACTCGACGTAAGTACCGCGATGTGTGACAATCGTGCAAGGTACACATATAATTAGAACGTCTGTTTTTTTCTTTTTTCAAATATAATATTGGTTTGTATAGATTGCCATTTAATTTTTATTACTGACTGGCTTCACTGAGTAAAACTAATATAAATCTTTTGATTATGTTTCAAAGTGCTAATTAATAACCAAAGCATTAGCGGTTTTGAGGCGGGCAAAAAGCGGTTTCTTGTAGAAATACATGGTAGCAAGCTGGAAACTCTGGCTATGATAGGTACAGCAAGTTGGTGCAATATAAGAAAGTTTTCTCACAAGTAAAGCTAGCGCGCGTGCTCAGGGGACCATCTGATGAGTTTACTAAGTTCCTCCTTGGTCGTGTGTTTTGTTTGCGGGCGTGTTCCGAACGCTAAATGGTACGTGTGTCGGCACACAGACGGTCAGCGATTTACGACACAGCTGGTAAATTAGTGCCACCTTCTGTCCAAATATATGAAACTGGCTGCTCGGAAAATTTTGCCGAACACAGCTTTAAAAGGCACTGAAAAGTTTGTTTAATTGCTTGCTGTGGTTTCTTATTTTCTTTGATATTTAATTCGACTGCGAAACTTGCCTAAAGTTTACGCTAACTTATAATTAAACTTTGATAATTATGCATTGTTAATTATACCTGTGTCGAGTATAATTGTTTGCGCCATGTTGACTGGGTCCACAACAGCGTGACAGTGTTAGCAAACAGAGATAGGGTTGGCTGTTTACTGTTCTAAAACATCTTTCAGCCTTTATAAGTAATATGCATTAACTCCCCTCCGCCTACCTAGCAGTAAGCTTGACTTATGGCGTCCACAATATTAAATACAATTACCCCAAGTAGGGTTTAAAATAGGCTCTTTTTAAACTGCGTTTACTATTGTTACCTTCGTGCTGAATAATATTCTTATTATAGCATAAACTATCGCATGTGCAATGCAAAACCGCATTTTGAATAAAACAGAAAATAAATATAACGTGCCTGCAAAATTCATCGCGTGTTTTTTCTAAAATCTAAAACGTATCAAAATTAATTACACATATTTTATGTACTTTACTGAAGATAAACTTATCACATTAAAATGGAGATATCTCAATCAAGCTGTTTCTTTTTCTTTAAGTACTTGAAACGTCTCGCCGTGCTCGGACACGGCAATAAGGTGTTGATCTCAGCGTAAATAAATAACGGTAATGGTTTTTTGATACATTTGTCGCGTATCAAAATGTAACAAAAACCACTCAGCTATTCTCTGACGACATTGCATAATACGTATAAAGATCGATATAAATAAGAGATATAACTTCAAATTATTTAACTTGCATTTAAAGAGTTTAGATTTTTGTGGTGATCTTAAATCGTGAATCAATACATATTATCCCCATTTAATCCTGGATATAACTTTTATCTTTTATTATAAAATCGTTTATTTACAAATTAGATTTCGAAGAAAAACTGAAGTGTGCTCGGCGGGAGCGAGCCGAGGGCGCGGAGACGAAATTATTGATTTCAGCGAGGCGCGAGTTGGGGCGAACTTTTGCATTCGCTTCCCTTACTAGACAAATTGCTTATATTACACTATTATTTACGGTCGCATAATTTCTTCCCATTCCTTATCCTTAAATTCAATTTTGGAATACATTACCTGCAGTTAATCTGTCAGTTAATCAGTTACTTAATTGTAATCGAAGTTTTTGAGTGATAAACATCTCCTTCTGACACGTATCTAGCGAAAATAGGAAAATAATCTTCTCTAAGGTCTTTTTAATATTGTGCTAATGAATAAAGCCTATTTACTGGTAGAACTTTTAGGTGACATTGCAATGTCCCTTGCAGCCACGCGACGTCGCCTGACTACGACCACTACGATGTGATTT
Organism: Helicoverpa assulta; assembly: GCA_963856015.1. Classification (NCBI taxonomy): domain Eukaryota; kingdom Metazoa; phylum Arthropoda; class Insecta; order Lepidoptera; family Noctuidae; genus Helicoverpa; species Helicoverpa assulta. The sequence continues at coordinate 8,515,128 of CAWLCW010000008.1, forward strand.
TAATACAAGATGTCTGGCAAAGGGCAATATGTCTGGCTGAAGGACCTTATATTTAACGACATTTAGTACAATACATAATGAAGTATCAGATGAACGAGTCGAATGAAATCTCGAGCAGACATCTGAAGCACAACATGTAGCTTATTTGTTCTTTAATAAATACAAAGCTTAACATCATAATCGCCTCGTTAGGTAAGCAGATTGGTGAACGTAGTACGATGTTATAATGCCACAGGTAAACGCTACCAACTGCCCACCTCGTGCCATAATCCCTTGGTAGCCTATTATGACACGGGGCCACACAGTGCAAAATAATTAATTTACACCTTATAATTGTACTGTAATGTATCAGGATTAGGGGATTGTTAAGGCGTATGTAACAATGAGTTTGTTAGTTTATCCCTTTTGAAACATACAGGTATTTAGCTTTAGCTGGAAAAAGACCGTTATTTTGAATGCGAGGAGAGAAAAGATATCGTCTACCTGGGTTTCGATAGAAAATTTGTTTTACCCATTATACGTACTACGCACCACTTAGACGTAGCCTTGAGTATGCTGCAACGCTTTTCCGCTGCAAGGCCAAGTAACTTTTATGTGGAAGAGAATAGAAAACTTTAAAAGAAGCATTAGGTAAATTTTTCATGAGTAACTTTAGTTAAAGTGGGCAGTGCAAGTACAGGGGTGTATATGACTTGAATGGCTTCATTAACAGAGTTACTCCGATACGTGACTGCAAATGCTAATTAGTTTAGCTCGTGGGGGGGTTCGTGAAACTTGTTTTTTTCTCGTAAACGTTTCATTGGACATCTAACGAGATTTTCTTCTCGCTAAAGGTCAGAGTTTATTGCCGGAATGAACGCATTGTTCGTACACATGTGCAGTGTAGTGTACCGACGTCCAGCTAGGGTAGGGTGTGTTAAAAATAGAGTGGACCGGACATTGAACCGGTGGCCCCGGACATCGCAGTAATGAAAGTGTCCCATCGTGTTCGGCACGAGTTTTCGCGAGTGAACCAATTTCCCGCAGCTCGAAATAATTCACGTTCAGCTATCCTAGCTATTTACCAATACTGAATGGGTTTTGAAATTTCGTGTTTCTGATCGTCTGTTTTATTAATATGATGTTTCTGTTTTATAATAATGATCAACTTTTGGATGGTTAGATAATTAATGAAAATGACTTGATGGTTAAATATAGTACTGCTACCATCTATTTATATCTTCAATCGTATAAACTATATACAGGCGACAGAATTTAATTAATCACACCAGAAATGTCAACAAAATAACTAGTGCACCTTGGCGGTATTCATAGCGCAATAATTTAAAGCTATTAAGTTAGAAGTAGCGCAGAAAGTTCCCAGAAGAGCGTTATTACATGCATATAGTACTAGGGGATAATAAACGGCTGGTAGTAGACCGGTGTGTATCATTAGTCGCGCGCTGTCGGCACGTGCTGTCACGGCAGCCGCTTCGGTATGTACTCACCTTCCGATCTGACCTGACGGGTGACAGTTTTTCTATACTGGAAGCTTCTTAAATCGAATAAAATTCCTGTTGATGCTCCAACATTGTCACAAAAAGCTGTGTTAAAGAAAGTGAATACGAGCAGTTGCTCTCAGACCAGGCTTAAGGCTACTTTCAGATTTAGGAATTACGTACCACACTTCTACGTTAACTATCTGCCAATAGAAATATCTGCAGCCTGTGCAGTACATTACACACTCTAAGTGTCAATTCTTACTGCACTGCTGATATTGCACTCGATACATTCTTAGTCAGATACAATTGTTACTGAAATATTGGATTACATCGGCACTATCGATACCGTATCGACATTGTAGATCTTTGAATGTTTCTCTTCTATTGTCACTTGAGGACATGTCGATATCGATGTAATGATATGCATGAAGCCCTATCGTGTGTACTCATCGCCACGAAGTTTGTCAACACTAAGTGGTGGCAAATGGTAAGCGCTAGTTTGCTCTGCCGCATACCGGGGTAATTTTACCCTTATTAAGTTAAACCTACATGATGATAGCGTTACTTATATTTAAGAGTATTTTAGGATACATTTAACCTAGCTATTCCACGTAAAACCTAAGTCGGATAAGGAAACTTTCAGCTCGGTTAAGAGGATAAAAGATCCCTTAGGTAAGCCTTCGTGTTGGAACACTGTAATAATAGGTTTTATAGTCAAGAAGATAACTTAGTCTTTAACTTGCTTTGTTAACACTAGACCACTTAACGTGACTCAGTATAAACAGTTTATAAGCTTCTGTTACAGCCCGTGTCGATTTATTAATTGTTGAATTTCCTAGTCATTGCTCCAGTTATTACCTACAACATGCAATGGGTGACGCGTAAGTAGGTACGAACATGTTTTTTTTACGATAGCTCATCTCGAACTAATGTGCTCTTTGTTACTTCAGCACACACAATGTGTAACTCTTCTGTAAATATTTTCTACGCGAACCTTTTTGTTTGATGTGACGTGCGTGAGCGTGCCCATTGAATGAATCGGTGTTTTGTGCACTTCTACATAATAGCATCAGCTACACTCGTAACTCATTCATACCAAAATTTTCCCATTATCCCACTTGCTTATTTGAAAACCCTCCTGTCACAATACCTGCAAGATACGGCGACGATGATGTAGTACTTAGTGCTTACATAACAGAGGTATTAAGAGAAATGAACTCGGCGCGATTTCTTCTCTAAAAGCAGGTTCTCTCCGTCTGTGGTCGTTATTGCAAAGCTTTCTGCGCTATGATGGTAGGTACCTATCCGCCGACGACATCTCTTGTAAATCAATATAATAAGATCTGCATTCACGATACCCTCGGCGCTCACACAATGTTACGCTGTAGTGGAAAACATTACTTTTTGTTGCCTGTATAAGCTGTAAAGTTCGTTCGCCCCACTAAAAGTGAGTCAGGTTGGTTCAATTTTAGTTACATTTAGGATTATAGAAACAAAGTTATGCCAGCGCATTAAAGTTTCTCTATGACTACAGCGATGCAGCTCCCTCGTGATTACGAGATATGATTGTATTTAGAATCCGACTTTGGTTTGGATCGACTTGTCAATTTGTGGCGTTTAGCGAATAAATAAGATTTCGATGCTCGGTCTTTCCTTTGGGGGAGTTTACGGACTCAGTCTCCGGTTCATTTTAGCGAAATTGGGTGGGGAAACCTTTCGACTCGCTCGTAGCCTTTGGCAACAATCTCGGCCATTTTCTCGTTTATTCTCAATAAGCCTTTAATTCCAGCGAAGGTTTGAACGAAGATTCCATGAAGATTTATACAGCTGGTTTTATGAAATTAGCCTTATATTAAATATTTTTTTACTGAATTTCAAAATACCAGGTCACGTTCGTCGACCTTACTAGGGTGCTAAACAAGGCAAATAAAGGATTCGTACATTAAAGTTGAGGTAATGGCTGGTGAGCACAGTGAGCTAAGCTTTATTGCTCTGATGCGATGTGGGTTTTACCGGAGTCGGAACATAGCACGAAATGAAACGGTGCCGCCCATTTTCGTTTTATCTTTGAACTGAAAGCTTTCAATTCTGGGCCAATTGGTTGCTTATTTTAGTGAGAATCTTTTAGGATAGATACAGCTACCTATACAAACTGCTAGTGAAATTTTATGTTATGTTCAGCAGGAATACGTAGTTTGAAGACCCTTATGAGATAATTCGTAAAAGTGTAGTGGATCCAGGTTATCCTCAAATATTATGTACTCAAGACGGTTTTATTTAGTTTCACCAGCTAACTATTTGCTTTCTACGTCTGGCTGCAAAAGTCTGTAAAAATTTGAAGATTGTCTTAAATAAATCTGTGACATTGCTGAACTTAGATAATTGTAGTCATTATTTGCGATGTGTTATAAGTATAATGAAGCAGTGAACATAATGACTCGTTATCGTGACACTGTATACGAAAATAAATATGTATTTAGAGGGTCCTTTGTGACTAAAGTGCTGACATTAAATACAGCTGTTACAAGATCAAGGTCAAACAAGATTCTAATAAATCCCAACTAATCCAAGAATGAACATTATCCACTTAGAACGCTCTGAGTGATTTGTAAATGCTTAGATTCATAATTGAACACGAAATTGATAGATTCGCTAAAGTACTCTCTAGAATTAACATCGGCGCAAAGCACTCAAAGAAAATTATTAACAATATTAATTAGAGGACTTTTAGCACAAACCGATATTAATTAAAGAACGTAAGCGCACAAATTTCGACAAACTGTAACACGAAAATAAATAATCGTATTTTTGAAGTAGTTGCACTCGTAACGCTGCTAATGAAGCCCTACGAAGCAGTTTTAATTGCCCTTATAGTTAGCCCGTATGCTGGCGCCCTCAAATGACCCAACAAATTGTCCAGCACACGCAATGCTTAACTTATAGGCATAGGCATTTTCAATAATGGCCACAAATTATGATTTTTATTCGTAACTCGATAGGAAAGTTGTACAAATATTATTTTGCTCCAATTTGTTTATTTTTGAATACAAATGGGATTGTGAATAGATCTGGTATTAATACATATGTGTCGGAACAGACTAAGTATCAGAAGCTAGTTTTCCATGTAAACTTTCAATCCTCGAACTCTTTGAATTTGGTTTGAAATTAGGATCGTGTAACCTGCAGGTGTCTATGTGTATCTGTCTTCTGGATAATTATGAGAGGGGTCTTTGTGATCACTCACACATTTGCAATAAGCTAAACATTAATTAGTGGCGCTGTCGACGGTGCCAATTTTAGCGACGATTCCGTTCTATAGCTCCAGTATGGCATGTGCTACATTCATAATTGTGGATAGAACGACCACTCTGGCGTACAATGTTTTAGTTCAGTGACCGTGCAATGTGCAATTTAACAGCGGTTGCGACACACACCATAATTTTTAACCTATTAGCACAATTGCAGTTTCGTGGCATCAGTTATAAATATCTACACATCTGTATAGATATGGTTGGCGTATCTTGGCATATCCGTTTTTCATCTTTATAGATAATGTTCCTACCTTTCACACCTAGCATTTTATAAGTCCGGAAAGTAATAGTGTGAGGGTTCCCTTTTACCAGGATATTACAACAGAGAGCCGGTTATGAGGACCGGCTGCTGGCACACACAATAAAAGGCGAATATCCTTGAATATTCATCACTCAGGAAGGACGTTGAATGCAATATGCTGTCTTGTCTCTTTGACATATGAATTTTCAGAGTGTGGCTATGATAGATAGGTTGATGAAATTTTAAAATGTTTTAAACAGCGACGACCATTTTTGGGTCGCTATTGATAATGTACTTTAGGGAGAACAAATTGATTGAGGCACATAACATTCTCGTGAAACAAAACCATGTCACCTCTGTATTAGTTAAATGAGATGTGTAGAGCAATTATGCCATGTGGCACAACTATGCGTGATGGCCGGACATTCTATTAATAATTTCAGCGCTTTCAAAGTGTGGAAATGCCCGTAAGTGTTTGGTGATGTTTCATATTATAATTTTAGACTGTATCTACAAAACTAATAAGCAGTTTATATTACTTATATTAATGACAAATACATACATGACCTGCTGCAATGATTAAAAATAAATAAATACAAATAAAAAATGGGATCAAGCGATCATGTTAACAAATAAAGTTTATGAACTAGATTCTCCTAAGCATCTTTGTATGTATGTAGGTATATAAAAACACTACAACGTTAACTTCAAGACTTTAAATATTACACTACTGTGAGATAATACTAACGATCTATTAAAATGTTTAATGACCACCTGACCGTATAAAGTTTACCTATTCATTCACCCGTACACTTAAAGTTTTGATTTATTACACTAGTTTATAGAAAATAAATCATTTAAATTTTGTTTATCAGCAAGTTGTACATGAATACTTATGTTAATTATATTCAAACTAGCTTCTGCCAGCGGTTTCACCCGCATCCCGTGGGAACTACTTCCCGTACCGGGATAAAAAGTAGCCTATAGCCTTCCTCGATAAATGGGCTACCTAACACTGAAAGAAATTTTCAAATCGGACCAGTAGTTCCTGAGATTAGCGCGTTCAAACAAACAAACAAACTCTTCAGCTTTATAATATTAGAGGTAGTATAGATTAATCGTAAGTTTGCTTAGTTTTTAATCGATTAAGTTATAAATAGCACATACCATAAACTATCTAAACTGTAATGAAGTGATGGACTGAAACACATGTTTGTATAAACCTACATCAGACAGGTCGCAACATACTCGAATGATTTGAAACCTATATCTTATACCTGTAACTTATTTACATTAGTCATACAATTGTATTAATTATAAGCTGTAATTTAACCTTTATGTTAGAACTAGCTTTTGCCCGCGACTTCGTTCGCGTGGAATAGGGACTTCGGCAGATTTTTGGTTTGACCAATAGATGGCGCTATATGTCCGGAATAATTTTTTGTTTTTATATATTTTGTAATAAAAACTATCCTATGTCCTTTCTCAAGTTCCAAACTATGTCTGTACCAAATTTCACATAAATCGGTTCAGTAGTTTAGGCGTGAAGAATAGACAGACAGACAGACAGACAGACAGAAAGACAGACAGACAGAGTTACTTTCACATTTATAATATTAGTTAGGATTATTCGTGTAATTTCTTCCTCAGACTCGGAAAATTACGCAGGTAGCGACCCAGCCAAGTTGACACGAAGACGCTGATTTAAATTATGCTAACGTAGCGACTTATTACGCAAATGTACAGAAATGGTTATACTGTCCTTCTGAAAACAGGAAAATATCTAACAAAATGTTAATTTACCTGATTACTAACGATTTAAATGTTCTCCTTTCAGGTAAACATCGCATTTGTGTCTCCAATTGGTAATGGGAACTATATCAGGTAGAGAAATCGCCATTTCCACTTCGACAGGTTTTTTATCAATCTGATTTGAAATGCATTGCATTTCCGACTTGAAATATGGATGTGACACGTTATATGTTTTTAATACAAACTACGTAAAAATATTCAAGTATTCAGTATTTCATACTTCCGTGTGAATTGCATAAAATTAAAAATACATGACAAAGTATAATGGCATGCAACGTTCAAGCTAGTTTCTGAAAATGTTCAACAGAATTTCAGGAATATTGAATAATGTGCTTTTAAAGCCTAGAATTTCTGTAATATTATGTTTTGTTGAGTTGGGTAATTTGTATAAAAGTTAGTCAATTTAACTCCAATGTGAAGTATTAAACAATGGATGTCCGACTGTCCATTAAGTCATTATGTCCTCAAATTATGTTAATATCCTTCTTATCACTACAAATAATGCTCCATGAAATTTATGTCATAACAATAGGGAAATTCCACACTTAAATTCAAATTTCCAACGATCGTTGATTACATTTAAGTGCAGTTAACGTGTGACAAGCACACTGCTCTGCTACCAAAACTTAAGTTTAATCTTATGATGGCACTGGCTGCTCGGCTGCTCGTAACACAAAACACTGCTAAGCAAAAGCTGAATTCATTCAAGTATAAGTTGTTTCGTAAGTTTAATCCCCAAAACCCTAATGAATGAATGATCTTACATAATTGCCGAGGTTATCCCATCAAATCGCAAACTACGAATTTATTTACTCCTCAACCGTTAATCGTAACATTTACAATGCTAATCGTGGTCTTAAGGAATGTTTTAGAATTCAATGAACTTCGGCTGAGAGAGAAAGATTATGAGCTTGATTTTCTTCGTTCAAATCGTTCTTTTTAATCTTAATTTTCATTAAAAGATTTAAGGTTTACAGTCATAACAATTTGACGAGCGCACGGCTCTTTTCTGCTTTGTGCTTCGACAGTTTCTCACAAAAGCTGGTTAAGGCTTTGCGTTTTCATCGTCTACACGGAAAATGTTATTTTCTCGCATATTTTAAAATGTGTCTTCATTTTACGGAGGTTTTGAGTAATGACTAAGTTTGTTTTGCTTTCTACCGTTTTATATTGTGTTTCTATGGTCTATTTAATGGCTGCTGTTTCTTTGTGGGTTAAACGCTGCAAGTTTTCCTTAAATTAAATAGTATTGGATTTTTCTGAGGAGGACTATGTCAAATAGGTACCTACAAGTCAATAAATATGGGTTGCTTCAACTATCTAATACGTGTGGCTTGTTTATCTCAATTGACTTGTGAGTATCGTACTCTCAATTGGCTCAAGCATTGTCTCGATTTACTATCGAAGCTTAAACTGAGGCTCGCTTTAAGTGGCTTGAATTTGTCTAGTGCTCGAGTAGCTATACCTATCAACATGTCATCAATAATACCGTGTACAGAAACAATTTGTAGGACCTAGCTAACAGTATTTCAATTAAAACCCATATTACAATATTAAATCCCAAAATCCCAATATATAAATCCGGGATTAAGCTTCACTGAAACATATTTTGGCGTCGCAAAAACACGCGTGATTGTTTTCAAATAGAAAAAACATTGATCGAAATCCATTTTGCATATCAAATTCCCTTTGCGACGATGGCGTTAAAATTCTAGTTTTAGAATGAGTGCTAAAATAGAGTCATCCGGCAGACAATGAAATAATAATGAACGTAGATCAAGGTTGGCATTACTACAGGCACTCACACCTCGTTCAGCTTATTAAAGTTTCAGCGGTTCATTGTCTGGTTCGTGCAGTTGCGCTCGTATTGAGCGCTTTACAAGTAATACCCACTTTGCATGCGCATTCCTACTCTATGTTTGTAGACTGCTCACTGATTCGACAGCTTTGATAAAAGTGTACTTAGTACATTAAATCGATCCGCTCTTTAGGCATGAACCTTCCATTCAAATTGGATAATATATCGATAGCAGTAGAATAATGGTTTAAAGGAGTGCAGGTTTGGTTGCTATGGTAACTTATATTGGTTTGACTTCATTCGCCGATACTTAATTTACAGTGTAGAAGCAGATGCGGGCTATTGTTATGAAAGAAGTTCGCCGTTGCAAAGTAGTGTAGACTGAGAGTTGAGTTGTAGCCGAGTTGTGCATGGTCACGAGGAAAACACGCCGGCGTAGTGTACGCATGCGCGGTGCGTGGCTGGCGGCGCCGAGGCTGGGGCGCCTCCCTCACCACCTGCTCGCCTACCCCCACCCCACACCTGCACGCCGTGTTAAAACCTGCTATATTTCACGGTTTCCGACGACTGTCATTTATGCCTCTGTTCTCTCAACAATCAAGGAATGAAAATTGAATGTTCGATATTATTTCAGTCGTGACTACCACGAGTGAACGCAATTGAAAGCTAAATTGACAGTGTGGACGTTGTAAAATTCTGAATTGTTACGGTTTCCTGGTCGAATCGTATTACTTTTAGATTGACGAAACTGTCTTATGAAAAGCGGTTTTTATCTTGGCATGGGCTGTTATTATCAGCGATTGGCAAGACGCCAAGACTTCAGTTCAACCCCTAGGGTAGGGTCAACGGAGGTTGATCCGAAGTTTCAGACACTTACCGTTAAGAACGTCTTCGATTACTTAAGATGGTAATTTCTGGTTAGGAAGGAAATACCATTAAGTTATGTTAAGCGTATATTCTCGTGACAATAGCCTTGTTTATTCGGCGAAGGTAAATGTAGTGGCGGTCAAACAAGTCAAACACAGTATTGGCTCGTCTGCTCGGAGGCGCACGTTTGGAGAGTAAATAAAAAGCGAATAGATTTGAGGTGGCACACATTCAAAACAAATACCGCCAAGCTATATATCAATACTTTCGTATACTAGGTACATATGCTTCAGATATTTGGCATTGCTCCAGTGTTTGTGGGGAGCTCAACAAACGTCCTTACTTGGTTATTCCCTCCTGTTGTCAAGAGTTACTTAAATTATGTGATTCTGTTTTGTTTCCTTTACCGCCTTGTTATATGGAATGGTACAATAGTTCGTTTTGGTTAACATAATAGGCGTTAGGTGATTGTTACTTGTTTGTTGTGCACTAGAATGTCGTTTGGTAGAATGGTTGCTCTAGAGTGCAACGATTTTGGGCAGTCACAAACCTCGTAGTAAACTAAAATATATCTTTTAAATATTATTATTGCATTTGATGTCCCTGTGTGAATAAGGATAGCTATAAATGAGAAAGTATCATCATCATCCTCCTGCCCTTATCCCAATTTTATTTGGGGTTGGCGCAGCATGTTTTCCCCTTCCATACTCTTCTATCTGCCGCCATCTCACAAGTAACATTCTTTCTTACCATATCTACTTTCACACAATCCATCCATCGTTTCTTTGGTCTTCCTCTTCCACTATATCCGTCCACATTCATACTCATCATCTTCCTCACAACATGATTCTCATTCCTCCGCATCACATGCCCATACCATGACAGCCGGTTTCCACGCAGTTTTTCTGATACCGGCGCTACTAATGAGATAATAATAAATGAGAAAGTATGCGACAAATAATATATCACACTATAACGATACTTAAGTTGTAGATACTGCGGCTGCCTGTGATATGTAACGTGTACCCAGCCCATAAAAAATATTGAACATCAAATTAGATATTTCTCAAAGGTCACAATTACATAAAGACGAAATTTTCCTGTGAAACATTATACGTAATAAAATAACATAAGTCCCGAGGAATTTATCAAATAAAACATATGACGACGAAGTTGATATAAATTTCATTATTGTTACGAGTTCGATATCTACTTCGTTTCCCTAATTCTGTACACTTACCTACACCAAAAATATAGACACCTACTCAAAATATAAAAGGTCACAGTGTAGGTGGAGGGTAGTGAATTTAATATGTATAAAATAATGGTATTACCTGCCTATTAAGATAATAATGTAGAACAGGAGCTGAGTATTGACTTAGTATAAATAAATAAACACTTAGAAATTTGTATTTTAAAAAGTCTTTTGCAATTGCGTACTTGATAAAGTTACACGCATCTTGGCGATATCATGACTGCCCTTGATTTTTTGCACTTACGCGTAAAAAAATACAATGCAAAGAATAAGAAAATACCATTTTAATAAGGCGCTTAGGGTCAATACACTGGTTATGTTTAGTTGTGTGTGAAACTATACCCGAGTGAAGCCGGGGAATGGGATTACAGCAAACTGCGGATTTATACCGAGGATTTGGGAGGATCCCATCGGACAAAAAGGATACCGCATGCCTACAGCAGTATTAGAGGCAATGTTTGATAATAATGCGCTGTTTGTATTCTGAAGCTGGAGCGGCCCTTACAACCCTACTCTACTCTTTTGTTTTATTACACAAATTGCAAGAGGTCGGTACCAAATTGTAGGACTAGTTTAAAATCCGTTGTGTGATTGTGTAATGTACTTTTATGTGAATCCGACATATTTATAAATCTCTTTAAGTAAGTATGTACCTACCTACAACCCAACAAGTTGTCGTCATAGAAATCGTCATAGAAGTGGTAGCATAGATTACGAAATACTAGTTACCTACTACGATGGTAGTAGGTAATATCGAGTAGTAGCGTATGTCATTGAAAAGTTGGTTTGATTGAGCGTCCAAGTTTTGTTCAAGAAGTGTGAAGTGGCGATTCTTTTTCAATTCTTCTTTATCTAATCAATCTTTGTAGTTTTACTTTATATACCTATGTATGTGTGTCTATTAATCTAAAGGTGATGGTTACTAATGTGATATTCTTTTTATTTTTCATGCTAACCTAACAGTTGCGCTCAAATGTAAGTATTAACAACTATAATTAAGTATTTATTTAAGTTTATTGTAGTTATTGTGTCCATTTTACGATGTAATTTTCAAGTTATAAAAAAACTCCTGAATATTGATGCATGTATTAATCTATTGTTATCCTGTTGAAATATCGAACAAAAGTAGGTACTAAGAACATTCTGGCAAACGATAAACGCATAACTTGGTACCGCAGTCCACACTGTTATAAAATCACAAAGTGAATCTCGTTCCAAACAGCGTGAAACGGTTCCTGGCGACGTGATAAGCGGATTCTCTGCCTGTGCCGTGTAAACTACTGAATCGTCCCCTACACAACGAGATAAAAACTGCACTATCCTTGCATACACAGCCGCTGGCGAACCGGCTGCAGCGTCCCGTACTAACCGTTTATCAAGCGCTTTTGCGCAAAACTCCACAATACCCTCTTAACAACACATTTTTTCCCTCAAAATGAAAAGGCCTGCGTTGATTCATGCATATAATATAATGTATGCCCATATTTTAACAGGATTAAGCAGGAAATGTCTGTATTCCACGTGCAAAATGCATGATGATTTTCACGAAGAGAGCGAGTCCTAAATTCCGCTGGAAACTAACACCCATTTCACATTCGTGTGCTTAATTAATTCCTGCGGTTTATTACCCTCAAGTACACTTCGGATAGCTTAATAATTTGATAGTTTTGCCAAGAGGTCTTCAAACAAACAGGACTTGACTAATTGACTTGTTAATGCGTATTCTGTGGAATCTCTTTAACGTAAGGGTTATTGGTTTTTCAGATACTGACAACCAGCGAGTGATAATCCATGTGAAAGACGTGAATGATGAGCCTCCTTACTTCATCAACCGGCCTCTGCCGATGCAGACGGTGGTGCAGCTTAATGCTGCTCCAAACACCCCAGTCTTCACTCTCCAAGCTAGGGATCCTGACACAGACCACAATATTCACTACTTCATCGTCAGAGATAGAACCGGAGGACGTTTTGAGGTTGATGAGCGATCAGGCGTGGTACGAACAAGAGGGACCGATCCGTTCCAGCTCGACATGGAATATGTTTTATACGTGAAGGCTGAGGACCAGGTCAGTAATGAGATATTTCATACAGGCAATCCATTAATTAAAACTTATTGGAGAAGCATCGGTCATTGTATTAAATCCAATTAATTTGCGCAATAATGTTGTGGGCCTCATTAAAATTTAAATGGACTGATGATCCTCTTGTTTTCTGGTGGTTAATAACTTCGAATTGCATCTAGCTGTAGAAATATTTTTACTTATTAATTAAGGTCTTTACACGAGTACAGTAGTAATTTTCTTTGTTTTCCTCATGTCTGTGCATGAAATGTCATGAAGGAAAATGAATATAAGTATCATAATAAAATGTTGCGATGTGCAGTCAGACTTTATTGCGGCAACTTCGCAGAAAGAAACCACGCTTGACCTAATTAAGTAATTTGATATTTTATGCACATGACAGAGCATTTTATGAGTCATGCTCTCGCCACTTTATGAGGTTTTTTTCCATCTCTTTGAAGTTACATTTCTGGACGAAATCAAATTATTTTATGGATGGCAATATTTTCTTTCCATTAGACAAGAAAGTTAAAGTACCTTCTTTTCAGACGATATTTATTAAAATATAAAACCTAGGTCTAGTACGTGAGCTCAGTAAGATTAAAATATCTTTGGAAATTGGGTATCCATTCTAGACTAATATTAATAAATACCGATTTCAGAATGGCCGTGTCGACGAAAGGAGATTCCAATCCACGCCCGAGGAGCGACTTAGTATTGTAGGTGGCAAGCGTGCCCCTCAGTTCTACTTGCCAAGCTACGAAGCCGAAATCGCTGAGAACCAGAAGAAAGATTCTGAGTAAGTGATGTTTCCTTGTAATTTATCATCATTACTAGTGTTTTGTGAAGTCTTGACTTATTGGTGAAGCGTGCTTGATTCTGATATCTATGTTTTTCACGGTTTGTCATTCAATCTAATCACATTATAGAATCTTTCGTAACTATCCCGAAACCTGATTGTGTCATATTTTTATTTAGCCTTTGCTGTCCCACTGCTGGGCAAAGGTCTCCCCCGTAGCTTTTCATCTTGCGATATTGTTAGCTGTTTGTGTCCAGTCCCCGAGGAATGTCCAAGTCTACTCTTTACCGTTTCCTTGGTCTTCCTCTCGGTCACCTTATTTATGTAGATACTAAAACTTATTCTATAAATATAATCCTGGATAAGAAAGGTTGATATATGAATATTAAGATGAGATTTATAGGCCACATTCGGTAGTCACAATTTACCGAGAACAAATCCTTTTGTATTTGTTTATTATGTTTTTCTATTATATGTGAGTTATGACTGTTGTGAGCCATAATAAATACTTGACCTTGGTTGTAGACGAATTTCGACGAATTGTTTTGTCTTTTCCTATAGACGAAATTATTGATATAAACAACGTTTTTATTTACAACCCTGTTTTTGCTGAGAGAAACATTTTTATTATTAGCAGTTATCTCTTTCAATGACTTTATCATAACATTTTCTAGGTGTTTGTAGATAGAAGTTTCATAAATAGGTAGATTTTTTTACCTAATTTAAAGAATTTATTTGCTTACTAGCGACCCGCTCCGGCTTCGCACGGGGTAACAGTATTTCCCCACTTTTTAATGTATGTTATTATACATATAAACCTTCCCCTTTCATCACTCTATCTATTGAAAAAAACCGCATCAAAATCCGTTGCGTAGTTTTGAAGATTTAAGCGTACGAAGGGACATAGGGACAGAAAAAGCGACATTGTTTTCTACTAAGTAAAAAAACGTCGTCGGATGCCAAAATTCGACTTTATATCCGAAACATTCATATTATTTTGTAAAATCTGAATTTAGAAGTGATCTTCCACGGTCTTCATTTATTAATGGTTAAAAATATAATAAAGTTATTCTATTGTATTGAACTAACATAGCAATGAAAGTAAATAAGTATCTTCTTTCATTGCAAAACAAATCTGAGTAGGTACCTACCTACAGATAATTGTAACCGCAGTTGTTTGACACGCAACTGCTCGACACTTTTATTTGTCTTATGAATCACAAACATGCGGAAGATTCGCCATTTCATTAGGCACCACATGTTGATCTTTGATTCTTCACAAATGAATAGTGTGTTCATGTAGTGACACATTCAATTGTTGGAAATTTCACTAACAGCCATATGTTCGCTCATAACCGAAACTAGGTCAGCTATCATGATGTTTATCTCGCAATATGATTGAAATAAACAAACTACGGGTTTTATTACTTAATTATTCGGCCGTTTTATGTTAATTGTTATGCGGTTCTGTTGTCGCATTGAATTTGATATTTGGCCACCTAGTAGCGAGACTCCATAACACAGAGGTATACAATCAAGGAGACAAACAAAGTGCATTTTCGTTTTTGATTTGTTGAAAATAGTGTTTTATGTATTTTAGTAAAACCAGCTGTTTCTTTTTGTTCTAATTCGAAGGAACTTGGTTAGGTCTTAAATTGCAACATTTCAAAGTAGGTGCCCACATGGGATACCAAGGTTTTGTCAAGGTTCAACCCATTACACTGACAATCTTTTTTTACCTTTAATAAGCTTTCAACTAAGTCCCCTATTTCCTCTATTCCAGCATAATATCAGTGAAGGCGAAGTCGTTTGCTGACCGGGAGATCCGTTACACCCTGAAGGCGCAGGGCCAGGGAGCCGGGACCTTCAATATCGGCCCAACTTCGGGCATAGTAAAGCTGGCTAAGGAACTGGACTTTGAAGACCTGCGACAGCCCCACGTATACTCCCTCGTGGTGACGGCAACCGAAGATTCTGGAGGATTCTCTACTTCTGTTGAGGTATGTTTAGTGCCATGTTTTGTAAAAGGGAACTGTAGAAGGGAATATCGAAAAAGTGAAAGTCATTGGACCACATATATGACAATTTAAGGTCTCGACTCCATTGCAGTTGGGTTTGTTACGCCATGCGTCACCATTTTACAGCATGTGCAGTTTGGCGGCAATGTCATTTTAATGTACAGACTTATCAATAATCGTATTTAATTTCCATTTTCCAGCTAACTATTCGTGTAACCGACGTGAACGACAATGCACCTAAATTCGAGCTGCCCGACTACCAAGCACATAACGTGGATGAAGATATACCACTAGGCACCAGTATCCTCAAGGTCAAAGCAATGGACGCTGATTCGGGGAAGAACGCCGAAATCGAATACTTAGTTTCAGGTAAAAGACAAAATTACCCGTAATATGATTGCCCGTAGCACTCATAGTCCTCATTAGCCAGTGTTATTAGCGCTACTTCTAACGCCATCTGGTGTACTTTTGTGTAAACTCACGTTAGATGCGCTGAGTCGCTAGATGGCGCTGTTTACAAACAAAAGGTCGTTGGCCTGTTTACATTTCGCACTTCGCACTATTATAGGTTTGGAAATATGATTTATAGATACTTTGCGGTATGTAAGGGATTTATTATGAACACATGTGCTGTGAGTTTTTAAACTGAGTACATATCTTTATTAACTTATTACGTTTTTATACCGCTGCCGAATTTCAGGGCTGAACATAAACTTTATACTGTTTACATTTAGTTTTCTGTTGTTTGTCTGTATTATTTGGATTAGGTAGTGATTAACAAGATTATAAAAATTATGTAGACAATAATAGTTTTGACAAAAATAAATCGGTCGTTGAACTTGGGTATACTGTTGAATAACATTTGCCATATTGTTCTTGATACGAATTTAATAATAAAATTAACTGCTTATCATTCTAGATGACCACTTCAGCGTGGATTCCAATGGCATTATAACAAACAACAAGCAACTGGACGCTGACAACAACAATGCGTATTATGAGTTCGTAGTCACAGCCAAAGACAAGGGAGAACCAGCGAAAACTGGAACAGCCACCGTCAGGGTTTATACCAAGAACAAGAACGATGAAGAGCCGAAATTCTCACAACAAGTATACACTCCGAACGTCGATGAGAATGCTGGGCCCAACACTCTCGTGACGACTGTCGTCGCATCAGACAAAGATGGTGACAATGTAAGGTTTGGCTTCGTTGGCGGCGGCACAAGCTCAGGACAATTCGTAATCGAAGAAATCACCGGTGTAATCCGACTACACAACAAGGCTATATCACTCGACAGAGACAAGTACGAACTCAATGTGACGGCTATGGACGACGGCGCCTGCTGCGTCAACGGAGATGCTACGATACACACCTCCACAGCTGTCGTTGTCGTATTTATTACAGACGTCAACGATAATAAGCCCATATTCAAAGATTGTCCGACGTATTTCCCAAAAGTAGAAGAAGGCGCTCCTAATGGCAGTCCTGTTATAAAAGTTCACGCTACTGACGAAGATAAAGGTGTTAATGGTCAAGTCAAATACTCAATAGTCCAGCAACCGAATCAGAAAGGCACAAAATTCACCGTAGACGAAGAAACTGGTGAGGTATCAACAAACAAGGTATTCGACAGAGAAGGTGACGACGGCAAGTTTGTATCTGTGACGGTAAAAGCAACTGATCAAGGTGAACCTTCCCTAGAAGGTGTCTGCTCTTTTACCGTTGAGATCACCGACGTTAACGACAACCCTCCACTATTCGACCGACAAGTAAGCACTATAGTGTACATAACAGTAGTTTAAGCACAAGATTGCATGAAATCACAACTAGATTCTTGTTTGCATGAATTTCAGCGATCCATCGCGGTTGTTGACTGTCATTATAATGTGTCTTGCAGAAATATGTGGAGAACGTAAAACAAGACGCCAGTATAGGCACGAATATATTGCGAGTATCCGCATCTGATGAGGATGCCGATAATAACGGCGCCATCGTCTATACTTTGAGCGCTCCCTATAACCCCGCCGACATTGAGTATTTTGAGATCCAGCCCGAATCGGGCTGGATCGTGTTAAAGAAGCCTCTCGACGTAAGTATGCTTTACCATATCTATAATTTCACACTGATCACGTGATGAGAGCATTTGATAAGATTGACGAATGAAAGGGATCAACTTTACTACAAAGTTTGGTGGATGAGTGCTACCTACAGGCCTTAGGATTCAATTGGCACATACTTTAAGTTAATTTAACTGTAAATAGTTCTAAATTAACCGCTGCTGTAAATTGCTGTGGAGGGGGTAAATCCTGGCTGTGAGGAGTAGTTGTCCATTGAACGGCAGCGCGGCGCCTGCGGGCCCGCGGCCGTCGGGGGCTTGTTCTTCTTGCAGCACAATTAGTTTGAGTTGCCGCCAGCGTCGGCTCCGCACTAAATCTTCGTTAAGATTTATTTCCGCAGCACCGTCTTGCATTAACTATCTTACAGATGAATACAACCTGTGTATAATACTTACCTTGTACCAGAAATGATACTGCTGTAAATATTTCACCGTTGAAACCTATGTTTAGTTCTAAAACATGTACAGTTTCTGTAACAGCACTTCTGTATATTTCGCACAAACTAGTTTCAAAGTTTATTTTATTGTAATTAATCGATTAATTGATTTGAGAAGCTTACGCTTTTAACATACCTATCAGTATTATATGTATTATGTACATGTTTTGTTACTAATCTCTGATTTTATTTTGCGGAGCGGTAGTTCCTGCGGCGGCCGGTTCGAGCCCGGCCGCGTCCGAGCAGTGCTGTAGACGACTACTCATGCAATATAACATCATGTGCAATAGTAATATCATGATAATTGTGATTTTTTCCAGGGCAGCAGTGCTATTAATATAATTTGTATAATATTAGTTTGTAATTGAGATGGTCAGATTGCCCACAAGGCAGTTTGGCCATCTGGCCAGTTGTGACATATTCCTTCTGTGAAAGGGGCAACGTTCGCGATTCCAAATTTGTACAGTTTAACGTAACGTCCATCGTTTGTAATATATTCATTTCAATGAGTGTCGTTTCGTTGTAGTAACTAAGAGGTCACCAAACCATTCATATGACAACCTGACCTTTCCGCCATGTCTTGTATGCAGAGCTGCATGCATTTGCCTGCTTTTCGTTACGTTTTTTTTTAATTTTTAAGATTAGTTTAGTTTGATTACTGTAAAAAGTACCTAATACCTATAATGTACAGTTTGTCTTTCTCCTTATTGTACAGACGAAACTTGTAAGATATGGTAAACATTTTTATTTCCCATTTATTTCTTGCACCATCTAATATTGGCTACAACAGTGAGGAATGATCTCTACTGTAAGTACGACAGTGCCTGTGCTGTGAGTGGGAGCAGACGACGTGACCGAACATTATGTTACAATTCCATATTCTACATAGAACCTAATTCCTCTATATTTTTTTTGGCTTACTGAATGTGAGGCGATGAGTGTAAGCTTTAACTTTATTAGCACATTATACTGTGGAATAAAACATTTGCAAACAGCCAATAATGTGGAAGTGAACCGTATAATTACTTCAGTTTATTTTTGTTGATTATTTTGATTGTTTATTAGCGATGAGTACTTATGTGTTTATATTTGAGTTGTGTTATGTTTTGTTTCTCCCCGCTGACCTCTGACCCGTGTATCTGTAGCGGGACAGGTACCGACTGCGCGTGCGCGCCTCCGACAGAGGCGACCCGCCCTCCTCCGCAGACGTGGACGTTGAATTAGACGTGGTAGACAGGAACAATAAGCCCCCCATCTGGGACATGACCACGTATGGCCCCGTTCACATCAAAGAGAATGTCACAGTGGGTACCGTAGTGACCAGTGTGAAAGCCAGGTTGGTATAAGGCGCAGCGGGCCTCCGGGCCCGCCGCACCTCCACTACTTAACACTACTAACGACGTGGTTTTGTCTGTTTCCATCGACTCTTTCCCCGATAGCGAGAAACGTACAAGTTGGAGGCTATGGCTCAAGACAAGGGTTTCCCGCCCTTGTCCAGAACCGTGGAGGTCCAGATAGACGTAGTGGATCGCGCAAACAATCCCCCCGTGTGGGACCACACGGTGTACGGCCCGATCTACATTCGAGAGAATTTGCCCGTGGGCGCCAAAGTGGTGTCCGTGAAAGCAAGGTGCGTGGGTAACTGTTCGGCACGGGCACCGCACGCAGCCCCGTCACCTGCACGCCGCGTGCACGCCGCGCTCCCCCCGCACGACCAGTGTCGCGCCCTCGGCTTGCCGCGCTTCATTTGTTATTGCTGACATTGGGGTCCGCGAAAATAGTCGGGCTCACGTGCCAGTAATAACAAGCAAGTCGTAGGGTGATCCAGAGGGTGCGACATTTTCTAACCGTAGAAGGTGTCTATTGTTGGCGCTGTCGATTTTGAGTCCAAACATCGAAATTAAAATGTTCATTGTATTTTGATGTTTTGATTCATAAGAAACAGCGGCGGCAATTGTCTCTTTCGTACGGTAAACTGTCTGAATTGTCGCATGAGTGTAAAACTTCATGTTCTTTATGTGGTTTAGTCGGAACAAGTTGGGTTATTCTCATGTGTTAATGTAAGACAGTCGGAATGATGCAGTGCGGTGGTGCGTCGCGCGCGACTTCAGTATCGTTTGCCTCTCACTTGGTGATCAGAATACGATGTGACTGTCATTGTCCGTGAACATCAAATGCATCGTTATGGCACACACGGACTGTCGTGATTCACCAGCGTGCATTTAGAAGGGCTCACTGCTTACGTGGAACGGGGAACACTTTGTTGCATTGTTCAAGAACATCTATTAGAACATCACTATTATTTCACACTTTGTTTTTCACCAACTTAAAACTATAACAAAAACTTTTAAACAGTTTTTGGTCACAGTTCTATGTAGTTATCGCGAATTTGATGCTAGTGATAATAATAGATGTTTTGAACAATATTGTGAGAGGTATCGAATGGGTATCTAATAATTAAAGTCTGTGTATCGTATTGCATGTAGGCTGAGGCATCAGTGCATTATGAGTAATATCGAAGTTTTTATATCGAGATAACTATGTACGGGTCGACTTAGCATGTTCAAAGATACTTTAAAATTGTTTTAGTTTGTAGATCGATGTAGGTCGTTGTAAATCGTTTATTTTTAATTTGTCTAAACTTCATTACAATTGATTGAAATAGTGCTTGACGATTTCTTTTTATTTTGGTGTTGTTGAACTAGGGTTTTCTTTAGACATTAAATAGTTATTTTTCCCGCGACGAAAAAGGTACCTATTCCTTAGGATCCTACATAGTTTTAAATTCCATATAAGTCAAGTCTGAGTCTAATTGACGATTAAGTTCATAAAAAAAAATTGCTCTACGTAAGCCTTACCTCATTTGTTAACTTTGTTAGTTTCTTATGTTAATGGATAATTTATTTGGCAAATTATTTAGATAGAGAAATTTTCACACTGTCTGTGTTTTCTATCCGGGAATTTTCCGCTTTCATAACACCTATACCTAGTAGGTATTACCGTTCCCAATAAATAGATTTGTTTTGATTTCGACATGGATAAGTGACATTTCGTTAAGATAACAAAAACGAAATGTAGCGAGGCAGTAAGTATCTTAGGGAAAACTGATTTGTACTCAAATATATAAATGTATATGCATCACTTATGTGCCACGGGCTATTAATTATATAATGTAACTGTTATGCAATTAGTTCAATATCATAGTGCATCAATCACTGAGTGCTGGTCGATGGCAAGTTTGGTTCACATCTCCATAGTCTATCTGTTCGTCCTAAACAACACATTTCAAACTCACACAATACACAGAGACGAAACCATTACTAACTCACCTTACTAATTTAACAACTTCGCCTCAAGTCGAGGCAGCCTCGAGCGCCTTGCCTTGAGCGATGATGCACCTCTAATCGAGGCATGAATGAGAGCCATTCTAAATTTTATTATATTTTACCTTTGAAACTGTCGCCTGACATGCGATTGTTTCATAAGGAGCAGAAGCTTTTGGGTAAATCTGTTACGGTTTGGTAAAGGTAATTATAATCAGGCAAACGCGTTTCACCAAATAAAATAGGTAGTTAATCAATTGCACAAGATTTTAATTAATACATAATTTGGTTCTAAACACTGCATTTTGTTCATTGTTCGTTGAAACAGTTTCTATTTTATGTAGTCAATGTTGAGCTGCAACTAATTTATGTACCTACCTATAGCTGCTTATATGAACTAGGTACATATTATGTGTATCGTTTGATGCAAATATTGCATTTCACGTCTAATCGCGCTTTGATCAATTAGCGTGTCAATTAATACCTTTGTAGTTTCGTTAACAATGACGTGTTTGAATGGAATTGTTATTGGATACGTACGTAGGTATTGTTAAACATATTTTTGTTAACACGTGTCAGATCCATACTATTTCATACATAACATGTGTCGATTTCATCCTAAATACGTGGAAATAACGAAAATTTTACAAAATATATATAGCCCCCATTTATACCTGTGCAGTTCAATAGCTGAATGTTTTCCAACTTTTACTATTTTCACTAAAATATCGGATAAAGCAAGCCACCTAGAATTCCTGGGATGCTTTTATTTCCGTCATTCCTATGACGTTTTGTTTTAAAATTACTTGGAAACTACCTACGAATATTTTATTTGCTGTGGTGCGAAATTATTTTATTAAATCAAAATCTCTCTGCGCAGAACAGTTCTTTGCATTGTTAGTTTTTTTTACATTAATTTTATATTCAATGGTCGTTTAATTGCTTCCTACTCAAGAAAATTATAATTTACCAAACTGTAACTGAGTTACCAATTTCAGCTATTATTTTGTTTTGTCTCATTAATATTTTTTGATGTTAAACAACAATTTCATAGAAATCTAGTAATTACTTTTATTTTCTCAATGTCCCCATAAAGCATTCATTGTTTAGTTTTGTTTGTTTCGAATTAATAAGTAATAACATTTGCAATTTGGTGTCGTCATGTGCATAAAGTAGATTTTTTGTTCCGTACCTTTGATATTAATGTTGATATGTAAGAGTGTTGTTACAGCGTGTATTGTATTTTCAGCTCGGGTATTGAGAACAACCCGACCGTGTTTTACCGACTGATGCCCGGCTCCACGGCCCAGACTAACAAATTCCACACATTCTATTTACAACAAAGGGCCGACAACGGATTTACATGGGCCGATATAAAAGTTAATCATCCACTCGACTATGAGAGTATTAAGGAATATAATCTTACCATCCGAGTCGAGGTGAGCTTATAATGTTTGTATGTTACCGCATTAAATATCTCTGTTGTTTTAATAACGAAGCAGTGAACCTTTACGACGTAATGAAATTGGTTTATAGCTTTTAGTCTTATTTAATTTAATTTTACGTTTGGGTGAAATTGCGAACTAAATGTTTTAGTGAAAATTTCGCATTTATTATTCAAATATTTGTTAGGTTAACACATTTTCGGTTCGTTTGTTTCTATATTGCTCAGTTGTACCGGTACAACATAATTTTGTGGTCGGATGTAATATCGAGTTCGGAGAACGTTAAATGTAATTTATTCTGTTAACGGACATAATTGTTGAACGGTTCGGTGAAATTGGCTGAAAGTTTTTAATTTCAGTGTTGCCTTTGTTTCTCTGTTGATTGCCAAAGTCAGTAGTTCTAGCTATCGTTCGAACTCGAGCTATTGTATTGATTTTAGGAACAAAATTTTAGTTCATTACATACATAAAATAAAGTACCCATCTATCCTACTTATATTACCTATAAATGTGAAAGTTTGTGAGAATGTATGGATGTATGTTTGTTATTCAATCACGCAAAAACTGCTGGACCGATTTGATTGAAATTTGGTAAGTATGTAGATAGGTGATCACCTGGATTAACATATAGGCTACTTTTTATCAACACACCACGCGGGCGAAGCCGCTGGCGGAAGCTAGTTTACAATAATAATATCTACATTGTCGTTTTTCGTGATACCTACCAACATACTGCCACCTATTAGATGTCAAGACAATACTTCAAAGCTTCCAGATTGATACAAAGAACTCACTCTTATCTTTGTATTTAGAACAACGGCGCCCAACAACTGGCTTCAGAAGCGACGGTCTACATAATGCTTGAAGATGTGAATGACGAGATTCCCTTGTTCACCGAACGGGAGCAGGAGACGGTGCTGGAAGGGGAGCCCATCGGCACCAAGGTCACGCAGGTCAACGCCATCGATAAGGACGGCACCTTCCCCAACAATCAGGTAAGAATTAATATAATTCTTAAAAAAAAAAAAACTGATAAAAATATGTCATTAAAAACACAAAAACAAATCCCAACAAAACAGATCCCTTTCAGAAAACAGATCTAACCTACCTAATGGCAAACATACTTAATGGCAGGGTATCTAGCCCATATGGATGGGCTGCATGCATAATGCAGAGATATCAAGCAATAAATAGGATTGCATATATCATTGAAAGGCATATGATTGTATAAAATGTAAAAAAATCGATCCTTCTGGATTATTTTCTCCCTTACTTCTCGCAACCGTCAGTGTATAGGCAGCCTAATCGGAGGAAAGTCAAAAATTTTGATCACGTCTCATATCAGTTTCGAGTTACTCTGTTACTTACCTAATTATGGCACCTATAATGAGATAAGTTTCATGCAGTATATTTGTACCTAACAGCTATTTTTAGCTTTACTACCTACCTATTTAATGTTATGGAGTAAAATAGGTACCTACATATGTATATGTACTGTGGAAACACGAAAATTGAGGTTTTATTTATAAACCTAGGTAGCTAAAAGTAAGTGACTGTCGATCATATCACATTCACTTTATTTCACGGACGTAGGGCATAAGTCATGTCATGACAAAAATAGAAGCTTTTGTGATCGATTTATTTATCGCTCTACTTCGTAAAATATTCGGTTAGTCTATATACATATAATAAATCTGTAAAAAAACTGTGTCTGTACATTGAATATATTAAAAAAATAATAATTGGGTGGGGTTTAGAAACAGTAATGGAGCACAAATCCAAAAAAAAAATTCTGTCTGTATGTCTGTATGTCTGTATGTCTGTTTGTTTGTACACGCTAATCTTCCGAACTACTGAACAGATTTCAATGATTTTTTCTTTGTTGTATCAGTATTAAGCCTGTTCAACATATAGGCTATAATTTATCTTCGAAACTTGAAGACCTGATGCAGAACTCCAACAGACCAACAAAACTATAAGAGATACAAAAATGGTGCCATGGCAAAAATTGTTTCATGTGATGAGCATTTTCAGCTGAGATAATAAATTTTAAGATCTGGAACACCTGATGTGGAACCCCAAGAGCCCAGCTTCTCTGTACCATATACAGGTATGACGTTTTAGCAAAAGTTGTTCAATTTGATAAGCACTTTCTATTGACTTATACAAATTGAAGATCTAAACCACCTGATGTGGAACTCCAGGGGCCCAGCTAGACTATAGCATATAGATGTATGACGTTTTAGCAAAAGTTGTTCAATCTGATAAGCACTCTCTGTTGACTTATAAAAATTGAAGATGTAAAACACCTGATGTGGAACTCCAGGAGCCCAGCTAGACTATAGCATATGAAGATATGACGTTTTAGCAAAAGTGGTTCAATCTGATAAGCACTCTCTATTGACGTATAAACATCGCTGGAACACCTGGATGTGGAGCTTCAAGAGCAATACTACACTTGAAATGTATAGAAATGAATGTTATGAAATAGGTATGGTGAATCAAAAAAAGTAATTAGTCCGTCTTTTAGATAACCCTAAAATAATGGACACGTATTTTTCTTTTCTCTCTCTCTCACAAACAAATAATAACGAAGATACAACAACGCTTGAATTTCGTGTTAAGTTACTGCTTAGTGCTACCTAGACGTGGCGTCACGAGCCCCCACTCTCCGACTTTGTTGCGTTATATCTCATTATTATTTTGTATATCTCTTCCAGACCTCGGGACTACAGAGTTCCGAATTTTTGGGAGGCAAACGTGGTGCCAAAGCCAACACGCTGAATACGCCCTTTTGAGACAACTTTAATGCAATGGTGACACAAAACCGACGATTATCCCTTTATACACTATAGAAATGAACCCAAGGACAATCCCCGGTGGACGTCGTTAAAAAAAAGACAATCTCCGGTTCTGTGCTAAACTATTGCTAACTATGAAGGAATACTACTTGGGCTATTGTGATGGGATGTTAGTGGATGCCAATGTATTAGGTACATGTAAAAATGGCAGGTGGAGATTCGCCACCTCACTTACTGGGCCCCCGGGAACCAGTCACTGAATAGCAACAAGAGGGCAACAGGGACATCAGCGGCTGAAGGGTGAGGATACCTCGGCGGATTTTAAACGCAGAATACGCGCTCCCTGTGCTTACCATGAGGCACCTACCCTCCGAGCAGGGCTACTAATCCTGCTCTAGCGACTCCACTCTGGACGGCCAAGCCAAGCCAGAGGCGTGAGACCTACCCCCGTCATCAGCCTCAGATGTCCTGCGGTGCCTATATCTCATTATTATTGTCGTTATTATCTCAAGAGCCTTTGTCCCAATTATGCTAGGGTCGACTTCCAGTCACGATGCAACTGAGTACCAGTGTTTTACAAGGAGCGACTGCCTATCTGACCTCCACAACCCGGTTACCCGCTCAACCCAACACCCCTTGGTAAGACATACTGGCTTCTGACTACCCATAACGACTGCCAAGAATGTTCAATGACAGCCGGAACCTACAGTTTAACATCCCCTCCAAATAACGGTCATTGGTATCCAAAATATACGTAGAAAGTACATACGAACTTAGAAAAGTTGCATTGGCAGGCACTTGCCAGACCTGGAATCAAAGACGCATGCTCATACTTGAGAGATTGGTTCTCTACCCACTAAACCACCACGATTTCAACTAAGTCACCAAGACTTTGTCATCTATTTAATGTTTTTTTACGTAATAATACGTGTAATATTTTTGCCACACACAACTTAAATGCGGACTAATTAGAATCACTACTTTTATCCCTATGGTCACGTCTATTGCGGTTCAGTTCTCAGCGTTTTGTTTAGTCTGCTGTGCTTTTGCCGTTAAAGTACAAAAATTAAATATATGGAACGTTTCTAATGGTTATGCGTATTCCGTTGTTTTCAAGTCAACGGGCCCTTAAAATTCAATATCAGACTATTCAGATCTTTGATTTTGCTGACCCCGTAGTCGCTGGCATAAGGGACAGGATCCGCGTACGAAGTCGCGGGCAGAAGCTAGTATTGAATAAAAGGAACAGACTCGATGTGAACATGACATTCTGACCCTAAAGCACTATGAAAAGCTTTGAAATCAGAAGCTAATACATAAGTACATAGACCTGCAATACACGTGTTGAGGTAGGTATTTACTTATCATGACCTAACGACACGTGTGTAACTAAAACTTCAGAAATCCTTGATTTGAGAGCGCTTTGACATTTGCGGATTTTCTGCGCGGAACGCTCGGTTCGTACTGGTGTTGCCGCGAGTATAGGAGCAAAGATGGAAATCAATTGACAACACATTTTTTCTGATCCGGAATGTTCTAAAACGCGTAGCATAACTGAGAAAGTAAGGCTCAAGTAAGCGGGTATACGCGAAAAAACCCGCTAGTGTGAAAGCGGTGTAACATATTCTCAACACTAAGGCAGAGAGGAAATTGCATGAGAAAATAATGGTATACTTACCTATCTACTCACTGCACGTATGTTTCGGCCGATCCGATTACCCGTAAAAGCATTTCTGAAGAAGCTAACCTAGCTAACTTTAAACCTAGCTTGCCGAATCGAAGAAAATTCCCTTCGAAGTAGCCGTATCAGATTCGGAATTGACACCGAATAACCTCAGACCATATTTTCTCGACTTTGCAATGAAGGCAGTGCGCTCTAAGTATACCTTTCTTAAAACGGGTTAGAAGTTACTAGAATAGTAGCTACTAGAATTTGACTACTAAATTCGGACTAGTTCGGGCAGTGCGTTTTTCACTTACCTAGATCTAAAAGCCCGCTGCCAAAGACAGGCAGAATGGCTTAGTTTCTGGGAAGAGACAAAGTATTTTTATAAATAGGATTTGCAAAATTCAATTAGCGAACCTCAAAGTGAACATGTTACATAATTATTTACCTAAATTAAATACTAATTAGCTGCTCCATGCCGATTCCAAGAACCTATCTTCCGTAGCTGGATAAAAATAGGTAACCCTAAATAAGGTAACCCTACCACCTCACAAACTCACAAACATTACCTCTTTATATTATCAGAACAGAATTACCCTTACAAAGTTACTCATAAAAGATCTTTTAATACAAAATCATATGAAATATTACAATATCATATTCTTAAGTCAGATAGCTATACCTACCTACATACTATTGCATTGACATTGCTATTGTTCAACATGAAAGGAAAGAAATTGTTTATTACGCCATAAACCAGTTTTATTTCATTTAGTTGGTATTCATGGTTTTTGGTATATATGAACCGACATTTTTGTGTCAGACACGAGTTCATTGTTCGTAACTTTATTGTATCAGGCATGTTCGGAATGTACGTATGTTTTAGGTCAGTTGCGTATGAATATGTTGACAAAATTAAAATGATAGTTTAGACTCCGCTTATAACACGATCCGATCCGATTTGAAATGGACAAAAGCCCCTAAAGTTTGTTAGTTTTCTCGGTTTTCAGCAACAGGTACTTCTTTTCGGTAATCTTGGCTAGATTTTAAATGTCATGCTCTGAGATGAGTACGTAGCGTCTCTGAAGCTAAAATATACCTCACACTCACCAACACGCACGCCCTGCTAGTTGAGTATGGACAAATCCCCTGATGAAAACCACAAGTTAGATAAATAAATTAGTGAAAATAACGGCGATAACTTTCTCTGGCGTTATTAGCTTCGTCACCATAGAATAGTCTAATGATAAATTCCTGAAAGTCCACACAGTACTTGGGCCATTTTGCACACAGTCCTTTGATAGTTGACCCGAAAGGTATTCCGAAGAGTAAAATATTGAAATTCAGCCACATCTAGCCTGAGGCTGCTGGAGAGATCGGTCCAGGCATTAATATCTCTGTTTGTAGCAGAGTGCGCTGGAAGTCTCGCTGTAGAATCCCCCTGTCATCACACCCTTTCTACGTAAAGAATTAGTCAGTGTTCCCACGGTTCGATTTTTGCCATGTTTTTGCTGTAAACCGTCTTTTGTTTTTGATTAGAAAGGTTTTGAATACCATTCGATATGGAAAGTTCTTCCAATATTACCTTCATAATACACATGTCTATTTATCGTAAAAGTTTATAGCTGATATACTTTAATCCGGGTGTCCAAAGTAGGTCATACAAGATGCGGGTGAAACCGGTGGCGGAAGCTAGTTGTAATAGAAAAACATAGAATACGTAATGTAAAAATGTATAACCAACTGTCAACTGACTCCGCTAAGCATAGCATTGATTACGGAAAATACTATAGTATGCATTAGGGAGACCGGAGTGTAATCAATTTGCTTGTTTAATCGGCTTAGGAAGAGCTCCTTTAGCGTTACAAACGTTAGCAGTAAGCAGAAGCCAGCTACCGATATATATTATGTATCAGAGTAGCTTCCCATAAGCTTCCTGCACTTAATTACAAACGAAAATCACTTTTATCATCTCTAATGTAGGTCCATATTCGTTAAACCCACAATATTTCAATTCTCTCCAGTTTCCGATTCTGAGGTAGAAAACACATTTGAGTTTCAAAAATGTAGTATTCAAAGTTACCACAAGATATTCCGCTCTGTAATACTTAGAAACAAAATAATAAATGTATTAAAACTTTTATGAGAAGGCTTCTATTCTACAGGAAAGTCAAATATTCAACGCGTTTAATGGAACTTCAGCTTCAGAATATACTGAAGGTTTATTTATGTAGGTACTTATTATACATAGTTACTGATGCGTGACTTGTTATGTATCGTAAAATCCGTGTTGACCTTTCGTCCTAACAGCGATGATAAGACAGGGTTTGGGTGCTTGTAAGTTTAATGTCAAATGTACTACGTAAACTAAAGTAGGTTTGATATCAGCATCCAAGCCCCATGATACTTACTGTCGTGCGTTTTATTTTATGACCTTTTGTGTTTTCGTCCTTTACACAAATCCTTTAAATCGAGGATCATTATACAATTCTGCGGCAGTAAAGTGGCTTATTGTTGACCGCTCGCCGCTATAAATAAACAGTACCCGCCTCACAGTGACGAACGGCCGTCAATATTCGCTTATAATAATGTCGGTTATTCTTTATTTATCTCCATGAAACGTGCTCCACTGGCTTGCGTTCGCTGCGTAAAGCATTTCAGTATATTTGAACCTACAATTTTAATTAATCCACGATAACATGCAGAGACACGGCGCGGCCGCTCAGCACGTTATATATTTTTGTACAAATATGCAACTGTAACAATTTACTGTGCCTATAATTTTCGTGAGCGCCAGGGAATAAAAATGCAATTTTCAACCGTTGTGATTGCGCTTTGGATTGGTGCGCAATCGTGAATAATTAAATACATTGCCTTCGTTTAGTATATGTGTGTACTTTGCAAGTTTTCGCTTCTGCGCTGTCATGTGTAAATTTGAATTGTGTTTCACTGGAAAAATAGGCACAAAATAACGTTTTTTTTAATGGGATTTAAGTTGATTTTATTTCCAACGCAGTGAGTTCATAAAAAAAAAATATGTTGGTTGAAATCCTTTTTAGGTTATTCTGAATAAAAATATTTGTGTAGATACTAAAGAGTAAACTGTGCTCGATACGGAAGGTACGTTGTAATAATTTTCTGTGAAAATTTGGGCAATGGAATCCTCTGCTCATTATTAAATGCCATTTAAAATGGCTCCGTAAATATTCAGCAATTTGATAAAATTTTCAATTAATTTCAAGGGAAGTGGTTATAATGGCAAGAAAATGAAGTGTTTTGTTATTGACATAATTTTCCCTCTATTGTAAATACTTAAATAGTAATTGCTTTTCTTAATGGGTGTTTACGGTTAGCCTATTTGTACCGCCATAAATCAGGGGGTTTTACGAGGTCCTACTATGTATTTTCTTTCTAAATATCTTAAAGTGGCTGTCGGAAAGAGGCAGCGTACTCTTAAAGCGGCTTTCTTTCTAACTTCATAACTTTTTATTTTTTACCCATTTATTTGATCTATGTTTCCTCACAAATCCCGTATGTTTCATTGTTATTATCCTGATATATTATAAGTATTAGCCGAGTACATATTTGTGTCATTTCATTGACACAATTTCTAACAAGCGACCGCGTACACTATTTCGGGTTTAACCAGGCCACTTAAATCAAGAATTAGGTGCCCTTAGGAACCTTAGCCAATAAGTGCTCTTTTAAGCTATTTTCAAAGCGATCTTTTAATAAAGAAAAATGTTTTTAGAGTGTTTTCGCGTTGGAAAATAATACGGATAGGTAGTTAATCTCAATAAAGTTCTAAGAAAATAAAGCCTGCACTAAAGTGGTCGATTGTAACTAAGTATTCTGTTATTTGATTCTGTAATTGGGATGGAGCTGTTATTACTAAGTTTGAGGAACAGTTAACGTAGACGTTTCATCTGTCAGTAACCGTAGAACACCTGTCGGGATCGGAGGGTGTAGCTCGATTTACTTAACCCACAACGTTACTTGCACGCAGAATGATTCCTTACTCGCTACCAAGAAATAAAGAGGACCTTTTAACAGCTTTTGAATATTAAATACTTGTCTTTACCTTAAAGTTCTTTCAGCCAAGGAAGTTGTCTAAAATACTTTCTTCGCTATTTAGCTCTACAAATAATAATCAGTAAAACATACTACGCAGTTATTAATACTATTGTTTGAAAATTCGAATTAAGACTCCCATTGCGATGCTATTCCAGAACAATTTTGGACGCAAATGTTGGTACCTGATAGTTATTTAACACGTATAACACACATTTGGTTCAAAATATGACATTCAAAGTGTAATAGCCTGCTTCGTTACAGTTTCGAGCTCCGCATGTATTACACTCGTCATTAGGGTAGCTAAGTCTGCGTTTTACATCTACTTCACTGCACAATATAGCTGGTATATACATAATGGCTTGTTCGACAGTTAGTTCTCTACACCGAGCTGAAATCTATCTATAATTTAAACTAAGTAACGCCGTTACTGCACCAGCTCCCAGTTAGTAAGACATCTTTATCGTTACAAATACACTTAATATTGCTCCGCTATCAATTTTGATAACGAAGCAAAATTCAAACAGATTTCTAAAACAGAGCGCAAAACAACCCCAACGTTTTTATTTTTATTCTCTAAAATAAACAAACAGAAAAAAACTTCTATCTGCCGGAGTTTTCCGAACAGTTTTTATGTTTCAAATCATATTGAAATCAACAGTCGTTTCAGGCGTTTATTTTTTTCGTTTGACATCATTTTCACCTGTTTTTTCCATAAATAAAATGCTAGGGAATCTAATTGGACACGTGTCAGACGTTACGTTGGCAGGCTCCAACGAATCTATATGTTGACGACTGACACTTTTTATACCAAATACCATGGTATTTCGAAGGACTCAGAAATCTGTCTCAGATTTTTCCCACAATAATATTCGGCTTTACGCTTGATGTAGGTGTATGTACGTGACAGCGAATTGTGTAAAACCCCCTTAAGGCCAGTTATATTAGATTTGCGGATATTGAAACGCCACATTACCCAGTTTAACTGTAATTCCGTGAATGGTTTTCGTCATAACCCCCGTGTGTAATATAACTATATGGGTTGGTGACATGACAGCGTAACGTTTTATTACGTACACATGTGGAAAGGATTTTCGAATTTGCCTGTACGGACGTGTTTTTATGAAGGGTTCGCTAGGTCTGTTTGTGAAAGTAAACAAAGGACCCGGAAATCTTAAGATATGCGGCACATGTATCGGATTTTATGAATAAATCACTCGTTCTTTTTAGGTGTACTACTACATTGTTGATTCGCCGCGGAACGAGGGGAAGGACTTCTTCGAAATCAGTATGCAGACGGGAGAGATCTTCACGAAAGTAGTGTTCGACAGAGAGAAGCAGGGGGCGTACGCGTTGGAGGTGGAGGCCCGGGACGGAGCACCCTCGGCGCGGCCCAACTCCGACAACCAGCCCAACTCAGGTATGTTGTCATTATATTAAATAACGACTCATTATATTAACTTAGAGAGCGTAGCTAATATCGTACCTCTATATTAAATTGAAGTTAATAAGAGCGGAATAGCGTACAATTAGGTTACCTAAGGGAAGAAACTCAAATAAGCTATGTAAGTCATTTCAGAGAAAGAGCGATATGTGATAACTTATGAGTAACAATAATATACAGACGTCTAACTTGAACTTCTTGGTATTTATTGTAATATTTCCTCAGATGAATAACAATATTTTACAAGCATTTTGTTAATTGAAAAATCATACTAAAATTGTAACCATTGCTGTAATAATTAAGCCGATTAAATGCTTGCGACGCCGAAATAGGCTTCTTCCGTTTTAATAAATGGAATGGGGCCATTTATGTCGAAAGATCCCTGTTAAAACCATGATTTACAAGTGGCACAATGTTTTCAATCGCAGCCTGGGGCTGAGAGATGATCACTTGGGGGACTGCGACGATAGATATATTTACTCGAAGAGTTGCATTTAAATGAATTCGAAAATGGACGTTGCAAAAAATACAGCCACTGGCTACAGCGAATCGACATGCTGGTTTACATACGTTTTATTTTACGAATTAAACGTCGAATAAAATGTGAGTAGGTTCGTACATTCGGAACAACAACTGTTAACAAAGACACGCACGGACATCGCCTTAACGTTGCTATTAAGAATGTAGCCAAAAGTTAAAACGCGTCCCAAGAAACCCTCCGGTTTTTCTTCCAGATTTACCCAAAACGATTTTTATTTATTCTAACAAACCGAGGGGAAAAAGTTTAAGGATTATAATGAGACGGAGGAAGCTATCTCGATTTATTTTAAGCGCAAAGACGGAGAATATTTTTTTATGGTACCGATAAAAGGAAAATAATTTGTTGATCTGAAGAACCGGTCAGCGAGCTTAAGCGTGATTATTTAGATGAGGAAAACAGTTTTACTCTTAAATTATATGTTTATTTATGTAGGTAAACTACTGGGTACTCTTCCGAATAAATAACTCAATATAAATGGAAATTGAAGGAAAATAACTTTGATTTTTATATCTTTATACAAATTAGATTATGTACGTAAGTACGTACGAACATAGGTAGATGTTCTTGATGTGATTAATTTTTTGTTTATGTTTTCGACTTATTTTAAACTTAAGGGATTCTAGAGTCAGAGTGGTCAATGTTGTCCTCACAGTACATTGTTACGACTTAAAGATTGCGTCATTGTGCGGAACCCCTGGAGTTTATACGCACATGACTCACAAATGAAGTGGAAATATTGTCGCCTATGAACTTGGGGCGAAAGGTTGACAGGATATTACGGTATAAAGTTTTTATTTGTGGATACGGGTCAACGTCATAAAAACATAGGCTATTTGAATTTTATTCGGGCTCGCCGTATGTTAATGGTATTTACTTAACAATGCATACGCGATAAATGCGTGAGCCGGGAGCCTATCATGAATTTATACGTATCAGCTGACCATGTATCATAAAGCATTATGTAGATTTAAAATGGATCCGGAGCCTATAGCGAGGTAAGGTCCCTCGGACGTCATTTTATTATCCTAAACGACTTAGAAAAAGGAACATAGTGCGGGAACGTCGGCAGCTGAAGGAATCGTTCAATTCACGTGCGCAGATGTAGGGTCGTAGGGTGGCAGGCGCTCCGGACCTTGGGCTAATCACAGCCACGACCCGCATTTAAATGTCTTTTTCTCTCTTGTAAATATACGTAATGTGGAAACTTCGGCGAGTGCCCGACGTGAGTACTTGTGTAGTGTTGTGTTCGTAGTGGACCCTTTTCGACGTAGGTACGCGGTGACACGTGGCTCTCATATTTCACAATGTTTCCCTGACCCTGTCGCCAGGATTCGTTAGAAATTGATTGTGTAGACATGTGGCACACTATAAATTGTCCATTTCAAGGGAATACGTGTATTAGGTTGTGTTGGCGTCGCGTTGCCGTATCGCGTCATCGTAAATCATGGACTAGAATAATCAGACGTCGCTCGGGGCCGTAATCTGTTTAAGCTTCTCGTCTCTATCAGCGTCTCCGGGAGACAATAGCTAGCTTTAAGTTCTAGTATTCCATCTATAATCTGCAATAGAATTCATGCGATGCAATAAATGTTGAAGTAAGCGGCTCTCGGTCGCAGCGTTGTGTTAGTTCGCACGCTTTGAATACTAATTCGGAGTATTTATGTACAATGAAATAGTGCGTGTTGTAACTGCTGAAATGTGAGATGGATTATATTATCGTTAATGGTGTAACGTGAGGTCGATATTTAGGAATGGGCTAGAATATTGTGTCTCCGGGCCACGTACCAATTTCAGCATATTGCAGCCAGCTGGTGGTGGTGAGACGTGGCGCGGTATTTACACACGCGACGCGCATACTGATCAGGCTGGACCGCGAGGTGCCTTAAGATAAGGATTTTCGTATATCACCATAAATTGCAACCAATTAATCAAAAATATTCAACACTAAAATCTGAAATTCCCACAGGTTCCTAAACGCGAACTAGTTTTATAAAAAAGTTGGCGCTTTTGATATATCTCTAAATCACTTTGATAACGAACGATCGATTACGATAGGGACTCGAGGATATTTTAAATGTTTAAAAGTGTAGAATGCTTTTTTATTCAGATTTATCTAGCTCGGTCCAAAATATATTTTTTTAGCACACACACTTTTATTTTTTTTTTACCTTAGTAAAATGCTGAAGTGCCTACATAAATAATTCCGTTAATAAAAAAATATAAAATGGTACACGCAGCAAAGTTTATGTGTTTTCATACATTTCTATTATTCAAAGCTCAATACATTTTTGTTGCGGCTTTTGTCTGTCCACTTTATATCTTATTTAGAGTCGAAACGTTCTGTAGGTCATAACTTTTGTATTAGAACGTAGTAGGCACGTACTAACAATCGCTTCTGATTAACGGTACAGAAAATGTCGAACTGGAACCAAGTAATGTAGGTACCCAATAATATTACGTTTATTTATAAAGAAACCTTATTACACTTACAACATTAATCTTTTGAATAAAGTAATTCGGTTCAAGTATAAGGTACATAAAAAATACACGGAGCATTTCCATGCACTACCAAGTAAAACTGACCAGAAAAAAAATACGACGCAATTTTTCTGAGGTCTTAAATCTTTTAAAATACATCAGCTAAGTTGTTTTTGTGGTTGTGTAAATATTGGTTCAACAGAGTGTAAGTATGCAAATCTAAATTGAGACGATTCGAATTTTATTGAACGCCGTGCGCGGTCAAAAGTCATGATCAATTTTGTCACGCATAATGGGCTTTCCCGGAGTCGAAAATGTCGATGCGGCTGTAAACGTGTATTTCCATATTATCCTCCATTGCGGGTAGTCAGAATAGCAATTTTCAGCGGTCCTTTCGGGGTGCATTTAGCTAAAACGTGTTCGGTATTGGGAATTACAGTGTCGCATTAAATTGTTGTCACTTTGCTCTTTAAAACCAACAGACCCTGTTCTTAGATAAACAGAAATATAGTTTTATGTATTTCTAGAAATATGTACCTACAATATAAGCTTATGCACGCGTTTCGTAAGTCTTAGACATAATCCTGTAGCTGTAGCAACGGTTAGGTGCATAGATGCTTAGCAGTGAACGGAGTGCGTAATATGCAGCTATATCATACAAGAGCCGAGTATTAAACATATAACCGTGGCAGCCACTGCGCTAATATTGATTCCTGAGCTCGAACGCACGAGTATAATCTCGAATACTCTATTACCTACAGCTAGAACATTCGCTGGCATCAGACCATGAAGTCCCAGGTTTGCTCTCACGCGAGTACCTAATATATTTTCTCACGAGAGGACAGGTTTTGATATTGTGTAAAAGCTAGTCCACCATTATTTTTTCAAAACAAGAGTATTCATTTTTCAGCTCTTTTCTGAAAACTCTTCTATTTTGTATTCAAGTCGCGATTCCACGAAAAAAGAATCCAGATGAGGTGTTTCTAAAAAAAACTTGTTAATCCACTTAAACGTTCTTAATTAGCTTCAATATTTAGGTCGATATTAGAATCTATTTTATATTTAACAGCGCTGTTATTGAAACAACACAACAAGAAGATGGATGTTTGTGTTCGTTGAGCTAATCTCGGTATTCCGAGAACACAGAATCACGCTACATAATATACTAAGTAACAGAACATTCAATCGAATGTTTTGATCCGGCCAAAATTGTCTGATATTTTCTCTTCGTGAACTGTCGAAGTCTAACGTCTTTGTAGAAAATTTCTAGCTTTTCTCAATAAATCAATTAGGCGAAGCGTGTTCTCATAGATAGTGAAGTGTAATGTTAGTTGGAAACGTAATTAGGTCCTCGGTTGAGCTCATGGTTAATTGATTGGTTACGACGTAAGCTTTGTATCAATCAACACCAGACATTTGATGTTATGATCTTAATCTCATTATTATGCAATACAAGATAATCGTCGGATAATGTAATTAACATAATAATATCCTGATAGGTAGCCGCAAAGCTGGCTTAATACGAACGGATATTTGCGGATTTGTTAATCCAAGAGATTGTATTATTCGTTTACTCTTATAATCGTGGCCTGTGGAAGAGTTTTGTGTGTTTTTAGCTACGCCTTGTATGTGATTACACTACATACACATATGGAAGTACGAAGATAGCAGTTTTAAAGTTGAAGTTTTCATAGGTACTTTTTCATTAGTATTCAGAAAGTAGTTCTATATTTCCCAACGATTTCGATGGCGAAAAGGAAAACGTCGTCCTTAAATATTAGTACAAAGAAGTGCTCGATCTATTTTTAGATGCTTGTTGTTCTATGTTATTTTCATTTTTTATGTTCAGTGACTTGTGCTCTTGATTTCTTTTAGGAAAATTATCTCAGCGATTTACTTACGATAAACGACACTCCTTTGTTTAAGGATTGTCACTGCTTTTCTTTCCGACTCGGAAACTATGTAACTAACTATGTAAGTATATCAAATGTAATAGTTTCAACGTTTGAGGTTACAACGACAGTTTGATAAGGGAATTACAAAAACCAAGATAACTTGGTCTATAGACACGAAAAATTTTATTTAACAGATTTAAAAAATATATTTTATGACTTACCAATTTGGATTCGATACGTTTAAAATCCTGTACCTTGTTCAGTAAAGCTGCTGTATTACGATCTATATAAAATTTTATTTTTTAAACCAACAAACCAACTACCATCAAATTTTATTTTTTAACCCGATGGGTCTCCTTGGGTCCGTGTTTTGCGGTTCTCATTCGACCCCTAGTTCCCTGGGTGACTGTTATCGTTTATTTATGCGACTGTTTTAATTAGACTTCCTGATTGTTTGTTTACTGTTATATTTTGAATTAAGAATCAGCGTCTTAATTAAATAAAGCTGGAGTTTTTTTTCGAGGAGAGAAAGTTTTTTTCGTGGAATTGGACGCTTCGTTAGTTTGGGCGTAACATCTAGGCGACATAAATTGCCTCCGTGGAGTTTAGTTAGTGTCGACAATGCGAGCTCTGGACTGAGATGTTCGAGCCAGTGCCGGCGCTGGGGCGGGGCTTTGTTGCTATAAGTCGTCTATTTCAACTATTTCCAATTACTTGGGCTTAGAGAAGCTGTGCGATGTCGCCAAGTGACAAAGCAATATTCCGCTTGGCGGGCGGCGGGAACTTGGTGGCCTACATTTAACGTTGCGCCCTCGGGAATTCGTGATGAGGACGCGCCCGAGTGCACTGCCTGCTGAGGATTACTGTCAGCTCCTATTAAATATTGCCCTTTACTAAACAATCTGTGCCGAGTGCTACTCTCTGATTGCATTTCACTTGTAATTAGCTGGCAATATGCACCAAATTGGATGTAATGGATTTCACAGTAATTCACACAGGTTTTATGGGGTTTCTGCTTTTAGTTATAGCTTTTGTGGAGAGGTAGGGTTCTTGTTATCACATTGCTTGTATAGAGTACTCTACTATGTAGGTACTGGTAATTTGCATTAATCTGCATGTGATAAAAAATCAGACTTTTTGAAGTATTGGACCATTTTCAAAAATGTTCTAACCAAAACACAGTTTCAACTGTCCTACTATTACATATTTGCTAGCCATAATAGTCACCATAGAAATCTGAGTTCGAATACGTTTTTGAATACTGTTGTTTAGAACAGGGACAGTCGAGATTTTAACGACAGTAAATTAATATAAGCAAAATTCCAAGGAAATAATGTTTAGGTAATAATTGATTGCCTATTTTAATGTCGTAATTTAATAGATTGAATTGAAGGTAAATTGTTTAAAATGCCAGTTATCTCAGGGTCGTTATGTCATTGTATCTGTATTTCTGTAATATCACAACGTTTCAACTGAATTTTCCTTGTCGTTACTACAGCTTTTCACGAGACGAATTCGGGTAATTTGAAAGATTTTCAGAGAAGATGCGGCAACGCGGAGCGAAATGCGAAATTTCTGCTAAATCGTCAAGTCGAGACGAGCGAGTTTATAGGCGCCATAAGTTTCAGGAATCACTCGCCGGCCGTCATAAAAATCACTTCACCCCATCTCGTTTGTGAATATTAAAGCTTGTCCGCTCTTAACGTTACGTGTGTGGTGACATTCATTACTCCACTGATTACATTCTAATGATATTTTGATTGTGCAAAAATATTCAAGTTGAATTTGTAGGCTATAAAAGGGAGATACAGAAAGCTATCGCCGTCCGGGCGTAAGTTTAATTAAAACAGAGCATCGCTCGTCGGGCCAACCGTTCAGAGCGGACGTAGCGCTGCGCTCCAATACTGCCTACCGAGAGATGCTTCTAAGCGACTCTAATTAAAAACACTATAATAATTAATTGGAAACATTTGTATTAATGATATCTTTTTGAATGGTTTGTCTCCACGTTTCCCAAACTAAGATAACAAATAGGGCCACTGTCTGCTGCATCGATATTATGTTTTTGAATGGAATAAATAATATCTTGAACTTCTGCCAAACGAACCAACTTTAATAGTTGTTTCGAATTTAGTGGAAATCCTTTAAAAGTTAAAAGGTTGAACTTTTCTTCAGTTATCGGGCACTTGTTTCAAGGAACTCGTGCGAACTGATCGCATCGCTTTATACAGATAGGTGAGTTTGAAAGTTGACTAAGCAAGAGACTCTACAAAAAGGTGGTCGTAGAATGCTGACAGAGTTGAAAATTAGAAGTGTTAAAGTTTGCGGTCTCCAGGCACCATTAGTTATTTTAATTGGCGTTTAAAATGCCCATTCAAAACTAGGCAGACAGGTAATAAATGAAGCATTTAGATAGTCACTCTGGGAACAACATCTGTTAAAGCCTTTTATTTTGTGAAACCCAAATACATTGTAACTTGCTCGTAACTGGATTCAGCTGAATGATTGAATTCAGATATTCCTCCGCTGAACTATTCCGTTCGCCGCGGCCGCTATTTCTTTGTCTGGGCTTGTAGTAAGTAACCGTTTCAGTGGGTTATTGTTAGTGAGGCTGGAGGAGAGCGTATCAGTATTGGGCGTGGCGTCATGAGTAATGGAACTTTGAGCTCACATGAGGAGGGTCCACTTATGTCACGAGAAATGCTATGATTGATAATACTACCTTCAGTAAAAACACTGCTCTTTTGTAGCGTAACGATCCCATTCATATATTTTATAGATAAATATTTGTAGTAACGAGCACCGCACCGATCTCTGCGTGAAGGTTTCGTGGTCGGGAAATAACAAATAGTAAGTTCAGAGTATATCCGAATAATTGGGAACCGAATTGTAATTTTCCGATAGATTGTAGCAAATAAAGCGATATTTGATTTTAATGTGAGTGTAGGAAGGTGTGAAGCTAATAAGCAAGGCCCCGCCGGGTAAATTAGCTAATGTTGAAAGTTTTCAAGGCTTAGTTAATTACCTACCGAGGTTCACGGGGCAGCGTGTGCTCCGATGAGCGCGCGCCTACGTAATGGCTTGTGAAGAGAGGCGTGTAAGATGACGTTACACACAAGTTACCAGTAAATACGACTTTTCACCAACTTGAAAGGCGAAAGTTATTGTTGTACCATTTGGGGCGAACTTTTCCGTGTTGTGCTCGTCGCGAAAATAAACTCAGCGGAAGTACTTTTATTGTTTCAAAATTGAGTTTGTCAAAACGACCGCGCTGCAAATTCTTGGAGTTTATTACGTTGAGTTCATCCATAATTTAAAACTTAGATTTAATAGTTTTATATTTAACTTTTACTTTAAATTAAATCTTAGGAAACTTCAACATAAAGTGGTGATTTCTTTACTGAAACTAAGTTGCCTGTAGGTAAAATGTCAATAACATTTTGCTGGTACCTGTACTCATGACAGGTATAGTTGTCTATATATATGCCTTTAAAGAGCCCTACTTGTTATTCTAATTATATCATACACAAATATAATCTTCGTGAAATTACTGCGTGCGCACTGCGTACCGCCAAAATATGAATCTC
Source organism: Helicoverpa assulta (assembly GCA_963856015.1). NCBI lineage: Eukaryota > Metazoa > Arthropoda > Insecta > Lepidoptera > Noctuidae > Helicoverpa > Helicoverpa assulta. The sequence continues at coordinate 8,556,575 of CAWLCW010000008.1, forward strand.
GTTTCATTTAAAGGTGTTAGGTAGATAGCTGTGAGGCTACCTACATTTTAGGATGTGATAAAAATATATTTTTAATAAAGTTTTACGAGCAGCTTGAAGTATATTTCCTTCTTTATTATTTTAAATTATTCATGTTGTCTGACGGATACTGTCCGTTTTGGCAAAAATACTTTCCCTCTAATATATTTATAAATTAACGTTCCAACTTGTGAACAACTTGGTTTGTGAGATTTTCAGGAGCGAAATTAGGGGAATGTTTAAATTCTTGAACGTAAACGCAACGCTGAAGTGGTTGGAAGCCTCGCTAATTAATGAAGTAGCACCACACCGCTGTGTCGGCGCCGAGAATACTAATACCCGAGATATTATTGTCCTAACGCGACCACTACATTACATGGCCCTGCTTAAAAATATTCACATTTTATTTAGGACAAAAAAACACAATTTGAAAACACAAAAAAAAAACTCAATTCCTATAATAAGTTGAATGCTAACGTTCTGCTTTGAGTTTTACAGTCATTCAAAGCGGCACACTTCGCCAAAAGCAGCATAATTGCAAAGGACATCTCGTAGATTCATTATTACAATCTGCGAATGATATAAGAGCAGACCGCCTGAGCCACTGAGTGGCTATCCAATGAGTGTTTTGTACCAGCTAATATTAAATTAATAGGAATGTTTGTACGTGCAAAATGTTCATTAATTTATAGGGAACGTAAAATTTTAACACCTCGCAATCTCTCCAAGAATCAGTTAATTTTGTTGAAATTCGCAGTTTACTAGCCGCAGCAGGTGTTAAAATAGAACACAACTGGGGTGCCTTCAGTTTAGCCACTTCCCCGCTAGCAGTTTCAGCTCACGTGCACTTGTAATGTACTACGTAACTGATATAGCGTAAGTTAAAGCGATCCCAACAGATTCAGCGTTTTATATTGAACGTAATAGCGGACGGGATACCATAGCAAAGCGGAATATTTGTGATACGATAAAAATACTTTGTTTAGACGCTTTTTCCTATAGTAAACACTTTTATATGGAACCACTTTTGGCTACTCTACTGCCCTCAAATAACGACGGACAATTATTATTGTAATTCCCCATAGACTGTCCGAATGAAAGGAAGATATACATATAAACATACGTTGTTTATTGTCGTACAAAACATTAGTGGAGGGGGAAGAGTTATTGTGTCGGTCATAGGCCGTGATTTAATATTGCTATTACGGGATACTGTGTTGCAATTTTAAATAAAGCTGTAATAAATCCTAAGCGCTGCGCTGCGACCTAGTGCAATTGAAATGAAAAACCGTGAGATGTACTTTATGCAAATATCGTTACTATATTTTACTTCTACAAATAAAGCAACTACTATACTTTACTTTTGGAGACATAAAAAGCGAAAGTTTTGTAATTTTAATTTTAAAGGTGTAGTAATATTTTACCGTGCAAAACTATCCGCTTTGTGCTGAACTTTTTAAAACTGTTCTTCTTATTACAAAGTACTGTTAAATTGAGAACTTAAAACGCAGTACGATGTTCTGGCTATTTTTAGTACCGTCGGAATACACAAAGGTAAATATAAAATGCTCGGTTTGTATTAGATTTTTCAGTGTTCACTCGACTGAATGTTATTTGTTTGCTATCGCTGACTCATATGTGACATGTGTTTGACCGATGTGAGGCAAAAAAAAAACATTATATAGAGAAATCTCTCGAAACATTTTTGTTGGTTAATGGTTTTTAGAAGAATCGAACCTTTAGCCATTTATAAAAGCTGGCCTAGCCCGATGATGTAAAGTTTACCTTTATATTTGTCAGCGTTTTGTTTGTAAACTGTATTTGACTGGTGCTCTTGGACAGGTAATGGAAAGCCTCGGAGCTCGCACTTGACACCCTTTTTAAAACACTTGGTCGAAATGTTCGTCGTAAGCAGGTGTACCAATAAACGCTGTCTTCGCAAGCTTTTCAGCTCACGTTCCTGGCAAGTCGTAACACCAAGGCACTCTTATATGAAATACCGTCTTTATGGTTACTTATTGCTACGAATATGATCGCCATACAGAACATTTATATATTTTTTTGTACGTTTTTCTGTTGCCAAGACGGGTTTTATTGGTTGTAACCATAAAATACATTGTAACTACACATGTAATGTCGCGTGTAGTAAATATGTAATGGCATCGGGTTCGTGGTCATCGCAACACTCGTTATTAGTAAATATATTGTACTGATTTCAATTTATGTTTATAAAGACCCTTTTTAGTACTACGGTCAGGTTCTTTGATGTGTACATGAAGGTCGATTTTCAAACTGAAACGTTTTCCCTTACTGGAATCACGTAGTCTTCTTGCCCACTGTAGGATAAATATAGAATTAGAGGGTAAAGTCAGCAACGGAGGATAGGTCGCTGTAATGTGGTTGTTAGGGTCGGGTAGATTGGGGATACGTTAGATTAATTGAAGTCTTTAAAACGTGCTCTCTCTGTTTAGAAAGTAAGTAGAAGTTTTATCTCGGAATACGTAATTAGTATTGAGTAGTACGGCTGAGCTCAAACCGACTTACATACGTCGGGCGTGACTCAACTAAGCGGTTGATATACTTGTAAGCTCCTCGTCGAGTCAAAGCGCTTAAACAAGTAAAATATGAGCGGTTTGTGTATGAATTGCGCTACTGAATTGTTGAATTTTCTGCTTGCTTTTACAATTCTCTATCCGAGTGAGCTAAGTCGCGGTAGAGGCGAGGTGCATTAAAATAGCATCCACGAGTGATACGTAAATGATTCCTGTTAGATAGCCTTGTCCTCATCTTTCTGTCTGGTCCGTTTATTTTTGCTACGTGCTAAATTGTAATTGTTGGTAAGTTGTTGACATGAGAAAATATATGTTGTACAGTTATAGTATGTATCTACATAGAGGTAGAAAAGATTAAACGATTACGTAAACAATATTCATTAAACCGCTTATTCGCGTATATAGTAGGGGTTGAGCTGTTTTTACATAGACATTGACGTATTATAATTACTCTTTGGACATGAGGGCCGGATCCATCTTCGTGTTTCTCCCAAAGGTGTATTAGAATTTTACTGTGGCGATTGCTTGTTTCCGTTAGCCCACATGCTACTTAAGGATTTTATGCAGCGACCATAAAACGTATGCTTGTTCCGAGAGTCTTAAAACTTATACACTTAATGCAGGAACACAAATCCTTTATATGGCTTATATTTTGGTGTATTTCCACTTGTATTTCGCTAGTATTCCCGAAAGGTAGCTGCGCAAGTTTCGCAAGTCAAGTTATAAGTCTCATCACTCATAATGTATCGTGTACCTACCTTGACCTGAATTTGTTGGGGTTTTTCTCGAGGTTGTTATTTACCTCAGTAATAAGGTCCTTAGTAAAAGTTACTCCTGAAATGGCATAATCTAGGGGTACCGAAGTGTTGACAATTAATAATAAATAACCTATAAGTTTTCGTGTGCCTAATTTATGTTTTGATACATTCATTTGTTATGAAGAAATAGTCGCTCGAAAAAATGTTCATTTTAGCTATGTAATGCACACATACATTTGCCGTGAAAGCACCGGGTAGCATGTTTTGTTCCTCTCTCATTCCGAGAACGTGTACTGTCTGAAACTATTCCGTGTAAGTTCAGTCTTGTGCGAGAAAATATCATGAACAACTGAAGAAAACTTATTAAAACATGAAAATAGTTGATGTCGTACCGAAAGGTAGGTCATGGGTGATTTATTCGTAGGCGTCCAGATGATAAATAGGTACACAATGTAAGTGGTAATTTATAGATATGTGATAAATCAAAGCGAGAGTCTCTGGGGCACAAGCAGGCGAAGGTGAATGAATCAATCATGATAAATTATGCCGTGTGCTGGCGTCGAAACGTTCATGCGAGGACTTACTCAGTTTGGACGTAAAAACATTGCCATTTTGATGCTTAACAAAAATCTATATTACTTTTTATGTATCATGACATGAATTTAATGAAGCGCAGTTAATATACACTTTTCAACAAACATGTTTGATGAATTAAAAATACCTATATTTTATCGAAGCGGTTGCAGTCATGAAATACGTTTTTGCTCTATTGGTGCCTAGAGAAGAATAAAATAAAGTTGTTGCAGTGAGAAATACAAAGAAATAGTTAGTGGTGAGGTCCCTGGCGGCGTATGCCGTCGACAGGTGTGGAGCGCGGCTAATGTGCGCGTGACTACCCAACAATGACTTGGGGGAAATGATATAACTTTATTTTCGTGCGGTTTTTCTCAGCAAACTTTGTTACTATTTATGTAACGTTTGCTATTGTTTTGTTAGTGACAAAAATAGTTTTTACCTGTATAATGAGAAACGCCCAACTCTACAAACTTTAAGAGTAAACAAAGCTCCCATAATAGGGAACACAGTAAGATCACAGGTGCAATGTATAGCACTACCTACTGAAATATTTTATGAGCCCGTTACAATCACACTGGCAGCTATACCTACTTCTCTTACAATTTTGCTTAACGGCAAAATACGTATGGTGACACTTATTCCCCGGCCGTACTCTACTGCTGCAGAATTTCGTAGATAATTCCGACACCTAAACAGATTTACCACAGAAAAATAGCTCGCAATATGTTGCATTTTATACGCAGTGGCAGTCTTTAATCTGGATACTTTGGTGCACCTCGAAGGGATCTCACGGCGGGATCAATTCCAGGTGCGCTGCAGTCGCGGACCAGTTTCCGCTCAAAATGAAAACTCACGCCAACGAAACACGTACATATTGTTTATAGGAGACACGTAGCTTATTTGGTGCCAAGCGCTCACCATGACGACTCGAGTGTGCTCACGTATACAAACTTGAGCTTATCTAGTTTCATAAATCTGTGACGAAGGAAGCGTAATTTGAATGCCCCACATGCTTGTCATGATTGCATCAGTCAGGAAATTTTAGTGTTACAGTGCAGACGCAGACTAAAATTTTCATTTGACGGAATGTAGGTATACCCGGATAGCAACTTAGTACTTCGAAGTCCTTATCTGTCCTCTCCCTCCATTGGCAACGCCTACATGATGGCATCTACATGAAAAAAAGATGTAGCGTGTACGGTTATTTGCAGTCATGAATAACTTTAACGCGGCGCAGTGTCAACGTAAGCTGTCTACTAAATCTACACTAACTTCACCGACTACATACAACTTATTTCTTAAATACATTTCTCGCGAATATCAACAAAGAGGAACTCGTATTACTGAACGTTTCAGGGGAACAGGCGGCGTGACTGACGGCGCCTGACGTAAAGTGTTGTTCACTGAGATTGCTACAAATCGCTTCCTGTTATATTGACATTGTTCTTGTGTCAATGTTTTTTGTTCACACACCAAAAATGCCTTCATATATGCGACTGAAAACCGATATTAGGGGCGTTTTGTGTGACGTGTGGCGTGGTTACATGCCAATGTTTGGTCTATTACGGATTTATTCCGCTTGTGATGTTCTGTGGCAAAAATGTATTTGAGAAATAAGCGTGTATTTATAGGTACTGTAGGGCCACGTGTAGGTGATTAATGATTAGGTATGTTTTAACAAAATTGGTCCAAAACAAACTCAATTTATTATTTGCGTCTTTTTGCTGTGTCGTCTCTCCAATGAGGAGAAGATAAGTATCCATAATGATGCGTAACGGTTGATAAGTTGCCAGGTTTTCAGTCAAATTTCGATCAATTTTATTCGTTACTTTTTCGAATATTGCGTGATGTTCATCGGCTGGAACTGTCCTTGTCTGCGTCTGCCAACATAACATGGAAATCAAAACAATCTTGTTCCATTCTATCTTCCACTCATCTTTCACTTTTTTGTGGACAAGCTTACTTCTGTTTTTGTTCCGTTTCGGCGCTATATTTTAGCGACAACGCATTTGGATCCTTTGCGTAACCACATTCGTAACACTCGAGGCGCAGATTTCCTTTCCTTATGGTTTGTTTATAGACGTAAGTTTTTATTGTAATTCCGCACGCAGGTGGCTTACATACTCGCTATTACGCAGGGATTTTCCCTTAAAACCCCTACGAATTACAATTTTATTCATGGTCATGAATAATTGCTTGGTTATAGATACGCTTGCCTTCGTCGATGGCATAAAACGTTTAGAAGGTTTTGTCGCATCGCTGAACCTAAGCTACATCCAACCCACGCTGGAAAACGATTATTTGAAGAGAAAAAAAAAATGTCGATTGCGGAATTGCATTTATTCCGTTGCAATTGCGTCGCAACGAGCGGTTATTTTCTTAGGCAATTCCGATTATCTTTGCGGGGCGGGTCATTAGGGGCCATCCGGGGCTTAGCGCGACATTGCGGATTATGCTTCCATCTAGTACATGAAGATAGTTTTTAGCTCCTTCTTTCTCTAGATTATCTCCTTTATTAGGTCCGTTTTGTTCGTTGGCTGTTTTATTATTTTCGTAACGTCAGCAATAATGTGGGTAAGTGGTCCGAGGCGGCGCGTTATGACTGTCCCGTAGAGATATTGTTTGGCATTGAACTCGGGATCTATTTGTGATGGAATGGGGGTTTTCGTATTTGTTTCCGTTTTTCTTTTTATTCCCGGTCCCTGGTTCAGTTATATAGGCGAGGCTCTATCGGGGTTTTATTTTATATGATTTTTTTCGGAGTGCTGGAATATCCCAACGCTACCGACGATGTAGATACTAGATAGTAAAAAACGAAAAATGACTTAGCGACTTTTAAAAATATATTTTTTATACAAAAAAAGTCCATGCTGGGTACATGATCACTTTTGAAAGGTGTCATGTGTAGAATAAACAAGTGTTGCCTAATTGCAAGTTGCACATAATTCTGTAATTAAATTAATTAACGATTTCCCAGTAATAATGTTCGTGTTTTCCCCTGAATATATGAAGCTCGTTTACAGCCGACAAATTACGGCGGGAAAATAAAAGCTATTGAAGTTCGTAGTGGTTTCAAATATATAATATTTATGTACTGTTTTAAACAACGGATGTTTAGTAACAATGGAAAATGTATGTTGTATAAAATAGTACTCTTGGATCGTAGGCATTTGGTGACGGCGATTCAAAAGCTTTCACCGCATATAATTTATTATCATGTTTTGCTCGACTACCAGCTCTATAAATAAAGAGTAAGCACTTAAAAGCTACGCAGAGTGCTTGAATAATACTATGACTGGGAGTAGTATTGAAATAACCCTTTTTAATTTCATTTGCAGAGCCTTTTAGTTAATAATAATTATTATTCGCAGGAAATATTGGAAAATTGTATTAAACATGATTGAAGATCGTTTACATTTAAACAACTTGATTTTAAAATAATGGTTCAAATATCTTAGTTGGTTACAGTTTAGAAAAAGAGATGGGTATCTACTTCTCGCAAAACAATAACTTAAATAAACTTAAACTAAAACAATAACTTAAACTAACTTAAGTATACTTAAATAAACATATAGATACGTATATTGTATACCACACAAGTGCATTACACAGCAACTTGGGAAGTTTATACATGAGTAGGTATACTATACTTCGAACTGTTAGTTCACGAATACCAAAGCAGATTGGCTAAAGAGACCACCAAGCGGCGCAAGTATAGTAACCTTATTGGGAGCTATACTTTTGAGCCGTTTGGGGTCGAAACGCTCGGACCGTGGGGCCCGAGTTCGCGGTTACTTTATAAGGACATCGCGAAAAGGCTTGTCGACGCTTCGCGTGACCAGAGGGCTGGCTTATTCTTCGGACAAAGAATTAGCATTGCCATTCAACGTGGCAATGCAGCCAGTCTTCTGGGCACGTTTCCGGAGGACAGTGATGCGGAGGAATACTTCGATGCCTGATCGATGCTCTTTTATATTTCATGTTTATATATAGTATTTTATTTTTAGTTTTGTATAAAGATATGTAGTTTAAGTTTGTATATATGTATAGTGTGTATATTGTAGAAATACCTCTAAATAAATAAATAAACATTATATTATTGGAATAACGTAGAAGCAGTTGTAGTCTCCGTATTTGTTTTACGAAAGCGATGTACAGCGTTACATATTTAGTTAATCAGATTTTTACCAGATTTTTTTTTGCCGGACCAGTCCTTGTCATTTCATCCTCGATATAAAACTTTATGACTCATAGAAATTGCTTTAGCAAAGATGTTTTGTTCATAAAATTTTTAAAGACCAGACTTTGGTATAGCAGTTGACTTTAGCCAATCTGCTTTGGTATTCGTGAACTAACAGTTCGAAGTATGGTATACTCATGTATAAACTTCCCAAGTTGCTGTGTAATGCACTTGTGTGGTATACAATATACGTATCTATATGTATCATGTTGTAAGGTTTATGCTAGGGTTTATGGGTATTCTCAAGAGGCCTGTGAGTTCTACAGCCAAATCCTTTTGTTGGTGGATTTTTTGTATAATATCGGCATACACGCGTGCCCTGAAGAGTCGTTGCTCTAAAACCCCTCTTAAGCGTGGGCTTGGCTCTGATGCTTTCAAACTTGTTTGTGTTTAGAAATACCTATTAGCATATACTTACCAAAATTAGAAGTGTTGAAACAGCTTAACTTAGTGTTTAGATTTTATAGCCAGGTCAAGGTGACATTGACCAATGACATTGCGCTTAGAAAGATCTCCTAGGCTACGAGGCGTTTTTATATCGTAAAAAGGATTCGTAATATTAGATTTGGATTTCTTTTATATGATTTCTTTAACATTGATATTTAATATTAATACGTAGGCCAGGCATCATATTAAATGCTCCTAAATGAAATTGATGGTTCATCAAGCCTGTAGTTCTGATACATAAAGCACTCCGCGTTAATTCCAAATCCATTCTGTGTATGTATAGAATTTATCCGAAATCAATCAGCCGTTAGGGCGTGATTAAAGCAAACACCGAAACATTAACACTTTTGAGTCAAATGTTAGCTAATCCCCCTTTAAACCGGCTTTTAATATTTTTCTGGATATTGCTGAACAATACTTTTGCTACACAGCCAGGATTATATCTTAGCATATTATTTTTCATTGTGTTTTCTTTCCTTTCAGGTAAGCTTGGATTGGATCGCGCTTTTAGCTTGAGTGAGTACGTAATATAAGAAGGAGAAAGGTATGTGTATAAGAATATGATTTTATTTATGAAATTAGGTCGACGTGATCTCACATAGGTAGGTACTCAAAATTAATTTCATTTAGGTACATTCGCATAGGACATTAATATGTATTACTTACATGAATAAAGTGGCACAAGACCAATTTAATCTCCACTCCGACAACCGCAACAAATCACTGGAATAGTCTTATCGGAACGTCGCCCTCGCCGACAAAAAATAGCTTTGACATCCGACATGGTAACTCGCTTAGGACGTGAGGTCTTTATTACATTTCGCACTAAATATCGTCGCAGAATACTGATCTTGTTTGTCTTATGCGGAGCTACTAACGCAATTAAACGCGGTAGCTAGCTATAAAATGAATAATTCTATCTTTGATATGATATGACATCGCAGGTCGTACAGTTAGTAAAGCGCCGGTATTCCGACGATCGATTGCCTGCCGCTGCCCGTGTCGCCTTCCTCGAGCAGTATTCCGCCTAGTAAGCAGTAAAAATAAATGACGGCAAACAGGGTTGGGTACCCGGGTATGTACGAAGAAACGTTAACAGGTCGATTATATGAGGCCATCGAGCGCGTACGTACTTGAGCGATCCCGGACCACTCCGGTCGCGTGCCTAATGACGGGTCACGCATCCAAATAGGCGGTCTGCTCCCAACCAATCCGATATTCTAATACAATAGGTACATTCATTCGAAATTCAGTCGTATGGGGATTTATGTTTGCGCGCAGTACATAGCTACCTCATCATCCGTACAGCTTATTCATGTTAATGCACTAGATTATAGTAGAGTAGGTAGTACTGATTTATTCTGTACGTGAATAACAGCATTCGTGGCTGTAATGCAGCTATACGGTGCTACATAGTATTTTATGTCGGTACGTCTTACCTATTCCCGTTTCCAATTGTACCCGGCTAGGTGATGTGAATAAGTAAGCGTGTTGCTTACATTTGCGGCCATAAAGTCAGCACTTTGATACATAGTGTTTTATTGCACAATGTACACCCAGCAACGCCATGTTATGAGAAACCATTTGTTAATGTCCAATGGAGATGTTTAATACGTTTTGCAAATAGACTAGGCGTGGTGCCAAAATGTTAACAGAATAGAAAACTTATCCAGACCATGCAGACGCACAACTTCTAACTACTTACTTACTGTAAATAAGTGCACGTACTATGTTCTATTTGTTTAGTCGGAAAATGGTTCGCTTCCATTCGGTTATTATGTTCCTTTTTTCCAACAAAAAAGCTTTTCTGAAAATGGAGATTATCTTCCTCATTTCAACAATGTCGCTATACAACCGACTAAATAACAAGCTCTGTATCTTTTCAAGATCAGCAAAAATCAAAATTTACAAAAAAATATGTCGATTCATTTCAAGATAATGAATGAAGTTCAGCAATTCATTGTCCGTGGAAAATAATTAACTGGCTGACTCGACACAAATCGAAGCATCCCGGACTGGAAGTCCAAAGATTATGCAAAGTTTATAATCCTCCTGTTGAGTACACCTTTGTGTCAACGGAATTAAGAATAAATCTCGAGTCTGAGATAATTTTAAAAGTTGCAAGCACTTGGCTTGATTTGTTGTAGCCGCTTTGAGATAATTTATATAAAGCTAACAATCCTTTTAGCGTGTACATTATAATTCGGGCGGTGCAAGCGGGCAGCGCGGCGAGTTTAGCGCGGTCGTCATTGTTTTCAGGCGGTAATTTATATTGTGCTTTAGGAAATTAGCGAGGCGGCCGCCACAGGCTCAGGTGCCACCGCGCGCCATTACCGACCAGATTTACTTCGCAGATCTCGCTCTGCTAAGACGAGTAATTTGTTGTGTAATTATTACAGCTCATTAAAAATATATTAACTACGCTCCCTTTTATTTAATTTTACAAGCAGACGAATTGGTAGAGTTTATTAAATAGCCCTAACTATGGAATCATCTATTGTTATTTGTATTTTCGGTGTAGTTTTATTTGGATATGTAAAAGTTAAACCAATTATGTCAGTCTGTTGAGTAATGACTCATTAATTAGCGAATTCTGGCATGATCGTGTTCTCTGTTATTACCTGTTTAATGTTGGTATCAATTAACCAATATTAAAAAAAACTATTGGCGAACCGATCATTGTCGAAATTAACGGAATCTACATTTAGCGTATTGTGTTCGGCATGAATGGAAGGGCATGTAATTATATACGCAATTTGAGTAAATCATGGAGAAATCATGGAGCATCATTGAATATAATTAGGTGCTATTGAAAGCTGCGGGAGGATATTGAAAGCTGCGATGTAAATTAGTCTCCACTACTTGTGAATAAGCACCGTAATTTTATTCTCGAAATTATTTAATTTCACGCCAGATGCGGAACAAGTACGTTTGTAGGACAATGTTTGTAAGACTAAAACAGTAGTGCGATTACAAAGACTCGCGGTACGTAAACGAGGTATAAAAACTTCATAAAATAATATGTCCACCGTTTGTTTATGGCGGTCTGCCGTTTAGCAAAATTTCAGCGCGTTTTAATGCGATCTCTTTTTCCTCTTTTAGCGGTAATGGTGACAGCCTCCGAGTTCTCCCGGGCGACCATTTATAACGAGTTTTAATCGCGACACGGAAATTAGTTATATTACGCGTCTATCCGGCCCGTCGACTATATTATATGGTGATTAACTCAGACGCCACTCGCGAGGGGTGCACCGCACCTAACTGAAATACGATGATTATGGCAGTTTGATAAAAACGACTACCAACTTTTGGGACTAGGCACTCAATTTGTAAATATCGTTCCTGAATATACACAGCCTTTTATTCGACGATAAAACTGAACTTCAGTATTATTTCTCGGAAACCAATAATGTGAATAAATGGTGTCAAATCGACACCATTTTCTATCGAGTATTCTAGACGGTCTTTTGCAGTCGATGGTGACGTCACATCATACCTAAGTAAACACTGACTCATAATATTTATATCTATTGAATGCTTACAAATTATAATATTAGAATTAAATGAGAAAGTTACAAGATTATACATTTCAAATATTTAATCAGGTTTCTTAATGTTCAACACTGCGTACACACAGAAAAAGTTGTTTACCTTATTAAAAGACATTGTTTTGAATCCGTACTCGCCGTAAAAGAAACTCGTGCCCAAAAACATCTTAGCCTTCGCTGCAAAGTCGAGGCGTACCTCGTAGCGACCCTGTGTATAAAATGGCTTTTAATTTAATGGAAACGATCACGCTCTGAAATTAGTTGACACTTATCTGAAAATCTTACCTTGTTAACTTTGCAATTCTTAGTCAAATTGAACGCATCAACAAGAATGGGGCCCAAAACAAAATGTTCACAGGGTTTGTTCAGAGCGTAGTTCCACAACTTTTTTGTAACATTGTTGGTTATTGTGCTAGTTACTATTTTAGCCTGAACAAAACACAAATTAGTTACTAAAATATGTACTGTATAGTTACAGTGTTTTGTAATTTTTTAATTAAAATACCCACCGAGGTAGCTGGACAGTCCCTAGGAAAATCTAGGTTGAATACTATGTCTGACATGTTTTTTGAACTTTTGATTTCAAACAAGCCACACTCTGACTGCTTGGGACCTTTACAAGTTTCAAACTTTTCCCATACCACTTCGTAAGGACCCTGGAATTCAAGAGTCATTATAATTATCTGCGCATAGTCCACATGTGCTTCTGTTGTATTATATTCCTGAATTGAAAAGTACTTCTCAATTTATTTGAAATGCTTTCGATTTGCTTTCTTCAATCTTCCTTAAGATTTTAAGTGTAATGAAAATTGCTTGTTATTTGAGGTCCAAATCTTTGCGTAAACAAAAAAACTAGATCGGATTGGCCGATGTAATCAGGTGTGAATAGATTTGTGTGAATGACGGATCATTGGGGTGAGCAAATGTCTGGAGGAGCGGATATTCCTTTGTCCAAAACTGTGGGTCTTACGCTTGACTTAATCAATGATATCTGCCTGTGTTTTGATGCCGAAGAACAATTTAATTATGTACCTAATGGCTACTTGGAGCAGAAGTAATGGCAGTCACTGTGTAATTAGTTCACAAAAATGCTAAGATCGCATAGATGAGCAGAGCATACACATAAATAATTTTGTATTCTGATCCCCTTACACTACAACGCAAATTCATCTAGACCAAGTTTATGTTATTCGAATAGAAAGCGCTTTGTTGGTGTGTAGTTTCCATGGGGTAGCCGTAACCGAAACCTTACGTTACCTGGAGGTATTTGTGCAATATTGCTTTCTGCGAACATACACTTGTAAATTGGTACGGAACCACTCCCATTACTTTCCACGCAGTCAACGCAGCGTCGGCTTAACGTGCTGTCAAGAAAAATAAAATATAGGTGTGCCGGGACCGGCGCGGTTACTCGGGGACGCCCGGGAACTACGATACCACGCGTTGTCAAGTAAACGTGCTGATGTGCTAATGGTAGACCCCGGTCCCTCGACCGGACCTAATGCTACTCCAAATTACATCTAAGCAAATCTACCAGCCAATATCTATGTTTGAACAGTGCAGTAAATACAATATAGCAACTTACATAGTTTTTGTTGTCCGTTTGCCCAATCCCTTTAATTATTAATGAGGAAAATATAATAATGTACACCAGATACTGCATGACTTCCCTGGGCACAAACAATGCTGACGTTCTACACGTGCTCGACGTAGCGCTCTTTTGAAACATTACTTTTTCAATAATATGACAAAATGCATGAATTTCCCAAAATTGGTTATTGTTGTAATTTTATTTTCCATCTTCGTCATTAAAAATGTAATAACCGTAGATTTGGACGATTGTAAATAATTGCCCATATACGGATATTGAATGTGGGCAGAGATGATAATCATGATAATGTATCATCATTATTCGGATCACATTTTCTTTGTCCCACAAGATAACGAATTTACTCGAATTATAGTAGCTGATAATGTTAATATATGCGCAAAGGAATCATATAATAGCATTAATCGTGAGGGGTCGTTACGGGCGAGCGTAGCTCCAGCAATCATTAGTGCATTTTATTTCACGAGCCGCGCAGCGCCGCGCAACTTCGTAGGTGGCTTAATGCGTTTCCCCATTACCTGTCACCTCTACCATATACAATCCTTTTAAGCTTAACCCGTTATTGTTTTCATATCGGACTGTTTCATTATTCAACTACATACACCTGTCAATATGTTACACATTACATTTCGCTTAGAGGTTACATGAAAGTTACAATATGTAATTCGTATTGAATTTCAATATTCAGTAAACTAACGAAATGATTTCGCACCTGAGTCTCATTTATTGAATTGCTAATACAAAACATTATTGTTACGAAAAATTCGTCTTTCAATTTTGATTTCAATAAACGATCGACTTAAATAATTGCTTTGATAGAATAATGCAATCAAAATGTAGTATGTCAAGCATGTTTAAAGTGTAGGTAGTGGCGGTCGACATCGTCGAACTGTTCTTGTGCAGCGAGCACTGGCGTAGTTGAGTGGTTTGCTCCGCCATTTGTTATACGAAACTAGATACTAGTGAGTGCACTCGGTTCGGCGGCTATATCTGAGTCTTCCCGCAGACCCTCGACCTCTCTGTTTGCCAGCTTATGTGGCGATCGCTAGGCTTAGTCTAAATTGCAATTAAACGAACTTGCGCTTTTGCCCGTTCCCGCAACGATATTGAACTGTTTGCAGCTTTGGGCGTGTGAAAATAATTTTGAAACAAACGAAACGGTTTTTGCCACTTCGTGAAATCTATAAAAACTCCGACGCTCAGTCAGCAGTTTGATAGATATTATGTTTTCATGGACACTTTCGACGCTCAATCTTTAGAAATGGCTGGAACGATAAAGTGTAAAGAGAACGTCTTTCTGACCCATTCACCAGTTCGTAAAGAAATCGTGTCGTCATCTTGCGAACTGAGGATCAGCAGTGAGATGGACGCGGATTTTATATGTACCTAGGGTAATTTAGTCAAATCGATTCACCGTCTTACGTATTCTACCGGCGGCAGGTTTAATAACGTGTTTGATAAAGACGTGTATTCGGGACGGGTTGGATGAATGTGAGGCCCTAATATGCTTCGCCTTCGTCGCGCAGACGTCGACCGCTGTCGGCTGCGAATATGGGTTCCGGCGTCATATTCGTTGCCGCAGCTCACGCCCATTCATATGGATAGTGCGGCATAGTTTACATATTTTGATGCGCGGCCGCTTTAATAAAGCCATTAATTTTAATAATGCTACGCTCACACGTTAAACATTCGTGGTCGCGTTTAATAGTTTCGCCTTCACCTACACCTAGTTACGCGAGTAAGTTATTAGAGAGCCGTTTAATTAATGCCGTGTAAATATTTACACAATATCAGAAATTCATCTCAGAGAAGAAATTAAAGAAAACCTAGCAGTATGAATAACGTTTTCATTTCGAAAATAATTAATTTTTAAATGGAATGTCTGTCTGTCATTGAATAAACAGTGTAACGTTTTTGATGAGAGTAAAAGTATAAAACGGTCTGAAGTCATTACGTTACAGGTGCTTCGGTGTCATGCAAATGTATGTACGTCAATCAGATAGGCGTTGTCGCAGGCATGCAATCATTTCCATTTCCCAGATCCTTCAAACCACATTTACTATTGATGTCGTGTGCCGAACTCCTTATCTAATCTTTATAAGCATGACGAATGACATTTTCCTTGTTCTATCGTATCCCGCATGATTATGGATAAGAGTTTTAACGACCAGTTCGGATCGTAAGAAAAATGTTTATGTACATAAAAATTCATGTGTTTGACTTCGTCGGTCGGTATTCAGTGTCTTTGATCCAGTTATTTCTCCTCTGACTTGCGGAACTATGTATGAATTATACCAGCTTTAAAATTATTTTCAGACTGCCGTCGCTGCTTTACAGAAAGCCAGTATTTTCGTAATTAACTCTACGTCGTGTCTTGATATCGAAATCCTTTTTTCTTTTTCAACTTGGTAGGTATGTACGGCACGCGTAAGTGGCGAAAATAACAAGATTCGATATTGGTGAAGTATAATAATTTACGTAGATTTCAGATCAAAATATAACTATTAAAAAGGTATGAATAATTGCAGTAACTGCATACATTTGCAATAAGCTCGTAAGTAAAATATGATCTTACAGCGGGGAATCATTAATCTCTAGTAGCTGCAAATATAGCTAATTATTATGATGTGGGTGTACTTAACAAAATGCCGATATAAGGGGCTGATTATAGTGCACTAAAGCACTTAAGAGAGCTCGAAGTGTGATGAATGATCGTCTCCGGGCGTCGGCAGCAGTGGCAGCGGCGTGGAACACTGCGCGCGCCGCTCACAATATGATTGATAGTGCTTTATGTTACATCAAATTACTTCAACCATATTCTATATATTAATATTGAATCACCCTAATACACCTAAGCTAGATCTAACGATGTTAAGATGATATTGAATAATCTTGAAAAGGAACGTGGTTCCATTTAAAGTTATTTAATCGCCTCAAATTATCGGGAAAAATATACCTTGAAAACTAAGCGCTCGCCGCCTAACTTGTCTCGTACTTGACCTGACTTCGTGTATAACTCGATTGTCTGATAAAAGTCAACTTGAGTTGCTTTAGTACTTTATTCCCGGGCGATAACGCTAGTAAGACCTTTGGCGTCTCCGTGAGAAAATACGTTTATTAGCTCATACACTTAGAGGGAGACATATCAAACACACGTGTTAGTCAACAGTAGTTCCCGATAGTTGTGCGACGGAGTGCTGGGAGCCGGTCCTCACCTCGGCGGCTTTGGAGCAAGGAAACAAACAAACGGCGCGTAAAATAGACTTGATGCGTTGAATCGTACCTATTTGTCTTACTTTATTTTCTTCGCATAGACCTCGTTCTATTTTGATTAACTCATTTATTTTCGAAATGGAAGTGTGCGAGGAGTGGACCCCTCTTGTGACTTTCCCGTTGAGTGAAATTACCCAAGTCGGTGATGTTTGCCGTGCGAACGTGTCGAGTGTTTGGCCCCTCACGGCTATTAACTTTTTGTTGCTACTCACTGCTGACCGTTTACTGTCATTCAACATCTGATTACACGTCACTAGAACATCAAACTAGTACATGCGTTAATTAGCGTGTCATAAAATAATGAGATTTATACCTTCATACCTAGGTATTACTGTACTTCAAATGCAAGATATTTTGGGCATGACATTAGCATTTTCCTCGAATTCCGAATTAGATGTATGATCGCGCTGAGAGCAGAAGATTGGATCCGAAGACAAAAGGCAAAAGTCAAGATGATTCGATGAGACGAGCTATATTTATACTCGAATCGTGTAGGTAGGTACATAAGTGGCTACCTGTAGATTATTAGAATTCCGTTTTGGGAGTTTGCTTAGTTATATTGATCATAGATGCTCGTCAAAGACTCACAGAGCAACAGACGTCCACTCTGCTAGTTGTAACGTATCTCCTTAATTCGGTTACGACATAGCTCGATATAGAACATCTGAACGGCAGCTGATTGGTCACCTCTATTTAGAACCACCACATTCCGGTGTTAACCTCGGGAATATCGACATAGTTCCCATTCCCGTACCAGTGGGACATCTCTATATTGAATAGACAGTAGGTATACATACATGAGTAGTGTAGTTACAGCTTATTATGGACACGTGCGATTAGGTTTGATACTAATCCATGCGTAAAACCTGATGAAGCAATTAAATTACCGATTAGATTATCTCGTGATGTACGCAAATAAGATTTAGCTATCAATAACCTTTCGACGGAACAAAAAATAATGGTTGATGTAAAAATACTTTTTCATTTTCATTGTTTACTGAAAGGTAAAGAAAATTATTGAAGAGTTTTTGTGACATGTTTTTATTATTAGTCAGGAAAAATATGATATTGAATATGAAATATACGGATCGCTATTTTGTTATAATCGTAATTTAGGAATAATGATGGAAAATGTAGAGAAATGCCTTCACGGCAGCAAATAAGGTTACTTGATATTTATATCCTCCTCCGAGCCTTTTCCCAATCATGTTGGGGTCGGCTTCCAGTCTAACCGGATTCAGCTGAGTACCAGTGCTTTACAAGAAGCGACTGCCTATCTGACCTCCTCAACCCAGTTACCCGGGCAACCCGATACCCCTTGGTTAGACTGGTGTCAGACTTACTGGCTTCTGACTACCCGTAACGACTGCCAAGGATGTTCAATGACAGCCGGGACCTACAGTTTAACGTGCCATCCGAAACACAGTCAATGGTGTCTAAGATATACTTAGAAAGTACATACAAACTTAGAAAAGTTGCATTGGTACTTGCCTGACCTGGGATCGAACCCGCGCCCTCATACTTGAGAGGTTGGTCCTTTACCCACTGGGCCACCACGACTATATTTGATATTTATATAACAGAGTATAATTTTTGGGTGAGATTTTAGATAACTTATATTTCGCTTGTTAACAAAATCCCTTTTGTTATATAATACATACACATATGTATGTACCTATTAATGTAACATAACCGTTTCCCATAAAGCTTAAGCATCCATTCTGGTATTCTGGCTACCATTTGTACTGACGCACAAAAAACGCGTACAAACATAAATCTTGTTAAGATTGTCAACCGTACAAAAATAAAACGTATCTCATATTCCAGATGACGTTCTTTTAAAAGGCTTTACGAATGACGCGTGGAAGACTTTGCACGAAAAACAGGTAGACTTTGTATGAATAATATTATATTCAGGCAAAAGTGAATGCAACGAAGACGACCTGTTTATTTTAGGACTGTTATTCCTATTCTAGCCGGCAGACATCGTTTGTTATCTATGCACAGTATAACCGTTTCGAACTATTCTCTACAATCTTGAGCCGGTTGAAAGCTGCAGAATTTGGGGCTAGGCATTGAAACAATGAAATTGTTGTTTGGTTTGCAAAAGGCGATGTTTGTTTCTTAAATAAAAAATGGTTTGGTATTACATATTATTCTTTTTTAAATATAAGTAGGTTTCAATGAACTGCCCAAAGTGTTAGTAAAACATTCACGTTGGTGCTTAAGGGTTGCACGTCTAATTTAAACTCAAATAGGGTAAAAAATCAAACGAAATTCATGGCGCTTCCAGTGATTCAAAAAGTATCCTCATTTGTATAAAATACAGCATAATTAATAAAATAGTTTTATGTATTTGAAATTTCATGCAATCTGCACATTATAATTAATCTGATTTTGATATGTTTGTTGATTGATCACATTAGTTAGTTTGTTAAGCCGTATCGATACGAGTATTATTTTTACAATCGCTACACTAAAGTCCACATATTATCCATTACGTATGCTCTTTATTAGAATATAATTAAATCATCGATAGGGCGCCATGTTTATTATTTTAATAAAACGTTCGCAAGTTAAATTAATAAAAATATTGTTTCATATATTTTGTGGGATGATAAATAATTTCCCTTTTTATCAAAGTGACAAATAAATGTAAATGACTGAAATAGATTTTCTGTTAAAATTAATTTCACTTTACAACATAATATAAATTCAGCATCATCCTTTTTCATCGAACTAAAATAAATACACCTAATTACAATTTGCATTCAACATTTCACAATTTTCCAATTAACATCATAATAAACCTTTTGTGGTTTCTATCACGAGGCACAGATTATTAAATAGTTATGCCAAAAGCGACTTATTCATTGCGCTTAGGATTAGAACATCGACAGTTATATTTCATAGATCCCAAAAATTCTAGCTCCCGCTCACTAAGCTTTCGTTCTATTTGAAATTTTAATGAATGCTCCAGCTGAATTTTGTCAATGGATAAAAATTGCGGCAGCTTACTTAATGCCGTAACCTCTTTTTCAGACCTAGAAATTCCACTTGCCAAGTAACTTCGCTTATTCAAATAGTTGAGGTTGTTTTTTCTTGAATAACTCTCATTTTATCCTAAAAATAACAGCATAAGTACTTTAGCAAAGTGTGCTACAGCCAAGAAACCCTCGTATTTTTGTAAGAAGGAAAGCAAAAAGCGTGTCTTAAACAAAACTGTGATACAAGTCGCACCAGGCACCAGAGATGTGATATTTTTCAAGATCCCTTTGTAGACGTTAAAGAAAATAAGTAACATTTCTCTTTTCATGTCACGCGTATTATTTTGTTTCTCGTCGTGTCACTATTGTCTTAGTAAATTCACAACTTTTTGTATCCAACAGCGCAGTGATGGAATTGTAAACAAAGTCATCGTAATGTTTGAGAGTAGCTTGGCTAGAGAGGAGCACAGCTGCATGTATATATTTTTTGTCTAATTTCAACCATTCTCCGGTTTCGTTTCATCCTTACCCGGATTTACGCCTCGTTCTTGAGCCAAGTTGATCCATTGCGCAAATTGTGTGAATCATGCCGGCTGATAATGGGCCCCGGATTGATCGCAGGCCCATTGAAGGCGAAACGAAGTTTGGAGAGTGGTACTAATTCGCGATGTGGCGGCGGGCGGTACGTTTTGTAAGAGAGAACCTTTCTCTATCGGCCATCTGCAGCCCAACTTAATTTACATAATTAATCTGCGTCCGAAAACCGTGTCGGTTCGTCGACGAGCCTCCATTAAATAAAGATATCACAGAGAGCGGTTGTTCACATGTTATTTATGTACGTGTGTACAAACATAAATGATTGTAATTTAATTAAAATTCTGAAATTTTCAAAAATATATTTCTACGTAATTACTTTTTTTATCGTTTAGAAAAATTGCGAAACTGCAGCGCATATCTATATGAATTTCAATTAAAAATTCAAACGCATTCACGTAACTTTTAACTACAATGAAACCTACTTAATACGTACCTACGTTTTTTTATATAAAAAACCAACAGATGAACATTTAAAATATTATTTTCTTTTGGATAACCTAGACAAGTATACTGTTAAGAGCGTGTACGCTCGCCGCGCGATGTCAACTTTAGGTAATTCTACGCAAAAAATCACGCAGACTAGCGTCGCGGCCACTCGCGGCTGTGTGCGTGCCTATCATACTTCACGTATAGTCACACAAACCATTTTGATCCTTTCGAGTGAAATTTGTAGAACAAAAAATATATTATTTAGTAAATAGTTAATAGAGAGAAAATAGTGTAAGTCTATGGATGACTAAAATATGAAAACATGAAAATAAGTCGTTAATATTTACACTCTTTAGCAAAAAAATCGGGCACCTATGAAAACCTTGGTTTTGAGGACTTTCTGTATATTACATACAATTTTCAACAGTACTAAATAGTCGACTGATGATTAATGGCAATGTTAAGAGTTTCTGTATTTTAACCGATTTCAAAAAAAAGGAGGAGGTTTCAATTAGATTATTTTGTGATTGTTCACAATTTGATTGTTCTCGATTTCTCAAAGACGCCTGGACCGATTTGAAAAATTGATTGTTTATATGAATGGTCCAGTCCATCCAGACCGAAAAATTGTGTCAAATAACAACAATTGCCGGAAAGCTAAATAATGGTGAAGAGCTTGCGTTTACCATTGCAAATAAAGTTTTAAGTCATCGTTCCTATATGCTTCAAAAGTTATTCGGGATCAAAAGTCAAAATTTGGGTTCATCCAAAATGAACATATAAATAAAATTATAGCTCGATTGGTAACATTCATCTGCAATAAGTGATTTCTAGCCTAAGGAGTCCGCCATATTGGATTAAGACTCGTGACACATTTTTTTTTCGAGTTATTCATAGCAAGCCCTTTCATCTGATACCCATATCGTAGGAATGCATTAAAAACATTTTTTTCTCCATCTTGGGTATACAGGCATATTGGATATAGAATCATACATTGCCATTAAAACTGAACGTTCAAACAAAATTTCAACTCAATCGATAAAAACAATAAGTATGCTTCAAAATTGAGCTTTAAATAAAATAGTAATGTATCAAGATTTGTTGGTCGCGCTTGAAATGTACTCTATTCTCGGTATCCACGGCAGAGGTTATTCACCCTACGCGATGTAACGGAGCGACACGTCCTCTCTCTGTGAAGCCTTGCGGCGGTCTGGTTTGAGTTGACTCGCGTGCAGCGTTTTATAGTAGTTTTTAAATAATTTATAAAAAAATTAAAACGGGAGATTAAATTATAATATAAAGTTTATGTTTTAAAGGAAGAGTTATATTACTATAGTAAATAATTGTTATATTAAATTAAGTAAGATAGGTAGGTAAAAAAAGCATTTGAAATTCACAATTTTTCACACTGTTAAAATATTTTTTTCTGAAAGATAGAGACCTAAATCAAAAAATGTTTTCAATTAACTATAGGCATGGGGATTTCGTCTATGAGTAAAAAAAGAAATATGATTAGATTTGCCACTGTTTTCACATGAATTTAAGCTTCGAAATAGACGCTGAACGGGAATTTTATAAAACATCTGTTACGTTCTATGGGTTTTAAGTATTTAAACTACACAAATTGAAATTTATGTTCAATTAACTATATAGACGGTGAAATTACCTTGCGTTATTAAAAATTAACATAGTTATAGGATAAGTAGTTAATGAGAAACAGTGGTTTGAAAAGTACCATTTTAGGCCAAATGGCGCGCGGTTGACATACACGCTCTTAAAGAAAGCTTCGAGATAAAGTCTCTTTATGAATCTATAAACGCACTAGAGGACTGAATTTAATTTGGTAATGGAAAAGACAAGATTGTATAGATACAAGAACAAGTTTATTTTAGTTGATAGAGGTAGCGAGTAGCTACAGTGTTGTGCTCGTAACCGCTCATACAGTGCAGAATAGAAAGGATGGCATGCCTCGGCCGGGCCTTGACGAGGGCGCTTCAATTAAAACTGTTCAAGTTTGTTTAAATGTTTGTGTCAGCCCATCTCCCGGCAAGAGTTACAACGCTAAAGATTTCGCTGTAAATTAACAGCCAAATACTTGGTCCATTCTTGGTTCATACCATTCTAAACTGAAAGTGACCTGTTTAACTTGAACATAAAACTTATATTGCACTGAACATGATCACGGATATTTTGAGACGTGCACGAGTAAACATTTGAGGTTAAACTTTGCACTGGATGTGAGTTTATTTTCAATTGAAAGTTTCAAGTCATCGAGTACGCTGAATAACGCGATTGTTGATACTTTAATACTATTAGGTTGTGGTTGCGGAGAGATTTAGATTTTACCTTGGGGCGAGTAAAGTTGGGAGCCCGCGTCTGACTCGAGCTGACTTCGCCGTTTCATTCCGGCTAGAACTCGGATTAACCCTTGATGCCAACCAGTCTGACTTTGTTGTCAAACTAATTAGTTGTGCCCGTTCATTTCATTATAAAATATGCGCTATTGTATTTATTTTAAATTGGTGAATTTTCCTCTTTACAAAAAGATTTTGGGTCGCGATGAACTTGGAGATCTTGTCGCCCCCGTAGAGATCGCGCAGATAGGACCTACTCAAATTAAGCCTACTGGTAGTAGAATTAAACCTTTTTCTTATTTGCAAGTGGATTTTCTTTGAATATTATTTCTTCCGCTTCCAGTGGATTTGCAATTTGAAAATTCTACGTTCCAAACTAAATCTCTTTAAGAATTAGTCATAATCCTAATATGGTTAGGTAGTCAGCGGGACGTCTGTGATATTTATGTAATGCTCAAGTAAGCCGTTTAATCGTCCATCGCGTACTTAATGTTTGAGCTTCTAAGAAACGTTGAGGGTGGGCGAGGTGGGGGGAGGAGAGGAGAGGGTGCGGGGGATCCCAAGGGTTGGCCTCGTTCTTGCTAACAAATCGCTCGCCGCACCACGCACAGGTAGTGTCACGCCTCATTACTCCAACTTTATGTTCGCCAAATCACTCTAACGTCATGAATAAACAAGATTTAGGCTTATGACCTTCAGCACCACCCTCGTACTATTTGGTCCGGTTTACTATGTTTGTTCTTCGAAGAACATTTTTGAAAAGATATTGACTCGAGTAACGGATTAGTTTATAAAGTATACAAGATATAAACCGTCTGGAAACTGGTGCTAAAGTTAAAAGCTAAAATGAATTCCGTAGCAATTTCAGCGCTTCGTAATAGAAATGGCACAGCATAAATATTAATTAAGTAGCATAACACAGTACTTACCTAGGTGCTTTTATTACCTAACATAATACCTACATTTGAGTGTTGGTATACCGCTATGAGTTCACGAATTAATTTGTGTAATCTATGGTAATACGATACCAAAGTAATGGTTTTTCTTTTGTGTGTAGGCATGTCTGCCGAAGATACAAATATTAAACCCTTCTTTTGGGTCAACAAAACCTCCCATAAAACGTGCCCGTTATAAAGTTTGCTTTCTATTTGAGGTTCGAAGCTCTAAAAAGAAAAGGGAAAATAACTAGATTAATTTATTCCTTACAGCTAAAGTTATCATAAAACAAATGATCTCGGGCACCTATTCTTTACTTATTGTTTTCGAATTCTTTTTAGTTCTCGGCTTCTTTTCCCGGTGTCTTCAAGAATTTAAAATTAAAAGCGTGTCAAGCTATGCAAACAATAAATTAAAACAATATTTTTATCTTGTTTTCATACCGTGCTTTGAAAGCTAATCAGATTAAGTACGAACTGAATATAATTTTTATGTATTTAATACTGTGCCTAATCCTATAGAGATAAAAGAGTAGACGACCGCATAGCGTTTGATGCTTTATTGGATGAAATTTTACAATAGATCGGCTCCGATTTCCGATTTCTGTCAATTTGTGCCTATTTACAAGGAACTTATCACAGCTTCATGCTAATTACATTGCATCAAACAACCATTATGCGCAATTTCAATCAAATAAAACATACTCCATATAATAGCTTATGTGTACTAAAACAATGATTAGTAAAATGAGCCATGACGCTCGCGTCACGTGCGTCAACGACAATAATTATGTAAATGGATGCCCGGGATATCGCGGATGGGCCAATACTACGTCGTCTAATTTAATAGGCTAAATCGATCCGACAGTTTTAGTACTGCGAACCAACACTAAAATAAAACGTAATAGACAACACATGTTCAATAGTGAATGTAAACATATAACAAGGTTTACGTAACAAAAACGAAACTGTCCTTTTACAGCTCTACGGTGTAATTATGCGGAACACTCGACAAAAGTTTCTAATGGTCATAAACTTCCAAATGTTTGTGTTATTCATATTCGCGTACGCAAAATATTAACAAACTCCAAATTAATTTGACCGCAAATGTGTCGTCGGATATTTTTTGCGGTGAATCCAAATTGTGATACACATTCGGACATTCACAGGCACTTATTAATATCTAACCGTCCTTTTTACCGCCGAGAAGTCATGCAGTAGCTGTGTATTATAATTTATGGAAGTAGAAATAGAACCGTGTTTTATTTTACGTACTATTATTTAGATGAAAGCATCCAGAACAGAAGTAAAAGTACCGATTGCAAAGCGTAAACGGGAAACTCAAAATCGTGAGCTTCATAAAAAGAATATTCGTGGGCTAGCTATTTGAATAAAATATCAAAGAGAGAACCATTTTTCAACGCGTTGGTGATAATAATGACGCTATTTATCAACGACTCGAAAGGGTGGGTAATTATTAACGTAATATTTCGGTTTCGTTTGTTTACTTACATACATTTTGTGCGATATTTTTTACAGTTAGCGACATAACAGTAAGGTCATTTCGTTTGGCTGTGAGGGGATGGCTCCCAATGATTTATTGTTGCGTTGAATATGCATGTCGAGATGAAAAATGACGAGGAACGTGCGAGTGGTTAGTGTGTGAGGATCGCGCGGCCGCCAGCGAGCGGCGGCTGCGCGACGGACACGCTGCGTGCCGCCAGCCGTCGCGTACGCTGCCGACCGCGTCACATTGCGGAAGTCGTTAAGAAGACAAATCGAGAACCACACTACAACCCATAATCCTTTTAAATATCTAAGTGAAACCTTTTTTACAATCTGGCTTAAGGAAATGTTAACTATTTCTGCAACTATTCCACTTTACAAGATTAACTTTAGTTGTTGGTAGTTGCTCTGTAGACAAGCGGTATATTTCTTCAATATACAGTACCTTTATTTTCATTCCACGACGGAAAATCTGAAAGTTTCGATACAAGTTTCCACCAGACAAAATTTTCAAAGTGTGAGACATTCGCAAAGTGCATCCGAGAGCGAACTTAGAGGTATGGGTACCAGTTTTAATAGTTGCCGAAACAATAGCGGAGAAGTTTCACTCGCGGCCCCGCTCCGGTTCCGCACCCGTCCCCGTTCATTAATACGGCTCGGAGCGGCACCATGCTACGTTAACTCGTTCAATTTTCGTAAAAACTGCACCATGTTTTTTTCTAACACAGTACATCCATCAGGATCGAGAATAGCTTGGCTTTGATTTCCGCCTCGATAACATATCGCTTCGAATTAAGAAGATAAAATAACGTTGCGGTCTTAAAAAGCGAAAATTTATTTTATGGGTACTTTCTCCAATAGTTTATTGCTTTGGGTTACTATTTCAGTTGAGCTTTCTATTAACATTCTCCTAGACTTTTATTATATTGTTAGAGAGGAATTGGTAAACTTGAAAAAATATATTAAACCTTGGGTTGTAATTTGAATAAAACTGAGATAGTTGTTTTATTATGTATGATAGTGTTTATTTAGGTTAGTGGACGTAGTTAGCATTGAGCTCTATGGCAAACATGAATCGAGCGGCTCTGTGGCAGCGGTTCGTTTCTCATGTCAAGCCCAACCGGCAGCGTCGTTCCTTTCAGTGCTGGGCTGCGCAAACAAACTATCGAACAAACAATTTTACTCCAATTAATGACGTCTCTCTGAAACATTCGTCAGCCTGTATTTGTAGATCGGACGCTGGGAACAATAAAATCCGTATTCATATCTGCATCTCATCAAATAATGAACGAGTTTACGTCTGATTTGTTTTATATGTATTACGGTCCGTTATCACATTGGAAATCAATTTATGAGCCTAGGTCTCTTCCATTTATAGCCAATATTTTTATCGATGGTTGACATATACATAGCTATTACTTATTCTGTTCAGGTCCTGTGTTGTTCTCACTCCTCAGTTGAATTCTTTTACATTTATAACAATTCAGAGTCAAAGATTAAACTGACAGAATCAATTGCACGCAAACTTCTTCTATTACGTGTGCTTTATTATTTTTCTTATACTTAGGGACTGATGTTTATTTTTTAAATATTTACCACGAACAATGTCTTCAATTATGATTTTTTTCACAAAATAGCACTCCGCTGTCAATGCAAGCACAGGTGTAATATTACTTATGTAACAAGTACTCGAAACAGACGTTAAGCGCAATAGCAGAAAATAGGACTCTTCGCCATATACGAAGGGTGCCGAAATGTTGCTCGTCACCGTTCCAATGCGCAGTATCGCTCGGAGAGCCTGTTGAAATTCAATCCGATTGTCATGATTATTTTCTCTTTTTACGCTCTTTAGACCCGACATTTTCGCATACGAAACACCCTTTCAAACTGATTGCTGGACCAGTGCAAAATTAATAAACATTAAAATGTTTTAAACACAATAATAATAATCTTCCACGCCGATTTCGGCAACGGCGACCACTTCGACCCTAATGGCGTGCGTGTGCTCTCATGTGGCTGGAGTATCCAATTTTGTGCGTGAAAGTCCGCGCACACTGCGGACATGTCAGGGTACCAGCCACAAAGTTATAGTTGATAGCTACAGGTGGTCGAGCTTTCAACTCATCTCGTTTGGCATCCAACTCAGAAAGCCGGCGTGCTTCAAAGTCAAAGACTTTGGCTTTAACGCGGCTTCTCCAGTCTCTGCGGTTGGATGCCAAATTCTCCCACAGAGACGGGTCAATGGAACAGCTTTTCATGTGGCGCTTCAGCACATCCTTGTATCGCAGCAGCTGTCCGCCACGTTTCCGCTTGCCCTCCTGCAACTCGGAGTAGAGGATGCGCTTGGCCACTCTAGTATCCGGCATGCGCAGTACATGCCCGCACCAACGAAGCTGTCTCCTCATGAGGTATGCTTCAATGCCACCTACATTGGCTTTCCTCAACACTTCTGTGTTACGCACACGATCAAACCAACGGATATTTAATATTTTGCGCAGACATTTGAGGTGGAAGCGGTCTAGTTGCTTGATGTGGCGTCGGTACGGTGTCCATGTTTCCGCTGAGTAGAGTATACAAGGCAACACAACTGCCATATACACAGAGACCTTTGTGGATATCTTTAGGTCATGGGAGCTGAAGACCTTCTTGTCGAATTTGCCGAAAGCAACGGCTGCAGCACCAATTCTGCTATTGATTTCGGCGTCAAGGTCGCACTTTGCTGTTATAGTGCTCCCCAAATATCGAAATTTATCGACCTGCTTCAGGACATCTTCACCAAGCATAATGGCCAGTTCTTGACGTCCGTGATTGTCTAAAGACATTACTTCTGTCTTTTTGATGCTGATTTTTAGACCAAATGTACAGCACTGCTTGTGAAGGTTCGTGACTAGCTGTTGCAGGCCTTCAGGGGATTCAGCCACGAAACAGAGGTCATCTGCATACATAATGTCCTGTATATGTGCATAGGACACCTTTGTGGTCGCCTTGAGTCTATTCAGGTTGAAAAGTTTGCCGTCAGTCCGATAACGAATACGAACTCCTTCAGGAGAAGAAGTCAATACTTCACGGACTACAACTGCGAAATATAATGCAAACAATGTGGGAGCCAGGACACAACCTTGCTTCACTCCACAGGTGACGGAGAAGAAGCTCGATTGGTCATCTTCAACCGCTACACAACATTGCATGTCATCGTGCAGGAGTCGCAGGAGTCTTATGAACTTCTCTGTACACCCCAACTTTCTCAGTACCTTCCAGAGGGCCTCGCGAGGGACGCAGTCAAAGGCTTTTTCCAGATCAATAAAGCAGAGATACAAGTGCTGTCCCTGCTCTCTACTTTTTTCCTGGAGTTGACGGACTGCGAATATTGCCTCACAAGTTCCTCTGTCTGGTCTGAAACCAAATTGGGTTTCCGGCAGAATCTTTTCAGAGAGGTTCCTGAGACGGTTTAGAAGTACTCTGGCGAAGACTTTTCCAGAGACAGAGAGCAGTGAAATACCGCGGTAAGAACCACATTCCGACCGGTCGCCTTTGTTCTTATAGAGAGCCCTGACGCGTGATAACTTAAAAGTTTCAGGAACTTGTTCTTTCTCCCACATAAGCACAAACATTTCCCAGACGCGCGAATGCAGTTCCTCGCCGCCGTACTTCAGAAGCTCACCTGGTATAAGGTCTAGGCCAACCGCACGCTGATTTTGCTGTTGTTTGATGGCACAAAGCACCTCATGTTTAGACAAGGCATCATCCAATTCTTCTGCTATTTGAAGTTGAGGCAAACTGTCTATGTAGTGTAGATCGGCTGTTCGATCTACATTAAGTAGATTATTGAAGTGTTCTGCCCAACGATCTAACACTTCATTTTTGCTTTTCAGCAGACTTTTACCATCCAGCGACTTCAGTGGTACCTTTATGAAGTTGGTGGTACCCAGGAGATTGCGAATTTCGCTATAGAAATCACCGAGCTGATTACTATCAGCAAGCGACTGGATGTATTGAGCCTTGTCTTGCCACCATTTATCTTTAGTGTGTCTCGTGAGTTTACGCAACTCACGGTCACTCTCTCTTATAAGTGCACTGTTATTACTGCGCTTGAGAAGGTCTCGGTGTTTGGCAATAGCTTTAGAAAGAACTTCGTCGTTCTCATCAAACCAGTCTTGCTTGCGTTTATTTTTTAGCCCTATGGTGTTAATGGCTACGTCAAGAATGGACGACGATAAAGCGTTCCAGTCTGCATCAATATCACCGGTATTTTGATGAGAGTGTATATCACATGCCAGCGTTTCAGCGTATTTGCTTCGGGGTCCCGGATGTTTGAGTTTCTCAATGTTTATGTTCTGAGGCTTTTTCCTGCTAGCCCTGAATGGTCGCCGAAGGCAAAGACGCAGTTTGGTGACAATTAGTCTATGGTCCGTCCAGCAATGAGCACCGCGCATAACACGAGTGACTAGGACCTGAGAGATGTCTCGCTGCCTCGTGATGGCATAGTCAATGAGGTGCCAGTGCTTAGATCGTGGATGCATCCACGTAGTTTTGTGCTTAGCAGCAAGGCGAAACATGGTGTTTGTGATTGCAAGTTGGAATTGAGCACATAAACTAAGCAGCAACTGGCCATTAGAGTTGATGTTGCCTACCCCATGTCTACCCAAAACTTTAGGCCACGCTTCATAATCTTGACCAACTCTAGCATTGAAGTCCCCTAACAAGAGAATCTTTTCTCTGTTCGGTATTTTATGGAGACATTGTGTAAGTTCTTCATAAAATGTATCCTTGATGTCGTCAGAACTACCTAGCGTCGGTGCATAGACACTGATAACATTAAGGAAATTGTCACCGTCTAAGTGAAGGCGCAATGTGGTTATACGGTCCGAGATGTGGATTGGACATTCTTGAAGTGTCTTCACAAGATTATTCTTGATCACAAAACCAACTCCCGACCTTCTTGGTTCTGTTGCAGCAGTGCCCTTCCAGTAGAAAGTGTAGCCACCGCCATGCTCGACTAGCTCGCCCTCATCGGCAAGGTGGGTTTCGCTTACAGCAGCTATATCAATGTTGTAGCGGCGGAGTTCTCGAGCAACTATGGCTGTTTTCCGTTCTGGGCAGGCGTTTGTCTCGCGGTCGAGAAGGGTGCGAACATTCCATGCACCAAAAGTC
Source organism: Helicoverpa assulta (assembly GCA_963856015.1). Taxonomy (NCBI): domain Eukaryota; kingdom Metazoa; phylum Arthropoda; class Insecta; order Lepidoptera; family Noctuidae; genus Helicoverpa; species Helicoverpa assulta. The sequence continues at coordinate 8,587,555 of CAWLCW010000008.1, forward strand.
AGTAAAGGTGTTTTACGTTTATTACTATTGTTGTGTCGACCACGAATAAAAAGATGCGGAAGCAGCCGTGGTTACTGCTATCCAAAGAGTGTTTGGGGTGAGCATTTTTTTTAGGGCACCTTTTCTAGCCCCCTCCCAGGCTGAGCAAGGAAAGCAGTGCTCCCCTAAAAAGGGCTGCTTTGTCGCTCTGGGTGCTGCCGGATTCCCTCTGTCCCCCCAGCTCAAAGAGAAAACGACCACGGCGTGTTAAACACAACTTGTACTGTAAACCATCATAATTATTTTTCTCTTAATAATAATTCATACTTATGTTCCGAGCCCTAAAAGCGGACACTTCGAAGCTACTTTTTGGGTCATCAACGTCGACGTCATTCATTCCGCAACTGGATGGTTAAAAGCCATAATTAGTGGTGAACATTATGCAGAAAAATATTTCCTTTCTCTCTTCCATTTGATTTTTGTACTGCTTTTTAGTTTTTTTATTTTAAGTCGCCAATCTGCAAAAGGGGAAAACGGCAAAAAGCTTTGTAATTAGGGAGTTGACTCGACAGCAGCTTAATAACACTCAGACCCAGTTGAAGCCTCTCTGAAATGGATTCTAATCTCCAACTAGTATGACTTCGGGATATTGTGCTTGGAATGGGATGAAGTATTTTAAATATTTCTAGTGCGGGAGGTTCCTGTGAGCTACCTCATGTCTCTGCGTGTGTGTGTGTGGAGTTGAAAACATGTACATTATGTAATGTTGTGTGACATTCAAGCTTCGAGCGCTAGTTTCATTTGATAGTTCTAAAATAGGGTCTTGAATTTCTTTCTCCATTTCTTTTTAGGTACGCTTAGATAAATCTAACCCAGTCAAGCTCAAAATTACAGAAATTCCAGAGGAAAATTCAGTCTAGTTAACTTTCTCTCAAAGATGTTACAAGAATATCTCGAACGCAGGCATTAAGATATTGTCAAACTATTGAAGAAAACCTCAAAACTTTCAACTTCCGATATCTATTTTTGGTATGTGAGAAGTTTTAAACTGCAGTACTTCGTTATTTCATTGAGAATTCTAGTGAGCAAACAAGATGTTGTTTACTAAATAATTTTAGAAGATAAACAATCAGAACAAATTGAAACAGTTTGTAGCGAGTAACAGAAAATGAAACAAGCTTACAAGAAAATCGAGATAATCCTTACATGGAGGGAACGGCGTGGCACATGAGTAGTACTTGTAGTTAGCTATAAGTGCAATCAAACAGCCCTCAATAAACGGCGGTATTGTTTTGCCGGTTATTGCGATTCCGTTGCCGAGACACGTCCGGAATAAATTAAACTGCAATTTGGGGCCTTTAATATGGAGTGTTGTTCGCGCTATTGGCCCATAGTGGCGTGTGGCAGCGTGGCGATATGAGCGGCATTCGAATGAGTACACAAAGGGGTTCGGCGCCATGCTGCCCATCGGTAATGCAGCCAGGCACATGATTGCAGCGCGACTCTCCAGGGACACCGTTTTGTTACCTGCCTGCGTACCTACGCATCATCGATTTACTGTCAAATTTTCGTTGTACATTTAGAATTTGGCAGAAAGCCGCGCCGTGGAATAGCGGTGTGCGCTGAATGCGATAGTCCTTCTAACAGTACTGAAATGGCTGCGTTCAACGATTTTCAGGTGCCGGCAAAATTTATGTTGCAACCAAACCGAGTTGCTAAACGTTTGAGACATAGTATTAAATGATTTTACACTTGAATAAATTAAACAGCAGCTTATCTGCATGGTTACTTCGTTTTATTGGGGCACTAAGATTGAGCCTGCTAATGCTTCTAACTCTCGGGGTTTACCAAAAGCTTGTTTAGTTTGATTGAACACTACGTCTAGCAGAGGTCACCCTAAAGTTATAACTAAAGAACTTCTGTCATTATAGTAGACGATATCGCTTTAACCTAAGTGTTACTTATCTAGCGTACGTGCATGCACGTAAGATATGCAACTAAACTTTGCCCATCTAAGTTGTATGGCCAATGAACACTAATTCTGGATACAGCGTAATGAAATTAAAGGGAATAGCAGCCAGTCAAGATATGGTGTGTAGTAATAATCATTGGTGCATAAGCGGAGCACACGGCGCGGTGTTTATTGCGTTCGCAGAGAATTCTATGGCGCCATTAATGCACGTAGTGAGGCGTAAGGTCGAGTTGCTCGCTCAATTTGCGGCATTGCTCTGAGCTACCGTCACATAAACAGAGCCAGGAGCACCTACAGATCCACAATCGTCCCGATGTTTGTCCGCCCACATTCCTGAGCAGAACACGTAACGGCTCGCAGAATGCATTAGTACTTCCATAAACACCACATCCATTGTGTGCACACGTTAGACGTTTGGAGCCATTTTCAATAGCATTTATACATTCACTTGAACGGCGTACCTGCAGTTTGGTACATAAGTACACGGCAGTCGTTCAGCTGATAGCTTCAGTCATTGCCTTGAGGTGTGTGAGCGTATGGCATTTATAAAGTCGCTCCCCAGGCAACACTTCGCTTTAGAGGAGCGCCTGTTTTTGTTCCCGCGGGAGATCGCGATCAGAATTAACGAGACCTTTACCTTCATTCTCGTTGTCTGGTCTCTAACGCAGAGGTAGGCAATTCCTGCTTTTATATAACTCACGTTTAACAATGAAGCTTGCCATGCAGATAAAGAATATCTCCACTTATCCTTCGAATGCCATGTATTTGGATTAGAGAGCTTCAAGTTAAGAAGTATCTCTGGTAAAATGTATAGGCTGGGGCACTGCCGTGCCCTCAGATTTAAATTAGATAGGGCTCTTAATTTCAAGGCCCAAGAATTACAATTAATCGTATTACCCATTTGCCTTAATGCTAAGATCTACGACAGTTCGCATTTTGTTTGGAACTGGTCCAAATATATATCTATCAGCGGCATTTTTATTATCTTTAATGCGTTCGATGTGCATTTGTATGCTTAACCTCGATTCCTTGAATGGATTTTATAGCATATTAAAAAGCAGAAAAAGTAGTTCCGCTGACAGATTCAGATAATAATGCAGTAGAAGCTAGCTTTACAGGCTTTGGGATATAGAACTCTCGTCAAGTAAATGAAGCGTTTGATGTTTCGATCATTAATAATTTCTTAGGGACATTCTACTTTAAATGATTAATATTGGAGTCCGGGAACGCGACCTATCAAACGGGAGCCGACACTAGACGTCCCTAGTTCCTAGTTGAGTGTATAATCACTGTGTCCACTGTGTACTTTCTAATGAGATTCAATCTTAATTATTTTTCAGTGTTCATCGTAAATTTCCCTCTCGAGACTTGCTGAGCCATTCCGTGGTGGAAACATCCTTTTCGAGCTTAATTATTTCCTTTTTTTTACTGTGTTCAATATTCGTTCAGATTTTCGTCGAGCAGACATTAAAATTCATAACTCAGCTATTATTACACTCGTCAACATCTGGCGCCACTTTAACGTTATTATCTTTAACTCTTAGAGAAAAACATTAATTAAGAAGTTACTCTTTATGTCACTTTGAAATGTAATAATTTTTTATGGGAGTTGATCAGTTGGGCAGCCAGCAGGTGCTGCATCATGGGTGTTTAGGATGTACTTAACTCTGGTTACGAAATGTATTAGTTTACCTGTGCAATGGTCCACGCTGTCCAAGTATTAAGAGTGGTTATTTTACGAGTTTCGCCCTATAACACTTGAGAGTTAGTGGCTATTGTTCTATTCATCGAAGAGGCATTTTATGACGCGGACACACTCGTAACGGTCCGAACGTCTCGGGTTCCGTGTATGCGAGCACGAGATAAATTTACGTTGGTGGTTCACGCCCACAAGCGTCGCCAACTCGTAAAGCAGTTGACGGCGGGGTAACCTCATAAATAAGGTCCGGCGCCCGCCCCGGGAACCCACGCACGCTTGCATGCGCCCCTTGCGCAAGTGCACATGCGCTTATGCTCCTACTTATCTATCCCTGCAAAGTGACAAGAATATGAATGGCCAGCAGCTATGTCCTAGACAGAAATATGGCTCTTGCCTCTCCAGTTTATTATTTTAAAGCGTTTTTAAAATAAAAATAAATGTCTTCTCATTTCGCTGTAGCGCAGTTTTTTCGCGCGTAAAATTGTTAGCATACTTTAAGTGGACTGCAATATATGACAGTAAACAACACAACTGCTTTTGATAGATAATGTAATTCAATATCATTATTTCCTGTCTGGATAGCAGATAACAGAGGTAATTAGTGAATTTCACGATATGTATTGTTTCGGGCGCCTGTAAATTTTAATTATTACCTTGTTGGTAAATCAGAACTGCATTGAGGGAAGGCGCTGTCCGTCGATAATAATAATTACCAATTTTCGTTAAATTGCGATGTAGGTATCGAATTGGTGTTCGTGTTTTATATTGATATATTTGGAGAAATATTTCCGTGGACTTTATATACCGGAGGTGAAGTAGCCAGCGCTGCAGAGCGGCGAGTTCTCCCGAGACGTCAGCGGAACATTCGATCTAAATTTCATTTTGCGAAGCGACCGATCCTCAATAGCATCGCGTCACTTTACGGAAATTCTCCGTCCAATCCTCACCTGTTCTACTGTTCTCTGCGAAAGATGAAACGAAATTCCGCAATATTGTTTTATCAGTTTGATTAACATTGATCTTGTTAGCGCACAAAAGAAAATAATTATATTTAAGCCAATATTTATTCAACACGAAATAAAATGTATAACAGATAGAGGTGCTGTGTCGGAATAACAATAGGATGAAAGAGGAAATGCTGTTGCTTAGGATTCCGCAAAAGAAGTTATTTTTAGAAGAAATTGTATTATACGGAACACTAATCGTGAGCTGGTACTGACTCGAACCCAGTTTTTTCGCATTCGCCTCCACTCGGATCCGTTTTACATTTTTATTTTACTCCTTTCAGTCTAATTTAATATGCGGCCTCGTAGAAGAAATTGCAAGGATATATTTTTGCGTTTGTTAACTCCACCTTGAATGAAATCAGATTTTACAGGTGAAATTTATGGCGAATTTTATTTGACGGGCAGAGAAAGTTTTGGTTTTCCCCTATGCGTATTTAAATCACGTACACCGTTGTGTTATTTGTGATGGAATATCGAATTTGAGTTGTCATGTATGGAGCAAGTTTAAATGATCGAAAAATAAGTAGTATTTCTTCTTCTAATTAAACAACAAAATGTTACCGGATTAGTGACGTACAAAGCAATTCCACGAGAAATGTATCAGCGTAGGTCACCTAAATTGAATACGATTTCATTAAACCTTGTTTTACGAAAAGAAAAAATCTCATCGTTGCTTGGAATTTAGACAACCGTCTATTGCAAGATTTTTAATTAAATCGACTTTGATCACAGGACTGGAATGTCTCTGGTAAAACGATTAAAACCAGTATAAAACAGTTGCTGTGTAATCTTTCCGCGTAACGTCCCCACGTAACGATTTAATCAAATACTTTTATGATATTTTTTTACCTTAAGGAATTTATTTTGTGTAGGTACAAAAAATGATATTTTCTTTTTATTTCATACCACTACACAGACTCATATGTTGTGCTTAGTTCGGATATACAAAGTAGAACAAAGTAAAACTCGGTGTCCTCAATCCGCAGCTGTTAGTTTCCAACTAGCTATACTTCTTTTGTATGAACATGGTCGTCTGGAATATAGAATTGGTGGCGATGAGCGCGTCTTCGTTAGAGCAAATATCAATTAAGGTCGCTCGGTCGCTCGGTAGACGGTGCGAGCGTGACCGAGCGTGCCTGCCGACGGCCGCCGGCGTAGCCCACCGACCTACGCGACAGAGCGCATAGTCTCGTAACGCACCGTAGCTCGTAGCCTTGTAGCCACGCGTAGCACTACAGCACAATATGCCAGCTACATCTTACTCCCAAACTAACTTGGAAATTCGAAACGTGCTATTGCTTAAACAGCCACTTACTTAAACTAAGTCCCACTCTGTAACTCGACCTGTTGTTTACTTATTTATTAATTAAGATTATGTAGGTGGGTGCCATTAGAAACGTACCCACCCTTTCAGTCCCTATGTTTTGCACATCGTATTTGTGGCGGAAATATTAACATCGTTACCGTGACGTGGCTGTTCCCGGAACAAATAATTTTGTGTAATGCACGTTGCGTAACTTCCTGTTTGTACCCGTTGATTTTAATAAGTCCGTCAATATTGAATAAGGCACTAAATTAATAAGTTTTCAACCGTGAATACCTCACGTCTTTAATTAAACTATATTGTTGTTTACGGTAGTTTGGTTAGTCTACTAAAAGTTTTTATTCATATTTTTCATTCTCAGCAAACAGATAAAAACCAATCCCGACTATGGTAAATTTAATTAAGCCGTTTTGGACTCATATAGGTACACGTAGGGATAATTTGGATATTTAAATGAATTATGGAGCCCAAATACACAAACATGGAAACTTTGCCTCCACGAGGAATACGCTATACTGCTTAGTTTACAAGTTCATGAGTATGTTATTCAAGACAAAATTACATTAATATGTATAATCTATGCACGCAGTCGTAAGACCAGTACTAATAAGCAGTATGAGTTCGATCACTGGAACGGACGTCTTCTGTAGAAGCGTGGTATCTGGATTAGTCTTTTTTTACGTCGGCAAGCGCACCCCTCATTATTTTTAAACAACCGGGGAATGTAACACTATACCCACAGTATACTTGTCTGTCTGTCCAACCTTTCCTGAAAATGCTGCTGTTTTTTTGTAAAAAAAATCTCAAATATTTGCGTTCCCCAAGGGTTTATTTTAAAATCGTGACGCAACGTTGCATTTAATTACGGCGTGTTTTATATACCACAGCTCCGGCCGTTTATCCACCCAGCGTCGGGGTTATCGGCCCGGCCGGACGATCAAAGTTTCAAACAAAATCATCGAAGGAACCTTTTTGCTATTTAATATTCAGTAATACAAGTCAAACCAACTTTGAAGGTTTCGGAAATTGTTCGAATTGTAATCTTAGAAAATTATATCCTGATCTTTGATAACAAAAGCGACTCGCGGGACGTGTCCCGACAATCTACCTGGTCCCGGGGGACCAATTAAAGAGTTTAATTAATCTAAGCAAGGGCCCTGTTAGTTGTAAACTCTTAAATGACAGGAGCGCATGTTCCTGCAACCATTTTGAAACTTGACTAATGGACGAAAACTCTCAGAAGGCGAAAACTAATTTTATTTTCGATATTAAGTTTTGACTAAGTCCCGAAAGTTCTCGAAAGATAAACGATTCTGTTTAAATCTCCAATGTCATCCGACTAAAATGGGGATTATAATGAGATGCGAAATGGGACTAACTTAACGTTACATAATATTTTTGTCGATACCTTAAGTTTTATTACGTCACTATGCCCACTTCTATTATCCGTGCCTGCTTGAATAAGATTTACTCAAATAAAGAATAAAGTTAGTCTACCCATCGCAATTATATTCATATCTTTTCTCTTGCGGGATTATAAGTTCTACAAACTTAGCACTCCGGGGATGTGAAAAAATCCTTGGCGGAATCCTCCCACGCGTAACTAAGGAAATTATCTACTGGTTAATACTGCTTTATTTCGTTAATCTAAATTTAGAACGCGACAGAAATAGCCATACAAATGTCAGCTTGGACACGAAACGGTGTACGCATAGATTTTTACTGAGACCGCCGTGACACATATTAATGGGTCACAAGAAATGTCACAATTACTTACACTCTTGTGTACATTGTATAGTCTGAACGTTAGCTAGTCACGTTATTCTTTCATGAATAAAAACCTTATGTAAATAAGTAAAATACTGGATACCATCTATCTTCTTATCACTAGTACTTGATAACTTTTTACGACGTCAACGAGTGAAAGGCTCTTTGTACATATTCAGCTTGAATGTACCATCCTACTATTAGGACTAAGTCCTCGGTACTAAGACTCTAGACGTTGTGGGCCGTAATTCACCACTGGGGCTCAGTGCGGGTTGGTCGACGTCACATAACGTCTTCGAATTCTTAGTCCTAAAACATACTGGATTTCTCAAATAGTTTTTTTTCCTTCGCTTGAACAGCACTGCTGGTTAGACAAACTCGTTTGTACATTCTTTTCTAGTCTTCCAATTTTTTCAGGCTATCAAAAAGTCGTTAGTTTGCGAAAACTAATTTCTTAAACTGTGATCATAAATTAATCAAAATTGACTTTAAATAAATACAGTTTTGTTATTTACGTACCTAAGTAAGTCCTCTCATTCACCATTAATATTTTTTAAGTTATGAAGTCTTTTGTAACTGATCCGGATTCATTGCTTCTGCACGTCCCTATAGATTATATTCTTTTTTTGTCTCGCAACCAAAGTGGAAATAGATTAAAAACTCAAATTGAATAATAGTCTACACTGAGACCGAGAGGAGTGGCATAAATCTAGCCGTTTTAAATTGTTTTTATTTTATGTCGCACACTTTTGTTCGTATCTCGAATTCTGCGGGATCATTTTACTTTATTAGTTTCGTACTATTCTGCTACTTTGTTTTACGGCATTTTTTTTATTCATATTTTATGAAACTCTTCCACAACGAGGTCGTGTATGATTGTTTTTATACGCTGTAATCGTTTCAAGTGGAAACTTTTCTTAAGAACGTTTCTCAGCATTTGTAATTTATATTTTCTTCTTATTTTTTGCACTGGAGTAATATTCCGATGTTTTGTCTACCAAACACGACACAATGTTTGTCTATTAATTTATTCTCATAAAAGATTATAGATATTGTTAGTTATGCATACTCATGTTGAGAGTCAGGAATTTACATTGCATACATATTTAATTTTTGCAGCAAGTTTCCGTGGCCCTGAAAGTTAAATCCCTATGGGTTTCTTTAATATTTATGAAGACTCTGAACGTCCAACGACTTTTAATACTTCGAAAATATTATTATATCCTTGTTATAATCATAAGCTTTCACAGACAAATATTTTATTCGTACCCATTATATAGCGAGTGTTTGTTACAATATCAAAATAATATTTCGTAGCTATTAAAATAAAATTTATCTGTCGGAAAATCAAGCATGTAGGTATTCGGGAAAATTTACAATGAAAGCAAAGATATTGTGCTACATTTCGATGTGAGATAAATTCATTTGAAGCTCGATGATTTATCAGAGGCAGCAGCGGGAGGTCGCGCTCGGCGTCATCGTCGCAGCTTCCTCGCACAGACATATCGCCGTGATAAATTGCGAAGAATCTGTGAACGAGGTGAAATTCAAAAATAAAATGCTATAATTTTACAAAATAACACTTTATGTCTACTTACGTGTTGTGTTTCACACGTTAAACTTTACGGGCGATAGTTTGAGGCAGTGAAGAGAGAAAATTGTAAGTAGTTTCAACTCTAATGTTGTTTTGCATAGGTGAGCAGTCGAGACGTGCTTCCGGAGATGGCGGGCGGTTAGATAGGGCCTTTGAAGATATTTTTATTGAATGTGAGGAGTCGCGTCAGAGTCGGGCCGTACGCCAGCTGCCGATGACGTGGCTCAAGCGCCTATTATGCCGCTCGCCTTTTATTTATGATCGGGTTGAGCGGTGCTTATTACGGCTGCGGGTGCGGATATGTTTCATATGCCAGCCTTGTTTCTGCGTTAGCTGCCTCCTTCACGCTTATTGAGCCGTCTGCCCGAAATTATCATGTTCCTCTGCTGTTTCGCAAATTGCTAATGTTGCGTTTATTTATGTAGCGGGTTGAAAGTTGCACTATTAAATTTTTTCCAATTCATACAGTTGCAGAACGCGTGTCGACTGATTACTTTCACTCCCACAACTGGGATTAATATGTATGTATAACAAAGTTAATCTGTACACATAAATCACATGTCAAGTTTTGATGATATCTGCCGCCGGGGTTGCACAAGTTTAGGTATACTTATTGTTATTCACGGCGTATCTCGAAACTCTGCAGTGATATGTGTTTCACTAAGCCCCGACATATATTTCGCCGTTTTTGTCTATCACTTGGCAGCAACTTCTCCAATGTTTTCTCATTCGCCCGCAGTCTTCCCTAAAAGTTAGCTCATTCCTGTCTCGGTGGGTGCCTCAGCGAATTACGAACTCGGCACTCAGCCGCCGATGCGTGTAAAATGTCTTTACGACCTCGGTAAATTCCTCGATGTGTGTCACCGGCCGTGTTGCCTACTCGCCCTCACGATTTTTTAATCAATTAGTCGTTAATTGAAAAACTTTCAGCTCAAAGAATGTAACCTATTTCGCCTGCTTACTCTACATATTAAAGTTGCAAATTGCCACAATACGTATTATTGTGTATGATTTTGTGCTGTCGGACACGGAATTGCATTTTGTTTGGAGTTTAATTAGAATGTACGAGGAGCTTTAAACTAAACCAACCGTGGTTACAACCGGCATTCCATTCATCACACAAAGCAAATCGCAAAATTGAAGAAATAATATGATGTCGAGAATTCCGAGTAAACATGTCGATGTAAGTGGTTACTCGTATGTTGTTGTTACAGCCTTTTTATCGTCCCACTGCTGGGCACAGGCCTCCTCTCACACGGAGAAGGATTGAGCATTACTCGTATGTAGGATTTAATTTTTAAATCGGTCTTATAACGGACAAACCAGTTTTTACTCGGAATTCAATTGTGCATCAGAACAGAAGAAACTCAACAAACATGTTGAATGCCTGCGTCCGACTAGTGAATGGATATTTTTTGTTCGTTATTGTTGGCTTTAGCTCGGACGCAAAAATACACACCAAATAATGTCGGATTTTTGTGTTTCTAAATTCGTACATTTTAATTGAAAGCTTCGTAACTTCGTGGAAATCATATTAAAATAAATGTTTCTGACATACCCGATCGCAAGTAAGTTTCCTTATTGTGAATAACTTTTTGTTAAATAAATGAGCCCGTTTTGTTACATGCCGGAAATAAATAATGTTTGTTTTGAACTCTCTCTAGCTTTGACATTGATTTTAAGCCCCTGTTTCTATGTCGACGAGAAAATTCTCAAAAAATAGCCGCTGCTCAGCTGTCTGTTTAAATATTTAATTACACGGCCCCCGTCATTTGGAAACTGTGTAGCTTTCTATCACAGTAAATGTACTTTGAGTTCGACCATTTATAGATTTCCCCAAATGTAGCAACATAGTAACATGCATGTTTTATGAAAATAGCAGCTCAGTAACCTTCTGTCCATCACTACCGAGAAAAACATCCGTAAACATTGCACAACTCGTAAATACTCCAATGTCTGCCATTGACAATTTTGATATTGGATAAATTAAAAGGATTTGGGCCGGGCATGTAATGTCAAATCTAAATAACATTATATTATTATTTATTCAGGGTTATTAGAATAAACGATTTATTCAAATATTGGCATAAACGTTTACATGACAGTATACTTTGATCGTTTCTTAATTAATATAGTCATTTGTAACAACTAATTGCGAGAGATAAATGGTTTGTGATAATTATTTTTATTTTCCCAAGAAAGAAGCGCAGTGAGAAATACATAAAGATTTAGTAGAGAGCGCGATGAGTAGGTATACTAGAGACTCTTTACTCCATTAGACATCAGGCTGGCAGTGACTGGCGACGGGAAACGGCCGTCGTCGGCATAACAAGGTTAACATCTTGCAATTCTATCAGTCTTATGTAATAGCGTTATCGAGCTACTTCTTGCCGCCTCCTACCAACAATGTACACAACGACCAGCATGTAAACATTGATTAAAGTTTTCGGCAATTAGTGACACCAGCATCCTACTGAGAAGAGAAAAACTTAGCTGTGAAACTGCCTTACCAGATAATTTGATAACAAACTTGAAAACTTGATTACATGTTATATTGTTGTAGAGTGTTCGAACGTTCTGGAAAATTTGGTGTTTAACCACAATTTACATGACAGTGAATGATGTTAGTATAAATTAATAACACAAGCTATATGTAGTTGAGACTATGTACCTAGTTCATCTAGTAATTGAGATAGTTACTTCTGAGAATTAGAACTCAGCTCCTTTTTCCATTCGATATTTCTCAGTAGTAGTTTAGAATCTGGATAATCTGGCTGAACGGGAGGTGTATGTGTATTTCAAATACTACCAGCAGTATTTCTGCAATTAGCACTTCCAAGAACGTAAAAGGTTCTGCGATGTGTGTGTACGTTGGTTTTACCGACGTATTATTATTTGTCCAAAACATTATTCCCTTTTTTCTGTCCTTCGTAACATGAAAAAGTGGGGCTAGGAAGAAAAGTGTGCCAAGACTGTAAGCGTTGACGTTAAGTATTCTTCGCGATCTCCGCAACAGACTTGGCGTGATGATAATTAGGCAGAGCGTGGACACAAACAAAAAGTTGTTTATTATTATGTTCCTTTTTGTTTTGATTAAGTACGATCTTAATTATTTATCCTAATGGGGGATCTACCAGGAAAATCTTTAAGGGTTAAATATAAAACAGTCTCTTTGTTTAGGTATTGGAAAAAAGTACAAAATTAAAAATTATTCCTATTTAATTTAAGTTGAAGCAAAATCTCGTTTGTGCACGTACCCAGCACGTATAATAATTTTCTCCTCCCACCTGGTAATTTTAAGATTAAGATATGTTGCTAGATTTACATACGCATACTGCAAGACGTATCTTGAATTCATCTTACGAACAGAGCGGTGAAACAGTACCTAATGCTTGCTTTAGTTTCACGAACCTTATTCACGGGTGACATAATTAGTGCATTTATATCTGATTTAGGAGCGGTTGCAGTGCAATAGTGCCTTCGGAAACTGTGCACGTTAATACAAAAGGGGTTAAGATGTATCAGCTGAAATATAAAGGGTAGATGAGTCAGTGGTTCCGGCGCGCGTCGAGCGGGCACCGAGCCACGGATCCGGCGGCGTTTCTTTCGAGCTCGTTAACGAAACAATAAATAATGATTTGGACGTCTCCAGCATTGCAGGCTATTGTGCGGCCATCATATTTTCCGTCGGGCCGTCGGCATCAGGTCGTTGACGTGACGTCACAGCTTCCTAACCGTCGATTTGTTCATGTTATATGCGAACCGCGCTGTATTTCCGCCTTTTTTCTCGTATTTTATTACTTTTACTAGCTTATACGAAATCAAAGACGAAAGTTGTAATTTCAATTTGTTTGTTACAGGTAAGCTGAATATTTTTAGAAATTCAAAACTTATTTACACCGTCTTAAAGGTAAGAGGTTGTGTGATATTATTAGCGTAATATAATTTTGAATCCGGTCCCTAAAATTCATCATTTTGGTGTTTAAAACGTAAATAAAGTTGGCTTCAAAATATAAAAGTAAATGAGGTCTCTTTGGAGATAATTAAAGGGACTAAACAAGCCTTAACATTTATTTCAGTAACACGTTTGAGTATTATACTGTGTCTACCTGTAAATGAGCTTATTGTTCTTTAAATATCTAACTCCTGTACTTGAATAGAGTGTTTTTGTTTGTCATAAATTAGGTAACCAACACCGACGCAGTTCTAGGTAATATATTGCTATGAACGCTCTTCGTTAAGGGAATCTTGTTATTGTGACAAGTCATAAAACTGATATATGGGTCGAAATAACCATAAAAAATCAATGGACGCCTAAAAATTGGGTGCGACGTGACCGGAAGATTGTTGCCAATTTATTTCTAACAATAGACAGTTAGAGTTAAATTTTCCGCAAACCCGTCACTTCTGAAGGAGATGAAGTGTTTGTAAAACAGCCCTTTTTCAGTTTACAGTCCTTTTCAGTGCACAGAATTGCTTAATTTTATTTTAGATTTTGTAGAAAGATTTTATGTTGATGGTAAATATAACTAGCTATTACGCTCACGTTGTAAAAGGTTGGTTTAGAAAATGGTTCGGTAAACACATTTTAAAAGAGAGTTCGAGACAAATAAGTTACATTTCTGATATATCTATCTTCAGCATATATATTTAAGCTTTGCTCGATAGCTAGTAGGTACTCTGTTTCATATGTAAGAGAGAAGGTTCAGTACATGGCCGTGTGTGACCTTCTACAGCGAGGCGCAAACTTGTGAAATGAAATTACACACCCCAACTAAAATTAATTTGGAAGTAGGTAATACAATAGCAAGAAAACTCCATTCTTCGCAAACTTTATTTATTAACCAATAAATACCTACATAGTACCTGTACGTAGCTACGTCACTTCATAAGAATTTTCTGTGAAACGTTATAAATGTTCCAAACTTCGGAAAATTCTCCAATACGTGCGAGGATTTTAGCTTCGAGAAATAATCTAATTAAAAACTCTGTGAAATGTGATGAAATGTTTCTACTTTTTTCTGAAAGTTGAGGCATAAAGCTTTACTCGTTTCATTCAACGTTTATTTAACTGAGGGTACTATAGAATAAAGAGATTTCGGAATGGCAGAAACAATTGTTTTTGTTTCGACTTTGTATAGGCTTCGGATTGGATATCGCATTGTGTGCTATACAAACAAGACACCTGAGGCAGCGGACGGAGCGTATCGGAGCGTATCATTCTGCGCTGAAAGCACTGCAAGGAGCGTCCGGCGCCGCAAAAAGCGTAAAGCGCATTGTTTTCGTTGGTGGAGAAACGTCCAGCCCTGTCAGGCGACGCTCGGGTCTAATGGACCGCTATTTACTTTGACTGAAGCCTTTTACGATGAAAACAATACAAAATTTGAAGTACACACGCTCTGCGGCAATTACTAATTTCAGCTGCAACGTTAACCGACACGAGAATATAAACTTGTATCTCTCTCATTTCGTATTATATGAGTATACTCTCGTAATTACAACGATAACATTTTCGGGATTTTACTATCGTCATTGTGTCTGATTAAAACGATGCATATACAAAGATTGTGGTGACTTATCCCTGGGCGTTGTTTTCATATCTTCAATGGAAAGATTTCCATAGGGTTTTCCTTTTGTGATGTTTTTGATTTGATTACCAACATGTATGAAAGACTATAGAGCTTCATATAATAAAATTACGCGGAAGATGCTGTGGTTGTTTAATATGTCGAGTAGTAGTCGTGCGTAACCTTAACGCTGTTTTCTTTGTAAATACTTAAGGCCCACATAAGTCTCCTCAGCAGTGATATTTTCTGAGAGTCGTGCTTAGTTTAGTGTACGTAACATTATGACTACAATAGTGAGGATTTAAATCATAATATTGCACGGAACAATACGCTCGCATTTTGCTTATTCAGAACTTAGTCCCATCAAAATGCATAGGATATGTGCCAGGAAGTCGGCGGTAAAACTTTGATATCTAATACAGACTAGGTTCTCTTTGGCAGGACTAGTATTTTCTTAGCAGACTCAAAGAAAATTGCCTTAACTTATTATCTCTTATCACGATGGTGCATAAAGATTAGTTTAGTGTTTCCACTGCATTTCTAAAAAGAAACACGTCTTGTATTATAAGGTACGTAAGATTCTCGAGTGAAAATATAACTAAATAAGTATTCTACCGTTTCATAGTCTTGTGCCAAGATGTAGGTAGTTAGCTCGAAGCAATCGGTCGACCGCTATCGGGTGGTTCTTTTATGTTATGCAAGTTTATAATTTTATGCAAAGTTACACCCGCTCTGACCTCACCAACTATTAGAAAAACTGGGTTTCCCTATTATGTGTTGTTAGGTTAACGTTAGAGCAGAAACGAGTAGCAGGAATATTAATTCTGCTTAGGTTATTATCATTATCATATGAAGCGTCTTTAAGCACCCACGCAATAGATGGAGACCTTTTCTAAGCTCCACGGATAAAGTCACAAACTACGTAATAAACATAAATAACTTACTTAGATGTAAGTCAGTAGTATCTATGGCCAAATAACTACCAACAGCCGCTTGCATACATATTAGTAGCACCTGGATCTCACTTGCTCCCTAACTTTACATATAAAAAGGAAAGTTGTAGTTTTTGTTTTATTCATATACGTTGGTAAATTGACTTACACAGTCCCGAACGTGAGGTCGACTTCTTTAAAAAACTTAGTTCGTGGGTTCATAGGGTTGGGACACAGCCCGATGGCCGCAGCTGACTTAATCCGGGTTGCGGACAATCCATCCTTGGCACAGGCGACAAGTGACGTATGTAGGTTGTAAATACGTCGCAATCACGGTTGCTGACGGTATAATTAAACCCTAAATAATGGAAGCTATCGTTTAATCTGGCACTCTGGACCAGTAGTCAATACTTGGGCATTTTTGTGGCTCAGCGCGTTTCAAGCAAATTGATAAATAAAATACCCAATTTGCTGTGAAAAATATTTCGTAAGCTTTCATAGTAATGAGTGAAGTTAAGGGTACGAGTGCAATTAGGCTTGTAACTAAGTGTCACAGAATAAAGACGTTGTAAAATGTGGAAGCTAGTCTAACGCTGCGAGTGCTGGTATGATCATTTGTTGTAAGCGTAATTTAAATATTAAGTACATACTCAAAAATTTTAATTAAAAACGTGAGACTTGAGTGCGTAGGGCAGCGCGTGTGGCGTTTTATGCGCGTGGCGGGCGTGCGCCGAGCGTAGCGACCAGTGGCCCGACAGCCCGCGCCGCGACAACGCGCCTCGCCAGCCCGCGTCGCTTCCCCACAACTTCGAGCCGCCCGCCTTCTGCCGCGAGTTTCTCAAACAAAACAAATGGATACTGGATTAATGAGGATCGTACAGTGAAATATCGCAGTGACCATTGTGAATTTTTTTGTGTGTGATTTGAATAATCTAAAGTAGGTAAAATATGGGATACATTGGAATTTCATTCGGTGTAATTTTGTGAAAAGCCATAATTCTGGTAAACAAAATAATTGAGTGATATTATTGATAAGTTCTGTTATTGACGTCTAAATAATGATCTGCTTATTTCTGGTATAGGATTTGATACACAAACGAGTCTAAATATTAAAAAGAAGAAAGACATTTTCATAAAGATTTTATGAAAACTTTTATTAAAGTAGAAGCCCACTGAACTGGAAACCTAATAAATTTGCTATTAGATAGTTTAAGAAGGAGGTATCTACTTTTCTTTGAAGTAGCTTAGAGAGAGCATTGAGACATTAGGCCAGCAAAAACCCGTGCTCTAGCGCGGTGGCGCGGTGCTGGCTTAAGCTCCCCGTGCCGTGTATTATATTAATAGCGTTACATATGTTGGGGCAATTTGGGTACCGAACTAGCAATGCATATCTGTTAGTTAAACCTAAGCTTAAGATATTCCCCGGGACAGGTGATTGGCACGCCCGCCTCACTAACCACAATCCCTCTTGTTTATCACTCCTGACCTACATACTAAATACTGTGATTAAGAAGTTTCCTAAGCTATAATTTTGTCAAGGAAACTGGGTCGTGTGACATACTAATGTATGTATCGCACGAAATATATGATTCTCGTAAAAGACGCCTTGCGGCCACTTAATAGTTGCCAAAACAAAGAGAGAGTTTCGCTCAAGTAGAGGAAAAACTTAACAATGAGCTTACAGGTCCAAGTAATGGCTGTGGAGAAGGCGATGCCCATTAAATGAATAAATTCAAAGGAGATTTATTACGTACTTGACAATTTTAAAGCTGACTTTTTATTTTCTCGATAAGGTTTCCCTAAGCGAATCAGCAAAAAGTGCTTAATTTTTTAAAGCAACAGTAGTCAGATTGTATGTTTTTTATTCCATACCTTGCTAAATATTCAACACTAGATACTAGCAGTTATGTTCAAGGATTAAATTGGTATTTTCAATTGATAACTTATAGAAACTTACATACTGCATCATCAACCTATATACTTGCCTATGACTGGGCAGACGCCCTCACGAATGAACCTACAAAGAAATCACAAACATTAATCACCACGCTTGCTCAAAGTAGATTGGTAACTTAAGCCCTTTTTTGTGTAAATCCAAGATTCCTCGCGATGTTTTTCTCTGCTGTAAGTTAGTGGAGTCTTCATGAACTTAAAAAGTACACATTAGTTTGTCTGATTCGTATCAGACTGTCATGTTACAAAGCCGTGTCTTTTTAATGAGAATCGATGGTACATACTCCCTGCAATTAGCTTCGGGGAAATAATGTATGTACGTAACTTATATCTCAACCTTCTAGTTTAAAGCCTTTGAAAGCGTATTCGTAGTTCGGTACCTCATTTATTACTACTACACATAGAGTACATAGAAACAAATAGGTGTTTCTATCCGATTCAATGGTTTCCAAAAATTCCTAGTAATAAAGCGGTAAAAGCGAAGGAGTAAGCTAACGAAATCATTCGAAAGTTCTAAATGATTTACTTTACATAAATGCATTTCTAAAATCACATTTCTTGGACAACCAGTAATAATTAATGCAGCCTTGAAAGAAAATGTTCCGTCTTCAACTTAAATTTTCAAATTGTTATTTGATAAAGAAATCCCAAAATGAGGTACTAATTTGAATAAAGTGCCAAAGAACAAGAAATTACCATTTTCAACTTTAATTCTTAGAGGAAACGCCACGAAACGCCTGCAAATGACTGTCCGAAGTTATACAAGTTTTGCGTTCTTTGTTATCGCTTCCAAATAGTAAACCTGCATTTTCTTTATTTTATAACGAATTCTTTTCAAAAGTAACTAAATTAAAAATTTCTAGAAAAGTATTTTCATGCGAATGTCGCCGTTACATTCTTTCGCTTCTTAACATTCCTTAGGTATAAAAGATTATTCCGCGTGAATAAATAGCTATTGGAAAGTAGAATTTTTAAGAGTCTTTCGGTTTTCTTGAAACGTGCCCATGGAAAAAACCGAATCATTTTCATTCGAGTGTACTGGCATTACTTCGTCAGCGCAGCAGAACAATGGTACATCTTGTTACGCTGATTTGTATCGTACAACCTGACTAATTTATTTAAACTCAGAATTGGATTTCGGGCTTTGTACGTAGTAGCATTTGTAGTTCCAAGTCCGGGGAGCACACACTGCGGTACATAGTTTAGCAAACGTGTTCAATTCAACAAACACGCTTCACAAAAGCAATAGTTGTCGACGTGTTCCACAGGCATCGCCGGCCCAACTTACCCACGTCTTGATATAACATGTTTAACCTGATTCCGACCGAAAGACTTCAAAGCCGTATTCAAGACCCTGCCGTTCATCGTACTTATAATGTCCACCGCTAATGGCGATTAGTATTCTTGCTTCGTAGTACACGGGTAAACTTGTGTCCCTAAACGTCAAATATGGAGGTAAAATACAATTTTGTAAGGATTACGTAGTATCCAGGACAGGTTACCTGACTCCATTCAAAGCTTTTCCGCTGTCAGCATACATTTGGTGGTCTGAACAGGACCGGGCTGTAGACACATATTGTTTGGGCTTGCTCGTACGTGGCATGAAATACTAAATGTGGCCAACTAGATAAGTAAAAGTTTATGTAGCAGATATCCATGTTATGTATTGCCAACATTCTGTACAAGTAAGCACGTCTTAAATAAAATTACGTCACACTAACTTATTAAGTGGTTTGTTGCTTTTGTTCTCAAATACTTTACTTTTTATTTGTTTTTGATAAAATTTTGAGCGTTTGCTACCTAACATTTACAATTTCATGTCAGGTTATAAAGCTTATTTTGATATAGAAAATCTAAGGCATACACAGGGATGAAGTTTCATGATTACTACGTTGAAAATACTATGGTTTCGAATACATTTCTAATGAAAATATTTTATTACAATTATACAGACACAAGGACATGGAGGAAAAATATCATATTAAATGAGCTGGGTACTGGTTAGTAATGGTAATAATATAAAAATGCTAACTTCTCCGTGAGCTTTAATGATGTAAATAAGAGACGCGTAAACATCATACAACTGAGTTAATAAACCGAGAACCTAAACACAGGAATGTGTTTATTAATATAGTATTGTGTTTCGTATGAAATAAGTAATTACATTTTATAAATGATACGGTTACTGTTTGTATATATCAGTCGTATCTTGCGTTAAGGTTCGTATTATTATAAAATTAACAAACCAATGAAATTGAATACAATTTGTTAGAAAGCACGGAAACTAAGGAAATGTTGAGTTCGAATAACAAAATAACTTTATGAACAAATCCACCAAAACGGTTTAAAACCGAGTCATTTGGCACGTTTCTATACATATAATACTTTCTATTAAACTACGGTTTAGTAAATAACAAAGTTTTAATAGTTTCAGTATTCTGAAATTGGGTCATTTATTATTAAATGTTTTAAGTGCAAAAACGAGTTAATATTAATAATAAATACAAGGTATGGAGCGAGTGGCTGTTCAGGTTCAGCAGCTAATGTCGGTATTATGTCTATAAGACGAGAATAAGTCCAATGTTTGTGTGGTAGCAATCTTAATAACTCGTTTATAATTCACAAGAAACACGTACAAACATTAGCGAAGAAAGCTCTTTTCCTGGCGCTTAATTAAAAGTATCGACAAGGATCAGTGTTCCGTTGATTGGTAGTTTGTTTGACTTGGAAACTGATTGATTGGTTCGCTAATAAAGCTATTGAGAGTACATTTATGGGCGACACTCGTATCCAGCGCGCCAGCTAATAGGATTCGCGGCCGACATTAATAGCCATTTGTCATCCGTCATACGAGTCACACGTGATTACTTAATTACGTATTTATTAATCACATTCGATACTGATCCGATATAATCGATTAATTCCACTTTTATAAAAACTTTGTTAGTAGTAGCGTTCCGGAATTTAGTTTGTTGTTCGTTAGTTTGAGAATTGGGTATTTAGGGTGAGATTGTTTTTGGACGTTTTTTAGATCGTCGTCGTGCACCGAACAGATACAAAGTGCGGAGGAATAGGTTCTCTTCACAGAGCTTGCTTTAAACAACGCTTATTTGAGGATCCTGTTTTTGTTATCAATACTGTTTACCAAAGACGTTGTTTGTATGCAAATTAATAATGCAGCAGTTTTTATGAAGTACTCCCGGGAGAGCTTATCTTTAACCTAAAAATGTCGCACGTTTTTGTCCTCTTATGACGTGTATCTTTTATCCATCGTGTTTTGTACGAGATTTCGTTAGATCGTATCAAAGGGCGTGTGATATCTATACATATAATAAATCTGTAGAAAGTGATTGTTTGTTCGGGATTCACGTAAAATCTACGAATTTAATGCAGACAATGCTTATATACAAAAGTTCTACGTAACTTGGGGTATTACTTAGGCTTTGTTTCATCGAAATCGGTTCACTCTATCAAAAGATATGATTAATTTAGTGAATTCAAGATGTAAAATATTACGACACGCAACCTGTTTGACAAAACAGTACAGGTTAAAGTAGCTCCATCTGTGGTAAATAAAATACATCAAGAAGCGAGGTGGTAAATAACAATGAATTACCATTTACATTCTTTATATACTATTATTTCAATAGATGGAGTTGTGTATTTTCCGTAATTTACCATATTTTAACACGTAGTGTAATTTTTCGATAGACATTTCAATAGTGTTTGTCAGTTTGCCGTGCCACATCAAAATCCAACTATAATTATTACCTTGATGAAAGGAAAATTAATAGATCTCAGCCAAATTTAAAACGGTGCCATCTAAATTATTTTTTGAACATTATGTCAAAAATGATGACTTTAGTATAACAATTAATTATAATTTAAAGTTACAGATGGAGTTCATATCAGGATTTTTTCATAAACATAGTTTAGCTTATCTTCCACTAATGTGGTGGCCTTCAACAAATTACTTTGAGTGAGTAGTATTATTTTTTCTGATGCAAAATATGAAAACTTAATCCTAGAAGAAAGCAGGATCTATCTCTCGCAAGCGCTGCTAAGCGTGAGATAATGTAGGCTTCTGTAGCTTTAAAAACCAGCCCAGATACAAAGTGCAGATAAGAAATGGGAGCTGCCTTATCGCGTCTGAAAACGTACAAAATACGCGTCGCATACCAGAGACATGCTTACTTTCAACTTCCGATCGCAATTAATACACTGTTCACGATTACGAACAGTCTCAGTTAGACCCGAGCCAAGTCTAAAAAAAAACCTTTTATATAAAACTACGTTTGATATCATCATCATCCTCCGAGCCTTTTTCCCAAACTATGTTGGGGTCGGCTTCCAGTCTAACCGGATTCAGCTGAGTACCAGTGCTTTACAAGAAGCGACTGCCTATCTGACCTCCTCAACCCAGTTACCCGGGCAACCCAATACCCCTTGGTTAGACTGGTGTCAGACTAGCTGGCTTCTGACTACCCGTGACGACTGCCAAGGATGTTAAATGACAGCCGGGACCTACAGTTTAACGTGCTATCCGAAACACAGTCATTGGTGCCTAAGATATACTTAGAAAGTAGGTACATACAAACTTAGAAAAGTTGCATTGGTACTTGCCTGACCTGGAATCGAACCCGCGCCCTCATACTCGAGAGGTTGGTTCTTTGCCCACTAGGCCACCACGACATTTGATATCATTCAATTACAAAGACAGAATTGTTCTCTGTTGCAAATCCTATCCACCTATATCCTATCCTAATCCAGAATGCATTGCAGGTGTGCATTGCACAAAAACCAATGGTATCCTATTCGAGAAGTCAAAAGAGTTGACCTGCCAACGTCAGCTTCTGCGCTAAGCAAGTGTTCTTAATAGTACCATCAGAATTACATTCATCGTTGAATGAGGTGAATAAATTTTCAGAAACCACAATAACAGTAGAAGCCAAAGCGTATTATCGCTTCATAGAGCTCTGATTGGCCCCAGGTGACCAAGTCAGGTCTGATTTGTTCGTTCATCAGATCTTTGAAAGTGTTTCGGTGGATACTTACTGTCGTCCTGTTTACGTGTGACACAAAATATGGTATATAAACGTCCTCCGCAAGAGCGAAATTTTCGCAGTGTGCGGTAGTGACGCACAGTATACCTACAACACTTATGTTTCTTTTGATTTGCTGGCTCCACCAAGAAATGACAAATTGCGAGCGTACATTTTGAAAATCTTGGCAAAACTGCAGCTTTCAAGTACGAACACATGAAGTGGACTCTCTCAGATACGTACATTTTGCCTATTCGTGAACTAATGCAAACATTTCGGTGGAGTCCCGGCTTAGGCCACCACATTAGGCGTGCGCGATCCTCGGGCGTGTGAGTAGCGCGGGCGCCGCGCGTGCGTCGCGAGCGCGTTGAGTGAGCGTCGCGTTTTGCTGCCCTGCGGCATTTGTAGCGCGCTCGCGGCGCGCACGCGCCGCTCTCCTTGACGTTTAACTGCTAAGGCGTTTAGCGGGCGGTGGGGATAGCGGGCGAAGGGGTAAGAACGCAACTCGAGCGCCGCGTGCTCGCCGCGAGCGCGTCGCTTGCACTCTTCACACATGCCGCAGGGCAGCAAAACGCGATGTTCACGCAGCGCGCTCGCGACGCCCGCGCTACTCACACGCCCGAGGATCGCGCCTAATTTGGGGTCAGCCTTACCATAGTGAGTAAGTGAAACTATCCTACCCTATGCGCCTGCTGATGATGATGACTCATTTCATCATCCATCCGGCTATTCCCCAACTATGTTGGTGTTGGCTTCCAGTCGCCGAATCTGTTCGAGTACCAATGTTTTGCTTGGAGCGACTACCTATCTGTTCTCTTCAATCCAGTCACATTACAAGACATTATCCATGGTAAGACTGACAGACTTTCTGGCTTCTGATTAGTCACAGCAGCTGCAGAAAATGTACAAATGACAGCTTTGTCAGACTCAAAGCATATAGACATAGATTATAGCTGTTTCCTGTGAAAATTACTTACGCACTATACGTAATAATTTTCCAAATTGGCTGACTAGATCCAGAGATATTCACAACGTCACAAACTTTACTTCTTTTGTTTAGATAAATGGTCACATCCACAACACAACCTTGATCATTGAATCTATGCGACTGCTAAGTGCTAATCCTAATTATACTGTCACGTGAAAGAATGCACCTACGGGATAAGTAGTATTTTGACTATTCTATATTGCCCACGCAGACGAAGTTGCGGGCAACAGCTAGTTGATAACTAAAAATAAACCTGCCAGTACTCGTAGTTTTATAGGAAATATTTTCATATGGTTACGTGTCATGTTTTTTCAAAGCTTTCTCTTAGTAGGTACTAGCTGTTGCCCGCAACTTCGTCTGCGTGGGCAATATAGAATAGTCAAAATACTACTTATCCCGTAGGTGCATTCTTTCACGTGACAGTATAATTAGGATTAGCACTTAGCAGTCGCATAGATTCAATGATCAAGGTTGTGTTGTGGATGTGACCATTTATCTAAACAAAAGAAGTAAAGTTTGTGACGTTGTGAATATCTCTGGATCTAGTCAGCCAATTTGGAAAATTATTACGTATAGTGCGTAAGTAATTTTCACAGGAAACAGCTATAATCTATGTCTATATGCTTTGAGTCTGACAAAGCTGTCATTTGTACATTTTCTGCAGCTGCTGTGACTAATCAGAAGCCAGAAAGTCTGTCAGTCTTACCATGGATAATGTCTTGTAATGTGACTGGATTGAAGAGAACAGATAGGTAGTCGCTCCAAGCAAAACATTGGTACTCGAACAGATTCGGCGACTGGAAGCCAACACCAACATAGTTGGGGAATAGCCGGATGGATGATGAAATGAGTCATCATCATCAGCAGGCGCATAGGGTAGGATAGTTTCACTTACTCACTATGGTAAGGCTGACCCCAAATTAGGCGCGATCCTCGGGCGTGTGAGTAGCGCGGGCGTCGCGAGCGCGCTGCGTGAACATCGCGTTTTGCTGCCCTGCGGCATGTGTGAAGAGTGCAAGCGACGCGCTCGCGGCGAGCACGCGGCGCTCGAGTTGCGTTCTTACCCCTTCGCCCGCTATCCCCACCGCCCGCTAAACGCCTTAGCAGTTAAACGTCAAGGAGAGCGGCGCGTGCGCGCCGCGAGCGCGCTACAAATGCCGCAGGGCAGCAAAACGCGACGCTCACTCAACGCGCTCGCGACGCACGCGCGGCGCCCGCGCTACTCACACGCCCGAGGATCGCGCACGCCTAATGTGGTGGCCTAAGCCGGGACTCCACCGAAATGTTTGCATTAGTTCACGAATAGGCAAAATGTACGTATCTGAGAGAGTCCACTTCATGTGTTCGTACTTGAAAGCTGCAGTTTTGCCAAGATTTTCAAAATGTACGCTCGCAATTTGTCATTTCTTGGTGGAGCCAGCAAATCAAAAGAAACATAAGTGTTGTAGGTATACTGTGCGTCACTACCGCACACTGCGAAAATTTCGCTCTTGCGGAGGACGTTTATATACCATATTTTGTGTCACACGTAAACAGGACGACAGTAAGTATCCACCGAAACACTTTCAAAGATCTGATGAACGAACAAATCAGACCTGACTTGGTCACCTGGGGCCAATCAGAGCTCTATGAAGCGATAATACGCTTTGGCTTCTACTGTTATTGTGGTTTCTGAAAATTTATTCACCTCATTCAACGATGAATGTAATTCTGATGGTACTATTAAGAACACTTGCTTAGCGCAGAAGCTGACGTTGGCAGGTCAACTCTTTTGACTTCTCGAATAGGATACCATTGGTTTTTGTGCAATGCACACCTGCAATGCATTCTGGATTAGGATAGGATATAGGTGGATAGGATTTGCAACAGAGAACAATTCTGTCTTTGTAATTGAATGATATCAAATGTCGTGGTGGCCTAGTGGGCAAAGAACCAACCTCTCGAGTATGAGGGCGCGGGTTCGATTCCAGGTCAGGCAAGTACCAATGCAACTTTTCTAAGTTTGTATGTACCTACTTTCTAAGTATATCTTAGGCACCAATGACTGTGTTTCGGATAGCACGTTAAACTGTAGGTCCCGGCTGTCATTTAACATCCTTGGCAGTCGTCACGGGTAGTCAGAAGCCAGCTAGTCTGACACCAGTCTAACCAAGGGGTATTGGGTTGCCCGGGTAACTGGGTTGAGGAGGTCAGATAGGCAGTCGCTTCTTGTAAAGCACTGGTACTCAGCTGAATCCGGTTAGACTGGAAGCCGACCCCAACATAGTTTGGGAAAAAGGCTCGGAGGATGATGATGATATCAAACGTAGTTTTATATAAAAGGTTTTTTTTTAGACTTGGCTCGGGTCTAACTGAGACTGTTCGTAATCGTGAACAGTGTATTAATTGCGATCGGAAGTTGAAAGTAAGCATGTCTCTGGTATGCGACGCGTATTTTGTACGTTTTCAGACGCGATAAGGCAGCTCCCATTTCTTATCTGCACTTTGTATCTGGGCTGGTTTTTAAAGCTACAGAAGCCTACATTATCTCACGCTTAGCAGCGCTTGCGAGAGATAGATCCTGCTTTCTTCTAGGATTAAGTTTTCATATTTTGCATCAGAAAAAATAATACTACTCACTCAAAGTAATTTGTTGAAGGCCACCACATTAGTGGAAGATAAGCTAAACTATGTTTATGAAAAAATCCTGATATGAACTCCATCTGTAACTTTAAATTATAATTAATTGTTATACTAAAGTCATCATTTTTGACATAATGTTCAAAAAATAATTTAGATGGCACCGTTTTAAATTTGGCTGAGATCTATTAATTTTCCTTTCATCAAGGTAATAATTATAGTTGGATTTTGATGTGGCACGGCAAACTGACAAACACTATTGAAATGTCTATCGAAAAATTACACTACGTGTTAAAATATGGTAAATTACGGAAAATACACAACTCCATCTATTGAAATAATAGTATATAAAGAATGTAAATGGTAATTCATTGTTATTTACCACCTCGCTTCTTGATGTATTTTATTTACCACAGATGGAGCTACTTTAACCTGTACTGTTTTGTCAAACAGGTTGCGTGTCGTAATATTTTACATCTTGAATTCACTAAATTAATCATATCTTTTGATAGAGTGAACCGATTTCGATGAAACAAAGCCTAAGTAATACCCCAAGTTACGTAGAACTTTTGTATATAAGCATTGTCTGCATTAAATTCGTAGATTTTACGTGAATCCCGAACAAACAATCACTTTCTACAGATTTATTATATGTATAGATATATTTTTATATGTATGTAATATTTTTTTATGAATATCTTGTTGATTTTTTCATTTATAATATTTTTTGATCTACATTCAAAAAGTGATTAAATAGCGCAGTCCTTTGTGAGACTTTAATTAAAATAAACCAAAATTCAAAATATCAGTTGCCTCTCTCTCTTGAATACTAGTACCTATAAACCGATAAGCAATTTCCAGTTACAAATATAATGTTTTTAACATATCTCATGTCAGTTGGGTTTTGTGGAAGCTGACGTAGGATTAGCGGCTCGTTGAACTGCCAGTCAATCACGAAAAATGCAAAATGTCCGCGGCGGGTCAGCTGCCGCCGAATAGCTTATGTGCTTTAAATGCAATCGGCGGCAAAGCCTGGGAACACCGCTACATGTACATTACCCCTACCAATGACATCTATACTTAATATTATAAAGAGGAAAACTTTGTTTGTTTGTTTGTTTGGTTGTAATGGATAAACTCAAAAACTACTGGTCCGATTTTAAATATTCTTTCACCATTAGAAAGCTATATTATCTGCGAGTAACATAGGCTATATTTTATCCCGGTGCGGGCAGTAGCTCCCACGGGACGCGGGTGAAACCGCGGGAAAACGGCTAGTTTAAAATATACCCACAATAAATCCGACTATCAGTAACACGCCTTATGCCAATGGCCTGGAAATATCAAGTGCGAATTGAAATAAGACCTGTTATAGAAGTCTATTATTTTTCCACTTACAATATTTTTCGTACAATACCTACACTTCGGAATAAAACTTTTCAATTCGACAATAGGTCTTAGGCAGTAAAGTTTCATAAAGACGTTTAGAAAATACATAAAATAAATTACTTTGGCTTCTAGTTTGTTTACTTTGGAACATGTTGAGATAAGCAACATCATGAATTTCTACATGAGTAAATGAATATTATCTTTATTATACGACAATGTCATTACCCAAAGTACGCTCTCGCCATTTGCGCTTCACTTTTTAAAAGAACATTTTAATATATCAGAAAATGCCTCTTAGTGAGAGTATCAGTCTCTCTTATCCGATTTATTTAACCATGGATGTTCTTAATTCTGAAAATGACGTTTATATAAAGGAGATCTTCATTTAGGTATATTCTCCCTGGGGAATGTTGGATATAAATGGATTACGGTTCTTCCAAATTACGGTGTTGTGTGCTACGTGGATGAATCAGGCCCCACGATAATACTCCTATTTATTCTCTATTCGTTTACGAATATTTTCAGAAGTCCATGTGATATTTTTTCGAAATAAAATAATATTTTACCAGCATTTCTAAAGAAGTAATGATAGTTTTACATTTATTTTTTCTACGCGTCTGAGATAATCAAAGGCTCTCGTTTTAAACTGTCAGATTAAATTCTAATCTCCGCTCGAATCTAGTCTGCCCCTAAAACTAAAGTGCCCTTTCTATTTTGTTCTTTTTTTCGTTCAAACAACGATTTCGAAATCGTAGTTATGTATACTGAGAAGCGACGATATTCTTTGAAGCACTTACTTAAATTAACATAATACCACTTTTACTTAATTTACGGAATAAAACCAATTCCGATTCTTCAACAGCTTTACGTAGTATTTCCAATAAACTTATTTATTTTTTATTGCAATTAAATCTTATTCAGAACATTCGGTCTCCAAGTTGTAACTACCAGCAATTCATAACTAAAGATTCGGAACTTTAAATCACTTTTGGACATTTTAGCATCGCGTTCACTGAGCTGAAGCGAAATAAAATTAAAATAAATAACCCAAATGGAAATTCACTTCGGAAGAACGACTAAGTGCCCAGTAATTTTTCTTCAAGTCAAAAACTGAACATCTGAATACGAATCTTCCATTCCTATTCTTGATTTGTGTTATCTAATATTCATAACTTCGGGAAACAATAGTAAGGCCGAATTACTGGTTAAAAGAAACAAAGGGTATTGTTATCTCACATAAATGAGGAATCGTGTCGCAGGATAATACACTTTGACATAAAAGAGTTATGTTTTTGTAGGCACTTTAAAAACGGCGGCTGAAAGTAGATTAATCGTGTTGAGTATTTTAACTGTTTGTATCTACGCACCTGGAATTTATTTATCACTTTTCATAAAGCTTTTGTTTTCGTTCTTCCATTTTAAATATGATTTTTGTTTTACAAAAAAATACAGTATTCCGCGTGAAATAAATAGATAGAAATATTATTTGGATGCGAAGCGGAACTCTTAGTAGAATTACAGGACGCCAACTGCAGGCAAAGTGGGGTTTTACGTTTGATCCAGCGCAAATTGGAAAAATAAGATAGTACATTTTCCAACTGTGACTTTTTAATATAAAAATCTCGTACTATTGCGGAATTTCACAAATAACAATTTAAAGTAAATATGTGAGGTCTTCGAAATTGAGATAGTAAAAAATCTAAACGACGTACGTGCTCACTGCCATAATTGAAGGTCGTTGGCGAAGTTTACAATGATGCTAGGAACATAATAATACAAGTTCGCTCGTAAAGCGTAACAGCTGCATGGGATGTAATGATACTTACTCGCACAGCGCCCGAATGGGAAATTGAACAGGCCACGGGTACGGAAAATACTAAAAAGAGTCCCTTACAATAGACAAATACGTCAACACCACGTCCAATGAATAGGCGAGAACTGAGAAGGGTCTCCGTGGCCTGACAAAGCGTTATTATCATTTAATACACAGTAAATAGAACGACTTCCTCGATATAATCGAGTAGGTAATCACCTTTTGTGCCGTTATTTTAACTGCTCGCTTTTATTAAAGGAACTACCTAGTAAATGTTTGTGTTGATTAAAACGCTCGTTAGCTATCAGCCTTCAAAGAGTTAGTTAAATAGACTTGTGCTTTGACGAGTCGTCATTCGGTTTCTACTGTCCTTCATAATACAGTCACTTCAGAATAACGAGGAACCAGTTGTTTGCGTTGGTTTAATTAAGTGTAGAACTATTCTGCCGCAAATACATTATACATACGTGAGTTTCTATGAAATATTTGCTGTTGAACTGCAAAGTTGGTCTCGTTACTATGACGACAATAGGTGTGAGGCATTTTCATCGTTTTAATTAGTCCGGTGTGTATAACAATCGGCGGGGGGGTATGAGAGCGCTGTGTGTGACAGGCAGGTGCCATGAAGATGACGTTGGAACGACCCCTGGGGCTCGGAACGAGTGCGGGCCTCTACTTGTACCTGTCATTAGGGGCCGCTCCAATTCACCGCCCATTTACCAATATATCACTGAAGGACTACCAGTTTCATGTCAAACCGGCATTCACTCATTTTTAAAGTGAAATTACGAACCTATCTCGAAAATTGCTGCTACCGAAGGACACTCCTAACTTAAGACCATTTAATTTGAATTTAAATAACTTGTATCTTGTTTAAATAGTACTTAAAATTCGAGAGTTTTACTGGAAATATACATTTATTTTCAAATTAACAGTAATAACCGTCATTTTATGTTTAGTTTTGTAGTCGGTTCTAACAACAGCCATCATGTAATTCACAGTACAGACATTTGCAGAACGTTTTACTAGCCTTCAGGGGTAGAATACGAAACTTTGAGATTTCTTACAGTCCAGTTCGGTCAATAGTCACATAAAAAGCGAGTTATTGCATAGAGGATAGCAGTTTATGTACGGCGCTTATACAAACGTAGATACATTCAATTACTTCTTTTTATTTGTTCTGCTATTGCATTAATCTAGTTAGTTTACGGTTACTTTGGGAAATGAGACATTCAAATATAGTAGGTATATGTCTAGTCAGAATTTAACTTAGTAGATTTGTCGACACGGGTCCGGGCGCGTCTGTTTGCTAGACTCGTAGCGCGACATGATTCACTGAACAAATTTGTGAAAATCGCATTTGAACACGTCATAAATTTGTTTTTGTGTATTTTATTTTTTCATGAGCCCGATCTGAACCGGTAACATTTTTACGGGCCATGTATATACGTAAACATACACATAAACAAAAAGAGTTAATATGCAAACAGGATTTTTTTATATCTGTGACCGACTTTTAGAAGTTATTTAACTGTTGGTTAAGTTGTTAAGCTGATGTCGTTGACGGTGAACTTGAACGTTAAGAGGCTTCTGGTTAATTAGCGTGCTAGCCTCCGAGGAACCGTAACGACCAAAGCCGGGTTGACTGTGTTAGTTCGCGAAAATGAGAATCTTATTTATTTCTCTTATACCTCTACATACATGTGTGCCATATTATACGCTGAATTTGAAATTAAATTGAAGCAATTAAAATAATGAAATTTATATTTATGTTAGAGAACTAAATGTCAAATCTACCATCAAATATATTACTTCGAAGAGACATTACTTCGCTGAGAAAAAGTCGTAAATAGTTTGTTGTGCTGACTCGGACACAGTTTGCAGCCTCTTTTACTGTCTCAAAATGTATTACAATTCCCTTAATATGTTGATTGTCCGCGAGACTTTAATATACGACCATTTTATACCAACTTCTGAATACATAGACACGTCGTATACAATTCCTTTTAACTTGAATTAAATTTAAATATTTTCTCACTGCAGACGCAATGGTATTTCCTCTCCGCTGGGAGTTCTCGTCTAACACAATCCAGTTCCTCTCAGCCTTACGTAGTTTATGCACGTACTGCAATTAAGTAACCCATACGGAGTTCAGATTATCTTTTGTGTCGTTACAAGGCTGCCTGCTGTGCACTTTCCGCATGCGTTTGAGTATTCCCTGGAACACGCTCCACCCAATCTAATTAGGCTGCAACTACGGAGATAGCTGTGATCGAAACTTGCGGCTTATGAGGACGGCCAACACGACTGACAAGATTACCAAACTTTTGGCCGCAGCCGTAGCTCTCTACTGAACCGTATGGAACTATCTGCGCCCATCCCATACCCTCCCTACTTCTGAATTCTCGAGATCACTTAAAACATTTTTGTGAATGGCTTATTTAAACATCTGCGAGTCTCATGACATAATCACCGAGGAACCTCTAGATAAAATCTTTTTGTTGTGTACGCTATACAAAAGACAGAAATTGCTTTACAATCTCGCTGGATGGCTTATCACAAAACGTTCCACTAAAGTCTTGAATCAAAATGAAGATCACAGAGTAAAACGTACATTTACTATTCTTAAAAAATATTCACCGTAAAAAGTTATTTGTGCCATAAAATAGTACAACCGGGTCCGGTTAAGCGCGTTCATAAATTCAATTATATTACCAGAGGCCGTTAAATGTTGTTTTCATAGCAATTTTTAATTGATGAGCCGAGGTCAAAATTGGTTCATTTCAGCAGTATTACAAAGAACTGCGATGTTGCCATATACAGTGTATAGTATTTGCTGGTCCGGCCGCTGGAGATAAATGTGTAAAATTCATCGAAACGCAAACTCACTGATACTACTGGTACAATGTTACATACCTATAACATACAATGTATATTCGTACACATGTTACAGCCAAAGTGATTAAATATATATTATACATAATGACTGGTCATTGTATATAATACCCAAATTGACTAGACAGTGTGATAGATTAATCACTTTATCTGGATCTAATTCATAATAGCTGGTCAAAGTTAGCCAAAGTAATAAATATGATATAATCGTCTGACTACTTACTAATTCTTAGAAACGGCTCAAGTTATTATCGACTCTTTTTATGATAAATCATCAAATGATTCCTCCCACTGTGGGAGAGCAGCGTGAGGGACTCAGAGAGCGAAAGCGTGAGCGTGCAGCGTGAGGTCAGGTTAGTGGCTTAAACCCACGCGTTGAACAACGCGCACCGCCGAGACGGGTCCGTGTCTCCCAGGAGACGGAAGGCCGATAAGGCACCCGAACTCATCGCACAGGCTCACGTCTACGGTGTCTGGGAGTCGTCTCTCGACCACACAGAAGGAGACGATGGCATATCAGTACCTCTCGCCCCGGACCTTGGCTTGAACCAGGGCCGGGTGCGAGAGGTCGCCGCTGCCGACTGCCTCGATGAGGACACGGCGGTGCCCTACCCGGGCAGGG
The DNA here is from genome assembly GCA_963856015.1 of Helicoverpa assulta. NCBI lineage: Eukaryota > Metazoa > Arthropoda > Insecta > Lepidoptera > Noctuidae > Helicoverpa > Helicoverpa assulta. Next base: position 8,620,717 of record CAWLCW010000008.1, read on the forward strand.
CACACTCCGGGCCGTCGGTACAGTGGCCCGAGCCACACTTCAAAGAGGGGACTTTTCGCTACTATTATGGGGTGCACTGTGCTAACTAGCCTTTTTCGATTTATATTAAGGTCAGCTACCAGGCACTTTAGTTAGTTAACATGAAATAATAATCTTTACCTACTTGTTTTATTACATTATCTAAGTCTATGGAGATATTATATAAAATTGCTAGTTAATATGATTAATTCTGTGTCAATTATCACTTTATCCAAATTGAGTAGATATTATAAATATTAACTAGATAATATGTATAATATGCGGATTTATTACTTTGGCTGTAACATACACAAACCTCATACTATTGTTGTTCGTGTATTTGTCAAACATGTTACTATCACGTAACCACGATAAAGTAAAACGATTATTACCAATAGGAATGGAACCAATATCGTTGGAAAATAATGACACACATTATATATAGTTTTTATTTTAATATAAACGTTGATATATACAAAATCGGTTCTTTGTATTAGCTCTTTTCGTGTTGATAGATTTCAACGTATAAACTTAATACCCTTGTGTGAACGTTGCAATACAATTTTCGGAACAGCTTTTTGTCGTCGAAACAATGTAGAAAGTGGGTAAAAATACAATTCATCGAATTTTCCGATATGGAAAAAGTCTAGTGTTGTCAGTAATTCTACAAACACGTTACTCATAGTGTCAACCATCGCGACCAGTCGCTTTCAAAAGAAATTACATTTATATGGCGCGTGTCTGACTGAGGCGGGGCCGAAATGGCTTTTATAAATAGCCTGATTGTATTTACTTGTGCTGTTATTTACTTATCCTCGCTAATTATTGTCGGAAGAGCTTTAGTGAGGCTGTGCGCGTGTGAGGATGAACTCCCGACGTCTGCATTAAGTTATTGCTCGCTCGCGTATTTATAACAAATGACACGAATTTGTTCAACTCGAGTGAAGAGCAACTATGGCGGTGTTTGAGGCTCCGCTCGAGCGCGCCTCGGTTCCTCCGGTCTAACTACATGTTTATCGCAGCTCGAGTTACAAATCGAACTTGTGTATTGTGTGAACGTAGAATTATTACGCCGTATTCAGGAGTTCACGATGCCTTGCTCACTCAAGCTGCTCTGGATTGATACATTTCAATAAAGCCTAAGCTGAATTTCACTCGACATACTCGTGCAGAAACAGAGCTTTATATACCCGCTGAAGATTCCATTTATCCTTGTGTTGTTTTAGTATTCTAGATAGGATTTCAGGAAAAAAATCAGAAAAAACCCGTGGTAAAAAAATCAAGGTAGGCAGGTACGATTAATAATTTAGTAGTAAAGAAATTTTAATAAAACCGGGCAAACAAGTGTGAACGTAAAAAAGCTTTACTCTGCGGGAGCGCGGGTACAATTTGTTTAATGCCTAAGCTAACAGCGGAGTATCAAACACCTTAATTTGTAGATCCCTTATAATATTTTAAATGTTTCTTAAACCCACGTCCCTATTTAACCGTCTCGAAAATTCAAACAAATTACATTCGATCGGTTAAATTAAACGGTAGGTACGTAGCTGTATTCTAAAGAGAATGAGTCACTTTCAGATCCCTTTGATGAGAGAAATATACCCTTAATAAAAATTAACCTGAATTTGCTATAATTTGCGTCGTTGAAGCTTTTAGCTGCCAATTAAATTAGAATAAGTAAATAGTTGTGTTATTTTGTCTAAGAAAAATTTAACATTTAACGAATAATTTTTTGTTAGGTATTCTAAACAGTATATCTTTGTTTTTTTTATTACTAGAGAATTATAACCTTCATAATATTTATTTAACGATTTGCTAGGTTTAATAGGATCCATAACAATGGAGTTAGTATCGATGCACCATGATAGTAATTAAATATTAATATTCAACAAAATTAATTACGTTTATTCTATTTTTGGTCAATAAATATGAGAATGAAGTAATTTATTTTTGTTTCCAACCAAAGTCTGTTCTTTAAATTGTTGAACGTATCTACTGAGTATTTGTTTTTCATTTCGTTAGAGCTTATTTGCTTTCTCGGGGGTCGCGGGGTCGCGGGGGCGGGCGCCGGTGTCTCGCCCGGATGTTTTCCCCGAACGTCGCGACGTTATATCAAACCTGTTCTTGACGCACTTGCCATTCTCCCCTAACTCCTTTCCAAAGAGACAAGGAATTGTTTATGTCATGTCTTTTTTAAAAACAATGCCATCGACACGGTTTCACAAACCTCTCGTGACTACGTTAAAAATAAATGACAGTCCCGATAGAGGCGTACTTTTATTGTGTCGGATTTATACGAGCGGTAGGTAACTTAGTTTCCATGTTTTCATCGGTCTTTTTCGATTTGTATCTTTGTACGCTCCAGGCGTTGAAAGCTACCTACTGTGCTATTCGACTATTGAAAATCAAAGCGATTTAGATTTGTAGCCCCAGAACTTAGATTTATATTTATCTGCACTGCACTTTATATTGCGTTTAATGATGCTGGTACTAAAATATTGGTTTAGTGAATATGAAATAGTTTCGTAGGTGTATGAGGATAGGTTATTGGAATTGGGCTTCAATATGATGTAATCATTTAATTGTGATTTGTAGTTTATTTGTTAATACTAAATCCAATACAGTTATTATTGATTAACATTTAGTGCCTTGTACATTAAGAGGCAATGAATTCTATATTTAGAAATGACCTGTTCTACGTTTGACGTTAATATTTGCTGAAGCGTTCAGCGAAGCAGTAATATTTCGTTCTCAAAGTCGTCGTCGATGTCACGGTTGAGATGCGATGCTCGAGGACAGATTAAGTTCAAGAATTATGCGAGAGATTGCATTGCTAAGCGCTTGCAGATTGAGTGAGCACAATGCATAAAATGATTTCGTCCCAGCACTTGTCTGCGCTCGAACACACTCGGAACTATGATTGCCGTCCCACTTGTTACTCTCATATACCGACTCGAAAGTTTTCTACGACTTCTTCAAGTGACGTTACATAAAAGAGCTCATGAATCCGACTCGGATGTCGACTTTCCATATTATGATGCATGCCACTGACGTTTATGACTACTTCGTTAGGTCTGCGTTACTGAATATTAAATTGATATCCCTTTGCGTCGTCGGAATCTCATTTTCATTGATTTATATTGTATGAAATTGGTTTATCGAACTACACGATGATTGCTGCAAACCATTCAGTTTATTGAACTGTTCAAAATTGAAAAATTTGAAGCCGTTGCAATTTTTACGCGTATGAATTTTAGTTTGCCATCGAAATAGCATGGTATTACATAGTTACCTATGGAATATGCTCGTTTATATATTTGGTATACAAATTAAACAAAATTCAGAACAAAAAACTTGTTGGCTTACAATAAGGATTCAACACACTGTAAAGCTTTTATAAATATGAAAGGTTAATTAAGGGGAGTTCTATATAAATAAAAAAGGTGTAAAATTATGTTTCCTTGAATTAAAGAAGGGACTCTTTCATGAATGTATTTAAGAAAGGACCCAGTTAGTGTGAGGGTACATCTTATAATTAACGAACCTAATAATTGTAATTTAAAATGCTTTATATCTGACGGCGGTATAATCTGACAATATTAATCCTTTTCAAGTAGGAAGGAGCGGCAATTTACGCAGCGCCATATCTTTCAAGTCCGCGCAGTAGATTTCTCTTTAAGCTAGAATTTGCGCGTTCCGCCTCGGCCCAGTTTAATGGGCAGGCCGGAGCCGTTCAACATCCGCTGTTTTCCATCTCCTTGCTTACTCTGCTTCTTTCTTTGCCCACTACCGACCACTAAAATGCAGCAATAAATTTTGCACTTGCACGGTACCTGTGGTCAGTCTTTTACATAAAAAGTTAGTTTCCGTTATATCCGCTTTCATTTAGCTTAGAACTTGAGTAAACTTGTAATCTGGAACGCAAACATATCAAGCAGATGAATTGCAACATTTCACGTAAATAAGCTCGTAGCATTAACTGAACACTAAAGTTTTCCATTCGCTTAGCTTTGAAAGCACCCCGCTGGTTTAATGCAAGAGTACGTACGTGGTGAGTGTAATTCGTGGAAGTTGTGAGCGAGGCTGGCGCGCGCAGTGCTGCAACTCGCGTGTGTGCGGAACTTTGCGCACCGGCACGCGCCGCGCGTCTCGCTAACGACCCTCCAGCACCTGAACGCGCATCATACTTGACAAATTAAATTCCTCACTAATGCTTTACTCGAGGACGAACAGAACGTTGAATACAGTAGCAGATTTCCACATCGTTTCAAATTCGATTTAGGACAACTGCACACTTTCAGGGAATGCGATGTTTCAAAAGGGAGTGACGAACAATTCGATTGAATGTGGAGTTCTTTTATTACATCTTTATTTTATTGCGTTATTGACAGCGTCGTCGTACTTGCTGGTATTTTCGTATAACTGAATAGAATGTTGCACGGTACCATGACAGATGTTCCGCTGTCGAGGCCGCTCGCTGTTTGCTCTCAGTCACTGTGTCAGGAAAATGCATTTGATTCGCGTGCGGACGTGACGCCGGCTACAATTTTCCTGTTTGCAAAACTAAAGTTTCACCGAAACACAGTATTATTTACATACGCCATATCTAAATATGACTCCTACACGTGGGTGCAGGCCAATTTGTTATGCTATGATATGATAGGTATCTGTCTAAAACAAATATTGACATATCAGTTGAAAAGCCGGCATTTAGTATGGAAGTTATTGATGGCAACTACGAAAACGAAATTTCATTTAGTTTAAATAGTGGCATACAATAAATTGTGAAACTTATCCGCCTCAAGCAAAACCACATATCTTAGAAACCCTTCGAAAGATTCCATCTTGCGACTTCGATACACACATGCATCAAATTAAGGCAGTTATCTTCCATCCATTAATAGCACATATATTGTATGAATAGACATCGAATGTCGGATGTTCGTAGTAAATGTATACAATATTTAGTGCTCCAAAATCCGGCAGCATTCAGGGCTGGCCACGAGGCGACTATTAATAACGTGTCCGTGTGCCGGTATCCCGAATCGGACGACCTCTCGACCCTCCGGCCTTCTATTGATCACACTCTTGTCATAAACACATTTCCCCTAATGGACTCGGCAGCGTCTTTGAGACACTATTGTTTTTGTCCCACGATCAAGGGTATGCCCCACTCACCATGTATCATCCCAAACTCCAGCTATGAATCATTTGTAACATAAAAGGGATTTCTTAACGAATATTAGAGGCCTATTACATAATATGTATATACACAGTGCCTTTGTATTACGTTTCATTAGCTTATTCCAATGTTTGCTTGAAAACCTTAGTGTCTTAGAGTGGTGAAGCTATGAAAAGCAAAGAACAATAGTATTTTTCACTTAAGATAATGCTTCTTATATAATCTAAAAAGAAAAAAACATTGATTTCATGAAAATGTGGACGTTTTAGGGTTTAGGGTACGCGGTCTTATCGCTAGAAGTGATATCTGCTAGACAGACGACTTGAAGGACAATCTTCCCAAACCAAGGATAGCGCGTGGACACGTAGGTTACTCTGATAGTAGATAAAGAAAACGTGTATATTTTGTTATCCTAAGTCTACTTACATCTATGCCAATTATCTTTTAAAGTGTTTACTACTTCAGATTTACAAAAAGCTAAATATGTGTATATCACTGTCGTACCAAATTCCACGAAGAGTACCAAGCCTGTTGGTATAATATATTTTTATGAAATCCTCTTTAATGAAAATCTGTAATACGAGGGATTAAATGATTTCTTTTTTCATTTTAAAACGATTTTCTATTTATTTAGAGGTAAAATTATCATAGCAGAAACAAGAATATCTCTTCATTATAGTCTCTCGATAAATTTTCCAATCCCGCCTTTAAAAATAATACTTATATTATAGAGTACATCTTTTGAGGGCCCACATAATTATTGATAGGACTAGGTTCAGAAATCAAATAAATTGGCTACTTTTGTTGCCAGAATTCCAACGTCTAGTTTCGTAAATTGGTTTGACTTCCCTTTCATCGGTAAACAGAGCGGCTTTTATCGTCGACAAAGATTACTTTATCCCAACGGAAGCGACGAGATTGAACTCCTTACACGTTGAAACCAATATCCTGGGGTATTTCCTCGACGTGGAGAGCGCTAGGTCCGACAACCTTGGGACGCCACACTACCTCGCCTCATTGTCTGTAATTAAATTATTGTCAGACGTGGAACACTAACCTGTTATACTCTTAATGTATCACATTAAACAGAGCACTGACTTTTATATATGGACACTATTTTTTAATGAAACGGCACATCGTTTATTCGTAATTCGCACTGGAACAGGGAGTGCTTATTACGGACCAAGTAAGTTCAATCTCTTTTATCGCGGCATTATAGCAGAGAGAATTGAACGCCGCCTCGTATCCCAACAGTTCCTATAGCGAGCGCCCACTCTCCCGTAAAATTATGTTAAACTTGTTCTTTGTTTTTTATATCGCTATCATTCTTCTTATAAAATTCTAGTTGATAGTCCTCTCTATGAAGGAGCGTTGATAACATGACGCAAAATGTTTCGTCGAAGGCCGCGTCTCTCCCTGATCGATTGTACGCAAAATATTCTCGGTGAAATACATACAATCTGAAGTGACTCAGGCCGGTGCCAGATCACTCGTTTATCATTTTATGTCGGGCACATGTTTCTGCGGGGAGCATCCGTATCCGCTAGGTGGATGTTACTAATAATATGGGCATATTTTTTCTTTCTGACACCGAATTTCCGAGATGTCAGACACATGCGCTTGACTTCCACGGTTATTATGGGTATCGCGTGTAGCCGAACGGCCGAATTTTAAAAAATAGCTCGACGATTATGCGGCGAGCCGCGCGGCGCGGTGCCGTAATTACGGCGTCACTCGGCTAAAACGACGAAATAAATTGAAAAGCGAGCTCCGGTGAAAATGCGAGCCGGAAAAATATATCTCCACGGCACTTGGCCATCCACTGACACGGACGCAGATAATGTATTTGTTTTTGCTAAAATCTCATTGTTATGCTGGAATAATAAATTATTCCTCCGTGACAATAATTGCATTGTACTTTTACTGAATAATTGCTTCATTAATGTTAATGAAGCGATGTCCCGTCCACAACGAACTGTCTATTAGATCCTTCATTAATACTGATTTAAAAAAATGATCCTTTTTACTACTACAACAGTATGAATAAATGCTTAAAATTTTATTACTAGTAAAATAAATATATTCCACAGTAAACTTCGGATTTAGAGCAGTCCTATTTTAATAACGGAAAAGCTTTTGATTTAATGTGTTTTAGATTAATTACATTTCTCTTTATTGAACCGAAACTCTTTTTGTGATTGCCGAATATCGTGCATTACGCACATTCAGTTGAAACAATTATCACGAGTGGATTGAAAGCGTCAATTGCTTCTCTGACGTGTGTTAGATAAATTGTTGGAAATCTCTGCGCATGTTTATTTAGTTCAGGCTTACCAGCGAGTGCACTACGCGAAATATTTGATGAACGAACTGGCTCGAAATGCCCCCTGTGCAATTAATCTTATTCGATATCATTTATTAACTACGGTTTGCACAATAATAAGAATTGAGGTAATTTTACTTCGATAAAATTAATAAATGTGGTAATATCATTAAACCCACGCAATCAGGTAAAACTTAACATACCTTAATCAAATTAAATTGGAAGTCAATAAATGAAGTAATTATTAAATCCATCCATTTTGAAAATCGTTTTCAGATAAAATTTTTACGTGATCTTTTTTCATATTAGATTGTATAATGGTGAGTCCCTTTCTGTACTTAGCATCATATCTTCGTTTGGTGGTTCCTTGATACCGCAAAATTATAAATGGATTTATAATGAGCTCAGCATTTCGGAAGGAACCCTTGTCAAAGTAAAAAAAAAGCATCGAAGACTGTTAAATGCCTATTTAATGTTGGTAACATAACATTTTATTCGATTCGAATCATGCTTTTTGTATGTGAATGATGTCTGCTTTCAATATAGAATTACATTGAAAATGCAAACTAAACCACAAAGCGTAGGTGGAATAATCGAAAAAAGATAATTAATGCGTTTTGTTGGTAACCACACTTCACTATTATTTGCGCAAACTATTATTTCGAGTTGCAATAATGAAAATAGTTGAAGTTTTTTTATTTTATTACTTCGCAACGTTTAAATCGTTTGTTACCTAATATCCCTTATTAATAGATTTTTTTTGGTAATAAAACAAAATTATAAATGATTTTTGCCGTACCAACATAATCGTCTAACGTCGTCGGGAGTTGGACGTGACTGAACTTCATCCGGTTTTCCTCGGAACAATAAATAATAGGTTATCTGCGATTCCGTTCGCGAATGCCTTTCAAAGCTTGTAGGTACCGTACAACAATCGAAGATGATACTGACGAACAAAAGATACACTGGGAATCAATAAAACCAAGTCAGTTTTACACCGCACTTAATTTCCGAATTCTCTTTCAGTATAAGTGACGCCATTTAAAGAACATTTGACTTATCAGCCAGTCAGTTTTACTTCCTTTGATATTCCGAAGATATGAGCGCGTTTGTCGGATGATCCAGTTTAAAGTCAGGTTATTATTTCTCCTGGCATGCGTCATGCCAGTTCAATCCGATCTACAGTCCCAATAAGTTATAGCGCAGTTTATGACAGCTTTATATCTCCTTTAATACTAGTTAACGATCAAACTTCGTGACTAAGGATGTGAGAATTTATGTGAACATATATTTGCGTTACTATAACCCCACTGTTCGGTAACGATTGCGGATGCGATCATTCGGTAGAACTATAATTCGATATAGCCACGGATACCGTTGAAACAGGCTGTAACTGCGAAGCTTTAATATGCGATTATCTGGATATGTAACATTCACTTTAGCGACGTGCAGCGCTCAGTCCAAAGCGAATAAGTGGTATCGAGAAAATAATTGTGAACATATACCTCTAAGCATTTACTTTAACTGATATTATAAGATAGACAACAAGTTGAAACCGCGATAAATGACTAAATAGTTTTCTTTTTTAGGACATTGAAGATGTAAGGTAGCTCAAACACGTTCCTCCTGTACCTAGGTTTTACAAGAGTATTCTATTTGAAGGTTAAAGTAATGTTGTATGACTGGTTACACGCACCCAGACCTTATATAACTTGTTTTCAAATACCTACGTAATCTGAGCCATATAAAGATGATCTAAGTATGAAAATTATACAATCTGTAAGGTGGGTTGTAAAATATGTCTGTTATATTCACAGCCTCTGCTGCGTCTTACTTTAAAATCCGAAAGATATTGTTTGAACAAAGACTTTAACTGATAGGTTTATTCGAATATTTCCGTAAAATACCTACATACTTATCTAACAACGGTATGGTAACGAATGTGGGTCAGCTCATCATTATACTTATCATCAGTCACAAATCAATGGCTTTCGTAGAATGTGCGACAAATTCGAAGGATTGTCGATCTGGATGCCATTAAAGCAATGAGTGACATCCTTTATCCCACAAGACAAAGGTGTGTTTGAACGAAAACCGTCATTGTCTTAATCCCCGACAATCTAAATTTCTATTATGAAACGCTAAAGTAGATTAAGACAATCATAAGGAGCGCTCTGGCGTATTTAGATACCAAAAATAAGAGAATAATTATTTCTACTTACGTCATAAATAGAGAGGTTTTTCGTTATTTCCAGCGGTAAGAGCAGTAACGGCGTAACATTAGTATCTCATACCAACTAACTATTCAATCATAAATAAATATTTTACAACCATAATCACAAAACATTATGTTTTATTTCGCTGACTCCATTTAATCACGATTAATGAAACAAAATAAATACTTACGCGTAATAAAAAACAGATTGGTATCGTGGAAACAAAATATTCAAAAGAAACCGAAGATAAATTGGAGATATTAAGTCTCCACAGATTCATTCAGTGTTAATATATCTTAGCTGGAATTTGTTTCGTTTTATTTATACAACTGAAAAAAAAAGAGGAAATAAACAGAAAATGTGACTTTCCGGGCCGAAGGACAGCTTGAGATTTCTTTAAAGAAGTGAGTGCTAATTTAGCAGAACGTATTTTAAAAGAGAACGATGAATCCGCCTGAAAATTAAGCTTAGTGAGGAAAAACCTTTACGATACGCTATCCACTTAGTGTAATTGCTAGTTTTTATTCGAATCGCTCAACATAAAATATTAATTGCAGTTAACTGTTTTGATTAATGGTAATGTTTTCCTAATGTAACCGTTAAAAAGTTTGCGGAAAACAAACACGCGTTGTTATAATCATTTTCTTCTTAACGTTATTGCTGTAAGCACGGGAGGATGATAATGGCAGTTTTAGCGCCAAAGTTATTGTGTCTCGGAGTAAAATTGCAAACTGCCTTACATCCGCATGGAATGAAAGTAGTTATGGCCCCCTGAAGATAGATACCTACGTTTTTATTTTACGCAGAACAGCGTGCCTGAGCCGACCACGATAAATTATCTATTGTTGGGCTCTGAATTCAACAAGAGCCGTTTTTGTTCAATTCTTCGTCTCGTCGTCAATGGGAAATTTATTACCTCCTCTGCCGCATTTAAATACTGCCGATTATATCGGAAAAGAACTTAAAATGTTGTGAGCACTCGAGTGAAGATGGCAATTTTCCCATTTAATTTCTCACAGCTCTATTGAGTGAGAATTATTTTACACCATTAACTGCAGCAAAAGATTTTTCATTTACTCTCTTTTTCGTTATGAAATAACCCTAATAGCCTGAGAAGGTAGGTAAGAACTTATTACATAGAAGTCATCACTGCTTAAGCTCTAATTCATAAATGTAACACTCCAGTTACTTTAGTGTTGTTTTCCTTGTTTCTAGAAATGTTTATTAGGTTCGAAGATACGGCCACTTTCGGAATGACTTCTTAATTCTAATAAATTGCACTTGTTAGCTTCTTACTGCTCTCAATAGCATTGTAATAATAATTTACGACAGGTTAAATCTTCGCGAAGGTGTCGAAATACGCGAACTCGAACTAACAACTTGTCGGTTTCTCTACATTTTGATACTTAGTAGTTCGACACCAAAAATTCGATGGAAGTTTTAATTAAATCATTTACCAAAGAACTCGCTTTATCGAGAAGATTAAAGAAACTTCATAGTTAACTCGGAGTGCTGTTGAAAGGTCGCGCTGATCCAGGGCCTCAATCGTCCAGCGCTCATTCGAAATCAAAGCAGCTTTTTTTATTGATCTTGAGAATGGGCTCCGAGCAGGTTGAATAAAGTTGTAAGCGGTGACCGTAATCTATTTTGTGCTCGATCCCAACAACGTGTGACCGACGTCAGTCGGTTGACCTCACATATTTCTTCTATCCGCCGGTGCTCGTTACTTTTGTGAACACCGGGATTCCATCTATCATTTTACTCTCGCACCGATGACCTTTAACTTGACGTCTGGGAGATTTCCTCGTTGAACGTCTCCGTTCATATTTTTTATTACGAAAGATTGTTCGACAGTCTGTTGCTGATTCCAATATGTCAAACAGCTGTCGAGAGAATCCACCATGATAATGGAAGCGGATCGGAAAATAGATGGATATTTTAATAAGGAGGCGGGTGTCCGACCGGTCTGCCCAACTTTGTAGGGACTAATTTGTCACTCCTACGCATTCTTGATTAAGCGTCTGCTGTTGGCTCCGAATCGCTTATCCGTTAATCATTACTGTTTTCCTTTTTCGCTGGACCTGTGCCGATATATTCTTATTACGTATTGCTTAATAGACCTCGACACGCTACGAGTAGTTCCATTAATAACATGAATAAATAATACGCCTGTAGGAATGCGCTTTCGTCACGGAGTAATTAGTTCCACAATAAATGAACCGTTTGAATTCTTCTAGAAACTTGCAACTTTGTTTATACGTTAAATCTCTTAATTTTGTCTTGATCCGTAACACGTCAGTACAATTAAATCGATCCGTTGTTTCAAAGCTTTCAGTTGTGCAGAATCCCAAACGGTTGCCGTTTTATTAGCTATCTCGCCGTTAAAACTGGACAGTTAAATTCTTTACTTAGCAGCCATTCGTTTTTTACAATGGTAAATAACATTGTTGAATGCTCAGTAAGCATTTAATTTGAAACGTTTAGTTGTTTTTTTATGATACTAAAATATTAAAATTTGTTCAAAAATTATGACTGTAACCTATTTATTTTACTGTTTTTTTTCTGGCAATCTTGCTGTTGCTTTAATTAAGATGCCGCGAATAGAATCGTGAATCTCTCTCCCACTTTTCGTGGTCGAGTGCCTTTCTTTACATAAACATAGTTGGCATTATAGAAATGAATGCAGGACACTTTGATCTCGGTAGATCAAGTTCGCTAGAGATGTTCAAAATCTTATTTTATGCGGATATAGCTGCGGAAAGTAGATATGGTTCTTATTCCAAACTGAGAACTGCAAGGCGAGCAACTGAGGGTACTATTACCCCATATCTTGGTCTGGAGCGGTTAGATAAGGAATCTGTTACTTTGTATGCGGGATTGTAAGCAACGTGTGCTCAAATTTTATTCTAATTGATGTACATGAAGACATTGTGTTCACAATGTATGGTTTCTGGTTCATTTTATTTTGTAAATCGAACCTGCCTGTCTCTGTTTTGAGCGGACTCAACACAAGTTAATAAATCAATTAATGTTGCAAATGGTCTTGAATTATTAATTTATGTAGGTGCGACAAATTACACTGTTTGGAAACCCTTGATACAACTTGATGTGAAGACACGGAATGAAACCTTTATACATAAAGGAAAATAATTTATTTTTCTTTCAATGTTGAAATTAAGGCGATTCGTTACCATGACATTATTGAATTTTTGTTACCGTTCTACTAATTAATAAATTAAATAAGATTCATCATGCTTATTTCGTTCCTTTGTCCTTGACCGGCAACAACAATAGGAAGCAACGTGATCAAAATTAATTGTATTGTAGATACTGCTTGATTGATGTAACAGCGCTTTTACACTTGCCAATTTTCAGCTCGACAGCGATCGATTCGGACTAGCGACAGCAAACAATTGACAACTACCGTTCAAATGATAGGACTTGGAACCGCGCGACAAAATCCGCACGTGTGAAAACGAAACTTTTCCCGAAATGGAGAATTTTTAAATGTTAGCGTATAAACTGTATTGATACTATTTAAATAATTTTAATATTGTAATATTTGCAATAAACAAACAAAGACGTCATAAACATTATGTATTTTATCGTTCGTTAGCGATATTCGGTAATCGGTAATCGAGTTATTAAATTCCAAAAACTTGAATGAAGATCGGGCTTAAACAATTGGTGTTATATCAATTAGCCGAAGTTGATTTTAATTTAGCCCTAGCGGCTGACCTGTTTATAATAGTCAACGGATTCGCGCCTCGTTTGGAAACGAATTGAGGATTTTCGTTGCTGGCATTTAACCTAAAATCTATAATTTAGAAAACTGTTTGGTCCTTATTGTGAATAATCATTTTTTAACCTACTCCAAAAAGGAGGAGGTTCTCAATTCGAACGTATTTTTTTTTCTATCGACCTCCTTTGCTGTTCGTACAGGCAGACTCGTGTGAAGAGTCTAGTCCTCATATTTTATTATATTACTTTAATCACAACTCGGAGAATTTCTTATCCCCCCGAAAACAGTTCTTTCAATTGGTACGAAAGAATTCCTTTGTCGAACACAAGGATCTTGCAGGCATAAATTTACTGAATACCTATAAATTACATTCCTTCGTATGTCCGATAGTTATGTAGGTAGCATTCCCCCATTTATTTTTGATCGGCTCATCGGAATATGTAAGTAAATCTTTACTAATATTATAAAGAGGAAAACTTTGTTTGTTTGTTTGTTTGTTTGTTTGGTTGTAATGGATAAACTCAAAAACCACTGGACCGATTTTAAATATTCTTTCACCATTAGAAAGCTATATTATCTGCGAGTAACATAGGCTATATTTTACCCCGGTGCGGGCAGTAGCTCCCACGGGACGCGGGTGAAACCGCGGGAAAACGGCTAGTAAGTTATAATTTTAATTCGAATCAGAACGTCACCAACTAAAAGGGCCTATTTGTTCACTTAGCAGTTTTATATTTTAACTATGTTGTGTACGCAACGATATTAAATAAAAACAATTATATATAGAAATATATGAGGTCCAGTGGCTTTACAAACCTCCTGACAACGCAAGCCCTCTCAAAGAGTACCGCTTTCTGTATCAAGCTCTTGATCCAACTGGTCCACGAGAGCCTCTTTAGGTGGATGGTCGAGGGTCTTGGCTGTTAAACCATTGACTGTAGCAGTTTATACATGTATTTATTAATGCGCCGTACGTATGTGTGAGTATCGGTCCATACTCGTGATAAATATTCCATTCTACGTCATGTTTTCAGTCAAAACAGAACCTTTTGATCTGTTCTCTAATAGTGTAATTTCGATGGTAATCGGAATCGGTCTTATTCAACGGTTTAGTAATGAAAGCGATTGCGGGTAGCGTCCGACATGATTAGCTTGACTCCACATCCTAGTGGGAAGATTATTGCTTCCTGCCTTTTGATTACTTAGCTGTACTTACAAGCTTTTCGCCTTCTCATTTAATAATTCACACAACTTTTTAATTACTTTATGTAGGCGACTGTTTGAATATTGTTCATGTAAACATCTCGCTCAAGTTTTTTGGCAGAAGCTCTGAATTAATTAGTACTTATTAAACGTAGTAGAAAAGTTTTTATCGATATTATGTTTCCACGGCTAACGTTAAGACGTATGAACGAATTCTTAGAACAGGTACAATCATGAATATAAACGTGGGTAGGAGTTTCATTTCAATTGGAGATTCCCCTTTGCATCGCTTCACTCGGCTACAAAGTATCTTCCGTCGATTAGGTAGCACGATTAAAGTGCGATCAGTATTCCGTGAATGGCACCAATCAGACAAGGCCAACCTCACGCTGCGGTAATGGACGTAAAACGATAATTTTACGATCCTTATAAAACTCTTACAGGATTATTGCTATCGTGCGTGCAATATTCATGATCGGAATTTATATGTTGTTATCCCTTCACGTGATATTAAGATTTCGCTTTTGGATTCATCCAGTAGTTATTTATATATTCAAAATAACGTGTAAGCCATGCTTTTGCATGGCTTCAATAAGCATATTTTCCGGGAACATATTTTCTAGAAAATTCATCGAATACTGTTGCTGTCGTCTACTATGAGTAAAATGCGTGCTGCACCCCTTTGATATTTTTAGACAGTATTAGAATTCCGGCAGTAAAATATGCGTTCCAGAAATACCATGGGAATTAGATTGTATGTTGTAGGTCCGCTTTTAATATATTTTTACGGTCAACTGTAGTTTATGACTACTAACAGTGGAAGTGTAATGTATGTCGTAAATAAGTGATTTTGACGGCACAGGTAGATGATTGGCCAAGTAAATATACATTTGTATCCACTCGTTACCCGACTCGGTAATTAGGAACGTAAATTATCGAAGCCGCATGGACTGCGCCGACCAAATGGTAAATTATGTGTAATACGAAATGTAAACATAATCTATGAACCTTCACTAACATTATTAATTCACAACTGATGTAGAGGATCGATTTAGTTAAACATTGTTTTATTCGTATAATCCAGAAGTTCTAAATAATCCTTTAAGGGTTGTGGAGTTTGGATGACAGTCGCTTCGTGAGAAACCGCAATTTCGCCATATCAAGATTGAAGAAACTTGTCTTACGGTTGCTAATGAGGGCACGACACTTCCTTAAAACAAAGCGGAGGCTGGCAATAGGAAACCGTTAAAATGAAGAAGAAGGGTCCGGGAAGCAATCTGGTATTCATTGAAGCCGCATTGTACAGTCAAGTTGGCAAGCCGTTTGTCTCTAGGTATAAGAGAATAATGGGATTTGCTGAAATATACAGAGGTAAATTTTGGAGCGTACAGAAAATGTACTAACTTTTACATTTGAGTTAAGTTTATATAAAGATCTCGCACTTTATATTTCCAACGGAGTAAACAATCTACGCATGTAACATTCTTCTCTCTCATTTTAAAATTAAGGAAGTTCTTAGATCTCTATATTTTACATTCATAGGTGACAGTTTGCTGGTTGGTTGCACACCAACTCCATATCAAACCATTTTCCCCGATGGACCCCCATAACTTACACAGTTTGATAAGTATCACATGTAAACCTATGTTATTTGTTGTTTTTGCCAATAAAATGTCGGATATGCATATATTTATCACAAACAGATTGTGTAGAATCTTGATTAATAGACTATGTCATGGTAAAAATTCGCCCATTATGAAATGATAAATGGAAAAGTGTGTCATTTTTTTCTCTTTTACACAGAATCAGAGCAACGTCGGCTTGATGTTTTGCATACAGATAGTTTGTGAGGGGTATGACATACTATCTATCCCAAAAAAAACTCGACTCCTGAGGGAGAACAGTGGGATCGAATTCACTAGAAATATACCCGCTAGATATGATCAAAGAAAAAAATACTGAATAACTTAAGATAGACTTTGGCAGCCCGGATAGTAATTAATCTGGACCTTCGCTTCAGGCTTTGGAATTTAGTGCTCCAAGTAACGAGAATTCGAAGTCTGACAAGCCTGATTGGCATATTTAATATGCAAACACGCGTGATTGTGACCCGTCTTCCGAGATGACAACCTTTAAACTTTTCGCCTAATTGCTGATATAAACATACCCCAAACTTTATATCAGTACTCGTTACACTGTTAGTTTAGTGTAACATCTAATTAATACTAATTTCCCGGCGACGTCCCTTTATATGCGTATAAGAGGTAAAACGAGCTCCATTTTGAATCACTGGCTGTAAATATTATCCCTTTTAAGGATAAAATGTAAGTATTGTGGCGCCGACCTCCGGGGCACTAACATGAGTGTGTCCTTTATCCATGTCTCTATAGCGCGGCTTCTATTAAGTGAACGTCAAATGTTGACTCGCTACTTTATAATCTATTTTTATTTACCTTAAAGTACCCAAGACATAATCCATCGCAAATATTACTTTGATAAATTTGTTTCATATATTTCAGGGATTTTCTTTTATTATAAAAGTTTTTTCGTTAGCTTAATACCGCTATTTTGCTCTTAATGCTTATCTGCGTTTTTATATTATATGAAGATAAATCACAAAGGTTAAATGAGTAGATTAAAGAAGTAGGTTAAAGCCGTTTTACTGAGTCTAATCTTTATCTCACTAAATATCAGAGAGAAAGAGAGAGTCTAAAATTATCTCCTGATTTACCGTCTTATAAGTAAAATAGCATTTTGGGACTAATTTATTCGAAGAACTACTTTAATACAACGAGTTATTTGACTTTGCTTCAAAGCAATTAGTTTAAGTTTCCTATGACAATAAATTCTCAATACTCGAAAATTCTGTTGCGTTGCGACCAAAACAATATCGGCAATATTGTGTGATTTGACCCGAAATAGCTTGTCAGTTTCATGAATAATAAGGTCCATATAGCCTATAAGTATAATGTGCTAATATCAATGTAAATGTCTGCGAGATAGCTGTGGAGCACTCAAAGTAATTGTTATGTTGCGACAGTTCGTCCCGAATGTTAACTGATACTTGACACTTAATAGTCCTCTCTAATGTGTATCACGGCTAATGTTCGTACATAAACACCACAGATTTTGTACGAAATATTGTTCTTGTAAAAAATCTCTTTAGCGTGCGAAGAACTATTAGGTAGTTAGCATTTATTGCCGGCAACATCTTGGCCGACCGACGGCATATGGTCGGGCCATTGGTGGCTAATGGCTGGATATTTCGTAAACAAAAGCTAACCCCAAACATTTTTGAAGTATAATTTTGTAAGTCCACAAAAGTTGTGTAATATTCTTTGAGGTATAAAAGTACGTCACGTTTTAAAATTCGCCCAGCGTTAAATCGCCACGTTCGCGTGGACCACATTCAAAGCGTAAAGCTTTGTTGTTTTTATAAAAAAAGACCCAGAAAGTCGACGTACCATATTTTCTAGCTAGTGTGTGCGGTCCCACGAAAACTTTATTTCCGACATAGCATGATAAATACGTGGTTGTGTTGGTTAAAACACTGTATGAATACCGACCGTCTCTATAAAGTTTATCTATACTTATGTATGCCGCAGTTTTCTTCCTTGAGACTGCCGGAATCTTTGAGATTTCTCACTCTTTTGTGAATGTTTCAAATATTTTATCTACCGTTTCATATTTCTTCTCGCAATTCGAATTATTCCTTTGTTTATAAACTTGCATAACTTAGTATTGAGGTACTCAGTCATGACAATAATTGTAAAACAATTTGCCTGTATTTACGGAATGTTTTAACTTGTCCGAACAAATACAAATATATCAGCTTAGACCACAGAATAAAGTATCTAGATAACAGTAAAAAAGGTTTATGAAACGTGATTCCTCTATTTGTATATCGAAGCAAAGAGGTCAATATTTGTAAATCATTTGATTACGATTATGGAAATACGTGCGTCCCTTTCAACCAAATACTATATTACGTAAGCGTGTTCGGTGAAGTGTATACCTGACCTGTTTATATTTAATGGTTTCGTCCCCTCATTTGGTAAGCATTACCGCCGTAATTTTCTCTTTTAGGTGCGAACAATTTAATGTGATTGTCGAGCAATATTGTATTGTTTATATGCTAAGTGGGTCGGGTTGGTGTCTTCGTGTTGGGCGGCGGAGGTGTAATGCGAGCAGGGCAGCGTGTTTTTATCTTAGCGGTGCAGGCGTGGCGCACTGGGCGGTGGCGTGTCGCTGTCGAGCGTGTACTAGCCAGCAGGAGCGCGCTCGCCACGTCACGGCTCTCCACACAAATCACTACGACGCACCCCTTTTAAACACTTTTTAAACCGTGATTTATTTTGCGACAGAATTATCCACACTGCTAATCCCCCTGTGAATTATTATTCTGAAACTTTGTTGTGGCTGCGGTTCAAGTTATCTAAAAGCTTCTAGTTTTTATGTCGTTTAGGAGGAGACGCTTGTAATCTAGTTTAATCTCGATTATTTACATTACGCCCCTTTCCCGTACCAATTGCTGGTAAAAGGGATATGGAAACGGTTCATCGAATAATAACGTGAATTTATTTTATGGCATTTGAATACTGCTCGAACCGGCCATTGTTTCGGGGGAAATTGTTTTAATTACGTTAATTTTCATTTGGAGTTTGTAATCCGATTTTCACTCTCATGTAATAGAGGTCGAAATTAATAGAGGTTGTGTGTAATGGTTGAAGTAAAATCAAAAGTAGGTCCTTGTAATGTAAGGTTCGTATGAGGTGCCCTCGGTCGCTTTGTTCAGTTCCTTTCATGCTGTGCCAGTGGCACTCCAGCCGACCCGCGCCTGTTTGTATTCCGTTCACGAACTTTCCGAATATATTATTTTGTAGGGTAAGTACAGACGTGGAGGAAACTGATTTAAGAGTTCCCATTCAATGGGGATCTGAAAGTGTTCGGATAAATTCTCTCGCGCCTACATGCGTGTCCTTCCAATCAGCCGAGAAAGGTTACCATTGCTCGGACATGAATTGTTTATGTTGTTTTGTTTAAAGTATACTTATAGTATCAAAAAAGCACATTTTATTATAGTTAGTAGTTGATAGATACTTTACAATTGTAGTATGAGACAAACACTATT
This sequence comes from Helicoverpa assulta, assembly GCA_963856015.1. Classification (NCBI taxonomy): domain Eukaryota; kingdom Metazoa; phylum Arthropoda; class Insecta; order Lepidoptera; family Noctuidae; genus Helicoverpa; species Helicoverpa assulta. The sequence continues at coordinate 8,640,532 of CAWLCW010000008.1, forward strand.
ATAATAAGTACTTCGTAAAGTTCGGCTTCATTGGCCACAAAGTTCTTTGATGTTCCCTTGTTATGCCATTCATATACTTACCAGGTAAAATTGAAAACTCCTTACATTGGCTTATTTTGCTGTTTCCACAACTTTTATTTTTATTTCACCGAACTTGGTTGCTCGTAGATACCAAATATCCATGCAGCGCGCTTCCACAGTAGGTATTACAGATAAATATATCTTCAGGAACAAAAATTTAAAAGCAAAAGGAACTAAAACATTGTAGTAATGTTACAAGTTTATTCAGTTTCAGATAGGAATTTGCTTTTCGTATCTTTTGTAGGTGAAACTGAATCTGTACATCTGCGCTTCAGGCGTTCGTTTATACTAAAGTGAAAACGGTGTCACTGAATAGTTTCTTTTGAAATTCTGTTAAAACGATGAAAGGGGATATGTCTGCGTCGCCTATAAATGAGTGCTTAGCATTTTTGCAATGTTTTTGTTTAGCGCCGGCGAGCGCCGCTGTCGATCGGCGCCGCCAAACAAAAGAGAACAATTTGCATTTTAACCAACTGATAACTGGACCAGCTCCGCGTCGCGCCCTCTAATTTCCTCTGGACCCACCGGAGACAACATAATTTTCTTTTTTTGCACGGACTTTAAGATAAAGAAATAATATAATCTTTTCCCATGACAACGAGATAAAACTTTCCCCCCGTTTTGAACTTAATTCCGTAGGCCCGATCCATTGTAGTCGCTTCATTAAAATCGGACACCTATAAACCATTCGTTATTGTTCTAATGGTTATTGTTTTGACCGTTTCTCATTCGGCCGCAGCATATTCATGAGCGCAGAACACATGGCACAAAGGCTCCGATACTATTCAAACAGACGCCGAGCGCAACACACTAGCGTAAAATATTGATTGATCTAAATTCAGAAGTGTACGTACTTCAATAAGTTAGTCAAAGTCAAGCTCTCAACAATAACTTATGTTCGAAGAATAAAACTATCTAAATCTTGCTTTAACATGTGCTGATAACTTTGACAATGGTAGCTTTCGCTGCTCGTGAGACTTATGATAGTATCTAGGGCGGGCGGGGTGAGGGCGGCACTCGCTGAGGAATTTTGTAGGATTAGTTTGAATATCGCAGATCCATGCCTTGCTGAGTAATCTGATATAAAGACGGCTTTGTTATTTTGTTGCTGCATATTTCATTCTTTAATTTACATAGAATTTTTTTCTCATTTCAACGGATATGAAAACCATTGTGGGTCTTTCAGAACAATAGCTTTTATTCTACAATCTGTAAAATAAAATACATCTTGGACAAAAGATACGTATTTAATATTTATTTAAAGTTAGTTAAATAAGGTAGGCAATGAGCTTTAATAGTGTACTAAGGTGATATATTTCCATAAACCCTAAAATGATAACACTTAAAGAGATAATGTTAGGACAGTAAAGTCCTTTTACTTTTTCTGATTAAAATATAACAAACAGTGTCCCGCAATAAATCACCGCGGAGCGTGCATTTATTCTGAAGCGTAAATTAAAAAAGTTACCTACGCCAATTCTGAATGAGTTATTGTGAAATACTCAGTTCTGGCAACTAGGATAAGTGGAGCTGAAAACCTTTGATGTTGTTTATATTCAGAGTTTATTAAAATTGAGCTATTCATAAAAATGCCACAAAAGCTATAATTCCGCATAATACTTAATTAAATATTCACCCACACTGGACGTAAATGAGCCCTATGAAATATATTTTAACACGTTGAGGTTTCTGTTTTGTAAGTAATTTAAATAAAACTTGATTGGCTGTGTATTCATTAAAATCGTTGTAAATGTGCCACATTATATTTGCCATTCCAGTTTCGCAGTTCGCAAATGTACCGTAACTGATAAACCACGATTAAATTACGTGTGACATAGAAAATCTATTAGCGTCAGATATTATTTGTTAGCTGCAAAACGTAATACATTGGTGCCGGATCTACTTACTGTACTTATGTTCGCCTGCCGGTGTTAAACTACATTTAATTTTGGAGTACAATACAAATGGGTACGCGGGTGTGGGAAACTTGTGTTGCCATTTGTTTCGCGTTGCTCATAGAAGAAGAAATGAAAGATGCGGAGATAGTGCGAACATTATGACACTCGTACATTTGTGGTTATAATCTGTACAGCTTCAACTTTAAAGCAGGCGTAGTCTGGTATATAATAACGTGCCTGGATTATAAAACTATGTACACTTCCTATTCTGTTTTAATATAAATACGGGGCAAATTAAACTATACATAGCCACGAAGCGCATAAATGAAATTCCCTATACATATAAGCTACAATTTAATTATAATGATTTCGACATCATTTTATGTATTTTCCGTTTAATTGAACTGTAATGTTGATTAACGGAAACTACATGTGGCTTGTCGTTAAAATTATAATTTAAGTATTGTAATATTCAATCGTCTTACAGAGAACTCGATAGAATAAAATAAAAGAGTGGTACTTAGATCAAAATAAAGTGGACAGCGGCACACGGAACATTTAAATAATGAGTAACTATTCGATGAGTTTTTCTAAGTTTTGTGTGTTGTGTGAACTGACATGAGATGGTGAAGACAAACTGTGATATTTGGCGTGGTGTGGTGCGTCGTCGGCGGTCGATGTGATGGCTCGAATTTGTGTTGGTAGCGTGAGTGCGAGAGAGACCCATGGCTAACTCTCCGGACCTGGGCCTGCTCGCTGCCAGCCTGCTTCGGCTTATCATAGGTAAGTCTTCCATACTCCAAAAAAACTACGTTCTTCTTTCGGCGTCTTTTCTTTTCGAAAAGTAACTGGCATAAAATAAAATAAAAAATTGGTAAAATAAGATCGTTATAAAAAGGCACTATTTTTTTTCATAAAGATTTTATTGTCAAAATTGTTTCAGCTATTTTGTAACTGTCGAGGCCTGTTACAATAGCGTAATTGCATACATAGTCACATACAGACAATATAATAAAGAGACTTTCCAATTCAATTTACGACTCTTGCCCAGCCACGTAGAAGTATATAATAAATGTTTTTTATCTAGACCCAAAAGGTACGACACGAGAAACAACTTAGTCGTAAGAAAGAATAATATACTACCCTTCTTTCATTATACGCCTAGATACTGTTTCTTGACAAATAATATGTGCCTTTTATCTTCATTGATATATTAAACTGTCTTGGATCTGATTACTTTTGTGTATCATGAAAGTTACTTAATCAAATTAAGTATTATCTAGTACAACACTAGCTATTTAACATGGCTCTAGTCTGTAAAAGATATCTCTTTATAATATTTGATCAAAATATTTAACGTTGTACAAAAGTTACTCAGGATTATTTATAATACCTGATTATTTTTAATGTTTATCAAATACACTAGAAACCATAACCATTTAAAAATGTTATTAGAAAAGATGAAATATTTTTTCGATAGAAAAATCTGTATTCAAGTCACGAACTGTTATTTGCTAGCATCTGAAAAACGGCGGTTTCTTAGAATTACCTAGTTTCATCAGAACACGATGGAAATATTTCCACGAAGTTTGCTCCGCGTATAGATCGTCATCGCAGGTTGTCACAAAATGAGACTGTTCGCTTCATTTTACCTTATGTGCGGATGCCGGCGATAGATGCGGATATTACCAGCTATATCACGCCAACCGCGAATATAAGAAAACGTACGCGGATATTCATGACGTCACTCCAAGAAACGACTGTGCGAAAAACACAGTAGTAACAAAAGTAGCATACATGCGAGACGTTGTTCAATGTTTGGTAGTTTCAATCAATGGTTACAAATCCCATCAAATTAAAATATGATGCGATGTGAATGAATGTTGGAAATGGATAGCGTATCTACATAATTATCATTACCACAAAATATTGTCAAATGCACAGAGAGCTGCAGCAATTGAATAGCGACTAAACTATTGTAAGCAAACTGCAATTTGATATCGAATAGAATTCCGTGTACAAACATAATGTAATTTTGGAACACGCTGCAGCTCCCTAAATCTAGTATCTTTATTAAATTTTGTTATTTAAATTAAAGCTTAAAGATAATATGACGATTTCGATGAACAAAGAGTTTGAAAAATACAACAAAAATTGAGGAAAACACGCACAGCCTTAGTTTTTTTTGGTTAAACAACTGAAGTTAGTTGTTTAACTTATTTTTTTGGATTAAAACATACGCCAATACGACTTGCCTTTCGCTATCCTAATCCCAAGAGACAAATACAAATATAGCTAGATCATACCAAGTCTGTCACATTTGTGATAATTAAGGCCTGAGCGCACTAGATAGGGGCAGTGCGGGCGCACTCTAAGTGCAAGCCTTGTTTGTAATATGCAACTTTATGTGGGAGTTTACACCGAATGTAGTGCACTTAATACTTGCTTGTAGTCCGTTTAGTGGCGCATTGTACATTTGACTTGGGTTTTGAGTTCAGTGTACAAATGTGTATACTTGTTTGAAGGTGGCTCAATGTATTTTTTTGTTTGAGTGGTGGTTCAGAGTTTATCCAGTTCTAACGTTTTTATTGTGGAATAGAAAACATATTTGTCAGTTATTCTGAATACCTTGATATTTCATAACACAATGTTTTTATTATACCTGAAGTAAGCTCCGATTCGTTATACGAACTCGACATTTCTTCACAGAACTTCGCAAAAAAAAAGTCATTATACTTGAGACTTCACAAGTTCTTCTTACTTCACTTACATTCAGCGTACTACATCAGTATCAAAAGAGACAAAAGTATCAACATTAAAAATAGTATTTTCTTCTCCGTCTTTTTTTTCAAGTTGTTACGTGACTGTTGCCATGTGTCCTAACAAAGCGTTATACAACGGTCATTATGAACTCCTTCTTTCCCCCGCTTTTGTTTTTACATTTACATGGCGGAAAGAAATGAACAGGAGGAGGAAAGATTGCTTCTCAGTCTTTATCTTTATATGCGTAAGTCGGTACGAGTACTTGGCGGGACTTAAGTTATTTTTTTCACTGAAATCGTCTGTATGCCTCAAATTGTTAGGTTGAATTTCTGCTCATGTATGAGTAAGACGAAGCCTACATAAAAGTTAGTTTAGGAAACCGAAGTAATTACAAAACTGAATAAATGCACCCAAAAAACGCAACAACGCAATATTCAGCGATAGCAATGTGCCACCCGATGTGGTAGCAAATAATTTAATTACTTGATCTCCTCATTCGATACAGTCAAGTGAATAATTTTATTCAGCGTGAAGTAGTGTTGGGACGTGTCCTTATTTACGAAGCACATGTGTAGCCGGTGACGCGCAGAGACAGTTGCTTCGCTTCTTTGCTTTTACAAGTTTTAATCTTCCTAATGCGTTCGTCTGGTGCGCACACTTCACAAAACGCTCGCCTCCGCTTATGTTAACCGGCTCAGCGCTTATGTTTAATATTTGTTTGAACGTTTGTCTACTCCAGCTTGTTTGTGATAGTATTACTTTCATTAGGCACACAAGTGTGTTTATTTCATATGTAGTTATTATTAAAGGAACATATTTAAGCGCACGGGTATTTAAAGGCAAAAGCTTTCCTGTAACTTTACCATAGTAGTCAATAAAGGACTATTTTAATATATCCGAGAATTAACCTGATAAATAGTCAGAAATGTCATTTCCATTTAATATTTATTAACAGGATTGAGTAAAGTTCTTTGAGCTTTTATTTCAATATAAAAAATATTTACAGTAAATAACTTCATTACTTTAAAACGTTCGCGATTGATGTGCTTGCAATAAATTATATAATGAGAATCGACAAGAGATTATCATCAACATAAGTATATGATTAAAAGTAAAGTGTGTTAAGAATACAAAGTTATGAAGTATAAATAAATAGTGGAGATTATTCCGGCTGTAGGTGTAGCTGGGTGCAGCCGGGGCGCGCACTTGTGCAGCTGTTACCAGCACCGTGACTAATTCCCCTGCATCTACTGCCATTGTTGTCGCCGTCTAGGTGACAAAAACAACTGTTTCGCCTCATATCGCGGCTTACAATTTGACGTGCAACGTTTTATTCAGCCAACGGCATTTGTTCACGTTTTTCAACCTCCCGACGTTATTTTATTCATGTTCCTTTCAAGTTTACCTTTGGCCCACCGTGACACAAAAAGCTGTATTGCGTTTTTTTACAGTACATTTTTATCGTTACTCCTCTAAGCACAGGATTATGGGTGGATCTATAATTTACGCGCTGTAGTACTGAAGAGATTTTCGAATTCTGCTTGAAACCGTCTTACCAGATAAATCCATTCAGCCCCGGTGCGAGCGATGCTTACAAGCCACGCCCACTTCCGTGTAGAACATTGACTACTTAGGACTTTGCATGTTTGAAACACTTGTAGCTTTAATTGGTCTAGATTTAGTTGGAACTCGCTTTGTGACGTTACACATAAATGATGTTACAAAGCGAACTATTTACCCACCCATATTTACTGAAGTTTATTGAATTTCTCTCTCCTTAGTTGCAAATTGAAGTAAATAGTTTACGTTTACTAAACCAATTAGGTTAAAAGGACTTGTACTGAAACGTCGCTAACATCGTCCGTACTTAATATAATACTCTAAACTTTTGATTTGATGAGAATTTACATAGTCCGGAGAAAGATGAATAGCGTTCTAGTTTTATCGACCTACTGCTTTGTATGAACAGCCAGTATTCGATCTAATTCTAATAAATGTAATATGTTTAACCTTATATAAATTCCTAGTAAGCTGCAGAGATGAGGATTATTAATATATGTGGATTAATAATATTCAAATTAGCACTATTCAATATCGTGGTTTAATAATATAAGTTTGCAGACCACTATCAACATTTTAGGTACATAATTGCAGCAGTAAATTTGCTCACACAACGTCGAATGAAGTGCCAAACTCAGCACATGAGAAACTTTAAAGTTAATTATTAACTTCTGAAGATAATTAATATCTGTGCTTGGCTGTGTCAGGTTCACATGTCGACGATACACTAGCGAGATAAACCAACACCGGACTGTGGAATGGACGGAGGTTTCATTCAAAAACTTCATAATATGTATATCCAACTTAAATTGCAGTTTATTCAGAAATGTACACCGACTACAAAGTTCAGACGTATCTAAATGCGGGATTATGTTTAGCGAAAATTTATTAGTCCAACTATTATTTTGGCAACATTAAAATATAAGCAATATAAACGAGCTTACGTGATCGCAATAAAAGTGATGTATCCGTGGTTTTATTGCTTTTCGCATTATTGTATTAAATTGACAAAATGTTGCGGCGTCGTTCGGGAGTCAAATGATTGAATGTCCATTATGTGAGGCTGTTTGCGGTCTTGGAACGTACTAACGGATGGTCACCCTCTGGTTGCCATTGATGGATTATGGGTAACCACATTGATTAGCTTATGCTAGACATTGCCAGTTGACCACAACTCCTGTATTTCTCGCCACAGTGTTAAATTCTCCCTTCACTGAGGTACTTAGAACAAGCTGTGTCTACTTAATTCATAATTGAATTGTAATTAATTATGTCCCTACTTCCTGACGATTTTAGTCTTTGCTTTACATAATTACAACTTGATTGATATTGAGAGCCTAGTATGTAATATTAATTAGAAAGCTTTTTCTATGCTGTGTAATTTATTTTATTGTAGACTCTTTTTGTTCTTAATGGCATTATAATTAAGTTAATTATTTTACAAGTGGCCAAATAGAAATCAATTCAAGTCCTAGCTCAGTAATGTCTTCTTTTACCAATTTAAAAAGAAAATAAAGAAAGCCTTTTTGTGTCTCAGTAAATACCCACATGAAGACAGGTGAACTTGTTTCTTTGCCCAATTCATTCTAAAATGCAATTCAAAAGTTTTAGTAAGTTTTGAAATTAAGTACGGCTTCGGGATCTTCTTTGAAATGTCAACGTCCCTGCTCAATAATAGATTTTTCAATTTTTTAAACCATTCGGTCCGTTAGGGACGAGTTGGCAGAACTACTTTATTCTCTTTAATTGAAACTTTGTAATATCTAAGTGGGGAGTTTTACTAGTTTTCTGCATTATTAGTTTCTTAATAATAGTGAGTTATATTCCTTTGTAGAGGGTGGATGTAATTATTTGAGCCGACGCTATCAATGGTGTGAATGAGTTTACTGTTGTTTGCCGAGCTGTTAGCCGTTACTTTGAGAATTAAGAAATTGTAAAGTATTTATTGTTTTATGTTTAGGCGTATATTGTTTAGTTAGGGAGATTAGAATACGTTATTCCTTTTTGCTTAGAAATATATATAGGTGGTTATCTCAGTAACATGTACAGGATAAGTAGGTACTTATATTGTCGCCTGAATGAATATTAAGTATAATTTTAAGAATTAAAAGTACTCCAGATCAAAGAGTAACATCAAAGCACTTGTAAGGTTAAAGCTTAAATAAGTATTTAATCATATTAGGTATGTCCGATAGACAGATACTTATAACCGACGTTCGTTCGTCATTCAAATAAGCAATTTACGTGAATGCATCTTGACCTTTATATAGAGGGTTTTTTTTCTCTGCAATCTTCTAAACTTAGTTTCCAACTGAGTCAAAAAATAAAAGGCAAAGTATAAAATATTTGTAAGATTTAGACAGGGGCAGCGGCGCGGGCGCGTCTCGCCTTCGCGGGCGGGTCAAGAGGCTATGACGCGCACTCGACCTGTACCACCTCAACACGGCTTTTAAACTTTTTCGAAACCCTACAGAGGCTTTCATTAAGCCACGAATACTGCCACTAGTCTAGGCTGCAGTTTTCTTAATGTCCCCATATTTATATCCCGAAAATAAACGAATATTTTTTCTTAATTTCCAAGTAATGCTACAAACTAATGTACACGCGAAAGTATCTATGTGTCTGTTAAATTCACTAAGTCAAACTGCTGAAGTATAGCTACGTTCGTAATAAGACCTTATTTCATCAATAATTTCCTATAGGATGCGACCAAAACGTAGTTTGTATAGAACATGAAATATACCTCTACATAGGTATAGCAATAAGATGTCTACACTATACAGGTTAAAGATTCATTCACACACATGAACAGCTCATCATTGTTCAGTGTTTGTCAGCAATGTTACGCACTGTGTATTCATTGCGGTCGAAAGGGGATACCAATTAACGGTACGCTAGAAATTAATATAATTTGCGCCTTCTGCACACGTACGAGTTGATAGTTCGTGTAAATATTGAGAGTCTGGAAATCTAATAATAATCGCACTGATGGATTTGGAGGTTAAACTGTCGATACTAATTTAATCAATTGATATTTTATTATGAAATGAATAAACGCAGTCGAGACTGAAATCCACACACACTTGAGAAATACTTTAACTGAAATAGTTGGGTCCTTCCTACAATCAAAATTTTAAAAGTTAACATCAAAACACTAAAAAGCAAAAAAAAAAAACAAATTTTAGGTACATCGGCCTAGCAGTCGGTGTCTAATGGATGTTATTAAGTTAATTTTGCCACCGACTTCTAGGCCGATGTACCTAAAATTTGTTTTTTTTTTTTGCTTTTTAGTGTTTTTGGAAGTCGGTTAAATTTTTTTGTAAAAAAGTTTTTTATTTACAGCTTTTCAGTGATATAATAGTCGAATAGTTGTCATATCATATCCATATAAGTGGAAAGTTCTCATCAATACAAAGAATATAAGCCCATATACGAGGTATTTTACATATTCAGTTGTCGAGTTCCCTCGACCTTCTCTGGTCTCCATCATCAGGTCAGCTCCAAACCTTCACTGTTGCAAAGGTCTTGTCAATACAAATAATATAAGCCCAAATACGAGGTAGTTTACATATTCAGTTGTCGAGTTCCCTCGACCCTCTCTGGTCTCCATCATCAGGTCAGCTCTAAACCTTCACTGTTGCAAAGGTATGGTCAATACAAATAATATAAGCCCAAACACGAGGTAGTTAAGATGTGCCGTTTAGGAGTTCCCTCGATCCTCTGTCGGCTCCATCATCAGATCTGCCCTAAACCTCCATAGTATTGTAGTCTCATCAGATATACACATAAATATAAAGTTTTTACCCCATGCTCGCCTACAATTTTCAAGAGATGCCCTTGATTTCTCAGGGTTTCCACCATCAGATCCTGATCTGATGACGATGGGACCAAATGACAAGCATACCCTTTCAAATAAAAAAAGAATTTTTGAAATCGGTCCAGGCATCTTTGGAACCTCCTCCTTTTTTGAAGTCGGTTGAAAATGATCGCCGTGTTTCCCATGATCTCGAAATTCCTACGGAAAGCTAACGACTTTTAACTCTCATAGATTGAAAAGGACGATTTCGAAATTCCCTTGCACATAAAATACTGCAGCAAAAATAATCGGAAACTGAAAACGGATTGGACAGTTACGTCAAGTCTGTTACCTCTAAGTTCTTTTTTGATCACTTGTATTAGAAAATATTCTTACTGATAATTAAAGCGAAAGTAGGTAATATGTCTGTATGTCTGGGTATCATAGGGCTTTATCGCAGAAATCACTGAACCGTTTAATACGACATTGAGTACAAAGACAGTCTAGAGCTTGAAGAAGTCCATAGACTACACAGGCATACACGCACAACACCGCCTGTAGGAACCTAGCGATGGAAAAATCGCAAGTCTGAAAGCGCTATTATGCTCTAAACACGTAATTATAGCTTGAATGTGCGATGTGCTTATCATCTCCAATACCTAGTAGCTATGTTTCAATTAGTAACCCCCGGCTTGCCAGTAACTCGATAAGATCCTGTGATATGACGTCACAACAGAAGGTCATCTAATTATAGACCCTATTGAATTACGATGACGGGTCAGTGGTGTTGCTATACAGCAGTCATCATGTACAGCGAATGTGTGAATACCAGACATCTTTGATAGAAGGCAAAGTTATGGTATCGGTTTTCAATACAAGTAATTGATGTTGCCAATCAGAACACAATATTAAACAGCACAATATATTGATTACTGATCCAGCTAGTAAGCTTAGTAATTAAACCAGCGGGGTCGTACATACATAGAACAGTTACATATACGTACGTATAGGCATTGCACTACCGTAGTAGTCATCCATGTTGCTCACATTAGCCTCACTAAAAGTCGAGTGCTATACTTTTTTTTTGCAACAGGGAAGTTCGCAGAAAGCAAATTTTTCTACAGTCAAATCATTTCACTATTCAAAAAGAATTGTACTTCGCGTACCTTGTGTCTACCTACAAAATTCAGTTTGTATTTTTTCTTACGTCACACAGCCTATTCAAAAACAAAAATAACAGTATATAGTTTTGAACAAATTTGACATAGAACTTGTATAAATAATTAAGGTATTTCAACTTTCTTTATTTGTACACACATTTATAAACAAAGTTTAAGTCCTGATTGTTCATAAATAATGTAATATCATACTTGCTTCTACTTACAACAAGACTATTTTGTGTTCGTGTAAGGATAAAATAGCAGAGACGAAATAATTCGCAAAGGTATTTATTTCACAAAGTGTTTTAATTTGCAGCACGGCGTGGTTTGCACGATGTTATTTGTTCTTTGTTCTTTCTCAAAACGGGTCAGTCTGCAAATATCTTACTCGTATATTGATTACTTGCAGTTCCCACAACTTCGTTGCGTGGCCTGAGATTTAGTTAATAAATTATTCCTACGGGACACGATAATTTTCTTCCATGTAACGCTTTATATTACGAACTTTATACATATGTTACGAGGAAAGTAGTAACTAATAAGTCGTAAAACATTATTGTGATTGGATTTATTTGCTTTCACATTACCACGTACCTTATATTGTTTACTTAGTAATTGTAGGGTCATACTAATACCCACCTGGAAACCTGGACTATAAAGTCTGAAATCACCAACACGCATTGAGCAAGCGTGGTGATTAATGCTCAATCCTTCTCCGTGGGAGAGGAGGCCTGTGCCCAGCAGTGGGACGATAAAAAGGCTGTAACAGTAACAGTAACTAATACCCACATTTCCCTGTTAATACATAGGTGCATACGCAATATTAGGCACATATTATAGGTATTTTATACAATTACAATATTATATAACCTAACTATATTTCATTTAACACTACTTCTACCTATATTAGTAAGAATGTTAACTATATCTATAGAAACAAAGCCTAATACACGGTTTTGAGTTCAACTCAGCGAGTAATCAAATAGCCACGATATTTGAGGTCTGATTCGCCTTTGTGAAAAAACGTCTCAAAAACTGAATCAATTTATCTTCGTTTGTCTGGATGTTACCCTTGCGATTATTCTGACGAATACTAAATCATCTCGCTGATTAGAGATGTGATATTGATTAGGTTGATCACGCTTCACTCACGAATTCTCTCACAATCGTAGCTTTGTCTATATCATGGATTTTCTGTGACAACCTTATGAATAATTACGTACATTGTGATACAGCTGTCTGGCTGCTATCGTCGTTAATTAGTACTTGTATTAACGTCCATTACTCGGAGTACGCGCTTTGTCCACTGTGGCCAAAGATAGATATCGAACGGTCACTGTCATAAGTGGATAACACCTCAATTCACAAAATAACATCAGTTGGGTAAGTTTTAATAACTGTATTAGTATAGTCAACAGAGTTTTGTCTGTGACCGCACCATGAAGTTATACTATATGAAGTTTCGTGATATGAACCATAGTGTTTAACTATTCAACATTATAAAGTTGGCTTTCATTAATTTAAATAAGTTAATTTCAAAAGTAAAAACAGCAACCTGCACAGTCGTATTCTGTTTTTATTTTAAAACTAATAATATTCAATGAGTCCGAACAGTGTTAAGCATTGCATTGCAACTTGCCATTACCTCTTTCTAGTGGTCGGGGAAACTATAATTGAGTTTTTCTATCACAAAAATTCTCGGGTATTTTCTTGGTTGAGAATTGTGCTGGTAAAAGCAGTTTTTATACCATAGAAGATCTAATATTGTTCGTAACTTTTTAGAACTAATATATTAAACTAATGATTGTTTAATAACTTTCTTGCACTGACACAATTCCGAGTAGTTTTGCGGCAAAATTCACATGCTACAAATGAGACGTCTATGTGTAAAGCTTTTAAAAATTCTTGGAAATGTTACCTATTTGGTCTGCGCGAGGCGTGCTCTCTGTGTTAATTCCTGGGTCGGTTAATGGTTGGATATTTTCACGTGAAATTACATACTTGCAGCCAGAGGGTTGGTAGATACTGCTCTGTCAATAACCTCAAAAAAGTTACATAATTAGTTTAAATTATACTCGAGGTATAATATGCCTTATTGCTTCGAAGAAAATATGTTTCAAGTTTCATATACGTAAATGAATAGCTCTTGAATAATAAACGAATAAATCGCTTAATCTAATTATTTACAATTTCGAAATACCTTTTTATTAACCGTTACAGGTGAAATCAGATTAACTTACCTTCCTCTTCAAATATAACAATTTATTCCTGTTATTAAACGTGCGCTGTTGACTCACGGGTTCTTGAACAGCTTTGTGTAATGTAAAACGTGAATTTTCGCTTTTGATACGTATTCGTAAGTATAGAGACAAACCGAGACAACAGAGTTTGATCAGCACAATACTACTGGGTACACAAAGGGCGCGGACGAGGACTAACGGAGTGGCTGTAATTTGGACCCTTTGTGCGTTGAGGAGAGCGCTCGCGTGTATGTGTGAGTGCCAATCGTCATCGAGCCGAAGATGTGCGCCCTCTCTATTGCCTACATAATGTGAGATTTAATAAGCGCCGGCCGCACGCCCCTATTCTTAGCCGACCGCTCGCATACAGAATGTTGATGCCTTTTGTACTAGCTGCTCTCAAACTTCATCTCGAGATAATTCTTTCATAAAGTATAGCCGATAGTAGACATAACTTATTTACATTATTTATTACCCCGAGGGAGGTATCCCAGTTATTTGCGTGCAGGTAAACAAGTGTCTTTGAATTGCTCCATTTCTATATTTTATCACTTCTTATATTTTCTTGTCGCGTTTTATAGAGTACAGGTAATTTATTCCCCAGGCTCCATGGAATCGACAACGTATATGAAAATATTTTATGGTTCTGTCAGTTTTGTCTGTCCTGCATTTATAAATCTTTTACTGTCGTAACTATAAACGTACAAAAATATTTATTTGACCTAGTGCTGGGTGCATAATATAATGTAGCTGGTATCCTGTTTTTCTGCCACATACAGGAAACATTTTCCATAAATATGTTACCTACCAAGTGTGCGGAACTGTTCCAAGAGTATATTTACTTAAGATTAATATACACGTATACAAGGGATGGCTCTTCTATTTACGGTAATGTTCAGGTCATGTAGGCAAACTGCGGCATTAGGCGTGCCGGTGGGGGCGCGCGCGTGACATAGCCGAAGAGCAGTGTGTAGCATTTAAGTGGCGCCTAAAGCTGGTATGCGTTTGGAATTAATTAGCAAATCTGGGCGCGAGATGCGACCGCAGCCGGCCGTCCGGCGCACTGCGGTCGGCCTGCGCGCGCCCGGCCACCTGTCCGGCGCAAGCTTTCGCGTTCCACTGTAATCCGATTATCATTCCTCTGTTTCTGACACAGAAAATAACCCTAATTGGCGTTTCGTAACGTACACCGCTGCAGTTGCATTTTATTCACAACTGCACAAAAGTAGAGTAGCATCAAAGCCTGCGCCAGCGGCTTTATGAAGAATGGACGCGATACGCTCCGCGGAGGATAATGTAATAATATACAGACTCTGTTGCCTGTAGTCGCTGGGATTCTATTTTTCTGCAAGACTGTACATTAAAATAGTCTCGTCATTTTATTAAAAGTGTAATGCAACCTTTTTTCTCTTTCGGAATTGTGTTGTCCTTTTGCGCATTCACTTTAGACTTATATTCATATTTTTGTTTATTTTGTGGTAAACTAGAGAAGGAGAGCTAAAATTGTATTTGCCGGTTGCGGCGGTATGTGAAAACCGACTACCGGCAGGTGATATTTGATTCTCTTCAAATTATATTTTTAATATATGTGGTTCGATTCCTCAGGGAGGAAGGTTCGAGATTCTGTAACATGCAGCGTAAGGGCAAGAAATCAAAGCTTTCGGAAGAGACATTAGGGCTTATGAAGAAACAACGTGAAAACCCGCCTGTCACTTCGTCAGCTAAGCGGGCTCTAAACCAAGAGATCAACAAGCACGTACGACGCGACCTCCGGTGCTCCAATACTCTTGACATTGAAAGAGCAATTGAGCTGAATCGGGGGTCAAAAGTGTTCGTACAATCTCTTGGAAGAAGCCACTTGACGAAGCTGACCACAACAAGTGGAGAAGTCGTTTCTTCGGTGCCGGCAGTCCTTTCGGAAGTGGAAAACTTCTATGGCCGGTTATACGCATCGCATGCATCTCGACCTGATCCCGGAAATGAGGATTCTAGAGCCACATTAACACGCCATTTCACCGAAGACCTGCCAGAAGTCAGCAGTGGCGAAATCGAGATCGCTCTGAGACAGCTCAAAAATGGAAAAGCCCCTGGCGAGGATGGCATTACGACAGAGCTATTAAAAGCAGGAGGTAAGCCCGTACTGGGCGAGCTCCAGAAGCTTTTTAACGTTTAAGGGAGAACTCCAGAGGCGTGGAGTAGGAGTGTTGTCGTCCTGTTCTTCAAAAAGGGAGACAAAACCCTGCTGAAGAACTATCGACCCATTTCCCTCCTAAGCCACGTATATAAGCTGTTCTCAAGAGTGATCACGCACCGACTTGCGCGAAGACTCGACGAATTCCAACCATCGGAGCAGGCTGGGTTTCGGAGCAGATACGGCACCATAGACCACATCCACACAGTGCGGCAGACCAAGGTCATGTTCAATGAACATGTCCTACCGGAACCGATTGCGATACACGGTGCCGTTCTCGAAGTTGTTCGGAAATATGTATACCTCGGGCAGACATTGCAGTTAGGTAGAAACAACTTTGAGGACGAGGTGAATAGGAGAATTCAGTTGGGTTGGGCTGCATTTGGGAAGCTACGTCGAGTCCTAATATCGTCGATCAGTGCCTAAAGACAAAAGTCTTCAATCAGTTCGTCCTACCTGTCATGACTACGAAGCCGAAAAGTACGGCTGGCTGGTCCGGCTGGTCCACAAGTTTAAAGTCGCTCAGCGGGCTATGAAAAGAGCTATGCTCGGCATTTCTCTTAGGGATCGCCTCAGAAATGAGGTAATCCAAGAAATCCAGAGAACCAAGGTCATCGACATAGCCCACCGAATCAGCAAGCTGAAGTGGCAGTGGGCTGGCCATATTAGCCGAAGAACCGATAACCGTTGGGGTAAACGAGTTCTAGAGTGGGGACCACGCCTCGGCAAACGTAGTGTAGGACGTCCTCAGGCACGGTGGAGTGATGACTTGCGCAAGACGGCTGGCAGGAGATGGATGCGAGAAGCCGAAAATCGATCTCAGTGGCGTGCACTTGGGGAGGCCTATGTCCAGCAGTGGACTGCGATAGGCTAATGATGATATATTTTTAATTATTTTAATCCGAGGAGCATGATCTCCATGAATAAAAAACAAAGCTTTTTTGTATTTTTCTGTGTGTATGTTTTGAAGGTTTAACATTCAATTTAACCATATACCTTGTTCACCACCCTAACAAGTTTAATTTTCCTTTGGGTTTAATTATTAAGACCTCCAGATCCAACGTACATTTACGTACATTACATTTCAAAATTTATTAATTGTACTTATCATTGCATAATCTGGTACGTTTACCCTGATAATCACGAATAATTCAAACTTACTTTTTCTTAGATCTCTGAGGACTGAAAGTTAATGGTTAAAATTATTTATTCCGCAGCCCTGGCCCACGTAATAAAAGAAGCCTTTTAGTCGTACTAAGTGACAAATTATAAGTACTAATTGCTTTAATATTTTGGAGGTAACTCGTAACTTTATTTATATAGTTCTTATACTTTTAATTTAAAATGTATTCAAAAATTACCCGGTGCTTTAGTTCGCAACTGCGAAGTTGACACTATTTACGAGTTATCTGTTCACGAAATAACCGAGCCGAGCTGCAGTTTTCCTAACTTGTAGGTAAGTTAACTGCACAAAAAGTTCTTGTCTTGTAAGATAGATTTACGAGGTTAAACTAAATTGCCAAATTGACTAATGTTTCCAGAACAAGTTTTGCCCGATTGCATTCATTTGTTTTTAACTTTTCTTTTCCATTTTGTCTATGCGCCGTGATTTACGATTAGCTAATTGGCAAATGTTTGCAAGTAATCCGTTCCTAGTAACTGACAGCTCGTAAATAAAGACCTTTCACTGGAAGTGAACGTCATAAAACATAGCTCCTTTGAGCTATAAATAAAGTTAGTTAGACTTTAAGAGTGCAAAACGTTTGGTAGTTGTATATATCAAAATATTGTAGATCAATCTATTTTTAAGTAAAACACAGTATCGTGCTTATTGAACGTTTTAAAATAGGTATGGGAACCTAATTTTGTTCAGTGTGTACAATTCCAGTCGTCGACTATGGTAGATGCCATAAGATAGTCAAGGTTGCTAAAAATGTAAAACACATAGGCAATTTATCTTATAAAACGTATTAATTTAGCAAAAACATCACATTTTATAAGAGAAGTTTACACGAATAAGAAAACAATGGCCATGAAATTCTCTCGTAAATAATTATAAAATTTTCATTTCATTGGACTAAATCCTAACTAATATTATAAATGTGAAAGTAACTCTGTCTGTCTGTCTGTCTGTCTTTCTGTCTGTCTGTCTGTCTTTCTGTCTGTCTGTCTGTCTTTTCTTCACGCCTATACTACTGAACCGATTTGTGTGAAATTTGGTACAGACATAGTTTGGAACTTGAGAAAGGACATAGGATAGTTTTTATTACAAAAAAATATAAAAATAAAATTTATTTCGGACATATAGCGCCATCTATTGGTCAAACCAAAAATCACTATTCCACGCGAACGAAGTCGCGGGCAAAAGCTAGTGACCTTATAAAAGCTGAATTTAAGTCACCTTTCGCGACACCCACCTGATATTATTAATGTAACAGCCTAAACCTTTTACTTAAAATGTTGAGCCAAGCCCGGAATTTAAAATAATCTGTGATAAAACTATGAAAGTCAATAATTTTAACAATACGACGTAACGTTAGAGCTGCGAATCTAGGCACATGTAATTTATAGCCTATGATAACATGAAAAGTGCACCATTCCATAGCGATTTATTTCCACCCATTCATATTATATCTTTTTGTGACTGCAGAATTTAATAATGCCATGAAAATAATAAAATTCCAGCTGTTGCAACAGTTAGAATAAATTTTATTTATACTCTAATATTCGTATCTCGTTCTAAGCATAAAGAAGTACCAATTTCCACTTCGCATCACGTAGTAGTTATTTGTAGCAAAATCACATTATTTATGCTATTTACGCTTATTTGCTTGCTCGTTATCAGTGTTGTCAACACATCAATCATTCAAAAATATAGCTTCCTCTGCGAAAATTATGGAAACGCCTTTATGTGTGAAAATTCTTCGTACTAATTTAGAGGCGACATCTACTGGAATTGTTTTGAAAACGTAAGAAGGCAACCACCCCCTTAGCTGCGCCATCTATCCATTCTATACTTACACGAAACGTTTTCGTGATTCCGCCACCACCCGCTAGGTGGCTCTGCCTGTTGCTTCATGAAGCTTTCAAGTGTAGCGTGGTTCGTGTTTGAACAACTGTTGTGTAGATGGCGCTCATCCTCTCTGTTTTTTGTTTACCAAGCCTTACTTAATTCATGAAAGATGGCTCTGCTAGTTTCTTAGTAGACGTTATGTTCGCATGAAAATAGTAAGGACTTGTAACTGTGTAGGATTGTCTAAAGTGGAGACATTTTTGTCAAGATTTACAAATAAAGACTGTAAGATGAATAACTAAAACATTCTAATGTTACCATAACAATATTGGGAGTAGTTTGAGATAGATTCTCGTAAAAAAGCCGTACCTAATGGCATAAAATACGAATATTACCAAAGAAAAGATTTAAGGAAGATCGACAGTATTCTTATGTTCCTAGGCCACCGAACCACTAACAACTTTTTTAGGTAGGCATAATGGTCACGATGATATTCTCCTGAGAGCTTTTTATTGAAGCGTTCGAATAAGGCCCATATACAGTAGTGGACGTTAACGACGTGTATACAGATTTACAGACCCTAGGGAAACATGAAACTGTTGCTATATCTACCTACATCTATAAGTAGACCAAAGGTTGAGCTCCCTTTTACCCAGAGAATTTAATAACAGATAGTAGGTATTTCATTTCACAAACATTTATTACTGAAAATATTCCATAAATCTAATCATGGTTAATGTTTCGTAATTTTAATTAATTTATGAAGATTTCCGCCGTTTTAAGAACGGTAGAAAAACGTTTGGAATTAATAATTCTCCTGGACCTTTTGTAGGTAGGTACCTATAAATGAAAAAATACTGTGAAAAGTTAAATTAATTTTACTTTATCAATTTCCAATATTTTGATTGAGTTTCACAACCGGCACAAAGGTCGCATACATCAATAGGCTTTATACTGAAAATGAAGTGTTCAATCACTATGAACAATATAGAATGTTTACAATGTTTACCTCTTTCAATACACTATTCAGTGGAAAGAAACTGTTTCTGAATATTTACCGACTTATTCATGAGACCAAGTGAGTAATCAATTATTGTTCTTTGTTTACAGGTAAGGGGAACCTTTCAGCGCGCAGCTCGCAGTGGCCGCTGATCCGATAAGTATAAGATATATATTCCTACTGTGAGTTACACGCGAAATAGAATAAAACCAATACCTGGAACGAACTATACAATGAAAAAGAAGCCAATAGGTCAAGAAGCCAATTTAAACTGACCGATGAAAGGATATTCATCGCAACCAATGTAAAGTTATGAAGCGCACTTGTATTCTGATTCCATTAAAATTTAAAACGCTCTGCGAAACCAACCAGGATTTTATTAAGAAGGTGTGGAGCAAAAAAGGAACAACAAGCCTAAACAAATATACCGTGTTCTTTTTACGTATCACAATAAAATAGCTGCTTTCGTATCCCGACAAACAAACTGTCAGGTCTAATAAATACGTAATGTATATGGGCATATGGACTTTTTGCCATAAAGATAGCTCCCTACATCCTCGACAAACATATAGGAAGACTCAAGCGACAGTTACGCACTTCGTGACCGAATACAATAAAACAATGTAGGTCAATAAACATTTAGGTACACTTCCAAAAGTCTAGCCTGAACAAATTTTATAGTTCTCCTCCTCATTATGGTTACTGCTCTATGTAAATATAACTACGCCATAAAATATTAAGTCCCCCAAACAAATAGACTCAATAATAAAATATTAAATTAAATTTTCGTTAACGTAAGTAAGCTTCGAAAGTATTAATATCAGGCACATAAATCAAATTATATTTTACGTGTAAGATGATTACGGAGTCATTATTCAGACCGTACTTTGATAAATGTGCGCAATCTCCAAATGCTGACTGACTGTTAGACGCCGCACAGTAAAACTTCTTAAATAGAAGATTAATGTCAATCTCAATGTGTACTTACTTAGACTTCGTTTGTTTTTCTTAATGAAAACGTAGACTAGCTGATGAATTGTTAACGCGTTTATTAAACTTACTTTATTAACAGTCTCTTACCCTGTGGAACTGGAATTTTACAAGCGACGACTGAAAGGAGTATAAAAAACAGTATTTACTTTCTAGAACAGCTATATACTTACTTGGTAATTTCAATTTATTTTTCCTTGTACTTCAGTCTTGTGGTTTTATCCGAGTTTGGTTTATTATAGGTCGCGTTTTGTACGCTACGGTATTCGTTGTATTGGTAAATTAATAGTAATGTATTTGAAATAGGAGCTTATCTTGCTTTTCTGGCTTTTTTATGGGAGCCATATATTCTCTACGTGCTCTCCGATGCACGGGTGTATCAATCACCAACTTCCAGGCTCTGGGCTGCTTTGTGAAAGTCTTCTAAAACCCACAAAGCGATTTCGGCCCGACTCAGAAATCGAACCCGAGACCTAGTGCTCAGCAGCCACATATGCGACAACTAGACCAACGAGGCATTTTGGTCGGTCTTGTCGGTCGGATTGCCGTCCCATCGGGCTATGAGAGTGAAGGAATAGGGAGTGCACCTGTGTCTGCGCAAATGCTTGTGCACTATAATATGTCCTGCGCAGTTGGCTAATCTTCTTACATGAGAACAGCCGCCGTAGCCGATAATCGGCTAGGAGGACATCATAATCTCTACGTATCCGGCGATGAAAACTGCCATCATGTTATAAAGTTTTCTTCACCAACACATCATACTTACCTATGACACAAACCAGTATAAGGTGGTTACATCCAAAATTTAATTGAAACGTCGAAAGCAGAAGTGGTAAATTGTATTGTTAATAATTAGAGGCTACAATCAGTAAACTGTCACCCTTTATTGTCATGCAAATCCCTATTGTAAAGCTGAGAGTTAATTTGCAGTAAATACCTCTATAAAGTTTGCGATTACATTAATGGAACAAATTGTTAAGCTGAACATCCCGTCCATTATGGGCGGCTATTATGTTTTTAGAATGTGATTTACTTTGCCAAGTCCTTGGAAATATCTACATCGTAAGCCAATTTCCATTGGACATTCAAAGCTGCTTTCGTATATTTTACATCTTGATTATTATTTATTAGTTTATTTAAAAGCCAATTTAAATTCTTAGTCAAAGTCTCTTTTTGACATATACTTGTAATAATCACCAAGTTAACCTCATCCTTAAAATAGTCACAATATTAATTCTCGTCGTCTCCAACGATATTACTCGTGCTTGAGAGGCAGGCATTACCTCCAAACTATATTATATCATGAGCAAATAAAATTTCCTTTTTGTTACGTACATATAACACGTTGTAGAGTAACGCTACATTCGGTTTTATTGTCAGACCAATCTATTCCAAGCTATAAAATCTTTTTTACATTGTATCTAGCCCCAACAACAGTTTTAGTTCTTTTATAAATAACTTTGATTTTCGTAGCTACTAGTCGAAATACGTCACAGCGAATATAGATTGTGGGAAAACACATTCGTGCGTGAAACATATATCTTAAATACGGGTATGTTGGCTCCCATTGTCTATTAACTAGGTCGCGTAAACATATTTGCATAAAAACTAAAAAAAACTTTTATCAATTAAACAATACGTACTAGCATTCAATTTTACTAAAAAAAACCCTTTATTCGAAGTTTTACAAAGAGCTTAGAAATTGGTTCAGGCTTTGTTCAGACATGTTTTTAATTTTTGTCTAGAGGTAAAACAAGTTCTAACAAAACGTCTCGATATGAAATTAAGTAGGTTTACGAAAAGCCGTAGGCAGTTCTAACCTGACATATTTTAATACGTATTTACATCATTTATATTTTGCAAGGCTTAACGTAAAAGTTTCACTTTTTAACAATGTGCGACCTTTATATTTTTCCAAAGTACACAACCCACACCGCAATCGTGTTTACCGCACAATATTAAAACATTATTTTCCTTTAAAAGCGTTTTCTAAATCGGGCGACGCGGCCCATTTGGCAGAAGTTGCATTTAAGATTGAATTTTCCATTACATGTTCTTCCTCTGTACACAGCAATAAAAATCACGTATTTGTAATTCATCTTATACGAAGTAGCGAAATAAAACAAGTTTGTGAAATAACTCGTACTGCACTACATATACGTAGAAGCTATATTGGCACGTAACTAGTTCCGTTGAATGTATCGACATGTTTGATGTGTAGGTACAGCCCTAGTAGTGCTGTGCTTACATAGCGAGTGGTTGACGGACGGAAACGCCGATTGTTGCGGCCGGATGCTGCTACCATTTCCTTGTCCAATGCCCACCATTCACCTCCCCAACGTTTAACGTTGAACAGAGACTCGTTATAGACCAGCTAGCTCGGTAATTACCGACCAGGACATCATTATTTTCAGCACCTTTATGTGTTGTTGTTACAGCCATTAGCTCTTCTGACGCTGCCACCCAAAAATTGTTTTATATCCCCTATTTATCAAAAAGACAATATTATGGTAATTAATAACGTTATTCGTCTCGTTGGCCGAGCTGAAATGTAACATTATCATTTCACGGTACCAAGAATCTCAGGCTCTCGCAAATATGTATTATTTCTACGAAGCGTCTCTGATATTTTGACGTGCGACGTTAGTTAAAAATGAGTTTTGGCTTTGTGTGCGGATTGCGGGCGGAATAATTATTTTTTGCGAAGCTCGAGGGCGCCGTCCGTGTTCCCATTTATCTGGAGCTAAATGCTTGCATTCAAGCGTCCGTTTGGGCGTGTGTTTGGTTTTAGGTTGTTGTGCCCACTCAATATAGCAAACTCGCAAGTACTGCGCTTAATTTATTTGAAGTGAATACAGCGACGACAAGCTTCTTAACAGACAAAGCCGATTGTTTGTAATGATTCCGACCAACATTAGTAGCCTTCCAATGTAGAATATTCAAAGCTTTAAAGTTCTCTGTTATTCCCTCTTAGTTTAAAACATTTAATATTCATTGAATTCAAATTCACAGAAGTGTAGAAGTTATAACAACCACTCTGTACAAGTCAATTAGTAAACGAAACACTAAGGCAGTGGACGGCAGCATCTAATCATTCCTAATGTACCACTTTGCCGTTCGTTTTGTTTTTGTTCACGTATGGTACCTTTGCACAAAGCTTTGTAGTGCATTTTTAGCTTGCCCTATACTGATGACCTGTAACTCCTGGTGAACTCGGCTTGCCTATGTTTCAGCGCTGGCAGCCTTTCTCGCATAATTACCGGAATGCATTGTGCGCGCGCGGCCGCAGTACGTGGCCCGTTTAGCGCTGTAAATTGCTCAAAACTACTGAACTATAAAGGCCGAGAATATAAAGCTTATACCCGAAATTGGCGTGCTCTTACAAATGTTCTATTCATCACGTGTCACTACCGCTGTAAGCTCTGACGAGTAAATACATTGTGGTTTCTCTGTGTTTAACCCTTTGCTTAAGCATGACGTACCTAATACCAGTCCATTAATAACACTAACATAGAGTTTCACGTTACCATTTTGTTTTCTTATATATTTTACAATATACATACATGCCATGTTTGCATTCTCTTTGTGTTAATTGGGTAGTATTAACGTTATGATAGCCTTGTAACGTTCCCACACTAATTGATTTGAGGAAGTCCAGCCTGTCTTTTCGTAAAACTACTTAGCAACAAAAATAAATGAAAGCCTTGAGTTGACATTAAAACGACGTGTATTATAAAGACGACAGTCGTCGCTGCCACCCGTAATTGCTACGATGTTATACAAACGCATTCTGTGTTGCGTGATGTTACTTTCATGTGATGCGCGGTGGTTTTAATTGAGGAAAACTATAGCAAATCTAGGAACAATTACTTATCTTCGTGAATGTTATTCCGAGCGCGACAGCGTCAGACAGAAGCGGTTTCGGTAGTACTTAGCTAAGTATAAAGCAGTGCGCAGCGTCGGCGTGCTGTGCAAGGCTCGGTTTGCGAGATGCACTGAATAGTACCGACCGCAAGCGTAATTTCGCTCGTCGAAATAGCGTTATTTCGCAGCATCATAAACCGTCACACGATTTCGGATAGATTTGCGGCAAACGTGTATCGATCGAGGCGTCCGCGGAGTTATGAGCGCGTCTGGCTTGTCTCAGATAACACCAGTTGTCAGCCGTTTATGACTTACCATAACCGTCTTATAGTAATAATAGTTCTCTTAGCATAGAAATTATAATATTTATTTTTATAATAACACTCGGTGACCGGGCAGCGTTAGTTCGTTTACAGCTCAATCATAATAAGCTGAACTCATTTTTCTCCGGAGTGTTATGCCTCGAGTTGATATGGGTGTTTCGAAAACACCTGTCTCATAATACATGTTAATACCCTTTATGTGCCCTACTCGTGGGTATTTAACTTTCATATTTTGGGAACATTTTCTGGTTAAACTTTATAATAGGTTGGAGTTTGCCTACAGAACCTATATGTAGTTGCCAGGTCGGAAAATTAGGTACCTCCTGTTAGCATTAAAGTTATGTCGGGAGCTGTAAGATTGGGAACAGTTAGAAAGTCTGTTGACATGGTTCCTCTTCAGCTGGTTGTATAACGCAAACCTACCTCGTTCATTTATGCAACTCAAATAAAACTAAGTTTCGTTGACGCTCCTGTACGCGACTTTATCTGCATATTTTAGACTAGGGTGGTGCATGTCCAAGTTCTACAGACAAATTGAACTTGGTACGCGTCTGAAGATTTATTTTAAAAGTTATTTTCTGAATTCTGTTAAAGTTTTTTTTTTTACAAGAACTTCTTTGGTTGATGAATTTATTTTTTTACTTTCTTCAAAAGTAATGCGCCATTTCTGATTTTATTATCACTAATTCTTATTCGACGGTCTCGCGGCTGAGCTTGAAGGCAGAACGTCACGTGGTGACGGGTGGGTGAAACATTTGCATACTAAATCGAGTGTATAATTTTTAAGTACCCCACTTAAGTCTAATTGCTAACGTGGGGTTAAATACATAAAATATAAATACTGGTAGAATCCGAGTGGTCGTAACGTTGGACAGTTTACAAGGACGGGAGCCGGCGCGGTCGGCTCAAGCCATTATTATGAGTTAGTATGCTTATCAGTGACAGTTTTAAATTCCGTCTCAGTCAGCCAACGCTGTATCTCACGATGCGGTGGTTTCGTTAGCGCTATGCTAAAATAGGCGAACTAAAATAATGTAATTTAGCTATTCCGCTTGGTAACGTTGCAACATTTATCATCGAGAGAACAGCGTGATTCCGATTGGTCCAAGATATTGCTCGATAACTCAAATAAATAAAACGTTATATACATTGCTTCATTCTTATTGTAAAGTATCCTTTATAAAGAATAAAAGTTACCGTAGTAAAAGTTGGGAACTGTATCGACCTAGGAATTTCTGCGATACTCGCCAGAACCATTCTTACTGAAGTTTCAATCCTTTCTTTTCTATTCTCAACATTTTTGTTTTGTATTCAGCGGTTTTTATGAATTATACTTTAAATTGTAGTTAAAAGTCAGCTCTCGCTGGCTATTTCACGAAACGTCGGTGAATGTTCTGCCAGATTTATTTCGACTCTTAGTATGTTATTCAAAAAATATTTAAAACGCTTTGCTGAATTTGATCTTTATGCAAATTCCCTGGGTTTATAGAGGGATACTGTTGTACAGTACGAATTTTCTTGAATATTTTGTTCCTTTAATTATACTGAAAGGTTTTAATGTAAATGGTTTGTTTAGGTTTTAACTAAGTACCTACTTCAAATGGAAATATAGTGCGAGAACCTTTTGATTGTTCAATGTTCATGGCGCTACCTTTATAGCTTTCGACTGCAATTTTTTTTATAAAATCATGTATAAATATACCATGCAATCATCCAGTGGATACAGAGGTAATTCAGTTTGTCACAAGATTGCCAATCTCTTTCCAAAAAGGAAGTGTAAATTGTATCATGTTGTCTCATACAATTGCAATATTGTTCGACTGATGGTGTTAACGTGGTACTTGCCCCGCATTTTCAGTGTCTCCGGGAAACGCTGCAATTTCCCTCTCGGAACATTTTATCCTTATATTGTATATGTCGTGTTGTCCTGTCGGATTAATCACGTTACAGCTTGCCAGACATTTATTTTATTACGTTTTAAGATAAGTGTGACACTTGTCCTCGTGATGTTACATTAAGTGCCCACTTACGGTAATTGTGGTTTCATAAATCATCAACGTTTGAATGTTCTAATGCCAAAAACTAACTTTTATTAAGATCTTTACGCGAGCACGGAGTGCAGCGTAAGTTCAAAGCGTCGAGTGCAGGTTTATAAGCAGAGCTTTTATGTCTGTCAAGTCAAGATGGCTGCAGCGGGAAAACTGAAAAACTTATTCGAGAATGTTTGATCTGCCCTATGATTGCATTTAGAATATGGGGATTCGATTTTACGAGAAGCGTCTCAATTTCCCGGCAGAAGAGAGCAATTTCCTTGCGTTTGTCGGTGTGTGCGGGTGCGACCCGTCGCGTCCTCGTCGATTACCGACTACGGTTCTAGCCCAGTTCCCCAGTTTCTCTAGTCCCGCGGATCCCACGATAGACATGCTAGTTCACTTGGAGCTTACGTCTTTTATATTTTCTATACAATCTGTAGTGCACCCGCGAGTTCCAGTAAGTACTTCTTGTTATCCGAACATTTTATTTGTATGAGATATTATCGTAAAAGCGTATTTGCTTTTCAGTTTGCTTTCTTACAGCGATATTACTTTAGCTCGCTTTCATGTTATCCGTGCAGAAATACAAGTACAATCTCAAATTAGGTAAACATACTTATGTACTCAATCATTTGCTTGAAGAGGTGATGAAGTCTGGCGGCGCGGAGATAAACCGCACATTTTAATAAATAACGCGCGACTTTTTGTGGTTGTCATTTTAAGTCTATTTATTATCATCCATTTTGAAATGCAAAATGGTCGCATAAACGCTGCTGTATTTTGAGCACAGCTGTTCTGAAGTCGGCACATAGTTCTCAAATGTCTCCGTAAGTCGTGTGATGATACCAGCACGGAAAGTCGGTCACTCGAGCACGTCCTATGCTACTAAGCTGGAATTCTAAGCATAGTTTGTATGCACGTTTCCGGTATTTGTTACGTTTGAAATATCTTGGGACTTTTCGATTTAAGCGGCCGCGATAGATATTATATAGACCTTGTGAAATTCAAGCTTTTGGACAAACCGAGGAAAATGCTTTTAGCAATAATAACAATTTCGTTTGCGGTTTTCGGCACGGAATGTGGTTTTCTTTTCTTAGGTGTGTGGCATTGGGATAATGTCAACATAAAGGCTAGTTCGTTTGTGTTAATAAGAGATGTTATACGTACTAGTAATTATGGTGTGTTTGCTGAGAGTAGGAGGCCGTTATACCAATATTAACAGTACTGCTTATTATAGCGGCTTATTGCTCCCAAGCTCTATAGTATAGTACAGTACATGTTTAATAAGCTCACCTACTATATTTACTAGATAGTTAAGTATCTGATGACGTCATAGTCATCCTTTAAATGTAAAAACTTAGTTTTACAGAATCTACTTCGCCGAATAGGATTAAACATGTGAAAGCATTCATTAGAAACCGCGGGACTTCTAGAATTTAATCATACTACAGCCCCTAGATAAACCTGGTTCATTTTCTGTCGCACCACCTACTTATATAATCCCTTTTAATGAATAATATGTTGTCAACATGCTGTTCACAGAAGTATTTATTGTCATGTGCACGATTTTCAATTTCTCTTTATCTTTCTCTATTCTATTGACAAAAGCGAATATAACTAGTTAAAGTATGATAGTCCTTGTTCAGCAGATTTGAGCTCACGTGGCAAATCATGTGCATTAGATCATAAACAAGGTGTCGTCGCACACAACGTTACTTTTATGGAGATTGCTCCTCAGAAAACGAATTTCAGAGATACACCGTGTGAGGTTGTAATGTAACATTCATATTAATATTAAAGCAAAATGTATGACAAGGTTAAATCTCTGCAAATAATGACATCATAAATACTAACGGAGAAGGGAACGACGAAACTAACGTATTTGCTTCTATACTCGATCATTTGATACGTAGAAAAAATATTCTCAAACAAAGAACTAGTCGTAGTTTTCTTGTAACTAAAATTGGCCATAAAACAAAAAATAAGAGAGATAACAGCTATAAAACACACCAAACCTAAGCTTGTTTTATTGTGCACTGAGGTGTGTAAAGGAACACAAACAAATAAAACATTTCA
Source organism: Helicoverpa assulta (assembly GCA_963856015.1). NCBI lineage: Eukaryota > Metazoa > Arthropoda > Insecta > Lepidoptera > Noctuidae > Helicoverpa > Helicoverpa assulta. Next base: position 8,669,520 of record CAWLCW010000008.1, read on the forward strand.
AGCAAACTGATTTATCAAAGTTTTTTCTCATCAGGTTTTACTGTGAAATGCTGGTTTTTAGCTACGCGCTACGAATTTTGAATGCCCACATTTAAATAAAAATAAGAGAAAGAAAACATACCAGAAAAGAAAAATTAAACAGAGCTTGGCGACACGGAAACTCGGTATAAAATGTGTGTCGGTAGGTCTCATTACAATTTGTAATACATGCACGCGGTGTTTGAATAGGTTTGAATTTCATAAAATACAAGTGAAAATCAGAGAGACTTTCCCAGCAGACGCTTTGTTTTGGCTGTTGACGTTCTTTCAGTAAACGTGAGGCAAAAAGAGTGGGGATGGCGGGACAAGTGCGGTGCTGCGGGCTCTCCGCGCTCGCCGCCGCTAATGTCTCGGAAATACCAGCTTTGGACAATGCGCTAAATTGAAAAATCGCACTCATATGTCGAGTATTTTTAATTTTATTGCAACGCGGCTTCGTACTTCAGAGAAACGCTAAATCATTTATAACTTTTCCACTCGTTGGACGAGCTCCCAATCATATAGATTTGCAATTAATGTTAAACCTAACTTATCATACAGTTGATTTTTGCAAAAAAAATACTTAGGTATTGTTATTTATTATTATAAAACTTGCCTGCAAAATTCCTTATTTTTACAGCCGTATTTTTTTATTCATATTGGTAAAAAATACTATCCAGTTAATAATTTCAATATTTCGGAACAAAAATAATAATTCCGTGAATTAAGTACTGACAGAGACAAGCTTTTTAAAATATACATATTTTATAGTACGCTTTGTATTTTTTTTAACCCGCCTTTTATATATCAAATATCTTTTAACGACCGAAATTTTGTAATTTATGAAAATTTTTAACCAGTAAGTAACACGAACATCATGCTCATAAAAAATACTGACAAAATGTAAAAGAAAATTGTTTAAAACAACGACAGCTGGGACTGGGGACGTAATTTCACGAACTTAGGTCACAAAAACAACTTTGGAAATAGAAATTAATGTATGATGTGAGTCGCGGACTCTTCTCGTTGAATTTAGATAATGTGATTATGATTTCATATCATCTTGTACCCACGCGATTTCAAGGGACACACACAATTACAACTTACACGATAATTGCTTATATTAAGTGCTTTCAACGAGTTATAATTTGTGTTTGTGCGCAAGAACAATTATATTAAAATCAATATTAATCAAAATTACCGTGAAATTAACTGCCATGACGCAATTAATTATTGGCCTTAATTTTGGACGAATTAAACAGAAGTTGGTCGTTACACGTTCCTTGCTTGTTGAATATCGTACTTATATTCAGATGGCTGATTGCTATAGAACACCACATTATTCACGGTTTGTGGTTTTTATGACAGGGCGACATCCTCCGCCTCTATTTTATGATATCCTTGGTACCTAATTTTTATAGACTCCCTGAGAGAAGCCTTTAGTGGAAATTGATACATTGATACAGACAGCTTTTTATGATATACGGTAGACCTTACATAATATCGTAGATAAATACTTTTATTTACCATAATTTTGCATAAATGAAAACTTGTTCTTGCGAACTAGGTAACTTCAATCGTACAAGATACCGAGGTACTTTCAATTTATCTAGTAGAAAATAGTGCAAGATGGAAAGTTCAAAGTTCCTAATAATGAATTACATGGGTAGTTTAACTTATTAGAAACTGGAAGTTGCCATGTTTACCTGGAGATGAAAGACTGGCCGTCTCACAAGTTTGTTGGAGTTATACTGCGAGTAGTACTAGCGAAGTAGGTCGTGCAGGCGTTCGAAGGTGGACTAGCAACCTGTCCGTAACTAGTGCACCGCTGTGATCCTTAACCCAGTTGTTCTGTGATTCCGCGAAGGAAAACTACTGGTACACGTAACATTATTATTGATAGTTAATTAATGCTTGCTCCCTATGTTTGTGGCTAGATACGAGTATGAGGAGACGAGTTTATGAATTGAATAAAATGATTGTTTATTCGCTATCCTTACTCATGCAACCCCATGTTGTAAATAGCTACTAGCTCACGGACTCCTTCCAAAACTCCCCGCTTCTTTTAAGTGGTACTCCTAGCATACAGAAAACCAAAAGTAATCCTCTCAACCAAAAGGAGACTGATGAAAGAACAGCCACCGATGACAGGACTATGGGATTCATTCAAACCGAGAGTAAGGGCGCTGCTGAAGCAACACAAAACAATCATAGCAATAAATTGTTCTGCAACACAAAAACCCCGAAAGACGCTCATTACCAGAACATAATAATCTTAGGAGATCAACAAGTACGCGGTTTGACCAGCATTATTAAAGAACAGCGCGACAATAATAAATGGAATAATGTATACTCAGTAACAGGAATAACCAAACCATACGCAAGTACTACACAAATATTATGTAACCTTGACGAAATGCTAAAAACCATGAAAACTAATGACATAATAATATTAGGTCTAGGAAGTAATGATAGCAACCCATACATGCTACTGTCAGAATTATGTTCCGCTCTTCATAAACTAAAAAATCATCATGTATTTATTCTAAATGTTACAAAGAATATATATCTAAATGTTGAACTATTAAATAACACTATAAAATTATTTGTAAAAAATTATCCCAATTGTAAATTTATTGATACTATAGATAATATATACAGAGATAACTATGGTTCAAAACAATTTAAGTGTTTTAAATTAAACATAGAAATAGATAATATTAACTATAAGAAGATCATGGATGAGGCTTTAAAGTTAAGACATAGCACTAAAGTATTATACAGTAAGACGAAACAACATTTTACATCATCAATTAATAAGAAAGGAACTATCCCCTATTATTTCAGCAAACAGAAAAAAAACCTTGACCCCAATGGACAGATAGTAGACCTCAATAAAAACGAATCTGTTTTTTTTCGAAAGTAAACAAAAATATACTCTCTTTCACCAAAATATTGCCGGTATTCTAAATAAAAAAGACTTATTAGAAGTTGTCCTATTAGACCTAGAAAAAAACCACACCAATATCGATATTTTATGTTTTAGCGAAACATTCATAAGAAAAGGCTCAGAATCTAATTTAATAATGAACAAATATAACTTAGTTGCATCCTTTTCAAGATCTCATCAACGAAGGGGGGGGACATGTATAATGGTCCAAAGAGACCTAGAATGCAAACCTGTACATAACTTAGTTGAACCACTGCCATACCATTTTGAATACTGTGCCATAGAAATCATTACCCTTAATTTGTATGTAATCTGTATCTATCGTACACCAAATTCGAACCTAAAGTTATTCTTTGAGAATCTCAACATGATCTTGAGAAAACTAACAAAAAGAAATAAAAATAAAATAATTTTATGTGGGGATTGGAATATAGACGCGGTCGCTACTAATAAAAAATATAAGGAATTAGAGTCTATCTTGCAAAACTATAATTGTATAAATCATATTGACAAGCCCACCAGGAATTCATCCTGTCTTGACCTCATCGCTACTAACATGGACAATGTACAAACTCAAATACACAACCTAGCATTATCTGACCACGAAACTGGACAAACTATATCTTTTGAAACATACGCTGACTCCACAAAATATAAAAAACAATTTTGGTTTGAATGGAAACGTGATTTATGTGAGGAAAATATAGACAAATTTATATCTTGCATATCAGCCCTATCCTTTTCTCAAATTTACGAAACAGAAGATACCGACACAGCCTTCGACTATTTCCATGACTTATTGACGCTCTTCTATAATCTATGTTTTCCCATATTGAAGGTAAAAGTTATCAATAAACCTATAAAGAATAAATGGATTACAAAAGGAATAAAAAGATGTTGTATAACTAAGCGACAATTGTATTTAAAATATCGTTTAACAAATGCTAATAAAACTCAACTACTAAAAAAATATAGAAACTACTGTAAAATTCTAAAGAAGTGCATGTTGAGAGCTCAAAGAGTTGACAATACTCGTTACTTAATTCAGTCTAAGAATAAATGTAAAGCGGCCTGGAAAATAATTAAAGATTACAGTATGGATAATAACAACGCTTCCGAAATCCCATCAATCTCAACGGAAAAAGGCACATACACACAACCGGAAAAAATTGCCGAACTATTTAATGATTATTTTATTAATTTGACTAATGACATCAATCTGAACTCCAAAATTGAATATAATTATGACATGGTTAATGTTTCTAATAGTATCTACTTGACTCCGACTGATGACATTACAGTATATAAAATTATAAATTCCCTAAATTCAACTAACTCAACGGGTTACGATGACATTCATACTAAAATATTAAAGCGTTGTTCCAAGATTATCGCTTCCCCTATTTGTCATATTGTTAACCTATCACTAGCACAAGGTGTTTTCCCCACTAAACTAAAGCTCTCCATAGTTAAACCACTTTATAAAAAAGGAGATAAATGTGAGTTAAGCAACTATCGTCCCATCACCCTTATACCGGTTCTCTCCAAGATTTTCGAAAAAGTAATGTATGACAAAATTTACTCGTTTATAACCAAAAATCAGATCCTTAAAGAAGAACAGTATGGTTTCAGGAAGAATAGATCCACTATTCTTGCATGTTTTGTGTTCATAAAAATGATTACAGCTAGTCTTAATGAGAAAAAGCCAATATTATCTATTATGCTAGACATGTCCAAAGCTTTTGACTGCGTAGATCATAGTCTGCTACTGTATAAATTAGAACGGTACGGTATTAGAGGTAATGCACTAAACTGGATAAAGAGTTACCTAAACAATCGACAACAATGTGTTGAGATATCCAGAACCACAAAATATGAAAGAACCACATATAGGTCATCTTATCAACATAATGCCGTAGGAGTTCCCCAGGGAACCATATTAGCATCGTTATTCTTTACACTCTACATAAATGACCTACCAGGGGTTACAACGCATAACAGCATACAATACGCCGACGATACTACTATTAGCATGAAACTTGTTGACAATGATATTCCTAAATATGAAAATGACATAAATGACACATTAAATAATATAATTAAATGGCTTAAATGCAATAACTTACATATCAATATTACCAAAACTAAAATGATACAATTCCAAACATATAATAGTAAACGCTCAAAATTAAATATACAATACGATAATAATATGATTGAAGAGGTAGAAAGTGCAAAATTTTTAGGGATAACCATTGATAAATACTGCAATTGGAAAACACATATTGACGAGGTATGCAATAAATTACAAAAGTTTGTGTTTGCGTTACGTAGAATAACTCGTGTGGCCGGTGTTAGTGCTGCCTTACAGGCGTATCATGGATATGTATCATCCACTCTACGCTATGGCATTATAATATGGGGTAATTCCGTAGATCTCATCCGAGCGTTTAGGGTACAAAAAAAATGCGTTCGAGCAATAGCTAATGTCCATCCATTAGAAAGCTGTGTACCTATATTTAAGAAATTTAAGATATTACCTCTACCATCTCTGTATATATTTGAAATATGTATGTTTGTTCATAAACACTTAAACTTGTTTGAGTTACAAAATGACGTTGTTATGCGAAAAAGCCGGAGAATGTATAGGTTATCTGTACCCAGACAAAACATAAAATTATTCTCCAACAATGTTTTTTGTATGGCAATCAGAATTTATAATAAACTACCCGATATTTTCAAAACTATGACTTTGAGTACATTTAAAAATAAATTATTTACTTTTTTGCTGAATAAGTGCTACTACTCAACGACTCATTTTCTAGAGGATAAAATAACTAAACAACAAACAGCAAATCTACTTGACAAATCCTAACATTTATATTCTAAGGTGTAAATTCTGACACCTCTATCCTAATGTAATAAATAATAAATTTTGACTGTCCCGATATAATAGCATAAATATTAAATTCTGACATACTTACGTATCCTATATTATAATTATTTCGAATCTGACCACCTTATAATGTTGACACTTCTGTATGTATATTAGATAAAGAACTATCGTCATTGACATGCCATCATTTTCTGTTCTTTTTCTCTTTTCAAAAATAATGTTTGTACGCCGGAAACGGTAGAATATGATGTACCAATTTTCAATAATATGTAACACCATTGTAACAATATTCTGACAAATAAATGATTTATTATTATTATTATTATATTTGTATGTCTCTACCAGACCTCGGGACTATAGAGTCCCGGATTTTTGGGAGGCGAACGTGGGGCCGAAGCCAACACGCTGAAGCCCTTTTGAGACAACTTTAATGAAATGGTGACACAAAACCGACGATTATCCCTGTATACACTATAGAAATGTACCCAAGGACAATCCCCGGTTCTGTGCTAAACTATTGCTAACTGTGGATGAAAACTACTTGGGCTATTGTGATGGGATGCTAGTGGACTAGGAATGGGGAAACTACGGGAACTATGGCACCTGCCGATGACAATGTATTAAATACATGTAAAAATGGCAGGTGGAGACTCGCCACCTCACTTACTGGGCCCCCGGGAATGAGTCGCTAAATCGCAACAAGGGGGCAACAGGTACATGAGGGGCTGAAGGGTGAGGATACCTCGGCGGACTTTAAACGCAGATCACGCGCTCCCTGTGGGTCCAGCATCACCGGCCCACTCGCCACTTACCACGAGGCACCTACCCTCCGAGTGGGCTGCTAACCCTGCTCTAGCGACTCCACTCTGACCGGCCGATGAAGGCAAGCCAAGAGGCGGGAGACCTATCCCCCGTCATGCTTCACTCCGGCAAGCCGGAGATGGGGGACAGTATACTCTCCCTGGAGCACTCGGATATATAGCCCCGCGGGGTCGCTACTCCCCGTCATCCGCCTCAGATGCCCTGCGGGGCTTTATTATTATTATTATTATTACGTCCATACGGGCTTAATATCTCTTAGATTTTACAATAAAAAACCGAATAAAACTGTCCCAAAATCTGTGGCTACATGATAAATAAACTTTAAGCACAAAGTTTCTATACCACTATATGCTCAAGGTCCACAGATCGATTCCAGAAACAGGGGGCTCATTATTACTTTCATCAACATAGATTAATGTCTCCCTCTTAACGGTAATGAGGCACAGCCTGCGCCATTTGCCTCCTAGCTTCCTCAGTTTCAATCGCTATAGATACCTGTATACTTCGCATATGTATACGTACATATATACTGGTAAAGCATATCTCCTATGGAAACTCACGTATGTTCAGCATTCGCTCGCTAATGATATTGTATAATTGCTCCACAAGTATTCAGCCGTTTAATTGTAATTAATTAAGATATTTTAAGCTGTATAATATTGTTTAAACATGTTAGGAAGTTCGTATTCTATAATGCTCGTCGCTGCCATAATGATTGAGCGATTTTCGTTGACTTAAGACTAACAATTCCAGAAAAAAAAAAACATTAGCAATATATATGAAAACAATATTAAATCCATTTGATTAATGTATGAATATTGGCGACACATGTTTTAATTGAAATCAATCTTAAATGTAATCGTTAAAAGTTTATTATTGTTGGAGTCTAAGCTATGCCACGATATGATCCCAATCTCCCCACCCCCTATATACGCAGTGGATTCAATATTTAAGTTTCACCATCCTCTCTATTTTCTAATCATGAACTTAGGTATCTAACATAATAAATTGGTGGGCGATGAAACCGCTTTTAAGTTAACAAGTATTAAATAATTTAGCTTCTGTTTCTCAGCTCTAAAGAAGATATAACAATTTCAACTCTTTGCCAGCCGCTGAAAACACGGCCGTAAAGCATAATGTAAATTAGTTTCTTTTCACGACTGACCTACAAAATACGAAAGCAAGGAAACCCCTTTTAATTTCTTCCAAACAGTTTCGGCACTAAAAGTATTTTGATTTAATTTAAAATTGTAATCCATGGCCTGCTCCCCTTTTTTCATTATTTGTACATAGATATTTTGGGGTTATTACTCAGTATAATCCGTAAGTACGGCAAAATTGCGGGCTTGGCCGCGAGCCTATTTGGTTAACTAATTTGTGGTATTATAAATTACAAATTGTAAGTTACTAAACCTTGGAAAAGCGTCCGAATGTAAAGTTTAATGTTTCGTAAATTAGGTAAAGGATTTTGTTTTAGTTTTTACCTACGATTACCTGCGTATCTACACAGGGTACACAGAAATATTTTCTCTTTGACATGTCACGCGGGAAAAGAAAGGGTGTGTGATGTGTTGTGCCTAGGTAGGTATATCTAGGTTCCCTACCTTGCGTGTATTACGAACAGTGCGAAATGAGATGGCACTTCAATATGTGTGCTTTGCTTAGTCTTAGACGTTGTCGATAGGAAAATATTATATTTTCAGTATAAGAATATGGAAGATTAATGACGTTCCGTTTTACCGGTCTCCACCCTCCATCTCTGTGATTATTGTAGATACTAGATGAAAACCCGGCTTCGCTCGGGTGAAATTTGACTCATAATACACATCTAGGTGCAAAATATAGATAGATGTTTCTGTAGTCATCGGTTTTCAAAAATATTAAATATAGATTCATATAGCTTCGTTAGTTGTGTTTAATAAATATGGTAAATAAAAACTGCAAAAGTTTTTACATAAATTATTTTTATTTTAAATCAACATTCAAAATAAACTAAGACAAATTAACAAAATAATCAAATTCATCGTTAATATAGGTTATGATAATGTAAATAACTCTTATTAATAGTCAGAAAAGTATTATGTCAAAAATATTTTTACCATTTGTTGACGTCAACATAAGTTTAACGCGGTTCCAAAGCGCAAGCGTCGAAGAACCGCAAACAAACTATGTACCTACGTCGTATATTTTTAAGGTTTACTCTCTATAAATCTCTTTGTTTTAAGCACTCAGTCTTTTCTCTACTTTAACTTCTTCTTCTAAAAAAATAAAATCTGCTGACTGCCCAAATATAGTAACCTTATAAGTAATTACATGTTTGAGCCGTTTGGGGTTGAAACTCTTGGACCGTGGGGTTCGAGCGCCCGCCTTCTTGCCAAGGATATTTCCCAGCGCCTGGTTGACACTTCCCGGGACCCAAAGGCAGGCTTTTATTTCGCACAGAGGTTGAGCATTGCCATCCAACGTGGCAATGCTGCCAGCCTTTTGGGTACATTACCCACCCAGTGACAGCGATGAGGAGCAATTTTTTGATGCACTGTATTAGTTTTAAGTTGTATATATATATATATATGTCTATTTTAACTTTTTTTAAATTAATGTAAATATTTTGTACGAAAGTGAATGACATTGACATTTGAATTAAACTTCAACTTTCAAATTCTTTTTTCTGTGGTTGAATCGGCCAATATCCGGTATAAAGAAAAAACATATATCAAAGAGTATGTATATCATAAAAAAGAAAAAACACGTATCAAAGAGTATATCTTAAAAAAGTTGCCGTTTGATTTTCGCTATTTTGGCGCTGATCGCATAGTGAGTGGATGGTGAACTACTAAAGATGGCGACAGCGGTTTCTTTGTCAGTGCCATCGGAATTTAACGAAATTCTCCATAATCCGAATTTTGCGGATATATGTTGTCGACTCAAAATCTATATTTTTTTATGCTTTGTTATTCATATAAGGTTTCGATCCAGTCTACCGTACCCCTTGACGAAATTATTAATATAGATAGAAGATTATTATTTGTGTTCCAGTGGTACAAGCTTATGATAATAATGATATATTTCTTATTATTCTGTTCATTGCTTATGTTTGAATTATTGTTTTGGCGGTATAATAATTTTGATTATTAGGTTATTTAGTCCAGCTTGTTAGTGAAGGCTTTCGTGAAGTAGTAAATAAAAATGATCAACACAGTTGTCAACAACTCAAGCTATTGGTAAAATCTATCCTCATTATACGTCGTAGTAAAAAATACTTAATCCACGTAATTATCATGTTCGCCGAGGCGTGTACTGTTGGCCTTAATACGCCTAGACTTTAAACTTACAGGCAAGGTAATAGCGACACGTCGCGTACATTTTTCAGACAAAAGTGCCGATGCGTGCGTGACGTAATATCCTCACATTAGGGTGCTCGCGGCCTATCGCGCCACTTTCTTCCGTCATATTAAATTATCGCCAAATGTTGCGTCCCTGATTTATTCTAGTACGCACTTATGTCCCCGCAGTCTCAAAATCGTCTTTCAAACTAGCGTACATCGTTTAAAGTCCCAGCGCACAGATCCCACTAATATGGCCAGCATTAAAATACGTCTCGAGCTGAAGAATGTTTTGTTGATTTATCTGAGAGACGGATAAATAAACATCGGTTCTGCAATGTGTGCTCAGTCCCATTTATGCATACTACTTTTGTATCTCTGAAATGGAATACAGCTTCCTGAGGATTTGTGATGTGACATAAAACGCCGTCTGAAACGTTTTCACAGAGTAAACCCTTCGGTTAATATAATTTGTTGGAGCTTTTACTTTAGATAAATTAATGATGGAGTATTTCACTAGCACTGTTTGATCTTGTCTAATGAGTGCGGTTTCAAGTGTATGTTACACACTTAGGCTTAAGAAAGCCACTCGGTGTCGTGTAAACCCTTCTAGTTTATTTGATATTTAGCACAAAAGCAAATGTAGACAAGTATATAAAGATATTATTAAACTAATTCCTGGCACAACGAATTAGTGGTTGTTCTGTAAGTCTAGTACGAAATGGGTTTTAATTTTCTTCGTTATGTTTGAGTGTTGTTTCCGAATGCTTTAGCAACAATATAACAGTTTCCTACTAATAATGTTCCTTATTAATGTTTTTTATTTCGTTGATTAAAAGCTCAAGATAAGGAAAAAAAATCTCGGGAATATTAACCATTGCTTTATTAAAGTTCATTTGTTTAAAATAATTGTGCTTGCATAAAGCAAGCCTCACAATACAATATTGCTGTATCCTATTAATATTATTATATACCTAATAGAAAATATATCTTTTATTTGTTTCTATTCTTCTTACTCAGTTTCAGAAACTCTTTTTATATTATAAGCTGGTATTTGTTTTAACAAAAATAAATAGTCAATAATAAATTAATTTTACGCAAGTATCATATTAAAGATTACGCATACCTTGTACTTTCAGAAAGATTGAAGCAATAAAAAAATATTTTCGATAAAAATCGTCGATGCTCATGAAAATATGATTCACATGCTTAGAATATGAGGCCACAACATCGGTAAAGGTAAATAATTCTTTAATAAGACTTTGACGATATCAAAGAAAAACGTTATACGACATCGATGAGATTACATTCGTATTTAAGAAAAAAAAAACTTGTATAAAAATAAGACACAGAAATGTCTACAAAGTTGGAAACGTGCAAACTTAATAGTTGTAAATTATTCGACTGGATATTACGTAATAGCTTTGAAAGTTTTCCATTAGAATTTGATATTTCAACCAAGTGATAAATTGATTTGAACTTATTGTGTTAAATTCTCGAAAACGGATCCTTTATATATTCGAATTTCTGTTTCCACGAAGATAGTTTTACGTAATTGCAGCGGTGATAAGTTTCTATCTATAATTATAAATTTCAGGAAAATAGACGAAGCGAAAGCTTCTACTGGTTATACGTAATCTATTATTGTAATCTGATTAAAACTTGCATTTTCAATAATAAATTAAAGGGAAACATAATGTATGAAGATTAATACGCAACATATGTAGGACATTGATGTGCTGGTAAAATGCACTTGAGAAAACAGCTGAATATTATGAATGCGAACATGTAGGTAGGCAAAGGTTTTTGAATTAAGTATTTCCAATTATGCATTCTGACGTGATTGATACCTATGTACGGTAGAAAATCGCATTCGAAAAAAAGTAATGTCGTTTTAAACTATTCTGAGATATTTTGAGCATTCTTATAGGTTGAATAGAAGTTGAACAAAAGCTCGTATTCAAGACGCATGTAAGTGGAAGCGCCGAGAGAGGACGCCCAAAAGGACATCTGACCTTATTTGTGAGATCCTTTGTAAAGGTCAGCCAGCCCGAGCGTTAATTTTAATATTCATTTAAAATGAACATGTTTCCTCCATACAAATGTTGCCGCCGGCGTTCATATTTTTTCCTATCACTTTTTTCTGATAAAATTACAAGAAGTAAATCAAACTAAATAGTTACTATGATATACTCGAACATAAAAGTAAAGAGAAATCGCAATAAAAAGGCAGTAAGGTAGGCAATATTTTTTCACATAGGGGTCCCACAATTCTTCATAAAACTTATTTATTTTAACCTACGTTATTGGTTACGACCCTTTGCATATATCCGTGTAGTTTAACTCCGTGATCTATCTTTAACCTTATCTCTATCAAAACCTCAACATTAACCGTCTTACCACAAAAACTTTTAAACGTCAGTTTATTACTTGTCTAATAAAATGACAAATTATGACGTTGAAATAAGGTTCATTTTGCAGCCACACTTTTTTTAGACAAGTGTTTGGCACATGTTTAAGTTTTTGTAGTAAGACCGTAAATCATTATATTACTTGACTTTTTCTAACTGCATAATAATCAACAGCAATAAACTTGTATGACATTGAAGTTGTATTACTTAAAGTAAATTTCATCCGGTTGAATTATTTTATCTCTCGATAAGGTAAAGAAATTAATTGCAAGTGATTATTCTACGGGAACACGAGTATTTCATTTAAGTTTGGCTGTGTTCAGGACCACTGACACAATTAAGTACTTAGCGACGATGCGGGAATGTCTGGCAAACGAGGTCCACAGAGGGCCTGTGCCTGCACGCGACTAAGTGCTCCCTCTGTACTATACACAAAACGTTTACAATTCTGCGGCGAACTGGCGATGCACGCGCAAACAAACAGTTCTATTAAAAGTGGCCTCGAGCTCTCTACAATGTCTCTCCCTCCTAAACTTTTTAGTTTTAAGTTTTAATTAAAGGCATAAGCAGACGAAAGCTTTTTGCTCATTAATCAAAAAGTTTTCACCTCCGACATTCAAGGAGGGCAAGAGTACTTCGGAATTTTACAATTCGTACCCCAGTCGTTGTCATCCGTTCGCTGTCATTAACTGTGTTTTGTGAAAATTAAAACGTAAACGATACTTAGATAATCTGTGAGATATTCGGATAGTTTAACTTGGAATTAGCTTCTGATAATATATCGAGACAAGTTCCAGCATACGTTATGTAGTTCGGAGTCACATTGTTTATAACATACGATAGATGTTGCCGCAGAATATCGAAACACGGACTCCATAAGTCGTGTAGAATAAGTTTCCATGCCAAACTCCTGGCAGTGTTTCACCGCGACCGATACGAGCCAATCCAATTTTCTATCCCCAACCGAAAATCCCGGGCGCGCTGCACAAGGACCATTTTGCCCGTCGTCACCGCCTGGCTGACACAGGCAACATAGCCGACATGCATTGTACCCTCCATTCCCGCCTGACATTATACTGACAACACTGCCGCCGCGTACCGCTATAGACTTGTTGCTCTGTTATTTGACTTGTTCGCGCACGTCCAATACATGCCATGTTTAGGTAACATACACGGGTAATTATGTAATCCCGGCCTCTATGACTTACCTATATAAAACCTAATTGTGCCACACAAATATTACAATGGGCTAACCCTAACTTTTTCTTCATTGCGTAAGTTTACGACCTATTTAGATAGACTCGCACCTAAACACATCGTATCTCTATTCTCTCTATGGGCACCTTAAGACGGGCACAAATCTTATTATCATGTCACACGTTAAAAATCCTTTCACGTTAGTCCGGTCCGGTCACCGGTCGCTGGGCGGGATGTATCGGCGAGACGGTTCCATAGATCACGTTTTATGTGTGACAAATAGTCTCGAGTTAGGCGAAATTGCTTTCCGATCCACTCTGACAAATAATGTCAGCCCAGTGATGCGTGACCTTAGTCGTTCTCGTGACGATCACAATTTGCCTATACTCCGATCCCGGATTCACCAAAGGATCATTTTGTGTATGCGAATAGCGGATGTGTCAGACCCCTTATTTGCCATAGACCAACTACTTAAAAAGTAGCACTCGGAAATATATTTTTTTCCCAAAGCGCTGAAGTTTACTAACTTGTAAATAACAAGAACTTTTCTTATAGACTTAACTTTTTCCGTGATATTGTTACGTTACAACTTAAATTAAAATATCGATGTATTTTGAGTTTGACACTGTTTATATTTACCCTTAAGAAAATTGAGTTTTTGAACGCTCTCGATGCCAGTAAATACAGGGACTTGGTACCTCTGCCACGTGGCTTAGAAAATTGGGAATTCATAGATGTTTGGAGAGTGCAATACCGAATACATAGTTGAGTGGAATATCTTCTGAATTCACCTTTAAATTAGATTGTCGGTAGCGATCCGGCTATATAATAATACAATGCGGCCGCTAGCTAGGCCGCTCACTGAATTACAGTGGGTGCGTTGTCGCTGTCCTATTGTACCGCAGCCAAGCCCGGGATAATATACGAATCTTTTATTCAAGTGCCCTGGCCCCCGAACGCAACAAGAAAATAACACAAAGATGAAGTCAACATTCATTGTGTTGTTCTCAATAGGATTTTGACGGATTTGAAAGGGTCCAGAAACATTTAACGACTACAATGCTTTCCTTATTGCTCTTTCTATTAAGAATTTTAAACAATGTTTGAACTCGCTACTTTCCTGAAAAATTTTATCTTGAAATTTTCTTATTTCTTGTCATAACATTTCCCGGTCCTATGATAACGGTGGTCCTTTACAAAATAAATTCAGGATCCGATTTGTTTTCTTTCACAAAAGTTTAATCAATACAGTAGTGCGCCGGTAGCCTCGACACTTGCTAGTTGTGTTTCACTAACAGCAATATAGCTGATAATAGATTTCGGTCAATTGTTTTTGTTGTCCTGATCAACATTTATTGCCTTATTCGTATGCGGGACCGAATCTAAAAAGGTTCGGAAACGTACAATAAAATTTTATTTCGTTTTAAGAGGAACGAGCTGATATACAGATTTCTAAGCTTGTTACCATCAACGATATTAAGGATGTGAGACGCGTACACGGTGATGTGCGCATTTATTTTATGTAAAAATCTTACAAATTCATGGTTGTATTCCGAGGTTTCTTGTATAACTAGTGATCTTAGTTTGATTACAATAGTTACGATAGGTCTGTCGGAATGCCACAGTCGCCTGCTATTGGTAGTAGTAACTCCAAGTTTATAGCATTTCATAAACATGAACTGCCTTCGCCTTTTGACGGGGTTATGACCAGCGGAGACAGGGGCTTGAGCCTTTGCCACGTAATTTATATTTAAATCGAGAGACTAAGCAACGAAAGCTTCGCGGCTTATTATTATTTTTATAATGAAGTAAGAATTAGATCATTAATATTACTTAGTCGTTGATATATATAGATGATCCTCAAAACTCTTAGTTAATATGCTGTATTGCACACTTTTTATAAATACAAAAACATTTCTCAGAAAATTATGTACAAAGTGAAAGTCTTAATTTACAACGCTAGGAGAAAATTGTATGTATTAATTACACTCGCACTTGTTGTCGCTTTTGCATTGTCTATACTTCCTCTCTTCAAAAAATAAACTTAAATTGCTAATCTAGAACAATGATACACGTGCCGTTTTTATCCCCGTGTTAGAAGCCCGTCTCGTATATAAAGTAGTAATAGTAAAATGTAGGCAACAATATTATGGTTGTCCTTTTTCTTATACTACGTCGCACGTCGGAAGTGGGTTGAGTACCTACGACTTAAAAGGTCGGCGATAAAACGAACAAGTGTCATTGCGTTCGTCGAGAACCTTCTGAATCCAGACGTAAGCAAATGTGGATAGCTGAAGTTTAATGAGCCGTGTGCTTACCCCGTATCTAACTTCGTACAAACTCCTATTTAGCTATCGATTTTTCCTTTACTTTAGAATTAAATAAGTGAGACACCATTTAAACTTTGTAAGTGCTCAATCTTTCCACAATATATTATATTCAGGTCTGCGTGGCTCAGAATGTATGTGTGTCCCCACTCAGCGGCGGTCAGGACAATTACATATGCAAGTATGTGTTTTAATTATTTGTTTGTGGGAAGGTCTACTTCAGTGCTAGGGGTAAGATGAATCTATATATACGGAAACAACTGCAGCTACTGATTTACTCAGACATCTGCTACTCTTTCTTTAGATACGACTAATAGAAAATGTTTAAATTGATTTTTCATTCTGGTTAACTTTATGTTCGATAGGAAAGTCTGGCTAGTTTCTTTTAGTTATACCTACATTAATAATAAAACTGAGCTTTTACTTTGAAAGTCCTCCACAGGTATTCAAAAGGTCACCGCGTCCACAGACCACAACGGTATTTGCACCTTTTTAAATAACTTTTTGAACATAGCTTTGCGGCAAAACTTTGGTGAAATTTTATTTCGCATTTGGCACGACTGTGCTGCTAATTTTAGATCTATACCTACTAGAATTGAATACGTGCCCGCATATCTCCGTTATCTCCATAGTCAGTTAGAGATTTTCCAAGTTTATCTAAGAATAATATGAATACGCGCGAAGGTTCCCCGCCCGCATCCTTGAAGGTAATTTGTATGTAGTGAGTGAGATCACATTTTCCAGTAGAAACGTATCCTTGTATCTGCGGGCGAGTGTTGGTAACTGAATCGCGGTTACCATTAATCATACATCGGCACTATCTATCAGTGATGTGCTGTGTCTAACGCGCCACGCCTACTGAGTACGCAATCAGCCCGCATACACATTTAGCAAACTCATGTATACCATCATTTGCATTTTGTGTATTGAATAATTTACTTATGATATGCTACTACAAAATCGTGCGAACATTGATAATAATTCTACGTAGGTAGGTATACGTTTGTGGTTTCAGTGCCGTATGTAATTTTGGAATAACTTAATGCATTAATTAATTTGGCTCTCATTTAGAACATACTATACATTGTACCGGCTACAAGCATTCATTCGGTGTTTATTCAGACACTAGGTTTGTACGTAATGAGCCTGACTTGTGCCGAGACTCGTGCAGCATTGACATTTACTGCATTGTCACCAGTTAAATCCTTGGTATCAGCAGGTGCAGGCAAAGATCACACCCGAGCACACACAGAGAGCGGATGCTGGCTTATCTCCTCCTTGCACCACAACGGCACCTTTTGCGCTCCTTACACTATTAATTATCGTTACCTAAGTAATGTGTAAACTGAAATAAATTTGGCTGTTAGCTAGGATGTAGGCAGTGAGTAGAGAAAGTGCCACGCCTGCCTCCACGTCTTGCTGAGATAAAATGTATGGTATGAGATATTAGATTGATACCGCCTAGTCAGGCGACCCACGCTCGTGTACATACGCTGTATAGGGACAATATTGGCCGCTACTGCCCATACAGAATATATTGTTATCAGCACAAATGCACTATCTATGTCAAATGGAATTCGTACATCGGTCTACATTGGCCGCATTGATAACTGACATGTGCTAAATTACTTGTTACTCGCGTTGATTTACTAATCTGTGAATGTCACTGTGCAGAGTGACCAGTCAGCTGATGAAAACTGCGGACGACGGACAAACAAGCATTTTTTATTTTCAATTCAGGTCATAGAGTTTTTAGGTTAATCTTTAATTTCAGTTCTGATGTTGTAATATCTATATTTCAAGTACCTACACGAGATACATAATATCACTTCCTGGATGACACTATCACTCATATCAAAGTACACGGAATGTATATCATTTACGCTTATTTCACCCTTTCCGCGTAGCAAAAAATATACTCCCTTTAGTTGATGGGGCCAATGGAGTTTTTGCGCGAAGCGATGACTAGGAATTCCGCGCCACGAGCACTTATATAACAAGCAGCGTTACATAGTTCCCACTTACTCCGACGCACAAATTAATTAAAAAGCAGGATTTGATTTATTTAATTAATTGCTACCATATCTTTCATTTAACAAACTTTTTACAGCCTGAAAGTTTCGGGCTGGGATATTATACTTGGGAACCGAGTCCATGAATACTAACAGTAAGTACCTGCAGCTTATACAACACAAAAGAATGTTGTATTTCTTAATGTAAAGTATTATTCACTTAATCTTTGGTACCTTTGAGAGCTTGGGTTTTTTTCCTTTTAACGGGTTAAAGAGTTAGGTCAAAGAGTTAGGTATTTGAAAAGTTAATTTTAAAACTTAATTTAATGCCGCTGGATCCCATTAGGCGGTCTGTTTGCAGAGCATTGTGGCGGCGCTCGGGCGCGGCGCGGTGCGGCGCGGCTCGCGAGCGTTGCCTCCGCGACCAAGCTTATTATCCAGTAATGAAATTACTATTCATAGCACGTCTCGACAATTATCTGGTACTTGTCAACGTCATCAATATTTCACAAAGGCCGTGGACTTATCTCGTTGTCAATGTTGCGAGCGCTCTATCAAACTGTTTTCGCATCGCATAATGACATATTGTTATAACATTCCTGTCCACGTGTGGTTATTAGTTCGGTAAACGAGCATCTAAATTAAGCTAGGATTTCTGTTGAAGCCTATGTACATTGTGTGCGGATTTCAGTTCATATTAGATTATTATTAGGCTTGTGTTATAATTACCATTTATTGTAGATGTTTTATATCACGGAAATCTTTTGAAAACAAAGAAAGCTGTACCAAAACTTACTTCTATATGATATTTCTAATAATATGCTTAAGGAAAAATAAATAATACAAAAAATAAAAGTAGCAATGTCTATAACAATGGTATTAACTTTATAAATCTTATCACGTGTCTGTACTGAATAACCTATTTTACGAGCTGTATAATACAGCAGAACTAACTTGTAAGAGGTTACCGACACAGTATTACAACTTTCGGAACCAAATTAATCTAACAAATAATATTAATCTTTGTTAGAGTTGATTTCACGTTTATAAAAACCACAACCGCTACGCCGTAGCCAAATATACTACGCCGTAGCCAAATATACTGTGGCGTAGATACTTTTTTATTACATGCATGCATTGAATTAATCGCTTGGTTTAATCCTAGCAAGCCTGAGTACAAAGGTGTATTCAAATATTTAAGTCTAAATAATACGAGTATTTCATTGCACGGAATTTATGAAAACAGCTGATATAGTAGATGATTATAAATGGAAAATTATTAATTTGTAATAACCCTTGCCAATCAATTTACCTATAAGTGAGAATTAGCAAAAAATATTTTGAAAAGTTCTTATTTAAGGAATCCTTTGCTATTGTTTTAAATTAAAATGTGCAATTCTGTTTTACCGTCAAACCATTCAGCAAAATGAAAAATTGTTCGAATTCTTACTTCGCGAGCTTTTCGGAGAACACGATAAAAACTGGAGATGTGACAGAAACGTAGGAATCGCGTTATTAATCTGGAGCAAGGCAAGATTTTTAAGTAATTCCAGTTTAAACTGATGCAATGTACCAAAAACATAGTTGAAATAGCACTGAGATAATGGAGCGGATAAATTAACGACGTATGCTTAATGGGGGAATCTGGGTTTGCGCATCTAGGTTGAATGTGCAGCCTAAATAGTGCGCGGCTGGGGATGGCACGTCGTACAATATTCCGTTCAGTTCCTACATAGAACAGCTTCCAAACTACTTTGAGGTCATACACACAAAATAGTTATCAGGCCGGCCCGGCCAGAGCGGTATTCCGTGCCATAGAAATTTATATACTGGGATAATAGTGGCAGTCCCGTGTGAGAGAATCTATTCCGGTGTTCTCACGCTCTGCTCGCTTCTATATCTTTGTGGTCAATCGTGATCGAGCCAATGCGGGCCGCAGCCGAGTGTCGCTAAACAATTAAGGAGCATCTCTAATAAACGAGAACAATAGATGCGGAGCTAATGTATGCAGCCAGTCAACAGCGCTGCACGTTGAACTAGGTTTAGTGGTTTTAAGCGTGTCAAAATACACAAACGAACCAGATATTCCTATGTTTGTTTGTCGTATTCACATCGGTGATTAGAGACGGATAAACATACAGTAAATTGATGGTTACGACTGATTTTGTGTGGGCCGAAATTCCCGAACTGCTAACCACGGCAATAATATGCTTATTACTTTCTTCGTAGTTTTTATGCTTGTGTTGTGTGGGAAATATCCCATAAAAATAAAGTTAACGTGTGTAGGTGAAGGCAAAGGTGTTATGTAAGCCAAGCATCGGCCGTCAGCCAGGTCCTTCTATTAACGAGCTGCTTCGCTACATCCCCACTTGGCTCCCTACACCGCAAGCTTTGCGTGATTTGCCTTTGTTTTCTTAGGAATAATCGCACAAGCCCAGGGGACGAAGGCAACTCACTCCTAAATTAGCTGTTAACTTGTTTTATGTATACAATAAATATAGGAGGCCGTCTCCAACAAATTCTTTCAGGTTTTCATTATAAAGGATATTTGGTGGCGCACAAATTCTCGATATTATGAAGGTAAAGGGCGAAACACGTTTGTGTAGTAAAGTGTAATACTATTTTGTACTGGCATCACCAATATTAAAAACTAGAAGAATTTGTTTACTTGAACGCGCTAATCTCGGAATCTCAGCATCAATAGCTATAAAAAAACAGTATTAGACTAGGAGATTTATCGGAAAAGATGAGAAGAAAGCTAGTTTACCCATAAAGTTAAAAGCGCAGGAAATGTTAAGTCATTAGTGAAGAGAACACATAGGAATATTCTTCAACGTTACGTGAAAGTAAGAAGATACTGCGAAGTAACTAGTAAGGTCGCCACACAATAGCGCCAGCTTGAGTCAATATAACAGCGTCTTTATTTGTACAACACGGAAAAAGGCTTGTACAAATATGGGAAAATTTTCAGTAAATATATTTACTATCACAAGTTAGGCAAGCTAAAGAAAATACAAAAGAGTTCCTAAAAGGCTATTGTTGACGTCGCTTATTTTCCTAAACGATTTATAAAAAGAAAGAGATTACTGTCCAGCGCTGTTTATAGGTAGCGACATTGATAAAAAACAACCTTTTATTGTTTTCTTCTTTACTTGAAAAAAAAAAATAGACAAGATATTTATTATTTTCACCAAAACTGTGTTCGGTTAATTTGACTGCTATAGAAGCCTGGGGCTCACTGAAA
Organism: Helicoverpa assulta; assembly: GCA_963856015.1. NCBI lineage: Eukaryota > Metazoa > Arthropoda > Insecta > Lepidoptera > Noctuidae > Helicoverpa > Helicoverpa assulta. The sequence goes on from CAWLCW010000008.1 coordinate 8,690,720, forward strand.
GCTTTTTATGTTACAAAAAAATCTATTGTGAAAATAAAGAAACATAACACATTTTTACTGAATGTAATTACAGTCAACGTCAGAAGTCGTTCAACATTATCTTAAACGTTCTGACTATCTCGGCATTATTATTGACGCATTCTGCCGTCGTCAAACGCGTAAAATTCACACCACATCATTAAGTGAATCTGAGGCAATCAATCACCACACTGTCACTTTTCACTACATTAACAAAAATTATGTAACGAATATACTTATGTTAAAAAGAAGTATCATATATGATCTCGTATTTATTGAAACTGCCAAGCATAAAACCCTCGTCAGCGTTATGATTCCCATGAATTAGTAACGTCCATTTTGTTCCACTAAGCGCCCAACGCTTTCACTTTCCATATCAAAAACCACCTGCTACCAACAAGATATTAAAAAACAAACATGCTGTATATTACTGTCTTCATTTTACGCAACAAATCTAAGCCGAGATCGTTATTTAGAATTTCATTGACACACTGCGAGCTTTGATCATTGCGGTATTAAAGATATTTTTCTTGAGACCGAGGGGAATAGGGAGTAGAGTGAGGTGAAACTTAGGAAAAGATCTGTAGTATGAAAGTTGTAAAAGTGCTTAGATTTATTTGTTATCCTATGCGTGTTCCGCTCGGAACACACTCATTTAAACCGACTTTAGCAACTTTTCAATTTAGTCGGGTATGCTTTATTGGTCTGTTGTTGCAGTAATGTTCCAGCGATTTGGCTTGTATTTAATGCTGATTTATGGTGTATTTATAGATTATTCTCCCGGGTATGGCACTGCAGTATTTTCTTGTAACAAGCTACTTGCACTTAATCTTCTTTTCCAAGGTTAATGTTCTTGGCAACGTTGTTGTGAATTTAAAGAGTATTTCTTAAATACGTCGTATATTTTCGTACTTTTCTCCCAAGTCTCCTAATAAAATGAATTAGCACATTTCCTTAAACAGGCTACGTATCTCTAAATCCGAGATTTTACTAACTCGTTTACAAGTACCATAAATACAGAAAGTTTTGTGATTACTTAGGTTCGTAATCCAGACGTGGTCCAATGTTTTGATTACGGCCACGATACTTAAATAAAAGTTACACAAGCGAGTTCGAGGGATCCAAGAATTATAATATTAAAATTTAACCACAATAATGAACACGCTTCCATTTCGGACCTAGCACTGTTATCTTTCTGTTTATACTGTTGGAGTTTGTTGTTTGTCTCTGCTTTCACGATAATTTGTTGACCTTGTTAATTAATCGCTTTGTATGCAGACGACACGAAGCTTCATCGCTCAGGGCGATTGTTATTCGGCAACACTTAGGGGATGAGAGTTCGGCAATCTATCACGCGATACAGCGCGGTGCAAACTGGGGAAGGGTATCGTACGAAAGTCCGGCGTGATGTTCGGCGTGCCTGTTTATACACGTACCGGTGAGGCGGTGACTCACTTCCTGACTAATGGATCGTCACACTCGGCGGAACCTGGCCGGAACTGGCTCTGTGATTAATGGCAATCTTATCAGATTCCAACACTATACATTTAACGGGCGATCGCAACGGACTTAATCGGCCGACCTACCGTCTGAAAGGTGCAAATTAATTACATAGATAGCTTTAACTCCCCGATACATTAATTTGTACCTAATTGCTTATTTGTAAGGATAGCTTTGATTAAATCTCCTATAAAACATAATTAATTACGTGATTGGAATTTATACGCAAGCAGCTCGCAGTCGGGTCTGAGCAAATTCTGCTAAGATTATTCTATGCCGTAATTTGCATATTCAACACGGGAGGCGTAAAATAAAACCTATTAAAAGTCCGATTTTGATACGTAATTCACTGAAAAAATTAAGGCATTGTATAAAGTTTGGCAGTAGTTAGTTGGCAAGTTGTTATTTTTATAGTTATCGTGTCATCATTAATGAAGATTTCGTGTCTATTAGTATTATCGGGGGCTTTTTATCACTGAAAAATATGTTGGCTGGGTCGCGTCGGCCAAGCGGGGTGCACGCCGGGGCGGCTCGCGTCAGTTCGGCTTGGGCAAGTCAGCGTCCGCCCGCCTCGCGACGCTACTCTCGCACCCATACTTCAATGATAATTAATTCCGTTCACTCGGAGTCGGAAACAAGACCGCATGTGCTTAGTGATTTAATATTATGAATTATAGTTGTTTACGAGTGCGGCCAACTGTGTTAGTGTGTGATCATAATCAAGGTTGACAGTTAAAGTGCGCCATGCGGTGAAGCGCCGTCGGTGCTATATGCACGCGCGGATATGGTGGACCCGCTGAAAATATTTTGGGTTTTAACAAATAGTACTTACTTAGGTATGAGAGAATTTTTCTTTTAGAAATAAACACAAATAAAATAAATCACGATGAACCACATCACCTCTTTAGTATACTGCCAAAATGCTACTATGATATAAAACCACTGGCACGACTTTTCCAATAATCTTATTTATTTTCTCATCCCTGGAGTAGGGAGGTCATTTATGACTTTTTTATGGTCCATTTGGCATTCAGCACGGAGGCAAGTTTTCGCACGTCTCATGAATGCTACAATTTGAAATTGTACCTGTATAGCTACTGACAAGAAACCCTTCTTACCTTATTTATGTACCCGATATTACCGAATAAGTTCTCGGAAAATCTGATAACAGAATATTTCTTGGTTTCGTCCTCGTATTATTAAATGACGGCAACAGAAGTTTCGTAACAAATATACAATCAGTTCTGTGGCCCATAATGCTGAATATGTGGTATTTATCCTATGGGAGAAACAGTAATTAAAGCCATTTAATATGTTAAACATTACCAATGTTCATTTAATTTCTGATATCTGATTTGACGAAGCTAATTGAAATTATGTCACAAATAACAATCACGATGCGTAGCCCTATTGTTTTAAAGCAACTGGGTCATTAAGCCTATTGTCGGCATCATATTTTGCATCTCTACCCCGGGCCTCATTACAGCGAAATTTATTATCGTCAAGGTCCTCCGACCTTCCTCTATAAAATAGCTTCCTTATAAGGAAAAAATACTGCAGATTTATTGCACAAATTATTGGTATCTGCGCTTTTTACGACGAAAACTCACATAGTTATATTTTTTATAATAAGTTTCCGACAGTCTGAAAGTAGGCAGTTTTAATAAAAGAGATAGGTTCAGATTTGCAAGTAAGGTTGCCTTGACAAGAGCTCTACAGACTAACAGCTTAATTAAATTTTAAAGTTTCTGTTTGTCGCTCACAGTACCTACATAAAATGATAATATAAATTATACGGCGAGTGCAGTGCACTGCTCCGCTCTTGTATTTTTGATTGAGTTCATTCGTAAGTTTGCACAAGAGTACCTGTAGCTCCGATAACTATGTTCCGCTAGTTAGTTGCACAGAATGAAAATATTCCAAATTTCATTTAACACAACGTCTGCTTAATAGAACTTGTGTAAGTTCTCGCGATGTTACTAACGCTGTGTTATGTACTTGTTGCCATTGAAACTTCACTTATGTGACTATTGAGCTTAGTATATTAAATAAAGTTATAACGTGTGTGTTCTATATATGAGAAAAGAGTTTGAGAAAGACGTAAACAGTGTATGTACGTACTTACATATATATTTTGTTTTCCTGTACGCTACGCTGTAAACGAAACATCTGGGATTTGTAATAACTATAGGGTAGGTTGTTATTATGAGCAGTGGTGGCCAGTAACGGTCCTAAGTTATACGTAGGTCGTGGGTTCCATAACAAACAAATATACTACTAACTCTTTACTGTTTTGGTTAAAAATTAGATCTGAAACCAACTCTCTTCTTCGACACTAATATTTGAATATTCAAAATAGTTTGTGGTTTAGGTTATTATCAGACAAAGTAATATAATCCGATCACAAACACTAATGGATTATCACCAAATACAACATTCAATATTGTATTTAGACAATCAATTTGCAATTAGCAGTCTTGCTCACAACATGTCTCTTGCTTTCTTAGGTAAAGTTAATCAGGCGTTACCGATACCATGTTTTTGTTTCATTAGCACGTTACCAAATTAATTGCCAGCTTTCATTTATTACGTGTCCTCCTTTGTCGCGTTAATTCGTAAATTCGATTGTGTAGGCACCTAATCAATTAACCAATTTACGAATTAATAACTATTGGTTTATACAAATATACGATGATTACGTACGTGTTTGATGCATGTAAGTTGTACGGCAACTAGTACTTCTCATTGGTATGCGTTGTGCAACCTATCGCTTAGTGCTTTGATGATCGGATCGACAGGTCGATTTCACCTGTCTAAGCCAGCCTTCGTTACAGATTACAGGTCTATAGTCGTGCTCTGTAACACAGTTTGCAGTTGAAATATTCTCAGCTAATTATAAAAGCAATTCTGAAAATAAAGTATAAAATCATTTAGCTTTTAATTTGTGCTGTCGATGTAGCCAACTTTTTTTTGGAACACTAGAATCTACTACGTTTCATAACGGTATATGTTATTGATTCTGTTTCCCAACGGACACACTGTGAACATACTTTTGTTTTAGAGATAAAAAATAAAAATGAATCTAATAAATGTTGTGTATATTCATATTTTTATCTAACCCTGTCACAAGCGTAGCAGTAGCTATGACACAAACATTTCCGAGAACAGTATTAACCTTAAGATATCAATATTGCCCAGTAACAGGGTTGCGAAACTCAGTCAGCAATCACTCCGAGTGAATACTGACGTTTAACCGCACTTGGCTATAGGAAGCCATCTCGAACATAAAATGTTGCACAACACTAGAAACCTGCGATGTCTATACAATCATAATATATCTTACACGCGTCACCACGAATACTATAGTAGTATTTTGTCTTATCAATACCTCGCTTTCAGTATAAAGGAGTTAGATAATAGCTACCCGGATTTACGGAACTTGGAACTTGAGTATTTTGAAACGTCTGAAAACGTTTGAAATAAAAGATACTTTAGACGTAGAGTATCTGTCAATTTACTGACTTCCCAGTCAATTTCCTCCCTGCTTTCTGAAATCAGCGTCGGAATATTCAGCAGAGTCATTTAAACTTTGAATTTCGGATTGTTGACCAATTTCAGTGTCCCTGTATAATGAGAGCAATAATAAACTACAAACACAGTGAATGTCTGGAGACATCCGAGCCATCTGTAGCGAAACTAAGCACTGAAATAATTTTGATGCCATGTAATTCCAGGATGTTCCATTGTCCATAAAACAATAATGATATCCCGATATTTGAAGGATATATTCTTCAGTGCAATTCCACCCAGTAACAAATAGACTAATATTTCGAGTAACCCGTAAATGCAAATGCACACGGAATTATTTGCCGAATGATTCGCTGATGATCGAATACGAGAGATTTGATTAATTACGAGATTTACCTACATAGCCCTCGATTATGTAGACCTACAGCTGTATACTTGGAACTTAGGTATTTTAGGTAAATTATTTGATATTAAAAATACTAAAATTTGTGAAATATTACTCAGACAAATCCATCGCGTAGTAATGTGTACCCTTATCAATCACGGAAACCTTAAGGATTAGGTGTACCTTACATAAAAGTCCATTAAAAATACGCAAAGCTCTTTTAGGTTATGTACGTAAGTACAGGAAAATGTTCATGAAAATCCGCTCGGTGTATTACTACAGCTTCTGCTAGCTTTGGCAAAGAAACTGCATACCTACCTTAAATAATAATATCGATAGTTATAACTGAAGTCCAGCAATAGAACCAATAGCTTTGAATCATTGCTCCTGTCACTTAGTATTTATAATGCAAATAACATTCAGTTGGCCTTTAAAAGGATTAGTTTTTCGCAAAATAATACAAATAGTACGTATTTAAAAGGTCAATTTAGACTAGAATTTAGCAGAAAGGTTCGTTTTATCTTGTTAACTTCAATTTACATATTATATTTACATCGTGGACTCAGGTACTTATTGAACTCCCTAACTAATGTTGGCCAAATTGATTAGCGCTTTTATAAAATTAGTTAGGTTTTCTAAAAGATATAGTTTGTGCTTGTGATTCACACAGAAGAAACGTTTTACAGAGTATCGTTAGTAGTTAGTTATTCGCATCAAATTTCAGCTCTTTGCCAAACATTATAATTGGTCGTATTATTTTACTATGAAAGTTAGTAGTCAAAGTTCCCTCACTGTTCTAAAATATACTTCTGTATAACACAAATATAAATAGTTCACACTGAACTAAGATGTCAGTCAACAAGATCATGCCGGGAGCGTGAATTCGAAGGTACAATTACGTAAGGTATTTATAGCACACATAAGTATGAACGAGATCTCTCATCTAATTCCTAGGCTTGCCTTGAAATACCACAGAACCATTCTTTTGTATTTGGAATTTTATCACATGAAAATTATATTTCTTATTTTTATTCAACGTAATACCTAGTGTTCATCTAAAAAAGCAATTAATAATGTTTAATCTTTTAAAAAATTTCTGTTTCTGAAAGTGACGTAGAATCCTGAAAATGACGCGTATTAATTACGTCAAGCTAAAAGTCCTCGACAGAGGGTACTTGCGAGTTATGCAGATTGCTAATATCTAAGTTGGTGTCTACATAAATATTCGTTTAATTCATCTAAGAAAATTGGACGATTCGCCAAATATTTAACTCGACAATCGCGTGTCACTGAAGATCTAAGTAGTCTTTGGTATGTTGTTATATTGACATTTAAAGAAAAGCCAACTACTACTATTCTTTTCTCATGAATTAGGTTTTATAATTATGCTTCAAGCGATTCCTCACTCCATTGTAACTAGCAAAAATATTAACTAACGGAGAAGCACAAAGACGCGCCGTAACTTTTCTCATATGAATAACTTATCCAGTTTAATAATGCATGTAATAGAAGTATAACATAAACAAACAAAGTAATAACAATGCGACAAACAGCTTAGCACAGGAATAGCAACACGTCTCCATGCAAATGGGATTATATTAGAAAAAACGGCATTAGTGATGCACCTGCGCGCCGCGCCGCCCGGGCGACAGACCAGCCGCCGGCGCCAGCCGTGCCTGAGACAATAACTCAATCCGCGGGGACCCGTGTGTGCGCGAATGTAATCGACACAATCCAGCACAATGGCCAATCCACGCCCATCCGAACCCACTTATACTAATGCGTCCTATTGAAAACCGCTGTACACTTGCTAACGAGCACAATCCGGCCTGCGTGAGACTTACTCTATACTGGTTTATCCTGCCTCATCTTTCTCTTTATCAGTAGAGGTGATCCAAGTAATAGACATCCAATAATATATTTAATGAAAATTCTCTTTGAATAATATCGTTTCATTTTGGCTTGCGGCGTAATATTCATCTTCGGTGTGGGTATGAAGCGTAATGAATCACAGGCGAATTTTATAAAGCATCGATTTGAAATTTAAATTTTTAGATTTTGCCGCTACAGAGAGAAATAATTTATCAGGGCTGTTTGTATATCACCTATTTAACTTACCTGTTACACAATGGAAAATTTTGGTTCATATTATTTTGTGAATGTTAAGATCATGTCCAATTAAATGATGTAGTAAAACAGGCCTAAAGTAAGCTACTTAATAAATACAAGTAAATTGGTACATCTCAGTCCGACAAGGCTTGTTGGTGAAATAATACTATCTTTGAGAATATAGCTATTCACAATAGTTTGAGACCCTTAGGCTGAAAATCATGTTTATAAAAACCTTAAACGAATCTGAATAGTACATTTTTCGAAGTTTAGGCGAAGGAATATTATGTGAGCAACGTCGTCAGCAATGGTAACCATATGTTCATCGAGATTAGTCCCATATATGAAAAATAAAAACCAAGCTATAAAACAGGGCGCGCTATAAAAATGCAATATGAGCGCGGCCAGCACGCGTTCGCACATACATATTGTTTGTTTGTGACAAAAAATACCGGTTCGTTGTGCGTCGCTGCAAGAATCTATGAAAAATCAATTAACATTCAAACACAAAGCCTGACGTTGTTAACTTGTTTTGTTACTGGAAGCCACTTCGTTGCTTTTAATTGCTAAAAATCCCGATAGTGGAATACTTCGGGTTACAATCCTTTTATTGAAACAAATATTCAGGCCAGTTCACACGCATACATTTTTACCAAATGATGGCGCTGTGAGAGAAATAAACTTGCAATAACAGAGAGAAGAACAAGTATAGGCAAGTAGACATACCGATATATCACAACCGACGCAGTATCCGAGCGATCCGCACATTTCTTAGGAATGCCGTTGACGCGCCCGCTGCCAAGCAAACATGCGAAATTAGTTTTCTTACGATAGTGATGCGAAAATATGCCTTTAGGAAGTCACGACTTGTAACACCATCTAAAATACATAAAATATTTCCGTTATCCTCGCATCACACCTCACAGCCTGTCTTTTGACGTATTCAAGTAATTGAATATTCTGCGCGTGGTTTATTTAACTTTTGTAAATATAATTAAAAGCCGTTTGTAACATTATGTTGCGTAATGGTTAATCACAATGCACGTTCTCGCAATTAATTTGTATAAATGCGCTAATAAACGCAATCTAGTGAATCATTATTATGAAAACGTGTCAAGGGGCCGCCAGTGGCACGCGCCTCTACATGCTAGATTTTTATGCGGTCCGGTCCCCCGACCCTCACCCTCGACAGTAGTGCGGAGAGAGCTGCACCTACTACGCATTGTTTATTTAATTTGAACAATGTTTACTATTGCCACCCACTTCACGATTTCGCCAGGCGGTTCAATATCCTTGCGTCACAAATTATATTTGTACAAAACCTACCTTCGCTTGTACCTACTAGTATGTAATTGGGTATATCGGTTTCCTTGAACTTAGGATGTTTGTCTTAAACTTGAACGTGGTGGTGGCTATTCTGCGGTGTGAATTGTTGCAGCTCAGTAAACTTCCCCACACATTATATCGTGGTAGGAGATTGATATTTTGGCCAAATACCGAATATTTGCCGGAAGTTTCTAATATGTGAAAAGTTTTGCAATTTACCCAATTGGGTTAGGTATATAATAAAAGCCGTGTGTTTATTACACACAAATATAAACACGATATAGAGTTCCAAATATTCTACTACTACTTTTCGTCAAATTAATAATTATTTTATGTGTATATCAAGACACGCTCTCTATGTACTTACGTGGAAAATAGTGTTGCCAACTTTTATCCAGATCGACTCAAACGACTGGCACGAGTCCTTACCGAATCAAGTATAAATCGACTACACCTACGTCTATATTAGCGTCAACGTTCTGGACGTGCAGTCCTCTCTCAAAAACAAACAACCTAGACACAAGTTAGAGCTTTTTCACACAACTTACAAAACCTCAATTTATTCGAATAGCCAACACCAGTTTCGGAACATTTCCAAAGTAAACGCTTATATGCTCAAACAGAAAGCCGTGGCGATGGTTTTGTTTATGAAGTTCACTCGGCTCTCCACTTGCACTACCTACGTACGAAATATTCTGACCATTCGATTGTATATAATCGAATATGGTTAGTTAGTACCTCTCATATAAATTTTACAAATGAATTACCAGTAAGCGTTTTCAGATTATGTACCAATGTTTTTATCAGTGTCGAATGTTAAGTTGGGTGTTAAATGACACGCGAAAATCGATATATTGGTATTTAGGCTGCGATGACAGTTGGCGATAGTTCGAATGATAGTGCTGAACGCAGTTGTATTTATCAATATAAAGCTTTACAGCGATGCCCACGGCGCTGCTTCGTACAGAAATCTATAACATTTTTCATATCCTTTCACTCCTCATCTGAATATTATTAGATTGCTTTCCGCCTCTGAGGTATATTCCTTTAGGAAATTGTTTTTTCTTCTGGCATAAAATATTGAATAGATCTTAACTTTCTAACAACAACTTTGATATTTTAAGACATTTTAAAATCATTGGCCTCATTGTAACGGTACGTGGGGAAGTTTATTCTCGAAGTTTGCCGATTTATTTGAAGTTATATCGACCAGAATCGAATATTGCGTAGTCAAAGCAGTTTGGGTTTATCGCGTACCTTTGCTGTGAAAATGTGAGAATACGGACCGTCGTAAATATGTCTTGTTTTTCCATTTACCTTTGTATCGGCCAATCTACAGATAGAGACCCGCGTCACGCTAGTGCCGAGACTCTCCGAACGATCCCGTGGCATATCGGGAATGACCGCGATCATACACATACGACCGGCAGCTTTCCTTGGGGAAATCAAAACCCGATTTGTGATATTCATCTGTTTTTTGTAGCGAAGACACCAATACCTATAGCACGAAACTACTGAGAAAAGAAAAAGAAATAAGTCCTTGAAAGGTTCCATATAGCGTATAGACACTGGTAATTAAAGTTCTAAAAGGGAATTCATGACTCCCATTTCAAGTTGTAAACTAATATATCTCGAAGGCTGCCCCAACTCTTAGCTTTTACCCAGTTTGTGTACTTGGGGAAGTTCGGTTAACCGGTAGTTCAGCTTAAAGACAATGACAAACTGTCGCGGCACACCTCGTCAATGAATCCAATTAAGGAATTTTACACTCATCCATTAAACTTGGCTGACCCGTTTTGAGAGTTGCAAAGCGTTAAATGTTGCGGTGGGTCGATGAATGGAGACAGCGAGGCGGACCCGCCCGCTCAATGGAACTAAATAAAAATACATGTGAACGAACCAGTCTTGTTTGCGTTCGAGCCACCAATTTAATCAAAGATTGATTTATAACTGGACATTCTGCCAATTATGTAAACGCGGGTCTATACGTATGTTTGCATGGACATAGCTTTATGTCATGTGCAAAATCGCAAAGCTATACCGTTCGTAGTTTATTGTTTCCGAGACCATTACGATACACACCGTTTAATGCAAAAAGAGAACCGCTGAAACGATCGAAAGCTTCGCAAAAATCCCGTTCCTACTAATAATTGAAACTGGAATCGGAGTAATGAACGCTATGCATGTGTACTGGGGTATATAAAAGAAAAAAAAAAACATTCTACGGGTTTTTTATTAGAAATGTGAAGCATGTAGTTGCTGTTTTATTTCCCTATTATGCGAGATGTCAATGTTTCTATAAAATTATCTAAGGAAACGTATTGTATACATGAATACTAATTTGGTCTCAATATGTCATTAAAGCATAAAGGCTCTCCACAAGCCTAATAAAACTATTTTACTTTCAAAGATCCAAAATATATCCAGTATTTATCGCAGCTAAGAATAGATTTTAAAATTTAGCACTGGTTTTCAATCGGTTTCACTGAAAGAGAACAATCCCCATTTATCTTCTAAAGTAGTTCGGGCTGATCAGATAAGACGATTGCAGAAGGGACGTTGGATTTTTACGGATTCGAGACGCGAACTAGTAGCCCCCGTTGTTTTGTCTGTAATCGGACAAGATGGACGGGCACAGCAAAAACTCTAGTTTGGAAGCACACGGAGCTTTAAGGTTTTACCTTATTAAAAAAAACTTCAAATAGTTTAAGTTGTTCGCACACACAATACCATACAAGTTTATTTTAAACCTAACTTGTTCAGTAAGTGAATCTAACTCGCAGCGTTAGTGCTCTTATAGCTAAATGCCATAAACGGAATGGGTTTAATAAGGCTTCGTTGTAACAGGTTGCTAGTCTACTCTCTCCTTGCCCTTTTCCTTTAGTTCATTCTGGTGTATAAGCGAGCTTTATGCCCCTGAAGGGATTTCGGAGGTCCTGCATGACCAAAAATGTGTTCCAATATAGAGTGTCGTATCTACTTTGTTTCCATAATCCGGCACTCGACCTTCCGCTTGGCTCGGCGGCGTAGAGGCACGTCCCGCCACTCCGTGCACCTCTTGATAAAGAATTTCATTATCAGCACACCGCTGTGTGAATGTGTCCTGCAGATAAGCTCCTCGGACAACGGTGCCCGGGCTATTTTTAATGAACAAGCTCGCTTCATGGAATATTTAAATCGTTATCTTAGGACCGGTGAAATAATAAAGTCTCTTAACCTAAATGCACACACCTACAAACCGCAATTTTAATTAGGAAAAGTAGGTTTAGTGAATTTAGTGAACCAGCATCAGTTTATTTTATGCTTGAAATTAAGAAGGAAATCTCGAGTAATGTTGCCATAGTATTAAAATATATTTATTGATGCTATAAAAATATATAACATATTTGTTACGGAGGGTCTCCGTTTTGCATGAACTTTCGAGATTATGCAAATGTATTTGCAGCTTAGTTTTAGTAAATACAGTTTGATGTATATCCTTTTTGGGCACTAAAACTTTGAAATTGTAATTGTGAAACTCCTAACAACTATTATCCAGTAATATTTAAATGATTCGCGTACAAAGCCACAAGTTGTAAATACCCCTGTTTTTGTTAGCACTGAAACCGTGTTTCATAAATCTGCACACGGACTACCTCACATTCGTAATGATGATAGTTAACAGCACAATAAAGTGTTCCTTTGGCTCACCACTAAGTGGTAATTGCGTTAATTTATGTTTAGATAGCGCACGTTTGACGCTCGTTCCAGTAGGCCGCTCTCGCCGGCCGCTCTCGGCGGACGCGAGCTCGCAGCTGTTTGTCATTTCACTGAATGGAGATGAAAACAGCATCGTAAACACTCACTAGTGTACACTACTCAAAAACTTAACAAGTACAACACGCTTTTAGCGCTTGTGTGAATGTGTCCTTAGGGCTCGCGCTATGAATACATCCGCTGAGCCACCATACTCGTAGGTAACAGGATATAGTTTGTAGGAAGCTCGTTACGTTACTGTACCGCTGCGTTTGATTGCTGTGCAAGGGGAATACTAATGTTGAAACCTATGCGATTGATCAAACGGATTCGCTGGATGCCAATCGTGGAACGTAGCCTGTTCCCACTGAACTATTTTAAGATTTCTAAACTGGTTATTTGTGTTCTGTACTTCAATCACGGTTATGTAATGAAGGCTTCACTCTTGTCGAGTAAAATCAATAATTTTCTTGTTTATTTTGGATCGAAAGAAAAACATGAAGTTTCCCACGGATGCTGTAAATCAACATAAGGAAACAGAATAATACGCCCTATAAGAGTTCGCTACGACTCGCGCATCGACCAACGTTATTTACATTCCCAGTATGTGGATATCATAACAGTGTTAAGTCAATTAGTCCTTATTTGATTCAGCTTTATGTTTTCAAACAATAAATACCTATGTATAGCTACCTCGAACAAATGCAAACAACTCAAAAAACTCAATTTCAAATATCAACACTGTAAAGAGTAAAAAGTATATTGATTTTATCGACTTGGGGTTATTTAATTATAACTGGGTGATACCGGTTTCGTTTTATGTGACCGTTGACAGAAAAGTTTGCTAACGAAATTGTCCCACCAAAGTTTGGAATAGACCGCCCCTCGCGTGTTTGTCAAAAAGTCGCTCCCGGCATCGTTAGACCGCTCTTAGCGTCCCTGATTAGTTTTTATAGCAGTCTAATTTAACTCAGCTTTGCAGGAAGGGAGAGCGGTACGGTGTTTCATGGTCATCCTCTAAGCGGTAGTAAGGGATCAGGGCCCGAGCACACCGACGCTTAAACGTAACGAGTCTTCTGTAAAGTTCCCGAACATTTCAATTTATTATTCAATTCAAAATTCAACGCTATGGTCTTTTCGACAACAGCACGCAGTACTTCTAGATTTACAGTAATAAAACCAATTGCTAATAAACAAGGCGTTGTTTTTGCAGCGTAGGTAATGTTTTGTCCGGCCGTTTTGTACGTGACAAATTCCTTTTAATTTATACCTTCGTAATTTTATTATAGATGTACACCTACTTGAATATTTATAACTGAGATTGAGACAGAATTCAATTATACTCTCAAATACATTCAAACGAACTGGCCTACTAAAACTTAGTTTCCCATTGAACTATACAAATTAATTCAAGTTATAAGTTCGGCCAATATTTGTAGTTACATAATATAATTTGATTTGTAATTTAGCATTAGTTAGGTGTCCTAAAGGCTTTGTCGCCAATTCGTTACAGATGAAGTCGGGCTAAGCGGAGGCAGGTCGGGTGGATCCTTCATTGTTTTTCCATGTCGCCAGAGGCTTTATGTCAATGAAGATAAGGGCTAGATTACTGGAGCTGGGCTTAAAAGCCTCCGTATGTTTGCTAATAAAGCGGCCGGACATTTTGCCCAGAGGGGTCCTAATTTATCATTGTTAGAGTGCGCCTCAAACGAAAGCAATTTCCGTCTAGAATTCGTTTTTTTAGAAACGATTTCTCTCGAGAACTCAGCTTAGAGTTCATTTGGTGTTGTCCAATTAGGATTCTATTACAAAAGCTTTTACAAAGAACAAGGCCAAATTCACTTATCTGAATACATCTTGATGCATGAGCAGCTACATAATCAGATTAATCTATCATACCTATACTTTTACTTATGAACGAAATGGAGAAATTTGATTATATCGTTGATCGTAGCTGTACAGCGTTGTGGACATTCTAATAGAAAATAAATATTTGTTATAAATGTACACAAAGAGCAAGACTGTCTATCAAAACGGAAATGAACGTAGCGGAGAGCAGTTGAAAAATACACCGATACCATCTCGAGGCTGGAAAATGTGGAAATTAAAGGATTCTATTGTTTGGCTCTGCAAGTTTATTCTCTCTTCTACTTGTCCCCGTTTCGGCAGATAAGATATTTTTTTATTATAAGCGGTACTAATGCGATCGCAAGATGACTCGATTAGACTAGCGAGCGCTCTCGTTCAAACTGCTATCTGTATTATAAAACTATGCTGAAAATAATATCCTCGGCAATACTCGGATGTTTATTTTATAAAAACGTGGTCTAACAAAGACACTATTAAGAATATTTTTGGATATACGCCACACCTTCACGTAACCAGACCGCCGCTGTAATCGCATATCAATTGGCTGTCTCAAGTGAACTCGTGTAATATTCACAAAATGCCAGCATTTGAAAGGAGCTTCAGATCGTGTGCCTATCGAGTATAAACACGTTCAATGCGAGTAGGCACACAAACTCATAGAACTGTGCATAATTTACGTTGACGTACAGTTTCTCGCAAAGGTTTTTACTTTTTACTTATCTTGTGAAGCGAGAGACCTCAGATGACGACCAGTGATTCGTGAACAAGTTCTTGTTCGCTGTTTGCCATTTCTTTGGCCATTACACAAAATTATTTGCGCGTAATAATTGTAAAATTTTGGACGAATTGCTTTTGCACCGAAAGTAATACAATGAAAATTTACTGAAAAGAAACGTTGATTGACAACTTATCGATATTGAATAACATTTTATTGAATGGCTCGTAAAGTTTAGTATTCCGTGCTCTCCCGGTTCAGTCGGTTTTGCACTGAAAGCTTTCTTCTGTTCTCGCGCAATACATCACTTAATTTTATAGCCAAACAAGCGTAGAACTATATTTCAACTTATACAGCGTCTCAATAGCGCTGTCACGGCTTTTATATTTGTACCAGTATGACGACGTATATTAAAAGGCGGTTTCTTTTCCAGTGACTAAATTCATCCGGATCGGCATCGCTGACAAGAATGACAACCCGCCGTACTTCGACAAGGAGCTGTACGAGGCGGAGGTCGACGAGAATGAGGACATCCAACACACCGTACTCACCGTCACCGCCAAAGATCACGATGAATGTAAGTACATAGCTTTATCCTACACACACTTAATATTGTTCACCAACAAAAAGTCCGAAACTTTTACCAAAATTCATATTTTTTCTAAAACAAACTAACAAGTGGCGTGTTTATATAAAATATTCGCATCGACCCTAATGCGAGGCAACATTGCAACAAGGAAAGAACATCTAAAACAAAACAAAAAGTTCCGCACATGGCCGCTATATTTTATGCCATCGGATCAAGTTCCGCTTAACTTTGTACAAAGAAAATCACTCGCTGTGTCCCGAAGATATTCCGCCTTACACTCGGATTGTAATCGAATGGTATTAGCTTTGACAAGAATAATGTATAACGAACTAAGGAAGATATTACGTACGAACGTCTTCATAATATACCTCACCTGAGCGCTGTATACATAGATTAAGGGTTTCAATCTTGTGCCATTTATTGAAATTGAATCGAGTCGTTGATTGTCCCGTAACTACCTAATACCAGATTCTCATCAAAGTAACAAAGCAGTGAGGGCTGCGTATGTTTCCGAGATATTACATTTTGTGAGAATAATGCTGTGAATATGCATTGATAAAAAAGCGTCCGAATTGAGAACCTCCTCCTTTTTGGAAGTCAATTAAATATTCACAATAAAAATGACACTTCAATCATGTATGTGAACACGCATTTACGTGCTTCGAAAAATGGCAAAATTGCCACGCACGCTGTAGGAAATAACTGTTGTTTTTTATGTTGAGTCGATGAGTTTTAAATTAAAAATGGAAAGGGTTTTGGTAATTTGGATACATAAAACGGGTTTAAAATGAATTGCACGTGTCCGTCCATCAATAACAAATGTTTAACATTAATAGAAATCGAAGTCAATCTTTTTGAATGAATTTCGCTAAAAGCCTGGATTGACAAAGCATTTTGTACTTAGTATGTATTTTTCTTTAGCTATTGTTCACACGCTTTGTTCCGTTGACGCTTTGTCCGTTTTCTTTTAAGTCGATCTAAGAAATGGTTGACGTAGTTATTATTGTTATTAAAAAGTAAGCATTGTTGTAGTTTCCGTTCTGAAATTAACTCCATAATAACCGATTTAATTACAACAAAAGCTATTATTATATTTTGAGGCTATACACCTACTTAAAGTTCTTGTTGGGAACGCTTATAAAAATGATTTTCTGTTCAAGAGGATTAAAAACGCTGGAAAAAAATTTCCCAGTTGCGGAATACACCCATAACATTCACCATACAAATCTGTGTATTTTATACCTTATGACGACATTTTCAAGATATTAAAGACATAAATTTTACATTGGGATAAGCCGCATAAGCATTTTCTTTTGTAAATAGAATGGAGAAGGACATTCGTTTGAAAGTATCGTTTTACGTAAGCTTTAAAATCTCGGCATTAATTACGATTTATTTAGACATGTCTGATATACGGGAGATTAAATTCGATTATATATTTCGAATGTATGTGGACATTATTTTTAAATCACAATAGCGATATTCAAATCGTGCAATATTATTATCCGAGATACAAAATGCGGCTACCAAGTTTGCATTGTAAGATTTTCAGTGCTCTGAATTTGTATACACATTATTCCGAAATACAAGATTATTCGTCTATGAGAATGAAATACGTAGTCATAAAGAAAACTAAATTGAAACTATGGTAAAGAGAGTGAATTAAATTTAAAAATTGAAATATCCATCACATGGCCTATACCTATACCTATACCTATAATTGAATTCTGCATATTTTTCCATTCACCGGTTTGTACTCAATCATTCTCTTTATAAAACCATTTTATAGAGAGTATAATAATGATGAAATATCACATTACGGGTATACTCATGCTGCACATACATAATATTGCTTATCCAAGCGTTGGGGGTGAATCGCTGGCGTTATTATTTTGTAGTGCCAAGTAGATTCAACGTTATGGATATTGCTGGCATCGAGCGTGTCACCGGGCGCGGGCGGCGAGCGCTAGTTCGAACATGGAACACGAAACTTTCCCGAGAACTGGCAAGTGCGCCTACGTGCGACGTCACACAGTAACAACTGTAGCGCTTACGTTTGATCGATGAGTTCTCACAGTTGCTGCGATACATTATATATCGGAGAATTCCTTCGCTCAGCGCTACACGGTGCCGCCGGCGTCACCCCTCTAATACGGCCCTTATTAAACTCACAACCTTTCCGTACCTTTTCATAATGACATTAGGTACTGTCGCAAACGTAATTTTCTTGACTTCATAATATAATTAACTTAAGGTCGGTAATGCTTTAAATTACGGGCAATCTGGTCATGATGAAAATAGTCTCGGGGACGTAGAGGTAGCAAGTAGAGGTACCGGTTATTTTATAATACCCAGTAGACTATTTTGGAAGGTTGGTACGAATTGAAAGTATAATAAAATTTTCTCTTACTACATCGTAAATCTTTTGGGGTCGCTGATGTCCAACCGTTTGTTTTCACCAAGAGCTACTCAATAATGAAATTGGATTTATTTTTTGTTCGTGTACCAACGCAAACCATTTTTAGAATGGACTTTTATAGTAATAATCTCTGCAAGCTGCCCCGTATCTATCCATCCTTTATAGTACACAGTTATTGTAATAGTCATAATAAAAGACAAAGAGCAAAAATATAGTTGAATAGTATTAAAATATCAGCCTTTGCCCTCCTTTCTTTTATAAATTTATTTAAGAGCGAGTTATTTGAATAACTTCAGTAGTAGGTATAAGATGATAGAACACGATCTCGTTTTGTAGAAGTTATAAATTCCTTTCGTCGTTTGGAAACTTACGTCGCCTTAGGTCCTACAAACGTTTAAGAGCTCTCTAACATTCAGTCGAAAAGTGTTTTCAATCTTTTATTACTTTCTTTCACTTTTTCCTTTTTTTAAACATTATAATTAACTCAAGGAATTGCTTTTGTAATTTGTTAAATAAATACTTTTCTATCTACAAAGATTTACTTTCAATATGATCAAATTACCTTATCTAAAAATAATCTAGCAATAAATGGGTACTTATCTGCTATGTAATTTACTTAGGTTATAGGTAGTATAGTATAGTAGCGGTATACTGAATAGAAACACCAAATGGAATAATAATAGTAGCTTACTACCTACTGCTTTACGAAATTGTTATCATACGGACGAATGTAACAAAGAACTTATATACTTCAGTATCTGAATCCATAGGTTTACGCGAATAAAAGAGAAAAAACTTATTGTTATTTTCTTTCCGAAATTAACTTTAGCGAAAAGGCAGATAAACGTGTATGTTCAAACAAAAGTGTAACTAAGCGTATCGTCGGTACACAAACTTGAAGTTGTGTGTAGCGTTTACAAGTGTGGCGTAACTCTGCCACAACTTGAGTTATTACTTAGAATAAACGACACTGTCGTACTAAGCTCTCAATGCAAAACTTAGAATTGCATACGTTGTTATATCGGACTTGTATCAACTTCACTGGATAGGTAACATAACTACTTAGAGATGGAATCGCCTTGCAAACTATCTGGCTATGTACGTTCGTATCGTAAACATCGTGGCCGACCTTACGTGTACACAAGGAGAAAATGTAACAACATTGAACATTCCATCTCACTGGCCTACTTGTTACTATACAGAAGACATTTAGCTGATCTCAATTTCACTAGCATCCATTCATAGAATTAAATTTGCTGAATTCAGAGAAATCAAGTTTTAAGCTCCGGTCACGCAGAGATGGAATTTAAATGTTTATTTGCACGGTATTTCTATGAACTAAGATTTAAAAAGGCCTTAATTTTATGGTAAGGGACTCTTGATACTTCTAAATTTTATATTAGAGTTAACATTTTTTGTACGTCGACAGCGTCGCGTCGCAGCATCGCCACGGGCGCTTACAGCTGCATTCTTTCGTATTAAAATCTCCGTCTCCAACAGATGTCGCCGGGACGTACCGATTCAATCTTGCTTTTTAACTGCCTCCGTTTCTTTTCCCTCGAGAAAATTAAGCGTGAAACATATATACAACTAGCGCCTTCACCGCGTACTCATGACAAATTAGAATTTTATCTGGCGTTGCAACTGGACCAGTGTAATCGTTCTGCTATATTCCGGGTTGAAATATGTTCTCATTTTAAATAATGACTCTATTTGCGCCAGGGAACTGTAAATATTTTTAAAGATAACGCGCCAGGTTTATTGCGTAGGTACGTGCTATAGCAACTTGAACGCTCCGGTAATAGCCGGCGTGCAAAAATATTTTTGTTTGTGAAACGGTCTGTTTGCAGACATTCAATATAGCGGTGCTCTTGTCGAGAAATAGCTAGCATTGGAATCGTTACTTTAACTTTTATTTGTTATTCAATTAATTCTTAATAATGTAATGATCTAGACTTAGATTGATTTAGGTGGCAGACAAGCTAAGGAATAACTTTGTCTCCCTATCTCATTAATCAAGTGAACAATTTCAAGAGAGCCGTATCTGTGAAAGCTTTTCAAACAGTAACTTATTCTCGTTAAGTTAGTTCAGCAAACGTGGTTTACATTTCTCACATTGTTTTCGTGAACAAAGGTATTTAAATATGGAATTTGATATAGGTATTTTATGTGACGCGTTGGGTTGTGACTGTTTTAGAAAAAGCGCAAAATAGTGCGAGTGCTATTTCATTTTCCAGTTTATGTAAATTTGGGCGATAAGTGAAACGCCGACCAGCCTGCATGAGGTGTTTATGTTAAACAGCTACTTAACTTATATTCAGTAAATGGCAGTCCGAGCAACAGTTGCGATTGAATAATCAGTTAATATCTGTCCCAGTAAGGATCAATTAGTCGCGCCATTAAACCGAAGGTCTGGAAGTAAGTGCCGTTGTCTAGGACGAAACAGATCCTGCGTCCGTTACTCCGGGGCCATTACACTAAAGAATGAAGATTACATTCGCTATACAATTGATTGACCACATTCAGTACAAATCGACCGAATCAGAATATGCCGTACCCTCGCTTTCTATTGATAACTTTGCTCTTTTTTCGTATGTGTGCGGCGGTGTGGTGTTTCCGATATGCATTTTTGATTTGTACGACAGGATCGAAACTGGCTTATTTCGGTCTCACCCACACATACGAGTACTGTACATATAAGCACACTATTCACTGAACGAAATCGGGATGAAACTATCGAGAATTGAATCCCGGCGATTTTTACGCTTCAATAAATTAAAGGTAAAAATATATCTAAGCAGCCCGTCGGAGAATTCATCGTTAAAAGTTTAGCCAGGTAAGTATGTTAGTAAGTAAGTTGTGCTAACTCGGGTAATATATTTACATGAAACTCGATATAAAGTTATTAGAATATGAATACCTAGGCCGAAAAAGTTTTTTTATCTTATTTATATCAATAGGTATACTTGTTAAAATTGTTTATTATTGAAACCAATAAAATAACTTGTACTTAGTCATTTGAAAGAATTTATCATTGTCATGGGAATGCGGGAAATGCTGATTCTGTTCTGATATAGAGGGCTCGGTTTGAGATCCCGTCGGAGGCGCCATTATGTAATTGATTCACCATTATGAATGTCGCAGCTTGACAATGCGGCGCTGGCTCATACCTACTTGACTGATGACCACAGTTATCGCCCTCTCAGAACATTACACACAGATTTATACGAACATATAGATTTCCACAAGCTACAATAAATCTTTTAATTGTTCAAACGGAAGATCAATTTAATTTTAAGCCTTGGTTACCACAACTGATTGAAAATATTGTATGTTTCTATACAACAGTTAGTTTACCGTATAATCACTACCACATTGAAAACTTTTAACAACTGTCGTTAAAGGATTATCATTTTACTGCGTGGGAATTTAACTACCCACGCAGAATTTACCGCATACAATTTACTCCCAGCTCTAAAAAGGTTTAAGCACGAATCGTCATGTTTCATTTTTATTACTCAACCCATAGGTACTCTTGTACAATACTACCAATCGATATAGCTTTTGAAATAAAAATAACAACTTCAAGGTAGAAGAAAATTCTCATTTGTAAGACGGAGCAGGCGCCAGTAATAAAGCAATCACGGCGAGGCGGTGAGGGAGCACAATGACTAATTAGACGTCATTCCCAAACTCATATAACCGCACACGTTATTATTCGCGAGCACTACAGACGGTAATGAGAAGCTCGCCGTCTGAGCTCTCTCCAGTCCACCTACTACAAGTATTTATTAATACAAACGTCAGGAAATACGCTGCGCCCGCGGTGCGCGCCACGCCGCACGCGACCTGCTTGTCACAGGTAATGAGTTATGAGACACACAGATACTATCCGTGCCTCCAACTCCGTACATTCAACTAAACATAGTTATGGGTAATTACGTGAACGCCATAAAATTACACCATCCTCCGAACTATGTTGGGGTCGGCTTCCAGTCTAACCGGATTCAGCTGAGTACCAGTGCTTTACAAGAAGCGACTGCCTATCTGACCTCCTCAACTCAGTTACCCGGGCAACCCGATACCCCTTGGTTAGACTGGTGTCAGACTTACTAACGCCATAAAATTACACCGCGGCACGTAATCATTTACTTTGTCGACGCTACTGATTCTATGAAATAAATTATGATCGCGACCAAATTAAAATCTAGGCTCCAAACCTCAAAGTTATAAATAACAATGCGATCGTTAATTCGTCGTTTATTATCACATTCTCTGGGGTCCATCTATAAATTACGTACTTTACGAGCTAAGCTGACCTCAATTATGTCAATCTGAAATTAAATTATAGATTTGTCGTATTACCCGAAACTCATGTTTTATTTATGAAGCACTATGGACTGATCAGACTAGAATATTCATTGTTAATAATTAATTCGGTCACGCATACTGCAGGTACAGCGGTACATTGATCTTCATCCCGCGTCCCATCTTGAACCGAGAAATGTGGGACATAGTACCTACTGCTGATAAATTAACAGTTCGCGTGCTTTATAACAAAATGCAGCAAGCCTTGACAGGTAACACAGTAACTCATTCGAGCTGTACCTTACAACTATTTTTACGATCCATCTTGAATGGAAATCTTTATAATTGCCATGAATAGAGGCGAGCTAGAGCACGAAGATATTTCTTTATATTGTTAAGAGATTATAAATCACAGTATAATTTCGAGCGCCGCATAAATCATAAGGTTACTTTATATCTTGAGTTAACTCGATCCTTGAATCTGGACTATCTTTTAGAATAGAGGTTATAAATCACGAGCATCGTGCACTATCGGGCGTGCGCGTTGCCCTAATTAATTATGCAGCCGACGCATTAATAACACGCTTTAATTGTAGACGCCTTTTGCTTCTCTCATCTTTAACTTGCGCGATTACATTGAGCAGAGCGCGCACTCCGCCTGCCGCCGCTAATGGATGATAAAACCAACGTCAACGCGGCTAACAACGGCATAAATTAAGAAACCCTCTGAAATGCTTGATAAATTACAACGCGCCTCTAACCACTCGTATGTTTAAATAGTCGCTCGTTAAAAGCAGTATACGTACAGCTTGGGATACTATTCGTACCTTAAGTTCTTAATTCCTTTTCGCAGAGTAATATATTACCCGGCAACCCAAATTTTAATAAATGTAGACCTCAGTTCTGTATCAGTTTAATGAGCATACACCGCCTTGCGGCACTGAATAAATAGTAATCTGTCGAGTGTCGACTCAGCTAATTGATGAGCTGTAATTGTTGGGCCAGATATCTCTAACTGGTAGCGTTTGCCAGATGACACAGGCGTCGTTCAGGACACATTTGGGTCAACCTTAGCTGGAGGGTCACTCGTATGGAGTGTAGTCCTCCATTTGCGTCCACAGGGCCGCTCGACCCACAGCGTCACGTTGAGTGATTGTCTCGCTAATTCGCCGTGACGTAAACGATCAGAGTCCCACACACCGCCGCCCCGCCCCCCGCACTCGCCCCGCTTGCCCTACATGCTTATTGCTCGAGAACGGTCAACGTCGCTCAGCTCAGCAATAATGGAAAATTACTATCTATGTGGGCAACCTCACGACTTTACCTACTGGGGAACGCTGTAAACTTTATGCAATTTGCTAACGTGACTTACTAGACACTAATTTAATTAGCAAGTTATACTAGAACGACAACAAAGCATACCTGCAAGTTTTCATCTGCACAAAAGTGATTAAACAGAAAGTAATAAGATCTAATGAAATAAAATGATATTCCACAAAGCACAAAGTAAGTATAATTGTCAAGAGTCATCTTATATTATCACAATAACCAACAAATCTCCATAAGGCTGTTATTTATATTTAAATTACGTATGAATATTTAAAAATTCCAGTTTCTCGTCTCAGTTGCAAAGAGACATTTGCAAGTTAAGATGGGAAAGTATTATATTTTTAGGAAAATTAATTGGTCTTTCCTGGCAATATAGATTGTTCTTTGAGAATATTAAGTCCTTAAAATGTTTAGGAACGACTTAAGAGATATTTATAGGAGATTATTTTAAAAGGTACACCGTGTCCTGAATATAAAGTAGATTAAATCTAATAAGACAATGAAGGTAAATTCAGTTAGCTGAATCAGGGCAATTTCGTCGTACCGATATCATCAATATGAGCCTGTAGGTACATGCCATAATCCTTGAGTGGTATTCCCCGGTGGAGTGTGTACGCATTCCCGTGACACTTGACAAATTACATTATGATTTTGTTAGCAGAGTCAGCAACAGTCGGGGACTTAATTTCAAGTTGCGCGTGCTGTTAAACGGGAATATTTTTTTGGGAGCGTGAGTGAGTCGTCCGGGTGGTAGTTCGTGTAATGCGGTGAACTCGGGACAAGTTGTGCAGTAGCGAGTGACTCGGCGGCGGCGCGCTCCGCCGGCGCTGTCAAGCTGTCGCAACTTACCTACCTACTTTATTTCTTACGCCTCCTATATTTCCCACTGATTAAGTGTCGCGCCACTCCCCAGACATAGTTAGTTCCTGAACTCTAACTCTCAGCCTGTTTATGACTGTTCAACTGATACGATAAATTCACTGCCGTCGTTTAGACTTACGCTGAATAATAAAAGAGCAGTTTCAACAAAATTAATACGCCATTAAAAACGTTTTTCAAATATCGTTTAGATTTATCATCGGTATTATGTTCGCTTCCGAATATTAAGGCATAAAAGTGAAGTATTGAAATAAGTTAAAAGCCATTACGTATGATCGGAACGAGTTGAAATGCTTTTTAAAATTAAAAGGCTACTTTATAGTGCCGGCTGGTTACGCATAACTTTGCTACTTTCATTTAAAATATATGCGCGTATATTTCTTTTACAACGTGTAGGTATTATTTATTGAAACTACCTGAGTAGTTTTGACGAGAGCTGTTCACTTTAACTGATCATCTTAATAACCTGCTTACACCTAATGATACATAATAATATGTTGTAAACGCCGATAGTGAGGAATGCGTCAATTCGGTCGAATTTCCTTCTCACGTTCAAGCGTAGCAAATACTCGTAGCACGCCGCTCTCGTGCTACGAATGTGCTACGCAGCTACGATGCATACGTTGTCATAATATTCACTATCGTTACACAGCTTTTAAAAGGTCCATTGAACAGTCAAAAAAGAACAAAAACAATGAATGAAATAAATAAAAATACACTAGATATACACCTACTACGTTAGGTATACCTTTGTATAATGTCAAATTATAATGTCAGTACATTATTCTTCGCCATTCATTGTGTGCGTGATATTTTTTGAGCCCGTTATCCGAGGCGGCTGTGTTTACTCGCGCGTCGCTCATTGAGGGCTAAGCTTAAACACCTCTTTGACAATGTGCCCTGATAACAATGTGCCTCGAATAAATGGCTACCTCCGCGAGCTTTTCACTCTAAAAATATGTACCGCCGCTTTTTGAAATAGAGATACGACACAGACAAGTTGTTTTTCTAACATCATTCGGAGGCATTATATTTTTTAATTTTGAGTGTCTCTTGTTGGGCGATGTCAAACGGCTTTGCTTGTAATTTCAGTTTCCAGGGTTTTGAAAAGTGTTGTTGATTTATTTTAGTAAGGTCCCGTCATTGTATTGATTACTTACGTATGGCATTTATATTATGTTTCGTTGGTACACTTCTGTCATTATTCCCAGAGAAAATATAGGTAATGTTACATTCTTATTCCTATATTAAATAAACTGGTTTCACATAATCGGCTTACAGCGAGAAGTCTTTCTTATTGTTTCGGAGTTCCTTCTGTTCGAATGCAGGGAAGCGTTGATGTGGGTGTTCCTCCGTAATTTATACGTCTTTTGTTGTTATATTACACTATGTAGCTTGTTATATTTCAACCTGTATTTGTATTTGACCTATTTACTTGGACTATTGATGATGTCTCATAAAACTACGTAACGGTTTATGTATCTTTGCAACAAATATAACCGTGTATTGACGTAAGAGACAACACGATGTTCCATGTATCGTGGAATATGTTCAGCGGGTAGTTATGCAAGCGGTTCTGAGAAATAATTACAAAACAGAGCCGTTATTTCCTGGCCATGGTTAAGTCCCGTGTATTACGAAGCGTGTCTATTACCGTCGATCCGGCACGAATTCAGATTACTGGCCGCTACTCAGAAATTCCATATGGGAAAACCCAAAAATACGCACGAGTTCGCCTCCCTGGAACCCATATATGAAAAAATGCAAAAACCATTTTAGAATTCACAGATTTTTCGTACTTCTTCGAAAGTTTGATGAAATATTCATTGTTTGAAGTAGAAAAAAACCGGCCAAGTGCGAGTCGGGCTCGCGCACCAAGGGTTCCGTACAAATCCTGTATAGATAAAAAATCGATCGGTTTAGAACAATCATAGTTATGGTAATTTCGTGAGAGTCAAAATAGTTAATATTTTTTATTTTATAATATAACTAAAATAGTAGGCCAGTACCTTGTAAAAGTTCTTTTATTAAAGTTATTTATTTACAACATTTTATAGTCATCATTCAGAAATCTGATTAAAAATAACTAATTATGCCTTAATTGAAAAAAATAAATAAAATAAACTTATATGTATATACAACATGTAACTTAATTAACGCACATCCTGAAATTAGTTTGTTCAGAATCGTTTACTGAATCGATTTATATCATTTTTAATATAGGTAATTTTTTATCCCAAAAATAATTAAAACTACGGAAATTATTGTCATATTAACCCTGTACAGTCAAAACAAATTCAAATAGACCGTAACTCAAAGTAATAAGACTTCGTGTATTGTCGGCTTTTTCCGTAGTTTCGTTATGTTGTGTCGAGTCGAGTGCGTTGCGTGCGTAGTAGGTAGTATGACCAAAAAGTTCTCCAAGAATTGGTATAACTAATTTAGTAAATAACAATGCATATACATGTTAAATTAAAAATTCAGTGTATGTATTATGATTATAACATAATATTTTAATTAGAGTGTTTGAGGGTGTGCGTTAATTACGTTACATGTTGTATATATACAACTTAAAGCTAATACAGTGCATCAAAAAATTGCTCCTCATCGCTGTCACTGGGTAATGTACCCAAAAGACTGGCAGCATTGCCACGTTGGATGGCAATGCTCAACCTCTGTGCGAAATAAAAGCCAGCCTTTGGGTCCCGGGAAGTGTCAACCAGGCGCTGGGAAATATCCCTAGCAAGAAGGTGGGCGCTCGGACCCCACGGCCCTAGAGTTTCAACCCCAAACGGCTCAAACATGTAATTGCCTATAAGGTTACTATATTTGCGCCGTTTGAGGTTCTCTGCTTGTGCAGCGGCGGAGCCAGCATAACATGCAGTTCCGGGAAGGTGAGATGGCGCAAGAGTGTCGACGCTTGTCGCGTCCCACACTAAAGTCCTACCCACCTTCCACGGAAATAGCGACATGCCGTCTGGTCTCTTGCCTTATATTATGCCTTAAAGGTCATTGGGCATATCTGACCCGCTTTGCAAAAAGTGGCGAACATGAATCAAAGTAGTTTAAAATTGTGGAGAACGTAGTTAGTATGACGTTCCTTTGAATATAAATATTTTATTAAAATTCCATGGAGACGAATGTCCAGGATCGTTTAAAAAATATAAAAGACAAGCAGTTTCAGAGGATTGTACAGGTTGCAATGCTAGTTTTTATTGTTAAAGACTTTTCATAAAGAAGGAAGATGCCAATTCGGATGACCAGGATCTGATGAGGATCTGGAAACCCTGATAAATTGAGGGCAACTCTTGAATATTGTAGGCACGCATCAAGTCAAAACCAGACATGCGAGTGTATTTTTGAGGGTACTGGAAAACAGTGAAGGTTTGGAGCTGATTTGATTATGGAGACCACATAGAGTCGAGGGAACTCCTGAACGGTATGTTGCAACTACCACGTGTTTGGGCTTATTTAATTCGTATTGGCGAAGACTTTCCACATAGATAGGTTTGACTGCCATTGCGGGATCGATAGCAAAGATCAGATATAGTTATGGGAACTCCTTTACAATTTATAGCAGTAACATTGTGTCCAACACAAGCTTATTTTATTTTAGGTGATGAGAATTCACTACTAACTTGGGTTAAAGCAGCCATTGCAGGATTTTTTTCGAAACCGCCTGACGACTTGTAACTGTCGAATTGTAACAACGACTGCTAGAAAGTAGGATTCGGGGCTGCTGGCTTTATGTTTCTAGAGCTTTGACAAAAGTTTAATTCTGTCCCTTTCTTTGTTTTATAAAGTCGGCTTTATTTTATTTTGTAAATAGTTCTCATTTAGTTTATATATCTCAATACCCACATTCCCAGTCGTAACTTGTACTGGTGGGTCGTAATGGTCATAATGGTCTTTATCAAAATGAATTTAAAAAGCATTTTACAAACAAATCCAACTTCAAACGTATAAAAAAGCAACAAGAAAACAAAAACAAGAAAGAAAGGAAGAAGATGTTAGGTGTATCGTTCTAGAAGTCGGTGTCTAGAGAATGCATTTATATTTATTTAACCACCGAGATCTAGACCGATGCATATAAACAGTTTTCATGTTGTTTTTAGAAGTTTTTTTTTTTTTTTTTGTAAAAAGTTTTTATTTTTAACTTTTGTGAAAAGTTCTCGTCAATACGAATAATATAAGCCCAAACACGACGTAACTAAAACATACCGTTGAGGAGTTCTCTCGACTTTCTCACGTCTCCATTATCAGGTAAGCTCTAAATCTTCACTGTTTGATAGTATCATCAGACATACATCTGAGAATCAAGTTTTAACCCTATGCATGCCTACAATTTCTGATAGTTGCCTTCGATTTCTCAGGATTTCCATCATCAGATCCTGACCTGATGACAATGGAAATAAACGGCGAGTATACTCTTTAACTACAAAGAAATGATTTCTCAAATCCGTCAAACTTGGTCGTTTAAATTCCCCATTGAAATGAGGAAAATATTTGATGTTTAAACCTGATTTTCTCTAGATTCCCATGGTTCACATTGATGCGACTAATGCCATAGTAAATCAGAGCCTTATATCATTATACTGTGCTATATTTCGTTCGTGGCCGCCGTGGGTATGGTTTCCATACTAAGGTGCCCAATGACCTTTGAATGATTTAGAATTTTTCATAGTTTAGAGGCAATTAGATTTAAGAAGTGTTTGATATGAATTTCAAGTTTAATATCTCTACGAGTTGTGAAAAAGCGTAGGTAGTAAGTTTATAATTATTAAAAAAATATTTTATGTCATGTAAGCAAAAATAATATTTAAATATTTTATGGAACTTCAAATTTGTCATTTTCGCAATTTTCCCTTTATCTGTACTATATAACGTTGCTTCGTGCCGAATTTCAAGATTCTGAGTTCACGGGAAGTACCTTGTAGGTTTTGATTCCCTAGCGTGTGACGGAAATTCGTTAAGGTGTCGGCATAAACTGCTGTATCTTTTGATCGCGTTAACTTAGAAGTTTGATTTTTTCACTGCTTAAAGGGACAATAGACCTAGGTATTTGGTATAAATTTCAATTTGATATCTTTATTTGTTCGTGAGAAATAAGGTAGTAAGTTTCATTTTATTAAAATATTTTTAATATATTATATAACTAAAAAAATGTGATTTTCGCAATTTTTTCTATATTTGCATTATATGACAATGCTTCATGCCAAATTTCAAGATTCTGAGTTTACGGGAAGTATCCTGTAGGTTTTGATTCCTTTGCGAGTGTCGAAAATTTGTTGAAAATATCGACATAATCGGCTGTATCTTTTGATTGGCTTGGCTTAGAAGTTTGATATTTTCACAGCTTAAAAAGGCAATAGATTTGAGTATTTCATGTGAATTTCAGCTTGATACGTCCACGCGTTCTTGAGATAAAGGGTCTTGACAGACAGACAGACAGACGGACAACAAAGTGATCCTACAAGGGTTCCGTTTTTTCCTTTTGAGGTACGGAACCCTAAAAACACTATACACACAAATTGTTTACTTAAATCTGTAGTAACAGGAATCTGTAACATTTCAAATTACCGACATGTATGTATCTGGCATCTGACATGATGTCAGGGATTGACGATTGAATACATCACTAGCTGCATCAGAATCATCAAATGATCAGGTGCCTATCTATTGTGGGGGTACATTCTCTGAAGGCTAATTAGAGCCTGACAATGACGGCTGACGCTATGCACAATAGGATCGGTCAGCACCTAATACATAGAAATTAACAATTTCGTATCAGAAGCAATTTCATGCCAAAATGTAATGACGATTTAACTCATTCGAGTACATCATTCCAGCTTCCCAGAAGTCATGTTGCACATTCAATAAATAATTGAAGTCAACCCTACACTTCACACGAAATTATTAAAATTTTATTTAATACATTCATTTGTTAATAAATTATGCTCGAAATTTAATTAATTGTTAATATTTTGTTTATGTTTCGTGGTTTCATGTTAAACGCGGTTTTTCTGAATATTGTTTCTCCGCGGTTTCTATCACGAAGGCCATTAATCTCTGCGCCTTACACAAAAATAGCGGGAAATAAGGACATTTTGAACCACAGTCGCCCACAAAATACGGCAAAAATTCTCACAATAATAATATGATACCCCAGTGTTTTTCTCGCAATTTCCTTCTGACTTGGCCCACCCTTCTCGGAGAATTAAAAACGACACAAACTATTTATCATTCCGCTGCAATTTGTTATAATCAAGTGAAGTAAACAAATTGCCGACGTACCTCGAGCTGATGGACTGGCAACCTACTTTACTATTTATACTTTTGGGTAAAACAAAAGAACCTTTTTTTGATCCCGCACCAACGCATTTGTGTATACCTACTATTTTCCGCGGTCATGCATGTGTTTTTTCCTCTCGGATTAGTGGATAGCATGTAAAAAGTGCACGTTAGGTATTGTAGTTATTTTTTTTTTGTAATCCGAGAGGCGCCTCGGATGTAGAAAAGTACATATTTCCAGTGCTTCGTCCGAAAGTCACTTTACCAATCACAAGTAGGCATAGATAAGATTTGGTTTTTAAATTGAACAATTCAGAGGATAAAGAAAAAAAAATGACTATATTTACAAATGAAAAATATCACCGCCTAGGATCCACAACAGATATAACTCATAGATATACATTACAAAGATCATAAATAAAATCTTGATACATAATATCAGTCGTTCATCTCCCGCCTCAAGGAATAATAGTGAAATGTTGTACGTTCAATCATTTCTTTTGTAATGACATCCGTCTGACTTTTAACCTCGAGAGAAGAATCCTATTAATCTGTAATCTGGATTATCTCAAACACAATCATGCCCAGACAAATACGTCATTAAAAACGTCTTATGCTTATTTCAGTTTGGGGTACAATAATCCTCTTAGCGTGCTATGTAAACATAGTGTGCGGGTATATATACTGCTGCTGTAAAAATACAAGGGAATCGTAAAATCAGTCATGATTTCTTATGCTGTCGAGCCACTGAATAGTAATTGTACCTATGTTACATACCCGCTTTAACATTCATGAATAACATTACGATTGATATATCAGATAGTATTATAGCTTCAATATGTTACAAGCAACTGTTGTTTTCCAGAACTACTATTTTTATAGAACGCGCATATCTTTTATGTATTTGTCAGAATTTATGGCAGGTGTATTGTATTTTACATACAACTAGCAATTTACGTTTACTAAGGAATAAAAAATAAGTTCTTAATAAATAGGTATACTAACTAAAAAAGTACCGATATTGATTTCAGCGTCTTACATTTCTTATAGAGTAATGTCATTTATATTAAAAAGGTTCAATGTTAAGAGCGTGTACGCTCGGCGCGCGATGTCAACTTTAGGTAATTCAACGCAAAAAACCGCGCAGACAAGCGTCGCGGCTGTGTGCGTGCCTATCATACTTCACGTATAGTCACACAAACCATTTTGATCCTTTCGAGTGAAATTGGTAGAACAAAAAATATATTATTTAGTAAATAGTTAATAATGAGAAAATAGTGTAAGTCTATGGATGACTAAAATATGAAAGCATGAAAATAAGTCGTTAATACTTACACTCTTTAGCAAAAAAATCGGGCACCTATGAAAACCTTGGTTTTGAGGACTTTCTGTATATTAATTACATACAATTTTCAACAGTACTAAATAGTCGACTGATGATTAATGGCAATGTTAAGAGTTTCTGTATTTTAACCGATTTCAAAAAAAGGAGGAGGTTTTAATTAGATTGTTTTGTGATTGTTCACAATTTGATTGTTCTCGATTTCTCAAAGACGCCTGAACCGATTTGAAAAATTGATTGTTTATATAAATGGTCCAGTCCATCCAGACCGAAAAATTGTGGTCAAATAACAACAATTGCCGGAAAGCTAAATATTGGTGAAGAGCTTGCGTTTACCATTGCAAATAAAGTTTTAAGTCATCGTTCCTATATGCTTCAAAAGTTATTCGGGATCAAAAGTCAAAATTTGGGTTCATCCAAATTGAACATATGAATAAAATTATAGCTCGATTGGTAACATACATCTGCAATAAGTGATTTCTAGCCTAAGGAGTCCGCCATATTGGATTAAGACTCGCGACACATTTTTTTTTTCGAGTTATTCATAGCAAGCTTTTTCATTTGATACCCATATCGTAGGAATGCATTAAAAACATTTTTTTCTCCATCTTGGGTATACCGCCATATTGGATATAGAATCATACATTGTCATTAAAACTGAACGTTCAAACAAAATTTCAACTCAATCGATAAAAAAAATATGCTTCAAAATTGAGCTTTAAATAAAATAGTAATGTATCAAGATTTGTTGGTCGCGCTTGAAATGTACTCTATTCTCGGTATCCACGGCAGAGGTTATTCACCCTACGCGATGTGACGGAGCGACACGTCCTCTCTCTGGGAAGCCTTGCGGCGGTCTGGTTTGAGTTGACTCGCGTGCAGCGTTTTATAGTAGTTTTTAAATAATTTATAAAAAAATAAAAACGAGAGATTAAATTATAATATAAAGTTAATGTTTTAAAGAAAGAGTTATATTACTATAGTAAATAATTGTTATATTAAATTAAGTAAGATAGGTAGGTAAAAAAAGCATTTGAAATTCACAATTTTTCACACTGTTAAAATATTTTTTTTCTGAAAGATAGAGACCTAAATCAAAAAATGTTTTCAATTAACTATAGGCATGGGGATTTCGTCTATAAGTAAAAAAATAAATATGATTAGATTTGCTACTGTTTTCACATGAATTTAAGCTTCGAAATAGACGCTGAACGGGAATTTTATAAAACATCTGTTACGTTATAGGGGTTTTAAGTATTTAAACTACACAAATTGAAATTTATGTTCAATTAACTATATAGACGGTGAAATTACCTTGCGTTATTAAAAATTAACATAGTTATAGGATAAGTAGTTAATGAGAAACAGTGGTTTGAAAAGTACCTTTTTAGGCCAAATGGCGCGAAGTTGACATACACGCTCTTAAGTCTTTTGATAAAAAATATGAAAGCATTTGCTGTGACTGCGGTCCTTATTCTTTAACAATCGCAAAGGATAACCAGGCTTTGTTCTAACTCCACAATTCCACGAATGTGCAAGCCAGCGCAGTCACAAGTCGGGCTTAATCTTAGAATCTGTTCCTATCTTCCGGAGCAGCCGTGGTTACAGCCTTATGCTCCGACTCACAGTCAGTCATCCATTAATTGCGCTTCCTTGTTACGATAGCATTCCGCATTTCTCTCAAACAAACAATACGTCTTGTTGGCCTGTAACTAATACATAAACTCAAATAATTAAACAAAATTATTATAAATTGGCAGCCACCAATACAAACTGACTGTATCACGGAATCTCGAAGTTCAAAACGCCGATGTACTGTACCCATAAAGTACACAAGATCGATGCACGTGACTTAGAATGTACGCTACATCGAAGTACTGTATTGCAAATGTTCATGATACCGATGTACGGAATATCGAAAGTTTGTTATGCCGAAGTACGTGATTGCGATTGTTCTGAATCCCGATGTACGGAATATCGAAAGTTTGTGATGCCGAAGTACCTAATATCGAAGGATTTAAAATCACAGTTTCTGCGTTAATTAGAAATATCATCAGGGAATGCTTTGAATATCGTATTGTGATTAATTTCCAGTAAAAAAATCATCATCTGCTTAGCCTTTCCGAACAACCACCCGGAGCCGTGATTTTAAACCCTTCGATATTAGGTACTTCGGCATCACAAACTTTCGATATTCCGTACATCGGGATTCAGAACAATCGCAATCACGTACTTCGGCATAACAAACTTTCGATATTCCGTACATCGGTATCATGAACATTCGCAATATAGTACTTCGATGTAGCGTACATTCTAAGTCACGTGCATCGATCTTGTGTACTTTATGGGTACAGTACATCGGCATTTTGAACTTCGATATTCCGTGATACAGTCATACAAACTAAATTAAACTTTGGCATAATTTAAATACACAAATGCTAAAAGCTTATCTTGGCAGTGCTTGCGCGAGGACCGTGTTTAGTATGTATTTATTATCGAGATGCTGAAACCTCGGGACCATTATCTCGGTAATTAGACTCACGGAACAGTCGATTAATTCAGGACCCAAGATTTAAGGATATCCAGTTTGTCGAAAACTAATCGGATATTCCGGATTAAAAGCCATCGTAGACTTATTGGAATTCTTTGTCGAAGGGAAATATACAAATGTACTTTCGATGTTCATTAGTTGCGATCGGCAGTACGATGCCGTTATCGTGGCTTTTACGTTCGTAAAAAGTTTATGACTGCTTGCAGAGGTAAAATATTTTTAGAGAAATGCTTGAGTACGGATGAATGGTGGCAATTACCATAAAATTCTGCTATAAGTAAAGGATCCGCATGGGGAGGTGGCGCCGACGTGCAGTGGTTACGACTGTAGCGCAGACGGCGGACGCGCGATCTTCGTGGCGCGATAATTACCCGCGTCAATATGCGCTGTGCGCGCTCTCTGCTCTCTCAGTCCACCATTTGAATATTTCCCCGCGGGCCAAAATTGTGGTATGCTCGTTAGAATCGCTGCTGGATAGAGTTTTATTAATGTCCGACATGATAACGACATGTAGTGCGGTTGCCGCTCACCCGCATGTCACACGGTCAGCTGAATGAATAACTCGCTTAAGCCGCAGCGGACGTCATAATTATGTATTTCAATTCCTATTTTAATTTTACAATTGCTGCACCGTGCAGTTTCAAAAGTTTCCTCATTTTAATATTCATTGTTATACAAAAAGAAGCTTTAACTATGAATTCCGTTATTTGAAAACCATAATTTTCATATAAATGCACACAAACATATCTACACGAATGTCGGTAAAAAGAAAAGAAATAAGAATATTTACGATACGAGGAATGTTAATGTAGAAATTATTAATACATGTGATTGTAATATGAGGGTCGGGAAGCAAGGACGGACGCAAAAAGCACATTGTGGCATGATAACGAGACCATGTCACTTCCATCTCTCGTTGGCTCGAAGATTTATGTGGTTGCAATAAAATCTCCTCGTTTGAATAAACATCTCCACGGCTGAGGGCTGTGACAAATGGCTCGCTGGGCCCGCCAGCAGTCGAGACGAACATTAGCCGAAATAATTCTTTTTAACGGCGGCGAGTGGGCTCGACTTGCCGCCTAATTATTCATGTGCGACCGGTCCGATACGCCTTGCCAACTTGCCGCCCCATGTTTCGTCCTGTCCTGAGGTCGTCCTATTAATTAACTTAGGTATCGATTCATTACGATCATTAGCTGAGCTATTGTTGTACGATCGATGTTGTATACCTAGCTCTGCTTTTTTTTTTAAATACTTGTTATTCATTTAAGAAACAATGGTCTCAGAGTATACAGCAGTGTTTTTTTTTTACTTGTTGAAATGTGAGTTACGAGCTGGATGCCAGAAGCCGAAAATCGATCTCAGTGGCGTGCACTTGGAGAGGCCTATGTCCAGCAGTGGACTGCGATAGGCTGATGATGATGATGATGATGAAATGTGAGATAACCAAACTTTAACAGACTTTTTGACGGTATATATGTTATTCGAAATAAAAGTTAAAATTATATAATTGTCGGTGCAGCTGCTGCAGCCGCGGAAAACCTCAAACGGCACAAATATGTAAACCTCACCGGCAATTGCATTTTCGAGCCGTTTGGGGTTGAAACCTTGGGACCATGGGGCCCAAGTGCCCACAGACTCTTTCGAGAAATCAGTAAGCGATTAGTGGAGTCCACTCGTGACCAAAGGGCTGGCCTATACTTCGGCCAAAGGATATGCATTGCCATCCAGCGTGGCAATGCAGCCAGCCTTTTGGGCACGATCCCAGCTGACAGCGATGCGGATGAATATTTTGATACTTAGTTTTAATATCATAAATTGTATTGAAACTATATGTTACTATAATAAATTAATTACAAATAAAAAAAAAATTAAAGGTATTATATTATTAAATCCACTGGGTTTTACCTTAATGAAAATAATTCTACTTACATTTCGTTCATAAATGAAAATATTGTATTAATCTTTTCTGAAAATTAAACAATAACGGTGAATATTAATTCATAAGAATTCAAAAAGTTCCAACAAGAAATTGCTTGATTTGCCTTTGCCAAAGTTCGTGAGTACTAAATTTCCCGTTCCTTTAAAGGCGGGTACTTAAAAGGATGGTGATCGGCGAACAAAAACTAATTAAACCGAACATCGGCATGTGTAGAATCGAAGAGTAATGAATATAGGAGGCACAGAGCCCACCTCCTGCGCGCCACCCTCACTAAAAAAGAACATTAATTGAAGCAGTGCGCTGTTACTACAAATTAATTGAAATCTTATCGGTAACTGCTTCATCATTGTTTTGAACATAACTTATTCGAAATTAATAAAGTTTAGAACTTCAGTTCGAAGTTAATTATATTCTTCTAGCGAAATAATGCCCTCATAATAGTGCGTAGTTTAATTAGATAAGTTGAGCTAGTGGAGTTAGTGACGGGTGACAGAGATTAGCAAGCGACGCGATCGGGATATGAGTAATTCTACCGGTGTCGGTAATTGAGTCGGCGACGACAAATCGTTCATTTCCGCCGTCGGCCACGGGATCCCGGCGGACTAATCATACAGCTCACCGTCCTGCCGATCGAGTTAATTGAAATATGAAACTTTTACCTGTTATGAAGTACGTACTATACGTATTTATTCCGTTACCACAAACACCTTTTATTGCCTTCAGAAATAACATAAGCAAATTTTAATTTAGTCGCCACCAGAGATTACGGCCGGTCGTTCATTGTGGCGGTTACTGCGCACCGTTTGTTTACCTAACTTAATTGCTCACTCAGCAGACATTACGTAGACAAGCACGAAAACAATAAAACAGAGCTGCAACGTTAGCCGCAGTGTTGTCGCAAAAACCATTCCGAGAACAGCGTCACTTTAAGTAATGAATGGTGTAAACTGCTATAAAGTACGTACACCTGTTCCTGCGGCGCGCGACGCTGAGCAGCCGCGCGGGGAATGCCGACCAAATCGTGACGCGCCGGAATGCTGCCGACGCAGATCCACGACGTGATAACAGCCGAGACCGGCATACTCGCTGACGCCGAGCCGCGCTCGCGCCCCACGACGAGCCTCTAAATCATCCACCTTGCATGGATTCCGCTCAAATGTTCGATCACGTCTCTACCCCAATTAACTCTCAATGCCCCAAACCTGTTCACTCGTTATATCCATGAATTTTAATAATGTCTCAGAAAATAAGCTTTATTTTTTTTGGCACGCAATACTTCTTCCCCAAATTGTTATTACTTACAATTGTACCACACAGCTATATTTAGGTAAAGTGGAAAGATGCCAACTTTCAATAATAAGTACACTTTTACGAGTATCTAGGTCTGAATGCGTTTGAGCTGTGCTAAACTGAATGCTGAAAATCCGGAAAGCAGGAAGTTGTCTTCTTTTACGAGCGTTATTGCTTCTGCCTGCCATCTTACAGCAGACATTCACAAACATTTTCTGGAAAATATATTTTCCGATATCAGTAATTTATTATAATTGTAGCTGGGAAATGGAGGTAGCTTAGTGCGGTTATTGTGTTGGTAAACATGTGGACTATGTGGCGACCACAAATATTATGCTGTATTAACATAATCTCACGGTTCTATTTCCATAGCGCAGTACTGTGCATGATTTTGTTGTTATTTTGTGCACGCTGTTGGGTGGTCGACCTGTGTAGGACAAAGGATATTAATAGATACTAATGATATCGCTGCCATAGCGCAGTGTAATGCTGCATCGCAGTGCGGTGATACGATGATCCTTAGTATTAACATCGCTTTTGTAATTTGATGGTGTTCGGATAATCTGCATGAATGTGCGGCGCGGCGAGAGCGGGCGGTGGCGGGCGGCGCGGCGCCGGGTCGCGCTGGCCGGCGGCGCGCGCGTCGGACCCTGTCCGGGCCACTCGGATATTATTCCGGAACGAGCGGACTATCCATGCATATTCATGTGCTCGATCCAGAGGCGCGTATTAATTTGCATCTCGATCCGACACCGGCCTCGTTACATTGTCCATTTTCGTTTCTTTGCCATAAACCCTAGAGCGTCCGACAGTCTCGGCGGTGGCTCAATGGATCGTGAAATCGGAACGGTCATACCGTCCGCTTTGAGTAATTTGTAAAACTCAATTTTAAATTCATTGCCCACAAACGGTTCTCGCTTATACACGGAATTACTATTATGAATGCTTTCAAAAAGGAGTTCTGTATTAAAAAAACTTTTCCTCTGATTTGCGCGTATTTGAATAAAACGGCTGGTTGGTTTGGTAGACCATTCATATTGGAAGTACTGATCATGGATACCGAGTATTTATTGGTACGTTTAAGAATAAATCAGGTAAAATGTTTGTGCTCTTCGTTTTAACACACTTGAATTTCGAGGGACATTGGTTTAAGTGTTCAATAAATCAACTAACGTGCAGGTTTATATGAGTCAGGAGAGCGAGCGCTTTCTGAATTAAAAACGGTTCGGCTCACGGACAGTTTACGTATTTTGTTCGATTAAGGATTGGAATGTTCTATTACAATGCAAGTCACGCTAACCAATTAAATTTGCCAATACTCTAGCTGGGCAATGAAGTAGGTACCATTTGTAAATACGTTACCTAATGGTAACGAAGCTTTGTTTGTTAACTTTGATGCAGGTATCTTTCTAACGTACAATTTTCGCATGTTTTGTTTTCGCACTGTATAAAAAAAAAAAAACATTTTTAGTGATTGGTGATTCAACATTTGAAACATATCTCAATCTTGTAAACAGTTAAATATTTATTTGTATTTCTGCCCATTGTCCATTCATTATAATTTACATTTAAATTCCTCTCGGATAAAACTATATAATTTATATGACGCCATTAAATCTGATCATAATCAAAATAGATACCTCAATAAAGTACCGAATGAACAGCTAAATTGTGTATTTTACTGGACAACTTTATTGCTGTAATTTTGGCTTCAGATTTGAAAGGCGGACAAGTGACGCCGCGTTTTATGTACCTTTAAGGATTATTTTGGTAAAATTCGTATAAAAGTCCGTATATTTTTGGCTTATTTGTAAAATAACGAGTAGATTTATCCTGGTCCTGCGCGAGTGGAGCACGTGTCGCTAACTGTCCACTGCTACTGCTTATTGTTGTATTTGTAACACAGGCGGCGGCCATATTGTGCTGCACATTCATAACGCAGCCAGTCTGCATACACTATTTTCTACGCAAAAATATTTTCATAGGTCTTACCTATTTCACCATATCTTCAGTTTCGGACCTGCACAATCGTGAA
Source organism: Helicoverpa assulta (assembly GCA_963856015.1). Taxonomy (NCBI): domain Eukaryota; kingdom Metazoa; phylum Arthropoda; class Insecta; order Lepidoptera; family Noctuidae; genus Helicoverpa; species Helicoverpa assulta. The sequence continues at coordinate 8,730,880 of CAWLCW010000008.1, forward strand.
TTTTACCGGTCTGGGCGTCAGGAGTGCCCAATTAATCTCTTTTTATGTTCCCGTTCCATATTATCATAGTAATGAGATGCTTTAATTCAGACATATTCGTGGTCATAAACCACTGTAGTAATTGTAGTCGCTGTTATAGTATTCGTGTGATACGCCGCGTAAGGCCAGGCGGGGCTGGGGGCTCGCTATCACTGTGACCCATGCAAGAGATAAAGCGACCGCGTCAACCGCGCCCGATGTAATCAAGATCACGCAATGGGACATAATGACGTTTGGCTTGTAATGTTCATACAGTTGTGCTGCTTTGTACGCGATTCATGTTTAATTGCCGCGAATCGTACATTTTGTACGTCATAAAAGTTTATTTTATTTCATACATTTCACTTCAACTCGTTAATTTAATTTTAAAAAACTTACTGCAAAAAGTATCACTTTCATTATCAGATGTGTAAAAATAATTGAGCTATTGTAATAGCTTACATACAACGAACTTTTAAAATGAACATTAATTTTATGATCGCATAATTTAAAGCACGACATTAAATAATTCTATGTGATATTATTATTTGTATGAATGCGTTCCGCAGCTACAGTGAAAATTTGAATATTGGCCTTTCCGCGGTGTCAGCGGGACTCGTATTCGACATTAAACCAATTTCTTGTGATTTGTTCCAGAAAAATACTAAAGATATTTTCGATTTCACCGACGAAAGATCAGCAGCCGTCGTAATTTAATATAGAACTCTACGTGCTGAAAATTAGTTTAACTTTGTTTGGCACTTGTGATAATAAAATCACGTCCTCGGTAAATGCAACAAAATCTGTTTGTTCTTGTTATTAATTGCTTTGTTTGAAGCGAGAGCAGGTACCTAATATAATTTCCCGTTGTTATGCGACAAAAACTTGTAAGTAGGCTGCGATAGGTACTCGACTTTCCAGTTTTTCTCCTTTGTGAGCTTTATTTTGTAGTGGGGTTCAATAGTCTGCTCCGATGCTCGGTAATTTCTTTGAGAGGCGCTGCGCTGGCATCGAATAGACTTCGACAGAAACTAATTAAAAGCGAACATCGCGCAATCTGGCGAACTCGCACAGACACTAATGCGATTTTCGACAACAGTTAGCAAAATACATAAATATTTAACATAAGAACAAGAGAACTGTTCTGATTCGTAATATGTATGCAGACCACGTTCTTAGAGTAATTCTATCACTAAAAGTCTCCTTAGGGCATTGCTGTGCAATTTTGGCTAATGGAGCGCAGAAACTTGGTGGTGAACTATGAGGTGGCCATTAGGATCCAATAATTGATGCCTATTATAATAAAATTAGCATCCAATATTTTTAGTAACGCCGGTAATATATAAGTATTTTCAATGATGTCAAATATGTATAAAGTTTTTACTAGGTATACCAAAATGTTAATGTACACTATAATGTCTTTCTTTGTTTAGGTTTATTGAGTTAATGATGAGAAAATACATGGTTCTAACAGAACATTTGTAAGCCACGCATTTCACATGCTGTGGACATAGCGACATGTAAATATGTAGGCATAACGCATTTGATTTAAATATTTATTTTAAATACTGTCAGCTTTTAAAATGCGTATTTTTATTAACGTACCAGTTCAGCTGTAATAGTCATTGCCTAAAATACACGAGAAAAACTCGCTGTGAAGCACGTATGTAAATTTACATCCTTTGTTGAAAATTTTAACATCCGGGACAGATTTTCCAATTCTCTATATGGAATAAATTTTGAGACAATAGATTTTTTAAAAATATTTACTATGCAGAATTAATAGAGAAGTAAATTTTGGGACACTTTTATAGCCTTGGCTTTATTGTCAGACTACCGCTCTCCTACAAATAAACTCGTAGGTTATTTTACCTCCTTTATGAGCGCTACGTGAAAGACAGCCACATCACACGATTCGGGACTTTTTATTTGAATTCGCATTAAGTCACTGCATCGATCAACATTAAAATCTTGTTCGTTTTTGTTTTATTTAAAAAATGAGTTTTTTTTTTATCAACAACTACTTATTACAATTTATTTGTTCTTTTAAAATATTCTTGTGTTTTCTGATTCACCAATCATGATAAGTAAACGCTCTGCATAAACAACTAAAGAAAACCAAATTTATTTTTATGTCAATGTTATGGACCATGTGATTAATTCGGGCATTATTTATAATGCCCGAGCATTATGAATAATGTCTAGCTTTATCGGGCCAAGTGATTAATAACTATCTTAACTTCATTATTTATCACATTGCACGGGCATTATTATATTGCTAAATGACAGTTGGGCAATTTGATAATAAAGCTATATTTTATGCGGTGCGAGGGTGGCAGTTGTTCTAATAAATAAATTCTGTTACTTGCTACATATTTTATGATTATTGTTTCGAAAATTATATGTTCTTTTTTAATGGGAAATTTTAAGTCTAACCACAATATTATTTATTGGACAATTGTCATCTAATTTACTTACTCGGCATCGTTTTTCTTGATCTCATTTTTCTTGGCTCGTTTTTTTTTATGGTAGAATTTAATTTGGATTCAAAACATTGTATTAAAAATTGAAGTCAGTGACGAAAACGAATCGCTGCAAACCCGACTCCACGTAGTCTTGTCTGCCCTACCCCTAGAGTGCAATTCAAAACCGCGTAGGCGCGGAGGGTCAAGGCGGCCCGCGAGCTGAGGCGCAGGTAGTTTTAACGCTCGCCGCCGCGGCTGAGGCTGGCCGGCGGAGCCGGCCAGCAAACCGAAGCTGCGGTGGTGAGCGTGAAAACCATCTGCGACGATAAGCTCGCATGGTACCGCCGGAGCCCCGCAGCGCCGGAGCCGTGACAGAAGCCATGCTTGCTGCATGTTGCATGCTATTAATATTTAGTTTAAGTTAAATGTCAATAACAATAAAAAAAATGAAATTAAATATGTTTATATTACTTTGCCCAAAAGGTCATGGGCAATATGTATAGTGCCCGGTCAATTTGATTATTTGAATAATTATTATCAAATTGCACTCTCATATTGGGCATTTTTCATAATGACCGGGCATTATGTATAATGCCCAATTTATCACTTGGTCCATAACATCAACATTATTCATACAAAACTAAAGTTTGTGATTTATGTGGTCGTTACACAAAAAGTGTACAGTATAAAAATGACCTTAAATATTAAGCCTGTAAAATATAAAGTGCTGAAAGATCGGTTACAGCCAAGTTAGAATTGCTTACTTGCTTACTTATTCAACGAAGTATGTTGTAATTTCAACAAAGTTTCATGTTTCACAACTTAAATTTATTAGTAAGTAAAATATTTGATGGAATTGAAGTAATGAATCGTTTTCAGTAGCGAAGTATCCGGTGAGCTGAGCTGGCAGCAGAGAAAGTACGTAACGATGCGTTAGTGCGATCGTGCGGGAACTTGCTCTCGCTAACAACTTAAGGCGTTCATTACGTGTGCTCCCTCCTACACTGCCACAGACCACGTCTGCACTTTCAACATAAACAAAAGTAAAACTGCTGTATCCCTACAATATCATTCCCCGCACTTTCAAAAGAAAAGTAACGAATGTTTACCCACTCTTTAAAAATATTCAACTGCGAAGCTCTTTCATGCATTTCGTGTTACTTTGCGTACCATTCGGAATGCACAACTACTCCGATATATGTAATTTTTGAATCTTGTTGCTTATAAATTCATATCCATCCCACTCATAAGAAATAGTTGGTATGAATTTGCTACGACTGTTCCTGCCTTGAATTTAAAGTCCCTATTCTTGCGTGTCTAAAATTGCGGAGTAGGTATTCTACGAAAAGTTATAGTGGAAACAGCACCCGCGTGGTGAATCATACAAATACGTGGTTTTTTAACCAAATTGATATACAAAGTAGGCAAGGGACACGGCGAGCCATCGCTACACTGCATGTATATTTTTACACAAAAAGTGGAAACAACAAAGTTGTAAGATCTGGGTGAATTGTTTCTGCGTGGCGCAATCAAGCTCGCGAGGGGCTTGCTTACCGAGGCACATTGTTTCAGAAGATCTTTGCCCTGCCCTCTTACAAATTCACCGCTGTTTTTATCGTTTTATTAGCTTTGTTTTGGAACTTTTCTTTCTCTTTAGATTTTTGCTGTCTTTGATGTGCGGCCCGTTACCGTCGCCTTTTTGCCACCACCTCCGTGCATAAAACAATGGCAGGGCTTGTTAGCTGCTTTACACAATATTTGTTTCATTCGAAGCTTGTTTTCTTAATGAACATTTTAATAAGGTTATAACAACGAACGGTTTATTTATTGATTCAGTTCTGTGATATCAACTGAAACGAAATATATTGTTTTGAAAAAATAGTTTTAGTTATAGTAGTGTTACCGTTATGAAACTAGTAGAGGCAAATAAGTCAGCAACATTTGAAAAAAAAAAACGGGAAAGCCCAACACATAACGAATAAATCATTTTGGGAATTTATGTCTGCCTGTATGTCCTTCTGTCTGTTGTTTATTATTCCGTACAACTTTTCGAGCAACACTGACGTTGTACAGTGCAAAAATAAAACATCTGTATGCCCTATGTTTCGAATGTAACTAACTCGCTGTAAAAGGCTGAAACACTAGACTTTTCGAAATGGATTCATAGCTTTGTTACACAATGACGAGCAAAATCTATGGATTTTGGAGACTGAAGCAGACGAGCTTGTCAACAAAATTTGGCATCTTAATGATTGTTCACCTATCTACAGGCGCTAAATTCATCACTCGGCGAGGACACCTGTCTGAACAGATTACATTGATGGATGAAACCGTGCGGAGCGCGCTGATGACAGTATTAATACCGATAACATACATTATATGCATATTTGATGGGGCTTTCATGCTTTGGGAATTCAGTGTCGCTCACCGAGATAATTCGTATGAGGCTGAACGATTGTATCCGCATTCAGATTCCAGACGGATAGGCGCAATGCGTGCGGCCGACTCACGCTCACACATTGTTTCATGCCAACAATTTATAACAGCATAAATTCGGACAGGCCGCACTGAACAAGATATTTTGTAAGTCCCGCGCATAATCCCGGCGTGCCCACCATGCTACCGCGCCGCGATAAAAACCGTGACGACATTTCCCCGCTACACTTGTTTTGAAAAGAATAATGCTGTATAATTTAGGATGAGAGGGGTAGATAAATGGGCAGCTTTATGAAGTTTCTCATTCATCCTTTACATTCAAACAATGTTTGTTTAGGCGCGTTATCTATATCTCAGGTTTTTATCATCTGACAGATTTATAGACATAAAAACTGAACCCAAAACACAGAAACTGTACTAGGTACAGATATATAAATACAGTCATATAGTAGGACAGACACACAGAACGCAGATAGTGACAGGCTTTTCATGTTTCCCTTTGTTGTTTGCCAGTGAAGCCAGATCCCAACACTGGATTAAAGTCACGATCAGAAACTCATGAAAATGTAACTTTATGAAACTGGTGTGGTAAATACAGATTTAGCTCAAACACATTTAGCTAAATTGAACTGAGTCAATTCTAATATTGTTAGGGACTTGCGCATAACATATTGTATGTTGCTTTCAAATAAAGAAAAACTAAACCTTTATCGGATAAATAGTTAATTCCATTCGCTTCTATTTTATTTTCAAATATCTGATTACTAGAATCTGTAGTGAATAAATAAATTTCGAGTGAAATTAATGTGCAATTCAAAACATAGTAAAAGATTTCATTCTATCTATGTGCTATATGATTTTCTCTCTACTCTCTTAATGAATGGGTTTATTATGTGTTACACTTCAAAGCTGACCATTTGAATGGATTGAGTATGTATCATACTATACTAATCTATATATACTCAAATAGATCTCAGATCTCTCAAAGCTTCTAAGAACAGTCTCCTAAGACTTATGAACTGTAAAACACAGAAAAAGCTACTTCATAGTAGCATCACATTTATAGTAGCATCTATAACTAGAAAAATATAAAATATGTTGTATCATTCTGACTTCTTATTTTTACGAGTGTTAGATTATTCTTAACAGAGCTTTATTGTGTTGTAATCAGTGTTTGTTTACAGTCGAGTAGCGCGTATTTCTTTTACCGCAGGTTTATATTCCGAGTGCGACAATAATACAAATGTTAGATGAATATTACGGTGTTTGCGCACACGCCTAAACACTTCGATAGTCGTGAATTATTCAGCAGCGATGGCACTCGCGCCTAGCTGCGACCAGCGCCCGGCGCCCGCCTCGCCTCTAATATACTTACCACACTAAAGCCAATTGTTTATTCCAACCATATTACCCTAAATTGAATTCAATAGGGTTCTGAGCTATTCACGTATTCAATATTTTATATACATTTCACTATCCTAGAGACACACATTTCAGACATTACTTCAAAAATATTTTAAACGAAAATTGTCATGTTTCTCCACGCTTAATTTGTGTCTACTCAAAATTGATGAACTTTGCAACGGACTTAGCATACGACGTATTAGTTTGAGATGAAGAGTTAACTCGCCTCATGCGAGTAAGACCGGGTGTAGTAATACGTGGTCCCGGATTAGCATCGTGTCAGATGGTTCCAAAGTTAAATGGAGTCACGTCGGCGCCGGCGTCGGGTCCCCGCGTTAGCATAGCGTCCCTGATAACACGACCGTCAGGGCTCGCAGACGATGCCCCGACGCCGTTGGCCCGCACATATTTAAACTTTTACAATAGCAAGCCCCAAAGCCTACATAAATCACGCGAGCCTTCCTTCACACATCTCGTCTGAATTTAAATAGGTCCCTACACACGATCTTCGTGATTTAGGTTCCACTTTCGTCGGCATCACACGCTTTTATGCTATATCTGATATATCTAAAATTACATTCCTTTTTTACTGACCCATACCGCTGACGCGTTGTTATATCGTAAAAACTTACGAGAGAATTAATGAAGCGGCACTAGCTTGTGTTAACGAACCGAGAAAACTTGGATAAATATTATGTAAATATATTTCCATCGAAATTTCCCTACCGTAAGGAGAAAAGGCACCCTTTCCATTTTTCTTCGTGTAGGTACACACTTTCTATCCTTTCATTACTTAATATTTCAATGTTAACATTAGCGTCGAGGAGCGCGACACAAAAACATAAGCCACAGTAACAGCGCCTCTCTGGCCTACCACGATACGACGAATAGGAGAAAACGAGTAGTAATGCTTCGGCTTAGGCTTAGCCTTATTATTTTAGAATGTAAATGTAAACGTACGGTTATTTGAAGTAGGCATATTTTCTGAAGTGGAACTAGCGAGCAAATTACAAGACTGTTCCGAGCGCCTACCTTCGCTACGAGGTATTTAGAGGACTATTAAAACTCCGCCGGGAGTCCTTCTGAGATTTACATGGGGAACGTGAATTATACGCACCCGAAGTTCAGTTTCAGCCTTATTAGTATTTCAGGTAATTAGTCGTTAAGGGTAATTCAAATATTCCAGTAATAAAACCAAACTGGTTATTATCAAACTTCGCGAACTACGCACGTAAGGTGGATAGTAAGTTTTATTACATAAGCTGAAATTCTTTATTTTTCTTTATTGTGAGTATATAGTTTGTCGTAAACAAAAAACAAGTAGGTATTCTGCGATCTCCATAAACTAGATACACTTAAGTACGGGTTATGATCTATTGTTTTATTCTATCTTTTTCGTCTGGGGCTTGATCCCTGAAAAGGCAAGTTTTAACAGAATATGCCTTTTGTATCGGATAGCGAAGACAATACTTATGAATAATGTATGAAATGGTCTCGCTAGCGAACCATCTGATCATCCGATAACATTGCCCTTGTTTACATGGGACTAGATAATCCTGTCTACCGAATTTTAAAAGGATTTGAGTGATGTTTCGAACCTCCGCCAAATTTGCGGGATGCCGCTCCTTGGTATTACGAAGATATATTGGCTCAATCTTTCTGCGAAATCATCAAACGCGTGGCTGCGATACTTTGTGAGATAAAGTCATCCAGTTAATCAACGTCGACCATATTTCAGATATAAGGCAGTAGCCCAGGAAAAGTTAATTGACTCAGCTCGATACTAAACTTATTTATAACTAGCTTCTGTTTCCATCAAATACAATCTATCAGTTTCGTATAAGCGTTCGCAAAGTTACTAACCTTTCTTTGTTGTAAACTTTGAAGCTATTTAGACTACGAAATAGTCTATGATGTTACAGTTATATGAGCTAGGTATAAACGTATGTTCATATCTACACGAGCACGAAGGTTTTTTTTATTATCATGAACGTATATCAAGACAGATTGGACAATAAGCACTGACTTCCATTTAAAGTTAAGGTAGGTAATTGCGTCTTTGTGTACATGACAGAAGGTAGCTGCTACATGTCGCGGTAATAGCATCCAGAGGTGATAACAATGACCTAACCGACTCGCGTATGTAGTACATACAACCTCCATATTACGCACACAAACAAAAGTTGCCATTATCGTTTTATTGTTATTGTGATGTGATGTATGAAAAATGTAATTCTCTTTTTTCGCACGAAATTGTACCTATGAGAAAATGAAGGTATTTTTATCATATATTCTTCTATATACATTGTTTCTTGTTTGACTCATTTTTTCTTTGTACACTAGTTCTGTAGCGTTTGTTTTCTAAAATTGGGAGGTATTTAACATTATTTTAGCATGGGCGTAGGCAAATAAATTGAGGTTCTGAATAACCTAATTTATGCACCACTTATTTCTTACTTGTACATTGCAGTGCGGATCTGCAAACATTAGTACGGCTTTTTTACCGGCGCTGGCTGGCCGACTTCCAACAAATTATGTTCAATATACACGAAGTAACTTGAAAACTTAATTAAATACCGTTCTGTTAGCGAGCTGTCAATACTTTGCTCGCTTTAACTATGAACCCGCGTTTGATAACTTATCGCTCCCAAATGAATTGATAGTTATTAAATCAGACACGCACTCCTTCCACGTGTTAATAGATTCTTCCATATGAATTATAGATTTAATAATTTTGACGCTTAACTAGTATTCAGGTCATACACATACAATATAGGCCAAATATTAAATACCGGGTGCTATTACACCTAAATATTTCCCAAAAAGCTAGAACGAAATAATTGGCTTTGAAAAAAGTTTGCGTATTGGATTTTGCTATAAATTTTTGTTCGAACAATAAATTGAATCCGGAAACCGGAGGCGGATAGCGAGTACATACACCTACTTGTGTATCGGCTAGTTAACAGACCATGGTGTTGTTCGACCCGCGCCGAGCTCTATAATGAGGCCGGGACAATCTTTTATTGTCTGTTTGGACTTGGATAAATTGTGATAGATGATCTTCTGCGCCTTCCAGATTTGGAGCTAGTCTATCCGTCTTCCAATTTATATCGAGGGGTTTGTTGTGTGTACTTATCCTCCGCATACATTGAGCGTTTATTACACAGACTCGTTTTACTGCAGAAAAATGTCGTCGTTTTCCGCATTCATTTCTCGCCTAATGAAATGCGAGCATCAGGCTCGAATGCTGAAACTTTTTATTGTAAACCCCGGCCGACAGGCTTTTTCTTCTGTCCTCACGTCGCGCTTATGAAAAATAGTGCGCATTACTGAGCTATTCTGTAAACAACTGGAGGACCATGTGCTGCTGATGGCAGCCCCTAATATATTTTAATAAAAGTTTAATTTATAATTAGGTACTCAACAAAAAAATTACTAAATGTATTAAGCAAAAATAATTTCATATCTGCACACAGCTGTGGTTTCAGTGTCACTTAAAATTAAATAATAATTTTAAACTTAACTCTTTATTGTTATTTAAGTCAGTTCTAATTGCTTTACTTGTTATATAAGTGAAATTAACGAGAGCAATATGGGTGTTGTACGATGATAATGGTCGTAAAACTGGCAACTGCCTGTAAATAATTCGTACACATGTAAACATATCAGCTCTGTTATTAGACACATTACTAATCACATTAGTCACGTACTTAATAATGGAGCTAGTTGCGGTACATTAGTAATTGCTAAAGCTATGCGGCCCATTTACGTACATTTCAGTGAGAGCCATAATTCAGGAATAAATAGAACCATAAAGCAACATATTGTTATTAGCACGGCGACGTGTGACAAAAGCACTGACACGAATACTTTGTCCTCGTCGGAGTGAATGATCGTCGCCGGCGGAGCGCCTCAGCGTGCGCGTGTACTAAGCTGATCGTGAAACAGTTGAGCGTCTTCTTTAGACAAATGAGTAGGCCCGGGGGAGCCGGCGAGGTCACGTTGCTCATTGCCGGTGACATTTGACCGAAGGCTCACTTCCACTAAAACACCTTACGCCGGCCGTCTCCCTACAATTTCCGCCCTCCGAATGACACCCCTGGTCCCTGAGCCACGTCCGTGAAAACACGGTGAGAAATCCCGACGTTTTACTTTTTTATATCCCTGCTTATCTCGGTACATAACAATGTAGTCGGGAGCATGGCGGTTGTGATACCGTCGCCACTAAATCTCGCTTTCAAGGTGGCAAAGAAATTATTCTTGTGGTCTCGCCACAGTACCTGTTTGTTGTCTTACTTAACAAGGAACAGGTAAACGTGTCACAAACTTATCTTATTACGCGTTTATTAAGAGAAGTATTTGTTTTGTTACTTAACGCAAGTCTGAAAACAATCCTGTAGTGTGAGAGATTTTTTATTTCTGTATAACTGAAACATACACTTATTGAAAATCTCTTATTAGGGAAACAATTCAAATTACGAGCCGTGAACACTCCAGCCTTTCTTTAATCACTTCGGCATCACATACCAGCGTCATTATTAGAAAATCCAAACATACTTATCTTGATCCCCTTAACTTTAACTTAGAAATTTATGCTAAAATACAACATTATTAAGTTACCATGGTAATCCGGACCCCGTGCGAGATTTGCCAACTTACGCCAACTTGATAATGCCATAACTCACAGTTGCTTTAGGATTTATTATCAATTGTAAACCGCATAATGTCCTCGAAGTATAATTTATGGCTTTTGGCTATTAATTATGGAGATGAAACGTCCCTGACTATGTCTACGTTACAATAGGAGGGTTCAATAAAGATTCGTTTTTATATGAGTGGCTTTCAAAATACCTCACGGGCATAACAAATGTTCTTTATTCTCTACCGAATGTGTACTCTATTGGAACTTGAGAAAAAGTCGGTAAGCCAAGAAGTGGCTTTCTCAACCCAAATTCGTATAAGGACGTCCGTGGCGAGGGTGATTTACCGCGGGGCGACCGCCGCACTCGCCTTATTGAATACTATGTTCTATGAAAGAAAATCGTATATTTTGACGTAGCACGAACCAAATTTACGACTTTCATTTATTCGCTGTGACAAATGACAATTAAAAGTGACTAGTCTTCGGACCGTTTGGCGAACCATGACGTTTTTATGTCCAAGTCTAATCTGTTCCCTTTTAAAAGTTACGATCGAACAATGTAACATTCATCAATTTGTGGTTATCATCAGTGCGATTGAAAAACGACCCTGTAAAGTGCTCTTCAATTACTTTTATGAAGTCGATATTAGATTTTCTAAATTATAGATGATTTGAATTCTATATTAATATAGAGGTCCAGAAGGTGGTTTAGAGGTGTTTAATTTATAAGATAGGTATTTGAATTTTACAATATTATACAAATTACTAAAATCATCATTCAGTAATCTAATTTTAAAATAAATAAAATTTATTCAATCAAAACTAACTTTGTTGCTATCTGTTTTACTAAGAAAAAAGCTGAACAGTCAGGTCGGAAAGTAAGTTTTGCTTGGCCTCGGGTTTCCTCGTTGAAATGAAATAAGATCACAGGGAAACATTTTTTGTGAATATTGTAACTCTACAAGATTACCTGCCTCGGGTTGAATCTATTGTAATATTCATAACGTCTAGTGTCTTATGGAGAAGAGTTGATAATCTAGACACATAACAAACGACTAAATAATTAATCAAACTTCGGCGCATCTGCAGTAAGATAAACAAACGTAATTCAAAAATAGGACCCCATTAATACACGAGATGTTCTTTTAAGTCATTTCAAATTGTGTCGCGGAAGGAGGCAAAGGGGTGCTGCTTTATAGGCCAATTAGTCTGAGAATACGGTATGCTTTTATTAGTATATGTTGCCAAGGTTTAGGTGGCGATATAATGGCGCACGCGGTGCCAACACTGCCGCCACAGCTAATCGCACGCACGTAAACCATAACGCGCACTTAATTATATGTGTCAGTTCGCGGTAAAAGGTACTTTATGGACTTTGGCGCTTAAGTCATTTGGAGATACAAATTCTACAATCTTGCTTAGACTAAAAAAACATAATGTCGTAAGTGCCAACACCCATAAGGTACCTTTTACCGCGAACTGACACATATTAACTTTATTACACACGTTACGGCTCGTGGTGCGTCGTGATACCACTTTCTCATTAACAAATAGTATTGTTTTACATTCACAGACGCTGCCCATTTAAGCAATTTAATCCAAAAATATACCATTCTGTTTTATTTATTAAAACCGTTCGGTTTACAGTCTACGAGGGATTTTCTGACGCGAATCGTATATTTGCCGCGTCGATGCATATTTATTTTAAAATTCTCTTTAGCTTGTTGTACATATTTACTACTACACTTGTACAAGACAAACCTCTTTTGTATGTACGTACATAGACTTTTTAATGATTTATTTTTTATTATCATCTGTCACTTCATTTTTTTCCTTATGTTATAATTTTCTTTATAATAAAATAATTTATTTTCAAATTGTATTTAATTGGAATTATCCAGTTTTTTACATGGTGCCGAAACCTCAGTTTAATACAAATCCCACGGAGCGTAAGCATCTATAATTATAATACATTATCGTCCTAATTATCATATATTTCTTCATTCAATATCATCATGGCCGAAGCCGACCGTAAAAAGCTTATTATTATAAAAGGGCAATGCAAAAGTGTCCTTACAAGACTTGAAAAGTTTATACATCTAGAGATTAATTACACATTAGAAGATCTCAATATTAGAAAAAGTACACTTCAAGCTATTTATAGTAAATTTCAAGAAACTGCCGTTAATTTATCATTACTCGGAGTGGAAGAAACTGAGGAAGAAGAAACTGAAAACAGGTACTTTAATTTATGCGCCGCTTTGGATCGGCAGATTAATAAACTTCAGTCTAGCTCTGAACCTCAGCAGAATGGCACACATAAGGCTAAGATGCCATCGTTGGACATACCTACGTTTGACGGGAAGAACATTAGTAATTATAAACCATTTATGGAAATGTTTCAAGCCGTTGTACATGCCGACAAGAGATTATCTAATGTCGAAAAACTTTGCTTTTTGAAAAAGTACCTTAAGGGAGAACCACTAACATTGATAGACGCATTACCCATAATAGGACAGTCTTATGAGTCTGCCTTAAGTATGCTGGAGAAAAGGTACGACAATCCCGCTTTGATTGTGACCAACCATGTTAGTCATCTTCTTGACATGAGCAATATCCAACGCAGCACACCGCAGTTGCTTCGAGAATTTGTCGCACAAGTAAGGCAACATGTTACAGCTCTCGAACATCTCAACCAGCCGGTGGCGGAGTGGAGCGCACTGCTCTCATGCATTTTGTTGCGTAAATTAGACTCACTTACAGTCAGGTTATTTCACTCAGAAAGGGAAGACGCTACAAAAATTGTTACTACTGAAGAACTCTTAAACTTTGTGGATAAGCGCGCTGCATCTATGGAGGCAAGTCCAAGCGTCAGTTCTGTTTCCAAGAATAATTCAGTTACTCTAGTTGCTACAGGTACAACTTTTAATTGTTTGATTTGTTCAATGAGTCATAGGTTATACAAATGTCCAAAATTTCTTTCTATGGCTTCAAAAAAAAGAAATGAATTTGTACAAGAGAATAATTTATGTAGAATCTGCCTCAATTTTCATGACTCTAAATGTCGTTATAATATTAAATGTTCTATTTGCAAGTCCAGTTCTCATAATAAATTGATACACATTAGTGAAAATATACAGCTATCAAAAATGTCGTCCAACAGTGAGCATGCAACTCATGCAAACTTACATATTTCTCAACCTATTGCTGGACACAATCTATTGCCAACCGCCAAAGTTTTAGTAACTGGGCGCAATAACAAAAGGTTCGTGGTCAGAGCACTGCTTGATTGTGGCAGTCAGACTTCATTTTGTACGTCTGCTTTAGCAAGGCAGTTAGGTTTGCCAATGTTTGATATGATTAAGAACATTAGTACTTTGGGTGACACCTATAATAATATCTCCAACAAGGGTATTCATTTATCACTCGAATCTTTAGTTAATAATTTCAAATTAAATATAACTTGTTCTGTCATAAACAAAATTACATCAAAACTTCCTCAGAGGCGAATAGATTTATCTAATTTTGTAATACCTCAACATGTATCACTGGCAGATAGTGAATTCCACATTCCATCGGAAATATCATTGCTACTTGGTAGTGACAGTTTCTTCAAAATTATGTTAGATGGTAAGATAGAAGGTGGGCCAACTGACCCAATATTGTTAAACACTCACTTTGGATACATTATGTCATACCCTAATCTCGCGAATTCCACGACCATCTCTATGCACACGGTGGATAACACATTTGAGGTAAATAATCCCCTAAAGGTGGACGTAAACGCAATCAATCCTTCTAATTCATACGCAATCGCTTTGCAAAGATTATATAATTTAGAAAAAGGATTTGCAAAAGATCAAACATATTTTAATTTATACAAAGAATTTATCCAATAATATTTAAATTTACGTCACGCTAGAGTTACTAATACAAGCGATTATTATGATCCGAAGGATCAACCACTATTTTTAAAATTACTTGTCACCAATTAATGAATTTATTTATTTTTTACACATTTATGTTTAATTGCATAAGAGCTGTTTTCGTTGTGTTAATACTTTATACCTTGTTATTTGTTATATTACTTAAGTTAAATAGTTATTAAGTTTTGTTATATCAGTTATATGATTGTTATACCTTATGCAATGCTTATTGTTACTTTCAAAATTACATTATTAATTTTATTCAATATGTCGCATTTGACAGTTAAGTTTTTGTTATTTTAAGTTAATTTGTTATGTACATACTGTTATTTACCTTATATATTTATCTTTTTATTCAATAAGCGACAATGAGTTATTAAGTTATTATTGTGTATGATCATTTAATTTTCATTTATGTTTTTTATATTTTTTATATTTTTTTCCCCCGGCAGTATGTACAAGACAAACCTCTTTTGTATGTACGTACATAGACTTTTTAATGATTTATTTTTTATTATCATCTGTCACTTCATTTTTTTCCTTATGTTATAATTTTCTTTATAATAAAATAATTTATTTTCAAATTGTATTTAATAATTGGTAACGTTTCAGTAAAAAAAGGGAATATTTATTTAAATTCAACTAAAGATATAGTTTTCAGATTTATACGAGTTTTTATTTATTTAGTCAGCCAGTCAGGTTTTAAAAGTTTCATTCAAACTTTCATGGTTTTAACAATTTAGGTAAGGTTTTAAATTGAAAACATTTTATGGTTATAAGTAACAACTTAAGAACAAGCGGTCTAAGAGCAATGTATGAAATATTTTCAGAAAAAGGTTTTAATTTGATTTGAGTTCTTCGTAGCGTGACGGCTTGCGCAACATTGTGCTCCGGCGTACTATGTTTTCAATATTCGTTATTATTTTACAGAATTGTAACAAGTTTTATGTAGGCAATCCTTACTCAAGAAAGGTTTTATTCAACTCGAAATTCTTTATCAGATTTTAGCAAAGAATGAATCCAACAGAAGATAAAACTTTAAATATCTTCCTTAAAAAAATATTTCCTCAATATCTTTCAGAAAATTAAAAGACTTTTGTTCGTTCCAAACGGTGCCAAATTATCCGATATCATTTATTAAGAAAAATGTAATTAACTTGTCAATTAAAAGGAAAGATCGTGTATCCCTGAAACGGTATAATTTTCCTCAGGGGAGATATATCGATGTCCTTTAGTCAATTCTTTGGGTCATTAATTCCGAAGAAACCCGACATAATCCGGCTCCCTATGTTACTTTTGGTAAATGCATCAGCGAGGATAGAACCGTATATCTTAATAAATATGGCGTGAAAAGCCAAATCCACCTGCAACGATACTAAGAGCTCCGGACTTTCCTCATTATAAATGTGATTTTTGCGCTCGACCAAACTCTGATACGGACTAGTTATTGAGATGGGATTGGATTGAACTTAACAGATAAATATTTTTGCAACAATGTATAGATTTTTCTGTTGCTCATCCTGCAGAAATATTTACCATACATAACAAATTAAGAATATTTGTTATGTATTTATAGTATGTTTAAGTTTTTATAGATATAGTATTGTATATAATATATATTGATATGGTGTTTTTTTTATGTATTAAGTAGTTTATAAGTATTGTAATGTACGATATATGTGTATTTGTATTTTTATAGGCCCTAGTTGCCTGAAATAAAGGAATAAAATAAATAAATAAATAAAATATTCTATGTTTCACACAAAATTGTATTGAATTAGGTATATTAAGTATCTGCTATTTTTTATACTGAATTATATTACATTGAATCTATATCTATCTATAATCTGATCCAACAGACAAACTGTTGAATATAGTTTTGTTGGACATTTTGTACTTTTTAGAATATATAATGTACCTCCTAATAAGCAATAAATTAAAATAAATAAATAAATAACGAGTAGGCATACTCAAGCTCAGTCTCTTTGAAATAACGCCCTAATTTGTCTACAAAAGTCGCAAAGCCCTAATGTACTTTCATATAAAAAACTAGTATTTCTGCATATTCTTAACATATAAAACAACTCTACGAATGGAACAGTAACTTGTTTTTTGCTAACATACACAACGACTCAAGTATATAAATAAATATATAGGATGATGTAGGCTCTCTCAGATGTTCGTGGCTTTCAGTGACTCACAGCCGTTTACCCAAGCTGCGTAACTTACGTACACTACTTACATTGCCTTTGCCGACGTAATGAGATAATACGAATCATCCAACCGACTGCGTACCAACCCAACTTGCCGTACAAAAATACTTCCAAATTACGACCAGACCCGAAATGAAAGCAATCTTCTGACAATCATGACCGTGCCAGACCTTTCCGAGTTCCACAACCGCTTATCTACTAACCCTGAACATTACTAGTAATGGAAATCGAATTACTATTTAAGCAAGATAAACGGAAAACGTGCGGTTTGGGCGGTCATCGTTCTAACTTCTGAAGTTACACACGAAAGCCTCAAGTTTACGGGCAATAAACACAGTGGAATGTTACGACGCGGCCGCAGCGGTGAGGTAGACCTTTAAATGGTCTAATTCTTAAATGACAAACGTCACTTTGTCGTCACACGGGAGCGCGGTGACATTACAATTGTTACGTATTCCGTAACGATATTACAAGCTATGACGAGCTCGGCACAGGTTCATTTTGGATTTTCATTTAGTTATCTCTGCTGAAACATGTTTTATAAAGCAATTTTTGCCCTGTTACACCGTATGATTTAAATGTAAATTTTATTTTAGGAATTGATTTGTTTATGGAGCATACCAAATTGCATGACATATGCATAGTTTTTTAAACAATACATAAAAAGTTCAGCATTTTTTTTAGTTTACTTTTTCCATGTAGTCATAAAATTGCAACAAGAATTTTGTTCTATAACAACCTTGTTAGATTTACAAATAAGATTTTCCGCTTAACAAATACCACAGGAATACACTAATGAGCAGATGTCGATACCGAAAAATGAATAACAAATCATATCTTACAAAACCGCCCCAAGAGAATCAACGTCAAGTCAAGGGGCAAACTCGTAAATCTGTTAACATTTTCAGATATTATTTTTTATTTCTACCCAATTTATAGAGTACCCGCGCGTCCCAAGAAAGAGCTATGATATTTCATGCTGTCGTTGTGAAACCAACCGTGAAGTTTTAGCTTTATTAAAAGTTAACGTTCAACTTGACATTTAAAACATATCTCGGCACAAGTAAACGTTGTTCAGAGAGATAAAGCATTTACTATTATATTCCAAAACACAAAACCTAGTAGAACGCAGCAAGTTTAAGTATACAGTCGTCGACAGCACTAGATATTGCCTGAAATTGGTGTTCTAACTTCGGAGTGGCTGGAAAGATAACTTTCCTCGTGTTTCAGAATTTATTCGCTTTGCGGCAGAATATCGCGTAAGCATAATATATAGCCTCTACTTGACTGACATGTATTTTATTCCCTAACATTTTTGACAGTAAAAAAGAGAAATTCTTACTCGAGAATTATTGATCATTCCGAACTGTAAATATGTACGGAGGCGTACATAATCCGGGTAAAGGGTGAGTGGAGTGCATAAATATATAATGGTGTTTATTTTGTTGCAGCGTCGCGTATTCGATACGAGATCACGAGCGGGAACATAGGAGGCGCCTTCGCCGTCAAGAACATGACTGGCGCCATCTACGTAGCAGGCGCGCTCGACTACGAAACCAGAAAACGGGTAAGTCCTCTTCAATATTTAACATTTTAAAATACAATACAATATCAATCCCCAACTGACATCGCTCGTACCATTGAACGCCATACGAAGTAAACCACAATAAAAAAAATATAAAAAACTTGATTCAACTTCACATTTTCACAGAATGCTTTTAACTACAGTTCAATGGTTCTTGTTAAAAGGACCGTGAATCATACCTACATTTAAATCGGTTACCTTTTAATAAAACGGAAAGAGTTATTGAAAACTATTGAAGTTTAAACTCAAAATATAAATAAATAAATAATGTCGGGACACCTTTTCACACACGGTCGGTTAGCCCCATGGTAAGTTATTAATTAACTTGTGTTATGGGTGCTAACACAACTGATAAACTACATATAGCTACATATATACATATTTATAAATACATATTGTAACACCCAGACCACGGCCAACAAATATGCTCATCACACAAATGTTAAAAAAGATACTATAATTATGTTATTGTCAATTTAGTTTTTATTAACGTACATATATCAAACATCAGATCAGTGTAAAAAAACAAAACGATATAAAATTCGTGTAAAACAAACAAGATTAATATTCATAAATGTTGATAATAAAGCTTTGGAATGTGGGTGTTTTAAAACAATTGCGCGGTTTTATAGTGACGGATGGTTCCCCAGAGGGGCTGTAACCACGATAAAATAAATAAATCGATATCACGAACGTACCGCCGACTCGTGGATATGGTATATGGAGATTTTTATTTCATGTAGCGCCGTAATAGAGTGATGGGCAAAGTCGATGACAGCCCATACGTTATTTAAAGTGTTTTGTTTTTGAACAGCAAAGAGTTCAAGAGTTTATCACTAGCTAATCGAATCTACAGTTAAAAAGACAGCTGAAATTAGGAGTCTGTAAGGACATCCTTTAAACAGCGCCGGAATGTTCAACTTATTTAGGATGCTTGAAGTTCTTTCCTGAAAAGCTCTTGTTTGTTTCATGTTTGCACCCAATAATGCTTTTAAAAAGTTTAAATTACATAAAGTCAAAGCCTCGGACCAAGTCTTCTCTTATCATGTCTTTCCACCTCTCGTAAAATAAATGAAAATCGGGACTCTGCTTGACACTTACTTACTTGCCTCCTTTGTTCTCGTTAAATTCGCATGTGATTTTAATAATAAAAAAATACATACGGGTTTCGAGTTGCTTAAACTATACAGTAAATCCGGTAAAGTAATTAGCGTAATTTAAACTTTTGCGACAAGCAAGAGTCCCTAAGTTCGCCATCAACAATTATGTCACGTGTCAACAAAATCCCAAATTAAACAAGTGAGGGATAACTAAGTAAACCAACATAATTAAAGATAAACCACTCGCACAAACACGCACGTGTAAAGTATACAATAAACGCAATATACTTCCATAAACACTAACCTCGTTGTGTAAAGAAAGCGAAATAAAAGACTTGCAAATCAATATGAACAAAACATTATTGTTTTTGGAGAATCCTTCCATAAAACAACAGAAAATTGTATTTAGGTAATTATTATAGAGGTGTGCTGGATCAAAAGAGAAATTAATCGTCCTTTGAACATAATTTTGTGCTAAAATAAACGGATGGCGTTAAACGGTGTTTCGCTTACTTTTTGCCCCTTGGCGAGTTTCAATTTTAAAACATTGCGTCGAGGAGGCCGTCGCCGCTCGCCTATCAGAACGCCCCTCTTTGTTACAGCCTCGAGAAAGTTTCCACCAACTTTTCACGAGATAAATAATTTAATCTTTAATACCCATTTAAGCGAGCCGGCGTAGTTGTTACCAAAGGCAGTATTGCTATCAAACTGCAGATTCTCACGAAGCTTTTATGGATGTAAACCAGTTTACTCTCTACACTCATTTTGCTTTTAAACGTTCCAGACTTCACTTAAACGGTTCAGGATATACATTTTATTGTTATGTACTTAGAAGGAAATAACGTTTCTTTGTTGAATAAAAGCGATGGGAAGGCTCGTGGGAAAACTCAATTTGCCAGTCGTGTGCCGCCCTTAATGCGTTATGTGACATTGTTTCGCGGACGAGAAGTGGATCAAGTCATTGAGGACTTTAGAGACCTATAAAGTGACCTGCATGTTGCAAGCGTAGGTACCTACGAATAAATCCATTACTCGGGGTAAATAGGTAAGCCTGATCCGGCACTGCTGGTATTGCGAAATACGGATACATACTGGGATTTTACAGTAAGCATTAATCGAACCGAACGTAGCGCTCACCTGGGCCTAGATTATAACAGTCGTTAATAGAGAGTAGTCTTACCAAGCTCACAGCTTACATTAGGTTTCCAGTAATTAAAGGTGTTTTCCGCATGTAACAAATCTGAATTAATATGATGTCAAATGAATGCAGTGCTCCAAGTTGTATAAAGTGTGTGAGATGACTTTTGAAACAAACATTTCCCTCCCGAGTGAGGAAATTACTGAACGACACTGACAGATGACACCAATAACTCCCTCGGGTCGCAAACACGCTCACTCTATTTTCGAAGCCAAGTGTGGACTTGGTAAATTTTTGGTAACAATTTATATACACCCGTAGGTATTCGTTACCAGCTCATTCGTTAAAACTTTCGCCAAAACTTGACTGATTAGTTTTATTCTAATTTGTCACCACAACTGAAGCTGTCAAATCATTATCTACTGACTGTTTTCAGTCTAAGTAATTATTTTCATTAAGAAATATTTCTTTCATTCCGTTATTACAAAGACCCAAATAAAGTTAATTATCCCTGGTTTTAAATTACTTTTTTTCTAACTTTTTATTAAACTTTTTAAATTACCTTGTTAAATTGTAATTATAGCAGTCAAAAGAGTTTCCCTAAATCGGCGAATGGAAAAAACGATGACTTAATTCAGAAGGATGGCAACATTTGAAAGCAGTTATCGTTGACAGGATATAATTAAACAGATAATAATTCTATCTATAGGAAACTTTCAAATTAATTAGGAAATTCGTTAGGATTCATAATTTAAACATATAGAAATTGGAAGTAATAATGTGTATTGAACGGCAACAGTACGAGCTGAAGCTGGCTGCGTCAGACAATCTGAAGGAGAACTACACAACAGTGGTGATCCACGTGAAGGATGTGAACGACAACCCGCCCGTGTTCGAGCGGCCCACCTATCGCACGCAGATCACGGAGGAAGACGACCGCAATCTGCCCAAGCGAGTGCTTCAGGTCCGACTCGATCCCACTACCGCTGAATTCGATTCTTTATTGAACCCACCATTGTTTCAAAAGAGAATCGAATGAGGCTTTGATCCCCGGATTGACCCTTACAGATATCATTAGCTTGCATGGCATGGGGATTTCATTTGCGACATTTTTTACTCAGTAGTTATGTTTTTTTTTTGCTAGTGTCCTTGCTGTTTGGTTTTGTTTTTATGCATCCAACTTGTTTATTGCGGCGGGCTGCAGTTCCAGGACGAAGTGGTGAATACTCGTTGAGTAATTGAACTTTTCTCTCAGATTTTTTATGGTTGTCGTTTGTTCTTACTTTACCATTAGACTAGTTAGTTATATTGGTTCACTTTACTCGTATTTATGTTTTATGTTTTAGTCCGTATATGTAGATAAAAGTGTGTAGATCTTTATGAGAATGTGTGTGTCAGAACTGTTTATTCGTAACTTCATCTCATGAAGTTTAATATAGTGAGTGAGTAAACATCCTTGATACGGTGAAATATCAACACAAGCGACTTATTCGCATCGGTGGCAATTCGCTTAATCCGTTCCGCGACAGATATTGAAATCAGCGATCGAACGTCGCTCAAGCTTCGAACAGCAACGACTGAAACTCAGTGAGTCGCGTAATACCCCGTCCGGTGCGGTTACCTTCCTAAAACAACCACTCTGCGGTTATTAATATTTATTTACTCGCCTTCATCGAAAACTAAGCCCTTTTAAAATATAATTTTATGGTCCAAGTCGACTTTTCTCATTTTTATAACGATAATGACGGGAAGTTCGGCAGCTGGGCGAGAGTTGCCGAGAGAGCGTTTGAAATTTGTACTTTTCAATTATTGCACGAAACCCGAAAGCAAAGTTCTTCGCGCGGCATAAATTAACTTCTTCACTGCGATTAATTCGCGGTGGCTTTTGGCGAAACATTTTCTCTGATGACTTTATTTACTCGAATATAAATATTATAGCACAAGGTCTAATAAAAGCAGAGCGCAATACATAAATCATGCTGTATCGATATGATATATTACACGTAGTCGCGGCATCCGTTAAAACTGCGGCTGTGGAATTGTAACGCGGCTTATCTGCAACAAAATGGACTTTTATGAAAGGTACCAAAGTAATAAATCATAAACACCACATATTTACACGTTACGACTGCTACAAAGTTCATGAAAAATTGACTTGACTGACCATTTTGATAGGAATATTTCTCGATGAGTTTGGTTGACTACTCCCAGTAGTTGGAAGGCGGGCCAGTGTGTCTGGTCGAGCGCGGGAGTGCGGTGCATGAGCATGGAGAGTGTATGTGTGCGTGTCGCAGTACGAGCTGACGCTGGTGGCGTCGGACGGCCGCAACGAGAACTCGACGCGCGTCGTGGTACGCGTGCTGGACGTGAACGACCTGCCGCCCAAGTTCACGCGCAGCGCCTACGTCACGCAGGCACTCGAGGAGACCGGCCCCTTCCCACACCCCCTTATACAGGTTTTTTGTTGTTTTGTTTTTGTTCTTTTAAGTTCCTTCCTTCGGGTGATGTCCAGATCTCGGACCCGCTCACTTTGTTGTTATACAGACACTAATTTGTTTCTTACGCAACTAACCTACTTCAGCTGTCTCAGAATCTTTTCCAAGTTACCTAAATTAAACTCTAAATAAACATTCTATTCACTTTTTATACCATTAAATTCTTTCTTCGTATACAATACTTTCTCCGGCAGCTACTGCGAACACATTTCAAATATTGACATGCAAAAAAAGGATCTCAGCTAGAAACAGCAAACGGTACTTAAACCGATTTTATTTTTGAGGTTTACTCGGTGTCAGAGTTGGCTCATAAGCATAAAAAAGTCCGTTTCATAGATAAAACCTGCCGACGCAGCATGTTAAGGCTGTGCGTGTAATTTGTGCGATCCACCTCTCTTCACTTCGAAAACCATTAGGAAAGGTCGTTTCGATTGTAATGAAGCGATAAAAATGCCAGCTTTACATACTAACTTATATAAACAGTCACAATTTGTTATTCTCGTATACATTTGGTCCGCTTTTTAAATTATTTAATGTTTTTATAATTTTATCTTTTTATTTTGGGGGTGCAAGGGCCTCTTATCGTAAATTGCTAACTCCATGCGTGTACTTTAGCATTAACCCAAATCTGAATCCACAGGTTCCTAAGGTAAGTAATAATGTAGGTAGACTTAGCACAAAGCTTTTAGTGAAAGCTCACGAATCAGTAGAGATTATTCACCGGAGTGTAGTTTCATAGCATGTATGGTAAATGGTATCTATATTATGTGCAAGACGCTTTTACTAGTTCGCAACTTCTTCGACTCCTGTCAATAACATATGAGAACACGAACAACAGGAAAATATTTTGCAAAATATTTGAAATTGCTTTTACCCAACTTTGTCTCTGTGTTGTCTGATGTTTCAAATATTATTATACCACCTATTTTAGCATTCGCGCAGTTAGTAGTTCAAGATATTCCAGTATTCACTTATGGGTTTATCTTAATTAATCATCTGCGACAAAAGGGACTGGAGTCATTTTTAATTATTTTTTAGGGTCAACAATTAGTAATAGTTATTTGTAATTTAGGATAACAACTTAAAAAATGGTTGAATCGGTGCTACGAAACTGTTACAGAGGCAGTTTGCCTTGACTTTTATACTCAATCATGAAAATTCACCGTTTTCCAAGAGAAAGTCCTCGTCCCAAGTCGCTTGTAGTGACAACCTTTTTTTTATAATTGGAGTGAGATTCGCAAATGATCCGAGTAATTACGCAAACGTCGACCCTCTTCATTTCAGGCGTTCCCGCCAGTCTGACGTAATTGGACATTCCAGTTGCCATAAGTTTACGTATACCAATTTTACAGGGATCAATTTCTCCATTAAATACTCTATAAACAGTTAAGCCTTGTCATGAGTTTGATACACATCTCTCAATGACGTCATACATGAATGTTTATTTTGTGCCTGCTAATAGGTTTTTGCACTTGATGGGTGTGAAACCATCCCCGTTATGCAATACCTGCACTCATCAAGTAGTGGACGACTTATACCACATTCTGTTAGAATGTTGTGCATTCGACGACTTGAGGCTACAGCTGTGTACGGCGGTTGGTGGCGATATGTATAGTGGTGGAGTTAATGTTTTGCTTGGGAGACCTCTTTCGGAACAGAGTGTTTCTATCTATAAATTTGTAAAAGATGTGTTTTTGAGGAGAGATTCTTTTTAGTTCGTGTATTTTATTATCAGTTTATTTTAATTTCTTTTTTCATTCAATCCTTAGTTATTTTTTTATATTCTGTTTCGGTTTGTCTGTCAAGTAAGGCGTGGGATTTGCCATTGTGCATGTCGCCATCGATTATATCGAATGGCTCTGGCATTGAGTCTTTGAATGCACAATATTTAATTCAATTCACTTAATTTTTTATTCACTAATTTTTATATAGAGTTTATTATTTGTTTTTTTATTTAATTTGTGTAAAACCTTACGAGGCTGGCATAACGCAGCAGCGTTTAAGCCTCTAAAAATAAAAGATTAAAAAAAAAATGAATGTTTATTTGCCATTGGCGCCGCTTATTTCTCGCGTTTATCGGAGATATTTCCCTTGTAAATTTCACTTCACTTCACGTTGAGCTCCTCAAATAGTGATAAAATTCCTTCGGCTTTCTCGTCGGTGTCCTTAAAAAGAACAAAGTTTGCGATGCTTCCGCTGCTGGGAGTCGATGCAAACAATCCGGGTGTTGGGGTTCATAAACTTTGGAGAACTTCCGTGGCAGCTTCGCTACTATAAAATACATAGTAATTCACATTCAGCCTGAGATTAAAGTTGTTTGGATATTTTATGGCGGCATCATAAGGAAAAATCTGAGAACTGGCACAAGTCAACATATTACCTCGTAATTTAATGG
Source organism: Helicoverpa assulta (assembly GCA_963856015.1). Taxonomy (NCBI): domain Eukaryota; kingdom Metazoa; phylum Arthropoda; class Insecta; order Lepidoptera; family Noctuidae; genus Helicoverpa; species Helicoverpa assulta. The sequence goes on from CAWLCW010000008.1 coordinate 8,756,697, forward strand.
AGACCAATGGAAAGATTTCACAAAAACTGAATTATTGGTAATTTGATCTGATGATAGAGGTTTATTTCCCCGTTAATAACAGAGACCTAACTTATTGTAAGCCATCAAAAAATATAATTGGCTACGTTTTCATACTTGCGAAATCGATATTCGGGTAAATTAGGTCAAAATTACTTCTTTTGAAAGGGATAATTGTTTAGGTGCAATAGGCCTAAGGGCAAAAGACGAGCGAAGAGAAGCCAAAATAAAAGGTCACATTTTCGCTGTTATTTCTAAGCGTTATAATGCTTACATAATTTCAATAGAAGTACGTCTGCATGTTTTATATCTAGGTACATAATTTTCTGCTGCTCACAGTTTTGGCCTACGGTCATGAATGCTAAAATATGTTATATATAATAGTTATATCTATACCTGTTTAATGACATTCATCAATCATCTAATATGTTCAATTCTAGACCATCTGTCTTGGAACATGCTACAGACAAGACCTGCCCAATTCAGTTTCGCCCTAACAGGCTTACATTTACACCGATTTAGCTTATATGGATATAGCACCTATTAAATCTATATTTATATGGGCCGTATATTTACCAACATCTAATTCTAACTCAAATATCCTATTGTTTTTGATAAATTGTATATGTCTTGAGTACTAGGTACAATTCTCACCAAATGGCAAAATGAATTTTAATATTTTAAGTATATGATTCGAAAATCAGACAATACAACACAAAGCAGGGGGTCATTACTATCAAACATTACTAACAATATAACCGACTGGTTTAAATTTGTGTGCGAACTGCTTGTTTGGTTTTCCTTAATGTTTTTGTTCGACTAACATAACCTCGGGAGGTAAGTTACTTTGATCTTCATATTTCGTAAATATATAATATCAATACTGTCAATATCAATTACTGTTTTGTCGAAATTCCCACAAATTCATATTCCATTTCTGTCCAACAGGTCACAGCCACGGATGGCGACAAAGATAGACAACAAAACATTGTTTATTTCCTCACCGGTCAGGGCATCGATCCTGACAATCCAGCAAATAGCAAATTCGACATCAATCGCACAACGGGAGAAATTTTCGTGCTCAAAGTAAGTATATTATTACGTTCTTATAAAAATGTCGTTTTCAAAGGAGTTTCTTCTCATAATGGAGTGAAGGTACACCTGATGCCGATGCCATCGGAATGGGAGAAGTGAACCCAGCCATGGCCGGCTGGAGGACGCACGCTTTGCATGCACAATGCAATCACACATTTATTGCGTTCCATTTGCTCCGTAAGTTGGACACAGATATTTCTGAAATGAGAAAAACCTCTCTGAATGTTAATTACCTACTCTTTAGAAAATTGGAATACTTTTTTGGTCCCGCCTCAGCACCAAACAGCGAAGGCGACTTTAACTTTGTTGTGAGTTTAGGATCGGTTTGTTTGAAGATCACCAAGCAAACACTATCTCTGTATTTACAAAACCCTTTTAACAGCATTTATATAGGTATCACAAATGTGTGCCGTTATGTCTACAATATAATAGGACTATGTAATCATAATAAAAAGAAGGTATTGCTGTGCTAGTACTAAGTTAATTATGTCAATTACAGAAATGCTGATAATAATCTAAAGATAAACGCAGTAACTTATTACAAGCAATGAATAAATTACATTGCTACAATATTTATTTTTAATGTATTTATTTTATTGTTATTAGATTATGTAACATGACATTTGTCCACAGCCTTTGGATCGAGATCAGCCAAATGGACGACCGCAATGGAGGTTCACAGTGTTTGCGCAAGATGAAGGAGGTGAAGGTCTCGTGGGATACGCAGATGTTCAAGTCAATCTTAAAGACATTAATGATAATGCTCCTATTTTCCCTCAAGGCGTATATTTCGGTAATGTCACAGAAAATGGCACAGCTGGTATGGTCGTTATGACGATGACAGCCATTGACTATGATGATCCCGCCGAAAGTAATAATGCAAAACTTTGGTATTCTATTGAGAAGAACGTTATTGAAGAAGAAACCGGTTCTCCTATATTTGAAATCGAACCTGAAACTGGAGTAATAAAAACTGCAGTATGCTGTCTCGATCGGGAGAGAACGCCAGATTACTCTATACAAATAGTTGCATCTGATGGTGGGGGGTTAAAGGGTACCGGTACGGCCTCTATAAGGGTAAAGGACATTAACGACATGCCACCTCAATTCACTAAAGATGAATGGTTTACGGAGGTAGATGAAACCGATGGAACTAATTTACCTGAAATGCCCATCTTGACAGTGACTGTCCATGATGAGGATGAAACGAACAAATTTCAATATAAAGTTATTGAAAATAGTGGATACGGTGCTGATAAATTTACTATGGTTAGAAATAATGACGGCACAGGTTCGTTAAAAATTGTACAGCCTTTAGATTATGAAGACCAATTACAAAGTAATGGCTTCAGATTTAGGATACAAGTTAATGATAAAGGAGAAGATAATGACAACGATAAATATCATGTAGCGTATTCTTGGGTAGTTGTTAAACTAAGAGATATAAATGACAATAAACCTCAATTTGAAAGGGCTAATATTGAAGTATCAGTGTATGAAAACGCTGAAGTTGGTAAAAGCTTAGAAACCTTTAAAGCAACTGATCCAGATCAAGGAGGGAAAAGTAAAGTTTCCTACGCTATTGATAGATCATCTGACAGAAAGCGCCAATTTTCGATTAATCAAGAAGGAACTGTAAGCATACAACGTTCATTAGACAGAGAGGATACTCCCAGACACCAAGTTAAAATATTAGCTATTGATGACGGAGTACCACCAAGAACTGCGACAGCTACCTTGACGGTGATAGTTCAAGATATTAATGACAATGCTCCAACATTCCTCAAGGATTATAGACCGGTTTTGACAGAACACATAACACCGAAAAAAGTAGCTGAAATCTTAGCTACGGATGATGACGATCGATCAAAAAGTAATGGGCCTCCATTCCAGTTTAGACTTGACCCTGGTGCGGATGACATTATTCGCGCTTCCTTCAAAGTTGAACAAGATCAGAAGGGAGCCAACGGTGATGGTATGGCTATTGTATCTTCGTTAAGATCCTTCGACAGAGAACAACAGAAAGAATATCTCATTCCTATTATTATCAAAGATCATGGAAATCCTGCCATGACGGGTACCAGCACCTTAACTGTTGTTATTGGTGATGTGAATGATAATAAGATGCAACCCGGCTCCAAAGAAATACTTGTGTACAGTTACCAAGGCCAGGCACCAGATACTGAAATTGGACGAGTATATGTTTATGATCTTGATGATTGGGACCTGCCAGACAAGAAATTCTTCTGGGAAAGTTCAGAGCATCCAAACTTCACTTTAAATGAAGAAACTGGAATGATACAAATGAGACACAAGACAAGAGAAGGTAGATACCACCTTAAGTTTAAAGTGTACGATCGGAAGCATACACAAACAGATGTACCCGCTAATGTTACTGTATATGTGAAAGAAATATCACACGAAGCCATAATAAATTCTGGATCAATCCGAATATCAGGTATATCAGATGAGGACTTCATCAGAGTCTGGAACTATAAAACACTTAGTGTTTCGAGGAGCAAATTGGACATCTTCAAAGACAAATTGGCTGACTTATTAAATACCGAGCGTGAAAATATCGATATTTTCAGTGTTCAACTCAGGAAGAAGCACCCACCAGTAACTGACATTCGCTTTTCAGCTCATGGAGCTCATTACTATAAACCTATTCGATTAAACGGTATTGTACTTATGCACCGAGAAGAAATAGAAAGGGCTGTTGGAATAAATATCACTATGGTTGGTATTGACGAATGTTTATATGAAAATCAAATGTGTGAAGGATCATGTACGAACGTTTTAGATATTAGCAATTTACCTTACATGGTTAATGCTAATAAAACTGCGCTCGTTGGCGTCCGAGTGGATGTGATTGCTGAGTGCACATGTGGTGCTCGAAACTTTACTCAAGCAGAAACATGCCGTAACTCTCCATGTTACAACGGAGGTAGATGTATAGAGGGCAAATATGGCTTGACATGCTCTTGTCCTCCTGGCTACACGGGTCCAAGATGTCAGCAAACATCTAGAAGCTTCAGAGGCACAGGATGGGCCTGGTACCCTGCTTTAGAAATGTGTGATAGTTCTCATTTAAGCTTTGAATTCATAACAAGGAAGTCGGAAGGTGTCTTATTGTATAATGGTCCGATTGTACCACCTGAACCAGAAGAAATTATGGTATCTGATTTCATATCTGTAGAGTTGGAAAGAGGCAATCCTAGACTACTAATAGATTTTGGTTCTGGCACTCTAGAGCTACGAGTAAAGACAAAGAAATCCTTAGATGATGGTGAATGGCATAGAATTGATATTTTCTGGGACACAGAAAACGTCAGAATGATTGTTGACTTCTGTAAATCTGCTGACATTCAAGAAATGGAAGATGGTACGCCACCAGAGTTCGATGACTCCACTTGCCAAGCCACTGGTACCATACCGCCTTTCAATGAGTACCTCAATGTTAATGCACCACTCCAGATTGGTGGTTTGTACATAGAGCACTTTGATCCGACTCACTATCACTGGCAATACATGCCCATCGGCAAAGGATTCGACGGGTGCATACGAAACTTAATTCATAACAGCAAGCTATACGACTTAGCTCATCCAGGACTATCTCGGAATTCAGTCGCAGGATGTCCTCAAACAGACGAGATATGCAATCAAGCAGACACTACTTCGAGATGTTGGGAGCATGGCACCTGCGTAGGCAGTTTCTCCGAAGCCAGATGTCAGTGCCAGCCAGGCTGGACCGGCCCTTCATGTAACTTACCTACTACGCCTACCAGTTTTCGACCTCAAAGCTACGTGAAATTCGCCCTGAGTTTCGAACCAGACAGATTCAGTACGCAAATCCAACTGCGATTCAGGACTCGTGAACCACATGGTGAACTATTCAGAGTGAGTGATCAACACAATCGGGAGTACGGTATCCTTGAAGTGAAAGAATCGCGGTTACACTTCCGATATAATCTAAATTCACTCCGTACCGAAGAACGCGATGTATGGCTGAACTCAGTCGCAGTTGATGACGGCCAGTGGCACATTGCCCGTGTCAGTCGCTACGGAAGTGCTGCGATGCTTGAAATAGATGGCGGTGAAGGGAGGAGGTACAACGAAACTTTCTACTTTGAAGGCCACCAGTGGCTCTTAGTAGACAAGCAGGAAGGTGTCTACGCGGGTGGTAAAGCTGAATATACAGGTGTGAGAACCTTTGAAGTGTATGCGGACTTCCAGAAGGGATGTTTAGATGACATTAGGTTAGAAGGCAAGCACCTGCCGCTACCGCCGGCGATGAATGGTACGCAGTGGGGGCAGGCTACGATGGCCAGGAACTTGGACCGCAACTGCCCGTCGAACAGCCCCTGCATCAACGTGCACTGCACCGAGCCCTTCGTCTGCGTTGATCTTTGGAATGAATATGAGTGCACGTGAGTTTTTAACATTTATTTGTAACATTTGAATCATTGACCTTAAAAAATATGAATACCTAGGTTCGATCCCTAGGCTTAACTTTAATAGACTTTTCTATCCAAAACTTATAAATGTTCAACAAAGGTAACATTTACTTTTGTATCTTGATTAAATTCCAGGAAATTAACCTGATTTTAATTAAAACATAATTATAATAGATAAGTCAATTTCCTGAAATCTTCTATGATAACATAATTAATCCTCTGATTACGTTTTATTTATGTACCATTTATTTTGAAGCGCGCACTGAGTTTCGACTTATTATTATATTTTATTTTTATTTACTTACTATATAAATAATTAACCTATGGTTTTCTGAAATAATATGCCATCAAATAATACGATTTATCTATATTAAAATTGATTTACTACAACTCTAATATCCTATTTATTTATCGATAATATTATTTCAGTTATGTACCTAACATGTAATGCAATGTAATCTTATGTACTAATGCTTATTAACTATCTAATGTATGTATTGGAATGGTGTTCAGTTGCGGTGAGGGTTTGGTATTGTCTCCGGACGGCAAAGGATGTGTAGACAAGAACGAATGTCTGTACTTCCCGTGCCGCAATGGCGGCTCGTGCGTGAACCGCGAGCCTGGCTACCGCTGCCACTGCCCCGAAGGGTTCTGGGGCGAGAACTGCGAACTCGTACAAGAAGGCCGCACGCTCAAGCTCAGCATGGGCGCGCTCGCGGCGATCCTCGTCTGCCTCCTCATTATTATGAGTGAGCACTAACGTAGTCGTCCCACTAGACGATCATCCCGACGCACTATCACTAACGCACTCACATCATCTCATAGACTTATATGTGTATATGTAGCCGTGTTCCTAGCTAAATGTTATATAGTAGTGCATGCTATACGGGGCGGGGCTCAGTGCGCGCGACGCTGGCGGCGGAGGGTACTACAGCGCACGGTGCGTAGGTGCCCCGCGGGGTCGGTGCGCTCGGGCGGCTCGTGCGCCAACGTGGACGAATGCGCGGCGCACCCGTGCCGACACGGCGGCACGTGCGTGGACCGCGAGCCGGCGCGCCGCTACGACTGTGTGTGCGCGTTCGGCTACGCTGGCCACGACTGCGAGCTCGAGCTGCTCGCCTCCGGCATCATCACGCCCTCCAGAGATTTCATTATAGCTATCATTGTTTGTTTGTTCATGCTTTTAGGTGAGCACCACATTTTGTTTACTTGCATGCTCATTACCGCTCCTGTGTCCATTTGTGCTATTAATCAACATACGCGTAGCAAATGTTCACAACAACTTTTTATCTTATTTCAGTATAAATCATTTCACTTGAAATATACTACGATTATAATTTTGAAACAATTTACATTTGTTTATTTAGATGGAAATGCAAATTTAATTTATCATACAACATGGGTAATTTTTTCTCTTTGTGTTTAAATATTTTAATTTTGATGCAATAGTTAATACGTTTTCAATTTCAATTATAAAACTTTTCAAATCCAATCTGGCACGAACCGATTAAATCAATTTGTTATATTCACAGTAAACACAGCATAAGCTTTAAATACCATTTCATAAAATAGTATTTTACTGATTCGCGTTATTATCCTGCTATTCAATCATATTTATGCTGAACAGAAACTCAGCATAATGTATGTATTTTACAACGGGTAGGTATATGTAACTACATATGTAAGTAGCTAGATGTAGTGTAGGTGTATCTATTAAATTCTAAAATTAACGTCTCCGGTCCCTTCCTTTATTAAATACCTATCTTGCGGAAATTGAAATTTAACTGAAACAATCCCAAACGCCGGCCCATTATGATCAATATCCGAGTTACAAATCGCTTCGCCCACTAACATTAATATTATATAAAACTGTCGCTGTTTTAGTAAAAGCAATTATTTAACTTTTGATATATAACACCTGGGTGTAAAGGGTATTCAGTGAAATACTGGGTAATACTGGGATGCAAATGCATCGACCATGAATGCAGCAAGTACCTAGCTACTTATCGAGAACCCTTAGTAATGACGCATCTTCATTTGAATTAAACAATCTGATTGTGATTTAAAATGTTGTAGTTGCTATTTATATCATACTCGAATATTAGATATTTTGCATGAAATGTAAGCTGTATTAGGAATTCGCAAAAAAATAACTGGGGACGCCTAATTGGAATAGAAAGGTAATATTCACACATCGCTAAATGAATGTAAGTTACCTTACACTATAAAGTCATGTCATGTATCGTAAGTAAAACTTTTGCATACAGACTCTCGACGTGAGCACTTGCTCAGAAAACACTTAAAACTTTATTGTAAAGAACATACCTTCATATCAAAGAATATTGCATTTTCAAGAGTAATTTGTTTCAAAAACGCTTTAATATTTGCAGACATCGTCTGTGTGTGGCCGTATATTTTCATTTTTTATTTGATTTGTAATGTGTAAAACTATTCTGAGCTGTGAGTTATTTTGTGAATACGAAACTACAAGTTTCAACATTTTAAAAGTTTCACTATTTTTTGGAAAGTACTATTTAAAATCAAGAGTAGCGAAAGAAGATAATTATATTTGATTTTAGCTGTAAAAACCTAACTGAAAAGTACATTAGTACATAAACCCTGAAATTTATTCGTTTAGAAAAAGCAGGTACCTACGTTTTTAAAAGAAGCAACTAGAAATTATACGGTTACAAAAGGAATGAGAGTTTTCCGAGCGACCGCGGTGGAGCGGCCGCGTGGTTCACTCCACTCTACCCCCAAACTAACTAAACTAGAGAAATGCACATAATTCTAAGTGTACTAGCATTTTTTGTAATTCCAGTCATTCATTTTGCTGTGAATTATAGAACTTTAGAACCATGCTTTGAATAAAAAAACGATAGAAAGTGCAGCTTTTCGACAGGCTATAAAATGTGTTATATCTCGTCTCCAGTCCTGGTGTTAGTGTTCGTGGTGTACAACCGACGCCGGGAGGCGCACATCAAGTACCCCGGACCTGACGACGACGTCCGCGAGAACATCATCAACTACGATGACGAGGGAGGCGGGGAGGACGACATGACGGCCTTCGACATCACGCCGCTACAGATACCCATCGGCGGACCCTTACCTGATCATGCACCCGCGAAGTTACCATGTAAGTGCCAATGATTTTATACGATTCCAAGTAGGTCTCGTTTAATATTTTTCTATGCGTTTGTTCGTAGAACTCTATGAGCTTTACAAGCTCGATTTATTTTTGAGCCCTCCATGAACTCATAATACGTCATATTTGCATAATATATTGTGCAATGGTTACAAATAAGCGTCCCGTCATTTTGCTCGAGTGGCGTAAGAGGCGATAAAGGGATTATGGCGTTACATCCGGGACCATATTTTGTTCTGAATGTCTGTAGGGAGATGGCTGTTTTATCGTACACTTTTGCGATTTTGCAACGCTGACGAAAATAAATTTTATAGCTATCATAATGTATTGAGTTCGAAAATGTAATCACAAAAAAATTCTCAAACTTTTGAAATTCGTACCGAACTTTCTTCCTATCATTGTATGAACTAGATCCTGTGATGAGCCTGGGCCTGGGAGTGGGTCCGATGGGCGTAGGCGTCGGCGTGCCGCCGGGCGTGGGCGTGGGCGTGCCGCTGCCGGGCGAGACCAACGTGGGCATGTTCATCGAGGAGCACAAGCGGCGTGCCGACAGCGACCCCAACGCGCCGCCATTCGACGACCTGCGCAACTACGCGTACGAGGGCGGCGGCAGCACCGCCGGGTCGCTCTCCTCGCTCGCTTCCGGTGAGTTCCCAATCCCATGCATCACCACCCCTCGTAAAATTAGTTCCTCCAATCCCACTTTAAAATTTATGACGGTGCCTTGCGGGGAATCATTCACAATGTATGAAGCGAAAAATTGAAGCACCTCCAGTCTTCGCGTGAGAATAAATTATTCATATGAAATCCTAATGCGGCGCTTGTGTGCAGGTACCGACGACGAGACGCACGAGTACGACTACCTGGGCGCATGGGGCCCGCGGTTCAACAAGCTGGCTGACTTGTACGGGCCGGACCTGGACGAGCAGCTGTAGGCGCCGCGCACACCCCGCCGCTAATTTAGTCAATTGTCTCCCACAATCGTACCACTAAGCCTCTGTAACCCTGCTATCTCGGGGCGACACTCGCTCACTCGCCCACTTTCGTTTGTACATAAACAAGCGCGCGAGCTGCCGTCTCGGCCCGGCACCGCGCGGCGCTTGCTCGCGCCACATGTAACTCTTATCAATTTTATACGACTTTATTTATTGTGGTAGATATGTTAAGCTTAAGTAATCGTTTAAGATACCTATTTAATTGCGTAATTTTTATAAAGTTTGAACTACATCTTCACCAAATATTTGATATAAGTTTTTATTCGAATTAGCCATATTATGAGTCAGTATTTTATTGGAAGTTACGGAGATAAATATATTTCTGCGGCAGGGCCGGACGTGAATCTGAACAGTGGGTGTTTGTAGATAGTGTGCTATAAATGTGAATAATTTATACGAGTATTTTGTAAGTCCACAGCTTTACGTGATATCACATAATATAGCGGCCCTCCCGCAGAAATCATTATAGAATAAAAGAATATGTTATATTTTAATAATGGTAGATAACATAATACTTGAGGTGGTCCACTCGGACGTCGTGAAACATAATGCTCATTCGATATTATGTGAAGTTTAAACAATGGGGTTGTAAATACAATAACACTCTAGAAACAACTACCCCCGATTTTAATTAAACGTGAAACTATTAATTTAACTTTAACGTGTAAGCGAACTGTACAGTAACCGGTGTTCCTCTCCTAATGTCTCCGTGTAGTGCTAGTTAAATAGTATTTGGAAACGACTACGGTCTACTCGTAACGTTAGGTAACTAATAGTAGTCATGGTCGCGGGAGTTTTCGTTTGCGTGCGAGCGTGAGAGCGTGTATTTATGAGCGTGTGAGAGCTGTAGGGATGTATGTGCGTGCGTGCGAGCGACATTCGTCGAGCGTGGCTGAGCGCGCGCCGTGCCGCTGCCGTGCGGCTCCGTGCGTCCCGTGCGGCACGTCTGCGACGCGCGCGATTATGAGTGGGACTGTGCCAATTTCTTAGCATTATCGATGCAGCTAATGACAGTAGAGTTAAGTGTTTGCACTTTATTTATTCGTATGATTACATATAAATTTAGTCGCACCTAGGAAAATATCAATAACTTATTAAGAGTGTTGTGCTAGAATACTATTTCCATCGATCTTGATGTGAGATAGTTGTTGAAACCTGTAGAAGTCATTAATTTATAAATTAATTTTTAAGAATTTATAGTAAAATATAATAATAATAAAATGGTTTTAGAAACTGTCTCACTTCGACATCGAGTTATAATCAGTGTAAATTTTAGAATAATACTGAATTATGTTAAAATGACTGATTTTATTATGTGTTTGGAGCCTAAGATTTGTAGACTCGGTTTAAATAGACTTCTAATAACTTACCTAATGTAAGTTCACCCTCTAGTTTGCACTAAAGACAAATAATTAATATTCAAGTACCTACATCAAATATTAAAGCAATTCTCGTTAATTACTATTCATGTAAGTAGGATGTCATAGTTATTATTGTTTCATTGATATCATTACACTGCCAGTATCATACATATAGACGAATTACGATAGCGATTTGGGTCCGATTTTATATTTCTGTCTTATACAACGGTATATTGTAAGTTTTTGAACTATTTTATAATGCAACGTTTTGTTTGTCCGCTAGTGTTGCGCTAGCACACGCTCGGTTCTGTTGTCCTCAAGCTCTGCGCAGTCTCTCCGCGTCTACTCCACTGTGTTCTTGTTCTTCGCATTGAGCATTTATTGTTCTGACACGCCTGTCACTGCAGGCTGTAGTGTCGTCATGTTGCTACTGCTATCGATATCGATAGACCACTACAGCCTGTTTTAACAGTCCAAAATCGGAATTAAGAAGTCAACGTTTTGTTCTGAATGTTGACTGCTAGTTCAGACTCAGTATAAATGCTAGTTTTCTCTCGGTGGGTAATGTAAAGCACGGCAATCGGCGCCCGCGCACAGACAGCAGAGCACACAATCCCAGTACAAAATATTAAAGCGCGATTCTCGCTAAAAAACACTGATTTGATTTTTATTTTAGACATTAATTATAATACCTACATATATACTTATGTTTTGTTTCAACTGTGATTAATTAGTTGTACAACTCTGACAATTATAAAAGAATGAATAAAATAATATGAAAAATATACCTATATCTTTTTATTTAACTATCCCTGAAAATCCTTGTAACTATCCTCTGACATCTATCCGATTTGAAAAATTCCCTCCCTTTTGGGAAGCTACACCATCCCCGAGTAACATTGGCTATTTTTTATCTGGGTATGGGCAGTAGTGTACCCGCGGAAAAACAGCTACTTACTACATAATAGGCACAATAAAACACATAATCTACACTAATATAAGAGAAATATTTTTTTAATTTGTTGGTAATGAAAACTTGGCCCATTTTTACCGACAACATAAACATCGTTTTTCTTAAAACAAATGTTTACATTGAAAATTGAACGTGAAAATTCATATCGGGTGTGTCGTTCACAATCACATTAAATGAAATGCGTTAATATACTAGTTAATATATGTCGATTGACACAAACAAAAATAAAATTGCGTAAAAATAAAAAAATGAAATTTTTCAAACAAAGTAAATAGAATAAAAATTTGCGAAAATTAGAACACCATATAACGTCAGTCATTACAAACAACTGAAATTCTCCCTTGAAAACTGACAGCTGTCAATTGATCAAAACATTCGATACTCCTAACTTTATCTCTGCTTTACACATGATGTTATAAATTATAAAAACGAAAAAGGACTCCTGTGACTAAACCACTGGATGGATTAGTTATTTTTTTTTACAATTCGCCATAGAATATCATAAATAAAATATCAATATATATGCGATAGGATTTAATGTGATTGTGAACGACACACCCTGTATATTACTACCTACTGGTAAATATTTGTTTTAATAAAATTGACGTGTATTTTAATGTGAACTTGATGAACTTACACTATTGAACCACAGATTACAAAAACTGAACGCAACCACTATTTAGTATCTAATCTGTGCTACTGATCCGATGTCAAAACCAGTGGCGTAGCGTGGGGGGTGCAAGGGGGGCAAATTCCCCGGGCGGCAGCTTTTAGGGGGCGGCAAAATTTACCCAATTAAAAAAAAAATGTTTGCTACTAGTATTTGCGCCGCTACATAAAACTGTCTAACAATAACAAAACATTAAAAAAGAAAGTTGAAACTTTTTAAACTTAAAATTAATTATTGTTAGAGAAATTCTCTAACAAACACTACTTTTATGTCCCAAAACTCAAAAATTTTCGCGCTCGCTTCGCTCGCGGTTTCTTTACTTTACTCTTAACTTTTATATCACATACTAGCTGATCCCGCGAACTTCGTTATCGTTTAAACCTTCCCTGGCCCTTTACAAACATTTTAAGACCAAAATGAGCCAAATCGGTTCAGCCATTCTCGAGTTTTAGTGAGACTAACGAACAACAATTCATTTTTATACAACCTTATTTTTTGTTAATGCGAAACTTGATACACCTGTCTAGTATTTTTGTGTAAAGAATCTATTTACAAAATTTCACGACTGTATCATAAAAAAACACAAAGTTATAAGCTTGTAAAGTCAGCAAAAATTCAAGGTCACCGGGTCTTTAAGGGGACTGAGGGGTTTTTTTTGCACTTGCTACTAGTTGTTTACTGTTTCCTAATACTCGATATGACCTGCCATGACCTGTGTTGTACTTAATGGCAACTAATATAACTTGGTGTAAAAACTATTGGAATCGATTCAGTTACTGATTCTGAACAAACTATATTCAGGTTTCGCATATACTAAAAATAACGTTGTATATAAGATAGGTACTTTTAATGTCCCAATATTAAAAAAAAAATCGCGCTCCCTTCGCTCGCGGCTTCTTCACTTCACAGTTGCCTTTTATTATATATGTTTAGGACTTTTAGTGATCCAAAACTCAAAAATTTTCGGGCTTGCTGCACTTTACAGCTGTTTTTATTTTTCATATTTTTTAGTCTACCCTAGCAAAAAGGTAGCGTCGTTTTTAAGTACTTTTATTAATAAGAAAGTAACTTCTAGTTTTCATATTAACTTTCTTATACGGTACTACTTTTACTACAGTCCCAAAATTTTAATACATACCTAGGCGCCAACACCAACAAAGAGTTATGTACGTTTGGGCTACATTTTAAGTAATTTTTGTTTTGAGTTCTAAAATTTAACAAAAAATTTCGCGCTCGCTTCGCTCGCACAGTCAGAACCTATTTTCTCGTATTTTTGCATTCACCAACCACCAATAACTTATGTACGATTTTGCTACATATTGCGTAATTTTTGCTTTGACTTGTTAACTATAAAAAAAAAAATCGCGCATTACATATGTCTCTGTTTTTCGTATGGGTCTGAATTGCAGTTGGGGGGCGCCGTAGAAATCTCGCCCAGGGCGCTGGTAGTGTTAAAACCGGCACTGACTGGTAGATACTGAAATATCTAATCTAGATGCATTTAAGATAGAGAGGACGCGACTGAGGGCTTTTGTTTCTGCTACAGGCAATAAAAAAAATATTAATTCAGACACACTTGAGTTATTTAAATTTATCGTGCAATCTAAGATGGAAGATAGATAGAGGAGGATATTTTTTCAGTTGCCATAAGCAACGCCAGCTGCAAGAGGAGTTTTTCAAAACTAAAATTAATAAAAAAATATTTACGATCTAAAATTAGTAATTTACGTTTAAGCAATTTGGCTATCTTATCCGTTGAGCAAGACGTGTGTGATTCTATAGACATTGATGGCGTTAAGGGACTTTGCTAGGAAAAAAAGTTGACGTAAGTATACGTTTTTAATTAAAGACAGATTTAAGATCTAGCCTGCGTACCTAATTAATAATAAAGAATTTTAAAACCTTCAAGAAATCAAGTAACAAAGATATAAAAGAAAAATCTACTTGAGAACCCCCTTCTGCCGGGGCTGCGGGTTGTTCGAAAGAGTTACCGCCAGCGGGAAGGGTCATTTGATGATTTTTAAAGTCGATACAAAAAAAAAACTTCTCCTTTTTGAAGTCGTTAAAAATGACAAACGGCCAGTAAAACTTATTAAAAAAAATACACGGGAAGGGGCGGCAAAATCGACAACCGCCCCGGGCGGCAGATACCCACGCTACGCCACTGGTCAAAACTCAACAGTAGGTAAGTATACATGAAGCATTGAAACCTACTTTTGCTGATGGTAGCTAAACAGGCACCGAATTGGTATTAGGAACCTATTTAAAAAGTATTAGGTACTTGAGTTTGCCAAATCAGAAACATACCGATAAAATTCCTACATTTTATAGTAGAAAATTCAAGTTGTCAGTGGTAAGTAATTGATATTGTTTGTAATAATTTAGAAACTGGCCCAAAGATTTAATAACTTCAAAGTAATTAGTGTTTAAGTCTACTCGATATCATATTATGAGTAATATTCAGCAATTAGAGCTCCATTCACAGTTGAAAATCGAATATTTAGCGGTGGCTATACACAATCCGATCAAATGACGATCATATAATATTTAACTGTACCTATACTCAGCACAAACAATAATCTTGTCCAAAACCCCACGCAACCCAAACTAATACCTAGTAATCTAAATTAAACATTGCCTGTGAAGGTACTGTTCACATAACACACGTATGTAGGTACACTACTACATACACACGTACGTGCAAACTGTGTTTGTCCGCTTTTCCTCTAGGTCCTGATTCTATTGGATTTTTCCATTTTCCTGAAACGAAGTGTAAAGATAGTTTTACATTAGCATAAGACAGCGTTTGCATTAAGTAGTTGGTGGATACGTAAGTACGCTTTGAGCGTCAAACGCAGCCACATCTTGACGGTGGCCACCGCAGCGCTGCGGCGCTACAGGCCGCGCGACCGCAAAACTATAGCTCTGTTGAACTAATACCCAAAGGTAACTGACAGCTTGTTATTAATTGAAACGAGTTTTCCACGAATACTAGTTAATTACTGTCGATACAATACCTAAATAGTAACCACATAATTTCGCGTAGCAGGTAAGTAATAATAGTATTTTGATAATAACGCTGATTACAGAACCAACATTTTAATCAAAACACATTCGTTCACTCACTGACACTAGTTTCTCAAATTATGCAAACGTATTATTATAACGAGATTTACAGAATTATGTAAATACTCACCTACTTTTATGCGAGGGTTGAAACGTAACAGCTATAAACTTAGAAATATCAAACCCAACCCTGATATAAACAAGTAGAGCTCCACTTTTATGATCTCTGGGATTACGATCATGCCTAACCTATTCAACCCGACCTCACAACCTAAGCAATTATCATGTGCGGCCTCCGGCCATAGTAGGTGTCAATAGGCGAACATGAGCCCGGATAATGTACTTGTGTAGTGTACATACGCGATGTAGTACATACATACATAGCGATGATGTAGTTATTGTTGGCCGAGACAATAGGGCCGCAGGGCTGCGGACCAGGACGTTTATGTCGCGCCCATTGTTGTATCTGGATAGATTTACCGGACACTTCCAAAGGCTTACTGATGGTTCTGAAACTTCCTTCCGAAGTCATAGATGTTATGCTTCAAGGCATTAGTCAAGAGGCAACAATACCACGGCTATTACTCATTTAATCTATACTTTTAAGGCGAGGAAGTGGTCAACAATAATTCCATAACCGGCACGCGCATCTAAGGCGCCAAAAGGGGTCGGAGCGTCTGAGCGGGGCGAGGATAACAATACGCGCGCTAGCTTATAACTAAAAGTCGTAAGCGACAAAATGGTTTTGTAATTTTAATATTTAGAAATGATAATTTAATAAAAATTCCTACTACCATTTTAAAGAGTATGTATATACTCAACTACTAAAAAAGTTAAGAGGCTTAAATCGGTCCCGTTTGCCCATAATATGTGAATCTCTTTTTAAAAAGAGGTATGTTTGATATATTTTTCTCTGTTATAAAAGTTACCTAATCATGTTTCTACAACTAACAAAATAAGGCTTATATCATGAACTTTCAGGTAACCAAGTTGTATTTTGATCCGTTTTGTATTTACTGAGAAAAATTGACATTCTTGGCGCCAAAAATTCCAATTCGTCCTCTTAAGGGGCAGCTTTGCAGCGCAGCAGTCACATTAGTTTTCAAGCAAATAGTAGGTAGGAAACGATTTGTTAAAACTGACAAATATTTTGCCATTCATCCCGAGCCATCCTACTTGCATACTGAAGTTTACATGCCTGTTATATTTTTGGCATCTATCTATATTCACATCTAGCAAAATAGTATGTATATGTGAGAGGCGACGGACAAACTGGTCAAATAACATTTTACGATATACAATAACTCTTCAATCTTAACAATGTTTTTGGCAAACGTAAAATCAAAAGGTTTGGCACTGGCTCCGTCCTGTTTCCTTTCTCAGATAACGACTCGCATTACAGGACAAAATGTTGTGCAGAGCAAATACCTTCCGTGTAATAAACCCCAAAGTCTACTACTACTAATCTGAAACTATAAACATACCTCGTGCCCGTCTCTTGCAATTTTTTTATTTGTCACCTACGAAATTCAAGCCATGTACATTATACATACACACACAGTTACAATACTTTCCTTGTATCTCAGATTTAAAATTATGTACATAATAACGAAGGAAATAATACAGTTTGAGAACAGTCTTACATATAGATGCATGTTTTATCAAGTGATGCATATGTAAAGCGGCAGCCGCTAGGTACCACGTGCGACGGCCCTTGGCTCATCTCTCATTCGGGTCAGGAGCGACGACATTAAGTAATCGAAGTTTACGGTAAACGGATGACGTCACTGAGCCAATTAAGATAAACGGGTTACTATTGTGCTCCCAAGCGATGGACTAACCACGACTCCACGACTAAGCTATCAATTACTGCCTGCACTATTACGAACTTTGAACTCGCACTAGGTCATTAGTACTCGAAATACATACAAACGGTTCATTTACTTCTAATAAAGAATGGAGATGGTGTGAAGATTGAAGAAAATAGAAATATACCGTTGTACTAAAAGAGCTTTTGTAATGGGGTTAATGTGTAAACGTTTTCCCTTAAACAAAGGTTAACTGGTAGTTTCCAGGCACATGACGGTCTTAATATTTCTTTATAAAGGAGAAAAAACGTTTGAATGTTTTTCGAAACAATTACTTTTGAATCTGAGAATTAATCAGCCAAAGAGAGGTTAGGCTGTACATAAGTCAAATAACTCACTGTGTGTACATAAGAATTTGAATTGCTTCTTCCAAGAAGGGTTTGGTTTGAATGTCGGTATGGTTTTAAGGGGATACCAGTGTGATAGTATTTCCAATTAGAGATGGGACGTAATGTTACGAAGGCTTACTTGAATTCTCTTTGTAGTAAAAAATAATTGAAACCCGCAAAAAGGGGCACTTAGAAACCAGTGAAAGTACGTTCGTAAATTCCATGTTGATAAATTATTATTTAGCCACGATAAAACTACACAAGACGCCAACAACCGAAAATGCAACAGCCCCAATATCTATACTAATATTATAAAGCTGAAGAGTTTGTTTGTTTGTTTGAACGCGCTAATCTCAGGAACTACTGGACCGATTTGAAAATTTCTTTCAGTGTTAGATAGCCCATTTATCGAGGAAGGCTATAGGCTACTTTTTATCCCGGTACGGGAAGTAGTTCCCACGGGATGCGGGTGAAACCGCTGGCAGAAGCTAGTATCGAATAAAGATAAATCATCCCAAATTGCGTGTTGTAACATCAGCACAAACTTGTAAACCATAAGATGTAACAGGCAAACGATGAACGCCCAATAGATCTCTCAGATAGGGACTCCCTAGAAATGAGAATCTGTCGACTTTTCCGCCGTTGTTCGAAGTTATTTATAGAATAACGACAAAGGGAACGCGACGGAAGCCAGTTATAAAGAAGCCGGCATTGAAGTCTCGCTCCAGGCATCTAAGTCATTTTGAATGTGGTACTTATTTCTTTAAGAATAGTGACACCTTAGAGTTAAAATTTTGGGTTTAAATGTAGCTCTTCTCTTGTTTGTTCCCCGAATAGAAGCACAATACACTACGTATCGTATTAAATAATCTCTCTGTATTTCTAACGTGAAGAATATACATACATATATGTATTTTACAAAACAACCTTCACTTGAAACCTACGAATAACATATCCTACTTGAAACCTAACAAGCTCTTTATACGGCCAAGTTTTTAAAGGACATGTTATCCTTTATTTGTAATTGATCCTATGCCGCAGACCGGACCCTAAGCCTACCTGGCTTAGGTACATCAAATAGGTATAGGTATATATACCTATATACGGTTAGATTTTTTTCTTTTAATGTACGCAGGAGAAGGTACATATGTGATAACAACTTGTGAAATAATCACCCATAGATGGGTAAACATACATTGTACTTACAGTAGATAAAAATTAAATGAATGTCGGCAAAATTAATTTAAAAAAAAGTATCGTACAGGTGAAGGGAACGGAGGGAACACACAAAATTATATAATTCATATAAAAACACGACAGATAATAAAATCGGCACACGTCAGTAAGTAAGTACTTAAAGTTTGTTTTAGTGGAAATTATACTGAGTTAGTTCTTGAACCATAAATTATTTGAACTATTGCGTTCAGGGTCGACCTGACACCGTCGGCGAATCTACTAAACCGCGATCATAACAATACGATGCCTGGAACAAAGGCGAGAAACGTCTACCCACGTAGGTACTCATGTAATTGAGAACAAAATCTAGGCTTGCTTCACGATTGACAAGCTGAAGTAATCATCGCTGAGACAAAAGGATTTATTAACACAAGTTCTACCTACATTAAAACCAGTAAAACACTTTTCATTTATGGGTACTACGGTTACCAAGTAAGTACATGATGGTAACAATAGGCTTAACGTGATGAAAATCCAAAAATAACACTTCTGCTTACTTATATTTATTATTTCGGTTTGAGCAAAAATGGATAAAAAAGACTTTTTATTATAACTTAATAAATACAGATGTTCTCTACACAAAAAAGGCTCGGCCTACTTTAACAAAAAGTGAGATATTTATTAAGAGAAAATGTAGTAACGCAACAAATGAACGCTACAGCATATAATTGGTAACTTTGATCTTTACCAACACCGCGGGTAATATTGAATTAAAAAAGAATACTGTAGATAGAAGGCCAAGTCTCTGAAACATGAGGAAAATGTCACAGAGAAGATACATTGTTATTATATTATTAGAAGCATATTAATTTTCAATTTAGCAACGTGTTTTAGTGCTCTTGCGACCTTATTATAAAACGTGGTAAAAAGTGCCGGCTGTTAGGCTACCTTCCTAATCTAGCGACACTTTGAAGGTAGTGTGTTCAGTGTGATGGTTCAAATAGGTGTTTGTTAAGACCAATAATTTTACTTACGTTTTTTCACGTCCCGGGGGTCTTCTATCTTTACCTGGACAAAATAAAGCCTACGTTAAAACGTACTTTCTAACAGTGAAATAATTTTCAAAATCAGTTCAGTAGCTTTTTCCTTTATAGTAAAAAGAAAGAAAAATATACCAAACAAATCTATACTAATATTATAAAGCTGAAGAGTTTGTTTGTTTGTTTATTTGAACGCGCTAATCTCAGGAACTACTGGTCCGATTTGAAAAATTCTTTCAGTGTTAGATAGCCCATTTATCGAGGAAGGCTATAGGCTACTTTTTATCCGGGTCCGTGCCGATGTTCCCACGGGATGCGGGTGAAACCGCTGGCAGAAGCTAGTACCTACTTATATATTACTTACGTGTGTATATTTAGTAAGTATAAGTGTCACTGCTCTTTATCAGTTACTTCTTTTTATCCGAAACAATTTATGATATTGAAATAAATTTCCTACGCAGTAAGCAAAAAACCACTTCTGGGATCAAGGCATCGATCTAGCGCTTGCAACCTCCAGACCAAATGAGGTAGTATTTTTCATACACTACATTCTTTTGTTACCCGCCGTGTGTTGAATATTTAGTATTACCCTCATTTGGTAAATATTTGATAGTTTATGTGTAGGTACAGGCGCTGATCAATATTCGTGCACGTTGCCAGAATGACGATCAAGTAATCTCGTTGGCTGTACATAGGTGAAGGAACTATTCAGACTTTACGATAAATGCGCTAGTTTTGCATGATGGGAGACAATATTCTAGTTCATATTTATTACCTAATAACAATGTACTACAGCTATGTAGAAAACGTAGAAAGCTCACCTGCTGAGGCCTCGGCAACTGACAGTATGATAGCAGTCTAGATGCAACAATTCATCATCATCCTCCGAGCCTTTTCCCAACTATGTTGGGGTCGGCTTCCAGTCTAACCGGATTCAGCTGAGTACCAGTGCTTTACAAGAAGCGACTGCCAATCTGACCTCCTCAACCCAGTTACCCGGACAACCCGATACCCCTTGGTTAGACTGGTGTCAGACTTACTGGCTTCTGACTAACCGTAACGACTGCCAAGGATGTTCAATGACAGCCGGGACCTACAGTTTAACGTGCCATCCGAAACACAGTCATTGATGTCTAAGATTTACTTAGAAAGTACATACAAACTTAGAAAAGTTGCATTGGTACTTGCCTGACCTGGAATCGAACCCGCGCCCTCATACTCGAGAGGTTGGTTCTTTGCCCACTAGGCAACATTACCTTCATTCCTTTACACATTTCAGAAAGCAAATCAGCAAATCTGCAGCCCTTGCGGTTATCTGAACAAAATAAAGCAAGCAAGTAAACCCCTTGATTGACTCTTCAATAGTCTACATGTTAAGTAGATAATGTGCATGTCGGGGCACAGCATCGTCAGTGGGTAGGCGTGCGTTGTGGTGGCAAACCGCACGCACAGTGGGGTTTCATTACGTCACATAGATATATTCCAATTTATGTTACTTGAATGCAGATTGTATGCACGTTTTCGTATTGTGATTTTTTTCGTTATTGAATGGAAAAAAAATTATAATTTACTAGCTGACGAAACCCGCTCTTTCTGAGATAAATACCTACTTCCCGCAACAGGATAAGAATTAGCCTAAGTATATGTTAATCTGATATAGGTATGTTACTGGCAAGTTCAATCGATTTCCGTTCATAAGATGTAACAAACACACACACCTACAAACCTATTTACTCAATTTTCGAAAGTTGTTAGAAACTTAGGATTCGGAGCAAAACAAAATTTCTAGATGGCTACATCCATTAACAAACAAAAAAAAGCTAAATGAGCTGAGTAGTTACCTACATGCCTACTAATTTATCCATCTAAAAATAATGTGAATAAAGTAGAAGAATTATCACATGAGTTTAAACTTTTTATCGTGTGTGAAAAAGCACTAAAAAGGACGTTATGAATGATGTAAAGTTCTTGGCAGCCGCCGAAGAAAGTTGCGCGTCCCTTCTAACAGAAAAAATATTAAAATAGCTTTGAAAATTACTTAAATTCACAAATTATAACATAAATTACAATGTTTTGCATTATAAGAACGAATTATAAGAAAGTAGAAACTAGCTTATTATTAACAAAATTAATATGCATTTAGGAATGATAGTTATTGGATATTTAGAATCATTTATGGAAACTAATATCAAAAATTCAATTCAATATTTGAATATTGTCCATATGAATAGTTAGTACCTTCATTTCAGGTGGCACAGAGTACCTACTAATTAATTAGTAGATGAACCGAATCCGATAAACCCGTGGAATTCTCATATAAAACGTTAATGCTACTAAAGTATGGTAAGTTAGGTTTGTGGCGATCTCGAACGTAAACCTTCCAATAAATAAAGGAATAAACTTCCTGACGAGTTGAAGGCGGTTGATAAAACTACGAATTTATGGTTTAGAGACAAAACCTCCTTGTGAAACATTCATTGACGCACGTAGAACCTAGCCTAGATATCGATACTTCTAATAAACTAGTATATGTGGGGTAGATACCCATACATAGGGAGGTCTATCGATTGAAGTTCACAGCCAAAGTTACAGGCCTTTCCTCAGTTCCAAATTTAGTCATAAACTTACAAACTTCAATAATAAAAAGTAGGTAGGTAGAAGGCTATTCTTGGTTTTTACGATTTCGACACCAAATTTAATAAAACTGCTTAATCGGCTTAAACGGTTCAATGATCACTTGACAAAAAAAATCTTGTTACGAACCTACACAAGTACTTAGTTCATTTTAATAAGAAAGATCTCCTCGTTTCGCTTGACATCTGCTGAATTCACTGAACAAGAAAAAGTTAAAAACAGTTTGCGAAGCTGCGCAGGTAATCTTAATGTACCTACAGACAAAAGGACGCAATGTACTCTAACTGCTCGCCCGCTGTAATATTCTTTCAACGTTATAGAAAAACACATTACAACGCAATAACAGTATGAAATTACGATGCATACAAGCTTTACAATCTGGTAATAAAAATTCATTATGCAGGTGATTGCCGAACTGGCGGCCGAACTACGCGCTGAACCCGTTTGCTGTCAAAATTGCATTTTTTCACTAAATAATGTAATCTGAGTTACTCGCGGTAAAAATGGATTGAAAAGGCTGTAGGCACTCGACGCCATTGAAACAATAGACGTATCATCCAACTGTTCGCCGATATGGCTGGCCAATACCAGTGATTCGACTTTGATAACATTCATCCATTCATCATAGATATAGATTTCTATGACATTCATGCATGAAATAAATATCACGAGTAAATATAGATCCGCCGACACTTATCTTATTTATACTTGATAAATATTTATTGTCAAGCCAAACCTTGGCACTTTGTAGACGCTTGTATTCTTAACCTCTATTGGTAGTATAAATAAATATTTCTTACGCCATACCGTCTTAAGCATTTCATGGAATTTTCTTTTAATACGACGACGACAACTTATGCTAGAATAAATATTTTATGCTAGAGTAATAATCTTGTCCAGTTTCTATTCATTTTACGGTTTGCGTCATACATATTGTCACTGTAAAATATGGATGTAACCGGCTCTAGATATTATGGAGCACCTGAGTATTTCTGCACACGGTGAGGACATTGCTACAATACAGTCTAATTCAATTATATTCTCGGGACCTTGTTCCAACAGCAGATTGTGTATTCTGTTCACCAGGTACATCTATTCATTTAATTTCTTTTAGGTATTTCAATTCCACCTACATAAATCAATATCATTGTTGGCTTCTTACCTTGAATAAGTTTCGAATCGAGTTCTTTCATATTTCAACAATTCCAATGAATAATTTTCACTCTAAAAGAACTTCCTTGGAACAGAAACTTTCAATGAAATCTTGAAAATACAGAATAAAAAGTATTGCTTTTTAACTTTACATTTTGCCTTAAATTAGGAATGTAATTGCTGTTTACCATTTTTCATAGTGAAGGTGGAGTAGATTATGCAAATGTGGCGTGTGTAGCTTTTGCAAGTGAGATGACGTGCACACTGCACAGCGCAAACAGGTTTAAGGCAACGTGCGCTCGAGAAGGCGGAGACATTGCACGGATACGACACGGTGCGGTGCAACAATCTACACTTTTTGATATTCGAAGCTAAAATCCTGAATCCAAAATCCATTCCCATTTAATATAGTGTAGCTGAGTCCAAAGCTTTGCAGTCTGCCAAAAAGGATCCTGTAAACATGACGCGGCCAGTGGGTTGGTGACCGCAGAACGTTCTCGCTCCGCTGACGTCCAACGGGCAACACAATTCAAAGCCCTAGTTGCGCTGCGAACGTTTGATGGATTTAAAGTTTATAACATTGATTGGATTACAGGCAAAGTATCCATGGCCTGCTGCGTAAGCGTTTGAACATTCAACAAAGGCTTTTCACTGTTTATCAGCATTTCGATTTTGATGTGTATACCAAATGTAACCTAAATACATTGATGGACATAATCTATTAATGATAATGAAGAGACTGTGTAACAGCTTTTTTTAGCACTTAAATAAAAACTGTGTAAATATATTAGACGACGTACAGAAATACCTACAGCACAAATGTAACCTACATGTAAGTTTTACGTTAAAAAACATTGGGAAAACATAAACATATGGAAGAAAATAACACATCTATTCATAAGCCAGGACACCAATAAACAGCCTAGTTCCATATTATAAGAATTGAAAACACTTGGCGGATAAACAGGAAACATAAGATGGACTGCCCAATATGGCTTCTGGTCACGGGCTGTTCCCGCACGGAACTAACGTTTGTTTGAGCCACAGATACTCGCAGCTGAGAGCCTGGCCCGCCTGTTGGAGATGTAAGATTAAAGGTGCGTACAAACTATGTAACATGTTATATAACATGTGTTTTATAACACGTCCACATTATGTAACCTTGTTATACAACATTGCAACATAAAACAATACTGTACACATTAGAATAACATTGCAATATAACAATGTTATATAACCATTGTCGTTTATCGTTCTTCAGTGCTATCCACAATCCTAAGTTATATAACATTGTTGTAATGTCAATAAATAGTTATACAACATGTTATTATAACATGTTTTATAACATTCAGTGTCCACATTATCTGAAACATGTTATATAGCAATGTTGTATAACATGTTATGTTACATAGTCTGTACGCACCGTTATATCTATAAATGCATCTACTATAGCTATGTTATGTGCAAAATCCTAGTTCAAAGTGCGGAACAATGCTTTTAAGGTTCCGTTGTCGTACTGAAAAACCAACCGGTTTTATTTACGTCATGTTATTTTTACAAACCTTAGACTTTTTAGGGATATTTTTTAAGAAATGGCTAAAGCCGTTAGAAATATTTTGATTTGAAATATTTAATGGGTGGTTGAAATAAAAAATAAAGGAGACAGAATATCCGAAATGCTATGTGCCTATGTGCCTTTCTTGATCCATACCTGTAGTTCCATAGGCCCCAATTAGAAAAATATTTCCTCTTAGAAAGCGTCAAGAAAAAGTGAAGATCAAGAGAATTTTTATATTTTTACACAATTGTAAGAGGTTGACATTGTAATTATAAGAGGGAAGACAATTAATTTCTTAATGCCAAGTAACAAGAAACAGTCAACAATAAACCCACCCTTTGCCACTTCCCATTTTTTTATAGAAATAAAGCCCAACAAATGAAAATGAAACGGCTTGCAACTCACTAAGCATATGGTAGGGAACGCTAAGTAGGATATTGTGCGTAGCCCAACACGCACGGTCACACAAGCCAGTATTCTTTTGTTCCGCAGTTAATTGAGCATTCCAAGAAAAAAACGCAGGTGAGGGAAGCAGCTATACTATACACATTACATATAGACCTGTACATAAACATCTAGTAAACGCTAAATGACTACAGTTATGGTAAAAAGCAATATTGTCATATTACTATTTGTTAGCACACAGAACTTTATAACATCTGCGCAAAAGGAATTCCTGCAAATGTTTTCAACAGTTAAAAGGTCGCAGTACGAGATTTTGGTCCGATAGTTCGCGTTATCACGTTGTTCGTAGTTGTTTGATATCACGCTCCACAGATGAAAAGAAACGCTTCAAGCACATTTCATCTCTATTTTTATCCCGCGTAATATGTACTTATGTAAACATATAGGAATTTTATTTTCTCTCTTTACTTTCGCCTAGATTAGAACGGGAGGAATCTGTACAAATCCCGTATGAGCACGCCAGCGCTTACTGCGAGCGCCTCGCGATGAAAAGTACAGACACACATACATAAGCTCATGTATACATAATATACTACACCAGTGAGTATACATACCGACTCTCCGAAAAGAACCTTCAATGCAATTTATAAATATAACTGAAGATTCAAGGAAACGGAAGAAACGAACGTAGAGCGAAATGGACTAGGATTTTGTCTAAATAAAGCTCGTTTCTTCAAAAACGTGTGGACGTAAGAGCTTTTAATATA
This sequence comes from Helicoverpa assulta, assembly GCA_963856015.1. Classification (NCBI taxonomy): domain Eukaryota; kingdom Metazoa; phylum Arthropoda; class Insecta; order Lepidoptera; family Noctuidae; genus Helicoverpa; species Helicoverpa assulta. The sequence continues at coordinate 8,783,406 of CAWLCW010000008.1, forward strand.
ATCGGTCTGAATTAATGTATAAAGTATAAATTACTTAACTAAACAGCCTTAAGCCTTCAAAATGTGGAGAAAATCTACAACAATATGCGGTATAAACTACCCAAAACAGCAGCTATGCATCCCCCGAGGCAAGCCGAAGTTCCGAGAATCTTATTGATATGTTTCCCTCAATAAGCCCTCGCTGTGTATTTATCTTAAACCCCGTGAAAGTTATTAGAGTCAATAGTGGCCGTAGCTCCGAGCATTACGACCAAGACTTGTGCTTGTTGTTTTGAGTTGTTCAGGTACCGCACTATATTACACAGAGACTCCCATTTGGGTAACATACGCATCACATAATATTACAATGCTACGCCGTAGATCAAAGTTAATTTAATGAAACGTTATAATTTGTAGGCAATTACGTCATGTACGATGTAGTCGAGTGATGTGCCGGCTTGTTACAATGTACGTCAGTGTCAGTTACATCGGAATACAGTAAATGTCATACCGTTTTGTAGTCAGCGAGCCGGTCACACATACTTTTACGTTTTAGAAGTTACGGACAGATCACGGCGCAGTTTCAATTCAACAAAGGGATACTCGATACCGTATATTTGCGTCACATGTACGGGTATACGTACCATTGTGCACAAATAGATATCGTCAATGGAAGTCCGCTTGAGATTGTACTGGTGTACCTGTATTGGATGGTCCTTTCATAAAGCAACCGATATGATGGAAATATTGAGCTTCGTTATAATAGACACGAAGATTGATTATATCCTGCTAGCGTACATATACGCCTAACAAAATAAAGGCTCATGGAGGTACTTCAGTTAGAATATTACATTTTAATCTTATTAAGTGGGTACACTGTTTTTTAGCACACTACCCCAGACGGCTGGTATGTTTATTGAGAGTACACTTATTGGATAATTTTACTTGCTTAAAATATTGTTTACTTTAATAAATCCGTGTCGTGTTATTATTCAAACTTCAAATAACAATGTGATTGTCGGATGTACCACAAAAATTACATGAATTGAAACCCCAGGAGACATCGCTACCCAATCAATAAATCCAATTTCGCCGGAGTGTATAATTTATAATACACTTGGTGTTGACATTTTGTATGGCTTAGTTTGCATATGAACTTTGTATCGTTGGTTCTCGATGTTAGGGGATTAATTTCTTAATAACCTGTTACTGCTTTCACCTTTTCTGAAATATGTAGTACATAGAAAAGACGCAGTACTTTTTCTGAAATTGACTGTAAAATTTTACAAATGTCTTTACTGAATTTCTCGAAGACGCCTGGACCGATTTGATAAAAATAGATAAATGATAAAGAAATCGAAAGCAACGCTCAACACATCCAAATGTGTACCTATTTCGAATGACACTACACGTAGTTTAATAGAGGTTTGGGTATGATATGGCGATGGAGATGTCAGAGAATCGTGAGATCTCCTAGAACTCGTAGCATGAACTGTTCTCCGAATAAAAGACACCATAAAATTATAGTTCCTTTCTGCACAATGTTTTATAGCATCCATTACACAATAGTTTTTATTTCAAAGGAGCCATTTGTCCCTCAAATCAAGTTGTCAGTCAGCCTCCGGCGTCAACTCAACAGACAGAATACGTCATTTGTATCAATTAAGAGACGAGGATTTAATTGCAGGTATGTTATACGCATTAATGTATCCTCAGTCAGTTTGTAGTAATTGACGATCGACAATTAACCTAATGAATGGGAATTTATCCGTGCAATTTGTCGAGCGACGTCCCGGATAGATAGATCTCAGTAAGACTAGCTGTGAATACTAGCTTTATGTAGCGTATTTACTTGTTTATAGTTGTGGCCGTGTATGGTTCCAGAACAAGTTTTTGTTACTGTTTGATTGTTAAAGCAAAAACGAGGGTTTTCAGATTGGGAGAATCTGGAAAAGTCTAATACGCATTTAACATTTTGCAAGTAATCCTATTAATTAATGGGATGACTGTGATGACCTGCATTAAGTCGTGTTAAACCAGCAGTAATAACATTATACGACTTTGACTCAATTGTATTTATAAATAAGTACTAATACGAAGGATTTCAATGTCTAATTGCTAATGTTACAGATATAAATACCAAATACCTTTGTTATGGGTGAACAACCTCGGACGTCTTTTGTGTGGGAAGCTGTGCTCAGGTACTGGTGCGAAGAAAGTTTATCAAATCTCACAATAACCTTTTGTTTAAAGCAGTGGCGGCGTAGCATCGGGTGGCACCCGGGGCGGACTACCTATTGAGCACCCCCCCAAAAAAAAAACGTCAAAATATAATCACGGACTAAAGCGAGCCTGTAATTTTGAGTTTTGGGACATAAAAGAACCCAAACATGTTTCATAAAAACCAGCGTCAAGTAAAAAACCCGCGAGCGCAGCGAGCGCGAAATTTTTGAGTTTTGGAACAGTAAAGTACTAAAACGAGTTTTAAAAACCCGCCGTAAAGTGAAAAAGTCGCGAGCGAAGCGAGCGCGAAATTTTTACGTTTTGGGACACAAAAGTACCCAAACAAGTGTGAAAAAAACCACTGTATGCCGCGAGCGCAGCGAGCGCCAAATTTTTGATTCTTGGAACACAAAAATACTCAAACAAGACTGATAAAAAAAACAGTGGAAAGCCAAAAAGCTGCGAGCGCAGCGAGCGCGAAATTTTTTGAGTTTTGGGACACAAAAGTCCTCCACCTCCTAAGCAGCTTAGAAATCGTCAGCGTAGAGCGTCAGTTGTTTTTGCTACTTTGGAGGACACAAAGAGCGCAGAATAAATCAGGAATGATGAAAAAATCGCGAACGAAGCGAGCGGATTTTTTTTAATTACTTTGAGGAATTAATTTAATTAAGTAATCAGGTAAAAACAAAAATAAACAAGAAAGAGAGGGGTGACAGCCGGATTGGCCCCCATATCAGTGCCGCCTCGACGTCTTGCGCATGCACTGTTGTAGTTTTGTTTAAAATTTGAATAACGTGCAGTGACTGGTAGTGAACCTAGGCTTTGCAGATTCTAAGGGCACCCTCAGTGACTTGTCCCTTCTGCCCGCGCCATCCTGGTCATGCAGATATGTGCCGACCGAGATGGCACCCCCCGAGACGTGGTACCCGGGGCGGACCGCCCCCTCCGCCCCCCCCTTACGCCGCTACTGGTTTAAAGGTTATTTTTTATATGAGGTAAGTTACAAATGAAATAATTTACTGCGAAACACTCGAAATGAAACTTTCGGGTTATTTTATATCGGGCTACCCACATTTCCAAAATGGTCAATAAATAAAATATGTAATAATTGAAATGCCAACAATAAAGATATTTATTTGATAGATTAATTATTAATGATAAATATATTCATATAATGAGACTCTGCAGTTTAATGTGGTTAATTCCAATTGAATTCAACGTTCCTATCTAAAATAACCCGAAACGGTAAAAATAATATGCCTCATATTTTGAAAGAACATAATAAAACGCAAACTCATTTATTGAATGAACCACATCGAAACTGAGTGATATTAATGTAAACTGTCCTACTCACCAATAGGTCAAGTATAAAATCACTTTTTATAAAGAGCACTAAAAGTTCAGGAAGAAAATAATGTGCTAGTAAAACGGGTACCCATTGACTCCGAAATAATATCTCGCCAAAAATCATGCGTGCGTAAAGTTTGTTATTGCGTGCTCAGGGATTTTATCGTATTGTTCCTCAAGTGATACCGGAGCCCTTAAATACTTATTACGTCGAATGTACCACAACTCGTAAGTCTCGTACCTCTGACTCGTAACATGTCACAAATCAGAGATCATTAGAGTGAATCACGTTTAGTAAAACAGTGCAGTAAAGTCGCTCAGCTGAGTGTTCGTTCCAGTTGAGTGAACTAATGTCGCGTCACATGCAGTTATTGCACTAAATCGGGATATTGGCGCGCAACAAATCAGACAAATGTTCAGTCTACATGGCACAGTTTTCTCAACTAAGTTTGTGTTATTTCAGGAAAGGAGATGCGAAGTTTAACGGTAAATCATACTTAGTTGAGACAACAAGCATCCGAGGAGGCTGCGAGCGCCGGGAGCGTCGCCCCGCCGCCCGCGTCCACACCACATCAACACTTGGCTAGGCATTGAACTGAAGTATGCACATGGAAACTTTCCACCTACTTCCTTTACTGTTCAGAATATTCTAAGTCATACATAAAAGGCGACTTGAAAAGCTGGATTTAGTTAGGCACTCTTTGTTCGCTCAAACTCGCGTAAACTTAACTCTTGCTCCGTAAATATATTACGGTGATATAATAAAAACTATGTTTCATACTTCATATCCGTGAACATTCTCTTGGTAAAGATAAAGTGTTGTTAGGAGTTGCATTTAGTCTGCCTAGCAACTTCTATCTAGGCGTCATAAAATCATTGCTGCGACTGAGGTATTCATAAACAGCAACTAAAGAAGCATCCTTACATCAGCTGTATTTTCAGGCCTATTCAAGACCGATTGGTACTTTTAAATAGATTATCATGAGCAAACATTGAAATTCATTGCATGTAGATTCATACGCCGCATTCACTTACCCTCAGTTATGGCGAAAATAATACGGTAGGTTAGCTATCCACCATTGAAGACGAATACGGCGAAAACTGAAAATACATCGGAAATTGGTAGCAAAAAAACAGTTCCACGACTGCATAACCTCGAATGAATTGAACCAATTTCTCGACCTTAACTATTCGTACGTTCGTGCTTGTGAATTTAGTCCAGCGTTTTGGTATTTATAACTACTACCTATAAAGCGTTTTTCGTGGAAGGTGGAACTTTACTCATAAACAGTCGTTAACGTTATTCAGCGAGCTCGCACATACCTATTTTTGGAAATGCCTAGGAACTAACAGGGAACCAACAATATTTTCTTTTTAGTATTCTGTGCATGACGAACGTGTGCGGATGCGGTTTATTGAAACTTTAATATTTGCATAATTACGTAGCTTATGTCTGTTCTATCAAATTACATATACCTGAATACGTAGTAAGTGGCGAGGTACTTACCTAAAATTAGGCAGAATCATAATTTATAATTCTCGTTAATTCCATCCAGTTTTCAAGCCGTCTTCACTGTTCTCAACTTACTGGTATAATCTGCCTTAACAGACGATAAAGGTTTAACCGCAGATTACAAAACAGATAAAAACATAAGCTCTCCGACTGATACAACTGTGACACAGATGCGCAATATCTAGAAGCGACTGTGCCACTAAACAAAATAACCACTCCAGCGTTGCCGGGAAATTCCCAAACACTCGTGCGCCACAATTTAGCAAGCGCTAGCGGTGGAGTCATTGAAGAGGTACAGTGAATTAATTGCGCCACAGAAATAAGATAGATGCCTGTACTGCACAGGTACGTGTTCTGTTTATCGAGTTCCGCACAACGTACGACCGTATTTAAACGTTTATTTTGTACATTACAGTTTAAATCGTAACTGGTCTTATTTTGAATGGTTATGTTCAAGATATTTCGGATCTAGTTTCAGATGCTAGATAGATCGTTTAGATTAGCAACAAGATCGTGCAGAACATGTATGCATTATAATAGGTCGAATGCTTTTAGGGGTTATCAAGATATTTCGAGGATACTCACATGAAGGATTGAGGGATCAAGCCAATTGAAGTCAACATGCCGCTCTGTAGCTACTGCGGTTTACCGAGCTCGCAATCATCTGTAAGGGGCCTAATTAAACCTCTAATTACGTATGAGTACGTTGTAAGTAGAATTGGGAATTGCTTTATTAGTCTTGGAATACACTTGGAATACCATAACAGAAGATCAATCGATTTGAACATGAAGTACCTACTTATGTAATAACACAACGTTATCAATACATAGTATAAAACAAAGTCGCTTTCGCTGTATGTCCGTATGTATGCTTAGATCTTTAAAACTACGCAACGGATTTTGATGCGGTTTTTTTTAATAGATAGAGTGATGCTTAAGGAAGGTTTGTATGTTTAATACATGTAAGTACCACGGGCGAAGCCGGGGCGGGCAGCTAGTAAGATATAATATATACCTGGCTAATAACGGATTAGTACCTACTGACACAGCTTTTGAAATACAAGTAAGTATTAGATAATACACTCGTTGTTGTTACCTGAAATATTTATTTTCTCCGCACTGCTTGAAGGGCCACAAAAGAAAACGCTTTTATCCGATTATGTTGATTGTTTGACAAGAAGAATAACAGAAACGTGGACTCAAGTATTGTCCATATGTCAAATCAAATCTGTATCTAAGGCAAAGCGACTTACCAAAGAACTTCCCAAAAATAAAAGGATCCTTTAAAAAGGTCGTTGCCTGCGGCCCACGTGACGTTCCAGCATATAGCTGCCTAATATATGCGTCCCTAGAAAAAAGGTTGGAAATCGTTCTCCGGGATACGTTTATCATGAAAATTCACATGAATCATACGAAACTACTGGACAGATTTTAATCACGTTTTCACTGATGTATGGCTGAGTGTCCCGGCTGAAGCTCGTGTTTTATTAGAGGTCCCATCTCCTCGTATATATATATTTAACCCTCAAGAGCTGCATAGATACATTTTATCGTCAAAAAACTAGGTAAATGTAATAAAATACTGTCAATCATAGATTGAGTATTTTGCACCCCCGGGATGAGACGCAATATACTATTTTTAGCCCCGAAACCAGCGTAGAACTGAAACTAGTTAAAACTTAATTTAAAACATGTAGGCACGTTGTTAATAATTTCGGTGAACAATAAATAAAGTTTGCCTATAAATATGGAAACATAAAACAATTTGAAACACCTATTAGTTTCTATACTCTACACTAATATCTACCTATGTTATAACCGCTAACAGAATTATGAACACAATTTCAATCAGCTAATAATTATTTGTATAATAGGTAGGTACTTCATAATACCTAATACAATACCTAAAAGCTTAATTATTGCGTAAAACTGGTTATTGCCATTATCGCAACGCATACTTAATCATAAAATGTACTTACTTGGCAAATTATTTGGTAACCGCGAACAATCTGTATTACCCTTAAGTTAATGTTCGTACAATTTGTTAACGACAGTGACTGCGTAGTAAAAATGATAAACATACTTGTAAATGACGCTTCCATTGTATAATGAACGTTCGCAAAGTAAGTAAAAAGCGTTTATCAAGCAGTTGCGACCACTCGGTAGTTTAATTAAATTTTTAATTTATTGTGAAAGAGGCCGCGTGTGGCGCGCCCGCCGCTCGCAATTTGCTCCCCATCTTTATCTAATGTAAGTACATCCTATCTGTGTACTTACTTGTAAAATATGGCCTGTAAGAAAACCTATATTTAAACGGCGACAAGCCTATCAAACGTAAGTGAATAACTACAATGCCTTTAGAATAGGACTCAACAAAATTGATTGAAAGCCTAACTCACTTTAAGCTCTAAATAAGTAAAATGTTTGCATAGAAATCGATCCCTAATACCTAATCGTCCGGTCGGCTTACATAAATGTTAGCTTTAGTCATATTTATACTTCATTAATTCAGATGATACTTTCATATTGAGCTGCTCAAATCTTCACAAAAAATAGACGCCTGATATTTTTTTATTTAATATAATTTTGAAGTAGACGAATAATAAATAATGAGGTGAGTCGTAACCTTACTATACTAATGTTGAAATGGAATTGATACTTTAGATTAAATATTATTAATTTATTTTGTGATACGGGTAATATAAAGCGACCTTACACTGAGTACGAGAAGCTTTCATTCATTCGGTTCGGTTGGCATAGATAGACAGTATCAAAGCAGAATCCTGTACCTAATACCTACTATTCACTTAGACACCCTTAATGCAACTAGGTGTCCCTGATCAGTATCTTATCTTTTATTAAACCCATTGTTATTTAAATAGTTCTTTCGGTCTACAATTACGTAAACGTGACCCAAGTAATTAAAATTTAGTTAATTTGGGTAGCCAAATTAATGCACGTAGAAACCTAAATTAATTTGGTCGGCAGCAAAAAAATATAGGTACCATCACTTTAACAGCTTCTAAAAAGGCTCTTGAGTTAAAATTTATTATAACGGAAAACGATCTCAGTGATAAGAATACCTCACGTAAATCATTATTAATTTTAGGATAGATATTATTTTTAGCGTTTAAGGTAGGTACTTAATATCTTGATAAGTAGCTGTAGGTACCTAAAAGTTCCCAGTATCTTTTTTGTATACCGTGACACCTACACAATGGTACTTATGTACTTATGTAGGTGACTAAATTCTTTTTGGTAAAAATAATTGGCAACGCCAAGCGAAAGTTTTGTTTACCTACCTATGTAACTTGTACAAAACTGGGAGACAAATCTATACTAATATTATAAAGCTGAAGAGTTTGTTTGTTTGTTTGTTTGAACGCGCTAATCTCAGGAACTACTGGTCCGATTTGAAAATTTCTTTCAGTGTTAGATAGCCCATTTATCGAGGAAGGCTATTGGCTACTTTTTATCCCGGTACGGGAAGTAGTTCCCACGGGATGCGGGTGAAACCGCTGGCAGAAGTTAGTGGCTGAATAAAATGAGAAAGGATCCACTTAACAAAATATTACCTACGTATCATACTATAAGACCTAAGTTCGTATCTACCCACGTCTAATAGGTAAATTAAGGTTTGGTACCTATTTCGAAGAAAGGTTTGACGTCGACAAGATTCCCACATCGTGAACTTAAACTGAATAATACCCATACCGTCTAACATGGATAGGTACTTATAGGTACCTACATAGCTAATCAATTCGAGGAAAGCTCATGTATTTACTACGTACGAGCATAACCATAATTCTTTCTTACATGTACCTACCTAGGTAAAGGTACCTACGTGCCCTACAAGTGGGCAAAGAACTTTTGATTTAAACACAAAGTTTATGTCTGTTCGATGTAGTTAGACATAACTCAGTGCTTCGGGAGTTTATTGTGTTGTTAGTAATTTGTTTGCTTGTAACCTCTAGGAACACGTAGGTCCAAGTACGTACGTACGTACCTAGCGCTAAGTACCTACTTATGCCTTGCGTTGTCACATAAAAGAAGCTGTTTATTACATAGCATAACAAAAATTTCGTAAGTGGAACTTAAACAAACTAGGTACCTACTTTGTAAAAATAAGTGAACAATGTGGTTTTCTACCACTCCATCAATGACTGAAAGTTTAGTATTAGTTGAAGTAACACCTGTTCAACATAATTGACTATTTTCACAGACAATTTCTGGTTGCTTAGATATACTGGTTGAATTATATGCTGCTGAATAATAGTGGCCATAATAACAAGGCCGATTCTATGACAAAAATAAATGGAAATTAAATTGTAATATCCCATTTATCGTAAGTTTTCTCATTAATCTTTGTGGAAAAAGGCATTCCATGTTCCTTTTCAAATCAGTACAAGAATCTCGCATTTTTTAATATTTAAGTGAGAATAGCCATTATACCATTTTGTAGAAAATGCCCCGCACTTTCAGTGTATAAAACGCCCGTTACGGCAAACAAAGTACCCAGCTATTCTCACCAAAGTGTAATTTCCGAGTTACTAACACTTTTAACAAAGTACTACTTTACATTCTGTAATATTTTTCAATGGCACATTAAATGCTATTCTACCATTTAAAAATATCATTTTTCATTCGGAAAAAACGGCGATGGTTGTTGCTTTCCTATCGGATACACTTAGGTAAGTACATAGCATACTAAATGATTATCAAGGTATTAGCTGGACAATGTCTTTCTTTCGTAGACTAAGAATGTAGCTACTTATTAGCTTTCACACGTATTTATCTACCTTCTGTCCTACCTGGGTAGGAACTCACATTATTATTAAAATATAATAAGCTAATCTAGCAAGAGTGCAGCACACAGGGGCCCGATTCTCCTAAGTTAATAATGTCAAAATCGAATAGAAATCGAATCGCAATATGATCGTAATAGCAGTTTTAACCATATCGGGCATTCTGCTACTAATAAAAGACCAATCGTATTCGATTGACATTTGATTGGTTTGCGATTGGTCTGCTATTTTGGTGATTTTGGTCTATACGGTAGTTTGCTCTACAATCATATTGCAATAGTTAATCATTTGCAGACAAAATGATTCATTATTGAATGACAGAAAAGGATAAAAACGTTTATTTCAAAGAAAAAATAGTGGAATGCCACATACGTTTCAATCGTAATCGAGTCGGGATTGGATCGCAGTCGAACGTGAATCGTATGTTGCTTAAGTAAAATTAGGAGAATCGTGCCCCAGGTTTAAACCATTTTCTGCACTAATGTACGTACTTACGTAGGTACCTACTCATCCCATACACATTACGCCGTGTGAGTGTAATATTAAATGTAAGAGAAAACCTTTTCGCAAAATAAAACGAAATCTAAAGTACTCAATGTATTTTAATAGTAGGTACCAGTACTTACGAATTCGTAGCAGTTTACTATGTCCAAATTCATTAAAGAAAATTTCAAAGGAAAGCACAGGTATTCGTAGCAAAACGACTACGGCGTAGACGAACCGATCTACGCCGTGTCGTTTGATGTTCTCAGTATCTGGTTGAGATCAAAATACTACAACATTTCGAGGGTTTTATAACTAAATGTTGGTTATGTAATTTGATGTCTTATTTAACTATTAGGTGTCAAGTCTCACGCTTACTTTAGCGTCAGCTAAATAAATAAAAAATAGGAATGTATAAACCAGATAAGATCCCTCCTGCAACAACATGAAGATATTTTATGAGAACATTTAGGTGAGTGCCATAGTTATGCACCTGTTCTTTTTACACCATCAGAAAGTAGAAATCCCAACGAAAGATAAACCTTGGCTACATTGTTAAAAAAGCTTATATTTTGATGTGAGATTTATCGATTGATAAGTAATTATTTTAGGTATATTCGATACTTTAAAATAAGGTGAAAAACATATTTGATTAAAAAAGGGTTTTGGAACATAAAAGGATTTCACCAAACGTGTCATTATTATTATAAAAGATATTATAAAAACCAAATTGTTCCGTGACACCCTTTTCACCAAACCCTAAAAAGTTTGTCGTATCGACCTACCAATCTACTTTCCAATATAACAACAATGCTTTCCCTTAAAATTATTGTGTTCTTCTTTAATAGTATTTAATTACTTAATATCAAACCTTAGTTAATTTCTGAGATAATAATTCTTACATGTTTATTGAAAGATTGTTTTCGTATACCACATCGAATCTGAAAAATATAAGCGCCACCTATCATGCTGGGTTCGAACTACTATGCTTTTGGACACCTTCACTGTGCTCGCGTCTAACAAAGTTACGGTAAACCTATTTCAACCCTTTTTGCTAGAGCTTCTAAAAAGGTGCAGAAAACCGTGAGTTGTAAAACCTTTCCCCGGGTGACATCCTATTGACATTATGTGTAGTAGTGCGTATGTGTGTATGGATAGATATATGGGAGTTTGTTCCTCTTTCACGCAAAACCATCGTCAGAATAACACATAAGCTACATTTGTTAGGCTACGGGATAGTTCCTCGGGACGCGGGTAAAAAAGGTGAGAAACTATTTAACAAAATAATAATGTTCAAATACTCATTCGGCGCTACTTATTCTGTCAACCCCATAATGAGCAGAGAACATTTCCTACAAACACATCTACATATATAATTTCTATACACAGATAGTGAGTATGATTGATAGGTAAGCTTATTCACGGTATACTTACCTGTGATGTGATAATTAATTATTGCTATTAACGAGATGGACACAGATTAGATACGCTCGAACAAACACGTCACATAATTATGCTCAGCTTAGTTATAGAATGGGATTTTAAGTTTTAATACAATGATCTTGATCCGTAGAAATAAATCAGGGTAGAATAGGAAAGGCTAGAGTGCTAATTCTGAGTTTTATAAGATTACGCGCTCGATACATAATTATAACTTGGTTGAAGTAAAAAGTCGTATGCTACTGACATGATTAGAATATAGCACGTTCATTTATTTTTCTGGCTAATGATGTTTACTATTTCGCAAGTGAGCGCGTTTTTAATACAACCAAGTGTCGATGACAGCTTTCATTAAATAAACAGAGTGCCTAGTGCGAGTTTTGCAAGTTAATTTTTTCGATGCGAAGATTATCATACCGTTGAATCACGTAGCACTTATCTTAGAATTGTGTATTTAATAAAGTCTGTCATCGGTACTTGGTCGTATAACACTCCAGCTCACTTTTGCGAGTGTAAGCCTTATTAACCGGCAAAATAAATGAACATGTAATATCTAAATCATGTGACGTAGCATACGACTCTTTTTTTTAATAGACTTATAATTACGTATCGAGTTGCGAACGCACACAAAACTCGGAATCAGCACTCTGTTCTAAAATTAATGCTACGTCATTAACTTGTATGATAATTTACGCATCGAGAAAGTTAACCTGCAAAACTCGCACTAGGCACTCAGGATGCGCTTACCAATAAAATTTCAACAATTCAAAAAGATTGCTTAGTTCGCCGAGACGACTGTTGATAAAGATGCGGTAATAGCAGCGCCAAGCAGATACAAAGCGAAAAAACAATTTTATAAATTAAATCGGTGTTAGTCAAGACGTTACGCTAGTCTGTTTGAGTATGTAGGTACAACGATACTAATCAGAATTACAGTGTAGAAGTGCCGTGGAGAGGTTTCAATTCCCTCGTCCAACAAAATTACAAGAGGCCTCTTGAATGTTTTTTTTTTTGTATCAACTACAGGTACTGAAGTCATTCTGCCTCTTGACCATACAAATCAGAAATAGAAAGACATCTTCTCGTGGTTACTATAAATTAAAACTCTGATGCTCACTCACATTTTATAAGAATATTGCAATGCCTAAATATACAATTGATTTAAATCTTACATGTAAGTTACTTAAAATCTGGTACATTTAATTTTTTACAAATTTTTTGAAAATGCAAATGAGGACATTATTCGTTATTGTAGGAGTGAAACAAGAACAGTAAAAACGTGTAATAAAAAGACGGAACTGTAGATTTTGGTTGTTTATTTCTCAGGAAGCAAATGATTCACAGCATTGGTGGGATACAGAGGTCTGACAATACCGGGCCGAAACATTCAATTTCCTGAAATTTGATTTTACTAGCAATAGGTACAACAGCTTAGAATATATAAGTACCCAAATATAAAAACGTGGGAAAACAACATTACATAGCTGTAGAATAGTATAATTTATTTAGTAAAGCGAGTTTTTTTCATATTTTTTTTTATAAACTACACACCTTACTAAATCACAATTTCTAATTATGTCAAAAATTATGTATCACATTTATAACATTCTGTACAAAGTAAAAAAATATTTTCATACTCCACTAGTACAAAGTAAAGCTGCATAGACATTTCCGACCATCGTAATATTATTGTTGCCTATGTAGAAAACGAACTTTTAGTTACACATTTACCGATTTCACTGAAAATGTACTTAATTGAAAACAATAATTGAGCAGACGCAAACTGTAAGAGAATCCACTTCAATATCACACTCAATTGAACATTCTAACATGATATGCAGTATGTAATGCTATCAAATTATTGCATCAACGGTACCACACTGGGGCTAGGCTACAGGCATACTTATAAAGTTACAAATATTAAGTTACTCTTTCTATGTTTAATCTATACTTCAACTTGTTTTAAATATCATAATAAAATTGTTAAGATATAAATAACACAAAAGTTACGTTATGTGGACTTACAACCTTCATAAGGAGTGACATATCATGTATCTTACAAAATAATAGTCCCTTACGGTTCTGTTAACAGTTACACTATGAAATTAATCACTTCAAGCACACAAATATATTTTCCATGCATAGAATAGGTTGTGCGTCGAAGGCACAAAGCTCTGCAAATATACTTGACATGTGTAAATACAAGAGAACACGAGTCCAAGTGATGCATGAGCATCAAGCGGCTCGTCGGCAAGCTGCGAATCAATCGGCCACAGCGACAGCACCCAGCACCCACCCATGCGCGTCACTCATCTGACTCGATTAAAAAAACATTTCTTTTTTTTAAATTATGCAAAAACAATTATACAACCCTTCTAATTTGAACATCTCTTCAAAAACTGGGACTTTAAAATGCAAATTGTGATTTGTGACAGTGATCATAGAGAAACAATCAAATATACTCTATAGGGACACTCAAATTATTACAACGTAATTTACAAATATAGTCAATCTCTAAATATCAACTAATTTATATAAACTGAATTATTTACAAAATATGAACACATCGGATGCGACGTGCCACCTCTCTTACATATTTGTAACTATTTACAATGACTATTATTATAAACTTTAATTAAGAGCATTGCATTTTCGTGAGCTTGATCAAAATAATCCCTTGTTCAACTCATATGTATAAAATAGTTACAACATTACTAGGTACATTCACATCTACATGTGGCCAGTCACAATATTACTTCAGCTGCTTCTCAACCATTGAACAAACAGTCCTCGATTCTGAATTCACCGACGCTCCACTCTCAGAGAACATCAATTTACATTAGGTTTTACAAGCCCAATAATTAGCTAGTAATGTATTAGAGATCAGTCTTGGGACAAAGGAAACAAATTCAGTACTTTTGTATATAATTCGTCACTTTTTAGCTTTGAACTGTATATTAAATAGTTTAGAAGTTAGCGTCATATTTACAAGTTCAGATGATTTGAACAAAAAAATATGTATTACATAAAAAGTTGTGGGAGAAATTTAAGGCAATTTAAGAATTTCAGGGAATTCCGTAGTGTCTGAAGGTGTTAGAGACGCGATATGCAGCACAAAAATTATTTTATGAACAATAGAAAATAAGATTTGGTTTATCCTAACATTATTCACACTTGCTTTTGATTACAATATTATTAACAATTAAAAACAAACACTAGAGTACCTCTACTATTATGTTATTATTATACTAGCCTATAAACCATGTCACTTAATGAAATCTCTTAACTAATTGTCTTAATCCAATTTTTCAACTCATACAAATTTCAATTTGTACTAATGTAGATGTACTAAATTGTCATGTGCATTATTGTGTAACTTAAACTCAGTTTTATTCTGATTGTCTACTTAAAATACATTTTTTTTGGTTCCAACCACAATTCCAAATTATTAGAATTATGAATTAAAGAAATTTTGATTTATTTTATTACTTAGCCGTGATTTTTTTTTATTGGAGACAAAAGAGGGTGTATGTTGACACTTAAAAATAGCTAATACCGAATAAAGACTGGTTTGAAGGAAATTAAAAACTGCTTTGACGGTACTATTATTCACT
Source organism: Helicoverpa assulta (assembly GCA_963856015.1). Classification (NCBI taxonomy): domain Eukaryota; kingdom Metazoa; phylum Arthropoda; class Insecta; order Lepidoptera; family Noctuidae; genus Helicoverpa; species Helicoverpa assulta. The sequence goes on from CAWLCW010000008.1 coordinate 8,798,810, forward strand.
GTAGGCATCATTCTACCACCTAAATAAATTTTAAAACTCCATATAATGACTAAACATGAAAATTATACTATTCACCAATATATGGCACGCATTTTTAAATGACATGTTAACTATTTGTAAGACAATAAAACTGATCAAATGAAAGTGTTTGTACCAATTCTCTTATTTGATGTGATTTCATGATACAAAGTCCTAACATAAAGTTCTGTGAAGCTGCCAAATAAAACATAACTATGTTATAAATTGTGCTGCTGCTGATTTAGGTGGAATTCCCTAAAAATTCTACACATGAACTGTAAGCATAGTAGATGTTTACAAATAATTGCACTTTCAATTTTAGTTTCTTCCAGGAGAATGCGAAATATTGGACTCTTTAATTAGATAAAATTCAACTACCTAGTTTGTCGATATCGCGGACAAAGGAAAGATACGGGAGATGCCGTAAGGAAGAGAGGTCAGGCGCCTTCTTGTAGGTCAACCAATGTACGGCAAGTGTCAGAAGTAACGAGGCGTTCAGAGTCCTTGTCAAATCAATACCAATCTGTCAAAATTGGTCTTGAAGCCGTGTAAGAGCGGGGCTAGTTAGGTTCTCCTTTCCCCGAACACCCGCCCATTTAGGCGCGGTACTTGTTGAGAAGATTTTGCGTTATGACATCTCTGCTAGTCATTTTGTTCTCCATGGTCGAAATTAAATGACATATTAATACAAACAATAAGAACTTAACTACAAGTTGTAGTATATCAATCACAGTAAAATAAATTTTGCATGTCAAAAAAGTTATAATTTAAAAAACATTTAGCTGGTAACATTTTCATAATTATGTCATAAAACATTTTCTCTTCCTTATCATGCACAGAATGCAAAAGGTTCTTCTTGCTTTTATTAAACTTAAAAGCTATGCACTTTTCTAGTTCCAGTAGTGCAAAACATTATTCTCCCAATGATCAGCATAGTTATCGCTGAGTAAAGTTTTACTGTAGTATCTTAACAACACAGTGAAATTGTGAGTTAAAATATAATGCTTTACTCAAACGCCTTTTGAAAACAGATTTGATTAAATTTTTTCCCATATGGATTTCTTAAACTTTGATTTTTTTTCCATTGCGTATTTGCCGGTGTTCAAAATTTTTACAGATATTCAAACAAAAAAATAAAATAATTGGAATGTCGTCAAATTCTACTAAAATACATCGAAAGTGCAATTACTCTTAAACATTACAGATAAAAGTTCACCCCCCTAATAAATTAGTCCGATAAGCGCTCATAGTATCAACAACATAGATCTACCTAATATCTCATTCTACGTCAAAAGAAATCCTTCGGGTTTCACGTTCCAAGGGTTCAATCACGCCGGGTACCGACGGCGGCCGTGCGGGCCGGGGTCGATATTTACAATATTTTGACCTCACACTTTGGTACTAATCTGGACAGATGACACAAGGACGTCGCGAAGAGTTCGTGCGGCACCTACTTGTCGGCGGGCTCGGGCGGCGCCCCGCCGAAGTCGAGCTGGTAGCCGCCCGCCCGCGTCATCTCCTCCATGCTGGGCTCCTTGCAGTCGTGGCCCGCGTGGCCGGCTGCGCCGCAGTTCCAGCACGACAGCTTGGGCGGCGCGTACAGCACGGACACGAAGCCGGCGTAGGGCGCGGCCGCGGGGTACGGCGGCGGCTCGCCGTTGGCGAAGGGCGGCGGCGGCTGGCGGTAGGCGGGCGGCGGCGTGGGGTAGGCGAAGGGGCGCGGGTACTGCAGGAAGGGCACGGGCGGCGGCGCGGACGGCGTGGCGCGGCGCGGCGGCGGCGCGGGCGTGTCGGGCGGCGACGACGCGGCGCTGGAGCCGCTGTCGGACGAGGACCGCGCGGCGCAGTAGGGGCCCGCCAGCCGCCGCACGCCGTTCAGCTTCTCCAGTGATCTATATTGCTGTTGATGAACTACGCTAAGCTCACGTAACCGCTCGTCTCCGATATTATGACGCATCTGAAAAGTTTCCATTCTTTATAAGCACACTCCTTATAAAACACAGTTTTATTTAAATCTACCTGCACCGAGTAAAACAATTGTATGATTTTATTAATTCTTTGGTCAAGCAATAACAAATTAATAACAGTTAAGTTTTTTTTTTGCAAGACAATACACATACCTACAGTTGTTCTACTGTTGCTGATAGATTTGGAGGGTCGTATTTGAGAACGCGATTAAACCAGTGGTACATACATGCAAGCTACTTCTATACAACCATAATAGACAGTAAATAAGTTTAAAATATTATTTGTGTCAGCCTGTATGCACTCTGGCATATTAACAGTAAAGCACAACAAAGACCACTCCCAAAATTGTTAGTAAAATCTTGGCTAGTTTGTGCGTTACTATAACACATTTTATGAAACACACAAGTGGGAACGACTCTTTAGGAAAAAAAATCGAGCGACACTGTGCGGCTAAACTCGCCTCAGGTGATAACAGCATTAATGCAGGGGGCTGTTTGTGGCGCAGGAGTTCTGCTGCAAACACGGCGAAGGGTCCGCGATGCGGAGAGTGACCCACCTCGGCGACCGACAGGCTCTCGAAGTTGGCGGCAAGCTGGTGCGGCAGCGGCGCCTGGTCGGGCGCGGCGGGCGGCGGCGGCGGCGAGCGCTCGCGCGACACGCGCCGGCGCGACCGCGGCGACGCCGCGCGGCTCTCGCCCGGCGACGACACCAGCGGCGACGTCGGCGCCGCACTCGTCGCCGTGTAATTTATTACCTGCAACCAGTTCAATATTGCTTACTGAACAATAATTCAACCACTGATATGGTGGTGGTGAAACATAATAAACTGTGTCTGAACAATTTTTAAACTATTTCTGCTCAAAAACATGCACAAGTAGACATAATATCCGTGCACTTAATGCAACAATAGCGATTATTGACCAGTTTACCAGCAATTTGCCATAGGATTATGCATATCCAGTCAGTACTAACCAAAACAAGTCACAATAACATTACAGTAGTAAACATTTATTTATTTATTTAACCATTTATGTACACAGTAAGAATATAAAAGAAGTAGAGATATGATACAATAGTACAAAGGTACTGCCATTTTTATGAATTGAACAATAAAATTCTATTTTTTTATCATGAAAACAGGATTTTAGGTGAAAATCCTAGCAAAAAGACCATAAAGTATAATGAACTTTTTACCTCCAGTGGTTGATTTATAGGTGATACTATGATATTTGCAGGCCATGCATTGTGACCCAAGTATTCTCCCATATTGTACTGTGGCATTGGCAACCCAGGCGGGGGATGTGGCACTTCTCCTAGCATGGGCACCACTCCTCCAGCACCCGTCAGCACCGGAGGAGAGCTCAGCTCAGGCACTGCATCTGCACTTGGTGGCTGAAATATAATGGACTTTATTTCAACATTATTTATAAGTAATCATCACAATGCTACTTTTTTATGAGCTTACTGGTAGTGAAACTCTACAAAATATCTTTTTCTCCCTAACATGCAAAAATATAAACAAGGCTCCCAACATAAACCATGAATGTGGAAAAGGTGTTTCGGATGTGACCATTGCAAAATGAAATATACAAAAAACTGAATGTGAGAGTAAATGAGTGTTCTTTATATGATTAATGAATGATATTTTCAAAGACTTAGATTGATATGAATGGATAAAATGCATATTTGGATCATGACACCACACATGAGTACCACAAAGTGTATAAGTTTTCTTTTTTAGTTTAGTTGATTAACATCACGTTTTTGGAGTGAATGATTGAAAAAAATATCTAGAAATTAGTACAGGACAATGTCTAATGGGTCATCTAGCAGGAAATACAAATAAGTAATTAATTATATGAACAAATAGGATGGACTTGATAAAGGCTGTCATGTTTATAGTGTAGAAAACATTGTCAAGTGAATAAGTTTATGATAAACATGTGCTACAGAATTTTGTAATATAGTAAAACATGTTTTCTCAAACCAATATTTTTATCTAACCCAGAAACAAATTCTTTTCTACATTTACATAGACATACTGCTTTGTAACTGCTTAAAAATTACAGCATTTAATTTTTTTTTATAATAAAGAGGTATAAATTGAAAATACATCTGCCTTCTTATTAATAAAACTGACAAAAATATTCATACCTATGGCACATTATTAACTTGAATATTTAAATCAATAAAAGTGAATAACTTCTTACTAGCCCTTTGACAATCATAAAACATTATCTGTAAGTTCACAAATTAAACAAATTACATTATTTTAGAAAACCAAATGCCAAAGTTGACAAAATCATCATTAACATACATACATTCTTATTCACAGTGTAACCTTGACTACAAGAATGATATTTAGATTTATATGTAACTCCAACTATGAATAGATAACTAAAAATCACTATAAAACAGTTAAATGATAACAAGAGTGAGACAATGAGTGAGTTGTGATGGCAATGTAAATATATGACAAGACTGACCTGCACCCCAGGTGTTTTGACAAACACAATACCAGGCGGTGGCCCCAAGCTAGACAAGTTAGGCGGTGGGATTGACATGTTGGCTGTGATATTAGACTGTGTATGGCATGCACTCACTGGCACTACATTTATATGCTCTTGTGGCTCTGGAAATTGTATCCTCTGGTCTTCCATTTTTAATTTCTCTAGTATTTCACCAAAATGTGACTTTTGATCAAATGTAAACGCTGGATGATGTAACGCCATGGTGTATAGAAGAAGGATTTCTTCCAGGAGATCACCATACAAGCCTTTCAACAAACCACTCTGTTCCAAACTGACCATGGCATTGTACAATGTGGTAGCACACGCGAAATTACACGAGCGTAACAACGAAACATACAAGGCCATTTTCCGTCGTGTCCTGGGGTCTGTGTTAGCGCCTCCGATGTCAGCAGCCAGGTCTGTGGGGTTGTTGGCTCTTAGTTCGGCACCACGCAACTCCTGAAAGTCCCGCTTACCTAGCTCCTCTAGGTAGGTGCCAATGAAACGCAGTTCAAATGGCAAACACATATTTAATAACGTACACATCGCGTCTATGCGTTTATAGCTTTCCAATTCTTTAAACCATGATACCACGTCCTCTTTGCAAACCATTTCCAGAACACATTGAAATTTTATGTAAAGAATCAACCGGTCCCCTGCAGCCGAAGCGCGTCCGTTGCTTATAATTTTTGGCACACGGAATTCTCTTGACAATGTGATGGTTGTAATCCAAGAATTTTCGATTGTAACATTAGTAATTAAAAGCTTTTTATCCGTATTTTACAAGTACAGTATATTGGTTAAGCAACTACAGGCAATGCTAGTAGTTTTGTCTCGTCTATAATCTATGGAATATAAGAAAGCCAAAGACAAAAGCATGCTTATAGACAAAGGTGCTACGTACAGAATATAAACTAATGTTTATAAAAAGCACTTTATTTCATAAGAGATAAAGTCAATAATTCTTTATTTTTCGACATTTTCAATGACAGTTGTCTTTCCCGTTAAAGGAAGTTGTTTCTGAAACGTAAAAACATTAGATTGCTATATTAAAAATACATTTGTTTTTCGATAAATAAAATGAAATCCAACAACCAGTATAACCCGAAAAATTTATAATGTAGCTGCTAAACAAATCGTTTGTCCGGTTTTTTCCCTTTTATAATCGATAATGCCCTCTGATGACCTTAGATACGAACAAATAAGATATTTTATTATAGGGGTTAGGTAGATCACTGAATCTTCTTTTAATAGGTTTGATTGTTACGTATTTTTTGTGTTTGGATGATTTCTAGAAGAAGGGATAAGGAAACACCCCTACAAAAAGTTTGTAAAATAACTCTCGTTTCGAGGATAAAGTATTACTCCGTCTACGAGAATCGCCTTAATTTGAGTTTGAAACAAGTTTAGTTTTTGATTTTAACAGTGCGAGAATATTCCCTTTTAAAATGTTTGTTCTACTTTTGAACAGTATTTGTATCCGAACGCATCGCTTTCTTTTTTAAAACATTCCATATCTATGATTGCATATTTAAAGTCATGTTTTACTTGGACGTTTTTAGAATAAAGAGAACAAAATATCACCTTTTCTGGTTGTGAGAGGGAGACAGCAATAACAAATAGTCCAAACGACGTGCTAAAGATAACAATTTATCGTCTCTGAGCCATTTTGTAGTTACTCGGCATTTTTTGACAAAAGGATCGAAAAATATCACCAACCATTATTTTCATTAAATGAACAGAGATCGTTGTGTTTATTTGGATTATTTGTAAAAGAAACAAGTTCATAGAAAATGGCTCCTGCCGAAGATGTTGAAATGAAAAATGTGGAAAGTCCTGCTGCAGCCAGCGATGCTGAAACACCAGAAGTGAAGAAAGATGCTGATGTGCTTGCAGTGCAAGATTTGAGAGAGCATGTACGACAAATAGATAAAGCTGTTACTTCTAAGGAGCCAAGGTTTGCTATGAGAGTTCTGAGATCTCTTCCAAGTACCAGAAGGAAGTTGAATGGCAATGTATTGCGAGCCATTTTCAACCAACTTTATCCGTCAAATGCTGACAAAGAAGGACTACTTGTATTTGTAGAGAACCCTTTGCCAGGCGCCGTTGATATAGAACCACCTCGCTCCCGTAGTGCGCCCAAGCAACCTGTTCCAGAAGTTGATGTATATCTGCACCTGTTGGTGCTACTGCGCCTGCTCGACACTAACAGGCTGGAAGAGGCTACCGAATGTTCCCAGCAGCTGATGAATAAAGTACTAGCTCAGAACAGGAGAACTCTGGATCTGATTGCTGCTAAATGCTACTTTTATCATTCAAGAGTGTTTGAACTAACTAATAAACTAGATCTTATTAGAGGATTACTTCACGCAAGACTTCGCACTTCAACCCTCCGTAATGACTATGAGGGCCAAGCAGTACTTATCAACTGTCTTCTGCGTAACTATTTGCATTATTCCTTGTATGATCAAGCTGATAAACTTGTAAGTAAGTCAGTATTTCCTGAAAATGCAAGTAATAATGAGTGGGCAAGGTTCCTGTACTACCTTGGAAGAATCAAGGCTGCTCGACTGGAGTATAGTGATGCTCACAAACACTTGGTGCAAGCCCTGCGTAAGGCTCCTCAGACTGCTGCAGTTGGTTTTCGTCAAACTGTGCAGAAATTGGCAATTGTGGTTGAGCTACTGTTAGGTGACATACCTGAAAGAGCTATATTTAGACAAGCTCCTCTAAGAAAAGCCTTGGCACCTTACTTCCAACTCACTCAAGCAGTCAGACTTGGTAACTTACAGAGATTTGGAGAAGTTCTGGAGAACTTTGGCCCCCAATTTCGTAGTGATCATACTTTCACATTGATTTTACGCCTGAGACAGAATGTGATTAAAACAGCAATCCGTTCTATTGGCCTCTCATACTCACGCATTTCACCCAAGGATATTGCTAGGAAACTGGGTCTGGACTCAGCTGAAGATGCAGAATTCATTGTGGCTAAAGCTATTCGAGATGGAGTTATTGAAGCTACTCTTGACCCAGAAAAGGGATACATGAGTAACAAGGAGAGTTCTGACATCTATTGTACAAGGGAACCGCAGCTGGCATTCCATCAACGTATATCATTTTGCTTGGATCTGCACAACCAGAGTGTAAAAGCCATGAGGTACCCACCAAAATCATATGGGAAGGAGTTGGAGAGTGCTGAAGAAAGGCGTGAGAGAGAACAACAGGATTTGGAGCTGGCCAAGGAAATGGCAGAAGAAGACGATGATGGTTTCCCTTGAATGTTTTCTCCATATGTTATTTGATGCATTAGATGTTTAATTGTGCATTAACCTTAATATAATAAAATATTTTAAAAATGTGAATCTATTATTTGTGTCAACATCTTTATGTAAACAATATTATATTTATTTATTTGATATCTAAAATACACAAGATATGTATTAACAAATATTATATTAAGTATATGGAGCCTGATTTTAGACATTAGTCTATAATTTGTATTAAACTTTGCTTTGAAAAATTATTTGTTTTATACTGGACCCTAGTCAAAGCAACATTGTGACTGCAGCTCGTAGTTGGGCTGGCTAGCTCTCTGGAAACACCATGCTCACAGAGATGACAGATGAGAATTGGCCTTTGATGCTGTATTTTGTTTGGTGAGTGTGGATATAGAACACCCATCTCCTTTTCCAAGAATGTTGGGGCCAAAGTTAGAACCTTCTTTCCCATTGCCCATTCAAACAAATATAATATTGCATTCAATTCTGTAGGGACAATTTTGTTCTATGCTGTTGTAAAAATAGTGGTTTTACTTGATGGAAGAAGTGCATAGCCGCATCAATAGATGGCGTATTTGTGAGTAAATGTTTATATTTTAAGAATTATTATTCTTCACCACAGATTTACCTGCATCGTCAATTCAAAATTAGAGATTCTGCCCATTATTCTCTAGAATCGGTTTGTCACTATAGGTACAAGGTTAATGTTGTATTTTAGCACCCTGCTTGAGATGATAGATTCGACAAATCAGTTTACCCACATTCTGCGAAAGTAGGTGAGAACAACACAATAGTTAGTGAATTATCGAATTTATCGATTACTATATTCGATATATTATGGATATCTTCTTCTTATATATAAAAATCAATTGCTGTTCGTTAGTCTCACTAAAACTCCGGAATGGCTGGACCGATTTGGCTTATTTTGGTTTTAAAATGTTTCTAGAGGTCCAGGGAAGGTTTAAACGATACGAAGTTCACGGGGTCAGCTAGTATAGTTATAAAAGTACCTAATCTTGATTAATGCAATCGATTCCAATCACTAGATATAGTATATTCCATGATCGTTAGCGGTATCCTAGCAACAATAATCGTCGTAGTAGTCACTGCACTTATTGATTGCACGTCAAGGCAATATTTTTATTTTGGATAGTTGCATTTCTTTTTCAAAGATTTAAAACCTACAAGATACAAGATGGAGTTCTCACCAGCCCATATGGAAAAACTCGTAGAATTGTTGAGACCACCCGAACCAGAAGTGTTGCAAGGAGACGATTTACCAGCTTCAGGTAAGAAGAAGAATCTCTAGGACTCATACTTTTAGGGTAAAGCTAGTTATTAAGCCTCTTGAGCACCTACTTATAAAACTAGTTTTGAATCTACCTTCCTGCGATGACCAACCAACTCAATATTTTAATAAGCATTGAACCCACACATCATACATAATTACCTATATTTTGTTGAGTAGGTACGATAATCTATCTACAGGATTTTGGTCATACTAATTGACATTACTTATATTAGGTACTTATATGCTATTATTTATATTATTTACAGTAAAAGTAACACATTAACAGTATGCTATTATGTATTGTTATTGAGAGAGGAGTGGGGTAGGTAGATAAGCCCTAGCCCAAGGCATAAGCATATCCCAAGCCCATGCCCAAGGCGAGAGGCTTTGTACGAGAGGCCTCACGATGACTGCCCGTTTAAAGGCCCTACTCACACAATTGCCGCAGGGGCAATCTACCTACCTACTACCTAATGCTTTATATTCCTCAGTTTTCGACATAACTTCAAATAGAGGTAAAATTCCTCCACCCGAAGAGAAAACGAAAACTCCTAAAACAATCGAAGAGTATGAAGAACAGGAAGCTAAAGAGATTGATAACTTGGGACGAGCTGGCACTGGTTTAGGAGATCTTAAGACCCCTGAGTACACCATGAATTACCGGCAGTCTGTTTCAGCCGAAGATGTGTTTCTTCAGGTTTGTTTTATGTCCATACCTACATATTATTTGCACCTCCATAGCTAGAAGGTAATTACCTATCTGCATAAAGACAAACGTGTAGATAAACTTAACTGCGTTGTATTTTGCGAAGTGTTTAACAATTAAAAACCTACTCAGTTGAGATTTGTTTGGGTACCTATCATCCCCCCATAAAATATCATAAGTTAGAAATAGGTAGGCCTTGATATGGCCTTGATATATCGCTTCTTGTTATAGCTCGGCCCAAAAACGCCAGGATCGGCTAGCTGTGAGAATCTCATTGTACGAGTGAAGATGCCAGGAGATAAGAAGGAAAATGTGGATCTAGTGGTGGATACCACCTCCGTCACGGTCACCTCGTCGCAGTATTCCTTGAAACTGCCACTACCTCATAAGATTGACCCTGATCGGTCCAACGCTAGCTGGGAGGTAGACCAGGAGACATTAGTTCTTACTCTAAGATTGAATAGAGAATTTGATTTTGTTAATTTTTAACGTAAGTTTGCACTTCTATTTTATTTACGTCTTCCTTTTTCTGATTATGTAGGAACCTAATTATTTAGGTAGGCCTATCTACCCATTAACAGAATAGACGCAAAGTAACTTGTGTCTTCTTTTTATCTACTGCATCTCAAAAGGATAGTTCTCGTTAGATTCCGATCTAAAGTATTCGGATATTAATAGCCTTTTATTTACTGAAAAACATATATGCAGGTAATAAAAATATACTAAAAAATACGAGTACTTTTATTATTTGATGCTTCTAATTCTGAGTCATCTTCACTAGGTCAACAATTAATTTTGTTGCAAGTAATTTATTCAATTGAGACGTGTGTTGAGGAAAAGTACTTATTTACCTGCTTCAGTTAAATAATTAAAGTCACACGTCAAGGTATCGCCTTAGATATGCACCAGACAGCGGCAGCCAATGACGATTCTATTTAAAGTTTGTAGATTAAAATATACATTAATGAGTAGATACACCAAGTAGGTACTTATAGGTACGTAAGTCACGCACGATAACCAGAAACACGATTTTGACAGTAGACTCACACCTTGGCCTGGGGTTAATCAACTTCAATTTCTGAGCAAACTCTTCTACTTATTTAAAAAACTGCTTCCTACTTATTTCTTTAAAAAACTAGCTGTTTCTGAAATTTATTGACCCTGTGTAATTAATCTACATTCTATGGGAATCATATACGGCATATATCTACAATCGTACAGTAGGTAGAGTCATTCGGGGTAGCAGCACGCACCGGGTAAGAGATCGCAGTACTAAAATCTCCGCGGGGAATGAAGGGACAGGGGGCACGTGTATGACGAAGTCAGTGGCTAGCGAGTGGCCATCTTGAAGCCAAGCTGTTTGTGTTTGCGCCTACGTTATTAAAGAAAAAAAATAAAAAAATAGTTATTTCATTGAATGAAACTTAGTTTTTGGTGTTAAGGAAAAGTGTATATCTCCTATAAACACAGGGTAATCGTGGTAAGTACTATTAAGTGTTGTAACATCATTATTAAGCTATCGATAGACAGTAATAATTTTAGGTTATTTTTCGAACTCGTGTATGTTTCGGCGCGGTATTCAAAAATGTGTCCTGTGGGGTAAGAGAACGGGGTCAAGAGAACGCACGCGCTCTCTTGACGGTACATCTATTTACGGTTGTTTATTTTTTAGTTTCAGAAAATGCCCCGAAATTATATCAGAAAACGGCCTGAACGAAAAATACTGACAGAAGAACAAATCACTAGAGCCAAAGCTCTTATAGCTGGAGGGATGAGTCAAAGGCGTGCCGCAGAAGAAGTTGGAATTAGCGAAGGGGGTTTAAGAAAAAGATTAAAAAACAATAATATTTCAATATCTTTAAGTCGCTTCAGGCCTACATTAAAGTGCTTTAAAGTGCCAAAAGACTGCATTGATTTCTATTGTTAATTAATTCGTTTTGTTTCCAAATACTAATACCTACCTAACTGATCTTAAAGTTGTTTAATTACTGTGATTGCTTAAGTTGGCTAATTTAATAGGTTTATTAAAAGATATCTTTAATTATTTGTTTTGTTTTAATTATCTTTCCACAAATTATCTCATTAAGTTTACTTACCCCATATGCGAACTTTTGCCCCCCAGAATGCGTACTGTTACCCGCATTACGGGTCAAACGTTCGCATTCTGACCGAGGGTCATTATTAAGTGATTTTAAGAAAACTATGTACAAAGTCAGTTTACAAATATATGTATTTACTAAAGCAATAAGTAACCTACCTAAATGTCAATAACACGTTAATAAGGATCTATTATTTTTGTATTGGTAATGTTGAGAAAGGTAAAATGCGTCCTCTTGACCCGAATGACTCTACTAGTGAACCCAACAATACTTTTACTAGGTACAATTTTTATTGAAAACCTTAGAAAAACAAACGTTACATAATACTTTTGTAGGTATTAGACACCTATTGATCCGACTGCAACTATTGCTGATTTGGCAGAGTGCTGCACAATTTACTACCTAGGCATTAACCTTGCGTCTCCGCGTAAATGCTTAAATTATCGGAGTTTGTGCGTCACATTTGAAACCTGCACAAACTTAAAGCCCGTATTATTATAAAAATATTATCGGGTTTTATAGACTTTTCACATCGGAATGATATTACTTCCAAATGATGTCTAAAGGTTCTGCTTAAAGAAATAATTTTAGGTACCTAGGTATGGCAGGGTCCTAGCGTCCGGTAGCGAGAGTAAGCAATTACCACCCAAGACATCATTTAAAAAGCACCAAATGTCGCTTCTATGAGAGATCCCACGCTACCACAGGCCGTAGTGTTAGTGGTAGTGCCCCTATTTCCTTGCACACAGGGATGGCTCGGCCCTGGTTTGCTATTATGCAATATTTTATATTTGCAATTTTGTTATTTGTTTAAGCCAGTAAGTCTGCCACTAGTCTCCCATAAGGTATTTTGTTGCCCGGGTAACTGGGTTGAAGAGCGATAGGCAGTCGCTCCTAGTAAAATACTAGTACTCAGCCGCATCTGGTTAGTCTAGAAGCCGACCCCAACATAGTTGGGTAAAAGGTACGGGAGTGGGATATGCAATAGTTCCTGTATTGAGTCAAAGAATGTTATCCCAAAACGTACCGATTATTTCATTTTATTGCTTGACTTTTCATTCGTGATGCTTGAATTGGAAATAAATTCTCAATCATTTTTCTATTAAATAGATGACCTTACAAGCATGCTTGTTTGTATGTACTTACTAAATAATTGAATTAAATATATCCATGGCAAATAGGTAGCAACTACTAGGTACCTACGTTAAATTATTTCGTTCATGTGGTCGTACATCATAGACCTCTAAAATCATCAGGACTGTTTATAGAATCAACCTCGAAGAAAAAGATAACACAGTTGTGTCACTAATGGGCTATAAACCATTTATTGTTTAAATGGTATCATGGTCATTTTCAGCAAATTTAATGGGTACATGCAAATTAATGGCACGCAACACACTGAGAAAGTCGGACAAGTAATTTTGCAAAATATTCTGATTTAATCCTTAAACATTCTGTTAAAATCATGAATTAGTTTTAATAATTATATGCAGAATAATTTCGGCTTATTATTTGTACATAACTACGAAGTGACTACGCCATTACGATGCAGCTACGCTTCTACGAAACGACTACGCCATGTCTACGCGATTACTACGGAACTACGCTTCTACGAATTGACTACGATGTTTCTACGCGTCCTGTAGGCAGGTCTGCGAGGAATCCTGCTGGCTTTTACTCTGAAATTAATTCAATCAGAACTGTAAAAGGTTTTAAAGTCTCTTTCCACAGGTCTGAAATAGATTATAAAAATAAATTGTATTTTAATGTCTCGGTTACTTATGCGCGTTACAATTTAGATTATATACAACATTTGTTCCTGATTCGTTTCGTTTTGTGCCTCGTCGATTGTTGCTCACGCACTATTAACTGCCCATAAATCAACATAATATTTGTGACTGTAAAAAAATCTTGTAATGACATGAGTACCTGAATATTACAGCTTCACTTGATACAACACAACAAGAAACTAATCGTATACTTTGTGCGGAATAAAATAAATAGTGTTTTTTTTAATTGTTTCCTTTCTAGGTTTTCTTCTCTACATATGACGTAGAACGTATAGATAGTGTATGAGTTTGTGCTTGTGTTTAAATATTTATTCCCAAAGGTACACACCGGAAGATACAACAAGACGAATACATTGAATACTAATAAAATTGATAATAATTGTAAGGTCATCAAGATCGCCTCAAAATTCTCATGTCTTCCGCACTTCCGTAGTTCTATGTATTTTTTTTAAGATATACGTTAACCATACATAAATTGGTAATACTAACATTGTTTTAAAATCTGTTTGATATATTAACATTAGGGATCGTTCACGCTCACCTCCTGAGATGATCATTTCATAGTTTTGATTACAAATCAAATTAATTGGGGTTTTTGTTGCGTATTTATGCCTCAAAAAGAAAAAGAAAACTGAATTCTTATATGATTATTATGTTTTCAATTTGTTACGATACTTATTTTGTGAAAAAGTGGAGAAGAGTCGAGTTGTTTAAACTGTATATTCAAGTCTGCGCCGGTCCCTTGAACCTGCGAAAAATATAACTTCTAAATATGTTCAATGTTCAGCATATTTAAGAGTACTTGAAGTTGAATAAAACTGTTATATTATATTATGTGCACTCTGGAGGCTAATAAACGAATGTTATTATTATTTTTAATAAGGTTCTCCAAATTCCTATGTAATTAAATCGCTTCATAATAATATGAAGAATAATATAAAAATATGGCTTAGGTACAATTCATCTATACTAATATTATAAAGAGGAAAACTTCGTTTGTTTGTTTGTTTGTTTGGTTGTAATGAATAGGCTCAAAAACTACTGAACCGTTTTTAAAAATTCTTTCACCATTCGAAAGCTACATTATCCACGAGTAACATAGGCTATATTTTATCCCGGTACGGGCAATAGTTACCACGGGACGCGAGTAAAACCGCGGGAAAACGGCTAGTTACAAATAAAAGAAAAACTCATATGAGTTTTTCTTGCTGTACCTAATTGGCAGCTGAAATTCATGAACTGCTGTCGAGCGTGTCTACCCAATTAGTATTTTCTAAAGCTTGGTTTATACTGCCTGTTTCTAATTAGTGTTTATGCTCATAACATGTAAATATTTAATCAATGGAACCCTGTCGAACACATTCGACAATCGTGCATGGCTTGTCAGTTATTTTTTGTATTAGGTAGCCGCGAATCGTTTATCAAGGATCATTGTAATAGTTAGCGTGGTCAGTATGGAACTACAGATCGCTTATTTCAATTGAAGCGTTCGCGTCGGGCGGCTGGCATTGTCACATAGTTAAATCAACAAATCTCTCGAGAGATTTTAATCGTGTCCTAAACATAATTCGTCGTGAGAATGTTTTCTGTTACCTTTGTTATAGTAAGCAGTCTTGTGTAATCAATCGGCGTAGTGTGATGTAGACAAATCTTATTTATAAATATCTTATTTTTATTAGCAGTGCAGTTAATCACGCCGGAAAGTAAGTACCTATTAGTACCTACTAATAAAAATTATATGTGGAAATTAAAATAATCTTTAAAAAACATTGCGAATCATTTGTCATGGTTTATGACTTTCATGAAATTAACGCGGATTTAGCGCTGTTATCCAAGAACGATTATTTTGCTTTTCTATTTAACGATAATATCGTTTCTCACATTACAATTGTCATGAAGATTAAACTGATATTGTTGCTAAGTAATTTTTATTAACGTCGGCACAATTAGTCAGTGGTTTGTGCTCCACATAGCGGAATCGCACACCGCATCTTAATCAAATTGGAAATGAATTTTTGTGCCACAGTTCATTGCTTCATTAAATTAAATTCTTTCTTTTAATTTATTTTTAATACAATTTGATTTGTGCTAAACTGGTAGGTACCTGTATATTCTAAACAAGTAGTTGAATAATTTAATTACAAAAATTCACGGTAAATTGATTTGGAAAAAATGCAGCGTTGTTTGTTTTGATGTTTGTTATACTTTAATATACCTAAGTAATAACATTGACCATACTTAACTTATTTGATTTATAGCATGTACGTACGATGTGGGTTGGTGGTATTATTTTTGCTGAACGTAGCGATCGAGTTGGAAACAGGCAAGCCATGGGGACATAAACGTAAGTGACTTTGTGAAAAATATTTGTAGTTAATTAATTACCTAATTAGCTGAACCAACGTCTCAAGTTTAAGTGTGGGTTCGATTCCAGGTCAGGCAAGTACCAATGCAACTTCTAAGTTTGTTTGTACTTTCTGAGTACCTATATCTTGGACATAAATGACCGTGTTTCGGAGGGCACAATACGGGTAGTCAGAATCTAATAAGTCTGACAACCAGTTTTACCAAAGGGTATTGGGTGGCCCGGGTAACTGGGCCGAGGAGGTCAGATAGGCAGTCGCTCCTTGTAAAACACTGGTACTCAGCTCCGGTTAGACTGGAAGCCGACCCCAATATAGTTAGGAAAAAGCTAGACAGAAGAGTGTACTTACACTCTTCTTATTGTTAGCTACTGAAAGAATAACAATCGAGTATGTATTTACTTAGAGGTAGACTGGTGCTTACAGGTTCACACTATGTGAGACGTCATTCATTGTGTGTCTGTATATTTGTTTTGTTGCGTCGGTGATATAATCCCCGTCTTCAAATTGTATACCGAACTGAGTTTCAGAAATGAGGTTTAATCCTAAACTAGTAGCAGAGTTTTACTGTGTAACTATTTAAAGAATTATGTACGGGCTAGACGCAGGCCGCTTCCAACTGTTCCTTTGAAGTTAATGGAAGTAAATCCGAGAGACATACTTCTCACACCTGGATAAGAAAGTATTATATTATCCCGATGTATAACTAAGCTATATAAATAAAAACATCATCCAAATATTTTCTGCAGTTTTTGCTTGATCTCTCATGCAAACTTCCAACATGCGATAAGTGTGATCAAAATTGCCGAATGATACCTATTCACTAGAGAATAAGTATGTTTTAAATTAAACTGTCACTTTATACCTTGTTATGTGAAATTTCAGAGTTATTCCCGCCACATTTAATTCCCGACAATGCCTTGCATCCTCGGCGGGCAGTTGTGCGAAGAAAAATTGTGCTCTATCATAATTTCTTTCGCACCAAAGTTCGACCCAGCGCGTCTAACATGCTGCTTATGGTACGTATTACTGTTTGTTATAAAAATACATGTAGGATAAACACGTCTACTAACAATTATGTAATTATAGTTGAGCACGCTTCTATCAATGGTAGAGAAAAAATATTATGGAATACTTACCTGGTTATAATAACATTATGCAATAAGGCTGCTTATTCACACCTATTGTGAATTAACTTATCATTAGTCATTTGGCTCTTTGCTCAAGCTGAACTGGTTAGATATTTTGAAGTAGTAAGAGGGTCTTCTCTTGCACCGTCATCATTCTGAGGTCGAGTCAATCCAAAACTAGATATGGCCTCACCCATTGCATTAACAGGCTGAGTTAGATATAGTTCGCATGAAATTAGAACGAAACATAATCATTGCGTAATACTGACCGCGTCCATGTGAGTGTACCTGCCTATCAAATATCACTTAAGAGGTCTTCTCTCAAGTAGTCTCATTTAACCCCGTAACAGACTGCTTCGCATATAAATTGATAGGCAGGCGCCGAGTCACATAAAACCATTAAAATCACTCGATCTACATGCATATCCTAGCAAGTAGGTACCGCTATATAAGTTCGATTCAACTATTAAATTCAATAAAGGGCAAGAGAAGGAGATGTGTCATTTTTTTAATCGTTAAGGTGTTACGTGAAAAACCTTATCCTAGTTGTGTAAATGTTCTTGTAAGTTTTTAAAAAGTATTTTTGGTAAGGGTGTGGAAAAGCTTTGGGAAACATTTTTGAAGGAGATTACAGATTTCGACTCCTTTGGCTTGCGCATCTCTATTACTTAAGGTGAACTATTGTTTCGTGCGTTGCTTGTCGTGATTTGGGTATCAGGTCATTAATCTCGGACGTTTACCTGTGTCGACAAACGCGTATTGCAATAGCTCATTCATTGTATAGGAGATTAACTAAATATCAAGGTGTTAATCATTATCGTAATTGATGACGCTTCCTGCATTTCACATATATAATTTTTTCATGTTTTTCAGACATGGCACGCTGGCGCAGCGCGACAAGCTCAAGCTTATGCCGAACAATGCCAGTTCCTAAGACACAATGATGTGAGAGAAAACACAGTACCACATCTTGGTACTTGCGGACAGAACTTGTTCGTGGCCGCACAGAAAACTCCTTGGTAAGAAATATGTAGTTAATTGTTCTCCTATTAAAAACATTTTCTATAGCCTGCCAAATTATTTAATTTACTTATATAAACAAAAGCCGGTTATGTTTCATTGTCTTCGGAAAAAAACACAATGGATATAATTTACATTCTTTTGATCACATTGATTTGAAAGTTTAGTCTTTAAGAGTTTACACATAATTTACAGTTGAGGGAAACAATTTGTCAATAGATTTTATATCATTCAATGAATAGTTATATTTTATAAAAACATTTTCAATGTGTTTCGAAGAATTTGGCAACGTAAAAATTATAGTCAGAGTTATTTAGTGCAATGGTTTTCTTTTTAATTTCCATGGAATTTACTTATTTTCAAATAGCTTGTTCTTTCAATTGATTGCTTTTATACGCCAATTTGAAATGAAAAGAAAATATGTACTTTGAGTTCCAACCTACTTCTCTTCCGTTTACATATGAAACAATATTCAGTAGTCATTTGTTTTGCCTACACTTATATGAAATGACGAAATTGCTATTGTTCTAACCGAAAAATGTTTATCAAATTGCTAGCACAAACTTATACGTAGTACTATTCAGTTGTTTTTACTATTGTTAGTAAGTAGCTCTATTAATAAAACGATACGTAAACAAAGCCCTTTTATTTGTAACACTCACGCTTTATATTACAACAAGATAATTCAATAAATATGAGGACAATAGGGATAAACAACTTACTGAAATGATTGCACATTCAAATAAGTCACTGGTTGCCAATAATACACATCAATATTACGTATCAAAAATGTTTTTAAAATCATAAATTATTTCAAGGATTCAATGATTCATACGGGTTTATTATTGTAAGATAAACTAAGTATATTGTGTAATAACCATCTATTTTTTTCTGTAAATATGGCTTTATTTCCTAGTTTCAATGGCCGCTGCCTACTCACGATTGTCTTTATAATTCTGTACAGTAATAGTTGATTCGTGAACAGATGATTACACGTAATAGTTGTATTACAATTGCCCTTTAGAACTGCTACAAACGCTAGTTAATTATCGTATGTAGTCAGTAGTAGATACGAAATAATTTGATCTGTCTAACTTATGTGACTTTGACTGATCGTGAGATACACATCGTCTTTACTTGCTGACAAGCGCTCCATGTATCTAGTTTTATTAGGAAATTCTTATGCTAATACTGAATACTAGACTAAGATTTTTGCAGAGGACGTGATTAAAATTAACAAGCAACTAGAAGTTTATAAAAAGATGTAACAAAAACGATTTAATGTTCTTTATAACAGTCTACGTGATACCGGTTTATGTTTTACCTGACCTGAATATAATTTAGAGACCATTCGAAGTAACTTTAATGAATTTTAACATCTTGTTAAAATTCATTAAAGTTACTTCGTACTTTAATGAATTTTAACATCTTGTTAAAATTCATTAAAGTTACTTCGAATGGTCTCTAAATTATATTCAGGTCAGTCTACGTGATACCGGTTTATGTTTTACCTGACCTGAATATAATTTAGAGACCATTCGAAGTAACTTTAATGAATTTTAACATCTTGTTAAAATTCATTAAAGTTACTTCTAACATTAAACATAAGAAAAAATCACATATTTCAGGTTCTTCGCAATCAAGACTTGGTTCTTGGAGCACCAGAACTTCACATACGGCGATCCCGTGTACAACTTGAAGACCATCGGCCACTACACCCAGATGGTTTGGGCGACCAGCCATAAGGTGGGATGTGGGGTGGCCCATTGCAAGGGAGGACCATGGGGACAGTTCTATAACTACGTCTGCCATTACTGTCCAGGGTGAGTTCTCTACTGTTTAGAAACATTTGGTTTTGATGCGAAGGTTATTTGAAGAAGATTTTCCTAAAAACTAGTTCTCTGTGAACTTAAAACTTAGTTTTAAAGAAGAGTAGATGCCAATAGGAGACAGATCACGAGCTATGGTCGCATGAGCTCATGGCTGAATTAAGTGGTTCTAGCCATTGTGTGCTGGATTCACAATATTATTTAAAACAGATGAGGTTACAGACTAAAACGAAATTTCTTGTAAGATATTCCTCAAGGGAGAAGACGTATTTTCTAATACGTCAAAGATAAAGTTAATCGGGATTGTACATTCGACTAACAATAAAAGTGGTACTCATAAGCCTACAATATTTGAACTACATCTCAATTTATTTATTACCTAGGATCATTGATATAGTTAGTGTTACTTTCTCCATGTAAATATAAGTTCTACAGACTCATTTGGACGGTTTTTCTTTCAAACATAAGACGTTTGTTTATAAAGGCTCCCACGATATCTTACATGTTTTGGCTATATAAAAGAATAACAAATTCTATTATAATTTTGGCTATATAAGAGAATAATAAACTATATCCCAAAAAGGAGATTCTCAAATTTGGATATTTATTTTTTAACGTATTCCCTTTCAGCGGTAACTACCACAGCATAACACATTACCCTTACAAAGTTGGGAAACCTTGTGAGGACTGCCCTGATCACTGCTTATCTGGATCTCTATGTACGAACGCCTGTCACAAGATGGACTACTACTCGAACTGTGACGAACTATACGCCGTCACGACGGACGTGTGTCGCCAAGGAGTTTGTAATGCCACCTGTCAATGTGCCAGTAACAAAATACATAGAAACTATCCTTGGAGATAAAACTTCTTTACATTTTCATCATTTACTGCCAGTGTTGACAAGTTTATATATAACAAATAGGTATTCATTTATTTTCTGTTCATTAATTTCATGTAGTCAATTAAGAACGTCTGTTTATTATATCTTTGTAAATAAATTATAAATTTTGGTTTTGTTTTTATTTATTTATGTCATGCTGTTTTTGCGAAATTTTGGAAATTTAGTTAATGAAGTCTTTGTAATTAGAATTTATATTTTTGTACAAAATAACTAGGTATGTACGAGTTCCAAAGTAATTTCCAATTGGGTCCTATTTGGCGTTATTTCAACGTTCGATCGTTTTAAACATGTTCTACCGGAACCGATTGCGATACACGGCGCCGTTCTCGAAGTTGTTCGGAAATATGTATACCTCGGGCAGATATTGCAGTTAGGTAGAAACAACTTTGAGGACGAGGTGAATAGGAGAATTCAGTTGGGTTGGGCAGCATTTGGGAAGCTACGTCGAGTCCTAACATCGTCGATCCCACAGTGCCTAAAGACAAAAGTCTTCAATCAGTGCGTCCTACCTGTCATGACTTACGGAGCCGAAACGTGGACACTGTCGGTACGGCTGGTTCACAAGTTTAAAGTCGCTCAGCGGGCTATGGAAAGGGCTATGCTCGGCATTTCTCTGAGGGATCGCATCAGAAATGAGGTAATCCGTCAGAGAACCAAGGTCATCGACATAGCCCACCGAATCAGCAAGCTGAAGTGGCAGTGGGCTGGCCATATTAGCCGAAGAACCGATAACCGTTGGGGTAAACGAGTTCTAGAGTGGAGACCACGCCTCGGTAAACGTAGTGTAGGACGTCCTCAGGCACGGTGGAGTGATGACTTGCGCAAGACGGCTGGCAGGAGCTGGATGCGAGAAGCCGAAAATCGATCTCAGTGGCGTGCACTTGGAGAGGCCTATGTCCAGCAGTGGACTGCGATAGGCTGATGATGATGATGATGATGGCGTTATTTTGTCGGTGGTGAAGGGTTCACAGTTCCCGCGCAGCAGGTGAGTCAACAGGTGGGGTGGCTGCCGGTGCGGAACCGACCACGATGCCCCGAGACGTCCCTTTCTTTGAACGGCAGATCGTTTTGAACATTATCTAATCACGGCGGATACAATACTCTGTTTGTTTGGAATGATCTAATAAAAGCCTGTCATGTTTGAATTATGTTCATACAAACTATAAAAATATATTTGCGAGCCATATGTCTAGCATCATTATTATGCAGCCGTATTATGTAAATAAATAAAAACATGTACTGACGGGAAAAGTACTTATCGTGAATTTTATTGGCATTAATTTGTATTCAGTCATGTTCCCGACTGACCGAGCAACATGTTTCCCACCCCCACCACGAGTCCGACCCAATTGTAATGCAGCGGCGGGCGCGGGTCCGGCGCGCGGGCATTGTGCGCGCGCACCCGCTCCCGCCACCACCTGCCGCGCGACATGGTCGCTCGCCAGCCGCTCCTCGCCTCATCGCCTCCTGCGCCGCGCAAGTCGCTGCGCCGCCTCGCCTCCACCAGAGGCTTCAGACCCCGTGACGCAAATGAATACGGCTGGATAAGAGTCTTCGAAGGCCTCGAACCGTTCGCCATCGATGCGCCCAGCAAACTGATCAAGGTCACTCTCAACACAACAGTAGAAGAAATAAACAAAGATCTTGGTTTCAATGATGAGCTATCTCTATGGCTGCAAATTGGTGGAGCAAATGCGAGACGACTGGAACACGACGAATATCCATTGCGGATTCAAGAGCAGTACTTAGCGACATGTGGTTGGAGGTCGCAGGCTCGTCGACTGAGGCTGGCGGTGGACCCAGAACTGCGACATACGTTACGATGGTGCGCAGGACCTGCCCCGCGAACTGGAGGAGTTCTAAGATCCGGTACTGTGTATGTGCTGAAAGGACATGTATTTCCGCAGTGGAAACCGAGACCGGCTTACGTGATAGGATCCAGACTGCATTCTTATGGTTCGTTGCACTTCTGTACATTGATTATAATTTATCGGTTAAAGTATCTTTAGAACGACTTTAATACTTTTACAGGGACAGCATGGGAAATGCTAGAACTAAGTGGCGGTAGTATAGAGCTATGTCCACCAAAGGCTCAAAGACTTGTTCTCTGTGTGAAGCCGCGTTGTCAAGGGAACCTGGCGTCCGGAGACAACACCATGAATCATCTGTTCCTCGGATTCAGCACTATTTGGGAGAGAAATATGTGGTTTTGCTGGTTGAAAGAGGTACGTGCTTTTATCATGCGAGTTTAATATGTACCTATATTGATTAAGGTTATATGGTTAGCGCGTGTAGAAACTAATCAGATCATAATGTTAAACATGTGTGAGCAAATCGTTTTACCACGGTTTGCAGTAGTTTAAGTACTTAGAGTAATTGGAGCAAATCTTTCGTAGTTTAATGTTTAGTTCCGTCGCGCGCTCTAAGGCGTGCAGATATGAGCTCTTAGCAGATGATTGAGGATTTGATTCCGGTACACTTCTCAAACTAACGAACCGTCAACTTAGCAGCGGTAAATTGTTAGAAATTTTCTAAAGCTTATCATAGTTTTTGACGTTACAATATGCAATTTGACGTCAATCACAACAGGGTTGTGTAACTGCGACCTACATGGTGTTTTGATGTAACAATTATTTTTCTTACAAAACTCATTTCACCTGTTCACTGGGTAGGTACTATCACTGAACGGTGTACACACTTGTTTATACCTAGGTAACTGTTATTGGTTATCATAAATTACTTCTCTTAATGCCTAGATGACTTGAGTAAAATTATAACATAATAAAAAATAACATATACATGAACATTTGAATAGTGAATAATTTACTAGGCTCGAGCCGTGTGAAACATTTACATAATTCTAAAGATAAGCAATATGCTCTCCAAGTATGTTTTATTAGTCATCATGGTGGAAATTATGCAAAGTGTGTTAATTAAAAAATAGTGTGCAGTACACCCTGAAAGAAATGTCACGGTCGAGGTGTGCAGAGTACGGCTGCGTCTGCGCCGGTGATAGTGGCCTGCGCGCACGCTGACGCTTCACAAGTAAAAAGTCACTCGCAGCGGTCGCACTAAGCTTACCCTTCGTGCACAATTCGCTTTTGTCACCCGTGCCTCAAACCGTGTTTTTATAACAAAATTCCAGTGTCGTAATTTGCCATACTCAAGAAAACAGTCAAATAAAACTCCAAATTTAGCAATTCAGGCAAAAACATCCAATGATCATGATTTGGCTAGGTAAGAACAGAAGTAATCCAAGTAGCATTTTTTAAAAGTTGAGATATTCATAGAAATGCGTTTTTATGAATATCATAATTATGTTGAGCACATGATTTAAAATATGTTTGTTATTTGATAGATATAAACATAACTCAAACTTTCATAGCTGGTTTTCTTTAGTAAATGCAATTTTGATAAAAATATTGATATAACACTAGAAAATAGCAATATTTGTTGAAATACAGAAACGTAACATAAAAGAGTTTGTTTGAAAAAGTACTGAATAGCACTTGGATTACTTTTGCACAACCTCACTTCATACTCAAAAGTCCCAAAAATCGACTTAGCAAAATTTTTTCAAAAATGTTACTTGGATCACTTCTGTTCTTAACTAGCCATTTCTAGAAATCAATTTTAATCAAGGACAAACGCCATTTATGCAAGCGTCAGCGACGTGAATGGAATAATGAAGTATACAGGAGTTATTCCGTAGTCTTTGGGAATAACAATGCTCGGAGGAGTTCGTCGGCCCCATCGTGGTTACACACCGAGACAGACGAACACCGTCTTACTGCAGTTGCTTTTAAAATGTCATTTGATGTAACGACTACGATACGTTTACCACAAAGCTCCACAGTTTTATTGTTTGTGTTGTGTTAGTGCTAGTTCACTGTGATGGTAGAGAGGAATACAATGAAGTGTGAAGAAGAGGAGGTCGATAGCTTGGATGTGTTCACACAACCGAGTCCTGAAGACATTTTCCTGGACAGCTTGGAGCCGAACACGTTGAGAGAAAAATGTGAACATTCGGTTGGTTAACATTTATGACTCATGAACATGTATTTACTTTCTCACAATTAGTTACTTTGTAATGTAGATAGTAATCACTGGATCAATTATGCTGATTATCTCTATTGCTACGTTTTCACTAATACATTTTCATATCTCGCGCGAATGTTTTATTACAATACGATGACCGTAAATAGAAAAATAGGAAAGGCATAGAACAAAAAATAACTAAATCTAGATGCTTAGATTAGCACAAAAAGCAACCTTCAATGACTGATAAATATATACCACCAAAACAACAACTTATTTCAAAGTTCATAATTCTAAATTGCGATCCTTAATATTGTTGTAGGGCACGCAAAGCACACAGCCTCCAAATGTGTTGGATCTCAGCGGCGGTGGTCGGGCGTCGCTCGGCGCGGCTCTCGCGCAGCACGCGGCCGGCGCGTTCACGGTACGCGTGCTGCATCTGCGCAGTAACGCGCTCACGGCCCTGCCGGCCCAGGCATGGACGCTGCAGTCCTTAACACACCTGGACATCAGCGATAATAGGATCACAGAACTGCCGCAAGAAATATGCCAGCTTACACAGTAAGTTTTGTTATGAGCATTTAAAAAAGCATTATTTATTTCAGTTGCTTTTCCAGGATAGACCGCTGCTTTTCTAAGAATCACCAATTTCGACAGCTTTTAAAGGGATTCGGCAGGGATTCTGCACGGGGTCATTCGTTGTTTGTGACGGGATTCCGTGTTTGATTTCTGGTTCTCGCCAAAACAGCTTTGTAGGGTCTCAAAGCAGCCCGCGCTCTGAAAGTTGGTGGTGTCCGCGACGCTGAGTATTACTGAGTGAGTAATAGCCATTACCTCAGATTCGAGAAAGCTCTGACACAAGGGCTCGTTAAGTGATAAAATCGTGTATTGTATACTTAATAAGAAGAGATTTTTGAACTTTATTTACTGAAAACAAAATATTTTTGACACTGTTTCTAGGATAGCATATGTCAATGTCACTACACAAGAGACAGGAACCACTCATGAAAATCGGGCGGGCTGTCTTGCACACAATCAGCTGTCTGCAGTAATAAGAATCTTCAAACTAAATACAATCATTTTAGTGGATGTTGTTTGACTCGCTGAGTATAGTGTTCACGTATGGCTATGCGATCATTACTAGTCCCATTCAGTAACGCTCGGCTGACGAAGCGTAGCAATCGTGGCACCTCTCGCACCAATCTTAGCCTTCGGCCTTTTGTTTCGATATCTGTGTACTTAGTTTAAAAAAAGAACAGCGTTCACTGTTTGAATATGATTCTAGAATGTTATTTGTTTGTGGTCATTATTTCTGGCTGGTTGCACTTTTCTTAATATTTTCATTTTTTATAAAAAAATCACCACAATGTTTAATTTGCATTAATCTTTCCTATGAGTCTCTATACCCTCAATTATACCTAAGCCGTAGTCACATAAATACTGTTAGGAAAATGTATTTGCTTCTAGCAATGCTGCAGATTAAACTTTGTATCTGGAAACTTCATT
Organism: Helicoverpa assulta; assembly: GCA_963856015.1. Classification (NCBI taxonomy): domain Eukaryota; kingdom Metazoa; phylum Arthropoda; class Insecta; order Lepidoptera; family Noctuidae; genus Helicoverpa; species Helicoverpa assulta. The sequence goes on from CAWLCW010000008.1 coordinate 8,825,260, forward strand.
GTCTTACTGGAAAAATCCGCGTGGAAAACCCCGACTCATTCATTGAAAGTTACTTTCGATTATAACAATATATTTTTCATCCCACCATCTCGGAAAGAGTAGTTTTACCCTTTGATATCTGAGCGTAAAAGCCGTTTTTATTCTCTAGAGCGGCAAAGTGATTTGAATTTAGAACATCGTGTGCAATACTCCATTTGTGACAATCTTGATAAGACTTTTCAAACAAATACATATTAAACAAATAAAATACTGCTTAAAATAATTATTCAATTAATTAAGTAATTTTTATTATTGTTTTTACATAGATTTTTAACCTCGTTTCATTTTTAAACTGAGTTTTCAAATAAATGAACTTTAATAGGTACTTCTTTTTAATTTGATAGGTATTCATATGTGCGCGCCATTTTGTTTTTTGGCATTTAGTAATTTCCTCGATGAAGTGGGATGAAATTATTATTTTTTATTGTTTTGCGGTCGATTTTAAACCTCATTACATTTTTAAACTGAGTTTTTGCATAAATCAATTTTAATAGGTACATCTTTTTAATTTGCCATGTGTGACGTGCGTGCCATTTTCTTTTTTTGAGTTTAAAAATTTCCTCGATGAGGTGGGATGAAAAGTTACGTGTTGCACTCGAGTGCAAAGATTTTTCACCTTGTGCTCTTTTGATTCCCTCGCTATCGCTCAGGATTCTAATTATTGAAACACTCGCTACGCTCGTGTTTCAATTTTAGAATCCTTCGCTTGCTCGGTCATCAAAATTGAGCCCGCGGTTAAAAAGCAACTTTGCACTCTTGTATAACAAATAACTATTTCACATATAGTAGCCGGCATATAACTTGGCAAGGATTTGGGACCTTTAATAAGTGTGAGCCCGCTCATAGTGCACTAAATTATACAAAAAAGTGGTCCCTGTTATTGCTAGTGCATTATTCTATGGTTATTGACATAATTTATTGGCGATTATGTATGCTTGAAAAAAATAGGACCTGTTTTCATCTCACGATTCTTGCCAAGTTACGTGCCGGGAACTGTACCTAAGTATTCCTTTAAAAAAACTCATGTTAAATCCTCGATTTTCCAATTTTAAAAGTACTAAGCAAGTAAATAATTTTATAGAGCTAAGTTAAATCAGGCTTAAATACGACTATTAACTATATTTTTTCGATTTTTACATCGGAAGCCATTATATATATTAATCGAATCCGAAGTGTCTAAGCAAGTATTCATCATGTGTTAGTATAAGACGCGGAGTTTCCGTTGTGTGCTAATTTTTTAAAGTGAGTGCTTGCGTACGCGCCGCGGGGCGGGGCTATCTACATCTGCTCGCCGGACCGTGCGCGTTACGTTCACTTTGCCGCGGCGTACGCGCAACCCCTGTTAGCTAATCTATTCGTATACTCGTTTTTACTACTTATCGATATTGAATTTCTTCTAGAATTGTTTTAACTATTGGAGCGTATTTTATTGTCACAACCAAAAGAATAAACAAATTAAAAATGCTTGATGTGACACAACATTTGTAACGTAGCTAATCGTTTAAAACCATTTTATATTAGGATAGCCTAAAAGGGCCCAACGCTCCTGTTCAGTATTTTTCAGCTTAATTTGTACACAAAGGTGTTAAAATCCGTTAAGCGTTCCTTAATAGCAAACATCCGAACTTTCAAATTAATAATTTTATTAGGATATGAACGTAATTATAATCGATTTAAATTGCTGCTTCCTTAATATTGTGTATCTATTTTGTTAACATCGATATCCTGCTTAAATTCGCACGTCTATTGTAAATCGTCGTTGCAATCTAGATGTTCCATCAAAGAGCCGTAAATAACGTCTAAACAGGGAATTTCGAGGTAATCTTAATAAAAACAAGTACTAAATAACAATTATTTGATCGTATCCAACGTTTGTGAGTCATTCGAAGTATTTATTCGTCCTTTACCATTTCCGTACATTCTACTGTAATAAAGATTCCGTTTACTTATGTTTGTTGTATTTGCAATTAAAGTTCTTTGTAGGACAACAATGGTGTCTAATGGCAGCTTATATCTTGAGTATTTGCTTGCATTGCCTACTATATTATGGAATTTATTCGTAGTAATTTTCATTGGCGACTTCATGTGTTTTTATTGATGTACGAATACAATTTATGTATTTCAGTCCGTTCTTGTTTGGATAATGCCATCTACCTACATGAGGATTTAGGAAGCACCTTTTGAAAATAATATAAGTGGTGGGTTTTATATACAAATCCATTTCTACTCGTAAAATAAAAGAAAGTAACAAGCAGCTATGTTAACCCAACTTTGGGTTGAGCTCGCCTTTGTTTTTTACTTATCTGAATTGCGTTTGTATAAAATATTTTTGTGTACAATAAAGAATAATAACTATATTTACAAAACTGAGAAAATGTTCATAAATCGAATTGAATAACCGTCAACATGATCAGATCAATTTGGTCCCTAATTAGATTTTAATAAAGGGAAATCTGAATGAAGAAACATGATAAATGTTTAGTAGTTAAATGTATTGCATAGATTTATTGATAGATACAGGCACAACAATGCTTGCATGTAACATCGATGGCGGTTGCCGTACGATGTTGCTTCAGACGCGTGGTCAGCGGGGCGGCGCCGGCGCATACGGTCAGTCCGGCCACACACTCACCTTACGTTACCAGCATTATTTGTTTTTATTATTCTAAAGAATAATTAAAAGAAAAAAAGATTGCAACACGAACATTTTAACGGTGCAAACGTTCTTACTCTATGATGAATTCGTGGAATAGTGAACGTGGTTTTACGTGGTTTTTTCGTTTGTTCTACAGTTGTGATACGTCTTTATAATTTTGTTTTAGGAATATTGGTAAGTCTTCATTTCTTTGTTCACTCGAATGTTGTGACGGTCTAATCTAGCACCTACTTATTTGAATGCGCGATTTATTAAAAAAATATAGTGTACCTAAATTGTAACATTTGTAGAAATATATCACTGCGCTATTATCCTCTCCATAAGAATTCAATATAACCGTTAAAACACACTACCGTCCTTTTTATGTCGGTCAACAGTTATGAACTTGTACATAATAATTGTTTACCCAGTAATTAGCTCTTGTCGCTCTCGTTGCTCCATATGTCAGCACCGAGCGATGACAATCACACCGTGGTAATCATTTAATAAGGAATGCATTTACTAAGCTAAAAGGCATGTAACTTAAGCGACGTTTTAATAATGCTTTACGAAATCGATTTTAGTGTTGAAATGTGAAGTTGCGCATTGTTTTTCTGTTGCACTGGAAAATAATAGACAAAAAACAAAAGAGCATCAATCAACCAGTCAATCAATATTTCGTTTATTTCAGTTTCAATAATTAAACCTCTTTTTTTCTATTGTTAGTAGTTCTATCGTTAACATCAAATCATCCTCCATATAAATACTCACTTTCTTTAAAAAAGTTAAAAAAGAAAGCATTTTCTAACACTAATGTAATAAAATACTTATGTATGTAGATATTTATCTACGTAGAGGTTTTTAGTGCTGTTTTGCTTGTAGTTTTTTTTAACTTAGCTGTAACTTCTACTTATTAGAATAACCTTATAGAGTTAGTATTGAAATGTTTTGGAATGCGCATGTGCTACCCGTTAGTACCCGAAATTATTACACAGGTTAATTAGAAACTAGGTACCTAAAGTAGGTTGAGCTATTGTTATAGTTACGTACGGTAATAAAGTCAATAGGTAAGAAAGTAATGAAAACTTTATAGTCTCCTTGCATAATATTAAGAATGTTCAAGAAATGTTTACGTAAAAAAATCCCGTGTAACTAATTATCTATCCATATTATTCTAAACAACAACCCATATTAGTCTAACCAAGGGGTATTGGGTTGCCCGGGTAACTGGGTTGAGGGGGTCAGATAGGGCAGTTGCTCCTTGTAAAGCACTGGTACTCAGCTACATCCTGTTAGACTGGAAACCGACCCCAACATAGTTTGGGAAAAAGGCTCGGAGGAAGATTATTCTAAACAAGTTTATTGTCTAAAAAATATATATATTCTATTGGAACCTTGATCTTTTGAGATTCTTAATATTATTGCTACTCACGAACAAAAAATATGAATAAGAAATATTAGTCTATCTCAAAAAGCTTTTAATTGCTTGGTCACGGTTTTCGAACTAGTGGGCCAAGTATTCAGATGCGCGGTATGTGCTAGAGCTACGAAATAGTGAAAATATATTCTTGAATCAACATGATGCAATAAAGTTTTTAATAAATAATAAATATATTACTTAAATTTAAAAAATAACAATATAGGTTTGACCCGCATGTATTGTATAATTTTGCATAATTATTATATACGCGCACACATATAGGTGAGCACCGAACATAAATTCTTAAAAGAATAACTTAATTCTTAAAAGGATAACTAAATTCTTAAAAATAAGATCAGATAAAATTAAAGAAAACTTTCTAGGACATACTAATCATAATAGGGTGTCTTTGACATTTGTAAAAAATGCTGCTTGCGTTTCTTTTTAACTAGCATTCGATATCACTTAATAAAGGTATGATACGAAAAATTTACTTTTATTTCGCAGATTCATGAGATCGTTCATTGCCATCCAATAAAACTTCTCAGTTTGTCTACAAGCAAAAACAGTAATTAACTGTTACTTTCTAATTAGCGGTGGCTATAAAGTTTCTGTTTAGATACACGTATGTAGGTACATATTAAATCGGTCTCTATTTCTCGAATAATCTCGATACAATCTCTGTTACGTTGTTGGATAACAAATCGACTTATTGTGATGCTATCCTAAGGCGTCGATCACACTGTCGGATAAGTTCTCTACAGTCGATGTAGCGTCTAAAATATTGTGTTACACTGTTTGCGTTCTAATGTTTCTGCATTCGGAATAAAGTAAATAACTAGGTATTGTTGCAAGAATTGCTTGTACTAGCTTTATTCGCCATGCAGTCATTTACACGCGAGTGAATTGCAGCTGATATTCACTCAGTGTGACCAAAGCTTTAGATGGATTTACATACTAGCTAATTAAATGGTACGTTCAACTCTATGTGTATATGCGCTTGCACAATATAGCTGCTAAATATTTTGCATAGGTAATGGCAATCAATCAACATCTGACGCAAGAGCTTGAAAAACGTATCTGTGTTTACAAAATGATGTTTAAGGTTTTGATTCACTACCGTTAAACCAGTCCCATTTCTTCTTAGTAGCAAAATATTAGGTGGGCATGCTACCGTACAGTGACTCTTTACCATTCATATTCAGTCATGTCTGCTGTTTATTTAAATAATATCTTCACTTAGGTACAAATACTACCTATAAGTATTACCATCTAGTTATGCATCCAATTTCCCTTGTTTTCAGATTGGAGGAGCTACAAGTGAGCGACAACGAACTGCGCTCCGTCGATTGTGTACTCCGACTGCCCCGACTTAGAACATTGGTTGCTACTCGGAACCTTATCACGCATTTTGGAGTAAGCGTAACGCGTATTTATACTTTTTCACACTTACATTAGGTACTCATTTACAGTATTTAATTAAGGAAAACTGAAAATAATGCACATGTAGAAATATTAATGAATACTTGCGGTAATACCTACTTACTGTGAATTGATTCAAAAACTCTTATTTCATTAAGCCCTCAGAATTTACGTCCTAACCATTATGTTAATGTTTCAGCCAAGCAACAAGCCACCAATGGCGCCAGACGACGAAAATAAATCAGAATACCGCGCCCCCCTCACCACCGTAGACTTACGACACAACAAGTTGAAGGGAAGCATCATACTTGGCAATTATGAGGTAAATACTGTAGTAATGAGGAACCTACTCTTAACATGGAATACCGTTACTGAATAGATTTCAATAAATGACACGAGAAATTAAAGGGAAGCCTCACACTTTGCAACTGATGATGTCCTCCTATCCGTATTATCTGCTACGGCGGCTGTTCCCATATGAGGAGATTAATCAACTGCGCAGGACGTATTATAGTGACCTGTGTCTTCGCCAATGCTTGTGCACTATTCCTCCACTCTCATAGCCCGATGGGACAGTAATCCGACCCTAGGGGAAAGATAAGGCAATTATCACGAATTTAATGAGGAATCCACACTCTTTGATGAATACCGTAGTAAATATATCGATTGGCACAAGCTGAAAGGGAAGCATCATACTTGGCAACTATGAGGTAATTGACCAATGGAATCTTGCACCTAAATACCTTAGTAATGAGGAATCCACACTTTGTTGGTTATCGTAGTAAATATATTGGTTCGGATGTCCGCTTTAGGCGAAGGTGGCGAAGGCCATGGTCAGCGTGCCTTCGATGTATATAATGAGTTCTCGTATTTTTACATTTAACCAATGGTGAATTACGTGTAAGTTAGATAGTGATTGCTGTGCTGGAATAAATATAAATTACAGTGCCCATGTAAGGTCTGGTGGTTATCAATACCTCTAGACATTGTTTACATAACGCAAACGGTATTCCAAAAAATGATTTACTTTCCTCACATTCCAGCACCTGGTGTCTCTTGATATTTCCCATAACACTGTCGAAGTCTTGGTCGTGTCGGCGCTGCGCGGTCTTCGCGAATTATATGCAGCACACAATACGCTCCAACACCTCGGTCTACATGGAGCCATGTTGAGGATACTGCGGGCGCCACATAACCGTAAGTTTACATATACTAGAATTTTGGAGTATATGAATAACGAAAATGCAAAAAGACTACTTAACATTGTTGAAACAATAATGAAAGAAATTGTTATTTAAATCAAAATTATTTTCAGCTTCATTTTCAAACTAACGAAGCTTGTATGCGCATTTTAAATATTCATATTGTGTTATGATGTGACGCTCATACTTATCTAAACGTTATTGTTTCCAGAACTAGAAACGCTAACAACAACAGTACCACCGATCAACCTAGTCGAAATCGATGTTTCACACAACAAGCTGACGTCACTCCCGCAGTGGCTCAGCGGCTGCTCTGACCTCACCACGCTGCACGCCAGCAACAACCAGCTCACGTCGCTCCCTGAACATCTGTTCTGTAGCGAACTGTCCAGCCTCAGCAGCCTGCACCTCGCACACAACAAGATATCCAGCATACCTTCCATGCCCCGGCTGAGATCACCCTTACGAGAATTACTTCTCCACGACAACTGCATACAATCCTTACCAGAAAATTTCTTCTCAGCATGTGATAGACTGTGTGTCTTAAATCTCACAAATAATAGATTAAGCAGGTTGCCGCACGCGAGAGGCCCGTCCTCACACTGTCTTGAGCGTCTTTACCTAACAGCAAACTGTCTCACCGATGAAGTGTCAGATGTCATTATAGCCTTCAGAGGATTAAAGATACTGCACATTGCATATAACTGCTTGACTAATTTACCAGAAGCATGTATCAACTTCTGGCCAGATATTGAAGAACTTGTGTTATCTGGGAACTGTCTTTCGAGACTACCTGAAAACTTACCACAGCTAAACAATATCAAAGTTGTGAGAGCTCATTCGAACAGATTACGCTCTGTTCCGATGTTTGCGTGCAGTGCATCCGTAAAAATATTAGATTTTGCTCATAATGAACTCGATAGTATAGATTTAAGGCTTCTTGCTCCTAAACAGTTAAAGTTTTTAGATATTTCGTGTAATAAAAAGTTGCAAGTGGATCCATCGCAATTTAGTGCGTACAGATGTCAACGACCTCTAAGTCTAGTAGACGTCACCGGGCGACACTCCTTGCCATGGACACAAAAAAGTGGTTACCATGAGGAATTGAATGGATCAACCCCTTGGACAACTGGATTTTCAGAATGCCCCAATAAATCGTTGCAACTGTGCTGTGCCCAAATTCGTCTTCCATCCTTCTGCAATAGAGAAGGTTTATTTGCTATAATCGACGGTGAAACCGATATTGAAGTGCCAAAAATTTTACAAACGGCTATACCTGGACTTTTGCTTGAAGAGAAATCTATAAAGGAAACTGTAAACGAGTATATGAAATATGTAGTCTTGTCTGCACACAGGGAACTTAAAGAAAAGGGACAAAAGAAAGGTGCATGCTTAATAATGTGTCATTTATCACCCGTAACTGCTCAAGAAATTGGGTTTGGGCACGCAACACGGAAATATAACTTGAGACTTGCCAACGTGGGAGATACTAAAGCAGTTCTCAGCAGAAGGAATGGACCTCTAAGCCTAGGCATAGAAAACAACAAGCGACTTGGATATTCTACGCGATATCCTAATACTGTGCCAGATCCTGATGTTATACAAACCATTATAAAAGAAGACGATGAGTTTCTAATATTAGGCAATGGTAAATTCTGGAATGCTGTTAGTATGGAAACCGCAGTGTCAGAAGTTCGAGCGGAACGTAACCCTGTTCTTGCAGCTAAGAGACTGCAGGATTTAGCACAAAGCTACGGCATAGAAGACTGCATATCCGTGGTAATAATACGATTTGATGCAGCGCGGTCTGATGTAGATTTACTTATGCGAGAGTTACGTCAGACAATAAACAGTAATAAGTCTGTGTGTCGTTCTGATTGTTGTTGCTCACGTTTGGAGCCGTGTTGTCACTCGGTGACGCCGCCGAAGCCGAGTAGCGACCGATCGTCTCCGAGTGGGCAGAGTGACCGGCCGCTGAGTGAAGCGATCAGTCACCAACACTACGCCAGCGTGCGGTCACAAGCCAAAGCTTCCGAACGTAGGAGTTGTAGGGGAGGCGTCGCTCGAGCCATACGTGTGCGAGTCGAAGAAGATAAAGAGGAAGATCACAGAAATGATGACGCAAACCCCGAGGAACAGTTCAAATGCTGGGAGTACATGCTCGAGCAAAACACACAGATGCTATTCGACAAAGAGCTAGATAACTTGTCGAAAGGTATCAAGTCGAATGTTAGCAGTCTAAGAAACTTGAAAGGTTTATCGGGAAGCAGTCCGCAGCTGCATTTAACTGGAAAACAGTCAAAAGGCGTCCCGTTCTTATCAAAGCATTTCGGTAGTGCGAGATCTTTTGGCACTGCTCTTAAGCCTGACTTTCGATTTGGATCTGGAAGGTTACCAAACGGGGGTCCGAACGCTGCGTATTTCGGATCCCTACAGCGACTGATGCCTTACCATTTGGAATACGATTTTGCTGTGATACAAGAGAAATCTACCCAGGACTCCTTGGACCTCGAGGGTCGCATGCAACAGTACTGGGGAGTGGCCACCACGGAACTGTAAATAATCGCAGACCATAGGTACTGATAGCTCGTAAGTTGTAAATAAAACTTTATTGTAATTACATGTACAATTATTTATATAGATACCATTCATCTGTCGACTAGATTTTTTGCACAAAGTATTATAATCACTATGGACTTGCCTATATCAGCTATTATTACTTATATTACATTATCTCTATGTACAATATTGTGATAAATTCTGTCGAATGTTAAATCGTAAATAAATATTGCGTTACATCTACGTAAATCATATTATTTCTTTGTATCATTATTTTAATAATGTACATATAATATTAATGATACTCTTACATCTTGACATTAATTGATGACTATTTACAACAATGTACCTTGCTAGTATAAGGCTTTTAAATTATCTTGTGCTCGTTGTTTATATACAAACATTATTTTTTACAATCCTAAACCAACGGCACAATCACAAAGTTACATAATATAACAAAACACCAATCGTATTTAGGAATCTCAGAGTAAATCAAAAAGTGGATTATCAAGACCAGTGGCAAACAAATTTAACTGTGTATTTAATGAATATCCTTTTATTTACAATATTGCAAATCCTGTCGAACACCAAAAAGCAATAGCTACACTCACTACCCAGGATACCCTGGGAAATCATAGTTGCATTCATGTACCTAAAAGATCTGCCCTTATCAGAGTAGCTATGTCGCCAGGGTCTATGGTACAAGGAATCAATTTTAGATCAAAATATTACAAGAATGCTTTGGGTCGGGACTAACGTTTAATTTATACAGTGTCAAAAATATCAGTGTTCCTCCACAATCGATTTCATAACGTCCTGATCGTTGAAATGTTCACTGGTGTGAGGTTACAGCTCCCGCTTGACCACGAGCTCTAGGGGTTGTTGGCCGAGCATATGCGGGTAGGGGGCGCGCGGCGACGGCGCGGGCGGCGCGGGGTGCGCGTGCGCCGGCGGCGGCCGCCGCTAGGGGAAGGCGCGCGGGGAATAGTGGTGCGCCTCGCCCAGCCACGAGTCGGGCGACGGCGGGAAGTCGGGGTAGCCGCCCGCTGCGGGTGATGATGAACTGCTCAGGTCTGAAGCTCCTCCCGCGCCTCCTGCCCCGCCGATACCAGCGCCGCTCATTGCTTGGCCTAGTACATTAAGGCCTCAATCATTTACTGGCCTCAACAAAATACTGGCAATACTTCTTAGTTTAGTATAATAAATATGAATAATATCTATTAATCGCTGTAGGCCGATTTATCTTAGAAGGATAACTTTCAGCCCAACCTACTAAACTAGTTGGTATGGTAACAAACAAACGACTTCTTACAGTTTCATAATTCATTGTAACTTTTAACATTAAGTGATAATGAGAAATATTTATAAGTTATATTAATTTAATTGTTCGTAGCATAGCAGCAATTACTACACATTCGTAGCGGGTAGCTTTATTCTACGTCAACACAACTCACAACTTCTTAAAAGTCCCAACCCAAGTCATATCAATAAGCCATACCTATATTAGTGTAGACAAGATGGTCCGGCGGGTAGTGGTAGTGAGGATGCGGCGGCGAGTGCGCGCGCAGGTACGGCGGCGTAGCGGCGTAGCGCGCCCCCCCTGCCGCCGCGCCCCCTCCCGCCGGGGACCCCTCCTCCCCGCCCAGCGCTACGGTGCTGTAGCTGTCATTACTCAGCTCTGAAATGTGAATGAGACGGTGAAAATCAGACATCATAACATGTCCAAGAAAATTAATTTAGTAACCCTACCATGCAACTTGTAAAAATACGATCATTGAATTTTTGGAAGAAGTGGTTACTATGGAGTCGAATTAATCCCCAATAACACAGTTCGCTTTCAGCAATACTACGGAAATGCTACAATCACATTTTCTGAACTGAGTTCAAAGTCTTGCTGATTCTGTTGAAACTAACATCTATATTGCCATTCAATTTAACGAATGGATTATATCTAGACTAGCGCTGACCAAGCTTTTATTCAAAACCAAACTCCAACCATTCGCAAATTGACGAATTGAATTGAAGTCTTATAAAAATTCTTTTCCCACGTTCGAACAAACAGATCCTGGTACGAAACTTTGATGAAATCTAAATCTAAACTAATATTTAACAAAGAGGATTTTTGTCTGTACTGAATTTTGGGGAACTAATTGAAAAAAAAACTGTTGGCATGCCAAACTAATCTCGGATGATGTAGTTTAATTTACTTTATACATAAGCTTGACATCGGTCAAGTCACTATCCAGTCGTATATATATTTACCGTGATGACTAAAGGAGTCGAGGTCTATCTTAAGCTCATCCTTGTCCAACAGCCGGTCGTGCCGTGGGGAGCCGCTGCCACTCTTCATAGATCTGAAGTATTGAGACCAGCGCGTGCGACCCGCGTCTTTCTTTAGTCGCTTCTCTTTGGCTCGTCTGGTGGAAGAAAAGGAAATTAAAAAGGTAAAGAAAAAAAATAATTGTGCTTTGATTGTCGTATACACAAAAAAAAAGCAAGTAAAAAGACAGAAAGAGTATAAAATATGTCCTAAAGTCTAATATGGCATTTTCTCAAAGCTACAGGCACTCAGTATTTTCCGCTCTTTAACTCTTGCAAACTTTAGTCGCATATCGCACTACTACCTAGTGCGATATGTAGGTATAATTCATATAGGTATGAAATATAGAACCGTATTTCTTCTCATATGTTTTGCGAAAACTCATTACCACATTACAACCCCTTTTCAGCCGCGATAGGCACTTCGAATAATGACTGAACTTTGATTTAATAACGCAAACTCGTTATAACGCTTCGATTACTTTGGATTTAAACAAATAACCGTACATTCGATGTATAAACAAAACACCCCCGTCGCATGTTTTGCGTGTGTTGTTATTAGCGAGCCGGCGGGGCGCCGGCTTTCAACAAAGAGCTTGATTAATTAAAGTGCCTCCGCCCAGTCCGCTGGGACCAAGCGCGTGCTGCGATATACCTCATACGGATTATTGATACATTGTCCTGAATTGCCTTCTTCGTACTTTACAGTTTAATGGCCCAATATGAATAAGTCCCCCAAAGTATTTTGGCAATTCAAATGAACTTGTTCTTCAAAATTGGTACTAAGAATTTTAGTATAATAAAACCTCTATCTAAATTCATTTACAATCATTAAAATATTGACCGATTTACTCAAATAAAATACTACGATGCCATTTGCAACAAAAAAATATTAAGACTTAATGGCATCCACGGACTTTTTTGAAACAAAACAGCTAGTACTCTCTTCAATAAACACAAAGCTTAAAACCTCTTTACTATAATAATTAATTTGTTGAATTGATTATTATAATTTAGAAGAGAAGATAACTTTGACCAGTTTTTTCTTTTAAAAAGGATGAACCAATTTGGATACGTTTTTTTTCAGTTGAATAGTGGTTTTCTGTCTTGCGGTTTTTTGTGGTTTCATCAAACGTGGTTCAGCCTTTTAAATTTAATTAGCTGTTTAAGAAACGGCGGAAGGCATCCGAGGAACAATATTTTAACTGTATATTCTTATATCCATATAACGGACAGGTATATCATGTTTAGCTTAAAAAAAAAAACATTTTTTCCTCATATGAATATTTCTGTTGAATTAAAAAAAGCTATGTGTTATTGTTATTGTGAATTCAGATTCTACAAGTAAAGACGGTATAAAATATCCATTAAGTTGCTATGCTGCTTAATCCTTATCCCGAATTGCCATCAGATATTGGAAATAGGTACTAAGCACTAAGGTATTCTTTTTCACCCTTAGGTATATTATGTAATCAGCACAAAACAAAAATAGTACATTAATAAAAAAAATAGGTTGACAAAAACCTTGACGCAGAAACTTTTTGCCAACAATAGATACAGGCTGATATTCTCAAAATTCCCTGGATGCCATTTGCTAAACCGAAAAAAAAAACAATAAAGAAAAAATATTTAATGGCATCCATGATTTTTTTTCGGTAAAACAGCCAGCGTTTGTCGATATCCATGTGAAACCTCAAAACTATAACCTTTTTGTGTTATTGATTTTTGCATAAGTAGCTATTTGTTTTATCTGTGGCAGTTAACCGATTGTCATTTTGTATGCATTTGGATTCCACTTTTTATTTTTGAACAGAAAAAAATGTAATATTTCTGGAAGTAAAACAAAATGATATAGAAGGTTAACAATAAAAAAATATAACAAAACCGTGAAACCATGGCAATATAATGCGCAACGCTAACAACATGTTTAACGTGAGCTCGCATTGTGCTATATCGAGCACATAAAGTAAAGAAGTCGATTGTGATATCGCGTTCAGGTTTACGAGGCGAGGCCGATGTGCAGGGCGTGACCGCTGCCGTGACTGCAGCCACTCGCGCGCAACACAACATAGTTCCGCGACTATGCCCAAACACACCAACAACACTGCTTTACAGTAGACACACAATACGCGAATATCGAAGGACATGCTTTTGATAGATGGGTATTCTGCACACATCATTTAAGTATTGAGTCCCGTCATACTACATTTACATGTCTGAAAACTGGACGTTCGAATATAAATCAAACTATTTATATTAACACTAGCGTTTGCCCGCGACTTCGTTCGCGTGGAATAGTGACTTCCGGCAGATTTTTGGTTTGACCGATAGATGGCGCCATATGTCCGGATAAAATTTTATTATTTTTATATTTTTTGTAATAAAAACTATCCTATATCCTTTCTCAAGTTCCATACTATGTCTGTACCAAATTTCACACAAATCGGTTCAGTAGTTTAGGCGTGAAGAAAAGACAGACAGACAGACAGACGGACGGACAGAAAGACAGACAGAGTTACTTTCACATTTATAAGATTAGTTAGGATTTCCTGAAGCATCTACTTACCTATGTTGCCTTCGTGTTATTTTCTTCATATTCATACTAGACAATCAGGTATATTTAAATAACGGTAAGTAATTAAATGTTGAGATTACAGAATCATAAAATAAGTATGTAGATAGTATCGACAAAGATCCATGGTCTCTTTATACATGTATATATCATATTTATTCAAACATTATAAAGTAAGCAGTTCTCGCATTCCAAATAGGTACCTTTAAAGCTTTCGGAATTGTAGGTCAGCAAGAATAGGCACAAGAATCATTTAAATAGCAAGTCACGCCTCGGGATTTCTCTTAAATGTTATGTAAATCAATTGCGTCGGAAGTAGCTAGAAGTACAGTTCAAGGCTTCAGAATTACATAATTATTTTAAAGAACATTAAAGGCATTTAATTCCTGGACTTGAAGAATGTCCCTAAATTACTATCATATGAAAACAATAATAACGTAACACCAATGGTTTAATTTATTTTAATTACAATTTACTCACAAATAAATAAATAAACATTGATCACCTCACTTGCTAGAGGTAGATTGACGATTGCTAATTTTATTTTGATGGATTTTACACGGAATCCTTGACCGTTAACTAGTTATAACATACTATAAACTTCCAACTGAGATGAAAGCGATGAAATGTGTCGAGTATGTCATACAATAAGCATCAATTTGCAGTTACATTATTTTTACTGAAAATCTGAGTACCTCTGGCGGGCCATAAGTTTTTCATGGCACAAGTTTATTCATTTCTATAGCATTAACTATCATAGTTTCTTTGATTTTTTTCGCGTGTAAGTCACATTGATTATCGAATGTATCGACACAGCTAAAGAGGCGTTTCTTAGGTTTGCATGCTTAATTTCAACGTTAAAAAGAAATAAATGTCGTTTTAGCCTGATTTATGGATAAATTCTCTGATATTTTCCCTTTCCGTCCTCTGTGGTTTTCATTAATTAACACACCATACAATTTCAAAATAATGCAATATATGATTGGGTGGTTATCTTTAAAGAGAAGAATATTCATAGCTAAAAAAAGTCAGCGTGTATGGCGAATGTCTAAGGATATTATGATCCTAGATAAGTAGCTAGAATCATAATATAATTCCAATATAATTCCTATATTTTTCGATCCAGAATCATTTAACAAGAAGCAAAGAATGCATTAAGCAACTGACCTGTTCTGAAACCAGACTTGCACCACCCTCATATCCAGCCCCGTGTCATGCGCCAGCTGTTCCCGTACATGCCGCGCCGGCTTCGGACTACTGCTGTACGCGTTCTTCAAGGTCTCCAGCTGCTTGGCCGTGATGGTGGTCCGAGGCCTCTTGCTCGCCGCGTCCCCGTCTAGCGAACCCTCGCCGCCTGGACATTGCACATTACAAGTGATTTTGATGTAGATTTTGCCATTTTCTTTTCCTAAGGAGTGAATAATTTGTTTGTTTCAAATTCGGGATATAAAACAGATGTTATTTTTTCATATTTGTTACCACTATTGAATCTACCTCTACATTGTCATGCTGTTGTCCACATAGAGATTAAGGACTTCGAAAATCGAACCATAATTACAAATAAGTGACAGGTTACAAACCTTTCGCTCTTGCGGCTTCATAGTCAGGTTTACACACAAGCTTGCCGTCCTCCATGAGATAGAACTCGTCGCCGGTGTTGAGCGTCCTTGCGCAGGCGGCGCAGGCGAAGCAGCGCAGATGGTAGACGTGGGACTGCGCGCGCCGCACCACCTGCGTGGGGGGGATGCCCTGCCCGCAGCCAGCGCACTTGGTGCCGAACCGCCTGGGACAACAGCCGCAATCACAACAACATTATCAACGTGACAGACGCTGTTACATAATGGACAAGATCAAAGGCGTTGACATTAGATCAAAATAGGTACTTAATTTTTTTTTTGCCATCAATGTTTGCAGGGAAACGTGAAAATTAACTATAAGAAAACTTAACAACTCATTTTCAATCATAAGTATCTGATAGAGCAGTACCGATGGTTTATGAACTCATCTAGTTAATGTCGCATAAACTCCTCAAATGGCTAAAGTGATACGCGTAACCATGATATGTACCTATATATTACGTGTTAATTCTGTTATTCAAGCTAAGAAAATATCCTCTTTAAGAACTTATGTAATAAATTAAACTGCACACACCGCAACACATTTTCGGTCTATTACCTAGACATTTTCACTTGCTACAAAATATCTGTCAACACTTTTTATATCTGTGATGATTCGCTTAAGAGAAAGTAGAGAGTAAAAGAGGCTTACTTGAAGAAGTCATCGGTGCAGTACAGCTGATTATTCCTGGCGAAGCACTTCCCCGACAGCATGGCTCGACACTCGACGCAGCGGAGACAACCGGCGTGCCAAGTGCGGTCCGACACCTTCAGCACGTACCGGTCCACGATCATCTCGTGACAGCCGCCGCATTTCGGGATACTGGCTGCAACATGTGCATTGTTTTTATAAATTGTCCTTGTGATTGAGACGTTTGAACCGACGCCAAATCTAGTCGGTTTCGATCCACCATATCAATTGCCCTATTGTAGTATCGTATGTAAGTAAATGTTTTTTCAATTTGCGAGTTTTTAAAGAATTGCGTTTGGGGAACTGTTATTATGGAATGGGCACTTGTTTATCTAAGAGGAACTCGAATTTGAGACTACAAGACCGTCTTTTACCTAATATCTGACGGATTTTGTTGATTACATATCACCTACCCACTGACTATTTCGAGACACATACGTTTGTACTAATTTTTTAACAAGTATTCCAAAATTGCTCTATTCGAAATTAAAACTAGTTTGGTAGTTTTTGGTAACATTAAAAACTGTAAAAGGCAAAAACCTAGTCTTTCAGTGGCCATCCTTACTCGGCACTACACTGATAGGTACGTAAGTAAAAGTACAAAATCTTGTACAGATTTTATTGTCTTGCAAAAAATCTTGTACGATAATTGGTCATAGATGGGCTTAAACATTGAGTAGGAATAATTAATTTAGGCCACCTGTTTTCAAAAACTTGAAACCTAAAATCAAAATAAAGGCACTAAGTACTATAAGATCATCGATATTCAAGTATACACCGATCGTATATACCTACTTACACGGGTTTTGTTTACAATGGATATTATTCTGGTACATTTTCCATGCTTGTTTTATATGCTTTAATGATTTCAAATAATTCGTTACAGATTCGAAGTTTTCCGATAAAATTATATTAAGCGCAACTATCTGATATGTAAATATATACGGTATTTATTTCTTTTGCGTAGAAATTTTAAACTAACGATTGAGGTGTGATGAATCGGGTTAGCGTCATAAGGTTGATGTTGATGCATGGTTGATGGTATGATTACACAAGGTCTTCTTATCAAATGGTCTGCCTTTTAACTAATCTAACAAGCTCTAGTTCTAAGGAATAGTCCCTTGATAGCTTCTGCTTTGCAATTCTTAAATAATATTGGACAATTATCCTATCCCAATACCTACTTATATTTTAAAGCTAATGAGATTGTATGTGAGGACGGAGTTGGGCGTGCTTTTCAGTATTTGATATTCCATTTATCGAAGAAGGCTATTAAGAAGGCTAGGCTTCTTTTTATATGGCAATGATAACACCCAGATAGAAAGTAGCGTTCATAGTTATTTCCACGGGTTGCGGGCGAAACTATAATAATTTCATTTCTAGGCAAATCTTCTGGCGAAATCGAAAAATGAATAAGTACGTTGATTTAATTGAACTTCTTTTTAACCATATTGTCAACCTTTATTCAAAGTCAACATTTAGTTTGTCACATAAATTAAATTATATGTTCATTAAAACAAATTACATGTAAAACTATGTTATTTTACATAGTCTGTGACAGATAAAGAGAGGGAAAAGAAATCCGGTATTTCCTATTTTTTAATATTTTACTGATCATATCGTAGTATTTACCTAATTGTGTTTTTTATGAATAATATATTTGTGTTTCAAGTGAAAGAAGTTGTTGTTCAGAGTTATTCCCAATTTGTCATTAGTACCGATTGGTCACCAACTATTTTTTCCATACACCAAGTCCCAATTGGTCATTCGAGCAAAATAAATAATTTAATATTTAATTTTTGAGTTTCGTTTCGTCACCCGCATAAAATTTCACGTAGCAAAGTACCGTCAGAAATAAAAGTGTTAGAAGAAATTTTATATGAAAAACTTTGATGTAGGTAAAGGTTTTAATAGCTCTCATATAAATATAATAAAATAATAAAATTTACACTAAAACACAGGTGAAGACAACATGGGCATTTTATAAACCCGAAAATGTGACTCAATACTTTTTGTACCGGTAACAAAAGTACCAGGAGCCCATAACTAACAAAGAGATTGTATACATAAAAATATCAGAAACAAGAAAATAAATATCAAATTTAATTAACAAAAATAATTTGAATCTAGTCAGCAGTTGTGTTGCACATACTGCAGTTTTTTTTTTTTAATTGGACCTTGTTCGTATAAACAGAACGTTTCAGTTCAATTATCTTATTAAACTTCTTGTTCTTACTATTTATTTAAAATACTTTTTGCACATTGTACGACGGCGGACTTAACGCCTTAGGCGTTCTCTACCAGTAGACAATTACCATCCATACACAATTAAGAAAATATTTTTTTTTTATTTTATTTATTTAAATGTGCTTAAGTTTTGGTCACAAATTGTGCTATTTACTGTTTTTCCGGTATTCATTTTTACTAACTCACATGCAAACATTCATTTTTACTAACTCAACAACCAACTGATAATGCATTTACACCACATGTTTTATTGCTAATACCGATAATAGTAAATAGTTACTTACACAAAACAATAGAAACCGGACCATACTTTGCCCCTTCTTCTATATTTTGTTTCTTTCTAGAAAACAAAAGGCTTCTGTTTTATTACCTGATTTTATATATCGTACAATCGTGACACTCTTGACTGCTATACTCCTGTAAGTTATGCGGTCCTAGTACATGGTGGGCAGTTCCATGGACACTCGTTGATTGGTATATTACTCATCTGATTTATGCGATCCTGGTATTTTGGTGTTGGCCGTGCGTTGTGTGAGGCCGTTGAAATCGCGATTTTATTAATAGCGTCTTGCCATATTCGGAAAAAACATAACCAACATAAATAAAAAAAAAACATATTACAATATTGTAAAGCTTTTCTTGTTGACAGTACTTTTTACTAAATAAAGTACGGATGACGAATCGGGACTAAGCAAAATAAAATATTTTATCGAATGACAAATCGGGACACGTTTTTTATGGATGCCAAATCACTAAAATGACGAATTGGGCATAACTCGTTGTTCACTGCACATGTCGATTTTGAATTCCGAGTAAGCCAAGAATTCTGTTTGAATCACAAGAGTAGGTAAGTGATTCTAGTGTAAAATCCTGCCACTTGGTTTGTTTTTTTTTTCGAGGGCCAATTTTAAAGGAAGCCCAAATACCCCGAGTCCATTATAATAATTTATGTACAGCGAACTAGACCAACTGTAGGCACAAATATGAAATTCGTTTTAAATAAAACTGTAACCGACCTGGCCAGCAGCTTTCATCAATAAGTGAAAAAGAGTGCCGTGAATAACTGGTTCAATATTTAACTATTGTATTTAAACCTCCTTGGCCACCTCCTCTCCACCAGTTTTACCCACGAAATGCTAGCAACACCAAAAATGCGACATTACCCAATCGTGAACTTATAGAGCGCTTTCTTACTAGCGGATTTTCCACGCGACGGGGCTAAAAACACGCGGCGGGATCGCGCTTGTACGAGATACGATAACACTGGTCAACAAATTATAATTTTTTTTTGGTGCAAAGGTGAAATATACAATTTCTTGTAGAATATTTGATACGTAATCGAAGTCCAGAACATAAAGTTGCACTTGCACGTAGGGATTTAGAGATATACCCCTCCTAAAGTACCAAAAACGCGTTTTTTTTATGAAATTTGATGTAATTTTTTGGGGACAGCAGAATTTTCTAGGAATTTCTAACTAAAGCATCATATAGTACTACTTTCCCCGCATTAACCCCATTTAAATTTATATTTTTGCGAGTTTTATTTCCCAATATATACTATTCTATAACTAAAGTGGAATTGTTTCATACTAACAGGTCAAATAAAATGTAGGGAAGATCGAACTATCGTAGCTGTATACATATTTCATGAAAATTAAAACTCTTAGCGTTCGAAATAAAAATGAATTTCAATCGGGAAGAGTAGTACTATATAATGCTATAGATAGAAACTAAAAAACAATTTTGCTGTCCTTCAAAAAAATCGTCAAATATCGTTAAAAAACGCGTTTTTGGTACTTTAGGAGGGGTATATCTCTAAATCCCTACGTGCTAGTGCAAATTAATGTTCTGGACTTCGATTATGTATCAAATGATCTATAAGAAATAATATATTTCACCTCTGCACCAAAAATGCTGTTGACCAGTGTAATGAATTGACAACTACCGTTACAAAACAGACTTTCTTCGCCTTTAATATTTGTGTAATACTCAATTAGTTTTTAATTCTTTCATTAGGTACTTGATGGTTGTTTTAGCGAAAACTAATATTGGATACCACAGTACATATGTTTGCTCTACTTTGAAAAACTTAAGTTGTTTTAATTGATTCTGGGTTTTTGGTCACAAAAAGGAGATGAAGCATAGCCATCCTTATTAATAGTGTTATTCAGCATGACCATGGTTAGCTTTGTCTCTAATGAGTAAAAATGCCCCCTGTTATGCGGTAAAATCTCTACGATTCAGCCACTGAATTGAAAAGTAGGTACCTAATGTTCAATATTTTATTTGTTATTGTTAATTAACAAGACTGATGAACTGCTTATACTTAGTATGTAAATAAAATTACCTACAGCTAAGCATCAATCTTTTTTGTAATATTATTTAATTTGGTGCTAAAATAAGCACTTTTATGCCTGAAGTACAGGTTCATCCTAGTTCAGGCAAACTATAGAGGTAGATAAATTGTTGTAAAATTATAGATGTAAATGATTATTTTCATTTTTTTAACGCGGATAAAATATATTTTCAGTTTTTTAACGTGGATAAAATAATGTTTTTCCTATACTGCGTGGTTATTGGAGTTCCATTTTTATTTAACTTCGAAAAAAATAATCTGAGTAGCTTGGAGTAGGAGGATCTCAATTCGGATGTTCGTTTTTTTTGTCTTTGTTACCCGAATTCTCGAAGACACCGTTTTGATTAGAAAATTCTTATGAAAGTCTATACATAAGTACTTGCAGTTGAATTCCATTGTCACCAGATCAGGATCTGATCCCTGAGAAACAGATAACTATCAAAAATTCACGAATCAGAAGAAATATGTAGGTATGTCCAGTGAGATTCAAAACGACAGATAAAGCTATGACCTTACCTGATGATGGAGACGACAGGAAATCAAGGGAATTCCACCTCGGTATATATATGTATAGCAACTACCAAGTGTTTGGGCTTATTGAGTCTTTACACCAAGATATGTTATGACTTCCATATAAGATCTGATGATGAGTTAAAATGCAGATCATGGCCTTAACCGTTAATAGAAGCGGCTTTGGGTATATTTTATGCTTTTTGATAAGGTATTTAAACCATTATGGGCTTTGACTGCCCCAGAACACATTCAAAATATTGAGTATAGCTTTTTTTTATCAAGAAACTGAAAAAAGTAAAAACTTATGTACATACATATATTAGAAAACGACTTTCCAATATAGCCAGGGACCAAATAAAACTTTTGACATGGCTTTATAAGTCATGCAGTGGTTAAATAAACACAGTAATCAAACCTTTTTATTTAAATATAGATGTACATACTTACCTAGTTCATTTTAAAATTACAATTAAGTATGTTTTACGCAAATTAAATTTAGCATATTTCCCAAAGTGATTTATGAATGTATTTTATATCTAAAATGAAGAATCCATTTCTTCTAATTTAGTTATCAAACCTGCAGATAGCTTCTGGAGCCATTTTAAAAGTTTTGTTTTGTCCCCCGTTTTGCGAAGTCGGTTTCTATTTATTTATTTTTTGTTTTACAAAAAAGTTTTCTTACATTGAGGTCGGAGTCTAACTGGATGCAGCTGAGTACCAGTGTTTTACATAGTGCAACTGTACATCTGACCTTTGTTTGGTAAGAATGGTTGTCAGATTTTCTAGTTCCTAACTACCCGAAACAACTGACTGACAAGACGATGGTCATCCACGGACCGACCTACTTCTACCACAAATATTTATTACTACAGGGTATCTAATCTGCGGGTATTTATTGCTGTATTCATTTCAGAAATTGTTTTAATGCAAATTGTACTATTTTTTGTGTCTTGTGATTTCCTGTGTTGTTAATTTTGTTGGTGTACAATAAACAATAATCTATCTACTATGTATCTAAACAAAAATTAGTCTGGGATTGCCGCCAGTGTCAGAAAAAATTAGAAGCCACCGTTTGTCATGGTATTTCATGAGATGGGGTAAAATAAATACTAAACAAGTAAGTATGAATGTGGATCGATGGAGACAGAGAAGCAGACCTAAGGAAAAATGATAGATAGCGTGACAGAGGACATAAATAAAAAGTGAGTGACTATTGGAATGAACGCAGACAACATGACAGAGAAGAGTGGAAACAGAGCAGACACTTTATTGAACCCAGGCTCAAAAATTTGTTGAATTTTGTAGAGTTCATTCGTTTATTTTTGTGGGATTAGAGTATAGAATATGTAACTTTATATTTACTTATTACACCCAATAGATACTTAAAACCGTTAGGTAGGTACGTACCTACATCATCTGTACATCATCATATCTGTCATTAAAGCACATAAATACATAGGTAAATAGTTAGCAGCTGATAAAAAAATGTATAACTTTAGATTTCTGCATTGAATTGCGGGCGATTAGGTCTAACACTGAAATATTTTAAGCACCTTATTAGTAGAATGCTTAGACCCTAGGGTTAGGTGGTAGATGGTATAGTTATAGCTTGGCGATAATTATATGATTTCTACAATCAACCAGAAACAATTAATTTGCATAAATAAAGCAAACATTCCCGTAAATATTCTTAAATTTCGCTTTTTACGGACTCGTAGATCAACGTCACCATTCTTATTGAACCAAACGCACGGATTATAAACGGAGCACACGAAATAGCACAGCACACACTCACACTCATAAAACACAACATTACGTACATAGGAATACTTCGGGCAAGTGTTCGAGTTGTATCGGCGGCACTCGCATGTCCTCGAGCTCGGCATCCTCAGCGCCCGGATACATCATGGCCCCCAGCATGGTGACGCGGCCGCCCCGGGCCGCTGCGTCCGGCGCACTGCCGCCACCCCGCCGCACAACCCCAACCCTCTTATCACCAACTCGCTGCCATTGGCCGCCGATAACAACCACCACGCCCACCGACCAATCCACGCGGACCCAGGGTACACCCACCGATCGATTGTAAAAAGAATTTTCGCAGTATTTCCCACCGATATTGAACACTTTACATCGCTCAAGTGTTTACAGATGAGCGCCGCTACACCGCTTTACTTTTTATGCACCATTCTTTTGCATCAATAAAGGATTAAAGGTAAATCGGAATGTGGCTATAAATTTTCACAAATCCGAGCTTTAATGGTATGGGCATGCGCAATACTAGTATAAATGAAATGCAAATAGTGATGAAAAGCTCTGTAAGCGCCTACGTGCTACGGCGTTGGTGACATCTCAACGTTACTGTTGAAGGCGCGTCGCGTAGCATCTTCGTAGCGTTACGATGTCTACGCACATGGATTCGTTTGAAAATTAAGTTTTTTTTAACAAAAACTTTTAAACACAATTTTTTTTTATTATTTTAGGATAGGTTTTTTGGTATATGACTTCGAACAAAAGGATCTTTTTATAAATACATAAATATATACCTATGGATATAGGTACACTTCTAATGAAATCTATTCAAATCACGAGATACTTATACATTTTTTATGCAAAATTACGAAACATTTGAAAGGTCATGCTGCTTATTGGTAGGTACCTATGCTTAAAATACCTAGTTTGTTGTATGCTATATCAAGACGTGGTGCAAAACGGATTAGAGCATCTTAGTTCATTTTGGTACTGTATGTACCAACTAACAATATAAATTATGCTATTGGGCACATTATATATTAATCATATGGATAGTAAAGACTGAAATGAATCATAACTCTCGTGCTCATAAAATAAACACTGTTTAAAACCTTGTTATTCTCTACTCTTGAAATTCAAATTCAAAGGAACTAAAATAATTCAAACTTAAAATACTCACATAGTTTGCATGGTTCATAACAGTTTTCTATCTATCTCCTGAAAATACAGCTGATTATCTGCGAAGTTAAGCTCATGTGTCTCGGCCGAACTTGGCTAGTATATCATGGTGACAAGTTGCTGAGTCTGCAACTATCGTCGCTAACTTATACGTAGCTTGGGAATTGGGTAGACTAGTAGAAATTTCCTATACTTTTGTAGAGTAAAAGTTGGTTTATTTTACATGCTTCAATGAACTAAGTAAAAGCCATTAACTATTATATATGTAACTAGCTTCTGCCAGCGGTTTCACCCGCATCCCGTGGGAACTACTTCCCGTACCGGGATAAAAAGTAGCCTATAGCCTTCCTCGATAAATGGGCTATCTAACATTGAAAAAAATTTTCAAATCGGACCACTAGTTCCTGAGATTAGCGCGTTCAAACAAACAAACACTTCAGCTTTATAATATTAGTATAGATTAAATTCATATATGAAATCTTTTCCAATGATGCTATAAGGCATATAGAAATAACCTTTGATTATATAAATGACATATATATAATCAAAGAGAAATAACATAAGGGAAAGAGCAGGTATGTGAAGAGACCTTAGTGATTTTTTAAATGAAAAAGGGTTTATTATTTTCTTTTAAAAATTAGTAAATAATTAGCATTTTGTGTAAGTATGAGGAAACATATGTTGTTAGTGTAAACTGTTTGGAATTTTTTCCTAATTCTTTGTAGAACTCGCAAAATTGGCAACAAACATACCGTCACAAGTCACAAATACCTTCACATAAATAGGTAGGTACAATGGAGGTTCAATTCCTTTCATCTAATAAAAGCCACTTGGCCTGACTTTCATAATTGCGTTACAAACCAACCATACCTATGCGTGGGTGTACAGTGCCTACCCTACATGTATCTGTGTATATGAAGTTTCTCACTTCATTATCCCCTATCGATTTGCAACACCCCCGTCAACAATCTGAGGAAAATGTGGCATAAACTATAGACTACATATAAGTAAAAGACTAAGTACAACACGTGAAAGTATATTCCACGTATAATGCCAACTAACAAGACTGCGCATAACGAGCTCCCCTTCGTCTATTCAAACGGGTGCGTTAACCACACACATACCTATCGAGCACAACCATTCGGCTATTTTATGGCGGAGCGATACTATAAATACTCAATATGAATCGTCGGCTCAATCCGGCTAGGCCGTGGTCAACCGTGGCCGCATGGTTGCTACGATAAATTATCCAAGTGAACGCGAGGCCAGCCGAGTGCAACTTTACGACGACATAAATCTCGGCTTAGCGTCGCTGGAACCACCCTAAACGCGTGCGCAGACCAGGTTACAAGGTTATACATTATGAAACGTGAGCGAGGCTTGATTCGGCGTGAGGCGCGGATGTTGAGCACTGGCGGCCACTGGGTCAGCGAGGTGTTTTATTAATAGATCTGTTTCAGAGTCCCGTTTGTGAAGAACATAGGTCTGCTTGTTACACGTACGGGCTGTACAGTCTAGATTAAGATGTACGACGTTACAAACGTAATTAGATAAAAATAAAAAGTTAGGTTTTCCAACATATTTTTCGTATACCTATTAGAGAAAAATGCACACTTCTCCAATCTTAAAAAAAAAATAATGTCTTACATTAGTAATGAGCTTTAAAAAGTTAAATCAGTAGAAAAAAATACCTTTCTCACAATGTTTAAAACCGGAGCCTGAAAATATCGGCCTTCCCTATTTTGTTACAATCTAAAGCACACAAAAAACCCTTCCTTCACCAACAATGATTTATGAAACTTTACCATCCAAAAAATATTTTTATAAATTTTAAGCACACAACCGGGGCGTAGATGTATGTACAAGTACATTGTTCCATAAATTGTGTGGGGCGGTCGTGTGCCGTGTCCCTAGGGCACCGGCGCGTGCGCTCCCAGCGTAATTGACGGTTATCGAGCACTCCTGGAGCTTCTTTCCCTTCAAATCTGCAGGATGCGACAGCTAGCAACCCGCTCGGAAACACTAGGGAAGCGTTAGTGCTTCTTTAAGAGATCCCCTTGCAAATTGTGTGTATTGGCGAAACAGGCCGCGTGGTTTTTGTTTTTGGTAAAAATATGTGCTGTGGTCAATAATTTTATCACAATTTTACGATGAGTTTTATCACCACATCAAAAAGTTTTTTTTTACTTTATGGGGTCTTATTTGGAAGTGATAATAGTTATTTGTTATACAAGAGTGCAAAGTTGCTTTTTAACCGCGGGCTCAATTTTGATGACCGAGCAAGCGAAGGATTCTAAAATTGAAACACGAGCGTAGCGAGTGTTTCAATAATTAGAATCCTGAGCGATAGCGAGGGAATCAAAAGAGCACAAGGTCAAAAATCTTTGCACTCGAGTGCAACACGTAACTTTTCATCCCACCTCATCGAGGAAATTTTTAAACTCAAAAAAAGAAATTGGCACGCACGTCACACATGGCAAATTAAAAATATTGTACCTATTGAAATTGATTTATGCAAAAACTCAGTTTAAAAATGTAATGAGGTTTAAAATCGACTTCAAAACAATAAAAAATAATAATTTCATCCCACTTCATCGAGGAAATTACTAAATGCCAAAAAACAAAATGGCGCGCACATATGAATACCTATCAAATTAAAAAGAAATACCTATTAAAGTTCATTTATTTGAAAACTCAGTTTAAAAATGAAACGAGGTTAAAAATCTATGTAAAAACAATAATAAAAATTACTTAATTAATTGAATAATTATTTTAAGCAGTATTTTATTTGTTTAACATGTATTTGTTTGAAAGGTCTTATCAAGATTGTCACAAATGGAGTATTGCACACGATGTTCTAAATTCAAATCACTTTGCCGCTCTAGAGAATAAAAACGGCTTTTACGCTCAGATATCAAAGGGTAAAACTACTCTTTCCGAGATGGTGGGATGAAAAGATATATTTTCTTACTTGAAACTACCTATAAGATTTGGCCACTAAACAATGAACCCACCTTAAACTACACATAATTAACACATTAAACTTACATAGAATATTCGCCGGAATTTTCTTCAACACAATGAGCAGAGACACAGATGAGATGTCGCGTTAGATAAAAATTTGTCCCTATTTGCCTGACGTATCCGAACGCGTGCCGGCGGGCCGCGGTGTCCAGTTTCTGTGGGAAACCGCTCCGCAATGGACCTTGACAAGTTCCCATGATCATTCGACAAATATTGACTAGTACTAATGTTATGTAACTTGTTAGTACCTTGTTGTCTTACAAAAACGCAGTTTTGGTCCGAAAAGTATGAATGTAATTTTGGAATTAAGCCATTGTTTGACCAAGGTTCAGATTCAGTGTTGCAATTCCTTTACTGCAGTTGTCACTTTTACATAACATAGTCTACGTAACAATGGAGAAATACTCATCGATTTTTCTATTTATTGTAAGCTTATATGTATATCTACTTTTACCCTACAGTAAGACCAAAGTAAATAGTACGAGCAAGCAGTCTATAAATAATGAAGTAGGTTAATTGGTAACAATCTGCATATTAATTAAAAACAGTTTACCTTATAATTGAGCAGATTGGCAAAAGGGTAAACAATGCCTCGACTTTGCGATGCTATCTTCGATTTTATTTACCATTAAAAATTATGAAACTAAAGCTATTTTAAAGCTAAATAAAATATGGCATTATAACAGAATTACTATGAATAATTGCGTCGAACGTGGAATAGCAGGTCTGTGATCCCGCCCGCTGTAAAGCGCTTTAATTTCATAATGTCTGCTTGATCTGATTATAGCGGAACCGAAAAATTATATCGTTCCCTAATTAGGTTAAAATGCAATTTAGAGATGCGCCGCGGGCGGCACGCGCCGGCAGACGAACACTTTTATGGTACTTTAGCAGCTGGGGGCCAGTGGAGCAACCCTACCCTGCCGCAGCGACGGATCATACGATGATAACTAGAGATGTGAGTGATTGCTTATTGTTCTTTTGAGTACGACACTATACGTTTTTATTGCTTCATTTTATATGAGATTCATTGTATTATAACGCCTTTGCGAAATACCTTGTAATACGTAATAAGTAGATCGTCGCTGTTGCAACAAATTATTTGCAGGCGCTTAAGATTTGTGTTTGCCGTTTATTATGTAAAATGTAATTGTTCCTATTCTCAGCGATGTACCTGAAATCGTTGATGCTTTTATTTAATCGCATTTATCAATTTTATTATCATTCAGAACGTAATTAAATCACTTTAAAAAGAGTCTAATTAACCATATTTATTCAGGTACTTATGCACTTTAGATTTAGCCCTGTGTTGTTCAGTTAACTGACTAAACTTATAAACTATTAAATGGCCGCATTAAGCATTTAAACGATAAATGTCTTAATTATTTATCTATAATCATAAACCACAAGTACTAAAATCAGAACTAACAAAATAAACTTTTGCTGTCGTCGCCCCTTCAAAGCGGAACCCCACTTATTAAAATTAATAAGTGGGCCCTTGCCTGCATTAATGATCGCCTTGTGTCAATAGAGATGTAATATATTTAACAAACAAACGTTAACCAGATCGTGGCCGGCACTCGTCGTTCGAATTGTTGGTGGTTCCGCTACGGCCGCAAAGTTTTGGTTCAAAGTTGAAGGGATAATTTTAAGAAAAACGATTTAGTCATTTAAATCCTTCCTTAAGGACAGTTTTATTGGAAATCTGGTGTATTGTCAGTTTTTACTAACCAACCGAATGTTGGGTTCAGTGCCTACATAGAGAAGTAGCAGAGGACTTCGGAGAGGTCCAATGTGATTGTAATATTTCTGGTTTCAAAACATTTTCGTGGAAAATAAGTGCTAAGTTAGATGGTAATATAATTTATCAGTAACATATAATAATGGTCTAGAGAAGCAAGAAGCCAGACAAAATTCCCCTATAGCCTGTTTCAAAAGTAGAAGTATTAAAAATGAACGCATAAATGACTCTTCACTTTGAATTAAAGTGCATACTCTGAGTCTTTGATCTTTGTTTGTAAATCCACTCCAGGCCCCAACAAGGGTAACTGGGTAACCAAAAGAAGGGGCATCGTGTTTGCTAAATAAATATTTTTAATAACCGCACTTGTACTATTTGCCTAATAATTCATTATGACAGATAGACAGATTTCACCATTAATTTTAATGTGCTGCAATAATGTAGATGTAGAGCAAAGAAATCTACAATTTCTAGAAAGAAATCTATATTCGTAATTTCCCACACATTTTAATTGTTCAAACACAAATACCTAGTACATATTAAATGGTGAGTTTATTCGCGGTTCACATGTTCACAGCGCTGAAACATAAGTACCTATTCTGTGAAGCACTGGGAATCGGATTGCAAGTAGGAACACGACGCGATCTTATTGTTTACGCGGTTTCGTCGCTTAATGAGGTCGGATTAAAAAAGAAAGTATTATTTTTAACGCTACCTCATTAACCCACAATGCGAGCGTGGCGAAGTCGCCGCGGCCAGGGGCTCCGATGGCAGAAATTGAATCTCCGGCGCATGCCTACTGCGACGGCTCGCATTTAGTTATGCTTCCATGCCATGCCTTCCATAAAGTGACTACGACCATTCAAGTTCTGTAAAATGCTACCGTTTGTCGGAGAAATAGCTAGCTAACATCTTTTCAATTATGTTTAGGTAAAACATGGGTTCACCATAATACTATCATTATCTAAAGTTTCACAATCATACAAAACGCATCAAAACGTCAATGGTTACCTAATTAGTCTACGGAGATTACGTGATCATTGTATCTAGGAAAACTACTACGTTCTTATTTACAGATATACGTAAATAGTTTATTATTAACTTCATACGCTTATCGCTCTTGAGAGAAAATTGCAAACAATGAGAGGTTTTTAATGTTGTGAAAAAGCGGGGACATCCCACGATGACGCTCAGTTAAGTGCGGTCCATTAGTTTAAATAACTAGGCAATGAATTAAACATTTAGTACTACAAATTAGCTTCAAATCTGTTGCTTCCTTGTTTTTTATCTGTAAACTATATAAAAAGTGACCGTAACTCATCGTTCAATTTGTACAAAAAACGTAGTAGTTTTTGTTAGACTAGTAACTAGTGCGTTCTGTACCGGGCACCGCCAAACAAAAAATGTAAACAAACTTTTATAGAACTCTCGATCTAAACTAACTGGTTATAAACACGAAGTTGACAACTTTTGAAGCCGATTCGGATGTTCGAAAAATACTGGATGAATGGCGACTTTTTCTCAGTAATAACAATGAGACTTAAAATTCATTAGAGTTCGTAATGTACATGACTTAATTTATTTAAAACTAGCCGTTTTCCCGCGGTTTCACCCGCGTCCTATGGGAGCTACTGCCCGCACCGGGATAAAATATAGCCTATGTTACTCGCAGATAATATAGCTTTCTAATGGTGAAAGAATATTTAAAATCGGTCCAGTAGTTTTTGAGTTTATTCATTACAACCAAACAAACAAAGTTTTCCTCTTTATAATATTAGTATAGATAAGTAATAAAACCTAAATTGTAATACTAAGTAACCAGGATAATTCCAAATAAATTGAATGTTATTATCTAATTGCATTACGTAAAATCCAGTATTTACCTACTTAGAATAGAATGGATTGGTAAGTCCAAATAACAATGCATTTTAGAGAATTGCAATTTAGAAGGAAATAACAAGTTATTAGTCAGTAATTAATTTGGACGTGGCTAATTGTAAATTAAATGGCACTTAGTTTTATTAATTTCAGGTCAATGTATTTGTGAAAAACAATCGTAAAAATATATAGATAGTTTCTGTTTTTTCTTCGTTAAGCCTAGACAGGTGATGAACTTTTTGGTTGATATCTAGGCTCTAAATAAAACATAGAATCAGTATATTCACACACATATAACCTGATCATCGCTGGAGCGTAACAAAGCCATCAGAATACAACAACGAGCACACATGGCACAGTAAACATGACCTAGAGTGGACTCCATGTCCTCGATGGATTCGCCACAATTACTGTGATCATCCTGCCCTTGTGCCTGTTGCGAGGCGTCGCGTGATACACCAGACCACTCCATTACAGCTAAGGTTAGACGCGTAAGTACGCTTCAGATACATGCCCTAAGATAACGACGTGTTAGAACCAACTTAATGTAATCATGCAGTAATCATGTCTTTGTATTGTATGACCCTAATTTATACGCCTGTCTGAAAATAGGAGACTGACAGGTTGTGTTGACGTATGAGGTTTATGTGCTTAAAATTGTCTTGATATTGTATTGTCTTATACTTCTTTGTTTATAAATAGGCTTGATACCAAGATTGTTCAAGTTAAAGTTGTACAGTTATACAACTACATTATTTTCTTGGTTTCAGGATTATTGGGCTCATTCGAAAAATCTTGCAAATTACATTACCTTCTGTCAGTTTTGTGTCGTGAAGTACGAATTATTTAACATATTCCAAACATTGCTATCGGAGTGTAGCAAAGAATCTAAGAAATGTGTAAATAAAGTATCATCAGTTCGTAAACTTCGCTGGTTAGTGGCCGGATATCCTAGTCACGCGAAATTTGACCCCGAATTCTAGCAAAGGTCGAACTCAAAAATGTTAGTAGGTAGGTATGCCACAGAAATACTGCTTAGTGACAATGATTTATTTTATAATATACCTACCTCCAATAAATCAAAATCAATGAAAAATTGTATTCACCATTGTTTTATTTTATTGTCCTGCTGAAGGCTAAAATTTTACCCAATGAAAGACATTACTAAATGTTTTCCCGAAGTAGTTTGCATTCCGAACCTTCGAATAAAAAATCGATTAAATTCAATAATTGTTATCCTGATTTTAATTACTTAATAAGTATCGATTAGACTACGGTATAGTTAATTATGAATTGTTAGCCTCAAGGCCCGGTCCATCCCATTTTAAAATGATATTGTTGCTAACCGTAACTTATGTAATTAATTTAAAGCAAATAAGAAGTAATTGTAAGAATTATTAAACTAACTACGGTACTCTATTGTTTGTTTTACTAATCAAGTGCAATTTGTGATGTTGTGGAAAATGAATTCATTTTTATCCTAATGATTAATTTACTTGTACTCAACATTCCTTTAAGTATACTTGGAAATAAATTGTAGGTATATTTATCTACTTAATTTGGGCCTATGATTATAGGTATACCCAAAATTAACAACAATTCTGCAGCCCTTGTTACTAAATTGTTGATTAATAATGATGGCTACTATCGGCTACCAACAGTAATCGCCGCAGTCAGTAAATCAGTTCGGTCAGCTGTTGCGGGGAGATGCGGCGCGTGCTATCGTGCGAAGCCCCGCCACCCGGCGTGGGCGCAGGGCTTCGCGTGACGTCAGCGCATCTGCCCGCCAGATGGCGCACCCTCCTCGCCAGATAATATCGCACACCGCACGCACCAACACTTTCCATGAAATCAAGGAAAGTACGGAAGTACATATGGGTCATAAAACTTTTCATCGCGTAAATTAGGACCAAAATAAGCTTGTTTGGTCCTACGATACAAACAAGTGGTCGCCTATAAAGTGAGTTGTATAGATAAGATTCTTGGTAAATTAATGCCTACGTGTTGTAGTACAGTTATTGAGATTCTATTTCCGAAAGACTAATTCACGAATCGGAAAATCGAGAATTTCAGAATTAAATTAAAATGTGTTTGTAGGAAAATTCAAACATTCCAATATTTCAGATGAGATGACCAGTACAGGGTACTTTTATAATAATATACGTTGATATCATCATCACACATGTGCGTGTACCACACAACCCCATTGTTTTTATGGTGGAGTAAAATGGTAATTACCATGGCATCATCATAATAGTAAGTGATTTGACGTAATGTAGGGCCGCCGTACGCCATATGCTACGACACGCCAGATCCATTAAGTACTATGTTT
Organism: Helicoverpa assulta; assembly: GCA_963856015.1. NCBI lineage: Eukaryota > Metazoa > Arthropoda > Insecta > Lepidoptera > Noctuidae > Helicoverpa > Helicoverpa assulta. Next base: position 8,858,754 of record CAWLCW010000008.1, read on the forward strand.
GTGTAACCAGCTAATTAAGTGCTTGCTCATTTGATCATGAATTTATTAATATGTATTGCATTATTTCTGAGGAAGGTAACTTATGATATGTGGATTATTATTTTAATTAAAATTAATTACGTAAGTAGTTGATATATTTTTATTTTGATCCCTGCTATTCGCTATGTTCAATTTGGAACAATTTCTTAAACCTACATTAGAATAATTATTTCATGTTCATCAACGACTAATTTCTTAAACTTAATTAAAAAATTATATCTGCTGAAATCTTCTAATGCGTAATAAAAAACGACAACTATTTTTTATAAGTACCTTTAACCAGCCATTGTTCTGCCCTGCCATGCAGCGCCAGCAAATTAGATAAAAGATAAAATAGATTGTCGTCCTCGACCACAAAAAATAATATAATTTGCTTATTCAAACATAATAAATCGGATAATAGCATTGGTTTTACGATAAATTGCACTTATCAACAAGTATTTTACTGCAATTTATAAACTATATCAGATTGTTTTGCTAATAAATATAAATGGAAATTGTGGAATTAGCAAGGAAACAAATGATAAATTATCAAATGATCTGAAAGGTATTTTATAACAAGTCGTTTTACGTCAGTACGTGAAAGAATATCACTATATTATAAAACAAAGTCGCTTTTTCTGTCCCTATGTCTCTTTGTACGCTTAAATCTTCAAAATTACGCAACCCATTTTCATGCGGTTTTTTTTAATAGATAGAGTGATTAAAGAGGAAGGTTTATATGTATAATAACGTACATTAAATGGTGGGGAACTACTGTTATCCCGTGCGAAGCCGGAGCGGGTCGCTAGTTATTTAATAAATTACATCGACCAACACCAGTTAGGAACTGTTCCTTTTTGACATTGAATAACGCAACTTTGTTCATATCCGCGTTCAGTACAATTCCAAATGTTTCATAACTTTCAAATACTTAATTTACTTCATTCCTATTACCTCCTTTAAAAAAGATTTTACCATATCCGTCTCAGCATACGTTGAATGCAAATAAAGGTATTTAGGTATATCAAAACTAGGTTCAATTGTGCATGACACCACAACAATCAGAATCGAATGTTTTTAATAGAACTTAAATTCTGAATCATTCTAGATTATATTACCTATAACACAAACCAATTTTCTGCACAGTACAATAAAACTGTTTACAAAGTTTTAATAAAAAACGAAACGTAAGTATCGGGTATGTAATATTCCATTTTTTATGAATAGTCCGTTTCACTCTAAATACGTTCTGCCATTAAAAAAATATTGTTGTAGTAACATTCCGCACTATTATGAATATTTTTTGCAGAATTTTGGCGAGGCATGTAGAACTAATAAGGAAATCGTCGCGGTTGGTCATTGGGCACGTATTTAATTAAGACAGGCATTGTAAATGTTTCCTAGATTGATTTACCTCCTGCTAAATATAGAACCTACATATTTAATGCAATACCTGGTATTACACATATTCTGTAATAGTAACTTTAAATATAATTAACCAAGACAAGAGTTCATTTTTAAATCAACTTCACGGTAAAATAGATACCTACACCACCTACACCTACATAACAGTAAAGTCAATTTTCTTTTTTAACTCCAAATAAACATTGTTATTCTATTGGTAGCGTTTTATTTGCTTATGATTCATAAGTAGGTATTGATTGGTACGTATGCCAGTGCTGCGTCTGTCTGAGTCGGTACTAAGCAGGTATGATTGGCACTTGGGGTAATAAACGCAAATAGAGCGCCTCCCTTCGGTACCACTAGTGTTGTCATCGGGAGTCTTGTAAATGACGATTCTTGCCTTGTCTGAAGAACAACTTAGTTTTAAGTAGAATAGGTAGGACTTTTGTATTACCAAAATTTTTACGAATCTGAATGAGAAAATGATCAGGTAACATGAAAAATTTTATGTAAAAATGGGTTTAATGTCAAGGTCATTTTGAATTATTCAAATTGTAAACCCTGAAATTAAAAAACTGCTTTGGTCTTTTTACCCACAACAATTATTATTTGCATCTTGTTTATGCATCATGTACTCTGTCATCAGAATATTTGATAGTTTTCGAATAAACTTGCTCACCACCTTATCACTGACTGACAATCGATAAAGTAGATACTTAATCTGCCTAATATTTTTTTACTAACTCCTAACTGAGAAAAACAACGTGCTAGCGAGACATTTGTGTTTCTATCAGCTAACATACGCTTCGTACCTATTCTATCGATCGGCTGAACAGACGCCGTCCATTACTTAATTGCCGAAAGTCATTGAGTCACTTTAATTGCGCTTGGATACAAATAAACTTCTGATCCTTTTTCCTAAGTCAATGCAAATATAGATACCTAAGTATCTAATATTTTTTTTGCCGCTTCTTCATGGCATCTCTTTTTTAGGGATTCGTATAAAATATATAATACAATGAATGTATAAAATATATAATACCTTTCCTTTTATGAATTAGACTTTTGGGATAAAAAAATCTATGAATAATAATTTTAAGGCAAAACTAGTGAATTACCAGAGACAAAATTGAATGAAGTAAGAACTTTTTCATCCCACCATCTCGGAAAGAGTAGTTTTACCCTTTGATATCTGAGCGCAAAAGCCGTTTTTATTCTCTAGAGCGGCAAAGTGATTTGAATTTAGAACATCGTGTGTAATACTCCATTTGTGACAATCTTGATAAGACTTTTCAAACAAATACATAATAAACAAATAAAATACTGCTTAAAATAATTATTCAATTAATTAAGTAATTTTTATTATTGTTTTTACATAGATTTTTAACCTCGTTTCATTTTTAAACTGAGTTTTCAAATAAATGAATTTTAATAGGTACTTCTTTGTAATTTGATAGGTATTCATATGTGCGCGCCATTTTGTTTTTTGGCATTTAGTAATTTCCTCGATGAAGTGGGATGAAATTATTATTTTTTATTGTTTTGAGGTCGATTTTAAACCTCATTACATTTTTAAACTGAGTTTTTGCATAAATAAATTTTAATAGGTACATCTTTTTAATTTGCCATGTGTGACGTGCGTGCCATTTTCTTTTTTTGAGTTTAAAAATTTCCTCGATGAGGTGGGATGAAAAGTTACGTGTTGCACTCGAGTGCAAAGATTTTTCACCTTGTGCTCTTTTGATTCCCTCGCTATCGCTCAGGATTCTAATTATTGAAACACTCGCTACGCTCGTGTTTCAATTTTAGAATCCTTCGCTTGCTCGGTCATCAAAATTGAGCCCGCGGTTAAAAAGCAAATTTGCACTCTTGTATAAAAAATAACTATTACATTGTAGGTTATTCTAATCAGGTATCATTAAAAGCTTGCGCTTGAGTTTTCAAATCGATTTCAACATATTAATCGGTCAATTGTTTTATTTATTAATTAGGAGACCTGCATAAATGCTCATTCATTGCAATGCAATTAAATAAATTAATTTAATGATTCGCCAGTTATAATAGTCCATGAATACATGCATTACTCAGAAGGACAAACATAGCCATAAAAACAACTACAAACCCATAAAGCAAATGTAGAGAAACATTCCCCGCCACAACGTTCATACGTGTTAAAGCTAAAAGAAAAATGTGCGTGGTTTTACGTAAAAACAATGAACTTTCACACGCGTAGGATCCACGTTGATTTACTGTAGTTTACTACGGAATCAAAGCCGAGAAGTCGGCTTGCGGTGGTGTTGTAATTGAATTTGGAGAACAATCAGTTTCCCTGCCGCGGGATACATTCGCAACACGCAAGCCTAGCACGCACCTGTTCACTATTTTATTAGATAAACGAAACCCAAACATATTTATGGGCCTCGGTAAACATATAATGAACTCCCTTTTTGGGAGCAAGTAAGGGTTAGAAAGAAAAGTGGTATCTATCTATTTTCTTCTCAATCAAGGTTACATTAAAAGGGGTATAAAGTAAATCACACACCGTTTATGTGCACTTTTGTCAGCTATGTGACCATGGATATACCATGTGACCATTTTCTAACCTTCTGGGGTGGAACAAAAGATAAGTTATCCCAACGAGTTAACTCATCCCACGAAAATCGCATAGCTAAACGGTTGCGGTAAGCTGACTCTTTAAAATACACTTATAAGTCAACCATCGTCCTTGTCAAAACGTGGGCACGTGTCTACGCTTTTTAATCACGAGAAAAAACAATAAAGTAATCTCTCACAAGTATCGTTTTCACCCGACAATAGAATGTTCGCCCCGCGCGATAATTGAATCGAGAGGGTCTGGCCGACCCCACGGCTCGCGTTAGTGTTACATTTGATTCGTATGTGGCCTGCACGGTCTTTATTTTCTGGTGTAAGATGTTCTAGCAATTGTTCTCTAATGAAAGATAGTTCAGTGTAGGTGATCATACGTCTTTTGTTTTGGATTTGGGCACTTTTTATGATTACATTTTTAATAAAGAGATTTATTTCTTTAAATTGTCTTCATAAATTGTAATGAGACGTATAAGACAGCTCGTAACAATACGAGCAGACAAATTGAATGCCGATCTGAGTGCGTATTGACATAAAACAAGTAGAAACAACGGCGGTATCTCTCAGCGGGCTCCGCAGTTTGTTTGCTCTCATGGAGGGGGTCATTACTAAACTCCATTACACTTTTTGTGCCAAGTGTTTTGGTGGTATAACAAGGGTGAAAACGACCCTACAAAACGAATGACATGCTCTCACTGTTTTTATCGTTTGTGAGAAAGGAAAATATTTTGTACTGACTTTTTGTTAGACACACCCAGGGGTATTGGTAGTAGTCCGATTGTTGATGAGGAATTTATAAAAAAAATAAGTTAATATAAAATTATTCAATTATAACAATAAACCATTGCTGTAAAAAATATAATATAAGCGATCTAATCGAGAACCTTCTTGTTTATGTAAAGTCGGTAATAACTCAACTATCAATATTATTAATTAAGTCAGAGTCATAAAGTAGTCACGACAGACTCGTTACTCGTACATAAAAATACATTATAACATTCATATTTCGCGTGTGTGGGATTGTTAGATTGATACACATCATTTTATTTCACACTAGCCGGTTTTCCGCGGTTTCACCCGCGTCCCGTGGGAGCTACTGCCCGCACCGGGATAAAATATAGCCTATGTTACTCGCAGATAACATAGCTTTCTAATGGTGAAAGAATATTTAAAATCGGTCCAGTAGTTTTTGAGCTTATCCATTACAACCAAACAAACAAACAAACAAAGTTTTCCTCTTTATAATATTAGTACAGTATAGATAAAAATGTATCGGTTGTAAACCCTTTAACCCGTTAACAATCCCAATGTTATTATATTTTTACGCAAAATGACAATATAGCTTACATTTAATATTTTATTAGCGAACGAGAGGATTTGCTCAGCGAGAGTAAGCTAATGAAGTGCAGTGAAAACCGAATGGGGGTTCAATGACCTGCCAACGATCTCCACCTTGGCAATTAAGTCGGTGAGAATAATTTAATGAGCCTTTGTGGACGGAACGGACGAAGATGTTTACGTAAACTTCATTTGTGTTTGTGTCTTGAAGGAGGTATTTTTACATAATTATCTGTAGGAATATATATATTTTTATTTACATAATAATATTTTGAGATTAAATAATATGAAAATAAATCTTGAGTCCAATAGGATTTTGGAATGAAGTGTATAATGATATGGACTGTGTACTGTGTGTGCTTAGTCTGAATTAAATATTTTCAATTTCAATTATAATACTTTTCTCTTTTACCTATTAGAAACAACAATTGTGCTAATCTTCTGAGTCTACAATTTTTAGTGATGAATCATCGTATAATCCGTAAAACATTTCAATCGAATTTTGCAAGCTATTAAACTAAGTGATCGCATAACATTTACATGCCCTAATACATTTGAATGCACCAAAGAGAGAATTGTCATCAATCTTGAAGGGGTGTGGAGCGCGCCATAATGCGCGGCACATATGGCGTCATCGCCAGGCGTTCCGCTCCGGTGAGCTCGTCAGACCCACATAGGCCAAGTGACCCGCACCGACCTTAGACCATATCACTGATCTCTCTACAAGTGGACACTAGCCTCTAAAGCACCTATTGTAGCCACCCCTTTGTAAAGTACACGTCAATGACAAATGTTACATTGACGACGCATTGAATGGATGTTATTCATCCATTTGCAAATTACCCGCATTTAATCCGTGTAATCTTTTGTCTGGGATGTTTTAGCAAACAAGTGTACCTATGTTTAGAAACAAGCATCGCCTTTTTTTGAGTTTGTTGCATCAATCCATTGTAATGGATACCTACCAGAAAATATTTGGTGTTTCAAAATAAATGCCAACATTTTCAAAATTCTGGTTCCTGACCTAGATTCTGAACTTTATTTGTTAAACCCGAAAGAAAAATAAAATATGAAGCACAATTAGATATTTCGTGAGTCTTGTGTTTTGTGGTCGTACTTCTGCAGACATGTAATATGCGCTGATACTGAAATTAATTCTTGTTAAAAAAAATCGTAGCATTCAATATTTACCAAACAAGGTAGGTGCTTATTTGTACAGCTTATTAAAAATACCTAAAAAATAGATAATAATAAAACCAAAAAAGAAATGAGGGAGAAAAGGCTTTTTCCTTACCGCGACTATTTAACGTGTGGTAGATATAAAAATGATGTCTTCGATTAACTTTGCGTAATGGTTGCAATAAATATTTATGGGTCGGGATTTAGTGCGCAGTGTATCATAGGCATAGGTGTGTGAGGGGAGGACGGGGAGTGCTAAGTGCCGGGAGGCCACATGTCACTCTCGTCGTGCTAATCTCCAGGATTTGCCATCCAATGTCCCTAGGCATCCCCATCCCGCTTCCACCGACGACAAAACGATACATCCATTTCACGCAGCTCATTGAATATTATTGCTCCATGGGGATTTTGAAAATATGGAGCCGTTTAGCTAAAGCCATACATTGTATCCATCCAGTGGAATTATTCATACGCGACCCTTTGCATTTATCACTTAATGGTATTAGCTATTAGATCGTTTAATCGCACGATTTGCGACTTTATGACGGAATTTAAGTTTTGCAATTCATATTACTGGAATTATGTTAGTGGGCACTTTCACAATAATGTTATGTCCGTATGTAATATTGCAGACTTCGTTCAATGGTTAGAGGTTAGAGTCAATCGAAAAATAAAATATTATGCGTTATCTAATTCCTATATGAATACTTATTATATTTAAATGGATTGCCAAAACAAACCTGAAAAACGTAAACCAGTAGTCTTAACCCAAATCAAATAACAGGTGTGCTATTGTTAAACGTCGTGCACTTTATTAATTAAAGTCCTGTCACGGCACTTGGCCAACATTAAATTCTATTGAAATAAATCAGTAAGTCAATGTCTGTGAGCATAATGATCGCATGGTGCTGTCAGCGCGCCATGCGGCACCCGAAGCACATGGCTGGTTTTCTCCAAACAAGTCTAACTACTACGAAACAAAAATTGCAAATCGCCCTTCCGACTTACGAAATAAAGTCGTGTTTGCGTTGCAATTCTATTCGCTATGTGCAGTGACTCGCTGGTTTTATTGAGTGCATTGCGGGCCCCGGCTTGTCATTGCTTCCCTCCAACCCTAAAATGATTCCATTCTGCCGCCGGACGAGCCGACAGGTTAACTTTTGTTATTCTACAAAAGCCGCGCATTACAGTCCGATTGTTGGCACAAATGTCGGATATTATAAAGCATTTCGTGTTCCCTAACGATTATTTCAAGTGTAAAGTGAATATGCGAATCATTGTAGGGTAATCTTTAATCAATAGGTAGGCTCCTGATTTCCTTTATGACTTTCAAATATATAGGTTTTTTTTTTTATAAAATTTTGTACTTTTACGAAACTACTTTCGTACTTTTGGAAAACACTCTCACATATAGGTACACAATAAGAAACTACATTGGTATTATAACTAGACAGGAATAATGAGACATAGGTGTCTACTTAAGTTTTTTTTTTTTATAGTGCCAATGGTCTTCTAGAGATGCAGGAGTACCTATCAATGCATAATAAATATGAGTTTACTGAATTACAAATACGCTCACTAGTATCTTCTATCGTATCCGAAGCGACTGCCAGATCTAATGGTAGGAATTCATATCTTTGACACATTCCTCTACAATTTGCTAATATTGTTGTTACCTTTTACGCAAGGGCAAAAATAAATAAAAAGGCAACACCGGGCGGCATCCTTATCATCAAATATAGTAAAGTAACAAAATGCATAAAATACATCAAACCTCGCTAGATACATTTTTTCCTCTTTTTGCGAAACCTCTGTCTGGGGGGTATTGACTTTTCATATCAACAAAGAAAACGTGAAAATATTTCTTTACCAAACGGTAAGTCAATAGAGGTTTGAGGCATTGCCCTCGAGGTGGTTAGAGAGGCGCGAGACGGGTGGGGTGCGGGGCGCGCGGGGGGAGGGCACGGTGCGCAGCCTGCGCCAGGGGACGGGGGTACTCTTCTTGATTACAGCACTCCCTACAACCCCCTCTTGCCCCCACATTACTCCCCGCCCGCTGCAATACACATAAGCCTACACAATGACAGTCGTGTATAACTTTCATTGTTCAGGTTACAGAAAATATTTAATTTTAACTTACATGCGGCTCGCTAGGAATTTTATATGAATAACTTATGTATTTTAGTGAGATTAAATTTTTGTACAAAAATGTACGATGTTGGTAAGTGCTATGAATTTCAACTTAATTGGGTCGACGGCATAAATTGTGTACCAACCTATTTCGTAAATGTATACTAGGCTAATCCAATGCATCCCAGTAACAGCTGAAGGATGTCCAATCAAGTACCTAATACGAAAAACTACAGAAACAAATCTAGTGAAATACGTGAAGATTCAGGTAGGGTCGCAGGTGGGAGCGGGCGCTGAGATTGTCCGCATCAAACATGCAGGAGACTTCGCCCTGTTCGCTCGTAAAAATGCATATTCAAGCGGAAGGGCGGATGCTTTTAATACTGCGCTGTAATGAGCAGCCGAGGTCGGCAAACTCCTTAATTTTCTCTTTACCGGCCTATTCAGGTAAATTGTTAGCCCTTATTAATTGCTTTACAACGGGAAGGCGGGATCACATAAAACTTTATCGTGAGGGTATTATAGATGACGTGTCTGCCGGCCGTAATACGGTTATGTTTATTAAATTGACGATTAACTTCGGCTTAATTTGGGTGTGTTACTATTTTCGTGATCTTTGAAAATTCGGCACTAATATCCATTTTTTTTAATGATCATACATAGGTAGGTTTGTAGATCGGGTTCATCATCTTTCGACAGGTTACTGGTATAGGTATCCGACAATCCGACAGTACAGCCCTGAAATATTTATTATCTGTCGATCAGCTAACAAATGTGTGTGATAAATGGTTCGTCATCTTTAATAGATTGAAGCACAATTCATTTTTTATTGGTCTATTTCCAATTTTCTATAAGAATCAAAAAGCCGGCTACCTCATAATGATAATTAGCCACGCGAACCATAAGCCCCCTTCGAACCGGTAAAGCTGGTACGTAAGCGGATGGCCCACATGCTGCGCTTATTTTGTTTTCATTATTATGAATAATACAAAAAAATGTTTATTTAGATATAAATGATTGTAGTAAATATAAACCAAAAACTTCTTATTTAAAAAAATCTTCAACAAAATCAACTAAAAATGCATATTCTTACATGCAAAATTGTATTTACATTTACAATGTAGTTGCAAACGGCAGTTGAACGTGATGAAAGATCCTTCAGATTCTTACTATACTTTTAGGTAAGTAGGTACTTGGTGAAGTGATTTTAAAAATTAAAAATAAAAATAATAATTAAAAATAAACTTATATAAGTGAAGTGATGTTAGGATATACAAGTAGAGACTTTAGTATTCACGGCAATAAAAAGCTATTGTTAAGTTTGAAGTTCCTTCAACATAATTCTCTTGGTGATGAAAATATTAATATAAACTTAAGCTATTTCACTTACATAATCTTCGAAGCCTTAAAAAAGATCAATCTCATATAATAAAAAAAAATAAAGGCATAACTTGATCGTCTTAATCGACATGGAATACACCGCTAAGCCCTCGGCTCCGACAGAGCTGGCGTACCATTTCTCTGATTGATTAAAACGCTAACAAAGGGATAATGCTGATCACTGCGAGCTTTGTACTGAAGCCCTTTATGTACAACGTAGTCTGAGAGTAATCAAACCAGCCCTCTATAAAAATCACCCACGGAAATTATAACTTTCCACTGCTCTCCCTTTTGTGCTTGAAAATATTGTGGGACAGAATATTTGTATAGAGATTTTCGTCTCAACAAAAATAATTATGGTTTGATGTTTGATTATATGTTTAGACACTGCGAATGTTTGTTGGTCTTCATTTAATTTTATTTGTGGTCTGTGCTTCTCTGCTTTATATTTTTTTGTTTTGCATATTATTTTTTTTTATATATTTATCCACCATTCACAGAACTTGCTCGTACTCTTGTTGCAAAGCAATTAATGAAAATGAAATGGGCAATTTAATTTTTCAGCATTGCTGATTGTACCTTAGTATTATGTGCTTGGCCTGGTCATACATACATTTTACATAAGGTGACCAGTATGTGCCTCATTTAGTCAAACATATTTTACATATATTTTACTAAAAAATTGTATAATCCGATCGCAACTCCTAACCCGCATCCCTATTCCCAAAGCATAAATCCGGATCCCATATTCGATCCTAGAACAGTAATCATAGATGGCTGATCTAAATCAGGTGAGCTAAGGTGAGAGTCAGGGGTCCGCGGTCCGAAACCCGATGCACGACAGATGTCGCCCCCCGCGGCGCGGATGATGATCCGGCCCCTACTAAAGTATGCCTCATAAACTTTGTTGTTATGAATTATTTGATATTTCAGATGCCAATTACGTAGCTGATGTATGGTTGTTCCCTTGTACTAAGTTTGATGTGGTTTTTGTTAGTTTTCAGAAAGTCAGTAAGTTTGTCAATTGTAGATATACGTAAGTCAATATATAGCTATGTCAATTCAGAATTTCCCCCGAGAGTTGGTTATATAAATAAACATTTGTTTAGTTTGTATCCTTAAAAATTTCAGTTTAACTTTTTATTGTATAATAGTAAAATGTTATTGAGACGAAATGTGTGCTCATCATTAAAGATACAGAGTAAGATTCGTAAATTATGATAGCTTTTATAACGAGGTTACAGTTACTTAAATAAACCATTTAAAATCACACCAAATATTACAGACAACAATGACACATTATCAAAAGTAATAAGACATTAAACCAAAATGAACGGCAGGTACGATTCACCCAGAAACCGCCGAACAAAAGCTGTAGTGGAAACCGGAAGGAGTCGATTCGCCGCGCACGCGCCGCCACGTGCTCACTTCCGCTTTTAATGCGATAATATAATAGGAGACATCTCCTCGTCGTTTAGTCAAAATACTCTGTAAATATTTACCGCGATATTTTCTCACACTTTTTTAATAAAACTGTTGATTCATCGAGAGAAAATAGGTTACGATTCACACGGCTTTTGTGGTATTGTTTTTGTGTGCAGTCAGTTGTTGCTTTGTTTTAAAATACTAGATCCAGAGATATTCACAACGTTACAAACTTTACTTCTTTTGTTTAGATAAATGGTCACATCCACAACACAACCTTGATCAATGAATCTACTTATGCGACTGCTAAGTGCTAATCCTAATTATACTGTCACGTGAAAGAATGCACCTACGGGATAAGTAGTATTTTGACTATTCTACCTCTATATTGCCCACGCAGACGAAGTTGCGGGCAACAGCTAGTTTTAAAATATTTTTTAACATTCATCACTTAAAAAAGATTAGAATTGACGTGGCTTTTGAGGTTGTTACCTAAAGGATGTACAAAAAAAAGCAAATAATTTTGTTCTCACGCAGGGATCAAAGCATTTTGTTAATACAGTATAATAACAAAGTAATATTTGTGCTAGTAAGAGATTAATACTGATATAATAACTGCGGCCGCTGGCGTCGGGCGCCGCCGTCCCCGCCGGCACGGCTGCGGCAGCCGGCCTGACTCCTTGTAATCATAGACTCCAATACGATAAGGGTATAATTACAGTCATTCGTAAACTATTCTATGCTATTTTAGCACAAATAACACTGAGAAATCCTTTTCTTAACATAAATGCATTTATGTACTAAGTAAAATATTTAGTGCCACTTTCGCTTATAAAACTTAGAGCAAGACATAAAAAAGGTATTCAATACAAAATACTAAGTATTTAGGTAAGCAAATATTGCTACTGTATAGTGCATTAATTTACTAATAGGTGCGTTATCGGCATAATAGCACCAGTGTACGCTCTTGTCTGGTGTTAAAATCAAAAAAGGCCCATCGGCACTCCTGTAGAGCACTTAACTTGATTATTCGAAGCCGTATGGTGTGCGTGGGTGAGCCCATGGAAACAGGGCCGCCATAGACGCGTGCCGAGTCCTTCAGTAAAACCCTAGCACGTGTCCGCAAGCCCATAATTATAGGCTTTACCATGTCGCTAAACTATACTTAACATCAAGATAGAGCCGAAAGGACACGAGCGAAAATTATTATATCTTGAATAGACGGCATCGTCTTTATAAAAGGTGACTAGTTAAGTATCTACCCTAACATATTTTCTAATAAATGATCATTGTACCTCGTTGTGTAAATTACCTGCTGCAACTCAGGTAATATAGCCAATTAAGATTTAAGCACTTTGATAATATGACAACATTTATTACTTCTTTCTTTGTCTCAATGCAATTTTTCATTATTAATATTGAGTCATCATAATAACAATAAAATGTAATCTTATAAACAAATTATATTATTGCGTTTGACTATAACTTCCGTATCGTAAAAATTTACCATTACTAATTATTTATGAAGTGTTGATTATGTAATTATCCTGGACAATAATTGCTTTATAACTAGATATACCTACCTAAGTAATCAAAAGATGAACAGTCATCTGTTCAATAAATTGTTGATAATCTTCGGTCTTAGGCTATGTTTTGCTACTTGCTTCACACAATTCGAATCAGGCAGTCCGAGCCGAATGTCCAGTGGAAAAATACAACGCTTTGGAGATGTATTCCCATAACTAGGATTGGTCTCTTCGATATTAAATCATAGATATGTTCAACAAGTCCAAAGAGATATAAGTAAAATAAAAGTTACAGGCAAACTCTAGGCTCAGGTTCCGTAGAACCGAAAGCACAGTCCATAGTGTATAGATCAGCAAATAGCAAAACACGCATTTAGCAGCTTCGATGCTGGCAGCCCATCTACCTTCAAGTGCTTTGTTTCTGGCGAGCAATGCGAGCAGCACGTCGGGCGGCGGCGGGTCGAGCGGGTGCAGCGGCTCCAGGGAGTCCATGGCAGCGTCGCGACGCACCTCGCACCCCGCCACCACCTCGCCGTACTCAGCCTCCATCAACCCGTCACTACGTCCCATGCACACACTGTAAACATCCAGCGGCTTCTCGACTTAGCATCCCGCAAGAGTCGCGTAAACAACACGGTCGCACGAACACCTGTGCATGGTTCCCGGCCGGCAGGGAGCGGCTGCAGCGGGCGTCGCGACGCGCCCGAGAGCCGGAGCCACGTGGCGGCGCCGCCCACGCCCGCCCCTCGCCGCCACACTCTCGCGCCGCGCCGCCCTCCTGCCTCCCATTGAGAAGTCATTTTTTACCCCCTGAATCTGATAAACCCTGGGGCGAGCGGGGAAGCGCGGCGGCGAGCGCGGCTCCCCCGCCCCGAACTAATTTGCTGGAGTCGTACGACACACCCCGGGTACTTACATCCATCTACAATATTACTCTAGCACGTTATCCCGTTCGCGGGGGCACTTCGTTTCTAGTCATCTAGTCATTGTGATGAAAGAAATTCTGAAATCGTAACAATATTTTTCGTTAAAGATTTGGATATAAGTAAATTATTCTGTACGCATTCTTCTATTTAATATTTGCCGCATCATTTCACTAGTAGATAATAAAAATATAAAAAAATGATTTCCTTTAATTTTGTTTATTTATACATTTTCCAATCGTATTATTACTGAATTTAATAATATAACCTCAATGCATTGTGATGATCGAACATTATGTCATAATGACATTCACTAACACTGACGTACGGTGTTATCGACAAAGTTGTAGTATTATTTTTTTATAATTATTTATTTTAGAACCAGTCTCTAGAACTATGTCCAAATGTAATAATTATAATCCTGACAATGTGTTTAAACGATTCAAGGTTATAGAGTTCCCGGCTTCTTTCGTTGGTCTTTCGACAAAACAAATTCTGGATGTGGATGTGGATCTCAGAAAATCCGCTTATCTCAAGACAATGTGCGAAGGACGCCTAATGGTGCTTAACAACCTCACCTTAATCTAAGTAAAAAACAGGACCTTAATCGAATAAAATATCTTATGGTAGTTTGCCTAACAATTATACCACTGACATCGCTGGGTTTACCCACCCACGAGAACATTACGCACAGAGATCAACTTATAGTGTAATATTTTTTTTTACTCAATTTCAGGAGTTTGATGAAGCGCGTCACATCTCTGCATCTCATAGGGCATTCAATATAGAACCTAGAAGTGAGTCCACTGTTGAAGTAACGTTTCAACCTAAAAATGAATGTGTATCTAGAGCAAAACGCAAGATGCAAATTGACAATAGATTTGTCTTCGATTTACGTTTGATACAAGTGGATGAAATAAGGTGTTGTGATAATGAACTCCACGCTGAAATTGGTCGATATTACATAAGTGGCCAGTACGAATATTGCCAAGTATCCCACTACCCTAAAGTACTTAACTTTGGCCATGTAGTTATTAATAGTAAAGTGACGAAGTACATTCGTATTCGAAACGAATCGAGTTTGATTGCTGCTAAAATGTGGGTTGAGCGAGTAACATGTTTTGAAGTTTCACCAATGAAATTTACGATACCTCCAAACTCATCAGTTAAGTTAACCATATCAGTCAAGCCGACTTGCTTAAAGGTTGCAAGGACTTTTTATTTCAAAATAAGAAATCCTCACGACGAATTGTTTGAATCAAATAGTGATAATGTATCTGATTTAGATGGAAACGTTATTGATTATGTAATAACTAATAAAATTAACATATCTTACGACAAAATTCCAAAAGTGATAGTGGTTGAGTCTTTGCACAAATTAACAGAACCAGAACCTCGATATACTTACTTAAATGAAGAAGTTGGAATACAAAAGGAGCGTAGAGAAAAAGCCAAAAACTACATTGAAGTCTGTAAAATGGCAAATGCAAAGAAAATTATCAAAGAAAAATTCACAACTGGAAGAGATCATTGTTGCACAAAAATATTGAACAATATTAAAAAACTAGATGCACAATTCTGTCGTCAAACTATTATTAAAATTACACCTTATGACTTATTTAATGTATTGTTTTTCCCATACTCTTTGGATTTTGGAAAAGTTGCTGTATCGACTTACGGAGAAAGCGGTTTAAAAATTAAGAATAACACAAAATATGATATATCTATAAAAATGATAGACGGTACCGGTGTTTTATATACTGAAAATAAACTTGCAGAGGTTGTTATTAGATTGAAATCATCAGAAGAAACTACATTAGCAATCTTTTGCAAGGGCTTCAAACTAGGTGTATGCGAAGGTACTATTCATTACATAATTGATGATATTTACAGAGGAAAGCACTCGTACAGCATGGATGTAAGTAATCCTTTGCTAATGGTACAAGAAAAATGCTTGAAATTTGGAATGGTCACTTCAGAATGTTTTGTTACATCGGTTCCCGTACGAATATTTAATCATTTCAACATCACGGTTGACTTCAGTTGGGAAGAAGTATCCCCAGAGGCTCCATTTGAAATATTGCCAATTTCTGGCTCCATAGAAAGTCACAGTTGTAAGATATGTATTGTTACATACGTTTCTAAATCAACAAAATCAAAAAGCCACGAAGTTAGTTTAATTTCTAAAAGTATAACCACTCAATGTATTCCGATGGAATTAAGCATTGCAACACGCAAACTTTCTATTAAGTTTTTACAGCAATCTGTGATATTTAAAGATATTCCATTAAACTTGGAGACAATAGAAAAAGTTAAATTAGAGAACTCATCAAGAGAGATCGCCTTATTTCACGTTGTGGAACCCTTGATTCCAGGTGTAAAGATTGAACCAATGAGTGGCATTATTCGACCAAAAATGATCATGACTTTCGATATCATAATTAAAATATCATGCGTTTTGGAATTTGCTTTTGATATTTTTATTAGAATCAACAATAAAGAGAATGTTGTGTTGCCAATAAGTGGAAATGTAGTGGAACCAAAAATTGTTATACATCCTAAAAATATTTATATGGCACGCATTCCATGCTATATGGTGACTTACGTCCCAATCACTTTCCAAAACTTTGGCCCTGTTAAATCTGAAGTAGACGTTTTAGATACTGGAGATGATAATATATTTGATGTTTACGTGGCAATTGGAAATGAAAAGCAAAGAGTGTTCAAATTTTATGTGGAAGCTGGACAATCTAAAATTGTGTTTATCAAAGTATGTGATATATTTCGCAGAGAATATGAAATGTATATTCCATTTAAAATAAATGGACTACTAGGACCTCCTAATACCAACTCTTGGTCCACAGAACTTCATTATTACATCGGCGAATTCGAAAAGTAAGGGTATTTTTTCATAAACCACTGAACACAATGTTCCTTCATATTTTCTTACCTCGTACGTATTATTCCATAACTTACCTATCCTTTTCCACGAAGGAACTCGTCATGAAAAGATGGTTACCATACAAAGTATTGCTAACATTGGCTAACCCAATCGATCGATCGACATAGCCACGAGCTCCTACATATTATTCTACCATACTAATTACATTATTAATTAATACAAAGTAATTATTTTCAGGTGTTATGAAAATAACGTAAAAGTAAAGTTGAAAACAGTGAACAAAGACATTAGTTACTGTCGCATAACGGGTGTAATTACCGTTCCATGGATAGCATTTTCTGTTGAAAAATTTGAACTGGATTTTGTGCAACATGGTAGAAATGCGATAAACTTTGAAATTATCAATATATCAAAGTATAGTTTATTTGTAACAATTATAACATCAAAATTAGCGCCTTCTTTCACTTTAGAGTTACTTTCGGATCCTGAAGAGAACGGATCACTAACCGTAACCGAAAATAACATAAAATTTGAACTGGAGCAGGAGCAACAAGCAGAGTTTTGTTTGACATTCCATCCAAAAGGTCACGGAAAATTTGTCACAACTGCCGTTTTGTATTTGGATAAACATATGTCTATACCTTATTACAACTTAACGTTTGTTGGAAGGAGAGAAACGCCGCTGATGACGCCCAGTGAGTACAGAATAATATTTCCACCTTGTTATGTTGGAACCGAAATAACACGAATTATCACTATCGATATGGAAGAGGAATCTGACTTGGATTCATTCAACTGTTATTTTAAAGAGGATGCGAGTCTTATAGTTGAATTAGTTGACGTTCAGATTATTGAAAAAAATGAAATGCTGCATACGATTGTTACGGTTGAACTGAAAGTTTGCACTCAAGCGCCTTATATTGGAAATGTGATCGTTCATTTTAATCATGATTGTGGCTCAGTCTGTGACGTTGAAGTGCATTTTTGTGTCACATATTGTCTAATCACCTTGCATGCTAATCACCTAGTTAAACCTGAGGACAATCCCTACCCTTACTTTCCGTTGAGTAGCCAAGTTAATCTTTATGAATACTTAACGCAATGTTCAAAATTTTTGGAAAAATGGATGTTTCAACAAGGTTTTAGAAGAGATTTGTACCCAGTCATACCCGATACATTTCACGCATTATCGTCTACGTTATCAACACAATCTGGTACAAAGACAAAAGGCATAAATGTATCTTACTTGAATTTTGTCAGGAGAATTGCAGGCCCTCTCATGAAGCACGTACGAAAAATATCGTTAGTACCCACTAATATTTGTATTTGAACTAGTAAAAGTAACTTATTTATAACATATCTTTTATATCATTTCAGTGTCCATGGTGTTGACGAATCATTTAAGTTTGTTAAAGAAATTCACGACACATATAGAGAAGTCATTAATTTATTGAAATCACGAGGTGCAAATTTGTGGGTCTTACAAGCGAAATACCTCTTGAGTTATGAACAATTTATAACTTATTCGGAAAATGTTGCGCCAAAGTGCAATGCAGACATTGTTTTAACACAACAATTGACATCAGATGTGGAACTTTTTAAAAGGTTAAATAAGCAAAGTTGGCTCGACTTCATCTTACAAAGTTACAAAGTTTTTGTCATGGACAGTTGTTTCTTTGAATGTGTTTGTGTTAGCACTCAACCCAGAGACATAATCAAAGTGTTAATTGACTGGTTCAATGAACAGATATTGATTCAACATCACAAACTCTTCAAAAAAAATAAACCAGTAAAACTAATCACCAATATAACAACAGACTTATCGGATGGCATTGCCATTGCGTCGGCCTTAACGAATTATTGCCCATTTCTGATGGAACATTTTTCATTATTCTGTGAGGTGCAAGATAAAAGCATTGAGGGAGACATTATAAATAACGCGTGCCTAATTATTGAAGCTATGAATCTATTGAGACTTTATTTTCCACTATCAACTAAAGACTTTTTTCAACCTAATTATTTACAAATGCTGTTTTTGTCTATACACCTTTATGTAGTATTGCCAATGTTTAAAACAAAAGATACGATCAAGTTTCAGCCACCACTTTTAAGAAGTTCTTCACGCTTAATCGCAATATGTCCCACAAGTCAGGAATCACTCATATTTACTTTTATGATTCTTAACAACAATAGAAACAATTTTGTGGTTGAAAAGGCTCCTTCACAAGATAATGGAAAGAAGATGTTTTTAAGCGTTAAATATACAGCTAATTTTGTGTCTGAAGAAAGCTGCATTCTTCTAGTGCATGGATACAATAAAACTCGAATCTTTGACACATACATTGTATTTATGCTACGTGGACATGTCGGAGTGTTGAATCCAGTTAGAAAATGTAAAGTGACGGGACCATTATATAGACCTAATAGAGTTGATGTTCTGTTGTCATCACCATTTCTAACGACAGCCACATTTCAAATCCAAATCACAGACGTGGAACCATCAATCCCCGTATATTTTGAAGAAACACCGAAATCTAGATTTTACTTACGACGTTTAAATTTAATTGACAAAGAAATAACTTTGAATGGTGCACCAAAGGAACAACAAGATATAACAGACCATAAACTGTATTTGCAAATGATATGTCTAAGTACCCAAGTAGGTAACTCATGGATTTGGTTTAAGAGTGACATTGGGCAGTTTTTTGTGAGAGTAACGACACAACCTCGTTGGGATATACCGATAGACAGCTTGCAAGCAAAAGTGCAATCGTGGCCTATGGACCCCTGCAGCTGCGGAGAGGCTTGCGAGTGCTACAGAACTACTGTACTCTTGATACCGCACCGCAACGAGTTGATGGTTAAAGCGATGCGTTATGCATTACTCGAACATGCATCTGGCGCCATGATGCAAATATTTGATCAATTAATTGGTAAGCTCAGCTCGTTTCGGCTTTTAATTAATTAATCCCTCACACTTCTATTTTATGTTTCATCTCAACAGAAACAACGACTGGCAAAATAATTCTCACTATGCTATTTGAAGAAGGAGGAACCACTATGTCAGATGTGAACCATATTCTTCGAAGCAGCAACTCGTTCAGGATCAGCTCCCGCGCGTTAACGCCGCGCATCGAGCGCGTCACACTGTCGCACCATAGCAACGCGATGTTGGCGCTGCCCGTCACTGTTCCGGCCCATGACAAGTTTGAGAAATATTCGATTACGTTTACTTCTGACTGTGGTATGGATATTCGTACTTACAGAATATTCTTCATTGAATCCAGTGGAAACTTAACTTCCGAGACAATGTTGTAATGAATATGTGAAATTGAAGATATTTTTTAAATATCGGGATATAGAACAGATTCGTCTACTAAAACATATTTCAGATTTTTTACCTTTTTATGGATATCAAAATAAAACGACTCAACATGTAAATCCTGTTACCAAGTGCACGTTTGGCCGATACAAATATTCGTTCGACAAGTTTGTCACAAAATGCCAATTCATTTTTTTCAATAAATACTCGTTTCCACTTTTTTGAACAGCCATTAAGTGGACGATGACGCTTGTCTTTTTATTGGTTACGAGAAACCAGTAAGTAAAACTGGAAGCTTACCGACTCGAAGTCTGTCGAATGTCTGTAGATCCTGCTTGTAACCAAATAAAAACAAGATGTGTGGGTATGGCACGATCCTCAAGCCGCTGTTCCTAGTTATTGTGATTTAACTATTTTTAAATTTTGTTCATAACTATGTAAATCATTCACTTGTGTTTATGCCTACGTCACTTCTGAATAATATTAGTTTTTTCCTTTAATTTATGTAAACGGTAGGTATTCAAAAATGAATCGATTATCATATCGTTGAAACTTTACTACATTAATTTTAAATAGCGATTTTTCTCGAAAGTAATATCTACTAGCTTTTACTACCAGCTTTACCTATCTGGGTGCTGGGGAACTACTTCCTGTTCCTGTTATTCTGTGATTATGAGATATATTATTACCAAGTTTCATCAAAACCGTCTAGTAGTATTTACGGACTTTCGCATTTTTTATATTATCTACATAGTACTATTTTCGAGGTAATTTATATGTAAAAATAGATATTGTAACTTTTTTTCGATAAAATATATTTCATAATTTTTGTTTCAGTGTGTTTTCTTGTAATAAAGGAATTATGGTTCCTAACTACATGAACTTAACTACCCTTAACCTAAATATAAAAAAATTAAACCTTTTTGAAAATAAGCTTCAAGAATTTCCGCAGGTACTTTATTATACACACAGCGTATACTAATCCATGAATCTATCACCCCATTTGTTTGTTAGTATTTGACGGAAGCGACAGGCGACGGCATTCGGTCGGAAGCGTGCAGCAGAGATGCGCGCGCGCCGCCTCGCCTGCCGCCTTGACCGCGCCACTCAGCCGGCACGCTAACTTGACCGGTCATGGCAGACGCCACATGACACACGGAAACCTTTACCTTACTCAAAACTAGGTCACCATGTTTTGTATTTACGTTCAAGTTTATCTTTGCGTCTCTAAAATTAAGAGGCCTTAAAGGAATCTATCAACTACAACGTAACATACTATGACGTCATAGGAACGTGTAACGATCGGAAGCAATACGATATGCTCTACTATGCCCACTAGAGTGTATCAATTATATATCGTATGTATTGATATGTTATACCTATATAATTAATGTATGAAAGCCGTTTGCATCGGCTCTCGCCGACAGTTGTTTGTAATTGAAAGCATTCCATGTACGCAACGCAGCGTCTAGTGGGCATAGTCTCAGACTTTTCGATACAAAGATTATTTTTTGCTTGGCACGTCCCTATTACGGTCGTAGTTTGGTACGTTGCAGTGGGTAGACTCCTTAACATGGTTTCGTTTCCTACTACAGTCGACTCTCGTTAATTCGAAACTCGAGGGACTCTTAAAATATTACGAATTATCGAGTTTTTGAAATATTAAATGGTTCGTTTGTGAGAGACAATAAATAAAACTTCGAATTATTAAGTGTTGATCAATTATTATTTGTTAACTACTATTTTATAACAATATCAAAAGTTTTAAGACACATTTGTGTGCATACATGTATCCATAATGTGAATTAATTAATCTTTCGAAACAGGTCCGTCATACTGCTTCAAAACAGATTGCTGCTACTCAGACTGCTCTCTGACTCTGACTTACAATCTTTCCGCCTCTTTCTCTCTGCAACTTTGAATTCTCGAGTGTTGGACGACTAAGTATTCGAATTAACGTGTCGTTTTGTTATATAGCAATGTTTTTTTCGTTCGAATTACCAAGTGCATAAAAATGTATTGATTTAGTTCGAAATATAAAGAGATTTTGTAGGGAACTCGTGATAACTTTGAATTAACGAGAGGTTCGAAATATCGCAGGTTTGAATTAACAAGAGTCGACTGTACCATAATCCTACGATTACCTATATTTTGTATCATTATATGTTTATGAAAATAACAAACATAGTTCATGGCACATAGCAGTCTCGCCACCATACAGACCATGCTTTTAACGATGAAGGAAAATCCTAATTATAATCTTCATACAATTACTTTTTGCCATCACTTACCGATTCCTATTTAAGAACTAATGTGTCTTAGTTATTAGAAGATTCAAGCAAAAACTAGATTTGTACTTATGTGGTTATGTAAATACCTTCTAAGATGTCATTATCTTTCATGTTTTTGTGTAATAGCTCCTGGTATGATGCAGTCATGGGTTTATTCGAGTCGGTCATCATTATCAGACGAAAACTTCATCGTGGTCAATAAATATTATCGTTAGACTAAATTAAAATCATAGTCTGAGAATAATTTCCAAATCATCATCAGCTTAAATTGGCTCTAGGTATGCATAGATATTTAAAAGTATCTATAATGTTCACCAGTATCTCTGTGGGATCCACATGAACGAAATCTGTACAATTCTAAGACAATCCTAAGACGATGATATCATACAAACTGACCCTATGCGCAGTGCACCTTATCGGTAGGTACACTGAAAATACCTACAATCGTATTAATTAGCTCACAATAAAGCTTTATCTTTGAACTTGAACGTTTACGTCTAACTTGTCGGTTGAAATATTCAAGTGCAGCAAAACGCGTGCATAGTGCCCTTCACCTTTTACAAATAATTCTGCGCGCATAGGTCTATAAGGAAGAAAAAATACGACGAATATACATTCACTGTTTGGCTTTATAAATCAAGTTGTGGTAGCTAAATGGTTAATACCCGTTTTATTTTTAAATGCGTAAAACCGGCCGCTTCAGACGTTACTGGACAAGTGCGTAAGTGGCCCGCGAAATAATATTAAGTTATAGGCAGGACTGGATTTATTCCTAATTAATTATCTAACGTACATAAAGCGGTAATAATCTGCCTGTTTCTTTCCGCGTCATACCAAACATCAATACATTTTTCAATAGCCGTTTTCCCGCGAATTCAACCGCGACCCGTGGGCGAAATAAAATACAGCCCATGTTACTCGGAAAGAGTGTACACGAAGTTTTCCAAATGTGAAAGAATGTTTCCTGTTTATTATATTGGTACCTGTAGATGCACTTCACATGCGTGGGTTTTAATCATAGGATGACCTCCAAAGAGAATTTAAATAATAATATTTTGAACTTTTCCTTTATGAATAATAAAAAAAATCTATTAACATTTTCAAAATCTCGCAATATAAAATAACAGGAAAAAATAGCAATACTTACAATTTTTTTTTATTTAGAAATCACTTTAATTTTATGCAAATCTGTATTCCAAAATATATTGGAAACTATTGATTTCACTTTGCCTTTAGTGAAATTCAAAATACCTACTACTATTTGTAGTATGGGTCATTCGGAGGGTGATAAAATATATCTAAGTACTTAACTACTTAGTTAATAACATTATGAAGCTTATAATATATTCGACAATTAATGCTTACCTACATAATGAGGGTTTTCGATACTTTTTCTGCCGCCAGGCGGCGCTTCGTATGCGTCAGGTCCAAACAGCTGTCAAATAGTATGGAATTGTAGGTGCCGAACTTGTTTATTGAAATTCTGTTATATTGGAAGTGTTATTGATTTTATTATGGACTACGGTCAGAATAAGGTTTCCGAACTAAAAATTGAGCTAAGAGAGAGGGTGCAAAAGTCACTGGTACTAAGGAAAAGCTTGTTGAAAAATTTGTTAACACAATATGATTTAGTTTTTTTTATTTACTCAACCGCAATTGTAAAATATTCGCATTAGGTACGTAAATCAAAAGTAGACAGGAAAATGGTAAAAAAAAGGAATTAAATTAACTTTTCATGCAAAGGAATCATTGAAAAAAGCGAGATCATCGACCTACTACTCCATATTCGTAAGTTGTTAAATATGTCGAAAAACAAGTTACAGTCATCACCCGAATTATGCAAAACGCGGCGAAATATTACACTCTCTACTGCATCATTACGAGCTTCAACTCTTTTCTGCATTTCTTGAATGAAGATATATGAGAGAAGATAGGAGCAGTATTTATGTGACTTATATCACGTTCAAAAATGTCAACTTTCTTATGATCAGGATCAGGCGAATAAAATCATGATCTGATCATAAAGTATAACAACAATCATAATAAAATCTGATAGAACAGAACACGAAACAGATACCTGCACGATTTTAATTTATGACGACTTAATTAAAACTTTTACTAGTGAAAATCTATTCCGTTAGAGATTTGTGGCGCATAATTATTTGATAGGCAAAAAAAATGCAAAACAGTTCGATCATCGTGTGATTTCTTTTAAATTAAAATATATATTTTTAAATTGGAATCGTAAAGAAGAGTAATAATAAAAAGAAAAAGCTATAAGAAAATAACTTAGCTTTCAAGAATCCGGTTAAGTATGTGGTTCTTAATAAGGGAAAAAATGTTGGGAAAAATCAATTAAACACCACAATTTCCATGGGTTAAAAGTAGACGACGCGGCAGTAACATAAATATTGACATATTCATGAAGAGCGAACAGGTTACTGTAAAAAAATTAGTTCATCTCGATCTGAGAGCTTCACGGCGTCTTACGATTTCCACTATTATGTTAGTGAGACAGCGAGCGCCTCGGTGCCTGTAGAAAGCTGATCTGCGCCTATAAATCCACCTGACGGCTGCCGCTACCACCATTGTGTCGCTGATCGTCCTCTTAACTTCAAGTGTCATATCTTATCAACTTGAACAGCAACAATTATTCATTTTAGAATAAAGTTCACGTACGCTATCGTATAAAGTCGTCTTCGAGACTTCAGTTGTTATTTTATGAACTTTTAACAGTGTTTGTGGTGTATCATGGACGCGCAACAGTTTCGGGAATTCGGCAAAGCAGCTGTCGATCTGCTGGCCGATTATGTTGAAAACATTAGAGACAAGTAAGTACCGTTTTCTTTATTAGCAATTAAGATTATTCGACATTAATAAAATTCGTATTGTATTCAATTTTTATTACTCTCTTGTATGTAAAGTAGCAGGAAAAGGGGACCTGAATAGGTATAATTAACAATACCATTTACTTTTGCAACCATTGCGCAGCTTAGATATTACATGGATAAATGATAATTGATAAGTTGTAATAAATATAAGTACCTACCTACTTATAATGATTAGGGTCGACTAGAGATTAATCAAACTTAAGTTTAACTTCTATAATAAAATCAGAAATAGGTAACTTTTTGCTTGCTACACGTATAGGTAATTGCACACTTACACAGAGCACACAATACAATATGATGATCAATGTTTCTATTGACTTTACTGAAGATGGTGTGTCTATACGCTGTTTGATAAGCATTCATGGCATGTAGAGACCAAATCGATTAGAAGTAATTTTTGTATACCAACAGATATATACATACCTACAAACAGGAGCATATAGGTAGATTTTGTACAAGTGAAACCGCGGGAAACAACCAATAAGTTAACTAACAACATTATAAGCTGTACTACGCTTAGATTATTACCTGTACCTAATACTAATTTGATTTGTATGATTAATGGCTTAGTTTATCATCAACATCTTTGTTAACAATTATAAAATAATCAACGTCTTGTTACGTAAGACTAGATTCTCAGAAAATACATAAATACTCATGGCTTTCTGGTTCTTGTATTCAGTGGATTGCAGGTTTGAACACAGATACCTTTCCACCAGGTGACCTATCACATGAAGTCACAAGCTTTAGTGCGAAATTCAGATACTATGATAGTTTGGATTTCCCTGGCAATCTTCCTATTGAGTATAAACTGTATGTATAAAACAACCCTTCAGCTTGTCTGTCATTAAGTCTGACTATTGCAGAAACTCTGAAACCACTGAATGGATTTTCATGGGACTTACACTTATGTATAAATGATTCATGAGGAAGGAAAAAGTTATAGAGATGAATTATCTAGTCACAAATTAATTACTAATCGTTTTACTCTTTTATCTCGGTAAGGTAAACCTAGTTAGGTAAGGTTTAAAAATCTGTAAGCCCATCTCGAGTATTTAAATACGAATACCTCAAACTTAATGATATTGCTCTCTCATTATTGTCTTTTTTTACCTTCCGTAAATTTCTATTTGTGTGATATTGCTGTGATAAAAGTTGACGTTCGTGGGCATGCTATCACACAAAGTAATCTTCAAAAGTACAAGTACCTAAGTTTTACGTATTGTTTGTTTTTAAATTCTAATATTGCAAGACAAAATATGCGAATAGGCATGGTGATAGGGCTAAAAATAGTGATTCTAATTAATCCGTATTTGAGATTGGCAAAAATATTTGGGAAGTATTTTTTATTTTACAAAACATTAAATATTTTCTAAAATATAACGCAACATAGATTGACACTGGGGGCTCGTGACGTGTCGTCACGTCATGTAAAATGTGTGCTTAGAAGTGACGTAACACAAAATTCAGTCATATTGTATTCGTTGTTATTTGTTTGAAAGAGAAAAGAAAAAATACATGTCCAGTATATTAGGGTTATCTAAAAGACGGATGGACGCCATGCCTATTATTTCATAATTTTCCTTTCATTGTGTATTTAGTAATAGCAATTAATTTGCTTTATGAATACAATGCGCATTGCCACAGTACCTCATCGATGATGCTGCAAGATAATCGCATGAAAAAATACTACAGACACGAAACATTCCACTAATTATTCCTACACAGGTAATGGCATAAAAACAAACCAATGAGAGTACGAACGTCTCCGCAGACGGAATTTTCCTTCCATTGTTCATTAAAAATCATCTTTGAATATTTTTAATAAATGATCAAAAGAAAAATAAACAATAAACTTAAAGGGAAAGTTTATTGTTTGTAGACTGACATTTGTGAATTTTCAGCCTACATTCATATCATGTCATTTATTGCATTCCATAATTAATTAATTAATTCCGTCATTTTAATGAATACATGTATGAAATAATTAAGATATTTGGTATCAAATGCATTCAAAACGAACCAATTGGTCATGCCAACTGCTTTAAAGCGAATATTCGATTCCATATTAATTCCACACATTTCCGAAATAACTAAATACAGCCGTATGGCTGACTGCAAAACGAAATTTTCAACAAAATGATAATTTGATTTCGTTTCAGAGATGTCCTGCCTTCTGTAGAACCTGGCTTTTTACTGAATACACTCCCTGAGGATGCTCCAGAGCAACCAGAACAATGGCAAGATGTCCTGAAAGACTTCAACCAAGCTATTATGCCAGGGGTAAGTACTTCATCTTCAATAAACAAATGACTTTACAATTCATGTCAGTGATTTCCTCTTTATATTGATGCTGGAAGTTCTTTGACTGACGTTACGTAATAATGTTCTAGATTACGCACTGGCAATCTCCACGTTTCCACGCTTTTTATCCAACCGGCGCATCTTATGCAAGCATGGTGGGAGGCTTGCTGTGCGACGGATTATCGGTCATTGGATTTAGCTGGGTGAGTAAAGTCAACTACTGCTTACATATGTACCTATATGTACTTACAATAAATAGTTAAGCGTAAGGGTACGCAGTGTGTTCTTTATAAAAGTTTAAAAGTAAACAAAAGTTGTTTCTGTCATAGTTGTCGAGTCCCGCATGCACGGAGCTGGAAGTTGTGACTATGAACTGGTTGGGCAAACTGCTTGGCATACCAGAAGAATTTCTACACTGTTCTAGCGGACCTGGAGGAGGTATTATTCAGGTAAATATGATAATAAGTGATTTTTTTTTTTTTCTCAGACTCGATAGGCCTTCTACGTAGTTTTGCAAAACCCTTTAAGATTATAGTTCGAATAGGAAAGTGCAAGAGACTGAAAAACAAATGCGATAATTTAACCTAATGCTTAATTTTTCAGGGCTCGGCAAGCGAAGCAACGCTAGTGGGACTTTTGGCAGCTAAAGATAAAACCGTTCGCAAGCTTATTAAAAATAATCCAAGCCTAGATGAAGACGAAATTAAACCAAAACTAGTCGCCTATACATCGAATCAATGCAACTCTTCAGTAGAAAAAGCTGGCTTGCTGGGCTCTATGAAAATGCGATTACTTAAAGCGGATGGTGAGGGAAGGCTTCGTGGCGAAACACTTAAACAAGCTTTCGAAGAAGACAGAGCTCAAGGTTTAATACCATGCTACGTCATCGCGAATCTGGGTACCACTGGAACCTGCGCCTTTGACCCGTTGTATGAACTTGGACCAGTATGCAATGAGGCCGATGTGTGGCTGCATGTTGACGCCGCTTACGCCGGAGCGGCATTTATGTGTCCCGAGTACAGGCACTTAATGAGGGGCATCGAGTTAGTCGACTCCATCGACGTCAATGCACACAAGTGGATGCCCGTTTCTTTTGATTGTTCTGCTATGTGGGTCAAAGATGGATACGACCTTGTCAGAGCATTCGATGTTCAACGTATTTACTTGGATGACGTCAAAACTGATAACAAGATTCCTGATTACCGCCATTGGCAAATACCTCTTGGTCGCAGGTTTAGAGCTCTAAAATTATGGACTGTTCTCAGGATTTATGGCGCTGAACGTCTACGGAAGCACATTAGAGATCAGATATCTTTGGCTCAGTATTTTGCCAAACTAGCACGTGCTGATGATAGATTAATTGTGGAGCCAGAACCCTCTATGGGATTAGTGTGCTTTAGACTAAAGGGAGGAGATATTATTACGAGAAAATTACTAGAACAATTAACTGAAAAGAAAACGGTGTTCATGGTAGCTGGTACATACCGGGAGAGATACGTTATTAGATTTGTTATATGCTCGCGTCTTACACAGAAAGAGGACGTAGACTTTAGCTGGCAACAAATTAAAAACGAGATTGATTTACTATGTCCAGACAAAATACACACTAAAGCGCAAATACCTGCCATAGATCAAATAGTAGCGAGAGAAATTTGCGAGAAATCCAAATAATAGGTTCCAACACTCTCGCTCATATCCTGAAGTAAACAAACACAAACAAGACGGTGTCCCATTTTTACTCTTCAATTAAACTTAGTAGGTACTGTACCTTCCTCCTCGGCAACAATTTTATGTAAATAGCTCAAATGTGTAAACATCACAGGTATAAAAATTGCAAAAAGTAATAAGACCGTCGTATCACTGGGCTAGTTATCTTGGACCTTCTTCAAATTGTGTGTGACCTATGGGTGATGCGTTACGAATAGGAACCTAGGTTCTCTTCTACTTACTTGTTACAGAGGCAAATTTTTAAGGGTTCTCAAGATATGAAGTCGTAATTTTAAGTTAATATGTAACAGTGTTATTGTTAACGTTAAATAAACCTTTGTGATCTGACATCCGGGTTTTGTTAAGGTAAATAAACAAACTTTAAGATAAAAACATGTTTTATTATGAATTTTGAACTTAAAATACTATTAGTCACACTTTTAACATTGCCTTGCTAACTACTTCCATTTATATACAGCTACAAGTATGACTAACGCATAAACCGTAAGTGTAACCTTTCGGCAGACAATGTTCTAGACAAACCGGGTCCTCCGTCGTTTCTTCGGAATCGCACGAAATTCGTCCAGGGATCTTGACTGCTGAAATGTTTAATACACAAAACGTTAATAAAGCAGTGATACTGTACCTACCTAGAATTTTATATGAATACGCCTGATTATGCAAGTAAAACAATACATAATTTAACATATCATAAATATTTGTAGGTAACAAGGTACCTACAAGAATTATATAAGGTCAATGTGGACAAATCCGTCTACGGGGCTATTCCATATGCATGCGTTTACTATTCATTCAAGAATAGTTACGCTGTTACTGGTTCGGTCGATAAAACAGGATCAGTTTTTAGTTCCAACTATTATTCATAGATGGAGCAAGGTTGTCTACAAGAGCCAAAAAACGCATTTGAAGTTTAGTTGTGCTACGAACTCGAAACTCAAGTGTTGCGTGCCGCCGTTTCTTATAAGGTAAATATTCAATTTTACAAGTTACGACTTTCTGAGTATGCACAACATGTAGTTTAGTAAGTGTTTCAATGGATTTTTCTAATTATTTTGAATAAAATCCAGTAGATATAGACATAATTGTTATAAAAAATACGTAACCTCAAAATGTTCAAGTGGGAAAATCCGTCTAATTTCGAAGGGGCTAAATCGTCATATACCGGAATTACCCCATTGCAGATGTTATCAACCTTTTTCATCCTTCCTATTTTAAGTTTTATTCTTTACGTACTTAACTCCACGGGTAACTAACAGTTCTAACAATAGTGTCTTTGAATGTTTTTTTTTTGTGTTTAATTGAAAGAATATTTATTTCCAAATTGTTTTGAATTTTAAAAAAATCTATTCAAAATCATTATTTGTACTTCGAACCGAAAACACGCTCACAAAATCCGATCGGGTGTGACGACACTTTCGAAATTTTTACTCGTTTTTATTTCAAATATCTAGTTACCCGTGCTAGTTGCCCGTTTTACCCGTGAATATGGCGTTTACAAGTATAACATAGTGACAAAATGTCTTAGACTATATGATAGTTATGTTCCTGCTTTAGTTATAACTAATACTATGGTCAGATAAAATGTTTATTAATATATTTTTTTTTGTTTTCAGTTTTCTCATAATTACTAACATAATAGTAAACATGGTGAGAAATTATAAAAGAAAAACAACAAAGGGTTCCTATAGCAAGGACAAGTTGCATGCAGCTGTACTGGCAGTCCAAAATGGTACATTAACTGGATACAAAGCAGCGCAGCTCTACCAAATACCACGGATGACCATCATGGACCATGTTCGCAAAAAAAGTTCTTCAAGTAAACTAGGGAGAAAAACCACTCTGCCTTTGTTGATTGAACAAAATCTCGCTTCCTGCCTCCGTACAATGGAAAAATATGGTTTTGGCCTTAGTAGGGCAGAAGTTATCCAGATGGTTGGAGATTATGTAAAGCAGAACAATATATCAACTTGTTTTAAAAACGGAGTCCCGGGAAAGGACTGGTTGGCCTCATTTAAAAAACGACATAACCTTTCGGTTAAAAAACCACAGGCTGTTGAATACGCTCGGAAAACAGCGGTTGATCCATTTGTTGTTTATGAGTACTTTGATTTACTCAAAAGAACCATAATGGAATTAGGTTTAACAGACAAACCTAATGCAATCTGGAATTTAGACGAGACCAGTTTTTCAAAAGACCCTTCGAAAACGAAAATTGTAGGTCTCAAAGGCTACGCAGCAACGAGAGTTATAGCAACACCTGGGAAAGACAATACGACGGTGTTACTAGGTGCAAGTGCGATTGGAGAAAAAACACCTCCACTCATTGTTTTCAAAGGAAAATATGTATGGGACGAGTGGACTTCCCCTAATGCATTTCCAGGTACGACATATGCCGCCACAAAAAATGGCTGGATGCAGACAGAAGTATTTGAAGCCTTCTTCAAAAAATCTTTTTTGCCTACGATTGGCGATCAACGTCCCGTCTTACTTATTTATGACGGCCACTCAACCCATGTGGGGTTGAGTTTAATTGAAGAAGCACGAAAAGAAAATATAACTATATTAAAACTACCTTCTCATACAAGCCATATTTTGCAGCCGCTAGATATTTCGGTCATGAAATCTTTTAAAGACCGATGGGACACTGATCTAGTAAAATGGCAGCGACTGAATTATGGGGTACCATTGTCAAAAAAAGAATTCTCACGAATGATTGGATCAGTATGGGCCCAAATAGATCCGCAAATATTATCTAATGGATTCAAAAAAGGTGGCATTTATCCCTTTAATCCTGCTGCAATTGAGGAATCAAAATTCGATGCTTTGAAGTTGAGCCGCTGGAAGGAACAGATAAGTACTAATAATCCTGCTTTGTCTGATAATGACGTTCCAGTCAATGATAAGATCCAGATGACAGAACCGCATACATTGCTTTTCATAGCTTTGAAAGTTTTTAATCAGAACTTTATAGCGACAGATAACCTAGAACCAGAAATTTATAGATTGATAAATGATGATATTGATGCCAGCAGCACTAACTCAGACTTAAGACAGCCTATTGAAAAGAACAATGTCACATTTGAGGAACTACTATTGCAAAAAGTAAAGCGTGGTGATAACTCTCAAAAAATAAAACGCAGCAGGGTGGCACCAGGTGCTGAAGTCATAACTCATAACGATGTCATACAATTGAAAAAAGAAAAACTACTTGCAAATATTAAGAAAGAAAATTTTGGAAAACGAAAGAGCCGATCCAGTCCTGCATCTAAACGTACCGACGACGTCGTTGTGCTAAGTAAAAACCTAAAAAATAACTCTGAGTTCCAACCATTCATAGCGGAGAACGTTGAAGACCTTCCTTATTGTTTAAAAAATCAAACAGTCAACTCTCCTAAGATAAAAATTTTGTCAGACATTGTAATTTATAGACCAACAGTGCCTGATGAGGAACGCTTATTAACAGAACCTGGACCTTCGGGCATTCATAAAGTGAATAAGCCTACTATAGCATCCAAAGGCAAAGGAATCGGGAAAAAGAGCTGTAAAAAAAATAAAAGGCTAAGTCACGATGATAAAGAAAATACCTATGAATACCATACCTTTTCAGGACACACAAATTTATCAGACTATATTAATCTAGGACAGACGGAGGAAACAATTTCAATTGAAGACGAAGAGGCCATAAATATAAATAAATCAAATATTATTAGTACGGACTACGAAGACGAACAGACTGAGGAGACCATATTACTCCAAAACGAAGAGACTGAAAACATAAGTAAAATAGAATTTATAAGTAATGAGAATAGTTATATGGAACAGGAATATGAAGGCTATTCTGTGAATGACCATGTTCTGGTAAAATATTATGTAAAAAAAAAGTGGACATATTATGTTGGCGTCATAGATGCGGTCTACGCCGACGAACAGACGAATGAACCGTATTTTTCAATAAAATTTTACAAAACAGTAAAGACACCGAAACTTACATTTAAAATGCCAAGAATAATAGATCGAGATACGGTTCCACAGAATTCAATAGTAAAAAGAATTAACCTCTCAAAAAATCCGGGAAAAAAAAATGATTTCTTTTTAAATGATGAAGATGATACCGTGTTCTTTTTCTAGATAAAAAAAAATATTGTGACTATTTTGTTTTTGTTTATGCGATCAATGATTGATCATATTTTTCAAGTATTTTATTTCTAATATTGTAATTTGATAATTTAAAGATTTTTTGTTTTTTAAGGAAGGATATTTTGTTAATTTTTAACTGTTTTTTATGCTATCACTGCTGATAGATCAGATTTGTATTTTATTTCTAATGTTACATCTTTTACCTAGTTCATTTAAAGTCTTAAGTGTGAGCCGTAGTAGGTACCTAAGGAAAAAATAAAGAAGCCCATAACTTTGAGTATGTTTTGTTGAGTATGTTCCATTGTTTACGCTTTTAATAATGTGTCATTATGAATAAAACCATTTTATTTTCGGAATCTGATTTTTTATTCGCGACGCGACAGCGACTGCAGACCGAGATTGGAGAAGCATTAACCTGATATGTAAAAATATTTATAATATTTATTTGTTTTCAAACTTTTAAGAAAGGTTGAAAGTCCCTGGTTACAAAAATAGGCTGGATTAGCCCCCAAAAAAGATTTTAGGGAGTAAAACGTAAATTAAACCTTATATCTATGAAATTAAAAAACATTTTGCTTCATCACCCGCATTTACATGTTTACAAATTGCATACCTTGATAAAACGGCGTAACTAGAGGCAAATTTACTACTAGACGGATTTGCCCCCAAACCTCGGGAAAATCCGTCTAACGATCGATTTTTAAAAAAACCTTGTTAGTTACATGTGGAGGGCTAATTTGTTGTTTAAAATGGAGGTGTGTACAAGACAACAAAATTTTGTATCGCTTACAACCATCAAATTTATATGAAAGTAGTAGGTGTACCAGTTCTAGTTAACTAAATTCAACTTTCAAAATAGTATGACGGATTTGCCCACATTGACCTTACCTATTTGTAATTTGATTACTTAGAGGTAATAAGTAGGTAAAATAATAATATGATATTGAAAGTGGGGACCGTAATTTTAGTGTTTCTAGGTCATGATGTTATTGCAATAGGTGCATAGAGTTGGTATTAACATAGCAACTTTATCTAGACAATAGGTACCTACGTCTAACTATATTTGACCGCTCAGATCTAGAACACTCAATAATAAATAACCAAACCTTTGAACAAAACTCAGTTAAGTAACACAAACACTGAATCACAAAATAATCAAGTATCAGTTAGGTAAGTACCTGCTAAATCAGCTGTCTCACTTCGAGGTATGATTTCTTCCTTTGGTTTCAAATCCTCATTGCTCAAGGGCTTAACACTCTGGTCAGGCACCACGGAGAAGTCTCTCGGCTTCGGCTTGCAAATTGCAGTTTGAATCAAACAAGCCGATAACGCAATAACCAGAAACACATTTGCTGCCTTTAAAGCCATTATTTCTTTGTTCGTTAATTATTGCTATAAGGAAATAAACGTCGTTATTGCTTTGCAGCTAATTAACAAATAAGCGACGTATTACGGCACCCAAATAGACAAACACAATGTGAAAGGTCAACGGTAGCCGCCTTATATATTGTGCATTAACTTGTCACTGGATGAGACAAAATGTGCGTTCTCACTATTCACTCAAGCGGCCTACACACGCCGCAATGACTAATGTTTAGATTACTTCTGTGGTAACACTGATTCGTGGAAATGAATCATTAGGTTATTGTGTATTTATGAAACAATTAGGTATAAATCCGTTGCAAATGCAAGTGTGACATGGATTAGCCTTACCTACTTGCTCTGCAACCAATTTTTTCTGATAAGAAAATTATGATATTTAAAAGAAAAGTAATGAAAAAGAAGAGGTACATAAACAAACGACTGCATTTTTTACGGAATGCTTTCTAGAACTAGAACCTGTCTACAACAAAAAATAGTTATTTAGTAGGTTTTGGTATTAGTAGCCTAATTCTTATGGGAGTTATTAATAACATCACGCTTTAGATAATCACTTTCTATGTCACGAACTAACTACCTACCATGTAAGAAATCATTAGTAAGAAGTTTTCAACCGACTTCGCCGACCTATTGAAATTAAATATAGTACCTACTTACGAAAAAAGGTGAAGTACCTAGGTACCGAGGTCGTAGCTAGACTACAACAAGTATTAAGTACCTACCTACCTAAAGCAAAACTAGGTACCTAGGTACTTATACCTTGTTACCTAAAGGTTAATCAATTTGTAGTATCATCGTTTGTATTAATAAATTAACCAAGTTCATGTTAGCTGCAGTGTAAGTAGGTAGGTACCTAGGTACCCTTTTGTTCTTCAACTTTACCTTTGTTATGTACCCAGGCATGCATTAGTGTTAGGTTTACGTAGGTACCTATATTTATTATCGATTTGATTGAGATAAAATTAGGCCCAGAGAAAGGTTTATAAGGCCAGGTAACTAATCGATATTTTTAACACAAACCTCTTCCGATAAAAAAAAAAGGATTTTTTTAATCGTTCGATGGGATTTAACAACGTGTTGGAATTATTTGAGATTCGATATTTTGGAAGGTTAAGGTCTAAGGCAATTAGATCTGAAGGTACCTACCTACTGCGGTACATTTATTAAATCCATAATTAACCGCAATAAACATTTTACGTTTACCTACCTACCTATTAGTTATTTCAATCCATTCCTGTTTGTATTACCTATAACTAATAATATAAATAAAATACCTAAGTCGGTCTGCCATAATAGGTACTAGGTATACTAAGATAGGTACTTATCAGATGTCATATGAACTACTAAACCGATTTTGATGGAATTTGGCATTCAGGTTTGTCTTGGAAAACGACGTAGCCCCTAGATAGTGTCCTAAGAAAATAGCTCATGCGTGTACGTAGGTAGGTACCTACTTATACCTATTCGGTGAGTTTCTAATTTAATTTGGTCATTATGGCTGGGAATACCTGCTACTAGCCCAAATTCCGTAAGTATATAGCCTACCTTGACCTGTAGCGGGAGTCTCGTCCCTATTTTTGGGTTGATAACAAAATAATTGCGTAGGCATTTGTATGTAGGCATAACATTGTTCCATTTAAACTTACAGTAATTAGAAAAAGGAATCTAGAAACAAATAAATTTCCATTTACGAAGCTAGCCATTTGACGCCTGCCGCCAACTTCGGACAAGTAAACATTTTCAAAAGGATCGGCACGCACAAATGCGTAAGGAATCAAATAACTACTATCAGAAAAGCATAGTTATTTGGCACGAAATGTAGGTATGTATAGTGATAACTCATTTAAAGCAGGACGGACCAAACTTGATCGGCCAGGAAAGGAGGCGGGAAATAAAAAATACGAAAATAGTTTATGCTGAATTTAATCGAATATATCATCATAGGTCAAGAGCGTCCGCTTAGCGTCCTTAGGCGGCGGCGGGTTGCGAGGCGAGGGCGAAGGGGTCCAACCGGGCGCCTGTGTAGGCGGCCTGCCCCGCGCGACCGATATACGCCAGCCATCTTCCAACCCATCCAAAGATGTGAGGGCTTGAGCTGCTATCTCTGGCGTGTCAAATGACAAGAAAGCTCTGGAAAAAATATATAAATTGTAAAAATAATTGCAATAAAAGTAAGTAGCTCTCATTATGCATATGTTATGGCTAAAGTCCAAAGCGTGACTACACCTACATTTAGCCAGTTACAGCTAGGTAACATAGGCGCTTTGCCCACGGAGCAACTATTGGAGCAACTGGCAACTGGCAACTAGCTGTTTACGGCGCTTTGAAGATAGGATCATACAACAAAGTTTAGCAGCATATACTGGTTACAGTTAGTGTGTGGCAAGGTGTGGCCCTTTTAGGACTAAAGAATGAACATATACAATAAAAACCCTACTCACTTCTCATCATCAGGCTCTTGTGTAAATGTAAAAGGTTCATATGTAGCCAGACGTCTTCTTATAGTTTCCTCCGATATGCGGGCACCAGCTACAAGCAGTACTGAACTTCTGCCTACCCCGGCTGCCGGGGCTGGGCTTTCAGCTCCAACCGGCAGAGGGGTACGCGGGGACTTCTCATCTCTGGGACTGAAAGAAAGAATATAAGTCTTGATATTGCTATCCAGCGGCTATCTTCTCACTTCACTATAGGGTACTGATAATTCGCAAAAGTCAGAACTTTTAGTGGAAAAAATTGTGCCAAAAAGTTGCTACTTACTTCTCTCTGGCTGTGACAAATGAGTCATATAGATACTTGACACGTGGAGCCTGCTTTTCTTCAGGAGGCGGTGGCTCTTGAGAAGCACTAAATGGTTGGTAAGAGGCCACACCACCTGCAGCACTTGCAGATCCACTGAGTTTTCTCTCCCTGCCTGAAATGTTTTTGAACATGATGTTTATGGTTTTGGTTTCATATATGTAGAATTACTAACATTGTATTCACATCATTGAGAGAGTGAGTAGGTAATAAATTTACCTGCTCTGGGTCGCTTAAATGTGGCGTTTTGTGGCTGTGGTGGAGGACTCTTTATTGCTTGAATAGCTCCACTCTTTATCAATTTCCGAGCAATTTCTCGAGCATCACGAGCTTCAGTTGGTCTTTTGGGCAATATTGGCTTCTCAGGTTCTTGTTTAGGTGCCTTTAACGCTTGTAAAGCTTTTTTTTTCTTTTTCAACTTCTGATATTTAGCTTGTAACATTAACTCTTCCTCTGTCAGATTGGAAGGAAAGTGTAAGTAAACCATGTTATTACTTTTATTTAAATGCACTTTTCTGTGAAGCCTTTCTTATGTTGTTTTAAATTTTAAAATTTAAAATCAATGTTTTGTGAAAATAATACACACAAGTTTAGAAAATGAAGTCAGTCAACATTGACATATATTCTTCAAATATTTGTGGGTGGACATTGACATTCATTCATGACGTTGATGATGGAACTGATGGAAGGCTAAAAAAATTTTTGTTATCTCTGCCACAAGGCTGTGATGATGAATAATGCTTATTTAATTTATTAATGAACAATAGACCATCTTATCTACTGTCTACTTCCACATAGAACTGCAGAAGAATCCCAAAATAGCAATTGAAAAAGAATAATTGTCGAGTCAAATGGTGTATAACGTAAAAAAAATCTTGACAATCATTTGACATTCCATAATTTGTCAGTGTCAAATTGTTGGTTCGGAACGGTAAGTCACCTTGTATGGATACCCAGTCATTGCGGTATCAAGGGGAATGAATGTGTAGATGCAATGGCCAAGGATGCTTGCACGTCAGCCTCAGCCGATCCTACATACTTCTCCCTTCAAGGGTATGACCTGCTAAACCTTCCAAAAGCGCACCTTGAGACTTCATGGCAGGAATGTTGGAATTTGTCCAGTAGGAAAAAGGGTACTTCCTATTATGCTATCCAACCCCTCATACAACCTAAACCTTGGTTTTTCCATTACAAAAAGTTCCCCAAGTTTGTCATATCTGTCCTATGCAGAATACGTATAGGCCACTGCTGTACTCCTGTTTTCCTGCGAAAAATCCATGTACAGGACTCATCTCTTTGTGAGTGCGGATTGGATGAAGGTAGCCTGGAGCACATATTCTTCAGCTGCCCCATCAACTCCTCATCCTTTGACTTATATAGCCGTCTCCCAAAATTAAAGATTCCTGTACCAATTAACTTCCCTTCCCTCTTAACATATTCCTCCCCAGAACTTCTCCAAGTCCTCATGATTGCTATCCTTCGCAATAATATTAAATTATAGACCGTGGCCTACTTTTGGATAAATGTGGTATTTTAATTCCCCCCCCCCCCCCTTTTTTTGTATATATATTTTATAATATTTCAATGTTCTAACCTTTTATATTTGTTATTTATATATGTATATTTTTGTTTCAGTGCCGTCCTACTAACCCAACAAGATCTACAATCAGTTAAATTATTATTCTTTCTCAAAGTTGTTTGTTTGGCATCACGACGTGCTTATCATTTCATTCGTCAGTGGCAGAATCGTTGATATCGACATCGACAATTTGCCATAACCAAAAATAGAATAGAATAGGTAAGGAACTGTCGGATTCTCGCCACAGAGTGTTTTTGGTTAGCACGTGTGTCTAGAGTTTTTGTTTATTTTCAGTGAATTGGTGACTTTTTGTGACTTGTTTTTGTTTCTGTGTGTTGTCCTTGTGTGCGTTATTGTGTGTGTACGTTTTTTCGTCTAGTAGTGTAAGTTTTATTAGTAAATATGGACCGAAACAAACCTC
This sequence comes from Helicoverpa assulta, assembly GCA_963856015.1. Taxonomy (NCBI): domain Eukaryota; kingdom Metazoa; phylum Arthropoda; class Insecta; order Lepidoptera; family Noctuidae; genus Helicoverpa; species Helicoverpa assulta. Next base: position 8,898,438 of record CAWLCW010000008.1, read on the forward strand.
CGGATCCAGATCCTCCTGACATCTCCTCGTACGCTCCTTTATCCCCTAACTTTCCACTTTCCCACTTCGCCGATGTTGCTTGCAGCATCGCGGAGTCCCAATCTCCATCCCTTCCCGAATCTCAGAACCCTACCAATCAGATCGCTAGGAAACGCTCTGCAGATGCCGAAAATAGTCGCATACCACCAAAACAGCAGAGAAACCAAGTAGGTCGCAGCAGATACTCTGCAACAGATAAAGCTCCCTTTATTGTACATGTGTCGCGTTTGGAGCCTCAGCCTAATACTGGTACTACACTGCACCCGGTGACCTTTGGCATGTTTTTGCTCAAGAACAACATAGCTAATATTGTTCGGGACGGTGTTAAGAAAGTCGGCCGCAATAGAGTTTCTGTTGAGTTTTCATCCCCCCAGGATGCAAACTCATTTATAATTAATGCCATCCTTTCTAAAAACAGCTATGTGGCATCAATCCCCACTTTTAATGTTACACGTATGGGTGTTGTTAGTGGCGTCCCCACCGACTTAAGTGAAGAGGAAGCTAAAACTTACCTTACAGTGCCCTCAGGATGTGGTCAAATCCTTAAAGTCCGTCGCATCAGCCGTAAATTCTTCAATGATGGCATCGCAGAGTTTAAACCGACAGAGACCTGTGTTATCACATTTGATGGCCAGGTTTTACCTAATAGAGTTTATTGCTGCTACACCTCCCTACCAGTTGTTCAATATGTTTACCCCACCATCCAGTGCCGCAAGTGCTGCAGGTTTGGTCATGTGGAGTCTGTATGTCGCTCAAAACCACGTTGTTGTAAATGTGGCCACGATCACCCCGGTGATGGTTGCAACATTTCAGAAGATGAGGCGTTCTGTGTGTTATGCTCTGGTAATCACTTTGCTAACAGCAAGTCATGCCCGGAGCATGGCAGACAGAAAACCATAAAAACTATTATGGCTGAGAAGTCCTTATCCTATGCTGAGGTCAGCAAAACAGTTCCACCTGCTTCCCGCAATTATGCGAATGCTGTTAAATCAACAGCAAATCAACCTCAGTCATATCGCAAAACAGTATTTTTAAAGCCAAAGACCCATGCTCCCCTCTCACCTTCTTATGACAAAGCTGCTCATCAGCGTATTGTTAACTCTCCCTCACTTTCACAGCCAGATGGCTGCGCTCTTAATAACCCTTATGCTGATTCTAACAATACATCCTCTTTAATAGAAATCTTAATTAAAGTTCTGTCATCTATAATGACTAATAATTCCCAAATACCGTCCAACGTCGCCCATCAACTTGTTAATCTGTTACTAAATGTTAAAAATGGCACCTCATCAGGTGTTCTTACAATGGAATGTGAGGAGCGTGTTTCATAAGAAGCACGACCTCATATTTCTACTTAATAAATACAAGCCCTTGGCTTGTTCTATTGCTGAGACTTGGCTTACACCAAGTCTTAGCTTTCGCATGCCACATTTTAATATTTTGAGATGTGATAGGTCTGATGGATATGGAGGGTCGGCTCTTTTCCTTAATAATAGAGTCCCATTCTCGACCCTGTCTCTTCCTGCTCTGGATGGTGACATTAATGTAGTTGCAGCAAAATTCGAAGGCATTACTGTACTTTCCATTTATATCTCCCACCCACACCGAAACTTTTTAGGCTCCCTTAGAAACGTTTTTAACAATATAGATGGGCCTATGTTAGTTATGGGAGATTTTAATTGTCACCATTTTAGATGGGGCTCCAACCGTTGTGATGCGTTTGGGGAAGGTTTAGTAGAAATCCTCGATGACCTTAACCTTTGCATCTTAAATGATGGTTGTCCTACCCGCAGACCCCTTCCCGGACAGCAGAAGAGTTGTGTAGATCTTACTTTCTGTTCTGTAGAGTTGGCGGCATCGTTTCATTGGCAATGCACCCCTCTGACGCATGGCAGCGATCACTATCCTATTGTTGTAACATTATTAAACAAATCTTATTTAGAGAAAACTTCCCCTCCACTTCTGAAGTACAACTTATCGAAACCGGACTGGTCAAGGTTTGCTTCACTATTGGAGGAGAAAATCAGTGAACTTCCAAATTTAACTTCTTCTTTCCCGCAAATTCCTGATCACTGCCATGCTAAGAGTTGTTATGACGGCTTTGTTTCGGCCATTTCCCTTAGTGCTGATTCCACCTTTCCTCTGCGCAATTGCGCTAAGAACAAAATCCCATCACCCCCGTGGTGGGACCAAGATTGCACATCAGCAATACGTGAAAGAAAGGTAGCTGAAGAAAAGTTCAATGAAGCGATGAACATCGACAACCTTCTACAGTACAAACGAGTGTATGCCCAATCCCAACGGCTTCTTCGTAAGAAGAAACGTCGTGGTTGGGTAAAGTTTTGCACCTCTCTTTCTCCCTCAACTCCAGTGTCAGCAGTATGGAAGAGTATAAACCGCTTCAGACGTGGGTGCTCTCCATCTGTCTCGTCCCCTATAACCAGAAATACTGCTGAATTATTCTTCGATAAAATTGCTCCAGCCTATGTTCCGTTACTTTCAGAATTAGATCACTCGCCTGTGGGTACCGCGGGTGACCCTTTGGACGATCCATTTACAATGGAAGAATTGAATGCGGTGTTGCGTCACGTTCGAGATTCTGCCCCGGGCATTGATGGCATTCCATATTCATTTATAACCCATGCCAGCATAAATGCTAAAAATTACCTACTAAATATTTTTAATTATTGTTATTATTTTGGTTGGGTTCCTGACCAATGGAAACTTCAGATCATTATCCCTCTTTTGAAACCCGGCAAAAATGCTGATGATCCGAATGGCCTTAGACCAATTGCTCTATCCTCCGTTCTGGCTAAACTTTTGGAACACCTCATTAAAAATAGGCTTGAGTGGTTGGTCGAATCTAAGGGTTTGCTACCGAGCCACCAATTTGGGTTCAGAAAGGGTCTTGGCACAATGGACAGTGTGGCAACATTTGTTACTGATGTTCGTACAGCCTTTTCTAAAAATGAAACTGCTGTAGCCGCCTTCCTAGATGTTTCCTCCGCATATGATAGCGTCCTCCTTCCCATACTCAGGCAGAAATTGCAACAGCTGAGTCTCCCGGTAAGGATGATTCAATGCATATGTGGACTACTTACGTCTCGATCCTTGGTGCTGAGAGTGCAGGGTGAGGTATTTGAGGAAAGAATTACATGGAAGGGCCTTCCCCAAGGCTCTGTCCTTAGCCCGTTGCTCTATAACCTATACACATTCGACATTGGTTCCTGCCTAAACAACGACTGCCGCATTCTGCAATATGCCGACGATCTGGCACTCTACGTAACCAATGCCTCGATTGTTGATGCTGCTAAATCCCTCTGCCTTTCTTTGGACTCTCTGCACCAATGGCTTCTTGACCACGGCCTCTCTCTGTCTGCTCCTAAAAGTTCGGTAGTCATCTTCTCGCGGAAACGCTCAATCCCTCAGGTATCTATTAAAATCCAGGGTCAAGGGATCCCTGTTGTTAAAAAGGCAAAATTTTTAGGGGTCTATTTGGATACAAAATTAACTGGTGTCGACCACTTTTGCTATTTGGTTAAAAGGTGCGAAAGGGTGATTTCAATTCTTAAAGTTCTTTCTGGTGTATGGTGGGGGGCCCATCCTTACACCATGAAACTTGTTTATAACGCTTTAGTTCGTAGTATACTAGATTATGGTTCATTCGTTTTGATTCCTTGCAACAGGGGTGCCTTGGCGGGATTAGATAGGATTCAGTCTCAATGCCTTCGGATCATCTCAGGTTGCATGAAGTCCTCTCCCATTAACGCGTTACAGGTTGAATGTGCCGAACCTCCTTTGGCCTTGAGGAGGCAATATCTAGCTTCCCGCTTCCTATCAAGGGTTCTTCCTAAAACCTCCCACCCCCTAATCCCTAAACTTGTAGATCTAGATGCTTTATGTAAAACATCAAAATACTGGGAGCATAAAGAAATTCCTCTCATTTTAAAAGCATTCCGTTTTGTCTTAAATCTAAATTGTCCTATTGCCCAGTATCCTAGATTACCTATTTTCAATTTTTCTTATGAAGTCCTTTGCTTTATTCCAAAAATATACTATGATATTGGTATCTTCAAGAAATCCCCGTCGGCGAATTCGACCTTTAATGCGGTGGTGGGAGAGCGATGGAATGGGTTCCATAGATTTTTCACCGACGCTTCCAAATTATCGTCAAGCAGCAACACTGGTGCTGCTGTTTATTACCAGAACTCAAAAATTGTTTTAAAATTTAAATGTCCAAAGGAGTCGTCCGTATTTACAGGCGAGTGTGTGGCATTATTGGAAGCTTGCCTTTTCATAGAGTCTCATGAAATCAGTTTAAGTGTTATCTTTACAGATTCATTAAGCTGTCTTCAAGCCCTATCCCAAAATCCCTTCAAAAGTAAACTCCACAGTCCTATAATCCTAAATATTAAAAAGTCCCTATTATCTTGTGCACATCAGCAAAAAGTAGTTCACCTTGTATGGATACCCAGTCATTGCGGTATCAAGGGGAATGAATGTGTAGATGCAATGGCCAAGGATGCTTGCACGTCAGCCTCAGCCGATCCTACATACTTCTCCCTTCAAGGGTATGACCTGCTAAACCTTCCAAAAGCGCACCTTGAGACTTCATGGCAGGAATGTTGGAATTTGTCCAGTAGGAAAAAGGGTACTTCCTATTATGCTATCCAACCCCTCATACAACCTAAACCTTGGTTTTTCCATTACAAAAAGTTCCCCAAGTTTGTCATATCTGTCCTATGCAGAATACGTATAGGCCACTGCTGTACTCCTGTTTTCCTGCGAAAAATCCATGTACAGGACTCATCTCTTTGTGAGTGCGGATTGGATGAAGGTAGCCTGGAGCACATATTCTTCAGCTGCCCCATCAACTCCTCATCCTTTGACTTATATAGCCGTCTCCCAAAATTAAAGATTCCTGTACCAATTAACTTCCCTTCCCTCTTAACATATTCCTCCCCAGAACTTCTCCAAGTCCTCATGATTGCTATCCTTCGCAATAATATTAAATTATAGACCGTGGCCTACTTTTGGATAAATGTGGTATTTTAATTCCCCCCCCCCCCCCTTTTTTTGTATATATATTTTATAATATTTCAATGTTCTAACCTTTTATATTTGTTATTTATATATGTATATTTTTGTTTCAGTGCCGTCCTACTAACCCAACAAGATCTACAATCAGTTAAATTATTATTCTTTCTCAAAGTTGTTTGTTTGGCATCACGACGTGCTTATCATTTCATTCGTCAGTGGCAGAATCGTTGATATCGACATCGACAATTTGCCATAACCAAAAATAGAATAGGTAAGGAACTGTCATATGATTCTGGTAGTGCAACAGAATTATATTGAAAAATCGATCAAAATATTTTCAAAATGTTCCGTATATCAAAGAATATTATACCTGCGCTTACAAAAACTTTGTTGAAAAGCACAAATCAAAACCAAAGCCCGAGTATATTGATATTCTTACATGGACCAAGGCTATTATCCGATAATGGTGAGTAAACAAAACAACAAAAAAAAAACGTATTATTGCACTTTTTACAATAAGTATCTGAAGTAGATCTTTGATCTCTAATTGATTATTATAATATAGAATTATGCGCATTTTTGCTCTAATGTATATTAAAGCATTTGACAATATTTATGTTGATTTTTCCATCATATAACCATGCCGACGAAGTATATTCCACACCTTGCATAATATGTTTTGTACATGTAACAAAATTGAATCATTGCAGAACAATATATCATCTTTCGTTATTAAAAGTTTATGATGTTAATAAGGTTGTTGAAACTGTAACCTCAAATTACAATATTGTTATTTCAGCTGGTTCTGGAAAATTCGCAGTAAAACATGAAGACCTTGGGCGACCATTATATTTCGATGCTCAAGCCACAACACCTATTGTGAGTCAATGCCATTTAAATTGATAAATCATGTAATTTAACCTGTTACTAACTATCCTTGTGTCATTTCAGGATCCAAGAGTCCTTGATGCTATGTTACCGTATCTTGTGAGTTACCATGGCAACCCACACTCACGCACTCATGCATATGGATGGGAGAGTGAGGCAGCAGTTGAAAAGGCCAGAGAACAAGTGGCAGACTTGATTGGAGCTGATCCAAAAGAAATTATATTCACGTCTGGAGCAACTGAGTCAAATAATATATCTGTGAAGGGAGTGGCACGATTCTATGCCCCAAGGAAGAAACATGTTGTTACTACTCAAATTGTAAGGAGTTCAAATTATCAAGAATTTAATCAACATACGATAAATATTTAACAATATGTAAACATTACTTGGTTTTTTTTCCTAGGAACACAAATGTGTGTTGGACTCATGCAGGGCATTGGAAGGAGAAGGATTCAAGATAACATATTTTCCCGTAAAAGAAAACGGTATCATAGATATGAAGGAACTTGAGAAAGCACTTACACCAGAAACTAGCCTGGTATCTATCATGACTGTTAACAATGAAATAGGTAATTATTTCAGCATTTTGTTATAATAGTTATTTACTTAGGATAAGATCATGTTTTTTTCTGTAAATAGAATTGCTTTTGGCATGAGTTCAAAGTTATATTTTTAGAAATTAAAAAAAAAAACTTTGAAAATAAATAAGAATTTATTTTCAAAGCTATTTTGCTACTGAACGGTTGCAGCTGCACAGTTCACTGCATGCTTCTCATAAAAATTCAGTTATTACATAAAGTTGTTTAAATTTTTTAAGGTGTTATGCAACCAGTTGCTGAAATTGGTGCACTATGCAAGAGCAAAAAGGTATACTTTCACACCGATGCAGCCCAAGCATTGGGCAAGGTCCCAATAGATGTTAATCAAATGAATATTGACTTGATGTCAATATCTGGACACAAGATATATGGGCCAAAAGGTGTTGGTGCATTATACATCAGACGCAGGCCTAGAGTGAGAGTTGAGCCTATTCAAAGTGGTGGTGGACAGGAGAGAGGAATGCGCAGTGGGACAGTGCCTACACCTCTAGTTGTAGGACTAGGTAATGCTTTTTACTTACTATTCAAAAGTTGAAACATCTCGTCCAATCAACTACGCTGGCACGAATCACACCAAAATCTCCAAAAACAGTCTTAAAGGCCTGCTAAAAGCATTTTATGCATTGAGCACATTGATCTCATGTCATGAGAGTAAAGGGCAAAGTTCCTTGGAAACGACTTAAGTATCTTATTGATTCAACCATGAATTTGTTTAGTGTGTAATTAATGTTTTGTTTGTCACAGGTGCTGCATGTGAAATAGCCAAACGTGAGATGGCATATGACCAAGCATGGGTGGAAAAATTGTCACAGAGATTCTTAGACAAAATATACTCAAAATTAACTCATGTAATAAGAAATGGCGACGCAACTCAAACATACCCTGGCTGTATAAATTTGTCTTTTGCATATGTTGAAGGTATTACAGATAAGATATTTATGTTGTTATGACAATTAAAAAGCAATTAATATAATCTGTTATCGACTCTGTTTATACAAACACTTTGTTGTTAGGGGGTCATAAAAATAAAGTTATCTACATTTCTTAAAATTTTCAGGCGAATCTTTATTGATGGCTCTCAAAGATATTGCGTTATCAAGTGGCTCAGCGTGTACGTCGGCGTCGTTAGAACCATCATATGTATTGAGAGCCATTGGAACCGATGAAGATTTGGCACATAGTTCTATCAGGTAATTAAGTCATGTTTTTTACTGTACTTGTTTCATAAGAAGAAAAGCTTATACTATCTACATACCTATATGTACGTTGTATTGTATTTCTTAATTTTGTTCTGAATCAATTTACTATGTTGCACAGATTTGGATTGGGAAGATTCACGACAATTGAAGAAGTAGATTACACAGCTGAAAAAACAATCAAACATGTAGAGCGTCTAAGAGAAATGAGCCCGCTTTGGGAAATGGTCCAAGAAGGAGTAGACATCAAAACCATTCAGTGGTCGCAACATTAATTTTATCCTGATTTTTGTATAGTGGCGTTATTCCAATTAATAGTAGTAGGTGATGTTATGACGCGATGTAACGAAAAGATCTGGTGATTATAATGAAATGTTGGTTTATTAATTTATATATTTGTAACTAACAAGGACTAGAGTCAAAATGTGACTTCTAACTATATGTATATGCGAAAATTGTACACAGTGCAATACCTGTTTACCAATAAGAGAATGGTTATGTCAGAAACAAAATACTTAGCTTGTTCTTTGACCTCAATTAACAGCAATAAACCTAAGTGGTAAAAAAATAAGTGTATTATCATTTGTTTTTAAATATTATGATTTTATCTAAATAATTGCCTCATTTAGTTGCTTGGACTACATAGCTTCCAACCTTGATAACTATATTGCTCAATGCACCGCAATGCATAATGATCATTAGTATGATTACTTGTTTAATTTAGGATTCGATTCACTGTTATTTTATATATGTCTAATTATTTAATTGCCCTCAGTATAAGGGTGTTAAGATCATTGAATTGTAGATTTATAAAGCTTCAGTATAAAAATAATAATATGTAAAGAAAAACAACATTGATAGTTATATTGTTAAATCAGTGTTTAATATCAACTTACAGTAAAATGCAGCTGCAGCAAGACTTCTGCACAGTTTTTGTTAATGTTTAATAAAGTACAATTTCCTGTGTCAAACTGTTTTGCTAATCACATTCCAAAATTCCTGCACTTATATAATGAATATTTAAATATTTATGAATGACATTCTTGTAAGTTAATCAGAGTTTAAAGAGAAGGAATGAGAAATATGGCAAAAAGGTATCCGGTTCACATCTCTATATTGTAACACTGAAGTAAGATGTTTATGGCAAGAAACACCAATAACATTTTCTACATGCCTACACTGCCACATAAAAAGTACATTAAACTGAAGAGTTCAACAAATCACAAAGGTAATAAACACCGCTACACAAAAATAAACACTGGATGAAGTGTAGTCTAAAAAAATACATCTACTGAGATTTCAAAATTTGATTCTTGGCTCGGAATGGTCAATCAACCTAATGGCTTAAACTACATAATACTGTTAGGCCATTTAGCTTTCATACATTTGAATACTGGAGATACAAATAAACACAACAAATAAAATCAACAACCATAACAAATTAAGAAGTTGCACAGCATCTTCTATTAATTATACATATGTACTGAAGAAAGATTGTAAATACAAAAGTGGGTTTCCTAAGCTTATATATTAGTCATTATTTTTAGAAAATCATAGAAAATAAACTAAGTGACTTAGCAAAATTAGGCATCCTCAATGAACTTATACTAATGCTTGTTTTTCACTTTCAGTTATTCTATTCATCAAAGCTATTTTATTATGCACATAATAGCTTAAAAATATACAAATTATGTTAATTAAAGCAACAAATACATGAATCAACAACTACATGATGGCTCCTCTACAGGTTCCGGGTTAGATATCTTGAAACTATTGTGATCTAAGGTCTGCAGTTCAATTCTTGATCTATTTGATTCCACTAGCTGAATTGCAATATCAGTAAACATCTCCTCAATACCTTGTCCAGTTTTACATGAAGTTTTATATGTGGTGCTGATAAGATTGTGACACTGTTCACTGTAACAAATAAACAGTGTTATGACCCCACAACAACAATTATTGAAAATTCAAAACACTATATGAACATCATCAACTTGAAAAGGAAAGGTAATATTTACCAAAAAGTTTCAATATCAGCATCAGTCACTTGCGGAGATGAGCCTTCCAAATCAGATTTGTTACCACATAGAAATATTTTAGCATTCTCTGCATATGTTACAATGTCTAACAAATGTTGACTTAGGACATGAAATGAGGATGCATTGTCAAGGGAGAACACCAGTATTGCTGCCTCAGCAAACTTGTAGTAGCTTGAGGTAACAGAAGCAATTCGTTCCATGCCTCCGGTATCCCATAGTTGCAACTAAAACGAAATAAAACCTGTTAATTGAGTATTCAAATTAACAGAGCGATGTCCAAACATATTGTCCCTGAGCACTGTATAAATTAAGATAATTACCTTGACGGTTTTGTCTGTAAGCTGATATGGTTTTTCAAAGTGATCCAGTCCTAAAGTTGACCTTCTATCTGAATTAGGAACAAATGTATTGTTGATAAATCGACGGAAAATTGAACTTTTCCCAACTCCGTATTCACCACACAATATCACTTTCAGCACTGGGGTTTTAACAACAGCCATTTTTGAGCAACTTATCTATAATAACAATGCTCCAATGTCAGCTGTAATGAAATAAGAAATCTTACTTAAATTTAGCAAACAAGACTGGATAAATAATTAATTTTATCCCACAACTCTGCACACACCCATTCTCGTCTCGTTGACATGTTATTACTAGTGATGTGCTATGCACAAAGTCACACTATAAACGGGATCGACATTGTTGTACTTCTCAAACTCTGTAGAACAAGTAAATCCGTTTAAAGAATTTGAATTCTGAAGATATAGTATAAGATGTCTTCTCAAAACGATTAATCTATGTAATTATCAAAACGGTTAATAAATATATCAGATCTAGTTATTATTTTTAAGATTGAGAGTTACTGTATCGCATTGACTTGGGTATATTAGGTAAAACCAAGGATATCAATATGTTAATTTTAATTCCTACTGGCGACAGATTACATGATATGTGATACCTTTGAACCTGAAATATTTAGTGAAACTTAAAATCCCTTGACCGAATACTTTTAATAGAATTTTTTTTTCAATCCAAGAGCCTCTCTTGCTTTCGTGTTGGCTCATCTCTAAACATATCAAATTCATAGGGCTGTTCCAGTTCCAATTAACACCGGGAAACCTTAGAAATGTTATGTAACGATTAACTAGGATTAATAAGATTAATTTATGTGGGATGATTAAAATAATTAAATTAGAATTGTAATTTTATTTTCCGTTAACGTATTAAATGCACTGTTATGAGTGAGGATTTTCATAATGTATTAATACATTGTGTAATTTACAGTACTTCTTATATCCTTTTAAGGCTATATCTTGTAAATACTGTAAGCGCCTTTGACATTTTTACTGAGATTTGTAGAGAAAAGAGAGTAAATAGAAGAAAAAAATCTTATAAAGCTGCTTTCTATAAGTTCTCTATATACGCTGCTTTGATTATCTTTTCTGCTGTACCTACCTATTATACTTTTACACACCTATGTAGAAAAACACATAGGTAATATTCTTAAATTGATGTCATGATACGTACTAGGTCTACCGAGCCCTGAATTACCATGTTTAGAGTTTTATGTTGATAATCCAGCGCTGTTGATTGAGTAGTTTACCTACGGTTCACTATTCTTTCGTCAAACCCTTTTTAGAAACAGTGTTAATGGAACATGGAACTACATCCTAAGTTGCCTTTTTCTATGAATGTTACATTTGTTATGTAATTAATAATTCGAGCATTTTTTTATAAAATAGAGTCCTATGGATCGTCTAGTAAGTCTCAAATATATAATGTAAAGGACGTTTGTTATGATTTGCTTTATTTAATTTTGCAAGATGGCAATTAGAACAGCGTCAAGTCGATGTCGAATTGTCAAACTGTTATTAACCCTAGAAGCCTAATCTACGCCTGCGAGACGTACACGATTTCGAATATCGTTTGTTTTTTTCTAACGGTTGAAGCTAGCGCGTGGTGCTCTTCTGTTACCTCCGTCATGGACGGGAGCTAGAGGATGGTGCCCGTATCGTTGAGATAAGTCCCGCCATTTTTGATTTATCGAAGTGTTGCACGCCTGCGAGACGTATATTTAGGCTTTGTGTAACTTTTAACTGAGATTGAGTGATTTTACTATTGCTTGTTTTTCGTATATTTTATATCTTTTTTCGGCGTTGTTTCAAGAATAAATATGTCACGGTCTAATGTATTAGACGAAGACGATATTTTTGCAATTTTGAACGAGGAAGACAACCCTTTTCAGGAAGATTCAGATTCCGAAGTTGAGGATAACCAGATTATCGACAACGTTCAAAGCGAGGACGAAAATAATGAAGTATCTGAGTACGTTTCGTCTTTACAAGAATCTGGAGCCTCTGAAGAAACCGACCCTACCCTTGTTGCAGAAGCTGGTCCATCATCTGGCGCAGACCGTGTTTTACCACCTACCAACTCGGAGCGGATTTATCGTGTTCGTAATCGTACTCAGAATCGACATATTTGGTCAACTGTTAAAGCTCAAATCTGATTAGTTGTAATGTTTGCTCTAAGAATAGATATTAGCGTAAAAAAAATATTTGGTATTTAAAAAAATATATATGTTTTAGCCGATTTTGAAGAAGTTAATTTTTTTTGTTCCAATTTATGCATATTGTTTTTTTGTTGTAATAAATAACTGTAATTATAGTTCTAATTAATAACAGTGTTGTTTTATTTTTAGTTTATATTCCAAATTAAAATTTCTGCTCAATAATAAAAATAATAATTAAATAATTTACCTAAAATCGGGGCTTTTATATGTGTACGCCTCTGAGACGTATGTTAAGGCTTTGTGTACGTTCGAAATAGATTAGGCTTCTAGGGTTAATGTCAATCAATTTGCAATCAATCACAAAATGCATTTTGTGGTTTTTGAGTGATTTGTTTTGAATTTCTTTATAATCGTGAAAAGAAGTAAGAAATTTAGAAAGATAATGCTCGGATTTTGTGAATGACCGTGTATTTACGCCTGCTAAGTAATAGTATAGAAGTGTTCTTTTCAAATCTGCAACTACAATGGATCTTCAAACATCGCATTTGGCTGCAGCACTGATGTCCAGCCCAGCATTGCCAATGTATAACAACTCGTCGGGGGAGGCACCGGCAACGGTCACCTCACCCCCTAGTAATCCAAATGAGGAAGCCAAGAGTGAGAAACCAAGTGAAACATCAAAAGAAACTCCTCCTGAAGAAGAAAAAGAAGAAATTGCTAGCGGCGAAGAGTTCAGTGATGAAGTGAGTAATAAAACTTTATTAAAATAATTCGATGAAGCTTATTAACCCTATGGTTTTGCTGATACAAGTCTGATCTAATGTTTAAGTCTATACTAATGCTGCAGTAAGTTTTAAAAACATTTTTTGTGAATGTATCATCATTAATAAATATATGCCATATCTTCTCCAGGAAATGGAAGCACAAGCAGGTAGTAAGTCAATGCCAGGCAGGGGAGTGACTTTACAGATGCTCTTAGAAGAAAAGATGCTTGAACCGGGAAATGCAGCTATGACTATAGAATATCTAGTAAGTAATACAGAGGAAATATATAGAAGTCTGGTAGAAAACAACTTATGATTTGAGACATATATTAAAATATCATGGGTTAAAAATATGCTTGTTACAATGGCCACTCATTAGTGCTGCTTTGTTCTGTATGACTGATGTATGTGTATGTATCTGTGTGACTATGTATTTTAAAAATGACCTCCAATAATATTTTTTTTGCCACATTTAAGTAACTAAGTTTATATTTTTTATTCTAGGGCCAAAAGTTTGTTGGTGATCTACAAGCAGATGGGAAAATCAAATCTCATGAAACTGAGACAATATTTTGTTCCCCATCAGCATGGGCGATACACTGCAAACGCATAATCAATCCTGACAAGAGGTCTGGATGTGGCTGGGCCTCTGTCAAGTACAGGGGAAAGAAACTAGATACTATTAAGGCTACCTATCTTCGCAAAAAGCAGCTTCAAAGAGAAAATATGCATTCTGATGGTGAGTACATTATTACAAAGATTTATTTGATTTACAAACAAGTGACATTATTTAATTGCTTATTTTAATTGCAGAGGAGATAGAAATGGAAGTTGAGAACCCTCCGGAGCCACCACCACAGAGGACTGTTATGAAACATAATACTGTGCCAAACAGAATGATGCAGCAGTAAGTATTATATTTCCAATAATCCAACTACAAAATATACAAATAAGTGTTTTTGCTCCATTTATTCAAATAAAAAACTTTTGAGAGGCATTCATAAGACAAAGTATCTAAAAGGTTTTGCACTTTTGCAACTCCCTTGATTTCAATTTTACCAAGCACTTTTCTTTTTCAGTGATGCCAACATGTTGATAGAAGCAGTTTCATTCTCTTCAGCTGGTAAAGTGCAGCCATTCCTGGTATCGGTCAGTTCTAATGCCAGTCTTGTGCTAGATATCCACTGCCATTTGAAAAAAGAAGAGGTTTATGGCTATTTAGCTGGCACCTGGGATTTGAATAGTCATAGTAAGACAAATTTTATTTATTTCTGCATTTTTTTATTGCATTTGAATTGTAAAACAATATGCCCAAACAGACTAATCAACCAAGACTTTATTCATTTACTATACTTGTTTCTTTCAGATGTCATGATAACTCATACATTCCCCTGTCTCATCAGTAAGAATGATACCAGACCACGAGTTTTAGTGGAACTTGAGATACAAATGGAAATCGAGAAATTGGGTCTGACTCTTCTTGGTTGGTACCATTCTCATCCAACTAATCCTGCCATGCCAAGTCTGAGGGATTGTGACAATCAGCTGGAATATCAAATCAAAATGAGAGGGCCCAGTGAAATATCGTATATTCCTTGCATTGGAGTTATTTGCTGTAAGTTACTTCATGCAGAAATTGATGATAATTTTTTTACCATTATACATATTAAAATGTCCTAATCATATATTGCTTTGTTCATTACAGCGCCATACAACCCAGAGAGCCCAGTTTTAGAATCTTCACTGACATTCTTTTGGGTGATGCCCCCGCCAGAGCAGAGGCCTACAGAGTATCCTCGACCACTACTCCTGCAGTACAACATGGTACATGACAGCCACCTATCCACCCACCCCATGGAGCAGATCAGGAAAAGCATCAAGTACTACACCACATTTTCTGATGAGACTTTTGTTGATTTCAAAGAAAACTTTAAACCTGATATCACTTACTTGGACAAGCTAAAATGCACCCTAACTGCTAAATTCCCGAGAGAGCAGAGTGATGGCTTACTTTGGCATTTCATTAGGGACGAGTTAGGCTGCTCCTCCGAAAACGACGATAAAATGGATCTCGATGCTTTGTTAGCGGTTCCTCAACCAATTCCTGTGTCTAAACCAAGTCAAGTGACATCTGTCCCCAACTTCCCTTCAGTGAGTACGTTGCAACAGATGGTGAGCCGGCCAGCGGGTGTGCCACCAATTAATGTCTCGTCCAGTATTGGATCAGGCTCACCTCATAAGTTCGAAACACCTCAACTGAACATTCCAGTACTACCTACATCTTCTAAATCATCATCAAAATCTGCGACGCCTACCCTTCCATCGGCATATCCAACTGGATTGGACATGTTGACGAGCATGGCCCTTGGATTAGGTTCACCTAATATGCCGTTGCCAATGGGTGCGTCTAGTCTGGAGAGCCTAGCTGCTGCAAATAGCATGCTGACTGGCCTCACTCCAGGCATGTCTTCGAGTTTAGCAGCTAGTTTATCCGGCAGTAAACTGCCCGATCCTCCTTCTTACGCTGCGTCATTGCAGAATTTGACAAGCAGTATTGGAAGTTACGACAAGACACCGAGTAGCACGGCTACTAGTACCACCGCCACGGGTACCATCCCCGCAAGTCTGGCCAACCTCATGATGAGTTCGGCAGATATAGCTAACGCTTTGTTCTCGGCTAGCAAATATTCCAGTGCGGGAATATTGGGAATACCAGACCCTATGTCTAAATCTACGTTGGCTGCAAATAATATGTTTTTGTCACCGTCATTGATGAAAATGCAGGAATCTCTTTTAAAACCACTCTCTACTAGTAGTCCTATATCTACTAAGGCTGGTCTAGATCAGAGCATGTTGATGAAATCCCCTCACGACTTATTGAAAGGCAATAAAGACTATTTGCCTCCAGATTTTGGAAGTATTGGAAAAGGCAAACCGGATTCTTTGGATAGTATGAAACTGACTGAAACAAGTACTTCATCAAAGGCAGAAACAGCTAAATCTGAAAGTATGGATGTTCAGGCGACCGACTTTAGTATGCCATCACGAGTCGGTGGAGAGTCATTCTTGAACCAGATGTTAGAGCTGACTAAAAAGACTACGATGCCTGATTATTTATCTGATTACAATCAACCTTTGAAGTTGACTAAGGCTGAAGATTTATCGACATCTGTGCCTCCGTCCAGCCACTCCTACATGAGCTCGTCAAGTATTGTGGATACGATAGCACAAGTCGCGATGGGGAACTTTTCCAAGCATGACGAACCTAAAGACTATGCGAAGGAGACTGATTACAGTACGAACAAGGTCGGTTCGATGCCCGGCAATGATAGCGAGAACTGATAAAGATTTTTTTTTTTTTTGCAGGACACAATAACAGTTATATTCAATATGGCTAAAACTGATTCTTTTGAACTGAGTTTTGAGAAAGCACAACTAATTAGAATAATATTAGATGGGTGTGCGTATAATAATCTAATCGATCTCTACTTTTGATGTCTGAGATATTTATTATTTACCTGTGATTCTTATGATATTTTAGTATCTCGAAAGAAGTATTTTCTTTATTGTTTGTATGAATATCTTTGGTTGCATCTATTCTAGTTGGCCAGATTAATTTTATTCTGAACAGTATTTCTGGTAACAATATGTTCAAGTCTGATGGTAAGTTAAGAGAAGTAAGAACATAATATCATCATCGCAGTGATGGTTAAATTTTTTAGGCTAACCAGTTGATATATTGTATTCACTGTGGAGTCATCCATTTAGGGATTTAAGATTTAGTAAGAGTAGTGTTGTGATTAATCGCCATTCTCGAATTTTGTGTCGTCTCTATTTAAGAATATTAGATGTAGTTTTAGGTAATCTTTATTTTTAATATTTTATACCTTATTTACAGTATTTATTTTATATTTAGATAATAAACTTTTGATTGTGACGCGTCTCTGATTGTTTTCTTTGGACCTGGTAAAAAGTACAAAGATTATTTTAATCATTTACTTTGTTATCAATTCAATAACCGTGCAAGTGTTCCGCTATAAGACTCTATTATAATAAATACACTATAACGCACTGCCTGTTGTATTGATAAGTGCCGGCTCTTGACTTAGAGAATGTATCGATAGATCATCCATACAATGCAGGAAAACGACGGTTTCAGTATCAACAAAGTGTTTATTGTACTTTGTTGTTAGTACTCAAAATTATTGTGTAAAAATATACCGATGACTTCAAATAGGAGTCATTGGTTATTAATGTAAATAATGAGATCGCATAATGTGATAATAATTTAAATCAAAACGCGATTGATCTTCGATAATGTAGCTAATCAGCGCGATATCGTAGTGACGGCCGTTTTGATATGAGGATTAGGTCTGAACAGGCCAGTACCGATTCAGTATTACTTACCATATCCTCATTTACTTTAGCGAGTTTCCGGTGATAATACTAATATTGCTGTTATTGTTTTCTAAAGAATCAGTTGTGATATATCCCTGATAGTGTCAAATTGTGATAGTGAAATGTGTGTTTCTAATATATTGTATTAATTGCTTGAGGTAAGTTTTCTTTAAGGTCTTTGTTTTTAATTTACAAATGCAAACCTTACTCACCGCTTACATTTTTATGGTGTGCTAGCACTGCTAATTATACAACTTTTCCTCAAGAAAAACCTCAATCCTCAAGATATACCTACACTTAGCCCACAGACCTAATATCCCATATTATCATTCAAGTTATGATCATCATTTCCGTGCACATGAGAGTGGCTGTAACAGTTATTTTCCTGTTTAATGCATCTTCCTGGCTAATAGAGTCTGGATCTTACATTTAATAATACTGTTCCTGGCTTTTAGAACTCTGGTAAAAGTATGTTAATAAAGTGTTGTTGTTACAGCCTTTTTATCGTCCCACTGCTGGGCACAGGCCTCCTCTCACACGGAGAAGGATAAAGTGTACCTACATGAATGTGTCTAAGGATAATATTATTAAAGTATCACCAGCATGGTACTGAATAGTGACGAACTGTTTCAGACAACCATCGAATGGCGACGAAACCCAAGACTCCTGGGTTCACAGGTTTGGGAGATGACAGCGAAGACGAGTCCGAGTACACTCCGCTTTATGACGACGTCGACGATTTAGAGTAATTAAACTTCCCTTTTACATCTATATATATAAAAGAAAGTCGTGTTAGTTACTCCACTTATAACTCAAGAACGGCTGAACCGATTTAGCTGAAAATTGGTAGGGAGGTCGATTAGAGCCAGGAAAAGGACATAGGATTTTTGTCACCATCCGGCTACGGGAAGCAGTTATCTCGGGACGCGGGTGAAACCGCGGGCGGAAAGCTAGTATTTAATATTTAATACTGTAGGAAATAGAGAATTTAGGATAATATGGTGAAATGCCACTTGGTGGTTTTTAGTCTTAGCGAATTCGTATAGATTGCATTTTTAGTGTGGCATATTGACGTCATTGTTGTTTATAGGTTTAAACTTTAACTTAGTAGTATGAATTATGATGCATGCTGCGCTTACCTTTAAGGGATTGTTACACCAGTATTGTATTATGATGATTGTATTAAATATTTGTATCGTGTAAACAATTGTTGATGAGCCAAATAAATAAAAAAAAGGTCGACGCAGATGATGTAGTTTGGTTTCGTGGCATGATGACGTCACTTGATTTTGAATTTAACAATACTACGTGACCTGGTGCAATTTTAAAATTAAAGTTCATTACATTCTTTGTGGTGCTAGCTTAAAAAAGAGACAAATCACCAACGCCAATATTTGGAACATAACAGCATCATTTTTAACAACATTAGTGCATCTATTTCTTGCTATCCCGGTTAGTCTTAGCTCATCATCATCATCCTCCGAGCCTTTTTCCCCAACTATGTTAGGGTCGGCTTCCAGTCTAACCGGATGTTAGCCTTAGCTGACAATTTTTATTTTCATCTCTTACTAAATTTAGATTTCATAAAAATCAAAACACGCTATTAATTGATCAAAATGATACAAACATTCCAAAAGATCCTAAAAAAAATTAACAACTAACAAATTCCTTCAGACAAAGAACAGCTCAAGAAACAAAAGGATGGAATCTGTTCCGAGAACTCCCCGTGAAGAAGGAGAGCGGGTCCATGGCGTCCACAGCATGGATCGACACCAGCGTCAAGATCCTCAAGTTTCTGGCATACATCACCATATTTGTCGTCGTACTTGGATCTGCTGTTATTTCTAAAGGCACTCTACTCTTCATCACTTCTCAACTTAAGAAGGGCAAACAAATCACTCATTGTAACAGGGCCTTAGGTAAGTATCCTTGCACACTGCTTAACAATGATTTGAAACTTCGAAATAATACTCTATTTTGCTCCTCTTTAGCTTTAGATCAACAGTTTATAACAGTCCACTCTTTGGAGGAGCGCGTGACATGGCTGTGGGCGGCTTTCATAATGTTCAGTTTCCCGGAGGTGGGCGTATTCTTAAGATCTGTCAGGATATGCTTCTTCAAAACCGCTCTGAAGCCTACATTCCTTCACTTTCTTGCGGTAAGATGCAAAAAAAATAATTTTACAAACGTGTTTTTGGTGATTCTCTTATATCAAGCCGAGAGTTACCAGACTTTGTACGAACATAAAGTAGTTTATGGAAAAATCGGTTCCTATCTAATCTTTGAAAAAGTAGTTGATTTTGTGCTTCTGCATTGAACTTCATCATCAATGACGTATACCTTACAAATAAAATATATCTAAAATGTGATAACCATTTCAGGGAAATCCCCTCATTCTAGGAGGTTGCCAGTTTATCTAAGAGATTAGAGAATTCTTGAATAGCTATATAAATATGATAGTTAATCCGCTTTAAATACTTTTAAAGTCTACAGACCTAAAAACATATTCTCATTTCGTATATTTATGGGCAGATAAGATAATTAAATTATATTTACGACTAAACGCAAAAAATCTTATCGTACAAATAAAGTGCATGTTGATATTAAACTTACTTGCATATGATTGTCATCTCTTTTGGCCCATACTTTCTTTGTCAGGGTCTAGCTGATATTAGAATGAGGGTCATGATAACGTTTAGAGTTCAGATATTAATAATGTTCAAACATAATTTTGACTGATGATAAACCGTTTTCACGGTCAGCGGTATTATCTAATAATTACATATAATGTCCTACCGCTGACAGTGACCTAGGTTTGGAAGAAAGGTAGTGACGAAGAGTCATATCTGGGGTGATGTTTGGACTGGTATATCGTATCTTAGTGGCTCTACTGCTATACCGTTATCAAAGTAGGCCTGCCCAAGTATAAATAAGTTATTAAGCTATGACAGGTTGCACCTAATACCCACTTACAACTTAGATTTAAAATCACACTTAATTGTTTCAGTCTATAGTAATAGAAACCCTGCACACTGTCGGAATCGCGATGCTCGTTCTGATAATCCTGCCCGAACTAGATGTCGTTAAAGGCACAATGTTGATGAATGCGATGTGCTTCGTGCCAGGGCTTCTGAACGCCCTCTCGAGAGACCGAACCGAGCGCCGATATGTTTGGAAGATCATGTTAGACGTACTGGCGATCTCCGGCCAAGCTACAGCCTTCGTCGTCTGGCCTCTCCTTAAAGGCGATACTATTCTATGGACTATTCCGGTAGCTTGCGTGTTTGTTTCACTCGGCTGGTGGGAAAACTTCGTCGGCAGCTCGGATCAACAATGGTCAGGTAAACAATGCGTTATATTTTTGTTACGATATTTTATCGCATGTGAACCTATTAGGTTATTGACAAAATAGGTACCTCAATTTCTCTTTTTTAGGCTTAGGTTGATGAGAAGCTTGGTTTAACTATTACTTGCGTACCTATTTATCGAGTATTTATTATAAATGCTTCAAATAGATTAAAATAGGATTTTAAAACACTTTGATACAAGTGCAACAGTAGCATCGAGCCAAAAGTCACTATGATTAATATTATAACCCATTTCTCTTGAAAGGACTTAAATATCAATTACTTATTAATTACAGTTCTTCGACCTCTTCAAGAACTTCGAGATGGTTTAAAAAGGACTCGTTATTACACGCAGAGAGTTGTGTCTGTATGGAAGATATTTATATTCATGTGCTGCATCTTGATATCTTTGAAAATACAACATGATGACCCTTTTGCTTTCTTCACGAAACTCACCACTGGTTTTGCCGACCGCTTCTACGTCGTTCATGAGGTAATTTATCAATGTTTTATATTCTCTAAAAAACTGTGAAATCTAATAAATAAAAATAGTTAAGCTACCTAAAGGTCAAAAAGATTATTATATTTACTAATTAACTATGTATACTCTGCGTGAAGACACAAAACATAAAAGATATGTTTTTGCTTCAGGTTCAAGCGGTTCGAGACGAGTTCGAAGGCTTCTTGGGCTACGCAGTGAAGGGGTTAACATTAGAAATACCAGCTTCATGGTCGACCCCACTGTGGGTGGTCCTCATCCAAGTTCTGGCCGCATACGTTTGCTTTGGTGCCAGTAAATTCGCCTGCAAAATCCTTATTCAGAACTTCAGTTTTACGTTTGCACTGAGCCTCGTAGGCCCAGTCACTATTAACTTCTTGATTGCCGCATGCGGGATGAGGAATGCGAATCCTTGTGCGTTCTACCGAACTATACCTGATTACTTGTTCTTCGATATTCCACCGGGTGAGTTTAATCAATGATTAATCTATATCTACAGTATGTTCAGTTATAGCCATACACATTCTTAAGTGATACTCGTAACATACGTAACAGAAGTTTTAAAACGTGCGTGCCGTCGCTTCCCGTCGATGTTGACGTTAACATCCGCCGCCACCCCTCATGGGCCATGGAAGTGTCATTTAAGAATTTGCCAAGCTATATGTCACTATAGCACTTCAAAATTTCCCTTCTTTTTTCAAATATTCGCTTCATGACTCTTTATAGTAACTCCTTAAATGTACTTATCTGCAACTATAATTTCCTCCACAGTGTACTTCTTAAACGAGTTCGTAGTTCGCGAGATGTCATGGGTGTGGTTGCTGTGGCTGATCTCCCAAGCTTGGGTGACCGCTCACACTTGGCAGCCGCGGTGTGAGCGACTCGCTGCTACCGACAAACTGTTTGCCAAGCCTTGGTACTGCAGCGCGGTGATAGACCAGTCGCTGCTGCTGAATAGGACCAAGGATGACGACACTGATATAACGTTAGAGGTATGCTTATATTCTGCTAAAATTAGACTATTAGTAGGGGTGATAATTTAATTTTTTGTCGGTGTTTTAATCTTTCGATCAGAGTTTTGTTTTAGCGGAGGAACTATTTCTAACCGTTTCTATTGAAAAATACATGCCCAGATGAGTATAGTTTTTTGTTAAACTGAGCATCATCATCAAATCTGAGTCATCACAAATGCAATTTATTTTAGGATCTCAAAGGTTTGGATGCAGATGCTGATTCTATAGTTAGCGGTGAAAAAGTTTCAAAAGATGTCAAGCCTTCCGACAGCATAACAAGGTAAGTGATTGGATAGCTAGAGATATTAAAAATGCTGTCTAAGTATGTGGACGTATATTATTTAAATATATCTTGCGTCTCCAGGATTTACGTGTGCGCAACTATGTGGCACGAAACGAAAGAAGAAATGATGGAGTTCTTGAAATCTATTTTCCGTCTCGACGAAGATCAGAGCGCTCGAAGGGTTGCACAGAAGTACTTGGGCATTGTAGATCCTGATTACTATGAACTAGAAGGTGAGTAACTTAAAAATTAGTACCTAAAATATTTTTTGACTGAATTCTGATGATAAGTGATCGATAACAAAAAAGTCCCTAACCTTTACAGTGCATATTTTCATGGATGACGCATTTGAGGTGTCCGATCATAGTTCGGAAGATTCGCAAGTGAATCGTTTCGTCACGTGCCTCGTAGACACTATCGACGAAGCTGCCTCAGAGGTCCATCTCACAAATGTGAGATTAAGACCCCCTAAGAAGTATCCCACCCCATACGGCGGCCGACTTGTATGGACACTGCCAGGAAAGAACAAAATGATATGCCATCTCAAAGACAAGTCCAAAATTAGACACAGGAAAAGATGGTCCCAGGTAAACAATTTCATTGAAAATTTTGAATTCTCAAAAATAATTAATAAGAAACGATAACGTATCGTGATAATGGAATGTAGCTTTAGATAACATTGTATTTCATTTAGCAAGAGTTTTTGTATGGCTGTACTTATCCATCATCTGAGATTCTGAGAGATAAATTGTATGTTGTTGATTAAAATAACTTGGAAAATTTAAGAATGTGCTTCATCCGGTTAGAGGAAAATAGTAAGAAAATCGTATGTTTGTTTATAAACAGGTGATGTACATGTACTATTTCCTTGGTCACCGTTTGATGGACTTGCCAATCTCTGTGGACCGCAAGGAGGTTATCGCTGAGAATACTTATCTGTTAGCTCTGGACGGCGACATTGACTTCAAGCCCATGGCCGTCACCTTGCTTGTTGATCTCATGAAGAAGGACAAGAACTTGGGAGCAGCATGCGGACGTATCCATCCTGTGGGATCTGGTTGGTATAAAAATAACTTCTAAAATAATGCAGATATAGTTCTTCTTTTATACTTAAAAAAAAACCTGAAAGTTCTACATATTTTCTTACTTCTGGAGATCTATAGCAGCGGTACCCAAATGGGGTTCCGCGGAACCCTGTGGTTCCGTGACAGGCCCTCAGGGGTTCCGTGGAAAATTCAAGATTTCCATATACATAGTTGAAAACCAGCGTCAGACACTAGCTGTCTGGCATAATGCTGAACTGGACCTATTTGGCACAACCTTTTATTACTTTTTTTTTTAAATTATTATTCTATTTTTATTTCTTTGTGTATGTATGGTTTGTGTCAATAAATATCTTTTCTTTCTTTCTTTCTTTCATATGGTAAATCGTTTCACTTTTGAAAATATTAAATTATTATTCATTTTCAACTAAATGTTTTAAATATTGCATTCGAAAATATTGCATTTGAAAACTCGGGAGTGTAAGTACGAGTTCGCGACAAGTGGCGGGGGAAGGCCACGGCAGCAGATAATTTAATTCCGTTTTTTACAAATTGTAGATTAACTTAATAACTCCAGGTCTTCAGCAATCGGCAGAAATAGGTAGCGAGTCGGCCAAAAATCACCGCATTTTTTGGGCTTTTTTCATCGCCAGGATTATACGTTTTCATACATTTGATAGGACGTGAAATGACACGGCATACGAGTATTTCCAGTGACTATTTTTACCATGAATCAAAAAGTAACATTATTTCCAATTTTTGCACCTCCGCGAATCCGAAAATTTCGTGCTCGCTTCGCTCGCGATTCCATGTTTCATGTGATGCTTTTATGTTCGTTTAATTGCTCAGGTATCCAACACCGAAAAAATTTCGCGCTCTTCCGTCGAGGTTTCTTTTGATGTTTATTTTTTATTCCTCTGAAATTTTCAGAAAAAGCAATAGCGCTTTCTTCGCTAGCTGCTTCTTATTCGTTTGCATTTGCTTTTTTGTGTGGATATTGTACTTTTTGAGACCTTATTAATTTACAGTGGTTTTGTTTATTTTGTGTAGGTACTTAAAACTAAAAAAAAATCGCGCTCGCTTCGCTCGCGATCCCGACTACCACTGAATATCTTTCAATGCTAGCGGGTGCTTGGACCTTCTTCTTTTAGTTAAAGAAAAACGCGCTCGCTCGCCTCGCACCTGTACAAACCCAATCTATTTCTTTTTGCGTTTACTTTGTCCGTCTTCAAACTGAAAACTATTCACATAATACACAAAGTCAAGGGCGGCTAAATTGTTTTCTGACCCGTGTGGCAGATCGCCATGCTACGCCTGAATATACTGAATATGTCTCTAATCGTATAACCATTTGGTGCGCTACCACACGCCACGAGCCGTACCTAAGTCTATTTACGTCTTTAGTTTACTTCTTACTTAAGCTAAGGTTCCGCCGAAAAATGGTGAAACGAAAAGGGTTCCGAAGCCAAAAGAATTCGGGAACCGCTGATCTATAGGATACTTTGTCTTTTTGTAATTAAGACATCAAACTATTTCAGGCTTCATGGCTTGGTATCAAATGTTCGAGTACGCTATTGGTCATTGGCTGCAAAAGGCGACGGAACACATGATCGGCTGCGTACTCTGTAGTCCTGGATGCTTCTCTCTGTTCAGAGGAAAGGCTTTGATGGACGACAACGTCATGAAGAAATACACACTGACTTCTCACGAAGCCCGACATTATGTACAATATGATCAAGGTATTTAAGGCTCACATTTGTATTAACAAAAATAACTTGTTATAGCAACATTGCTTACTGAAGGGAGATTACCCATTCTAGACTCGGGACTTTCTCATATTAACATCGACTTTAGAATTCACATTGATTCTTGTCCCTTGAACAACCCGTGAACGCTTATTGGCACTTGTGCTTAATACACAGACGCCTTAACCTCTACAATATTCCACCTTGATTGCTTTCCCTCAATCTGTCAAATTGAAAGAAGGCCGCGCGGTTTTTACTGTTGTAGAAAACATGAAAGTGATTATGAAGGTCCCGTTTATTAGGATAAGCGATAATTTTAAAGTTTCAGTTACATGCCATATGTTCTTAATTTCCCCTCAAAGTTGACTTTTCACAATGGATACTTAAATCGTCTACATACATTTTTGACAAAAATGGATACATAAATCGTCTACATACATTTTTGTCAAAAAAAAACTTAGGCAAAATTATAAGCATAGATACCTAATTCACGTTTTTATTTCATTTATTGATTTCTCCATAATTCACGTCATTATTATCCTTTAAACCGCAGGTGAGGACCGTTGGCTGTGCACATTACTACTACAACGTGGTTACCGAGTCGAGTACTCTGCCGCGTCCGATGCGTACACGCACTGTCCGGAGCAATTCGACGAGTTCTTCAACCAGCGCAGACGATGGGTACCCTCTACTATGGCCAACATATTCGATCTGTTGGCAGATGCGAAGAGGACCATTTCGATAAATGACAATATTTCCACGCTTTATATTATGTATCAGGTAAATTAAATTGTGTAATATTAAGAATAAATAGATTTGAATGTGCGAACTACACTGAATGAATAGTAGGGTAATTAGATCCAAATAAATATTTTTTTTATTTTTTATTTATCGTAGTTATCTGAATAAATATGGCTCTATTAAAAGTATAAATTTAAACTTTATAGAATTTCTCCATGTACGAGTATACTATAGTATTAAGTACCCTATAATTACCTACATACCTATGGAGTTAACAGGTATGGTTTAATTTCAGTCTATGCTAATGTTCGGCTCAATCCTGGGCCCCGGCACTATATTCCTGATGATGGTGGGAGCAATGAACGCCATCACTCAGATGAGCATGTCCAACGCGCTGATACTCAACTTGGTGCCCATTCTCATATTCATCGTAGTCTGTATGACTTGTAAGTCTGAAACGCAGGTAAATATGTTTTTTTACTGTTTTTTTCCATATATTAAATAAGAAAAAAAAAAACAAGCCGATCCGCTCGATCTATCCCGCTAATTAAAGCACATTTTTGTAGATTAACGGAGAAAG
Organism: Helicoverpa assulta; assembly: GCA_963856015.1. NCBI lineage: Eukaryota > Metazoa > Arthropoda > Insecta > Lepidoptera > Noctuidae > Helicoverpa > Helicoverpa assulta. The sequence goes on from CAWLCW010000008.1 coordinate 8,925,164, forward strand.
CTTGAGACAGACAATAAAATTGATACAATAAGTTATATATAGGCAAAAAAATTGATTTTAGGCAAATAAAATCTATAAAATTTTCAGCTATTCCTGGCGAGCTTGATAACATGCGCATACGCAATGGTGATGATGTTAGTCATAGTGGGGATAGTCCTTCAAATCGTCGAAGATGGGTGGCTGGCCCCGTCCAGTTTGTTCACGGCTGTTGTATTCGGGACTTTCTTCGTGACGGCGGCACTTCACCCGCAGGAGATCATATGCTTGCTGTACCTAACTGTGTACTATGTGACTATTCCGAGTATGTACATGTTGCTCATTATATACTCGCTGTGCAATCTCAATAACGTGTCGTGGGGTACTAGGGAGGTGGTGCAGAAGAAAACGGCTAAGGTAAGGATAAACAGTCACACTGACTTTATTGTAAAACTAGCTTCTGCCAGCGGTTTCACCCGCACCCCGTGGGAACTATTTCCCGTACCGGGATAAAAAGTAGCCTATAGCCTTCCTCGATAAATGGGCTATCTAACACTGAAAGAAATTTTCAAATCGGACCAGTAGTTCCTGAGATTAGCGCGTTCAAACAAACAAACAAACAAACTCTTCATCTTTATAATATTAGTATAGATATTGTTGAATTGTTGTAAGGTTACTTTTTTTTGAGTATTTTGTTATTGAAAAAAAAAATATATAAAAATGTCAAAATCGCTAAAATCATTTTCAAGAAAATACTTTAAACATTGCACTACACAAATAAAATTGCTCAGACATTAAAAAAGACTTACATGGATGACATTCTTACTTTTAACCAGGAAATGGAACAAGAACGCAAAGAAGCAGAAGAAGCTAAGAAGAAGATGGACGAGAAGAGCATACAGAAGTGGTTCGGCAAGAGCGACGAGACCAGCGGTTCCTTGGAGGTGAGCGTGGCTGGTCTGTTCAAGTGTATGTGCTGCACCAATCCCAAAGACCACAAGGAGGATTTGCATCTGCTGCAGATTGCTACGGCGATCGAAAAGATTGATAAGAGATTGGAAGCGCTGTAAGTATTGTTGATCTAAAAATGGTTCTTGTAGACAGATTTTTAACGTCTGATGGAGTAACGGTGTTATTATGAGAAAGTGCTGTTCCCTGCGGTTTTACGTATGGGAACTCCTTCCCGTATCTGGGTAGGGATGAAAAAGTCCCTGTACCCTATGTTAACTTACAGCCAGGAGCGCCACAGCTAACAGAGGATAAACGTCCCTCCCTACCAAATTTCTGCCTTATAGTTAATAGTGTGACTAATACAACTTTATTTCATATAGGTCACAGATATTATGTAGATTATATCCTTATGTATTCATTAGTATATAGCATAGCAGGATATTTAAATGTTATATTAAACTATGTAAATTATTTGTCTAGCGGTGCACCACCCGAAGAGACTGAGCCATTGAATCGTCGCCGATCTTCAGCTGTGTTACGTCGTCAGTCGTTAGACCCGCTCGCCAGAGTGCCGGAGTACGAAGAAAGCGATGTATCCAGCGACGTGCCTAGGGTAAACCAACATAATTTTTTCATTCAATTGACACACTTAATATATTTATTATTTTTAATAGACCAATATTACCCACCAAAACGCATGCCCAGAGGGGTGAGTATGGCCACAAATCCCCACAGTGCACGAGGAGACCTTTGACCGGCAGTGTTGGCTGTGACGAAGACGAATTTCACTTGGTTCTTTATTTTACTTTTCCGACTTCTTGATGCTGATAACTGTTTCCAAGTGAGGGGACATTTTTTTCTTTTTAGGGAGCTCTAGTTTCAGAATTTTGGTTGGTTAATCAAAATATATTTTTTATTTATTGTATTTTTTTAATAAGCCTCATAATTTTGTTACTCCAGGACGAGCGTGACGATCTAATCAACCCTTACTGGATTGAGGACGTGAATCTTCAGAAGGGTGAAGTAGACTTCCTGACCACGGCGGAGACTGAGTTCTGGAAGGACCTTATCGATGTATACTTGAGACCTATTGATGAGAACAAACAGGAACTGGTGAGTATACCACTTTGAATGTTCATTATCATAAACTAGAAAAAAATGGGACTTCTTCTGTTTTATTTGCAATGTAACAGATTTCAAAGTTCATCACTATTATGCGAAGTTTCTGCGAGATTCTGGAAAATGCCGAAGTTTATGATTTTAGAACCACCGCAGTTATAGGTCATTTAAGGTTTTAGCTGGTTTTAGCAAAAACCGACATTTTCACTTATATTTGGTTAGCATTTATTTGATTATTTCTCATCCTTAAGAGGATCCCTTTGCGATTTATCTACATCACAATTGTATTGGGCAAAACTGTAATGATAGTGTGTATGTTTAAATAAATAAATCTATTGTTCTTATGTTGTCGCTGAAACTTTGTGGATGATTTATCCTAGATTCAAATATGACATAAAAAACTACATATAACCTACATATAACAAAATGAAATACATCAAAAATGTAAAATTGGTGTACCTAATAAAGAATATCTATCTATCTATCTATAACCGCGACTAAGTCAGCATTCTAAACGAAGTCAAGAATTCTATACAACCCTTACTTTCCACAGGAACGTATCAAAACGGACTTGAAGAACCTTCGCGACAAGAGTGTGTTCGCGTTCGTAATGCTGAACTCATTGTTCGTGCTGATGATCTTCCTGTTGCAACTCAACCAGGATCAGCTGCACTTCAAGTGGCCCTTCGGACAGTCAGCCAGTATAGAGTACGATGATCAGATGAATGTGGTATGTGTTTTATTTATTGTAGTTGTTGTACATATAGTGGTGGGTCCATCGTAGTGGGCACTGTGGGCATGCCCTATTTGCTTATGTACTTATTTCTTGTTCTCCCCTACATATTCCCTTGTTGACTGCCTCGTTGGTCTAGTGGTCACAAGCGCGGCTGCTGTGCACGAGGTCTCGGGTTCGATTCCCGGGTCAGGCAGAAATCGCTTTGTGGGTTTTCTAAAACTTTCACAAAGCAGCCCGTAGTCTGGAAGTTGGTGATTGATTCACCCGTACATCGGAGAGCACATTAATGTCGGTGCTGCGCCTGATCTCTTTCCAGTCGTGTCGGATTATCGTCCAATCGGGCTATGAGAGTGAGTGCACTTGTGTCTGCGCAAATGCTCGTGCACTATAATATGTCCTGCGCAGCTGGCTGATCTCGTTATATGCGAACAGTGGCCGAAATCGGCCGTGGACGCCATTATTCGCTTGTGGACTCCCTTATTTTTATGTATGTAGTTTGTTATCCGCTCTCCTTTATGTACTCGCTTACATACTCCCCTTAGTTATATACTACCTTAAGTACTGCCCCTATATACTGCCATAATGTACTCTGTTATTTCTGTATACACCCTGATGTACCCAAATTTAATGAATGTGAATTTTCAGCCATTCAAAATTTGATGCATTTATTGTATTTTCTTACTGGTTTGCAATCTAATGAGAGTATGAGAATTGTCCACATGATTAATATTTCAATAGAATAGACAGATTGTCTTAAACATTATGTTTAATACCATACACATCGTGATCGTTCAATACGAGTATTTCCTTTCGATTGGCAATTTTGGTGTTCAATGTTACCAAACATGTACCACTTGCGTTTAAGTATGTCTCGTTATCGACGGCAATCTCTATAAACGAGTCAATTAACATGCCCGATTACAAAACTGCTAAATGCTTAATTATTGCCGGCAGCACGCAAAGGTTCCGTTTAGGCTTAACAAAATATTGCAATGGCCTGTACTAAAATAAGATCATATAAAATGTATACTTATATCGTTATCGATAAAAATAACGCAATTCGACTGCTTGCGTGACAACGTCAATGTGATTTCAGCAGACCTTGTCGTATATTTAATATTGCCAATTTTGGCCAACTACCATATGCCCTAGAATTACAGAAATCCAACCAATATAGAAAACATAATAACACACAAAACTATCGAAAATACAACGTCTTTGTGTTGGTTTCTAGGTTTTCCCTGCACTTAAGAGAAGTCATTAGCCAGAAAGTCGAGCCTTATAAAAGGGTATCGGGTAGCCCAGGTAACCTGGTTATGGAGATCAGATAGGCTGTTAAATACTGGTACTCAGCTGCATCAGTATAGACTGTAAAGCCGTAACTTAACATAGTTGGCAAAAGGATAGGATGATAATGAAATATCAATTCTACATTGTTAGTGAATAATAAGTAACAATTATATAATAATTTTACTTCCTACCCAGTTCCACATAACACAAGACTACCTAACCCTGGAGCCGATCGGGTCGCTGTTCATCATATTCTTCGGGTCGATCATCATCATCCAGTTTACCGCCATGCTGTTCCATCGACTCGGCACGCTCACACATCTGCTGTCCAATGTTCAGCTCAACTGGTACTTCACTAAGAAGGTGAGTGTCTTTCAAAATGGCCGACATAGTTCTTTTAGTCAAAATTTTCGTTCTTGCTATAGTTATCGGCACGGATATTGAGCCCTGATCTGCGCAGAAGCGATTTATTGGTTTATTGCCTTATGTGTAAAGTGGGCAAAGCGATCCCCACTCTTCCGCCGAGAGCTCAATATCCGTGCCGATAACTATAAAGCCCCATAGCCTAACATGTTTTGGATGAATTTAGAGTGTTTATTCTTCGATACCATTCTATAACCGTTGTAAACATGTTCGTTTACAATGTATACTCAACATGATCTATTGAACAAAGGATAACATATAAATCAGGGCTATTAGTATAAAGAAAAACACCGAAAAGCACTAGTACTCAGCTGCATCCGGTTAGTTTGGAAGCCGACCCCAACACGCCTAGTTGGGAAAAGGCTCGGGAGATGATAATGAGTATCAAAAAAGACAAAGATGTAAAGATAATTTTCTATTAACTTTCTTAACAGCCTGACGACATGTCAGACAACGCCTTAATAGAGTCTCGAGCATTAGAAATAGCCAAAGACCTTCAACGCCTGAACACAGACGACCTAGAAAAGCGTGACAACAACCAACACGTGAGCAGAAGGAAGACCATACATAACTTGGAGAAAGGGAAGGATACTAAGCAGAGCGTTGTCAATCTCGACGCGAACTTTAAGAGGAGGCTTACTATACTGCAAAATGGGGATGCTGGTGAGTCGCTTACGTCTTTATGATCATGATGTAGTTCTTTTTGCACATATAGACAGGGATTATGTTATACATCTGAACCGTATTCTACTTGACCTTTATTGGAACATGATTTATATTCGCAGTAGTTCATGTCATGGTTAAATCCTACGTAGATACGTGTATGACTCCTTGTGTTTGGCTGACTGCGAAGATTATGCCAGATAGCCCTTCGTTTAAGATTTCATCATCATCATCATCATCTCAGCCATAGGACGTCCACTGCTGAACATAGGCCTCCCCCTTAGATCTCCACAGATACCTGTTGGAGGCGACCTGCATCCAGCGTCTTCCGGCGACCTTTATAAGGTCGTCTGTCCACCTTATTTAGCACTTACGTACAACATAATACATGTACACATTTTTATAGGTAAAGTTGTAACATGTTAATTTTTCCAGAACTGATTTCCCGTCTACCATCCCTGGGAGGAACGACAGCGACGCGTCGAGCTACACTGCGGGCTCTCAAAACCAGACGCGACTCCGTGGTGGCCGAGCGCCGCCGCTCACAGATGCAGGCACGAGACTCCACCACCGACTTCATGTTCAACTCACCCGGCGCGGTAACGGATTGCTATAATACACACATATTCGCTCCCAGATGAGACAATACTCCACATTACAAATTCCAAATTTTCTATAAGACGCCGATTTTTGGTAGCTTTCGGCGTGCATAAAAACTTTTTGGCAGTTGCTGCGCCTTATTCTTTTTTTTTGCTCATATTGTCTTTGAAAACCAAATTGGGGTGAAAAAAGGTTTGTGGATTTTGGCCAGATCAAAAACTGTTTTGGACAGTTTCTGCGGCAGATTTACTGTTAACTGTTGACTTGTGTTTTTTGTTGTAAATGACATTAGTTGGCTGCTAACTGTTATGGAAACACGCTGAAACATTTACTCCCTATCCATACACCGTTGACACTTTGCACAACACTCGTATACATACTCGTCACTAACTACTCGTGCCTAATTTTTATTATCAACAACTACACACGGGAATTGGTGAAGGGCGAGCTTTTTTTGTGTAGTTTCTTATAATTCTGTTCCTTCAAAACATTACACTTTTTATTATACCTAATTTAATACTGATTTTCGGTTAATTTGGTTAATTTGACGTAGTTGGAGGATCTGGGCAGTCGGGCGTCGGTTGGAGCGTACGTGAATCGTGGCTACGAGCCTGCACTGGATAGCGAAGTGGAGGACACGCCGCCTCCTCCGAGAAGGTCCACCGTGCGCTTCCAAGACCATTACGCGTGATACCGATCACCACCTTCAAGGATCAGATATCCTCGACTGGGTAGTTTTTTTTTGAAAGGCAGTGTAATTTAATGCTAACAGATATTATAAGCACGACAAATTATATACCTACTTTTACTTTTTATGATTATATACAATATACTTAAAAAGAAAATATCTAAAAATAAACTATTTTGGATTTTCCTCTATGACCTTCATAATTAAATATTTCCAGCATACAACGTGAATTGATTTTATATGACTCCTACAATTTCTTCTTGACGAATAGAAACTGTAGCGTGATGTCAGTAATGTAATAATCGCGATTGCGAATTTGTAGTAGTTTTTCGTAGAAGTAGGTAAGACACGCAAGGTTCGCGTATGTATAGTTTTTCAGGAATATCGATTATAATTGTTACATTATAAGACTATTACAGGGATTACAAGGTATATAGTTACGTCACAAAAAGCACATGATAAAAGATGTATTGAATATTGATATTTGCTGGGTTATAAACCACAACCAAAGAAGAATTGAAAAAAAAAAACATCAAACACAAATGATGATGCGTTACTCTTGGCTTATCATCAAGGAGGTGAATAAAAGTATTTCTCTCAAAGTAGTTTTAAGAAAAGCTCTATCTGCCATTGTGTATAACGTTGATAATATTATAATATGATGTCTTCCATTTACGCGTTTTAACGGAAATTATTATAATTATTGTTCGTAATGCGACACGTCATTATTGCATTTATATAATTATTATAATTAGACCTCATTAAATATATTTCATTAATTATCACATTTATATTTTTAATTACCAGTATCCTCTGCTTGCTGATTCATCAACAATATTTTCTTTGTAAAATGTTCTAAGTATGGTAACCACATCATACAAACTCTCAACGATATTTTATTACATACATACGCTATTATGGGTAAAATCGAAAGTTTCGACATTATACTTTAACGATGACTAAAACTAGTATACTTAGTGCCTACATATTTAGTAGCTTTCATGTAGTGTTGAAAGTTTATATCTTCTCGTAAAGACTTCTATAAGTAGTTCTATAAGTAAGCTTTTGTTAATATCTACATAATATATGTGTTACAGTTCGAGTGTCACCTCTTAAAAGTGTCATTGATGTGAGTATAGAAATCCCATATGTGTGACCCGTTAATCAAAATTTTGGGAGAACCCTCAAAAAACCATGAGCTGTGTTGGTCTTAGGTGAGTCAGTAGAGAGCCAGCCTCTCAAGTGTCAAGTGAGGGGTCGTTAGCAGCGGCAGTAAGCGCGCGGCCCGCCGACCGAACGCACGCGCGACCATGCGCAGCGACGCCGTCCCGCGAGTGTACTCCACGCTTTATCTCAACATTGTGAAGTGATACACAGTACACATACGGATTGCGAACGCTCATCTTCTTAGGATACTTAACACGGTAAGTTCTAGCCCTTAGTCATGTAAGAAAACTCCCTGCAGCAGTGACCTTTCAGCCTTCGAGGCTGTTGTGCGCGATCAGCTGCGAAAGTGTACGAGGGTGACTGAGGCCCATGCAAATTGCACACATGTTACTCGACTGTTCACAAACCATCCCAAATTCCAAGAGCCTTCAGAATTTACCAGGGTATGTGACATCTCGAGTTCGAACACTCGCGAGATCACACTGGTTTCTCTTTCGAAAGTTTCGTAACAACATTTAAGTATGTAAAGTGAGACTGACCGTTCAAAGAACGTGTCTAATATGATTCATAATGTGTTATTTATACAAAAATTTGGCGAAACCATGGTCCGTATGGTACCCGAGACAAGCTGTTGTCTTGTAAACAAAAGTGAATGTAGGCGGCATGGGATAGAGAATGGGAAACAAAGACCGTGGTATTTCCTTAGCTGTTGAACGACCTCTAAATACCAACTGTAATAGATATGCTAAACTGATACATAATTTAATTATATAAAAAGGCTTAATGCATTGTGTAATTCATGTCTTACGTTCATTACATAAAGTAAGCCATCGTATCTAGAGATATTCACGTAACAACGTTCTATACTCTTATAAATTGATATCAAAATAATGTCATTTCGCAGTTAGGAAACCAGAGGTAGGAACCTATTCGTCAACTAACATCATATTTATCGGTAAACTAATAGTTTTAACAATTAGGGAAGTTTGATGATCTTTCTCTACATGCCCTTTTTGTTTGTATTTTTATCATTGAATAGCCTCTACTGATGCCTATTTCTCAGATTGTTGATTCATTGTCAGGTTGCATATATTTATTTTTAGATTTAGAAACAATATCATGCAGTTGTGGTATCCCCCTATTCCCCGAAACTCTCATATCTAGACGAGAAATGAGGCTCATAGTGGTTGATATGGTCAGAATGCAACCAAGGAGTGGATGCTTGATTGACATTCCTTACATAGAGTAATAGTTAAATAATTAGTGCAATGAATGCGAAAGTAACAAGTTTGTGTTGCACAAACCAATTTTGATGATATCATTTCGTATGTAAAGGCATTGTAGCTTGAGCTAGAACATACTATAGTAACGGTATTCCTAGAAAGTAGTTTCTTCAAGAGAAGTGGAAAATGCAAGGCACTGACTCCCGCAAAAAACATTGGGAATACTTCTGCAAAGGTCAGAGGCTTAGAATCTTATGGCAAAAATTGAATAGAATAGATCAAACAACACACAATCAGTTCGATCAGAACACTCAATGCTATTAATACTTTACATAACAACACTCCCAGTACATACAGTATTACAATCAGGCACAGCCAGCCTCGCTCACATCCGCCGCCGGAGGGTCGTTCTCACTGCAACAAGAACAATTTGATGGTTTCCGCAATAGTGGCCACTATTACGCTACACAAGTGCAATTAGCTAATTAATAATAATCTTCGTTGCGCAGCCGCTTGCGATACAACGCGTAATTAAAGCTATTCAAGGAATTTTCGTTTTTGCACCTACTTGTTTACATATGAGAGTCGTGTGGCGGGAATTTGGTAAGGTGTTGGTAACTTAGTGCTGATTGAAAGTATGTAAAAAGATAATGGATTAACTAAGAGACCCTCTCTTTATATTAAACTATTTATCACAAGCCGACTTCCCGCGGTTTCCCCAGCATCCCGCGGGAACTACTGTCCGATCCAGGATAAAATACAGCGTAAATTACGTGGGAAGAGTGTAGCTTTTCAACTGTGAAATATTTTTTTTAATCGGTTCAGTAACTTTGGACTTTGTTTCCTCTTTAACTGACTTATAAATCCTACATCACAAAGATGTATTACAACGCCCACATGATAATTTTCACTAAAATTGTTAACCAATCAATTTATTAAAAGCCTTATAACAAAGCTTAACTAACTCAGTAACTCTGAGTATAGAAACGTGACGCAAGCTCGCAATACATTATCCATTGCGTGCTTACTGCAACAACTCTTAATGTATCTCTATAGGAAAGCCGCAATGTACCTGACACAGTATGGAGGCACTTTCGTGCACAAACCTTGGGCTGGTTTCCGTATTTGTAATTTCGTTTAATATTTATATCCGACATTATTTCCTGGTATTTGCTCTATATATGTATGTTGTACGTAACTATCATGTATAACTGTATTTTTTAATCTATTTTTTTCTAATGAAATAAAGAAGAAACATTGTTTTCTTCGTTTGTACCCTAAAAGCTCCGAAACTACTAAACCGGTTTGAAAATTTATTTCACAGTTGACAAGCTACCCTATCCCCGAGTAACATAGGCTATACTTTACCCGGCTATGTTAAAAAGTTCCTCCGGGACTTGGGCAAAACCGAGGAAAAACCGCTAGTAGTAGTAAATAGTTATAAATAACTTCCTAAGCATTTCACGGTCGTTAGTAAATTAAAACATAACTTTCATTATCCATTAGTAAACTGTCAAAGCCAAATGGTTTCCGAGCAGACCTTGACTGCTTTGACCGGAAGAAAGTGGGCTGCGATTAGCATGTCGTTGACGTTCCAGAACGGTTTATACCTATGTACGTATGCAACGGTAGTTTAGTACGTGAATCTATTGTAGATACTTAGATATAAGTATTATTATTGTTTGAAAAATAACATTTTATTTTCGAGTTTTTTTTTTTTAGTTTTATACCAATCTTATAGATTTTTTATCGAAAAAATAAAATTATATAGCCTTGAACAAAATAAAATGTTAACTAAAACGACCTTTAGAAGTAAATATTTATGCTATACAAGTAATTTACACGACTATTTTGCAAAGGAATGCAATTATTTCAAAGTGCTCTACAAAAGACATCAACGCACGCCCACTGCGGTGAAACGGCAAATGTCAATATCGTAATCACAACGCTTCGTTTGGAATTCATATTGAAACGCTTGTCTATTTTATTACATAACTAGCTGCCCGCCCCGGCTTCGCCCGTGGTACTTACATGTATTATACATACAAACCTTCCTTAAGAATCACTCTATCTATTAAAAAAAACCGCATCAAAATCCGTTGCGTAGTTTTAAAGATCTAAGCATACATACGGACATACAGCGAAAGCGACTTTGTTTTATACTATGTATTGATATACTATGTATGAAATATATCTCATAATAAATTATTATTATTATTATTATAATAAAACATAAAGTATTCCTAATAAATTAAGCACAAAAACCCGCAAAGTCGTAAGTAGTTACATTATTTAAGGTTTTCGCATGAATAGTGTTTCTAGATTGCAAATGACCACTCCTATATATGACACTACCACTGCCAGTTTCCAATAGAGTACTCTGGCCATTTGTGAAGGCTATTTGATTGTACTACAAGATTTATTATAGTAGGCAATCCGTATTAGGTAGTGTATTAGAGATTTTGTAATTAATTTAATAATTTTCGCACACCACTCATCTAACGGCGATCTAATGAGCTTTCAAAACACGAAAGGGTCATCAATCAAAACTTTGTGGTAATTCAGTTAACTCCGCCGTGAGAATACAACCTTCTAGAATAGTTTAGTAGCCTACTAACTGCACTAACTAACTACTACTAACCTGCAACTCCTTTTCTCACATATCCAAAATTTGCATAAATTAAACATCAAAGAGAATAAACAAAGACTACTCTCAAATATTTACATTAAGTTAACCTATATTTGTTTGGAGTTGCGCGAGCGCAGGGGCCCGATTCTGCTAAGTTAATAATATCAAAATTGAATAGAAATGTGATCGCAATAGCAGTTTTAACCTTAGCGGGCATTCTACTACTAATATAAGACCAATCGTATACCAATGACATTCGATTGGTTTGCGATTGGTCTGCCATTTGGTCTATACGGTAGTTTGCTCTACAATCAAATTACAATCGTAAATATTTTGCAGACGGATAAAAACGTTTATTTAAAGGAAAAAATAGCTGAATGCCACATACGCTTCAATCGTAATTGAGTCGTGATTGGATCTCAGTCGGATGTGAATCGTATGTCGCTTAGGTAAAATTAGTAGAATCGCGCACCAGGCGACTGAAACAAAAAGGCAAGTAGCACGGCCTACAGCTACTACATAATAACAATTGCGCTAATAAAGCCCACTTTCTCTTTTTTGTGGAGAATTTCTCGCGTCTACATCGCTTATTGATACGTTCGTACGTAACCATCGCTTATTGTGTATTATAGAACTCATGTGTTTTAACCATATTATGTATTACTGGCGTGTATGGCTTTGTTTACAGTATCTTCATTATCTTATTCCATTTTCAGTCTTAATAAGACACGACTAGTATTAATAAATGGAATTAGGTATTCTCCTACTCCTATTAAACTGAATATTTTAAAGTCAAATGGCATATAAACCTAACCAATGAATACTCATCATAGTTTTTACATCCGAATCATGCTGAAGACTGATGACCTACACAATGACGTCACTCACATTACTAATCCCTCAGACGTTTGAAGGAACAAAACAATATTTTAAGCCTTGGAGATACAAGAATGCTTTCGAAATTAGATACTTGTTTGGCATTGTTTTTTGTAACAAACTTGCATGCAGCCTTCACTTTGACCTGCAAGCTACTAAGCTAATTTTAATTTGGTACAATTGATTGCTCGGAGCAGTGATTATGTAACGAATACAAATCGAGTAGGTATCGAAAGGACATATTTGCTTCGAGGCTAGTTGTGCGATACTAAAGTAGGACAGAAATAAGTTTAGATAGATCCATAATGCAACGATCCAGCGCTTGCTGGGTTTCGCAACATATTTCTGCGTCTACTTATGTTTGTTTATGGACGCTTTAGGGTACAAACAAACAAACGAAAAATATTTTTGTGTTTATTGTATTAGTACAGATTTGCTACAGCACACGATTTGCCGATACACGGAAAGAAATTAAACCTGCCTTAGACGTGTGCCCTCTTTTTTCTTCAACACCGCTGACAATGACGCAGGTTTTTCTCAAGATCGTCGCAGAGTTGAACCAGTTGTACTCACATCCGGGTTACTTGCTGATATAAACCTTTCTAGGAATATGAGTAGCTCCTTGTGCCAGTAGATGACAAGTCGTTTGGGTGTAGATCGGCTCCGGCGCAGCTCGAGGTCGCTCCGCCCCACTCCTCCACGCTCCGTTGATCCAGCTTGATACTAACTTACATTAACATCGTTACGACTTGTTTATTGATTTGAAACAAGAACGATTTTATGCTAATTTTATGTCTCAGAATTTAATTTAGATCATAAAGTTGGTCGACGACTTAATTATTAGTTTAACAAAGTTCCTGTTGATTAGGTTTTGTCGGTATCTTGCAACAAACCTGAGTGTTTAATTCTTAAGGTCAGTAGACACATGCTGCTCACTGTCATTATTATTGCCTGTCAATAAAGCAATGAATAAGGCATTTTATGATAAAATTTTAGCATACGAACACATGACAATAAAACATACAAAGTAAAACTTGTTAAAATAGAGAATCAATGCGAATTGCTACATCCAATTTCAATCTTGTGTATGGAATAGAAGGTTCAATTTCGTGTGAAGCTCGATGTTGTTTTGACTCGCCGATAAGAAATACTTAAAATTCATAGCTCACTAAATTTCGCATCACCTCATCTATGAAACTGGTTTCATCAACACTTGCAATTAACATCAAACGGCACTCCTTACAATCTGAAGATTAGGAACACTCCCAGGGCTTATGAATTAGGTTCGCGTTAGGCAAAGCATTCCTGATCGTTAACTCATCATCTTGTGCAAGGCATGTACTTGATAGCGACACTATGTAAAGCTACGAAAGTACGAATATAAGGCAGTGTTGCGCAGCACGGAGGAGGACAGCGGGGCGGTGAGGCACGGGCGCGGGAGGGGGAGGGCTGCCAGCTGACGGCCTCTAGCAGTGAAAGTAAACCTGCGGCCCTCGCCACCGCACCAGTCCGACCACATTGGTGCTTGTAATACGATTTAAATTATGATTTACAATTGCATTGCTGTGCTTCGATGTCATTTACGTATGAATGTGCATTGTATTGTAACAATCAATCCATTGATTGGCTCTATCAGTTCTCTCTGTAGCAATAATCATGGAGTCTTTTGTTTTGCTGTTCAGATTCCCAGCCAATCCATAGATAGCTCAATCCCACACTCTTCAAAAAAGCTTTTAGTTTACTGGAAAAACTTTCCCGAAACGAAGACATTTCTGATTTTCAGCGAATAAGTAACTGACCTACAAACATACAATTGTTTTCAAAACTTTATATTAATCACCTTTTGTTTACGAAGTGTGGTTATTAACCTTATTCTGACAGGTAGACGTAAACCCACCTGCCTACATTAGTCTGTACATAATATTTGATCGTTTCCGCTTATTACGAATTACGTCAGACAAAACTTAAATTAAGTAAAACGTTAAGACATCGTGTTTTTATGGTGCATTCCTTATGAAATACCAACTAAATGTTTATATAAAACATAGTTATTTCGTAAAAAAAAAAGTATTTGTAATTATTAGAATTCCTAATTGCTTTGCATTTACTGCTTTAGGAACAAAATGTCCGTATCAGACTTGATTATGGGGAGAGAGACTTGAATTATTAAAAATAGAACTCAATTTTGTGAATTACGAACCTGTTTTCGTTAATGACCAATCAACTCCTCTACAGATAACTCTAGCTTCAAATCAACATAACCGATTAAGAATGACTCTCGGCAGAGATTGTTTTTATTCAATAATTTCAAAATTGAGATATCTGAATCTGTTTCGCTCTATCTTTATAGCAGCCAATAAGTCTTGAGCTACATCGGTTTGCTATTTGTTCTAAAGTGCTTGTAAGGGCGAGGTCCATTGTCCAGCTGAGGCGAAGTCGCTGACCTTGCGTGCGTCGGCACGGGCGCAGTCTCCTGCCCACTGGCGCCCGGACCCGAGACGATGGACATCGCCTGCTCGAAGCAATAACCAGCTCAACACTGTTTATGACTTCTTTGTGGTGCCTCGTTACATAGGCGACGCGTGCCATACTATGCCTATTGTTTTCTTATATAATCACTTATTTCAGTATTGCGATATTAGACGATGAACATATCGGAAGTCACAAATTGTACATTTCTGTTGATGTAACACTTTGCGTGGCAACAAATGATGTTATTTACAGTTGGACTTTTCCTTATGGGTCGCAACTCAGGAAAGTTCATTGACATAATTTATTATATTATATTGTTATTGGTTTCTCATACTTTTAGGCTTTCAAGGAAACATCGAAAGTAAGAAATGGAAATATCTTTTTTAACACGTCGATACACAAATTTCTTGTGGTTAGTTGCATATGAATAAGCAATAAATCACTGGCGGAGGTCCATAACTCTGCGAGGGATGAATGACCGGCAAGGTCGAGGGCTCTCGGAGGAATGCGCGAGTTTTGTGCTGGACTCCGACACACTGTGATTCACGCACTCGATACATTCTTATTCTCCGAACAGCTTAAATATTACCTTCAGTGTTTAAAGAGATAGTCAGACAGAGCCTTGAGCCATGAAATACCTATCTAGTTATTTGATTTGTTATAAATGTTTTTGATGCAACGGCTTTTCATGACTAAACATGAAGCCTTGGACGTTAAATAATTTATTACCACTAAGAAGGTGAAAAGCTGCAGCCTCGATTGTTATCAACGTCCAATGTTTATTGTTTTACAAGGATTTCCTACAGTTTTACAGACAATATGAATAGCCATGTAGTAAGTACCACTAACGATTAGCATACGAGTTGAAATAAATGGAACCTGTGGTTAAATACTTAACCTTTAACTGAAAAGGTCAGTCGTGAGCTCACTGGTGAGGGCACGATAAATTAGGATCATATTATAGATCGTTTAAAGGTTAAGCTTCGAATATCATCGGGCCTTTGTTATAGCCTACCTTTGTTGCAGGTAAACTAGATTTATCTTAGTTTTAGCATAGAATGGAATATTCGAAACTCTTAGGTAGACATATTTAGGTAGATACTCTGAATCTGTAACATAGACTTTTCAATTCTTGAGAATTCACCAAGAATTGAAAAGTGTGATACTTTTTATTTTGCGTTCTCTAAGCATTCATAGATCACCATTTTATTGTTACCTAAAACTTTTTCGCTTTTTATCAAGAACAGGATCTCACTTTTATTAATTAGACCGGTCTGATTCTAAATGGAGAAAAAGAATTCTCGTCTTGATCCATAGCGCACGCTCGTTGATATTCAAAGTATGGTTCCGTCAGATTCACGAGTCGTACCTACAAGTCGTAAAAGCGTGACTGTGGACACAGTTGGAGCCATCCAAAATGGAAAGTCGTGATGTCGACAATTTCTCTGGCAACGGTTCTTCTATTAATTACGCAAATATACAACATATCTACTAATTTTGTGTTGTTAATATTTTGAAAGTCATTTATGATAATTTGTCGAAACTTTATTTTGCCATAAAGTACTTGAATCAATAGTAGAAAATGTTCATCGTGATCGGAAAACAGCATATAGAGGTCGTCAGAATACTTTCCTGCATCGCGAGCATTTTGGGTTTTTTATACGTTACCGGTCAGAATATACTTCAGAAGAAAGCGCAGAGATTCATCGTAATTGTCCAAACACAACACGTTACCTATATAGGCTTATTGTCTCTTTGTACTTTTTTGCATAATGTCTATGATAAAAATGTACTTTATTGTTTCTAAAGTTTTCTTTTTCTTATTGTTTTCAGAACAAAATAAACCATGGCGACGTCGGGAGGGAAAAGACGCGAGGAGGGTAGCGACAACTCCGACGACGAGCTTACACCGCTCGCCAATGAAATCTACGGTGGAAGGTGCGTACTAATATTTTACATTCCTTCCAGCAAGTTAGTATCACATAGAAATTATAATTGATTCAAAAAAAAGGATCGTCAAGATATCAACCATTTTCAGGTGCGCTTAAATAAATCTGGCAAGATAGTCTAGTATCGCTGTTTGGTCTCTCTTGGACAGGAAATTTATAAGTGTTAATCACCATAAAACTGTATTATGATTTGTCAAGTTCTAGGCAAACTACTTATTTTTTAATTAGTGGACTGGTTATACCGAAAAGGTTAATAAATGCAGTCCACATAATAGGTATTAACATCAAGATAATTTTAATCTTTTACTGAAGATACTACAGACGCTACAAAATGCCTAAGAGGAACAATGAAATCCATACAAAAGCTCGCTTGAAAGTTACGTTAGAAGACGGAACAGCCTCCGGGGCATGATATCACTCGTCTCAATCAAAACGATACGTCATCGTCAGGCGATCACTTGGTACACAAACTGATTACATAGGTACCTTACACTTTCACCTTTGTCAACGATTATGTAAAGAAGGAAATAATAAAACCACTTTATTTACGCTAAAAATATTCAGCACCTCAAAAATTTTGACCCGGTTATTGTTTCATAATATTGAAAGTAATACCACGTAATAATGCTTATGAAAATAATCATTTGTTATCAGGCGTTGAATGATTCATGACCCCAATTGGCTGTGAAGGCTATTTTCGGTGACATCTAACATTTTATGTGTAAGGTCAAATGCGATCATTATACCTACTAGTATTAGATGAAGATTTGATGACCAAAGCTAGACTTAGGTAGATTTTATTTAATCTTAACCAAAATTATGAGAGACAAGTTGTACAAATAGCATTACAGAACATTGTGTCACCGATGAATCGATTTCTATGCTTGACATTACCAAAGTTATTAGAAAAATAAACACAATCAATTAGAGTAGAATGTCGTTGCCCCATTAGTGGTAACTCTGATATTAATATTGTGTTCAACGCATAATAATGTGGTTAGGCATGTCCAAGCGATGAGGTCTTTAAGAATTATTTTCCCATCATAACAGCTATGTTGAGCAATTTCAAAGCAAATCTGATGAATCAGATTCGCAACGATGATAAATTCTATGTATTGCAATTTTCCCATCTAGATATGTAACCTTCACAATCCAATGAAACTTGAAAGCTTTGCATGCCTACCTATTTTCAGAGTCAAAATAAACAATTAAATGCACAAATAATAGTCGTTAAATACATTATTTGTAAATACATATTAATTGCTGTATTTTAAATGCCAACTACATGCAAATAATTTGTTGATTTGTCAATGATCATAAATAATATAGTTATGAATTTCATTTTATTACCGTAAATGTGTATGTGTAAAATGTGTAAAAATACCTGTAGTCTAGGATAAATCTATAGAAGCATTAAAATGTAAAAGATCATTGTTTAGTATAAAGCTTTAGCAGAGGTCGAGTCGCTCGGCGATCGGTCACCGCGGCCCGGAACCCGCTCAAATGCCAAGGTTGACAACTCTGACGACACAACTTTCGATCGATCGACTGCGCCACATTTTTGCGCTCCACTTCGTTCTTAGAGGCCTCTACGCACTACGCTTTAGGGTCTATAATAGCAATTATTTTATTCTGGGCTTACTTAATTCCAGACAAAAAATAAGGTCTGAAGTTAAGAAATGAATGCTTAAATTCATAGACCCTGTTTCAACTTTAACAGCTTGTAAATTCTGCGGTAGGTATCTGTTCACAAATAAAATAAAAATGCTGTGCCGATACAGTCATATTTTGTATGTTTTATTGTATCCATTCTAGATCGTTAGGTTTCGGTTCGTTAGTTCACATTTAGCTATAGTCTGCTTATATAAGTGTGGCTAGACGGTAAACAATAGAAATGTAAGGTTTTATTGAGTTTAGATAAAACGGTTTCTAGCAGTAAATGCTTTCGTAGGAGCCAGCGGTGAGGAGACGAGCGGGGTCGGGCGTGATCAGAATACTGGACCGTACCTAGTTGATCACTGTGATACTTAGCGGCTACTTTGGACTCACTATTACGGTGAACAGAAACCTTATAACCCAGAATGATTTTATCATTAAATTTTGTATGAATGCCTTAAAATTTTAAACATTTTTGAATGATGTAATAAATAATTTAAGTAATTACTTACTTCAATGTCACGTCTAATTGCAATTTCCGTACTTACTAAATTAATTAAAAATCGACATGTTTAGATGCGTTTTAGAAATGTCTTTGACTGTGTGACAGTTAGATTTTGACCTTATACAGCGTGAGGCAAGTTTATGTGTCTGCCGTAAAGTGTAGCGGTGACGTAACTGCGACAAAGCTGAGGTAGCTTTTTGACAAACATGGAAGTTAGCAGACGTGTGCACAACATAATGCTCCCGTCCACACCATGTCGATGACCCGCCGCTGGACATTGGGCTGGCCGGGAGTAGCGCCGCGCATATCAAATAAAACTTTACCTTATGACGTACATACGTAAATTGGAAAGTTTGATGCATTGAAGAATAATTTAAATAAAAACACAGTTGCAATGTTATTGCCGCAGCTAATTATATTCTTCATAGATTAATCTTATTAGGTAAGCTTGCAATAATTTGAAGATAAGCTGTTATTTAATTTGAATATGATAATATTCAATTTTGACACGCAACATGCATTGCAACATCATCATTGAAGATATGATAAGTAGGTATGCAGTTTTAGAATTCAAATGATACGAATGAATAGTTTCCTAAGAAAAAATAAAATATATTTCTGTGGTGTGGCGGTTAAACTATTTCTTAACGAATTACAACTATCCACTTTATCTAACTACTTGGAACTTGCAGCTATTACTTTGTGAAACACAATGATGGCAACCAAAGGAAAATAAGTTTTATTATTATGACATTAGGAGTTACTGTTATTGTTACAACACCGGTGCACGTGCACGCGAGGCGGGCGAAGGCTTTCGTAAGTTTTCGTGAGGTGGAGCGACATTGAGCGATCTATTGTTCTGAGCATGAGACGGCTCGTAGGCTGCGCTGCGCCGACAAATATCTAATCCATCTAGACTGATGATATGAGTGTCGACAGTCTGGATCGTGTGTGGTGGAAGGTCACTGCACACGAACATTTGATTTGAATTCCGACCTCGCGTACAAATGTTAGCGACGGTGACTGCCAGCTCAGGGTGAAGACAAAACTTGCAATAGCTTAGATAATAAGTATTTTGCATACGAATAAAGAATGAAATACTCTCCTCACCTTTTGCATATTTAAATGTGAGAGGACACTTTTTATTGGTAATTCTTTATCTAAAAATACAGCATTACATGTAGAATTGGTCGCTAGCCAAGGACTGGCTTTTTGGGTGAGTCAGGTTAATTAAATATTCCGAAGCGAGCAGTAGATAGGTATGCTTGTGCGTAACTTAACTCTCAATACACAGATTGTGCCTAAATATCGAAACTACAGAACTGGTTTTACAGAGCTAAACCTTGTATAATTTTATATTGTTATTTGGGTGTATAATGAATCGTATGAATATGGCCTTTTTCACTTCCTCGTGTAGACAAAAAGACACTAATGTACACGGGCTAGGTAGACGTAGGTATACGAGTAGGTAAGCACTAAATTGGACTGGTTTATGTAGATTTAAATCCTGAGACACATAGCTAATGCTTAGTTATTAATCTACTAGTTGTTTTCAAGCGGTTTCACTCGCGGGCCAGGGGTATTTCTTCCCGCAGATAGTGTAGCTTATCAACAGTGTTTTTTTTTTCAAATCAGTAGTATCAGAGCCAGGTACAAACAAACATTTTTTTCCCCCTTTTTATATTTTAGTATAGATTAAAAGCTTTACATAAAAATCTGAATACAAGGTATAACCAATCACAGAGAGAGAGAAACACTGCAACTCAGGAACCATATATTTTGCTATACCTACTACCTAAAAAAATGGGAAGGACGGAATTTCTGTATTACTGTAACGCAATGGGTTTTCTTAAATGCGAATATTCTGTATAATATGTGGTAAAGAGATTGGAAAGTGTTGAAACAAGGAGGCGTCACTCATCGGTGCGGTACCGATGCGATCATATCAATTAGTGAGCGGACGATATAATTTCGCGTGCTCACCACTGCTGAACGAAGAACTCTCCGCACACTGGGCCTTATACATTGTAGCTGGACAAAATCGTTACAATATCCAAAAAAATCAAAATACATCATGAATACATGTGTCATTTTATGGTTAAATGTTTATCTACAAAAACTAAGATTTCAATCGAATTTTTGCTAAATTATTCAAATCTTAACGTCTAATAGACGTTTTGTATCGTTTCATAATTTGCAATTAATAATTTGTAGACAATTGGCATAGTGACTATCATCCGATTTTGGTGTGATACTCATTTTCGCTTTAGAGTTACTCACGTTGATTTATTTAACCACCTACCTACCTTATATAGTGTTACTTACCTCAGTGTAATTTTGTTAGGAAATAGGTATATTCTAAGTAAATTGCAATATTTCTGCTGTGTCATGTTACACATAAAGCACGAGAGTGTAAAATTTGCAGCTTTCGCAAAAAGTCTGTCGAGAAACATCAGTCTATCATTCATACTTTTACCGACATAGAAATGTATCTATACTTACTGATAAAAGACTCCGAAACTACTAAACCGATTTTAAATATTCTTTCACTGTTGGAAAGCTACACTATCCCCGGGTGACATATGTAGACTATATTTTATTCGGTTGTGCCATGTAGGGCCTCGGGTGGAATCGCGGGAAACAGTTGTAGTAGTAGTTGTTAATATAACATTGATTGTTAAGGTTGGTTAGGTATATATATAGCGCCAAAATGAATCCTATGAATTCCTCGAATCGCTAGCTCGCTGAACAGAATGATGTCATATGCCTACTCTCAAAGATTGCCAAAGTACCTTCGGGCAAAATTCTCAAACGGCATACTAAAATTTGTTTGAACAAAACCACGAAACGGTAATATTAAGCAAATAACGTACCTATGCTATATATCGAAGAAATTAATATTCATACTTTGTCCAGTACGGGACAATAGCGTATCACAGGGCGACGCGGTGCCCGAAGCAGTCGTTATTGCGATCGCACCGTTCGCTGTCCTCATAACAATCGAGGAGTACTACTATAGTATTCGATCAGGCTGGACACTCCGTCGATAATTTCCTTTGAAAAATTATTTTCATAAACTTTCTAGTGATGTGATTTTTCCTAATGATGTTAACAGTGACAAGTGTAAATTAATATGAGTGACCACGATCGTAAAAGTCATTATGAACGGGATGACGCCGAGGAACCGCTTTACGTCGCCAACAACAATAATTCGATTTATAGCAATGGGACTTTGCATTATTGTAGCATATACAGGTAATTTGCGCTTACAGGATATGCTTACACCATGCATATTTTGGTTACTTAGAGTTAGAATATTAGTAAATAAAAAAATACTATTTGTTTTGCTTGTATCGTTTGCATTCCTGAGTGAGATACGTTTCTTTAAAAACTCTTAAAGATAGACCTGGAGCTAAGTGAATGAATCAGGTGCTAGAGCACCATACTAAAGATAACTTGATGTATAAGGGTCGTTAGAGAAAGAAGTATTTGCAAGATCATGATGACATATTTGGATTGGAATCTGAATACTTAAAGCTTCAGGAGGTTAAGCAGCTATGGCAATAGTAGAATTTAACATACAGGGAATAATGCTCTTTCCATAAATTTTGTTCTTTAGTTTCCTTAAAACGTATTGGTCATATAGATGAGAAGGTGCGTGAAACGTTGCCATAATTAAATACGCACCTCGTATGACCTAACTTTTTTTTCTATGCGTACCTATCTTACGGGCTTTGTTACAACAATTTATGTTATACAAATGCACCTGTCTCGTAAATCCACTTCTTATGTATTCCTCAGATTGTGTGCGTAATGGCGGTGTTACGCATAATTAAACAGTGTTCAATCAACAACTTTCTAATACCTTACATGGATTACAGATCCGTTCAATCATTTATTATTGTCATTGAAAGCAAGTTTACCGGTGAATGAAAATATTTTTCTTTGAGTAGTTAGTAGTATGAAAACTGATGGAGAAAATATGTACATACGAACTCCAAAACTGCAAAAAAAAAGTTAGCATCCTTAAAAATTTAGATGTTCACATAATTTGCATCAGCTTTCATCATAAATTACAATGCGGATTATCTAATTCGTGATCTATTTATACGGTCAGGTAACTGAGCTAAGTTCTGCGGCTCGCGCCAACTTACGGCCGCAACAGTTAATTGGGTCACCTACCACCTTCGTTGGTTACTTACGTAAACCCCACTGTCACAACCAGTACATGTACTATGTGCATATGTGTTGCAATAATAAACGTAGTAATGTAACGGTTTTCTATCCGAGTTAATATGCTGCACACGCGAAGGTCATCACCGCGAAATATTGCGATCGGAAGGAAGCTGCGTCTACGCCGGTCGGAACGCAACATTGCTCGAGATTTCTCTCTCAACTGAATAGCGTGTGAAAGTTGTTTTTCTCGCAGTAATGTTGATGTTGATTCTAGTTTGAGTTATCGAGCAGGTGTAGCATAATACACACTAAGTATTTACTGCAATAATAAATTGACGATTGCGATTCAATTTACTTTTTAAATAATTTACACGCAGAACTGGACAAAAATTCGCAGTTTTGGTTATCTAATTCGATCAACAACAGTCATATTAGATTTCAATCTTTTTAGATTTGTGGAGTCTTTTGTAATTTAGATAAAGACAATGCAGTGTACCAAATATAAACGAAATACTTATTTGCTAATTTATCTATTTCAGCCAAAGGACAGTACAAGAAACGAAAGGATGGGACGTGTTCCGGGAGTTCCCGCCGAAGCAGGACAGTGGGTCTATGGAAACCCAGAAATGTTTGGAATTCACGGTGCGGTTGTTTAAGGTGATGGCATATCTAGTCGTGTTCATCGCCGTCCTCGGTTCCGGAGTCGTCGCAAAGGGCACCACGCTTTTTATGACCTCACAGCTGAAGAAGGACAGGCGAATTGCGTATTGTAATAGGAATTTAGGTAAGTTAATTTTAGCTTTAGCATCTTAAGTATTTATCCTCCAATTAAAGTCATACATGTGAAGCCTATCAAATACCGAGCGTTTAAGGAGGTGCCCACATTAAACAAGATCCGGTGTGGCGCAGCCGCGCGTTCCAGTTACATTTTGGACTGAACAATCTAGGTAGTTGCTGCAAAGACGTGGCCAGCTTGCCAATATGGTGGATTTATTTCATTCCAAACTACAAATATGCATTGCGAGAGTTGCAATTAAAGTATTTTTAAATGAAACTGTACTCGACGTTTGGTAACGGTTATGACTATTACACATGTTTCGAAACAAATTCGATACAGTTAAGGGGCTTGGCCCCTGGGTTTATGGACACGAGCTTTATGAATAGTATAATTTATTTTTGATAATAATATGTTTTCGATTAAATTTCCAGGTAGGGATAAACAATTTATAGTAAGTCTGCCAGATGAAGAGCGAGTGGCGTGGATGTGGGCGATCCTGGCAGCGTTTGCCATCCCAGAAATAGGAACACTCATTCGTTCAGTAAGGATATGTTTCTTCAAAACTTCTAGAAGACCAACGAGCACGCAGTTTATTGTGGTAAGTAGTTATTATGTTCTTGTACCCCACTTATTCCAATTCTTGTAGCAGCGTCTAATAACCCACTATGTTCTCTTATCAGCTGATCGCTTTACTTAGTAAAGTGACAAGTTCACACAGACTATATGTATCCATTGTTTTACTGCTACACATTTACTTCGACTATGATTGTTGTCATGAGATTTATAATTTAAAATCTCACGACTTTGTAAAAATTGCGTGCGCAGCTGTTTGGATATTTCAGAGCAAATAATTTAATAGCGAAAGTTAACATTCGTTGATGACTCAAAAATACATACGTTCTATTTCATTGTTTGGCCCCATATAACAACTAGGTACATTAAATCTGTGTTTTCACTGTTTCAGATATTCATAGCGGAATCGCTGCATACAATAGGAATGGGCCTTCTATTCTTCTTGATCCTGCCAGAACTGGACGTGGTGAAGGGAGCCATGATAACCAACTGTCTGTGCATCATTCCTGCGATACTTGGTTTGCTTTCACGAAACTCGCGAGACTCCAAGCGGTTCATGAAAGTCATTGTGGATATGGCGGCGATAGTTGCTCAAGTCACCGGGTTCATAGTATGGCCACTGTTGGAGAACAAGCCCGTTTTGTGGTTAATACCAGTTTCATCTCTATGCATATCTCTGGGATGGTGGGAGAACTACGTCACACGTCAAAGCCCCATAGGTAAACCGAATAACCACTAAGGTTTTGAAATGTTATCCATTACTCGAAGAATATGATATGCTACTAACATATTAATTTTTCTATCCAGGTATAATCAAAAGTTTGGGCAGACTGAAGGACGAGTTGATTTTCACCCGGTACTACACATATCGCTTCATATCTGTATGGAAAATCATGTTGTTCCTCATGTGCATCCTCTTCAGTATATGGATAGATGGAGACGAGCCTGCCATGTTCTTCCAACTGTTCAATACGGGTTTCGGACCTCACAGCATCGTTGTGGAAGAGGTTTGTATACGGTTTTTTTTGTTATTCAGATAAGCATTTACACCGAATCGTTTATTAACTTTCTCGGTTTTGTTTACAGGTACAAATCCAACTAGGCGGCACCGTCATTCCTGATCTGGCTAATGTAACTCTAACCGGAGATTCGGTAGAAGTGGCAGCTGCATACAAATCAGCATTCTACGTGATGCTCATCCAAATATTTGCAGCGTACATCTGTTACATATTTGGAAAGTTCGCGTGCAAGATTCTCATCCAAGGCTTCAGTTATGCGTTCCCTATCAATCTCGTCATTCCGTTGGTGGTCAACTTGTTGATTGCTGCGTGTGGTATTAGAAATGGAGACAATTGTTACTTCCATGGAACAGTTCCAGATTATCTTTACTTTGAGAGTCCACCTGGTAAGATATTGGAAACATTTAAAAAGTTTTATAAATTTTGCAATGCAGGTGTTAATTTATTTTTGGATGCTTTCAGTATTTACACTCAGCGATTTCATATCCCGTCAAATGGCTTGGATATGGTTACTCTGGCTACTATCGCAAACTTGGATAACTATACACATCTGGACACCTAAAGCCGAACGTTTGGCCTCAACGGAGAAGTTATTCGTCATGCCGATGTACAATGGTTTATTGATAGATCAGAGTATGGCTCTGAATAGAAAGAGAAACGACCAGAGAGATGTTAAGACTGAGGTAAATTACGAAACATCTAATCTCTGAAGCAATGTGTAAAAAAAATCAGTTTATATACAATTTTGTTTTCTATTTACAGGACCTCGCAGAAATAGAAAAAGAAAAAGGCGACGAATATTACGAAACTATATCTGTTCACACTGACAACACCGGTTCTTCTCCTAAGGCTATCAAATCGTCGGATCAGATCACCAGGATTTACGCATGCGCTACTATGTGGCACGAAACTAAAGACGAGATGATGGAGTTCTTGAAGTCTATTCTTCGGTTGGATGAGGATCAGTGCGCTCGGCGAGTCGCTCAAAAGTACTTGCGAGTTGTTGACCCCGATTACTACGAATTCGAAAGTAAGATTTTCTGGCTATTTATACACGCATGAAGATTTAATACAATTTTGGGTAAAATCTACAATGAAAGTGATAAACGTATTTAAAATGTTTTTTTTTTATTTTTTTTTATTTTAGCACACATATTCTTGGACGACGCATTCGAAATATCAGATCACAGTGACGACGACTCTCAAGTGAATCGATTCGTGAAACTTCTTGTGGACACTATCGACGAAGCGGCTTCTGAAGTGCATCAGACGAACATACGTATTCGCCCACCGAAGAGATTACCAGCGCCTTATGGTGGACGACTGACATGGGTGCTGCCAGGAAAGACGAAAATGATCTGTCACTTGAAAGACAAGGCTAAGATCCGTCACAGAAAGCGTTGGTCTCAGGTAGAAATAAAATCAACATAGAATTATAAGTAAACCGATCTCGTGTACAACACACTAAATACTTTATTTCAAGTGTCATTTATGTGTTTTGAAATGAAACATTACCTTTTCTGCAGGTGATGTACATGTACTACCTTCTCGGTCATCGTCTAATGGAGCTGCCGATATCTGTGGACCGTAAAGAAGTAATGGCCGAGAACACCTACCTACTGACCCTGGACGGAGACATCGATTTCCAACCTCACGCTGTACGACTGCTTATCGATTTGATGAAGAAGAACAAGAATCTGGGAGCTGCGTGCGGCCGTATTCATCCTGTCGGTTCAGGTAAGGAGACCAAATATTTATAAAAAAAAACATCGCTTCCAGAAGGCCTGCGCTGTTGAATATATACCTCAATATTCTAATACTCATAAAAATCCATATTTCTAGGTCCCATGGTGTGGTATCAAATGTTCGAGTATGCTATTGGTCATTGGCTGCAAAAGGCGACGGAACACATGATCGGCTGCGTACTCTGTAGTCCTGGATGCTTCTCTCTGTTCAGAGGAAAGGCTTTGATGGACGACAACGTCATGAAGAAATACACTTTACGGTCTGATGAAGCTCGGCATTACGTGCAATACGATCAAGGTAAAAAAATACCGACCTACGAAGATCGTTGAAATGGAAATGTGATCGAAATAAAAAATCTTATTGGAATTCTGATTGGTTTCAGGGGAAGATCGATGGTTATGTACACTATTACTCCAACGTGGCTATCGTGTAGAATACTCAGCTGCCTCCGATGCCTACACTCACTGTCCCGAAGGTTTCAACGAATTCTACAACCAACGTCGTCGCTGGGTACCTTCCACCATCGCCAACATTATGGACTTGCTTGCCGATTGTAAACACACTATCAAGATTAACGACAACATTTCGAGTCCCTACATCGCATACCAGGTTTGTTCCTTTACATATTTGAATATAAAGATTTTTTTCATCAAGCACATTAACATTATAACTGGTTTTACATATGATTTGCTGATAAACCTTTTTTTTACAGATGATGTTGATGGGTGGCACGATCTTGGGCCCTGGTACTATATTCCTTATGTTGGTGGGTGCTTTCGTGGCCGCTTTCCGAATCGACAACTGGACTTCCTTCGAATACAATCTTTATCCCATCTTGATCTTCATGTTTGTCTGCTTCACGATGAAATCCGAAATTCAAGTGAGTGTGTTTTGTTATTTTTAGCAAAGGCATATTTTTTATGATTTTTGTTCTCTGATTATACTAACTTATGATTCCGTTTTGCATTTATCAACTGTTTTATTTCAGCTACTGGTGGCTCAGATACTGTCGACGGCATACGCTATGATAATGATGGCTGTGATCGTCGGTACTGCTCTCCAGTTGGGCGAGGACGGCATAGGATCTCCTTCGGCTATATTCTTGATATCACTCTCAAGTTCGTTCTTCATAGCCGCTTGCTTGCATCCGCAGGAATTCTGGTGTATCGTACCGGGCATCATCTATCTCTTGTCTATACCCTCTATGTACTTGCTTTTGATTTTGTATTCGATTATAAATCTTAACGTAGTATCATGGGGTACTCGAGAAGTGCAAGTTAAAAAGACCAAGAAGGTTTGTAAAGGACCCGTTATCGTACTTTTCATTTATAAGAATAAGTTTGTTATAAAATAAATATACCATTTTAGGAAATCGAAGCAGAGAAAAAAGAAGCTGAACTTGCGAAGAAATCTGCAAAACAGAAATCTCTGCTAGGTTTCCTTCAAGGAGTGAATAGCAATGAAGAAGAAGGCTCTATCGAATTCTCATTCGCTGGGTTATTCAAGTGTCTATTATGTACACATCCCAAAGGAAACGAGGAGAAAGTGCAACTGTTGCATATTGCATCCACACTTGAGAAATTGGAAAAGAAATTAGATTCTGTTGAAAGGTAAGCGCTTTCTACTCTCAAATATTTTTTATATACGTAAATTATCTTATTCAAACTAATGTGTACTTTCTTATATTCTAGGGCTGTTGATCCACATGGCATGAGCAGAGGACGTAAACTCTCGGTTGGGCCCAGAGGTAGCACAACTGGAGACCATGGCTTAGACGCTTTGGACGAAAGACCAGAAGAAGAAAACGATTCAGATTCCGAAACCGATACTCTTTCTACTGTACCCAGAGTATGTAGTTATTAGTAGTACTTTGCATTTTTAATCTTACGTAGTAATTAATAAGACTGATTATTAAAATTGTTTCTTTGTGATTTCAGGAAAAGAGAGATGATCTCATAAACCCATATTGGATAGAGGATCCCGAATTGAAAAAGGGTGAAGTAGACTTTTTGAGTCCCGCCGAATTATCGTTCTGGAAAGATCTCATTGACAAATATTTGTACCCTATTGATGCTAACAAAGAAGAACAGGTAAAGAAGAAATGTCTCATTCTCTGACAGCTAAAAGTTTACTCTGACATCAAAAAGAGTTTATATAAAATCATAGCTTTATAACCTGCTTAAATCAGTTTACATGGAAGTTTCCATATTTTTTTAGTTGGTTTGACTGTCATGAGGTCATTAGACAGAGGACATACGAAAATAAATATAGTCGCTATGTTAATAATCAAGAATTAGCAAGATAATGATCTGAACTTTATTTTTTATTTTGTGCATATAATCAGCTTTTATTTCAGATATTCAAATTGATCTCACAACTTATCATATTATCATTTCACTAAATATTCATGTTATAATCTTCCCCTAATTTTAGGCCCGTATATCCAAGGATCTGAAAGAATTGAGAGATTCGTCTGTTTTTTCTTTCTTTATGGTCAATGCCCTCTTTGTATTGATTGTATTCTTGCTACAACTGAACAAGGACAACCTTCACTTTAAGTGGCCCTTCGGAGTTAAAACTAACATTACATACGATGAGGTTACTCAAGAGGTAACGTGAGAGTCCACTACACAGCGATCGGCATTCAACGATGACTCGGGACTGCGAGCTACAGTAGACATGCAAAAGTACTGATAATACTTACCTCTGCCACGATCCCCAGTCACCCTTGAAAGTTGATTAAATTTTTTAAACATATTTGTTTTATGAAATTTTACAGGCTCGCATTGCTGCAGACTTGCTCGAACTTCGCAATAAGTCGGTTTTCGCATTTGTTATGTTCAATGCTTTATTCATATTGATAGTATTTTTATTACAACTGAACAAAGATCAACTCCACGTGATTTGGCCTTTGGGAATAAAGACAAATATTACGTACATCGAGGAGACAGGCGAGGTATAGCCAAATGTTACCACTGAAGTGTGTCACTACACAATCCTAACGACCTTCTTCTAACCGGTCTGTCTGGGAGGCACACCAGCATGGCGCCTCGGCGACACTCAGGACTAAACAACTCTGATGGTTTTACGTCTAATCAGTATCCAAACCCGGTGTCCTTATGTTGTGGTTTTATGGAAACCCCGTGTATTATCCGTAATAACACACGGTATTTCGACTACGGTGTACGCCAATCGAGCTGATATTACAAAATTTGGCGTTGAAGCCCTTAAATCCCTTCCTGACTAGCTTTTAGACTGGACATAATGACGAATCCAGCAATATCCCCTCCAATCCAGTTTGAGACTCCGATAATAGAAAAATATGTGGTATAAAAAAATAAAAATATGACTACCTATCCTTTAATTCGCCGTAGTCGAATCCGAACCCAAGCTATGGAGTTTTTAGATGTGATGACCATTCACTTTCCCCGTATGTGCACACTTTCCAATCCAATTCACAGGAGTAACTTAATGTTTCTGTTCTGTCTATTAAGGTGGCGGAATTTCTTTTAATAAACACTAGTAACAGGGACACTGGTTTCCTTTGTATATACGTAATTGTACACCTCAAAGGGTGTGGTGATTTGCTTAACACGTTTTATAGTTCTCAGGATAAGATGGGACAAACATCTGTGAGACAAAACTTTGCATCATCTTTTGTGTACAATCTGTGTTTACCAAAAGGAATGTTTATGTGGCCCGAAAACATCACAAAATACATTTAAATGTTTCACAATAACGACAACTTCTAAAAATAATGCACTTGTATATAACAAAACGAAAATTTCCATGATTAATTAATATCAATTACAAATAAGTTACTGGTTAAAATGTTTCATGGTCTGAGGTGTGCTTTTAGTTATTACATTTGGTTAATCTATCCAAATTAAATTATAATTATTTTTACCTAAAAATCTGTTTAAATTATTTATGTTGATAAGTTGGTCGAGAGGTCAAAGCACACCTTTGACCTCATAATAACTTTTTTATAAATTATTTTGAATATTTATGATCTTATCATAAATTGAAGGCAAATCTAAAGATGATTTTAAACTTTCAGGTTTTAATTTCAAAAGAATACCTGCAACTTGAGCCAATCGGTTTAGTGTTCGTGTTCTTCTTCGCCTTGATTCTGGTGATCCAGTTCTCAGCTATGTTGTTCCATCGATTTGGAACCCTCTCGCACATCTTAGCGTCTACAGAACTGAATTGGTTCTGTTCGAAGAAGGTAAGCATATATTTCACGATGACTTTAGAACCTTGCCTGACCATTTTTGACTTTCGAACCGTTTTAAAAATAATCTTTATTTGTTTCCAGTCCGACGACTTATCTCAAGACGCTCTGCTAGATAAGAATGCAATAGCAATAGTGAAAGATCTACAAAAACTGAATGGTCTAGACGACGATTATGACAACGACTCGGGCTCGGGTCCACATAACGTCGGCAGAAGAAAGACCATTCATAATCTGGAGAAGGCCAGACAGAAGAAGAGGAACATAGGCACACTGGATGTCGCTTTCAAGAAGAGATTCTTCAACATGAATGCTAATGATGGTCCAGGTAATTATAGAACTTAAATAAATACGGCAGAAAACCTTAGTCGATTGTAGCACATTATTTGTATATAAGTAAAACCTATTTTAGAAGTCGATTTAATACTGAATCTGATGCAAAATTAGAAGCATTTCTAATGAAAATATTTATCTCCAGGTACACCAGTACTGAACCGCAAGATGACATTGCGGCGTGAGACCTTGAAGGCTTTGGAGACGAGGAGGAACTCCGTGATGGCTGAACGAAGGAAATCGCAAATGCAGACACTTGGTGCCAATAACGAATATGGAGTCACTGGAATGGTAACACATAATAACAAAATGCTTACGAAAGTTGATTCGAATTTTTTTTCAACTCATTGTCAACATGCGACGAGAAATTGTAAATGGTATGACAGTTGTTTGGGTTTTGATAAGAGCTTTATTTATTTTTACTATTCTTAATTTTCAGCTCAATAATAACCACGGTGTCGTGCCTCGGCACAGAACATCAACCGCCAACATATCGGTAAAGGATGTCTTCGGCGAACCCAACGGTGGTCAAGTCAATCGAGGATACGAAACCACATTGGGCGACGAAGACGACAACAACTCAATGAGATTACAGCCTAGACAAAATCAAGTTTCCTTCCAGGGTAGATTTTAAATGAGAGTTGCCAAACTATTCAAGAGTGCCTAGGTTTAAACAAATGTAGATATTAGAAATATAGACTGTAGTAATATTATTAAAATGAAAAACTCAGCAAATGTTTGTGTGAGTAATGTATTGCTTGTGATATAAACTTTTTTTAAGGTTTGTGACAGCGGAAAGTGCGGTCATAAAACACCCACATTGGACAATTTACAGCTTTATTTTAAGATAAAACATACGAATTTACACTGCCACTTAACTTTACATTTATTGAATTTTTTATACCTATTAGAATAATATCTTTGCAATGAAGATTTTTATTTTTATGAATATAGACTTCGAATTAGTGTTGTATGTATTAAATGAGATTAAATTAATTTGTTGTTTTATCTTTGCTCCTGATAGAATACTTTTTACAATATCAGAACATCTTATAGCATAATTTAGGAACAGGCAATATCCCGACAGATACAAAAGATTACAATATGAAAATATAACTTACTTAATTTTCTAAGAAAGAAACAAATTCAGTAAGCTTGAATAGTTGGTCTTCACTGGAAGTGTGTAGAGGAGCTGGTTGTGTGGGAGGTGAGGGACTGACAGTTACACCATC
This sequence comes from Helicoverpa assulta, assembly GCA_963856015.1. NCBI lineage: Eukaryota > Metazoa > Arthropoda > Insecta > Lepidoptera > Noctuidae > Helicoverpa > Helicoverpa assulta. The sequence goes on from CAWLCW010000008.1 coordinate 8,958,178, forward strand.
TTCATTCAGTGTCCATTTGCGGTCTCGGCACACATGTAAAACTGCATCTTTGCTCAAGCCCGTCATTGACACAACAGTGTCAAGTGATATTGAGCTGTACGAGCGACCAATCAAGTTAAATGTGCGCTCCCTTACTTTATCTGAAAATTACAGTTTAGGAAAATGTTACTCTAAATATTCAGATAGATGTAGATAGAAGATGAAGAGGAGGGTTTCAAAATAATATTTGTTATTCAGCAGACCTTTTACTTAAATTATGTAAAAACAGGGAGCAATGGAAGGAGTTGGAGGAGGCCTATGCCAAGAGGCACACCGAGATAAGGGATACCATCTAAATGTGCTAGATTATGCAAGTTGTAACTGTAAAACGATATTTCGGAAACAAAGGCTATATTATTATTATTAGGTATCAAAAAGAACAAGATTATAACAAAGAATTGATGTAAGGTAAAGGTATAAATCATTTAATGTCAACTATAGAGGTACATTAGGGATTAGCGGCAAGTAAGAGAAGATATTTATCCAAGTATGTACCTTCCAACGCTCTGATGATGTTTGCAACTGGTTCTGTCCAATTGTATGCAGACAAGGCATGGTAAGTTCCCGGAAGATCCTTCTTCCACAGCTTCTGTCCCACAGCCCAAATTGCTGCTATTTCTGGATTACTACTTGTAATATTTTGAGGAATTCTTTTCCAAAGGAATTTTGCATTACACCTGAAACCATGTAAATAAAAAATTATACTATTTGATTTTGTTTGATATTGGACAACTAGAAGGTACATATTATATTGGCAACAAGAATGAAGTAGGTAAGTTGATGATAATGCCAACTTCTTATATATAATATAATAAATATTAGGTATTAATTGTTGTCAGTGTACCAAATTCCACCGAAGACTGTTTAAGAGTTAAGACAACAAAGTTAGAGTCAGAGAAGACAGCAATATATGTATTGTAAAATACTATTATTTTTGGCTAACCGAGTAAAAGAGCTATTGGATGTACTGTTAATTCTAATAGGAGCTTCTTGACTATAGAATCAAGTCGCTGTTAAATTACGTAGCTTCAAGTCTGTAGACCGCAAAATGTTCGTGTAAAACGACGGCATACACATGTACTTACAGGTCATTTTGATATAAGTAAATTGCCAATAGCTGAGCGTACGTCGACGGAGAGGCCACACCGGTTGAAGCCTGGAAAAGAATCGGTCTTATCAAAATAGGTTCCATATATTCATAACCTATAATGAGAATAAACAAAACCATGAATATTACCTCTAATTCTTGTTTTTCGAGTTCACTACAGAGCTTATCAAAGTTCGTAATCATCTTGAAACGTGCAAGTCCTATAATCTACAAAATTTTAGACAAATTCCGTGAACGATAAACAATTTCGCGCAACTTACATTCAATTTGACAGGAAAACAAGCTTCTTGTGACAGTGACAATGACAATAATGACAAAGATACAGAAAGTCAAAGTCATAACATGGAAATTACCACAGATTGCTAACACTATAAATGGAAAGAACTTTTATAGTTTTTCTCGAAATCGTTTTTTTTATAATTAGTTAGTTTATAGTTCCAGTTACCGTTCTATTTACGTTTACCTACCTTCTTATCTTCTTTTCTCTTTTACTGTGTGTACTAAAAGAAAAGTCTGTGTCCAACGTTCTTGTCTCTGAAGTTATCTAAAGCTATGCAGCTGCTTAACATTTTTTTTAAGCTGCTGTACTGCTACTGTTTGACTGCTGCATTGATCAGCCAACGTCAGACGGTCTTAGATACGTTGAAAGTAGTAAGAATATATAATTATGTGAGAAAGCGTTGCTGCCGTACGGTTTTAATCATAAATTATGTTACTTATCGTCGTTATCGATTGTTTTAGCATTAAATCTTTCACCCGTAAAAATATTCCTCTGGCAAAACTAGTCAGACATTCAGACGTCTATCATAAACTATCTGTAACAACTAACAAAGTTGTGCAAATGATAGCTTGGAGTTTTACGTAGGTAGTTAATTTTACAGCAAATCTATGCACCGTATAATGTTTTAAATACCTACCTACGTATTATATACAAATTAAATTAAAAAAAAAAACTATATGACGTCAAGGCATGACTGGCATGTTTGGTGATCAGTCTAAAATCTAAGATCAGGGGCCCGATTCTCCTAATTTTACTTAATATTATACGATTCACATTCGACTGCGATCCAATCCCGACTCGATTACGATTGAAGCGTATGTGGCATTCCGCTATTTTTTCTTTGAAATAAACGTTTTTATCCTTTTCTGTCATTCAATAATAAATCATTTTGTCTGCAAATTTACGATTGCAATATGATTTTAGAGCAAACTACCGTATAGACCAAAATCACCAAAATAGCAGACCAATCGCAAACCAATAGAATGTCGTTGGAATACGATTGGTCATAAATTAGTAGCAGAATGTCCGATATGGTTAAAACTGCTATTGCGATCATATTGCGATTCGATTTCTATTCAATTTTAACATTATTAACTTAGGAGAATCGGGCCCCAGGTACTTTTTATATCCTGAAAGCGGTATTTTAATGTGTCTGTAAAATTATTCTTCGGTAGCTTATTGCGTCCTTACTACTTAAGTCCTTACTTATTTCAGGTGCTTTCAGGCTGTAGTTACTTATCCAATTATCCAGGGATCTACCGTATCGTGGACACGGGGCTGAAGCCAACAACCCTCATTTACTAGTGTCTAGGTACTCATTTAATTCTACCTTTTATCTCTCACAAGAAGTAGAAATAGATTGTTTTTTTCTGACTGATATGTTTTGTTATCAATCAGTACATTATCTAGATAGGTACATAGGTCATATTCTCGCTAGTGATGATAGATATACTTAAACTTACCTGCCTCAACCACTTATTTACAAAGTTCTCACTAAAGACACGGGATACTGAGTAGGGAGTTATGTACCTACATTACATTTTCTTATTAACTGATACTTTACGATGTGATTAGTTCCAATTGATTTATTATGATTAACCAACGTTACAGCATTTACAGCCTGTTAAGTTACGCGCCATCTTTTCATACCTGGTCGGTACCCACCTATGAGTAGGTAGGTAGGTATATTACTTAAGTATCCTATATATATATATACCTACATTAGAGTAGTTTGGATAGTAGGTCGATACTTATCCGAAGATTTACTTGTCGTCAGTGTGGGTAGTTGGATTTTCTTACTGTCACCTTAATTTAATAAGCTTCATGGCCTCAATTTTTATAATCGAATTTCACGGCTATTGATCGAGGGCTTGGGCGGGCTTGCCAGTCGACTTGTCTACTCGCCTTGCTGTTACATTGCATCACAATAGCTCGGTGAGCACAACCGGAGCTGATGGACTGACGCGCTGAGTCACCCGTCAATATTGTCGCTCATAATGCTAATTTTCTCGTTATGCTTGTATCAATTTGCATCTTAATGCTTTTTGTTGTACATTAGTCGGTCTTATTTGTTTATAATAATGCCTTAAGGAAATTAGGTTTGTACTTCAAAAGTAGGTGCCGTCGTTCATTGACATTACTTGTCGGTTGTAGGTATGCAAATTGTTGGAATTATCTTGTTGCATATCGAAGTTAGGGCTTTAGATTATGTAAATAATTCCTGGACTAAAGTGATTGAATCAGCTTATGTACAATATTGAGTAATTGAATTTAGTAGATTCCTATAGGTAATTAATTATCTAGTTAGGTACCTATAACGCTTTATGATTGATCTGATCTATCATTAAATCTAATCTGGATGAATCTCCAAATTTTTGGACAGCCATGATCTCTGCAGTTGTTATCTGCTAACAACATAAACAAAACATATATTTCGCAGTAGATACCTATCCTAAATCTCAAAGATATTCCACCAGTGTCATCCTACTTACTTAGGAGACAAAATTTCCAACAGTCTCACATCAGACACGGATAATTTTCTTATTCCATAATAAATTATTTTCAAAATTTTAAACACTACGTTTACGTTTGTTAATTGCGGCGGATTAAGGCTTAATAGTGGCCTAATTGTCGTAGTTAATTTTGCCCAAGGTGCTTCGTACAAAGAGCGTTTCGTCACTTTCACTGTTGGTAGGATTGTCCAATGAAACTTGTCACGCTCTGGCGACGGTAACCAATGGGTATGCTCACCGCCCCGCCTCGGAGCAGAGGCGTGTGCTGCGGCCGCGGCCCGGATGCCCACAACAATGCCTTTGTCCCACGGTGCTAGACATCCACCTGAAACGGCGCGCAACTACTACCTACAACGATCACTTGGTTAATCAAAGTCTTCGCAATATTCAAATTTGCCATGAAAGTACTAAAATACGTTTAAAGTCAATGCTCCTCTGCTCTCTGGTGACCTGACTTCAGTCCTGACCATAAATATTGGTGTTATGTGTGTGCAATGAAGTTGTTTTATATTTATGCACTAGGTCGATTGGTAGTGCCCTCTCCCACGTTTAGATCACCTAGGGCTGCCAGATGTAGGTATAAAAATATTTAATCTTTTTGAAAATTTTTTTTTATTTACTTGTAGCTTACAAGTAAATAAAAAAAAAATTTACTACTTACAAGTTGTAAGTATGTACTAATTACCCACCTTTTTACACACCATTTGTTGCATTGTAAGGTCGCAATGTATCAATTTCAGTTAGTGGATCAAGCGATAGAAGTTGATCCAACCCTATGCTCTTAACAGACATTAGCATAAGAAAACGAATGATAGAGACGCTTTTATTACGAGACATTAAAACGTTAATGGCTCTTCTGAAGTAGGCAGTTTCTTTTGATCATGTTTAATTTCTCGATCAATAATAACTTCTGATGCAGGTGTCTTGTGACGGCTTAGGTTTATAGTTGACACGAAGCCAGATATTTATGTAAGGTTTCACTCCAATAATGCTGCAAGTGGTGCAACACGGTCGGCTGGTTGGGCCTGCGGGCCGCCTGACCCGGGCGCGGGGTCACCAGGCCCATCGCCGCCGCTTGCGCCCGCGCCGACAGCGCTGTGCAAAATCGCTAATTACATTCAAGCCTGGTGCCTTTGCGCTGGAAAACATACACGTAGTAAGTAGTGCTCTTAATATTAGCGGACGAATAGGTATTTAAAGCAAGGATTAATCTAGCACTTTTAAGAACTTGGTGGTATCACACCACTAACAAAAACACTGTAAAAACCACTAACAAAAACACTAAAAACTAATCTTAGCTTTTATTAGATTCATAACATATCTGTATTCCATGTGAAATGGTACTTTATTTTTTAAAGCTTAGCCTGTCAAGATTAGGCTATCTTCTTTCGTAATAAGGTGGTTTTTGTTTAACAATAAGCCACATGCAAGGGAGAACTAAGGTATCCGGCCTTCTATCAGAGTTGTCTATAAGGGTAGGGTGTGATACAAAATAGATGAGCAGGCTGTAAAATTACATTTCTGTAGGTAAGTACTATCAAAAGTTGCTGTAATAACCTCTATATGTAGATATAGGTATATAAAAAAATTAGGATTGTTGCACTTGTTAACATAAATGCCTCTGTGGACCTTAACTACTGGACAATATCCTCTCATAAGTAAATTTTTAATTGGTGTATATGTTTTGCACATAACTATATTTGTCTGAATGCAAACGGCACGAGGTCAAAATTAAGAAAAGAAACAAAATGACAACAGCTTTAACGCATCCAAACTTAATGGACATTAATTAATACAATTAGCCCACGGCAAATTGCACGTAAAGACTGAAATAATGAGCGTAAATTGAGGCAACTTTACACTTCTGATTTATTGTCCTGCACTTGCACGATTTCGTCGAAAGAGAAAACGGACCAGTTCCGACGTATATTACGAACAGTATATAAAATTGATAATGAATATTTATAAAAACTTAATCACCGCTTACTGCGTTTTCCAGAGGGGTCAGCAGGAGAAACCATTAATCAGAACATTTCCACTTAATCATGTAAATGCACTTGTTTTCTCTCTACTTACTCTGATGACTCTGAGGTAGGTAGACATTATTAATTTCCGCTTTTTTAAGTCACATGTTTTTGCAATACTGCAGTAAAAATGGATTACATAATTTTTAAGCAGGACTAACGATACATTTGCCTACATTATGAAACAATCACAAAATATGTAGACAAAGTCCATATATTCAGGGGCAATATATTTGTTTAGTATTAAAATGGTGGCATGTGTTTTAGAGTCTTTTTATATACGAGTAGGTACGTATTAATGCAAAATTCAAATGTGATAGTGGCTGGCGAAGGAGAGCTCCACGATTTAGCTGTGTATTTTGTAAACGCTTCTAGATTCAAGGCCTGCGACATCTCGTTTACCGAAAGTCGTTTAGGTTACATTGTAAAATACCCGTTTGCTCGCTGTTTGAATTTTGTAACTCTAATTTGGGAATAATTTTATAATTTTGTCATGAATAAGCTAATGAGAATGAATTGTCTGCAGCTGTCACGCTTATCTATTAAGGTTCATTGCAGTAACGGGAAACTTGCTACGGGTACCGAATGTAGTTGTAGATATACTGGAGTATCCGATTACGACTTGCTAAAGATAGTATATAATTGACTTATTGTATCCTATTACCAATTAATAAATATCATCCTCCGAGCCTTTTTCCCAACTATGTTGGGGTCGGCTTTCAGTCTAACCGGATGTAGCTGAGTACCAGTACTTTACAAGAAGCGACTGCCCTGCCTGACCTCCTCAACCCAGTTACCCGGGCAACCCAATACCCTTTGGTTAGACTGGTGTCAGACTTACTGGCTTCTGACTACCCGTAACGACTGCCAAGGATGTTCAATGACAGCCGGGACCTACAGTTTAACGTGCCATCCGAAACACAGTCGTTAGTGTCTAAGATAGACTTAGGAAGTACATACAAACTTAGAAAAGTTGCATTGGTACTTGCCTGACCTGGAATCGAACCCGCGCCCTCATACTCGAGAGGCTGTTCTTTGCCCACTAGGCCACCACGACTTTTTTACCAATTAATAAATAATAAAAAAAATAATTTTAAAATATCCCTCTTCAACTTTTACAAGACTCTTGTAACTTTCAACAACTTTGTACTGTCGGTTACCAATCCTTTTTACTTAAATTTAAGTTACATCGAAAGTTACATATTATAGTTAAACTTTATTCGTTAAACGGGCTATAAAGTCCAAAGACTAAAAAGCTTATTAACTTTAACGATATTGCAATAGACCACTACATGACAGTATGACTACTTGGGCCCGTGTTTACGCTTGTAATATCAACATTAAAGTAGCGATATGTCATTATCTTCTTACAAAACAAGTTGGAAAGTGTGAATAACAAAATTTTATAGACTCCTGACAGCAAATTAGTCATGACCTGAAGCCTTTCCTTAGCTACGACTATGTTGGAGTTAGCTTCACTTCAATTACGACTGTACGTCCGGCTTGGTGCTAGTGTGTTTGAATATCACGAGATCACGAGAAAATGCTTTACTTATAAGACGAATTACTCTACCCGCAGGTTAATAACAACGACTATTAATGAGGTAAAAATGACCTCCAGGCTTTTCAAGAAATACTCCTGAGGATCACTCGCTCCTCTTGCATCCACAAACTACGCATGATCCTATTGGAAAATTTCCAGATAAGTAATGATAGTTGTAGGTCTGTAAGTACGAGATATTATTTGTCTTTTGTCTAAATATCAGAGTTTCGACTTTGGAATGATGTGCATACACACTGCAATGTGTTGAATATGATCGGTGTAGGCAATAAAGCCTAATAGGATTCTGCTTGAGGCTATCAACGTAAAATACGTATAATAAAGTTTGTGTAGTGTTCGTAATGTGGCAAACATTTATGGTAATTAATTTTCCTTACAAAGTGTGTCTTAATTATATGTTTACTTAAAGAACGACTCGTTTATCCTATCTTTATTTCAACAGAAGACTGCGGAACTAATAGTTCGCCTGAACTTAGTTATCGATATTAGTGACAGTGAAAAATCTGTACAGAAGCGTGTTTTATAGTTAAGTGTCGCAATGGTAGGCCATCACTGGTATCGACAAACATTTAATAAAATGAGTGTCGATGATGGAGTGGCTTCACTAAGCGTGCCAAGGGTCCGGCCATTACCACCTGACAGCCGGTGAGCGATGGCCCCCGCGGCATCCTTCACGCCAAGCCGCCATTGTCACAAAACAATGGCCACAAAGCTATCTTTAATCACAACAAAATGGATTCTAATTGGATCCGCAAAACACTTTTCTTGTTTTTGTCACTGTACCGTATCCGTTTTGAACACTTAATTGAATTCGGGTTCTGGTACCTATGTGTGTGTTGACACTATGTGGACAGGCAGGTGTCGTAATAGTTCAAAGGGTTCATGCATGATTCAAGTGCCTCATACTTGATAATTATGCGTACCTACATACCTACAATAATAAAAAATGCATAAGATCAAGATTTGGAAATTCGGCACTGCCGAAGGTTCTGGGGTAATTTTAAATCTTGCTTAATTAAAATATACGATGTCTCAAACAACAACTAGGTATGTAGGTTGAAACGCTGTACGCCATGATTTTGCCTCATTAACTTTATTTATGTGCATTCGGGTCAATTTATCGATAAATGTTCCGGGACAGAAGAAAAAATGCGAATTGAGAATTTCACATTGATTACATCGCGGTACTTATAGGCTGTGAATTTAATGTTCAATGCAATTTTATAGAGATTTCAAAGGAATGTCGTTGCCGTAACCATCAGCCATACAATTTTAATTAAGATGTTAATAAATAATTGTACATGTGCAATTACATTCTTAGATTTTAGTTTCTGCTTACTGTAAATTAATGTCAAATATTAAAAATGTGAAACTTCCTATTTGTAGTTTCTTCACACTGTATATTGTTTTCATTAGCTTTTTGTTCATGATGAAGTGATTACATTCTCCAGTTTAATCATTCTGCCAATTAATTGGAATCATAAGAAATAATTTGAACCTGAATAACTGAATATAAAATACCTAGACAGTTCACACGTCCCTGCATAACTTCATCAGCATCTCAATAATTTCTGTGGCGAAACCTGTCAAGTGGCGGCATCTTGTGAATTACTTAACTAATTAAATCGATACCGTTTCAACTGAGATGGTGTATCAATAAAAATGATCTGGATCGAGGAGCAGAGTAGATCGATATTTAAAGTTATTGCGTGTGTATGACATCGGGCGATTCAAAGCATGATCGATGGACGCGTGCGCACTTTCGTACATCGCAGTGCCGTAAGTACTTGTGGTGAAATATTTTAATCTGTAATTTAAGTGTAAACCAGTTGTAATCAACTTGCAGTTATTTTTATAATTATTATTTAAAAATTTAATGCGTAGTTTTGAGAATTTTCATTTGTATTTGGGAAACAAACAGATATGTATAAAACTATTTTCATTACAAGCATAATTATAAATTGCACATTATCCAAAACCGTTTTTACTTGAATGAGGCTAAAAAACAATAACATAAGAGTAAATTAAGCAATCACGCTTAGTTAAATGCTATCTACAGCTTATGATTTCTTGTCCCTTTAGTGAGTGGAAACTCAGCATGAAGTGTTTACGTGATCCATAGACTCATAGAATTCACAAGTAATACAGTCTCTGCTTACTTAATTACTCTACCAGACATTACTATTTCACGAAGTTAGGATGCGATTTGTAGAAACCGTTCGTAGATGGTTATCTTTTATTAATGGTAAGTGCAATGCGCTTGAAATATAGGATTTGTAGGGACATATTAGATACAAACAATATTTTCATAGAGATAGTTGCAGTAAACGTGGCGTGAAATGGCCAGTTAGTGAGTAATATCATGTTATTTGGAGGCGACGAGGCGAGGGCGGTCGTGACGGTACGTCGGCGGCGCGCGGGCCGCGGTCACGAGTCGCTCTGCTGACCCTGCAGCCCGGCTCTCCTATTCAGCCAAAACATACTTTATTTACATAAATGCCTGATCCGATGTATGTAATGCCCGTTTAGACGCTGTTATGTGTTCCTCATTCACCAATTAAACTAGTCATAAAGTTTTACAGACTCAGACGTATTTAGTTCTACCGGTGACAGCCCTGAATATCACACCGTTTATAAACAGGTGTCGCCAACGTAATGAAGAGTCGGATGTCTTAATATCAGCTAGTTATAAATTAAACGGAACACGAATGTATTAGACGAAACTCTGGCTTCACCAGCTCTAACTGGGCGCATTAAGTATAATGTCCGTTGCATTCGACGGTAATTTTATTAACATTTTAGTGAGGGCGGCCATGCCAGCGCTCGCTGCGAGGCTACACAATCAGCAATCAGCCAGCAAGTAAATTGTGTACCTGTAATGTGTTTAAATTACTGAAGTATCAAAAATGTTATTCAAATTTTCTGATAGACCGAACATTATCTTGATATTGATAATTTGTTTTAGTCCCAGCTTACATGTTTTGCGTTTGGTCGTGTTTCTGTAGATAACCTCAGCTCGACTGTACAAGCATATCGTTTATTTCAGGCAGTTTAGAGCGAGGCTGCGGTTAGACATTAGGCGATACTACCGTTAATCTCGCCAAGTAATCGGATGCAACAGAGGCGTTCTTGATGTATGGATCACTTAATAGGGGCAGGCTGCGCGCACGCTTTCTTTAGTCTCTATAATAAATTATCACGAAGATCATGTTCCAATGTTGTAGTGTTGTGCCGGCGTGTAAGTAGCATGGGAACTTAGCGCCCGATAAGTAAAGCTTGCGCCGACAGTGCCTGCTATTGTAAATCTTATCCTGATATCTATAGAGATCAAATCAGAATGTCAGTGTGATTATTTATGTGCTTAATAACTGATTATAGCGCTCCTACGATTTCATATAATGACACGGACATTATACTTTGCTCTAGTAATCTTAATGGCTTTTATAAGTAATAATTAATAGCAATTAAATAGATGTATATGCGTATGAATACATGTTGTTATGTTCTTGCCTATTTCAGATATTAAATCCGAGTAAACGCAATCTAACACGAACACATATACTGCACATCTCCTTAAAATTCAACTTTAGAGGTCGACTTCTACCTAAACGACGTTTTTATGTAAAAATATTAAAAGAAGCTCAATAAATAATATTGCTGTATAATTTCCGAAACAAAATTGTATGTCATTCTAGGGCGTGGTGGAACCAGCGTAATTATTATTTGGTGATTTATTATTTGGCATTGCCGCAATAAACTCCAGTTTATGCGCTTTCCTTGTCGAAAATCAGTGCATATTGCACAACGCTCATGAATTTAATGGCGTAGCAGCGTCTCACGCGTAATCTGTTACAGCGAACGCGCAAATCTTGAAAAGTTTTTAAGGGGCGTGTGTTATTTGGAAGCTTTGTAATGCATTTTTGCAAGCGGCTGCGGCCCGGGCGCTCGGAGCTGTTACGCAAGGATGCTCGGAGAACTGGTCCGACCGGCTCCAGATCTGGGCCAGAGCCATCTCTCCGCTAAGATATTACCGCTAATAGATATTGAACATCCAGCCACTAGATCCGCCGCCTTCTTAGCCACCGACTCGAACGACCACGGTTTCATTTTACTTTTATTTAATGGCTTCAGGGCCTTATAAGGAGTTTCAATTCAATTAAGATTCTCGACGATGGGCAAATGTAAGAACATTACTTGTTGTGGTGTACCGTCAACAGTTGAACAGCAACCGATTTATGTACAAACCTAATTCCTGTCCTATTACAACAGCAAGTGTTATGGCAATCATTCCTATTGTTTTGTTTATTTCGTAAACAGATTAATTTTGGAGGGCAGGACGAGAACTCGGCTCACCTTACACAATACTGATTTCACTAAGTGCTGACATTTCATTAAAATATATTGAAATCGTGAAATGGGGCTTGCATCCCATTGATTGAAGCGGTGCGGCGGGCGGCGCGTGCGTCGGTCAATACCCGATATTGATTTGCTCGGTGTTTCGAAACAGATTATTATGTTTAATGGTTGTACGTGGTGCTATTGTGAGGAGTCAGGTTAGCAAGTACTGAAATTATGGCGTAGTAACTATACCTACTTTGTTTTTGGATAGATATTAGTGACGAAATAATGGGAATAACGCAACCTCGAATACACAGATTTTTATATACCTAACAACCAAGGGTCATTATTTAATTTCCCCATGAAGATGACTCAGAATAAACTAAAAAATAAATGTAAAAATAAATGTGCTCTGTGAAGATGACAACTGATCTGTCTACTTTGACATTAATATCGTAAAATCTATTTCAAAGAAAATAAGTATCTATGTAGGTAGCTGATAAATCTAATTTATTGGCAGCTCGTGCAATCATGCGCATGTACCCAGTAAACACAGAGTTTATCTCGGTAAATAACTAGACACCGGGGAGATTCATTAGGCGTCGATCCGTGTCGGGCTGTGCTGTAATCGAGCAATTGTTCTCGGGGGGAAATTCAATTATTAGCTCGTAGAAGCCCCGAGCGCGAAATATCGGCCATTGGGCAACCCGCTGCGTCGTTAGGAGTTAGAAATAATTGCTCGCGATTTATCTTGGTGGTACTGACTATAATTAAATGCTTAATAATTGAAGGAGCGATTCTGTTGGTTCGAGCAATAAATAGCCTGTTTGGGCATCGTCGGCGCGGGCGCAGCGCGGTGCTCCGGTGCGATACTGGCGCGGTCGTGCTTCGTGCTCGTTGTAATTTCGATTAGAATGGTCCGCCGAGGGTAGTTCGCTCTCACGCTTCCAATGACTAGTGTAATCGTTTTATGCGACGTGTTGTTGAATTAGTTTAGCCATCTAGTACTCTTGGCTAAACGTGTAATTACGTGTAACTTGAATAACAGTTAACAGATTATTTATTAGTACCTAATGAAATATTAGTCCGAACTATTGAACTCGTACACTAGTTACCTAAGTTTATAAACTACTTTTAGGAACTAGATTTACTCAGCCTTTTTTATTCAATGGCCCCCCAGATCTTTGTGAGCAATAAAATGGTAAACAATGACTCCCTGACTGAGATCATATTTCCAAAATTATAGAGTCCGTTTTATTGACGGACTTGTATTTTTATGTATGGTTTAATTATTTATTGTTCACGAATATTCTATCTTACTTTCTGCCATATTATTATCTTACATTCCTCTTTGACAGTATCATTTGTCGTGAGTTTTAAATAAATGTTTCATTCTTTTTTCTAATTGTTAATCGCTAACGACTTAAAACGCAAGTTTCTTACTTTTAGTGCTTTACAAATAAATATAAGGTAGATTTATTAAAACATTATAGAAAACGAACAGAAGAACATAAATAAATAAAAATGCTAATAATTCGGTTCACACTACCTAACGATGTATTGATTAACTTTCAAATAAATAAAAACTATTTACATAATGAAGTTACTTCTTTATATACCTAACTATTAAAGGTCGACCAGTGATCGAAATTCTAAGAGCATAACTCACATTGCACATTCACACGATATTAATAAGAAGTTGTTTTTTAGCATTTTCAGATTTCTGCAATCATCGAAATGCATTTATTTAAATGAAGCTTTGACTTCTAATCTATACTAATATTATAAAGCTGAAGAGTTTGTTTGTTTGTTTGAACGCGCTAATCTCAGGAACTACTGGTCCGATTTGAAAATTTCTTTCAGTGTTAGATAGCCCATTTATCGAGAAAGGCTATAGGCTACTTTTTATCCCGGTACGGGAAGTAGTTCCCACGGGGTGCGGCAAAGGCGGTGAAACCGCTGGCAGAAGGTAGTACTATTATATGTATACACATCATATATAATAGTGCTAGCCAGCTATTTTGGTAGGTATGTTCAAAATAAAGTGATAGTTTGTTACTTTTGAATTTCCCTAACGCGGAATTCAAGAATTTGTGTAAGTGAACGATTTATATTGTAGAGTGAAAAAAACTTTGTTTTGATGTAACATTTGTCTCCGCCCTGTATAACAGAACTAGCTTCTGCCAGCGGTTTCATCCGCATCTCGTGGGAACCTCTGCACGAACCCGAATAAAAAGTAGCCTATAGCCTTCCTACATAATGGGCTATCTAACACTGAAATAATTTTTCAAATTGGACCTGTAGTTTCTGAGATTAGCGCGTTCGAGCAAACAAACAAACAAACAAACTTTATAATATTAGTATAGATAATTATTGAAAGAAGGCAGACTTTAAAAAGGCGGTATCAAGTTCGCATCAGCTGGTTAGGTACTAGGTATGTTAAATGCTACGTGGAAACACATCTTTCGCGATGTTCGTAATATGAAGTTGTCCTGTCTGCAAAAAAACCTGTTCGCCTATAACAGGTTTCAAATAACGACTGGGGTAACATTTGATGGGGTTCCATTCATACAAACATATTCATATTAACGGTCAGGTAATAACGCTTGGGGTGAAAAACAATTGTTTTTCGTCCGTTTTCCCCCGTGTTAGTGTGTCCAGCTTGAATAAATAGTCTGGAACCAAACAAAGGGTACTTATAAAATTACAAGGTTAAGGAGATTAGACGCCAGTCACTGTGGACACAGACTGCTCGATTAAAGAATAATGGCTATTTGCTCGGTGTAACTGGAAAGAAACAGAAGCGCTTAAGTGTAGTCGAATTGAATATATTCAAACAATAATAATGCATGGGATCAAAGAGTCTATAAACATTCTATATTCCCTTTCTGGGCAAGAGATAATACAAATCGATGCATTGTTATCGACATTATGCAACAAGCTATAGCAATAAACTGTGGGTATGTAGGTGTCATCTTGAGAACCACCTGCATTGGCTCCATTCTTGAACTCGGTTAACAAGTACAATTGCATGAATTTTCTCGTTGAATTATTCGCCCTGCAAGCGTATAAGGTCATATATGGGCACACTATTTTGCTTATGCCGAGCATCCTACACCTTATTCCCCAATAAAGATCGTCTCGTGGAATACAAAAGAGCCCTAGACGACAGTCTTATTGTAAACAGCCAACAATATGGTAAACGTGATGCTAACTGTAAAATTTATTTGTAACATGCGGAGTTAAACGTAGTGCCTTATAAATAAATTTCAATTGTCTGTTGTCATTAAATATGCGACGTTATAAATCAAAGCTTTATCGGAGCTGGTCGTCGTAACGGTTACATCGCACACGCTCCGGGAATATAATTTAATGATATCGATAGGGGTGTCTGCACACGCGCACACACCGCGTTAATGAACTGTCGCTACACTAATCTATTAGCCCTTATTTATTGCACTACATTTTTACTTCATTAGCCCAGTAGTAGTTACTGATAAACATAAGATACAACAAAAGATTCGGCTGCCATTTTACTAGTGATAATAATTACGATGTGCGAATATTGCGGTTCCTTAGATTATGCTTTGACAAATCACGACTTTGCAATTCCAATGCAGCAGATTTAATGTATGGGCGGCAGTTTGCATTCTAACCGCGACCCGGCAGGCCACCTCTTTCCTAATGCACGCTTATTTGAGCTTTTTAACCTTTCATCTGTTGTTGGGTTTAAGCATTGAGGGACAATAAACACGACGCTGATACTTAATGTAGTTATTGTCCGCTATAAGCGTAGAACAGTGAGCGCTGGTCGACAGCTGTGGCACCGGGAGGTTCGCCGAGGAATGCCATAATAGCAGCAGTAATGAAGTAAGAAATTTCTATTAACTTGATTGTTTAATATCTTAATATTTAATAGAAGGCATGCAATGTTTAGTGCCCATAAAATATCCTGCTTCTTGTTTCTTACAAAGCGTTTGATGAGGTAAGTTTAGGTTCGATTATCTTTTAATGTTTTTAAATGAATGTTGGTGCATTTTAAGAACCTAGCTATCTTGCTACCAGGAAAATTAGAAAAGAGAATGAAATAAGAAATGTCTAACAGTAATTTTAGTATGTTTCTTAAAAGATTGTGAAGTTGCATAAGGTTTTTATGAAAGGTGATTATTAAGTTACCAAATTGTTATAGCATTAGACATATATATAAAAAAACAATTTGCGAG
Organism: Helicoverpa assulta; assembly: GCA_963856015.1. Classification (NCBI taxonomy): domain Eukaryota; kingdom Metazoa; phylum Arthropoda; class Insecta; order Lepidoptera; family Noctuidae; genus Helicoverpa; species Helicoverpa assulta. Next base: position 8,974,264 of record CAWLCW010000008.1, read on the forward strand.
ATATATTAAGTGAGCTTTAAGAAAATTAGTTATTTTACGACCAATTTGAAATTTAATTAAACGTAAATGTTGTCTATATGGCCTTAATACTTTCAATGTAAGTAATGCCATCCAGCAGCGACTGTAGCAGATTATTGATAAATCCTATCTTACTATATAATTACAGACAAATAAGAAGCCATTCGTTTTAATTGCGACGATTTGCCGTCATGTAACCGTAGTCGTAAATGCCGCTTTAACTTGAGTTAGGGTTGAAATTGAAAGGTATGGAGTAAGCGATCGGTTGTTTGCGAGCGTCGTTTTCATTATGAAGTCGGCGGGGCAAGGCCCGAGGCGAGGCTCTATTCTGGGAACAGCGTGATGCGGTTGTGAAATATTGAGCGGTGTGGTGGATGAGGGTAGGACGGAAGGTTGGCGAGGCGGGGCGCCGCGGGCGGGCGGCGGTGAAAGGGCTGGGCGGGGCGGCGTGCCGGGCGCCGCCCACCGCGCATTTCACCACCGGCGCGGCGACGCTCCGCGCCCTACTTCCCTCGACAGGTTCGCTCTTGGTGTTCCATTGTGTGCCAACCTCTGCGAACAATACTATTGTGAAACGTTTAGATAACATCCCCGCGGCACGTAATTTAGACTGTTAATTCAATTCTAACTGGAGATTAGGAGAACCAATTTTAGTGTTGTTATGTGCTTGTAACATAATTTGCGAAAGTATTTTCGGCTGTACTAAACAGAGACATTCCTACCTAAATATCTAGGTACTTAGATGGGGATATAATATCCACTTACCTTTAAAATAAATATAAATGTATTAAGAATGTTACAGTGCTATTGTTTTCACAGAATGTCGCAATCATGATTGGACTTTCGTAATATTTATATCATTTCTAGGAGTTTATGAGTACCTATATATCTCCTATATGTTATAACGCCCTAATTCTAAAGTTACTATATCTTCAGACATGTGAAGACTGATTCGTTTGTTGATGAAAAAGAAAACAAGTCTCAAATACTATGACACTTTGTTACCACATAGGTACCTGTATCGCAAAATTGGTATATGAGGTTCAAATATTATATAGTTTTCCATCAAAAATAAAAAGTAAATAATGTGTTTTATATGCTCCTTCTTATCATTGTCGCTAAAAAGAGCAAACACCAAATATCAGATTCACGATTGCCAAATGTTTCTCAATACTTCCATATACTTGTAGTGAAACTTCTCTTGAATAAGCTTTATACTGCGAGACAGATATAAAACTATAATTATCCCTTAAATTCGTACATAATGAGGCTATGATTTGTGTAAACGGTACATTGATCGAGCATCAAGTTGTAGGTGCTATGTTAATGTGAGTAACTTACAGGTTTGTGCGAAAGGAAGTCCATACTTGATTTGATAGTCGGCTGCTAAACGCGCCGTTGCTCGCGGAGGTAATTGCGCTGAAAGGCTTCAATTTGAGGCGCGTTTGTGCCGCGTTTGGCTCTAAATAAGACGTCTCTGTACGGAGTGGTAAAGAGGCCGCATTACTCTTATTGAGGCCTGGAGCCCGCATTATCTGTTCGCCGAGGGCGGCGCGCGCCGAGCGGTGTCCGCACGACGCACCACGCCGCTCAACTAAAACCCACTTAACTGCGCTGCGCCTATGCAATGCTAGCTATACGTTCACAACACGAAATCTGTAATGAACTATTGATGTAAAATGAAATGATAAATTGCTACGCGTTACTAGAATGCAGAGATGACCTCTGAAAACGTACAAAGGTGAGACCTCATGCACCGCTAGTGATGTACATTTAAATGTATTTAGACAAATGTTATGACTGTACAGATTAAACCCTGTTAAATAGTCGATTATTTATGTAACTGGCTTACGTAAATCGTTCTGTCACTCAGGCAAGTTTTCATGTGTGAAACAAATAAACTGTTTCTAAAACAAAGCTTTATTACAATAAAATTGCCATTCGTATCATGGGTCGGTTACTATATCGATGACTAATATATAACGTCATTTCAATTTCACAAGTTGTTACTCTCATTAGAAATTCAACACTATTGCCCATTAATCTGAAGGGGCGTAGCGTGGCACGAGCGGCGCGCCAGGCCGCGTCATCAGCTGCGCTCAGTGAGTACGCAATGTGCAAGCTGTGCTGTGCTGTGCCCATATTTTCGCGGCGATGTCACAGATCCCAAAAGGTCGGTGAACCGAAACCCCATTGTTTTGAGTTGCGTCAACGTATCGTCTGCTTCGCTACGATGAATTGAATTTGTACCTTATTATTGTTACAGCAATATATTGCCAGACTCGTAGCACTCACCATTATTATCAAGGTGGAATATTAGATCAGTGAAACTAAAATGAACTAAGCTTGGAGTCTTTTATAATGGCATGTTATAACTGTCTACGGTAAACAAATCGAACGGACCCTGGAATATGAAAACATACAATCGTTTCATCTCAAGACCATATACTTAACACAAATGTAAACAGTTTATACATATTTGGTTGCTCCTGATGACTACATATAATTTATTTAGAGGTATTATTATAGATAATATTGTCCATTAATCCTGCAATTAAACATAAACATACGGCGTGAAATCAGGCTATTACGTTTCGTAAGTTGAGCGATTATTATTTAAGTACCAATATTGTAGGCATTCACGATAAATACTATAAACAGTTAGGTGTATATTAATAAAGTTGTGTGTATTTAACACATGACGGCCCAGCAAGTCAGAATCTAGTGGAATTTATATACGGGAGGTGAAAAGTACTAATATTTCAAACTTCACTTAGCTCGCTGACACGATTCCCAATAAATCAGTTAACTGTAAATCATGAAAATCAAAACGTAAAGCTTATTGTTCGTTATTGGTTGCAGATTTTAATGAGCCTTTCACTAATACAATCCTTTAGACCTCGCCAACCGGATTGGATATGTATGTAGTGCATCATATTGTAGATAGCGAAGAACATTTTAATTTAACCCCAAAGGGCAAACCGCAACTCAAGTCACGGATACGGGCTAATTAAATTAAAATCGTCATATTATATGTATTGGTACACGTAATAAGATCCGGCACAGTTAATTTACATCAATCTGTAAGCCCAAATTAAAGTAATGCAGTATGTACTACGTGTCGGTAACTTACGAGCCCATGATGATATAAAAATTCTGAGAAACACCGCTCCGTAATCGGTACGCGCAGCCAACCATTGATCCATGATGATTGGCGCCGCACTTTTACTGAAATCACTTATTACAGCGCAAGTTGCACTACGTTGCAAAGAAACCTGCAACAAACAAGGGAAATTATCTGAAATCTCAAGTGACAGTTAACATTATTTATTTCATAATTATACCTCTTGAATTATTTATTTCTTTGTGTTTTACACGAAGAGAGAATCTGTCGATTCACAAGAGGCTAGACAAAACAATATGATCCAACAAGGCGGATAGCATTGTTCCCGTGTCTCGTATTTCTCGAAAGCATCGTCCCGGCGACAATCACCCTTCGAACAAAGACGTTTATCTCTCGGAGACTTCTTAAATGGGTATAATGTTTAGGAGCGCGACGCACCGGTGAGCACGAATTGACAATAAGAGCAAAGTTCAGCGCGGTTCAGGACTCGAGAGGAATGTGGGGGCGCGGAGGAGCGGGGGAACGCTTGCGAAGGTGCTACGGTACTAACCTCTCTACAAAATCACGATTAGGCACTATTTATATCGACATTTCTAAAATACCTATACCTGTATCAGACAATATTAAGCACCTAGTATTACAGTATTAAGCAACATTGTAAGCTTAGCTGTTTGAAAGATACACCTGTACTATAGTTCCTCACACGAACTTTAAGAACACCCTACATTACGATAATACCACCTAAATAACTGTGTTTCAGTAGGAATTTAATGCACCTTCATATTCATATTTTATAAGTAAACTGAATTTGTTATCGTCGTAAAAGCTCGTACACACGCTGCAAGCGACTTCATTCAAGAAGCGCTAGTTATCTTATTCATCAATTGAAGATACCGTTTTATAAATTACTGCGATATACATTTTGCTGCAAATGTAATGAACAAAATGAGTGTCTAGCTCTCTGTTTTACGTAATTGACAATAAATAAGGGACTAGTTGTGGGGTTAGTGGGTCGCCGGTTCGCTACAGTACACTAAACGAGATCGTCTTCTAAGAGGCACAGTGTTGGCGAAAGTAACGGCGGAATGCTACAAACTATGTTCACGCATGACCCGCGGGTCAGCCGCACATATTCTGACACATGTCAATTAAGGGGCTCACCGCCTCGAGGCGCCGATTGAGTGCTTGGACATGTTTGTGGAAAACCTTCGTCAGCCAGATTGATTCATTACTCTGTCTATTGAACAAAATTTATGCCGCCGAACATTGAACATCCGTAGATAATGTGCTGCTTGTTCATTTTCTAATGAAGATTCATCGACTTAGGCAGCCGTTTGATTGCAAATGTGTCAATAAATAACCAAAGTACATAACTTGCCACCGTGTACATGGAATAAAAACAGACGGCGCTGAGTGGTAATTTGCATTGACAAACTGACAATTACAGTGTTTGTTGTCCTAGTACGCGTGTCGGTGGTGTGTAAACAATGATATACAGCTGCTTCGTTATTTCCCAAGTGTGTCTGCAGTTGGCAATTTACCGCTCCGCAGATCGATCAGCTCCTATTATTGGAAGAGGTCGGACGTGTACAAACATCGATTTCGAGTCGTTAATGTGAGTCTGCGTCCCCGGCGAGGTGAGAGCCGACACTGAAGCCTCACCTCACGTAGCGCACTCAACATAACGACATGTAATCATAATGATACACTCTAATCTACAAACATATAAATACGGCCTGGTACTGGCCGCATCCTCGCCTAATTGTTCACCATTATCTTGTTAAATTATAGATCTGCCAACGAATTTAGGTTTGGCGAATGTGTTTTATTTTTATGTCTTAACTTGCAAAACAAATTAAGATGCCTATCATGCACGTGTGTCTGCGCGATACTTCCGTGCGAATTAATTAATTTTAAATAAGTGGTTCAAACTGTAATTAACAAATAATAAAAAATCTGTCACCGGTGCTCTATAAAATCAGTATAATCTTTTATTTCCGGCAATGGACAGATTAGCTGAGCAACTAATAGGTTTTAATTAGGTACTTATGTAAAAGTGTGATTTAAATAAATATGTTGTTTTCGTCTAGTGGATTTTAAAATAAACTAGATTGTCTGTTTTTATCAGCAAATGTTTTTTTACACTGATGTTTTATTTATTATTTGGAAGACACATTATATTTTAGTATTTGGTAGTTAGTTTTTGAAAATTAGTTATGCAATATGATGCTTCACGTAAATGTTGTTGCTTTTCGTTTGTCAGGTGAAGTCACTTAAACCGAAAGTTTATTAGAATAGCTTTGTATAATATTGTAATCTTTCTATCAGAAAATTAAATCCAATCATTCGATATCAAAGAATTACAATTTGTAATTTAACTATTATAATTAATTAGATAATTATAATGCAAATGGAAAATTCAAATATTGAGCTGAGCTACTTAATTTAATACCTAGCCTGCCTAGAACATTTATAATATGGCTATTTTACCAAAGTTAACTTACGAGATAAAACTCAGTAGTCTCAAAATATACAATAGTCACTGGCTTTTTGCATACAATTAAAAATAATTGTAAAGAGCAAAATAAACTCTTCTTTTTCAAATAAACTAGCTTATAGATCTTTTGACCATATAACCAAAGTCGTGAATATACATTCTGCTGTCTTAGATCATTGCTATTTGTCGGTGTAGGTATAAAATACAATTACGGGTAGACATACGTTAAAGTTTGAATGGGAGAAAATCATTATTGAAACGCCAAGGGCTTTCAGTTCCAACGCAGCTTCCGCCAAGCTCGCTTGTAGCTGCTAGAGTGGTAACCGCCCCGGCACGTTCGCTCATAGCGCGTGATTGCGGCCAATTATTTTCTGTTTATCTCTAATTACGCATTCGCTGCCAACGTCGCCGGCTTATCGCTGATCTGCCCTTCGGCCCGAGATCCGATCGTTTTCTAATCAGCTCCCCATCCGTAATACGTGGAACATCACTATAGCGAAGATAAATCGGGTCAAATCTGTCTTTGCAACCATCGCCAAACTGTCCACTTTCACAAAAATATGAGAGATTCGTTCCGTTCGTCATTTTGATTTAATCGAAGATAGCGTGGTCTGAGTTAAGTGATTTCCTGGTAGTAAGTTTTTGCAGTGAGCATGAAAGATTGCCGCTTTGCATCTGTCGGGCGGCAGTCGCAGTCGGCGACACGGCGCGCGACAGGATGACTTGCGCGACGGTCGTGCGTGTTGCTCTCACGGGAGCACTCGACAGTATTAATTTATCGGCAAGTCGTGCAAACAGAATGACGTGCCAATTTTTTTTGGTGCTCACTCATGGCGGGCTTGTGGTGAAATTAGGGTGCATTAACGCAACAAGGTCAGGTCGCAGAGCGGCCGCTGTGTCCTGTCCCTGCGGTCAACCCGACTTTTTGGAGTCCCTTAGCATTGCGGTTGAACATTTCCGCATACAATTTAACAACAATGCACTCGACATGATTTTACGTCATAATACCAGTAATTACGTAGTTAGAAAATTCAATAATAGAACGGATATAATTTAATGAACCACACATAGCGATTTATGTCGTAACAATTGTATCTGGTTAGTCATCGTCGCCTAGTTATCTGAAGCATTTATCTATTAGCTGTGTGAGAAAAAGCCAATCAAGTGAGCAGAGCGAGCACACCGCGCATAATTCTTCAATGAACACGCGGAGGTGACTAACTGCGCAGCTATGAGAGCTCCGCCAGACGAGCTAATGATCCGAATACTTATCTGACAGGCATCGACTGCCTGTCGTTACCTTGTGCAATTTTACACAATATTGATACTCAGTAGACAATGCAACGTGACGGGATATATATTTTTTATGTTAATGATTGAACAGTGTGTATTTTTTTAACATGAATTTTATTTTAACTCGCATTTTATAATCCAAGTTTAAGTTGTTCTATCAACTCTATGGATTATAAAATACGCAACCTACCTAGATAGTATTACGATACGATTGTTGTAGTTATAATTTTGAAGATACACAATTTCATTAAAAAAAAAAATAACTTTTTCAAATTCTATAATGACTACGTAGGTAAGTTACTACGGTACGCGCTACGCCACCTACGGCGTAGTACGCGCCAGACGCCATTTATGTTTTCTTGTGAACTTATACTACCTTTTGTTTTTTTGTCAACATTAATTCTACGTAGGTACCTATTACAAATAATATTGTTATTTATAATTGAGTCTGCTTTCTGGAGAGCAAGTTACAGCATTACACTCTATGGAGTTTAATTATTTGTTAAGATTTGAGCAACACACTCTATGGAGTTTAATTATTTGTTAAGATTTGAGCAACAGGTTTTCCGTAAGAATTGGAGATATTCAACAATTCAGCTACAGGTATAATTGCTTAGTTGTATATAATAATATTCCTATGATATGCATATATTTGTCATCTGTGACCATCAAAATTGATAATTAAGTAAATATAAATATTTTTGGGCATCCGGTTACAGCTGCAATAAAATGTGCATTCGCTTTAATTTGTTTAACCTCGAATGTTTTAGATTAGAGGAAAATATTTAAATATTTATGACAACATATGATTTTCAGTATTTATTTTTAAATACTTAATTGATTTAGATATTAATGTCTCTGAAATACGACAGCGAGTGCCTAATAGGACTATCTCATTTTCCTATAAATAATAAGTATGTGAAAATTGAAATGCAATCGCATTATTATGTTATCTTTTGCAAAGGTCATAATACAATTTGTACTTATATTTGTGCATATATTAAATGAATTGTAACTTTAGTAGATCAGCTTGAAATACCTATAAAATTATTATTCATAGCTATTATGATTTAACTAACAGTGCACACTATTATTCATAGGTCCTTAACTCTCGGTCTGCAGAGCAACTAGGCCAAGTTAAAAGTACGTAATGCGCAGTCTAGACACGTATTAGTGCGGCGGTCGATAGATGAGATTAGTAAAATCAATTATTGAGTTCTCACGGCGCGCCGCGTCGCTACCGGCGGCGGTGAGCGCTTCTCTAACCAACACTGCTTTCAATATACACCCGCTACGCAACACATATGTGTAGCTTTTGAAATAACAACAAAAAAACATTTGAATATCCTTCAAATGAGCCAATTACGCTCATTAAATATTTAAAAGCCTTAAAACTATATGAATAAACATTAAAACTGAATAGTCTTGGACTACTGTACTTATCGTAACTATCGGTCTAGCAGTTAATCATGTTATTTAGTGTATAGGCTCCATTTTTTATCTCTTCGCCCGAGGGCCTGCCACATTGGTGAGAAATAAATACACAATAAGCTCCATTAATATTGCGGACTACACGAATATCAGTCAAATAAATATTCAACACCTATAAAAAGATTTGCAGCTGCGGCGTAGCTTTTATATGCAGGCAAACATGTGACTCGCGTTCGGATGCGCTCATTACGAAAATTACTCATCGCGGATAACTAAGATGTTGACTGCTGAGGTAGTAATAAAATAAGGTATAAAATATAGCAATAGTGTAGGAATGGCGTCACCTCCGCTGCTGCGTCGCGCCGCAGTCTCTGCCGTCGACGCACACTGACGCAGCGCGCGCAATCTGTATCGGGACTGTCCGCTCCCACGATACACAGATAAGATTGCGAATGACTGATGCGTAGGACAATATGTAATAGATCAGCTGCAGTTTAGAACGAACCTACTCACGTCGAATAATAGCTCATTTATAGAGATAAGTGTCAATGCTAACTCCATTTCGTATCAGAGAAATGACTGGTGTTCTAGTCCTCCTGAGAAAATATTAATGCAATAATGATGTTTGAAGGTTACTGTTATAATACTTTGAATAGAAATTACATAAATAGACCAAAAGGTGCACAAACTGGCATTCAGGTAACAGACGTTATGAAACAAATTAATTGCCATTTGAATGATTTAGCCAGTTATTAAAATAATTTTATCGTTTTTATGTTGTTCGAATAATAATTAACTTTTCATCACCATACTTATTTATGTTTTTAATTGAATTATACATTACTTAATTTTGTGAAACTTGATGCCTAACCACAGGTAAATATTTTACCATAACTATCTGTCTACTATTTCAGTAATTTTTGGATTTTCCTTTTGTAACATTCAGCCCATACGTGGTCATAGGTGATGGGTGAAAGTCATACTTTTTGGAGAGTTCCGATGGTATACTTCGGAAAACTCAATACATGTATGTAGAGAAGCTGAAATATACATCGACTGAATGTATTTGATCATATCAGATATGAAATCGGATCTAATGTTTTTATTTGTCCTGGGGCCCGATTCTCCTAATTTTACTTAATCGACATACGATTCACATTCGACTGAGATCCAATCCCGACTCAATTACGATTGAAGCGTATTTGGCATTCCGCTATTTTTTCTTTGAAATAAACGTTTTTATCCTTTTCTGTCATTCAGTAATGAATCACATTGTCTGCAAATTACTTGCGATTGCAATATGATTGTAGAGCAAACTACCGTATAGACCAAAATAGCAGACCAATCGAATGTCGTTGGAGTACGATTGATATTAGTAGCAGAATGCCCGATATGGTTAAAACTGCTATTGCGATCATATTGTGATTCAATTTCTATTCGATTTTGACATTATTATAACTTAAGAGAATCGGGCCCCTGGTTCATAGCCGTTAAAACATTAAAACAACTAAGATAGATCTGATCAGACATTCGAACAGGATTTGTACGTAAATAGACCTTCATATAAAACAGTACTTCATCGTTATACACATGCCTAAACATTATATGTTCATTATAACACGTTGTAAAATATTACGAGTACTTAATGCTACAGACAATCATCATTAAAGCCTCTTTGAGAGGGAATCGTACGCGCAGATAAAACCTAAATAAGGTCTTTCGATTGAAAAGCAAAGATAATTGGATTTGAAGAAATGTACTAAAGATATGTAGGTACTGCAGGTCATAATTAACTTTGTGCATTGGTTGCTGACATAAGTCAATTTATACTCCTGATTTTTTTTGTTTAATGCAGGGTTGGTATGTGACAATAGCTAATATTGTGGTGTAGGTTAACCACTCTAGATATAGAGGTACATACTCTTTGCTTGGTAACCAAAACCCTTCTTCAAGAATCTGAGTTCCAAAGGGCAGTGGTCGTTTCTGCCATGGGTTTGGCAGCGCTACTGACGAACTTACAGATAAAAGTGAATTTTCCTCAAATGTTAGCGATTTTACCTGATTATGTTACGGTTTATCAGAAGGTATGAAACAGGTGTTGATAGTAGAACAACTTTAACCGTGTGATTATAGATGTTTATCAAAATCACAGTTTGAGAGGATTTCTACATTGGTACAACGTATTTCAAACGGCAACAGGTTTTAAAAAATAATATGCAAAATGCATAGGCAGAACCTATTTAAAATTCGTGAGAGGCATATTAATATAAGAAGTGCGACTGTTACATCATCATATTTCGCAGATGTGAATAAATTTCGAACAGATATTAATGAGTTTTGTGATATATATTTCGTACCATTTGCATAAATGTATAATTAAGGACACGTTTTGAGCGATCTCATAACGAACAAAGTGAAATGTTGCATCCGATACACATAGATACGAGGGGCACCTTTCTAGTTTTGGGCTATTAGCTAGAAATATTGCTGTACAATATTACTTAAGGTCTATTGAGTGAGAGGTTACGATTTACGAGTTGTAACGAACTTACCTTAAGAAATTAAATATACTTTTCATCCCACCATCTCGGAAAGAGTAGTTTTACCCTTTGATATCTGAGCGCAAAAACCGTTTTTATTCTCTAGAGCGGCAAAGTGATTTGAATTTAGAACATCGTGTGCAATACTCTATTTGTGACAATCTTGATAAGACTTTTCAAACAAATACATATTAAACAAATAAAATACTGCTTAAAATAATTATTGAATTTATTAAGTATTTTTTATTATTGTTTATTACATAGATTTTTAACCTCGTTTCATTTTTAAACTGAGTTTTCAAATAAATGAACTTTAATAGGTACTTCTTTTTAATTAGATACTCATATGTGCGCGCCATTTTGTTTTTTTTTGCATTTAGTAATTTCCTCGATGAAGTGGGATGAAATTATTATTTTTTATTGTTTTGAGGTCGATTTTAAACCTCATTACATTTTTAAACTGAGTTTTTGCATAAATAAATTTTAATAGGTACATCTTTTTAATTTGCCATGTGTGACGTGCGTGCCATTTTCTTCTTTTGAGTTTAGAAATTTCCTCGATGAGGTGGGATGAAAAGTTACGTGTTGCACTCGAGTGCAAAGATTTTTCACCTTGTGCTCTTTTGATTCCCTCGCTATCGCTCAGGATTCTAATTATTGAAACACTCGCTACGCTCGTGTTTCAATTTTAGAATCCTTCGCTTGCTCGGTCATCAAAATTGAGCCCGCGGTTAAAAAGCAACTTTGCACTCTTGTATAACAAATAACTATAGTATTTTTATTTGGAGTGTAAAAGTATAGGTATGGTTTCTAGTGATAAAAGTAGACGTTTTCTTCAGACTTTTATGGCATCCTGTTTTTATTTACTATCAGCGCCCGTTACACAGCGATAAACAGCTGACAATAAAATTCACACTTAATTGAAAGTCGGCACAATAAGGAAGGCAGTTTCTAGAATATTTGTCGGAAATATTTTTCATGTAAAACGATACCAATAACGAAGATAAAAATAGTATCAGATCGAAACATTTTACGACATTGATATGGAATAAACCTCAGCTGATAGTGGTTCGTTGTCCGTTTTATGTGTAAGCTCGTATCTCCGAGAGGCACATACTCGTAGGTACCTACACAGTTACTATAATGTTAACCTCGTTGCACCGATGATGCAAATTTGGCCGAGAAATCGTCTCGTATCGCACACTTTCATAACAATCCGGTGATTGATTATATAAATTTGAATTCTGACGCCGTTAAAACCAAATTAAAATCATCTGCGGCATCGGATAAAACACGTCGCGACTGACTGATAAATTACTGAAATGATGATTAAACGACTATTGCGTATGCTCACATTGCTGCAACTCTTCCATGTGACGCCGGCTATCGTAACTCCTATGCACATTGCACTTTTGCGACTATAAATTTCAAAACCTAAGTCAAAAAACAATAATATTTATTTTATTGTTCGCGAACCGTTCTGGTGCAACTTTACCGCCGAATTATGGGCAGGAATGCACCGCAAAGAATTTAACAGGACATCACAAATTAGTGGAAAGCGGTGGAGCGTAGCACGTGGCCACAAAGAGCCCCATATTTTGGTATTATTATAATAATTAACTGCATATAAAACCGCCTCACAATTATTTTAATGCTTATTAAGCACGTGTGTTGAAGCAAAGCATGAGTTTCGGTTACTGTTCGTTCGGAGTACAATTATCGCCATTGATTCTGCGGTTAGAATATACCGCTTTATGGAAAACTTGGCAGGTGCGCGCTCTGCCCCACGCTATTTTATATGTTCCCATGATTTTTTGATTCCGTGGGGCTATCGAAAATAGGCGTTTCCGATTCTAATTTTGATAATTAATTATTTTTGTAAATAATACATTTACAGCCTTACTTATAAACGTGAATTAAATAATACGTAATACTTAAGGGCTGTTTAATAAAATTCTTACTTATAAACGTTGCTTAAGCATGTCTTAAGTAACATTTAATCACTACTTAAGACTTTAAGTAGTGATTAGTTAAAATGTTGCTTAGAAGGTGATTAGAGATTTTTATAAGTAAGGGGGTTAGGTAATAAATAAGGCTTATTAGTATACCCTACACAGCAACTTATATCATTATCAGCTGGTTTCTATTTCTGACAAAACACTTATCTAGCGCAATATGCATTGTTACCAAAAACAAGTATGCATGTGTAGATAAGCAACTTCTTTTTGTAATGCGCCGCATATAAAGTAAACAAAGTTTGCAACAGTTACGCAATTGCTAAGTGTAACAATCGTGATTTCGGTAGTGTTGCACTTAAAATAAAAATGTACTTGTCTAGAATATTATATTACCTATGGTTTATATTTTTAAAGACGTACTAAGTAAATGCTATTAATAGGGTCATCGAACAAAAAGCTAGCTTCTAAGTCTATTTATCATCTTTTTGCAACTGTGAAGGTTACAAAAACCAAAAACCGAATTTCAAAATACCTCTGCTAGGTAATATTTTTTAAGACCTGCCAGGAGATCATTTTGAATAAAACTTTCGAAACGGTCAATTGAGACCATGAATACGTCGTAAAAGTTTACTCACCTTACATTACATTACATACGCTGTCGAACATTAATACTTATTTTTGGCATAAAAATAAAATATAGTTTTTTACTACAATATAATGTCCGACTACATTAAATATGTTTAATAATACCTAGATGTTATATTTTACACGTAGGTACAAGAATAATATAATACTGTCGTTATAAATTTTATACCTTATGGTTTGAAATTGACGAGTATACGAGATCCGAGATTGGCGTGTTCATTAGCATTGGCACGAATAGCGCTATCGACACAAATAACCCGCCGATGCTAGTGGCAGCGAGCCGATGCGCCCGCGCCGCGCCGCTCGACACTCGCTACGTATCTATGTTAATTAAACGCCTGTCATTTGCTACAATAATGGAGGCTTTGTGGAGCTTTATCACGTTTTAATGTTGTGTAAACTTTGTCTGCACCGACGAGAACCACATGCAGCCTTCTTAATTAAGTAAAATAGTACCGTGTATTAGCTACATGTATACGAGTATAGTGTATTTATACAGTCAAAGCAAATGCGATACCTGCGAGAATAAAGTATTTAATTCGATTGAATGTTGTTTAACATGGGGAGATAGAGCATCAAACAAAACTGATTAGTTTATTGATCATATCGCTTGAATGCACATGCAAGAATAATTTATAGTATCTAAAGGTGTACACAGAGCTCGGCTCATTTCCAGAGAAGAGACAAAGAGTCTATTACAGACAGTTATTTCATAGAAATAAATACCTCGCGTCGCAGGCGTCTTATTAGGTATTTCGTCTAATGAAGAAAAAACTTTTATTGACAGTGTGTTTATAAATTAACTTCGTTCTTTTATAACTATAATAAACAATACACGTAGGTACTTATGATTGGATGGGGCGATTAATAAAGAAGTGAACCATTAGATAGTGAGCCCATTATAATTGGCGCTATAAATAATAGCGTGGTGATAGATGGAATATGGATCATTGCGAAGGCGGGGGCGCACGCGCAGCCTCGGCATGATCGAGTGGTTCGATGTGCTCTTAATATTGCGGACCTTTAGGTATTGTATGATATTCATTTAATTTAAGATCATGAGAGGCATAGCAACAATGTTATACATATTATGCCAGGATTTTTTTTCATTCAAGTCTCAAACATAATAATTAACAAATCAAACATCTTCAACAATGTGTTGTTAATAAAAATAAGGACTGTTTTCTTCGTTTTATAACAAAAATGGAAACGTGGACACTTTTCCTAACAGAAGAGAACGGAAAAATATACGATATCTAATAAATTTTTTGACGTGCAATTATTTTCAGCTCAATGCCGTGTTCAAGCTTGCGAATTACCAAAATGCTTTGTCTGTTATTGATTGTTATAAAACCAAAAAGTTCAGAGGTCTATTACATAACAAGAGAGTGTCCATCTACTATCAGAATTAATATCACATTACATCGTGAGAGTAAAATTGTTTTTTAATCTGCAAGTAATAAATAGGCATTATAATTATGTGTGCGTTATTATCGAATAATCAAAGGCGTCAAAGTTGAGCAACGGAGCGGTAATGACGCTCGTCCATAAAGTCTTGTGAAACTCAAGCCCGAGGGCGCTGCGGGCCTGTCGTAAATAATTGGAAGCGCACTGTTTGTACTAATGTACTATCTAAACACATAATACCTCTTTCTGAATTGAGCTATAAATTAGTTTCAGATACTGCATAATTTGAAAGCTCTTGCCTAGAACGTGGGCAGAATCGAATTCCAAAATTAACTTATATCGATATCTACAGGTGTCTATATAAGGTATACAACTAAAATTACTTATTTGTGTCAGTCAAGATGTTGCAGAATATTGTCGAATTCGATGCAGGCGTTTAGTTTAGCGATAAATGTAAATAATCAAATAGAAGCGTGCCAATAGCCGTGTCGTCCGCCTACGCAACATTTAATATTTTGATATGGTTTTGAGCAATTCTGGTGTTGTTGTTACGTAGTTGTAAACTGGACACTGGATAAATTAATGTGCAGTAGATGTAATGAAGTATTATACCAGAATTCCCAGACTAAACTGATTATAAAACTAAATCCTACATAAAAAATACCGTTTTCAAGATGGAAAACGAGGTAGGTAAAGTCTCAGTTTTCCCATTGGTTGCCTTAGAAGGTGCTTATTTTATGCTGAATGTCTCAAGAACTTTTCTTTAATCTTTAGTAGTTAGTAGTATCTGCGACACAAAATATATTAGAGAAAATAGATGCAATTATCGAGAGACACCCAGTCAAACAATAACAAAAGCTAGCTGAGGCAACTTGATGATATAAATATTCTAGATATGGGCGGTGATGGTTACTAGGAACGATTTCTTTAGTAGTTCTTCCTTCTGAATCTACCTGAATCTCGAGTAGTAATCTGTAAATTGATAGCAAATTACCTACAGTAATTTCTAATTATTCATCTATTAAACATGTCATTTTCTAAATGCATATAATTTAAATATCTCCACGTTTTAGTTATCAAACGTTTCAAACGCATCTTAAGTACAGGATGTGGAATACTATAAATAAAAAGCAATTTCCGTCAAAACCAGAAATATGTTATTGATATTATTGATAACAGTTACATATATTTCGACTAGCCTTGAAGATTATTATGTTTAATACATTTACATCGGCGTAGCAAGATATTAATAAAAACTATCTTAAATTAGTTTTCAACACCTTTGTGTCTGGCAAATCGGCTTATAGCCTGCATGCTCTACTGTCACTTTATGAGAAGTCTGTCTGGAAGATACACGCGACTGCCTAGGAGAATACGAGTCAGAACTTAATTCCTCTGACCTTGATCAGGTATATGATGATTTATGAAGACATATGTGAATAGCTTTTAATTAGTTAGAAGCTGCGGTTTTAACCATATGAAAATAATAAAATGTTGATTACCTAATTCGCAATGATTAAAATCCAGAATCGAAAGCGTACTGTTTCTTAGGTGAATTAGACACAGACAGACGACTCCATAAATCACCACGCAGTTTTAGTGTACCGTACATCGTCCAAAAAATAAAACAAAACGATTTTTCGTTAATAACTCAAAATGTAGGCAACACGAAATTGATGTTTGCGATGCAACGTCTAGACCAGACACGTCCGACTAAAACAAGTTCTACCGATTCGTTCTTGTAATATCGGTGTAATTTATTTAATGTTAGAAATAGACCTCGCCAGCGCCACAAAGAATATTGGCTTTCACAACGGAACCTGGCAAATTTATGTGCCGCGAGATTTTGCCAACAGTGAGCCCGCAACGACTCACGAGAACAAAGCATTACTACAATCTGGCCTGTGTCTCGCCTTGTTTATAACACGTTAACAACACGACCGATGATCGCAGCCTTCTTAGAGCTGCGCCCGTGCAATTAATTACTTATCGCTATCGTATTTGTCATAAAGTAATGGCAGACAGACACTCTTGAGCTCCGCAGGATGATAATACGACATTATGATTGAACTCATTTCAGATTTGATGATAAGTGGAAAGCTGCTAATTGTTCTTCAATCTTATGCTATTAATATTATTAAATCGAAAGTATCTTTGGTTATGTCGATAAGTTTGTTTCTCTTCTACGCAAACAGTACCTACTATGACGATTTGGAAAAATTGTGTTCCTAGTAGGTACAATATACTTCTCTGTTGTTATAATAATAAACAAAAATATGCATGTCCAACATAATATATACCTATAACTACTAGTATAGATTTATGAAATCATAAGTGACGATTACGTTTCTTTAGTTAAGCTTTCCAATTTGCTGATTATGTGTTAAATGGTTAAGAATTTAGTAATCAAAGCCTTTCGAAGTCTAGCGAGACTAATCGTGTGTCGAGAATATAAAGAGTTGTTGAGCTGTTGAATGCACCTGTAACTGCGTCGTAAGATCTGAAAATGATTTTCCTAATGCACAATGTGTAATTTTTGCTAGTAAAATAGTCGGCCAAAGGTGCTTAGAATTACCTAGGGATCTATTATGGTGAACCAGTAATTTTGCTGCCTAGTAGCACGTTTCCCTAGTATCGCCTTAAGCCAATGCCGTTACTAGGAATTATGAGTGGTCGATGTTTTACACCTGCCCATAGAAACCGTTCTCGTAATTACGCTAATTGTTCTACTATATATGTAACATTTATAGAAATATTAGGTTAGGAACCGACTTAACGTCGCCTTAGTTTTTATCTGCAATACTTAGTTAAACAATTAATTAGCTATGTGAAAAAAAAAACATTTTTTCGAACACGTGCGGTCAACTAGTAAACAATTTTTTGTTGCTCAACTTGTAACTTTGTTGCCTCGCTTGCTTGGAACTTCTGCTGAACGTAAACTGGTAGTTTGAAACACGGTATATTCCTACATACGTGTGTATGTATTCTAGATATAATTACCTATAGACTAACAGTTATTAATACCTGCTATCTGTAGGTAGTTGTCTGGTGACGCAGTAGTTAATCGCATCCGCATATCAGATAGTTACTCACAAACTTTAAATAATTTATACAATATAATAATAACTTCGATAGCAATTACGATCTTCATCTTTAAATAGCATCGTTATCGCGTGCCCAGTGGTCTAACAGGTTTCGTAATACCGGCAAGATGCTGACAAGTAGTTGTAACTAATTGACGACAGACGAGGCGTTACAATTATTGTGTGTCAAGTTGGTAATTGGCATGATCGTGGAGCGATCTTGACCTAAGTCACAGGCGAGGCGGGCGGGTGCGGTGCGTCCTACCGCTGTGAGCATGCGCGGCTCATCGCGTGCCGCCGCGTAACGGTCCCAGCAGCTGATCCTCGCTATTGTCCTTAATTAAACTCAATAGCGCGGTTTTGCAAATATTTTTAGCTATTTATAATGCTGATGTATATTTACTTTAAGAAAAAGTTAATTGTGTGACGGTGTCAAGTAAAATGATGGTATTTCAGCTTATTTATGAAGTAAACCGAATCTTTTTATACAGCTAACGTTTCATGGATTAAACAAGTAGGTTCCCGATAGTAGGTGGGCATTAAGATAATCATGTAAGAGCGGCGAGCGCCTGCATGGAGCAGCGTGGGGTGCGCAGGGGCAGCGACGACGTTGCTCTGTCTAATTAAGCGCGGCTCGGGCTAATTTGACGCGTGAGCGCCCTGCGCCCGCGCCGCCTAATGAATGGTATCGCACACGTTC
Source organism: Helicoverpa assulta (assembly GCA_963856015.1). Lineage (NCBI taxonomy): Eukaryota > Metazoa > Arthropoda > Insecta > Lepidoptera > Noctuidae > Helicoverpa > Helicoverpa assulta. The sequence continues at coordinate 8,992,960 of CAWLCW010000008.1, forward strand.
ATCGCACCACGTCGCCGTCGCTTGACTCGTGCAAACTGCGCCCGCGCACACGGAAATCTAACTGCTGACCGCCGATAAAAGAAATTATTGCTAAATTAAACAGATCGACTAACGTGCAGTTCAGTTCAATGTGCACCCACGTTATGCACTTACAGGGAAGTATGACACAGCTCGATGTTAGAATAGAACCATTTTGTATGCAGCCGACTCCGGAAAACTCAGGCTAATGCTTATTCAGAGTGCTTGCATCAGCCCGTAATGTTGATTATAGACATCGGTAGAAGCTTTGTGAGTGCGGTTTCTAACGCACTGATGCAGTTGTGCACGCACAAATCATTCAGCAAATTACATAATTGATATGTTGAGTACCTGTGACGCAGATAGGTGCACGTTAATGGCATTCGTTTGTGAATAACATTAATATGTAATGGATTTAAACGGAATTACTTTGCAGAGCTCATAATGCCTGGAACGATTAGAGACTCAAAGATAAGGTGACTGTTAACTATAAAAAAAAACTGAATCAAGAATTCTGGAAGAAAGGCTGTAATGACTATTTTGTTTAATGACTGTAGTTAACTGAAGCTCAATGAAAAATTGAGCTGCTATCAATTTATTCTGGTCATATAAATGTTAGTAGGTACCGCAAGTCGTTACTGCACCGTTTAACTTTGTCAGTTTAAAACTAAGTGTTTTAGTTCAATTTATTAATGTGGCATGTGTTAAATAAATTATTATTTTGTGGTAGTTTTAACGGTAAAATTGCCTAATTAAGTTGGAAATTACAAAAAGGAACAAAGAGAACAGACGTACGATCTGCTATGTGTAATAAGCGGCGTCTGCGCAGGCTCTCTAGTATGCGATGCTATCGCCTTCACCGGTTGTGTCGTCGTTTTTTTAATTTTTACCCCAAAGTCATCAACAACTGTTGTCCTCTTAAAAAAATACTTGTGAAAGAATGACTTATTGAATAAAAAAACAAATAATGAATTACCTAACCATTCTATCTTCAAGGTGTAACTAGCCATGTTTACTTTCTATAACAGCCACAAAATGCAAACACATGATAATTTCCATAAGATATTTATATTTTTTCTAGCACTTTAACCTTTTAGGCCAATACGAGATATTTTAAAGATAACATTTTTTCATGCATAAAGTACGATTAAACTACTGTACCCTGTTTTTAACATTTGTATTAAATACCATGCTTATTATGACAAAATTTACAACAGGCTTCATGGTATCGATAAGAGAAAGAACAATAATAGATTGGCACACTATTGACACTGTTAATGAATGGAAAATTTTGTACAAGTTAAAAATATTTCGAACACCTTGCAAACAAATATTTAAATGGATGCATTTCTATATGATGCTGAGTTTAAACAGCTTGTAACTACGGATGTTGTTTATTTATCCACTGCTATACTCGTCGCCGACTGTATCACACATTTATCATTCATTTCATCAGTTGATTATATTATAATAGCATTAACATTGCGAAATGCATCTTTGAAAGTTTCTTAATTCGTTTCTTCTTTGCATTTAAATAGTGATATGAGTTCTCTTAAGTAGCATGTAGCAAGCCATGTGCATTCATCTGGATTAACATGATAAAAGTAGCATTAATGAGCCGATAATGATAATGTCTAGAGGAAAAAGTGTATGTACAGCTAATTACTAAATGAATTTGTTGATCAACGCAGCGGTGCAATTGACGCTTTGTTACAAAGCTAGTGAGACGTTACACGCTCTTTGTTTCACGATTCAATTTATTTATAATGTTTTTTTATAAAAAATATCGGCCATAACATAAAAACGAATTCCTAACTTCATAAAAAAGTTGTGTTTAACCTAGCGGTTGACCGTTGTCGATAGTCTACGAATGACGATCGCTAACCTGAGCTTGGTTAGTTATTGAAGTCTGAAGGTTTAATCAATAGGTACCAATCGAGTTTAGCCTTTGGTCTAAACTTTTTGCTCAATATTCACGAATTACATATCGGTCTCAGCCCGTTACCTCTATTTAAATAATAACTTACAAAAATTGCACGTCGCAGGTATTCAGTGGCCTTGTGCGTCTCGTTTTTTTTCATTATAAGCCGTACCTAAGTCCTGTTATATCGTGCACTAGTTTTGTTTTTATTTTTTAAATTGCTTATGTAAATATAGTCCTGCCGGATCTTAGATAACCTGCAAGCTGAATATTTGATATAGGAGCGCTGACGTCACCGGGTTCCGCATTCGCCACAGATGCGTCTGGGCGACGATTGCACGCGGCAACACTGCGTCTGGTTTACTCGTGACCGATATATTTATCTCACAGGTACTTATCTCACAATTTGTCACAATACAGACAACGTTTTCGGCTAAATGTCGCCAAAGAATAAGGCTGCAGTCATGAGTGGGTACAATCCGTTCATATGCAACGTTCAAAGGACACCGAATTACGTAGGTGCCGTTACAAAAATATGTTTTGATACTGGAGTGTGTTTATAACTTTTAAATGTTAAAATAGAAGTGCCTTCCAATGTGGAAAGCCTTGGGGTAAGAACACAACATGTTGGCAATTTACAGACCACTTGTGTTAATTCGCAAAACAACATAATGATATATTGGTCTATGGTCTAAAATGTGTAGGGAAGGTAGCAGGCTTATGTTTACATGGTCACACGATTATCGCGACAACGTGCATTTACGCTATTTACATGGCTTAGCTGAGTTAGCTGCTGACATCGCGTGAACTAACGGTCTCTCTCTAATTAAAATCTAATTAATCTTAGTAGAAAAAAGGAAAGTCAAGCCAAGCATGTGCTCTTACAAGGCTCCTAGTATAAAAGAGTAATAGAAGCAGTAGAGATAAGTCTATAAAATACAGAGTCGAACAGGATTATATTTCTAAGAACACCCAAGAGCTGTAAATCTGGTCGACTTAATTAAAAACGGCACCTCGAGACACTATGAGTTCGAGGCTCATTGTCCCAGGTACGTCTTACATTACATGTTCTGTGGCGCGGCCAGTCGCACAAACAACTCCGCGGCTAATTACTCCACCGACGACTCACGACTCTCACCCGGTTAAAAAGCTTTAAGACTTTAAGCTGCGTCATTTGTTTGCGACCATAATGGACTGATAACAGATAGGATTGCCGCTTTTGATATCTACGCTCACACCCGAAATCGCATCGGAGCCAAATATGCAAAAAAGCGAAATCTTTCCAAGTAACGTATTGGGCTCTTACGTGTTTACTGCAAGTAAATGACGCCTTTTTCGCTAAAATAATTAATACGAATTTGAAAATTAATTACTTTAATTATTTAAACACATTTTATCAGCGCTGTTCTCTGTTAATGGAGTGTAATTAAAATCAGTACTTTTACAGGCAGAACATATTTTTCTGTCTCATGATTGTTTTACCAGAAAAAAAGAACAAAACTATGCAAAACGATTTATACGTAAGAAATTATGCATAATAAACATGCGACACCATTTATGTGGACAATCAAGATACCTACCAAATATTTAATGAATTTACGGTTACTTAAGGGCGTGATATTGTGACATCCATTTAATTCTGAACAGAATTATAATAATTTCACTTAATTACGGCATTTATTCCGCGGCGAGGCCGCGCGGACGCACTCTATCTTGTGCACGAGCATTATCGCTTGTTATACTCGTACTTTGCTGTTTATATCAACGACAATGAACTTAAAAGAAAAATAAAAGCTTTTCCGTGTTATATTTTTCCGTAAAGTGTTGTTCAATCAGTCTCAAGATAAAAGAATTAAGCGCGCAATTCGCGCTTAATACATAACATGTAAATGGTAATTGTAGTATTATTGTCCCATTTATAAGAAATCAATAAACTTTAAGGAGACAAAAAACCTCATGTTAAATGTTTAAGAGCCTCAATAACCGAATTGTTCGATTGTTTTATTAGACAAGCGATCATAAAGTGTAATGTTTTAGTGTGGGACATGCGCGGAATGAGCTCTGCGTCTCAGCGGCCGTAGTCGTCGTAAGAAGTGATTTTTGTGTCCGATCACTTGTATGATAATAAACAGCTGATTTTATTATAGCATTATGACGATAGGGAAAGGGAAAGGAAGGATAACGCGGACTAGCAAGGTGAGAATGTGAGAACCAATTATGTGTAATAGGATATCCGCGCTTGTTTTCACTTGTACAGCCTTTCTCAGACTACATTTACATAGATAATTAGGGCCAAAGGCGAGATGTTTTAATAAAACAAATAATTTAAACTACCAATTACTTATGTATAATATAATAACTTACACTATTAAATAAAAAAGTTGATTGTGTGCTGCAGCTGCTAATCATGCCGCGCTCGTAAAAGTCACCTGAAGAAAAGAATTACCGTTTTACTTGATATTATTCTGTAAACTGGCAACCTGTCACTACATAGTGCCGTCCAGTCACCTTTCAACTTAATGTCCGGCGAGGTTTCTAGATGTGCCTTGGCACTAATTGTAACGTTAATAATATATTGCTGTGTGAATCGAAAATAATCAAAAAACAGTGTCAATGACACCTCCACGCACGGCTTCAAGTCATAAGATCTATGACTCGCAGGAGCTGTACCATCACTTGATATTATCGCGTAGGCAATCTCATTTCGGAAGCTCACGGAGATTACATCGCCCAATATCGAAGTTATTATTAATTTATTTTTCTTACCGATAGCCATCGAAGTAATCCGGAATGAATCAATGACGATTCCCACGTTACCAATATAACTGTGCCATACATTTACAGATAAGAAATTGAATAGAAAATTAAATGTACCATTCAATGAGACCGTATCTCGAAAACATTATGTGTTACAACTAATGGGAGGACTAATACTGTGAGCTATTCGGTTTTATTGAAATTTTATCCTTTAGGGTTCTCTAACGTATCTATTAAGTTTGCATACACGTCCTCGTGTGGTTTGCATAATGTCCCCGCTGTGTTGCGACACAAGCAGATATTTAGAATACATTTGATACTGAATGTATGTCGAAAATTAGCCAGTTATGGGTCGATAGACGTGAAATAAATAGAATTTATTTCTTGAAAACCATATAACTGTCAAAATTTATAATAACATTTTATTATTCTAATAAAATAAATTATTTTGTTGCAAGGTAGTTATAATCTAGGAAGGTATATATTTTGCAATTTTTAATAACTTCTGCTAAATGCATTCTGATATAAAATATCCCACCAAAAACATTAAATGTAAAAAAAGCCAATCCTCTACGCAATTCCTCCACCGTAAAAAGTTTTGAGATCGCATAGAAGCCAAGTCCTGTTCAACTTTATTTGTAATAATAAATCAATATTTTGTGACTATATCAATAGTTTTATTCACTTTACAATAATATTGACTTGGCCATGAGCACAATAAACTACAAATATAATACAGCATATCTTGGAGAGGTGAAAATCAAACATGAAGTTTAAAATATCACAGAATGTTTATTCAATTGTTACTAAATGACCGACAGTCAGTATCATCCAACATCAATGAACTGCACATGTACTATGGCGCATGTTTAATCCATGGTGATCTCAAATTCCAATCAGTCCATAATCAGTCCAATCGTAAAATCATGTCCATATAGAATTTATCAATTCAATGGTATTTACACATTATTTCAAGGAGCGACTTTTAACTTGTGCTCATGGCCAAGACAATATTATTGTAATGTGAATAAAACTATTGATATAGTCACAAAATATTGATTTATTATTACAAATAAAGTTGAACAGGACTTGGCTTCTATGCGATCTCAAAACTTTTTACGGTGGAGGAATTGCGTAGAGGATTGGTTTTTTTTACATTTAATGTTTTTGGTGGGATCTCATTTATTTTTTGTAGGTCTCTTTCTTCTCTAAGTATATAACAAATTAAATTAACTTACATGCAACTAACTAAATATATAACAAACTAAATATGTACACCTAAAGTAGCACGTAAACAACTTTTTTTTAAAATAAACTAAAATATTTCGAAATTGTCGAATTTTTGAATCGAATATCTTTTAGAATAAAAGAGATTTATTTCAGAGGTAGATGGCGCTATCACATGAAATTATAGGATTTTTTTAAAGTACTACTTATACTAAGCTATGTAACGAAACCATAGCGCGATTTAGACCAGGACAACGCCATCTATCGAGCGAGCATGCAGTATTTATCGCACTGCATTAATATGAAAGATTTTATCATTATTCATTTCATTTTAACCTAGCTTTTTTATTCATATGTATGTTTATTTAATACATAATAACAATATACCACACTACGTAACAATAAAACAAATAGTCACATTTTGTACATAAATAAATAACAAAGTTATCAATGTAGTCAAAATTCATACACAATGTTCTTGAAAAACCGCAAATATAAATTTGTTTCCTATTTTTTTATTAAGTTTTAAGGTTTTTATAATTTTCCCTTTATATGTAGCTAAAAACCTATCTTGGTGCCAAATTTGAAGATTCTAAGTTTGCTAGAAGTACCTTAGACTTTTGATGATCGGTCAGTGAGTGAGTCAGTGACAAAATGGTGTAACTTTGATCGCTCATAACTCGTAAACTATTTATTCAAATGTCTTGTAATTTTGAGACTGAGCTTGTTCTAATACTTACTCTTGGTCATCGAAAACCTAAACTCCTAGCTTTGTTCACAAGGAAGATACAGGGGGCAGAAATAGCCGCGAAACGCTTCGAGAAAAGATGGTACGGCCGTGCCCGCTTTGCTCGAGTCTTGGCTGGGGCACTGCCGTGCCCTCAGATATGTACCTAGAATATGTGGTCGACTTTGAATTAATAGTTAATGCATACAAGTAATAAATCTTTATTAATTTGCGCAGTCAGCTTGCAACCTAGCCATTAAATCGTTAGTTGCCCAAAATCACAGACGCGTTTGGTTGTCTACGAATAATAACAGTTACAATAAATCTCTAAAAGCGGAATCTTCGGTACCCTTGTGCGCCTGCGGCTATCAGACATACACCCAATAGGTACTTACTGACCAAAACCATCACGTCATGGGCTATAATTTGTATGCTAGCTACTTGTCAGGAAGTAACAATATTTATGCTAAAATTGCACCATAAGAAAGACAATTGTTACTTGAAACAAAATTAAAACGACATTCTCCTGAAAAATGCTGCATAATTGTTATCTTAAAAAAAATCATGAGTGATTTTAATTACGTTTATTGATAATATTATTGAGGCTGAACCATAAGGTCCATATATTTCAGTTCTCAGCGGGAACACATGTATGCGGTGCAATGCGTCGCAATATTTCGACTGCTGCACATTTTTCTGGTGTCCACCGCGCATTCTTTTCACCGAAAAAGTAATGGAGTCGGGGTAAAATGTGAATCATGCTCACTGTCGACAACCCACTTAATCGTCGGGTAACTTAATACGCTGTCTTCCGTATACACTTTTACACGCGTAGCTGCTTAAATGCAATAAACTGGATTTTTTATTTACAGAATAATACTTTGTCGTATGGACACAATAAAATGGTAACGAGGTTATTTGGGTGAAGTTGTAAACGAAATCCAGAAGTTCGAAAGCATAAAGTTCAACTCGTGTAGTTACCGTTATGAGGAAACTTGGGCGTGAAGTTTCTTTTGTACAAAAAAAATCGAATCAAAGTACTGACAACCCTCGGTAAAAAAATCTTTGTGTAGACTAAAGCTAGAATTTGGACTTTCTTCTATGACAAACATTTTTATTGTTGTTATCATAAACCATTTCTATCGAGAAACTACGGATACCTATAGATATACAATTATTTTAATAGCATAATAAAACTCTTAGCCTTATAACACGAATTCAAGTTTTCAGACACAGCTGTAAGTAGAATGAAGTTAACCGTTACCAAAAGCTTCAACAACTTTGTTTTTGTGTATTCTAGAGTATGTCAGAAGTTTGCTCTAATAAAAACATTATTGTTTCCATTCGTTTGAACACACTCGTCAAAGTACAACAGACAACAATTAAATGTAAGTCATGTCGTACAATCGAATTGTACAATAGAACATGGCAGGCAACATGTTACAAGGCCAGGTCAGCATCGCATCGAGCACGGATCTGCACTCACCTGCGAATCCTTGACCCATCCAGAAGAGGCTACTCAAACAGAATGCACCTCGGTCCTGTCGCCGTACCTAGATAAATAGGTATTTAAAATACCACTCAGCGTGGGAACCGTGACGGGCGCCCGAACCGCGATAACCCTGTGCCTGCCACGCCGCTCGCCGCGCCGAAACGCGCCCGCCTCAGATCAAAACAACGTGAATCAAACAATGAACACAGATATCGAAAGCCATTTGGTTGCTTAATTTCGTAACGAGGTACCTCTATCTGTATTTTTTATCTAAGCTTTTATTTTCAATAACTGTAATAGAAATAAAGTCTAAAGTATTGTAGGATGCGCGGTGCGCGTGAACAGACAATGCAATGTGAACTCTGCGCCGCCAGCCGAAGGGCACTCGGCCGCAGCGATTAGAGCGGAGCGCACCGAGTGAGACTGCACGCTGCGAGATGTCATCTGGACCCCCGCAGCGCCTCGCGAACAATATTGTCCCTGCTATAAACGCGTTGTGAATTTTAAAATCAATTCATATTCACTGCAGCGAATTGTTATATACTGATTTGAAATAAAACCTTGCATATATTTAAATAATCTGTGTGTTTAAAATCCATTAAATAACGTGTTATGTCCAAATAAGACGAGATTATCCAACGAGCACATTAAACAAAATAATTTACTGGACTGGTTCAACTATATCTTGTCTTTGAATATTATACTTTTAAATAATAAACAAAGATTATATTTAGATGCGATTTTCGCGATATCTATGTTAATTACTGTCGCATTGTCTGAGCGAGTAAAATATGTTTTAATACATTGACGATTGAACACTTAAAAATAAACATAACAGGATAATAAATAAATTATAATTACTTATGCAGATCTAGACACGGCTCGACTTTAAACTTGACGCCTTTTTTTTTTTTTTTTTTTTTTTTTTTTTTTTTTTTTTTTTTTTTTTTTTTTTAGCGACGTAAAATCATCAAATGACCCCTCCCGCTGTGGGTTAGCAGCGGTGAGGGAGTGTCAGACTCTTACTGACTAAAATCGTCGTGTTCCGTCATAGGCCTTTTATGTACCAGGGCCGCGGTATCTCTTTCGAACAACCCGCAGCCCCGGCAGGCCTTGGCCCTGCTGGGCCCCGCTGGGGTTGCTGACATCTCTTTGAGGAGCGCGTGGAACAACGCGCGCCGTCGACACGGGTCTGTCGTCTAGAAAGACAGAGGGACGATGAGCCACCCGAACTCACCGCCCACAGACCCACGCCTACGGTGGCCGGGAGTCATCTCGCGACACCCGGCGCCCATGGTGTCTACCTGGTCCAGCGCGGCGGCCGGGATGAGAGGTGCGAACCCTCTGGCGTTCCGCCTCCTCCTTCTCGAGCATGACCGCTTCGCAGAAGGAGGCGACGGCATCCCATTCCCTCTCGCCCCGGACCATGGCCTGAACCTTGACGCGATAATAAAACTTGACGCCTGCCGGTACAGTCAGTCTATATAGACATGTCAAAATAGGTATTATAATAGGATTATGTATTATTCCGCATGAATAGAGCTCATCTAAATTATTTGACTTAAATTAGTGCCAAGAACTGGTATTATATCAGTCTACTGGTCTTAGCCTTAGCGCTGTGTGGGAATGAAATGCTTGTAAGTATTAAATAATGTAGGTATTCTTACCAGGCAAAAACTCAAGACAGCTGCCCCAGGCATGCGGCAGCAGATGTATACTATTACATATTATAAAATTAACAAATTATATGTATTTGTTCTGTAGGTAGAGCTATAATAAGCAGCACAGACAAGGGATTTAAAAACGGTTCAGACACATACCTACTATCATACTCAAATATTGTCACGTTTGCTAAAAAAAATCTGAAATATATTTACCGATTAAGCTTTTGTCAAATACTATAAAAATCGATACCTATCCCGTAAGAATCACTTAAATAATTCAATAGGGCTACAATCCATACAAAAGCAATTTACCTATTAATCAACTTGATTAGTTGCATAATAACCAGACTGACCTACCTGATAGAGTTATAAAAATAAATACTGGTTTACACTTGAAAGTGTTAAACAGGTTATCTGTCTAAGCAATTACCATTTTACAACCACGTTTTGACGCAAATGGCTATCGACGCTAAAGTTGTGCTTTATTGTTTTCCTGCAAGCAAATTGCCACCAACAAATTATCTATGAGGCAACTAAAACATCCTCTTTGATGTGTCTGTGTATGTCTGTATGTGTGTCAACGAGATACCGGTATCGAGTAACTCTGTGCCGCAGGGAAATACGAAAATTGACTCCAATAGACTTGTTAGCATTCCTAATAATTTTCGTGTGTTTACTGCCAGTCGACAAATGTTATGGAGATTGAGACGTAGCTTCTGACATGTGTACATTTTACGTACCTATAATAGGTATGTGAAAAAATATTTGTTTTAATGTATTGTTATATACTTGTATTACATATATTGAATGTTTTTTTATAAATTGTCATTATCCTTTATTGTTTAAATAACTAAGCTAGGTTCGTAACTAAAAGTGCTAGGAGACAAATTGTGTCGGTTGTGCACTAAAGTACCGCCTGGAGATGGTATTTTTATACTCAAACAAAGCAACTTTATAATATAATGACCACTTAAATACATAATTGTATGTTAAACAGGTCAGGCTAGGATTAACGGGACGAAGTGAGAGATGCAACATAAAGATATGGCAAGATATGGCAAGATATGGCTCATAAACGTTTTAATGCGTTCCGATGATTGTTATCTATGATTTTTATGGCACTGCAAATGGATTTTTGAAAGTAATATCTGTATTAAAAGCTAAACTAAACTGTACTATTAATCATCTGCCACAATAGAAAATATAGGGTCTTTCACCACCTCGTTTGGGAAGATAACGCCTACTGATAACTTTCATACAATTTTGTTTGTAAAGTCGGCATAGTAAGTATATCATATTCACCATATTTCCTATTTAAGCAATGACCATAACTTGACGGCTTGCACAATTTTAGTAATTAATTTTATAATATATTTTTGAATTCGCGGCATCTTTAGCTTTGTATTAAGAATAAAAAGTAGCTTACAATTACTATTAAAGACTACATACAAGCTGTGTTTTAGATTAAACGAATAATTTAAAGCCGTAATAAATGCTAGCACTTTTAAGTTGCTATAATAGTTGTAAAATGCGACTATTAATTCGGGCATAAAAAAGAACTTGTAATAGAATTAAAAGTGATCGTTTTATAATAATGCTGGTCGTTAAGCTAGAGTAACTCATCAAAATAGCCGTTCACCTGCGCTATCCCACGATCGCTCGTCTCGATTTATAGATATCGCAGAATCGAAAGGCGCTTCGTATTTTGCATAACGCTTATAAGTTGTAGCACAATAGCCCGTGGCTTACAACTAATGTGCGCGTGCGACCCACCAAGTGCGCTGCAGGGTCGCGCACACCTCACAGCTTCCCTGCCATCTCAACTACACAGAAATAGACATTACGAAATAATAGTAGTCAATACCTGCAAATTAATATTTCGTCATTAATATCTTAACATGTACAAAACTAACTGATTAATTACAGATATTAATTTCCTACTTCAATACAACAGCTATAACTTAAAGTTCTTAAATATTTATTACCAAAGAAATACATTATCAAAATTACTCATTTATTACGTTATGTAAATATGCAAGTTCATTTCATAGATAGGAACTAAACATTAAGTTGTGTGGCCGCAATACCGCTCGCAAAAAACTGTAATGACCGATATGGAACTTAAAAAGTATTCGAAAACACATAAATCTTATTGTTGTTGAATTGGTTTAACTTCCTGTACGACCAGTCTCGGTGAGCTCGCCACTTCCAAATAGGAGTTCTGATATTCTTTTTCTTCGTGAATAAAAATAGAGCAAAAACACAAGTCGCGAGTTTTTTTACCCGGCGACCTTGCAGCTGAGTGGCTTACTGATTGTGATACACAGTTACTAAAAAACGAAGAGTGTGATAAATCGTAGCTATTAAAGCGATGATCTCCGGAGCGAGATTGTGAAGGCGCCGCCGCACCATGCCGCGCATGCGTGCGGTGCACCACATGCACGCGTTTGTTTTGCAGTTATTGGACGATTGGCCGACAACTACTTTTTGTGACTCCTTGAATTTTTGTACGGACTACGAGAAACCACTTTTTGCAGCTGCGACTTTGTACTCAACTTGAGTCTGGAGCCAACCTAAAAACAAACAGTAATTAATTTTAATAAACCACTTCCTAGACATGCGGTAGCCGGTCTATCAATCACAAGTCCTCTTTATGCCTTTTGAGGATTCACTTTTACTTTTATTCAATAACACACCTATTGAATATTTATGAGAGAGCAGCGGTTAATAACGTCATTCGTTATTGGATGTTTCGACATATTATTTTGTTCATCAAGTGTCTGTCAGAGGGAATCAGTGTGCGGTGAACATCGCGATTACTTACTCAAGATCCGATGGACATGTTCGCCTTGCTCTCATGACGCACCACCCTGGAAATATAGTAATTGGCCTAAAATTATATATCCGTCAGCAGTTTCTCCAAACAGAGTGTATGCTCAATACAAATTAGGTATGAGATGAAAGACAATGTCCTTGAGTGTCTAAAACATTTTTTGTATCAAGATGACGTAAATGTAAAATAGAAACTTCCTGCTCGAAATAGATTCACTACACAGATGGAATTTTAGCTTTATTTAAGCACAATGAATGTTTGAAACCAAATGTAGCGTATCAAGACACAAGTGATTTATTAAAAATACCTAAGTGCCGGTAGTGCTTAACAACAGAAGCGTATGTGTGAACCGAAAGCGAGTTACGTCAGTAGAACAAGAAAGCTGGTAGCGTTTATAATTTTCGTTGATTACCGTCAGTCAATCATCTATAGTTAAACAATCAACGGAGAAGTTAAACTTTCTTTTTTGAGAACAATATAAAAAGATTTTCTGTTGGTATTGTCTTTAACTGATTATAAATTTTGCAAGGTGTCAACGTACAATACAATTGTCGTACCGTGTCGATTAAACCGTTAACGTTGTCGGTAAGTATGTTGTTCCGAGAAAAGGGATAATAGCTTATCATGATGCTGTGTATTGTTATGTGATTTCCAAAGAATTACATTTACTTTGGTATGCTGTAAGCTGCAAGTACTTACTTGCATAGGTAGGTTCTCGTAATCTGACCTCGCAGAATTTTCCTTGAGGTAAAAGTGACCACAAAAGATTCGGTTTTATTTTAAAGCAAAATACATAAAAAATAATTAAATCACCTATGAGATTCAATAATTGATTAAATTAATAACGGGTCGCTAGTCCATCGCTTATAAGCTCTGTAATTTCATTTAATTAACTCGCACAATCACATGGCTTAAAATTACTTTGCGATCGTATTTTTCGAGCTTATAATTTTAATACCAATTACCTCCCAATTAAATTGTAATAAGAAGTGGACGAAAATCGAAGTGTCATTGAGGCTTTCTCCTCATTTCCTGAAACAGTATGAATGATCGATGAATAAGCTTTATTTCGGCTATTGTTGTTGATCTGCAACTCTGATTGCGCGTGCGCCGTATAAGACGCCCGCAATACAACCTTCATTGAGTTTATTATGATTGTATCTTATTAATTAGCTTATAGTAACACGTGATAATCAGACACTGTTAACTGCTATACATACTTTGATTGATAAATAATCCGACTCGCTTATTTAATGAAATCCTGTGTGTACTTTTCGAGTGTTATTTTGTTAGAAAGTAGAAACCCTTTTTTATACATAATAAATATGACATAATAAGACGGATGTAAGTAAAGTTTCAGGAACCATAGGAGAAAACAAGCTAAATTTTATTACGAAGATTTTATATAGAAATTGAGTAAACATAACAATGGGTTATTAATATTTTCAGTCATTTATAATGGTAGCCTCGTTCTGACATAGCTATAGAGGCATAAACGCCCACGAAGTCAGGCTTCCCACTCACAATTACTTCTGTGATTTTAACAGAGCCAATTTCACCGGCTGTTAAGCAATAATGAGGAAACCTCTTTATCCTAGTCAGTCGTAAAGTTCGCGAAGCAACTGTTTGCTATTCCAAAACGTCTAACGTTCGAAACAAAAGCTTTAGAGTACCCGCACACTGTAGTATACAGGGTGTTAGTGTGAAAACCGTTATCCTTGAAACCATAGGTAGTTGACTTGATTATAATTTTATTTATCTGAATTTAAAAATAAATTAACGTTTCTTTCATCTAAAATTTGTAATAAGTTTCTTTCCGACACTGTCCGTAAATTTATGGATACTATGCGCGCGAGTTAAAGGGCGGAGACCTGCAGCACTCCGTTTAAAACACATACAAATAACCTGTGATGTAACTTCCCTTCATACTTTTTCTGGTTTAGGACAGGCAAAAATACCTACTACTGTAGCTTGACGAGTGAAAATTTAAGTTTTTTTTTTGCCTTAATTTAAGTTAATTTACGTTCTATAAGTGAAGCCAAACCTCTGGATTCAAGGATAACGGTGTTCACACTAACAGGACTACTGTATACAGGACAGTCAGCCCACAGATGACCTGATAGTTGTTAAGAATTTGTTTTTAAAGAAAATCTTAATTCCGTGATCTTGAGTCGGTCTGAGACCGGGTGAATACCTCAGCTTTGTAATGTGCGTACTACATCTTCACACTGATTTTTGAGCCCAAACTAACTATAGACCGACTAAAAGTTTGCAGTGTGCGGGTATTCTTAATCACAACAGACAGACAGATGAACATTTTGAAATAGTACTTCCATAAATGTTTAAAAAAGATTTATTGTTAAACTATTTTTAAGTACATACTCTATGCTTTTTATTTATTTGTACTTTCTGAATAATTTATATTTTCCGTCTCCTTTCCCTTTTTAAGTGGTTTTTAATATTATTTTAAATATTCTGCTAGGTATCTTAAAAAAACACGTGTAAATGCGAAAACATGGATGTCATATTTTATGTGTAAACGATTTTTGTTATTGTAACGGAAATTATAAATAGCGAGTTAAAAATAATCCGCTTAACAGCCAGGAAAAATACTATCTTGCGAAATTGTTTATCAGTCTGAGACTTAATAAAATGAAAAGATTACAAAAATAGATTACAATAATAATAATACTCGATTTTCTGGTCTGGGTATTCTATATTTGGTATTAAAATTGTATTTATAGATCAATTTGTAGTAGTAAATACTCGTAACTGTATCTGTACCAGTTTCACCTAGGAGTGTTGTTTTGTACGGGTAGCTAAGTTGAGGAGTTCAGATAGGCAGTCGCTCCTTGTAAATCACTGGTACTCAGCTGCACATACGTGGTATGTAGTTAGACTGGAAGCCGACCCCAACATAGTTGGAAAAAGGCTCGGCAGATGATAATGATTATGATTAGTAGGTTACTTGTAAATTATGTAGGCAGTTTATATACTTACAGGCATTACTGTTACTGTTATAGCCTTTTTTTTTTTTATTGTCCCACTGCTGGGCATAAGCCTCCTCTCACACGGAGAAGGATTGAGCATAGCAGGCGTAGTTCAAACTTAATATTTTAGTGTATTATTTTCATTTGTAGTTGAATTGAATTCATCGAACGGTTCGATAGTGCACAATGGCTGGGCTAGAAAGTCGCTTATCAATTCAATTGTCTGGCCCCGCCCGCGCGCGTCACCGACTCATGCCTATCTCATTGTGCCGATAATTCGAAACGCCTATAATGTAATGCCGTATAGACATACTGTTAATATAAGGTTCTGTAGATATTCTTTTTTAAAACTTTGTTAAAAGCTTCAAAAGTTAATGAGACCAAACTACATGTGAGTATGATACAATACATAATATATACAATAATAATCATGTGAGTATGACCAAGTACATAATTAGTATTTTTATGTTATCGCTTTCGATTTGAAGATGGTTTTGATTTGATAAAAACCATTTCTGAGGGGAAAATCTAACAAGAATTTTAATATCTATGGATAAGTTGCGTTGTAAGACAAAAATACAAAGACTGGCAGAAATTCAAGAAACAAAATGTAGCCTAACGAAATAAAACTATTGGTTTATTAATCATAAATTCTCATTTACATAAATATTAGTCAGTAAATATGAGTATGCGCGAAAACAATTAAGGAAACTATATAACCGTAGGTGACGACTTGACCAGGAAGAATTAATTTTACAGGAATGACAGGCGGACACCTGTGTGCCAACAATGTTAATTATTTATGTTAATATCAAACAATAACCACGTAATCCGCTTTGACTGTTGCAAATGTGCAAGCTTTATCTATACTGCTATATAAAGAACTAACATTTTTGTTTGTCTGTTTGAGCCCAAAGGCTCCGAAATTACTGAAACGATTTGAAAAATTATTTCACTGTTCAAAAGCTTCTCTATACCCGGATGATATAAGCTATATTTTATTTGGGTACGGGCATTAATTATAATAGAATGATGGTGACACCGCGGGAAGTAGATAGTATGATATAAAGGCTAATTTCCTGAGTTTTAATATTTTTTTATCAAAATATGAATATAAAATCAGAAAGTGTGACACATCCCGGAAGTTGAGGACAGAATGAGGTGAATGTTCCAAGGCTTATGTCGACAGGTTAATCTTTAGGAAAGCAAATTGATTGATTATGCCATGGTTCAATATATTTTTTATCATGAAAGCCTGAAACTTGAACGGTTTTCTGTCTTACCTACCAGGTATGAAGGTCGCAAGCACAATTATTATATTTTGAAAAAAAAAACATGCAAAATAAATATTGATTAACAGCTTCAAAACACGTCTAATATGTAAATGGAATTATTATACATTAATACATAAAAGGAAGTCACTAAATTTCCTAATCTGTTAGTACGTTTTAGTACTGCAGTTTATCTCATAGACAAAAACTCTATGCAAATACCGACATCCTCATAGTCATCGATAATTCAAGGTTATGAGAGAAGCCACTCGAAATTATGTCTGTATTGACAAGGCCAGGAGCCACGAGGCCGCCACATAAACACATATAACAGAATCCAATAATAACCGTCTCAAATAATGTTCGCAGTTACAAGTTACGAAATATAACGTACTTATTGTAAAGTGACGTACTTGGACGGCAAGGCTCGGGAAGTGCAAAGCCTTAACCGGAAGATTTGCCACTACAGTCAAGGATGTACTCAATTTAATACTTATCTAAACACGGTAACTACCTGATAACTTATTAGTTCGGCAAAATTATATTTATCTCCCAAGCATGCATCATTTACTTTTATAACAAAGAACATTAAAAAGCCATTTTGTTCGAACATAAATAAACAGCATGCTACGACCACAGATCGTGAAACAACAAGAGCGTTGATGTCTTTTGTACTGAACAATGAAATAAAGTATCGAAGCTAAAATTTCGTCATTTTGCTGTTTATACAAATGAGCGTCATAAAACGTTAAGTTTTCATTGAAATCGATAAAATTAAATTGAGCTTCGTTGAGTCATGCCCTTGTCTAGGAGTCATTTCGTGCGAATGTGAATTAATGAGCTTGTTTTAAAATTGCTATGCAGCACACCCATGTTGATATCGGAACCTGTCGGAGTCCGTTGCAGGAGTGACCGTTCTTTGTCCGAGTCGTCCTAGACAGCCGCCGCGCGCCGCATTCATGCATAGTAAATAATTACAGTGATCAGCGGCAGGTGGAGGCGCACGCGCGCGCATAGAAATAGAAAGGCACATTGCAGTAATTATTTAGTACAGTTATCCGTAATGGGCCGTTTTGCGAAAGCTGTTAAGTAAATAAGCAGCGTCCTGCGGTTCCTGACGGGTGCGCACGCGCCGCACGCCACATGCGCGACCCACCGCTCCACATTAATCGCAAATGCTTCATAATAAGAATTCCATACGTTAAGCGGCTCATTTATACTTAACTAGCGCGCGTTCCATGGGCTTTCGCGTTATTCTAGTTTTTTGTTCTGTAAAAAAAAATACCTACTGCATTTTTTATTACTAGCGATAAAACATATTTTTATATCTAATGGCGGCGCATCATCTTTTACTGTTATTAAAGTCATTTTTATTTTTCATAATAGACTTTTACAAAATGTAATGTTATTATTATAAGCAAACATCAGGATATAGCTGAACACTGCTGAACAATGGGTGAAGTGTGCGGGTATGCGTGACGCGCGGCGCCGGGAGCTGAGCGACGAGTGTCGGGCGACGCGGGCGCGGGCTCGCTCCCGGGCGCAGCGACGGCCCGCGGCGGGTCAGGGGTTAAGCGATACTTTATTTTGAATAATTTATATGTCGTAGCGCGATAGACGGCGTACCCTCCGCCTTGTACTGTTTATGGTAATGCGGGATATCTCGCATTGCAAATGCGCTGAATGTGTCGCCACCCGAAGCGGCCGCTCGCGATAAGCACCGTTCGGAATGTATTTCTCTCGGAAAATAACCATGTTTCGGGACAAATACTTCACAACGCACACTCTATATTTCCAAGAAGTAAAGTCCTGGGAGCCATGCAAATGTGCTTCCATTTTGTGTGAATGCAACTAATCAGCATAAGCTTTGAGTAATAAAACTTGCAAATGGAAAAGTTAATGAAATATGATACATGTTAGCAATAAACGACAACTGGTTTTCGTTTAAATGCAATCGAAACGAGAACAATCGGTCAGAGAGCACGAGTTAATTAAAATGTAGAAGGTCCGGCCATCGACGTCAAGACAGGTCGCTCGGAGATAGCCGGTCAAAAATTCACTTTTAAGAAATTGTCATTAATCAAAATTAATGGAGTTATTATCGCACTGGAACTTTCAAAAAATATTTATTGCGGACATAAATCAGTCTTAAGGGCCGTAACGAAGCAGTGCGGTGAGCTTTCTAGGACGAGGCAGGCGAGGCAGGAGCGAGGCGCAATTACGCGCCCTGCCTCATAGTCTGACACACAGCCTCGTGCGCTCCATAAAAAGTTTCCTTATGCCTTCCTACGTCCACCTAAATTACTTGTCTCACGTAACAAGTAGGCAGATATGCGCAAAAACTATAATAAGCTGTGTACGGGTATACAGGTAATGCAGTACATAAGTGTCGTGAGACCGGTCCAATTGTTCTCCTATATATGACGGCTTATTAACTTCCACGTAGTTAAGGAAGGAATAACGTTTCTTATCATGTTTTCTTATGAGGAGATAAAATAAATATATTTTGTACTTTACATGAAGGGTTGTAACTTTTTAAATTATATTTTTGCACCGTTACCTATATATTCTTTCTTCCCTTACCGTTTGTATTCTTTGTTAGCGCTTATACGATTTTGCGCAGATTTTTTTTACTGAAAGCATCAATCAATCTAATTCAAAATTCCTCGAATTTTGAAATCAGTTTTACAAAATAATGTAAGGGAAAAAGATAATCATTTGTTTATGCAAAAGAGCAGCGTAGTGTTCGAATCATTTCGCAAGTGAGTCAAACACGTGAGAGTTGAGCGTTTCATAATTACTATTGTTGTGATTTATAGGTGTTTCGAGATATTCCCGATAACGAGACGGAGTCGACGCGGAAAGTAACTTTATACAAAATAGCGAACAATATGACGTGATATTTTTAATAGATAATGATGTTGATGGACGACAGCGCCGCCACGGCCGCGCGCACCGTGGGAACTATATTTCGGCTCTACGATCTCTAAGTTTTGCAATCACCCGCTACACTGAGCGGACTCATACTTTCTTATTGTAAACATCAACTATTTGTACACAATCATCGTCAAGCCAACTCTACGGAAAATAATACAAGCAGACACGTAATAAATATGCATTATGTACTAAATATGGAAGTTGGTATCGAATTGATATATAATCAGATATAGTTTAAATAATTATGTACGTTATCTCATAAATAGCAAACAAATCGCAAAATACGCCCAAGGTTTGTGTAAAATGAGCTCTGCAGATATACGGAAACGAAGAAATCTGGTTGATTTAAAAACATTAAGAAATCGATATCGTAGCGAGTGGTACAGAGCACGTACTTTGATTATAATTGGCAGTATATTAACAAACAAAGTAGTGCCGGGGGCGGGGTGCCGACATGTTTATGTGACCCGAGGTTCAAGTGACCCGCCGAGTTGCCAAATTAACGAAAGCTCACGCAGGTCGAGACACTTTCTACTGGCCTGCATGCGTACCAACATTTTCATTATCGATCGCTTTCATAATTCAACTGACATTTTTGTTCCATTCAATTGCATCGCTGGAAAAAAATTACTACGGGCGCATTTATTAAGAGTTTTAATCGTCGTGGAGGAACCCGTATTTTTTATCTCGTTACAAAATACGAGCTGCACTGTACTGTAACGATCCAATATATTAAGAATAAATAATGTCTTCTGGGTCCATTTAAATTATAATCTCGTGCGTAATTGATTCATAGAAACACTTAGTTTTGAATGTATCTACGATTGCAAAATTTTTATTTTTAGTGTCCGACTACTTTGATTAGCATTTTTCTGTAATGACATCAATGTCTTGGCTTATACATATTTATTAGTATAATTTATTATACCATTTATTTTAAATCATTGAAAGTCTTGAGTGATTTAAATGTACGTTTATATAAAGCGGCTATTGTGTTTTCATTTCACTAAAGAATAATTGCTGGTAGGTAACTGGGCCACGACTTTGTATTTTATTTTCAGTGATCAATTTCTACGCTTACGGCGTTCCGTTGTGATTTCCGTGACGTGCTGATTTATTAGGCAGCGTTCTTGTCCTTAATGTAATACCTTTACAACGGCCATTAAGACTTCAGTCTACAGTTTTATTTACTTTTGTATTGTGGCTTTAATTAAAACTAAAAGAGAACAAAAGGCAACTAAATAAGTCTTTAGCATACTATTTGAATTCAGCTTGACTTAGCAAATACGATTTAGGTTTATTTGTCAATTGGGTACCTAATCAGATTACTGTATAGCCAATAGTCACCGAATAGCTGACGTAATGTAATATGAACAATAAATAAACCATTTAAGAAAAACCGACATCTGTAAACATGTCATATTAAGGAAAATGTTTATCTTTTAGCAGGTTACTTCTACGAAATCATTCGATCGTTCTTAGAGCTAACCGCACTAATCCAAGGTTGCGAGTCTGAGAATTCCCCGTACGATGCAGATCCTAAATACTTTCAGAACAGAGGTGTCACTCGTCTGACAAGATGGCGGCCAGGACGTCAGACGTCAGCACAAAGCCGACCTCGCACGAAATCACTTTTTGTTTATTTATTCGTCTCACTGCACCTACACGCTATTATAAATATAAAGTATTTTTATTTCATTCGTGCCGTCATATTAATGAAGAAATTTATAAGAGAACGACATTTATGAATACCACCTTCCTATGGTAATACATTACTCCTAATTGTGAAGGTGACATAATTCCTATAATAATGTTAGATAATAATATGTCATTTGCTAAAGATGTCAACTAGTTTATCGGTTAAGCAAATATGTAGTATAGTAGTAGTTTAAATAGCTTGTCATATAAGTTATATTTATTAGTCGTAACAAAACTCAATAACTTAAGATTATAGTAAGTAAGTAATTTGTGACTAGTTTATTATTCCGGGAAAATCCAATAGTTTTTCTTATTTACGTCATAATTCAAAAATTGTTACTATCAATTCAGTTTTCCACATTATATTAAAATATACAATATAGGAAATCGAGAATTTTCATACCCATCCCGAAGGAACCCTTCACCCATCATAAGATCAGTATATGGATTACTTAATGTAATAAGATGAAAAATTCTGCCAAAAAATATTACTTATCTTAAGGAAGCATTAACTGTAAGACGCTCGTATTTTTATATAAGAGAATAAAGCATTTCGACAACGTGCGAACGACCAAAGTATGGCAATAAAATTTAACGCACATTTTAACTGGCGAATATCCACCCCATCAAAATGTTTTTGTCGTTTTTATGAAAAATGTTTGTTTACCCGCGATTACAGCGGCATGTACGGCCTGCTCATAATTACGATTATAGTGATCACAAATACTAACGACAATGTTTCCTCGAAGGGAGAAAGTAGGGGGAGTATGAAGGAATAAATCATCGCGGGGTACAGCGACAAGGCTGAGATAAGGCCATCGATGAAATAGCGTCGATTGTGCGAACATGAGCCGGCAACATGTGACATGTGGCAGCGTCGTACGTTGTGACGGAGCCAGCCTGCTGCGCTTACAATCACCTCCGCGATATGTTACGATACTATATGCGCGAGCCTTTATGTGCGGCGAAGGGAACTTCTCACGCATTTCCTATACTCCGCACGCTCCGCACCCTGTCAACGTAACCGCAGCCTAATAAAACACGACTACAAAATAGCTACTTCACGTTTTAATTCGTTTTCTATATCATTTTTAGTATCGATAAAATTTCTACTGCCTATGTGTTTAAATTACGACCAATTTGGTAATTCTAGACGTTTAATTAGCATGAAACTTTGCTTGAATAGGTACATTAAATGCATTTATTTGGTAGAAGCGTTAATTAATGTTGTGTTTAATGGTAACATCAGGCTGCAAGTTAGTCGTAAACGGGAATAAATTGTAGTAATAAATAGTCGCGGCTTAATCATATTTTTACTGCTAATTTATTTTAGTTGTCTTCCGACGTCTCACAAAACCTAGGTTTCTTAACGTGTTCGAACTTTTATTAGCAATAACGACATTGTTTTTAAATTGCTTTTGAGTTTTGAGTATGTAATCTACTGTTTTCGATTCAGCGAATTTTCCTTAATCGATGAAGACTTAGAAGTAACCATTTTCCCTTTCAAATTACTATATTTTTTCAGCAAGGTTGTGAAGAGTCGTGTTTCCCATGCACGAGAGTAGTCAGACAGAACGCACATAAGTAATTCCTACACAAAATGGCATCTGTCACTTATGCAGACCTAAAATACTGGTAGATATGTTGACACAAATGGTAGAGTGGAATTAAATAGAAAATCATTTTCACTGTGGGACAAGACATGAAAGTGATTCGAAAACAATACCATCATACCCAACTTCTTTTCAGGTGCCTATAGAAAGAGGAATTATCTTAAAATTCATTTGTTATAAATAATTACCTACCAGTTCATTCGATAATAATCATCGAGCTCAATTGCAGTCGAGAAATCTAGAATATTTGTATCGTCTTCGATGTTATGAGAATATTTGGAAGGCATTAGAAATTTAAAGAGAAAGGAAGTTTTTGTTTCGTACAGTTTTTCTGTTAGGCTGAGTTTCTACGTTTTTATGGAGGTGGCTTACTTAGTTTGAAAAATTTTTTTAACGGCACGGTATGGTTCTAGGAGAAACAATACCATCTATATCTATATATTAGAATACCTAATAAATTTAATAAATACATATATTAGAATGCCGTAGATAATACGAAACATACTTACTCCATAACAAGACGTGGTCGACTTTCAGCTCTGAATGTTTATTTCTGCGTAAAGTAGCATCTAAAATTTATGTCCGTTATTTTGTATATTATGCGGTTCCCGGTTTTGCAGCATGCAAAGATTTACGGACAAATCTCATAATTTACCGAAGGTTCATGATTAACAAATTAAAAGGTAATAACTTTGGTTGTTGGGCTATTATCTGTCAGGCGTGAATGGTTTATATTCAGTCCATGGGAGCGCCATTCTCGGTGTTACTTGAAATGCAACTATAATATTTACAAATATATTAGATTGGTATAATTGTGTTTTTCCTTAATATCTAAACATTAGGTAGAGGAAAACTAAATCTAGAAGATCTCTACTGATTTGTGTTTTTTGACGAATTAATAGGTAGGTATATCTAAATGACCTAACCTAGAGTTCAGTTTCAGGGTTTTTTTGATATAGCGTATAACTAAACCACAAGAAAAGATCACAGCCCAAGTAGCATTTTGTTCCATTTAAGAGTACACATTTAGTTCACATGTGAAGTTTAAGCATTACTACAGTTCACTCGTGATGTATTAGCTGCATTATTGCAATTAATTACACCTATACCTGTCTAAGGGACTTATATGAGTGTAGAGTAATACTTTTATACGGTTATGGGTGTTACAATACTCTAACAACTATCCTTTAGTCAGCTTTCTGACTAAGAGCATTATAGGAGGGTAGAGATACGGCAACCGCTGTTTAATGGCCTACTTGTTCGATGTTATAGAGCTAGCATTTTAATAGAACACTTCTGGTCATTTATAAAGCCAAAGGCTGTTATGTTTATCTGTTTTAGACTGTTATACAGCCAGTAGCTGTATTAGGACTTGTTTGTGATACTTAAAATAACGTTTTTTTTACTACCTGTACAGAAGTGTTTAAATGATTCACATGTGAACTGTAGGCTGCTTAGAAGGACTATAACAGTTCACATAGCCGTATTTCATTTCCACCATTTTGTTCTACGTAACCTAAAATATTTACCAAATAAATCTACAAGATTAATGCAGATTTATCACAAAATACCCAGATAGAGCGAATGAGTTTTGGTTTCATGTTAAAATTAATTACCGTAGTATAATTATAATGCCAATAAAATATCAAAAACTGAAAATGTAAATTTTCTTCTCAGCCAGTTTTAAATATTTCAAAACGAATAAAACGTTTTTACAGAGGCGCGTGAAAATTTTAGTTGTCAATACGTATACATTTCACGATAAAGTTGCATTCCCATGGCATTAACATGATATAGTACATAAAACAGGTACTACCGCGTGTTATATTATAATAATAATCCGCCGGAGTTAGTTTGCCCCGAATCCGTGCACTCCATACAATTGTCAAACTAATATATTAAAATGTGGAAATAATTTAGGACACAAGTGAATTTAAGGTAGCTTACTGGAGTACTTTTGTCCGATTTTAACTGTGAAGGCTGTGTATTTAGCCACTTATTACTCTTTATTACACTCATGTACGTTGTATGGTTCACACTGCGTTCCATATAGTGCCGTAAGTCAGCCTTGAGTCCGATGTTACTACTTAAACTACTATTATAATGCTATTATACTTCTAATGTACAGCCATAGTGAACTTAAGGCTGTCTAATTTGTGCCCAAACTGGTTCAATAAGAGCATTATAGCAAGCTATGCAGCTCATATACAGCTGACATACACAGCTTGTAGAGTACATGTGAACAACTAGACATCTTATATAGAACCCCGAATGCTACTTGGGAGGTGCCTTAGCGCAACTTACTTCGACACGAGAAAATTAAATACCTTTACTGGACCTTAAATTACATACTTACTTACATATTGAAATTAATCTCAATTTTGTAACATTTACGATGACATTGTGGAGTATTTTCAGTTGATTACTCGGAATATGCTGGCAGTAGGTAAAAATAATTAAGCACTTCTCGTTAACGATCGGTTAACAGATATTATGCATGAGGCGAAATTCAGTTTCCACAAACAAAATGAAGTAGGTCAATCTGATATAAAATGGCTATTGAAAAACGAAACCATAGCAATAATCTGAGCGCAAGAAGGTCGAATGTTGCGGGGACTTGCGACAGCCGACAGCCGCCATATTGTATTCACAGGGACCGTTTGCAAAGAAATGATCAATAAATTTGAGCCGTCAATAAAGATATCGATCAAAATTACAGGGTTCCGATGATTTAACAAATATGAGTGGATCGCCTGCGCGGGCTCGCAGGGTGGCCGCGTGGTTCTTCCGTGAAATTGTAATGTTATGGCCCTTAACAACAATTTAGCTTGCCCACGAAAGCTGCACCAATTTCTTTAATTACCACTTGAATTGAGCTGTTTGAAGCACTTAATTAAACATAAGAACCTCTTTATTTGCAAACAGATTTTATGACGCTATTCTGTTTACAACAACGCTTTTAGTAAGTTCGCAAGTCAATACAATCAGGGTTAATAACTCTACCCGCATTTAAAGTAAATTATTAAAAAAATATATATTTTGGCGTCCATCAATCAAAATTGAGATTATGTAGGTACTACTGAAACATGAACAATGCCGTGCGTAATCATTTCAATATGAGATACAGGTATCAGTATAATAGAGCATGCGTGGAGGCAGCGGTCCCTAGGCCGGGTGAGAGCACGCAATGACAATGATCTGGGGCCACCCTAGCCGCGTGCGTTACTCCCAATAAAAAGTTGAGTGAGTCTCATTAACGCCTTGCGCAAGCTCGAAAGCGGCCCTTGGGGCACTCGTTGCCAGAGACAAGCAACGCAAATTACTTTGGCACCGTTTGACGGCGGGAAATTTCATTACCACGAGCACATATCATTATTATCTTGCCGGCAATCTACATATTTTACTCGGTAATAAATGCGCGGGTAGTTTCACTTTCGGACACTGGTTTTCGAAAATGACCCGACTTTATAAATTTGCTGCGGTTCGGTTCTTGTGAAGGGCGTGTTACAGTTTTAAGTGAATTTCTTTTTGACCTCTTGCTCCAAGGTGTTGTCCGTAATTACTTGGACACTGCTATATAATTTGGTGTAAACAACGTAAACTGATATTTAAATAAGTGACAGCAGCTGCAGAAACATACAAAATCTTATTAAATCATTAATTTCATAAGGTTTTTGTAATCACAGGAGTATTCTCACTCTCAAAAAAAGAATTCGTCATCATTCACATAACCTGCTATAGGAACCATTAAAAATCATTTGGTTGTGTTTAATAACATTTGCCAATTAAAATGTGTGTCATTAATTAACCTGGTATATCAACGCATCTATAACAAAATAATAATTGCATAATTAACTATAGGCTTGCAAGTTTTGTCTTGAACTCTTAGTGCATAACTACATTAATTACAATGCGTTTTTTCAGAAATGTCACCATTCATCCGCAGTTATCGTAGAGTGTGACTACATGAAACTGAATGTTAGACTTGTGTCGAGGAATGCGTTCAGGCGAGCGAGGCTCGTTAGCCGCCGACACCGACAGCGTAATGACAGAACACGCCTCTTGTAATCACTGTGCGTGATTTTACTCCACATCGCACTTCTGAGACGTTTTGCGAATTTAATTTTTGGAGGTTATCAAAATCCTCACACGTTTCACCTCGCCGCCCGCTAAGCGTATCATTACGTGAACTGAAGCCTGCAATTACTCACTTGCGTTGGTGTAAAAGTTTTCACAAAGTAGCACACGTACTTTAAGATTAAAGGATTGATTGATTATTACTATGTGCGTGATATGTTCGGAAAGTAGAACCTGGACAGTTTTAACGAGTTTGATTCGATCTCTGTAATATAAGCGCTCGTCGGCAGGTGGCTTTACAACGCTTATGAAGCCTGAAATAGGTTCTTGCAAACTTAATACAAGCAAAAAATACAAGGAATATATAAGTGAATAAACACATTTCCAAGCAGCTTGGAAAGAGTCCACATTAAAATAACTTTGGCTAGGTAACGGTCAATTCGAGAGATATATCTTTCAAATTATATTTACATGGAACAAAAATAAATAATGCTTGCAGGAGCTCGACGTTGGTACAGATGGCCATATCATTCCTTATATCCCGCCGCTGTAATATCAGATAGGCAGCGGAGCAGCTGTCATCGGCGGGTTGCCGCGTGAACAGTTTCAAGATGCCGTCAGTAATTATTCCACGTCGCCGAAAAATTAAAGCAAGGGCACGATAAACCTTAAGTGCAACACGAATGAAAAAATCTGGCAGTGAGTACACATCGAGCGAAATGGAACGTCAACGCGAAGGTTGATGTCGTGTCGCCGAGGGCGCGGAGAAATGACGGCTCGCTACGTTGTGCAAACCCATACTTGTACAAATCGATTACCCTCCGTGTACCGGTAGGTACTGAGATCGCGTGACGTGCATTAATTACAGGAGGTGTCGATTCGAAAAACGGTGTTCAGAAAACAACTTCGAAATTGGAACAGATCATAGTGATTATACCAATTTGCTAAGTATGTAAAGGCTTTTTATCCGTAACCCCCATGAATTGTATACTTGTTGACAATTAAGTAATCATAGAGTTCAGTATAAATACGGGCTTGTATAAATACTTCCTCAATTCCTCATGGTTGACAGTCACTGTCTCGCAGGCAAATCACAAAATAGCTAATTATTATTCGATATCTGAAACAATAATTATAATGTTTTGATTTATAACCCCGCGCATACTATGTTTAACATTCCAAAGTGCTTTTTTTTTAATTCTAATTAATGATCATTTTACAAATCTTGTACACATTATATAACTATATGACTGTATATAATTACAACACTTAGGCAACATTTCAACATGGTTGACGAAGAATGAAGAATATTAATAAGACATCTGCATAGAATTTGAACACTGATTAAGCAAAACAGAAAAGAGCAAGAAGTATTTAATTCGGATAAGAATGTTCAATACATGTTGGAACGTAACTATTTAAAATTAGACGCCAGTGACTAGCTAATGACGAAGGAAAACTTTGTGAGGAAACCCGGACTTCAAAAGCCTGAAATCGCCATCATGCATTGAACAAGGCGTGATGATAAGAGCTCATTTGCTTTGCCGAAAAGAGGCATGTGTTCTGGAATGTGATAATGACAAAGGCTGATACTCATTATCATCTCATCGAGAATAGTTACACTCCAGGCAGGATAAGTTACTACGAGTATAATGATTGAGTACAGACTGATTTAATCAATATGTTTCGATTTCAGTTACAATGCCACGGAGAAGTAGTACACTGCTTGCTGCTGAAACCGCCGTAGGGTCAGAGTCCCATTTCCAAAAAATGTGTCCATTGTGCCCTACTTAAGTAGTACAGTTGGATCACATTGGTTAGTAGGTTGCGGGCGCGGGGTGCGGGCAGCCGCGGACGGTATCGGGCGCGCTATCTCACGCCCTGTTGCCACGCTTCTCACCTCGGGACGCCACCTCCGCGCACTTCGCCCGCCTTGATGCTTTATCGCCCGCAATCGCACCACTCATCTATTACACGAACCTTACCCACTAAACTGAATGTCGATGACCCACTCGACCTTATCCCTCCTTATGAGGAATTACGAGTGACAGCGCCGTGCGAGCCAGTTCATGTGCATTTCTTCATTATTTTTATCGATGAAATATCAATGCCTAGTTGGAAACCTTTTGTAACAAGTTATTTTGTTCGGAACTTCATCCCGTAATCGCCGAACGTATCCAATTTCCCAAGAAAATTGTTTTAGATAATTACAAAAGTGATATTGATGTCTCAAATTCGAAGCAATAGTGAATGATAAGTTCCTTTAATCCATTTATTATTATAAATTTATCGGACTTGGTCTCTGGGAAACTGGCATTTAATTTAAGTTGCCTATCTAGGCTGATCAGTCAAGCAGTAACATCTAGATTGAAAGGTTTTATTAGTCTAATCCTAATTCAATAACGCTTTTTGCTAGAAGCTGTTGCATCCTGTTGGCGGTGGTGAGACGTGCCGGAGTGCCGCCACTGAGCACTTTCACTCACTAATTGTTATTAATGCAACGTGAACTAGTTCGATAGTGTAATGTCAAAGTGTCTGCCCACATTTCGTGCATTAGCTTTAGTGCTGATATTTACACATCAGCGATGCAAGTTTGGAGACTGCATTAGTCCGTTTTGCATCTGATTATATTTGAAGATATAATAAGCTTTTAAACATAATGCAGTTTCGTAACACTGGCTCTTAAATTAAAAATGCAAGACCATCTCATACGAAATATTTTGTGAATATTTTTGTTGCAAAATTATCACGCCTTTGAATGATTTATTTGAGCTTCGATTGGTGCCTGGTAATTTATATCACCAAAGTATAATTATTAAACTTCATTGGAGTTTAAGTTGCAACAGCCAATGAAAAATCTTTTCATAACGACTGCGTTCCACATACATCAAGTTTATGAATGATTCGGGTATTATATTCTCCTTTTAAAATAAGTGCCATAAATGCGTAATTAAACTTGTTTTCACCTGAATTTGTTAACTGCTGATGATACATACATTTGATTTTGATCAAACAATCAATATGAACTTTTAAAGAAATGAACTTGCTAATTATACAAAATGTCTGATTTTAGTTAATTTATGTTAAGCATTTCCTTAATTAATTAATTATTACGTATTTAAGTATGCAGTTAAATTAACTATAAAAAATACCTACATGGTGAGCAGTAAAGAATGTATGCAACAAAATATATTTAATTTATTCGTACAGTCAGAACCACTTTGTAGTACACACTACCTCTTTAAACAACAGATTTTTTGTGAGCTCAAGAATCCATTGTTACGCTCCAAGTATTTAGTATTGACTTGAGTATTCCGCTGTGCTGTCTACATTAGTTTGGCTAGTTCTCGAGTGATCCTATTTGAGCGAGCTCAAGCAGCTGACTTGAATTCATACGGTCTGAATACAGCGGCCATCACAATGCATCAGCGCCTGCGCAAGTGAAGGGCACTCGGAATTCTCGGATTATTTTAACTTGTCTTTTTCAATGTCAGCGTTTAAAATAATTGCATCACAATTTTAAAATGCGAGGCTTTTGCTTTTAAGACGGTTTAAAGCGTCGTATAATAAGATTATTTCCTGGAAATCATACGACACTTCTTTGTCGGGCGCTGCTCTTAATGTACGGTAGGTAACTATGACTATATTTGTTGACACTTATCTACAGATTTATTAGGCTAATAGAATAACGTTATGTTGGTATAATGATCTTAACCATAGACGTATTTAAAATTGTCTTAAAAGGTCTAACTAGATTTAGTTTGCGATTGAATATTCATGCATAAAGTACATACGTAATTAATTTTATCTATAGAGCAATTTACAACATTTTCTTTTTGGTCGTAACAAAGTGATTTGAAGATTACTATTTCTGGTACCGATTAACGTTGTGTACAACACCTAACTTAGAGCAAAGTAACTGGAAAATCAAAACATGTTGATGTAATACGAAGAGACAATTCTGCGTATCGAATAATAAGGAGTGCACACAAGAGGACGCACGTTCGTGACCGGCCGAAGGCCTTCCACTCTAGCGGTCCGCTATTATTTATATTAAAATTACGGAAAATCACTCTCTCCCGTGTAGCGAGCTTATCGACCATTGTTTCATGTCGGAACTATTTTGACAATTGATGGTCGGCCAGCCCGTGCGGTTAAGTGCGCAGTGAGGCACTCGCGTGGGCCGTTCTCTATTGTAATTCGATTTAAACATAGGTACCATCGTTCCTGCGACATTGAATGCTTCTCGGAATTAGATTCAGCTCTAGATAGTTACGGATGTTGTTTCGATACAGTTTTGAAATAGCAATCTTCTGCAGCACCGTGCGTTATGAAACATTAAAATATTTCACCGTTGTTGCCCAATCGTAAGATGACATTACTTAGCAATTTACTTATTTCGGTCTTTTATTGCGAACTTATCAATGTATTAAATTGTACTTGTATATTACTTTGGATAAACTCTATCTCAGTATTTAATCCATTCACTTGGCGGTTTCTTATGTAAATTCAAATATACTTCACTATGTATCATCAAGGTCCGTTTTATGTCAGGTAACATTAATTAGCGCATTTATGGCAAGATACTATAAAAATACACTTAATACTACCTAAAACTAGGCCACAAATCATGCACATTTTTATAAGTCCACCGATTATGCATAAAGTTAATAAAATCCTTATTATACCACCAATAACGTGGGCGTGCAGCATTTTATTGACAATAAAACGTGATATTTTCGCTTTATCACCTACAGACTACCAGTTGCATCTTTAATTTGTTTGATTTGTTTGTTAAGCAGAAGATGACGAGGTGTCGGTGTCTGTGGGAATCGCCCGCGGCCGCCATGCCTAGCTCATTTGTACAAATGAGTATAGATAATTTGTTGCAATATGACCGGCCATCATCACGTCGTCGGCCGCGGTATTGAGGCGAGGCGTCCGTCATTATCCGCGCATCGGCAGATCTCGCGATGACCGACACCGTTACCGCGGTAACAGTAACACTGATAAAACTACACAAATATGTAACAATTGCACAAAGCTCTTATCTTAAGCTGCGTTTTGAACTAAATTTCATAACACTCACATATTTAGAGACCAAAATTTCTAAAGCGTCGTCATTGTTATTCGACATGCATATTACTGAAATGTGGACTGAATAAAATTGCAGCGTTATAAAACACACAAAACTGACAATGTGTTTCGCAAATGATAAAAGAGCTGGATGTTCATATAGGTATGTA
Organism: Helicoverpa assulta; assembly: GCA_963856015.1. NCBI lineage: Eukaryota > Metazoa > Arthropoda > Insecta > Lepidoptera > Noctuidae > Helicoverpa > Helicoverpa assulta. The sequence goes on from CAWLCW010000008.1 coordinate 9,025,431, forward strand.
CATTGATCACGTTTAAAATTGCATTCTTGATAACCGCGTATTAAAATCGAGTGAAATCTGTAATTCGTTGGAGAGTTTGTCCGAGTAACATGACTTGACACAAAGTGCGCACAAAAAGCGGTCGGACACGGGTCATTCATTTCAACGTTATGTAATGAAAATATTTCCTTGTTCTTTTTAACTCTTACTGAATAACAATGTTTAAATCGTTTAACTTTGTGTTCAAGGCAGAGTGCAAAAAAATAATTGAAAAACTTATGAACAAAGTTATGTATGAGTATTATAGTCTTACAGTACGTACTATTGCCATGGTAAGCAGTTTTTTATATTATAGAAATTTGCTTAATCATCGGCTCTTTTTACTATCCCTCTGCAGGGCAAAGGCCTCTTCTCAAACAGAGAAGGTATGCGAGATAATCACCACGCTTGCTCAAGGTGAATTGGATCTTCAGAATTAAAATCCAAGTTTCCTCAAGATTTTGCTTTCACCCATTCATCGATGTCCAAGATATATCTACTTGGGAATGAAAAGTTGCATTGGTATTTACGAGACCTAGAATCGAACCCGCATACTAGTACGAGAGAGGCTGATGCTTTTAACAACTAGACCACCGGGAATATAAATGTGTAAGTTGTTATTTCTGCTAGATTCATCGTCATAAACCTTTAAAACTTAGTTTTTACAAAGGAATTGTAAAATTATTCCACTTTTTGGAATAAATGGGATTCTGTTTCACATTCCATTAGATGTGGTAATTAAATGTAGGTAATTTTTCGGCAGTGGAAATGATGCTTACATTACTTGAATCATTTTAACACAGCCTTGTAATGATAAATTGTATAATAAACTTATAAATATTTATACCTAACGAATACTTTGCTGTAATATGCATACTTACATTATTTACCATCAAAAGTTACAAAACGAAACATTTTAAGTCATCATTCACAAGCTCCCGTTCCTCTGTAATTTTAAGCTATTATTAAAATTCAAATGATTGATTCTTTACTAGTAAATATGCATAATTATTTCTAATTAATAACTATCGACATAAATATCCGTATATAACTTAACTCTGGCAAAGATAAATGTTTATGTCAAATATGTAGGTACATAAAATTTATGCCTACAACATAAAACGGCAAAACAATGAGTGAGCGGTAACTGGTGGCACATTATCTTTGTTAGATATTTGACGAATGCCAAATACAGGTATTACCTACATGTAGCCTGAGGCTACGACTAGTGTAAAATAAGCTTTCGAAATAACGAGCTGTATTTGCGATTTGAAGGAGCGCCTAAGCTAATACTTTCCGGGAAATCTGTGTCAGAGGTCGCGCAGAACACGCAAGATTCGCGTGTAACTCGCCGCTGCCATACAAGGTAATTAATATAGTGTTTAAGGGGAACGCCAATTAAAGGACTTTCATTAATTAAGTGAGATTAACATCTAATTGATTAATAAATTAATTTACACCGTTAAACTCTCTTATTACAGGCTGCTTAGAATGATAGGCAGTCAGCTTATGTATGGTTCCTTGGTGCTCAACTATTGTTTGTTGTTTGCTTATATTGTTTACTTTCAGAAATAAGAGCGTTTCAACTATCAACTTATTTTTTACTTAGACATATTATTTACTTTTCCTTTTACGCATAGATTCGTCTTGCTTAGTGTTGTAGGTTCCAAACTGCCTCTAGTAAAGCCTGAGGTACGTAATCGCTCAGCATAAAATTATCGTTCCGACATATTTGACTTTTGACGACACCTTACATATGATACAACTGACCCATGGTTTAGTTTGCAAAACAAATAAACCTGTCCTGACTAAACACTGTTTTAATTTTGAATATACAGTTTTTTTAATTGTACTCAGCTTATGTACTTCCAATACCTACTGTATTTCGTATCCTTATATTTCGTAGTCGTAGTCGTAGTCTCACCTTATCTACTTCTCCCCTTATGTATTTCCTTATACGGGGTGTGTCGTACCTAATCACATTAAATTAAATACGTTAATATACTGGTTAATATATGTCGATTAGCACAAAGAAAAAAATAAAATACGTAAAAAAAAATGTTTTTTTTTTTAAACAAAGTAAATGCTGTATTACGTGTACCTGCGTGTACTCATTTCTCAAGTCCGAAGTCGGTACTGAGTGATATACCGTGTGGTCACGGTGTCCACCAGAGTACAGATACCATATGTAACATCACACTTAGGGTTGCAGAGGTCAGGCGGTAGTCGCTACTAGTAAAACCAGAAACTCCACATATCAATATTGAATGAACTGGTCGTGTGTTTATAGTTACCGCACAAGCAATTACTTGTGAACTCTTACTCGGAACAAAGTGGACTGCGGCGATAGCCAGAGAAATGTTACGATGACTAATGCGCGTGTGAGATTTGATACATAATAGAGCAATTTAATGTATTATTTAATTATTGAAATCCCAAGAATAAGTGTAGAAAGCAAGGAATAAAACAAAGGTATAAAAAAATAAATAAAACATTTTCTATGATCAAATTCAAATCGAAATGAAAAATCATTTATTCAAACTTGGCTGCAAAACAGCACTTTTAGAACGTCAGGATTTTACAATAGACAGCCCCCAAAACGCCCACCCTTCACCACTTCCTATGTGTTTTTGCTGGGAAGAAGAAGTGGTGGAACAAACTCCCCAGCAACACAATTCTGTCTGTATGGTTATAAACTATTGGAACATAAATCATAAAGAAATAATTCCATAAGGTACCCAAGGTAATTACACAAGTACAGCATAAATATATCTTATAGACATGTATAAAGCGATAGATTACTATACATTTTAGACATCAGCACAATAATACATAAAACAACATAAAACAACAATTACAATAAAATCACAATAATCACATCATAGTAAGAAAGTATAAATCAAGAAGAATACTTAACTTTCGTGTGTTGTCTACACCTCAACGTCCACCAGAAAAGTGCCATGACTATTTTAAAACATCATTTCGAACAGTCATACTAATCCGCCAAAATTGACCAATCAGAGACAAGTAAGCTTTATATACAAATAACTAAATTCACAATTGAAATAAACTAATTTAAACCCACCAAATCTTATTTAAAACTTATAACGATAATTTTAATATTTATTTTAATCATTAAATATGCAAGGTTTTAGATATCAGTTTAATAAACATGAAACAATTACATAATGGTTCCCTCATTTTCATGTGCGTTTACAGAGACAGTAAAAATATTCAATAATTTGTCATTTAAAGTTCGTTTACAGAGATAGTTAAAATCAAGAAATATACCATAATCTGACACGCGCTTCCCATATCTGATAGACAATTGTTTTGCTTGTTTACTTGTTGGTTCATTATTTTGTCATGCTATGGGTTTTTTAATACTTTGTAAGCTACAAACAAGAGAAGCATGCATTTGTAGAAACTCTTTGAAAAGACTTTCTAAGACTAGACTCTTTAAAAAAAAATAGGCGTTACAATAACTTAACGGGTATGTGGTTTGAAAATGCCAAGTAGGTAAAGCAAAAATGCGTAAATATGCTTAATTCGGTATTCAATTAATTACCAGACACTGAACTTTATAACATGACATTTTTTATTTTAAGTTGGTGCCTTTTGTTAAAGAATGATATACTGCTGGTAAGGTGCCGTTAGCACTTCACAATCTGGAAAAGTCGGTACCTTCACGATGAAATAATTTAAATTTTCCATAACATTGTAACATGAACGTCGGGCATACCGGTCAAGCAAAAGACGCGGGAACACAAATATTTGGTCCGCATAAAACAATTGCACCCGATAGGCATGACAAATGACGGCCGCGCTCCGCTAATCGCCGAGCTCATCGTACGCCATCAATCTTCATTACCGTGTAAGAGGCGCCTTGCGATTCATTTTACACACATGTAACGTACGTGAAAGTTGCGTCATTACGGTTTCATGTGTTATGTGAACGTCTTACAATGTTGTTTCCTATTTCATTGGTCACTTTTAGTTTTAGATGTTTATTGCACTGTGACTAGCAGTGCTAGCTTTGCAAATTATGTCTCTCTTTATTTTCGCATATTAACCAGATTTGCAAAGTGCGTTTCAAAATTATATATCTTTGTATATCTTTTTAAGTCAATACCTTCGAAAAGCTATCTTTAATTCCTGAAATCGTTAACGAGTACAAAATTGGAGACAAGCGTGTAATCAGTAACGGCCATTAAAAAGAAATTACAGCAATTAATAACAATGCATTTCACGTGAAATAAATTGTTATTATGTTTGCAAGAAATGATTTTCCTCTTGGTAATTATTCTTAACATGCAGGTAGTAACAGTTTCCAGGGTCATTTCTTTCAACGAAAGCGATGCAAGTCAGAGCACCTTCAACATAATGACATTTCGTGCTTCAACGCAGAAAAGTTGCGGATTTTGCAACGTTAAGTACATGTTTTGGAGATAATATTAATCGAAAACTGCAAATGAATTCAATAACTTTAATCAAGTTAAATATATTTAGCTTATTTACTATTGATTCACAAAGAACCAGAAGAATAGATCAATGGGAAAAAAAACATAGAATTACAATTAAATTAAAAAGTGATGTTCTTGAGTCCTCGTCAATGTTATTCTTGTTGCCAGAGTCGTCATTGGAGTACAAAATTGCATTTTTAACAAAGACACCAACTTATTCGTAATAAAAAGTGCACCTGTTGCATACTCTTACACATTCTTCAATAAAACCATGTCAAGATAAAATTGCGATTTAAATAAAGTATCTCATACGTACTTATTTATTAAAGGTACTATAGTTCATAATTTACCTTAATGTCAAGACCACACCGTATGCTCACCAAGAATTTCCAAGCATACAAAAATAAAAGCTTATAAAAAAATTCAATCATAACGAAACAAGATCACAGTTTTGGGTCATTGTTTTTGTCGGTAAAGCCGGTCATTCTGCTCATGCGAAACAGGCGATGCTATGTCGTCGTTGCGGCGCGGCCCGTGCCCGCGCGGGCGCCTTTCACCGCAGGTCGTAGGTCAGGGCGCGCTCAGGTGCTCCGCCCTCGGGCCCCCGCCCCGGCCCCCTGTCCACCCGCGCCGCACTAACGGCCCGCCACCATTGCCCTATTCAGCTGTCGTCGCGAGAACAACATCGCCGCCGCTGGGAACAACAACACTTATGAATTATTCCACCGCTCCGTACTGTTTAGAAACAATTACAAAACAATACGAATTCATAACATAACTTTCACAATGCTCTTTGTGCGCCTTCAGCGCGCCATGCTCTCGTTTGCTACATTATGGCAGGCGAGCGACACGCGGACCATCTTCGCCGTTCTCTTACTTACATCCTATAAGTTGTATGTGTGTAGATAGGCATACCTAATAGGAAAGACTAGAAAGTCACATCAGCTCAGTACCAAAATTTAGACGGCAATGTTTTGCAGCATTAGCACGATAATTTCATGTTGCTGAGATGACGATCGAATCAATTTGGCGTGGAGTGTGCGGCGCATTGCGTGGCGGTGGCGTGCGAGATGCATCGTTAAGTTAATGCGGCCGTAACGGCGGAAGCTGCGCATAGCGTTAGCGAGCTTTCGGCGGTTCCCACGGCGCCCCTCCCCGCGACCGCGCGGTTACACAATGCGAGGTGAACGCGGATCTAAGCAATCGCTTAACCTCGCCCACTGCGCGCGCGCCGCCGCCGCACAGCGCAGCGCCGCGATGCACCTCCACACCCGCAGCACAGTTTCATAAAACACCGACAACCATTACCTATCGGACTGTTACACAAGTTATCCTACTATACATACTACTCATACCAACCTACATTCATTTGAATATTCACAACATTGCACCTTTGCATTTAATAAAATTATTTATTTATATTTTAATGTTGTTCACTGCACATACATTTTCGGGTAGTCTTTGTTATACAAACGTTGGAACTAATTACAATTTATTTACAGCGCACATCAAATTCCTCGCCTGTTACATATCAGAACAATACCTACGTACGAGTATCTATTTAGAATGGCGGATAATTATGCTCCCACGAAAGTGCTGTATAAAAATGTTCAAATTATGACACTCGATGACGGACGTAACCGCAGTCCGGAAGATTGCAATGAGTACTTTCTTTACATCCGGCAGTTCAGGCGGGGTCACGACCGATCTTTTTGTCCAGCCTCCAGGCCGAGTGCACGCGACCCATACGTGATTATGTTCGACGCGCTTAATTATGCTGTCACATCGTCACTTGATGGGCGATAGTGAAAGCAAACGATACTTGCCTTAATAATAGACGAAAAATATACTCATAAGAACGTGGACACCTCAGACGCAATCTCGCCTTGCCATCATCACAAACCGGTGATTTCTTAACGACATTAAAAGTTGTATCACGTTGGAAACACGTGCATATATAAATTAATGTCTTTTCGGCAGATTATTCAGTCTAGTCGTTAATTCGTTATACATACATAATAAGAGACGGAAAAAACCTACTTAAATAAGCATTCGATCACATTATTTTAGCGAAGATAAATCAAGTTAAATCGAACAGAAGCGGTGACAGCCTTGGGTGTGGGGCATCGGACAGAAACGAGATACTCTGATGTCGCGAATACAATCCCGGCCGTGTATCAATGTGTTTTTTCAATATATTTACACAATTTACGACTGGCTTGAGCGGTAAAGGAATATATTGTTCAGCTTACACATCCGTAATAATACGGCGACAGGTTCTTTCACTGCATTTTATGTTTACTTTGTACTTAGCTAACAAAAGTACAAAATAATTTGTTAGCCTTTGAATTAATGTAAAATTAATTAAACTTTTCATTAAAATAGATACAGTTACAAAAACAGCGATGGTTTTGCGTAAAGGCATTTTTTGCAAATTAGCATAAAAAGAAAACATAGTGGCAATATTTCATTTAATAAGCCAGCACACAATATGGTCACCATTTAAGTGTAAGTACGTCATTGTTATCAATCGGCTGCGAATCGGCTTGACTCATGCATACCTACTCAACAATTTCTTACTGAATATAAATTTTATAAAATTACGGAAGCTTATCTCACAAAATTGAGACCATATCATAATTTACTGAAACTATAGACAAAAAACGATATGACTACATTATTCGGTTATTTTCTCTCTGTTCACAGCACTAGTGGAAAAGAGACAAAGTATATTCGCTCTTGATTTAAGTATTAAAAAGAACAATTCTCGATTCGGTCGATGTGAGCGCAGAATTTCCATGTGCTGGTTCGGTTCCGGCTTCGAAATAGTCCGGTCCTCCTTGAGAGCGCAGAATCCGACGGGCTCGACCGCAATCTTTTAGATCATCGTCTATATACGTACTTACCTACTATAACACATTTTATTATTTACGACAAAGCAGGTTTGGATAACGGAGAACAAATTCGATTTCAACCAATTTTGTTTGCAGTCTGTCTGACGACCGTCTATCTTTTTCCTTTCGGTTACGCTAAAGCTTGTGAGAAATCTTCTCTCTAATTAGGAAACGTTATGTAAACAGAGTTGTTATGTAATAATCTAGTAAAGCCGAAGGTCCTCGACCCCGCGACAAAAGCTCCGCTACATCGGAGCTGTATTGTGTAAGCAAAAGTTTTTGATCGCCCAGAGATGACAAGCGCGTGACGCGAGCACAGCGTCGCGTGGGTGACGCCGCGGCAAGTGTGCAATATGCTTCATTTATTCATAACTACATACCAATGAAACTAATACATATTATATTTCAATGTGTCGCGTAACAGAATAAATTGTTCGGAATAATTATGTTAATTGAGAAACGACATTTGATCTTACTTGTGACAGTCTATTTATTTTGCGGCTTTAAGTTTTTTGTCACTTTCAGATAGCATAAGAATAGCGTATGCGACACCTCACATATAACAATGGCTTTATCGGTATTTTACCAAACAATAAGCGAATATAATATACATAATATTATCTGTTTAAAAGTTTATTATCATATTAATAAAATAAGGTATGTAAATGCTTTGAGCGTCATTCGGTTTTAAGAATTAATAAATAAAGTTAGGATATACCTAACGCAAAAAAGTTTTGTTGTATTTTTAAGGAAAATCTAAAGTTTTTGGTTTCTTTTTAAAACGTATTTCTGAAACTACTTTATTTAATATGCAGCTTAATTTCCTCGTATCATTAAACATTGTTGATAATTTGTCGTCATTAGTCTAAAATCTTAAAGAAAAGTGTTCCATAAACAAATTCTCATGGTAACCTGAATATCCACATCCGTATAGCAATGAGTGGTCATTAAATAAATAATTCCATAGAGGATTACGCACGCCATTTGCCTTGTAAGCTGGCACTATTCTAACTGGGTATCAGACCTCATCACTATAATTATATAAATGCTAGTCTATGGCCACTGCTATTGAACTTATGAATACCTATGCAATTTGAACTTAGATACGTGAAATACTGAACAACTTGTTACTATAATATAATACTTAGATATGCTTGCGTGATTATAGGTTTACGTAAGTAACTACGAATCATTAACTTATGAAAGCTTCAGCAGATACTAGTCTCTTCAATACATTTTCAGATGTCCAATGCATTGAATAGCTAAGTCACCTATTCAGATATTGACATGAAGTGAAAATGTATTTTGTCGATAATCTCAGTAATAATAGCTCTGCTTATCCTAACATCAGCGGATTTGCCACCCAAGATCCCCTCGGAAAATCCGCTAGTGCGCAGTGTTTCAGGCGTTTTATATGAACCCATCAAAACAAACATACAACTTACGAATTGAGAAGCTCCTCCTTTTCGGTTAATAAGGGCGATACCGAAAATATTTAAGTTCTTTATAATATAATAACTGTAAGCTGTAAGAGTGTACGAAGCTTCATGTACGGTCACAACTTTTGGCGTAAATATTGTACGAAGTAATATTTTTCCTCGTCGTGGTCGGAGAAGAGCTCGCTAATTAATTGAAAGGCTTCACTAATAAAGTTTCTGTGGTTACTGAACTGATATAAATTGAGCTGTTTTTTTACCTAGAACCGTTCTAGCGTTCTCTTAATTGGATTATGTAATGAATATTTTATATGAACCATCTTCACGACCTGACAAAGAAATAGATGGATGGATGTAGAGAGTACCTACATATAATATAAAATATGTTTTTTTTTTATTATAATGGTAATTTGATAACATTTTTTAAAAGCCCTCCTTGTTTCAATAATACTTTGCCGAAATCTTTCGACCTCAACGCGCTTGTAACTTGACCAACGAGACAACTAGGTAATAGATAGTGGAACTTAAGCTTTTCTCTTGTTTCAAGCCAATATCGCCCTACAATGGATAATCGTTCAACAAAACGCCGTTTTATGAGTCAGCGCGATTATACTCGTGGAAATTAATGGTAATAATCAGAATAAACAGGATTAAGGATATAGAAAATGATTGTTCTGTTTTATTGGTTAGATGTAAACCGGAACTTGTGGAAATATAGCTATTCAGTTAATTTTACTTCTACTTGTTTTTTTTCCTTATTTTCTCTTGAACCACTGTGTAGTTATAATGTTTCAATGTTAGCGTGTATGTTTCAAAATATTTATATGAAACTCTTACATTACTGTTTATTTGAAAAAATAATAACAGCAGTGGATTTTAAAGTCCGAACTGAAAAAAAAGCTCTAATTGAATAGTGGCTTCATGTTGAATAAAAAAATATTATTCTTTATAATCAAGCCTTAAACAAACACAGAATCAAAGCGACGAATTCCAAAGATAGATGAAGCTCGCTCCAAAGAAACTTTTGAACGCAAAGTCGAGATCATTATCTAAGTTCATGGTTCACATTACTCATTGTTCGCTTTGTGTCGCAAATACTTACTACATAAACGTACCTACTAAGTATATAATATACTTGTACAATCGTATCTGCTCATACTTGAGCTGTCAATTTTCAGAATCTATTCATACATCACACGGAAGTTATCATAGATAGAATATGATGGTCTTTAATGTGATTTGATTGAACACCGCATCCGCGTTTAGACCTAATGATATCTTTTAATCTAACTATCTATCTTATTTGAAACTTTTTGTATTGGTAGATATACAGGTAGGTTAAGGTATAGGTACATGCGGACAGTTACATTAACGAGGCAGTACTTAGTAATTTTGAACTTAAAGGTATATTAATTGTGATTCTTCTAAGTACACCTGCTTTTTGCAGTAATACTTATAATCCTAATCCTAAAGTTTTTCGTATTCTATTTATTTAAAACATATTTTCCGTTCGGCTTTTCGAGCTTTCGGGGAAATTCACTAGTTTGAAAGCGCTGTAACCCTTCTGTTACGAAAAGCTTAACGGCATAAGTAGGCCGTTCTTTGTACCGTTTTAAAAACATCTTGGAAAAACTAGAGCAATATAATCATTTTCGTCTACAATTAGGTACAATTAGAACGTCGAATAAGTTGTCACAGAAGCATTACTGATTGTGGATTTCGTTTACGTGATAAATAAAATACGTATATGTTAAGGTACAAAATAAGACAATTTATAATGAAGTACATTACATAGAAATACATCATATAAAGTAAATAAAAAGGCAGTCGTAACATAACCTGTAAATAATAGGTGTAGTCCCAGATGACACATAATAAAATATTGCGCACTTACTGCAGTGTCTGTGCTCATATATTTTGCGCTTAACACTATTAAAATGGAAAACAACAATCGATACGAAAATAAAGTCGGTATTCTTGTTCGATTTAATATTCGAATCGAAGACAATGGGTTTAAGTATTATGTATTCATTCGATTTATACGTTGTCACATTAGTTCTGTGGAAATGTTGTAGAGTTACCGCTTCTGGTCACAAGAGATATTGCACGTCAGGCAACATGGCGGACGCCTTGCAACGGACACACACACACCAACAGCCTATCTATTATGTAAAAATGGCATTCATAAATCATCTGTGTGATCAATTTACAGTGTACGGCCACGCAGTGTGGGCAGAATGAGTTTAGGCGATAAATTTGAATAAAAATAACAGGCGGCCCGAGTTCTCGTTCCTTTCGCAATAACAATCGGTCACATATGCATATTATAATATAATAATTTGTTATCATTAACTGCTAGGATTGAAAGTTTATATTCGAGCTTTGAGATACAAGCAATGCCAACTCAATAATAGCTAAAGATTTCGTATTAAGAATCCCCATAAAATAATCATTGTGAACAGTTTAATTATCAATTTGAACATAAAATTTACTTGGACATAAAGCTATTGTGTATGCCAATCCTCTCGGCACTTTCAGCGTCCCACAAACAACAAGGAAGTCTGCAACAACTGATAGGCATTAAAGACGCAATGAAAGCAAACAAACATATGTAAAATAATAAAGAATGCTTCAACATACGACTATAAGGTGATGCAACGCCAATAACTTCCGCGCATAAAATACAAAACATACTGAGGTGAGAAGACTTTAACACTTTTTACTTGAGCGTATACAAATTGTCATATTTGATTACGGTATTTATGTACGGTGGTGAGTAGCCGCGGCGCGAGGTGTCGGCGGTGAGAGGGCCACCGAGGCTATCAAACCGATACATCATTAATTAATACTGAACTGTCATGGGAAGTGTTGCCCAAGACAATTTGTGGACAGAGCTAGGATTGATGACCCGCCTAAACCGAACTGAATGATAACACACAGATGAGCACATTAACATACTATTACTAAACACTGATGCTAATAGAATAATGAAATTTGTGAAATCTCACCGCAGTCATTGTTTAACATTCTTTTATTTTGCGGCAAACTCGATAATTTAGAACATATTAAAGTTACGTAAAATTACAAACAATTTGTCTGGCGTTCCAAAATTCGTCGGTTTCGTATAAATAACCTGTCTGCAGACGTAAATTATTTACATGAGCAAGATTATTTAAAGTTTACTTAATTTGCATGTTCAAATCAGTAGTTTAATAGCGAAAGACAATCTAAAGTTAATAGACTCTAAAGTTAGTTCCATTACGGAGATGCATGTACGTTTCGTCACAACTTGTTTCCAAGCAGCTAAGTTAATGTAAAGTTATTAGTCTTTCTTGTTTATATTTTCTTACTACACATAATTCTCACTCATTGACTAACATGTGATTCATCAAGTCAGCAGCACGGTACTCACAATGCATAACTATGTATAGGACTATAAGGCTCCGTGCTTGATTAATTATGTAGCTCTATTTTCAATACATACGCAGATTTAATTGGTTTACACATAAATCAAATGTTATCTTGTATCGATTTTGGTTACTTAGTTGGTAACAGTTAATTTAATAACCCGCCGACGTCCTGGGAACCTTATGATAGGTCATGGCGTGCGCTGCCTAATGAGAGCACGACCGATTCTTTAGGCAGTGCGGCTATACAATAGACCGGAAAAAGTTCTAATGCGGGTAGGCCAGTTATACTTACGAGCTTGAGTGTATGAGTTAATCGGATGTACTTGATAGTTGTCAGTCATCGCGGTCTCGGCAGTCGAAATTTCTAAGATTCGTCGGTGATTCAGCAGACGGTGTCACCGTTCTCAGAACATGTTTGAAAATGATTATGAACATAACTAAGACGGGTTATTTGCCTGAAATAATATTTTGTAATGTCTGACTAAAGATATTGTCTGTTGACTAGTAGGTAGGTATATGAACGACTTCAAAGGATGTGTATAGAAGTTATATGCTTATATATACAAACTAGCTTTTGCCCGCGACTTCGTTCGCGTGGAATAGTGGCATCTGGCAGATTTTTGGTTTGAACAATACATAGATGGCGCTGTATGTCCGGAATAAATTGTATTTTTTATTTTTATTTTTTGTAATAAAAACTATCCTATGTCCTTCTCCTGGCTCTAAACTACCTCCCTGCCAATTTTCAGCTAAATCGGTTCAGCGGTTCTTGAGTTATAAGTGGAGTAACTAACACGACTTTCTTTTATATATATAGATACTAGCTTTCGCCCGCGGTTTCACCCGCGTCCCGTAGTCGGATGGTGACAAAAAATGGATGTTGGCCGATTCTCAGACCTATTCAATACGCTCACAAAATTTCATGAGAATCGGTCAAGCCGTTTCGGAGGAGTATGGGAACGAAAACTGTGACACGAGAATTTTATATATTAGATAGATTGACTTTTAGTATAGATGTTTTTTTTTTTCAGATATTGGAAAAAGTTAATTATCTGGTTCTAGTTTTTCGTCACAAAATAATTTGTGTCCATAAAACTGTTTCTTCACATTAAATGTCGATTCCTTCACCAGTTTAAGAGTTTTGGTGATGAAACAAACCAACGACCCGCAACTCGTAAGTCACGGCCGTTTACATTGACTAAGAAACGTATCTTCCAAATATATTCGTTTAATACAACATGTGTTATGCGTCGCTTATCCGTCAATCAATCACTTTACATATTATGACGAGTATGTTTATATTATTTCGTAACCTGCCAGATACCTTGCTGCATTTTATATCATAGAATTCAGTAGCCCTTATTTAAATAGATCATATCTCCGAACATCTCATTAACAGTTTTGTAAGCATGGCGTTAGATCTGCCCACAACAGTATCTTTACAAACTAAATGCAAACAACGTTATAATGTATTCTAAACTAATAAGCGATAAACTTTTGATCGTCATGATATACTGTCCAGGTGGAGTCACAAGCTACTCAATACAGTACCAGTACCTACTGATTATTATGTTTTGGCTTGTAAATCTTCACATGAATAAGGCATAGTTGTAACTTATGTAAAGACTATTTTATTTATTGATTATTTCACCCCTTAGTTTTTTTGATATGATTTCTCTAATTGAACTGTCAATGAAAATGTTTTAAATACATATGAGAAAGATATAAAACATTGCAAAAAATAAATAAAAGCTTCGAATGATGTTTCTTTCTGAAAGGCAGCCGAGTTGTTCTATGTAAACCTTTAGAGCAACATTCACAGCTTTTGTTTTTAATTTTGCAATATTTAAAAAATTAAAAGATTACATTGATACTAATTTATTTAATAATAAACTATTACGCAACATCGGGTTTGGCCGAAGACGTTTGACACAAGTTGCATCTTTTGTTGCAGCGGCGCTATACCGACAGATGCACAAGAGATAAATAGCTATTAGCTTTGGAAGTTATTACTTATGTTAATCATGACTCAGAGATATTTGTCTCTTTGTAGCAAGTCTTAGATAATGTAGGCACATCAAGGATTCTTCGTACTATTACGCCTAGTAAAGATCATGTAACACAAATAAAATACCGTAACGTCATAAACACTTTTCTGATAACCGCATCCAAATTGCTTCAGCCAAACGCGAGATAATCGCGGACATACATACATACAAACAGGTTAATCAGAGAACCTCCTTTTTTTGGAAGTCGGTAAAAAATATGAACCAACTAATATTGGAAACGCTGAAGACGTTGGTGATTCTAATTCACTTGCAATTGAGATTTTTCCTATCTTTCTTAGTTCACCGAGGAAAAATATAATAAAGCATGAATAGCCAGCGTTGCGTAAGCCTATCACTTGATTTCATTCCTATAACGTGACTACATTGAAAATGCGCGTAACTATTCCATAATAACTATATAATCGTAAGATAAAGACAGCGTCACACAGTATCATGTGGGAAATATGCCGCCCATGTAAGGAAACATAATATGTACGCTTGATTGTCAATATTCACTGTATCTAATTGTTAAACGTTAATAAAGGAATTAGCGTGCACCTTGTTCGTCATCAAATATTTCTTTGTAAATGTGATTATATCGGTGATTAAAACGTAGACTATGCCGACAATATCTGTAGACAATAAAATATGTCAGTATATTATAAAAGTTTTTATTCATAATACCTACATATTAGCTTAGTATGTACGTGTCTAGGTAGCATGAGTAGGTAGGTATATTACTCAGAGTCTGATGGAAGTTGAGTCTAGTCCGTTAGCTGTAGCTATAAACCATAAATAATTGCTTGGATTACGATTTGTACATGGATTAAAAAAACACATTAACAAATCAATAGATGTCTACGTTTTATCTAGTATAAGTATTACACACCAGTGCGAAATGATATGGAGACTACTTAGGCAGAGGTATATGGTTTCTTAACCCAAGAAGATAGGGCTTATTAGTGCCAGATATCACTGAGAAATTATTATTAGCGTATGACAGTAAATCATTGTTTATGATTGACAGTAAGAGCTTTACGCGACATAAATTACCATCCCATTTTCGCGAGACTATTAATGCTTAGGAGCCTAATACATGAATACAAACTAGGACCGATACTAATAGGTGGTCAATTCTTGTAACTTGCCTTGCAAGTACTACATGAATGGATATTCTCCGTTATTTTATACTTCAATGGGTCAAGTTTTATAAAGCCAAAAATTTTATAAAAAATCTTAGGTTCCTAAATAAATGAATGTCGACTACGAATTCGTGACTTAGGAAGCTATTTTTGTCTTATTAGAAGTAATATAAGCGACAAATGATGATATAAAAGCACTTCTTGTCGATTTCACCCCTTCGATATCATAATATTCTTTATTTCACGACATTAACTGTGAAGTGACTTTATGGCGTTATAATAAAAATTGTCCATCACTCGCTGGTGATTAATTTAGAACTACGGACAATTACTTATATATGTATATGAATAACAAGATTTTTCTTCTCTAAATACTTTACTGTAAACAGTCGCAGAACATTATTTCGGGGAGGATTTGAGAGGTGGGGATAAACAGATATTTAAGTACAATTTCCCTAGCTTTCAAAAGTGGCACCTATATAAAAACTTAACCTATGCCTGCTACATTGATCATATTTATTATGCATTCAGCATTCTACCGACTCTTTTACGCCGAGTCATAATAATGTGTTTATCGCAGCTATAATATGTCAGATAAATTAAACTGTAATCACTTCGTATGGAAAGCTGAAGCCCATATAAAATTATTGATTTACACAGAATCTAACAAAGCTACTGATTAATACAATCCATTAATAAATATTAACAGTATACTTAGAAGGTAAATTAATTTCACAATATGTAAACCTGAATATTATGCTACTGTTAAGCCTTCAAAGAATAAAAAGCTTAACTTTAGACTATTGAAATAAATTCAAATTAGTTCCTAAATCTGGCTTTTAGCTAATTTCAATGATTACTTACAATTAATTATTTTTAATTGCAAAATCGACAAAACACTTGAGCAAGTGTTGCCAGCTCAAGATCAAGATGAAACAGGCCCTAAATTATAAACGGATCAAGATTAAAATTAATAACATAATAGCAAGTTTTATAACAAGTTATATTTATGGTAATTTAGAAGGTAATAGCTAATCCTACAGTATAAGCAGTTAATATGCAGGTGGAGTTTTGTAAAAGGATGTAAAATACCGTGTTCATAGGTGTTGAGCTGTGTTATTATATCATCACTAGGTTTCACTATGTTGTTAAACAAAATTGCATTATGCAATCGAGTATTGACTGTCTTCACATGCCTATACTTTTTACTTCCTCAAAGCGTCTATAAATCTTTTATTTTTTTCCACTTAAGTAGCCGAAAAATTATATAATTTACATAATGATTGCTTAAATTGTTAATAATTACTAAAACAAGTTTAGTTTTACCGTTTTGTCAGCACGCAAAAATAATATAAAATATCCGTCTAATTGCTACTTAATTTCATGATAAAGTTGTCGTTCTTTGTTTGTAAACATGTAATCTATAAATAGAATATTAATATGACCTTTAATTATCGTAAAATAACTGGATCAGTTAATAATTCGATATCATTAGTGTCGGGCGGCGCGTGCGCCGGTGTTGGTCATTGTCTGATTTAGATATTTTTAATAGCCGTGTCAAGGGGTCATCGACTGGTTCTCAATCGCTATGACATCAGCTTCACTACTTAGGATTACAAAACACTTACTCTCACTCACGTAACAACACAACTGCGCTAGGCCTGACTGTAAGAGTTTCAATAAATTTTGTAACCTCATTATAGCCTGGCAGCATCATTGTGATGACTGATGAGACATGACTTTCATATTTAATGCATTTTGTGGTTTTATCAACACTTTTAAATGGACACTCACTATGGATAGCTACGCTAGTTTGTTACTGGCAGTGTTGCATAATAACGAGCAATACGGAATCAGCTCCTATAATATCGGAATCCTGCTCCTATAATAAACTATACCTTAGCTTACCGAAGTGTCATTTTATAACGTTCACTAAAAAGAAAAATATCATACATTACAATTACCGTCTTGCCGACAGTGTTATTAAAAAAGTTAGCAGCGTTCGTGATCTTGGTGTGCAATTAGACTCGAAACTTCATCTGGATATTCATGTTGAGAACATTGTCAACATGGCTTATCGAATGTTTGGCTTTGTAATGAGAGCATCTAGAGATTTTCATCGTCCGTCCACGTTCTTGCACCTATATAAGTCCTTAGTTAGGCCGCAATTAGAATACGCAGTAGCGATCTGGAATCCTTATTATGTGAAATATATCGAAGTTATTGAATTAATCCAACGTAAGTACCTTCGCGCTCTGCAATTTAGATGCTTTCGGAGAAAAAAATCATATCAATCGCTCCTAAAGGAATACGACCTGCTAACATTGCAGTCGAGACGCGTCCTCCTTGAGGCAATGACCTTATTTAGTGTATGCCGAAACAAGTTTGATTGTCCTGACTTGGTGGCTGGTTTGTGTTACCTGGTCCCTCGAACAGTTCACGGGCGGGAGACTCGCACAAGACGATTGTTTGCTACCGGCTTTTGCAAATCCAACGCTGGTGTGCGCTCACCTTTATTTCGATTAGTCGACACTTACAATACGCGCTTTAGTACAATAGATATATTGTTCGTGAGCAGAAGTAAATTTAAAAATAGTGTAATTGAAATTGTTAAGGATCGGCAGTAGGCTCTATTAATAACTAGGATTTTCCTGATTTTCTTTATCGTAGTATATATGTAGACCTGCATACCTGTATTTGTAATTTGCTTTCCTACTATTTGATAAAATATTGTTAATACCTTTTTTTATATATATATACGTAAGTAATTTTTCTTAGCCCTGTTGCAGCTAACGTTTGCTTACAGTTTGTTTCTTTATTATGTAGTATAGTAATCTGTGGAAAATGTTGTGGGTAGTATATTTGTTAAGTTTAATGTTAAGACAACACTTTACCCTTAATGTACTACTGTTTGTTTTCCCAAATATAATAAATAAATAAATAAATAAATAAATATCTACTGCTGGGTCCTTTGTGGAGGCATTTTCCTGTTCGTGTTGCCTACTTAGTATTTAAACACTTAGAAAAGCAAATATTGCCGAATCTACTGAACCGTGACTATGTTAAGAAAGTTAATGGATACTTCGAGTTCAAGTAGACTGTGTGTTTTACATGATTAAGATTTTATAGTCTGCTTAGTTGTTTTTTATTTTCTTCAATCTAGAATGTTTGAAAATCTGGTAGGATCGGATACGAAAGCTTACCTTTTACTGAATTATAAGGTTTGAATACTTACTTATAAGTAGGCTGAAGTTCCTACTTAAACAATACGCTATAGGTATGATTTTCATCTGAATTATTATAATTAGTACGCCCACGCTTAGAAAACCCATATTGTAAAGTTAATTTTCTATTCAAGATTTATAATACAATCACACACAACGAAATGTGCGTGAATGATTTATCAACCTCATCATATAGATCTGAGCGAAACATTATTATATTTGATAAGTTTCATGTCTCAAAAATAATGACGAACATTAATAAAAGACGAGATAACTCGTAACCTAGCCTTAGGCATAGTTACGAACATAATCATGGAAGTTAAAATGTAATCAATCCATTCTCTTTGGCAACGTTTATGAATGTCTTCAATGACTCGTAAAATCACACGACTCTCACTCAAAATATTATTGTGAAATTTTTGAAGATTTACCTGTTGTATATTACGCATATTTTTTGTTTTTGGGTAGATTTGAAACAATGAAAGTGCTATAAAGAAATGAATGAACCAACTCATCAGATACATTTTTCAGGACGTGAAGCATTATAAATTACTTCCGTAGTAAATTATAAATCAGCCAATAGCAAATGTCATGATACAAAGTTCTACCGTTTCTGTGAGGGGCAATCACGTATTTAGCACCCACAACTTGTATGTCTACAGTCACGTGTCTACAATGAAACAAAAACAAAGCCTAAGTCTAAGTGTCTACTAACAAAACAGCAATATGCATTGTGATGCATGTCTTTTTCCTACACATGTTCCGCAAAAGTATATACCTAAAAGCATTTCCAATACTTTAATCCGTTCTATCAAACTTTAAATAATAGAATCACAATGCAAACTTTTAATGCTATTCAAACACTAAAGTTAAGTATTAGTGATATCAATAGGAACACATTAATGTAAATTTTAACTCAAAAGCTAATAAACAGTCGTAAAATTCTATGTTATGTAAAAATTATGTTTATTAATGTCTATTTTACATCTCTGCCAAGTTCTAGAATTACTGATTATTGTACCTAAATCGGAATAAAGAAAAATTAAAGCTACTCGTATTACGTCTTCAATCCTCAGATCCTGTACGTGATCCTTGCTTAAAGCTCAAGTGGATACGGGATCGCAAAACATGACAAATGAACATGAACATGCACTGATGAACAATGAGCTATGTTTTTTCTTCTTATCTTAAAAATAAAACTTTAAATAATCACTTAGCAGGTAGTGCTGTTTATTTATGAAATAAAAGGCATTATCAATCACTAAACAAAATAAACTGTCTAAAGGAAAAATTACAATCACTTAACGCTTTGTAACATAAAGCTCATCCCAGACACAGACAATGAAGCCAAAAGATTCATCCTTGAAATATTTTGCAACGAGCAGCCACCTGAACTGGTATCAACGCGATTGTCCACAATGTGACCTCCACTTGATCGATTAATATGTTAATTTATATTATTTATTAGGCAACACCGACCAATATTTAGAACTGTTTTGCTCATTCTAGCTTTTTATTTATTTATTTTTATATTTTTCGGAGTGGTTTTTGCCTACGTTCCTATTTCGAATTGAGAGAACTGTAATTCTATCAACGGGCCAAGGCTTGCTGATTGCATATGCAGAGCGAAATAAGAAAATGCATTCGTTAAACCAAAACACGCTGATCACACGTGATCAGTGTTAATTTTTCGAAAATAGATTAATTAATTTGATTCTTGTTTGCTGAATAGATTTGCATTTTCATATGTTTGAAGATGCATGAAAATTAGTTTTTCAATGTTCAAAACATTTTTAATATTGTGTATTTTGTAAAATCTGCTTAAAAAAAAAATACTAAGTAATTCTATAATTTACTGTTAAGTTCTGTGATTAGATCATTCGACATAACAAAAATAGAATAAAAATAAATCAAGTTTTCTCTTTATACCGGAATTTAAATTGGCTTTAAGAATATGTAAATACGTGACTTTATTTTAGCACCTATATCTACGTTACTTATTATGTTTATTTTAAAACAAGTAGAGCTGTTAACAACTGGTTTTAAATTACTTGTAACTATTTACGTGTGCATACAACCTGTGTAATTAAATCGCCGCATTTTCACACGGACGGAATTGTTGTGAGCTTTCAGTGAGCGAATGTATTGACGTGGTAAAACCCAGTAAATACATTTACCGTAATATACATAAGATATAAAATGAAAAAGAAC
Organism: Helicoverpa assulta; assembly: GCA_963856015.1. Classification (NCBI taxonomy): domain Eukaryota; kingdom Metazoa; phylum Arthropoda; class Insecta; order Lepidoptera; family Noctuidae; genus Helicoverpa; species Helicoverpa assulta. The sequence continues at coordinate 9,046,277 of CAWLCW010000008.1, forward strand.
GCTCCTATTCATCCTGCATACTCACCTCCCTGAAAACTGTAACATTTGTTAACTAAATAATGTGGTTATAGTAAGTTCTTTATCGTAGGCATTCTGCTTGTTTGCGCAACAAACAACACCTTTTTTTTATAATATTAAGAACTAACATTGGTGTTGGACACACCCAGCTTATGTTTTAAGACCTACTGACCTACAAGGACTTGTTTACATTATAGGAGCAATACCAGACTAGTTATACTTATTTGATGTCATATCGATCCACATAACTGAATGTGGGGCACGATGTCAGGGCGCCATGCAGCCAGTGCGCCCGGCGGCGACGGAACGGCGACGCGACGGTGACTCGACGGACCGACGCCGACCGTTATCGGGCGACTATTGACGACCGACGTGATGTGTAGGCAGATTCGTCGCACAATCGCGACAAGCTTCCATATTTACTTATCCAGTGCCAAGTAACTTACCGGTTTCACACGAGTGGGTTGCTACTAGTTCTTTTTCGTATGCTAATTGGACCAGTATCTATCACTATCACATTATAATATCCTCGACAGTCGATAGATGTATGTTGTGCCATATCTCTTCAAACTTGTCTGTGAAAATCTGCATAGACACACTATCTGCCTATAGTTAGCTACAACGCCGTTCTAATTTTACATGGCTGATGTTCCTATAATAACAGTAAACAACGCTTGCATTATACTGCAGTACTAGGCATGACTATCAACGCAGCTGGGCGCATACGATAACTAAAAATACTGCCAACATCGCGCCGCTCGCTAACTAACAAATAATTTTCCATTGCAAATAATCTAATCTGACATTATACATCCATTAACAAATAACCCTTTCCATGCGCGTATCGCAATAGATACTGTGTACAAGCATGCTCAATGTGATTAGTTCTATGGCGTCAAGAAATCGACTCGGGACGAGATAAAATTAAATTGGCGGCTAAAAGTAAGAGATAGTGCGCGACCTTGGGGCAGAGTGGTTTGTTCCGGGTTCGGTCCTCCACCCACCGACCGGTCGCTGCGCCTGCGCCTCTCCGCTGCACTCACCTGTATCTACCTACTGAACATAAATGTGTCCGTATTAAATTGATTGCAACGGAATGCATTAGCTTCCAAATCAGTTTTGGTGTCTATAAAACATGTCTGAATAGTTATACCTAATTTCAATAATGAAATAGATTGCCAAACTAAGAATAATTTGGTTAATTTACTCTAACAGGAATCTAGGCGATGTCAACACGGTATGCGGTGAGTAGTGTGTTCACGTGCTAGCTCATATAACACAGCTATCGGATGTAAATATTAACAATAATGCGCAAAGTTACGTAACATTCTCACTTGACCAACGAGGTAACAACTCAAGTGAGAGGACACCCACTGTTCTTAATCATCAAACTAATCTGTTGAAAAGATAGCATAAGAACTTATAGTTTGAGATATTTGATCAATTCCTTGAATTCTCCTATGAAATTTTAACAGTGTTTTTCAGTGAAATGCAGGATTTAAATACTCTTACATTAGATATTATATAACACTAGCTTCTGCCAGCGGTTTCACCCGCATCCCGTGGAAACTACTTCCCGTACCGGAATAAAAAGTAGCATATAGCCTTCCTCGATAAATGGGCTATCTAACACTGAAAGAAATTTTCAAATCGGACCAGTAGTTCCTGAGATTAGCGCGTTCAAACAAACAAACAAACTCTTCAGCTTTATAATATTAGTATAGATTGATGTCTAAAACCTACTCTTACAGTTGTGTTCATGTATGTATAATTGTTTCTGCATGTTATCATAATTCCGAACAAAAAAAAGAAAACAAATTGAATACTGCTAAAATAATTTATTAAGTTTAGCAATGTTTTAATGAATTAAATAATAAGGCAATCACGTGGTATTTGATGCAACTAGTAATGAGTATGAAGTTAAATTACAATATCAATACAAGCAAAAGCTGAGATTAATATACCGATTCGGCGTTTTCACCTATCACAATTTCTTTGGAATAAAAATGTACTACTTATTCGTTAGCGCTCGACTCTTCGATTGTAGTCATAGTCGGGTCTGTGGCAAGGTCTAAGTGCGGTTCGTCAGTGTTAGTGTTACTACTTGCAGAATTAATATTTGTATCAGCATCTGGATTAACATTGTCCTCTTTAACTTCAGCTTCGGTGGTCGTTTCCTCTGTTGCTTTGGACTCATTAGTTTCAGCAGCCCCCTCCTCAACTTCAGGTACAATTTGTGCTAGCGTCGGAACTTCGATCGTTATAATCTCGTTTTCAGTTTCTTTGGGTGACTCCGCCACTTTGTTCTCTTCAAGTGGTCTAAATATTTCTTGTAGCGAAGAAACTTTCTTTTCTGTCGGAATTATTCTATTTAAATATACTAAAATGTCTGACAGTGAAACAATTCCTACTAGTTTATCTTCTTTATTTACTAACAATAATCGATGACTCTCAGTTCTAACTATAACTTCTAAGGCCTCATATAAAGTAATACTTGAACGACATTTCTGTAACTTTTCTTCCCAGTCTTTCTTTTTATTTCTTACTTCACTTATCGTCAACGACAAATTCGAATATAATTTTTCACTCACTAGATTTAACACTTCATATTTAGCATAAACATCAATAAGTGTACCAGCATCATCAAGAATAGGCAAAGCTGAAACATCTTTCTCTAACAACAGTTGAAAAGCCGTTTTAATGGTCGTTTCATCAGTTACAGATACGATATTTTCGTAAGTACCGATTTTTAACTCGGTTAATGTTTTGTGAAAGAAAGTTAATTCAGGAAATTCATTAAGATACACGAACAAGAATCTCAATATCCTTTTGTGTGACAAAATATAAAGAACATCCCCGGTGAAGGGATCTATAATTAACAGACGATGGACGCGGTTCTTATGAAGTAAATTAATGGCATCATGTAGCGACTGATCCGGTCCAGCGCTACACAAAGGCTTGCGTGTTGATCGTAACAACTTCCTCCAAGTGTGAAGTGTGTGCCGTTCTAAATCTTCAACTGATAAATTTTCTTTATCAAGGTAAAGAAGAATCCTTATGAAATCCGTTACTGTTATCATGCCTACGAGGAGCTTTTTATTAGCGTCCCAAAGCGGTGCGGAACGGATACCGTGGGATATAAGAGTGGGAAAAGTTTTACGGACCAAAAATTGCGTATCAAATATAATAACTTTTGCTGACTTTGGTAAGATTTCGTAACACTTATGATATTTAAAGAAATTTAGTAGAAGCCTTGTTTTATCTCTACCCCCTATAGATATTTGAACAATTGATAAATAAGGATCATATTTAGGAAGACCCCGAACTTCTCTAAACATTTGCTTTGCTTGCGTCGGATCTAATGAAGCGTATGAGTTTTTATGATAGGTAGGTGAAGTCGTCTCAATAGAAGAACGACGGATTTGTTTAGCACTCTTCTTCTTCACTGGATCGGCTGTAGATTGGTTGCTTTCAGTATGAGGCTTGCTTCGGAAAATATCCATTACCCTAGTGATAGGACTGTACTTTCGAGATGATGCTCCAGTTACCGTATGGTAATATTTCTTATGAGAATCTTTGTTGTCAGCAAATTGCTGATCGTCGTGGCTTTCAGGCGCCTCTTGGCTCTCCGTCGTTTTAGTCTGTTTAGGTGCATATTTTTTAGCATCACTTTTTCTTCTTAAACGGAATATATCAAAAATAGAGCTCCGTGGACTAGACGACGTTCCGTGAAATGTTTCGTACCCCTTCTCGGGCGCAGACTGGCGCTCCGCACTCGACGCTCTAGCTGTGTCAGCATTTCTATCTTTAAAGATCGACCTCACATGAGGCCTCTGTGACTCGACGCCGCGCGTTCCGAAGTGAACCGTATGTACATTACTATCTGCTACTCTAGAAGGAACTTTATCTTCAGTATTGGGTAGTGTGGTAACAACAAATTTCTTTCGCTCACCAACAACTGTTTGATTTTGCGCTTCCGATTGTTTTTTCTTTTTATTTTTGTGTTTTGCCTTGCCATGTTTAGTCGGTGATTCGGTCGTCGCAGATTCATTTTCTAGAATTGGATCCATATCCAAATATATTTACTAATGATCGCTTTATACCTTTATCTTGTAACATAATCCAGGAAAATGTTTATTACCTGAAAAAGAGAATGGGAATATTATCAACAGATGCTGTAGTATGATCAAAAATAAGTTTTTTTTAGTTAAAAGAAGGGCGAACTTGTTTATTTACACACGACCAATACAACATTATAACAAAGTCTATAATAAATTAATAGTTTAAAAAGACTACAAAAATTATAAATGAACGCTGTTATAAATGAACGTAAAAATCATTACGAGACTTTTCTATTAAGTCCAAACACAGCTATGATACGATATTCCAGTATGAAGTTTCAGTATCTGCCGGCTCCATCATCAGATCAGTTCGACAGTACCATATAATTGCATTGTCGGCAAAGTTCATACAACTACCAATTTTGATGTTTAAATTCGACCTAATAGATGAGTGTTAAAAAAAATCGTACATATTTTGGCTTATTGTAAATGAATCCATTGTATGGGGCATACTTATTATGCAATGCTAAATAAAGTAAAATAATAATTCAACGTCATATATCTATCGATATCATTTAGACATATCATGTACGCCATATAATACAATAGATTTATGTTCGCTTTAGAATTAGAACATCGCGTGAACTAAGCTTTCAAGCTTACAAGCTCTTACCCCACGAACCGCCACATATTTAGCCTAATTAACAACATAATTAATTAGATATTATTTTAAAGTTAGCTACATCAACCTATTCTGAGTCGAGAAAAAATGATATGTTTAATTTAAATACGTAAATGCTTAGCTCTATTTGACATACCAAACGTAGAAAAATACGCTATTTATTGGCGAACAATTATAAACATTTAAAAATAGCATAACCGAGCAATGCATTTACAATCACATCACACCTACCGACTGGGTTCGCACTTCTTGAGAAATCCATAGTTTTATGGGAGTAAGTAATAACTAACACGCAACATTTTCAGATGCGAGTCATATGCGGTCTGTCAGCTATGTCCTTTCACGATTTAACTGCCGCATAAAATAATCCTATAACACCTATGTCGTTGCTAGGCAACGCAATGCGCCAAATGCACCTATTTTACTACATGCGTTAGCTATTTGCTGTTGCATTGCGTAATCTGCAGACTACGTACCCACTCATTGTCTCGGCAGAGCATCGGAATCAGATAAATCAGTATTTTTTATGCAAAACAACAGAATATTATTACACTCGGCACATTAACACGCGTGGCTAAGTCTATATTTGACACCATTTCACTGATCAATACTTTTCTAGAGCACAAATATGCCGTATCGTATGATTTCAAAACGTACCTGGCTTTGCCGAGAGCTTCATCTTTTTATTCCAATGAATTTCACGCACTGATTTGTAGCAAGACGTTTGCAATGTGTAATGTTCGGACTGGACACTATTTTACTGGGGTCGCGTGTTATTCCCGACGATATTGTGTGCGGCCATGTTAGTTGTCAAATTACTCGAGGGTTCGTGGGGCGACATCTGCCGTCGGGCGAGGGGAGCGCGACGTAGGGCGGCACGCCAGCCAAATCAGACCGAGGGGAATGCTATCGTCGTCTGCAGCTCGCAGTTAGACTTTCAATTCGTGAGATGTCACGGCGAACTGATTTCAGATTACAGACGTCAGGTATTTGCAGGAGATGCAATAGGGTAGGCATGGCTGATAATTAAGTGCATAGTATTGTCATTTTGTAACACAATACGACGAACTCGGGGCTACCTCCTTTTTTTTAACAAATATGTTTTTTTTTTTCTCAAAAAAGATATATAAAATGTAATACATAAGTTAGAGGAAATAAGAAAAAAAAAATATCTATTTTTTATCATTACCAACTTATTTATTTTTCTATATATATTTTAGGTAGGTACATAAACAAGACAGCCAACATTAAACAATACCAAGAGCCCACTTCAACATGGGTAGGTACCTTTTTACCCATCGTATTAATCGATTTAATTAACCAAATTTTCTATCAAAAAAGTCTCACATGTATACTAATATAATAAAGAGGAAACATTATTTTGTTTGTTTGTACCCTAATGGCTCCGGAACTACTGCACCGATTTGAAAAATTCTTTCACTGTTGGAAAGCTACAAGCTTGTCGAGTAACACAGTCTATATTTTATCTCGGTACATGAAGTAGGAGTTCCCATGAGACGTGGTTGAAACCTCGGGTAAACGGCTAGTAAAATATAAAATAGTATAATTTACTGAAAGTATGATAGGTACTTTATTTTATGGTAATGGGGCAACCCTAACACGAACCCATATAATGCGCAACTGATGTAAAGTATTATTATTCAGCTTACTAATACTTTTCAATAAGCAGGTACAAAAAGTACTAATATACATAAATGTCAGCGTTTGTGGATGCCCCTTGAGATACAAAAACTGTGATACTATCAGCATTTACTATGTAGAAAGGTTTTGTAACAGGGTTATCTGTGCAACGCAGAACGCATTTATAGGCCGGTCAACAATAGATAGAATAAAAATCGAACATACATTATGTACGTCAATTACGTGTCTTCGAAGGTTAAAAAACAGAACGCAGAAATCGAAATTACCGAAGAAAATTAGCGAATGATTTTGAGAGAACAATACTGAGCTACATTTATAATGTAAGTACCTAAAATAAAATTCCCCGCCGCGTCTGTCTGTCTGTCTATTTGCAATAATTTTAAAAACTACTGCACCGAAAGGTTTCTACATAGTACCTATATATAATTTGTTAAGTAGGTATGTGTATACCAATATTACTACTTTTAAAACCTCCGCGTACAAAGTGGCGAGCGACCGCTATTTTATTCATAAATCGCGTAATTTTTCTAATATGAAGGATCGCGTGGATTCATAGGACTCAAAAAATAGAATGAAACAAAAATCCTAACCTGGAAATTAGAATGTCCCGAATACTTATTACTGTTACAGAGGCGCATTTTTATCTAGTGATTGAAAAGTTTTTTTATGGATCGACCCATATCTATCTATGTTCTAACTTACGGAAAGTGAGTGCAATGTTGCTTACTTCATGCTAGTGACTAAACTGCTAAGAAGTAGCTATGAAACGCGTTCTTGGAGCGGTTACGCACTGAATCCGATCCAAGTCCAAGAAATTAATTGTGTGGCAGATTACGCACTACGTACAATTTCATATCTCTATTTCTCTAAACGCCCGAAAGTCCTGAACTTACCAATCGGTAGGTACCTTTTATCAAATTTTTTTTATTAAAAATTTAAATTGAAAATATTTAATTCTGATTTCATTTTAGACTTACTCGCGTCAGGATCGGCTGATCCAAATTCCGCTCGAATTAGAGTCTAAATCTATATTTTCAGAAAATCGAATTAGATGCAATGTGGAAAGCAATATTAATATTCCCTCCCAATATCTGCACTTAGTACTTTCGCAGATTCGGATCACATATTTACAACTTGCTCTTATTGATTTCTGACACTTACGCGAATATTAGACATTTAAATAAAACTACTTTTACGGATTTTATCGCGGTTTTATTTAATCCCGACGTTTCGGATCCTTTACAGCATCCATGGTCACGGGCAGACCATGTAATATAACCGCGATAAAATCCGTAAAAGTAGTTTTATTTAACTTGCTCTTACTCTTCGTATTGCGTATTATCTTTATTTAAAGCCACGATCATATAGTTACTATGTACAATACTACATCATGCAATGAAAAAGTAATGAGAGCAACAGTGTTTGAAGGGCAAAACAAATGAATTTTATTGGACGGGAAGTTACAACGTCGGAATAATTTGTAACAAACCCAATGTACATATTATTATAGCACATCGTGACGAATCTCGCGTCATTGAAGAATCGTGCAAAAGAAACAATCAGTTTTTATTCCGCGAAATATAACTACATAGAAACGAACCAACACAAACAATTTGTTCACTAACATAGCGCGATTGAAGGAAGACTGTCACGGCAGATAATTCCAATGTGACATAAATATGTGTATATATCAGCTTTATCAGTTTTGGCTCAATCACAGCGCATTAATTTATGCACAGTTAAATATTTATTTAACTGTATTATTCCAAGTATCCACTACCGATCGCGGTTCTTACAATAATAGGTACAATACATGTCTCGATAAGGAGAGCAGATTGACGATCGAATTATGACGTCAGATGCCAGGGAATTTGCTGCGTAATACGGTACCAGGTAAGAGGTACTACCCCAATATCTAATTTAATTCATACCCTGCTTTAGCAGTGGGAGTGTCATATTTATATGACACTCACAAAAAGAAGGTGTTTCATTCTGAGCCTTAATTTTATCAATGGAGCTCGAGCCCCAATGCGCGTAAATTCTACACCCACGCACGTGAATTTATTTTTAGACTTTCAGAATATACCCATTTTTTTACATATTCCAGAGATTACGGAGAGGAAGATGATTGAGAGAAAAACTAAAGGAGCCCTGGAGATAAATTGGAATATCTTCCTCTCAGATTGGCTGCAACAATCTTCCGACAAAAACAACTGAAAAATTATGGGGCAATTGCCCGGGAGTAGAACAGAATATGCGAACAAAAAACCAAAGACGTGACATTTGTTAAACTATTAGACCTAACAAGACATCCTTTTAGTGACTGAATCAGAAAACCATAACGAAATCCACTATAGCTACACACTTTGCAGGGAATAAGTAAAAGTGTGTATCAAGTTATTGTACGTAGCAACACAGCACTTCTACTTATCTCGGTATGACGGCATAGCGCAATCTAAATTTAGGTAAATTTTGCCCAACACAATGCGCATGCGGGAACAACGGTGACGTAGGATTTCGTCATGAATCAATGACGTCACCGTTACAGAGACACGAGGCAAACGATGACGTAGCTCGCGGGGGAGAGGGTGATGTCGGAGCGATCGATAGTCACCCGCTGATAATGATATTTCTGTAGTTCAGTGACGCTCAACTAATAGCGGCACGGGAGTAGAAACAGCCAGCCTTTCAACAAGCCACGGGTCGGCAGCTCACGTGCTACATTGACTTGCACTATTCGCATTTAATAATGCACAGGTCAGTCGTTTGATCGAACAGTTCGCAAGATGCGCTCACATGACATTCTGAACACCATGAACCGTGATTCGCTGAACCGTGAAACTGCTGAATCGCTTCCTAATGATAATTTATTTCTCGAGTCAAACGTTGCTTTTAATTATGAGTACCTACGTGCAGGTGTGAGACGATTTCAATGGGCAACTTATTAGCGGCCTTACATAAGGCCTGATGTTGTTACAGTACCTATACAGCTTTTACTCAAATCCTGCTGCCAGATATCTTAAAATCTGGTTATTATTTTATAGTGAAATCGTATATAAGCCCGTGGTATTTGTTAATAAAGTAAATAACTCCAAAAATAACTGAAAATATCGTATTTTCAAACAAATATTTCAAAGCAATAACTGCGAATAAACATCTAGAAAAACATGAATCGGTACCTATTGGTGACGCTCAGATTAACTCACCGATCGGTTTTGATACTGTTCTATTATTAGACATTTGACGCGCTTAACAGATCGCGTAATTTAATTTTTATATTTATTCCTATAAATGTTTACCCGTGTAATTCTGACTTCATCTAAGGTATATAAGGTAATATTTGAAATTTACGCGATTTTCGTGTCTAGAATGTGTTTTCTACATCGATTATCATATTTAGACTGTGAAAAACCAAGTCTTATTTTCCATATTTCAAGGTTAAGACCATATTTTGCAAGACAATGTCACAATCATCCATATATTCTCAAAAATATATAGAATTTCTTCGCACTTCGCACGGGATAATATTATTTCCCCACTATATAATGGATGTCATTATACATATAAACCTTCCTCTTGAAACACTCTATCTGATAAAAAATCGCATGAAAATCGGTTGCGTAGTTTTTAAGATTTAAGCGTACAAAGGGACATAGGGACAGCGACTTTGTTTTATACTATGTAGTGATTTACCTTCTGTATTTTAATCATTGCGGTTTTTTGATACCTTAAAAATATATCTAAATTATGTGCGGAAGTTTTGAGGGCAATATAGACTGACTTACACAATTACCGAATTATGCATGTTTATGTATGCACCCGTCACGTCATGTGACGTAGAGAGATCATTCAGACAATATAAGACTATATTCAGATCAAAAGAGTATTAATTTTGATAATTTAAAGAAGTACGTCGTTGTGTACTTATTGCAACCAATTTCACAAGGGTAAAGCAATTGAATAAAACTATTCGTAGTAATTATTTTTCACAAGATTATATGTGTTTCATTATGAAAGGTACCTATTGTTATTTTACACTCCATATTTTTTCCATATTTCAGATTTTTAGTCTATATTTTATTTACATATTTTAGATTTTTTAATACATATTTATCCGGGCCCTAGCTATTATAAGATATGTTTTTTTGACTATTTCAATATCAAAACTTTGATGATGATACTGTTTTTGAGATTATTTTGTTTCACTATCGGAAGTATTTCCCCGGTTTATTACTATCGCTGGTAAATATACACTACTAGCTTTTGCCCGCGACTTCGTTCGCGTGGAATAGTTGCATCCGGCAGATTTTTGGTTGGAACAATAGATGCCCGGAATAAATTGTATTTTTTATTTTTATTTCTTGTAATTAAAACTATCCTATGTCCTTCTCCTGGCTCTAAACTACCTCCCTGCCAATTTTCAGCTAAATCGGTTCAGCCGTTCTTGAGTTATAAGCGAAGTAACTAACACGACTTTCTTTTATATATATATATAAGATATAAGATAAGATATTACCTAAAATGCTAATCAAGTGTTATTGTAATATTGAAACATAATTCTGCGGTATACAATATCAAAATCAGTTCATAAACAATGTAAGTGAGTAGGTAATAGAAATCTATCCGTAATGTAGAAACTTGTAAACATGTTCTTAATACATTGCGCGAATTGCTGTACCTCCGACAGAATTAGCAGTACCTACAACATTCAAATCAACGCTTATCTATTGATCTACGGAATAAATGGAGTAATATCGTCGGCGTTAGTGATTAAGCTGTAATCAGAATTGATAAACTAGCGGTGTCACGCTGCTTTGTTCTGACAACTGATTGGGTACGATAAACAACCACTGACTTAACCAAAATATTTACAGATTCTATTAACTGACTCCGTACTTAGAGGATCTTCTGAAATATTAAAGACTGTTATCGTATCTCTGTTTGAACAACTATTCAGACTAGTGAGATTTTATTATATTATATTAGATTCCAATATGGATTATATGTGCATAATGTTATTAATTCAATGATACCGCTTCGACCTCGTCACCATTTTTTCATCTAATAGATAAATGTACTTCAAGTGCGCTCGTATCAGTACATATAGGTACATCATGCAATGCCCTGCCAAACTATAAAAAGATTAAGATAACCAGTTCTGCAGACTCTTAACAGATTAAGAAATCGCCGGTGTTGTTTGCACAAATCTCGACTAATCCCAACATCTTCAGAGACTGATAATGGAACCACTTACATCATGAGTGCGTCAAATTATAAGCACCTGGGTACTCACTGATAGTAGAGCAAGTATTGATATATTTTATCTAAGATTAATTGGAAAATATTCAGCAATGTTATCAATAGTAATTTGTTTATAAAATTTTGAGTCTCCTTGAAGAGACCCTGACATAATAACATCTTAGTAATCCAAAAAGATTTTGATTAAAATGATCTAGTAGAAAATCCAATTAGAGTAACCTGTTTTAAAGAAGAATCAAGACCGCGAGCAATTTTATGCTGCTGAGAACTTATCGGCATTACACATACCTGAACAAATACATGCAAATAGTATATCTCTTGTTTTTTACAGTCTGTAAAAACATCAACTAGGTATCTTTCCATTCTTAATACATATGAAAACAGTAGATACCTAATTATCAAGGCAATGTAAACCTAAAAAACACCGTTTTCCCCTTTGGTAGTAATAGAATAGCTTAGTTACTGAACACATGTGATAACAGCTAAACAATAATATACGCACCAGGCCATGTGGTATACAATAGTAATTCGGGCTAAATATACAGGCTCACGGGTGTAACCAGTGGTATTTTCGTGACGAGCACTTTTAAACATAACCTCAAAATGTTACACAATATACGCCCGTCTGATTTCAATATTTAGTTAATGTTAGTTTAATAATTGATGTACATAGTATACTCACAACACAGATCATTACGCTGAACCCCTCTAGCACTGACTATTTATGAACACTTCACACACACACTCGCAATATGCATAATGCAACCAATACTAGCGAATAGTTTTATATGCGTCGTGTTCGCGTTAAATCGAACACAGGTAGTTCACTAGTCGATTATGCGGACGTTGTATAACATGGACACTGGGAAGGGAATTGATGGATCCACTGTTTTGTCAGCGGAGACCGCCATGCCCAATTAGTACAATTTACAATCGAGCCACAGAGTGTTCCAACAACGCGCTGACGGCATCGAAACAAGCGAGTCGCGTTCACGGTATGGAATTCTCTCGCGGCCGCGGCTCGTTGATGCGGCTGCGTTCGCGCACCGATATGTGCCCGCACCCACACATGCGCGCGCGTATAGCCTAAACACACACAAGCTACGCATCAAATATAGATGACTCTGCCGACGGCTGACTAACACGCAGCTACTGATAAATTATTATGTCACGTATCAGTCAACTTTCACAGGTAAACATCAATAAATGTAAATAATATTCCAAATTGTTTACTACGTGCGAGAAATATGTCAAAAATTAATGAATATGACGATGACACTGTCATGTTTGTTGGTGGAAAAAAAATAACACATAAACATATAAAAACTTATGGATAAAAACTTCATGATATGGTAGAGTGGACTTATGCAAATGGTAGATAGGATATTACTTTTTAATTATTTCAACGAAAACAGTAATGAACTAAGTACTTAAATGAATAACAATACTGTATTTCAGATGACAACCGACAATATCAGTATGTATTATTTTGGTCAATTTGTATTTTTAATCGAAAGTTATGAATTGTTTCGGTATTTTCACGACATTATTACACCATTTTTTTTTCGGATGTCTGTCAAGTCTTTCTCAGCTTTGTTTCAGTCAGGTCGGCTCGCAGTCTTACCTTCATACCTATGCAGGTGATTCGCAGTGTTTTATTTCACTTCAAGTAAAAGTAAATAACAAATGAATCTATTATTAACTACTAGTTTTTTTTTTGTTTATTTTCCTCCTTTACTTCAAATATTTTTTGAGCAAATACTTGGACAGAAAAACCAAACAGACAGTCGTACAAAACAGATAACAACCATTAAAGGCATTAACTAGTAAGTTCATATCTATGACAACTTCCTTCTGTTGACCTTTGAATATTGCGTGGGACAACAACTAAAACACGTGTTTTTTGTTCTTACCGAGTAAACTACTCGTAACTGATACAGGAATTTACTAAAATGTTTGTAAAATATTTACTTGTCATAAAAAAATATTCGTACACAGGTACACAGGTACGAAGTCGATTTAAAATAGCTAAATAAAAATAACGATTTTAATAAAGAAAACTGTACCTCCATCGACTTTTTGAAAGTTCAAGATATCATTAGAGAGTTTATTTTCCCTTCCCTTTTATCGTTCCAGAATTTTCTTGGCTCTCGTGGTTTTCGCTACAGTGCGTCCGATTTTTTCGGAAATTACGTTTAACCTTTAAAGGGGATTTTTCGTTTTTCGTAAAAATAGCCATCTCCTGACAACTCTTCGAGAAAATCGATTTTTGTGTGGAATCATCAAAGTAGCAGGCGTGGGTGTCACTGCCCATCCACTTGATAGAATTCATTAGTCGCCTTTGCGACACCCACAGGTTCGGTTATGGGTAGCCTATTCTTAGCGGGGCCCGGCACGATGTACCTACATCTTATATGCACAAATATATCACGTACCTACCTACAGTACATAGAATATCATATTAACCTTTCTTACATCTCGGTATTAAAGTATTATCCCTCAGTTTTGGCTACTAAGAAGCAACAATAAGCAAAGTAGTTTTCAGCTATTGGTCGATAATTTAAAAAAACCGGCCAAGTGCGAGTCGGACTCGCGCACGAAGGATTCCGTACCAGAGCGAAAATGAGCAAAAAAATCTGTATTGGTTTGCTGTATGGGAGCCCCCCAAAATATTTATTTTATTCTAGTTTTCAGTATTTGTTGTTATAGCGGCAACAGAAATACATCATCTGTGAAAATTTCAGCTCTCTAACTATCACGGTTCATGAGATACAGCCTGGTGACAGACGGACGGACGTACGGACAGAGGAGCGAAAACAATAGGGTCCCGTTTTACCCTTTGGGTACGGAACCCTAAAAAAAAAATGATGCAACACAATTTAAATTTTCTTTTAAAAAAATATTCAATTTTGCAAATTATGATGAAGTTATTGATGGAATATACAGATTTGATTATAGAAAATCAGCAGATGGTGTAACAAATTGGCGATTTGGCATGGACTGTGCTTTTAACAGTAGTCACAATATCACGCACAGTTATTACACGTTTTTCATCAGTTCTTTGTTTATTCTATAAATAATTGACATGACGGTCCTTTATAAGCAAATTAGAAAACAATATAAAATCAAGAAGTTTTTTACTTTATTTTCAGTCCAAGTTCGACTTGTTAGTAATACCTGAGGTAACTTTGAAATCTCTCCCAAAAGAAAAGTGTAATGCCCGTTTTCACCAACAATCTCCTAACGTTTCCCTAACTAAATGTCACTTAGAATAAGGGGTCCCCCAATACTTAAAATTATAAGGAACACTTAAACTTTGGTGAAAACGAAATTCGTATTAAGTGTTCCCTAAATGATCTTAGGTGATCCCTAAATGTAGGTATTTCTTGGTGAAAATCGGCATAAGATTCCTAAAGGAAGGGGGCTTGCTTTATTATGACTACTGGTACTGAGTTGCGTTCCTCAAAATAGTTAAATATATGCTTCTTTTTTATGAGGGAGTTGGTAGTCCCCTCAGCACCATAAAACCACGAAATCGAACTACACTTATAACATATTAATTTTTGTACGGTGGTTAGGATTCACAAAAAAAACTCGCAAGATATTGAAGCTGTATTTAAAAAAAAATATTTATCAGTTTCTTTAACTATTACTTAAGTGCCTCGCAGCAAAAAAAAATCATATGTTAGTGTTATTTCACTGAGCAGTATTCGGACATTTTGACATGAGTACTTACTATCCACGCGTAGAACCGTGACCTTGCAGATAAAAGTTAATAATCTGCAAATTATAATGAAACGGTTCAATTTTCCTGCTACAATCGATGTTATAACGTTGTTTTTTTTTTTTAATTTAATGAATTTAAAACGTATTGATCAGTTACGTGAATTTTAACTGTAGCAAAGCATTTTCTTTCAATTAACGCTTTGAGAGAGACTTTTGCTACTTTACTGTACTGAGACCTATTAAAGTGCTAGACAAATGAAAAGAGTTTTAAATCCAGTAAGAAGTTTTAATTTAAAAGTATTTAAATCATATTTTTAAGTAACATTGCCAATTAAAGCCAATTTCCAGTAGTTTTTCAAAATTTTATGTAATCAACACCACAGATTTTTTTACATATTATTCTTTAGTAATGAAAATCGAAACAATTACTCACACATAAATGAAAATCGAATACACCAATAATGTATAGGTATTCACGTAGTATCTTCAGTCAAGCATATCGGTGCAAGTTGTCGTGTTTCCCTGACCTTCACAGTTTATGTAATTTTCTCAACAAGTAACCTACGATCGATGAATTAATTGCACAGCTGTAGAATTCATTATTGTATAATTCATAGAGAATCACAATTTCCTCGTTATCATTACGAGATAATGGTATGTGAACAGTGAATCATCTGAGCAAACAATGTAATCATTGTAGTTTAAAGCTATGTAGGTACATACGTATGAACTACGTTCAGTCTAGAAATACAGACTTACTGACGGAACCTATCAATTAAAATGAACAATTAAGGAAGTGTCGATTAAAACTAGGCAAAGGTATGTTATGTGCAACAACCTACTTCAAAACATGATGTGCACCTACTTGAGTAGGTCAGTTTCATGTATGTCACTGACAACAATAAGTACATAATAAGTTTATGGATATTTGTGAGCTGCGCTGCTAACTAAGTATATGAGTAATCTGTCTATGGAGTTTCTTGCCGGCTCTTCTCCATGAGACCAACTTTTTGGAACCGTGCAACTAATGTGACGTTTCATAGGTGCCTGCAAAGGCCTATGTGAAATAAAAAGATTTTGATTTTGATTTAATTATTACCTACACAAAAGCAATCAAACTTTGACATAAGTTACGCTTTTTTGTTACGTCCTTATATTTGAAAATATTTGATGGTAATTGATTCTGTAGTCGACCAGTAACAAGCCGTAACTACATCCAAGTTTTATAACATGGAAACAGGACAATAATACCTATAAAAGTGTTTGATAGATGGATTAGTCTTTTGTCGATGAGTCGGCGATACGACGACATCGATTATAATGTAAAATTAGAATAACTGGACGGTTGCCCGTTCTGCGAGCAGCAAATAGTACTGGGGCATGCGACCAATCGTAACAGCCGCAAATACATGCACCGCGCTGAATGCGGACACCGCGAGGAAGACAACAACCCCCCACAGCAGCGCACCTCGCGGCGCCCGCAGCCTCGCTTGCGCAATTACCAGCTCGCGAGCCTACTTATCTCGCACAGACCCAGCTACGCGAACTTACATTGTATTCGGACCTAATCAAATAGTCCTGTGATCACTCATACTAACGAGGCGTCATATTGTACGTGCGCTCCAAACAAATAAGGTTCATTCATCATGTCGTTCACGAGCTACCGATAACTTAGCTCACATCAATTGGTGTACGAAACACAATACAAATATTTAACAGCGCCAGCTGAACAACGGCGCAGATTTCTTGTTAACAGAGTCAAGATTGAAGCGTACAAAAATGACATAATGTCGACAGTAATGTCTCATCGGTTACGCATATAAAAGATGGGAGAAGTTATTCCACGGTTGCATTTTACGACTAAAACTTCATTTAAGTTCCACAGATGATAGTTTTAAGATTTTTGTTGGAAAATCCAATCAATTAAAGGCCTACTGTTAATCAATAATGCATAGTTTTTTAGCAATTGTACACGCGTGTTAATACGCATGCAATTGCTAATAGTAGGTATTAACACCATCATTGTGGTAGAAATGCACTTGAAACTGAATTTTCTCGAAATGGAGTGTGAGAAACGTAACTTAACTTAAGACCATTATGGTCTTATATTATCAATCAAAACATCTAGAAGTCTTCTTAATGTAAACAAATCAAAATCTCTGAATATCTTAATCTAAAGTTCATCTTAAATCTTAATCTAAACACTGCTATCACAACGAAGCTCTTGTTATAAGTTTGCAGAGAGTAATGCTGTAATGGTTCCCAAAACATGCGTACTTCGACTGAAATGCCTAGACTTCACTTTAAAAAACCCTTCATCCTCAGTTGAACTGGCTTCTCAGTTTTAGATCTGAAGGAACGTTGAACTCTTTAACTAGTCTTCCGTCTAACGAGTCAAAAGAAATTTTAAGGACTAGGATCGCAAGCGGTATGTAGAGCATTGGTTGCAAATTTAATCTCGGCGACACACCAATGCAAGTGTGCAACAAGTGTTCGAACTGCGCTATAAGTGTCCTCCGTGTGACGACGGCTACAATCAATGCGGAAACGTTCGCCAGTCTGCCCCGAATGGGAGCACGGGATGCGACGCGATGCACGCCGGCGCACCCCCGCGCCACCCGCACCTCGCCGCACCCCCCCGCCGGCCCGGATCAGCGTCACCGACACATTTGTCTCCACGCACCACAATAAACACTATACTTACTTATTGTAATTATTCTGGAACACTTATACATAGCGAGCAATTAAACGGAGTAATCAATTTTAATGAAGGATGGACACCAGGTACTTCCACTCGTCAGCTCTGTATTATAGCTATGTAGGGCAATATAATCTGTCTGTCTAAGAAGTGACGTACTATTAGATAAATACTGTGACGACAGATGAAACTTATCGACCGCTTTTGGTCTGACGATACCTGTTATATAAATCATAGGAGGAAAATAGTGACACAAAACACTTGTATGACTTCGGAGAGGCAGGCCCGCCGCTAGCTGTTTGTTCGCCCGCGTGCAAAACTGATTATGCCGCCCTACGACTACATACGTTTTGTCAAAAAATATATAAGGGGGGGGGATCCAGGGGTCCGCGATTCATATCCATCTTACTTGTCAAACAGAAAAAAATATGTACATGCACCGCTCTGATTGCAGAAAACCCACCTACTTTTGGATATATAACTATTGCAATACATAACATACATTACACATAACTTTTTATTTACTTGAAATGCTCAGAGTAACCTAAGCAGTCGTGGGTTAGCTCATAATCAAACTAAGCAATTGCTTAGGGCATCAATGCAGTGTGCAATCATTACCCAAGTGGCCCCTATGTATTGAAAGATTGTGATTAACTTAAACTAACGCACTTAAATATATAACAATGTTTAAAGTCAGTAAAATATGTTATTTGGTGGGTTTCCCGTTGAAAAGTCAACTTATAGGACACATTTTATATGTAAGGAAGCGCGAGCGGAGCGAGCGCGAAAATTTTTTAGTCTAAGGACACAAAACAAATAAAAACCACTGTAAATTAACAAAGCAAAGTCAAAAACTAAGATATGCACAGAAGCGAAGTGCAAAAGCCGCGAGCGAAGCGAGCGCGATTTTTTCCTTAGAGTTTTCATGAAGTAAACATATCATAAAAAGCCATAACATACGTGCGCGAAAAATGTTTTTTCGGAATTGAATGCCTCAACAATTAAACAAAGATAAGATGCGCTATTTGACATGGAGCCGCGAGCGCAGCGAGCGCGAATTTTTTTGGGGATGCAAAGGGTGAAACAGTCAAAATTAATAGGAGACGACCAAAGCTAGGGCGGCTTTTTCTGAAATTTAATTTTGGTTTAATTTTGCCGCCCCCTAAATAGCGATCTTAAATCGTTTTAAAGAATCTTTAATTTTGAAAATGTCCTTTCAACAGATGTACCTAACTGAAACCGGCAGTGTAAGTAATATTCCTAGCGCTATTGCTGTGTTCGGAAATATTGAAATCAAATCATTAGTAAAAAGATATTGTATTTTTTAAATATTACGTGATAACTCGCTAGATTTGCCGCCCCCCAGGACGTGCCGCCCGCGTGCTGTGCACGCGCTGCACGCCCGCTTACGGCGGGCCTGCGGAGAGGGTTGCCATGGCTAGCGCGATACAATTTTCAGGGCTTTTGACAATATCTACTATACACAGTTTATTTCCTTTTTCTATAAAGAAATACTTTTCCTTGATTTAAGGTCGATATATAAAATCTTTAATTAAGGTTTTTACCTTTACCTTTAGATGTCCAATAATTATAAACTTCTGGAGGAGAGCCTTAGCTACACTCAGAAGAAATAATATAAGATGAATGAAATTATGAAACTCTCATTCAAAGATTTGGTAGTACAAGACTTGGTACTAAAACTACGACAAAAGTATTCAATTTCAGTATCAAAACTTATGAGGTTTATGAGGATTTTGCATACATTTAAATACTGTTATGTGATAACCACTCAACTTTGAAATGCGCATAATGATGGAAATAAATGGCGAAGGCCTATGTTCAGGAGTGGTCGTCCTATGGTTGAGACGATGATGAAATAGGGTATTACATGCATTTTTGAAATATATCTTAAATAAATTCTGTAGTCTTAATATATCTCTAAAAAATTAAAAATATTTTTTTTTCTCACGTTATGTACGAATATAAATTAATTGTTTTATCATAATTCCAAATTTCGCGCGTATTTCGCGAAAACGCGGCATACAACGGACGCCATGATTGTTTTTTGGTCATGACGTCATTACGTTAGTAAATAAACTACAGCTGTCAGTAATACATATTTTGATATGTATTGAAAATTTTAATAATGAGTAATTATGCTCCGTATCGTTGGTGTGTTGTTTCTGAATGTGAGAACACTAGTGTAAAAACACCAGACAAATTATGGATTCAAGTACCAGTGGATATAAATACTGACACTGATATATGACACTTTTGTTTACTACCGTAATGACGTCATTAGCATGGCGGCGACATTTCGTAGTGTTCAAAGACAGATAAAAAAACCTAAAAACTTTAAACTGCAATAAAAAATATATTTATGTACCTTACGAAGTGAAACTAACATTTCCCGATTGCTTTTCCTCTAAACAATCATTGTAATACACTTTTAATTTTTTTCTCATCTAGACTAAAATACCCTATTGTAAGTAAAACACGGACAATCATCATCATCCTCCGAGCCTTCTTCCCAACTATGTTGGGGTCGGCTTCCAGTCTAACCGGATTCAGCTGAGTACCAGTGCTTTTAAACACTAACAAATCATTAAATAAAATTTTCATGTATAAATGAGAAGATGTTATATTATTTCTGATGCCGACTAATATGTGTTCTTTATATGCTGTAAAAAATCAAAGCCTAAAATGATTGGCCTTCCTAGACAGGATAACTTAACAATTATTGCAGAAATAACATTGATACGGCTATATCGCGCTTATTACATTACAGGGTCTGATAAAAATAGTGGGAAAGTAAATTGGAAATAAATAACCACAAAACAATTTTAAGTAACTCTTCTAGTCATATAAAATTATACTCGTACCTGAATGACATTGAAATATATATTTATTTACGTGCAAAATGATAAATATTAGATAGATACCCATTACTTTTTCAGGTTAAGTAAGCTTATATCCATTTTGCCCTACACAAGCATACTTACCGCTTATAAAAATATACATACAACGATAAGGTAATTGAAACCCTAATGTTAATTCGTGTACTACGAATTAACTTATGAATAATATAATTACTTATGAATAAATACTAAATCACCAGGTAGCAAAGATAATATTCACGTTGTGTGTGTGATTTTAAGGCCTACGTGAACGTATTTTCCTTATAGACTTTGATATTGTCAACCAAAGTAGATATGTGATTTTAACTATACCAAGTTATTTTAAATACATAACTTATCCCAATAAATAGTTCTAATAATCGACTAAAATCAAGCATTAAAGGAAATTAAGGAGCGAGCGTCGCCCGTGTGTCTATATTTAGCTTTCCTGAAACGTCTTACTACGTCATAAAAATAACAATCGTTTTTGCGAGATGGTCTCGAGTTCAACAGGAACGTATTTGTTGAATGACGTACATTTGTAATAGTAAACGCTAATACTTGTGAAGGCGCTCGCTCGGCCGTGGAAAGCACAGTGAGGCAGGAACGAAGTAGCGGCCGGGCGCGGGCGGCGCGGCCGTATGAAAGCTCCGTCCCGTACTAGCGGTGCCGTTAGCGCAGGCTCGGGCGGGCGGCGAGGCGGCGGCGGCGGGCGGGCCGTGGGAGGTACCGTTAATGACGTCGCATCCGTGACGTCGCCGTCGTGACGTCAGACGGCGCGATATAGCCACCAGCCTCGGCGGCGGCGGCCTCAGTAACGCACCGCCCGTTCGCCAGCGCGTACCTCCGCGCGCCCTCTCGCGACCTGCCCCGACGCAAACGACTGACTGAGTGAGTGAGTGCGCGTGCAGTGAGTGGAATGTGCTCGGCCGCATGAGGATCCTGCTGAGCGAGCTGGGACTATCCGGCGCGTGCTTCGGTCTGACCCTGGAGCCGCGCGCCTCCTCGCTGGAGCCCGTGAAGCCTGCGCCAGGTCAGCGCCCGCACGACGATCCGCCATCCACTTCTGTGTTTATTTTCGCTTTCGTTGTGTAGAACCTCTGGGTGTTGTAGACTGTGTGGGACTGTCGTGATGATGGCCATCGGCTAGAATGCGAGGTGCGTTGCTGACGCCCTCCAGCCAACACTGCGGCCTTAGACAATTCCAACACACACGTACGTACTTCCCTTTTTGTTTTATTTTATTATTTTTTAATTTAATTTAAGAACAATTTATATTTTATTTTATCCCGAATGTTTACCAAGTACTTAAAATTCCTCTACCTAAACTTTTTGTAAGTACCTACAACTCTCAAAACTTTTATTGTATCAGAGCTTTCAATTATTTCGTCTGAGTAAAACTTACAAAGTGATATTTCTTGGTTACTACTGTGATAAGAAAAATAAAGCGGTCGTTTATTATAATGCCTAGGTCATGACCTACCGGTTACAGCGTGTGATGAAAATTCATAAGTGAAAACTACTTTAAGGAAAAGCTACTTTATTTTTCGTGAACAAAATGACATTGGGACAATTAGTGAGTGTTAGCAAAGCATTTTATAATTTACCTATATTGTTAATTTTAACGAAGCTTTGAAAAGCTCCTTGAAAGCTTTAACACATCCCAATTAGAAATATACCAGTCAATACAATTTTGAACTATAATAATCCTCTAAAATATTCAAATTTAAATGTTTTATGACTATATCATAAAAAAAATCTGACAAAAGGAGTTCAACATACAAAAAATAATATGAGGAAGGAGAGGAAAATGAGGAAAATTACAATAAATACTTGTCTCATTCTTCGGAATTAAAACATAGTGTGGAACAAATAATACAATTACCGGTTATAATAGTTCGCTAAAATTAATTGTGTTTAAGATTCATAATTATATCGTCATCACCGGATCTATGAATATTTTTAAAAGTGACAGTGAATTACCAGAATTTAGGTGAAACAAGTACTTAATGGTGAAATATATTACCACACCGGCAGGGCCGGTTTAGGATGACACATGCCGGGTTCGCAGCATAAATTAACTTATACTTATCTCTGAATCTGTCCTAAGACCAATCATCTTGATCGAAAATTGTTAGTTGAACATTAAATATTTCCCGACGTGACTTAAACAAGCGTTCTATAATTGATAATAAGTTGATTCGTTAAATTATAATCGGATTTGTTTGAGTGACCGCGCGTTAGGTAACTTGGAGTATAATGTGAGATGTTTATGTCGCGATCGGGTCCGTCCGATGGCCTCAGCCGATGGTTGCTGCCACTTGCCCAATCGGTTGTCGCAACCGGCAGACGTTGCACCTGTCGAGATGCGAGCCTGTGTAAATTTGCCGACGCACTACCGATACCTACTATACTTATTCTACCATATATCCACATATCAACTAAGCAAATATGTTCCATTGTTGACGGACTATCTGCAGCTTAAGTTTTCTATCTAGACACTATAACAACATTCCTACATAAACGCTGAGGTGCCAACGAATTATCTAAATTGATGCTAAAATAGAATAACAAACTTTCACTTTTTGTTTTCATAAGCGTGTGCTTAATATTGGACAAAAGCGGTTCTATAAGTAATACAATAACATTTTTGGCAAATGTATGCTAATATTTTTGAAAAGTATGCAAACTGATAAAATAGTAGGTAGTAAAAGTGTCTAACGTGTATAATCCAGCATAATTAAGTAAATTAAATAATAGCGTAGGGAAGTAAGGTTGACACTCCACAGTGTATTGATACGTCTGCTATCAGTCGCCAGCTGGCGTGACGTCATGACCCGGAGCGCGTCACTCTCACTGCGGCCCCCGAACCCACCCCTAGCCAGAAATAAAAGATACTGCGATTTTTCCCCTCAATACACGCACCGGGGTACAGTTCTGTTTTTTTGTTTAGTATAGGTAGTTATGACATTAATGTTGATTCTATTATCTTTTAGACAAAAATTTCACACATATTAAAGGATCCTTTAATATAATTTACATACGAACTGTAAAGACAGTACCCACTGCCGGTAGACAGGCATTAAACTGACGTCTACCTCACTCCTCGAAGGCGCTATTTTTTAGATTCTTAATGCTTTCGTTTAATAGCGGGATTGCGTCACGAGTCTAAAAATATGAGGGTGGTGTTTGAAACGACAGTAAATGGTGGGGTGGTAGGCTGAGCGTGAGGTGGCGCGGTGGGCCTCGGCCTCGGCCTCCGCATCGAGCGGAGCCTGTGACGTCATGGACGCGTGACGTCACACATCGACCGCGCGCTTCAAGGACGCCCTTGCCTGCCGCCCAACCGGCTACCGACTTCCTCCTAACTTAGAATCACTTTACGCAAACAACAAATATTAAAACATGAGATTGAGTAGCCTATGTTTTGCATCCGATAATATTGACCCACAAAGTCAATATACTTAATTTGGTGGTTTTGCCGGCGCTAGACAGATCACAAGATATGTTGTTTAGTAGACCGACTAGGTTTGGGCCACCAAAATCCACCAAAAGATATAAAAACTCTGATGTGAACAGTAGGAAATTTCTGCCTTCCCATCCGAGACAGGGGTGTGACCAGTTCAGGGACAACGCATTGTAAATATAGGTAGGTGTGAAAATATAACTTCTCTTTTATAAATATGTATGTTCTATTTGTATTGTATTAGCAGTAGTACTAGTGTGAATTATTGTAATTGTTGATTAGTTGAACTTCGTTTTAAATTCCGCTTACAGTTTCAAGGTAGTTTTCTACTTCGTTGTTAACATTCGTACTTGTTTGTGTTTATATTTATTATCATGATTTAAAAGTATAAGTACATCTTAGACTTAATTATATTAAAATTTATATAAGGTTAAGTTTCACAAACACATTGATATATTTGTGATAGATATTTCGTCGCTAGAATCACTTAATTACATGGTTACGTACCAAGGCCGAAAAAGAACGTACATAGGTATATGGTCGTTGTAACATAATTTGCGAACTATGTGCAGCTAAAATAATATTTAAAATCTTGACTGTAATGCGTAAATGCGATAACACTCACTTTCATTATGTTTAGCTCTGGCAGGAGTATCATGAATCTATGAATTGTTTGGAAATATTAACGATCCATTTTATAAGTGTGTTTTGATATGCAAAAATAAACTACGTTAATTTCTAAATTATTAATCAACCAAAAAATCACACTTATAAATGTATAATTACGTTACATTGTAACTTTCGCGTTTTCGGCTGAAAACAAATACAAAACGCCAATCGTAGACATCTTAGTTTTGAACACGATATTAATTACATTTATCAGAACTTCTTTAAAAATTTAAGAAAAACATTGACTAATTAATAAGCTTCCTTACGATGTTTTAGCGCAAGTTCGCAATAACTGGTCACTTGTCACTTATATCCTGTGTTTTTAATACTTGTCTATGGTAGAAGTAGGAACTCACCTGCTTTGAGAACTCAGACAAATCTTGTCAGTATAAATAAATCAAACTATCAAAAGTATCCGGTAAAACAAGGACACTGAAGTTGTCTAGACGGTATTTAGATATAAAAAAAGTTATTTTTTCTCGTCTGACGTGGGTTGTTCATAATAATTTATTCAAATAATTAAATTAAGAGCTTTATCAGAAGATTTTCCTGTTAAATACGAAACATATTACAGCATTTTCCCTTTACTTTATACTTTTGGGTATCCTATGCTTATCTATAAAATAAGAAAAAAAATACAGTTCAATCAAATTCAAATTGATAGAGAATATTGTTTTGAATTATTTACAACGATTCCCGATTTTGTTCAACGTCTAAAAAACCGCCGTTATATAAAACTCTGTTAATATGTAAATCTTATTGAAGAGCTCTATGTAGAAAATCTTAAGAAGCTTTATGTAGCATGCAAAAACAAAGGCAAATGACAAAAGCTCAAAAAAATAAAAAAAAATATGTGAGGATTAATTAGATTTCACAGTAACATTTTAATTTGATAAATCACATCAAACGTTTCGCCCCTCAAGGCATACACTTGACTCATTAGCGCAATTTCAATACTCTAACAGCATTCGATAAATGAAATTAGACGCGGAATAGGGGCGGCATATTCAATAACGTTTTACCTGCAGACGCGAGAGGTGGCGGCGGGGGGTGGCTGTGACGTCGGTCCTGATGACGTCACCGGTAAGCCTGCCCCCGCCCACGCAGCCACAACAGCTGATAATTCCACCGAAATCACGTTTATTTGATATAACACACGCTTGTGACGTCCGCGCCCTTCCGACTAGTTGCCACCAGACTAGACGCTGTTACGTCGACTAACTTTATATCTATTTTTGTTTAGGGTTCAACCTGAGGTTAAAATAAGTATGTCTAACGAACTTATAGTAAAAACTTCCAGCTATAATACCTATATAAAACTTGTTTTCAACAATAAATTATGAAACATGAACCTGTGTCAAAGCTTCTGAAATAAATCAATGTAACACGTGCATCACAATGTGTTTCTTAGCTTGTTTCTGTCAGCTGTGAATAATATTTAAGTTAGGAATAAGTAAAGAGGTTGCACGAACAGGTTGCAGCTGGCCGTAGTAGTAGTAGAATACGATTATGTCCCGCACAGAATTTATGGCGGCAAAATGTAAACGTTTAAATAATATCGCTCAGTTGTAAGAGTGTACCGTTTAATTCAATGTTTGAATAAGTAAAAAAAATGTTTTTCCTCAACCTTCAAACTGTAAAAGTATCTAACGGACTTTTTCCCATTCTCAAAATACGTATGATAGTGTTATGACTTCATAATTATCTATATTATCTGCTACGCATGTTAGCGATGACCAGACATTGTACAGCAAACTAATCTATGTACTCGTACATTCCTCTGACGTGTTTACGCGACTATTACGCAAAAAGCTACGCGCAAACACGTATATACATATAATGAGAAAGCTCATAAAAGCTTGTTTGCCGATAACGTACGTATGAGTTAATAGTCTACTTCAAACTGAATCGATGACGGATGACGTAGACCGACACCTTAATGCAAACTTTAAATAATCAATAGCGCAGTGGATGACGCCCTACCGCCATCTGGCGGATAGTTCGAGATACGATTAGACAGTGGACAACCTCATTTCCAGCGAAGTTCCGCAGTGCGTGCGTAGCTTTCCCGGGGCGGGTTAACTCTCATAGAATCTAATAGAGGGCTTTGGAATGCACAAAAGCATTTTTTTATTTCATAAAGTTATCTACTAATTTATTTCAATCTGCTATGTAACATAACTACGATTTCTTTCCTAAATAATCGAAAAATTTGTCCTGAAGCACTTCACATGAATTCAAAGTGAAGCGAAAATTGTAAAAAATCGACTAATGATCGCATATCGTTCGTAGGGCCTACGGCGTAGTCGTTACGTAGTTTTCGTAGAAACCAAAAAAAAGGAACAAAAGACTTAAACTGCATACATACAGGATTCGTAGGCTTTGGTAAAAAATAAGTAAATATTTTTGTTGGGGTTTGTAAATCTTATTTAATCTCATAAAATAACGTAATGTTAGAAGAATTATATTATTAATGCGTCGTAAAGATATTTGTCTTACGTGCAATAATAACCAATTTCATCGTAACATTCGATTGACTATATATTTTCTTTAATTGATTGTTGTAGTCCAATCTAGCGATGATTACAACTATATTTTTTATAAAAAAATTCAATCTTCCTATTATAATAAATTTACTATAACTGTAACGTTCAAACTAAACTTTTCAGTGTTAAGTGTATATTTAAACGTTTAAGTTATTATTTATATAAAAAAGCAAAAAGAGCATTTAAATATAAACACAAGAGAATAGACATACTTTTTTTATGAATTACGTGCCCAATCTAGAAAAACAGTACGTCGGCTGCTTTAAAATCCTACTAATATTATAAATGTGAAAGTTTGTGAGAATGTATGGATGTATGTTTGTTATTCTTTCACGCAAAAACGGCTGGACGGATTTGGTTGAAATTTGGTATGTAGAAAGGTGATACCCTGGAATAACACAAAGTATGGGTCCACACTGCGAGCCTAGCGCAGTTGCGACGACGGGCGTGAAGTATCAAACATATGAAACTCGCCTTTGCGTCCATATTGTAGTGACTAAGGCGGAAGCCTAGTGCGCTGGGACTGAGCGACACAGCGAGCGTAAGTTTCAAACGCTTCTATCTTCGCGTTCTGGCCACACTACGGGCCTAGTCATCGAGCGATCCAATACGCGGGTGGCGGGGGTAACAAACCAGTTCGATCTTGTCGTTCAGCGTATGTGCATTTATATTCGTTTGTCTAAAAAATGGCGGTGAATACTGAATCGTTCATAAGTGCAATTCAATCTAAACCACCGATCTGGCAAAGCAAACATTCACACCACAATAATCGCACAATAATAAGAAAGTTATGGAGTGAAATAAAAGAACAATTTCCTGGAAGTGAAGGTGTTGCACTCCTGATGTACGTCAAACCGCTACAAGAGCTCGCGCCTTCACTGTGGCCACCCCACGCCACCGCTCGCCGCGCCCGCCTAGGCTCCAGTCACCGCGCTTGCAGTGTGGACCCACACATAGGCTCCTTTTTATCAACACACCACGCGGGCGAAGCCGCTGGCGGAAGCTAGTATAAATATAAATGGTGAATAGATTTAGTCAGCAGTTAATTGCTTTCAGACTTAACTAAATTAAGTTGTTTGTACATTTAAATGATAAACTACTTAAGTTTCTCATTCAAGTTAATTATTACTTTATAGTCATGCATTTATTATTAACACTTAATTAAAAAGGTTAAATATCAATTAGCCATTCGCATAAACGATTCATTAATTTGCATAAACATAAAATACTCTTTAATATAGTGTTCGAAAGGACAATGCCGGATTTTGTATGGACCCTGTCCCCACCCACCAACAGACTTGAAACTAGTGTCATCGGAAGCGCATCCTTCGATAGACCATGATTATCAAAACGATTTATTCCAAATATATGGGGTTTTGGAAATACACGACAATTTAATATCCATAATAATCAATTAACGTCAAGTTTGTTAACCAATTGCTCGGAGTTGCGTGGACCGATTTTGATTATTTTTATTTTAATGCAAAGAAGGTGTCTCAACGTTAGTCCGATATAATTTTCATCGGGATCTTTTGAGCGACTTTTGAGTTATCACCGGTTAGAATGATAATTGGTTTAATGATTTTGTATGGACCTTTACTGACTCCAACAGAGTTGAACCTAGTGTCATCAGGAGCGCCTTATTCGATAGATATTTTTTTACTATGACGACATACTCTAAATGTTTGGGGTTTAAGATATATTCGACATTTTAGTATCCACAATTAACGTAACGTTAGGTTAGGTTAGTAGGTGTATAAAGCAATTACTCAAGACTAAGCCGATTCTGATTAACATTTTTTGTTGGACAGGTGCTACCTCAAGTGTGTCCCATTAAGTTTCATCCAGAACTGACTTATAACAAAAAAAACTGTGGTAAACCTAACCCAGTTTGATACTTAGTTAATAGTTTAGTTACGACCAAAACTTACTTATTGAAATAAATAAATTAAATATTAAAAAAAAAACATATTTTATATGAACTCAGAAATGTATAAATCAAAAAAAAATCATAGAACTTTTCTCTTAAGTAAAAATCATAAATATGTATTGACATTAATTATTTAACTTTACATCTTAAAAAGAACACATGGTTAAGGAATAGCTGAATCGTTAAGCGGCTCAAGTTAAGCTACCCAACTGACAATCGTCCTCTTAAAACATTGATATTAGGTGGCATCCTGTTGGGCTGGAAGCTAACTCCAATATAATTGGATAAAGGATGGGCAAGTGGTAAACAAATAGTAAAAAATATTATAACTTTAAAAAACTAATAATGGCCGCGTCTCTGTCACTTGAGTTTTATGCCGAAGCATTTCGAAAAAAGTCCATATTATGCGTAAAATGACAATACAATTGTATTACAATAAGAAGCATCTGATAATTTTTAGTCATCATCAATCTGCAGGCAAGTTTATTTTATATAACGAAATGATTAAAGCAATCAAAAGTCAAAGAAACAAACTCAAAAACTGCTGGTCAGTTCTCGATTCAAGTTGTATAACACCATCCTTGAAGTAATCTTTCGTTATGAAAAAAAAATAACCAGCATTGTCTACTACTCAAATCTAGGTAGGCAGTCGGTGAAAAACCCGAAGGGATTCGATTCCTAATACCCATACATTTGGAGTACGTCACCATAGTAAGAAATGATCAATCAAATGAGGCGCTTCTGATGACACCAGGTTCAAGTCTGTTGGAGGTGATGAAGGTGTCCTTACGATATCCTACATTGCCTCTTTAAACCGATTATTTGAACTGATGATAACTCAAAAACTGCTTAAAAGATCTTGATGAAAATAAAATTGGACTAGCTTTGAGATAGTTTGTCTACATAAAAAAATATATTTCGAAATCGGTAAACGCAACTCCGAGCAATTGGTTAACAAACTTGAAGTAAATTGATTATTAAGGATAATAAAATGTCGTATATTTCCAAAACCCCATACATTTGGCGTAAATCGTTATGATAATCATGATCTATCAAAGGAGGCGCGCTTCCGATGACACTAGTTTCAAGTCTGTTGGAGGTGATGAAGGTGTCCTTACGACATCCTACATTGCCTCTTCAAACCGATTATTTTAACTGATGATAACTCAAAAACTGCTTAAAAGATCTTGATGAAAATTAAATCGGACTAGCTTTGAGATAGTTTCTCTACATACAAAAAATAGATTTCAAAATCGGTCTACCCAACTCCGAGTAATTGGTTAACAAACTTGAAGTTAATTGATTATTAAGGATACTAAATTGTCTTATAGTTCCTAAACCCCATACTTTTGGAATGTGTCTCCATAATAAGAAATGATCTATCAAATGAGGCGCATCCAATGACACTACTTTCAAGTCTGTTGGTGGGTGGGGACGTTTTTAGGCATTGTCCTTTAAATCTTACAACTTTTGCACAACGAAAAGCAGTTATGCCTAATACGTACCTATCTGCTTAAAAAAACTAGAGAACCTCCTCTTTTTTTAAGTCGGTTTAAAATTGTGACAAGATTTTAAATATCTAGTGTAGGTATATTAAAATCCCGTAATGCGAAATTAGTATTCACACACAGTAGTGTTATAGTAGCCGACTTATTTAATGACTTCATACTATTTGGGTTATTTTGCTATGATATCATAGACGAAGTTCATCGCAAATATAAAGTGATTCGCGACGAGAATAGATTTAAAATAACATAAAAGACATAATTAGCATTCTCAATCAATAATATTGGCTCTACGGACAACTGCGAAAAATAACGAAACTTATTTGGGCCTTATTTGATCGCCTTACAAATACACCTGGTTCTTTTTGGTATTTTTATGGGTTTATCGAATTATTTAAGTTAAGCCAATACATTTTTTTCTATTTATTATTTCGTTTAATGTTGTCATTAATTAGTCAACGCGGTCTCATATAATACTAATACACAAACTATGTCATGCTGCGTCTTCGTTGTAACAAGATTGTTTATCTATTTAAGATCATCTTTAAATTAATTTATAAATCAATCCTCAGATTTGCCATTATGCAAATCAAACAGTACCTACCTGATTCCGGTTTATTTGTCTAAAGCTATTAGTAGATACCTAAATATTTCTATTAATGTTGTTACTGTTACAGCCTTTGTATCGTCCCACTGCTGGGCACAGGCCTCCTCTCACGTGGAGAAGGATTGAGCATTAATCACCACGCTTGCTCAATGCGGGTTGGTGATTTCAGACTATATAGTCCAGGTTTCCTCAAGATGTTTTCCTTCACCTTTTAATCAGCCATTGTGTCCAAGATATACTTAGAAAGTACATACAAACTTAGAAAAGTTGCATTGGTACTTGCCTGACCTGGAATCGAACCCACACCCTCATACTTGAGAGGTTGGCTCTTTACCCGCTAGGCCTATATCAGACAAAAAATAGAAGTTAGGACTAACTTAGGTTTTGCTAAAATATTGTCAAGATAAATGCATATTGTATTATCTAACATCCAAGCATTTAAATAATTTACGACTTCATAGATTTTTGTCACGACTTTCAAAGCATAGTATAATAAGTTTGCCACTATTTTTATTTGACCCTACATCGTCTATTTGCTGTTATTCTACAAATTAGAGTTTTCATAGTAAGGATGAAGTCTTCGCATAAAATATTAAGACGTGATCATAGTGGCCGATAAAATACAGAATTATTCCTATGATTTTGTCTTAATTGTAGGTTGTTTCAATAGGATTTCTGTTTTTTTTTTTATTATTTATCCAAACTTCAACTACATAATACACTAGCCGTTTTCCCGCGGTTATACCCGCGTCCCGTGGGAGCTACTGCCCGCACCGGGATAAAATATAGCCTATGTTACTCGCAGATAATATAGCTATCTCATGGTGAAAGAATATTTAAAATCGGTCTAGTAGTTTTTGAGTTTATCCATTACAACCAAACAAACAAACAAAGTTTTCCTCTTTATAATATTAGTATAGATAAATGGGTTTTATAAAGAAAGTAGGTAATTTCGTGAACGTAGCAAAAGCTTGAACGATACCTATTTATTTAGGCACATCTATTCAAAGTTTTACAAAAACTAAAAGAATCGAGAAATGTCTAAAAGCATTTCTTTTGTCGAAATTCTAATAATAATTACATCTTATCAAAATTATTTAAGTATTATGTTTTAGCTAGTAGCTTGCAGTAGGTAAAGTTCAGTAGGTGATATGTATTTTTATACCGATTTCTTTTCGTGTTCCTAAGTAGATAAGCCGATCTTCCTCAACGCTAATATATGACGTATAGTAGGTACATACATTTGTACAAGAATATTATTTTAATATTTCTAGAAATGTTCAAAACAAACTCATGGTAACAAAAGCTTGTTTTGTTTATAGCTTAATAAGACTGAAATTAATGGTTCTTAACATAATAGAAACTGCAAATGCCACTGATTTCATAACCTCCCAAGGGATCCATCGCCTTTTCGCCCCAAAAATTTTCGAGCGCATCCGCTGTGCGATTGTGAACACTAGTGCGTTACAATAAAGCACAAATTAAATATCTTATCATAGCTTATTCGCGACGTTGTTTTAATAGACCTAGATGAGGTGTATACATAGGATTCAATTTTCTGGGCGTGGCGAATCAAGCACCGTGACACAATGTATTCAAAACGCCAATATTCGGTTGGCAAAACTGCTGTATAAAATGGGAGACCTTTCCTTCCCGTCGTCATTGTTAGTCGTACAAGGGTAGCGATCACCACTGATCAGGGTTCGAATACCCATTGAGAGTAGGTACTTATCGATTAGTTAGCATCGAGTGCTTGTGGTGAAGGAAGAATCAAAGTATGTTCGCCGAGGGTAAATATAAATGATGCATGGCTCGAATAGCGTGATAGTTCAAAGGATGGTGCCGTCAATATCATGTCTACCGGCTACCCGACGCATTCACAATCGGCATTTCGCCTTGCTTGACCGTTTTCCGTAAAAGTGGCGGTTGTTTCTCGATTTTGCGCATTTTTGTTACGCAAAATTAATGGAACAGTAAATGAATATTATTAATTGTACAGTGGATCATACTAAAGTGATGATGTCTGATTGTTACAGGGCCGAGCGCCATAGAGTCGCGCTCGCCAAGCGCCTTCACACCCAACTCCTCCAGCATGCTACTGCTGCAGACACACGTAAGTTACACTTTTGCCTTTGTAGCCATATTGACTTTGTACCCTCAACAAGATCTTATTAAACTGAAATATGCCAGAAAAAAATAAACAATTGGAATAGGATCACATTTATTGATTAACGTCCATAATACAATAAATTATTGATTAGAACACCTGCATTGATTGTCAAATAGGCGGTTACATAC
Source organism: Helicoverpa assulta (assembly GCA_963856015.1). Classification (NCBI taxonomy): domain Eukaryota; kingdom Metazoa; phylum Arthropoda; class Insecta; order Lepidoptera; family Noctuidae; genus Helicoverpa; species Helicoverpa assulta. The sequence goes on from CAWLCW010000008.1 coordinate 9,080,301, forward strand.
GGCCCTTATAGAATCGAGTAGACAATTGAATAAGCACGCCATTGGTTAGTCACGGCTGCCCCTGACAGCCATCCACCGCCTACCACTTCTGCGACGCCTTCATTATTGATTGTTATTTCTATTTCAGAGCAACTACGGTTCGTCCTTCACTGATCTACTGTCGCCGCAATATCAAGAAGACTCGACTGAAATCTTAGAAGAAAACCTAGATCCATTCCCGGACGTCGAATTTCACGCCCCGGTCCCGCCTGAAGTTAAATCTCAACGTGCTACGCCCATTAGTGAGGCTTCGTCGCCGACTCTAGGCCCAGCGTTACCTAGTTTTGAAGAAACCTATTCGGTCCGTTATCCTAAACAAGAAATGGCGGAATTTGGAATCAAAATGGACGAGGACTGCTATAACGTGAGCGCATATCAAGGACATACGTCCACTCAACTTCTGTATCAATATCATCAACCGTCAATCCCATACGTACCGTCAACATATTACGCCCCTGCGCAACAGTGCAGTCCTACATTTGATACCGGCGGTGTTACGCCTAATCAAGACTCGTACTCTTTACCTCCCTTCCCGAGTTCAGTGGACCTACACATATCTACGGACCAAAGCTCAAGGCAACGTCGAGCTTCCTTGCCGGTGCAGCGGTCTGAGTCTACCAGCTCTAATGACAGCCCCAAGGTTCCTGGTGGCCGAATTCACTGTATGCAAGCGTCTGCACCTAGCTCCGCGTCCAGTTCGCCTGGCGTGGCGCCGGACGGTGCTGGCCCCCGCGTCGCTCCTTCATCGCCGAGCCAGCTATGCGCTGTGTGTGGAGATACCGCCGCTTGCCAACACTATGGAGTTAGGACTTGCGAAGGTTGCAAAGGATTTTTTAAGAGAACTGTACAGAAGGGTTCTAAATACGTGTGCTTAGCCGAAAAGTCATGTCCTGTAGACAAGAGAAGACGAAATAGATGTCAGTTCTGTCGGTTCCAGAAATGTCTTAATGTGGGCATGGTCAAAGAAGTCGTACGAACTGATTCTTTGAAGGGCAGACGTGGTAGACTGCCGTCAAAACCGAAATGTCCACAGGAGTCACCTCCGAGTCCTCCTATTTCATTGATCACAGCGCTTGTGAGAGCGCATGTCGATACTTCTCCGGACTTTGCCAATCTCGACTACTCCCAATATCGGGAACCAAATCCCATGGAGCCACCAATGTCGGACTTAGAAGTGATTCAACAATTTTACACTCTTTTGACAACATCGATTGATATGATCAAAGTGTTTGCCGACAAAGTACCAGGTTACGGCGATTTGTGCCCGGAAGATCGAGAACAGCTATTTGCATCAGCTCGTCTTGAACTATTCGTTCTACGACTCGCATACCGCACACGTCCAGAAGACACCAAGTTAACTTTCTGCAATGGCGTCGTACTCGACAAGCGGCAGTGCCAGCGTTCCTTTGGAGACTGGCTCCATGCTGTACTGGATTTCAGCAACACGCTACACTCAATGGACATCGACATATCGACGTTTGCCTGTCTTTGCGCATTAACTTTGATAACAGGTGTGTATTTCAATAAATTCTTGTAAATAATCACTAAAAAAATCATAAAATAACTCTCTTACAAATCTCATACAATACATTATTTTCGTGGGTCAAGTTTTAATAATGCATTTTGTTTTGTTCTCAGATCGACACGGTCTCAAGGAACCTCACCGTGTGGAGCAGTTACAAATGAAGATAATCGGGTGCCTGCGCGCTCACATGCCGGGCGGAGGCGGCGCGGGCGGCGGCGGTGGCGCGCCGCACTTCAGCCGCGTGCTGGGCGCGCTGCCCGAGCTGCGCTCGCTGTCGGTGCAGGGCCTGCAGCGCATCTTCTACCTGAAACTGGAGGACCTGGTGCCGGCGCCACCGCTCATCGAAAACATGTTCCGCTCCAGCCTGCCCTTCTGAATGCCCCGCGCCCCACCCCCGAGGACCACTCCCGCCTTCGAAACTTGTTCTCCTTCTGTTTTAGAGCCGACTCCGTTATTTTTTTAAGTGTTTAGATTATTAAAAATATTTTTCTAGAGTTTAGATGGACGTTAGTTAGGACGCGATCTCCCACGGAATCGGTTCGTGCTACTCGTATGAATTTAATATTAAGTATCTACTTAATAGAGACAATCTTACCATGTAAGTCCTAAGTTAAGATTAATTTATTGAAACGTTTAGGAATTTGTCTTTTGGGTGTGATTTCGTTTATTCTTACAATGTTGTGTATTTAGTAGTCTGCATTTGAGTTACCGCTCGTGATCGATGGCATCTTGTCGTACAAATATTCCTATGTTATTTACTTACGTATTACTTTAGATAGGGAAAATCTAGTCACAAGACTTAGAAATGTTATAAAAATTTGCTCGTAAATATCGGGCTTTTTATTATAATTAATATAAGTAAAGTTACTTTAAGAACGATAAGGCATTTAATGTCCTTTTGTACGAATGTGAACGGCGGGCGCCGGCAGCACGCGCCAGCAAGCCTACCCGCGCTGCGCCGCGCGCCCCCCGAGTGACGCCGGTGAGCGATGTTAGTGTGACAACGACACGATTGTTGGAAGTTACCTTTTAGTTTTAAATTATTTTGTAATATTTTTAGACGCTAGGACACTAATGTAATTTGTTATCATAATTATACCTAAGGCCTGAGAAAAAGTTCAGCATGTTCGACGTCCCCAATGTAAATCCTTAAAATACAACGTGTCTTAAAGAGTACCTTTATAGGTAGATAGCGTAGATTTTTCTTATGTGGACCTTTTATATGCTTACTGAAATACATATTATATATGTATTTAGTAAATATTTAAACATATCACGATATTGCTTTTAAAAATTGTGATTGCACTTTGTACCTATTAATTGATATCCTTTGCATCTCATTAAGCTAGGCCAATATATAAACAAATTTACATTAAATTAAATTGCTATTAAAGTCGCTGTCTATTTTTGCTCGTAAGTATAAATGAATAGAAACACTACTGATATGATCAGGTTAGATGTCTGTATTTTTATGTACCGCATTTTGAGTAAAGAATGGACTATTTAAAAATTTCACTGGACCAAATAGGTGATAACTCACGTCCTGGTGTGGTCTATCTGGAAAGAGCTATGCTAAGATCCTTTAAATCATTATCTATAGATCGCCGTTTGGCGGATATTTTTTACATAATCTGACGGTGTGGATCAATGTCTGTGTAGCTGAATGTTGCCTTGTATCTCCCAAAAGACTAGATACCTTCAGCAGCACTGTAGGTATAGAATTTTTACGGAATGTTTGCACGTACCTATTGTACCACTGGGTGCTCTGTCCAACCTTTAACTACATTTATAACTTAAGTAGGTACATAGATAGGTCAAGGAATTTAAGATTCATATCTGTCATAACTATTGAGTAGGTGATGTGAATAGATGTTCCTTAAAGTAACATTTATTCCGATAAATATAAAATGAGGGTGATTGTTGAAATTGATGTCCTTTAACATAGAGTTCGTGATAAACGTTGTCTATTACATCGTAGAGTTAAGAAATTCAAGACGCATGGAAATTAATAATTTTATACAAAGAATTTGGTAGTAACCTTAATTAATAATAATGCTGGACTTTTTACTCGAACGCCACAACTCCCTTCTAATATTATTAATTTTATAGATTTATAATCGTAGTCAAGAAAATTATTTGTCGTTAATTTTTCAATTGTGACGAATTTCATAACGATTGAACCTAAATATTGTACCTATGTAATACTTCGGTTGTGCTTGAAATACTGTTACCCTATACCTAAACCGAAATAATTTATGGTTTTTTACAAAACGAGACTACTTATCCATTAAAACTGCAATTGACATTCCTACATTACAAGCCTGCTAAGCCTACTCTTGTTCATTCAATGTTTAAATAAGCCATAACCCATAAGTTAGGGACCGTCGCATGTAAGCGCTTCTAAGAACATACATAGATTTAATAAAACCAACCTGAACTGCAATAGTACCAGTTAGCCATTTAATATTTATACCCATGCAAGCCTTGCCATAAGTCATTTAATATGGACATTATCTAGAGTTGCTGTCTGCGTTATACGCACACAAAGGGTTTCCTATATATAGATAGATACCTACATATACAAACTCAGTTGACATCATTAAAACAATAAAGCATTAAATAATAAATACGATACTTATTGTAGAGCTTACAAGAGACGCTACCCTACGTACTTAGTACCTTACTATTAATAAATACATGTTTATGCAGGCAATCAAAATAATAATGTCATCATTATGTAATATTTCCCTCCATAGGTGTGTACCTGTACCTCTATACCTTTCGCCTAAGTGACATGTTAAGTACCTAATTATTATCTTTTCTTCTAAGGTTTGTAATGAACTGCATTTCTTAAATCTCAACATAGTTACATAATGTGCTTTTGTTATGATATGTTATACATTTTCTTTGTAAATACTTCGTCAAAATAATATCGATGCGAATGCGTCAATGGAAATAGAATCTTTTATTTATTCTCATTTTTAAACCCTTATATCATAGTGTAACAAACTTAGAGCTCAACCACTATTAAAGAGCAAAAATTCTTACCTATCATATCTCAAAATTATGAAATAATGTTCCAAGACGTACCACTCTCGTAGCACAAGTGGCTGTTTAAGCTAACTGAAATACTGAGGACATACTAGATTACAGTAACTAACAGTAAGTAGGTATTCGAAAGATTTAACCGTCGTTAGTCATTCATTACTTTTAGCACTTGGGGTAGGCTTGATCTTGACTCATTCCTTTCTTACATAACTGACCAAAATTTTATATCTATACTAATCTATACTAATATTATAAAGCTGAAGAGTTTGTATGTTTGTTTGTTTGAACGCGCTAATCTCAGGAACTACTGGTCCGATTTGAAAAATTATTTCAGTGTTAGATAGCCCATTTATCGAGGAAGGCTATTTTTTATCCGGGTCCGTGCCGAGGTTCCCACGGGATGCGGGTGAAACCGCTGGCAGAAGCTAGTTTATGATAAACTGTCCCAAAATAAGCAAAGGGTCTAAAAGTTAGTGGACGGACATCTGTGCCTCGAAGAGCACAGTAAATGTCGTTACTGCGCCTTATCTCTCCTAGGTCTATCGAGGTCCCATCGGATTAAAGGAGAGAGGGAATAGAGAATCAAGAGTGAAAAAGTGTTGTGAACAGCTGTTGATAATCATCGTGAATAGACGCCGTAGCCGAAAATCGGCCTGGATTACACTAGGTAGGTACTTAGCTATTTTATTTACGTATTATCGTATGGAGCGACCTCGGTGGGACTCATACGCAAATAATGAAATGAAACATAGATCATCTCGTTCAAACAGGCAATGAGGACCACCAAATGTGAAACGAGTCTAAAATACCGAATGTTAACACTGTAGAAATCCCTGAATGCTTATGATGGACTATTATAGCCTATTATGCTCTACAAATATTTTGCCGCTCTGTCTGATACCCGCCATTTGATGCTTGGCGGATACAAAGATATGGCCTTTCCGTTATAGTATTGAAACACTGAATTGGAAACCGTGAATACTCAGCTAGCAACCTTGCAGTTGCAGTTGCTAGCTGAGTATGCAGCTAAAAAACTACTTTACTAAGCTAAGTACGAAAAACTACGGTATTACGTCAAAAGCCATGGATATGCAATAAAAAAATTACGACTGTCACTTGTCAATCGTCACTGCAGTGACGTCAACGCGTCAACGTGATACCGTAATACTGTCACTGTCATATAAAATGTCAACAATATTATCAAATTGTCGATTTGTCGATACTTTAGTTTACTAAAATATTGCTTGTTTATTAGTAGTAATTTCCAACAAACAATCTATTTGTCATAAGGATATTTGGTGAACCGTGTACAATTTGTGTAAACCCATTTGTTGAACACATTCCAAATTTCAGTAACAGTTTTACAAAACAGAGGCCAGCTTAATCATTTTTTTAATTGAATTATCAAGCATATTTTTCTCTCAAACTGATTTCAAAACATGACGGAATCTGCTGATATCAAAGACGTTCTGGATACGAACCTCGAAGACTTTGAGATACAAGAAGTTTTGCGAAATGGCACTGACCTACGAGAATATGCTTTACAGCTGGATAAAGGCATTAAGGACGCTGAAAAAACCTCCGTGGCAGACTACTTGAAAGAGAGTGAAAATATAGCTTCCTTGCACAATCAAATTGAAGACTGTGATGGCATCCTTGCTAAAATGGAGAGCATGCTTATGGTGTTTCAAGTATGTTATTGATTTCACTTCTAAATAACCAAACAGTATAATATTAACATTATTAATAGAATAATAACATTTAAAAACAATTCTCATATTCCAGAATGATTTGGGAAGCATCAGCAATGAAATAATCAGTTTGCAAAAGCGATCAGTGAGCATGTCTGTGCAACTTTCAAACAGGCAGGTTCTGAAGGGACCTCTCTCTACTTTCATTGAGGATATGGCAGTTTCTGAAACATTGATATTGTAAGTTGTAAAATTATCTCAATCGCAAGGTATATCTATTTAGTAATTATCTATTTCATGAAATGTAGTTTTTTCAGTGGGATCATAAATGTTCCTGTAACGGATAAAGAATTTATGGTTCAATTGGCAATTCTAAATCAAAAACTAAACTTTGTCAAGGAACAAGATTTTAAAGAAACAAAGGCTTGTCATGATGTCAAAGATGTTTTGGAAAAACTGAAGATAAAAGCAGTAGCTAAAATTAGATCCTATATTTTGGAGAACATCTACAAATTTCGCAAACCAATGGCTAATTATCAAATTCCTCAAAATGCCATGCTGAAATATAAGTTTTTCTTTGAGTTTATATTAGCCAACGAAAGAAATGTGGCTCAAGAAATATGCAACGAATACATTGACACATTGAGCAAAGTATATTATTCTTACTTCAAATCATATGCGTCAAGGCTGGACAAACTGAAATATGAAGAAGCTCCTACAAAAGATGACCTCATGGGTATTGAAGATGGCTCTAAAGGAGGATTTTTCCAAAAGTCAAACTTGAAAAATAAAAGCACTATTTTCACAATAGGTAATAGAGGAGATGTACTAGCCCAGCAGCTTGAAGCCCCCATCATTGTCCCCCATGTGCAACAAAAAATAAAGGTAACTTAATTTATCAACATACTAAGTTCACAAGGAAAAATTTGTTACTCGTTGTAATTATTTTTCATTATACTATAGTAAGTTCAACTCAGTCGTGCGCGCGGCCTTATGTGTGGGTAAACCTTGTACATATACAGTGACTTTGTGTGCGTGACAAGAGGTACAGTCGGGTACAATACAGTTATTTAGGGGTTGTATACGGGTGTTTAAAGAAAAACAGTTATTACGTAATTTAATGTTTATTTATTTATAATGATTATGAATCGCTACTTGAAAAATCAAATGATGAATTTTCGGATTCGCTACTCTCCAAGGTGAATTATAAATTCTGTCTCCATGTCAAAATGTCTATAGTATTTTTCTTTTTTCTTTTGTAAGTATAACCCCACATCCCTTCATCAATTTGACTTAAACGTTCATTTATGAGTTTCATTATTTCCGTCATATTTTGGTCGACACTATGCGAAGCAATATAATTTTTTTAAATTCCCCACACATTTTGTTTACATTATTATACTAGATTATACCTCTTTTTACATTCTTACAGCCAGTTTCTTCGTACCCCGAGCAAGAAAATATGTAAGGAGTATTTTTTTTTTCCCTTGGCATGGCATTCACATCTCTTTAAGGAGATTTTATGGAGGAGGATTTAATTCATCTTAGATATTTCACCTTATTTATTTCTTAGATACTGTCAATGTCAATTTGAAAAGACTTATGAGAAAATAATGAAAAACTATATTTAATAATAAAAAGCTTTGAATGTTGTTTCATTTTTTGAAACCTAGTATTTTCGTAAACGACTGTACCCATAACAAAAAGCGATAAGAACACGTCATCCTCGGAAGACGTCACTGTCACACGAATTAAAGTTGTATATTTACAAGCCGACGCACACATAGGGCCGCGCGCAAAACTGAGTTGAACTATCTATAATTACCTATTATTTTATTTTGCAGTATTCCTATGAAGCCCTATTCAGGAGTCTTCAATATGCACTAGTGGACAACGGCTGTAGAGAATATTTGTTCACAACAGAATTTTTCCATGTCAAGGGAAGTCATGCACAGGAGCTCTTTGATAGGATCCTAGGAAAAACTCTATCATTACTTGTGGTAGGAAAATATTTTTAACAGGAACAAATTATTAGAATGAAGGTTAAACATTAGTAGAAAATACTATAATTGTGTTTACTTTTTCAGAAAAATGTTGAAAACTATGTGCTGGAATGTTATGATTGCCTGGCGCTGTACCTGTGTATACAACTTATAAACAGATACAGGTGGATGTGCCACAAAAGGGCTGTTGCTGCTTTAGACAGGTATGATCCAATACAACTCTATCAAAATAAAACATTTACAAACTGCTACTTACTCTACAAGCTTTTTTACTCATTCTTTTTTATATTTCAGTTACTGGGATTCACTACAAAGTACTCTATGGCCAAGATTAGAACATGTTTTGAAAATGAACATACAGAGTGTCCGAGAGTGTGACCCAGCCAAATTATCTAACAAAGAATTAGGACCTCACTATGTATGTATAATAATACTGATTGTTTTATTGTAATTACTTTGGTAAAATAAAGTGCTCACTATAATTAGATTTAATTTCTGCAGATAACTCGAAGATACGCCGAGTTCTCAGCTGCTATGCTAAGCTTGAGTGAACAATTTCCTTCAGAAGAACTAAGTAATATTCTGTTAGTCCTCCAAGATGAAGTTCATTGCTTCTTACTCAAAATGGCAGCAGAATTCCCACAAAGGATACAACAATTAATATTTCTCATCAATAACTATGACATGGTATTAAGTATTTTAATGGAAAGAACAAGAGACAACACTAAAGAGGCAGAAAGCTTCAGGGAGCAACTACAAGCTAGAAGCTCAGAATATGTTGAAGAGATTTTGAGTCCCCATTTTGGAGGAATGATACAGTTTGTGAAGGAAGGGGAACAATTACTTGACTCTGATAAAAAAACAGAACTGGCGAATTTAGAAAGGAAGTCTCTTTCTCTTGTAGCTTCGTTCAGTTCTGGGTGGAAACAGAGCTTAGAAGAAATCCACAGAGAAGTGCTTATTTCTTTTCCAAATCTTGTGACCGGATCTGGTTTGCTACAAATGGCACTTACTAACTTTGTGCAGTACTATCACAAGTTTGCAAAGTTGCTCACACCCAACGCGCGAACTCAATTAGTCAATATTCACGTTATCATGGTGGAGATAAAGAAATACAAAACCAATTACTGAACTACAAACTTGGATGTATTTACTTAAGAATGTACTTATATTCTATTCATAATTATTATTCTGGAAAAAGTTGTTTACTAATTTTATGTAACAATAGCTAAGTAATATCATGTAGGCACTATAAATGTTCATTATTTATGAAAATAAATTAATTTACTACATATTGTTGTTATTTTTGGTACACTTTTTTTCGCCCATTTTAACGGAATATCGGAATCAACATAATTCGAAATTGTATCAACCATTATACTGAAGTGAAATTATAAGAAACAAAAGAAAAATAACGTACAAGAGGTTTTACTATCACTTACATAATTAAAATTTTAATTACAGATAAGAGTGCTTCATGTGGAAGTATTTGTTGGTCCATGACCACATTGATCACACAAAATCAAGTACCAAACATAAAAAAAAAAAAAAGAAATACAGCCGAATTGAGAACCTCCTCCTTTTTTTTGGTCGGTTGAAAACATTATAATAAAACTGGTTCGCAACTTTATCCAATCTGTTCGCGTATTGAGGTAACACAACATGTAATAAGTAATAAAACACTCTATGTGCATTAAACACTTTATTTAGTTTATTAAGGATTCAAGTAAGGGTACCTATACATATCACTTATTCCGAATTTATATTCTTACGATATATATTTACAATCAAAATACTTTTACTTAATGCGAAAAGTTAGATACCCTGAAGCCATGGTCTTATTTTAAAATTTTGATTACAACGCGAGCCACATGGCGAGGTAAGTATTAACTAGGTGGATATCGTAATTTCACTACAACTGCTTTGAGCAGTAAATTGGAATTTTCCTAACTAGGAAAACTTGAAGGATACATATTGACTTAGAACAGATGACAGCATTACAAAACCACCCACTGAGTAACGCCTTGCTACAATACTGCTCAATAAAATGCAGCCCTCAAGATACAAATTTAATACAATATATAATTTGAGATCGAATGCTATCATCTACATACTTTTAACTATAACACACAATGACATGAAATTAATGGAATATTACAAAGTGATGAGATTTAAATATAAAAGGTACTTCAATTCGGTAGAAATAACTGCCTCGAAATCAACTCTTAGCCATATTTTTACCTCCAATAAAAAATATGACTTACTTAAATCACAAAACTAACCATCACTTAAGAGGTGGAGAATTACTTATATAATTATTTACAAAGAACGTTATCACTTATCAGCCATTTTTATAAAATGTTCTGCTGCACTAAAATCCCCGAAAACTAAGTATGATACAATTTAATCCTACTTAACTTTGAACTTATCGTGCAATTTTTGACAAAGTTTTCTTCCATACATGCAATGGTTTCCTTTTTACGTAATCGCGTAGAGTTTTCTCTAATTCTGGTGACATAGGTTTCATTTTCCGTGTTAGAAGAATTTGGTTCGTACTATATTGATCATGTCTGTTGATGAACATCATGCTCATGATGGCTGCTTCTTCCATTTGTGGAGATGCTGCAAAAACAATTAAATTAATGCACATTGAAAATATGCAGAAGAGATTAAGTAAGTAGGTAATAGCTAATATACTCACGGTTATTATTAAGAATATCTATAAGTTGATTTATGGCTATTTCACAATGCACTTTCATATCAACTGGGTAAGGCTTCATCAGGGGTCCGATCATAGAAACACAGAACACCTTCACAGAATTTGGTACATTCTCCTTCTCTATCATTGGTTGGAGAAGATTCTTGATGATGTTATTTTGACACCACCGTGGACCGTGCCGCTTGGCCAGAATAATCAAAGCCAGTCGTAGCATTTTATTTTCAATGGGAATGTCTGAAAAACATAATAAAAATACACAGATCTATATGAAATACTTCCATAAAATAAGCAGAAACATTTCTATGCATACATTCAAGTCTAAGAAATTCATTTATTTGAAATTATTACCTTTTAGATCCTTGATGGAGTTTTTAAACATTTCTAAGATTTTAGTTTCATTCCAATCGGTGATTTGATAGAAATATCGCCGACTTAATATATTTCTTATTTCTTGCACGCGATTGAATTTGTCATCGCATTTATAGAAATGGAGAAGGTACACCAAACACGTCACCAATGGATTTTTAGCTGAAATAAACATATCACAAATTAATAAATCATATACAACTCACACTATAATTATTATCATGCAACATAGACTTGCTATTTGCAAGGTTTATAGGAAATTGGACATACATAAATATATGTATTACTTACCGATTCCCATATGTGCCAATGGAATTATATGCATCCAAACTTCCAGACATTGTTTAATTAAGGGTACAGATTTAAATTGAATACAATACATGGCATCTAAAATAAAAAGTCTCAATCGACTTTTCGCTCCGAAATATCTACAAAGGAGCGCATAGAAATGGGATGTACTTTCAATGACTTCAAATTCTGGTGTTCTGTTTAATTTGAACAGTGCATACTCTATGCTGGATAGCACAGCGTCGACAATGTCTACGGTCGGCCAGTGTGTTTTGAGATGTGTTATGACATACAGCAAAATTTGTTCAGCTTTAGTCATTGCCGGAGCAGCTGGAGAAGACAGTTTTGCAAACAATTCCAGTTTTCTTTCTGGCTTCGTCAAATATTTGACTAAGCCAGATATGAAGACCTTGTAGTTAAGCTTTCGCAAATCTGCCACAAATGTGTTCATTGCATTTTTCGTGTCGTTCAATGGTAATTCTGATATTGTGGCTACTTCTTGTTCAATTTTTTCACAAATTAATTTTACTTTTGAATCTGTAAAAAACAAATGTAAAAATAAGTAAAATGTTAATTGTTGCTGAAGTAAAATTTTAAGACATTTGAATAATCAATTCCCATACATAAGTAATCAAATCCATAGGAAACATACCTGGTATTTTCTTAACAAAAGGCTTCACATTAGCTGTGCCATATTTTTCTAACATACAACACAAGATGCTGTCTTTTGGTTGACAAGCTGTTGATGGATTAGAATCTATTTCCTTTATTGAAACTGATGGTGTTTTAACTTGTACATCTTCAGCAAATAGATCAAGATCTTCATAGGTGTTAAGTTGATGATGATCATCAGATTTCTTCACATTCTCGTCTTTTTGGGTATCAGCCACCAGTGGCTTAGGTTCACAGATAGTCGAAGTAGTTTTTATTTTCTCGGCAGTCGGGTCTGTATTTGATTCCTTAGTTCTTTCGTCATTTATATTAGATATTTCAACATTATCCTCTGTACTTGATCTTAATTGTACAGTAGAACTTCGCAAAACTCTCTTACACTTTACTACAGAATCATTTGAGGAAAGTCTGCGTCTTTTCCTTGAAGTTGAGTCGTCGGATGCTTCGTTATCATCTTTTGTTTTTGTCGGAGACGTTTTAGCTTCGCAAGCCATAAATAATAATGGATCTTTTGTTAAAACCACGCTGCACTGATCTGTTACTTCAGAAAGCTTTCGTTTGTTTCGAGTTGTAACCAAACTATTTTGAGATGTCTTATTTTCATTACAGCTGTCAATTTCTATATCCATGTTATTCTTAGGTTTGGGAGACATTGGTTCTTTAGTACATCTGGTCGGCGATTTCATAGCTTTGCTAAGCTTTTGCGAATTCAATTCTGCCATTATTTTCACAGCTTTTTCATAGACATCTTTGTCATTTAGAGATGCGGATGTCACATTCGCAGACACTTGCTTCTTGATAGGGGTTAGGTGTTTGGGTTTAATAAGAGATTTTACTGGGGATGTTTCTCTTCTAATTTTATATTTTGGCGCAAGATTCTTTCTGAGCTTATCTAATTTAGTTATCTTTTTGGTTTTAGCTTTTTTGACTGTGCTATCTTTCAAGGACAATTCGTTCATCTCTACGATATCTTGTGAACGATAAGCATTACCTAAATTTATAGGTTCATCCTCAGTAATTGACTCCTCAGAAACAGCATGGTTAAGGGTTTGTATATTTGAAGATAATCTGGCTTTTCGTTGATTATTTTGCAAATCGTCTTTGCGACTTTCTATTGGTGGTGACAAAGGTAATGAAGTCGACGATAGTCTGGTCCTTCTTTGGTTATTTTGCAAATCTTCTGAGTTGTAAGTTGGTCTTGGTGACGTGGGTGAAGTAATTGACGATAATCTTGTTTTTCTTTGGTTGACTGGCACAATATTGCTGGGGCTTTGTATTGATGCTGTTGATACTGGTGAAGTAGCAGAAGATAACCTGGTTTTCCTTTTGTTTTGGATTGAGTCTGGTGACATTGGTATAGTTATTGACAGTAATTTTTGATTATCTTGCAAAACTTCGTGTTTTTGCTTTGGTTCTGGTGAAATAGGTACAATATTGAAAGATAACCTAACTTTCTTTTGACTATCTTGCAAACCATTATGGCAGTTCAGCTTGGGTTCTGGTGATGAAACATTTGAAAATAGTCTGGTTCTCCTTTGGTTACCTCGCAAAGTATTATTTTGGTCTTCCACTGGTCTTGGTGAAATAGGTGTAATGTCTTTCTTTTGTGTATCTTGCAAAGTGTCTTGGTTGTTTTGCTTGGTGTCTGGTGACATTGACGAATCATTTGAAAATAATCTGGTTCTCCTTTTGTTACCTCGTAAAGTATTATTTTGGTCTTCCACTGGTCTTGGTGAAACAGGTGTAGTATCTTTCTTCGGGTCTGGTGTAGTATCCTGCAAAGCATCTTGGTTGTTTTGCATAGTGTCTGGTGATATGGGTGAATCAGTTGAAAATAATCTGGCTCTCCTCTGATTACTTTGCTTTTCTTTATTTTGCTTATGCACTGATTCTGGGGAAACAGGTATATTATCAGAAGGTAACTTGACTTCCTTTTGGTTATCTTGTAAAGCATCTTGACTTTTTTGCATTGTGTCTGGTGACATGGGTGAATCAGTTGAAAATAATCTTGTTCTCCACTGATTACTTCGCTTTTCATTATTTTGTTTTTGTACAAGGTCTGGTGAAACAGGTGTTGTTTCAGAAGATAACCTGACTGCCTTTTGGTTATCTTGTAAAGCACCTTGGCTTTTTTGCATTGTGTCTGGTGACATGGGTGAATCATTGGAAAATAATCTAGTTCTCCTCTGATTACTTTGCTTTACATTATTTTGTTTTTGCACTGGTTCTGGGGAACCGGGTATATTATCAGAAGATAACCTGACTTCTCTTTGGTTATCCTGCAAAGCATCTTGGTTATTTTGCATTGTGTCTGGTGACATGGGTGAATCATCTGAAAATAATCTAGTTCTCCTCAGATTACTTTGCTCTCCATTATTCGGCTTTTTTAATGGTTCTGGTGAAACAGAAATAATATCAAAAGATAACTTGGTTTCCTTTTGTTTATCCTGTAAATCATTTTGGCAACCTTTCATAGGGTCTGGCGACATGGATACATCATTTGAAAACAATGTGGTTCTGCCTTGATTACTTTGCAAACCATCTTCATGGTTTTGCACTGGTTCCGATGAGACAATTATAACTGGAGGCAATAATTGTGTGCCTGATTGGTCCTCCTGCATAGCATCATTGTGGTTTTGATTTGATTCTGGTGACATGGGAGAATTAATTGAAGCTAATCTACCTTTCTTTTGTTTATCTTGGAGAACATCCTTGTTAATCTCTGGTAATGTTGCATGTGCCGAAACTAAGGTATTGTCGGTCTGAACAAGTCGTTTTCGTTGAACATCTCGTAGCACAGGCAGAGGAGAACAGATCGGAGGAGATATTGTTTTTCTAGTTGATCTAGCTTCCCCTTGCTTGTTATGGAAACTATCTGATCCAAGACCTGTTACATTTCTTATCAATAAGTTATCATCATCACATACTCTATCTGACACATCCAAGTAGGACTTATTACAGTCTTCAGTTAGGATTTGTTTTGTTCTTAAGATTGCTTCAAAGCACAGAATCAATTTATCAATATTGTGTACAGCGCTGAAGTCTTTACCACCTTTGACCTTTCTGTGCAAAATCTTGGAATTTTGATGAGATAGATTTGGATTAAATTTACAAAAATATTCTGCAGTACATTTATGTAGGTACCCCTTTAGTTTTGTCAAAAGGTGATCAGTTTTATTACTCAAATACATACATCTCATGATCTGTTCACTGGGTTCACTAGACTTCTTGGTGGAATCATTGCCTCTGACCCTTATGGGTGTTCTTGGGATTGGAGATACAGCATGATAGTTCAGTTTCATGGTACTAAATATATTTTCTACCTCGGCGTCAATTCGTGCTTCATGTTGCATGCTATTGTGTAAATCTAAACATTCTTTTTCAAGAACACCCTGTGTATGCTTTTTAGGGGTCATGTTATTCGAATTTTGTAAATTAATGGATTCTTCTTGGAACACACAGATCTGATTAGGGGTTTCTTCAACCATACTAATTTGGTTTGGAGGCTCTGTGTTTGTCTCTCCTGGTCTAGTAGTTGTTTTGTCAGAACTGCTTATATCATCATTCTCATCCTGCACAATAATTTGAACTATCCTTTGAGGTGTATTGTTGTTATTTGCTTTATTGTCAATACTTTCTCCATTTAAGGGGCTATCATTTGAAAAATAGCCTGGACTATGGAAGCCTTTTTCATTATCAGAGTAAGCCAGCGAGGATCCCCGGCCAGTATCAACACTAACGACTTCGTTGCTGTTATCGTTTTCAGATTCGCGGCGCACTATAGTTTTATCGGCTGGTAAGGGATTCTTGGCCTGCAAATACAAAAATTTAAAACGTTAACAAAAAAATTGCCATACACTTAATTTATTCTTTGAGCTGAGTAATTTACTTTATACTTACAACGTTTATGTCATTTGGTTGTGGCGACATCGGAGCGTCCTCAAATATGTCATTTTCAGCGCCGCTGTGGTCGCTCCAATCGCTGTTTCTGTTAGATAATGACCTAGTTTTTCCTGTGTTACTCTTCTTAGATTTTTCTGTAAAATAAAAAAAGAACATTATTGCATTTGCTTATAGTATATAAAGCAAATTATAGTGTATAAAGCATACAAATAAGAAAAGATTTTAGGTATCGGAATATTTATCATACCCTTTTCTTCTATTGAAGTAAGATTAGTTAGTAGACCTTCTTTATTGTTGTTTTGAATTCTGGCATTTTCTTCGCGTAGTGTTTTGTTCACTCTCTCCAAAAATCCTATTTTAGCATTCTTGATGCGAAGGGTTTCAATTTCTTTTTCCAAGGCTACTACTCTCGCGTTATCTTTTCTCAGAGATTCATTTTCTTTCTCCAACCTTGTCATCTTAGTATTTTCTTTATGTAGGGTTTGGAGTTCTTTTTCTAATTTCGACAGTTTAGCATTTTCTTTGGAAAGGATTTCAATTTGTTTTTGCAACCTTGAAATTCTAGAATTTTCCTGTCTAAGGGTTTCAATTTCTTTCTCCAAATTGATTATCGTGGTTCTATCTTTGAGAAGGCTATCACAATTTTTTTCTGATGTTGCTACTCCAGTTTGTCCTTTGCGAAGATTTTCTATTTCCTTCTCCAACTTTGGAATCTTTGCATTTTCTTTACGAAGTATTTCATTTTCTTTTTCTAATAAACTATTTTTTCCACTGTCTTTAACAATAATTTTCTTCTCAACCTTAGCAGTTGATTCAGTTTTATTCTTCTCTTTAAGTAGCAGCTGAAATCATAAGAAGTATATTTTAGGAATAATAACAAAATACGACGCGTTTGCCTTAACACTACTGAACAGATTTAAAAGTTGCTACCCAGGTAGCCGAGAGACTGGAGAAAGGTCACAGGCAATATTTACCAAGTTCAAAACATGCTGAAAAACTTGTTCTAAATAATGACATACCTTAAGCTGTGTTTCCAGGGATTGCAAAGCACATATTTTGTTTTGTAATTCAGAAATGGTTTCATCCTTTTCTCTTTCTCTATTTTCTGCTGCTTGATTGTCCTGAAAATTAAAAGAAACCTTTAGGAAACATAGTATTATGTGTGAACGCAGTGATAAATAAGGCGAGAAACGGAACGCAGCTTACGCGGGGCGACGGAACCCGGGGGGTTTCTTTCGGCGGCACTGCCATTTTTTACGTTTGCGACAAACTCCGCCTTTCAATTTGTAATTACCAAATAAATGTTGTTAACAAACTTCATTGATTATAAGGAAAAAGAGGTCGGTTTTATTTTACTGCCTTAACATTATGTATAGAGTTAATGATATTCCAGCATAAGAACTATAAATAAATGTGTCTAACTTAAGTATAAATGTTTGGGTAGATAAAATAAAAAAGAATTTTTCCCAGTAAATAAATAAAATAAAAATAATCAAATTAATATTTTTTTTACGAATTGGTTCATACTCACATTTTCCAACTGGGTTACTTTTTCAATGAAGTTTCTGATTTCAATTAGATGCTGTTTGCACCCTTCCTTGTTAAACACTTGGTTGTTTTCCAATACACTAGCATAACTTCTTGCATTTTTATACCTTGTCACAGCAGAACTGAAAATAAATAACAAATGATTTGTATATTACTAGTTCTAGTAAGTAGTATACAGACAGAAGATACTTGAGTACCTAGCTATTTTATTTTTACAAGTTTCTAGTGTGAATACTTACTTTGAAAAAAGGATTTTCTTTTTCAAGAAAATAACTGATCTTCTCAATTTTTCATTCTTTGCCTGCAATTCTTGAACCTGGAAAATGAGCACTATAATTATTACAAAGTGATCTGAAAGATAAATTAGAAATAGTGACAAGAAATTAATTTACTGTAATTTTTTGGAGTAGGCACTTATCTTAAAGTAATCATTATAGAACTTGTTACACAAAACATATGAAACATACAATTAAAATACTGATTTTTTATTTTGAAACAAATAACTGAAATTTTAGCAGCATTATTTTAAACTGAGTTTTTAAATATAAATTTATATGAATTGAATTTTATCTTATTTTTTTAATTTTATCTTAACTTCTTCACTGTCCACTATATAGACACAATATTTAAACAATTGGTGTCTATCACATATGATTCATAGGACAGGGAAGTTATTAAGTTCAGTGTTAACTCAAATGAGTATAGATTGTGCCTCATGCAGCAAGCTCTCATGGCAAATTATGTCATATGTACATGTACAATTAACATTCAATTTATTGTAAAAATGCAAAGAGAAATAGAGATAGACATTTACATCAAAATCTGAGATAAATTAATTCACAAAGACATCAATAAATTCTAAGAACACAAAAGCACAGCATTATCCATTACAATACAATAAATACAACAACAGGTTAATTGAGTAAGGTAAGGTAATTGAGTAAGGTATAAGTATTAACCATTAGATTAGAAAAAATAAGAAACCAATTAGGTTCGTCATTTGAAACAATAATAAGAAGTACAATTTAACTATGTAAGATAATCACTGGCAGCTAAGATCATGTTATTTTTTTTTCAATAAATTGATAATTGAAATTGATGTTACACCAAACTAGCGATTAAAAATAAAAAACTAGGCAGCAATGAGAGCAATGTCATACTAAAAGACTACCGCTGTCCATGTGGTGAAGCTGTCAGCAGCCTTGGACACCACGGCTTGTCATGTAGCCGCAGCGCCGGCCGTTTTGCACGGCATGCGAATATCAATGACATAATCCGTCGCGCTCTTGTTGCCGTCGGAGTTCCAGCCATATTAGAACCCAGTGGTCTGGCACGCGACGATGGCAAGAGACCAGACGGTATGTCGTTGTTCCCGTGGAAGATGGGTAGGTCTTTAGTATGGGACGCGACCTGTGTCGATACTCTTGCACCATCTCACCTTCCTAGCTCGGCGCGATGTGCTGGTTCCGCTGCTGCGGCTGCAGAGGACCTCAAACGGCGCAAATATAGTACCCTGGTGGGTAACTATACGTTTGAGCCATTTGGGGTTGAAACCCTCGGGCCGTGGGGTCCAAGTGCTCATCTCCTATATAAGGATATCGCTAAGCGACTTGCTGACACTTCAGGTGACCCAAGGGCTGGTTTTTATTTCGGCCAAAAAGTAAGCATTGCCATCCAACGTGGCAATGCTGCCAGCCTCTTGGGTACACTCCCGGTGGGCAGCGATGAGGAGGAGTTTTTTGATGCAATTTTTTAAAATAGTAAGTGTATATATTAGGTAATAAGTTAGTTGTATATATTTTGATTATTAAGATATTGTAAAAAGTTATTTGTTAATTGTTAAACCCAAATAAATATATTTAGTATATACCTTAAAAAAAAAAATGAAAAAGACTACTATAAACAAAAGTGCATATTTCATGAACATTTCGCTTTAGATTGTTTGTTGCAATGCAAGTGTTTCATTTCAACATTTACCTTACACTGTTTAAAACTATGGGTCAAATATATTCTAACTTAAAGTTTCAGAAAATTAAGACCACTCAAAACATGATCAGGATTCTTACAATTTATAAAAACCACAAACACTTACTGTCATTTTTTAATCAACTGAGGTGTTATTGTACGATTTATACAGCATATGCATTGTTATTAATTATAATCTGTATTAATTGTACATCATTTAACGAATAGTTAACGACAAGCCAAAACTATAGAAAGGAAATAATAAAATATAACCTAAAACACTCACCGTGTTAGCTGTAGTAGTGGTAGTAGTAGGGTTTAGAAAGTTCAAATCAAAATCAAACACAGTCTCGTCGTACGCAGATCCCATTGTAATAATTCCAATAACACATCAATTGCTGGAATACATTTTGTTATAGACACATTTTATCACAAATTTTTAGCCGGCGCGCGAACATCGTAACATGGTCACAAAACATACTGAAAAAAAATTGATTGATTGAAATTCTCGATGTTGCAAGCAAAAAAATCTTCTACCAAGCAGAATCTACAACATCTTCATCCGATCAAACAACCAATGTTAGCTGCTGCCTAGAGGGTCAATAGAGGGCAAGCTGTATTTACACGTCCACATTCGTTTTATGCAACATTAAACAATACTGTCTATATGTATTAGAATAACAATACAATAATAACTCAGAATAATAATAACACAAAAGTGTACTATCCTCAGCGGCCGGTGACGAACTAAACATTGGCCCATTGTGTAAACACCACAGGCCAAGCTGGGCCACGATTCCTTTGATGTGTGCCCAAAAAAACCGACAACTCGCGGAATGCGCACCAACATTGACAATTATTGTCCGCCAACATACACCAATACCCCGTGTACGGGTGTTTTTCAGAAAACTTGACCCTAGCAAAATCGGCCTGTCCCACACCTTCAAACATTTTTATTTTGATTTTTTTATATGGCACGTGTGAAAGTGAGTTTTTGATTAATTTAGGTATATATTTTAATGTACAATTAAATCAATATGTAGCATAAAAAGTGGATAGTTATTTTTATATTTAAAATAAACCTAAAGAGGACGTATAAATATCGTGTGTCCCATGGCGCTCTTGGAGATTTCAAATACATCTTACTTCTAAAATATTCGTTTTTAGGTATGTTTAAGTTTTTGAACTTAGTCTCTGTATTTCTAAAAACGTATTTTTAATTTTTATGCCATAAATTTATTGTTAGGTATTTTAAGAAATATCATTATTTTAATGTTGTCCTACGAAAATCATTGTTCCGGAAAATCCGGTTTCGTCATGGTGAATTTGATATCGTACTCAAGACAAAATCTACTAATTTGTGTTTTTTCTACCATATTAGCAACTTTATGATCATATTAGGATTCCGCCATTGCCGTTTTAAAGTCAGTTAAGGCTAAAACTGTGACGACAATGTTGGTGTCATCGGCGCGCAAAATTTTTGTTAGTGGCAGTATTTAAAAGGTTAATAAATTGTTTTCTTAACTCTATAACACTGTGTATAACATAAACAACTCATCATTATTAGATTAGTAAGGCTAAAAATAAGGTAGTTTAAATAAATATTAGTTATTTTCAATTTTAAAAGTCTCGTGAGATGAAAACGTCACCTCCTGTGCGTCATGTTACATACTACCGGAACAAAATCGTAACGATCTTGAATTGTAAAGCTTAGTGTACAATTAAATAATTTATGGGAGCGTCCTGTCCGCGCGTGTGGTAAGTATCAAACGAAAAGGCTTACATTTAATCGGTTTTGTTTATATATGTGTGTGTAAAGGTTTATATCTAAAATTTTAGTGAGTTAATACTTTATTCTTTGTAATTGTGTTTTGAAATCGGCAGTGTGGACATTGCTCAAATTATTCTTATCCATCACGAAATTTTCATAATAGTCACTGTCCCATATTCTGGATGTTACAAAAATGGTTTTAAAATATATATTTTTCATTTTATAGCGTTTATTTTGGCATCATAGTTTTTTTTTAGTATCTAAAATTTCTCACTAGGCTTGATTTTGGAAATTGTAGCGGGTATCATTAGTAATGACAACTTTTCTAGTGAGATGTGTCCAAGAAGTGACGAAAGTGAAATTAGTTAGCTGATTATTTAATAATCTTATAGAATTATGCTATCGTTTTGTTTGTTTTTAAAAGATTTTAAGTATATCTTTATGCCACCATAAGTTGATTTCGTTTTAATACTTGTTTGTTTTATTTCTAATTAATTATATTTTGTGACGTTCAGGAATACTATGCATCATACGCTGACAAAAAAACTTTAATATTTCTTAAAATCATATTATAATTTTAATTTAAAATGCAGATTTAGCTAGTTAACAATATATTCTTTAATATTAGAGTAAATATAATAGAATTCACGAAATAAAAAAAATATATTTCCTGTGCGTCACAGGATCAAGTTTTCTGAAAAACACCCGTACACATTGGTGATGGCCTGTATTGGCCACGCTTAGGCCAATGTGTACTGGGGTCTTTACTCTATGGACTCAAACTCTAGCTCTGTTGTTGTCAAAGTGTGTCAAAAGCATTGACATATAACTATAGTCAAAAGCGATGGTCAAAAGGTATTTATTGGATTGACTTTGACACTAGTTGTTTCCTGTCAAAAGAACTGACTGGAAAAGTCACAAGTCAGGCAGGAAAGAAGTCATTCAGGAAAGATTCAAGTTTTTAACATTGTTTGCAAACACAAACATTTTGCGCTCAACGTTATTACAATACGAGTTATTTCAATTAGCAGTTATTATAACCTTAGAAGCTGCGTGTTCTGTTGAAGGTTTTCCTGTTGATTAATACAAAATTATTGTTGTTCCCATTGAGGAAAAGAGTCTTGCACAGTTCGGTTCGCATCTCTGGTCGCGTGATCATCCCAAGTTCAAGGTTAATATTTGGATCTTTAAACCAATATAAACCATTACTGGCACAAGGTATGTTAATATTTTCAATAATATCGAGAACTCAAACAGATAAAACGGTTCAAGAGTGCTCATTTAAAAATATATAGTACAGAACCGAAACGAAAAAAAAAAACGCCTTCCACATAACTGTAAATAAAAATATTAAGGTCATTGACCCTAGGTTGTAGCACTTAATGATCTACAAAAATGAATTAATTATGTTGCAGATAAAATCAACATATTTATTTTCTTAATTTTGCTGTTTGCATAAAAAAAAATAACGTTTTTTTTAATATGATCTTTTAAGCCATTCTTATGAAACTTGTTCTGTGAATGCATGTTTGAATAAAAATAAATAAAACACTATAGCCTGCAGCCTATGTAGGTAGAGCAAAAACCAAAGTCATTTATGCTATTCATTTATTTTTGCAGATGGGGTACCTGAAGACTGACCAGTCAACTTATAACCAAACCAGTTTATATGATCGTGTCAAGAAACTGTTGGTATCCTATGAATGGAGTGACTGCAGTTTCTGTGTAGGAGTACAAAAATTCAAAGCTCATAAATTAATCCTAGGCATAAGTAGTCCTGTTTTTGAAGCTATGTTTTATGGCCCATTATCATCTGATGATGACATTCTGATAACAGATATTCAACCTGATATTTTCCAACTTATACTTAATTATATTTATACAGACACAGTTGAAATTAGCACAATAGACCAGGCCTTTGAATTATTATATGCCTCAAGAAAATATTTGTTGGAGCACTTAACTGAGATATGTATTGCTCACATTCAGGCAAACATTAGTGTTGATAATGTAGTTGAAGTTTTAAATTACCCAGACTATATGCAAGATGCACAACTTGTATCATTCTCTCTGAAACTATTCTGTCAACATGCTAGCTATTTACTGCAAGAAAAGAAAAGTTCAATTACCTATCCTTGTTTGAAAGCTTTTCTAGAAAGTGACCAAATGAATATTTCAGAAAAGGATCTTATAAAGCATGTATTTGAGTGGTCCAGATATTGCTGCAAACAAAATAACATTCTGGACACATTCGAAAACAGACGTGATTTATTGAAAAGTAATGGCATTTTTAAGTTATTGAGGTTTCTTACGCTAACTATCAATGAACTTGAGGAAATAATTACTGATATCAATAATCTCCTCTTGCCATATGAATATGAAGCTTTAAAAAAAGTCATTAAAAGTTCTAATATAAATGAAGAAGATGTAATTTTATCTATTGGGTCTGTTGATATGCCAAGAAATATATTAAAACTCCAATGGCACCTTTGTTATCGCAGTCCCATAAGATCTGTAGCTCCTATTGTTATTGACTCAAATAATTACGTCATACATTCTCGAATAAAAGTTAACAAGTCTGTATTTATTAATTCACTTTGCGTACCAACAAGAATGGCTCCAGCTGTACATTTCCGTAACAGCACGGCTAAGCTTTATACTGAGCAGTTGTCTGTGTCTGTAGTGTGTGAATCAGACAATAGTGAGTTTAAACTGACTAACTTTGTAAAAACAGTTGAGTATGATTCAATGATTGATATAGAACTTGCAGAGCCTTGTTTCATAAAAAAAGATGAATGGTACAAAATTAGCTTTATGTGGCCTTGTAATAGGCCTCACACATACTCATATGTTGTAGAGTTTAGACACAGACATTTTACTGGTCACAAAGTGTCCATCGAATTTGATGATCTTTCCTTTAGTGCAGGCAGTAGTGGTAGTTTTCTTGGTGGTTTAAAATTTTGTTTGTAAAGATGACTAATCCCAAACACTTTACAATTCTTACCTCATACATGCTTAAAGATATACTTAATTAAAAAATATATTTATTGTTTAGGAATGGTGATATTGTTCTATGAATTGTATTATAAATAATCAATTATAAGTGTAACGTAGATAAGGTATATGAGGCATAACAAATAATATTAAAAATAAACTGATATTAACTAATGTTATTATGATCAATTAAATAAAATACAACCTCTTCTGTGAGGCTACCTACCTACTAAGTGTAATTTTGTTTGTTATTTTGTGTTACGCGGCTCCCAATATAGCAAAGATATTAGTCGGCAACGTCATAATACTGCCGGAAGCCCAAAGCCAGGGCCAAACGTAAATATATATAGCGTATACATAAAGGCGCGTCTAGACAGCAGGCGGGCTACTTTTTTTGTGCAATATGTCGCTGCAACACGGCGACCGGCAACATTGCAACTAGGGCATGCAATTCCGGTAAAATAAAAATTACCGGTAAAAATTCGGTAATTAAAATATTTTTACCGGTAAACCGGTAAAACGGTAATTTTTGTATTTTTTTAGGGTTCCGTAGCCAAAATGGCAAAAACGGAACCCTTATAGTTTCGTCATGTCCGTCTGTCCGTCTGTCCGTCTGTCCGTCTGTCACAGCCGATTTACTCGGAAACTATAAGTACTACAGTGATGAAATTTGATGGGAATATGTGTTGTATGAACCGCTACAAAAATATGACACTAAATAGTAAAAAAAAGAATTGGGGGTGGGGCCCCCCATACATGTAACTGAGGGATGAAATTTTTTTTTTCGATGTACATACCCGTGTGGGGTATCAATGGAAAGGTCTTTTAAAATGATATAGAGTTTTCTAAAAAACATTTTTCTTAAAGTGAACGGTTTTTGAGATATCAGCTCTCAAAGTCGTAAAAAGTATGTCCCCCCCCCTCTATTTTTATAACTACGGGGTATAAAATTCTAAAAAAAATAGAGGTGATGCATGCTAATTAACTCTTTCAACGATTTTTGGTTTGATCAAAGTATCTCTTATAGTTTTTGAGATAGGTTGATTTAACTGTAATTTACGGAACCCTTCGTGCACGAGTCCGACTCGCACTTGGCCGGTTTTTTTTTAATGTGATATTATATCAATAAGATTGGTTAGTCCAAAAGCAAAAAATAATTAAAAATACAAGGTATAAGGTGGTAAACATTTTTTGGGACGTAGGCCGTAAAAAAAAACATGTCAGTACCATCCGAACGCGATGTCGTCGACAAAATGCAAGAGAAACGGCTGCGATGGTTCGGCCATGTTGTGTACTCAATCTCAATATACCCGGTCAAAGGCGCAGAGGCATTTCGAAACGGTGGTGGTTGAGTGTCGTAATGAATGACATGAAAATCTACGAACTCGAAGAGGGAGATGTCCTGGATAGAGCGAAGTGGAAGAAGAAGATACGGAAAGCGGACCCCGTCACAAGACGGGATAAACGCTAAGAATTACCGTGAAAAAAAATCATTTTTTTCATTGAAGTGAAAGCACTTTTTTATGGTAAATCGTGGGCATTTTATGGACCAGGGTCGCGGTAACTCTTTCGAACAATCCCGCAGCCCCGGCAGGTTTTGGCCCTGCGCGTGGAACAACTCGGGCCGCCGATACGGGTCTGTTGTCTATGCAGACGGAGGAACGATGAGCCACCCGAACTCACCGTCCACAGACTGACGCCTACGGTGGCCGGGAGTCGTCTCTCGACACTCGGCGCCCGTGGTGTCTTCGGTCCACTACAGCGGTTGGGATGAGAGGTGCGAACTCGCAGGCGCTCCACCATCTCCTTCTCGAGCTGACTGGGAGAGACTAAGAATGACTGTTTCGCAGAAGGAGGCGACGGCTTCCCATTCCCTCTCGCTTCGGACCATGGCTTGAACCAGGGCCGGACGCGAGAGGTCGTCGCTGCCTATTGGCTCGACGACGACACCGCGGTACCCTTCCCAGGCAGTGCACACCTAGACTGTGTGCTCCACCGTGTCCTCAGAGCTGTCCGCATGGTGGTGAAGTAAAAGCCCTTGCTCAATAAGGTCATAGAGTAAGTAAAATAAGCATAAGCTATTGGCAGCTATGAGGAAATTCAGATTAACCGAATGAATAAAATTTGTTTAGATATTATAAATTAAGATGAGAATGAAGATTTGTATCTAACCTAGAGATAGTTAAGGAGCCACATAAGTTTACTTTCCTAAAAAACAGCAACTTTAACACTCTTACAATATGTAATGTATGCAATATTACACTATGTTCAGGCTACATAATGAAGATTTGACGTTAAATGAACAATTGCTATATATTATCACAAAAACGTAAAAACCGGTAAATTACCGGTTACATATTATTTTTACCGGTAAATTAAAAATCGCGAAAATGGGCGGTTTTACCGGTAAAACCGAAACCGGTAAACCGGTATTGCATGCCCTAATTGCAACCTATACCACAATGCAATATTGCAGTACCGGCAATATTTGCCTAACATTTTCGGTATAGCCATATATGCCGTTTAAGAGTCTGTATCAGCTACAACACATTATATATATTTATAGATTGTTGGGACAACATTTTTGCAGCTTCATCTCAAAAATGTAGCCCGTTTAGATGCGCCTTAGCACCACTAGCTTACGCATAATTAGCCCATATGTTGCTCTGATGTAGAAAGCTACATATATTAATTACTGCCAAGTTTCATCAAAATCCGTTCAGCCGATGGCGCGTGAAGAAGTAACAAATGTACCCACACACCACACTACACCACCTTTATTATATTGGTTGGTGTGATGTGATAGATAACAAATATCTTCTGACACTGTCACCCATTGACGATTTTTTAATTTCATAATAATAAACAAAAAATAACAGTATCATTTCTTTAATCGATAGTATCAAACGACCACTTCGCATTGCTTGCTATCTATTCGTGTCAGAAAAAGGTACTTTGGTATTAATCGGTTTGCCTTATCTTTCTATATCGATGATACTGAGATACGTAGGCATAGACTTCATGATGTACCTGCATGTTTTGATACATCAATGCACTGACAAAAAAGGGGGAGTTCGGCCCTTAAAATACAGAAGAGCAAAAATTACAGCCACCGACCGCCGCCGACCACTAGAACCCCAGAGAAGTACCTACTTAGCTATAATTTTGATCGCTAGAGGAGTCTACATAGATGACTGGTCAATTCCTCAACCATTTATCAGTTGCGTCAACCAACACTCTATTGCTAATCGAGCGTGTAGCGAATGTTCTTCCAAAACCGATCATAGGAATATGATTCCTACCGTCTTACTTGGTTTAAGCTTTTCTTCCGTGAACTTAACAATTTAACCTAGCTTAAATAGGAATGGCTAGGGTAGAGAATAATAAAAAAAATCGGTCCTCGCATTTAATACAACAAGATTTCTAAAATGTTACATACTATTTAAAAAGAGATAACATAATCACGTACAATAGAAATACAGTAGGTAGATACCTGTATAAAATTTTTGACAGAATATTCACAAAATGCTAGCGCCGTGGTGGGCCTTCGAATTTTTTCGTTAGCAATATAATACGTTCGGCTTCCCGAATACCACTCAAGCGTGCCCCGTGCGCCGTAGCAAAATATCCAGGCACAGTAGCTTCACCCGCAAATAGAAGGACTGGCGGCATCGGGTCACAAGGACCAGGCACTGGTGTTCCTAGTTCACACTGGTGACTTACCGTAGAACAACAGCTCATGTAAGAATATGATCCGCAGAAATGGGGATCTGACGCCCAACGAGATCGTAGCATCATTTGTGGATAAGGTAGACACGGATTGCCTGTAAACCTACGCAGCAACTGAGTTAATCCTTCAGCGACATCATTATCTGCCATTGATTCCATCATGGCAGCTTCTTGACCCGATATGATAGCACACAGTACATGTTTACTCCCTGGCAATTCATCTATTGCACATACTCCTCGTGTCCAGTCAGTTCTACTTTGAAGTTCTTCTGCTGACCAGGCAAGTTTGAGATTACCTTCGTGGCATACCCAGAAAGGTTCAGAATATTCTAAGAATATTTTATCGCTGAGACCAAAACCCAAATTGCATATAGCATCTAACTTACAAACTGGAAGCGGTGGAGCAAATAATTTATCAGCTTGGCATTTAAGACATCCAAGTGACACAGTAAGAATGACATAATCAGCGTACAATTCTTCGCCATCGCAACACTTAATTAGTGCACGCCCCTCTCCTGATGAGCATGATCCCCAGCGGATAACGTTCACGGGTTTGTTATAGCGTATGCAGTTGTCTGGAAGGTTGCGAAGTAACGGTGCCATCACTCCGACATAACCCAGTGGAACACGTACAGAGCCACCCGGTAGCTCAATATAGCTGCCATATTGATCAGCACTAACTAGGGATAGATCATCCCCGCACTTATTACGCAATATATTAGTCAATCCAAACATGACTCTAGCTGCATCATACCTTTGGTCTTCTGGAAAGTTATGTAATTCCTGTTGTATACGTAAACCGACAAAATTAAGTAGCGTTCCATGTTGCCTTTCCCCACCAAGTCTAAACAAATTAGCGGCTTGTTGTTCTATTTGCCTAAACGTATGATAAGCCGTTATTGTTACTGGCAAGTCGACTGCTCGTCCTTCACTTGTACAAAATAAGCCTCTCGATGCATCTAATCGGGGCAAGGGTTGTTGCAAAAGCTTATCTTGAGATGCTAGCGTAAACACAGAATTTGGTAAACATGCTCCAAAAATCCATTCCGCGCCCATTTCGATAACAGCATCTCCGAGCCAACATGAATGAATTCGGCCTCCGGGTCTGTGAATTTCAATTTAATTTTGATTACAATTTGAATTATAGGTAGGTACTAGATATCACCTACACAATTTTCTTAGGAAGTTCTCTAAAACGACTTAAAGTGAATGGAACTGAACACATTCGATATTTTTATGTTCAAATCCAAGTCAATACCTAATAAATTACTTAAGTGTAACTAATGTTTTCTAAAGCCGTAACTTACACCTATAACATACCTTTCTTTAGCTTCAAGTACGAGAAAATTCCGTATTCCGCACTGAGTGAGCCGATGAGCTGCCGACAGCCCGGCCATGCCAGCGCCCACAATGATGACACGCGGCTCCTGGCAGTTTGGGCCGATGCTGCACGAGTCCAGGATGCATGACTCTTGTCCCGCTGTGCTGACAGCACTACCAAACTGACGTTTTTCAGTCACCAACGTTCTATTCGACCAGTGCCCTAGAGTCCCAGAGCTGAGATTTTTTATCAAATTCCAAAATTCCCCTCTCCATATTAGTTTCATACGTGACAATTTCATACTTATATTGCAGCTATATATGCCATCTAAACCTTTTGTTAAAAATTACATAGCACTCTCGAATTTTGAAAGCTTTTCTTTTCAAGTCATGGAGTGACGTTTAAAACACCATGGACAAAAACAGAATCATTTTCTTCTTAATTTCACGTAAAGAGCTTTTGCTAGAGAACATGTTAAAAAGAAACGTTATTTTTATTATTTATTGATTATAAATATTTTTTAATCGAAATGTACTTAAGTTGTTATTATTTCTTAACGTTTATCCCGTCTTGTGACGGGGTCCGCTTTCCGTATCTTCTTCTTCCACTTCGCTCTATCCAGGACATCTTCCTCTTTGAGTTCGCAGATTTTCATGTCTTTCTTTACGACACTCAACCACCACAGTTTTAACCTCTGCGCTTTAGACTGTCATGGATCACGGCTTAAAAAGCGATTTCTAAAGCCCACATTATGGCATTTGTTAGGTAGATAAATCTACAGTGTTCAAGTTTAACTAAATAGTCGTTTTAAAGTGTAGGTAAGAGCAGTTAACCATGTGTAGGTACCTACTTCAGTGATCTGTGATATTTTCTTGTAATTCTTAAACGACTCCCCAAAGGGAAGAGGTTCTCAATTTCGATGTTTCTGTTCTCTAATCAAGTGGTACATTAGGTAAGTATATAAAAATAATAGTCGTCAGTATATTCATACAACACTGTTTATTATACAGTAATCATGTTTATGTATATTCAACAAACAGCTATAGGTACTTTAAATAGACACATATCCGTAAATTGCTAAAAGCGTAACACTAACAATATGCAAGATGTGAGCATTTAGCTTATTTCTTCATCAACTGGATAAAAATAGGTAGGTAGGTACAGAAAGTCATACTTCGTTTTAGGTAGGTAGGTACAGTCACGGGTAATCAAGTAATCACATTATGGTAGGCTATTTATTTATGTTTAACTTTGATGTCTTTATATATTTAGCCGGGGAAGTCTAGGTTTGTCTAAAAATTAAACTGTTCCTTTTTGTAAGTACTTTAGGTACCTACATCGTTTGAGTTTTCTTCAATAACAAAGTATCTTTAATTTAAATTATATTCAATCATAGGCTTATATAGGTCCCATTTGGTTTCCCAATAAGGAATTGAAGTAGATATACTCTTTAATAATAAATTATCACAACTCACAGGTAGATATAGGCAACGAACGGCATTTAATTAGCTAAATTATCGTAAGTAGGGTAAATACGCCGAATGTCGGCCCCCTTAGCGATTTTCTGACTGCGCTTCGCTATAGCACCGTCAGTTTCCAACGAAAGATAGTTTCTGATGCGGTTTTGGATAGTTTGATTAATCTATTTCATGTTTATAGGCATAAGATTGATATTTCTACGAAAAGAAAAAAGTAATAAGGCTTACATGCGTCGAGAACAGAAAAACCCTAAAGTCGGCCATTCACGGCCCTAGGTCGGACGCGTTTTTTCCAAATGTCGGCCGGGTATAGGGTGTTGTAAATTATGGCAGTGACAAATATTATTTACATGATTTATTTTGGCAGAATTCTAATATAATACTAAGTATACATTTGTAATTGTATTTGTTTAATAGTAAAATATTTTTTTTGTTTCCCCTAAATAAAAAAGTCGTATTCACGACCAACCATTTATATTTTTTAAGCTAATAAGAACGGTTTAATAGATAGCAAATCCCAAACCATAAAGCTACCACATGCCTACAATACTGTCAACTCCTACATTTAAACTTAACTTCTTTACAATATAATAAATTATAATAAATAAATAATTTCATTTTGAGAAAATGAAAAAATATAAAAGTATTTTTTCATCAGCCTGTATAGTTGCGCTTGAGTTCGAGGCTGGTCGACATTACGATTATTTACGATCTTTAATGTTTCTAATGTCGGCCCCTATTTCTTGTACCTTATTTCTCGAGATTCGACTAATATCACCCCGGCCGTTATTTGGCTATTAAACGTAAAATAGATCTATTTGCCTATAAGCTTTGCAAATTCTCTTGTTAAGCCAACGGAATTAGTACAATAGGAATTTATAAAATAGACTGCATTTACTTTAAGTCGGCCACGGCCGAGAATACGGTTTTAAGTCAAAACTGTTGTCCTAATGGCGGCCTCCTATTTTTCCTTGAAAAATATACGCAAAACGCTGAAAAAACTATCTTAAAATATAGTAAAAATAACCCATTAGTGATAATCAAGCTTAAAACAAAAATAAATAAATGTTTTATCGTTCTAATATCAATCCCCAAAATGTGAGTATTCACTTCGAGTAAGCTACTTTACATGCGAATTTGATGTTTCAACGGCGCAATCGCTTCTGACGCTCAGTATGAGAAGAGTAAGTGACAGAATCGGATAGTAACGATTTGTACGTATAGAGTATAAACCAAGGTTTCAATTCGAGGAGCAAAACTGACACTTAATTACCTTTTGAATGAATGCAAGCTGAAAATGTACAGACGGCCGAAGTTTGGGGGGAGGCCGACATTTGGCGTATTTACCCTATATGAATATAATTATTACACAATTAATGAACCAAAATTAATTAATCTAGTGACATTAAAACTGATTATTAAATAACACTGACCACAAAATATTGTTCTACAATAGGAAAGAACAATCATTTTATTGTCAGTAGGTAATCATGTTACGGGAGAAGACATCTTATTTAGATATTTATTGTCACAAACGGCAATACAATTTATTTACTAAACATTTTTCTATCACAGTTATTATAGTTATATATACTGTGCATCTAAATACAATAAATACCATCAAATTTTAATAATCTTTAAATATTTCGTTTCTCTCTTGCTTTATTGAAAGTAGCAGCATAGTTGTTTAATTTATGTTTTGGCTCTAATTATATTATTGCTATAATATATTGAAATGCAAAGCAATTCAGTGACCTTTAAGTACATCATCAGCAGCAGCCTTTACCTCCTCCCAAGATATATGAATGTCACTATCTTCGGTGAAACGTGAGCAAATCGCTAAGCGAAGGAAGTATGTGTCGTCGATCTTTGAAGGAACTAAATGAATTTTGCCTCTTCCATTTATATGCCTGAGCAGTTCCTCATTCTTTTCGTTGCCGCCTTTAAGTCTAAAGCAGACAAGTCCCATAGTCACTTCTTCATAAATTTCGAACCTTTCGTCAGCGCTGCACAATTTTTCAAATAGATGAGCAAGCGCAATGTGTTTTCTGATGTGCTTCTGGAGATTCTCCACGCCATACAGACGTAAAACGAACCACAACTTAAGCGCTCTGAAACGACGTCCAAGTGGTATTTGCCAGTGACGGTAGTCTGGAGCTGATCCCTGCTGGTCGTGTTTCAAGTACAAGGGATCGACATTGAAGGCATCGACGATCCAACGCGGTTCTTTGAGCCACATGGCGGAACAGTCGAAGTTAACGAGCATCCACTTGTGTGGATTGAAATTGAAGGAATCCGCTTTTTCAACGCCTTTCATAAGGTAACGATATTCGGGACAGATGAAGGCTGATCCCGCATAAGCTGCGTCGACATGTAACCAGATGTCATGCTTGGAGCACACGTCACCAATTTCGTCCAAGGCGTCGAATGCGCAAGAAGATGTTGTACCTAATGTGGCCACCACCTGTAATAAAGTATGTAGTCACTGATTAAGTGAAGTTTTTAAATGCTTATAATATTTTTAATTCTCAATGAAAATAAGTATATAAGCTCTTAAAAAAATAGAATCTTAGTAGAATTGAAAAAGAGAGTCTTACATAGAATGGAATCAATCCATTGCGGATATCTTCCTCGATAGCTTCCTGCAGAGTATCACCACGAAGGCGCCTCTTTCCGTCTGGTTGTAGCGAACGCAGCTTCACACCACCCAGGAGACCAGCCCTTTCCACCGATGAATGAGCTTGCTCTGTAAATCGAAACATTTTACTTAAATACCTGTAAATCACACACAATCTGTAATCACATACAGTCGTTACGAGTAGTCAGAAGCCAGTAAGTCTGACACCAGTCTAACCAAGGGGTATCGGGTTGCCCGGGTAACTGGGTTGAGGAGGTCAGATAGGCAGTCGCTTCTTGTAAAGCACTGGTACTCAGCTGAATCCGGTTAGATTGGAAGCCGACCCCAACAAAGTTGGGAAAAAGGCTCGGAGGATGATGACCTGTAAATACAAATAACTTGAACAACAAATTAAAAAATAGAAAATTGTTTGCTTACTGTTGCAATAACCGACGAGTTTCGAAATGATCTCAATATCAGTCCATTCAGGGTGTTGTTCCTTCACGCGTATAATGGTGCGGTTCTTGGCTCCCAGTAGGGCGACCAGCGTGGCCTCGCTGGCAGTGCCCTGGATGACGCCACCGGCCTCGCCGCCCGACTGAGCCAGGAACGACTCAGGCAGACCCAACATCTGGCCTAACCAGTCCAGCATCA
Source organism: Helicoverpa assulta (assembly GCA_963856015.1). NCBI lineage: Eukaryota > Metazoa > Arthropoda > Insecta > Lepidoptera > Noctuidae > Helicoverpa > Helicoverpa assulta. The sequence continues at coordinate 9,114,632 of CAWLCW010000008.1, forward strand.
CAACCTCCAATTCCGTACACGCTGGACTCGCAATCTGGAATTGATTAACTCGCTTTATAGTTTTTCCACAGAACAAAATATAGTCCTACTCTCCGAGCCGGTTCATATATAATTTATGATAGGTCAATGCGCGGTCGATGATCTGTGATCCATCTGTAAAGATGTAGGTACCTAGCTAGAAGATAATGTAGTCTTTGTAGTAAAATATTGAATTAGTAGGTAATCGATGGCCAGGCGGTTCGATATCGGCTGTCATCTAAATACATTTGACGAATATGCATATCTACTTCATACAATATTAATTGGAAGTATCTGGCAAGTTCTTTGTTCTAGTATGACATATATTTAACGCAAAAAATACTCGAGACTGTATAGGACATGGAACCGGTTTTCCTTGTTCGAATTACCTATGTGCCACATGACATTGACACTGCTATCGGTTCGCAGAATTTAAACAGACATGGCAAGCTAAACAGCGGAATAGTGTATTGAGATTCCGGTAACCTTTAAGAATTGCCCTCAGGTATGCTGAAAGTTAAGGTCTCTTATTCTGTGCTTTAGATAACTACACATGTAGTTAGTTAGATGATATGGGAGGATCAACAGTTATCATCGTTTTATTTTGTAAATGGCCTACGTTACAGCGAGTTTACAACATACCCAAGTAAAGCCAATGCAGGCGATAGCTCCGCTCAGCATGTCAGCCACGATGGCCGGGTAAGAGTTGGCGGTGGGGAAGTAAGCGTGGAAGCGAGGGGAGTGCCAGTGTGTGACTCCTGACATGACGACTCGCTCGATATCAGCCATGACGGCGGTCCAGGGCTCCGGCTTCTCTGGGGCCTGTGCTGGCACCAGTGGCCGGAGGTACCCAGGCTTCACCGACGGCACCACTTGTCTGAAAGAATATTGCGACGTAAGTATTAATATCAAATCACAAACACAAATTAGGGACAATATGACACTAGTAAAATTGTAGGATTTTAATTTAATTGAATGGAAATATGTATTTGAAAAAGTTTTTTTGTAAAATGGTAAGTACCTGTCTCTGATGTTTTCCAAATATTCGGCAATGTAGTCTGTCATTGCTTTCGCAAAATCCTTGAAATCTCCGGGCTCCATGGTTTCTGAAATCATAAAAGGAAACAATTAAAGACATACGGAAAACTGATTTATGACAGTGCAGAAAATTGAGAAAATATAATTCCAAGAGGAAAATAAACATTCTTGTCGGAAAATTCCAGGATGAAGGAAAATCAGTCTCCATCCTGGACAAAGAGCCAGAGGAATTTGCCAATATGGACATTGAAAAGGAAGGCTTGGGACAGTATACCATGAGAATTAATTTTATTTTACTCTGAAGTGCTGCATCACCATCTAAACCTGATAGGTAATAAGTTTTTCAAGTTACCGAGTGTCCGAAGTCATCTTTATTAGTTCTATTGGAAAAGCATAGGTAACACCAATGGCAGATACGACTGTCAGATAGAAAAATACGAAGATCGATATAGCGTATAGCAAGCTATAAAAGTAATTTGCTATGCTCAAAACACAGAAAGCAATAATCTAGTGCAATTGCGATATTTACTATATACAGATTGGCTATAAATGGAACATAGTAATACCATCACAGTTCGTAGGTATGTATGTAGAAGTTGGAGTGTTATTTTGTAGTCGTTTTGATTGGTTTTATAAAGAGTAGGCACTAGCCGTTGTTTGAATCTACTTACAATTCACATAAACTACATTCACAATATAATATTCAATCCATGAACAATTAGCGTAAAGATAACTAAGCAATCATAAAATGCGAGAAATCCATATAGGTGTAGCGCGGGAACATGTTTGTACTTGTTCGCCGTCGCCGTCGACCTTATCGCACCACGCGTAACAAGTTCCAACCTGACGGCTCCGTGTAACTATACATCTATCTCTCTCTTTCCTATGTTAATATGTATAATCTTGTCGCACTCTTCCTCGCCCGCTCGGTCTGCGTTGCCGAAGCCGCGAGCGCAGTCAGTCTGAGTCTAGCTAGTAACTGAGAGAGTCGCGAACGGTACAGACGCTAGTCTGTTCTTTTAACCGTTTTTGTTTAGTTTTGTTCTCATATTTTAAACCTATACTAAATGTTGTCACATTTCTGTCTTAGTTTTCCTTTTAATACGAAATACAGTGATTACTATATTTACCGTCAACAATTTAGTTTTATTCATCTCGCTAAAAGTGGCTGCCCAACGTCTGGCCGAACGTAGTTATTTAGGATTTGTTTTGGACCTAGATGAACCTAGACGTGAAGTGTACCATTGTAGGTATTAGGCTTTATTTCGCGAGTGTGCGTGCCGAATTCTCACTCTAGTGTTTTTATTACCTAGGATACCTAACGCCTAAGACTGTTGCGGTTAGTAAGACTTTATTTAATGTTAGTGCTTAGTTTAGGTCTCGTAAACTGTATATACATTTGTGTGAACCTTATAAGTGCTTTTAAACTTTATGACTTTTAACTTTAGTGTATTGTTGACCGTAATTTATTGTAAATATAGTTTAGGACGTTAAAGACATTGTTTTGTGTATAGACTATTGACTGTGTGTCATATTGTAACTGTGACCTGTGTTTTGCGACATTTACGTGACTCTTATCGACGAGTGAGCACATCGGTAGCTCGGTTGGTGTCTTGTGTGGTAGCTGCTTTGTTCAACCCGTGTTGGTTGTGCGATACCACATCGACGGAGCCCGCGGTTGGGTTGCTGTCGAGATACCGACGCTGGAGCGCTGCGGCTGCGCTGCATTGTGTATGCGCGCACCTTAGACCTCGCGCTGCCACCGCTGCCGTAAAGGGAAGTAAACCTTTTGTTTGTGCCTTCTAATTACCGTCGGACTCAGAACTATTTAGTGTTTTCTTCACTGTGATTAGACTTTTTTATTATTATTGTGGACTTGGATTGTTTTTTGTTTGTCACAATGATTACTTTTATGGACACGTTTTAGTAGTGCATTTATTTATTAAAGACTTTTGATTTTTGTTTATTTTTGGACATTCTGCATATCATTTATTTATTGTGTGGACTATAGTCGGACACTGTGATAGTGCTTTTTAAGACTATATTAGGTACTAGCTTCTGCCAGCGACTTCGTTCGCGTTAGATTCGGACTTTGTGCAAAGAGTTATTCTGAGCCAACCATAAAAGATAGACATATACTGTCATGGTATATTTTTTTACGTAATTTTAAGGAGAACATTTTCGTCATACATGGTTTCTGTGTAGCTTTAACCATTAAGGCTGCACACGGGACGGAAGCATAAAAAATGGAGTAACTTCTCCCGTTTTCCCAACATTTACCTTCACTGCTCTGCTCCTATTGATCATAGCGTGATGAAAAGTATCCTATAACCTGCCCAGGAGTATGAAGAATCATTGTACCAAGTTTCGTTGAAATCCGTCAAGTAGTTTTTGTTTCCATAACGAACATACAGACAGACAGACAGACAGACAGACAGACAGACAGACAGACAGACAGACAGACAAAAATTTTACTGATTGCATTTTTGGCATCAGTATCGATCACTTATCACCCCCTAATAGTTATTTTGGAAATATATTCAATGTACAGAATTGACCTCTCTACAGATTTATTATAAGTATAGATATCGTGTAACGTGTAAAGCTATATCTCGTCATAATGGTGCTAACGAGATCTCGCGCGAATAGTCCCGGCCAGCGTTCTGACCCGGCGCCTGCTGGCGCTGACGCTGCTCAGAGTGGCCATGTGACGCCACCTGCGACTCAACAGCCTGTGTCACCCTCGGTGCATGAGGCACCCGCACAGCTGATCTCGCCGTCCTCTACTTCTACAATCACCATGACGGATTTTCATCTACAACAGCTAATAGCTGCACTGCGCGTACCGACCCCGCCCTCTGCTGCAAACGGGATGGGGGTTCACAACAATAGTAACTTTGCAAAATGCACTACTCGTTTTGATGGAGCTCAGAACTCTGACGTGGTTCCATTCATTGACGCCATTGAAATTTATAAGGAATGTGTCACCATGGAGGACAGTATTGCTTTACGAGGCCTTCCCATGCTACTCACCGGGTTGGCTGGCACATGGTGGCAAGGCGTCAAACATTCTGTCGCGACCTGGAAGGAAGCAATTCAGCTCTTACGTCAGACATTTGGTCCTCGTCTTCCGCCTCATAAAATATATAGGGAATTGTTCCGAGTTGAACAGTCGAGCGAGAGGACAGACGTATTCGTGTGCAAGGCAAGAGCCTTGTTAGCTCAACTTCCAGCGCATACGCTTCCGGAGAACCCTGTCCAATTGGACATGGTGTATGGCCTGCTGCATCGCCGAATCAGAGAGAAGGTCTCCAGATCATCTTTTTCCTCCTTTTCGGAACTGCTAGAGAAAGCACGTGCAGTAGAAGATCTTCTAGAGGAAGGCCATAAGATCATTCAAGGGCGACCTTCAGAGACGTCTTCTTCAGCTGCAACCGAGGCAGTAGAGACGGTTCGCCCCACGGTTTCGTCACCGTTGTCATCACCAGCACCTGCAACTTCGAGCTCTTCTGATAACACAACTTCAAAGTCTAGACCTCGTTGTGTTTATTGCAAAAAGTTTGGCCACGACAAAGAGTCTTGTAAGAAGTTGCAAGAGAAGAACTGTTTGACGCCGTCAGGTCACAGAATGGAGACTGGACCAAAGCCCGCAGCGCCTGTAGTATGTTTTGGCTGCGGAGCTCCCGGCGTTATCAGGTCGAACTGTGGTACCTGCAACAGAAGGGGCGAGTCTTCGGCATCGACATCATTCCAGTCGATTTCGGCGGTGGGCACTGCGCCGATTGATGCGCGTGCGCGGCCCATAGTCGACGTCAAGATTTGTGGTTGTAGTGGTCGTGTTATAGTAGACACTGGTGCTCAATTGTCTATAGCTAGTGATAGCTTAAGAGAGGTTTTAGTAGCTAAAAATGTTAATTTAGTTAGCACTACTTTAGATTGTAAGTTAGCTAATGGCTCTGTTTGTAAGAAAAAGGTGGAAACTGTATCTGTCGATGTAGAGCTGCAAGGAGTCGTCATACGGACGATGTTTGTAGTTTTACCTGGTGCCACTGACTCTCTCCTAGGCATGAATTTCATCCGAGACGCTGGGATGGTACTTGACTTTTGCCGGAATAGGTTTTATTTAGGTCATAGGTACTTCCCGTTGGACTTCGAGAAAGGCGGTTCTCCCGTAACTTATTCTTTTGTAGCCCTTCGTGAGGAGGAGAGAACTAAGTTATCTGCGTCGAGAAAAGAAGTCCTTTCGTCTTCAGCGAGGAGAGACAGCTTCACACAAGGGGGAGCGCCAACGGCTGTGGCGCTGCATCACATCGACACCGGGGGCAGAGTGCCAAGGGCAGTCCCCTCGTACAGGTTCATCCCACAAAACACGAGAATTGTTCGTGCAGAGCATCGTACCAGCGTCGAACCGGGGAAGAAGAACGGCGTCGCCGGGTCTTTGGTTCCTGTGCTGCCTGTTCCGAAAATAGAGGGATCACGTGATTTTTTACCTGTTTTTGCGGACACATCTCATCGTACGTCAGATGTACTTCGTGAGGCGCAGCACGATATTCAGGAAACCACCCACTCCCCAGGTCAAGGAAGGAAACGTACTCCGCGTCGCTTAGGTCCATTTAAGGTTAGTCGAGTATTTTCTCCTACTACCTGTGAGATAGTACCCGGCCAGGTTCGAGGTAAGGGAAGGTACCATACCGGCTTACTCACTCCATGTGTAGGGGAGTCCGAACTGGCTGTTACCAGGGTAAGGAGTAGTCCTAAGTCACCACCGGGTCGGTCTAGTGACTTAGAGGGGGAGGATGTAGCGCGGGAACATGTTTGTACTTGTTCGCCGTCGCCGTCGACCTTATCGCACCACGCGTAACAAGTTCCAACCTGACGGCTCCGTGTAACTATACATCTATCTCTCTCTTTCCTATGTTAATATGTATAATCTTGTCGCACTCTTCCTCGCCCGCTCGGTCTGCGTTGCCGAAGCCGCGAGCGCAGTCAGTCTGAGTCTAGCTAGTAACTGAGAGAGTCGCGAACGGTACAGACGCTAGTCTGTTGTTCTCACCGTTTTTATTTAGTTTTGTTCCTTAGGTTATATTTTAAACCTATACTAAATGTTGTCACAGTTTTGTCATTAGTTTTCCTTTTAATACGTAATACAGTGATTACTATATTTACCGTCAACAATTTAGTTTCATTCATCTCGCTAAATAGGTAGCAATAACAATTTATATGCATAAACTTCGTATACGGTAGGTACTAGAGAAGATCGTGGCTAGCAACTAAAAGAAAAATAGTACCTAAACAGAAAAAAAATAACAGCAAATAACATTTCATGCGTAATTTTAAAACACAAACCGAAATTCAGTTTTGTATGCTGATCCGACATGGTGGAAGCTAGAAGAGAGAAATACCGTATTATCTATCTATTGAATAGAAAGCTACTGATACAATATATTACACAGATTATTACTCTTCTGGAGGTTATCGCTGTTGTTTACCCAGGCATGTGTATCTTAAACCTACGTACCGAATTGCTTGCACATCGATTGTAAATAAATAATTCAATAGAAAACCGTACTTAATTCGATTAGAGATATTAGAGGTATACCTACAGAACAGCGAATCATTATATGATTAATCAAATATTTGTTATGTTTAGACCTAATTTAAAAAAAAGTCGTGGTGGCCTAGTGGGCAAAGAACCAACCTCTCGAGTATGAGGGCGCGGGTTCAATTCCAGGTCAGGCAAGTACCAATGCAACTTTTCTAAGTTTGTATGTACTTTCTAAGTATATCTTAGACACCAATGACTGTGTTTCGGATGGCACGTAAAACTGTAGGTCCCGGCTGTCATTGAACATCCTTGGCAGTCGTTACGGGTAGTCAGAAGCCAGTAAGTCTGACACCAGTCTAACCAAGGGGTATCGGGTTGCCTGGGTAACTGGGTTGAGGAGGTCAGATAGGCAGTCGCTTCTTGTAAAGCACTGGTACTCAGCTGAATCCGGTTAGACTGGAAGCCGACCCCAACATAGTTGGGAAAAGGCTCGGAGGATGATGATGATGATGTTTAGACCTAATTTCATTATGACACTTCATTGGGCCTAACTATAGATTTCTGTTGGAATGACATTGACCGTATCAATATCACATATTACATCAGGCTAATTATGTCACCCGTTCAATGTCAGTGTGAAATGCTACCGGTTGTCAAGTAAATAATGCGTATACACTTGAATTGGTGGTCCTTGTTCAATGCCGAGAGAGCGGCGCGCACGGTGCGCTTGCGCAAGCCACCGAGCGTGCGCCGGCGAGCAAGTGGTGCGAGGTTATACATGGACCTCGTTGCTGCTCGTGGCTTCCACAACCTATGTTTACTTAGATTCTGACTAAGACGCATTTGTTCTACATTGTTACATAGCTAACTACAGCTTGGCCTTTTTTTTGGTGGGAAATCATCAAATGATTTGTCGTCAAATGATCAAGTGATATGATCACACGGATCGGACGGCACGTTAAACTGTAGGTCCCGGCTATCATTGAACATCCTTGGCAGTCGTTACGGGTAGTCAGAAGCCAGTAAGTCTGACACCAGTCTAACCAAGGGGTATCGGGTTGCCCGGGTAACTGGGTTGAGGAGGTCAGATAGGCAGTCGCTTCTTGTAAAACACTGGTACTCAGCTGAATCCGGTTAGACTGGAAGCCGACCCCAACATAGTTGGGAAAAAGGCTCGGAGGATGATGATCAAGTGATATGATCCTCCCACTGTGTGAGTGTCAAACTCTTGCTGACTAGAACCCACCATGTTCCTTCTAGAGCGCTTTTATCATGTCAAGATAACTCTTTCGAATAATCCCGTAGCCACGGTAGGCTTCGGCCCTTCTACAGCGTTGTCTTAGTTAGAGCAAAATACTAAATCAAAGTCTTTTAAAAGTAGGTACTTGTAGTTACATAAGGTGTAGAAACACAATAAAGATATAAAAATATACAATTGCAAAATAAATAACTTCACCTGACCTAGGAATATCAACCATTCCTCAACAATTGTTCCATTTCTAGACCAACCAATCATAATAAAAATCCTTAACCTGGGTCATATTTATAACTACTTACAATAGTTCCGTATCTGTATCTATGCTTAGTTAAGGTTGACCCATATTCGATCCAGATGAATATATCTATCTGCAAACCATAGTAAGTACCTACAGCCGCTATGAGGCACTGTGTCACTTGGGAATAATATGCTCCACTACTGCTATACCTTCACTTAAAACCTTTTCTACCCGTTTAACAAAAGTAAAAACAAAAGGTTTGCAATTCTAAACACCTACGCGAAAAACTATGGGAAAAACGTTTGAATCCATTAAGCTAGTGAATGAGATCGTGGTAATAATTCAGTAGGTTTATCTGCGAGTCCGAGGGAAGAACAAGACCATGTTTAATTCATTGAAACGTATCTGCTTCACGGCATCGATCGCTGGGTTTAGGGCCAAGGCAAGCCGACACTCACGCGATAGCTGAAAAAGTTAGCGAAGCGGGTGCTACACTCATTACCGCTGATTCCGTTAAGGTCATTTATTTTGTGCGATAACTCCATTAGGTTCCTCTCGTTGTGATTTGTGAGATTGTTTTGTTGGTGGTGGTCAGAATAATGTTGCCTTATGGACTGAAACCTTCGAAGGTGGCGAAATCCTAAATTACCCCTTGTTACATCATCTATGGACTCCCTTAAAAACCGATAGAGCCAGGTAGAGCCATTTCAAAGATAGTCGAGATCAAACAAACAGACTTGTATATCTTATATATGTATGTACTTTCTAAGGCGCTCCCTGTGTTGCTCCGCATCGCTGCCATTGCGGTGAAGCTGTCGACAGCACCATGGTCTGTCGTGCTGCAGAAGTGCTGGTCGTATTGCACGGCATGCCAGCATTAACGACATTATCCGTCGTGCTCTTTCCACCGCCGGCGTACCAGCCGTGTTAGAGCCTAATGGACTGGTGCGTGACGATGGAAAGAGGCCAGATGGTATGACGTTGTTGCCATGGAAGATGGGTAGGCCCTTGGTGTGGGACGCAACATGCGTCGACACCCTGGCGCCATCACATCTTCCTAGCACGGCATGCTGTGCTGGGGCGGCTGCAGCTTCTGCAGAGACCACCAAGCGGCGCAAATATAATACCCTTATTGGAAATTATAGTTTTGAGCCGTTTGGGGTCGAAACGCTCGGACCGTGGGGCCCGAGTTCGCGGTTACTTTACAAGGACATCGCGAAAAGGCTTGTCGACGCTTCGCGTGACCAGAGGGCTGGCTTATTCTTTGGACAAAGAATTAGCATTGCCATTCAACGTGGCAATGCAGCCAGTCTTCTGGGCACGTTTCCGGAGGACAGTGATGTGGAGGAATACTTCGACGCCTGATCGATGCCCTTTTATATTATGTTTTATGTTTATATATATTTTGTATATAGTATTTTACTTTCTAAGTATATCTTAGACACCAATGGCTGATAAAAAGGTGAAGGAAAACATCTTGAGGATACCTGGACTATAGAGTCTGAAATCACCAACCCGCATTGAGCAAGCGTGGTGATTAATGCTCAATCCTTCTCCGCCTGAGATCAGCAATGGGACGATAAGAAGGCTGTATTCAGTAACAGTAAACAGATGGACAACAAGTTCAAACATGCATCCACATGCACTTACAAATGGATACATCAATTAATTCCTTTTTTTCCTTGTTATATATCTTATTCCATATCTTCAAGTTTGTTTATTTAAACGCACGAGTTAAAACCAAATATGTAGGTAATTTGATAAGATAACGGCACATTTATTATTTGAAATGATGTCAATATTGTCTTTTGCGATAAATTAGGAATTTTAAACAAACGTAAATATTTATCGAAGGAACCCTAAAACATAAGATACACAGTTTGACTCATAATTCACCGAGACAATTCCAAGATCCCGTTGTCTTTTGCTCTATCAATTAAGTTATTCAATATCACAATTACATGATTGATGTGGTAAACCAGTTTAGTCGAGGTCACAATAATCATGCGTTCATTAAATACATATTTTATTCAATCAGCGGAAGTATTGTGTACAAACAGGATGTTACGGTTTTTAAGAAAATACCTATATTGTTTTTACATTAATTTAGTTATAATTGCAAGCAATTAAGCAATATGGTGCACGTGACGAACTTCTTGTCCTTAGTAATGTCACTCACTTTCTATGATTAGGTAGGTACAATTACTTGGTATCATTTTATGGCTATGACGCGCTGATTGACGTCAATGATAATTAAGATGTTTTTTGACAGAGATTTTGTAATAAACAAAATTGCTCTTGACCGCGTATTTGATCAAAAACTCAGAAAACTGGTCACAGAATGCGCAAGATACTTTAACCAAGTAGAATTTTTTAGTATAGGTAAGTAGGTGGGGGGAAACAGAATTGACTAGGGCATACAAAGGCAGGTATAGATAGTTCAACTCAGATTTGCGCGCGGCCCTATGTGTGCGTCGGCTTGTAAATATACAACTTTCATTCGTGTGACAGTGACGTCGTCCGAGCATGACGTGTTCTTATCACTTTTTCTTATGGGTACAGTCGTTTACGAAAATACTAGTTATTCACGGAGAAATTATTAAGGAGTCAGATAAAGCGTTTCAAAAAATAAAACAACATTCAAAGCTTTTTATTATTAAATATAGTTTTTCATTATTTACTTTCAAATTGACATTGACAGTATCTAAGAATTAAATACTCCTTAAGTACATATTTTCTAGCTCGGGGTACGCGGACAATAAACAAAAGTGTGGACTATGAATGTAAAAAGAGGTATAATCTAGTATAATAATGTAAACAAAATGTGTGGGGAATTTTAAAAAGTTATATTGCTTAATGTCGACCAAAATAACAAAATAATGAAACTCATAAATGAACGTTTAAGTCAAAATGATGAAGGGATGTGGCGTAATACTTGTCGACATGTACAAAAGAAAAAAGAAGAATACTATAGACATTTTGACATGGAGTCAGAATTTATAATTCACCTTGGAGAGTAGCGAATCCGAAATTCATCATTTGATTTTTCAAATAGCGATTCATAATCATTATAAATAAATAAACATTAAATTACGTAATAACTGTTGTTCTTTAAACACCCGTTTACAACCACTAAACAACTGTATTGTACCCGACTGTACCTCTTGTCACGCACACAAAGTTACTGTATATGTACAAGGGTTACCCATACATAAGGCCGCGCGCACGACTGAGTTGAACTTACTATACTAAATGGCAACAATCTGCGAAGGTCGCAATATTATGGAGATCTCAAACAAAAGTCCATTATTTTTATATTGCTTCGAGTCATTGTCATCGTAAACAATTTGGCGGTAATGAACGTCTATTAATGTCACACGAGCCTTAACAAAGTTCTAAAAGACGTGATTGTGGTCACCATGGGTACCTACATAAGTGAGATAACATTAATTAATGATTTAATATGGCAGTGACGTCAATGACCGTTGCGAAAATTTAAACCAGAGACTATTTCGTTAGATAAATATCCTTATTCAACTTTCCTTTTTAGATATTTACATTTAAATGACAGATTATTTACCTGCACAAGGAAAAACCCTCACGGAGTTGTGACGCTCGCTCTCTGGGTACCGGTAAAAGATCCTAAACGGGTAATCCCTCGTTTTACGGCCATATGAACGGCAGACCGAGACTTTCATAGAATGAATGAATCAGCTGTGCGTAGAATGTTTTTTTCCTGACTATTGGAAACGCAACGGACTAAATAAATATATTTATTTAAGAACTTGACTTGTAATTTTTTTTTTCAAATCTCCGTTTTTTTGTACTATAATTTCTAATATTAAACTAGCTGGTCAATAAATAGAGTCTTCATTTATTTACATTAAATGTAATTATGATCGTGGTAAAAGTTTGATACCTTGGCGCAAATTATTTTAATAATTTGGAAAACCCTGACATTTTACAATTTCAGTATCAATTTACTATTAAGTAATCCATTTCAAAATTACTTCGACACTATTTTTATTTGGAATATTTTTATAATTATTTTTATTTAGCCGTTAGCCATGGGCAACCAAGTGGTTTTTTCTAAATCCTTTTATGCTAGAACAAAATAGGGTAGAAACTAACATGCTAGTGAAAATTAGACATGTTCAATGGAAAAAAAAATATGAAACACCCGTAGGAAACGCATAAACGCATACCTGACTTAGGTAGACATTCTACAGTACCTACATCGGAACATCACGCTGTGAAAATGTCAAGTGTTGTTCGAACTCCCTCTTCAGAGTGATGTAGAGGTTCGCAATTGCAACCGATATTGCTCTCGAATTTCCACATAACCCCAATCAATCCCCATCCAATCATTCTCTCTGAATTAAGTTTTTTTCAAACCGTCCGGACCTCTAAACGTCATAAAACCCAGAATTAAAGAAAATGCCTTTTCACGCAAGAGTGCGGATGGAAACTGTTAACCACAGATAAGGTAAAACGTAGATTTACAAAGAAGAAAAGTGAAAAACCGAACATTCAGTAGGACCTAATAATTTAGCAAGAATGGTTCAGTGTTCTTTACAGTCTATTTACATTATCTCATAATAAATCCAATACCAAATTATAATGACCCCTCTACATGGCTTTTATAATAAAGGCTAGATAGATAACCATATTTCACTGTACGCTAAAGATAACCATACGTCGATTCGACGTGCGAATATTTGAGTCAGCATATTTTGGATTATTTATATACTATGATTATGAATGTGATATTATATCTTAATATCTTTAATTATATGTTGATAAAATGAAAAACATTAGAGTTTATTTATATTTTAATTAGAAAAAAAAAAATTAAGTACAAAACAAGAAAATTCTTACTTTACGAAACATAAACGTATAGCAATATTTCCATCAGTCTTATAATTTATTGTGTAAACTTTAAAAAAAATTTTTTTATTAATCTCTAGAATATAGCAAATTAAAGTAAATCAGAATTTTTATTCATTTTAGCATGAAAGGCACTTAGGGCAGGCGCCAGACTTATGCTCTCCACAAATGGGATTTTTGCAGCTGTCGCACATTGTCTTTGTCATCCTTCTAATTTTTGAAGGACAAAAGGCACAATATTTCCTTTTTTTTAGCTCAGGTACACCTTCATGTTGTGTGAGAAGTTCGGCTGGTCTTTTTGGCAGTATACCACTATTTTTTTCTTTGATATTTATCGGCAAAGTTACCATTTGACGCCTTGTCTCCATCCATGGGGTCATCAGGCTACCGCTGAGTTTTTTTCATAAAATCTCTACGTCCCAGCGGTTTTTCTTTCTCCAAAATCATATTATCAGCAGCAGATACTCTGCCACGTGTTCTGCCTTTAGTCGCCGTCCAAGGATGATCGCTTTTGCCTCTGAGAATTTGACGCTATGGCATGACAATACAACTCGGCATACTTAGCGAAGCACTTTCAGAAATTTCAGGGTTATTTTCAGACATCTTCAGCATCAGTATTTACCTCCACTGGTGCACTGTCTTCAAAGTCTTCTGCATCACTCTGTACTTCATCTTCTAATAAACAGTCTTCAGTTTCACTGTCCGACCCCTCAATCTCTTCATCGCTTGTTTCAAGCAACAACCGACAGGTTGCTGCATTGTCTGCACGGTTTCGTGACGTCATAATGTTATTTTTATCGTGGCCTATAACAAATAAAAAAAAACGAATGAAAAACATGTACATTTATTCTCAAAAAAAGACAATAACACATTTTCCCAGAAACAAAAAACTAACACTAAAGATAACCATACGTCACTTCGACGTAAGGTAGGTAAGTATTGGCGAAAGTATTGCACTTACCGGGGCGATATGGGTATGTCCTACAAGCTCCGATGGCCGACTGAGTTGACAGGAACGGGCAGGATAATAACGCGAAAAACAAATGAGTTATAACGATTTTTCAAAATCGATTACGTCGTTTCGACGTAGGTTATCTATCTAGGGTTAACTTAGTTTCTGAGGTTGGTTGATGTTTCTGCAAGTTCGAATATAACCCTATAAAGATATACCCTACGGAAATAGGTCGAACTTGCCATCGCTAATGACCTCGTTAATGACCATACGTAGTTATGAAATGAGCAATTAAAAAAACAATAGAAAGGAAAAAAAAGGAAGGATATATATATTATCTTTTTAAGGTTAGATGCGTTGAAATAATTGAAATGCAAAGTAATTGCAAGGTTTTTTTCAATTAAGTAAATGCGTCTTTTTTAGAAACTAACTGAGTTTACAGTAAAAGAGACAACTTATTAACGGACTGATAGGAAGATACCAAGGAAGAACATTTCCAGTAGGGAGGGATATTTGCTTTAAAATAGCAATTGAGTGGATCTAGAATCTACACGTATTTCCAATACCAGTGTGGGAGAGAATTGCTAAACGCTATTTTAACCACGATCGACAGTATTTGTTAAAATAAAGTGCTGATATAATTTAACCAGTAGGTAGCTACCCTGTAGATATGACTCAGTTTACTTTTGGGAAATTCTATTTACAAAATTATTACAATAACTACTTACAATTAAATATTCAAATGAATTGTATTAATGTTAACAATCTTTGCAACAGACTATGTACCAGTGGGTTGTACATATCTACCGCTAAAGTTTTTCAGGAAGCAGTGCATTAATTGATATTTTTTTTTAACTTATTTCATTCACACTACCACAGTTTTAATATTATTAAGATTACTTATTACCCGTTATAAAATTGGTTTTAAATATTTTCGCACAGTTGACATAGCCTAGATGCCTTGCAGAATGTTATGGCGGATTGAATTAATTTTGAAAGTAAATACCAAGCCCGATAATGATGACAAATTATTTGAGACTAGCTTCTGTCAGCGGTTTCACCCGCATCCCGTGGGAACTACTTCCCGTACCGGGATAAAAAGTAGCCTATAGCCTTCCTCGATAAATGGGCTATCTAACACTGAAAGAAATTTTCAAATCGGACCAGTGGTTCCTGAGACTAGCGCGTTCAAACAAACAAACAAACAAACTCTTCAGCTTTATAATATTAGTATAGATAATCATATAATTATGTGCATAAGTAACTACTTTACGTTTAATGCGTCACATATTATTATTTAAGCTCGTTATAATTTTTTGCATCTTTATCAAATCAAATTACCAATAACAGATTAAAAAAACTGGCTATCAATGAAACTTCAACTAATTATTATCAACAGTTTTAACGCTCGATATCATAAAGATGAAAAAATAAAAATTAGTAATTAAAGAAAACTCTTTATCTTACTTCCGATATTATCACTTCATGTTATGATAACATTAGTGACATGATAGTAAAACTACAACAAAGATTGTAAACATTAACGTTAACGAATAACCTGCATAGCAAGTTAGCAATGCTGTTTGCAGTTTTGGAGCTAATAGTTTCCTAAGAGCTCAATTAAGTGCAATAGTTACCAGTGAAGGTAGAGTTAGGTGCTTATTCCAGTTTCAAGTTGTATTGTCTTAGTTTTAGTAGAGTAAGGTTCCAATATTCGTTAAATCTTTGGCTGATATATAACTGAATCACCATAGGTAATTATTAAGTTGAATATTTCAGTATTAGAGCAATCACAATTCAAAAAGTTAAATATTTAAAAACAGTTGTATATAGTTTTCACTTACCAAATGTATGTAAATTGCTTAAAATATAAAAACTGCAGACGTTCAACAAAAACACAGCGTCACCTAGTAATTGGTACTAATTTTCTTTAGGACAATGTCCGTGAATTTACGCGCTTTGTATGATCGCGAAAACGCGGTGCGCCCAAATCACTGCCAGTCTCAGACTACGCCCGCCACCGCCACTCTCGCAACCTTTATATACTCGTAGCTACGATACGAGGGAACTGTGCACTATGTAGCTGACTCCATTTAGAAGATTAGCCGCGGCGCATGAGCCGTCAACTCGAATGCTAATAGAAGAATTGAATCTGTGAAGTACTCTGTACCCTCAAGAGACTTTCAATGCGAAGAGTTCCGCACCCCAATCTTTAAGCGGGACATCTCAATATTTACTCTCTTGTATTGACAGAATAGCCGCGGAATCGAGTGTCAATTCTGCTTTATTAAAATAAATGATCTAGATCTGAGGGTATCAAGATTGATTGGAAACGTTTACTATTGGTGCCAATTTATTTAAGTGTCATTCATTTGTTCGTTAACAATGTGTTCGGAAAGTTAACTCATCACCTGAATGCTTCTGAATACGAAATGTCTTGGATAATGACTAGTTTCGTGCCTAGGAATGTAAACTTAATTAAGATAGGTCATTAGCTAAAGTACCTAATAGACAAAATGAATTATAAAAACTTTGACACAAAATTTATAAGACCCTGATACAATCAGATTAGACGTGAAACACTCCTTGACCTAGGTTTGAATTAAATTTTGAACTGCGTTCATTTGTTTAGTTTAAATAGAATGTAATTATAATCACAGAATTATTCATGGTAAGTTGTTCTAGGTAGAATATAGCCTGAAGTTGACACTATTACCATGACTCATAGAAGAACTTCTGGAAATACCCAGGTATATGAGAAGAGTTAACACAATACAACGTGATCTTTCTATTCGGTATGTCTGGAGACCAGGTGAAATTTTCCTTTCAGGAATCACTAGCTTAAAAGCCACAAACAGTATCCAGGTACCATCTTTGGGGTTGTGGAATTTTTCGAGGGGCTGCGGGATTGTCCGAAAGAGTTCTGAACACAAAGGTGCCAGAATAAACATGGCTGAGTAATTTTACTCAACAAGAGCCAGATATTTCCTTCTGCGGCTTGGAGATATTTAATTTTCAATCGAAAGAGTAGTAAGTATATAAGATTTTAATCAAATAGGTCCAGGCGTCTACGAGGAACCGGAACCGGAGTCGGTTATGCTTTTTTTCAAAGCATAACCAACTCCGGTTCCTCGTAATGTGGTACATTAAAATTCTCTGAAAATACATTCAGATACATTTCAGGTGCATTCCTATCATTTAGCACTTATTCTATTTAAATCATATCTGATCTAAAAAATAATCACGTCTACAAAAATGCACCCGTCATCCTGACCCTTGCTAAATCATTCATTCGGATTTTAAAACGATATGGAGAACCTAAAAATATTTTTATCAAACATCTCGAATTAGCATACGAGAGTGTCGCCATGTGGATTGTTGATGTAGGTATGGTCTCTATCGTGCCGATTGTTGTTACAGCCAATGGTCTTAATGGCCACAAACCTCGATCGACATCTCAAGAGACTGTCTTCAGGCGTCTGATCGCCTTCGGAGGCGATACTAATTGAATCAGCGCGTATTAAATAATAATGTCAGGATAATGTCAGGATACCTTTCCACACACGGTTGGTTAGCCCCATGCTAAGTTATTAATTAACTTGTGTTATGGGTGCTAACACAACTGATAAATTACATATAGCTACACATACCTATACATATTTATAAATACATATTGTAACACCCAGACCACGGCCAACAAGCATGCTCATCACACAAATGTCGACCGAACCGGGAATCGAACCCGGGACCTCAGGTTCGGCAGTCCGGCATGGTGACCATTGCGCCATCGAAGTCGTCAAATTTTTAAATAATGATCCTTATTTACTACATAGGTACCTACAATATATCACACGCTGGGGTTAGAATGAAAAAAATCACTCCCCAGTTCACGTTTACCCACATCCTGAAACGTTCCCCAGTTAACGCACATCCTGAAATTAGTTTGTTCAGAATCGTTTACTGAATCGATTAATATCATTTTTAATATAGGTAATATTTTATCCCAAAAATAATTAAAACTACGGAAATTATTGTCATATTAACCCTGTACAGTCAAAACAAATTCAAATAGACCGTAACTCAAAGTAATAAGACTTCGTGTATTGTCGGCTTTTTCCGTAGTTTCGTTATGTTGTGTCGAGTCGAGCGGCGCGCGGCGCGATATTTGCGTGCGTAGTAGTATGACCAAAAAGTTCTCCAAGAATTGGTATAACTAATTTAGTAAATAACAATGCATATACATGTTAAATTAAAAATTCAATGTATGTATTATGATTATAACATAATATTCTAATTGGGGTGTTTGAGGGTGTGCGTTAATTACGTTACATGTTGTATAAGAGTATGGAAGAAGAAAACATGCTACCCTGACACCAAATAACATTGGGATTAGGTCATGCAGGAAGATGATGATGATTTAAAAACACAAATAACTACGATAATAGAGCATTATAATAACCAAATCTATTCTTTGGCATAATTGAGCTCCGCCATGAAATAAAAAAAAATAAAAAGTATGGGTTTTCCCCGTCTTTTCCCCAAAAATCGAAAAGCCCATTCATTTTTTTTACTTTGTTGTTTTTTGATTATTACTTGATGCTCGTCCATCAAGTTATGTTTGTATATACGTGACACAAATAGCGCACGCTTAAAGTGATTAATTTATTTTTTGTTATTCTGTGATTGTTTATGTCCAAAACCGGTTAGTGACTACATGAAAATATTGATTTCCAAATAAAACTGATCTTCGTCCGTAGGTATATTTTTGTGATTATAAAACACGCTATAAGTATGAACACATTTTGAAAAGCGTTGAATAAGCTTTCTATATGTAGGTACCTACCTACTTAGGTACTGTTCTAACTGTTCTCCGTATTCTTTCTCTTCTGCTTGCTGAGATTGCATCAGACTTCTAGGATATACCTACACGTGTCCAATGGCTATTGAGTGATAGGTATTAAGTATTTTCAAGCGATGATAAGTACCGTTACATTATCTGAAAATTCATCACTACCTCTATAAATAAACTTCCTTTACAGCGCAATTAAATGATATCCGTATTCCGTCTGTCACCAGGCTGTATCTCATGAACCGAGATGGTTAGGCAATTGAATTCTCAGATGTTGTATTTATGTTGCAGCTTGTTTATTAAAAATTACTGAAAAATATAGTTAAGTAAATAATTTAGGAGGCCCCCATGCAAAGGTGTTTAATAGATAGTGGTAGGTACGGAATCCTTCGTGCGCGACTCCGCCTCGCACTCAGTTTTTGTACTTATACTTTTTCAAACAGTTTCAGTAGTTTCGGAGCTTTTCGGGTACAAACCAACATACAAACAAAAAAATGGTTTCCTCTTTATTATATTATACCTACAGATTGCCAAGATGTACGCAATGATACCATAATCATTAATGTTGGAGAGTGTAGGTATCAAAACACTCATCGTCCATTATCTAAATCCTTTTGATCGGTGAGTTTAAATCATTAGGTACTTAACTGTCGTAACATTAAGTATTATACTTATTTATATAAATTAATCAACAGTTGACGTGCCTTGTACATATAGGCAGATTGATTGTGGCCTAGTGGCTTCCTACGCACCTCCCTTAAACACGCTAGCTCAAACACAGCTTTAGTTTAGTTTTTTCAATGTCGGATACCTATCCGGTTTTATGACGTATTACTATGTCTATAGCCTTAGTTGTCTCAAGTGGTTATTTATTGTAGGTTGATTATAAATAGATATCATGCTACTGGTCACTTTCATTCATACATTTAGGACTTTAGTTAGACAAAGGTCATAAACATTTGGCACTCCTTCTGGCCTTCATTGTACTTAACTTCTTACTCCTACTGCAATCTTAGAAAACGATGTAATTTACTCGATATGTATAATCAAAACTACCCATTTTGCATACCTACCTACTTAGTGCATCCAGTGCACCCATGATTTTGAAATCTAGTTTCCTATCACTGACTTTGGATATATAGATATAATTTTGATATGATATTGGTTGTACATAGCTCTTGTAAGTGCAATGGTAGGGGTTTCTAGTCGGCACCCACCCACTCCATCTTCGCTCGTTGGGAGTTGGGACCAAGCTTTGAATTGATTCAATTCCTTTTACCCCCGCGCTACGATCTCGACAAAATCCGCTGTGCTGGAAAAGTGTCCTATTTATTATTGAAATGCCACATTGAATGTAAAAGACTGTACTTTTTGCTTCAACATTTTCTTTCATTCATAAAGCATTTAACAATTTTGACACCATTTTTTTTTAATTGAATGAGCATAGAGCATTGGCTTAGTCTAGGGGTTTTTTTTTATTTCCAGATGAGATATTAATCAATGTACGTGACAATCACATTATATTATCTGGTCAGGAAAAATCGGAAAAATACAGTTTTTTCCTCAAGCTAATTGTCTGTGCGTAGGCGCGTAGGTATATATTATTTAGAAAGGTGCCTAAATTGCAACAATAAAGGTAAAGCTTTGGTTTCCTAGGAAAGCGGTGCCGTCATATAGCGGCCGTAATACAGCGGTGAATGACGTCACTAGAACGTTGTCTATGTAAACAAAATGGGGCGGTTTCCTAGAGAGCGGTAACTGACGCCGTAACTTCAAAAAGCGGTGCCGCCATTTGCATGACGGCCGTCTTGACGGTGTCAAGCTTTGGTTTCCTAGGAAAGCGGTGCCGTCATGAAGCGGCCGTAATACAGCGGTGAATGACGTCACTAGAACGTTGTCTATGTAAACAAAATGGGGCGGTTTCCTAGAGAGCGGTAACTGACGCCGTAACTTCAAAAAGCGGTGCCGCCATTTGCATGACGGCCGTCTTGACGGTGTCAGATAGTTTGGTGAACGTTTTATTGAAAGCGGTGAAGCTTTTTTAATACGTATCTGTGTTTTTTTTTCGGAACAACGTCAAATATGAGTTCCAACTCTTGGAGCAGCGAGGACGACGAAATTTTAATAGATTTCGTTCGTAACCACGAAGCAATAAATAATATAAAAAGTAAAGATTATAGAAAAAGTCAACTAAAACAGAATTGGTGTCGTGGAATTTGAGAAATATTAAATAAAACAGGTTAGTAAGTATAACACAACTAACAAAAAGTTTCAAGAGGATTCTAGAGCCACATTAACACGCCATTTCACCGAAGACCTGCCAGAAGTCAGCAGTGGCGAAATCGAGATCGCCCTGAGACAGCTCAAAAATGGAAAAGCCCCTGGCGAGGATGGCATTACAACAGAGCTATTAAAAGCAGGAGGAAACCCCTTACTGGGGGAGCTCCAGAAGCTTTTTAATGCCGTCCTGTTTGAAGGGAGAACTCCAGAGGCGTGGAGTAGGAGTGTTGCCGTCCTGTTCTTCAAAAAGGGAGACAAAACCCAGCTGAAGAACTATCGACCCATTTCCCTCCTAAGCCACGTCTATAAGCTGTTCTCAAGAGTGATCACGAACCGACTTGCGCGAAGACTCGACGAATTCCAACCACCGGAGCAGGCTGGGTTTCGGAGCGGATACGGCACCATAGACCACATCCACACAGTGCGGCAGATTATACAGAAGACCGAAGAGTATAATCAGCCCCTGTGTCTAGCATTTGTGGACTATGAGAAGGCCTTTGACTCGGTTGAAATCTGGTCTGTTCTGGAGTCCCTGCAGCGTTGTCAAGTAGATTGGCGATACATCCAAGTGATGAGATGTCTCTACGAAGCCGCTACAATGTCCGTCCAAGTACAGAATCAGCAAACAAGGCCCATACCGTTGCATCGAGGAGTGAGACAAGGGGATGTTATTTCCCCGAAACTGTTCACTAATGCAATGGAGGATATGTTCAAGACGCTGAACTGGAAAGGACGCGGCATCAACATCAATGGCGAACACATCTCTCATTTGCGATTTGCTGACGATATCGTCATCATGGCGGAAACGCTGCAGGACCTACAACAGATGCTGAACGACCTGGCTGAATCTTCTCTACGCATCGGCCTACGGATGAACTTGGACAAAACCAAGGTCATGTTCAATGAACATGTTCTACCGGAACCGATTGCGATACACGGCGCCGTTCTCGAAGTTGTTCGGAAATATGTATACCTCGGGCAGACATTGCAGTTAGGTAGAAACAACTTTGAGGACGAGGTGAATAGGAGAATTCAGTTGGGTTGGGCTGCATTTGGGAAGCTACGTCGAGTCCTAACATCGTCGATCCCACAGTGCCTAAAGACAAAAGTCTTCAATCAGTGCGTCCTACCTGTCATGACTTACGGAGCCGAAACGTGGACACTGTCGGTACGGCTGGTTCACAAGTTTAAAGTCGCTCAGCGGGCTATGGAAAGGGCTATGCTCGGCATTTCTCTGAGGGATCGCATCAGAAATGAGGTAATCCGTCAGAGAACCAAGGTCATTGACATAGCCCACCGAATCAGCAAGCTGAAGTGGCAGTGGGCTGGCCATATTAGCCGAAGAACCGATAACCGTTGGGGTAAACGAGTTCTAGAGTGGAGACCGCGCCTCGGCAAACGTAGTGTAGGACGTCCTCAGGCACGGTGGAGTGATGACTTGCGCAAGACGGCTGGCAGGAGCTGGATGCGAGAAGCCGAAAATCGATCTCAGTGGCGTGCACTTGGAGAGGCCTATGTCCAGCAGTGGACTGCGATAGGCTGATGATGATGATGATGAACAAAAAGTTTGTGACGGTGTGTTAAAACGGCCGTGGTACTTTCCACGTGTCATCACCGTAAAGACGACCGTCTATTTGCTTCCGTAATATTACGGCCGCTATA
Organism: Helicoverpa assulta; assembly: GCA_963856015.1. Lineage (NCBI taxonomy): Eukaryota > Metazoa > Arthropoda > Insecta > Lepidoptera > Noctuidae > Helicoverpa > Helicoverpa assulta. Next base: position 9,137,359 of record CAWLCW010000008.1, read on the forward strand.
TGACGGCACCGCTTTCCTAGGAAACCCAAGCTTTAGATAGTTTGGTGAACGTTTTATTGAAAGCGGTGAAGCTTTTTTAATACGTATTTGTGTTTTTTTTTTCGGAACAACGTCAAATATGAGTTCCAACTCTTGGAGCAGCGAGGACGACGAAATTTTAATAGATTTCGTTCGTAACCACGAAGCAATAAATAATATAAAAAGTAAAGATTATAGAAAAAGTCAACTAAAACAGAATTGGTGTCGTGAAATTTGAGAAATATTAAATAAAACAGGTCAGTAAGTATAACACAACTAAGTAACAAAAAGTTTATGACGGTGTGTTAAAACGGCCGTGGAACTTTCCACATGTCATCACCGTAAAGACGACCGTCTATTTGCGTCCGTAATATTACGGCCGCTATATGACGGCACTGCTTTCCTAGGAAACCCAAGCTTAACGTGCATTTACAATCAGACGTTTCGGGTGCCTAATTAACATTGTATTTTGCTCATCCCATCCACAATAAACACAATTTTCCTTATTTGTACGTAATTTTGCGTTCACGAAAAATACCCCCTCCGTTTCATCACGCCAACTGATGTAGTTGTAATTTCTATTTTTTGTATTTAAGTGTATGTAAATATTTATTGTTAATTGTTTATTGCTAACTGCTGCACTACGCTTTTACTGTTTGCAAAATCGATATTGCAGTAGAGTCCTATATATCTACATGCGCGCGCGATTTTCCAATAATTCACTATCCATTAGATGGATAGTATCCAACAAGTAATTTAAGGGTCTAAGCACACAATTTAGCATTTAGTTACCTAGGTACCTAGTATAATTTCACTCTAACTAGGTACTTAATAGTTAAATATCAAGATATAGCCTACATGGCTACAGGCTGCAAGACTTTTTTTGATTCATCCATCTATCGTGCAGATGCAATTCAGTTATACCTACCTACTGTTACACTGAAAAATTCTGCTAAATTAAAGTTGGTATCATTAACCTGATTGTCAGTTAAGTTCTATAATACACTCTTTTGCAAAAAAAACGGGCACCTATGCGAAATCGTAGTTTTAAGGACTTTACGTGTATTTCAAAGGGTTTTAATGATTGTAGTATATTTCAAGCATCAAAAGAGTTAGCCGAGCATGCGTGAGAGTGTATTCTAAATTTCAATTTTGTACAATTGCTAAGAAATTGGTTAAACCTTGTTTTGGACTAATTGGGGGCAGAAAGTTCGTCGGTGTTTTGAAAAGTTTTTGAAGTGATTTTCAGGAAAATGATAATGCAGTTTTAATTAATGATTAATGTACTTTTTTTGTTAGATCAAAACATTTTTGAAAAACTATGAGTATTTGATAAAATTTTCACCTGCTCTAAATGGGCTATACTGATGATTGATGGCAATGTTAAGAGTTTCGGTATTTTAATGTAAAGCGTTCTATTGTTTAGATATTGTACCCACGTGTTTTAAAATATCGCTTTTTCATAAATAAACACTATTTAGAAGAGTATCAGTACCTTTGGCTGCGACAAAACCAATTTAAAGTAAGCAGTGCCCATCACAACTCGTCTCCTATAGGACTTTGACATTTTTAAAAGTCTTGAAATTCTACAGAATACAGAAAATAGCGCATAGACTGTGAGCAAAAGGTCTTAAGGTCTCGTAATTACTGATTTTTAAACAACCTCGTCTCTTGGGAAACTCCGTAGACCTCTGAAGATCTATGAGTCTGAGCGTTCCAATAGCGTGTTTTCATCCCACGGATATTTTATTAAATAAACTTGCTTACACCGAGATTTTCTGGCATCTGCAGCACTTTCCTGCTTAAATCATAACCATAATTGGCTAGCTGCTCATTTCTTAAGAAACATACGTTTGGCCAATAATTTCGAACTTTCTGCCAGCAATTAGTCCAAAACAAGGTTTAACCAATTTCTTAGCAATTGTACAAAATTCAATTTTAGAATACACTCTCACGCATGCCTGACTAACTCTTTTGATGCTAGAAACATACTACAATCATTAAACCCCTTTGAAATACACGTAAAGTCCTTAAAACTAAGATTTCGCATAGGTGCCCGTTTTTTTTGCAAAAGAGTTTAGTTAGTTAAGTAGGTACAATTCGAGTATTCCATAACAATAGTACCTGTCGTTCGTAATTCCACGCGAACTTGTCATTAGATTAATAAATTACTAGAAAGATAATTTAAGTACCTACTCTGCCTTATTACTAGTAATTAGGCGCAGGAACTGAGAATTCACATGACACATGGGTCTTTCTCAGTTAACTACTCTAGTAGGTATATTAATATGAATGGCCTTAAAAACGGCTGAAGTCCATTTGAATATTAGAATGTTAAAAAATCACCAGGCTCATCTCATATCTGTCAGTAAGAGATACTAGATGACAATTAAAATCTATACTAATATTATAAAGCTGTAGAGTTTGTTTGTTTGTTTGTTTGAACGCGCTAATCTCAGGAACTACTGGTCCGATTTAAAAATTTCTTTCAGTGTTAGATAGCCCATTTATCGAGGAAGGCTATAGGCTACTTTTTATCCCGGTACGGGAAGTAGTTCCCACGGGATGCGGGTGAAACCGCTGGCAGAAGCTAGTTGATAATATTTATAGGAAAAACAGAAAAAGAACCTTAATGAAATAGAAATCAAATAGAGTTCGTTAAATCCTGCAAGATGATGATGCCTTTAGTTTTCATAATAAATCCTAAGGGTGAGAATATTAAATCAATTTCCTAGTCATGAGAAGTCGGCTACCGTAACGGAAATGAATTATGGCCTCAGCGTCTGACCGTACCGCTACAAAGCTCTGTTCCATCAAAAGCTTTAGATGTGTAATTACCCGCGATGACGCAAGCTCTCTCTCGACTTCACAAGAGCCTGGGAGGACAACGTAGGAGGGGTAAACGGGGGGAAATAGGGTGGTCGTCCGCACCGTTTCCATGGTTACCGTACAGGGAGGCTGACTATTGCAACAAGTGGGACTTATCACGACATTATTCTGAGCTTTTCGGTTTAGTGACTTGTTCAGAAAGTTTTATGTACGTCCTTCCGTGCCTGTACTTAACTAGAACAATAAATTTATGTAAATGAATTTGTACAGTACAATGTTTCAAAATAGGTACTTAATTGCCTATTACTCTATGGCAAAGTCGGACAGTAATTTGAAAAAATAAATATCAATCTTCTATTGCACAACTCTAAAAACTAGAGTCAGGTTCACCAGGTCAAGAGTTGAAGCAGCCAGAAGTAATATCGAGACAAAATAAACCTCCACCGTAACTACAAAAAAGAACCTGACAGAAGTAAAAAAGTTCGATTCATAATATAGGTACCTACATAAGTAAGGGTAGTACGAGGGAATACATACATAAGGGAGTAAATAAGAAATTACATAAGGGGAGTACCTACATATAGAAGTGTATAGGGAAACTACCTACGCATATATTTTTTAATTAGGTATTTAAGAATAAAACAAGAAATGTGTGACGTCACAAGTCAATTAGGATAGTGGGCATGCCCACAGTGCCTGTTACGGTGCATCCGCAACTGTAGGTATTTACCGCGGTTTATCCTTGTCTTCAGAATTTTCTACATTTAAGGAAAGTTTGTACCTACCTAAGTACAAAATACCAAAGATACTTTTCGACTAAATAAAGCGTACCTAGATTATTAATCAGAGTTCACTGTCTACTTCATAACAATAGATGGAATTTCTTCTTGTTGTTGTAGGTATGTATATTATTCGAAGTTATTACACAAGACACATACCTAATGTAAGTAGGTATATTGCATAGGGTAGGGTGTCCATAAACTCTATCTATGGTATTTTCAAGGTATGATTCATTTTTTTGTTCTTGACCGATTCTGATCATAATATAAGGTTTCTGCTTCCGGGTCCCGTTAATGTATTCGGTTTAAATAAGTGTAGATAATTACTAAACATTGATATTGGTTGCCTACCTACAAATAAAACGTTGCTTACCTACTTACATTTAGATAAATATAAATCCCACCCAAAACAAAAATGTGAAAGACTGCCAAGTTCGATAATATGGGAATGCTTCGCCTATAAAAGAAGTGAGATCTGAATAAGTACCAAGTACCATACACATACCTCAGTTAAAAATAGTTACTTTTTAATGATGTCACTTGGCAAGTTTTCATACACCTTGTTATAAACCTACTAAACGCAATGAATCAAGTATTTAATTTTCTATTAAAACTTGCCAAGTAGTAGTAGTCAACAGATACTAAAAATTTGATATGCGTAAATAAAATAGATTTTGAGTTACAGGGGGGTCGAATTTGGCCCGAAATGGTTCGTGTAATATAACCCACGGCCGGTGTGTCGCTTTTTTTGCTCGAACTTGGCGGACACACTGCCGTGTCTAGATTATTGGTACACATGTAGCTACATAGGTAAGTAATTTATATTTTTGTTTTATGTAGGTACTCAATTTACCTACTTATCTGCGACGTGCGCACTAAACCGTATCAATGTTTTGTAAACTAAAATTGCGCAAGGATTATTTTGTTCGTTGTAATGTATAACTTATAAATCTCTAGCCGTTTCACGAGAGTGTACCCAACCGACAAACGACGCGGCTTGGAAACCACTGTCCGTATCCAGGTGAAATACAGCCTATGAGATCTCTACTAATATTATAAAAGCGAGAGTAACTCTGTCTGTCTGTTACGCTTTCACGTCTAAACCACTGAACTGATTTTAATAAAATTTGGTACAGAGACTACGCGGACAAAGCCGCGGGCGGAAGCTAGTATTAAATAAACTACTGCTTAGTATTTATATTGACTTCTAGCCGCAAATTATTTTCAAACGGAGTTTTTACATAAAAGTCATATAAAGATTGTTTTTCTTTAGTTTTAGAGTACCTACCTCCTCAATTATTTTTTATAGCACTGCTCTCCATACGTCGTATTGCGACATACCAGGCTTCTGCACGATTTGGTATTTATGTCCGCACAAAGAAAAGACACGTATGATATAAAATAATTTATTAAGTTAACATCCTTCTATGTGTACATACATAACAAAACGAAAGGCAGTTTAGTAATAAAAGCAATCTCTATCAGGATTTCAACATTCATTATATTATACACCGATAAAACTCTCATTTAATCAAAATGTACTATTTTGATTTCCTCCAACTCTATATATACTTACTAAAATTAATATGCACTTAATCTTATGAATGAAAATGATTTATAAATATCCACACAAAACAAAACGAATATCAAATTGCAACATTGCACATGGTTGTTGTCGAAACACTTACATACATCACTAATTCAATCTTAAAATACATATAAAATGAACTAATTAGATATATAGACAGCCACATAGATAGGGGACATGATTTTATGTATGAGTTACACAATATTCAACAAAATTTTGGTACAGTTTAGTTTTTGTAGAATTTCGAGCCATCCCTGGCCATGTCAACAAGTGTTTGAGCGGGCTTGAAGGGTGCTCCATACAGACCTTGGAACTCCTCCATCTTCTTGACCAGTTTATCAGCACCATATTGGTCCACCCACCTACAATATCATTGTAGAAGTTAGTTTCTATCATACATAAAACAGAAAAGTACTTAATTATAACATAAATAAAATGGACTTGGAATTTAAAAATGTACCTGAAAGGTCCACCGGTGAATGGCGGGAATCCAAGACCGAAGACAGCACCAACATCGCCTTCCAGAGGGCTGTGCAGGATCTTCTCTTCCAGTGAGAGTACAGCTTCGTTTACAAATCTGCAATAATATTTTATTAGTTGAGAAAAAAATTATCACCAGTATGTATGGTGTAATAGCTTCTAAGAAAAATATCCAACTCTTGTATAATTTAATTTGTATGTACCTGGACACCATCCGCAGTTGCTGGTCCTCAGGAGTGTTGGCGCCACGAGCTTCCAATGGGTACCTCTCCTTCAGAATATTGACGGCCTCCTGATTCACTTCCTTGCTCTTCGAGCCCTTTTCGTATAAGTAGAAGCCCTTGCCTGACTTCCTGCCAAGGAATCCGGCCTTGACGAAGTCGGGCATGACTTCCAAATTACCACCGCTGAAACGGTCACCGAAAGCCTAAAAAATTAAAAAATCCATGTTCAAATAAAAAAGCGTATGTAATAAAAAAATAGGATAAAATGTCTCCGTCATTTCACACCTGATATTAATTATATTATTATATTATATTTTATATAGGAATGTATTGTAACCTTGGCCAAATCAACAGCAATGTGCGAGCCGACGTCAATGCCGACTTCATCAGCCAATGTGACGGCTCCCACTGGGAATCCGAAGTTCTTCGTCAAACTGTCCAGAGTTTTGGGGTCGACGCCTTCTTGCAGCAATCTGTAATTAATGAAATCATTTTAATTATTTAACCCGTTGTATAGTTGCCGGTGCGCAGATATAATGCGAGACACGATTGTTTTTCCATTGTTCTCATTAGCGACATATAAGCGGTAAATTAATGAAAAAGTGACTTCACTTAAACGATTGTCCATTGTTTTTGCCAACACTCATATTTGAACTGCCTGTTAACCATATTATGTAACATTGTTTATATAATTTTTACCTGATGGCTTCGCTCAACATGGTGGAAAGAATCCTGGTGGTATAGAATCCGGGGCCATCGCCTACAGTGATGACAACCTTGCCCTGTTTCAGCCCCACGCCGACCGCGGCCGCCGCCGTGTCGTCACTGGTGCCCGGGTGACGGATGATCTCCAACAGCTGCATCTTGTCCACAGGGGAGAAGTAGTGCATACCTGGTAATGGGAAAAGTCGTGTAATTATGTTAAGCATAGTAAAAACAAAAATGCACTGAATTACCATATTACGAGACCCTTTGAATCTTGCACTGAGTCAATACTTGGATAAGCTGGGGAGTTCATACATTTATTTTTACCAGTTTACCGTTTTTTACAAATAGGGCAGTCTCTCCTTGTAAAACTCTAGTACGCAGCTGCATCCGGTTAGACTGGAAGCCGACCCCAACATAGTGGGGAAAAAGGCTCGGAAGAAGAGAGGAATCATGCATGGAGAAAAACAAGGCGGTACAACACTGTGTGTCGGGATTCACAGGTGAGATAGTAAGAAACACAAAACAATGCTGTCATGAGTACTGGTTAAAAAATGTTTAACGTACCAATAACCTTGTCGGGGCGGGTGCTGCCGGCGGCAATCTTCGTAATAGGAATGGCACTGGTGTTGGTAGCAAGGATCGCGTGTTTAGGAATAACAGCTTCCAATTCCTTGATGACCTTGTGCTTGACGCTCAAGTCTTCGAATACGGCCTCAATGACGCAGTCACAGTTCTTCATCTTAGCGTAATCTAGGGTTGGCAGAAGGTTTGACAAGTATTTGTCCCTCTGCAAGCTGTAAGAGAAATAAAAATTACAAACAGTACATAAAAATAGAGATTTGTTTATGCCACTTATTTAAAGGTAGTTAATGATAATTTACCCAGTGATCCTCTTCCTCTTGACACTATTAGCAAGGCCAGTTTGGATCTGGCCCACACCCCTGAAGAGGCCAGGGTTTGTAGCATCCTTCATGACCACTTGGTAACCTTTATTGATGGACACTTGCACAATACCGGCGCCCATCAGACCAGCGCCAAGGACACCAATCTAAAAAGACAACCAATTTTACTGAGAATTTAAGACAATAACATGTGAAAATGGTCTTGACCACTACAGTTTCTAAAAAGTTTTTATTTCGTACCTATAAGTATCCTTGATGAAGATATTGAAAAAGAAAGGAAAACGATAAAGTAAAATTCTATTTACACATAAACAAGATGGTAAATGAAATGATTCAAAATTATAAAAACAGGACTCACAGTTTTGACATCAACTTTGGACTTGCCAAACCTGTTCTTCTTGCACTCAGTTTGTCCTCTGAAGAGTCCAATAAGACCTCTGCTCTGTGTCGTGACGGCGAGCTCACCGAATCCTTGGGCTTCGGCTTCATAGCCTTCCTTGGGGCCTTTGTCAACACCAGTTCTTACTACTTCAAGAATCTGAAAATGACGCAATAATTCCAGTAAAACAACACATTTGTCATCCATTTTTAACCGACTTCAAAAAGGAGGTTCTGTTTGCGATTATCCCTTTTGGCTGGACGGATCTTGATACGCTTTTCTACATAGTATAGTTATCGGCACGGATATTGAGCTCTCGGCGGAAGAGTGGGGATCGCTTTGCGCACTGTACATATAAGGCAATAGACTTAAAATATCATTTTAGGTATATTATTGAAGTCATTTTTTTATGTAAAGTTTTTTCCTAGTCTAAAAACTTACTTTCAAAGGTGCTGGATAAAGACCGCGGGAAGCCTTCATAACCTGCTCCTTAGCTTTGTTGAAGATCATGTTCTTTACCATGTCCCACTGCATCACACTGGCAGTGATTTTCTCTACTAATCCCTTCTTTGACCTGTCTACTTTCATCTTGCCGTTTGCAATGTCTCTTGCGATTTGAATTGCTACTTCCTCTAAATATCTCATGGTGCTCTCTTCTGGTTTGGATAAGCCTATGTAAAAATGTTAATGATAAGATAACCCATTTGTGTGCACATATTTAAATCTCAACAGTGTTTATATAAATTTGATTTACCTGGACCAAGAGGGGAAACTAACAAATCAACAATTCCCAACTTCTTGGCTTTGTCAGCTTTTACAGTTTTTCCAGTGAGCGCTAGGTCCAAAGTCGTAGGTATGGATGTAAGTACTGGCATTCTGAAAACAAGCCTCATATATGTATACTGTTTCTACTTGGAACTATTGGTCTAATGTGTTCAGTGCTAGATAACACATTTGTGTGGGTGTGTGGAGTAGTTCCCATGGAATGCAAGTGAAACCTCTCACGTAAGCTCGTCATACAAATAAGTACATATCATTGGAATAATAAGAAATTCCATGATCAATATAGCTTATACAATTTGTGCATGTGATCCATTCTTATTTAAAATAGCTACAATGTATGAGAACACATAATATATGTTGAGATGCATATGCTGCATTTGTGACTTTGTATTTAAATGTATGTAATGTTCTGTTCTTATAGGTGCATAACTACCTATAAGAACAGAAATGGTTTAAAATTTTTTGGCAACCTTGCAGAGAATGTTATTTCATTGCCAACTGTTATATAAGTGTCATGCAGGTCATGGTTGCTTCCTTGTGACCATTTCTGTTACTATATCATAAAAGTGGAGACATTTATTATATTCTCTGAATTTTCTATTATAATACATCGTTTAGGTTCATAATGTCCAAATCTCAAAATGTCCAGAAGGTGCAAAAAGTCCAAATCCCAGAATGTCCATATCCCAAAATATCCAAATCCCAAAATGTCCAAATCCCAAAAAGTCCATATCCCTGAATGTCCATGTCCCAAAAAGTCCATATCCCTGAATGTCCATGTCCCAAAAAGTCCATATCCCTGAATGTCCGTGTCCCAAAAAGTCCATATCCCAGAATGTCCATGATACATACCAGAGTGTCTATTCTACTTTATGCTAACAAAATTATATGGTGGGTTAAAAAAACAACTGTTTTCAATGACTGAATTCATTGTCCCGTAATCTTCGTGTATTTCTAAACTAGCTTTTGCCCGCGACTTCGTTCGCGTGGAATAGTGGCATCCGGCAGATTTTTGGTTTAAACAATAGATGGCGCTGTATGTCCGGAATAAATTGTATTTTTTATTTTTTGTAATAAAAACTATCCTATGTCCTTTTCCTGGCTCTAAACTACCTCCCTGCCAGTTTTCAGCTAAATCGGTTCAGCCGTTCTTGAGTTATAAGTGGAGTAACTAACACGACTTTCTTTTATATATATAGATAATGTAGGTACATGAAAACAAAAAAGTGTTATTATTGTGTAACTAAATACTATCCTAAAACAAACAAAGTACCTACTATATAGAAAACAACTACAAAATGAAACTGTGTTTAAAAAGTAATATTACGATGATAATTATATCGCATAAACAAATTAGCGCTGCATTCAACCGTTCAGTAGGGAGCCGACCGCGCGAGTGAGCTCCCGGCTTGCCCGTAAGCACCGCCTCTCTCCCGCCGCGCCGGCCAGCGCAGAGAGCGAGTTGGTTTTGTTTCGGAGTTATTTATCATTGTAATCTTTAAAGTTTTTTGTTGAAATTAAGTTATGTCAAAGACAATTTTATTCACAATTTAGTACTCTTAACCAACAACATATTTATTTGAATAAAGATTAATATTATTATGTTGATACAACTTAAACAAATTATTTCGACCAAATTAGGTACCATAAAAACGGTTTTTGTGAGTTAATCTTAAAAGATAGACATACACTGTCGCGGACTGTTTTTTAGATCATTAAAAGAGCTATTATTCCTTAATACATATTTTTTGTGTATCTTGAACCGTTTTCACGGCGCACGCAACGGAAGGCTTCAAAGATGAAATAAATTCTCCCGTTTTTTACACATTTACCACTATATCTTTGCTCCTATTGGTCGTAGCGTGATGTTATATAGCCTATAGCCTTCCTCGATAACTGGACTATCCAACACAAAAAGAATTATTCAATTCGAACCAGTAGTTTCGGAGATTATCGCGTTCAAACAAACAAACAAACAAACAAACAAACAAACAAACAAACAAACTCTTCCGCTTTATAATATTAGTATAGATTTCTTGAACATTGAATTTACCACCTGGCTATCCCAATGTTTGCTTTCCTTTCTCAACTTATATAAAAATACATACAGGTTTGAGTTTCTTGGCGTTTTCGTCGATACTTTGAAAATCAATGGTACCCTAAAAAATCTCCTGAGTTATTAAGCACCGCAGGACAGCGTCACAGAACGACAAATGCCCTAGAAGGATAGCATCATCGAGTCAATTGCCGCATTCCAAGAAACTCAAACCTATATTTATTTTTATATAAGTTGAGAAAGGAAAGCAAACATTGGGATAGCCAGGTGGTAAATTCAATGTTCAAGAAATTTAGAAATACACGAAGATTACGGGACAATGAATTCAGTCATTGAAAACAGTTGTTTTTTTAACCCACCATATAGTTTTGTTAGCATAAAGTAGAATAGACACTCTGGTATGTATTATGGACATTCCGGGACATGGACATTCTGGGATATGGACATTCAGGGATATGGACTTTTTGGGACATGGACATTCAGGGATATGGACTTTTTGCGACATGGACATTCAGGGATATGGACTTTTTGGGATATGGACATTCTGGGATTTGGACATTTTGGGATATGGACATTCTGGGATTTGGACTTTTTGCACCTTCTGGACATTTTGAGATTTGGACATTATGAACCTAAACGTAATACATTACCATGAATAATGCATTCTGCTACTGCTATGTGAAAATAAGAATGGAATGGTTTCTTCATTAAATGATTGTAAATCATCTTAAATACCTTTGTGTGCCACCACCTCCAGGTAGTAATCCTAACATAACTTCAGGAAGACCAAATCCAGTCTTAGGATCCTTAACAGCAATACGATAATGGCAGGCGAGAGCAGTCTCTAAACCTCCACCCAAACAGCTGCCCTGGATAGCAGCAATGATAGGTTTGCGTGACTTCTCTATTCTATGGAAAATCTCATGTCCTGTAAAAAGTTGCAATATAAGTCCCAATTACATGAATACTTTTTCAAACTGCATAGAGTAGGTTTTTAACTACAAACCTCTTTTAGACAAGGTGACAAATTCGTCTTTGGTTTTGCAGGCTTCCAACATGGTGATGTCGGCTCCAGCGATGAAACATCCTGGCTTGCCTGAGATTAATACTGCTGCTTGAATTGAGGGGTTGGATTCAATTTCATTTAGCACCCCATTCACCTCTTCCATAACAGCAGTGTTTAAGGAATTCACCTAAACAATAATGAATTTCGTTATAAAACCTTTCTGTAGGTATATTGCAATGTACAGATAAGAAGCAAGATATTATAATTTTATCAGAACTGCATTCAGCTCTGCCTATTTTGGTTACTTCACATGTTAATAAACTGAGTAGTGTGGTAAGATTGAAGGTAGTTTAAAACATGTGAAAAAATTCTAAATTTTTTCAAGTTTTCTGATTAGACAAAAAGATGATCAAATGTAGTTACTGGCCACATAAAACAAATATTTAAATATTAACATACCTTTGTATTAGGTGAATCAAGAGTGACCACATAAATGCCATTGACATTTTTGCATTTAGTGTGCACCTGACTCCCTGCAGCAGCATAGGTTCTGATGTGTGAACCTAAAATATTAATCAATGATAACTTTATTAGACTCATAATGACAACACAAAAGTACGAAGAAACATTAAGTTTTTGCTAAGAAATCTTATTTTATAAAGTTTGCCGACGAATGAAGTTACCGAGAAAGTCACTCAAAATACTTCTTACCAGCTAAATATTTGAGATCCTTACGGGTCCTCAGGATCTTAAGTGCACTAAATATTTTACTGTTCGACATGTTGGAAAGTTGTATTCCTAAACAAAAACTAAATAAACGATGAAAAGAACTAACTAATTAAATAATTTTGGACCCAGACTTTGAACCTTTGAACCTAAACTTTCGTCGTGATGATGGGAGTTAGAGGGGGTGAAGGAGGGAAGGGGGCGCAGATATAAACGTCAAAGGAGAATCGCCATTTTTTAATGAAAAATTGTGAATGGGTAAGTGTCTTTTAAGTTACACATCTTTTTAACCCGACACAACACTTGATCGGGTGATGAAATAAAAAAGGATAAACAAATAAAATGTGTAGACTAAAACTCTGCTGGTGTGCTAGATAAAAGAGGCTTGATTATAATCCCATCGTCACAAAATGGTGCAACTATTGAGTGAAAGACCGATTTACATTATGCTACCAGGCCTCACTTGACTTTCTTGGTAATAGGAATGTGAATCCAAGAATAATACGGGTGTCGTTCCATTTATTCTTCTGAGTAAAACCTGCATAAAATCCAATGACAGCTGGCATCTGGCATGAAGTCACGTGAATCGATGTGACATTTGACAATTATACAATAACACAAGCCAAAACACTGCACATACTCTCTTTTTAATTCTTAAATGAGAAATTCTTTGTATCATTATGTTTAAATGGAACTAGAATGAAGATTTATAAAATTAATGACCTTGTATATATTGATTTCACAAAAGCTTTTCACTAGCAGCCACAGAACAAGTTTATGTTGGCGGTTATAGATTACCCAGTCGAAGGTTGGATAGAAGCTAATATTTTTAACATAAATAAATTTCAGAGACCGCGATGAAAGACCGTAATATAACTCACATGTCTGTTCATACAAGAAACTAACATTTAAATGTAAAAAATGGTACTTCTCTCAGCAGTTAACAACTAAACACAATCATTGTGTTAAAATAATGATTGAATGCCTATTTCAGGTGTTGAGATGATTGCAGTCAAAGCCAGTTTGCAGACTAGTTAGAGGATACTTCAGACAACATTCGTCAATCAGGCAAAAACAGTTTAACAAAATGTTAATGAAACTAGAGAACATAAAAAACAAGGAATTGAAGAGGTTTCTAGAACATGCATTTTATATTGCAATCACATTGATTCTGATACCCGCGTTCCTCTATTTTGAAATATGTATTGTATTGCCTACAGTAGTGGAACAGTGGAGCTTAGCCTTCTTTTGTCATCTGGGCTGTGCAAGCTTCTTGCTACTAAATATAATGGGTAATATGATTTATGGAATGTTTACTAACACTACAATAAAAGGAAGAAACCTTGAAGGCTTTAACAAGGATGAATGGACTCTATGTAGTGTATGTGAATGTCTAAGACCACCTCGTGCCTGGCATTGTAACACATGTGATATCTGTATTCTAAAAAGGGACCATCATTGTACATTTTTTGCATGTTGTGTTGGGTACTTCAATCATAGATATTTTATGTTGTTCACGTTTTACATTTTTGTAGCAATGGTATATTCTTTTTATTTTAATGTTAAGTTTGTATCTCAATTCATCACCTGGAACCATGGGCTTATCTTGGTAAAGTTTATTTGTCCACTGGCCAGCATTGTGATTGACTTTGGTGATGAGAGCCTCTATGTGTTCTTAGTTGTCATTAATGTATTAGTGGGACTCTTCACTGGGTTTTTGTTCATATACCATTTTAATAACATCCTTAAAGGTAGACTAGTTCCTGAAACAAAAAACTACACTAAAGATTTTATTCATAACAAGGGCTGGAAACTTAATATGATAGAAGTTTTTGGTTCCCGGTGGTACTTAACTTGGATTTCACCTTTTATAATGAGTAAATTACCAGGTAATGGTATTGAATGGCCTGTAGATGATAAGTGTAAATTGTATTAGTGATCTAAATATTAATTTACTTAACTATTTACTACAGTCCTTATACTAACTTTCCTAATGATGAACAGTTATGTTGATTTTTACAAATGCATTTATAACTGAAACAACCAAGACAAACTACTAAATAGTTGAGAGTGGTTTATTTTTCTATAAAAAAATTACAGTTGCATGTCTTATTTGGTCCCATACTTACTGTGTTCGTTATTATTATGTATTGCCATAATAGATAGGATATGATATACTTTGTAAAAAATATACCTCAATGTTCATATGTGTACAAGTGATATAAATGCCTTATTTAGTATAATGTAAAATATTTAATTATACACCTAGGTAAAGTGTAAAACATGACAAAAAAAACGCACAAATTGAATTACTTTTATGTGGAAATAATGATTTTATTTGTACTTATTATAGTAATGTACTTAATGTTAACATAAATCAAACATAATGTGAAAAGGCATTTAAACACTATTAATTTGTATAATATGTTTATTCACCTGTGTAAAATGTTGCAGTAAAGTTTTTACACTTTTACATTTTGTTTCATTATCTATAATTGTTATTTCTAAATCTAAATAAAGTACATAACACGAAAATAACTATTTACAAGTATGATATCAAAATTATATAATATGTAGTTATTAGTTTTATCTATTGTCTATCTGAAGTACTGCTTGTCAATATTTGTGCTAGATATCTACTGCGTATTCTATCTGACTGTTCCTGGGCGACATCGCGTGGATTGGGCGATTGATCTTGCGCCGATTCTGAAGGCCTCCTCGAATCAGTTTCTTCTTGATCCGTATAATCTTCATTGTCTAATAGATTCGCAGTTTCGTCACTTTCTCGTACCCTGAAATTGATATCATATTAACCGGTTTGTATTGCATGGACCAGATTCGTTCTGTACATATATTATAATTATTTTGTGAGTTAAACTTTTCATTCAAACAGAATTTCTATGAACGCCCTATATGTATAGCCGGAACAGACCGAAATAGGTAGGTAGAATAAAACTTACGATTTCACAGAATCCCTCATACTTGGTGACATATTTAACACACCATTGCTGGCCGAATCCATGATGTATATTAGAACTGCAGCAATTAGTGCAACTGAAAAGAAATAGGCAATGTTAAAAAATAATTTTCTTTTAAATCTCACCTTCCTGTTATGTTGGGCTACAGATTTTTCCTAACAATCTCTTCAAAATACACTAATGCGGAGCGTGGAATTGTCGGGGACAGCTTAGCTTAAAGACCAAAGCCCATACAAGCACTAGCAACGACCAGGTTTAGGGTTGTGTTGACGGCACCATAAAGTCATTCGAATTTATGCTTTCGTAAAAAATAACTTTTTTTTAGCTTTAGGTACTTTTTTATACACTTACCAAAGAGGCATCCCAAGAAGAACATTTCCAACATCAAGTATCCATATTTGTCAACAATCATTCCAGCAAAGATTATTACAGTTGCCAGACCCATGTTCTGTACTGCTTGACATCTGAAAAGATTAAATATACAAATATGAAATGTGTGTATGAAAATAAATGTGGATTGAAACTCCAGAAAGTCCAGATAAATGTGTCTTCTAGTGGGTTACTTGATTTTGCCGAACTTTATGACATTCCGAAACATAGAGAGAGGGTATTTGTGCTCGATTATAAGTTGCGAGACCCCGTTAATTTTGGCGAGAACTATATTTTACTTTTTTACAACATCAAATGAACTTACATTCCATATGCTGTTCCCAGTTGATTTTCTGGAACAATCAGAGCTACTAATGGCCATAAGCCGCTGGCTAGGAGAGAATATGAGATACCCAGTATAATCTGAAAAAGAATATGCATCAGAAACGTTGTCACATTCAATTTAGATTATTTCAATTAAGCATAATGTAGGTCTCCTTACCACACCAATATATGGGTTGAAGAATGTGAAAGCCAAAATAAAATGGGCCCCAATAGTTGTGACTATGCTTATTATAACCCATGTAACATTTCTGCCTGTCTTGTCAATCAAGATTCCGAAGAATGGGCTCAATGCGGCCGATAGAAGGTAGACCATAGAATTCACATTATTTGCATCTTGCGGCCAGAAATCGAATTTTCGCTCAAAGAACAACCTGTAAATTAAAAATGTATGTAAGTTATAGAAAAATATTAATTAATTAAAAGCTTTTTGTTTGCAAACACAACTGTGTATCTTCATGGCTTCTATTCCAGAAGACTTATTCTTAAACTTATTTATATAAGCTAGTGTCACATGTATTACATATTTGCAGAGAATTAAAGAATTAGTAGAATTGGTGACTACATTTAACAGATACGTAAGAAAGGAATCTTGGGAAGGTACTCACTTTCCTAATGCAATAAATGGAAAGATGGCTAGATAATATGCCACACAAATTACAGACAGAAGCCAAAAGACAGATTTAAAGTGTCTTATGTCTGATAAATTGACAGGTTCTTTATTGCCCTCTTCATCCTGTCTCCCAAGAATTTTTTCAGCTCTGTAATCCATCCAGCCAAGAATCACGCCACAAATAAGGGATACAAAGCAAGTTAGTGAGGCTGAAAAGACAGTTTATTTTAATATGGAAATGTTTAGGAACCAATCAAATTAAAATAGCAGCAGATTAGCAGGATACTGACCAATGAATAAAGTCACCCCCAATCTTTCATATCCTCCATAATATGTGGATACCCATCTGTATATTGGCTCCATAACCCAGAAGTTAACTGTACTACCAAATCGTGAGAATGACAATTGTAGTCCAAATACCATGTTGAGTTCCTTTCCTTTAAACCAAAGCACCACATAGTTGTTTACGACAACTTGTAAGGATTCTCCTCCAATACTGGAAAATATAAAGAATACATTTGACTTTTATTAATTTAAGTACTCATGATAAAAATATGCGTTTCAGATATTGAATGTTTTTCTTATTTTATGTCTTTGATTGTTATACCTACCCAAAAACAAATCGTCCAAGTATCATCAGCCAAAATGCATTAATGTAGACTCCAAATGCAAATATTACAGCTCCAATAAATACAATTGTCATATAAATAACTGTGCCTAATCTCACTCCAAAGTACCTGGAATTTAAAAAGAGAAAAATGATACCAGTGGAAGACCTATCATGTTACAATTTAATAATATTTGTGCACAAAGTATTGTGTAATATTCCCAGTGTTTTGTGAACATAATTGGACTAAATAGGGTCACAGATATTGTAAACAGCATATCATGTGCAGTTGATTACCTATACATATTATAATGCAATGAGTGCATATCAATCTAAACTAAATACTTGTTGATAATGATAAAATGCAATTTGTTTTGTGAGCAGAGCATTAACACAACTTTGTGTTTATCATAAATATAGTTATTAAATATTCCTCATAATAATATTATTTCAATGTGGAACATGAACTTCTGTCTTTTAGATAAGTCTCAGATTTCAATAATTCAGTAAACAAATTGATGCTGTTCACAGGGTATTAATAATTAGAAATTGTCTCTAGCTACATAAATCAGATCAATAGAGATGTTGGCTATGAAAACCAAAATATAATAAACCTCCATTAAACAAAAAACTCTGGTTATAAAGTCCACAGCAATATTATAAAGCTGTTTATGAATTAAAAAAAAACAATTATACTACACAATAGTGTGAAGTAATTAGATGATACACAGCACACTAATTATACCATACAACATAATGTTGAACATACCTATCAACAAGATAACCGCCTATGAAACACAACACCACATTTGGCCATGAGTAAATAGAGTAAAGTAATGCGAACTGGGATGTGTTCAAGTGTGAGTCATCTTTGAAGTTATCAGCCAGCGCTCCAGGAGTGTCATAACAAAAATAGGAACCTGAAACAGAAATATGAATGTATTGTTTTTTCTCTATAGAGGAAAACCTAATGTATTTATGAATTTTTAAAAGTTTTATGACAAGCACATATAATTTAAGTTCTTTTTACAATTCTGTGGTTTTAAATCAATCATTGAAAGAGAACCACAACGAGTTTAGACCTTTGTTATATGAATTTTCCTTAAAACAATGATTATAATAAAAAAATTCTATATCTTACCAAAACAAAGGAAGCACATGAGTAACAATGCCAAAAATCTGTGTATCCTGTTAGCGGGATGGCACCATGATGTCGGCTGCACCATGGTGGATCGGCTACTCCCACCGGATTCTGGAGCATCCATCCTACACGCTTCACTGATTGATATCTTTTAATATAAGATATAGAATATTAGGGCGGAGAACACATAAATTGTTACTGGATAGTAGGCTATCGCCCCTCAATCTGGCTAGAAACCTGGGCTTGTTAACTGGTGTACTTAAAGTTGCATAGATAATTGTCTAAAAACAAAAACATTGACGAATTTCCGGGTCTAAAACAGTTAAGATTACACGGCACTTAATCGTAATAGTCACATTATTTCTTTTTCATTATTTACGGACGTATGGGTCGGTTAACAAATGTATCGGGAATTAAAACACAATGCAACGTCTGATTGCGATAATGCAATTGTCTGTTTTGTTAAAGTGAGAGAATGAGAATTATTATCAAGGCTCACGTCAACATTCTATACAACAAAAGTCAATGAGCTGTCATGTCACTAATATCAGCCATCTGTCAATCTTTGTTCTGTCACTTTAAAGCGACCCCTAGACCTTCTGCACCATCGTCGTATGTACCATTGACATATAACTATAGGGACAGGAAATGTCTATGAAAAAACCGTGCAGTAACTAAAATGGCTGCCATTACTAGGGTTGTACCGCTACCGGATTCAACAAATATCGATATTGTATTCTAGTTAGAAGTACGTACGAGTCTTACTGGGTGCATAAAAATAACCGAGTATAAATAATTTCTTCGCCATAGAACTATCACATTAACTTCACTGATACTAATAACCTCAACAACATCAACCAAATGGGAGGAGTCATTTCAGTAGGGTGATACCTTTAAAAAAAAACAAAACACAGGCAAAGTGATTATTTATTATTTCAAATAGCCCTATGAAAGTTCTTTCACGACAAACTAGTTGCAGGGTGCCAAAGATTCGGTCTTATGAAGAAGAATCCGCAAGAAACGCCATAAGTAGATACTCTCTTAAAAAAAATACAATAATTTAAAATCGTTTTCAAGCTATTCATGAGAAAGTTATATAATGCAAATGGAGCTAATTATGTATTAATCGATTGTACAAAACAATTTTAGTGCTAAGAAAAAAATATTTATACAATTCGAAACCTATATTCGGTAACTAAGTTCTGAAGCAAATATTGCAACTTGCATTCCGATTTGCTCGTCTGTGCGGAAGCACTGCCGTGCCCGTGGTCGCCGTAGAAGCATCATGTGAAGATAAAAAGGCAAAACATATTATTTTCAATAAAATATGTCTTTAAAATCCTGAATTTTATAATACGCCTTTTTCTTCAAAATGTTTTTAACTGCATTTTAAAACTTTTTATCTGTAAAATGAAGGATATATATAAAAACATAAACTATTCCCTAAAAATATACACATATATTCGGAACGCAACTAAAACCGCGAGGAAAAGCTAGTATTTAACTAAAGAACAAAATAAAGATGTTTTATTGAAAATAATACACAACTCTGAGGGCTCAGTGTCTTAGGGACAGTAAGTTCTGATGTTAAAATTTGTAAAAGCAGACTTATTATGTGGATATTATATCGATACTATTATGACAACTGCACAGCACTATGCCAATATTACATGTTATTGTAAACAACATTTATTTCCAAATATAGGTTTTTATACAGAAATAAACCAAAATATAAGTACTTTCACCATCAATTCATGTTCCCGTAACATATTTTTTATCCAATGTGAATTATTTTATGTAGTTTCTAGCAAAAATAGGTTCCTAACCTGTGTAAAGAAAATCCAGCTTGATTTTGGTGCTTCCTAGCACCACACTTCACAATACAACACATAGGCATATTCGTTGATTATTTCACTATTGAAATAGTAAAGTCTTAAAAGTAAACACGAGTGATTTTCTATAAAATAGCAAAAATAAATCACGAAGAGCACCTATTTGACAGCACAACTACCATGACATATGGCCAGATATGGCACGCACCTACAAACAGGAGGATTTCAAAAGTAAATGTCACCATTTTACGCAATCACAAAAATATTGTTGTCCCTGTTTTCAAATACACTTATCTGCTTAGAAAGAGTGAGACAGAACTATGTTGCATAGTTTGTTTCATATTTATGTAACTATAGATACGTCTATAACAACACGGCGTCTCCTTATGATTTTAAGCTCGATGGTATGTACTAATATGTCAATGTTCTGCAGAACGGGATACGTAATTGTGATATGCGTTTAATTGAACATCTAGGCAGCGTCTTACAGTTTTCTCCACCGACACTCATAAAAACTTCGTACAGTTATCGGCACGGATATTGGGCTCTCGGCGGAAGAGTGGGGATCGCTTTGCGCACTGTACACATAAGGCAATAAACCAATAAATCGCTTCTGCGCAAGTGAAGGTCAGGGCTCAATATCCGTGCCGATAACTATAGTTATTCGGGGCAGATCCAGGAAGGTCATGGGGTCATAACCCCCTGATCTGGGGGGACTTAGGTGGACCACTAATTAAAATTGTTAAACATAGACTAATATATACATAACTGTTATGTATATCAATAAAAAAAGACAAACACTTACTAGGTTTTTCCGAACTATCTAGTTAGGAAGTTTTACCGTTTTACGGGTTTAGCCAGTTGGCCAACTCCACAAGCTTTCTTATCTAAGTATACTAATATTATAAAGAGGAAAACTTTGTTTGTTTGGTTGTAATGGATAAATTCAAAAACGACTGGACCGATTTTAAATATTCTTTCACCATTAGAAAGCTACTTATATATATTATCATCTGCGAGTAACATCTGGGGCCCGATTCTCCTAATTTTACTTAAGCGACATACGATTCACGTTCGACTCGATTCGACTGAGATCCAATCCCGACTTGATTACGATTGAAGCGTATGTGGCATTCCGCTATTTTTTCTTTGAAATAAACGTTTTTATCCTTTTCTATCATTCAATAATGAATCATTTTGTCTGCAAATGATTTACGATTGCAAAATGATTGTACAGCAAACTACCGTATAGACCAAAATCACCAAAATAGCAGACTAATCGCACACCAATCAAATGTCAATCGAATACGATTGGTCTTTTATTAGTTACCTAAGAACTTTATTCATAATGTCTTGCGTGTGGTCTTCCTTTTTAACCGACTTCCTAAACTGGAGGAAGTTCTCATTTGGGTGTTATAACGTTTTATTATGTTTAAAAACCTATTTGAACTATTACGTTTTGTTTGCAAGCGTACCTTTACTTACTAAAAGGTCACATTGTCATCAGGACCAGGATCTGATCATGGAAAACCTGAGAAATCGATGGAAACTCTCGGTAATTGTAGACATACATCATGTGAAACTCGGTATTCAGGTGTAGGTGTGTCTGTTGAAACTACAAAACAGTGAATGTTTGGAGTCGATCAAAATTAATCTCGAAATCTTAAAATTACAATTATCTTGAAACAATCGCCCTAGAAGTCTCTAAATTAGAGGTAACCCTTAACCGTCTTCAGATTGCATTTTCCTAGGTACCACTTATCTACAGACATACCTACACTACATATGTACCTATGGTCTTCCCGGCCAAGTGCGAGTCGGACTCGCGCACGTAGGGTTCCGTACCATCCAAACTAATATTCTATATACATATATATTTATGGATATCGAGCAAAACTGAGCAAAAAAATCACGTTAGTTGTATGGGAGCCTCCTGAAATATTTATTTTATTCTAGTTTTCAGTATTTGTTATTTTAGCGGCAACAAAAATACATCATCTGTGAAAATTTCAACTCTCTAACTACTTATCACGGTTCATGAGATACAGCCTGGTGACAGAAGGACGGATGGAGGGACGGACGGACCGACGGACGGACGGACAGAGGAGCGAAAACAATAGGGTCCCGTTTTACCCTTTGGGTACGGAACCCTAAAAATAGCAGGCGTCATTAGCCTATCATTGCAAGTTTGATGAAATCACTCGGTGCATGTCACGTAATAAGAGAATCTCTTCATGCATAGAAACATAATTTAATTCGTAAATATAATATAACGACAAGTGTAAGAGGCAATTTATGCTAACCTAGGTTAAGTATCTACGGATTGAACTTTTGGCACGCACCAGCCGCAGATCACTAACTGACCTACTAACGAAGGTAGCTATCCCTGGCAAGCCTTAACTAATAAATGTACGGATTTCAAAGTGTACTTAATAGGATTTGGATCAATTTGTAAGACTGGAGAATATCGCACCGCCGCATCTGCAGGTACGATATCCTTTTGGTACGTAGGTACATTGTAGAGTCAGCTGTAGCAATTTATCTGGGGCAAGTAATCTAAAAAACAGTATTGTAAGTTGTTGTGGCGACGGTGTGGCGGAGGCAGCGGTGGCGGCGACAGCGGGCTGCGCTGCGTACAGTACGCAGTGCGCAGGGCGGGCGGGGCGCGGCGGGCGGGCGGCCGCCGTGCCGCGGGCGCGCAGTGCTCCTCGCGCAGGACCGGAGTGGTGTTCACTCGGCGGCGCGCCACGGCGCGACATGCCCAGCTGATGTTTATTTATACCGCGAGCTCGGTGGAGGGTGCGCGCGGGAGGCCCTCCCCTCCGCGGCACCACGGTTTCGCGTGATGCAGCCGAGCGAGCTAGCCGACGCCGCGCACGCCGCTAGCGGAAACCCCCCGCAGCGTGGCCTCAACGGTGGCCGTTTCGACTTTGACGATGGTGGTACATATTGTGGTGGATGGGAAGACGGCAAGGCCCACGGCCACGGTGTGTGTACTGGACCCAAAGCGCAGGGAGCGTACGCCGGCTCCTGGCACTTCGGCTTTGAAGTTTCCGGTGTCTACACCTGGCCCAGGTGAGATAGTGACTTCGCCCGGGCCTCGCACACGCCCGAGCGCAAATCCGCGTCCGAAGCCGCTCCAAAAATAGGCTGCTATTAATAATTGAGTTCGGTGTTTCGCTAGAAAACGCGTGTAACGGCGGTGAAAGTGCCTCATGGCCCAATCTCAGCGAAAATATTCATATCGATCGATGGACGCTGATAACAACACGTGATAACAGTATCATAATCATAGTTAAGTCCTGGTGTCGATTGACTTGTCATTGTTGGAGACAGATCCATTAGACATTCTATGAATTGGACACTAGCAACGCGATTTCATAAACTTTGATTGGAGCATTTAGCACAATTGAAAGACGACATTGATGGCAAGCAAAGCGTTACCTACTTTTACATATAACCTGAAGGTGATGTTTTGGCAAATGCTAAATCATTCTTAAAGAGAATAAGTAAAGGTTAAATCGAAACATACCGACATTTTCAGGTTTTTTTGACATTACGTTATGCATGTGTTTCTCTTGATTCATCATGTTATGAGAAATTGTTGCCACAAAATTATTTTCTGTCATGGAGATGGGTGTGTATAGGTAATAGGAACTGCAATTTGTAAGAATGCATAAAATACTCAAATAAATACAATCCATATAATAACAAGTCTGTACATAAGTATGTCTAAGATTATATATGTATTTAACCCGTCGACCTAATTCACATTTAACTTTAGTTCGCCATTTACGACTTTACACTTTTATTCGAACTATAACTTATGGTCTTGTAATACGGATAGAATATTTTACCATTTTCATATTTCTATGTAATGACTTTCAAGTGAAAGAGGTATTGAGAAACTGTTGGGGAGGTATGCATACCTACCCCAAATCATAATGTAACTGCTAGACTAATTAATTAAACTAATTGATCTCGAATCCTCCTACGATATCAATACGATATTGAATATTTAATGTCTAATTACATTATAAAGTAAATGAGTACATGTCGTTGTATTGACTGATCATGTTTCAAGATCATCAAGCGGTCTCAGTAACTAGAACACAGAGATGTTCGTAGAAAATGTGTCTCAGCACAATAATAGCTGTTGAATATTACAATAATGATCGATACTGAATATATAAAGTTACACACGAAATATGAAGCAAAGAAAATAAGAATAGGACAGAGGTATCCTTTTTCGTCGGTGCAATGACCCAATGAAAGTTCGCATTGGTATAAGTTTACTCTGATATAACCGGAAGGTCTGGCACCGACTTCGCATTTTATTCTGTCTCGTGTTATACATCGTATATCATTTTATAAAGAACTATTCAATATTTAACTACTCTGTTCTACTACGTATGTACTGTTCCAATTCCTGTGCTATGTAGTTTTCCAATCTTACCATGGAAAAATTTTGATCTAGGTACGTATGTGTACCTAATGTACTCAGATATTATTATAGGTTATTGAACACTTGGTTTAATGGTATGAAGAAGGAAAATAAACAGTAGGAACGCAACAAAAACAAGCTTCCTAAATCCTGTTTTCTTTCATCTCATCGACTTAAAGCGCTATGCTTATTCAATTAGCCTTAGCTTAGCTGTCCATACCTACATCCCTCTGTTACCCGGCTGTATCTCATGACCCATGATAGTTTGATAGTTGAAGTTTCGAAAGAAGCTTCTCTGTTGTCTTAGTACTGAAAACTAGAATACCTAGAATAAATATTTTAGGGAGCTCCCATACACAGCCGTGATGTGATTACTCGATACTGATAACGGCAACAGGTAAGGGGTTGAAATATTCCCAGAATATCGAGTAGATTATTCACTTTAAAACTAAGTCAGACCAAAAATTATCTCTTAATTCAATGAGTTTCCAATAGTAGAAAGTCACCAGAAGAAGAAGAGGATTCTCAATATGGGTCAAGGGTTCATTACACCTCCAATTTGCGCCAGGATTTTTGTAACGCTATCCAGAATTGTCACTTTTCATTAAGCTGAAACAATTGCGCAGACAAAATTAATGCTGTAGGTGATAATTAAGGGTGACAAACAACATAATTTTATCGTGGCCCTTACAAAATGTATTAGCAATTGAACAAATGCATATCGCTAATTCGGAGTCACATAGTTTTGTGTTGTTAGCTAATTGAATCCCCTATACCTAATAGAAAATTAAGGTGTATAGGTATGCTGGTTGGTAATGCCCGTAGGTATAGGTCATTCAACCATCAACATACATTTAAAAATACTCATCTAAAACTATTTAGGATTGCTTTTCATAAACCAGAATGAAGGAACTTCTGTTCCAGCATAAATTAATCTTTATCTTATTTCAACAGGGCATGAATGATCATTAATGAATGTAAAGACGTAGGTCACAGTGACTAATGCGCTTGCACTCAAATTACATTTTATTCGGAACTGGGTGAGGTTAACACATGCCTATAGTAGGTACAAGTATTTCCGATCTGTTACTCATTGTTCTGACCGATATAAGTATAATTATAAATGACTAATTCGTAGCTGTACACTTTTGATTCACGATATTTTATTATTAACGTTGAACTTTAGGTCGGAACTTACACGGTGATCGTACTAAAACTGTTTTCTTCTGCTTGGTAGTCATCATTTAAATAATCAATTATTCTAATTTTGGGTTTCATTAAGAGGTTTGAGTACCTAATAACAATACATTCAAATAATGTTAAAAAAATTGGTAAGTATCCAGTAGGACATTAAACGTAAAATATTTTATTTCATTAAAGGCGCTCTTACTTAAAAAAAAAAATAATTTAAGGATATCTCATATATACTACTGCTATAACAAACTATAGTTGACGACGTATTCGAATTCTTTGGTCTAATTGCATAAGAGAGTGTCTTTATGTCATTTCCACATCGAATATCAGCCATATTAAATTGCTAGGCATCATAGCCTATGAAGTTCATAATAACTCTCGAGAAGGTTAATAGACAGTGCATAAGATAAGCCTAAAGGGTGACAAACAACCCCCGAGTTATTGTTTCCCTTAATAGAAATCTGGAACAAAAAGCCATCACTCATGTGCCTGGATCCCAGAGACAATGCGTTATGAGAAAAATACCATTAGAACTTAATAGATCTATTTTCTAGCAAATACTTCAGAATCTCTACCATACAATATAGCTAGCATAATATGTAGTTTTATTCCTAACTAGCTTTCCGCCCGCGGTTTCACCCGCGTCCCGAGATAACTGCTTCCCGTAGCCGGATGGTGACAAAAACTATCATATGTCCTTCTCCTGGCTCTAAACAACCTCCCTGCCAATTTTCAGCTAAATCGGTTCAACCGTTCTTGAGTTATAAGCGAAGTAACTAACACGACTTTCTTTTATATATATATAGATTTGTCAGCAGTAATGAGGAACTCTGTACTTTTATAAAAAATAAAATTAATAATTATCATATTTACGCGCTTGGCCAAAGGTCTAATATACCCGAATGACTACATATACTGCATACTTGTTCAGCATTATTCAGCTTACGGCCTCCGTCAGGCCAGTGGCGGATTTACCAATAGGCCAAGTAGGCCGGTGCCTAGAGCGGCAGATTTAGAGGGGCGGCAAATTTAGCATTTTTTTTTTACAGATTTTTTTTTTATAATTATACGTGTACACAATCCATATATAAATAAACTATTAATAAACGCACTATAATATATACTTAGGTACTTATGTGATCATGAAATTTAAAATATTCCAATAGCGTTTCAATAAAAATAAAATAAAAACTCGTACTTAACACAGGACCTTCGGAGCCTA
Source organism: Helicoverpa assulta (assembly GCA_963856015.1). Classification (NCBI taxonomy): domain Eukaryota; kingdom Metazoa; phylum Arthropoda; class Insecta; order Lepidoptera; family Noctuidae; genus Helicoverpa; species Helicoverpa assulta. Next base: position 9,164,579 of record CAWLCW010000008.1, read on the forward strand.
GCACGAGCACCATCTCTCCACAACTTCGTGTATATTGTTTTATTACCAAGCCTTGGTCTTTCTGTTTATCTTAGCTCAGTAGCGTAGCGTGGAGTTGGGCAAATGCCTTAAATTACTGATTACTGAATTATGAAATAAAAATATTTTTACTATAAATTGATAAGTTCATTAGCAATAAAATTTCTTTAAAAGCCGCTCTCGCTTTGGTCGTGTCCTGTCAATTTTGACTTTTTCACCCTTTGCATCCCCAAAAAAAAAAAATCGCGCTCGCTGCGCTCGCGGCTCCATGTCAGTAGTAGCTTAGGTCAAGCACGTACCCAGATTTTTTTGTCGGGGGGGGGTCCAGGTCCAGGCAAATGATTAAGGTATCGCGTAAATGGATACTTAAAATTAAAAGAAAATTGTTTTCACAAATTATTTAATGCATATCTCGGTAATTAAGACAGTATTATAACGTTAAATTTAAACGTCTTGGTCTTAAGGACATTTGGTGTAAAACGTCGTCTACTGAAAGAATCTGAGTTGAATGGGCTGACATCAATACCAAACCAGTTAGACGATCATTGCCCATTTTATTGCGTAAATAGGTTTTAACCCTTTTTAAAGTTGAAAACGATCTTTCGACGCTTGCAGTAGATACAGGGAGAGACACTAACAGTTTTAATAGTGTGTGTGGGGCGGCCCGGTCACCGTGGCCGGCCGAGGCGGAAGTTACCGTTGCCGCCACCACCCGCCCGCCCCGCAGATCAAAACTGAGAGTCATATTTGGCACTGTACTTACTACTGAGGGATTTATTTTATGGGTTGCATCTATTTTCGGGAGGGGTCCGGACCCCTTGGACCCCCCCCCTGGGTACGTCCTTGGCTTAGGTGGGGCAGAGGGGCAAATGCCCCGGGCGGCACGCCTTTTAAGGGGCGGCGAAATTTCACCATAATTATCAAATAAAAATATTTTGACTAAACATAATAGGTTAGCCATAAAAAATCTGAAAAAATCGCCCTCGTGGCCTGTCAATTTTCATGGATTCACCCTTTGCATCCAACTAAGAAAAACTCGCGCTCGCTGCGCTCGCGGCTCCATGCCGCCTAGATTCCTCTAGTTATTTTTGTTTAAACCTCCGTCGTGGTTTTTTGTTCACTTTTTCTTTTTATGATATTTATGTTTACTTTGTGACTACTCGAAGGAAAAAATCGCGCTTGGCTTATACATTTGCACTTTATTTCTGTGCATATCTTATTTTTTGAGTTTACTTGTGTTAATTTACGGAGGTTTTAATTTATTTTGCGTCCTTAAGCAAAAAAATTTTCGCGCTCGCTTTGCTCGCGCTTCTTTCAATGCTTCACGTTTCTTGTCAGTTGGCTTCTTAAAAGTTAAGCCCAGCAAAAAGGTTGACGCTATCAACGACTTTTATATAATATAATAGACTTAAATATAATTTATCCCATGAACTGCGCTAAGTACTTCGATCTATTTTGGTACTACTCACAATCCCTCAATACATAGGAGCCACTTGGGTATTCATTGCACAAGGGCGCTAGCACATTTAGCACATTTACGGACATTAGCTAGAGACGCCTTTGGCCTACCTCCAATTACTTTTCAGCCCTTAAACTAAAAAAAAATTCGCGCTCGCTTCGCTCGCGCCTTTTTACGATAACTTCTCTATTTTGCACCAAGTGCACTAAAATTTGTTCAGTTCATCGGTTGTAGTGATATTATATTAACAATAACAATTAATTGTTTATCAAAAATCAGATTCTAACAACCTTTACCTACATATTATCTAAAGTCGATGGCGACAAAATCGACTCCTGCCCCGGGCATATAGCCACGCTACGCCACTGCATGTCAGATATCACAATTTATTTTTGTTTAATTGTCGAGGCATTCAATTCCGAAAAAATCATTTTTCGCGCACGTCCGTTATAGCTTTTTGTTCACTTTGGCATTTTATGATATGAAAACTCTAAGGAAAAAACTATTTATATGTTAACGTACGTACGTACGTATTTATGTTATAACGTAACGTAACTAACGTATTGAATTTCAAAAGTCAGTAGGGGCGGCAAAAATTGAATGGCCTACTAGCGGCAAATTTGTAAATCCGCCACTGCGTCAGGCATCCGTTCCTTCAGATGAACGGGCCTCCTACCTGCATTCTCCATCATCTCATCGTTGTCTTTCTGTGGACATAATCCGAAAAGAGCTGAATAAGTGTTATCCTTCCTCAGCAACTCTCATAATGGCTGATATTATGTTTCTTTTATGATGGTTGATTTTCAAATAATATTCTTACGAATATAAAATATCGCAGCCAAATAGTTAAAATATTAAATAGTTGATTACTTACTACTTTAATTGCTCAGTCTTATCATGTTCCTTATCGGATTCTTCTTCTATTCTACCCTTGGCAAATCTATTTAGACCCATTGAAAATTAAATTAAAGTTATAAATAACTTTATATAGAAAGTAAATTGGGTACTGTTGCCAGCTGATAGAGACAATATTCTGTACATAAAAGCGGAATACCACTCACTGATTAATCACGTTATCTCAGAAACTAGACTTATCACCTACAAACTTGAGCAGCCCCCTTGGCAGGAGGGTCCTTATACGGTGTAGACATCCGCTAGGAACGGATTTTCCGGAACTCGAGCCCTAAGGGGGTAAAGCGGGTTTTAGAAGTTTGTATGAAAGTCCTATGTTTCTGAAGGCAGGGGCTTGTAAAATGTATTCTGTGTAGAAGGTGCGGAGGTGGACTACAAAAATGTATCGAATCAACCTGAACTTCTGCTGGGGTAAGAACAGAATTTTAGTATGTAGTATGAAGAATGGAACCCTAAAGATAAAAGATTTGAGAAGATGCTTCCCTTAAATAAGTTAAGTATTTCTAGTATTTAAAAAAATATATTTAACAATCGTATTTTGACTAGAAATGGAAAAGAATGTTTCGTATGTGATCCTTTTTTTTCTTGTTCTTGTAGAGAGCTAATACTGAGATAGTACTTGCTACCATGATGTTTGTATGATTTCCCTACTACTAGCGTTGACAGCAATATGTATTAACATTGTATATTGGTCTTATTGTAAAGCACTGGTACTCAGCTGAATCCGGTTAGACTGGAAGCCGACCCCAACATAGTTGGGAATAAGGCTCGGAGGATGATGGTATACTATATTGGTCTTATATGTACTTGTTCGCAATATTTCTACTAATAAAAAAGGCACACGACGGTTTTTCTACATACCTATCTGAAAAATAAAAGAGACCACTTGAGAACTGCGGAGTGATCACGAAAGACCTCTTAATAAAGGTGAGGGTTGAGCTAGGTTTGAAGAAATGAGAGAGGTGATGTTGAAATAAGATAGAGCACACCGTTTTTAAACGGTTTTATTTAGCTCACCCCGTTTGTTTTATTTATAAGGCTAACTAAGATTTGTAGACTTTATTTTCGACACTTTTGTATGAAGACATGCAAAAATCCTAAGACCTACCCAGGCTAATCGATCAACTTAATTTTAAATGCAGTACTTTGGTAATACATTCGAAAACAAAGTGTATATGTAACTGTAAAAGCTCGATCTATGGTAAGTCCTAAGATTTTCCAGTAAAACCTAAGATTTACCGACATAAGTTGGTAAATGTAAGAATCTATACTAATATTATAAAGCTGAAGAGTTTGTTTGTTTGTTTATTTGTTTGTTTGAACGAGCTAATCTCAGGAACTACTGGTCCGATTTGAAAAATTCTTTCAGTGTTAGATAGCCCATTTATCGAGGAAGGCTATAGGGCTATAGGGCTATACCTACTTTTTATCCGGGTCCGTGCCGAGGTTCCCACGGGATGCGGGTAAAACCGCTGGCAGAAGCTAGTTTATTATAAAGGTACGATTTTTTCGGACTTCTACCATTTCAATTCAATACATGCTAGGTTTTACCGATGTGCACTGGTAAATGTTGGTTTTAAGAATAAAACAATGATTAATCTAGGATCAGAAGAATACGATATAATTAGAATAAGCTAATGAGCATATAGTTTATTATTATTATGTTTGCATTAATTGTTCGTTAAGTACCAAATTATAATGAGAAAAATATAAAACAGTTTGATTAGCCAACGTTTGTTACTTTTTACTACTTAGGAACTTATTCAAAATATTGAATAATGCTTGTTCCAATTTTTTTTTTAATATTACATCTTTTATTCAATTGACACATCCTAGTAAAACAAAAAATAAACAAAAACAAAAAACCATCTTAAAATTCATCCCCAATAATTTTATTAACACAACTTCGAAATGAAAAATAATTTAAATAGTTAAAATTTTGCATAGATTTTTTTGCCTAATGGTTACTTAAAATAAATGACGATAAACTGACTTATCATTGTTTTATTCCTAAAACCAACATTTACCAGTCCACATTGGTAAAACCTAGCATGTACTGAATTCGACTAGGAATAGTCCGAAAAAATCCTACCTTATAATAAATACTTACATAATTATACCAACTCATGTCGGTAAATCTTAGGTTTTCCTGGAAAAACTTCGGATTTACCATAGTTCGGGTTTTTACAGTAACATATACCTCTATAGATAAGACTTCCCAAGTTACATTATAATAAAATTATAATTAAAATGTTCTTCAAAACCTTATATCATCATCATCATCTCAGTCATAGGACGTCTACTGCTGAACATAGGCCTCCCCCTTAGATATCTCCACAGATACCTGTTGGAGGCGACCTGCGTCCAGCGTCTTCCGGCGACCTTTATAAGGTCGTCTGTCCACCTTGTTGGTGGACGTCCTACGCTGCGCTTATACCTTATATACATACAGATCACAATTATTATGTTGAGGATAATAAATGGAAATACAAAATCAGTGGTCAAAAAACATTTCCAGGATAAGCTAGTATGATTACAGCATACTAAATAGTTTCGGTAGTCGCATGCGAAGAATTCTAGTATTTGGGATAGGAGTACTTAATTAAATTAATTGGAATGCTCTTAAAGTCGGGCACTAAGGTTTTCTGTTAGAGCATCTTCAGTTATATCCCGAGTTTGGAACTCTGCCCAATAAATGGTCTTGCGAGCCGTTGCTTTTTTTCACATTGTGAGTCTGTAAATGTACCTTCCATAATATATTAAACTAGGTAAAGGAAGCAATAGACGTCTACCTTGCCGTCACTTCTAAGATTTCGGAAAACAGTGAATGATTTTCCTACAATTTTCTTTCATCTTTGTGTGTAGCGAGCACGCGATGACGTCATACAAATCAAACTATAAACTATGTTTTATTGGCCCAATCGCTGGTTCATTGTTCAATTCAGTAGTTTACAACGTAAAATATGTGTCTATACACACATACATCAAGCGTGAGTAATTCAGTACATATTGCTACGTCAATGAAATAACGTACCGAGGTTTGAGCTCAAGAAAACATTTTAAACATCACGGTGTGAGGAAAACATACAAATAAAATTAACATTGTATTATGTAAGTTTGGGTAGTGATTTTATTATTTATGTTATTATCTAGATTGTCTAGATTTTCCGCGGAACGTAAACTTAGGAACCACCATACCACAAATTAGGCACATTATTCAAAATTGATGAGACGTGATGAACAATGAACGTTTTATAGCACAGTATCTTTCAGTCGTAGACGATCACATACGTGTAGGTATGTCTAAATCAAATTATGAAATTATATCTGTTACTTAGGTACCTAGTTTTTATAGATTCTGTTTTCGTTGTAGGTACTAGAAAATGCGTTTTATTTTTTGTGCGTATTACATTGTCTATATTCCTTATTTATTTCGTAGAAATGATAAAATACTCAATTGTTAAAAACTATTGAAGGATTTTAATTAATTATGCGTTGTAACTGAATTAGGTACGCCTGTTGGTTATTGCCCAATGTAATACCATAAAAGTTATTTTCTCAACTCTTGCCTTAATATTGCGAAATGTAAGTAAACAAAAGGCTCCGAACAAAACATTGGCCTTATTCAAATCGCCCTCTTACGTAAGTCTTTCTTATTCATATTAAACATTCAGGTTAATCATTTTCCCTTTCGATACACCTTGAACAGTCCCGAAGTTACACAAAAAGTGATGAAATTAAAACAAGTTCTGTTGAAAAAATTGGATTTTTCTACCTTAAGATATTTTTGGGTCACAAATAATTAATATTAATAAGGCCAATTTGGTGCTGCCAGATCAAATATTGGGCTATACATATATTCCCAGTAACCTAGAATCTTACTCTGTGGCACAAAACAAAATAGAAAAATAGTTTTTCAGTTTTCATTTAATGCAGTTATTAAAACCGAGTTCTACTTACATCGATTTAAGGGAATAACAGTTTTTCGACTGCAAAGCAAAGTTGGTATTTCCTTCAGTATCATTAATATTTTCTTTCTTTTTTTACTCCTGATGGCGTCAAACTTAGTTAAAGCATAATTTTAACTTATAAATGTGCCTCAGTATAGTTTCAGCAGAAATAATTTTAACCAAAGAGACAAGATACATTCGTTTCAGAGAATTCTGATCGCGGAAAACTAGGACATGTGAGCAATTAATTTACATAACGCTATGAATATGAACGCCATATAAAGAACTCAGAGGAAGCTTAAAGTAGAGTGAAATCACGAGATACCGATTAACGAGAAATATAAGCAATGTATAAAATGCATGTTGACTGTGACTGACTGATTAGTTTGAATTTTATTGTGTTTTTGCTTGAACGCGATAATCTCGGAAACTACTGGGCCGATTTGAAAAACTCTTTCAATATTAGATAATCCAGTTATTGAGGAACGCTATTCTTTTATGGAGTCGTGGTATAAAGCTCATGGGACGCGGGTAAAACCGCTGGAGAAAGCTAGCAATGTTTTTTTTTTCTAATATCGGATTTGCTAATTGTAACTTCTTTTTAAACTAGGACCACCAATCATCCATTAATCATTGAAAGAGTTAGTCATACATTTCCGAGATGATCGTTCTCAGCGTTCATCTCTTCTAAAGATACCAAATGAATTCCTAATTGGAACATTTAAATAATTTGACATATAAGTTTAACTGGTAGAAAGGCGTCAGGAGTGGTAGGTTAGTGGTAGCTAATGTGAATAATAAGTGTAAGCATTTCAAAATCTATGCAATGAGTATTTTAAAAAACTTTTCATTAATTCATGACATGAGTTATGAAAGTACGTGGGTAATGAAAATTCTAAGTAATAACTTTATTTTGCAATTTTTCGAACACTAACGAGGCAACGTGGAGCAGTCACGAAGCCTGAATAAGCGTTCTTATTTATTATGCTTATGTAAATATAAGTATTTAAACAAGAGTGCTTTGAATTTTTAATGAACAAATGGCCACCACAAGCAAATAAAGTCCCGGTGGTCCAATGGGGAAATATTTTCACAGCAATATGACATTTTGTGGTCGTAATATGACCACTTATACTAAAAGTTTCTAGCTGTTCTCCGCGGTTTCGTCTGTGTCCAAAGGGCACAGTCAAAAATTACTGCTTGATATATCAGTCATCTATCTTGAAAGTCTGGTCAAAATAAGCCTGGCCAGTTCAGCGATAAGCCGGAACCAATGTTTAACAGACAACAGTAGAATAATATTTGTATGGCAACAGTTGTATTGTTCCTAAACGCTCATTGCAGTGATGTGATGTGCTTTAATGTTTCTTAGAAGGCAAATAACAATTTGCAGACTACATCATGTTATTATATGTGGTGTAATGGGATATTAAACTGAATGAAGATTATGCTGAATTTTATGTAAGGATTAAAGAATAATGTCAATTCGCATCAAAATTATAACGCACGGATACCTCGCGTAGCGAATCTTGGTAAGAGTATACAATATCTCCTTGTAAATGTGCTCGTTCTTACTATCTTTTGTATCAGTATTTAACAGGTTGATAGTTTTGTCCCTGAAATTCGATGAATATGCGGCACCTACATTAATTGTCATTCCACTTACCTTTAAGGCGAGAATCCATCGTTGTGCAGCACTGTGGTGCTCACAAATATTTATTCTGCCCTACTCCAGCCAACAGTAACAATTTCGTGCAATTATTTCTAAAATGTTGGCGAAATTACAACTTTTGTGCGATCACATCAACGAACAAATGTGCCTGAACAATTTTGATGGACTCTCGCCATTAAAGACTATCACCTTCCTCGCAGTTAATTACGTAAAAATATTGCCTACTACACTCCTGTTTGATCCAATTGGCCAAATTACATTTGCACTTCATTACGTATAAAACACCGGTTATTATTTTATATGGGGCTTTGTGGCAAAGTAGAGTCATTTAGATTTGGTGAGGTCTGTAAGATATACCTATGTATTATATGCTAAATTAGTAATTGAGTATGTAATTTATCACCATCCGCTATGGAACGACCAGAGATGATTACAGGATTTCCCCGTTGATTTCCAACGGGAAAGCCTTTGTTCCTAACTATCACAATTGGCACTATATGTTTTTAGTTCATACCTACACAAGTAAATAATAATAAATCCTTTTCTGAAACAAATGTTTATTAAATAATCGCCAAATACTAAAATATCATCAGGATACTAGCCTTGCACGTGCCACTCTTCAAACAATGTTATTATATACGTAATCACTTGTATACGTAGTTTCTCATTTTCAGATATAATTTGCAAAAGAAAAGCCGCACATGCCTTTTCTGAAAATAACGGAAAGTTACTGACTCATATAATAACTAATAACTTTTCTATGGAAGAGGTCAAGGATTAACTAGTTTCATGATGACCAAAGGTTATTGCGTATTTGATTCAAACTTGTTATTTTATTCGAACAAAGCTTTCAAAGAATCCGACTACATACTAGCAACGTATTTTAAAGAATAATTTGGGTGGAGCTGTGTACTCATTCTAATTAAGTAGGTACTACGTATTCGTAGCCGTGCTCTGCATAAATAAAAAACGCATGCTAATAAGCTCCGCGAAGCTACGTAGATTTGCGCCGCAAAGCTAACACTGTTTACTAATTTTACTTTCAGTTGCCTGACCTGTAATGCCCTCGTACTTTATTATATGTATTTCTCACTCTGACACTGAAATATGTGGGTTGATACAATCGATATCTAAGTAGTTGTCGAACTGTCACATTTTGCTCTATGGGGGCCCGAACAGTTCATCCATAATTTTAGGAATATTAATCTCATAGTTTTCCATAAAATATTGGCTACGTGCTCTATAGTTAAAGCTGCGATTAGAAATTTTCACAGGTTTAGCGACCGGCCCTCGTTTGTGAGCTCAAGGTCAATTCTCTTTACAGTGAAGTCTGTTGGTTTTACTTGTAATATTCAGTTACGTTACCGCAGAACGTACGTGTAGCGTGCGATATAAATAGAGGTTAGGCTCGAGTTGTTCCGACCGTACTCATGTGCATAACAGACCAATCCATTATCTTACCGCAACTAATAAAAACTAAAAGGAATTTCAGAACCACTGACACGTGTCGATGGTGCTGCAATGTTGTAATCGACTAGCTGAGAAATTCACGAATAAGTCAATGATTCTTAGTCTCTGGTCAAATAATTGCTACCAACTTTTAATTCTATAAAAAAATAGCTTTGGCAGCCAGATCGGTTTGTCTTTCACCGGGAAAAGATTTGTTCTATTGTTAGTATTTGACAACGGCGAGGACGACTCATTGGACGATACTAGGTAAATGTGTTTCTCTCACCGGCTGACCTCACGGAGTGTTGCCACCGTCGACCCGCACCGGTATTATAGTTTATCCGTAGAAGTACTACAACCATACCTATTTCTGTTTCGAAGCTGTATAGCTGTGTTTCGGTTTAGAGGATGAGTCAGTGACATCAGATACATAAGCTCATGCAGATATGCCACGCCTAGCTTCTAGAAAACCGCACAAGGTATTTTGCCAACATTAAACATAACTAACTAATGCATCATGTAATGGTATGTTACGACTGAACTTTTACATCTATACTTCAGAATCAAGCAACTAAAGTTCCGTGTTAGTTATGTACTGCTACGACGCCAGTCTATGAATCATGCAAAAATATAAGGCACTACTGTCCACTATCCATATTATAAGTCGTCTAAAAAGTATGAATATCAAACATTCCTTATACTTTAACTTCCATCTAGTTAATTGGAAAACATATAGCCAGGCTAGAAAGAAAGAAAGAAAGAAAGAAAAGATATTTATTGACACAAGCCATACATACACAAAGAAATAAAAATAGAATAATAATTTAAAAAAAAAGTAATAAAAGGTTGTGCCAAATAGGTCCAGTTCAGCATTATGCCAGACAGCTAGTGTCTGACGCTGGTTTTCAACTGGACCTATGAGGAGTTGCGGGTGTCGATCGGTATGAAATCATTTATGCTCTAAAGACAAAAAATAATAAAACTACTAAACTACTAAAAATAAATAAAAAAAGGAACCATAATCATAATCAGAAGGATTAGTCACAAAAAATAAAATAAAAAGTGGAGGTAAACGTAAATAAATTCATACCGTGACTAATCGCAATCCTGACTAAGCATCACTCAGCGACGACTTTTTTCACACAGATGAAATGTGGTGTTAAACACATTCACAGAGCCGTAACTGGTTGCAAACATCTGTTTTCATTGTGCCACCGATCATTGCCGACATATATTAGTGCAATTTAAAACAAATAAGCAATTATAAATTGTGCAAACTCGTAAAATACAATTTTTACATAGCTGTTAGTTGCCAGCAGTCCACATTGAGTGAGTATATTTTACAGTAATTTTTTTTTCCCGTATACGTGCATACAATATGTTTTATTATATATTAATTTTACATTTCAGGTACCTACCCTATGTTCTTGAGAAAAAAAATATATATCATATCATTCAGGCGAAGGTACATAAGACGTTTGCAAGTGCAAAGTTCACCTCCCTGTACAAAAATGATCACCGTGCACCACGTACACGCCGTAGGGTGCACCTATTGCCAGAAGGCCATACCCACAAGGTAAGTACCGCTGCTATACGCATAAAGCACATGCGCTGCAATTTGCAATATTATGACGGGTATTTGTTACTTTCAGGCCTCCAGACATGGCGCACCCATAACGCATCATGGCCGGTGACCCAAGAGAGACCAGGAATACTCAATTTAAGCTGTGAGAATACACTACACACATTACATACACATTAGCCTCACGCATTGTCATAAAACTACAATAGTATGCTAAGTGGGCGATATAAATAAGATTTATATCCATTTCTTATCGATATAATTTAAAATTTAGATAATAGAAATATTTGCCTTCGTCATATCGAGCTTCCGTTGCGCATCTACCATGTACTGCCGTAAACGTCTCTTAAAACTATCGACTGTGTTCATAACTCTAATAGGTGGTGGAATATTGTTCCACACTTTCGCTGCTGCATATCGGAAACTCCCTCTAAACGCCGTGGTTCTATGTGGCTGGATGCAAAGTTGTTTCGAGCATTGTCTTCTAGCGCATGTGCGGCTGTCATTAATCCAATTCAGCTTGCCATATAAGTAAGCTGGCTGTTGGTATTTAATGACTCCAAAGAGAAGACATGCTAAATGCAGCTTACGTCTTGACTTCATTTTTAGCATGGCGTTTTTGTTGAGGAATGGCGTGACGTGACCTCGTCGGGGAATCGAGTAACAGAAACGCGCACAGGCATTTTGCACTCTCTGTATGAGTCGGTCGGTGCGAGCTAATAGACGTGGCCCGTAGACTGTGTCGACGTAGTTTAATTTAGACAGAACAAGTGATTCAACGAGTTGTTCACGAATTGTCTCTGATAGAAAAGGTCTGATTTTGTACAGTATTTTCAGACGATAGAAACAGTTCTGTACCGAAGAAGCCACGTGTTTTTCGAATCTTAAATTATTGTCCATATTTAAACCCAGATTACGCGCCTCGTCTACTCGCTCAATGGGTTCACCCATTAGTTGAAGATTGAGTGTTGGCGGAAGTCTTTTCAATTGCTGCTTAGTGCCAAACACCATATATTTTGTTTTGGCCGGATTAAGAGCCAAACAATTTTCTTTTGACCAGACGGCTATTCTGTGAAGGTCTTCATTAAGGTCAGTTATGGATGTTTTATAGTCATCTGGTTCAAAAGACAAGTATAACTGAACATCATCGGCATATATATGATATTTACATTTTCGGAGGCAATTTACAATATCGGCACAGTATAGAATGAAAAGAACAGGGCCCAATATTGATCCCTGAGGCACCCCTCTATCGACCGAAGTAAGGGCAGACGTCAAGATGGTTCCATCGCTTTGGCTAAGCCGTACTTGCTGCCTTCTGTTAGTGAGGTAGCTTTCGAACCATTTTGTGGCAGCGTCATCGAACCCATAGAATTTTAATTTTGAGAGAAGTAGCGAAACGTTTATCGAATCAAATGCCCGGGAGAAGTCCAATAGAACCAATACTGTACACATTCCCTTATCTTGAGCGGCTAGAATATTGTCTGTTACATCTAATAAAGCTGTAGCTGTACCGCGCTGTTTACGAAAACCGGACTGTAAATCAGGTAAAATGTGATTGGCTTCCAAAAAATTTGTTAGTTGCCGACAAACTACTTTTTCCAGGACTTTAGACAGACAGGGCAATATACTGATGGGCCGTAAATCTTTAACGTCAGCTGGGTTTGTATTCTTGGGTAGGGGCTTAACGAGGGCAATTTTCCATGCATCAGGGAAGGTGGAAGATGAGATAGAAGAATTTAAGATGTTAGTTATCGCTGATAAGGTTTCTGGAAAATCGGTCAACATCCGCCTCCACTTTCAGTTGCACCACAAGCTCACCCTCGTTTTTGCGTGCTAGTATCCGTCCATCCCTGGTCCACGCATATTTCCAACCGTAACGTGCCGCTGCCTGACGCGTCAGAGAGAACAGTTGCCTGTTAGTTTTGGTCAGGCGCTCATTTATGTAGATGCGTCGAGATTCCCCGGGCACTTGGATGTCTTGCGTGCACAGGTTACGGCGTACTCGCGCTGCGCTCAGAATACTGTCGCGTGTCACGCGCCTGGCGAATCGGGCAACAATAATCCGCGGGCGGGCAGCAGCGGCTCCCTCTTCTTCTGTGCGGTTTCGCAGCACATTACCCACGCGCCTGACGAACACCACGTCCCGCTCATCGAGTTGCACTCCCAGCTTAACTGCAAGGATGCTCAGCAACTGGCTTGGGTTTTCTCCCTTCGTTTCGGTAACACCAGACACCTGGACATCATTAAGCAGTGTTTCCTGGTCCCGCTCATTAAGCTGCAACTTTAGGTCCCCAACAGTAGTCTCCAGCTCCGTAAGCCGAGGGGAAACCGACTGCTCGTACTTGTTTTCTACTATGGCAACTCGATCTTCCAGGGCGTCAACTCTGCCCATCAGTTCAGCTCGAAACTCGCGCACTTCATGTCTCAGTGCGCTGACTTCGCCGCGGAGGCAGCGGATCTCCATAGCAAGGCTGACCTCTACTGTTTCCTCAACGCACGTAGCGCTTGAGGATGGTGTGCTAGCTGTTTCCAGAACACATACTTCCTTTTGCTCTGCCATAGACCGCTCGACCACCTGTATCCCTGCATCAGCCGGCGGCGAGGGGCAGATCTCTATGCCTTTAACAGGCGTTTGCGAGTTGTCCGCTCGTGGCTGTTTAGCTTTACAGCCTGGGCACATCCAGTTCGGAGAGATGTTCGCGGATGCAGGTAAATTAACGCAAATGCGGTGAAATGACGCAGGGCATTTGTTGCACTTAACAGTGTCACGCACTGCGGTAAATTTACCGCAAGCTCCACAGTTTGGCATTTTGTATAAGAAAAAAAACAAAAACAAACAAAAAAAAAAAGTTTGGGTGTCCGGATTCGAACTTGCGACTTATCGCCCACTTAGTATAGACAGTTTCCACTACGCCACTTGGCTACTGGCAAATCGTGTGAAATAGATGTTCTATCTGTACAGAGGAGTATTATTTTTATTATAATGATGTGGGTGTCATAAAAATGTTCACGTTGAATGACACTGCACTTGCACTTTATAGATCACTTTTTCGAGATTGTTATTTGTAATTTCCACTGTAAATACTTAGTGAATGTACATGACAATTACCACAATTAAAGTATATGTGACACAGATAATTTATGCTTTTGATTTTAAAAGTTACACCACTGTTTATTAATTTTAAGAAATATATTTGTACGAGCACAAATTAATGTAACTTTGATGTTTCGAGCGTACCCGCAACTCTCTTTCGAGCGTACCCGCAACTCTATGCTACGAGCATTGTGCTACGCCAAGTCTACGAATTTTGACCTCTACTACGTAATATTGCGCAACTTGGCTACGCAGTGTCTACGCGTTATTTTAACGCTACGATGTTTTTTGTTATTATTTTTCTAGACGACTATATAGCTTATAAATAACTGAAGTTTAAATAACTAGAGACAATTACGATTAATTTATTGCATTATTATTAATTAATTTACAGAATTGAACACGACATCTCTGACTTTATTAGAGAGAAGAGAAGTTATTGCAGATATACGTATAATGTTTTTTTTTTTTAATCGAGGACATTATTACGACTGAATTTTTATTACATAAACGTGGCAACTATTTTTCACAATAGTTTTTAATTAAAGTCGTTTTAAAGATAAATTAATTAACCGAGCAATTATAATTTACATCATAAAGAATTCGAACTGAATTCCTGAAACAAAGGTTTCAGGAAACAAAACGAACACGACAGAAATAAATGAGGTCAGTTTTACATTGAAAGAATACCAGTGAATCCTGAATCAGAATAGTTGTAGTATGTAGGTACTAGCTGTTTTCCCGCGGTTTCACTTGCGTCCCATGGGCACTACTGCTCGTACCGGGATCAAATGTAGCCTATGTTACGTGGGGATAATGTAGCTTACCAACAGTTAAAGATTCGTATCAATGGGTTCAGAGGTTTTGGATCTTGTATGATACAAACAAACAAAAAGATGTTTCCTCTTTATTATATGTACACATGAGAATACGCTCTTCATAATTACAATAAAAATTATGGTTATTAATTGCAGCACCTACATTTTTAAAAGGTTAATAAGGCTTATTTGGTTAGTAGCACGGTGCTATTGGTTCGTAAGGATATTTAAACTTAATTCCTAGTGTTCTAATGTCATATTACCAGTGAAAGTAATTTGATAAAATTACCAGGAGTAGTAACAGTCGATCAAAGTTAATTTCAATATTATCTATTGAATACGATGCGAAGTAGTTTGATGTTTTATCATGTGATGCCACAGAATGTCAAATATATTATGTGGAATTTAGTAATCCGGATATGCTCAAAGATATTAAATCAAATATTCTTAATACGTTTTTGGCATACTTAATGATATTGTTATTAAAATAATAATTTTGACTTTACAGTGGCAGCTCATTCGAAGGTCAATGGCAGAATGGCAAGCGACATGGACTGGGCGTGGAGACGCGCGACCGCTGGCTGTACCGCGGCGAGTGGACGCAGGGCTACAAGGGCCGCTACGGCGTGCGCCAGAGCACCATCAGCAACGCCAAGTACGAGGGCACTTGGGCCAATGGACTCCAAGACGGCTACGGCTCAGAAACGTACGCTGATGGCGGTCAGTATTCTTTCATTTCTTTCATTGCCAAACTATTGGAATTCAGACGAAAATACATTACGTTTACATGGCCATGGCATTCTTAGCTAGGTAGATCCGTCCGTTACTAAAGAATACATTATTGTTAATCTGATGATAGTATACAAAGCTATTGTTTTAATCCGAAAATAAACTCTTGAATCCGGGTTAGCCCGAGACGCCACTTGTTTAGTTACTTGTAATAAATTTATTTCATAACTATTTGTTGTGTACGTATTATAACGCGGTGTTCGCCTCATGACCCAGATTGTAGAAGCGTGAACTAGGAAGGAAGCCCTTTGGCTTGCGCAAAGTTTGCAGTTGGAAAATAATATCAGTGTAAACAACACGCCCCGTCTGAATTATAAATTGTTACTAAACTTACCTAGCAGTAAACTAACTGGGAAGTATGCAGGTATGGCATTAAAATACACACGATATAAGAAACGGACTGTGAGAAGTTGTTTGTGGACTTATATGGTTTTGTTTCTTATTTAGAGATTCCAATTACGCATGCACCTATCAATATCCACATCACGTGTAACGCGCGTTCGTGTGTCGTTCATTCATTTTGTGCCAAGTGACAGATAATAATCACTATCAATTTGTGGCATAATTTAACCGCTGATGCAAGTCCAAAGTTGGGCTTAGTTAACGTTAACGAGTGTTGGATGTCGAGTGTGAAATAACGTCATATGTTTTCTGACGGCATACCGTAACTCGTCCTCTGCATACGATTTGTCATTCATAAAATTAAAATGATGAACTCAGAGTTATGAAATAAGAATTTCTCATTAAACAATAATTACTCTTTCTCAATCTTTTACACACACATATTCATATAGCTGATGATACACTAACTTCGGAAACTCAGATGCGGTGGAGTCCAGTTTTAACGATAACATTACTCATAGAGACATCTTGTACAGCTGTATTATAAATTACGCTCATGTTTATTCGAGTTTTCCAACGACTCTATAAAATGTTCGTTTTCCAGTTAATCATTCGTATTGCAATGAAAGTTTTCAGTAGTTTTCTCGATGAATGATCGGAGTGGGGCGGCCCTGTGTTCTGCCGCCACGCACCGGCCCGCGGCCCTCGCCGTTTAAATATAGCACAGGCACGCCTGCCGCGCCGCCTCGGCACACAATCATGTCGACCACTCATTTAATACTAGGCACTACAAAAATTACCTATCACACCCTAATTACGAACGCATTATTTTCTGTTTATCAAAATAGCCGTCGCACTGTCATTTGTGTCTTACCTGAAGACTGTGTTACCGATGGTCTTAAAGACTACACGTCTTTTCTTCACGGACAAGGCAAAAATGAAAATCATGTGTTCCAAATTTCCAAACTGCTTGGCATTATGGAGAGGAAACTAAAGACTGTTCTTAAGACTAAACATAAATATACGTACTGTTATATTATACAAATACAACAGATACTTGGACAGGAAACACAATGTGACACAGTTTTACACCTTTAAGTGCGGAAAACGTGCGAGACATTACATTCATGAAATCCATTGACGTCATACGGTGCTTGAAGATTGACGATAGCAGGACTGACTATGAGAAATCAGTCGTGCTATAGTATAATACTTCATTCGTAGTCTCAAATGAATGATACAAACTGAATTTATAAAAGTCGATTTCACATTCGTGACATGGTCTGCTGGAGCTTTGGGTGAAGATCGAACAACTACTACCAATAGTACATGATAAAAATATTGTATGATTGGATTTGAGATTTCTTGAGGGATCGGTCTATTCGAGTGGTGATGGCAGCGCCCTACTACTGGATGTTATTGCCGGGATTCTTTAGCGTTCGATGCTCTCGTCGACACCGTTCCTGCGGAAAATTAATGATCAGCTTAAGTGCTACCATTGAGACATACGCATTCAACCCCATGCTGGTGGCTCACAGATCCGCTCTCTTCGATAGGCATTGAGCGCTTTAACTTGGCCTTTCAGACCGAATTATATACAGCGCAGAATGGGGCGACTCCAATCTAGTCAAGTCCTGGCGTGTCTTTTTCTACCGATAGGAGTGATTTCCACTCAGCTTCTTGATCAAGCTTTTTGGAGTCAAGTTCATGTCGTTGGGGGCACTTTACAAGGCGTGCGATACTATTACATCATTTAATTCCACCTCGCTCGTTAAACCATCAGACCACTAGTCCTACGATGATGCGTGTGGAATATGAGCGATTATCCATTTCTCTTCGCTAAAAGCTAAAGCTACTTATTACAAGAAGTAATTACCTATTCACAAGTTGTACAATTAACATATCACGTGCAGATAAGGTATACTTACATACGCAACTCCAAAGTATTTACCTACCATAAGGATTGTTAAAAGCATTTCTCTCAACTGTACGTTTGCTAGAGATACATAGATTAGTAAAGTTCCCTCGTAATATTTAAAGACCTATCGAACTCTGCATGACGTCTTTACATCGCATTTGTTGTTCAACGCCAATGCCATTATTGGGCGATTACCGATATAATCGAGCGATGAGTATTCTCTTTATCTCATTTCAACTGGTTGGTAGCTAATGGCATTATGATAAAACCCTTGTCAGGCTTCTGTCGAGCTTAAGTGGTTTATCTATACGACATTAAAACTTGCTGAGGACATTTGGTACCTACTTACCGAGCATAATTTCATTCAGTTATAAAAATAATACAATTAACAATATAAATGTAATGATTGATTAGATTATGATCTTACGTTGTACCTACATTTGAAAGTACTTACAATACCTTTAAAAATTTTACCCATTCATTCAAGCTTTAAGCAAGTAGAATTATTGAAATTCTTTGACTTGTAATAAATGAGTTCCTACTAAAATTATTCAATAATTTTGAATGACAGGAAAGCTTTAATTTCGTGATACATATACAGGAAATACTGAATATTACGACTTGGATTCAGCCATGACCAGATGTTAGCATTGATTAATTGAGTCTCTTATAGCTTTGGAAGAAATCATGTTTGCGTTTTATTCATATTTAATATATTTTTTTCTCATTTGATTTCAGGCACGTACCAGGGACAATGGATGCGCGGGCTGCGGCACGGCTACGGCGTCCGGACGTCGGCGCCGTTCGGGCTGGCATCGCACTACCGAGGCGGTGCGCGCGGCCATCGTGGCTCCATGTCCTCACTCAACGAGGGCGGTGCCGACCCCTCAGAGCAGCGCACCACCCGCATGGACGACGCCCGCGGCGGGTTCGTGCTCACCGTCCGATCCGACCAACCGTCGGGACGCCGCGGCTCGCTTGTCGGAAAACCCAAGGGACTACTCCATGTAAGTTCATCCACATTTCAAGTAATTTAGACCACTTATTTCAAGGTCACGTCACTAGGCAAGCAGCCATAACGAAGAAGAGTGCTTTCGCGCTATATTAATGCTTGCCATCTGCTGTCATTATGTCTTTTTATATGCTCTCTCACAAAATGCAGTATTGCCATTCATAAAACAACAAAGTAATAAAAAACTTTAGAGCTATTGTAGGAAAGAAAGATGGCTGTATGCAACTAAAGCTATAAAACTTATCGTACCTTGTTCTAGCCACCTACGCTACACCAACAAATCTAAAATTTTGATCTATAAACGAATATAGGTACGTAAAATCTTGGCAATGTCGTGAGAGGAGAGATGTTTTTATTAGTACGTATAAACAAAACCAAAATACAAAGGGAATATTTATAAGAAAGCTCAAAAATGTCCTTTTAAACTCCAGTAACTAAGACGACGTATAATGTTTTCAGAAATGGCGCAAACAGCGCAGCGTCGGCGACCTGGACGGCACCGGCACGGGCTCGGTCCACTCCGGGGGCTCGGGGGGCTCGGGCTCTTCGTGGGTCTCCTCGGTAGACAGCACCCACTCCGCTATGACCCATGCCTCTTTGCACACAAACTCAAACGCAAGTTTCGTTGTCGAGGTGGGACTTTACTTATTTGGTTTAAATCACAAATTTATCACCCACATAATCGTTCGCATGTTGATGCAATGTCATCTTAATGCCCTCCACCCCCGGGCCGATCCCTAGCTAGCATGGCTCCACACAAACAAAACGATGATCTTTACCAACCCATTAATAAATATTGCTCACCTTATGAACGTACCTAGATCAACTCCTAACTAAAATAAATATGTTGTCATCTTTGTGACACACTGTCTATAACCCTAAAACCTATAATATTTAATAACAAAATGACACACATCCTGAATGGAAATCTTTCACGAGTGTTAACAAAATACCTCGAATATTCACAAACTGTTCGGACAAACAAAATGTTACATCGTGTGCGACGCCATCAAACTATTCCCAGTTTTAGGCCACGTATTCCAAAAATGCCTCTTATTAAAATGTCTGTCTTCTACGTCTAATTCGTCGTAATTTTACCTGTAATTGTGTTTTTATGAGGCGTAAAATATTTTGCATTTTGGTTTTGTTTAACCAATGTTATTTAAATAATGGCCTACACTTAACAACAAAAATATTAAAATACTGCATAGAAAAGAAAATGAGGCCCCTCAAAGGGCTACTACTTTCTACAAAAATATAAATTTCATAATGTGCAAAAAACCTTTTTTTTTCGGCAGGATGAACATTTGGATGCGAGTGTCACAGAAACATATATGGGCGAATGGAAAAACGATAAACGCACCGGCTTCGGTATCAGCGAACGCAGTGATGGCCTTCGGTACGAAGGAGAGTGGTCAGCGAACAAAAAGTACGGCTATGGCGTCACTACGTTCCGAGACGGCACGAGGGAAGAAGGCAAATATAAAAATAACGTGCTTATAACGAGCCAGAAACGAAAACATTTATTCCTCATGAGATCCGCTAAATTTCGGGAGCGAGTTGATTCAGCAGTAAATGCGGCGCAACGTGCATCTAAAATAGCATTACAGAAGGCTGATATAGCTATCTCCAGGTTAGTATTATACTTAAATGAAACTATCAAATATAAATAAATTTAATTGGAAATAACAAGTCAGTTATTCATTCAACGGTGAACATTTGTTAGTTAAATATTATTCCTTGTTGTTTCAGAACCGCCACGGCCAAAGGAAAGGCAGAACAAGCCGATGAAGCGGCAGACCAAGCAAAAGAAGACTGTGATATAGCGCAAGCTACTGCGAAGCAGTTCGCTCCAGATTTTAAGCACCCAGGCTTTGACAGAATAGGATTAAGAGAAAAATATAGACAAAAGGTTTACGATGCACAAGTTGCAGCAAACGTATCACAAGAATCTGAAAAGATCTTGGATGGAAAGAGCATTCCAAATCATATCCCTCCGATGCATTCACAGATTCCTCAAACAAATAGAGCACCAAATGCAGTATCCTCCAGGAGACCTTCGACACAATACCCCAAACCCGTGGATCCACGGCTCGCAAACAGTTCTAACTACAACACAGATAATAGAACTCTCGGTCCTCCGCACGATCCATATTATACTTCAAATCAAGATAACTGGAAATCTGCAAATACTACGCCTCAAATTTCACCTGACAGTCAAAAACCTTACTTACCAAATGACCAAACAAATCCATATGGACCTATGTCACAACAGCAAGCTCCTCCGTACAGATACAATCAACAGAGTATGGACCAAAGTTCCCAGCAATATGTAACTCAAGATCGACGAATGTCCTCGACTAATAGACTCCAATCAAACCAGAGACCCCAACAGCAAGATTGGAATCCTCCTCAAGCTCCTCCCCGACGACAGAGTGTGCTGGGTCAGCCTTCTTTTGACGCCCAGGGCAACGCATACGTCGATGGCGGATCTACTGCGTATGGACGAAATGAGTTACGGACTGGAACCGTACACTCCGAGGGCCCTCTTGACAGACAAGCAATGCCGAATCAACAAGCATATCGCCCGAACATCGATCCTCAAGGCTATAGACAACCACTTGATCAGCAAGGTTACGGCCAACCTCAAGATCAAATGTATCGGCAGATGCCCTCTGACAATCAGGGGTACCGACAACCAGGCTCTTCTGATCAGGGATATAGGCCTAGTGCTCCTACAGAACAAGATATGGTCAACGGGGCTCCTCGGCCCGCTGGACCGCGTCCGTCCATTGACTACTTTGATCACTACAAAAGGCCACCAAGTCGAGATTCAAGCGTAGATCGGTACGGGCGACGATCTCGTCAGCCGTCTGTGGAAGCGGCTCCAAGTGGAGGTTCACGCGCAGGATCCGTGGCGCCGCAGCCCGCGGTTCCTTCGCGACCAGCGTCCAGAGCGGCAACACCTGCCGGCAACGGTCATCTAGCGTCTGGCCGCGGCTCGATATCTCGAGCGGGTTCACGAGAACCTCAACCATTTGAGGACTCACTTTTGAGGAAACGGACTCTAGGGCAAGAAATTTCGCCGTCACCTTATCAGCCTAAACGTACAGAAAGCTTGTATGTGGCTCAAGCACCAGAACCACCGCCACCTGCGCCCATGAGAGGCGGGGGAGGCGGCGGAGGCGGAGGAGGTCGTAAGGTAGGTTAATTAAAAATATAGCAACCCAAAAACATTATAGCAATAAAGATTAGTTTAAGTAGGTACATACTTTCATGCATGAATATTCTACCTACGCTGGCGCTCAGGATACTAATATTTATCGTCAAATCGTCGTTAATGGGTGTGACTCGTTCACAAAAATGCTAACTTTACATAGTACTCTTGTAGAAGAAATAAATATTCATTATTTTTCACAACAGCTTCAAATTAATGGTAGCTTGCAACTTGCTTGCAACAGCTTCAAATTAAATTGTTTTTGGCTCTGTTTAGTTGACCATGAGTCTTGAATCGTTGGTAAACCTTCTGAATCAGGCTCAAATAAGGGTTTTTCATAATGTCCGGACGAAAGCAAAAGTAACCCAGAGGGTAAAACTGAACCTTATTATTTATTTACTAGCCGTTTTCCCGCGGTTTCACCCGCGTCCCGTCGGAGCTACTGACCGCAGCGGGATAAAATATAGCCTATGTTACTCGCAGATAATAAAGCTTTCTAATGGTGAAAGAATATTTAAAATCGGTCCAGTAGTTTTTGAGTTTATCCATTACAACCAAACAAACAAACAAACAAAGTTTTCCTCTTTATAATATTAGTATAGATTAACACGCTTATATTAGCTTCACTTGTATGTATGTAAAAAAATCTTGGATTTTTAATTTAATCCACTTCCCAGTCTGTTCTGATGACAATAGGTACATGACTAGTTAAGAAACTTCATTATAAAATAGTCCAGTCAAATTAGACCAAACAATTTGTGTAAAGTTACATTAATTCACAACAAGCTGAAAATTGGTGAGATCGTTTAAAATATAATAAAAAATAAAATTTCAAAGTTACCCATGTTTCCCCTGTATGCAAAAAAAATATTCAAGGTCAAAGCTAAAAAATATTATTTTTTTGCGTTTTTTTTGTGATTTCCAGCAAAACGGTAAGTTTTATCATAATAATATCTTCGGTAAAATTGTACATTATAAAATTATCTATGAACTAATGTAATACTTTTTTTCCTACGAGCAACTGTTTCGGAGATATAACGATTCAAAAATTACAATGGTGGTTCCTGGGCTATCAGCGGCCAGTCATGAAATTGGTATCAAACGATAGCTCTAGTAATAAGGAATAACTTTTACTATGGGCGTTATCCCGCGGGACGTTTAGTCATTTTATTTATTCATATTTTTTAACTTTGACCTTGAATATTTTTTTTGCACCCAGGGGAGACATGGGGATCTTTGAAATTTTATTTATTATTATATTTTAAACGATCTCACCAATTTTCAGCTTGTTGTGAATTTATGTAACTTCTCAAATTGACTGGACTAAAAAGCGTGTTTTTTTAGTGTTTAAAACTATTTGATTTAATTTATTCTTTATTGCACACAAATACATTTTGACACACTGAAAACTGAATAGATATTTTAGGGGAGGGGACTCCCACACAAAATCGTTATTTTTGATAGATAACGATATGGAACCCTTCGTGCGAGAGTCTCCCACTTGGCCGGTTTTTATTAGGGTTCCGTAGCCAAAATGGCAAAAACGGAACCCTTATAGTTTCGTCATGTCCGTCTGTCCGTCTGTCCGTCTGTCACAGCCGATTTACTCGGAAACTATAAGTACTACAGTGATGAAATTTGATGGGAATATGTGTTGTATGAACCGCTACAAAAATATGACACTAAATAGTAAAAAAAAGAATTGGGGGTGGGGCCCCCCATACATGTAACTGAGGGATGAAATTTTTTTTTTCGATGTACATACCCGTGTGGGGTATCAATGGAAAGGTCTTTTAAAATGATATAAAGTTTTCTAAAAAACATTTTTCTTAAAGTGAACGGTTTTTGAGATATCAGCTCTCAAAGTCGTAAAAAGTATGTCCCCCCCCCTCTATTTTTATAACTACGGGGTATAAAATTCTAAAAAAAATAGAGGTGATGCATGCTAATTAACTCTTTCAACGATTTTTGGTTTGATCAAAGTATCTCTTATAGTTTTTGAGATAGGTTGATTTAACTGTAATTTTGGTTAAGTTATTACGGAACCCTTTGTGCGCGAGCCCGACTCGCACTTGGCCGGTTTTTTTTCACCTATCTCATTACAACGAAGACTATATACTGCTCATTTTACTCGATATTTTTATTAATAGCCTTATTGAAAACAAATGGAGGTTTCACGGGGGAAAGAACCACTTCAATACTCAAAAATAACGCAGCTTTCCATTACTAAAACAATTTCCAAAATCACTTCGGTTGTTCCAATTAGGTAAAGATTGGCATACCTTTTATTGTTTAGGGGTCATTTGGAGGCACGAATAACTCTTATATACACAGCCATTTCTGATGAGTATATAGGAGTTACGGAATCACACACTAAAAGAGTTCCGTGTCATGATACAAATATCCTAAATAAAAGGTAAACCGTACCGAGGGATTGACTTAAATGAAATTTATTTTATCGTTTACATTATGTTTCCTTTTATATAAACCTTGATAAACATATGAAAAAGTATTATTATTCACTGCAATTATATATTACATTATACTGCAATTGCAATTTAAAATGAAAAGTATGTTAATACATACCATGATAAATTCGATTCGATACCGACCGGCTATCTGATGGTAGCAATGGGCGCAAACTACCATTGATTTCCATAAAAATTTTTGAGCTCGATCATAATTTCGACCGACTAAAGGTTTGCTGGGTGCAGATTTTATAAGTGGGAACGACCCATCTATCCAATGAATACAACAGTAACCAGTAACATTACCTATTACTTAATGAATTTTAAATATTTTGTACCTACACTGTACCGCATTCCTCCTATACCAACCATCCTAAAGGTCGAAATTCCCTCACGTGTATTTTTGGAACTTTTAGTGGTACTAATAGTTTGTAGATAATACCTACGCACACATTAGTCTAATCATTCCCCACATCCCCACAGCAAGGTCACGTAGGTTATTGTACGTTACTCGTGCTCCTAAATAACTAGGCGTTGATATACGGCTTAGCTAAATGGGAGATCGAAACATGTTGTATTTCATGCGAATCGTCTGTTTACAGATAAATTACGGCAAACATTGACGGAATTGAAAGTTTATTTAGATTTATTATCTATTTTAGTAGCTTAACAAATCATTGAGCCCAATCTATAATAATGACTGAAATGCACTTTTAAAATGAGCGTAAAATGCTTGTGACAACGATGGATGTGCGAGTGGCATTGCAATAAGTTTAGTAATGACACGGCAGCAGGCGGGCGGGCGGGCGCGGCGGGGCTCAGCTCAGCGCTCAGCCCGTTCTATTTCTAAATTGAGACAGTCACTCGCTGCCGCTTTCCGTGTATCACCTCTTCGCTATATATAACTTAAATACATTAAATCTCAAAAAAAATACTTTGCAAGTTATTCACTAGATTGATTTTCTCGCGAATAATTTCAAAGCAAATCAATGCGTAATATCATATCGGTACCACTGGACTTTCATATAAGTATAACATGATAAGAAGTACTGTGCCGTGATTTGTACAATTACATAAAGTAGTGTTATTATTTAAAATGTGGTACCAAAGCGAAGAAGATGATGAAGAGGATCTTATGTGCTCCCCGGCGATCCTCGCCAGGCGAGCTTCCGAGAGCTGGATTAACGTACCTCCCGTGGAGGTAAATTTTCTCGTATAAAGTTTCCACTGACGGACATTTTGGAGAAACTTACAATAACAACTTTCTATAACAGTTAAAGACATTTAACAAGCTGTACGATTGTACTTTCATCATCCACAATGACATAATATTATATCAATGTATACATACGCATACCTTTACCTGTACCTTTTGTTAGTCAAAGGTCAAAAGAGTACGATTCTACTTTATAGATAGTTATTACAATAAAAGAGTTTCTCTTAACAGAGTAGTAACGAAAACGGATAGATAAATGTAGTAATATTTTGCTTCGTCGTTCGGTCGTCGTCGTTCCCGGAGCTAGCCCCGGCCCCGGCGTAAATCTAAACAAACATTTTACTTTATGCGTGCGGCTGCTGTACATCATAAACTAAAATATTAGGTGTTTCGTTGGTTATAGTTCCTACTGTAGTTTAATAAGAATGAACATTTAAATAATTGACTCAACATTCTGTTTACTGCAAAATTACGAAAATTGGTTCAAGTCTCATAGGTTCAAAAATTATTTTACAGTAAGAGTCAGCTTTGAAGCCTGAAATATTGTTTGAATAGAGTAAATGATCTATGCCTGGAGAAAATATCCTTTAATTTTCGACATCGTGATTTTGATATACCTACATATATTATGTTGTTAGATGCTGAGCACGCCGCAAACCCTTCAGCGTAAGAAGTCGTTGCCGGACGTGGCGGGGATGCCACGCATGCCCGACGGCGGCGGCATGTCCCGCGAGGAGGTCTCGGCCCTCGGCTCGGCGCGGCGCGAGGAAGTGCGCCGCATGCACGAGGAAACCGAGAAACTGAGGGCCAACCCTCTGCTCTACTTAGTTAGTCCGCAAGTCAAGGTTAGACTCACTTCATAGAAAAAGTTCGGGGATAAATATAATGCAGACCACCATAAAATACTTTGATACCCTTAGTTTTGTAACCAAAAATATCTATTTAACACCAGAAAAATGAAGTCTAAAAATACAATAGTACCATTTCACATCTATTTTAGTCACGACTTTAAATTGTATTCGACCACCAAATTTAGTAAATGATCACCAAATCTTGACGACCAAATTAATGTATTACTTTTGCCTAAATAAATCACTGTGATTGCCATAAAATGTAGGCTTATTATCAAATAAAGTATTATAACGCCATATTAAGTTATGTCTCCGGCTTGCAATCGCCTCCCACCGAAACGCCGCGCTGCGCCCGCCCGGACACGATCCAATAATTTTGGTGATAATTTACTACTTTTGGGATAACAATGATTTATTTGGACTCATTTTACTTAAATAGGATAGCAGAATTTAAAAACTTTGGTTATAATTTTACTTTAAAATGTTGGTTTAATTTTGGTGATCATTTACTATTTTTGGCTTACTCATGATTTACTCGGAGTAATTTTACTTAAATAGGATATCAAAGTGTTAAAACCTTGATTATAATTTTACATTGAAATGCGAGTTTTACTTTGGTGATCATTTACTATTTTTGTCTGCTACTTGTTACTATATCTATATATTATAAGTTACTATAAGTTAAACATAAGCCAAAAAGTTCTGTGCTCCAAAATGTGGACCTTGATTTCATAGCTACGAGTATGCTACGAAATGCCTACGGCGTAGGCCGTAGCCGGTCACAAAGTTATTGTAGAATTTTTAAATATTTTTTAAAGTTCTACTGTGCATATTAAAATTTAATCGCTTGTGCTGTTTGCAGGACTGGTTCTCCCGGCAGCAGCTGGTGATCCTAGTGCTGTTCATCAACATCTCTCTGGGCATCATGTTCTTCAAGCTGCTCACGTAGCATCGGCGTGTGGCGCACGCGCGCCTTTTCTTCCCGATGCCGTTTACGACACTTTTGTAAATATTTGTAATTTTTGAACCAGAAATAGTCCAAATATTATTTGATGTGCTACAAATGTTTAAAAATAACATTAATCTTTGTTCCTTTTTAATACGAGAGTTACATTTACACATCCAATGAAAACGTATTTATTTGTCAATAAGGACTTCAATTTGCTAGTGTACTTTTCTTTGACGTTGTGAAAGTGTGCAAAGAATGACGATACAAGAGTGAAAACATTATCCAAATATTTCGTCGAGCTAATAATTTCGACTTGTTTTGTGCGGGAGTGAATTGAACCTATTTTGTGTCCGGTAATCGGAAACTTCGAATGTAAGGAGCATGTTGTTCTATAAACCTGCATATTGTAGGTTTATTTACGCCTTCTAATATGAAGCTTAACGCCTTTAATGTAATTTCTACAACTGAGGTGTTGTTGAAAGCAGAGAGTTTTCGAAGAATTCATGCAGGTCGCTTACATGTGGAAGGGAAACATATTTACAGAAACAACAATAGACAACGGCTCCCTCGAGGAGTGGTTTGTACCACACACACCAGTGCACTCACCATGTTGGGTAACCGCTGTCGAGTTGCCTCCGTGCAGTCATATGTAGCATCCTACTTCATCCAAATTGTAGAGATTGACCGAATTAGGTATCAGAAAACTTTTCCGCCATTATAGTGAAGTTGGTTATGGGGACGTTATTTATTACTAAATGTTATTGTTGCTAAGTCAAAGTTTAAATAATCAATAAATTATATTTGTCAATTTTTAATAGTTTGTGCTGGTTATTAAGAGATTGAAATATTACGTACCCCGAGTGATAATAAAGGCACAAAATATGTTAGATATAGGTATCTACTTGTTTCGAAAGTGTATATAAGAAGTAATAATGATATTAATTAAAGTTTTACAAATATTACACCAAGTACGCATACCTACCTGTAAGTAGATACGTTGTTATGCTTGCATTATGTACAAGACATAAAATTAAAATGCATGTGCATTATTTTCCTATTCTATTAAAATTGTAAAAATCTAGCGATGAATACTGAATTTTTATACAAGATTTAATCTTCATTTCATACCTATGAAGTCAATTCTCTCGTAATCGAATTGTTTATATGGTTAATACTATATAAATGGTATGTTAGATACTTTATTAATATTGGCATGGAAAGCGTGCGATTGAGACTGTTGATACGTATTATATACACCTACAACGAAACTTATTGAAAGCGCACATTCGTTGTAAGGTTATATATACAGTTGGTAAGACAATTTTCACAGTTTCATTATTATGTAAAGAATATAAGTTATGTCTCTAAGAATTTTAATTACTTGTATCGATTTTATCTACGTTTCAGAAATAAAATATTTTAACAAAACGAATATGTCATTTATTTTTATCAATATTCCTTGTTTTTACCCAGGACTCTATGGCCACGTAGAGGCTTAAAACTTGTAATTTATTACGTAAGTATGCTGCTACAGCCTTTTTATCGTCCCACTGCTGGGCTCAGGCCTCCTCTCACATGGAGAAGGATTGAGCATTAAGTATGATTACTTAAAAATAAATCCCGAGCTGAAGATTGAATCACTTAACGCAGAAAGATGCGTAAATAAATATATGAGATTATCTTTATCGAGATCATATCTTAGGATACCTACCTACAGTCTACACTAGATAATAAATTAATCTACCTGACAAATTGTCATTTCTGTAGAATAAACTATTTTTTATTACGCACTTTAAAATCGACAGCAAAGGGATCTCGTTTTCGTTCATTAATTAAGAACTATGTACCTTCCTACTTGTAACCAACCTGACACAAGATTTCTATCATAAAATAAATGCAACGTTCTCCTTTAAAAAGCCTTACCTACCAGACCTCCATTATAAATAGATAGATATAGTTATCCATACAAATAGGTTTAATTCAGCGAGTAAGCCTTTATTAGCTTTGGCTGCTGAACGATGGCAGGTACGATACCTACAATCGCATGCGTAGCTAAGTTCTATTAATTAAATTAATACTTTATGGCTTCCTCCCGTAACACGAAAGTCTCTCAAACTAAAACGTTGCATGTGAATGGTAGCCCATACACGTGATATTTGTACCATAATATAATTTATAGTGTGTGCTTGAGTGTGATGACGAAAAATGCAAGTAGCACAACGACCTATGGCACAGAGGAGAAACAGCCGGTATTTAATGTTTTTGTGTCAGTTTGTCAACAATATGACTCTACTTTGCCCGGACTTAAAAAAAAAATACATATATTCAAATTATAAAATTGTACAATAAATTATACAGCACCACAATAAAAATGATGAAATCAGTGTCAAATCCTAAAATTTTTACTTCTTATTTCAATTGTTCAACTGAAAATTAATAAAGTTGAAGTCATTCATTATTTTATTTAAATTAAACTATGATTAAAACGATGATAAAGCTATTCGTAACACGTAAAAATTTTGTCAACTTTAATTCTGGACCGGATGCATACCTAAGTAGGTACGCAGACCATATCCTTGACCTAAATTAAGCAAGTGGTACCGTTCAACGAATTATCTACTAATACATTTTTGTAGACCAATCACAATAAATCTTTAAGAGGATTTTGATGCTAATTTCAGACTTGCACTACTGAAAAAAATCATAGTTACCTAATATTGAATAATAATTTCTTAAGGCTGACGAAACTAATGAGGCCATCGATTTGGATGACTTGCTGCCAAAAATCGGGGAGTTCGGCCTCTATCAGAAGCTTCTGCTATGGCTCGTGTGTCTGCCAGCCTGCCTACCCTGCGGCTTTTGCGCCTTCAATCAGTTGTTCATGACAGACGTCCCCGACCACTGGTGCAAGGTTTCTGAACTAGAATCTCTCAATCTTACACGGGAACAACGTAAAATTCTATCAATTCCACGCAAGGTGAACAGATACCAAGTTTTGTTGTTAACCATCATTGAAGCGTACTTTTCACAATAAATCATCATCATCTATACGATTATTGTAAGATGTATTTAAACTTATCTGCTGCTTTCGACTTTCCCGATCACCGTTATGATCATATCGTTAGTAGCTGTCATGGTCATTGAAAATTAAATAAGTAGATACCTATTTGTAAAACTCTTCAATAAATCCTTACAGGATAACATAACCTTCGAAAAATGTTCACGATACGCTGTAAACTGGAAGGAAATAATAAAGATGGGTGGAGTTGTTCAAGTTAATGAAAGTTGGCCCACTGAAAATTGTGTTGAAGGTTACGAATACGATACATCTGAAGTAATATCGTCCGTTGTAATTGATGTAAGTAGTTAAATCCCCCACAGACTATATTGTAAGTATCTGAAATAAAACCTAACATTATATAAAACTGCAACAATTTTATTCCAGTTTGATCTAGTGTGCGAGTACGATGTGTACCCAACTCTGGGTTTAGTCGCTCTAAAC
This sequence comes from Helicoverpa assulta, assembly GCA_963856015.1. NCBI lineage: Eukaryota > Metazoa > Arthropoda > Insecta > Lepidoptera > Noctuidae > Helicoverpa > Helicoverpa assulta. The sequence goes on from CAWLCW010000008.1 coordinate 9,195,800, forward strand.
ATCGGTGGACCCGTTGGAGTTTACACATTCGGCCTTTTGAATGATCGAATAGGACGCAAGAAATCTTTCTTCTTATGTCTAAGCACACTCCTCCTTGGAAGCTTAATGACAGCATATGCCCACGAGTTCTGGTTCTGGACATTGGCCCGTGTCATTGTAGGCCTAACTATCCCCGCTGTATACCAGATTCCTTTTATTATTTGTAAGTATTACAGCAACAAATATATTCGAATGTAATTAGAATGTTTGATTTTCAAAAATAACTATGAAAGCATTGCATTTCAGCTTTAGAACTAGCCGGCCCAAACTACAGATCTTTTGTCACCGTGATGACATGCATATTTTACACATTGGGCTTGATATTGTTATCAGCCGTCACATACCTACTCCGAGACTGGAGAAGCCTCGCCCTAGCAACATCAGTACCGTTCTTTTTCTATTATCTTTATTGGTTCGTACTGCCGGAGTCCCCTCGATGGCTTCTTATGCGTGAAAGACTTGAAGAGGCTAATAATGTTCTAAAAACTATCGCAAGAGTAAATGGAAAAGAACTCCCCGAAGAGTATACGAATAAACTTCAAAAGCAAGTTATAGAACAAAAAGAAAGAGGAGTGACAGAAGCTAAATCTGTGAGTGTGTTTGCTCTATGTCGTACTCCCAACATGAGGCTCAAAACATTTCTGATTACACTAAACTGGTGCGCCTCAGAGATGGTGTATGTCGGTCTCAGCTACTATGGCCCGGCTATCGGTGACAATCAGTACATGAGCTTTTTCCTTTCATCTGCGGTAGAAATACCAAGCTATCTAGTCTGTTGGGTACTGATGGATCGCATCGGACGAAGATGGCCACTTTGTTTATCAATGGTTATAAGTGGAATATTTTGCATTGTCACCGTACTACTCCCAAGTGGTAAGCACTGTCGTAACGTATCAGTTGGTATACGAAAACGTCCTTGTAAATAGTTACCTTTGTATATTACCGAAATAATTTTCCAGATGCTCGAACGGAAACCCTAATCCTCTATTTAATATCCAAGTGTTTTATATCTGCGTCCTTCTTGTTAATATACCCTTATGCCGGAGAATTGTACCCGACGGAATTGAGAGGAGTCGGTATCGGAACATCGGCATACATTGGCGGCTTGGGTTTAATTATAATACCTTTTATAAACTACTTGGTAAGCGTAAACCTAGCTGGGCATTAGAATCGCTAAGCATCTTCTATTTTCACCATCTGGGTGCACACAATCATACTATACCATGCTGTGAAATCTCGTATCTCCGTAGTCATTCTGAAAGTGACCCTAAACACACCATTGTATCAGCAAAATTAAAGTCGGCTTGTCGGGTGGTCTTCTTCTACTTTAAACGACTATGTAACCAGTAGACTAATTGTAAATACGTATTCGCAATGCTAGCCTTAATTATGTGGACCTGATAGCATATGGACCTGGATAGACACCCATGATTCAGATTTGGTCACTCCTGATATTTTTTTCCTCTTTTTACCGTACAGCTAGCCACCTATACTTTTAGGTAAGTACCTTCTTAAAAGCTGCGACGCTGCAGACAGGTAAAGTGACTAAGAGATTCCGTTTAGATTTAATTCCCAACCTCAGTGAGAAAACGAAAAATCTTTTGACGTGCTTATTCTACGCAGATTTAATAAAAATATATCACATTTTATATCAAAATTTTCGTGTACATTACAGGGCTCAAGTAACTTGGTACTGCCTCTGGTAGTGATGGGAGCTGTATCCGTCATAGGAGGTCTGAGTGCTCTCAGGTTACCTGAAACCTTGCACACGTCACTTCCACAAACTGCTGAAGAGGGTGAAGAGTTTGGCAAGGACTGGTCTTACGCTGATTGTATGAATTGTGGCGATCCAAGGTAAGAATAAAACAATCAATCATTAATCTCGGCCTATTGCAATCCTCTGCTGCTACTAGGTACTTATTAATACATCCACAAGTCATGATATTTTTAAAACAAAACATGTTTTAGGCCGACGTAAAATATGTATTATCTCAGAAGGGGCACTTGTCTGTGTTATTACCACGCTAGCGAGATAAAACAAATCTCAAATATTATCATAACCTTGCGGTTTATCAAAATTGGTTCAATTGTGATGCTCGATGCTCGCAAGATGTTATAATATCTTCTTACGAAGATTATAATATATCTAAAGCAAGATGTAATCTAACTTTACCTAATCATCAAAATTTCTAATTTTAACTGTCTGAAACGCTAGATAGGTCTATCTATCTGAAACTCTAGATCTATCTAACCAGTTCTTATTCAAACTTTATTGTTGTTTGATTTTACAGAAAAATATCTGATGCGGATTCGTATGAAAACTTAGACCAACTAGAATTAACACAAGCACCGTTGGTTGAAGATGAAGTTCCAGAAATACCCGACATACGGCGCAGTTCAATGCGAAAACTGGTTCGACAGTCCAGCATCGTCGAAACACAGCGAGATATTGACGGCAATATGAAAATGACTTACTGGTTTTAGAAAACCTATTATTGATATCTATACTTATAAATCAATAAAATATAATTTTAAGACACGTGAAATTTATTTCAAAAGTCTATTCTGTGGAAATAAATAGGTATAAATAAATATGCCTTCCTTTTTTTAGGGTTCTTCGTTCGCGATCCCGATTCGCTTTTGACCGATTTTTGTTACATGTTTATTTTATAGAAAAGCAAATGATGCTTTAGCTTAGACAATAAATATACAATTAAATAAAAGGAAGACTCAAAAAACTAAAATTAATTATATTCATTAATTTGATATCTATATAGAGCCCATTGTTCCATTCGAAAGTGTCTATGGTCGTTGCTCTGTGGCTTTCACGTCACATCTGTCACGTCACTGTCACTGTGTCATTTTCTTGTGTGTAAACTGTAGTGTGGAGCACTTTATTGTAGGAAGAAACAGTAACTTTTAGAATGTTTTATCCAAGTAAAGGACTTTTATTGCGACTTATTCTAGCTTGTACAGTGATTGTGGTATTAGGACATAGTCATAGTCACTCCCATGATCATTCTCACGGAAATGAGCCACCAGCATTTAAATACTCCAAAGCAGCAAATGAACAACAGAAAAGTGAAAAAGTGATAACTGAACCCGATTACGATTTATACGTCAGAGCATTAAGTTCAACACTCTTTATTAGTGTAGTGCCGTTTTTCATACTTTTCTTTATACCTATAGACGGTACTGTAGAAAAACAACCGTTACTCAAGATATTGCTCTCATTCGCTTCCGGCGGTTTACTTGGTGATGCATTTCTGCACTTGATTCCACACGCACTTGTGCCTAGTGATGGCTCAGGAGGACACAGCCATAGTCACTCACATGACGGCGGACAGCACGAACCACATGACATCACAGTTGGTCTTGGAGTGTTAGGAGGAATTATAACATTCTTAGTAGTAGAGAAAACCGTCCGGCTATTTGACGGCGGCCATGGCCATTCACATGGAGGGGACAAGAAAAAATCGGATGAAAAACAAAAGAAGAAATCCAAAGACAAAAAAGAAGACATCAAGATAGCTGGATATTTAAACCTTGCTGCAGACTTCACTCACAACTTTACTGATGGCTTAGCTATTGGAGCTTCATACATTGCCGGACAAAATATAGGTCTAATTACAACTGTTACTATATTTTTGCATGAAATTCCTCACGAGATTGGTGATTTTGCAATACTTGTTCAGTCTGGATGTTCAAGAAGAAAAGCCATGATGTTGCAATTGTTGACAGCATTTGGTGCTGTATCTGGCACTGTCCTGTCTATTTATCTGAGAGGTTCAGGAGAAGGCCTGGTCTCCTCCCTGATTTTACCTTTCACCGCTGGAGGCTTCATTTACATTGCCACTGTCTCTGTTATTCCTGAACTATTAGAAAGTTCCACAAAGCTTTCACAATCCATCAAAGAAATAGTGGCTCTATTGGCTGGAGTCTACATGATGGTACTTATTGCACAGTATGAGTAATTTTGTATGGTGTTGCAATGTAAATACATTTAAGTTTGTTTAGTTACTAGTTAACATCACATATTAATTCATATGTAAAATGATAAATTAAGTTTACCTTGTTTATTCATCCTGTAGTGATTTCTTTTATTGTTGAGTGATGTAAGCATAGGTACAACTATGAGAATATTTTGTCTCACCAATCATTTCTATTGTTATAATGTTTCATAGAATCTATTGTGATTTTTGATGGTACCATATCTTGTTATCATAATATACAAAATGCTTTCTTGGAAGGAACTTGATACAAGTGAGATCAAATAGAGAAACAAATAAAACATTAAATGCAGAAATTATGGTTTTATTTTTTAAGATTACTTCTTCTTAGACACACCAACAGTTCTTCCTCTCCTGCCAGTAGTCTTGGTGTGCTGACCACGCACACGCAGACCCCAGTAGTGACGCATACCTCTGTGGGCACGGATCTTCTTCAGCCTTTCCAAATCCTCACGAAGCTTTGAGTCCAAGTTGGAAGATGTCAGCTGGCTGTATTTACCATCAACAATGTCCTTCTGCCTGTTGAGGAACCAGTCTGGGATTTTGTATTGCCTGGGGTTGGACATGATCGTCACAATTTTTTCAACCTGTAAAATACCAGATACATTGACTTTTATGAAATAAATGAAGACTTCTAGAGAGAACAGACTGCCAATAACTTGCTGACATTTATGCGAATCAGAACAAGTACATAATAATGACTTTACTAGCTACAAATAGAAAGTAAAAAAAAGTGAATTAGGATAAGTATTACACCCCAAATCACTGTTTACTTCAGTTTACATGAAATCCAATGTAAACAGCTAGGGGTTATTTCGAATGCTAACACATATTACCACGTAACGAAAGGGAATAACTTTAAACTTATTACATACCTCTTCTTCAGTACATTCTCCAGCACGCTTGTCGAGATCAATATCGGCTTTCTTCAGCACGATATTGGAATATCTGCGTCCAACACCCTTGATGGCAGTCATGGCAAACATCACTTTGCGTTTGCCATCAATGTTCGTATTCATAATACGAAGAATATGTTGAAACTTGTCTGGAATTACCAGCGACTGAAACAAAGTTGACACTCATTTTCATATCGCCGATTAAAGCAAAATATAGGGAAAACTCGCACTACACGCATATCAAGATCACATTCGAACACTTTTCATGATATAAAATACAATGATTAGTTAATAAATGTTAGATTATTTACCATTTTTGCAAATTTTGGTTAGTCAAACCACCACTAACAACAACGGTTCATGGGGTAAAAGAATGACATTGACAGAATAAGTTCAGAATTGCCATTCTACAAAGTTTTTTGTATCTTCTCAAACACCATAGACAATGGCATACTAATTTCAAGCCGATAGTTTACCTAATTATTTGTTTTAGTTAGGTTTTAGTCGACATTACATCGAATCAGCAACGACAGAACTTTAGACACCATCACGGTTTAGCTCAAAATTGAGAAGCTGTGTCATGCATGTTCCAAGGCCTCCCCACGATAGGCTCGGGACAATGAGGTAAGTAAGTGAGACGCCGCCGCCACGTGCGCGACGCGAACGCACTGCGAAAGCGCGTGTTGCCGTCGTGTGACGCGTGTGCAGCGTCCAGTAATACTGTCCGCCATTTGACCAACCGAAACATTAGCGGGCGAAGGGATAAGAACGCGACTCGAGAAAAGCGTGCACGCTGCGCGTACGCCTTTTGCACTCTTCACACGCGCCGCAAGACGGCAAAACGCAACTCTCACGCAGCGTACTCGCGACGCGCGCGCTGCTCCGGGGCTACTTAGACGCCTAAAAATCGTACACGCCTAATGGGGGCCAGCCTTAATGAAACACTTGCTGGTCATAGAATATAATTGTGCCAAAATTCTTCAAAGTTATTGTTTTGATCGGAGTAGGGTAATTTTGTTGTAGTGTATGATAAATTCCAAAGGTTATTTATTACAATACTGACATCACCAGTTTTCGCCCAGTTTCAGTTGTTTGAATAGTTTTTCAAAGAGTAGAGAATTAAGAGCAGACATCACTATTCAGATATTTTCGCATCTTGTAACATTTCATCAATGAGTGTTCTTCCGTCGGTGGTGTGCCGGTTTCTAATTTTTACGGATTCTAGTTATTATCTACAATATTGAAGCAACAGTGAACACAATGCATACGGAAACGACATTAACACTTATACAAATATTGGAAAAGACTGTATCACCAGGTAAGAAATCACATTTTGTTATTTACTGTTCATGTATGGCGTTTTAGGTCGTCAACCGACTTATCACCTAACGTAACTGTTTTAATTTGTATTTCGTTGCAACGTATCTCAAAAAGCGGTCTTGCTATTGAATTCTGCATGTTTAAGCAAAGCTTTTAACTAGGTAGCAGTTGATATAATGTGGATGACAAAGATGCCCAACTGTCATGTAAGGAAAATTCTAGGTTCACCTACAATAAATTCAAGTTTTACTATACGCGGCAATAATGTGCATAAACACTTTGACAGTTGGCATACATCTTTATTAAAATAATTTTAAGCTCGTTATTCCTAGATTGATCCTTGATAATTGGTGGTCTTCTTAAGGATTGAAGGTTATAATTTGCAATCTTTAACACCTTGACATTCCATCCATGCATAGTATAGGAATAAATATTCTGGTATATGCAATATTACTTTTAAGTAAATTCATAGTAGTAACCTGATAGTTTTGTATATAAGGCTTTTGTCCAATAATGAAACTTTAAATATTCAATACTGTGTGGAGTTTGTTTTACCAAATGTCACATAAACCAAAAACTATACTACATAATATGATTCGTTTCAAACAAATAGAAGACAAGTAAATAAGTTAGAACACCTATTTTTGTGAAAATGTGACTCACACCTTGGATGCAACAGATATACTATGTTAATGTTAATAAAAACCTTAGCAATAAGAATAATGTCTTTGTTTAGTAAAACTGCCTCACTGGCACACTTATCTTATGTATAACTCCTATCAGTTATTTTGTCTAAGTATAAGAAAACAATGTAACTACCAACAGTGGCAGTTACTGTTGGTAATATGTAACTACCAAAACTTAAATAATAACATTATTAATAATTTTTATAACTAAGTATTAAAGAAAATTAAGTTAGCACATGCATTATATAAATTTTGCAGATCGAAATGAATTGGAAGCTGCAGAAAACTACCTTGACCATGCAGCAGTCAGTAATTTCACAACATTTATCAAAATGTTGTCTGATGTACTGGTTGCGGGGGGCAACAGTCAGGTGGCTAGGATGGCTGCAGGTCTACAGCTAAAAAACCACCTCACCTCTAAAGACCCTACATTGAAACAACAATACCAACAAAGGTGGCTGGCACTACCTGAAGACATCAGACTTTATATTAAGAAAAATGTATGTTTACTTTTGTTTGTGGTTGCACTCTTCTCTTCTTAAACAATGGCTTTAAAACAATGTTTTTTTGTAGATTCTAACTGCAATTGGAACAGAGAACAGCAGGCCTAGTTCAGCTGCTCAGTGTGTAGCATATGTTGCAGTAGCAGAACTGCCTGTGGGTCAATGGAATGACCTCATACCTATGCTTGTAGAAAATGTTGTCAATGCCCAATCAACAGAACTTAAAAAAGAAGCAACATTAGAAGCCATTGGTATGTTGTTTTAAATAATAAATAATCTATATAATTATTAATAAACTAGTTGTTTATAAATATGGCCATTCATGTCATTGTGATATTTTGAATTCTGTCTTCAGGTTATATCTGCCAAGAGATTGATGCTGAGGTGTTGACTGAACAGAGTAACCCAATTCTGACTGCTATTATTCATGGCATGAGATCTATTGAAACCAGTAATCATGTGAGACTTGCTGCCACCCAAGCTTTACTCAACTCCCTGGAATTCACTAAAGCTAATTTTGACAAAGAAAATGAAAGGAATTTTATAATGGAAGTTGTTTGTGAAGCTACACAGTCCAGTGACATGAGGATTAGTGTTGCTGCTCTCCAGTGCTTAGTAAGTAGCACATTAGTACATTCTAATAAGCTACATTTCATTTTAATTTGAAACATTTTCTTGTAATCAGTATTCTCATTTTTTGTTTTCTACTTCAGGTTAAAATTCTCTCATTATACTATCAATACATGGAACCATACATGGGTCAAGCATTATTTCCAATTACTTTAGAGGCTATGAAATCTGATGTTGATGAAATTTCACTTCAAGGCATTGAGTTCTGGTCTAATGTTAGTGATGAAGAGATTGATCTAGCAATTGAAGAAGTAGAGGCAGCTGAAGCAGGTATTGTATAATTCAAATTGAAACATGACTATCCTAAAATTTCTTAACTGAGAATTATGTCTATATCTTGAATTATTTCTGGTCTTCTCCAGGACGACCTCCAGCTCGCACGTCTAGATTCTATGCCCGAGGAGCACTCCAATACCTGGCTCCTGTTCTCATGCAGAAACTAACGAAACAAGATGATACTGAAGATGAGTTAGAATGGAATCCTTCTAAAGCAGCATCTGTTTGTCTAATGCTTTTGTCAAACTGCTGTGAAGACGAAGTAGTTCCTCATGTATTACCTTTCATCAACTCAAATATAAAGAACGAAAATTGGAGGTATAGGGAGGCTGCTTTGATGGCATTTGGTTCTATCCTTGGTGGACTTGAAGCAAACACTTTAAAACCATTAGTAGAGAAGGCTATGCCAACTTTGATTGAAGCTATGTATGACTCTAGTGTTGCTGTGCGAGACACAGCTGCTTGGACTTTTGGTAGAATTTGTGAAATTGTTCCTGAAGCAGCTATCAATGAAACATACCTTAAACCTCTCTTAGAGAGTCTTGTGAATGGATTAAAAGCTGAGCCTCGTGTAGCTGCAAATGTTTGCTGGGCATTCACAGGCCTTGCAGAGGCTGCTTACGAAGCAGCCGATTGTGGAGATTCCAATCAACCTAAGACCTATTGCATGTCAAAATACTTTGATTTTATTGTTCAAAGACTTCTTGAAACAACAGATCGCCAAGATGCTGCACAGCATAATTTAAGATCAGCTGCTTATGAAGCATTAATGGAAATGGTCAAAAACTCTCCAACTGATTGTTATGTTACTGTGCAAAAAACTACTATGGTGATCTTGGAGAGGCTTCAACAAGTCTTGCAGATGGAGAATCATATTTCGAGTCAGGCTGATCGCTCACAGTTCAATGATCTGCAAAGTCTATTGTGTGCAACACTGCAATCGGTTCTTCGTAAGGTAACACAAGAAGATGCGCCACAAATATCAGATGCGATTATGACTGCCTTGTTGACTATGTTTGCTGGCAATGCTGGCAAAGCAGGTGGAGTTCAAGAAGATGCCCTTATGGCTGTCTCAACTCTGGTGGAAGTTTTAGGAGAAGGTTTCTTAAAATATATGGATGCTTTTAAGCGCTATCTCTATGTTGGACTTAAAAATCATCAGGAATATCAAGTATGCATAGCGGCCGTCGGCCTAACTGGCGATATTTGTCGTGCTTTGAAGAGTAAGGTAAGCTAGTAAAATGTAACCTGAACTTGAGACAACAAACTTGTAGTAGATATAACAAAAATATACTTAAATTGTTACAGGTGTTACCATACTGTGACGAAATTATAGTTCTGTTATTAGAAAACCTTGGTGATCCATCTATTCATCGCTCTGTAAAACCACAGATTTTATCTGTGTTTGGTGACATCGCGCTTAGCATCGGTCCCGATTTCGCCAAATACTTTGACGTCGTCATGCAGATGTTGCTGCAGGTAATATATCAATTTACACAGAACAATAGTTACAAACAATAAAAAAATACATTAAATCGAATCGAATTGAATATTTTCTTGAACTTTATAGGCTAGCAATGCTCAAGTAGATCGTAACGATTACGACATGGTCGAATATTTGGGCGAGCTCCGCGAAAGTGTGCTGGAGGCCTACACTGGAATCATTCAAGGCTTGAAAGGATCTACAGACGAGGTTCGTATATTAAATTATAACTAAAAAATCTAAGTAAACAGTCATAAGTCTACCTTTTAGATAAACCATTTATTTTATCAATATGTTTGATTCATCTTTTAGCGTGAAGTAAAACATCCACACTTCCAAACTTTTAATGATAGTAATTTGCTTGCATCAAATGAAAAAATTTTTTAGCCGACATGTGTATAATTGTGAGTGACTTAGCAGGTCCGGTCGGACGTGGCGCTGGTGGAGCCGCACGTGCCGGCCATCGTGACGTTCATGATGCAAGTGGCGTGCGAGCCGGAGCGCACGGACGGGCACATGTCGGTGATCGCGGGGCTGACGGGCGACCTGTGCACGGTGTTCGGGCAGCGCGTGCTGCCGCTGCTGGAGACGCGGCCGCTGCTGGACCTGCTGCAGGCGGCGCGGCGATCCCGCACTCCGCGCACCAAGACGCTCGCCAACTGGGCCACCAAGGAGATCCGCAAGCTCAAGCATCAGACGCCTCTCACTAGCTGGCGAGTATCTATACTTATACATATAAAGAAGAAAACTTTGATTCTTTGTTTGAATCCCTCTGGAACTACTAAACCAATTTAAATAATTCTTTCATTGTTACACTACTAATATAATAGCCTGCTAAGTGCTTCTCGAAACTACCTGATAACAATTTTCATCTTTATTGATTTAGCCGTTTCCCACAAAGGACTCGTACTCATTTTTGAAACTAATAAGGCTAGTTGGTTGCCGTTGTTCCATCGGCATCCTGAGTAAACTACCTCCCGCAACCAGATAAAAAGTAGCCTTTCTCAGGCTAGATCCTGAAAGAAAGTCTAGCTAAAGACTATCTACCACGTTAAAAAAAATATTACAATTATCTGTCTGATTCTGACAAACAGAAAATCTTGAGTTTCAATCAAATGACGAATGAAGTTTTTATGATTGTTCTCTATGCATATCAGAAACACTAATGTATTTCCTTGCTAATAAAGAAATATTTTGTTTTCAGATTTGAAACAATTCGCTGCCACAATAACGCAACGCAGTTTCAGATAACTTACTGCTGGTAAACTCAAATGTGTTGGCAGGCATATTATGTCCGTATTAATAAGTCGTTAGGTGCATTTGTTTAGTGGCCTGTATTGTTTTGAACTTTCTCTTACAATTAATTAATACAGTAGTTATTTTGTTTTCATGGGCTACTCTGGCCATTTTAATTAATAAATTAAATAAATATATTGTATGTATGTATCTCAACAATATTATATGAATATTTGTCTACTTTAGTTAGTTATATATGTTACCATTACTGTAGCATAGTCACATTTTAAACTATTGCTGTGTTTATTTACTGAGCATTTTACCATGACAAGTGTCAATAAAGTTCAATAAAATGTCGTAAAAAGTCAGAAGTGGATGAATGTTGCAAGTCAGTGAAATGTTGAGTGCTATATTTACTGGACTTTTTGGTTATGGCTTTTCTTTAGATCACCAAGTGATTATTGGCCCCAAACAATGCACTTAGCGTAGCATTATTGAAACTGTTTAAGGTATGCCTGACCATTATCTTTCCATAATTATCTTAAAGTTAAAGCATTTTTCCTATTTGGTATTATAAATACAGACAGTGGCTGTGGTATCTTTACTTATGTGAGATAAAGTGATAATTTGAAAGGGATGTATGAAAGTTGAAGTATGTTATTTTAGGCATGCACATGTGCAAGGGATTATGAATTTTATAAATTATTATTATGTTTTGTAAGATGTATGGAAGATTTTATATGAATGGGTAAGAATGCATGTAGAGGCGTGCATGATTATCTCAGATATTTTATAAACGTAGGCATTGTCGATCATAATGAAAATTCGGTATATTAATGTATGTTTAAGATTCCGTCGAAGTTACTCGAGACTGAAGGACGCCATATTGGCGATGACATTTTTATTCATCGCAATTTAAGTAAATATTAAGTAGTGTGAATTAACCAAAAACATAAAAAGAATTTCACAAATTATATGGATCGATAGCAAGACAATACATCCTTCTATTGGTATTTTCCGATGTTGGCTAGACATGGACACCGAACGGAATTAAGCAGCTAAAATTCGCCGATGCAAATTACTGTGTAGACTAATAAGTAGGTACTGTTTTAATAGAAAATATTTTTCAGATCAGCTTAAGGGCACACCTTTCTACACATATATGTATAAATCCAGTAGAAATATTTTAAAGGCTGTAAAAGTCGTACATAATTTAATTTAAAAAAGGCACTATACCTTTGTCGGTTGGAAAACACCTTCACTGAATGCAAAAAAAATAATAAGTCTTCCTTTGTGATGAATGAAATGTGTCTTTGCCTTCTGATCTCAATATCACATTGTACATATGTAATTAAAACTTTTTTTTCCTTAAGGTGTATTCTGAAAAGGCAATGGTATGCCCTGAAAGTATATTGAAAAGGCGTAAGACGGATGCGGACCATTTGCTTAAACACAAAGGCGGTTTGAAAATGGTCATCAAATTAATTTACTGCAAAACAACCTGATACTTTATCAAAATTTTAAATGAGTAAATTCAACAAACATACCTATTCTTATCTTGTAATATTTTAAACTTGTTTTTATCGTTTTGACTTTATTTTTTCTGTTATTTTTCTCTTGATGCTAATTGTTATTTCTGAAGTGCAGTTATGTTTGAATATCATTTTATATTTAAAAAAAACTGACGGATACCGAGCATGACATTGAAACTACTTCATTCTGGTTAATAATATTTAGCGACTAGTGGGTTGTAACCCGTTATCGCTACTTTATCGAATTAAAAAAACCATGAGACCTACCGTCATGTCCACCAGCTCAAAGCGTTTCATACGTTTAAATATTGCAATAATTGATAAACATTTTTGAAGTTAAGAAGGTAAATATATTTACGCGGGTTTTTTTTCTTCTCTCCTGTTTATTTTTTCTTTCTTTTTTTTTGGCGATCAAACTTGCTTTTAAGTTGATAATTTAATCAGTGCCTTTGACTTGTACGATAACTAAATGTAAACTCTTTGTTATCAATGTCCAGTTTCACTACTCATGACTAATATTTTAATCGATTCGTTCCGCTAAATCGGACAGAATTCTTTTTGTACTCTTCAGATTTAGGACTTAGGTGTGTTAAAATATTGAAATACCCTTGATGTTATTTAATTTGAATTGACGTGTCGAGTGTCTGCTAGTCTGTGAGCATCACTGATAGGAATGATGTTTGCGCGAATTATGCAAGAATTTATAACGTTGAGTGTGTCATTACTACCACTTATTTTACGTTTTACAGAATACCGTATATATATGAGGATAATTTGGATAAAAAATATATTCCAAATGTCATACAAGTTACGTATGTACTTATATTTAAGTATGATAGGAGAAATATGTGAGGACTAGTGCCATGCCATGAAAGGTTCTGAATTAGAATCATAGGCATCGAGTCAATGAATACCACCCACTTTTCCTGCGCGAATCTAAAATCAATTAGTTATTTTGTTACGGCGTATATTTTCATTCGTTTAGACTATGACTATCTGCTACCCTGTAAACTGTTCTATGGTGATTAAACAATTTAGAAGTTAAATTGGTTTCTCATTTACCTACCCATAATTCCTATAGTACCTATTCATCGTGATGTTCTATAGTTTAGGGGTGTGTTGCACAACGAACAACGATAACCAAGCCATAATCGGTGAATAGACCGCTTACGCGACCGCAATTTGATAGCTGGTTGAGTTTTGTTAATGGTGCAACTCACCGTTAGGTTCTTTTTACGTGCGTGCTCATGTATGAGAAAAGGGTTCTACAGCAAACGCATGAATATCAGAGCCGAATGAATCTGGAAGACTCCTAGAAATTACTAACAAATTCGGATGACGTGATCAGTGATTTCAGTTTACTTAAGGTTCTGCACGTCGAAGAGTTGAAAAAATTGTAGTAGGTATTATAAGTATGACCGCTGTATCTGTTTGTTTGACTGTGGCACCTTTGCTCTTAAACGGATTTTATAAACCGATTCGATTCGGATGCGTTTTTCTAAACACTGGTTTTTATAGCGGTGGATCTTAGATAAGTTTCATCTAAATTGACTCAGCCGTTTTAAAGGTTTTACCTGTTTAGGGCATAAACTGCGTTAAGCGTGTGCACGCACGTGAGCACGTCGCGGGCCACGCTTCTGGTGCACGCACGTGAGCACGTTCGCGTGCTTATGCGCGGGCATCGGCGCGTGCATCCGCGTACGCAGTTTTCTCAGTACAATTTTGACGTTGGAGGTGTACAGTCGAATAAGTAATAATGGATAAATTAATGTTGTATTATTTATCAAGACGACGGCGACGACGAATTGCCAAAATTCAACAATTACCCTTTCTGTATCAAAATTTGTCATTTTTTGTTATGGGCCGGGCACGCGCGTGCGGTCGGTTCGAGATAGCGCTGTCAACTGAACAAGCACGCGCGTGCACCCGCTAGCGGGCTTCGCGCGTGGACCCGTCCAACGTGATGCGTGATCACGTCGCGTGCATGCGTGCCCCATTGCACGGAAGTATCACGCGACGGGCTCACGAGCGTGTGCACGCGCATGGGCACGCGCGGGTCGTTTTTGTATGGACACGCGAGAGGCACGCTTAACGCAGTTTATGCCCTTAGTCAACAACTGCTGCTGGTATCTCGGAAAACACGGACTACAACTAAAAAAAAAAAACAAACATTTAAAAACTCTTAAATAATGGACAAAGATATTTGATAATATCAAAATATATAAAATGTTTGTCCTAGTCTCGTACATAGGTATGTTCCTACGTTACCTATTAAAGCACATTATACCGGATTTTCACGTTGCGACCCATATCAAATATATTGGCTTTTTGCTTATCGGGCGGACTAAATACTCCAAAAGGTTCCGCGGCGGTTAAATCAGTCAATATCTTAGCAATCTTATATTTTGGAAATCATTATTATAGTTTTCAGACCTTTTGGCTAACTGAAAACTATGGCAAGGGCTGAACTCTGCTACATTTATTGGTCAAAACGTCTTTTCAATATTAAAGGAAATGTTAGAGGAGAGAAGTTAATTTTGGTAAGCTGTTACGCATTCTAAAGGGAATCCTAAAAACCGACACAACCCAAAGGCCCGCCAAGGCCACGCCTGGACCCAGATAGATGTAGGTATTATCATCTCGTTTGTCGATTCACATTATCTGTGGCAGAGCTCGGTAGCAAGCTGCTGAGAGCTGTCTCTGTCAGTCATTCTTCCTCTGTGTTCTGGGCATAGCGCTGTCAGGTCTTGTATCTTGTTTCTATCCGTGTTGTGCTGTAATTTGTATTATATTGCTCTTGAGTGGAAATTTACACTATATATTCTAACCATTAAACCCGTTTTAGGATTCTCCTTGGGTGATAATTGCAGTTCGAATTCATCATGAAGCCGCCGTACAAAATTGGTGAGAGTTCATTTTAAAAATATTTCCATATACCTAATTAAATATGTTAAATAAAAAAATATATACTATTGATAACTTACGAAATAAGATGCTGTTTTTCCTTGTGTCTGATGATCTGAGATAATTTTATAGGTTATCTTACCATGCGACTGCGATCATCGCCGGTTATAATCGTTTGGCATACTTATCGTTTTTAATCTAAATCGATGGCAAGTCATTCATATATCCTTTTAATTATATCTATTAAGGCGCAATCGTTCCTAATGTTTACATTGATAAAATTGATTGTGTGCATAATTTTTTGATAAAATTACCACTAGCTTAACGCAATAACGTTAAGCAATATTGATGTGATGGTAAACTGAATAAAATGGTATTTTTTTTAAATAAATTTTGAAAGAAACTTTGTATTAGGTACCTACTAAGAAATTTCATCACTATTGCACAAGAAAAAGGTAGCACCTATTTTGAGATGTATTAATTTCAATGCAGGTTTGCAATAAAATAAAAACATGTTTCAACATATTAAAATTTATGATAAATGGGCACTCAGTATTTCTACATTTAAGTTCTTGAATACAGGAAAAATAAATAAACACAATAACTTATGCAATTTTTATCTACTTTATTACAGCCGATGAGAAGTTGGCAGAACTCGGTCGCAAGGAGATCATGCTGGCAGAGAAGGAGATGCCCGGACTAATGGCATGCCGTCGCAAGTACGCCCCAGGCAAAATCCTTAAAGGCGCAAGAATTGCGGGCAGTCTTCACATGACCGTGCAGACGGCAGTGCTTATTGAGACCCTCATAGAGCTGGGAGCTGAAGTAAGTGCCTTATCATTTGTAATAGTCCTTTTTCTGCCTTATTATTTCCAGTTTTCATTATAAAAGTAAACTAGAACTAAATTTCGCCACTATTTAATGTATGTCATTATACATACAAACCTTCCTCTTTAATCACTATATCTATAAAAAAAACACATAAAAATCCATTGCATAGTTGCAGATTTAAGCATACAAAGGAACATGGGGACACAGGGACAGAAAAAGCGACTTTGTGTTATACTATGTAGTGATACCAAATTGATATATTATGGTACAGCTATGTAATAGGTCATCCCCCTATCCATCTCAATATTCATGTATGGTGGGTGGTAATTAATGCGTATTTAGTATTAAAGTAGATTTTCTGTAGCTGATTTAAAGATAAAATTATTGTTTACTCGCTGTTTAGTGCAGCTTCACTTGTATGCTTAGACAACTCCTTCCCTTAACAGAGTGCTGATTCCGAGTTTTGACAGCATTCGCAACTCGATACGTAATTATAAGTCTATTGAAATAAAGAGTCGTATGCTACGTCACATGATTTAGGTATTACTTCTTCTTTCATTTTGCCGGTTCATAATGAATTCACGCGCAAAAGTGAGCTCAAGTGTAATACGACCAAGTACTGATGACAGTCTTTATTAAATACACAATTCTAAGATAAGTGCTACGTGATTCAATGGTATGATAATCTTCGCATCGAAAATATTAACTTGCAAAACTCGCACTAGGCACTCAGGATTGAATACAGTGAGTGCAATCACTCACAAATAACATTTTATTGGTTTATTGCCTTATGTATACAGTGCGCAAAGCGATCCCCACTCTTCCGCCGAAAGCTCAATATCCGTGCCGATAACTATACTATCATAATAAAATTATACATAGTTACGATGCCAGCAATTTGTAATTCAGCTGATATAATTAATGAGTTTTTTTAAGTATTACTATGTAAATGGAAATCGGTTAAAAATATACAACAGATTTAAAGAAATCCTTAATATATAATTTCCAGTGATAGGCTTCACTTCACTTTAAATCCATTGTAGATCTTATCATGCAGAGATAAAATTTATCATGAAATAATCAAATAACATAGATATTCTTCATGTCAATATGACAGGTTGAGGAAATGAAATACATAGGTAGATAGATATATACCTACTACAATATTATCTTACCACGAATTTGATTTGCTTTGTGTAATAATGCCAAGTGAAGCATTATCAAACCACGGCCCGCCATGACTTCGGAAGTTTTGTAGTGCGATAAAATGTATTCCGAATGACGCATTCTAATAATATCTTAACTAAAATAACGAAATAAGAATAACCGCGATTTAGAACGTTCGACGTAAAACTTGTTCAGACCGAAAAATCGGCCTACCTATAAGTTTTTTTATTAAGTTTCCGTTTTCTGAACAACCTATTGTTCATCTCGGCGTCGCAGCCTAAAATCCTCCATTACCTACGAGAAAATGCCCTCCTCAAGCTTTAGCGAGGGGGATTTTCCCATACTCACCGCGCTGGGCACGCGTTTGGTGATCGCATTTTGGGATATTTTTAGCTTCGGAGATGCTGTTGTTTATCTATTCTTTATATTTTACCTAATTGTACCTAATTGACCTTAATAACTCTCAGATTGCATAACGCTTTTGTGTAGTCCAAACAGGCTTCCAATATATCTGCAACTGGCTTCCACCAGCGGTAACATCCTTGTTTGGTGCGTGGGAACTACTGAGCGTATCGGGGTAGCTTTTACCTTCCCAGGCTTAACAGGCCTTTTTCCAATTTCAATTCAATTCTAAATTTGTAAAAATAATATTGTCGCAGATAATAAGCGAGACGATATAGGTACTCCACGTGGCGGTGCTTTAATCAACAATGATGATGTAGTCTACATTACATCGGAGATTTATTTTGTGTCCAGTCTCCATTTAAGACAAAATCACAAATGTGGTCAAAAATAGTAAATTGTGAATCTTTTTTAATTTCACTAAAAAATAAAATAACAATGCCTATGCCTAGGTATTATATTCCTTTAATTTATAGTATAGGCATTTGGGTAGATCCACATGTTGACATGTAGGACCGTTCTAGTCTTATAGCTACAAGAACACTATAATCATCTGCCTACTAAAAGGAGTTCACATATCCATGACGTCTACATGTTTTATGTAGGTATGAGGTTGGTAAGAATAGCCACAAAACCTTAGGTTCGGGTCGAATGCTTCTCTTCACTATAGCACCAAAATTGCATATGTATGGGGCATACAATGAGTAACATTTTGTTTGCTATTACATATTTCTGAAGGTGTCAAAGATTAAAAAATCACTTGTTATCTTCTTTGTTAATAAGTAGGTACCTACGCGTAAGAATCGTGCTGATATTTATCATCGTCTGTTGGCCCCTTTATCTTTTAACCTATGATCTGTTTTGAAATATATTTACTTATATTATGAAATAATATTTGCAATTCATGTTTTCTATTCAATTGGTAATATTTAGACTATTCACTGGTGACGTTTTCTTAAATAACATGTTTTGCTTTGATTGTGCTATTATTTCTAGTTCTAACTTTACATCTGCCTTTGAAGAAAAGCAACTTGACATCATGACAATATTTATGTATGTAGTTATTGTTATACACTGATAATATATATATACAATATACACAATAGGTACATTTATTCAACCACGTTAATGATTGTTTGATACATGTAAGATCCCAACTACCTGAACCTTAGTAACGTATCATACGATTACTTAGTATTGTCTTACCAACAAAAACATTCCTTACTCAGGTCCAATGGTCGAGTAGTAACATTTACAGTACTCAAGATGAGGCCGCTGCGGCTCTGGTTGCTGTTGGAATACCCATCTACGCATGGAAAGGAGAAACCGAAGAGGAATATATGTGGTGCATTGAGCAGACATTAATTTTCCAAGATGGAAAGGTAATAGGTGTTCAATGGGTTTTCCTAAGTGCATAGGTACATTAAAACCGTCTTCATAATAAGGAAAACCTTATTTAAACGATTTTTTACCTTATAGTCGTATATACCTTTAGTTTCTCAGGACCAGAAAGTAACACATTAAACGGATTTAATTCCACGGTTTGAAGACTAAAATAGAATCTGTTTGTAAGTCTCGTGTAAGATGATTATCAAAGCGAGCATAATGTGGGTACAAGAAATTAATATAATTTACTCATCTTCCCAAACAGTTACGTGTTTACATCTTTGGTAAATGACGTTTTTGAGAATGTCGCTCGCTGCTCATTCATATTTAATTGCGGAATATCATTTACGATAACGAAGGTATCTAAGTCAGTCCGTTTTCCCACATTTTATGTTAGGAAGTATGACGAAGTATGATTATATACCTACGCGCTTTCGAATAGTATAATTAACAGATGTTTTTAAATTTTCAGCCCCTGAACATGATTTTGGATGATGGCGGTGATTTAACAAACTTGGTTCATAAGAAGTTCCCGCAATTGTTAGACAATATTAAAGGTATCTCTGAAGAAACAACAACCGGCGTTCACAATTTGTATAAGATGTTCCGTGAAGGTCTTCTGAAGGTTCCAGCTATCAACGTAAATGATTCAGTGACTAAAAGCAAATTCGATAATTTGTATGGATGCAGAGAATCCTTACTCGATGGAATAAAAAGGGCGACAGATATCATGGTCGCTGGAAAGGTCTGTGTGGTCGCCGGCTACGGAGATGTAGGCAAAGGCTGCGCTCAAGCTTTTAAGGGATTCGGTGGTAGAGTCATTGTTACAGAAATCGATCCCATCAATGCTTTACAGGCAGCTATGGAGGGATTCCAAGTAACAACTATGGAGGAAGCTTCTGAAGTCGGGCAGATATTTGTAACCACTACTGGAAACCTAGACATCATTACCAAAGAACACTTCCTGAGAATGAAAGATGATGCTATTGTTTGTAACATTGGTCACTTCGATTGCGAAGTAGATGTTGCCTGGTTGGAAAATAATGCTAAGAAAGTAAACATTAAAGCGCAAGTTGACCGCTACGAACTTGACAACGGAAATCACATCATTGTTCTGGCAGCCGGACGTCTTGTTAACCTGGGATGTGCCACAGGTCATTCATCGTTCGTGATGTCGAATTCTTTCACAAACCAGGTCTTGGCTCAAATTGAACTTTGGACAAGACATAATGTATACCCTGTCGGAGTTCACACATTACCCAAGAAGTTAGATGAAGAAGTAGCTGCTTTACATTTGGACCACCTTGGTGTTAAACTTACAAAGTTGACACCGAAACAAGCAAAGTATATTGGTGTCCCAGTTGAAGGACCATACAAGCCAGACCATTACAGATATTAAACACCAGTGAAAAATAAAAAATAAGTCATATATAACTCGCATCTCTTAAAATCACTCCTCCACTATTCCTTAAGAATATTTCTACATGCTACAAAACAATATGATTACCTAAAAATCAATGTTTGTATGTTTATTCGCAGAAAACAACTATGCTGATCGTAATTAAGTAAATACATAATTCAAAACTAACCACTATTGAGTTTTTATTCCTTTTCTGTTTCATTTTCAGAAATTTATTTTTTGCGATGAAATCCCGAAAATTACGGGTACACGGTAATTAATTCACTGCCAGTGAATCATCTGTGAATAATCCTTAATTTTCTGCCATCAACGATGATTTCGTCATACCTAGTAAACCTTTTGCCTCCTCCAAAACAGCGGGAGTTAGTTCAAACTAGCAAATCAGTTTCAAATACCTAATTAATCTCGAATGTCACTTCTCCGAAGGCTGGCGCCCCGAATTCATTAAACGTGCCCAAATTTCATGGCATTAAAATATACCAAAATCTCTTAAATCTAGTCTAGCCTATTGATTCGAAGTGCCAGTACATAAAGGTGAGTATAGACTACAACATTTACTTGTAATAGAACAACGAGCTGCACTACGAGATGTTCTAGTGTATCATCCTTTTACGAACAAAACGCCGAGCACGCTCGCCTGTTTGTTACAAACCAACGAGCATATTGGTGTAACATTTCGTCGAGCCAAGTGCGGGCGATGCGCGGTTGCGGGGTGACGCGGAAGGAGAGGGACGACAAACGCATATACTGTGAGCATTGGTGAGCATTTACCCGTAACATAACGCCGAGCAATCGCACGAACGTTACATTACACAGAAATGCTCCAGAAAATGTTGTAGTCTATACTCACCTCAAGAATCACACATTGAAATCAAAATCTAGAGCTTCTGCGACGTAAGTATGAGCAAGTTGGGGACAGGAGAATCGCTAAGAAAAAACAAGAGATAATAAATTAAGAAATGAGTCCAGTGCACACTAGCTAAAATGTAGCATTACAGAATTTAGGGCTTTTCAGTGGCGGATCTACCGTAGTAGGCAACCCCAATTTGCTTGTGACGTCACATTTATTTTTATGTCGGTACCACATAAAAAGTTATTTCACTTATCTACTCCAACAAAACACCTTAAAGTACAATACAGTTTATGGAATTATCCTTATGTATTATTTTATTTAACGTAAAGTAGGTACATTCATCATCCTCCGAGCCTTTTTCCCAATCCTGTTGGGGTCGGTTTCCAGTCTAACCGGATTCAGCTGAGTACCAGTGCTTTACAAGAAGCGACTGCCTATCTGACCTCCTCAACCCAGTTCCCCGGGCAACCCGATACCCCTTGGTTAGACTGGTGTCAGACTTACTGGCTTCTGACTACCCGTAACGACTGTCAAGGATGTTCAATGACAGCCGGGACCTACAGTTTAACGTGCCATCCGAAACACAGTCAATGGTGTCTAAGATATACTTAGAAAGTACATACAAACTTAGAAAAGTTGCATTGGTACTTGCCTGACCTAGGATCGAACCCGCGCCCAAACCGCGCGCGATGTAAAGTAGGTACATTAGGCGGAGTAATCCTTCTACCCAAAATAAAAGCCCAGAATGGCATCCAGCTTTTATGGTGAATACTTTGTCTGGCTAAGGTTTGGACCTTACTTGACGATGCGAGACGTGTTTTGGCATATTCGTATTGACGAGACCATTACGCCAAAATGAATTATGCAACATGTCAGGTGTTCATGATCTAGGATGATGTATTGTTAATTTTTGTGTTAATAATTGTGTATGTATGTATGTGTTAATAATTGTTTATGTATGTTTTATAATTGTTTATGTATGTATTCATAATTGTTTGTGGTAATATTGTATTAATGTATGGACTCTGTCTGAAATAAAAATAAATTATTATTATTATTATATCAACCTGCTGACGACTACTACTATAGGTATTATGAATATTATATTTATGGAACACCTAAAAACACAAACTCAATGTCTAAACATACACAGTCAGCAGACCTGCATACGCCGACTTCTAGAGGAATGCCAAAAGTTCTATACATATTCATGAAATCAGTTTCTATTTTTTGTAAAAAACGTTTTTTTACGATTATTAAAAACTTTCAGATTACATATGAATTGTAGGAACTTTTGGAGACAAAAACCATCAAAAATTTCTTTGAGATAAATCATTACTGCAAAAGGTAAGATATCCTATCTACTGTTAACTTAGGTAGAACATCAATAAAATATTTAACACTGACTTAAATCATATTTTATTTGAAATCTAAGAACATATTTTTATTACGAGTGATTAAAGCTTAATATAATTTATGTACTGTAAAATTCTAACAATTGTTTATCTTTCGGTTTAAGAATACATTTATCTTTCAAATTTACCACCCATCCAGGTTCCAGTCCATAAAATATTTGTCTAGGATCTTTCCTTTCATTCAACATTTGGTAGTTCAGTTCATTTTCTATATTAGGGAGACTATAGCCATATTTTTGAGCCAATTTGAGCCTTTCCTTAGAAATTTCTTCTGGATCAGCTAAATACCCTCGTGTCTGAGCACTGGTATAGTATTCAATAGCATCTGGTGGCGGAATCATTCTCCTCGGAATGGCTTGACCAGACTCGAAAAACTTTTTAGGATTCTTCAGTAACATTAAACTATGCGGATCATAGTAAGCAGTTGTTATCACTCCACCATTCCTTTCAATAGCAGCAATTACTTGTTCACTTGCCCACTGTACTTCAATATTTATTTTGGCTGCAAAGATATCAGCTCCTTCATCTGTGAGATTAATGCCAAACTGTTTTAGGTCAGGGAAAAAATTGTATTTACCTGACCTAATTATACTTGCTATGTCTATAGGCTTGGTCACATCCACACAATCTTTATCAATGATCATCTGAAGTTCATGTAATGTCAGTGGTGGGTATTCTCGTCTCAAGCTAAAACAAAAATAAATAATTTAAATAATGCATACACTTTGATAGTTACTTAGTTATAAAACCAAACAAAATATATAGAGCGTTTACTTACTGGTGGCCTCTGTAATAATGTTCTTGGGGAACTCGCAAATAAAAGGGGTTATTTCCAGTTTCATAACCTAGTCTCATAAAATTTTGCCTTTGACCTGAACCTTTATTGCCACAGCCATGCTTGTCGCCTCCGTGTTGACCTCGGCCTCTTTTTGACTGCAATTAAAGGAAACTGTGCTGAGCGTACATGGTATCAGAATATAAATGGTAATGGACTAGAATGTAAGTTTCAAACTTACATTTTTTTTAGAATTGGGATTATCACGAATATTAGCAAGTGATATCCTTGGCAAAGATCTCAACATAGACAGCGACTTCTCAGTAATTTGTCGGGATCCCATCTTGATCTCTTATTTATTCATAGGATAAACAGATTCGCGATATAACCAAAACCAGCACCGCCAGCCATTAGCATAGCACAGCAATTTGCGACAGTGACAGAACAGAACCATGACAGAAGTACAACATAAGTACAAACAAAAAACAGATAATAACTAAGTCCACAGATAAATAAACTCCAGTCTGATTTAGGAGGCCCTGACTCCACTTCTGACTCTCGTCGTGTACGGACGTGTCGCTCTGCGCTCGCCCGTTTACGACTTTTGTCTTTGTTACGCCCGACGTAACGCTCACCGTAGTCGCTCTGCCGACTACAAATATATCAATCGAAAGCTGCTTTTTTCAAAGCGGCGGACGATTATCCTGTTTCTAAAACGTTTGTGTCAAGTAAATTCACTTGACCCCTTCTGGGTAAAAGCCACAGTTTCGTGGTTCTCGGTTGAAACCTTACGGTGCCAACGAAGCCGAGAGGGTGTTGACCCAATCACACCCGCCGAACCCCTTCAGGGCAAGGCAGTCAATTGGACGGGAGCTCGGATTTCGGCCTTGGGGGATCTCCTAGTCGTGCCTTGCATCTGGTTTGCTTTCACAGCTACACACCTGGTGTCGGTTGGGTATCTCTATACCCTTCGCACTAGACTGGCTAGGGCCCGTTCGCACAATAAGACTGGCGAACGGTTTACAAGCTTAGGGCTCACCAATAGGTACTCACCTCCCTGCCTATACCCGGCAGGGAGGGTTACACATCCCCGGGCCCATCCACCCGGGGAGATAGGAGATAGGTTTTAGGTTTTAGGGTTTATAATTAGGCCCCCACCTCTCTTAGCTCGGCAGCCCTCTTCCCTCACGGGAAAATGACTGCCGAAGTTGTTAAATTCCTCTTCGAGGTCCTCCTCAAGGACCAAGATATTGTCGCCAAATATGGCGACATGATTAGCAACCTTGATATCAAGGACCCGCGCCTAGCGCGCTATCTTATTACCGATAACGGCTCAACAAAAGAGGCCGGCGCAGCTGTGTCGCGCCCCATTGTTGAGCCTATAATTATCTCTTCGGGGAAAACCGCCGCATTTGCGGAATCGGTAATCCCCAAAACAATGGTCGATGCCCAGCTGCACTCGACCATTGTTCCTAATTCCTTTGTCTCACAGACAATGGAAATAACTCAGGCGAGTGCACCTGCGTCAAACGTCGACGCCGAATGCATGGATACCTCGTCCTCCCGCTCTGCCTCACCCGTCCCAGAGGATGTTCAATCCTCCGAGCCCTCTGACTCCTCTTCCTCCGAAGACGACTTTACCGTCGTACAGGGAGGTAAGAGGAAAAAGAATAAAAACAACGACAAGGCGCGCAAAACCATTGCCCTTGCCGCTTCCCCTCTCCCTAGCCCGCCCGCTGTGTCTACAGCATCCCCCGCCCCGTCACCCTCGACCTCACAGGTCACTTCCTCCCAAGGTGCCGCTAAGCCCAAAAGCGCACCGAAAAACAAACCTCCGCCGCCTGTATACTTACAGGACAAGGCGAAATGGACCGAAGTGTCCAAGATGTGTGTTGATCGTAAGATCAACTACAAATCGGCCTCCAATACCGGCAACGGTATAAAAATCGTCCTCCCTACGTCAGACGACTATAGGGAGATAACTAAATCGCTAAGAGCGAGGAACATTTCGTTCCACACATACTCCCTCCCGGAGGAAAAACCTCTCCGGGTCGTCATTACCCGAATTCCGAAGGAAATCCCTTCGGATGACATTTTAAGTGACCTTAAGTCACAAAACATCCCTGCGACGCAAGTCCATAGGATGCACCGCGCCCGCAGCGGCCACGCCTTCGACATGGTGCTCGTAGTATGCGAGCCATCCCCTTCTAAAATCCACCCGATTTTTAACATCAAATCGGTGTGTAATTTAACCGGCATCTCAATCGAGAAGCCAAATAGATCTGGCATTGTATCCCAATGCCACCGTTGCCAACTGTGGGGTCACTCACAGCGCAACTGTTTCGCCCAGCCTAGGTGCGTGAAATGCCTAGGCCAACATGGCACCTCCGACTGCCCGCGACCCAAGGACCGCACTCTGTGCACCGAGCCTCCGAGCTGTGTACTCTGCGGCGCCTCAGGCCATCCCGCCAACTACCGCGGCTGCCCAAAGGCCCCAAAAACGTCTCCCAAGCTGGCCAAGCGTGCAAACGCCCGCCAGCTAAGGGAAAGCCCATCAGCAAGGCTACCTACCGCTCAACTTCCCGAGCGTCTCAGCCCACAACGGCCCTCCCCATGGAACCCTCTCAACCATCAGAGAGCCTTTCCAACCCTGAGGCCAACTCAGCCCCTTCCAACTCCCGCCCCGGTGAATAATTCCACCGCGGCGCCCGCGAGCTTACCTCGCGTCCCTCCCGTCCTTCCCTCCGCGCCCTCCGCGCCCTCCGCGGCTCCTATAGCCGCCAAGCCCGCGCAAGCGCAAGCGATCGCGCCCTCTTCTAGCCCAGTATCAGCGCTCAGTTCTATGAACGTTATACTGAGCACGTTCAGTGTATTCACGAGCGACAGAGCTCAACAACTTTCGAGGGAGATAGTCGCCAGCAACGGCGACCTTATCAAACTCTACTCCGTTATGCAGGAGTATTCAGACGTCGCCCAGGCAGTTCAAAACCTGCCTCACTTTAGGAAATAGAAATGGATAATACATCCAAAATTAAACCCCATTCCCTTAGGCTTGGCTATTATAATGCCAACGGTATTCTCGGCCAACGCGACGAGATTTCCGCCTTCCTACAATCCCATAAGATAGACATTCTTCTCGTACAAGAGACCTTCCTAAAGCCGCGCGTACGCGGCCCTAATATAGCTAACTATAAGTTAATTAGAAATGACAGGATCACACGCCACAAAGGCGGCACGCTTATCTATTATAAAAGATCGCTACATTGTGTAGAGATCACTCCCCCCGACTTAAGCTGCATTGAAGCCTCGATCTGTCGACTAGCCATGTCCCATCACCAGTCGATCACTCTCGTATCGGCCTACTGCCCTCCCACGTCCTCATCCTTTCAGTCCTACGACCCGATCCTTTTCACGAACGATCTCAGAGCCTTACTAGGCCTGAGCGACTCTGTAATAATAGCAGGCGATCTAAACGCCAAACATCCCGCCTGGAATAGCAACACTACTTCTCCAAGAGGCAGGTTGCTATTCAATCAGTGTGAATCCCTCAACTTCGATGTCATCGCTCCGATGCATCCCACTCACTTTCCTAATATAGTCGACCACCTTCCCGACGTTCTCGATGTAGCGCTCCTCAAGAACGTAAACTTACGTTTACATTCGATCGAAGTACTACACGAGCTCACCTCCGACCACAGACCGGTTCTTGTGGAACTAGCCTCGCGCACAGGCCCACTCGACCCGGATCGCCCTCCTCCCACCCAGATTGTCACGGACTGGAGAATGCTAAGCGAAAGCTTGAAATCCTCCTCCGCCCAGTTAGAATCAATTCCCGATGAAATCAACTCAGTCGCTGACATGACGGGCGCGATCGGCTCGTTCACCGAGCACGTACAATCCACCGTGGACAAGTGTTCACGTAGAGTTGAAGCGACGAGCTTTCATCGCTTCAAGCTCCCGGATGACGTGCGTGCTCTGGTGACCGAGAAGAACGCGGCTGTCCGTGCCTACAGTACTTTTCCCTGCGACGCTAACAAGTCTCACATGCGTAACTTACAGCGTGCTGTAAAGGAACGCCTTGCTGAGATGCGTCAAACGCGCTGGGACAAGACGCTGAGCGAACTCGAGCCGACTCATCAAGCCTTCTGGCAGCTTCAAAGGAAACTCAAATCCGATGAAGTAGCTTCCACCCCGCCGATCAAACGCCCCGACAATTCCCTCGCCTTCGAGGACGATGAAAAAGCGGAATGTCTGGCCGACAGCCTCGAGGCTCAATGCTCGCCTAGTACCCAACCGGTCGACCCGGCTCACCTACTAAAGGTAGAAGCCGAGGTCGAGCGCAGATCCTCCCTACCACCGCAAGAAGACCCCGACGATCCCTTGCCTCCCGTCACTCCGGACGAAGTGGCAGAGATCATCAAACGTCTCAAACCCCGTAAAGCTCCGGGCCCAGATAGAATAACCAATAAAGTTTTTAAAATCCTACCCGCTTCCCTCGTAATGCTCATGACCGCGATCTTCAATTGCGCCATGACCCATAACCTGTTCCCACAGGCATGGAAAGAGGCAACCGTAATCGGTATTCCCAAACCCGGTAAACCAAAATCAGACCCGTCCAGCTATCGCCCTATCAGTTTACTCAATGTGTTCGGCAAGATCTACGAGATACTTATCTATAAGCGTCTCAAAGATTACGTCGAAGCAAAGAGTCTAATTCCATTAGAACAGTTTGGTTTTCGAACCCATCACTCTTGTGTCCAACAAGTCCACCGCATCGTGGAAGGTGTGAGCCACGGATTCCAACGTGGCCAACTCACCGGTACGATTCTCTTCGATATAGCAAAGGCATTCGACAAAGTCTGGCACAAAGGCTTGATTTACAAGCTTTACCAACTCGGTGTCCCAGACCGTCTCGTCGTCATCTTACGAGACTTTTTGTCGAATCGCACCTTTCGCTATCGCATAGACGGCACTCTTTCTTCGGCCCACCCTATAAAAGCTGGCGTCCCACAAGGCTCGGTACTCTCCCCCATCCTCTTCACGCTATACACTAGCGATATTCCTAAGAACAAGCATGTTCAATTAGCCCTATTCGCCGACGACACGGCAATCTACTGCTCAGGCCGCAGCCCAGCCGCCATAGTAAGACATCTCCAAGCCTATTGCAACACCCTAGGTGTCTGGACTAGGCTATGGAGAATCGAACTCCACCCCGACAAAAGCCAGGCCATACTCTTTTCGAGCCCTCGCCGTAGGCTTCCTCCCGCGCCCCCGTCAGTCACCATGTTTGGTAGGCCGATTCCTTGGAAGGAGCATGCCAAATATCTAGGTGTAATCTTAGACCAGCGCCTCTCATTCGCCGAGCACATAAGTAAGGTGCGCTCTAGAGCAGCCTTTGTGTACGGCAGATTGCACTTCTTGCTCAATTCAAAGAGCAAATTATCTCTCAAATGCAAGTTACGCCTCTACGTATCGTGCATACGCCCCATCATGATGTATGCTTGCCCTGTGTTCGCACAAGCAAGTCATCGCCGCCTTCACAGAATGCAGGCCCTTCAAAACCGTGCTTTACGGAAAATCACAGGAGCTCCCTATTATGTTCGAAATGAGATTCTTCATCTCGACTTAAAAATCCCTACCATCCGCCAGTATATGAAGCGTGCCGCCATACGGTACTTCGAACGCGCTGAGAAACACGATAACTCACTTATCGTGTCAGCCAGTAATTACACTCCCTCCCGCATCAGTAGGATTCGCCGCCCTAGGCATGCCCTCCTAGAACCTGACGATGAGATAACTGTCCTCCAAGAGAGTAGTAAACTCACTAGCACTCTACACAAATACAAACCGCGTTCGTACAAACCTCGCCGCCGAGGTCCGCCGCGACGTCCCGTTCTCTGTCCTCCCGACCCTTGCTCATCGAGCCAGCCCGCGAGCTGAGCCAGTAGCTTTAAATTCCCCATTTAATAATAATGATCATATGATCCAGCCTGTCCTCTTGCTGCCTCTCCAGCGACGCCCTAAGCCGAGGTTCGACCCCACAGGGGGTACCCTTAGCGCAGTCGCTTAGTTTATAAGTTGTTTTACGCCCCTGGCTGGAGGCCTTAAATTCTAGGCATCCACAGGGAAAAGTCCGGTTAAGCAGTACACGGCCTCCTAGGCTGAACTGCGAGATGCCATACCAAAAAAAAAAAAAAAAAAAAAATAGGAGGCCCTTTGACATACAATCATACAATATGGTTTTTTTAATTCTTTTCCTGGCTAATGCCTAGATGAGATGTTTGTCTTGGTACGTTACTTCAAGGAACGGAGCGCCATATCTTATAAACATCAGACAATTTTAATGGTCCACCAACTCCAGAATTGAAAAACCTGCCAAGTATGTACGTGGCACACTCGTGCACGAAGGAAGGGTACCTATACCGTACAATATTTACAACGCAAACTATCTTTATCAAACTCAAGAAATCGAAAATATTGATGGCCTATTGACCGCTTACAGCAACTGCTACATTGGCATTAGCCGTTTGGCTCCAATCCCAATCGACTAGCGAGTTACTGGTTCAAACAGTCTACTGTTGTGATATTTTTTTATTCACGTATATTAATTTTATTTTAGTTTCCCTATTTCTTTGATCTGAGTTAGTTTCCAGTATTTCTTGTCCTAGCAGCATCAGAAGTACATCACTGATAGTTCATGAGTTATAGTCTGGTGACTAAGAAGTAGGAGACAAATGCACAGAGATAGCAGTTGCAGTAATAGGGTAGATTTTGATATGATACCCTAAAAATAAAATCATATATTTAATTAAATCATAACATTTATTTCATCATATAAGTATGTGATAAATAATATAGTCATTCATTCATTTATACAAGTAATTTATTAACTTCTTCTGGTTTTCTACGAACTATAGTTTGTGGATCAGAGTACCCATTTGATGGATCATGGACAGCTTGGTACAGTTGTGCATAAATAGCAAATATAACTTCAAATGCTCTTTTTTTCACTAAGGATTTGTGTGTATGACTCAGCAACAAATTGAGTTGAGGCAACATGTAGGCATCTGGGGTCACTAAGAACATATCAAACTTGTTTAGGAATGTCTTCAGTGTTGATGTGTCCATACCAGGTATAGCTGACAAAGGACCACTTGTTTTTTCTTGAAGAATGGTGTAAATAGGTCCCAAGTTTAGATTTGCTACCAGGTAGCTAGCTTGTTCAGAAGTTAAAGTGTCAGTTTGGGCTTCAGATTGAGCTTGTAGCCTTTCATTATATTCATCCATCACTGTGTACAGAGATAAGGTACACTGTATATGATAAATACAATTCAGCATATATACTGACATGTCTGTTGAACTCAAGTGGCATGCAGTTTCATTTATAGCATGTAATAGTGGATCTAATATATGTGTTATTATCATTTTTCTATCAGCTGTATTTATATTGTGAGACACATTCATTATAGCCAACAAATCACGAAGGAAACTGACTAAGTCTGTTACAACAATGGAAGGATTTAAATCTATAGGTGGTGCTTTAACTCCGTGACTTAGTTCCTTCTGTATTTTACTATCCAGAGTTATTAAGAAAACCTCTTCGCTTTTTTTCAATAGCTCCTCAAATGTATTTATTAGATGACCATTTGATATCACAGCTTGTATGACATCTTTGTAGTATATTATCAGATTAGTTATGGACCATAGAACAAGGGGATCCTTATCAGGTTTCAGTATGAGTTCAGCTCTCACTTTTAGTAGAGGACAGATAGCTTCCATAATGTTTGTCAAAGCATCAATAATAAGTTGCTTTTTATCAGGCATATTGCAAAATTTAAATAATGTTGCAAGATTTTCTTTCTCCACAGGTATCACTTGGTAGACCCAAGTTAGAATATCTCCAATATATCTTTTAGCATCATTGGCATAAAATTCAATAGGTTTAGAGCCATCTGTACCTTTTGTTAATGCATCAATGAACAGCTGCACAATAGTTGCTTTGCGTGCTGAACTGTACTCATCAATTATATTAGAAAATAGTACTTGCCTATTTTGAAATTTAGCTAAAGCAGTAGGTACCAGTGCATTATTTGGAGAATCAGTACTTAGGCAGGCCCCAATAGTCCAATGATACAGTTTCTCAATAGCCACTTCTTGTTGGAGTCCTACCGTCTCCATGATATCAAATGCACAAGTCTGATGCCAACACTTGATAAGAGTTTTACAGTTGCCATACAACTTCTCAATCTGGGATAATGTTCCAAAAAACTCATGTGTGACTGGTGTTTTGACTGAAACATTGTACAGGTATTCATTCTGCTCTGGAGATAATTGAAAGCCCTGTACAAATGCAGTTACCCAAGCTTGCTTTTTTTCTGTTTTCTTTCTTTCATCCTTTAGCTTGGTAGTTTGCGTTATAAGATGGTGAGTTTTATTTTTCGAGTCTGATAGTCTGCTTGACATGTCTTTAACTGCCACATCTAATGATAGTAAGGAATCTAATAGCACTTGGAGTTTATCTTTAACCTTGTTATATTCTACTAAAACCGCCTTATTTACTAGCATATCTTTTTTTTCGATTTCATTAACAATTACTCGCCGTGTATACGCAGAATTAGTGGAGCAAAATCCAGATACAGAATGTAATGCATCTGTGTTATCTGAAAGTACATGGCTATCGAAGATCTTATTTATTCTTTGTCTTAATGGATTATTGTAAGCAGAATCCATGATATATGATGTTCAATTACACCACTGACCAGCCGACACGTATGTAATAATTTTATATCGATTAAAGCGAATATCTTCACGTCCCACAACTGGACAACGTGCACTGCAGAACTACACTTATGCTACTTCTAATTATAAACTATCGCGATCTTGATGAAAACTGTAGACAAAATATATTTTCAAATTTTATTTACACTCTTTCGAGTTGAATTTGTTGTCCGATTTTGACATTTGTTGATAAGTTGACACTCCCTCCGCTCCGCTCCGCAAAGGTCTATGCTGTCTACGGTTTATGGACACTCCCAAGCCTAGCTAGAGATCTAGAGACACCTTGCTCGTGGGTTATCTGTACTTCTAGCTAGACCAATATAATGACGAGGAAACATTTTTTGTTTGATTGTACCCTAAACACTCCGAACTACCGATCGTTTTGAAAAATTATTTCACTCGAATGATGTGTTTATAGCTTTACTTAATGAGGAATAGAGGAATAGTTAGTTACAAAGTTTTGTCTATGGTCATATCATATGATCATTGATCACCCACTTCAATTGATTTCCTTCTTCTGTGTCTCTTTGGGCTTTTTTACGGATTTGAGTAACTTAGATTTCCAAACATTGTAGATTAAACCGTTTCAGTGAAATTATTTCACTAGCCAAAATGAAGGGGTGCATTTTTAACATCGACGCTGGATATTTGGAAGGATTGTGCCGTGGTTTCAAGTGTGGTATCCTCAAACAAGCAGACTACCTCAACTTGGTGCAGTGCGAAACTCTAGAAGGTAAGTGGACACAATTCTTGCAGTAGTCCTTTGGGAGCTACTCCTGTAATCAATATTTAGCGATACGACTTTCATGTTTACGGCCAATCAATGAATTGACAAATACAATTGTTTACAGATTTAAAACTTCATCTGCAGGGTACTGACTACGGTACCTTCTTAGCCAATGAGCCGAGCCCCCTTTCTGTTTCCACCATCGATGATAAGCTCCGTGAAAAGCTTGTGATTGAGTTCCAACATCTCAGGAATCACTCTGTCGAGCCACTATCTACTTTCTTGGATTTCATAACATACAGTTACATGATTGATAACATCATTCTGTTGATTACTGGTACTCTACATCAGAGACCTATTTCTGAGCTTATTCCAAAATGCCACCCCTTGGGCTCTTTTGAGCAGATGGAAGCAATCCATGTTGCTGCTACCCCTGCAGAGCTGTACAATGCAGTCTTGGTTGACACTCCTCTGGCCCCATTCTTTGTGGACTGTATCAGTGAGCAGGATTTGGATGAGATGAACATTGAGATTATTCGTAACACTCTGTACAAGGCTTACCTGGAAGCTTTCTATGATTTCTGCAAACAAATTGGTGGAACTACTGCTGATGTCATGTGTGAAATCCTGGCAGTAAGTTATAAAACTTGTCATGTTATAAATGAAATAATATTACTGTGCCACTTTATTTAAATAATTGCTTCATTTTAGTTTGAAGCTGATCGCCGTGCTATCATCATTACAATCAACTCTTTTGGCACTGAGTTGTCCAAGGATGATCGTGCAAAATTGTATCCTCGCTGCGGCAAGCTCAATCCTGATGGGTTGGCAGCTCTGGCCAGAGCTGATGATTATGAGCAGGTGAAGGCAGTGGCAGAGTACTATGCAGAGTACCAAGCATTGTTTGAAGGTGCTGGTACTAATGTTGGCGATAAGACCTTGGAAGACAAGTTCTTTGAACATGAGGTAATTAATTTTTAAAAAACCCTAAATCTTGATATTTTTTCAGATTCCTATATTTGCAAAACAATTGTTATATATATAATTTTTTTCAGGTGAGCCTAAATGTCCATGCCTTTTTGCAACAATTCCACTTTGGGGTTTTCTACTCATACCTCAAGCTGAAAGAGCAAGAATGCCGAAACATTGTATGGATTAGTGAGTGTGTGGCCCAAAAGCACCGTGCTAAAATTGACAACTACATTCCTATTTTCTAAACATGAAATTAAACAGCGTTCTGAACTCTAAGAATTCCCTCAAAAATATAAAATACTATTTTGTTTTGCTTTGTAAATATAATATCTATATTATAAATTGTATATTAAACAGGACACAAACTACTGCATAAATTATACTGTTTGTTAAATTGTAGATGCTATAGTAATATATTACATAGGTTTAGTACATGTAATAGATTCCATATTTTTTACATATAGCATCAGTAATATTCTTGATTGTTCATGGGATACCAGACTGAGAACAACATTATGTATATAACTTGATGAATAAAAACTGGTTATATCTCCATTTATAAGAATATATTTCAAATAACTAGTAATCAATCAGTATTTAACAGATATAAAATTTAATGTTTCTTAATATTTACACTAGTATTGTAATGAAAATGTGGCATTGCACTCCCAAACCTAAATTATATAAATGTTGACTTTTTCATAAAACTTAGGTTGACATTAGGAGAGCTTGGGAAAGTATGTTAATAAATGTAGCAGTTAAAAAAATGAAGAAATCTTTTTGTGTATTTATATCTGTTATCCCTATAAAATTCATTATTATTGGTAGGCAAGGAAGCAACCTATGCAAGTGGTGATTCCGCCTTTATTAATATGATTATTTATTTTAAAATTGTTGAACACTATATGATGTAATTAAAGTATTCATAGTAATCAGATTTCGTTTTTATTTTTTTTGCATGTCAGATATTGATGTTCTTTCTCCCAGTATTGATTGTGACAAACCACCCCACTCCAAAATTCTTGAGTGTTATAAGTGGCATGTCATTTTCTTTTAATGTTTATACATGCTCTAATGAGCTTTCAATTGTATCAAACACAAGATCTTTAATACAGGATTCTATACCACTCAGATAATTTCAGGAGTTGAGAACTTTGTTTATTACAACATAGTGTATTAGGTATGAATCCATTTTTGTACGTTATCATATGTCATAAATGTAATAGAAATAATTTTGCCATTACCAGAAACTTGTATAAAGCGGCAAAGTTAAATTCTCAGCAACTATTATTTCTGGGTTAGTCATAATTTTGAAAAAAAAAAAAAAAATTGAGAAACCTAAATTCATTGGTTACAAATGAAAAAAAAAAGAAATTTGTTTTATTCTTTAATACAATTTGTTTGTTCTGCAATAATATCAGTGATAGGACCATCATACATAATACTTTCTTTAGACTTGCTTAAGAGTAAGCTTGAGTGCTCCTTCCAAAATCTATCTTTCAACATATCATCATGAGTATCTACTATAACATTGCTATGCTTATCTAAATTTGTGTGGAAAATGGTTTTCCTCATCAACAATGTACCTCTTTTAAATATCTCTGGTTCATTGTTATAATTAATTTGGAATTCTTGATATAAGATTTCATTTTTATCAGCAGATACAGTACCGCATAAACGTTTTTCAGCCTGAAACATGGAATTTAAACTTTATTATACTAGACCAAAGAAGTAAAACATACTTTTGTGTTTTTGAGGCAAACATATCTATACTAATATTATAAAGAGGAAAACTTTGTTTGTTTGTTTGGTTGTAATGGATAAACTCAAAAACTACTGGACTGATTTTAAATATTCTTTCACCATTAGAAAGCCATATTATCTGCGAGTAACATAGGCTATATTTTATCCCGGTGCGGGCAGTAGCTCCCACGGGACGCGGATGAAACCGCGGGAAAACGGCTAGTCATTTATAATTTATAGTGGATTAATAATTAATTCAATCATACCTGTGAAGGACTTAAGTTTCCTTTCAAAACTAATGTCCAAAAAGTAGTGTTATATAAATTATTGATGTGCACATCAGCTTGCCGCCACTTCATGTAATCTATTAGATTCTCATCATTGGGATAAAGTACCACACGACCATCAAATGTTGGTGGGTATTTTAATGGTTCCTCATCAAAAAACTTTCTCCAATGGTACACGTAACAGGCAGTAAATTTGCTATTTATAGTAGTCAATAATTTTGCAGCGCGTCTCTTATACAATGTTGTATTTTTTTTGAAAATAAAAGAGTATTCATCACTTTGTCCAAAAGCCATTAATAAATCATTGAACTCACGAAGAACTGTGAATGCGGCGTAATTCATCAATCTTAAAGCTCTTATGTCGTTCGGTTTTGAAAATTTATGATCTTCTGAGAATTTGTGGAAACATTTACCATCAAGTCTTACAACTATCCAGCTGTTAGGCAAAAGGGTGTCATCTAGTTCAAACTTTTTGACGTATTCAAATGAACTTTTTGCCATTTTAAAACTAAGCAGTGGAATGTGCGTTAAAGTTTTAATTGTAAGAAAACTTCTAACTATCATTACACCTTAAAAGAACAAGATTATACAATAATAAACCTATATAATAAAGTACTCCGTGACAATAATCAGAAACAAAACAAAGTGTATCACGTTCAATCATCATAGGTTATAAAAAAATAAATGTTTTTTATGTCAAATGTGTCAGCCTGTCAAGTGTCTTTTTTTTTTTTTTAATTTTTAATGGCATGGCATTCTAGCCTTTGTGCCAAACCTGTCAAGTGTCAGGCAGGTCAAAAACGTAGAGGTGCAATCAATATTCGAGTTCGAACCATTGCAGCATTGACTTGTTCGAACTGAGGTTCAGACAGAGTGTCACTCTACACAACTATGCTTTGCGGAATTCACCGGGCGGCCGCATGTAGATAGATAAGCATAGAAATTACTGTTTTGTGTTTAAGGAGAGTTCGATGTCTACATAGGCGTTCGCTAGACGGTCAATGTAATGGCGCAATATTACGATTTTACGATAAATTGTGCAATGGGAGGATTTTTTTTTAAGATTAAAAACTTTTTTACAAAAAAATATAACCGACTTCCCAAAACACTAAAAAGCAAAAAAAAACTAATTTTAGGTGCATCGGCCTAGAAGTCGGTGTCTAACATAGATGTAATATACTAAACAAGATTGCGCACGCTCAAAATATATATTTACGAAAATGAACTCTATTCCAACGCAATAAGGTACTAAATTGGTTGCATAATACACAGAGGCAAATCCGAGCCGAGGGGGATAGTTAGAACGGAGGCCGTTTGTCCCTTTCTAACACCTTGCCAGCGTAAAAAAATATTGTGATCAACAGTTTTGTCTTCCCAAAAAACAATTGAATTACTTATATTTTTATCTTATTTTAACAATTGTAAGTCTACAAATTAATAGCAATCGCATTAATTTATTCGTATTTATTCTTAAAACATAAACAACATAAATTTTTATTTTGCTTTTTTTTATTTTCCAGCGGTAACCCTGAACATTCTTGGTGCGTAATCAGCATTTAAATGTTGTTTATATTTTTTGTATTAAATCAATTTAAACTATTAAAATGGTGAAAAAGTGTTGCGTTTATACTTGTAAAAGTGAATCCTATGGTGATTGCAATATATCGTTCCACAGGTTAGCTAATAATAACATTTTCGTAAATCAAACAACTAGGGTGCCCATGAATTCTTGTAATGAGTCAAAATATGGGTGATGGATTTTAAAACTGTTGTACTATTGTTATAGCTTCCCAAAAAATGAAGAAAGGCGACATAAACGGCTCAGCAGTCTATGTGTAAAAAATACAAAATAAAACAGTCTTCACTTCGAATCTTCCTGCTTTTATACTGCTGATTCCCGCTAATTATTAAAAGCCCATATTAGTATTTTAAGGTCACAAACTGCGTAAGTTCAAATTTTAATACCAATCTGTGTTTAATAATCTTAGCAAATTCGGATTTGTCTCACATAGCTTAATCTCATAGTCTCCCTATTAGAAAGGGACAGACGGCCTCCGTACTAACTGTTTCACTCGGCTCGTTTTTTGGGTAAAGGTGCGCAGTCCTGTTTACTATATTATGTCTATGGTGTCTAATGGATGTATGTCCCTGAGTTAATTTTGCCACCGACTTCTAGGCCGATGCACCTAAAATTAGTTTTTTTTTGCTTTTTAGTGTTTTGGGAAGTCGGTTATATTTTTTTGTAAAAAAGTTTTTTATTTTCAGCTTTTCAGTGAAACGAATAGGTCACTATCCACATAACTAGAAAGTTCTCATTGATACGAAGAATATAAGCCCAAACACGAGGTAGTTTTCATTTTCAGTTGTCGAGCTCCCTCGACCTTCTCTGGTCTCCATCATCAGGTCAGCTCCAAACCTTCACTGTTGCAAAGGTCTCGTCAATACGAATAATATAAGCCCAAACACGAGGTAGTTTACAGACTCAGTTGTCGAGTTCCCTCGACCTTCTTTGGTCTCCATCATCAGGTCAGCTCCAAACCTTTACTGTTGAATAGTGCTATTAGACATACATATGAGTGTCAAGGTTTAACCCTATGTATGCTTACAACTTTCGAAAGTTGCCCTCGATGTCTCAGGGTTTCTACCATCAGATCCCTGACCTGATGACTATGGGACCAATTGGCAGCTATTCCGCGTCGAACAAAAAAAGAATCACGTAAATCGGTCTATAAACCTCGGCGTAATCGATGTACATACATAGAAAAAAAAAAAAAAAAAAAAAAAAAAAAAACATACCGGCCGAATTGAGAACCTCCTCCTTTTTGGGAAGTCGGTTAAAAAAAATCGTTCCCGAGGAAATTATAGATTTTTGCCAAAATGACGTGGCGAAGCTAAAAAAAACGAAAAAAACATTGCGTTACTGTCAAAATTTATGTTAGTTGTCACCTGTCAGGGCGTCCGTCTTTTGTCACTTTGTTGTCTTGTCAGTCAGTCGATATCCTTCTTGATTGGTCGACTGATGTTGATATTGTTTTAGCATCGAACATTAGAACGTCGTCACAGCACTCATCACAAAAATTAGAGATATTGGGGCACTGACGTGCTTAATAAATTATTTAAACTCCGTTCTCTGTTCGCAGAATGTCGCGAATTTGTTATGTAAAAAGATTTATCCCTAAAAGTAAGTACCACAAAGGTATCATAAGTCTAACTACATAGCACATTATTCATTTTATACATTTTCGACTTAATAAACCTGTTACAGACTTATCAATTGTGAATTTATACGTTGGAAAGTATCCACACAGTACAACTACAACAACAGCCGGAGTAGCGGAACCTACTGAAAAGCCTAATGAAGAACCCAAAAGGCCTCAGTCTAAAAGAATGGCAGAATTTAGGAAAAAATTGAGGGAGACGACTCCTATTGAGGATCTTGGAGAACAGCCAATGATGCATCCGTCGCAGAAAGAAGACCCTTTGCCTCCATGGCCCAATGACACTAACCCTCATACTGGGGAAGTAGGTGGACCCAGAGGACCCGAACCCACGAGATATGGTGATTGGGAAAGAAAGGGGAGATGTTCCGACTTCTAAAGTATTAATTGTCATTAACTCTTAGTTTAGATAGTAGAAATTGCTTAATGTAATGTCATTAAATGACATTGCCTAGCTATGAAATGAATATCAATGAACCTACCTATAAACTAAATTAGTATGCAGCAAGGAGAGGGAATGCGTTAAGGTAGTCTGAATATTTTATTTCACAATTTTGTATTAATTAACATAATACTGTCAGGCAGCCATTAGCCACTACTTGTATGCATAAATTATTGTGTGCATGTACTCACAGAATCTATTCTGCTGAATTCATCTAAAAAATTATATAGATTAGGATCGTATAGATTATTCAAATTGTCTAGAAGCAGTTAAGATATCAAGCTTAGTAGTGAGTTTTATTCACTAAATTTTTTAAGATATTGTTGACTTTATTTTTTGATTTTTGTTGTTATTATGCCTTGTTATAAAACAATGCTGTAAAGATTTGTGATTATATTAAAAGCAATTATGAAAATTTATTTTGTTTTATTAATTGTTAGATGATTTTCCAATAGTTTTTGGCATCTTCTTATTTGTGGAATCCTCTAACTCTTTGGCTTTGTAATAATGTGGTGCAACTTCCAACAGCCATTTACTTTCTATCTCTGTCACTTGTCTCATAAATTCTTTAGATGTAAATACTAATTCATGGTATATCACCCATCGAGGTAATTCTTCAAATAAGGCACTGTTGGGGTGTATCATAACCGTCTGAAAAGAAAATAGATTTATATAATAACTAGCTTTTGCCCGCGACTTCGTTCGCGTGGAATAGTGATTTTTGGTTTGACCAATAGATGGCGCTATATGTCCGAAATAAATTTTATTTTTATTTTTATATTTTTTTGTAATAAAAACTATCCTATGTCCTTTCTCAAGTTCCAAACTATGTCTGTACCAAATTTCACACAAATCGGTTCAGTAGTATAGGCGTGAAGAAAAGACAGACAGAAAGACAGACAGACAGACAGACAGACAGAGTTACTTTCACATTTATAATATTAGTTAGGATAGTTAGGATTAGGATATAAAGAGGAAATTTTAAATATTTTTAAATATTCTTTCACCATTAGAAAGCTATATTATCTGTGAGTAACATAGGCTATATTTTATTCCGGTGCGGGCAGTAGATCACACACGGGACGCGGGTGAAACCGCGGGAAAACGCCTAGTTATTTATATAATTACTAGTAATGTGACTATTCAAAATCTTATGTGTTCATGCACCAATCTATACTAATATTATAAAGAGGAAAACTGTTTGGTTGTAATGGATAAACTCAAAAACTACTGGACCGATTTTAAATATTCTTTCACCATTAGAAAGCTATATTATCTGCGAGTAACATAGGCTATATTTTATCCCGGTGCGGGTAGTAGCTCCTACGGGACGCGGGTGAAACCGCGGGAAAACTGCTAGTATTATTTATATAATTACTAGTACTGTGACTATTCAGTGTTGTATTAGTTATAACAGGCTTTGTTGTGTCCTTTTGAAGACAGTAATGCAATCATAGCCAGTTCCTTTTGGCACAACCTTGTTATATGGGACCGATTATATATTTGCTAAAGGACTTACCTGGTTATGCTTTACAGTTTTGTAGTGTCCACCCTTTGAAAATTTTGCAATATGGTAAAAGTAACCGGCAGTTATTGCCTTTCGAATATTTGTGTCATCACTTAGGCTTGATACCATGTCTATTTCTACTCTTTCCATTAGCCCGGCAAGTTGTTCGCGTACGTCACGAGCCCTCTTCATTGATCGGTACTGTATAAAGTTTTCGTAGCACCACTGCACTGAATATTCAGACCCTAGCCATTGGTTATACACATTCATTAGAGTTAGATGGTCTCCATTGGGATGGAAAAAGTTTTTTCTAGCAGTGTCTGCATGAATTATTTTATCTTTAGGTCTGTAGAATACGGAGCTGTTTACTGACAACATTGCTGCAATTGTGACGATTTCTTCTGAGCATTTGTACCTACAATCAAAAATATTAATTTGTAGTGTAATGAAATATTATGAAAACTTACCAAATGTTAAGGAAATTATTTAAGGTTACTTACTTTTCACTTGCTAATAACATTTTTGCAAGCATGGGATCTGTGGGAAATTCTGCCATTCTTCTGCCAGCTTTTGTCAATTCACCATGATGATTGAGAGCTCCCAAAGCATAGAGTTGTTCTAGGGCTAATACTAATGTTTCATGAGGTGGAGGGTCCAAGAAATCAAAATGAATTAGATCATTAATCCCTAAGGCTTTGAGGGTGAGAACAGCATTTCCTAGATTAATCCTCTGTATTTCGGGAATGGTATTATCTTCAAGTTCATATTTATAAGCCCAAGCTGTATATAGGCGGAAACATTTTCCTGGTGCCACCCTCCCAGCCCTTCCAGCCCGTTGATTTGCTGATGCTTTAGAAATGGGAACCACCATCAAACTTTCCATGCCAGTTTTTGAATTGAAATTATTCTGTTTTGCAAATCCAGGATCAATGACATAAATAATATTATCAATAGTCAAAGAAGTTTCAGCAATGTTAGTAGCCAAAACGACTTTGCGGGCACCCTCTGGTGTAGGCTCAAATATTTTGGCTTGCATGTCACTTGGCAAATTTGCATAAACTGGTAATATGAGTAGTTCTCTCAACTTTTTACCAATTCTCTTTGTCCTCTCTTGTAACATTTCAAAGCATGTTTCAATTTCTTCCTGTCCTGTCAGGAAAACTAAGATATCTCCAAGTGGCTGTGTAGCATGTATCTGTAGCACAGAAACAACACAGGCATCCACATAGTCAGCTTCTGGTGCTTTTGTATAATAAATGTCAACCGGGAATCTTCTTCCAGGAATTCTAAATATAGGTGCCTCATCAAAGAATGTTGAGAACTTTTCAGCATCTAATGTAGCACTGGATATAAGTAGTTTCAAATCAGGTCTAAACCTTGTTATATCTTTGACAAGACCAAACAGGATATCAGTATGCAGAGTTCGCTCATGAGCTTCATCAATTATCATTACGCTATAAGAGGCTAAGTCTGGCTCTGAAAGAAACTCTCTGTGAAGAGTACCGTCTGTCATGTATTTAATGACAGTCCTGTCCGATGTGCAATCTTCAAATCTTATGCTGTAACCGACTTCATTTCCAAGTTTGACATTCATTTCTTGAGCTACCCTAGCTGAAACTGACATAGCAGCTACTCTTCTAGGTTGTGTGCAACCTATTTTCTTCCCTTCTGCTGTAAATCCAGCTTCATGGAGATATTGTGGTATTTGAGTAGTTTTACCAGATCCAGTCTCACCCTCTACTATTAATATTTGATAATTCTTAATGGCTTCTATTAATGAAGCTTTAAAGGGATATACTGGCAGAGATTTCTTGGTTTCCTCAATGGTCATGCGCATAGTCTGGTACGCCGACTTTTCTTCCTGTTCTTTCTTTTCCTTGTTACCTTCCAATTGAAGTGCTTGAATAAAATCAATCTGCTCATCAAGTAACAGCTCATATTCATCTTGTGCCTTAGCATCTTTGGCACCAAACTTAAAAAAAGCAGATTTAATTTGCTCTTGTTCCCATCGTTGTTGTTCTGAGTGTGGCAACTTTTCTCTTTCATCAACCTCAACATATTCTCCTGCAAAAGTAATGTTGTTGCATTATGTTAATAATAATGATGGTAAAATTAATTTGAATAAGCTTTGTAGATTTAATATGAAATGTAACATTGAATTATACATATTATACTAACACATATTTTTTAAGTCAAATCAAATCAAACCTTTAGCATCTTTTCCCAGATCTTGTGGCATATGATATCTCTGCACATTCTCCAACTCTCGGGCCTTTTCATGTTCTTTAGCTAATTTCAAAATAGTTTTTTTGTGTTCTCTTTCCAACCTTTCTCGTTGAGTCAAGCTGGAAAAAATAAAAAGTCAGTGAAAGTTTAAAAACAGTTAAAACAGTAAGTAGTACTGTTACATTAAGAATCAACACTTACCTGCTTTCATCAAAAAGATATTCATCATCGGCAATGTCTGCTTCTAACTCAATAACTTTGTCATC
Source organism: Helicoverpa assulta (assembly GCA_963856015.1). NCBI lineage: Eukaryota > Metazoa > Arthropoda > Insecta > Lepidoptera > Noctuidae > Helicoverpa > Helicoverpa assulta. The sequence goes on from CAWLCW010000008.1 coordinate 9,239,730, forward strand.
TTTCCTCTTCTCTAGATATTTTCTACGAGAGTGAATGCGCAACTTAGGCAATAACTTTTCTCTGTCTTCAGCTTCCAACTTGAGACGCTTAGCTGCTTCTTCGTATGATCGTTTGCTCGAAGACTCCGTGACTTTTTTAACCTTTTCTTCATCACGTTTCTTTAATCTTTTGGCAAATTCATCACGCTCCCTAATATCTTTCAGGCGGTCTTCTTCAGCACTATCGGAACTGGACGAATAACGTCTTTTACTCATTTTATCCATCTGAAGTACACAAGATCGCTATATGCTTATGGATCTTGTACTTTTGATATTGTATTGACAGGTTGTAAAGAACAATTTAATGTATGTTTAATCCATTAGATATTAGTTTGCAATGCAGACGGAGAATAAGGCCACTTTCTTGATTTTGTTATATGGATTTGATAGAATTACACATAAATACACACGGAAGAAAGAAACAGCGAGCGTCCAGAAACCAACAAACATCGAACCAAATCAAACATTACTGCCAGAATGACAGCTCAATGAGTGACACTGACACATGACACGAGAGCTGTTGATTGACACATTGACATTGACAGTCCGGTTGTGTTTCCAATGGGAAAAATAAAATCTTTCATCCCCTCATCTCGGAAAGGACTTTTCGATCTGAGTGCAAAAGCCATTTTCATACTAGAGCATGGCTCAAACTGTAGTTCTTTGACCTTCCCTTAAACGCTTCCCAATCATTATTAATTACCATTTACTTTTGTTAAGCGCATACTTCTTCATCCTTCTAATACAGAGGAGGAATGAGCCCTGAATCAATCACCATGCTTGCCCAATCAAAGCTGTATATCAGGGTGAGTTTCTTTTACGACGTCTTCTTTCATCGTTAGTTACTGTGAAAGATGCGATAAAAAAGGTTACTTTGGCATGGACTAACTTGCAGCAGCTGGAACCAAACAAAAGGAACCGAATACGTGGGGTACTTTACTCCTTTAAACACGAGGAATCTAGATTTGCGTCGCGGCGTTTAGAATCATCTAATATGTACCTACTTACATCTGCAGAGTTCAATATTTAATTAAATCATGTAAGTACTATTTCTTAACATATAACCTTAAACATTATGAACTTATTATTCTAAATGTGAAATTGAATAAAAGCCGTTAAGAAAAAAAAGGTCATTTAAATTTAAAAACTTAGGTATGTGACATTTTACTACAAAAGTGTTAGTAAGAACGAAAATATTTGTAACTAACTAAGCAGAAATTATAAGAATATTTATTTAATTTTAACAGATTTTGTAACAATGTTTCGTTCTTATTTTCGCCGGTAAGTTTTTGATAGAATTTTTAAATGTAGAGTTTTTAATTAGGTACCTACTATAACGTCAACAGTGACAGTTATTTTTTTAAATTGGTCTTTAGGGATGTTTTCTCTTTACAATATTTCAAATATATGCAGGTAAAGTTTTCGAAAAACTTGACATTGTTTAGCAACAAAATTGCCAAGGCCTGCCGGGGCTCCGGGATTGTTCGACAGAGTTACCGCGGCCCTGGTACATAAAAGGCCTACGACGGAACACGATGGGTTTTAGCCAGTAAGAGTATGACACTCTGTCACCGCTGCTAACCCACAGCGGGAGGGGTCAAATGATGATTTTGACGTCGGTAAAAAAAAAGTCCGCGCATGTGTACCTAGGTACTTGGCCCACCCCAGCCACACGCTGATATTTAGAATTGGTTTCTACCCAGCTACTCGCGCAATGTTCAGTGAATACCTATAAAAGATTGGGGAAAAATATACCTAGACATTTAGGTGTAAAATCTGGCTGCATGTGTATGAAGAGGGCGCTAAATTACCCTGGGTACCTACACCCTAAACACTGACACCTAAACCTATACTAAGGAGTGTCAGTTTTTTTTACTAACTAAAATCCACCTTTGTTCATGCCTATGATCTTTCACTCACACACACACAAACCATGAGCGCGAGTCGGTTGGTAGATGTATTCACTATTTTATGAGCGTAAATGATAAATCAATCATGAGTAGAACACGTGTTAAAAATATTGCCAATGAATTCCATTTCACACTGTATAAGTAGGTACGATTAGTACAGTAGATGCTGGTAAGGCGGTCTGATGTTCAGTTTGGAAGAAATCTCACTTATTTTGGATCTACGATATAGCACATTGACAGGATGATCCAATATGTACCTATCTTCTAACATAGGCTTTTTATTTTCAGTATTCCAGTTACAACATATCGTGTGGATAAAAATTATATGAATACCGTAGCCAAAAAGGGAAGCTTGGTTGAGAATTGTTTAGCAGTTCTTGGGAGAAGTATTGATTTAATCGGGATTCATGGACCAACGGTTGATGAGGTTTGATATATTGTTCGTGATCACTTTCATATTAGGTAAATAGGTAGTAGGAAAGATCAGTAAGAAGGACGGACATATGGATCGGATGCAAATTACGCTTTGCTACGGAATGTTCATGAAGATTTTTAGAAACACCTACCCGACACACACAACCCGGACACAACCTACCGAGGTCAAGAAAGGGTTCCAGATGAAGTGCGTTGCAGTTGGGTGTGACCTAGACAGGGTTCAAAATTTCAAACCTAAGACGACTTACATAAGTGTACGTTTCTTTTCCAGGTGACTAAAGATATTGATCTGACTGATAAAACATGCCTGATTACCGGTGCAAATAGTGGGATCGGATTAGAGATGACGAAATGTTTAAGTTCTCGAAACTGCAATGTACTTATGGCTTGTCGCAATCCTTACGCGGCAAACATTGTCGCTAAAAATGTGTGTGGCAGCAGCGAGCGACTGAAATTATACGAGATTAATCTTGCGTCATTGCGGTCGGTGAAAAAGTGTTCAAACGAGATTTTGAAAGATCAACCGTGAGATTTTTTTTTGGTGGCTTATCCATTACCTATCCGATATATGCTTTGGTGCACTTTTATTTTTGTTTTATTTTCATGTTGTAGGAAAATTGATATAGTCATTTTGAATGCGGCCGTTTTTGGGTTACCATGGACTCTAACGGAAGACTCTTTAGAAACAACATTTCAAGTTAATTACCTAAGTCAATATGTTTTACTAATGAATATCGAAAAAATTCTTGCTCCAAATGCTCGAGTCGTACTTGTGTCTTCGGAATCACATAGGTGGGTGAATTTTATTGTCCGCGATGCTCTCAATTAGATATGTCATAATTTCTTTTACGTCATTTAACATGTTTCTGCGCCGATTAATTAATTAAGCTACTTAAATTTTCAGACACGTAAGCTGGGACTTCAACCATCAATTATCACCTACTCAAGCTATGGTGTCACTGCCCAAGCATGAGTACACTTCCATAAGAGCGTACAATATTTCGAAACTGTGTGGTATTCACTTCATGCACTATTTGAGTTACCGTTGGTTGAACTCTGGTAAGTCGGTGTTCTGCGCTCATCCAGGATCCTTTGTCAAGACAAGACTGTGTCGGAACTGGTGGCCATACGAATTGCTTTACACCACTATGAAGCCTTTTTCTAAATCTATAGTGAGTATTATATTTCAATAGACATTCAAAGCATTTGAGTTCCATTCATACATCAACGATGGTCATTTAAATGATTGGCCTATATTTTAATGACAATTTGCAGTACCTAGGTAAGTATGTAGTGTCATAACAGTGAAATAGAAGTCCATTTTGTTTGTTTTGTATTCAGCATGTTGCACGACCTAAGTGTACTTTCCGAATGAGAGGTATCTAGGTATATTCGGCGTTGTTACGTTAATACGCCGAAATCGTCAAGGCAAATTGTGATGTCTTATTAAAATCTATCGTGGATTGCAGAGTCAAGCAGCTAGTACGCCAATCTACTGCGCCACTTCGCCCGACCTGGATGGGCTGTCCGACGCATACTACAAGGACTGCAAGCGCTGCGAGGAGAGCGACCTCGCACAAGACTTACACTTGTCCTTCAGAATCTACGACTTAACGAAAGCCATTGTTCGCAACCGCATTGCAGCCGGTGAAGACATCTCCAGAGTTAAAGAATCCGTCACCTTCCCAGACCAAACTAAACATTCCATCGACGAGAATACCCTGGTGGCTAACTATACTGGCTAACTAATATGTGGTAATGTGTGCTCATTTAAATTGTGCTACATTTAGGATCCCTTTGTTTTGTTCATTAAAATTAGAATATGTTTTCGAACAATAATATTTATTTTAATTTATAAAGTACATAATATTTAATATTGGTTATATAAGTATACAGTTAACACAGGATTATAAATAGCCCTAATTTAACATCAATACGCAGTAGCTATTAGGCACTTATAATTATAACAATAATTAGAATCAGTTTATCCGAACTAATATAAAACAAGTAGGTACTCTTAACAAAACAATGTAATTTAAGTTCATTCAATATTCATTAAAATCCAAAAAAATCACGAAATCTTTCAATACATTTATTAGAACAAAACTTATTAAACGCCATTCAAACATTAAGAGTGAGTTGCACCACAGGCGTAGTTAATGCTATAGTTAAGATTAATTTTAGCAGTAACTATAACGATGACCACAGAACTTTACAAATGTTTGTTGCACCATGATTTTTTTGTTAACAGTTAACGCTAATGGGGTTGACAGTATAAAAAGATAAATTATCCCTAAAAACTGACGGGGAAAATTATTTGTTATGACAACACTGTGAGCCTTATGTCAAATTTATTTTCACGAATCTCGTTTCGTGAGGTTAGGTTTGTGTTATTATAATTGTTGTGTTTTTGTTGTGTCCGTCTGTTTGCCGAATCAAGCACGGATATTGTAATAGTAATAATGGATGACTTCAAGACAAAGTGAGTTTAATTTTATGTTAAATTTATTATACCTGATAAAAAGTGCGCCACTACATTAGTACATTATAACTTTTAGCCTATGCAAGTTAAATCAAGCGTGTTTTACTTAGGTCCTATATAAAATAATATCTCAGTCCACACTTTTTATTCATACAACATTGTTTAGAAAATGTTTTATTTAATTGTTCATACAATAAATAAAAAAAAACTATGTGAAATAACATAATTAAACATCCATATGAAAAATTCATGGTATATTCCTTACTGCCTATTGTTATTTACCACATTGAATAAAGTATTTGTTATTTTTACAGGGAAAGAAGTGTCAATTTTACTAAGGAAGAGATTAGTCGATTGCAGATACTTGTAGACAAATATAAAAATGTACTTATGTGTAAAAAAACTGATGGGAGTAGTACAAAACAAAAAGACCATGCATGGCACTGCATCGCAAAGGAATTTAATGCTGTTGGTCAAGTACCTAGAAACATGAAGCAGCTAAAATATAAATTTGAAAATATGAAAAGATCTGCAAAGAAGGTAATTCTACCTACTTTCCGCTGCTTGGAAGTGAACTAATCTCACCTTCTAAAAACATGAATCAATTTATGTCTAATGTTATAACAAAGAAATTATATTTTGCAGGTAGCAAGTAGAGAACGTCAGGAAATGAGACGCACAGGTGGAGGAAATCCTCCCTCACTTCCTCCAGATTCAGAAGATGCTACTGATTGGTTAAGATCCATTATGTCTGGATCTATTGATGGAAATGAGGCTATATATGATGATGACATTATTTCCCCAAATTCCATTGTTACAGTGAGTAAATTATTGCAGATTATAAATAAGGTGTAAAGGAGATACTATAAAATATATTCTTTTTTTTTTTTCAGATTCCCATAATTCACAAAGATAAGGATTTTGATGAAATTCCTCCTATACAAAAAGTAATGAGGGTTTGAATTGTTAAAGATAATTTGATTATTTTTAGACCCTGTTATCTACATATCATCACAAATATTTAGTGATTGTGATAAAACTTATAAGTACTAAGCTTGTAGGTTTAAAAATTTAAAAAATAAATAAATTGCACTATTTATTCAAAACTATTTGCCACCAATCTGCTGTTTAGATTTAGTAATAAATTGAAAAGATTAATAATAAAAGCAATGTTTTTACAGAAAGTGAAACTAGACACAAATACTGATAGTGAAATTCAACATGACATGCCCAATATACTCAAGGTATTTATGTATTCCAAATTATTTAATATGTATTTGGATTAGATGCATTAATTAATTATATTAACTTGTTTGCAGGATGTTGTAGTCAACACAATTATTACAGATCAAGACAAAAGTTTTGATAATGTTGAAAATATTGTCCCAGATGAAGTTTTTGATGCTAGTGCCCCACATTCATCACTAAAGAGACCAGTAGCACCACAACTAAGTCGTAAGTATTTTTAAATGACAATCTATAGCCAAACTTTGTACTTACATACATAGATAAATATATAACAAAAACACCAGAGTTCACCACAAGTGTTTTTCCTTGGTGGTGATCGAACCCACACCATCTAGTACATCAGCAGGGTTACCACCGACTGCGCTAATAGGCCATTTAATTATTGAGTGTGTAGCCTAATATTTTATTTCAATTTTAGGTATCATAAAGAAAAAACAAGGGAAGAGTGAAAATATCATAAAACAAGCACTAAGGGAAAAGAAACTGACAGTTTTAGATGGCCTTCATGAGTTGGAGATGGAAAAGATAAAGTTATCTATTAGTCACCAAAATGAATTACACAGCCAGTTACTGAGGCACAATGAAGAAAAACATAAGCTTGAAGTGGATAAACTTAAACTTGAAATAGATATTTTAAGGGAGAAAAAAATAAATTTTTAAGATACATTTTTACTTTTTGTATAGGAGAAATTTCATCAAAATCCTTATCTTTCTGAATTATGGGAATCTGAAAATGCCATGCACTTTTTGTTTTCTACTGAGAAAAAAAATAAAAATGCATTTTTATTTTTGAAGTTTTTTTATTTATTCATTTAAAACATAGTCTATCTTAATGTAATCTATCAAAATAAGTATTTATTAGCATATTCCTATTATGCTCGTCATGCTGGCTAACATATGCAGAGGTCAGGTCATTGTCATCAGAATCTGATGATTCATTATCAGAGTCGTAACATGTTGGCATCGGGTCTCTCAATTTCTTGCAAATATTATATAGGACAGCCATTGCCACTATAGCACATTGGGCTCTTGCTGTATTTGTTCTGAGTTTCCATGACACTGCAGGAAACCTTTTTTTCCAACAACCAAAACTGCGTTCTACAATATTTCTAGTACGAATATGACTTTCATTGTACAGTTTTTCAGCTTCTGTAACAGGATTACGTAGAGGTGTTAGCAAATATGGTTTATTGGCATAACCTTTGTCTCCTAGTAACCAAAAACCATCAAATTCTCCATCTTCTAGGCGTCCCTTAATGACACTGCTGTTGAAAATATGGCTGTCGTGACAGCTTCCAGGCCATCTAGCAACTATATTTGTAATGTACATCTCAGCATTTGTGATTACTTGCACATTAAGAGAAAATACCTGTTTTCTATTTCTATATGTTTCTGCATCTGCACCACCTGGCGATTTGATTGGTATATGTGTGCAGTCTATAGTTCCTATTACTTTAGGAAATGCACATATTTCATAAAATTTTTTGGCCTCAGTTTCCATTTCCTCAATATTTTTAGGCATTGCAATCCAGTCTGTTCTTAGTCCGGCTATAGCTCTGCTCACTCGATGAATTATTCGACAAACAGTAGATTTGTGAACACCTGCAGCATCCCCAATGCAGCGTTGAAAAGAACCACATGCGTAAAATTCCAATGCCATTATTATTTGCTGCTCTGGAGTAACTGCAAAGTTTCTGAAAAGAAAAACAATATTGTTTATGTAGTTATACCTTAGTCATACATAGGACGACTCAAATATTCCCACTATAGTTTTTAAAGCCTTTATTAAACAGGCACTTACTTCATGGTTCTGGTTTGGAGCAATGGTGCTAAATGAGAAGCCAGGGCTCGTGCTAAACCTTTGGAAATCCGAAATCTATCCAAGAACTCCTGCTCATTCCATTTTAGGAATCGATTAACACGTGGTTGATACACTTTTTTCTTTCGAGAATTAGGTAAATCATTATAATTTTCGTCGTCAGAAGAACTAGATTCCCATAAAATATCACGTACTAAAGACATTTTTAATTTTTTTATACTTAAATATGATAAAACAACAGAAAACAACGGACTAGGTTATTATTTTGACAAGATTTTGACATTTGTTAACTTAGCAATAACGATAACCGGCCAAAATTGACTGGTTACGGTTATCGTTAAATATGACGTCATTTTAACCATTGTTAAAATGGTGCAATCCATTATTGACTTAACCAGAGATTTGACCGTTGGTTCGAGTTTTGTTATCGTTAAAGTAAGTTGGTGCAACTCACTCTAAATATACTTATATTGCTACTATAATTCTGGCTATCTGGCTATGCCACGGCTACATTTTCCCGTGATTTACATACAAAGACAGATAAATGCATAGAAAATATCTCAATTGAGACAGATAATAGGTATACTATTATTTTAGGAATGAAATTAACACTGTCACCGAGTTATCAAAACAAATCACGAATAAAAGTGATACAGTTGTTTCGTTATTACACTTGGCAATGCTTCCTTTGTAAATGCATAGAAAATGAGTTCTAACATTGTTCACTGTGTGAAATTAAGCTACATAATATTTTGACATGCATACTTGACCATTATATAAAAAATATATTAAATAAATACGAGTAAAGATACTTATCTAAGCCTTTATATAAAATATCAGCCTTATAATATTGAACCCTAAAGGCGCTCTTCCACTTTGTCGCGACGTTATGCTCATATGACTATAGATTCATGATACGAGATGTTCACGTAAAATCTATACAGTTCATAAAATTGTCATCCAACAATAATTTTCTTACCTATTTAACTGTCGTTCCAAATAGCAGCAATGTGCTCTTATAGGACGAACTGCAAGATAAATAAGCCTTCGATCGTCAAATATTTGTCAGAGATACTGGAAACTGGAAACGTGCTTTATAGAACAGATGCATTAACAGTCAGATAATTGATGTAACGATGAACGTCACGACACAGTGGGGACGTATGGGTGGGCTGCATAATATTCTAACTATAAAGGTCACGACATAGTGGGATCTCACAACAAAAATGGTTCTTTTGGTAAGTTTGCCAGTGTTCAGTAGAGGAGGATGCGCTTCTCGACTTGCTTGCGGCAGATGGGGCACACAGTGATGCGGTCGCCGCACATCTGGCACATGCCGTGCCCGCACAGGAAGATCATGTTCTTCAGCCGGTCCAGGCAGATTGGGCACATCGTCTGTAATGTAATGCTATTATTTGAAGTGTGACATTGCCATGCGATATGTATCAGCTGGCATTAGAACCACATAACTTTATCTAACTGAATCACCTCATGCTGAGTAGAAAATATATTGGTATTTGTTTGGAGACAATTTTTTAAGAAAGAATTACAATTCTTGAGCATGATTAAAATTTCTGTAAATAAATGGAGTACACATACCTGCTCCTTGATGTCCTGTAGTTGCTGCTGTAGCTTCTGCACGTCGGCGACGGCGGGCGCGGGCGGGGCGGGCGCGGGGGCGGCGGGCGGCGCGGCGGGGGGCGCGGGGGCGGCCGCGAACCGCGACCCGTTGTTCATGTAGTGCGGCGCCGACTGTGCGGGCACCGGCTGACCTTTGTTCACTTGGACCTGGGCTAAGTTGCTGCTGCTCTCTTTCTCCACTGAAATTAATTCAGAATCATGTGCTGAGTATTTTTTACTTTTAATAGAAACGGTGACTTTGATTTTAATTTAGAAAATAAAGGACAGTTACAATCAATTTTATGGTTGGAGGGTGCGGGCATGGGCGGGAGCGCGTTGGGCAGCTGCAGCGGCGTGCGGCACTCCACGCACTTGCGCATGAGCGGCGCGCAGGCGGCGCAGGCGCACACGTCGCCGCAGGGCCGGAACACCACGGTGGCGGGCGCCTCCGAGCACACCACGCACTCGCCCACGCGCGCGCGCGACGTCACGCCCGCGCGGCACGTCAGGCACTTCTTCACCTGCATCACAAATAAGTAGAAGTTATTGATTCTGCTATGAAAAAACCCTTCAGAATTTTGTTAGTGGAAAGAGGAAGGAATGGCATAGTGAGTTTTCTTACCCTTGCTGCGCAGACGTTACAGCAGCAGATGTGTCCGCAGGGGCGGAAGAGTGTGTCCCGTTTAGCATCAGAACAAACGAGGCACTCATCCGCAGTGGGGTCCGAGTGGGGCACGGGCGCGGCTGTCGCCTCCGCAGCAGGTACTGGGGAAGAAGCGGGCGCCGCCGCCGCCGCCGAAGTGCTTGCTGTGGGGTTCATAGAGCTAAGCTCGCTCTCTGGAGTACCATCGCCACCTAAACTTGCACCTTCTTTGCGACAGGATGTCAAAGTCTTGCACAAATTCGGATCCGGGCATAAATCCAGCGGTGTTTGGCCTGGAAGTTTAAAAATTATTGTTTTAATATATCGTTTTCGTCTTCATAATGTGGCAACATGAAAAAAATTTGAAGAATTTATGCCAGATAGGTTGTGGTGTTGGAACAGCTAGTTAACAAGAAACATAAGTCTGACCTTTCTTATTCTTGATAGTGAGGTCAGCGCCATGCGCGGCGAGGAAGCACGCGATGGAGGCGGAAGACTTCTTGTCGTGCGCATGCGCGAGGCCGGTGAGCAGCGCGGCGTCGCGCGCGTCTTGCAGGCGCCGCAGCTGCTGCAGCGTGTGGTGTCGCAGCGCCTCGTGCAGTGGAGTGTCGCCGTCCTGAAATACATAGGGATATTTGATGAATATGACAAAATCATTTGTGAGAACCTCGTGGTTAACAGCCGACTTTATGATCGATCGACACATGCGTCGATCGATCATAAAGTTATTGGTGGATCCCGGCTGTTATTTATATGTTTTTGGTAGTCATTACTGGTAGTCGGAAGTCGGAAGCAATAAATATCAAGTTTAGTAGGCTCCATGTAAAATACAAAACAGGATTTTTTGCACATCATAAAAAGACTGATACTTGACTGAAAATTAATCAAGCAAACCCCAATATGCTCCATAACACCGCAGATTATGTTATAAACAAAGAGTATAAAAAACATACCTTATCACAAATGTTGAGATTCGCTCCATGCGCGACAAGCAAGCGGACGATTTGCGTGTGTTGTCGCTCCACGGCCAAGTGCAGGGCTGTTTGAAGGTTCGCGTTCTGCAGGTCTGGTCGTGCTCCCCCGCGGACTAAGAGCTCGGCCACCTCAGCATGGTTGTTTAATGCAGCCAGGTGTAGCGCCGTATAGCCGTCGTCTTTCGCGTCGTCCACGATCCATGGCCGCGGCAGCTTGCCTAGCATTATTTTCATTGCACTGAAAAAATAGGATAATCTGAATAAGTATAATCGTATTAAAATACTATGTATTCATTTCGTTGATCATTTATTTAAGCTTCCTGTTTATATTAAGTATAACAAAGTCTGCAATAACTGAAGGAAACTTGCTTTGCCTTAAATTATATTAAACTAATCTTAACACCACGTCGTGTGTCTCTCGCACGCTTTACTTGAGTAGGTAGGTATCTATCGTTTAATATACGGAGTGAAGTTTAATATAGAAAGCAGCGTTGCAGTTTGTAACTCGCTTCTGAACTGGTTAGCAATAAGAATTTGTAGAAAACTCAAGAGTACCTATACAAATCGCTTTGATACCGTTGCAAACAACGTAATTCGATAGTAAAGGTCGAGATGGCAGAGAAACTTTGTACGGACTGAAACTATGACCTCTTTCCTCGGATAACTTTAGCAATACGCTACAGCTATTTAGAGTAAGAGCTTACCTAGACAACTACTAAAACAAATTAGATAAAGAGTACTTCTTTATTTTACTTCCATGGACTGAAGAACATTACATCGGATGCGATTTAAGTAATAATTAAGTTGGTTGGTAGAAATCTCTTGCTCAGCTGAAAATTACATATTGTATGTAGGTTTGAAGGAACAAGAGAATATCCAGGATTCTCTAGGCAAACAAAAATTTAAAAATGCTCGGAAGTACTTTGTTGGTTTTATTTAAACTATAGGTACGTATGTATGCGTATGCAAATTTATGTAAATAGCACGTTGTATTCAAAAGCCGTTGGCGACAGCGCCTGGATGTGACAATTTGTTTTTTCCTAAAAAATAGATTTACACCCCCGCGTACACCAAGCGATATTCCCTGAAGTATTCATAGATTGTTTAAGAAAAAAAACGTGGATTGTAACGCATCCCCCGCTGAGCCTTACTATTATTAACTTGTATGATGGAACCATGAATAATGTTGCTTTAAGTAAATTATGTTATCATGAAAATGACGATAAGTTTGTCTGAATATCTGAAAGTTCTTTTCTTAGTCCTATCTTTATAGTTAAAGACTTAATGTAGAGCTCACCATTTCTTTGGTATATTATTATTCAGATTTGCTGAAAAAATATAACTATCGAATAATATTTGTCATTAATGCACGAATAACTGATGCCACAAATCGTTACAGGAATAGTTACATATTTACGTTACATATTCGTGACACATTTAGGAAAGTGCAAATAATTTATATTCGAATGTTCAACCTGAGCCAAGTAGGTAACAACATCAGAGTTTTATTTAAATATATTTACGCCACTAAAATAAAATTCGGATGTCTAATACTTTATTAAAATTGTGTTCAAGTAATGTTCAGTAGGAAGGCAAATAATTTATGTAATCTCAGATGCAGAAATCAACGACGTTGTCGAGGTGGGTGAACTCCAAACAGAAATAGCACAAGACTTGAGTTGCTGCATCTAAATACAAGGTTTACTTTACATAAAAATATAGACATCGTACAGTATTACATAGACAGGTAGCTAATCACCGCATAAATACAATTTCGCTTGACGTGAAGTACTGAAATGTGGTCGTCGTAAATATGTGGTACAATTAGGTACTACGAGTGTAATGCGATGATAGTAGAGTTAGTTAAGAGATGACAATATTAACCGAGTGGATGGCAACAATGAATTAGACGGTTACACATTTTAATATGCTACGTTACATTCAAAGAGTAAAAACGAACGAACTAATTAAATAAGGTCAAACGTCGACAGTGGCGGGCGCGGCGGCGGCGGCGGCGGTCGGCGTGCGCGCACGCATAGCGAGCTACGTACGCCAGCAGTCCGCGGCGGCGCGTCTCGTGCCCGCTCATCTGTCACTGCGCAGCGCATCATCAGTGTTACAGTAATGCACTAGTCTGCCATTTATCGTTAGCTTGTACGCAAAGTGACTGAATCACGATGACAGTGTTGCAACAATATCGACCATCACGGAGTATTAATTAGTTCAGGAATGTCTTCTGGTTTGCCGTAATGGAATAGTGTGTGGCAGTGGTAAGTTAATATATTTCAGTTCAATGCCAAAACACATTTACAGAATCTTGAGTTTTAATTGGTATCTGTCTTTTACTTCTGATTTACGATTGCGGCCGTAACGTATAGGTAGAACAATCAAAAGTTACTGATTGTATTTGTATTCATTATGTTAAACATACATGGCTTACACGTAATGTCTGCATGTAAATTGTTTTTGTTATTTAAGTTGATCATATCAAACCATTTCCAGTAAAGCTAACAAATAATAAGTTGTTTTTATTTGTGTAAGACACGCCTCGTAGATAGTAGATAATTTTTGAGTTCATGTCATCTAAGTCCTGACGATTCTACTATAAAATCTATAGTGAAAAAAGCAACTTTACACACAGCCACATTCTAATATAGTAAGAACTAAACACATGTATGCTTCTAATATAATATGTCCAATGTAGCTTGCATATTTTTTTAGAAAATGTTAACGATATGTTTATTGGTGGAGTCAAATTATATTTTAAACAAGGTATTATAATTATAGCCAGTAGACAATACCGATGATTATATTATCGGTATTAGTAATTATCTATTAGTTATTTTTTATTTGTGTTTGTTATATTTATAGCTTCTAACTTCACGCACGGGAGGCTTAATCCTGATGTTCCTTCATCCAAGATTATAGTATCTCAATACAAAATAACCTCCAAATCGTTAACGGCACTTTACAATAATAAATAAACAACCAAAACCACTTAGATTCGCTTATTTGATAGCAGCTAAGATTAAAAGATAGAGCGCTTTTGAAGAAACTAATAAATTCACTGGTGACCTTAGCGCAACTCCCTTGAGTTTTCTGTGTTTCATAAATTTTTCATGACTTTAAGTTCATATTGTTACATTCGTGTGTTTTTTATATGAAATAATTTATAGGACATATAACAAGATCTAACCGCTTTCGATTATTGTTAAATTTTGGAGATGTCGTGTTGTATCTATCTAGACATTTACAACTAATACTAAACTCCATTTGAAGCCCCGAAGGGATTCTCATCATTTAGCGAGCACGGAGTGCGGCTAAAGTGGGGAGAGCCTGGAAATGTTCAGATGCATAATTGAACGTTCCTTAATATTTCACAACACTAACATGTTCACATTTTCCGAATGAAGTACATAGTTACTTACGCAGGTATTTCTACAACTCGTAGTATTATCAATAGTTATATCGAAGCTATGTTCGATAAGCACCGAAATGAGCCAAAGGCGATGTCTTAAACTCGATTTATAACTGCTGTCTCAACTTATTACTGGTGTCTCTTAAGTGATAGCTTGAAGATAAGTAAGTAGAGCTCCAATAATTACCAAAGTTTGAAGCGTGTCGTGGAACGTGTTGGGCTTAAGGATAATATAATATAGGACAATAATGGTGCATTGTTAGCTAGTCTCCTACGAGTAATCCGTTTTAATTAGTCGGACTTACGGGCTGCGACGCGTTTTGTTTTAATAATACGTACGGCAACATTTTAAAAGAAGTTTGTTTAGGCGGAAAAGTAACGTGGTGTGTAACCTTTGGCTTTTAACGCGATTCGTTAAACATTTAAAGTAAATAGAATGTTTTGTGAACAGTTTTGTAATGTATTAAGTCAGCAATAAAAAGGATGAACCAAGTATGCATAGTCAATCTAAAGTATTTTTATCTATTAAGAATACCTACGGTTTAAAGAATGATTTAAAGCTGTTGCTATAAATCTTAGTATGACACAGACATGACAGCATGCTTGTATTGCCCATAAGGAGATTTTTATTGCTGAATGGAGGTATAAGTAAAATATACATGTATTCACTGTTGAAGGGAATGAATCTACGAATGAATCTCATGGATCATTTGTCAGACTACTAAATTAAAAAATAAAAGTGCAAGCGTTACATCAAGGCATTCTTATTAATCAAAGAGCACTATATAAATTACATAAATAGATAATAGGTAAGTTTTAGTAGCACCTACTATAAGTAGAAACCATAGGATACAGTGTTCATTTCAAAACAATGATATAAAATTCTTGTACTAGAGGTTAGGTAAGGTATAATAAAATATTAGCATAACAATAAAAATGTTTGTCTTGCCAACATGTAACGTATTGTTCCAGCTGGACCAAAAATTTCCATTCGAGGATTTTCACAGCTCCAGTCAAAGTTATTTAATTTGATGAATAAATTCATTCACACTGAACATTTTAAAAGTTATATCTAGATATAGAATTCTCTATAGCTTAGAATGTAGCTATTCATGTTCTTACTATATTATAGTCCTAATGTTTAAAATATTTATGACGCATAACGTAATTATGCTACTAAAAAATTATGACTAATTTATCTAAATCGAGCTACCATCTAGATTTTTACCGAAGCCACCATGTATCACCAATTTTGGTATTTTGGTCCGGCTATTAATACGATTCAGTTTTATATGATATAGGTATGCATATTTGTAGCAGAGCAAAAATATTGTAAGTCAATTTCTAGGGAAACCTACAAAAACATTGATATAATCACAAAATTATCGTGCTAAAAGTGAACCTAAAAACCGAATAATATTACATTCCTTAAAAGCAGTTCGCAGCGATCCCTAGATAATGTGCGGTTCTTGTAACGACAACAAACACATTACTATTATAGCATTGAAAGCAGGGGTTCTTTTAACTTGAAACGACTTTGATTCAACTTACGTAAATCCACTGAAAACAAAGCAGCAGAGAGCTGTTTAGAATTTTTGAATGGATTTATTTGGACGGATAAATAAATATAAAGTGAACATGTACCTATTTTAAATTATAATGTCGTTGATGCAGTTCCCGTTAACGTTTACCGCTGGACGCATTTTGTATTTGTTGTTTACAATAAACGAGCGATTCGATAACTAGTGGAGCGTTAGAGCGTGCATTTTGTTACTTGATTTTGAACAATCGGGCTGTGAATCATTGCGTTGTCTCAGAACTAAGCATCATACGGAGCGTTCGAGAAGGCCCGCTAAGTTGGTTTCCACTTATAGATTCTGTAATGAATAATGTAATGTATTGTCGCGACGGAACAGAATTTACAGGGCAAATATGAGTGGCCCAAGTGATCATATTCCAACATAGTGAGCTGATTCCCCGTGGATCCAGAATAGTAAGTTATGGAAATGTGCGATTGGGGCAGCAGCGGGCACTAGTGGCCAATAACAATGTCGCATTAATATTCAACAGACGCTCTTTGGACGGACGGCTGCTCTGCGGACAGCATCGCCGCCTTTCTTTACTCAATAGACGATCCTAGTAGCTCATCTTATAAAACTAAATTAGATAAGTAACTACGTACCCACTATAGTATATTTCTAGGGTGCATAAATTGAAAGTCGCACATTTAACAAAAATATGCAATTGCATTTGAGATGTCGTCACAGAGTTCTCATTTAACAGTTTTCTAATTTCTATTTTTTCTGTAATAGGTTTACAGGTTAGAAACTACACAGTCATGTATTTAGTAAATAACAACGAGATCAGCATTATTACCTATATTATAAATGTGTTTGGAATAAACGCCGCCGCCAATATCTACATTCTACGTTATCGGCTACGCGGCCAAGAGTTTGTCATAAAGGTTTGGAAGTGATAGGATGTTCTTGCATGGTCTCAATCAATGCTTATAATAAGACAATCAACCATTTTTACAGAATAGTTGGCATATCTAATCCTACCTATCGTTCTCGTGTGATGATCATACCTAATACATGAAAATTGATAAAATAGGATTATCACAACGTTTCTTTAAATCAATGTGACTGTGAAATAGAACATATTTTTACATGGTAACATTTATAAAAAAAAAAAAACATTTATGTCATTGTAGGTAGTAGGTAGGTAGTAGGTATTATGTTCATTAATGCAACACAATAAAATTATGTCCACTAAGGGGAAGTGTACCTTTTTGAAACATTGTGATATCGAAATGCTAACAAAACCATGTTGCTTTCAACCAGACAAAAGATGAGTTGGCTGTCGTCCCACTTGTTTGTCTACGAAAGTTTGCCAAAATTCTTTTATTGACTGAGTGTACGGAGAGGCGAGCTTTACGGGCGGTAGCGGGAATTCTCTGCCGCGTTGCGGCTGCCACGTTCTCCTATACATGTAATGCTAAGATGACTAGATAGACGCTAAACTAGTAGCAATCGTTGCTCGTTTAATATAGCATGAATGTTCCCTGATAGTGAACGAAGTCTTTAGTGAAAAAGCGAAATCAACAAATTCCAATAGGGTTATGTTACAGTAGGTATTCTTGTATATTGATCAGGTATATAATATGTGATGTTGTTTCAGGGGAGGTCAGTGAACGCTGAGGATTGCCAGATCCCGTGATCGGAACTATGTATAGCTCGACTACCCTGCGGGAGGTGACAGTGGTGGATGGTGTACAACTAATAATAGCCTCCCCTCCAGCGCGATCATTGGAACGCTGACGGGAGCGCGCACATGTGGCGCCCGTCGGCGTCGTAGTCGGCGTGCACGTTTATTTTCGAAGCGGTCGTCACGCGGCGCGGTTCACGGTGTTTCTTACATAAGAGCCGGCCTCCGGCGAGTCCGGAGCCGAGGTTCAGCCGTGCACTTCGGCCAGTCCTCGCACGCTGCAGGTCGCTGCACGTTCGGGTAACCGATCCGATGGACGCGCGCCGCCGGTTCTATTTCGGGAAAATACAAATTTGGAATGGATGGTACTCCCGAGTCGTAAGCGAACTCCGCCGGTTGACTCCATTTTTAGAGCTGGTCTGCGCGTGCGCAGCGAGCGCGCTGCCAGTACTCAGCGAGCTGCCATCACGCCGCGTCGCTCGCCACCCCCACGTTGTCGCCTACTGTCGCGTTGTGCTCCCAACACCATCACCCAAGAGATGGCGTCACGGATTGAACCACTGCTGCATATTATTCATATGTAACAGGTAGTTGCTAATTGCAACTGCACGCGCCTGCAGTACACTCAAGAATGAAGACACAAAGCCTTGCGCGAGTTCCGTGCTTCCTTACTTCCCATAGTGCTTATTATCGTATGGAATGTAAAGAAGTATGGAGCTGCGCGGGCGTGCCCTCGGGTCCGGAAATCGCATCATCCTGGTTCACATGTGTGACAGAAGCTTTGTCTTGTTATTTGTGATCAGTTCTAGTGTTACATTTTAATTTAATTGTGTGATGTAGCTGTTAGTAGTTCACTCGCAGCGTGTATAATTGACATGGATTTTTTACACTCTACAATGTGAAAAGCAATATTTCTCATTTGTCTCTAAAACATTATTCCTAGGATGAGCTGTGGTAAATATTAACATCGTTTATTTTATTAATTAAATAATCGAGTGATGAATTACGGTACTAGGGTCACATTGTTTTGTGGTCTTTTTCTTTTTAAATAGTTACGTTCAGTTCTTTTGCAATTTAAGTTCTTTGAATAATAAAGTAAGAAAAAAGAAAGATTGTTTATTCGGTGGCGAACTGTCGTAAAATAACATCTGGCGTAGGTAACAGTTCTGACTAAGGCAACATAAATAAACGCGAGGCTAACG
The DNA here is from genome assembly GCA_963856015.1 of Helicoverpa assulta. Lineage (NCBI taxonomy): Eukaryota > Metazoa > Arthropoda > Insecta > Lepidoptera > Noctuidae > Helicoverpa > Helicoverpa assulta. The sequence goes on from CAWLCW010000008.1 coordinate 9,258,727, forward strand.
CAGCCCGGAGCATGAAACTCCACTCCTAACTTTAAATAATGTGTGGGTGTAGACAAGGCGAAATTACCGAAATAATTAAATTATTCGTATCTATAAATTATTAAATTATTTGCTAATTAAGAAAATAATTCGTATACAACATAAGATTATTTGAATGAGCCAATGCATGTTATAAAAATCAAATTTGCCATTTTAACTATACCCAATTAAACATTTCGATATATCTAATTTATGAATCTGAATATTTATTCCCGTGTTCTTTAAAACATAAGGATCCTATATACAGATTAGAAATTAGTACATAAAATACAATACACTTGGCACATTACTTTCTTCTTGCTAGATAGAAACATCTGCATAATACTTTAAAAGATATTTTCATATCATATTAGTTTAACTGTGTATATTCGAAAGTTATGTGGTAATAATGAGTATGTAAATTTTAATAAGAATTTATTTGCAGAAATGTGTAATGAATAATGTATATATTGTGTTAAGCATAAGTTATCTTGGAATCTAGATGGTAGGATTTCAGTGTTTGAGTAAGGAACATTGCTAAAGCGTTTATCTAGTGAGTGGATGGCAAAAAAGGGGAAACAAAAAACGGCAGAGCGTTGGGGCCGCGCCTGCGCCACATCTGGAGGAGCACTGCATCTCATTATGCGGATCGGTCGCGGCTGAATGGACGCCCGTGCCCTCGCCGAACAATGCTCCAATATAACTATATTATTTGGACATTACATTGTTTCTTGCTTTTAGCTATATTGTTCCTCAGTTCCGTATTCTAAAACTTCTATTCATATATTTAGATTTTTATGCCCGACGAACTAAGTTGTAGCGCAGATGTCGACCGACTGGCTAATTACTGACAGATTTTTTAAACATAGAAACGATTATGTGGAAATAATAGCGGTTTTATTAATTTGCTAGTTTTCTTCTTCTTTAAAGGCTAAGTATAATTAGCTTTTTCAATTTTGATATTACAATCAATGAATAATGTACCTTTTTTATTTATTCCATGTTTATTGTAATATGTATTTAACCTTAACTCTTTGTAGTTTTTATTGGTGCTATCTAGGTATGTACTTGGTTTATCGAAACTAAAGATAGGATTCCATCAAAGTTAAGGTTATTTTTATTAGGGACTCATTTGAATGAAGTATGTAACCTTTCAAATTCTCATTGAATATTCAATGATCAAAAGGTAAATTGTAGAAGAACGCCAAAAGCAGGGCGATCATTAACCAGGTTCCGTTCATTGTTTCAAGAGGCGGGGGGGCAGCGGCGGGACTAGGGCAATGACAGCGCGCACGCATTACGATCAGGATCACTCACACATAAGTGTAGAGGCGCGGCCGGCGACCAACTCGACACACCAAGTGACCAACACGACTCATCGTCCCTTCAACAACACAACTTTACTCACTACCTACCATAGATTCAATAATAATTACCCACAAATCAAGATTCTACCCGATCCGCGCCCTTTAATAGCGAACGCCTTTTACTATCGCACAAAAGACTCGTCTATGAGAAAGGGATCTTGACCTACCAGTTTGTTCGGTACGTTCGACTCTCAAAAACAATTTATTCATGCATCCATGCAACGACTACAACCAACAAAAGAATTTAAAACTAGACAGGGGGATAATGAATACTAGACAAAGGGCATTTTAATAGAGTTACTTGCGTGCAATTCGGTATAGTGATTTTGTTGAAGTAGAATGAATGTATGAACGGGCCACTGAGAATATAATAGAAATCGTGTTGTATGAATGATAACATGTGCGTCACAGCTTTGGTGTAATCCATTTTTTATACGAGTTACAGTATCTTCATAGAGAAAAGACACGAGGAGATGGAATCGGTAGATGTGTTGTTATTCGTGGATGACGTGCGAAAATAACCACCAGACGAATCGTTGGCAGCGCTCCAGAGGCCACAGAAAGTCTCCGACGCCGTGCCTCACTCTACATATATTTCCATACATTATGCGTAGATACAATTAAAGTTAAAAGTAAAAATTTGTTAATCAATACTGCAGCATAAAAACGGAATTTTCGATTTGTTTATGATATACCTATTGGTAATTTATTGAATGGAAGAAATATAAATAGTTAATATGGATCATCTAGAATTCTGAAAAACAAACCTTCAAGATTTACACAGTAGGCGTCTACTATATATTTTTGATTTTTTGTTAAGTATCTTTTTTATTTCCTAGATGTATTTAAACATAATTTTCTACCTTTCCAGTTAAGTTATTATGAGGAGCTTCGCAACATTCAGCTACAACAAATTTCGAATGAAATAGAAATATCTTTGTCTATTTATGGCAGAATTCAGATATGATTAGTTATGAAACGTTTGCTAAAATTACTGAAAAGAGAATCAATTTTTTCAACTTGTGAATTATCGCAAATCCATTTAATAATTAAGTCAATACTTTAACGTAGAAATCAGAACCTTCATCCAAAAGTTACTTAATATTTTTAGCTACGGACGCTAGATGGCGACTCTTACACACTGAAACGACACTTATACGGCCAAACAAAGCACATGTAAAATTATTAATAATAACTCAAGGCTACATTATGCTCCTTTTTTATTCATTAAAACCTACAAAGTTTTGCCTAGAGGCATGCGACCATAATGGTATTTATTACGACATAAGTATTTTTTTTTTTTCAATTAGAGCAATTAAGCAATACTGAAACAGACTCGAAAGTCTAGGTTATATAAGTAGTAGTAGTAAGTATACAAAGTTAATGAGTGTATAGCATTACAAGTATTATGTCAGGCTTTGCTTTCTTATTGTGTATTTGTTTTCTCCTCTAGTTCAATCAGTGCGAGTCAAACAGAGCGCTTTAAGAAACAATTTGTACTGTCGGGCGGTGGTCTTATGAACGGCAGCTGGCTACCACTATAAGCTGTATAAAGATGTTTATTGTAAGAACAACTTCCATTAGCAAAATAACGATTCAAAATTGCCAGTTTTTGTGTAGGCAATAGTACTAGTTTTTACTACAATAGTTATAATGATTTGGTTAAACATGTTTTAATTGATTAATGTTATAATGTGCTTGTGTAAAAATGATGGTATACAAATAAAATAGGTCGATGTATATTATTATAACATTGCTCTCAATAGATAATATATCGCTATCATTTATATAAATATATTGGAGATCCGTGTATGGCGGCGTTAAGCCACTCCTTCCCCGGGCGACGTGAAGGACAACCAAGGAAATGTAATATATGAGTTAGTCAGGATGAGCTGTTGTGAGATATAAAGGCATCCATCAATCCGCAAGTAAGTGAGCGATGTAATTAATAATCTCAATATTTTGCCGACCATCGATTACTATGTGAGTCTAAGAGCTATATGGCTTCATAGAGAGACGGTGGAACATAATAACAATGTATTGTATGATTACTTTTAGTAGACATATTAAGGTTACACCTATTTATTGAAAGATTATTAAATATATTTTGTTTTATGAATGGTTTTATTTTTTATATGGGAGATAGAAGAGTATGGAAGGAGAAAACCTTGCGCCTTATAGTAGGGGGTAAGAGGATGATGATGATGGTTATATTTTTTTACTTTCTAACCTGGCAGTAGGGATAATTTTAAGAGACATAAGAGAGATACCAGCTGGATAAAGATTATGTTGTACAAACAAAGTCATTACGGCTATTATTTACTTAGCTTTTAGCAAGCGTATCTTAACCAAGTGAGTAAGTAATTAGCGGCATATGTGTGCGTCGGGGCGTCCCCGAGCGCCATCAGCGCGCTGCCCTGGCCGGCGCCCACCCATCGCACAATAAACCGACACCAAATTATCTTTTCAAACAATTAGCCGAGACTTATTGCCCAACAAATGTTCGCTCTGTAGAAATATCGGCGTAATTAAACAAGCTGTAATTAAAGCACCGTTTTTTTTCAAGATATGAATAATAATCATATTTTAGATGTATTGTTTTAAAGCTAGCTCTGTCTGTTTGTATTTTATTGTCATTATATTCTAATTTGTTGAAATCTATTGTTTTTTATTGAATTTTCCAAACTCATTCGATTTGTGTTATCAATCCGTCCTTTCGCCGTCCTTTAACAGAATCTACTGCTCTTTTGCCATAAGAATATGCGTTTATCGTTAAAAATAAACAGCATGCCATTTACTTGTGAAAATACACCCGGAAATGCTTTACGTAAGGTTTTCTAAAATATGGCTCTATCACTCATGTACCTGCGGGGCCGGTATCGTTTGTCATTGTGTTATCTTTTGTGACTAATGGCTATTTAAAATACGAACTCAAAAGCGGTTTCCCGTGCCATTTCTATGTATAAGCTTATTTATTATCGTACAGTAATTAAATTATATTTTTTTGGATTGTGACCTGACAACTCCAAGTTTTTGCTTATCGACTATTGAAAGATGAAGTGTTAGATATTCTTGTAACAACATGGTCTATTACTTTGATCCAGCTCCCAAAGGCATTTCAGTATCTTAGCGAGAAACTTTAAAATAGATTCGATAATTTGCTCATAAACAATGTAGTCTTCTTTGAAGTCAGCTACTGGCAGCAAGTTTAGTTGCAAGGAGGCTATCAAACAAATAGACCTCTTTATATTTTCTTGGTACATGATAGCAGTCGTTACACGGGAAGTGGCCTTTAGAAGGAGACCCGTGGCGCTATTGCGCGAAATGACTTGAATATATACTGCAACAGCGCACACGGGACGGCGAGTCCAACACTAACTAGTATAAGAACATTGAAAGGAAACCGTCTTGTGTTGGTGACTTTCAAATGTGCTATTGATAATAATTTCATTAGGCCTAGAAACATGTCACTCATCTAGAAACATGTCGTCATGTCACTAAATAATATCAGTTTCCTCAAATTCCTTTCAATTTATTTATTTACTAGTCCCCGCGACTTCGTTCGCGTGGAATAGTGGCATCCGGCAGATTTTTGGTTTGAACAATAATAGATGGCGCTGTTTGTCCGGAATAAATTGTATTTTTTATTTTTTGCAATAAAAACTATTCTATGTCCTTCTCCTGGCTCTAAACTACCTCCCTGCCAGTTTTCATCTAAATCGGTTCAGCCGTTCTTGAGTTATAAGTGGAGTAACTAACACGACTTTCTTTTGTATATATAGATTTGATACTAATATAATACAATACTACTCTTTTTTAATGTAAAGGAATGATCTGATTCATGTGTGTCAACGTGAAATGATATCAACCACATCAGATGACTTTGTACTCACTGTAAAAAAATACAGGCGGACTGGATTCAAAATACCGAAATTTTGCATATTTCAGGAAGAGCCAAAGACAGTAGATGCCTTCGATGTAATTATTTACTGATACCGTGTTTGTAATACAAACCTAAATTAATATTGGAACAGGTAATCAATAGGAAATTTCATATTCCTGTTCATCTTCATCGGATTTGATTATAAATATGTCTCGGTAACAGGAAAATCTCCAAAAAATGTCTTCGTTATATTAAATTATTTAACTAATTCTAGAAGATTTATAATTATCTTGAATGTAATGAATAATGATTTGTCATTAAAAAATGAATTCCGTGACATTACAATAAAACCAATTCGGTAGGTCGGCTTAATTTGAACTTTAATACTAAGCATTGACATTGGTCAACTACTTTTTCATTATGAGTTTTGCGTTCTATAACAATAAGTATTAGGTTCAAGCGAAACTGGTGTCAGAAGTGTTTCAAGTCGATATGATGTCGAGAATCAAATCGGAAGTATGACAGGAATTAATAAATATTAGTCAGAATGTACATATTTTGAAGCTGTTTTCAGCATAAGGCTTTTATTTTTCCACAGGTTATTTCAAAAAGCATTTCCTTTAATGTTACATGCAAAATCTAAGCAGGTCTCTCACACACACATAGTAGTCAATTGTTACATTAATCAATCTTATATATAAAAATGAATTGCTGTTCGTTAGTTCTAAAACTCGAGAATGGCTGGACCGATTAAGCTACTAGTAGTAAAAACCACAGCTCACAGCAGTCACAGCAATTATTAAAAAGAGTAGCGAGTTTTTTGAGGTCAGTGTCAATTTATATTTATTCACAACCCCAAACAACGTTATGTGCACTGTGGTGTACTCGAATGGTTATTTTTATAAAGACTCGTCTTGATGAATTGAAACAGATCGAAAAGGTTCTCAAGGAATTTTATGTTGGGAATAATCCCGAAAGCGGCCGATACAATTCTTCATTTCATTCACGTTCCCTTGCGATGAAACTTTTTCTCTGCAATTTTTCTGTGGAGGGCGGGGAGTTATCAGGTGGGGCGCTTTGCGAGTCGCAGCACGTAGCGCCTCCGAGCCCCGCGCCGCCCTGTGCCCGCCCGCTGAATACAAACTTCATTAGCCGTTTGATAATTAGCCCGTTAAACGCCCCTCACTCAACCAGCTACCGTCTCTTAAACCAGCGATATTTGTACATGTTCTTACATCATGTCTTGAATTAATTAGTAACACTCATATATTCAGAAAGATAGCATCTACAAAACAATTTTGTCTAATTTTATCTGTCAAAGAAACCTCTATGTACTAATAACATAAAGAATTTCGTTTTCATTTGCAAACGAGATTAGCCACAGCCTTCATTAATTGGACCAATATAATCGAGTTAGTTGAAGATGTGAATACTTGGATTTTGTTAAAACAACCAATTGTAGCAACGGTGAAACTAAAGAAAATGTAGACATAAACCAAATACCGATTTGGTTTATGTCTAAAGGATTTCGTTCACCTTTGTCAAAGAGAACCCCTGCCCAGGAACGGATAGTAAAAGTGACAATTTAACCGGAACATCACCGGAAGGAAAGGCCGAAACAAAAGAAGCTCCAATGAGCGAGGAGTAGAAAGAAGTTAGAAAAATTAGGAAACAATGAAGCAGGAAACGTGTTTCCTCAGCGAATGGCAATGACGCGAACGGACGGCGGCGGCGCGGCCGGGCGCGCTACCAACTAACGGGGTTAGCTGCTCGCTCGCCTCAGCCTGATCGATACATGTATCTCTACCAGATTTAAATTGATACATCTTGAATCATCTCGATATATTATTTACCTATGTATATTTCATGACAAACTCTATATCAAGATCTTTCGATTGGACGCACACAGATTATTTTAAAACGAATTACATTTAATGAAAAATCATATAATTTAAACTTTCCAGCATTGTTTTGTAATTCTCCTGCAAAGCACTGAACTGACTTTGATAAACGATGTGTAATGCGATTTATCTTCACGCTGAAAGTACGGGAATGTATTCGATATGTGACAAATTTTTAACGTGCTGCTCAGTTTCCAATATTGATGTTGAATTTTCGTCATAAATTCCACTACATTCAGGCTACGAAAGAGAAAGCCCATAATTTTGAACTATGTGACAGTCAGTATCAGCATTGATTTCCAAACGACGCTGGACACAAACATCTGTAAGCTCGGCAAACATTTGTTTTATGTGGGGATCGAACCCAAACACGGCAAGCCAACCTCTAAGCTACTGTGTCAATGAGGATGTCAAATAGAAAAGTGTTTCAGGAAGGGTCTGCTACCTGATAGTAAAAATACGGTTAATGAATAAAGCCGTATAAGAAAAATATTTTTGTGTACAATAAAGAATAAGAAATAGCAGCATTTATTTAAATTGGACATTGATTGCAGTTTTGGAGACTAAAAGGCACAAGAAAAGAAAAATCACATGTAAAAGAAACAAACATTCATTTGATGATAATACAATTGATTCCATTTGAGAATTGAAATTAAGTGCTTTCACCGAAGTAAATAAAAAAATCTACACGCGCATATGATATCTCAGACTGTGATGTAGTTTATTCAAATGATTAAGGTCGTGCATCAAATATAACATTCCAAGAACGTCAATAGATGGCGCCGGTTATAGCGTTAGTGTTACGAATAAATTGACGGGGTGCGCAATTAACATTTTGGAGTGTCAAACACTCCACCCGATGACATTCTCCACTGAGTATCTATGTTTATTTCCAACACACACATACACATACAACTTTCAAATATTTTGTATCATTTCATAAATCTCTTGCTATAAGAGAGATTTTCCTGTATACTATTTTGAAAGGAGCTAAGCTTTGAAATATAAAAAGCGGATATCTCGGCGGACTGAGTGTTGTGGACAGGGCAACACGATAAATGATATTATCCTCAAAACTAATACAGCAGGGTTGTGTAGCGATTGACAACAACATGGGTACAACGATAAAATAATCTTTCTGTGGTTTCAATAACGTTGCTAATACAAGATTTCAACATTCATATTTATAAAAGGTTATTTTATACTTAGGATTTGCCAGTCAGGAAAATATTTCGAATTAATTACAGTTATCTCCCTATAGGTTTATAGTATGGAGTCGAGTGTTTGTTTTTGTCATTAATGGGGTTCGCAATTTGCAATAAAAAGTAGAGCGCTGGTTGTCGAGGCGTGGTGCGGTGCGTGCGGCGCGATGCAACGCGGTGCCGCGGTGGAGGACACAGCGGCGGATATTTCGACATAATTAAAACAAACAGGAGGCTCGCCACTCCTCTCTAATTGCGTTCGTGTTGAAATAATCACGGAAACTGTGACAGGTTGTACTATGTGTATCAGTGCCTCTGATTACATAGATGACACACTATACGCAATTCATTTATCGGGTACACTTCGAAACATGTTCAATTGTGAGTACGTAGAGTTAAATAAATTAACTACTGTTTAACCTGCACGTACATATAAGAAAGAAAGAACTTTTAGAAACTATAAAGTCAATTTGAGTCCACATCTACGGTTCATTCAAGACTAAATGGAAATAAAAAGAAAAGCTTTAAAAGATCTGACGATATAAAATGTAATTGCTTTGGCTAGAAACTGGGAAACGTAACGGCCTCTAGCTCCACTCAATAGCTATACGAAAATAAAAGAAAGAGATAAGAATGAAGATATACCAAATAACGTCTTTTATATATTGAATTGGGCCACTGACGAGGGAATTTGACATAAATTACTAGCCAAGTCGATCAACCGGTGAGGTTAAGCAATCTCGCTGTGATTCTGTTTTTGGTGGGTGACCAATATCGCTGATGGATATTCATTCATCTAGGAAGCCAATGCGTATTCGTGTAAACCCTAGATATAGAATAGTAGATAGATTGGCAATCGAGCGATTTTAGTGAAGGCAAACTAAAATACTTAAATCAGTCGAATGATTTATTTTTAGATTTGTGCAGCATTCCTCAACTTCAATATCGGTATTCATGGTGTTTCTTAGTTTTTATCATAGATCACAAAAAAAACCAACGGGTTGCACACCGGGAGTGCCGGCAGCAGTGTAAACTTGAATATTAACGTTGTGCATTTTTGATATTTTACACTGGTTACGGAATAATTTTGCAAGAATTGCTTATAGTATAAAAGTACTAGGTAAAATACAATTTTCTTTTATTGTGCTACTGTACACAAATATGACAATTTATGGAACTATAACATTAAAAAAAATCTCTCAGAATACACGGATTTTCTGTCTGTCAGTCACGTGTCCTGTCGCGCAAAAGATTTTACTTAAAAAATTCAAAATATTGCGGTTTTTGTTGTAGATATTTGCCTATGTTTTACTGGGTTACCACAGGCCCCTAATGTGTTCGTTTTTTGTTGTCGTTGTTATACGACAGATCACAAGCGAAAGAGTTTGTTTGACACAGTAAAACGGCTGAATCGACCCTGGAAACAGTTACAAGCCCTTTTTCCGTCCAGTCCTGTCAGTTAAGTCCCAGTAACGCAAAACCAAAACTCCACCTCTATTCCTGGCAACAAAATGAATCGGAAAACCTATGACAAATAGTTTTCATTCATAATCTATAGTTTCATATTTATACTGCACTGATATTTTGAGATAGCACAGTAAAGCTCAACTCGTGATCCAATGTCAAAACCACAGGTCGCCGTAACAATATTAATTATACTGTCACAGTCTGGTTACGCTGTTCGTTTTTTGGTTATTTATAGAATATAAATGATTGCTGTCCTTAGTTCTAAATAGACGTCATATTTATCAGTGCGGATACATTACTATAGGAAAGCTAAAATATTACACGACGAAACACAATTACGTTCATTAATCTTCCGATAAATTCGTAAATGAACAAAAGAACCGACTCAGCGATTGGATATCTGTGACATCAGCCTAAAAGCTCAAAGCTCCCACTTTATTGTTAGTCGATAGACATTCTATGCGGACATGGCTTTTTTCAGATATTTCAATAGTCTGTTTTTTATTTCATTTCGTGGAATGTATGAAAAGTTCCAATTTGTTTGGATGAATAACGTTTCGCATGCTATCAGAATTTATACGAGTGTACCCACTGTTTTATAATTGAAGGAAAACGTTTTAGGCCCGGTAAATAATGAGATCTGGGCACGTTTATTTCATTTAAAGTAACGGTGTAACCATTCATGGTTTCTTTTCCTGTGTAATGCTGAATGAAGCGAATTGATTCATGGTCATGCCTACGGATTTTTATACCTTACAGGCCTGGCTAAATTTTAATTTCGTTTTACGTTTAAAACAGTGACCATCCTCGAAATCTACATATTATCGTCAGAAAGGGAAACAACAATCAGAATACAGGCCACTTTTCCACGTTTGGGTGCGAACCTAAATAAATAATACGCAAGATAAACTGTAATTAACGATAATTCATTTACTATTGATGTAGCTACCGGGCAGTAAGTTCAATACTTTATTATACCTAGTTATAAGCCACTGATATAAAGTGGTACTCGTATAACGTAGCTATACCGCCTCTTCGTTTTATCGTGAGCTTTCGTAGAGTTTCTTGCGATTTCCCATAAAATACGGATTACGCGTTGCTACGCCGCCGTCGTCGTAGGCTCGTAGCACGGACTTCTATACTGATACATTTTCTATTAATAAGGCGACAACGTATTTTTCAACTAGAGGTTGTATATTTAAGAAAATGTGCATTTAGAATATTACAGGTTATCAATTAAAATAGTTGAGTGAAAAAAATAACGTAATAGCGTCTACAATATACCAACTCAATAACAAGGGAGAGAACACAAGTTCCAACCTCCCAAATTACACCATTCATTAATTTAACCCAATCCTAGCATACGATAATTAACGTCGTTGTATGTTATCAGGATTTCCAGTAGTTCGCAAGGCTCTGTTCGTAGTGAATACCATTATCTTGTATTCCCCGTGGAATTCTCTACTCGTATACGGTGTGCAGCTACATCATGTCAGTTTCCCCAAGTTACTGAGTAATGGGGACATATCAACTATTCACATTGATAGTCTTTAGGAAAATACGGATAGATCACAAAACAGCGCATCAGTGTCATGCAATCATAGAGTTAGCTGTATTCTACGATTGCATATTATTGTATCATATGTGGTCACCAAAGTTTATCCCTACTAATATTATAAATGCGAAAGTATGTCTGTCTGTCTGTTACGCTTTCAAGTCTAAACCACTGAACTGATTTTAATAAAATTTGGTACAGAGATAGAGTGGACATTGAGAAAGAACATAAGATAGTTTTTATCCCGGACTTTTGAAGAATTCTCTTGGAAACGCGATATAACCGAACTCTACGCGGGCGAAGCCGCGGGCGGAAGCTAGTTAGAATATAAAGATTAAACCGCTACTTTATCATGAGAACGACTAATTGAATATTGGTATTCATGTCAACTCCATCGAATTTCATAGAATAATTACTTAATTGACAATATCTTCCGCTGTATTAAGTGAGAGCTTCCCCTTTAAATGTTGTAGAAGCATAGTATCTCTATGTTGACTACGTTGAACATAGATTGACGTAATTTATATAGATGCATAAAAGAAAATCTATTACGATTCGACTATAAGTTGAAGAAATCGTTTTGATCATCTGGTATTTCATGTTATTGATAAAATTGAATCGAAGTCAAACATTTTAAACGAAACCCTATAATAAGATGCCTTGGTGTCCCTGGTGTAAGTCTGCACTTTGCAACTGAATTTGAGTATACGTTTGATATCTTATGGGAATCTTAATTGGGTTATTAGGAAGTGTAAGAAGAAGTTGTTTCACAAAACGGGTAAGGAATATGAATATGATGCAGGTATGGGGAAGGTAAACAGATGAAGTTGTGAGGCGTTAGTGTGTGAAGTAAAGTTTGGATGTGTCAGGTGGTGCGATGTGGGTGTGCGGCGGCATGCGCGGCCCGGCTGCAGACGCGGCAGACAGTGCGGCTCGCGGCGGCGGCGGCGCCTGCGGACGGCGCGGCGGCGCGGGGCGGGGCGGCGCGGCGGCGCGATGCTGCGCGCCTCTCAGTCGAGACGCGAGGCCCGCCCGCCCTAGCCGCCCGTGCTGCCGCCCGCCCGCCCCGCGCGCTCGTCACGCGTCGCTCTCCACGATTCGCTCTACCTAGGATCGTTAATTACGTCCCTATGCCGGATTCGCATGTGTACTTAATGAATTATCATATTCCCTAAAATTTTAAGAATTATCTCCTCATCATTTGGGTTTACACGCGCGTATAGTCGTCGAGTATTTTCGAAGCTTTTGGATGGACCGGAAGGGGGGCGGGAGGGTCGACGGATTCGGAGGGTCGCGGGGCGCAGGGCCCCCTCGCGACGCGGGGTTAGTAGGTTCGCGATGTCGCGTCGTCGTCGGTCGGAATGCATTCGCGAACGTAGAGCGGCGACCTGAGGTGCCGCCGCGATTCTCACCTGGCCACTCGGGGTCGGTCACCTCTCTTATAAATGAAACTTCAATGAAACATTTTGCTCCATTTCGGATTTTTTTTTCTGGCTGCAACCTTCAAGCATAGAATTATTTTTGGGTCAAACATGACGAGATGCAAGGTCAACCTGCTAGGTGTCAACGAACCCCTCGTCCGGTGCCTACGTCAGGTCGATGACGTAGAAGTTGACAGTCCAAAACTTTTGACACAACAGCAGCACCGCAAAAACGCAATTTATTTCTAAACTTATCCTAATCCGAAACTTTAGTGTGTTGTGTGCTCAAAACATAAAGTAAATAACCGGAAGAAAATAAACTAAGTGTCGACATGAAGAACGAAGACGGAAGTGTGTAACGACTGGCGGCGATCGGAGAGGCCACCGCGTTAACCCTGCCCGAATTAGTGCACCGGACGAGACTAAAATAGCAAGGTGGCGTGTACGGTTACATGCGGCGCGTCAATGTCGGCGCGCCGGCACACCGCGTGCTCCTCGGCAGCTCTCGGCGGGTAAGCTTACACTGCGTCTGATTGCAGAGCGAGCTGAGGCCAGCCCTATATGTGGAGGCGGCGCTGCGGGCCCGCCGCCGCCGCGGCCGCCGCCCGGCGCCGCTCTCCGCGCCGCGCACGCCCTCGCACCTCACTACTAGCTATTCCTGGAGTCATCTGTTCCACTGTATACGCTAAATTTTACACTTTTCTAAATATACATAAACTAACACACTGATAATACGCGCTTTATGAGACCGGAATTAGTATTCACTCTATAATTTTCACACGTTCTTTACACTCCTAATATTATATTACAAGAGGCAAGCTGAAGATGTACGTCAATGAGTTTACGTTTATCACAGGCGAAGAATTTGAGACGTGAAACATGCGAAGACTGTTCAAGAGGCCAAGACGTGCGTGAAAGTGTAAGCGTTGTTCGCTTTAGCTGGTTGACTTCGGGTCAAATTGTAATTTTGATATCATTTGGTCCCCTTCAACCAGCTGTAGTTGACATCTGTTTCACTTTCTTAACGCACTGACCGGAGATGAGCTGCAATAGTCAGAAGCAAACGAAAAACTTCAATTTTTTAATTAATCATATCGTTTCCATTTTCCTGTACTATTTTGATATGTTGAACTGGTTGTCTGTTTTTCTTTTAACACTTACAATATTAACCTTAATATTTTAATACTTACAAATTAGTTATCAAATCAAATCTTATTAGATTGTAAATAATCTTGATAAACATGTATTTCATATATATTTGGTTTGTTTCGTGATTAACTAATTGCTTTCAGAGCTCTAGTTCGTTAATTTGTTCACGAAAATATGGAGAAACATATTAAAATAAGTTGTGCAACAGTAGTCCCGAAAGCGTAATTAATTAATTAAAATTTGTGTCAACCCGGCGCCCGCTGCGACACGAGGAAACATGCATTACTTAGTAGAAAACAACGCCTAATGAGATGTGTTATTGTCGCGGAATAGCCGCACACACGCACGCTGCTCGCTAACATATATTATCAATTAACTCCTTCATATTCCGTTTAGTCGACATGTTCATTCCCAAATTGTTTGTGTCTCAGCTCATTTTCGTAAGGTTGGTAAGGTATGAACAAGGAATTTTCTCAGATATCCTACATTCCAAAGTTTAGTATAGACTGTATTGTAAATTAATTTCTTTATAGCGTACATTTTTTGTGCACCGTAACTACTCTTCTTTAGTTGAGGTTATAAAAAAGGACAGACTGATGCAAAATTGTTTAATATGCAATATAAATTGACTATTAAACGTTGCATTAGGTAAAATAGACATCAGTTTAAAAACAAATTAATGTGTTCGTATTAATCACTAGCTTTCTCGAGATTAAAAAACGAAAAAATAAAGTACAAAATCATACGCAAGACTTTAACTCATATTAATTTCATACAGTAGGTTATCAAGTCCCAGTATTGCAAAACAATACAATAGGATCAAACGAATATAACATAAAAGACAATGGATTCAGAAATATTGGGGTATCGAATAAAGAAACATAAAAAGGTGGCTTTTAAAAGTTAATGTAACTATGCGTCTCGTGAGTCGTGAGCCGTACCTGAATTTAGTGCGGACGGTTTGATGGCTTTACAGATTTTTTTATCAAGGGGTACCTTTGGGAAAACAAGCTTTCAGAAGGTAGTGGATAAAGTCGTTTGTGCCTGTGCGGTCATGATATTGATTGAAGGCAGTAAGGTTTTCGGAGTTTGCACGCAAGGGAAGGATCATAACGCGCAACGCACTTTGATATTATAACGAGATTATTCGAAAACCACTAACGGGTTGCCACTTTGAGCACATACCGCATAAATAACACGTATTTATACGATAAGTTAGAAACTACAGCAATAATTGTGTTAATTTAGCGTGTCGTTTATGTTTGTAATAACATTTTTTTTTCAACAAATGAACAAATTGGCAGTTTTATAATATATATTAATGTACAGTGGTATGAGGGCCAGTCTTTGTCGTCAATTAACGTTCACGTAACACATCTTATTAGACGGTTCTTATCATGAAATGCAACTTTCCAATGATTTTATATTCTTTTTGGATGAGTTCATTATGTAGTCTAAGTTTATTGAATTAAATGACGTGTAGCATTTTATGACTTCACATAAAAATACTCCTACAACGCCCGTAATAGTAGTGTTCACTTAGTATGTAAGCTCAAATTACTCGAAAACAATATTTCACTTTAGAAAAATTGCAAGTATAAACTACACAAAACCATTTGATAGTACGCCTCTAATTATTAAACTATGCCTAGTCGTAATTAAATTGTGAAGCCAACTGATTTATAGTAGGTATATTAAAAAAAAAAATCTGTGTAAAAATATAATTTTGTATTATTTTTATAGCTGAACGTCAAGCAAGTAACTAAGTAAGAACTTAAATCGTCCTTTCTCCTGAAATTGAATTGTTTTTTAAATCAAGCATATTATTTTGTGTGTAGTGTTTTAGCTAAATAATAATCTTATTGCATATCCAATCGTTTAATTGTTCACCATAATTCGGTACTAAGTATCTGCCTGATATATTTGCTGTTGATATATTTATTCTAAAGGAATGTGTCTAAATGAAGCCCGGTTGTTTCAGGATTTACAAGTTAAAATATCATTCAAGTGAGAATAATTTTTTACAATATCTTGATTGATTTTATAAAAATCAAGCTGATTATTATGTGAAACACATGTTATATTAGTATCTTTTGTGCAGTTTCATGAAATTATTTTGTCACAGAAAACGTTTTAATTTACACAATAAATTAACATCAGTCGAACCATTGCAATGTGTATAAAAGTTAATCTTGGTTTAAATGTAAACTATTTAAACGAAGCTAAACTTCTTGAAATTTCAATAACATTCCTGGCTGGTCTACATGATTAGTTTTGTTGGGATAGAAAGTGTGACTGCTGAGAGAGGGTGGTGGGGTCGCAAAAACCCCGGAGGCAGTGGCTGCAGCCGCGCCGGCGGGCGCCGCGCCGCTCTGCGGTGCGACTTTGTGCCATAAATCAAAAGCACCCGCGGGAACCCTCGACTCGTATAATGTAAGTATGTATAAAACACTCTATCACAGAAGATAATACAAAGGAATTTTAAGTAGCCGGGTTAATAGGGATCAAAACGAATTTTAATTGCAGCGTGTGATATAAAACAAGCTGGAATTAAGGTATGGACTATTTATATTTTGAAAGTAGATAGCAAGTAAATGAAAAAAAAAAACAATACATTTTTTCAGTCACTGCCTGCTTGGCTGCCGTACACAACACTCATCACAAGCACAACATCTCATTGTATCACCAATGTAAGTTTAAACGTACTGAAACTATGATTTCGTGAGCTCATGTTAAACTCAGCACAGGAATGTTTGTTTAGTTTGGGAAAAAAAGAACATTTTGAGTTGTTGCAGGGACATTGGCGTGTTAAGGTGGTGGCGCTTTGCTCGAAATACGGCTTAGAAGGAAATCACCTGGCAGGCCATTAACCTAATTCACGGACGCAAAGACAGGGCGGAGACGCGGGTGGCGGCGTAGCACCCGCTTTAATATCGCCTCGCTGCCGGTAATAAGATGGAAATAAGGCGGTGGCAAGAAACCGGGCCAATCATTGCCGTTCGCAACTTGACACCGACAATGTACATACTTCGATAAGTATAATCCAAATTCACTTTGGCTTCCATTTAAAAAAACCACCATTAGGTACCCAAAAAATACATAAAATTATCTCAAATATCATGGTAAGTATAAAATATTTAGCCGATATTACGATAGCTTTTTAAAACGTGGTGTACGAATTATTTGATTTAATTGTCGAAAATAGTAATCCCTCTAGGATTATCAAGACAAAATAAAAAAAATATCTTAAATATTTACAAGCAAAAACAGTAACAATTTCGCAAAATAATTGAATACATGTGTGCGACTCTGAGTATTCAGAATATATCGTGCCATAATTATTTTCTTTTAAGCTCTGAACAATACGAAAGTTTCTAAGACTTAAGACTTTAAGAGCACTCAAAGTATAAAGCTTCATTTCAGTCGGTAAAAGATAAGTACTAAAGACAAATTTTAAAGTAGCTGCATTACCAGTTCATTTAAAATTCATGGAATACACGGAGCCTGGTTCGATGTTTGACATGGCAAATAAAATTATAATGTAAAGCAGAAAAGGCAGCGCGCCCTACTGCCCTCGCGTCGAGTGTCCTCCGCGAGAACACAAACTATAACAGGTTTTGCTTTACTCCGTATTTTCTTTCAGTTTTTGCATTTAGTCGTTTAGTTTTTTCACAGTTTACGTCGGAATTTTACTAGCCAGCTACGAGAAAAAAGTTTCTTAATCATTGTTCAGTTAAGTTCACTCTGTTTTCCAGATATCTTTAAGATCCTCCATAAGGAAAAGAAGAAAAAATGCAATCAGCTTATAATTTCAAAGCATGACGGGTACTCATAAGCAACCATTTTTTTAAGTGTTCCGATATTTAGTTACATAGATAGGTGGAATTCCGTATCCGTAACAACTTATAATGACTGCCTACCACACTACATTCACACCTCTCCTGGTAGTAGAGTGAAAGTAGACGATGGCATTATTTTCATGTACGACCATAAGGACAAGTTATTTCTATAGCTTCCGGAAATGACTATATCTTCGTTAATCAGCCGCTTATTAATATTAAGGTAAAGGCAAGTCAAAACAAATCATTTATTTTATTTAGGCCTCTATAGTTAGTATAGTTATGACTGTGTAGTGATGTATATGATAAAATTTGAATCGTATAGAAAGTGCCATGAATTTTCATTTTCGGTGAATTAAAGCACAATGGCTGGTCTGAATTAAATATTTCAGGTGGTGCGCCGTTCTCGCGAGTTAGTGCCGAGGTTGATGAAACGACATACTCCGCACTCAGCGTCGAGGGAAAATTTAATTATTGTTCCACGACTACAGCGCCACAGTTGAACACACTTTTAAATGGTGAAGCACATTTCTGTGACATTAAATGAGTTTTCATGTCGAGTTATTATAATTACATAAAGAGTAGCGGTCGGCTACATTGCTACCGAAATAATTTTTCGACGTTACTTAGCTAAGGTCTCTTTAATCAAACCCCGAGCTTCGCAACGACGTAAACCGCTATTTGCATCCGCTCTGATTAATCTGCGGGTAAGTACGTTTATCGAGAAGTTATAATGTGCTAATAGATAGATATAAGTAAATGAACACATATTGTACTTGTAAATCGATCAGCTAATGGCATATGAATGAAGCGGGCGTGGAAGTTGCGGCGGCGGTACACACGCTGGATCTAATGGAATTCACTTGTACGCAAACAAGCCGCAGAACGCCCTCGCCCCACCTGAGCGGAGCACACGTAAGTATCCGCCGAGCCTGCATCACCCCGTTTTATTACATTACATGCGTCACCTTTAATGTGTGATTACACACAAATACCTGGCGAAACCAGTTGCCGTTGCTTTTTTCAATTCGACGAAGCCTTTTTAAAACTAATTGAATAAGGGTGTTTGAAATCAACGCTCAGTTTCGTTGAACCAGCAAGCAGACCTCCTCCAAATATTTAAGGTGTGAAAGCACATCTCATTAAATGAAATCCCTATATCAATTATGTGATATTTACTCACTCGTATCTGGTTACGTGCCAATATCATAGGAGTATTCAGCTTATTCTAGTAAATATATAAAATTCGTACCTGAAACAAAAATATATTTTATTAAGTTACGTACAAGTAGTCACATGAAAAAGAAAAATAGAGCAAAAGCTCGTAAGGGAAAATATTCGGCAACCACTGATGTCCTTTCATATTTCACTATAATGTCGTTATGTTATGTGGTGTCGCAAAGACGAAAGAGACTATGTGTGTAATATTTCAAACTTACATAAGTATCCACTACATAGGGACAGTGATATAGTGTCATAAAAATGTTAAAACGAAAGACACAAGCCTGGAATAAAGTTAGCCAGCAGGAAAGAATACATACATTTTAATTTATTATGCACATGTCCCATTCTAACTTAAATAATGTTTGTTTAAAAATTCAACGTAAAACCTAAATGTTATGTAGAGAGAAGCGAGTGCGAGTCCCGATTTAGAAAGTCACATGTACTTCTAAATATACAAACACGAGGCATGTAGTACGTGCGGCGCTATGCTGCTCGAGTCGCATAGCTTTGGGTATTATTAGTAAGACGTTGAATAATATATCTATGTCGGGAGATACCGAGCAGATTTCTCGAAAAGCCTTAGTTGGCCTTAAACCAGATTGAAGCGCTTAGAATTCCTTACATAAGCGCTCCGCTATAATATCGGAAAAGAGATCAGAAGTTAATCTATCGGCAACATTCCTCGCGTTTCGCCGGAAGGCAACGCCGCGCCGAGCCGCCCGCCGCCCGGCCGCTATGGCCCTCGTGCACGCGACCGCGCCCCCATACTAACTAATCGATCCTTTGCTTTGCAACTTAACTATGCACTAAATAAATATTATCTTAAATACCTATTTCCTTTATGAATAGAATATTTTTGTTACAACAGCAATATATTGTAAAAAATCCCTCCAATTAAACGGTTGCAATTTTTGTATGTGTAGGTGATGCATTGGTTTCGCTTAAACGGAGTCTTCAGATAATGTGATATTACTGAATCACGTAAAGTACTTATATTCCTTCTTAAAATTGGGTTTCCTAAAATTGGGTATTTAGTTGATGAAGTGCCTAAAATGCTCAGTTGAATTCTATTTTTATGTTTCAAACCTAAATGTTTCATTTTCGTTGTAGCTGTTAGAATATTGAAAATAATTCGCTAAAAACATTCTGAAAGCGCAAAATGTCACATTGATCAGCATATTACGAGCTCACACGGCAGGTCCCATTGAACAGAACAATTTGTTTTCAGGAATTTAAATTAGTATTCAATGGTTGTATAACTAGCTAAGAAGATACTAAGAAAATATAGGTAGAAACAGAACGTCTCGTCCGATCAGGTTAAAAGGGCGTCTGGAACAAGCTTCAAGCAGCTGTTAATTCTCACAGCTCTCTCAAACCGACGTTGTTTATTTATCTTTGCGTCTTAGGCTCAACAGTAAAATGCAGAGAGCAACGGCCACCTTTAATCTTACTAGAACTTAAAAGAACTACACGAGGTAGTTAACTGACTATATGTTATTATGTTATGTTCTCCGTTTTCCACGTTTATGTGACCATGTTTACGACTTAACGTTATATTCAGATCATGTTTAAACATGAAGATGAAAAGCAGAAATATTTGATTCGAATATGTAATTATTCATTTTATATTGGCAAAGGTGTATGTTGGTGGCAACTTCTGCAAAACGATAAGAAGTCTCAAGATTGAATGTGGAGAATGTTGCTAGCGACTAGAATGCAGGAGTATTTTGATTCTTTATTATTATTTTGTAGCTGTTTTCGATATAATGCTACTACTTCACATACTTTATGTTATAGAAACTGAGGTTAAAATGTATATTTGTTGTGCATAAAATCAATTACAAAAGAATTGCGTTTGGTTGTTTCTTTATCAGCTATCGTACGTTAAATAAAGTTTCACTTTTCTCCAAGCTGAGATAACGAACAAATGGTACAGGGGTAGGCACCAGGCGTGTTTTTGAAAACTTGACATTCGTTGCTGTCGTAAAAATATAATGGTGGAACTTGTGTTTTACGAGCGCTAGAACTCCCGATGACGAAAACGGGAGTTAGCGTGTGAGCGTGTTGCCAGAATACTTGAATAATAATTAGGTTGTCGGTTGTTTAACATTTCTTTCTGTTATTTTTGTGACCTTCAGACAAATGTATTTAAAGAAGTTCGGTCATAATCGTATCAACGTATATCATTTGCTAAGATCGGACCGCGTAAATAGCGTGGATGTAGCTTTACTGTTATATGATTCGAGTGTCTATGTGTAAAGTATATGTTGGGATGGTATTGCGGTAGAGGAAATAGATTCTTTAGTCACATTTATGGCTAATATATTCATGAAAATATCACAAAAATATTTGAGCGTAGTCCCGACAGCTCAGTTATGAGTGTGGCATAGACAAACATACTCGAGTCTGTATCAAGTTCTCACTGAGACAAGGTCTTCTTCCACTCTTTATGTCTTTGTGGAAGAATTTCTTCTAATGACTAGTTACTTACAAGTAGGCTTTCCTGATAGTTTTATCGGCAGATTGAAAACAAAAAATATAGACAAGTTTTACACAATTTTAACACACGTAAAAGCGGTGAATTTTATTTCATTTCTGTGTATGTCAGAACCTAATATTTCTTCAGTAAACCGAAGTGAAAGATGTCAAAAGGAGTATCTATTCAGAATCCAGCAGTATGAAAGATTTTGGAACCGTACGAGGAGAGTAGCAAAGCGAAATAAAATAGCAAGCGAACAGAGTGCACGTCACGGACACGCGGCGGGCGGCGCACGCGACGCGCCGCGCAATTTCCGCTTCGCTATCAGATGCGACGCTCGCGCCGGCCCGCGCCGCCCGCACTTGCCACCATGTGAACTCAACCGAGAACGTGAAACAGGGTAGTGACTACACGATGTTGCATTCTCCACTGAATGAAAAACCATTGATGCTGTGAATTTCCCGAAATGCTTTCTGAAATATTGCTGAAGATTGTTTCCATTTATTTAGAATTATATTATGTATCTCACATTACATAAGATGCAAGGAGGTACGGATATAACATAATGCTTCAATTATGTTACAATTTAATTTCTAATATTCTGTGCCCGTAAGTGATGAGAAACAGGTGCATGCCAGTTGATTTGAAATGAAATACCTTAAGACTGTTGTGTAATCTTTGCCTAAAAATACGTTTCAAACATGCTATTGACGTTAATGTGCACGGTTCACTAGGTCCGGTAGCTCTTTTTATTTGGGTGTGCCCCTTTCTTGGCGAGCTCGGAATGGATTTAATAATTATGGGGCAAAGAAGCGAAGCGTGTGGGGTCTCGACGGAAGGATGGAGTGAGGCAGGGTGCGATTAAATCGCAGGCGTTTCGGCATGTAACAGGAAGTGGGTCAAGCGGCGCCGCCCGAGCTATTTATTGCGTTTCCGACGAAATTGCAACCGCTATCTGGGATTTTTTATTTAAAGTATCCTTCCTAAGTGCATTTCTTCAAGACACGTTTACCTAAAACCACTTGATGTCATTATAAACTTTCAAAGTAGTAGCGAAACTAATTGTATATTATGTCAGGAGTCGTTAACATTCACCGTAGAGATATACATTGCGTGTTAGGACCTGAGGGTTATAAAACTGTGAAGATGGAAGTAGGTCGAGATAAGTTTTGCAAAGCCTATAAAGGTTCGACAAAGGCATACCATTAAAACTTTTTTTATTCGATAACGCCTGCCGTTCAGTCAGGGTAAAGTCTTAGTCGCTCTGCAATTACAGACAAGTGCCTTTAAATGAACCGAGCTCTCGAGCACGGCGCATCGCTTCGCACCCGACTGCGCCCACTCCGCCGCCTACCCATTTCCACACTAACTGTGTTAATTTCATTTAAAAAGAGTATTTTTGCTTATTACCCGCGTTTATGATTGCGTGTCAATCATTTATCAGTCATTATTGTAGGGGTTTTCGGGTCTACGTTTATTACAATAGATTCTGACGTAAGTATAGGATTTTGTACATAGAAAACCAGCTTGAGGGAAACACTTGATCTCACTCAGAAAGGTACTATTGTGTTGATCTTATGGTAGATAATATTTACGTACCTACTGTAAATTCTGTTCAGAAAAAGAAATGTCTTCAGGAAGATTTATTTTTCATGTATTATTCATTCACGTGTCCTCGAGCGTTTTCATTTTGACTTGATATTTGGTCGTACGATAATGATATTTGCCATAAACCTGTGACAAGTACAATACATTGGAGTTGTATTTGCCAAATATTGTTACTTTTTATTCTAAAATTATATTTTTCTTTCATAAATAACTTACATATTTATTACAAAAATATTGCACGGTACCTATAGACAATAAAAAAACCTAATCCTTGCTTACTTTGATTCTTATACAACAAAATATTGGTTCGACAACGAATCAGATCTACACCGAATAACTTAAAAATACTTCAATCAAGAAAATGTGTGTAACCAACTGCTAAATACATGGTTAAGGACTACTCTTTATATCTATATTTAAATTATTTAGGAATAATATTGTCGACCAAGCACAACTGCATGGGGGTCCTTAGGTAAGATTAGTGCAAAATGCGCGACGGCCTGTGTATCCGAACATATTGATTTTGGAAAGTAGCCAAAAAAACTCCTAGAGCAGGCACGCGTCAACTGCCGCGCTGCCCCTATCCCGAAGTCAACCCTTTTACGAATATTAAATTCTGTTTTGCCACTTCGCGATTCCACATTTCCCTGAAAAAATATGATCCGATTCGTAAGGCCTTTGCATTATTCACTGTTTTCGGCGATGCGCGCTCTCCCGCCGGTGCGGTTGGGAAAACACATGTTAGCTTTACAAGGATTCATGTGTCTGTCTGTAAGTTTGTGGCATTAATCGCAATTTTTACTAATATTTTTTTTACGATACAAGTAATCTTGTTTTCTTTTTATCTTTGTGACTTAGAACACAAAATTCTTAAAAAGATACCCTTGGAGATAAATAGATTATGAATTTTCATTTCCGAGTTCAAATTGCTTGAACCTTTAATTACTTTAAGGAAACTTGTACAAACGCGTTCTCGGGGAAGGGTTAATCCGAGCTTTGCTGCGAAAATAGAACATTTGCCTGATTACAGACAAAAGGTGACGACGTCCTTAGATGGGTTTTCCAAGAATAACATAAGATTTAATGTTGGAAAATCATTGCGTTAATTAACCATCCGGTTAATAATATCTACTGTATTAGTACTTACATTGCTTTGAAATATGTACGTACCGACGGTCTTATGTAGTTTGTATAGATAAATTGTGTAACTGAAAGAGCGTTACTTGTTAACAAAGATTTACGTACTTTGCAGATAGCTAGGGAGTGACAGCCCACAAAGTTTTCTGTTGCACAGAGCGTCTACTGTCTACTTTTCTCTATGAGCGAGTCCGTTTCCGTTTATCTTTGGTTGCTTTTTTGTTAGTGTCAGTTTCTTTCGTTTCTCATATTCCACCGCTACATTTGGCGTACAGAAAGAAACTAAAGAAAGCCGCTTGTCTGAAAGGCAATTATATAGGTACTGTTACTTTACCTTACATAGTTCTGAAATTGATTAATATTTTTACCATTGCCATTGAATGCTGTCTCTAACACAATATTCGCTAAAGAATTCATCATAATACGTATGAAGATAAATCGTGCACAGTTATACGATTGAGTAGGACTCGTACCGTTAATTGACGCCTGGCTGGGTTCGGTCTTAAATTGGTGTAAATCCTCAAGGCACAGATCATGCCAACCGAGCGGCGGCTCTCAACGTGCCTCCTCCAATTACTTTAATTAAAACAATACCACGGCACCAGTGCTTCGTCGACTCACCGCGTCTGTTTCCCATTTCCCTATTTAAATACGAAAACGAGCTCGTAGCTCGCGCTTAGCATGCAAGATGTTGCTATTCAAGTGCTACATGAACATACATAGAGATATTTAAATACTCAGTTATTGTGAACTACTCCTGCTTTTGATTTTATACTTGCTTGAGTCTAGTTAGGAGGAATGTTACATTAAAAGACAACACTGAATGCTTTGGGTTGTTAGATTTAATTCAAATAATCTGTACTCGCGTTAAATAGAACTGCATCCATACGGTCTTCAATTTAGCGGTAGTCATTTATACTCATTTGTGTCTCAAGCTTTTAGGCGAGTGGTTTGAAAATCGATTAAGGAGTCGGGTTGATTCAGCGACTTCGGAGCTAGTAATTTACTCTCGAGTTGGCTGAAGGCGACACCTGTCGAGCGAAGTGACGGTTGATAATACGACGCGAGCGCCATTCACGCGCAGTGGAGTGCGAGGACTCGAATCCTTGAGCTATCCGCGGCTTTTACGTCGCCGAACTTAACTCATACGCTACAAATGAAAGTAATCTCGATGTTTTCGTAAGCTGATCGAACATAATGAAGAAAATACTGGGATTATATAGATCACAGATGAATGTCTGATCTGTATCTTTGGCTGTGAAAGGCGCCGTTTATCAAACAACTTCTAGCGGAGGTAATATAAAGCTGCTAAATCCCAGCATCATCTGCGGGATTAGAGTTTACACGAGGTCGGCTACGTCGCGAGGGCGGCACGGCATAGCACATCTCCGACGGGAGGCAACTTTAGCAACTTTCTTAAGGGCGGTTAGCGAAGTTTGACGTGCACGCGCCAGCACCGTAAGCTCTGGGATTCGATACTTGGTAACAACATCCAATAAAGAGGCAGAGCACGCATGTGTTTACGTAAACGTTGCAGCTGAAACACTAGACTTTCGGTGTTAGTGTTATGGCGCCTAAATAAATTAATAACCATAATTTCGTCTTTGCATTTATCAGCCCGACTATGACTAAGATAACAGAAAATCTCTCATTTTATATTACTACGCAGCTTCATAATACATGTAAATAACATCTTTTAGCACGTTTAATCGTAAAGCAAGGGACAAGCCTATTCTTTTACCTCAGAGTATTTAACAGCGCAGGTGGTTGTAAGAACAGCTAAGTTTCATCTGTATATTTATACCTGAGCATGGTTTGCATGCTTCAGGTAAAAAACAAAAAAGTTACAAATGTAATTATTCACAGTCATCTTAATCGTTGTCGTGAAAGCACTCGACTGTGTTATTAAAAGGTGGTTGGTGGAGCGGAGGTTCAGGCAGGCGTGTGCCGGGGAAGGGTTCATATAACTTCAACTTTTCTATCACGGGCCGCGGCGCGTCCACCGACCGGTGGCGGTAGGAAGCTACCTCGAGTTTTATGAGTTTAATCAAATCGTTTTAGGGGTGTCAGGGCGTGCCCTAACGGCTGATTGTATGAGCGGAACACGTGTGCTGACCCGTACGATTTCTACTCAATACGTACAAACATAGTTTGGCTAAAATGGAACTGTTACAAAAATGTTACTTTTATTATACACAGAGGGAGTGGAACACGCGAAACATGTATTAGAGTTGAGGTCGTTCTTCTGGTAAGTGCGACGTTTGTGCGTAGCGTCTCACCTAGGGGTTATTTTGTTTAGATAAAATCTGCAAGTGACGCTACTAGGCTATGCTCATTGCTCAGTGAATATTGGATTGTTCGGTCTTGATAAACATTTCATTCTAATTCACTCACTATTTAATTGTATTTTTGGATAAATTTCAGATTCCTTCTGGGTTTAAAAATAAGTATTTGTGTGAAACCGAAATAAAATATCGAATAGTCATCAATATAAGCGAACACCACCCCCTCATACATGTAATATTATATAAGTTATGTGCTGTATTATATAAGCCTATCTCGGTGGGGCGGGTTGTAGTAATTCTTTTTTAAGCAGCGCGTAAAGTTATTCAAAATATGTATAAGTAACGTCCTAAGCTGGTCGTAAAATGGTATTACAAACGTTATGAAGGCCGGGGTTCGGCCGGATCTCATCACTTAGGGTTGTACGCTGAAGACGACTATCTTTCAATAAACCCATAAAATTGCCTCATCCAAAGCGAGTTCCGACCTCGCCCGCCGTCCCGGTTGCTTGTTGTTAACAATGCACACGTCAATATTAAATTTTAGGCACGGTAACAATATATTGGCGTTCAAATTTTAAGGGTAATATCCTTATTCGAAGTTTAGACGTTCACCCTGAGATATTACTTTGCTTTATACGACTCTCCATCTATGTATATGATAGTCGTTTAAAGATATGTTCAAAGGAGATTGGGCAAGAATGTATGAAGTTTGGTCCAAATGTCCACCACGAACGAGACCTATATAATTAAATAGCCCACTTAATTTAGAGTAACTTTTACTAAGAAAGTAAAAAAAAAAACAATGCCAAAAAAAAATTATAGCCAAAAATGTATTCTTAATTTTCGGTAGTTTTTGTATGTTATCATTATTATTTTTTATTTTACTCCACTTCCATTTCCGCACTTTATCTAAAACTAAGATGAGAAAGACACATTTGCATTAACAGACCATATTTTTTGCCCGATGGATGTACGAATCACTAACCAATTGAGGCGTCAGAAGTGCTTGAATATACTCAGCGGTGCCTGGATCTACGAAAGTTCAATGTAGCTGGTGGTGTCTTCTCTCTAATCATGAACAATTCTATTTTGTCAGAAGTTACAGAAAGTACGAAAATCAAACACCACGAAAAGTAATTGAAAAAATGAAATTGAAAAAATCTATAAAATGGTTTATTTGATTTTGCTATAACTTTTTTCTGGCATTATATTTTTTTTTACTTTCATAACAAAAAATGTTCTATATTTAACGGGCTATCTAGCCACATAGGTCTCGTTCGTGGTGGACATTTGGACCGGAATCGCCCATTGTCCTTTGTACATCATACTACCTACTTAGGTAAACGGATGAGGGATTTGATTACTTGAGAATTAATAACCATTTTACTAGAAGAGGAGATCAAGAATAAACAAAAAATCTAATCTAAATGATCTAACAAATCTGTGATCAAGACAAAAATCCTGAGCCTGTTGAAAGTACCTAAATAAAAAACTACAGCACTTTTATAGAAACAAATTCAGCCAATCAAGCTCGCTGCAACATATTTCTGTGTAGCTAGGTGTCAAGCGGTAATGAGATGCGCGGCATGACGCGGGCGGCGCCGGGTGCCAGGCACATGCAAGTTAGATGAGCCGCGCTTCGTGCCCTCTCTACAGGTGACGTCCGACTTATTTTTAATGCACAACATCTATTGCAATTTGTTGAGACTCAAGAACTCGTTTATAAAGAAGGATCAACATACGAACGTTGTTTTATCTTGTATGAGAACACGAACAGAATATCGACAAATAATAAATTTCTTTTATAGTTTGCAAGCAGTAAATTATGAAGTTGTTCTTGCATAACATAATTTTAAGAATTTGAAATTATAAATGAAAAGATCATGGAAATACCATCACGCTACGAAGCGTGCTACGAGCTACGTTCGTAGCATTGCTACGCGTTTTAAGAGGCATTGCAATCCGTAAAATGTTGTTAAATTAATTTTAACTTTTGATTTTCAAACCAAAATGCGAAGCTATACTATAATTATGCTTCGAATAGAAGTATAGGATTTTAAGATACCATCTCCAGCTCAGAGAGGAAAATGTTTGTTTCAAAATAATACCAGACCTATTATCAGCAGATGAATGAGAATGACTGGAATACAAATGAGATAAAATAATTGGTGCTCTCGCGTACACATGACAAAGTAAACACAAATAGATTACGAATTAGATAAATACCTTGTTCATCAGAAATGTGTTACGATGAGAGCAAACAGTTCAGGTAGAAGATTCGTTTAGTACAAGGATAGAAGACAAATTAAAAGAGCACTGAAACGCTAATTCCATTACGATTCGATGGACGGCAAAAGTCGCCTTCGTTGGACTCAAAGCCGGTAAAACGTAATTGCGACTTCACTAAGCTGGGTTCCGCGCGGCCCGATACGGACGAAAGGGGACCTCTCTGTAACGGCTGATATAAAAGCGGCAATAAATTTAACAGGATGAACGCACTACTTACACAGAACGAGCGCGGACGCCGCGCCGCCGGTGCCCGTAACGAGGGGGCACGCAACCACCGCTCTGTGTTTTAACCCGCCCCCGTCCTTCGTTTTTCAGGCTTTCCAGGACATTTTTATTTTAAACCGTTTTATTAATGACCTACTGTTTTTTAGTAGGTTTTCTAGGATTATAATAATCGATGGTAGTATATCGTTGCCTACCTAACTGAATACGCCTAAGTCTGAACACATGCAGTGACGACTTTATTATAAGAGTTAAATTCATGTACATGCTTGTGAATTCGTATTATTACATAACTATTACTATCATATTTGCAGTGATTGGTGCAAAGGCAAATATTAATACTTGGACCAAAAAACAGTTAATTGTAAATACAAATAATTATAAAAAGCAAACAGCTTTGTAACCCATGTTTGAAAAATTTAAATAACTATTCCGTCCGACTTATATTATATCGTATTCGTATGGTGTCTGATTGATTCGACAGCTAAAAGCTTTTTCTCTTGGTTTTAAAAACAAACCATTTTTGCTTTTGCCAGTTTGAAATGTCAGAAGTGAAAAGCCTTCTCCTCCTCATCTTCGAGTGAGGGACTTGTCTTTTCTAGGGAATACTGAAGCTATTCGGTACCTTAAACCTTACCTATTTGGGAGAAGACTGTTCAATTGTTATTATTGTTTTGGATATCAATTTAACGGGTAATGTTTTCCGCACATTCTTCCTTGCTTGTGAATTATTGTAAACAACAGCGAAAGGAAACAATCGTCACAAGAGTTTTGTAACAAAAGCACCTAAAAGAAAAATAGTTAATGTCGTTATTTTGGATACACATGTTTATTGCTATGAAACATGGCAGCCTCATAACAATCCCTTTCACTCTCCACAAATTGGAAGGAGCGCGTAAAGGAAAACATGGCTATAAATAAAACTGGCAGATCAACTAGATAGGCGGCCATTACCCGAGATAAGCACAACTTATATACGCGATACGTTCTTCGCTTCGGCAGATTAACGGAATGGGACTGGGTTTGTTTGCAGATATCGACGTTGAAACATTTTGGCAAGTCACAGTTCGGAAATTTATTGTGGTGTTCAGGGAGATATCTTCTTACGGACTCATTAAAAAGGAGACACGTCGTACATAAATCAGGGGCAGGCGTCGGCAGAGGCACGGCGCGGCGCGGGCGCGACCGACTCGGCGGCTCTTATCGGCACCGAGTGCGCCGGCAATAGGCGCTATCCGGTTCCGTCGTCGTCGCGCCATCGCTCCCATTGTATCTGCGAGCTCTCTAGCGCCCGACCACCTAAACTTATTACATTATCCGCTTAACCGATACTTGCTGTTACACAATGCCTACAGCCAACAGCAAATGTCTATCAACAGCTAAATTAAGCCATCCCTGCATTTTGATATAATTTTTATTTTAAAACCAATTTCAATAGTATATTAAATTTTATAAAAAAAAACTTAAACATAGCCTTGACGAACGTTGCATGCAGCAGAATATTTGTCGGTAAGTATCGCAAAATTTTATGTTGTATTTTATTACAAGTTTATTACGAATATAATGTACTCTTTCCATCACTTTCCAAAAAAAAAAAAAAGTCGCGAAATATCTTGTAACATAAGTTGTTGCGGCGAAAAATAATAAAAGCTCACAACGATTCACGATCTTTGATAATGCGTTATTTTAGTACCCGTATGACTACACTTTTTTGGTTCTCGAATCTCCCGAAAACGGCAGTCATTCGACGTGAAAATCATTGCAACTGTCACTTACAAGACTCGTACATCCGATTTATTTATTTAACAATTTATGTACACGGTAAATACATGAAAGAAGAACTATATCATGAAATAGTAGAAAGGTAATGCGCTACTACAAAGGAATTACTTTATAAAATGGAAAATTGATTTTGTAATTTCCATTGGAATTCTGTCTACATTCGCAAAAGCCGACAAAATCGTAGGGTCTTTTACTCCTAATATCCTTAAACGTTTTCTTATTTGCATTTGCTGTGTTAAAATAATAATTTAATGTGATTATCTCCTTTCGCCTTTGTCGTAAGTCCCAGGCGGATGAACCGATAAATTAGTAGTCATATTGGATTTGGAAAAATCAGCTACAACACTTACATTCTGTAGGTATGTAAACAGTAATGTTACTAAATTATTTCGAATAGTCGAGACCGTGACGTCACAAAGAAACTGTGAACTGCAAACACAACATAATTATTTATGTCTTTTAAGAATCATACTATTATGTTTTGGGCTAAGGTAATTATATACACGCGGCAAAACACGGTAAAATTTGCAGCACTTACATAAAGCTAAGGATTCAGTGAACGTCTCTGGTTCACTGGACCCGGAAGATCCCAACTTTTCGGAGTGCCCTGGAAATTTCCAACATTACGACCACCCGTTCCCCTTGAATTATTGGTCTTACACACCTACTTACACGCCGCTGAGAGTGCAAAGTTTTGTTTCTTGTTTGCATGAAATTTCCGCTTTGTTATTTTAGTTGTCTCCAAACGTGCTGTGAATAGGTGTTTCTAAAAATATTTGTTGAGGTATCAAAAATCAAAGTTGCGTTTTTCATGGTGACAAATTGACCAGTGTCGACGGTTGACACAGACAGTTTGATGCATACATATGTTGTGTGGCGTTACACGGGAGTATCGTGCCGCGTGACCGAAGGGTGTACACGAGTGGATGGCTGAACAAATGACAATAATTGGCGTGCAGAGAGCAACGACATCGCGGCGCTCAATGCCGGCACCGACTTTAATTGACTGGTGATTTCAATTAATGCACATCGGTGAGTTCACGAAATGTCACTATTCCTGGTATAATGGCACCAGATATTCACTCAAAATGTCGTTGGCAGCTTGCTCGCTGCAAATTTACGGCACTGACGACGACCAATAAATGCAGATTTTATTGTTTATGGCAGATTTAACGGCAGTGAACTCTTTTACCAATACCGTAAACTCTAAAGTGCTCCGTGCACATTCAGTCGAACATATTTGTTTACAATTTTACACGCACCGTGAGAGTGGGTATGTGACAACGTGATTATTCTTACTTCGTTACGAAATATTAAAAATGCAAAATATAACAAAAAAGCTGCGATCAGGACATTTAATATGGAATATGGCACCGAGATACCTGCATTAAATAATGTAGTGGTTAGATAATATTGTATTGTATTTACTCTGTCTCTCTGATCACTTTGTGGTGGTAATTACGCTGGTAATTGTTACGTTTCGATGAACAGAGTAAAACCAATCCCACCAAAAACATTAAATGTAAAAAAAAAGCCAATCCTCTACGCAATTCCTCCACCGTAAAAAGTTTTGAGATCGCATAGAAGCCAAGTCCTGTTCAACTTTATTTGTAATAATAAATCAATATTTTGTGACTATATCAATAGTTTTATTCACATTACAATCATATTGACTTGGCCATGAGCACAATAAACTAAAAATATAATACAGCATATCTTGGAGAGGTGAAAGTCAAACATGAAGTTTAATATCACAGAATTAATTACTTTTAGTTTATTCAATTGTTACTAAATGACCGACAGTCAGTATCATCCAACATCAATGAACTGCACATGTACTATGGTGCATGTTTAGTCCATGGTAATCTCAAATTCCAATCAGTCCAATCGTAAAATCATGTCCATATAGAATTTATCAATTCAATGGTATTTACACATTATTTCAAGGAGCGACTTTTAACTTGCGCTCATGGCCAAGACAATATGATTGTAATGTGAATAAAACTATTGATATAGTCACAAAATATTGATTTATTATTACAAATAAAGTTGAACAGGACTTGGCTTCTATGCGATCTCAAAACTTTTTACGGTGGAGGAATTGCGTAGAGGATTGGCTTTTTTTTTACATTTAATGTTTTTGGTGGGATCTCATTTATTTTTTGTAGGTCTCTTTCTTCTCTAAGTATAAAACAAATTAAATAAACTTACATGCAACTAACTAAATAATAAATATATAACAAACTAAATAAGTATGTACACCTAAAGTAGCACGTAAACAACTTTTTTTTTAATAAACTAAAAAATTTCGAAATTGTCGAATTTTTGAATCGAATATCTTTTAGAATAAAAAAGATTTATTTCAGAGGCAGATGGCGCTATCACATGAAATTATAGAATTTTTTAAATTTTTTTTTTTTTGGTATGGCATCTCGCAGTTCAGCCTAGGAGGCCGTGTACTGCTTAACCGGACTTTTCCCTGTGGATGCCTAGAATTTAAGGCCTCCAGCCAGGGGCGTAAACAACTTATAAACTAAGCGACTGCGCTAAGGGTACCCCCTGTGGGGTCGGACCTCGGCTTAGGGCGTCGCTGGGGAGGCAGCAAAGGGACAGGCTGGATCATATGATCATTATTATTAAATGGGGAATTTAAAGCTACTGGCTCAGCTCGCGGGCTGGCTCGATGAGCAAGGGTCGGGAGGACAGAGAACGGGACGTCGCGGCGGACCTCGGCGGCGAGGTCTGTACGAACGCGGTTTGTGTTTGTGTAGGGTGCTAGTGAGTTTACTACTCTCTTGGAGGACAGTTATCTCATCGTCAGGTTCTAGAAGGGCATGCCTAGGGCGGCGAATCTTACTGATGCGGGAGGGAGTATAATTACTGGCTGACACGATAAGTGAGTTATCGTGTTTCTCAGCGCGTTCGAAGTACCGTATGGCGGCACGCTTCATATACTGGCGGATGGTAGGGATTTTTAAGTCGAGATGAAGAATCTCATTTCGAACATAATAGGGAGCTCCTGTGATTTTCCGTAAAGCACGGTTTTGAAGGGCCTGCATTCTGTGAAGGCGGCGATGGCTTGCCTGTGCGAACACAGGGCAAGCCTACATCATGATGGGGCGTATGCACGATACGTAGAGGCGTAACTTGCATTTAAGAGATAATTTGCTCTTTGAATTGAGCAAGAAGTGCAATCTACCGTACACAAAGGCTGCTCTAGAGCGCACCTTACTTATGTGCTCGGCGAATGAGAGGCGCTGGTCTAAGATTACACCTAGATATTTGGCATGCTCCTTCCAAGGAATCGGCCTACCAAACATGGTGACTGACGGGGGCGCGGGAGGAAGCCTACGGCGAGGGCTCGAAAAGAGTATGGCCTGGCTTTTGTCGGGGTGGAGTTCGATTCTCCATAGCCTAGTCCAGACACCTAGGGTGTTGCAATAGGCTTGGAGATGTCTCACTATGGCGGCTGGGCTGCGGCCTGAGCAGTAGATTGCCGTGTCGTCGGCGAATAGGGCTAATTGAACATGCTTGTTCTTAGGAATATCGCTAGTGTATAGCGTGAAGAGGATGGGGGAGAGTACCGAGCCTTGTGGGACGCCAGCTTTTATAGGGTGGGCCGAAGAAAGAGTGCCGTCTATGCGATAGCGAAAGGTGCGGTTCGACAAAAAGTCTCGTAAGATGACGACGAGACGGTCTGGGACACCGAGTTGGTAAAGCTTGTAAATCAAGCCTTTGTGCCAGACTTTGTCGAATGCCTTTGCTATATCGAAGAGAATCGTACCGGTGAGTTGGCCACGTTGGAATCCGTGGCTCACACCTTCCACGATGCGGTGGACTTGTTGGACACAAGAGTGATGGGTTCGAAAACCAAACTGTTCTAATGGAATAAGACTCTTTGCTTCGACGTAATCTTTGAGACGCTTATAGATAAGTATCTCGTAGATCTTGCCGAACACATTGAGTAAACTGATAGGGCGATAGCTGGACGGGTCTGATTTTGGTTTACCGGGTTTGGGAATACCGATTACGGTTGCCTCTTTCCATGCCTGTGGGAACAGGTTATGGGTCATGGCGCAATTGAAGATCGCGGTCATGAGCATTACGAGGGAAGCGGGTAGGAATTTTTTAAAAGTACCTACTACTTATACTATATAAGCTATGTAACGAAACCATAGCGCGATTTAGACCAGGACAACGCCATCTATCGAGCGAGCATGCAGTATTTATCGCACTGCATTAATATGAAAGATTTTATCATTATTAATTTCATTTTAACCTAGCTTTTTTATTCATATGTATGTATATTTAATACATAATAACAATATACCACACTACGTAACAATAAAACAAATAGTAACATAATATATTGTACATAAATAAATAACAAAGTTATCAATGCAGTCAAAATTCATACACAATGTTCTTGAAAAACCGCAAATATAAATTTGTTTCCTATTTTTTATTAAGTTTTAAGGTTTTTATAATTTTCCCTTTATATGTAGCTGATAACCTGTCTTGGTGCCAAATTTGAAGGTTCTCAGATTGCTAGAAGTACCTTAGACTTTTGATGATCGGTCAGTGAGTGAGTCAGTGACAAAATGGTGTAACTTTGATCGCTCATAACTCGTAAACTATTTATTCAAATGTCTTGTAATTTTGAGACTGAGCTTGTTCTAATACTTACTCTTGGTCATCGAAAACCTAAACTCCTAGCTTTGTTCACATGGAAGATACAGGGGGCTGAAATAGCCGCGAAACGCTTCGAGAAAAGATGGTACGGCCGTGCCCGCTTTGCTCGAGTCTTGGCTGGGGCACTGCCGTGCCCTCAGATTTAGTTTTTTTCTCTTACCAAATTTTAAACTGCAATGAAAAGCTTCAAACTACAATTTTAATTGGCCGTATTACGTTGAGATTATATCAAATTCAGCAGAAAAAAAGATAAGAGGAGCGGCTGTTTCGTGTTTGCAGCGGTTAATAAAGGTTGATGAAGGCTTGTAGCGCCGGAATCTGTAGGGGCGAAGCGGAGATAGAGAACGCGGTCTGCTCGAGTACTGATAAGGCTATTAAAAGTTACGCTCACAGACCAACGTCTGGATTAAGCAGATACTATACGTACTAATACTAAAGAAAACCTTTCAGAGTAAAATAAACCAAGTCTACGCTAGAAGATTGAAATAGCAAATGCTACTCTAAAATGTTAAGCACGATCGTAACGTTGACGGCTAAGCAACAGATATGCATAGTTTTATTTCCGTTATAAGAACATTCTTTTAAACAAATACTCGTGTATTAAACTCTAATACACCTCTCAGTAATCCCGTCAAGGGTTATTGTGTTAAAAAACTACACCATTTATTTATTTTTATTTAATTTATAGAAGGTGTTGTGTGGACTAGAACAAAAGACACGTGCGAGGGAATTTTGTTCAAAGCAATTATTGTGAATAGTGCTCACTTCAGCGACGGTAGAAATTCGCGTATAAATCGCGTCACAGACCACAAACAAAAACGTGCATGTGGACCGGCGCCCATTATTCTCGACTGCATAATCGCTTCGTCCGACGCCCGCATCGCTTCCCTTGCTATTTTATTTCCTCCCGGCATAGTTGTGTTTCGACTAGGCGGAGCTTTTTCAGCGTAGCTTCAGTAGGGAAATTAAACCATGTTTAATTCTGTTTAAGGTCTGGTTCCGGTTAGTAGATGCAGGGAGCCGATGCGACCGGCGACAGACCAAAGCTACCACGCTACAATTCTGGCACAATGTGTGTCCGTTTTAATAGGATTAAACTCATTGTTACATACGAGCTGAAAGGACCATGAGCGAAATGAAATTGTTTCGAACGAAACCGAAGAGAATATTGCGAACACCGCATTTCGATTGGGGAAAACGGAAACTCTTTCCTTTCAGCTCATATGAAAAGAAAATAAATCTAGACAATCTTTTGGCTGAAAAATTTGGTCGAGCGTTTTGTGGGTGTACTGAAAGCATTCGAATGTGCCTATTTTCTGTAAAAATACTCATTTTTATAGAAAACTTAAAAAAACAATAATATTTTAAGCATGTTTTATTATATAGTTTATCTTGACGAACTTTAAACTATAATGTATGAACCTTTTGTTTGTTGAGTTTAATCAATTTTACACCGTTCACACATAAACCGGACAAACAACAGTATTCATAAGCATGAATTATTACTTCGAATTAAATAAACAGCAAGTGAATGAGATTTATCGGTTGCAATCAATGATACCGCTTTCGTTAACTATGCTAATTCACAAATTTGAATAGGCACCTATTATTGGAAGTTAGCCGCAGTTGGAATGCTTACGTTTCTAGTTTCATCCATTACGGATTTAGATTAATTGCTCACTTAATGCTACTCGTAATAAACTAAATCCGTTGCCGTGACCCGTCTACTTAGACGTTTTAGCTGGAGGAATTGTTAAGCGAGAAGGAGAAATTGAATTAGGCTGAGCGGGTGACGTTGTCAGAGCGGGCGGCGTGCGGCGGTACGGCACGACGTCGGCGCGGCGCCACGCTCCGTGACCGCCGCTTCTTGCCACCTGCTCATCTAGTACAGCACTGCAACACGCCATACTGCACACGATTCATGTTTGCAGTTACAGCTCTACAAATCGTACGTTATGCTAATGAAATTGTGCTATACGCCTACATACAGTCTATTCTGCATCGGGAACCAATTAAATGAAAATGATACAATATTCTTGCCAATACCTCCGGGCTAGGCATAAAGTAATTTCAATAATACGTATGAACCTCCTTCTGAAGCCAGTTGACAGCATCGACTAAATTGTTTTCTTTTATCCGCAATAAGAAGCCTAGAACGATTGCGTCCAGTTCGTACAGGCACGTTCTGTCAACTATAAGAAAGCAAAAAGCAAATAAAGTATGGTAGGTTGCTCTGGGAGCAGAATGGAGCAATCAGGACGAGAACACTTTGACACAGCAATTTGGACGGCGCGCCTCCGATGTGTTATTTTGATTGCGCCGCTTTTGTGCGGTGTTGTTTGTGCGTCCGCTTCCTTCGTGCTTATAAAAAATATTTATGACTCCTATGAGACACGAATATTGCCTCCTACCGCCTTAATAACCTTGCTGGTAACAGAGAGCGACAATCTCCTGAGAAGGTATGATAACGGAACAATTGGCTGCAAAATATACGCACAAAAACTAATACGTTCTACCCTCCGGCGAAAACAAATGCAGGATAATAATATTCAACGTACATTTCTGTAAATATATACATTTTTGATCAGAAGAAGTTGTACAGATGTGGGAAATATGGTTTAGCGAAGATCTTATGTACCTACATTTATATTGACAAATCATTTCGTAAATTCGTAACAATGAGTGATCATCGTGCTGGAGCGACGCAAGAGTTATAATGGAAACAAATACAAAAAAAAAAATAAGTACTAAGTGTTACCTTGTGACTTTATTTTTTCAAAATGTATAAAGGAATTGAGGTTCTAACATCTTTAGTCAAAGTTTAGTTTCATAACAAAAAATTTACTTTAAACGATTTTTTTACATATATCTACACGGATGCTATAAAGTTATATGATATCTATGTATATATAAGTATAAGTTGACTAACCAAATGAGGTTTGGTTAGTCAACTTATAAGAAATATTCAATAAATCCATTTTTATTCAGGACGCGTCCATCAGTCCAGCTACTCAATCGGCAATCAGTGCTTACACATTAAAAACTACACGTATGAATATACAATCTCTTCCTTTTATCGACGCTGATTAAAATGACAGACACAATACAATAAACAGGTTTGCAATTAATTAAACTACGTAATTTACTTAACTCAAAAAAGCAAGCAATTATTTTGAAGCTTTAAACCAAATATTATTAAGTAAACTATTTAAAATAACAAGCGTCACGTGAAATCTATTTGTAGATTTCATTTATAACATTTTCATTATTTGCAGTATTGATTGGTTCGCATCAATCGCGATATGCAAATATTAGCTTCACTCGCTGACGGCAGGCTAGTGATTTACGCGTGTCCCGACGATACGTTATGCAATTACATCGCTTATTAAAAATTAACGGGCATGCCGTAACGAAATTGTGCGACTTTCGTTAGATTGTTCGTTATGGAATGATGAATTTACAAACGATGTGAGGTTTGTATTGCAGCGTGCTGTATGCTTGGTACGATGGTGTGCGATGCGCGGCGCGTGGGCGCCCGCCCGGCCACGTAAATCAGTGCGCCGCGCCGCGGGGCGCCCACTGCGCGCGACACCATCCACCGACTAGCTTACTGATGCCATTGTTTATACATTTTTCTTCTCCTTATTGCTTTTTCAGTTCGATTGATAATCAATACAGATAGTATTAGCCCTACAGAGTGAACATAGACGAATTGAAACTTGTAAGCTTCTGTGTTTACAAATGCTAGTTCAGTTCTTTCTCAGCGTTTTTTTCTGTTCTTTTTGTTTCATCGTTATGCTCCCATTTTGGAAGCAGACCAATAGTCAGTTATCAACTTCATAGGAAGCTTTTTTCGTGAAGTGAAACAATCCCGTTTTGAATGTCAATATACAAATGGACCCAATAAGATACCTAGATCATTATCGCATCCCTGTATGTGTATAATTAAAAGCATCACAAAAAGCCGCAAGCGGAGTTGGACGTACTGGTGAATATAATGTATGGTAATGAGGGCGCGGGCAGGGCGGGCGACGTGACGTCACGCGTCGGACCGCAGCCGCTGCAGCTGCTGGTGGACCTAACGAGCGGGTGGCTATTTTCAATACTCGAACCACTCCTCCGTAGGTACTTAACTATTCAACGGACAACAAGTGTATCCATTATTCTAAGGGTCCTTATAAAATTGTACTTTACTACAAGGTTTACTTTACTTTGTCTTTTCATAAAATTCCTTAAAAACAAGTTATATTGTTGCAGTGTGGCACCTATGTAAACTCGGCAACAACTAGATAGGATATTACAGGAGATGGAGCAGGCAAAGCCATTCGCGATAATAAAAACAGCGCAAGCGCTACAAAAATAATAAAAGTTAGCAACGGGCGCCCGCGAGGCGCCGCCGCCGGGAGGGCACGCCGGCGGAGCGCTGCGGCTCGGGCTGGCCTCGTCACGGGCCTTGTTTACTATCACTCCCCCGGGATGGTTATTTCTTTTTGTTTTAGATATCTTTTACTTTTTAACGCCGTAATAAGAGTCATTCACACTCTATCGACCATTTATTACTTACCTACTGTGTGTTACTTATAGATAATGACAGTAACTTGATAAAAGTTTATACGTTCGATATTATTACATATTGTGACATTCTTTTACATAAAGCTTGTTATTTGAATACTCGTGAGTTTGTTGATACAAGTTCTGTCGAGAAATTTTGCTTGTTCGCAGTGGATTAAATGATCTAATCTATGGCAATGAATTTACAAATTACTTTTATTTACACGTGAAACGGCAAATTCCAGTAGTAGTTAAATACAAGCTGTTGATTTGCATCCGTGCCATAGTCAAGGATGTAATTATACAAATGATTCTCGACCCAAATCAACAAAAAAATTGGTACAAAAATTTTTGATTTTAATTTTTTTTCGGAAATCCGTCAATGTCATCTAGCCGTATTTAAACTTGGCGCGTGTGTTACTGGCCTTAAAACCGTGCTGCGCCCGCACACAAACGCAAACACAAAGCATACGCAACGATTATTCATAAATTTCATTCATAAAATTGGATTTCTTCTGAAATACTATGACATTACAATGACAAAAAAAGCAGTGCATATTAGATATTTCCCGTCAACTGTAATTCCAATCGATTATTTACGTATTTTATGTCCTCCTCCTGAAGTATGGCACAAATGCAAATCAACACCTTGTATATCATCATTTAAATCACTTCGATTTTCATACATAGCAAAAACGGGAAAGTGGTCATAACCAGCTTAGTGATGTGTCATTCAAGATATGCTAGCTTACCACAATGACTCAATCTCTCTATGTAACTAACCTAAGGACATGGCGTACTCAGCTAACTACTTGAATGAATAAAGACATCAATTGAATGACAGAACGTTAAACATCAATTAAAATTAAAGTAAATATAACGTTTGTCATAAATATCAATACCAAAACAAGGAATTTACTGAAAAGCCCTCGTTGATTATGTCGCTGTTGTTTTCGAATATTAACAAACTCATTACAATTGCATGCAATGCAGTGTATTTATGTTTAGTTCATTATATCAAATTGAATTCATTCTGTGACAATATTGCTATTTTACAGTACATCCACAAATTAAAAATATTTGACTATAATTCATTTCGGATTCATTATTTGGTGATCGTTATTGCGCGCTCATATTAGTGCATAAGCGTAAATGTATAACAAATGATTTGTGTATTGTTTTGCCTCCATGCCGTAATAATATAATAGTAATACCTCACACTCGAGTCCCTGTGTGATGATCAGGGTGGAGCTAGCGCGGTGATTAAGCTAATTATCTCTCGTTGCGTTGGTAATATAGCCCATAATAATAATAAACCATGCATAATCATATTTTAATTAGTGTGCGTGTGTCGAGTTACTGTTGTTTGTAGCCGTGGTAACATCTTTATGGTAATAGAATCAATTTTGCGTACTTATGGTTAATTTCAGCAGGTGGGTAATTTGATAATGGTTTGTTTTATAGAGAATTCATGAAAGTAGCGATTGGTTAAATAATTCCGTTGGATATAAAGTTATGGCCAGTGTTTTTCTTTCATGTAACAGTCATCTATCAAACGGCGTAGACTGATTTATGGCAGGAGGTCGTCGCAGCGACACAAGTAGTGCCTCCCGCGATGACGACGCGATTAAGGCGGCTGCCGGGGCCGGGAAGGGCTGCGAGAAGCTACGTGATGATCATGTGACACGTCCTACTCGCTCTTATTTTCGCTTACGTCACACTATTATTACAAAGTTCCCGCAACATATTTTTGCGTTGACGTCATTATTTAGTTTCTGGTCTTTTTAATGGAAATAATACTGAATAAAGGTCAGATCGGATATCGATATTTTTTCCGCCTTAGTGGTGTTTCGATTTGTATAGATGGAATAACATTTAAACTGTATTCTCGTTCTAGATGAGATGTGGTGTGTGGTACCTAGAACCTTACATCTGACTTCAAGGTTTATGTAATTCTTTTAAATAATTGAATTGCCAAGCTAAATAACATTGTGACATCCATTATAAAAAAAATCTTGAATCCATTCCATTATGACACATAGAGGTTCTTATATAACCATACATTTCTATTATTAAGGAAACAGTCCTCATAATATCCTATTCTTCCCTACCACAGGAGAATTGATTAAAATAACTAACATCATTTATCACGCGGGTAAAAAGTTTCACGAGTTACAAGGCTATCGTCCCCGTGATCCCGTGAGAAAATTGCTAGTATTCATCATAATGCGTGACATTTAAAATTACCGCCGGCGCGCTCCACAACCCACTATAAATCAGCGCAAACACTAGTTTCGGCGAGTGGATTTCTATTATTAGCTCCGTATTTACATGATTGTTACAAACTACAAATATATGAACAAAATACAATCGCTTTTATAAATTCTGACACAGGGAATTCTTGCTTGAAAATATCCTACTTTTACTGGAAATTCTCCTGTGTGCAATAATTTAGGCGCTCTGGTTTGCTGATATTTATAGCATAGTTGCCGTGGTACTGGTTTTATACGACCGAGTGCGTATAATGTGCATTTTGGCTGCATAATTTACCTACTTTACTATGACGAGATCGATAGATATGTCACTATCTATACTAACATGGTAACGATTTTGTGATTGGGTTAATGTCAGTTAGTCGTGTTGAAATTTCAAAATTGAAAATTTTTTTTTTTTATTCTTCTAGTTGCTGCCTCGGGTCGGTACGTGGATGGGTGACCATCTTGATGAGTTCTCCGTTATCCGAAAGGCACAAGAAATTGGTGAGTCTCGGCTGTTATTGAACATCATGTACAGTCGTTCGGGCAGCCAGAAGTCTGACAACCAGTCTTACCAAGGTTTAACGGTTTGTCGAGGTAACTGAGTTGAAGAAAACAGGCAGTCGGTCCATGAAATGCACAGGTACCTACCCCATCATAATTGGGAAAAGTCTAGTCAGATGACGATACTAGTTTCTGCGCAGATATTATTTTTACTCAGAGTTGGGGAGTCCTCAGGATATTTTTGGAATTATCCGGCCGAAGTTCTTAATCGCGGCACAAAACGTCGTCACGTGGCAAAAAAGACTAATGGTCGTAGAAATTATTTTTCGTCCCGTGAAGGCAAATCTGCAACTCAATGAAAATGAACGTGAAGATTTTCAAAATGTACCGTAAGCAGTGGGAGCAAGCTAGGGCGTCGCAGCGAACGTAGGTACATGCACGTTGCAGTCGTCACAAGAGCCCTAACGAGTGCCGAGGCGGACTCGTCTCGCTCGTCGCGTTGGGCCGCGGCCGCGGACCACCCTCTTGCATTTATTCATGTCGTTACCGCTAACGATAATTTTATCGTGTGCTCATTTGCCGGCGCCAGTCTCACGGCCATCCGTCAGCGAGTCCAAATCGACAATTTGTGCAACACTAAAAACTTTATTGCGACATAATTGACCCCGGTTGTAAATAACCCTCGACCGCGACATTTTATTGCTGGCTTATTTTGTACTAGTTAGGCGATAACATTTTTAGAGATATCATTCGATAGCATTAGGCCTTTGTTTTTATGGAGGGTGTGGTTTTAGACGGCCTCCTGATTTTACACTCTTCTGTCATTAAGGTTTCAGAGTCACAAGATATTTTTTATATGGATTGATAGTATAATAATAAAAGTAGATGAGTTCCTTTTGAATACAATTTCATTATAATTTCATGTTACTGATTACCTTTAGTACAGTACCTGTTACAGGTTCAACATACCCAAACGCAGCACAATGCAAATTATAGAAGCACACTGTGAATTTTAAACATCTATTTCAAAAATATTCTATTCAAGTAGAATTTCCGACAAAAGCTTCTTGTAAATTCCTCTCAGAATGGTGTAGGTAGGTAATTGAATAGCAGCAGAAGCCAGTGCTCGGTAGTTAAGGACGTGGCCGGCACCGCACGGCGGCGCAGCGGCTACGGCATAATTGCACAAACTTTCATGTGCTTCGCATACATTTTCATAATTAAAGGGGCAGTTC
Source organism: Helicoverpa assulta (assembly GCA_963856015.1). Classification (NCBI taxonomy): domain Eukaryota; kingdom Metazoa; phylum Arthropoda; class Insecta; order Lepidoptera; family Noctuidae; genus Helicoverpa; species Helicoverpa assulta. The sequence continues at coordinate 9,302,792 of CAWLCW010000008.1, forward strand.
GCACCAACTGGCGAAACTTATTTATAGCCACTTACCTCAATAATACTAGTTTGTCTTGTTGTACATTAATTATCAAGTTATACAGTGCTACATATGACACAAATTATGATTTCATTTTCGTGCAGATAACACGAGTGCCGCGACATTGTGTTTTATTTGAAGGAAAGTTCTTTGCTCCCTTCTCTTGATGAGCCTTTCATTGCAGAGATATAATCGTAAAGGAAACCAACGTAGAATTGTCATCGAATGCTGGTGACGTATTTATTTGTATTTTACGAATTTTACTTTTGAATTATTTCCTAATCAAAACCAAAATATGATATCATGGTGTTTGCGTGAACCGTTGATTAACGTCACAAGCTCATATAACATTAATTTTTGCAAAAAATATATCAGGTAAGTATTATATATTTATCATATATGAGAAATCGAGCAAAACTATGTTCACATTCAATTATCAAAAGGATAAAGATATAAATATAGCTATTTAATGAGCAAGAACACAAACGAAAAGAAACAAAAACAGAAAGGGTGAACTAGAATAAACAACGAAGACTGGAGTTACCTAATGAACTCGTGAAAATTTGGCGCAGGGTGTACACGAGGGGTTGCTTATTAGATATTCTCATCTCGCAAGCTAAGTCCAGCGGCCGCGGCATACGGGACATGGTTTTATAAATATGACACATGACTGTAGCGTGACATCGTATAAAATAATTTCTCATTTTGTTTCACTAGCTGAGAAAATTGTAAATAAGGAAATGTATTACGAACCAATTTACAAATAAGTACCGATAGTAAGTGGACCAATTCTAAAGAAGAGTGAGCTAAACTAATATTAGCTTAAAACAACATCGGGATCGCATAATTTTCAAGCACGACTCGTAGCCATAACAAGGAAAATGTTAAAGGAAGGTCTTTTCACAAACCCGAAATAAATATCTCGCTTTTCCATTAAGGACATAAAAGCAATTCCGCGAGAGTCGAATAATAACGAGGGGCAGCGTTGTCCAGCCGTGGCCTCCTCCAATTTTTATTTGCATCGCGTGGCGTGTCTTGGGTTCGGCCTCGCTCGCCTCGATTGCCCCAATAATCGCTATTGTGTGGTCCGCGACGTTTACAGCGCTCTCGGGCTCCGCCACCTAGTCAAGTTGGTGTGCCTGATACATATAGCTATGCGGCCCGGGTGCCCCAGCGGCGGCGCCGCACCGCGCCCGTGCCTGCCCTACGCGCCGCTTGCTACCGGCTCTGTCGTGCAACTCGGAATTGCATGCGCTCAAGAAAACTTTTACCTTTGAGAAATTCCAATCGCTTCGACGTGCTCTCGATGAAAACTTGCAAATAACCAGATATGTAACTGTTACAATTGGCAATCTATTGCTACAATATTTCTACTGTCGATGTTGTAGAATAAGCCTAAATACGGAGTTATGATTATTTTGGGATAAATTTAAACTAATTAATTTAAATGAATTGAGGCCGAAACCAGAATAATGATATATGATTGGAATTACTTGCAATCGAATTACATAATGTACTGCAAAAGAAGGTGAAGGTAGGTACATACGCCCGCAAATCAGGCTACTCTAAAAATGTAAACTTGTTCCAATCAAGATTAAACCTTTATACTTAAAAGATAAAGTTGAAAATCTGTCAAAGAAATTTGACAGACTTTAGTTGCTTGATGTGCTGGCGGCCGTACAAAGCGGTGAAGGTACAAAATGGTGAATGCCAAGGATGCCAGGTGCCATAGCATTTTTTGTTACATTAAATCTTTCAAAAGAGGTTTGTACATCGAAGCATTTTTAAATGAAAAGCTAAATAGAATCTTGCGAGAATTCAACGGACATTCAAAACACTTATTACAGAAAAAATACTTTCTTTAGAAGCACTCGTCGACCAATACATCGCTTTAGAATTTAAGGCAGAAACACAGCTTATAGTCACTCAGTGAAATACCCCAACCGTTCTTGATAATACATAGTAGTCTTGTATGCTCGGCAATCGAATTTTTCATTCTTGAATTACATTTTTAGAAGGAAGTAGGCAGTGAAAATGTTTATATTATTATAAACTGAAGTAAAATGAGTTTTTTTTTTTAATTAGTTTATCGAATTAGAGTGATTGACACGAAAACACACCAAAGCTCGTGCGAATCCTTCAGTAGTATTTTCACACTTAATTTTCTTTGAACACAGCGGCGGTAACAAATAAAGTTAAAATTAAGACGCGAGTTTATGGGGCGTTACTGGGGTGGAGGGCACAAGGTGGGAGCCGAGGCGGCGCGGCGGTGTGAGAGGCCATTCGAATTCACCGCGCGAGCTGCGCCGTAGATAGCGGCAGGCGGAACACGTACTTCACTTCCACTAACTCCAACTATTGACAATATTAATGCACGCTTAGCAGGGCCAAACGTCGCCGTGCATCGCCTACCAAATACTCAAAAAACTGACGAATATGGACGCCCTTGTCTTTCCCCACAGCAGCGCAAAATTATTGTTACCTAGCATACATTTCACTTTACGGAATATATCGCAAGTTTCACTTATTGGCACTAATTTATTCCATTCTTAAGAGAAGTCCCCGGAAGTAACGCAAATATTAGACGAGGCTCGGCCCACGACGTCTGCCATTAATTCCAGAATTGAAATCTGGAATTGCGGCGGCGGCGGTGGCGAATTTACATTCATCGCGGTAAGAACTTAAATCAAGTTCTCAGTTACGATTCAGTTGCGATATTATTTTATTAAAATATGTAAATGTCGCCATTCCACGGCGTAGATACTACGGTAAGGACCTTACAATTGCGGGGGAGGATATCTCTAACGACGCAATATTTTCATTAGTGAGACTATTACCTACGAGCGTAATCACAATTTTATACAGCTCCACAATTATTACATCACATGGTTTGGGATTAAGAACGTTGAACACGCTATATTTACTTTGCACATAAACTCACTAATGTACAAAAACTGCTCAAACGAATAAAAAAATTGTGACCGCATATTGTATTCTCTGCGAACGTATAGATTCGATTTCTTTATATCAAACATAGTTCAACGGAAAATAAAAATGGCCTATCTTAACAGTTTAAAAAATACTACCCGCAGATTCATCTGATTCCAAGCACAAAGCAGTTTTCAATTTATCGGGAATAAATGCTTCGGTTGGCAGCTCAGACACCCAATTACCGCGCACAAAAGCTGATTACCGCGCGGGTGCGGGCGGTCTGGCGGTGCGGCGCGCGTCGTCGTCGCGTCATCGGCGCGGCTCCGCTGCAGCAGCGGTGCGCTTACGGAATATTTGAACGACTTGTGAGGAACTCTTCATTTACTCTCTTTACACAAGTCGATGGCACGGTTGCCTCTGATTGAAATCGACGTCTCTGAATTTTCGAATATCATGGCTAACTGAAAACTTAATACGTTGTTTTAATACAACAGTAGTACCTCGCTATTTCAAGGAGGAACATAATACCTCTTTATTGATTAAAAAGGAGGTAACGTTAGGTAGGCATCTCAAAGAAATTCAATCGAGGAATTATGTAGAATAATCAGTCTATGACACATTTAGATTCGCATGTTTTGCTTTAATAACTTTATGTTACTTAACTAAGACCGAACAATACCTTATCTATGTTAAATCCAGTGTCATTGGTTTAATATTGGAATTCTCTAATGATCCATCCCAGAGTCCTAGACCAGCCATAGTTACTTAATATACAAGATGATTAGTCGATACACAATGTAGTTAGATCATCGCTATCGCCGTGTCTCACACGAAGGCGACGGGTGATGTGATTGCAATAAGGCACTGCCGTCGTGTAACCTGGGGTGCCAACTGCAGTGGGTCTCTATGTTGTCGACTGAACGCCCGACAGCGAACGCCCTGGGAAATCATGACCGACGCCTCTCTACCCCTACGGGCTGCGATGAATCCTGACATTGCTGCAACTACCTTGTTCTTAAAAAAAATCGTTGTAGAAAAGTACAAGTACCTCATTATTGACTAGTAGATTGAAGTACCTTCAATTCGACTTTACTGCGATGAAGAATATTGCAGAAAAGTAATTGAAAATATAAGGTCAAGGTAGGCATCGCGCATCGTATAGTAATCGTTCGCCGTTAGCAGTGTAAACCTCCATTCTGGTTGAATTATGGCGGCGTGTCATAAGCTTAAGACGTGTGCAAACAAGATTTATGTAATTAATTTAGGAGATAAGAGTAGGCGCGAGAATACATATGTTATGGAGCACAAAGGATGCTACACCCTGTTCGGTGACCTAGATTCCTAAATGTGATGCCACTATTGTAAGGCTTATGTAAGGAAACTATACAATATTTACGCAGAAAAATATTTAAGAATCTTTCGTTAGTTTGTTGTTTTTATTGTGCCGTTGCACAGCAGCTACAGATGTTATCAGTAGTGTAATTATGAAGGCAGAAGACAAACACAAACGTTGAGAAACGGCCAGTGGCAAACGGGCAGACCGGGGGCGAATACTGCTGACACCGACGGCCGGAGATATTTACGTTTATCTTCGGGTAACGGCTTCATCGCAAGCTTTATTACGACATCCACTCACGTAATCCTCCGCCAACGTCATAACTCCTCGTTTGCTGGTCGCTACAACATACTACACCGCTTTTCCACTAGCGAAACACGGGCGGTGCATCATGCGTCCAACTAACTATACCAAATTATAGTGTGTACTGCAATACTTACTTTACTTTGACAAATTGAAACAAGGAATATAATTAAAATTGATCACGATTTATTAGTGGAAAAAATACTGAATACTATCTCCATATTTTTATAAAGAACTAGCTTCTGCCCGCGACTTTGTACGCGGATCCTGTCCCTTATGCCAGCGACTACGGGGTCAGCAAAATCAAAGATCTGAATCGTTTGATATATTGAATTTTAAGGGCCCGTTGACTTGAAAACAACGGAATACGCATAACCATTAGATACGTTCCATATATCTATTTTATTTTTGTACTTCAACGGCAAAACACAGCAGACTAAACAAAACGCTGAGAACTGAAGCGCAATAGGCGTGACCATAGGGATAAAAGTAGTGATTCTAATTAGTCCGCATTTAAGTTGTGTGTGGCAAAAATATTGCACGTATTATTACGTAAAAAAACATTAAATACTACTAAGATCCACTCCATCATCGTTAGCGAGTTTAATATTAGGAGCACCAAACCTAAGCCATATGTTTGTACATATCGACCGTTTAAAAGCATACGCATGGATACTTTCAATGCTGACATTACAAACTTGAACACCGATAATATATCCACATTAGCCAGCGTTAATGAAATGGTTTATACTTTTAATCAACGTATTCTTACGCTATTTGATAAGCATGCACCGGTCAAGACATGTACAATCAAGGAGGTCACATACCCCTGGATCACCGATAATATTAAATTAATGATGAGACTGCGGGACCAAGCTTTAGCCAACTATAGAACCACTAAGTCACAAACAAAAAAGGATTACTACAAACAGCTTAAATCTTTGGTAGTAAGTTCTTTATGGAGCGAAAAGGTGGCATATTTTAAATATAATATTAATAATAAAATTAAGAATCCAACTCTATTGTGGAAGAATTTAAAATCTACAGTTACAACGGCTAAAGAGAGACAAGACCTTCCGTCTCATTTCAATAACCCGGATAGTATTAATCGACATTTTTTGAATGTTCCTGGAAATCCGGTGGCTAGCGATCTAAAACTTGAGTTTTATAGGGGTAATAGGTACAATGAAGCAATATTCACCTTGTGTTCGGTTTCAGAGCTGGAAATCTCACATATAATACGGAAACTGAAATCGAACGCTGAAGGTCATGATAATATAACCTTAATGATGTTGAATTTAACTCTTCCAGGAACCCTATCAGCAATAACTCACATCATAAATTTTTCTATACCATCTTCCACCTTCCCTGATCCATGGAAAATTGCCCTTGTTAAGCCCCTACCCAAGAATACAAACCCAGTTGACGTTAAAGATTTACGGCCCATCAGTATATTGCCCTATCTGTCTAAAGTCCTGGAAAAAGTAGTTTGTCGGCAACTAACAAATTTTTTGGAAGCCAGTCACATTTTACCTGATTTACAGTCCGGTTTTCGTAAACAGCGCGGTACAGCTACAGCTTTATTAGATGTAACGGACAATATTCTGGCCGCTCAAGATAAGGGAATGTGTACAGTATTGGTTCTATTGGACTTCTCCCGGGCATTTGATTCAATAAACGTTTCGCTGCTTCTCTCAAAATTAAAATTCTATGGGTTCGATGACGCTGCCACAAAATGGTTCGAAAGCTACCTCACTAACAGAAATCAGCAAGTACGGCTTAGCCAAAGCGATGGAACCATCTTGACGTCTGCCCTTACTTCAGTCGATAGAGGGGTGCCTCAGGGATCAATATTGGACCCTGTTCTTTTCATACTGTACTGTGCCGATATTGTAAATTGCCTCCGAAAATGCAAATACCATATATATGCCGATGATGTTCAGTTATACTTGTCTTTTGAACCAGATGACTATAAAACATCCATAACTGACCTTAATGAAGACCTTCACAGAATAGCCGTCTGGTCAAAAGAAAATTGTTTGGCTCTTAATCCGGCCAAAACAAATCGACCCTACTCGCCACTGTGTTGAGCGTGCGCAAGGTGCGCGTCAGTGGCGCTCGCTGCAGCAGGTTGGTGCGCGCGCTCGGCACCGCCAGCAGCTGCGGGCGCCGCCGCCTACTCACATACCCATCCGGCACGCACATGCGTAGCTCCATAAGAATTGTGGAGTTAAATAATTTACCTCGCAATATTTTAAATAAATAAACAGCCAGTGCCACTTCCCGCCTAGTCTCCAGTTTGAAGTATCCCACCATACCCAACACAAATAATGTTGGGTATAATAGAGGATAGCCAGGGTATACCTTGTATATTTTTAAATACAAAAATCGGGTGAATTTATTTTGTATCCTCTCAACCATGAATTTGTATTTGGCTTCACTTGGTCCCCATATCACTGCACAGTACTCGAGGTGAGATCTAACCAAGGCGTCATACAAAGCCTTGAGAGCCCCCATATTATTAAAGTCATTAGCTTGTCTCAAGATAAATCCCAAATTTCTAAATGCTTTCTTACTAACTTTAATAATATGACTTCTGAATTTTAAATCGGCCGCAAAATAGACACCAAGGTCTCTAACTTCCATCACTCTCTCCAAAGTTTCACCCTCTAACTTATAACAGTGGTGGTGTGGACTACGCGCACGAGTGAAAGACATTACTGAACATTTGGAGACATTGAAATAAAGTCTGTTATCATGGCTCCATTTAACAACTCTGTCTAAATCTTCCTGGAGCACATTATGGTCAGTAGTGTCTTTCATCACACGGAATAATTTTAGATCATCGGCAAAAAGCAAACAAGATGATTCTTGGACTACTGCTGGTAAATCGTCAATCATTAATATGAAAAGAAAGGGACCCAAGTTACTGCCCTGACTAACGCCTGATCTCGTAAAATATGGTTCAGAAAGGCATCCTCCACAGTCGACAAACTGACGCCTGTCCCTCAAGTAACTGGCAAAGAACCTCAACGTATGTGGCGTGCAACCCTTGCCAGCTAACTTCGAGAGCAAGACATCATTATCGACTGTGTCGAACGCCTTCCTGAAGTCAAGATACGCGACGTCTACTTGCAAACCAGCATCCACCGCTGGTACTAATGTTGACATAAGATGAAGCAAGTTTCGATCAAGACTCTTGAGATAATAACGACAATAATAATGAGATATAAGCACCGCAGGACATCTGAGGCGGAGCCTCGCAGGACATCTGAGGCTGATGACGGGGAGTAGCGATCCCGCAAGGCTATATATACCGAGTGCTCCAGGGAGAGTATACTGTCCCCCATCTACGGCCGGCCGGAGTGAACCATGACGGGGGTTTGCCGTCCAGAGTGAAGTCGCTAGAGCAGGGTTAGTAGCCCTGCTCGGAGGGTAGGTGCCTCGTGGTAAGTGGCGAGTGGGCCGGTGATGCTGGACCCACAGGGAGCGCGTAATCTGCGTTTAAAGTCATATCCCCGTTGCCCTCTTATTGCTATTCAGTGACTGATTCCCGGGGGCCCAGTAAGTTTTTACATATACCTAATACATTGTCATCGGGAGGTACCATAATTCCCATAGTTTCCTATGTCCTAATCCACTAACATCCCATCACAATAGACCAAGTAGTTTTCCTCCATAGTTAGCAATAGTTTAGCACAGAACAGCGGATTGTCTTTTTTTTTATACTATAAAAATACTATAGAAATGATTGGCACTATAGAAATGAATTGATTGGGTTCATTTCTACATACCTTATTTTGAATAAAGGGATAATCGTCGGTTTTGTGTCACCATTTCATTAAAGTTGCCTCAAAAGGGCTTCGGCCCCACGTTTGCCTCCCAAAAATTCGGGACTCTGTAGTCCCGAGGTCTGGAAGAGACATACAAAATAATAATGAGATATAACGCAACAAAGTCGGAGCGTGGGGTCTAGGTATGTAAAATTTGTACCAAGCAGTGACTTAACACAAAATTCAAGCGAGTTGTATCTTCGTTATTATTTGTTTGTGTGAGAGATAAAAGAAAAAATACGTGTCCATTATTTTAGGGTTATCTAAAAGACGGACTAATTACTTTTTTTGATTCACCATACCTACACTCAGCGGCACAGAATCTGGCCCAAGCACATTTGGGCCTTATAACCATTATTTAAATGAAAAATCGGAATTTTTATTTTAAGATTGTTTAATTTACTCATTTTCCAAAAGAAAATGACTAACAAACAACAGAATTATGAGGATTTTCATTAGGTTACATTGAGTTAGAAAACAGAGTCCTTTACCGCAATAATCACCATAAACTTTTTAAATTCAACATTTTTAACAAAACAGAAAGTTATCGAATTTTAATAATGGGTGTTTCTTCCTCTTGATCTGATGTCTGCCTGCATACGATCTGGCATGCTCTGGATGATGTTTTTTATCTCCACCTGAGAGATCTCCTCTCAGGCAGCTACCAGCGCGGTTCTCAGTTCACTAAGAGTCCGTGGTGGGTTACGACTTGCTTGGACCTGTCTTTTAAGCATGTTCCAGACATGTTCTACAGGATTCATGGCTGGGTTTCTTGCAGGCCAGTCCAATTTTTGAATACCGACCTCGAACAAGTGATCGGTTACGCAACGAGCTGCGTGAGGTCGAGCATGTCCTGCATTATACGAAATTCTTCACTTCCTATGAATGCCTGACAGGGTAAAACATGATTTTGAAGGATCTCTTCAATATACCGCACTGTTGTCAGACGACTTTCGACAACCAATAATTCAGTACGGGCTTTTGAACTTATGCCTCGCCAAACCAAGATGGACCCACCATGAAAATCGATTGTTTGCTTGGTAGTGGTGGGAAGAAACCATTCTCCGCGCTTTCTCCATTCACATTCACGGCCGTCTGGAGCTCTTAAGACGACTCTGCATTCATCGGTCCATAAAATTTTACTCCATTGGTCATGCGTCTAATTTGCATGTTCTCTTGCAAACCTAAGTCTGGCTATGCGATAGTGCGGGAGAAGTTCCGGGCCTCGAGTTGGTCTTCTAGCACGCAGATCCCGTTCCTCCATCCTTCTTCTTATTGTGCACTTACGGACGTTGACTTCTCTTGTTGTTTGCAAAGGCTGGCGTATCTCTAACGCAGTGAGAAACCGATTTTTCATTATTGCACGTACGATAAATCGGTCGTCGTGCGCCGACGAACACCTTACACCCCCACTTTCTGGTCTTCTTGTGTAAAGACCAGTCTGGTCATACATTTTCTATGCATATCTTTAACTTGTACGCGGTGCACTTAAAGTTTCAACCATCTTCCGCTGCTTCCGCCCTTGACGTCTTAGCAACACTACTCGAGCAACTTGAGCTGCAGTAAGGGTAATTTTCAGATCAAATTGTGAAAAAAAGAGAAACAAAAAACGATCATAATCATAATTTTTTTTTGGAACGTGCTTAGTACTTCGGCAATTTCTATCTGAATTTAAACTTAACTTTCTGCTTTGTGTTCCAACAACGGAATCTGTTTCTAGTGTTACAAAAGTTGAATAGACACACATTTTTCTGTATTTTAATTAACAATTACGAAAGGGCTGACAATATGTCATATGAAATTATAGAATTTACAACAGTTATCTGGGCTGATACCTACTTGTATTTGTTTGGGCCAAATTCCGTGCCGCTGAGTGTATGTTGTAACATTAATTTCTATACATTTCAAGTGTAGTATTGCTCTTGAAGTTCCACATCAGATGTTCCAGATCTTCGATGTTTATACGTCAATAGAGAGTGCTTATCAGATTGAACAACTTTTGCTAAAACGTCATAAGTACCTTTATATGCTATAGTTTAGCTGGGCTCCTGGAGTTCCACATCAGGTGTTTTAGATCTTCAATTTGTATAAGTCAATAGAAAGTGCTTATCAAATTGAACAACTTTTGCTAAAACGTCATACCTGTATATGGTACAGAGAAGCTGGGCTCTTGGGGTTCCACATCAGGTGTTCCAGATCTTCAAATTTATTATCTCAGCCGTAAATACTCATCACATGAAACAATTTTTGCCATGGCACCATTTTTGTATCTCTTATAGTTTTGTTGGTCTGTTGGAGTTCTGCATCAGGTCTTCAAGTTTCGAAGATAAATTATAGCCTAAATGTTGACCAGGCTTAATACTGATACAACAAAGAAAAAATCATTGAAATCCGTTCAGTAGTTCGGAAGATTAGCGTGTACAAACAAACAAACATAAAGACAGACAGACAGAATTTTTTTTTTAATTTTTGCTCCATTACTGCTTCTAAACCCCACCCAATTATATTTTTTTTTAATATATTCAATGTACAGACACAGATTTTTTACAGATTTATTATATGTATGTATAATAAACAAATCAGCAGGCAAAATTTCCGGAAAAAGCTGAATCAAGAAACCATTTTCAACTTTCTGAAGCGCTCACATAGGGGTTCTGCGTGGATCCGACCCGGCTATAAATGAATATCGGATATGGAATCCATAAATACTCAATCTAAATTCGTAAATTTTCACCGAGGATCGTAAAAAATGAAGAGGTAATCCGAAATCGGCTTACGGGTGCGGTACAGTTAAAACATTTCCACCTCTGAAGCAATTTATTAAGCTGGTTCATCAAAAGTCTCAGTCAGGTTTTTAATTGACTTTGAATGAAAAATAATTCAACATTCGTTAATAGTGATAAAGTCTGCAAAGTAAAATAACGTCGAGAATGAATTCATCGTTAAAATGTACTTACACCAAATGTGCGAAGGATGAATGGTGTTGCAGAAAGGCCGAAATTGAGCGGGGGGATTGGAACACGCCAGCTTAGTGCAGCCGCCGGAAGTAGGCCTCTAACCGCCGCCGTATAATAGCTTCCAAATTGACCCTTCCACTTCTGCCTTCGCTGCCGCTCGCGTCAGCATTATCACTATACACATTTTGTCGGCAATCATGGTGATTTCTTCAGTATGTGTGGTTGGAACTACTATTCAGCATCTCAAATTGTTACAATTTGGAAATTAATCAATTTCTGTTCAAAGATATAAAATCAAAATCGTATTGGAAGTTTCAGAAGTATTATTTCCTTTTATAGCAAAGGCAAACGTCAACCAACCGGCGGGACCGGTATGAGGATAGTCAAATACATAAAAGGGATGAGTCGCGCGAAATACTGGCATTGTAGGATCCTAAGCCCTGTTTAGATTAGATCAGACCTTCGAAATAACAGTGAATGAGGACGTGGATTAACTACGGTCCGGGGCACTTCGGCCCGTGCGCTTAATGGGGCACCGTTAGGGGGGTAATGAGGGGTACGGGGATCGAGCGGACCTCGCCTTTTGCTCTACTATGCCTAGTCTATGCAGACACCAGGAAATATACAAATATATAGCAAGAGATTGCAGAGCCTCATACAATTGTGCAATGAAAATTTTTGTAATAATGTGTTTCATATTTTTTGAATTAGGTGATTGATTTTATTTATTGGATTTAAACTATATCATAGTTTTAGGGTACGTATGTAAATTTTTTTACACGGTGTTTTATGTCTTTATTAACAAAAGATATGAGTAGCTCGAAATCAGTGTTTCACAGATGTCCCAAAAGCACATTTAGGGGTAAAAATTCATTTTTCAATGTCAGGGCAGAAAATTCATTAGAACTTTGAAATTACTGATGGCTAAACGGACGGAGTAAAATTTGCTCTTAATTTGTACAGAAACTTTTTCGCAAATTTTAAGAAACTTCAAAACGACTTTTGAAGTGAGAAAGATGGGGAGTTGTGCTAATACAGTTGCGTTTTTTTATTTATAGCAATTCATTAAATTTTACAGGACTATTAATCATTCCCGAATAATTTGGTTTAAAAAGAAAATGAGGTTTACTACTTAAATTCACAGCGGAATGACTGAACTGAAGCTGCTGTGATTTCTAAATGAACTTTGTTTGTTTGTTGGAGTGGATAGCTCAAAGAGAGACTCCACAAGCGTTAAGCGAATGAATAAACTACATATTTACTTCAATATAAACTTAAACCATATTTGGCTTCCTAAATTGCGTGCACATATTAAAAGTAATAAATCTGAAGCGAAGATGACGTCTCGGTCGGGCTTCAGCTCTGGGCAGTGCGCTCTTTGCCAGAACAACCCGATATTAGTTTACTTTTCCTCTCCAACTTACTTTATTAGTTATCCATCCGCAAAAGCTGCCGGTGATAGTTTTCAAGTTATTGAGAAGTCAAGAAGACGCCCAGTACGTTATTATTTTATCGAAAGAGTGTTAAACAATGTTTCTACGAAGAAAAACCGCGACCATATAAAACATTGTGTATGAAAATAAATTGTTTTAAACGAGAGCACAGATCTGCAGATTGTGACACAAGCTTCTGAAGACGTCCGAATTCATAATAGGACAAAATAGCCATAACAATTTGTGAGTTCTGAAGTATAATATGGCTTTGTTAGATGCCATGATGTTGTGAATCCAAAAACACTCAACATCCGTATTAAGCGTCAGAATGATGACAACGAAATCCATGATAGACTAAAAACAGGTCAGGCGGCTTTACGTTGACAACAACAGCTTTGTTAGGGAGGATTTTATTGGCACAAATATTGTCCAAGTCGAGCTGCGGCGCGCAATTCTCGTGATTTACCGAGCTGTTTACGCGAGCCTGCCTATCCCGATCTACCAACATTTTTACAGCACCATTTGCCCGAAACTCAGACATTTTCTACAACACAAATCATTTTAACTATATTTTTATGCAAATTTTACGCCATCACAGGGAGAAGAGACTCAATGTTTCTAAAATATTGTTTTGATCGCGTTCCTGTATCAAAAGACATCATTTATAAATTGAGAAAAGTCTTCCGTATTGCATAAGTTCTTCTATAACGCCATTTTAAAGCGAATTTTCAGTTCCACGTATTTGACAGATTAGAGTACTCGTGTTTTCTGGATTTCTATTTAATATTTGAATGTAGGACAATGGAAAAGAATTAATACTACTACATAAGTAGCAAAAAATTATGTGACCAACTCGGTTCTTAACAATAAAAATAGCCCTTAAGCCATCGAAACATTAACAAAGTTTTCACGTTAACTTTTTGTATAAGTAGAAAAGTTGCGGAGGCATTTTCCAATCTCTGAGCGAGGGCCGACGTCGACGACCTCGCGTCGAGTCATTATGGCGCGACTCTGAACCGTCACGGGATACAATCTCACCTTCACTACCCGCTCCAGGGTACGTAATGAAACAAAAACAAACGTCTTTTTCGTAAAATTATGAAAGTATCATATCCTTGTACTATTGTGATGGTAAAGCTCGATGATGAATCTCGAGCTTGATATTCAGTACTGTACAATACGAATGACTATGCTGAGCGGTAGACGTAATGTAATTGTGAGTACTTTGAAAAGGGGAGTAGAAAGTCTGCTAATCCTTTTATCTAAGCGCAGCACGCGGTGGAGTTGGGAGAATGTGCCTGTAGTTTACTGCCTCTCGCACCTGCTCGGCCACACTTGAGCCGAGCCGAGCTGAGCTTAATCTGCCCTCTTTTTATTATGGCCGCGTTTCAGTCGCTTAATTAACGAACCGCTCGCTTCACCAACCTTACCAAACCGACGTAATAAGTTTACTTACGTCGTTTTTACGCAACCTTTTCGCTGATGTATTTAGAGTCCTAAATCATTATTATAAAAAGCTTTATAAACAATGAAATAAGAACAGAGAAAATGTTTTACGGGTTACGTTAAATTTTTGAATTAATTAACATGTCGTTGAGTTTTTAGACGACTAAGTCGTTTAGTAAGTTTTTAAATATCGGCTACTTACGACTAATATTTGTGCCGTAAATGAAACCCACCCAAAACAAAAATGTGAAAGACTGCCAAGTTCGATAATATGGGAATGCTTCGCCTATAAAAGAAGTGAGATCTGAATAAGTACCAAGTTCCATACACATACCTCAGTTAAAAATAGTTACTTTTTAATGATGTTACTTGGCAAGTTTTCATACACCTTGTTATAAACCTACTAAACGCAATGAATCAAGTATTTAATTTTCTATTAAAACTTGCCAAGTAACATCATTAAAAAGTAGGTAACTATTTTTAACTGAGGTATGTGTATGGAACTTGGTACTTATTCAGATCTCACTTCTTTTATAGGCGAAGCATTCCCATATTATCGAACTTGGCAGTCTTTCACATTTTTGTTTTGGGTGGGATTTCATTTATTTTTGTAAGGTTGTTTATTTTATTTTTTTCTTATGATGAAGTTAGTTAAAGAAATGTCTCATTTATACTATCTTTTAGATTTTTTAATATGCACTATGTTTCTTACAAAGTCGTGGTGGCCTAGTGGGTAAAGGACCAACCTCTCAAGTATGAGGGCGCGGGTTCGATCCCAGGTCAGGCAAGTACCAATGCAACTTTTCTAAGTTTGTATGTACTTTCTAAGTATATCTTAGACACCATTGGCTGTGTTTCGGATGGCACGTTAAACTGTAGGTCCCGGCTGTCATTGAACATCCTTGGCAGTCGTTACGGGTAGTCAGAAGCCAGTAAGTCTGACACCAGTCTAACCAAGGGGTATCGGGTAGCCCGGGTAACTGGGTTGAGGAGGTCAGATAGGCAGTCGCTTCTTGTAAAGCACTGGTACTCAGCTGAATCCGGTTAGACTGGAAGCCGACCCCAACATGATTGGGAAAAAGGCTCGGAGGATGATATGTTTCTTACAAAGAAATGAACTAGATTAACTAATTGGACTAGATTTACCAACTGACTGACATGACATGTTATCATATATTATGTTCGTGGATCAAAGTTACACATTCGTTATTTTCGAAAGTGATTCACAATTGGCCGTTTTCAGATTTTTACTTTACTTTGACTAAATACAAACCTTTGTACCATTCGAAGATATATTATATAAATATAGATAAATTTAGTTCGTTTTAGTTCCTTAGGGGTATCAATTTACACCGGGTATAAAACACCTTCATTTAATTTGAAACCGACTCACACTTGGCCATTTTCAGATTTTTCCCTTTACCTTGACATAAAGACCTACCTCCATGCCAAATTTCAAGTCAATACGACCATTGGAAGTGGTCTAGGTTTTTGATGAGTGAGTCAGTGAATCAGTCAGTGAGTGTATAGTAAAAATAGCGATTTTCTGACGTCAATATCTCAAGACCTACAATAGGTATATTAATGAAATTTTGTATTTTAGATAAGTGAGGGGGTCTCATCAGATACTAGAAATTTGATATGCGTAAATAAAATAGATTTTGAGTTACAGGGGGGTCGAATTTGGCCCAAAATGGTTCGTGTAATATAACCCACGGCCGGTGTGTCGCTTTTTTTGCTCGAACTTGGCGGACACACTGCCGTGTGTCTAGATTCCAAAGGTTTTTTTTGTTTTTAGGCTCATCTTCTTTTTGCTTTGAACTCAATTAAGCGATTACTCATAGATGCATGCTAGTGAATTTCACACGCAAACTTGGTAAAAATATTTATTTAGTTTATATTCTTTGTTGTTGTTAATTATAAGGAAGTAATAAAGTAGCCAAGAAGAGTTAGATCTAAAACAAGTTCCTTTTTAATCGAGCCACGATAAGAAAGGTACATTAAAAAGGTCTGGCGTGACAACAAATCTAAAGGAAAAATCTCCGCCTCTGAGAGCCCAACGGTGATAAACGAGAAAAACTTTGGAACTAAATGGAGCATTCGAGACGGCGGAGCTGCGCTCCTGTCGCAGAATAATACTTCTCTCGAAGAAATAACACTTATAGTCCGCGAGGCTTAAAATCAAATGTCTTGGTTCTCTAAAGTTTCAAGCGAGCACGAAGGAGTATGAGAAAATAATGTTGATTGAAAACCTAAATTTTTGTATGAATAGTAAGTTATAGGAGGCTGTGACAGTAAAATATTTGTGACTTCGTACTTACGATGACAGAAATGCATTTGAAACGGGTTTAAAAAAGTTAGAATAGGACAGACCTTTCGATCAAGTTAATTATAATTTCAGGATGACTGTCGTAATGTTTGCAAGGGACTTACCGTCGAATTTGTTTATGCTTACCTGTAAAAGACAAATCAGAGATTAGCTTTCATGTCATGAAATATGCACGTGGTTATTGGATGTACTTCTTATATTAGTATATCTTTCATTATGGCCTTACTGTGGTGAATCGCAAAAATGACAAGAAAACACCTTCAAAAGCCATATTACAAAGACACACAATACTTGAAAATAATATCAAAAACTGTTATCAAAATACGACTAGAGGTCTGTTATACATATACAGAACTTACATATTTTCATATTAATTTTCGTAAGCGTCCGTAAAATGATTACATCAGCAAATACAAAAGAATACTGCCAAGGTAATCTTACAAATTATAAAAAAATACCCGAGAAAATGTAAGTGGAATGATTGTCCTACTCGTTATAGAAATAAGAAAGTAGAATATAATGAAGAGGGCGTCCCATGCTGACGAGGGAGAGCAAGGACAGGTTACAGTAATTTACATTAATACGAGTTTTCCGGAGCGAGTGACGAGGCGGCGCGGCGGTGTGTCAACGAGCTATGTTCTGTAGGCGCCGGGTCCGGCCGGCCGCGCCCGGACGCCCGGTACCTCCAAATCACGCGTCCCGAGAGAACACACCTCGCAACGCCCCTGGATTATGTTATATGAAAATAATTGTCGCGTCGCGTATGTTAACGGACCACCGGCAAAATTACCTTTGCAAAATAAGGGTCAATGCGTTGTTTTGTTACAGAAAACTTTCTAATTAGATTAATTTTACTGTGAGGATGACATAACATTGCTGTAGCACTTTCCACACCATATGGAGTTAGCAGTAAAGTACAAGTTTCGCTGAATTGTATATTTACGATTCGGGTGGGATTTGTTATCGTATGGCTGTGACCGTCCTTATTATAATTCAGTTTAGGCTGTGAGAATTACGTTGTGAAGTTGAGGTCGCGTTATGGGATAAGGTAGTGTGAATTTAGCTGGCTAGTGCAGGTAAGTAGTGGTATATGATCAGCAGCGCGCGTGCGATAGTATCGCGAGGAGTGGCGGTGATCGGCACGTGCGGCGCGTCAAGTGCGGCTGTGTCAGCGAGCCCCAACTGAATGGCGTCGCGCGCTTAGTGCTACACCGTCAATTATGAGCCTGATTGACAACTTAACCGGCCTACGGCTATAATTTTCTGCGGTACAGGCGAGCTATAAATGAGTACCAATATCTAGTAGATAGCTTAAAAGTGCTGAGTCGTAATTCAATGGTGATTTAAGATTTTTCATTGATAATCTCAATCTTTACCGACGCTTTTATGAAGTTGACCAAAAATACAACATGTATTTGCGTCCGTTGAAATCACATCAGCTCGATAAACATAGTGCACTTGAAAAATTCACTGATCCGCACTGTGCTACTTCGACATACGAGTAGCATATAGTTACTCAATATTTTCTTTTGCATAAATATTATAAGAGCGTTATTTACGAGCAAAACAAATACAATAAGGTTCCCTTGCATAAATATGATTGGATGCTGAGGGAAGAATTAAGTAGGAGTTACGTTGAATGATGTTCGCGCTTCGTAAAGCTCAAAAAGCTACTTTTATGTCGGAAGATATGAAACCAAATTCACTCAGAGGGCAATATCATAATGGAGCTGTGCGGTTATTATGTGAGTAGGTGAGTGCAATGTTCAACAACCTGTTAGTTCATAGATCAACGCTAGCTTATAGATTTGAATGAATATTGAATTGAAATAAAAAGATAGTTGACCTCAATACCTCTATATTCAAATATTGATTTCATTAATAAATGTAGCGATGACGACTTTTGTTCCAAACGTCCTCTTAAAGAGAAATCAAAAGATTTAGAGTGGCGCTTAGCATTATCTAAGGAATGTGAAGAAAGTAACTTCATACTGTTATATATATGACTAGCTTCTGCCAGCGGTTTCACCCGCATCCCGTGGGAACTACTTCCCGTACCGGGATAAAATGTAGCCTATAGCCTTCCTCGATAAATGGGCTATCTAACACTGAAAGAAATTTTCAAATCGGACCAGTAGTTCCTGAGATTAGCGCGTTCAAACAAACAAACAAACAAACTCTTCAGCTTTATAATATTAGTATAGATATAAGCCATTCTCAATTTACTTTGAATTCGGTATTTTAAAGTTGTGTAAATCGCAATCGGTTGCCACGTATTTCTAAACTGGATATACCTTAGTAATAAATGAGTTTTGAAGGTAAATACACTACCCGTAAATATTACCGTTTACATAGATAGTTACAGAAAAACATAGAGAGGACTACTATAATGTAAAATTAATTTCACAGCTAAAAACGGTGCGATGCAGTATACTACATATTATATATATCTACGTTAACTTCAGTAAATTGCAGACGATACGACGCGATCAAATGATTTCATTCGAACGAGTTTCTCTATCAACCGAAATTTAGGGTGTAATTTGTTAGCGAGACAAAGTTTTACCTTATCACTGTATTCCACGTGGAGTGTTCTGTCGGAAAACTCTATTTTATTCAACTAAGAAAGTTTTGCTATTATTTATACATCATGCCGCGACAATTTCCAGACTTCGAATGTTAATATTTATTAAGCAGTACATCATAAATAAACATTCATAATTATTTTTTGTTAGAGATACCACCGAGTATTTGATATTATTCACAAAGTAAACACACTTAGTTATACACCTTGCAAGGATTTGCTGATAGAAAGCGATCCAATATACTTAGCAAATAAATTGTAATTTTGTATTAATGTTATTTTATTAATGTAAATAAATACTTAATAACTTACAAATAATAGTAGTGTGCATTAAAATGAATCTTTAAAACAAGTGTTTCTCTAGCGCCGCATTTATTCTTAATTAGCAGGCACTTAACAGTGCAGCTGCGTCCGCAACCGCAAACATTAAATAAAAAAAAACCGGCCAAGTGCGAGTCGGGCTCGCGCACCGAGGGTTCCGTACAAATCCTGTATAGAGAAATAGTGACTCTCGCGCAAACCGTTCAGTTTAGAACAATCATAGTTATTGTAATTTCGTGAGAGTCAAAATAGTTAATATTTTTTATTTTATTATATAACTAAAATAGTAGGCCAGTACCTTGTAAAAGTTCTTTTATTAAAGTTATTTATTTACAACATTTTATAGTCATCATTCAGAAATCTGATTGAAAATAACTAATTATGTCTTGGTCATTGGGCATATGTGACCCGCTTTGCAAAAAGTGGCGGACACGAATTAAAGTAGTTTTAAATTATGGGGAATAGTATGACGTTTCTTTCAATATAAATATTTTATTTAAATTCCATGGAGAAGAATGTACAGGATCGTTTGAAGAACATAAAAAAAACAAGCAGTTTTTTGGATTGTACAGGTCACAATGACAGTTTTTATTGTTAAAATACTTTTCAAAAAGAAAGAAGATCTCAGTTCGGATGACCAGGACCTCATGAGGATCTGGAAACCTCGAGAAATCGAGGGCAACTCTCGAATATTGTAGGCACACATCAAGTCAATACCAGACATGCAGGTGTGTTTTTGAGGGAATTGCGAAACAGTGAAGTTTTGGAGCTGATTTTATTATGGAGACCAAAGAGAATCGAGGGAACTCCTGAACAGTATGCTGCAACTACCACGTGTTTGAGCTTATTTTATTCGTATTGACGAGGAGTTTCCACATGGATAGGTTTGATTGCCATTGCGGGATCTATTATAAAGATAAGATATAGTTCAGGAAACTCCTTTACTATTTATATCAATTACCTTGTGTAAGAGCTTATTTTATAGGAGGTGATGCAAATTCCCTTCTAACTTGGGTTATAGCAGCCATTGCGGGAATGAGATATTTTCTTATTGAGTGGTTTAATCATCTCACAAGCCCTAATTTCAGGTTTTTTTTCCACTCGCCAAATCCACCTGACGGCCACTTACATTGACTTGTAACAACGACTGCTACAAAGAAGGATTCGGGGACGCTGGCTTAACGTTCTTAGAGCCTTGCCAAAAGTTGTATTTTGTCCCTTTCACTGTTCCATGAAGTCGGTTTATTTTTTATTTTTTTATAAATAGTATTTTTTATTGTATTCTTTTCAGTGTTTGGGTCCATCCACACCCAGTATACATAAAAATAACACCACAGTTATACCCGCAGTAGCAGTCGTATTGAGGTCTAGAGTCTAGAGAGAATTGAGGTTTGGGAAGTTGTTTTTTTTTTGTTGTAAAAAGTCTTAATTTTTTACTTTCCAGTGAAAATTACTTGTCAATACGAATAATATAAGCCCAAACACGACGTAGCTAAAACATACCGTTTAGGAGTTCCCTCGACTTTATCTCGTCTCCACCAGCAGGTCAGCTCTAAACCATCACTGTTTGACAGTGTAATCAGACATAAATCTGAGAATCAAGTTTTAACCCTATGCGTGCCTACAATTTCAGAAAGTTGCCCTCGATTTCTCAAAGTTTTCATCATCAGACCCTGACCTGATGATAATGGGCATAAACGGCGAGTATACTCTTTTATTATAAAGAAATAATTACTCGAATCCATCCCATTTGGTCGTTTAAATTCACCATTGAAGTGGGGAAAATATTTGATGTTTACTAAACCTGATTTTCTCTAGATTCCCATGGCTCACGTTGATGCGACTAACGCCATAGTAAATCAGAGCCTTATATTATTATACTATGCTATATTTCATTCGTGTCCGCCGTGGGTATGGTTTCCATACTAAGGTGCCCAATGACCTTTGAATGATTTAGAATTTTTCACAGTTTAGAGGCAATTAGATTTAAGAAGTGTTTGATATGAATTTCAACTGTAATATCTCTACGCGTTCATGTGAAAAAGGGTAGGTAGTAAGTTTATAATTATAAAAAAAAATGTTTTATGTCATGTAAGCAAAAATAATATTTTAATATTTTATGTAACTTTACTTTAGATTATGCTGATGTCTGTTTCCTTGATGCGACTGAGGAACTTCTTAACAAACTCGAGCGTCTGCAGAATCTGTGCATCCGCTTCATTTTTGGCCTCCGGAAATACGACCATGTGTCTGAATTCCGGAGCCAGCTGAAGTGGCTGCCAATTCGGCAGCGTCGAGATGCTCATATTCTGTCTTTTCTCTTCTCTCTTCTTCACAATCCCAACGCTCCAAATTATCTTAGGGAACGCTTTGAGTTCCTTGTTCCTAGAGGCAAACCCTGTCGCTCCTCTTCATCTCTTTTACTCCGTATCCCTCCTCATACTTCGAGCCGTTATGATGGATCCTTCACTGTTCGCGCTGTAAGGCTTTGGAACGCTCTGCCTCACAGTATACGTGACAGCACATCGTTAGATGTCTTCAAGAGACGAATTAAAGAACATTTCCTGTCAACATGACCGTATTTGTATGTATGTATTTATTTATTTATTATATTTTATGTTTTATTTATAGGTATATATTTTATGTTATGTAGTTTCATCTTTGTTTTGTTTAATGTTGTGCACTTAAAATTTTCTCTTCCCTATCGCATCTCTCTATCGCTCTAAGGTTTGCTGTTAGAGAAACCAGTTCTGGGTTAAGCTCGCCTTTGTACATGTCTTCTCTGTGTTGTGTGTGTCTTTTAAATGTTTTTGTGTACAATAAAGAATAATAATAATAATAATAATAAACCTGTTGCCCCCTTGTTGCGATTTAGCGACTGATTCCCGGGGGCCCAGTAAGTGAGTTGGCGAGTCTCCACCTGCCATTTTTACGTGTATTTATTACATAGTTATCGGCAGGTGCCATAGTTCCCGTAGTTTCCCCATTCCTAGTCCACTAGCATCCCATCACAATAGCCCAAGTAGTTTTCATCCATAGTTAGCAATAGTTTAGCACAGAACCGGGGATTGTCCTTGGGTACATTTCTATAGTGTATACAGGGATAATCGTCGGTTTTGTGTCACCATTTCATTAAAGTTGTCTCAAAAGGGCTTCAGCGTGTTGGCTTCGGCCCCACGTTCGCCTCCCAAAAATCCGGGACTCTATAGTCCCGAGGTCTGGAAGAGACATACATTTAAAATAATAATAAATAATATATAATAATAATTAATAATTGGCTCAAAATCGGTAACCTGTTCCCAGAAACCGAAGGATTTATCATTGCAATCCAAGATCAGATAATTAACACCAAAAACTACAGAAAATATATTATCAAAGACCCCACAGCCACCAACGACAAATGCCGCAAATGCCACACACAACCAGAGACCATACAACACATTACAGGGGCATGCACAACACTCACACAGACAGACTACACTCACAGACACAACCAGGTTGCAAACATCATTCACCAAAAGCTAGCACTCAAACACAAACTCATACAAGACACAAACACACCCTACTACAAGTACACACCACAAACAGTTCTAGAAAACAATACACATAAACTTTATTACGATCGCGCAATACTAACAGATAGAACTGTCCACTATAATAGACCAGATATCACCCTTCAGGATAAAATAAACAAAGTCACCTACCTTATAGATATCGCAGTACCCAACACCCATAACTTACAAAAAACAATAGTAGAAAAAATAAGCAAATATGAAGAACTTAAAGAAGAGGTCACAAGAATTTGGAGACAAGATAAAGTATACGTAGTACCAATAGTCGTCTCCACCACAGGTATCATACCCAATCACCTCCACCACAGCCTCAAATTAATAGAACTTAAAGACTCCATCTACATTTTACTACAAAAAGCCGCAATCCTCAACACGTGTCGCATAGTACGAAAGTTCATGCAATTGGACGAACATGGCATAACACCTCAACACACACAATAAACACACACATACACACTACACGCTACATTTACTTGGCACCCGCCCGTAAATGTAGTCAAAACTAGCCAAAAGGCTAAGAAGCAGAAATGTTTACCCCAAAATAATAATAACTTCAAAGGACAATGGGCGATTCCGGTCCAAATGTCCACCACGAACGAGACCTATATGGCTAGATAGCCCGTTAAATATAGAACATTTTTTGTTATGAAAGTAAAAAAAAATATAATGCCAGAAAAAAGTTATAGCAAAATTAAATAAAACATTTTATAGATTTCTTCAATTTCATTTTTTCAATTACTTTTCGTAATGTTCGATTTTCGTACTTTCTGTAACTTCTGACAAAATAGAATTGTTCATTATTAGAGAGAAGACACCACCAGTTACATCGAACTTTCTTAGATCCAGGAACCGCTGAGTATATTCAAGCACTTCTGGCGCCTCAATTGGTTAGTGATTCGTACATCCATCGGGTAAAAAAATGGGCTGTTTATATGCAAATGTGTCTTACTCATCTTAGTTTTAGATAAAGTGCGAAAATGGAAGTGGAATAAAATAAAAAATAATAATGATAACATACAAAAACTACCGAAAATTAAGAATACATTTTTGGCTATAATTTTTTTTTGGCATTGTTTTTTTTTTAACTTTCTTAGTAAAAGTTACTCTAAATTAAGTGGACTATTTAATTATATTGGTCTCGTTCGTGGTGGACATTTGGACCAAACTTCATACATTCTTGCCCAATCTCCTTTATCATTTTCGCAATTTTTCCTTTATCTGTACTACATAACGTTGCTTCGTGCCGAATTTCAAGATTCTGAGTTCACGGGAAGTACCTTGTAGGTTTTGATTCCCTAGCGTGTGACGGAAATTCGTCTAAGGTGACGGTATAAACTGCTGTATCTTTTGATCACGTTAACTTAGAAGTTTGATTTTTTCACTGCTTAAAGGAACAATAGACCTAAGTATTTGGTATAAATTTCAATTTGATACCTTTATTTGTTCGTGAGAAATAAGGTAGTAATTTTCATTTTATTAAAATATTTTTATTATATTATATAACTAAAAAAAATTGATTTTCGCAATTTTTCCTATATTTGCATTATATGACAATGCTTCATGCCAAATTTCAAGATTCTGAGTTTACGGGAAGTATCCTGTAGGTTTTGATTCCTTTGCGAGTGTCGAAAATTTGTTGAAAATATCGACATAATCGACTGTATCTTTTGATTGGCTTGGCTTAGAAGTTTAATATTTTTACAGCTTAAAGGGACAATAGACCTGAGTATTTCATGTGAATTTCAGCTTGATACGTCCACGCGTTCTTGAGATAAAGGGTCTTGACAGACAGACAGACAGACAGACGGACAACAAAGTGATCCTATAAGGGTTCCGTTTTTTCCTTTTGAGGTACGGAACCCTAAAAACAAAGGAAACAGTTTTTCTATTAGTATATCGTGAGTTATGGGTATGTATCAATAACTTGCGATATAGTATGAGAAAAACTAAAACCAATTTTGTGTAGCAACAAGTTATCGGAGTTATAACACGGATGGTCCAGATGTTGGTGGCACGTCCCGGTAACGAATGGAGCGCAGCGTGACTCCGGCCCCGCTACGCCGCCGTAGCGTAATTGGAAAGACGCTACGTGGCGCTACGACTGCTGAGCGCCCTATCATTAGCGTCACTCACAATTTGCTTCCTGCTACCGATTCACATTGTCGCTATCGTTTACCGTGTCTATTTAATTAATATAGAAACCTAATCGTGTCTACTAGGCAGTTTACAGTTTCAGTTTATCTTAATTTTTTTGGTAATTACCAACATTTTGTTTCGATATATTAGTAAGCATTATGAAAAAAAATGTAATAATAACCAAATTATCGAAAATGTAAATTACATAATTACCTTATGAATGCATGTTCTTGTTCTAGACTGAAAACTATTCATGTTCTACACGAGTGCTACGGAGTCTACGCTTGATGCTACGTAGCCATTCGTAGCAAACCTTTGTAACCAAAATCTTATCGTGAACTATTCTGTATTAGTCACAGTAAGTTCGATTTTATGAACATTTGTTTTATAAATTCTACAATTAAGTTATTATAATTTATTTAGTAATGCTACAGTTAAAGTTTCGTATTGTACAAAACATTGAACAAACCGTTTTGTTATTGTATTCTGTACCTTTTAAAAATATTCGACGGAAAAACTATTTTCAACGTGATGTCTACGCATACTGTCAATAATAGGATGGAATATGATTAATAAGTACTGGTTTTCGTAACAGTAAACCTTATTGATGTAAGGGATTGTGTTTACTGGTTGACATATTGTCGTGTTCACTGTTTTTTACTGCCGACTTGGGACTGTGGTTGATGTAAAGTACCATTATTAGTATTTTATTACGAATCCGTAACATGAACATGTATTTCGTTTTATAAGAAAATAGGTCGGATGCCGTATGACTACCGACGACGCCTAAAATCTTATCTGTCAGTCGAAAATGTATCCGGCCAATATCTTCTATAAAGATTATAGTTCGCCACTAGATACGGTTTATAAAGTATATGTAGAAGAAAGCGTTTTGCGTAATTAAACGTTCGGGCGGCAGCAGTTTATGTGACGATTAGTGAGCAGGGCGCGCAGAAGGCTCGGCCGTTTAATTTGCCGCTTCACTTGACACAATTCGACGCCTGACTCGGGGACAATCGCACTCGAAGCCCCGTCGACCTCCTTATCTCCCGCCGAGGTAATCTTTCCTTCCCTCGGCGGCAATAACTCCAAGTGGGCAGGATTACCTGCAAAGGGGCTTCGTAAGGCAACCACCTCTACAAAGGTTATCGATTTAAACAATGTGTGCACGCGTCACTTACTTCGCTTATTTATTTTCTCTTTTCGACACGGGTCGCAGACTCTGGTTGGAAAGACGTTATTAAAACAATAAACTTTAGATAAGTCGTATTACCTGGCTCAAATACGCGTAACCAATAACATCACAATGAATTAAGTGAATACATAATTTATTCAACATTAACACCACTTTCTGATGTAGGCAGTAGGTATGTACATATCAAATATTCCAAATATGTCGTCATCTTTGTCTAAACATAAACTTCGAGGAATTTCAAAGTCTGTTTTGAACAATCCACCAAACACCTGTTTACATTATCATATTTTACACAAAAATATATTTTCTTGTTGAAATATAAAGTGATAATTTAATTTCGAAGAGAGAAACCTTAAAGTGTGCTCGGTACGAATCATAAAATATAGATGAATCGCTCGAGGTACCATTTGCAAATAATTTCGTTGGCATGTAAATCTGCGCACGTAAATTCCGCTGCTGTCTGCGCACGGAAATTGAATCGTTCGAGAACCATGCCAATATATAATTTTTAGCGAAATATGACCCGACCCATTTCAGGTCTACCTACGTACTTGAATTATGAAATTATTACTACCGCGTGGCACAAGTGCGAATAAAGCACTTAGCCACTTACAGTATTTGGATTTTTTTGTCATGCTTTAATTTGATTTTGAACGTTTAGTATTAAAGTAGAAATAAGTTACTTAAACTTATTGTACACAGTACATATTACTCAGTTTATCAGTTTCCGAGGCTTATGTATGTGTGAAGTGGGTGGCCGCAGGCGACCGATGGGCTAGGTTCTCTATGCGAGTGGTGGACGTCGTGGCAGCGGGGATATTTCAATTTGGCGGGAGACGCGACCCGAGAGGCCGCGCGCTCGCCGCACGGCTCGCTGAACCGTAAGCCCGTTGCGGGCTCCACCAAAGAGCAAACACCGCCTCCGCAATCTTGTGCCACGTGGACCATGCCGAACACTCGACCACGACAATCTACTAGTACAATTACCCACACCCCGCTATCTACGAACAGAATACTGCACAGCACATGTGTCGTCTAACTTATGAATCGAATTCACTGATATATTGTCCACAAGTTATTTCCTTTCGCAGCAGAACTACGTAATCACTCCGTTACTATGGTTATAATTATTTCATCCAATTGAATTATTGCAAATAGAATAGTTCTGCGCCAAACTCGTTTGTTGAGAATAACAATGAATTTGCGCAGCTCATAAATCTAGCAGGTGTGCGCCTGTTATTGAATAGACTCCGACAACGCGAGACTACAGTAGTGAGATATGTATGAATGATATAATTTCGTCTATAGACAGATATTTAATTAAGATCATGAATGAAGGTATCTTTTGTAACTTAATAACGCTATAGACTTGAATTACCAAGATTTTATTTACTAAGATGTAATATATAATTTATTTTGATACTGCAATGCTATGCGGCCAAACGTAGTATATTTTCTTGTCAACTTCTTTCTTTCAGAATGTAACGAACTGTGTAATTGGAAACAGCGATTGTTTGGACTCCGATGTCTCTGCGCATTATGTTTGAGTTCGATTAGTTTTCGTGTTGTATTTATTTTTAAATTGTGGATGCTTTACTAAGCTTACACATCTTTGAATTGTATACATTATTTTTCTTGTAACGATTGCACTAAAATTATTTTGTATAATTTATTAATACATTTAAGCTTAATTTGGATTGTATAACATTCTCAGGACTAGATAGAAAACTGTATGGAATATGTAATTAATTTTATTTTCTATTAAAAAGAGTATCCATGGAGTTTCTTGCAGGTTCCATGAGACCAACTCTTTGGAATCGTACTAACTTTAAAGTTTCGAAAGAGCTTTCATAGGCCTATTTGAAATTAAAAAAATTGAGTTTGAGTTGGACACAACGCACGCTTTTATTTCTAGTGTCTCTTGTAAAACAAATACTTTATGTAATTTGTTCTTTGATTTGCTTGCTAAGCTTTGTCCCAATAAGCTCATATGCGCCGATAACATCATGCGTCACCGCAAACAAGAAATGTCATATTTGAATTTTCGCTACCAATACTACCTACTTGGGTTCAGTCATGTGTTTTGAATAGCTTGATTTGTGACTTTTCCTTATGCGTATCCTTTTACGCCTTCGCATATCTGATTAAAAGAATATTGGTATAATCTTAGGCGGATACGTATTTACCACACGTTTCTGTATTAGCCTCATTTTAGTATAAATAAAATGTAATTAAGTAAGAATGGTTTTGGGCTTTGAGTTAAATATAGGATATTTCTGATTGAAAAACTAATTGGCAATGACTTACTTTTACCACAAATAAACGACTGATAACAATAATGATTCCATTAATTTTTTCAGCCGCATTTCATTTTTCAACAGAGAGTTTAAATAAATAGTCATATCAAGATTGTTTATATTTAGTTAAGTGCCTACTCAAATTGAGTATATGTACGTATATAATTACTCAATCAATATCATTAAAATTACATTATATGTTATTTTTCGTATGGAAACAGATAAATGTGCGTTCGTAAAACTACAATAAATCCCCGAGTAATATAAACGCGCTGTCGACATCGGCGAGCGAGGCGTGTGGAACGCGCGGCGCGGGGGCCGGGGGGGGGGACGGAGTGCGGCAATTTTTCTCTCAGCTGACAACATGATGTAACGCCAATATCGCACGCTGAGCGATTAAGCCGCGCACGCCGATATTTCAGACTTGCCCCTACTAACTGTCAAAGTGTCGGCGAGAACTCTGTATGCGTTGTACACTATACATGGTGCCGACTTCGCTTTAAGCAGTATATCACAATTTACTATCTTCAGAGCGAAAACATAAACAAATCTTTTAGTTTTTCCATCACACAAGAAAGTTTTGATGGAAAAATATTTCATACATGGATAAAGTAATGCGATATGTGTCTAACACAAAGAAGTTGCACAAATAGGTACTATCGATATTGCGGGTCCTAGATAAATTGTCCAGCAATCGAGCAGTAATCATGAGAAGGATTGTAAAATAGAAATAAAAGCAGCTAATCTCAGGAGAAGAACGTTCAGATCGGTTCAAAAGATAGTTGGCAAGTCGGATCACGCAGGGAGGCAATCACTCGATAATAAACGTGGAGCGAGTAGAGTGCGCCGCACTACGGCCGCACGTACTGCTGACGCCGTTTCCGGATGCATCGCCAGCGCCTTCAATTTCCATCTACAATATACCCCACCAACAACACCACGATAAATCTTAACATGAAACACTTTACTTACTGATTTTAGAAACATCATTCGAACGAGTACCGCTCTGTATCACGTCATCTACGATATGGATTTAAATTGATAATTACCTTCTTACATTAAATTAAATGCATATTCTGATGGACTCTAATACAAATGACTTCTTGGCACTTTTATCTACGTACCCATAAATAACTTAGGGCTTGGACACGATCGCGAAGCGATGATAAACGACTCGGAGCCGGCGCCTGAGCGTCGGCCGCTGGCCGCGAAAAATACAACTGTCATCTTGACTGATGGTAAAATAACGCCTGCGTCATGCTCTGCTCTGCATGCCAACAGCTATTGTGCTCCTCTTTGTAGCCCTCTCCTTATTACAAGGATAACATAAAAGCGTGCCAAGCAAGGTGAATAACCATTCATATAAAAATTCATTATTTGCACGCAATAGGTACTTGTAACGCTCTAACAGTATGTATGTATTTAATAAAAAGCAAGCAAGGTTATAAACAATTATGCAAGCCTAAGAATCTCGGTTCGAGGTTGTAGTTACTATTTGAACTGATAGATATTACTAAACTCTAAGCGGAAACATAGTGACTTATAAAAGTACAGAAGAAATCTCTGTTCTGAGGGAATACTGGTAGGTGTATTGTGAGTAATAAAACACGAACCAATTGATTATTGCTATTGCGGTCACGTCGTTCAGTTACTGTTTTCACGTCTGACGTAATAACGTTAGCAACAAAGTTATGGTACATACGTGACCCGTTAAAAGGTACCATTCTTTACTCCATCTCATCTCCGCCAAGATTCACTTGCGAGATCATATTTCTATAAATATCAATATAGAGGTAGTTAGCGTTCGACTACAAACTATGGTTACTGCAGTAGTCCTCATTGTGCATTGTTCAGGAAAGGCTAGAATTCAATAAATACATGCGACTGGCTGAATATTTAAAAACTTACGTTTTTAACTTAACGGTTGTTACTGTGTACATGTATCAGAAATCCTATTTTAATAGAGGTAGTTCCCCGCTGTGTAGAATTAGCAAATGAATGGCACACTGACATCACAGTAAATGATGGCCGTGTCCGTTTCACTCTCGGTGCGAATATTTCATTAAGTGAGCTTTGTCAAGCCACGCCATGCATCATAGGCTACGTTTGGTCAAGCCACGTTGACGCCGTGATCCACTCAGCTTAGTAAAGATATTAATACGCGGCCTCACGTGCTATATTGCGCACGGGTTAAAAACGACACCGCACTAATATTGGCCATTTTCATCGATGAAGCTACCATCTAACTTTGAGGCCTTCGTGAAACTGGATCATTTATATACCAGGCTGTATTAACTGGCTATTGTACTGCTACGGATTGGAGACAAGTTTTAGCAATGGTTTTGTCAACAGTGTTTATTTAACTTTAACCAGTGTTTAATATGGCAACTAAGATTTTAGGTACTTTAAAGACCTGTCGGGAGTGTTAAACTAAAATAACAAACGTCTCAAAGGATCGCTAACACTATCTGCGACTAAAAGTTTGATATGTGAACGAGGCGCAAGGCAAGTAGCAAGATGAGACGCGGCGGCGCTGCGCTCGGGGGGGGGGGGGACACGTACCGAACTCCAGGCAAATCCGAGCACGCCACTCGCCAAGAGTTTATTACCTTCCTCATATTTACACAACTTGTGTAGGTGTTACTCGTCACCAGACAACTCTTGAAAATGCGATGTAAAATAAAAATCCAAAAAGAGCCAGTCTTTTATTTACGATAAATCTATAGAAAGGATGTAATGAATGAACAGAACAAATGACTTTAAGAAATGCGGGGCCAACTCGGGTGATTAAGTGTCTCATTTAAATGCAGTCTCCCAATGCGGACTTCTCAAACGCAAAGGGAGCCCGCCACTCGCGGAAAACGGAAGACGAGTCTCTTCACAAAAGGAAGGAGAGGTATTTAAATTAGCGTAGTCGCTGAAAAAGTGCACTAACAACATTAGCGAGTGGAACAATGGCAAGGCACACAAAGAGACGGAACACGCTGACAATACCTTGTATGCGAGGGCGGGCTTCGTGTCGACGCCGCGTGCAAATGCGCTACCTTATATATCATCGAACAAAGTTCTGCTTCGTCAGACGCTTGAGAGGAATTCTTCACTGCAAGATATTCCACAGAGCATCCCGCGGTTTGCTGGGGATTTAAGTACAACCAACAAAAGTTCCGCTTACCTAGAGCAAAACTTTTGTTGGTTGTTCATATACCTACACGGACACCCGCATTCTGGATCAAAACTTGCAGCAATGAAACATACCAGGTCCGCGTATTTGTCAGGGGTAAACATGGCTGGGTCTACATGTGATTTTACTTATGCACCAATTTTTGACAAAATTAATATTTGAATATCCTATTTATAGCTTATTTATCGCTACATAGGTACTCGCGATGCAATTAAAATGTTAGTCTGGAAGCGGTAACTTTTAGGACGTAGTATATTGACATTTACGCATACAATATAACTTACCAGATGTATAATGTACTGCCGCCTTTATTTAAATAGGTTAACCATAGTATGTATCGATAAAGTATTTAACCAGACTACTTACAGATCATTAGTTAAATAAACTCAAAAGATCATCTTCTGCCTCGTTTCTGCACTGCTCAGAATCGCAACTATAAATGTTATTTTTCCAGACGCTGCGGTTGTAAGATATTTCTAAAGCTCAATACGGGAACTTACACTATACTCGATACAGACTTGTACTTCTCTCTAGTATTATATGCCATATATTTATTTAGTTTTAAACATTTCATAATTTAGAAAACATTATTTTCTTTAACTGTCCTCATATAGATGAAAATTAATGTATCAGCTTAATTAAAATGCAGCATAATGTTATGGACTATGTAAATGTTAAAATTATGCAAACAAGTTCCCATTGTACACGTGATATATAACATTTTTGATACCGTAACTTTGAATGTGTAATATGGGACAGCGGGACTATTGTTAAATATAAGTTTACAGACCAACAAGGTTAATCCGCCCAAACAAATTATGAACAACATTAATTATATCCTCTGTATCCGGCAACTTCCCGCAATAAGCAGAATGTATTAGTGTTATTTATCTTGGCTCGAAGCACCAACAAAGTTTTAATTGCAAGCGCCGATACAATTTGCGTACAAATGAATTTATTCGCTGAATCCGTAGTGCAATCGTATGCGGGCCGGGTGGTGGCGCGGGCTGCGCGAGCGCGCGGATTATCCGCGTGTGTAGAGCCGCTAATTGCGGGTAACGACGAGCCAACCGCCGCGCGCCGCCACCGCGCGCCGCACGCTCCAAGCGCGATGCACCTACCACCAAATCACCGCGCGCTACCCGATCGGTACATGCCGTACGCTTTCATGAATTTAAAATAAACCGTGCACTTTGTATTCCGCAACTAAATGTGAATGCTCTTTTGTATGAATAATATTCCTTAAACTACAAAGAGTTCAAACGAATATACAAAATTAATACGGTCTGAATTACAAAATAAATTAAAGGCCGTATAAATCTTTTAATCGTATTTAATTTTGGACTGAATGCAAAGCGAATGTGAACGTAAAAATGTAAATGATTTAATTAAAAAAGGTGAAGTCTGAAATGATAGTAAGCACACAAGAGAGGCGAGGGAGGTGAACATCAGTAAAGAGAGCCTGCATTCGGGCTAGCGGAACTGGCACAGCAGTCGGTATCCGGCCTAACAAAAGGGTGATAGCGGTACGTGCGTAAATCAAACGTCGCACAATAACAGAGCCTCCCGCGACCGCCCGACCCTTCTCCATAGTCCCTCCTAGTTATAAGCCTCCCCGTGCCTCTATAGCCGTCGGTCGGTCCTCATAAATCTGTCACATTGAAATGTGCTCCGTTGCCGGCCAGTCGTGTGACGGACGTCGACGATATCTGTGCCAATAGGTTTTCAATGTCAGTGTACCCGCTGTTTCGATTTAGGAAACCCCAGTGGTTCATGAGACGCGTCCTTTCTCGTCTCCCTTTGTTTTGGCAAACCTTTGCGATAAGAGTGTATCATCAAAGCAACAATTTTATTAATTGAAATACCGTAGAACACAAACATGAATGTTAATATCTGAAGTAGGTGGTGGTGTATTGCGCGGTTCACGTGTTTACATCGCACACATTATTCTCGTGAGCTACACACCACTGAAGCAGTCGACGGGGCATTACATTTCTCGTTCGGATGGTACGATACCATCGTACTTCGCTCCACTCGCTGCAATTAACGCTACACAATGACCATATAAATCTTCTGTGAATGCTCTGTTCGTTCTATATTCCACGTAGGTACTTGTCGACGCAGTCCAGCTTATACTCCAGGAATGTACATTATTCGTTATGCCCAGTTTAAACTCAAAAGCTAAGCAATACGAAATTGAAAGGAAACAAATCTATTACTATTTCTTTATAAATATTATTTAAAATTATTAATGGCTGGGGTCCGTAGATTCGGTCGCATGGATTGAGGGCGCGTAGTTTAATCTTACCTATACGTCTCGAGCCTAAGAACAAACAAGCCGCGAGCTGAGATTACGCTTCGAATAAATCAATGTTACGACGCGTTAAAATATTTAAGCCCACGATTAATGCCAGACGCGGATACACGTCTTATC
The DNA here is from genome assembly GCA_963856015.1 of Helicoverpa assulta. Lineage (NCBI taxonomy): Eukaryota > Metazoa > Arthropoda > Insecta > Lepidoptera > Noctuidae > Helicoverpa > Helicoverpa assulta. The sequence continues at coordinate 9,337,101 of CAWLCW010000008.1, forward strand.
GAATGAGTGGCAGCGTGCGGCGCAACAAACGCAGATGGTACCCTACCAATAATATAATCGGTCCATCCCAAATACTTATCAATCAAATCGTAGCTCATGTAATTATGAAACGTGCATATTGTGTTTTAAAACCATAAATCTTTCTTTTTGTTCGAGGTTCTAAACTAATATTAAAACATTTCAGATCAGATCACTAACAGCAATACTATTTTTTACGTCATAAACGCGGCTTCCACTTGAAAACTTAAATTAAACTATAAAGAAATTTAAGGATTCACATTGATTTTCTTAAGATAATGCAGAAGGTGAACAGATGACTACTAGACAAACTCAACCATTATCAGTATGCCGCCGACGACGGAACGGTGGCTCAACCAAGTGGATTTATGCTACACATTTATAACTGACGATTTAAATGTGACACTAACCCTGATAAGGTTCGTAGTAACATTTTATGATTGCAATAGAGGATACGATCAAAGATAACAGGATATAATTGAGACACTAAATGTTATTAAAGCCACGTTAATACTGTTAAGATGTTTCCGAACCTAGGAAGACGGGGGCTTCTGATATAACGATATACTGGCGGAAGTAATAAAATAAAACGATTTTACATCTCCAGGGGGAAACGAACGTTTTTGTCGAATGGGAAAAGTCGCGAGCGACTTCTCATTCCACGATAAAATCAGGAACGTTTTACGACAATCTTCTATTCGATTACCTTCCGTTAAACAACAATCTTAAGAAAAAATCGTGCTCGGCGTTTTTATATATGTAAATTACGATCTAAAGTTTAGATAATTCGTTACGACTAATGCAATTATTAAAACAAATACGTGTTGCAAACATATGAACGGGAAACATTGAGTCCCGTATCACGGCGCCATTCTTTGTTGGGAATTTAAAGCAAAATACCTCGACCAAATCGAAGAGGATCAGTGATTTAAAAGAAATTCGTGAGGGTCGGTGCGTCGCGACACGTTCTGTTGTTTGTAATATGCGACGTCGATGGACAGAGGAAAAGTGTTGGAAGGCGGGCGAGGTGACTGCCGGCCGGGCTCTGTGCCGCCGCATAATGAACTGGTCACGTAGCCACATTTCGTATTATTTCCCTGGGACGCGTCACGTGACTTGAATAAATGTGGGCGGTCGTTGCGCGGGCCTCCGCGACTCCGGCGTCTCCTCGGACCCTCCACAAATAAACCGCTTTACGCACGATTCGCCAGCGGAGATTCATTATTCTAACTCTTACCGATTCATAATACATTACCAAAGTTTTCTTTTTCATGGATCAGTTTTATCTGACCACCCTTACGGGTCCCTGGGTTTACGGTCCAAAGATATTGACTGGGCCATTTAATTCCCCACAATAATAAAGTGGTTCTTTAACGTAAATTGTGTGGTGACGGGATTATTTAAAAAACATATTGTCTTAGCAAGCAACCAATCGATTAAAAGATACTGGTTAAAAATCAGCATAATTATTGAAAAATATTTATTGTTTTACTATACTTCTAATAGCTTTTCTGTATATAAAAAAAACAATGTTATAAATAACTAGCTTTCGCCCGCGGTTTCACCCGCGTCCCGTAGCCGGATGGTGACAAAAACTATCCTAAAAGTTAAAAGTTACCTCCCCTCTAATTTTCAGCCAAATCGGTCAAGCCGTTTTCATGTTATGTCGTGACAACGGAAAGTGGGTTTTATTTTTATATATATAGATTTTCAAAATATTCATTTGCGTGCCGTTGGTTACCCAGTAATTCTACGACACCTGCTACGCCAAACGCTAAAGCTACGCCAATGGCTACAGCTACGAAATGCTACGCAGCTACGCCCCACGCTACACTGCTACACCTTTTGCTACCTGCTACGATTGTAGCGGTCGTAGTCGTCTGAGACTTCTCTTTAGAAGCTATTTAATTAGTGTAGACTCTTAGTAAGGCTTTGTTATTCATATTCGTTTTCCTTAACCGAGCACTACAGAATATTCTTCCCCAACTGCGACAAACGCAGTTACGTGCTACGGAATTACGTAAGTATAAAACATATTGGGAAGTGCGTTTTGATTGTTGGTTTCTGTATCAGTGCTCAGTTAATATAATGTACGACATAAATGTTTTAAAAAAGAATATTATTTTGGTATCCTTTTTGATAAAACTTGCACAAATGTTGGCAGCAATAAAGCCATCACACAAGGCGTAGGCAACACATCCTCTCGGCGCGCGGTATTAGACGTGTAAGCAGTTTATTGTGAGGCAGGCTCGCTCATAACTACCCATTCTCGTAGGGATAATGTCGGACAACAAGCGACGTTATGTTTATTTCAGACAAAGTCTATGTTATAAAGGTCTCGTGCACAAGTGTGGCCGAATATTATCTTTGCACGAACATCTTGGATGTAATCAACGATCATGAGGTTGTTGTTATCATCGCGAAATAATTTCAGGATCTAAAAAATGCTACTTATAAGCTTTATGGAGCGTCAACGTTTTGTGAAGGTTGTACAACTGACTAAGTAAGAAATAGTGATAGTACCTGCCATAAAATTGTGAAGATAATGTTATAGTAGCATAATGTTATGTACCTTGGATTGCCGCGCAGAGCCGCGTGGTGAAGCGCGTTGAAGCCATTGTTATTCGTGAGCGTCATGTCGGCTCCATGCTCCAACAATAAAGTCAACATGTCGTCACGTTTCTTCGAAATGGCATCATGTAATGGGGTGTCGCCTTCTGAATCCTGTAAGAGGAAAATACAATTTATTAATAACTTTGCTTACACGGCTTTACTCTGAGGGATAGACGTAGCGCCTACGGCCAAATTAGGTCAGTATGCACTTTAATCTGTGGATAAAGGAGAGCCTGTGCTAGCTGTGGCGATATTCGCCTCCTGAATTATAAAGCACAGCCCATCTTGAGTATCGCGACAATTTTCTAAAGCATCAAACCGCTCGAATGAATAATTGAGGCGGCGGAGAAGGCGTTTAGGGCGTGGATTATGGCGACTTGCATAATTTATAAGCGTCTCAGAATGGCTGAAGCGCGCTGAGCGAGGCAAGGACGGGAGCGCGCGGCAAGGCGCGGTGCTGGGCGCGCGATATCAGAAAACGGTGTCGAGTTCAGTAATATAGGACGGCGGCGCAAAAAGCGCGGCTACCGCGTCATTATCATAATCACCAGTACTGCGTGCCGCGACGGTGCCGCCCAAGCCGTTTTGCTTTGTGAACGTGCATTAAGAGAGCCGAGCGTTGTGCTCTGTCATTCCTGCAATTAATTTGCAAGACTCTGTAAGATGAGTGTTTTCACTTTGATGTAATAGCATTCAACTGGGGAAAGCCGTGCTTGTACTTTTTGGGAACAGAAAATATCCTTTGTGTGAATCGATAAACAAACAGTGTTATTTTGTAAAATGAAGACTTAAACATTATGGAAACGCTTGAGTAATAAGTTCAGGTAACGTTATATTCTTCAACAAAAGGAGAACACCTTTAGATTAAATACAGTGAGATAAATTTCAGAGCGCAGTCACAGGTATATCAGGGGGATGACAAAGCATCCGACACCATTCAGATGCAGTAATTCAGTGCAAGCTCAACCACAGACACGGGGTAATTCCGCGCAGAATAGCAGCATTAAATATTAATCGTATTGGCATATAGATGGTCATTACGGTCTGTAATTCATGCCATCGTGTTGCGGTGTATGCATTACATGCGCTACTAATTATATGATTGTTGATAATTTTGTGTACGATGTGTTGATGTTTAGCGCGCGCCTAATAACGTACTACCTACTAATGAGTTTATATGAACGCAATTGTGCTAAACGTAGTTAAGGAGTAAATAATTTGTAAATGAATCCTTTATTTAAAGATATGTGGAATTTTAAAATACATAAAACTAATAAGACCTAAAGTCATTCATCGCGCAGATATTAACAACAATTTAAACATAACACGTTGGTGCAGATAAGGCACCGCACAAGGTAAACACGCCTTGGCAGAAATAAGTGTTGAGGCGAAATAAGAAATTTGATTTACGCGGCAATATCCGCAGGTGCACGAGATGCACCCTGCAAGCCGCGCCGCGCTGCCATATAAATATCCGTACGAATATTATAGTTTCCTAGTTGTCGCGCCTCATAACACCCGCCGTTCACATATTTTAATTCCAATCTCAAAGGTGAAATGACAGCCTTAATCAGAAGTTATGTAGATACATAAAAGTGTTTAATTCAGAACTTAATATTGATTTAAAAAAAAAACATAATATGTTTTGATGTAATTTATATTACTTAATTGTACTTGTAGTTTCACTTTGCACTAATCTTAAAAGAAAATGTAGAAATAAAGTAAGAACGCGTACCATTGCCATGGCGCTAGGGCGATCATATAATAAAACAGAAAGCGACTCGGTGCCCGGACAATAAAAACAAAACAACAAGGTAATTACTCAAAGATAAGAACAACGCGTCGAGCACGAGAAGTGGCGAGGCGTGCGGCGGGCGGCGGGAGGCGGCTGATATCGCACAGCTTCTTACTAAGGTTAAAAATTCGTTAGCCTTGATTAAAACGTCTGCTCGTCGCCTTCTGTGGATGAACAAAGAGCCGGCTTATCAGACGAATTAATACACGAAACAGTAAGAATAAAGCTCTTCCTTAAAACAACCATTAAAAGGCAGCGACTGTTAATAATAAATTTTGTAAAGTTAAAGTCGTAGCGGTTAATTATGATTTTGTCTACGTTAATTGAAAATAAAGCGTAGGTATAAGCGTAGGTACATAAATTCAGTAGGTATTTTGTTCAGTGTATAAAAAAATCTTCGCAAATAACGGAATTCAGTGGTATCCAGGCGAAACTTCATCATTGACGAGGCAGAAAGAAAACAACTAATTGTTTAATTCCAAGCCATTAAGTCGAGTATTACGGTGGATTATTCACGGGCCATATACCGCAGCATCAGCGCAGGCCGCGGCGCGTACCGGCGCGCCACCGCCACCGCGACCGCCTCCGACGTTATATCTAGTTTCAACATCGTTTCGTATTCACGTGTAATCATCTTTATTACATACCTACAACTTTTCTTTATTTTGCAGTTAATTGCTTTTTTGTATTATCACAAAATGTATAAGTTTATATAAGAGAAGGTAAATCCTGTAGTTTTTAGACGAATCCCTATATTTTATATTGCTAATCACAATCTGATTTTAATATGAACATGTGAATAAAAACATTTAAAAGGAAGTCTTACGGATCATCGGTATTTAGATATATGAACACACTTACGTAACTACTCGTAATTTCGAAAGTGCACAAGTGAAACGATATTATTATCCAATGGCAGTTATTGTAGTCAAATGAAAATCTACGTTTCACAATCGGCATATCGCGTTAAATTGCCAACGCAGAATATTTGATGTAAAAATTTAAACGAGATAAAAGTTGTTTGTTTTTCGTCAACGTTCAATGTGCGAGTACAAAATAATTGAATTAATTTGCCGGTCCATGTCGATAACAGATATATCGACAGACTCACTAAATTACATATTGCGGATTTTGCCAAACAGACTGCACCCTCATAAGTCGCCTTGATTGATTGAGCGGAAATAAATCCAGCTTTCGGTTGGATCCAAGTTCACTCACTCATGGCTATTATATTACGAAATGTACGAAACACTAGTTTTGCCACGCACCATTCATTACTTATGAATACAGTTCATAACGACGACAAGCTTCTGGAAAGCTTCATAAATTGTGCAGTCCATTAGTGTTCCGATATCTCACCAACGCAATTCTTTGTTATTCAACTGGACCGCAACCGCGGCGAGAGCTATGCTTTAGATATCGGAAAACGCTAATGTACTCATCGAGATTTAGCGCTGAGCGGTACCAGGCCTCTGTCACTCGACGTACTTGCGCGCGATAAATGCCTACCGCTCGCTGGGTTACCGGTAACCCCACGCGGCACAGGGCTTTCGACAGCCGCTCGCGACGCGCGCGTTTTATGTTTATTATTTTTATTTATGAACATGACGACCTCTGGCCAGTTATGTGCTGTGCTTGGCGGCAGATCAAGTAAAAGAAAAAATATAAAGCTTTCGTTTTTTCGTTTACTTAGAGATGTAGACAGGTCAGTTATTGTTTATTTATTTTTTATTTGGTTTTTAAAATTATCTAATAAACTGAAGAACTATTTTGATTTGTGTAGGTGTATATGTGACTATTTTAGGAAAATATAAAGGTTTCCTACTATATATGTATAGACATTTAGAAATATTTTATACCTATGTATCAATATACATAGGTTTCTATTTTTTTAAGTAAAAATACTTATCTTCTTTGTCATTTTAAAAATAAGCGACTTACTTTAGATACTTAAATTATAGATACCTTATACCTTATACTTAGTTATACATGCAATGATTACCGAGTTTTGTAGCTAAAAACATTTCGAGTATAAGTAGGTATAGTTCTCGTCCAACTAAATGGTGGCTTGGAACATTGCATATATCACTGCGCAGAAACCAATTTTGGGTAAGTAGGTATGTATCAGCGGTCAGCGGTGTTGTGCTAGGGGTAATAGGTAAGTATAGAATACTTGCGTGTTCTGTGCTCGAAAAGTAGTTGGGCACCTCCATTGATTCGGGAAGTCAGTTACAAATAAGCGTAACTTTGTTCCCTATTTAATTGTAAGAGGCAACCCTACGCTCGCTGTCGGCACGGTCGCGGTCACTGAACTGTGCGCTATCGCATTGAAATAACAATCGAGCGCTGGAGTTTTTAAGGTTCATTTTCTAACGCAGCTATGAATTTGTAGGTAGTTTGGGAACTTGTAGGTGCTTATAACAGTAGGTATGGACTTTTTTGTATGGAGTGATTTATCTGTTACGTAGTAACTATTATATAATCTGTGGCGGTACTCCGCCGCCATGCCTTGCGCAATAGTAATATCAACCACCGCTGTGCATTATTTACAGTGTACGCGAATACCAGTCGTCCTAGCGGAAAATAATATTTCATAAATTATCATATTCTTGTAATTAAGCTTAGGTACACTTCGTTTACTTTGTGATAATGTGGCCATGAAAATGGACTAAATTATAATAGCAAACTGATGATATTTTTTGTTTAGTAGAAAACAATTCCCATTTTTTTATAAAAATACATCGCAGCTAGATAGGTAGACGCGTAAAATATTTGGATCCCCGATTTCAATAATAGTTGTGGAACTATCGATAACAGCGCTGTGAATATTGGAGAAGGAAAGTATTTATTAGGTGAATATTGGCCCGATGCGAGTGTGCGACATTACGGTGCGAGGATAGTTTTTCGGTCCTAACGCTGCGGCCGACGCACAGGTGCCGGTAATGTGACACAAATCGCGATTCGGCTCAAAAACATCAACTTTGTTATTTCATCGGAATATAATAAAACAAAAGCTTTGTCAAGCGCTGACTATTTGTTTATTTGGCAGACTAGTTTTGGGTAGGTATAACGATTGATACAACACTATAATTGATTAGTATGTCGTCGACCCGAGACCTACCGTACTGTACCTTATTATTGTAATGTTATCAAAACTTCATATAGCTGCCACTTTTTCATGACACTACGAGCCTTGCAAGATAGTTAAATTAGAGTTACCTTAGATTCCATTAAATAGTTAGGTATATCGCATTAGATGAATAAATATAAATCGTGGTGGCCTAGTGGGTAAAGGACCTGCCTCTCAAGTATGAGGGCGCGGGTTCGATCCCAGGTCAGGCAAGTACCAATGCAACTCTTCTAAGTTTGTATGTACTTTCTAAGTATATCTTAGACATCATTGACTGTGTTTCGGATGGCACGTTAAACTGTAGGTCCCGGCTGTCATTGAACATCCTTGACAGTCGTTACGGGTAGTCAGAAGCCAGTAAGTCTGACACCAGTCTAACCAAGGGGTATCGGGTTGCCCGGGTAACTGGGTTGAGGAGGTCAGATAGGCAGTCGCTTCTTGTAAAGCACTGGTACTCAGCTGAATCCGGTTAGACTGGAAGCCGACCCCAACATAGTTGGGAAAAAGGCTCGGAGGATGATGATCGCATTAGATGAATAGCTTGTATAATTATGATTTTTAACTAGACTGTAGATTATTTCATTTATATGTTATATGTAAAGGTTAAACTATCCACGTTATAAGTACAAAAGGTGAATGCCGAAGAAAGAAACCATAAAATTTCAGGTGACGTCGGCCCTTCCATAAATTTATCGACAGCTCGTGGTAACAGGCAATAAGGAAAATATTTATGAAGTAGAACAGCGCCGGGCGCGATTTTCATTAGCTAATTATTTGCCTACCGTTCTGGCTAGGACAACGTCAGACCGTTAAAAATATTCTCTGTGTCTGTGGAGTAGGAAGATTTCAATTTCACCAAATGAAGGTATGAGATAATACTAAACGAAGCTCAGGTTTATGATTTACCTTGTAAAGTGCTGTTCATTTGAGACTTACGACACTATGCATCACGTTTAGTAGAGCTCCCTCCATGCTAATTGGTACGTTTAATTGAACGCCTGTTTCAGTCATTAACGCACAGGACAACAGTTTATTGGCAGCAGCTCGACGTCCGAACATACAGATCGGGGCGCATGTCGCGCTACGTAGCGCTTATCGAAATGTTGCCATCTACTGGCGTAGCAGTCTGTGACACGTAGCGTTTCGTAGCGCAAATACGAAACATTAGTTTATGCTCCTATGACATATCGAGTTTTGTTTACGCTATGTCATGTTTCCATTTCGTTGTGCAATAGGTACATCGGTTGTTTATTGAGGTCCCAGTCGATAATCATAATTTTAAAAAAATACTTACGCCATTTTTAAACGTTGAATGTTTTGTCAAAATATTTTAGGAAATATCATTCTTTCTGAATGTGACACGACCAATAAATCGTATAATGGTGTCGTAAAATTTCGGCGGTATTATCTTGGGAAAACCCGGCTATTTTACATTCACCTGCGAGGTTTCCCTCCACGTCCAATTTATGTTAGTGGGCACAAAACGAACGCTGACAAATGTGGAAATAAAATGAACATACGTTTTATCTCTACGCTCACGGAGTCGGTTTTCGAGCTCGTGGCAGCGTAGGGTGAGCGCGGGTGGCGGGGCAAGCGGAGCGGCGCGAGTGAGGGCGCGGGCGCGAGATGTGGACTTTTCGCCCTGCCGAGCTTGGGAGCGGCTTGCTTCATAAGAATCCACCTACACTCGAGATATAACTGACAAAGAATCACCCGATAAGATGTCGATTGTGTTAAAAACCAATATCAGCCAGCTTTAAATAACCAATACCTACATGATTTTCTTTTATAAAGTTTTTATTACATACTGTTGTCTACCTCTGCACTTTAATTTGGTTTCTAGTTTTTGCATATTACTACCAGTATCCCGTTTTTAAATTAGTTACACTGATTGACTGAACGGTGGACAATCAATCAGTACAATTTTATTACCTATCATCGTGCAAATCTTTTTAATATGTGTACATTTATTCAAACAGCAACAATAATTCAAAACGAACAAGAAACTATTCCATTCTAATAACCAAAAATTTATCGTCAGACGGTATGCAATCATACCTACCGATTTCTTAGGATCAAAAGGTTGAGGTTTTGACTTCTGATTAAAGTCAATAAATTATTATTTTTTCTTAAAAAGGTCATAAATGACTACCATGTGAATTAAAAGAAAATGATATCGCCACAAATTCCCATCTTACATTAATTATGAAACGTCTTAAAAGCGTCCCCGGACTTTCCAACCACTCGCGTAGTTCTTACTTAGATACGGTACGACGACGGACGAAACTAAGTGGAACTTTTCCCAGGTTGGCGCATATAAAAAGAATTTTTAAAAGATACTTCACATCGTAGTTGCGAGCAGACTTTGAACTTAAACTTTACATATACATATCCATACATCACAGGTATTAAATTAATTAAATACTTACGAGCCTTAACAACTTTTTATTTTTTATGACACCTTATTTCAAAATCAAAAAGATGGTAAAAAAGCAACATAGCATGAATTGAGTGGCCCAAAGTTTTTCTTTCTTATCGATTCCTAACCTCGCCTCCGACCGACAAAGTATAAATTGATGTGAGATAATATATTTACTACTTTATTCGCCACGCGGGACGACATACAAAGCTCTTAATTTGGAGAGGGTGGAAAGATAACGAGTAGCAACGAGAGGCATTTAATACATACAGGTGTATGGGAAGTGAGCTCGCAGTGAGACGGAGCCCGCGTCGTAGATAAATACATCTCCCTCCCACACCAGCCCCGCTTCGACGCACACTTCTGATAACCGCGCATATCGTAAAACTTTATTTACCGCCTCCACTCCAATTTGTCTTTGCGAAACTTCCCAACTCAGATATGACGATAACTTTCAGTTGTTACGTATAAAGAAACGTCCAACCCAATCTACGCGTAGACACGCTTGTTGGATATTTTTTCTGAGATTTTATTTATTGACTTAGGAAGTAACGCTTCGATATTGCTATTATTATGAGTAAGTATGGTTAGTATCCAGAATAGCTGCAACCTTTTTTCATGCATTACATAGGTACCGTTATTTAAGATTTTTTGTACAAAAACAGAGTCTTATTTTTCATCTGGTTTAATTTACTGTAATAACACAAAAGTGCTTTCGCGCCCGGTGAGCTATTTCCCATAGTCCCAGAGTAATTACACAGCGCGACTCACAAAGGCCGCGAGGCCGAAGAGCAGGCGCGCACTAGGCACAGTTGCAAAGTGTCTAATGCATTGCCAATATGTACTCTCAACTCGTCTGCACACTCGTCATTCCTTTTATTACACCTAACGTATTTGTTTGATGTTTAATAGAAGATTCCGAGATATTCTGTTAGTATGTCTTTGTTCCTGAGTACTAACAGTACTAACAGTATCTCCCTAGGCGTGAGGTGGCATTACAGCCGGTTATAAGCGTATCGTCAATTATTTTTGTGAAACCGTTTGAATTAAATGAAACAAAAAAAAACTGAATTGATCTCGTTTGTTCTTCAAATATTTCGCTCATAAATAAATTGCTCGTTAAAGAAAAAGTAAAAGAGTGCAGATAAAAGCAATAAAGCTTAAGTAACTTTAATTGAACGGAGAACAGTTAGAGCTTTCGGGAGGTATAATGACTTTGGAGGCATTTATGTATATGATAGTACCTGTAGATAGACATTTCAGACGAACTCTCAGGAACAATTCTTACCCGCTTTTTTAATTGTGAAATAAGCAATGACTAGTTAGCATTGAAATAATTAATTATTTCCGTATTCAAATGAATGTTAGTCTTAAAGGAGAGATAGCAGATTATAAGTACATATTATTCTACAAATATTCACAAATTTCATGTAAATAGTGATTTATACCTAATTTAAACAAAATTTTAGTGACTGTGTCGTATAAATAGAAACATTAAAGGCGCTATCGTGCGGTGCTGTGTGCAATCACGATGTCTTAGCGGCGCGGTGCGAGGACGACCGTGGCGTGCGCCTCGCACCCGCTGTCCTAATGAAGCCGTAACGAAGCGAGCAATGGGAAAACCAACACCGGCTCACACCGGCACAGCTGTTCTTATTGTTATCATCTCTATATACCTCTAGAGGGCATTTCAAAACAATACCCTTTCTCGGAAAATTACTTGAGATTCAAAGCTCCTAAGTGAATTCTGAGAATAAGTATTGATTTTATTGCTGGTTTTCTGCACAGATTATTGTAGCATACACTTTTAAATCGCTAGTATAACAAGTGTTAACGCGCAAAAAGCACGGCAAGAATAATGACACAAGTGGGATTAACTAAAAAGCAGATTCAGATCACGGCTACGTTAACCAGCGCACGAGTTCGATATTCGGCTGATGGCCCCCGCGCTGCCCGGCCATGCCGCACTCCGTACTTATAATCTAATATTCGCAATTTACGAGGATCGCAGAAGGGTTCCGCTGGGAGCCATAGCACTGTCATCGCGCACGTACCTGCCGCTTGCACTTACCCCTCGTGTTATCTATATCTTTGTACACTTTTAGGAAATATTAAGACTTGACTTTGATTATAAAAATGTTGTTAAGTGGTAAGATATCTTATTAGAGCTTTCGGGATGCATAGATTACATGTCTTTGTTGAAAGATAAATCACGTTTTTACTCGTGCATTGTATTTCTAACAACCTGATACAAGTAGTGGCAACAGCTAAAGATTAATGATGGATAGTGTTGTGAGAAGAGAACTATTACTAGATGTTCTAACAGCTATTGTATGTGACGCCGGTATCTGATACTAAAGCTCCGGCACAAAGTCTTCCCCGGATCTCGTCACACTTAGGTAAATCTCCAATATCCGTAGCTATCGGCTTCGGAAAAGCCACATGCATGAATATAGTTCCAATGTTACGTATGAATAAGGCATATCAGATTATCATTGTTTCAGGAAACTCTTACAGAATATGTAAACACATATTTAGCATTCATGGAATTATTTTCCAGATAGGAAAGCTAGTTACATCATGAAAATAAAAAGTTAATGCAATTACAAAATACAGCGACAGAATTATCAGTAAAGTAAATATTTTTGTTGGCTCTACTCTCTACATCTAAGCATCGTGTACCTACGTACGCATAGAACAAACAAGCTGAATATACATTTTTAGAATCTAAAATACATTTTGAACGACCTTTACAATACGAGCACACAAACAATACGAGATAACAAGCGGTCGTTCACGTTCAAATTCAAAATAGCCCCAAAGTAAATGTAAATACAAAGGCGTAGTACAATAAGAGGTCGGCGGCGACATATTTACTCAAATTTGAATCCGGGACGTGAGGAGTCAGTCTATTACGTGACCTTTAATATGATTCAGGGGAGCGGGCAGAGTCGCAGCTAGCAAACTAGTTCCTCTGCCCGAATCGTTACTCGGAGCCCGGGGCGGGGAAAGATCTATAAATTACTGGAACGACAACTCGTTCCGCGCCAGATAAAGCTACGCCGCAAAACAATGCTCCGGACGAATGCTTTAGTCGTTAGCAAGGAGAATCGTACATCTTTATGAACTGTTTACTCGTCGGATTTTGAATTGTCTCCCGTAATTGTCGTTACTGTTCTTTTGTCCGGAATTTCAACAGCAACTACGGTACAGACACCCGGTCATTACTTATTTATAGCTTTAAAGTCTACTTCAGTCGTCAGTCCGTAGAGGATAAATACTTTTCTGTAACTCACGACTATCCCCAATTTTGTTTCAGAATTCACGTTCAAAGGCGAACGTTTCTGAACTTCCAATAATTTAATAAAGAAAGTTTAGGAAGCGTGCGTGGCTGGCACGCTCGCCGCAAAAAGCCGAAAACTTTGATTCAATTAAAACAGAAAGTTGGACGAAGAAGTTAGGAGCGCGCCCGAAAGTGTTCGGTCGGGTATCGCGCAAGGCGCCAAGCACAGCGCGGCCGGCGCGTGGCCCGGCTGCAGCCGAGGCGCTGTCGGCGCACTACCAACACTAAATCAAAACTTAAACTCAGTTCCGCTAGTTCGCGAACGTTTATTGTATATACTACGGATTTATGTAAAACTAGCTTAACTGTGCATTTGTACTTACTGAAATTTATTAGCTTTGTGTTAATGTAAATTAAACTTCTCACTGGACAGATTTTGAGCAAAAAAAGGTGTCGGGTCCGGTGGGACACTGCCGCGTAGCCTGTGAAAGTCGCTGGTGGGGAATAAGGGGTGACGAGCATTGTTATGCAAATTGAGGTCGTTATTTCGCTACGAGTGAGGAAAGAGCGCGACAGCGGCCGCCCTGCCTGCACCCCGCGAGTGCCCCGCCCGCACACCGCAACGCGGAAGACGCTTTGCATAATTGCTAATACAAAGTACGTACATACAGAAGCACAGCAAATACAACCGTGCGTGTCGCTTTAATGCTCAAAGATAATGCAAGCAAACCATTATTTAAGTTTTTACCCTTTCAAAGTAAGGAACCCTAAAAAACACAAATAGCTATTCCGTAAAGTAATCGACAAATCAACGTCATTTGAAAAAAGACCAACCAATCCTATACCTATTATCCGATATTTTCTGCCCCTGAGATAGATGTAAGAATGAAATATCAAGAAAACCACAAATGATTCATTGTACCTCATATTCCTAATACAATAACGTTACGAAAGTGCTAAAATTTTTCTTTCTCTTTAGTTAACACAGGGCTGTGAAAAATCTACTGTCGTTCTTTATGTGCCAACTGGTATACAGTCACAAATTGGCGTACTTAGTATGCGATGCTGAAGGACTCGTCATTAATCGACATTATATGAAACTATAGCTATTCGCCACGGTTCCACTTGCGTCCTGAGTAAACTACTTTCCTTACCTTAATAAAAGAAGCGTATTCCCAGGCTACTAGGTCTATACAGTGTCAGACAAACTGACAGTCACTTTCGGATTTACAGTAAGCGATACTTGTTCATTTCATTAATATTTTGTTATGTATCGATAAAAAAATTAATCAATCAATTGAACCAAACTATTGCGTGATTGCTTCCAAAATGTACCCATATTTATGAATTCGTCTTATTTGTTCAGTTTAAAAAAACAATTAAAACCTAGCTTTAATAAATCAACTGTGTAAATTGTTGTGTGCGACAAGGACTGTTTTAATGTCTTTACTGTGTAAAACTTTATTCGTAAAGTAGGCGGTGCCACCTCGTGCTAACGTTATAATAAAGAGTATTCTCATAAAGCCTTAATCTGGACTAAACGCCGTGGGAGATCATTTTTCACTGCGTAATCGACAGAATTTTTTCTGCCTTTCGCTAAAATTACTAAAGTTGTAGCCATCATATTCATATTTTTAGCCGAATTATCCAATATAATAAGTTTCAAAAGAGTAAGAGACGACTTTTAAAAGGAAAAGTTCTACGAAAGCACGTAATGGCTCATCCCGCTCACGATTCCTGCGCCCGAGGCGGAACAGGCGGACCGGCAGCGTCAAATAAGTTTCTAATTGCTTATATTACCAAGTTATATTCGCTCTTGGAAGTAATTAAGTCACGAAGTTAAAACCACATTCACGTATTTTCACAGAACTTAACAGATTTTTTCTCTCCAACTACAGCCAAAGAATATTTTCTAGCAGTCATGAATTAAAGCTTTCCAGTGCAAACGTGGAAACGAAAGCACTTTGATATAACTCAGCGGCAAAGGTTAGGTACCTCGCAAACCCATTGAAGCAAAGCGGTGAAATGCATCCGCGTGGAAAAGTCATGAAAAATACCCTCTCCTTTTTACGGTGTAAGCCTCTCGAAGAGGTGACAAAACGTTCGCTCGCGGCCTCCGGCTGCGGTGTAATAAAAGTGTCGTACACGTGGCATGCGCCCGCCTCGCGCTACCTGCATGCCGACTACCGATGCTCTTCACGGAATAATAAAAACACCGTGGGGCTCTTACATATTGGAAATATTCCATCAGCCAAATGCAAGAAACTTAAAAGAATTTCGCAACATTGGGTTAATAATTCTCTATTTGCAGTTAGGTTTTAGACTGAACTCATGGAACATCAAACATAAAATCGATTAAAACATACCAATAAAAATACATACTACGATATTGAAGTGTGAATAAGAATACTTAGATATAATGTAATCGCCATTAAACAAGTAACAAAAAATATACCCCAGAAAATTCTGTACAAAACTCGTGTCTAAAACGAGCTGTATAAAAATAATATAATGTTATGTTAGAGTGGGCAGACGCTTAAATTCAGGAGATATGAAGGAAATGTGTATGCTATTCTTGCTTTCAAGTTGGCAATAACGCGGTGGATATGGAGCGTGCTTGTGGCGTTACCGTGGCAGTAAATTAAGTACGGGCACGGGCGAGGGACGCGCGGCTCGCAGCCAGCTATCTTACACGAGGATCGTACACTATCTAACACCGCAAGCAACCAGGAAACCTTTTAATGTTGCAAGTGCACTTATATCAGTTTCCAGTTTAAACAGCTACACCGTGCGGTACCTAGCTACGTGTGTTATAAAGTTTGTTGTTTATTTGATATTTGTTCTAAGTACTCCTGCATTATAAAATCGTTTTAGAAAAAAGGAAATTAAATTAAATGAATAGATTGCTTCCGTAAAGATTTACACTAAAAAGGCACAATATTTTTACAAGAGGAAGACCATCTTCCGAGCAGAAAGAATTTATGGAGAGAATATAAAGAAGGGAAACTTAAATTTAGTGTATCGGTCTGCGAGTGTTTACGAGCCAGGCCCCTAAAATAAACAAACCGACACTAAAGCACAAAGGCTGGGAAAAGTTCTGGGAAATGGGTACACGTTGTGTATTTCATCACTGAACACTATGAGTACGTACACATAAGGTACTTACTTTGAGTAATATACTTTTTATACAATTATAAAGGCAACGTGTCGTATGATTATGTCAATTTCTTTGTTGGCTGTATAAATTATTCATCGCGCATCAATGTACCTTTCTAAACATAGCACCGTACAAAATACATCCCGTAGTAACAAGAATATTTAACAATGTAAGGCCTTTACGCTCGTTTTGTGCCACGTATACCGAGGTGAGTAAAAACTAGAAGTTGTAAAGGGTTGTAATGGACACAATAGGGTGTGAGTTTGCGGCGAGGGGGTTGTGGCAGCGGCCGGCACCAGCGCTAACTGAGAATTGCTACGAAAAGGCAAAGTTACGTGCGCCCGAAAACTCCTAGCAACACATGTGGAAACGAGGTCAGGCTCCGTCAATACCACTAAACAAATAAATATGTTACGTGTATGAAAATATTAGCTTTGGCACCCAGTGATGAAACAAAAGCCGCATACCCTTTTTTATTTTGTGTCACATAATTAACCACGACCAAAATTCTAAACCAAACCGTATTTTACAACGCAATCAAAAAGTGCTCCTTATTAAACATACATTTATATCTGCGTGTGTTTGTTTAGTACAGCAAATACAAAAGCGTTAATGTTAATCGTAAAACGACAAATAACGAAGGGCTGTATGCGGAGGCAGAAACAAATTAAAACATTAACAATAGGTAATCCCCACGTGGCTAACGAGCTGGTCGCGTCATTATCAGACGCCTCTGAAACTGGATTATTTTATTGTTATTATCGTAGTGTCCATTCATTGCCAGCGTAAATATTAGGCGGTATTATTACCAGCAAAATATTGAAATGGTCTTATGTAGATTTAGTATAATAAACCTTATCGTTATTATAATGCTTGTCTTCTTTATGTTTTACTTGACCAGCAAGTTTCAAATATATTAATTTTATTGCATGCATTGTCTAAATAGAACATTTATGAATGTCTAAGGAAAGTTATCATTTGAGTAACCTTTTTTTAGCAGAGACCAATTAGAAAAAATCTTTGACAGTTGTTTTACCGATTTAGCATTTAGGCACCAAGTTTTCTATTTAATCTTCAGAAGGTGATAGAAAATCACCTTCTGAAGTACCTCTAGAGTAAAAAGAACATAGTACCGTAGTAGTACAGCTCACTAGTTAGTATATCTGTGCAACAAATAATAGTATTGTATTGTGTTCAACTCACAAGAGGAAACTAATCAAACAAAAAAGGAAATATAGGATGAGGGAAAATGTGTATCCATAAAAACGGTGAGTTAGGAGACGGCGCTAATGAGAGAGCATAAAGCGTGACGTCGTAAAGCCAGCGCATTAAGCGCCGCTGCCAGAAGCTGCCCGTAATCTATTCGTAGCTATTTTAATTAGCATCGTAGTAATAATAAAACGGGGGTGAAGTTTTTGTGGCATCTCGGGCGATGTTTCCCGAGGCGTGGTGTCGGAGCCGCCTGCCCGCCGCCGCGCCGCACAAACACACCAGCCTCCGACAACTCCTCGGTCGGGGAATACTTAAAACAACTTCTACTTTACTAAACTTGTAAAGTTCAGCTCGCTAAAACTCTAATGGAAATTATAAATACTAAAACCCATTTGTCGTAAATGGTACAGGAAGTGAGGTATCCAGTAATTCCATTACATAGGTATAGAAGTATACCTACTAAGTAATAAAAACCTAGTATTTTTTGACCCGCCAAAATCTTTAAAAATTCATCCTTCGAGATACAACATAACAAACAACGTCCTTTCTGTATGGATATGTTTACTTCGGCGGTAAACAACATTTTATCCACCAAAGCTTTTGTTACAAGTGCTCAACATTTTTGTAGGCGAAACTATGGTATTATAGATAAAGTTATACATGTATTCTGTTATGTAGAAGGGAGGACTGTGACACAAAGAATATATTGCTCAACCTATGCGAAACTACCTCTAAATAGAATATATTTGAATATGAATATGCCTATTTTCTATTCTACTCACCAAGAGTAAAAGTATCGCGTGGGGTTTAATGTCTCAGTTTGCTCACGGCCACACTGCATTAATTTTATTTATGGTAGATAGGTAAGTATTAAAATAGCTAGACGGGCACTATTAATTAATTTCTACGTCTTTTATTACTTTAAAAACATAAATAAAATTGAAGTATCTATATTTATGTAGGTATGTATATTCCAAACCTTTTTAATGATTATTTTTGGCTGTCTGTTTTTTTCGTTCTGACTAATTTCTGAAATGGCTGGACTGATAATCCCGGAGCTGGCAGATAGCTGTAATTACAAATAACAGAGAGATTTTTTATCCGAGTGTAGGAAGTAGTGCCCTTTAGATATATGGAAAATTGATAATATTTCATCATCAAGGTTATTGCTTTGGTTTCAAACTTCATTGGCTAGTTCACACAATTATCAGTAAAGCTGCTATTTATTTTAATAACATTACAGTAAACAAATGGTCAAGTGATTCGGCTCGGACGACAGTTGATACAATAAAAACAGAACGCCTACAAAAGCAGACGTGTACATAAAGCTGTAGTGTAGCTAGATAGCGACGGAACCAACGTTCCGTACCAAGAGGTTGGACATTAAAGTGGAGCGTATCTCTGTAAACTAAATCTAGCCGGGCACGGGCACGATAGCTCCACAATCGCTTTCCTACTACCTCTTGTTTCACGCACCGGCTGTGACTGTAGCGCTAGAATAATACTCTCTTGGCACATTTTGCGGTATCACTATCTACCCGCTTTATATCCAATTTTCGAAAGTACTTTTATACTTCAGCTCTAGTTTTGGTTTATGATAGTTGAGGATAGCTTTGAATCGTTATAACACTGTTTAGGATTACTTATCAAAAGTTGAGTTTCCATATACATACTTATATACAATAGAAGAGATATGATTTTCTTTATTTTGTAATTCGAAACAAAAATTAAATAGTCTATTTAACAAGAATCTACACAAACACTCAATCCATTTCAGCTGAGTTTTTTTCCGGACTCTTAAGATATTTTTTACTTGTACATGATATACCTACTATGATTATTTGCGCCTATTCTATACTAGAGTACATCCAGGTGTTAGGGGGTAATTCAAGTTTATGACGGAACAACGCGTATTTTACGTTCAACGCATTTCATAAGGCTACTCTAGCGATACCTTTGTAATGCGAAATACTGCTGCAGAACCTTTTAAATCTTACCATCGTGAAATAAATGTAGGACTGTGCATTAGCTTTAATGGATTTAAAGTTAATTTATTAAATAGAAAAGCAAGGTTGAACCATAAGATGGGAGATAGTGCCGTGCAAAGGGAGGGCCGAACCTCACAAGCAGAGGAGTGTCCCCCAGGACGGCATTACATTTCGCTATAAATTTATCCGCAGCCCGGCTGAGAACACAATTCTACTTGCGATTCTTTCATACAAAAAGCCTTTTGTTTTCACTGTCTCAGATAGGTGTTTCCGATCGGAGGGACAGCCTGTAACGCTTGATATTAAAAAAGTTTTCCTATAAGGACTTCTGTAAGAAGTGAGCGAGGATTCCATTGCAATTAAACGCAACCGTAAAGTAAAATTCCAGATTCTTAAGAAAGCTATTTTATGTGGAATTTTAATATTCCTCCAAACATTCAGGAAATAAAACGGTAACTAACGTATTTAACGCAAAATAATATTATTTGTTTTGTTTTATAGAACACATTTGATGATTTTTTTTTGTCGGGACACATTTTCACACACGGTTGGTTAGCCCCATGGTAAGTTATTGATTAACTTGTGTTATGAGTGCTAACACAACTATATTTATAAATGACTGCCTCGTTGGTCTAGTGGTCGCAAGCGCGGCTGCTGTTCTCGAGGTCTCGGGTTCGGGTTCGATTCGGGCCGAAATCGCTTTGTGGGTTTTCTTGAACTTTCACAAAGCAGCCCGTAGTCTGGAAGTTGGTGATTGATTCACCCGTGCATCGGAGAGCACGTAAATGTCGGTCCTGCGCCTGATCTCTCTCCGGTCGTGTCGGATTGCCGTCCCATCGGGTTATGAGAGTGAAGGAATAGGGAGTGCACCTGTGTCTGCGCAAATGCTCGTGCACTATAATATGTCCTGCGCAGCTGGCTGATCTCCTTAAATGAGAACAGCCGCCGTGGCCGAAATCGGCCGTGGACGCCATTATATTTATAAATACATATTGTAACACCCAGACCACGGCCAACAAGCATGCTCATCACATAAATGTCGACCGAACCGGGAATCGAACCCGGGACCTCAGGTTCGGCAGTCTGGCATGGTGACCATTGCGCCATCGAGGTCGTCATCGAGATACTGTTACGGTTTTAATAGTGTGACGAGGTAATACGTTTATACTGTGTTTATATTTATAACATAATTATATTGTTATTGGTTACAAGCCAAATGTACTTTTTACTTTATTATTCCTTTAAAATTAATAACTTACTCAAGCACATAACCGTCATGAAAGACGCCTGTACAATGGATGATAGCGAGATGATCATGCATTTTATCACGAGACTCTTCGTTTCAGATTTAAAAGATAGGGTAGAAACTTAATCTATAGATCTTAGTTTTGTTATAAGTTTACGAACACTAACCAAGTTAAAATAAGTATCCAATAGAAACGGAGGCAAAGAGCTATTTGTCCAGCAAAATGTCGTTCGCCAGGTCAGGTGGCACACGTTGAAAGCGTTCATAAATTTACACGAGACGAGCTTCTGTTGGGCGCAGGTGTTGCCATATACGGGCCTTGAGATAAAGCCTATACTTACATCCACAACTAAGAAACGTTACATTAATAATGAATTTGTAGAACAGATAAACATAACATCTATATTACATGTATGAAAGTCAACATATTCATAGGGAGAAAACTTGAATCGATTTGAGCTAACTTTTCTACACGATGCTCTCACTTTTCGGAAAAAATATTTACCTTCACAAATGTAACACGATCAAAGTTTGTTGAAGCAACGTGTGTGCGGGTGGAGATAGAGACTCGGCTAACGAAGTAAACAATCGACACAGACAAGTCGCGTCCGACGAGCGGGCTAACAGAGCGGCTCCAAGACAAAGGACTGATGAATTTGATTATTTTGTTCTACTGACTATCCTCCATGAAATCTAAACAAACATGGATACTGTCTTCAATGCGCTTCAATAAGAAACAACATTTATTTTATATTGATACAGTAATTACTAGAAATAGAATTTTGTCAACTTAACAACTCTCTAATAATATTGAATATATTAAACCAGATTAACGTCTAAGATTTCAGATGAAAGTAGTAGAGGCATAAGCCAAGTATATGTACCTATACGATAGCTTGGAGCGCTCAGGTAACACTGTCTACTGTCTCTGCTTACTCTGCCTAACAATAAACCATTGGTGACATCAATTTCACGTAGGCGCCTACTCGACAATGGCTTGCGTATAAATTATTTGGACGATGCGAGGTGTAACCGTAGACTATTCCGCATTCCGTACGTACGCTTGCAGCTGCGAGCATGGTTTGCCGCCCGCGCGCTCTCTAACCGACAACGCCGACACAACACTGAGTGGCACGTCGCCTGCATTCCACTCCACTGCTTCGATACAACACTTCCAGTCTAATTTTATGTGGATATTCCCGGTTTTATTACCAATTCGATTTCTAAAGCAAATAAACTACACAACTCTTTATAAAATGTAGCTTCTGCTCTGCAGGCAAAGCAAGAATTTAAAATAGGGGTCTTAGTTGTTCTTTAGGATTATTTCTTTGCAATTCAGGGGTTTAACTTGCAGTCGAAATCAATGTTTATAACACATAGGTAATGGTTTTAAATATTCACTAGAATGGTCTAGGAAAGAAAAATCATAATTGAAAATCTAAAATCTTATTAATAGTTTTAGATTCATTACATAGCGAGCGTCTAAAATATGTTTATAAACAAAACACAAAATCGTTAAATAATTTATAACTTCAGCCAGCAAAGTCGAAGGTTCTCTCTTTAAAGCATAAGAAAGGAAGCACGAATGCGACGTGTTATTTACGACCAGTGATTCCGGCGCAACTAGGATTGCGCAGGAAATCCACCTGCAGCTTGATGTTGTTCCCGACGCATTTTCACAGACTTAATTTTTATTGTTTGCTTTGTTGGTTTATTGTGCACATAAGAAAACTACGAACTGAATGTTTTTGGTAAGTACATTTGACGCGCCAAGCATCAACGATAGATTTTTATCAAGAGAACTAACTTGCTGCCGTTCCAGGGACATAAAACGTTACTTAGCGAGCCACAAATCCTCGTAACGCTAAGCCGAGATAAAACACTAAGCTCGCGGCACAACGAGGCCACGCTCAAATTTTTCACCTGGGGCTGCGCACCGCAGCCGCCAGAGAATGTGTGCCACACGAGATATTACTCACACATGAGTTATGACGTTCTATAATGAAACTAGCTAACTTACCAGACCCACTATAACACCTCAGCTGAATTTAACTTTATGTACGTTACATTTTATGCACCTATTTTCGAGAACCTATAATATAAATTTAGCCTTGTACAGGCATAGAGTCTTAAGACTTACAAGACAGACGAGCAAATGTTTAATTTCACTGAAACGTTACGTACGAATACATTACGTATTTGCCAAACCGCTGATTCAAAAGGGCTTTTCGGCTGTTCAAACGGAGTTGTGGACGCGGACGGAGCTCGGCATCCGAGATCAGCAAACAGAGAAGAGTAATAAAGCCATTAATTCCGCTTTACGTGCAAATAACATAAATCAGACTGTAGCGCCTCGCGCCGCAAGACCGCTCCGAGCAGCACGCAGAGGAGCCGTGGGTAAATTAAGCGCCTGTCATACGTCCTATTGCAAGAGACGCAAATACCAGCGACACGAATTAAACCAATCGGCTTTAAGTATTATATAAAAACCCCAAATATATAGGTTCCATCACGGTTCAGACACAACAAAACACGAAGTTGGGGTTATACATAATTTAGGAGCTTGCATGGCACTTACCAACTTGGTTTTAAATAATATCATTTTCGAAGCTCAAACACATTAAATGTCCTTTTTATGCTTTAAGCAAGAAGTTTGAATATTTTAATGTAGGCAGGTATGCATCTGCATCCATATTAAGCAATCAATCCTATTTTTTAAATCCAATATTTGTGCTTGTTTGTGACGTCCCCATGACAAGACATCCTTCTAGTTAGAAGATTTTCCGGACAAATGAAAAAAAAAGTGTATAAACAGTCTTATTCGGCATTTTACTTTTGTACATTTAAAATGTTTAGGTATAAGTACTCATTGCAATAGTATTACTACATTCTATACTGCAGTACTAGTCAATAATACTCAGAAAGACCAAATATGAATAAATGACAAAAACAAAACGCATTTATAATTTATGTCTGTCCATTTTATAACGTTCATATCCAGCGGGACTGAGTGAAATGCATTCCACAATATTATTGGCAATGGCTTCGCTTTGCCAGGCAGACTCGTTCAAAGGATTAACGAAAATTAGATTTCAATAAGACGCTTGAGTCGTGGCATGGAACAAACCTAAGTCGAAGCCGGGTAATGCGCAGACGGTCACGCTCCACCTTTTAATGCAATGTCAGCAACCCGGGCGCCGAGCTCCGAGCGCTGAGATCTGCGCCTCCCACTACTTACGCACACATTAAATAAACACTTAATCCTATCTTAAGCTGATACATGAACAAATTATAGCTACGATACGTGCATGTCGTATTTACTGAAATAATTTTCAACCCTCTAGTGAAACAGTTAAGCGTTTTGTATCCGATAAAATTACATTTGAATATAGGCACCCATACCCACCAAATATAAAAGGTAGAAGTTAATACATAGAAGTAGCATAATATAAATAAACAACAGCTTTGGGGTCGCAATTTAATTTAGGCTCTCGAGTCCGAAACGGCCGAAATAAATTGGAACAATATACACATAGGTATGTATTTCAACTTTAACATCTTTGGGTAGCTGTACCTTAGTTAGAATGTAAAATTATTTTAGGGAGCTTGAAATTTCAACATAAAGAGGTCAGCTTATATCAATGTTGGTTTTCTACATGGACCAAATAACTAACAACGAGGAAAACACCCGAGGACGTTAAGCATAGAGAGCTGTTCTGAATAAAAAAATAGCTTTCCAAATAAATTATTCCCCCAATTCGGCCGTTTCGATTCAAATTGAAAGAGCATCTCAGTATAGAGATTTCTCTAACCGCGAAGGAAGAGAGAATACAAATAGGCATATAAACGGAAATGAAATGGCTTCATGAATCGTATGGACGAGTCACATCGGAGGACAGTTTGTCGAGGGAGGAGATTACAAAGAATTTATTGTTAGAAAAATTGAGCGTGAAAGCAAGTCGAGCTTGATCTTTATTTTATACGTAACAGCCAATACACAAATAGCTATCTAATAAACGACCACAATATCTGTCTGTCCTTTAAGTTGGTTAACTTTTTACTTTACAGTCGTGTGGACATGGTAGGTATTATACAGGGTAGTAACATTTTAACTATGAAGTAAATATTGAAATCACGTTGCAAAGTTGTTAAATTATTAGTACATGTTAGTCCTTTTAAAACTTTGATTAAATCTAGTATAGGCTTGTGGACGTTCATCAACACCTGCCTATTTCAATGAACAAACACAAATAGCAATAAAATAAGATAAGCACGCAGGCAGAACGCGGATGGTTTCCTAGTTCATTACATATTCGCACGCCGTACACGTTCTGTATAGATAGCTAGCATAATTCTCACAGGGACGCCGCGTTGCCCAACGAAACAATAGCAGATTATCAAACAAAACGACGTAAATAGTCCTCGGAATAGGAGAAATAGGGCGCGGGTTAAGGGTCCGCGGGGTATCCGCAGCGCGACTCGAATGCTAGATGAGGCAATCGCCAAACTGCTCTTGTTCTCGTTATCATTATCCAAAAACTAACCTTATTCGGTTACAATATAAACGGAGTATTGGAACAGATGTCTAGGGAATACTGGAACACTGCATGTGCTGTTTAGTGCATCGTTCGATAAAGGCGACTAACGGCCATCGTAGTTCTTTGCGTTTAGACGATCGCATAGAGAAACTTCAGCCCTCGGGACTCTTTGTAAATGTCGACTTAAGTAAAGTGGCCTCTTACCTGTTCTACTTATATACCGCATAGTTCTTCCTAACCTTTACAAAGTTATTGGATATGTCTGCAGTTGTATGATATTCTGTTTTTATTAGACTTTGTTTTTTAGATCAATGCGTTGCCAAGTTGCAAGCCAAGCAGGATTTTAAACATATAATGAAAGGTTTTCTATGAATTATCATATTAGGTAAAAAGTTCATCGCAGATTCAAATATTTACCTAATTAATGTTTTCAATAAAAATGCGTAATTTTGTCTTCAAAAAGATAGCGTAGTGGACCAGATAAAGGTGAAAAAGCCACAGTAAACACCATGATGCCCTAATCTAAGCCACAACGATAAAAAAGCAACTGCGCATTTTGGGACCGAAAAGCCTCTTTCTCGCTTTCCATATGCTAATAGAAACTCTTTTTTTTTTTTTTTATCGACGTAAAATCATCAAATGACCCCTCCCGCTGTGGGTTAGCAGCGGTGAGGGAGTGTCAGCTCTTAGAATTGAATAGTTTACTTTTCTGTTTCCCGCACAAAATGATACCGTTTCTTGCGCCTGGCTTAGTAGGAATCAGATTTCTTCTAGTAACGCGTTTCTTCAATCTACTGACCATCTATCAAAGATTTTAATTCGAATAAACTCTCTTGACTTAAATGTAGTACCACCATGAAGAGGAACATTCCGACGCTTATGAAATCACAGATCTTGCACGGGTACTAACAGAATAGCGCACCCTTATATTTTAGGCTTAATACAAATTGATACCTACGTCAGTTTACCAAAAATATTTGTGAGTTACTGTAACTACAAAATAATGTCAACAGAATTACCAGCAAGTAAAGCCACCGAAGATAACGAGAGAATGGAATTTTATTTCAAAAGAATTTATTTAGTTGAACAAAGTAGAATAAACCAACAACGTATTGTAAAACTTTTCAAACATATTTATGTTCAAGAATGAGAAATATAGCCTCTGTTATTGTTGTTAGGTGGAAAGGCTGTTCGCATGGAACATTACTTCTCATCGCTTTTCTGAATTACTAAATTAGGTAATAAACAGTTCCATGAATAACCTTCGTAATACCATTATGAGACGCATATGGTGGTAAGTAGGGTAGTAACGATTCAATTATATTTTAGTCAGAGCGACGCAATCTGAGCGCCTCTAAAAACAAAAACCCTACTAATAGTATCGCGCAATGGATAAACAGCACGACACAAAGTTTGCGTTAAAAAAATAAAGGCGCGACGACGCCCGAATAAATGAGAGCTGCGATAAACAGGAGGATCCGCACCGAGCGGAGGGTCGATACCGAAATACATTATTCCCCGATCCGAGTGTTCCGATTCAAATTGAAAGAGCACCTCCAACATGAGATTTCTCAGGCGGCGAGTGGGCGCAGAATATAAATCGACGCATAGCCAGAAATGGAAGGGCTGTGAATTTCCGTTTCGCGGTGAACGGTCGTGCTCAACTTTTATCATACTTTTACCCTACAATAAATAGAAAATTATTTGAGTAAGATAATTAATTAGGTACATCACCAAAAATATACAAATCTTTCCTTTTAAGGTTTTCAGTTTCGAAACCACGTGTTCATCATAATACTTGCTACGAAAAGGAATTTACAAAATAAGTGATTTGAAATTAAGCATAATTTCTGTAAGATAAACCCTTTATGAAAAAATATCACATCGGCTGTTTTTTTCAGACCATAAGTAGCTTGCGAATTGAATAATAAAGAGCAAAACATAATTTAATCTGTTTTCCATGCTACAAATGCTGTTAAAAATAAACCTTTGGGTACACTAGTGAGTTTTGTGTCACGTATAGCAGTGAACATAAACTTATTTTAACTCGTTGTTGAATACATTTACTTATACAGAATAAACGGGACATACTTTCGTCCTCCCCTCATCGTGTATTCTGTTCTATTCGCAACACGCCCAGCCGATATTTACGTAACAGACGCCTCTGCTGACTTGTGACACCGTCTTCTAAGCGTAACAAAGCAATGTAATATTGAGTACACATAACAAATCTGCACCGTATACATCTCCGACTGGCAGAAACCCAATTACGATCTATTTGTTGTGCGAATATAGTAGATACAAAAAATCTTATTTCTTTTTGCTAGAACAAAAGAGATGGATATTAATTTTCCCTAATTACTAAACCACAGATAATGCATTTACTAATAAGCATATGATTAATCCGATTAGTCTCATAACAGATCTATGGTTAGACAATCAAAGTAATCACCGTCCCTTTGTGTGTCTAATACAAGTACGCATGGTCCATTGCGCATAAACTAGGTAGCGGAGTGTAAAGAGGTTCGAGAAAGGCATTTAGCCCGTACAAGATGATTTCGAGAGTCGCCCGAGGCAGCGGTGGGCGGCCGACAGAATGGGTGTCCGCGAGCGACGGCACTCTAACTTTATTAAGGACGAGACTCGTCGCTGAATCAAGGTGACGCGCCTTCACAATGCCCTATTCAGATTTAAATAGCTTTACGCCCAATTGCGCTTCAATATGGCTGTAGCTCCAGAGAATAGTTATATAATTAAACAAAGATTTTAGAGATAAGTTCGTATTGGAATACTTCACGAAACAATTTTACGAACTTCATAAGTTTTACATTCCAAAAATATTTATGTCTCGTCTTGAAAAACCGTTAAGAATTTATTTAATAGCCAGGGCAAAAAATAAGAAACGATTTTTAATTATAACAAAAAACGTCATGGAATTAAATATAACGAAAAAGTCGGGAATAAACTTTTAGCTCATTCATTCGCTTTAATTAGCTTCGGAGTTAAAGTAAATTATTAATCAAAAATTCAAATGATTAACAATTCAAAAGCACAACTTGACGTGGATTCTGAGGTAAATCTGTTACCGTAAGAGTCTCAGTTATCTTGTATGTGTATCGGAAGCAAGTATTTCCTAACTACTTAATGAAGCTACCAGCTATTTAATTAGAACGCTTATTGTACACTAGCACGGTAAATAGGCTAATTCTTATCTTCTTTTATGTTAGTGATTTGGAGAAGGCAATAAAATTTACTTAAAAGAAAGCAGCCAGGTTCATAAACGTTTATGGACAAAATTCAGATTTTGCTTAGAGTTGCCTTAAACAATTTATTTACCATGTTGCCAGTACCTGGATGAGTATAAGCCGCTCCCTGCTTTCCCGTGGGGGTCGTGAGAGGCGATTGGGGGATTATTACACGGTGATGGGCAGCAATATCCACCTTAACGCAGATAGACATTACGCCGTGTTCACAAACCAAGCCAAAAATATTTTTTACTGTGTACCTAATTATTCAGTTGCACTAAGTACAGTGTGACGAAAAATTTAAAACACTTTTTACATATACTAAAATTTTTGAAAATGAACTCCTCCAGAACGCGCTTCAAACGTTTTGTCTCGTTTTAGTTATTTAGTTGTAATGGCCCTATTTACGGTTCGAGATCGCTCGATTAAACCTTTTTAGATTTCTTTTACGAGATTTCCTTACAAGTCACGAGCTAAGCACAAGCCAACTAGCATCACTCAGACTCTTGAAGCTTCCAAAGAAATTACTCGTCAGTAATAAAGGAACCAATTGCGTGAGGATTTGCCAAGAGTGGTGGAAATTGCAATAAAAAACATTTTCAAAAAATATAGCTAAATAATATCCAGTGACTAATTTTACGCCACCATCATTGTATATGAGAACAAGATTTCACTGATAAAGTAGAGAACTGTAGTTATTTCGCCAAAGACAAAAACTCATTAAGTTAATAAGTTACAGAATACAGAATCTGTACAATGGCAATTAAGGTTTCTAACAAAAGTATGGCTTGGCCAGTTAACGAGAGTCGCACAAAGAAAAACGTATTTCAACGGGCCGAAAAAGAGCAAGCAGTATTCCGCTTCTTTGGTTCGTTTGTATTTGCGCTATACTCTGCCCCACGGTAGTTAGCTTCTGCAGCTCTGTACCCACACTATGGAATAGTCAATGTCTTAATTGACGCGCGACTGTATCTGTAACTCACAACGTATCGAGGGATAATTTATAACTGTATCGTACATAATCATCCTTAATTTAGTGTGAACTTACAAGTGGCGTTGAGTAAAGGCATCTACCGCACGCGTTACCATGCGAACAATGGCGCGCGACAAGCAGAGGGGGTTCGGGCTCTGGGGCGGCACAAAGTTTGGCAATTATGGCGACCGCATGTCTGAGAGCGTCGCTACACTCATTACCGACTGAAACTCGACTCGTCTAGATTAAAAGTCCAAGAGACACGGGTCTCGGGAAATACCACGCCAAGCTCTGAATAAGATGGGGATTAATGTTCGAGACAGCGTCTTAACAAATGGCGTAGTTAAGACTTCCCCGATAGTTGAAGTGCCCTTTGGTTAAACAACGTAATCAACTATACCGTTCAAACGGCCTCCTATAAAAACTTTGCAATGAACGAAACAGCCTAGGGATAGACGATAATTGAATCACAAAGTCTAAAAACAACCGCGTAAGTTTAATAAGTAGCGAGCTAACTGTGCCAAGCCGACTGCCGCGCTCCGTGTTTGAGAACATCTAAACAAATAACGTAGTTAGATCTCTCCTCTACCCGTACTTTTACTTCCAAAACGAAAATAGAAGGAAGCTTATTACGGAACATCTTACAAGTAGGTAAATAATTATATTAAATTACTCCTTAATTAATTAAAATAAGGTTTACGCACATTAATTGTTATAGGCAAGTTGCAAACCTGTTGAATCGGTTTTCGTCATCAATCAATCAGCTTAGACTAGGTATAGGTCATCGTTGGCCCTCCTGTCTCAAATTACGCCTGAACGTTCTCTACCTTACGAATCTAGTCAATGAGGAAAAAATGATAAAGTGAATTTGATCATTAATTGCCAGTAGCTTCAGAGACAGTTTTTCCACAAGACCGAAAATGAGCAACAAGTTTATGCCACGTAGGTAGTCCCTGAAGTTTTTTTTTTCGTTTATTTAGGTCGGATTATCCGCGTAGGAAAGGAATAAACACGTTGATACCGCGTGTACATATAAATAGTATGCCTTATGTAATGTACGAATAAGACAGGTATAGAATCAAAAAATATATTTTAATGCAATTTCAGCGAATATTTACTAATATTCGATTAGCTTTAACATTGTGTACTTTGCCATCAATATACCTAATACCTACCGATTAATAAATGCATTTTAAAAGAAAATGTAAGATTCCGAGATAACTAAGCTTTTGCCGAGAATTATTAAATGAATGAATAAATTACAAGCCTTATTCATAGTCAGTTCGCAACACAAACACTTTCTGATAGTCAGACACACACTTTCTGAGTAAAGACCAACGAGAAAAGTTTGAGTTGTAACTTTACGCGAACGATGCCGCTGGTGAGATACTTATTATTCTAAGAGGAATATTATTTCTTTTAAACGGTTAATTTATGCGATTATTTTTGCTCTGGGGTATAATTTTACTTGAAAAATAAAGCAAGCTTTTCTTTAATATTTTCAGGGTGTTGTGAATATTATAATATTGTGTAGGTACAGATGCCACTCACAAAGCATGTTGTAAAAATATTGGAAAATACAGAATTTTCTTTTTTGTAAAGTTGTCTAGATACGAAACAAATATGTCAAAAAATTTATTGAACGGTTGATTTATTTTTCCTAAGCTTTAAAATTGGTTTTATATGTAGTCTATGTTTGGTTTGTATCAAATTATAGTAACCAGAAATTCTTAGCTGAAGACTGCAGCTAACATAAAACGACCTTGTTTGTCGATACACCAGGTTTAGGCTGTTACTGTAAGTCAATTTTAATATTTCAATAGCCATCAAGAACGACCGGGCTCGTAAAATTAGTGCTTTGTTGTCGGCCTGTGACACTGTATAACGAACTTCGTCTAACATGCACCACTGGTTGCACATACATATTTTGACCAAATTGCATGGATTTTGTGACCGTTTCAAGATAGTAACTGAATGCACACATTCACATGAATAATATTCAGATAAATAAATTATTATCTACGGGTCTCAAATTTTGGTGACAAAAAAACACAAGAAGAATTGATAGTATAATAGATGTTTATGAGATTAAAAGGAGACTACTTCAAACGATTAAAGTATGTATGTACATACAATCAAGTGATCATATTCTACTTCTCTATGTTAGAAATAACTTGACACTGATTTGTTGGTATTGCATACCATATTTTCTTTTGCGATATGTACAGTACGGACGACGCATAATCTTTCATCTATAAATGAGGAAAAAACATGTTTCTTGCAAGTGCTTTGTTAGATGCAACAAAGAAACACATTTATTATTGTAATCTGATTTTTATCCTATTAAAGGGGCAATTATAGAGCAATACGTGGGCCGTGGAAGAAACCCCTTGTTCCCCCATCCAACATTACTGTGCCACATACGTTCCTTTTTAACTGAGCTATAAAAATCTATCTATAAATCGGAACGGAAATGTGAGTTACAAAAACTATACCGGTTATATCTGCCTTTTCCCATCTATGTTGGGATCGGCTTCCAGTCAAACCGGTGTTTTACAAGGAGCGACTGCCTGTCTGATCTCCTCAACCCAGTTACCAGGGCAACCCAATACCCCTTGGTAACATTGGTTGACCAACTTTCTGGCTGGACTAACCGTAACGACTGCCAAAGATGTTCTTTACAGAATACAGTTTTATCTCTCCCTTAAGGCCTCTGCCTCGAATTTTGCGGGCAGCGGGGCGGCAGCGGCGGCGGCGCGGGCGGTCACCGTTTTGACTGGAGCTCACCGCTCGTTGCCCGCTCCCGCGCCGCTGTATTCGAGGGCCGGTCCATTTGATTATACGCGTAAGATCCTGCCGCTCCCGCGCCGCCGCCGCTGCCGCCCCGCTGCCCGCAAAATTCGAGGCAGAGGCCTAAAACTCAACGGCAATAAAAGCGACTGACCTGCAAACTAGGATGTACAGCGAGCTGCAACAGCGTCCTCACGACGCCTAGATGTCCCTTATTGACGGCGATGTGTAGTGGGGTCTGTCGTCGCCGGTTGCGGGCGCTAAGGTCGGCTCCAGCGCCGGCCAGCGCCCGCAGTGCGGCGGGCTCGTCGCCGAAGGCCGCGTGATGCGCCGCGCGGTCGCCGTCGCGATCCTCTGCGTCAACGTCGGCGCCTGCTTCTACTAGCGCGCGAATCACTTCGACGTGACCGTTTTGGGCTGCTGCCTGTTGGTGTACATTTGTTTGTTAGCTTATTGATGTGTTGGGAAAATTGATTCGTTCGGTGTTGAGAATGTTAACTAGCATAAGAAAAATATAAAGGCCTGCACTTGTTACTAATAAAGTCTCAGTACTATCTGACAGATAAAGGCTGCTTATAATTTGTGATACATAAAGTTATAGTTTAGGATCTGTCAAATATAGGGTAACAGAGTCTTCATCAGTATCTAGTGAGGCCGTAAGCCACATTCTCTACTCTTTTGGGGTTCAGGCGATCTGTCTGCTCGTTTGTTCTTTATCACATAAAAAACTATCTTCCTCAACCAACCTGGAGAGCAGTGTGTCCGCCATAAAACCCGTTGACATCAACATGAGCCGCCTCAGTACGGCCGAGTATCTCGGCACAACGTGTCGCGTCACCGTTGGCCGCAGCCTTCACCAGCTCTTCATTCGCATCGCCGGTCACGTGAGATTCGAACAACTTCTTCAACAAAGCTGATAGGCGTTCTCCTAAAATAGCGAATAGATAGGATATTTCAGATATTAAAATAAATAAAATCACATTAAATTAAATACGTTAATATACTGGTTAATGTATGTCGATTAGCACAAAGAAAAAATAAAATACGTAAAAATGATTTTTTTTTTTCAAACAAAGTAAATACCATTAAACCATTTAGTCAGTAATCACAAACAACGGAAATCCCTTGAATACTGACTGCTGTCAACTGGTCAAAACATTCGATACTCCTAATTTTATCTCTGCTATACACATGATATTCTAAATTGTGAAAACAAAAATGACACCTGTGGCTAAACCACTGAATGGATTAGGTATTTTTTTACAATATGTCATAGAATATCATAAAGTATAATGTGATAGGATTTAATGTGATTAGGTACGGTACACACCCGATATATAATTTAATAACTTTTCCTTCCCAGTTGAAATTGTGAATATTTTACCGTCAGACTAAGATCTCCATATAAGGAAACAGTATACCCACACCTCATAAACGGTCAGGGTGAAGTGAAGCATATAAAGCTTACCTGATGAATTTCCAGGAATACTGCCGTCCGACGACGCTACTTTCGTCACAGCGTTAGGATTGTACGTCCACGAAGTGTTACACACTTCCACTTTAAGGTCATTGTCGTGGTATATTTGTTGAACACGGCCGATCTTGCCGAGTGTCTGCAACAGAATGAACACCAACCAATATATAATTTAAAAAAATATTTATCTCGTAGTTATCTACGTAGTGGTTATAGTGGTGAGGCCTCTCTAGCCAGACGGGAGCTCTGGCGGTCGAGGAGTTCACTACCCTCTCCGTTTGTCTCCCTCGCTCCTCGCTCTTGGAAAGTCTCCCTCCTGGACACGATCTCATAAGAAGAGTTTGGCAGTCCTTAAATAGACTCTGAACACAGGTCGGTCCGGCCGACCTGTGTCCCCAAAGACAATCGGTCTAGCTGGGGTTTCACGGGCGGGGCGGACCTTGGGTGCGAGTGCGAAAGAGAATGTGTGAGAGTGAGTTATATGAGCCAACGTGGTGTTCTGTAAAGCGACGCAAATAAAACTGCGGGAAATAAAGTAGCTTAACACGCTGAAGCATTTATTATTCCCTAATCCAGTTCTGTTTTTAAATATTAATTGAATCAGCACACTTACAGGGGCCATAGCCTCAGCCCACTCGCCGTGTCCGCGCTGCAGAGTCTTCACCCGTTCCTGGTCAGCACACACTTGCACGAGGTCACCGACCGCGAACCCGCCGCCGGCGCCCGTCGACGACGCAGACGCGCTTAAGTTGCCGCTGCAAACCTGTGTGTTGTACACATGTTATTTATTTATTTCTGAATTTACTAGCGACCCGCTCCGGCTTCGCATGGGATAACAGTATTTCTTCACTTTTTACGGCCAGTTTCTTCATCAAAAGTTAAAGTTAAAGTTATGGCTAAAGTAATGTCTAAAGTAAAAGTAACGGTTAAATTCAATTTTTCTATGAATTTTGCTGTCAGTTTAGCGTTGAAAAAACGAATTTGACCGTTACTTTTACTTTAGACATTACTTTAACTTTAACTTTTGATGAAGAAACTGGCCGTTAATGTGTTATTATAGGTACATGCAAAAATCATATCTGACTGTTATTGCACTTGGTCGAAAATAAATTCGATCTGTTTTATTTCAGTATACAACAAAGCGTTTTTGTTTGTTCCCAGACGAAGGATAAAAATCAACATCAATATGGGTGGTATATGTATACCTATTTAGTCCAACTCATACAATTGAAATTTAACCGATTCATTAATGTGCTAATTATGAAATACCTATGTAAGCAAATTCTTCCTTCCTTATTAATCCCATATAGTGTATTTTACCTAGAATTATTTATCTTCCTCATTTGGAATACAATACCCGGTAACAATGCAATAGCAATGCAAATGGCATTAGCATTGTTACAATGATATTCTAAATATGACTTGAGATCAATGTTTCATTTTCATCTCTATAATTTGCTGTAATGAACCTATGTACTTCATAAAATTCTTGGCCTGATCTGATAGGTCCTGATTAACTGACGGATCAACGCACAGCCTACATCACTCGACACAGAGACTTGAAGGTTGGAAGAAGTAATCCTTATGTGGCCTAGGGCGCCACGTGGGTGCAGATAAGAAATGTTTTGGAAATAACTATCTCTAAGAGGGGCAAAATAAGATTAAAAGTTTGTTATAAAAACGTATAAGTAAAATGGTAAAACCGCCATCCGCTATTACATGTGTCAAGTTGAAAATAAATCTGTGAGGGCTTCAATACAGCTGACAGATGAACTACAACCAACCTCCTTGAAGGGTGATCGGGGCGACAAAAGAGAAGAGATTAATAGAAATGTTTTACCACAATCCTTTAAACAAACATTTATCATCGTATCGTTTTAATTCGACATCCATTGTGTTTTTGTTTAGTATATTTCAAACAATTTTTCGGGTTTGTCAATTATTTAATATTTGTACGCAACCTATCTTACGAAGAAGTTTGCTATACAAAACACTAAATAGATTCACAAGCAGGAACAGTTTCTTTGGGCAGCTTGTTTAGGTTTTTTACGTACCTGTAAATACAGTAGGTTTGAATTAGGTGCATTAGGTTTGAATTTGACTATTTCCCGCAGTTTCACCCGCGACCCAAGAGCACTTCTTCGAAAGTAGGTAGTTATCACTATCACTTATCTTATTCTTATATATTATATATATATATATAATTCTCTTTCTATCTTTTCTAATATATAAAAAGTCGTGTTAGTTACTCCACTTATAACTCAAGAACGGCTGAACCGATTTTGCTAAAAATTGGCAGGAAGGTAGTTTAGAGCCAGGAGAAGGACATAGGATAGTGTTTGTCACCATCCGGCGGAAAAAAAAAAAACAAACAAAATGTTACATAAAACGAAGCCATCTGGTGGCGAAACGGAGTTCGCCGGGTTTGCTAGTATAGTATAAAACAAAGTCGCTTTTTCTGTCCCTCTCCCTTTGTACGAAATACTGTTAGCCCGTGCGAAGCCGGGGCAGGTCGCTAGAGTATCCTATAACTGTCTCTAGACAACTAATAAGAATTAGTAATGTTTTGTGACAACATAGCATTATCATAGTATTACCTACATATAAACTAGTTCACTGTTTCGGGTCTTGAAGGAAGTACGCAAGTACTAAGTGCACCCGTACAAAAATAAATCTGTGTACAAAACTTTTTGGTGCCTCCTTCCATGATTTTTTAAATTATCGTATTGTATCATGATCGTATAATGCAAACGAGGTCGTATTTTATAATAATTCTAAAATCGTTATGGTATGTAAGTTCAGTTGCGCCCGAAATAACAACGAAGATTCATATATCCCAAGTCAACAAGTCGCAGGCAAAGTTCTATAATATAATATACGCTGTTAATAAATTACCTTGGTCAAGACAGCGGGGTTGAACGTCCATCTATTTCCACTGGGGTATGTGACCACGATGTCGTGGTCTTCGTCGATGCCGACCACTGTGCCCGTAGTGCCCAGGCACTCGAACATGCCGTCTGTCCAACCGCCGTGGCCGTGTTGCAAGGACTGCACTATTTCTAGGTCCAGGTCCACATTTACCTGAAAATTATAATGAAATATTTTTAGACCATCTTTTTGCTATCACTAAAGTCTGTCTATCATTATTTTTAACCCTTAGCACATGCTTTCTTATCAAAACCAACAGTCATATACATACACCCACCTGATCACCAACTTGCAGGCCATGGGGCCCAGTGCGGCCCGGCCCTAACTCTCCCAGAAGTGGTAAATGTTCCTTGTACACATTTTGTCCTTTCACATCATTCACAACCTGCAAATTAATAATTCCATAAATTAAAACCTTTTTCATTGATTACAATCAATGAGGTAAATCACACACTAATTGTAAATACAAATAAGGTAAACCTGGTCAAATATCAATAAAAGAGGAATTCACACATGCTAGTTTCAGTACAAATCATCGCATTGATGATGAGGTAAATAGAAATAAATATATGGAATACCTTTAAATCTGCCATGCCTTCAAATCCAACTCTGTAGAGATTCTTGGCTCCATTGTCCCATACAACGTATGCAGCAGATCGAGGACTTGCTGCAGACCAGTCCTGTACTTCGTTTACCTTTCCTCTTCTACCATTGCCACCATCTTGATCTTCCCATTGCCAATCAACCTACAAAGAATTTATTTATCATTAAACCTTTGGACTGACACCCTTATTTGGTTTAAGACCAAATCTTCACAAGATTTTTTTTTAGTATTATTGAATTTAGCAAATAAGTATTTATTTAAATAATAAAATAATAATAAAATAATCTGAGTTCAATAATATACCAAAAACTTTTTCCTACATCTGACAAAAAGTATGCTGAAAATTGCATAAAGAATGGTTCAACTAAACGTGAGATAATCCTGCACAAACATACAAGCTGGTCAAAATGAGAACCCTTTTTTTTTAAGTCAGTTAAATATTGTATAATGAAGGTAACATACCCCTCTAACAACTCTTGCTCCTGGGAATATACCTCTCACAGCCTGCTTTTTGCTCTTACGTCGAGGTTCAACTAGACATCTCTGGGCTCCTGGAGCACTTATACGATAGAACCTGTGTCTGAGATTGTGTTTGTCACCATGATAGCAAACAGAACATAGATCATAGTTACTGCATTCAGCACATTTCCAGCGAATTCCTAAAAAAAATATTTAATAATTATTTACATAATGTCTGCAGCTCAAGATTATTTTATTAAATGTATGGCTTAATAAATACATTTTCACTGGGCTCTCACAATTTACTTTTCCTTGCAGTTTTTATTATTTTATTAACTTACCAAATATGGGTTGTTGTCTACAAGTATCACACATGGTTCCTTCATGTTTGACTCCAGTGGGGGCACTATCAAGTATGCGCAAGTCATATGCTCCTGAACACCTGTAATTTGCAGCAGTGCCATTGTCCCACACAACCACCACTTCCTCAGGAGATTCAAAGTTTCTCACAGTACCAACATGCCCCTCACCACCATCCTGAAATTAAATGTTACATTAACCATAACAAAAACTTCCATAAGTATTTATACTTTTATCAAAATTTTCTAAAAACCAAGTTTATGGTAATCAACAATATCTGTATTTTTTTATGAAAAACTAAACAATTTGTGAAATATATATGCATAAATATAAATACTAACACAACTATAATTTTTGTTTACAAACTTATTGCCATTGATTCATATAAGAATAACATGCCACAGAATCAAGTCACTGGACACAGAACTGATCAATATATTGATATTATTTAGACAAGACATAAAATATTGATCATTTAAATGCAATGAAACTGTAAGAAAGTTTTGTGATGATTATATTTCCAAAAGAATAAAATTAAGTTACCAAGTCATGATCATGTACACTAAAGATTTTAACAATTTTAAGATGTTTCAGCAACAGCACCTTTAACAACTTTTTATTATTGTTCAACCGAGGGGGAACTTGCCAAATTTTCAAGGATATATCATATTAGTTTTAAAATCTGGAAGCATAATACTAAAAATGTGTTTAAACAAAAATAAACAGTGATCTACCTGTTTGCCCCACTTCCAGTCCGGACCCCGAATTACACGAGCTCCAACCCCTTCCATCATAAATCTAGTAGCCCTAGACGAGGCTGTGGCTCCAGGTATATTGGTTTCCATTGAAACAGTAATAAGCAGTTGTATAAGATAGTAAAAGTTATTTATTCACTCCGCCTAGCTTGAAAGGTAAAATGTCAAAACTTTTGATTTGACAGATGGACGGGTTAAGAATCGAGATGTCAGATTTAGTTCGTTCAGTAATGATCGTAGGTGTGCTTTGGAACTATTTCTTTTGTCATGTCTCTACAAATTAATATTGGAGGAAATGTTGATATAATTATTTAATGAGCTAACTAAGACCGACGTTGTAGTTCCATATGTTAAGATAATTATCGCCTACCTCAGTGTACTTACTCAACTTTAATCGACACAAATCAAATAATAAAGTACAAACAGATGTCATTTATCAATCAATTGTCAGTGTCAGAGTGGAATTATATTTCAATGAGCAGTAATTAAAAATATCATTATTTATCGCAAAACTCAACATTTAATAGATTTGATCTTCTAAATGATAATTAACGTGCTCTAATCTTATGTAGTCGGTCGTCCATACGACCTTTTAGTTTGACGTGTTTTCCTTGAAGTCCATAACCGCACGGTGATTTATTTATAAACTGGCAGTTAGAAGTGTTCGGGTCTCAGAAACTATTCAGTGTTCTTTTATTATAATCTTACATAAACACATATAATACTATGTCTAGCCATCGCAATAAATATGAAAAGGCTAGAAGACGCCTTGCTGCTGTAACATTTTTATCCAATATATCTTTAGATGGTAAGATAAGAGACCCTGAAGTTGTCCAGATAGTAGAAAAAACACCCAAAAATGATAAAACTGATTCTGCAGCCAAAGCTATTGATATTCCCAAGGATAAGGAAGTAACTCTACGAAATAGTGTGCGAAATAAAAATAAGGCACCTCATTCAAGCCCAGTGCATCGTCTTGGAGCTGACAATCATTCTCTCAGCTCAGACTCTGAACATACTAATACTGTTACACCTGTTAAGGGTGGAAATGCATCGTTTATCAGAGAAAGGTAACTCTAATAAGAACTCTATATCATCAATCAATAAGAAGCTCTGTTTGTTAGACTGATGTATTTTAAAAGTAAATCATTTGAACTTGTTTTTCTTTCTTTTACAGGTGTTCATCTGGGAACACAGAATCTTTTAAAGATAAGCATGGCTCATCAAGGTCAAGGAAAAGTCACCTTGTTGCATTAACTGGTGCTAATGCAGATGATAAAAGTAGCTCAGAAAGCCTTAATTTTGGTAAAGTTCACCAATTTTAATAACGTGATTTGATTGTGTAATTTTCTAGTATACTAACTATAAAAAATACCACTATTCCAGGCAAGTTTAGAACAAGCAACACATGCATTCCAGAGCACCATGCATTTACAAAAGAAGTGCGCATGGTACGTCCAACTAAAGGAGTATCATTCAGGGATGAGAGACTAGCCATAGTGCCAGGACAGGGGGCACCATGTGTTATATTTAGCACTATCCCATACTCCAAAACTATCCGCAATGCACGGTATAATATTTTTATTATACAACACCTGCTTCTTTTGTACATCTTTTAATATACTAAATAATTTATAATATTACTTTTTCAGTTCTGATTTAAGAAAAGATGGTGTTCGAAGGAGGAACACTTCAGGCCCTAGACCACTATCAGCCATTACAGATAATGGTATGGATCCCTTTGATCTTCTTGGCCTAGAAAAAGAAGAAAATGGTCAAGAAATATCTTATTCTAAACTGTTAGTGCCCTCTAAAGTTTGTACAAGGGAGCAGTACAAAAAAATGTATGAAGGAGATTTCACTGAAAAAGCTAATTGGAAAATAGTTAATAGGCATCCACATGTCATAGCAAGGTACGTTATTCTTATTATTCTTTCATATTTTTGATAATTTATTTGATTTCAGAAAATCTTCTGATGATTCTTAAGTCTAGAAATTAGCAATGAGATTGCAAGTGGTAGCATTCATATGCAAACTAGACCCATCAAATAATATTCAGCAATTTTTATAGATTTTAACATTCATGTAACTCCTCAGTTACTAAAGATCTTTTCAGGTCTATGAAAATCCCAGTTATGCATGTAATTGAATGTTTTACTTCCTTCAATAATACAATTATCATTATAATGATATGTGTGCGTGCCTTATCTATCTCATACTATTTCCTTTGTGAGTGCCTACATGTAGAGAGTATGTGTACCAGTAAAGTGATATGAAAATTCATAACATCTGTTGAATTATTGCAATGATATTTGAATTGTTTTTTTCTTCTTCAATTGTGTACTTAATGTCCAAGATGTCATCAAAAAACTATTAGACACTAAAGGTCTCGTAAACAAATAAGAATGTGCTGCACTCATTTTACATCTCTATCTGTTAATACATTTTACATACATTACCCACTTGTTCACACACACATACTTCATTCATTATAATACCAACTGGTACTTAAGGCGTTTTGAACTCATACAGTCTTCACATCATTTCATCACTAACAAATTTGACTTTCAGGACTAAGTTATTGACGAGGCACAAGGATAAAAAATGGTAAACACTGAACAGATTAAAATCTGCTATGCAACACTTAGATTTTGCTAATGCTACTATGTCCCTGCTAAAAATTATGAAGTTATTCTGTACATTTTGTGATATACACTAGGATAATTTTTATTAATTAATAAAGCTTTTGGTCAAGTAATCATCTTATTAACAGGTCACTTTAGGTGTTGTGCGGTGAATATATTTAATAGCTTAATATTTGGGAGTAATTGATTTCTTATGCAGAACTTGTATATTACTTTGATACTTTATATTATGTACATTTATTGTAAGACTCACCTCACCCACTAATCACCAAAATCCATGTAGGAACATAGCTTCTATCTGGTCTGGTATTCACTGCTAGAACATAATTTTACAAAACTATGCATGATTTACGTTGGGAAGCCTAGGATGCAATGGAAGGATTATAACTATATAATATATAAGACATAAGTAGGTACAGTACTTTAGAGCATGTTGTAACCACTTGTTACTGATACTAACTAGATGCATGCGGATTTAACTGGTTCGGATATTGAAATAATAACAGCCTGCACAAATAGTTCCACATATATTTATCTGAATAATCATGTTATTGTCATTTTTGTAGGTGCTTTTCATATGAATCTTCTCAGAGGACAGCAATACCGTCGTCACCACCACACTCCTCGGTTGATATCAAGTCATTTGACTGGGACGAGGGAACCTTGCTTTCTCAAAAATATGTATGTATTCATCGATATATGTATTATCTAGCTAGATCATGAGATGTTTAGGAATAGCGGTATCTAATTTGGAAAAGATTTCTCTGTTCGGTCACAACGCTACGTGTCGATTAATTAACTAAAGCATTAGAAAGATGCGAAACTAAAGCGCGTGCACAGATGTAATCTCGTGTTCCATTATTAGTGGTCGGTTGTTTATCAACTATTGATAACATCAGCCGACTCTGCTGATTTCTGCTGATGGAATACAATATTAGACACGTGTGGCATGCACTTAACGCAATTGCAAATATCTTTCTGGTGCATATGCAATATAGATTTTATTTAGAAACCTACATATCTAACCACTATAGAAACAGATGATTGAAGGAGTGTATACAAAATATAATATTTATTTGTTTCCTTTCAGGTTCAATACTGCCCAAATGTATTGGATGATCCGGAACTGATAGCTGGAAAACATAGAACTCTTCTTACATTTACATCATACATGACGTCCATTATTGACTATGTCCGACCCCAGGATCTGAAGAAAGAATTAAATGATAAATTCAGAGAAAAGTTTCCGCACATCAAATTAACGCTCAGTAAATTACGAAGGTAAAGTCTCACTAATACTGTTATTTTAAATATTTAGTACATTGGTTAAGATTATTGAAATAAAAACCTACTTTATTTTTGCAGTATCAAAAAAGAAATGCGGAAAATTGCCAAACATGACAGTGGAGGAGTCGACCTTCTGTCTGTTGCACAGGCCTATGTATATTTTGAGAAGTTGATTCTTGCAAACCTCATCAACAAGGATAACAGGAAACTGTGTGCTGGAGCGTGTTTACTGTTATCAGCAAAACTGAATGACGTCAAAGGGGAGGCTTTGAAAGCACTCATTGAAGTAAGAGCACAGATTGCACTTGTATCTAAATTTGAGCCATATGTCACTCCATATATTTACAGTGTAATGTGTATTTTACAGCGCATCGAAACTACATTCAGAGTGAATAGAAAGGATCTGATGCGATTCGAATTCGCCGTCCTTGTGGCGTTGGAGTTCGGTCTGCACGTGCCGCCCTACGAGGTGTTCCCGCACTATCAGCGACTGCTCCACGACTCGTGACCTTGGCGCAGACTGGCCTTCGAGCCATGTATCCGCGTCTGTCATCGGCGACGCGCCACCATCGTCGACAACCTCAGGGCCAGCGCATGGATGTAAAGTGTTCGCAAAAGTTGATGAGAACGTTCTAAACGTTCAAGTACTTTTGAAGTGAACGTTTTAAATAAGTGCTTATTTAGATACGGAATATTAGTATCTTCGTCTCTTTTTCAACATGGGAACCCACCAGACACAGCAAACTTACCGGCGGCCGATAGTTTGATGAATGGTAGTGCGCACATTAGGTATTAATAAGTTTGATTGGATTCAAGATTACCTTCAAAATAAACTATCCGCCGTCAGCTTAGTCTGAGTGTGCGGTGGCTCTAACACTAGCTTTAGCTTATCTAAGTAGTAGGGAATTAGGGATACATAATGTCCAATTGTCAGCTTATACGTCATTTTCCATTTCATATGTGCGAATTTCTTAATACCTACTCACAGTTGTACCTATTAAGTCTTCATCCCCCAAGAGTCAAGCTAGCAGAAAATAGCCGTAAACTTACCTATTATTTATAATATTTCAAATAGCACATTTCATTTCTTTAAAAAATGCTTAAATATAGCTTTAAAACTCTAATCTAGCTTATCGAGTAACATTCAAGAATATAAATATAGATAGTTAAAGCGTTACAGTTTTAATTAGCGGATTATCCGCTTGATTTTGCAAACGCGTAGGTATATTCCATAATGCGCGACAATTACGAGGTACAACTACTAGCTTTGTTGTATGTATACGCACAGACAAGAGCAGAGTTAACTTATTCAACCGACAATTACCGGTATGAGCAATCGATGAAACCAGATTTAGCTTAGTCAGACAGATAGGTTTTTAAGAGAAGAATTTCGCTTAGGCCGAATGGAGCGTATATGATGGAGATGAAGAAAACGGTAGTGTGAACCGCT
Organism: Helicoverpa assulta; assembly: GCA_963856015.1. Lineage (NCBI taxonomy): Eukaryota > Metazoa > Arthropoda > Insecta > Lepidoptera > Noctuidae > Helicoverpa > Helicoverpa assulta. The sequence goes on from CAWLCW010000008.1 coordinate 9,381,470, forward strand.
GATGGTAAGTTTAATAGTAGTGCAACGAGATAACCCCTACATCAAGATTGCATTGGGGCCTTTACTCGTCAGTTAACCTTACCTAGTAGTTAGTAATTACTTACCTAGCTAAAGTAGGTATTTGTTATTAGGAATGTATAAAATTGCAATTAGGTTAGAACATTTTAATTGGAGCACAATTTGAATAAGAAAGTATTTGTTTATAAAACAGAACTTACGTGTTAGATCAGTCATTAAGATAGGAATCTATTTTTATGGTAGCAGACTTGCTAATTTGTAATGCTCAAGCATACGATTATTAAACTATAAGGGTCAATCCCCACTGAAAGAGCAGCGGCCGGCCGTAAATGCAAGTGATTGAGCACGAGGCGGCGGGCCGCGCGGCGCCGCGCCGCGCCGCGCTCTTACATTGTCCGTGCTCTTACGGCCGCTGCCGGCCGCTGCTCTTTCAGTGGGAATTGACCCTAAATGTAATTTATTTAGTATATAAGTAAGTCTGTAACATTCTGCATTAAAATAATTCATTTAAGACAGGGAACAACTCGGAGCAAATAAATTCTAATAGTGGCCTATAGTATAAAGCTCAAAATCGCATGGTATGTGTCTCATAGTTCGAGCTAATGAGGTATGAGAGAAACTCGCTCTCGCGCATTGCCGCATGTGCCTGAGTCGTTCGCAGTTTAAAATCACTCCTACTATTTGGGCTTACCTACGCGGCTCTATCAACTTGAACATCGACTTTTGCCAACTTTAGTAGATACTACTGAGAGTTTTATGTGATTATAGCCAAATGATGTAACTGTGATATCAACGCATGTATTTATATATGTAGCTAAATAAGGTAAATTATAGTATTTAAAGTTATGAGAGTAATTTCTTTTCAGTGTGTATGTGAGAGTAAAAGAGATGATCGTTTATATAGTCACGATTATGATATAGATTAATTGTTATTATAGTAAGTAATAATATGGTGTATTGTTATTTTTTCACTTATGCCAGCTTGTTTTTTATAGTCTTGTGTTCTTTAAATTTGTTTTTTTTTTTCATTTATTGTGCGTCGTTTTTACTTGTAATCTAACAGCAATCATTTTCCTCTCACCTTTTTTTTTCAATTACGCGAATGTACTGACCGATCAAAAGTGGTTACTATCTACGCAAATCCACGTTGGAGGCTTGTTGGAGGATATAAATAAGTGCAATATTATTTTAATAACAAGGTGTGAATTCTTATCTTTGTTTTAATAAAAATATTGAAATCAAAAATAGTTTTTTTCTACAATATTTATAGTTTGTACCTAACAAATATTTTAGAATGTAAACGTGAACTGGGGAGTGATTTTTTTCATTCTAACCCCAGCGTGTGATATATTGTAGGTACCTATGTAGTAAATAAGGATCATTATTTAAAAATGGATAGGGGTGTGCTAAAATATTTTTTTGATTAACCCAACTTAATTATTCACGCTTTTAGCCGGTTATTGAAGCCTGGGTTCGTCTCTGTTTATTGCTAAGAGTTGAATGCCTTGCCGGGCGTAAGAAATTTTCTGTAGATATTATCGAAGAAACACAATATGCCGCACGCATGACTTGCGGTTGTCACCGAATACCACGGACGAGAGCGCACTGTAAATGCTGTTCCACACATCACTAACCTACATCTCAACACTTGTTCTATTCCTACAATATTATTAGGTATTTAGTACATATCAGTAAAGTTTATTCGACAGATAATGAACATGATTCTTTTAGTACAAGATTTCTGCTGCCACATACCTACTCTGATCTTTAACCTAGGTACGTTCTTTCTTAAGTTTGCGGATTTTTTCACGTGAATGTATAGGTATGCAATAGGGCCTAGAAATATTTCTACAATATATATTTACTTACACGCATACCTATTAATTCCAGGATGTGCAATACGACGAACCTCCGTCATTTACAATAATAATATCGGTGTAAATAACAATCAACAGCTTAGTGTAATGCTATCGTAGTGGTCTAACACCAATATTAAATTATTAAAAACTCGGTAATTCTAACTAGTTTACACAATGATTATTTGGATCACTGAAATTGCTTTTACATTAACGTGTGTCCTAACATGAAACCTCGTCCGGTCCACATTGTTGAAGTTGTAATAAGTAATACCCAATATAAGTACATGTTTTATTCATTCACGTTTAGAAATAAAATAGTACTCGAACCTCGATCACGTAGATCACTTGTATTTTCAATTAAAATGAGTGCAAAGGTAAATGTTGATTGTGACCCTATTTTAACGTGAAGTTAGAAGTCCTATGTTTTTGTGCCTTTTTGCAAATTCGTGATATGTGACAGTGCGAAATACTTGTCTACTTACTAAAACATACTAATTGATTATCTCGTACTTATGTTATTTTTCAAATAGATAGGAACCTACTTCGGTATTTAGTCTCATACTTAACAAACTTTCCAAAAAGTGGATTCGAAGCTACACATATCGCGCTGCTGGATAACCACTTAGCATCTTATCGTAATTCATAGGATTATTGATTCGTGATTGCAGCAGTTAATGACAATGTTTTGGCCATTAGAATGAGTTGTATTTGTTAGCTGAGGTGAAAAGTTCCTAAGAACCTAAATTCTTCTGTTTAAGATATCAGTTTCCTGCGCAGTATTGTGCATCCTCAGTTTATGCTTCGGACAAGAAAACTCCACTCAGAAGTTAGTAACACAAGGTACCTCCAACGAAACCAGTGATTCGGAATCCGACGAGTGGATATCAGACGATAAGGATATGGACCAGGATGCCAGCATTTGGCGAATTTGGCGACCGTTCTGGAACTGGGGTCAGTAATATTTTATAATAGTATTATAATAGTTTCCTCTTTAAATTAGGGATACCTACTTCTATAACTCAACGTTGGCTCCATTTAACAGATTATAAATAGGGCCGCAATAAACAGTCAAAACTGTGCAATATAGAGATCGAAATACCTACTCACACCACACGGTGGGCGGTTATAAAGTAGGTAACTACCTATGTTACGTTAAATTAAATCGCAATCTACATAATACATGTACCTATGCTCATTTCGTTAAAGTTTTCGATATATTATATTCGATATAAAATGTGAGTTTTTGAGTTTGGAAACATCCAAACTAAACAACATACAGTATCTACGTGTACCTATATATGTCTGTTTCCTGTGTAGGTAGAGCAGACAAGCTAAAGGCTAAACTGACCCACCGAGACCAACCAGGATCTTAATTTCCTTTTATTTTTTTCAGGTCAATCAATGCTTAGTAAGAAGTTTACACGTTTTCCTACATTAAAGGAAAACGAGAATGGTGGACTACATTACCATCGAGACAGACCTAAACGCAAGTTAAAAAATAAAATAAAACTGCTCTTTAAATTAAAACAATTTGAAACGTAAACGTCTTTTATTGCAATATACTTTTCATCCCACCATCTCGGAAAGAGTCACGGAGGTTGAAAGACTAGGAAAGAGTAGTTTTACCCTTTGATATCTGAACGCAAAAGTCGTTTTTATTCTCTAGAGCGGCAAAGTGATTTGAAATTAGAACATCGTGTGCAATACTCCATTTGTGACAATCTTGATAAGACTTTTCAAACAAATACATATCTATACATATAATAAATCTGTAGAAAAGTAATTTTTGTACATTGAAGAAATTGACAAAAAAAATAGCGGGCATGTTAAAGGATAACTAACAGAACCCATTTCCATCATTTTTGTCATTTTTGTCTGTTTGTCTGTTTATCTGTTTGTTTGTTCGGGATTCACGTAAAATCTACGAATTCAATGCAGACAATGCTTATATACAAAAATTCTACGTAACTTGGGGTATTACTTAGTTTTTGTTTCATCGAAATCGATTCACTCTATCAAAAGATATGATTAATTTTGTGAATTCAAGTTGTAAAATATTACGACACGCAATCTGTTTGTCAAAACTGTACATTTGAATGTTGTACTTATATTAGTTGTTCGGCCTATTATTAATCTTTACACAGAAAATCACACCTTTATAAGTAACTTCGGAAGAAAAAAAAAATATGAAAATTTTGTTTAGCCAAGGTTAAAGTAGCTCCATCTGTGGTAAAAATACATCAAATTTGTCAAAAGAGCGAGGTGGTAAATGACAATTAATTACCATACACTCTTTATAGAGGATTATTATTTCAACAGATGGAGTTGTGTATTTTCCGTAATTCACCATATTTTAACACGTAGTGTAATTTTTCGATAGACATTTCAATAGTGTTTGTCAGTTTGCCGTACCACATCAAAATCCAACTATAATTATTACCTTGATGAAAGGAAAATTAATAGTTCTCAGCCAAATTTAAAACGGTGCCATCTAAATTATTTTTGAACATTATGTCAAAAATGATGACTTTAGTGGAACAATTAATTATCATTTAAAGTTACAGATGGAGTTCATATCAGGATTTTTTCATAAACATAGTTTAGCTTATCTTCCACTAATGTGGTGGCCTTAAAACAAATTACTCTGAGTGAGTAGTATTAAGTAGACCTTAATTATTTTTTCTGATGCAAAATATGTAAACTTAATCCTGGGGCCCGATTCTCCTAATTTTACTTTAGCGCTATTCGATTCACGTTCGACTGCGATCCAATCCCGACTCGATTACGATTGAAGCGTATGTGGCATTCCGCTATTTTTTCTTTAAAATAAACTTTTTTATCCTTTTCTATCATTAAATAATGAATCATTTTGTCTGCAAATGATTTACGATTGCAAAATGATTGTACAGCAAACTACCGTATAGACCAAAATCACCAAAATAGCAGACCAATCGCACACCAATCAAATGTCAATCGAATACGATTGGTCTTTTATTAGTAGGAGAATGCCCGATATGGTTAAAACTGCTATTACGATCATATTGCGATTCGATTTCTATTCGATTTTGACATTATTAACTTAGGAGAATCGGGCCCCTGGAAGAAAGGAAGATCTATCTCTCGCAAGCGCTGCTAAGCGTGAGGTAGGTAATGTAGGCTTCTGTAGCTTTAAAAACAAGCCCAGATACAAAGTGCAGATAAGAAATGGGAGCTTTCTCGATTTAATACCATACACACGTAAAATGCTTTATGCGTCTGGAAACGTACAAATTACGCGTCGCATACCAGATTCATGCTTACTTTCAACTTCTGATCGCAAATACACTGTTCACGATTACGAACAGTCTCTGGGGCCCGATTCTCCTAATTTTACTTAAGCGCCATTCGATTCACGTTCGACTGCGATCCAATCCCGACTCGATTACGATTGAAGCGTATGTGGCATTCTGCTATTTTTTCTTTGAAATAAACGTTTTTATCCTTTTCCGTCATTCAATAATGAATCATTTTGTCTGCAAATGATTTACGATTGCAATATGATTGTAGAGCAAACTACCGTATAGACCAAAATCACCAAAATAGCAGACCAATCGCACACCAATCAAATGTCAATCGAATACGATTGGTCTTTTATTAGTAGCAGAATGCCCGATATGGTTAAAACGGCTATTGCGATCATATTGCGATTCGATTTCTATTCGATTTTGACATTATTAACTTAGGAGAATCGGGCCCCAGTAAGACCCGAGCCAAGTCTAAAAAAACACTTTTTATATAAAACTACGTTTGATGTCATTCAATTACAAAGACAGAATTGTTCTCTGCTGCAAATCCTATCCACCTATATCCTATCCTAATCCAGCATGCATTGCAGGTGTGCATTGCACAAAAACCAATGGTATCCTATTCGAGAAGTCAAAAGAGTCGGCCTGCCAACGTCAGCTTTTGCGCTAAGCAAGTGTTCTTAATAGTACCATCAGAATTACATTCATCGTTGAATGAGGTGAATACATTTTCAGAAACCACAATAACAGTAGGAGCCAAAGCGTATGATCGCTTCATAGAGCTCTGATTGGCCCCAGGTGACCAACTCAGGTCTGATTTGTTCGTTCATCAGATCTTTGAAAGTGTTTCGGTGGATACTTACTGTCGTCCTGTTTACGTGTGACACAAAATATGGTATATAAACGTCCTCCGCAAGAGCGAAATTTTCCCGGTGAGCGGTAGTGACGCACAGTATACAACACTTCTGTTTCTTTTGATTTGCTGGCTCCACCAAGAAATGACAAATTGCGAGCGTACATTTTGAAAATCTTGGCAAAACTGCAGGTTTCAAGTACGAACACATGAAGTGGACTCTCACAGATACGTACATTTTGCCTATTCGTGAACTAATGCAAACATTTCGGTGGAGTCCCTCCCGGTTTAGACCTAACCCCACATTAGGCGTGCGCGATCCTCGGGCGTGTGAGTAGCGCGTGCGTCGCGAGCACGCTGCGTGAGCGTCGCGTTTTGCTGCCCTGCGGCATTTGCAGCGCGCTCGCGGCGCGCACGCGCCGCTCTCCTTGACGTTTAACTGCTAAGGCGTTTAGCGGGCGGCGGGGATAGCGGGCGTAGGGGTAAGAACGCAACTCGAGCGCCGCGTGCTCGCCGCGAGCGCGTCGCTTGCACTCTTCACACATGCCGCAGGGCAGCAAAACGCGACTTTCACGCAGCGCGCTCGCGACGCCCGCGCTACTCACACGCCCGAGGATCGCGCACGCCTAATGTGGGGTCAGCCTTACCATAGTGAGTAAGTGCACAGAAAATCCCCAATTCATACAAGTCATACAAGTGTTTCTCCCCAGTAGTGAAACTATCCTACCCTATGCGCCTGCTGATGATGATGACTCATTTTACCATCCATCCAGCTATTCCCCAACTATGTTGGTGTTGGTCTTCCAGTCACCGAATCTGTTTGAGTACCAATATTTTGCTTGGAGCGACTACCTATCTATCTATCTTCAATCCAGTCAACTACACAAGACGATATCCATGGTAAGACTGACAGACTTTCTGGCTTCTGCTTAGTCGCAGCAGCTGCAGAAAATGTACAAATGACAGCTTTGTCAGACTTTTTTTTTTTTTTTTTTTTTTTTTTAATTTTTAATGGCATGGCATTCTAGCCTTTGTGCCAAATCTTCATTTTAATATATATATATATTTTTTCCTTTGTTTATTTGTTATCATATCTTCTGTTTTTCTCATATTTTACCAATGGTATTTTTAATATATTTATATAGCGGCATAAAGCAGTCTTTTCTTTGCAGCAATACGTTGAGGCGGCGGGATTCAATATTTGTTGACATTTCATCATTTATGTCACAAAGCTCGCTTGCAAGTATTAGCCTTTGGAGGTTATATTCTTCACAAGTAAATATAATATGTTCTGGTGTTCCTGAAAACTTTCGACAAGCAGTGCATGTCGCATCTTCAACTATGTTGAATCTACTCAAATGAGCGGGTGCGGTGTTATGCCCAAACCTGAGTCTGTTCAGTGTTGTAATGAAGTCTCTACTCGCAATCTTTAGCTGATAATACCAGGGTTTTCTAGGTAAGTCCGTTTGTATGCTTCCATACCATTTTCCTTTCTGTTCTTGGTCTTTTTTCCAAAATCTTCTCCATACTTCATTTATATCCTTATTGATGTCAGTATAACAATCAGTGAAAGGAGTCTTAACCACAATACTTACATCTATTGAATTAGTTCCATTATATGCAGCTTTATCAGCAATTTCATTTCCACTAATGCCTCTATGTGAAGGAATCCACATAAGAAATACTTCTTTTCCTATACTACTTAGACTATTTATAAGAGTTTTAATTTTAAAAAGCAAGTAATTTGATTTAAAGTTAATATTTAAACCTTTTAAACTATTAATTAAGCTTAGAGAATCAGTAAGGATTAAGAAATATTTACACTTTTCTAAAGAGTCAATGTGCTTTAACGCTTCTAAAACTGCATATGCCTCAGCAGTAAATATACTAGAACTATTATCTAACACAAAACTTTGTACAAAATTAATCTGAGGGTCATACACAGCACTACGAACATGAGACTCTCCTTTGCTCCCATCAGTATATATTTTATAATATTCCCTATTGTGATCTAAAAAATTAAGAAGGTCTTGATTGGTGCAAACTGAAGCATCAATAGATCTTGGTAGTTGGAATAAAATGTGAAATTGTGTTGAATAGCATGGCCATAAAGAATTAGAAAATACTTTACTAAAGTTGTTTATTATTCTCAGGAGTATTTGGGAAAGTTCTGGATATTGATGGCAAAGAAGATCCTCACCGGTTATCTCAGGAGCACTAGATTGAACAGGGTAAGGCAAAATTTTCTTCATTACTAGTTGATTGTCAGAGGATAATAATTTTAAACAAAAGCGTTGAGCTAAAAGTAATCTGCGGAGTGATAATGGCATTATTACTGTTTCTACTTCCATAGCTCTAATAGGTGTAGAACACATAGCACCTGATATGATCCTAAGACCCTTATTTTGTATTACATCTAATCTATCTACAAACTTACTGTTAATATTAATATAAGCAAGGCAACTATAGTCAAAGTGACTTCGCACAATCGATTTGTACAAAATTGTAAGGGTTTTAGGGTCTGCACCCCATGAAACACCGGCTAAACATCGCAGTATGTTGAGACCCTTTAGGGAATTTTGGGCAATGTATCTTAAATGATACTCGAAAGAAAGTTTCTTATTACCTAAAAACTTATATCTATCTGTTTGAGGAATAATTTCATTGTTAAATGTTATATTAGTTCTAGGTGAATCCTGGCCAAAAACTATAACTCTACTTTTAGAAGTATTAATTTTGAGGTCCAAATTATTATAATATATATGTAATTTAGTTAGAGCATCATTTAAGATACATGCAGCTTGTTCCAAATTTCTATTTTTACAGTAAAAAATAAGATCATCTGCAAATTGCAGTATATTTACATCAGGATTATTTACATATTTACAAATTTCGCTACAGTAAAGATTAAAAAGTAAAGGGGATAATACTGCCCCTTGCATTGTGCCTTTTGATGCAGTTCTAGGTCCATGAATAATATTATTATGTCTAACATATAAAGTTCTATTATTTATAAAATTAAAGATCCATTTACATATAAGACCGGGTATACCAAGTTTTGATAGAGTTTTAACTAAAATTCCTGGTTGTACACTATCAAAGGCTCCTTGAACATCTAAAAACACACATATTACACTTGACTTATTATTTTTTGCATGTTTCAGATCGGAGACAAGTGAAACGAAGCTGTCTGCACAACTTCGCCCTCGTCTGAAGCCATATTGAACATTTGGCAGTATATCATTGTGTTCAACAAACCAGTCAAGCCGAGTTTTTATCATATTCTCAAATATTTTACCTAGACAAGATGATAATGAAATAGGTCGGTAGGAATTAGCATTATCAGGAGGCTTATCTGTCTTTAAAATAGGTATTACACATTGAGTTTTCCAAGACTCAGGAATAATCTGTTCAATCCATAAGTTATTAAGAATGTCTAAGAAAAGTTTTTGGACTGACTGATGAAGTTTTTTAATTAAAATATAAGGAAAACCATCTAATCCAGGTGTTGTATCTTTACGTGAATTTAAAGATGCAGAAAATTCCTGAAATGAAAACTTTTCTAAGAGAAATTTCGTATTTTCATTATCGTTATGAATATTAAAATATTTTTCTAAGTAAGGGACCTCTAAGCCCTTATCTGACAATTTATCTAAAAAGGAATTAATGAATGTATCAGAATATGACTTATTATTAATCTTTCTACTGTGTTTAAACATTTTAATTTGATTCCAAATTTTGCTAATGGGAGTTGTCCTATTGAAACTATTACATAAATTATTCCATCCATTTTTCCTTTCCTCAGCAATTGTCTTTTTCTTTACTGCATCTAACCTCTTGTAATTAATGAAATTTTCAATAGCAGGATTTTTCCTATAATATTTTAGTGCCTCATAGGAATTAATAACACTTTGTTTACACTTATCATTCCACCATGGTACAGGAAGTTTGCTTTTATAATTAGATGTTCGAACAAACTTAGGAATGCATGTATCTTTTAACAAGTTAAGTTTATCACAGAAAATATTATATACTTGTAAAGGGTCTTTATCAACCATATTTACATTACTAAAAAAGTCTTTTGAAAGCTCACAATACTGCTTCCAATCTGTCTTATTATATAGATATTTTTCTGTGGGAGGATTTACTTTGTATTTATCTACACTCAGTAATATAGAAGTAATTATTGGAAAATGGTAACTACCCATATTATTATCATAAACTGACCATTCACAAAGTGGAGCAATACAAGGACTGACAAAAGTAACATCTATAGCAGATGGATTACGATTTGGATATTGAATAGTTGTATAATTACCATCATTAATTATACATAAATTAGAGTCATCAATAATGTCATAAAGTTGCTGTCCACGACCTTTTGTAGATACACAGCCAAAGGCAATATGATGTGCATTAAAATCACCACTAATAAAAACAGGAGAAGGTAATGAATTAATTATATTTCGTAATCTGTTAATTCTAATGTGCCCACTTGTAGGAGGGGAATAAACACACAAAATGGAAAGTGTACCATGTTCTGTAGTTAACAATATAGCTATGCTTTGTAAATCTTCATAAAATTGAGTATCTAACTGTGTATACTTTAAAAAAGGACGGATTAGTATTGCGACACCTCCATGGTTATTACTTGCATTACGGAAATGTAAATTGTATCCAGGAATATTAAATAATCTATTATTTTTAAACCATGTTTCATTTAAAAGACAAATATCAATATTTTCATTTGCTAAAAAATCTATTAATAAGGGCTTTTTATTATATGCGCTTTGTATATTGAACTGTGCTATTCTTAACTGTGACTGTGATAAGGTGCTATTTATATCCATAAGCTTAGGAAAGGTATTTATGTAACATATCGTTAACTGTTCTGCTATTAATTGGAGTCCCATCACCCTTATTGCTAATTTCAAGTATAGTGCGAATAATTGCTGAGTTTAAATCTTTATTATTTATTAATTGCTCTTTTATATTAATTTGAGGAGTTTGTGTAGTGGGAACTACAGGTAAATTATTAATCTGAGAAGTAGAGCTACTATCTACCTTATGTGCAGATGAAGCTGCAGGTTTATTTACATTTTGTACAATTTTATTTTCAGGTGTGGTTCTAATTATATTATTATTTACAACATATTTTGTTTTTTTATTTACATGTTCAGTTATAGTTGGAAAATTCTGTTCATATTTCTTTGTGTCAACAACACTTGAATAAGTAATTTTATTGCGTTTTTCTAACATTTTTTGAATTTTAATAGGACAAGATCTAGATACAGCCAAATGGGCTCCCCTGCAGTTGGCACAGCAGAGCTCATTAGGCTTGTCACATTCTGTGTATAAGTGCTCTCCAGCGCAACAACTACAGCGTTGCTTACCATTACAGACTCTAGCCGAGTGATTAAACTTAAAACAGCGGTAACATTGCTGCAGAGGCGGAACATAATCAAATACCCTATACGAGAATAGATCGTACTGTACACTATCAGGGAGATTATTAGACAAAAAGGTCAAACTAACAGTTTGTAGTGGAACTCGCTGCTGCCCAACCTTCTTTGTAAAACGTCGTATTGCAATAATTTCAAAGTGAGAGGAAAGCTTGGAGTATAATTCCTTGGTGGAGATGTTAGTAGGTACAAAACGGATTACTCCTGTTTTCTCTATTTGGGCTGCCGGTATAAATGCTTTTAAATTGTACTTTTCCAAAAAAACAGAGTTGGCTATAAAGTTGTTAGCTGTGTTCGCCAGTTTAAATACAACAACAATCTTATTCGCGTTGACTCTCTGCAGAGTCACCACACCCTTTATTTCTGTTGTGAATATATGATTCAGGTAAATTGGACTCTTGTTTCCAATTCGCTCTTTTTTATCCTGAGACTCAACATAAACTTTAAACTCAGTATTGGTTGAATGTTCTGGGTATTGCCTTATATAATTAGGCTTCAAAAAAGGAGCAAAATTACTACTTTCCTGTTGCCGCTGTTGCTGCTGCTCTGGATCTATTGGCCGCTTAGCCGCCTTCTTGGAATGGGGTCCATCTGGACCCTCATCCACGTCACCATCCATCTAAAGACTGCTATTCTACTATTTTACAATAGTTTTCCACAATGTTTAAGCACAAATAACAAATTAATTTAATTAAAATTTTGGAGGATACTTTTAAAAGAACCGCGCTCTTCGAGTTTCCCGCCTTTTTCTTTTGTCAGACTCAAAGCATATAGACATAGATTATAGCTATTTCCTGTGAAAATTACTTACGCACCATACGTAATAATTGACTATTCTGTATTGCCCACGCAGACGAAGTTGCGGGCAACAGCTAGTTAAACAAATAAAATACTGCTTAAAATAATTATTCAATAATTTTTTTTATTGTTTTTACATAGATTTTTAACCTCGTTTCATTTTTAAACTGAGTTTTCAAATAAATGAACTTTAATAGGTACTTCTTTTTAATTTGATAGGTATTCATATGTGCGCGCCATTTTGTTTTTTGGCATTTAGTAGGTAATTTCCTCGATGAAGTGGGATGAAATTATTATTTTTTATTGTTTTGACTGAGTGTCTTGAGGTCGATTTTAAACCTCATTACATTTTAAAACTGAGTTTTTGCATAAATAAATTTTAATAGGTACATCTTTTTAATTTGCCATGTGTGACGTGCGTGCCATTTTCTTTTTTTTGAGTTTAAAAATTTCCTCGATGAGGTGGGATGAATAGTTACGTGTTGCACTCGAGTGCAAAGATTTTTGACCTTGTGCTCTTTTGATTCCCTCGCTATCGCTCAGGATTCTAATTATTGAAACACTCGCTACGCTCGTGCTTCAATTTTAGAATCCTTCGCTTGCTCGGTCATCAAAATTGAGCCCGCGGTTAAAAAGCAACTTTGCACTCTTGTATAACAAATAACTATTACACCACCAGTTTTCAATGGAGCAATTCACAGCTGAAGCGAGCGTTGTTACTATGGTCTTAACGCTAGGTATATCATTCATCATTTCAGCAATAAGGCAGCTATTTAGAGAGAGCTGTCTGTGTCGGCACTACACGGACATTCGACGACTTACGACGTCTTATCCATGATCATCAGAGCATTGTCGTCTCCCGTCGACAATTTGATGATCTTTTTACCTTTTGTTTCTATTGCGTCACGTATCCTTGTTTTTTTGTTTGTGCTAAATATACGTTTTATCCATCTATATAATAATATCTTCGTCTGAATTCTAGTCATTCCAGGAGCTGAAAGGCTTCATCAAACAGTTCGTCTGTCGTTCATCAGAACATCGATCACCCATAAAGTTGGGGATTGTGAATTTTTGCGGTCTGTGTACAGATTACCGATAGGTGGCGTTTATAGCACTTGTGTTATCGGGCTTATCTTTACACCGGGCTGGCTGGCCCCTGTTAAGATTCAGTGCCTCAACTTCTTAGACCACAACCTCAAAAATCGTTACTCGTTAAACAGTAAAGTATATTACAGTAGGTATAATTTAGTAACTATTTTTTTTTTTTTTTTTTTTTTATTTATTTAAAGGGCTTTGTCGCTTAGCGACCACATCGCCCAGTTCGAGATAAACAATGATTAGTACTTATCACTAGCTTACGATCTACCTGCTTATAACTAATTGATACAAATGTTTCGCTCCGTCGGATGTTGGATAAGCAAGAACAGCGTTACAGAAACCGATGTCATTCGTTCTTTGCCATCCCAAAATGTGGATCCTAACATTTTCATTCCGGGCACATTCCATCAAGATATGGAAGACATCCTCGACCACTCCGCATGAATCACAACATGGCGACGGAACTTTTTTCATTAAATAGTTAAACTTATTTGATGGAATATGTCCGGAGCGAAGCCTTAAAGCAATAGTGACTAAAATTTTATTGAGATCACAATCAATCCATGGAACCCGAGGAATCTCTGACTGGATAGTCCGATACCAAATCCCCTTTTCTTTTGACCTTTCGTCAAAATACTCCTGCCAAAGATCAAAACACTTATTTTTTGCTTTCCTAAAATAGTCCGAAAACAATGGGGTAACATTCATGGTTGCACCATCAACGCACGCTTGCTTGGCGAGCATATCCACCACATCATTCTCCTCATACTGTACGTGTGACGGAATCCATTGGAGACGAACCGTTCTACCACTGGATTGAAGTTTTAAGATTGATTCATATATGGCGTAGGCTGTCGGAATACCTCGCATGTGAGAAGTGTTCCGAGCCAAATGTTGCAGCGAACTTTTGGAGTCTGTCAGAATCACAAATTTATCGCCATTGACCGACAGAATATAGGATAAGGCTTCCAATATAGCAATCAGCTCAATGTGCATAATGGAAATATCTGAATCAATCTTAAACTTCAAATGGCTTATCAGAACTGGGTCCCAAAAGGCTGCCCCTCCCAAAAGTTTGTCTTTGGAACCGTCAGTAAAAATTGTATGATAGTCTGAATATTGATCTTGTATATATGAAATACATAATTGTTTTAACTGTATGACATTGTAATGACGTTTAGCTTTACTGATACTAGGGATTTTATCAATGACGATATGGGACAAATCTATGCTACTAATCCACTTATCGAGGGAAAACATTCCAAGTTGAGCACTAGAGTGTACAGGAGAAGAGTCATACTGTGAAAGGATGGTAATTAGTAACGGCAACTTTTTATTGTGCCAATAACTGGAACCTGTGACTAGTGAAAGTTTTTCTAGTAATTGTATAGTTTTATTGTTGAGAAGAGATTTTGATTTTAAAATGAATTTACTGGCTAAGTATCTACGACGTATAAAAAGTGGTGGAATACATAACTCGCTTTCCATAACATGTATTGGGGTGCTGCGTATAAATCCACCAATAACGCGCAAGGCCTGATTTTGAATACGATCTAATTTAATTAATTTAGAGTTGCAGCTATTGTCATATAAGAAACTAGCATAATCAATTCTGCTTCGAATTATGGAAATATATAGACGTCTTATATGTTTTTGGTGGACTCCCCATCCCGGACCTGATAAAACTTTCAGTAAATTAATGAACTTTAGTATTTTCTGGGAGGTTTCATTAATATGCTTACCCCATCTTAACGAACTATCCAGCCAAAGACCTAAATATTTTATATTACTAACAACATTAATTGAAATATCGTCATCTAAACAAAAATTAATTGATTTCCTAAAACATCCTTTTTTAAAAACACATATCTTAGTTTTATTAGGAGACATCGTTAGACCTAATTTATCAATTAACACTATAGTGTATCGTAAAGCAGACCGAAGATCTTCAAATGCTAAATCTAAATTATTTTTGGTCGAATACAACACAAAATCATCAGCATATTGAGAGATACTAACCTGAGTAATATTATGACATATATGCGATGTAAGAATATTAAATAAAAGTGGAGCCAGCGGGTCTCCTTGGGCTAGCCCACGGCCAGTAGATCTGACAATTTCACAATCGTGCGTAACCACATGCAGATGCCTGTTTGATAAAAATGACCACAAGTAGGTACAGACTTTTGACCCAACCCCAAACTGATCCAAAATACGTACCAGGCAGGAGACATCAACATTGTTGTAGGCGCTTTCAATGTCAATGAAACATGCCGCTGTCACCCAGTTCTTTGAAAATCCTAGCTGTATTTCCGACACTAATCTAGAGAGATTGTCGAGAGAAGATCGTGCCTTACGAAAACCTACCATGTCCTCAGAAAATAAACCCTGCTTTTCAAAGAACCATTCTATACGCTTGGCCAAAATGGCATGAAAAATTTTACAGATGCATGATATTAAGGAGATAGGGCGCAAAGATGAGGCTGAACTATGCTTTGGGATTGGGACGACTTTAATTTGACGCCATTGATCAGGAACAAAACCCACAGAAAAACATTGATTATATATTTGAAGCAACATTTGTTTACCGGAAGGCGGAAGGTGTTTAATCATGGAAAAGGAAATTTGGTCTGCCCCAGGAGCTGTATCGCAATTCTTGATGCAGTTGATTAATTCAGGCATTAAGATTGGAGACTCTAGCATGGCATTATTGGAACTAAAAGAAGGCTGCGGAGGACTTACAAAATCTGGAGTGAGATCTTTAAGTAGGCGCTCGGCTTTCTCTTTGTCTACACTGGTGTTAGGCACTTGCCGACTTTTCAACCACCTCATCTTACGCCACATTTCGGATGCAGAAGTGGTCTCGTCAACAGATGTACAAAACTGTTGAAAAGATTTACACCGAGCCTTGCGAATAAGCCTCTGAGCAGTGCTTATTTTCTCCTTGAGGATATCTAAATTACGCGGTGAGGGGCAACCTCTCAGCTTCGCCAAAGCCAAACGCCGCTCCGCAACCGCCTTGGACAGATCTGGGGACCAATATGGTTTTGGCTTAAATGAGCTTGAAATGTTTTGAGGGATTCTTATATTTGGAATATACTTGTCAGCCGCTTTTTGCATTATATTATATAACTGGTCATATGAACTCTGAGGATCCTGGGATATAAAACAGCTTTGTAATTGTTCATCTATAAATGTGGCGTAAGAAGTCCAGTCAGATTTTTTAAAATTTCTTTTATGTTGATAGTCTGTGCTAACATTAAGCGAGCAGTTCAATTTAATTATTAAATGATCACTACCGAGCGATTCGTTTGTTGGCTTCCACGTAAATAACAGGGATAAATCTACAGAAACGAATGAAATATCAGGGCTAGATTTCTGGAGAACACCATCAACCATTCGAATTCTAGTGAAGCTACCATCGTTTAAATGAATGAAATTATAATCCAACATGGAGTCAAATATTTCAGAACCACGTCGATCAGTTCTTACAGACCAATTTGAGTGGTGAGCATTAAAATCACCTAAGATGAGAGTTTTTCTGTTAGCAATAGAAAAGATTGCGTCCCAATCACTTGGAGTGGTATGTACCGTCGACGGGCAATAAATGGAGATTACATTCTCAATATGCTGACAATTTAAAATTTTAATATGCAATAGTTCAATACCAGGATTACGACTTTGTGTTGGGCAAACAATAGACCTTACAGAGCGATGAGTCATAACGGCGACACCACCGTAACGATCTTCTCTGTCTAACCTATACGTATTGTAATCGTTAATTCTAAAAGAACTTTCGGGTTCCAACCAAGTCTCGCTTAACACGGCAATATGTATTTTTTCCTGATTTAGGTGTAATTCGAGTGAATGAGATTTGGGTCGTATACTCTGGCAATTCCATTGCATAATATTTAAGTTTGTATAAACATTATCACTAGCCATTTCCGACAAATAAATCAAATATCGAATCAATAGATAAACTACTTACAATTTTTTGTGTCAGCCACTCTGTAAATATGGAAAGTGATTGTTTGATTTTAACTTGAAGAGATTCCTTACTTTTTATAATATTACTAATTTTTCTTATCATATGCCAAAAACTCAAATTATGTAAAGTCTTATCGAGATGTTCATTCTTATTTGCTAAAGGATTGTCCAATTTTTCGGAAGAATCAGAAGACTCGGGATTATGATGCCATAGTATGTTCTCAGAAGGCGTGGGGGTCACTGGTCGGCGATGCTTCTTCAGAGTCCGTTTTGGTTTAGCTCGTATATTTGTAGTCGCTGTATCTGGGTCGTTTATTTCCAAGGCTGTGCCAACATTTGCCTCCGCTGTTAGTGGTTTGGATTTGGTAATTGCTGCATAAGTCAGGCTGCCTTCGAGCGTTGGATTAGCAACCACTTGAGGAATTTGGACGGGGGAAGGCGGAACGTATAGGGTAAGCGCCTTCCTATAAGTGCAGTTAAATTCTGACATAATGTCTCGTAGCTTCTTTTCCTTCTTAAAAGATGGACATACTTTATCGAGCGCCATATGACAGCCTGAACAATTCACACAAGTGAATGAAGTGGTTGTGCAATTGAGGTGTTTTAATGAGCATTTGGGGCAAACAGGCTGCTTGGATGGACATCTTATCTTTAAATGGCCAAATTTCCAGCAGTTAGCACATTGAGTAACCGGAAATACAAACCGCTCCACTGGAATCCTCAAGTTGTAAATGTAAACATAAGCTGGTAAGGAGGGCCCTTTGAACCCTAGCCGAATTGTTTCACTCGGAGACCAGCCGTTGCCTTCGGGGTCATCCGAGCAACGTTTATTTAATCTTTTAATGGATGTTATCTCAGCACTGCTTGATAAATTACTTTTAAGATCCTCATCAGAAATGTCAAGTTCCATTGCTCTAATGAGTCCGTACGATACACCTACTTCCGAAGTCTTTTGGCAAGACCAACCCATGTCAGTAAACACCGAACACTTTATAAATTCCTCTGCACCCATATCATTATCAAACGTAATCAGCATTTTATACTTATGTACGTATTTAATCTTATAGATCTTGCCGCTAGGAATATTGCGTGTCTTAAATAGGCGTGCCAAAGCGAATTGTTTCGGCAAAGGTTCTTTACATGTGACGCATACCTGTGTTCTCTCTTCTCTTATACTCTCATCGTGCTGTTCCCTACTACATACAAGTTTGCTTCTCCCTCTATTAACTACACTCCATCCATCCTCTGAAGAGTTTTCATCCCTTGTCCTTTTCCCTCCTATCAACTCCGTTTCGACCTGTTGTGTATTGTCCTCAGTATCCATGTTTGTACCGTCCTCTAACTCGTCAGCGCTCGATAATGAGTTTATTATATTTGATTCATTTACGTTCGACTCACTCATATGCACAAACAACAGCTGCAAGCCCGACCGGGGAAACCGGTTGGGCCGCGCGTAAACAAAATATGCGAAGAGCGCTTAGTTGAATGAAATAACTAGTTAGTAAAACGTCCGATCACGAGGATAGCTCGTACGACACTGTAGTAACTATTTAGTAATGTGTATAATCATCTAAACTCTTTGAAACAATATGATATCTATACTTATAATAAATCTGTAGAGAGGTCAATTCTGTACATTGAATATTTTTCCAAAATAACTATTGGGGGGTGATTAGTGATCGATACTGATGCCAAAAATGCAATCAGTAAAATTTTTGTCTGTCTGTCTGTCTGTCTGTCTGTCTGTCTGTCTGTCTGTCTGTCTGTCTGTATGTTCGTTATGGAAACAAAAACTACTTGACGGATTTCAACGAAACTTGGTACAATGATTCTTCATACTCCTGGGCAGGTTATAGGATACTTTTCATCACGCTACGATCAATAGGAGCAGAGCAGTGAAGGTAAATGTAGGGAAAACGGGAGAAGTTACTCCATTTTTTTTGCTTCCGTCGCGTGTGCAGCCTTAATGGTTAAAGCTACATAGAAACCATGTAGGTCGGAAATGTTCTCCTTAAAATTATGTAAAAAATATACCTTGACAGTATATGTCCATCTTTTATGGTTGGCTCACAATGACACGTTTAACTCTCGGTAGCTTAGCAGTTCGGAGCTTTCTCATTATATTTGTCTACTATTACGTATAATACTCTCACTCACACTAACTAAAAAAAGTTGACATTATTACGTATTCAATAAAGAACGAATAATATAAATCGGTCAAGAAATACCAAATTTATACATAAAATACGGTAGCCATCGCGAGTGAAACTGAATCCTGCTATAAGGATCATTTTTGTGCAACGGTCGATGCGCTCGACGCGACTCGCGACGCGGTGGCTGCGCGAGCTTCATACAATATTTGGCTGTTGATGCGATAGATACGAATAGACGTTCGGTGTGTTCAACCTTATTGACCCACAATAATTTTATTGACGACTTTAAATAATTTATTTTTACATATCTTTTGTTGTTATATTATAAAATAGGTAAATATTAGTTATTTTGGTATGGTTTAAAAATTCGTTCAAATTACAAAGTATTAATATTTTATATTTTATTTCTATTTAGTTAAAGTAGTAGTAGATAAGCATAGATTTAGATATTGGATAGGCTGGTGTTTATTAGGTATTTCTTCCTCTCTTTTTGCACAAAGTCCGAATCTAACGCGGACGAAGTCGCTGGCAGAAGCTAGTTGGAAAAATAAAACTATGGATTGTGCCTATGACACTGACATATTTCAATGATTGTTCAACATTGGCACAGTTGCAGTTCTGCAATAAAAAGGCAAACAGTGCCTATTTTACAAAAGATTTTAAAATACCTAGTCTGAAAACACGATGTTTTACGTGGATTCTCAACGGACGGTCACACGTCGTGACAGTTCGTTGATTCTCGGCAAGAAACCTGGACAAGAATCGGATTTTGAAATATGGTCTACTTTACAAGGCCAATCTTCTGGACCACTCATCAGCGAGTCTGTAGGTTCCGTAGTTGTGCGACCTAGGGGCTCTGTGAGAAAGGAATTGATAACAATGATGTTTGAATCCATGTTAGACAGCATCGTAGATTCATGGGAAACTATTCAGCCACCTAAAAGAGAGGATAGCCCCCTGGAATTGGGAAAGACGAATTTTGGAGGATACTTTTAAAAGAACCGCGCTCTTCGAGTTTCCCGCCTTTTTCTTTTGTCAGACTCAAAGCATATAGACATAGATTATAGCTATTTCCTGTGAAAATTACTTACGCACCATACGTAATAATTGACTATTCTGTATTGCCCACGCAGACGAAGTTGCGGGCAACAGCTAGTTAAACAAATAAAATACTGCTTAAAATAATTATTCAATAATTTTTTTTATTGTTTTTACATAGATTTTTAACCTCGTTTCATTTTTAAACTGAGTTTTCAAATAAATGAACTTTAATAGGTACTTCTTTTTAATTTGATAGGTATTCATATGTGCGCGCCATTTTGTTTTTTGGCATTTAGTAGGTAATTTCCTCGATGAAGTGGGATGAAATTATTATTTTTTATTGTTTTGACTGAGTGTTTTGAGGTCGATTTTAAACCTCATTACATTTTAAAACTGAGTTTTTGCATAAATAAATTTTAATAGGTACATCTTTTTAATTTGCCATGTGTGACGTGCGTGCCATTTTCTTTTTTTTGAGTTTAAAAATTTCCTCGATGAGGTGGGATGAAAAGTTACGTGTTGCACTCGAGTGCAAAGATTTTTGACCTTGTGCTCTTTTGATTCCCTCGCTATCGCTCAGGATTCTAATTATTGAAACACTCGCTACGCTCGTGCTTCAATTTTAGAATCCTTCGCTTGCTCGGTCATCAAAATTGAGCCCGCGGTTAAAAAGCAACTTTGCACTCTTGTATAACAAATAACTATTACACCACCAGTTTTCAATGGAGCAATTCACAGCTGAAGCGAGCGTTGTTACTATGGTCTTAACGCTAGGTATATCATTCATCATTTCAGCAATAAGGCAGCTATTTAGAGAGAGCTGTCTGTGTCGGCACTACACGGACATTCGACGACTTACGACGTCTTATCCATGATCATCAGAGCATTGTCGTCTCCCGTCGACAATTTGATGATCTTTTTACCTTTTGTTTCTATTGCGTCACGTATCCTTGTTTTTTTGTTTGTGCTAAATATACGTTTTATCCATCTATATAATAATATCTTCGTCTGAATTCTAGTCATTCCAGGAGCTGAAAGGCTTCATCAAACAGTTCGTCTGTCGTTCATCAGAACATCGATCACCCATAAAGTTGGGGATTGTGAATTTTTGCGGTCTGTGTACAGATTACCGATAGGTGGCGTTTATAGCACTTGTGTTATCGGGCTTATCTTTACACCGGGCTGGCTGGCCCCTGTTAAGATTCAGTGCCTCAACTTCTTAGACCACAACCTCAAAAATCGTTACTCGTTAAACAGTAAAGTATATTACAGTAGGTATAATTTAGTAACTATTTAGTAATGTGTATAATCATCTAAACTCTTTGAAACAATATGATATTGGAAAAATAAAACTATGGATTGTGCCTATGACACTGACATATTTCAATGATTGTTCAACATTGGCACAGTTGCAGTTCTGCAATAAAAAGGCAAACAGTGCCTATTTTACAAAAGATTTTAAAATACCTAGTCTGAAAACACGATGTTTTACGTGGATTCTCAACGGACGGTCACACGTCGTGACAGTTCGTTGATTCTCGGCAAGAAACCTGGACAAGAATCGGATTTTGAAATATGGTCTACTTTACAAGGCCAATCTTCTGGACCACTCATCAGCGAGTCTGTAGGTTCCGTAGTTGTGCGACCTAGGGGCTCTGTGAGAAAGGAATTGATAACAATGATGTTTGAATCCATGTTAGACAGCATCGTAGATTCATGGGAAACTATTCAGCCACCTAAAAGAGAGGATAGCCCCCTGGAATTGGGAAAGACGCCAAGTGATATAACATTTTCGGGAAAGAAGAAAAAGACTTTGTGTTAGTCTAAACGTACCCATTTATCAATAGCATAAGTCGCACCTAGAAAAGTGTATTTTTTTAATATCTTTATATATTCAACAGCAAAATCTTCAAAATCAAAACGCAGTCGCTCAAAAGATTTAGGGGTAAGTTCCCACTACATACTATTTAATTTAAATGCCTGTATATAAGGTAGATGCATCCTATATATGGTGGGTACCTAAGTAGTCATAATACGTTCAAAGCCGACCACGGCGGCTGTTCTCATATAAGGAGATCAACCAGCTGATCAAGGTTTAAGGTGCACAAGCATATGCATATGTTAAATATTATAGTATTGTATTGGTAGTTCCTTTATTTCACAACATATTACTTACATTTTTAAATATTAAATTATGAAAAAAAAAAAACATTTAAAAATATAAAAATAGATGGCCACTGACATCGGGCACAGGGTCCAAGGTACCGGTAGTTAGGGTCCTAGAGACAGAAACCTCACAATACGCGCCGTATCAAGGAGTAGGTACCTATTGCCTCCTGAATCAGTCCCTTGATCCAGCCGCCCAACCAGAGCCTCATGAGGTGTTGGTCGAGGCTGTAGGCTATGAGACCATTGGCCGTAACGACAATCGGCACAATAACAGACGTGTCGACATTCCACACAGTATTGTATTTATTGTTATAATCTTATATATTAGTTTATAAGTATTTTTTTATATTTTTGTATTGTATTTCTATGGACCTTAGTTGCCTGAAATAAAGGAATAAATAAATAAATAAAAATATGCGCAGACACAAGTGCAAATCTGTTATAGGTTTCCTGAACTTTTTTATTGTGTATTCCTCACAAATGTAACAATATACATTCAGGGTTATTGAGACAACTTCGCGATGAAGACTGATATCAAAATCGATTTATTTTTTGAAAAGTATAATAAGACTTGAAGCTGTGTTCTCGAAAGTACTAATTACAGCAAAAAAACAGACGGTGGACACAAAACTACACGTAGGAAAAAAAGTAAAAAATATTTATAGTGTTGCCACTGCATACCTAATACAAAACCACTGAGGAGATCGCGGCACCAATTTTTTTTTTAATTTGTTGACCTGTGTTATTAGGTATGGGCTATACTCGGGAAACTACGGAACCCTGCACTGAGCGCGGCCCGACACGCTCTTGGCCGGTTTTTTTTCGTATGGGTTTAAATTGCAGTTAGAGGGCGCCGCCGCGCTCAGGGCGCTGGTAGAGTTAAAACTGGCACTGGCTTTGTGAATCCCTACTAAGTAATATTATAAAGTAACTCTGTCTGTCTGTCTGTTACGCTTGACGTCTAAACCACTGAACTGATTTTAATTGGTGCAGAGATAGAGTTGACCTTGAGAAAGAACATAGGATAGTTTTTATCCCGGACTTTTGAAGAATTCTCTTGGAAACGCGATATAACCGAACTATACGCGAGCGAAGCCGCGGGCGGAAGCCAGTATTTTATAAAAGCTACAAAGTGACGACCCGGGAATTGAACCCGACACCTCAATCATAGCCTAGCAGTCGCGCTTACGACCACTAGACCAACGAATCAGTAGTTATTAAATTAAATAAACAAACTGACATTACCTACCTTGCGACAGTCCTACATTAGGGACAAAGGTAAGCTACTTATATCCTGTCGCAGTACGCTAGTTTATGTAGTTAGATACCTACGTAAGCACCTACATACTGAACAAGGTTCACTTCGCTTTGGTAATCCACAGAATGATTCTCAAACTGTTTGGTGGTCATGCCCAGATGAAAAGGCTATAATAAGATTTCGAAACGGGAACGTTTATGAAGGAAACATTTCTTCGAAATGCATGCATGGCGAAGGTCGGTTCCAATGGACCGACGGAACGGTGTATCTTGTAAGTGATTTGAGCACGTACTACTAATTTCAAGTCTGCCCATCCAAGACTAGAGAACTCTGAAGTAGATAACTATGGGTAATTGAAAAACAATGGGGGTCCAATACTCCGTCCGGGCTCTATACCTACTTAAGTTTTATGCAATAAGTTTTTAGATATACTAATGTGATGAAAGCATGTATGGCAACTTTGATATTCATGTCAAGTTATTTAAATATCTTTGGCAGTCGTTACGGGTAGCCCGAAGCCAGAAAGTCTGACAATAAATAAACTTAACAAGGGGTGCCGGGCTGATGGACCGGGATGTGAAGGTCAGATAAGCAGTCGCACCATGTCAACCACTGGTTTTCAACTGCATCCAGTTACATGGGAAGCGAACCTCAGCAGAGTTGGGATAAGGCGAGGCCGAAGATGATGACACGATGTGACATCTACGGCACCTTTAAATAATACGACTTATAAAGAAACTAATGATTGATGATTAAATTAATTGAATTTTAGGGTAATTTTAAAGATAACGAAATGCATGGTAAAGGAACGATTCACTGGAAAAATGATACGTGGTATGAGGGCGAGTTTGCCGGTAACTTACGTCATGGCAAAGGACTATACGTGGACTCGCGCACTCAACGTTCCTACACGGGCGGCTGGCATTACGGAACTAAACACGGAGAGGGCGTCATATATTACTCAAGAAATTTTAAAAATTCCTACGATGGTCAATGGATTCATGTTAGTATGACCTACTTCCTAGGGTAGATTTTTCAATCATCATCAGTTAAGTTTGCCAATTGCGAGTCGAATTCGCGCTATGAGATTTTTGTACAATAAATACCCACTCACCTTATGTCACCTTATTATTATTATTTATTTAGAATGAACGATACGGGTATGGGTCTCGAGAATACTGCGATTCAAGTGGGTACAAAGGAGACTGGGAAAGAAATGTGAGACAAGGAAAAGGACTTATGATATGGCCGAATCACGACGTAAGTGCTTCCTTTTCATTTTCTCATTGAAATCGAATTTCCGCGTACTAACTATGATAGAATGCATCCTGCGTTGGTATGTTAATCAGGTAGATGGGCCTTATGCACATTCTGACGGTGCGGTGGAAGGAATTTTGAAATAGGTTCAGTAGTCAGTCAAATTATTCGTTAAAAGATATACAGACAGACAGCAATGTAGCCAATGATTTTTTATAGTAAAAAATCATCATACTTTGTCATAAAAATGTTTTCACAGAAGTAGGTACGTATTTACCTGTTTACAATATTATTGCAGTTCTACCGGGGCGAGTGGCAGAATGGTGTTATGTCTGGTTATGGTATTTACATCTGGGAAGCATGTTACAATAACACTTTGGCACTACCATCCATAAGTGCATATCGTGGTATGTGGGAAAAGGGTCAGCGAAATGGTTATGGTGTGTTAAATTTGGGACTTGGCTTAGGCTCTCACTATAAGGGAGAGTTTAAGAAAAATAAGAAACATGGCGTAGGAAAATTTGTAACAAACAATGGATTCATTCTCCAAGATAAGAATCTTTTTGTTGATGATAATTTGGGTCCCATAATGTCCTTTTCGACCAGATTCTCCCAAGAATCTAGGCGAACTATAACTGGTAATAATGAACCTTATCAATTTGAGATTTGCGACGATACTGTGGGACTTATTTACCACATTGACCAAGCGCTTAAAAATATAGACAAACAGGCTGAAATAAGAACAAATATCATCAATGAATTCTTGGAGAATAATAAACACTTAGAAAAAGAGATGTCACAAATGGCCGGTAAAGAAGAGCTTCCGTCAGAAGAAGCTATTAAACTGGAGAACTTCGATGACTTGATCATGTTTGAAGAAAGTTCATTACACAAGTCTCTGAGGTGTTATGAGACTGACTTGCTGAATATATACTACAAATATGCTACCATATGCAACACCGAAGAAATAGGATTCACTCCTGTACTGACACGCTTGTTCCTATGGCAATTGTATTACGACTGCAATGTTCACGAGCGAGGCCTAACACTCGTTGAAATTGATAGATTATACCATCAGAATCCCGAATGGCTCGCAAGGAATCCACATAACCCATTTGAGAAAATATATTTTTGGCAGTTTTTACATAGCCTCATATCTGTTGCCAGCAAATTATATGCAAAGAGAGAGCTCCCTGGCACAAAGCCTGATACAATCCTCGCAAGTGCTTTTAGAACTTTCATGGAATTAGACGTGTTACCAGGATCAAGTCGACAAATAGGCAAAAGTGAGTAACTAGCACACACTACATACTTGTAATAGGTATTACATAAGTAATAGGTACCTAAAGAAGTTAACTTACTTTTGTACATTTTTTTTTTACTTCAGGTCGTTTGGTTAATGGTTATGGGAAATTTGTGCCTTTGAAAGCAACTTATCAATTGTACCGAACCCTGGGTGAGCCTCACACCGTGCGCACTTTTCTCTGTGCTGTACGACGTCCGCCACACTGCACGGACCATCCGCAACCCAGCCTCATTGAACTACCAGACATATGCCTTCCACTTGGCCGTAACGTTTATATCTTTGGAGACGAATTAACTTTCGTTGTTGGTAAATATCATTTTGTCATGTATATCTGAATCACAATAACAAATCTTTGAGAGAAGCTTTATTTCTCAATAATTAATAACCTTCATCTCTCCTTTTCCAGACGATAATGAAATCCCCGATCCCTTTGAAATAAATGATGACATTGAAAACTTACGACTCTTCAACTTTGGGAACTTGTCATGCAGGACCATTATTAAAATATTTGCTAAAATATTTCCGATGCTCTGTGAATCTGATAAAATTATGAATTTAGATATAGAAATTACTTTTTTCGAATTTTTTGAAGCCTTTGTCGCATGTGCCGAAGAAAGTATTCGCATTAAAGATGAAGAATTAAAGTGGCGAGATAAATTTACTATGAACAATGAAACGGTGGCGCCACCTAGCACCCCCGCAGGTCATGTGGCAAGATCTAAGTAGTTATCTGTAGTGCCCTTGTTGTTTCAGATACAATTTTGATTATTATATTTTCATATAAATTAGATAGTTTTATTTAATGAGTTTTACACTATCCAAGTTGACCTACTATGGCAAAGTCTTTCTTTGGAAAAGGCTAGGCAATGATGGCATATGTAGGTATGTTAATGAATGAGCTGTAATCAGCTGGGTCCCGATTCTCCTAAGTTATATAATAATGTCAAAATCGAATAGAAATTGAATAGCAGTATGATCGCAATAGCAGTTTTAACCATATCGGGCATTCTGCTACTAATATAAGACCAATCGTATTCCAACGACATTCGATTGGTTTGCGATTGGTCTGCTATTTTGGTGATTTTGGTCTATACGGTAGTTTGCTCTACAATCATATTGCAATCGTAAATCATTTGCAGACAAAATGATTCATTATTGAATGACAGAAAAGGATAAAAACGTTTATTTCAATGAAAAAATAGCGGAATGCCACATACGCTTCAATCGTAATTGAGTCGGGATTAGATCTCAGTCGAATGTGAATCGTATGTCGCTTAAGTGAAATTAGGAGAATCGGGTCCCTGGTCTACCTACAAGCTGTCTACGTGCAATGTTAATTTGTTGTACCTGGGACCTGGAAAGATTAGAGATTATGTGTGAACTCCGGTGAAGTCGCACACGAAGTGTCAAAGCGTTTGTGTCGAATTCTGTGCCAAAAAAAAAGCCTACGTCTCATACAGCTCATGCTCTAATATATAATCACCTAAGCGGTTTTAGCATGAAGTATTAGAGAGCTTCCAAACACTACAAAAAAGGAAGCTAGAAATAACAAGAAAGAAAGAGCTCGTTAATCCTCTCGACCAAACCTCATTAGTTTTATATGTTTATGGTTTCAATGTAACAGTTGACTTTTAATTGTCGAAAAGACGTCAAACTTATAAAACGTCTCATTGCGGTTCTTTTAAATAGATACGCCTTTGCTACTAAATTGAGCCAAAATGAGGGCTAAGAATCCAATAGCTAAAAAGCCACAACAAATATTGTTTTCCAAGAATATATATGGACCTAAAACAAAAGTAGAAAACTGGGACTTCGCTATACATGCAGAAAAAAAAGATAATTATGTTTATCGAGACCAGCTGAGTAACCAAGTCAGCACTTACAACCGTTGGGGGACTGAAGACCAGGGTACGGGTATGACTGAAACCCGCCATATGCTAGCCCAGATATTCACCAAGACTGATCCGATATATTCGTTCAAACCACTGGTTAATTTTACATCTTATCCATGCACGGAGTAAGTACTTGTACCTACCGTCCTACCCAACCTACCGGATACCTACAACGTTCTTGTTAAGTACCGGTGTGTTACTATTCCTGGGGCCCGATTCTCCTAAGTTAATAGGTAATGTCAAAATCGAATCGCAATATGATCGCAATAGCCGTTTTAACCATATCGGGCATTCTGCTACTAATAAAAGACCAATCGTATTCGATTGACATTTGATTGGTGTGCGATTGGTCTGCTATTTTGGTGATTTTGGTCTATACGGTAGTTTGCTCTACAATCATATTGCAATCGTAAATCATTTGCAGACAAAATGATTATTTGGTATACAACAGACTGATAGCTGTAAGTATTATTTTAGAAAATATAATATATTGCCATTACCCAGTCTGTACATATTGGAAATTTGTGTTTTTGTGCGCAAACATCCCCAGTTTTTCTGCAAGCACAATGATGCAGTGACTAGGCCAGGTAGACGTATTCACAATCTCCTGGTGCCTCAGCAAAGAGTCAATGTGTTTAGTCAGAATGTGTATTGCATGGCGATACACATTTACAACAAGTTGCCAAATAGTTTTAAGGAAGTTAATAGTCCAAACCTATTTAAAAGGAAATTATTTACTTTACTTATAGAAAAATGTTATTATAGTGTGAAAGAGTATTTAAACGACAAAACTGTGATATAATAATTGTATAAGCAGCGAGTATAGTTATGCACCTTGTTAGAGTAGATTTAAGTTAAACACTTTGTGTTAACAATAAAAATTTGTAGGTACGCCTGATCATGGCAGAGTATGGTTAGAACTTATAACTACACCTAACAACTGATTTGTACCCATATTCCGACAAATAAATGTTTCTTTCTTTCTTTCTTTCTTTCATTATTGAATGACAGAAAAGGTTACCTAAAAACGTTTATTTCAAAGAAATAATAGCGGAATGCCACATACGCTTCAATCGTAATCGAGTCGGGATTGGATCGCAGTCGAACGTGAATCGAATGGCGCTTAAGTAAAATTAGGAGAATCGGGCCCCTGGGAGTCATCAGAGTAATGAAAAATTCTTCTGTTTGATAGCAAACCTCGTTCAAATGTGTTCCAATAAGACTTTTTAGACGCAAGAAAAACAACCCTATTTTTTGTAGCATGCTAACGCATCCTTTCACCAGTTCGCAGTATGCTGACGCATGCGTTCGCAGCGGCAGCATACTGCAGCACGTAGTAGCATAGGCGGAACAAATGCGATTCCGTGCTGCCAGATGTGGTCCAACCCCATCTTGTGTTGTGCTTCCGTGTTTCGGAAGGCACGATAGACTGGTGAATCCCGGCTGTCATTTAAACATCTTTGGCAGTCATTACGGGTAGTCTGAAGCTAGATAGTCTGACAACCAGTCTTAAGGGATACTTAAGAAGGGTTGCTCATAACCCGATAGGTACCCCTTGATAACTAGGTTGTGGAGGGCAGATAGGCAGTCGTTCTACCTATGTTAAACACTCGGCTGCATCCGGTTAGACTGGGAGCTGAACTCAACATAGTTGGTAAAAGGCTATTCAGAAAGAAATTCGAGTGATTTGGTTAAGCTTTAAGGTTTACGGTCTTGAATAATACTCAGGTACCCTCAATTGTCTCTCGTTTGGGTTCGTTTATATTATAGGCTCCAGCAGACCGGATGCGTATGCGTAGACGTAAGCGTAGACATGCACGTAGACGTGAACGTACCATGAGTTGTAATGTATGGAAATGTATGAGACAGGCCACACCGCTTGCGTAACGACGCGCACGTCTACGTTACGCAAGCGGTGTGGCCTGTCTCATACATTTCCATACATTACAACTCATGGTTACGCCGTAACTACGCGCGTGACTACGACGTGGTTACGCATACGCATCCGGTCTGCTGGAGCCTTATATCAGTAGGATTATTAACTAACTCGCAGTGTGACCACACTGGCTGGCTGTCTCGGTTGCAGCAAGCAAGCCATAACTTAACTAGCAGGCCGCTAGTCTGCTACATACGAGCGAGCTGGCGGCCAAGACAGCTGCAACTGCGTTGGCACTCTCAACGTTCTAATTTGTAGGTAGGTATGTAATAATATATCTACTAATTGATTTTATTTTGTGGATAGCACTCCAGGAAGAAATAAATTAATGAAGAATGCTGATTTAGCCCAACTTCCAGCAGATTTTGGAGTTATGGATTACCTTTCTACCCATCAAGATGATTATAGGAACCCATACCCGTCTGTTACTAAACCGGTTTGTTTTTTTTATATTACTGAAGGCAACTTCTTGATAAAGATAATTTATTTGTAAAACACAAGTATAGGTACAGAACAAAAATACTTCCTAGTACATTAGCTACATCATAGTAGGTATCTACTTAATTATAGCTTTAGTTCGCGACTTGTTCATTGGATTTACGATATCTTTTGCTTTTCGGGAACAAGAGATAGGTACAAATCAAATAAATCAAAAACCACGAAGATCGCCCTAGGTCTCCGATGTGTCTTTGAGCAAACACGACTTTATACATTTAATATTCAGCCGCGCCCCGTGAAAACTATTCCGCACAGCAGATAAAAAGGATGTACCTAGCCTATAGCCACAAAATAAGTAAGGTTAGATACGTGCTAAGTGGAACACTGAAATATTTTTCATATCGGTCCAGTAGTAGTTCTTAACATTAAAGCGCCCAAGCAACAAAAATCAGCTTTATAATGCCTAGGTTTTTTTAATTAAGCAAGATGTCTAATAAACCAAGAAAGGTGTTTCCTTTCAATTTCTAAGTACACTTAGGGTCAATCCCCACTGAAAGAGCAGCGGCCGGCAGCGGCCGTAAATGCAAGTGATTGAGCGCGAGCGCGGCGGGCCACGCGGCGCCGCGCCGCGCTCTTACATTGTCCACTGCTCTTACGGCCGCTGCTCTTTCAGTGGGAATTGACCCTTAGCGTAGGTTTCGCTTATTTATATATTGAATATCAAATGATGCAGCCAAACCATAGTATCCTGTTTGGGTCTATGATGGGCAATTGCCGAGTTACCTACGCAACGCTTTTTTTGTTAACTGTACTAATTTCGTGTTCATTGCTTTCAGCTAACTATGTCGTCACCGCCGTGGCTTCTTAATCGTATAATTCGTTCGGATCTCACACATAACCACGGCACGGCACCACCGCGAGGCGACTACCAGTGTCTTGATACTCACACGCCCATCGGACATATTCGTCAAATGAGACTATTCCGCTGTCAGTCTTTTGATCCCGCAACTTGCCTTCAGAGCTTCCCAGCATTAACGAAATCGTTAGCTGGTAATGATACTCAAAATTAGTTATCATATTATTTTATTGTAATCAATTCATACAAAAGAAACTAAAATTAAACACAAACAACAATAAAAACATATCAGCCGTCAGCCGAACTAAGTTTATTTCGATCTTCAAAGTTAGTCATTGTAAAGCTATCTGCTTCTGAACATACCAACGGTATTAAGACCCCAAAATAAATAGACATTTACAACATATTAGGTGTGCTTGACCACATTATTATTATCAGCCACAGGACTGAATTCAACACGCACTTGACGCTTTCTAGTTTAACGTTTAAATATCCTGAATTCCTTGGTGAGTCAATCGGTTATGATATTCGTTACTTAATATTTTTTTTTATTAAAAACGTTTGAAAACTGCGCACACAAATAAAGCAGTGTCCGACATTTTTGGCTGATATTTCCAAATAAACATGCAAAAATTATTAAATGAACAACTTATTCAGTAAAAAAATAATAAACATTGGTTAAAAATTTGAGTAAGGGAAGTACGTTGTATGGAGCAATATAAACAGTATAGGAACATTACAATATGTCTTTAGCGCTAATTCCGAAAATCGGGCATACAATGGTAATTTAACATTGTAACCAAAACGAAATCTGTAAGAGTATATTATGGATTATGGATTAACTTGATTGATTTAATTTCACACTTTTGTATGTCCGAATTTCAATTTATTTTAGCACTTTAGTATTTTTCGAACAAATAGTTACCAATTGTTTGGTCGTGCGGCATACGCCCAATTTTGGTACGTTCCCGTCGAAAATTGCTTGTGTGAAAGCTCTGTAAACATGGAATACTAACAAACTATGATGGCAAATAAATAAATGGCGAGAACTAGTTCTTGCGAAACTTTTTGTCGTCATGAAACCAAATTGAAGGTATCAGCGGGGGGCGGAGGTCCGATTTTAGTTGAGGAATGCTATTTGCGAGAACTGCAAAGCAATTGTATGTGAATCCCAAAATAGCTTACCCACGACTGTAAATTCAGCTGAATGTAAATTAGAGATCTATTATCTCTATGAGAAGTTTCTTACTATTCCCCATAATAACCTGCAGCAATTAGGTACTGTGTCTAAACTTAACTTGATTTTCATCACAATGTAACTGGCGATAAATTATACTGGTACCAAAAATTACGGTGCTGCACATTGTTATAGGAAACCTATATAGGCCAATAGTATTTAATGAAAATTAGCAACCTATGAATTCTTTATAAGATTTTATTTTCTTTGATAGTATTTATTCCTTATTCATAATTCAATTTACCATAGTAAACTTTAAATAGGGCTTATTATGTATAGTAAGAATTACCCTGTGCCCTACCCTATCTATCATAAGGATGTATATTGGAATTTCAAAGCTTTTTAAGTATTTACAACAGTTAGATTTTTGTAACAGTTAATATGAATATTATTCTACCATATTTTAGTAAGAATATTACACTATGTATTACTTTTCGGAAACAATACATTTAAAAAACATTAACCAATCCTAATCACTCAAACATAAATCAAGGGTAAGTCATCTGAACATTAACACATAAATAAAACATAGGACTGTAGTTGCCAATTCAATTACGTAATCTATTATTTTCTGTCACAAGATTTGTTACAGGTGTATCTGACAATAATAAACTTATAATAATTTTGAATGTCTCTCATTGGGTACGCCTTCTTTTAAAACCTTTACCTTTCTTAGATTTCATCTTGTGTTTCCTTGACAACCGATTGCTACTTGTGCCTGTGATTTCATCAGCTATCATTCCTACTGTAGATAACTTTTTCCTTCGATTTTTCTCTGCTTTTGTAACAGGCAAACGAGTGAGGTAATTTTCTTCATATTCAGTTTTCTCCTGCTCATATTTAGATATAGACTGCTTGACGTGATTTCCTGTGGCAACTTCTAGTGGAGCTTCAGAATATTCCTCTCTAAGTTCACGCATAATACTTGAGTTCAGGAATTGCTTCTTGGACTTTTCTTTGTTTTTCTTTTCACTGTCGATTCTTGAAGTATTTTCATCAAAGTGCACAGCAGCTAATTTAGGTGGCACATAAATATTTGATTTACTGACCTTATCTTTTTTGTCCTCGCCTTCATCTGAAGATTCACTAGACTCCTCGGCAGAATCATTTATTTTACTTACTAAATTGGAAGGGTTAGCATGATATGATTGGGGATCATCTTCAGTTGTGCCACCAATAACAGCAGTTTTAACAAGTTTGTCAATTTGATACTTCAATTTTGAATCAATGGGTCTAATTTTTTCAAGAACCGTTCTTATCTCAATTAGCCGATCAATTGATGGATCTGATTCTATTCTTTCCCCAGAGCATTTTCTTAATACTATATAGGTCAGATTTATTAAATAACTAAGAAGCATTTGATACTTCATTTCCAAGAAGCTAAGTCCTTTATCTGTGGACAGTTCTCCACTTTTTACTCTGACCAGCATGTTGTCTACAAGCTGTGACACTTGCTGGACGTTAGTATTCATTTCCTTGAGCAATTTAACAGCTTGTGGAAGATCTGGTTGCTCCATTTCGTCTGTAGCCTGTAAACAGTGATAAAGACATTAATATAATGTTTGATAGAATCATTAAATGCTTCTCTTGTCAGGTTGATAAAATAGTGTTATGAAAACTTCCTCTGCTCTGTCTGAGCCTTTTCAGGATTGCTGATTGGAGATGAAGGTAATATTTATAATCTTGCGTACCTACTCATGCAAATACGTCGAAATGACAAATGACTATTTTAGGAAATCCTGTTTAATTATTGCAGAATACATTTATTCTGTAATCAAATTACTCATCACAAGATTTATACATAAATAATTCAAAACATTTACCTGCACCATGATGCTGACTGCTTAACCTCTTCTAGTTTTGTTTTGTCTTATTTCAATTCTTTAAAAATAATAATGACGGCCAGTTTGTTTTAAAAAATATTCAAATGTTAATTAATAATAACGCTTAAAATTAAAAAATTATCACAATTCTGTGAGTAGTATGGTATGACTAACGACGCGCGTTCTATTTTTCTTTTACTTTCCTTGATTGATGGAAAAATCACGCAGACCATAGACACAAACAGAAGAGAGCAGAGCAGTCAGAGTCAGAGAGCGGCGACAGGGACAAAGTATAGACAACAGTTGTTTCATGACTACTCATTGACATAATGTGACTACTATCTTAGCAAACTTACTAAAAAACTAACATTGATAATTGCAAATATTTAATGTAAGAAGTCATGTATCTTGCTTTAAGAAAATTACTTTATTTGGAACTTAGGAGCCTCGCATTACATCCGTGATGTCCTCTGAGTGATCACAGAACATCGATATGTATGACAGAATGACAGAGGCGACAGTACTGACAGTTACCTTGATGTCAACGTCAAGTTCTAAGTATTGACAGAAAGACTGACAGATGGGAGACGTACAAAGCAGCAGCGACTGTATAATGATTATATTTTCCTTCCTTTAATTTTAACTGAATATAATATTTATTGAAATATGTTATCGGTACGTATCAATTCAGTACAACTACAAAAATAAGATTTACATTAGCATTTTATATATCTGATTGCATTTTTCAGGTCCTCAAACATTGCTTTTTACTTAGTAGCTTGATTCACTTTAGTAATGGATTCTACGTACCCGGGGTGGCTCCGGTGGAATTTAAAAAAGGTCAGAGGATTGAAGTTAAAGCTGTTAAAATGACCAGTATACACACCCAACTTCCATATGAATATTATTCCTTACCTCTATGTTTACCCAAGAATGGAACATTTGTATACAAATCAGAAAATTTAGGCGAAGTATTACGTGGAGACCGCATAGTAAATACGCCGTATGAAGTCCATATGGCAGAGAATATAAAATGCAGGCTTCTGTGTCATCATAAAAATAATCCCATAAACTGGAGTGTAGAGGAATCTGAAAAAGTTGCTAGTCGCATTGAACATGAATATTTTGTGCATTTGTAAGTAATCAATATCTTATTTGTTTTTGCTCATTGAAAATTTACTTACACACAGCTTAATCCATAAAATTTTCAGGCTAGTGGATAATTTACCGGTGGCTACCAGAATCACTAACAGTGATACTTCAGAAAGAAGCATAGAACAAGGATATCGCCTTGGTTTTATGTCTAAAGGCAAAGCCTACATCAATAATCATTTGAAGCTATTGCTCAAATATCATAAGCATAGCCAGTAAGTATTTTTGTGTTTGTACTCTGGACCTCTGGAATGTTACGCTTTGTATGTATCTTGTTAACTTTCAAAGAGGTTAAAAAAAAAATAAATAATCTAATTAAGTTTGCCAATAAAGAAAATTAAAATTTACTATAATATTTTTCAGAGACTCTTACAGAGTTGTTGGATTTGAAGTGGAGACTGTTTCTGTGGATAAAGATGATCTCACCTTTGTTGATGATTCATGCCAGTTCCCAAATGACCCGAGTCCTCAACTTGTCAATGAAGACACTGGCACAAAGTTATATTTTACATATTCTGTAGAGTGGGGAGAGTCTGACATAAGCTGGGCTTCCCGTTGGGATATTTATTTAGGCATGAAAGATGTACAAATACATTGGTTTTCTATTGTGAATTCTATTGTAGTGTTGTTTTTCTTATCAGGTAACTTTTTTATTTTTGTTGTTTTATAGAATTGTGTTATAGATATTTTCAATAAATCAGGGTATTTATTAAAATATAATGTTCAGGTATTTTGACCATGATAATGGTGCGCACATTAAGAAGAGATATAGCTCGTTATAATTCTGACGAGAGTATTGATGACATGATGGAAGAGACTGGCTGGAAATTGGTTCATGGTGACGTGTTTCGACCTCCACCTAAAAGAATGTTATTTGCTGCTGTAATTGGCAGCGGCATCCAAGTCTTCCTAATGGCCCTCATCACAATTTGTGAGTAATCAATAACTTTTTACATCATTGTTAAAAATAATGGACAAGAACAAATGTTAGTTTCGTTTTGCCTTGCATAATAAGTAAGATAAGAATTAATTGGATATTAATCTCGAATTGTTGGAAATTTATCATAATCAGAATAATTAAAACATCTATGTTGGGTTTGAAAATTAAAATGCTTTTGTATCAGCTAATTGTAGATAATGAAATAATGAGCAAAAAGTTTTGACTCTCATATCTGTATTTTAGTGAATTGTATGAATAAAACTAAGTTTGTGGTTTGCTTTGCTTATAATGTTACTTATTTATTCTTTCAGTTATTGCTATGCTTGGCATGTTGTCGCCGGCTAGCCGTGGTGCGTTGATGACCGCAGCCATATTCCTCTATGTTTTCATGGGTCTCATTGCGGGCTACTACTCAGCACGTTTATACAACACGATGAAGGGGAAACAATGGAAACAGGCAGCATTTCTCACAGCTACATTATATCCAGCAATTGTGTTTGGCACATGTTTCTTTTTAAACTTTTTCATTATGGGAAAACATTCCAGTGGTGCAGTTCCATTTTCCACCATGATGGCGTTATTATGTTTGTGGTTCTGCATATCATTGCCATTAGTATATTTGGGGTACTACTTTGGATGTCGTAAGCAACCATTCCAACATCCAGTAAGAACTAACTTTATTCCAAGGAAAGTCCCTGAACAAGTTTGGTACATGAATATATTTATTTGGTAAGATTTCAACTTTTACTATTTATGATTCAACAAGCTTCAGCCAGCGGTGTCACCCACTTCCTCAGGGAACAACTGCACACTTCCCACAGCCGTATTAAAGTACCCTGTATGTTGTTCTGATGTATAAGCTATTTTACTGCCAAGTTCCATCAAAATTGGTTCAGGCGTTTGCGCGCGTAACACATACATACCTACATACTCAAATAGTATCGACTTTATGACAAGGACATATGCTATTTTTTGGCCGGCTGTGGTAAGTGGTTCTCCCGAGACGAGAGTGAGTGAAACCGCGGGAACAGCTATATACAAAGTATTTTTATTTATTTATGTTAAGCATAATAATTAACTTACAAAAAAAATTGTTTCAGTATTTTGATGGCTGGGATTCTACCGTTTGGGGCTGTATTCATTGAATTATTTTTCATTTTCAATGCTTTGTGGGAAAACCAATTTTATTATCTGTTTGGATTTTTGTTCCTCGTTTTTTGTATATTGGTGGTTTCTGTATCACAAATATCCATTGTAATGGTTTATTTCCAACTCTGTGGGGAGGTAACTATTTTCATAATATTAGTATTGAAGCACATACTTGGGGCCAGCCTCGACGATCGAAATTGCGGATTACTACGAATTGTGCAAATAATTAGTCACAAAAATTTCTACTTCATAATATTTTTTGTTGTTGCATTATTGCGCAATTTAATTGATCGTCTAGGTGGAGCCTTATATAAATAAAAAATTAGAATAAACAAGTTTATTGTTTCTCTTTCTTATTTACAGGATTATCATTGGTGGTGGAAGAGTTTTATTGTTTCGGGTGGTTCGGCAGTGTATATATTGATATACTCAATATTTTACTTTTTCACAAAATTGGAAATCACCGAATTTATACCAACATTGCTGTATATTGGATACACAGGTAATAAGTTGAACTATGTTTGTGTGTTTTAGTACACCAACAATATTTTCATTGTGTCTATATAGAACAGTATCCAATGGATTTGTTTTTACAATTTCTTTTTATTATAAAGAGGAAAAATTTGTACTTTTGTTTGTTTTTAATGGATAAAATCAAATATACTAGACCGATTTTTTTAATTCTTTCATCTCTATTTTAGAGAGCCACATTATCTGCGAGTAACATAGGGTGTATTTTATCTGAATGATTGTTTTTTGTTTTTTCAGGACTTATGGTATTAACATTTTGGCTTCTGACTGGCACTATTGGATTTTTCGCAGCATACACTTTTATAAGAAAAATTTATGCGGCAGTGAAGATTGACTAAATTTATTTATAGTAGTTAATATAAAATTTATTTAAGTCTGTATGTGTGATGAATGAATTGAACAAAGATCTTTTGCTGTTTAATCTTGTGCATATGTATGATTTGTGTAAATAGGTAAGTTTGTAGTGAACATTGCATTTTAAAAGCATAGTTTTATCTGATTTTAAATTAAGGTTCATTTTGTATTATTTTGATTTTAAGATTCATCGTAAAACATTGGAATTTTAAACACTGCCTGCTTTGTTCGTGAAATTCACTAAATCTCAGATTTTTGCAAATACTTGCTGTCTCAAACTGTTACTATTTCTCATTCTCATCATTATTAATTGCAAATACTTAGTGTTTTTAAGTTACTCTTATTTGAATTTCAAAACACTCATAGTGGATATTAAAATCTTTTTAGAGGTACAGTTGTGATTTTTTACTTATATCTGATGCATCCTATTCAAAAGAATGGTTCACTGTCGAGTCGCTTGTTGTAGGGATGTTTCTGTTTTTCAGAAGGGCAGCATCAACTCATCACTAAGCTGATTATGAAGCTGCCCTGCTGCTTATGTGCTCTTCTTAAATGCACATCTTCATATGAATGAATAATGTTTGAAAGCTATGTGATGTATTAAATAAATACATATTGTATAGACTATTTCCTTCGATTATTTACAATTACTATAAATATGAATCATCGTAGAAATGTGTCTATGTAAAAACAACACTACACTACACGGTACACTAAACCGCCATGTTTAGCTGTGCTGTACTTTCGTGCGCAGGTATGCACATTTTCCATAGGTATGGCAGTTCCATTTAGGGCCTATGCACACCACGTTTGTAGCGATACAGACGCGATACGCACGTAAGTCAGACGCAGCCGGAGACCTTTGCACACCTGTGAAAATACAGACGCGCGTGTGTAGCGATACGCCGGTGCCGCGCGTTTGTATCGATACAGACGCGCCGGTGCCGCGCGTTTGTATCGATACAAACGACAACAAACTGCTTTGTAGGATAAAAACGCGCCGTCGACGTGCGTGTGTAGCGATACAGACGCGATGCAAACGCGCGTGTGTAGCGTAAAAAACGCGGTGTGCTTAGGCCCTTACATTCATTATTCCGAGGAGAGGACAGAGGATGAATAATTATGGGACGATCGGGACGATTCATATCAGCACAATATGTAGTCTGTGGTATTTGTGTATGTCAGTGTCAGTGTCAATGTCAACCCAACGTTTGAAAATGTCAAAAATGACCGGAAAAGCGAAATGTCATCAGAAGCATTGATAAAATAAATATTTATTTTTACATTAAAAACGTAGTATTTTCTACGTAATTAATATTAAGTTTCTAAATTTCTATGTACAAAATGGAAACCAAAGTAGCAATAGTAACTGGAGGCAACAGAGGCATAGGATTCGAAATAGTGAAAGGGCTGTGCCAAAAGTTTGATGGTGCTGTGTACCTTACTGCTAGAAACGAGGAAAGAGGACGACAAGCCGTTGAGAAGTTACAAGATTTAGGCCTAAAACCTCTATTCCACATATTGGACGTCACATGTGAAAAAAGTATTCAAGATTTAGCTACACACATCGCAACACATCACTCTGGAATTGATGTTTTGGTAAACAACGCCGGCATCCTAGACTTCGATAAGGCTATCTCATCTCACGAAGACGCCAAGAAACTCATCGATACGAACTTTATGAGTTTGTTGACCATTTCTAAGATATTATATCCTCTACTTTCCAACACAGCCAGAATAATAAACATTAGCAGTGATTGGGGCCTATTATCCAACATACGTAAACAAGTCTGGCTAGACACATTGGTTAAGGAGGACCTTACGGTTGAAGAAATATTAGAGTTTGTAAATGAGCTGTTGCGAGCAGCTAAAAATGGTAGGAGTTCATTTGTTTCGATGGCAGGGCATTTTGGAGATTACAAAGTGTCTAAAGTGGCTATGTCAGCACTAACATTCGTACAACAACGGCAATTTCTGGCACAAGGCAAAGACATTTCCATTAACTGTGTCCACCCTGGATTTGTAATGACTGATATGACAAAAGGAATGGGTGACTTCACTCCAGAGCGAGGGGCACGGGCACCTCTGTACTTGGCCCTGGAGGCGCCCCAGTCACTCAAAGGAGCGTTCATTTGGCATGACTGTCATCATGTTAATTGGGATGACTAAGGATGTAATGGCTTTTAAAATTGTTAGTGTTACAACCATGTTAATCCTGTGATATCAGTGTCACATGCACTTTAAACTAAAATATATGATTTCTTTTAGTTGAAATGTTTTCATTTGTTACGTACATCAGAGAATATACTGTATAATAAAATGTGTACTTATATTTCCTGTCATGGAGGTTGTGAATAATTTACTTATACAGCAATGTGACAAACAAGACATTATATTCTTTGTTGGCCTAATTGTAACTAATTATGAATAAAATTAAATTTATTATATCTGTTCCGTTATCAAGGCCATCATCACTGTGCAGGATGATGTAAAAATTTGTTAGTAAATATAGTAGGTACCTGTTAAAAAACACTTCTTATTTCTTTTGATTAAATATCTTGATATGTATTTCTTACTCTTTGCAATTTACATAACCTTTTAATATTTAAAAAATAGTATATAATTTAACATGAGTGAGTATTCAGCATAATTGGTCACAAAAGTGATCAAATAGATTTTAAACATTAATTAGTTTAAATTAATTAAGAAAAAATACATATTTTTAATCATAATACTGCAGTCTTAATAAAATTATAGGTATTTAGTTACTAGTCAGCAAACGTAACGTAGATTTATACAACAGGACCTAGTACCTACTTCTACTCCTTTATTGTCTCGATTATTTTCTTATAGGAATACCTATATAACACATAAAAACAAAAATATTTCAAAATATATTATAATATAAATGACTCAAACAAGGCAGTCAACAACATAATAATTATATTATACCAACAGTGTACTGGTTTGATAACCCCTTGATAACTCGTACAATAGATAACAAAACCAGTGGGGTTGTTGAATCAGATCTGTGTTTCGAGTATTAAGTATTTATTCAACAGTTACCATAAAGAGATAAATTGGTAGCAATCTCTGCAAAAACAGGATCAGCGTATGTACATATATTTAGGGATTAGCATGTAGGTAAATTGAATAGTAGGTCAAGATGATCAATTTAATCCTCGCGGTTTTGACATTTTTTTTAACTTGTGGTATCTACAAAGTACTTAGTATGTAGGTAAATGTCAGTCTAGACAGTTATAATATTTAAACTGAAATTAGGACAGTGGAACCTAATTGAACCTCGTAAGTATACACTTAATTCCCCAAAGATAATTAACCTGGCTACTTTTCAGTGGTTCCTGTGAGATAACTATCAACGTAGATACGTTCTACCTAGGTGTTTACCTACTGGAAAGTGCAAACTTAAACAAAACTAAAACCTGGCTAATAATCTTTCTGTTGAAAAAGCTGTTTATAACAAAAAGAAAACCGACTTCTAAAAATACCTACTGATATTCCAAAAAAATTATACCTTGGTGGGCAGAAGTACCTACACCGCTCTAAAAGTCGACGGCGAAATAGACGCAACAATTTCCTCCAGACACCAATTTTTAGTAGTAGGCAGGTATAGTTATCGGCACGGATATTGAGCTCTCGGCGGAAGAGTGGGGATCGCTTTGCGCACTGTACACATAAGGCAATAAACCAATAAATCGCTTCTGCGCAGGTGAAGGTCAGGGCTCAATATCCCTGCCGATGATTATACATGAGAGTACCTACATATGTTATACGTACCTACCTACATAAGAAAGGAAAGTCAGTTCCTTCTTAATATTTGCGCAATTATTTTTTATGTAGGCACATATTACCTATGTTTTCTTACTGAAATGACATAAGTAGGTACCTACAGATATCCGAATTAAGAACCTTACCACTCTAGGGAAGTCCGTTAAAAACATCGCCGTCGTTTGAGATGCGTGGGTATTTGGGTTAGGTACCTACCTACGGTTCAACTTCAGCAACTTGTATTGACATTTGTAGGTAGGAAGTACTTTCAGTAGGTAAGAAATAAAAAATAAAAAAACATTTTGGGTGTCAATAATGATATAATAATAGAAATCAACGAACATTAACGATCGGACCTTTTTTAAATCTTTTCTCATAAAGTTCACACCACAAGCTGCGGTTACTTTTCACGAATAAAAAGTAAATATTCATAGCTACAGTTTGCAAATACTTTACGGCTACTTGGAAAAAAAATGGGAAATCTAAAACATATAATAATGGTCCAAGGAGCTGCACTACGCCGCTCAGTAGAAATATTAAAGTCGCTATGTAATAACGGTGAGTGTTTACTACACCTCTGCCGGGCACAGTTGAAGTTTTAAACAATGCAAAAGTAACTCTTAAATAAATAATGAAGTTGATAATCAAAGGGACAAACATTACAAATATCTCGAAGATTACGAAAGCATACATATATTTTGCAGCGGTTTCCCGAGCAGACGACTTTAGCAATGGCAATGCAATGGCGTGCAAAACGATGTTAGTGACAAAAAGTACTATAAGAGGTCCTCCCCAAGCGAAAATACTACTTTTGAGATACCGCCTGCTCACGTCAGAACCAAACACTTTCACAATATCCACGTAAAATATCCAACACAATACCAACATCCAGCAGTATGTGACTACCCCCACGTATGTGGTAACAGCATCGTGTACTATCATTATCCACATCGACGTGGAATTGTGCGATGCAGTGCTATAGTACACATTATAGATAGGGCATGAGAACCGGTTTTTCCCGGTTCCAAAAGAACCGGGAATTCCCGGTTCTGAAAGACCCTGAGAGAACCGGTTCTATAAAACGAGGAACCGGTTTTTTCGGTTCTTACGGTTCTCTCTTAAAATTTTAGAAATAATCTTATCTCTATAATACTCTTAATGC
The DNA here is from genome assembly GCA_963856015.1 of Helicoverpa assulta. NCBI lineage: Eukaryota > Metazoa > Arthropoda > Insecta > Lepidoptera > Noctuidae > Helicoverpa > Helicoverpa assulta. The sequence continues at coordinate 9,425,272 of CAWLCW010000008.1, forward strand.
TAAATATCAAGTTATTATCCACATTTATAATTAAAACAGAATATATGCAGTTATTTCACTGTTAAAGTAATAAATAACGTTATAATTTATTATTAATGATGAATCTTTAAGAAACTATCAACTAAATGCTCCAGGATACGCCGCGAAATTCAATTTTTTTACAGTTGTGCAATTTTCAGCTCAGTCTCGGGATAATATAGTAATAAAAGTTATTAAGTATTCGCGGTATTGACACATACTATCCAATAGTGAGCTGGCAATTGTAAAAAATCGTACGACTATTTGAATTTCGGTGGTATCATCATCATCATCTCAGCCATAGGACGTCCACTGCTGAACGTATGCCTCCCCCTTAGATCTCTACAGATACCTGTTGGAGGCGACCTGCATCCAGCGTCTTCCGGCGACCTTTATAAGGTCGTCTGTCCACCTTGTTGGTGGACGTCCTACGCTGAGCTTGCTAGTCCGTGGTCTCCACTCCAGCACTTTTCGACCCCATCGGCCATCCGCTCTGCGAGCAATGTGGCCAGCCCATTGCCACTTCAACTTGCTAATCCGGTGGGCTATATCGGTGACTTTAGTTCGTCTACGGATCTCATTTCGGATTTGATCACGTAGAGAAACACCGAGCATAGCCCTTTCCATAGCTCGTTGAGCAACTTTGAGCTTTGAGATGAGTCCGATAGTGAGAGACCACGTTTCGGTGCCGTAAGTCATCACTGGTAACACACATTGGTTGAAGACTTTCGTCTTGAGGCACTGAGGTATGTCGGACGAAAAGACATTGCGTAGTTTCCCGCACGCTGCCCAACTGAGTTATATTCGATGGTTGACCTCTTTCTCGAAGTTGGACCTGCCTAATTGGACTACTTGTCCTAGGTAGATATAATAGTCAACAACTTCGAGTACCGAGCTTCCAACAGAGACTGGGGTGGGCTCAACATGGACATTTGACATAATTTTCGTCTTGTCCATGTTCATTTTCAGGCCCACCCGTTGTGAATCTCGGTCGAGGCCATGGAGCATGGTACTTAGTTCCTCCGTCGACTTTGCCATGACTACAATGTCATCGGCAAACCGAATGTGAGTGATGTATTCGCCGTTGATGTTGATGCCAAGTCCTTGCCATTCCAGGAGCTTGAAGGCGTCTTCCATTGCTGCCGTAAACAGTTTCTGGGAGATAACGTCCCCCTGTCTTACGCCTCTTCTCAATCGAATCGGCTTCGTGCTATGCTCCTGTACTCGGACCGACATGGTGGCGTTATTATACAAACATTTCAACACCTCGATGTACCGATAGTCAATATGGCATCGTTGGAGTGACTCAAGTACCGCCCATGTTTCCACCGAATCGAAGGCTTTCTCATAGTCCACAAACGCTAAGCATAATGGCAAGTTATACTCCTCGGTCTTCTGTATAACTTGCCGCAGCGTATGGATGTGGTCTATGGTACTATAGCCTCTTAGGAAACCGGTTTGTTCTGGAAGTCATCAAGCCTGTGTTCGAGACGGTTCGTGATAACCCTTCGGTCTCGGTTCGGTTCGGTTCGGTTTCGGTGGTAAGTTGAAGTTTAAAGAACTGATTGTTGCCAAAAATTGTTAAAAACGATGTTGTAATTTGAGTATAATTCATAAATATGCGTACCAATAAAGTGTGTTTTATTTAGACACTTTTCAAATAGAATTTATGAAAAAAACCCGAAAGAACCGAAAGAACCGGGTACCCGGTTCCGTCTAGAATTTAGAACCGAAAGAACCGGTTCCTAAAATAGGACCGGTTCTCGATGCCCTAATTATAGACATATTCACTGACATTTCCTAAGGATAAATCAATTATTGTAACGAAGATCGTGTTAAGAAGTACAAAATTTTTGAAATGGCGAAATTTTTTAATAATTTTCCACGACACTAAACCAATTAAAAATACACACACTGTTAAAGATATCACGGTATAGTTTAACGCACTGGGCTCCAATAGTAATGGCGGTAACTCATCTCGCTGATCATTTGAAGAGGAATTGTCACTTTGAATAGAGTTGTTCATTCTTGTGTTGTATGCAGACATGATCATGACATGTTGTGACCTAATAGTTTATTATTGAATAACTTAATAGAGTATTTAATATGCGCATGAGCAGCAATACTCGTTTGATCGCGGTGCTTGGCTAATAACGCTCAGAACAGACTGATTATAAAAGAGGTTTTTTAAGTCGCATATGGAAATCTGTAAATGTATGGTATTAAATATACCTTGATGTTTGACCTTAATTGGTGGATTCCTTTATAAAAACACAGAACAACATATGAAAATAACAAATTATAGGTACCTGCTAGGTACTCATCTATACTAATATGATACAGAGGAAAAGTACTTTATTGAGTAAAATGAAGAACTTTTGTGTTTTACTTTACCAATAACAGACTATCCGTTTACTGCAGTTTCACCATGGTTTCACCCGCTTCTCGTAGGAACTACAAACAAGAAATGTTTCCTCTTTATTAAACATATGAACGTAAAAGTATAGATTGAAGTTCTAATTATTGTCGGGTCTTACCTAAGTAGTTAAACAAATATTACAAATAAAATAATTTTTCTTATTTCCAGATTTTCTTAACTACTTAGTACTCACTACTTTATGTAGGTACTTATACTAATATATGTTCATCTATATTTTATCATCCTAAATACATATATAATAACATACATAGGTACATGTGTAACGAGAAATGTGCTTACGAGAAAATTGAAATTGAAATTAAAAGAAATGTCATACACATTCCGATCCCATCTTATTTAAATTGGCAAGTCAAAAAACTACGGAAGCACAACATATCGCTCTCATCAAACTGGTTTCTAACTTATGAGACTGGATTAGCCTGTTTTACAACTTGATAAACAACTACCTACACTTTTTGATTTTAATAAATTAATAGTTTAAAACACCCAGAAAAACACGCTTTTATAAATGCGCCGTAAAAATCGTTAGGTAGGTACAATACTTTTCTAACTAGTTTAATCTCAGCTATGATATAATGTTCAATCGGTTCAAAATAAATATTTTTCGGTCCATCGTCAGATCAGTTCGACAGTATCTAGGTACACAGCTTTCCTCCGTACCTATAACTTATCATTAGAGTCAAGAAGAATTCTGTGTATGTACCTACCTCCTGTAGTGCCTCTGTTTTTAGTATCGTAATTGATTATGAGATTAAATTTAAAATGAAGTTTCCACAAGTGTTAAGTATCTTTTAAGAAGTTTGCTACCGCCGCGCCGCCGTACCGGTATTGCGAGCCTCGTCGCCACACCATGGTATGGAAACCTCGGTGCGCGAGACTAATTTGGACCTTGACGATTTTTATAGATTTTTTTTAAACAGATTCATTTCATAGTAAGATAAGAACGTTTTCCTCATACACGCAAACAGGCTTGTTCTCTGTATCTATCGTTTGTTTTTTAATTGATAAATCTTCTTATTTTGTTGACACCAGCCATGTCTGAACCAGAATCCAGTCTGTACAACTCAACACAAACACCTGAAGAAAACCGCAATGGAGTGCCATCAGTGACCTTCTATCCCACGTTGCCAAATATTGTGTTTGTTTTAAAGTTGTGCGTATTTATAATTGGTTTCGTGTCATGGATGACAATCAAAAAGTTCCGACATTTTAAAAACTACGTGTTTCTAAGTGCGATCTTCGCTGCATTGATGGATAACCTAATTGGATTTTTCTATGAATATACTATGAATATTTATTATTTGGCCAAGTCAACCAGTGAATCTAGCAGTTTGATTATAATAATGCTGTATGACGCTGTGTTTACATACTTTAAATCAGTTTCTCACTTTTGGCTCTTAGTCATATGTTGCATATTTTACGTAGATATTGTTAAAGTTTTTGGAGTGGACGTGAACAGAAGATATCTGAAGTGCAGTCTTTTTGCTTGGGTTGGACCCTTAATATTAGTTTTTTATAGTAGTGTTATCGATCCAGGCATAATGGCATTAACTTTGACATACGGAACGCCTGAAACAGTTGCAATTGTTAGTGATGTTACCATATATATTGGTCTATGTTTAATGTTATCGCCTTTAGTAATTAACTGTTTGGTTTATGTTAAAGTTATTTTAACATTGTTTAGAACATCTAATGTTAACAAAACGAAAACACCTTTTAAAACACGTCGCTTCTATATAGCGACATTAATATTTTTACTGAGCGGAATCGAGATTTTGTTAGGGGCGATATTTGCACTATTAGAAGTGCATTTAGTATCGGCTGTTCTAGCTAATGTACAAGCTATAGTGATTAACATTTACTTTCTCATCGTAAAAAGTAATCGTGATATTTGGCGTGACATTTATATGAAGCGAACAAAAAAGCCTAGCCCTGCTTGCTAACAGACATCCTGGTAAGCATGTTTTAAAAACCTAGGTACGTAATTTAATCATAATAATTTCAGTAAGCATGTAAATGTACTGAATTTGCAACAATACATTCGTCGCCACAGGGTTCCAAGGTATCGAACCCTCGCCTCGGTGCGCGAGACTGACTCGGACCTTGACGATTATTACTTATAGATTTTTTTAAACAGATTCATTTCATAGCAAGTTAAGAACGTTTTCCTCATACACGCAAACAGGCTTGCTCTATGTATCTATCGTTTGTTTTTTAATTGATAAATCTTCTTATTTTGTTGACACCAGCCATGTCTGAACCAGAAGTCAGTCTGTACAACTCAACACCTGAAGAAAACCGCGATGGAGTGCCATCAGTGACCTCCTATCCCACGTTTCAAACTATTGTGTTTATTTTAACGGTGTGCGTATTTATAATTGGTTTCGTGTCATGGATAACGATTAAAAAGTTCCGACATTTTAAAAATTACGTGTTTCTAAGTGCGATCTTCGCTGCATTGGTGGATAACCTAAATAAATTATACTACAAAATACATATTGTGAATACGGATTATTTGGCCGAGTCGACCACTGATTCTAGTTTTGTTATAATAATGCTGTATGACGCTGTGTTCACATACTTTACATCAGTTTTTCACTTTTGGCTCTTAGTCATATGTTGCATATTTTACGTAGATATTGTTAAAGTTTTTGGAGTGAACGTGAACAGAAGATATCTCAAGTGTAGCCTTTTTGCTTGGGTTGGACCCTTAATATTAGTTTTTTATAGTAGTGTTATCGATCCAGGCATAGCATTGTTAAGTTGGACATACGGAACGCCTGAAACATTTGCGATTGTTAATGATGTTACTATGTATATTGATTTATTTTTTATGTTTTCGCCTTTAGTAATTAACTGTTTTATTTATGTTAAAGTTATTTCAATATTGTTTAAAACGTCTAATGTTAACAAAACGAAAACACCTTTTAAAACACGTCGCTTCTATATAGCGACATTAATATTTTTACTGAGCGGAATCGAGATTTTGGTAGGGGAGATATTTGCACTTTTAGAAGTGCATTCAGTAACAACTGTTCTAGTTTATGTGCAAGCTATAGTGATTAACATTTACTTTCTCATCGTAAAAAGTAATCGTGATATTTGGCGTGACATTTATATGAAGCGAACGAAAAAGCATGTAAGTGAAATGAATTTGCAACAATACACCCACCTATAGAAGCCATACATCGAGATATAAGGCGTGAGTCGCACAGAATTAACCCTTCTCCGTGCACGATTTTACCTATAACACAATTACGGAGTAATGCAGGCAACATGGACATAAGAACCCATACAAGGCGCAGCTTGTGCATTGGTCGCCGGTACTCCAGTAATGAGATTTGTTGCTAAGTATCGAAGAATTGACACGAATAAACAACTACATATAAATAACACATGAACTTAGTGGGTATATTATACCCCCTAGCAGAGCTTTTTGCTTATGACTCGTGACTCGTGGAAACCATATCACGTGTTTTCCAGGATTCCGCCTATGTAAATACGACAAACATCTCAATCGATTAAGCCGCAGGTACCTAGGTAGGTACCTAAGAATTACTGAAAACTGTTAGTAAAAAAATATATATTTTGATTTGAAGAATTGACTTTCATGCAAATATTGTGTTTTATGAATAAGTATGTTGAACTTATGAGTAAGTATATAAAAAAAACTGGCTAAGTATTAACTTAATTGTTTTATTTTTTGTATTTTCCTTGAATAACCTTTGTTGATTGAACCTTGCGGCCAAACAACCAAATCTACTATACGAAGGTAAGTCCTAAGTACCTACCTATACCTTATCTATGGAAACAAGACATGATCTAAAATAAGTATCTTATATCTTTATTCATCTAATACCAGTAAGTTAACAAGCATCTTGTCGTCGTGTCATACGATTAATAAAGCTATTAAAATAATTGAGTCGGACCAAATTACAAAATTCTTTTAGTGCCACACACAATCGCTGTGTACAATTGAATTGATAAGTATCACGCGACACTCGTTATTTTGATTTCCTTGGTACATTACCTCTTGGGAACGAAATGAAAATGCTTTGATAAACACGATTAATTCAGAATGTCGGGTAGTTCATATCTAGTAATTGTTTACATGGCGGCCAGTGCCGGCGTCAATATCTTTCACTTGATTGTTGATTTAATTTAGGTGCTTAATAGATAGTAGCAATTTCAGTAGATTGCTTTTTTTTGATTACACAAATATTTTATGTAGACGTTGAATAATGTACTTACGTAGATTTGTAACTGTAGTGAGGATTTGTAATATGATTTACTGTATCTTGAAATTATTAATTGACGACACTGAAAACTTGATGAAAAGTTTTATTTTTTTTTGTCAGAAATCCAACACCGAATTCTACCAATATTTTTTTTGCGCCTGCCAGAAAAATTGCTTCAATAAGACGAATAGGCTGTACCTACATAGAAACTGTAGGAGCAGATTGGTTTTATAGACGATGGTAAAATAATAATATTCTTAATTATACATAGGTTATTATAGATATAAATAGAAAATCGTCTTTTCCAAAACGCTTAGGTAAAGAGTGTCTAAGAGAGAGAAGTTTAATGTTGAAAGGAACTCAAATCGAAACATGAAATCTTAACCAACATGTTGTATTTAAAACATCTCAGGCGTTTACCACGAAACACTAACCAAATTGTGCCTAACTATTGAAAAGTCAAAGTACATGTAGTTGTTTTTAACATTTTGTTGATTTTATAAACTGAAATTTTTATAGACTTCGAGCAATCAAGAATATCTTGGATGATATTTCAATAATTTAATTTAAGTTTGAGCAGGTACCTAAACCCTACTAGGTACTCCTGTGTCGTCAACTGGCTGAGTACTTCCATCAATCATTAAATGATGGCAAAGGTGCTTACTATGGGTGCAAATAAAACATCAACTTTATTTCATAAATATTTATATTGAACTGGCCTTAATAAATTACAACTTAAACCAAAACTTATAGAAATTGACTGACGATTTCACTTTTAAGCATATTGGTGATGACAATATCAAATGTGTCCAAAACATTAAAAGTTAGTATAACGGTTTGACCGTAGTACTTTACCATGAAAATTTGGTAATTGAATATACAAAAGGTAAATACTTATTCTAGTGTGTCGACAATGCTGTCCGAAGGATTCAGTCACAATTCAAGTCGTAAGGCATGCACGAGTCAATCATCACTGACCGCTGAACTCTCTTTGGTGTTCTAGCCGTTAAGTTTTCAAGTAACAACGTCACTTTTAATATGAAAACACGCGACTGTAAAGCTATACCTATCTAAATATAATAAGGTACATCTGATTTTTACAATAACATAAAATTTCACACTTCAATTACATTGATATAAAACACCTATAAATCGTTTTTAATACACATTCAAAAAATAGTGTTTCAGATTAATTTTTAGTGCAGTCTCATAAAAGAAATTAGGTATAGCCTCTAATAAACTACGTCTATAATTCAAAATTCATTAAACACGACTTATTTCTAAAATAAATGCATTATGAAGAATTACACATGAATAAATTGCATTTGTTTATAATGGTGACAAACTTGTGATAGGTGCTGTGAAGCCGTCAAAAATTAAATGATTTTATCTAACACAAATTAGTTTTGTTGGCCTCATTTTTGAGGATTTTCAAATATTAAAATATCTGATGTGGGTAATATCGATAAAATAGAATAATGAAGATGGTTTTTCAATATATTATTAAGGGGGCATAACTTCGTAAAGTGATGTATGGTAACAGACCAATAAGCGGTAACACTTGAATTTCTCTTCTGAGTGGTAAACGTGATTATGTACAAAATATCGTCATAAGTAAAGTGTAATACAATTAATAAGGAGTTTCTTGCATCTTTCTTGTTTCTTCTTCTTTGTTGCATCTTCAACATTACGTGTCAAAGTAGTAAAACTATGAAATTCAATAGCAATGGCTCCCCAAAAATTAAAATGCCGTAGTATAAAATACAAACGACGTGGGCCTTTTTCCTATAAGTTATAAATACTAAATAAAATATATGACGCCTATTTAGCTCTAGTCTAAATAAATAAAGCGTTTCACACACGACTAAATAAGACACTTTACTTTGGTATTATTAGACTATATATTACTTACCTACAGGATACCAGATTGCCGACAGTTTTTAAATAGACTGTTCCATATCTACTTTTATATCACTGTTTTATGGGACGGAGATTGAAAGGTTTACACTAAAAATATACACAGTTATCAATCTATTCGTAATTCTTTGTAGAACATGGTTAATTAGTAACAACACGTTTCACAGGTATTTCTTAAGGCACTAAAAGGTAACAATTATTTCTATTTACACATAGACAACTCCTCTTAAATACAACCTTCAGGTTTCGCAATCATACCTATAAACTAAGCATAACTTTTCTTTTTTTACTAGTTTCAGTGTCACCCTTAGGACCATACTAGTTAGCACTGCATGAAAGTCAGGTATGGCTGGCATCATCTTTTGTTGGAGCTGTGATTGCTCTGGCATTAGTTGGTAATGAGTGGGGTGAGGGGTGCCGGGGGTTCGTCGCCGAAGTACCTGTAGCGGTGTGGCACCTGCAGCGGCGCGGGGGGCTCGGCCGCGTCCGAGTGCTGCGAGTCGCGATGACGGCGCAGGTCCACCTTCCTCTGGAAGGCCTTGTCGCAGAGCCCGCACGAGAACGGCTTGTAGCCCGTGTGCTTGCGCATGTGCGTGATCAGGTTCGAGCTCTGGCTGAACGCTTTCGAACACACAACGCATTTGTGCGGCTTCTCACCTATAACAATAACATTTATGTTATGAGCACTTTGTATTAAGTTGACACCTGCTGTGATTAATTATGCCGCCTACTGATACACCAAGTATATGTAGTTAAGACATAATAAAATATTTTTTGTAGAGTCACAAAAAGGCTGGTAGAAAAGAAGATAACCCTACCTACTTTATTGTATCACCGAATTAAATGCAGAAATTCTGAAATTCGCAGTTAAATATTATTTTGTAGAAGGCCAATAAGTAAATTATTATGATTTTGTCAAGACATCTCACGAAAGCTCGAAAATCGTTAAATAGATAAATAGTATTGTACGGAAGTATTAAACAAGAACGAAATTACTTTACACAACTTAGCTTTAATTAACTACAAAACTTCGATTTCCTAAATCATTTATAAATGAACGACTGAAAAACATTACGTATCACTTCGTCAAGTAATTAAAGCTTGAATAAGTGGGCCAATACTTGTCATAATCATCGGCTATTTATTATTAACGGTGAGGTTCCCGAACTGATTTAATATGCAACGTCGCCTTGTACACCGGTATTTATTAACTTTAACGGTAATTGTTTGTAGCTCGATATAACGATACAACGCTAACCAGTTTTGTGAAACTTTATAATTCACATGGATAAGGACCGAAGGATCTTCATGACATTGTTTATTTTGTGTAATGAATCACTTTTCAATAAAAACATCAGAGCCATCGGCAATTTACCTGACCAGTTACTTAAAATCTCCAAAGATAGTTTACGAATAAAATTATAGCAAAAAATGCAAATGTCATTTTATAGATAGAACAGGATTTAAGTGAAGTTTTTGTTAGTGCCGTGATCGGCGTGCACGTGAAGGCCTGTGAAGGCTGCGCTGTGCTGCGCGGCTAATTGCAGCCCGAGCCGCATTTTGGAATATTGATGATGAGGCATTTATCGGGAGGACGAGCGCCATGTAAGGCCGCTGTAAATCATTCGGAACAGGGCAGAGACGTGACGAGATGTCTCCGGCCAAGACAAATATGTCCGCCACATTTTTTAGCTACTATAATTCGTCTCGTTGAGCTTACTGGAAGTAGTCTGACCATTGAAAAACGTATGCGACATTTATTTTGCTTACAGTAGCTACGTCTGGTTTTTTTTAAATGCCTCCATAGCTACATTATTTTCATTGAGGTTTCTTTTTTATTAATATTTTGTAAGATAGGAGTTACTTCGTAAAATTATTAAAATCATTTGTAAAATCTGGTTATCTAGATTTTAAATAATAGAATCATTAAGACTAAATCAGGGCGGCTAAAGCTCTGCATTTTGTCGAGCATTGCAAGGCATATTTTTTGCTTATTGGAAATTCATTAAGTGCAGTGGACGGACTGCGATTTGCCGTCGAAAACGTAATTGCCCAGCATTTAAATATTTAATTCCCAAGGCATCGTCTGCGATGTGTCGCGTGATTGCTTTTATTGTGCGTCTGCCTATATGTTTACCATTTAATGAACTTGTTCCACAGTAGAGAAGTCTAGGCTATGCCGCGGTTATAACACTATATCATGTACTTATACAGCTTAATAAATCGACGAGGATAAAGTCGGATAACGTCTTCAGCAGCTGTTTACTGTCATTCCGATTAAAAGGGCAATCGTCGGAGATTACCTATCATTACACGCTCGACACGAACGTACGTGGATATCGCAGGCGACTAATTGAGAAAGTAAAATTTTATGTGAATAAATAAATTAACAGCTACTTGGTAATGATACAAATTCTTATAAAAGGACGATACGACTGAAATTATGATGGCGAAGAGTGAAGTAACGATATCGAATTTCCTTATCACAATAAAAGTGCTATAACGTTATTAGTCGCGTAGCTGACGTATTTACGTGCTATGCTTGCAATGCACACCTTTTCATGAACTCGGAGTTGATGGTCGCGATTCTATCTGCTCAAGAGATTGGGGTAAATAACGTACATTTACAGTTGCTCTAACAGAGGCCCTGTTATGGCTGTGGCAAAAATCATTTAAGATAAGAATCACAGACTTTTTTTAGAAACAACGTCTTTATATAAAAATACAAATCTTTCGATTTTGGTGGATGTTATGCACCATATACATGTTAAGATAGCAATAAAAGTTTCATAGGAAATGATAGGGCTACGGAAAGTTGTGTAATGAGGGGACGCGCTGACACTTCAGCTGACATAAGTTACGTGAAACAGTTGTCATAATAATTTGAGTTTCACACTACTTGGAATTACACCGTGTAATTTCGTTTGGGTTAACTATACTTTGACGAGAAAGTGTTATGCAGTGCTTGACGCAGACAATAAGGGAAGTTAAATCTTTATTTAAAAAGTTTAATTATCTTTAGTCGTGTCACATGACAAAGAATGCCATAAATAACGTGAATTTCCTCCTTTAAGTAAAATGTCCTTGAATACAATGATTATAAAACGAAAATGTTTTGCGCAGTTGGAAAATGCAGCACAGACAAACGCGTGTCTGTGTGCAGTGCAAATAAATGAACACACTTATCAGCTTATTGGTTTTGAGCTTAATGATTTTACTCAAATTAAGTGGTGATTAATACAGTTTAGGTACAAACTGTTTGTTGAAACACTTGAATTTTTACATCGAAATAGAATTTAATTCAAATGAATAATGAATATTTTTAAATCGAAAAGAAAAGGTTCGGTAACATACATTCTAAAAGGTAAAGTGGAACAGTCAAATGGAACAGAAGATGTGAAAATTTGAAGATTTATGAGAAGTAAGGAGAGCACGAAAAAGGGGTACCACGGAGTACCCGCTGGGTATCTAATACTTAAAACATTTGAGCAAGCAGTAAAATCATAAATGAAAAAGATTGTAATTGTAAGTTTTTTGCTTTGTGAAGCAGCTCGTAGATGATTGCAGCTTCTGTTCTTACGAATCTCTGTCTAGATATCTAAGATAATTTTCAACATACCTGTGTGTATATAAGTATGCTTCTTCATATCTGACTTCTGGTGGAACCGCTTGCCGCAGTACTGGCAGGGGTACGGCCGCGTGTCCGAGTGGATCAGCAGGTGCGTGGACAGCGTGCTCGACCGCTTGAAGCACTTGCCGCACTGCTTGCACTAAACAAACAAACACACACATTCATACCACAGCACGACCTTCCAATAAAGACATATTTACTACATCCCCGACTCCCCCTTGTCACATATACTAATAACCCTTAATAGATCCCTTTGAGTGGCGTGCAAAGGAATAGTGCAATTCAGTCATTTGACCCCACGATTGCCAAGAAATCGGCTGAAATATAACAGAGTACGGCACTAGATATAATTATAAACGTGGCGTGGACAGCGTCCATCACCTTCAGTTAGACGGTGACAGCCAGTAATAAACTAATAACAGGGCTCTACCCCTTTCTACACTTTTCTTTGATTTCCCATCTAGCATCGGCTATGAATTTTTTTACTGGCTAGTAATTAGCGTCTATTACTAACCAGTTATTATCCGTAGGTATTTTTCTGGAGAAATAATAATCATACAATGATACTTTTGAATAAAAATCAAATAATATGAGAATATTGTATCACTGGTAGGTACATTTTATTGATTTCAGTTACGATAGAACGTAGTCTATTTCCACGAACTGTTTCCTTGCTGAACATCACCTTTATGAATTAATTTATAAGTAAATACACGACTAAAAATATATGAATCGACACTGTGTTTGTTCACAGTTAAAATCACCAACATTTCAGTCTTATTAATAATCTCAGATTAAAGTTACTTCAAGGAATAAGAAAAGAATAAACATAAATTTTCATAGATTAAAACTTTGATTCACTTTAATCCTGATAATTAATAGGAGGGTTAGTGAATGACTGGGTCTAAAATTCCACAGAAAGCTTTTTAAACAAACAAATTGTTTTCTGTTCACTTTTGTTTGAAACAAAGGACTTTTAACTAAGCACGTGCTGGGACTTTGCTTTAGATTTGTTTAATCAGATGTTTCTGGTATGCGATAGTATAATTTCGTTACTAACTTGGTTTATTTACTCGACACACAGATTGTTTTCAAGGAATGGAAGTCTCGTTTGACGGTATGTAGGTACGTAGTTCTTAAACTATGTACGAAACTTTTGAATGTGGAAAAAACATCTATTACCGGACTGTTGTTTCACAGTTTTTTTTCGCGGTGTCACAATAAATCTCCTTCACTGCGGCGCTTCGTATGACACATCGGGCTAATGAAGTGGACACCCACAACTACTCGCAACCTGACATAAAACATATAAGAACAGGTATATATGTTGTACGGCTATTAGTCGGGTGGTTAGTCGTTAAGTATGCGGCGCATGATAATCCATGGCACAAATCCGCGTAGCGGGCCTGTGACAGTTGGCCGGGCAGCTGCATCGCCTCGCGCCTCACAAAAACCGCTACTTTTTTGGTCGCCTTTTTATACAATCGATGCACTCTCTTATAAACAACACAGGTGCTAGGGTATGACCGTCCACATATGGTTATCGGCTTGTACCACGTAGAGAGGTGATTTTTTATGATAGCCGTTTGAATTTAAAAAATCTAGTGTCGTTTTTTACGAAACTGGCTTTTTATTAACGGCTTTGTGGAACCTGCTATGGTCCTTCGCGAGGGGGTCGCTTTAACGACTGTTACATTTCTTAATGGAAAATAACGATTATAATGGTTCTTGTTTTAAACAGAAATGAGATAGAGGACTCAACTCAAGTTTAAATATTCGTCGTCCTATCATAATCTAATACACACGAAAACTAATGATTCTACGTATTACACTCTTCTGTTATGTTCTCGTGTGTCATGTAACAAAACTATAAGGTCAATGTTGTTAATTCCTAACAATTTAATAAACTTTTAAGTAGAGTACGGTGAGGCCAGCGACGCGTGAGTGGCGCGTGGCGCGCACGCGCCGCCCGCCGCCATTGTCTTACCGCGTGCACATATTAATGCGATCATAATTACAATTTATTGTTCCTTCATAAATTACTAATTACTCAATACAAAAACAAAGAAATATCTGTCTTTTTTCCAGTAAAATCTTTATTTATTCATTGACTGTAATTGTTTGTCGAGTAGCTGATAAATGCAGTCTTCTTTAATTAAGCCGCCTGAAACATTATAATTTTGTTTTCGCTGTTGATACTTACAGGTAATATTTATGCCACTTCCAATTATGCACAGATTATTATTTAATTGCTGTTACCTAAATTAACGAATAGTCAATTGAATGATAATTGTGTGGCACCTAAGAGTAGCTCTACAACATATTTATCGTCATATGACACATGGTAATTATTGGTCCAATTATAAACCACCGCGCCGAGATATTAAAAGTTGGAATTTTGATTAAAACCGATGAGGATTTTTATAACGGCGGCACGTAGAAAAAACGAAAGGCACAAAAATGGCGAGAAGACGAGTCAGCAGGCTCGATGTGCGCCGCTAGCGAGCGACGCAGGCGCAGCGCGCGACCCGTTCCGATACGCGACTACTTATTAAGACAGGGGCAGTTTTTGCTATTTGATTTGTTAAAGAGACTAAAACGGATACTGGTTTGCTATTTTAAAGCATTTTAAACGGAAACTGTACAGTTATTCTGGACTTGTTAAAGCATATAGCTATCTCGGTGCTAGTTGCCGATCGAGAATATTTTGCTATTGACTTTTTTGTACTTACTTGGAATGATTTTTCGTTTCTGTTTTCATTTTTGAGCAGTAGAGAGAAGTTGAGGTCTCCGGCTGGTGAGGGTTTGATGGGGTAGGTGTGGTGCGCGGGCGCGGAGGGACAGCGGCGCGGCTCCGCGCTCGGCGGGCGCTCGGCCTCGTCAGGGTTGCTGCGGCATCTCTTGACTAGTTCGAGAGGCGTGTCTGTGTCATCGTGACCCTCCCATCGGGAAATCGGCGACTCTTCTCCCACTTCAACTTTTTCACGTTCACAAGCACTTCCCGGGGACCAAATATGCCGGTTTTTGGTTGACAAATTCAAAGGAAGCTCTTCCTCATCATCTGCAAACAAGCAAACGAAATTGTACCAAAGGCTTTATAGGAAATATGGCGTTATTGCATGCAATACTGTGTCAACAGACAGGTGAGTACCGACAGTTTCTCTTCGACTGTTCTTCACGCTTTTATACGTAAATTTAAAGTCGGACGAGTCAAATCGGTCGTCTGTGGAGTGACTTATGAAATCTGTACAGCTGCGCCTGTATTTACTGACGTTACGTCATTGTTTGCTCTATAACACATTAAAAACTTGCATACCACTCTCGTCTACGCTAGCGGAAGAAGGTTGTAAAGTTTTTTTAAGATGAACTCAAAATTATAGCTGAAAAAATTTATTGTTATTTTACCTGTAACTGACAATTGACATGTTATTTTGTATAATATAATATGTATGTTAGTCATTAAGGTATATATCTATGGGCCAATGCAGCCTGAAAATAAAGGTATTTTTTTTTTGATTGCACTAATATATGTCGGCAATGATCAGTGGCACAATGAAAACAGATGTTTGCAACCAGTTACGGCTCTGTGAATGTGTTTAACACCACATTTCATCTGTGTGAAAAAAGTCGTCGCTGAGTGATGCTTAGTCAGGATTGCGATTAGTCACGGTATGAATTTATTTACGTTTACCTCCACTTTTTATTTTATTTTTTGTGACTAATCCTTCTGATTATGATTATGGTTCCTTTTTTTATTTATTTTTAGTAGTTTAGTAGTTTTATTATTTTTTGTCTTTAGAGCATAAATGATTTCATACCGATCGACACCCGCAACTCCTCATAGGTCCAGTTGAAAACCAGCGTCAGACACTAGCTGTCTGGCATAATGCTGAACTGGACCTATTTGGCACAACCTTTTATTACTTTTTTTTTTAATTATTATTCTATTTTTATTTCTTTGTGTATGTATGGCTTGTGTCAATAAATATCTTTTCTTTCTTTCTTTCTTTCTTTCTTTTCTTTCTGATTGGAAGAAGACTTTGAAAAACTTGATAGGTACATTGATGAAACTGAATAACTTTAATCATTCTGATGTCGAAGGTGACGAATGTGTGATGGTTAATGTATTTTTTAATGTCACTTACATTAGCTACTTAAAGCTTTAAGGAATTACGCAGGTAGATACCTGCTAAGAGTAAGAGTGTGTTTGAGGTTGAAGTTTTTCAAAGTCTATGCTTCCAATTCTTTGAGGTTTTCAGTAAAAGGTAGATAGACATTTAATACCAACCTAACTCTTTGCTTTCTACTTTAATATGTATTTGTTAGCATGAAAAACGGTTCTGAAGTACCTATTTACTTAAAACTGATAACACAGAAACACATTAATTACATTCTTTTTAATTGAATCTTGAAATGAAGTTGTTATCGAAGCAATAAAATGTCAGTTCGCTAAAGCATTAGTCAGTTTATAAATAAATAAAAATCAAGTATGTAACTACTTATTGAGTTTCCTTCGCCCGGTTTCATTGTTATCTACGAGGTTGAGTCGCAACCGGTACTGGATAACAAACAATTAGAATACTTAAACATTTTCGTTCGGCGACAAAGAGTAGCGACGGCACTTAGTCGCTTTTCCTTGGAGTGTAGGAACAAGCTCGTTGGCTCCATCGGCGGAGGTAAACGACATGTAAACGACGACATATCAGCGCTTCGAGTTATTAATCGGTGCCTTACACTGATAGCTATTCTAATGAGTATTATTCAGGAGAAGCCGCGTAAGGAGGCCGAGGCGAACCATGTTTTGTAATGCCGCAAACGTATCTAATTACCATTTTTAGGATTCTTGAAACACGTAAACACTTTCAGCGCGAGGTGATTTACTTGCGCTGTTTATATGAATTTGAATGTACCGACGCAAGGAGCTGCGTATTCAACAAATATTCAGTCGTCAGACTTTGATTTAAATGCTTGTTTGATTTATAGTAATTGCAAATATGTAGGTCAGTATTGACTGCAATGAAATTCTAAAGAATTACAAATTAATAGTAACTGTAGACAAGTGCACCATGCGATATGTCCACACACCCAGATACATTGTTCTAGAATCAAACTGGGCTACTGAGTCACCAACGATTTGCAAGACAATAAAAGGTTCTTTACATTTTTAATGATAATTATTTCTAGAAAATGTATGGATAATGTGTGTAAATAATTACAAAGGTTTCACTGAAATCTTTTTTTAAATGATTGAGTTTAAAGTTATTATTTGCAACTGTTATTTAGAAAAAAAAACTTACAAATATCGAAACGCCATGGTAGACTGATTAAATAATAAGTGAAGTCTTACCGTCTCTGGGTGGGGTATGCCTGGCGTGGTCCACCGAGGGTCTGGCGAAGTGAGGCGAGGCGCGCGGCATCAGCAGCGGCCACACTCCCGCGCCGCTGTATAGCGCTCCGAGGCCACTGCAGTACATCAGAGCACCCAACTCTGCACACATACATAATAATTAATAGGAAGAATTATTAAATAAACTAACAAAACTTTTTACGCACTTTAGGTCTTAGTGTTCACACACAATCTTAGAAGGAATGGAGGAATCTATAACTAAAGGTATGTGTTTACCTGTAGCCCGTGCGTACTGCTTAAGCGCCCTCCCAGCTATCTCGATATCTCCCAACTGCAGTAAATCCAGCCGGTGATGTGAGAGAGTGTCAGGCGAGCGCGGGGGTGAGTGCGGGGACGGCGGGGTCCGGGGGGACATGCTCCCTTCAGGTGATGGGAACCGGTGAGCTGGTGGAGGCGGAGACGATGGCTGGAACTGCTCCGCCAGCCGCGATAGCAGAACGTGCCGAGACATCCTGCGCAGAAAGAATACTTGATGTCAAACAGTGTTTTGATAATCTCAATATGAAAAAGCTACAAAAAAAGAAGCTAAGAAAAAACCCTGTAAGTTCTTCCGTTGGTTCTGAAAACCCACATTTTCTTTTGTTTTCATGCAGCTAAACTAACAAAACGCGTATAAATTACACGTAATCGCACTAATAACGCTACGTTAACAATTAACGCCTGCATCACAATGTTAAGTTCCAGTTTGCATCCAATTAGAACAAACCACCTGAGCTTTTGAATTGTCATTGAGTAGCGGAGCCTTATCGATCGATCGTACTGCAAGTATTCTGCTTTCCCGTGGGAACCTTCAGTTTTCTGAAGACGTTTAGGTACATACAACTTTTGTAATAAGCTTCATATTTACACTTAACCAGTTTTATTTTAGTGACACAATTATTCATTAACAAAAAAAGGTTTAAACCCGCTAAAGAAAAACTGGATATCGCAAGGATTACTGGTTTCTGCCTGATGCTGTATTTTAAAGTCAATGGCATTTTGATTTAACCAAGGACACACACCAAGTACAACATAAAATGACATTAGGAACATTAGCATTAGAACATTAGCCTCCACTATTAATTATGTCCTTACTTCACGTAATAAAACATTAATTGGTATAGCTTCATTGCGTTTAGAAATGATAACGGAGTTGTCAGTCACCTTGTTCACGAAGACAACTCAATATGATGGTAAGTACTGCGTTTATCAAGATTTTACGGTCAGCGCGGATCAATTCAAAAGTTGCGATATCATCTTTGTTTTACGTGACCGACGTCATTAGTGTCCATCCGACTATGTATGTACGTATTTGTTGACAGCCCTTGCTGATTAATCCGACCGCTTGTTTGTTGACAGCGAATCGTATTAAAAGCTCAATCAAGCAAATGAAGAATCAGAATAATGGAAGTGGTCGGCGGACCGCGCGGACGGCGCGGCGCCCGCTGCGTACGCGCATTAATAATGCACGTGTCGAGTAAAACAATCTTCATTAGACTAACACACATTACATATTTACAGAATGGATGTCCGCGTGTTCCCATACCATTCCGCCGGCCTTCCATTAGGAATTAAACTCGAGGAGCGCACCGCCGCCACTATACGCGGAGACATTACATTTGTCGTCGTAAATTATAAATAATGATGTCGGACAATGATTTGCCAAATTTCCTAATTACAATAATGCACAAACAGACTCATTAACGAATAGTTTCGTATAGATATTGATCTCTTGCATGATATTCACGAAAATCGATCTCAGTGGCGTGCACTTGGAGAGGCCTATGTCCAGCAGTGGACTGCGATAGGCTGATGATGATGATGATATTCACGAAGGGAATACTCTTGTCTTAGAAAAGCAAAGCAATTGATTTACTCCATTACTAATAATTGGCTAACAAGCTAGCTAACGCGAGGGTTATGTGGCGCAATTTCTTGTTTCAATAAAGCGAGTCTTTATTTATTAAATTGCGAGTAGCAATTACCTACCGCGCGAGGACTGTCACCTATTTTTTTCCATTATGATACAATGGGAACTCAAGCAAATGTTGAGAAAATCAATCACCGCAGAAATTGTCAGGAAAAATACGTTTCTATTTTAGATATTTGCTCAGGTCTATTGTCTTTCCATAATCTTATTCAGACACGAGTGTCCGCCGTCTGCTGTATGCTACAATGTTTCAAAAGAACAGGTGTTTTTAAAGATTTAAAAATCAAAATAAGATTTCATATATTTGTACAGATTGCTTTACAAATAATGTTGTCAATGTCAATTAACACAATAAGCGTTTATATAAGTGCCCATTGAATATAAAATGCATCTTAAAAAACATTATAACTATAAACTAAGACTCCTTCAATAAATGCAGGTAATAAGGTTGGATCAAGCTCTGCTCTTTTTAATGTTGGCTAGCTTTTCCCGCGTTTTCCCGTGCGTCCAAAAGACGCACATATTTAAAAATAATAAACGTTCCTTAGGAATCCAATTAAGGACATGTATAATACAGACTAAAAAAATCCTCTGTATTTAAAATATTTGTAAAGATATCTGAACCTTGAAATCTTTAGTAGTAGTTTAGTAGTGCTTATGCACTGAAAAGTTAGGTATTACATATATTTTCATTTACTAAACAAAGCGTTTTGAAAAGAATCTTTACAAAACGCATCAACAAGAAAAAATAAAGAAAGCAGAAAATGTTCAGCAAAAACGTAATGAACGAAATTGCAAGCCGATGCATTTGTGAGCACTGAAAATATTTCACCGCCCGTGGTGAAACTCGTTCAATACTTAGGTATTAAATATATCGGAACACATGTACAAATTTGGTTTCGTCTTGTTTGTGCGACTGTGAGGATGTAGGTACACTTGCAGATTATTTGCATTGCACTGCATCCTACAGACGTATTCTACGTGTTATATTGTTCCTTGTATAAACATAGACATGAGTAAATATTATGTGAAAAGTAGGGTTTTCAACACTGTTTTTGCTTCCGTGAATGGCGCATGATTTAGATTTTCTTAACATAAGTTTCTTGAAGAACTTTTAAAGCTGTTTTTCTTAGATTGCAGAAATGAATGTAGGTATCTTATCTGATGTGAGATATGAAATCTTAATATGCGTGAATAATGTATGCAGATCCGCACAGATTAAGGACAGTGAAATTAAGGGTCGTCTTAGGGGCGGAATTCAAATTATTAAAATTGGTAAGTAGTAGGTAGTTGTAAATTATTAAATAATTGGTTATTGAATTCAAAATAATAAACTTCTCGCCCTTGTTGTGTTTGAGATGTTGTAAATATAAGTTTATTTGATTCTTATGATTAAGTTGCAGTTAAAATCTGTCAGATTTATTTTTTGTATATAATCTATGAGAGGTACTGATAGAAATATTATAAAAAAACATAGGAAGAGGTAGATTAAAATCACAAAAGCGAGCAAGTTTTTCATGATTGTCATGTTGATGAAAAAAGAAGGCTTGAATATAATTTTCATTCCTCTTCATTGAGGATAGTTAGTTGGATACAAATGAAATAAATTGCAGAATATACTTAGTACGACACTTATGATATTTACAAACAACGTTTTCCCAATATTAATAAGGAATAAAGAATATGAAGGTACTTAGCTAAGTAGAATAATAGAGGAACAATTATACTAAGATATATCTAACTATGTAATAATAATTATATTTTACCTTAAATAATGAAACTTCTTCGAAGCTACGAAAAGCTATTTCACTCACTGCTACGAAAACACTGGGTCCTACGTCTTACTAAATATTATGATCAGTCCAATAAACACCATGAATCTAATGACATTTTATTGTAGGTCCAATAATAAAATAAAGTGTAAAATAAATGCAGCGTACGATATGACGTCGCGAAATCGTAAGGCTGCGTGGGATCGGAAAACGTCACTGACTGCTACGGTGCGTCGCGTTTGGCGCCTGGCACCTGACTGAAATAAGGCTCGCGCGCCCCGACCTACCCGACTGCTCTTCCACAATAACGTTCTTTTTTCAAAACTCTGCTAACAAAAAAGAGGTCGGACGGAGGCTGAGCAATAAAGAAATGATTTGATGAAACAGGCACTTGACAGGTGGCTCGCGTCGCATCCTCGCATACACCACTTAATTGTTGGTTGCGTTTACGTTGACGGCGCAGAGGATGCACTGAAAAATGGCTTTTAAGTATTAATGCCCACAAATAAGCGGTTGCTCCCTATGTGACATTAAAACCCTTGCATTAACAATCGCAAAAGTTAGTTGCGCATAGACCGGTCCGCTACTTGGGAAGAAGGCTCTGCTTGGTTACAAGTAATTCTTCTATATGTAACTATCTATAGGTACTGATAAATACTTGTTAATTTGATTTGTGCCTAAAACTGAGATTAACTAAATGCACGAGGTTTAGATTTCTCGTAGCGTCGCGCCCCGCCCATCGCACGCTATTGGTCGCCATTTAGAGCTGGGCGGAGCGTTGCTTAGATACTAACTTAGAAGCCTTTTTAACGTAACTATCTAATATCATTTATTTACAAAACGATTTCTTTAATTTTTTAGAGTATTCATGACATTTAATTTATTAAGTACTTACTTAAGTTTTCCATTAACAGTTCTGCGTCTCTCTTCTAACTCTAAAAGTAATGCTTACTCAATTTACATACTTCCTTATTTGATTTTGGAACCTCCTTTGGCATGCATTAAAAATAGTGTGCGATTTTTTATATCTAGCTCAAAGTACAGTAATGAGAACATTGACTGGATCGTAAATGACATAAGCAGTAGGTACCTATTAAAAGGATTAGCTAAACATTAGAACAACAATGTGAGGATTATTTTGTTATCTGCTACCTTAAGTTTATGTGTGAATTATTTATCAATTTTGTTGCTATTTAGAAGTAGGTGCCTATTGATATGCATTTTTGCCAATAAAATGCTTAAAGGCCGAGGTAAAAACTGATTAATTTTGCATTAAAAGGCGATACTTCTTATGAGTTGACCGGCGCTTGACAGATGAAAGGTGTGCTACGAACTTGCATGAGAAATTGGCAATCGATACTTTACGTGACATTTTAAACGCTTAGGTATGTATTACAGTTCTAATTAAAATATGCGATAAAAAGTAGCTGCATTTTTTTGTTTAAAAATAACTACAACATTCACTATTCATTTTAGTTTTATTACGAGAGATATAACTCTTCATTCTTTACAGAATTTTTAAATCGCCAATGGACTAGAATTAAATAATATCTACCCAATTAATTTATTTGTTCATGGCTTGAATTTATGAAATAATTGATTAGATTAATAGCTTTTGAAAGATTTTAGAAATTCCTTCACCGCATTATAGTCATAGAATCACTGCTGATACATAGGTATAGCATTAACAGCTTGGTTACTGCTATCAGTTAATTAATATTTTAAAATTTAAATCTAAGTACAAGTGCTTGAACTAATTAACAAGTAGTTTAAGTTTATTTTGTATTCGCGGTATTCAAACTATGTGGATACCTAAGTGTTTACGTAACTAACGCTGATAGTGGGAATTAGACAATTCTCAGCGTATTATAGAAGATTGTCTTTCTTTAATGACATTTTCGCCTGATCAAGCGATTGTAATAACAATCTCGGGAAATTCAATTAGGTGGATAATCTGCTTTGGTTGCTACGTGTTTTGTTACACGAGGAAGTGTAGGGCTTCAGGTGGGGAAGTGCTTCAGTGAGTGCAGAGCGCGGGGGCGCGTGCAGTGCGGCGCGCGGGGGCGGGGGTGGACTCATGGGGGCTGTAAACATAACGGCGAGCGCGTGTCGCGGGCGCGGGGTGAGGCGCGAGGGCGTCACGGCCCGTTAGCGCGGATCCTCGGCGCGTGCACATGTCGCCCCGGCACGCGCCCGCGCCACTTTTTATCCATCTTTTTTCTGTTGCTGTTTTTGTTTTCTCCCTTTGTTCGAAATACGAATTAAAGCCTCCTTTTCGATTTCTGGTGAATTAATGAAGTTGGGTTTGAGATGTCTCGATTGTATGTCTGATAAGATTTCGTTATTCATTCATAGTTCGACTTTTATTTTTGGATATTCCCGAAAAATATGGAAATGATGACTAATGCTTACTTAACGAAGCGCTTTAGTGGGTTTGGTCCTTTTAGAATATCCTACAAGATTTTTTTATGTTGTTATTTCGCCGTGTTATGTATAAAAATTAATAAAAACACAAAAGGTTTCAAAATACAAAAATCATTAGCAGGGTATTTATGCTGCCCATAAGCTTTTCGCATCGATTTTAAACGAATAAAAAGTCAAAAAGCTTCGATGGATAGATAAAAACGTTGCAAATCTTTAAACGTTCATAAAGTATGCGAATACATGGTTGATAGATAAGTAAATCAAAATAAAACAGTTGAATGGTACATACGTATGTTTCAGCTGCAGGCGTGGAGAACCGGTCGGCGGCGCGGGCGCTGCGGTGCTGCGCAGGCGTCGCCCTGCGCCATTCCTTACAGTCAACTTTTATTAATTGGGCAGATGAGAGCCACGGCTTCCATGATGAATGCTTATCCCTTATACGGTTAGCAGTTCGCGAAACCTTTTATAGATTCTCAATTAAAAGTGTCTATTATAGTTAATAGGACGATCAGACATTGTAGTGCTTATAGAAACGAGAATATTTGCTTTAAGTATGTATAAAAACGGGTAATATAACGGAAAGGACGATTAAGTGGAATAAAATATAGTGTAGGGGTGCGGGTGGCAGGTGGCTGCGCCTTAGGGATGCCCCATTGTTCCGACTTAGATATCGACACTCGGACGTCCAAACTCAACACTAATTTGGACTATAAGTAAAACAGTTTGAAATTTTTACTTTTGTTAAGAATCTCTCTCAAAATTTAATGATCAGATGTTTTGATACAATCACGTTTATATTTCTAAACTTTTTCTAGTAAATAATTCGAAATGTGTTCGTTTTGTGTTTCTGACATATAAAATTAGATTTCAACAACTGTGAACCCTATTGATGAGGGACGCCATTAATTGAAAGAGGATTAAATATCTTGTGTTGGTCAATGATGTTCCATTCCAGCTGCAATTCTTAACATTCTATTTTTTGACCTTGTCATACACATAGTATAGTTACACAGTTATAGTTTTTACGTAAAAGTAAATTCCAACGAATAAAATGCCTATAAAACCTTACGAAATATGTCTCGTTAGGATCATTGACTTTCCTAATCAAAGCTTTCACTTTTGAACTTTTGCTTTTAAAAGCAGTGACAACTTGTTTCACCGCTTCAATCTAAACTAATGAAAATTCTACAATTTAATAAATTCTGATCTCTAAAAATCTAACATGTCGATAAAAAAACTATCGACATGTTTCGCATCTAAGCAGCACCCTCAAGTTTGAGACAAGATTCAGCACGCGAGTCGGCGCGATGCCTGCACCATGTGCCTTTAACGGATTTATTGAAACGCCTGTGCGTGCGTCATCCAATCGTATACAACTACCTTTATTTGTCGTTTGTCGGTGAACACTTTCTCTATAGCGTCTGGTTAAGAAAACGGTAAAAGCAGCTCGATAGAAGTTTGATGCTTACTTTGATGGGAAATTAAAATCTTTCAGGAATATTTTTTTTATGATAAAGCTTAGTTTATAACACATACTGAATTTCTTAATCTATAGCTATACTAATATTATAAAGCTGAAGAGTTTGTTTGTTTGTTTGAACGCGCTAATCTCAGGAACTACTGGTCCGATTTGAAAATTTATTTCAGTGTTAGATAGCCCATTTATCGAGGAAGGCTATAGGCTATAGGACTTTTTATCCCGGTACGGGAAGTAGTTCCCACGGGATGCGGGTGAAACAGCTGGCAGAAGCTAGTACGATAATATTTATTGATTGTTTTAACTTTACGTACTTTGTCTGTGATTTATTGTCAAGTAGTTTTAATTCTAAATATTAAATAAATAAATTGAAACTGCATGTAATCATAATTCCGCCTTTCATACAAATAGGTATGTAATCAGTAATAGATACAAAGACTTGGGAAACAAAAAAATACACAGAACATCTTGGGGACATAAAGCCTTTGTGTATTATACCTATTACATCCAGCATTATACTAACTAGGTACCATTGAATTGATAAATTCTATATGGCCATGATTTTACGATTGGACTTATTATGGACTGATTGGAATTTGAGATCACCATGGACTAAACATGCGCCATAGTACATGTGCAGTTCATTGATGTTGGATGATACTGACTGTCGGTCATTTAGTAACAATTGAATAAACTAAAAGTTTTTATTTCTGTGACATTAAACTTCATGTTTGACTTTCACCTCTCCAAGATATGCTGTATTATATTTGTAGTTTATTGTGCTCATGGCCAAGTCAATATTATTGTAATGTGAACAAAACTATTGATATAGTCACAAAATATTGATTTATTATTACAAATAAAGTTGAACAGGACTTGGCTTCTATGCGATCTCAAAACTTTTTACGGTGGAGGAATTGCGTAGAGGATTGGCTTTTTTTTACAATAATGTTTTTGGTGGGATAGCTTTATCAAGGTTCGTTTATGGTTTCAGCAACTAGCGAGATGATTGATCAGATCAGTTACCTCTTTTTAGTCCTTCAAGGGCTTTTATTTGCCCAAAAAAATCTTTTGATGGGTATAGTGTCTAAATATAAAGTTCCAACTAATAGTTACAACATCGTATTTTATGAAGTACCACAAATATGTACGACATGCATGTGGACTGCGTGACGGCATAAGGGAATCATAAGAATTCATAAGGGAATCCCAAAAATCTGTATAACAGTGAATCGCCTAAGCACCCGTTACTAACGCACAGTATCAATTTGCATATCTTAGCAGTTGCGGGCTACAGTTAGGAGGCGAGTGTGGCGAGTCATATGGCGGGCGTCGGCTGAAACCGTAAAAGCTTGCGGAGTGTGCTCATGCGCACAAAGCAGCGCATTGTGAGCGTCGTGCGGCGGCGGCGCGCCTCCGACACGCCCGCTCATTACCACGAAAACTGCGCTCCTCTCGGCTAATTGCGATCATTCTTCGCGCTCCCATATTGAGTGAGCACATGTTCCCTGCGCCCGCGCCGCCACTGCTGCTGTCTTGCGGTTTGCGATTACTGCATGTGTAATTGTGTAATGACGAGTCTTCGGCAAAAACCTACGTTTCAGATACTCATATTTATAGCTTTTATTAATAAAGTATTAAATATACAGCAGTTAAGGTTTGCGGTAACCGACTGCTGGGCGCGCTTGAAAGCTTGCGTGTGCGCATAAGTAGAGCTTACAATTACGTCTATAGTGATTTCAAAGGAATACTGGCATTCACTTGACTTTTGATTATTGGAAGCTATCAGAGGCATACACAGGCATGCGTACGTGTATTCTTTGACAATTTAATAGCATATGCGCTTGCACCTGCCATTGCAAAAAGTAGGCGCACGCTTCAGGCAGTGAAGCGCGGAATTCGTCGCCGCGGTCCTCCTCTACTGGCCTATCTTATACGCTATTTATTGGTAATTGATTGGAAAGGTGCATTAAGCCCCCGTGTTATGTTTTTATAACGATTGACCATACTTGGATTTCTTCGGTCCTTAGGCCAGCCCTGAACCTAAATAATATGTGTTGTTTTCACATTTCACGTACACTGACATACCTGCTTTGCTATTTATATTATAATTATATGGCATTGATATGTAGAGTTTTTTGTCACCATTTGTAAACAGCAACTTGAATTGAACAATTCCCAGTATGAAATAAAGATAAAAAAATATCTATGAGTTAAGAAATGGTTGACAAATGTAGGTATTTTTCGCGTTCTTATAATGTAATAATAAGCGAGTCAAATACAACAGCTTTATAATTTTTATGCAAGTGCATAGTAACGTATATATCAGCTTATACGTTCTACCTACACAGTAACGCACAGTTCGAGACTTCTAACGGTAATAATATAATTTGGAAGTTCGTAGCGGCCGCTGTAGGTGCCGTACTACGAGAAAGCATCGTAACCGAGATTCGTAGTACTAGTACTACGTGAAATATTTTATGCATATTTACAGAAGATATTAGAAATTATGTAGGTATAATTTACAGATTACGGTTTTTTTTCGTGTTAACTATTTCATTGAAATTTATACCCACCCATATTTTGTACCCACAAAGGAACTGCTAATAAAATCCGTATTATTTATTCCTCACGATTTCACTTTTGTACTGTCATCAAATAGATTGAACACGTTGCAGTTAACTTAATAGTTAATCGTTTAAAATGAAATATATAATTGTAAAATATATTTTAATATTTTAAATGAATTCCGACTTGTTTTCTCTAGTGATCGTACTTATAAAAAATTCAAACATGACCATTAAACAGGCCATAAAAGTGCGTATGTTCCATGTTGTGTTGATTCAGTTCTACCTATCTCATGCTTTGTTCGGAAATAAAATTATGACATTAAAAGTTATAATTAAAATAAAATCTGGATGGAATATAAAACGAGTAAATTAAATGCGTGCGGGTTTTATTTGCGTAGTGAACGATCAGTCTGGTTTCGGCGGCTCGTACTCACAGGCGCTCAGTGAAGATGTCTGGGCGAGTTAACGTGTGCCCCGCGGCGGCGGCTGCGGTCGCCGCTCATGTCCGCTTAATGACTGTTTTAACTACTGTTGGTAAATCACGCTTTTACGTCCTTCGGGCTCAGATATACGACGCCGCGTCTCAGCTGCGCATCATGATTCAGAACTGAATGGCAATTACCGTATGCCATCGCAAATTATCAAAAACAGAAAAGCTGTACACAGGAAGCAGTAAAATTAGTAAGTTATCCTAATTATAAGCTACATTTTGAAAAATCCTCATGGGCAAATCCAAATGACATGTGTTGAGCGATATCTTTATTTAACGACACAATATTTTTATTCATGCATGGCAATTGAAATAAATTTCGCAATGTGGTATCCCGAAAGACAACTCGAAATTCGGATACAAAAAAATTGGGTTAGCGCAATTAACCGCCAAAGGTGCCGCGATTTTGCTGGCGGATAATGAATGGGCAATCACGCGCCTTTGATAAGTGCGAGGGGTGACCAGACAGCGTTGGCCTCTGGGGGTGGAAGAGCTGCATCTCAGAGTCCTATGGGTCGAGGCGCGCGGGCGGCAGGGTAGGCCAAGCTACGTTGGCCGGGGCGCAGCGGGGAGCTGGACGGGCAGGTGGCACGAAGGCCACTCCGGGACCGGGAGCGCGTCGCCTCCAG
Source organism: Helicoverpa assulta (assembly GCA_963856015.1). Lineage (NCBI taxonomy): Eukaryota > Metazoa > Arthropoda > Insecta > Lepidoptera > Noctuidae > Helicoverpa > Helicoverpa assulta. The sequence continues at coordinate 9,454,194 of CAWLCW010000008.1, forward strand.
TTAATTGATTCCAATCTGAGAAGCGGCCCACGATAATTCACTCTGTAAGTAAGTTTAGGTATGTATATCCACTCTCGCTCTTTGGTAATTATAAAACGGGCGACAGGTAACGGCATTTCGTATTTCTATTGTTTTTGTATTGATTGATATTTTAAAGTTATAGTGTAGCTATCTTATATTTAAAATAGTATCTGAGACATACGAGGATACGTGTTATCATGGATCTGGAACGCACTAAGTTGCCATATTTCTTTTTTTGTATCACAGTTTATTTGGTTCAAAAGTAAATACTTTGGTCTTAAAAACGCTATGACATCAGTCTTCATTTAATCTGATTAAGTATTCAGTTCATATTCATTAAGGTAAGTATGTGAAAATCGATCTCAGTGGCGTGCACTTGGAGAGGCCTATGACCAGCAGTAGACTACGATAGGCTGATGATGATGATGATGTGAAAATCTAAAAGGCTCTTAAGTATGCATATCTTAATCAATTTTCCTCTCAAACAATAAATTCTCCACATCCATGTTCCACCCGAGATATGAATCTGGATATTGCTTATTCTTTATGAACCGATCGCTTTGTGTCTAGCTGTTCACATATACAGAACCATTGATTTTCATTAAACACAGCGTAGAAGACGATGGAGTAAAAAAAAGGTTTTGGCGGGAACCGGCCGCCCGCGCCGTGTGTCGGCCTGAACCGATTTAATTGCAGTCATTAATCCGCGGACAAGACCGTTTCCTCTGCACAGTGGCTATTTCGAGTGCGTATCGCGATTATTGTCCATTTCACTCGACTAATAATAGGTATCGATATTGAAAACGATTTAATGGTCATGTTTTAAAACTGTGATTAATATTTTGGTATTGATCCCTCAAGTGCTTGGTGTATCATGAGAAAAATTAATTAAAGTATTAATAACAGTTTACATGAAATGAAGATGTAGTTCCCTTCCTTACCAATACGTAGATATTTCGTTAACTGGTTTAGTAAGTCTACAAAAAATATATAAATAATAAACTTCAGTTTCAGTTAATTTTTTTTTCTTTTGATAATTTTTTATACATTTGTATAAAAAGATAAACTTATTCGAGACCGTGACTAATGTGTTATGGAAAAAAGGCAACAAAATATTTACTTCTCCATTATATATTTTTTTTAATATATTTCGTGACAAATCGTGATATGCACAACCCTGTAAGCACTTTCGAGGTTTACACGGTTGACAGTTTTAAATTATGTTGTTTATTCGCAAAAAACTTCTGCATCAGTGATTAATTACTTGTCAAAGCTGGTGTTGTCAGCTAACAGAACATACGCAGCACTTCAGTCGTTACTGATAAAAAGCATCTGAGTATAATAAAACACTTTGTTAACTAGTGTGATTAAAATCAAACACAAAAAATGCTAATCAAAGGGCGAGTGTGTTGTAAAGTAGCTGTTTCCATATATGTAGGCAGACAGCGGGTAGCGGTTAAGGCGAACGGTGCGTGCGACTTGCGGAGAGCGCACGCGCCTAGTAATTACGCAAAAGGTCGCGCGCGCACATTGCGCTCGCTCGCGCCGCCTGCGCATACCCCATTCCACCACCATTACAGCGCGTCGCCGCGGGCTCATCTTCACTTTCAAGCTACATAACGCGCTATGTACTGACGTCATTAGAACGCGTAACATGATCCGTCGTCATTAAATCCTACGCAGTCTTCATCGATGCTAATGGTTGCTTCTATATGTGAATACTGATCGAGGCTCTGCGTTGCATCTTTCAGCTAACTCAGTGGTTCCCAAACTTATTTTGTCTACTGCCCACTTTGAGAATAAATATTTTTTTAGCGCCCCCATTTTTTAGGGTTCCGTACCCAAAGGGTAAAACGGGATCCTATTGTTTTCGCTCCACTGTCCGTCCGTCCGTCCGTCTGTCACCAGGCTGTATCACATAAACCGTGATAGTTAGAGAGTTTAAATTTTCACAGATAACAACAAATACTAGAATAAAATAAATATTTTGGGGGGCTCTCATACAACAAATATGATTTTTTTGCTCATTTTTGCTCTGGTACGGAACCCTTCGTGCGCGAGTCCGACTCGCACTTGGCCGGTTTTTCACCTATTTAAAAACCACTATAACTTCTCCGAAAGTGTGTCTGTTGCCTTTTTATTTGTTTGTTTGTGTCTACTTTATTTTTTGTATTACCAAACGGAGCGACATTGACATAATTTTCATTTTTTCTATATTCAATAAAATAGGACCGATATATGAACTACGCGGAGAGAAATATAGATCCGAGTTTGAGCAATCTTTTAATTCATATGAGTTGATGTTCACAAGTTGTTGTTGAAAGTCGAAAGCTCATGCAGTCGCTGTCTAAGAGGCCTCCTAGCTAAATAAAATTACAAATCACCCCCCAGGCCTCTACACAACGCCCCCATTTTCTTTCTGGGTCTCTTACCGCCCCCCTTGAGACCTGCAGCGCCCACAAGGGGGCGTTATCGTCCACTTTGGGAAAGACTGAGCTAACTTAACTAGGATAATCTGCTATTTTAAACCTGGATTTCGAAATAATTATTCTTGAATTGATGACTAGATTCAATAATGCCATGTTATTTAGAAATTACGTAAACTATCTACGGATTTGAGATAGTCCGAATAATACTGACAAATCTTGCCCACATGTAATCGACGTAAGTAAATAACATATATACCTGCATTGTGCAAATACCATAGATTTTACATACATTGCTGATAAAGAAATAATCTCTACATCCTATAATGATTCGCCCTTAAAATATACATACCAGATATAACTATGCAAAGTATCCATCATAGTACTTCTTGTGAGCAAGTTGCAGCGCCCGCCAGGAATTTGAAAAATGCAAGCTTATGTCTAAATTACCCTATTAATTAGGTACCAAACCTTGGCTGTTTAGCAAAGACGATTCAGTAAACGTATCAAAGTTACATATAAGTACGTACGTATATGTGCGCCTCCATTGACCGCTTAATCTTCATGACAGAAAATATTCTGTACGCTCCACAACAAAAGTGTTATGAAGAAGAATTCTTTCTTAAGAAATACTTACACAGAAATTATTTTTATATCATACATAACGGATTATATATAGGATATATAACGGTTTTACAGGTTAAACGTGTTTTTTCACTGCTCAAATGTACTCTGTTATATTTCTTAAACAGAGAATTCTACGAGTAATCATGTGTAATGAACTTCATTACCTGGGCAGTCATCTTCGAAACTAAATTACACACATATAATTTACCTACCTTGTACGTCCGGAGTCACATGTGTACATGATCAATTGGTTATTTGCTACCGAAACCATTTTGTAGACGACTGTATCAACACAACATCGTAAATGCTTTTAACGATTCCATTTAACCGAACGTACAGATATGCAAAAACGTAAGTTGAGTGCCGCCCTTAAGCTTTCATATTGCCATAGTAAATTGTACATAGGTAAACGCTATTCGAAAATGAAGATATTTTCAAGATTTTATGGATACCTATGGGTAAACCACGGCAGCGGCCATGATTGCATTTAGAGTTCTTCGATAAATTAGCATAGTATTGCAATAATTATTGTCGATCGACATATATATTCAAATGTGATTCAAATAGATTGCCTACCTAAATATATGCGACAGTATTACGATGTCCACCACCGTTTATTAGAGAGGTACTTATGCATAATTCTGTAAAATGTATTACATCTAACATAATTTTGATTTAAGAATAATAGAGTTGGTGCAAATGAGAAAAAAAGCAATTCATGTAATAAACACATTTTTTTCAAACGTCTTTCCCTTTTATATTTATTTCCTGAAATTATAATAATGGGGACATGAGTGTATTTATTTGATTTCAGTCTATTTTAAACAATTGATTGTCTGTGGCTAAAAGTCGAAACAATAATACTTTAATAGCAACTATTTTTCAGCGGTATAACATTTGTACACCATATTAATTAGATTGTTTCCAGCGAATGTAAATGATTTACAATTTTATGTTAAAAAACCTATTGTTTCGCCTGATTTTACTGATTGTACAGGTGAACAAATATTTAGGTAATTGGCAGCAGCTACATATATATAGTGTATGTTTAACTGGGAGACATCGTAAGTATTTACTCATCACTAGGTTAGTGTTACAGCACAAATAAAAAAAATAGGAGCAAATTACACCAGTACAATGCACATTCTTTGTTCATCAACCATCAACAATATAATAAAGATGTTTTTCCGATAAATTGCCAGTTCGCCACGGTCACTCTGTCCGGTTAATTATTGAAAGCCAATTGCAATTAAGTGTCGGCGGCGACGGCATGTGGCAGTGGCACTACAAAGCCTCAATTAAGTAGGTACGGCCATGAATTTCATGTGTTATGATTGTGCGACAAGTACGCGTCGAACGCGCGGTGTCGCGACGCGTCGCGCTTCACCGCGTCTAGTGAGCATGTAACATCTGCCGCCGCCTGTATGACCCAACGGACGACACAACCTGCTTAGGTAAACAGCCATTTTGCCAGTTTAAAAACACGTATTCTGTGATTGAAATATGTATTTCTTCCTTCTAATGACCAGGGGCCCGATTCTCCTAATTTTACTTAAGCGACATACATTCACATTCGACTGCGATCCAATCACGACTCGATTACGATTGAAGCGTATGTGGCATTCCGCTATCTTTTCTTTGAAATAAACGTTTTTATCCTTTTCTGTCATTCAATAATGATTCATTTTGTCTGCAAATGATTTACGATTGCAATATGATTATAGAGCAAACTACCGTATAGACCAAAATCACCAAAATAGCAGACCAATCGCAAACCAATCGAATGTCGTTGGAATACGATTGGTCTTATATTAGTAGCAGAATGCCCGATATGGTTAAAACTGCTATTGCGATCATATTGCGATTCGATTTCTATTCGATTTTGACATTATTAACTTAGGAGAATCGGGCCCCTGGTAAGTAGTCGATTAGTTTAATATGAACACTGCCTCATGAGACTAAAAGGTTTTTCAGTTATAATTACTAAGTAATTCTTTTTAAGGTGTAATTACTGAGATTCTACTGAAATATAAAATTATAGTGGGTATGTGCCTCCTCGGTTATGATATTAATACCTACAGCAATTAACATATGAAAGAAGTTATTTAATTTCAATGTATCTTTGACGGCGGGTGTGTATCAATGAAGATAAAAAGTTTACGATTTCAATTATATTTAAAGTCATAATCTGGAAGCCAGCAGTTAGCTATTTAATAATCACAATATTAAATTGCCAAGATATAAATTGAATAAAATAACTTTCTTGCAGATTATAAAAAAAAAACATAAAAATGTTTTAAACTTCTTAGATATTAGGCAGGACTGTATTGAAGACATATGTATAGTTACCTACCGTATCCGGAAAACTACACCAATTCCTAAGGTTCAATCATTTTCATAAAATACAGATAAGTAAATCTTCTTTGTCAGTGCGTTCTGCTAAAGGACGTTATACTATGTAGAAAGTGAATAATATTTCGCCAAATTGCTTGTGCTTGTGGCGCGTAATAGCTGAGCAGGCTTGCAGTTATAAATAAAACTTTCGCGCGACGCAAGCGCGTTAAATCGAATCCGACGATGGCTGGAACTCGTCCTGGCGCACCTGCGACAATTTTTATAGTATAAATTTGCATTAATTCATTTAGTCCTGTTTTCAACGCGGCGTATAAATGGGTTAGCCGGTAAGTGGTGGGATCTAGCCGCGGCGGGAGCGGCGCGGGCGCGGGGCCGGAGACGGCCGACGCACGTCGCGTGTCGCCATCCACCTTTCAGAGTTAATCGACAGACAGGCCCACGCGCCTACTGTATTTTCTTTTGTTAGCAAGTATCTATGACTTGGACTGTAATTGTACTACGGATCGTGTTTATTTTAACTACACAATAATGAGTGCTATAGCATTTTTATGTTTGTACTTACATTGAATACAGATGAGAGCTTTCATCTGCTGCGTTAGCTATAGCCAATGCTTTTTGGTTGTTAAGATGATAATCAGAACTGTGAATAGTGGAATGTTTCTACGTTCTTAGGATCTACAATAACTAGATACATATGTTAAAACATTTTAAAAATTACACACCACATAACACTGGAAATCAGATAAAAAAAAACTAGCCTATGTTATGCGATACCGTATTTAGCAGACAAAGATCTATCTACGCATATAATGCTCGTCTACTTAGGGAGATCGCATCTGAGGTAATTACCTATCGACTGGCAGCTATCATCTTCGATGTAAGACCACTTGCGCGCATTTATTATGTAAATATGTTAGATACTTTTACTTATTTTGCCCCCGAGATATATAAAAATACTCCTTTGCGGTTTCAGATCTTCTCTATTAAACAACTTATGTATACAATGTTGTACATATTTTTCCAAATACGTGTTTTATTTGAATATACAAAGTAGAGGAGATTTTCTTTTAATGTGATGAACTCCGATGAATTCATTTTTAAGATTAGGATCTAAAAACATAAGATTGTAAAGGACACTCGAGTGCTATAACTATGAACCCAGCTGATTAAACGTCAATAAGTGATAGGTACACTGAAATTCTAATAATGTTGTTTTGATAGGGTCTTGTTCGACTCACATAAGGCTTCCGCGGCTTAAGTCAGTAATAGTAATCAATAACACAATAACATTTCCATTGTCCTTTGTTTGATAGTTTAAATGGTCTAAAAATTTACATCGTGTGTGATGTGAAATATTATTGATGAAGTAATGAAAATTCCATAGAATAAGATCGAACGAAATCAACTCACAACTTTTGACCTAATCAATTATTTCACTTACAAGAATGGAAATAAAACTATCATAATATCAGAACACTCATGATCGTAATTCCAGGATCGATAACCGAAGCGGCTGCTTACCACACGCGCTGATATGAGCGGTGAGCACCCGTTGATGCATCCACTTTCCATTTCATTCCGACAGGTTTCCTTCACACTCAATTTACTCCCAGCTTTAATATGATACACACGTGTTCCGTACAAGGGAACACACTTAAGACTTATATACCTATATACATACATAGTTTAACTAAGTAGATGTGTATATAGTTAACAATGCAACATTAGACGTTACAAGGATCCGGGCTAACCGTCTTTGGGCGGCTTGAATTTATTTGTTCATTTTGTATTCTGTGTACATTTTCCCACGGTTGAAATTGTGACGTCATTTTAGATGTTAGTGAAGTTCCAGGCTTTGAATACCTTATATTACCTGACTTAATTTTCTTTTTATGTATATACAAGAGGTATAACCCTTTTCGGCAATCGGGTAACAATTCTGTTTTCTGAGCTTTTATATTGATTTATCCCGAGTACAGTGGACAGACGGCCTTATAAAGGTCGCCGGAAGACGCTGGATGCTTCCAACAGGTATCTGTGGAGATCTAAGGGGGGGGGCCTATGTTCAGCAGTGGACGTCCTATGGCTGAGATGATGATGATGATGATGATCCCGAGTACCAAGATTTTTATAGGCCATATATTGATTGCCAAAATATTTAATTTGCAGCGGCAGGTGTTTATAATTCGAAAAACACAGGCATTGCCTAGTTCGGTTGCAGTCACTGGATCCATTTATTCAGAAATTAATAAGGCCAAACTATTTTTTAAACTAAATTCTTCTTCATAAGTATTCGCAGTAAGTATTAGTTGATTAATCAGTTATTCAGAACCAGTTACTTAGTCATAAATATTGATAGTACACTGAATAGATAGATTCCTTTTATAATTGACGAGGAGATTTATAGCCTAAATTACTAAAAGTAGCTACTAGTACTAGTACTAGCAACGATAATGCTATTGAAAAAAAAAAGTAATAAATTAAAGAGGACGATTAATAGCTGATAACGGATCGGCATAAGTTATGGTTTAACTTGAATTTTGTTTTTAATATTTTATACAAAAACAATTTATACGGCAACTTTCTTGAAGGCAAACATGTAACATCCTTCCTTCTTATTAATGTGCGTATATTAAATACGAAAGCAACTTTGTCTGGCTGAAAGTTCAAAGTTTGTATTTACCTACAAATGTACCCCCAATTTAAATTGCTATGGAAATACCTATATTATATATCAGATGCATGATATAATTCTCGCAGGATTAAATTCGATTCGCAGAACATAGCTAGTTATGTATAAAAGTATGTTTTAATACATTCAAGTGTATACGCACATGCGCGCAGTACAAAAGACATCAACGACTCGAGCGATCGTTACGTGTGTTACAACTAACAGCTTAGATCAATTTAACCATAGTTATTTAGTTACGGTTTAATTGTGGATTATAAATATTTAAGGTACTCAATAATGTTAATTAACTCACTATTCATTTTAAATACTTCATTATATCTTTCAATTGGTGACATATTTTTTAAGTTTAATTCACTTGTAAAGGTACTTAGTTATTATTTTCCAGAAATGCTTGTAACTTTCTCCTTATAGAGTCATGTGTATAATAAAACCGCGACATTTTTTACAAGATGCCTTATGATATTCTAAAAAATCCAAGGAGTTTTTCGTTGTTCAAAAAAGTCGTGGGGTTGCACTCCATTTATGGATAAAGTGACTTTGTTGCTGGATCGGGCATCAGCACTTTAAAATGCAGTCAGTTTTTATTAACTGGCAACACCTTTACTGTTTCAGTAGGTAAGTAATCAAAATAATATATGGATAGGTTAATGTTTTATTTATAAGGACTGTAGTGCTAATATGTAGGTAAGTACTTATAGTTATTGTTTCCATGGTATGGTGTCTACATATAGAAGGATATAGTATTAATAATTAAGTAATATAATTAGCATAACATATGTACTACACTTTGAGACGTTTCTTTATAGGAACGAGTTATAATAACTAGCACGCGCGTTGTGGTAGAATAGCAATCGTTTGTGTAAATCAGAAACTTAATCACAACAGCTTTGGTTTAACGATTTTCATATATTTGTGCACTACACATAGCATTCTATTAACTTTAATCTTTAAGTATTATATGGGTATGATATACGATCATTAAATGAGTATTTTTTTTTAACTTGAGAACTAGCACGTCATTAACATTTAATTAGGAGCTAGCTAGTCTTCCAAGGTTTAGCTAGTTATTTTGGTTCTGAGGAAAACTGTGATCTACACATACATACAATAACCGGCCAACATTTAAAAGACAACCTATGTTTTTCTATTTAATAAACTAGCTTTCACAAGACTTCACCCACGTTCCAAGGGGATTTCACCACAACCAAATAAAGAATAGCTTTTCTCGATGATATACGCCATTGTTTTTTTAAATCGGTACAACAGACAGTTCCCATAATCATTCAACGCTTCCAGTATTCAAATATGCTTGTTCCGGATAATAACGTGCAAGGTTTAGTGGTCCCTCGAATCGCTGACGATTCACGCCATATGGCGGACGACATGCGCCCGCGCCCGTGCCTCGCTCAAATTGCAGGTTATAACAATTGGTCTCAATGAAACAGGGGCCCTAAGGACTGGCGTTAGTTTAATTATTTGCACTTAAAAACTACAAGTTTATGTACCGTTACGATGTTCGCGATGGCACGCGACCGGGAGTCATTTTATATTGGTGTTGATATCAATCTGTGGTTTATGGTTTGGGAAACTGATTCTGCAGTAATTAGTATTTTTTTCTTTCTGATCATGAATATTGTTTTAACGATGGTGAATAGAAGTAACTACTTGAGTTGAAGATTTAATTGTATATTGCCAGAACGGCTGCTGAAACATAACTTGATCAACAAAGGAATACAATAAGGGAACCTGTGACAAATCATGCCGATTCTAGGAACTTACAAATAGATTCACGGTCAGGCAAACTACAAGTGTGTGCCGATGATTAGGTATAGCGTAGGACTTATAGCGTACATACTTTTATACGTTAGATCATTACACAAATAACAAGACCCTCGTTAATCTAATCGGCAAATTGTATTCCACAAATCTACACCCTCTCATCTCCGATGAAAACCATAACGAATCGTCTACAAGATTAATTCGGTGACGTGTCGACATTTTAATTGTTACACATTGTTTTAGATGCAAGCAATATGTCGGAGGCGGTGGGCCGTTATCTGATGAAATATGTCCGTTATGATTGGCAAACAAACAGTATGGCGCCGCCATATGTCGCGGCACGTGCGCCCGCGCATCCAACGCGCTGCTCACTCACCGGTGAAACTGTAAGCTACAGAGTTTGAACCTGTAGATAGTGCATGTGCAGGCTTTGATTAATATATGGATAAGCTTACATAATAATATGCATATATTTCAGTAAAGCAAATCTGATATTTCAGTTTGCAAAATTCTTGATGAAAACTTTTCCGAGACAAGAAAAGATTATCTACAATATGTACTTACCCAAAGCTTCTACTTACCTTTAGCCATGAACTACCTCACAAATAAATATTTTAACAGATGATTCCTTATAAAGAACGTGGCGTCAAGCTACGCACTTTGAAATCATTGTGCACACAAATCTCATTGCATTTAAATTCTTGTAAGTTTCAGTTAACTACCCATTTTTTTGTTACTTAATTTTTCTTGTAATATACGTTACTAGTAACCATAAACATTTTATGAGCACTTTAAAGTTTTCCTTGAAAAGTTGTGATAGATTATAAGCTCTGTGGTTAGAGAAGCCAGTGCGCGCGCGCTGCCATCCGTCAGTGTAATCGCTAGTTAATCATTTTTCGGTTGATGGGGTTCATTGTGCTTCCCCTACACGGATTATAATTCATAGCCAATTTTAAGCGTGCAAAATTTTCGAAATTACTTTTTTTGGACGCAGGTATTTATCATGGAGATGCGGTGTCAACAAGGTTTCTGACAAACAATAACAATGTGTGGACGTCATCGGCCGCCCGTATCACTCGACCACGGACCGACCCTACGGCTGACATTGAACTCGACAGTTTTAAACTAGAGTGAAGGTGGGGAAAACTACATAACGTAGATATTTTGCCTGATCTTTGATTTAACTAAGTGACTGGCTGGTTTTATTCCAACATTTCCAGATCACTGTTATTTTTGTGAAATATGTAATATTCAATTAGTTAATTATTGACAATAGGTGAGAACATCTCAGACAATATGCTATTAAACACCTTTTGTATGCGAGTGTTATCTATGCGCCATAAAGTTTGCAAATAAATGGTAATTGGATATCTTTCTAATAACTCAATAAGATAACGCTGCCCCTTGCTCAGTTCTTAGATAACAATAGTAGCGAAAGCTGATAGAAGGTAATAACGCTCGAATGGTTAAGTTTGTTCAATTCTTTTTTGTTGTTCTTCGTGGTTCATAAGAAAGAATATTGACATTTTATCGAAATTAATAGAGAATATGAATGAATAAAAGAGAATGAGGTTACAGTAATGGTTTTCGTTTATTTCTGTTAATATTTGTGTCTAGCCTCTAGCTATCAATCATTGATTGAACATTTACTCACATAAGGTACTTCAATAAGTTAATTCCTTGAATTAATACTATTTATTCTTAGCCACCCACTTTCGTGTTTATCTTTACAAATTAATCGAAGTAAGACGCTTAGTTGTATATTTTCAGGTTAGAAATATCTATTCCTGATTTCTTACATTTCCTTACGCAATATTTTTAAACACCTGTGTAATATTATAGTTTGCGTAAAACTGGCCTCTCAATTAACAATTTTGGCGACTGATTTCAGGTAAGTAATACTTTTAATTGCTGTATTACTTGATAACGCTTTATAAGTATTTACTCAAGGAAAATTACCTACTTACAGAGGATTCTATAAAACCTCAAGAATATAACAGAATACCTTTGCATTGGTCATCAAACCAAAAAAGAACACAATTAAGTCGAAATAAATATATGTAAATGTAAGCCAAGTCTCCCCATTTCGACTGGTGTGGTGAGGAGTGCCCGCATGCCGCTCGTGGCGTAGTGCGGTGATTTGCATGCTCCTCCGAACCGATCACCGCGCCGATAACTTTAACAGCTCCGACGGTTATAAATAAAACACATGACGCACTAATCACACGTGGAATCAACGTCAATTTATGTACGCGGGGCACTTAGCTAATCAAAGGTTGACTATTGGGGACGCACCGACTATTTGTTTTGTTTCAAATATAAAAGTTACATTACTTACATAATTCATTATGTTTGTTATGAACTAGATATAAGAGACCACTCAAAAAACACTTAGCCGTGGAAATAGATGGCCATGCAATATTAATTCCCACAGGAAATTAATTAGCCCCAAACTGCTGCAGCCCAATAAACAATGATAAGATTGCAAATGGGTTTATTCACACAATTAATACACCCTACAAAATAAAACATTTCAATATCCTCGTCTATATTTTCAATTAAGATAAAGAAGTGGTCCAATAAATGGGAACATTTTGAATAGCATTTCGCATTGAAGGAAACAATATATTTTAGGCTTACGCGATTAACGTGTCGAATTCTTTGCTAGCGATAAAGACAATAAAACAAATAAATTATTGTTGCGAGGTATATCTATTATTAGAGGATGATATTAATTGCGCGTACGCACCTGGGCGTGCAGGTGACTGTTTCAATTTGGGGTCAGCCACGGTTTTGACACCACGCAACATTCTAAAGAATTGTGGGAATTGACACCGCGCCTAGATAAGCTGATTGTGTTTGTTTTAAGTGTTTTGAACGCTTGTTTATTACGAATTTGTAATTGAAATTAAATGTTAAAACTGTTTTTAAAATACTTAAGCAGGTACAATCGTCACATATACATAGATATCATTGATATAATTTGAGGTTGTTTATTTTATAAGTATGTTCTTATAATATGGTTGTATAGCCAGTTAGTGGGTATAGTAGCCGGCATATAACTTGGCAAGGATTTGGGACCTTTTATAAGTGTGAGCTCGCTCATAGTGCACTAAATTATACAAAAAAGTGGTCCCTGTTATTGCTTGTGCATTATTCTATGGTTATTGACATCATTTATTGGCGATTATGTCTGCTTGAAAAAAATAGGACCTCTTTTCATCTCACGATTCTTGCCAAGTTACGTGCCGGGAACTATATCTAAGATCGCAAAAAACCTATCTTGACGGATTTTAAATCTTTACTTATCGGCCTGCAGGTTTCCTAACCTTATAATTGCAATATTTATAATTCAGTATCAGTGTCACTTTCATTTAATCAACAAAATACTTTGTATGTTTATAACTATAACCTCCTAAACTTAGACTCGAATCTAAACAGTATTTTACTCATAGAAAGCTGTTTTCCTTGGGGTCAACTGGAGAAGGATTACTCTATAAAAGTCTAAAGGCGAAATAAAACTCAATTAACACTTTCCCGTTTATTTAGAATATTCAATAATATTTATCACATGTCGGTAAGAGTTGACAATAAGCACGCCAAGCATTCTTGTATCTTACCACGAACGTCGGTACAGACCTACAGTGCCACACCAACACCACTGGAAAATATATCGAATAACCAACGAAAAACAATTATACAGTTACCTTAATAACTTTATCGAATTAATCATAAGTCAATTTGTTTACAATTTTCACAAAGTATGCAGTTGAAAGCTCTGTTTTTTTATTCACCTGGTATATAAATTCCCTGTAACTTCAATCACTGAAAATAATATGAGTACAATTTTATAAGTTGCCATATCAAAAATGTTGGAAACTATCGCACGTTGGTCTATGGTATTGAACACTCAGCTTGTAACGTTAGCCGTCCTCGGATTAACAAAATTATAGCTCGTCACTTAATTTTTATTACATTTTTGTATGAAAATGATTTTACTTGTCGCCATTCAGTAATGGAGCAAGTCATAAATGAAATGGTATCCTCGATGAAACGACGAATATTCAATTATATTTTACAGTTATTTGCCATCAATGGAGCCTGTTACACACTTATAATGAGTCGTAAAATTGTCATAATAATCAGGTTTTATCAAAGATTATCAGAATAACATTTACAAACAGGATGAATACATTGTATTAATGTTTTGAATGCGTACAATTGCACCTGTGTCGGATGCTCGTAAAAATGTAGTAACCTAGAGTAAGTAATTAAAGAATACCACTTTGTGATGGACAAAAGCATATCGGTAATGGCGTCCTGTCAAATTCACCTTGTTGGTGCCTCGTCCGTTACTTTATAAAAATATATTCCAATACATATTGTAAACTATAGTTGTATTATCCAATAATTTACGGAACATTTTATCCTACATTGGAGTGCGGCTAAGGTGCACATTTGCGTTATAATTTGTAATGCTATACTTATTTCCAACCTTTCATTATATTGATAGATACATGTAATAACTTGATGGGTAAATTTAAACTTTGATTAACCTAGTGAATAACATTTGGGTAAATAAATGCGCTTAGTATGCTTGAAGTAAACAATTTAGAGAGATAGGAGAAAGGTACATTGTTAACATAATGTCTTAGGGTTTCAGAAACCATCATTTACACACTCATTCTGAAATACTGTAAGAAGTATCATTTTGATAAGAAAATAATATCACGTCACCTAATTCGTGACATATTATTTACTGATGAAGATGAAAGCGACGAATTATTGTTTTTTATATGAATAAAATCGGAAATTCGTAATGTAAATGAAAACATATGTCAAACCTCCATACATAGAAAAAAATCTTACATTTAAGCACAAAATAATACATAACTAACAATAGTGGTAACTAAATCTAGCACAGCAAAACCTATATTAGGCATAATATAATTCATAATTTCTTCTAAGACCTTGAAAACCGTTTATGATCGGATTCTAAAGGCTAAGAAGTCAACTATGCCCAATAACACATAATTATATAGTTATTAAACTACATAAAAAAGTAAGAAAGATACTTAATATCAAGAGGTACACAATAGTAGGAATAACACTTGAGATCTCAAGTTATAAACAATAGAATACATGAATTGAAACATTATAAATGAGCTATAAAACCACGACGAAGTAACTTATGATATTAATACACCTTGATTTAATTTAGTGAACAATATAGTATATACTTGTATAACTGATAACATTGGTGTCTTTCCAGTCAGTACCTATTAGATTTTAGCCTTTATAAGCTTGAGTATTTTTAGTTATCTCCAATCTCATCATAAGCTTAGAGTAGGATATCTTTACATGAAAAAATAATTAGATAATACAGAATAATGTTGTAAAAATTATGAGTTTTATTCATAATTTTTACAACATTATCTGTTAAAACTTTATACATTATTTTGACATTTCGTGACGCCATTTTGTTTCTTCTTTAATGGCGTCATGATCGGAATTGCGCGCTGAATGAAGGAAAATTATCACTTTATACACACTTTATTGTGTATTCTTTACGCTCTTAACATGTTTGGAAAATACTCAGGCGTATAACGGTACTAGTAAATAACTAATTAATATTTTATTAATTTAAGAAGTATGAATATGTTTATGTATCACCGACGTATTGCTTAGAGCTTAGCGAGATTATTTGGTTAAGGCAAGAAAGATCCATAGTTAATCTATTTGCTGATTGGTGAAAATATTCCAGGAAAATTGTAATTATTAGCATTATTTTGGGCCCTGACCATGAACGTGTAATTTTTACCAGATCGTTCTCATCATTTCAAGTTTTCAAAAAGCGTGTTTTATTGCAAAAGTCTTGACCATCTTTATATGCGAAAATAATGCTAATAATTAGAACTTTACCAGTTAAACGTAGTTGTTGTTATACAATAAATTACCAGTCAGCTAATAATATCTTCGGGAATACAAATGTCATTAAATTACTACCTAACATAACAGTTATTGAACATGTTAGTAATATCATGTTTCAGTATGAATTATACCTCGAATATAAATAAGTACCATTTTATAATAGCAAAGTTTTATATTTTAGTAGACAGGTTTCAAATATTATCTAAGAAATTCAAACCCTGTTTAAAGTTATTTATACAAGTAAGTAAATAGTTACAAAATTAAATATTATAACCAAGAATTAGCGTAGATATACGAGTCTTGATAAAAAGTGAATAGATATTGAATATTAATGAAATATGAATACAGTGTTGTTAGGTAGTAAATTACAAAGGTATTGACGAGGTAATCACTGGTCTTTCGATTTGCATCCCGTTAGTTGCTTACTATGTAAACTACATTCATTACAAGCCTCCGATAAGATCACGATGATCGACGGCATGTGCATTCTACATGCCTACCTGTATATATTGTGAGTATACTAGTAGTAGGTTTATAAAAACTTATCATCTACGCCTTCGATGCGAGATAATGCGTTTTTTAAAGTAACATATAATTGCATTGTTTTAGTTATATAATTGTTTATATAATACCAACTTATTTGTCTATTTCACAATTAATTACATAATTTGCATTGCTTTTGTAATTTCAACATATCGTATACAAATAAATTCAAGTATTATTCTATGTTAAATTTAACTAATAACGCAATTTAGCCTCTAACTCATTCCGAAGGCATAGACATTATATTCATAGATAACAATGAGCACTATTATGAAAAAATATTTTTCTAATCTGCGAATAAATTGTAAAATATATATTTAAGGTGGGCTAATATGTATAGTTAAAGCGGACATGTATTGAATATACATTAATTCCGATATACACATTTATATATAAATAATGGGAACTGTGACGGAGTTAATTTACTAACGAGAGAACCAGTATATACAAATATATTGCGCTAACATCTGTTGTGGAGTATGCAGTGTAAACAATGGGGTCGCGGTGTCGGCGCCCGCGAGTGCCTAATTGTATGCTAATGACTACTAAATCTCAACTTTTTCTGATGAATATTCCGCTCTACGAGGTCTTCACTTTCTATGTATGAATTATACCTTAGAAATCAGCCTATAAAATTAACAGCTTGCATAATAATATTAAACACTGGGTACTTAAATATTTCTTGGCAAATTCATAAATCTACTGAATTGCCTGTTTAGCTGAAGTTAAATTGACTCTAATAACTTCATTTTAATTGGTGCTTAATTCACTGGCACTAAAGTGAATTCAGGCATTACTGAGCGGCATCGATCATTTGAAGCAGTCTCGCAATAGTTGCGACATGGCTCGAACACCCGCGACCCTGAACATTTCAACTAACTTTGCTGTCACGAAAATTATACGACATTACCGATTATAGGATTTAGGAATACCATTTACAGTGCGAAGATAGATTGTGTACAACTTAATTGGAAGATGCGTTTTTAAGTACTCAGATTTGTATATTTATCGACATTTTAGATAGTGTTCGAAATTGTGTCCATAACATTACCTCGCTTCTAGCAGACTAACGTAATTTTAATTTTATAGTTCAGTGAGATGATACATAGTCTTAAACTTCTGTAGTAAACATTCGAGAGCGATTCGATACACAAAGCGTTTTCACTCTTAATAATAGTATAAACGTCACAATACTTATGTGAAATGACAATGAATATTTGTAGTGTATTTACAAAGACACGCGCGTATCCAATCGCTGTTTTACAATCTCACTTTAGACCCAAATTCACCGACATTATATACATTTTTTTTACAGTTGTTTTAAAAGTATACGTATGACGTTTATTTTGGCGGTGAACTTGGATCTTAATAGAACGTGTGTACGAATAATTGTTAGGACATTGTCGTAATATCTATCTTACGCACTGGTGTTGTTAGTGACCACCTTTGTTACTAAATAGATAGTTCGCAGTAATAATAAGCCTAATATTAAAATATTGTGTACTTATTTGTGCACTAAAGATGTGAGCCTCCTCATACCCGTTTTAGTAGTGCCTTTGGTTTTCTTAGTCTGCTCTTTGACACCCCTGAAAAAAAAAAATACAAGTTAGTACATACTTTGATATTGAAGAAACATATTCATATAATAATGAAATACTTATAACTACTTTCTATTATTTTACGAATGATGACACTATAGCTACCGTAATGTATTGTATTACATATAGGTAACTGTATTCTACTTTCTATTCTACATATTTATTTCTCTTTTTCATATTACACCAACTTCTTCCTCTTCAGCTTTAATTTCAGGAATTTCATTCTTTTCCGGACTTGGATCGCACAGATTAAATTTATCGTATCTAGATTTAATAAAAACAAATTAATAAATATTCAAATAAAATTCTAAGACCATCTAAATTATTATACAATAAGTCGAAAACCTTGCTATTGGACCGTGACATTTTGCCTTTTTAGTGCAATATTATTTGTGCAGTCCGATGACATCAGTTGCACTACTTTTACTTTTTATTTGTCATCATAAAGAGCTTGATAGCTGCTCGCCTCATTGATTGCGTAGGTGCCTCCAATTTGTTGAAAGTAGAACATGTGCAAAGTTTTTAATATCTTGAGAGAATGTCATCTTTAGAATGTGCAATATATTAAGTAATAAATCGAACCTCCTTTCGCTTGCAGATCAAATAGATTATTTAGGAGATCAGTTTTATCAAGTTCAAATGCTTAAATAAGCACTGTTCTGTGGTAACAACGAACGGTTATTTAATACCCTCGTGGGCTAAAAGGTGCGTTATAACAGCGAAGGGAAAAATAGGGATGAGAATCGTGGAGTCACCAAATAAATTATCATCAGCAAGGGTTACAGTTATTCAACGCTGGTTTATTTTCGTCTAAATTCATCATCAATTTAACAAAGGGGGGACTAAACTAACTCGTTTTTCCTTTTTGCATCTATCCACCCCCATGCTTGTCCTGGTGGCATGGAAGAAACTGACTCTCTATCCATGTAAGATAACTTAGAGTTCTTTAAAGTAAGAGGGTACTTACAAATAGCGCGTCAGATCTTCAATATCGACGAGCATGGAGTCTTGTCCCATGTGGAGCTCGTCGCGCGCCATCAGCATCTTCACCAGCGTGTCGTTCAGCGACTCAATCTGAGAGTGCAGCTCGTTCACTATCACCTGCAAATAACATACCACAGTATATGAAATCAATCAGTTAGATCGTGACTTTTATTATCTCACTAGCTTCTGCCAGCGGTTTCACCCGCATCCCGTGGAAACCTCGGCACGGACCCGGATAAAAAGTAGCCTATAGCTTTCCTCGATAAATGGGCTATCTAACACTGAAAGAATTTTTCAAATCGGACCAGTAGTTCCTGAGATTAGCGCGTTCAAACAAACAAACAAACAAACTCTTCAGCTTTATAATATTAGTATAGATTTACTTGCCAGTTGGTGGGTCAAAAGGCTTCTAGAGTACATTTACCTGTATCTTTGAGTTAGAGAGACCTAGGTACTGAGCTATCAAATAGATGACGTTTTCTTACTAATATTATAAATGCGAAAGTTTCTTTGATATATAGGGTAAGAGGGACCGGAGGACTTTTTATCCTGTAGCGAGAAGAAGTTTCCTGTGATGCAGGGAAACGCAAAAAACAACGAGTTTTTATAAATTACTAGCTTCTGCCAGCGGTTTCACCCGCATCCCGTGGGAACTATTTCCCGTACCGGGATAAAAAGTAGCCTATAGCCTTCCTCGATAAATGGGCTATCTAACACTGAAAGAAATTTTCAAATCGGACCAGTAGTTCCTGAGATTAGCGCGTTCAAACAAACAAACTCTTCAGCTTTATAATATTAGTATAGATTCTATATTAAATATGTATAGCATTGAATACTAGTGTAGGTAAACATCCTCCTAGAGGTTGTTTGGAAGTGATTAAAATGCGATAACACCACTTTGTTGTTAATTAAAATAATTAAAATAATAAGTAATAATATCCTTCATTTATCGTGTCGTGCATTCGTTACAGGTTTGTTTTTACCTTAACATGCAAGAAACTATTTAATAAGTATGATGTTTTAAAAGTATTATTACAATTTACTGATGGAAAGTTAATGCAATCATCTTTATGACCATAAAGACTAGCAACGGTGTCAAAATTAATTATATGCTGTTAAAAACACATTAAAGATAATATTGAACCTTGAGGCCCGTTTATTAAAGTTGAAAATAAAAGTTTGCTATTATCTCATGTCAATTACTTATGGTAATTAAGCAGAACACCCGACGCACATTATTCGCCGTTTACTTACATTATTAAAATAAGAAAGCAAAGATACTCTTTACAACATGGATAGAGAAGATATTGTTTTGTTTTTGGTAAATGTCAACAGGTCATACCGTGACTACCACAGCCTACATAAGAGAAAATTGGGCACACTCTAAGCAGACAGATTTTGGCATCTAGAAACTGTTACAGCCATGACATTTGAACCCAAAAATGACGATCAACATTTCGACATACATACATGATACTATGTAATTTAATACAAAATGACAAAAACACCTAACAAAATCTTAGCACAATAGTCATTGTGGCGGTACAAGTCCATTGTATTAATGGTCTTTGTGCATGAGTCAGCACGCGCCGAAGCCGATCTTGATCTCCAAGGCCGCGCCGAAACGTCGTAAAAACCAGCAATCATATCATATTGCACGTTTATTTAGTTTTCAACAATCTAGACCTGTTCTAAACTCATTTTTAGAACGACATATTAAGGTTGCGTTTGAGTGCAAAGTTACCTACACACATTAATCATTTGAACACAATAAGGCAATGTACCGAACAAAAACAAAGTGGGAGGCTATTGGTATTCATAAACAACTGAAGTTTCATAACTCGGTGATGACATGAGCGTGGGATAACTTAAGCATTATGTACCTACATATCTATTCTAAATAACTTAAGAGCAAACAAGTCATAATATTTTCTAGAAATTTTTAAAACTACCTCAAGGATTCTGCGTTAGTTAAATTAGTAAATCAAAGAAACAGACAACTTAATCTTGGCTGCATACCAAAATTTCCTGTTACACCTAACTAGGAAATAAAATATTGAGTTATAAATTCTGTTTTTGACTGAATCTTTGCCAAATTCGTTATAGAACTCTTTTTGTTTTTGTATGCCGTCAGATTGTAATTGTAGCTGTTTTTCAGCATAGTTAAGTGGAAATGTATATCAGCAAACGTGGCATACATTTACCTCGGTAGGCGAAAGAAAAACAACGTATAAGTCCCAAGTTCACAACATAAGACTGTGCCCGATGTTTTTTAAAGAAAACTTTGAAAATTAGATGAGAAAATTAACAGTAAAAAGTTGTTTTAAGAAAACTGATGTTCATGGTAAACTTGTGCCTAAATGGTAATGGTACATATTAATAAAGTAGAGTAAAATGGTACATAGTAATACTGGACAAGGAGAACCAAAAAATTCTGCCCTGTGGCATGCTATAAGAAAGTCTATACCTAGCAAGGGATTGATTTCAAAATTTCAATAGATGAAACAAACCTGCAACTGTGCGATGTTCATGTCAGTGAGTAGCTGTCGGGAGACGCGGCGTCGGTCGGGCGCGAGCGGCGCGTTCGCCTTCTGCATGCTGCGCCGGAGCATCTCCGTCACCGGCGACACGGCCCTACTGCGACGTTCGCGCTGCAATGCAATACAATCATGTATTTAGATTGCTGATATTATAATAGATTTTTCTATATTTGCTAAGTGCATTGATGTATAAGTACATTGAAGAAAAATAAAACTTTAGTATAAGTTATGAAAGACATCTATGTCTGAAGACGGAAAACTTAAGGGCTGTAATGGATGGATAAGTTATGAAAAGAATTTATCTTCTAGCCAGCCACATTGTAGCCTATTGTAAGGCATGGGCTATGCACGTCAAACTGTCGTTGTAGAGATGATTTAATCTGTGATAGTTTAAAAAAAACTCCCAATGTTTTAGCAGTCAACAACCCTACATTAATGAAACTAAATACAATAAACTAATATAGATGTATACCTCCATCTGTATACGCGCCATCTCTTTGGCTTGCGCCAGTGCAATCCTGGCCTCAGTCTGTAAAGTTGCTTGCAGGACATAGAAATCAGACTCTTTTATTTCAATGTGCCCCAGAGAATGTGATGATCTGGACTTAGTCTTTAATGAAAGGGATGTGGGGCGAAGTTTCGCACCTGCAAACAAAACAACTTATATTACAAATAGAAAGTACCAACGTTTAGGGGTTAAAGTTAAATTACATGCACACTACCAAAGAAAGAATTTGTTAAAATCATTATTGAAAGTAATGACTAGCATCAAACATCAATTTGATATCTTAGAAACTTAATGCACTTTTGTAATTTTCCATCTTACCACTTTCATTTTTACAATCACAATAGAATGCAAAGCCAAGAAGTAGAAAGTTAAATGTTTAATGACAAGCCTTCTATAATGGTGTTAAATCAATTATCTGCACACAGCGTGACCCCAACGTGAAACAATAGACAGGACGTACTCACCACTCTGCACAGTGCTTATTTTGTCATGTTTTGTGATGTTAACTGATAACGGTCTTGTTTGATACGGATGGTTGTAGCTGGACTTGCTAAAAATACTTGACCGTGACAAACTTTTTGTATTATTGTAATTCTTTTCTATATCTGATGCTTGAGATTCATTGTCAGATGCTGTCTCATTCATGAAACATATTTGTAGATTCATCCCTGTACCAGACACCACAAGAGTATGAGCACAACACATAATGAATGCGAAAGATAGAAAGCATTTCATTTACAATGAGCAAAGCCAGCAATATGCCTAAATCCATCAAAGCTTTTTTTACATAGTTTTAACCTTGTTATTTATTAGGCAACTAGCTGGAAATTTTCTAAATGCCAATTGTAAATGAAATATAACCCAAAGTACCCATTTAAAATAACATGAATTAGAGATTGTTCTAAAAAAGATTGTGTTTATAAAGCATAAGTGAACCAACATGTTAATTAGCACCAATTAACCCAATAGCATATAATAAAATATATTCTATTTTGTTATTAACTGATAATGAAATTTTTCTAATAACACAAAAGTTTATCTCTATGCAATTATATAATCAAATAATCAATAATTAATTAGTGTTCACCAAACAGTACAAACTATTTGACTAATTGTTTACATTGTTATCTATGTTATTGATATTTTATACTTTTGATACCACACAGAACCTAAATGTATTTATGTAGAAAATACTCACCACTTTGAAGTCGTGAATGCAGGCTAGGTTTCTTCCCTGGCCTGTCGGTGTGGCCCATGCTGTAGTACTCATCAGCTTCAGCCCCCATAGCCAGTCGCCTCCTGATCTCTTCCCTATCATTGCGTTTCTGAAATAGAAAAGAGTTTAAACAACAAAGGACTTATAGACCATGTGGTATTTATCAAGAATGCCATTTTATTCGTAATGGCCCCTTTCATGTAGAGAATATCTATTCTGTGTATTCTACTTGCAAGATACCACTAATATAGTAAAACTATCGAAGAGGTTCAGCAGGTCCAATATTTACTTTATAATGCATTTATTTTTAATACATGTGCCAAAAAAGAATATTTTGCTCGAGCAAACCGAACAAGTAACTTCTGGTCAGGTATTGAAAATATAAAATGGATCTACATATTTCGAAGGGCCTTACGTTTTTGTCAAAGGGTGCATTCTCAGTAACAGTCACAATTCTTGTAAACTTCTCTAAGATGTTAGGGTTATTGTCGGCAAGACTAGGCCACTCAATCTCTGTCAGGGCACACTCTGCTGTGCCAATAGCTCTTGGACTCAAAACAGTATCATCACAATTTTCTACATTAATATTTTCACTATCAGTTTTAATAAACAACTTTGACTTAAATAGATGTAAACTTCGTTTAAATCCAGATTTTTCTATCGTATCTGATTTCACACTTTCGTGAATTTCTTCAGGCGTCTTGCTAAATTTTCTTCGAATGTTAGTTACTAAGTTTTCAAACATATTAAATACTAATCAGTCTTCTTTATTTTGGCAAAAATATGGCACGGATGGCTTTGTACAATAACTGTAAATCGAAGTAAACAAAAAATGGAAGTCCTGTCATTCCTGTCACTTTGACATTTAGGACAAGGTCAAGAAATGTTCCGTTTATTCTACATCCTGATTTTTTAAGCCACACAAAAACTGCAAAAAAATAATTAAAAAAAAAGAAAAAAACTTACGAGGCAACAGATGTTGTCAACAGATTCATGGTTATCATACGTAATTGTGTACAAATCCAAAAGAAACCTGGTATCTTTTTTATAATGTCTTTGTTCCGAGTTAACAAAATAAGGCATTGACGCCATCACTTCACTGAATTAACAATGTATTTAAAACAGTAATTAAATATTGCACTTAGCACCACTTGCCACTTGAATCAACTGGTATCTAGCAAAGACTGACAGCCTGCTGCGCCGCTGAATCACCTTAGAAAGCTGTACGTACTACCTATTGATAATTAACTGTTACACATGGCTGCGGCAGACGTGGATCAAACGCGAATGTGCGGTTACCGTTAACTTAACACCGCGAATTTTAAATGATGTTAAAGTTTCATTGTATTTATTGTTCCCACGAAGCACGAATGAATCATTACTTTTTGAAGACAAAGCTATATGAATATATGATACGGTTAGCTAATGCGTTCTTTAGGATGCTTATGTAATTGTTTCTAGTGAGTATTATATTACTTTGAGTAGGTACCTATGTAGTGATTTTATTGCTACTTTCGTTCCATTGGTTAACTATTGATTAAAAACCAGTGAAAAATGTTAACACCTCGGCAGGTACCTACACTTGGATTGGTTTCGTTCAATGTTCGGATAGGACAAGTTAAGAACATGAAGGAATGCTTTTTAAGTACATAGAATAGTAGGGACCGACTCTGTTGAATTTATTTTAGGTAAAATTGGTACTACCTGCTTAAGAAAAACTCACCCGTCTCTCAGCTTCTTTTGCTGCTTTTAAATGATTTTCAATTGCATCCAAATCCAATTTGGGAAGGGCTGTTTCTATGTTGTACACGTCAAAACTCCCTGTAAAATACATAAAAAAAGAACATTAAAATATACGATGATGGTTAGAGGAAAGTCATGTGAGAAAGCATGGGTTTCTGACATAAACTTCACAAAAACCGAACACTAATTTCTATAATGTGAAAAATTATAAGCACACATAATAAGTCCTTTAGAAAAGGAGTGAAAGACTAACTTCGAACAGCCTACGTAAGTTAGTATCCAACTTACTATAAAACTTATTTTTAGGGCCTGTGTATATACGATGGATGTGAATCACGCGTTCCTAACTAGTTTATTTCAGCGCTCCATTATTCTTGAGTAGGCATTGATGTACAAAAAAGGCATTATTATATACTAGGACATTTTTGCCAGAGCCATAATAAGTAGGTAAATACGTAGGTGTACAGTTATTTTTTTTTTTCTTGGAATCACGGAGACATTTGCGCCGGTATCGATGAGAAATGACAGACGGGAGTTTCTGTCTGTTATAAATAGGCGGTACGAAGTATTTCTTGCGCCGGTTCCCGCCTCGTCCAACGCACGGGTTAGTTTCCCGCCATCGAAGTAGTTTTGACGCCGTTTTCAAACTCGCAGGGACGCGTGCAGCGCTGCGCGTCTGCGCCGAAGCGACGATGGTAGTAACAGACGCTTGCTTGTCCTTGAAGTCGGCGCGGAGTGTTGCTACGCATGCGCGGCGCGCGCTTGTGGCGTGAGCGGCTAGGCGAACGTGACCTTGATTGATACTTGTCGAACGATCTGCGATCACGGCGACTCGATTGCGATGCTTTGAGTTCGGCGATTTCTTCGATGAGCATCTCGATCTTGGCTTCAATGGATGATGACGTTGATGTGGATGCGTGGGGAGGTGGTGGGGCCGAAATTGCGGCGACTGCTCCAGGTGGTTGAGTTTGTTCCAGGATTTTATCCGCCATCACCGCGAGCTCGTGGAGGTCTGAATGCTTCGCGATATTGTCACTGACGGCGAGGACTGCGCGTATGGACTGTGGCAGGTGGTTCGTCCACATAACACGCAGCGTGGAGTCGGAGATGTTGTCGGCGGCGAGATTTTTCATACGACGTAGTAATTGTGATGGTTTCAGGTCGCCGAGCTCCATTTCAGACAGAAGCCGCTGAACTTGCCTCTGCTCAGACTCATCATATACCTGCAGCAGCCGGCTCTTCAGCGTTTCATACCGGTTCTTCTCGGGTGGACGCAGGATGATGTCGCTGATCTCGTCAAGGTCTTGTCTCTCGAGTTGCCCGACGAGGACCTCGTACATGCCTTGATCGCCCTTCTTCTGCGGCGACATGATGGCTTCGAATTGAGCAAACCACAGACGAATCCGGTCGCGCCAAATTAGTGGGATGCGCTGAGCCGTTGATAGCCCGGAGACTGTGGCCGGAGCTTGAGCTTGGTCACCGCTGTTCGCCATGCTGAAGGAGTGTCTTCTTTGTTATGGAGTAGTCAGACAACACTGGTTAGGCAAGCGGAATCACGTCGGAGTCACCACTGTAGCGCAGTTAGGTGTAGGTAAATCAAACTCCACAGTCGGGGTAAGAATGAATATATTTTACTTTTTTTTTTTTTTTTTTTTTTTTTGGTATGGCATCTCGCAGTTCAGCCTAGGAGGCCGTGTACTGCTTAACCGGACTTTTCCCTGTGGATGCCTAGAATTTAAGGCCTCCAGCCAGGGGCGTAAAACAACTTATAGACTAAGCGACTGCGCTAAGGGTACCCCCTGTGGGGTCGAACCTCGGCTTAGGGCGTCGCTGGAGAGGCAGCAAGAGGACAGGCTGGATCATATGATCATTATTATTAAATGGGGAATTTAAAGCTACTGGCTCAGCTCGCGGGCTGGCTCGATGAGCAAGGGTCGGGAGGACAGAGAACGG
Organism: Helicoverpa assulta; assembly: GCA_963856015.1. Classification (NCBI taxonomy): domain Eukaryota; kingdom Metazoa; phylum Arthropoda; class Insecta; order Lepidoptera; family Noctuidae; genus Helicoverpa; species Helicoverpa assulta. The sequence continues at coordinate 9,481,110 of CAWLCW010000008.1, forward strand.
GACGTCGCGGCGGACCTCGGCGGCGAGGTTTGTACGAACGCGGTTTGTGTTTGTGTAGAGTGCTAGTGAGTTTACTACTCTCTTGGAGGACAGTTATCTCATCGTCAGGTTCTAGGAGGGCATGCCTAGGGCGGCGAATCCTACTGATGCGGGAGGGAGTATAGTTACTGGCTGACACGATAAGTGAGTTATCGTGTTTCTCAGCGCGTTCGAAGTACCGTATGGCGGCACGCTTCATATACTGGCGGATGGTAGGGATTTTTAAGTCGAGATGAAGAATCTCATTTCGAACATAATAGGGAGCTCCTGTGATTTTCCGTAAAGCACGGTTTTGAAGGGCCTGCATTCTGTGAAGGCGGCGATGACTTGCTTGTGCGAACACAGGGCAAGCATACATCATGATGGGGCGTATGCACGATACGTAGAGGCGTAACTTGCATTTGAGAGATAATTTGCTCTTTGAATTGAGCAAGAAGTGCAATCTGCCGTACACAAAGGCTGCTCTAGAGCGCACCTTACTTATGTGCTCGGCGAATGAGAGGCGCTGGTCTAAGATTACACCTAGATATTTGGCATGCTCCTTCCAAGGAATCGGCCTACCAAACATGGTGACTGACGGGGGCGCGGGAGGAAGCCTACGGCGAGGGCTCGAAAAGAGTATGGCCTGGCTTTTGTCGGGGTGGAGTTCGATTCTCCATAGCCTAGTCCAGACACCTAGGGTGTTGCAATAGGCTTGGAGATTTCTCACTATGGCGGCTGGGCTGCGGCCTGAGCAGTAGATTGCCGTGTCGTCGGCGAATAGGGCTAATTGAACATGCTTGTTCTTAGGAATATCGCTAGTGTATAGCGTGAAGAGGATGGGGGAGAGTACCGAGCCTTGTGGGACGCCAGCTTTTATAGGGTGGGCCGAAGAAAGAGTGCCGTCTATGCGATAGCGAAAGGTGCGGTTCGACAAAAAGTCTCGTAAGATGACGACGAGACGGTCTGGGACACCGAGTTGGTAAAGCTTGTAAATCAAGCCTTTGTGCCAGACTTTGTCGAATGCCTTTGCTATATCGAAGAGAATCGTACCGGTGAGTTGGCCACGTTGGAATCCGTGGCTCACACCTTCCACGATGCGGTGGACTTGTTGGACACAAGAGTGATGGGTTCGAAAACCAAACTGTTCTAATGGAATAAGACTCTTTGCTTCGACGTAATCTTTGAGACGCTTATAGATAAGTATCTCGTAGATCTTGCCGAACACATTGAGTAAACTGATAGGGCGATAGCTGGACGGGTCTGATTTTGGTTTACCGGGTTTGGGAATACCGATTACGGTTGCCTCTTTCCATGCCTGTGGGAACAGGTTATGGGTCATGGCGCAATTGAAGATCGCGGTCATGAGCATTACGAGGGAAGCGGGTAGGATTTTGAAAACTTTATTGGTTATTCTATCTGGGCCCGGAGCTTTACGGGGTTTGAGACGTTTGATGATCTCTGCCACTTCGTCTGGAGTGACGGGAGGCAAGGGATCGTCGGGGTCTTCTTGCGGTGGTAGGGAGGATCTGCGCTCGACCTCGGCTTCGACCTTTAGTAGGTGAGCCGGGTCGACCGGTTGGGTACTAGGCGAGCATTGAGCCTCGAGGCTGTCGGCCAGACATTCCGCTTTTTCATCGTCCTCGAAGGCGAGGGAATTGTCGGGGCGTTTAATCGGCGGGGTGGAAGCTACTTCATCGGATTTGAGTTTCCTTTGAAGCTGCCAGAAGGCTTGATGAGTCGGCTCGAGTTCGCTCAGCGTCTTGTCCCAGCGCGTTTGACGCATCTCAGCAAGGCGTTCCTTTACAGCACGCTGTAAGTTACGCATGTGAGACTTGTTAGCGTCGCAGGGAAAAGTACTGTAGGCACGGACAGCCGCGTTCTTCTCGGTCACCAGAGCACGCACGTCATCCGGGAGCTTGAAGCGATGAAAGCTCGTCGCTTCAACTCTACGTGAACACTTGTCCACGGTGGATTGTACGTGCTCGGTGAACGAGCCGATCGCGCCCGTCATGTCAGCGACTGAGTTGATTTCATCGGGAATTGATTCTAACTGGGCGGAGGAGGATTTCAAGCTTTCGCTTAGCATTCTCCAGTCCGTGACAATCTGGGTGGGAGGAGGGCGATCCGGGTCGAGTGGGCCTGAGCGCGAGGCTAGTTCCACTAGAACCGGTCTGTGGTCGGAGGTGAGCTCGTGTAGTACCTCGATCGAATGTAAACGTAGGTTTACGTTCTTGAGGAGCGCTACATCGAGAACGTCGGGAAGGTGGTCGACTATATTAGGAAAGTGAGTGGGATGCATCGGAGCGATGACATCGAAGTTGAGGGATTCACACTGATTGAATAGCAACCTGCCTCTTGGAGAAGTAGTGTTGCTATTCCAGGCGGGATGTTTGGCGTTTAGATCGCCTGCTATTATTACAGAGTCGCTCAGGCCTAGTAAGGCTCTGAGATCGTTCGTGAAAAGGATCGGGTCGTAGGACTGAAAGGATGAGGACGTGGGAGGGCAGTAGGCCGATACGAGAGTGATCGACTGGTGATGGGACATGGCTAGTCGACAGATCGAGGCTTCAATGCAGCTTAAGTCGGGGGGAGTGATCTCTACACAATGTAGCGATCTTTTATAATAGATAAGCGTGCCGCCTTTGTGGCGTGTGATCCTGTCATTTCTAATTAACTTATAGTTAGCTATATTAGGGCCGCGTACGCGCGGCTTTAGGAAGGTCTCTTGTACGAGAAGAATGTCTATCTTATGGGATTGTAGGAAGGCGGAAATCTCGTCGCGTTGGCCGAGAATACCGTTGGCATTATAATAGCCAAGCCTAAGGGAATGGGGTTTAATTTTGGATGTATTATCCATTTCTATTTCCTAAAGTGAGGCAGGTTTTGAACTGCCTGGGCGACGTCTGAATACTCCTGCATAACGGAGTAGAGTTTGATAAGGTCGCCGTTGCTGGCGACTATCTCCCTCGAAAGTTGTTGAGCTCTGTCGCTCGTGAATACACTGAACGTGCTCAGTATAACGTTCATAGAACTGAGCGCTGATACTGGGCTAGAAGAGGGCGCGATCGCTTGCGCTTGCGCGGGCTTGGCGGCTATAGGAGCCGCGGAGGGCGCGGAGGGCGCGGAGGGAGGGACGGGAGGGACGCGAGGTAAGCTCGCGGGCGCCGCGGTGGAATTATTCACCGGGGCGGGAGTTGGATGGGGCTGAGTTGGCCTCAGGGTTGGAAAGGCTCTCTGATGGTTGAGAGGGTTCCATGGGGAGGGCCGTTGTGGGCTGAGACGCTCGGGAAGTTGAGCGGTAGGTAGCCTTGCTGATGGGCTTTCCCTTAGCTGGCGGGCGTTTGCACGCTTGGCCAGCTTGGGAGACGTTTTTGGGGCCTTTGGGCAGCCGCGGTAGTTGGCAGGATGGCCTGAGGCGCCGCAGAGTACACAGCTCGGAGGCTCGGTGCACAGAGTGCGGTCCTTGGGTCGCGGGCAGTCGGAGGTGCCATGTTGGCCTAGGCATTTCACGCACCTAGGCTGGGCGAAACAGTTGCGCTGTGAGTGACCCCACAGTTGGCAACGGTGGCATTGGGATACAATGCCAGATCTATTTGGCTTCTCGATTGAGATGCCGGTTAAATTACACACCGATTTGATGTTAAAAATCGGGTGGATTTTAGAAGGGGATGGCTCGCATACTACGAGCACCATGTCGAAGGCGTGGCCGCTGCGGGCGCGGTGCATCCTATGGACTTGCGTCGCAGGGATGTTTTGTGACTTAAGGTCACTTAAAATGTCATCCGAAGGGATTTCCTTCGGAATACGGGTAATGACGACCCGGAGAGGTTTTTCCTCAGGGAGGGAGTACGTATGGAACGAAATGTTCCTCGCTCTTAGCGCTTTAGTTATCTCCCTATAGTCGTCTGACGTAGGGAGGACGATTTTTATACCGTTGCCGGTATTGGAGGCCGATCTGTAGTTGATCTTACGATCAACACACAGCTTGGACACTTCGGTCCATTTCGCCTTGTCCTGTAAGTATACAGGCGGCGGAGGTTTGCTTTTAGGTGCGCTTTTGGGCTTAGCGGCACCTTGGGAGGAAGCGACCTGCGAGGTCGAGGGTGACGGGGCGGGGGATGCTGTAGACACAGCGGGCGGGCTAGGGAGAGGGGATGCGGCGAGGGCGATGGTCTTGCGCGCCTTGTCATTGTTTTTATTCTTTTTCCTCTTACCTCCCTGTACGACGGTGAAGTCGTCTTCGGAGGAAGAGGAGTCAGAGGGCTCGGAGGATTGAGCATCCTCTGGGACGGGTGAGGCAGAGCGGGAGGACGAGGTGTCCATGCATTCGGCGTCGACGTTTGACGCAGGTGCACTCGCCTGAGTTATTTCCATTGTCTGTGAGACAATGGGATTAGGAACAATGGTTGAGTGCAGCTGGGCATCGACCATTGTATTGGGGATTACCGTTTCCGCTAATGCGGCGGTTTTCCCCGAAGAAACAATTATAGGCTCAACAATGGGGCGCGACACAGCTGCGCCGGCCTCTTTTGTTGAGCCGCTATCGGTATTAATATAGCGCGATAGGCGCGGGTCCTTGATATCAAGGTTACTAATAATGTCGCCATATTTGGCGACAATGTCTTGGTCCTTGAGGAGGACCTCGAAGAAGAATTTAATAACTTCGGTAGTCATTTTCCCGTGAGGGAAGAGGGCTACCGAACTAAAAGAGGTGGGGGCCTAATTATAAAAACCTAAGACCTATCTCCTATCTCCCCGGGTGGATGGGCCCGGGGATGTGTAACCCTCCCTGCCGGGTATAGGCAGGGAGGTGAGTACCTATTGGTGAGCCCTAAGCTTGTAAACCGTTCGCCAGTCTTATTGTGCGAACGGGCCCTAGCCAGTCTAGTGCGAAGGGTATAGAGATACCCAACCGACACCAGGTGAGTAGCTGTGAAAGCAAACCAGATGCAAGGCACGACTAGGAGATCCCCCAAGGCCGAAATCCGAGCTCCCGTCCAATTGACTGCCTTGCCCTGAAGGGGTTCGGCGGGTGTGATTGGGTCAACACCCTCTCGGCTTCGTTGGCACCGTATGGTTTCAACCGAGAACCACGAAACTGTGGCTTTTACCCAGAAGGGGTCAAGTGAATTTACTTGACACAAACGTTTTAGAAACAGGATAATCGTCCGCCGCTTTGAAAAAAGCAGCTTTGGATTGATATATTTGTAGTCGGCAGAGCGACTACGGTGAGCGTTACGTCGGGCGTAACAAAGACAAAAGTCGTAAACGGGCGAGCGCAGAGCGACACGTCCGTACACGACGAGAGTCAGAAGTGGAGTCCATATATTTTACTAAAATGCCTTACTAAAATGCCTGCCTACTTAAATGCTATTACAATGATTCCGTAGTGTACGGCGCGAATCAATCACGATCCGCGCTGGCCAATGAGAGCGCTCGAAACGCACCTTATAAATATGGGTAGCTTGGCGCGCGAGACATCAGTGGGGCGCCCGCCGTGGCGGCGCGCGCATGTTTAATGTATTGCAGCTACAATTTTGTATAAAAATAACGCTTCAGTGCAAGTATTAAACATGAAAAAAATGTGTGTAGTAGATTAAGTTTACAAAACATAAAAAATGCTGACTTACCCAAATCTAGATCTTTCGAACAATCATTTTTACGGACGGAAGTTTTACTTTGAGCGGTGCGGTAAGAGTTTTTACTTGAAGTAATTTCTTTTTGTTTGTCTCTGGTCGCCTTGGGTTCACTGGAGTTTGAATGCATTTTAGATTAGGAACACTAATACAATGCTACATAAGTAAACAAATGGTACTACCACGCCTTATTCGCAAGAATTCTATCAATTCAATGTGGGCCAACTAAATTAAATTGGTACAAGGAATTCCAGCGCACGTCGTGTGTGTGTACTTCCCTTCTTAATTTATCGGAGTTATACGTGATGCGTCAAATCTATTTTAAACGTTAACCTGAGCGTGGCACCAAGCAATGAATAATTTGCATTTGTGTAAAGATTTGCAACTTCTAAAACTTACTTGCTTAAATAACTTAACGAATTGACATAAGTGCATCTTATTGGTGAAAGTTAGAAGTTACCTAATCCTAATCGAATCAAGAAAAAAAAATCCTTGGAAATTATTCAATAAAAAAGTAACAAACACTTACATAGGAGATCGTATAGGATTACTTCTAATACTGAAATTATTATCAATGTGCTTGGTTTTACTAATCTCTGGCTTATCTTGAGTGTGAACACTATTTAGTAAACTATAATCTTTCGAATGGTGTCCTATCTCATTAGAATTTCCATCTATGATAACAGTTTCCTTTTTGCTTTCCGCCCATAGTCTATCGCGTTCACGCATTTCATCTAGTTTTGGAATTATCTTTCTAAGCTCGGTGCTAAGCTGCTTGATTGTATTCTCAACATTAAGGCTCAACTTCTCCGTGTCGTAGTCATTAATATTTATTTCATCCTTTCCATCCGATAGAAAAGCGTCTGCTATCTTACCATTGGTGTTATTTTCTATTAATAAAAACGTAGGCCTGTTTAGACTCATTTCTGTTCTAGTATTTTTTTCATTTTCTTTATTTATTTCATTAATTTCTTTGTCTATCTTTTGTTGCTCGGATAAACTAACTTTCAGATTATCTTCAATGTCATCACCCTGCGTTTCAACTAATTTCTTTATAACGTGATTAACGACATCGCTTATATTATTGATAGTATTTTCAATGGGTTTCGCAAATGTGTCCTTTATATCTTTTCGTAATTCCTCTAAGTCATCCTGTATATTGATATTGTAGTTAAGTAAATGCTTTATTTCATCCTCAATTTCTTTATTAAAGTCACCAATAATATCTTTTGTGTGAAAGTTATTCTCTATATCTGCATCCGTACAATTCAAATCGTAATTTAATTGCTCATCATTGTTATTATTATTCTTGGATACATTTTTTAACAGGTCCGGCATATCATTTTGTTTTTGACTATCTACACAATTTTGTTGTGAAAAAGATTTAGTTTGTGGTGACAATAATGTGGTTTTGATGAGATCTGACTTTATGTTGTTGTTATTGTTGATATTTTTATAATCCGTGGTTACATTTTGATTGGGTTCTGGTTCGTACGCCAGATCCGTAATTTCTATATCCACGTCATCGTCAGTCATTTCATTTTCTGAATGGTAAAAATTTTCAATATTTGAAGAATAATCCTGAAAAAATAAAACCTTATAATTAACACCAACATGAAGAAAACTTAAAGCAAAGTATGTCAACAAGATATAATCTGAAGGAGTACAGTACACAATAATGTGGAACTCGGTAAAGCCCACACAAATGTACGTATAAATAAGTAGTCACGGTTCCCGGCCCAGTATTCAGTAACAACTGGGGCTTCCTTTGTGTCGCTGTAACGAGCAAAGTTTAAACACTTCCAAGGATTCTTTTTGTAAACGAAACTTTACCTGTAATGTGTGTGCTAAGTGTTGGAAGCCAGGATAATTTGGATTCACGATTCCCCTTGGCACAGGATGGATGCCGTTCTCAGACATCTCATCTGTGTCAGAATGCTCAAACACTTTTTCCTCGTCAATTGGCGAATTTTCTGCATATACATTAGTATTACCTGAAAAATTTGAGGATAATCTAAACTGAACTTTATTTGATGGTTGAAATGAAATAGCAACTGGGTGCACTAACACTTACTTATGAAATTTTCGCAAGGAGCTCGGACGGATTTTGTGGTTTCCTCCAGATTGTCCGTGTCGACGGTATTGCACGTCTGCACGGTATTAGTTTGCCTGTTATTAATCCGATATTGCCGGTTGCATACCAGCTCCGAACTCAAGACCGAGGCTTCGTTGTCTGCGCCGGTATCCGTGCCCGTTGAGTAATTCTCAAACGTCTCTGAATTCCTTTGTGAGTTATAAACTGTGTTACAATTCGTAACTTGTGAGTAATCTGTTGTATTCTCTCGTAAATTGGATTCTGTACTGTTCGCAGATAACCAAGTTCTGCTATCGGAATTTCTGTGAGACGATACGTCCTGCCGGTTGTATACAGCAATGTTACCATTGTCTGTCGCTTTGATCCTCATGATTACCTGAAAAGATAAATACATTGTCTTATCTTGATTTCAATTTGTGTACTTAAATAAAATTAATGCATCTATAATAAAAATACAGAATTTGATTACGTGCCTAATGTTTTATTTAGGAAGGCCTCACTGATAAAACACTGGCGTAAACTCATGAATATTCAATTACTTTTACCGAAGGTTACAATTCAAATTATGTACTCTGTGTTTTTAATACAGACGTAAAACAGCTAAATATGCCACAATAATAGTGGTTATTAGGTACAACTACCTATACAGATATTTGCCTAGGTAGTAAAAGGTACAATTCCGAATAAATAAACCATTAACCAGTATACATTGAACACCTGGCGAAAATTGCCTCTATTTGCTTTGACAAGATATTATGAGAAAATGGTAGGTAACGGTTAGGTAAATAGTTTTTCGGAAGAATTCGATCTAGCCGTATAATCTAGATAAAACCGTTAAAGCTATAATATAATCATTGAATTTGATATCCTAAATCTATGTCGGGTGATATTGCGGATCAGTACCGGATATTGAGAGCGAGTTTTCCCGCCGTTCCGGTAAGGCTGAGGCGGGCGGGGGCTGAACACCGCGTGTCTCACGACCCCAACCCCGCACGCACCCACTTCATAAACCGGCCGACCTCACCCATATTTACTAAAGATAACATAACATTACGAAAAAACCACAGAGCAGAGCTTTCTTACATTTTCCACGCGTTTTTAAATAAGAAGAAAACTTTGCAAGCCTTTCCCTCGACCCGAAATGAAAAAACTACATATAAAATTCATGGATATGCTAATGCTCCAATATTAAAGGAATATATTGAATAAGTTACACAAGCAATTCTATATTGGTATGTACATATTTCACGGTAATAGAGCTTTCCCGCTAATATCCAGATGTGAAATATACAGCAATATACACTTTGTCAGGCTTTAGCCACTTTTTTGCTTAAGTAGGTAAAATCCATAGGATATTTGGTAACGCATTGGAAGGTAACCAATGGTTTGGCAGCAACGATATCGTCTACTCTATACTCGTAGCTATAAGTATATCTCTGTACTTCAAGGTAATGGCAACAAAAAGCACCTAGTTTATTCGACGATGGCGGAATCGTGGCACTGTCTGGAAATTCTAGGTACAATTACTGGAGTTGGACCGATTGCCAAATGTCTGCTTCGTATAGTAATAACGTCGTTTATTTGTCCCGCTTTGTTTTTTCTGTCAAAAAAGTTTCAGTGCTTAATTCTACTGTAACTTTAACTAACCTTTCTTTGGTTTCAATTACAATACAAAAACTTAATAACTGTTTTATTACGGATTTAGATCACTACTTAATTCATATTGTTATTAGACACAACGTTAACTTCAAAATCACACTATAGAGATGCTATCTTATAATGAACTACTAAGTACCTATCTATTCATCTACAACTCAATCAAGCTGGATTACTAGTCCGCGATACCTATAGATGGTGCTCTCATGCGTCTTAAGTGCGCTGTCAAGTAGGTCAGTATCAGTATAGAATCGAGTGACCTTATTTACCTCCATGACTTATCTAGTCCAACATATACAACCATGAAAGTACTACATACAGAAAGATATGGCTCTTTTTAGATACATAATCATCTGATATAACTTTCAGCATTTGTAACGGGATTTCAGAATGTTTTCTGCCGAAAATTTTCACGGCAGAAAATGTACAAGTGTTAAGTTATTTAATCTAAGTATATAATCCATCATAGCGTGAAAAGTCGTTGAAAAGAATTACAAAGTAGCTACCACAAAGTGCTACAGTTATCCCGCAGCTCATTGGTCTTTACAGAAAACTTTACATTTTATGTCTCTAGAGAACGAACTCCTTAGATAAGTGAGAGATTTAATTAAATTTAACTCCGCCACCAACCGCAGTATCTAATAGCACTTAAGAATTCCAGTCAAATATAAACACGATCATTTTTCTTAACGGTCTCATAATCTTGCGTTTTTATGGCCTGATGTGGAATTGGATTGGATTTTAAGATTAGAATTAGGTATAAGCTACCTACTTACGATATTATACGATTATGGTACCTGCCTTTTGTTATACTTTTGTAATCCTAGATCTGATTAGATATGAAAAAAGATTTTGTATTGGAGTAAACTTCGTAAATAATTTTCTATGTATAAGAGCATACCTGTACTGTATCTACTTACTAGTTCCAAAGACCATATACCTAATATCTGTGTTAAAGTTATAAACATTTTGACATCGACTAGGAATCTTAAATGTAAAAAAAATCTAGAAGGAAACAATCCAATTATGTTTTCTCTACCTCGGAATCACGGTATCTATTTATGGTTTAAAACATAAATAGGCAGTAACGCAAAATAAATGATTTACTAACAACTAAAAAAAACTCATATTTATTACCTACAAGTTATAAAGTTTTGGAAGAATCTGCATTACTGCAGACAAAGCCGACTGGAATATAAGAGCTTAGCAGACTGTTATAGAATACTGAGCTCAGGAGCGTATCAGCATGGCTGGATGCCAGCAAATTGATTTCCTGCCTACAAGCGGAAACTAATCTCATTACTGAGAAAACTTCAGGGCCCGCCAACTAATTGTTTACACTTCAAATTGCGTCGTGAAAAGATGAAATGAAGCATTTTTGTCGTTCAAATGAAGGCGAAAAGCCTTTTGTGTCCCGTAACAATCTCGTTAAGATGCCTAAATAAAGCAATTCAGCTTTATAATTGTTAATTTCTGAGCAGTAACGATCTTTGTTTAGGATAGTACAACAGAAACGGCACGCTCGTGCGGCATCCTCCACTCAAATGCTTATTTACAATTAACTAAGTAGGGATAGGGACATTCACAAACATTTTGCATTTCATGGTAGCGTGTTCAAGCGCTTGTGTTCTTTTTGTATGTAATGTCTTTTACACACAAAAGGTTTTATTCATTCAGCTTTTGATCTTTTTAGGTATACGTTATTTACTTAACTAGAATATAAAAAAAACATCAAACTATCCAAACTTGAAGTAGATAAAGAATTGTACATTTCTATAGCAGGAAATGTGCGAAAAAACCGCAACTGAATATCTGTCTGTGGCTATATGAAAGTGCTCACTCCTTTATTTATCCCTAAGGGCGCCCTCACCCGGGGGTCGGCGCGCTAGTTATATTTTTATTATGAAAGACTTTAATTTGAACGACCTCGTAACTATCACTAGTAGCCCGGTCAAAATAGACATCTGAAATAACAAAAATTCCCACAGAGCTGATTTTTGGTGGAGAGCTAGATTTGATCATTATAAATAAAATACTAAAAGTCCCCATCGATCCCATGTGTGCGTCAAAAGTTATTCGAGGTCAAATGTCAAAATTTTAGGTTTTTTGATTTTTTTTCGAAAACGGTAAGTTTTATCAAAAAAAGACATCAGACCAAAATTGTAGATCTTTAAATTTTCTATAAAAATGGCATTAACAGTTTTCTCCTAAATCTTACCATTCCTGAGATATCGCGCTTTAAAGTATATTCCATACATGACATGCACACATTTCCACGCCACCTGTGAGGTCGTGTACTCGGCGCGTTTTTTTTACCGTAGTTTCTCCTGTAGGCCTCCTCCACTAACTGTCATGACAATTTTAGGATAGTTTAAGGGAATAATTGCCGTCAAGTTCTAATATGATATCATTATTAATATTATCTATTGGGTTAACTATTATTGTGATTGTTTTAGATTTATCAGATTCATACAAAAACTCGTGGTGGCCTAGTGGGTAAAGAACCAACCTCTCGAGTATGAGTGGGTTCGATTCCATGTCAGACAAGTACCAATGCAACTTTTCTAAGTTTGTATGTACTTTCTAAGCATATTTTGGACACCAACGACTGTTTCTGATGGCACGTTAAACTGTAGGTTCTGGATGTCATTGAACATCCTTGGCAGTCGTAATGGGTAGTTAGAAGCCAGTAAGTCTGACACCAGTCTAACCAAGCGGTATTGGGTTGCCCGGGTAACTGGGTTGAGGGGCTCAGATAGGGCAGTCGCTCCTTGTAAAGGACTGGTACTTAGCTACATCCGGTTAAACTAGAAGCCGACTCCAACATAGTTGGGAAAAGGGCTCGGAGGATGATTTGATACTACAATCTTTTTTGCAATTGCAAAAAATTATGTCAGGAGTTTTCCTGGAGCAGGTGGGAGTAAAGTTTTAATAGGTTCCAGATATTATGTATCAATTTCCAACCCCAGTCTTCTGGATAAAAATGGAAATGTCGAAGGAAAATAAGCGTGCGATAATTTTCTACAACTTTAAAAGCGGATTGTCGCGACTTCAGCGCTTTAAAAAAAAAAATCTGTGTTTAGTGATGCAGAACCATGCCTTAGGACTGCAGTACGCTGATATTTAGGATTTAAAAGTGGGCAATCTAGCCTTAGAGACAAGCCACGTGAAGGTAGTTCAAAACCCGATATGACCCAAGATAATATCGAGGCTATGCGGCAGTTAATTGTCGCAGACCAACATGTAACATACCGTGACATAGATCCGTGGGCATAGCGATTGTTTTACATTCCACAAAATTAAGTAAAGTCTTCATGGTAAACGTTTCAGCACACCTGAAAAAGCTGTTGACTCATACAAATCGGCCAATTTGACTACCCCCACTTTAGAATGGAATAAATGTTTCAAGAACTGGGTTTAATGCGTGCAAAAGTGCATTAAATATCGCAGAGAATTCTTTGAAAAACAATTAATGGTATTAACCTATTAGATTGTCTGTACTTATTTCAAACGATACAACTTAAAGGCAGCCCTCGTATGTACGTGGCTTATATGTGCATATCATGTACAGTGTGACTCTTTGAATCGCGATATCTCAGGAATGGTAAGATTTAGGAGAAAACTGTTAATGCCATTTTTGTAGAAAATTTAAAGATCTACAATTTTGGTCTGATGTCTTTTTTTGATAAAACTTACCGTTTTCGAAAAAAAATCAAAAAACCTAAAATTTTGACATTTGACCTCGAATAACTTTTGACGCACACATGGGATCGATGGGGACTTTTAGTATTTTATTTATAATGATCAAATCTAGCTCTCCACCAAAAATCAGCTCTGTGGGAATTTTTGTTATTTGACCACTACTTTTATGTCTATTTTGACCGGGCTATAGCGTTTGTATTCGACTTTGTTATTTCGACCGAATTGTATACAAATGGTTCATTTGGTACTTTCCTTTGAGTAGAAGCTCGATACCTTTGTTCCAGTCTTTATAACGCTTGACCTAGTTTTTGACTTCATTATTGTTAAAACCCATTACCCATTAACTTCTGGAGTGGTATTCAATCAAGCCAAATCTTTGTTCTTGAAACCTAACTGCTTGTTAGGTTTAACAAGAAAGGTGAAAACTTCTCAGTGTTCTCTGAATGGCACAAAGTTACACAAAAAGGGGCCGAGCCGGGACGAGGCACTAACGTTAAGATAACGCTGAGAAGGAAACTTTGTCAAGAATCATTTACATTTCTATACAAACGTTGTGCGTAAGTTACCTTCTTAGGGACTCTTCGTCCTACAAGTTTGTTTTGTTGGAAGTAAATGACTTACGCCTTACGGAAACTGAAAGCAAATCACGAGGACGGCCAGTCAGCGTATTGGGTGAATCGCTTGCTATCTAGCTACAAAAGTTATCTTTTATTCAACGACCTTTTAGACTAGCACTCTTCAAAGTCAACTTAATTGATCTACCTAATCTATAAAGCTTGTGCCAAATGAAATGAAATGTTTGAGATATACAGACTGGTGTGTAAAGCTGTCCGATATAATAGGTCAAAGCTGTAATAGCTTTAGCAAGTAGATTAACTATTTTTGAAAACATTTCTAAAGTCATTATTTTCATAATACATAGCTAGAGTTCTTTCCAATAGTCGACACAGCAAACAAACGCGACTTTGGCCTGAAAACGTCTAATGCCGGTTACCGCCAACTACACCTTATAATGACACATAATTCATGTTCGTTGCGAGCATAATAACAGACTTTTATCGATCAAACATCTAACAATCCAAGCTTCTTTAATACTGAAATAGGTACCGTGCGATGTTGTAAGGAATATCAAGGGAATGAAGGCATTTCATTTTGTTTATTATTAACGCGTACACCGTGCGTTCAGACCCTAATACACTCTCGGGGATGCGAATAGCTCAGAGCGGGAACATTATTTTGTGTTATTAGAACATATGGGACAAGATAGTGACACATATGCGTTGTGGACTATCGATTGTCAGGGTTCCGGCTGGCAGTGGCGCGCCGTGAGAAGGCAGCGCCACATCTAATATTTATAGCGCGGCGTTACAGCGTGCGAGCGGTCGCAGCCCACCGCCGCGCCGCCCGACCGTCATCAATTGCTCCGAACATCAAGGACCAAAATAAATAAAATTACTTAGCAATATTTTCGAGTTGGGACTCCATGTATTACGCGCCTAGAGGAATTTATTTCGCATGAAATATAGCACCAATTTAATTTTTAAACAATTCAAATTGAAACTTTGAACCTGAGTAATAACATTCATTGCAGTTCAAGATTTTAGATTTAAGTCTCTATTTCAACGAGTCGAGCAAGCCAATTGCTTCTATAACCATTCCCTTGGGCTCGGTACCTAATATTACCCTCTGGCAATGGCCTATTTGAAAAATGAAGATAATGAAATTCCACGTCGATCTGAGATTCGGTAGGGAAGGAAATCGAAACATGGAGCCGTAGTTACCTATATTAAGCTATGCACATATTGGTATTTATAAAGTCGGGATGTTCCTGACACTTGTAGATGTGTGAATGAACCGAACAAAAATGTTTATATAAACATGTTACCCTCAAACAAAATCAATTCACAGACTATCAACAGCACTAGCTTCTCGATCACAAGGCTATGACAAGTGTTGTTTCACAAGAACTGTAAATTACCATTCCGTAAAAATGGTATATGATCATCGTAACGTCTTTCGTCCCTAACAATTTCAGTTATCTGGTGTACAATAACAATTTGAATCAAAGTTTTATAGCTCGTCGAAATAGGCCGTTAGAACTGTTCACGAGAACCTACAAAATCCAATTTCTGTTAACTTAGGTGACTTGCGCACAACTTGCACGCGAGGCCAGTTACGAACAGAACGCTGCCTCGATAGTCTACGTCTGTAGTTCTAGTTGAGTTACTAAACTAGACTACTTAGTACTAAACATACCTACGTAACTACATATGCAGTATATCTAAGCATTGTTTCTGTTTCCAGGTATCTAGTATGTAAGTTGCGACTTTTCGTGTAGTTAGCTAGAGGTGTTATGCGGGCGCATTTGTAACTCAAGCGTCGAAAAATTCCAAGCCTTTCTTTTACTTATACTGTAGACACACGAAACAGAAACCTTACCAAAACAAAACACTAATCCTTAAGAAAGTTTAAGTAAAGGAATTTTCCTATTGGACATATTTCGATGGGCTATTTGCGCGGATTAAAATTCGTAAGAGTCGGTTATGTTGGCGTGACCCGGCGCGCCCTCGGCCTTCGCCCTACGCGTTAATGGGCTCCGACATGATGGATAGCCCCGGTACCGCACGACACAATCGCGGCCCGACACCCATGGGGCCTTATTTACGAAAAAAGCCTCCCAAATAAATATTAATTATTATTTTAATTGGAACGCCGCGACACTAAACGAAAGATATTTAATATTATTATAGAACCTTTTGATGTCAGTTTTGTTTTGAATGTTTTGAAAGTAAATATTAATATTTTTCCATCAATTTTCTGCCGTTCCGGCCTAAAGCTCCATTTCATTTTCACTCTTTTATCTATAGGGTTTTCCTCTTAATCTCCATTAAGCTATGTGAAAATGTTGCTGATGGACAAAAATAATTTAATTACTAACAAAGATTTACTAAAGTTTTATTAACTGACATCCCTAGCAAAAACACTTAAGGTAATCGTTGTAAAAAGGTAAGTGGATACAGAACCACTCTAACCATTCTCGATAAATCCAATAAAACGGACATAGAACGAAAGGTTTAGAGTGGTTTTTTGTTTTCAGGTTTAGTATCTAATGAGGCGTACACAAATCGTTACGGTTCAGTGCGGTCTGGCACGATCAATCCAATAGCTATCCAAGTAGCAGGTACTCATAGGAACATACCTACGTTCGATACGATTTGTTCACTGGAATGTTCAAAGACGTGTAGGAAGGGCGATAAGTGATTATAACATGTAAGAACGTTACGTATATGTTAATATATGTTACTATAAAAAATATGATATTGAATTTACCTACAGATGACGCAACGCAATTGTTATTCTATTTTTGAAAAAGTGACCAGACTTTTTGGGAAACATTCTAATGGCACATTATTTAACAGTAGTCTATAAGAATGCAAAATAATAGCTCTTATCTTTATAACATCGATAAAAACTCATATTATAAACAGCCGAATCAATGAAGCGCCAATATTTAAATTTCGGTAGCGTAGTTCAAAGGTAGCAAGGTAAAAAGCTTTTACAAAACAAAATCCCTGCTTAAAATACAAAAATGTTAATACCAAAAAGGTTGTCGGATCTTTATTGTATCTGATGCTGTTTCATAATAGGAAAGTTTACATATTCCTATAGCCCTTCAAATACTTGTGCAAGAATGTTTTTTTTATAATTTTTATTTTAATCACATATAAATCAAATGTTCGTTGCGCCTTGGGTATTTGATTTGAAGCTACATACACACCAGTACTTGATTTATTTTTGAACCGAATACAACCTTTCCGAATACCGAGGGTGCTACAATTTGTTTGCATATTTCTATTTACTTAGATTTATCAACTGCTGTATAACATGCCGATATAGGAAGTTCAAAGCTTAGTCTCTAATATAACCGATATAAAGTAATTTACTTTTAAAAATATGATACCCATACCCTTTCCATATTATACAAAAACCTTTTCGACCTTCCACAACCTTTTTGATTTTTATAAACGTTGTTGACCCAGAAGATCAGTATCGTTTTCGGGTATATGTGTGATTAAAAAACCGTATTATAGACCGTTTTATGAAATGTCACCATTTTATAAATACGAATATACATGTGTCTATTGAAGTAAATTGTTGGTAAGTTAGATTATTTTGTTTGACAATGAACAATGAACGATAACATCACCCTTTACGTGCACAGTCGATGAATTTTACATGTTAGTGTGGTAAGTATAATCAGAGAAAATAAAATATTGTTGCGTGTAATATATTAAGAGATAATTTTATACGATGTTTGAATATTTCATTAAATAGGTAGGAAGCTTTCAATTAGCTATGCCATCTATTACCACTCACGTAGCTATATTCTCCCTATAATATTTTTATTCAGAGTGACTAGTAGAAGTTAAAGGTCAGAAAAGATTGATTCCCGGTGACGAGAGCTGAATACAGAAAGTTTCCCCAACCTGGCATGATGTTTACTTACGCCCGGTTATTGCTTTATGACCTGGAAACATGTTATACACCTACGTGGATAAACTGTACGTAATGCTACGCATAGAACACTTATGTATTATGTGAGTAAATTGATGATGATTTCATGTGCGACTTTTTGCTAATCCTAACCTGTTCAATATAAAATGTTTCGCCTTCCAAATTGTTGCGTTTGTTTGACACTACTAAATTCATTCCGTTTGATCACGAGTGATGTACAAGCTTTCAGGTATTCTAATCGACCTGCTGTTTAATTAAAATTATTGGATTTGAATTGTATCCCAAGAAAAACGACTGTTTTATGTGAAAAAAAATGCCCTACATACTTCACAAATACTTACAAATATTTCACAAAGTACCGTTTGACTTTATCATGCATATCAATGCAATCGGTCACTGAGAGTCTAGGTCATGTCTGGGTATCTAGATCGTGGAAAAGTTGTCTTTCATAAAACACTGTATTAGCCTTTAGTTAGTACAATGTTGTTAAAATCTTCAGAATGTTCGCGTCACATGTTAACGAAAGTCACCGAAAGTAACTTTGTGGTTCTGACAGCTTCGTCCAACTTTATGCAAAGTTTGTTAGTCAAGCAGTCTAAGCAGCCACTCGGATGCCTGTTGCAGGCACCAAGTAAACAGGCTAATGATTCACGAGGGAAAAAACGCCGCTTTTAATATTCTTGATTTATTTGGCAAACAATCTCTTCTTCATTATGCTAGGGAACAATGAAACCAGGTCAATTATAGCTTTCGAAATAAAAAATCCTGCATTGTAAACAAAAGCATATACTTTATGTTTGGTGCCCATCGGATGAATAAGCCTACTTAATTAGTACCACCATTCGCCTAATTATTTCAAGCTGCGGTTTTATTCGACTTCACTTTGGGATTTTATTAGTTTTTGCGCATAAAAAGTCTTCCTCTTGTGTTACTAAACCGATAATGGAGTACTTCAGTCATTTGATGACTTCCCTTGCATACAAAACCCTCATTTTACATAACACTGCTATCGTTAAACTAAGTTGAGATACAAATACCAACAATAAATTAAAACTTTCGCTCCAATTAAATGTTTATACAAAGTTAAACTAAATACAAAATAGAGGTCACTAAAATTAATTATCTGACCCTAATAACTCTTAGCTGTCGGGTTTTTACCGCAGAATTTAGTTGATTAAACCTGAGGAAACAGCCTAGACTGGTAAATTCTTGTACATAAACACTAAATATCGGATGGTAGAGGTTTTGCCGTGCCCGACAGTGTCGCGCCGTCGGGCGTCGGGCGAGACGATCGGACCCGTCTGCTAGACGCCGGGCACAGTCTCGACGAACACTTTATATCTATTATTATTTAAGTGATAAATGCACGGAGGAAAATAGACAGGCGTGGAGACAGTATAAAAAATAAGGAGACCATTATTCTGCTGTGATCTCTAATAGCTGGGTTCTGTTCGACTCGGTTAGGTTGGACAAAAAAGGAGGTATATTAAAACTTTTTGCTCCAGCTTCGAGCCTTTCTTAGAAGTTCATTTCACACGTAGAAACCATTAATCCGAGTTAAATGCTTTATTATTATGATTACATCTTCATAAATTTTTTGTTGCTATGCACAGAAGGCAGTATTTTCAAGTCGAAGCAACAAACAGTCACGTTCACTTGTTTTTACACATGTTGAAGTCGTAATCACTACCTAGAACGTCTACAAAGAAGTTTCCATTCTAGGAATTTACTAAGCAATACAGGTTGGTATTCGGTATTACAGAGCAAAATTCTATTTGTACTACTGTGAGGTTTTCTTCAGACATTTAATCCCTAGTTCTGTGAATCATTGCTTCTGCGGTTTATATTACATTCTTCATGTGAATTATTAGTGAGCAAGGCTGAATTTAATATGTGATATGTTCCTCTGAAATACGCAAAACAGGTATACATAAATACGAAATAACGTTAAACAATTTTTTTGGAATGAATAGAAAATTTAATCAGTGACATCTACGAATATAGTTGCGTATATCCCTAGAAGATATTTAATATCCAGAAGGATTTCACCTTATTGGTATTACTCGTATTACAGGCCGTCCAAAGAATCCCTATAATGTTCTTCTTTGTTCCAAAGTAATACCTATACCGTCATTATAAGTCTACAACGTCTACGGTCAACGCCTACGAGAAATGGAGGCGTAGGCCTGCGTAGTACTTTCGTAGCAATGTGGCCTACGAAATATTTTCGTCCAGCAATATTTGTATTTTATTTTTGGCTTCTTTTATTGTGAGAATTTATGAAAGATTTGAAAGCTCGGCCTTCTATATGTTAACCAAACATCTATTTGAGAACAATTTAATTTATAGAATTTAAGGGTCAAAGGTTTTAAATGAAAATACCTTTCGCAAACTCTACAGCACATACATTTACTATCTACGTCAACAAGTTATACGACATTATAGCTCTGTAGGGCAAAGTAGCGACAACCATACACAAATACTAAACGTTGTTCAATAAAAATCAATGTTCTGACCTCAACGCCGTAAGGCTGAGGCCTATGGGGACTGTTTCAGTACATAATGGTGGTTATTAGGCTAATTTGCTCAACACACATATGTTACGCCCAGCTGACAGTATTACAATAAACTTCATATTAGCATATCATTATATTTGCGTGATCATTCGCCTCATCTATTTGTTTAATTAATTATTGACTGAATGCTACCTGTACACGTGCGTGAATGTCGGTAAATGATTAATGATTTTGGGAATTGAAATTTCGCTCTTAAAAGTCAATATCCTGTAGCCATGGAACTTTTAATTATGATATTCGAGAAATGTTCAACTTTCATCAGTATTATTTGCAATAAGAAATCAGTTTTTGTTAATTTTATGGTACCCATTTCAGAAAAAAAAACAATTGCTACAGTCATACCTGACACAATAGCTTATCATTTCTAAAACTATTTAGTACCTTATTTTGTACGGTGCTATCGACAGGGATACAAGTAGATTTCATTTATTTCATTTATTCCATTGGTTTGTGTGGGTGGAAATTTCCATGGTATTTGTTTCCCTACCTTAATCTAAAGTATTAGCTGAATAAAAAATCAGACAGAGTTTCGTCTGGCTATACCCCAGCAGGCTAATATAAAATACCCGTCGTTGCCTACGTTAAAAATAAATGATACACAAAATTTATTTTCGCGAAACCCATTAAGTATAACGAGCAAGCTTATCCTACTATTGTATCGAATATAACAATGATACAATTCTGTTGTAGTGTGTAGTGCAATCGATTTTCCGTCATAAGCCAGCGCTGCAGCTACGTATTTGTAAATATAACTTATATGTGACATTGTACTAGCCGACGTTTTATTTCGCGACCTTAGACATGCTTTCTTATGTAGCCTGACACCGCTTACATGACATTTTAACCGTTTTGGGCTAATAAAATATTAAAATTTAATAGTGCCTATTTCTGTGTTACTTCAGGGAGCTAGGATCCTTTTTCTCTTTTAGAAACAGCAAATATTTTTTTTATGAAAAATGGTCTTCTCTTGTTCTAAATAATTTAATATTCTAAGTAAGTGTAACATTTGATAAAATGATCAGTATCATTTGTAATTTCCCAAGCTAATATTTGCTTAAGTTTATGGTTTCAGGAAAATTTCCATCATTGTTGAACTTTAATTTCAAAGCTAAAGCTCGCCAAACTGTTACAAGAATTTTCCATGACTCATTTAAAAATTCAAACTAACTCGATAATTCTAACAAAACCGACGTAATTATAGCCTTATAACTAAGACGTGTTGGTACAACATATAATAACCCTGCTGCAAACACAAGCTTTTCAAAAGGAATAACATCACACAAATGGTAACTAAGTACACGGTCGCGCTAGTAAATAAGCTGTGAACGTCCAAACAATACAGCAGCATTAAGACGTAACACAACCCTACGAAACCTTATCGCCATACTCCGCTGGCACTTGGTTGGGTTTATTTTTAAATGTGCTACTTAATTAAAACAAAGTTGCTGTATTACCGTTCTTTATTGCTTGAAGAAAGAAACGTGTACACTGTGTTACCCTCGACCATAAAATAATAACGTTATACGACGTCAATACTTCACGTAATCAGAAATCGTGCTTATAATATGAAATATGTAAACAGCGCCCGCCAGAAAGCCTTAATTTGGTCCAGTCAGGCGACACACACTTATTCGGGTGACAAAACCGTCAACTGGTGTAATGTAAATAACGATTCTCGATTCCATTGGCTCCGACGTCATTAATCGAGTTGGCACAACTATTGCCATCCGGAGTTAGGGTTCTGCAGACTTTGTTTTGTGTGTTTGCTAACTCCCTAGGACAACATTTACATATAAATAAATGGTTAGGCTTTTATGTGGCTATTAAAACGTCTGCAGTGTCAAATGTGAGATTGTGATGGAAAATGTCGGCGCGTAGCGTCAGGCCGATGCCATATGAGATAAGAAAATGCCTGCGTGGCTTACGTTCAATCTGACCTGTTTATTAGATTTCTAAACCCTGACTTTGCATGTTATTAAAGAATTATAACTCATTAGTCGTCGATTCGTATGCATATGTTAAGAGATAAGCAAAGCTATGCTAACTAATTATATGGTTACTATTAAATGTGTACAAAAATATATAAAACTTGGTTGTGCGTAAACGTTCAAACCAATCTATAATTAAAATTTTTTCAAATATGTAGATAATGTATACAAAATTATTTAATTAAAATATCAAATGACTATGAACTGACAACACTCCTTATAACTCTTCTTCCTAACCTGCATCGGTAGGTATATCGTCAGTTAGTATCAGATCATTAGATCTAGCACTCAAGCACTTAAGGCCTGAACCTTCGGCGTCCATTAAACCAGAGCCTAATCAATTTGCTACCGTGCGTGGCAGTCGAGCTCTATGGCATTAAGTAAAGTTCAGGCAATACGGTCACCGGCGGTAAATAAACCGTTCGCGCCGTAAATAGCGCTTACGACCGCCACCAGCCCTCGCCACACTAGTGCTACCAATCGTTTTAGTACTTCAATACTGTGGGGCTAGTGTATTAATAATGTAGTTACAGATTACAGATATGGCATTAAGAGATTTTCTATTTCCTCATACAATTTTTTAAAAGAATTTTATATTCTTTCACAATTAAGAAAGTATTTGTACTGATGGATTCATTGATCTCATTATAGAAAATCCATAATAAATCCGTATAATAAATTATTGTGTGTACTTAACCGGTGGTTTACGCATATTCCAAATAACCGATCTGTGAACCAATATACCAATCCGTGCTTATTTGCATGCTTCACGTCGTTATTCGATTCCACTTGAAAATCAAAAAACCAGACGTGGAATCACAGCAGACTGGCTGTAAAAATAGCAGCAAGGAGTTGCGCACCTCGGAAAATGCAGCCCGCTAGTGATTGCAATTCATTGTCGTTTCTGTCACACAATTTTGAACCTTCTGTACCAACCCGAAAAAAACGTGTCAGCGTACTCATCAGAAACATGAATAATTTATCTTTAATACTCTCCTCTACAAGTGATCCAAAAATCTATACCAACAACCTCTTTGACATAGAGAACATTAATAGAACAAACAAACCCCATAGAGAAACTTACCTGTACAGGGCGCCATCCTGGCTATATGTTTAGCGCAGTCACTGAATAATAAATGCAGCTGGCAAGGTTATCTTTTATTTGTCCGCCTCAGTTCACTACAAATCCAATGCAACGATACCACGTTGTCCTCAATAACGTACGTACTCATTCACTGTGCGCGTCTATATGAAGGCTTTACGTCACTTAGACTAACGAGGTTGTAGTAGAGGAGTCGGTACGTGGGTGGCGCGGGCGGACGGTTTCTGTTCGACGTGCACACCGCCCGCCTTTCGGTGCAAAATGATCGCGTGGCGTGGCGGTCGCGCGCCCCGCGCCTCTGCCCGCCGCACAGTGGTCCGGATTTTCAAAAAGGTGGACATAGGATCGAAAATGCATATTTAACTCAACTAAAAATTGTTTCGTATAGGCAATTTAACACTGATTAATACTTATTACTACAACTTTTCAAAAAAACTGCTCCTTCACATAAAAAAAAAATATCGAAAATAAAAATGTATGGGAGAAAATCTATTTTATTTTTTTTCTCCGTTCAGTATCAAAGTATAGCAACCAAATCTTATATTCTGGTAAGTACCTATTGTTCTTAATACGACAACATATAAATTGCTTGCGTATCCCTGCGGCCTTGGCGCCTACGATGCTTCAAAGTTCAAAATTTTAAAGTTGAATTATCTTAACATTATTAACGAGTTTTTCTGAGTTTTTCTATTGGAATTAATACAAAATATCATCATCATCATCATCATCATCAGCCTATCGCAGTCCACTGCTGGACATAGGCCTCTCCAAGTGCACGCCACTGAGATCGATTTTCGGCTTCTCGCATCCAGCTCCTGCCAGCCGTCTTGCGCAAGTCATCACTCCACCGTGCCTGAGGACGTCCTACACTACGTTTGCCGAGGCGTGGTCTCCACTCTAGAACTCGTTTACCCCAACGGTTATCGGTTCTTCGGCTAATATGGCCAGCCCACTGCCACTTCAGCTTGCTGATTCGGTGGGCTATGTCGATGACCTTGGTTCTCTGACGGATTACCTCATTTCTGATGCGATCCCTCAGAGAAATGCCGAGCATAGCCCTTTCCATAGCCCGCTGAGCGACTTTAAACTTGTGAACCAGCCGTACCGACAGTGTCCACGTTTCGGCTCCGTAAGTCATGACAGGTAGGACGCACTGATTGAAGACTTTTGTCTTTAGGCACTGTGGGATCGACGATGTTAGGACTCGACGTAGCTTCCCAAATGCAGCCCAACCCAACTGAATTCTCCTATTCACCTCGTCCTCAAAGTTGTTTCTACCTAACTGCAATGTCTGCCCGAGGTATACATATTTCCGAACAACTTCGAGAACGGCGCCGTGTATCGCAATCGGTTCCGGTAGAACATGTTCATTAAACATGACCTTGGTTTTGTCCAAGTTCATCCGTAGGCCGATGCGTAGAGAAGATTCAGCCAGGTCGTTCAGCATCTGTTGTAGGTCCTGCAGCGTTTCCGCCATGATGACGATATCGTCAGCAAATCGCAAGTGAGAGATGTGTTCGCCATTGATGTTGATGCCGCGTCCTTTCCAGTTCAGCGTCTTGAACATATCCTCCATTGCATTAGTGAATAGTTTCGGGGAAATAACATCCCCTTGTCTCACTCCTCGATGCAACGGTATGGGCCTTGTTTGCTGATTCTGTACTTGGACGGACATTGTAAGTAATATATATAAATATCATTTTTAATAAAAAAAGCCCCCCGCGCGCACCAACCATGTATTAGATTCGCCCCCTACTACTTGGGACTTAAATATACTACTGGCGAAATGACAGTATACTTTTGTGTAGAGTGTGTGTAGTTTAAAATATCATTTTTTTTTATTATATAAGAATTAAAACGGTCCGCATTCAAGCATTTGGCAAGTATTTTTTTATTTAGTAATTTACACACTATATATACAAACTTAATCTACTTATCTTTATACAAATCTAAAAATAAAATACTATATACAAAATATATACAAACATAAAACAAATATAAAAGAACATCGATCAGGCGTCGAAGTATTCCTCCGCATCACTGTCCTCCGGAAACGTGCCCAGAAGACTGGCTGCATTGCCACGTTGAATGGCAATGCTAATTCTTTGTCCAAAGAATTAGCATTGCCATATATATTATATTAAAAAAATAGAAATAAAAGTCTTCAACTTTAGTTATGTAATTAAAGACACGTGCTGATTCGTTGCCTATTTGTAACTGACTAAAACGACTCCTGTGATAAAATAGTAATTTACCCCCACCACCGGAGATATCGACGACGCTGATTGGCTGCGGTTCTAATTTTGTCCGTCACTACTTGCGCGCGTGTGTTTGTTATAAATACCTGTGCATGAAACAATTAAAGGTAATTGTTTCTCAACCCTTGAGGAAGCAACATACCTAATTATCCGTGCTGTGTGAGTTGAAGTGAAGTTTAGTGAGTTTCGTTATGGCTGCATTTGTTACAAACTTGGACATTTTTATGTTCCTTCGTGTTGCTGGAGACTTGAAAAATTGGGAACGACTCTATGAAACTATTATTCTACATATCCCAGTTGAAACATGTTCAGAAGATTTAGAAATAATCAAGACTTTTTTGAAGAACTACATCAGCAATATCAATCGCAGATGGGCAAGTGCTTATAGAAATCAGAAGACTTTCATAAATAGACATGCTGCGTGGTTACAATCAAATATTAGTTGGCCAAATTGCACGACTGTTAATTTAACCGAGATTTTTCAAGGCCAAGATGAAGGTATCGAAACCATTTCGTCAGACAACACTTCTTTTGACATCGATACTACAGCAGCTGTGATTCCGTCGACATCTAGTATTACTGTGGGCACATCTACCGAAGTTCAGATTAGGAAGCCTTTTGTTGACCTCAGCAACAAACAGAAGAAAAGACGTTCAGAGTCTCTTTTGGACTATTCGCCGGAAGAACTTACTTTTGCATTAGTCGAAAGACTTAAGATAGACCAGAAGAATGACTTAGCTTGTGTTATTGACCATATAACGAAGAACCCTGATAGTGTTCCTATTGTTCAAGCCACATTGTTTAAGAAAAATAGGAAAAAAACTTTTGACGAAGATCATGCTCTTGGTCTTTATACATCGTTGAACCTGTCAAAATGGAAATACTTGTGTTTAAGGAAAGTGCTGTTAGATTGTGAAGTTCCAGTGTTGCCATCGTATCACAAACTCCTTGAAGCTAAAAAGAAATGCTATCCACATGATTTAGAAATTAGTGAGAGAGGAGCCAGAGTGAAGCTTCAAGCCCTATTGGATCTGACAGTCCAGAAGATACTTCAAATTACCGGTACCCAGATTGATTCGTCAACTGAAGGATTGAAGTTAATCAGCAAATGGGGTTTCGATGGAGCTTCTTCACAAAGCACCTACAAGCAAAGGACTGAAAATGTAGACTTCAGTGATTCATCGGTTTTTATGTCAAGTCTTGTCCCTCTTAAATTAGTTTCTAATAATAGCACCATATGGGAAAACCCAGCACCTTCTTCAACACATTATTGCAGGCCCATTAAGTTCGAGTTTTGTAAAGAGACAGCAGAATACATCAAGCAAGAAGAAGCTGCATTGAAGGAAGAAATAAAAAACATCGATTCTACAAAATGGGCAGGGCTAGAGATTAGTCACGAGCTTCATATGACAATGATCGACGGAAAAGTGGCCACTATTATAACGGATACTTCGTCTGCATCTGCCTGCAATATTTGCCTTGCAAAGCCGACCGAGATGAACAAGCTGTCAGAAGTATTTTCAAGACCTGTTCGAGAAGATGTTTATAAATATGGACTTTCTACTTTTCATATGTGGATTCGTTGTATGGAGTGTATTCTACACATATCTTACAATATGGACTTTGAGTTGTGGACTGCACGAGGTGCTAACAAGCAACTAAAAGCTGCGAAGAAACATTTGACACAAGAAGAATTCAAACAGCAAATGGGAATACTTGTAGATTTTGTGAAGCAAGGCTTTGGAACCACAAACGACGGAAACACAGCCAGAAGGTTTTTTAGAGATTATGAGAAATCTGCCGAAATAACCAAAATTGACAAAGGCCTACTTAAGCATTTTGCGGTTATTCTTCAAACGATTTCATCAGGATGTGCCATAGATATTGAAAAATTCAGGACTTATTGCAGAGAAACAGCTGAGATCTTTGTGCATTTATACCCATGGTTTTATATGCCCGCAAGTGTACACAAGCTACTCATACACGGTGCAGACATTTGTCATCACTTTGGCCTCCTACCAATTGGCATTCTTTCCGAAGAAACGGGAGAAGCAAGAAATAAAGAATTTCGAAGAGTTCGTGAATATCATACAAGGAAATTTAACAGGATGAAGACCAACGAGGACTTACTCCATAATTTTTTGATTAGTTCAGACCCATATTTATCCCATATTCGCCCAAAATACAGCAACTCTAAACAATTCGATTTTTTTCCAGATGTTAAAGAGCTTTTGTTGTTGCCTGAGGTAGTAACAGAAGAAACAGAGAATATGGATCTACAGGAGTTGCAGCCTGAACATGATCCATTAATGTAAACGTGTCAGATTTAGTAATTTTGTTATTGTCCGAATTGAGTTTGTTAGTTAGTAAAAAATTATATATTTTTTAATCTGTTTCTTGTTACGTAAAAAATATTAGGGTCGTGGTGGCCTTGTGGGTAGAGAACCAGCCTTTCGAGTATGAGGGTGTTGATTCGATTCCAGGCCAGGCAAGTACCAATGCAACTTTTCTAAGTTTGTATGTACTTTCTAAGTATATCTTAGACACCAATGACTGTGTTTCGGATGGCACGTTAAACTGTAGGTCCCGGCTGTCATTGAACATCTTTGGCAGTCGTTACGGGTAGTCAGAAGCCAGTAATTCTGACACCAGTCTTACCAAGGGGTATTGTGTTGCCCGGGTAACTGGGTTGAGGAGGTCACGCTCCTTGTAAAACAAACACACACTACACTGCTACATCCGGTTAGACTGGAAACCGACCCCAACATAGTTTGGAAAAAGGCTCGAAAGATGGTGATTGTTATATAAAAAATGTAATATATTTCTTGTAATATAACAGATATGCCTATTTTGTCATAACACCACGCTTTATATTCCCCGAAGGGTTCGGCAAAGTTGTATACTACACAAAAGTATACTGTCATTTCGCCAGTAGTATATTTAAGTCTCAAGTAGTAGGGGGCGAACCTAATACATGGTTGGTGCGTGCGGGGGGCTTTTTTTATTAAAAATGATATTTTGTATTAATTCCAATAGAAAAACTCAGAAAAACTCGTTAATAATGTTAAGATAATTCAACTTTAAAATTTTGAACTTTGAAGCATCGTAGGCGCCAAGGCCGCAGGGATACGCAAGCAATTTATATGTTGTCGTATTAAGAACAATAGGTACTTACCAGAATATAAGATTTGGTTGCTATACTTTGATACTGAACGGAGAAAAAAAATAAAATAGATTTTCTCCCATACATTTTTATTTTCGATATTTTTTTTTTATGTGAAGGAGCAGTTTTTTTGAAAAGTTGTAGTAATAAGTATTAATCAGTGTTAAATTGCCTATACGAAACAATTTTTAGTTGAGTTAAATATGCATTTTCGATCCTATGTCCACCTTTTTGAAAATCCGGACCACTGTGCGCCGCCGGCTGCAGGCTTGGGCGGCTTTTGCATAGTAAATACTAGGACTTCAGATAAAATAACCCATATTGTTTATACTTAACATTAGGGACATGTGTCGCGTGACCCCTTTAGAATAACAAAGAATAGTCATAGATATATCTCACAACGTTCCGCGAATGTTAATGCTTTATCGTGAATCGCGTAACCTTTATATTGAAATGTTCATGAGCAAGTTCCGCATAACTACTTATAATTTTATTAAAGTTTTAATTGACGTGCATTCGCGGCCTAGGTTACAACCGCGCAGGTCTGTTAAAAGTCGCCTTGAATAAGTATGAATGTTTATGTAGCTAGATTCTAGGACTGCATTTGATTTTGCTGTCGGGAGCTTTTTGCTAATTTGAACTCTATTTGTAAACGCTGTCGACTCTTTTTCAAATATTATATTCGAATTTTCTATTTTAATGGTAACTTAAACTTGCTTCGGTATTATCAACCATCACAATTCATGTTTACCGAGCTCTTTACTGCAGTGACCTTGCCGAGCGTCGACCTGTTTTTTTTAAATGGCCCTTTACTGATAGGAAATAACCATAGCAACCCTTAAACGATCATAAAATTGATTTGATGACGGTGTATTGTACGGTTCTACGCAAAGTTGTAAAAATTTTATACGATTCACAATACGAACGGAATTCATAGCAGTCGTTACATTTGATGCTGCCTTAAGGATTCATTCATAGTAAAGTAGATACGTGCGAACGCTGCGTACGTAACCCACATAGCTAAGTATACATAGCGAAGCCGGAAAAGCCCTCTGGCTTTCGTGTTGGGAATAAGGATTCAGGTCCTTCGCCCCGCAAGTTTGATTTCAGAAAGGAAAGCTGAACAGATGTCGCTTTAGTCGAGTTTCCTCTGAATTAAGTTTACTTAACATCCACTGCGCGTACAGAGTTTGGTAAAACTAGACCAGCCTTATATCTTGCACACCCGCCGCTAGATGGCACTACTGCCTTGATTTTCACGTTGACCTACAGTTTCACTAATACCGTCACCTTCTCACAGATGGCGCTGTTACATATCTGCAAAGTCACTAAGGCGATTATCACACTGCCCCGCATGATGCAGCGTAGTGCGTGGATGCGTTTTTTTCCGTTGTATGGAAATATCTCCGTTTGTATGGAAAACACGCATAGTCCAACACACTGAAAATGCATCCACGCGCGTTCATGCGGATCACGCACATACATGCGGAGAAACACGCACCCCCGCGCGTAGGTGCGGGGCGAGACGCAAGGTATGGCACACTGAATCCCGCAGTGATGCGCGTGATTTTGAATGGGCGTGACGTGTATGTTTGAAAATGGAACTCGATGAGAGCCGCCGTGCGTGAATTAACAAAACGCAACTACGCGCGTGAGTGCGCGAAAAACCCGCACGATGATGCAGATCTGCACTCCCGCAGGAACGCGCGTAAGTGCGTCGACACGCAAGATGCAGCGTGATGCGGGGCAGTGTGAAGATCACCTAAAGATAGTCACAGATAGAGAGCAATGTACTTAGGTGATCTTCACACTGCCCCGCATCACGCTGCATCTTGCGTGTCGACGCACCTACGCGCGTTCCTGCGGGAGTGCAGATCTGCATCATCGTGCGGGTTTTTCACGCACTCACGCGCGTAGGTGCGTTTTGTTAATTCACGCACGGCGGCTCTCATCGAGTTCCATTTTCAAACATACACGTCACGCCCATTCAAAATCACGCGCGTCACTGCGGGATTCAGTGTGCCATACCTTGCGTCTCGCCCCGCACCTACGCGCGGGGGTGCGTGTTTCTCCGCATGTATGGGGATCTTCACACTGCCCCGCATCACGCTGCATCTTGCGTGTCGACGCACCTACGCGCGTTCCTGCGGGAGTGCAGATCTGCATCATCGTGCGGGTTTTTCGCGCACTCACGCGCGTAGTTGCGTTTTGTTAATTCACGCATGGCGGCTCTCATCGAGTTCCATTTTCAAACATACACGTCACGCCCATTCAAAATCACGCGCGTCACTGCGGGATTCAGTGTGCCATACCTTGCGTCTCGCCCCGCACCTACGCGCGGGGGTGCGTTTTTCTCCGCATGTATGTGCGTGATCCGCATGAACGCGCGTGGATGCATTTTCAGTGTGTTGGACTATGCGTGTTTTCCATACAAACGGAGATATTTCCATACAACGGAAAAAAAACGCATCCACGCACTACGCTGCATCATGCGGGGCAGTGTGATAATCGCCTATGTGCGTGATCCGCATGAACGCGCGTGGATGCATTTTCAGTGTGTTGGACTATGCGTGTTTTCCATACAAACGGAGATATTTCCATACAACGGAAAAAAACGCATCCACGCACTACGCTGCATCATGCGGGGCAGTGTGATAATCGCCTTACTTTATCATCATAAATATGTAAATCCTGAACCCGTTAAATATTTAACGGCACTCAAAGCTTATCCAATGACACTAATCAATAGAAACGATAAAGTTTCTGCATTTGTTAAAGCGGTCTAGTCTAGATCAATAACAAGCATAACTATAAAAATAATAAATACGAATCTATAATAATATTTTTCACACTTCACATAATATAAAAACTCCTTACTATTATGATATAAAAGCTACTTAATATCGGAGAGTGATTTGAATCTTCGAACTTGAATCTTTGAGTTTGAAAGCCCTTTGAATTCACAAAATAGGCCATTCATTTAACACAAAACATCATTGCTTTATCGGAAAATCGCAAGCGGAACAATGGCTGATAATAAAGTCAATTAATTATTCGTGGTACGTTCCCTTTACAATCTTCATCTACGCAATAAATGTTTGTGATCGAATTCGAATCGCTTCATTAACAGGCTGTTTTGAAGCAACGTAATTAATTAAGCATATTACATGCTCCAACTCGGGCGATATTGAATTGTAAACCTACCTTGTTGTCATTCATTACGATATAAATACCTATGTATATACATATGTGTAGACACGCGTATGGTAATTCTACCAGATTGATAGCCAAATGACGGTTCTGAAAAACGAGGCTTTTTAAAATCAGCTCTCGGCACTAAATTGAAACAACTTTTTAGGTACTTGCGGGTTTTAGGGCATATCAAATGCGTCCCCAACGTACCGAAAAAGTTTGATAAAACACTTTTAATGTAATGTATCTACCATAGAGGTATATACATTTACGCAAACAGATCTTTCATAGAGCTTTATTAAATATTAGGTTCGTTGTCTAGCGCAATGACCCAATTAACTTGGCATGTTTTTAGGATTATCAAAGTATTTTTCCCAATGGTACTTTAATTAAGCGCGTCACATACCAAAGAATATTAAGCCACAAATAAAAATTCCATAGGGTCTCCGACTGTTCGTCCAACAATCTCAAGGATTAGGTTCATATTTACCGAGTGGCTTCCCACTATCACGTTTACATAATAACAGCAATCTCAGCACAACTTTATTTGTGGAGAATAAAGTGGCCTTTTCACGGTCTCGCCCAGGGAATTTCTTTATTCCTAATACCGTCTCCAAGGCTGACTGTTTGCACGATATAGTTATAAGCTACAGTTATTCCCGAGACCAAAACGTTAAAGTTTAAAGTGCCCGCGATTTCTATGTAAATGAGATACAATTAGTATGCGTGTGTCAATAATTTAGCTTGGGAAAATTGTGTATTCAAATGCTCAGGGAAAACAAAATGGTTTGTAATATTCAGAGGACAGAATTTTTTGGTGAATATTTTTGGATTATTCCTACAGATACTTATGTAGTCGGGTCAATGGTAGGTACTACAATTCAATATAATTTATCTTTAATTGCAACTGGGATACCATTTAAATATTTTGAAGCTAATATTTGAAAGACGTAGTTTGCATAGTAATATATTTTTTTTTGTAGGTACCTTTTATAATTACATTTTCAAAATGTTCATTCAGACCTTCATCTAAATCTACTTTAATTTACAGCTCTAACTTCAATTAAAGAACTTACTGAACTGCGAAACCCCATCACAAAGGACTATCAAGTCCCCGCCATCGAATAAAAGAAAAGTTCTATATTTATCGGTTTGTTATCTTAATTCAATCTCGAATCGATTTTTATTCAATTGTCAGAAGTTTCAGAAGTGAGTTAGTATGTACGAGTGCTCGGTTTATGTATTCGAGTCAGCCGCAAAACGAACTATTGGACGAACGAACTGTGAACTCAGACCGACCTGATTTATCGTCGACAATAACTTGTAGTCACCTGCTAGTGCCTTCGAAATTTCACCGAAAATCTTATTACCTACGTTAGATAAAAAATATCGAGCCAGACTCGTAAAATAAATATGATGTGCCAAAATCGTGATAGCAAAATAATATGAATTCTAATTTCGCTTGTTCTTGATGTTATTTGGAACTTTGGGCAACATTGTATAATCTTTAGTTTTATCCCTCCATCATGAAGAATACAGTTTACCATTTCATAAAATATTCAACAAATGTAAATCATGTTATCAGTAAAGTCCTGCTTTACAATTCAACACATTAGAACGCTGCCCCACTTCAATGAGTATGGGCTGTCGTTAGTTTAAGCACTACGAGCTAAGCGTCAAGCGTTATCTGTAAAGCCTAAAGGCCTACTGTCCCGTATATACATTTGCCTAAAATATAGCTCAGTCTAAAATAGGACAAACCGCCGCTGTTGACAATCTAGGCTTGTGGCTTGCTCATTTTAATTTCGAGAGTGCTTCTGTATGCATTTGTATCTGCGCTTCTACACGTAACAAATGAATGGAGATGCCTAAAAAATAGTCATTTTAAGCTACATTCAACAACAAACGCTTTCACCGCTGAAATCATGACTACATTTTCTAAATAAGTATCCATGCTGTATTGCATTTTTCCTGGGTATGCTTTGAAAGATACATAAGTAATTCATTCTTAAATTTCATACCGTTTCTAATCATTTTATCAGGAATTAATTCCTAACAATGCCTATATATTCGCTTCAGCAGCTCAAAAATAATACTGCACCATGCTCATAACTGGAATTAAAGTTCCTGTGCATAAATTCGAGCTGCGTTCTGCTATTTCACTAAATCCAATGTAATTACATCGTGCAAGATGTTATCGTGATTTACAGCTGACTTCATTCTCGTAAATAAAGGCACTGCTGTGCGCCTGCAGGATATTTCTCTTTAGAAATCTTCAAATGAAAACTTATAGAAGAAACTTCTGTAGTTTTAAATT
Source organism: Helicoverpa assulta (assembly GCA_963856015.1). Classification (NCBI taxonomy): domain Eukaryota; kingdom Metazoa; phylum Arthropoda; class Insecta; order Lepidoptera; family Noctuidae; genus Helicoverpa; species Helicoverpa assulta. The sequence goes on from CAWLCW010000008.1 coordinate 9,515,331, forward strand.
AAAATGTAGTATCATGTTGCTAAATATTTCCAAAAACCTAAAATAACATTAAATAAGTCTAAAAATACATAAAAACCGTTTGTAATAAGAATCGTGTGTGAAGAATATAATATATTCCATTTGTGTCGCTACCGTAATGGCGACGATATCGGAGAAGAAATCACTATCGTTAACATATGACCTATACGAATGTTTTTGAGAATGGACGGACTTTTTTCTATAAATTGGAAGATAAAATATACTTCTGAAACTGTAAAAAAACTCATTCATTCAAAGTAGGCTGAAAATCCGCACTTTTTGAAGGTCAAATTTACAAGAGGCAGCCCCCAAAACGCCCTCCACCACTATACCTATGTGTTTTTCTTGGGAAGAAGACGTGGTGGAACAAACTCCCCAGCAACAAAATGTGTATTTAAATAAATGTAAGAAAAGCCTGCATTATTCCAAAATGTCGCAACATGAAGCTGAGTCATAAAGCTGCACTGTAAACCTCTTTCGCCAAGTTCGGTAGTCATGCGTCATACGAAAACGTTTTTCTCGTTAAAACTGAATTGCAGAGTGAAACATGTTTATTTCGTGCACCACCGTATAATTTGATGGCATTTAATGTTGATGCGATGCGTTATAATGACACGCTCTTAATTACACTGCAAGCTGTATGTAAATAATTACAGTGCAAACTCTATATATTTTTATTTGCGTGGTAATAAATCAGATGTCAGTTGCCTGAAGTACTCGTAGATGGAGGCGTGGGTAATATGACCTCATTATCTTGTGTAGATGATGATTAACGAGACAGGCAATACTATCCTAATTTATTGATAGACAATTTACATGTCATGTAAAAGAAGATTTATATCATCATAACTCGAAAAGATTTTTTCTCTTGATAAATATCAGTCGAAAGAATACGAAGAGTTATCACCAAACTTTGCAATTCAAACGTCTTACTCAGAAATAGCCCCTGAAACATCCTGAAACCTTTGGTGTATTTTAATTTCAAACCACGAAAATTTACTTCACGGAAAACATCGTGAGGAAACTCGTCCACTTAATAATAAATTCAACCTGCGTCGTCTGAACGCCACGATAGGAACCACCACCTGTCAAGTCGGTTATGAAATAACGTGTGACCAAAGGCTTTTCATGTCGTGGACTGTTCTTCTATTAACAATACAAGCTTGTATGTATATATGTATATAAATAAGCTACACAACCACCTCACAAAGACGCCACGCTGAACAGACACTTCGAAGTCAAACGCTTAGCAATAGCTGTCTATTTGAATACAATTTTATACAGATACATTGCCTGAAGGAATATACCCCTACAGTAGAAGCATCGATTTTGTAATTTGAACTCCTCCCTCCGTGGCTGAACTTGTTTCATATCAGGCTACAATAGCGTGTGTTGCTTCTGAAAGCAACTTTTCTGAATGCACAGCATTTTACGCCCTTTGTCTACAACGACGTCAACATTACAAAGGTCTAAGCTTATTTTACCCCTTAGGTTCTCCCACGTTTTTTCTCCCATTGTCTAAACCCCTCTCCCCTCCCACCATTGTACTCAAGCCATAAATATATCATTGCGAAAACAAAAATAACAAGTGAACTGGCTACGAAAATAAAGCTTGTTGATAAGTTCGTAGCACGTCTACTACGGCGTAGCAGTTGATTTCGTAAGATAGTGTTAATTAAGGCGTTGAGTTTTGCTTTTCTGGTACATTAGTGTTTTAAAAATGTTTCTCTTTCTGAAAGTGTATTCCTGGTACATTTATTGCGTGGTAGTAAAAGAATAAAGACATTTTCGTCAGCCCATTGACAGGCTATCACAACAAATGATCTATAAATACTGTCTAAGGATACTTAGTTGTAACAACAAATAATATCATGCGTGTTATGCTTGCGGAAAACGTTCTCACGGAGCATTTTCTTCCTCATATTGAACACTGAATGAAAGCAATACTAAATAACAATATCATATTCGCTAAAAGCTCTCAAGTAAGCAATTAACTAGGCTCATTCTTCGCGTAATCTAGAGCGGGAGTTCATAACGCGCTGTCATTTACATTCGCAGGCGTACTCTTAAACTTGTATTACTGTTTGTTATTACAACAATCCTGTGCCTTATTATATGTTCTGAGAATGTTCTAGAATATTTGGCCTAACAAGTCAAGTTTCTTGGAATAACAGTCAAATTAATTTAGCTACTTGTATCTCTTTGTATTAGCTTACCACGAACACTGGTTTAGATAACAAAAGTATGAAGAATTAAATATACCTAGCCGTAATTTAGCTTTCTATTTCAAAGATACAATTTAACATCAAACTTAAACAATTAAATATCGTTATAAACTCCACTCTAATGATACTTTAATAGCTGAACAATATTTTATATAATAAGCGGTCGGGGTTAGAGATTAATTAACGAATTTTGAACTTGGCCAGTGTTCATTAAGAAAATGATTAGGGATTTTTTATATTTAAGTATAGCCCCAAAAGTTATACTACGCTAAATATACTTCTACATAAACATGTAAGTAATTTTATTTTCATCTTTTCATCCTAATGCAATATAATATAAAATTATATCAGAAGGGACAAAAAATAAGTCTGGGAGATAGATCTTATAATTCCCTTCATGATTACAATGTCAGAATCTTGAATCGATAAGGGCACATGAAGAAAATTACGCGGTCATAGCAGACGGTACGACGCGACGAGACCTCGATAGCTAGCCACAGACCACAGGACCGCAGGCCAATCTACTAGAAATGTACTTATAGAGCCAATGTAAGGGAATGACACTATCTACGTAATTTAGTAACGTTGGCTCTGATTGCTTTACTTAGTCGCTGCCATTATGAGATAGAATATTGACTAGGGAATATCTGAAGACGTAGGCGAAAGTGTTCTTAGCATATAAATCATTGAGATATAACAATAATATCGTTAATGTTAGCGTGGGCCATGTGTTAAGAGTCGAAAGATGTTCTATTTTTAGATCCTTAAAAATATAGAAATAACTTACGAGTAATTATAACATAAAAAATTTAGTTTATTTATATAATACAAAGCTAACATGAAACATGAGCCGACTTCATTTGAAAAGCCCACAATTAGTTAGGTACACCTGATAGCTCCGTTCTCAGTATTATGTTTAAGTTAATTAGCCTAGTATCAAAAACATACATTTAGCTTGAAAGACTCATTAGGAGAAATTATGCTTCTATTTATTTTAAAATAGATATCTCTTTGCAAAGCTTAACAAAAGATCCAATTATTCATCCATTTACAATTTGACATTGTGCAAAACTTCTAAAAGCTAGATACCTAATTACTATTATTACAAGGACATCGCGAAAAGGCTTGTCGACGCTTCGCGTGACCAGAGGGCTGGCTTATTCTTTGGACAAAGAATTAGCATTGCCATTCAACGTGGCAATGCAGCCAGTCTTCTGGGCACGTTTCCGGAGGACAGTGATGCGGAGGAATACTTCGACGCCTGATCGATGTTCTTTTATATATGTTTTAGGTTTATATATATTTTGTATATAGTATTTTATTTTTAGATTTGTATAAAGATAAGTAGTTTAAGTTTGTATATATAGTGATTACTGTTTAATCAATAAATCTATGACAATATTACAATAGAGAATAGTTGAACATAAGGTCAATGAGGCCTTGTCCTTAAGGGCATGTCGCTGTCCTGTAAGTAGGTCTCGTTACAAAGAACAAATAGGAACACGGAAAATTCCTCACTTGACACGTAGCATCTTATTCTGCCAGCGGGATATCCTCTCATAAATCGCTTCAGAGGTCTGGGAATTTGCTGAAGAAAAACATATATTTACTAAAGAAAAAATATATAATAATGATTATATATTTATTACCTAAACTTTGGCGCCTTTGTATTATACTTAACTTTCAGGGACAAGATGCCAGATGCATTAGGATGCTCAGAGTATGTGTTTTAAGATGGGTGAGAGACCGTAACCCATGACTATGGCAGACAAAAATAGGGATATGATTGATGACCATACTTGCGAAACGTTTGGTATATAACCGTAAGTACATACTTGCCACTTTTCCAACATTTGTTAGGTACCTACGAGTATTTTCCTTTGAACATTTATACTGTTGTTAGGCTGTAGCTAAAAATAATACATCGTCATTACGTTGTATCTTAAAGTAATATTCTAGAAGGTAAATAAATCTGTAGATTACTCACGGGGAAACATGTAAGGTTATTGATGTTGATCCATTACGTGCGTGAAATTGAATCACAAGTTGGCGTGTCAAAATTTATGAAGACATATCTTTTACTTAGGATTACGATACGGTACAATATGTATTGTACATCTATTGTTGTTTTTAGCTATTGTAATTTTATTTGCGATACCACATAAATTATACCAAAAGTAAAAAATATTCAAACCGATTAGCACACTAGAGGCGTTTATATGAAAATAAGCAGCTTTTATCTTGATTTTTTTAAATCAAACAATAAAATTCGTTAAGTTCAACAATATTATAAAAATTTGAACGTGAGACATTGCCAGACGTAAGAGCCAGCCGTCAGCAAATTCGGCAAACGTAAGGGATCATTTCTTGAAGCAGGTATTACACAAACTGCCCTCAGGCGTAACGATCCCTCGAACAGGGCCTTGAGCAGCTATAACTTAAAATATGACCTATTAACGCGGGAGCGTAGGGCGAAAACAGAAACAAAGCCCCGCTTAACCGCCTATTAACAACAAATAACAATAAGTAATTGCTATCTCTGATGAAACAAAAATATATTTCTATACTTTTATCAAACCTAATAAAATGAATAAAATAAAAAAGTTGTTAAGCAAACTCGAGGTTGCTTCAATAAACAAAAATGTTTAAGGAGCTGCTTTTGTTCATGATAACGAGTAAATTTTATTTGTTGAGCTCCGTATTGAGTTTTATTTTTATGTTGTACAGGTGCAGCTATTCCAGGGTGGATCGGGAGCGGAACTGCGCGTCACTACTCTTACGTAACAGACAGTAGCCCCATTGTGAGCCACAACGAGCCACGCGAGCACGAGTGCGCATTCACAATTGTCACCAGGCCCTGAAGTGACGCCGCGCTCACTAATTGGGTCAAGGTTCCTATCCCGGGTAACGATAAACAAATAAAATCTGTCTGGGGACTTACCCTGTTTCTTTTTAAAAACAATTGTTTTTTAATGGCTCACTCTACTTTATGATGTCGCTTTGAAAATAAATTCAATGATAATTTCATCAATTTTATTGACGTTTTGTGTAGCTAGATTTGATTAAACCTTTGGAAAGTAAGTAATTACCTGCTGAAAATGATTAAGTATTAATTATGACATTACCTTTAGGAAAGGTTATAAAAATGGAACGTAACGTCTTCTAACATTACCGCCAGACAGACAGATATCCGAAATTGCCGTGATCACCAATCCGACACGCTTGGGTGTCATGACCGCAATTCGATCCTGAAATGTCGCTAACGAAGCTGCCTTCCGACCAAACCTTTATATCCTTTAATACGTTACGCAGTACCATTCCCTTTTAGTAGGTACCTACACGTCTTGTCGGACCTGTCGTAAAGGTTGTACAAGATATTTGTCCTTATTTGTATAAAGGACTGCTCGTAAAAATATGTACAGAATGTATACAAAAAGCGTGTTGCGGAGAGCTCGTTTACAACACAATCACACTGGAGGCGTTTTCATAACAAACAATAGGTTCTTCGCGCCGGTCGCCAATACAAACACGAGTGGATTGCTCTCCACAACGTCAAGTTCGGACAAGTACTACGAATATTGGATTTTTTCGAAAACAAAATTGATGTTGAAATATATATAAGTACATACCCATATATGTAAGTATATTCTAAGGTACCTACGCACGATCGTAGCTGAAAACTTGCAGTTTTCAGCTACGATCGTGCGAACGAGGTTAAATATATAGAAAGCACCCGCTCTTCGCACTGTCTAAACTTATTCGAGCATCAGCATTTCCAAAATGATTGCGGGTCGGTATAGTTACGACTTTGGAGTTTATTCAAGCGAATCAAAACAAACGAAAGATTCTCCTTTGAAATTGAAATTCGTGCTGGCGTCCCGTACAAAACGATTTCCATATCCACTGCTCTCAAAGTTCCAAGATTTGTTTTATCTAGCTCATCTCAGAAACCAGAACTCCAAGTTTAAATTCTGCTGCTGACAAAACTAGACACGGAAAACATTTAATATCTCATACGAAGATTTATACCGTAACTTTAGCAGTCAATTTATTTTCTCAAGAATTTCCCTCTGCAGGGAAGACGGGTCCTTTACCTGTTAAGACTCTTCCAACGTTTAATGTCAAGCCATTTCATTTTACTTCCTCTTAACTTTTAACTCAGATAAAAACGTAGTAAAAGTTGATTGTCTGAGAGAACATGAAAGAAAATACACTCTTTTGCAAAAAAAGCGGGCACCTACGCAAAATCTTGGTTTTAAGGACTTTACGTGTATTTCAAAGGGTTTTAATGACTGTAGGATGTTACTAGCATCAAAAGGGTTAGCCAAGCATGCGTGAGAGTGTATTCTAAATTTGAATTTTGGAGAATTCTAAGAAACTGGTTAAACCTTGCTTGGCAGTAATTCCTGGTGGAAAGTTCGTCGGCGTTTTGAAAAGTTATTGACGTGATTTTCAGAAAACTGATAATGCAGTTTTAATTAATGATTAATAGACCTTTCTTTCACATCAAAATTTTTTTTAAACTATGCGTCTTTGATAAAATTTTCACCTGCTCTAAATGGTCTATAATGATGGTTGATGGCAATGTTAAGAGTTTCGGTATTTTTGTGTAAAGCGTTCTATTGTTTAGATATTGTTCTCACACGGTTAAAAATATCCCTTTCTCATAAATAAACACTATTTAGAGGCGTATCAGTACTTTGGGCTGCAACAAAACCAATTTAAAGTCAGCAGTGCCGTTCACAACTCGTCTCCTATCAGACTTTGACATTTAAAAAATACCGAATTATGTGATAAATGTTAAATTAACCATATGAAAAATGTTGAGGGGGGTTAAAGCTATCCAAAAAGTAAAATTATTGCCACGTTGAAGCTCTCGATAACTCCATAGGTGTCGGGTTACTAAACGATGTTTTAGTTGAAATGGTGTCGTGAATTCAAAATTATTGGCCAAAGGTATGTTTCTTAAGAAATGAGCAGGTAGCCAATTATTGTTAATGATTTAAGCAGGAAAGTGCTGTAGATACACGAAAACCTCGGCGCAGGCAAGTTTATTTAACAAAATGTCCGTTTGATGAAAACACGTTATTTGAACGCTTAGACTCATAGATCTTCAGAGGTCTACGGGGTTTCCCCAGAGGCGAGGTTGTTTAAAAATCAGTGATTACGAGACCTTAAGACCTCATGCTTACAGTCTATCCGTTATTTTCTGTATTTTGTGGAATTTCAAGATTTTTCAAAAAGTCAAAGTCTGATAGGTGATGAGTTGTGATCGGCACTGTTAACTTCAAATTGGTTTTGTTGCAGCCCAAAGTACTGAGACTCCTCTAAGTTGTGTTTATTTATGAGAAAGGGATATTTTAAACCGCGTGGGTTCAATTTCTAAACAATAGAACGCTTTACACAATAATAGCGAAACTTTTAACATTGCCGTTAACCATCATTGTAGACCATTTAGAGCAGGTGACAATTTTATCAAAGACGAATAGTTTCTAAAAAACGTTTTGATGTAAAAGAAAGGTCCATTAATCATTAATTAAAACTGCATTACCAGTTTTCTGAAAATCACGTCAAAAACTTTTCAAAACGCCGACAATCTTTCTACCAGGAATTAGTCCCAAGCAAGGTTTAACCAGTTTCTTAGCATTTCTCCAAAATTCAAATTTAGAATACACTCTCACGCATGCGTGGATAACCCTTTTGATGCTAGTAACATCCTACAGTTATTAAAACCCTTTCAAATGCACGTAAAGTCCTTAAAATCAAGATTTCGCATAGGTGCCCACTTTTTTTGCAAAAGAGTTTATAATGAGAGTTACAGGCTATTCAAGTACTTGATTTTTTATAAGTTCTTTGTTGCAAAGAATTAATTTTCTTAATAATCACATAATTTCGTTCTTCATTATTGTGTTATTAATACAATGAGTCAAAGCTCGGGCAGTAAGTCGAAAGGCTGTTGCACTCATAGACCTAATTCTTTGTACTAAATCGGCTGACTTATTTACAATTAACCTACGAATATCAGTGTAAGTTCACTATACACTGACTTAACCAAAATACCTTTATTTTATTTTAAAGCAACAATGCGCAAATCAGCTTCTACTTTATATTTCTGCAGGAAATTGATGACAAATATGGATTTTTCCGTTTGGCGTCCTGAAGATCTTTGTCAAGATTTCATTGAAACATTTGCCGAGTTGGTACTTTTAAAGAGAAGTAAAGTCTTCGATGTTGTCAAGTCATTTTCATTTAAATTAGTTTTATAAAGTGCCTCGATCCCAATTAGGAAGCGTTGTGGTGCGCTGACGTTGCAATGAATAACTAATTCTTTAGAGAACGCAATTAACATTTTCTTTGCCATTTTACTGTATCCATTAGTTAATGGGGAGGTTCTAGGAATTTCATTTAACAAATTGCAAAGTTCCATTGATGCTAATACGAATTTTCATGTCGAACTACGCCAATACAAACGATATCAGAATATTACTCCCGACCTTCTCATACTCGTACAAATATTTTTGTTTGTGCATGCTTCGCATGAAATACATACAGTATAGACATTAAGGTGCGTCATCGAGGCACATTTACATGGACTATCTTTTGGAATCTTGCCCTAAGTGGATCGATGGTGTACGGCGCGCGGCGGTCGCCCATTCATCATCAAACCCGAACTTAACACCCTTTATATCTATACACCATTAATTTGGGACACCATCATAACTTAGACTAGATTTTTATTACATTTGGGTCGCTACTGTGACCTCCTCTACTGAAATATATATCTGATGCGTTTGCATTGCAACCTATACAAGGTTGAGTTTGAGGTTACCTAATGAGTAAATAGTTGCTCTAACTAAGCTATCAATCACAGGAAATGAGTTCTTTTTGCAATTATATATTATTTTTAAATAGCATATATTTCAACTTTATCATGTGTATGAAATTAAATAAGAAACCCTTATGCGCTAACAGTTCCGTTATTGTGTGTTTGTTTCCTTAACATCTCTAAACAGTGAAGATTTTTGTGACTTTACTTTTTATCCCACGTAAGTAACGTGTGAAAATGAGAAAACTTTCCGTATTACAACAACAAGCTCTCAGCCTTGTACATATCGAAGAAGGAATCTTTCAGTTCAGTAGATAAGTTTTCTAATATTTGTAAACCAACAAATTGGAGCAAGAACCAAGCGAATGAAAACAAATTTAAGTGAAGATATACATTTCACACACGAAATTAGACGTAGCAAATCTGCGTGGTTTAATAATTCATTATTTCTGCTGTTTACATAATCGAATAATCCACGAACCCAAAAAACCTTTGTCGCAGATTTTCTCGAAGGTCCGTGACTTAAAATTTGTATTCGTATAAGACTATTTAAACTCCAACGCACGTTCAAACTGCCGATAGAATAAAAGGACAGCTGGGTGTCCCTGCTTATGGATTGTGTTACAACTTACGCTCTGTTGCTATCCCTTTAACAATGTGACTTGCTGTCTGACCCAATGACTCGTTTTGTAACTAATGTCTAATGTCCCTTCCAATTATGCTCAAAGTGTAAGAAAAAGGGGGAGCTTTTGTGGTTGTGTGGGTACCTACGTTCTTATACACTAAAGGTTGTATGTATATCATGTATAGCTATAGGGATCCCTAACAATAAGGCGATAGTAGAATGGAATCCCTCTTAAAGCCTTTATTGGCGCGGAAAGGCTTAGCTATACAAGCCAGTCTGGTCAAACTTGAACAACGATTTTCGTAAATAGAGCGTTGAATTTCTTGATAGGTTTACAAAACGATAAAGGCTGTTCGAAAATAGAACAGTCCCAGGATAGAATGTACGTACTTAACTAATATACAAAGTGCTTTTTATTGCTTTCCAAATTACTTCTCCCAACAAACGTAGAAATATTGTCATAATTCGTTGCGTGACACAACGGTATCAATAAAGTGGGGTGATACGAGCTGCGTGTAGGCGAGTGTACAACAAACTTTGTGGTATACCGGGTATACCTCTGTTCTTATTTCTAATTTAGGAACATCAAAATCGTCGATGTAGGCAAAATACTCAATATTATTAACATAATCAAATATCAAAGAAAGAATACACAATACTTCAACAAATCCTGTTTTTCACTAATTAGGGAATTTATCATGACAACATTTAAGATATTATTTAAAGATGTTTAAATAAAATTAAATATAATTAGCTTTATCAGGAGCACGACTTTACAAGGCTGTCTATTGATTTCAGTACTACGTTATCTGTTTCTGTAATGAGACACGTAAACGCCACAAGACACGAAGACGTTACGCAAATTCGTTTATTTGTTCGTGAGATTTATCAAGGCCTTGCCAAACGGTTGTAGGTATTGGTGAATAGGACATTTGATGTCAACAAGCTTCTGTTTTTAAACATTTTGATCTATTGCTTTTAGGATTCCATAATATTAAAGCGTTGTTTTTTTTGGTAAACGTAAAAAGTTGTAATGTAATGTAGTACGTAAATAAAGGCTATTTTTATTCTATTTATTTTATTTAATAAATAGAATAATAAATAGAATAATAATAGAATAATTAAAGCTGTCGTTCTATATATGTTTAATTGATATGATATATTCAAATGATATAACATCCGAATACGGTTCCGAATCCTGTTAAAAGTGTGAATATTCATAGAATAAAACCTAATGAAGTTACACCAAAAGCAATTTTTGTAAAAGGAACGTTTGCACAGAATTGCTTTTTAAATAACTTTTAGTTTTTCAATGTTTTTCATGCGAATATAAAGGCCAAGCTTGTTTTCTTAAAGATTACTTGGAAATAACAGGGAGAAGATAACATTTGGCCTATGATGGGTAAATTAGATTTCTTAGGAAAAGTTGAAAAGAATCAACCTCCAAGTACGGAGAACACAACCTTAAAGGACACAAAATCCTCCCGCTATTGTGTTTCATGAAACTGAAACCCTTTAACAAAGGAATTACTCGAAAGTGGGAAGTTGTTAGTAAACATTATTGCTGATCTGTTTATTTTTGCTTTCCCAAATAAACTATTGCAATAACAATTCTTAAATAATTCTGAGCTGCTTAGTTGATCTATGATTCATAAATTCAATATGCTTTTCTTTTAACTGCAAATAAGGAGAGATCATAGCCTTATCGTTTTATTTTTTAGAGAGAGTATCAAAGAATCCTTGAATTAAACCCCTTAATTATCCAATGATTTATAAGCTTAAACTGTTATGTAATCTAGTTAAAGTCTCTCTATTATAACAACCTGGAACCCATCTGATTTGCGGAAAATACCTTTACAAAGATACAAGGAAAATGCGAAGTTATGTAATATAAGACGTCTCCTAGCTAAGGCTTCTGTGGTAGATTATGTAGATAAGTAAGTAAACAAAAAGAGCACGAGTCTTTGGTTCTTGGTCAAAGCAATCAATAACGTTTTATTACCAGTAAAGATACACGAGGTTTATAGATATACTATTGTTATAAAAGATTTGAAACCCAGTCATAAATCAAGAGTATATTATTTCATCTTAAGTGATCACAATTTCAAATCATCAGTCCAGAAAGCCAGTGCCAGAACTCACCATCAAACAAATATTTCCCATTAAAAAAGCTCTCAATGTTATACTCCTAAAACTTGTATTCGAGTTTCTAGTCTACTAGTACATTACAATAACCTTATATGCATTTAACATTAGGAACGTACAAAAGCATCCTGCATTTGACTTCAATATGTTGCAACAATAGTGCAAGCTTTAACAGGGACAATAAATCTTGTGATAGTGGATCGCACACACACACACACACACTACGTTTACCTACTTACAAAAGTAGGAGGAACAACTGTAATGCTGTCCAGTTTCAGTATTAGAACATAAATAACCATTAAATAAAACCCTATTTCTTTTAGTTCAGGAAAAACAAGGTAAGCATTCTCTGGTGAATTTATGTCTATCCGGAATGTTGTTTTGGTAAATAAATAATAAATAAGGATTTTCTAACGGTAGCGAAACAAAGGTTTGCACCAAGGTTTCTTTGATTTCGTTAGGTGTACATAATAGCGAATGTAAGTAGTATTTTAGCTTCGTCATAACATGATTGTGTTTTGTGATACTCTTCTAAATTGATAGGCTATTGGATATTGAGCTGAACAAATGAAGGTCGACAGTATGAATGGACTTAAGCCAACATACTTTTTGAGAATCCCGAGCTACTCAATAACAATAGCTACGAACAACTGAATTCCTTCCATTCATAACATATAAAAACTTATTGGTTTCATATTAAATCCCTCTTACCTATCTACTCCCTTTCTCGTTTTTGTAGAGAATCGCGATTTACATTTAACATTTTACGAGTTGGGTCGACTTTACTGAAACTCTGTTTTATATCTATTTACTTATCGCGAAATGGTAATATAAAATCTCGTTCCCTGCAATAACACCTGAACTTTATGCATAAATATTCAAAATATATGTAAATTAAACGAAAACCCCATGAAGACGCCGGCGGACCTAGAAATATATTACTGTGGGGTGACTAACTGAGACAATAAAAAAGTTTCATTTAAATAAAATATGTATACCGAAGAAAAGTGTAAATTATGACCTTCAGAAAGTAAATAAGAAAAATCTATGATATATTTTAAGCTGTAAAAATAAATATTTTGATAGTTCTACTTAAAAATTAAAGTTTTGTAAAACCCCTTTAAAATCATATGAAAATATTATTACATATTTAATAAAATTATCACTACATTAAATTCAGTACAAATTAAAGCCACTTACGTATGCAAGACAAATCCGATGTATGTACACTAGCACGTGAGGTTCAGTCGGCGACGTAAGGCGAGTGGAAATCCCGCGGAGCAGCGCAAAGCGGGCGCATTACGTAGCCAATGCGCCCCTACTGAAGGACTGTGACGTTAGGCAGCCCGCCCCGCCCGCATACACCACTTCCTAGCCTGCCAAGTGCGACATGAAATAACTACGACTTTTTTTTTCAAAATGTTTATTGGAGATGAACTTTTAAAGCTCGTAGCGGCTACGAACTGCTACGGCGTAGCTTAATTCGCTTCTGATCTATGCAATTTATAATAGGTGCGTGTATTGAAAAAAGTTTATAGGTAAACTTTCAAACATTATGTGGGTATAATAGTAATTTCACAAAACTAATTATGTTTTGATTAATTACCTACTTTTTTTAACATACGTACGACACTTTACCAGTAGAAATTCTGCAAAAAAAAACGAATATTTCTCAGACAGTCGTGATATTTTTTTTTATTAGATATTTAAATAAATCCTTTACTTGAGAAGCCTGCACTCACAAACGATCCGATAAAAATAAAAGCCATTTAACCGGAAACTCGAATAAGCTCGATGTCGGATTAAAGCCTTCGGAGGGTAATGCGATGATCGCGGCTTTGTCTTACAGATATTTCCCACTTTAACTCACAAAATATTGGCTGGGAAGCCCCTGCAATAAAGTACATTTAATCAGATGGCGACAATGATCAGCTCGAGATCGGAAGGCGAATGTAATATTGTCTCCCGTAATTAGTTTTCCACAGTAGGTAGGTACGTGCTGCCGTATGTTTACTGATACGGGTGATCAAGTTTTAGTACGTATACTTAGATGTTTTTTTCTTTATTCCAGGAAAGCGTGCTGCGTGTGAGCCATATTTTGTGACTCTAAATATTGGTACATGCACATTGTATTAAAATTTGTACCTACGCGTAAGCTCGAGAGCGCTCAGTTACGGCCCTTTCACACGGCAGTCCAGTTTTTTGCAGGATACCGTTTTTTGCAGGATCCCGTTTGATCGCAAAAGATACCTATTATATGCTAGTGTTCACACGAGCAAACCGCATGCAGCGGGATCCCGTTTAATGACACATATGTATATTTCTGTAGCAGTGTTAGCACGGCTTTCTGCGTACGGTTTTTTGCTGGACACTGTTTTTTGCGGGAAAGTGATTTACAAAAATACCTAAAGTCGAGCGTTGTGTCACGATAGGATAGATGAACCCAGAATCTCCTATTTCACTGCCGACGACGTCGATAATACCAATAGACTAGCAAAGTATTCACGTCCGTTTTTGCAGGATACAGTAAAATGCCGGTCCCGCAAAACTGGACTGCCGTGTTATTGGGCTGTTATAGTGGTCGTGTCACCGAGTCAGACTAATTAGTACTGTGCCGAAAGGATAAATAAACAGAGGGACTTTTAAGCCACCTGTCCTTTCCATTTGCATGTAAAAAAATTAGTTAAAAAAACTAGAGCGTGTATACACGCTCTAGACGTCTTCAAGAAAGCGAGTAACAAAGACAATCATACAAAACTCACACAGTTACAAAAATCATACAGTTGAATTGAGAACCTCCTCCTTTATTCCAGTCAGTTAAAAAGATGAATAATAGTTTCCTTAAACAGATATACATATGTACCTCTAGAGTACTTACTAACTATACCTACTCATACTCGTCTAAATTAGTTTGTAGGGGCATCGACATACGAGTTTCGAAGGGTCTTTCAATATTGTTGAGTGTATTTGAGTTGTTATACCTACTTGCTGCAACTGGGGCTCACTTGTTTTCGTAAGGCTTTTAAAACGATATGCCGCGCCTAACGTCATTGGTGGGTACTACTTACTTAATATAAATGCGAATGTTTGTAAGAATTTAATTTAGGTATGTTTATTACTACTTCACGGAAAAAAATACTGTATGCATTTTGATGGAACTTGGCAGTAATAAAACCTATTTGACTATTTGGTATGGTATCAGAACGCATAGGCTACTTCTTATGCTTGCACTGCACGGTAAGTGGTAAGCCGAGCCCTGTATGCGAAGTGTGCGGCGCATACAGGCGCCAACGTACTTTTCGACCTGACTTTTTTCATAGCGCGCAGTGTACACGAAGTATAGTCCTAAAAGCTAATTTTCATTGGTCGTTGCAGTCGTTAAACAGAATGCGGAAAGTCCACGTCCGCAATCTAACCCGCAAACGTCAAAACCAGGTGACTAGGGTCCCTAGTAGACTTCCTATACACTTGCTCAAAACCAATGAAATTCACCAGGGGCCCGATTCTCCTAATTTTACTTAAGCAACATACGATTCACATTCGACTGCGATCCAATCACGACTCGATTACGATTGAAGCGTATGTGGCATTCCGCTATTTTTTCTTTGAAATAAACGTTTTTATCCTTTTCTGTTATTCAATAATGAATCATTTTGTTTGCAAATGATTTACGATTGCAATATGATTGTAGAGCAAACTACCGTATAGACCAAAATCACCAAAATAGCAGATCAATCGCAAACCAATCGAATGTCGTTGGAATACGATTGGTCTTACATTAGTAGCAGAATGCCCGATATGGTTTAAACTGCTATTGCGATCATATTGCGATTCGATTTCTATTCAATTTTGACATTATTAACTTAGGAGAATCGGGCCCCAGTTGGTTCGATTTTCATAAGTTTTGTTTGGAAGATAGTAAGTACATATATAACTATATTTTTGGTTTTAAACTTATAGAAATCATGGCTATCAAAGACAAAAAAAAACAATAAAAAATTTCAACAATATATTGCTTTAACATTTCTTATACGTAATCTAATCTAATGGCATGTGATCACACAAGTTGGTTGATAATATCCATTGGAGCCCATAGAGTGTTGCTGAGATAAGTGGATATCAGTCAACTCTACTACTCCGAAGTCGTAGTCAGCAAATTTATTTAGCACTTCAGTTCCATCAAAAGTTTCTCTGGGCCTTCTAGAATGTCTTGCCGATGGCACCGAACTGTCTACATTAGAGCTTGCCGAATGAACTCGATACTTCGAATTTATTAGAGTAACGTGCAACTTTACATTGTCTCTGTCGTATTCCCTGTCCATGTAGCCTGAAAGAGTAAATAGTTAAAAATATTTTGCCTAACTCTCGTAGGGTAAAGATAGCTTGGTGAGGATGTAGGTCTCTGCTGATCGGCGTGTAGAGTGGCAAAAAATGTTTATCATTTTGGGTTAATTTTAGATTTGGTTTGGCCGAAACACGGGAAGGCAAAAGGATTAAATAATTGGTTGAGTAAAACTTCTCAATCTCTTTGTGTCAATTTGCCTCTCCAAAGCTGATTGAAATAAAACTTGCATTTAGTTTACTTGAAAAAAGATTAAGACTATGAGATTAATATTATGTGTAGTTTTATTTAGTTCTTGTATCAAATTACCTGCTCTATAAAAATATTCAACTAATGCATCAGCTAGCTGCTGAATCAATCCCCTTGCACTTCCCTCTTCCTCAACCAGTCCATATAAAACATCAATTTGTGAAGGATCATCATTCATGTATGATAGCCCTTTGAGTCTTATCTTCAGGGGTAAATGACCTGCAAGCAGGGGCCTGAAAATAATTGCACAATTAAGGATGATTTTCCAATGACATAAACAATATTATCTCTGAGTGCAAGATTTTAATGATGTTAGAATTTGTGCCTTACATGACAACTTTTTCTTTAGCCTCTGTAAGTAGTTTGGATGCAAACAGTCTTTCTTCATTGTCCATCAAGCACATGACGCCAAGTGTGAGATGCAACTTAGTGGGTTTGATGAATAGAGATTTATCAAGACCTCTACTACTAGGGCAGTCCCGTAAAACACTAGCCTGAAAATATGTGAAAAACAGTTAATAGGTATATGTGTTACTGTGATCTATTTCTACAATAAATATTTCTATGCAGATTATATTCTTTAATACATTTAAAAAATATGAGAGATATTTTAAAGTATATAAAAAACTCACCCCCTTACTTCATAAACTTAAACATCTGTTGAACACTTGTCACTTGTCTAGAAAAATGTGGCTGCAAAACGGACCTTAATTCAATGTCATAATTTGACATTATTTTTGACAAGTGTTCAACAGACGTTTAAAAGTTTTAGTGGTAAGATGGTCAATATTAACCTGAAACTCTTCAAATCTTTTCTGTATATCTGTGCTGGTCATAGGAATTGATATGAAATGTGTTGATTTCTGTTTCATTCTTGATGACATTACTATTATGTTAATGCGTCTCCTAGCTGCTTTTACACTCTGAAAAAGTTACATAATTAGTTAAGAAATATTATGATAACTTTGAGGGTGAGTTGCACCATTTAACTATAATGATAAATCAAGCCCTAACCAGCAGCATAGACTAATATACTAATTAGTATTTAGTCTATGCCAGCAGTGAAATGGCCACCAAATTGTAAAGTCAATTGGACAACTGAAAATGGTTTTGTTATTGCTGTACTTAATTAAATGTGAATATAAGTCACAAAATATAATATAACATAATAAGTCACAAAATAAAATTCAAAAGTAATTTACCGCTTCACTTGGCCCAAATATAACGATATCACCTTCTTGCCCCTGTTTTGGTATCTTAATGTCCGTCTTTGTATCCCTCTCTATTCTCATTTTCATGGCTCCTTTTTTCCCTATGATGGATCCAACATAATGTCTACAAGAAGAATGATAGTGTCTATTAATTATAGGGACTTACTTGATGTTTTGAACACAGAGGAGGTTTATTTCCCTTCTAAGAAATATTTTTAAACTCTTAGTTTAAGTGAAACTTACTTTGAAACATGTAGACTGGTGCTGTATCGAGAGTTATCTACCATGATCACTTCGAAATCATCATCATCTCCTTCATCAAGAACCTCATTGTGGACAACATCTGAAAATCAGTTTATTAAGGATTACAAAATAGTAATATTCTAGAATTTGATGTTATTCATTTATTTTCGTCGCCACCATCTATAACCCTTACCATTTTCATATAAATCATGTTCTTGGAATGTAGTTGTATCAATAGCAGCATCATTTACCCTGTAACACCTGCCTTCTATCCACCTGACGTGTGGTTTCAGGATATCGGACATTATTGTATTATTGTTGTTGTTAATATTGTTTTATTGTGGACAGGGAAAGCCTTTTTCTTAACAACTCTAAATAATATAGTGATTCAGCAAACCAAACAGGATATACGTTATCTCTATCGACCACTTCAGCTTAGGCATATTCAGCACTAAACCATACTAGGAAAATACAAAAATATATTCAATACTGAGAAATATTGATTCCAACTTCCAACAACGTATTATTTCTTCAAAATACAAAAAAAAATTAAAACAGATTTGTACATAGCGAAGTCTATCGATATGATACTTGACATACGACAATAATGACAATCTTGTTTATCATCTTGACATTTCGACATATGGTTTCTACAGATTATTAAAAATCTTGACAGAAAAGAATTTCTAAACGAGTGTAAAGAAACCATTCGCCAATTCGCCATGCATCCATCCATCTCTACCGTACTTGTAAGGCGGGTCTACGCTAGACGAACCGAGCACGAGCGAAGCACGAGCCGAACACAATTCGTCTAGTGTGGACCAACTTATAAGCCTCTAACGAGCGCGCTGCAAACATTTCGTTCGTACTCGGCTGCGTTCCGCCTGTTGTCGGTTTTTGACGAACACAAAGGGATTTGCTTCGCGACCACCGCTATTGGCGATGCAAAGATTCTAACTAGCGCCTCTAATGTCAAAATTGTGAAGCTGTCTAAGAACGACACTTTGACAGATACCCATACAATTTGTGTCAAAATCATGTCAAAATACCGCGCGAAAAATTAAAAAGAAAAAAGTGTCAATTTTTATCGTGACATAAATTCATTGACATATATTGTATTATTGTATAGAAAAGGCTGTCAGTGTCGTTCTTAGACAGCTTCATAATGTCGCCACTAGAGGCGTGCGCGTAATCTTTGCATCGCCAATAATAATCGCTGCAACAGCAGTGGCTACTGCAATATTATTAACTAGCTGTTGCCCGCAACTTCGTCTGCGTGGGCAATATAGAATAGTCAATTATTACGTATGGTGCGTAAGTAATTTTCACAGGAAATAGCTATAATCTATGTTTATATGCTTTGAGTCTGACAAAGCTGTCATTTGTACATTTTCTGCAGCTGCTGCGACTAAGCAGAAGCCAGAAAGTCTGTCAGTCTTACCATGGATATCGTCTTGTGTAGTTGACTGGATTGAAGATAGATAGATAGGTAGTCGCTCCAAGCAAAATATTGGTACTCAAACAGATTCGGTGACTGGGAGCCCAACACCAACATAGTTGGGGAATAGCTGGATGGATGATAAAATGAGTCGTCATCATCAGCAGGCGCATAGGGTAGGATAGTTTCACTACTGGGGAGAAACACTTGTATGACTTGTATGATTTGGGGATTTTCTGTGCACTTACTTAGGTACTATGGTAAGGCTGACCCCACATTAGGCGTGCGCGATCCTCGGGCGTGTGAGCTGCGTGAAAGTCGCGTTTTGCTGCCCTGCGGCATGTGTGAAGAGCGCAAGCGACGCGCTCGCGGCGAGCACGCGGCGCTCGAGTTGCGTTCTTACCCCTTCGCCCGCTATCCCCGCCGCCCGCTAAACGCCTTAGCAGTTAAACGTCAAGTCGAGCGCGCTGCAAATGCCGCAGAGCAGCAAAACGCGACGCTCACGCAGCGTGCTCGCAACGCACGCGCTACTCACACGCCCGAGGATCGCGCACGCCTAAT
This sequence comes from Helicoverpa assulta, assembly GCA_963856015.1. Classification (NCBI taxonomy): domain Eukaryota; kingdom Metazoa; phylum Arthropoda; class Insecta; order Lepidoptera; family Noctuidae; genus Helicoverpa; species Helicoverpa assulta. The sequence continues at coordinate 9,535,214 of CAWLCW010000008.1, forward strand.
GTGGGGTTAGGTCTAAACCGGGAGGGACTCCACCGAAATGTTTGCATTAGTTCACGAATAGGCAAAATGTACGTATCTGTGAGAGTCCACTTCATGTGTTCGTACTTGAAACCTGCAGTTTTGCCAAGATTTTCAAAATGTACGCTCGCAATTTGTCATTTCTTGGTGGAGCCAGCAAATCAAAAGAAACAGAAGTGTTGTATACTGTGCGTCACTACCGCTCACCGGGAAAATTTCGCTCTTGCGGAGGACGTTTATATACCATATTTTGTGTCACACGTAAACAGGACGACAGTAAGTATCCACCGAAACACTTTCAAAGATCTGATGAACGAACAAATCAGACCTGAGTTGGTCACCTGGGGCCAATCAGAGCTCTATGAAGCGATCATACGCTTTGGCTCCTACTGTTATTGTGGTTTCTGAAAATGTATTCACCTCATTCAACGATGAATGTAATTCTGATGGTACTATTAAGAACACTTGCTTAGCGCAAAAGCTGACGTTGGCAGGCCGACTCTTTTGACTTCTCGAATAGGATACCATTGGTTTTTGTGCAATGCACACCTGCAATGCATGCTGGATTAGGATAGGATATAGGTGGATAGGATTTGCAGCAGAGAACAATTCTGTCTTTGTAATTGAATGACATCAAACGTAGTTTTATATAAAAGGTGTTTTTTTAGACTTGGCTCGGGTATTACTGAGACTGTTCGTAATCGTGAACAGTGTATTTGCGATCAGAAGTTGAAAGTAAGCATGTCTCTGGTATGCGACGCGTAATTTGTACGTTTCCAGACGCATAAAGCATTTTACGTGTGTATGGTATTAAATCGAGAAAGCAGTGGCGGCGTAGCATCGAGTGGCACCCGGGGCGGACTACCTATTGAGTACCCCCAAAAAAAAAACGACCAAATAAAATCACGTAGTAAAAAAAATGGTGTAGAAATCATTCATGGTGCTTTTAGCTAGGTTTAACATGAAGAAACCGGAGACAGATCACTGCAAAGTTATAAAGCGCTAGTGAAGGGAGCCCGAAATTTTTGAGTTTTGGAACACAACAGTACTCAAACAACTTTCAAGAAAAAAATCACTGTTAAGTGAAGAAGCCGCGAGCATAGCGAGCGCGAAATTTTTGATTTTTGGGACGCAAAGATACCTAAAGGAATGAGAATAAAAACAGTGTAAGTGAAAGGCGCGAGCGCAGCGAGCGCGAAATTTTTGAGTTTTGGAATACATAAGTATTCAAACAAGTTTGAAAAAAAAAAACACAGTAAAGTGAACAAGCTGCGAGCGTAGCAAGCGCGAAATTCTTTGAGTTTTGGGACACAAAAGTCCTCCACCGCTTACAAACAGCGCCTAAACAGCTTAGAAATATCCACCGGAAAGTGAATTTTCTAATTGTTGGTTTGAGGACAAAAACTCAGACATGAGCAATAAACAGAAACCGTGACTGAAGCGAGCGTCAGTTGTTTTTGATACTTCGGTGCTTGAACTTTTTGTAAGATTGAGGACTTAAAAAGTAAGCGCAGAATAAATTAGAAAGTAATAAAAAACCGCGAGCGAAGCGAGCGGATTTCTTTTTCAACGTTGAGGAATTAATTTAAGTAATCAGGTAAAAGCAAAAATACAAGAGAGGGGTGACAGATGGACTGAGGGGTGACACCCCTTTCAGTCCCACCTCGATCATTCTGGTAGTGCAGATATGTGCCGACCGAGATGGCACCCCCCCAGATGTGGTACCCGGGGCGGACCGCCCCTCCCGCCCCCCCCTTACGCCGCTACTGCGAGAAAGCTCCCATTTCTTATCTGCACTTTGTATCTGGGCTTGTTTTTAAAGCTACAGAAGCCTACATTACCTACCTCACGCTTAGCAGCGCTTGCGAGAGATAGATCTTCCTTTCTTCTAGGATTAAGTTTACATATTTTGCATCAGAAAAAATAATTAAGGTCTACTTAATACTACTCACTCAAAGTAATTTGTTTTAAGGCCACCACATTACACAGCTAAACTATGTTTATGAAAAAATCCTGATATGAACTCCATCTGTAACTTTAAATGATAATTAATTGTTCCACTAAAGTCATCATTTTTGACATAATGTTCAAAAAATAATTTAGATGGCACCGTTTTAAATTTGGCTGAGAACTATCAATTTTCCTTTCATCAAGGTAATAATTATAGTTGGATTTTGATGTGGTACGGCAAACTGACAAACACTATTGAAATGTCTATCGAAAAATTACACTACGTGTTAAAATATGGTGAATTACGGAAAATACACAACTCCATCTGTTGAAATAATAATCCTCTATAAAGAATGTATGGTAATTAATTGTCATTTACCACCTCGCTCTTTTGACAAATTTGATGTATTTTTACCACAGATGGAGCTACTTTAACCTTGGCTAAACAAAATTTTCATATTTTTTTTTCTTCCGAAGTTACTTATAAAGGTGTGATTTTCTGTGTAAAGATTAATAATAGGCCGAACAACTAATATAAGTACAACATTCAAATGTACAGTTTTGACAAACAGATTGCGTGTCGTAATATTTTACATCTTGAATTCACAAAATTAATCATATCTTTTGATAGAGTGAATCGATTTCGATGAAACAAAAACTAAGTAATACCCCAAGTTACGTAGAATTTTTGTATATAAGCATTGTCTGCATTGAATTCGTAGATTTTACGTGAATCCCGAACAAACAAACAGATAAACAGATAAACAGACAAACAGACAAACAGACAAACAGACAAACAGACAAACAGACAAAAATGACAAAAATGATGGAAATGGGTTCTGTTAGTTATCCTTTAACATGCCGGCTATTTTTTTTGTCAATTTCTTCAATGTACAAAAATTACTTTTCTACAGATTTATTATATGTATAGATATCGTCCATATTCGCCAAGAACCTCGAACTCACTGCAGAAAACTACGTTCGAGAACAGTAATCGTTGTAGGTTCGTTGTACGTCCACACTTGACGCCGCGAACGACGAGCCGAGAACGGCTCCGCTTGTGCTTCACTCGTGCTCGGTTCGTCTAGCGTAGACCCGCCTTAATGATTTTTTGAGCATAAGTAATAAACAGCTTTGAGAAAATAAAAGTAGTTTACTATGATTTTACGATTTTACTTACTTTTAAAACCCGATGTGTGTGAGTTGGCGGTCGCTAAGTACGAATTAGCGAAGGAGTAAGCATGCAACTTAGCCTATTCTGTGGCAATACTAATACTTCGACTGTTAGTAGGATATTCAAATATAAAATGTTTTGTTGATTCTGTTGCGTTCACTTGATCGAAAGCCACCATTTAATTGTAATCCTAAATAATATTTTATTTTGCATTAAAACGTTTATCGGGTTACATCTCTCTGGGTACAGTGTAGTTTTCAAACAGTGAAATAATTTTTCAATTCGGTTGAGTAATTTCGGAGCCTTAGGGGGTACAAACGAAAACCTTATTAGAAGTAATAGTATATAGATGGCGCCCGGATCAACTTTCACCAGGCAGCTTTTTCTTGAAGGAGACAGTGTCGGATTAACCATTATAGCAAGAGAAACCATGCCAAGCCTTTCTTAGCTACTGAACTGAAATTAATTTTTTGTTCTTCATAGGAACACCGACGGTTTGCAATGTGTTATTAAGGCAATACCAAGACCTTGCAGTTGCTTAATACCTACTCTGCCAAATACCGTTAACCTTCAGGCACATGACAAGGATGTCTTGATGGTTTATTCTTTGGAAGAAACACTAACGAAAATGCGGACAAACAATAGGCATCTAAATTTTCTACATTGACATTGTTCTCAGCTCAAACAGAATGAGTGGTCCGAAATCTAAAATGTGGTTACTTGTTTTCTTTCTTGCTTGCTTGGTTTGCTTTCGATAAGTACCTACTTATATCAAAAAGGTTTAGATATGTGCATGTCTCTATCTCAAGGAGGTGATAATCAAAATTAATTTGATTATCACCTCCCGAGCCTTTTACCAAAATTAATTCATAAGTGTAAAATTATCTAAATGGCCCATGCAAAATCGTGACTTAATAATTAGCTTTAATTTATTCGTTATTTGTAATAAATTAATATCGCTAAGAAATACATCAAATACTATATTATGAACACTTAATAAACGACGTAGCAATTTACGAAGATGCCATTGAAGTCGCTGTTATTTGCGTGTACAAATAAATGGAAATCACGACACAAGGCGAACCAGTATGCATATTGGGCTCACTCTCAACTCAATTGTGGACAAAGCGTAATAGACTTACTACAACTGGTACAACTGATAAAGCGTGTGATAAGCTTATCATTAACCTATTGCGCTGTTAAGTACCTTGTATTTATATTTGTGTATGTAATATAGTTAAATGATACTGCAGCCTATAAACGTGTTTGTGTTTTCTACTCGAACAATAAAGTTATATTAAAAAATGGATAAAAAGAATCTGAGTCCAGTAAATACGTCTTATTATAATACAAATTACCAGTATAGCAACGTGAATAAAGAAGGTAAGTAAACATGAAATTGATATAATTTATGATTCCACATCCACAGTGCATGTTAATGACTAGTAGTTCTTATTTTATTATACCACTTCGTGCTTTATTGATTGGAGTCTAAAGTTCTTTGGATTAAAGGTAAATAAATTGTTTCTTATTTAATTTCAGTTATTTGTAGACTAGCTTCTGCCAGCGGTTTCACCCGCATCCCGTGGGGACTACTTCCCGTACCGGGATAAAAAGTACCCTATAGCCTTCCTCGATAAATGGGCTATCTAACACTGAAAGAAATTTTCAAATCGGACCAGGGGCCCGATTCTCCTAATTTTACTTAAGCGACGATCGATCGACGTTCGACTTGATTCGACTGAGATCCAATCCCGACTCGATTACGATTGAAGCGTATGTGGCATTCCGCTATTTTTTCTTTGAAATAAACGTTTTTATCCTTTTCTATCATTCAATAATGAATCATTTTGTCTGCAAATGATTTACGATTGCAAAATGATTGTACAGCAAACTACCGTATAGACCAAAATCACCAAAATAGCAGGGGCCCGATTCTCCTAAGTTAATAATGTCAAAATCGAATACAAATCGAATTGCTATATGATCGCAATAGCAGTTTTAACCATATCGGGCATTCTGCTACTAATAAAAGACCAATCGTATTCGATTGACATTTGATTGGTGTGCGATTGGTCTGCTATTTTGGTGCTTTTGGTCTATACGGTAGTTTGCTGTACAATCATTTTGCAATCGTAAATCATTTGCAGGCAAAATGATTCATTATTGAATGATAGAAAAGGATAAAAACGTTTATTTCAAAGAAAAAATAGCGGAATGCCACGCTTCAATCGTAATCGAGTCGGGATTGGATCTCAGTCGAATCGAGTCGAACGTCGATCGATCGTCGCTTAAGTAAAATTAGGAGAATCGGGCCCCAGACCAATCGCACACCAATCAAATGTCAATCGAATACGATTGGTCTTTTATTAGTAGCAGAATGCCCGATATGGTTAAAACTGCTATTGCGATCATATTGCAATTCGATTTCTATTCGATTTTGACATTATTAACTTTGGAGAATCGGGCCCCTGATCAAGCTACAGCTACACTATTATAGTATAATATAGCATGACCAAGAGTGGCAGACACTGCATAGATAATAGTGTCAAAATTCACATTAACCCCACGAAACAGAATTTTGTGTTCGAAGTTGACTACAGTGACTTCACGATAGCCAAAATATATAAACGAAACACTACTCGCTGCACTTCGTAAAATCAAAGACGCGAATTCGTAGATATACATATGTATGTAGGACTAGCCGTTTTCCCGTGGTTTACCCGCGTTCCGTGGGAACTACTGCCTCATCATCATCATCATCAGCCTATCGCAGTCCACTGCTGGACATAGGCCTCTCCACTTGGAGGTATTTAGCCTACTGCTATCACGCTGGCCAGACGGGTTGATAGAGGGTTTTTTTCGAGTTTTCCTTCTCTCGCACTGGTGTTCGGTGCATTTTTTTTCCATTAGTCGACTTCTACGACACCCACTGGAAGAAGGGGTAGCGACACAACTACTACTACTGCCTATACAGGGATAAAATACCTTTAGTCTATGTTACTCGGGTAAAATTGAGCTTTACAACAGTGAAAGAATTTTTAGAATCAGTTCAATAGTTTTTAAGTTTATCCATTACTAACAAACAAAAATAAGCCGGAGGGCTCCTCCACACTCTTCGTATTCGCCTAACCTCGACCAACTTCACGAGTAGTGTGGAGCTGCCAGAAAAAAGTTAAGACGAAGACGAAACGGTAATATAATATTATTATTTCTAACGTCTTAGTCGTTATTGAGAAAAATCGAGTAGGTGGTCTCACTGCACTTATTGACTATTTTTGGCATAAGGATCACCTAATTTTATGATAAAATTAAGCAGGCAGAATATCACTTTCACAGTGGTATCGTGCGTATATAGGAGCGCGACGCGATCCTAAAATCTGGCAACGCGACTAAATTCAGCGTATACGCACCATAAAGTGTGAAAGCGCACTTATTTTTTAGGGTTCCGTACCCAAAGGGCAAAACGGGACCCTATTGTTTTCGCTCTTCTGTCCGTCCGTCCGTCTGTCACCAGGCTGTATCTCATGAACCGTGATAGTTAGAGAGTTGAAATTTTCACAGATGATGTATTTCTGTTGCCGCTATAACAAAAAAATACTGAAAACTAAAATAAAACAAATATTTTGGGGGGGGCTCCCATACAACAAACGTGATTTTTTTGCTCATTTTGCTCTGGTACGGAACTCTTCGTGTGCGAGTCCGACTCGCACTTATCCGGTTTTTTTTTTGTAATTAGTGTGAATTGAGTTTGCAAATGTATTATAAACCACGACACTCGACAGCAGCACCCACCGGCCTCTGAAATGCAAATTGCAATAATTAATGCTAATTGGTTATCTAATCTCATCGGTTTTTATTTTATATCTACCGGTCACCTCCCAAATTGATGTATTATTGCAGGAAATACATTTTTTTTGTGAGTTACTTTTCTTTAAAATATATTATTCTGGGAAACAATAAATATATTTAGACGACTCCCCTAAAAGGAGAAGGTTATCATTTCCGAAAAACTAAACGGATCATCTTGTAAATAACATGACGTCAGTGATGCCAGATGGGGGGGATTCCCCCCAAATTTGGGGGTATTTTCTGCCCACGGGGGATTTTTTGGGGGGGAAAATCCTTTGGGGGGATCAGCGGGGGGATTAAAAATTGACTTGGAGGGAGTTGGAGGATTTTTCGAAAAAGTTTTATGACTGAACGCGACCAAATTCGACAAAATGCGACGTCTCAAATGAAACCCGACATTACAAAAGCCAAATCTTTTAAGACCGTCTGCAATGATGTTGATTCAGTGGTACAAGAGTGGAATGCTTTACATCGAACAACCCGGAAATCCACGCAGAACACCGAAGAGTTCTGGGTTGATGTGTATGGCTTCAAAAAGCAGTTGGTGATAAAACTTACGGACATGTAAGCAAATTGGCATTAGGATTTTTTTCGTTGCCTTTTTCTAACGCGGTTGCGGAAAGACCTTTCTCGCAAGTTGCGATTATTAAAGACAAACTGAGAAACAGATTAGCCATCAACACGGCCGAATCTATTTTGAGAGTAAGATATTCAATGCCGGTAGGATGTGTTAATTTTAAACTAACTTCAAAGATGCTCAAGAGATTAAACTCGGAGAAAATGTATGAAAATAATGTATGTCATGGAAGCAATTGCTAAATTATTATAAATTTTTGTATTTAAATAAATATTTTTCTAATTACTGGGGGTTTTTTCTCAAAACACTAACATTTTGGGGGGATTTTGGATGAGATTTGGGGAGAATGCTAGATCATCATCTGGCAACACTGCATGACGTTTGACAGTAATGTCTAGTGTCTTGTTTTGAGTTTTGTCTGTCAGTCAGATTTTCAGATTATCTTGGCAATTAAAATTGTAAATAAAACAATACTGGTTGTCAGTTTGTTTTACGCCGGCTCCACACGTTGGCCCCAACGCTCGTCCCAACGCTATTCGTCCAACGTGTGGATCGAGAAAATGGCATTCGTCCCAACGTTGGGGCGAGCGTTGGTAGTTGGCCGTCTCGTGTCGGTTTCATCAAAGGAATCTGCGCGCCAACGTTGGCGTTCCGTCCACACGTTGGCGCGTAGCTCAGTTCTGCCACAACACGCAGCGAGTGCGTACGTCGAGTAAAAATGGCTTCCTCGTCTAGCAAATCGCCACCGGCATGGACGATTCCGTGTTTTATGATGTGTCGTCATCCACCATCTTCTTTGACGTGGTTTTTTATTTTTTCTCAGTAACAAATATAAATTTGCACTCATCACTACAAACGCGCTGAGAGCAGTTTCAATTTCTGTATCGGACATCTTTACATTGGCCCTGACGGGACAGAACTAAGTTATGCGCCAACGTGTGGACGCCTCACCGAGTTTACGGTCCAACGTTGGAACGAGCGTTGGGGCCAACGTGTGGAGCCGGCCTTACTGATATATTTCCAAAGCTCAGTGGTTGCATAATGACAACATAATTTAAGTAAAGCTAATTATTTCGTCTCTAACATTCGGTAAAAATGCTTTTATTTACATAAGTTACTATGCTTTTATATGTGTTTAGCTAGTGTAGTAATCAAAATGTGACAAACAAAATGTGACAAATAAATGTGTAAAATGTTTGTTTTCCCATTTTAGATAAATTCAGGCATCCAAATACAATATGATTCCAATGTGAATCAGCTTATGTAAACCAGTCATAGTCAACTAAATATTATTAGACTATGATTATTAAATTTAGGTAAATATTACCTATTTAATAAGTAATTGAATCAAATCATGGTCAGTGGGTCGTCTTAGGGGTGGAGAAGCGGCATTTATTCAATTATCAAAGTTCACAATAAAATGTGTGTAATGTATTTTTTGCTTTGCAATCTTTATTCACAACTTTGTTTTAATTTTTCAGATGGACATAAAATGCATGGATCTCGGCGTGTTATAACATTTTGCCTGTTGACAACAGTCCTGCCCTCAATTATGATTATTTTGCCTTTGTATTTAAGAAATATAAAATATGCAGATGTTATGTATAAAATATCAGATTCAGATGTTATTCAAATTCATAAAGGTCAATCATCAGTATTTTGTGAGAAACATTCATTAAAAATGAATACTACATTCAGTGCATTCCAAATGAAAGGAACACCTGAAATATCTAATAAGAGAAAACATATTCGACTAAAAAAGTCAATGATCTTACCTGATGATACATTAGAATATTGGGGCTTTTATTTATTAAGAGGTGCTTTAGTGGAATTAAAAGCATGTTCTCAACATGAAGGCTCAAAGATTCTTGTTGTTAAAGGAGATAGAATATTGAATACCTGTGGACTTTTAGATGGATTTAATAAGCAGGGCAAAGATCTTCCTAAAGTTGAGCACCAAGGAGTACTTGTCACATTAGAGAAACCCGATGGAAGACTGAAAAGCAATAATACTCAACTCTACAAAACTACACATACTGAAGATTTGTTCAGTAACCTTGATGATAAGAACAAAACAAATAAAATGGTAAATAATTCCATAAACAATCATAATGATGAAAAAAGGCTTAAGAGAGATATTAATAGTATACCATTGCATAATCCAAACACATTGTTAGATACTGGTGTTTACCATGGGGGTAATGCTTTCAACAGCACTGTGAAACTGCAGGAGCCTGTGTCTAGATTTGAAAGTAATTTGTATGAATGTTTTCATGACAAAATTTTAATGAATCACCTATTCCCTTTCTCCATGCAATGTAACAGCACAAATTACTTAGAAAATACTACCATTCTCAAAGTAGTTCATGAAGTACTGCTTGATGGATATTATTATTATATATTCTATACAGATAATGGAATTAATGATATACATGCAATTTTCGATATTTATAAACCAACATTCCAATATGTAAATAATTCTGATTCCAAAGTATGTGTTAACAAAACTGAATGTGAATTCAATATAGATTTCTTCAGTGACGAGTTAGTCATAGTTGAAAAACCTACAAAAGAGGGCTTACAAAATGAAGAAAGCGATTCTTCAATCCTCATATCTATGTGTCATCCTCGAATGTCCGTTTACATATTTTTTCCTATTTCTGTCCTTTTACTCATATTACTTTTTGCATTTTTATGATATTTGTTGAAAGTGTTATTCCATTTAATTTTAGTGAACATGAACATTACCAGAAGTGTGATATTAATTTATTAGGATTTTGAAGTTTTAACGATGTTAAATAGTGGTTATTATATGTTGTATAATTATATTAGGAATAATAAATATTGACTGTTGTGAATAATATGACGTGAAAGAAAACTGATTAGAGACTGATGGTAATTTTTATTAACCTTGTTAAATGAGAAATTTAAAGCAAACCAAACATAATATGTCCATCAGGATTGAGGAGCCACTTTTTGTATCTTAATGAAATTTTGTACTTATTTAGTAGTAAGTTAAAAAGTATTGTAGGCTCAATCTTGGAATTTGTAGTATAATAGTTCAAAAGTTATATGAACACAAAGGTGGCTCCTCAATCTAAATATTTGGACTGAGGAGCCACGTTGGAACACAGAAAGTATACGATGTACATACTTGAAAATTTTGTATGATTTAGTAGTAATTGAGCGCAATGCGTACTAAAAATTTAATTCCAGTACCTTTGATATTTAAGAAGATACAATACTTTTAATGTGGCACCTCAACCCATACAATGAAAGTGTGAATTCCCACGAATCGTAAGTGGCAAATTCAAATTACACCCCATAAACATTTAGTAGTAAGTGTGTCTGAATTTGTAGTACATAAACAAAGTAGGTAGTAAAACTGAGTGAATTTTGTAAAAATACGTATTTTAAGTGGCTCCTCAATCCTGACGTTTCTAAAATGAGAAAATGCTTGAGTTACCTGAAATCGGAATGGAATAAAAAAAATAAAGTCACTAACATTTAGTATAAATTTCTACTAAATATACATGCACAAATGAAAATTGTATGTATTCAATATCTGATAAAAAATCATCTTTTCCATTTTCCTTAGGACGTCGCCATTAAGGGTGACCATGTTATATGAATGAAAATCAGGATAAATAGGTAGCTCTCAGCTTTGACGCCAATTTTTTATTAAACCTCTGTAGGCAAACGCATTTATGGCTATTCCGCCTCGTGAATGACAAAATATTATTAAATACAAAAGTATTGAGTAACCTTACTTAATAAAGTATTAAACTTGCTTTGTCATTCAACATTGCTGGAGCGGTGTAATGTTCCAAATTCAAAAAACGCGCCTGCAATGTTTTTTTTTTTCCCCTTAGGGCAGGCTAAAGTGTTACGACCATACTGCCTAGTATTTCGTAGTGGCAATGGATTTGATTTTCATTGTCCGTAAATTCGATACTTCGCATTTTTTAAAATAATGACAGCATTACATATGAAACAGATATTCGATGCGTTGTTGTAACCGACTTTTAAAAAAGGAGCAGGTTCTCAAGTCACTTGGTATTTTCTTTGTTACTCGCTTCTCGAAGACGCCTAGACCGATATGGTAATTTTTTTTCTTTATACTCGCAGTTTTGTCCCATAGCTAACAAGTTATTCGTGATATGACCATGAAGGTTTGGATCTTACCTGATGATGGAGACGACAGAAAATCAAGGGAACTCCGTACCGGTATATAGCAACTGCCAATTGTTTGGGCTCATTGGCTTCGTATTGACGAGATCTTTACACTGAAATATGTTATGAGTACAACCTCTCGAGTATGAGGGCGCGGGTTCGATTCCAGGTTAGGCAAGTACCAATGCAACTTTTCTAAGTTTGTATGTACTTTCTAAGTATATCTTGGACACCAATGGCTGATAAAAAAAAAAAAAAAAAAGGGTGAAGGAAACATCTTGAGGAAACCTGGACTATAAAGTCTGAAATCACCAACCCGCATTGAGCAAGCGTGGTGATTAATGCTCAATCCTTCTCCGTGTGAGAGGAGGCCTGTGCCCAGCAGTGGGACGATAAAAAGGCTGTAACAGTAACAGTATGTTATGAGTACCATATCAGGGGCCCGATTCTCCTAAGTTAATAATGTCAAAATCGAATCGCAATATGATCGCAATAGCAGTTTTAACCATATCGGGCATTCTGCTACTAATATAAGACCAATCGTATTCCAACGACATTCGATTGGTTTGCGATTAGCCTGCTATTTTGGTGATTTTGGTATATACGGTAATTTGCTCTACAATCATATTGCAATAGTTAGAGCCCCCGCAGACCACAGACTTTTTATCGGCCGATAGTTTGGTCGGGCTCTTAATCAGTACGCAGATGTAGACAAGTGCGCACACTATGACGATTTGGTATCGGCCGATAAACAAGTTTGATGGGCTTCCCGATTCAATTCAAACTAATCTGTCGGCAAACTATCGGCCGACCGTATAATCAGTATTGGCTCCCTACCACACGCGCACACTTGACGATTTTTTAGTCGGCCGACTAAGCCGATAGTTCAATTCGCTCCGAGCTTTGACAGCGAATGGTCGGTCGCGCGTGTTTTGTAATTAATTTGACAAGTTGGTTGAAGCTAGTTATGCTCATTAGATAAAAGGCGAAAATTTTTTTCGGATAATCGAGTAATTTGGAATGCATAGTGTAGAATTTTCCATTTAATAATCTATCACTAAAGATAGGATGCACCCAATACTCTCGGGCTCTCTTTTTAATTTTCCTTCTCCGGTGTATGAGAGCAATAATAACATTTCTATGCAATGTTTTATTAATTTTCATTGTGCGGTGCGACCATTCTTTTCACCAGTTGGTTAGAAACTAGCAAATAGTCGGCAGACTGTTGCGATAGTCTGCGCTCTCATCACCGACTAAACTGTTTAGTTGGCTCGGTGTGCGTACTAGCAGGCCAACCCGACTAAACTATCGGCGGGACGGCTCTGTGTGATGTCGTCCGTAATATCTAGTACGTTACAACTGCTCAGCGTCGCGTCGCCGTCCCGTCCCGTCGCGCCGCGCCCGCTGTGTGCAGCGACCATTAATCATTTGCAGACAAATGATTCATTATTGAATGACAGAAAAGGATAAAAACGTTTATTTCAAAGAAAACATTGCGGAATGCCACATACGTTTCAATCGTAATCGAGTCGGGATTGGATCGCAGTCGAACGTGAATCGTATGTCGCTTAAGTAAAATTAGGAGAATCGGGCCCCAGACCTGACAATGAAGACAAAGTGCGTTTAGGGAACTCCTTAACGGTTGATAGCAGCTACCTTGTGTTAAGCCATATTTTATTTATATTGGTAAAGACTTTCCACAACTGCCACTCACTGAGGGTATTTAAAATACACTCTTTTGAAAAAAAAGCGGGCAACTATGTTAATTCTTGGTTATAAGGACTTTATGTGTGTTTCAAAAGGTTTTAATGACTGGACCATATTACTAGCATCAAAAGGGTTTGCCAAGCATGCGTATCTATAATTAATTTTAATTTTGGAGACTTGCTAAGAAAGTTGTTAAACCTTGTTCTGGACTAATTCCTAGTAGAAACTTTGTCGGTGTTTTGAATAGCAAGTTTTCTAAGTGATGTTCAGGAAACTGATACTGCAGTTTTAATAACTGAGTGATGAACATTTATGCTACATGCACATTCACACGTGCACATTCAGTAAAATTATCAGCCTTACTAAATGAGAATAAGATCATACAGAGGAACTCAGCACGACGATTGACTACAAATTATTAGAGATAAAAAATAATTAAGAATATAAAAAAAAATTGGCGTCAAAGCTGAGAACTACCTATTTATCCTGATTTTTATTCATATAACATGGTCACCCTTAATGGCGACGTCCTAAGGAAAATGGAAAAGATGATTTTTTATCAGATATTGAATACATACAATTTTCATTTGCGCATGTATATTTAGTAGAAATTTATACTAAATGTTAGTGTCTTTATTTTTTTTATTCCATTCCGATTTCAGGTAACTCAAGCATTTTCTCATTTTAGAAACGTCAGGATTGAGGAGCCACTTAAAATACGTATTTTTACAAAATTCACTCAGTTTTACTACCTACTTTGTTTATGTACTACAAATTCAGACACACTTACTACTAAATGTTTATGGGGTGTAATTTGAATTTGCCACTTACGATTCGTGGGAATTCACACTTTCATTGTATGGGTTGAGGTGCCACATTAAAAGTATTGTATCTTCTTAAATATCAAAGGTATTGGAATTAAATTTTTAGTACGCATTGCGATCAATTACTACTAAATCATACAAAATTTTCAAGAATGTACATCGTATACTTTCTGTTCCAACGTGGCTCCTCAGTCCAAATATTTAGATTGAGGAGCCACCTTTGTGTTCATATAACTTTTGAACTATTATACTACAAATTCCAAGATTGAGCCTACAATACTTTTTAACTTACTACTAAATAAGCACGGACTAGTAAAAAAAGTAAGGACTCCGCGCCGCGATACTAGAAAGTGAAGCAACTTTTGTTCTGTCAATGTATGCGTTACGGGGATGCCAGCTAACAAATAATTCTCCCATCATTGTGTGTATCAAAGTGACGGGTTTCTGACACACACAGTTTAAAGAAAAAGAAATTGGTGAGCCTCCAATCTGATATCGGAATGGCGATATAAATTACTTACCTATAATTATCTTGGTTGAGTTTCAGTTTTTTTGGTTTCATCTGAATGTAAAGAAAAGTAAAAGGAAGTAATAATATAATTAATTTGCTTCTTTGCCATCGGTGTGCAATAAATATGGAGGTAGATTTTAGAAAAAAAATACAAAAAAATACAATTAATAATAATAATACAATGTGCGTTTGAGTGATTTATTTTCAAAGTACTTATAAAATAAAATAAAAATGCAAGTGAAAATGAAATTGAAAATTGACACGTAAGTAAGGCCATTTACCAACACAAAAAAAAAAATAATAAAATAAGTACATTCGGTAATCCTAATCGTAACAATGTTCTACTATTCGCATCAATCGCATCAACAGCTCAATATTGTATGAAGCTCGCGCAGCCCACGCGCCGCGTCGCGATCCGCGTCGAGCGCGGCGATCGTTGCACAAAAATGATCCTTATAGCATGATTCAGTATTCAAGCGCGATGGCTTACTACCGTATTTCATGCATAACTTTGGTCTTTTTTTATTGAATAGGTAATAATGTTAACTTTTTTAAATTAATGTGAGTGAGAGTGTTATAAACGTAATAGTAGACAAATATAATCAGAAAGCTGCGAACTATGGCGTCCTTTTGACGTGGTATATAAACCATTTTGATCAAAATGTATGCTGCATACCACACTACTCTTGGTTGAGGTCCAATCTTCTTGACCTCTAGAGTTCCTTATTATTCTCACCCAATCATTTTTCCAAGGTTCATTTCCGGTAGGAAACCTACAAAGAAATAAAGAAAATGTATCTACCAAGAACATTATGGATTACCCACTTTTTCGGGTAAAGTCCTTATTTTTTTCGTGGCCACACTGGCTATTTTTGTGTTCCAAATATTGTTATCATTTTTATTTAAAAAAGGACAGAAAATAATGTTATTAGAACTGGCTTACCTGTGAAAAGTAATCCCTTGGCACTTTTTGTGTAAAGTGGTATTATTTTTGCACCATTTCACGACACATGACGGCATTATGTCAATTTTTTATACGCGAAAAATATGAACTGTCACCGATGATGGTCGCGAGCGTAATGGCGGTCTATCGGCTTATGTTTATGTAAGTGTGTGCGTGTAGGTTCGTATTTACACGGAGCCGGCTTGTTTTGGGTGCTTCACTTTTATGTAGGTGACGCGGAGTCCTTACTTTTTTTACTAGTCCGTGTAAATAAGTACAAAATTTCATTAAGATACAAAAAGTGGCTCCTCAATCCTGATGGACATAACATAATGGCCCGAAAAATGATGATGATGATATCCTGTTATCGACTGCTGGCGTGAGAAATCAAGGGTTCGATTCCCGGCTTAGGCCGAAATCGCTTTGTGAGTTTTAGTTAGAAACTTTCACAAATCAGTTTGGAAGCTAGATATCAGTCGTATGTCGCTAAAATAAAATTAGCAGGATCGAGCCCCCCAGTTTTTATACTTGTGCGGGAAACTCCCCGGGTGAAACCGTGAGCGCGAGCTAGTACCTTTACATAAAGATGACAGATTTGATTGTTGCATTGAATTATTGAATAGACTCAAAACTACAGAACTGATTTGAAAATATTTCCATCCGCTATCGGGTCACATAGGTTGTTCACATTTATACCCGGGGTTAAGAGGCTGAATGCACCCAAAACACTCTCGCTTACGTAAATACGTACGAGAGAGAAGCTGGTTGACGCGAGGAAAACTTTGTTTGTTTGGTTGTAATGGATTAACTCAAAAACTACTGGACCAATTTTAAATATTCTTTCACCATTAGAAAGCTATATTATCTGCGAGTAACATAGGCTATATTTTATCCCGGTTCGGGCAGTAGCATCCACGGGACGCGGGTGAAACCGCGAGAAAACGGCTAGTTATCAAATAAAGTATTATGATGCCATATTAAGTTGTCTCCGGCTTGTAATCCCCTCCCACCGCACCGCAAACGCGGCGCTGCGCCCGCCCGGACACGATCCAATAATTTTGGTGATCATTTACTACTTTTGGGATAACAATGATTTATTTGGACTCATTTTGCTTAAATAGGATAGCAGAATTTTAAATCTTTGGTTATAATTTTACTTTATTAAAATGTTGGTCTAATTTTGGTGATCATTTACTATTTTTGGCTTACTCATGATTTAGGTACTTGGAGTAATTTTACTTAAATAAGATAGCAAAGTGTTAAAACCTTGGTTATAATTTTACATAAAAATGCGAGTTTCGTTTTGGTGATCATTTACTATTTTTGTATTATTTGTTACTATATCTGGGGCCCGATTCTCCTAATTTTACTTAAGCGCCATTCGATTCACGTTCGACTGCGATCCAATCCCGACTCGATTACGATTGAAGCGTATGTGGCATTCCGCTATTTTTTCTTTGAAATAAACGTTTTTATCCTTTTCTATCATTCAATAATGAATCATTTTGTCTGCAAATGATTTACGATTGCAAAATGATTGTACAGCAAACTACCGTATAGACCAAAATCACCAAAATAGCAGACCAATCGCACACCAATCAAATGTCAATCGAATACGATTGGTCTTTTATTAGTAGCAGAATGCCCGATATGGTAAAAACTGCTATTACGATCATAGTGCGATTCGATTTTGACATTATTATAGTAGGAGAATCGGGCCCCAGGTGGTAAGTTAAACATAAGCCATATACTATTGCGTTTTTAGGCTGTTTCTGTTTTTTTTGGATTAGCATCAACAACTACTGCATCATTATAAAAGTTGCATTGGTTGAACCTAAACATTCGTACTAGTTAGTTGAAAGTCTCGTTTTTGCGGATTTTTGTGTGTTTTGTGCCTTTTTGGATAGCTAGATAAATGTAGATGTTTTTTAAGTATTCTGCACAAAAAAAAATTAAGAGTAATATTTTTGAGAAAATACCTAGCTACTAAAAGAGTAATTGCTGTTCGCTATAATTTCCTCTGTGATTTGTACAGTTTCATGGTTTGTTGTTATGAAGTGATTGATCTTCTATCCAAAAACACACAAAAACGAGACTTGACTAATAATAAAAATTTATACGTGTACCTAGACGACTTGTTAAAAAAAGATCTTGAAATTCGATTATCTTGAAACGGGTTAACTTTTGCCCAGTGTATCCCATGGTCAAATTTGTCCGTATTGACCTATACTATCACCTCATGAAAGGATGCAGTCTACTTACAAGTAACCCTGTATATAGGTATGTATACTTAATGTATGGATGAAACCGCGAATAACAGCTATAATTTACAGTTCTAGAGAATCTAGAACATCTGACAAACGATGCTACGGAACCCTTCCGTGCGCTTGGTTGACACGTAGGTTTTTGGATTGCTGCCGCTGAATCATC
This sequence comes from Helicoverpa assulta, assembly GCA_963856015.1. NCBI lineage: Eukaryota > Metazoa > Arthropoda > Insecta > Lepidoptera > Noctuidae > Helicoverpa > Helicoverpa assulta. The sequence continues at coordinate 9,553,373 of CAWLCW010000008.1, forward strand.
ATGACACCATGACTAGGCAATGATGTCATCGCAAAAATAGTTTTGCGTAAATACCAAAATCATCCATTGGTCTACCTAGAAGCGAGTTCCTACGAACTAACGCACATGACCCAAAAACACTGCGCTGGTTTATAAACTACCCGCCCTACACCGCGTGCTGTAGAAAATAGAATTTGCTGCTGATTCTCGAGAGTTAAGTAACTCTACAGTACACCCAAAATGAGTTCCAAGTTGACTAGTATTTGCGATATTCCTCATTTCAAATTGTAGCGGCGTAAAATTAAGCCAAAGCCACAGAGCGTATTATACTAACAAAATTGAAATACTTGCCATTGGTGAATCTGGAGTAAGGGTTGTTAGGTAGGAGTAATTCAAGATCTGGATATAATATGAATTCAATATTTCAGTTTATACAGGAACCAGTCTTAATCAGAATAATATCCAAACTTGAAATTCATTATTCATATTTTTCTCACTTGTATTAATAATCCAGCTTCGATTGGCCAATAATCTGGAATAGTGAGTATAATAGATGTGAGATGGGTTCTATCAATATTGAAGAGTCAAGACACAAAAGAGTTGTCATGCGTTTATATCTGAATATTGATCGTCACAAAGTGTCTATAAGCTAAAATTAACATATTATGGTTATTAAATGTATTTGGAATTAAATCAGCTTTAGTACTTATATAAAGATAATATTATGTTAGCGTAGGAACCTTAATTATCATTTTTGTCAAAAGTCACTAATACTTCGAACAAAATTTATTCCAAAAATATAAATAATTCGAAATGAACATAAAAACCATGTAGAAAACAATCTTTTAAAAAGTAAAATGCAAAAGCAATGTAAATGGGAATACAGGATACAATAAGGACCTGTCAAAAGAAAGTAATGAACATATTGAGGAAATTTTGATTTATTATTTCCACATAGTTGTGTCCACAGTGCGTTTCACAGGCTCAGTGGGTAGATCTTCTGTAAAACAAAATTTACACAATTCAATACAATGCTTTAGAGAAATTAAGGTTCCGATCGGGAATGGAGCGCTACAATTTTCAAGTATGTCAATAACAATACAGTTGAGATATTTCATTATATTTATTTAGGGTATTACAAAAACAGTTACCATATTATGTACAACTGGAAAAAAAGTTACAATACAGTGGGTTTCCTTCTAGAACTTTTGTGATTGAAATAGCCTCTCCAGTACCCGATGAGACCTCTTTGCAAGCGGCAGAGAGGCCTGCGCGGAACGGGGGCCATCCGGCCGAGCCGGTCTTACTCCTAACTATGTATATTAAACTTATATTGATACGTCTATTATAGTATAATGTAATCATTAATTAAACTAAAACGATTATATCGGTCCGAACGAAATGAGTTCCAATGAAAAATTCGGCACAGCGGTTATTAGAAGGCTCCTCCTAATACACACACCTTATAAATATCGCAATAGAACGCAGGACACAAAGTATAAACCGGGTAAGCGTAGGCGCCTCAGATGAGGTTAGCCACATCGCTGGGCATTTCCGAGATGCTTGTATGGTAGAACTCCTCAATATCCTTGAGTGCTCTTCTGTCAGCTTCAGTTACAAAGTTGATTGCGATTCCTTTACGGCCGAAACGCCCACCTCTTCCAATTCTGGAAAAATATAAAGAAATTTGAATATTCCAGTATGTCAATTTCTATATGATAACTAGACATTGACTTATATGCATTGACATGTTTACAAATGCAATTATACATATTTTGGTCATTTTTAAACATTGTGCATATGCACATATTTCTGGAGTTAAATGATTTAATGCCAGTTATATTTTGCAAAGATAGCAGAAAACTGCACTCACTCAATATGTTTGTCTCAAGTACATAAATATTTCGACTATTATTTTGTTACCAGTTCAGAACCTTTGAACCAGTGAAAAAAGTGCCCAGACCACCAGACAGCAGTTATAGGATACATTATGCTGAGATTTCCGCAACTTCATGACAGCGCGTATTTTATATGCTATGATTTTATATATTCCTAAGATTTTATATAACCTCATCAGTTCAACTAGCGCTAAAATTATTACATTATGTACACTTACCGATGAATGTAGTTTTCACGGTTAGTAGGCAGATCATAATTGATGACGCAAGAGACTTGCTGCACGTCAATGCCGCGGGCAAGTAAATCAGTAGTGATCAGGACACGAGAGGATCCTGTACGGAACTGCCGCATGATCACCTCACGCTCACGCTGGTCCATGTCGCCGTGCATGGCAGAGACGGTGAAGTCACGTCCATGCATAGACTCGGTCAGCCAGTCGACCTGAAATCAAAGTAAACGAAAATATGTACAAGTCAATAAAAACAATCAGCATATTATTATAGTTATTCTTAGATACTAAGTTAAAATTATTTCATCATCATTTCACTATTTAGGAAATAATTTGCTTATCTTTGCAAGGTCACTATGTTTTGCAAAAAAAAAAAACAATGGTTAGAAACAATACTAAGAGCACCAGCAAAAATATATGTATAGCAAAACAATCAGATTGTAGTGACATTCAAAGGCAAAGATAACGTTTGAAATTTACAAGACAATACTTAATAGATTGACAATAGACAAGATCTTTGCAGAGGAATGATGTTTCTCTGAGTCAAAAAGTAACTTTGCACAAAAGCAGCAGTTTTTTAAGATGTAGCATATTGAGAATTACCTTGCGACGAGTGTTGCAGAAAATTACAGCCTGAGCGATGGAGAGGGTGTCATACAAGTCACAGAGGGTCTCCAGCTTCCATTCTTCTAATTCAATAGCAATGTAGAATTGTTTAATACCTTCCAGTGTTAACTGTAAAAGAGTTTAATATTTCAATGTTGCAACAAAATGAAAATTACAATGTCTACAAACAAAATGCATTGATTTATCTACTGTACATTATAAAGTCTATAAATCAGTGGATTTGGTTTGATCAACAGATACTGAGACAGCATAAGCAGTATTTGATAATTTGGCATCAACACTATGTAGATAGTTGCAGAAAGCTCAGCAAATTTTACATTTACAATTGTAAAATATAGCCGTCATATTCTCCTTACAATTTTATGTTAGACTAGCCATTTCCCATGGCTAATCATGTATCCTTAGAGAAGTACTGAACACTTTCAGATAAAATTAAAACCTCCCACTCAAAATTATATTAGAAGGTTGAATGCACTAATCTATTTGACTGTTCAAATTAATTGCAGTAGTTCTCATGATAATTGTTTAGCTACATTTAACAATATTAATTAGCGCTTAGTTGTAATAATATCAAAACAAGTACCTCTTCCTTCTGCACAAGAATGCGCACAGGGTCTCTCATGAAGCATCGAGATACCTCAAGTACATCGTCCGGCATGGTAGCAGACAGCAGAATGACTTGAACATCAGCAGACAACATCTTGAATACATCATGAATTTGATCTTTGAATCTGAAATACACAAGAGCACATACATTAATATGACTATCGTCCATTGGATGAGTAAATTGTACACTAACCGCTTCAGCGGATTCGCCGATTTCATAATTACGCAATAAACGCTACTGTTCGAAAAAAAAATGGCGCGCCGCTGCGCCAGATGGCCGAGCTCACAAGATGTTTTTTTTTTATGACTCATTGTTAACATAAGTAATCTCAAGTATTGTTTTTGTTCAAGCTAATGAATGACTCTTTCAAGTGGTATCAGGTTTTTGTTAACATTGAGCTTCAAATGTTTATATTTTTAGATGTAAACAATGACTAGTTAAAAAAAAACATTGTTTGACCTTGTAAAAAAGAATGTTTTTAAAAGCTGAATTATTAAACCCTTAGGTTAAAACTCGCTTGCACACACAAAGACTATATTCTTATTGTATAATAACACCGTAATTAATACAATAATACGTACAAATAACCGAAATAATGATTAAATTACAAGGATAATCTTCCGCCTAACGCGCGAAAACCAACGAACGACTGACTTTGACATTATTTTTTCAATCCGAATGAACTATTGTGGAACTATTGTCGTATTTTTAGCATGAAGAAATGTACTAAGAATCGTGTAGAAAAGAGAAAAGGTATTAAAACACCGTGTAATAGAAAGAAACAAATATATTATGATGTGTATCGCACTGGAACGCAAAAAGGGACAAAAGTCACTTGGGTGCGCTCTACTGTCAAAACGAAAAAGGGACAAAAGTCACTTGGTTGCGCTCAACTGGCTAATAGAGCTAGATTAGACAATACTATGTTGAATCATACTATTTACATCCAATTCTTAATAAATAAACACAAAAAGAAACTCTGAAGGACATTTAGCTAATTCATTATTTCACTGCAACAGCTGATATCATTACTTCTTTACTATTAAATCAGTTGATGACTTATACTGTATAATAGATCTTAATTTAGGCATGAATCATGACATCTTTCACATGGATTTTTCTAGTACATGTAAACAAATATTATGGCACCGAATGTAAAATATCATGTCAAGGACATAATGACTCACCCTCTAGACAACATTTCATCAGCTTCATCCAGCACAAACAGCTTGATGGTGTTAGCGCGCAGAGCACGGCGAGTTATCATGTCGTAGACGCGACCAGGCGTGCCCACCACCACATGAACACCACTCTCCAGCTGACGCACATCCTCACGCACGTTGGTGCCACCAATGCAGGCATGACATTTAGCATTCAAGTGATCACCAAGAGCTATCACCACCTAAAAGTATCAGTGTTAATTCTAAACTCGTAAGCGTTAATAAATCACGACACACAACACAAAACACCACACTTCATACCTTTTGGATTTGCTGAGCCAACTCTCTGGTTGGGGCCAGAATAAGTGCTTGGCATTCACGAATACTAGTATCAATTTGTTGAAGAATTGAAATCGAGAAAGTAGCAGTTTTGCCAGTTCCAGACTGGGCTTGAGCTATAACATCGCGGCCCTGGATGCAAGGCATAATAGCGCGTTGCTGGATGGCCGACGGTTTTTCGAAACCATAGGCGTAAATTCCTCTCAGCAATTCTTCTTTCAAATTCATGTCATCAAAGCTTTCCACGACCTGATGCCAGTTAGTGTCCAGAGCCCCTTGGGGTTCCATACCCGGAGGTCCATCGTAATTTCCTTGATCTTTTGATGGCCCATTTTTGGAATCCTCCGGCCAATCTTCTGATCTGTGAGCAATAATAATCATTCTAAAATTAAAAGTATTAACACACAACCGGTATATTACTATAGCTATAATGTTAACCTTCTTTTGCAAAAGTAAAAATTATTGAAATTGCACTAATAGTAGCGCTTCTGTCAAATTGGCATATCATTGTTGTAAAGTTAACACTAGAAATAAAAGCAATACATCAGAATCATCACACAACGTAGAACATCGTGATTTTTTCACGGATTAATAAAGGGAAATTGTATCTAGAATGGAAAACACGTGCGCTGAATCGAACTTGCAATAATGTACTCCTACCAGCGCCATGTTGGCAATCGGCGACAGGGACATTGAAATTATTTCACAATATATGGCGAATTACATGAAAATACAGTGCCATAACGGAGCCCAGGGGTTTTTCTGTAAGATATTTCTTACAAACATGTAATAAAACAGCTCAACAAGCTAAAGAACTCGACTTACCTTCTTTCAGGTGAATAAGACATGTTCCAATCGCGGTAGCTGAACGGAAAAGAACTAGCAAAGCATAAGCAAGGTCAAGTTAAGTTAACAGAAGCTTTTTTTATAGGTTTTCCGAAATTGAGTATTTATTTATATTAAATGTATTACAATAATTTTAATATATTTTTTTAAGTTTTATAAAATTATTAAAAGTCGATAAACGTGTTCGATTTTAACAAGATGAATAATACTAAATTATTGAGGAATACAATAGCGGAAGTACGTCACGAGAATTTATGGACTACAGTCTCTCAATGCACGGACTTTAACGAAACTATCGATTACTCCTCTATTACTCTATAGCAAAGTTGCTTTTTCTGTCTACCAAATTATATTAGTATTTACTGCAACTCGACTTAGAATAATATCTTTGTATATAAAGATTTTCATTTTAAAATATCTTCTTCACAATGGCCAACACTTGGAGCAATATTAGGTTTACTGGAAACAAAATAAGGCGTTCCCTAGACGGTCAATATAACGCGTAAAGTGCAAAATGCGTTAAATAGACAAAATCTAAAAATAGTTTACGATAAAAATAATGAGCAATAAAAATAATGATCGCCAAAAATAGTAGAACAGTCTTCAATATTTACCTAAAATCGATCTGTAATATTAACCCCAAGTATACGGTCAATTATCATTCATTTGCACAAAATCGAATAAAGCGCAATTTCATTGATTGTCTAAGGCGCATCTTACATAAGGTATCTGGTACATAAATATGTGTTGTTTGGCACATTTCTAGTATGATGTCTCATTTTCTTTTCAAGTCTAATCGATGAGTTTTGCGAAACAATTTTTTTGCTTGAAGTAATATAGATCCACGGTTTTGCTTTGAGTTTTGAAATAATGGCCTTTTGAGCCTCGTTGTCTTTGATTGTGCACCATAAACTAATAATTAATTTGTTAAGTTGGCAGTGATGAACTCGGTCTTCCGGTTGTGTCTATGACTACGCTGCCATTTTGGAACGGCAGTGCTTTTTGTTCGTGTGAAGCGCTTGCTCGTTGTGAAGAGTAGATTGTGATTTAGTCAAGTGTAGTTTTATTTTAAGTCGAACTCAATCAAAATGAGCTGGCAAGATTATGTCGATAAACAGTTAATGGCATCCAGATGTGTGACAAAAGCTGCGATTGCCGGTCACGATGGGAATGTCTGGGCCAAGTCAGAAGGCTTCGAAGTAAGTTTTTCCTCTGTCAAGTTCTTACTATGCGGTCAGTGATTTGCAAATTTAATTTTTGCTGTGAATATCAGTGTTAAATAGTGTTATCAAGTGCAGTTCGTATTAGGTTCGTCGGATGACGAATTCTTTATCCGGCAGTTTGACAAGATGGCGACATGTGGTGGGAGCCAGCTATTCGGATTAGAAATGAGAATTTCGCCACCCTGTGGATGATGATTGCCAAAATCTTTTAGCTAATATAATTATTACATTCGTAATAATGTTTGCCTAAGTATTATTTACTGCTTTTATTAGTATGTAAAGAATGAGCCAAAACTGCCGGCCGGTATCTTGTTAGGAATAACTACATGCTATTGAAATGTGAATGCCGGTCGATTCTGTCGCGAATTTCGCACTGAAGTAAAGTCAAGTTCAGACTTTTTTGATATTGTTGTGACTAAAACTACATGAAATGCTAATAGCGACATGCCCCATGTCGCTATTAGCTCCGTAAATTTCAGAGTTCGATGTATCTGGGAAACTTACCCTCGGAACAAAATCTTAAAACTTACCCTCAGGAACCAAATCTTTAAACTTATCCCTTTGCTTGATAAAATATTGCAATTTTTCATGACCATCTCTTTTACTGCACTTTTATTGTAAATTATTTCCAATAAAATATGGAGGTGTACAATTGTGATATTTTATTAAAATTTTGTATAGTTTCAGTAGTTACTGAATTGATTCCCAATAAGCATCTTATTTTTCTATCTCTTGAGTCTTAACTTGAAACTAACGCAGTTGTTTGCTGGGATGAGTCATTGACCTATCATGCAGATTCCTGACAGGCTCCTTCAACCTTTTAGTTTTGCTGCCTAATTTGTCTAACAAGAATATAATTTTCTCAATATTTGATGCAGTATCACTAAGTTGTGATTTTCTAGATGAAATTAGGATTCACTATGATTTTTCTCATCTCACTTGAATACTTTCCTCAGATTTTTTTTTGACATGTAACCTGTATCTTTGTGACACAAGAGTTTCACGTTTCTAAAGCCTTATGTTATCAATATTACCATTCTCAAACCTTTCCTAGAATTAATGCACTTATGACAATACCAAGCAATGCCATATAAGTGCTAGGAGATAGAGGTATTTTTTTTCATCTGTCTCAATGAGAAGACCACTTACTCAAGGATAAAGATTCTTCATAAAATCTGAGTACTTTAAATCCATACATTTGTTAATTTTAGGGTAAAATGATAGAGTTTGCTGAAACACTAATCACATAATAATAAGCTAATTTAGTTAATTGTTAACAAAACTTGCAACTAATTGTATATTTAGATTGTCTTATCTGCTAATGCTAAGGATTGCAGCAAGTTTAAAAATGGGAATTTCTAAGAATAGATTCTTTAACTCAATATATTCATCAAACCAAGTGTTTACTTCCATCCGTTTTCAATTCAAAATGCTTAAAAAACTTCATCAAAATCGGACTCTCAGCTAAGCAAAGTTGTGAAAGTTAAATAATTATGTAGTTGTATTTTGTATAACTAGTAGTAGTAGGTATCAAAATTATATTGTTAAAAAATATTTGACATCAAATGTTGAATATCAGTTTAGGTTTATGATTCAAAACAGCTGATCAAGATTTTATCCATAACGTGAGGACTATAATTTAACATCTGACTAAATAGCTTTGGAGATCATTGTGAAGAAATTCAAAATATGTATTTCGATTCTTAGTTGTTTATGTTATAATCAAATAACTTACATTCTCTTTTTATAAAAAATCTATTTCATTCTTAGAAAAAAATAACATAATATTTTCAATTAAATTAATCTACAGAGGCACTCCCACACCGTCAGATATGCCGAGCGATAATGCCGAGCTTCGATAGGATGCTAGTTTCATAAAAGCTATGTACCTAATTATTTATATGAGTAGATTTTACGCCAGTAGTTTCGATCGCGAGGCGATCGCAAATGTACCATTATTGTTTTGCTATTAAACAAGGATGATGTATGTATGTTATCTCTTCAGTAGAGCTTGTGACATTAATATTTATAGTTATTTAACGTCAAATACAGACACTACAAACAAAGTCACTGATCTTTTTGCCTGTTTGCACTAAACTAAAAAACTAGTGTACGGATTTTCGATCAGTTTCCATCTGTAGTGTCCTGTGAGGTACATATATAGATACGCCGTTATTGTCGGGTGTAGTAATAAACTTAATCACTGCATTGCCGCGATCGGTTTTTTGTCACCGTCATCTTTGATCTACGGCTAGGTGCATCCATAAGTGGCGTAAAAAATATCGCCTCAACTGACTCTCCTTGACTGACGAATAAGCTTAATTGTTTGTGTTAACCGCGGTGAATACCGCGTCCTCAAAAAATACTAAGCGCACCTTCAAAAAAGTTAAGTTATACCGTTATCAGGTTTCGATTTCATAAAATTTGTTTAAGCCAATATCCAGGAACTAGGAACTCACGATTTATAGTATTAGTTCATACTTAGCTCTTAGCCTGTAGCATTGATACATAATTTAGTGTACACCGAAGGTATAATCATCGGCAAGGATATTGAGCCCTGACCTTCACCTGCGCAGAAGTGATTTATTGGCTTATTGCCATAAGTTTACAGTGCGCAAAGCGATCCCCACTCTTCCGCCGAGAGCTCATTATCCGTGCCGATAACTGTAAGTATATTTATCTCAAAGGCGAAAACTTACAACTGTTATATTGTTAACAGATATCAAAAGATGAAGTCGCGAAGATGGTGGCCGGTTTCGACAATGAATCACTGTTAACGAGCGGTGGCCTGACGATAGCGGGCACACGATACATCTACCTCAGTGGCTCAGACCGCATCATACGCGCAAAACTCGGCAAGGTCGGCGTGCACTGCATGAAGACACAGCAAGGTTGGTGATTTCGTTGTGATCTTGTTACTGTAATTGTTTATCTGTAAGCTCATAATAACTGCTCAAAGACTAATGGAAGAGTGATACTACTAGATATTAGAAACACAATACACCACAGTCGCAAAAAATTGAAACTGTCACAACTCATGGAAAATACGTTTATAATGTTGCACTAATAGATACTGAAATTGGTAATGGTATAATGTTTATCTAAAGTCCATTTAATAAGCTCCAGGGAAAAACTTAGGTGTATTAATATAATAATTGATAAGCCATAAACAGCTATTGCGATGCAAAAAAATATCAATGTTGCAATGGAGTAAAATTTAAAAAATTTATTCACATTTGTCAAAAAAGAAAATCCAAGTTAGGTAAGTTTCACAACCTCAAATTACATAAAATTTTTACATATTAAGAGCATTACTAATTATTAATTATTTCGTAATTATGTACTTTTCACGTGAATGTTACGTATAGTTTTAATCTCCTAAGTTGAAGAAAGGGAAAGTTCGTACTTAGACACGGTTATGTGTAGGGAAAGTGAATCGCAAGTGACGGTCGTGTATAATCTTCTGCGGCTAGTTTATTTAAATATTTTGTTTCAGCCGTCGTAATTTCTCTGTATGAAGAACCCATCCAACCCCAGCAAGCCGCATCCGTAGTGGAGAAGTTAGGAGACTATTTAATTACCTGTGGTTATTAGAGGTGAGTTCCTTTTAAAAACAATTTTTTTGTCGATCGGCGTACACTTAACAATTCTGCAGAGTAATTAACTTGCCTCGACGACTTCAAAAGCAATATTTCTTTTTTTACAGATCGAAGCGCGCCGTGATCTAAGAATACTATAAGATAATATTTTTTCCACAGGGAAATAAGTAACTGCATTTTGTATATTCTATAAAGTGATAAGGACCGTTCATTTGTTTTGATATTCGATAAATTATGGCGTCATCAGTGCGTGATGCGTTTAGTAACTGTGTGCAGATGCAATTACTTTGCGGATTTTGGACCCTTTTTATACGCTCACCGCTTCCATAAAGTAATTGTAAGCTGTATTGGTTTACATGTATTTTAAAGTTTGCTTTTATTGACCAGTATGGTAAAGCATATTCAGCTTTGCAAGCAGGTCTCAAAGCATGATGTATAGAGTTTTTTTAGGTTTCTTCTCAAGCATTCTGATACTCTATCTGGCGTGTACAATGATCTAAATTAAATTATAATCGAGGTAGACTTGATATTTGTGTCACTAGCCATCTAGACAAATATGCCCGCGTACAGATGCTTGAAGAGAAGTTATAATAACCACGTAATGAAATTACTGTAACAACATTATACAACATATATATATAATTATAAATAGCATTTTGTGTAAGGGCTTGTTACAAATTGAAAGACACTGTAACCCAAGTATTACGATTTTAATTGAAGATCTCTAGTCCCACTGGAACCATCGTGTGAGTAATATCCGACACATCAGTGCGTGGCGGACGAGGTCCGAGCCGCGACGCGCCGCGGCTTCGACCCCCACATGGCCCGCCATTACAGTTTTCTGCTATGCTTTCTTTTTAATTGTGCCGCATTTATAATCTTGTGTAGTGAGTAATAAACATTTGCATTCTGTTCTATTCTATCTCTTAGCTGCAGAAATAGAAGCGCTCAATTACCCTGTATCCTCAGACAAGGCTTGCAGTAAACGAAGGGTGCATATTGTTTATATTTGATATTACTACTATAGCTTTGTACATTGTTTCTGATAAGCGATGGGAACTGTGTCTATCTAATAATAAAATGATTTGTATTATAACACTTGGATTTTCTTTTATCTGTGTTGTATAAAACCTATAGGAATGGAAGTGGGTGTAAGTTAAAACCAAAAAAGTATTGCTAATGAACATAATTTATTTTCCTTTTGACAAAATCTACAGTATTAAGAGTTAAGTACACTCGAATACAAGGATTGGTATAAAATGTTTAACTTGTAGCAATTATAATAATAATCTATCAAGTGATTTTGGTTCTTTGAAAATAGCAACACTCGAGGATCTTTCTCTAATGTTTTAATTAATATTGGAGAATTAATACGAAAATTATGAGTTAAGTTGCATTAGTACATTATACTAAATAGATTCCCCAGATGACATAATAATTGCAATTTGTTATTTATTTTGCTAAGAGCATTATGTAACAATATATCAAAGAAATTTAATGATAACGCGTCGGTTTACTTGCTACGTGGTTATCTACATTTCTACAATTCTATTTATGCAAAAAGAAAATGTCGTGTATGAATAAAATACCTACTTATCACATCTTACGAATAAATTATGCGTTGATAAAAAGCATGAATTATACAAATCAATACACAATGTTTTATATTCCTATACATCAGATTTATTAAAATAATACTCGAGTCCCTTGAGCCAACACATCTTATTGCTAGGAACAAAAGTTTGCTTCCGTGACCCAACAAGTTATCGAGAACATTCAGTTAGCGAACCTAATGCCAAATTGCACAACTATTTTAATCTGTTAGTGTTGATAATTAAGTCCTTATGTAGGTAATGAATCAGAATTTCTGCCATGACGTGTTACATCTTTTCCATAATTATATTTGTCTAATTCGGTGAAGTCGTCTTCCGAGTCGGTATTCTCTCAGAACTAAAACTAGTTCGTCCTAACTTATTCGAACGTGACTTCATTCTTGCTGGGTACGAGGAAATCCACATGAATCGTAGTCAAGTCGAAATTCTCCCATGGCCTGTCCTCACGGATGCTCTAGGGAGTAATGGCGAGATTTTTTCCAAAGGCTTCTGAAAAAACCTTTGCGTTGCTTCTGACCTGGATGCTCCTCGCCTGTTAACAATAAAAAAAAGTTTTATACTATACAGGATATGCCGTTGTTTGAGCAACATGTCCATAGAATCATTATTTTAAGGAATCTTAAAATACCCATGGTGAAAGGACTTGTATCAATAAGAGATAATTGGCCGTTGCGAACTAAGATTTCAGTGCCATTATTTTATATATGCTAATTGCTTCCGTTGTATAGGTACCGATAGACGTAATACATAAGGCGGGAGCCTATAGTTCGTATAGCCAACCTAAGATGACCATAAAGTTATTCAGAAAGATATTTCGAAACTGAGAATAACATAACTAACATTAAACAGGTCTAAATGATTACAATAATACAAATTTGTCGATATCGTTGAAGTATACGCTTAGGGTCGTGAACCCTCTCTTGGGGAACGCGAATGTCAAGTGTACGAGCGCGCCGCAGCCGGTTCGTTTGTTGGTGTCTCGGCAAGCGGGTCGATATGACTACCCTTCCACGAGCGGTGGAAAGAGCTCCCGGCCCGGAACGACACGAACTGCGCTATATGATAACTACGGCCTCTCTTTCCATCGTGATGTTTTTGGATTTGGATTAAAATAATTGAAATTTCCCAACCTAATTTCTCACCAAAAAGGTTTTAAACAAAACCACCCAGTAATGCCCAGGTTTCATAACACTTGCCAAGTGACATCATTAAAAAGTAACTATTTTTAACTGAGGTATGTGTATGGAACTTGGTACTTATTCAGATCTCACTTCTTTTATAGGCGAAGCATTCCCATATTATCGAACTTGGCAGTCTTTCACATTTTTGTTTTGGGTATTATAAAGCTGAAGAGTTTGTTTGTTTGTTTGTTTGAACGCGCTAATCTCAGGAACTACTGGTCCGATTTGAAAATTTCTTTCAGTGTTAGATAGCCCATTTATCGAGGAAGGCTATAGGCTACTTACCGGTACGGGAAGTAGTTCCCACGGGATGCGGGTGAAACTGCTGGCAGAAGCTAGTAGGATATAAAATTATTTGAGACTAGCTTCTGCCAGCGGTTTCACCCGCATCCCGTGGGAACTTTTCAAATCGGACCAGTAGTTCCTGAGATTAGCGCGTTCAAACAAACAAACTCTTCAGCTTTATAATATTAGTAGGTATAGATAAAACTCATAGATAGTTACCTAATCTTAGCAAACCGTTACATTTACTGCTGCTGTGTTAGGCTAAAAACGTTAGCTTGCGCAGTCGTGTTCAGGCGAACCTAATTACTATGATAGCTGCACTTTTTTACTTAGATGCTCTGGATAGAGACATGAATTAATTTAAAGTTCACAAGACCGTGAATGATTATTCTCTAGTAAAAATTCGCTCGGTAAATAATAAATCAATGCAAAGAATTTTAGAAAAAAATAAAGAAGTTCATAATTTAACGTTAGTTGAAATCTGTTATATCACTATGCAGTAAGAGATCTGTTAGTAGGGCATCCGAAAATAAACCGCAGTAAGTAGGTAGTTTCCAGCACGCGTCCCAAATGCCATGCACGCTGCCTAAAATAGTCGTGGACTAAGCCACGTGAGATGCCGCACCCGACATCCGACTCCGTTGCTTGCGGTAGTTATTTGTTTGTCTAGCTTTGAGTTAGGTCATTGATATATTAGAAAACAATTTCTACAGCTATGAAGTATTATTTAGTTAGGTAGTGGTGAAACGAAAATTACTTATTGTTACAAAATTTTTATGAGAACAATGTAGCAGACATTTTTGCGTGACAATACTAATCAAAATTTAAAAATAATTTTGTTTTATTATGTACCTACCTAATTAGTTAATATGAAATGAGCTATGTGCCGCAAAGTACTTTGACTTATATGTATGGAATATTTTCAGCTATGGTACGTAAAGCTTTTGTATTTATAGCACGTGTCTTGTGCAGTGGAGGTCTATCCAATTCAAGTTCATTGGCTAGACTCCCCGCAAAGGTACGTCACTGGAGACGTTGCTTATCCATCCAGCTGGATAGCTAACTATGACATCATCATTTAGTTAAATATATAGACAAATGATTCACCAATACAACGAGAGCTTGGATTTTAGGGAAAAAATCAGCTTTTCATGCTACAAGTAATGAGCGTTGATTATGACGGGCTCAGGGCTGATTGGTGACTTCAGATTTATACAACCTTGGCTTAAATAAACTTGAAAATGCATTATTGCTAAGAAGTTACATTGACATTTGCCTTGAATCCGCTTACTTGTACTTGTGAGAGAAGGTGCTTTATTAAACCCTCCACTATAATCTCTAGAAAAAATCCAGGAAACAGGCATTTACGAAATTTCGGTCAATAAAATGTTTGGCCTGAATACTTACTACCCTGATAAGTGATTTTCGTACTCGTTCAGTAATGTAGTAAAAAATTATTTCCAATATCTATGTATGTATTTGGCAACTGCGAGTTGCTGGTGACAAAGGAAATTTTAACTAATCAGGTCACGAAGATCCCGCTGGAGAAGAGCGAAGGGCTGATGTGAGGGAAGCGTGGCGTGGGGAGGCGCGCGGGTCCAGGGGTCGTCGACACTTCGGTGAAGGGCAGCGAGGTCGGTGCGTTCGCTTTCGTAGGCGCGCGGCGGGCGGCGCGGCGCGGCGGCGGCGTCGACGGCTCCGCGTATTGATCGCAGCCTCCCGCACTCGAACCGCGCTACATCTCTACTTGATTTCCTAAACGTTTGCTGCCATTACTATTTTTGCTTCTGTGAAAATACACGGAACCTACCTTCCTATGTTTATTGTATTCCGAGAATGTTTTGTTACAAATAGGAATGCTAATGATGAAATCTATTTTGCAATTCAGATGACATAAAATATGATTAAAGGTAATTAATTTATTGAGAGGTATCACCCGTGTTGAATTCATTTACAAATAGGCATCCGATTTGGCAGTTATTTTAATGTGTCCCTGTTAAATATCAAAAATAGATGTCTAAAAGTAGATAACACGTAACCGTCACATGCGTATAAATAGACCAATATCGACGCATGCAGTCAGTTCTGTTCATCGGTCAATTACTGAATGAATGATATATTATGTGCAGTCCTTACCCGACTGCCAAGAAGAGGCCTCACAAAATGTGTAAGAGGTAAATCCTACTTCATAGTTGGTATGAATATAGCCATTGTACATGCATTATTTAAATTCTTAGATTTCGTTGAATCAAAATCTGAGAATTTGACGGGTTGATGCGTAGGTCCTCATATCGGAAAGCTGAGTCATTGTGATATGCAAGTAGGCATTCTGTAAGATTAAAATTCATAATTCTGTAGATGTTTATATTAAATAGGTCTTAGAAAAGGTAAACGAGCAACTAGCCGCATAAGTCCTTAATTTAGAAAAAATATACGTAGGTATAGGCAAATGTGAGAGCCCTAAGTGTAACGTAAGTTAGCTGGCCTATCGATGCCGCAGTGACCGCGACTGCCGGCGCCGGCTATTGTTTCTGCAACACGATCACTTATAAATGCGCTCGTGCTAAAGATATCTGTGCCTTTCAAATTCATAGTAAAATGTAATTTTTTGCCCAAGTTACAAAATCAAAATCTAGCTCTTCAATCACACGCTAATTCAATCACGAGTATATAAAATTCGCACCATCTTCCGTATAAATCTTGTGGGGCCATTGAACTGCGATAAAACGTCGAAGTATTGACCTCTTATCACTAGCGTCCAACTCTTATTAAAACTTGTTATTGAATTGCAAATAAATATGTATACTTATACATATTACTATTTAAAGCATATAATATTTTTAAATTATTGACGTTATGTAGGTAGTCGTGGTATGCACTAGCGGAGACGCTTTCGAACCATAAGCAATTTTAATGTAATAGCTCGAGTGCACTAATTAACAACGAGAGGCGAACGTATCCGCGCCAACAATATTTACCGTTTGTGCAAAATGCAAAACTAATTGGAGTTTTGAAAAGTAGGTAGGTAGTTGATACTAACACTTTTTTTTAAAACTAGACGAAAATTGAAAATTAAATTTAGATTGTTTCTAATCTTTGTGTTTGTGAAAATATGCAGGTCAGTAGGTAGGTGAGGATACATCTGATCTGTGAGTCTAGTATCTTTACTTTCTCCGGGCAATAGTCCACTAGACAAGCGGCGCATACGTTGAAAACTTAGCCGATAGCAACATAGGTTACAACAACCTACTTGCACAGTTCAAACAAATATATCTCTTATTAATCTCGGTTACATTTTGCAATGTTGCCAAAAATGTTTATATGCTTGGAAGCTAAGTTCCACTTCTATGTATAATGATTAAGCACGTAGAATAATTTGCAGCTATCGATATCTTATCAGAGTCAGGGAGGCTGTCTAATTGACGGTTAGGTCACATTCTTCCGGTAATGAACAAACTAATCCGCGCTTCGAAGCGGAACTGAGTTATCCAACCGCTATATAGTAAGGCGCGAAGTATGACGTGCGATGCGATGGCGCGAGGGAACACAAAAAGCACGTAAGTGTTGCTAGAACAAAAAGACTCGCGAACACTGGAAAGACGAACGGTGACTCATAAAACATCACTTATAATTAAAGTGTGGCAGACAATAGAAAATTAATTCGCACACAAAGTGCCACATGGATGAAACATTTTGAGATCATAAACGTTGAGTGATCCTTATTGAAATTAAAAAGTAAGCTCGCTAAATGTGTTCGCGGTCGGCCGCCATTACATGAATTTATTAATTGTGGACAATGTTCGGTGGAAGTTCATTGACCTTACCACCTACTATGACATCAACTGAAAGCCTGTACATTGACTTTACTTACAGTATTATAATTTATTTAGCAACTAATCCAGGTAGGCACCTATCTATATTTATGTGATAGGTATTAGACAAGATTTGGAAGCAATTGGGGAAGGTGGGGTACTAGTTCGTGGATATTGGAATATCGCTCAAAAAAATAATTTATGATGAAATTTACCGTAGGTATCATTTCGCTACTGAATAATTCCTTGAATAAGCAGTTTACTTCACTTCGCTGCCTTTCCGAATTCTAGAAAGTTAAGAGAAGCCAGTGTTTCAAATAACTACTTACTGCTAACGATAATCAAAACGGAATCGGTCGTGATCGCAAACCGTTAAATGGTCACTAATGTAATTCGCCAATTTGAAAATTGTTAACTTTTTTTGTCTAAGATATATTTAGAAGGTCTCAGGATATTTTGTTTACTTGTATGGAGCATCTTTGTGTTTTTAGTTAATTATTGAAAGTTCTCTCTGTAAAGGTATAGGTCAAAATCACGCTTCATCAACACCAAATATGTAATTCCTAGTAGTGAGGGAGTGAATGAAGGCTTGAGAAAATAACCATGGATAGATTTAGCAGGTAGGTACCTATGAGGTGACGGCATGATGAAATTAAGAACTTTTCTGAAATAATATTTTTGAAAACTGTATTTTATGCTGTCGTGTTCACCACTGGAACCGATCCAAATTGACGTGAATGTGTATGAGCAGCTGTGGATACGTCCCTATCTACTTAAACAAGAATTTCATAAGCTTGTTAAATGGTATTAAATATATTCAATGGAAGATAGAAGGCAATCTCCTCAAAGTTTCGGGTGCCAGTAGTGAAGAGACTTACTTATATCAAAGGTGTTTTCATTAACGATTTCGATTCGCAGTTGTTATTATTTTGGAGACAGTCGAGCGTTCCTTTGTTAGCAGGCCGCTGTTTAAACTAAATGTAAGTGCACACTTACATTCACAAACTCGAACATTGTTCATGGTTAACAAAAGATATAACGTTATCTCAGCGAGCGATAATAAAAGCGCGTCAGAACATCAATTAAGGAATACCACGACACTTGACTCACCCAGTCTGCTGTAAGTAATGGACGGGAAGATTCTAACCAATTAACTAATCGCTTATTCCCAATGGAAAGGTGGTTGTTATGCCCGATGATGTCATATAGCCTCATCGCCCTATCGATAAAAACACGAGTTTGTCACGTAAACTGAACGTGAACTAGTCTGTTCAACAATCGATTCGAAAACCAAGCAAACTTAATGATCTTTCAATGACCATTCACCATATAAAGCAAAAATAGGGGTTCTGCAACAGGAAAAATTTGTTCGTGTATTTGTCTGATTGATTTAGTCTGTATTACACACCGGTCGATGGGGATTGGGGCGGCCCATACTGCAAAATGTGTTCGACCGAGCCAGGAGCAAGTTATCCTTGTCGCGTTTTGAAACTTTGGTTTAGGGTGCCCATATTCCGCTTAGACTTTAAGCCTCTACGAATAACAAGAGCAAAAGTTTATGCATTTAGAAAACAAGATTTAGTCCATTTTATGACTAGTACAAAAGTATTTGAAAATGTAATACGAGTAGGTGGTTACGGAAGTCGGATGTCCGGTTATCTGGCAGTTGGTCCCACAGATATGTCACGTTAGAAATGTTACAATACAACGTTGTTTTAATTATCATATCAGCGGGGCTGCAGGACGTGTCTGTGCAGGGAAGAAATATAATTATTGAAATAAGTTGGTACCTATGTCAACGATACCGAGACTGTTATGAGCACTATGTAATGTAAACTCTACTTATATCAAGTTCATTGTTTTGTCTCGTACCAAGGCGACGTTTATTATTATTGTCATAATTGATTGGACGAGCCGTTATTCGAACATAAATATAATCTAACTATTAATTATTATCTTATGAGTCATTCTCGTTTACGTTATTGAGATAATAATATCATAATAACGTTCATCGATTGAAGAATAATATCGTACATGCGAATATAGTGCTAGTCGAATATCCAGGGAGGATTCCAATTTCCGCAGAAATGTGGTAGGATGGGGTGTCGCGAGTCGCCCCTGCAGAGCGGGGAGCGGCGCGCGGGCGGGGCGGGCGCGGCCGCAGCGGGCCTGCGCGCGCCGCCACCCCCAGGCTCCGGGGACGCGGGCACCGCATGTGCGCGCCCCGGCCCTCCCCGACCCTTGCGCCGCAAGCCAGGGGCGCTCCCTCCCTTCCCGATTCAAAGCTCGATTATTAAGCACTCATTCAAGCTTTATACACGATTATCACCATGGCAACTATGGATCGAGGCTGCGATGCTAGTCAATGAGATTCGATCGAGAAGAGTTTTTACCCTGTCATAAGCATGAGAACAACCGTAGCTATGATGTCGAGATAGTAAACATATGTCTATGGAATACTGACCGTTTGCGGAGCGCGCTGCTGGTGACGTGGCTTCCTTGTTTCGTGAATTTTCTTTCTCCTTCCCATTGTTCCCTAGGACAAAACAAATAGAAATTAATATTAATAATGCGTTTGGTGAAAATCACACTACTGAGCTATTTAAAACTTTATTTTCATTCGATTATCGAATTAGTATAATGACCTTCCTGAAACACAAAAAAAAGCTTAAGGAAGCGAGCGGTCGATACTTTTTCGGACATCTGTTACAGATTGAGGAGAACTACAGTAGTATTATGTTGGAACAATTTCTGTCAAATCAAGATAAAATGTTCCCTTTCTTAGAAAGTGCACTGCATGCCCTTACTGTAAAGTCTCCTAAATTTTTAAGGTGTGGTAGTCTGTTCTGAGGCCTGATTCTCCTTATTTTACTTAAGCGACATACGATTCACGTTCGACTGAGATCCAATCCCGACTCAATTACGATTGAAGCGTATGTGGCATTCCGCTATTTTTTCTTTGAAATAAACGTTTTTTTATCCTTTTCTGTCATTCAATAATGAATCATTTTGTCTGCAAATGATTTACGATTGCAATATGATTGTAGAGCAAACTACCGTATAGACCAAAATCACCAAAATAGCAGACCAATCGCAAACCAATCGAATGTCATTGGAATACGATTGGTGTTATATTAGTAGCAGAATGCCCGATATGGTTAAAACTGCTATTGCGATCATATTGCGATTCAATTTCTATTCGATTTTGACATTATTAACTTAGGAGAATCGAGCCCCAGATCTGGCACTGGCTCTGCGACCATCCAAAGATGTTGTTTGGCAATTGTTACTGATTCTGAATATAGAGAATTATTACTGTCTACCTGATAAGTGACCGATAACACGGGTCCTTAGAGAATTTTATGACGATACGAACATTTACCCAACTGTTATCAATCAATATAGCTATTATCGGCTTTTCCAACGAAGGCGTTTATTGCTAATTACGTGGTAATTGCATGAGGAAACGTTCATTCTAAGTATTTTATAATATTTCGGAATTCGTGATAATACATATGGTTAGTGGTTGTTTACAATTTAAATGTGAATTAGGTATGTGTATTGTTTAAGAATACAACTTAAAATAAATAAATTTCCTGTTATGTTTCCTCTATACTTACAAAAGCTGTAAATACTTCAGTCTGTGATGTGGTTCAACTAATTAGATTCAATATAAACCGGAAATATCTGGATGCTGATAGAAGAGTGCGGGAGTGGTCGGAGGTCCGCATCGGCGGCGGCGCGGCGGCACATTCCCGGGAGGATCCTTTTTACCTCGGCTGCCTGTCAGACCGGTTCTATTGCGATCGTTCACCCGAGCACAGTCGCTCGCAAATTTACATTGCACGGCTTTTCATACAATGTAACAAATCGCAAATGAGTATTATTCGATAGCCACTTTATTATCGGTTTTGCTGCGTCATCTCATTATTATTCTATTTGCTAAATCAACAACCTCTCCGAATGATACTTCGGTTGGACGTGGACGTTACCGTTCGGCCTGAATTGATTGTGACCGGTCTCGGAAATGAGGTTAAATCTGACTTGTCTTGTAGCACTCTCGTAGACTTTTGGTAACGGATCGGGGTTTAATTATAAAATACAAACTGTATAACTATATTAATATCTACAAAATATTCCGATAGCTTTATCAGTGTCTGATAGCAATGATCACTTTTTGCAACGAATCTATTTTGCTAATCGGAAATTTTCCTTTTGCCCAATAGGCGTTATGCTATTGATCAATAGATAAAGATAAAGCTCAGTCGCTTGCACCGAATTCAAGTTACGATTGTTTCAAGTGGCGGACGAGGCGACCTTGGCAGTGGCGTTGACTCGTGCGGCCTCAAATCGCAACCGACCGTCGCGCCATAGATTTAACACATGATGTGACATGAGCCATAAATATAGCTCTTGCACTAATATTATATTATTTGAAACATATTCATACATGGATCTTAGGCTTCCTCCCTTTCTGTCCCGTTGTAATGGTCAAACTGGTAGTGGACCCCTCAGAACAGAATGAGTCACCTGTAGGTAGAGCATGACAGACTGAGACAGTTTCTCTAGCGCAGCACTAGTTTAGTGCATAATATTGTGGTTGTAGGCTTTAAATAAATCTTCTGGTGATCCACAATATCGTAACATTTATGACTCGGTAGCAGCTTGGTAGGTATCCGTTTTCAGTTGTGATTAGCACTTAGCTGGTCGTTATTTTATTGTATTTGCTCATTAATATGCAGACAAACGACCAAGTCTGTTATATCTACAATGTGTAGGAAGGAAATATTGTATTTCCTTCCCTGAACAATTCTACAAAATGTATTCTGAAATGAATCGGATGATTAAAAGCAGGAAAGGAATACAAATAGTTGTATTCTTTTATTCCTGAACTATTCTATTTATATTCTTTGTCACAGTTTTAGATTTTTATAATAAAACAGTAGTAAAGTATAATTGCACAAATGTATCCAAATATTTAAAAAATAGGTAGCGAATCAACTGATTTAAAACATTAATTAAAGCTATAGTTCGGTCAACAGGAAAAGTTTGTTAAATGTATGTCGTACAAACGACGAATTTATGTGGAGGACAACCTCTACCTAAATTCTGTAAAGTGCATAGCTATGCATTCTGGCTATGCCTCTTTAACATATTTTATTATCATCATCCGCGTCGACTTCTCGTAACCACATCGGGTGTCGGATTCCAGTCTAACCAGATGCAGCGAAGTGCCAGTGCAGCAGTGTTATACATGGAAATAGGCAGTATCTGACTTTCTCATCCAGTAGACTAAGCAACACGATATCCATAATATATTTATGCTTCCTATGAGTAGGTACACGAAGGAACTCGCTGCTCGAAGCAGCTGCGCCAAGCATTACTAAACTTTTGACGGGTCGACTCACCCTATGTCGCTATATAATCCTATCCTTGACATTTGTGAAGAAAACATTTTACTTACTCATGTAATGTTGCATGTAAATTACATAATTAAGGGATGTTTAGGAATTTTGGAATGATTATTGGGGCCATGTATGTCACTCATTAAAACTGACTTTCGAAAGTTTCGAGTCAGTTTATCGTAGGTTACCTACTTACTCGAAATGTTTATGTTGCTCTAGTTCTCAGGAAACATCTTCGTTATTTAAAAACAGAAGTTGAAGTTTAGGTACTTAAACCGACCAGGATTTTTGTACCTATTCATTAAGTTTTTACCATCTTGTGAACTGTAAGTTATCGAAAATAAATTGCACTGAGAATAAACGAGTTTTCAGTCAGTAGGAGTAAGATTGCAGTGTGTGAGAAGTATCGAGTGTGTGCACAGGTGTACTAACTAGGCATGCGGTATGTGGGTGATGGTCGGCGCAGTCGGCACCGCGCCCTCGCCACCACCGACCGGCCACCGCCACGTCGGGACTGGACACGAGTTTAAAAATACATTCACAGCTCGTTCGATTCTCGCCATGGAAAATAACAGATTTATATCGAATCCCCTGATATTATTGAACAACTCCAACGTGTACATACATATGTATCTACCTATGTATACGATATGAGACTGAATAAAACGTAGCTACTTACTCCGACCAATGATTGATCTCAAGCTAGTGCGTTATCGAATAATGAGTCATATCGTTTATTTTCAAAGAATTGTTTCGATTAACGTGATGGCACGTAGGTGCGGATTACAAGGATTATTAATAAGAAATGATTGTAACATGTCACAAAAGAGTAATCACGTCGTAAGTCGAGCGTGGCGCCTCGCCATATTGTATTACCACGAGGTCGCGGTCGAGCGTGTGATACCAAAGGATACCACTAAGGTTAAGCTTTGTAACATCACGCACATAAGTACTAAGTAAGTAGATAATAATAATCTACGGATGGTTAGCGATCCATATCGACCTGCAAACATCGATTTTCGCCACAGTAAACGTGCCAATGGACTGGTATTGAAATTCTGTCGGTAATGACTCACTAACTTGAAAGAAAGTGTTATCGCCGATAAGCGATTTGACTTATCTTTAAATGCATGTTGGCAGGCAAATGTAGTAACAATTATATTTTCTAAATTGTATTTGTGAAAAATACCATGTAACAAATGAATAATAACTTAGTTTCTGTGTGTCATGAAGAGCTGTAACATACGACGTATTATGGTATCGGGTAAAAATGTCAAACCATTAACATTATCTGCTCGGTAAATGTCTACTCGACTGTACAACGCCATATGGTACTGGCGGTTGTCGACGGAGTCATATCCATAAAAAGGTTTATGAAGCTTTTAGGTTACTCGCCGGCAAAGGTCGTGCATGCATCATCTACCCAGTCAATAACGCTACTCTTTTAAGGGACTGTTTAGAGACACATTCAATACACGCCATCATATCAGTATAGTGAACTGTAGTGCGCCATAAACAGATAATCTATACTAAATCTAGAATATTATCGAAGCCTCGGATATATTCGCAGCCGACGTAATGTCTAGTTCAGTTTTCATTTAAGTAGATACATATTTTTTACTTCATGCTAAAATTCCATTTTCAAACCTAAACATTTGAGCGTCTAAATAAAAAAGCTGATGTCTTGCGTGCTACGCTGATGTTTATTGGTGTTTTTAATAAAGATTTATTTGCTAACTACTGGCTCTCGGTCATTTAACTTTTGCGTAAATTAATTGCGCCCTGCCCACAGTATTTGAGCGCTAGCTGACTAACGCACATGCGTACAGAATTCGCTATTGCTAATGTTAGTATGTACAGTAGACTGCACATCAGTGGTAACTGTCATGCACCTTAACTCAATAGTAATAAGTACGATTTTCCTATAAAACTGTTACCACTGACCTGAAGTTGACTGTACTAAGCTAAGGTATACATTGAGAGCAAGAAGCACGTGGGCCCCCAAGGTGAAGGTCGTTCACTAAGGCGTTACGCAATTGAGATACAACAGATATTTTCTATAAACCCGATACAAGAAGTACTCACACAGCTCGTACGCAAGTGAAGCTTGTTTGTTACGACCTTGTTTAGAACATGTTGTATTGAATTCCTCATGAAGTAATCAGCCGAAAGGGTGTGTGATTAACTGATATTTATCAAAGTAGGTATCAATGGAGCAAGATATTTAAATGTGTTAGCGTATTTTAGATAGTAAATTCTTACAGGGACATATGCATTATGCAGGCCTCTTCCTATTCATACAGAAAAATATGACAGAAGAAGCTGTTGAAATACTGTATGACAATTTCTTTGCTTTCGGCTATCCCTTTATCCCACGTGCCAAAAGAGTACGTTTATAGAACGGGTCGACTAAAAATAAAACGAAGTTGTTTACTGTTTTTAAAATATAGGTTTTAGGAATCACAGCTAGCGGATTCCTTGAAAAAAAAGTGTTTTCGGCTGATTCACTGGATGGATTGGATTACTTCCAAGTTGAGCAGTGGGGCGTTGAAAAAACATAAATGGTTAGATTATGACTGGTCTCTATTTCCCTGTAATCTACATAAGCGTGTCAAACTAAGTGGTCTGTGTAGCGACAAGTTGAGTGGCCTAATCAGATTAGTTGACATTGCTCTAAACCTCTCTATACGTTTACCCTTTAGTTTTAAACGTAGTTTATCATAAGTTCCTATAAAGTGTAGACAAGTGCCTGTCCTTCGAAATGCTTTTTTTTGGTTCATTACTTCCGGAAATACGTTGCCCTGATTATATTGACTTTAACGTGAGTATCCGATCTTCAGAGCCTCTGTAGTTTAGCAGGGTCAGTATTCATACGTGCGCCAGCAGTGAACATACAACATAAAGAAGGCATTATCCTTGGTACCTATTGTCAAAGAATCTATGTTGGTCCTATTTCCTCGCATCGAAGTCGGTTGACAGAAAAGTAGGGAAAACGCGAATATACGCAGAATAATGTCGGTCTCTTGTACGTGCGTAAGTAGTGCCGACAGAGACTCGTCAAGGAGCCAAGAACAAGATTCTCCATACAACTATATAAATATTTAAAAGGCCTTACTACACACCGGATATATTATTCGTTGGGAGACGGATGTGGTGTCATTTGCATGCATGTGCCGTACGCAGGACAATGCATGCCTACGGACTGCGGACTGCGGACCTCCCGAAACAACCTTATACTAGAATATATCGTTTATTGCTGTAAAACTAAGTTTTATTACTTTGGATATTTACGAACCAAAGTTTAATTTCATACTCAGAATAATTTTCCTCAGATTCATAATTAAACTCATTTCCACAGTAAGGTGTATGCTAATAATTCATATAACTTAATTAACCGATGACCGCTTAATAACAAAGGTTTATTTACGTACGAATGACTAATTAATTGGTATTATTAAAATAGTATGGTTTTTACTGGATGTGCAATTGTTTTGTTTCTGTTCTATACATTACCGTTTGTTTTAAGGAAACGTCATTATTGTAACATTTGTATGCTGAGGATAAAACCTGGGCACAATTATTTATCCCTGTATGCTTAATTAACTAAAATCCTGTTTTACATCGTTTGAATTTGCCTTTGTTGCTACATGATTATTGTGTAGTTAATAAAATAAAACTGAAAAAATAATCATAGGTACCATAATCTCAAAAAAACCTCCTGATTGTCTGACGAGCGCTAATGTGTTATGCAGTTATCAGCTATTTCTTGTGATAGTAAATATCCGCAAAAATGGGTTCGGTTGAGCCAGGTCAGATAACGTTGATTAAGATGTGGAGTCGGTTGATTACGCGCTATCGCATCGCTGTTACAGGTATCTGATTATGTTATCAATATTGGATGTGGCCAACAGATATGAGCTCTGAGTTGAAGGCTCAATCCAAATGCAACGTCGATTCCTCCCGTATTCGTTGTAATTGTTGTTATGTATGACTATCAGTAGTTACTCGTACATTATATGGTTGACTATAAATAAAGAGATATTTTTCAAATTTCGTTTAGTATCTATTGCGTTTAGTAAAGAGAAACGTTGGTGCTATCAAAAAGGCAAAAATGCTTTCATGTTAGCATCTGAACTCGTAATTAAATTGCAGTATGATTTGATAGCGTTAGTTTATAACGAAGGGCTTTCCCTTGAAAACTGAGCCAAGTTATAAATAACAGCTCGATGTACACAATGAATGAAAGCTGGCCACCGTCCAAATATTTTCCAGCATTTTCTTATAAACGTCACACGATGAGGCTCTGCAGGTGTAGAATGTGAAATCTCGCGACTGAAGTTGGGAGGATAGTGAAACAAACTTATTGTGAAAGTTTGTTTAGAAAGAGAGCTTTTGTTCCAGTGTTTATAATGGTCACATCTCATCGATCCGCGGCATTCCAACAATCATATAAATGGAATATTTACATTAACCGTTAACATTGACTTACTTCGCGAGCTAAATCAATGATGTATTGACGTTAAATTTGATATCGTTGTTATTCTAGAGTCGACGTATAATATTTTGCTTTATAAAGAAGATAGCGGTGAGGTCGTATGTAGGGCAGCACCGGCGTCAGTCGCGCCGCACTTCGTGCCCGCTGTTACAGCTACGATCTTGGCCTCAAATCCTGACCGGTTACCTTCTTTGGTAGCGACCGGTTTAACGAACCAACTTCTTTGTACAACATTTTACTCTCTAACACTCACATTTGCAATAACGTTCAGCAAATGTGTCATTTGATAGACAATCAGGACTTCACGCGACGGATGTGTGAATAATCAGGCATATGTCGTTTTCTGAGAAGTTATAATTTATAAGCGAGTAATAAATAATATTGGAGTCAGACATTATCTACTTTCTCGTCTCTATTAATCACGGAATATGGGTGTATTGGCATGTTCCTGGCGCTGCGTGGTGGCGGCGTGACTCACTCGCGACACTCATGCAGGGTGAGCGCGCTCTGAATCACTGACTGACTGCAGCGCCATACCTTGCCCCTCGCCATACTATTATGCACATATTGATGTCGCAGGTAACAGAATCGCCATTGTATGCTATTCACTATTGTGCAGCCGAACTTTTTAGGTCCCCGTAAGCGATTGTTAACGCCTTATTGTTACACGGCTGTGCCGGTTTATTTGACTGGTAATAATAACAGGATTCTAAGCCCACAGACCAGTTTCATTTAAATTCTTGTATTTATGTATCATGCATATGAATTTATCATGCTAACTATTCATATCTTGACTCACGTTTGCACCACGTTGTGTCAATTAAATATTTAATTGCCTATGTTCCTAGTATCTTTGTTTCATCGTCTGAATCTTTAGCTGGAACATATTACAATAAAAGTTATGACTCTGATGTGTGTATACGCGAAGGACAACTCGAATAGATGGATTTTGAATAGTAATACTCCTATTGAGGTTTCAATACAGTCTCAGTTTTCACTAACCATTTATTTTCGGACAGTCACGAACCGGAACGCATCTGGCAAAACTGTAGTTAGTTCTTAGTTTTTATTTTGGAGCATTATTTGTAATGATGTATGCATGCAGTTAAACGAAGCAAGTCCCTACAGATGAGATTAGATACTAGATTATAATCATTGTGATGCCACCTGACAGATTAGTATTTTAGAATAAGTTGTTATTGTTGTTACAGCCTTTTTTTATCGTCCCACTGCTGGGCACAGGCCTCCTCTCACACGGAGAAGGATTGAGCATTAATCTAGAATTTAATCTAGAATCTAGAATAGCATTAATTTAGAATAAGTAGTTAAGATTAATTATACGTGTCTCTAGTTCTACAAGTAAACGCTATCTACATCACTATTGTACTAAGTATTAGACAGAATCTTCCCTCAGTGCGCAGATGATTCCTAAGTGCGCAGAACAAAATGGTAACAACTAGTAACTATAGGTATTTATTATACAAATACTACAACCGTATCGATTAGTTTTATCATTTATATGAACAAAGTCCTAATGATTGGGTCAATAGTTTAAAATGCGATTTGTCACAAACAACAATAATGCATAATGCACCAGTGTTTCTTGTTTAAATACATTTAATCGATAAGACACATATTTTTGTGTCTCATAAAGTAAACAGCTATTTAGACACGTCCGCGGTTGTTTGTGCCGCGCGGGAATTAGTCACACACACAAATTATATTGCTGACGAACAAACGAGACCACTAACGCCATCTATTGACACCGAACAGAACCAATGTACATTAAATATAACGGTCATATAAAAACTGGTTTTTGCAACAACATCGTGCTAAGCGACTAAATGTAGGTATGTTTAATCTTAATTAGTGATTTAATTTATCCTATTAGAGATGCTAGTTATAATTTGACTGAAGTAATTAGAATAAAACCTCACAATGCACTATCTTTCAGGATACCTACCTGACTAATTAGATATTATAACAAGAAAATGGTAATAAACTTGAAACGAAGTAAAATAAAACATCAGAATAACGGTTTATTATCACCGCTCATAAATTATCAAATTAAAATAACCTTGAAAGTTTATATTTAAAAATGTTAATGTGAGATCTATTTTCGTGACTTTCTAAAGCTTAAAACAATTTAAGACTATCATGATTGATAGTGATTAAAAATGAAACAAACTGCTTTTATTAGAGGACGTTCAAGATCACTGTTTCAATTTTCACTATAATAGCTGTGTAAGAATATTTGTTTGGCAATAGCCCAAGTAGTTTACATTTGAAATTATGTAATTTCTTTTTTATCGTTTGTTAGATATAAGGTTAATGGCACTAAGTATATTAAATTCGTTATAAAATGATGTCATTATCATCGGGCGTGGCCATGTATTGTAGGATTGGCGAACTTTGGTATAATTGGACTTGAACTAGAAATTCTTTTACAAGACACGTATTTTGCACGATCGCTCGATTGAAACAATAAGAATATATTACAAAGAATGTTATTTATCTTATTTCCATTATGAATCTTGTGTCCTATAAATGCAACATATCTATTGTTTGGTTTAACAGTTTTCAGCTTAACGATAACGGTTAATTTATTAGCTGATAATGCATTTTTCAGTGCGGTTCATAAATTTAAGCGCGAATCCATAAGAATAACGATAAGTACTTATCTACTCATGATTTCGCCTTCAAATTCTGAGTAGGACGTGTTTTTAAACATCGTGTGTCAATTTACACTTTAACTATGACTAATTGTTTGCCTTTTCTGAAAATAAATGATTAGACAAACCTTTTAATAGACTTGATATCACTGCCATTATGATTAACATTCACAGATTTATGGTGACATCACAGTATGAGCTTTTTAGGGTTCCGTAGCCAAAATGGCAAAAACGGAACCCTTATAGTTTCGTCATGTCCGTCTGTCCGTCTGTCCGTCTGTCCGTCTGTCACAGCCGATTTACTCGGAAACTATAAGTACTACAGTGATGAAATTTGATGGGAATATGTGTTGTATGAACCGCTACAAAAATATGACACTAAATAGTAAAAAAAAGAATTGGGGGTGGGGCCCCCCATACATGTAACTGAGGGATGAATTTTTTTTTTTCGATGTACATACCTCGTGTGGGGTATCAATGGAAAGGTCTTTTAAAATGATATAAAGTTTTCTAAAAAACATTTTTCTTAAAGTGAACGGTTTTTGAGATATCAGCTCTCAAAGTCGTAAAAAGTATGTCCCCCCCCCTCTATTTTTATAACTACGGGGTATAAAATTCTAAAAAAAATAGAGGTGATGCATGCTAATTAACTCTTCCAACGATTTTTGGTTTGATCAAAGTATCTCTTATAGTTTTTGAGATAGGTTGATTTAACTGTAATTTACGGAACCCTTCGTGCACGAGTCCGACTCGCACTTGGCCGGTTTTTTCATTGTAAAATAAGAACCGTTTTACCACGATAAGTATATAAAAAAAACAATAGTAACCAACAGGAAACCAATGCCATAACTGGGATGATAGTTAATCAGAGGACGTATCCGGTTATATATTGTTGCCGAGTTCAAATCGGAATAGAGCGATAATGCATAATAGGGGAAAATGATTGGCTGGTAATAAAGATTGGTGACCCTAAATCAAAATAAGTTTTTTGTTTTTCCTGCTGAAATAAATATCAACGAGTAGGTCACGTTTCGATTACTATGCATAGGTACCTATGTATATCATCATTGTAATAATAGATATGTTAAATGATGCCAATGGGTTAATATTAAATCCTGATCAATTTCGTAGACATAGGATGCTGCATATAGGCTTCCAATAATTTCCAAAATATCTGTCAATCAAAAAATTTACGCGACCTATGTCGGACATCCAACCACCTCGTTGGTGGCCACTGCATTTGACTGACTTATGGTCTCCACTTGAGAATCTTCTTAGTTTATTAATTCAATAGATACTTAGATCTTTGAAAGAAACTTTAAACAAAAGTAGGTACCTATGTAAAGCCTTCGAAATGCATGATCCTCTGAAATCCAGCGCCAAAGTTCTAAGAGCCAGCCTTACTGTTAGACCAGCGGTTCCCGAATTCTTTTGGCTTCGGAACCCTTTTCGTTTCACCATTTTTCGGCGGAACCTTAGCTTAAGTAAGAAGTAAACTAAAGACGTAAATACACTTAGGTACGGCTCGTAGCGTGTGGTAGCGCACCAAATGGTTATATGGTTAGAGGCATATTCAGTATACTCAGGCGTAGCATGGCTATCTGCCACACGGGCCAGAAAACAATTTAGCCGCCCTTGACTTTGTGCATTATGTGAATAGTTTTAAGTTTGAAAACTGACAAAGTAAACGCAAAAAGAAATAGATTGGGTTTGTACAGGTGCGAGGCGAGCGAGCGATTTTTTTTAACTAAAAGAAGAAGTTCCAAACACCCGCTAGCATTGAAAGATATTCAGTGGTAGCAAATTTTTTTTAGTTTAAGTACCTACACAAAATAAACAAAACCACTGTAAATTAATAAGGTCTCAAAAAGTACAATATCCACACAAAAAAGCAAATGCAACTGAATAAGAAGCAGCTAGCGAAGAAAGCGCTATTGCTTTTCTGAACCAGAGGAATAAAAAATAAACATCAAAGGAAACCTCGACGGAAGAGCGCGAAATTTTTTCGGTGTTGGATACCTGAGCAATTAAACGAACACAAAAGCATCACAGGTAACATGGAGTCGCGAGCGAAGCGAGCGCGAAATTTTCGGATTCGCGGAGGTGCAAAAATTGGAAATAATGTCACTTTTTGATTCATGGTAAAAATAGCCACTGGAAATACTTGTATGCCGTGTCATTTCACGTCCTGTCAAATGTATGAAAACATATAATCCTGGCGATGAAATAAGCCCAAAAAATGCGGTGATTTTTGGCCGACTCGCTACCTATTTTTGCCGATTGTCGAAGACCTGGCGTTATTAAGTTAATCTACAATTTGTAAAAAACGGAATTACATTATCTGCTGCCGTGGCCTTCCCCCGCCACTTGTCGCGAACTCGTACTTACACTCCCAAGTGGTACCCACCTACATGGTGCCTAAATGGAATTTTGGAATGCAATATTTAAAACAATTTAATTGAAAATGAATAATAATTTAATATTGTCAAAAGAAACGATTTACCATATGGAAATCTTGAATTTTCCACGGAACCCCTGAGGGCCTGTCACGGAACCTCAGGGTTCCGCGGAACCCCATTTGGGAACCGCTGTGTTAGACAATAGGTACGGTGAAAAAAATCGATGACAGCGTTAGCTATTTAGGAAGCAAGACGTTAACGTTCCTTCTTTCCTAAACTACTTACTAAAAATAATCGATTAATTAATATTAGCTCACCTTTTCGTATTAGTAAGCTGGTTACCCTGCGAAGCGCCTCCCTGGGTGACTTCTGGAAGAACTTAGGCGTCAGGTTGGGCGGCAGGGTGAGGGGTTTGCGCGCACCGCTGGCTTCCCAAGCCACGGGGAGTTCCACCGCCGTCTTTGACGACGCGGTTAGTCTGTCCAGGTGCTCCGTGGAAGCAGGCCTGCCAGCAAGCGGACTAGTTAGAGAGCAGGACAAATAACAGGAAATTGTCAGTATGGAACATGTTCATATTAGTTCTTTATTCCATACCTATTTTTAATCACATTTAATATTTAATTCAGCTCGCTTTAGCTAATTAATTGGTTTCAGAATACAGTTAGGTCTTAATTAGTGTTAAAGTTAAATTAAATTAATTAAGTCTTTACTGAGTGTTAAAAAGCTAAGTAATTATAAAATCCTGTGGAATAGACGGGCTGTAAAAACCTAGCCTGAATACATAGGTATTAATATTTGATGTGTACTGAAGTCACAGACAGACAGAGTACCTAATAGTTATTTATAATTTTATCTTGCTGGAAACGCTTTCATTAATAGGTTTACAGTCAACAAATATGTAAAGGGAAAAGATCTGCTTTAAAAACAGTAAGTAGTGGGTTCCCAAATGCGTTATCACTTTTTAAATTACTGAACTTCGGTCAGGTTGAACTTTTATTAGTAGGTAAATAGTTCTTCATGAAAAAAACTATGTATTTAAATAACATCATGAGATATTTCCTTCCTGTTTAGTGAGTTATTTCTGTATATGGAATAGAAGATAAGAAGTGACCTACTAAGTAATATTTTACTCGGTCATAAATAAAATTAATCTGTTTCTTTTCCTTCTTTGGTTTTCAACGAATGACTTGTAGAATCACTTTCAGGCTTAGGATACTCTACGCATTGGAAGTGTCCACTGACAAATCTGACTTTAAGTTTAATGGACACCTTGACCATAAGGGAGGCATTCTGTCTCCACCTATCAACGTTTACAGAGATCACAACGAAAGAATGCTCGGAGTCTATTTACGGCTCATGTTTCTTTGCTCGTTTGGTTTATATAGACCCTGGGGTGGAAGGTCGGATAAAGTCATAAGTACCTGTGTCTCTGGCGAGGGTACCAGCCTCTGGGTGGCCCCCCAAGCCGCAGCAGGTCGGCGCCAGTGCAGACGCCAGTAGCGCCCATCACTGATCCTCGCCCATACCCACCCAGGGTTGCAGAGCTCCCTGTTCAAACAAAGAATACATTTAAAATTAATTTCCAAGTACCAAGGGTCCAAAGCACCAAGGGATGTTCCTGTGTCCAATACAAGACCACAGTTTTTTCGAAACAAGTTTTCACATTTTACGAATTACTTTAATTTTTTTCATTACTCTAGAAAGCTGATTGCGATTGCTCAATCAAATGTTACACTATCCAAGTTAACAAAGGCAATCCATTTATGTAGTAGGTTCATGGATAACAAGAACTGGATCGATTCGATATTGAGGTGTTTAGATTAAAACTTAGGAATAGACTTTTGATTTCTGTCACTTACCTCCGCGAATATACTTTCACGGATTTTGTCGCGGTTATATTAATATTATTTAACGTTTCGGATCCATCAAAGCACCCATGGCCACGGGCAGATTAAGGTGTTGGTCGTCTTGGTATTACAGTTACAAACAACTACCCTACATTTTGTTGATTATTGACAATCCGATTCACGCAAAACGAGCTCACTGTATCCTTAGGTATAGCAGTTTTTGGCTTTGATGATGATGTATTGATTAGGTATGATGGTGTACGAAAGGAGGTGGAACGCTCCAGCCACCTTCTCTATTTTGGATGTTTTAATAATTTAAATAGCTTCGTGAATTATTCTATACAGAAATCGGTTTTCTTTTGCAAGGACTTGTGGTTTATCAAATCTGATGTAATGCTGCCAGCATATTAAATGTATGCACAAACTGCTCACTTTCTGGAACGGTCGTGTTTGACATCGGCGATATTCTTTTATGCGGGTCCCTATGCTTCTTTTAGTTTGGCTTTAGTCTACCCGTGGCCATGGATGCTGTAAAGGATCCGAAACGTCGGGGTTAAATAATACTACCTGTATAAAGTAGTTTTATTTATAAGACTTTGGGATTGCTTTATTAGGGACTTAGACGTATTTCTCTTTTGATGCATATGAAAGAGATAAATACACACCTGCATTTGTGATCAACAAATAACTAATCTAAGTAGCTTACTTAAAAGTAAAACGTACATATTTATGTAATTTGAGCTGATATTCTAGTGTGCGACGGATGTTTCTATCTAGTTGCCTTTGTCAGTTTTGCAGTTTGTTGCATATCGCTTGTCCGTCACCCCGAGATTTATTGCTATGTTATTTTTGCTCCTGATAAGAGTATTTATAGATCTACTAGCTTTCGCCCGCGGCTTCGCCCGCGTCGAGTTCGGTTATATCGCATTTCCAAGAGAACTATACAAAAGTCCGGGATAAAAACTATCCTATGTTCTTTCTCAAGGTCAACTCTATCTCTGTACCAAATTTTATTAAAATCAGTTTAGTGGTTTAGACGTGAAAGCGTAACAGACAGACAGACAGAGTTACTTTCGCATTTATAATATTAGTAGGGATTGCTAATAAAGAACTTTAATAACTCATCGAATGTATAATTTATTAAGTATTTTATTTACTTTAAATGATTTGAAAGCAAAATAACCTGACACAATATTTTGGTTGGTTAACTAACATGGTAGAGAGTTTGTCTATATAATTATCGGAATTATATGACTGTATTAGGTACCTACGTCAGTGCACACACATGTGTCGACTTAGGCAATAAGAATGCTATGTTTATTCCTATCATCATGGCGTATAAGTAAGTACCACAGCATGACATCATAGGCACGGCTATACCTCTAGTTTTATGTAAGTATTGTTAGTTCTCGCCATGCTAATAGGCAATTTGCTTGCTGAACTATCTATGTACCTATATGCATCTTAATTACCTGTTTGTTGTGTAGTTACGGTAAAGGACGATTCTAATTATACAAGTGGTTACATTTTGCATGTGGGTGTACCTATAAGCTGGAAATTAGGTATATTACAAATATGTACTGAGCATTTCTTTTCATAATGCGTACAAGTAAATGGCTGTACCTGCGCATATTTATGCTATTTATTTATAAGGTTTATAATATGTTGCAAAATGTATTTTTTTCTTAGGGTTCCTATGTAATTTGTTGTCTGCTTGTTCGTCTATTGCCACACTTTACAACAGCATTGTGTGGAGGCATGGAACTGAATTTTTGACGGTATTATAAGATCTTTGTCCTTCTCCGTGTGAGAGGAGGCCTGTGCCCAGCAGTGGGACGATAAAAAGGCTGTAACAACAATTATAAGATCTACGATCCAACGAGGTTGAGAAGAAATTCGAAGAGAAAAATAATTCACCAATAATGATCCTCGGCCTTTTTCTACTAATTTGCTGTAGTCCTCCTGCAACAGTTTAAACTGTTGCCTCAATATGGGGCTGTTTTGATTCAATTTTTGACGGCGATCTTGGTGATCCCATCTTTTTATCTCATCCGCGGTCTTCCGACGAGTCTTTTGCCATCCCATGGTCTCCATTCCAATATCGTTTTGCACCAGGAGTCAGATTTTTGGCTATGAGATCGGCTCTTTTCAGTTTTGCAACGCTTCGTAGGACGGAGACTTGATTTTCACTTCGGAGCCATTATATTATATTGGGCTTTCTATCTCTGAGGGTTACTCCCATTAGTTTTCTCTCCATCACGCTTTGTGTCATAATACCTTTTATTATAGAACACGCTTTAGAATCTTTTAAATAAGTTTGGTACTTTTTATGACCTTTTTAATAAGGTGGATTGAGTTTTTGAACTTCAGACTTAATTGTTACCTAATCCTATTTACTCTATTTACTTCTAAAAAATGTCTTCCAGTACTGGAGTGAATAGTTTTGGCGAAACTTGACCTTGACAACTCCTCTCCTAACTTTGACAGGTTACTTTGTTGAGAGATTTCTATCTGTAATGTTGCTTTGCCATACAATTACGAAGTTAGTAAGAGCAATATATCGTTAATCTACTCATTTCGTAGTCATTCTTGCACCGCCCATATTACCACATTTGTAGCAAAAACCTTTTGATAGTCTACTAATGCGGTCCATAGTGGAATCTGATATTCTGTGTTTTTTTCTATCAGCAACCCCCATAGTGAAGATATGGTCCACTGTACTGGAGCCTTGTCTAAATCCTGTCTGTTCTTTGGGTTGATAGAAATCCTGTTTCCTTGTTAATCAATTTGTTGATTAACAAAATCAATGAGTTTGTATGTTACAATAAGAAAAAAATAAAACAACGATTTTACGAACGACTTGTGAAGGTCTTACTAAGGGATTTCCAAATCTGTGGGCCACGTGGCCTGTCGCGAGTTTATTTATATTTTTTCCCCATCACAAAACTTTTCACGTTTTCACTTCAAAAATGTAGAAACTTTAAAAAAATTACCATGATGAATTTGCTTCTGAAACGATTACTTCATCACTACATAGTATAAAACAAAGTCGCTTTTTCTGTCCCTCTGTTCTCGTGTCCCTTTGTACGCTTAAATCTTCAAAACTATGCAACCGATTTTCATGCGTTTTTTTTAAATAGATAGAGTGATTAAAAACGAAGGTTTATAAATAGTGGGAAAATACTGTTATGCCGTGCGAAGCCGGAGCGAGTCGCTAATTTATATAACTCTGTACGCAGCCCTCAGTGGGCGAGACAAATTTGAACTTGTCCAGTTTTGTTTCCTATGAGAGGGGTAATCTGTGAATTTTAGTTATTTTTATTTGCCATCCTTACTAAATTATCCATGTTCTACAAACTTCGAACACAAAATAATATTTAACGTAATCTAGCTAACCTATTGACTGTATTGAATTCATGGTGTTGTTCCGTGGGGGCCCGGTGGAGTTCCTCGGTGGGGTGCGCGGGACGTCACACCCGCGCGCGAACACGGGCGTCTCCGGGAGGCTAGCAGAAGTCTGCAGTGGCCCTCGCCCAGTGGCCGCAGCTTCACCTCGCTGCCGCTGCAGTGTTCTACGTCTGGCTCCACTCGCTCCGATATCTGGAAGTAACGTCAAAAGGTTTTTAGGAATACAGCAATAGATAATACATAGGTATTCGTTCACTCGAGTTCATTCGTTCACACGTATTCGAGGTGGTGTAAATATAGGTTAAAAGGCCAGGAACCCCAAAGTCCAGATAGAAGTGTGGCGAATTTGGTGAAAAATAACATTGTGACTAAACAAATAATCCATTCCTCTATGTAAGATAATACTGAAATAATATTCAAACATTAACATTTTTCGTTAATACTTTCGATAGTAAATAAGCAGTCCTAAAAATTCTTGGCCAAGCCTGATTGGTCGTTGACAACAAGGTAGACAATATCACAATAATTCGAGAGCGGGTTAGGCATCCAGGTCAGCTGAAATTACAAAATAAGACCTCGTTCCCACGTCAATGCATTTTGAAAACATACTTTTAATTAAGTTATTAACCGTGGGAAACGACACTGTAAAATTCACTAAAAGTTGAGTAATTTTGAAGCTTGCTTCATGAAATGCAGGTATTTTTTGAACATCCTAAATAATGATTCAAGTACAATCCGTAAGCATTAATTAATACATGCGCTACTATACCTGTAGGTAATGTTCTCCTATCGGTGGATCCACTCTTGAAATTACTGCTCCTTCTGTTTTTGTTGTAGCTGGTTTCCATGGATCGCGTTTTAAGGCTATTTGTTGTGTCACGATGCGGTGGTACCGCGGGGGGTTCTGAAGGCCTGAGGACAAAATGTTATAGGTTCATTAGTAAGGGTATACTTACTTAGTATTTTTATTTCAGTAATTGAAAAAACAAGCATATAGGCAATCTTTAAGGAATAAATGCCACATTACGTACCTTCTCCTTGACTCCATCGTTGGGGTTGGTAACGTGTCAGCTTTCTTCACATGACGTTTCTCGGAGGGCTGCATAATTTCTGTATATTCATCTTCAACCTCTTGCACGGGCGAAGGAGGTAACGGAGGGAATTTAGGCGACTCTGGGGTTTGCGGCAAGGGGCCCATTTCGTGACCTAAAATAGGCGATGGGGGTAAGGGCAGCGGAGGATGTCTGTAGGAATGCTCAACTATCTGAACATTCAGGGGGAAGTCACCGCCGCTTGACACGGCAGAGTCTGACGATGACGGCTGGCGCATCAAACTAACTGGCACATCTTTGGCGCTTGTAGATTTATGCATACTGTTCGACCGCTTTGAACGGTCACGCCGATCTATCGACCGCTGATTCTGTATTTCATTGTGACTCGACGATTTCTGTATATCATGTCTCTTTTGTCTCTCTCTAGAACTATAACGGAAATTGTTTTCTAATATATCTTTAGATACGTCATCACAGTATTCATCCTTATGGATATTCCAGTCTTTAGGTATATATGGGGTAAAATGTTTTTGGTCCCGACCTTGACTTAATATAGCGCTAATATTGTTTTCGATCTTGCGGAGCGGCGAGGTGTCGCCGCTGGAGCCGGGCTCGCCGCTCTCGGCGTCCTCCTCCTCCTCCACGGTGGTGATGAGCGCCTGGCGGCTGGCGCTGTTGCTGTCGCCGTCGGCGCCGAGGCTCGGCAGGGACACTACTCGCACCATGTTGGGAGGCACCGTGGTCAGTTCATTGACGGTTTCGTTGCATTCCGTCGGGGGCGTCTCCTCTACTTTTCCTTCTCTGATAAGTGACTGAATATTGTCAAAAGTCGATGAATACTTTTTGAAATCTGTAAACCTATTTTGTGGGGACAGTTTAGTCTGCACTTTAGCTGTATGAGGACCTTTATCATTGATTGATTTTCTACTTTTGGGACTATGACCGAAATACTCTTGGGCGATATATCTATCTGGACCGTTATTTAGATCTAAACTTAGACGAGATTTTGGCGACGTTATTTCTTTACTCAATCTTGAATTCGGTGTGCAGAGATCTATACTATATCTAGAGTTTGGAGTGTTAAGCTCACGACTCAGTCTCGAGTTCAAATCAACACTGTAACGAGATTGAGGCAAACTTAAATCTGAGCTCGGCCGGGAGTTGTATGAGCCAACTGATCCGGAGCCACTTATTGATATGCTCGAGCCGTCTATCGACTTGTCAGTGTCTAAACTTCTATTCAGACTGTGACTATTGAGTAGATTGGTGGGTGATTTATTAGTCGTGTTTTTGTTGAAACTTGGTAACTGTTTTCGATTTTTGCCTTTTCTGATGACGTACGTTCCACACGCTAAATCTTGTGCTCGCCGAGTTTCTTGTTCGGCATCTGAAGTAGGCGATGCAAGAGATTCACACTGTGTCAGTGGAGGGGGCGGCGGCCAGTACTCCTCGCCCCAATCATCGTCTACTCTTTGTGGTATTGAGCTTGTGCTAGAGTGCGACTGATCTCCTGACTTTCTTCTTCGTCGGCCTATGACCTGAAACCAATTATTTTAGATGAATGAAAAGGGGCTCAGAAAAGCTAAATATAATTTATATGAATTTAAACTATAAAAAGTCAACGATCATAAGTGGTATAATCCAGCCGTATATGTATCTACTTAAATATTACCTTTGTGCTCCCTGGTGTAAGTAGAGGGTCATCACCATCGAGTGACACTTCCCAAGCAATGGAATTGCGTTTCGAAGGCGTAGTAACAGCGGGCGGCGGCGGCGGGAACGACTCCTCCAGCGAATCGTCCGAAAAGTGCTCTTCGTCGTTGCTCTTACTGGAACTTCTCCTCTTACAGCTCACAACCACGTCCTCCGTAGATCCTCTACACACTTCTCTATGTCTCTCCATAGAACCGGCGAGAGTACGCGGAGGTAATTTCCCCTTGGGTGATAACATTTCACCGTCCGACCTGCTATCGCGTTTCATACTGCTCTTTCTTTCTGAGCTTTTTGTGTTGGATGGTGATATTTTTGGAATATTGTACGTCGGTGAATGCGATTCCTTTTTGAACTGTATATTAGGGCCCGGATATATTGTGACTGGATGTTCATTGTATGGTTTGTCGTTGAATTCGCTCGAGAACCCCATGAAGGGGAATACTGGGGGATTCTCGACGCTTGGTGACTTTTTGAGGCTGGTGGGCGGCGCGTTGTGGCGCGGAGGCAGCCAGGCGGGCGCCGTGTCGGGCTGCGGCGGCCGCGCGCCGTGCTGCAGCGACGCGAACCTGTACGGAGGCACTGGGGGCTGCTGAAGGTGGAAGCCGTTAGCT
The DNA here is from genome assembly GCA_963856015.1 of Helicoverpa assulta. NCBI lineage: Eukaryota > Metazoa > Arthropoda > Insecta > Lepidoptera > Noctuidae > Helicoverpa > Helicoverpa assulta. The sequence goes on from CAWLCW010000008.1 coordinate 9,594,374, forward strand.
TCCGTGTCCTTTTCCCATCCATATGGGCGTTGGTGCCTGGTTTTCGGCTAGAAAAAATAATTTTACATTGTAATAACAAATACTGTTTTTTTTGTATCATTTACATGAAGATCTAAAATAAGTTGTGGTTACTTACAAACGTGGTCTGCGTAGCTGTAGTGATGCCATTGACGCTGATGATGGAATCCAGTCTCTCCTCTGCTTCCCGCTGTTCTACTGATATTGTTCGCTTGGCCGAGTTCGCTGGTGACACTCTGTAATTTTTATAGAAAGTCTTTAGCATACATTTGCGTAGTTTTTTTATTTTGTCAATGCAGTCTTACAGTTATGTATTAGTATATAGGGGTGTTGTGTACTTACTTGGGCAATAACGTGGAGATGATTCGCTCCGCCTCTTCTGGCGGCGGCGGCGAGTGCGGTGACGGCGGGTCCGGGGGCGAAGGCTCTTCGCGTTCCTCCGTCGGACGGAAACCCAGCGCGAACTTCGCTCTGGAATATACCACATAAACACTTATTACTTCTGTCCAATCGTTATTCAGATATCAGGACTCTTATGGTAGAGCTTATCAACTTAGGAACTACCGTAATCTTGCTGTGGTTCTTCCGTCCATCTTTTTGTTATAAGTGCAATTTCTGGCTTTGTTTAAATCTTCTGCCTATGTTCCTTCTTATATATTTTTTTTCGCTACCGCCGTGGTACTGTAATAGAGGTAGTGTACGCAGAACTGTCTAAGCAACAATAGCCGTACGGCGATGCTTGGGCTTCACTACGTATAAATAATTATGTATTATCATTGTCTATTGTCGTCGTATTTGCATTAGATATTATTAGCACAAGATACTATATTTGAACGAGTCATTTGAATTTTTTTTAGGACTGCTTTATAGATTTGATGGATAACTGTTTAGCTAAAGTGCATCGTTCAAAAGGTTTCCGGTGTTATATTAGAAGTAGTTACCTAGGTATTTTTAAATTTTTTTACAATGTAATTGGATATAGAAACAGATTTTATAGCATCTTTACATTATTTATGAACGTGGAGTGCGCAGTGGTGGATGATGGTAACGTCGCGTATCTACAAATTTTTGTTTACAAAGTTCTTTAGTTTCCACTTAAAAAGCAACATTGGTTCCTCACCTTCTCCCGTTCATGCTCATATATCCATCGTCCTCGGAAGTGTGTCCCGCGAGCGGGGAGTCGTCGTCGGTGGCGGGGGTCGCGGGGGTCGCCGGCGTGGCTGGCGTGTTCGGCGCGCGCGCCTCCAGCGACCGCGGCTCGCCTTCGTCGTACTCGCTCAGCACCTGGTCCAGCAGTTCCAGAGAACGCTGCACGTCGTCGCACCCGCTGAAATCACGAAAATTATAATTTAGGAATCTATTTTGTATTTTTTATTTGTCGTGTCTACGAATGTGGAAGAAAAAGAGGTGTCAAATCTGGACTTCTTGAATAGAATATACAACATTTTCATAGGTAATCTGCGATATACGAGTATTTAACGTAACGCTTATCTCTAGGCGCATATGAGTTAAACAATTATGGTCCTATTGCAAAAAAAGTAAGTTGTTGATCAAGAAAAAAAAAAACTCTTACTAAGTAAATACCACACAGAGTTTTATAATTTCAGCATGATCATGTATGAAAATTGAATTAGTAAGCATATATAAAATAATACAACTTTCGTAGGGTTTAATCTTCTTACAAAGCTTTTAACAAAAAAATAAGAAATTGAAATAAGATTTATGATAAGCACGGAGTGCTTACTCACAGAATTCGTTTTATAGCAGACAGAATCCTAGACCGAAATATGGATAGCTAATAGGGATTCGAAAAAGGTTCAATAAACCTAAGGCTTGATAAAATCTGCAAAATGGCCGCACACCGGTCTGTATTTCTAAATGCTGAGCCATTTTTTTAGAAAAGAAATAAGGGCCTCGTTCCTAAAGCTCAGTATTCAATAAAAATCGAATTCAATAACTCCGAGTCACCGCAGCACTAGAGCGAACCCAATTTGCAACCGTGCAATTTCCGTGATGGTTTTCTAGTTGGATTGTCATACTAAATAAGTCAGTATAACAAGTGGCGAGCGAGGTCGCACCACTCAATTCCCCGAGATAATGGTAAATTGAACTCATTTCCTCACGAGGACTGGCCCCGCCTCGAGAACGCTTCCTTAACTGTTCCATTAGAACCGAATTAGAGGATAACGATATAGTTACATCCTTATATCAATCAAGCGTGACGTGCTTCATTGATTCTATCTAGAGGAAACCCAGGAACGTGTATGTACATTTTGCTTCTGTATCTGAAATAAGAATTTATCGGAATATGTTATTTATTCTCGAAAATAACTTTTATCTATCATCTTTAATATTCTGTCTACTTCGAGATGGAATTATTATATTGTAGTCAAAAGTTTTTTTTGCCTGGCTGTATAATAAATTCATCCTGGCATTTACTAAGGTGGGCGTTGTTTTTTTATCCCTAACCTATTGTTGTATTTTATAGCCAGTGTATTGTTGTAAAGGTCAAGGAAAATAACGAAAAATACCTATCGGCGAAACTTTATACAGTAGTCCTGTTATGTAATGTAAACAGTCATTTGTTATAATTATACATTCACTTACAGGGTTTGTTAGCTTATTAAACAACATGTAGGTATATTTTAAAGGAAGCATTTCTTCCCTGCTGAAAAGTGGTTGTAGTGGGAAGCACAAAGCAACCCTTTAGATACAAGAGTGCTCTTTGCCATCTCTCGATAAGCCGTCACCGAGTGGCGGGGCCGCCGGCCGGCATGCTCTTATATTTGCTCAATAAACTACACAACACTGCTTAAAATGCAAGGATCGACCTCAGAAATTTTTCAGCTTCATTCATTAGTTTGATATTGCAGGGAACTTACAAGATATATCAACCATTTACTACTAAGTAAAAGAGAGAGTTTGGGATCCTGTTTTTGATTTATTTCATAAATAAAGCATGCGAAGCTTAAAAGCTCAGGTAGAGTGTCTGGATAGCTTGAGGCGGGATTTTGTAAAATTCTTGTTATGAATTCTTGACACGGAAAATCCGATATTTGGCGAAGTCACTATCTCGATGGAGCGGCTTGTCTCCTGCGGCGATCTGCCCCGATCGAGAGGATCATTAGTGTTCACCTCACTAATGATCCGCGCTGCACGCTCGACCGTAAGGACACCAACAATCAAGTGGAAACGTTTTTTTGGTAACACTCTATTGGTTCAATTTATTTAGAACTCAGTCTGATAAAACTTTTCATTTTTTTAATCTTAAAAGATTGTAGTTTGTTTTTTGAAAGGCTTTTAGTGGTAGGCCTGAAAGTAAGAAAGTAAAATTACAGCTTTTTTTTATACAGAGGCACGTTACTTCGCTTTGACTGCTTTATATCAAGAAATACAATCCCACGCAAGTTTTGTTACCAAAACATATGTAATGTGCGACGTAGGTCTGTAACGAAATACTGCAAGGTTTTGTGAGGCATACATTTAGCAGGTAACTCAATATCGGTTCCGCATCGGGCGCGTACGACTCGCGGAAGCCTACTTGGCTATGCTCAGTTGTGCCTTGTTAGTGTGTGTATCGCGTATTGCATTGTATCGCCCAGCCTGCCACAAAGCAGAGCACTCAGCATGAGTGCCGCGGCGGGCGCGTGCCTGCCTTTGTTTTATTTCACCCACACTCCTGCGCTTTCGAAACTTTTAAGGGGAACTTCAAATTGCGTTTCTCCTTTTAACTGGAGCTGGTTTGTGCTGATTAGTTGGTCGGAGTCGGTTTAGTTGGTAATTTATTTATGTTAGTGGTCACGGTATTTTATTCTGTTACAGTGTATTCTATACTTGTGGTTAAGTTGACTTCTATCTACGTTCCTGCGTGGAAGAGTTGCTCTTCAGTAAAGTTAATAAGATGTGCGTGGACGTGTCAACGGTAGGCCTTTATCTTGATACGGTAAGGCAGGTACTATTTATGCGGAAATGAGTGCAGCGAGGCGGAAGTGCAAAGCAACCCCGTGTGGCACCCCCGCGCGGCACCCTCGGCCGTCGACCTCGCGTACGTACGCCGCGCTGCCTCGCTGCCTCGCCACTCACAATAACAACTCAATGCCGACGGCCTCTCAACACGGCCTGCTATACAAAATCTCTTGAAGATCAATCGAACCTGAACTCAGAGCTACACTGTCAACAGATGGCGTAATGCAGTGCTGCGTACAAAATCCATCTGCGTTATACCTACTCGAGTTTTTCCTTTTCAATATCAAAAGATTTTTTGTTGTAACTGATCTAATCAAGGGCTGAGGGATAATGTTGCGTAATATTAAATTATATACGGTTTCATTACGTAGGTGGGTAGGTTTCATGTAATAAAGTTATTTTTTTACTAGGCAGATACAGATGGATAAACTAAGTATTAACTACTACTAGCTATCCTTACCAAAACAGAAGAAGGATTTATAGAAGATTTTATTCATTACATTAACAACAGAACGGCGGAAAATTATACCGGCTAAACGCGGTTTAAGACGAGCAAACCCGAATACTTGGTAGGAACTTTAAACTTTTTCAGTCGGAACATAATTCAACTAGTTGTTAAAGTGTACGGAAGTTGGCCAATTAGTTGTTCGAAACTTTTGTTGCTATTGTTCCTCAGGGGATAAACACGTAGCGGTGCTTTTAAAATAATTGAAGTCAAGAGAATGTCCCGAAGCTTTCGGACAGTTTGCCTCATTTCATATGCTTTAAGTAAATTAACCGTCAAACCGAAAGCTTTCATTAATTAAATTCAATATTTAACCAAGCCAAATTCGTCCGTGGCACGGAATGGTCCCAAAATGGATAGACACGATAACATTGTTATCTAAATAATCTGGTTCCGTTATAACTATACTTGATGTTTTTCTTTTCTCTATGGTTCACCAAACACAGTTTGATTGAAAGGCGCGCTGTACAAACAAAGCTGCTATTTACTTTAGATAACCGATCTACAATTTAGACGTTATATACTGCGATGGAAAGCTTCGTGGATCCCACGCTTACCTTATACTTATAGGAGTTAATGTATCAGTGCTTCTCATCTTGTGTGAATTAAGTTGCAAACCAACCTAAATGTCATCAGTGGTCTCTTAAGCATGATGTTTTGTATAGAAAAATGGTTAGTAATTAGAAAAACTAATCTCTTGTTTAAAATTTACGTATAATTCTTGATAAATAGGTACATAACTTGGTACATTTTAATTTAATGGACTTTGCCTTTAGGCACTTTCAAATTCTTCTGGGTCCATTTGGTTCCCTCAGTCCAAGTTAAGTTGAATTTAATAGCACTGACGCAGGGACAGCACACGTTTTAGTTTTTATGTAAAATAAATCTGTAACATATAATAAAATATCGAGTTACGTGACCGAAATACAAGTGATCGGCTCGTTTGTCAATTTTCCGGGGAGCGCTTTCACTAAAATGAAAACTGGTTGTCGTCTGTGAATAAGTGTCGTCATCGTCAATGGCGTTCTTAGAAGGGTTTTTTGTACAAATATTGTTTTCCGACTACCAAAAAAGCATTATAGAGTCCCACAGAAAACGCAAGTTTTTTATTAATAAGAATTTGGTAACGAATATCAGCTGCTAACTCATTTCCTGGCCATATTGTCTGTACAAGACTAGTTTTTTGTATGATGCACTTTTCGTATCATACTTTGGTAGTTTAGGTACAGTACAGTAGATACATCTACCCAATTTTATGATATTTGGCATTCTGAAACTGGGAGCGAACAGTTTTAATCGAATTCTGTGAAACAGGAAATTGGGATACAATAAAGGATGTGCTTACAATACTAACGATGTAAATAGGCAAAGTTGTAAACCCATATCAGTCGTTTCATCAAACGCAATGTCATTAATTTTGTAGGCTCGAGTACACTCGAAAACATAATAACTTTGTTACATTGATACAGTTTTGTCCGTGACGATCTGTGCCTAACTTATTCAGGTCGGTTCGATCCCAAAGCACTTACCTCAATGTACTTATCGCACATGATTGAATCACATATATTTTTGTGCTCTGTAAATAAAAGCTAGAGTATTTTCCCTGATACTGTTTGTTTAACTGCTATCAAAAACAGGTAGGTACACTATAAATAAATAAAGGATATTATTCTGAACTAGCTTCTGCCAGCGGTTTCACCCGCATACCGTGGGAGCCTCGGCACGGACCCGGATAAAAAGTAGCCTATAGCCTTCCTCGATAAATGGGCTATCTAACACTGAAAGAAATTTTCAAATCGGACCAGCAGTTCCTGAGGTTAACGCGTTCAAACAAACAAACAAATAAACTCTTCAGCTTTATAATATTAGTATAGAGGTAGATGTATGTTTCGCTTCAACATAAAAACTCAAAATTGGAGGATTCGGTGAATATGTCCATCTCAAACAAGAACATTATGAAAAGGTTAAATGTTTTTAAAAGATAACGGTCCTTTCACACGGCAGTCCAGTTTTTTGCAGGATACCGTTTTTTGCAGGATACCGTTTTTTGCAGGATCCCGTTTGACCGCAAAAGATATTATATGCTAGTGTTCACACGAGCAAACCGCATGCAGGATCCCGCAAAATGCTGTTCCCGTCGATTTGAAACTGGATCGTTCGTCCAGTAAAAAGCGGGATCCCGTTTAATGACACATATATTTCTATAGCAGTGTTCACACGGCGTCCTGCATGCGGTTTTTTGCTGGACACTGTTTTTTGCGGGAAAGTGAATTACAAAAATAGTCGCGCGTTGTGTCACGATAGGATGAATCCAGAATTTTCTATTTCGCTGCCGACGACGCCGATAATACCAATACACTAGCAAAGTATTCACGTCCATTTCACCTGATCACTAGCGTAGGAATGGTCAAAAACAGGATCAGCCCTTTCACACGGCAATCCAGTTTTGCGGGACCGGCCTTCCTGCAAAACTGAACTACGTGTGAACACAGCGTCCGTTTTTGCAGGATACAGTAAAATGCCGGTCCCGCAAAACTGGACTGCCGTGTGAAAGGGCCGTAATTCATCCTCTTAGTAGGAACCTACCTAATCATCGCTCATAACAAAAATTTAAATATTAAATAGACAATAATTAAACAAATTATGACAATTTTTTGGCATTGGCATTAGCAGGAATCAAAATTTAAAAAATCAAAGCTTTCCTTATTAAAAAAATATATGTATCAGTTACTGGTAAAAAAATATAATTATTACCTTTGAAGATGTTTTTTATTAAATTAATTAGGACTTAACTGTGGCTTAGATTGACAAAACAAATTAATCTTAGTGCACGGTAGTTACGGTGTTGTCTAAACATTATTGGGGGGTTGACTTCTAGCGGAAAATCCTCACCATCTTCGTTGTGTCGGAAGGAAGCTTTGAGGACACGCCAATAACCGCTGAAGCGGTAACAACACCTCTCACAAACAAGGCCTAGAGCCAATACCAATCGTGCGTGCATGCAATAAGGTTGACTTTCCAAATAAGCCTCCACTATTATCGGCTGCAGCGACTTAAAGCAATTTTGTGAGTCAATATTGAAGTTTTCAACTTACAGGAGCGATGTGTTCCCTCGTACTAAAATACTGTGCTTACTCACTGAACCACTTACATAGCTTTGCGCGGATCCTTCCAAGGCAATTTTTGATATTTATTTTAGTAGTTATAAGTTTCTGTCTGGCTGAACTACTAGTAACATTTTACTTTATTATTGGTAGGAACGAAGTTCGACATGATACATGAGAATTGAGCTCAGACGTAAGATACCCTTTGAAGACGTTTACCGATTAATGTTTAACTAACATCAATCTAACGTGTTTGAACTTTCAATTAAATAAAACTGTTAGGTAGTTATCGCACAGTCAATGTATCAAAGTAAGGGTAGATTACTGTCGGCGTCGTCGGATTGCGGTGTTAATTAAGCAATTAGGTCTCGTCAGCGGCCTCAGCCCGTCAGGCGGCCACGCCGTCCTCGTTAAGGTATTAAAACGGCCAAGCAGCCTCCTGCGACCTTATTATCAATCCCAAAGGCCGACGGGTACCTTTACGTAGACTGATATTAAAGCCGGCTCAACCCTTAAATGACAGTTGTAAATAATTATATTTTCATCATAACAATATCTTTCATTGTTTCTCCGTATTGTATATATTTTGCAAAGAGAGTTATTTGAATGTATAATTTATAAGAGTTGGACGTTTTATTAAAATAGGCATGCGGTATGTAAGCTGAGCTGAATGTTGTAGCTACACGTTATAATAAAATTCGTAGGTACGATCTGCGGCCGGGTGACATTTCCACCCTAAATCACGTGTGAGCATTTCATCGAAGCTGTGTTCACGACGCGTGGTTATACATATTACACAGAGTTCAGGGGGCGTGGGAATGTAAAATTTGTGGTACATCGCATTTTCATTTTAACTCCGAATGGTCGAGTAATATTTCAGCGAAAATAAACGCTCTCCCCGCGCTAATTTACGGCACGAGCGCAAAGATTAGTATTTATGGATTTTACGGCTTGTGGTGTAATTAGTGGTTATCAAATTAGTGCAACGGAAACCATTTTTTTACGTGTACTGCAGAGCGGCAGCGAGGGGCCTGAAAAGTCCCCCTTTTCCGATACGCTAACGTCGTGTCGTCGCTTGTCTATTACAGGCCTGGCGGGTTTAGTTGATGTTAATTTAATTTAAGTAGGCATCTTTTGGCCAAATGTTGGTTGGCTTGCATTTCTAAACTTAAAAAAAAAATATTTTTTTTGTAGCTTTAACAGAGTTTTATGGTAGGCATATTAGCCATCTGTACTACATAGTGTCTATAATTTACAACAACATGAACCTCTTCTATGCCGCTAATTATAAATCAATGGAAATCAATTGTGTCTCGCGTAAACAATATACAACGGGTTAAGTAGATTTATTAGATTTAATCTCTATGTATAAAAATGAAACCCGCTTTCCGTTGTCACGACATAACATGAAAATGGCTTGACCGATTTTGCTGAAAATTAGACCGGAGGTAACTTAGACCCGGGAGAAGGTTTAAGGATAGTTTTTGTCACCATACGGCTACGGGACGCGGGTGAAACCGAGGGCGAAAGCTAGTACACAATATATTTGTAGATATTCGCAAAGGCAATTGCTAAGCAAGCCGCATTGTTGCATTCGAGTAGCATAGTTTTACTAACGGCCAGTTTCTTCATCAAAAGTTAAAGTTAAAGTAATGTCTAAAGTAAAAGTAACGGTCAAATTCGTTTTTTCAAGGCTAAACTGACAGCAAAATTCATAGAAAAATTTAATTTAACCGTTACTTTTACTTTAGACATTACTTTAGCCATAACTTTAACTTTAACTTTTGATGAAGAAACTGGCCGTTAATCAGACTACGAAAATACTTATTTAAAGAAACTAAGACTTTGTAAATATTTCTACTTATTGCATTATGTACTTAATGCATGCATTCGTATCTACACAGATTGTTCTAAGTATTCTCTTGTGTACCAAGCAGCAGATAAGCTTCCGACGGTGGCCGAGGTGCACTGCACATAGGTAACTATCGTGTGTTCAATAGACTTTTTTGTTACGGCTGCAAAAGGAGTCCGGTATGGGTACCTAACTTATTAATCACCTGGGATCATGCAATGTAATTTGCAAAGGGGTTTTTACAAGAATTTATTTATTTACCTATGAATATATGTTTTCAATTTATCACATTAAAAAGTTGTTTTGTAATGTGTAAATAAATAAACAAATTATTGTCACGTTAGAAATCACCAAATAGGGAACCTCCACGATACTGCAATGCGGCCCTGTCGGTGACACGCAGTGAGACGACATAATTACGTACGTGGTTAACTTAAATTAGAATTAAAAGTGGCTCCAAATATTTACTTATGAAAATGAGAACGGCATAATGTTTTAATTATAAAGTAATAACATCAGTCACATTTTTAATTATTGAGAAAAATAATTGTAAACACATTTTTTTGAAAAACATTGCACATTTGAAGGAACTTTTCATTTAAAAAATGGTAAGTACCATAAAGTATTTCAATTATGTACATACTTGAATTTGATGCAATTGTTGGTTATTTCGACAAGCCAATCGAATTTTCTTTTCAATATGCTTTTATTAGCATAAGCCTTCAGTCCCACAGATGAATTCTTGTATTGCAAGAATAAAATGTGTCGTAACTTTTTATTGTTCGGTGCAGCTTGTGGTGGTATATACGGCAGCTAATAAAAACATTAGTCAAGCTAAGACAGTGGAGTAAGATTGTCTGGAGAGCTGCAGTCCCGGACTATCGATTTTTGGCTGCGGCCAGACGGACGGCGACGCGCCAATGAAAAACTATGCATTTTGTTCTTCCACACAACTATGTACCAACTCGTTCGCATTTGTACATCGACAAACTTTATGCAGATCAGCATAACTAGGTATCTAGACTGTTATTTGAATATGTGGTGTTGCTAACGTGAGTTTTAAAGTTGATTAATTTGCATAATGATTCAGTTCCATAATCGTGAAGTCGCAGACCTCTACGTAAAAACGCAATCCTATAGAGCCATACAGTCTTGCGAAAGATTTACCCTTGGTTACGTACACATGGATTCATAATATGACCCCTATGCATTATTAGTTACAATTATACGAAAATAGTTAAGTTGTAAAGATAATTCCTATATAAATATATATATTTTTTTTATTTAGAATCATGACAAAAGTAATAATATGCAGTTAAAACGCTAAGCATACATATTCATTATCTTTTTGGGTGCCCGCTATGAGCCTATAAAACGGTTTACAAAAGCGTTGCAACGTAATACCGAGAAAGAGGATGGTGGTAATAATACCATCGAGGGTTCTACGCTTCATAAATACTGACAGACCCCCCAGATTTATAAAAGGATGCGCAATTCTTACAATTTGAGAAGTTTGCGAGTTACTCTTTATGTCGGCAGTTACGTAAGATATTTGTTAAACTTTTGATATGAACTGTAACGAGGGGAGCGGTGTCCAATAAACATTTGTAATACGAGTCTGTGTGGTGTTGTTGTTTATCTTTTACTAGCTTTTGCCCGCGACTTCGTTCGCGTGGGATAGTGGCATCCGGCAGATTTTTGGTTTGAACAATAGATGGCGCTGTATGTCCGGAATAAATTGTATTTTTTATTTTTATTTTTTGTAAAAAAAACTATCCTATGTCCTTCTCCTGGCTCTAAACTACCTCCCTGCCAATTTTCAAGCTCTGCTAAATCGGTTCAGCTGTTCTTGAGTTATAAGTGGAGTAACTAACACGACTTTCTTTTATATATATAGATTTAGTACTCTTAACCAACAACATATTTATTTGAATAAAGATTAATATTATTATGTTGATACAACTTAAACAAATTATTTCGACCAAATTAGGTACCATAAAAACGGTTTTTGTGAGTTAATCTTAAAAGATAGACATACACTGTCGCGGACTGTTTTTTAGATCATTAAAAGAGCTATTATTCTTTAATACATATTTTTTGTGTATCTTGAACCGTTTTCACGGCGCACGCAACGGAAGGCTTCAAAGATGAAATAATTTCTCCCGTTTTTTGCACATTTACCACTATATCTTTGCTCCTATTGGTCGTAGCGTGATGTTATATAGCCTATAGCCTTCCTCGATAACTGGACTATCCAACACAAAAAGAATTATTCAATTCGAACCAGTAGTTTCGGAGATTATCGCGTTCAAACAAACAAACAAACAAACTCTTCCGCTTTATAATATTAGTATAGATTATGTTTTTTCAACAAATTAACTTTTTGAGAATATAATAATATCCATCCTATATCGGTATCTTACTCGTATGTAGGTGGTAATATTAGAAAATAGATAAAGCTCTGTTCACAATGGAATTAACTCTATGTCTAGTGGTCGGACTACAATGCGTGTATTATTCCTATGTTACTGAGTTGTGGTGTGGTCTATGATCACGTAGTGATTAGTTAGTATTGATAATGTTAAGATAAGTAGACGATAGGAATGCCTCGTACAGAATAAGATATTTAATAAGATAGTAATTAGTTAAGATAAGCACGTAGCTTTTCCTTTGTATAAATAGCGTAGTATACTCAATAAAGGTGTGCACTTCTTAGTAGGTATTGGTTGCCTTGACTATACCTAGATATGTAGTTCTGTTGTTTTATTAACACGTCTACCCTCATCAACACCTAAGGACCCTGCCTGTCGGAAGGTTGGCAAGCCCAACATCACATGGCGACCCTGCCATTCGAACGGACCCTGCCATTCGAGCGGATCTTGTGATTCGAGCAGACCCTGCGAGACCCTGCGAGAGCGGTTGGACAATATCGAAACGCCATGGGAAGCACGACGTCCAAAGAAGAAGTAATAGTAGCCCAGACGGCAGCAGGAGGATCAAATGTCGCGACGGTGACGAAGGAACAATTAGCAACGACCAACACGGTGCTGTTTTTTATAGCCACTTGTTTTGCGCTTATGATCATTGGCGTGGTATTCTGGTTATATAGAAGATGTCACCAGAACTGGATTGAAGAGAAAATACGACAAAGGGAGATGCAAAAAGTAGTGCAGACGGCCTAAGGAGCATACGGAGCGACAGGAAGATCTGAAGTAAGTGTTTAAATATGTACTAAGTGTTGTGACAATGTTGTGGTTTATTGTGAATTAGAGACAATAAGTTTTTGTTCAAATGGAAGTAGAGTTAACAACGTTATTTTTACAGTTAAAGTTATTAAGAGAAGCTATTGTTAAATTAGGTCCCAGTAGGCGACAGGGACAAAACTTTGATAAAAAGATAAGTGAAGCAAAAGCCCTTTATGGTAAATTTAAATGTATAATTGAAGGAACGAGCAAAGAAAAATGTTCAGAGGAATTAGTGCAATTAGTGAGTAACATAGAAAGTTTGTACAAAAATACTATTAAGTTTGAGAGCGAGGTCAGTAACGAACAGAAAATGGCGGCAGAAAAGTTTTCGTTGAAAACGGCGGTTAGCTTACTACCGAAAATGAATGGAGATGAACAAGTTACTCAAGATTTAATTGATGCTATAGGATTATATAGTTCTATGTTAGAAGGGACCGATAGTGTTCTTTTGATTAAGTTTGTGCTAACTACACGGCTTACCCAGGGTGCTAGGATTCGGTTGTCACCTACTTACGCGTCGGTAGACAGTCTTTTGGCAGATATGAAGAAACATCTTCTTACGGTAAAATCTGACGTTGCAATACAAGCTAAGTTAACACGCACTAGGCAAGATAATAAATCAATTGCAGACTTTGGAGCAGAAATAGAAAGGCTGATGACTGATTTGACTATTTCTCAGGCGGGAGAAGATTCGGAAGCTTATAAAATATTACAACCATTTAACGAAAAATATGCAATTAGGAAGTTTGCAGACGGCCTTCGTAATCAACGTCTTGGTACGATCATTACGGCACGGAATTTAACATCCTTAAAAGATGCCATAAGGGTAGCAGAGGACGAGAATTGTGCTTCATCGTCACAAGTCATGACGTACCAACGCTGGCCCTCAAGGAGTAGTTTTTCTACATTCAATAGAGGTCGTGGAGATAGTGTTAGGAGACATTCTGTAAGAAATTCGTACACGCAGAGTACGCGCAAAAATGTCAACATGGGGCATAACGGTGGAATGCGCGGTCGCAGCAATAATGCTTATCGAGGACGGCAGACTCAGCAAGGTAGAAGGCGTGTAGCATACTTTTCGCACGTGCGGAGCGATAATGATTCATTGTCAATGTCACGAAGTAGCGAAGGTGGACAGTTGAATGAAACGCAGTTTTTTCGAGTCTAAGCATATTTTAGCTTACGATAGTATTAACTGGGTTAATTTAGTGATAAATAGTATACATAGCGAATGGTTAATAGATACGGGTGCGTCGATATCAGCCGTAAAAAATATTTTTTTAAGGGATAACGCTTTGAACTGTAAGATAGTTAAGGATGAGTTAGTGATTAATGGTGTAGGAGGTAGTTTACGAGCTATAGGTTATGTACATTTAAAGTTGGAACACAGACAGTGTTCATTCGTGCATAAGTTTTATATATTTGATGATTTGCCTTGTAAGTCAGTTGGCATATTGGGACAGGATTTCTTGCAGAAGTATGGAGGTATTATAGATTTTTCGACGAACAGATTGACTCTTAAAAATCATGCTAGACAGTTAGTTTCGATGCCGCTAAGGACCTATGATTTCTTATTAACTATACCTCCGCGTTGTGAAGTAGTAAGGTATTTTCCTGTTAATAGAGCAGAAGATTGTGTAGTGATTAGGAAAGAATTACGCAAAGGAGTTTTTTAGCTAGTGTGATGGCTAGGCCTAGGAATGGGATGATACCCATTAGAATTTTAAATACAACCTCTGAGGAAGTTATGTGTAGCATGTCGAATGTAGAAGTTTTCCCATTAAGTAATTTCGATTGTTGTAATTTTGTAAAACCTGAAAAGGACGTTGAGCGTGTAAAGAAAATATTTTCTTTACTTAAACTTGACTATTTGAGGTCCGAGGAGAGGTTGTCAGTTGAGCAAATATGCGCGAAATATCCAGATATTTTCCATATTCCAGGAGATAAGTTAGCTATCACGAATGTATATAAGCAGTCGATACGATTAAAAGACAATGTTACTCCAGTTTATAGGAAACAGTATAGGATACCGTATATGCAGAAAAAGGAAGTTGATAGACAGGTACAGGAGATGCTAGAGAATGGTATTATTGAAGAATCAGTTAGTGAGTGGTCTAGTCCTGTATTGATAGTTCCTAAAAAAGCGGATCGTAGTGGTGAGAAAAAATGGCGTGTAGTGATAGATTACAGACAGTTGAATGAAAAAATTCAGGACGATAAATTTCCATTACCGAATATAAATGAAATCTTGGACTCGATGTCAGGAGCTGTTTACTTTAGTCATTGTGATTTATCTCAATCGTATTATCAGTGTAGTTTAGATGAAGATAGTCGGAAGTATACGGCTTTTACTACGGATAAAGGTCAGTATCAAATGTGCAGGTTACCTATGGGATTAAAAATAAGTCCAAGTGCGTTTAGCAGGTTAATGACTGTAGCCATGTCTGGATTGAATTATGACAAATGTCTAGTATATTTGGATGACCTTGTAGTGTTCGGAAGGAATTTAGAAGAGCATAATCGGAACCTTATGTCAGTTTTTTCTCGACTAAGAGAAGTAAATCTTAAACTTAATCCAACAAAGTGTGAATTTTTGAAAAAACAAATACTTTATTTAGGGCACGTAATTTCAGCAGAAGGTATTTCACCAGACCCAGAGAAGGTCTTATTAATAAAAATTATCCGCGTCCAACAAATAGTGAGGAAGTCAAGCGTTTTGTAGCATTTGCAAATTATTATAGGAAATTCATTCCTAACTTTGCTAGAATAGTTATTCCAATGACTAAGTTGTGTAAAAAGAATATGGTGTTTCAGTGGACCGAACAATGTGAGGAATCATTTTTATTATTAAAACAAGCATTGATGAATCCTCCAGTATTAGATTATCCAAATTTTTCTGATAAAAATACTTTTATATTGCACACAGACAGTTCAGGTTTTGCTATAGGTAGTGTCTTGTGCAATGGGAATGGAAAACCTGTTGCATATGCTAGTAGATCTTTGAATAAGAGTGAGTTAAACTATCCTATAATAGAGAAAGAATTGCTGGCTATAGTTTGGTCAGTTAAGTATTTTAGACCATATTTATATGGGAGAAAGTTCGTTGTAAAAACTGATCACAAACCACTTTTGTATTTGTTTAACATGACAGATCCTTCCAGTAGGTTGACTAAATTTCGATTGTGTTTAGAAGAATACGACTTTGAGGTCGAATATGTGAAAGGAAAGGAAAATGTATTAGCCGATGCTTTATCCAGAATAGTTATTTCAAGTGAAGAGTTAAAGAGCATGCATGAAAAAACTATATCTGTAATGACCAGAGCACAGTGCAAACAGTTAAAAAACTCGGATATTCGAAAGACAGACTCTGCGGTTAATAGGACTGATCACCCTAGGATCGTAGAAGTTCTTAAAAAACAAGGAAATGATATAGAAGTACTTCAGGTAGGTGTAGATAAGTGGGAAAAGTTGTTACGTAACAAGAAGAATGATTGTAAAACGATATTTGCAAAGTCGCGTAATTTAATGTATATGCCAGAAAACTCGAGTATTTATATAAACTATGAATCTTTATCGGCATCATCGCGAGACGAGTTGTCGAAAGACATAGTCACATTTTGTGTGGAAAATGGAATAAAAGAAGTAGTTATTTTAAAAAATTGTTATAACAAAGAGATGATAGAAAAACTGGCAAAATATTTTAAAGAGAATAGTAAATCAATATGTGGAGATTTTAAAGTTTGTGTAGTAACGGGTGTACGAAGAGTGGAAGATATAGATGAAAGAAAGATCATTATGAATGATTTTCATATTTTACCCACGAGTGGACATGCTGGAATACGTAGGATGGTGAACAATATAAAAAAGTATTATTATTGGCCATCTATAGAAAAAGATATCGGAGAGTATGTGCGGAAATGTGATAAATGTCAGAAACAAAAGTATCAGAAAAATATTAGGGAACCAATGACCATAACAACCACAGCATCATCAGCTTTTGAAAAGATTTATTTAGATGTAGTAGGACCTTTTGATAGGGACGAATATGGGAATGTGTACATATTGACGTTGCAGTGTGAACTTACTAAGTTCGTTGAAGCCTATCCATTAAAAAACAAGTCGGCAAATGAAGTAGCAAGAGTTTTAGCAGAAAATTTTATTTTAAGATATGGAATACCAGAAGGCATTGCGACAGATAGGGGTTCTGAATTTATTTCAAAAGTTATGGTAGAATTATGTAGTATCTTGGGAATCAGGAAAACAACATCAACAGCGTATCATCACGAAAGTATAGGATCGTTAGAAAACGTTCATAAAACTTTAGGTGCATATTTGAGAATACAAACAAATAACAGTACAACATCATGGAGTTCTTGGATTCCGTATTGGTGTTTTTCATATAATACAACAGTTAATACCGTAACCAAGTATACACCTTATGAATTAGTTTTCGGAAAGATATGCAGATTACCAAGTAATCTACAAGGAGCAAGTGTTGAACCATTGTATAATTTTGATAATTACCCTTTAGAATTTAAGTATCGATTACAAAGAGCTCAAGCTGATGCTAAACAAAATTTAGTAGCTAGTAAAATATTGAGGAAAGAGTGTTATGATAGAAATATAAATCCAATAACTTATAAAGAAGGTGATTTGGTGTTAATTAAAAATGAAACGGGTACCAAATTAGATTGTGTATATGACGGACCGTTTGTGGTTGTCAAGGATGAATCACCAAATGTTGTAATTAAGGATAAGTCGAATGTAGATAAAGTAGTGCATAAAAATAGGACTAAGTTATATTGTAAAAGGTAAAAAAAAAAAAAAAAGTATGCATTTATTTTTTTTTTCCTTTGGAAGGGTGATGTGGTGTGGTCTATGATCACGTAGTGATTAGTTAGTATTGATAATGTTAAGATAAGTAGACGATAGGAATGCCTCGTACAGAATAAGATATTTAATAAGATAGTAATTAGTTAAGATAAGCACGTAGCTTTTCCTTTGTATAAATAGCGTAGTATACTCAATAAAGGTGTGCACTTCTTAGTAGGTATTGGTTGCCTTGACTATACCTAGATATGTAGTTCTGTTGTTTTATTAACACGTCTACCCTCATCAACACCTAAGGACCCTGCCTGTCGGAAGGTTGGCAAGCCCAACATCACAGAGTAACCTTGCGATACTTTTACAGCATTTCTAAATGCTAGACATCACCAACGGATTCATTGTTATCTCATATACCTACTTAATTTAAGTCTGACATAAGAAGAAAGAAGACAATCTTATGAAAAAGCTTGAGACATTTCGTCGTCCCAATAAAAGCGTAAACAAAACAAAATCGTACAGGAAAGTAATTTTTGGGAATTAATAAATTGTCGCCTCCCTGTTGTGCGACGACGGCGGGCGAGGGTGACTGTGCAGGAGTGCCGAACATAAGCAAATGTCGCCGCGGCTCCACAATAAGCGGAGACGCGCCGGATGCTGCAGCATTAGCCACGTGATTTATACGTCTGCCGCCACTATTGCGTTAACTCCACAAACAATACAGGGGTGCCTGCAACAAGCCACTGGACAACTCTTTCCACCAAGCTTAAACAACACATTATCCCAAACGCTATAAACATGCAAATAAGTATCATAGGGTACCACATCAAAGAGATTTTACTGATGGAATTTAAATATGAATGGGTAACTTCCAAAATGCACCGAACCGGTTGAGCTGTGGCTTTTCGATTCCAAACAAAGAATTGGAAGAAAATATTGTGTGAGTTCGGACAAAAATAACAATTAAGGATTGATTATCTATCTATCAACAATTGTTGTGTTTACCAACAATTTTAGTTTAAAGTTGTTAAGTGAATTATAAAATTATTGACTAAAGAGTGTTAAAGTAGGAATACTCTCTGGCCACCAGTTGAAGGGTTAAAGAGATGTCATTTTAAAAATCAATATAATCACGGTCGTTTACCTAGCCACCCCAACAAATTGCTCAACCCCATCAGCCGCCCGCGGTGCACTTGAGCCGCCCCGAGCCGAGGCGAGGCTCTTTAAAACTTGTGGGTAAAATTTGATCCCATACCCTTGTGCCACGGCTGTGCGGGTAGTCGTGTACCTATCTGCAGTTAATTATCTGCGTGCAGAGGGGACGGACGGGGGAAGACATCGCAAAATGCCAATTTCTCCCCCAGCTACCATTCCGGGCCAAGACTCGCGTCGAACCATTGGAACGATAAGCCCCCGTAATTAGTTTTAATTAAAACCATCAGAAAATAAATGGTTGATCGATATCGAAATCTTATTTTGGGTATTAAAGCACCATTCTCGTATTTAATCGCGTCGCGTGCTGGGAATAAAGCAAAAGCGTCAAATTGAAATTCAATGATTGCTATTCAGGACCATTGTAACTTCAGCGATAAACCCATTTGTTACATTTGTAGGAGGCTTCACCAAGGACTAATGAAAGTTAAAGAGCAAGAAGAAATACGTATACAGTGTAAGAAAAAATGTGGTGTGAAGTCATTAAGGTGAGTGAGAACGATAGGCGCTGGCTGGGGACGCGTGGGCTACGGGCCGTTCGGCGAGCCCGCAACAACTCCCTCTGCCACCTACTTTTGTCTCTGAAGTGTAATTACTGCCATCAAACAGATAAATTACATTAATCACACTTGCTTTGACGGTCAGGTGCTAATGGAAACTCGCGTCGGCGTTACGACCTCTCAAGTAGTTAACGATGACGTGCTCGTCTGGAACCTCGTAAAATGCAAGACGACGTGATGATAAAACATTGTCTTGACGTTTCAGAGAAAGTTTATTAAAGTTTAAAACACTGACAGTTGACATACAATTAGATATAAGTGGTTTATTCAGAATGGGGTAGTTATGTGCGTCCATGTGTGGTTGGGAGGGAATGGAGTGCCTCCCCCAGTAATTAGCTAGGAGCGCGGAGTGACGCCGACGTCCGACATGCTCCCGGCGCGCCGTTGTTTGCTAACATCACTACCTCCGCATCCATTCATAAAAAGCATTTGAGAAGCCGTTTATGTACGTAACAACAATGGCTAAAGTGGCTATAAATAACATGCGCTATCTTATTGTGGATGGCGACAAAGAATTAATGTCTACATAATACATTATGCGCGCAATAAAGTTGTAGGCAAACGTTATCAAACCATTGTGAAAATATATACTTATATAAGAAATTTCATTTTCTGGATCTTTTATCCCCCATCCAAGGGATAAATATTAAGGAAGACATATAAACACACACCACCCGAGCGTGTCGCATTAATTATTTACTCATATGAACCAAAACAACAATATGACACGACATAGGAAGCCTAAGCGGCGCGGGGTGGGGCGGGGGTAGCAGAACTGCGTACAGCTTAGCTCGGTGTTTTACACGCAACGTAAACAATGTGCTTACAAATCTCACAATATCATCTAGTCTGGAGGAATGCTGTGCGAGAGAGGCTTCACTTGAGTGCCTGCTCGTTAGTGAGAGAGCTTAAATTACGCCACAACTCTACGGCCGCTCTTACATGCGTAACTTACTTAAAATACGCCAGACGCAACACTGAAAAATGTTTCAATTTAATTTATCTGCGAACTGACTTGTTAACGAGCTTATGAGATGAGCAACGCGCTTCACGTGAGAAATATCGAAGTGTTACCAAGTTCGGCTTTATTATTTTATCTCGAGAACTGTTTGTTCTCTAGAGTAAAGAAAATGTTATTATTTTACGTTACACTTGACTAGAAATGTTTGCCTTTGTAAGTTTCTATAATATCTGAAGTGCCAAAGAACTATAGCGATACCAAGTGCTTGTGTTTCTACTAAAGTGGATGAAGTATTTGTGGAGCAACGAAATTCTCACAAGAACATTTCTATGACTTTTAGACAACCTCTGAGCTAACGAAGATTTACGTAATGTTGGACGTCAACTCTATGAAAGAAAACGACGCTATTGTGGGAATGTCCTCCATATACCATAAAGTTCAACTTATACATACATTTAAGTAGGTAGGTACAGTAGAATCCGTTTATTATGACTCCGCCTATATTGACCAACCGTTTATTATTACTTAATTACACTACGAAGTTTGGTTTTCATATCAAATTCTCTAAAAAAGTCGGATATAATGACTTCGCTTACAGTGACATCTCGCTTATTGTGACGCAATAACCGACTAACCTGGGGCCCGATTCTCCTAAGTTAATAATGTCAAAATCGAATAGAAATTGAATCGTAATATGATCACAATAGCAGTTTGAACCATATCGGGCATTCTGCTACTAATATAAGACCAATCGTATTCCAACGACATTCGATTGGTTTGTGATTGGTCTGCTATTTTGGTGATTTTGGTCTATACGGTAGTTTGCTCTACAATCATATTGTAATCGTAAATCCTTTGCAGACAAAATGATTAATTATTGAATGACTGAAAAGGATAAAAACGTGTATTTCAAAGAAAAAATAGCGGAATGCCACATACCCTTCAATCGTAATTGAGTTGGGATTGGATCTCAGTCGAATGTGAATCGTATGTCGCTTAAGTAAAATTAGGAGAATCGGGCCCCTGCATCCTACCTTCAACAATAATCGGGAGAGTAATGCGATGTCCGACGACTTGTTTTAATTCAGAGGAAAACGTACAAACATGGTACTTATTGCATATTATTTCTATATTATCTCTCTCATGTTTTTGTCTAGTTAAATAAATATGTACGTACGACAAAATTATTTTTTTTATACGAATTGCTTAGTATGACGTCCGCTTAGTATGACGGGTTTGTAAGGTCCCTTCGATGTCATTATAAACGGATTCAACTGTATATCATGTTCGTCACTATCTGATAAACCTTATGAAAAATATAGCCTAAAATCCACATCAGGAACGTGGCTTTCTACCGTCACTGGAATATTCTAAATCAGTTGATTCAGAGTTTAGCTACCCCTACAACCAGTATAGATAAATGTATATTCAGCTATTTAAACAGTGGCTGCCCTACCTATAGATATTAGTTTAACAGCCACTGTAGCAAGTTTCAAAGTTAAAACTGTTTCAATAAAACCTTTGTAAGCACAGACAGCGGAAAATTTAACTATTCGCATACCATAATCGGTAAAATTCTCATAACAATATTATGTAAAAGTTTCCTTCGACTACTTTCCCTGGCGTCTGCGGCTCCTCGGGTGCGCTGTGCATCTCCTGGGGTGCGAGGGGGCGGCGGGACGCCGGGGGAAGGAAGGGGAGGGGGGGACCTTCACTTTCGTCCGCGACCAGGCAGCAGCGCCCCGACCTTCCCAACTGCACAACTTTCCCAATCCAGTCTGTTAAGCCTTTCGTAACTCCTTTATCATGATATTATAAAGAATTTGTGGACTATTGCCACAACTATAAATACCTCGTGACGATATTTCAACATCATCTTTTATGGAGACAGTAAATTGGATAGTCATTCCATATTTGTTGCAACATTTCTGTTCAATTTCTTAGCGTTGATAAAGAATATAAGTGAGCGTATCTTGATTTGATTGAACCAAGACCAATATAACTAGTTACGGATTTAAATCAATTATTGTAGATGCTAAGCAAAGTTAGAAAGCTCGTTGTTCAATGCTTGATGGTACCAATAAAATGTTAGAAATTTTCTACAGCCCACAATAGGCTTTCTTCAAATGCAGCTATCGCATGAGATAACAATTTTCCTCTATATAAGACTTATGGGCTAGTGTGGCAAGCCAATTAACAGCATTCGCTTTCTCGTTGAATTTAATTTTGTCTGTCCCAGAGTAATAAAACGTAAGTTTAATCAAGTATAAAGCGCAACCAATTAATATCTATTGAGGTACATGTTTAACTCTAGCTGCGCATGGGTTGTTTGTCTGCGTTCACTAAAATGATTTTATCGAATGTAGCTGGACAATGGGCTTACACAGCCTACGGCGTAATAACAGCTGGTCAGCGGAAGGCCGACATCGTTCCATTATGGAAATTGACAGGTGGATAGGGTGCCTAGACTGTGGGATATTTGCGGATCCTAGCACGGTTTAATAGTTTTGCGTGTGAAACTGATCCTACAGTGATTATGTTCAGTTTTTGCTTCCAATTGTTTGGATATTTTAGACAAAGTCTTGCCGTTGAGATAATCATTATATGTATAGTCTCCTACATTCATCATTTTAATTGCTCGTAGATTTTCTTATGATATGAATTTCATGCATTTGAACTATCCTCACATAAAGCGTTAAAATGTTGTATACAATTTAGTAAACATATTTATGGTTTAACATGTCAGCAAGGTCAGAACGGGGTGTCTTATCTTTGGTACAACACTTTCACTGATTAAAGGAAGTCGCCACTAAATCATAGCGCACCCTA
Source organism: Helicoverpa assulta (assembly GCA_963856015.1). NCBI lineage: Eukaryota > Metazoa > Arthropoda > Insecta > Lepidoptera > Noctuidae > Helicoverpa > Helicoverpa assulta. Next base: position 9,617,450 of record CAWLCW010000008.1, read on the forward strand.
AAACTTGCGTGAGGCGTGGCCTGAATTTATAACAACTATAACTAATATTTATGCATCAGCTTAATATATGTAGTGTTTTGGGCGACACAGATTTTGTTGTATTTTTTGTAGTTAATTATATAAAATATAAAATTATTTGAATCCGTTCCCGAAAACAAATACAAACACTGCAGGTACATTGATTTTGTATTCGAATACAGCATTTTACGTCAATTAAATATTTGTAGATTTTACTGATTTACAAACATTGTTGCATACGACTTAACAATTACAAGGAAATACTTGTTGTTCTCCAGCTATTCGTAGTGTAATAAAGCCCATCTAAATCCTAAGTTGACTTTTACGACGAATATCAAGTACCTAAGTAATCTTATTGAAGGATTTTAACGCATGGCTCTTTTCCTCCTCACTCATGGCTTTGAATAAATACAGAAAGGTTTTAAATCGGGGAATAACTCCCGAATTGCATGCAAACATCGAATGTATTGAGAAAGTGAAATTGAAAAGGGAAGATTTCCATCAATGAGCAGCAGAAGTCCTAAGCAAATTGACCAAGCGTTCGTCGCGTCGAATATTTGGATTTGTATTGGCCTTTTCTTGTAATGCAAATAGAAGTTTTCTTGCTTTGTAACTTATTTCAAGTCTGTTTGTAAAAAACACAATGGTGGAATTGTATATATGTATAAGCACTTTAAATAATCAACGCGATGACTGTGAATAAAAAAAGCGTTATTTTGTAAGCCATAGCCACAGTACAACCTATACATTGCTACTTACTTAGGATAATAATTGTGATTTGGATGGCTGTTATAGAGCACGTTATGCGTTCATTTTTGTGTAGGTGTTATGGACCATGTGATTAATTCGGGCATTATTTATAATGCCCGAGCATTATGAATAATGTCTAGCTTTATCGGGCCAAGTGATTAATAACTATCTTAACTTCATTATTTATCACATTGCACGGGCATTATTATATTGCTACATGACAGTTGGGCAATTTGATAATAAAGCTATATTTTATGCGGTGCGAGGGTGGCAGTTGTTCTAATAAATAAATTCTGTTACTTGCTACATATTTTATGATTATTGTTTCGAAAATTATAAGTTCTTTTTTAATGGGAAATTTTAAGTCTAACCACAAAATTATTTATTAGACAATTGTCATCTAATTTACTTACTCGGCATCGTTTTTCTTGATCCCATTTTTCTTGGCTCGTTTTTTTTTTATGGTAGAATTTAATTTGGATTCAAAACATTGTATTAAAAATTGAAGTCGGTGACGAAAACGAATCGCTGCAAACCCGACTCCACGTAGTCTTGTCTGCCCTACCCCTAGAGTGCTTCAAAACCGCGTAGGCGCGGAGGGTCAAGGCGGCCTGCGAGCTGAGGCGCAGGTAGTTTTAACGGCCAGCCTCAGCCGCGGCGGCGAGCGTGAAAACCATCTGCGACGATAAGCTCGCATGTTACCGCCGGAGCCCCGCAGCGCCGGAGCCGTGACAGAAGCCATGCTTGCTGCATGTTGCATGCTATTAATATTTAGTTTAAGTTAAATGTCAATAACAATAAAAAAAATGAAATTAAATATGTTTATATTACTTTGCCCAAAAGGTCACGGGCAATATGTATAGTGCCCGGTCAATTTAATTATTTGAATAATTATTATCAAACTGCACTCTCATATTGGGCATTTTTCATAATGACCGGGCATTATGTATAATGCCCAATTTATCACTTGGTCCATAACATAGGTACTCACAGAACATACCTACGTATGATGAGAACAGTCTATGGATCAGTCACATAATATTTACCTATACGAGCATTCGCGCCAATACACTAGATAGAAAAAATATACCGCATCGGAACGTCATATTTTGATTATTTACTCATCGCGGTAAATGATAACTTTAAATTGCTATCGTATGTCGGAAATCGTTTGTATACGTGTGTATGTAATCTGTGAAATCGAAAACGTTCGGAAACTGTGATTCCGGGCAATTACTGATTTTATGCTCCATTTTTGATTGGAATATTCTCAGTCGACATCTAGCCATGCGTTAATTGATTTTGTGGGAGATGGCACTGCAGACTGAACTGAGGGAATAAATCAAATCAAATTACGTAAGTACTTGTATTAAATGAACGACACATTAGGCACTAACTACAGAACGAAGAAAGAATAATTCTAAACATCGCATTGTAAGTTCACTGAGCTTATTAGAATTTATTGCTGTATGTAGCAAATGTTCAAAGGAACGAATTGATACCGCTCGAATTCGTTTTAGAGCGAATGTTGTTAGATATTGAAATAATAACTTAGAGAACGAAATTCACAAAGTGGTATGCTGCGTAGGTGGCAGGTGGTTATTCGTATTTCTGCTTGTATCTTAGCTATAATACTTCTATAACACACGTTCAATATAAGACGTTGGAAGCTGCGGCGGTGATCACGAACAAAATAAAGAATCCTAAGCAAATTGTTGAAATGGGTCCTGTGAGCGTGTTTATTTTCTTTTATCACAAGTATTGCGAACATTGGACCGGGACACTTTTATGCCGCAGCAAAAGTATTTGCGGCGTACGTACACATTGGGGATCGAATTTGTTGACTCCCGAGGCTATGTCCCTAATATTAAAGTTTAGTCAGAATAATTATTAGCCTGCATAAGAGGCAAGCTAGCTTTTTCTTCGCACGTCGTCATAGCCGAAAGATGTCCAATGCTGGACAAAGGCCTCCCCAAGCTAAGGGGATTTGCCCATACTCACTGCGCTGGCTAGTCTATATATGAAAGCAAAAGTCTAACTATTAGTACCATGTAGGTAACTACCTATAAGCGACACGTTGTCATTTATTTGTATTACTAACAAGTTCTGCTCATATTCTATTATGCATCTGTCTCCTGCAGACAACAAGTAAAAAGTTCGACAAGGTTGTCAATTCTCTGAAAGAGCATATTTAATGAAGTAACGACAGCTATAATAAGCTCTGAAGTGTCTTTGAAATTTATTAAAGTCTATTTCTTGAATCTGGCCAGAAATAATGGGAAAATACATTGGGTACATAAAGTTTACGTACTTATATTTCTAGAAAGCTTTATGGCGCCAGTGTTCCAGCAACTTTCTTTATCCTTCCTCTTCCAGGAAAATTATAAAACTTGCCGTTTTATAAAACAACGTTTCTAAAAAAGGTTCTGAATATTTAGTGCTTCACGTTACGTTCTGCACAGCACACTTGAGCTTTATGGGCACATGTTCGTATACGTGTACGCCTTTGTATCTAGGTTCCCATTGATTTATGGTAAGCAGTGCAGAAGAACGAGCGTAGCTTAGACTCGGTAATTGCTTTCCGGGTGAGTCGACAGAATTTGCATCGCTCGCGAGCTCCATCACGCCGAAATGACAGATATCCATCACTTTTCATTGTAGCGTTTTGTAAGTAAATACACACCAAAGGCTTGTTTGTACGCTCCGTACTTCTAGGTTCTGGTTAGAATAATCAATCAACTACTACCATTTCCTTCTCAATCCAGCAGATGTGACAGCCTTTTTACTAACTCAGATAACTCACTAAAATTGTCTCATATAAATAATACTTATCAACGTGTCTAAAAATTAGTTAGCACAGTCATGTTCTTATGGATGTAAGTACAGTAGACCGTATATTGTATCAAGCGCTAGTGATAATGACCTTTTCGAATCCCCTAGGGTGTTGCTAATTACGGACTAAATAATGCACTTTGTGTTGGCCGATGTAATGTATCCCAGAGTCACATTCATACAGATGTAGTCTGGCTGAAGTGTAAGTGAGTCGCCACCGGCGTCGCTTCGTGCTCTAACACTGAACATGATTATGCAGCCGTAGCTTGCACTATCCTAGTCTATGCAAACAAGATTATACTAAAACCAAGTTTGGAGCTCACCGCTTATTATGTAGTACTTATATTCGTGTCAAGTGTCCCTCAAAATTAAAAGTCTAGTCGATGTGGATACATCACGGCGAATATAAAACAAACGCATGATTTTCCGAGAGTCTCCCGCATTGAAGGGTCATCGTGCGTAGAGCCGACAGCTTTGATCTGCTGTGGTAATGCGGAGGCGGACCACATTCGCGGAAACTTTTACGGGACACTGCCCTACTTCTAAACGATCAGTAAAAGTAATCTATAATGTGGCTCTTTAAGAATCCTCCCCTATTATAGTATCTCATAAAACACAATCACCAAAGCTTCATTGTAATGTAAATAAAACGTGAAATGGTGATAGCCATTTTCCTTGATACACAGCAATTGCAGCTTTTACTCCGATGCAAGATAAGCATCTGCTTGCTTTAAACAGGTCTCCAAGCATTTAACATAAGTATACGTTGCTAAACCTGTGTAAGGAGATAAGTACGAGTATATTCTCGTATTTCGTGGGAAGTTCGATAACTAGTTTACATGAAGCCTGTTGTAATAAGATATGAAGACAATGTGAACTGTTTATTGGAGCCTTTGTTAATCTTCGTTTAACTACGTGAACAGCAGTTGCGGTTATGAAGCTGATTAAACCCATAATTTCAACACTTCGCGTCGCTCATTCTCTGAAAGCTTGAAATTCAATGTCGTTGTATATTCTATTGTTTTAATGAACATGACATGATATTTATGATACACTGTACGGTAGTCTATAGTGTGTACAATTGTTCACCTGCCTGTGATGTATGAATGCAGGCGAGCGCCGCATTGACCCACAATTGTACGGAGCGAAGGTGAGACCTTGCACGTCGAAGAGGCTAATCAAAGTTATGAGCTATTTCCTTGTCGTATAGAAGCGAGATACTGATTTATAGCAAGCCACAAAACACCTTCTCTAGGGCGCATTATGCTATGAAGGAATTTATAGTTGCTACATTTTCTTCGTTAATGTAAGAAGTTTTAGTGTTGTAAAATGTAACGTCGTCGCACCTACGTCCGCATGGTTAATAAATTCTGAATACAATAGAATTAATCTCGCTTAACAGCACACTACCTATGTGTTAAAATTTTCTAAAAGTAATTACGTGTAATAGTGCATTTATAGCGTAATAAAAGCTGTGAAAATAATGTTCGCAGCCTGGTTGTTAGTGGTTTTATACCTGTTCCTATATTGTAAGGAGGTACATGTTTATTATAAGGCGCGGGAAGGCGGAGGCCGCGTGCGTGACGGATCACCGGCGAGATCAAATATTGCGTCCCCGCAGCGCCGACGCCATGACGTGCCGAGCCGAACGTGCCGGTAAAACAATATGCAACACTTCTCGGAGCTCGCGGATACCACACACGTTTTGAGGTAACAAAAATTCGTTCAGTTATGCTATTCGTATGTAACATTAAGTTACTATGGCTAAATGGTTATATACGCGCCAATGTTACATATCTAAAAAAAAAGAAAGTTATAAACGAAATATATTTCTGAATGGAACATTTCTCAATTAATGTAAACAATGGCAGCAAAATCAACCCGCGAGGAAAATTCCGAAACATTTTAATAACAGTTATTCCAGAAAATTGTCATCAAAAGTTAGAGAGGTATGCAATGTACAAATAAAGTTCGGCCGAGTGGGAGCAAAGTTGCAGCTAACAATTTAAAGTTAGTCTAGGACGAATACGAACCGAGGTGAGAAAATGTGGGGGGCAGGAATCGTTAGGGGGTGAACGGGGGTCAGACCGGACATCAGGTCTGGCAGTGTTCTCTAGCATTGATAAAGTTGTGCCGAAACCACGGGTAAGTTACTTAACCGGCGGCGGTCCAACTGCAGTTAGCCTGTAACATTGAACACTTCAAAATCTCCTGGACTAAATAACTAGACTGGAGGATTTCCGACTGTTATATTTGCGGTGAAATTGTATTAACCAATTACAATTTAGGATGGCAAAATTTCAAATTGCAGGTACACGTGGACGAGGCGACGGCGTCTAGCAGGCTGATATTTTAGTCCGTTAATAAAACATCGTCTGCCTACCCGAGTATCGCAATGCTAAAATCCCTAATTAACGTGAACCACATCAAAGGAACGTGGGGAATATTCACCGGGGACCCGTCTGCGAACTTCGACTTGAGGCGACAAGACGGATAGCGGCCGCGCCGCGCCGCGCTCGCCCCGGCTAATAGGGTGCATCGCCAACCAACTTATGTAGCATTGTTCTCCAGAGCGCGATTCCTAACTTCTATCGATTTGTTTCCTTTAGGAACATGCATTATATTCAGACTATCTTGTTGGTGAAATTAGATTTAAGTATTATTTGGCAAAAAATGGTAAGTTAAATGTGAGCGTAGCCTTTTGTCACCTATTTTGATATCAACTGAACAAGAAATTTTCATGAGCTGTTTCTTTGTAGCCTTGAATAATAACAACAACTTTATCAGAGAGTGAAAAGCGCCGGATACCTCCGGAGACCGGCATTAAAAATATTAAAATAAGTAATTGCTCTATCAGGCCTGCACCTGCCGCCCAGCCACGCGTACCCTACCGCCGCCCTTGCCGCCACGCCCTTAAGTACTTTGTGATAAGGGCAATCGTGCGAGCTCCTCCGCGCTCTTTGTGTATATTTATGCCTTTCTATTTATAGTTAGGACAAAATAAACCCTCCACGACACGTGTCTCCACGATTTATAAACAAACATAGATTACGTTATAGTGCGGGCAAACACACGAAATTACAAGAAGCGCGTCGAATGTAAATGTTGCGAACGTGTTATAGAACTTAGTAAGAATATCATAACACGTGTCAATTACGTTAAGTGCCAAATCATGTCTGGCAGAGAAAGTCGGATGTAGGTCGACAATTGCCAGGAATAAAGTCCTCGTATGGGGACAATTTGGAGTGCGGCATTAACAACACAAATGAATGCTCATAATACAAGATGAAGGAACTTTAGTAATAGTCCATAAAATAAGGTTAAAGATGTTCCTTAAACCGTAGGTACTGTAGTGATAACTTACTGATTCAATCTTAAGCATTATTAGCAAAAAAACGTGTCAAACATGTGCTTCAATTTAACGTACACTTATAATATTTCCCCTATAATTAATAGCCAAACCGTCAACTATCTTCCAACCGACCAGTAATAACATTACAAGGTCAAAGTCAATAATCATAAATAGTTGAGGCAAGTACTCACTCGGCTCCATTTTTTCCGCCCCTGTGCAGCATGCCCGCTCGAGCCATCTCACGCCCACGCCCTGAAAACAAAAAAAACGTGCCATCCATTAACGTCAAGTCGTTCTTGAGCCTTTTCCGCATCTTTACGTTCACTAAATACAGTTTAGGCTCCTCTTAATTTATTATTAGTCGGATGATAGACCAAATTATGCCGGCCATCCGTTCTCTCAACTTAATTTTTGTCTACATAAATAATGTATTTTGTTCCAACGGGCCGGGATTTCGGTTCAGCCCGCAATATTTCTTGAATATATTGTCTCTCTGTTTGAAATTTTGACAATATTTATACCCTTATTTACTACTGAAACAAAATATTCCTTGAATTCAATTACGGAGGCTTGTTACATTCAGCTTTCTAAATAATTTAAAGATTCAATAAAGCAACAAGAGTGATTCGTAGTTAGAGATTAAATAAGTGTCTTTCTATAGGTAATATTTCAGGCTAAAGTATATATTGTTCAGCAAGGATCATAAGGAAACAATACATCACCTTGAGCCGGATAAACTGCGAATCAATGTAATGCCTACTTGACAACTCCTTGGAGGATAAATGCAGTAATTTAACAATTTAATCAGCGATCTATTTGGAAAAGAACTTGATTGATGGCCATTCGACAATATTTCAGCGCGGGCGCGTGTCTCAAAGCTTCTAAATTACGACATCAACGGCGATAGGTACACAATGAGCTCGCCTGGATTTATGAGACGCTTCACTGTGACACGAATAGCGGGAAATAGTTGGAGTTTTCTTAGACAAACTGTCGACCGTAATTATCTTATTTATTGTATTTCGCCAGCTTCTTTCGATTTAAGATGTCGAAAACCGTAGATAGACAATAATAGAGCTTAGCTTGAACACACATTTTTGTAATAAATTAAAGTTAGTGACGGAAGAGAGGATCGTACGGGATGCGTGTGTCGTAATCTTCCCATTAGGCTCCTCGTCTTCATAAAGTGTTCACAATTGACAGTCGTATATTTTGAAGGAACCGGCGTAATGTTCCTCACACTCGTAGAGTGTTCTTGAAAACGTTAGTACAGTCAGTGGACAGAGATAAGTATCCATCTAAACAAGTAAAGGAAAAGATATGGAAAGTATCAGATGCATTATGAATTCACATGTGGATGCACATTTCGTAGGTACGACGTATACACAATCATTGTCCTGTCCATCCGTACATACACATTTATGTATAGGTAGTAGCAAGTTCCTTTTTCATTCATTAAGCATTCCAAACATACGTGACATTGTTTTTCACTATTTTTGGTTAATTAATTAAACCCGGAAATTGAATCACGCAAATAGTTTTAATTACATTACCTGTGTCATGTTGCTAAATATATTCGGGCGTTCATTCACAAAGTTAGCATGGCTGACCGGAGTTACGTGCGAAGGGGTAGCAATATGAACTTTTAAGTGGATTACAAGCGATATTAGTCGTGAGCATTCACTTTGTCATGTAATACCTATAGCGTAAAACGCGAGTGATAATTTGGAGGAGCACGCGATGCCGCCATTACCCCCCTTGCATTGGTACACGTAGCTCCGCTTTCATGAATTGTATAGTAGGAAAAGATTTGAGTGAACACGTGACAGTGTTTTGTTGTCACAGGGAGACAAGGAAATGCAGAGATTTTGCGAAATTCCATGAATTTACGTTAGGTGTTTAATATTTTCAACACAAGAGTTTTTCTTCTGCTTTTACTTCTTTTGCACCCATTTGATACAGGAACAAATGATTGTTTTTAGTAAAAAATAAAATGTATGATCGTATAGGACATTCCGATTCCTATAAACAGACGCCAACACGTGTCCTAAGCTAAAAGTCAGACATACATTGAGTATGTTCACATAGACATCGAAGCATACGGCTCATATGTCTAGATGTGCCAGTAATCGGAGAGGCGGCGAGGTGCACACGAGCGGCGCGACATGTTCACACGACGCTGCGGCTGAAGCGGAAATTGTTTTCCAATTGCCACTATTGGCTGGTAATGATTTTACGTAATCTTGCGGCGCAAATATCCGCAATCAGCTTCAATACATAAAACGCTCTGTTGTTACTTATACCAGTGTTTAAATAAGTTGTAAGCGTCTTACTCGGCGTTTAGATTTCTTCAAAGTTTAACCCAAGGGTTTTCAGAATGTATATTAGATAAACATTATAAACCTATACGTTGACATAACGTAGCCTACGTTGTATATAAATTAAGACGATTTCATCTTACTGAGGCTTAATTTTAGTCACAAATATGTAGTTTCAGCCTATAAAATGCCAATTTCGACCTTAACTCAATTAAGTGGTTGTTATGTCGGATAACCAATATCATATCGTATTACACATTATTTCGGGATATTTCACACAATTTTCCCGCCACAACATGTTTAAACAACAAATATTATCGCGTGCTGTTTTCGTTATGGCTTATTTTACGATACAGTTTATTACTGTGCTACTTTCAGATAGTAATATAACTTCGAATTTTGACGATAACGAAACATGTATTCACAAAGCGTATCTATTCTATTTCGCTGGCAGAATACATAAAAACTAGCAATATGAAACGCAGAAAATAAAAGTGCTTATGTATAAAAGCATAAGTAAGTCGTAAAATGCTGATTCCGTTTTTGTATGCGGAATAAAATTGCAAAAATCTTATGCAAATGCGTGTTCAGTGAGTGTCGAGGGCCGGCGCCGGTCCTCGGCTTTGATACCGTATCTCGTAACCCTGGCAACTGATAAGCGTACCTTTAAACTTTACCTATTTTATTTTGCTCGAGTTACCGTTTATGCTTACCTTGGGAAAGCATACCCGTCTTATTTCGTTTCACACTCAATTTCACCGGCGTTATATTGTGCTTCTATTGTAAACCGAGCGCGTAGGAAAGCGTTATATTATGTTTATGCTACGTAATAAGCATTACTGTGAGAAAATATTAAATGTTGACTTACCTGGACATTCGATCGGGGGGTCTGATGTGCTGTTTTTTAGTTTGGATCATTCCAGATACCTGAAACAAATATTTTTTTGTTATTTATCTACTGCTAATATAAAATGTAGGTACACATATGTATTTAAAAGGTAACGTGTACAGCTGACTAATGCCTTTTGGCTCCTGCTCCAGTTATTGTTCTAAAAGCGGTAATCGTAACGAATCTCATGCAAAACAGTGCAGTAAGTATGAAGGACACGAACTCTTACATCGAAGTTATGAATATTCATACACATCCATCACAACTTCACATATCCTAAGACGACTTTACTGAACCAAATATCCCAAATTCAAACTCTGTCCGGTCGTCGAAGTGATCATACACTCTCGAAGCTGACGTAAGCTGGCTGGATTAGATAGGCACGTTACGTGAGAACTACCTACGTGGATGTTCGAAGGATACTCTATTACAAGTATATTGTGGCAGAGAGCGCTCGACCTCAACTGCTCGTGTCCCGCTAACACCGATCCAGATGACCCAAATGGAGCACCGACCCGTTTGCGGATCACTTCACTAACTAACTCTTGGAACAAAACGAAACAGACCCACCGACAGATTAATATATGGGCTAGCGGTCCCGGCACTAAAGCAATTGACAATTAAGACCAGTTCGGAATCTATATGACTCTTTCGAATATAGCTAGGTACTGTATCACTATCATCCGTCATTCAAAATCGCTGGTTTTCGCTTCACACCTGTGGCTGTAGTAAATATTTTTATAGCCCACAAAATATACCACGCAATATGTTTTGAACGTTCCGCTTTGTCAAACACAACATTATTATATTGAGGTTTGCATTTGACATGCTTCATGTAGGTATAGAAAATGTATTTGTGTTTGGAAATAAATTTCAGTATCTACAATTATTATAAGCCTATTTCGTTTTTAGCTTAATTGAAACATTGATAGTTGAATGCAATGCATGTTGCATTGGTTACGAAAATCATTTTCATTGAATCCTAAAGAAGAACATGACAAAATTAAGGAATTTGTAAGTTTGGCACTTTGATTTTATGAGAAACTCTTTCGTTGAAATTCCCATGCATCGATATCGACAGTAACGTTGGTGTGAAATTGTTAATTACGACGTGCTATTTAATAAAAAATTACAGGCGCAAGCGAAGTTAACGAAAAATTCAATAAAACTTCGCTCTTGCGAAAAAACGGTCTTATCCCATTTTTATTGTCAGAAATACGTTTGTTCCGATACAGAGTTATGAAGGAGAACGGAATGTAGATAATTTACAGCGGCAGTCGGAACAAAGGAATCTCCGGCACGCGACCTACATCCTGTGCCACTATTTGATATCAACTTACTGTAAAGTAATATCCTCCATACTACCTTTTCGATAACAAATCGATTACCTATACAATGGTTCTTATGTGCGTTTAAAGTAGCACTTTATTTATCAAAATACACAGAGCCGCATGAATTCAACCGCACCTAAATGCAGTACAATGCAGCAACCACGAATTGATTGTACATTCTAAGTGTGGTGCCATCACTGACTGTAGGCAGAGCGCTGAACAGCGCACAACACTATAATGCCCTCACCGCATCCCACATAATATCCTGGTGTGCAGTGCCCCAGTTAGCCAGCGACAATGGAGAGAGCTATTAGAGCCGTCCATGTGTGTTAACCAGTTTAGTTCTTCTTGCTTGTTTTTTAACGTTGAATGGCCTGAAAAACAGAACGAGACGGGCAATCGGGTCGGGTCGGATACAATAAAAGTCCGCTGAGAACCTGATGTTTATGCGAACGGTCGGTAATACAATTTGCGGTATTGCCGCCTCTCCGATTCCAATATTGAGTCAATACTGCATTATAATTTACTTTAATTAAGTAGGTTAACGTGTACAGGAATACGCACTCATTAACTCTTTCTGAAAATAATACTTTAGGACCCATTTTTTATTTGTTATGTGTGTTCGATGTATCTTATATCTAGACACACGGCAGTGTGTCCGCCAAGTTCGAGCAAAAAAAGCGACACACCGGCCGTGGGTTATATTACACGAACCATTTCGGGCCAAATTCGACCCCCCTGTAACTCAAAATCTATTTTATTTACGCATATCAAATTTCTAGTATCTGTTGAGACCCCCTCACTTATCTAAAATACAAAATTTCATTAAAATACCTATTGTAGTTCTTGAGATATTGACGTCAGAAAATCGCTATTTTTACTATACACTGATTCACTGACTCACTCATCAAAAACCTAGACCACTTCCAATGGTCGTATTGACTTGAAATTTGGCATGGAGGTAGGTCTTTATGTCAAGGTAAAGGAAAAAATCTGAAAATGGCCAAGTGTGAGTCGGTTTCAAAATAATGAAGGTGTTTTATACCAGGTGTAAATTTATACCCCTAAGGAACTAAAGCGACCTAAATCCAAACTAATATTATAAATGCGAAAGTAACTCTGTCTGTCTGTCTGTCTGTCTTTCTGTCTGTCTGTCTGTCTTTCTGTCTGTCTGTCTGTCTTTTCTTCACGCCTAAACTACTGAACCGATTTGTGTGAAATTTGGTACAGACATAGTTTGAAACTTGAGAAAGGACATAGGATAGTTTTTATTACAAAAAATAAAAATAAAAAATAAATTTATTCCGGACATACAGCGCCATCTATTGGTCAAACCAAAAATCTGGAGGAAGTCACTATTCCACGCGAACGAAGTCGCGGGCAAAAGCTAGTTTATCTATATTTGTATAATATATCTTCGAATAGTACAAAGGTTTGTATTTAGTCAAAGTAAAGTAAAAATCTGAAAACGGCCAAGTGTGTCACTTTCGAAAATAACGAATGTGTAACTTTGATCACGAACATAATATATGATAACATGTCATGTCAGTCAGTTGGTAAATCTAGTCCATTTAGTTAATCTAGTAAAAAAAAAAAGTCATGGTGGCCTACTGGGTAAAGGACCAACCTCTCAAGTACAAGGGCGCGGGTTCGATCCCAGGTCAGGCAAGTACTAATGCAACTTTTCTAAGTTTGTATGTACTTTCTAAGTATATCTTAGACACCGTTGGCTGTGTTTCGGATGGCACGTTAAACTGTAGGTCCCGGCTGTCATTGAACATCCTTGGCAGTCGTTACGGGTAGTTAGAAGCCAGTAAGTCTGACACCAGTCTAACCAAGGGGTATCGGGTTGCCCGGGTAACTGGGTTGAGGAGGTCAGATAGGCAGTCGCTTCTTGTAAAGCACTGGTACTCAGCTGAATCCGGTTAGACTGGAAGCCGACCCCAACATTGTTGGGAAAAAGGCTCGGAGGATGATTAGTTAATCTAGTTCATTTCTTTGTAAGAAACATAGTGCATATTAAAAAATCTAAAAGATAGTATAAATGAGACATTTCTTTAACTAACTTCATCATAAGAAAAAAATAAAATAAACAACCTTACAAAAATAAATGAAATCCCACCCAAAACAAAAATGTGAAAGACTGCCAAGTTCGATAATATGGGAATGCTTCGCCTATAAAAGAAGTGAGATCTGAATAAGTACCAAGTTCCATACACATACCTCAGTTAAAAATAGTTACTTTTTAATGATGTTACTTGGCAAGTTTTAATAGAAAATTAAATACTTTCTCTTTCATACTCCCACTTATACTCATACTATCGTACATGAAATTTTAACTCGCTAATGTCCTGGGCCTTATGACCTAGTCTACATAAATAAAACTAATACATTTATAATTAATGGCCGAATCACTGTCTCTTATAATACAGGATGTCCTAGTGTAAGAGGCAGGGTTTCAATCTCTGAACATAGATATCTATGTACCCTAGAATTAAGCTCCATATTAATGTATATTGAGTTCTCTTTCATGTATCTATGTATGATTTTTTTGGTTAATAAATAAATTATTATTATTATTATTTCTCGTTATTATTAAAATATCTCACATCTATGTGTGGCTTGAGATTGCACGGGCCGAAGCCAAGTGCTTTTAGGTAAGTGGGTTGAATAAAATTATGAATTTAAAAATTTACGTGTTAATCTGCATGTATTTAGGATAACTGCCTTTTGTAGAAGAAGATAGGTGGATGGACTGATGTTTAATGAATTAAGACTGTTGTGTAACGTTTTTGGGATGACTCCTGTGCTGGATAATATGATGGGGATAGTTTTGGTGTGTGTGATATTCCACTGTGTTTTGAGCTCTATAGATAAATCTGTGTACTTCGCTATTTTCTCCGTGTGTGTGTTAGTGAGATTATGGGTGTTGCATATAGCTATGTCTATTATATACACAAATTTATTTTGTTTATCTACCATAAGTATGTCTGGTCTATTGTTATAAATGGTTTTATCGGTGATTATGGTTCTATCCCAGTACAATTTGAATTTATCGTTTTCTAACACTGCTTGTGGTTTGTATTTGTAGTAGGCTACTTTGTCTGTAATTAGTTTTGTTTGGATTGCTAGTGATTGATGGATTATTGCAGCTACTTGGTCATGGCGGTGTTTGTAGTCTGTTTGGGCTATGGCTCTACACGCACCCGTGATGTGCTGGATGGTCTCGGACGCGCCATGACATCGCCTGCAGGAGTCGTTGTAGTTGGGTCGGCTTATAATAAACTTTTGGTAGTTGGCTGTATCAATGACCTGATCCTGGATGGCGATCATAAATCCCTCCGTCTCAGGGAAGAGCTCACCTCGCTGCAGCCACGCGTTCGATGCTTTCATATCGACATGAGGTTGCTGCAAGTCGAGGCGATGTCTTCCGTGAAGGGATTTACGCTCCCAAACTACTATTTTATCTGCTTTGCTGGTGATATGTTCATTGGTTTGTGGGTCAGTGCTGTGTAAATTAAGTGGAGTAATTTTTTTATCTGTTTGGGTGATGATTTTGTGAAGAGGTGATTGAAGGGCTTTCTGTATGAAAAACTTTCTTAAGCTGGTTATTTGTTTGTTGTGTAAATTTTCTATATCTATAAGACCACGGCCTCCTTCGTCTCGCGGTAGCGTGAGTCTTTGAACACAGGATCGTGGGTGGTGTTTTCTGTTCGTCGTTAGGGTAGTGTTTATAGAGCGCTGTAGTTTAGTAAGATCAGATTTGGACCAATTTATAATGCCGAAAGAGTAGGTAAGTAGAGGAATAGCAAATGAATTTATGGATTTTATTAAATTACGCGACGTCAGTTGTGATTTTACCAGCATGTTCAGTCTGTGTTTGTATTTAGTGATTATTTTGTTTTTTGATTAATTTGGTGTGATTGTTCAAAGCCTATGTATTTGTATGTGTCATTTTGTGATAAGGGTTCTATTGTTTTGCCAGAGTCTAATACATACGGGTTTCTATCAACATCCTTTCCATTTCGTAAAGTAAATGTTTTACATTTGTCAATACCGAATAACATGTTTATATCATCAGAAAAAGTTTGAGTAAGATCTGCTAGTGAGTGAAGTCCTGATATAGTATTGCTATAGAGTTTGATATCGTCCATAAACATTAAATGAGTCAGCTGATAGCTATCCTGTGTTTCGTTATTTTTAATTATAAGGCCATTGTCAGAAGAGTTCAAAAGGTTAGATAGAGGGTTTAAAGCTAGGCAAAACCAAAGAGGGCTTAAAGCGTCTCCTTGATAAATTCCTCGATTTATGGGTATGGGATCTGTTTCTATTGATTTTCCTACTTTAAGTTTAGTATTCCAATGTTTCATGGACTGTGTCAAAAAATGAATTATTTCGGGATGAATTTTGTAATGTTTTAATATGTATAATAGCCAGCTATGGGGAACAGAGTCAAAAGCTTTTTGATAATCTATATACATGGTGCAGATATCCTTTTTTAATTTAACATTGTGTTTCATGGCAATGGCGTCTATTGTTAATTGCTCTTTACACCCCTGGCTATATTTACGGCACCCTTTTTGCTCCTCTGCTAGGATATTGTTCTGTACGGTGTGTTTGTATATGATTTCTGCGATACAGCCGGTAGTTAACTTGTAAATAGTTTGTAGACAAGTTATGGGCCTGTATTTGGCTGGATTCGTATATTCGGAGTCTTTAGGGAGCATGTAGGTTAGGCCTTGCGTGATAAATTCTGGGATATTTTCTGGATATTTTATGAAATCATTGATGTGATTATAGATAGAGGGGTGTAGAGAAGTTAATTTCTTATAGTAATAGTTGTGGATGTGATCAGTACCAGGACTTTTCCAGTTATGTGCTTTATTGATGACGTTAACGAAGACCTCTAATGGAATTGCGGTAAATTCCATATCTGTTACGGTTCCTAAATTGCTTTTATCGTCTTCTATCCATCTAGCAGTTTGATTATGTTCTGATGCATTCGACCAAATGTTTGACCAAAAGGCGTGTAGTTGTTCGGGGTTAGGATTGGGTCTGTCTACTGTCTGTTGTCTATTTTGTGTATTTGTCGTGTCTGTGGTTAGCGTTCTATAAAACTGTCTTTCGTTGTTTGTAAATTGTATATTTTGGTCTTTACGTTTAGTGCAATTGAAATATCTGCGGCGTCTACTTGTTACGGCGGAGAGTTTCTGTTTTAGACTATCCATAAATTGTTCGTTTGTTATGTTAGGTTCTTCGTAGCTAGAGTGTGTTCTGTATTTGTGTTTGATTCTATCAATGTGTGTAATTAGTCTTAGGTGCCTGTTTCCGTTGATGTATTGTGTCATTCTTCCTATGTCTTTGCGTATTTTTTCAATTTTTATATCTAGTCGTTTTAGCCACTTTGGTCTTCGGTCTACTACTGTGTTGCGCTGTGGAGACGTTTGTGTAGGTGTTTGTGTAGATGTTGTTTGCTCTTTAAGTTTAGTTCCATTACAAATTGCTGCGGTATAGGCAGCGCAATAGATAAGTGTATGAGTTTTCAGAAAGTTGTCTTCTTTAGATGCGTACTTTGGTAAAACATTGTTATTTAAATATGTAATTATGTGTGCAAATTTCTTTGATGTTTTCTGTTTGGGTATAAAAGGTCTATTTGTGGGGTCTGATAATAAATATTTGTTGTAGGTTTCTTCAAATAGCTTTTCTATTTTGGTGTCTAGGGATTCATCTACAAACATAGTACTTATCGTTTGTTCGGCTACTGTATCTAACTGTGGGAGTGCACTATCAATTGTTATTGGGATATCTGTTTGATTTAATACATTACTACTGCGAAAGTTGATAGGTTGGGTATTTATAGTTGAGTTGCTCGTTATTGTGTCATCATATGTATCTAGTGTGGGCTGAATGTTGAGGAAATCCCTAACTTGTCGTTTTATTTCTTCTAATCTATCATCAGAGATAAGCCTATTATTTATAATTACTCTACGCTGATCAGCAATACGCTGTTCAGAGACATGTGCGATACAAGAGAATCGTTGTGTTATGATTGTGTGCAGTTGTTTTCTGTAAGCTGTTCTGTTGGTTTCTAAATGGGTTATTTTAAAATATTCTGTTATTATTGCCTCATTGATATCGTCAGTCCATCTTAAACGACCAGTTGTGTTTATGTGTTGTTGAAATTCAGCTACGAAAGGACAACCTTTCGTAGCTGAATTTCAACAACACAAAAATATCAGTGACACTACACTAGCACTTACACAAGTAAGTGCTAGTGTAGTGTCACTGATATTTTGTAGACTAATTCGTACCTCATTTTTTATAGACTCTAACGTGGTTTCAGGAAGTAATTTATTTCGTAAAATTGCGCGTTTCTGATCTCCTAAACGCTGTTTTGATACTGGTATCTCGGGAAATTTTTGTGTGAATTTAACATATAGTGGGTCTAAGTAACCGCGGATTTTAGTATCTAAATCGGTAACTTGAAGGTAAGTGCGCCAGATGAACTCATTCATCTCTCTTGTCCATCTCAATCGCGCGCGAGCTTGGCCAGTGGTGGGCACAGGATTGTCGGCTACTGCCTCCTGCACAACATCCATGGCTGCAGAAGTTATAAAACTAGGTGGGGAATTAGAAGAAGAATCAGTATTATAGTTTAAACAAGAAAGCGGAGAAGAAGGGAGTGAAGGGAATAGAGATATAGAAGAAGATGGTCTGCTGTAACCTTGTTCGGGTGACCCGGTAGGAGCCCGCTGACTCAACTCACTACCACCGATGGTTCGTATGCTGGAGCGCCCAGCATCGGCTCCAGGCGCGCCCCGGCGATCGCCCCCGGGCAGCGATCCTATACGTAATTTTCTTTTTGCTCTAGTCTCCATTTCGTCTATGGGTTACTATTGCCACGTTAGCCGCCCAGTAATATTATTTTTGCGTTGCCCGCCCCCCACGTGATCTGGTGTTCGATCGGGACGTGTGGTTAGGTTTCAGGGGGCTTATTATTATTATTATTACTTGATTCATTGCGTTTAGTAGGTTTATAACAAGGTGTATGAAAACTTGCCAAGTGACATCATTAAAAAGTAACTATTTTTAACTGAGGTATGTGTATGGAACTTGGTACTTATTCAGATCTCACTTCTTTTATAGGCGAAGCATTCCCATATTATCGAACTTGGCAGTCTTTCACATTTTTGTTTTGGGTGGGATAAATAAGTACATATATACCGACCTATTTAGATAATATTAATTTTCGATAATATTGTTTTCCGATAACATTGTTCTAACGAGTTCAGGCGAAATGCCAACTTTGGAAATTTTGACAGTAAGCCTTATATTTAAGACAAGTTCACGTTAAAACTCTACTTAAAATCGTTAAAATTCATTGTTAATAGCCCATGCAAGACTAACGCCACTAATTAAACTAATTGCATGATAGGTAGCAGTTGTTTATTAATTGATAGGTACGCTTAATAGGATTAATTTGGAGCTTCATAAATCAATACGAGATTGACTGCAGCAATAACGACCAGATAATAATACTGTTTCGTAGTTTATATTTACGTCGGCTTTATGATACACGTTAACTAAACAGTTTACGTACATAAACATAATAGTTGCAGATTGCAGAGCACAATATTTGAAACACGCTAATGTCTGGGAACTAAATTGACTCCAAATTATTTGCGTAAAAGAGATAAGACCCGTTTAAGTTTTTGTGCCTTTTAGGTTTTAAAATTTTAACAATACCACAGTCACAAACATTCTCAGGCTTCTTTTTATCAAGGCTTGTTTTGTTCGTTTTCGTGTTAACTACAAACGACATTTTTATTTTCATTATATTCGTGGCTGGCAGCGGTGGCAGTGCAGCTGTTGCATAAAGTGCATCGTTTATAAAATGTAACAATGAACAATATTCAGGAGGCAGGCGGTGAGCCTCTTATCGAGGCGGGCCGCGGCGAGGCGCCTCCGCCCACAATCTGATTGCGGCCCGTGTCAACAGTGCTGAAATAACTGGCGCCGTTTTACAAATCATTTCAAGACTCTTCAGGAAAAATTGAGACCCTCCTTAAATATTTAGTTTAAGCATTTCAATATTTTTCTATCGGAAGCGGAAAACAGCTTACTTAGAACGACGACGTTAATGGGATTTTAAAGACCCCATTATGGGGGTTAATCGTGCTTTTGAATATTTTTTTATTAATAAGTTAACTCCTTTTATAAATTTTATCTGAAACTCGAAATGTAGTTGGAAGTCGGCGACTTTTATCTGATGGTGGAGCGCCGTTACAGACGAAAACTTATTTGCCTTAACCGAAGAACAAGTTTCCTATTTCAGTGGTATTTCATTTCGATAAAAAGAAAATTTAATTTTCTTTAAGCGATAAAAACGTCCTCATAGTTTATCTACACTTTTCTTGAGTGAGGACTGAACCGGGAACAAAGTTAATATTAGTAGACACCTACTTTTGTCGAGATTACATTTCTTTTGAGAATAAGCTTATACTGCTGCTCGGTCATAAAGTAGGTCATTTGTTTCAAAGGCGGCACGTAAACTGTGATAGTAAAAGTTTTTTATGGCTCGATTACTGTGAAGACGCCATGCCAGTTAGTTAGTAGTAGTAGTTTCAGTATCGCCACGGGCAGTGCTTCATTTTTTGCACTTTAATTTTTAGTTATCCCTATCTTATTTTGGCCGATTGAGATCATCATCATCCTCCGAGCCTTTTTCCCAACTATGTTGGGGTCGGCTTCCAGTCTAACCGGATTCAGCTGAGTACCAGTGCTTTACAAGGAGCGACTGCCTATCTGACCTCCTAAACCCAGTGTTACCCGGACAACCCAATTACCCTTGGTTAGACTGGTGTCAGACTTACTGGCTTCTGACTACCCGTAACGACTGCCAAGGATGTTCAATGACAGCCTGGACCTACAGTTTAACGTGCCATCCGAAACACAGTCAATGGTGTCTAAGATATACTTAGAAAGTACATACAAACTTAGAAAAGTTGCATTGGTACTTGCCTGACCTGGGATCGAACCCGCGCCCTCATACTTGAGAGGCTGGTCCTTTACCCACTAGGCCACCACGACTATCAAAACAAAATATAACCGGAAGATTATCTTATAACAAAACCTAAATATCTATAAATTGACTTTTAAAGTTCCGTCTAAACAAACTGCGAAGGCATAGCGACTAAATCCTTCTAGTTACTTTTATACATCTCGTTAAAAAGTCCATTATTGACGTGGAAGCAAAGTTGTTTCAGGAGCGAAGGTAAACAGTGGCATTGTGTCGCTCGAAAAGCAGACATCAAAAGGCGTGTATCAAAGACGAGTGTTGCCACATAGAGGGATGCGCGTCAGGGTGGCCCCCTTCAATATGTGAGGGCGCTGCCAGCTAGTTCGAATTTTACATGTAAACTACTCCACGGGAGACAGAATGGCAAAGCATGTTTTTGTAACAAACATGCTTCCAAAATATATTACGTGAGTATTATACAGAACTCGGCACACTTACCGCCGTATTATCTGAAATTCAAAACAACGAACATGAAAGCATACCCACCCTAGTTATGAACGTGGCTGTTTCACATGATAATAAATCTTTTTCCTTTCAGTATATTAGCTGGAAATGCATTAAAGACAATACCCTAGACAAAGAAACTTCTGGAACGACTTATTGCAAGAATCCTCAACTATATAAGTTTCGCGGAACACAAGACGAGAAGCGGAATGCTTGTAAGGAGTTTTGCGAACGATCGAGACCTTTTAAGAGAATTAACACGGGCGTCTTATTCGAATTAATGAAAGCAAGATGCGGAGTAAGTAACCACATAAATTAAAGAGAGTGAATATCTAAGTGATAGATAACGTTTAGTGATTCGGCAATAAGGAGACTTCGGAGCACGACGGTAACGAATAGGACGAATATATCTTCGGAACTGTTCCCCAATAAAACAATAAAAGTAATTTAATTAAAGAACAAGTTTACTTTTCCCAAGACCCATTTTCTACGAGTGTGTAGGAATTATTGGACTTAAATAAGTCGTATATTGAATAAATAAAAGGGCTTGAGAGCTCCGCTGGGGAAAAAATGTAGAAGTCGAGTAATTTACTGTGAATAATAAACGAAGAATTTCCCCTAAATTGGCGGAAGAGGAGATGTCGAGCCGAGGGCCCCATCAGACTTATGGGAATATAAAATATATCAATTAAAGACTTTCTCTGCGGATAGCGTAATATAAGAAACTCCCAGTTGTGCACTTGAGGAAAACGTGTCTATAAAATGCGTGAGTTAAGCAGGAGACATGTGCGACACATGCAAGTTGTCTTATGTAACATGTGAGAACGGATGGAAACATTAACAAAGCTTCCCGATATAGATCAAGTTTGTTTTCAAATCGCCAACGCAAAAGAAAGTCCGTTTCTCAGTGAAAGCGGACTGCAAATAAATCTTGTCTCGGAAGACAATGCATGCATTGTTCGCTGTAAATTGGTTCAAATAATTTACCTATAACACATTTGAACTTTGCCACGATGGAGATAAAATTCTTTAAATTGCTTGTTCTGTCTATTGCACTATTGTGAAAAACTTTCCTTGTGTTTCCTGATAACATTTGTATTCAGTCTCTGTCATTCCTTTCTAATGTAATATTTTGTATTGAGATCACGTCTATTCAAGTTTAAAAATATATGTATCATCTTTTTCTATCATTCAGTTAACTATTGTTTTGATTTAATGTACATAGCATAATATGTGCCTAGAATGTATTTTCTTCTATGAAATCGGAATTATAGTGTTACATAAGTTGTGACAAGAGCATCGGCACAATAGTAAGCGTCGCAATAGGACAGAATGCATTGTCAACATATTGATTGAACAATACGAGACTGCAGCATGACCCAGATATAACACGAGCGACCCACAGTGCACTGGTGTTAATGCTGTTAGACTGATGCGGGGTGACTAGCACCGTGTTATTCACGATAAACCTGAGCTCGGTGCCCCATAGGCCAGACTAAACAAAGCCTTCTTATAATTCTCTAAACATCAAGGGAAGAATTTACCTTTATTTGATTTATAGATATGATTTCAAAAATATGACGTGTAGCTTAAATATTTTTGAATAACAATGTTTTGCCATGATTTTCATGAACCCGTCCTTCTTACTTTGTGTTATTTTCAAATCAAACCACAAACCTCATGTGTCACGCTAGATTTTACTATTTGTTGAGGAAAATAGTTTACCAATTACGGCATATATGAAGCCCTATATAAGTAACAGACCTTTCAACAAGGTAACAAATTAATTGTACAGCGTACCTAGATAAACGTTGCTCAATTAACTTATGTCGTCTAGCTTCTATAATCTTAAGTATGACACCTTACATCATGCCTTGTAACTTACGTAGATATAAGGTTCGCTGTCGTTAATTAGAGTACCAAGCAACTACACGATCAAACGTTGCCATGGCAACGACAGATCACAACCATGTTGTATCCAAAATTAAGTTGAACAGTGTTAAGTATTTACAGAAACAAAAACATTTAGGGAAACTATAACAGAAGTGAGGGAGAATCGTAAAGTGTGTATGCGCGTAAAAGAGAACGTTTGTATCATTTGCCAAACCTGGACGTAAACGATGCGCGTCCCCAAACTTTACGATAATTTTATTGGCTTTAAAAACATGTGTTACTAATTGATGTTAGGCAATACTTGAATTGGTCCCCATTCTTACTAGATACGTGCTCGAAATAAACATTAATGAACTAGAAATAGACACGGTCCTCTTATCTTCAGTTAACTTTTTTCTACTGAAAAAATATTGCGAGGAAACGTAGATTATGGTAAAAAGGAGGAAATCGCCATTCTTTCTTGAATGAGCAGCAACTATGATGCTAATGCCTTCCTTGTATAAGAAGAGGCCTTTGTCCATCTATGGGTCGTAAATAACCAATGGTATTGTTGTTAATATGAATAGTTAAGCTATTATCATTATGTAGTAAATGTGGATATTTTGTTAGTTAGTTCCACATTTAGGCCTGCTTTTTGGATACAACAATAAACTAATCTAGATATCGTGTTACGAGTACATACCTGGTAACACTAGCGGTTAATGCGGCTGTCCAAAATTATTGGAAAGTGACCTGAAACAACACAGAACTAATTAAAGTCATTAAATTGATCTCACTGCATTAATTAAAGAAAACTGTTAATTAGACATAATAAATCGCACAGCCATTAATCAAATACACAAAGTATAAAAAAAGATATATTTTGTTATTGTCTATGAAGTGTTCTATATTTAAACTGTCGTGGCTATAAACTATCACGCAACGATTTGAATTTGTATTTCGAATTGTGTGGTCTTTGTTTAGTACAGTTTATTTCTACTGATAAAACAAAAAAGGCCCAATGTAAATAAATAAACACAAATTACATAAAAAATATTATAGAGGGAATTCACGTGACCCAAATAAACTTACAGCGTATTACCGTTCATGAATTTGTTATTACGTTCGAGCGTTATGTAGTAGATATTATGTAGGCATGAAATAGGCACCTATATAATATACATAGGTATAGAACAAATAGCCAGCATTGTCATTAGATTGTTTACCTAATCTATTATGTAAATTCGTCACAGTGTATTTTATTAAAAATGTATTTGTTATTATAAATTCACCCATATCTCGGGCATTTTTATGCTTTTAACTAATCTCATTACTTTTTATTTCATTTAATATATTTGTACTTTTACTAACTACTGAAATAATATGTAAGCACTTTTTCAGTGTCAAAATTAATGAGACTTAAAAAGACATTAGTTTTAGAAACCTAATTGAAATAGTAGGTACTATAACGAGTCCTTGAACTTTTTAATTTAGGTTTACTCAAGGTTCAAAGGATTTAATTATAAAAGTTTCTCTCTATAGTTCTTAGTTTCAATGAATTGCTTTCATTTCTTCCCTTTTGTCTAGCCCGTTATTTCGCATTATTTCAAACCAAATCAAATATAACTTTTTGTGCTTTAGAGCAGAAAATCTTTTAAAACCAGATCTTTTTTTATGATTTACGAAACTCAAAATATTCTATTTAAAATTTAATTTACAACTTTCTGCACGAGTTAACTCTTTCATATCCGATTTGATGCCTGCAATAATTGAAACGAACGTCGAAAATAAACAAGCAAGACAAAAGAATACACTTTTCTATTGTGATCAGTAAAGTCCGTTTGTCCCGAATGACAAAATTTTTGGCGACATTTTTCCCCTTTTTAACACTCTCTGTTCAAATAAAGAAGCAACATAGCGACTAGTCAAACATAGTCACCCGATTTTGTGTGCGTGGAATGAAAAGAATTCTTTGCCATTCAACGTCGGATTTGTGCCAACGGGAACGTTGATATCAACATAAACAAACAAACTTAACTTTCGTATTCGGGCGTAAAAACTCGGCCAAAGGGTTCACTGACAGGCCCATATTGAGTGTACAGGAACAAATTAGCATTTCACAGACACGCTACAAAATGCCTTTCAGTCGACTTAATGAACGCGGAACATCGTCATTAAACGCCTCAGAGATGTAAACGCACCTTTAACGTGAACCTGCCTTAGCCTAAATTTAGCAATTAGGGGTGCAACTACACTCTGCTACTTGTAGGTACACATATTGATTAAGCCGAAGTTTCTGCACAGTTTCAAGGATTAATGCAGTGCTAAGTCAGTCTATGAACTTAATTGAAGTCGATCTTCGCAATTTATTCCATGATTGAATTCCTTTGCTGTTTATATTTGCAGAAATGGTTACCCTAAAACTAGAATGCTTTTTATGTAAAGTATTTTATTAAGTTTTTTAAAATTGGCATGATCGTACTTAATTGCTTATGTTGCTTAAGTTGAACGTTTGACTGCGTAGTTAATCCACGAATACATAAATATAAAACGAGATCATGGAGTGTAAAGCGAGTTTAGAACGCAATTTCTAGTTTAACTCGGCATCAGTCAGGCCATGTCGGCGTCGGAGTCGCTAACTCCTACTCCATAAAAAATAATGGCAACCCATTTAGCGTTCCGCCTACGGATTAACGAGTACTTTCTCTATAATTGGTATACTTAACGAATGACCTTTAGACTATATATTGTGAGTTTGTGAAATATAATTTACAGGATAGTGAATTAAACGATAGCAAAATGATGACCATTTTATTTGTTGAATAGCCATCAATATAACAATGTATTATGCCAGTAAACTCGAAACGTAACAATATAGCTACTTATTGTACAACGAAAACAAAAGTTTTCTGGTAGATAAAACACGAAACAATAACAGTGTTCGTAGAATTATGGTAAAAGCAGGCAGCGCGCTGGGGGGATACCTGAGTGTCGACAGCTAAGGATTTGAGTAGACGTACGAAATTCCTTAGTGACACTGACGCCTAAAAATACTATAAATATTCTTTCTTATTCCTACAAATAACATTTGAAGAGGAAAAAATATACCTAAATAAACAAACCTTCTATGTATTTGTTTACGTAAATAAGGAACTGTATTCTGCAATCGCGGTCCAAAATAGTTCATTGATATTTTTATTACGGTCATTGATTTTCCCATCACAGATAGTCCTTCTTTACAACCAGAGGAATGTTGCGTAAATTATCGTTATATTTTACCCGAAATTTATCGGGATGATCTAAAAGAAGTAGATACTTATGTACATATAAATAAAGTTATGTGATAAAGCGGGTGCTATCAAAATGTTCTGACTCCGCGCCAGGATTGGCTTCCGTCTGGCGTAATGCCAACTTCCTACACCAAGTCTCATGCTACTGGTCTTCGAGCGAGTCAAAATTTCCATGAAATTTACAACGCACTCCGATTGTTAGAGGTGATATCGTCCTTTCACATATAAATTGAGTAGTCAGTGCCCTAGCTATACATATCTACTTTGTTCAATTCCATTACAAAAAATTCATAGTTTATATTTTGAAATTACTCGGAAAGTAGTTCCTGAGTAGAGGCTGTTTCGAAGTACAAATTATAATGAGTCCTATTTTGGCTTATTACTTTGAGGGTTTGAAATTCTAAACTTTGACGTACCGTGAACTAGCTTTTATCGTAAGTGCCGCGGGCGAGAGCGAGGGGTGGAAAGGGGAAGGAAGAAATATACATTGATATTTCCAGGGTCCTTTAGCGGCTGTCGCGATCGTAGCTCGAGCCTCCTCGAAGTTCCACTGAGGGGCAGATTGTAATCCTGCTTTGTCAGTCAACCGCGGAGACAGGAAGTGGTCGAGTACTGTTCACGGTAACGCGGGGGGACGCGGAAGTGACGAGAGCACACATCAATTTTACAACAATTACGATATTCATCCAATTAAAACCGTATTAATGACTACCAATTTTCGTTAATTACTGACTTTTTTCATAAGTTGTAATTTAAAGCACATCCTCAAGTTATTGGATTTCAGTATTCTGCCCTACCCATTCCACTCTGCCGACCCCTCAACATAAATCATTGTAAAGCCATTTCCGATTTCTAAAACATGGAGAGTATAATGTGAACCATGCTTTTCTAATACGAACCTAACACGTATTGTAGGTATCATAAATAACAAAGTATTTTATTACAGTAAAAATTTAAATGAAAAATATCGTAACAAACTCGAATAACATAAATCATCAAAAGTTTTGAACGCTGGCCATTTTTACGGAGGCGTATTGATAAAGTATGAATAACGTTTCAAATACGGTTTCGTCACAGTAGCTGAATATGGTATGGTATACAAATAGACTTTACAAATAGTTCGTAGTAGTATCCACTGCAAACACGGTCTAACGAGTTAATATTTGTTGTTAGCGAAAAGTTTGCTCTCTACGACGTTACTTAGAATGGCAATGAGCGGAACGGACATGTCACTTTTTATTTGGCCCCGCACTAATGGAGCAAAATGAGCAAAAGCGCCGTACTGTTCAACCAGTTAAGTTAATCCGTACACAAAGTAGTATAGATGGGAAATCCATGGTCCGGAACATTTAATGGGAGTAACAGACTGATTACGTTAACGTGGCGCCTACCGAACTTTTTAGGGATGAGTAAATCTTTCGGCCTTTTTGTTATGCGTATCCACTTTTCTCCACTGAAGGATATTAGTGAACCAACTGGTGTGGCGTGAGTTTAAACTAGTATTAGTTGCGCCTATTATGAAAACAGAGCTAACATAATAACCACTAACATTTTATTACAAGTGTAATATGCGTGTAAATATGCAAATAGCTCGTGAATGCTCTGCAAATGACAGCCAATTTCCAAAATAAACAGCGTTATTTAGTAAAGTTAACTTTTACGTCCAGTTCTTTCACTTTTCGAAAGTAATTTACAGATCGCTTTATCATCCTATAATCATCACTTTATGTCCTAGCATATCGAAACTCCATCAGCACTAGAAACTATAAGAAAAACATGAATATATCTAATAAATTAAGTAACATTTGCATAAATGGATGTAGTTTATGATGTCAATGACCGCTCTATTGCACTCGTTTTCTGCGAATTAAGGATATCGAAAGTTTTTTGCGTATATACCAATCTTCTTATGTAATAAATCTTTCCAAATTGAGAACATAATTTTGTATAATGACAAAAACTTACTTTAATATGATACGGCGTAATAATAAGGCTGCTAAAAATGTCTAATTGTTTTCAAACATTGTAAATGTAGTATACATTTATTTTTTTACAGAATTACACAAAAAATCGTACTGGTATCGGGAAAATGCTCTAGAATAGATTTTACTGGTTCGCGGAGTAATAAAGGAAATCCTGGATCGCTATGCGATAATCTGTGAGCGTGGCAAGTGACGTCACGGGGCACGTCCGACAGGACGCAGCTGTCGTGGTCGCGCAGCCCTAGCCTGGGAAAGCGACGCCCTCGCGCGCTCTCACTGAACGATGGCCCGCCTCGCCGACATTCACTTCGACATTGAACCGTTCAACGTCAATTATTTATTTTAAACTTGACTTACTTTTATTTTCACTCTGACAATGAAAATTCCGTCACACGATACGTGTGTAATTTTGAGAACGATACTTTTTTAGTTAGAAGTTGTGGCATTGTTAGTTAATTTAATTCTGCTCAGTTGTTCTTGGTGCCGATGTATACAGTGCAATATCACTCACATTTCTTGTGGTGTGTATTCCAGTGCATCGCATCGAAACACCGGTCCATGTTGTGCACGATGCGAGTTAATGATCCAGCCGCATCGTACGTACGCCGGAGATCCTAATAATATCTCATTTGTTTTCATCCGTTACTCTGTAGTCTGTAGCCAACCGAAACAGTGGGGCGCCCAGGTAACCAAGCGTCTGCATGAAGCAAATAACATTTTCACGTAAACAGAATTGCAGTTAGGTAGTCTCATTTGAAGATTCATCACAGGCAAATATCATATTTTGGTTGGTGGTTGGTTTGGTTGGTGATGGTTTACGAGTATTTGGACACCTTGTTGCAAAGAAAAATACTTAATTTCATTCGTATGTAGTAGCATAGCAACATATGTGTTAAATAAGAAAAATATAATATAATTTGTATTTGTTTGTTTAATGTCAGTTTACAATTTAATGTCAGTTGCTGTTTTTTGAAGGAACTCTGTACCTAGAAGGTCTGAAGTATAGTCACTGCGGTGGGTGAGTCTTGCAACACTGCGATATACCACAACAGTGCTGAGCCTTGACCCCCTAACAATACACGTTTACACCTCCCTTCTAATGCAGCCGTTGCGAAATAAGAACAGCCCTATCATTCTTCAGGACGTACAGTAGATAAAACTATGCAAAATAACAAAACATTTATTTTCTTGGTGTTTTAGTCACGATGAACTGAAACACCACACTAGAGTCTATGAAGGCTGTTTTTTAGTGTTTTGGATAAAAATTAAACTTTAATGTGTAATCGAATGACGGTCAGCATTCATGTTTGTGACGATATAACAAAGCGGGTACCTAGTAAACCTTCCATTTAGTGCAATTCTCTATACCCAACAATGTAATTGTTATACATACATATATTTACTTAAGTAAACAGAAGTTAATATACATTAGTAGAGCTATATTTATGACTGTAAATGTATTCCCAGCAGAGATTGCGCCATTTTCAGATGCATATTACATGAATCGCACTAATGTTTGCATGTATACTCGTTATAATGCCCTTGGGCGTTTGAACTTGGGTTACTTCAACCGTCTGGCTTCCATACTGTCATATAATTACAGGTTCTACGGGGAGGTAATAGATAGTTAATGAAATTGTATCTTGCAAATGTTTGGGTTATTGAGCGAACAACAACAGCTGGATGTATCACTTACAAGTGTAACAGAACTTGATGTGACGCGCTTCTCCCTTAATTAAAAGTTATTCGATTATTTATTTACAAACAATACCTGTCTTCTAATTAGGTATATTATGTGCGTATTTTTCTTTAGCAATTCTACCAATGTAAACAAAACTCTTTGTTCTATCATTAAAATGTTGCCTCGTCGGTACTGCAGCAAACAGGGCGACTGAACGAGAGGAATTTTCTGTACGAGTACAGAATTATTGGTTTTTCCGTTAACTTTTTGCCAATACCTAGAGCTGGGTGGATGGCAAAAAAACAATCACTTAAAAATAGAGGTTAAACTGATATTCATCTGTCGAATTCTTTGAAGAGAACTCAACTGCCGTGATTGTAAAACAAATGTGACATTTCTCTTAAAAATGTACTCGTATAGGTATAGGATTTTAAAACAAAGCGACTGTGCCTTTAAAAACCCATTAAATGTTTGTGACGTCAACAATGTAAATAAAAACGTGTAACAAAGTATCAGTAGAAGTAATTTCGACGAGTGAATGTTTTTATTCGTCCATTCAAATTGCAGCTTGGAATTTTATGCAGCAATTTGCATAAAACTGCTATAAGATTAGTTTTAAAACCAGTACCTACTTACATAGATATTACACATTTGCTGTAATTAAAATCCAAACATAGATATTAAGTCATCTAATTACTAAAGAACAATTCGTGATATCATCTGGTTTTGATGGAGTAAATACAATACCTTGAATAATGACAAATCCAACGGATCCTCAGCAGCTCTAGGCATCGATCATAAGCAGGTTTAATAAAAAGTGCAGTCGGATAGTATCGGCGTCGGACATATATCCGCGGTATACACCCTGGATCTCAGTAAGCCACTGTGAGCCGCTTTACGGCCAACAAGAAGCTTGTGGATTTCAATTCTCTTTGTCAAGTGGACTGAGACGTCGGGAATGCGTTTAGAGACAAGAGCACTTACGGCGACCGATATCCTCAACTACGCTCAAGTCAGCGTTAGACGTAGTTTGCGCCAACTTTTACCGGCTACACTCAGCTAGTGCTTGCTCTTTATTCAGTAATTCGGTAAACAGCGCAACGATTGAAATATGAAGAGTCATTGGCGAATAAGAGAAACTAAAGTGAAAGTCTTTCATTACTAGATATCATTGAAACAAGATACCTAGTTATAAATAAATCTTTCATGCAGTTAAGATTCGTTTGCCCGGCAGCTGTACCTAATTGCTTCACGTTGCGGCATCGCAAGATTTGTAACCGTATGTGTAGTAGGTAAGTAGAGTGTTCCCGGTAACTGCATTGGAGCACCGCACTCCGCCGCAGTTGGCGAAGGCGTGTGTAATGGTTCATTGTTTTTGCCGTAAGTGGCCTGAGATTACACAAATTGATGCTTGTGTGTTTGAAGTGAAAGGAAGTGTTCTGTTCTAGATAATGGCCTCGCTTGTTTTGTTTTTAACAATGAATCGGTTTCTGATATCCTTTGTTTGTTATTGTTCATCTCGTATGACTTCTTGCGCAGTATCTACGTGAATTACTGAGTACACACGGTGTAGGTGTCGTTGAAACTAAATATAAACTTACCTATATTTATATAAGTAAAGGTCACTCAGCGACAACCGAGAGGTTCTAATGAATTCACTTAGAGTCTCTACGATAAAATAGGTACATAAGGGCGCCCATACACGAGCAGTCTGTAGCAATCACAATCGACCGTTTCAAGCTTCGGCTGCGTAGTCAACATCAATGTTCTATTCATTGACAAACATGTGAGCGCTCGAGCAGGCACGACTGCACAGAGCATTCTGAAGCGCGAATGTATGCAGTCTTGCGGTTGAGCATTCGGAAGACATACGCCGACTGCTCCCAAATCGTCGAATAATCCTGATTGTCCAATGTTGTTGGGGGTCTTCTATTACTTACAAGGCCGGGTGAGAAGTATTTCTCGATCAACCACAATATTATTGCACCGGACAGTGTAGGGCGGCCCTAACCAAGAAGTAGCAATATGACGAATAACTTTGTTGACGATTACTTCGCTGGCTCTCAACTTGCCTTCAAGTTAATGCACTTGTATGAATGTCACGGTCTGTGATTGCACAATATTGGCATGTTGATAGATGTTTATCTGCGTCTTCAATTCACATGCTCTGAGTATCCTTGGGGGATATTATAGGCGTCATGTGCAGCGCAACCAATCGCATTCCAGCTGATAGGATGCCAATCTACTTTACTGGTGAGATGCGCTAGGGAATGGCGCGTCAGCCTACCGCTAGCTTGTCGTTTCTATCGAAAATCACACCTTAGTCGCATTAACATCTGCACTCTTAGATCGGATTTGTTGGCGGATCAGTCTGGGGGCGACGCTGGTATTTGGCTGCTCGTAGAGTGGTTGTAAAACAAGTCTAGCACTTTTGTCGCGTCTAGACGGCGCGCGTCGGATACCTATCGGCTGCCGTAAAATTATGTGACGTGGGCGGGCAACGTACCGCTCTAGGATATCCGGTTCAATTCGATCTTTAGTAGCTTATTTAATTTATCACAGACCTTTCCAACTTTCTGAAAGTAACAGTTCACAAAGCATTTACTTTGAAACGTTTGTGTTGGGCGATCTGCTGTGGGTGCCATCGACCGATCAATTCAATAGAATGACTTATTGCTTACCATTTGTACATTTTAGCATTCAATAGCGGCTGTATCTATTTATTGCTAAGGTTTTTATATCCAACTAACCGCAGATTATTATTACCAAATCTTACAAGTCACAGAAAAAATAGAGATTAGGAATATTTTGGCTTGAATAAGAACTGTTAAACGGATTCCATCAGATTTTTTATTGAATGATCATTAAGTCGAACAAAAATGGAATATAACGGTAGTGTTGTAGCAAAAATAAAGTTATTCAAAATCACCATAGATGCATGTTAATATGTAGGTATCATAAATATTTCATCACTAATGACCGTATGTCGAAAGATTAAATCTACATATTGTAGAAAATATTATTAACAATAAATTAAAGAAACTTGCAGTATCTTCACACTAACACGCTGGTCTTTTAATAGTGTAGCTGGGCTGAATCAATTCCAACTAAAAGCTTATAAACTGCCATTTACAAGGACTCATAGTTACAGGTATGGTTAATTCACGTCGAGACAAGGTCTACTCTAAGTGCACCCCCCGCTGATCGGACGCACAGTGCAATTTTCCCGCGCCGCCTGTCTGAATAGACCGTAACATAGCCAATTATGTGGAAATCTTGCTCATAGCTGTGGTGGGATTTCACAGGATTTATATTTCAAACTTAGAATAAGGAAAACTTTTATTACATATTACTTATTGAAGAGTAACGACTGTCTTTGTATTTTATCTACAGTGACTTTATCTAAAAAGTGTACAGAGGAAGTTTGAACATTTAAATAATGAATGGTCTAATTTCTCCATAGTATTGCTGTTAGGGTGTAAATTTTAATGCATTACCTAGTGTGTTATATGGCATAAGTAGTATGCAGGAGTGCGACATAAGTAAGACATAAGTAAGCATAATGAAAAGGATTGTTTCACAATAGGTCGTTCGAGATAACCCTTGTTAACTATGTAGAGTAAATGCAACAACAAAGAAATCTAGATCTTATGGACAATGCGGTCTTTACGAAACTCGTTAGTAATTTGTGAGGTGTTAGCAACTTTTCTCTGTGGTGAGAGTCGTGCTAAGTGGCGAAACTGCTAGCTTTACAATGGAACAAACGTTCACTACTGGAAGACGGGGCGAACGCTGCGCGGGCGCATATCTGTGACGGGTCATCGCGCCGCAACCTTTCACTAGCGCCTGAACACCCGAGCGGCCCGGCAACACGCACGAACGATACCTCAAACTGTTCATAATCTGATCTTCTCACGAACTGATCCGTGATCGGAACCAAATTTCTATTTAGAAATTTGTTATTTCCTTTCAGGGTTTCACGTCTTATCTTTAAAAAGAAAATGTAAGTGTCATTTTCAACCTTTTACAAATAAGATAAAAGGCTTTTAGAAAAATTTAAATCTATCTCTCAAAGCACTAAAAGGGACAAAATGAAACTTTTCGCATGACTCTAAAAATCGGTGGCAAATTTAAATCAGTCAACAGACCTGCAAACACCGACAGAGACAAGTGAAATTATTTTGTCCCATTTCGTGTTTTGTGTTGAAGGCACTTTGCAGATCTTCAACATTGGGACGTACTCCTGTAAATAGCAAAGAACTATTATGTTTGTTACTTCATGTTTTTAATGTGGTAATGAAGCGCCAGCCATGCGATAGCTAGTAAATCACACACATTTCATGGTCATTGCATTTCTATCAAATGTATACGCATGGGCAGTTATTCTTAATAGTTCAGAACGTTTTCATTACCGACAGCCAATTTATACTGGAAAGTAATATGACGTGAATTAAGATGTCCAGCTTCTTTTATTTTGTATTCATAATTACAGTCTTGGATTTGGTAAGTAATTTTTGTATCAACTAATTTATGTTTCATTTTCTAAGTAAAGTTATCTCTGTCAGTCTCTCTAATCACTATCAGTGTGTTGAAATTCCAAGTGTTACTGGGCACCACAGGGTAGTATCCTCGGACCGCTATTATTCCTAGTCTATATTAACGTCCTACCAGAGTCAACTAATTACAAATAAACTCAATTACTACACTCTGAGTGATGAGACACTCCCATAATAAAAATACTTACGAAACAAATTTACAATATTAATAAAAACTTCATATAAATGTGTATAAAACAAATCCCACCAAAAACATTAAATGTAAAAAAAGCCAAGCCTATACGCAACTCTTCCACCGTAAAAAGTTTTGAGATCGCATAGAAGCCAAGTCCTGTTCAACTTTATTTGTAATTAGCTGATCCCGCGAACTTGGTATCGTTCAAACCTTCCCTGGACCTCTACAAACATTTTAAAACCAAAATCAGCTCAATCGGCCCAGCCGTTCTCGAGTTTTAATCAGACTAACGAACAACAATTCATTTTTATTTATATAGAAGATAATAAATCAATATTTTGTGACTATTTCAATAGTTTTGTTCACATTACAATAATATTGACCTGCCATTTCTTTGTTTTTATTCTATCGAAATTCCCTGACCTCTTTATTAAAAACAATAGTGTCACTAACAGAAATAGTAGATTCCCCACACTATCTAGAAGACAGGATATGTTTTAAAATGTATGGAGCGGGCCCACTCTTTGTACACCATTGTACAAATTGGGAAAAATATTAATAACAGTTTTCAATTATTCAATTAATTGTCTTTGGCTTCGTTGAGTTGTAAAACACAAAAATATACACTTGAGATTGCAACACACAACAACCAAAAACCGTCATGGCGGTAATGCCAAAGACTACAATGTATTATACTGGTAATGCGAATACTATACGCGGGCGGTGACGTTTGACATGTTTATTTGTCTTAATTGTGAAATCCATGGTTTACTGACACTTTTTTGGTCACGTGGTATATACATCAGCGACACGCCATATTGAAAGTCAATAAAACTCGTTGATATATAACAAATTATTATAAGAAAAGTACGAATTTAAGCAATTTATCTGTATTTTTTCCCAAATTCCTTAGACTATTCTTGATTTTTCGAGGTACTGTACATATAGTGGGCCGGATTTGAAACATCTCCTTTAATTTTATGGTTTATCTATGTAAGAATTAATATTAAATCCTTCTCCGTGTGAGAGGAGGCTTGCGCCCAGCAGTGGGACGGATAAAAAGGCTGTAACGTATAAATAAATGTTATTACTCTGCCAAAGACTTTCTGGATGCCAAGGACATTATAGATTATAAGAATATTTGAACACCGATTCGGTAGAATGTATGAGACTACTTATCGTAAAACACCTATTGTTACTACTTTCTAACAATTTATTTTTTCTTTATTTATTTCTTTATACGTATAAAGAAAATGCTTATTGCAGGTTAAGGCACACTCGAGCATTACTACAGGTAATATTTTCTGTCTTTCCTCTTAATTTTGACAATGTGAAACCTTTTAAAAAGTAAAATGATTATTAGGGACCTTACAAAAAGCACATGAAGTAGTAAAACAACAGAGACAAGGACGACACGCAGAAAATTATGATGATGTAGAAGACGGAAGCGGTGATGAAAATGCACTAGAAGGCAGTGGAGATAATATTGAAAACACCCTCGAAAACGAAGAAAATGGTGATGAAAATGCAGAAGATGTCAGTATAGATAACAAAGATCCCGCCGAATACAGTGAAAATGGTGATGGAAATAAGGAAAAATCCTTCAAAAACGATGAAAGCGGTGATGAATGTGCAGCAGAAAGCAGTGCAGCTAATGGAAATGATGATGAATGTGGTGCAGAATCCGCCGAAAATGATGAAATTGTGGAAGAATCCAACGAAGACTATTATCAAATATCAATGAATGATGATGAATATACTGAAGCAGCGGCCCAAGATGATGAAAAAAGCGTCGAACTAGATTTGAAAAAGTGCTGGGATCTTATTAATGGGACAGGAAAGGGTCCAAAAGACAAAGTGCCTGATTCCAGTGAGAGTGGTAAGAAAAGTAAGTATAAAAAGTACATCAAATACTCCTCTTAATCGCTGTCTGATCATTTAAGTTTTAGTACTTAAAATCGTTTGCTAAGGTTTACCTCTGTTCGTCATGTTAACGTCTATTCAATTAATTTCGTTTTTTTAGGCAAAACAAGAGCCTTACAGTCAGGTAAAATTATTTTCTCGTTATTATATGATAGTTTAATAAAACATTCGAACAACTAACTGACGACGTGATCTGTTAAACAGGTGATACTTTCACGCCATACGAGATGTTGCCAATTACAACTAAGTTGCTTAAAAAAGGTACATTTAATTTTTACTATTGAAAGTATTTTTGGTGCTTATAAATACACGGCTAAAGTGATTTTAAATATTCAGCTTACCTTTACTAAAGTGATGTACAAAGTGCGTTACGTACGTTAGGTATGTTTATATACTGGTTAATATGTGTCGATTAGCACAAAGAAAAATTAAATACGTAAAAATAAAAAAATGAATTTTTCAAACAAACTAAATAGAATAAAAATGTGCGAGAGTTAGAACACCATATACCTAAGAGTCAGTCATTACAAACAACGGAAATTCTGCCTTGAAAAGTAACAGCTGTCAACTGGTCAAAACATTCGATACTCCGCTTTAACTCTGCTTAAATTATGAAAACGAAAGATGACTCCTGTGGCAAAACCACTGAATGGATTAAGTTATTTTTTTTTACAATTCGCCATAGAATTTCATAAAGTATATGTGATAGGTTTTAATGTGATTGGGTACGACACACCCGTAAAAAAAATAACTTAATCATAACATCATGTGTACAGCAGAGATAAAGTTAGGAGTTTCAAATGTTTTCACTAGTTGACAGCTGTCAGTTTGCTCGCAGTTTTGGCTCCATAAAAGAGAACAGCCGCCATGGCCGAAATCGGCCTTGGAGGTCATTATTATTATTATAATGATATTATAATATGGTTATTAACGGTATAATTAAAAACATTTTTTTTTTGCAGTGGATAATCCAGGGGGTAAGAGCTTTTGAAGAGTATCTGTGTTTTTTCTATAATTGAGATTGAATTTTACCATTACTTTGTTTACGGATACAGAGGGCAAAGGAATTGTGAGTTCAGCGAAAAGTCCAGAAGAATTGGCGGATAAGCTGTTTGCATCTTATTGTATGTGTTTACTTATTTATTTTGATCTCGACGCTAACTTCTAAGAATTAATTTAACTAGTGAATTGCACAGTTGCAATTGATAATCGTTTTAAAATAATATTATAATACTTCCAATCTGTGCACCGTTTTATAGCCGAAGATGTTTTGGTAATTATTTATTTTAGTATTAACTTAATTATATCAATTTTACTGTCTACAGTTCTGACGACGAAAAGAATCGTCTATTTGACCGGTAATTTGACTTCATATTCCCTTTTGTTATTGCGCTATGTTACGTAGAAAAGTAGGCGACGAAGTAATGTCATTAAATTATTGTAGAACTGGACCTGCCGGGCTTGGATGCGCTACAAGCCCTGGCTCTCGAAGGCGAAGTCGTGGGTGAGAGGTCTCTAAAGGAGTCAATTACAGAAGCACCAGCGCAAGTACTTAATATCAGAGGTTGGTAAAATAATCGTAAAGAGTTACTTTTTAGGCCTGCGACCATATGTTATTACCTTACATATGTTTCAGGACAATTTGTAGGAGTAGACCAACCTGATAGATGTCATTATAAACGTAAGTATTATAATAATTAACGATCCTGCTTTCTCATCATTTTCCTACATTATGTAAATAATTTTTCTATTTTTTCAGTGGTTTCTAAAAAAGTTACCCGTAACGATACTCGTACGAATGGAAGTTTAAGAAGTGGCAGAACTAAGCCATTTAATAAAATATTAAAACTAGAAAAGAAAATGAGACCAAACAGACATTTGGTTGTTCATTATTCTCGAAAAACGAATAAAGAAAAACAGGATTTAGATAAGAAAGATGTTAAGAAACAGGGCAGTGAAAAGAAAAAGTTAAACAAAATTGCTCGCCACAAAAACAATATGGCAAAGTGTAAGACAGGTGAGTATAATTTTATCGATTACATACCGTTTATTAAAAAAAAAACTACTTCCATTACAATTCTTATTTAGATATCCTGCAATGGTAATGGCTATATCGGAATGCTATTATAGCTATATGCATGCACAATTGCTCTTAACTAAATCGCAATTGTATTAATCACAATAACTGATTGATGGTACAGGTAGAAAGGGAAAATCAAAGGTGAACCGTAAACTTCGCAATAAGAATAGAAATGGTAAGTACACATTTTATTTACCTAACCATTTTTAAGGGCCTACTTACCACATTCATCCCAGACCCAAAATCTATCGTAACGAAAGACGTATTTGACTTCGGTATATAACGCAATAAGTAAGATCGCAATATTGATCAGCATACTTTTGTTTTCAGTGAAAAGAAACAAGAAATTAAAACAGAAAAAAAGACAAGGAAAGAAGAGAAACAGTGAGTATCTTCTAGTAGTTACATTATTGTTTCAACAAAATTATAATTGAAAGTATAATAAACTTTATTATTTTGTATACCTACAGGAGCTAATCTATCGAGACAAAACCGTTCAAAGAATACAAAAAAACGTATGTATATGAACTTCTTTATAAAGCACGGGCCGTTTAGCTATCTTGTTAGCCTTGTTTCATCGAGCCGAGTAGAGCACTTGCCGTGTTTGGGGAATTAAGATTTGTGCATTCCAGGTGGTGGTGTCATAACTACAACGTTGAAACCAGTGTGCACGTGGCGCTATATCTGCAAGGAGCCAGGCAACTTGGATAGCTGTCGGCTACACACCTCGTGCCTAACTGAGAGCAGCAACATCGCCAAAATTGACAGTGAGATAAATGAATACTCATTAAAATCAACTACCGTGGTTAACTTTTAACAGAATGGTACTTTTTAAGCGGTGCGTAGGAAATAACGAATCAAGATCAGTTTATAATATTGATAGCAAGCTCAATTTTTTTTATTAACCCGATGAATAGTTTAACTTTTTTATCGCAAACAACCATGATTGTGTGTGAAGAGCTCATACTAAAAAAGATTAGTTTTAACTATTCACAGCGGTAACGAATGTCGCGTAGATAAATCTGAATAGGCTCTTGCAATTATGCAAAGTTTTCATCTTCTATTGAGAGTCTGCGATCAAAGGTCGACTAATGATAGCCATTAACATTATACACAAAGAGATTGCATTCCGTTAAGAATTAAAATGGATATAGTTATCGGCACGGATATTGAGCTCTCGGCGGAAGAGTGGGGATCGCTTTGCGCACTTTACACATAAGGCAATAAACCAATAAATCGCTTCTGCGCAGGGTCAGGGCTTAATATCCCTGCCGATGATTATACGTTAATTTCAGTTTTTGGTTTGCAGATGAATATCCGGACCACAAAGGGAAAGAATATAACCAGATAGTAACGAATTTTAGAAAAATGCGTGAGTACAGTACAAATTGTAAAAGAGAGTTGTATCGATTTTGTACAATTCAGTAAGCGCGTTCCTATATTATCCTCGTTATAATGAACCTTGCATATTTCCGGGATAAAAATAGCCTATAGCACTTGAGGAAAATGTAGCTTATTCTACCAATGGAAAGTTTTAGGATAATTAGAAATTGATGATTATTTTCGTAGGTTAAGATGAGTTTCTACTTAGAAACACAAAAAATGTGATATTTCATAAAAATCTAATATTTTATCAATGGAAATG
Source organism: Helicoverpa assulta (assembly GCA_963856015.1). Taxonomy (NCBI): domain Eukaryota; kingdom Metazoa; phylum Arthropoda; class Insecta; order Lepidoptera; family Noctuidae; genus Helicoverpa; species Helicoverpa assulta. The sequence goes on from CAWLCW010000008.1 coordinate 9,657,667, forward strand.
AATTATTACGAACATAAGCTGAGTATAATTTTAAAACCCTTTTTAATTGATAGAACTAAGTGTGTTCCCAGAAGCGATTTAACGACTTTTTTTTCAACAGTGGGCATTACAGCATTAGATGAGGAAGTTGAAAAAATAAGTGAGTAATTTCTAAATTCAGATTGTAGGTGTATACTTATTTTTGTTATATTCAATTGTCCTTTATTTTTCTTTTATAGTTGAACAACATGTGCTTCTAGTGAAACCAGAAAACATAAGTGAGTGTGTGTTTTGTGAGTCCACTAAGAACAGCCAGTATTTCAGGAGACATGTGACAATTCATTTGATCTAATATTTTATTGCAGACGGAATTGAAAAGATTGAAACCCTTGAACAGTATTTCAATAATATCATGATAGCTCAGCATCACACAAGTGAGTTTTAATTGGTCTATGCTAATACTGTAAGTAATGATTCTTATTTTTAACCGACTTCCCAAAAAGGAGGAGGTTCTCAATTCGTCGGGATCTTTTTTTTTTTTTTTTTTTTTTTTTTATTTTTTATGTATGTTCACCGATTACTCGGAGACGCCTGGACCGATTTGCAAAATTTTTTTTTTTTTTGATAGGGTTTACCTCCCAGGTGGTCCCATAGTCACCAGGTCAGGATCTGATGATGGAAACCCTGAGAAATCGAGGGCAACTTTCGAAAATTGTAGGCATACGTAGGGTAAAAACTTGACACTAAGGCGTATGTCTGATAACACTATGCAATGGTGAAGGTTTGGAGCTGACCTGATGATGAAGACCAGAGCAGGTCGAGGGAACTTGAACAATGAATGTGTAAACTACCTCGTGTTTGGGCTTATTTTGTTCGTATTGACGAGACCTTTGCAACAGTAAAGGTTTGAAGCTGACCTGATGATGGAGACCAGCGAAGGTCGAGGGAACTCGACAATTGAATATGTAAACTACTTCGTGTTTGGGCTTATATTGTTCGTATTGATGAGAACTTTCCACTTATGCGGATAGTGACAACTATGCTTGTCACTGAAAAGCTAAAAATAAAAAACTTTTTACAAAAAAATAAAACCGACTCCCAAAAACACTGAAAAGCAAAAAAAAACTATTCTTAGGTGCATCGGCCTAGAAGTCGGTGGCGAAATAAACTTAGTTACATCCATTAGACACTGACTTCTAGGCCGATGCACCTAAGAATAGTTTTTTTTTGCTTTTCAGTGTTTTTGGGAGTCGGTTTTATTTTTTTGTAAAAAGTTTTTTATTCTGTTATATATTTTTAATTACACAATATGTATTTGCAGCTCCTGCCTACACAGGCGATAAAACTAAGGTAAACTAGTTTATGGATGACACATGACGAATCTCGTATACCTAATATGTAACTAGGGGGTGCTACAATTTGCTTGTTATATATGAGTATTAATAAAGTTTCTGTTGCCTCTTTTCGGAGCATGTTCAATGAAATTATGAAGATCAATACAAATAACCGCCTTTCCTTTTTTCTACGAAAACGCACACACCAAACAATCGGTTAGCATTACTAATCTTAATGCAAAGTCGTGGTGGCCTAGTGGGCAAAGAACTAGCCTCTCGAGTATGAGGGCGCGGGTTCGATTCCAGGTCAGGCAAGTACCAATGCAACTTTTCTAAAGTTTGTATGTACTTTCTAAGTCTATCTTAGACACTAATGACTGTGTTTCGGATGGCACGTTAAACTGTAGGTCCCGGCTGTCATTGAACATCCTTGGCAGTCGTTACGGGTAGTCAGAAGCCAGTAAGTCTGACACCAGTCTAACCAAGGGGTATTGGGTCGCCCAGGTAACTGGGTTGAGGAGGTCAGGCAGGGCAGTCGCTTCTTGTAAAGCACTAGTACTCAGCTACATCCGGTTAGACTGGAAGCCGACCCCAACATAGTTGGGAAAAAAAGGCTCGGAGGAGGATGATACTAATCTTAATGCATATCTCATATTCTTCATTTTTTTGTAGGAGGAAAAGCAATACACCTCTACTATGGAAAGACAACAGACAACACCACCCGTCGACGTCGCCAAGCCACATATTGTAAGTATCAGACTTTAAAAGCTTGACTGATGCTGCTTTAGGCGTAGCGACTAATGTTTATGCTTTCTAAAGACCCCGAAGCTCTCATTGTGATCGTAGCCTAAGAACGTCCACTGCTGGACAAAGGCCTCCCCCAAGCTTTGAGGAGTTGCCCAGACTATTATCAGAGAATATTTACCTTCGGAGGTATTGCGGCTCATCTCCGATCAAGGCAATTATATAACACCTCTGGGTGCAGCACCTTACACAGCTTTCATGCTTATAATATGTACTTAAAATATATATTAAGCTTAAAAGTTAAGGAAACATTGAAAATGTTAATAGGCATAGTTACAAACTTGCTATGTTCTATAATGTAAGCTGTTGATTGTCACACACAGTACACTTTTGAACCCATGAGTGAAGACTCAAATTATGAGGTAAGAATTATAATAATTACATGATGATATTATAATATTCCGATAAACAATGCAGTAAATTACGATTAACGTAATTGATATGTGATGTGGATAAATAGTTTTAACGCCAATTTCACGTTGTTTTTGCAAGTTTTGAATAATTTGTATAAAAGATTAGTTAAGTTAATATATATATATATATATATATATATTATATAAGGTCGGCCGTTCGGACTTTTGTTTTAACTTTTCTTCTAGAGGAGTAATGTCAAAATTCAAATAAAATTTAAAAAAGCTTATTATTGAGAGCGGAGGTTAAACCACAACTCTATTTTACAAAGATACAATGTACTTCTCTAATATCCTATGTTTATCTATTCTTATTCAGGGTGCACTTAAAACCGGAAACAATAAAAAAGTAAGAATACTTCATGATTATTATATTTATGAAAATGGACTAAGGAGACATATCAAGCAAAAAAAATGGTAGATCTCTGTGTTTTATAAAACAAATGATTTAGATACATGCTTACTTTATCAGAATGGTTAAAATACCAGGTATAGATAGAATATTCTTTATTGTACACTGACAACAAACATAGAAGGACATAACAAACAAGTAGTAGACGAGTACAGGTATGTCCTTTTGGTCCTGTACTTCTCATTCCCTGGTCCTGTACTTCTCATGTTCGAATAGGTTTGTTTAGATAAGCGAGACATATTCGAATTTTTTTTTTTCAGGCTAGACGCACAACTGAAGGAAAATTAAGAGAAGGGCCAAAATCTACTCCGCCTACTAGTAGCCTGCTACTAGTATCAAAGGTGACAAAGAAAATTCATTAAAATATATTTTACGAAGATGGAGGTTTAATTTAAGGCATAGATCATGCAGACATCAGTATAATTTAACTTTCGAACGACAAGAAAGTTCACTTCTCTTATTCAACGTAAGTTCCAAAGATACAACGACAGATAAATGTTCTTAGTGGATTTATTATTTAACTCGACACACGTTTAACATAATTTATCAAAGGTCAATAAAGGTAGAAGGTCACACGCGCCCGCTCCGGCTGCCAGTACCGACTCTCTGAAGTCGGACAAGGCCAGGGTACACGGGACGCTCCAGATGTCGGATATCAATGACAACGCTCACAGCTTCCGTTCGCCTGTTCAATATGCTTTTATGTCTCTTTATAGAATGAAGACTTTGAATATCTTAAACTATTGTGAAGCTGTTGGACACTTTATATCTTAAGTAGATACACTTCTTTTTCTTTTTTAACATTTGTTGCATCGAATCTAAACTTTGTAATTTTGAAAAAAAAAAAAAAAAATAGGATTTAGGTTAATTTGGCTGGAATTATGTTCAAATTACATGCGTAACATTCCGAGTTTGTCTTAAATAAGATTATATTGATCTCGATATTTACATTGGTGTATCAATATTTATTTATTCGCATAGTAATTTGGATACATAACAAGTTCATTACAACAAATGAGAAAGCAATAGCAACCTCTTTTGAATTTCAAATGAATGGACGTAATCCATATTTACAGTTGAGGAAGACGCCTAAAGCGAGATAGATTAAGAGGTTTGTTCGACGAAATCTTAGCAGTTAAATTAAATTTGTCGATATTCGGTTTAGAAGTACGTATTTCCTAATCGTTTATTTTGGGAATAACGCGCACCAATTGAAAATTCGCCAGTGATGAAGCTAGCATGCCAACCGAACTGCGCCAAACTCGGTCCAGCCGTTTTAAACTAAGAGCGTAACGTAACAAATTGCATTCACATTTCTGCTAATGTATGATTAAGAAATCAATATATTAAATTATTTGTCATTGGACTATCAAGTATGTGATGTGGTATTTGTATTGCAGTGAGTGAAAGTCCAGCGCCAGGCGAGTTGTATTGTTGTGTCGTGACCTTTAAACTCACTAGCTAGTCGTGTCGTGTAGGTGTTGTGACTAGAGTTGCACCAATGACTTTCAAATGTCTATAGATCTGTCGACTAGAGCAATCAATACCTGTACATATAGGTAAGTACCTCTACGTTGTTTGTAGTTAAAGGTCTGATACATGAAATATGAAATAGAATATTATTTTGAATGAAGTGAGATTTGATGCTGGGTGGATTGGTATGGCTGGTATGCTACAGGCCTTTGCTATTGCAGGCATAGTAGGTACATTGCTTACCATACTTATTTCAAAGAATTCTGAAAATCAAAAATCTATGTAAGTAATTTATTTTATTTATACCGGACTTAGATTCATCTCAACACTTCAACAAAAGTACACATCATGCATATTTATTGATCACTATCAAAATGTTGGTTTCGCAAAAGCTCGATTATGCAAATGTGCACTCGTGACATCAGCATTATGCATACATTTTCTGAACGATGTTTAGAAATAAATACTATTTTACGCCTTCATCCTAAGCTTGAAATCGGCAGTTGCAGTTAGTTGCATTGCAACTAATTTCAAACACAATTAGGATTCGAAACTAAATAGTTATTTAGTCTTGTAATAACAGTTGAGGAAGGCTGCACAACTGCGAAACAACAAACACGTAGTAGATCCCAAATAAGCTTACAAGTTACAGTCAGGGAGGTGGAACAACTACGTTGTCTGAATATTTGAAAGGCTGACATTTCAATTTGACTTTGTTACGCTCGGTTACTAGCGGCTGGTGAAACAGCGAGCGAGTTTTGATCGCTCCAAGCTTGCATGTGACAGCGCAACTCTTAAACCTAATATTGGGTCGTACACTGATGGCAGTTTCAAACCAATTACTTAATAAATTCACAGACATTTGCCAGAGGAGCTCACAGAGCCCGTTGTAGATTCTTCCGATCCATGGCTAAGTGACAATCAATCTCCAGTTAAAACCCTATATGCTTCAGTCAGCACGTCAAGTCGTTAATACCGACCGTAAGTCTTCGACGATCTTTGTTGTCCGTAAGCCGAAACCTGAAACTCTGACATAGGATATCGTATTCCCCAGTAACTAGGTTACAGACAGACTTATTGTTGCTATGTGCACAATAGTCACAATACAATACTGGGATACTAAGATTGAATTTGGTTTATATAGGCACAGCCAGAGTGAGAGAGAGACATTCAATAATTGTAGGAATAGAGAATATCTAAAGAAAAAGCGTTTAGCTCGACAAATAAAAAAAAATGTCAAGCAATTCACGTGTGCGGTACAACGAACTATATTAACATACATCATTATATTTGAAATCGGCTGTCCATCAGTCCAATCATTCCTTATTTGGAAAAGAAAGGCCTTCGCTTTTTATAGAGTAGCTACAGCAAAGACTCGTGCACCTCGAGCAGATCGGACTCACGTAATACGTACCGTACCTGTATCAAAAAAATAATCCCACCTAAACGTCGGCACGTACACAAATTGTCTGGCCATTGTAAACGTAAACGACGCACCCGTTTAATTACAACTTTTATTTGCGTTTATATTATTTTTGTTTGCCGTGTAGGCGATGTTCGCACAATTATTTACATGCCAAATGGATGCAAAATACTAAACGTTTTCGTATTCCATATTTAGTTTTACTGGAATTGTGTCAATTGAATTCGTTTAAATATGTTATTTCGTAGAACATCAACGCTGACATATATTTTTAGCTTCACGTAGGCACTTAGTGTGTACAGAATTAATTTAACAAGGATGGATTTAATAACATTAACGTAAAAGAGAGTAGATTATGTCACTATTATATACACATGAATTATGAGGTAGGGTAAAGGCGGGATAGATGCCCCACTTTTTGAAATATGCTTATAATTTAATAAATATTGGTTCTACATTAATGACACCTATGAATGTAACTAGTTTAATCCTTTATGTTTATTTGTGATTTGTCTTTTTGGACCTATATACTACACGTTTTGCAGATTTTAGCTTTTTGTAGACCTCAATTTTTGGGGATAGATGCCTACCCCTATGGATAGTTGCCCCACCTTAAAAATACTAGCAAGGATAGATGCCCACGGTGCGGGATAGATGCCCTTCATACTGTTTAAGTATATTATATTAATAATATTTATATATTTTTTTACTTTAATTTATTTGAAATGAAAAGTATTTTGCAGTTTTTTAAATCTTTTTATATTCATTATCAGATTAATTAAAATGAACACAATAAAATTCTAAAAGTATTTGTTCAACAAAAATAATTTATTTTATATTTTAAACCTTTATTATAAAATATTAATTATTTAGTTTCAACATGCAAAATCATAAAAAAATCATTCTTTCTTAAAAACTACTTTCCACATCTCGAGCAAAAATTTCTGAAAAGTGTACAGGTTTCATGTAACCAGCACTGACACATTACACATTGAATCCAGTTGGATTTAGACTTTGTTTGTTCATAGTTTTCAAAGCATTCTATGCAGTTATTTTTATTTGTATCTTTAGGCTCATCCTGTCCATCTCTTTTAGTCTTCTTCACCGGCAAACCTTTAGTTTTTTTTTACCTTAACTTTGTTCTTAGGTGAATTGTCTTCATCTTCACTGTTTGAACAGTTTGAACATCTACACTTTTTATTTATTACGAATGATTTACAATCATTCGTACAATTTAATGTTACGAATGATTTACAATCATTCGTATACACGTGGTGTATGGAGGGATAGATGCCCCTAGGGGCACCTATACCCTAAAAAATCAGGGCAACTATCCTTTTTGACAGGGTTAGATGCCCTAGTATTTTTTTAAATAAATAAATACAATAGAGCAACTATTTACATCAAAATGTATACTTCATGAAACAATATACATACGTAATAAAAAATTTTATGGAATTAATATCTACTTATAAAGTTATACAACAGCAAATACTCACCTTTAAAAATTTTACGCTCGCTGTAAGTTCGCCGCGGAGATGAATTCACATACGAGTAAAACGCGACCTCATCCCTCGATGGCGCGTGGCTAATTTAGGTGCGGGGTGCTTGTGGCTTCTAGTTAAACGGTTGTTTCTTAATCGCGAGCATGGGAAGTTAGGTTTTTTAAAAATGGGGCATCTATCCCACTGCGGCATCTATCCCGCCTTTACCCTACCTATATCCAAATGCTGATGGATTAAGAGTAGACGTATCTATCATTGATGTAGATCACGGCCAAACCATTGATTAAAAGGTGCTAAATAAAAAAACTTTAATATCTATTTTGCTGGAAAAGCACAGTCTGTTTGCGGAGTAATAATCTTACTAAAGTACTAACGATGTTACATCATTACATCACCTAGCGTGTGTGGTCTCAGAGAAAATTATTTTCTTACATAAAAACCGCTTCTTACGTACCAGTTTGTACTAAATTAGCAACATTGCATATTGAACAGACTGAAAATTACAGGTTCTCTTAAATGGCAGGTATTTTAAACTGTAACAGATTGGATTTCATAGTGTCAAACATAAACTTTGTGGTGAGTAAATATATTCCACAATTTATGTGTCACATCGTTAAAATATTAAATCTGAATGAATTTCAGAAATTGTCTATATTAATAGGTGTGCGGTGCGACAGGTGAGCACACCCAATTACATTTCGATCAGAGCAGTGCCGGCGGCGGCGCGTGCGGTCGCCCTAACCGGATTATTGGCCGGCGCGGCGGCAGGGCTGCGGCGCTGCGCGGGCGGCGCGGGGCCGACGACCTGCCACCACCTCGCATTATAATTCGATACAGATTCATCAACAACTTAACAACATTCACCTAGCTAAGCCTGAGTTAGATTACGCGAAGACCTTTGACCACTTAACTTTCCATTAAGTAGCTAAGATCAAATTAAAACTTTTGAGTAAAACTTTTTGTCGAAATGATAACACAATCAAATATCGTTTTGAAACCGCAGCTCGTGACAAAAAGAAAATATTTTCGTGATCGCCACAATCACCAGTTCACGTCACTGTGTACAAAGAAAAGCAAGTAGAAAAAACTCGCTCCTGTCGCAGTTCAGAACAATACAAACCAAAAAATATTCAGCCAGCATGCATCGAGGCGGAAACTGATACAACGTAGACAAACATTGAAATGTGATACTTCTATGCGGTTCATATCGATGCGACCAAATGAAAAATAAACTCAAACACGTATTGTGGTGCCGACCATGATTGGATACGTTCAAAAAAGTAACGTAGTGGCAGCCATTTTAACGAATCCACTGAAATGGTAGTAGGTATATTAATTATTGATAAAAATATCTAGGTAATAATTAAGGGGGTTGCGTATCGATTCGTAACTAAGCAACTTCAAAGGATTCCGATGACCCAAATATGTCAGTAAGTTGTATATCAAAAGGTCGTAATCTGATTAGATCGTTGATTCACGACCCGATTTCTTTCGTATTCACAAGGCGTCTATTCAACTTTAATTCTTTTAGGGCTTCTCTAGCTAGTCTAATTATGTGAAGAGAAGTTAATTTTATTACCAACTTCGTATTTGTGAAAGCAATATATTCGGGAACACCGTTTTTACTGAAGTCTTATTCTTTATCAATCAAGTCATGCATCCTAAAATCTAAAATATTCCCGGTCTGACTCATAAACAAAATATGGATGTGCGGTTGACAGGAAATCTTTCCGTTAAAAAAGATCGAGTACCTACTCACAGTAGGTATAAATACAAGAAAAACCAATTAAATTCATTACACGTTAATCTTTTCTTGTAATATCTTTCGGATAGAACAAAAGCGTCGATGCAAAAGTAAACAGAAAGACTACTAATAAAAAAGTTATACGACCTTAATTAAAAACTGAATCAGATAAAGCGCAAACTCTATTCAGCTGAACGTGGAAATTCCATTCGTCCATTATGAATAGCCATCTGACTATTTACTTAACCTGTTTCAGAGAGCGAGACAAAACCCGCACTCATTCCACATTGATACTGCAACGACACGCGCACAAAGGAAATAAATGACTGTCACTGCAGGAAATAGAATTGACTTGTCATATTGTACCATCTTCTTTTTATCTTACGGCTCTGTATAACAGGCTTTTTCTTTTAAATTATTATGTGCACTTACTCTTAAAAGCGTGTTTCAATTACCTCCCTTGAAAGCATGCGAGGCAATCGCTTGGAAGTCGCATAAAGGGACGCACCTTAGCAAAGTTACGCCACTTCTAAAATATTCAAATCTCTGGGGCGACTTTCCCCGCGCTCCAGTAAAATGCAAAACAAGGAAACTTTCCCCCTAAATCAGCGGAGTCAGCAGAACGCCCAGCTCGCGACAAACATACCCGGACAACAAACAAACTTTCATTTAGCTACAGTCGGTCGCCTTACACAAATTTCTCCTAAAAGATGCTTTATTTCAGCACAAGAATTCAACATTGTTGTCTTGTTTAATTAGTGTGTCAAGACACTTTCTTGAATTCTCGTTTTAATTTCTCATGACAGCAAAATAAACGATACATTCATCTCAGGACTTTCATAATAAATATTAGAAATGCATATATGAATTATTCGCTGCACACAATGCACACACACATTTGTTATTACAGTGGAGGATAAAACAATTGCGTAACAAGGATTTAACTAACTGCTATTCACACTCGAGTCCGTTGTTATGAAACGGATGTTTGCAGTAGCTATCAATACCGGGATAGTTATCGATAGCCGGAAATTTTCACCGAATTGTTGTTTACTGACGTACAGTGATGTGCCGACGCGGAGAGGCAATAACAAAATAGCACTGAGCAACTCTCAGCAAAAAACCCAAACATTGTTCACCTGTTAACTTCGAGGAGATTTTCAATAAAATTTAGTTAGTAACGGGCATCGGGCGCGGTAGAAAATACCAACAATGGAGCAAAACAAACGAGATGGGCAGCTATTATCTCACTATAACCTAGTTTTGCATGGTGAGCGGGAAAAGCGAAACGAGGCTAAATTGCCAGCGAGTTGTTTTATAAATGGTTCAAACTTGAGAAAAAAGCAGCAAAAGCTGCCGCCGCTTTAGTTACTGTTGTTCGTCGAGCGCGCACCCACGCAGCGAGTTGCCGATTCCGGAATCAACATGCTGTTTTGATAGCATTCTTTATAAACAATCGATAGTTGTTTGCTTACCTTTAGCTCTGTGTTCAAAGGTGGTAACGAAGTAGATCTGAAACAAAAGCGGAATATAGGTTAACATTTGCCATGCTTAAGTACCTACCTACATATTTATTTGGCGACTTTTCTGCGATAAGTTGATTCGTCACGACATTATTAAAGAGCTGTGTAGTGTGTATGTTTCTAATGTAATACTATTTTAATATTCATATACTAACTTCAGCGTGTAGATAAAAATAAGTATCTTGGAGCATACACACTATAGAAACCATTTGCATAGAATATAGAATTATATGAATAGACATAGAATCATTCTTATACGGTATTGGAATGACAAAACAAGCATATTGCGCATTATTGCATAGGAGTACTAAGTTCTAAAATAATAGTCAATATTACCTATACTGGTGATACTGGTGTTTCAAACGTTACTCGGTTGAAAGTTTCAGTAAGAAAACGTACCTAGGTGGTTTAAGAATATAGCTAGACATCGGCTCATAAATGGTGAAGACAACAGTCAAAGTGTCATAATTGAGGCGCAAGTCACACCTGTCATATAACATGAATGATAGCAAGGAATGATTTATCATGCATGGAGTGACTATGTGTTGGGCGCTGGTCCCGAGGCATCAGATTATTATGGCGCGGTGCTAGTAGCGCCAAGACATCCGGCGAGGCCATGGGGTCGCCGAGGGATCGCGGCACGCACTCTCGCCCCCAATACGCACTCTATCCGTCATCACTTTCCCACCTACTCAAGTGTTCTGAATAATAAACTGTGTGCAATTCTTTAGCCTCTTGACAATGTCACAAGCAGATCCATTGTGCTGCGTCACTTGCGTCCGTGTTCAAGAGCTTCGGGTAACTTTAATTGTTACACCCTTTCGACTTTCGTGCTTAACTTTGCGGTGTTATAATTCCTGACATTAAAATGTTATGAACAAGTATAAAGTTTTATTGACACAATAAGGGCAAAGATATCGGGTAAAATGCTGTTTCACTAATTACTGGCCACATTGCAGTCGTAAAGTTATTTAGTTTATTCAAACTAGTTCAACAAAGTTTCGTTTATGGTAAACAAAACTTAACAAGGAAGACCCGAGAGGAAAACACGCGAGATTTATTTCGTTTGATTAAGTTGATGGAAAACTTAGTTGTCGAATACGCCCATTAATTTCAATCGTATTATCATCGTCCTCTCTTTATGGAGCTGCCATATAAATAAAACTCCCAGCCCATTAGCCTCGGCCGCTGTATCACCGAGCGATATTACTAGGGAGCCTGCGTGTGTAACATCGGACCCCATCAATATCTGTCATCAGTCACCGAGTAGCCAAATAAAAATGTACGATCGACCTCCACCGATAGGCCATGACGCGCGGATCCTGTTACGATCTCATATTACATGAGATGACCTAATTCGTTGGAAATATTTCCTGTACCATCGGGGACATGAATGCCATCGGCCGGTAATTTGTTACATATTTCTATTTTTATACGTAGGTAATGCCTACGTTGGCGTAAGAAATGTTTTGCAAATAGTTACAAAATAAGTTATTTTTAAAGGTTTCGTGACAAACAAACTGTGTCAAGAATGATAAGCAGAGCATTTCCTTTAAAGCGCCGGTTAGAATAAGCCAAGCATTGTTGAAGTACGGCTGTCGCTTGTGAACCTACCTCTAGTAAGACGGTTGTGCACAGTGACGCCGCCGGGCGACCTGTTTACAAACGGACGGTTCTTTACCACAATCATTTCCTAAAGACATTTTCTAACTTGTAAATATTTATGCAATAAACTACCACGGAATATTGTTATCGTTTCAAAAAGCGTAAAATGTTTTCTATGGGTCAAAAAAGAAATATAAATATGAATCGGTAATTAGAGGAACTGGCATGATGCCAGCGATAACCGGACAGCTGCATTTATGCCTCGGTAGTAGTGCACATGGCCAGTACAATCTCTGTATTGGTTCACTTTCATGTAGAACGCAGGCGCATGGTCTCATTATGAAAACATTATGACTCAGAATAGCACCGCTATCTTGTACAGCTGTATTTATTATGATACATGGAGATAGTGACCGGCGGGTAAAGATTACCGAAGGTTGTAAACCGACCATTTAGAATTATAAGCAGAATTATACTAGCCATAATAGCAAACATGTAAGTGCATTAACAGGCTAGTAATAGATATTTAAATCCGCCCGATAGCTTTGTAATGTAAAGCTATGAATTTTTTCATAGAGCATCTGTATTTAATTAACTAAAGGGTGTCTAAATGTCGTAACAAAAATTAAAGCAACGGGCACGTGGCACGTCAAGGGCCGGTCAATGACCTCACATGGTAGGTACCGTTAATTACTTTCGCAGGGAAGAATGGAGCACGCAATTATTCATTTAAGTACAACAAACAGACATTATCGATCACTTTGGATTTAATTTTTTTTTAACAAAAGGTATTTTATGTTCTGTACCTATGTATATGGATATGGGCCTAGGCCAATTTCAGAATCAGTCCTGTACGATTATAGATTAAATTAAAGAGGAATGTTAATTGAAATGCTTTTATTTAATTTTCACGCGCGTTAAAATAAAGCTGCGGAAAAGAATTCCTGAATGAAAGAAAAGCTATTTGAACGTCGGTATTGACAGCTATTAACATAAAAAAAAGAGAAATCGAAGGCTTTTAAAGCGATGTAGTTTATCATTGGGTTGTAAACAAGAGCCATGTATTCATCGAGGCTCCAACCAGGCCGTCACGTGGCACGGACGTGGCATCCACAGGTCCTGATTGTGCTCATCATAAATACTCGTCACGTCGGGACCTCCTCGCGCCCTAAAAGGAGAAAGTCTCCCCCACAACTGGGAGATTCACCCGAGGGGTGAGATGCGTCTAGATACCATTCGTACTAAGCTACAGGTAATCCGCTTAGTAATCATAAAATAAAACGTCTTCATTTCCGTTAGAACACTTAAAACTCAATTTGAATGATCTACTGCCTAACCATGTCATATTTTCTCTTGCATTAAAACATTATTTAAGTGGGTTTACTGAGGTGTATAATTTCATGCAATAGATATTATTGGAAAGTAGCAACAATAATTTTACTGCTGGGAGTCGATGAATGCAGAGAACAAATAATTGTAGCCAGGCGAGGCCTAAAGAGACGAGCCGGCCGGCTGAGCATATTTTTTGTCTAGATTAAAGCGAACAGAGCCGCGGGCAATTCTAGTACCATAATTATTAGTGGTTCGTACTTACACTGTACAACGTGTATAGCTAAGCGAAGATAGCCGCTACAAAAATAATGAAAGTAGCAAACTGTTTTACAGTACATAGAAACTGCTACGACGTAGCAGCGTAGCATTGTTATTCTCTAATATAATTAACTCTTTTAGTTGCTGTTTTTATACCGTGATCAGTTGTTTTTTTCTACGTTTTAGTATTATTACTAACATTCTAGCTACTGATAATTTGATGGCGTCGCAATACCTAGGTACTGGCTATCATAATAAGTCATCTAAAATACCAACCAAAAAAGGTCACTGAAATAAATTAAAACGAATCTGTATAGTGCATCGTTTCGTTAAATTCTTACGTGTTATAATAATAAAATACCTATTTTATGACAAACATTTTACGTATGTTCGGTTAGCAGCGCGACGTTTTCGCACCTTCTTCGGTTTATCCGGCATAACGCGGTTGACAAGCGTACTAAATGTGAGCGTGGAGGTCGTACCTGAACAGATGAAGTAATACGAGATAATATTAGTACATTTTCCGCAGCACGTACGAGGATAAAATAAAAGAAACAGATATAACAGCATTACCTCTAATGGCTATGGTATTCAGTTCAACTGAAACCATTTTTATGAGTGCCAGTATTACGTGTCTATTCAAACTTCGAATGAATAATGTTCTATACTTTACGTCTATTATGGAGAACGTAAACCCTTATTGAAGTTACTACTACTCTAGTTAGTAATATGCTCTTAAAACACACCGTCATTAAAATTTCACGAAAATCGTCATAACCATAACATAGGGCTATGAATGAGTAAAACAAAAGTGGATGTTAAGCAGAACGTGAGGAAATAAGTTACATCAAGAATGAATGTATGTACACTTAGGCAGATAAAATGGAAACGGTACCGGGAGCGTTGGATGCGACATTGTTGCCGCACTCCCGACCTCTAACCCTAAATGTATGACGCCCAAAGAGGCAGTCGTATTATATGGCCGGCAACTTTGCGAAACAGCCGGGACAAATCGGGCACAATTTATTGTTTTGATTTTCTCTGGAAAGAATTTTGCTATCTATTATGTACCTTTTATTTAATACACCTATGGCTGTGCGAGAATAACAATGTTATCGCTACTCTATGTATTTTATTATTATCAGATTTATTAAGTGAGATTATTATTGTTAAAGTTTCATTCCAGCTCAATTCACTATAGATAGAGTACCGTTTGTATTGCAGCAATGAAAGAGTAAGTCGAACAATAAAATAATGCAGACAACAGATCAAGGCCTAAAATTGCAACCAAACCGAATCGTATCTTTTATGAATACATATTCAGTAGAGTCTATTGTTAAAGGACAATGACCGCTAGAGTTTGCATACGAAGAACGAAACATGTGTTTAAAATGAAAAAATATATTAATTGCAATAAAAAGTGAGCGAGGCGTGTAACAAATGTGAACGGCGTGCTGGCAGTTTTAAATACATGTGTATGTTCCGAGGTAAAGCATATTCAACATGCAAGAGTAAGCTTACACAATTTCCTCTACCTATACATATTTTGTATTAGAGATGCAACTGAGTAGTCCTTGAGGCAAAGTTTAGAAAACTCAATAAATTGTACACGTGGAAGGCTTCATTTCAGCAGAAAATTATATATATAAGTACCATCCTCTCACCTCGGATTAAAAATAATGTTAAAAAATTCGTACCCTTATCTTGTTGCTACTCACACAGCGGTCATAACTAAGTTTCAAGTGGACTTTTAAAATTTGGGCATCTTCTGAGCCGAACATTAATGACCTACGCCGCCATGTTGAAGGGCGGTTTTAAGGAAAACCCCCTGTCCGCCCTCGATAGGGAAGTAATGCATTTTCCTTTATCACGGTGCGGACAGTTTGCGCACTTCTCGAGGAGGGGACCGGCTTTTACGATTATTGTGCTCACATCGTTACAGCATGAGATCTGCAATAAAAAAACACTGGATTCGATCTCGCACGCCGTAAAAGGCAGCGTAGACCTCGAAACGCTCGATTCAGCGACTAATATCGACTTTCAGTTCAATTTTGGGATGGCAATGTTTTTGTGACTTATTATGACGCGAAATTCAGCGTAAATCTAGAGAAGGACTTCTGAAAACTTGTAATATGATATTCGATGTTTTATTTTTAATTTTACAAGTGGTTGAACAATCGGTCATTTCATCTTTGAGCAACAATTTCTATAAAAGGGTTAGGTTAGGTTACAGAATAAACAGTGTTGCGACACGCGTCACAAGCGCGGCATTTCAAAGCGTTCTGTTGCAAGCATCAGGCGAGATCTAAAAATGTCAAAATCGTGTGGATATTTCTCCTTGGGAAGTGACGGCTGGCTTCTATGGAGGAGCATGGCGGCATGGCACCGGAACACTGGCGGCCACGCCGAGCGTGAAATAATGCACCACATGTTGAATACCAGCGTTAATTAATAGCATCGGGCGAAAGTGCAAGTGTTCACATGCAAGCGGTGCGTAAAACTTCACTTATTAGAACACTCATTACGAATAGGGATAATGTAATGCAATACCACATCATTATGTTGCCCAGACGCTATTACCGGGGGAAGTTTGCTCATTTCTGCTGTGGAGTTTCATGACTGTAAGATGTTCTTTTATTTTTCATTGATTAAATTATTATTCTCAAAGAATAAAAATCCATAATATTCAAAATTGTAGGTTTTCAATTAAATGTTGTTCTATAACCTATATTGATAAGTTCACACGCGCGTATGGAATAATATCTTTCGAAATTCCCACCTGAGGTCATTGCCCCCACGAATTTATCTTCAAAGTTACACTTATAACTGTCGACTGTGTCAACCGCGTCAGAGTCGGACAACAAACACCGAGTTATTATAGTTCACACTTGTCCATGTTTAGAACATTGATGGCCCATAAGATAAAATAACTCAGCTCTACGTTTCCTGGGAATAATTTTGGACAAGATATTTATGTACCTAGGATTAATGACACGTTCTTGGCCTAAACAAACATGTTTGGAGGAAACGCAATTGAATACATAAATTCAAAATATACGAAAACCTTTAAGGATAAATTGAAATAATGAAAGTGTGATTTGTTGAAGTACTGTAAGCATAAAATAGGGCATTCGTGCAGGAGAAAGTGCGCTACTTGCGCGAGCGCAGCCCGGCGGCGTCGTGAGAGAGCCGGGACGTGCCAGCATTGCAAGTCGGCCACTCACCTACAGCTAGCTGGGCTGGCTTGTGCATCCAAGGCCTAACTAATCGATGTGTCTATCAATCACATATCAAGCGTGACGGCCACACAAAAACTTAATGTAAATAATTAATAGCTGCACATTAGGACGCCTTTGCTATACTTACTACGTTAGGCAACGGCTTTATATTACCACAAGCGCTAATTAAATACTCGGTAAAATGCACTGAATATTTTTGCATTGCAATATTCGAGTAGGAACATTGCAAGTTTAATAGCTTGTATGATACTTTGCAAATATTAGTTCCGGGAGTATAATTCGTGGTGTCGCATTACATCGCGAGTTTGGCGGATATGAATGCGAGGTCACGAGTGGCCGCCGCCTGGTCCGCGAGGGTTTCACTAGAAAGCCCCGATGACACCAGACACCGCGGCCGTCACCACTTGAGGCTGTAAATCTCGACCAAGTGGAAAGTAAACGCTTTCCAACATGCACTAGTTCAGCAAATAGATTGTCATTGTGCTTTTAGAACGAGTAAAATAACAAAAACGTTTGGAAGCTATAACACTAGAATCCCTAATCAAGTTTAATAGTCATACTTAATAACCGTATGCACCCATGTTTGACAACTCAAAGCATAAAAGAAACATGGAATAAAAATAGAGTAGTAGAAACATCCGGCGGAGGAGGCAATAAACAATCGAAGACCCTTCCTTGCAACGGTATAATTACTAAGTGATTTTTTTCTCTTTGTGTCTCGCGAGCAACTACTGGCAGGAATGAAGTGCCGACTTGTAGATTAATAAAAAATCTCACGGGAAGGAAAGAGTTGGATGTTGCGCGTTGGACGAGAGTTATTTAACAATTGAACAATCAGAGAGGCATATCAGTGATAACAGAATGCATTTTGACATTCATCAATTAGAGCACTCGCCTAATCAGGGCTCGCGGTTGATTACAAATACTCTGAGTGTCAAATCAAACGATAGCAGTGCGTGTATATGAAAGTAAAGTTATTAACGGTTCATCAGACCTTATCGAATCGATTAAACTAACATGCCGACAAGTATTTATCATTTTACAAGAAATGGTAATTCATTAAAATCAAATGAAACACACGACCATTCAAAATGATGTTCTAGTAATTATGGAGAAAATTTATCTTTTACGACACGACTATTCATTTCCAACAGCCGCGGCCGTTCATTACTTTTGAGGAAGCTCTCATATTCAGCACTGTAACGTTTACGAACTGTTTTTTAAAGCTTACTCGCCTTCCGGCTTCCCATTTACTTTTAATGTGGTCGTTTATTGCAGTGTTCAATCAATTATTCATTAATTACCCAGAAACGGTTTCATTCGATTGGAGATGAACCTGACGATGACGGTCACATTGACTTTCCTATTCAATATTCATGACATGACATGTTTGCACGCGTAATTAATCATTTGATTGCTATCTGTTACTTTCATTCCAAACATTGCTTAATCTTTTGTGATGCACTTGTATTACTTTACGTAATACAAGTGCATCACAACGTGGTGTTTGTTGTTATAGCCGTGTGCCGATTAAGCGGGCCGGGCATCGAACTGCTGCGCAAGCGGCGGTGCGGACGTGACCTCCGCTCGTTATACACAACGGGACCCTTTATTATTCAGCCCGTGAACCCTTGCCCTTATGTGTAAGATATGCAATTTCATGCTAATCAGAAGAAGCTAGTTCAAAAGTACATATTTACCCTGGAGTAACACCATAAAATATTACGGACTGAAAAATAAAGTAAACATACACTTTTATTATTTTTATTTACATAGATATTTACAACACAAAAAAAAACTATCCTAGTAAAACAATAAAAATAAAGAAAACACTATATCTAAACATACATATTTATATTTTATGACGATATTCTTATGCTATCTATACCTATTATGCTCATCCTCAGCCATCTAACCCTTGTCTACTGGGAAATCGTTTGAAAAATCTGCTCGTCATTGTGTCGCAAGTAGATACGGATAAATGGCTTTCCGCAAGAGTTAGAAATACTAACTAGACATACTAAGTAGGCATACTAGCAAACCAAACAAGTACGTTACATCATTAGCCCGCCACACACCACACACCCATCAATCCATAGTCACGATATTGTCACGGTTTAGAAATCGTAGGATTTATGTATTACTACATGTAGGTAATTGTAGCACATGTTCACATCGCTGAGTATCTAGGACTCAACGAAAATTTTCAAAATTCATAATATTATTTCACTAGCTTTTGCCCGCGACTTCGTTCGCGTGGAATAGTGATTTTTGGTTTGACCAATAGATGGCGCTATATATCCGAAATAAATTTTATTTTTATTTTTATATTTTTTTGTAATAAAAACTATCCTATGTCCTTTCTCAAGTTCCAAACTATGTCTGTACCAAATTTCACACAAATCGGTTCAGTAGTATAGGCGTGAAGAAAAGACAGACAGACAGACAAAAAGACAGACAGACAGACAGAAAGACAGACAGACAGAGTTACTTTCACATTTATAATATTAGTTAGGATGACCAATAGATGGCGCTATATATCCGAAATAAATTTTATTTTTATTTTTATATTTTTTTGTAATAAAAACTATCCTATGTCCTTTCTCAAGTTCCAAACTATGTCTGTACCAAATTTCACACAAATCGGTTCAGTAGTATAGGCGTGAAGAAAAGACAGACAGACAGACAGAAAGACAGACAGACAGACAGAAAGACAGACAGACAGAGTTACTTTCACATTTATAATATTAGTTAGGATTAAATCTATCAGACGTTATTCCTGCCACTGAATCGAAAGGTTCATGGCGGACTTAAAACAGTATTACGATGTCGACAATTGCTGTCTACGAGGATTATTCCGTTCAACTTATACAACAGACGATCGTACATGTAACGAACCTTGATCGTCCAATAACACTTTAAACTATGAAATGATGACTAATGGTTGTTCGTCGTAATAGATAGTTTGACCAATAGATACATGCAGAACAACACTGGGAAACTTTTCAATCAGTTTTGATGACTAGATTGTTGCAACGTGATTGCAGTTATTACACCACGATCATGCGACTCGGGTCATGTCAGGTTGGTTCACCGTCAATTGTTAAATGGAGCGAATTTGTACCGGTAGGATTACCTCGGCTATAAAACGAACAGGCTTGAAAGCGAGTTTCACCTTGAGATCGCATTTCTTAAGGTGAGCGCGGCTTAATCTGGGAACGTGCTGTTTTCGGTTGTAACAACAACCGATATTGGTTTATATTTGGAGTTACTTGTGAATAATGTTTTTTGAATGAGCACTAACAAAGAAATAAGACTCCTTTGTTAAAGTTTACCTACATATTAAAACTTATTCAGAGATTTTTTATTTTAAATTGCGAAAGTCATTTACTGTAATCACGTTTAGCAACAAAGCAGTAGGTACTGTAAGGACTATTTATTTTTAATAGATTTATTTCAATATCACAGGTTTTAATAGTGTACAAATTTTATCTGCAAAATAAGCAGAATTTGCCTCAGTTTTCCAGTCATTTTATAGACCTTAACGGTCAATTACGATGAGCTAAAACTCTTGGTGCAGGTAATGGTTCAATAGATTACAGTGCTGCACTTGGCTACTGTTCTCCAATCTTCCATTAAATGGGGCATAAATAAAAAGGAGAAAATAAAATCCTGCGGCCGTAGCTCTACTATTAAACAAGAATGTACATTGTATATGTCGTGAAGCCAACCAACTGCAATAATTTTACAATAATGTAATCCCTTCGGTAATTCAAACCCAACTTGAATTTCGATAGGTATAATAAATGACAATAATATTTCATCATAAATTAATATTTTGGTTAAATCGTGCGGTCTGAATATGATCGTATCCCTGCGGGACCAAATATTGGGAACTACCCTATTATCTATAGTCACACAAATATGTAAATGAGCACCCTTGAACAGCTACCTACTTTCAAACAAATTGGCTTTTAAAGCTGCTGAGATACTCGAAAAGGGATTATCCCTTGAGTGTGCACTTAAATGTGATCCCTTAACAATATCAACCATCCATAGGTACTCTTTAAAAATGTCCTTAATTTTTTTTTACTTTTAAATTGTACTAAGTATTTAACTACCTAAAAACAACTCTTGATTTGTTTGCAGGTAAACAAAAACCTCAAGACACTGAGATCATCACTGCATTAGTTGGATAGGTACTTGTATTTTCCTTTGCAGAACAAATAATCACATCAATGTCAATAAAAGACTTAACAGGATTTTTTCTTTCATATTTATTGAAGCCGTTTATGCAACAATTCGTATCACACTGTTAAATCAGATATTTTTAATATATTTTTACGTCATCGAATTAAAGCGGCGATGACAACATAATGCGTCTCGCATCGTACGAATATTAATGAACGTTTTTTGAGGTTCGTTAAAATATTCTGGCTTGTTAGTTATACGGCACGGATTTTACATTAGGCTCTTGTATGGGTAAAAAACCAAATACGGGTATTTTTTATTCCCACGCCACGGTTAGGTGTTTCGTTTACCGGTCCGATATATTTTATTATGTATTCAAATTTAAAGGTAGGCGTTTAGTTAAGGACTTCAACTATTCATAAGACCACCTCGCTGCGTGTGACCGACACTGACCTAATCAAATATCAAAGTTCATTTAGGACTAATAAAAATATGAATCAGTTTTTATTTTTTACCGGCTGTGCTGTTGATGTCATCATTATAGTGTAGTTCATCGATGTATCTACAGGTATCGATATTATATTGAGCCACTTCAGGATCGTGGGTACGTATAAAGAAAAATGTGTAATAGGAAATAAGGCCTTTAGGTCGGGCACGGGTTAATCATTGTTGGCAGCGTGATGTGCTCCATCGCCCCGGGATCAGCGGCAATTTGTCAATCACCACGTGAATGCCCCTCACTAAAGCTTTCAATAAGCGATCGCAATCCCGGCGTGGCTGACGACGCCATTATCAATATTCAATAAAATGTCAGCCAGCAATTTTATTAGTCATTTCCAGTATCTATAGGAATAGGGAGATACATCTATCACTGAAGAGAAAATGTTAAGCTATAGACCGCAATACTCAATCTGTGTCCATTTGGAATATAGTGATCTATTTCGCCTATAAATTCAGACTAAAAGATTAGAAAGCACGACAAAATGGTTGATAGATCTATCAACCAGGAGTAGTTTAGTATATGTATATTCCCTTTAGATTATAAATATTTATGATATTATAACTCTTACTGTACACACCCAGGTATTCATAACAACAGCTTCCTACATTATTAAGGTTATGAAACCGCAAAAACTCCACTATAATGTTCTCAAGACACGACAGTCTTGATAGTAAAGATAATATTATAATTTCGAAATAAATGCCATAAACCACTTTATGAAACGATGTTATTTAATAATGAATTATGCTTGAACACGTCATTAAGAATGTCACGCTCGATTGGGTTACGATAGTCACTGTTGACAGCATGATATCATTAGGCACTTTGAGACCTTGTCATGCCTTATACAAAGTGTTTACAAATGTACAAACGTGCTAACAATTCGATAGTAAATGTCAACATAGCAAGTGCAACGAATACATAAATAGTAATATAATTAACGCTTTATTTATCTCTATTTTTTATTTAATTCAAGTCTGTTTTAATTAGAGCACCACGCAATACGAAACAATGCTCTTTGCTAACCGACTCCAGATATGGATCAGTTTTATTCATTTGTTAAAATGTAGTTTAATATCGTAATTTTTCATTAAAACAAAGCTTTTATGTTACATCACTAGTTATTTACATTACTGTATTCAATGAGATACGAAAGGACGTCTACATTGCAAACTATAATTCCGTCAACGCTAATTTGCCCGATGAAGATATCGCATGTCGCCAAATCCATATTAATTAAAAGTGTTCAAACAATATCTATTGTCGTTATTCACTTCGTCGCTGTCACGAGGACCGATTGTCTTCGCAATCCTGACGCCAAAGTCTCTCTTGCTACCTCTACCTTCTATAGCTTCTACGGCTATGGAGCTGTATTCATAAGAGTACCTACATATCTTATAAGATAAGATATTATCTTATTGCTTCGTCAATTATTCGACGATCTCGATGGCGCAATGGTCACCATGCCGGACTGCCGAACCTGAGGTCCCGGGTTCGATTCCCGGTTCGGTCGACATTTGTATGATGAGCATGCTTGTTGGCCGTGGTCTGGGTGTTACAATATGTATTTATAAATATGTATATATGTAGCTATATGTAGTTTATCAGTTGTGTTAGCACCCATAACACAAGTTAAGTAATAACTTACCATGGGGCTAACCGACCGTGTGTGAAACGGTGTCTCGACATTATTATTTGGTTTCTCTTTTCCGAAGAGCGTAAATATAAAATAATAAACATAAAATGCAATCATGTTCGTGCTTTAAATACGAAAATGATTGCATTTTATGTTTACGTCTAACAATCATTTAAGTGGATAGTTAGACTGTGTCATCACTGCACGCTAATTAATCAGCGTTAATTTTCTTGGTAAAAAAGAGATATGTAATGATAAGTCACGATAATGAACAGCACGACAGGTCTAGAATGCATGCGCTCACTCGCAGTCCCGTTAGTTCAAAGACCCAAATAACAATCATCATTGCAGAGGCACGTGAAACTTTTTAATTCAATCGATTACACAGACTCGATTGTTATGCATCAGCCAACACGTAACACATGCAAGAAAAACTTAATGTGTGCAGTTTGCTGCTTATTCTTTCTCGCGTGACAGTAATGGCGGAAAGTTAATTTGCTTCAAATGTTTCTCACGGTGCTCACAAGCGAGTCCAGACATTACTGAGATAGACATAATCGCAGGCCCATGAGTAACTTGTATGAAATGCTACAGAGAGATTAAGTGGTTTATTACCACACTTGTGTTAACGGTAAATACCGGTAACCGCACAAACGGGAAAGAGCTGATGAATATAACGATAACATTTTGTTTTAGCAAAATTGTGTCACGGTTATATTGACATTAATAAAGATAGGTATAATAATAACAATGTAAGCAGAATTACTTTATTGAATTCAAGTAGAGAGTGAACTAGGTAGATAAGTACTTAATTAAATCATGGCAAAGGCTGCTACACCTACTCGTGTGAGTCACGAACATCTGGCGTTATGCAAGACAGTATCAGCACAAGACAAACTGCCGCTAGATTACTAATGATACTTAAATCTTTATTGTGTACATGACATCTACTTCTAGAACGCTCACTGCACAAAGGCACAAGTAAAACATTTTCTTGGATAATCCAAATGTTAGACGGGTAGTAAATTCAGCGCAGTGACATTTTGTAACAACAAACAAGATTTTTAAAACTTCCCGTTCTGAAGTAAAGCCATAAAGGAACATGAAATGCCAAGCTGTGATGAGTATACAAATAGCCGCAGCAAGTTCTATTTGTGACCATTGTTTTGATCCATAAATACAGCATTCATAGAACCGCGATGGCGCGGCAAGAGCTAAGCGAGTAACCAAAGCGAGCGTGTTCGTCGCGATTGGCAACGAGCGTGAAATGTGGGGCGACGCAGCTGAGCCGCTCACCAGATCGATACTTGATACGCACACCGCGCTCTGAATGCCGTCGTGACCGGATTCGATGATTTATCCATGAGACTCCAATTTTCTAAAAATAAAGGAAACTGCAACGAGCACTGCAGAGCACAACAACAACCGGTACACTATAGTATACTTAGTGCTATAAATGGCGATGATCGATATGGCAACCACCACTTTAATGGTTTGATGAGTGCTTCTTTGATTGCTCGTGCAGCGTTTAAGTACCTACTTGTTCTATTTAGATATCAATTTAGTAAACTATTAATAAATGTACCTAAGTTTTACACAGTAAAAAGTCATCTCAAATGACCTTTGCCAACTGGACAATAGTGAAAATGCAACGTGAATCATCAGACTTCACACGTAAAAACGATGAAATAAACAATTGAGCTATTTAAAGTAATTCCAAGTTCGAGGTCAACTACTTTATCATTGTTAGCTGTTCGGTAGGCTGTGACGTGATCTGGATTCTGTGCCGATTTTTCGTCGCTGTACGTGGCCGGCGCACCAACGGCGTACAAACAACGACCGATGAAACAACGTCCTCAGCGACACTTTCACTTGTTTGTTTTCAATCGTATTCAATCATTCACTAAAAAGACATGATGACAATTTTCCCATTAATACAATTGCGGATGTGGTGTTTCGGAAACTATGTTTAATCGCATGTCTACCTAGCATTTTCTCTAAAAAATAACCAAGAACTAACAAAAAAGAGAGAATATTTCATCGTTCATCGCGTAATTCCCGTGATTTGAAACAATCTTACGTTTTTGCAAAGAATTTCACCACAATAATCAGCAGTCACGCGAGAACACCGAAACATTCTACATTTGTTAATCCAAATATTTTTTTATTTTTGAATGTAAAAAGATCGAAAAGATAAGGTTTAGTCGTAGTAGAAGATGAATCAATTAGAACCGGTCATAAAGCGGCATTAGATGACGGAATAGAGCGGTCACTTAGTAAGATTTGTCTGATGAGGCATGACAGCCTGCGACCATTATCCATAATAAATAGTTGCAGTGAGGAGCCGGCTCCACTCCGTTATCCGTCACGCTTCGAGCCACGATCAGAACGGCAATAAATCAGTTTCGGTTTTTACTCTACGAGCACATTATATCCGTTTCTCATGTTACAAATATCTTCGTATTGTACGTGTCATCTCAAGTGTTTTATTATCCTCTTTCATTGCCTCAATGTTGGTATCTGGCATTGTGTCAAATCACTTTGATCACGTCTCGGCTTTTATTGAATTTTGAGTCAAAGGTGAAGTCTAGAATAACCTATTATTCTTCTTAATCTGTGCAGGTAGCTAGACTAACCACCTAAGAATCCCTAGTTTCAGAGTTTTCTCCGATTCGCTTAATGTGCTAAAGGAATAACCATAAGATAAGATTCATGCCACAATGAAACATTATCAGGTACATTACATTTGAATAATGTTAGCTAGCGATAGTGGTGTAATGCTTGTTCATCTCGCATGAGTCCCCTATTACACATAGCGCCGCGGTAAGTTGGTATAAATTATGAGTTATGATGCATGCGCTTTGTGGTTAATTTAGTTGAATTATGAAGGCGTGTGTTCGACCTTGAGCGGGACTCGCTCCGCTGCACCCGCCAGTTCCGGTCTCTCTGTCTCGGTCTAAATACATCACCAGACCACACATGTACTTACTAACTCAATATTACTTAATTTCTCGATCTAAGAACACATCATCATCTACCTAGATTTTCCCGAACTATGTATGTCGGTTTCCAGTAATTTTGGATGCTGCTGAGTACTAGTGTTTTACAGGGAGCGACAGCCTATCTGACCTCCTCCACCCAGTTACCCAGGCAATCCGGTAATCCTCAGCAAGACAAGCTGTCAGACTTTCTGCATTCTATGTTCAAATCCTACGATGTTTTCATACATAATTCATCTACTTCATAGACTGACTTAATCTTCTCGGAAGCCCAACTCTTGAGCATGGGCATAAAATGATGTCATTTGGACATTTTCATTTACGTGGATAATTGAATGTCTCCTGATTTTTTTTTATGAACAAATTACTTTGGCTCTTGCTAAAATTAAAACAACAAATTCCTACCTTCTTGGTGTGTAGGTAAGAATCCAAAACGCGTATACCGAACTTAGGTATACTTACCTAAGTATAAGCTTCACGCTTGAGAAAAGTGTTGCAACCCGCAAAGAAATCTTTAAGGCGAAAAGGAAAGGGAGTTTCTTTGTTATATTTTATTAAATTAGGCACCGGGCTTCCTCTTTATACTTTTACTTTGTTATAAATAAACATTTTTACCATTTTTATGTGGATCAAGTGGGATAAAGTTACTTAGTTCATCCCATTATGCAAACAAACGGACAACTGGTTCTGTTGCGAGATAGCGAAACATTTGGACAGCGTCCTTTCAGTAATGTAATTTTCATGAGAAACCTTATTTAAAAATATTTTGTGCGATAATGGGAAAATATAGGATGTGCCGCAGCCATGCATTAATGAGACTAACCAGTCCGACCTCGACCCGCGCGCCGCCGGCCGCTGTCAAACCTGCGCTAAGAGAATGAAGTCGCGTGAAAACTAATTAAACTTTGACCTCCTCACTTTAAGTGTTATCTCGAACGGCCACCTTGATATTGAACAAACAGCTATTAATAACCGCTCATCGCATTATTAGCCTTTTAAGAGCAGACAAGTATAAAAGTTGCAAAGGTGTAGAAAAAAGTTGCTTGGAAGACTTACTAAAAGGGAGGCTGTGAACCATAAATAATGAGATGTAGGCGACGGAGGGTCATCTTTTTATCTCGCTATTTTACGATGCCGAATACGTCAGAAACACCCGTTCAACTTCACATGAATGTACGCATAAGAAACTGAAAGTATCACATATTTTCAGTTTCAAAATACCGGATCTCGTCACAAGTAATAAACAAAATTATTAATGTAATAAAATGAAACACCTATTATTTATATTTATCTGATGTTTTATGGTTAATTTCATGAATAATAGATTGACCAACGATTGCGTGCTAAATTATACCAATAAACACTCATCATAGCGCATTTATGGCTAGGTACAATGTATATTGAAACATCAAATTGCTCTTTTAGAATCAAATTGCACTTTTAGAATGGTCGATGTAATTGATCATTAGGTGTGTTCTGGCGTAAGAATTGCCCAGGTACCTAAGTGAACACACGCACTCATCATCGTCAAGGATACGTGCACACAGAGGGAGGCAGCGGGCCACCGGCGCGTGTGAAGCACTGTCCCTCGGGACAGATAATGTGGGACGTCGCTAGTCTTTACATTCAACACGCATTAGAGAGACGAGGCTCGCGACGTGTCAGAGACGCCGCATCTTATTAATGTGCATAATCTCATATAGGTACTGACCTTATAATATACTATTCATTATGCTCATTTGTGACATGAGCAAAACTGCGCAGTTCTCCAGTACCGATGGCGTCACTCGTGCCCACCGACTGATGCCATCATGTTGATCTGAGTCATAGGCCCGCGTGCCGCATGGCTTGATTTACCATCACTTTGTTTATAAACAGACCAAACTGCGGTCTGCCGGTCAGATTATTACTTAACTAATGACAATTTCAAAATTGTGAATTAACGACCACATTGCTGGTTTAATCTTGTTCCAAATCATTTGTTTATCCACTTTATTTAATGGACTGGTCATGGATGGAGATATGATCCCGTAATCGCATTTTACTATCAGGTGAGAAAAATATACCGCCTACGATCTACCCTACCTACGCTAGTAAGGGCGGTAGATAATCTCATTTTCTCAGTTGGCTCAAGTAAAGTACCGCACGAATATATGCATACGAACACGTTGTAATACAAAGATTACATTTTGTAATTTATTCTAATTTCCCGCAGGGCTAACGATATCCTGAAAGACATTTCAGTAATATACAAACGCAATTTTACTTGAATTTATTTTTAAAGTTGTAATTCGATTAGTAATTGATTTATTACTTATGTTACTTGAGTAAAATTTTGGGCATAATTTGTTTAATAATTTAGAAGGGAATTGCTGGCATTGCGAGACGCGGCACGGCTGAGACGGGCGAGTGGAATTAATACCCACGCTACGCTACTAATTCTTATTGAAGAGGTAAAATGAGTTGACTCGCTATTCCCATACCTAAATATAGCTGCTTTCCTTAAGTAGGGCAGTAACAAGTCATTTTCAGGGAAAGGAAACAGGTACAACTGAATGTTGAATTTATTTCCTATCAGGAGCGGAGGAGGAAATGAAACAGGGAAATGAACTGAAGTGCCAACTCATACAATTTTTCTATTATGTATTTTAAACTGAAGTAGGAATTCGATAAAACAAGATAGCTGTGTTTGTTACGTAAATGATTGACTACCCGATTATAACTAAATAATGCATGTTTGGTCCCAAAGTGGTATATTAATTATTTACACTGAATTTTTAAGTAAAAGGCGTTAAATGTAAAAAAAAAAAACAATTAAGAAAGAGATTTATAGCTGAAATCTTTATATAGTATAGGTACCTACATAAGTATACGTATGTTTTGTCACATATGGACCATCAACGAGAAAGGAAAATCTTTGAAAAGCTCTCAAGAAAATCCAATTTAGATTAAAGGACTGTAGATTTCTATTACCTACTTCTCGTCATGTTGTTCACTTAATTCGAAGAAAATATACTTAGTTGTCTTTTGTTAACTTCTACCAGTTTCTAAGAATCTTGGTTTGTTTATTAGAATGTTACGTAGGTACAGTTGTTTTTCATATTGGGTTGATAGCAAGATTTTTTCATAAAATATCTGTTTAAAATCATTTATCGTCAATTTAAAGAAACTGATTCCACGTAACCTAAAATAACAAAACATTTTACCTACTGCAATCTGATGCAAAACCTGTTGAAGTTGTGTACTAAGCAGAAAATAAGGAGCAAGCTTGGTCATATAATAGGAGAGTGAAGCGTGTCCTATCCGCCAGACGACCTCATCCCGTCGCCATTGTATCACGACTGGCGCTCATCAAATATGCACACCATCGCCTGAAAGAACGAATAGTGCGACTACCCTCCGGCTTGGCTAACATCGCATTATACTTATACAGCATCAACCTGTGTTAATGTCCACTGTTGGACACGGAATACATTTAATATTTATCCGTCCCATTTTACCCAACTTTTGTAAGTGCACGGTGATACCTACAGTTAAGCCAAAAAATTCTTTGTGATCTTAATATAGATCCTATTATTTTTTTTTAAGTTCAACACCCCACCAAAACATACCAAAGAGGTAAAAGTGAAACATTCTAAAATCAATGCGTTGAAGATAAGTTTGTAATGTTATGATAGATTTATTGGCATGATAGGCTTTTATAGCAGAGCTAGCTTTGGGCCCCTTACTTGCAAAAGTGCAGATAACCCAACAGTTAAGTTGAAGTTGGATCACACTGAAGAAATCGAGATAAGATAAGTTAGCGCCTTCACCAGTCGATTTACGTTCTAAATGGAATTATCGTCCGTCCATCTAAAATGGGCGCCAGAAGAAGTCAGAAATACAGATTAGCGAGAAGTAAAGATTTCATCCGCGATGAACATGACCAGAGGTTTTTTTACGAATATTTCACTAAATAAATATACAATATTCTCTTTAATTTTATCATTACATTTCGCACAGACGTAGCAGATTTTATATCTAACGGCTCATAACGGTTCTCAAGTTTATGCTTTCTCACACAATTTTGTAAAACCTGTTTACATTGTGTAATTACTGTACCTGAACCGGTCAGGATCGATGCAGAAGGGGTTCATGGCTACTAAACCTGTTCTCATATTTTGATGAAAAGATTAATGGGAATGGCTCAGGATAGTGTGTACCTTGCTTTGTTAAATTTCGATACGAGTGGCTCATCAAAAAGTAAGAAGCGTGAGCAGGATTCAAAAATTTAGAGCGCATCGACTACTACAAACCTCATCCAGTCGCAATTACTCCAACGAAGGTCGCTTACACCAATTTAGTGAAAGTTAGCAACGTGCAAAAAGACACAAAAGCTAGTCGCATTGTTTTAAGCCAATGCATCCAAACTTAGAATAAACACGTCTGATTGTAACAGATTACCTATGCCTTTTTGGTTTTACGACCAACCATTTTCGTCGTTACGAGCTCTTTCATCCCACGCCGAAGAAAACCATTTCGCTACCGAGTGGGAAGAAAGGTATCTGCTATCAAAATTAGAACGCTTTCACTAATTGATCATTGATACAGACGCTGACAATAAAACGCTTGTTTACTTTCTTAAATTTTATTAGAGATGCTGTCGTCTAGACTACCTAAGATTTTAAAAACGTTACTTATGAAAGCTATTTTTACAAAGTAAATGACTTAACAAAAACTACACTAACTGAAAACAAAAAAAAAAACAAAATGCACAAACGATTTATAAGGAAAGGAGACTACGTAGGAAAACATAACGAGAACTCAAGATACGTTTCAGCAAGGCCAACTTACCCATACTATGTTTTGATCCGGGAAGTTTAGCGCGTACCTCTATCAGTAATAAGACGGCGAGCAGTCACCACAGTGCATATTCCCAAGGTAAACAAAGATTACGTAAACGCAATCCCACGCACGCACGTCACCCGATCGATTTTCAAACTTTCGAATACGCCCACTTACATGTTAAGAATTACTAAGTTAGACCTGTTCCGACAGCTCCACAACACTACATCCACAACACAATCTAACCAAAGTCTTTGTGCCCTTGAAATCGTACAGGTTATGTTATCGATAAAGCACAACACGCGCACTGACAGTTGGAGCAAACAATCACAGGTCAAGTTCGGAGTCGGTCTCCAGGAAATTCAATGAAAATATTCAGAGTCTGAATGAAGTTCATTAATGGTTTCAATGAAATGTGTCGTCCATGGCGTATCACGAAAGCTGCGATGTGTTCGCAAGGTTAACCAGCCCGCCGTGGTGAGGCTCGAGGCACAGTGCGGCACTCGTCCCGGTGGTCAGGCGCCGACTGAGTCGCGAGGGCGCCGCGACTGCCAGTGCCGAGGACGAAGCCCCGCGCTCCGCCGACGCGCCGCCTGCCGCCTGCCGACAGTGCGCGCGCCTCTCCGCCAAACAGCCTACCATAACATCCCAAATTATTTATTTTGATACACCATTCAACTTATACCATGCTGAAACAGACTTTTCCGTGTTTGTAAATTAAGATTTCCAGCTACCTTACACAGTCCTCTTACGATTTCTTTCTTTCATGACATATCTTCCTAGAAACAAATATGTATCCACAAGCGTCTTTCGGATAAACTACAAATCAGTTACTGTACTTAATATTTTTTTAAAGGCCAAACTATGTTTATACATAGTTTACATAAATAATGAAAGATTATATATCGAAATTGAAATGAGTTTCATTTCCAATCTTCATCCATTTTACCGAGCCCCTATAAGGAAAGTATGCAATGTCGATTGATCAATATCCGGAGGCAAATCTAATTCTTCAAATATTTCTGAAAATATGTGTACGTAGAATAGCTGTGTTAAGGATAGAGTTCCATCCAACCAACATAAAAGAATAAGTTCTCGGGAAAAGGTAAACTTACTGTCGTTTTTGTTCGGTCAATAACAGGACGCATAATCTAATTCCAGGAGAAGCAATATCCGTACATAATTTTCCGAAATACATTAGTAGACGTACTTACTATTCAAGATACGTTAGCTCTACGTTACAAAAAATGGCAAAAAAGTGAAAATTAGCATTTTTTTCAAAATTAAATTAACTCTATCAGAGTTTATAGAAGCACACGTTGGGACACCTTTTATGAGAAAAAAATCTTATTAGTTCACAACAAATCAGCCCCAGCTTATCGGCAGCACGCAGACATTGCATAATAATAGATGATAAATATCATTTGTTAGGAATTCCACGATACATGCGAGAGGGTGGCAAGCAGTCGAGCGGCCTCTGGCGGGGGCAGGTGATTGAGTCTTTATCGCCGCCGACGGGACCCGAGGGTGCAACCTGCGTCCATGTCACTCTCACTTCCCTAACCATTTATCATAAACAGAGTTTTCGATAGCTAACTCAAGTGCCATGAGCCAAAAGAAATAGGGGAAACTCATCGGTTACGTACACTGATTTGATAAATTAACGGTACTCTGTGATTCTTTTTAAATTTATGAGTTCTTTAGTGTTTAAGTGGGACCCAATGTGCAATAAAATCTGCAACAACGCCAGCACTGAGAGCCGAAAACAATGGACTATTTTTAAATGGAATACCTCCTTCTTACGAGTCCCATAAAACTTGACGTTTTGTGTTTGTTGTAGCCGCTGTGCTTAATGGCAGGTAAGGTAGGGAGGCAGGTAGGCGAGAAGCGCTGCGCACTCTGGCCACAGCCGCAGGGCAGCCCGCTAGCCCGCGGCTTCCGAGAACCGCAGGCACGCAACACCACCTCGCCGACAGACTATAAGCGTCATCTGGCTAAAAGGGCTCCGTTATTTCAAATTATCAGTCACTGTAAGTCAGTATGTTAACTTTAAATTGCGTGAAATCATAAACAAAATGATTCATAAGCCGATTACAGACAAGTCAACGTTTTATAATAATGCAACTGCTTCTAAGTCTGGCTTCTGAACACACAACGAGTTTACTTGCAATCAAATGGCATGTTTGTACGGATGGAGAATAAACTTTTACTTTATACTAGCGAGTACACCGCGTTTTCAAACATGTTGTTAAAAATAAAATAATGCACGTCTGCTTTCTAAAACGATGCCAAGGTTAGAAATCTAGAACGCATGGAGAGTAATTGAAATAAACACAGAAAGCCTAATGTTCTTTGAAGATATAGATATAATAGATGGCAGCTTATAAGTATTATAATTATTCGAGTGTAACAATTCGATTTTTTTTTTTAATCGAATTGTTGTGTTTTCGTCTAAAACGTTTTAGCGATACAATGTAAATTAGAATCGCAAAAAGCTATGAAACGCCCAAAAGCCATTTTTTATAAATCCATAAATATTATCCACGTGTCAGTTTCCAACAAAAGTATATTTTCATAAAATATTTCCCTTGCCCTTTTAGGGATATACGAATAAAAGGGCTGCGGCTCCCTCAATCATCTCATCCCCCATATGTAGATAAATTTAAAATCGAGCGCTTTTCACAATCACTGATGCAAATTTAATATATTTGTACGACGGCGCTGTATAATAGTAGGACACTAGAAAGGTGGTCGCAGACAAAGGGGTGCACGCTTTAAGTTAACGTCGAAGGACAGTTTTTGTAGCAGCGAGTGAATGACATTTAAAAGCTTAAATGAGATCATTAAAAAACTTTACACCAAAGCTGAGCTGAAAATAAAAAAATCTTATATATCAGCAATGAACCGTGAGTGATACAATAACACTGAATTTACACCTAAAAAGCAAGACATTCTTGAAGGCAGATTTCTATCTTGGTTTTAAAATCTCTTTTTCAACACCCTTATCGGAAAAGTTCCACAAGTTCAAACAAATTATAGTTAAGTAACATCAAATCAGTTGACTGCATAAATACAAATCAATAGAAGGCTCCACAGACACAACACAACACAGGTAGTACGCGGAAGCTAACGGCACAGCTCATCTGGTGGTCATTTCCTGTTCAGACGCGGCTCAGACACCGGGAATCCCTAAATATACCCGCACCGAATATTGCAGATCGATAACAGCCATGTACTTACATTGCGTGCCCACACGCGATCCACATAACTGTACTGCAAAAAATGTTTAGAAAAACTGAAAGAAAATATTATGATCATCCTATTCACGCGAAATAGGTGGGAATATGCGCTTGTATTTGTAAACATTGCAATGCAGATAAAACTCAGACTGTTTACACTCGCTCAACAGGAATAAGTTGTTCTAAACTGTTGTTGCATTGTGAGCGTACGGCTCTCATTCATCTTAAACCTTTTCAGATGCACGGTTTAATTCTCGCCAGACGAATGCAGCGGCGCGCCGCCGGCCGCCGCCCGCCGCTCCGCGCTGGGACACATAAAAACGTTCATTTGCATTGGTGCTCTGGAGCAGACCCGGTATTTATCCAGTGTTACAATACCGCATAATAAGAGAACACCATGGGCTTTGACGTCTGGCGCAAACCCTTTTAAAAATCTGGTGAAAAAATATGCGAGCACTCGAGGGGCTGGCGCTAATTAGCCGATTATGTACGTTACACCTGACATTACTGATGCCGAACATGCAATATTTTAACACGTATGCCTAAGTTAACATAACAGTATACACTTGTATAATATTTGATGCCGGAGCCAGCAATTAAACGGACGGTAAATTACTACCGGCTGCAATTAGGACATGACACGGTGCTATTATTATGTCGTGTATACTCGTACATGCAAACCGATCGAGATATTAGTGTTCAGATCATTATAAGAACCTGCTTAAGTTCCACGGAGTGCAATTGAACATACAGTTGTATGTTACTTTAACATTGCCTTAAAAAGCAATGCCTTTTGGAATATACCTTTTCTAAAGGAACAGAAAATCTTTCGTGATTTCGGACGATGTGCAGACACTGCATTTTTCCGCGTTCCATACCGCCATGGCCGAAACATTTTATTGTCGCTAATGTAATTTGTCCACGCGATCGCCGTTACTTGCAGACATTATGTGTCCACCCCTGGGTCCCCGCCCAAGGTAACATAACATAACAAACAGTAATAACAACTTATCTTCATCGTCTGTTTCATTTCCGCGTCCAACTTATCGCCACATTTCAGGCGTTGCCGCGGTGTACCCTCTTTTTGCTGTAGGTACATAAACTTGCCTAACTTACGCTGATATAGAAATTCCTAGAGGTATATTGTGCGTTGTGAAATATGAGCCCGCATGGAGAATCAACAGAATGCATATAAAGATTTTCCCAGCTTTTATATGCATGTGTAGAAATAGAGCACTTTTAAGAATAATACGAGTAAATGTAGTGTATTTTCATAAAGAGTTAAGGCGGTCAAAAATAAATCAATGCTGAAGTCTATCGAACAGGATAAAATAAGAGCGACTACTACAGAGCGTCGTGGACGATACGTGACATCATTGTCGGGACCTATCTCCCTATATCGTTGTAGTGGTTATAGTCGGGGAGATCGCCTCAAGTGGCGTCCGTGATTTAGTGGCCATTTTTCATGTGAATTGCACGTGGGCCATCCCAGGCCAACCTGAGCGGCGCGCTGCCCTCTCGCACCGCAATCAATTCTACTGTTTTTATTGCGTGCTCCAACAAATATATAGAAAACTAGAATTCGTTGAGGTTTCTCTTTTATAGGCACGTGATTGGGTTCGGTGTTACATCGTTTTTATATGCGGTTGTGTGATCTGCACCATGTGCAATAGAAAAATTGCTAAATCAAATATGTTCGCTCTACCCATTCATGAATTTCAAAACCCTTGCAGAGTTATTTAATAAAAATATGCTACACTTTTTTATTAAAACATCGTAAAGGTAGTCAGACGAAAGACCAACATCAAAGGACTGGTAATATGTATTAACAAAAACTAATGCGTTGCCACAATATTACGTACAGAGCAAACAAACATGGTTTACGCAGATCTACTTTTATCTTCGATGCCCAACATTCTGAAAAGGGATCCGACTGAATAATGAACAACTTTGAAAGGGAATTGTGGAAAAAATGCACAGGCAAATTTCATTTTGGCAAGGGAAATGAAAAAACTGCGCCTGTTTCTGGAACGGGCCGGGCGGGATGGTTCCGTAATGGCGGACCTAAATGCCAATTATATCAATTAAATACGATTGCGGTGAGCGTGGACCTTTTTGTCGTTTTTTGTGGATTTATATATTTTTAGTTTCCATTTATAGATACAGAAAAGGTTTTGGGACGGTCGGGTAATATCTGCGGCAACGGAACAAGCTGCTGGATGCTGGCTGAGAGCAATTTATTTATAGACACGTGAGACAGTAAAACAGGTCATGGCATATCACCTACAGATCGTAAATGTACTATAATGAACCCATGAATGTCATCATAAAGCGGTATAATTAATGGTCACGGGGGATTATGTCATAATCTGCGAGTTTGGCAGGGGCAGGTACAT
Source organism: Helicoverpa assulta (assembly GCA_963856015.1). Taxonomy (NCBI): domain Eukaryota; kingdom Metazoa; phylum Arthropoda; class Insecta; order Lepidoptera; family Noctuidae; genus Helicoverpa; species Helicoverpa assulta. The sequence continues at coordinate 9,694,495 of CAWLCW010000008.1, forward strand.
GGGTACACGCAGAAGTACATGGTTTACCAGTAAGTACCTAATGCCAGCCCATTAGGATTAAACATTAGGGGTGATAGGGATTGGGTATTATTGTATAAAGAAGGCACGATAAAAATGTTTGTTATATTGGAGAATAATCATAACTTAGTTCTTTTTATACATTTAAAATAAAGCTAATATTGCTTATGCTGGACCATAGTAAAAATAATTACTTATTTGGATGTAATTAGTGGAAATTATTTACGAAATTAAAGACAATCTCAAATTGAGTATCTCAAAATACTAAAATGGTGTAATTATTCGGGTTCCTTGATGGTTTCAATGAAAAGAACTTAAGTTGGCTAAATGGTGGGCGACATTGTGAAGGACCGACTAAAGTATTTAATTACGGAGAGATTCTCGACTGAGCCTCGTTTGTTTCGGAACAATTTTAGCTGTTAGCTGTAAGCAGGTTAGTAGGATCCATTATTTATTAGCAGAGCATACTGTATTATGTAAACATATGCATCTGGCAATCGAGCAAGCAGAAATATATTTAATATAAATACAAATCATAGTGTTTGAAAACAGATCGGCTTTCTACCAATTAATTTTCAGACTCGGCTTCTGAAATAACTCCCTCCGTCTTACATAACGTTTTGACTAAAGATTTGAGTCGGTTATCATTAAGAAATAGCAGTCTGCTATAAAAGCCATTAAAGAGGTTAAAACAAGTAGAACACGTTATAAATTGTAGAAGAAATATGCAAATATTTATGTAAGGTATAACGCAACGTAGAAGACACCTCTAGCCTGTGTTTAAGCGGCCGCAAATTGTCGCTACACGCTGAAGCGAGCTCCACTAAACTGATTTTCATCATTAAAGTGACTGCAACACACCGACCTTACTCCACGACATAAAATTTATTACGCCAGACATACCGTTACACGATTTGAAAATATTAAATACAACAGATTTGAGCTTGCAAAATAATTTTATACGCAAATGAATTAGTCTGGATTTATTTCTCGTTCATAACCCTTCTGAATTTCAACACAGAAAAGCTTAATATTCAATTAGGGAATGTACCTAAGTACAGCTGTTTATGTTTTTTGTATCTTTTTTTATACGGTGATGAGTCTTAGTTAGATTAGTCTACTTTAGGGCATGCAATACCGGTTTACCGGTTTCGGTTTTACCGGTAAAACCGCCCATTTTCGCGATCTTTAATTTACCGGTATAAATAATATGTAACCGGTAAATTACCGGTTTTTACGTTTTTGTGATAATGTATAGCAATTGTTCATTTAACGTTAAATCTTCATTGTGTAGCCTGAACATAATGTAATATTGAATACATTACATATTGTAAGAGTGTTAAAGTTGCTGTTTTTTAGGAAAGTAAACTTATGTGGCTCCTTAACTATAGGTTAGATACAAATCTTCATTCTCATCTTATTTATAATATCTAAACAAATTTTATTCATTCGGTTATTCTAAATTTCCTCAAAGCTGTCAGTTCCTATTAGGTAAAAATGTAACCTTATTGAGCAAGGGCTTTTACTTCACTACCATGCGGACAGCACTGAGGACACGGTGGAGCACACAGTCTAGGTGTGCACTGCCTGGGAAGGGTACCGCCGTGTCGTCGTCGAGCCAACAGACCCGTGACGGCGGCCCGAGTTGTTCCACGCGCAGGGCCAAGGCCTGCCGGGGCTGCGGGATTTTTCGAAAGAGTTACCGCGACCCTGGTCCATAAAATGCCTACGATTTACCATAACAAAGGGCTTTTACTTCACGGTAATTCTATGCGTTTATCCCGTCTTGTGACGGAGTCCGCTTTCCGTATCTTCTTCTTCCACTTCAATCTATCCAGGACATCTTCCTCTTCGAGTTCGTAGATTTTCAAGTCATTCATTACGACACTCCACCACCACCGTTTCGGTCTGCCCCTGCGCCTTTGACCGGTATTGAGATTGAGTACACAACATTGGCGATGTATTCAGGTGGTCTCCTTTTCACATGGCCGAACCATCGCAGCCGTTTCTCTTGCATTTTGTCGACGACATTGCGTACGGATGGTACTGACATGTCTTTTTGTTACGGCCCACGTCACAAAAAATATTTACCACCTTATACCTTGTATTTTTAATTATTTTTTGCTTTTAGACTACCCAATCTTATTGATATAATATCACATTAAAAAAAATACAAAAATTACCGTTTTACCGGTTTACCGGTAAAAATATTTTAATTACCGATTTTTTACCGGTAATTTTTATTTTACCGAAATTGCATGCCCTAGTCTACTTAGTACTTTTTGTATGGGTAGTTTCGATGGAAAAATATAATAATCTGAATAGAACTCAATGAAGTACTGTGCTGTAATCGTACACCCAGTAATAAAGTTCTAAATCGCATAAATTACGTAAATAAAAAAGCCGTTGAATAGCAAAATGCTAGTTTCTTTGAGTGTTGTGAGATACCCGCGCTCATCACGTACTGAATGCCACGTAATTGAGTCGTCCTTCATCCCGACTTCTTTGAGAAATTACACCCTTTCGCTGACCACAGAGTATAAGGCGAAGCGTCTTCATTTTTAAACAAAAAAGCACGTATATCAAAGTCTTACCCGCTACTCATAAAACTCCACGTCTTTTGAAAAATGTAACAATGTGTTTAATTCAAATGAAAATTTCGCTCCGTTAGTACAGTAGAAAACTGAAGCATACTGGAGTGCCATTGTTGACTACTATTTTTTATTCAACAAAGTAATAATACGTAAGTACCTACCTGAATTTTTCTTATCTAACTTAAAAGTTCTCTCCAGGGCTTTAGTGTAGGTACCTAACGTAGTGTAGAATTTATTTCCTATAAAATCTTGGATAAAGTATAAAGCGTCGCAATTTAAGACTTCCTCGAGTAGAAGTACTTTAAGGATACTAAATAAAAATGAGCAGACGAGATTACACATGAAATTGCAAAAGCAGAACAATAGTCGCATATTCAGCAAGACGACGACGTAGCACATTTCATGAGGCGTACGCCCGCCAGCCGTATAGTGTCCGAAAAGAAAAATGTGGGGCGGGGGACCCGGAATAGTGCGCGGGGTCAGTGACCCCGTGGGCGGGAGCAGGCCGCATGCACAGCCTTCAGCGCCTTCAGCATTCTTACATTATTAAGCGCGATCTATGATAACTAATGGTATATTTTGGCTATAATATCACCATGAGGGAGTTGAAATTGCGAAAAGAGGGCACATCTACCGAAGGGTCCCTCGGTGTAAGCAAAGGAACTTTATTTTTAAACTGTCCGGAAATAAAGGCGGTTACTTCGATATGAGTAAACCATAAATAGGTCCCAGAAGACTTCTTGCGGCTGCTATGTTTTATTCAGATGGACAGGCGCCGCCGCACCTATGACAAATGATGAGCAGCTGGGATAATAAAAAGGCAACGTGTACCACGTTATGTATCAGCAGTGACTAATGTTACTTGTTTGTTTGCTGGAGAAAGTTTTTGCTTTGATGCTTACAGTTAATATATTGTCCAAAGTAGTATAAACTCTGAATACAGTAAAGTCTAAGCTTTCCGAATGCTTTATTATCCCTATTTAAGGCTAGTTTCAGTTAATTCGAGACCCTCTCTCCAAAGACTGTTACCTAATTAAAAGAGTTTACTTTGATGGAGGATGTGGATTTTGTCTTCAAAAAACCCTACATTTTGAAGTTGCAAAATTATTATTCCTAGAGCTTGAAAGTAAAAATGCTACTTAGGGTAATTTAATTCACGACTGCAAATAAAATGCCAATAGCAACTGACTGTATTTTCAGAAGAATCGTGTTAATTACAAAAACTCCGATCCGAAGAGTTGGATCCACGTCGCAATTGCAAATTCTATAGTCTAGGGTTGTTGTACCGAACAATATTATTGAAAATTGTTATCGTGGTTGAAAGTTCATTGGCTGTACGATTTTAACAAGTTAACCAAAGCACGTACACAAATTGATTCGGGACTATAATCACAACACGCTTTGGTCACAGGAGTAATTGTGTCAATTGTCTGCGTGTGTTTGTGAAGGAGCTCCGCAATGCGCGAATATTCTTTCTACTGTATAATTCACTTCATTAGCATTATATTGTCGTGTCACAAGTTTTTGCAACAATCTCACACACATAACCAAGAGCTTTATTCTCACTTTAAAATGCAAATGTTTGCTAATAGAATAAATGATTAGGTCAACCGGTCACCTGCCGCAATTAGACACAATGTGGCTCGAAATCGTGATGGCCCGATTAAAGATTCCACTTTTATGTAATATGACACCAATCTTTATCAAATGCTAGTGTGTTTTGTAGCATTTGTGTGGCAGTGTTTGAGTAAGTACTTTGTGTGGCCTTTTAGTTAGTCTAATAGACGTACCTCCTTAATCAACCAGCTTCTAGCATCAAGCTTTGAACAGAGTACAAACCACTTACTTACACTGCTCGCTCGTAAACTGTAGCCGAGCTTGTAAAATGTATGAAATACGTTGAACATCCTTGTTCGAGCTACGAGTTAGACGATGCACCGTTATCTCATAAAATACAATCAGTATATTCATAGCTTTATTTGACATGTGTCATGGTGCACATATGGGGGAACTTTGGGGGAATACTGTAAACTTTATCGTTGCTAAGCAAATAAACCGACAATAAATTGATTGACATGTGCGCTATCGACCGCCGCCCCTCACTATAACGTCACAACTCAATGGTGATGGCAATGATACAAGTTACATTGAGTTTTTTTTTGCAATGCATTTTAAATAAGGTGGCTGTCTATTACTTGATCAAAAGTTAAAACCATAAATATGTCAAGATATTTTATAACAAATTTAAGTACAGTCATGTGAAATCATGATGAACGTAGTGCAAGGTATGTATGTATACTTTTAATATGAAGCAAAGAGAGTTGCTTAATAATGTTATATAGAGGTACATTGGAATATATTTCGAAATGCGCTCTCCCCACACGAGAGAATGCGAATCACGCGCGAATTTTCCATATAAAGTCAACATTTTTCATCAGAAGACGTTCACTCGACGCCTTGTCTCCCCTCCCTGGTGCTCGCATCAACGCTTTCCAATTACATTTAGCAAGAAAATTTCAAATTAATTGCGTCATACATTTTCTGCTTTTTAAGATTCTATTTAAGATGAAAGAAAATATTATATCGAATAAAATTTCTAAATACCTACGAAGATTTTGTTGTGAAAAGGTTTAGCCTAAATCCAATCTAAATTCACAAGTAATTCGACAAGACCTACCAATTCCGTAGGCAGCCATAATCTCCGCTCTAGGATAATATCCCATCGGAAATCTTTTGATACCTAAGTATTAGGCACGAAATCCCCAGAGCCTTCGTTACCTCGAAATACGCAAAGAGGAGCAGCGTACGTAAACAATGTCAATATTTTATTATCATTCTGGCGTTCGTAACTTAACAGGAAATTGACACCAGAAAACATCTTGATAAAGAAATAAAATCGGTACTGTACCAAAATATCCTATTTACTATACAAATGTTTTTTTTTTCTACATTTGAACGTGAAACATTGAAAGTCGGTACGTCCAGCTTTTTCACAGCTTTCATTCGAGGAATATTGAATAACATGAGGTACACACGGCGCCAATAGAACGTTTGAATGTGCAAGCAGAGTTATGACCTAGTTCTATAAAAGTTACGTAAACTTCCTTTTGCACACTTTTTATTCGATTCACAGTTTTTATATGAGTTTTCAATACGAGTGTATGAACACGTAAAACTGGAATACCACTTGAAATAAAACAAGTTGGAAAAAATGTTCGTTGAATGGAATTTTAAAAGATTTAGTGTACAAAATCCTGGCAACGTTGTAACTAAAATAATGTAACAAAGTAATTGAAACAAAGGACTTCGAAATGTATATAATGAAAGGAATTAAATTAAGCAATCTAACTTCCAAAAGTCGCTTAATTACACTGTTCGAAGTCAATTGACGTCTGACCTAAATCTGCATCTGAATGAGAACCCGGCTCAAGTCTTCCGACAAGTTTATCACAATCACAGCTCAATCTTAATAACTCCAATCTCGCAGTTTGAATGTAAAGAGGTGCACTGTAAGGATTAGAGTGGTGATTTGACAAAGTTTCCGCATTTGGCACCGAGACTTGGACGATACTCCCCACTGCAAACAGATCGGATCCTCAGTAGTTCGCTGGCAGAAGCAATCAACTCGTATTGTACATCGGCCATCTGCAGTTCATTTTGAAATCGGATTTCAGTTATGCGGGATTTATTTACTCATTCATTTTGTATGATAATAAAAATAGGTTCTTATACTGTCGTTGATGCAATCATAGCATTTGATACAATAATTAAATGACTGAACGAACGCTAAATGTTTCAAAACCAAAACCAAATCCTTTCCAGCGGTATTTATTTATAGAAATCCAAAAATATAATTTCACAGAACTCATCCCGCAATCAATAGAGCGCTCCCTCGGTCGAGATGACACAATCTTGAATAGGCAATAATGCATTCCGATCCCTGATCTATCTCATCCGACTCATAAAACTTTCCAAGTAGGAGGACGACTCGGCTTTACCCAAGTTTTGCTAAGAATAGAACGGCGTTCTAGTTTCATCATACGTTCCTGATCAGTTTCTACTTCACTCAACCGAGCAGAATGGCGGACTAAGGAAATAAATAGATGCCTTTATGGCATCCTATACAGCTATTAGTAGACACAAATTGCACTTTTCGTTTATTTAATAAGGTCATAATACATTTTCGGCATGTCTGCTGTAGCACTCAATTCACCCATTAGTTTCGCATTTCTTCTTCTACTATTAACCTCTTCATAAATTACATATTTATTTTCATTAAAATTTATTTAATTTAAACAATAGCGAGACTTTCCACGGCTTTTGATTGCAATGAAAGGAATCCTGCGCTCATTCAGTCTTCGTCCATCTCGTTAACCTTATTACCGAGTGTGAGTCCTGTATGCAACGCCCCCTCAGGCATAAAACAGTCCTTATTCCACACATTTTCATGAACAGTGAGAGTGACCTACAAAAAATTACAAGATCGCGAGCATTTCGCTTCAAAAGAAATAGACTCGAATTTTTGACGAAAAGCAAAAAAAATATTCGAGGGTCTGACGTGCATTCCGGAAAGTGGAAAAATACCTTAATTTGTATTTCTGATTTGAAATACACGTACATATACAGAAATTCATATTATTACAAATATTGCAAGTCTCATTAGTTTTAGCCTGCCAGTTTAGCTCTAACAGCCTTGATAACATTAACCAAATTGCCCCAAAAAGGTTTTTCTTCCAGACCTAGAGGCCTATCCATCAATCACTCCATATAAAATCAAAAACCTTGATTGAACCGGATTAGCAGTAATTGTACCTAATTATTCTGAAGAGGCAATTATGTCCAAGGTTATACGCGAGCTCGTTCCAGTGGATGCTACACAATCATATTTTGTATTTGCTATTGTTCCTCTGGGATTACTTTATAAATTGGATTCGTATGTTGCTGGGCGTTACTGGCTTTAACTATTTATTAGTAATCTGATGTTACATTTTATGTAATACAACATAGTATTTCATGATTTATTAAGTTTATGGGAAGGCTTTTAAATTATTTTCGCGTTTAATTTTCAAGAAAACTTGTCTCAATTCAGTCTAGTCTTCCACGTGGTATATTACCTATGGTTTATCCAACAAAAGTATACTGAAATGGGGAGATATACTTTTTCGATTCACTTAGTATTTTTTACGTTCGATCTACCTATATAATATTACTAAACTGGGCACCTCTTCTAAATAAATATCCGTAATAAATAAAAAATAAAATTAACTTATGTTTTAATGAACTGTACCGCTTTGGGGAGCCGGTATAATGAACCTGAAATCTAGCTCACTATCATTAAATGCGATTTGGAAAATACGCGAATATGTAGGGGAGAGTGGGGGAATTGCGGACGCTGAAGGGAAATAACGCACAACATTCGTACTATTAGTAATAATCAGTCTGTCTTTATTAATTATCAATCTTTAGTTATTTGTCTACAAAAACAATTTTACTTATTATACGAGATCAATCAATAAATATAATATTTTTAGCAAAAACAAAACCTTGTCAGTCCGTATTTACCCGTAGCCCTCGGGGTAAATTCGGACTGACCCTGGGTTAATTACGGACAGCATGGGGTATTTACGGACTAGGTCCACATCACTGACAAAAATCACAACTAAAGCCTTTAGAAGAACTTCCTGCAGTGCAGTTCTCATAAGCCCACTTGTTACCTACACTTTGAACACATAATCCAGTCTTCGGCGGGTGGATCACTTCCTGACAATAAATGCAAAAGTAATCAACATTTCAACATCAATATTATAATCAAGATTTTCAGTTCGTTTTCTTGCATTTCGTTAAACACGGATTTTAACCTCTCTTTGGTATTGTAGAAACACTGCCCTTTTTCACTTGGTCAAACAAAGCTGCTTTGGGAATACAATATTTTTCCTCCACCTGACGAAAAGTTATCGACTGGTCTTTTATTTCTTGCACAGCTTTTTGTAATGATTCGATTTTTTTTCTTATATATTTCCGAGGCATCTAAAAATGAGTAGTTATTGATTAATTTCATAATAGTTTATCGAATTAGGGGTAATTGTGGACGTACGTATTTACCCCACGAGGCTTGTCCGCAATTAACCCAACTGGGTATTTTTAAATTAAAAAGAGAAATTTGTAGGTTATGAAAATATTTCCTAAAAAACAAACATTGGCGATTCAAACTCCATTGACAAAGCTATCCATATAAAATATCACTTTTTACCATCACTTAATATACAGACCTGTCCCTCGAATTGTAAAACACTAAAAATTAGATCAATGTACACTTTTTTTTTTAATTTAACCTACCTTTGAAACTGTACGCAGCCGGCTGTCGTAAGTTTTTACGTGGCACTAAAATAGTGGAAAGAAACAGATGATAGCACCGGGCTGCTGCGGGGAGGATTGAATGAGTAGATACTTGCTAGTCCGTGTTTACCCCGCGTCCGTAATTCCCCCACTCTCCCCTACAATGTATTTTCAGCATTATAATAACGACATGGGTGCATGTCATAAACTTAAAACAATAAAATAAATTGTATTACTTCTTGTCCTCGTCACTCGTAAATCTTAGCTCTGTTCATGACTGCAATAATGATTCGAGATTGTATTTGCCTTTAAATAAGTTTGGAGAACAACAGTAAAATGTTGACTGATCTTTTGTTTCCGCACGGGGCCGTTCAATATATACGTTCGTACAATATATTTAATGCCGTATAAAATAAGTCAATGAGGGTTCCTCGATAATATTCTTCCCCTCTCTCCCTTTGTGTAGCTAGGTAATGAAAATGAAGATTTATGGGGGGAGGTGAAAATTTGACACCTGCTTTCGATGTACCGAATAGCGTCGATGAAAAATTATGTGCAATATTATAATTGCTTGAAACATTTTATGGATGTATTAAATTTGTGAGTTAAAATGTGGTTATTCCTCATTCAAATATAAAGCCTTCGGAAATTAATTAAATTATAATTAAAAGAAAGGTAATCTTACTTTTAATTTATTCTTTACACCTTGCATTCTTTACGATTTTGTTTGTGAATTCCAATTAAAAGTTTTATTTCCTTTGTTCCGGTGATGAAAACTCGACTCCACATCAACAAAAGCACGGATATACTTTGACTTTGTTCTGTTATCCTATATCAAAGTCATTGACGATTACGGGACTCATTATAATCTAAGTAAAGTAATATAACATAACACGGAGGGCACAGTATCATACATAGGTATTTACGTGGGTGAATTCATATTTTCATAGGATATTACGATAAAAAGTTCAGTGGCATTTAATAATGAAAATATAAGCACTTTGCAATCCTCGTTTTCACATGTTCCACCTACAAAATCCACTTGCGAACTTAAAGGAAAAGTGCCTACGCAAACTTTCTTTTCAGAAGGAAATTCTAATCGAAAGGAAAATTCTTAGAAAAGCAGTGCTGGTAGCTAGGGTAAATGTTTATTATATTTTGTCGATCTATCACGAGAGACGAGTTTGCGTGTGGGTGCTATAATTCCAAGTGCTATAAATACGCTCACCTTATGTAAACCTACATACAACTGTTCGTTAGGACGCTGTGATCGATCACGACTACACAGAACAAAATTTCATCAACTGCCTCTGACCCCGTCTGTGTAACTTTCAATTCAGCAAAGAAAAAAAAACATTTTTCAGCTCTTTTTGATCAGAAATGTTCCAAGCTTTCTTTTTATAGTAAAAGTGATAAAAATAGTTCGTAACCTTGCAAGTAAGGTGTCCTTGATAATAATAATATACGGACGATCCCCGCGGGATCATCCGGATAAACGGCGTCAATAAATCTCTAAGCACTTTTATTGTTTACTTCATGGCAAAATAATATTTTATTCCACTCTTAATTCCCTTCATAAATATAAGGGCAACATTTGCGCCGCCATTTACGACATCTGGTTTGGAATTATCGAATATTGATCACATTTTTCCCGGCGACAAATTCAACCGCTTGACTTACTTCCATAACGATGTTTTCTAATTGCGGCTTAACTTTCCGCACGGATAAATGACGTTTAATCTAGTTATGGCAAATTAATTTCAATGGATAAATAATACACGAGCATCGAAGAGTGATCAGTCATCGTTAGGCGCCGATCGGTAATGTCCGGAACTTGGCTCCGATTACATTGTCTTCCGGACTTTCCAACTAACAAGTACTTAGTTGTTGCAAACTGTCCGAACTGCCGTCGCAACTGAATGGATGCGCTGTGTATTAATATCCTGTTGTTAGAGTAATGCTCAACAGCACTACAGAGCACTTGTACCTGCACGAGTGCTAATATATTTACACTTTGAACTAGCCACAAATCGTACCTCTGGTGGGAGATTTATTTGAGCTATTATTGTTAAGTGGACAACGAACAAGATTTTTCATAATTAAATTGTCGCTTTCGAGTAGGTATAAAGCCTTTCATATACACAGGTAATTTGGGTGTATTATACATGAATCGCAATAATGCGGACAAAAACTAATATTTGGGTAATTAAGAAAATTAAATCACGCGTTCTTACCTACACCCAAAAAACAAATATCATATTTTATTAACATTCCTTAACGCCAGCTTAATTAATTTATTGTTCATCTCAATTTATGAGTGAAATGAAAATGTAGCCATTAAAAACAAATACAGCGACTTGTTTTATGGGATCATATTTTACGTAAGCTTAGCTTTTATTTGATGAACCCTTGCATTCGTTTCGGAGATAACAAGTCGGGGACGTGAGCCATCGAGGCGCGCAAATATCCATCTCCAATGTAATTGGAAAGCTCGCTACAATAAAAGACTGGGGGCGACACGGAACGATTTGGAGGCATACAGATGTGCCTACATCCACGTTACCATGTCAAGAGGCTACGTTTCTTTTCAACAATTTGATTTCAGTTAAGCAACCGACATTTTATTCGATTCATGTTCGGCATTGCGTTAAAACGTCCCATGTCTATACATATAATAAATCTGTAGAAAGTGATTGTTTGTTCGCGCATCACGTGAAATCTACGAATTTAATGCAGACAATGCTTATATACAAAAATTCTACGTAACTTGGGGTATTACTTAGGCTTTGTTTCATCGAAATCGGTTCACTCTATCAAAAGATATGATTAATTTAGTGAATTCAAGATGTAAAATATTACGACACGCAATCTGTTTGACAAAACAGTACAGGTTAAAGTAGCTCCATCTGTGGTAAATAAAATACATCAAGGAGCGAGGTGGTAAATTACAATGAATTACCATTTACATTCTTTATAGATTATTATTTCAATAGATGGAGTTGTGTATTTTTAATTCACCATATTTTAACACGTGGTGTAATTTTTCGATAGACATTTCAATAGTGTTTGTCAGTTTGCCGTGCCACATCAAAATCCATCTATAATTATTACCTTGATGAAAGGAAAATTAATAGTTCTCAGCCAAAAAAACGGTGCCATCTAAATTATTTTTTGAACATTATGTCAAAAATGATGACTTTAGTGGAACAATTAATTATAATTTAAAGTTACAGATGGAGTTCATATCAGGATTTTTTCATAAACATAGTTTAGCTTATCTTCCACTAATGTGGTGGCCTTAAACAAATTACTTTGAGTGAGTAGTATTATTTTTTCTGATGCAAAATATGTAAACTTAATCCTAGAAGAAAGCAGGATCTATCTCTCGCAAGCGCTGCTAAGCGTGAGGTAATGTAGGCTTCTGTAGCTTTAAAAACCAGCCCAGATACAAAGTACAGATAAGAAATAAGAGCTGCCTTATCGCGTCTGAAAACGTACAAAGTACGCGTCGCATACCAGAGACATGCTTACTTTCAACTTCCGATCGCAATTAATACACTGTTCACGATTACGAACAGTCTCAGGAGACCCAAGCCAAGTCTAAAAAAACACCTTTTATTTAAAACTACGTTTGATATCATTCAATTACAAAACATAATTGTTCTCTGTTGCAAATCCTATCCACCTATATCCTATCCTAATCCAGCATGCATTGCAGGTGTGTCTTCCACAAAAACCAATGGTATCCTATTAGAGAAGTCAAAAGAGTCGGCCTGCCAACGTCAGCTTTTGCGCTAAGCAAATGTTCTTAATAGTACCATTAGAATTACATTCATCGTTGAATGAGGTGAATACATTTTCAGAAACCACAATAACAGTAGGAGCCAAAGCGTATGATCGCTTCATAGAGCTCTGATTGGCCCCGGGTGACCAAGTCAGGTCTGATTTGTCCGTTCATCAAATCTTTGAAAGTGTTTCGGTGGATACTTACTGTCGTCCTATGTACCTGTGACACAAAATATGGTAAAAGGTTCTCCGCAAGAGAACGAACGTTTGTGCTATGCATAAAGGCGAAATTTTCCCGGTGTGCGGTAGTGACGCACAGTATACAACACTTATGTTTCTTTTGATTTGCTGGCTCCACCAAGAAATGACAAATTGCGAGCGTACATTTTGAAAATCTTGGCAAAACTGCAGGTTTCAAGTACGTACACATGAAGTGGACTCTCACAGATACGTACATTTTGCCTATTCGTGAACTAATGCAAACATTTCGGTGGAGTGGGGATTTTCTGTGCGCTCACTCACTTAAGGCGGGAGCCTTAACATAGTGAGTGAGTGCACAGAAAATACAAGCGTTTCTCCCCTGTAGTGAAACTATCCTACCCTATGCGCCTGCTGATGATGATGACTCATTTCATCATCCATCCAGCTATTCCCCAACTATGTTGGTGTTGGCTTCCAGTCACCGAATCTGTTCGGGTACCCATATTTGGAGCTTGGAGCGACTACCTATCTGATCTCTTCAATCCAGTCACATTACAAGACATTATCCATGGTAAGACTGACAGACTTTCTGGCTTCTGATTAGTCACACCAGCTGCAGAAAATGTACAAATGACAGCTTTGTCAGACTCAAAGGATATATACCTTGATTTTAGCTGTTTCCTGTGAGAATTACTTACGCACCATACGTAATAATTTTCCAAATTGGCTGTTAGATCCAGAGATATCCACAACGTCTCAAACTTTACTTCTTTTGTTTAGATAAATGGTCACATCCGCAACACAACCTTGATGAATGAATTTATGCGACTGCTAAGTGGTAATCCTAATTATACTGTCACGTGAAAGAATGCACCTACGGGATAAGTAGTATTTTGACGAATCTATATTGCCCACGCAGACGAAGTTGCGGGCAACAGCTAGTACTTAAATAAATTTTCCAGCAGCAGTACCGAAGTATCTACTTAACTTATAATTTTCTTTCCAATGTTTTTAAATACTGAAAATAATTAATATAAATACAGGATTTTTTATCACTTTATATTGCTCAGGACACTTATTGACTGCAAAATTGTAAGTCAGAGTCGGCTAGCAATACAAATAAAGAAGAAAGCAATTAGTGACGGTCTTTTATTCTAGACTAGTAACACTCCACTAAAAAGTGTAATTCTGTCTAGGTGGACATCAAAATGTTTAGAGTTCTGTCAGAGAAAAAGTACAGAAAACAGATATATTTTAATTAAAAAAGTAATACTCTGTCTACCTACTGCAAAGCTGTAAAACGCTGAAGCTATAAAAGTTATGCACAAAGGCATTACCATCTAATGAGCTTACCAATGAAACTATGAAAATAAATTAATCCCGATGTCTACGAAACAAATTTCAATTTAGTCGCTCGCGAAAACAGAAACAGCAGATTTATAGTTTGCTGACAACGCTGTCAGCAAGCCCTACGCAATATGATAAAATGTTTTAATAGAAACAGATGAAATATTATACGAAATCCACTCCCCGTCCCGCTGGATAATCGAAAGGTACGCAAAGCGGAAGAGAGGATCAGTCGCAGGTATGGCTGTGGATGGAAAAAATGAACGTAACGTTTGATGAAAAACAGCTACGCACGTGCTTCGCGCGTCACTGGCTCTACGAACGCGCTACGTTCTGTAGCTAGCGAATGCGACTTCGCGGCCGGTTGACTGTTGTAGTTTTTAAATTAAAAACTTTTTCAAATGTTTTAATTGAAAACATTCAAACATGGGCATGTTTATGCATTCCATGCCGTAAATTACGAAATGCCAAAACGGTTTATGTTGTAAGATTTTCATTTTCACGTAAGATATGTTTGCTGAAGCTGAAAAGGAATTTACGTCCAAGAACTTAAGATCCAGTGGAACAGGATTTAGCCCCGAATTAATCCATACATAGAGCTTATGGATGCACAGCCGGATTAACTCGTGTTAACTAGGTTGCAAGCATGTAACAAAGCAACTAAATTTTAGACAATACGAGAGAGGAAGCCAGCTTATCTTGCACAAGCAGCCTGAACTGGGGCGACAGTCGAGCACAAGCCATTGACGTCATGACTCTGATTCGGTAACCTCTGTTTGGATAATTTTCATGTACCTAAATATTTATAGCATACCTTAACCTAACAATAATTCTGTAAGTAGGTCGTACCAATATTATTCATAGAGGCGGGTTTGCTCTAATAATTTTCTTATTAATACAATTATTATAGTTTGAGGTTTTGACGAAGGCATACTTAATCTACAAATTTAGAACCGACTATTCATGAATTTGGACGTGTTTCTATACAGTATAGGTACCTATTCACCCACAAGCTGCCCTCCACTCACTTACCATGAGAATAGAATTGCACCGTAATGCAATACGTAACAGTGATAAGTACGAGGCGAATGTTTCCGCACCCATAAGATCCCGATGCGTAAATATTGGATTCGCATTTGATCTGGAACAAATCAGTCGCTATCAGCCGTAAACGTCATCTTCACTATGATAAATCGTTGCTTTGACCTGCTTACAAATGTAGCCAAAATTCCTTCTTGTATGCGAATACTCTGGCTTACACGACAAAAAACGCATTACTGAAATTCGCATTCGATGTAGATACTTGCAAGAACATTATACCCAGTAGGTAGCGCCAACATAATGAAACAACGTGTGTTGTGGAAATCAATTTTCCACAATATAATTGTAATTTCTTCAGTAAACGCTGAAAAGCTGAAATTCTCCAAAAAATATTTGATATTCTTTAGTAGGTCAACGACAGATCAAAAGTTATCGAGTTTGCAAATTATAACACGTCAATACTAATCTTACTTGTAACGGAAATTTTAAAAGGAAAATTGTGTTTTTCGTCAGAGCTTCAGCCGGCTTTCAGTTTGTCACTCGATTAGGGAAGTGTTCATTGAATTACCCGATTGCCAGCGTCCAGTTTGTCGAGTAGATTGCACTGACGATGGGAAATACTACAAAATCAGCAAAAACCTGGCCCATTATTCGAGCTTTTGCTGTAGTTAATTGGAAATAAACATTTGGATAATTCTTAATGTTGGAATTTATTTTTTTAGCTAGTGTGAAATAAATTATGAAAATGTGCATTTAAATTACTTGTTGCATCTACATATTGATGCTACAAGTAATATGTATTTCGTTGTCATTACGTTGGGTAGATTTTTTGTTTTTACATCAAGTTATGCTGATATTTCTACAAAGTAACCCGTATTCTCCAACAATGCCTACTCGTATATATTTCCTTACACAGATCTGTCTTACAAATTGATCATCGAAAGATAGGTAGGTATGGATAAAAAATTATGTGCTAACAGACATTTACCATTAAATCAAAAGAGAATAGTAAGCACATGCTATATCGATTGTCTGTTGTTTTTGTTTTGACAGCAATTTACAAAGCAACCGTTTCATCCCAGAACTCTACATAAGAAGGATGAGAGTTCATTCAGCAACTATGTCAACGAAACGACCCAAAATAATCATCCATTTCGATACAGAATCTGTTATTGTTGTTTATGGGTGCCGACTTGGCTATTTATGAAATATTGTACCAATATAATATACTCGAGAAAATATGATAGTTTTGGCTCTTACTTACTTGGAAAGGTATGTAAATAAAAATATTCATTAGGTTCTGGAAGTCCATTGATTTGAAAATAATACAATATTGTTGAGTAAGTTGGTAGTCTAGGTCGCCTAGCTTTACGTAAATTTGGCAGGCTTCCAACACTTCGAAACTCCTGATTTATAGGTTCAGTACTAAGCTCCGATATTACGACTAGTTAGAGTTAGACTAGACTAATTTCAAACATTATTACAGTAAATAATTCACTATATTGGAAAGAGGAAAATTGTTTAGGTACTGAAATGAATATTAAGTCCCAACCAAATTTGATCACAAACGTTCTATGTAAGTAGTTGTTTTTTTTAGTTATTTCATACGCAAATACTTTATGATATTCTATGGCCAATTGCATAAAAATTAACCTAATCCATTAACCACAGGAGTCATTTTTCGTTTTTATAATTTACAAGAATCGAATGTTTTGATCGGTTGACAGCTGTCAGTTTTCAAGGGAGAATTTCAGTTGTTTGTAATGACTGACTTTTATATGGTGTTCTAATTTTCGCACATTTTTATTCTATTTACTTTGCTAGAACAATTCATTTTTACGTATTTTTTTTTCTTGGTTTTAATCGACATATGTTAACCAGTATATTAACGCATTTAATTTAATGTGATTGTGAACGACACACCCGATATAGTAACAAATATTCTGCATTAAAACTATTACAATAAAGATAGTGACTTTCACTAAAATTCGTAGAACTTAGAGACTATAATATATTCTGGAAGCTCAAGCAAATAACAGTGAATAATTACGGAACCTTATTTGCTCATTATTTTATTAACGTTAGGGGTGCTTAATAAAACGGACCGCTTATAAAGTTCACCTCTCGTAAACAAACCCAGATAGGAACAAAAGCAATTTTCTACATAGATTGTCGTAAACCCACTGAGTATAAAAATGCTATCTACGGAATATTACCTAGGGTTTTATTAGTTATAATTTCAGCTTCATTAGACTAATAAGTGTGAGTAAGAATTTACGCTATTTACTTTCCTTCCTTCTTGGTATACAAGGTGTTGAATTGCATTTGTGCCATACTTTAGGAGGAGGACATAAAATACGTAAATAATCGATTGGAATTATAGTAGACGGGAAATAGCTAATATGCACTGCTTTTTTTGTCATTGTAATGTCATAGTATTTCAGAAGTAATCCAATTTTATGAATGAAATTTATGAATAATCGTTGCGTATGCTTTGTGTTTACGTTTGTGTGAGGGCGCAGCACTGCTTTAAGGCCAGTAACACACGCGCCAAGTTTAAATACGGCTAGATGACATTGACGGATTTACGAAAAAAAAAAAAAAATCAAAAATTTTTGTACCAATTTTTTTGTTGATTTGGGTTGAGAATCATTAGTATAATTACGTCCTTGACTATGGCACGGATGCAAATCAACAGCTTGTATTTAAAAATTGATACTCGAGAGTAGCATCATGTGAAGGTGATGAGTGGTTTCACTTAGTTAATGATCAAATTAGTTTATCTTTCAAACCCAAAGCTTTAGGGAAAATAACGGTAACGTAAAAATGGGTCATGATAAAACATCGTCTGCATTTTTCGTATAAACCTTGATTATCCTTCATGATGACACCGACAAGGTCCGCCGGTTACCGAAGCTATTTGCGTTGGATCCATCTCCGTCAGCACATTATCCCAAAATTTGACCCTTTACTTAAAATACATGACGTTTACCCCGGGAAGCTCTCACACGTCGATTTAATCCAAAATGAGGAATATTATTTTATATTGCCTCAAAT
Organism: Helicoverpa assulta; assembly: GCA_963856015.1. Lineage (NCBI taxonomy): Eukaryota > Metazoa > Arthropoda > Insecta > Lepidoptera > Noctuidae > Helicoverpa > Helicoverpa assulta. Next base: position 9,712,875 of record CAWLCW010000008.1, read on the forward strand.
TAATAGGCCATAACTAAGCCGTCTGCTTATGTACAGTAGTACCTAGGTAGTTACTAAGAAAAAACAAATATTACCCATGTCTTTATCAAGTTATTGAATAAGCGAATTTAAAGCATGTTTTCAGCTGGCTCTCCTCCTAATTCTTATTCTATCATACGTACAAATGCTCATAAGTTGTGCTTACTTATCTTTTATCCTTTTTAGTGACGCTATAAACACACTCAACACACAAAATCAATCGGTGAAACTGACGCCAATATCAGGCAATAATCGGCCTTAAGAGGACGAATTGGAATTTTTGGCGCCAAGGATGTCAATTTTTCTCAGTAAATACAAAACGGATCAAAATACAACTTGGTTACCTGAAAGTTCATGATATAAGCCTTATTTTGTTAGTTGTAGAAACATGATTAGGTAACTTTTATAACAGAGAAAAATATATCAAACATACCTCTTTTTAAAAAGAGATTCACATATTATGGGCAAACGGGACCGATTTAAGCCTCTTAACTTTTTTAGTAGTTGAGTATATACATACTCTTTAAAATGGTAGTAGGAATTTTTATTAAATTATCATTTCTAAATATTAAAATTACAAAACCATTTTGTCGCTTACGACTTTTAGTTATAAGCTAGCGCGCGTATTGTTATCCTCGCCCCGCTCAGACGCTCCGACCCCTTTTGGCGCCTTAGATGCGCGTGCCGGTTATGGAATTATTGTTGACCACTTCCTCGCCTTAACTCTAGCAGCAAATGCTGCAATCCATTAATCCAGAAGGTATCAACCGAAGATTGATGGGCCGGATACGCAGCCACGACAAACGACAAACAGAATGCTTCAATCTAACTGAGCCTCGTATGTGTCCAATCAGGACACATACGAGGCTCAGTTCCAAGATTCATCAACATTTTGGTTAAACAATAACCAGAAAACGGAGTTAGACAATCGGATGTAACTTTAGCTGAAATTCTCTTCTTTCTAAATTCTTTAATGTATTGTTTAACATTTAATTCAAAATACGGCATGAGTGGATTGATTTAAGTTGCAAAATCGGAATCAAAACAGGATGTTATGAAATAAATGAAAAATTCGTAACAAATTTTAACGATTTTTTTCATAGCTGAGTTCAGTCAGTGAAACCCTCTTATGGAATTCGAGCGATGAATAAAAACCGTATGGGTTCCATTTTCGCTGAATTTAGACAGAATAAATTAAAACATTCGTACTGGCTTCAAATAATTTGATAGGGTATTTAGGCACAGCTCTTTACAACCATCTCGATTCAATGTTTTACCCGTTCCTAAAATTAATAGGATGTTCCGATTATGTAGCTGTATTTATGTATGAGGAATGTACAGTTATTACAAGCCTTCGTTCTCGTTCGTTTTATTTTGCGCTGCTAGAAAGCCGTGGAATTTTGAAATGAAAGGAATCAGCTTACGTGACGCGGGCGCAAAGGGGAACAGGCACCGCACGGACAAAACGAGAAACAAATTTACGGAAAATCTCATGCCCCAATTAATATTTTCCTACTATCGGAGTAGTTAGCAAACCAACGTTATGAAATCATCGTATTGGTCTTGAATCCAAAACTTGCTTAGTCTGCAATAATGCAGGTCAAAATGTTCTTCTGTAACTGTAAAGGTAATTTAATTGCAAATAATATTATTGTTTTATCAACGAAAACATTCTCATTTATTAAAATCAGAAGTTCGAATATCTTTTGACACTTAGGACAGTTTGTTAGCTTCCTGCTGCTAAATAAACATTTCTATAATTTGTTATTTTATCAAATAAAACACCAGAAACGAGGAAACTTTGTGATTTAACTTCCTGATAAATGATTCTTATTAACCTTCAGCGGGATCGCGAGGGTGACATTTATCTTTTCAAAACTTTGACTTCGTTTATGTATAACGAGGAAAATAAGGTCAGGCGAAGAATTAATTTGCAAAATACTCGCAGCAACCCAAATACCCGATCTTAAGGTAGGGTCATTTCGCCTGTTCGCGACCATTTAGTGCAGTTGGCAAGTTTGACGGCGATAATAAAAATGCTCCAGCACTCATTTCTATGTCAAATTTGTGTAAGGTATTCCTTATATACTCTATTTTAAGACTAACTTTCAGTTGTATTAGAAATATCTTTCGTTTTCTATTTAAATCGATAAACCTCAGAATTAGGCGTTTTACCCAGTTTGCGTCCACAAAATCCAATTCGCGTCCACCCATGGTCCAGTTCGCGTCCAGCAGCATAGAAAAGGAATATATGGGTGAAATTTTTAAGAATTAATAAAGAAAGATTGTATTTGAACCATTTATTTATTTAACAATAAACTTAATTATTAAAAATCAACATTATTATCATTTAAAATTCACTTTAAAAATAATAATAATTCTGCTCAACATTGGTTTAAGTAACTTAAAATAAGATTAAACAGTACATTTTTTTATTAAGATATATACGTGGTTATAATTAAATTATAATTTAATTTTAATCATAATTTAAATATAATTTAATTTTAATTATAATTTAAATATAATTTAATTAAATATATAATTTAAATATTTAATTATAACCACGTATATATCTTAATAAAAAAATATGATTTAATTATAACCACATATATATCTTAATAAAAAAATGTACTGTTTAATCTTAATATATTAAGTAATTTCATTTAAGGTAAGTTCTTCGGATACAGGAAAAAAGAAGGAAAAGACAACATACACAGAAGAAGATTTAAAGAAAGCATTAAATGATATTCGAGAGAAGAATAAATCGATAAAAAAAATATGCAAAGAATATGCTACCTTGTCTGATAATTTATTGACTCAACAATTCTTTTAGTTGTATGTTGACACAAAATTGTTATATTGTTTTGTTAATTTAATATGGCCAAAAACTTACTATAATCAACGCGGGTCTTTCCCTGTGATTTTAGGGTAAAATTAACAGAACTGATTACTGTTTATTTTTCAAGTTGCAAAATTAATTGCCTAATTTTAGTTTCTATTTTTTAGTTACTTAAACCAATGTTGAGAAGAATTATTTTTATTTTTTAAAGTGAATTTTAAATGATGATAATGTTGATTTTTAATTTTAAATAATAAAAAATGTACTGTTTAATCTTAATATATTAAACAGTACCTATGTTTTAATTATTTTTTATAAGCAAGTATTTAACGAAAACAGTGGACGCAATTTGGTTTATTATTATAGAGGATAGTTTTAGTTCGCGTCCATTGTGGACGCAAAGTGGAAGTTTTGTAAAATTCGATGTAGTAATTCGCGTCCACCTTATTTTATTCGTTAAAAATAAAAACCGGCCAAGTGCGAGTCGGACTCGTGCACGAAGGGTTCCGTAAATTACAGTTAAATCAACCTATCTCAAAAACTATAAGAGATACTTTGATCAAACCAAAAATCGTTGAAAGAGTTAATTAGCATGCATCACCTCTATTTTTTTTAGAATTTTATACCCCGTAGTTATAAAAATAGAGGGGGGGGGACATACTTTTTACGACTTTGAGAGCTGATATCTCAAAAACCGTTCACTTTAAGAAAAATGTTTTTTAGAAAACTTTATATCATTTTAAAAGACCTTTCCATTGATACCCCACACGGGTATGTACATCGAAAAAAAAAATTTCATCCCTCAGTTACATGTATGGGGGGCCCCACCCCCAATTCTTTTTTTTACTATTTAGTGTCATATTTTTGTAGCGGTTCATACAACACATATTCCCATCAAATTTCATCACTGTAGTACTTATAGTTTCCGAGTAAATCGGCTGTGACAGACGGACATGACGAAACTATAAGGGTTCCGTTTTTGCCATTTTGGCTACGGAACCCTAAAAACATTACCAAATTCATAAAAAAACATTATACCTTTATACCCGTAGAGATAGCTATCTATCCTAAAATTCACATAAAACAATATAAAACTTACCATCAAACACGCCGCTGCACACTAATTTTTATCTAAAATTCAGCGTGTTTGCGCTTTCTTGTTGAAGAGCCTAGACTAATTATTTTTTCTAAAAGGATTGGTTGGACGCACAGAACTTTTGTCTATCTGTGCGTGCCTCTTATACATTAACGTATTAGCGGTAATGATCTTTCGTTTGATTGGTGTGTTAATTATCTTGTTTTCGAAGTTTTTTAAAAGGAGATCGGCAAAATGGACGCGAACTGGGCGATGGTCGCGAACAGGCGAAATGACCCTACCTAAATAACGAAATAAATGTACGCACAATATAATACGAACCAAGTACATACATGCTTTTAAGGTTTTTGATCGCATTGAGCCAATTTGTATAATATCTAGTGTCAATGTCCACGATAAAAATACGTACATATCGTGTGGGTATAATATTTATTCATATACATGCATTTATTTATTTACTAGAGGTCGCCCGCGACTTCGTCCGCGAACAATTTTTTTTATTGTAAGCAGGCTAACTGCCAAATCTTAAGACCTTCACTTCTAAAACAGGACTTAGATGCGAACTACCAACCCTCGTTTTGAGTTGATTTTCGTAAAATCCCTCCTTGATTAACGCATGTCTTCATTCTATAAAGAACCTACGTCCTTTAGCGATGAGACAGCTCAACGACCTTAAAACATTTTTGTTTTGTTCTTATTGTTTTTTAATTAGTGTGCATAGTAAAGAATAAATATCTATCTATCTACCTCCCTTTAAGTTTGTACTAGTTTTTTCATTTTTTGAGAATAAATTCGATAAGTATAAAAAAGGCAATAGTGAGCTAACCCTAAGAGACAAACACATGCTGTTAGGGACTTTTTTTAGAACTTTTAAAGGGAAACAATTCTGTCATACATCATTTTTGCAAAACTTTAGCCGTTTACGCAGCGCACGCTGCAGAAGCTCTGAATAGAACCAAAAAATCCCCCGATTTTGAAACATTATTAATTACTGCTCTGCTCCTATTAGTCTTAGCATGATGATATATAGCATATAACCTCGATAAATGGGCTATCTAACACTGAAAGAATTTTTCAAATCGGACCAGTAGTTCCTGAGATTAGCGCGTTCAAGCAAACAAACTCTTCAGCTTTATAATATTAGTATAGATTTTTCAGCAGTGTACACTATACAGGTATTAAACATACCTAAACATGTTCCCACATAACCGGTTTATTTGGTCGAATCGTTTACAAAAAATATCATAATCATATACTTATATAGCAAACACTAGCTTCTGCCAGCGGTTTCACCCGCATCCCGTGGGAACTACTTCCCGTATCGGGATAAAAAGTAGCTTATAGCCTTCCTCGATAAATGGGCTATCTAACACTGAAAGAAATTTTCAAATCGGACCAGTAGTTCCTGAGATTAGCGCGTTCAAACAAACAAACAAACTCTTCAGCTTTATAATATTAGTATAGAAGTATAGATGTATATACATACACCTAAAGAAACATTTAAAGATTTACCTACCTACTATAATTGTATGTTATATAGAATTATAGACTGTTCCCCCAAACTTAGGCATTTGCAAGGCCTTTGCGTGTAAGCTTCAGTTAGTTAAATACCTCCGCAGAGGCCTGTAAATATCCATTACAAGTTTCACTAACTGGCTAAGAGACTACTACTAGTAGCCCAATAACATGGCCAACTCTATTTCATACAACTTACTCGTATATCTATAACTAAATGTTATGATGTTAACTGCTAGGTTTAGATATTTTATAGTTAATCTCGAAATTCACTATTAAACGTAGTAATACCTACTAGTTACCTAATTGTGATAGATTTTGTAATATATCTGCAAATAAGTTATCGTTATCCACTTAAATGATTAGTTTACCTATATTTATTTAATTGAATTATGGGTTAATGGTCGGTATTCTTTATCATTGTACCTAAAAAAAAAACTTTTTTTTAATTTTGAAAGCTACACAAATGAATGCCTGCTTGTTTAACAGTTAGGTACCATATCTTTGAGTGTAAATGTAGCAAAATAACCGGTAACGGGGCCGGCTGAGCGTCAGGCTTATAACCGTGCAAGACGCGAGTGTCGGAGCACCCGGGGCTGACAATTAGTGCACTGCGCGCGCCCTCAGACGGCCCTCCGCCGACTTTCACCGAGTTGAAACTAAACGCGACGGAATCACTCTCGACATACTCCCAAGACGTACGCCAGTTACAAAAGCTGCAATTTTAATGTAAGGATGACAAAAACTGTTTTGTTGATAGTTTTGCTTTGGAACTGAAAGCTAAGCGCTGCAATGTAACACAGCACCAACATCAGACATTGTTATTTTCGTGTATTGTTGTACACACTTGATCTATCTTTGAAGCCGTTGGCCCACAATTAACCTAAGTCATAGTAGGTTTAAGATATTGATTCAGTGTTTAGCTATAGGTAAGTAGGTACCGAATTGCATGAAAAGGTAAACCGGGTAGCACGTGTGACAATTAAATTCCTGCAGCATACTACTCAATTATATATACTTCACCGGAACCTAGGCAGTAGGTACGTAGCTTTTTAACATAAAAGTTAAACTAAATATAAAGAACAATAAGAACAAAAATTAAAGTCCCCATCCCCTTTAACTTCAATATAAACACAAAGAACAAAGTCGTTTGATCTTAAACAATGTCTATTGTTGGCTACGAATGTTAATCAGCGTCTCAGACCGCATGGCCATCAATTTCAAGACGAAGAGAATTTAAAAATATTTGCTAATTAACATTCAGATTCAAGTCCATTTATTTCAGTTTTGGAACAATACAAAAATCATAGCATTTGATTATAATTAAGGAGACTGAGGAAAAGTGTTTAGGAAAATTAGCAATTTCAGAAGGACCTAATTTACAAAATAACTACTTACCTATCTAAAGGTCCTGAAATTCACAATCCTACGAAGAGTTCTAAACCAAACTGATCAATAACAAAAGATTTGAGTGCTGCTGTGGCTTTCAAAAGGATATTTTCTACGTTAGATACTACGAAGTGCTATTTCTGTATTGGATGAATATTTGATTTAGGAACATGCTGGAAATGGAGGCTGAGAAACAAGGAGGCTGAATCTAAATCCAGCAAATCGGAAACTGCATCTACTTCCTAATTGGACAGCAGCGATGTTTAACTTCGTTCAAACTAAAACTATTTTTGTATTTTACTCTACTACAAGTTGGTACAATTTTGTGAGTTTCTATCCTACTATGTAGCATATGTCAAACAGCTGATTTACTGTGAAACTGTGAGGCCCATTTTCAGCAACAAGAGGTAGATACATGTCCGATTGAGGAAAACCACTATTTAGTACTCACTATAAATAAAATAAAAAGCTTTTATTTCTTGTTTCCAAATTACAATTTCAATAACAATCGTGCATGCAAAATAAATTAAAAGAGATTTAAAATTAATGTGATATGATTAGCTAATTAATGTGATGTGATATGATTAGATTTTGTAGTAGTAGTAGTATATTGAAATACTTCACATTTTTTAAATACTCACATACAATAATTACAGTAGTCACTATAACAATAATAATAAATGACTGTCGGGGAAATTTGCTGTAAAATATACATTCTGTTCCTTTTTATTTTAAATCAAATTTCTCCATATCAAAATGTTTCATACCGTTCGTCCACAGTTCCACACCTTACAAACATGTTTTTTTCCATCATAATGAAAAAGAAATCACTCAAAACTTCTTCGCAGCTGCTCACTCTGTTTGATCAATATTACAGATCCTTACATACCTAGGTATATCTACTAGTACCTACTTCTCTAATCGTACCTATCCTATTTGTACCTAAGTATATTTTGAGAGTGGATCGGAGATGCCATTTCTCGCTCGATCGCCCTCAATCATACCCATATCAAAACCTTGGTGTGGTTGAAAAAGAAAAAGTAATGTTTTTGTGAGTTTTTTGACTAATAGGTACTTTGAAAGAGGTCAATTTTAAACGAATTTCAATTTTTAACATATTATAATAATAAGTATTTTCCTACTTAGCAATAAATAAAATAGATCGTCCTATAACTACATGCCTGTAATCAGATGTCCTCAGAGTGTCGGGCTTTCTTTCTCGCCAAAAATACTGAACCGTTTAAATGAAATCTATGAAAAAGTTTTGTCATAATTTGTGGGAAGAACATTTTAGTTTTGTTACAGTAAGAAAGGGTCTGTGGTACAGAACTATTCAGCATGATCTGCCTCGAACTCCTTGGTTTGACGTGGGTAACATGCCGAGAGAACTTTTAGTGTTAGCATTTAGAATAAGGTCAGGCCATGTGCCTGCTAATAGGTTTCTGCACTTGATGGGTGTGAAACCATCCCCGTTATGCAATACCTGCACTCATCAAGTAGTGGACGACTTATGCCACATTCTGTTAGAATGTTGTGCATTCGACGACTTGAGGCTACAGCTGTGTACGGCGGTTGGTGGTGATATGTATAGTGGTGGAGTTAATGTTTTGCTTGGGAGACCTCTCTCGGAACAGAGTGTTTCTATCTATAAATTTGTAAAAGATGTGTTTTTGAGGAGAGATTCTTTTTAGTTCGTGTATTTTATTATCAGTTTATTTTAATTTATTTTTTCATTCAATCCTTAGTTAATTTTTTATATTCTGTTTCGGGTTGTCTCTCAAGTATGGCGTGGGATTTGCCATTGTGCATGTCGCCATCGATTATATCGAATGGCTCTGGCATTGAGTCTTTGAATGCACAATATTTAATTCAATTCACTTAATTTTTTATTGACTAATTTAGAGTTTATTATTTGTTTTTTTATTTAATTTGTGTAAAACCTTACGAGGCTGGCATAACGCAGCAGCGTTTAAGCCTCTAAAAATAAAAGATTAAAAAAAAATGAAATCTGGTACTCTAGAGAGTCTAGCTAGAGCATGTGAAAAGACAAAGGCTATTTCTTACCCGATTTCGAAAAGGGAATCTCCCGGTACGCGGCTGAAACATAGTGAAAATAATGTATAAAACAACGTTGGCTTAATAAGTTAATTATTGAAATAGGATTGCTATTAAATCACTGAAACGGGTCGCAATTTCTCCGAAAAAAATAATCTATTCCGCGAGCAAAATTGCGGGGAATCAAATTTTGAGAAAAATCTCGTTACCTCGTCGTTTTGCTACATTATGTACATACCCGTAGAGATAGAGATTTATTCGCATATGATGTGGGAATGAAAGAGTAATTTTCTACCCTGCCTCGCGTAACCGAATGTAATCTCATTACTATTTATGTAAATGTGATGTGTAATTTTACAAAGCGTGGGTTTCTGAGATGGTTATGTTCGCAATCACAACCGAGACCTTACATCAACACGATGTTTAGATGTCATATCAGCGAACTTATAATTTTCTCTGACATGAATAAATAGTTAAGCATATACTTTTATAGATTAAAATTCTATAATGCAGCATCAACTAAAATTTTCTATAATATGCACTGAAGACGAGTACCTACGTGCCAAAATTAATTCAAATCGTTTCGCTGAGGCGAGCGTCACGGCACGAGCGACGACAGCGGGTTGCATTAGCGACAGTCACTCCCCCAGCAGACGTCGACTGAGTTACTTATATTACTGAGTAGGTATCTACTTTACCTATAATAGTTTACGTCAACTATTTTAGATATAATCAAAGGCGAAGGTGAGACAAGGGAGTTGCATAGTCTACAAGAATCTGCTTTGAGTGACATCCCTACCTACTTAGACCTTTATTAGGGACATTTTTCAATGCTACTTTGAGTAATTATTTGCTTAGTTAAGCAAAACTATATAATTGGCACCTAATCTGCCTATAACAAAATCTAAAATCTTTCGAGGTGGTAGGTAGTTCCGGACCAAAGTTTTGTGCAGCACTTTGAGGTACCTAGGTAAGCGTCAAAAGTATCAAATGTGTTTTAGGTATTAGTAATTCTGGGTGTAGGTAACTACATGATAACATTAACCATCATGCCCACTGTTTATTAAACATCGTAACTAGTAGTCCTAATCTCCAGACTAAAGCTGCGGACGTATTGTTTTATTATTCATGGAAGACAAGATTAACGTTGTCCTTTCAGTCGACCGTTAGGAACATTAACCCCAGACTGAGCACGTTAGCGACAGGTATCCAGCAGCTGTGCAATGTAATCCTTGTTGCAATTGAATTAATTAGCGTGACCTGTTTCATCTCACTCGATGAACTAGGCTAACGCCTACCTACTGCCAATTGGACGAACCTGATGATACTGATTTCATCAATCGGTAAATAAACATCAACAATAGTAGTTCAGTTTATACGGATATTTTAATAAACTGTTAAATGAAAAAGCGCGGGAAACCTGAACTTTGGCGGACGTGTTTTCTTTTGCTCAAGTTGAAAAATAATTTTTATATTGGATTAGATTAAGTTTTTGTATATATTCTATCGTAATATTTTGTAGTTTAGTTATAGTGTTAGTGTTAATTCTGTTTGGTAAGTTTTTTATTTAGTTTTTTCTCTAAAATGGAACCTCCGGATGACCCCGGAGGAACATTGCCGCCCGAAGTTGGGCATTATATAACAGTTTCGAACAACGACGCCGGAGTAGACACTGATGGTTCCGCCGTCAGTACTACTAATACAAAGAGGAAGAGGGTATCCTCACGCAGCCTTTGCAAACAATGCAATAAAAGGAGGCGCAAAAATGGCGCGAAAACTCAGTCTGACTGCAGTTGTGGCGTGGTGGACATGGAGACTGATCTTTTGAATAGTGCGTCTGTTGCTATTGTTAGTTCGCATATTAATATCCCAAATGAATCTCCACAGAAACCGGTTTCGGTAGCCAGATTGGTATACAATTCTTCCGATGCGGCACCATTTCTTGTACATATACAGAGAGAGCAAACTGCTTCTAACGATAATAGCTACCTAAACCCAATTTCATTTGGCAGGTTTTTAAGGAGGAATTCTTTTAAAGGTATTGTTAACGGAAGTTTAAAAAAAATTGGTCGCAATCGTCTGGTTGTTTCCTTTACTACATACTTAGACGCCAACTCCTTTATTACCAATAGCTTATTAGAAAAAGAACATTTCAAAGCTTTCATTCCAACTTTCTCGGTGACCCGCATGGGCGTCGTTAGAGGCGTTCCCATGGAGTGGTCTGATGATGATGTCCTCGAAAATATATCAGTCCCAATTGGTTGTGGAAAGATTTTAAAATTGAGGAGGATTAAACGAAAGACTTTGGTAGATGGCAAATCTGAGTTTAAAAACACTGAAACTGTTATATTAACTTTTGATGGTCAAGTGTTACCAAAGCGGGTGTATATGTGCTACACTTCATTAGCTGTAGATCTATACATTTACCCTACAATACAGTGCTATAATTGTTGTAGATATGGGCACGTTAAAAGTCAATGTAGATCTACTCCTAGATGCTACAAATGTGGTCAAGGTCACTCTGGGGATGGGTGCACCATCTCTGAGGACAATTTGCATTGTTGTCTCTGCAAAGGTTTCCATGAGGCCACTAGCAGGAAATGTTTAGAGTATGAGAGGCAGAAAAACATTAAGGAATCTATGGCCAAATCCTGCATATCATATGCTGAAGCCTCAAAACTTCACCCCACAATTTCCAAAATTTCTTATGCTGATGCTTTGCTTTCCTCTCCCACAGTTTCGAGCAATATAAATGCTTCTGTTCCTCAGGATTACTCTCCGACAAAAAATAAAACATCTTATAAAAAAACTGTATTTATTAAGCCACGTTCCCCCCCTCAATTTTCAAAAGGTTATGATCAGCAATTCCATCAAGAACTTGCTAGGGGTCTGCCTCAACCAAAAGATGGTTGTGCTCTCATCCCCAGAGATGATCTATCATCAGCTTCAGTAAATGAGTTAATCATAGCACTAATTAAATCTTTAACCCAGACTCAACACCTCTCACCGACCATCGCTGCCACTGTAATTAATGCAGTTTCTGAAAAGAATATTCATAATGGAACACAAAGCCAAGGCAATACAATGGAATTGTCGAAGCGCAATTAATAAGAAATCAGATATAATACATCTTATCAATAATTTTAAACCTATAGTTTTTGCCCTACAAGAGACATGGCTTAAACCAGGGTCTTTGTTTAAGATCCCTGGCTACGCCTGTCTTAGGGAAGACCGTTCTGATGGGTATGGCGGTGTAGCCTTACTCATCAGGCATCATCATTCATTTTCACTTTTCTCACTCCCATCTCATAATAATTCATTCTCCATAATTGCAGCTGTTGTAGATAGTATATGTTTCGTTTCTGTATATATTCCTCGTCCTTCTTCTTCAATCTTTAACGAACTTGTAAATATTTTATCTCTTCTTCCCAAACCATTTATAGTTTTAGGGGATTTTAATTCTCAACATGAAGTATGGGGTAGTGCTACAACAAATAGTTATGGTAGTACTTTATTAGATATGTTAGATAATATTAATCTTTGTATTTTAAACACTGGGTCGCCTACTCGACGCACATCTCCAAATGAAGGTGCCAGTGCACCTGACCTGTCACTATGCACTAATAAACTAGCCTCGCATTTGAGTTGGGAAGTTATGCCTTCTACTTATGGTAGTGATCATTTTCCCATAGTTTTAAAATTTCCATCCAGCCAAAAATCTTATTCCAGTCGCCCTCCGCGGTTGAAGTATAAACTAACTGATATAAACTGGCATACGTATAGGGAACACTTGGATAAAATCGTTTCTAGCCTTCCTGAAATTCAAAGTGGGAATGAACAGGCTTGTGCTGATGCTTTATCAGATGCCATGATAAAAACTGCCGATAATCTTTTCCCTCGTAAAAAACCACAAAACAAAATCCCATTGCCACCATGGTGGGATAGGGATTGCACAGATGCTATACACAAAAGAAAGCAGTGTGAACTGTTCTACTTTGAAAATTCTACCGAAGAAAATTTTGACATTTTATGTGAAGTAATTTCAGACACCAAAAAGTTATTAAAAAAAAAGAAGTTTGAGGGCTGGAGATCATTTTGTCTTTCCATATCACCAAATGTTAAACCTTCTCTTGTTTGGCGCAACATAAGAAGATTCAGATCAGCTTTCTCTGAACCGGTTACTGCATGCCTTCCACCTCAATTAAGAAATAGTTTTTTAGATAAATTAGCTCCCCCATACGTCCCAGATAATATATCTGCGTATCATATGCCTTACGCATTATCAGATCCTCCATGCGTACTCGATAATCCATTTACTCTAGAAGAGCTAAAAGGTGTTTTGTACCAAATCAAAGACTCTGCCCCGGGTGCAGATGGTATACCTTACTCTTTTCTGGCTAATATGAGTGATTTATCTCTTTTATATTACTTAAAATTAATTAATCAAATTGTAGTTTCTGGTAAGGTTCCCATTTCTTGGAAATCGCAAGATATCCTTCCAATTTTGAAACCCAACAAAAGTCCTTCTGACTGCTTATCTTATCGACCAATAGCTTTGTCATCTGTAATGTTAAAGGTCTCGGAACACTTAGCTAAAAATAGATTAGAATGGTTTATAGAAAGTAAGAAAATATTAAGCGAAAGTCAATTTGGTTTTAGGCGTGGTAAAAGTACCCTAGATAGTCTAAGTATTTTTATCACTGACATTAGATTAGCATTTTCTTCCAATCACTCCATAGTTTCAGCTTTTCTGGATATCACTTCGGCTTACGATAACGTTGTAATTTCTATGTTAAAATATAAACTTCTGCAGTTAAATGTGCCTATAATGCTTGTAAATTTCATTTTAAATATATTATCTGAGAGGTATATAAAACTTACTCACGAGGATTCTTGTGAATCTAGAGTCGTGTGGAGAGGTCTCCCTCAAGGTTCAGTTCTTAGTCCTCTACTTTATGACATTTATACTTACGATCTTGAATCTTCTCTAAATAATGAAGTGAAAGTGCTCCAATATGCTGACGATCTTCTGTTGTATTGCCCAAATAACTCTGTCACAACGGCCTGTGATTCATTGTCATCGGGTCTCACTCTTTTAAAGAAATGGATGGATAACAATGGTCTTGAGCTGTCTACCGCAAAAAGTACTGTTGTACTTTTTTCTAGGATGCGTCTTCCTCCTCCTGTGTATGTATATTATGATAATGTTCCTATTCCTGTTAAATCATCAGTCAAGTTTTTAGGTCTGATATTAGATAGCAAACTTTCTGGACTTCCACACTGCGAATATATAGCAGCGAGGTGTGAACAAAGAATAAACATATTAAGATGTTTGTCTGGAGTTTGGTGGGGGGCCCATCCATTCTCACTAAAATTAATTTATAATGCAATAGTTAGAAGTGTATTAGACTATGGTACATTCTTACTAGAACCTGGTAATTTAGCTGCTTTTAAAAGATTGGACGCTATTCAGTCAAAGGCTTTACGAATTGTAACCGGAGCTATGAAGTCTAGCCCAATTAATGCCTTACAGGTCGAGACGGTTGATCCTCCTCTATCCCTTCGACGTCAGTATCTTTCTGACAAGTTTTTGTTCCGTGCCTTACAATTTTCCAATCACCCTTTACGCGAAAAACTTGAGTCTCTTTTAGAGGAAACCAACTCTTCTCACTATTGGTCTCACAAATCACCTCCCTGTCTTGTTGTTAGCTATAAAAAGTACCTTGCTTTGCAAGCTCCAACTTATAAATCAATAACATTTCCTCTTTTTTGCAATTCTTACGAATCATTAGTGTTTACTCCGAATGTTATTTTAAATTTAGGCATTAATAAAAATGATAATTGTATAAAAGAGTTATTCAACTTTTCAAAGAGCATACACTGGGACAATTGGCATCATATTTACACGGACGCATCTAAACACTCTTCTTCTGGTAATGTCGGAGTTGGCGTTTTTCACTCCCAATATAATATAGTTCAAAAGGTTAAGCTTCCTCCTGAGTCTTCAGTGTTTACTGGAGAATGCTTTGGTCTCCTCAAGGCCTTAGAGTACGTCCGCTTAATGAAATTGGGTAGGTCAGTAATATTTACTGACGCATTAAGTGCATTGCAAGCAATTAAAAAATATCCATTTAAATCTAAACCAGTATTTCCGATTATTTTAATCATTAGAAGCCTGTTATATCAATGTACTAAATTAGGTTTTCAAGTTTCCTTCGTGTGGATTCCGGGTCATTGCAACATCACAGGAAATGTGAAAGCTGATCATCTGGCTAGCGAAGCGGTGGAATGTGGTGATTTATTTCCATATATAAATTTTGCTCATGACTTGGCTAGTCTACCAAAGAATTTTCTTTGGGATGACTGGAGTAAGTCATGGGCAAATAGCAGTATCAATAAAAGTAACTATTACGCTCGTATCCAATCATGCATTCCAAAAAAACCGTGGTTCGCTAAATTAAATTTTAATAAAGCTGCTACCAGTTGCCTAATTCGTATGAGAATAGGTCATAATTGTTCCAAGCTTCACCTCGCCCGACTGCAGATCGTTGATAGTGCCCTTTGCGAATGTGGTGAGATTGGCGATTTGAACCACATGTTTTTTTCCTGTCCTCTTCTCGATCACGAACCTTTTCTATCAAGTCTTTTATCCTATAAGATTCCTTTCCCTACCTCTATCCCTGTCTTGCTAGCAACTAATGATCCCAATATATATATGTATTTAGTAGCTTTTATCTCTCTGAATAATATACGTATTTAAAGTGTTTAATATCCTGTAGTTTTCGAATAATCCTATCCAATACCTATCCAAATTCCGTTACCTAAATTTTATTTCATTCCTACCAAGTTTCCCCGTTTTTGTCGGTGGCAATGCGCATATAGCGACTAGCCAAGTTAAAAAAAAAAAAAAAAAAAAAAAAAAAAAAACTGTTAAATGGTTTTTTTAAACATGTATCTATCAACTTACCCACCAAGTCAGATAGGCGCCAAAAAATCAGAAAACTTGTCTTGCCGAGTCGTGGATTTTAGGTTCATCGCAGGCGTAAAACAATTGAACATTAATCAACTACTATCTAAAACGGTTTCGCTTGGAACCGGCCGACAGAATTTTTGCCGCACGGAATACCTATACGTCGCGTGCTGAAAAACTGAGCGGACCTGCCCTACGCGCGGCAAAATCCGCTAGTGTGATGTTATCAAAAATCAAAAACCATTTAGGCTTAGTAGAGATAAGATTCTTACATTAGCGTCTCCGATTAATTTAATTTGAGATTAGTGCCCTAGCGTCATACAAATAAACTCAATAAAAACAGTCGATAAGACTGACGAGCGTATCAACTCTCCGACTTTTTTTAATTTGCAACTGGTTGATAATTTTTTATCTGTATTCGTTTCCTCAATTTGACAGTTCGCAGCTGGTGCTGTTGGATTGTTTCTGTTATGGATTTTTGAGACCTAAAAGCGTAGATAATACTTAAATTGTGGCGATAAACAAGTAGGATAATCAAAATTTATTACATTTTTAATAGTTTGTTGTATATTTATTCCACTTGGCATAATGTATAAGGTAAATACGTTGTTTTTATTCTCAATCTATGCGCAGAAAATGCGTATTGTATACAACAATTTATACAATCCAAACGAAATATGAAACAAATATAAAGGTGTCTAGGCTTCTAAATAACTTAGGGATCGTATCTTGAGGAAATAGTTTGCTGAAATAGCATGTCAATTTTCAACATGGCTCACTCCGGTCATTTTGTATGGTAGGTACTTTTATGTAAAATCGCGATACGATATGTACGTGACACACGACACTAATCAAGTTTAGATACAATTTAATAACAAACTATATTTTGGTGTTTTCTCCGAGTCATTACATAAGACATTTTTATTGTTAGGCGAAAAGGCGTAAGTGCCAACCAAATACGTGTTTACATGTATGTTGTTACATTACAAAGCAACATTCATCCGAATATTTTTTGTTTTATTTTCAGACGTACTTCATTCAATTTTGTTCGATGATCACGTAGAAAAAAGGTGAGCTTTAAAAATAACCTACCCCATACACCAGTATTTATAAAAAAATCAGTGACTTTTACAAACAAAACTACGTACCTACTGTTTGTGATAAACAAGTGGTTCAATATTGATTGATGTACTTATCTCATAGAATTTGAACTTCAATGAAATGCTTATTGAGGTGCAATTTGAGTAACTCTACCTCTACAACAAAGGTTGATGACAAAATCAATAATATCCAGAATTAAGATTTTTCAGACGATGAAACAAATTAATTACACATCAACATATTGTAATAGTAGTAAATCTAATAAAAATAAATTCATATAAACAATCAGATTATTGTTCCAAATATGATTACATTTTTTCCACACTCAAAATAGGTTGTGAATTACTTCAATATGTGTGTTTCTTTTCTTATTATTTCATGTATTTAATTATAGCTCAGGGCAATGGACCCAGTAATAGACAGTGAATGGCTCGGGTGTAAGAATGAACCGGTTGACGAAATGCAGAATGTCGGCAACATTTCTCGAAGCTGGCAGTGGAGGGAACGGGGGATCAACCCACCCAACTACCCCAACAACAAAACTGTGCTTGAAAACATGGCTGAAGATATACTTGTTCAGAAACCACTACAAATAAGGGTAAGACCATCTTTATATCCCTATACTATAGGGCCTATAGAATAATCCAGAATAGAATTTCACCATACCATTGCCATTCTACACAGCTATCAAGAACTAAACAAAAAAAACTTTATTTTACAGAGTTGTGACTTACCTGGTTATCCAAGGTCTACATTCTTAATGGTTTTTAGTCCTGATGGGTAAGTTTACCTTTATTCCTTTACTTCCTATATAGAGGCAAATTAATGTCCATTGAATTCATTAATCAATACAGTGCCACACCCTTCCTCTTATACAACAGGGAAATTAATTTCAATCAATAGAGACACAATGAAACATTTGAATCTTAAACTTTTTGCTGTAGTTAGTGTTTACATCTATTGTTCTTCTAATCACTTGACTAGTAACAATAAAACTTTGGCAATGAATTGGGCCAAATAACAAACAATAAAAGTGTTATTAATCTCCAAATATGGTTTAAAAACATCACAATTTTAAACTGTACTATTTTACCTAATACTTTATAAATGGAATCATTGCAATTGTTTTTATCTCATCTATTGGCTCAACAAATCGTACTCAAATATTAAACTGTAGTTACAAAATGTAATGTTTAATTTTAGAACGAAAGTAGCATCAACACATGGGAACCACAATGTGTATGTGTCTGAGCTGGCCAGTGGCAGACATGTGCGGATACTGAGAGGTCATCCTCGCACTCCATGGTGCATTGCCTTCCATCCGTCTCACCCACTGCTCATTGGGTCTGGCTGTCTGGGTGGACAAGTCAGGGTGTGGGATATTGCTAGTGTGAGTTTTATACTTAGTGGTTTCTACAATATATTCTCATTTATTTATTTCTTCTCATTTATCTATTATTTACAAGATATACGTACTTTCTATGAAATTATCACAATTCACACAGGTGTCTTTATAACACTTTATTCTTTGTTTTGCTATATTAATTAACAGCTCATTTACAACACATGATTTAAAACATAAATGTTTTGAAACAGGGAGGAAGCGAAGTCTGGAATGTTCGCAACGAGACCGTGATAGCTTCGATCGCGTTCCACCCGCGCGAACAACTGCTGGTCATAGCTACGTACAATGAACTGTACTTCTGGGACTGGAGCCAGCCTGCACCCTTTACCAGAGTCTCAACCAATAATGTTAACGAGAAAGTCAGGTATGTGACTACAGTAAAGTAAACATACATACTTGTATATCAAAATATTGTATGTGGTTTGAGTGTCTATAATAAATAGTTCTTATGATATTATATGGATAGGGTCTCTAGTGTGATAATCATAATTGGTTCTTATCAGAAAAGTTTAACTAAACTACAATCCTAAAGTTTTTTAGTTTTAAATTCCAATATTAAATATTGTGCACTCTTCTTAGCTTGTGTCTTTCAGATATGTGGCTTTCGATGCTCTTGGCTACAAGCTTATCACAGGGATATCACTGTGGGCGTGTTCGGGCGGCCCTGCGAACAATTCTTCGCAGCAGCAGAATGCCCCTGCAGGACCTCCTAACAACCCGAATAATAATAACCCAAGAAGAGATGATCCCGACGACAGTCCGGGTGGTAGCCGACCTCAAGAGAGTCCCGGCTCCGCCCAAGACATGATTGTAAATTCGTACCAAAATCTGGTACAAAGATACGACAGTTTAGTGAGGAATTATCAAAGACTCTTCATGGTACGACACCGGCTGACGAACACTCCGCCGCCGCCGAATACGGTAATATAAAAATTTTCTTACATTTAAAAGTCAATAAAACTATTCATCTTCAAAATCGATTTTTTAGATGACGCACATCAATTCCTTCAAATGTAAACAGAATTCATAATTTTTATGTTATAATTATATTTAATAAAAAATTGATAGTTTAAAAAAAAAACACTATTTTATCATGCATTAAAATTTTATGATTAATTGGATTTGTAATGAAGTTTCTTAGCTAGTCATGTATTGTCATCAGAACTCAGAGTGACTCAAACTCAAAAACAGGCTTATTCAAATTAGGCTGATAATGAGGCCTATGTTCAGCAGTGGACGTCCTATGGCTGAGATGATGATGATGATGATGAGGCTGATAAATCAGCACTAAAAGTGGGTCAAATAAAGATTCCAAGATTTTCTTACATACATAGTTACAAGTTAAGCTAATATAAGCCTTTTAAAAACAAACCCTCCTTATACCTGTACTACTAGATCAGGAGACCCTAGCTTCGCCTTAGCAGCTAGTTCTATATAATTCGTTTATAGTACAAAATAATAGTGAAAATGCATATTTTTCATAATATTTCCAGACTGACCGCGGCACAGATCCAATGGAGACTGACATATTGACGTCATTCCCTCCGGGTTTTACGAGACTCCGAGAGACCCCCCGTGCCACTGCTACCACGTCTGCTACCCCAGATGATGGTAATATAAGAACAAGTAGGTTTAAAAAATATGTATTCAAATCAGTAGATACAATTTTCAAGTTCACTGACAACATAAATTTCCGGTTATCTTATTAAAATGAGTTTACCGTGAATGTTATACTTGAAAAGTTTTAAGAAAACTGATGTTTGTGTTGTCTAGTGCGAACTAAAACATTTGACTAAATAACTCAAATATTAACATCTCTTTCTCTTCTCGCAAACAAAAAAATATCTCTGATCATTTTTTCTTTGTAAACCAAAACAACCTAGACTGTCTGTATAAATACAAATAGTAAATGACTTTGCAACATGGACAGTGTAAAATAAAAACATCAACAACATACCTTTTTTAATTACATATTTACAAATTAAATATAATGGAGTCTAACATTTACAACAGCAACAGAAAATCCGACGCCCAGTACGTCTCGTACTCAAGACCCGGTAGACACAGGCGACGGAGAGAGCAGCAGTCGACTACTCAACTTAGATGTGCTGTCTATTGATGGCAATACTTCTAGGTATGAATTTATTAATGAATTCAATCATTCATTAATTATGTAGTAGTTTATAGTTTTTTTTGCGTGCGATATTGTGTAGTATTGTGTGAAGTAGTAAAGAAAATATAAAAAATGAATAAATCGGGAAGTGCCGTCAAAATTAAGAGTATAAGTCCTTAACACCTTACTCGCTTTTTGCAGAAATCCAACATCGAATCAGGAGCGTTCAATGGCGTTTGGATCCCGATCATCCGCTTTCCAGCCATTAAATGGCACTGATAGATCATATAGAACTATAGAGTATGAGAGTACCAGGTTGTTGCCCAACCCGTTTTCGTCCGCTATCGGAACACCTAGACCGGCCAGGATTACTTACACGGAAATCACTCCCTCTAGCTCGACCAATACGTCGCGGACCAGCATTTTTACCTCGTCTAGAGGTTCATCTTTAGGTAGAGATTTCTCACTTCGTCGTAGAAACTTCTCTCCATTACAAAACAACAACGATACTCCACGTAATGATCCTGGTTCTCCAGCAACAAATTCTGCTCCATTGACGTTCACACGCCGGTCATTCAGTGACGCACGCAGCACGTCGACTGAAAGTCAGCCATCGACTTCAGGTACGTCGTCGCACAGACCGGCGATGACAAACTCGTCTACACAGATGAGCCCCGTGACGGCACCGGTCGATGCACAAACTATTAACGAAAGTCTGGATTTGATTCGAGACATCCTGCGGGACTCGGGCACGCGGCTGCTGAACCTGATCACCAACATGTCGCTGTCGACGCTGGCGAGCGTGGAGCGCAGCATGCCGCGCCGCGCCGCGTCGCGCGCGCACTCCGACGACAGCGAGGGCGCCCGTCCGCGCGGCGCCCGGCCTCGCGTCCGCCTCTTCAGCTCCACCTGGCGCCGCGACTTCCTCTCCTCCAGCTCCGACTCCGACAGCGACCAGTCCTCCGAAGTTAATATTTTCAGAACTAGAAATACTACTTTCCGAGAAGACGAGTCAAGACTGACTGATCGACCCACTACGTCCGCCTCGTCTACCGAGAGACTGTCGCACCTTACTGATAGATTGGTGTTTGAACTGAATGAGGTGTCCCGCAATGGTAGCTCTTCCAGGGAGCCTGGACCTTCGCGAGAACCCGGAAGAATTAACGTATCGTTATCAAATAATAGATTTCGTGTTCGAACACAAAGTGATTCTATGAGCACTGACGTGGGTTCTATGACTTCGGCTGCCGGTACTACCGCTACACACTCTGCTACTGTGGAACCACCCTCACAAGCTGCGGGCGTGGCTACTCCTTCTGCCGGTGACGGCCCTGCAGTGGCTGAAGGACCGAGGCCAGCTAATGAACCCGAAACATCAGGCCAACGTACACAAGGTACACCCGACTTCAATCCCGATAGACCGTCAACGAGCCGGGATGATTTTTGGAATAGAGGCGGCATTGTGCCTCCTGAAGAAGCTTACAGAAAAGTAAGGAGCGGGGTAAACGCATTACAAAAGCACACTGTGCAATTGACGAATCTGTGGCTCCGAGGGAATCGCACTACTATGAGAGAGTTGCGTGGGATGTGGGAAAATTTACGTAGACGTATACTTATGTTACATAGGGAAACTGGTAGACAAGACGTTCCCAGTTATTATACTAGACCGTTACTGGATCGTTGCATGATGTTAACGGACATGACGGATAACCTCACGCGCACAGCTAGGAATTTAAGAAACAATGCAAGAAATGAAGATAATGAAAGACGTTCGGCTGCAAATCGTAATGGGACTGACAACGCCAACAATGCAAATAGTAATTTAAATCAAGGTGAAACAAGTACGTCCAATGAGACCGCGAGCACGAGTAGACAAGCGCAAGGAGCGAGGTCTTCTCACACTAGATCGTCACCTAACGTCCGATCTTCCCCGTCTTTGAGAAGACGGCTTCAGTCAAACTATCGCTGGCGTCCAGAAGATGAGCTTAGGAGGCGATCTCGTAATCCTACAGCTAATCGTTTAGCCCCGCGCTATACGAACCGATCTCGGAGAGATTTTATGCGTGCTATAGAAATTAGTGCCACCAGACATGAGATTCGCATGAGAGCCATGCAAGTTTTGTCAGTTATGTTTAATATGATGATGATGTGTCTCGAAGAACGCGGCCTTAGTCAACTCATCATTAATATGTTGCGGACGCTTAAAAGGGCTTTAGCTTTAACTTGCCTAATTGTGATGTCAAATAGGAATAATGGGCGAACGGCAACGACCCAAGCCCCTACACCACAGCGTGTAGAATCTCTAGATGTCGTACGTATACAAAACGTTGAGCATAATGTCGATGTGAATGTTGACGGGCCTGACGAACAGGCGGCGCCTGCGAACAATCCCCAGCGTACGGCTAGTGCAGATGCAAACCGAACGCAGCAAAATAGTAACGATGATGATAACAAAAAGGAATCAGTTGATAAGCCGTCAACGTCGCAGGCTGAAACTACTGAAAATAGTAATAAGAGACCACAAGAAGAAAAACCTTCAACTTCACACAATAGAGTTTCACAAAGATGGAGCAATCGTCTCGCCGTCCAAATAGCCGCAGCCAACAGAAATTATTCAGCAACAGCAAGAAACAGGAGAGATCTGTATATGGAAAGTAGGAGGTTAAAAGCTTTACATAGAACAAATCCTACTGCACATCCGCTCATCAAAAAGAGGGCCTTACCTCCGGTATCCAACTATAGAATACCAGCACTGCGGTCCTTACCTGTGAGACCCGGTACGACGCGGTTTAGAAGTCCAAGAGTAGATCCTCAAAATAATGAACCGGTCGCCGGACCGTCGCATGCTCCTCCTGGTGAAAATCCCAATCTTCAGGAATCTCCTGGAAGTGAGCTAATGAATGAATTCGAGCACAGAGTTAATTTTATACGAATAGCTCACATGCAAGCAGTGAGGCTGAGGAATGCGGCGCGGAATAGGTTCAGGCGGCTGCAGACGATCCGACTGTACACGCCGTCGTCGGTGCGGGAGATGTTCTCGCTGTCGGGCGCGGGCGCGGAGGGCGCGGAGGCGCGGGGCGCGGGCGCGGAGGCGCGAGGCGCGGGCGCGGAGGCGCGTGGCGCGGGCGCGGAGGCGCGACACCCGCTGGCGATGTTCCGGCCGCACATCCTCTCGGCGCGCGCCGAGCCGCCCGCGCGCGAGGACCTCACGCACCAGTTCCACACGGTGCTCAACAACGTCGCCATGCCGCTCATGCAGATGTCCGACCTGCCCGCCAACAACGAGCCCGGCCACTCTCATCGCCTGCCCAGGATACACGAGTACCTGCAACCCATCATCTTGGCTCAGGTAAATACTACCTCGTGTGTTCATAAGTTTTGAGACAAAATAAAAGTTGCATATCTTTTTAAATAATAAACTTATATTTATGAAAACAATAGTAAACATTAAGTAAATAGTAAGTAAAAATTAAATATAATTATTATTCAAAATTACCACCCCTGTTTTTAATACATGCCCTTAGACGATTTGGCCAGTCATCAATGGCGGCACGAATCTTTTCCAGAGGAATTCGCTTCGCTTCTCGGACAAGAGCTCGCTTAAGTGACTCCAAGTTTGGGTGGGACTTTCGGCAGGCTCTGAGCTCTAATTCGGTCCATAGAGAATAATCCAGCGGGTTGAGGTCGGCGCTGGAGGAGGGCCATTCATTCGCCGCAATGAAGGCCGGCACATTTTCCTTCAGCCAAGCTTGAGTGGTTTTAGCCTTATGGGATGGCGCCGAGTCTTGCTGGAAAACCCAATACTTGTTATGGAATAGGGTATTAGACAGGGGTTTCACAACAGTCTCTAGAATGTCACTTTGATAATTTTTGGCTTTCACCTTGACGCCTTGTTGGCAGAAATGAAGCTGAGTCACACCTTCGTACGAAACTCCCCACCATACCATGACACTAGCCGGATGATGAGTACGCGAGACATTCCGTGCTGAAGCTGGGACATCCTTGCTACTTTTGGCATACACTTTATTGTTTTGTCGGTTGAACTTTTCTTCGACAGTAAAGATTTTCTCGTCGGTGAAGAGTATCTTCCTCGCATCGTGTCTCCTAAGCAGTATTGGACAACGTTCGCGTCGCAATTGACGAAGGCGATCGTTTAAAAAGTTTACTTTCCTACGGCTATACGCCTTAACCTTGAGATCATATTTCAGTATTCTGTTGACTGAAACGCGCGAAATATTGGTCTGCAGAGCGAGTTTCTTCTGAGTGCGACATGGATTTCGGCGAAGTCGCTCTCGGATGATTTTAATGTTCGCAGGCGTCCTCACAGAGCGTGGACGACCACTTCTTTGCCGATCTTGTAAAGAACTTGTCTCCTTGTATCGTTTAATAGTGTAATACACGAAGTTACGGCTCACACCAAAACTTTTCAGTTCTCGGAAAATGTCCATAGGTTTTCTTCCCACCTTAAATAGTGAAATGACGGTCGCACGTAATTCTTTTGTTCCCTCCATTACGAGAAAATTTAAATAAAATAATCCGAAATCATAGATATTAAAAGTTAACATTCCAAATTCAAAATTAGAAAAAAGAAATATACAGCAGCCAGTAATTTTTATTTTATTTTTATAAGTAAAAAGTTTGTCTCAAAACTTATGAACACACGAGGTATATAATGATGTAACGTGCACGGTTACTTGCGAGGCACCCAACATTCTTTAGTAGTTCTTGTCTTTGCTATAACTTCTATAGAAAAAAAACAACATTTTATAAAAAATCTGACAGTAGTCTAAAATAAGTACAAAACTTTTTTTATAAAATATTTTATGTATAATACATATGTATTAGATTTTTACTCTACAATAATCAAAATGAAGGTATGCGCGAAGCGTCAAATAGCCAATATCAGAGAATCAGAGAAACAAAGCTATATCTCATTCACATATAAGCATGTCTTTTATCCAGAACGCGATGGTGGTAGAGGAGGACGGCGCTGCGGGCGAAGGCGGCGGGCGGCGCGTGGCCGGCATGGCGGGGCTGCTGGACGCCGGCATCATCTCCGAGGCGTTGCCCGCGCCCTCGCACCGCGTGCAGGCCTGGGACTTCACCACCGGCGACACCCCTGACATCTCTGACAGTATGATGATTCAATACATATACATACACCGTTACTTTTTTATGAAAGTAGAAAGAAAGAGATATCATTTATTCGACACAAAAATGACACACGAAGCAACAAACAAATAAATCTAGGGACAAAACAAACTATGAATGATAATGAATATAAAAAGAAAAACGCTGCAGTTGCTTCACTCATGCGTGAAAGGGGCAGCGCTCAGCATAAATGTTCTCGTGCACGCAGGCACGAAACAACAGCGCTGGTTTGCAGCGCTGACCCACCACGTGTCCTATCCCGAAAACCTCATAATAGGTATCATGAGTAAAGCTCGGAGCTGGTCTGCTGTTAAGGCACGAAGATAGGAGACGTAACCCTGAACTGCCTTTTAGTAAACCCATCGAGTTTGGGCTCGTTGAATTTATCTTGACTAGTTCTCTTCATGTTTCTAATTGACGAGAACCTGATGCTGGAAATGGGATGTGGCGGATGAAACCCTGGAATGCCGGAATGAAACCGATGAACCGATTTATATTTTTGCTGAAAATCTAGAATGACCATAGGTTAATCTTTATTGTTTCTCAATCTGTGCAATTCTCCCAGAGCCAGTTTGTCATGATTGCGGTACCGGCATAATGTGCCATGACCTTTAAACAGCTTCCTTTGGACGAGATCGCATATAGCGACCCCACCTTAAAATAAAAGAAATTAAATGAAAGAAGGAAAAAGAGAGAAGGAGCTCCTTCAAAAAGCATGAAATAAAATTAAATTATAAATTTTAAAAAACCCCCGACCCAAAAAAAGTACGCAATTATTATGACAAAGCAAAAAATAACATTTAAGGTAAAAGTTATTTTTTGCTTTTTATAGGGTTTAGCGTTTTTAACCTTTTGTTATAATAATTGCGTACTTTTTTTGGGTCGAGGGTTTTTTTAAATTTATAATTAAATTTTTTACTTATTTTGTTGATCTGTCAAAAAGAAACGCGACGAGCTAGATCTTCGCTACAAGTCGATGTACTGGCTGATAGGAAAAAAATCTTCGCTGTCAGTGCACAACAAAGTTCTTTTATACCTCGTGTGTTCATAAGTTTTGAGACAAAATAAAAGTTGCATATCTTTTTAAATAATTAACTTATATTTATAAAAACAATAGTAAACATTAAGTAAATAGTAAGTAAAAATTAAATATAATTATTATTCAAAATGACCACCCCTGTTTTTAATACATGCCCTTAGACGATTTGGCCAGTCATCAATGGCGGCACGAATCTTTTCCAGAGGAATTCGCTTCGCTTCTCGGACAAGAGCTCGCTTAAGTGACTCCAAGTTTGGGTGGGACTTTCGGCAGGCTCTGAGCTCTAATTCGGTCCATAGAGAATAATCCAGCGGGTTGAGGTCGGGGCTGGAGGAGGGCCATTCATTCGCCGCAATGAAGGCCGGCACATTTTCCTTCAGCCAAGCTTGAGTGGTTTTAGCCTTATGGGATGGCGCCGAGTCTTGCTGGAAAACCCAATACTTGTTATGGAATAGGGTATTAGACAGGGGTTTCACAACAGTCTCTAGAATGTCACTTTGATAATTTTTGGCTTTCACCTTGACGCTTTGTTGGCAGAAATGAAGCTGAGTCACACCTTCGTACGAAACTCCCCACCATACCATGACACTAGCCGGATGATGAGTACGCGAGACATTCCGTGCTGAAGCTGGGACATCCTTGCTACTTTTGGCATACACTTTATTGTTTTGTCGGTTGAACTTTTCTTCGACAGTAAAGATTTTCTCGTCGGTGAAGAGTATCTTCCTCGCATCGTGTCTCCTAAGCAGTATTGGACAACGTTCGCGTCGCAATTGACGAAGGCGATCGTTTAAAAAGTGTACTTTCCTACGGCTATACGCCTTAACCTTGAGATCATATTTCAGTATTCTGTTGACTGAAACGCGCGAAATATTGGTCTGCAGAGCGAGTTTCTTCTGAGTGCGACATGGATTTCGGCGAAGTCGCTCTCGGATGATTTTAATGTTCGCAGGCGTCCTCACAGAGCGTGGACGACCACTTCTTTGCCGATCTTGTAAAGAACTTGTCTCCTTGTATCGTTTAATAGTGTAATACACGAAGTTACGGCTCACACCAAAACTTTTCAGTTCTCGGAAAATGTCCATAGGTTTTCTTCCCACCTTAAATAGTGAAATGACGGTCGCACGTAATTCTTTTGTTCCCTCCATTACGAGAAAATTTAAATAAAAAATAATCCGAAATCATAGATATTAAAAGTTAACATTCCAAATTCAAAATTAGAAAAAAGAAATATACAGCAGCCAGTAATTTTTATTTTATTTTTATAAGTAAAAAGTTTGTCTCAAAACTTATGAACACACGAGGTATAAACAAGTCCTCATGCCTGTATGGACTTATGGTATTCAGCTTTGGGGCTGTACCAAACAAAGCAATATCAAAATTATACAGCGTTTTCAAAACAAAGTACTTAGAGGAATCGTCAATGCGCCCTGGTACATTCGAAATGACGACCTTCATCGGGACCTCAAAGTAGACCTCGTCATAGATATAATTAAAAAGTATGCAGAAGCTCATAACCGAAGGCTTCACCACCATGTGAACATCGAGGCTATCCAGCTCCTCGACAACACGGACATAGTGAGAAGGCTAAAAAGGACAAAACCTTTTGAGTTAACATAGTGAAGTGTTAGTGTAAAGTAGTGAGTGCTACTCGCAAAGAACACAATAACAAAGTGCCTTCCCCTTAATAGAGACAATAAGAAAAGTGTTAATGGACACATTCTTAGTTATACTTTCCTAGCAAATTAAGACAAAATTGAATTACTTATTAGCATTAAAGCTAGATTGTAATTTTTTATGATGTTACCGTATGAGGTCACATCATATAAACAAAAAAAAAAAAAAAAAAATTTTGTTGATCTAACATGCTAAAGGGGCTTTACTCATGATACCTATTGCGAGGTCTTGATAACGATAAAAAAGTAACCGTGTATGTATTCACACATGTATTTTTTGTTGAATTTGAAACCTCAAAGATATCTGAAACTCGTGCCTATTCATTTCATTCATGCTCGAGACATTTTGTTTTCTATCTATTCTAGGGATCAAAATACCTATTATGTATTGCTGACTTCTAAACTTCGTTTTGTATGTTACCAGGTACTAAGAATGTGGTAGTACAACGATGTCGGATTCACAATGACGCCAGTATCGACATATCCAAGGATGGCAGGCTTCTAGTAGCACTACTCCCTGTACCAAGGTTACGAAACACGAATCACTGGTTAGGTAAGTAAACACATAATACTATGTATTGAATGTTTGGAAGACCACTGCAACTTACTGTTTCATATAATTCTGTAAGTTTGTCAATTATTGCTTCCATTACATACGACCCCTAGAGGAGGACATCATTTCTCGAGTCACGTAATATGTAGATTCTTGCAAAACTCATGTGGCTGGGGTTTCAAGAAATTTGCGAATCAAAAAGTAAGCATAAGTTAAAGAATAAATGCTAAATAACCCTTTCTGAACTTCACCAAGACAAAAAATAAAACCGACATCAATAATAATACCTAACTATGGGAACAGAGCAAGAAGATGATCATGAATAATAATAACTAAAACCTCCTAATTCTCACATGTGCTGAAAACCGCATCAAGATCGATTCAGCCAAACGCGAGGCAATCGCGCACCGTACACACAGGTCAAACTGACGTCCTCCCTTTTTTGATGTCGGTCAAAACGGAGAACTTAAAGAACACTAATCAATTTTCTCCTCAGGCGTGTACTCCCTGGAGTGGGCGCGACTAGGCCAGTGCCTGCACACCGCGGTGCTGGAGCAGAGCGCCGTGTCGGTGGCGCTGTCGCCCACGGCGCGGCACCTGGCCGTGGGGCTGGGCTCCCGGCGCTTCACCACCGCGCCGCATGCTAGGAACAATGTTATCGCGCTGCTGTATCGCCTTGACCCGCTAGGTGAATATACTACACTTCACTACAATCTATAAAACAAAGCCGCTTTTATGTCCCTATATCCCCGTCCCTTTGTACGCTTAAATCTTCTTCATCGTCCACACTCTTGGCAGAGTGGTCGTGGTCGTCATATCAGGGGTGGTAGCAAGCTTCAAAATCCATCGCCACTGCTCATTTGTGAAGTGGACCGTTGAGTGCCATCTTTATTTCGTCAGCCCAACGCATCGGAGATCTGCCGCGCGCTTTTGTGCCTTCAACTTTCCCCTGCACCGCGAGCCGTTCCACAGAAACGCCCTCTCGACGTGTCTCGACGTCTCTTCGAAACTACGCAACCGATTTTCATGCGTTTTTTTTTAATAGATAGAGTGATTAAAGAGCAAGGTTTATATGTATATGACATACATTAAATAGTGGGGAAATACTGTTACGCCGTGCGGAGCCGAAGCGGGGCGCTAGTCATATTATAAGTCATATGTGCACGATGTCTTAGGTCGTCTCGTAATCGCTTTATGCTAAGAAACAATTCACAAAGTAGTCCGGAGCCTGGAAGTTGATGATTGAAACACCTATGCATCGGAAAGTACGTGCCGCTCCTGTGTCCGATGTCTCTCCGATTGTGTCGGATTGTCGTATGAGAGTTAAGGAATAGGGAGTGCAACTTTGTCTGCTTAAATGCTTGTTCACTCTAATTCTTATGTAAGAACAGCTGCATTATCAGCTAGAACGCCACTGTTACTATTCATCGACACTCCATTTGAGCATACAGGGGCATTAAAGACGTGTCATTGATATAGGATCTTTTCTGTTTTAAATAATTTTCTCAGCACACAGTGCTCTCGCTGTGACGGCATATTGGGCTGACAAAGTGTAGTCTCACTATAAGACATATTATCGACATGAAAGAAGAAGCACACAGTAACGCACTTTAAAAACTTTCGAAGCATCTCATATTCATATAATAAAAATATAATATTATATTTATGCAAATTACTTCAGGGTCGTAACGAAACGATAAATAAATAAAGGTCGAGAATGCACAATCGATGCATGACACAAGATAATATTAATATATTTTTAACAGTGAACTCGTTAATCTTAATAGTTGTTCCAGGTCACATATGTTATTGTAGTAATATTACCAACGTGTCCTATTTTTATCGATACTTACAATCCAAAGGTCGCCGAAATATATCGATAAGTTTTTAGTTAGGCGTCATCTTAATTGATATTTTATTTTCCAGAGAGTTCCAGTCGCACTGGTCTGTCTCCCATAAAAGAGTTGGAACAGAATTGGGAGCATGGCTTCACTAGCCTCAATTGCCTTCGCTGGGCGCCCCAGCCCGGGCAAGGACTTGTGTATGCAAACAACACTGGCCAACTCATTATTATGAGCTAAGTGGAATATCATGACAAAGCTGACTCAACACACAATGCCCAGGATGCTGTATGTCACTGCCACGCTGACTGCCGTTTTGTGTCATTCAGTAAAAATATTTTTACGCATTTGTGGCAACTTCTTCATGTATAAAACTATTGGAAGCTTGATTTGCTCTTTATATTTGATAAAATAAAATGTCAAATTGTATTTTCAAAATATCATAATACAATATTATATTAGGGTGTACTAATCACAGACTGTTTGCTTGCAAGTCAATCCGATTTTAATATACATACATAGTTTGTAATGTTCAATGCCAATGTTCTTTAAATTGTAATTGATCTCGTGAATAATTGGATTGGAACTGATTTTGAAATGTCTGTGGTGTAATTACTGAAAAATGTAATGGTAAATTGTTCCAAATGGAGTTGAAACTTTTACGCTTGTATTTGTTACTCATTGCATTGATAAATTTTCAAAACGTACTAAAATGTTAAATGGGTTATTTAAATACATGCTTGAAAGTATAGATTTATCAAATCTTAGATATTTATTCTTAGTGATAATCTGAAATTCTGAAAATTCATAGTACCTATCAATTATATATTTTTTAAGTTGTTTTTTTTTTCTCTTTTATAAAGGTATATATTGTTTGTGTTATTGTTATACACTGCCTTCGTAAGTTAGAACTAAGATCATTTGTTTTGTTGTATCATAAAACTTCAGTCTCATTATATTTACGCAATCATGTTTCGTTGAATGCACAGTTTAATGTTTAAAATTATTTTAAGTTTTATTTGTCTGATATTATTTCATATTTTTACGAAGGTAGTGAGATATCGGTTCTTCCATACTATTATTTATAAAATTAATGGCGTGGCGCCATTCTTTAAGTTAACTAAAACCTTTTTGATACTAACAATATAATCCACCATTACTTCTTGCTATATTCTCTTGTATTTATTTTTATTTAAATAATTTCTTGAGACCATCTCTCATTTTAGGCTGGGTCATAAATATTAAATTACTTGGTTTATTCTGTTTGGTGATAACATAGTTCAGCTATGGTTGCCAATATTGACTACTTACCAAAAACTTGAGGCAATAAGTTTATGGCAAGTTATAACTTAACTAGGCCACGTAACGCGTGGGTTAAGCAACATACTTCTACTAATTGCAGACTTACTACCACCATACCACTGCGATGGTATAAATTGATTTGCAAGAGTAAATCTCGGGGTCGGCTATTATTTCGTGTGACCCAGCCTAAGACTGATACTTTCCGCGTTTATAGACTGATGATCGATTCAACCAGGGTAAGGTGGATAGGTATTCGACGAGTAATGGTAAACTTGAAGAGGGATAATATATAACAAAATGATTTATCATTAACTTATGAATTCGATTGCATTAATGTTTAATGTAATGTTTAATGTACCAATGAAACATCAGCAATTCAGACTTTCTATAATTACCTCTTTTATTTGAATGATCCATTATTATTAAGAACATTACAAAAACAAAAGAAATCTACTCTTTAAATAGCGGTGTGCCTTTCCAAAGTATGGTAGTGACGATAACTATGGTCTCCACTCAAAGATTTCTTTTTTATCGACTTACTCTGTCCTTATCGGTTCATTCAAATGTGGACAGACTACAGCCAATTTAATAGTGGCTCGTAGAATTATTGTATGACAGTATAACAATATTATAAAGCAAGAGTAACGACAGAGGGTCTATAAAAACATACTTTTCCTTCTCGGTTATATAGCCTTATATTGAAAACCCGTTGATTTGATAGAATAGACTATTCTTATTGCTCGCAATGTCCTGACCATCCCTTGTCTATTGTCTGCTGGGATTACTACATGGTCAGAAACTCGCACGATGGACCCACAACAACTTTATACTGTTCGTAGATAACATACCTACGCATATCAAGTATAATCATCGGCAAGGATATTGAACCCTGACCTTCACCTGCGCAGAAGTGATTTATTGGTTTATTGCCTTAAGTGTACAGTGCGCAAAGCGATCCCCACTCTTCCGCCGAGAGCTCATTATCCGTGCCGATAACTTTATTTTATATGCGAGATAATAGATGATGCATATCAGACTGAAAAATAGTTCTATAAAAATACACGTAATGATTTATCTTGCTGTAATCAATGATTGTAAGAGAATAAAAACTGGAGTTCATTGTTGAAAAAAATAAAATAAACTAAAATTCACTTTAAAATTAAAGGTTTCTGTCTGGTAAACATATTACTATTAGTGCTATTTCAAAAAAAGTGAAATCTTTACGTAGGTACTTTGTTACTGTGTCTTTCATAATTTTTATATAGAAACTAAGATTTCATTTAATTTCAATTTTCAGTTAAAGATTGTTATCCGCAGAATATAACACTTATGGTCTTGAAACTAGTCTTACATGAGCCGCGTGTTGCTTATGTTTACACCTACCAATAACTAACTGACCAGTATCGATCACGGTTATTCGTACCTAAATAAGATGGCAATTCATTTTTTATTTATTTAAGAAAATAATTAAAAAACCACCCAGAAAAAAGAGCCCCGCTTAGCAGGGCTGCGTCGACTTCTCACTTACATATTATGGAGTTTCATTAAATCGGTCCAGACACACGTGGATGACAAAATCGTGAAACATTAACGATATAGTGAACTAATTAAACTAAATTGCAGACATAAGTAAATTCGACCATTTCATTCAACTATCGAAGATTTTATGAAGTGAACTGAAATTACGTAATGGATGACTAACTATACAAAGGGACTCCTGGGAACTGTCAGTATTTCTACTATTGTTTCTAGATACAGACAGAGATGCGTAATGAGGAAAACTTCCGCAAGAGTGGTCAGCTCATCCCTTTTTTGCTAAAAACAATGGTTCACAAATAGACTACCGTTGAGCATTGTTACGAAGAAATAAGTTATTGTTCTGTTAACTCTCTCCGCCATTCAGTGACATGATGTTACGAATCATTAATATTCGCTCTTACTAAGGACTAGTTCAAGATCCCATATCTCAAATCCTCTGGTTTATGCATCGGTCGTCACTATCAACATTGAAATTTTTCATCTCTGAACAGAGTGTGTATTGCTATTCGGCGGATAAACTATCTAACCTGTTTTCTGTAAATAATTTGTTCTTCAAATATTTTGTGATAATTGTAAGAATAGATTAAAAATAACTGTACAGTTTTATAAATAAGATTCTGTGTACAGATCCCTTCTTGTGTCTAATAAATCCTAATAGATGGGAAAAGTGTTTCATTTTATCAAAACACACACACACACTAATGAATAAGGATTGATTAGTTTATAGAAAAAATAAATGAAAATGATATAAATATTGTATTTATTCCGTTTCTATAGAATGTAATTGCATTAATGATGCTGACAAAATAATCATTACACATTAAAAATATGATACAGCAATTTTGAAAACTTATAGTATCTACCTATAAATTTAATTTAATAAAAATTACCTGTGTAAATTTTGCAAATACGTATTAAATCAACCGAATTAATACTAAGCATGCAACAAAATGAGTTAACATTAAAGTACTGTTTGTGTTCAAAGTAAATAATGATATTTCTTGATGTAATTAGAACCAATACTGATAAGAATGATACATATACAATATAAAATATATTCTCCTTCATGTTCAACAATTTATACTTCTGATATTGATTTAAATACAAAAAATAAACATTACAAAACACTCCAATTTAAAATGTCATATATACAAATCTCCTTCAAAGATTATGGTACCTGTTTTATTTAGTCATATCCAAAGAAATTAAATATAAAACTTAGGGAACTTGCAGACTATGTGACAAAATATAATGATAAATATTTC
The DNA here is from genome assembly GCA_963856015.1 of Helicoverpa assulta. Taxonomy (NCBI): domain Eukaryota; kingdom Metazoa; phylum Arthropoda; class Insecta; order Lepidoptera; family Noctuidae; genus Helicoverpa; species Helicoverpa assulta. The sequence continues at coordinate 9,747,742 of CAWLCW010000008.1, forward strand.
GATTGTGACTCCGAAGCTGTCACTAAACACGTCATAAAAACTAAAAATGGTTTTAACAACTTACAAAAGATATAAGTCAAACCATAAGTAACACTAATTCCTACAATTGTTTATTAAAAATGTTAATTTGCTCGTAGCACAAATATACTTTTCCTGACTCATCACAGACCAAATGTAAAATCTATTTAGATTTCCAATGTTTATTACTGAACCTTGTGTCTTAGCGGCGCCGCACAACACCCTCTGGTGACTTAGAAGCATTTAAATATAATAGCATCTATAACTAACTTCTTTCTGAGGAGGAAGTGGCGATTTAATGAAATGCAATAAGTGTTAGTGTTCCGAAGGCTTGAGTTCTTTAATTTGCTTTATAAGGTAAGCCTTTTCATCATTGAACTGCTCATCCTCAGAACGATCTGTGTGGAATTTGGTGAGGAAGTCAACCAATTTATCTTGATTCCTTAGCAAGATATCCAATATTGGTTTAGGTTTATTAGGGTTGGCTACAAATACCTGAAACAAAATAAAGTTAAATAATTCTCCATGTTTTTTGTACAGTATATCGTGTTAAATATAATGTAAATATTTCAGCAGATGCCAATAAGTACCTTAAAAACATGGAAAGCCTCAAACTGAATGTTACGTGACTTCTCTTTAAGCATATTCATCATAAGCTTAAGATTATCAGGGTTTGTGATGTAACGTGTCATTATGGAGAAGTTGTGACGGTCCAGTAACAATTCTCCCAATAGCTTCAGGCTCTGCCGTCGAGTCACATAGTTCTCCGAGTTGAGCAGTCGCTGGTAATGACTGAACACTTTATCATAGTTTGTTTCTAGAAACTCAGCACACAACATTTTATGTCGCGTTAGCAATTCCTGGAAAAATAAGTGAATATAATTAATACCTTATGAGAACAGGTGCACTTGGCATTTCATATGTATTCTTATGTCCACCTCATGCAACATTCATCAAGTAACATCATCCACATCAATTCCCAACTATGGATGTATTACTCAGTTTGAATAAAGTTTAATATGCATATTATAGGATTTTTTGTAATCTAGCATTACAGGCAAAACAGCAAGAAATTTTCAATGACTTATTTTGTCCTTCCTTGCAGAAAGCAACATGTTCTAGGAATAAGAATTTCCTTGTTTTATTGCCCCAAGTGATTCTGAATAATCAATCATTGATTTGCAAGAAAATTAATGTACTGCAAATAATATAACAAAAACACAGTTTTATAAACAATCTATGCAATAAAATAAGTGTGAATCATAATGTTAATAAATTCAAATAAAACTTACCTTAAAAGTAGAAAAGGCATCTGAGGCAATATCAAAAGTGGAAACTTCTACATAACGGAAGAAATTGTAAAAATCATCTGAATACAACATTATCTTAGCCAGTGCCTCGTATCGGGCACACTCCCGCAGCATGGTTCCACAGTTGGATGCTATCTCCTGATGTTCATATCTGCAAATATTTAGTATTCAATACATTAACTGTTCTGCATACTGTACATATCATATTGACATGATAACTTATCAAGAAACAAATAGACAGAAGTTTGTAAGATTCATTCAATAATACAAATTCTTAAGTGGTCTAAAATCCAGAGTCTAAAGTTAATGTTTAAAATTGCAAATATTTTCTCTATCATAAAACACTAATGTAATAGTAAATCATTTTACCCACCCAGACATCAAAGTAAACAGTATCTCGGGCTTGGTACAGATGTACTCAACTGTTGGGGATCTGGTGCCAATCTGACGTCTAAGCACATTGTTGAATACTTGGGCAACATCCTTCTTGCCTTCAAAGTCGATGCGGTTTAGATTCTATAAGCAGGTGTTATGACTCATCAAACACGATAGTACAACAATAGAAATTTTATTGATATTATGATGTTATGTATAGATACCTGGATGAGAAGTAGAAGCAAGTTAGTGTTGTACAGTTCCTGAGCTAACTGAGCTACTATGATATCCGTTTGTGGTTCTGCTTCGGATGTGCCATATAGCATGTTCTTTATCAAAACCTATTGACACAAAATCAACACTTTAAATTGTCCACTTAGCTACCAATAAATCATTGACCTCCAAAGATTGTCTTGTCAACAAACTACTTACCAAATTTTTGCTTACATCTTCTTGAGCTTTTTCAGCTTTCTTATCACCCCTTTCTAAAGCAGTAACTGCATCTTTCAATGATCTCACAAGCTCCGCTGGGCTCTTTTGAGACTTACCAAAAAGAGGCATAGTATTGCGACAAATTAGACAGATGATCTAAGCAATACTGTCTACATAAGATTGTACCTGGAATCAACGAACCAATGCGTATTATTCTAACACAAAATCTAATGTTTAATGCGATTATTCTTGATATTTCACGAGAATGCAGAAGAAACGAAATTTGTCAATTTTATAAAGCGTTTTCCGACTTGGCGAGAAGACACTGAACTTTAGAACAATGTTAGATGAAATAAAATTTTACTAAGATGGGTAATAAATCCATAAATAGTATTAAATATAACTCACTTTCAGAATAATTATTACAATTTTCCCTAGCAAGACAGACCACACGAAACGAACAGCTGTGATGTCAATAGAAATATGATAAATAGCCAGTGTAAAAAAATATTATTCACTTAAACCTTGCATTCTCGGTTGCGCTAACGATGTTATTTGTATGTACAATTCGCCCAAAATACTTGTCCTAATGTTTCAAGTTCAAAACGGAGTGTGTGGACGGGCCATAAGGGCAGGAGGAGAATGATGAAAATATTTTTGATCTTCATACTAATAATCTACATGGCATTATTTTAATTTTAACAATATTTTATTTTATTAATAATAATTAGAGAAACCAAAGCATGGATTCCATAAAAAGGAAAAACATTCTCGTATAGTTATCGGCACGGATAGTGAGCTCTCGGCGGGAGAGTGGGGATCGCTTTGCGCACTGTACACTTAAGGCAATAAACCAATAAATCGCTTCTGCGCAGGTGAAGGTCAGGGCTCAATATCCGTGCCGATAACTATACATCTCTATTGAAAAAAAAAAAAGGATAATTATCTTTATGGCTCACTTTATGACAGAAGATAACGTGTCAAATAGCTAATTTTTAGGTTAGAAACTTAAAAAGTGTCTCCTGAATATCAGCATAGCAAGATATCTGCTATTTATACATAACGTCATGGCTGAAACGGGTAACGAAAAGTTGTCTAAGAAGTAAGTATCGTGTGAACCAAAATGAATGCCCTCAGGAACCTGTGTGTCCTGCCTCTTAGAACTAACCATTTCATCAATCGATTTGGAAATTTCTCATCTGCTGTTAGCAAACGGTTAGTGAAACTTCATCTATATTTAATATTATTAGTAGTACTGACATGTTATTCTTACATTTTATTTTAGTGAATTGAAAAGGCGACTGAAAGCCGAACAAAAATTAAAGGAAAAGGCGGAGAAGGTTGCTCAACAACCCCCGGCAACAGCTGACAAGAAAGCAGATAAAAAGGCTGAAGAGGAAATCAGTCCCAATGAGTATTATAAGTTACGAACTGCTGCTGTAGCAGCGCTCAAGGAAGGTGCCAAGGCAGACCACCCATATCCTCACAAGTTCCATGTCACAATATCTTTGGAAGAATTCATTGAAAAATACAACCATGTAAACAGTGGTGAGGTCCTTGAAGATGTCACACTGTCTGTGGCTGGCAGGGTGCACTCCATTAGGGAGTCTGGAGCTAAGCTGATATTCTATGACTTGAGAGGTGAAGGTGTTAAAATACAGGTAAATGAAATAGTATTCACTAACATCATACATGCAACTGCAGATACTATTTTTATTTTGTTTTAATCATGTTTTCAATATTCCAGGTGATGGCTAATGCAAAACTATATGAATCTGAAGAGAAGTTCGTAACTGACACTGACAAGTTGAGGAGAGGTGATATTATTGGATGTGTTGGACATCCTGGAAAGACCAAGAAAGGAGAACTGTCTATTGTACCCAAAAGTATTAAGCTGCTGTCCCCCTGTCTGCATATGCTGCCTCACTTACACTTTGGGCTTAAGGATAAAGAAACCAGGTTTAGAAAGAGATACTTAGATCTAATTTTGAATGATAGAGTAAGTTGATATTGAGCCTCCTTGATAGTCCTTACAAATCAGTGACATCATTCTAACTTTCTTATTTCCATTTCTAATAACTTTTAAAAAATGATTGGCATTTTCACAGGTAAGACAAACTTTCTACACAAGAGCGAGAATCATTGCTTATGTAAGGAAATTCTTGGACAACATGGGTTTCCTTGAAATTGAAACTCCAATGATGAACATGATCCCTGGTGGGGCCACTGCAAAGCCTTTCATCACTCATCACAATGATCTCAACATGGACTTGTACATGAGAATAGCTCCTGAGTTGTACCACAAGATGTTAGTAGTGGGAGGTTTGGACCGGGTCTATGAAATTGGTAGACAGTTCAGGAATGAAGGCATTGATCTAACTCACAATCCGGAGTTCACTACCTGTGAATTCTACATGGCTTATGCAGATTACAATGATCTTATCAGTATAACAGAAGCTATGCTCTCAGGCATGGTAAAGAGTATCCACGGCTCATACAAAGTAAGTCTACAATGGTTTTATTATGATGTAATAATGTTGAAATTTATGTTATCAGAATGTAAACATTATGCATGCCAATTGATTCATTGCAATTGCTTTGTTTCGATTTTATAAGTCAGTGGGTTATCAGATGTACTCTCACTACAATGACAAAACATCAACATGTGTGATAGATATAATTAGCTTAATGATATATTAATGAATTTATTGTGTAATCTAATTTCTAATGTTATGATTAAATAGTAACATGTGATGTATTAATGATCTATTTATCGAACTTTGTATTTGTCAATATGTCATGCTTAATTGTATTTTTAATTAATTTTCTGTTTTCAGGTTAAATATCAACCAGATGGTCCTGATGGTGAAGAGGTGGAAATAGACTTCACTCCTCCATTTGCAAGGGTACCCATGATTGCAAGCTTAGAAAAAGCATTGAATGTCAAACTGCCACCTGCCGATCAGTTAGATTCACAAGAAGCCAACCAGCTGCTGAGTCAGTTGTGTGAAAAACATGAAGTAAATATTAAAAAAATATCCTTTATAAAGATCTTAATCTAAGAGTATCAATTAAATGGCCATTAGAAAGTATGCACTTGAGTTCTGTTCAATATTTTATTCATTGAATGTTTCAGGTTGAATGCCCACCGCCCAGGACTACAGCCAGGCTCCTAGACAAACTAGTAGGAGAGTTCCTTGAAGAAAAATGTATTAACCCCACATTCATTTTGGACCACCCTCAAATTATGAGCCCTCTATCCAAGTACCATAGAGACATTCCCGGTCTGACAGAGAGGTAACAAGAGGTTTATATTATTAGACCAATGATCTACTCTTCCAAACTGACCTAATTTTTATGAGTAGAAAACAGAACTTCTTCTTCTTCTTTCGAGTCGATGACATGTCATATATTGAGACTACACTATGTCAGCCCAATATTCCGCCACAGCGAGAGCACGGCCGGATGCGCTCATTAAGTCCTCCCGCGAGCAGGTTTCAGGGCACAGTGGACATGCGATTAGGTGGAACATCGTCTGCACGGCAGCCCCGCACTCGCACCCAAGGTCCGCCCCGCCCGCGAAACCCCACCTGGATCGATTATCTTTGCTCCGGCCTACCTGTGTTCGGAATCTGTTTAGAGACTGCCAGACTCTTCTCGGGAGATCGTGTCCAGGAGGGAGACTTTCTAAGAGCGGGACAAACGGGGAGGGCAGTAAACTCCTCGATCGCCAAAGATCCCGTCTGGCTCGAACAGAACTCATAAATGCTTATATTTCAGGTTTGAACTCTTTGTAATGAAGAAAGAAATCTGCAATGCCTACACTGAATTGAATGATCCAGCAACTCAAAGGGAGAGGTTTGAACAGCAAGCCAAAGACCGTGCAGCTGGTGATGATGAGACACCACCTACTGATGAAGCCTTCTGCACAGCTCTCGAATATGGATTGCCACCTACAGCTGGTTGGGGCTTAGGAGTTGATAGGCTTACTATGTTCCTTACCAATTCCAATAACATCAAGGTACACTTCAGATAATTAAGTAATGTAATGCAATATTAGGTGTAGGTTTAACATGTATTTTATTATTTTTAATTTTACAGGAGGTCTTATTGTTCCCTGCAATGAAACCTGATGACCCCAACAAACACAATGCTGAAGGTGAAAATGCCCCCAGTGAGACCCCAGTTCAAAATGGAGCATAAACTGTTACTCAGTGCAATTAAGCATCTTATTGTGTGAAATGTCAAACTTATACATTATTGTGCTAACAAAGATTTTGCTTTTCATAAATAAATTATATACTTCCATGTGATTTGTTTAATAAACACAAATTATTGTAAACAATATTATTTATTAAAAATAATTTACCAGTATTGATGTGAGTACATACACAGACTATTTACAATTTTCATTTATCTTATAAATGCAATAAAATGTAGGCTGGTAAGTCATGGGAATTGTTAGATACTATTTTAATACCTAATACAATATTCATGTTTTGTTGATTCAAACTAGTTGTCACCTTCATAAGGAACAGTTGAATTGTAATGTTCACCTAGTCTATACATGTGTCTATGATATGTTATTATTAGTGGTGGCCCATCATGTTCTGCCCCCTGATCAATAGAGCCTGGTCCCGTGGCTTGTATCACAGTCACAGGACATTTCAGAATATTTGACAAAGCTCTAATTTCCAACTGACCACCCCACACCTTAGTATTCTCTATTTTGTTACAATATTCCTCAAACTCTGCACTAGTTAACATTTCACATGTGTCCGGGTTGCTCATGAAGGGAATGAAATCATCTTTATTTTGTCTTATATATTTTGCTACACTTTCCCTTAATTCATCTACAGATACGTCTTTCTGCTTAATTACAGCCATTTGATGAGCAATAGCTTTGTACAAGCAATCACCATCAGAGGGGATAGAGAAAATCTTTAGTTTCCTTTCTTTTAACTTGGTGTTTATTCCTTGAAGTTCAGTATTTCGAGGGCCATGAAGATTTTCCTGTTCTTGCTGTTTTATTTGTTCTTCTCTTTCCTTTTCCTGTTGCGATTTCTTGTCCCTACGTTTTTGGGCCTTTGAAATTTTTACTTTTGCCATTTCATTTTCAATAGTTGGGATGGAATCGGCGGGAACCTCATCTACAGCTATGTTAGCAGAATCTAATTCTTGTTGATGTTTAGCATCCATTTCAGCTTCTAATCTTGCTATTTCTGCTGTAAGCTCCTTCTTTTTTGTTTTATCATTTTTAGCAGCTTTTTTCAGGGCTTGTATTTGTGCTTGGAGCTCTTTCTTTTCTTTTCGATGTTTACTTTCGAGAATTGCAAGTTCGTCATTTTCGCTATCCATCGTCACAAGGCTGATGAGTGGGATTCGGCAATGATTAGAAGAAAATTATTAACTGATGTCTAGATTGTTTTCTTCTCGGAATACAATTTTATAAGTATAAGCATGCAATGGAATCGTAAATAAATTTTAATTACTAACCCGGCTGAGGGTGAGGATTGAGTAAATGAGTGCTCGGGAGTCGGAGTGAGTCAGAGTTGAAGATGTGACAGTGACACCAAGTGACACAACTGACAGACTGCGGACGCTACTCTATGGCAACACTAGGTTCAACCATTACGTACAGTCTATCCAAAATACTATGGCAAGCATTTCACTTGGTATCATTTATATAATGATCCCACACTCAGCTAACTCGTAAAATAATTTTCCAAACTCGACTGTATGAATGATCAAAGCATCATGTAAATGTAATCAGTAAACTACCAGCGCTGACGCGGATTTGAGAACAGGCGTCTCGGTAGCTCTTTACGTACAGCAGCCAAAACGAAATGACATTTTGTTATATTTGACAGTGACGGCAACCAGCACAACCTAGAAACCGCCAAGTTATTTTCATCTTCGTGGTTTTAGTTGATGTGGTAATTTATAAGTCTAAATATTACGATTCTTATTTGATGTGATAAATCTTATTGAAATATTGCTGTGGAAGAATGAATCCTTGTTCAGTCGCCGCTCCACAACTAGACACTGAAGGGGATGGAAGGTGGAATAGCATTGTAAGATTTCAATTATAAAATGAATTCGTGAGCAGTTAGGATTTGCTAATATAGACGGTTGGATTCAGAAATCACTTTATGACTCATAGATGTAGTGAAAAATTGATTCTAATTGCAAATGTTGACCTAATTTTCTATTAATTGACTATTGAAGATTAGAGTACTTAATCAAGCACAAATCGATATAATTTTATTAAGTAGGTAATTTTCGTACGCAGTTAGGATTACCTCTATGTATATGTGCTAAAGTTAACATTTTCCCGCACAGTAACTAAGTGCATTTAAATTCACTTTGTTTCAATAATCCATTGTTTAATGTTTACCACATTTAAGTGCTTTGTGGTAGCTTAAACAGTACTTCACTGTGAACCATTTTTATTACAGCATAACAGATTTTTGTCTGATGCTAAAGGGAAGGATGCTGATGTGATTTTCATTGGTGACTCCATCCTGCAAGCATTAGAGCACACTGAAGTGTGGAATCAATGGTTTGCACCCCTACATTGTCTTAACTTCAGTATCCACAAGGATCAGACTCAAAATGTCTTGTGGCGTATCAAGAACGGAGAACTTGATCATGTTGATCCCAAAGTGAGTGTAGTATTTTTATAAATTAGTTGCTTAAAGTAAAATCTTACAGTTTCAGTTGATTTTTATTATAGCACTTTTCTTAATATATGTTCTATAATGTTGTAGGTAATAGTTGTGCATGTTGGAACAAATAATGTTGAAAATACTCCAGAGCAAGTGTGTGAAGGTATCTTAGAAATAATTAGAACAATCAGGGAGAAACACCCAAGTGCTTACATAGTATTGCCTGTAAGTATATGACTTTCTTTAATGGGTGTTTGTATTATATTATAAAATATTAATATGTCCGTTTCCATGTGTTTTTCTAGAGTTTACTTCCCCGTGGTCAACATCCAAATACTTTAAGAGAGAAAAATGCAAAGATCAACCAACTGTTACGTGAAAAGGTTACCACCATGAATAAAGTGGAGATGGTTGCCATTGACAAGGGTTTTGTACAAACCGATGGCACTATCAGTCACCATGATATGCATGACTACCTCACCCCAACCAATGCAGCTTGTAGGAAAGCCTTTGAACCTATTTATGATCTTCTTCAACAAATTTTGTTTGAAGGGGAGCCTGAAAAAGACTTAACACCATCTGAATAACGGATTATTCAATGGGTACTATATGGCAGCTTTTTTTGCAGCAAGTTTATTGTGATGGAATCAGTAGTACTTATCATTAGCTTTTTTATATTAAGCTTAAGTGTCAAACATCTTAAACTATTGTTTACTTATAAACCTTTACATTCCAAATTAGCATTATGATATTGTAATCGGCTGTGTTTATTTATCACTTCATTTGAAATATTTTTAATTTATGGTTGCTTATGTTTACAAGCTTAGTTTAGCTTTAAGGTTATGCATTTGATGTGTGCAGTTTTAATTGTGCACAACAGGGTTAGTACTTACCTTCTAGTATTTATTTTTGTCAAATCCAAGAAATGATTTAATGTAACATTAGAAGCAATAGAGAAAGTATTATGTTACTATTGTTATCTTTTAGAAACTCTTTTTTGGAGATATTTAGCAAAGCAGTCTCGTTAGTTTAATTTTAGATGCTTAAATTATTATCCTTTTAAGTACTCACACAAGCAAGTACATTAGTCTTATATTATCTATTTATTTTATATAAATACTTGCACATCACAGTAATGGAATTATCTACAACCAAAGATCTTTCAAGATTACCTAACCAAAGTTAATACAGTATGTTGGATTGCATTTGATGATTATACTATGCAACTCTATTTTTGATAACAACCTACATTTTAAAATTAAATTTTAAGATCAATGTAAGTAGGTAATACAATTGTTTAGACTTATTTCTTCTCATTTGTTGCAAATGTATAGCTAGTGTTGCACAAAATGTGCATTATTCACAGTAATAATTATTCTCTAGTATCACAGTAGGCATATTAAGTGACTATTAACTGATAAGGTACTCATGTTGCCAAACAAGTTTGCTTGAATCTCGAATTGTTATGAAATATTTATTTGCATGAAGAAGCTTGAAAGTAAACAGTGCAATTATTTCTATATAATTAAACATTGTTTTATTGACACCTTACTTCAAGGACTGCATTTTCAAATATGGTTTGATTACAAGTAAACATGAAAAAAAAGTTCACCAGTGGGATACTATTCATAGTAAATAAAAGCTGAAGATCAGGTTTACTAATTTATTTTTACTAATTTTTACATGAGCTTACTAATGCATTTTAAATAAATATCACTTTAGTTAAATAAGGTTTTTATATAAATTAATATTTATTACGCATTCTGTTGTAATATAAAGCTATTGGTAATGTTGGACTAGCATACATAAGTGTCTTGTCAAATATGTTGAAGTTCTTCTTTTCAAGTTTCACTAAGTACTTATGGATAGCAACCGCTGGTAGGAATATCTGCTTTGAAAGCAAAGGAACACTTATTTTTCTGGCCTGAAAAATTAAGATGATATGAGTTAGAAAATAATATAATCATCCAACTACATGATGATATACATGTTCATAATAACGAGCTTTCCTTTGGAGATCTATTCTTTTACTTAGAATATACCTGCTGTACTTTTTGTATTCACAGAAACTTCTTCCTTAAATTAGGCCCGGGCTACCAACAACATACCTACTAATAACAGTTATAGTTATCGTCATGGATATTGGGCTCTCGACGGAAGAGTGGGCACTGTACACATAAGGCAATAAACCAATAAATCGCTTCTTCGCAGGTGAAGGTCATAGCCCAATATCCATGCCGATAACTGTATTAACTGTTGTTTTTAAAAAACTGATGTTTATGTTGTGGTGGCCTTAGTAAACAAATAAAAAAATACCTTTTCCAAGTGACTATTTGCCCTTGATGCAATTTCAAATGATGCATTCCTCATTTCTTCATTGTCAATACATCTTAGGACATTCTCTTGACTTATTTTATACTTCATAAGTATATCCATTGGTAAGGATACAATTTTGTGTTGACTGGATACTCGTACAGACCTGTATACGATTTGTAAATGATGTAGCTGATGTTCAAATAAGTAATTGATATTTGGTACTGTTCAAGGATTACAAACCTTAAAATATTGGCAATTCCTTGAGCTTTCCCTAAGTGAGACGCAGCATGGTCAGCATGCATATCTTTTATACCAGCTACTTTTAATATTAAATAATAAATTGAAGACACAGATTCTTCAGCATATCTCTCTACATCTTCTAAACTTCTAAAATATTTAGACTTTAGCAGATTACTTCTGGACGTTATTAGTTTCTCCAAATGCCTCCTCTGAAGTCCATAGCAGCAACAAATCTAAAAGTTTTTAAAGTCAGCTGATTATTGTCTTTCAGTAATATTGAGACTAAATTATGAATTACTCATAATATTTATATTATAAATTAATACTTCTATTATACCTTAAATAATTCTTGTGCTACAGGATTTGCAGGCACGTTTTGAAGCGTTTGCTCTTTGTTGTAGATGCCTCTAAGAGCATCTTGCCAGAATTGTAATCTGAATGCAGCAGTTTGTGAGTCAGATGTTATGTCCTGAATGCGAGCTATTTCTACGTTAAATGCTCTCAGTACAAGTGCAGGGGACCGGATAGTCTGCGTCATGAGAAGAGTAGCCAGAAAATTTTCGTAGTCATGCTGTCTATCTGTAAAATATATAAAGTACCAGAACATGCGATATATTTGTGGGTGATGTACTTTCTAAGATGGTAATGTTTACAATATAATTACTATAACTAAATGATCTATGCTTCAGTAATAATTACTTTACGATATCTGCACAATAGTTAAGCGATGTTTTGCTATATGTAGCTTCTTTCATAACAGTTCTAGACTGCATTTTCATGGAGTGAGAAAAATCAAGAACTCGAACAAAAAGCTTGTGTGTATTCATTATTATGTATATTTTTGAGGTTAAACCCCCGCACTTCTACAGCTGAGCTTAGATTTCACAAGAAATTTATCTTTTTCAATTTTTGATCGCACTGTCAGTTTTGGGTTTTGGTTGACATTTCGATAAAATACGAAGTCTCTTCTTTTTTGTCTATGGATGGAACACATTATTGGCCTCTATCTATGTCTTAGATTGTCATTTTAATATGGATTTTATGTAATCAATTCGTATCAGCTGCATTTTAATTTAAGACAAACTGAAGAATAAATGCCAAAGCAGTGGCGGACTAATCCCGTCTTCGGCGGCTAAGCTAGATTAGCTTTGTTAACAGCGCTAAACTGTAGCCTTTTTGCTAGGTTTAATCGTCGAAAAATGAAGACAGAGAATAGAAGTAGGTATGTACTTAAAAACGCAAATGAAGTGAGCACATTTTTTTAGTTTCAGGTTCTCTCAAAAACTCAAAAAGTACCTACGCATAAAAGCACCATAGAGTAACAAGTCATTTAAAGCCTTGTATTAGGATTCATTTATTCAGCGAAACGGAAGGGAGATATTCGAGGACCCCTCAAGACGCCAGTTCCGCCACCCCATTTTATCACTGGCTTTTAGTACATCTGTAATACTTGACTTCGGACGATAGGAAATGACTGCACACTAGCGCCTCACGAGTACATTAATTAACCCCTATGTATAATCATCGGCAAGGATATTGAGCCCTGACCTTCACCTGCGCAGAAGTGATTTATTGGTTTATTGCCTTAAGAGTACAGTGCGCAAAGCGATCCCCACTCTTCCGCCGAGAGCTCAATATCCGTGCCGATAACTATACTCTGCCCGTAGATACTTCTGTATGTACCTATACCCTTATAGATCTACCACACCTTATGAGTTGTGTGCTACGCTCGTGTAGCGTTATGAGTTGTGTGCTCGCTCAGAGTTCTTTTCATCAGATACTAGATTTGGTGACAAATATTGTTAAAATCGGTTGGTGATCGACGGAGTTTTGGGCGAAAAACAAAAAAAAAATACAAAATCGTATATAAACACAATGAGAGAATAGAAAAATGTAAGAAGTACCACCTATTTAACAAAGTAACAAATTGCCCCCGTTGTTCGAAAGCTTACCTCTTGTTCACACGCGTTTTTCAGCCGTCTTCGAATTTCGAATTTAATGAGCAGAAAAAAAATAAGTAGATACTAGTAGAATAAGTAGTGCGAACTCATTGCGAGGGAATGTATTTAAGGTTCAGCAGCCACATGCTTGTAGGACCCACGGAAACCGAGACTGGTCTAGGTAATCCTTGACAGTAGCTGTACCTAGTCACTCACTGCAGTAGTTTATAATTTAGGCATCAAAGGATACCTATCATCAGGCGTGCAGTAGCTAAATGAAAATACATTGTTTGTTTGCAACCGACTTGTACTACTATCCATCTGCGGAAGAGAAAATACAAAAACAATATTTACTTCACATAAGTTTTCGTAAATAGGTAGCATCCAATTAGGTACATTGATGAAAATTGGTCCATCAATATAATATCTGCTCATTTGCATTTCTAGTTTCGTTTCTCAAAGCCGTACCTACTTAAGTGAGGTTTACAGAAAAATTATCGCCATTATAGTTTCGCTCTTTCATGAAGATGTCGTGTCGGTTACGGGGTCACAAGGAGTGGAACGTGCGGGCTTCCACTTTAGCCCGCAATACGTATAATCCTATCAGAGATGTCATAGAAACTCTTCAAATAAAACCGAATCCAAAAAAATCATACATCCCGCTTTCAGTCGGTAAGTACCTACTCTTTATTTTGTTACACAAATTTTTCAGTTGCAGCTCGAGTAAAAATCTACCTATCCCCAGAAAAAAGTAAATTGTCGTTTATATAACTGATTTTTTTTATTTTTTCTGATTTGTACTAAGAAAACAACGAGTTGTTTGAACAATTACAAAAAATGCTGTAATTTTGGTAATAATAATAAGCACCTATATTATTCTTGTCATAAAACTTAATTAAGGATTGAAAAATCTGCCCTCTACTAATTACTTAATTTTAAACGTGTCTTCCTACCCCATAAACATGATAATAATGGTAATAGCAAAGGGCAACTGCAACTACAAGTAGTCTGTACAATATGTTTCAAAATGAAGTACTTGTAACAATGAAACTTAGGTGAACCATCGTAAAAAAAAACGAATAAATAAAAAAATATAAGCGCATCTTCGCCCGTGAAGCATTTCTGCTAACTTACTGCGAATGCAAAAGACGAAACTATTTCTTCTTACGTAGCTGTCCCTTCATAATGATACATCAAATGAAACAGGTTCATCGAATAACGGATTAAGTACCTAAGTCCATTTACGAATTTATTGTATCTTCACTTGTCTACATCCACTTGTAGTAACAGCTTTTTCACCACTCGGTAGGCACTACAGATCTACTAAAAGTAGATGTACCGTCAGCTTCAAAAGTAGCTGAATAAAACTAAATTTTTAAAACGGCTAAACACCGTGTTGTCGCTAACTTGCTAGAGTATTCATTTACTTTTTTTGAAGTTTAGGATGTTAAGTTTTTGGTAACATTCTTAGGCATTTTTGAAACTTTAGATTTGTTCAGCTACTTGTGATGCTGACCATACATCTATTTTTAGTAGGTCTGTAGTGCCTGTCGGGTGGTGCAAAAGCCGTCGGTTTAAAAATAAATAAATATTAAACAAATACTTGTTTTGCTTTATAAATGTTCATAAATATTTATAGATATATTTTAAAGTCTCGTGGGAAATACATAAATATCCTAACTGATTAAACAAATAAGCCAAATTTTATAAAAATACCGAATTTATATTTATATATAGACTTTGGGATTCTAGATTCTCATTTTTTTCTTCTAGAATTCTCTTGACATTCTGAAAAAAACTTTTTAGAACAACCGACGTCATACCTAAAATTCTCCCCTGCGGGAAACCCGATCGACTTTATCCTGATATTATTAAATGGGTTAAATTGTCTCTTAAATAAATTAAATGGTTACATATCGTTGCCTTTGGTATCCTGAAAAGAGTGATAATATTTATGTCTGGATGTCGAGGTAAACGGATTCAAACGCCTGTGATAAACGCAATGTGTGCCGTTGGTCAACACTGGATGATATGTTTATTCATGATATTAAGGATATTTGCGTTTGGTTTCTGACATTTTGATTTTCAACAAAATTGCCAAGAATTAGGTAGATAAACTACGTATCGAAAATCGATTCAAGTAAGTAGACTTGTAGCATGACGTCTTCAATTGATATTGATTGAATCAAAAAAAAAATGTCTGTTAAATGGATTAATAATTTGTTTTTCATTCGTCATCTTACTTAGTAATCTTAGGACTTCGGGTCGGGGTCGCCCCAACACTTACAGATATTTAATTGATGGCCTAATTACAGCATTTACTTAGGTATCATTGATTGATATAATTAATAGAGAACACTAGAAAATTGCAGCAGCATCTTAGTAGACATTTGTAATAATGACGCCCGCCTTTTAAAATGAATTTTCCTCCTTTAAATTGGCTACTTTTCTTAGGGCTAATAGTTTCAATGTAGATAAGTAAGTTTAATAGCGTATAGGATTTATAGGACAATTTTGATATTTCCATGTAAATACCTACTTTACTTTTGGAACATAAACATTAACTGAGTTATTGATACTCAGTATAAAATAACTTTGCAAGACCATAATGTCACCTACCCTATTTCTTTGATCTGAGTCACTTACAGTGTTTAACAACAAGGCCCAATTTAAGTTCATCGGCAAAATAAACCTCCGTTTTTCTTAAAAAAACTGTAGGTAGGTACCTACTTAAAAAATTTAACGTGAAAATTCATAATAAACAGTTTTTTTTAAAACATGTACACCGACAATATAAGCAAACAGATGCTTATGTTGTCGGTGGTGTACGTGGGCTAGGGTTGCCAACATTTAATCAGCGAAATATATTATTTTCCAAATTAAGGTATAAAAAATATAGTAAATTAAATATATATATAGTATTTTAGCCTGTGCCCAGCAGTGGGACGATAAAAGGCTGTAACAGAGATAGTATTTTAGCTAAAAAACAAAAAAAAAAACTCAACAGTTAAAAGTTACTGTAAAGGCGCGTTCATATTTTTTTTAAATGAAGGATTTGTTTGTTAGATTTCGGTGTGAAAAATATAGTATTTTTGCGTACTATGTAATTTTTAAACAGTATATAGTATGCAGACCCGAAATATAGTACAATACTATATATTATAGTACGGTTGGCAACCCTAACGTGGGCCTAAGATACCTACAGTTTCAAAAGGTGTGTTCCCCTTACAAAACCGCTATACGAAATAAGCAAATCAATATTCATTTAGACGAGACGGTTTCATTATTTTTTTTTTCCTTCTAAATGTATACGAATTGGAATTTCGGTACCTATTAATAAATATTTACGCAAATAAATACCTACTTAGGCAACTTAAACACGGAAAAAATATTTTTAAGTAAAACGTGCCTCTTCTCGCACGTGTTTTATTAAATAAAAAAATGGCATTGTCTAAATTATTTTGTTATCGGACTTTTTAAAACATGAGTTAAGTAATAGTATTTTTAACTTTATTGGTTTTTAAAACGAATACTTACCTACATACGTGTAGGTACCTAATTTCAATGATCCCTGGACCTAACGTAAATTAAACGTATACCTAAACAAGGTACGCGATAAATTAATCATCTCATCTGCCTTTTCCCAACTATGCTGGGGATGGCTTCCAGTCTAACCAAATGCGGCTCAGTGCCTGTGTTTTACAAGGAGCGACAGCCTATCTGACCTCCTCCCCAATACCCCTAGGTTAAACTGGTCTTCAGACTTACTGGCTGCTGGCTACCTGTAACTATTACCAAGGATGTTTAATGACAGCCGGGACCTCCGGTTTATCGTGCCCTAAACAACACAGCCATTGGTGTCCATGATAGACTTAGAAAGTAGGTACATAGGTACTAAATTAGAGAAGATGCATTGATACTTGTCTGATATGCAACACTCATACTCGAGCATATGATAAATTAACTGCTTATATGTAGGTAATCGCTAATTATAAAATAACTGAAAAACAATTTTATTGTGAATCTGCGCTCCTGGCACACAACTGAAAATTCCGAACTTTTGGTAAGCAAGTAACAATTTAAATGAGTAGGTAAGTACTAATGTTTAGAATGTTACCTTCTCTGGTTATTTATTCAGTACTTACTTGCAAATGACTTATAGATAAGTCTACTAACCGATTAAACTTTAAACACAGTTAATATACCTTGCAGCCTTCACTATAAATTACTAGTGCACAGTTTTTATACATTTGTATTTTTCATTCATAAAATTCTGCTACGATTCGTGTCTATTTCAAAATTGTCTTCAATGCAATGAATACTAGAAACTAATTAAATCCTCCAAGAATATTGAATTATGTAAAATGTTTTTATATTTTCCGATTGCTTGTCTATTTGTCTTGCCTATTTGGA
The DNA here is from genome assembly GCA_963856015.1 of Helicoverpa assulta. Classification (NCBI taxonomy): domain Eukaryota; kingdom Metazoa; phylum Arthropoda; class Insecta; order Lepidoptera; family Noctuidae; genus Helicoverpa; species Helicoverpa assulta. The sequence continues at coordinate 9,765,454 of CAWLCW010000008.1, forward strand.
ATTTCCTCGATGGTCTCTCTGTAGTCTCTTTCATTAAAATAATAACTCAACACCTCCATTGTTGAAGTGTCACCAGCATTTTCGAGAGCTGCCCTCGATTTCTCTGGATTTCTCGATTTCATCAGCAGACAGATTCTTACCTGGTGACAAAGGGTCTGTATTTTGCAAATATTCCTTTGTGAGTTAATAGGGTTGTTTCCAATTTTCGAAAATCTATTTAAATAGCTTCTAAATAATTTAAAGATCACCCCTCCTATAATTTTGCGTCTTAAATCTCTTTACTTTTTATGTATTCGATTTTTTTCTATTTTTCTTAAAAGATTGTCCAGAAAACGCTCGATCACGTGACTGTGACGTCAACATGTACTATGTGTTCCTTTACACTTTAATGCACATCTAAAGAGAAGTAACTAATTAGAAAGGACTCATTGATTTTTAAATTTTAATAATGTTTTCTTATAATTTAGATACAAAAACAAATATTTTAAACATTTAAATTATTTTTAAACATTGGGCACAAAAGAAAATACCTGTAATGTTTTGAGTTGTGTACACGGTAAAATAAAACTGTGCAAAGGAACGTGTTTGTTATTGAGGTTATGTTTGTGTCATCTTGGTTATTAGCAAAGAATTGAGCGACAATAAAACTATCAGCTTTCATAAATCCTTTCTCCATAGTTATTTTCTAACTTTTTTTCGCTCAAATACAAATAGAAACTGAAGAAAACAACACATCAATTCTCAGGTTATACCTGTCATAGACTGTCACTGTCAAATACTTGTCATTGTCAATGTAAAGTGACGACATCGGACTCGATTCACCGTTTTCAAGGGCGTGACGTAATAGACGATAACTTTAAAATTCATAAATTATTTAAAAATTATGTGGTCAGTTATAAATAATATAATATAGCTTATCGTGTTTCTAGTTTTGTGAACTTTCGGTGCATATACCTATTTTTAATTGTCTGAATACTAGGAAACAACCCTATTGCTGATGTTTACCTAAGCCCTCTTAATCGAAGGGTAAGGGGTTCTTAATGTTTCGACTTTGCCCCAAGTACCACCTACTAGCGTAATAGGAGTCATATTCATATTTATTTGCATACCATAATGTTACAATGATGTTACAAGGGGCTTAAAGCTAGTTACATATTATGGACCCTGTTAAGGCACAGCAAAAGAAGGCTAGGAAGTTTAATTACATATTAATTAGGAAGATTCAATAGTAGATAAATGTTTTTTTTTTTTTTATTATTCGATGTAAGGAAAACATTTTATAAGTTATTCATTTGACTATCTTTTTATCGTCAAGATATTCTTTAACGCTATAGTAGCATTTGTTTAGAAGAAGTTTTTTAAATTTGTTTGCAAATATATGTGTCTTTTTTTCATTTCTTAGTGTATAATTACTGCATAGAATGAACTTTTAGAAAAATGAGATTTTTTTAACAAAAACCATTTCAATTTCTTCCATTTTAATTTCTGTTTCCTTTGCTTTTTACACACTGTCTACATCTCTTTTATTCTCTTTTTCATTTCGCAGGTATGCTGGAAGAGATTTCTTAAGAAATAAGCATTACCTTTGTAAATTGTTTCTTTCCTGTCATCTTTCTCTATTATGTGTGTGTACAAAAATTTGTAAATAAATAAATAAATAAATAAAATAAATAAAACCTAGTTACTTCGCAAATACGCGACAAGAAAATTCGCAATGATGGTTAGGTATTTCTTCTTGTGAAAAGAGAACCGCTGAAGTGATAGTGAGATCTGTCATACATTCGAAAAATTCTGCTCGAAAAAATTGGAAAAACCCTTTAGAAAGTAGCACTAGTCCTGGGATTTCCAAATTTTGTTTGTAGTGTCCCTGTGAAGCTCTCAGGAATATTTTCAGAAAAGAGAGAAAGGTGGCATATAGTCCTACGACGTATGAATGGGGTAGACAGTAGGTTTTTTTTTTTTTTTAATATTTACATTGGTAAGAAAAGGTAACACTTATGGTATGTTTGCGCCTTTCTCCTGACTGGTTTTGGGTTGGGGAGGTATTGTGGAGGGGTTTGTGATGTTGTAGGTAGTTTGAGGAGGGATAGGGATAATATATCTATACTAATATTATAAAGCTGAAGAGTTTGTTTGTTTGTTTGTTTGAACGCGCTAATCTCAGGAACTACTGGGCCGATTTGAAAATTTCTTTCAGTGTTAGATAGCCCATTTATCGAGGAAGGCTATAGGCCTTTTATCCCGGTACGGGAAGAAGTTCCCACGGGATGCGGGTGAAACCGCTGGCAGAAGCTAGTACATAATAAATAGACTATCGATGGGTGCATTAAAAACTAAATTTACGGATATGGTGACAAATTGACTAGTTGTTGTTATTGAACCGCTTGAGCTGCCTGACAATCTGAAAAATGTGGTTGTGCATGGTGTCCATAGCTTCTGACGTCAGCTGGGATATGGGGTAGACAGTAGGTATAGGTAGGTAAAAGAGCATCGTGGTGTTTATCAAAACTCGTGTCGTACGAGACTAGTGAACTATTTTTATTACCAAATTATATTTATTAGGCAGCACCGTATCAGGTTTTGTAGATGTTTGTATGCATAATCGTTATTTATCCGCAACCACGCCACCTAGACGTAATAAAGAACGTTGAATATGAATGTCAACTCATTAAAGGAGTCTCTTTTGTTTTTATCAATCAAATACTTGAATACAATTAAATTACTATTACTACCTATTTAAATTTTTATACACACGGGGGCTGGGGCGCGTTGCTATCTCTCATATTTAATTTTGCAAAGACTCTGTACCTAATGCCATCGTATGTAGTTACTTACCTACGTAATTGTAATTAAGTACAAGTTATAGTTCAGTTTATTTATTTTAGCTACTAAGTAATTACATAGTCAATTTGATAAGTACACCTAACAGAATAATTTATTTCTTTAAAATAGATTACATTATTAAAGAAATACGTCACAAGGTTTTACAGAGAAAAATAGCACAATTACTTAATGTAGGGAATTGACAATGAATTAAAAGATTTTTATCATTAAAATTACCCTTGATTGATCCTTGACCGCTTTTCCTGTATCGGTAAACTTGCCCTCGCGACATTGTATTATCACATCTTTGTTTTTACCTAGGTAGGTATCCTACATTTAAATATTGTTTTCCAGTGTTTTCGCGGTTGACCCTCGTCACGTGTAGCGGAGACGACATTCTTTAATAATAATATGTTGACCTTTTCACTAGCATATTTGAGGCAAAAATTGACTTTTAAATGTCTAGGTGTACGTAAGACTGGGTGAAAAGGGGCGTGATGGTTTTCTTAGCATGAATGGACGTTTATTTTGTGTTTCCGTCCTATCCTTTTTGTTAATGCGTCGCGTTGGTATACATATTTTGTTTGAGATTTTGAAATTAGGCTTTTTGAACTCGGGGCTTATTTAGATGGACATATTTTTAACCCCCTAAAAATATCTCTGCCAGTTTGCTATGATAGGGCGAACGGGTAGGTAAGTGACCGTAGAACGAGCAACGAAAACAATATTATGACGGTGTCCGGCCGTTTAGACTTACAAATTAGTTGCTTATCTTCATAGACATATAAATTAAACGAGGCGCTAAAGAATTCAACTGCGACAGTTTAGAGGATTTCCTACCCGTCACGTGTATGACTTTTCAGCCTTGGATTTATCCGCGCGTTCGAATTCCAAAGAGAACTTAAGGCCTAGATCGATGCTGGTTTGATAGGATTCTTACTAAGAGAGGTTGTTTTGGTTCTGATTCTAGAAATAATCATCTTCCATCGCTTATGGCTTTCTCTTTTAATACGGTGGCACCTGCAGGTTTAAAAAATATTTTCAAGTGGACATCAGCATCATTAGCAGTTTTATTTCTACTTTGAACAGCTATTTATAGTGCTTCACATAGTAACACTAACGGAATATCTATTTTAGATAGACCTATTCCGTTAACGTGCTGAATTCAACAACTTATTAGTGTATTAATGACTACAGGTACTTACATTAATTACGGAAACCATAGTATCAGATTACTGCTTTTTTCATGGGGTCAATTGCCTCGAGATACGTCTGAATTCCCTGAAAGTATTAATACATATTACGATAAAATCGAGACCAACAGGCTAACTTTGAATAATGTTTTTATTTTCTTTCAGGTGACCCCACAGCGTTCGGCAATTTACAGCCTTCTGAAAACATAATAGACGCTATATGTGACATTGCTAAACAGAATGATAGTCGGAACTACGCTCCTACGATTGGTCACCGGGAGGCGAGGCAGGCGGTGGCGGAGTACAGTGTGCACCAGGGCATGGTGTCAGCTGATGACGTCATTCTCTGCAGTGGATGCTCACATGCCATCGACATCACCCTCAGCGTGATCGCCGACGCTGGACAAAACGTCCTGATACCTCGACCCGGCTACTTGATACACAAAACTCTCGGAGAAGGACTGGGTATCGTCATAAAGTACTACGACTTATTGGTGAGTTTTTCTTATTTGCCCTCAAAGAATAAATAAAAAATAAAGATTAAAATTATTTAATCACATGTCTTTTTCTTTTTACAGCCTGACCAAAATTGGCAAGTGGATCTGGAGAGCCTCGAGAGTCAAATAGACGAGAATACAGCCGCGATAGTAGTGAACAATCCTTCAAACCCGTGCGGCTCAGTGTACACCAGAGAGCACCTCAAAGACATCGTTGATGTGGCATCGAGAAATCGCGTGCCGATAATTGCTGACGAAATTTACGAACATTTCGTTTTCTCCGATCACAAATTCACTGCGATATCATCTGTCTCTAAAGATGTACCGGTTTTAACGTGCAGCGGAGTTACGAAAAGATTTTTGGTTCCCGGCTGGCGACTGGGGTGGGTGATCATACACGACCGACAAAACATTTTCAATAAAGAGATCCGCAGTGGGCTGATGAGTATGGCCACTCGAATTTTGGGACCGAACACATTAGTGCAGAAGGCTCTGCCGAGAATTCTTAAAGAGACTCCTCAAAGCTTTTATGATGACACAATTCGGTTCATTGAGGTAAGTTAATAACTAACCAGTAACGTAGGTACGAACCTATATACAAGCTCAGAATAGATATTAAATCTTGGTAGATTGGCAGCTCAAACTCGCACAATAGGACATGAAAATGGAATAAAGCAGAACGATGAAGAAACGTAAAAACGCAAAAAAATATCCTTATCCTTGTAAAACTTCTATAAAGGATGAATGAAAGTGTTTACACAAAATTTTAATGTTTCAGAGTCAAGCTAAGCTTGCATACCAGGAGTTAAAGAAAACTCCCGGACTGCGCCCGATCATGCCACAAGGGTCGATGTACATGATGATTGAAATCAAAACCTCGTTATTCCCTAAATTCGACAACGAGCTACAATTTATTTCAAAAATGTGCAATGAACAGTCTGTCCTGTGCATCCCTGGGAAGGTATGTTCACACTAATTGACTGCTGAAATGCATATTCGAAACGTGCGAATGTAAAAAAAAAAACGTTTTGAGGATTCTCGACGACGACGAGACTATTATTTATTATTTCCAGTTTCTCATCTTTCCCATTCTTTGAAAAGACGATACATTTTTTAAAATATATTTTTGTCATTCCAGTGTTTCAACTATCCCAACTACATGCGGATCGTGCTAACGGTGCCTGAAGAGATACTACGGGAAGCCTGTCTCAGAATCACTCAATTCTGTGAAGACCACATGCTTAAGAAATTAGACAATGACGTTGTATCCATTGTCAAAGGCGAGCCAACACGCGCAGCTGCGAAGAAAAACTTCCAAAAAAATATTGCTTGATATTTTATAATAAGTATAATCTACCAAATTAGAAATATTAGCTCCTTGCGAAACAACGTTAGGTACTAATGGAAAGTCGTTTTATTTAAATCAAAAACCATATAAAGACCCCAGAATTTATATAGTCTAATTGTTCAAGATCTTTATTAACTAAGTATACCTCTAGAAAGTGTAATTAGCTTTAGTGTTAGAGGTATTTTTTGTTTTAACCTAGGTAGTTTCTATATTTTTCTTATTACTTATATGTTATATAGCCTGAGCAACCACACCATCGTATTTTACAAAGGTATTATGTTATTGGGTCACCCATAATAAACAAATATTGTTCACCAAATTTTTTTTTTCTGGGACCCAATATCCTGCCTTGTGGCGCACTCTTTGATTCAGTAAAGATTCTTGATGATTGAACAACACAGTGTGGCTATTGTATCCACAACACTAGAATAAAGCTTGATATTGCCATTTGGATGAAAAAAAAAATGTAAAAAAAAGGAAAATATTACACGAAAGTACCTACACCATGATATTTTTAAATTAAAAAAAAATAGTCAGATCTACTACTACAGACACTGATTTTGAGTACTCTGTTACTTATATAATACTGGCTTCTGCCCGCAGTTTCACCCGCGTCCCGGATGGTGACAAAAACCCCGATCCTATGACCTTCTCCTGGGTCTAAGCTATCTCCCCTATAATTTTCAGCTTAAACATTTCAGCCATTCTTGAGTTATAAAATAGAAGGTGGCGCCATCTGGTCGTAAAAGTTCGGACCTAAATCATTTGCTGTTAGCTAAGTAGTAAGAGTGAGGATGTAAATCTTCCACTAATCTTTATTATAATTAAATATTTATTACTCTATTGGTGGTCGCTTTACTCAATAGATGGCGTTACATACACAATGGAACAAACTGAGACTCTTGCGTCAACTTAATTAATTATTGATTTATTCAATTTATTATTGATTTAAATACAAGTCTTTTGTTTTATTACTTTATAGGTAAGTGACTGAGGCTACTGGGAAGGACGTTCTAAGTTCGATTCCTAATTTGGGCATCTTAATTATTCGACATAGGTCTTATCCAAGAAAATATTTGTCAAACCTAGTCTTCAGCTCAGCTTTTCTGAGAAGTATTAACTAAAGGTACCTACTTCGTTTTCATACAAAACACTTTTCTTTTCTTTGGGTACCCAGCTACCAGAGTAGCTGAACCAGAGTTCAGACACACAACAGCAGTTCTAAATACACATTATTAATACAGCCAAGCCAAAATAAATACTTAACCAAGGAAACGCCTAGCAAAATGTTATAAGTACCTATACTTTCACTTATAACAGCTATAATAACAACAAATGATCTACCAATGTATCAATGAATGAGCAGAAACCATAATTTTATCATTTTTAAATTACTTTTTTGCTTCTAGGTCCTGCATGATAGATAGCCGAATAGATAAAAACCGGAGTTAGATAGGCCCATATTATTACCGCATATTATAGTAAATTTATTCCTTGTTGTTTACGTTTTACTCCTGTTTACATTGCGAAGTATGAGACGTAGTATTAGGCGTAACAAACATTTGCTTACGTCAGATATCATAGGTGACTAGATACATACGTTCTGCAACACGAAAGCTGCGTAGGTTATAGGTACCTACTGCTTTTCATAAACATTCCTCATTTTGTAGGCGCGTAAATGCATAAATGAGGCTCATTTAATAAATTTCCATTTTGTTGGAACTCTTTGCTTTATTGCACTTTTCTTCTCTTCATTTTATAGGTACCAATTGGGAGTTTTATTGTCGCTATAAGTCGCATAATTATTTTTAATATTTTTTGCCGAGGCATGAAAGAAATGGTTGAAGGTAATATTTTCAAACATTTTTAAATAAAAAATAATATAAATTGCTTATCTGAAACAAAACACGTGTTATGTACGTAAGTACTTTCTTGTTAATTGCTTTATGAATTTAATTAAAATATGATAAAGTAGGTAGGTTAATAAAATAAATATTTCATTCTCATTACTGCACTCACACAATACATAATGACTAAGGTAAGTAATAAAATTAATCACTGGGAAGAAAAAAAAAGTTAAATGAACTTTTATAATTATAAAATCAGTTAAGAATAATGAATGGTCTTATCATTTGGGGAAATAATATACCTACCTATCTCAATGTAATTTTGGAAGCCTTTGTTTAACTCCGAAAGTTCTTACAATTCAAAATGTCACTTGTAATATTATTATTAGGTATGCATTATTTCTCAGGTATTTGTATTACTGACGTTAGCATATTTCAATATGGAACTCTGCCTATTGAAATATGTAGCCATTTATTTTTTTGGTGTGGGAAATCATCGAATGACATTCCCGCTGTGGGTGCAGCTTGAGGGAGTGTCAGACTGTTTCTGACTTTAATCAGTTTTCTGGAGTCCTTCGTGTATCAGGACCGTGGTAATTCTTTCGAAACACCGCGCAGCTTCAGCGGGCTCCGGCCCTACTAGGTTGGCTGACTCTCTTTGAAGAACGTCGTCCTCGGGTTCTATAAGTGCATTAAAGGTACCTACGATTGATTATTAAAAAAGAAACGACACTCCAATTGATAGGGAGAACTTGTATTGTTATCAAGCTCGTACTTTAAAGTAATTACGTCGTATACAATTAACTTTTTAACAAACACGAAGTTATTTAATTACAGGTTATTATAAACACTGTAAACATGACATATATCTTTGAACGGTCCACGTAGGCTTGACTTTAACAACAATATAAATAGTTCCAAATCTATACTAATATTATAAAGCTGAAGAGTTTGTTTGTTTGTTTGTTTGAACGCGCTAATCTCAGGAACTACTGGTCCGATTTGAAAAATTCTTTCAGTGTTAGATAGCCCATTAATCGAGGAAGGAAGAACTTTTTATCCCGGTACGGGAAGTAGTTCCCACGGGATGCGGGTGAAACCGCTGGCAGAAGCTAGTCTAGAATATGTTTTGGATGCAGCTATGTTTATTTCGACACCTTAGTTTTTACCCTAAGCATGCATGCCTATATTTTTTGAGAGTAGCTCTCGATTTCTCAGGGTTTCCATCATCGGATCCTAGACCTGATGAACAAAAAATAATTCTTCAAAGCGGTTGGTAAACGACCGAGATATGAAACACAAAAAAAACAATACAAACAACCGAACTAGTAACCTCCTCTTTTTTGGGAAGTCAGTTAAAAACACAACCCATTGTGCAAGGACCCTAAAAAGACATTGAAATATTTATCACACGTTAAAAACTTTTCAGATATTACTTATCAATTAGAGCAATAATAATTAGGCTCTCGACTAACTGTTTTGTATTGCACATGGGTTTGAGAACAGCTTATTCAAGTATAAGTAAGCTACAACATAAGTTACGTTCACAGTCTTTTGGTTAATCTACGGCACGGGTTTTTATTTGTTTTAAATTCCAAAGACCCAAGTTATTTTCGTTATAAGAGCAGTAATGTGAATAGTCAAATAGTTACCTTATCGTGCGCTTTGAGCGGCAAGCCTGTTATGTTGAAATAACAGAACTTTCCATGCTGTTCTGGAATAGAGGTTGGTATCTACTTAACGTGCATGGACATTCATAGGAGCCGGTAAGTGTAAAAATGGGATACTTGGACATTATGAATTAAATAATGGTCCTTAGGAAGTGGTATAAAGTCTTCAATATAAATTAACGCTTTTGTGAAAAGCTTTTGCACTTGCTCTTATTTTAAAGCTGCAATGGACTTTCTTTATAGCACACAGGTATATTATAATTATTATTAAATCTATTAATTTTCGGAAAAATTACTTTAGCATTTTAGAAAATAATTATGTAAATCGGTAGCCATGAACTGGGTTGGTTAAACACCACTGGTTCGAGGGGATAAAATTAGGGATAAATCCTTATTAATGACGTTGTTAATTTTTACCCCGTTTATAAAATGGATATCTGTAGGGGGCAAGTATGTGGTTTGTAGAATATATAAACAACCTGATTCTATTGCCGTCATCGAATCTACATTTTCAAACCAGTTCCACGACTCGAGAGCCTGTGCTTGTCAAACGCCACTGTTCCGATACAAAACTGAGTTGTATCGAAATGCGAGCAATATTCTCAATTCAAGTTTAAGTGACGCCGCAGCTTTTTATATTCCGCAAGTTTTGTGCCCATGTCGCGACGGTCTCGAGGAAGCAACACCTGGGAGGTGCGTGCATCGACGTTGGCTCGCAATACCCATAACCTGATCAGGGATATCGTCGAGAACCTCCAGGTCGAGCCGAATCCAGAGAAGCAGCTGATAGCGCTTTCAGTCGGTAAGTCTTTACGCAGATACTTTCTAGACTTTCGCATCGAAACTTACGAACTTTGAATTTTTGGAGCAGCTTAGACTTTATTTAGGTTTACTGAAATAGTGAGGCAGTTTTGTTACATACCTACAATATTAAAATTTAAGATGCAAAAAATAATGCCAAATACATGTCAGTGAACGCCGTCTTATTGGATGGGTATTTATAAAAAAAATAAGAAGAGTGCAAGGGCTCTATACCTGACAAGACATAATTTTGTAGTCAAATACACGTTTGGGTAAGTTAAATAAAGGTTAATTTTTTAAATTAATACATATTAATGTGTAGGAAAATACCCATGTGCAGCTAATAAAAATTTCTATAATAAATTACCGAGAGACGCTGCTGCTACGAATTTGTTTACGACGTTAACCATCCTAATGCTGCGGAAAAGTCGCGAAATATTAATTAGCAGAAGTAGGTTAGCGGACAGTTTTTTTTCATAAATCAAGGTCAACAGGATTTCGATTTCACAATATTTTTAACAAGGCATACTTCATTTGTTTTGCACGTTAGGTGACCCAACAACATTTGGAAATCTTAACCCTCCCGAGCAAGTGCTGCAAGCTGTTCGGGAGAGCAATGAATGGCTTAGCAGCCGCAGCTACGGCCCTGCGAAGGGACACATCGAGGCGAGGGTGGCCGTAGCTGAGTACAGTGCCCACCAGGGGGACATATCACCGGACGACGTCATCCTCTGCAGTGGGTGCTCTCATGCTATTGAACTTGCAATCACTGTGATTGCTGATTCAGGACAAAATGTGCTCGTTCCACGGCCAGGATTCATGATATACAAGACAGTAGCTGAAGGATTAGGCATTAATATCAAATATTACAATTTATTGGTATGTTAACTTTACTTTAAAGTATGTATTTATGAAATGTCGATGTCGAAGTGTCATATTATTTAAGAAACTTCCAAATCCTACTTAATAAATAAAAACATCTAGATCTGCTACAATGGCTAGTACCATTGTATCAGATCTAGTTATTTTTATTACTGGTTCGTATGATGAAATATTCAACATGACTTTTGCGAGGAAATGTGCGAAAACTAGGGGCGTAGCAGGGGGATAGACAAGTATTAATATGAGGTGATGTTAAACGAGTTTCTAGAAGCATAACAAGTTTCTTGTGGAATGGATTTGCATAGTGCTCATTTACGCTTTATTTATTTATAACTGCGTAAATCCTTGATTAAAGGTTATTTAGCAAAACGATAGATCATAACTAAGATTGTTTGTTGCAGCCAGATCAACAATGGAAGATAGATTTGGAGGATCTAGAGAGCCAAATAGATGACGACACTGCCGCTCTAGTCGTAATAAATCCCTCGAATCCGTGCGGTTCAGTGTACAACAAGGAGCATTTGTACGAGATACTTGACATAGCGGCGAGGAATCACGTGCCCATCATTGCTGATGAAATATACGAGCACTTTGTTTTCTCTAATCACGAATTCACTGCTTTATCAGCACTCTCTACAGACGTCCCAATACTGACATGCGGTGGACTCACCAAGAGGTTTTTGGTGCCAGGTTGGCGTATGGGCTGGGTCATTATTCACGATAGACATGACGTATTTGGAAAGGAAGTTCGTAAAGGCTTATCAAATCTGGCAACTAGAATCTTAGGGCCAAATACCTTAATACAGAGGGCATTGCCTGCAATATTGACATGTACGCCGCAGAGCTTTTTCGATGAAGTAGTGCTATTTATAGAGGTAAGTGAAAGGAAACATATATCTTTTATTTTCATTTTTCTTAATTATCGTATGTGTAGTAATTGGAAGGTATTATATGTGCAAAAATATAATCAAACATTAGTATTTAGTATCCTCCTTTTAAGTATTAAAACTAGAATAAAACTTTCTAAAGCTGGGAATTATTTTAACTAACGAGTGTATGCCAGCTATAAAAAGCGGATATTCTATTTTTATTGCTTTACTTTATATATTCGTTTTTATTCCACGTATAGCTATGTATTTCTCATTTTCAGAATCAAGCAAAACTGGCTTACAATGAACTACGCTGCGCTCCGGGTTTGCGTCCCATTATGCCACAGGGTGCCATGTACATGATGATTGAAATTAAACTATCATTGTTCCCAAGCTTTAAGAATGAATTGCAGTTCGTTGAACGCATGGTTGCTGAACAGTCAGTCTTCTGTCTACCGGGACAGGTCAGTAATTCTTAATTATTTTTCTATGATACTCGACATTTAAATAAAGCGTAACCTACTAGGTACGTACCAGTTCATAGTGGCCAAATGCTACATAACCGGTATCTGACATTAAATTCGTATTATTTTTATGTCATATATCTATGTGTCGTAGTTTTCTACTTATGTATTTAATTTAGTCTTGAAACAAGAGTGGGCCCAGAATAGGCCCTTGAGTTACTCCAGTTAACATTTCTCATTTATCGAACTTTAACTTTATGATTTTGATTATACTACATTCAAATTAAATGAATAAATGGATGGAATTTTTTTATTCATTCCGAAGTTTACCTAGTCAGTTACTCGATTAGATGATTAATTAATATTGTTTTGTTTTTAGTGCTTCGCGTATCCAAACTTCATGAGGATTGTGCTAACTGTGCCCGAGGATATTTTGCAAGAAGCTTGCAAGCGGATGATCATCTTCTGCAAAGACCACATCGTATCCAGAGAGACTCTGAAGGAGATAGACAGTAATATAGTAACTGTCGCCAGTGACAACGATGTCATCTGCGATGGAACTGCACAAATTGCTTAGAATTAAAGGTATCTTGATTGTAATAGTTAAATAGATATCATTTATTTTCCAATAAATGGTTTCATTCTCTTTAATTTAGAAAATAATATTTTTAAAATAAAATAACTAATAAACTTCAGAAAATCATGTGTCGATCTGGTTATTGAAAATTTGCACATCAAGTATTTATTTTTTACAATCAAATTGCAAGCTTTTGTTCCATTCGGATTAAATCTGCTTAAAACTTCTCTAACAATCACAACGGGAAATGCAGCATCGTGTCATTTTAATGCATTTGGCGTTAAAAGCACCCAGTTGCGCAAAAATCAGTATCAAATGTAGATCCGAATGTTTGATATACATAGACAGGTGATGAAATCATCTTTTCAGACTGACTATAAAGCCAATGCGTAGATATCTACAATATAATATGTCCCTCTAATTAGTAGGATCTTCATACAGTACCTACTTATTAAACAAAATTATGATGATTAAATTAATGATCTTTTGTGATGTCATGAACTGCATAAATATCAGCACGTAGCCAGTTCATGGGAATTGTATCACGCATGCATGCATGCATCAAGATTTACAGAAATTTTCCGCCTACCTACGTCGAATATTCATACAATATCACGTCATATCTAATAAATTCAATAGATTATGTATAATTTCAAACTGGTGTAGTTAAGCTAATGAGTGTGTATAATTTTGTTAGTACATAATATGTTTAAGTAAGTACCTATATGACTAATAGACGAATTCGTTGTTACCCATTTGTTTATGTAAATAAATAATATACCTACGTACATATGGTTTATTTATTTGTATAATATTTTGCAATCATGTTAGAATCTACGTGATCATTTAAATAATACATAAAAAGTATGTACATACATAGAATGTCTATTTATTTAGCGATCTCGATAGATTTATAGGTTTTAAAGTGTGTGCCAAGTATGAATGTAGATGGATGTAGAGGAAGACCTAAGAAAAGATGGATGCATTGCCTGAAAGATGACATGAATAAAAAGGGAGTGAATGTCGGTATGACGAGTGACAGGGAAGAATGGAAGCGGAAGACATATTCCGCCGACCCCAAAATAAAATTGGGAACAGGGCAGGAAGAAGAAGATGATGGATTGTAGGTTTTCTTTTCAAGATGTCCTTTATTAAGGTTGGGAATATGTTCAAATAACATTCAAATCAGCTATAACTCCTCAGATGAAGGTAGAGCACCATCGTTATGATTTATCTTCTTATTTTTATTAGGCCACTGGCCACTCTAGTATGCACCCACCTACTTCTTATTCCTAAATACTAAGTTGGACGTAAATCGGCTGCATCCCAACAGCTCTTTTGCTGCTTAAAAACAGTTTATCGACATTTGTCTCCCTATACTGGAACTGCTCATTTTATTAAGTAGATGGGTCGGTCAATAATTTGATAGCGGAAGTACCTACTTAAATATCTTTGTTGCCAGTAAGAAGACCAGCACGCTGTCTGTTTTCAGTTAGATAAATAAGACCTACATAGCACATCAGTTTCGTAGCAATGGGTCACGAAAGGGGCAGTGTCAGTCTCTAAAAATCATTACGCAATTTTAATTTTAAAATCATTACAAAATTTACTTTATACCGTCAATAAAGTAGAACTCGTAGTATTCTGCAATTTTATTGACCGTCTAGGCTGTCCTTAATAATGGAATGTCATTGATACTTGTCAAACATAAACTGTCATTATCTGTCATTGTCAGTCGACCAATCATTTGGCAATCTGACGCTCTTAATAAGCCTCATAGAAAATAAGTAAAAATAATTATTATAACAAAGATAGACGATAGTTTCAAATACCTTGACTAACTTTTATCACGATGTCCCAAGTAAAATCTAATAAGAAATTCAAATGGGCTTTGGATTTCAATCAAAAGTAAGTACCTACTTAAAAATTACTCGTATATTCAACATGATGCATCATTTTATGTTGGTTATAATGTCTTATTTTTTTCCCTTTTTAAGGACGCGCACACAGACAACTGAATTACCATCACCACCAGGTTACAGCCAGTCTACTAACGCTAGTTACACTGAAACTTCCAGAGATACTGATTCCAATCTACTTTTGATCAAAAAGTTATGGGACGTTGCTCTGGGTCCTCTAAAACAAGTTCCAATGAATTTGTTCATAATGTACATGGCTGGAAACTCAATATCCATCTTCCCCATAATGATGGTTGGTATGCTGATTGTACGGCCTGTGAAGGCTTTGTTTGCTACCCAGAGCACATTCAAAATGGTTGAAGGCACTCAGGCTACAGGACAAAAGTTTGTGTACTTCATTGGAAATATTGTCAACATTTTACTTGCTCTTTATAAATGTCAAAGTATGGGACTTTTGCCCACACACTCCAGTGATTGGCTAGCTTTTGAAGAACCTCAAACAAGAGTCGAGCATATTGGAGGAGGTCTCTCGCTGATATGAAACAGTAGTTAAAATTAAACAACACTGTATTTATTGCTAACTTTATTTAGTTTATCATTGTATAGAACTACTTATATTTACAATAAAGTATTTGAATGACTTATGGATTTCATAACATGTTTAAGTTATACTTCTTTGTCATTATTTATCACCTTTCTTGCTATCATCACTGAACTCTGCAAGTTTGTTCTTCACATAACTTTGTGCCTTCTCAAATAGAACCTTTGGATCTTCAACCTTGTCTATCTGTACAAACACAGAAAATAACATTATAAGTAATGTAGTGCTACAAAAAGTCTATTTGTACATATAGAAAAAAATACACAAACAAATTATATTCCTGGTTCAAGCCATAGATAATATGTGAAATTACATTATACAGATAAAGAATGTGGTGTTAACCAATACTGTTCTGTTACATTCAGCATCCTGTTACTTTTAAGTTCCACTTTGGGAGATCCATGCTTATAATAATACCAAGGAACAGTGGCATAGAATATATTGCCTGGGTTACAACTAAAAATCTTGTTTAATTATTAGAAAATATCTGTACACAACCTTACAATGCTGTATACAAATATCATAAAATAAAAAGAAAAAAAGCTAACCAGGATTTTGTTGCCTTTCCACTTTCCTCTGCTGTTCTCTGACAAATTCCATTGAGGGTAGTCTGCATCAAGTAGAAACAGTATAGGTACAATCTAATAGTAAACTATTTTAACTATCTTACATATAAATGTGACAGAACAAAAGAGGCCATACAGTTAAGAAGAAATTTATAATAATTATGTATTTGAACCAGGAATTAGTTTTAGCTGATACAATTTGTTAGTTGCAAACAGAAAATATTGAAAGACCAATTAATCATGCAGGCCTCCTTTGTATTTTATGAATGATATGATACTTAATGTGATAGAACATCAAAAAGGAAAGCATTGTTATGGTTACCTTATAGTTTTGAGCCACATAGACTCCTGTGTAGAGACCAGCACCGAATATTACCTAAAATTAATTTTAATTTTAGAAAAACGTATATGGTACACCAAACATTTCCTCTCATTAATACAGGTCTATGGTCTAATCAACAGACTGTTCACAAAAATTACTCTTACACCAGTTTTGATTATCGTGAAGCCACAACCCATAGTTTGCACTGTTATTCGTAACCTTGTTTGTTCTAATGCATGCTGCTAAAACAGCTTTTATTTGATTTAATAAATTGATTTAAAGAAGTTAGCAATATCCATTTTATTAAAAAACTGGCTGTCAAAGTGACATTCTAACTTTAAATATTTTGAAGACTACCTTATGAGTTTTTTTGTAAATCAAAAAGGCAAGGTCTTATTTGTACTAGTCACTGGATTTATCTTTGGGGGGCGTTTGTAACATTTCTTATAAAACCCTGAGATGACCCACTGACCAGCCTTAGTGCTACCTTTGCCTATTGTTTTTGGTTATTGTTAAACAACATTATATGACTTCTGACAGTTAAAATATTTTTTTATTTTAAGGTATGCATATTAACGTGCATTACTACTTTCCCATATTACTTATAAATTTTAGAGTTAATAATTTTAACTCATTCACCTAGGTTTTAATGGACACAAGAAGCCAATATACTTGCTTACAACTTAACAGCTGATAATTAACAAAAGGATTAGTTTAGTTTTAATAGGCTATCCTTATTGGAATCTTTTGTTTCGTGAATCTCTATTATTATAACAATAAACTGCGCTGCATGATATTTTGGTCGATTCATTGTGACAGAATCTTGTCACTTCATTATTTCTTTTTAGGTACATGATTATAAATAATGGAATAATAATGAAATTTCTCACCAGCGCTTTAATCATCTTTTTCATTAGATATTTCGGTACTCTTTGTGTAAGATAAAAAAGTATTTCGATGAATACAATTGGTAAGAAACACTTTTTCGCAAATATTCTCTCGAAGTGAACGAGTTTTTTTATAAATTTTGCGGATTTTTTGACACTTGTCATGATGACATTTTTATTTTTTTTGACAACACCGTACAGCTGATCATGTTAGAGGTGTCCATTATCGAACAACTATAATATGAGTGGAATAAAGGGTAAGCTTGTGATCGACTAAAATGCTGTTAACTTGATATAATGGTAATGGCGTCCACGGCCGATTTCGGTCACGGCGGCTGTTCTCATTTAAGGAGATCTGCCAGCTGCGCAGGACATATTATAGTGCACGAGCATTTGCGCAGACACAGGTGCACTCCCTATTCCTTCACTCTCATAGCCCGATGGGACGGCAATCCGACACGACCGGAAAGAGATCAGGCGCAGGACCGACATTTACGTGCTCTCCGATGCACGGGTGAATCAATCACCAACTTCCAGACTACGGGCTGCTTTGTGAAAGTTCAAGAAAACCCACAAAGCGATTTCGGCCCGATCCGGGAATCGAACCCGAGACCTCGAGAACAGCAGCCGCGCTTGCGACCACTAGACCAACGAGGCAGTAATTGATAACTTGATATAATTATGTAACAAACAAAGTCAGAAATTTAAGCGTTCATATAGATATTTTCCCAATATAAATCTATCTACAAGCTAACAGGCCAGTACCTTTCTACCACAAGCCAGTACCTTATTGTATTGACCTTGTTCACCGATCCTAAAGATGAATGCTTCAACTGAAGGCGGGAAATTCAAATATAAAATGACTTTACCAGTCGCAGCATTCACCTTAAACCCACAGGTTAAACTGCTGACTGCATGCTCTCCGACGGGTGTCCGTCCATACACTGTAGGTACCACGAGCACTTATAATTCCTGAAAAAAATCTTCTGTTCAATTTGTCTCTGTTACCTACACACGCGTATTGTAATTATTCCAGTCACGCTTGCGTGGAATTTTAAGGTGCGTCTAAACGGTGCAAGTAACTTGCGCATGTTGAGGCATATACAGGTTACATGCATTTTAGAAACGTGCGGATCTAGCGACTTGCTCATGTACCATTGGACACTTGCGCATGTTAACTTGCTCCAGCTATATGCACCGTGTAGACGCACCCTTGATGGCAGCATCTAGTTACGCGAGGGTGTAGCAGACAGGCATGCGTAGGTCAAAGTACGAAATCCTCTGTTAGTGTTATAGTCCGCGTTGCGCGGAATTTGGAAATTTGGTTAAAACACAAAGCTCCGCTCAATCTCACACAGGCGGAAAAGCTTATATCTCTGCTTTCATCGCGCCAGATTACTAGCTTTCGCCCGCGGTTTTAAAAAACTTCTTACAACCAATGATTGAAATAAAACAATATTTTAAAAAGTACGTAAGTAAATTATTATTATGACATATCTTTAAAAAAAAAAACTTCTATTTACACAAAAACAAAATAACAGGCAATTACAACAATATGGGCATCTAAAATTATGTTGTTTTTAATAAATACTTAAATCTTAATACTTTTATCAGCAGTTTTGGTAGATTACCAGCTAAACTATGGTTGATACATCACATGATCACTATCTTAATTAACTGTATTAGGTACCTACATTACATACCTGTACCATTTAATTGCCACGATTATAAAAAAGTTCTGTCTAATTTTACAAAACTTGAATAAACTTCTAATACTTGGTCCCTGCAGCGTTTTATGAACCGCGACGTTTACGCAGCGTTAACGTTGAGAAAACGTTAACGTGGCGATTTTTGGCAACGTCTACGTTAACGTCGCTTAATCTCGTTAAACTTTGTTTGGTCAGCGACAAAAAAATTAACACTGCTTTAACTTGATTAGAATGACACAAGGAATTTTATGAATTTATTGGCATTAAATTGGCATGAAATTAAATAACTCCTTAGTGTATCATGATCAGCGGATATAATTGGAATTTTGGTATGGACTACTTAATAAATACTCCTCACTCGTACAACCTCACAATACTATTATTGGAATGCTTTTTCCTATCTTGAATAAGTAACATTACCTAAGGTTTGTCTCTTAAAATACATCTATCAATTATCGTTATGTAAACCGATATAATGCAATTAACATTGCCAATAAAAGATTCTTACATATACTTACTTACTAAACATAATTCTGATTCAACATTTACAAAACTCCTTTCGGGAGAAAGTATTGTCTTAACTTATACACAGTATCTACTAGATACAATTTTAACAACCATGAGTACGAATATTATCACATAACATGTACTGCAAAAATATTTTCACAAAAACCACTTTGATAGTCTCATAATATAAACGCTTCCAGCGTTTAGTTTTTAATCGAAGCCGAGGAGGCAGTGTCTTCGTCACCAGTAGGTACGACCAATTTATGATACAATATTTCAACATATTGCTACGCATAATATTTTCTTTACCTAAACACTTTTGACAAAAAACATCTCATAAACGCACAGTAGCCTCACTAACGCACACGTCAAGTCACGTCATATAAGTATTCATAACCGAGCATTGTTTTTAATTTGACTAAGGTTTATTGTTCTGCATTTCTAAAAAGATATTGAATTGAATCTTCGTGAAGAGCAATCATTAACATTATAATGCCACCCGAGAGTATTCCCAAAATTGCGAGTAGTAAATTAATACTTTTGCCATGGTTGTTCTCGTTAATTTCTGGCACTAAATCTGCAAGTGCTATGTAAAAGAATGTTCCGGCTGTTGCGGCATAGATCCACTGGGAAGCAGACTCATGATCTTCTGCAAGCCAGATTCCACCTGCCATGCCCATAAAACTGAGCACTGAAGAAAGTAGATTGTAATAAAGTGCACGCTTGATACTCATTCCGGAGCGTAACAGCACAGCGAAATCTCCGAGCTCATGAGGCAGCTCGTGACAAAACACGGCCAATGCTGTTGCGAAACCAGTTACCGGATCTCCGCTAAAGGCCGCTCCAATTGCTAGCCCATCTGTCAAATTGTGTAGTCCGTCTCCTACAATCACCATGAGCGCTGTAGACGTCATCGGTCGATCGACCGGCGGCGGAGGTGAACCCGGCATCATTGCGCCTAGTTCTATTGGCTCTATTTGTTTTCCTGAATCCGATTTTATGTCGGTGACTGATATTCCCGAATCGTGAGAATGTGCGTGACCTCCATTTATTGTTTGCATTATTGCTTCGACACTATAGAAAAGTAAAATCGTAAGGAAGGTAACACTGCATTTTAAAACAACTTCGGTTTCTTCCTGCGGGGCTGACGGGGGGCCGTGTGATTTCAGTGCATGCGGCAGTAGATGCAGGAGCGCGTCTCCGCACAGAGTACCGACAGCTACAGCCACCAGGAAGTGCAGCACGTGGCTGAATATCACCGACTTTAGTAATGGCACTATAGCTACTCCGAGAAGCCCCGTGGCACTGATGACTAATATACTTAATGTGGCATATATCCAAGCTGGAACAAATACATTGAATTAAATAAAGTTTACCGTGGATTATTAAATAATTACTCATTAATTAGATGGAAGTTTCGAGTTCATTGAATTTTTATGTATGAGTACTTACTCCAAAACCTATCCAATTTCGGTGCAGGTGCTTCTGTTTTGTAACAAGACCGTTGATCTAGCTGATAAACTAAGGCGGGACACATTTCCAGGAAAGTTTTTGGCCTGATTGTTATCACTCCAGGTGCTTCGTTTTCCATCCCATACACTTCCAAAATTTCTCTCGGAGACAGACATGGTTTCTGTAAGATGGGTTCAGCTGAAAGTGTATAAAATATTCGTTAGTAATTTAAAATCAAGAACAATAAGGCACTCGCTCGCTAAAATGTCAGGTAGGCTTTACCCTATCTACGTTTGTTATCTTAAGATCAACTTGTTATTTAATATGTATAACTGTGTAGGTACATTGTGATAAACGTGCAACGCAATGACAATATTCAACAATACATTCATTCATGGATTTATGTGACAGATCCTTGGCCGGGGTCAGACGGCTACGCAAGAGCAGCCGTCCACTCGGTAATAGGATAATCGCGATTATAAAGGACAGTTCTCCGTCCAATGGCGTCATGAGCTGTTTTAGCGGACACAGGGACATAATGCGGGCAATAAAGACTAGGCCATAACATCTCAACAAAGGACTTGTTAAAGTTTAAATGTTTTCATTGAAATATCTTGGCTAGAAACAAATAGGTACCTTTTACACATACCTGTACGAGAACTTTACGGGTTATTAATTTCTAATCATACATAAAATATATTCTGATAATTAAAGTTATCTTCCAACATATAAGGGTTACGGCTGACATCGTTTATGCTGTCGCAATAAACGAGAAAGCAGCGGAACTATCTGCATCGCTTTCTACCAAACACTAGTACAAGTCACACCGGATTTCAAAACTTTGTTCATATTTCGTTGATTGAACAATATATAAAACAGCTGTTACTATATTTACAGATTTGACGTTCCTTCTGTGAACAATTACATCTGATTCTATTGGAGGCACACTTCGACCCGTTTAAAGGTTACAAGGAAATATCGTGCAGAAGTGTAAATACACCCAACTGTAGCCTAGATCTCAATTTAGTTAAACACATATTTACCTACCTAAAAAGAAAAAAAAATCTAAAGGATTGAATCATAAAAAGCAATTTCAAGAGATTGGTCACACTTCAGCGAAGAATATAGCGTACTTTGGCTACCTTTGAAATTGATAAAAAATCGTGACAGTCGCTTGGCCAGGAAATGGAATTCCGTTGATTGCAATAATAAGTTTTTGCTTTCGTACAATACATAGGTACCTAGGCACTTTTTATATTTCTATGCAAAATGGGTCTTTTCGTAGAATCAGACAGGTGTTTAAGTTTTTATCTCTTTAAACAATATTTTGGAAAATAAATAATACTTAATGAATAAACTACTACACTAAAAGATAGAGAGCCTTCCTACGAACTGAGCAATTGGACAAGTTAGCGGAACAGCTTTGTAAAGTACCTAAATCGATTTCTTTATTTAGACTATAGATCATATACTATTTAGGTACAGAGATTTCCAAAATCACCAGCCGTTTTCCTCTATTTGTCATTTGTTAATTACGAGCAAAACTAATTCGTACAAGTTGAAGCTAATTTTAGCCAGCTCTGTATCTAATGCTAAACGAAGTTTGAAGAAATTCGTTTCAGTTAAGTGGTTTTCATGTTTTTGCACAATTGGTTCATTCGAATATGTGGTTCCTTAAGTTCATTAATATCATGTCATGGTATATCAAAGCGTTCATAGGAGATTTAATAATTGACTTTATTTTCTCAATCACCTCAGCAACACTAATAATCAAAAACGGCGCAAGACCTACCTACCTGTGATAATTGCGACTGTCCGATGAGGAGATCTAATAAGTCTCTCTATTTGTTAATATTGTTAAACATTCATAGACTGCGGTAAGTAAAATTGTTTCATCTGAAGATTCCAACAAATTAAGAAAACAATATCAAAGTGTACGTTAGTTTGTACAATCTTCATGGTGTAGCCTTGCAAGTTTTTGCATGGACACTTCCAATCAAGGGTAAATTGAAATTACCAATTTTATTTCAATGAACACTGATTAGGCCATGTTTCCTCCTTTCCTTTATTAGGTGTTTACATTTTAACTTTCAAGGTTTAATAATGTCACGTTTTGCTGTTTCACTGAACTCGATATTTCTTTGTAATATACATTGTTTATACTTTTACTATACCTGTAAGCCAGACATGGGCACTCACGTGTGTGTGATTAAAGTTTTCCGTACGATGATTTTGTATGACGTTCGTAATCTAAACCTAAGTGAAATTGTACTTTTTACATGCCTGATATTACACCCTTTGAGAGTAAAGGTATGGTATGAAGATGTCTGCAGAACACAGCGAAACCATTAGAGCAACCAGATCACACAGGTAGCTGAATACTTATGGATAGATGGATTCCTATTCAGCATCCACCCTGGTAGTTAGGCATGTTAGTTGTCGCATTTATGACTACGTCATTATTTTATTAGGGTGGCTTTAATTGTGCTATTCATCGCATAGAATATTCCATGCGCTTGTTATCTAATCTCCTACTTATTATTTCAGATACACAAATAAATACGACTTTGTATTTTATTTATCTGTCTATCATGATTCTACTGTTCCGGAATTGTAAATATACTGCTTTGTAAATAGGTACAAATTATTAGTGTTATTATCTTACTCTATTACAAAGTACAAGCGAAATGTTTACCGACTGTAAAAATCTTGTCTCAAGTTTCCTCTACCGATAAGGGATTGTTGTACAACAACCCTTCTAATTACCCAGTTTCATAGATAAAGCTGATTCTTTACTTGTAAACGAGGTTACACGTGGACGTCATTTTACCATTTCAGATTCCTTTTTACAATATATCTGAGTAAGATGGGCGCAACGTTTTTTGCGAGATTTACGATTTAAGGAGATTTAAGGGGGAGGCCTATGTTCAGCAGTGGACGTCCTATGGCTGAGATGATGATGATGATTACGATTTAGGTGGAAATGGCGTGTCAGATTAAAGTTTATAGGGAATACTGACCAGTAGGTGGAGATCTGCGGTGCCTGTGCTGCTGGTCATGCAACTGTCGGAAGGTGCCGTTGATGCGATGGATGGCGAGGTCGTGCGGCGATGTGAACACGCGGCCACCGAGCCCCAGGCTGTCCAACAGATGCTCGAAACCCTGCAAAGATAAAATAACACATAACAGCTTCTTCAAATTATTCTAAATTCAGAAGTAAGGGTAGATTTTGTGAATAAAGGGCTAAGTACCTAGTTAGATAGTTTGTGCTTCTAAATCGTTTCGAACATTTTTACAAATCATATAATTGGGTACCTACTTACTTACCTTATTTTTCGTAAGTGACCTAATCATTTGCAGTCGTTATCTAATAATAATGTAACTATGTAATAACATCAATGCTTTTTAAAGTAATTTTAGTGCGTAATTACTTACTTAGAATTAGCGGATTAACATTAAGATATTAGTTATTATGATAAAATATTTCATAATAGTGAAATGTTTGACGTGAGATTGCTTATCTCAGAATTTTTATTGCACCTTCTTATTTCCTGATCCCTTACATGGTGTGTATCACATTGAATCAATTTTAACGCATCGTCAATTATGTAAACTGTTCTATACAACTGACCTACTATCGCTTTAGAATTGTATCGAGAAGGCCAAATTAAATTCGAGGCTTAACTGTTATCGGCAGATCAAGTAAGGTGTGGACTGCTTTGTCGTGTTTTTTTTTTATAATTTTACCATGAACCTTGTGACTGAAGTCTACCAGTCAAGTTGAAGGACAGACGGCTTTGAACAAGTGCCACCACAAACGATAACTGCAATAAGCCTTATCAATAAAGGTATCATTCTGAATTCGCAACGGTTGTAAAATTTTGATAGCTAAAGATTATGTTGTATCTGAAGATATTTATACACACGTTTTATTTGATGAAAAATATTATTGAAGACTGAATATCCAAAAATATAGGCGTGGGAGAATGACTTTCATGTACCTACCGAGTTACTATCCACAATGCTACTAATATAGGGAATACAATGCGGTAAATCGACATCTCGGTTACCTACTAAGTTTTAAAATATATGCCGTGCAGACTGCTATGATGTATTAGTATGAATACCTGGTAGGCTATTGCCATTACCTATAAGTGAAACAATTAAAGCTACTCTATAGATCTCAATCATAAGATCAACCTATTTCTTAGTGTTGTCAATCCCATGCGAGATCCCGTCAAGTTATGCTTCGTGATCTCGAAAAAAGCATGAGATCTGGCGGGACAGAGAACAGGACTCTCTAGGATGATAAAATAATTGCTTCTAATATATTTATTCTGACACCTGAGTGTTGAGTGTCGTAAAGAAAGACATGGAAATCTGCGAACTCGAAGAGGAAGATGTTCAGGATAGAGCGAAGTGGAAGAAGAAGATACTGAGAGCGGACCCCGTCACAAGACGGGATAAACGTTAAGAAGAAGAAGATATTCATTCTGACACCTGTCATAATCATGTTTTAAACATGAGTGTAACATTGATCTTCAAAAATATTAATACGCAATGGTCTTAAATGGATATCGTACAATTTAATGATCTATATCAAGGTGACCGAAAGGTTATTGTTTTTTTCAGAGTATTGAAATAGCTGAGTTCTACTTTTCTTATAATTCGGGTTGCAAAACTAACTCATAATAAATTCGTCATCATCATAATAATTACCTAATTAATTAATTTTAGCAGACCATAAAAAGAAAATATTGTTATGTATGATACTTGGAATTCAATACACGTCCTGATCATTTTGATTGCATTAATGGCACTAAAAATGTATAATATGCGCCTATAATGGTATAGGACTAGTAGATGTAACTTAAATTATTAATTATTGCAAAACACAGCTTATGGTGTGAACTTGAAAACAGCATTTGACAAATTCTACTAAGTATCCTTGCCACAACTAAGTCCTACCGAAAATGGCGTTTTTCAAATTGCCTAGCTATTTGTTATCTACTCAAAGTGCAGTGGATTGCACAAAAAACCGTAGTTAATAGATTATACTAATATTTAAGGAGATCAGATACTATGGCGTTAAAAGGTGTTCCTCAGGGGTCTATTCTTTGACCTCTTAAATATTTTTTGGTTATTTATACTCCAGTAGGCACTTGATTAATGATAGATTTTTCTTAGTTCTAAAATAATCAACAAACGTCGTTGTAATTGTTATTAACTCCTACACATGAAGATGTGTGTATTGTATGGTACTAATTTGTGTCTTCCGGAAAGTCGTTACGATACTGGCCTTGGTAATGTAAGTGTATAACCATACCAGTAGGTCTGTGATATTACTTTGCATTTAGTTTTTAGACTGTTATTTATCTATTTTCACATTCAGTCACAAACATTCATACATCCTTATAAACTTCCGCGTATATAATATTAGTAAGAAGTAGGTTTTTAAAACTTCGAAATTATTGGAGTCACTGAGTTCTAAAAATTTGCCACTTTCTTTCGTGATCACAATTAATAAAACAGAACCTTCATGACTTGACAGACTTGTAATAATTTCCTTATACTGCATGAAGAACTAGTAAAAACATTAATTTTCTAACAAAATCATTCAATTATGTTTGCTTATCGCATAGGTAATTATTCGCATTGTTAGGAGGCTACAGGTGCACATAATGTCAACGCTAAAACAACGAGAGATTGTACGTCACGCCCACAGATGTGTATGCACGCGTGCCGACGATTGCATCCAATTGCAGACATTGTAAGAAGCTGTGGAAACCGAAAGAAAGTTGTCAACAACTGTAGTCTATTTATAACCGTTGTGATTTTTATACGACACTGACAGTTATTAGTAATGAGATACAAATTCCTTGCAAAAACCTTGTTGGTAATGAAAATCAATTATTTTAAAACAATTTGTGATGACGAGTTACAAAGTAGATGGTTACAATGTTTGACTGTTCAAATATTGAACAGACTCGTGTCACATATTTACGTAGGTACATATTTGTGTTTTCGATTAGGTTTGTTGACATGTCTATTGTTCCGCATTTTCCTGGATTTTTCTTAGTCCGGCGCGTTCTGGGAAAGTCTGATCGGCGAGAGAGTCTGGATGAAATATGTACCTATAACATTTTATGCACATGATACGGACATACTAAGATATTTAGCGGATAGGGGGCCGAATTAAAATATTTTGTTGAAAGAAGGTATAGGCAATGTTTGTGAATGATGGTAAGTACTTATACAGGTCTGCTTTCACATTTGGGAAATCAAGACATACAAAACACACGTCAATAAGAAATCGATCGAGAACGCGGTATAATTGTTCTAATGTTTCGTTTCTAGTATTTTTTACGAACTGACCCGATTTTGCAGCTTGCGATTTTTTATAACGCCTATGCTGTTTATTCTGACCCGCTTAATTTGTACCGTAGCTAGGTATTGTTTTTGTATAGCAGCTGGAACGTTGAATGAATTTATCGCTAATTTACCAGCAATGCACAAAGAGAAGTAGCATAACACGTGGTTTACCTTTCTCTAAAAATTAAGTATGTACAGTTTAAAGATCTCAGTTGTTTTGTCTGACGATTTGAAAAAGATATCAAAAAGTCATTTATTCAAAGTAGGCTGAAAATCAGCACTTTTTGAAGGTCAAATTTACAAAAGACAGCTCCCAAAATGCCCGCCCTTCACCACTTCCTACGTGTTTTTGCTGGGAAAAAGAAGTGGAACAAACTTCCCAATTAAATTGTTTCCAATGCTGAAACTCCTACCTCCTTTCTCTGTGTGAGGAAATTGCTTTCATTGCATTTCTATTTTCATTTCCGAGCGGGGAATAAACTGAATGTTTATATGTCCAAAATGTAGGTGATGATAGCCTTGTGTTTTAGCGATCCACCTCAAATCAAAACCTACTCTTAGGTAGAATTCAAAACATCTGGGGGCATTCGTGCTATGTGTTTATCTTTTCCCTGGGAGAACAATACACCAGAGGCGTAATTTTTTTGCAGTTTTTTCTACTTGACGTTAATTCAGAAATAAAAGTCAAGTGTTCCATTATTATGTGTATGTGTTCGGTACGCAATCTGCGTATGGCTACACACCAGTGGAAATTAATTTACGTGTAGATGTACGTCACGTAATCGGCATAACATAACTATTATACATCGCAGCTCAGATTTCCTAAATAATATCTGTTTATTAAGAGGTAACAGAAAGAAAAACTACTGAAGGCACTTCATTGTGACCGAAGACTATCTAATTTGTAATTATCACTCAAACAGTCATCAAATTATCAGCCAGATCACAAGTCATCAAGCATTTTTATGCGACTAAAATATAGGTGTAACCTGAAAACAGTCGCACTTCAACGTAATAAGCGGATAAGATTAAATTATTAAAGATGTTATAAAATACAATGTAAAACTACATATTTGTAATGGTAATTTAAACACATATGTAGGTACGGTCATATCTCAGTTTGAAATCCTTTAAGATTCCGTATTTGATAATCATAGAGCAAGATAAAATTTGTTCCACATTCAACGCAACGATGCGACGTTTCTAGTCCCCGTAGACAATCTGCGACTTCCCTTTCCGCAATTATAATCCCAGTAGTACATGTTTGTGATTTGTGTAAGCACTGATAAACAATTCCAGCATGAATTGATTATTGATTTGCAATAGCGTGAATATTCGGAATTAATACTAAATGCAATGTGCCTGAACCTGCGTCTGATACATCATTAAAACAAACTATTCGCTGAAACCACAATAAGATGACTGATGTTTTGAGAAGAAACTGTTCAGAAATGCTATACAAAATGTACCTAAGAAAGGTATATCAGTTTTTTGATATTTGGTTCAAATTAATAGTTATCACTTGATGTTGGAATTAACAAAATAATGATAAGCTGTTGATAAGGACTGTCGTAACAGTTGATAGAAATTGTGAAGTTACATTTAAGTTCGATGAACTTTCGTTTTGGAAATAGAGAAAAGGATTATGAATAAATTCTTTAAAATATATGATTCATATTTGGTTGGTGAAATAACAACAGGGACTGGTTTTAATTCAGTACTCGCTTTTTATAATGTGAAGTGCAGGAATGTTAAAAACTAAGAAACAATTTGGATACATACATAGGAAAACAATTACACTTACCTCAAATGTAATGACGCCTTTATCTCCGTACTTGTCGAATATTTTGTCAATGAAGTATTGTTCAGCTGGCAGCGTGTCGTTGGCGACGTCCAGCTGGGTGGGCGCGGCCGCTGCGCTGGTGGCTGGCGGGCCCTGGCCGGGGCCCGGGCTGCCGGTGTCGGCGGCGCACAGTGCCAGCACCAGGACTACGACGGCGCTCGTTGTCAACATGGTCGCGACTGAGGGCGCACTCGCGGCTCGCACGGTGGTTCGGAGCGTGCGCCGGCGGCGGTCCCGCGCCTCCGCACCACACTATCAGACGATCAGCTCTTACAGCGCTCCGTTGAACGTGATAATGTGACGCGTCGCGTGGCGCTTGCGCATCGGTCGACCGCTCTTTTGTTTATTTGTTTGGAAATGTCAATAATTTAATCGCGAATCGATATACTCGTTAGACGCAGTTGTAGAAGCGTGTTTATCACTTGAGGTGAGGTGTGCGTCTGCGACTCTGCGCGGTGACTTTCACCCGACGCTCTCTGGAGGCTCCGAGGCCGGTTGAACAGCGCCGTTACTGATAATAGGTGTATTTACGTAGTGACCGGCTTCAAAACAACCTATGTATGCGCGTATTTAATTCGCGACAGGTTGTGTGCATCGGATTCGGGGTGTTATCGGCCAATGTGGCCACTGGACATGCTTGTTGATCGATATATATGATACTGCTCTAAATCTAACTTGGTATTCGAATTTATACGACGTCGATTTATTTACTAACGCTATCTACCGTGATATTTTTGACTTATTATCATGAAGTCAACAAATCAACGTAAATAAGTAATACGCGTTCATTCATAACTTCAAGCGATAGAATTTAAATAAATTGTTATGGGTACCAACGGTGCGTGCTTCAAGCACTTTTAATTTAGCAAATCTAAAACTATGGTGATAAGTAATTGTGTAATCATCAAATAATTACATATGCACACGTTTTAATGCGATTTGTACTTCCTTCTTACTTTATTGATTAATGTAATGTGTCGGTTGTTTTGCAGTGATATTATTTTTTGGTCTCGTTTGTGCTTGTGAGTCGTAACACGTTCGACGGTTACGTGTGTGGATTACTTACTATTCACGTCTAACTAAACACAAGTGTTCCTAGATTCCTACAAAGGTAGAGTGAATTCACAAAGAAACACTGCGTCAGATCATTAGCTATTATGTAAAGTATTATTTAATTCGATAAATAAACAATAAAAGAATGATTATGCAACATCGAGCACTAAATAAGACAGTTGAACGACGATGAAGAAATAAAGGCGGGAGACATTTCCGTAAACTTTGAACAAAATAAATAACAATTAATTATTTAGAATTAGAAGTCAGAACGAACCTTGAAGCTGTGTTTACACAGGTGTAAGGTGATTAGAAAGTTCGCAACAGATCAGTGAACAGAGTAATTTGTATATTTCTAAATATTCAAGTTAGGCAGACAAAAATGTGGAGGTTCAGTCACGCATACCAGACAAGATAACAAGTTTCCGATGTGATGTTACTAGAAAGGAGCAATACTACACAGGCTCGGGTCTGAAGGCTTTACATGTTTCTATCACAAAGGCTAGCTACGCGAACTCTGTGCTTCTTCTGAAAAACAGGGAACATACAGTGAGCATTTCAGCTCTAAGATTCCAAACGATAAAAGAAAAACGCCGTTCCTCATATCTGTATAGTTTCTTCTCAGTTGCGTCGTAGTAACTATTCAGTAATCTGTGGTTGCGTTAGAAACCGCATTTGGGATGATAAATTTGAAGGATAGTTTAGGATAAGTACGAAATAGGATGAATTCTGGAAAACCCGTCACAATGGCAAAGCTGTTTTAGCTAGATTGCGAAAAAGAATACTTATATTTTCCTATGTATACTATACCTATTGGAGATCTAAGAGGGAGGCCTATGTTCAGCAGTGGACGTCCTACGGCTGAGATGATGATGATGATGATGATGACTATACTCAATATATACTATCGTATAGTGTACTATATAATGTATACTATCGTATACATGAACTTCTTGTTTAGGATTAATTTGCTTTGACAGTTATTTATTTATTCAGTTAGGGTTTCCCAGGGTATTATCCTAAGCCCGCCTTTGTTTTGTTACTGCATCACTGGTCCCTTGACCAATAAACTTACCTAACTGTTAATTATATTGGATTCATATAAATTCGTTAACTAATTTATATTTTTATTGATAACCTTTATTATATACGTTATCCACTTTTCCCAAAGCTGGGCAAGTATCTCTTTCTAGTATTGTAGATACCAATCTCCGTGCCACTGTGCTCTGAGTAAAAATGCTTTTGACATCAAATTATATCGCAGAATGGCCTTAATTTTATCTTTTATATCAATTAAGGGATTAGATAAATACACATTATGATGAAGTCGTAAATATATCCTTAGTAATTAACAATGTCAATGTTAGGCCTCACGAAGGCTGGTGAGATTGTTGCGACACGTTTTATGTAATATGTTATGCCTTCTCGAATAGTTTATCTAACGTGATTACCTATTTAATTGTGTTATTGGAACTAAGTATTCTGTGTACCTATATTAGGTTCTATAATAATGAATCTTTATAAAACAAAAGTTCTTGTTCACAGTTTTAAGTAACTATATATTAAGGTAATCTGTGGTTTTACCATGTCTACCTTGATTGCACTAAGACAGGGCAATATACGAACCAAGCAGGGTCTTGTCATACACATCGATTTTATCAATGGAGTTCTGGAATTTGTTTTAGTATAGGTAAGGTTAGTATTCATGTGACTAAGCTATTTACTGTGATAATTGGATTATCATACCACTCATGTGCATACGGAAAAATGTGGGACCAAAATATTGACTATTTACAATTTATTATCGACTTACTCACTACGTTAGGGTATGAAAGTCCTTTGCAATTGTTCCCATTGTGGTTGATGAGTTTTGTTTTTTCTTAACATAAGAACAATACTGCTAAGTGACCGCCTTCCCTGTGGGCCATTCGGAATAAAGGGCTATTATTAGTGGTTTTTCTTTAATGGAGGAATTACTTATTTAGTTTATTTAGACGTTAAAGGAACTTATTTATTTTCCTCCACCTGTCTAGATTTTTTTCCAAATATGTACCTATGTGGAGTCAACTTTCAGTGTATCAGATGCGCTTATAGTTTTTTTACTTAGAGCGATGATTTTCTGATCTTCTCAACCTTTTACAACCCGATTTACAAGGACGGCATGTCATCCCATAGTGCAGTGTTAAGATGGGTTTTCTTTTTGGGGGGAAAGTCAGCATTATGCTGAGCGAGGGCCGTTTCACGTGGGGTGTGTGACACATATTTCCCATTACTGTATTTTAATTGTAATTCGTCTTTTTTTTTTCTTATTTCTAACGATTGTAATCTTTATTTTTATTAATTTTTTGTAAGGCAGTGTCACACGCGTGAATAAACGAATTTCATTTCATTTCATATTTCATTTAATTTCTATCCTCGCTTAATACTCGTGAACGGGTGCTGCTCACTGCTCACTGCACCAAGTCATGTTGAGGGTTATTTACACTATTTATTATTAGTCTGGTTTACATTAACTTTTTTTGGCGAAAAGAATAATAGTGTAGGTAGTCTTAGTAGGTACATCATGTTTGTACATTGTTGTACATTTCACCTCCGACATAACTGCACAACATGTAGGTGGTTTTATATACTTAAACATACATATATATTTTATTAACAGGAACTTTAGATACACGTACAATATTACATTATGTAATGCTTGAGTACTTGTGTGTTCAATATATAAAAACAAAAAAATACATATGTTGTGAAATAAATAAATGAGAATAATAAGTTAGATTATTTCATTTTTCATTATCAACATTCATGTAGACTATTGTAGACTGAAGACAGATGACTCAGCGTCATCTGTCTTCAGTCTACAGAATTCATGACTCGACGACAATGAGCAACTAAAGAAGTAATCAAAATGTGTCTAAACGTTAAACCCTAGGGTTGAACAGATCTGGTCCTAATTTCCTCATTGAATCATATTAGGCTCTCTGGATCCGGTAACTGTAATTTTTCTCCAAGAGAAAATGAAAATTTTCGTTAGAAAGGATCTAATAATGCATAAAGATACCTTATGTGTGTTTTATCAACGTGGTAAAATATTACTAAATCGGACATTATTTATTTATAAGCTTAGATAACTGCATGTTTATCTTTACCGTAATTTTTCCTTACGATGAAGAAACCGGCCGTATTACAACTACTACTAGCAGGCGATAATTTATATTTAGCCTATAACTACTATCTACAGCTACATTAGAAATAATATTCATGAGTGTAAGTTTTGTTTGTTTCTTACTTTCTTGTTGGTTTGGTTTCGATTAAAGATGGTATTGGAAATCAATTTGAGTCATGGTTTTCTGCCTAACATTTTAATACTTATTTATGGATTCTGACTCATATTAAAGAGAGGGAGGGAGTTATGAGCACTCTTGATTCCCTCACCAAAATCATGGAATATTTTTGTATTTTTATACTGCTGAGTCGATACCGCCCGTAATCTAAAGGTATTATCATAATATGCCAATATGACAGATTACAGAGAGTCAAAAGGACACAATATCAAAGGAAGGGCGATGTTCTTCAGAAAAAATCCCGAGTGGGTGCTAACTTTAAGTATTTACTCCACTTAAATTTTCTTAATGACACAATCGCAATTATTTGCTTTTTTAAAACTGCTCTGATATCTGTTTACTAGTGCTCAGTCGAGCGATGTGCGAACTTGTAGACATTCTACTGTTTGTAGTGGTATTTACTGACTGCGCCCAAAGCAAACATTCCCATCCACCGGGAGAGATAGCGAGTATCAACACGACACTCTAATCGATATTATTATATATCAACATCAATTAAAAACATGTAAGTATACTAGAGTTTTTCATAACATGCGAGCATTTGATGACCGACGTTAACCAGTGCGACTTGCATAAACAACAGACATAAACGTGTAAGCATGTTAGTGGTAAGGAATTTTCTATTCATTTCCCCGAGATTGTTTAGTACATTTCCGTCGAGATTAGCTTTTCTATGGAATATAAACCATTGGGAATGAATGGTTTTAATAATAAACAAAGGGAATCAGTTTAAACATGATAGTTTTAGATTATGCGACAGGTTGTCATCCCGTTCCATGGTTCTGTTACCAGCCAATGTTTACCAAGTCGATCTGTCCCACTTGTTATTTCCGTTTTCATTAAACATAACCGCAGTTACGTTTAATCGACTGTTATAGAAATGCAAACCCTCTATTTGCAAGTGAACCTGTAACCTGTTAAGAAGGCAATGCAGGTTAGGGCATGCAATTTCGGTAAAATAAAAATTACCGGTAAAAATTCGGTAATCAAAATATTTTTACCGGTAAACCGGTAAAACGGTAATTTTTGTTTTTTTTTTATGTGATATTTTAACAATAAGACTGGGTAGTCTAAAAGCAAAAAATAAATAAAAATACAAGGTATAAGGTGGTAAACATTTTTTGCGACGTGGGCCGTAACAAAAAAACGCGATGACGCCGACAAAATGCAAGAGAAACGGCTGCTATGGTACGGACATGTAAAAAGGAGACCACTTTAATACATCGCCAATGTTATGTACTCAATCTCGATATACCCGGTCAAAGGCGCAGAGGCAGGCTGAAACTGTGGTGGTTGAGTGTCGTAATGACATGAAAATCTACGAACTCGAAGAGGAAGGTGTCCTGGATAGAGTGAAGTGGAAAAAGAAGATACGGAAAGAGGAGCGAAATTACCGAATAAACGCTAAGAATTTAAATTGAAGTGAAATCCCTTTTTTATGGTAAATCGTAGGCATTTTATGGACCAGGGTCGCGGTAACTCTCTCGAACAATCCAGCAGCCCCGGCAGGCCTTGGCCCTGCGCGTGGAACAACGCGCGCCGCCAGCACGGGTCTGTTGTCTATGCAGACGGAGGAACGATGAGCCACCCGAACTCACCGCCTACAGACCGACGCCTACGGTGGCCGGGTGTCGTCTCTCGACACTCGGCGCCCGTGGTATCTTCCTGGTCCACTACAGCGGCTGGGATGAGAGGTGCTAACTCGCAGTCGCTCCGCCGTCTCCTTCTCAAGCATGACTGCTTCGCAGAAGGAGGCGACGGCTTCCCATTCACTCAGGACCATGGCTTGAACCAGGACCGGACGCGAGAGGTCGCCGCTGCCTATTGCCTCGACGACGATACGGCGGTGCCCTTCCCAAGCAGTGCACACCTGGACTGTGTGCTTCACCGCGTCTTCAGAGCTGTCCGCATGGTGATGAAGTAAAAGCCCTTGCTCAGTAAGGTCATAGAGTAGGTAAAATAAGCATAAGCTACATTTTTACCTAATATGAGCTGACAGCTATGAGGAAAATCAGAATAACCGAATGAATAAAATTTGTTTAGATATTATAAATTAAGATGAGAATGAAGATTTGTATCTAACCTAGAGATAGTTAAGGAGACACACAAGTTTACTTTCCTAAAAAACAGCAACTTTAACACTCGTACAACATGTAATGTATGTAATATTACCTTATGTTCAGGCTACATAATGAAGATTTGACGTTAAATGAACGATTGCTATATTTTATCACAAAAACGTAAAAACCGGTAAATTACCGGTTATATATTATTTTTACCGGTAAATTAAAAATCGCGAAAATGGGCGGTTTTACCGGTAAAACCGAAATCGGTAAACCGGTATTGCATGCCCTAATGCAGGTACTCCCCACGTGTTAAATTTATAAAATAGTGTAGGTAAACGTTACCAAAGCAAATAAAACTTGATAAACTGTTAGTTTTTCGTTTACCCATTTCCGCCTGTCCGGGACGAATTTGGGGAGATAAGCAGGCAATGCACATTCCGGTTATAGCCAGTTTTTGTAAATAACAGCTATGTAATACGAGACATTCAAGCTTTATCAATAAGTGTGGTGTCTAATGATGGCCATGAACTGTCTCTCTTCTCAAACCTCCAAACCGAAGCGACTGTTTGTGCCATTTTAAACCCTTTGTTTCACTACTTTTGCTATTACATACCCAATTGTAAGTCAACATGTAAACATAAACTACATTTGTTCTATCATTACTGTATTCCTAAACCAACTTTTCATGGACAGTGGGAAATGTCGTTCGACATATCCTGTTTATGACAATACACGCGGAAATATCCTGCACTGTTGGTTATGATTGTAGCACAAACTTGTGTATTGAAGTAGACGTTTTGTAGGCTTCCGTAACGGTTACGAAACTTTAATTTGGCCAATTTTCACGGTAAGCATACAATGGCGACGACGTCGCGACTTGATCATAACAGTGGATATTAGTACGTGATTTAAGAACTGAGCACGTCAGTTTTCACGCTTCAGCTAACACCGCTTTGGTCAAAAAACTTGCCAGTTTATACGCGAGCAAGTTAGCTATTTGTTGGACAAATAATTGAAATACTAGGTTAGGCTGAGGTTTATTATTTTTGTGCTGTAAAG
Source organism: Helicoverpa assulta (assembly GCA_963856015.1). Taxonomy (NCBI): domain Eukaryota; kingdom Metazoa; phylum Arthropoda; class Insecta; order Lepidoptera; family Noctuidae; genus Helicoverpa; species Helicoverpa assulta. Next base: position 9,802,125 of record CAWLCW010000008.1, read on the forward strand.
TTTCAGTAATTATGGCGACGAAAATCAATTAGCAATGCATGATGTGAGTTGATATTGGGTTAGAATCTAATTTTTCTTTGTACCTACATAGTGTTTTTTTTTAGCGAATATACCTACGTAAGGATATATCTGGGTACCTATACAATACACATAGGGCATTAGAAATGGTGCTTCATACAAGGTAAAATTTTGTAACGTCGTGGCATAGTGAACAAAATATACAATGATAGGAAATTGTCAAGGTAGGAAGCGACCAACCGGGACGTTGTGTTGGACACGCAGTATATCCATGCATGCATAATGTTGGGATGGTATTTACCCGACTGACAAGAAGGATTATGTTTTTGACTAAGTACATTATCATCAAGGTAATGTTTTAACGAAAAGAAGCGAAGAATTGTCCCACACGGAGAAGATATCGTGATGATCAATGTAGCCTACATTAGCCACCACGCTTTCACGTAAGTACCTGGTATATCATCATCGATGTTTTTCGTGAAGTTCACCATGTGCCAAAAGCCATTCACGGTAGGTACCTACAGATACTCGTAGGTAGTTCCATTTATCGAGGAAGGCTATGGGCTACTTTTTATCCCGGTACGGGAAGTAGTTCCCAGTGGATAGTGGGATGCGGGTGAAACCGCTGGCAGAAGCTAGTAGCATATACACAAAAGCTTTTTAGCTTTTGTGTTTCAGAGCCGTTCGAAAAATCCCGTAGCCCTTAAGTTAAAGGCTGCGTCCCCAAACGGTCTCTTCAATGGTGATGACGACACCCCTTGTATTAGTTATACCACAGATTACTATAATAGTTACTAGTTATACTTACATAGACTACGTCTGCAATAACTTGCTGGATAGGAGGTTATTTTGATCTTTTGACAAGGTTCCTAAAAAAAATCTACGCAATCTCCCGATTTCAGATTTGTCAAATAATTTTTAATGAATGCTTAAAAGCAATTTAAATAATAGTTCATAGAGTGTATAGGTACCACTACTGAATCAAAATTTCATTCAACGCGATTGCTTGCAAATTGCTATCACATTTTATTTATCACCAAGGCACAGAATACTTAAGTAGTAGTTACTACTACCAAGGCCTGTCTACCGTGAGCGCCTACATGTATAATACGACTCAGTAACATGACTGTAAATGAGAACTCAAGCACAGGTGCACTAACATTTAGTTTGATAAGCTAACCAAGTGTTTAAAAGAGGTCTAACTGTGATGTGACCTGCTATGTTCGATGTTGGGCTCTAACGGGATTTCGTTCTAGGTGTCTTTTTCCTTTCTTATTCAATCAGCTAGCTGTAGATTTCAATAGTCGTTTAGATAAAAATGTTTTGTAAGCTTTAGATCCTAGTCTAGTTTCCTTTATGTGACAAATTAAAGATTTGAAGGAATAGGTATAGCAAGTATTACACAATATAGTACTGGGATAGTGTTTTAAAGATAGGTCTATTCTGACGCGGTTAAGTAACACTACTTAGAAGAAATATAGAAAAAAAAGACAAATTATACAAATAGCAACAGCCTACTTGTATTTATTTTTAAACATGACAGACCATTTGTGAAAATATCGAAGGGTCTTTTTGTGATTACTTTAACTCTACCATTTCCCGAAACTCAGCTTTACCTATTTTATGTCTTAATCGGGATGACTTGAACAGGCTTTGAAAACCCCAGTGGAATGAACTAAGCTGATCAGGCATATTTAAGGTAACTTTGTGTTGACAGAGGCCACGATAGAAGCTATCGAAAAATACAATTAAGGAGTAGATACGATTATGTATCTAAAGCTAAATAAATAAGAAATGTGACGTACAGGATTGGTGATGACATCTGAATAAACACACGTCCGAACAATGATTGCCTTGTATTATCAAATTGTCATATACTTAACATCTATTCACATATAGATTACTTAACCTATAACTGCATAGGAATCATCAACTTATCTAAGTTATAACAGATCTGTACTTAATATTATGCCAGCCCATATGCCATGCAAATTGGCATAAAACAGTAAAATTAAAACAGCAAAAATAATTAATCAGATCACAATATATTATCAGATAATAATGAAGATCATAAATCCTTGGAATCTTCGGGGAGGCAGAGGAATATTTTGGAGCAGGCGAGGTTGAAGGCGTTGCATACTGAGATCATCCATTGTGGTTTGTTTTGCCAGACAATGAAGATGAAGTATACGGGGACGCCGATGGCGATGAAGGCTACGCCAATGCCGACTTCCATGGGATGTGTGAAGCAAGAACAGATTACCACAAAGGTGCAGATGATGAGGAAGGATATTGGGAGGATGATGTTAACGCGGATAGGACGCTGGATGTGTGGTCGGGTGAACCGCATCCACAGTAAGCCGGCTACGGACGCCAGGGTGAAGAGCGCCTCCACGGCAGTCACGTACACTATGAGGGACTCCACGTTGTTTGATAGCAGCAGCATTAACGTCGCTATGCACTGAAATATAAAAAAATTAAGTTAACTTCATGATAATGGAAAAACATTTTTATGGCCTTAGGTGCAATTTTATTTGGCATCATTTTAAAGGGGTACAATAAACATCTATGGGCTAAAATAAGGCAAGAAAGAAAGTCAAATCTATAAAATTATAAAATATTGTAATAGGTGGGAAAGGAAACATTTTTCTTTCATTCAATGTTTTAATGAAAATCTTCCTAGAGAAGCCGAATAAGTAGGTGCGAAGGGCAAGGTAATTTAAAAATTTATCTAAAAGTGTTGGATTAAACTCTAAACAAGAACAAGTACTAACGATAAGGGAAGTATGTGTAACAACTAGTTCCAAAAAATATACAGTAGGTAATTAAGGAGGAAGTAAGTTTTGGCTGACTAATGTCTGCGTTGATAGCACATTTGCCGATAAACATGGTTGTTAACCAGTTAAAATATACATATATAGCTAAATAACAACTACGCAGCTTGAAACAAGGAAAGGTTTTGTTCCATTATATTTTCCATATTGTTATAATTTAACCAGTGGACATCACTTTATAAGTAGCTACATCTTCAATCGGCTGTCATCGAACATATTCGGCAGTCGTTACGGGTAGTTAAAAGCTAGTAAGTCTGACAACCAGTCTTACCAAGGGGTAGTGGGTTGCCCCGGCAGCTGGGTTGAGGAGGTCAGACAGGCTTCGCTAATTGTAAAACACTGGTACTCAGGTGCATTCGCTTAGACTGAAAGTGAACCCCTACATACATAGTTGGGAAAAGGCTCGGGAGATGGAGATCAGTGTAAACGTAAACACTGAAATAATTAGGTTCCACTTTAATCAACTCTCCAATATGACCGTGTCTGAGAAATCATCATAAAATAACACTATCCCGTTGATCAAATCAACTAAAAGTAATTAAAAAGCTTTAATAACTTCCATGTCCCATGAGTCACATGTGATACATACCGATTGTTTAACTATTGTGTCTGCATCGTGGACAGTGAAGTGGTTCATTAAGGTGACTAAATGAAAACATTGATTACCATGTCAACTTATCTTGTTGCAGTTAATATGCTTTTTTATATCTTACACGTTTAACTTTGAGTAACCTTCGTTATGAACCAAGAAAAAAATAGATTTTGACAGTCACTGTTTTCATAGAAAGAAGCTAAATAATTAAGCAACGACGATATACATTAATAATTGTATAGGAATAATTTTATTACATGTGTAAGCGGTTGATATTTTCTTTCTTTGCTTTTTTATTACCTACATACATACACACATTCACAGATAGTAAAATAATGCTTTCACTATAAACTCCTATAGTAATAATGTGACCGTAACCATATTTATTTATTAGAAGGAATGCAAAACCAATACTTACAAGGAACAACAACGAAGGCACTGGAGTCAACCTCCTGATATCAATCAGTGATATCGCAAGTGGTAAGTGTCCATTCCTAGCTCCAACGAAAAACAGCCTTGACGAGGCATAGATAGCTCCGTTCAGGGAGCCAAAAGTGCATAAAGCAACGAACAGTGGCATGACCCAGGACATCATGCCGAGGATCTTGACGCTGAAGGTGACGGCGACAGCTTGGGAGGAGTAGATCTCATCGTTGGTGAGGACAGCAAAGTACGCCACATTGGTGAGAGCATAGACAAGGGTCACCACTGGCATGGAGATGCAGATGGCGCGAGGCAGGTTTCTGAAAGATGATGATACAATTTTTGAGCATTCCATATTTGATAAAATGACGCTTCTTGTCTTAAAAGTCGTCGAGGTAGGTCTTATCTTAAGTATGAATATGGTTTTCAGAAAACTTGCAGGGAGTCGAATCGCTAAGCCGCTAAGATCTATTTACCTACTACTAGGAATGAAAGCACGGGAGACCGGTGTCTTAAGTTTTGTTTCCCTTAAATGTGCATTTTATATTTGTAGATTGAGAATTAAAATAAATTATATTTAAATGAATTCGAAGTAGGTGTGACTGATAACTCATTCAGAGTTGCAAAATTCTCACATTTTCTTATAAATCATCACGTAATAGGTAGGTAGGTACCTATCTATGTCAATTAACTAATTAAGAAACAAATGAGTTTTGATAAGTTGGTATGTATAAACAAACGGAGTATTCTCATGATTCATTAAAATTTACACTAAAGTAATGTACGATTATTATCGTGTTTACAATATGATTAAACAAATGACCCGTTACTATGAGATGAACTAGATCAGTGGTTCTTAACCGGTGGTCCGCGGACCACTGGTGGTCCCTGGAGGCATTCCAAGTGGTCCGCGAAGCTTTGCTTCGCGACGTTGCTATCCATCTTACTTGTCCAACAGAAAAAAATTAAGGTTTGAAATGTAGCCCTTTTACGTAATTTTGGTTCTGAGTCTTAAAAAAATAATTAAAATTTCCCGCTCGCTTCGCTCGCGTATTCAGAAACTATATGCCACCGTTTTTACATTTATCAACAAACAAGAAGTAAAAGTACGTTTGGGCTACATTGTACGTAATTTTGGTTCCGAGTCTTAAAAAATAATTAAAATTTCCCGCTCGCTTCGCTCGCGTATGCAGAAACTAAATGCCCTCGTTTTTGCATTTGTCAACAAACAAAAAGTTAAGTACGTTTGGGCTACATTTTACGTAATTTTGGTACTGAGTCTTTTAAAAAATAATCAAAATTTCCCGCTCGTTTTGCTCGCGTATTCCGAAACTATATGCCCTCGTTTTTGCATTTGTCAACAAACAAAAAGTTAAGTACGTTTGGGATACATTTGAGTCCGAAAAAAATTTCGCGCTCGCTTCGCTCGCGCATTTGTAACTACATAGGCATGTGTATGTCTTTCATTACATTTACTTACCTACAAAAGAATAGAGTACTTGCGTTTTATAAACGCTGAACATTCCGTTTGTAAGTGAAAGATTTAGTCGGAGCCAAAACTGTTTTTTTTACCTAGTGGACCCCCCCCCCTTGTCAAAGCTTTAAATTCGTCCGTGGGTTTTCAACGCTTCTGATTGTAGAAAACAAGCATAGAAATCTGTTGCATGCCACTGACGACATGCGTTTAGCTTTGAGTAGTACTGAACCAAGAATTCAGAAGTTAGTAAAGAGAATACAGTCACAAAAATCTCATTAAATTAAAATCTCAATTTAGGCAATTTAGGCAAACCAATGGGGTGGTCCCTGGCAAGACAAATTTTGGTAAAGTGGTCCCTCATGACAAAAAGGTTAAGAACCACTGAACTAGATAATGATGGCAAAAATATTATTGGATCATTAACTAATGCATCGCATAATAAGATCTGTTAATATGAGAACTTTGTTCAACGAGCTTATCGACTTTCAATAATATAAGTACTATTGTTTGTTGCCAACAATAAAACTCGTTATAAATAAGGACCTAAGAACCGCGATAATAATAATTGATATTGTCACGCGTGCAACGTCTGGTTATACATAGGCATTTAAGAATTTCAATATTCAGAAAATAAATTAACTATCTTTTGACAACTCACTTGTATGGCTCTTTCAATTCTTCGGTGACGAAGTTTAAGTAGTTCCATCCGGAGTAAGAGAATAGTCCCGTATAGAATGCGATGGCCAGCTGGCCGGGCTCCGTGATCGTGCCCTGCATCATGTTCTCCAAGTTCTCCGTGTGCCCGGAGAATAAGTACCACAAACTGGCGAAGAATGTCACCAGCAACGCGAGAATTTTCGCCGCCGTGAACGAATCCTGAACTCGCGTCACCCACTTAACGTTGTAGCAGTTTATAACTGTTAGGAAACCTGGAATGAAACAATTGAACAAATGAGATTATTATTCATGATTACACGCAACATATTTGTTCTGATGAATTGTGGTTGTAAGGCAGCATATACATTGTTTGGGACTTACAATGCAGAAAGGAATTCTAAATGGAAAGACCCTCCTTTGAAACTACGAACCTGACGCACATATGCAAAAATTCATCAGTCTATATATACTTATTGCTAGTGGCTGGAAAGATGTTTGCATTCAAATCTGCTATTTCACAGACGGGTGTTATCTATGAGCTAAATCTAAAACACGTAACCTAATCGGTCAATGGAAATTCCTTGCTCTTACGTACAATGTGGGTCAATACTCATACGGAAGCCATCGTTTAGACTGTAATGGCAAAATCGGGTCCAGTTATTAAGTGCCCTTACTATACGTTGAGCGTGATAATTCCGCACAAGAGCGTGTGTCAGTACCATGCGGGAGGAAGCTCTCATTATCCTGTCAGGCGCAATCAGCTCACCGACCGCGCCACATACACCTATCTATACCTAGCGGGAGATAAAGAAGCGGACACAGTTGCCCTATTGGCGTGACAGCCAATGGCCTCAAGCACAATGCTTCGCTTTACAATGATAGATAGCGCGATCGTGTCTTGTTAGACTATCTTCCGTCACAAAAGGGCTGGGTGGCAATTTGACGTGTTAACATCTTCTTATTAGGTCGATTTTTTGTGGTGAATTATTAATAGGAGCACTCACGCTGTTTTTTTATAGTGCAGTTTCTGTTTTAAGGTTCACCAGTAGGACTATGTCGTGTGTTAGGGTTATAGTTGTATATATATTCGTTTCAAGAAAAATACATTATCAGAGTACCTAATCATTAGGTAAATGTAAGATTGACATATTCCTATAAGAGAGGCAGTTAAGACATCCGATTCAATTATTGAAAAAGGGGCCATAAGTTCAGCACAGCTTTACAATCACACAAAAGGCCTTTGCTAACAAGATCTGCAATAACTGGCTCCCCTAATTCTTAACACTTATTTTGAAAAAAAACGCAAATAAATCGTTGGAACTCAATTCCAGGGAATCAAACCGGTTCGCAGCATGGGGTGATGATAATGCATCCTCTGACGGCGAAAAATGATTTCTTGTTGTTGAGCAAAACACGAGGCATACTTGTGGGAACTGCGTGAGAGAATTCCTAAAATCATCGAACAAGTTTCTGGGAAGGAGAACATCGATACAGGTTTCATATTGAGATTTCTGAGTATGATTGAGATTGCAATGTGTGGACCTTATCCATAAGCAGCCAATACCATATTGGGATGAAAATCGAGTACGTATCGAATAGCTGTAGGTACTGTAATAACAACGGCAAACATGTCGAAGTCACATCTTTTGATTTGTCTCAAATTCTTTTGAATTAATTCAGAATACTGTTTGATAATGCAATAAATTATACTGGATACACAACAAAATAAAGATGACTTTGTATCAATTGAAGTGAATAATAGCGTTGGTTAGTCGCAAACAATACCGTCTAACGAGGCTATGCAGAGCAAACATTTGTAAGAACTGTGTAAACATAAAAAATCGGTCTTATCCAATCGGCCTAGTAACTAACTGGGGTAGCCCTTGACGTCATCATTCCCATAATCGGCTTGTAGTTACACAGTCACACTTGACATGAAATGGGGGAAAAAATGTTTACTCAAACACGTGTGTTCGCTCCCGGCTTCTGTGGGTCATTAACCGGAGAATCTCTTCTATTTAATCTCCAAGGATAGGTTATTTTCTGCTTTGTCGATCATCACGATTAACAAGCATTAAAATAAAAGACCTGCGTTTAGCAGTCACAGTTGAATGTAAAGTGTGGCACCAGACACCACATGTCTTTGACATTATTTTATGTACGAATCCATCCCACGCGTGGCAGCAATTAACTAATCGCGACATAGATACTGCAGATGACTCTAGAAGCAGATACACTGATGAAAGCTTTGCAAAATTGATATAAGAAGGTTGCCCCTATACTTATGTAATATGCAGTTTTCAAAAAAGAAGTAGGTTGGGAATGAAATATTTATTTGTTATACCTATACGGCTATACTTTATCAATTTGGCCAGCCTCATCGATCTAGTAGATATAATCTTTTGATTGGCGGAATAGTGACCGTGGGTTGAAATCTGAGGTCAGGTTTGAACTGCTCAGTTTCAGGAGCACTATATCGCTTAGTCAAAATGAAAAAATATATTATGTTATTAACGTACTTAATCTCTCCCTCACCTTAGCCTATCTTTGCTTGCATCTTCGCCCGAGCGCTTTAGAGTCAGGGGACGCTTAGGTGATGTTATGCTTATACCTAGCCCCTAGGTATTAGGTTAACAATACGATCAAAAATTTCTGGATACTAACATGTAATTGAAGCAGCTATGAGGCTCACAGCACTGGCAGGTGGCGAGCAGGCTGGCCAAAGAGGTTTCAATATGTTCTCCGCGAAGGTCAGCGCTGTGATGGCGTTGCCTGTGGGCACCAGGATGAACAGCGCCACCCACAGGTACAGGAATGCTGGTAGGGGCCCAAATGCTTCTCCTATGTAAGCGTAGTCACCCCCTGACTTTGGAATCATTGTACCTGGAATTAAAACGAAGACCTGGAAGATACTGAGGCGGAGGCAAGCTTAGTAGATAATATGGCCTATTTTATTAAATGCAATTGGATGAGAACTGGTCTACTCATTTTGAAAATACAATCTGTATGTTATATCGCTGAGGTTCAATTTTTGGCGGAGGGTAAGGGATCTTACTCGTAGGGTGGAAGATCACTACGATTAACGAATTGTACACCGAGAGCTATCTACAAGTCCTTTATATGCATAACCCTCCTGTATCGCTATTTATCATTTATCATATTTTACGGACGATTTAACTGGAGCGCCCACTAGACGCATCTCAAAAACCTTGGCGCTCAAAATATTGTTATCGTCTTTTCCTATTTTGGAAATTGACTGATGTAACATCATTGAATAATTTCGTATGCAGAGAACAACGTAATTTGCATATAAATATAATGAATACGTTATAGATACCTACGTAAATTCATTTGTACATAGTTTTATACATCTCACGCACGTGTTTCAAGTGTAAGAGGTGGAACATTGTAACTGTTAATTCGAGGTCACGATTTTTGGCTGATGTTAAAACTGTTAACGGTTACTAATTATCAAATATCAATACCTAACTGCCATTATTATTAGGTAGGTACTGGAGCATTGTCCTCTTGTAACCTAACATAATAAAGCATAATCGACTGAGTCAATCGAATTTAGATAAGTATACAATGCTATATATAAACAGTAGGTAGGTAGATAGTTGCATTACTAACCCTAATCCCGGCTTAAGGTCAGCATATTATTGGAATTATTTTCTTAACAATTCTCTAAATAGAACGTTGCTGTTGACCGATGCATGTCTAAACGGCTTTTGTTCATATGCATAAAGGATTTAAAATCTTCGTTTCCGCGTGCAGAGTTCAAAAATAACTTGACATTTGACACATTTTCGATTTGCGTTAGATAACCGGTCAAATCTAATTTAAACCAGTTCAAAATGTTAAAAAGCATGTAATTAATGCCAACTCTATGATCTGCCACATGGCTATACTGGGGGATAAACATTTAGCATTTACTGTAAAGGTAGCATTCGTTATCGGCAATAATTATATTCATGGACCATACCAAAACATTGAAGTGTGTTATTGTTCATGATTACCTAATCGTTACAATCACGTGTGAATTCTGAGTGGTCTAACCCTCCAAGTAACTTCGTTATTTGTAAAATGTCACGGTCTGTTAACTTTAAAATTTGGGTCAGTCCACCTCGTCATAAACTGCCAGAAAGCAGCTGCTTGCACTCAAATTACTACGGCAAAGAGGGGTTGTTGTGAACGTTGTTTTATGAGTTTGTCGTTTGCCAGAACTTTACGATGGATATTACAATATTTTGGACTATTTTTGTTCCATTGTGGTTTGTTTGCGTTCCGTGTTTGTCAGGAGAGTAGATACCTATGTTGATGTATTAGGTTCTGATCGAATTTCTTCACATTGTATTCCAAGTTTTAAAAATAGTCAACATGTACCGAATATTTAATATCATTCCAGGTTCCAGGCTAGTTTGGCCATAAAATCCCTGATAATAATTTTATGGCCCTCTAAAGATAACGCCGACTAACTGTATTTAATTTTGTCCTTCCTCCATAAAACATTTTCGGCGCAGGGAAAAGTTGAGGAAAATTGGAAGTGATTGTTAAAATGCTTTTGTTATTCGATTTTATTATTATAATTTTTTACTCGCCCTTACCCAATGGGAGAGAGAGCAAGGCGTAAATTATAGATAGATTCTTATAAACTTGTGTAGGTATATTCATATATGCCTTATGTTATTTGGAGCCACGTTGAAAAACTTAAATTCTCAATTTAAGTAAGGCAGAAAATATAACAATATTTATGATATGGTATAAAAATCCTAGGTAAAGGCAGTACCCACTGCAAATAGCGTTCGTACTCAGTCGATAACTGGGTTATACTTTGATGTCTGCATTGCGCCTTAGGTCAAGTCTTTCATAGAAGGAAAGTAGGCACAAACTGTCATAAGATGAAAATATATAATTTAGGGCTAGAAGCAGAAGTGACCTTAATTTATAACTAGAGCAACTTTAATGTTGTTTTTCAAGGACTTTCCTTATCATAGTTTCAAGGATCGAATAAATACTTAAACGGCTTTGTAGATTCCGCAATGAAACATTCTTGCGCTAAGTTGAAACCACGTGCTTTTATCAAATACCCAATCAATGGTTGAAAATTAATAATTCGCTTGGACACCAAAATTAGATTCCGCTGCTAACTGTATAACATTGTTTCTGGTACTTAATTAAACTTTCGTTAAGGTGTGAATGATCATAATTTATACGAATCTTGATACTTATTAAACAACCAAGTGAAATATCTATTTACACTTCGCATTTTGAGGATTCTACAGCGCATGAGATCTTTTTAAGATTTTGCTCAGAAGGCTAAGCAGAGTAAGCTAATGAGGTTATTGCATCATTTGTCTTGAACTCTATTCAAGCTACTTCGACGGGAATTGTTTGAAGAAAAGGAGTAAAGTATATCTAGGTACATAAAACCGCCTGCTCGTTACTAGAGGTAGTGTGGATGGATGATTTAACAGGCACTAAATCCATTCAGTTTTTGCTCTTTAGAAAAAGTTAATCAAACATGTTTGGAGTGCCAAAAGGAATCCTATTCGAATATATAGGTAAACGTTTCTTATTGGATTTTAGCTATGTTGTCGGGTAGATTACAATTTTATCGTAATTTAACAACAACGCGGATTGAAGAATAGTTAAGTTCCGGGGTGTTAACTATAGTTATGCTTATTTAAAAAATGTGAATTTGATTTTACATGGGTTTTTATTGTGATAAGTTTAGCGTAAGATAATGGAAGACAGAGCAGCACCTGTAGGTGTAAGCTGCGTAACAGGTGAGCAACGGGTTCAATACACCTTGATAACACAATTAACGCTTGTAATTAATTAATGTTAACCGTGACGGCAACACTTTGCTTCTGCGTGATATAATTTTTACTCACCTAACTCTGCATAGCAGAGAGCTCCGATCATTGACAGGAAGCCGGAGAGTACCCATACGATTAGTGCCATGCCCTTGGAACCGGCATATTTTAGTGCTAAGCTTGGAGACACGAAGATTCCTGAACCAACTATAACACCAACTATGATAGCCACTCCATTCATCAGCCCCAACTCTTTCTTTAATCGAACTCCTTCACTGGACTCTTTATCACCAGATTCAGTACTCTCTGAATACATTTCCATCGCTTTCGGCGGCAGAACATCAATATCACTCACTTTCGCCATGATCAACGTTTATAAATAACAAATTCTTTGTGGAAACTGGCGACTTGAATGACGAACACTAATAAAATTAAACACTTTTACACATTGTCAAACAGCAAGATGTAGCACAGCCGAAATTCTGAAGCACCGTCATACAAACATTGCATCACACTGCGGTGTGAGCTGCGGCGGGAAACACCACGTGCGGCGATGAACACCATCGAACTACCATGGACTGATAAAACTACTCCTGCGGCTTACTAGCCGACAGTAGCTGATAACACGATACCGACCAATAGTAAATATTACCGTGGAACAATTCTGTATTATTGCATTTAGGTTAATATATTCAACACATTTAGGACACCTGTTTTAAAATTAAGCAAGGGACCTATTGTGTTATCGTTTTTCAGTTACGGAAAAATTTAAGCTTAATTTAATTTATAATTAGTCTTTTTTAAGATCGGTATTTTTTCCCGGTCGCGATCGTGTCAATATGTTACGAGGAGTAGACGTCCGGCGTGACGTCCGCTTGCCTTACTATTCACTAAGCTACTTTACAAGTTAACCACGAGCACAGTCGTCTGCGTCCGCGTGGATGACTCAAACACGTAACGGCATGGGTGGAACACCATGTCGAGTTAAAATCAACTCTAACAGCGAGATAATTGAGTTTACTTTCATTGAATAATGGGTGAAGAGAATTCACTGCCAAGTTCGTACAACTAGTTTTTTTAGCTATCTCGTTCTCACCATCATATGTGCACCACCACCACGTGTAGCTTTGGCACAATTATTTTCTGAGCGATAACTGGCAAAATAAGCGACACTGATAAAGTACCGCCACGTTTGATGATGGGCACGTTGACCGCCTATAAGAGGATTATGTTCTTCACATAAGCAGGATATGAGCGATTCATTTATAGCATGTTCGCTGCAAAGAGGTCAATGACAGTCCGGTGATACGAGATATCAAACCGTATGGTGAAAGCTGCTGTTTCCCATCTCACTTGTCGTAATCCAATAAGCGTATTGCTTTAGATACGTAATTCAATAGTGCTACCTACTTCTACATAGTGGATTATTTCGTTCTATTATTATATTAATATTTTCTCAGCTAAAATAATGAGGAGAAACTTAACTATTTTAGTTAGCGCTGTAATATTGTTTTGTAAGTATATATTCTTATCATCTTATTCAAAAAGGAGTTTTAAACCGGGCTTTTATTTTTTGAGTATTTATAGATAATATACCCATATCTTAATTAATACGTTTCATTCATGATGTTGCACGTATAACGAAAATACGCTGGTATAAAATCGCTGTTAGCCTTCGGCGGTTCGCTTGAATGGAACCTTCAACCAATATTTGTGTAGTTTTGTAAAGGTTGCATTGGGCTACTGTCAATATAAGATTTTAAATATTTTTATATATCCATCGCGCCCAACAAACCCTTCTCAAATATTCAATTCTTCTCAAGTATTTGGATTTTAGGTAAATTCAAGAAATTATTTAGTTTTCAGTTCATGTATTTTGTATACAATAAACAATACATGTAACAATAAATAAAATTAAATTGGGGATTCTTATTAAAACTAAAAAAAAATATGTTTAATCATTATCTTTGTTTACTTCGTACTTAAATATCCTTGCGGTTCCATCATCTGAGGTGGTGAGTATTAGGCTTTCTTTAGGGTTGAAACATAGGTCTAGTACTTCGGACCGATGTCCTGTGAGCATCTGGCTTCTTTCTCCAGTCCTGCCTACATAAACTCGAACGGAGCCATCGAGGCAGCCGGTGATCAAATGGTTCTTCACCCAAACCATCTTGGTAACGCCGCCGACCGCGTCGTCCGATTTGGCACATTGATGACGAATCATTTGTCTGGCTACATCCCATATGCCTACTGCTCCTGTTAGTGTCCCTGTAAAATAAATTGTTTTTATTTGTAAATAATTCAATGTGATGTATTTGATAACATAATGTATGAAAACCATGCAAATATTTAAGTAGCCAAAATAAAATAAAAAATTGAGTGAAAACTTTTTGAATATTGATTTTGAGATCTTATTGTTGAATGGCCAGTGAAATATTCAGTTACTACAACGTAAGTCTGTGTAAAAATGATATTTACCTGTAGCGAGTAATCCCAACTGTGTGTCTTGTGCAAATGCAACTGTTTCCAAATCATTCTCAGTTTCTAATTGGCCCACAACTTTGCCATTATTTGGTGTTGTTAGAACCACTTTACCTGTGAAAAAATAAAGAACACACATTAAGAACTAAACACACTTGACTATGCTACTATATAGACTACCCTACATATAGTGAGAATAATTGCCCTTTCTCTCTAAAATAACCAGGTGTAAGTGATTCAGGGCTGATTTTGTTTCATCTTACAAGATTTGACTTTGGAGCCTAAGATATAAGTATAAAGTATATAAAATTATTTAAGTATAAAAATAAAACTTTATATTTTTTTATTTTACTAATGAATTTATTATTTTTAGTCTTACCATCAGGAGATATTGAAGCCATGAGGTTATCATCAGGATGTGTGTCAATGGCAGTGACCCTGATCTGGTGTACTGCAGCAGGCAACTGGTGCAACACTGCTGAAGTCTTGAGGTCCCATATCTTCACAACTCCATCTTCATAGCCTGCAGCTAAGCGAACACCATCATGGAACAACTGGAAAGATAGTTATTTCTATTAGGGCTGATTTTTCAATCGCCAGATAACTTTTATCTGAGGAATATTTTTAACGTTTTGACAGCTTTTGTATGGAAAATATGTCAAACCGCCATATTTATTCCTCAGATAGAGGTTAACTGATGATTGAAAAATCAGCCCTTAGTTTGATTAATGACACATAGCTTCATGATTACTCAGCAAGTTGAGATTGAATAGTGACTAAACAATTTCTGCAAATATAATATCATAAATATTAAGAAGTCTTATTGAAGCAAATAATATCCTAAGACAAATTGCTCACCTTCCCACACTCTACTTTAGTATTATGTCCTTGTAAGACTTTGGTATCTCCCGAGGGTACTTTAAACACATAGATATCTCCAGATTCTGTTCCAAATATAAGAACTTTAGCTCCAAAGTGCCATAAGCCCCAGGTTAAGTCATCAGCTTCATACTCAAAGGCAACTGTCCATGGAGTTTGTTGGTTTTCTTCTAAGTTACATTTCCAGACTTTGATTAGTCCGGACATGTCAGCTGTGGCTAAATAAGCACCATCAAAACTAAAGCCAGCAAAGATGACAGAGTCTTTATGGCCAGTGCAGTCCATCACCAGCTGTCCGTTATCGACAGACCACACATAGGCTCTGTCGTCTTCACCTCCAGTGACTGCTAACTTTCCCTCAGGATGTAGATCACAACAGAACACTGATCCAACATGCTTACTGAATACGAAAGCTGCGTGATCTTCTGGAGGTTCCATATCAACGTCCTCCTCCTCCTCCTCTAAGTCCGTCACCTCTTCAAAGTACTCGTCATCCCCTAACTGTATCTCTTCCCCGTCTTCGTAATAGTACATCTCGTCCTCCATGCCTGTGATTTCGTCGCCATTCACTGACGACGGTGGAGTGTCTTCTTGTTGAACCCGCATTGTCTGAAACCGGTAAACAGTTGATCTTCTATTAACTTGGTTACAACAGAAATGAAACAGTGGTGCAATGCAACTAATAGATTAAAACTAACCTCTTTTGTAAGTTCCGAAAAACAGATGTTTCAATTATTTTAAGTGGTTAAACGCACAACTATGTTTAAATTTTACTTCAGTATACGTTCTTATATATGTTATTCCATGCGTAGCGAGAGTATTTGGATATTTATCTTCACTTTATGCACGTTTCACGTTAGAAACACGACTTCTCTTTCTGTCTTGCTTTGCTTGAAAACTTCGGACAAGACGCAACTCTTTTTGACTTTGACATGATTTGACATTTCGGGTTTGTGAATGTGATAATCAACATGTAATCAACCAAGAAGCTTATAAGCATGCATTTTTAACTGGAGGAACCACCTGTAGATAGAATAACCCGTACATAGAATCTGGAGATAATATAGCAAAAACAAATTATCCACGAATGTGGCCCTGCATACACATCACACACATGTTTGATCATGTTGTGAGGATGGTGATAAGCATGATTATTAAGGAAGGGGACCTTCGAAACGATAGATGAGATGGATTGTGTGAACGTCGACATAGCTAGAAAGAATCTTACTTGTCAGATGATGGCAGATAGAAGAGTATAGAATGGAAGAAGAAAACATGCTGCGCCGACAAAAAATAAAATTGGGATAAGGGCAAGAGGATGATGATGTCTGATACTGGCAGTACTTTGTAACCTTATTAGTGACACTGACTGACATAACAATAATTGACACTTGACAGATCAAAATTGAAGCAAAAGTTAGGTTATGTACTATTGTTGTAGTTTGTAAAAAACTACTATTATTAACTCCAAAAAAGTTTATTAAACATCTGAGAAAATATACCCTAGCTTTTAAAAATGGCATCACTGAAAAAAGGTACTAAATAATAATTGTAACTGCATCTGGTATGTTGAAATTCTTTACGGTATCTAACCTGAATAATTTGTGATTTACAGCTTTGTTACCAACGCAGACCACCTTCCTGATCTCGAAACGATTTCGTGGAAAGATTAACATCCAAAAACCGAGGAAACCACACTTCGAGCGGCAGCTTTTGATCGATTTATCTAAGCCTTTTTACGGCCCACCCAAACACACAATACCTGATATTACTTTATGTGACAGAGGAGAGAAACGATTTGCCAAAGAGATCGATAACCCGTTTGAAAGAATATTAGCTAATGAATGCCTCAATTGGTTCAATACTTCCAAGATGGTCATATTTCTACATGTTAACTCTATAAGTATGGAAGATAAATTCCCAGTTTTTGCAGCATTAACCAAAAACAACATGCATTTGAGATGTTATGGTAAAAAGATAGTCAGTATGGCTACCACTGGGACTAGATATGAAGCAGTAAATCATCTGTTTACGTCACATCAAAATATACTGTTTGGGCAGCCAGAAAATATTGCAAAAATGTTCAAAATAATGAAAAAGGCACCCCAATTAGTTATCATGGGTTTGTATTTAACTTTTAGTTTTATGAGCATTTTACCTAAATGTTAGATTGGATGTCCTTCAAAATTGAATGACCCGTTTTTCTTTTTCAGCTGGAATCATACAAGATAGATTAATGTCAAAGAATGAGTTGGTAGAGTACAGCCAAATGCAAAATATTGACACCGCCCGCAGTCAGTTGTGCGCAGTACTTGACAGTGCAGGGTCTCACCTTGTGCGACAGCTGCAGCAGGGTCAACAGACCCTGGTGGCTCATTTGGACAAACATGTGGAGCTTCAGAACACTCCCACCAGTGAACCACAAGACAGCGCTCAGAAAGATCCAGAAAGTTCAACATAATTTTATTACTATGTAGAGTTATTTATTAGTATAAGAGTTAGAAGATTTTATTGTTGTTTCCTTTATTTACAGTTGTTATATTAATTTATTTTATTTAGATATTTGCAATCCGGTAGATATTGTAGTTCTTACCAAATTAAAAAAATATATAACTTCCTAGTGTCCAAAAAGAATTATGGTAAGTACCTACACACTAATAACAGATCATTTAATATTAAGAAAGTATACTCCAGACTATAAATTTTGTAGTTCATAACTTTCATGACATTTGCTGATATTTAGAGTGATTTCAAACTGGCGGCAACACAACGAAAGATAAAAATGATGAATGATGACGCAAGAATAAATGCTCAAAATATGTCATGTATAGGCCAAACTGAGCAGATTACCGCGGAAAAATGCGCTGAGTTTAACGCCTAGGTACATAATATTGGTGGTCTGTAACTAGCCGCGCATCCTGTAACGCGCGGCATCTCTATAAAAGACACGGGAAATCTGGCTAAGGTAAGAACACAGAATAGCTTATCGATTGACGAAGTTTTTCTTATTTGTTCCACACACACGTATATCATGTGAGCTATTCTATTGATCTGCAGGACAGTCACTGTAGACTTTTTGGGAAACAAACTTCACAGACGCCGCTGGAAGATAGTGGTAGAAATTCACCCAGACAAATGTAAAGTCGAGACGAATTAATTCTGTCATTACTTATTTGTTCTCCTTTTTCAGTAAAAAAACAATCGTCGCAATCGCCTTTCGCGATGGTTATTGAAATGTGTGCACAATGCTTCGTATTGTTTTCCAGGCAGTTGTTTTTAAGCAAAATTGTTGGCGAAAACGCGCAGTCCCTTATACATATGTGAACTTTTTGGTGCATAACTGCAGACCGTCTAAAAACTTAGTGGTTTTTTGTAAAATAAGGCAAATCGTAATTAACAAAATGTATTTTATTTCAATCTTGAAACACAATCTTTGGTTGGAGTTACAACTTATAACTACTTAGTCCAATAGAGATCAAAAGTTAATGACTATACAAGCAGGATTGCTTCCATGAGAAACTTAACTTTAAATAATACTTGAGCAACACGGATTTCATTGGCATTACGTAATAGTAAATTTTATTTACGTAGATGGCTAAACTTATCTAAAATACAAACAATAATCATACTGGCAGTTACCCTATTACAAAGAGTATTCTCCATTAAAAATATCAATAGACTTTTACAATTTATAAAATAGAATTCACTTCTATAAGCTCTGTGGTCACGGTGCTGCAATGCGGCTGCTGGCGGTTGCTAGCGCGGTCAGAGCTACTGCAGCTTCAACTTCGTCCCGGTCATGACGCGACAGTGTATTTATTGTAATTCGCTGGATTTTGTTGTCCGGCTTTCTTCTCTTTCCATCTGCCCACCACGAGTAGTTGCACTCACTGGGCTGGAACCTGGCCGCGCTCTCCAGCCACTTACTGAGTAGCATCGGACTTGTGATGGCTTTTGTTTCCTCCCGGCTATTCTCATTTGCGTCAGATTTGTAGGAATTATTGTTGATGTTCACGCACTTCTCTTTCATGATTGAAGACGTGTCAGAGTCATCGTGTTGATATTCAGCTATTGTTTCGGGGCTGCCTGTGAGTTCGCCGTCGTTGTCTAAGTTGTCATCTGGGTTGGTGGGGTCGGACTCGCTCCATATACTGTCGTCGGAGCAGATGCTAAACTGTTCCACATTGCCTTGCGCGCGATCATTGTACGTTCGAATCAAGTGACCCCATGTCTGTTGGTTTCGATCTACGTTTACATTTTTCAGCTTTCTTCGCCAGTTGGCAAACCAATTGCAAATCTGTAAATAATAAAGTAAATGATAAGAGATACAATTATAAAATAATATTGCGTGGTAAAATCATCAAATTGAGTCAATAAAACTTGATTTTGATCACCGACACCATATAAAGACAAGGCATAGCACTAATTGAAGTAAACGCAGGATTCCGTTAACTATCGTTAATTTTTAAATAAAGTTCTTCAGTGGAGAATACTCAATCTAGTTTTTCGCTTAACGTTAAACTGTGAACAGTAGTCAACAAAGCAGGGACAAAAATAGTGCCTATTTATGTACAAATAGCAATTTCTGGCATCGATCCAATTAGGTTGCTGTTAGGCACAAACACGATACCTACATGTAAAAATCTGAAAACAATGAACTCTAGAACAATAAAATAAATGGTGCAGACTTACTTGAATGTACGTAAGGCCAGTTTCGCGAGACAAATATTTTTTTTCCTCTCTGTTGGGGTAAGGATTGTCTCTTCGTCGCACCAGCCAGTCTTTAAGGTATCTCTTGATTTCTGGTGTGAAAAGTCTCTTTTGTGGACGTTGACCCGCGACTAAGCTCCTTCTGTAAACGAAGAAAACATGAGGCTCTGACATGGTAAACATAAAATTCGTTTTTGTAAACAGTTAAGTTTATTTTTATTTATAAGTAAATAACTTTCAGTCCCTGTAAATGACACGTAAATGACGCACAAAGAAATTATACTGAATACTGAAACTAATGACTCATGCATGTCAATGTTTTTAGTTACTAACCGAGTATATCGTCTGTTTCTGACAGGTCTCGAAGATTTGCCGAGATCTTCTTTCATTGTTGTATCAGTCATGGTGTCTTCAGGTTTTTGGAGGAGTGTCATCTGATCTTTAATCGCTTGATCTCCACTTAAATTACTGCCGAAATTGTTGTGTAGTTGTAGAGCGACACGTAATGTGTGGATAGCACGTGCAAGGGCACCACCACTTGCGACACGACTCGTGTCTCGCAACACTGCCGCTGCGGGGGATGCTTAGTGATCTATTAAAAAAAATAAGGACATGATGACATAAATAGATTGTCTTTCGAACAGTATACTGTTTAATTACATGAAACAGTTAGATAGGTAACAGTGTGTTGTAGTAGCTGCATTGATGTAACCGAAACATGACGGTCACATTCCTTAGTTCACTTTTAGATGTTATTTATCCGCGATACCCTCCTGTAGCGCACATTGGACTTTTAACTTTGATTTATTTCAATGTGTAAACTCTATTTTATTAAGACTTATTATTTTAATGTTTTCGTATTCATTAATTACCACAATGAACAAAAAACATGTTAACTATTACGTGTGCCCGAGGGTCAATGTTCTTGTTTTTGAATGGCCGAATATAATGTAGTGTTAATTAGATCATTTCCTGAGTGAGAACGGACGCACTGTTTCATGAAAGTGATTTGTGAACAATTCAATTGTATTTTTCTTGCAAGTTTTGTCATAATGTGAAAATTGTGGTACGTACCTGTGTGCGGGAAAGCTCGGCGATTGTGTGAAAATGGCGTCGGATAAGCGCGCGACGGCAGCGCCGCGGCGCGGGCGCATCTCTGCTGCAAATACGTGTTATTTCAGGATGTCTCCCGCGATGTCTTCAAAAACATGATTACAATGAACAACACATATATTTATGGTAGCGGTGAGTAGGTACATAAACTTGCTCTTTTTATGTAGATTATCATATTTTCCAGATTGCATATTTTTTTTCACCGTACGAATGTAGAGCGGCATGAATTGCTTTGTAAATGATATGTTCATAACCTATGAAAACTTGTAATACACAGAGTATTTTAGAAGAAATGACAATGAGATTGGAATAGTAGCAATCAATGTTTTTCGCGATGTAGAGTCGCCCGGTATTGTCATGAACTTTCATTGTGGGTATGTTAGGATAATCACAACTCGGCGAAGACATGTCTCGTGTCTCCTATCTTTACACACATTGGAAACACGACATTGGAAATACAGACACATTTCATATTGATCTTACAGATCTCTGTGTTTCGGAATATGGATCCACCGTACTCGATAATTTTGCACTTTTATGGAACTTTATAATATAACTTATATCGGACACTGTTCAACTAACTGCTCTACTGGTCAGGTGTAATCAAACCAGGACATAAAGGTTTTATTTATATAGGGGCTCCCGATTTCTTTAAAGCCGTTGCAAAAAAGCTTTCAATATTTCATTTATTAGGAAAGACAAAGGCAGGAAGTAGAGTGATACATTAAACGCGCAAAAAGTAACATCTTTTGGTCAGACTCAGGCTGAAATGTCCCTGATAACAGCTGGTTTCTTTCAGGAAAAAATATTAAGTTAGAGATATTTTATTAATAGAATCTATAACTAGAGGAAATAATAGGAAAGTTGGAAATTGTTACTAGAATTTAAAATACAGTGGCGGATTTACAAAGGACAATGCCAGGGTCTGGGCTCAAAGTTTGTCCAGCAGTGGGAGTAGTTCCAGCTGGTTCCATAGTGCACTCTGAATACGAAATCCAAATATTTTTGAAATCGGTCCCAGAGGTCCCGAAAAAAACCGGTTCAAATGTTCTCCATAGATAGTCACTTAACAAAGCCTGAGCCATTTGCCCAGTAGTGAAAGTAGTCGAAATAGGTTCTTTACTGCACTGTTAACACGAAATCCAAATATTTTGAAAATCGGTCCCAGAGGTCCCGAGAAAAACTGGTTCTCATGTTAAACTTGAACAGTCACTTTATAAAGCCCAAGCCATTTGCCCAGTAGTGGGAATGGTTAGAATAGGTTCTTGACTTCACTGTTATCACGAAATCCAAATATTTTGGAAATCGGTCGCAGAGGTCCCGAGAAAAACCGGTTCTAATGTTTAAACTTGAACAGTCACTTTATAAAGCCCAAGCCATTTGCCCAGTAGTGGGAATGGTTAGAATAGGTTCTTTACTTTACTGTTATCACGAAATCCAAATATTTTGGAAATCGGTCGCAGAGGTCCCGAGAAAAACCGGTTCTAATGTTAATCTTGAACAGTCACTTTATAAAGCCCAAGCCATTTGCCCAGTAGTGGGAATGGTTAGAATAGGTTCTTTACTTCACTGTTATCACGAAATCCAAATATTTTGGAAACCGGTCGCAGAGGTCCCGAGAAAAACCGGTTCTAATGTTAGCTAGCCATTTTAAGCAGCCACAAACCTAACAACCTCTTTTCTTGTAATAACCTTCAGATAGTTAGTGGTTTCACTGTTAATAGGATAAAAAAACAGGAATAGTCTGTTAAAGGAAATTGTTGTTTCTCTTGCTTTTCAGTCTCTATCTACCACAATCAGTCCTAAGTTCGTGTAGCGTCATGCAATTAATATCCGCATATATAAATGGCAATAGAAAAATCTTATCAAGACGAATAAAATAAGCTCGAACACGAGGTAGTAAATAGATACCGTTGAGGAGTTCCCTCGTCTCACTGTCGTCTCCATCGTCAGGTCAGGTTTTAACCTCCACTGGTTTGTGGTGTCGGAGACATATACCCGAATGACAAGTTTTTATTCGATATGTGCTTACAATTTCCGAGAGTTCCCTATTGTTTTAAGGTTTCTATCACCAGACCCTGGACCGAATAACAAAGGAACCATTTGGAAAGTAAATCCTTTCAAACAATAAAATGATTGCTTAAATCGGTTGGTAAACGACGGAGTTATGCTCGTACAAACGTAAAAAGAATACAAACCCGTGATACAAACTAACTGAGAAACTCCTCCATTTTTTGAAGTCGGTAAAAAAAATCTCGTTCAATACCTCGTATTTGTCGATTAATATTACAATGCATTTCAATTAAGATAATAAAAGTGGAATAGTTAAGAGTTCGTAAGCATATTTTTCGTAATATTGAATAAGAGTCAAACCAGTTTTTCTCAGGACTCCTGGGATAGATTTCGAAATATTTCGGTCTGTGACCTATTATAAGCCTATGGAACATAATACACTATGCAGTTACCGTGGACAACTCTTGAGCCCAACTTCCATACAAAGAATAGCATTGTCCTTTGCCGCTAGTAGGCCATTCAATTTTTGCCGCCCCCACTGACTTGAAATTCAATACGAAAGTTTAATCCCGTTATTAGTATGATTGTGAACTTAATAATATTTCTGTCAGTTACTAGATTATTTTTGCGACCCGCTATAGTGGCGTAGCGTGGCTATCCGCCGCCCGGTGCAGGAGCCAATTTTGCCGCCCCGAGTTTAGGTATTATGTATTGGCACATGCAGCCCTTAAAATTTTGTGGGAATCTGGTTTCCAGGTTAACAATTGTCATTACCAATACCACTACAACCAATGAACTCAACAGATTTTGATTATTATTTTAGTGCGCCTGGTGTGACGCAAAAAGAGAGGAGCAATCGTAAAAAAGCGCGAGCGAAGCGAGCGCGAAATTTTTATAGTTTATGGTTTGAAAAAGTAATTGGAGGTAATTAAAAAGGCGCGAGGGGAGGCAAAGGCGTCTCTAGCTAATGTCCGTAAATGAGCTTATGAGCCTTGTGCAATCATTACCAAAGTGGCTCCTTTGTATTGAAAGATTGTGATTAAGATGAACCAACATACAGGAATGAATTTTATCCAGTGCGCAAACTTTTTCAACTTATAGTTAAATAAGTTTTATAGATACGTATATTTTTATTTTGTCGTGTTTTAGTACAAAAAAGAAAAATTATTGATATCGAAAGATGTTTAATTTGTAATCGATTGTACGGTCACAGTCGTCATAGTAGGCACGGCGGCAACGCGAAACCGGTTTACTGACGCGAGCGCTGCTCCAAGCGCGTAAGAATAGTTGGTATCCATGTTTTGCTGATTTTAGGGCGGACAAAAGAATGAAAAATTTTTTTTTACTGATGATGCAGATATGTTCTGTTAATGATTCTGGACCACCAATTTTTTTTTGTGCACTGCTTAAAATTCATTCCTGTATGTATATCATAGTGCTTAGAACAGTTTATGGGTAAACCAAACTAATGAACTTAAATATCAGTGAAAGATGTTGATAGCGCACAAGGTGTAACACTTATGTTAGGAAGCGCGAGCGAAGCGAGCGCGAATTTTTTTTTTTCTGTCTAAGGACACAAAATAAAGAAAAACCACTGTAAATTAACAAAGCAAACTCAAAAAGTAAAATATGGAAGAAATGAAGTGCAAACGTATAAGAAGCCGCGAGCGAAGCGAGCGCGATTTTTTCCTTAGAGTTTCCATGAAGTAAACATAGCTTAAAAAGCAAAAGTGAACAAAAAGCCATAATGGACGTGGGCGAAAAATGTTTTTTTCGGAATTGAATGCCTCAACAATAAAACAAAGATAAATTGTTATATCTGACATGGAGCCGCGAGCGCAGTGAGTGCGAATTTTTTTGGGGCTGCAAAGGGCGAACCCGTCAAAATTGACAGGACACGACCAAAGCGAGGGCAGCTTTTTCTGAAATTTTTTGCTAATCTACTTATCTATTTTCAATAAAACGTTTTATTATATATTTCATTTATTTATTATTTTTAGTAAAAAATAGTTTTATTATGTAATTATGGTTTAATTTGGCCGCCCCCTAAATCGTGCCGCCCGGGGCATTTGCCCCCTCTGCGCCCCCCACGCTACGCTACGCTATGTACTGAAGAGGTTAATGTAGACCTAAAAAGTTTATTTGACAGGCAGAACAAAAAACTCCGAATTTAAAGCGTAAAACCTCTATAACTTTTAAACGATAATGTATTTATAATGTATTTACCGATTCTGTTGAATCAAATAATACTCTAGTCTTTAACGACCTCACGTCCGACCACTGTGGCCAAAAAGTAAGTTTTCCCATGGTAATTCATACGAGTCCACTTAAAATTGAATGCAGGCCCCATTCAGCTAGTCGTTGTAACAGATTTAAATGTAATATAGCTAAAAAAATAAAACCCAACATTATTAACAACGAGGATCCTAATGCCATCTATGGATCACTTTTCGGTATTGTTCAGAAAGAATTTGATTCTACATTTAAAACCAAAACTTTGGAAATTAAAAGTACCTCGGCCAACTTTAATCAATGGGCCACCACAGGTATTTATAAAAGTAGAGCGAGGCTGTATGAGCTGTATGAAATAAAAACGTATCAATTTGATGATGCATTTGTTAGTTATGTTAAACAATATTCTAAATTATTTAAAAAGGTTTGTAATATCGCAAAATCTAAATTCTTAAGCGATACAATTAAAAAGTCAAATAACAAAATTAAAACTACATGGAAAATAATAAATAACGAAACTGGTAAATCAGTCAGTCATGAAAAGAAGTTTGAGATCTTAGTCGATAACAAACTTGTTAGTCATGCGGACGACGTAGCAAAAGCCTTTAACGAGTTCTTTGCCGATATACCCATAGCTACAACTCGCTCCTTAAATTCTTCTTCGACTGATGCTGAGAAGCTTTTACGTAGTTCTGTACCCAAGTGTGACTTCTTATTCAAGTTTGAGCATGTAACGCCGCAAGACGTCATCAATGCCTTCAAAACTCTCAAGGCAAAAAACACCGGTGATTACTGGGGTATTTCCATTAAACTTTTAAGTCATATAATTGACATTGTTGCCCCCTATCTAGCTGTCACATTCAATAAATGCGTTGATGCTGGTGTATTTCCCGACCTCATGAAACAAAGTAAAGTCGTTCCCTTGTTTAAATCAGGAACCAAGTCGGACATTGGTAATTTTAGACCGATTTCAATTCTACCTGCGTTTAGTAAAATATTTGAAAAGTTAATACTCAAGCAGTTGCTCAGTTATTTTAATGTAAATTGCCTCCTCCATAGTGAACAATATGGCTTTACTCGGGGTCGTTCGACCACTGATGCTGGTGTTGCTCTTTTAAAACATATTTTTAATGCATGGGAAAACTCTCAAAACGCAATAGGAGTCTTTTGCGACCTCTCCAAAGCTTTTGATTGCGTTCAACATGACACACTTTTACGCAAGTTACATTATTACGGCGTTCAAAACGGAGCTTTAAACGTCATAGAATCATATTTAAATAATAGATTGCAATGCGTAGACATCAACGGTGTCAAATCTTCAGGCCTACCAGTTCAATTAGGCGTGCCGCAGGGTTCTATTTTAGGTCCTTTCTTATTCTTAGTATATATAAATGATTTGCCGTTCCATTTGAAAAATATATGTGATATAGTATTATTTGCAGACGATACATCTCTCATTTTCAAAGTTGATAGGAATAGAGAGCAATTTGATGACGTGAATAGTGCACTCTCCTTAGTTACGCACTGGTTTACAACAAATAATTTAGTTCTTAATGCTAAAAAAACTAAATGTGTTAAGTTCACTTTGCCTAATGTGAAACACTTAGGACCTAATATTATCCTAAATAATGAAGTTCTTGAAACTGTGAAGTCAACAGTGTTTCTGGGAATAACAGTTGACGCAAAGCTACAGTGGGGCTCGCATATATCTAGCCTCGCGGGAAGGCTCAGTTCTGCTGCCTACGCCGTCAGAAAAGTAAGACAATTCACTGACGTAGACACAGCTCGACTAGTCTATTTTAGTTACTTTCATTGCGTTATGTCCTATGGTATTCTACTGTGGGGCAAAGCTGCAGATATCGAAAACATTTTCGTACTACAGAAACGAGCCGTTCGTGCAATATATCAGCTAGGTAGCAAGCATTCCTTAAGGGAGCTTTTCAAAGAAATAGGTATCCTTACTGTGGCATCTCAATTCATCCTTGCTAACATACTATATATTAGGCAGAATATTCATCTGTACACTAAGAAAAGTGATGTCCACAGTATCAACACTAGGAACAAGCATAAACTGTGCGTACCCATTCACAGGCTTCACAAGGTGCATGGAACATTTAAGGGGCTAGGTATACGATTTTATAATAAACTTCCTCAGTCGTTTTTAGAATTGCCATTTGATAAATTTAAAGTCCAAGTCAAATCTATTCTGTCGAAGAAAGCCTACTATACTGTTAATGATTACTTAAACGATAAGAGTAGTTGGTCCTCATGTTAAACACCGGACAGCTTCAAGAGTTATCATTGATAGTTGATGTGATTTATTTTAATTTTATACGTGACATTTTCCATTTTGTATGTATTCTGACAGATTACCACCATCGTACTGTTTTCACGATGGGTTGTTTCGCAATTTTGTAAATGGTTTACTAGCGACTGTGAATCTATTAGTATTAACTGTTTTCTTGTTATGTGGTTGCAAGTCGTCATGCTCCCTTAGACGGTATTGCTTGCGGTAGCGTCGGTGGTCGGGTTGCCTCCCTCCCTCAAAAATGTGCGAGGGGGGCGATGGCTGATCCTCGCGTTATGCTCGTGAACGGGTGCTGCTTGTGGTACCAGGTCGTCTTGCTGACTACATATTTCTTGACCCGTAATATAATGTGTATGACTTTTGATTTGAACAGTAGTCCTAGTTCACCGTTTTCATTGTTTATGTTGTAAATTTGTTTATTTTTTTTTTATATATATATAAAAACACGTCGTGTTTTACATGTCAGTAGGTACGCCCAAAAACTATACCTATTTTCACTGAATGGAGGCCTTATGTTCTCTCTTTTTTTTTTTTATATACATTTTTTTTTGTAGCTGCTTGAGCAATAGGTATGGGTAAGGTGTGTACTAGCTAACATGATTACATGTTTACTTGCTTTTTTTTTATACAAAAGCGATGGTCCAAAAAAAACCCAGAGTCGATTCAGACAAATTAGGTATCAATAGCTTTATTAAAATGCACAATTTACCCCACCGAAAAAAAAATTGCCCATATCCATGGGGTATATGAGTTATAGACGAACAAAGTATATATGGAAAAATCGTGAATAACTTGTTATTTTTCCCAGTTTTTTCAACAGAATTATATTAATAATAATAATAATCAGCCCCGCAGGGCATCTGAGGCCGATGACGGGGAGTAGCGACCCCGCGGGGCTATATATACTGAGTGTTCCAGGGAGAGTATACTGTCCCCCATCTCCGGCCTGCCGGAGTGAAGCATGACGGGGGATAGGTCTCCCGCCTCTTGGCTTGCCTTCATCGGTCGTTCAGAGTGGAGTCGCTAGAGCAAGGTTAGCAGCTCTGCTCGGAGGGTAGGTGCCTCGTGGTAAGTGGCGAGTGGGCCGGTGATGCTGGACCCACAGGGAGCGCGTGATTTGCGTTTAAAGTCCGCCGAGGTATCCTCACCCTTCAGCCGCTCATGTACCTGTTGCCCTATTGTTGCGATTTAGCGACATTTTTGGAGGCCCAGTTAGTGAGGTGGCGAGTCTCCACCTGCCATTTTTACGTGTGCAAACATTGTTATCGGCAGGTGCCATAGTTCCCGTAGTTCCCCCAATCCTAGTCCTATTAGCATCCCATCACAATAGCCCAAGTAGTTTTCATCCACAATTAGCAATAGTTTAGCACGGAACCGGGGATTGTCCTTGGGTACATTTCTATAGTGTATACAGGGATAATCGTCGGGTTTGTGTCACCATTTCACTAAAAGGGTCTCAAAAGGGCTTCAGCGTGTTGGCTTCGGCCCCACGTTCGCCTTCCAAAAATCCGGGACTCCATAGTCCCGTGGTCAGTTAGAGACATACAAAATAATAATCATAGGACAATAATAAATATAACTAGCGATCATATGCAACTATCCCCGGTTCTGTGCTAAACTATTGCTAAGTTATTATTAATATATTGCTGTTGAAAAAACTGATAAAAATAACAAGTTATTCATTATTAAATATTGCTGTTGCAAAAACTGGTAAAAATAACCAGTTATTCATGACTTTTCCAATATACTTTGTTAGCCTATAACTTTTATATCCCATGGATATAGGCATAATTTTTTCGGTGGGGTAAATTGTGCATTTTAATAAAGCTATTGATACCTGATTTGTCTAAATCGACTCTGGGTTTTTGGTCCATACATTTTTGGACCATCACCATGTGTATAATTTGAGTGATATTTTTATTTATTTTTTTTTTGTATACGGTTCTTCAAACCATACAGACAGAATTGTGTTGCTGGGGAGTTTGTTCCACCACTTCTTCTTCCCAGCAAAAACACATAGGAAGTGGTGAAGGGCGGGCGTTTTGGGGGCTGTCTTTTGTAGATTTGACGTTCAAAAAGTGCTGATTTTCAGCCTACTTTGAATAAATGACTTTTGATTTTGATTTGATTTGATTTTGATGATTTTAAACGGCTCAATTGATTTTCATCAAACATGTCTAAGAATACTCGTCCGTAAAACACCTGTAATACAAAAAAAAAAACTAAATTGAAATCGGTTCATTCGTTCGGGTGCTATGATGCCACAGACAGACACGTCAAACTTAGAACACCCCTCTTTTTGCGTTGCGAAAAGAAATATGTAGGTATTTAGGTACATGTTGAAACATATTACACGTTAAATATCATTTTTATAATGAAGGTATAAGTTACTAAATTAAAATTAATAATAGTTTATTTATTTATTCGATTTTATTTATTTTCTCTTCACGACAATCATATAACAGAAGATAATTAGCTAAGAACTACTTAAAGGTAAACAGAAAGACCAAGGCTTGGTAATAAAACCATTAACACGAAATTGTGGAGATGGTGCTCGTGCTAGTTTCCGATTTATTATAATAAGAATAATTAGAAAAAAAATCCGATTTTTTTTTTTGCTAAATTTGCCGCCCCTCTAAATCTGCCGCCCTAGGCACTGGCCTACTTGGCCTATTGGTAAATCCGCCACTGTTAAAATATGTAATCATTTGAAAGTGATGATCAGCTGATGGGATTTACAAGTTAGACTTATTACGCCTGTTGCATTTTTACTATCATTCAATACATATCAGGGGTCGTTAGCTAGGTACTGGCCTTAAATTGACAGAAGTCCCAGACTAACAAACTGTTAACAGCTTCAATAACATTCAGGTAGATCGTTCGGTTTGTTAAAAAGGCGCCCGCGAACATGACGCAACTTCTTCATTGTAATTCGTCATTGGGCTGTTGTCAAGTAGTAACGAACCACCATTCAGCAGGAAGTTTAATTGAAAATGGTATAAATCAATGCTATTATTTTCTCGATATAGTTAACACAGCCAGTATTATATCTCGAATTTTCTGTCAAAGTTTACAAGAGCCCTGAATGCGCCGGCTGCAACAAGTTCAACCATAAGTCCAACATGGGCAATTGGTTTTGCCGTCTTTTTCTGGTGTGTGTCAGATTCAATGGCGGCGTCCCTCTCGGGTGCGGCGTAGTCCCAGCGGCGCGCATGGTGTTTCATGACAGCGCTCTACAAATTCACTACACATGCGCTGCGGCGACTGCTCGGAGTGGTCGGCCGAATCGCGTCCGTAGTAAACTGCGCCTGACGTCAGCACCGCATCGTATTCCAGTTTCGCAGATCATAAAAATGGTAACAGAAAGTGATTCAGTCGTGTGAGATATTCCGTGGCGGCGTGTCATTCCATGGTCGTGTGATCCCGCGGTACAGCGGCGTGGATATCGCGCGTATTTAACCCACGTGCGTCGCGTTTACCGGTATACGCGATTGATTTTTTTGCGGAATGGGTGAGGAATCTCAGGCCAGCGATGGCAAAGTGGTTTTAAAACGTAAAATAACATTGTTTAATGGAGTTGGGATTATTATTGGGACTATCATTGGTTCCGGTATATTTATATCTCCAACAGGAGTATTCAAATACACTGGGTAAGCAGAGTGCTCCAATTTCCCGCCTTTTGGACTGTTTTCAGTTTCATGTTAGCGTGTACAAATGTAATTCTTCGCTTTTTATCGGTGTACACTTATCGCTGAATTCGAAACGCAAGATTTTTTTGTTGAATTATAATCGAACATACTTAGATACTAGGTACTTACCTAAAATAAAAATTCAAAATTCTTGGTATTTTTTATAAATAAACTACATGAGTAATTTAAAGTGATTTTTTAAAAGTATGGAGATATTTTTCTACACGTGAATATTTTGATTTATAACTTCCATGATTTCAAAGAATTCGCGGCTTCGATATCTTATCTACTTACAACATAGGCAGTTTTATTATTAACCTATCACTCATTTGTTACTTAGACTGAAAAGGGAATGTTTATGGATTTATTATCTGCTACCATGGAATTTTTAATTTATTACCTGCCCGATAAATACTTGGGTTTGCTGAAGTTATTAGCACCAGGCCAAGATCTCCAAATATTGAAAGTGACGATAAGTTAAAAATTATTTAGTTTACAAAACAGTTATGGACATTACGGAATTAATGCAATCAGAAATAAATTGTTCATTAAGCACTGTTGTTACATAAGTACCTGTTTGATTGTTAAATTGTTGTCCATTTACTTAAGCGCAGTGGTCAGTAGGTGACATCGGTTGGTAACTTTCATTTGTGGCTTTGTACACAGCTGCCCCAGCTGGCGTCGTGCGATACAGCCACAGGTGGCTTATGTATGGTCAGCATAATCGTAGAGTAATATTAATAACACATTTTTGAATGTGCAACTATTGGAACTAATAGCTAGGTATAACTATACTTTGGTACTTCTTTTGTTAATCGTTGCGAAATTACGTGTGAATTTGAAT
The DNA here is from genome assembly GCA_963856015.1 of Helicoverpa assulta. NCBI lineage: Eukaryota > Metazoa > Arthropoda > Insecta > Lepidoptera > Noctuidae > Helicoverpa > Helicoverpa assulta. Next base: position 9,834,214 of record CAWLCW010000008.1, read on the forward strand.
ATTTTTTTTAAGTTGTTAACTTAAGACTAATAAAATCATGGCGTTTACATAAATCTTTCGTAATGTTGAGCTTGCTATGTTCAATTAACATAATTAGCTTGAACTGATGACAATGCTGAATATAAAAGTTAAACGAACAAGTTTTATTCATGTTTTCAACATTCAATTTTTTTTAACAATGCGTGATATCTATAATTAACACCCATATCAGATTTGTGTTACTTTAACCTATTTACAAATGAGTTAAATATCTGATACGGTGTTCTTCACTAATTGGTTTGTTACTTACCGTGATGTGGAAAATGTATTCGGGTTAATGAACTCTGTATACTTATATTATTCCTACGCATTTACGTACTACTATCGCGGTAGTCACATTTAAAAAGGGATTAACAGAAATTCGATACTTTATCGATTAACTAGGGGATAGTAGGGAATGTAGAGATCATGTTTCGTTCAACCATTTGTATTGTACACTTTCTTGAAGCCCTTTAGAAGAGCTTTTAATTTTGCTTAATAATTTAACAGTTCCTCGAAGTGGTTTTTGAATCATTTAAATTGAGTTAGTGTTATAATTTATCTCTGGGCATGAAGATTAAACCAACAATTATAAATTACTTGGAACAACGGTAAATAATCATGAAAAACTAATATCTGGATTTTCTCACGGTAGGTATAGGTTTTTCAAGGCGCGGTTGACACGCTTGCCTAGATCCAAACTAATATTATAAATGCGAAAGTAACTCTGTCTGTCTGTCTGTCTGTCTGTCTGTCTTTCTGTCTGTCTGTCTGTCTTTTCTTCACGCCTAAACTACTGAACCGATTTGTGTGAAATTTGGTACAGACATAGTTTGAAACTTGAGAAAGGACAAGGGATAGTTTTTATTACAAAAAATAAAAATAAAAATAAAATTTATTACGGACATACAGTGCCATCTATTGGTCAAATGTCGAAATGCTGTTCCTATGCTCCGTAGATAGATGGCATTAATCGCGCAATGGTGTCATTACACGTGTTCGGTTCATGTTATTGTTTTAATTCATCGGAAAATCCATCAGAAAAATGTAAATAAACAGTAAAAAGGTGTAAAAAAATTAATATTAATATAATAAAAGTTTTACTACAAAGAAAATGCTCTAACGGAGTATAGATAATTCTATTAGTACTACGCGCAATTGTGTCGATCGTTACACGAGTTCGGTTCATGTTGTTTTAATTCATCGGAAAAAAGTAAATAAATAGTAAAAAGGTATGAAAAAAATAATAACAATATAATACTACTTTTAGTACAAAGAAAATGCCCGAACGGAGTATAGATAAATAATCCGAGTTGTCACTATGCTCGATAGATGGCGTTGGGATCGAAATAGATCGCGCTATGGTTTCGTTACACGCATTTGGTTGGGTATCGGCCGAGCGCTTCGGTACCGTCGTGGAAAAATTGTATTGTCGGTTGTATGGTCGTTTATGTGAATTGGTCCTGTTTCGTAAATTCTAAATTGGTTCCGTTGTATTTGTCGATTTGGTACAGACATAGTTTGGAACTCGAGAAAGGACATAGGATAGTTTTTATCCCAAAAATCCTGCGGGAGCGGGAACGTCTCAAAAATCCCGCGAGATCGGGAACTATGTGGGTAAAACCAAAAATCTGCCGGAAGTCACTATTCCACGCGAACGAAGTCGCGGGCAAAAGCTAGTTCCTTTATAATTTGAAAACTAGAAGACCGTGACACTGAAACCTTTATGTGACATAAGTGGTACCTATCTGCACAACATAAATAACGTGCTATCTATGTTACTGCATCTATGCATGTACACATTATATGCCTACCTACTATATCAAGTTGTTTCTGCTTTGAGCAGCCTAAGGTCATCAAGTTGTATGAGGTTTAAACTAATATGCAACTTCTACAATATGTACAGGCTTCTTAACTTAGATAAGTAAGACCAAAGAGCCTTGTGAACGTGGTGCAGATCCATCATCCATCATTGCTACTTATTAAGACAAATATGAACATCTTTCGTAGTAAAATGATGAATGCTATGTAATTAAGAACTTTTTACAAAAAAATAAAACCGACTCCCAAAAACACTGAAAAGCAAAAAAAAACTATTCTTAGGTGCATCGGCCTAGAAGTCAGTGTCTAATGGATGTTCCAGAATTTATACGCCACCGACTTCTAGGCCGATGCACCTAAGAATAGTTTTTTTTTTGCTTTTCAGTGTTTTTGGGAGTCGGTTTTATTTTTTTGTAAAAAGTTTTTTATTTTTGGCTTTTCAGTGACAAGCATAGTTGTCACTATCCGCATTTGTGGAAAGTTCTCATCAATACGAATAATATAAGCCCAAACACGAGGTAGTTTACATATTCAGTTGGCGAGTTCCCTCGACCTTCACCAGTCTCCATCATCAGGTCAGCTCCAAACCTTCACAGTTGCAAAGGTCTCGTCAATACAAATAATATAAGCCCAAACACGATGTAGTTTACATATTCAGTTGTCGAGTTCCCTCGACCTTCTCTCGTCTCCATCATCAGGTCAGCTCCAAACCTTCACTTTTGCATAGTGTTATCAGACATACACCACATTGTCAAGTTTTTAACCTATGCACGAATACAATTTTCGAAAGTTGCTCTCGATTTCTCAGGGTTTCCACCATCAGATCCTGACCTGGTGATTATGGGACCACCTGGAAGGTATACCCTATCCAACAAAAAAAAAATTTTGCAAATCGGTCCAGGCGTCTTCGAGTAATCGGTGAACATACATAAAAAATAAAAAAAAAAAAAAGATCCCGACGAATTGAGAACCTCCTCCTTTTTGGGAAGTCGGTTAAAAATGAAAAATATTTCATTTTAATTACATAGCCTGACTGTTTTCTAGACAAAATAGGCATTTATATGTCATTTATTTTACCACAACCGCAGAATTTATGGCGCATGTTTACCTGTCCGTGATATCGTTCACAAAGTTATGAGACATACCTACATTATGCAAGTACCTATACATATAGCAACATATTTATTAAGAGATTTACAGTGGGGCTTGTAGTAAAACGATCGTCTGGGGCCTGATTCTCCTAATTTTACTTAAGCGACATACGATTCACGTTCGACTCGGTTCGACTGAGATCCAATCCCGACTCGATTACGATTGAAGCGTATGTGGCATTCCGCTATTTTTTCTTTGAAATAAATGTTTTTATCCTTTTCTGTCATTCAATAATGAATCATTTTGTCTGCAAATGATTTACGATTGCAAAATGAATGTAGATCAAACTACCGTATAGACCAAAATCACCAAAATAGCAGACCAATCGCAAACCAATCGAATGTCGTTGGAATACGATTGGTCTTATGTTAGTAGCAGACTGCCCGATATGGTTAAAACTGCTATTGCGATCTTATTGCGACTCGATTTCTATTCGATTTTGACATTATTAACTTAGGAGAATCGGGCCTCTGGTATGATCTACGACGCTCAAGTGAACTTGTTGCGGTCAGTTATCATACTTAACTACTTAACTGTTAACATATCGGTCCCTTCCGCGTTTCGAAGGCACGATAACAGTACCGTTTGTCTTATGGATGTTTATTGCAGTGCTTTAGTCAGATCAGAACCCCGTTAGTAAGATAACTTGTCCTTGCTATCTTAGGATAGCATAAGTTGTGTATAGTGTAAAGCGGAGAGGGAAAAGTCTTTAGATGATATTGTCCAAACATGTACCTACATACATCACTGTGCCAGGAAGCCAATTTTACCATTTCGGAAAAAAATCTAGGTCAAGCAATGAGCATTTATAGGTGCTACCCACATAATATTAATTAGTGACTTGCCTGTACCAAAATAATCTTCAACGAATAGACTCTACTCACTATTCGTGGGTGTTCACAGGTGTCATCATGCGAATGTGTAGAATCTTGGAATGCATCTCCAATGCTAGGAATTTCCTCTTACAGGATTTAGTGGCATGCATAATAATATGTCCAAAGAATGTGATCTCTTAGACTACTCCTGAGTTGCTTCATTAATTGTTGATAGAAAAGGTCACCGTTGGGAACTCATTTCAACCTTATCTCGATTAAGCCTCTTTAAAATATTAAATGTTCCATTTCATCTTAAACAGTGAGTTGAGTTGAGTTTCATTTGTTAAAGGTCCGTAGGCGCGTCTCTCATAATATGGCTCGCCAGTGGCCTGTTGTCCACATTGGGGGCTCTGTGCTACGCAGAGCTGGGGACCTCCATCACGAGGTCTGGAGGTGACTACGCGTACATCTACACGGCTTTCGGTCCGCTGCCGGCGTTCCTGCGCATGTGGATAGCCCTGCTCATCATCAGACCGACGACTCAAGCGATAGTGGCCCTTACCTTCGGCCATTATGTTGTGAAGCCATTCTTCCCCGAGTGTAACCCGCCTGAACTGGCTGTCAAACTCCTTGCTGCTGTCTGTTTATGTGAGTATTAATTGTTTTATTTTTGCTGGGGAATAGGACATGAAGACTACTTCATAGATAGTAATAGAAAATATTGGATGAGTAGGTAGCAATTGGTGGACTTTTACATTTGACATTGTACGATGTCAATGTCAATCATAATAAACCTAATAATAAGAACTGATTTCCTGCTAATGTTCGGTGATGTGACTCAATTAAATAATGGCGAAATGAAATCGACAGCATAAATTGGCTTAAATTGATATGATTTATGGACGGCGTTGATTTTTTGTGAGAGACTTTAAATTGGCAATATTTAACTCAATATAGGTATCTAGTTTTACATTAATAAAAATATACTTAATATATCTACTTTTACATAAGTTATACTCGTTGGTGCACTTGTTGTATGTTGAGTAAGATGTCATATAAGATAACATAAATGGGCACCATATTAATGCTTTTGATAATATCACTATTGCAATTTTTAACGCAAATCGTGTTTCCCATTAATTTATTGATTTATTAAAACCACTTGAACTTAACTTTTTATTATTGCGAACAGTTCGCACTTATGCAAAGAGTGCACATGGGTTTGTGATTTTTCCTGTACAACAATACAAACTGTGAAGTCCATAGTAAAAAAATTGTTAACAACATCGATAATTTTATTCCGAGAGTTCAATATTTTCCTATTCATTATCCCTGTATTTATAGGTACCTATAGGTTTCTATAGAATCTTAACAATCGATTAGGGACCTACTTAATTATGTAGTTTATCTAGTAGGTACCTACTAGAGCATTTACAGTAGGAAAGTACGTACACTACGTTATGTAGGTACTTGCAGAAAGTTAAGACAGTTTGAATCAAACAATCATTTGAATCACTTAATAGGCAGACCACTTGAGGTTGATGCATCTAGGCACATTTGCTACTAAGTTTGATATGGAGGAGGCAGTATTCAATTCCTAACTCATGTCCAAAAGAACTTAGGTAGGTACCTATATAGATTATATGTATTTTTTCCAATCAAACCTGCCCACTATACACATTCCGTTAGGGACAAATTAATGTAGGAACTGGTTCAAAACTCAAAAAATTCCAATGGCAATGATATGGCAAATTCTTGCTTCTAAATATAGATGCTTAAGTGTTAATAAGACAAGGTCTCCGCCCCATAATAAAGTATGGAGTTTCTCTAATCAATACGCAATACTCAGTGGTGGAGGTTCCGTAGCCACTTAATGGGCATGTTGACAGTCCGTTGGGAATGCTTTCGGTCTTCGTTCACGACTCGGGTGACAGTATTGTTTGGACAAACAATCATAACTTCCCATAGTGAAAGCCAATTGCCTCGTTTTTATGTACATATTTGCAGGACTTTGATATTGATGCAGATTCAAAGTTGAAGATGTGGGTTACTTCAATCTTGAAATCTTATTAAACATTGGGTAAATAGTTAGATGTTGTTGAGTCGCCTATGTACTTACGTACTACTAATTTACAAGATCTCTACATAGTAGTAATATCAGCCTGGACGCAAATAAATTGATTTGTTTATACTGAGCTCAGATATTATTCATGTACCAATTAGCGATTCTAATCTAGACCAAAACAATATAACTATTTGTTGTTTTCTATATATTTCTAGATTTACCTACAATACAAGGTTGATATTACCTACACATATGCTGTAGATACGTGTACTAAAAATCAAGGATATTGATTCCAACTGAAATGAACATAAAGAAAATGTAGAGGCTAATGTAACACATCTAGCAAGTGACAGCCACAACCATTATAAATCAGTGTTCAGTGCTCATTACAATAGGTAGCTGGCATGTCGATTCATTACGATACGACAGCAGAATCTGTGTCAACGTTATTTTCCGATGATGCTACAATTTACTGAGTAAATGCATGTGCATTTGAAAATAATCAAGAGCACGTACAAATAATGTGTACGCCAAATTTAATCAAATACTTCCAAACATGTAATGCAAATCGAGGGTTAAGAACTAGAGTAGCGTAAGGCCAAAATGACAACTTCTCGGGAGAGCCCGAAAACAACTCAAATTTACCTACTGTTATCTTATAGCCCTTTTTGTGGCAAAATCTATAGTAGTTAGATATCTGATTTTTACTAATAATAAAACTTTATTTATCGGCTACAGAATAATGTAACTTTTTGGTTAATCAAAATACGGTTTCATTTTAATAAAATTTATTTTTCAAAAACTGGTTGACATACGTCATTTTGGCTGTTACATAAATTCAATATGTATGGAATGTAACGGAACTTCCGTTAAAATGGCTTTAAAAATAATAACTTTACGTTTATTTGGCACGAAACAAACTAAGCCTACATAATCAAACTTTCTGCGTTAATAACGTATGGCAAGATACGTTATTTAAGCGATTACATTGAAGGCATATTTGGTGTCTTATTCGCTCTGTAAATCGAGTTACGATCGTTGTGCTCGTAATTTTTTTGAGAAAATAATGTCAAGATTATTGTAAGTAGAAACACTTCATTTTGGCAATAAACAAATATCTTTATTTTTTATACGTTATTGTTGTACTAAGCAATCAACGCACTACATCGTTCCAGTTTTTCGGCACATAAAAATATGGGGATTAAATAAACGAATGGTGAAAAAAAAAAATTTTTGTATTTTTGCCCTTACGCTACTCTAGTTCTTAACCCACGAAATAGCAACGTAATATGTGTAATAATAAATCGGTCATTGATCTAAACGGTGACTCAGAATAAATTGTTGATTCGCTTACTAATGACTTTATGAGATCCTGATGAAACTCACAAATCTCGAGTAGATGCTATTAATATGTAGATCGGTTAGGTTTGCAATTATGATGATCAACATTTTCATGTTAAGATACATACTCTCATATAGTCTTAGATATTATAAATGACGATTATCTTGACGCTATTTTCATCATTACCTTTAAACATCAAAAACAAGACACAAGAGATGTTTATCTTGGACCATTCATCCATCAAACCTGTATCATGAAACAGGAAACCAGAACCTGACTACGATATATACATCCAGAAACTCAGGTCAAGTTTATCTGTAAATGTTCTTCATCCACCCACAGAACTTTGTGAAACTGCCTAGCAACTTCTTAGGTTTATCTTACGTTATCAATCATGTTATCATACAAGTAATTACGGTCAAGTTAGTTGCTAATGCAAAATTAATTGCTAAGAGGCTTACCCTTTCAACCCCTTAGCTCATAGTGATCATGATAACGATGCATTCATTTGTTTAACTTGTAATCCTAACGGGCCCTGGCAGCGACTGGTTACTTCAAACCATTAAGTATTGGAATCCAGGCATTCCAGCGGACCAAGCCATCTTAGTAATTTATTAACGCAGACTTGCCTACTTACATGAATAAATTCATCAGTTTATTTATAAAATGTACTAACTACTCGATGGAATCCACCGACTTCAATTAAGTATAGTGGTTACAAGTTTTCCTGTAGCTATCACAGTACTTCTGTTGTTTTTTAAATAATTACATTACCAGTCATCACAGCGTCCTTAACAAAAGGGTGTAGGGGCTTCCCGCTAAAAAGATGACCAACTCTGTCAAGTGCTTGGAATGTAGATAGAATTAAGCTCACTTTACTGAATAGTTTATTAAGTGGTTTTAAAGCCTCTCCTTTTCAACCTACGGCAATATTATCAACAAATGTAAGAGGAAACAGGAAAATTATTGAACATCTTAGGGAATTCCATTTTAAAAAATCTTGAGAAATACAGACCAAGAATAGTCAAGTTTACTTTGAAGCAAAGAGATAAATGAAAATCTATAGAAAAGGAAGCCTTTAATTCTTTGATTGCATTGCGTCTCAGAGCGGATCTGCCGGCGGAAACTCCACTTAACCCAATTGATGTTGATAGAGGGTCGGCTCTTTGAAACTGAACCTCCATCTTGTCAGCCAACGCTCTGGCGTAAATTAGTTTACCTATAGCTGCTATAGACGTTGTGGCTTTTGCAGATAGCGTGATGAGAATTTTGGCGTTATTGATCAAACGGAACAAATAGGAAATACTTAAATTTCAAATGTTTGCCATATCCTGCTTTGCAAGCACTTCGGCAATAAAATTTGCTTACTTTTTGTAGGCCTGACATTTCGCGATGTGATTCCCATTCGCAAATAAGTGTATACCTGTGCGCAGTGCGTGCCTTTAGTCAATATTCAGGAGGTTAGTACCATGGATTAATCTCCTGATCTAGAACGTTTATTCTTGTCCCGATCCCCGCCCACCACGTCACGATAGTAATGTTTATGCAACCTAGTTTCAAGAACACGTTTGACTTGCAGCTTGCTCTAATGACACGTTTAGGTTGCGGTTACTGCAACCTGAGGCTTGAAATTACGAATGGCATTGATCTTTCTTTATACACCTACAGGTTCTACCTTAAATACTAGTAATATGTCTAACAGCCTAAGAGTGGAGTGAATGTATCTCGGAATGAACAGACATCAATTAGGACTTTTAAATATCCCAAGAACTTTTATTTGCTAATAGAATCGTATTTCATACATTCCTTAGCAGATTAGTAATACGATAACCTCATTATGCTAAAAGTTATCAGAATTAGAGAATTTGAGCTGGTAGACTGTCGTATAAACAAATATTTGCTGTGTAGTGCCTACCCATACGGAGGCGTACCGAAACACGATCCGGAACTGTTTGTCTTGAACCGTGACGTGCTTTAAACGAACCTAATGAATCGCTGAAAGTGGATCACTTAGAACAATTTGTTTCGCTACCAATCATTTCTGCATAGTACTCCCCTACTCGAGTTCTGCAGTAGACTGATAAAACAAAAACTTGAACTTGTATTAATCTTTATTAGTATGGCCTTGACACAAACATCTGACAGTTCTAGATGCCTCATTAAAATTAATGATTTTCTCCAAATGTTGAAAACTTTTGCATAAATCTCTTTGGACGACTTACATAATTAATTTAGATGATATACTATAACTCTATAATTTCTATTTCCTCGGATATGTAGATTTTTGGCTTCAATTTTAGATAGCGCTTAAATGTATCATTGTTAATAAGTAAGATCGTTTATTTAAAGTAGGGATGGAGACATTTTAGATAAAGAAACAAGACGGACTTGTTTTCTGTAGTCTTAAGTAATTGAACTTTTACAGTGTCAGTCACACGATCGAAGATTCTACCACTAAATACCATGAGAAACTTGTTTAAAATATGTACTAGTAGAATGTATTTACGCCTCACTTGTCCTTCACTACTGGATTTTCGCAGATTGTAAATCGCTTCTCTGGCGACAGTTACACGTAGACTTAGAATTGTTCCGATTGCATCTAAAATACCTGCGATATTTTCCAGTTTATTTTTATGTTTAGAGCTATTTTTGTAATTTAACCTGTTTTGTTTACCAAGATTAAATTATTTTTCCTTCGTTATAGGTGTTCTCACAGCAATCAACTGCATCAGCGTGCGATGGACGATGCGAATACAAGATGTCTTCACCTCGTCGAAACTGTTAGCTTTGATCGTCATCATTATCTCTGGCATCTACTATATCTGCATCGGTAAGTGGATATTATAATCAGTTACTTAAATGATAAGGGAGTCTAGACTTTAATGTAGACTCTGATAATTACTCTTTTTATATGATTGTGGTGAAAAATCAAGTCAAGCTCTACGCCGCGATTTTAGAGCCTATGTAGAGGTAGAAACCCACCATTACCTAACGGTTTAGCTACAAGCTTTTTTTGTAGTAAAGAAAGTATAACCATATTATGCTACTACTTTTTAATATTAGAAATAGACACACGATTGATAAAGTTCACTATTTATAAAGAGGTGATCTTTATCAGTCGTATTATTGTAATATTTGTGTTTATTTCCGTATCGACAGTTGAGTTATTATCGATTCCGCGGTCAAATCTAACATTACAAGCATAACAAACCAATTCTATAAATAGCGGAAATATTATATTGATGACTTTATCAGCTTACCCATTTGTCTATAGAGATAAATAGTGATTACGTTAAGCCACATGATGATTATGATAAAGCTGTGTAACAAGTGACATGTGTACTCGGTGTGTGTTATATATGTAACCCATAGTAATGATGGTTTGGTGAGTCAACGGATAGAGTCGTTGATAGACCAAGGTCGCAACCAACAGCCCATTGTTTGGTTCCTTTCTCGGAACACTCACATTTAATGTAGCGAGAAATTCGCAGAATCACGTCTCGGATATCCTTTTGTCATACTTAATCACAAAGAAAATAGAAGATTTTCCTATGTAGAATTCCTATGACTGTAATAAGTTGTACTACGCCGTTGGAATATTGGTCTAAAATTAAAAATATGATTTAGACCATTGCCTAACTAACATTACCCAATGTGACAATCCCATGCTAAGTCATGTCATTTTAATAATGCCCATGAAATGGAGAGGAACACTTATGATAAGAATATGATTGATACTGACGAGTAGCCCTACGTATAAAAGCCGATAAGAACGTCACATTGCTACGAGCATGGAGGACGCAATAGTGCAAATGTCTAATCTTAAAGATTTTGAAATACTCAGTGATGACGTCACCTGCCCTTTACCGACTATATTGGGGTCAGCTTCTAGTTTAACCGGAGGCAGCTGAGTACAAGTGATTGAAATAAAGCGACTGCCAATCTGACTTCCTAAACTAAGTTATCCGCACAACCGTATACCCCTCAGTAAGACTGGATGTTAGACTTTCTGGCTTAGCGGCATAAACCTGATGATGGAAATGATATTCGAATCCCATATTTTGCATTCCAGACACTTTTATGAACTGCGATTTTCTTAAATAGATTTTTGCCAAAATTAATTAATTCGGCGTAATTTCCGCACTGCACGCGCATGCTGATATTTATGTCTTTAAAGAAATTTGGCAAAACTTCAAATACTCAATAATCGAGTTTGATTGCAGCGTAAATAGGAATGTAAGTACTAATGACTCACTAGCAAATTGCATTTTACTCTACGTGGAAAACGTTTAACGTGCCAACCATACGTAATATCATTATCGCCCAGGTGAGAAAGTAAAGTTATAACAATTTTTATTAGCTATAGGTACATGTACCTATTTCACTATCAGAAGAAATAGAGAAAGTGAAGAAAGTTCGAAGGGCCGTATGTTTCTTGAAAGGTAGTTTTAGATTACGTACGCATAGCAACTATTTGCGAATACATTCTCTCACCTACTATCAGAAGTATTTTCCGATAAGAGGCTGTAGAAAGTAGATAATAGAAAGAAAGTTTAAGGGCCGCGTCTATATATCATGTCTGTCAATTATTATAACATCTGTGACAAGACATGACTACTTTTTAAAAGCAATTAGATGCTAATAAAAAAAAGAATTCACACGAAAAACAAACATTTTATTAATTAATGAGACAGCGGCGTTACTAAATCAACTTTGACCTAAGAATCATATTTCAGTTTAGATTAAATGAAACAGTAGGCAAGATAGATAGACTTCGATGCTGTATATCTAAGTGTCCAATTTACGTGACAAGATCACGTAGGTCATTAACACCCGGACGGAAAACACTGCGGTTAGAGTTTAAATAAAACAAAAAACATTTTGTGACAGTATTTGAAATGAGGAATAAGGATCAATTAACTCGTGGAAGCGAATGTTTCTCCCTCTTTGTATATGTGAATAATTAATGGATAGGTTTAACATATGCATTTGTACAACTGAATCTCCTGTAGGCCTCGAAGTGCCAGCCCAGTTATTTCCTAAATAGTTGATGTGTAAAACTATAGATTTGGTTACAAAGTTTACAGATAGATCTTATATTACAAATAAGCATATTATTATGTTTCTCGGATCGAAGTATACACTTATAAAGAAAGTTGTAGAGCAAAAGGCATTGATCACTTATCGCTACTGTCATTAGCTAATTTATTGGCGAACCCATCAATGGAAGGATTCTTCCATTATTATGATTTATACCTACATTAAAATAAGCTCGACCCTCGCGTTTATTATTTATAAGTCAATGATTCATTGCTCATTGATAGGAAAAATTCTGGCTTCATGCGTATAAGCACTGCATATTTATGCCGTAGTATCTTGATAAGTACTTAATATTAATACTGCGGAGATGAAATATTATACTGCCTTCGTTGATTACCAAGAGAATTACGCATAACTGCCGACAATGTGTGGGGAAGGACAAGTATATACCTATAGAAAGATAAATATTGATTACACGATATTATTTACGGTTGAAACAGTAACCATTACCAAAGATTTATTAATTCGGTGATTATTTTCCGATACACGAGTAGTGTAGCACGTAATTTGTATTCTTCACAGAACCAATGATGCTTATTTTCATCTTTAACATTTTTTTTCCAAATTACCAGGTCACACCGAAAACTTCGATGGAGCCTTTGAGGGGAAATTCAGCGCTGGCAACATCGCTCTCGCGTTTTATTCGGGACTCTTCGCTTTCGGAGGGTGGAATTACCTCAACTTCGTCACTGAAGAATTACAGGATCCTTACAAGTAAGTTTCGCTATCTATCAAAATATAATTCTATCGTGTTTTTATTTAGGTACATGCAATCTGATCTCTATCATACAATTATTTTCCAACCTGTAGAGATAAATGTGCTTACAGCAGTTTTCTCGCTTTGGAACGTTAAAAATGGTTTCTGCAAGAAAAGCCTGCCGCTTTCAGTAGTAACTTTTATCAGATAACAAAGAGATGACCCAACTTTCTTGAACCTTACTTGTTCGTATTCGTAACTGGCGCCATTACGAAATAAACACGTGCGACGGTACTACGCACTTTTATAAATCTGTCTGCACGGCATTGTATCTAGATCGCAATGCTGAGCGTGCACCTTCCAAGGCTAAATAGCACTATTCCTAAGCTTTATGTAATGCACGAACAAGTTGCGTCATAAAGTGGAGCAAATAAGGATCGGTGTCAAGAGCACGATTAGGCATTAGGCTAGCTAGGGTCGCACACTGGATAGACTTTTAAATCCGTCTGAAGTGGTCCCCTCTAGAGCTCCTCAAATATGTAGGTTGGTACCTACCTACTTACTTACCCCATTGTTTGTCGTTCCGATTGGGGTTGGAACGTCAATGTCTAAGTACCTACATTTTTACTAAGCTACTCCAGATTTTAAGTCTATGAATAAAAATTTAACGCTTATTGCCGTATCACCCTAATAAGTGACTGATGGGGAAAGAAAATAGAAAAAGAGCCCAATAACTTAGAAATGGGTAAAACTGTATTTTAATGGTATTATTGTATATGCCATTATATACGCCATTATATACGCCATTTTGGATATGACAACGCATTTCGGGTCAGGAAGTGAGGAATAAAGAAACTTTTTAAGTTACAATGACAGGAATGTTGGCAAAGGGTATTGTTTTATTCATTTGGTGGCGAAGTGTTCTCGCTCCTATTGCATGTTTTATTCATTGAGACATTTATTTAACGTTGGGAGATAGGGAGTTAGTGACCATGGATTGGCCATTCGATTCTATTTACTCAAGAGGAAAGAAAACTTAGATTCTTTCAAATGGACTTGTAAATGTAGATAGATCAAGTTGATTTAATCACCGTTGTTGAGTTAACTGGTAGGACTAAAACAGGTCTGTAAAATGAAAATCTTTTAGGTCGAAAATTAACATTCATAATCAAGACTCGAGAGGAGCCTTTATAATCACAAATCCTTTACATACAGGTATATAATAATTCAACCAGTAATTGGTGATACCGTGAATGATTTTTGCACAGACGTGACTAGCGTTAATAGTTTTACTACACTTGGTGGGATGCCAATAGCCATAGGTACATATGTACTCTAAGATGCGTTTTATTTTACTGTAAAGTAATTGAAGTTGTGTCAACTCATTAAAACTGAATTTAAATCTGATAAATATGCGCGTGTTTTCATAATGTAGATACCTCTACATATGTAGGTATATTGCAGAATGCGAAGTGACTCATCACGGGTAACGTAGGGATTTACCCATTACTGAACGCGAATTCTTTTTTTTATTCTCAGCTTTAATTAGGTTTTTACAGTCTCTCTTCACTATATAAATTCAACAATTTATTTTTCTCAATTTAAATATTTTGTGAGCCTCTATACATAGATGAATTGTTATGCACATCACTAAAAGTCTATGGCTGTTTTACGACGAGTGTTGTACCCTCCATTCTAAGCAGAGAGTAATAAGTTTTTATGTTCAAATTCCTCTGTTTCAGGAATTTGCCCCGAGCGATATGGATCGCTATGCCCATGGTGACTATTATCTACGTGATGGCAAACTTGGCCTACTTTGCTGTCGTTACGAAGACTGAAATGATATCAAGTGCTGCGGTGGCTGTGGTAATTTTATTCTTTTTATTTTTGTTTAGAGGAGTTTTGTAGAAAAGTGTATGTTTTTGACTGTGATATTATGGGGCCCCAAAATCTCAATCTTATGTACCGGAGAACCTATTTACCTACTTCAGCACCGTCCGTAGAAATGTTCGTTCTTGCTTCAGCTTGTTATCAAACTGCAATTTATGCCTAAACAATAAATTATAATGTGTTAATTCAAAATTACCTAACAACCTATCACTAGCAAATAAATTGCACTGATGATGTAACTGGTCGTTACAATGTTAGTTAAGTACTATGTGGGCTTGCTCGTTTCAAGGCATCTAAACAATTGGCGATCCATTGCTTCTCGTAGGGTCGTTGACTATGAAGGTTCGTTTTGGAAGCGAGCTGCCGACTGCAACTTTGGGCCGCACTTGCGGTGACTGCATGAAATCGGTCTATATCTGAGAGCGACTACGCGTGCTGCTGCCGAAACGATATATCTATCCAAAACGCGAGCGCAAGAGGCTATCCAAAAGGATTTCATATAAATACCTACATACAAAGCAGTAGTACAGCTGCGCTGCGACACGTGCGGTTGGCAGTTGCGGTCAGCAGCTTCCTTCTAAAAAGGTACCTTAACGCTTGCTACAAGTTTTATTATCAAGAAATCTTTATCGTTTCACTGCAAAAAAATAATTGGGATAATATAGACAATGAACTCTTATCATACAAAACGCTGGCATATCGAAATTGAAGCGGAAGGAACTAGGTGCAAAACAATAAATCAATGTATGACATTATCAGCAGCAAAGGAATATTCCTACAATCCTACTAGAACTCAGTTCAGTAGGCCATCACGTCTCCAGAAATAATTATCATGTCAAGTGTACATGTGTGCCTTCTATCACTTCCAATACCTATATCGGTGCTGTTGTGCCTACTGTACTAAATTACTTACCTACAAATGTTATCATAATCTATACCTACATAAATAAATCTATACTAATATTATAAAGCTAAAGAGTTTGTTTGTTTGAACGCGCTAATCTCAGGAACTACTGGTCCGATTTGAAAAATTCTTTCAGTGTTAGATAGCCCATTTATCGAGGAAGGCTATATGCTACTTTTTATCCGGGTCTGTGCCGAGGTTCCCACGGGATGCGGGTGAAACCGCTGGCAGAAGCTAGTGTTTAATGTAAGAACATAATTAGGGCATTGTTGAAGTGCACCAATTTTGTTTTAAAAGTATTCTTTGAAAAGAAGCATCGTTGAAACGGGGCAGAGCGTAAGAGTTCCATAATAATTATTATGACAGCGAAACCACCAAGATATCAGAAATGAAGTAGGTTCTGAAGTGACTATGGCAGAAGTCCTGGTGATGGACTTAGATAAGGTTCTATCCGTATGAGTAGACCCACAGGATAGTAAAATTTCATAAAATAACGAACAGCCGGTATCTGTAACATATGTCAATCCGTCGCCTCGCCTTCCGACTAACATCCTTGAATAGACAGATTGACAGTCGGTGATTGATTTATGAATAAGATATAAGTAATACGTAGGACGTTTATAAAGGAATTATTAATACAGTCGTCGCTTTTACGACTCTACAATAATATAACGACAACATTTTATTGTACTTGATAGTTAATAGTTAGCTACCTGATTACTTATATGTTTTTGCTTTCAATTAAACATGAATGCTAAGAATAAGTATATGTCCTCCCAAAGTCATCATCATCAATGGCCTTTTAATATCTATAAAAGATGATTTAACTTATTTCTTGATTCAATTTAATTCCTACCTAAGTATGTACTTATTATTCAAGGTCCTCATTGGAAGTTGACGTCAATTGCAATAAACCACTCCTTCCCTAACAAATACCCACGATACCTAATACTCTGATAGAACCTGCTTAAATAGGTGCTCTGATACACGAAGATTTATTGTATGTTCGGTCACAGATTACATACTAAATAGTTACTAAGTACGTGGTCACTACTATACTTGGTATTGAATAGGTTTCAATGTACAATCGACCAATTTTCATTTTCTGCATAAGTAATAGTAACAGAGTATCGACAATAAATTCGTGAAAATGAAAGAGACCCATTACGTGTTTATGTGTAATTTTATTTGATTGTAGCACTCGTAGTCCTTCACTACAGGCAATCGGCTGGGCTTGTTTCTCGCGAGGCGCCTCATGTCGGCGTTGAAAGCCCAAGCTGTCTACGTCTTGCTACAGAACGTTACTGAGGTGTTATAGTTTCTAATAGTTCGTTTCTGTTTTCAGGTGTTTGGTGATCAACTGTTTGGCGGATGGAGCTGGATGATCCCCGTGTTCGTGGCACTATCTACCTTCGGAGGTGTCAATGGTGTTTTGTTCACATCCGCAAGACTGTTCGCGACTGGTGCGCAAGAGGGACATATGCCTGCCTTCTTCTCGTTGTTCCACATCAAAAAACAGACGCCTATACCTTCGCTCATCTTCACTGTAAGTACATATTATATGAAATAGCTCACTGAAAAAATAATTGCCGATTACTACCTAGAGGAACAACAAAGCAAATAGATACCCATCAATAGTGTAGATTGGAGCCACTGGTTGGAAATAGCATTTTTGGGAACTATTTAATATTTCTTTCCTTCATGCCTCACCGCTTACAACTTTTTTAACATGATTTTCTTCTCTTTCCAGTGTCTGTTCTCCCTCCTGATGTTGACAACGAGCAACGTGTTTGATCTCATTAACTACTTCTCTCAAACGTTGTGGCTGTCAGTAGGAGCCTCAGTAGTCGGCATGCTGTGGTTGCGACGCGTCAAGCCCGACATCCCACGACCCATAAAGGTCAACATCATCATACCGTACGTGTTCCTCATAGCTATCGCCTTCCTGGTCATCATCCCAGCCATCACCGAACCTAAGGATACCGCTATAGGTATAGCCATTCTCCTCTCTGGCATACCAGTTTACTACCTGTGCGTCAAATGGAAGAGCAAGCCAGAGATGTACCACTCCTTCTCCAGTTGCATTCTAAGGTTCCTACAGAAACTTTGCTCATGTATCTTCGTAGAATCCTCTGAAAGAATGTCGAATTGAACTTCGTGATTGACACAATCTGAATTAAGATTGCGTTTGGATTCAAAATGTCGAAATTGATATAGGTTCGAACATAATTGACGAAATATGTATGAAAAAAATATATTTACATGTAAAGGACCAATCAGATATCTAACGTAAACTATTTCGAGATCGTTATTTTTACCCACACGATACTGTGATAAATATACGTCTGCAACGTATCCACATTTTAAACTAGGTCCTCTTTTAGTGTACTTATTGTTCGGTGTTATTCTCCAATAATAATTGTCTATACATTCTGGCTAGCAGTTATGTAGCAAGCCAGTTTCATAAATAAAAAGTTGTTTCAAGTTTAGAGCGATATTTATAACAATTTGGGCAATACTAAACCAAGTCAGTATTTACAGACGATCTGAATGATTTAACTAGATTATTGTCTGGGAGATGTATAACCTGAACGAGCGAATGTAACCAAATCTAACTCGGCCATGCTGACATTTGAAGTGAATTCGTTCAACTTATGGAACTATGTTTTGTACAAGCCATGCTTACTCAATGTATCTTTTAAATGCAAGCGATGTTACCTCTATAAACTTACCTGATTTGTATTTATAGGTAGGTTCGTGTTCGTTGCTCTCTGTTCTGAATATCTACTTTATTTAAAGTTGTAGACGTTAAGAGCTTATTTATATTATATCAATGATAAGGTACGGACATTCCTACAAAGCACTGTTTTTATTAGTCCTAAAGTTTAGGCTGTATTTGTTAGTTTTGCTACGTTTTTTTACAACTGTTTTGAGATAATGTGTACTCAGACTTTTTGTAGTTACTATTTATTATTACATTTACATATTATACATTATAAAGATTTAAATAAAAAGGTTTATGACGTATTTATTATATCTCCAGAAGTAGGTAGTTATAAGTATAAATAAAAACGACTGTCAGTGTCTTATAACTTGATAATATCAAAAAGTGTATCCATATTGATTGATTAGAAAAAAAAATTAAGAAAATCTACAAGCATACCTACTTATTGCATTCAGTACATCTGTACTGATAGGTACATAATGTGGCATATATACCTATTTATAAATGTTTGCTTAAGTAACTACAAATGATGGTTTAAATAAACTTATAAGTACTTGACTATTTACTGTTTTTTTAATGACATAAACCTACCACCTACAAATGCCTACTAAAGCCTAGAATCTTAAATTGGCTTAAATAGATACCTTAAACCTTCGTTTTAAGAAATGGTCAGTCGCTGTGATTTAATATAAAGTTTTTAAGTAGATAAAAAAAACTGTCTTATTTCACAAGAATTAAATAGCTTCTAAAGCAGATGCTGTCGCGCTCTTCTGTCACATTTATAACAGACTCCTGACTCTGAAATGTTCGTAAACACTGTAGTTTATATGCACTATAGGTGTAGCACACAGACAATGCCTATATTCTTTTGCATGTCCTACCGGCAATAGCGACCACCAAAGACATCATGTGTGTTCAAACTATTCGTCGAACACCAACGTTGGCTGTGGTTGGTGGCCCATATGCTCCTTTATAATACCAAAATAATTTGCCTACCCTTATCGCAAAAACTTGAGATCAGCATCATGATGTAACCACCTCAACTCCAAAATTATTGGCTTCCAGTATTTCATAATCAGCTGACTGCTAGTGTTCTACATGGAACCACTACCTACATACTTACTTTACTTTCTCAAGCCAATTATCTGGATAAACCTTTGAAGCACATAACAAGGAATACCTATAACACCTATCTATATTTAAATAGTGAATATTCTTTGTAATAATAAAAAAAAAAACAAACAATATTTACAATGAAATTATTTATTGTGTACTTAAATAGTTTGTTATTGAGCGTACTATAAAACACTGGCACACAACCATTGGGCAATTATTTTAAAATTAAATGTCAACATTCATTCACTTCAGTCAAATACCTAAATAAGGAGCTGAAAAGAATAGAATAGAAGAAAAGATGTTAAATTTACAAAACAAACGTGTTGTGAGTTTAGTGCGCCAGGCACGGCAGTTCACAGTTTATGCACCACTACAGGAATACAAAAGGTGGTACCCTGATGAGACATTTATTAAACAATTTTCCGGATCGGTCATGTACCCCACACCAGAAACAAACAAGTACTACAGAATTATTAGCCACGGCAAACTGTGGCCAGTTGAACGCAAACTTCAGAACATGATTATCAACTTTGGTCCTCAGCATCCAGCTGCTCACGGCGTTCTGCGTTTAATATTGGAACTGGATGGCGAAACTGTAGTAAGAGCTGACCCTCACATAGGTTTCCTGCACAGAGCTACTGAGAAACTAATGGAACATAAGCATTATAACCAAAATTTACCCTTCATGGACCGTCTAGATTACGTGTCCACATTGGCGAACGAGCAATGTTTCTGTATCGCTGTTGAAAAACTTCTCAATATTGAAGTACCTCCGAGAGGTAAAGCAATTAGAGTTTTATGTGCAGAATTGAGCCGTATAGCCAACCATTTGTTGAATGTATCGGGCACTATACTAGATGCAGGGGGTATCACACCTTTTTTCTGGATGTGCGAGGAACGAGAGAAACTATACGAAATGTTTGAAAGACTATGTGGTGCTAGAATACACTGCTGCTATCTTCGTCCAGGCGGCGTGTCCCAAGATATTCCTATTGGCTATCTGGATGACGTTTATGAATTATGTAGTAAATTAGGAAATCGGTTAGACGAAACTGATGACCTTGCAACTAAGAACCGATTGTTCTATGCTAGGTGTGTCGGCATCGGTGAAGTAAAGGCACATGATGCTATGTCTTTGGGATTCACCGGATGTATGCTTCGCGCTTGTGGAGTTAAATGGGATCTTAGGATATGCATGCCGTACGATGGTTATGATTTGTATGATTTTGATGGCGTTGTTGGAACATTTGGTGATACTTATGACAGATATCTATTACGTTTTGAAGAAATGCGCCAGTCTTTGCGTATTATCAATCAAGTAATTGACACAATGCCTGAAGGAGAATTTAAAACAGATGATTCTAAAGTTTGTTTTCCTTCACGGAAAGAAATGAAAACTTCAATGGAGTCCTTAATTCATCATTTTAAGTTGTGCAGTGAAGGGTATCCAGTGCCACCTGGATTTACTTACACCGCGACTGAAGCTCCAAAGGGCGAATTGGGTGTATACATGGTGGCCGATGGAACGTCGATTCCGTATCGTGTCCATTTACGTCCAAGTTCCTTTACATCATTAATGGGTATGTCTGTATTGGGCCCTCGCTTAATGCTAGCCGATATAGGCGTGCTCCTTGCGTCAATAGATGTTGTGTTTGGAGATATTGATCGTTAATTGATTGTTTATATAAAGTTATAATTTGTGCCTATTTATTCAGTGCCTACTTAAATGCGTAGATTATATCTATCTTATATATTTATTAACTATAATGAATTACATACAATTCGTCTCCATATTGTCGTTTCTTTCTTACATTGTGTAAAAAGTAGGAACACGATAAGTCAATGTAAGTAAGTACCTAGGTACCTATGTATCTATAACCATTCTTCTGTTAAAATAAGCCTTGTTACTAACACCTAAACTCACGGCTGGATGGATGGAATAATTCTTTAGGTAATCTCTTTCATTTGTCGATTTGTTTTCAATACCATTTCTTGCGTGAGTCTCGTTGAATCCAGTGCTATAAGTATCTAAATTGTGACACGAATTTGTTTTAAATAAAGACAAAGTTAACAGTGAACCTACTCGGTTAAATATGAGCTCCAAGCTCCTCCTACTTCGGTTCTCTTTAATGGTTTTATAATCGAACGCTTCACCTACATATAATCATCGAATCATCAGATGACGCGTCAGGTCGCACCCACAGCGGGGGAGGTATTGGGGACGAGAAGATGTTACGCCGCTTCCCGAACGCTTCCCAGCCGAGTTGGATGCGTTCGGTACCTATTGATCTCGACCTCCTTCTCGAAGTTAGACTTCCCTAGCTGAATTTGTCTTAGGTAAATCAGTAAATGTAGGTACTGCTCTACAACTTCGAACCTGCATTCTCCCCCACTTTTACAGGACATCCTCCGAGCCTTTTTCCCAACTATATTGGGGTCGGCTTCCAGTCTAACCGGATGTAGCTGTAGCCCCACTTTTACAGTACTAGGTTCTAAATGGAAGTTTGTAATGGAAGACATGATATCGTCTTATTCATGTTCATTCTAAGATCTACTCACTGGGAGACTCTCTTGAAGTCATTTTCGGTCTTCAGCCTAACATTTCGATGGCCCTATCGTGTAATGAAATGTCATGATTATGACATTAATAAGAGCGTCATATTATGTCAATGTCAATCCTAAACTTCAAATTTGTTTTCCTCTGACTTTCATTAGTGTCAAGTGGTCAAGTGTCACTTATGTTCTTAAATATCATGGCCATGACCAAAGTTACTCTATGATCATAACTCTCGTTTGATTTTGTCATTCATTATCATTAGTTTTCAACTGAGTAGGTAGTCATACAAACAAAGGGTGTTATCTATTGTTTGAAAACAAAAAAGTTTGTGTTATTTATAATCATGTTAAAATTTGAAATAGTTTCCTCAAGGATTGTGGAAGGTTTTGAGAACGAAAAGAAATTCGTAGCTTATATGTTACAAGTAACTCAAGCTTCAGAATCCAGGGTGCTGGATCCAGACCCTGCAAACGTTGAAAGACGGTACACCCATTTCCTCGATCTTTATAATGGTTTGAAAAAAGAATTTCCGGCTTTAGTAGGCGGATTGTCGTTCCCCAGAAAGGTTGGTAAACAAGACTTTAATTTTAATTCATTGTAAGTTCATTGTTAATATTATGAGTCATGAATACTTTGTTAGCAAATCTCTACCATTGTCCAGTAGGCGTATCACCTACATACAAGTATTATAATTTAGGGATATTATCCATTATTCATGGAGAGAACGCACTTCAAACCTATTTTATGTTAAGTTTATCAAAAAGTTATATAGATATTTAGCAAGTGCTCTTCGCAAGTAGTTGGTAATTTTTATTATGTGATTTGTAAGTCAATAATTATCACTTTTTTATTAGTTTGTTGTGTATGATCTGGTTTCTAGATATATTTTTTTTTATTTCAGATTGTTATGGGTAATTTTGATCCAATTTTGATTGCCACCCGTTGTGCAGCATTTAATTCCCTGCTAGATCTAGTGGCCAGTGAGTCACGGCTGCGGGACTCCCCGGCTGCTATCACATTCTTCCAGGACATTGAACTAAATGAAGCCAAGCGACTCATTAACAACGGAAGTTTTGATCAAGCGCTCTCTGTTTTGGAGACTAGCTTCAAATTATTAAACAAGGTTTGTATAAGCTCAGTACCTATTTTTAACCCATTAATAGAGGAGTTTTTTTTTGTTTGTATTGTTATACACAGAAGGCTCCAATGCTATCAATTTGAAGATGGAAATTAATGGAATCAATTTGAAAAGTTCTTTCCCTGTTTTGAAGAAACAATATTACCAAATGACAGAAGCTATATTTTGTTTGGCCATGGGAAGAAGTTCCCATGAACAGGGGTGAAACCACAGGTAAAACAGCTGGTGTAACATTAGTGCAGTGAACAGATTTGTTGATCGCTGCAAGTTTGTTATTATATCTGCTATTTTTATACTTTGTTATATAAAATGAACATTCAACAGAATAAAAGATACTTTTTTACACAATTTCCAAATATTACCCATATTGGCCATGAGATTCAGTAAAATAGTATATGCATAATAAGTATTATGCATATTATAAACTAGCTTCTGCCAGCAGTTTCACCCGCATCCCGTGGGAACTACTTCCCGTACCGGGATAAAAAGTAGCCTATAGCCTTCCTCGATAAATGGGCTATCTTTCACTGAAAGAAATTTTCAAATCGGACCAGTAGTTCCTGAGATTAGCGCATTCAAACAAACAAACAAACACAAACTCTTTAGCTTTATAATATTAGTATAGATGTATAATTAATGTTATTTGCATTATTTATTTCTTCAATTCCAATAATAACAACAATATTTGTCTGGAATTTTCAAACTTTATCTTGATGACCTTGATTAAAATGCCCTGTAGGAAATTAATTAAATATGCAAAATTTGTTTATCAATAAGACAACAATGAAAACAATTTTAATCTGCATATAATTCTTTTTATGTACTGATTTTGTTTGGTTATTTGACACTTTAATTTGCTTAATAAAACTGTATTCACACATTACTACTTTCAAATGATATTCAAATAGTTGACAATCTTGTGTTAATACTTTCCAGGTGTATACGGACAGGTCTCGCGTGGTACTTGGCGCTCTGTGTCGTATAGTCGCCTGCGCGGGTGCCAGTGACGGAACACTCGCTGGTCCAGTGGAGCGCTGGGCACAACTCGCGCTCAAGCGATATGAGGCCGTCAGCGACTCCGATCTCCTTCTCATATATGTACCGCTGTTACATACATGCATTACCATTTGGTTAGTACCTTTTTGTTACTATGACCTCTATGCTGGATTAAGCAAGTTTGGGTTTAAGGGCTCTCGAGTGCCCTAATGGAGCCATTTGCCCATGGCTGCACGGGACCTTGGGAGCGAGGCACTATGAAATAGCTACTCTTGCTATATGGTTAATCTGGTACTGTATGTCCTTGCTAAATAAATATATTTATATTGGTTAATCACCCAGTGTTAACATGACACGAGTCATCACCCTGTGTTCACAAACGTTTTCCTTTGGTAAGTAGGTATGTCATCAATCATGTGATGAATGTTAGGTAACCTTGGCGAATAAACCGTATGAAGTAGAATATGGCATGTACCTACAATCTTCACTAATACATATTAATAAATAATAATTATGATTTGTTGTGGAATTTCACACTACTGAACCAAATTCAGGATTTCAAAGCCATTATCTACGGCTGCAAGTCTGTAGGCAATTGATAAAGGAAATGGTGTTATATTAAACAATGGAACAATAGATTATTAGCCAATAAACAAGTACTATCAGTTAACTCAACAATTGAATTCATTGAACTGTTGAACAATAATAATGCACTATAAATAATAGTAATAACCTCAAGATTTAATTAGCTAGTATTTGTTATGAAACTGATAAGATGGCGCAACTTTGACGTAAACTGTGTCCACAGAATACTGCGATATGCTATGTTTATAGAAAACACGTACAATGCAAGCACTATTTGCTAGCAATACTTAACTAGATATTTGGTGTTGCTTGGGCAAAATATTGTTTACATTATTACCTTTATTAAGAGCTCATCCATAAGTCACAACATAACATACAACGAAATTACAACAGCAGGTATCGTCCCATTTATTCGTTACTAGCCGTTTTCCCGCGGTTTCACCCGCGTCCCGTGGGAGCTACTGCCCGCACCGGGATAAAATATAGCCTATGTTACTCGCAGATAATATAGCTTTCTAATGGTGAAAGAATATTTAAAATCGGTCGGTTTTTGAGTTTATCCATTACAACCAAACAAACAAACAAAGTTTTCCTCTTTAGTATAGATTATTATTATTCCCTTTTTTTTCAAATATTTAATAGTTTTAACAAGTAGCTTTACTATAACAAAACGCCCAATACATTGCAGTTTTACTCAAAAGTAATATTTTTTTTTTCAGGGAGACCCTTGGCAGAGACAAGTCGAAGTTGGTTGAGGAGCTGAACGATTTACGTAAGCGAGGAATGAAAGTAGATTCTGTGCCAAGCCTAATGGAAGCAGTGGATAGTCTTATTATCTAAACAAGAATAACAGCTTTGACAAACGACTCGATAAATAATTATTATCTGAATACTAATTTAATGTATGTATGTTTAAATGTTATATCAATTTAGACCACAATAATGCGCTTTTGAAACATTAACACATGAATAATTTAAATATTCTCAATGTTTATAAAATCCATTCGAGGAGCATAAAATTGCTGTTTTGCATAGATTTCAATTTAATTTCTGCAACCAATGCAGCCTTGTAGACTCATTGGACAAGTTTCGTAGTTCGGTCGCGACTCGACAGGTGGCGCTTTTTAAAGTCATTTTATTCTCTGGGCATTATACATATTAGTAAGAGATCTGTGTTATCAGGGATGGCGAATAAAGCCTCATATTTAAAACTGAATCTCTATCTGTTGTTATTTTCTAAGGTATCGGTTAATCAATGAAATGATACTAAAACCTTCGGCAGTGAGTAATATTTTGTTAAAACTTAGGTACTTCATAATATGAATTTATTTAAAGTATTTTCTATAAATAAGATCAATAATGCCTGAATTTCGCATCCCTGAAAGTAATATTTTATATTTCGTTTATTGTGTATACGTGTAGTAGTTTCTGTATATTTGATATTTTTAATGGTAAGGCGTTTAAAGCATTGTATTGGCTAGTATCTCACTAGATTGTAAGTCTAGTTTTTGTTTAAAATCATTTATCTACTGATACTATATTTTTATTAAATTATTATCGATTTGCTTAGGCATATGTAAAACATAGGAATTAGTTTAGGGAGAAACAATTGGATTGTGCCTCGACTTTATTTTAAATCGATATTTATTAAGTTTTTTTTTTGTGATTCAACTAAAGAAAAAAAAAACAATGCATTATAGGCTAGTATTGCCTGATGGCCAAAATATATGCATTTGTCGATGAATTATAAAAGGCGGTCAAATAAAAATGATTGATGTGAATTTGTCAAACTATCTAAAAGAAAATTGGTCAATTTTTTAAATAAAAAAATCTTTGTGCTCCAAATATTATTATACTACAGCGAGCTTTAACTTATGTAACATGATATTAGTCTAGTCGTTTTCACAAAAGTCTTTTTAAAATATATTACTATGAAAGCGAAGTTTATGAAATAGCTTTAAAACTGCGCTGTAAACATTTAACAGTCAATTATGTAATTTAGCTAATGTTCAACATATTACAATCAGGGCTTGGTAATGTTAAGCAATTTTTAATGTGCAATTTACAATATTGCTTCGGTTTCACTTATATATTAGTGCAATAAAAAGGATCTAGCATAATATTCAATGTATACAATATGTAGTTATTTAGAAAATGTAATTATCATTATCAGTGGGATGCAAATGTTTATTAAGTAGTTTCTTAGTCTACATGTAATCAAGTGTATCTAATCAGTTTTTTTTAAGAGCGGCTAGACATTTACTATGATATTATTTTTTAAATAATGGTAATGTTAAGATGACTGATATTTTATACATTTGTAGCCATTGTAGGAAATAATAAAAATTATATACATACCTACTTTCATTGTGGTTGTTATTAATTGCAGAATTTGTGATCCTCAAAATAATGTTAAGATATTATCTGATATTAAGTATGATTCTAGGCTGTTACTGGTCCGAAGGCCGAAGGTGGCTTCTCACAGAGAGAAGGTCTAACCAAACATCATCTACCTATCTTTTCCCCGTAGTTTATCGTAGTTCAGTAGTAGCTGAGTAAGTCCCATTGCTTTTTACACAGAGCGACTGCTTATCTGACTTCCACAACCCGGTTACCTGGCCAACTCGATACTCTTGGTAACACTGGTTGTCAGACTCTGGCTTCTGACTACCCGTAACGACTGCCAAAGATATTCAAATGAAAACCGGGATCCCATCATCCCATTCCTTTCGAAACCAGGAATAAATAACAATGAATTTATAAAATGGCCCAATTGATGCACTAATAAAAAGAAACAGGACGCAAATGCGATCGCGATTTATTCAGTAATTCGTATATTGTTACTAAACTACATAAAAAACCGCGTTATAAAATAACTACAATATACTTAAGTAGGTAAAGCCGAATTTTGTCATGGTTAGGTACGCGATGCCGCTCTGTCATAAAACAGTAATCAATTTAGTAAATTGATTGGGGATTCACCAAAACAATTTGCCCATCATAAAGGTAAATTAATTTGGTTCAATTATTTGAATTTTGGGATCCCTAACTGCGGTTGAGTGGTTCTTTCATTATTGGTAGTTAGTTATATGAAGCCAATACTTTTAATCGAGCACTTTTGCTAATGTTCTCATACCATACGGTAAATTATGTTGAATGAACATTACCAAAAGTTACCAATCCATT
Organism: Helicoverpa assulta; assembly: GCA_963856015.1. Lineage (NCBI taxonomy): Eukaryota > Metazoa > Arthropoda > Insecta > Lepidoptera > Noctuidae > Helicoverpa > Helicoverpa assulta. The sequence goes on from CAWLCW010000008.1 coordinate 9,862,321, forward strand.
AATTACTTTAAGTGGCCCTAGGTCGATTTTTGACCGAAGCCGATTAATTGGCAATCGCCACAACCTTCGGCCGAAGCTGAATGTTTATAAGCTCTTAGTATTTTTAACCGACCTCCCAAAAAGGAGGAGGTTCTCAATTCGGCCGGTATGTTTTTTTTTTTCTATGTATGTACATCGATTACACCGAGGTTTATAGACCGATTTACGTGATTCTTTTTTTGTTCGACGCGGAATAGCTGCCAGTTGGTCCCATAGTCATCAGGTCAGGATCTGATGATGGAAATCCTGAGAAATCGAGGACAACTTTCGAAAGTTGTAAGCATACATAGGGTTTAACTTTGACACTCATATGTATGCCTGATAGCACTATTCAACAGTGAAGGTTTGGAGCTGACCTGATGATGGAGACCAAAGAAGGTCGAGGGAACTCGACAATTGAGTCTGTAAACTACCTCGTGTTTGGGCTTATATTATTTGTATTCACGAGACCTTTGCAACAGTGACGGTTTGGAGCTGACCTGATGATGGAGACCAGAGAGGGTCGAGGGAACTCGACAACCGAGTTTGTAAACTACCTCGTGTTTGGGCTTATATTATTCGTATTGACGAGACCTTTGCAACATGGAAGGTTTGGAGCTGACCTGATGATGGAGACCAGAGAAGGTCGAGGGAGCTCGACAACTGAAAATGAAAACTACCTCGTGTTTGGGCTTATATTCATCGTAGCAATGAGAACTTTCTAGTTATGTGGATAGTGACCTATCCTACCTTATCCTACCTTCACTGAAAAGCTAAAAATAAAAAACTTTTTTACAAAAAAATATAACCGACTTCCAAAAACACTAAAAAGCAAAAAAAAAAAACTAATTTTAGGTGCATCGGCCTAGAAGTCGGTGGCAAAATTAACTTAGGGACATCCATTAGACACCGACTTCTAGGCCGATGCACCTAAAATAAGTTTTTTTTTTTTGCTTTTTAGTGTTTTGTTCAATATTGTCTACAAGCTACAGAGCTCGTGGCTAAGTCAAAGTCGCGCGGATTGATCCATCATAAAGTTAAGCAAAGCGTGGCGCGGTCGGTCCGTGGATGGGTGACCATCTTGCCATAACGAGCTATTCCGTCATTCGGAAGGCACGGTAAAATGGTGGGTCCCGGCTGTCACTTAGCACAGTTACCTTTTGGTATAGGTACTTTAATTTAAAAGAAACTGTGCCGTCATTTGCACCTGAAGTCGGACATAAATATCTTCAGAAAATATTCAATAGATAGGATAGCCTGTCCGTTTACCGAGTTGGAAGCCATCAAATAGGATTCTACTAGGTATAACTTCCCTACTTTACATAGGTATAATATTATTTTTACGAATCCATTGTAGAGGTAGGGTAAGTACCTACCTACCTTACACGACGAGCATGAGCATCAGTGTTGACTCGAGCGAGGTTCCGTCACGCGAGGCTACAGCCAACCCTCAAATGCCTCAAATCACCTAATTGATTCGCGTGGCGCGTCTCCTTAGACACGGCAAGTCGGCGAGCACTGCCCGCCAGCCGTCCTCCGGGAGTTGTTTGCGATCCCGTCAGCCCCAAGCTTGTTAATTCCTCGAGGAAGTTTCTACTGGCACGCGATAGTACCTACCGATTTTCAATTTCAGTGGGCACTATTTGTATGTAGCTATATGATACTTAGATTTAATACTTATGATTTTGATCAGGCACGAATTAGTTAGATTTTCTATTATCCCTCATCAGGGACTCGCAGAAAGTTGTATCGTTTCTTTCATCTTGAGCAGCAAGGAACTTACCTAACTCAAAATAGTTTTAGGTAGTAGGTAATTGAATGTCAATTTTTGAGTTAGGTAGGTACATAAAAAAACACCTCGAGAATTGCTTGATTGCTGTAAGGGCTTCTAAACTTGTTGCATTTGGATCCTTCTGTCAGCCTCTGCTGTATCCAGGTACCTACATCAAATTACGAGTGAACCGGTACCTAACTGAAGGTATTACAGGATTTTCCCTGGAGCGACAATATCTTGTAGCAAAGTTGTTCAGCAAAAAATATAAATGAGACCTATTTATCTGAAAAGCTGGTTTTTTCATTACAGGTCTGTAAGGAAGCAATAGATAGGTAAGGAAGTCCTTTAAGAAGCAACTTTGTTTTAAGCGCGCCTGGTAACCGCCATAAATCAGCCGTTCAGAATTTACGAGGGCCCTCCGCAAATCGGTTTATATTTTCGATAAATAAAATTGGCGCGGGTTTTGCGAGGTAAGCAGAGGCAGTTAGGAGCGCGTCGCCGCCCGGTGCCGCCAGCTGCCGCGTGCACATAAACCCGACTACCCTCGCGTTTTCTTGCTGACAATTTTTTCCTGCTCCGGTCATTACGCAGCTGGGCCCCGAGACAAAACGGCGAATCGTTTAAGCCCTCTCCAGAGACCGTCCAATTTTATTGTGTGTACCTAGTCGAAATTGATATGCCGCGCGAGCGTCGACGGCTCGCTCCATATGACGGACACAGGTTCCGCAAGGGACCATTTGCTGCCTCGCGAATTTTACGCACTAAACCTTACAAATGGCTTTCGCTTCTTTGATGTTTCGTTGTAACGTGAATAAGATGTTTGTGCCAATAATGTGAAATGAATAACATGCAATAAAGCGAAGTTTAGGTCAGTTGGACTGCCAAAAACGTTGCCGTTAAAAAAAGGCCAAAGAAAGAACGCTCCTTTTTTCCTTTTCAGCAATTAGCAGTCTGTGGAAAGTGACAACTTCCGTCTCTTAACATTTTTGATTTGTCATTTAAAATAAAATGTTGTTCAATATTCTCATCCCATCAAGTTTCCCCAGTAATGTCTGATAAGAATGATTGTGACATAACCGTGGTGTTGGGAGTGTTGGTGGTGTTCACGCTACCGCTGACGCTTCTGGTGCCAGGGTTCTCTCTGTGGGATGTCGTTCCCAAGGTGCGGATCTCGCGCCTGCACATCGTCAGCCAGGACCTCACTTGGCCGCAGTTGAATGCTGCTATTGTTTCGCTGCTGACGCTGTTTTTCTGCCTATACCTGGAAATTCGGAAGCGAAAGTGAGCATCGCTGACTTCTGTTTTCTTTGTGTTAGAGTTTGAATTTGGTGAAGTAGTTATTGCTTTATTATTTCAGAATACACAAGGAATGTGAGCTGTTACATAGCACTATATCCATATTATTTCAAGTTCATCGTCAGCCTAGTGCAGTCAGCAAGTCAACGAAATAATATCAGTAGGTACTTGCCGTGAATGAGCGTCTATAAAATAAAGCGAGTTATTTTATAAGAAATGAGCACACATACTGTTTAAAAAACCTCAGGTAGAAATTGCTGTCCTCAGTCGGCTCTAGCACTATATTAAGTACGCAATCTGGTGAACCCATCGCTGGCACCTATGGCCAGGCTCATGCATCAAAAATGCATGAATGATTTTGCAAAATTACTTACTCTTACTCGTAAATTCCATTTACCTTCTAGTTATTTTGAATTGTTTCCTTTGATCTGGTATATGCATTAATATGGCGTGTTAGGTACATTGTATACTGATTTAGCATAATGCTTGCTCCCTAGCAATATAACAAAATGGAATGCGAAGTAGTCCATCCTTTGGTACAGGTCCTTAATCACTTTATTTCGCTTAGGTTAGACGACATGGTAGAAAAGGTCCTGTCGGTGAGCCAAGCAACGGACGTCACTATGGAAGTGGAACGCGAGCGGCAAGCTGCAGCGGTTCGGGTGTGTGTCGAACTCTTAGATGCGTCCGCCGAACATTACGAAAACCTTGTATTACTGCGGGACGAACTCCGCAAGCGCGAGAAGATGAAGCGACAGTTTCCACCAGCCATCGAGCCCAGCTCCACAATGTAAACCTTACCAATGTTATTCAGGAATACCGGCGACGCCACCTTTATAAATTACTGGAAGCAGTATTGAACAACATGTGAAAAGTAAATCATTAAAAATTCAAAATAAACTTGTCGGTGTATTGAGGAGTAAAGGTCATGGCACAGTATAGCGGCACCGCAACAGCACGGCTCCACACCAGCATTTAAGTTGTCATTCAATTTAGAGCATTAAATCGTGTATATTATAATATATTTCGTAATGTTAATATGAAAAAGCCAACGGCGAGCAGTCAGCGCGCTTGCCGCTACCACACAACTTGGCTCGCCGCCCGCGTGCTGCAAGCGAGCGACCGACCTCATGCGTACAGCGCGCCGACTCCGAGCCGGCAGCGAAACAACGTCATTGCGTCGTGTTCAATCATAACTGTCTTAAAATAATATTGAGTTTGCGGTGACAGCAAGCTTACACCTCGCGGCCAGCGCGCGGCCGGCGCGCGGTCGGCGAGCTGGCACCTTGCGGACAGCGCGCTGGCAGCTAGCCGTAGTCTTAATTCGAGGCGACACGCCGTGCTGCAGCCGTGCTGTCACGGTGCCGCTATAATGTGCCATGACCTTAATACCCACATACAGTAGTTCCGTAAAAAATCTAAAAACATTAATATTGTTATAAAAAACATTTAGAAAAATCAGAGAAAACAATACTTAATGGTTTTAGTATCAAAATGTTAGTGTTCACTATAATGTTTTAAAAATAAACAGTCTTATATCCTAGTTAGTCTTTCCATTTCGTGATTGCCTATGCTTTCAGCAGAATAAGATGCTGGAATCGAGTAAATCAACAAATTATAAATAAAAAAAAGGTTTTTTCTATCTACACGCTTATTGATGTTAGATTTCATTGTTTGCAAGATACCTCATCATCCTTCTGCCCTTATCCCACTATTATTTTTTATTTTACGTACCTGCAATTAGAAATTACATATCTACATGACATACTTATTTAACTTATTATAAAATTACATGCAACTTATACGTTGTCTACGTTGAGTGGTAAAAACTTGAAAAAGCAGGTTCCGGCCTTCGCCTTAGTTTGGACCTGTCAATAGATCATCGATAACAAAGTAATTGTAAATACCGCAACTTTCCATTTTTTATTTATTATTTTAGCAAACAATTTTACAAACATAACAGTCAACTAAAAAGCAAACTCCGATGACCGCTGTGAAAATAAGAGTTTTTATTCCACTGTCTTTGTGCTAGAAGTGTTCATTAAAGCGAGGCAACGTCCTGAGGCTCTCGCGGGACGCTGCCGACGCGAAAAAACCAATCTGGAGCTAGCAATTATGGCAAATGACCTAATTAGACCCCACCGGTGCCTGGCCGTCTCGCCACCGCAAGATTTTTCACCTCCCTGTTGTTTGCGGTCTCCGAGAGAATTGGCTTTTAATATGTGTCGAGTTACTTTTGTTTTGTGTAAATATCATGGAGTAACGGAATTTGAGGATTGCAGATTATTGCACCTAGTTACCTTTAGAGTTTTTTGTAGGAGTGAGTTAATTAACTTGAATGATAGCTTTTTGTATTATCTAGAATACCTCTCATCGTAAGTGGTAGTTATCCAAATCTTTCGTTTTACTTCTTTGTAAATCTTAACTTTGATACGCGGCATTGAGATAAGAAATTCAGTAAACCTCCGGTAATGTATCTCTGAAATTCAGTCATCTCTTAAAGTTCTCCATCGAGAATTTGTGCACACCACGGTTGCAAGGCATTATATTTTTGATCGTATGTTTGTACAAGTTGCGATGTGCTTTGGTTTACGACGTAGAAGTCAGCATTACGACAGTTGTGCTCGTTAATCGGGACAAATAAACTCAAACGTGCCATGTCTCCTCGCAACTTTGTAGCTTTTCTGAAACACCCAGTTTAAGGAAAATTACCAAAAACTTCTTGATCTTCATAATAGTTTTTGTTAACTTTAACATCCGAGACAAATGAATAAAGGAGTGCCATTTTCACAAGACGCGGATGGTGAATGATAAAATGCACCATGAAATCGGTGCTCATTTGTGGATATTCATATCGTAGAGATAGTTACGTCCGGGTGCTACAAGCGCTGCTCGGAGACACATTTGTCTCAGCCGCGTCTCCGCTGCGGCGCGGTGTTAGCGGGCATGAGCGCGCTTCCTCTGTTTTCATTAGACGGATCCGCCGGGAGCGGATCAGCCGCTCGCAAAAATAAATAAAACTGTTATTGAGATAAGCATCTGCGCGGCGAGGCTTTTCGCTAAGTCCCGCTGTGTCGCGCTGAGCAATGTACCGAGATATGTTCGGATTACGGCGCGCCGCAGCTCCGTGCGCTTTCCTTCATATCTACTGCTTTTCTTCAGTGTTTTGCAGCTGGAACCCATTTACAAAAATTATCTTCTGTACTTAGGTATTTAGAGGCATTATAAAGTTTGTAAGTTATTCATAAAAAGCGTTTAAAAAAGAAATGAGCTCGTATAAAGTAAACTCTCGTAATGCTTCAGCCCTCATTAAGACTACCGAAAATAAAAACAATTACAAAGATGCCGCGCGCTGTTCAAGAGCTCTTAAGTGGGACAACTGAAGACATAAAGTGTCTGAGTTTAGGTGGCGTATGCGTGGAGACGTAGACGCACGGATCAGGCGTGCACTCATGAAGAGCTGGCGCTCCGCGACGGCTTATTGTTGCGGCAAATTGGCCGCGCACCGCACCTGCGGCGGCCACCTGCCCACCCCCGGATTAATTTCTCATCACACCGCCCGTCTTCCCGGGAAATAATGAACACGACATCCTCCAAGAAAAATGCCACTGAGCCCAGAGATGTCGCTCCACTTGATTAATAAACTCTGTATAGCTGTAGCCTGTTGTGGCTCACATTTTTATGACCCAGCTCTCCCAAAAATTGAAAAAATATATAAAAAAACGTAGCGAAAGACTCATCGAAATAGAATATTTTGATACTTGTGCATTAAGGTAAGCAACGTCACTAACTAAAACAGCTCCCTATTAAAATAGATTACCTGTACATACTTAGAGAAGTTTTATTAAAATTAATTTGAAACCCATAGGAGATAATAATCATGTTATTTCCCCGTGATCGTGGCTGTACAGTTGACCATCTTGTCATGACGAATTCCTCTGTATTTCGGATGACGGGTTAAATTGACAGATCTATCTTCGGTAAGGGTTGCCTAGGTAGGTAACTGGGTTGAGGAGTACATATAGGCAATCGCTCCATGTAAAACACTGATGCTCAGCTACATCCAGTTAGACTGGAACCGACTTTAATATAGATGGAAAAAGGTAAGGCATACTTATGATGATTCAAGTACATTAGCAAGTTTATAATGACACTAGCTTCTGCCAGCGGTTTCACCCGCATCCCGTGGGAACTACTTCCCGTACCGGGATAAAAAGTAGCCTATAGCCTTCCTCGATAAATGGGCTATCTAACACTGAAAGAAATTTTCAAATCGGACCAGTAGTTCCTGAGATTAGCGCGTTCAAACAAACAAACTCTTCAGCTTTATAATATTAGTATAGATTTTGTCACAAAATTCATGAAAACCTAGTTTCAATCTACGTAATATCTCTCTCTGTAAAATGTTGAATCTAAGTGATGCTTTCTGCAAAATGTGGGTACCTAGTAAGATAGATTGAGATCATTAAAAGTGAAGTGTCGTGTGTGTAAAAATTATCGTTTATAATTTAATTACTGAAATACCTAACAGTTTTCGTGCAACAGGAGCTTGGTTAAAATACCTAAGTGTATTGGAAATATTTTTATTAAGAATACATATACCTAAACAGATTACGGAATATCGCAAATAGCTAACACTACGTAGCTACCCACTTAACAACGTTCGCGACGCAGATGGCAATTTCACGGTTCACAACTTCTTGTCTGGTATGTATCCCATATTGTTTTTTATAACTCGAAAAAACTAACCTCCGAGACAGGCGACAACGGTTTACAAATAAAAATTCTCGGATTAGATACAATAAAAACATTGTATCGTAACTGCAACGTCTTATAATTAGGAAATTGTAACAATTACAAAACTACGTTGGTAATTGTATTAAAAGTTACATCGTCATCACATCGTTTACATGGCCGCGGCAGCTTTCAGTCGTTACGAACAATTTGGGCGACATTATATTACCGAAATTTGATTTTAAACGGCGACATTGTGACCACAAAGTCACGAACGCGTCATGCGATACTTTTGTCGCAGCCGCAAGATGGCCGGGAGCATCTGTCGGTTTGTCGCTCTTTCCCTGCAAATAACCGTTTTCTTGATACAATTACTGCAATGTTGTTATTATTGCGGTTTACTACATTCATATGAACACTTTGTGCGATTCAAAAAATGCATCAAACAAACATCGTTGTTATTTAAGTGTCACGATATAATGTATGTGTGCCTTTGTTAATAAAGTTTGTTATTTTTTTCTTTAAAATAAATTCTACCAAAACGTATATCAAGATAAACCATTGAGAAGCATTTTTTTTGTGTCGTAGTTACTTTTAAACTTTTAAATATTTAAGTTAAAAAATAAAAAATATGTTTGCCTACATACTTATGACTTTTCAAATTGTTTTTACAGAAGATTATTTTTTATAACTAAAAACAATACTAGCTTCATTTTTCTCTATCAAATAGTGCTGCTCTTGTGGTGCTACGCCGCGCGCCGTTCGCACCGTAGCATGGCTACGCTCTTAGAGGTATCTACTACGAATTATTTATTTAATCTTGTAATTTTTCACATTATACTTATTTATTTTTCCAAATCAGTTCATTCATCACATTGTCAATAAGATAAAATATACAATATGAGAACTAAAAACTAGTATTCCCAACATGTTCTGTTATGTTCATTTTGTTAAATGAACATAACAGAACATTAATGTGATAAAAAATACATAACTCATAAATGAATAGTGTGCGAAACTGACATTAGAGTTCCTAAATACTGCTCATAAAAAATTGTCATGAAAGTATAACAGGAGTTCATACGAATTCTTAAGAAGAACCCCTACTGTCTAAAACAGAACTACTTACTGTGGATGTCATAAGTAGTGTCTCCTTTCTAAAATACTACAACAATCTGTCAATTTAATAAATTCCATTAGTTTTATACGCACAAATCATTCAATTTGAACACCTAGTGGCTCCTTCAAAGACAGTAGAGTGCATCTACATAAATTTAAATTGCCTTCTGTAGCGTCCCTAGAATTATTTATGTGTGTATTTATTGTATTAACATAAATTGGACGTGAGTTATTTTATTGGGCCGAATGCGACGAGAATGCGGTGGACAAGGGTTATGATTGTAATTCAGATTGTCATAGCTCGTAAATGCAGCGTTTGATTATTTTATTTTATATATAGCTGGTAGTTATAATACTCCTTGAACTACAAGTTACCAGGAGAGGTCAACAGTTATATTTAATACTAGCTGTTGCCCGCAACTTCGTCTGCGTGGGCAATATAGAATAGTCAATTATTACGTATGGTGCGTAATTTTCACAGGAAACAGCTATAATCTATGTCTATATGCTTTGAGTCTGACAAAGCTGTCATTTGTACATTTTCTGCAGCTGCTGCGACTAAGCAGAAGCCAGAAAGTCTGTCAGTCTTACCATGGATATCGTCTTGTGTAGTTGACTGGATTGAAGATAGATAGATAGGTAGTCGCTCCAAGCAAAATATTGGTACTCAAACAGATTCGGTGACTGGAAGCCCAACACCAACATAGTTGGGGAATAGCTGGATGGATGATAAAATGAGTCATCATCATCAGCAGGCGCATAGGGTAGGATAGTTTCACTACTGGGGAGAAACACTTGTATGACTTGTATGAATTGGGGATTTTCTGTGCACTTACTTACTATGGTAAGGCTGACCCCACATTAGGCGTGCGCGATCCTCGGGCGTGTGAGTAGCGCGGGCGTCGCGAGCGCGCTGCGTGAAAGTCGCGTTTTGCTGCCCTGCGGCATGTGTGAAGAGTGCAAGCGACGCGCTCGCGGCGAGCACGCGACGCTCGAGTTGCGTTCTTACCCCTACGCCCGCTATCCCCGCCGCCCGCTAAACGCCTTAGCAGTTAAACGTCAAGTCGAGCGCGCTGCAAATGCCGCAGGGCAGCAAAACGCGACGCTCACGCAGCGTGCTCGCGACGCACGCGCTACTCACACGCCCGAGGATCGCGCACGCCTAATGTGGGGTTAGGTCTAAACCGGGAGGGACTCCACTGAAATGTTTGCATTAGTTCACGAATAGGCAAAATGTACGTATCTGTGAGAGTCCACTTCATGTGTTCGTACTTGAAACCTGCAGTTTTGCCAAGATTTTCAAAATGTACGCTCGCAATTTGTCATTTCTTGGTGGAGCCAGCAAATGAAAAGAAACAGAAGTGTTGTATACTGTGCGTCACTACCGCTCACCGGGAAAATTTCGCTCTTGCGGAGGACGTTTATATACCATATTTTGTGTCACACGTAAACAGGACGACAGTAAGTATCCACCGAAACAACGATCCCGAAACAAAGATCTGATGAACGAACAAATCAGACCTGAGTTGGTCACCTGGGGCCAATCAGAGCTCTATGAAGCGATCATACGCTTTGGCTCCTACTGTTATTGTGGTTTCTGAAAATGTATTCACCTCATTCAACGATGAATGTAATTCTGATGGTACTATTAAGAACACTTGCTTAGCGCAAAAGCTGACGTTGGCAGGCCGACTCTTTTGACTTCTCGAATAGGATACCATTGGTTTTTGTGCAATGCACACCTGCAATGCATGCTGGATTAGGATAGGATATAGGTGGATAGGTTTTGCAGCAGAGAACAATTCTGTCTTTGTAATTGAATGACATCAAACGTAGTTTTATATAAAAGGTATTTTTTTAGACTTGGCTCGGGTCTTACTGAGACTGTTCGTAATCGTGAACAGTGCATTTGCGATCAGAAGTTGAAAGTAAGCATGTCTCTGGTATGCGACGCGTAATTTGTACGTTTCCAGACGCATAAAGCATTTTACGTGTGTATGGTATTAAATCGAGAAAGCTCCCATTTCTTATCTGCACTTTGTATCTGGGCTTGTTTTTAAAGCTACAGAAGCCTACATTACCTACCTCACGCTTAGCAGCGCTTGCGAGAGATAGATCTTCCTTTCTTCTAGGATTAAGTTTACATATTTTGCATCAGAAAAAATAATTAAGGTCTACTACTCACTCAAAGTAATTTGTTTTAAGGCCACCACATTAGTGGAAGATAACCTAAACTATGTTTATGAAAAAACCTGATATGAACTCCATCTGTAACTTTAAATGATAATTAATTGTTCCACTAAAGTCATCATTTTTGACATAATGTTCAAAAAATAATTTAGATGGCACCGTTTTAAATTTGGCTGAGAACTATTAATTTTCCTTTCATCAAGGTAATAATTCATCAAGATTATATTAGATTTTGATTTGGACACAGACGCATACAGTCGTGCTCGTTAGCGTAAATAATTTTTACATAAATTGTCAATTTTTAATCGTGGCCTACTTTAGTGACTAAGCGTACTTATATGTACATACCTCCTACATATTCTAGTACATCTAATGTTTGAGTGTTTAAATTGAGTGAACTTCAAAGAATGGACAAGAAGTGACTTGGCACAAAATCATGATGGATAGCAGCCCCTTCAACCGAAGCGGGCTAACGCGCCGCTCTCCACCACCGACACCAACACCAGCCCAATCCCCCGTCAGAGAGCCAATAGACAAAGTGGAGATCATCTCAACGCCCGAATTACACAATTGGATGGGGTTCATCGAACAAAGCCTAAACGAGATCTGCACTATTACTACCGAAGGCAAGCTTAACTCAGAACAAAAACTAAGAGTGAGTAACCTCTGCCGAAAAGTGGGAAATAACGTAGCTCATCTAGTCTTTCAGTACCAGTCCCTAAAACAAAAGGCCGTACAAACGCATCACTCTCTCCAAGCCCTAAACGAAAAACAAGACCTGACAGATAAACTAGCTGCAGAAATCAAGAATGCAATAAAAGAGTCCTGTACAAAACCAATTCCTGAAAGCACTTCCTTTGCGGATATGGTAAAGAAAGGCTCCAACAGCTTCGTTCGTCCAATTAAACATAGCGCATTGGCGATTTATCCGAGCGATAACTCAAAGACGAGCGATGAAACTAGAAACCTGGTCCAGAAAATCGTGTGCCCTGAAGAAATAAAGCTGAAAGTCCGAGGAGTCCGTAAAGTCCGAAATGGCGGTGTGATTATCAGCACAGAGACCAAGGATGACCTCGAAAAACTAAAGCACACAGTCCAGCATGCAAACTCAGGCCTCACCGTCAACGAACCACAAAAGCGGAAACCCCGCATAATAATAAAAGGAGTTCCCTCATCAATGGCAGAAAGTGAAGTCTACAACTGCATCTTTGAACAAAACGTAGTCGATAAAGTCCCATCCATGTCCAGAGAAACATTTTTGTCCTCAATAAAGCTGAGCCACAAATCTGGCAGAAGAGATACAGACAATCATAACTTGATCTTAGAAGTATCAGCGGTCATACGAAAAGCCCTCATCACCCAAGATCGAGTTTTTATAAACTGGACATCCTGCCAGGTGAGAGACTTCACATTAATAACTAGATGTTACAACTGTCAGCAGTACGGTCACGCGGCTAAGTCATGCAAAAATACTGCCCCGGTTTGCGGACACTGTGGTGAAGAGGGACATTCAATCAAGGAGTGCACTAAGAAAAATGATTCCCCAAAATGCGCTACGTGCCTACGCTTCAAAAAACCAGGTAATCATAAAACCGGAGATATCGATTGCCCGGCTAGAAAAGCTGCCGAATTTAGATACATCAACTCAATCGACTATGAAGGCGCCTGAGAGCGTCACATAATATTTAACCACTTTAGAACTTAACTAGTTTAAGTATTATTATAATATGAATAATTTAATTATGGAAATAGATAATAGTTTTTCAACTATGACCAAAGCATGCAATGTTGAGGACTGCAAACAATATCTCTCTGACTTTCAAAGCTCATTAACAGTACTAACCCAAAATATTCGTAGTATATATAAGAATATAGACAGTTTCAATACCTTCCTGCATACCCTTAACCTGACTTGTGATATAATAGTGCTAACTGAATGCTGGTTATCAAACAGAAATGGAAATCTCCCTCTTATTCCCGGATATCACTCTTTCTATAGTAAAAAAAGTTACAACCAAAACGACGGCGTCGTAGTCTATGCCAAGGAATCGCTACAGATCACTGTCGAAGAACCAGACCTTGAAGACTGTAACTGCTTAGTTATTAAAATAGGAAGTACTACAGCAATTTTAGCGATATATAGATCCCCTTCCTTTAAAATCCTGGACCCCTTCCTTTATTCTTTAAACCAGACTTGTGAAGCATTAATTCCATTCAAAAACATTATACTAACCGGTGATCTAAATATCAACATAGGCTCTAATAACTGTGATGTCGGAACACAAAACTACCTTAACCTTTGCTCATACCTAGGGTTCCTACCTGCGCATACTCTGCCCACACATCAGAGTGGCTCTTGCTTAGATCATATGATGATTAAATCTAGTTTACATTACATAACACTTGTTACTAATTCAACGATTACCGATCATCATGCTGTCCTACTAACACTAGATTTAATGCCCCCTAAGCTAAATCGAACACAGACAAAGACTAAATTAAACATAAACAATCTTGAAAATGATTTACGCAGCATTGATTTTAGTCCAATTTATAATGCTGATGACGCAAATTCATCTTTATCGTACTTAATAAAAAATGTCCAGCAAGCTATATTACACAATACGACTATTATGACAAACAATAAAAAAATGCAGAATATCAAACCTTGGATCACACCTGGACTCATCCGTTGTATTAGACACAGGGACAAACTTCATCAAAGAACAAAGCGATCACCTGATAATCTAATACTCCAAATAACATATAAGAGGTATCGAAATTTTTGCAACAACCTCTTAAAACGACTAAAAACTAACTACGATAAAAATGAATTGCAGAAAGCATGTAACAATACCAAATCATTATGGAAACACATAAAAAACGTCACTTATTTATCAAAACAGCGTGAATCAATCTCAAGTTTACTGTTTCATGATACTTCACCGCTTTTGTCAGCTAACAATGTAAATAACTACTTTGTAAACGTGGGGAAAATCCTTGCTGAGCAGATCCCACAGTCAACGGTCATACAAGCATCGCGCATTCAACACTTAACCACGAGTGATAAATCCTTTGGTATGCTTGACCCTGATACACACGAAATCACGCGAATTATTTCAGGATTGAAAGATGATACTGCAGTTGGCTGGGATAATATAAGCAATAAAATATTAAAAAGGTTCAAGCATATTCTGGTGCCCCCCTTAACGTATATATTTCGTCTATGCCTCTCGAATGGTGTATTTCCTGAATTTCTAAAAAAGGCAGTAGTAATCCCTATTTTCAAATCAGGAAACAAAGATCAAATAAGTAATTATAGACCAATATCAATACTTCCTTCGATATCCAAAGTACTAGAAAAAATTATTAACACTAGACTAGTCAACTACTTGGAAAAACACGGTTTACTATCGCCTATGCAATTCGGCTTTAGATCTAAATTATCCACAGCAAATGCGGTACATAGCCTGACCGACTACGTCACAGAAGAACTTGGCAAGGGGAACCAAAGCATAGCAATCTTCATTGACCTAGCAAAAGCTTTTGATACTGTATCAATTCCCCTGCTTTTATACAAACTAGAGGCGGTAGGAATTCGAGGCACACAGCTAAAACTAATAGCAGATTACTTAAATAATCGTAGTCAATGCGTTCGAATCGAGACGACCATAAGTGATAACCTAAAAAACCATGCTTTTGGTGTTCCGCAAGGCAGCATTTTGGCCCCTACCCTATTCCTTATCTACATAAATGACCTATGTAATCTGGATATAGAAAACGGAAAAATAATATCTTATGCCGACGACACAGCGCTAATATTTACTGCGAAAACTACTGAGGAACTCTACAAGAGCGCACAAAAAGGCTTTAATATTGTCACTAACTGGCTTAAAAACAATCTACTAACCCTAAATGTTGATAAAACTAAATTTATGCACTTTTCTATGCGCAGAAGTCAAAATAAAAATACTAACACGCATCTATATGCACATCAATGTAGTGATCCTTTAATCAACTCATGTCATTGTCCTAAAGTCCTTAAAACAAATAATATTAAATACCTGGGCGTTATAATTGACGATACTCTTTCCTTCAAACAACACATCGAGAGCTTGGTGTCTAGAGTACGGAAATTAATGTTTGTTTTTAAAAAACTACGCACAATCGCAGACAATAAGCTAGTAACACAAATTTATTTGGCCCTATGTCAATCCATCCTTACGTATTGTATTACTTCTTGGGGAGGAGCACCAAAAACTACAATGCTTCCACTCGAACGAGCCCAGAGAGCACTTTTAAAAGTAGCTTACTTTCGTCCTTTCCTCTTTCCCACAGATCAGCTATATAAATCTTGCAATGTTTTAACTGTCAGGCAATTATTTATCTTTCACGCAATACTAACACAACACTCTCAGCTTTCCTACAATCCTAACTTAACAAACAAAAGACGTAATGATATAGTTTGCAGTTCAAACTCCACCTCAAAATATGTGTATACAAATAGATTCTTTAGATTTTTAGGCTCATTTCTGTACAATAAACTAAATAGTGAACTAAGCATTTATAGCCTTAACTACTTTAAATGCAGAAAAAGTGTTCGTAATTATCTGCAAAGCCTGTCTTATGATAACACGGAAGACCTACTTACAGTGTGTAAATGAAACTGCAGACGCAAACAATAATAAATAAGTATTAGGTATAAGCAAAGTATGTATTTTAATCGATGTTAGCTATTTAATTTTTTGTATATTAGATTGTCAATTTATATTGTCAAATTAGCAAATAAGGTCTCTTTTCGCTTGAGACACAGGTTTAACCTAGTTCAAGCAATTATAATGTTAGCACATATGTCTAGATTTTAAGAAATAATGTTGTTTAATGTGAACTTTGATAAAAATGAATAAATGATTTGAAATGATTTGATTTGAATTATAGTTGGATTTTGATGTGGTACGGCAAACTGACAAACACTATTGAAATGTCTATCGAAAAATTACACTACGTGTTAAAATATGGTGAATTACGGAAAATACACAACTCCATCTGTTGAAATAATAATCCTCTATAAAGAATGTATGGTAATTAATTGTCATTTACCACCTCGCTCTTTTGACAAATTTGATGTATTTTTACCACAGATGGAGCTACTTTAACCTTGGCTAAACAAAATTTTCATATTTTTTTTCTTCCGAAGTTACTTATAAAGGTGTGATTTTCTGTGTAAAGATTAATAATAGGCCGAACAACTAATATAAGTACAACATTCAAATGTACAGTTTTGACAAACAGATTGCGTGTCGTAATATTTTACATCTTGAATTCACAAAATTAATAATATCTTTTGATAGAGTGAATCGATTTCGATGAAACAAAAACTAAGTAATACCCCAAGTTACGTAGAATTTTTGTATATAAGCATTGTCTGCATTGAATTCGTAGATTTTATGTGAATCCCGAACAAACAAACAGATAAACAGACAAACAGACAAACAGACAAACAGACAAAAATGACAAAAATGATGGAAATGGGTTCTGTTAGTTATCCTTTAACATGCCGGCTATTTTTTTTGTCAATTTCTTCGATGTACAAAAATTACTTTTCTACAGATTTATTATATGTATAGATAAAAATATCTGACGCTGAAGTGATCGAAGTTAAAGTAGTAAGTAACTCTAGCATATCAGTTAGATTTTCCAATGATTCATTTTTGTAGTGATTTGAGATAGTTTTCTTTAGTTATACAGACTTATTGCGATAGTTTGAACCATGGGGAACAAAATGACTCATCTTGTCTAATTCCGTTATTTGAACCTAATAGTTTGGGAGGCAATACTAAAATCTTTGCTTTCTATCCATCTGTTTCGCATAATTTTTTTGACAGAAATACACAACAATGTTCAACATTCATCGTGTTTTTGAATGTGAGTCTAAGTTTTTGTATATACAGAGAGATACTTAGGGTTAGGGGTACTTAGTGAGGATGATTTGAGAAGTCTGCTTTACGTCTTCGTATTAGATTTCATTAATATGGGGAAGAGTACCTAAAAGATAGGAGTAAAAGTTTTTGGTTGCAACAAAGTTCCCACAACTCCTTATTCAATCATTCCTACTTGTATACTTAGCTTGTAGCTTTGACGCATTATTTGATATTTGTAAATAGTTGTCATATATTGTTTAGGTAAGCTTAAGTTGTCTGTTAGGTACTTTTCTGGACTCTGTACCTAACTAAAGACTGTTGTTTCAATATATGATTGATTAAAAATTAAGCTGCCTTTATTAGTCACTTTAAAAATTGCAACAGAACGTAATATTATAATACTGCACAAAGGTAGTTCTTTTATTCAACCTCGTGTAAAGAGAATATCATCAAAAATCGCTAGAATATTTTTTAACATGAAAACGGCATGTTACACATCGATGTGCATTTAATGCCACTGGCACTCGATCATTCCTGTCCAAACACAAAATATCGAGAGTATTCATATCCTCGTATGAAATCAGTGTAGTGGAGCGTTCTGTGGGCGCTCCGAGTGGTCGGGCTCCGCAGGGGTCCGGCATTCAGCGCCATCCCTTACTTTAATTCAATAATCGCGTATGAGACACAACACGAGTCAACTGCCCATCGCAACCTAACAACGATCAGGCGACAGACAGATCATAGCTTTGGTCAATATGGTCGATTGCTTATCTTTGACCACAGAGTGTGGCACGATTAGAAAGTATTAAAAAAATATATTTTCTGACTTTTGACGGCGGATACTTGATTTATTTTGTTTTGCATTACTTTCAACTGTTCTTGTTTTCCACGACAAACTGTATGAGGATGAAGCTACAGTAAAAAAATAGGGCTTTGAGTTAGGTTATGTGTCACCTGTTTAATAAACTAGAGACTTAGGATGCAATTGCTTCGTTTCTTGTTCGACAAACTTAGCAAATAGCGTTGATTAGAAAATTGAAGTAAGTTTACGCAAATGTTTACGTTTTGAACAAAAGCTTCGAGCATATTATTATCTTCGCGTGTTCTCTGTTATCGCATTGAATATGTTCGGTTGTCAGCTTACTCTGTGAATAGTTTAGCGTAATGGGGTATTGTTAGAGCGGCTGGCGCCGAGCGGCAACTAACGTCTTTCAGTAACATTACTGTAATGTCCTCCCACTCGGCGACGCGCCCCGCTGGCCCGACATCCGTCGATGCCACGGACAGATCTCTCTCCACTATCCACTTGGAATCATTAGGAAACATCTATGTCGCATTCATCACATATTTACCAACAATTAAGGAAGATAACTAGGTGACCATTGAATTGTTTTGTTTTGTCTTTATTTAAAATCTGTTATAAATAACGCATAAATGGGTCTGTAACTTTTAATGGACCACAATATAATGAAATGGACGTTAATCATAAGGAATGCCTCTATGGTACAATGCCATAATTTAATTTGATATGTTAACGATATAGCACCAACAATCTCACATTAAGCCTTTTCATCTGTCAAGTCGTAACAGCCATGGAATTGGGTTGTAATTTACGATTTTATCTCGACGGGCACCCTGCATAGGGGCAGTGGTCAGTGTGGCCGGCGAAAAAACTTGCACCGGGGTAATAGAGGGATAATGGTCATCGGGACTGGCCGCCACGCCCGCCCTGTTGTGACTTGCCAAAATAGAGTCGTAATAATGAAAGATGGCCCGCGTAAGTTACGCGTAATTTAGTGCGATCTGGTAACGAGCGCTGGGGGCCGTTTTGTAGCTGTTTGTCCGGTGCGCGCCTCTCTTGTTGTATTAAGTGGTCGGGGGTGATTCAGTTTCACTTTTGTTGGTCAGTTTATGTCCGTTTCGTATTTATTGCCGACATCGGCAGTAGATAACGTTGTCACTGTTAATAATAGCGGGCCACACGATTATTGTGCTATTCAAAGCGGCGGAATGATAAATGGGATACGTATATGAGTCGTCAAGGATCGAGGTCGCGTTAAGCCAGCACTCGAGATTGATGCTGGTCGGCCGCTAGTGCCTGACAAATAGTTGGACCAGCGGAGGCATCGCAGGGCGTCTTGCCATAAATAAGGATTACGCTCGTGACCACGCAGTCTTGTGGAGTGGACGCAGAACAGCCCCGTGACGGCTCCTGGCGCCGCACAAGACTCATGTCAAACGTCTCTATCGTCCGCATCGTTTGTTACTCAAGACACTTACTTGAGAAATCCAACAGCTCTATAATAAATTGTTTCGTCTTCATTTACAAAGTATTTTCGTCTTTGCGTCCCGCGAGTCGCGAATTTGCGTTACTTCAGCGTCTAAGTCCCAAATCACAAGTTAGAAGACGGGTATCAAGTTTGGCACGGGAAGCGTTAAGCCTCGGCTGTTTCAGGCTCGGTGGCGATGTTTCAATCGTAAGTGCGCCTGCGGCTTAAGGGCTCACCCCTACTCCGGGATGCGTTGAAACGAGCGCCTAACCTTCATTTCGTTTATACCGCTTTTACTGTCTTCACAACCTATTTCGGTTCGCCAATAAAGACTAACATGCTAATTAAAATAAGAATAACTTCATCGATACGAAATTTCACTCGGAATAAACTATATGAGCAGGACTTGATTGTTTCTAGCGTGCATCCACCAAGTAGATTGTAAATTGACACGCTCGATAAACCTGAATAGTCAGAGTTTGGAGAAAGGGCTTAAGTTGGCGATGATAATCTCTGTTATAGCTTAGGGTTGGGGTGAACATTGTCTCACTTACACTAGATAGTTATGTACACGTTTGAATGTTGCTACTAATTAGTCTGTTCCTCGGGTTCATAAATATAAATAAAATAATTTATTCCACATACTCAAAATCAAAGTTATGCCTACCGTCCAAGTAAACTTTATTAAGTTTAAGTGCATTACAGTAGATAACAGGAAGTTGTAACGTCTCATCTTACCTCGGAGCCGGGACGTGTGCACCCCATTTCATAATTAGGGGTCATAGTGTTATCTCGTGAAATCTCCAATTACATAGATGTGTATGGTCAGCGGGCGGACAAGGTCCTGCCTCCGAGGATTAGCCGATGGTTAGTCTTCTCACGTCGTGGCCGAGCCGGGGTTTCAATTAGAGCGACCCGCCCGGCGTCGGGCCCGCCCGCACAAATGACAATATTGGTTTATTATAGCCTTCCATGAATATGTAACGTTACTTTGTTATGACTCAATATCGTAAACCTCTACGTACTAAACAAACGTTACGTATAAATTATAATACTACATGATGTTACCTCTTTATATGATAAAAGTATTAAAAGTTAACGGCCGGTGGCGCAGGTCATAGATGGCTCGAGCTTGACCCGCCTTCATTTAAGTATGTAGCTGTATGATTATTATATCAGGTTACATTAAAGGGTTGTTACGACACGTCTACATATTTTTTAACGTTTTAATCACGGATCTACATAATAATGTGGAGCGGGACTTCCTGTCCATCCGACAACTTGATTGATGTGCCTTCCTAGATTTGTACGCCCAAAAAGTAACACGCTACACGTCCGCAAAGCTTTTACCATACAAATATGGCATCCGTAATACCTTTGATTTATTTTTAAATACGACCCTTTCATAATTAGCGTAATAAATTATAAAATGATAATAATACGAGGGCCATCTTGTGAAACGCTTTAATACCGCGCGTCGGGGGGCGCCGCCGGCGACCGCATGTCAATCACTCTCCCGAATGTAGAACAATTCTTATTTCGAAAAAGAATAAAAAATGGGTATCACTTTTATTTTGTGTCCCATTTCGTTTAGTAATGTTACTGTAAGTTTGAAAGAGACAACGTATGAAATCGGTCTTGTGGTAACATCTGTGCTTTATAATAGACGCTTACGTAGGCTTCTTTTCGGGGATCGGTGCGAGCCCGGTGGGATCGCTTTAACATGATTGATCTGTTTATTTTACATTTTAAAGGAGCATTTTTACGGTTGCTTGTCAACTTAATAACAAAGTGTTTTATTTGGGGATACGTTAAGTTCACTTTTATTGATAGGTTTCTTTTAACATTATTCATTATTATTTATTCCTTGCGATGTTCGTATATTTAAAGGTATTTTCTGTCTATTCAGCATTGCTTAGGTTGGTATTGGCATGTCATGGGATTACGGAATGATGATGAATTACAATGACGTAAACGCAGAATAAATAAGCGCCACTCTTATGGTTTGTGTTTCTTGTAGGTAAGTAGTTCTAAAAATAAGTGCCGACCTAGGTGTTTTTTGTAAGAGTTAGAAGTGAAGTGTGGGCGGAGGCGCCAGGGGTTAAAGAGAGTGCTACTGTGTAGAGATAGTTAACATTTAAGAAATTAAGAGGTCGGTGAATGTGTGGGCAGAGCTTTTAACGTCGCCGTCGGCGTCGGCGCGGGCGCACCGCTATCGTACCACACCGACAGGTGCCGATCTACTCATGTGTTTTGAGAACAACCAATGACTCTATTAAAGTGGTCTGGGCAACCGGCTTTATAAGTGTACCGACTAGCGGAGAACAGGACCTATTAATACTTCAATTGCGTTTATAAACGTTAAGACAAGAGGCGAAAGGATGGACTCACACAAAATTTAAATTATTTGCAGAGCCACAGTAAATGCCGGATAATTATCATCAACTAATAATTAACCATGGAATTTCCCACACTGAAATCAACTTAAATACTTAATACGTACAAAGTAACCATTTAAAGAATATTGTTTACTTAAAACTCATCAACGAAATCAATTAGAAAAAACTTCGTCGAACAAATTAATAGCGGGTATCGTTTAAGACGCTGTTTGTATAGAGCGCGGCTCGTTAAAGAAGCAAAAAAACGTTGCTCCGGCGCAGGCAGCCAGGCCAGTCGGCTTATCGGAAGCAATTACACGTTGTTCACTTTATTAATTTCCATAACTACCCTCGCGACATCAAAGCGAGCCGCGATCGCGTGCGCCGCCCTCGCACCGCGCAAGTCATAGAAAACTCTCGGGTTGAAAGGTTGTGCTCAACTATAGATTGATGAATAAATAATTTATGATACTAAATGCTTACCACTTGGTCTGTTAAACGTAAAAAAATAAGTAGGTACCTAAATTGATAATGAAAATGAATGACATTAAACATAATCGGTAATTCAATACTTTGATTCTTGGCGTTTATTACAATGTGACTTCGACAATCAAAGACCTTCTTCGGCTTATAACTTGCGCCAGCGCCTGTGCTACTGTTTACCGCGCTGAAACCCTTGAAGACGTTTTAACAACGCTCTCGGCCTGGCACATACACTCTTTGATGTTTAGCGACACTTCAAATACTCTCTGCTCTTCCAAACATATTCATCCTTTGAAAATTTGTATGACGCAGATTAATACTGATATACAAGACAGATATAGTCGCTACTTTTTTGTTCTACGACCGATATGTAAAGTATCTCAAATAAAAGACAGGCGAATCACAGGGTACAATAAATCAGTATTCCAAAACAAACAAAATCTCTATGCATCGCGAGAGGTGAACAGTGGAACAGAGGAGAGACTTATCTCGCTAAAACGATTCCCACATAAATAAAGCTCATCGGATATGAAACCGTATTTACATAAGAAAAATATAAAGAGGCCTAAACGATAGGTCCATAAGGGCGTCGTATCGGGCGGGCAGCACTCGGGACGCCGCTCACGTCCGCGGGGAGCGCTGCGCCTTTAATAACAATACGAAATATCAGTTCGTTCCTCCGATCGCAAATCTACGTCAATAACATATCCAATAGTAGCGCTCAATTCATTTCGACATAATCTAATATAGCGGGGCACGTTTCCCGCCTAAATCTCCCGCCACATGTCGCCAAGATGGCCGACCGGGCGAAACGCGAAACTAAACAAAAAGGAGATCACGAATCGGTAATATCTTTCGAGTCCATAAAGTTAAACGTTTATTTGCAGCGATATTTTGTCCTTTTGTAGATATTGCTTTACTATTGTAAGCACTGGACGAGGGTCCACTGCCGTTAATATTTGTGGAAATCGACCTGAAAAAATTAAAAGTCCTCAGTCACTTATCTGCATTGTTACGTGGGTAAACAAATGTATTTAACATTTAAACAGATTCGCAGTAATTTAGCTAAATTGCAGTCAATTTTCTTTAAAGAGTTATTTTGAAACCGACATGGTTTAGCTAATTGGACCAATTTGTTGCGGTTTAAGTTAACCTAGGATTATGTCAAATGACTACATCAATGTCCGTTTAAATCATTATAAAAATTAAGGTAAGTACTTACGAAGTATACTAGTTCTACCGTACAATGAGTAAGAGAAACAGGGCAAGAAGGAAAAAGTAAGGTGCACAGTTGTTAACTTTAATTATTGCGGATTGCTATCTTTTGGGACGTCACTTGACAATTATTTAATTAAATGGCGTTAAAGCTTAGCTCAGTTTTACGCCATAATTACCACCTATTTAATAAAATAATTCTCCAAGTAGGCCTCTAGGCTGATATTATGGAAACCTTTCACATTGTAACTTTCTGAATAGGTACACCGCACTGTTTGTCGTGAAGTCGTATTTGAAAAACGAAATTGAAAATGTTGTATTAGGATAAGAAGATAGTCTTATTCAATAACAAACAAATCTTCATCAGCTTTTGCATGATTTAGGTACCAACATTCTGATAAAGAAAAAGTAGTAAATCACAAACAACTTCCCTCAGGCACGATGAAGCCAGGTAAAGGAAGCATTAACGTAATTCTCCGTCGGCCATCAGTACAAACAGTGGGGCGAAATAGCTGCAATTAAGCTGGGCTTTCTAATGCATTGATTGATCAATCATCGGACGACAATCGAAGGAAGTGCTGCTTTGTCTGTGGGCCCGCACTAAGCGCGGACGTGCCAACTCAACTGATTTGTAGACTGGACACGGGGCTTTGCTTGTTTTATGCCTATTTTATTTGCACATCATGTAATTCTATGTGAATTATAGGAAAATGTTTGTAAAGTAAATAATATCTTGGACACTATGAGGCGTAGTTATTTTAATGCAAGCATTTCTTAGTAGATACGTGTAGGACGAGTTCAAGCCATTAACATCGTCAGAGAACTTAGTTTTCTTCTTCTCTATTCTTCTATCGTCTTTTGTTTATATCCAGAAAGTACATCTAGTTGCGATCTACTTATTCTATGGCCGTAATAGCTTAGGTATAGATTGATCATACATTGTAGTGGAGAGCTATGATTTCAGCAGGAATCATTGGTGCATCGACTCCTGTACCAACACGCTCTATGCTTTTAGAATTGATTACCAAATTAAAATAAAATTCTTGTAAAAAGTGTAAAACTGATAAGGAACTAAGTTTGTACATAAGCATTTGTATTTTGAGCTTGCTGGGTAATGTTGGTTCTTCCGAATCATGTCTGCTTACAAAAGATGTTCACATGTGCTTTCAGGATTCTTATTGCTTGACTATTTTTAACCGACTTCCCAAAAAGGAGGAGGTTCTCAATTCGGCCGGTATGTTTTTTTTTTTTTTTTCTATGTATGTACATCGATTACGCCGAGGTTTATAGACCGATTTACGTGATTCTTTTTTTGTTCGACGCGGAATAGCTGCCAGTTGGTCCCATAGTCATCAGGTCAGGGATCTGATGATGGAAACCCTGAGAAATCGAGGGCAACTTTCGAAAGTTATAAGCATACATAGGGTTAAACCTTGACACTCATATGTATGTCTGATAGCACTATTCAAAAGTGAAGGTTTGGAGCTGACCTGATGATGGAGACCAAAGAAGGTCGAGGGAACTCGACAACTGAGTCTGTAAACTACCTCGTGTTTGGGCTTATATTATTCGTATTGACGAGACCTTTGCAACAGTGAAGGTTTGGAGCTGACCTGATGATGGAGACCAGAGAAGGTCGAGGGAGCTCGACAACTGAAAATGAAAACTACCTCGTGTTTGGGCTTATATTCTTCGTATCAATGAGAACTTTCCAGTTATGTGGATAGTGACCTTATTGGTTTCACTGAAAAGCTGAAAATAAAAAACTTTTTTACAAAAAAATATAACCGACTTCCCAAAACACTAAAAAGCAAAAAAAAAACTAATTTTAGGTGCATCGGCCTAGAAGTCGGTGGCAAAATTAACTTAGGTACATCCATGAGACACCGACTTCTAGGCCGATGCACCTAAAATTAGTTTTTTTTTTGCTTTTTAGTGTTTTATATTTCTTGTTTGAATATAAAAACACGTTTTCAGCATGCATGTAGCATATAATACTTAGGTACCATTTCCTTGACCGTTAGCAGTTTAATGGCCAAACATTAAAGCAAGGGAAATTCTCAATTTCCTTCAGGCAACAATACTTTTTCTTTACTTAACAATCAGTTACCCAACCAAAACATGAGTTCGCACGCTCCCATCCAGGGAACAGGCGGAGCATTTTCTATTAAGACCATGATCTGTCACGAACTGCCATATTCTTAGGCTGTGTGAGCAATGGCGGCTGTCGGCGAGATGTAAGGGTCGTCGGTCACGTGCGGCGATTGCTATTGATTTCCATTTAATTCGGCGCGTGCTCCCACTGGCCGCCTACCGGAGCCGCGGCCATCAACGACAAATTGCTGAACCTCTGCTGCCTTCATTTCCACTGATTGAAGGGTGCCGTTGTTGCTCTGTTGGCCGTTTGTTTGCGTATGTAGGGGTTATTCTTGAAAGTTTCAGGGGTTCAATGAATGATTGTGTTCAGGTACGGTTTCAGGGAGTATTCTTTCGAGTGCAGTATTGTTGAAAATACGAGCATTGGGTATATGGATGGATTATAACTGTAAAATCTTAATAGCCCGAAGAAGTTGGCTGTTGTTTGGCTGATGATATTCCAAAATTCCTTTGAATTTGGAAGTGCATTCCAGGCTACAGTAGCCAGTAACTGGTGATGAAAGTCGGAAGGCAGTAGTAATTTAGTAGTCATCTCGGTAGTAAGTAGTTGTATTATAGTGTACAAATGATTGTATTAGACGAAATAGTCTGTCCTCGGTGTTCGAGACAATAGCGCGCGTGACTCCATCTCGCACTACTACCACCGCCGCGCTGCGCCCGCGCCGCTGATTGCATAGAATTTTCTATAAACAATGCTATTCTATTATATGACCTGCACCGTGATTACTGACGTATTTTCCAGCTACCCAGAAAATTGTACAACAACAATAAAGAACTCTCGTAGGCAATTTAAAAAGTTTTCGCTAAATGTAAACCTTTATTTGATCAATTACTTTTTGATACCCTTTTTTCAAGAAAATTGTTTTTTTATTGAGCCCAGTAAATTTCGAGACGGCTTACGCCGCCCAAAAATTAATTGATCGGATCTCGTTTCTCAGAGGAAACAGCGCGGAAGAGTTTTAATTAGCGAGAAAAAAGCACCACAAAACTTCCGACGTAAAAAACCGGGAGACAAGGGTGGGCGTAGCGAGGAATAAAAATCTCCCGCTCGTAATGCGGGCAACATTTGTGTGAGGAAGACGCTCAGTAATGGAAGACAAATTTCAATATAATTTGCAATACATAAGCGTGTTACTTTAATAGCCCAGAACCACCCTTCAAATTAAACGGGGCTTAAGTTTTATTTTATTTTTTCCTCGTCGGTTCGATCGTGTTGTGGGCGCGTAAGCAAGCTCGCGGCCACGGGGAGCGTCGCGCGACGCACAGCCCGCCCCGGGAAAAAATATAATCCGACCAAATTAATTGCTCCTACAGGCAATAGTGGCGCGGCCGCGATGCCGCCAAATCAAATTAAGGACGCGCTATAAAAACCAAATTAGTGCCCGCTTTAACCGTGAGGGGGTATTTAGTTACAAGACGTTAGTTCAAATCCCGCCATTTTCATTAACAATAAATATCCCCTTGCAGCCGCACAGAATCCTTATTGTTTTACTTTTTACACCCTTGTGTCCCGAGCGGGATATAGCGCGGACGACGGCGACGTCTTGTACTGAGGCTGGCTAATTTGTTCTTTTTGTTTACTTACCGGGCAAAGGTAATAAAAATTTGTGTTGCGCGAATTGTATGGACTTTAAATTTTATATAGCCGCCGGTGCCGGTCGAGTTTTGCATTTAATTGGGAAAAATTTAGGGTCGGCGAAGCGCTTCTGTGCGGATTCTTAAACTAATTGGATGGCCGTTACAACTTTTTTGTCTTAAACTTTTACGCAATTGAAGTAGGGGTGAAAAGGGACATTAGAAAAATATATTTTACTCTAATATCCACGAAGTACAGGGCTATATTTAAAAAAGCTGAACAAATTCCGTTGGACCGTTATTTGGGTCGTTCTTCAATACATAGATGCAATTATCGTGAAGGGGTGAATTTGATGTATTTTTTGAGGTCGGCGGGTGGTTAATTAGAGGCGATGCAGTAAATTAGAGGACGGTGGTGATCTAAAACAATAAGCTGACACCGTCATTAGTGTCCGGCAACCCGCTGCAAATCGCTGCACCTCCCTAATGTGACGACATTTATTACCTTCACATTTAATTTCGTATACCTGCCCAATGCTATTTGTAACCTATAGTTAAGTTATTTTATAATGATTCAGGCACACAAAAATATTTTATACTGTGTATTTTTCTGTGTGGCGCAGATGCATCCTAAGAAAATCTGAGCATTTTTCCATCTTACTTGCCGGTAGATGGGACTTTCTTGTCGTCTTTTGATGATTGTTGCAAAGTCCTTATGCAATCCAACTTCCTAACTTCTATGAAAACAGAATAAGAAAACCTTATTTTATAATACTGAGTTAAAAAAAATCTTATAATAGCATTATGAGCAGGTAATTAAGAACAAAAGGATCTAACACATCAAATCTGCCATCAAGATACTTGTGAAGTATGTCCGGAACAAATTACTCGTGGGATAGATGAGAAAAGGAAATTAAATTCAGAATTAATTTTATCTATTAAGCTTATTGCGGCGAAGTAAAACCTTCATGTGAAATAAATGTAGTAGGAGGGTGCAAATAGTGGTAGGATTTATGAGTTCCGTTTTACCTGGCATTAACGCGTCATATTTTATGAACATAATACAGCCTTACTTATAAACGTGAATTAAATAATAAGTAATACTTAAGGGCTGTTTAACAAAATTCTTACTTATAAACGTTGCTTAAGCATGTCTTAACTAACATTTAATCACTACTTAAGACTTTAAGTAGTGATTAGTTAAAATGTTGCTTAGAAGGTGATTAGAGATTTTTATAAGTAAGGGGGATAGTGTAGATCCTAAATAGGAAACAGAAAAAAAAACTATATTATCTGGTTTTATTAATTGACAGTGCAGATGTGTGATTTACTGTGGATATTTAACTAGAATTGACTTTTGGCCTTAAAATGTTAGGTATGCAGTTCTATTTACTTGACACGATGATCACTTTGATCTCTTGAAATTAACAAGTAATTATTACTACTAATACGAATGACTAATTAATCAAACTAAACCAAACAGCTGAAAAGGTTAATTTATCAGAACAATTAAGGTCTATTTCAGTCTTACATATCAGTGGACAGTAAAACAACCCAAATCGTTCGATCAATGTGTGTATGAAACATAATAACAGACGCATGAATAGCATAAACACATTGTTTGGTGTTCGGCATTATTATAGGGCTGAAAAGCCGCCATACGAATATCGTAATTATATTATTAAAATTACCACGACGATTGCAGGAAACATGTTATTTAACGTTGAAGCGATAGGATCTTATCGGCTGATCCTAATACCCGAATGTGTGGATATTATCGTGCTACCTGACGAAATCGCCCGGATACTCCGTGGATATTCGACACATGGCCGCCATTAATATTTGTGTACAGGCTGTAGTTTTAAATAAGGCTTTCATGATATGTAATTACGTGCTGAAAGTTATGCGAAGTGGTCATATTAAGTTTTATGTCTTAATTTGTTTTTCTTTTACATAAACGAACCCGACGTATACCTATGCAAAAGATATTTGTAATTATATATCGATAGTATTTCTGTATTTTGCATTAAGTATTTCAGGATTTAGATTGTGAAAATCAGAAGGAAACATTTTTCTACAGCTTTGTGTTAACTTTTGGGAATACAGCTTCCTTTATCAATTCCATAGTATTGCTTTAATTATAAGTTTGTTGTTAAGCCTTATTGACATGATCTCTGGACAAGGTATGCATAAACCTTCAGCAATCAACTGAACGTTACCTACTACAATAAAAATTATTAAGATATCACATGCTTTTAAGACCGATATAACACTTGTGTTAATGTTCTATAAGTATAGGTAATTAGAGCTAATTGCTACTGACACTAGGTACAACAAACTATAATAAAAACTGTGTATAATTATTATATTGAATGTATCTTAACTACCCCATACAAATGTGTTTGTTGTAACCGTAGCGAACTGTGAATTGCAAATAGGAAAAGCATTTATATACTTCAAGAAGTAGTTGACAGAGAACATGCCGTATATAAAGCATTATTACGAGACAATGCGGTCTGTTTGTCTATCACGATAATCTGTGGACTGCTCATTTCAATTCCGTGTTGTGTAAACGCCCTAATGGACTCCGGTAATGTGACACGCTTGACGATTTTACTCACAAATTGTTGTACGAAACTCTATTACAATCTAATGACAGTCACCGTCTAATTGCAAGGTTATTACGTTTTGTTGTGCACGCGGCTTAATGATAGCACCGGGTAATTATTGAGCGAGGTGAAACCCTGAAGATGTGTCGAATTGAATCGTCGGCCGAGTAATGACGGGGCGCGGCCATGCCGGATGCCGCCGTATTAACCAACTATCAATGCCCGCATAAGATTAATTTTTAATTGTCTTTACCCCCAGGCAACGACTCGATACACATTCTTATTACACGTAAATTGCACCATATCTCGTATTTTAATAAGTAGCTGCGTGATTGATATTTATTTGCAACTCAGTATCTTTAAAGTATGTTATTAGAAGTGGAAATACAGTTCATTTAAATAAAAAAGCTGATTGATTGATACATTTGATGAATAATGTTACATGACCAAATAACATAGTGTGGGTATTATCACAGCACGGCATCATGAGAGTCGGTTCCATAATTAGAACAATTTTCATCACATTATCTTTGCAAAAGTGTTTTATTTGACTGTTTAATCTTATACTTACGGTGCCCGTTACAAAAGGATAATTATGTAATTTATATAGGTACCAGATATAAATTAAACATAGGTATTCAAGATAAGCGCCACAGCCATCATTAGGCACTTGTAAGTGGGACAGTCGATACACGGCTGTCACGACTGTCATCAACGTTACCACCATGAAATATGGAAACGCATCACGTCACTAAAAATATTATGATCCGCCATATCACGACAATCTCGACCAACATCTAGAGCGGTGAACGACGAATAGATTTCGTGAATAATTTACCAGACAATGGACTGTCAACTGCCATATTGTATTATTTCGGTAGTGTCGTGTTGAGCGTCACGAGAAAGTGGCATTTGTTCGTAATAACGTTTAAATATGTTTGCGTAAGCTTTGTGAAAGCGTAATGACTGGCGAAAATAAACGGTGTTTCATGGTGTACCGGCAACATTAGCGGCTGTCCTGAAACTTACGGATGGTCTCACTTAGAATGAACTATTGAAAATGCTTCCCAGTTTTTCATAGAGATGAGAACCCAGACAATTGATAAGATACGACTATACTTTTAACAACTTTGATTTGTGTTTGATTATAGTTTTTGTAATGTAATAAAATGAATTTTATGTATTCACTGATTATTCTCGCCCTCTATTATAGATTGTCGTGACAGATTTTCACTGAAAGAAAACTGCAATTTGCAACAATTTCATAAAGAAGTCGATATTCTAGGCGTAGTTAGAGGCGATGAAACTGCACTGTGAAATATAGAAAACTGTCATGGAGGATTTCTATAAAGATTTTCAAATGAAAGACACTACTTACTACAGTAATGACTGTGGACTGAAGCTTGCTTGATAATTGCAGAAAAGTGGAACACGGCAAGAGGCCGGAAAAACGCTACTAAGATGAAGAGATAGCAACGTATGAACACTAACAAGATGTTTTTAAAGCATCGCCTATATAGCTTGAAAACTGAATTACCGTTAGCGTGAAATAACTTTGCATCTCCAATAACAGCCATTTGACGCTTTAAGTAAGTAGGTACAGTCGTCTACATTTATTTTTGACTATGGTGAAGTCACTTCGGACAATCGAAGCTTCTTGGTACATACGAACAATTGCTAACTCAAAGTAGTCAAAGTGACAGATTTCCCAGACGCAAACTTATTTAACAATGTAAAATATCTACATAATTAATGTGATTATTTAAACTAATATCTATCTACCACTAAAATCTGATAAACAGATGAATACCTATTTTCAGTAAAAGTCCAAGAATAAACCTAATAAAAATGTAAGTAATTTGCAAAAGTGTTAAACCCACCGAAGCGGATTTGTTTGTCGCTCGGGGCTCGGTGTAAACCTCGACCTCTTATTTTTGCCACGTCGCCTGAGACGGACTTGGATTGATTTACGGAACCAAGTGAGTCGCCCTACCCGACCCGGCTTACTCCTAACTAAGCTTTATTCCGGGATTACGCAAAACACACGCCACCGATCGCAGTGACGTGTGCCGAATTGAGAACAGCTCGCCGCTACCAAGGGTTCACTCCTGACTGTTTAAGAGGTTAAAAAGGGTTCTCAAAACGTTTTTTCTCTATGGCTCAACATTTGCCGTTTGTCTATTTTACCATGTTTCAATATAATATATTCGGGTAATAACTTGTTGATGACCACGATTTTATTTCCCACACTTAGCGATATGCAAACAGCAAAGAAATGAATATTTATGAAGAAAGAGATAAACTCATTTATGGCATAATTTAAGCCACTTTCGAAAATAACATCGATTGGTCAGATCAGGCAGAACTTTAATAAATCCCGGTATTCTGTTTAAGTTATTACACCTATTAAAGGCAAAGTAAGAAGACACGTTCCACCATTAAGGCAGTCTGAAGCAGCGGGCCGGCTGAAGCGCGGGATATTATCGCGCCGCTTGTTGCCCGCGTAAAATAATAATGGCCGAACTTCCGGTGCCGGCGGCGCGGAAAACTTAAGCGAAAAAGGCGGGAAACGCCCCCGGCCGTCGCCGCTAACTTTGTTAACCGCTCGGATGTGACGTCACTTAATTTATTAACACATCCCTACCTCCGCCGAGAGGTAATTCTTGGTTTTTACGACACTTTTCCACTTCTCACTCAACGTGCTACAATTTCGTAGAGCTGTCGCAGGCGACTAGTTTTTGTTGACATTCATGCTCTGGCTAAACTGTCTCAATCAGTTCTGATTTAAGAAAAAAAAATACATTTCTTGAGTGTTATTATATCTTTTCACTACGTTCATTATTTGTTTAGGCACATACATAATTTTTAAAGTGGTATCTGTACAAATACAAGCTGTTGATTTGCATCTGTGCCATATTCAAGGACGTAATTTTGCTAATGATTCTCGACCCAAATCAACAAACAAATTGGTACGTAATTTTTTTTTCGGAATTCCGTCAATGACATCTAGCCATAAACTTGGCGCGTGTCTTACTGGCCTTAAAACCGTGCTGCGCCCTCACACAAACGCAAACACAAAGCATACGCAACGATCATTCATACATTTCATTCATAAAATTGGATTACTTCTGAAATACTACGACATTACAATGACAAAAAAAAGCAGTGCATATTAGCTTTTTCCCGTCTACTGTAATTGCAATCGATTACACTAGTTTACAAAAAAAAAATTTTTTTTTGTTCATGAAATGAAACCTACATTATTTAAGTAGGCTATGGACGGTTACTAAAAAAATATTTTTTTATTTTTCGTAGCACGTCATAATTCGGAGATATCGATGACTTTTTTTTTATCTACCCGCAATTGTTTAAATGCGTTTATCGTTCTGTTTTGTAAACAACTGTGTGAATCAAAAGTCTCATTTTTATATAAAAATGTCATCTAGAGTGTGTAAACTACATCCAGATCGATTTTGTTATGTTTGTGGGAAAATTGTTCAGTTAAATCGTGGTTTCCCTTTAACAAAACCATTGCAAGAAGCCTATTTACAATATTTTGGATTTCCGGTGTCAAATCAAGATAAAAATTGGGTTCCTCATGTGATTTGCACTAACTGCAGATTGGTCCTCAGCTCCTGGTATTCAGGTAAAAATAGATCACTGAAATTTGGTAAACCAATGATGAAAAATTTTACCAAAGCTTTGGATAAGTCCAAGCCTGCATTTCAATATCTCTGCTCTGTATTTACGAATCTTTCTGCGGCTAAAGTAAAGGAAGGAATATTTGTGGGTCCTCAAATCAGGAGAATATTGGACGATACAAAATTCGAGAGTCTTTTAACCGATGTAGAAAAAGCAGCCTGGAACTCTTTCAAGTGTCGTTAAAAATTTTTTAGGCAATAAAAAAAGTGATAATTACAAAGAGATCGTTGAAAATTTATTGCATAATTATGAGCGTATGGGTGTAAATATGTCACTGAAAAATCATTTTTTGCATTCCCACTTAGACTTTTTTCCAGAAAATCTTGGTAGTGTGAGTGATGAACACGGTGAGCGATTTCACCAAGATTTAAAATTATTTGAGCAAAATTATCAAGGTTTTTGGGACGAAAACATGCTAGGGGACTATTGTTGGTCTGTTGTGAGAGATACAGATGAAAATATTTATAAAAAAAGAGCAAAAATTACCCATTTTTAACTGTCTATCGTTTATTTAGATGTGTTTTTTGTAAAAATCTTCTTAATAAATATTTCAAAAACCTGACGTGCTGGATTTTTAAAAATATTTTTTCCGAGATGTAATTACCCAAAGTAATGTAACCGTATGTATTCCATTTCATGAACAAAAGTCATGTAAACTAGTGTTATTTACGTATTTTATGTCCTCAAATGCAAATCAACACCTTGTATTAAGGTTAGACTATCAAGCGAGTCCTGACACATAATAAAAATATAAAATTATTTTAAATATTTAAATTGAATGACGTTTTGTTTATCCTTAACATTGCTAATTAAGATCTTTGAATATATAGATGCGTCTAAATTATACAATTTATATTATGACAATAATAAAATTAAAGTTTATCTTGTCTTTAGTGTCATAATTTATGACTTGATGATCAAAAGGTTAATAATATTATTAGAATATTTCATCAGGCGCTTCTTTTGTAATTCTCTTAGAGCGTTTCCTTAAACTGTCGATGTTATATAAAAAATCGTGGTGACATTTAACAAATAAAGTGCAATATATTTTAAATATTTTAAAAAAGCATATTGTAAAGCATGACCGATACAAACGTCGCGTCCATCGATAACGACAAGTGAAACTTAAAAACGTCGTTCCAAAAACATAGCCGACGGAAAATCAATAATCGAAACCGCACAGAGAGCACTCGAATAAATACACACCGACTATCCAATAAAACACGTGAATCGTTTACAATTAAAGCTTTAAATCGGCAATAGGTGTTGCCATAAATCGGACGAGAAAACAATCAGCGAGGCACCGTCGTTCGCAATTAGCGCTGCGCGGCTCGATAAATTTGCATTAATGCTTTCGAAAAATCCGAGCGGCAATAATTTTCGCGTGCCATGTGTTGTATAGTGCGCGCCTACCCCTACCTGCTTTTTCACTGCGGCCGCTGCCAAACGGACCCAGAGATACTTTTTTTCAGCGAACAGATTTACTCCGTTCACCTGTAGTTTCAGTATCAGATATCTGTCCAGTTGTTTCTCGTGTTTTTACAAATTGAGTTGTTTCGCAAGCTATGCCAGGATTTTCTTTATCGCTTCTTTAGCAGTAAATAACAAATCAAATACATAAAAGGACAATGGTCAAGAAAATAACATGACAAGCCAATGGTCAAGTCTGCAGAAAGCTTAGTTTTTAAAATACCTATATATTTTCAATAATTTGAATCTTACAGTACTTATCTTGAAGAATTTCGCTTAGAAGTTAGAGGACAATTTTCCGAAAAATAGCATGTTTTCTGTCAAGAGATTTTGCATTTTTTACACAAGCAGTATGCCTGTGTAAAAAATATCCATATCGTATGAAAACAAAAGCCTAATCTGGCACATAAAACGAACTGCATCCTAACAGTAGTGGTCCGCGAAGCGCGGGTCTCGGATGGACATATTTCCACGTTGGCAATTCACGCGTATCCGCGCTTGATTTACGCAACGCCCCCCGCCTCAGTGCACTTTACACTTTTGCAGGTCCGCGCGCACCAACGCCTATTAATTGATATTCGCCGCGACACACTCCACACATTTTTATATACACATTTTCCGATAAACAATTTTAGAGCGAAACACCTGCGCAACGTTTTGGAAAAACGTTTGACGCGGAACACCCTACGATCTGGTTGTTTTGCTTTCGGCGTTGCTTTGATAGAACAATATTTATTGAAGATGTTAAAAATGAGTTTCTGAATCCTGCTAACGATGCAATTAGTAGATTTTAAATAAGACATTTAACTAAATGGTATATAACTATCTACATATTTATCGACATGTTTGTCTTATTTCTTTTAATCAGCCGAAACTATCGGATTTAGCTTAAATGGTGTTCGATGCTGCGTAGGCGTCGAAATCAATTTAGCATTTAATAAGCGAGTCTCCCGGAGAGATAATGAGTCTTCTAAGTGTTGGGCGCCCACCTCTCGGTGCTCACATCACGAGAGGAGATAACCGGTTTGTTAATAACCACGACTTGCCGATAAATACTCTATGAATTGAACGCGAAACTCTCGGTTTACATAAAACGGACGATTTGTACGACTAGTGTTGTACTTTACGTCTTTTTAATAGTGTATTTATTTAAAGTGTTTCTTTTTTATAGATTTGTTTGTAGTTAATGGTGAAGTGCTGCAAGAGCTGTCACGCTGGGCTTTATGTCCGATACGTTTCTATGTTTATGTCTCGATGTTCCCAAAACGCTATGTGGGCTGTTTGGCTATGAAAAAACAATTGAGTTCGATTTAATTGTTTTGGTAGTTTCACCAAACTTTTAAAATAGGGCATTGGCTTACACAGTTTCAGTTTATTTTTATAGTTTCCATTCAGTATAAGTATATAAATATGTGTAATCGTGAAAATACTGTTACATTATAAAAATGGAAACACTTTCTAGCATCACGGTGTTCATTTGCATTTAAGATTAATTTGTTGACTGAATAATCGTCAATTTTTATAGAGCTGTGTCGCCCGCGTTACCAATGTGTTGTATTCTATTTCATCATAAAAACGTAGCGTCCGTCCGGTGCAATACCTGTATTTACTTTTTTTGTTATTTATTGAATATTTATAGCATATAATAAACTGGAATGACAACTGCACACAGCACATCGAGAAGGAAAAGTATTCAAAACATTTTTCAAATTTTGTGTAGACGTTAACAGCGATATTAAATAACATCTCTATTCACAATAAAATGTGTCATAAAAATGTTTAGGGATAGCCAGGACAGACGAGCGAGCCGGAAGAGTGTCGCCGCGGGGGTAAGCAGACCAACCTGATATATGAAAATATTCAATTTTATAACATTCTGTAGCGATAACATCTTCCTGTCGATTTGATATTTTCGGCGGTAAGGTAATATTATCCGCTGGTCAGTGAATGGAGGACGGAGCCACGCTGCGCGCGCGCCTGCCAACATCGTAACTTAACACTTAATCATTTATACGGACACTCTATAGTCCCAACAGGGCTGCTCGCTGCTGAGGACCTCGGCCACAATGACACTTACCACTCTGACGTATACGGAGAAGTCTGGCCACTAACGACAAATGTTCTTCCTCATTTGAATATACCTAAGGGAAAATTCCACATACATTTATGAATGAGATAAGTATAAAACTAGAGGTATAAAAAACAATTGAAACTAAATGTTCATTTTCCAACTGCTATTACTAATTCCTCAATTTAAGAAGTGTTTAAAGTTGCCTTGATTGTGTTGCAATTTGTATTAAGACATTAAAACACCAATGATCTCCAGAGATAATCACACGAGAACAACGTGGTAACCAGTGCTTGTCCATAAAAGGTAGCAAGAGCAGATGTCATAAGTCAAGCGAGTGAGGTGGACGATAAATTTGCGGGCGCCTGTTTGAGGGCGACGGCGATGCGTGGGCGCCCGGTAGCCTTAACTCTGCTTACGCGGTATCGCGTTACAGTTTGCAGAATAATAACCACTATTTCACAGTTTGTGTGGTTGGACTAGCTTTTTAAATGTACGACGAGTATCTAGTAAGTCGTAAACGAGAGCTGTGTTACCATTTGTGAATATGAAGTGGTGCAAATTCTTTAGGTTGTCTCAGCGATGAGTTGAGACAAAAGGAGAATGTATATGATTAGATTTTCCTAAATCTCACGTTTTACGTTCAGGCACCTCGAATGTTACCGATAAACCCTCAAAACCTAATCGAAACATTCGAACCAAAATTCATTAACGCATGTGAGTTATTTGCATCGTGCCAATGTCATAAAAGAAGATGAAGTAGAAAATATTATAGTTTTATTGAAGAGTAAACGCGATAAGCCATAAACATACTAAGTATGTAAAGCAGGTTCGAGTACCTTTGTCGAAAATAAGTTTATTCTTTTCAAGCTGTGACCGAATGAAATATCTCGGTTCTCGGGCATCGATATCAATGAAAGTGAGTCAGGGTTTGATGCCAAAACCCGCGAACAATAACAAACAAGTAATCCGCGTCCCCTGCAAGTTACGAGGTCCAGCACAAAAACATCGTTAGTCAACGAAGTGCTACCTACCACGCCAGCCCATAACGCAGTTCATTATTTATATTAACAGTTTAGCAGTCAGTGGCAGCTCTCTCGATCCCGACTTATAGCCGCGTGAATATGCGTGGGCATTATTTGTACCCTTGTTAAGCGCTGAGGATATTATAAAAATGATTCCTTTATCCGCGCTGTGACACTCGCTGGAAATTGGTCGTTTAATTTATGATCATCATAAAAAAGGATTCGAACCCGTGCAGGTTGGAATTTCATTCATAAGAACGCAGAGGCGTTTGGGTCTTTATGGATGGATGTTTTCATTAATTTAACGCGGATCCGGCGATGCCACCGAGGTGTCGGGTGTCCGGTGACACTCACACAGATCTGACAGATAGCGAGGCTCGTGCTGCGACTACCGTTCATCCTCGTACGGCATTTGTCACCTCTCTCCGGTTGCTCTGACGTCATCCACATAAATACAGCATTCACATCTATGCTCCGACACTTCAATTGCGTAGCCTTGATAAACACCGATCTATCTCGATATGAAGAAGTGCAACTCATGGTCAAGTCGTGTTATGGTTATTTACATATTAAATCACGCATTCCTTGAGAGTCGAGTGCGTGACTTAATTTATTGCCGCGATCAATGTAAAATAATTCTTAGACATTACAAAAGATCAGTCATTAGTCATTATGAGTGGTGGATGATGCAGCAGGAGAGAGCGTCAGGCCGGCAGTGACTGCGGGGAGGCGGTGCGCGCGCGCACATCATCAGATAAGTGACAATAACTCGATACGCGTTCCAAATGCGCTCAGGAGCGCATTAGTTAGCCCGGTGACCGACACCGACAGTTGGCCTAATCCACTCAAAACATTCGGAGACATTTGTCGGCTCGCGGCAGGGATCGGGTGATCGATAGCGCGACTCGCCACAAAACGATAGATAAAAGCCGATAAGTCAGAAGAAATATGACGCGAACAAAATCGGGAGATGTACGTAATAAGATAAAAGTCAAACAATGATTCGACCGCGGATTCGCCGCGGCATAATTTATGTGACAACGCGTGATGGACGAGCGGCGACTTTCGGTAAACTATTTACATACGGCGGCGGTCGCGCTGTCGGATTGGGTTCTGCTTGTGACAGAGGGTGGGGCTTAGTACCGAAAACAAATGTCACTGTTATTTATTAGGTTACGGTACTATTAAGCCTAAGACGGGAATTATGGTTTGGGGATAGCCATAAAACCATTCGGTAGCGCCTAAGCTGGGCGAAAAATTCTTAAATTCGGAAAGCTTTGTGCTATTTGACATCGGTAGCCACAGTTACTTCAGGGGTCAAATTGTTCAATTTGAATTGTTCACTAAAGTATTAGTTTGAAGATTTTCGATTATACGGCACAGTTGGCGTAACATCCAACTTTAACTAGGTTAAGTTAGCGAGTGAGTTCCAGACATCTCGGCGTCTTCGTAGCGGCGCGGCGGTGCTGCGGTCCCACGGCGATCGCTCTAATTGAATCAAAAGCCCGCGGTCTCGCGCCCGACACCGACTCCCTTAGCACGTCGACTTAGATTACTTCCGTCTGTAAGCAGGTACAAAGATCATATAGCTGCTGCTATGCGCGAGGGGTTGCAAATAATAATGTGAGAGGTCCACTCGGGTGGAACGAAAACTTGTAATCATCCCCATGCAATTTTATTATGGCGTTGCATATTTATGTGCGCAGTTTACCCCGGGAAATTGTTTCAGTTTGTTTACCTTTTAAGGTAAATCTCGTTTTCGAATTGTTTGCGAGATAATTTCTGATCACTTTTATGAGGTAGATGTATCTGTATGAATGATTACGGGAATGAAATGGTAAAGACAATTATATTTTACAAAGCTATCTGAAAATTGAACCCGTTGTTCAATGGCTTCATGTGCTACGATAATAAACTGAGTAGACAGAACTGAAATTACTTATTCACATTGACTCGAATGCGAAAAGAGATGGTTGGGTTGTTACAGTGGGGTGATAGCTGTCGCCGTGCCGGGACACAAATTGAGTTGGTAGCTACAGAGGACGGTCGTAGGTGAAAACGTTAGGCGAGCGACAATCCCCGCGGAGACAGCATCTAGGCAGCCCCGCGTTTTTATCTCGACGCTGCTCGGCGCGGCGCGCCCGCTCGACCGTGTAATTGGATGAGAACGACGCGATCCCAATAGCGCGCCCTTATCTGTTCGCGGCAAATCCATCCCCGCCCGCCCCACCGCACACCCGCGACGCCCGCCAATAAGTTTTTAGTGAGTAATTCAAGATAACCCCTTGATGTTGTTCATTTTCACACTTCCTTTCGCGAGAACAGCTCTTTATTGCGTAATATGTAACTGTCTCTTCGTCGACGGGAGTCCCGGGGGCTCGTACACAAACTTCGCCCCTTTTATGATGTTAATGCGATCGCCTCCGACCCTCCTATCTGGATAATGATAATTGCTTTTTCCGAAATTATTGTTTGATGTTGTCGCTCTACGTAATTTCTCGAAGTCCTTTTAAATGGTGTTGTGACTCTTGACGTTAACAGTTAATTTGTTTTTATTTTTTGTCAATTTAATTTATATCAGTTCATAATTTACTTAAAAGTATTTTTGTATTATCCTTATTGTATAATCTACTGTAAAATTATGTTTTCTCATGTGGTATATTTTATCAGGGTATGTTTATACCAAAAGTAGGTTTTTCTTTTCTGGAATCGGCAATTACGACAACGTAAACAGCGAAGAGTTTTCATATACTTACGCTCTCTACTTGATATAATGTTTTCATTTCGGCTTACTTCACAAAATTAAATAACAAACAATAAACGGGAGCACACGAGACTTATATCAACATACGTCCATAACTTGTAATAGGTGTGCGATAAGTAAAGTCCTCAACGCGACACATCTACAGTACAGGGTGTTGTTTATCTTTATCATTTACGTGTGCTGTATACAGCGTGGTTCAGGAGTTTAGGTCGCGAACTGTCGTCATATTCCAGCGTTATCTGATGGCCTCCCCCGGGACGCGCTATCTCCGCGCCTAACCGCAGCCCGGAACAACTGCTCGCTACAACTACGACATGTTTATATTTTTA
The DNA here is from genome assembly GCA_963856015.1 of Helicoverpa assulta. Lineage (NCBI taxonomy): Eukaryota > Metazoa > Arthropoda > Insecta > Lepidoptera > Noctuidae > Helicoverpa > Helicoverpa assulta. The sequence continues at coordinate 9,903,418 of CAWLCW010000008.1, forward strand.
AATTGTACCTAATGTTTTGCTGGGGAATTCTAATGCAGCAGCGCTTGTTGTTTTGGACGCTTGATTTGTTATTTTAAAGCTTATTAAAATTTTGCAGCGCAGCTGGTTGCTAACTAGATGCTCGCAGAGTGGACTGGCTCCCCACAAGACGGATGGCTGGACTAGCAAAGATCGCCGGGCAACAGTGGTTGAATACTTACAGATAGCTGATGACCGAGCAAAGTGCCGAACCTTGGGGGAGGCCTTTGTCCAGTAGTGAACGTCTTTCGGTTGAAATGACGAAGGCTCGATTATCATACCACATCCTTAAAAGAGTATTTAATACAAGGGGAGTGCACGTCATATATTAAAAACAGAATGATCCAAAGGTTTACCTGTTTAGCATCCGCAAATTTATCGCATTTATTATACCTACACATTACCTAAAATGATCGGCAGATTCAATCTTATAAACCCCATTCAATAACGCAAAAAGCAATTTGGAAGTTCGTAGAACAATTTCGTCAGATCAAAACACGAATGAAGCTCATCTTGGCGAGGGATCAATACAAGAGGCTCCGCGTGCCGTGTAGCAGGAGTCGCGGCTCACGTCGCCAGCTCTCATTTAAGGATCCGCCGAAAACTTATTTTTTACTGTGTTCATTATTTTGAGTGAAATTGCGAGAGCATTAAGTTGAATATAGGGTGGGACGCGACGGGCCTATTACCGGCCGCCTTGTAATCAGAGCCGCGCCGGCACCATCCGCGCCAACACAACACTCGAAACACATATCATTAATTTGTTAGCGATTTCTTGGACTGTTCCTCGAACTGCTGAGAAGTCACATACCATGTAACAGTCATTACCGTTCCAAAGGGAGACCTGTGAATTTGTACTTTAGGATATAAGTGCAGTTATCTTATTCTTGAATCGTTGTGGCCATAATTATAATAGGTGTAATCTTTTTATTACGTTTCATTTTCGCAAAAAAGTCGATAACATTGATCATTATACGATATAGAGTTACATATGCATGTAATATATTCAGCATAATTTTACACTTGGAAGTTACAATTTAACATAGAGTCGGTATCGGCGCGGCCGGGCACGCTGACGGCCGGAGCGCGGCCCGTGGCAACGCATCATAAACGTGCCATCGGCGAGCCAGCCCTATAATTTCCTCCCTAATTTTCCCATTTTAAACCTGTGATCCAAATTAGGATTTGCATAAAATTGTTAATGACAGTTAACGCAATATTCGACGTGTCAAAATTGGCGTCTACCTATTCCAATTTTATTATGGACTATATTATCGCCGAGATCGTCTTAAATTAGGATCGAGCGGGTAATTTGGCTTAAACATTCGGTTGAGCAGTAGCTAAAAAAGTTAATGTGAACGGTATTAGAATCGGTTTTTATAATGCCGCGCACGTAAGTTTTATAATGTCTGCTAAGTGTTCCGCACAATGGGAACATTCTGCTAAAATTACCGTCATGAAACAGGTAATATAGCAGTGACCGCAGAGATTACAAATGTGTTGGAGTTGTAGTTTCTTGGGTGGCAATAATTACTTATTCTAACACTTTATTACGGCTAAATAATGATAATAAGTGAGTGCGAGAGCTCGGCGGTGGCGTGTCTCCTGTAGCCTGTAATCTCGCGCCGGCCCCCAATCACGCATTTCTCACCCGGGCGCGTTGAAAAAATAATACCTCCCAGAGATTTGTCTATAATTTGTCGGATGCCGCACGTCCGCCGCACGTACGGAACCGCGCATACCCGAAACGTAGCAGCTGAATCGGTTTCTATTCCTTTGTTATTTTATTTAGACAGTAGCTTTCTAATATATCTACACTATAATTTTCGGTAGATAAGTATAATTGACTTCTGTCGGGTTTTAATATAAGCAATTTGTAGTGTTACGCGGAATTATAAGTTACGATCCAAGATTTTGTCGTTACGAAGTGTAATGACAAATGCAACAAAAAAACAATTTAAAAGCGTTAAATGTTCCAGCTTTCGCTATAGACCACAATCTTATTATGCTTTTTAAAGTACTCACATAAGATATATGGCACAATAGCGTTTATCCTGTCAAACGTGGTCTATTCATTCGCCACGTGTGTTGTGACCGCTCCGAAATTCCCGATGTTATGGGAAATTAGCCGACAAACTTACATATTCTATAGTGTTATTTTGACAGTTGACTGACAGTTGCTTTCGATGAAGAATTATGCGTAACCGACAAGTGACGTAAACCGAAATAATATAACAACATGGCCTTTATATCCACAGGGCACCCATCCGAACAGTTAACACAGTAACAGAGAGAACCTGGGTAAACAATAAATCCATAAAATGTAGAATGGTATTCCAAAACAACCACGTCGAAGAAGCATAAGCGTAGATTATATTTATGCAACATAGTTTTATAGCAAAAATAATCAATACTCGATTCGCACGTACACTTGTTTTATACAGATACATTTCATACGACATTATTGGCAAGAAAAATAAACTGTTCTCCGAAGTTCAATATGCGATACAATCGGGACACGAACGAGGAACGTTTAGCTCGGCACACTGTCACTTGGGCCACACAGCTCGACCTGTCAGGCTGTATGAACGATTGCTTTTTGAACGCTACCTACAGTCCCGAGCCACTCAAACAGACAATGTCCATTCATGTAAGACAAGATCGTGTTGCTGCCACAAAATCAATGTTAATCTTCTTCATCTTTACGCCTTTTTATCTTCGCGGGTTAGTAATAAGCCGGAAGATGCATTTAATATAAACTGTCTACGTAACAAATGGTGTTACCGTGTGACATCTGTGACATTTTGTGGTCACTGGTAAGATAGCGTGACGGTAAGGAGTCTCGTCCTCTGCGCACCTAGCACGCTCTATCGTGACAAGATTTATGTAATGTTAATGCAAACTAAGTAATATGCTGTAAAATTATTAAGTGCACTCAGTGTGGATTATCACCTTTCAGTTCAGTTGAATTAGATGACAAAAATTTACGCGTGAAGAAAGTAATTACACCAGGGTATAAATTATGCTGCGTCCTGGCATGAAATAAAATAATTGCCGTGACAAATCCATAACTGTTGGCGAATTGTCGTAATAAGTTTTTTATAAGGCCTTCGACAGGCAGTGGCGGCAGGTGAGAGAGTTGATCGACGTTCGATAAATTGGATTGACAGCTGGTGTGTTGCTTGCGCAAGAGTTGCTGCCTTTCGTGTCAGACTTGTTTACGTTTCCCAACTTGCAGATAATCGCAACAATCTTCCACTGTTCGAGCCATTGTGTTGCTAATTTACTGGTGTTTTGTTGTAGGTAGATACAAGATTTGTTAATAGCTCGTTTAGCGGTGAATTGTTTTGAAGTTAATCATGCAATGAAAGCGAAAGCTTTTAACGCTAACACGAGGCGCTAAGATATTATTTTGATAGAATATTTTTTTCAATGAAACCTTTTTTGTAACTTTTCCTTACTTTCCCTACATGAAGCAGTATATTCCTTAAATAGTAGGTAGAAATCTAGTAATAGAAAAAAATAGTGTCAAGGTAACAGATAGCACGGTGTTCACATTCAGCGACCGACTGTTGTGGTAATGTCCCATTGTGAACGTCGCTTTCTGACGGATTACCGGCTCTTTAGCCGCTTATTGATACACGAGCTTTGTATCCATTACCTTTGGTTGCCGACTGTTGCTGGGAATATGACGATACAATGTATGAGGGGAACTTTGTGGAGAGGGTCAGTTAAAAATGTGCTTTTTTTTTGCTATGTAAATATGAAAGGTGACTTCGCAGTGTTTAAGTAGGCCTACGTTTACCTAAACAGATCAAGTATTTTTTTGTTAACTGCAATAACCTATTGGCATATTATTGTGTACCTATGTAGGCATACACCTGATACATATCCAAACACAATAAGTATTTTTAGGATATTGTGTAGGTATCTACTTCTAATTTAAGGTTTCTATTCTTTACTTGTAGGTCAGAAGAAATAAAATCTCAAGATTTTAAGCCTATTTACAGGGTTCTATTATTGGATTGACTTTAATTTTATGCTGGGTCACATGTGTACCAGAACCACAATTTGAAATAGATACCTACGTACAAATAAATCAAATACTGTCAGCAACACAGCAACGTCTTACCTATACACATAATTAAACAGAGTCACGTATCATTTAAGCGCAGATTAAGGGTGTACTCCAATGACCCTTGCGATTAGTAGCCGGAGTCGGAAGGCCGTGGCTACGGAACGCAAAGCCGCCGGTAATTGCGGCTTCTCCGATATCCCGGCAAGCCCCAACTTATCCCCGAGGATGTTCGTTAGTGATGCCCACTCACTCAGCCCGATGGAAAACACTTTCCAAACAATTGCCAATCGACTGCGCTGCTCTAACATAAAGTGCTTTTAAACTCATTCAACATTTCATGACATTTCACGACTGTGGACACTCGTTTCTGAAGGGTTATTTCAATATTCGCAAAGGCATCTTCGTGATAAACTGTACAAGCAAACTCCTTCTGATGAAAGAAAGATAATTTATCTAAAACAATATCTGCTTAATCATCGTATTAGTAGCAGAGCTCAACTCAATGCCCACTTGGCGCATTTTCTACGGTCAAAGGATCAATGGCATAAAAACAATCACACTGATAAATTACTATCGGAGTTAACTAACTGAAGTGAATGTTAGTGATTTCTTTCACCGCGGCTGCCGCCCGCACTGCTGCGCGCGCGCAAGTCATCCAGGCATCTCGGCGGCCATCACAAATTACAAACAAAAAGCTAGGAGCGTCCTAATCTGACGTCGCATCACGTTCGATCATCGACTGATCATGATTTACGGACACGCTGAACGGTGATAGGTGATCAGCTCTGTAACAATTGATTCTCGTTTGTTGAACTTGCGCGCGCATCATCCATTTCTGTTTATTGTACTTAGTCATTGAACAGCGTCGAATTGCGCACACCGGTATGTACTTAACAAATCAGTACAACAGATGTTCTACAGAGGCATATCGCTCTTTCAGTTAATTCGCATATCGCGGAACAAGTCAATTTCGCAATAGGTCACGCGGCTTACTAAGCCTCTAATGAATTGTGATTTATGAGTTCGGTTAGCAGTGAACAAAGGCTGGTTCACTTTTTCATATTTGGTAACTAGGTTGACGTTATCGATGATGTTTAAATGCTATTGCGTAGCTGATTGTCCAGCTTTATTTTTTCTAAAAGAATTCAGTTGTTGCATTTAATAATCTACGATTTAATACTCATAAGTATTTATGTTCCACAAAAATCTGATTGATCATCGGATTCACCTGTGAAATATTCCAAAAATGTAACAAAGGCGAGGAATTAAAATATCGATCGATCACAACACGAGTTTTGTTTAGCGCGTATTCTATCTGGCAGGGCCTGGGTCGGGCACGCCGGGCCCACGTCAGCCCACCTGTCCGATTAGCATCACCTCCTTTATACGGGTCACTCAGTGACGGCACTCCGCCGCACGCCGCGATACCAATTGAAATCTGTTTCGTTATGCCGTGTCAAAGGATCTAGCTGACGCGGAGCAATGCCGCTGGATTACATGGTGACTAATAGCGGGCCGCGCAACGCATTCCCCAACTTTATAACCGTTGCGTGATTCAAAACCAATCAACGATATAGTCGACACTCAACGATATCAAACTTCCATTACCGTACAATATCAATAGACTAACAATCGTCTGCTTAATTGATTACAAAAACAATGTAGTTGTTGGAGCACGGGCGGTTGCGTCTACTTCCTCGGTTCTTGCATATTAATCCGAATTAAAAGCAGCGACGGGTACCAAATGCCAAGCATTAACCGGCCGGCCCTAGAGACTCCATTACGGGCAATAAAATGCCTATTATTATCGAGGGCCGAAAAGCTGATGCACGCGATGCAATTACTTGATTGGCGGTGTTCTGGCCTGTTCGGGTGAGTCGTGATTGATGGTGTACATAATTAGAAAACACTTCAGCATGTGTCTTCATCGGCGCAATCTTAATTGCGGGCAGCACTTACTGCGCTGAGTCAAACAGCACGTGCCACAGCATCGCTGCTGTGCCGAGCCGTCGATAATAATTCGATACTGTCTGAAAAACATTCATGTTTGATGTACGGCACGGCTGCAGCCACGATAACGGTTTGAACGCTGCTTTATGTGCCACTGATATGAGATACATCACATTTCATAACACATAAAAGAAATTCTTTGAACGATTTCCGTCTTACATCTAAAGGGTGAATCTTTGGCAGCTTGAGAAATAAATGGGTATTGATGACTTTGTAGTTGCATTAACATCTGCACCATTGCTGGTAAACAACCAGTTACCTATACATACTGCATACCTACACAGTGACTACTTTTATGTAATTATGTCCCAAATACAAGTACCTGATGTGATCCGCTCAGGGTGATATCAAAATGTAATAAAAACACATACTTAGGCATTTAACTAAAAGAACAAAAAAAACGGGCACAATCATACTTAGTTATTCTATCCTACAGAGATTTTCGAACTTCTTCACCTTATTTTGAACCAAACGCTAAAAGTTAAGGTCTTACCACTAGACGCATTTGCAGATACTCCTTTGACTCTTTGATAGATCAACTTACTGACATTAATAAATAACCAATTGAGGTAATTAATTGTCTTAAAAGCTCACATCATAATGACTCGAACTCCTTGAATGATTTCAATTTGCGATCGGCACTGTTTTCTTTCCATTTCTACATGTGTCAGACGCACTCAAAATACTTCCTAAGCTGCTTTGCAAATGATACAAACCATCAGGCGGAGAGTGAGCGGCCGATAGTGGCCGACACCTCGCAGATTTATGGCTCAATGCTGATATGGCCGCTATTTCCGGACTGTATCGATATTTTCAACTCGCTGTACGGCTATTAGCTCCCGACGCGCTAAAGTACTCCGCGAAGTGAATTCGCTGCACCTCGACGAACACCAATATCAATTCCACACTACGCGAATACATTCAAATAAAAATAAAGTCCTGATGCAAAACAAAGTATCCGCTCAGATTGCGCTACACACTGAAGGCTGGCGCGTTTGTATTATGTACAATATTTACCACGGATTTGTTGGAGTGCATGCAATTGGAAGCACTTTACAGTCACAGAGCTTTTGTTAGCTTCGTTGCATAAGTCGAGGTCTGTGAGGCGGCTGCAGAGCGGCCGGTGCCGGCACAACCGCCCGCGCTGCTCCGCAAGTAATCAACCTATTAATAAGGGGTTTAGCTCTAATGCGACCAATTAAAATGGTGACTCTCGTCTTGAGACGCCCACAGTTTTTGGGTTCGTTCCAGAGGGATTAGGATTGCTTCGACAAACTTACTGTGTGTTTTATGAGTTACGCCGTCCAAGCTTTGCGCGACTGTGTTTTATCTCGTTTTCATGTGTATTTTATGTAAATTCCTGATATTAATATTCAATTGTCGATAGCAGTCATCGGCCGTAATTTCAGCCGGGGGCGAGCATTAAGTATGGACCGTGACCGCGTTGACAGGGCGGGAGGAGGGCGGCGGCGGCGTCTTTGTCGGCGTCGCTCTTTGATCGGTGCGCGGGCGCCAGTAGCGACGGGATCGAGTGCCAGTTTACGAGCACCGACGCGTTTTATTACCAGCTGCCTGCTTCAATCAATAAGCGCGAACGGCCATTAGCCAACCTACGCGATGCCAATGTTGCACCCGCCAAACTTCGCACGCCTTCTCCGATGCCTTTGGTTTTACACGCACCTGATTCATTTGTAAAAATAAAATAAAGAACAGTTCACATGGATTTAAACCATTATTACGGCAATCAGAGCCCGTAATGGAGCTAAAGTGATAAATATCTTGCTTCTAAAAGGCAAATACAGCGTACAGAGTAATCAGCTACTTAAATATGTCTGTACAAGTTGTAACAATCACCTGAGGTAAATGGGCACTTGTTACAACTTATAATAATTACGTACTTACTACTATTGCTATACGGCTTGAAACAGATGATAATAACAGATAGTGTAGTTTTGCTTGCAGCGCCAGGAAACTTGAGAATATGGGGATTATGTTGCTCATTTTAAATAAGGGACCCATTCGGAATACCCTCTAGGCGCTTTGTTGTAATGAGGGCATCTATAAAATGACAGTGTGCATCACTAAATAAGTGTTTATGTATGAAACCCGTTTCACTAGACTGGAACCCTTCTGTCTGCCTAATAGAATATTCTAGCTTCTAGTAAAATACAAGTGAATCTAAAACAATAACTCACTTTCATACATTCACAAGTAATTTGCACTCAATCATTAATTTACGCTCCAATTAGGAATTAATAGAAAATACAGCAGCTTAGTTTCATTCAACGGCAGATGTAGTCATATTAGCGCTCGCCACGCATGGATCGTTTAAAACAATTAATCGATATGAGCGGCTACCGAGCGCCGAACGATTCTCGCGAGCAATATATTTAGCGTCATTAAGTATCGATACAATATCGATATCGTACAGATGCAGTACCGTTTATGAGCTATAAGGAGAGTACCGCGAATCTGCTGCGCAAAAACTGTTTCATCAACACCAGCTAAGGACGGGTCGGTAATTAGTTTCGATTGCCAACGAGAACGCCTTCATGCTCGAGTGAACAACTGTGTGAAAATAAAGTTTGAATATCGAGTAAGATAATACATGCTTAGGTACCTATAGTACCTACATATGAATCAACGGGTGTGTATAGGGCTGCCATCCGTCCGGGTTTGCCCGGATTTGTCCTCGTTTGGAGCCCGTCCGGGGGCCGTCCGGGCGGGGTTTCAAAAAGTGTCCGGGGAAAACCCGGACACTTTTAATGTAAGGAATTTAAGTATATGGGAATAGTAAATGGATCAAAAATTAGGTCTTGTTTTGTTTTAATTTTTTTTCGGCTTCGTCCGGAAAAATATGCGGTTTACGCCAAATGTCCGGGTTTTTTGAATTTTTGTCCGGGTTATGCGAAATTCGAGATGGCAGCCCTAGGTGTGTATCCAATATAATAATATAATATAATTTTGTTTAGGTCATACAAATACTGCGATTTGAATACCTAATAAATACTTACTGTGTGAAAAATATTCACCTACATATTTATGTACTCACTTAACAGTTTTAGCTATTCTAAAGTACACTACTAGAAAATGATTTTATTTATATATTTTATTTATTTATTTACAAATTTTTGTACTCGCACATAATAAAGAAAGAAGACAGGAAAGAAAGGGAGCCTAATTTTTCAGGGAGCAGATCAAAAATATTAAAAAAAATCTTTAGCTAAGTTTATTGATGTGCACTTTAATTCTTGGTTCATTTCAGTGTAACATTGGCCAGGCAATAAAATGATATCGTTACAGCACAGGGGCGCGGTAATAGTGGAGCCACTGGCGGCCGAATTTGCAAAAAATCTCGCCTCAACAGTAAGCCTTTGCGTACTTGCATATAGTACGGACTGCAGAACAGACTGAAGGTTATTTGGTTATTTGCCGTGGAAATTCTGTGGATGTTACTTTTTCCACAGCATACCTACTGAGCAATTACTTCATGAGGTGATGCGATTAAAATGACAGGGTAGACAAGACTTTCTAACAGGTCTTAGCGGACTATACTGTCCAGTTGCTTGTTATCTGGCCAAAATTATACAAAACAGGTTAGACCGTATTCAGATGACTTTTGTTGAAGTTGTTTGCAGTTTCAATTGATGCAACTTTTTCATGGACAGAAACACATATCGATTATTATTATTCGCCTTTTACACTATACAATTTAATTTCCTCTCAAAATCCAAATATGTCATACATTGCAGACGCTACGTGTGAGAGCGGGCTACACAAAGAGCGCCCAGCAAAGCTTACAGGTGCTTAAATCGCGATCAAACATGATCGAGACGAGCGCCTTTCCCCACTACCTCGCATAAATAATACCGCTCCGCACATGATAATTTATATACCTTATATGGAACTTATACGCTTATCCGCCAACTTAATGGTGAGAAAATTGAATCGCGCCGCTGAATATTCTAAGCACGAAGTGCAAGTGATTTTAATTGTGAAGGTGTGTGTTGCTTGTAGATTGAGTTTTGTATCTGCGTGTAAGTATACGAAAGTCAAAGTCAAAGGTCTTCTTTTGGTGTTAGAGTAGAGGAGATATTAAGGTACTTATTTAAGAATCTTATAATGTCAATGACCCACTTATATCTTCATCGAACTATCTTTTAACAACCAATAACGAAAAGTTCTACTGATACAAAAACTTACAAAGACCATTCAACGTTAATATTCTTTAACAAATCCACAAAGAGCTCTTAAGAGCACTAGAACGGTATCAAATGTATGGCGCCAGGACCCTTGACAGTCGGCAGTGGCAGAGTTACGTGGGTAATCTCTTAGTGAGCCGCCGAATCCATCACTCTTGAGCACGTAAATAGACTGGAGAAAAAATGCATGTGCCCCAGTTATCTGCAGCGCTGCAGCGTTGTGTACGCCAGTACTTGTTGCTATCGAGCTAATGGGCCTTTTTGTATGCCGCCCGTACTTATACATCAGGTTTACCTGTTTATAGCATGTGGAAAAGTCAGGCTTGTGTTTGTGTATTGCAGATAGCTGAAATTGATCTCGTGTTTATTTTCTTTGTGGAGGACGTGTGAGAGGATCTGCTCAATCATCGGATCTAAATACACAAGTATTTAGGTAAACCTTAGAAAAAAAAGTAAACAAAACACTCCTTGAAAGAAGTATCACAATACATTGTTTGTGCTCTTCACATTATTAACACATCTGTTGTAGGAAAACATCTCTCTTCACCCAAATGGTCGAAGATCACAATTGTCACCAATTAACAGGGTGTAGGCGCGCAAAAAACGACCACCGTGATGGAAACACCTTGGCTAATGTGCCAGTTGACAAACCAAGATAGAGGGCGTGAAAAAAATATAGTTTTGCGAAACCGCAGGGGTGCCACGTTAGTGGTCGCCTTGTCCAAACATAGGACCTCCGCTGGAGACCACATGGACGAATTCTGATAGGTTTTTAATGAACTTGCAACTTCATATCAACGTAATGAAGGCGAGATCAATAATTGTGTCTATTTTGAAGTACCGTATAGGTGGTCCGCTACCCTTTGTTTTCTTAGGTGGTCTAGAATAAATTGCTTTTTCGAGTAAGGGTTGTTTGTGAGTTCCTATGTAGGCATTCTAGTTTTTATTATGATATAAATAATTTTTAATTGATAACATAACAGAAACGTCGAACATGTGACCATCAGTGGAAGCAATTAAAAATAAAGAACAAGATCATATTTTTCGATTACCAGAAAACAAACTTCCAGTTTTAATGTTAAAGTATTGCCTCCTCAATTTTTTTTTTAACTTTCTTTTCTGTCCGTTATTTGATCAGCAAATTTCGATAAGACATTTTCGCGTCACAATAAATCAGGAATACTTATTGCCAAATCATTCAGCAACAATAACAATCCTTGAACCTTAAAAGCAGTGATTTTTCTCGCCAAGTCACTGTGCCACCGAATGACCGCAAATATGGCGCTTGTGGGCAACCAACAATTTAGTTTATACTAGGAGACGCCCACAATAATTCATAAGTACAATAGGGTAAAGAATCTTGAGTGAGTCGTAGTTCCGTGATCAATGACACAGTAGGAGATAACGAGAGACGTATGATAGCAGATGTTAAGAGGAGTTTGTGTGTAAGGACAGCTTCTTTAGGCAGATTTCTATTGAGAATCTATCTATACAATAATAAGTCAATTGTTTGGCTCCTTTCCCGCAAGAGTTGATCAATCAATTTATGTAGTTCTGAACGATATACCATTTGGCAAGTATGTACATTTGCCAGTATATGACTGGCCAAATGGTACTTAATATGGAAAATAACACTGCGGGCTGTGAAATACATGATTGTGTGATTGGTTGTAATAAAATTTTAAAATTTCTAGATAGTACCAACAATTTTTCATCGCCAAGTCACACAAGTCGTTTTCTTTCTTTTAAGAAGTTTTGCGTATGTATAAGTACCGCAGTTAATGGGCCATGTACAACGATGACAATAAAAAGAATTAATTTTACAAAAAAGATCTTCATCTTACCAGCCCAATACACATCAATTTTATCGACTGGCTTTTGTAATCACTCCATGGATTACCGAAACCCTTTTCAAAAGTACTTCAGATAATAATTGTCTTTTGTTCAAGGGGGGCAACTTCTAGAGAATGAGTACATAGCTCTATAGGAATGAAAACAACTATCTACAATATATTATAGTCATTTGAAGACATAAACAACACCTGGAGCACCACGCTGTGCGTTGTTGGCCAAATAAAGTCATCTTCACATTCAAGTTGACAAAATATTTGGGGCATTTGAAAAGCTATTACATTTTATAGATTTAAGAATAGGAACCATTAAAATACATGTCTCAGCATGAAACCATTGTTTTTTAATGTTGGATTGGGAAGTTGGATATTTGATTCAATAAAAAATGTCTACTACTGAGAATCTTTGATTATTCAATTGTTATTAAGCCGTGTATCAACCCGCAAAAAGTCGAGGGGAACGGCCAATTTAATGCTCGTAGCCCATGAGCAAGCAAATGGTCTCAATTTACTGTACGTAGGTACCTAGCTCGCCTGTTTCTTATGCAAAGCTACATACATCCGGCATCGACGTGCTTGACTCGAGCTTACAAATAAATATGGAGATACAGCCATAAGCGATACTATATTAAGGAGAGGATTACTCGCTGTAATATCGTGACACTTTGTAATGAACCCTGATATTTATTCGTAGATTTATTTATTTACAAAAGCATAATATCATAAGACGGAATGCACGTCGTGTCGAGTGAAGGCAGCGACCGACCGAGCTAGATATGTCTTCGTCACAATTTACATAAATGATGTATGCGATCCGCCTAATACTGCGCGCTGGTCATTTATTAAGCAGTTGAGTAGTTGCGCGCGCGCAGCCGGGCCGCATAGCGCGCGTGCCGGCCGTGCCGCCGACAGCCGGCCCGGACGCGGACCACACCAGAACAAGCCTCGGACCTCAACACAGAATGTCATGCTCAGTTCTGGGTCAACCTTGTTGACGTATGTAAATGGACTAAATGATTGTTATCTCCAGATAAGAAACGCTGGACGCCACTTTCCTCGTAGCACAACAGTTCTATTTCAGTCATGCGACATAGAATTTGAGTACTTAGAATTCCGAATTGCAACATAATTTGTATTTTTTTGCAAATATGTCCCATGTTCACAAAAACTATGAAATGTTGGGATCTATTAGTGTGTATCCACGTGTGAGCGCACGCCCCCCGGCGGCCGGTGGTCGAGCGCGGGTGGTCTGCGCGCGCGCCGCCCGCTCCACGCGTCAGCTTCACACGTCTACTCGACACGATCCTACTTCACGAAACCCAAATAGCCCTACGGCTGACGTCACAAGACACAATTTACAGCAATACGAAAAAAACACAATGTTACCTTTAAAAGATCACCGGTGCATCGAGCAACTCATTAAACATGATAGTAGGCCTCTGGTCTACCGAAAGTAAAGATTTGGACGTAATAACAGATGGGTGTTAATTGCTATCATGAGGCGTCAATAATTGTTTTTTTAGTCAGTAATGGCAATGGAAGTTCCGGGTTATGAAAGTTTTTGTAGGGTGTAATCAAGTCGTAATCAGCGGTTTGGCTAGAGCGTGTGAGCGTGTGAGGAAATTATTAGTTTGGTGGAAGTATTCCGGCGCGAGTTCGTGTTGCGCTTGCCAGTGCCGTATGAAGACATTAGAGCGATCTTTATGAGCCGATGCGTGTGGTTTAGTGTGTAATTCATGGCGCAATCACAGCTCTCGCGTCTCAGCAATTTATGACTAAACATCGGTTTGTAACACCATTGGATGATGATTATTCATTTTTTGTTATTAGGTAGAGAGACATTCAGAGGCACACGCGTTATCATCAGCATGATCCGGAACCTTACTACGTCATTAACCAGAAGTAATAAATAAGGCAAACATTCGGAAAACAATTTGTAACGCCTTACTACGATCATAAATCACAGGCGTGCATCTTGTTTCACAGAAACGGAGCATTGCCGAAATATTTAGAATCGTTTCTGTCATCTCACGGGTTAGTTTTTGTGGATGCTGGTTTTTGTGCGGGACCGCTACCGACGGCGCTAATGAGATGAGACTGATGAAAGTTGACGGGCACCCGCACGATTATTAAAACCATTGATTTACTAAACAAATCGTCTCAATTATTAGTTATAAAACGTAAGAGTTGGTAGGTAATGAAACATTATTGAAGCCTACATTAAACAAACAGACATGAGACGTGAATGTTAATTAAATATTCATAATAACTAGTTGTGTTTGTACGTCGCGCAGTGAGACAGTCGTGAACTCAGGGCCACCCACGCCCACTAATAGTCAAACGCCACAGACTAGAAGCACGGAAATCGTCCGTGACGTCGCTCCGAGCATGACATGCTTCTCTGGCTACCTCGGAATTCACAATATTGGCGAGAGCTACGTATCCGATCCTAATCTTCTTCTATCCCAAATTTTCATCTTATAAAATAAATATCACGCTGTCATTTTTCTATGTCTCTGACACCACCATAGACTCTTTTTTTACGCAAAAATACAATCAGCATAACAAAAAACATGACAAACAAGAAAACTATTATCCTGCAAATAAAATTTTCTATACACCGAATGCGGGATCCGACAGATCCTATCGCAAAACCCACTATTTTCCATCGGAGTCGGCCATATTTTTGTCAATTTTTCGTCTGACGTATCCCATTTCCTATTCAGAAAAAAACATGGAGTAGACGTGAAGTTGGAAAACAAGGGAACGGAAAAAAGAGCGTCTCGTTTGAAACGACAGATAATCGTGTTAGCCGGCCGCACCGGCGAATAACTGATGCGAGCCGCCGCGCCCGCTGCACCGAACACAATGAGATTGCGGTGTTTTTTCCGCCGACGCTCCGCTGAGACAAACAAGGGATGCAAATTCGTGTTGACACCGCGATCCATCTTGTTCGCCTCTCCGGAGACCAGTTCCTGAATAAATAGTACCGTGATTGAGACGTCCCAGCGGTTTATTTGTACGAGTACGTAGCACGGTTGCAGATGTTTTTCTTGGCGGTCGTACCGAAAAATAAGTCTCGATTTCGCTGTGCAAGAGTAATAAATAAGCGTTAGGTCAGTGAGTGGTGGATGCCAGCAGTTTAGTTTGGCTTAATCTTGGAAACAAAACTGGCGGTGTATCGTAAAACAGTGCGACCGCGGCGCGCCGCTACAAACTGTGACCTTACTGAATGAGGAACGGCGCCCACCCCACGCCTCGACACAGACTAACGCCCTACACTGAATATTTAAAGCAGCTTTGCTACTTTTTATCTTTCAACAGAACCCCATCTTGCAGATGCACAATTTTCATCTCCCTTTTGTATTTCAATAATAAATAATCTTAAAAAGATTGAGTTAAATAAGAAAAATAATTTTAAGCAGACCTGTTAAAACTAATTAGTTTTGTACTATTTATTCTGTGAAAATAATCAGTAAACAAACCGAAAATCCAGTCGAACAGCTGAACATTTTCTCAATTTTCGGCCGGTGTTCGTCCGTCGCCTACACGGTGGCAACGTAAGGGTACAGCGAATAGATCATCCTCTGGATCGAGCCGCGCCGCGCCACTGTCCAATAAATATATTGTTTCGCGCACAGCCAGCGCAGATAAAGCAAGCTCGCGCCTCGCTTTGCCTCGCTGCCTTTGGGTGCCGCTTCACTATTAGCGATAACCAGATTTTAAGTTTGAATGTAACCAATGAAATGCTACGAAACGATTTTCCGCTACGAGCTTGCTACGTGGGTTTTACGTAGCCGTCAAAAAATATTTGAAATTAATTTGTCATAGACATACTAATTAGATATATTTACTATAAAAAATAATCAAACTAAGTATGTAAAGACAGCAAACTTATCTGTGGAGCAGCACTATACATATGTAGTTGCTACGAACATGTATACTTGTGACGGTTCCACTAACATAGGCAAATATTTTACCAAACTTAAAAACTATTCAATGTTGGTAGCATAAGCAATTTATGAGTAAGTTGGTTGATAACCTTTCTGAAGTTAAGACAAAAAGTAATATACCTATCGGTGTAAAAAAACTTGTCGCTTGTAGTGTAACCGCACCCTGGCTTCTATGCCCGGAACAGTGTCAGCCAAACGCGGAGAGCTTGGCGTTTGCACATTATGACTAGCCGAGGGTGTGCTGTATTATACTTATTTATCATTTCAGAGCTTTACTACCCACCGCCAAAATACTGCGGGTCAAGCATGAAATGACCAGCGCTTTAGATACACTCTTATTACATGATAACTCGTTGTATGAAGGAAACACGTGCAGTCCAGCAAAATTACTTTCATATTCCCAGTAGTTGTAATAAGAAAATGCGGTTATTACTGCTAATTTTACGACAACTGTTTTCTCAGCGTAAAACGCGGTAACTTTCGAAGCGGGCCATGAGTATAATTTACACGGTCTTTTAACTACCGCCGCTAATAAACTGAAAATTAAACATGGTTTCCATCAACGTGCCTCAGAAAGTACCAGAAATATTCACGAAATTGTGCGATAAATCCCTAACCTATTTACCTAGAATATTGTCGGGGAGAAAACGGATGATTCAAGCGTGCTATCAAAGCGGGAGAAAGAGAGCAAATAAACAAAAGTGGAGAGAAACCAATACGATTTAGCGAGTCCCGGGAGAGGCCCCGCCGCCCGCGTGTCCGACCGGCATATTGTCACGACGGAGATACCTTACACGGAGCGTTTAGCTTTACAATCCTGCACCTTTAAAGAAATACATCTGGGGAAAATGTTCTGAACCAACATTTTCAAAATAAATAACCTGAGACGTGCTGGAGATTTTGAAAATGTAACTGTGATTATTTTTTATGGGGTTTTTCAATTTTGCTTGTACAAAGTCAATGTAAGCTTTTCCAATATACTGACGTTTTAATGTTTCATAAAGGACGGTTTTCTTAATTGATTTTAATTTAAATTATTAATGTTTTCAACAAAGCCATTGAACAACTACGTCACAAATAATATATCCTATCAAATATTGTTGTTCCTCTACAATAATGCTTAAATCAAGTCACATGTGTCAACCACGACAGTGATGGCACTTCCAGTACCTACCCATCGATTTGCGAAGACGGATTCTTTATCAAAACAAAAGCAATCTTGCTGTCCATAAACAGCCTATTAGCAAGTGGGACCCACTTAGGTACGTACACAGGAGGCTCTTAATCACGATAAAAGTAGTAGTAGGATGTGTCGCACATTAATTAAGATCGGACCTTCGTAATTTATTCAGGTGACAAGGAGCAGCGCGGCGCGACGTTTTGTCGCTGTCGTGTCGCGCGCAAGGGTCGCAGGTTGCCACGTCGCGTTGTGGTCGTGCGACAAAACGGACAACGCAGTATTGGGTGGTATGGACAAAAAAGAGATTTACTACTCTCTTCGAAAGTAGGCGAGTAGGTAGTACTACACCTTAAAAAAGGTAGTGCAGTTAGTTGAGGTTATCTTTAACTGGAGCTTTTAGTTTTGTTCATATTAGAAATGCAATGGGGGGGTCAAACTACTTGCCAATTTGGCTTCTGATCTTCAATCTGGTGGAGTACTATCAATTTCCGTTTCAGTCTCTGAACCGTTGAAATAATTTTAATTATTATGTAAAAAAAATATTTAATTATTGTAAGGCTACGCTGAAAATTCTTATGATTTTTCAGCTTTGCCACCATTTTTTTTATTGCATTTTTTTTACTGTCCGTAAATTCGGTAGTTCGCGGTTTTTTTTTTTTTGGAGTAACTACGTTTTCAATAACCAATATTTTCCAATGTTTGAGGAAAATGTTTCAAATACAGTTTCGATTTTCTTTTCAGTAGCTATGAGTGCCTGCTGGAAACCCTCACCAGAAAGTTTCCTACGATGAAGGGGATGAAGGTATGCGTCATGATTATTTGACCACCGTAACAGGCAACCTGCTCTACTGTGTTGGACATGGTTCTTTAATTTTTTTTTCTACAACTTTCTTGACTTCGCGGAGTTTTATTGGATAATGGCAGTCACTGATTGGTGAGTACGAATAACATACGTATCTAAATGAACTTCGACTTGTGGTCATATTTTATTTGTAGCTGCTGCAAATTTTATTATTTATTAATTTTAAAATTCTGTAATGTAAAAATAAGTTGAAATATATGAAATATTTAAGCAAAACAGTTACCTACTTATGTAATGTGATAAACAATGATTAGGTACTTAAATTAATGTTTTGTGGAATAACTAATAGGGGATTATCAATTCTTTCAAAAATCAGAGAAAAACGGTAAAAAAATAAAAGGTCCTAAAAACAGAGTGTTTCCTAAATAGTGATATTTGATTAACCTAATAACACGTAACATACAAATTATTACGACAGTGTCTACAATCTAAAAGAAACCCAAAAATACATGAAATTAATAGGGTTTGTTCACATTTTTAGGTCATTACAGTCTAAATTATTCATTGATGTCGCTTTTAATTATGTGTACGTGGTTTTAAAAGGTTTTAATGAAGCATTCCAAATGTAAGATTAGTGGAAAAGTACTGTCTATCGAATATCGTTATAAAGAGAATTAAAGAAATAACTCCTAGGAAATTCTGTGTATTAGTTATGATTCCTTATCCGAGCAAAAGATTCTACATACCGATACGAAAGAAAGAAACATAACCGGTACTTAAGATGTCCGAAAGCGTTACCTCACATTTGAAGGGGTGTGGTGAATCGTATTCCTTCTTTGTGTAAGACTAAGCATAAAAGGTAAAACAGGTAAGTATTCTTTTCTTAAATATGTACTTACATACAAGGTGTTGATTTGCATTTGTGCCATACTTCACGAGGAGGACATAAAATACATAAATAATAAATCAATTGGAATTACAGTTGACGGGAAATAGCTAATATGCACTGCTTTTTTTGTCATTGTAATATTTTTTTTTTTTTTTTTTTTATATTTTTTTTTTACATTTTAATGTAAATGGATTTCCGAAAAAAAATTAAAATCAAAAAAAATTGTACCAATTTTTTTGTTGATTTGGGTTGAGAATCATTAGTATAATTACGTCCTTGACTATGGCACAGATGCAAATCAACAGCTTGTATAATGTCCTGCTTTCATATCAAAACTACTGCATACAGATAGGCTCTAGCCTGAAGAACGACATTAGCAGACTTACTTTGAGCCTAAGCTAAGGACCAGGCAATATTGCATATCATTTTCATATTTATGTTATTTTCGTGTAAATATGAGGTGGTAAGCAACTCTGTTGCTCTCGCTGTCATTGAACAGCTTTGGCAGTCGTTACGAGTAGTCAGAAGCCAGTAAGTCTGACCAAAGGGTATTTGGTTGCCCGGTTGACTGGATTGAGGAGGTGAGATGGGCAGTCGCTCCTTGTGAAACACGTCGCGTTAGGCTGGAAGCCGGTGGGGTCGGCTTCGCATAGTTGGGTAAAGTCTCGGAAGTTGGAACCTTATAGTCCAAATATCATTTCCTTTAATGGCATTAGGTGCACCCCTATATAATAATGTCTCGTTTAAACATATGTGAGCTACTACTGCCCCTGAATAAAAATAGGCTTGATATTATATTATATCACTATATTACACCAGTAATATTGCAGTGTGTGATTTAACTGTTTCAATATGGGAGGGGTGCTAAAATTTTATGTTCTAGATTGTTCTATCGCAAACAGCTGTGTGGGCATGTATTGGGTGGCCGGTGCAATAGTGCATAATGTAAGTAAAAGATTATACTAATATGTTATGTATGGTGAAGCAATATCGAGTAAGAAAACATGGTAGGTACATATTGTATGTAACATATTATGATTTTGTTATGTTTAGATAGGCTGAGGGTATTTGGGTTTTGGTGTAAGTAAAATAGGATTTTAAATATTTGATATTTACTTCTTAAGTAAAGGTAAAGAAATGCGAAGTGTGAAGGTCAACGTTTGCCAATAAAATATGAAATTTAGAGTAAAATTGTAACTTATTTCGTTAATGAAAATATTCGTTAACAGTCTAGTCATACCTATGTATGTACTTAGTTTGAAAATCTCAATGTCAAGTCGAGTCAGTCAGTTGCACTTAAAATAATATTTCTCAATAAGAAATTATTAGAAAAAAATAAAGATGAAGAAAGAAAGAAAAAACTTTTAATGACCAAAGACAACTTAAAGATTTTCTTTGAGAAAAAATGATAAAATAAATATCTATTAAATTGTTACGTTATTTTATAAGTAACTCCTTCCCCAGATTACCTATTTCTGTAATCACTGAAAAAAAATATATAAAAAGGGTTAGCGATAAACAGGGCACACTGACATCATCCCAATTTAAAAACCAACCTAATTTTGATTGAAATCCGAATTTCCAGGAAAACTCCAAAACTATCAGAGGCTTCGAAAAAACAAAACATGTCGCGCACTTGGACGATACTTAGCGAAGAATTGCCTCTCCCACGCAAACTTGCACAGGATGCACAATACTTGGAGAAAGCACAAAAATAAGCTCTAAGTCTTAGTTGTAAAGTTTAATTTTGTTTGTGGAGTGGCCGTCCCGCCTACAAGGGGCGTCCGTTCCCCCTCTTTCGTCGTCGTTCGAGTGCGTTCACACGAGCTACTTTTAAATTTTAATCACAAGTCGGTCGTTGATTTGGACAAAAAGTGAAATGGACGATGGCTGTGACAACTGAAATGTTTGCAGTGTCATTTGCGTAGCGTAGCGTGGCGTGGCGTATGTAATGCACTGATACGTGCTAGGTCGGGATAATTGAATATTTGATCATTGAGGTGATTCATTGGTTTGTTCCTTTTGTTTATTTAAAAATAATGGTGGGGAGTGCCGATTGGTCAAACTTGTTTTTGTTTGAAAATATTAATATTTTTTTGTTACCACGATATTTTTTAAGTATCTGTACCTTTGTCTTTAGTCAACTAAGTTATTAAGAAGAAAGTAAAAAACTGTAAAGTATTTATATTCGTGAGAAATAAATGAGCGCGTAAAAATGAAAACTATGCAAAATTAGGCCAAGAGGCTTTCATGAAAATAGTTTTCAAGTTTTTAAAAATAAACTTTGTGTTTAAACTTTCATCTGCATTCATTTTTTTTCTTTTAGTTTAGTTCGATTGGGCGAAGAATCCAATATTTTAAGTTTCCTAATTAAATATGTTGTCAAGAGTGACAGTAAGTAAATACTAATTACCTACAGCTGTTTCATCTTTAAAACGATTAACGAAAATATAACTTTCAAAGAAACACAATCGCGTTGTTACAGTTTTCTTAAAATAAAAATAAATTAAAAAACAGTAAAAGAACATATTTGAAAGATATAGGTTATATACCTACGATTAATTATCTGTGATAAGTAAGAAATTAACTTACTTATTCTACTTTTCAATGTAATGGAAACTTTTGATTAAGATAAAGTTTCGATACGTTTAAAAGCATGAAAGAAATATAGGCAATCTTTAAAAACTATTCTTAAACTTTTGTAAAATTGGCAATCCCTTTAACATCTATTATAAAAAATATTGTTGTGATGAATTTCACAAATATCTAAGCTTTTTGTTTTTGGAATGCTGTATCAGTCAAGATGTTTTCTATTGAAAAACCTAATAAAACTGAAAGCCTTTACTTATATTGATAACAAAATTAGACATGTCAAATAAAAGCGTTTATCGTGGACTTCTTGGGAATTTAATATTAGGTAAATAATGGCATCCACGGCCGATTTCGGCCACGGCGGCTGTTCTCATTTAAGGAGATCAGCCAGCTGCGCAGGACATATTATAGTGCACGAGCATTTGCGCAGACACAGGTGCACTCCCTATTCCTTCACTCTCATAACCCGATGGGACGGCAATCCGACACGACCGGAAAGAGATCAGGCGCAGGGACCGACATTTACGTGCTCTCCGATGCACGGGTGAATCAATCACCAACTTCCAGACTACGGGCTGCTTTGTGAAAGTTCAAGAAAACCCACAAAGCGATTTCGGCCCGACCCGGGAATCGAACCCGAGACCTCGAGAACAGCAGCCGCGCTTGCGACCACTAGACCAACGAGGCAGTCAAATTAGGTAAATAATACCTAAGCAACAAAATGTTCAATTTAGTTCAGTACTTATCGTTTACTTTTCGCCCACTTCCATAGATACTTCATGAAAGGCGGCATTTCTTTAATTTGTAAAATTATTAACTTAGTATTTATAATGTTAATAGGTAGGTAGCAACCATTTTGTTTTCCTTGCTAGGCACTTGTATTAACTATATCTCGGTACGCAACTTATAAAGAATTCACGCTGCTGCATTGATCATTATAATAAAACGTG
Source organism: Helicoverpa assulta (assembly GCA_963856015.1). Classification (NCBI taxonomy): domain Eukaryota; kingdom Metazoa; phylum Arthropoda; class Insecta; order Lepidoptera; family Noctuidae; genus Helicoverpa; species Helicoverpa assulta. The sequence continues at coordinate 9,925,942 of CAWLCW010000008.1, forward strand.
TAAGTAATCAATTTTATTCAAAATACCGAAGGCTATTCAGAATTAACGAATAATAACAGTTATTATCGTTACCTTACATGGAAATCAACAAAATAATTAATGCGATTCGTCACAATTCGCGTATCGGCGGCCATTTGTGCCGCTATTACCGGCTCAACTTCGATAAGCTTTATTGCCTAACGACATGGTTAGTTTGAGCTCCTCGCACGTAATAAATTATTATAAATACAAAACTAGGAGAAAGTCTGTGAGTTTAATTTTCCGCAAATTTGATCTAACGCTATAAAGGTGGTCGCAATCTCGCGCCATCGACGCGCCGTTCATTACGCGTTACCAGTGTTTACTCTGCGACCGCGCCGCGCGCATAATGAAGTTTATAAAGTCGCTCTAATTGAGCGGTTACTGCGCACCTCAGAGGTAAGGTTACAACAACTAACATTGCCTTTAGCTATTGAATTAAATGGCCTGCAAAGCTCACGCCGCTATTTCCGTACTCACCTACAATTTCAGGGATCCTCTAGGACTTGTACTCAATAAAGTAGAAAATAATTCCAATCAGTGTAAAGTCCCAACCGGTGGATTTGGACATTTTTGAACAAACGCTAAAAATAGAACCTAAATCGGATTTAAATTAAATTTCAATTGGAAATTTTCGATTTATCCCTGTTTTTCATTCAGTAATTCCCATTAGCTTTTAGTGCCTACCTACTGTGAAGTGGAACTGGCAACTGAGTTCCCGTAGTCGTTTAATTAGATAGCCGTTGATTTTATTTTTACTTCTGTCAATCCATTTGAAACAAAAGTAGGTACCTAAGTAAATAAAAATTAAATTTGTTTGCTAAAACTCATGCGCAAATAGGTTATTTCATTGTCCGTATATCACTTACTTCACAGAGTGCATAGTATACTTGTAGGCGTCTACGCACACTCATTGAGCTCTATAAGTGCAAGGAGCAATTCATCTGCTTGGAGCTATTTACGTCATGTACCAAACTAAGGGCTTATTTATTCACGATATAACCGCGAATATTGTGACGCTGTAATCGGCGCGCGGGCACGGCCCCATCGATGGCGGCGAGCTCTCACAGTGCATAAATAGTGATGCGAAGCGTCGGCGCACCGAGTAATTCGAATAAATACCTCGATACAATCGGCTCACCGTTTAACGAGAGAGCCTTTTCCGCGCCGCGGTGAGCCGTTTAGCGAATTTCAATAGTTATCACGCGGAGAAAAACTCGCTCGACGAGAGGGACGGGCGCAAGCGGCGAGGCCAGCGCGAGCGGGACGGACTTAATAAGAAAGAAATAATAAAAAAGCGGTTGTGTGTGCGTGGTCGGAGTGTGGTGGCATAGGGCGGCGATGCAGGCCCCTCCCTGTGGCGCGCCGCCTGCCGCCTGCCGCCGCCTCAGTCGAGTCGACAGCGCGCCGAGTCGCACCGGTCCGCTCTACCCGCGTCCAGAGCGCGCGTAAAAAGTTTCAACACATTGTACGAAACTTGCATTCAGTAGTAACGATACCGAACTGCGAAGCGATCATTGATTCTAGCGTTGTTCTCTAAAACAATAGCTTAAAAGTTTGTGTTTTTTATTTTATTCGAAAACAATTGTGATTTTTGCGGTCCCTTTAAAACTTCAAGATACTTATTTTTCTTACAAAGTAAAGTAACTTCAAGTATTCTGACGTCTATTCTATTCCAAAGCTAAGCTGAACCGTATCAGTAGTTTCCTGAAGCAAGTGCAAAAACGAGCTGCAGAATTTCCACTTTGAAGTTGCAAAGATTATGCACTGGAACATCGATGGGATGTTCGGACGGTGACAACGAGTGGTCGACTGGAGGCAGACTGGGGTCGCAGGCAATCAACTTGATGCTGCTGCAAGGCGAGGGTCGCGAGCGGCCGGGGCCCGCCATGGACGAGGAGTGTAGCGCGCGGCCCTGCGCCACCGACTTCTCCATCGCAGCCATCATGGCCAGGGACCGACAGGAGCGCAGGGAGAGGCGGAGGCACAGGGACCCCAGGGAAGACACGCTCATGCCTTTAGGTGAGTTCTACTAACTTTCTTCTTTGCAAACTTGACAAAACTTCTCGAATTCATTAAACATCAAGTAGGGTCATTTCGCCTGTTCGCGACCATTTAGTGCAGTTGGCAAGTTTGACGGCGATAATAAAAATGCTCCAGCACTCATTTCTATGTCAAATTTGTGTAATGTATTCCTTATATACTCTATTTTAAGACTAACTTTCAGTTGTATTAGAAATATCTTTCGTTTTCTATTTAAATCGATAAACCTCAGAATTAGGCGTTTTACCCAGTTTGCGTCCACAAAATCCAATTCGCGTCCACCCATGGTCCAGTTCGCGTCCAGCAGCATAGAAAAGGAATATATGGGTGAAATTTTTAAGAATTAATAAAGAAAGATTGTATTTGAACCATTTATTTATTTAACAATAAACTTAATTATTAAAAATCAACATTATCATCATTTAAAATTCACTTTAAAAATAAAAATAATTCTGCTCAACATTGGTTTAAGTAACTTAAAATAAGATTAAACAGTACATTTTTTTATTAAGATATTAATTAATTATATTATAACCACATATATATCTTAATAAAAAAATGTACTGTTTAATCTTAATATATTAAGTAATTTCATTTAAGGTAAGTTCTTCGGATACAGGAAAAAAGAAGGAAAAGACAACATACACAGAAGAAGATTTAAAGAAAGCATTAAATGATATTCGAGAGAAGAATAAATCGATAAAAAAATATGCAAAGAATATGCTACCTTGTCTGATAATTTATTGACTCAACAATTCTTTTAGTTGTATGTTGACACAAAATTGTTATATTGTTTTGTTAATTTAATATGGCCAAAAACTTACTATAATCAACGCGGGTCTTTCCCTGTGATTTTAGGGTAAAATTAATAGAACTGATTACTGTTTATTTTTCAAGTTGCAAAATTAATTGCCTAATTTTAAGTTACTTAAACCAATGTTGAGAAGAATTATTTTTATTTTTTAAAGTGAATTTTAAATGATGATAATGTTGATTTTTAATTTAAAATAATAAAAAAATGTACTGTTTAATCTTAATATATTAAACAGTACCTATGTTTTAATTATTTTTTATAAGCAAGTATTTAACGAAAACAGTGGACGCAATTTGGTTTATTATTATAGAGGATAGTTTTAGTTCGCGTCCATTGTGGACGCAAAGTGGAAGTTTTGTAAAATTCGATGTAGTAATTCGCGTCCACCTTATTTTATTCGTTAAAAATAAAAAACATTACCAAATTCATAAAAAACTTTATACCTTTATTCATCATTAAACCGTAGAGATAGCTATCTATCCTAAAATTCACATAAAACAATATAAAACTTACCATCAAACACGCCGCTGCACACTAATTTTTATCTAAAATTCAGCGTGTTTGCGCTTTCTTGTTGAAGAGCCTAGACTAATTATTTTTTCTAAAAGGATTGGTTGGACGCACAGAACTTTTGTCTATCTGTGCGTGCCTCTTATACATTAACGTATTAGCGGTAATGATCTTTCGTTTGATTGGTGTGTTAATTATCTTGTTTTCGAAGTTTTTTAAAAGGAGATCGGCAAAATGGACGCGAACTGGGCGATGGTCGCGAACAGGCGAAATGACCCTAAATTAAATTATTCAACATTTTTAACAACTAGGATTTCTCAAAATATTTGTTAAGAAACTTCAGTAAAACAAAGAAAAACACTGCAGTGATTTTTCAACAAGCTTAACAAACTTTTGCGGTCTTAGCTTCCAATAAGAATAAGTTTAGTTCTGAAGTAATTTATGCTTAATTACTTAAGTACCAAAACTTGATTTAAGTTATCAAAATGTCTTGATAAACATAGTTTGACGAAGTCTCACGGGCAAGGTTAAGGCCAGGTTTACTAATCCCGGATTAGGTAGCCATTAATTGATTCACATACAAAATTACTGTATGTGACTGCGTATGATATCTATGATCACAAAACAATAACTTTTATTCTCTAAAAAATATTTAATTAAAATCGCCATAAACTCAACTTACTATAAGTTTCATTTTCATAAAACATTTGCAGTCGCTCTCCGAAAGTTTTCCCAAAACACTGAACAACTTTTTGCTCTCTTAATAAATGTATGTAGCCGTATTTCATATCTAACAACTTTTATTTTTTCTCTCTCTTCAATTCACAATTAATTTAAAGGAAATATTAGAACGAAAAATAATAATTTAGGCCTAATATACCTAATACTTACCTGTTGAAAAAAAAATCACCCATCTAAGAGCAGAAACAAAAGTATTAGGTAAATATTTCGATAATCGATTTAAAATACTATCGATTTGTTGTGGCTGTCATTAAACGTATTGTAATATTTTCTTGTAGAATGAAAACATTCCGATTATTGTTATTTATTGCGAGAGCTTATCGCGAATAAATATTAATGTTACCTATCAACAAAACGTTTGTTACAAAATTTACGTTTACATAATTACTTTATTAACTTCCATTGTTTATTATGGTAATGTTATAAAGAAACAGAACACAAATATGAGATAAAAATACGATTAATATTATCATTTTGGGTTTCTGATGTTGTTTAGACAAACAACCATTTTTAACAATGTCCGTCAATAAAATACTGGATCTTTTTGTAAACGAAAAGGTTATTTATGATACTGCCTTTTAGTTACAGTAAGTTTGATAGTGTCATAAAATTAAAATGGAAACTAAGTTTTATATCTTTAGCGAGAAACATTTTGAGGCTGCATCATATATTTTGATGATTATTTATCAGGTGCCTAAAGCACTTTTTATTAATGTGGGGACATTAAAAAGTAGAATGGTATAGGTTGGATTAAATATTGTTATAATAAACTTTTTGTGTACAACACATATTTATATCATTTTTATTACTTTGTAGTAGAAGCACAATATTGTCTATAGGCGTTCAAAAAGTTGTACAATGACCTCATAAGTAGTTCAAGTTAATTCAAGAGCTTAATTCATACGGCTCCTAAAAAGGCACCGGCAACTTTAAAAAATCTTAAAATAAAAAACGGAAAAAGATTTTCAATAAACCAAATCGAAACATGTTAAATTACCTTTGTTAAGAAATACTCGAAACAATGTATTTCGTTAATGACATTAAAATTATAAATTTAAAAAAACCCCCGACCCAAAAAAGTACGCAATTATTATGACAAAAGGTTAAAAACGCTAAACCCTATAAAAAGCAAAAAAAATAACTATTAACACTACGTAAGTACTAACTAAAGCATGACAGACTAAACTAAATTTTGACGTGTCGGGGGACCGCTCTAATTATCTAATTAAGATTCGTGTTTTTTATATACGAATGTTGTAATTAGGTAGGTACCTATCATTTGATTTATGTAAATATTTTTGAAGGTAAAAAGCGGTCCCCCGACACGTCAAAATTTAGTTTAGTCTGTCATGCTTTAGTTAGTACTTACGTAGGCAGTTTATGTCTCCTATCTTCGTGCCCTAACAGCAGACCAGCTCAGTGGTTCCAGAAGACATTAGTGTTTCAAATTTCAGATCCCACATATGCTTGCAAGTAAACTGAGCGTGTAACATTCCTATCACACCTTACAAACGAGCTGATGACCTTGAAGACCTGAACCGATTTCCACCAAACATAGCTAAGAACACTCCCGAATGACATTCCTTTTAAACAAAAAAAACCGCATTACAATCGGATCATCCGTTTGGGAGCTACGATGCCACATACACACACACACACACACACACACACACACACACAGACACGTCAAACTTATAACACCCCGTCGTTTTTGCGTCGGGGGTTAAAAACGGGCTCATTCTACTTAAAAGTAAAATTTAATTGCTAATTACTATGCTGATCAATATGATATATTGTCCTATAATGATATATAGAGGTAATTAACCAACTCCCACATAAGCTTAGGACTATTGGTAACCGATGCGAAAGGGGGAAAAGCTTAGCCGTTTAACTTAAAATCAGGTGATCAATTACATTTCTTACTACATACTACGTTTTTATGTCAAATTAAGTACTAAATATTAAACTGCATTTGGACTAAAAAATAGTTTTACTTAAAACATGTCTAAACAAAGAACGAACATTAAATAGCATAGGCACCTGTTTATAATTAGTTAGAATATTCTATCTATACCAATATTATAAAGCTGAAGAGTTTGTTTGTTTGAACGCGCTAATCTCAGGAACTACTGGTCCGATTTGAAAACTTCTTTCAGTGTTAGATAGCCCATTTATTGAGGAAGGCTATAGGCTACTTTTTATCCCGGTACGAGAAGTAGTTCCCATGGGATGCGGGTGAAACCGCTGGCAGAAGCTAGTTTAATATATTTTTTAATGCGTGGCATGGTCCTATATCTTTCAGATAAGGAATAAAAATATAAAACTTATAACAAAAAAGGTATTAGGTAGGTACAATAAGGAAAAACAAAGTAGTTTCTAAAATATAAGTTATCTATAAAAATGAACTATACAAAAAATCGTAGCAATTTAACCTACGCTACTTTGCTACGGCGTAGCAAATAATAGTTAATACTAAAGTATTTTATTTGATTAGTCTTTAAAAATAATAATTTGGAGTATTAGTTTTAACTTTAAGGTAAGTTAGTAGAAAAAAAAATGGTGGTTAAATCAAATAAGTAGGTACCATGACTCGATTAGCATGATAACTATCTATAATAAAGAGTCTTTTATAAAAGTTTGCATTTAAGAAAATAAATTGTAGGTATCTAAATAACATTTATACAAAAAACTTCAGTCACGTTTGTTAAATAATAAAATAGGCTTTTTAATATGAAATAACTATTTAAATTACGTACCTACCTATGTTTAACGTTCTCATTAAAGTTATTGTTTTTATTTAAAGTTTCCCAAACGAACTAATTTTTTTTTACTTTAGATCGCTTCCACTGTTCATTAATTAAATATTATGTCGCCATATTTAACACAAAAAAAAGTAAAATTGAAAAAAAAGACGCTGAGTTATTGATACTGTAATTGTTTCAAATCAAGTTAGCTAAATAACTTAAATGAATTTATCAAATAATTGTAATTCAAAGTCATGTAATCTTAGTTTTAAAATAACCTAAATATTTATGTACAATTCAAAACATTTTTTTTGCAAAAACGAAAAGCCATTCAAATAGAGAAACCGCTAAATACCTATCCAATTATAAAAATGCAACAATGATTTTGAACATAATGCGTCAAGCATCGTGCCGTGTTAATGAGAGGCTTCTAACAATCACCAGAACTAAAGTGATGATTACACATTATCGGCTGAAGGTCAGCCTTTGTCGTTACCACTGCACAATCAGTCTTCAGAGGAAATTTACAGCCTGAAGAGTTGATAAGCATTATCATAACAATAGCCCTATTCATGCTAGTAGGTTTTTTTACCTCTAGGTATAAAAGGCTATGTGCATGCGAGTAGATGGTCTATGTAGTTAACGAGCTTAGAAGTAAATCATATTTATATTGGTAAATAGGTTTTACAAGAAACTTTAATCCGTTAATATTTAAAAAAGTAGAAGACAAAAATTATATGACGAAATGTTTATTAGTCCCATCATCCTCCGAGCCTTTTCCCAACTATGTTGGGGTCGGCTTCCAGTCTAACCGGATTCAGCTGAGTACCAGGGCTTTACAAGAAGCGACTGCCTATCTGACCTCCTCAACCCAGTTACCCGGGCAACCCGAGACCCCTTGGTTAGACTGGTGTCAGACTTACTGGCTTCTGACTACCCGTAACGACTGCCAAAGATGTTCAATGACGAACAAATGTTTATTAGTCCCAAAGTAGTCAAACTAAATTCGAAAATGAGATGACCCTATAAGTAATTAGTAATAGGTACTTGTGTTGGTGGTACCTCGCTCTTTCCCTTAATTATTAACACAATTGAGACAAAGTTTTGCAAAAGATAATTTATGAAACTATTCTAGATAAAGAAATCAAAATGTAACAAAAAAAGCTTGAAAAGATGAGGCCGGTATTTCCTGAGAACGTTTAGAAGAAACAAACTTCAGAGTTTCTTTATAATTTAGTATACTATCCTTAGATTACGGGAATGTAAGCACAAACCAATCTACAAGTTAAATAGGTAATTGTAAGCTGGTTTCATTCATTTATGAAAAGGGCACCTCAGCAATAAGTTTTTGATTTGTATTTTGCAAATTCTACAAACCATACAGTTTCGAAAAGTTTTATGTTATAAGCATGTGTCATTAGATATACAGCAATCTTTTTCGTATTTGTAAGTGTTATAGACTTGACATATTATAAAGTATATTACTGTGAAAAATCATCACAGTTTAATAACTCAAAATTAAATACCGTTGAACTCAAATATTTAAAAGTAAATTAGTTAGTTACGACATTTTCCGTTACGTTTATTGGGGTAAATTGAATCATCATTTCTACTTATAGCACAATAACTGAAGAATTAAGTAATTAATTACTGCAGTAATAAAACACACAAATAAACTATCGATATTCAACTTTCAAAGATTTTACAAATCATAAATGGACACGATCATATAAGTTTAATTTCTAGACTTATGACTGTCACGAATTTTCGTGAAGAAAATTCAAGGTTTGCCTCATCATTAAACATTCTTACACCTTCTTATATCTTGGGCAGTTTGTCGGTTGTCAATCTGTCAGTTAATAGAGTGTAATGTACTCGTAGAGGGCGGAGAGATATATATTCAAAAAAATATACGTGTAAAGTATGTGATAGAGAAATTAGAAATGTTCCAAATGTTTTGATGCCGCCGCTTCTCAGATTGTATCCTCATAATGACTTCATTACGTTGACAGGTATTTTTTCACGACAAAGAGGAAAAATGTTTTAGTGGCTACTTAACTAAATATACATCTTTAATGACATGCGAAATTTTCTCAGAACTTTGAAATGAAGTACAAAACAAATATTAAGATCTTAGGAATTTTTATTTATCTTCCCACATTATCGACCTCAGGTGGCGAGCAATAAAACAAAGTAGGAAGACAAATGACGAATTTAATTTATTCTTTCAGAAAAGTTCGTGGACGCGACAGCCTCGGCTTCGGGATCTCCGTCCCCGCCCCTCGTGGAGTACGAGCGAGACTCCCCCGTGGATGTGTCGTCAACGTCAGAGGCAGGGTCCGCCAGCGGAGCCCCGAGCGGCTCCCGGCCACTCTCGCCACCTCCCAGGAACCCACAGCTCGTGGAGCGATGGTCGAGTGAGGAGATGCGACACATACAGTGCCACCTCGAGACTAAAGAGCTTTGGGACAAGTTTAACGAATTAGGAACAGAAATGATTATCACTAAAACTGGAAGGTAAGTTCTTATTTCTTTGTTAAATGATTTAGTTTTATATTAGAAGCTAAGCGTAGCTACAAATCAAATGTTGTTGTCTCATGACATTCATAAACACTGGTTAAAACTTGCTTTTGCCAGATTCCACATTTGTCAATTATGACAAAAGCTCAAATTACAACTCATTTATTTTTAATTACCCGCGTTAATCGCACCATCGAAAACAGAAATCGTTTTATTGCAATTAATATTTCATTTACTGAACGGAGAGCCTTATTCATAACAAGCAGTACTGACGTAAAGCACGCGTTATTAACCACTTAAATGACGAAACGAATTGTTTTAGGGTCTCGTTTTGAACTTGACGAGAAATTAAAAACTCTGTGGTAGGTAGGTAATCGAATCGCGATTGTTGGTTAACGAGATCAAGGCAATATCGACGGCGCGTTTCAGGGGCGATAAGGTAGGTGGCAGAGTGCGGGCGATGGCGCGAGGCGTGTCGGTCGCGGCGCGCTGCCGAACAATAGGCAATCGACCGCCGCGCGTCCGCCGCCGCTGGCCGCCCGTGCGCCACTCGCACTCAAACAATGAACCCCACAATCAAAAACGTAACGATCACATCAATCGAACATAAAATAATTGCCCTTCACATGATCTTCTTGTTACTGCTGTAGCTGCAACACATAAAATGTTCAATGCAAGTCATTTCAATCCATGACAGAGCGCAGATGTAAGGCCACCTTCATTCGTGCAATGCAATATTACTATCTAGACTAGCACTTAATTCGGGAGAAAAAAAAAGTACAATGGAAAACTTGAAGTACGTAGGTACTACACCAATTATTATAAGTACTTAACCAATTATTATCGAAAGGCAGAAGTAAGAAGAACTTCTTGTATATAGATATTCCATTCCAATTCTTCAGATTAAGTTAAAGAGATAATACTTACCCACTTTCCTCAACCTCGAGCTTTTTCAGCGCGTAAAGAGCTCAAGTAGTTGAAATGTATCGGATGGAGCACACATAATTATTTCTTTACCGTACCGAGTACATATGTACCTATCCGGAATACTGCTTCTATATTAATATAAGTTACATATTTAGGTAGGTACTCTTATTTAATTCCACAATATCTACAGTCTAGACTCAAAAACATTTTAGATCACGATAAATTCTAATCTCAGTAGTTACAGAACCGCTGAAACGAATCGGATCGAGTCGAAATTCAAGAGCGTGTGTCACATAAAAGTCCGATTAAACTGAACTAAATCTTAAAAGTTGGCTGCTTAGCTATATTTGACGTCCATGCAGGTGAAAATGATTTGTGTGTAAGTGTTATCGAGGAAACACTAGGACGCTAGTGAACCGCGGCGGAGCGGCGCGCACCGGCGACGCTTATCGACGCCCGCGTAAATCAACGCGACAGCCCACCGATCGTGACAAATTCGCAAACCTAATCTTTTGATAACGTTGTAGCTTATTCAGACAAACCGCACGATACTCGCCGCCTGTAAACGCGCTGTGTGCGCTGTGAGGTTGCTTATCACTTCACATTTACACTTTACAGAATGTTGTTCAAGCTCAACATAACATTTTGTTTGACCACTTGATATTTGAACCTAATTAGGAAATCTATCCCATTTCACAGTTTTGCCTTGAAATTTATTTAATGCTAAATACGTCGTCTCCATACAAATAAATGTGAACAAAGGGCGGGAATAATGTACAAAACAATGAAGGCTCTTTCACGGACTATAAAGCTGTATTAATACCTCACTTATTTATTCCTTATAATGTTCTCGAGTTAACGACGCTTCGGGCGTCCAGTTTTTCTACCACGCACCATAAAATACGACATATGGAAATATACTTATAGCAGTCGCATTCATTTCCGAATTTAGCAACACAGAACACAATAATAACAGTGTTGACTTGCTATAATAACCGTTCGCAAAAAACATCGTGGCCATGTTTCATATGAGGATGTTTAGATGCGATAGATCTTAATAATTACCTCGCGATTTAGCTTTTTCCACATTATCGATGCTTTAGATACAGCTGGTATCGGTAATAAAAGATTGAGCGGGATAGCAAGCGTTACAAAGGGCTTTGGGAAGTCGCAATGGGAGACAATTTGCCACACACCGTCACGCGAGCTTATCCGAGTCGGCCCCGTCGATTAGCATAAATCTCGCCAACTAACCGTCACAAATGAACGACGGGCGCGGGACGCGGGTAGCGGCTAAACAAACTGACGCGAGCGACGATGCGATCGCGCGACATTCGCATGTCGCGGCGACGATGCGCGACGAATCGCGACCGTCGGCCGCCCGCATAAATCAGCATTATCTCGCGAGATAGCCGCACGCCTGGACCCACCCCGCCGTATCACGCGGAGCCCCGTGTCGTTCGAAAAAATTAATGACTTGGAAAAACGATTCGCTTATGAGGGATCTTTCACTGTAATTGAATTGCCCCGCAGAGATCGGACCGAATTGTCGCGCAATATGTCGAGTAGGTGATCCCGAATCAGATACAATAACCTTTATAGAACAAATGCTTTAGATTAAAATAGTACCTATCTCATTAAAATGGAATAAATCAAAGGGCTCAGAAGTCCAGACTACTAATATGTTTGCTAGAATAATAAGTTCCAAATGGTCTCAATCAAATCCCTATTACTGATTTAATATTTCATGCCCCATGAAAGTATAAAAGGACGGGCTGCATCAAAATGAAATCCCCACACATTATCTCACCCCAAAAGATAATCGCTGCACGCGTAATAGAATAATGTAAATATGTCGGTGTGTCCGCTAGTTGGCATGCTAATCGCGTTTTCTGTAAGCTCCGTTTTAAAACCTGCCGCTTTGTGCACCGCTCTTTTACTTTATTCAACGGGGACCCATTTTTCATCCGCTCGGCAAATATTTTGATGTTTGTCGATTACGCGGCTTTGTGTGCAAAAGCTTTCATAAACTGAGAGTCCAACTGATGCCTCTGTTTATTGTATTCAACAAATTAGGAACGTTTTATTAATACGTCGATAATATCGGAAATGACAACTACTGTCAATGGAATTAATTGATATCATTAATTATGAAGCTTCGTGTATTTATTTTCTGATTTTAGTGTGTGAGTGGGTTTTCCGAAAAAACTTATTATTTGTAGTAAGATGTATGTTTTACGTTATTTATGTTCGATAATTAATAAACATATAATCAATACGGTTGGTATACACGGAACTGCATTAATTTTCACCGGAATCCTTGGTTTTTTGTTTTCCTAAAATACTTAAACGAAATAAGTACCTATGCAGATTTGCCACTACCTAATCAATCTGCATTTAAAATTACTTACCGTTATTTGTATATTTTAACAATTTATTAGCAAATTGATGTAAACAGATATAGAATATGTGGGAACAGATTGAAATTAACATGTTTTACTAATAGTCAATCGGATCAGTGGCGATAGCGCTCGCACTCGCTGAAGATGTTTCGGCGGGTCTCGTTGCCAACACTCTAATCGTTGCAGCACACAGTTGGCAGCCAACACACTCTTTGATTTACTTCTCACCAGCATCTAACCATCGTAAATCTTCCACATATGATATATAAACATCTTTTATCTCATACGTGTGTATTCAAAGGTATTTTAACTTAACAGAACATGACATAGCATCTAAATTAAGATTGTTCTTCTTTATAAATTACTCGTCGACTCTTTGCAGTCTTGTGGATGCTGTGGCATGTTGTGAATAATTTTGACGTCATTCTTTGTAATGGGTGCGACATAAATCTCGCTTGTTTCTACTTTTTTAATATTAATTAAATTACATCTTGTTAATGAAGTCAGGTCGTAATAGATAAATCACGCTTTACAGATTGATTTTATCAGAGAGTTATTTTGTAGCCGATAACAAACACGTTTTCCATATCCAAGCCTTTTCTTTGAATACATGAAGTTTATTTTAATTTTAGATACAGAACGCCGTAAATGCAATGATTGCTGCATATCAACAGATTTTTTTAACAATCATTATTTCAAATATAGAAGTTTATCGGCAGGCAGCAGCAAGGATCGGCAAATACTCGTGTAATGTCACGCGACGCAGCACATTTTTACCTGTAATGGGCCATCGCGCCACGAATTCCCACAACTAGGAGCGTGGCGATTTATCGAACAATATTGAAGCTGCCCCGTGCGTACCTGGCCTGTTTGTTAAAACTACAACTTGGAAAACCAAACTATGGTTTTGGATGCGCTATGCATGTTATAACTCTCACTAAAATATATATTTTTTTGAAATAATTCTCAACATGCACATGATAATGAAAATTTATTATTTAGGTACCAAGTAATAAAAATGTAAATCTTTACCTAGTGATGAAAACCTCCGCAATTTAAGTATCTAGTTCTTGTACTGTATGTCTTCACTTATCGTGTGTTGATAGGTTTTAAGTGGATCGCTTTTTGTATTGCTGCATCGCAAACTGGTAGAGCCTAAGGAAAACTTTTTATTTAGTGCGAAAGAGACATATTTTTTCCAAAAAGTGGACATCGATACAGTTTAGCATATCCATAGTATTAAAATATTTTCGCTGTTCAGATAACGCTGGGCGCACACCGCGCTTACACGTGCACGAGGCCAGCTCGCCATTTGTCGCACTCGCGCGATAATTGTTGATATACGATCGCGATCCGACACCGTAATTGTCAACGCTTAATCTTCTAATTGGCTCGCATTTACCAATGCCAACGTGTCGCCTCTGCCCATTCGCATCAATAGTTCGTTTAAAAAAAAAAAACATTGTCAAATTTTTCGTACAATCGTTAAACATAACCGACTCCTATAAAACCGTGGATCGAGCAGAGTCGAAAAGCAATTCGCAACGCCAATTTCAAGAACAGTAAAAAGTGCGATTCACAAGTGCAACTTGAAACGGCGTTTAAGAGCGAACCGAGGGCGGCGCCCACCGGGGGCGAGAAAACAATTTGGAATTTTATCGGTGGTGAGGTGGGGTAGCGGGGTGGCGGGATGGCGGGGTAGCGCGTTACCTCTGATTTATGTGCGACATTAGACGCGAGGTGGGCACGACGCGCGAAATGCACACGCGCCGCGAGGACCATTGCCGCTCACTTGCCACTCACTCACACGCGCCCGCGCCGCCACCGCCACCGCTACCGCTAAAGATGTCTTGCATATAATCCTAGAAAGACTGCACTTTTGTGAAGGGTATTGAAGCTTCCTAGAAGACAAGGCTTCGGTGCTTTTTGACTACCAAAATAGATTCAAAGTGCACTTTTTGAGTTGCAGTCGTCAGCTGCAAACAATTAATAGTCACAATTTACTTACCTAGGATATACCTCCTAAGGAGCTTGAATTTGATTTATTCTCAACATTGGATTGTACTAAACAACTTTTTTAATTAACAAACAGAACTTGGCAGTAATTTCAGTTGAAGTGAAGTCTTTCAGCATTTAAAATTCTATCGAAAAAGCAGGATTAATTAATGAAACCGTAATACAGCTTAAACTTAACCAACTGATGCCGTGGATATTTCAGTGTCATTCCAATTCAAAAGCTAATTTCACTAAAACCTTAAATGAATCGAGGTCGGAGCTCTCACATTATTTAACTTGTTCCAAGTTTAAATTGAAAACGCCACCAAACTCTTTGCGGACTCAGAGTCAAATTCTGAACTTTGCGCCGCTGAATCGGAAATTTCTTTATAAATATGTTATTAAGCTTAAATTCAGTTGGTGTCACGCTGCCGACACTAATTTTATTCGTGAAAGACGGCGACTGAGCGACGGCGAGACTCACGGCCGTAGGGAGCACTGAAAATGTATGCAAACGGGAAACGCGATATTTGACGGAGCTGAAAACGACAAAAGAATTAAGGAGGATGCGGCCAAGGGGTGACGCGACGACGACGTGGCCGCCCGCCACCCCCATCACATCGCGAATTCACTTTACTGTGTCTTATTAAGAGATTAGCTGTCATTTCAGCGCGTCGAGCCCTTTCATTTGAAAACAATGCATAAATTACTGACGACCTCTAATAGCCCCGTAATGATAAGTTTACCTACCTATTGAAATATGTCGTGGAAACGTTGGCATGCTTGTAATTAAAGACGAAGCTGAAAGCACTAATTTATCCTCGATTGTACTGAAATGAAATGGAAAAATTTAATTTTCGGCCATTAATAATTCAAGTAGTCAACCCTATCTGTAGTTATCTAGGTTATGTGAAGTGAACACATGCAGCCTATTTGAATACGCGTGTAATAGATGTGTGATTCATGTAAATGTACCCTTAGCAAGTGTATCGCGAGCTAATCTGCCCCTGCACCCCCGCCCCACGCCGCCAATATGCTGCGGGGGTGGCGGGGTGCCGAGAAAACGTGTAAACTAATTATGTACATTTTCGTAGCCACTTATTTACATAACCACGGCCTGAGCCCCGCTTTCACCGTGAATATTTCATTCGTAATCTTTACTTTGACGGTTTAATATGACAGCTGTTGTTTTGTTTGGAGGAAACTTTTAATTTTTGTCGTTTTCTTCCGCTGGTAGCGCCCTTTGTGTGCGCGTTAGGCCGACGCCTCCCGTAATGATTGGTGATTGTCGAACAACTTTTTTTTAATACAGATAAACGGCTGGGAAACTTCGTGAGGTGTAATTTGGAATTTTCACCGAGACTCGTCGTTGTTGTCTGACAATGGGAAGGGTGCTTATTATTTTGATGACTGTTTTGTCTACTGTCGGGGGAGTTACTGTATTGATAGTTTGGGAACAACAGATATCGATTGGGTAGACGGGTTGTCACATAACGGAGTACATGCTAGCTAAGAATGATTCATGAGTCGTCAACAGGCTGAGTTGTTGTGAAGTGTACAGGAAGCCGATAAGTAAAACTATTAGTAGGTAATGAGCGAGTGTTGCGGCGTTTCGCGGGTATTTATACCGCGCCTTCGCGGGAACTAATTTATGGAAGTAAGTACGCGGAAAATGTTTATGTACGTACTTCGGCCCTCCCGCCCTGTACCGGTGACATCCGGTGCCTTCGCTATTTGTTGCTACTAGGCAGCGCACGTCTAACTATAATGCAGCATACTTGATTGTATGGAATTAGTTGCAGCCATCGTTGTTGCTATAAAATAATTTCTTAGAAACAATCATGAGATTATTTGTAAAAAAAAAACTAGCAACAAAATCAGATCAGTTGAATTCTCAGAGGTAATAAACACGAGGCGTTGCTTCAGCGCAAAAGGAACGGGAAGACCACCGCGCGCGCATGCCCGCGGTCTTTGAAGCGGCACCGTGCTGCAACGAGCTGATGACAGACGCGTTTCATGTAGGCATTACTCACCGCACTGTCCCCGACTCACTAATGACTCTTTGTGATTATTAACGGAATCGGGAACGATAATTTAGTCTTCATTATTTCGCACTGCAGTTGCCATCAACTTTGTTGCAATCTGTAAGTGCCAGAGAGACAAAATTGAATGCAATAATAGGTTGAGTTGAAATACTTTTTAGTTTATTACCAATTTTGCATAAAGCTTTTGAAATAATTTAAGTCTACATTTGCATAATGATAAATACAATCAATCTGCAAATGCAGTCTGATGCTAGCTGCCTACTCACTCTGAGGAGCATAGTGGAACATTATTTCTAAAGATTTTATGAGACGTTAAACAAAGCTGAAATATACTTCTCACACTTTGCAATACATTGTTAATCTTAGTGCTAGTTTCACGTTACTATTTAGCACTAATGTTTCTGCTACGCACCTATTTATATCTACGATTATTTGGTAAGAGTTGCAGATCGTGGAAAATTGTAGGCTGTTTCAGGCCGATCCTGAATTCAATGAAACGTTAATTTGAAGTTTTCCTAAGTTTAGTATATTACAAATCACATATATTCAAGCAGCCGTATATACGATCATTAACACAAATCCCTTTAAACAAGCAAGTCGTCGCAACTATTTGGTGCGAGTCGCCAGCTATCATATAGGTCACGACATTATCGCGGTGCCTCCATCGCTCCGACTGAGACGAAGCTCCGCCCGCTTCCCGTTGACATGTAGCGTTTTAACAGTCAGTACGTGCCTTCACCCCCCTCACCCACCACCCACCCCCCCTTAACCCCTAGAACTGACGACATTAGCAGCCGCAGACATAGGGCACGTCCCGGCCAGACGTTGACATAGGTAGCTAAAGTTAAATTTCCTTCCAGTTTTGTGTAATATTTTTTGCGATAGTTTGCCAGTTTGGATTTTATGGCTTTTTCGTATTTATGAGCTGTGAATATGTTGAAATCATGGTAATGAGTTTGATACTTTCCTGAAAACATAGAGGATACCATGTATTTGAAACTGTCCAAAGTTTATAAAATACATTCTAGCTTGCTCGTAGCCATTTTTTTATTTTAAATATTTCCTTTCTACAAACTTAATGTCATAGTAACTGCCTGTTCTCACAAACCTCATCAATCAGTGTCAGTACTTCAACCACGCTAAAATACATAAAACTATTTGCACTAAACGTCCCTTTGAGTGTACAAGTATTAATTTACTGAATTGATTCACCATAGCTTCGGTAAACATGAAAATACATATGTAGCAACCATAATTGTATGTCATTGCATATAAAAACCACAATGTCGAACGATGTGTATACGATTATCATCAATATAGCGTTTGATTTAAGGGCTATAGTGGTTTGTACGTATATGTTAGATGACATAAGTAACTGCTGGCAACGGACTAGTGAGTTTACGCGGCCGTCGCAATGGCTCCCTCTTTATGGAAATGAAAACAACCTAACTATAGCCCTCTCTACCCTAGTGTTTCTAACTTACTGCCTACCTAGGTGCAGCTTGTTACCTAAGCCTGGCTTGGCTAACTTACGGAACAGTTGTTGCAAATTATTCTTTGAGAAAATACTTTATAAAAATATTGCTAGTTATTTCTCAATTGACGTGACAATTTATGAGGAAGTGGTTGTGTAATTTACGTTTATCTCTTGGTATAATATTTTCTGATTATTGAATGTTTGAAGTCATGTTTGAAGATTGGCGCTTCTAGAAAATTCCTCAAACCCCAAACCGATGACGGTAATTCTTCAATACCAGTGTTCGGCGTAGGAACACTAAAAGCTTTGTTTGTAATTTTAGTAAGCATGCACAGGTTACTAAACATCGCTATAATAAGCGAGTGGGGAGGCAGACGACGTGGGGAGGTGCAAGCGACAGTTTTCGCAATATTGTCGCCAAACTTCCCAATTTCGGTGTCGACTTGCGAAACTCCTCGCCACGTTTTGTGAACCTTACAGGTGTGAGTGCCTGCCTGCTATATGTAGCGTGCCACCGTCTATGAACGTGACTCCAAATTGTGGGCTTTGCGGGAATTAGCGACGGATTTACAAGGAATAATTCGTACGAGCTCTGCGCTTTTGTCTACGAGAAGCATTTCGGTTTAGTGGATTCTTATTACAGAAGTGAATGATGATATTTACCTAATAAACAAATGTTTATTCTTTTTCAATGATCCTTTAGTATGCCATTCGTATTCTCAATAACAATACAGGTTCGAAGCTCCTCCCACTAAACATTGTACATTATTATTCATTCTCTAAAAATTCACTAACGACCGAAATAAGCGGCCAACAAGAGAAGTGTGAGCGTGTTCTGACATCGTTCGGCGCGCTATGTGACACCATTAGCGTAGCAAACCGCGCAAACAATACGAACAAAACGAGGTGTCGGAATTTCGCGCGGCAGCGGCGCGGATACCGCGCGGGCCGTCTCCTCCTCCAGCCGTCCTATACCGAGCTACAACGGCCTTTATACATACATCTAATACACATAACTTATGTCTACGGTCAGATTAACAACTAAAATCCCAGTTTCATTAAATCCTCGTCCTGTTAAAATAGCTACATTTTAGTCGGAGTTGCGGTTGGCCGTTTCCGTCGTGGCAATGTCGTCAGTTAGATTAAGCAAAAGATAAACCACATTGTAGCGACAACTGCAACCAGGTGGCAATCTGTTAGTGTCGTTCTAGTATTTTTAAGACATTATATTCAATACATTAAGTGTATTTCACTGCTTTGGGTTCAGCTACGTAACCACTTCGCAAGTCTCCATTATCATTAGCATAGTTATATGTAGATTGGTTATAACCGGCCGGCAACACTACTTGTGATACACTTCCTTGACTGCATGACGTGTCCCCAGCGTAGGTGCACCATACGTCTGCGGAGTGACAGATTCCACGCTAAATTCTACACACACTCGGATACCGTACGACCCGCCTTCACAAAGTCCGGACATTTCATTACAAACTAACGATCTCAAAAGCTCGAAGAATGTTAAGTAGCTCAGGATAAGTTTTGTCAATATGGGGACGTCTAATTAATATTTAGCGGTAGTTGAATGGGTTTTTTCTTTAGAAAGCTATAAGGGACAAAAAGGCAATGTTTCCGGTGCAGCACGCAACACGCGCGCTACAATAAAGGCAGGTACACACGGTGTGTCATTACCTCGGCGCTGCAATTAAAATGGTACGCATACGTAATATTTGTTTAAATTCACTAATTATGTTGCCGCTAATAAATACTTACACGCCACATCTGCTGTGCTAATGGCGACGTAGTGCATTGTACAAATGTTTTATTTGGTACGCGCGCCGCCCGTCCGCGAACATGTCCTACCTTGTAATTTTCTCTTTGTGTGAACATGGTTTTTACGTAAATATTTAGTAGGAATATAGGTAAATGTCAGGGTGGTGTCGCCAAATGCCACAATGGGGGTAAAACACATGTACGTCTAGTGTGAACATTTCTCAGGTTATCGACTCATGGTTTCATAAAACTTGTAAAAAATCGATGTTCGATAAAAAATCAGTACCTAAAGCTGTTTTTTATTCGTAGATGTTTTGCCGTCTATTTAATATGTAATTTCAATTATTTGTTTAAGCTACAGCTTTACCGTCTCGCTAACCACGCGGAACCAACGAGATACAACTCAAAAGTGACTAAGACAAATGATTTATTGCGCACACATTTTGATACGGCAATTGAAAGTTATTAATAAATTAAGCGTTACAAATATTTTTACGGGCATTAGCATTAGCGAGTCGCAGGCGGTGTGTGACGGCACCACGCCGCGCGGCTGAACTTATCTCACATCTCCGTCTATCCGACAGAGATATTAATCAACAGGATTGACAAAATCGTGCGAGTGTCGAAAATTTGACGCGGTTTCGTACCCGGACCTCCCAGGAAGAACTATATTTCACGCGGGCCTCAACCGCCGCCCAGCCACGCCCCACAGCTCATTAACTCACTCTAATGCGCATCAATCTCATACTTTCTCCCTACGTGAAAATTTCAGATGGAGCGACAAGTTTTTTTCTTTCAGTAACGCCTTAACATGACTCCATGTGTATTTCAATGTTCAAACTCCGGATTGATTCGATGCCACACATGCTGACAAAACAGCGGCATCTTAATACGATATTGATGATAGCTTACAAATAACCTATTCTAATGTTGTTGATATAAGCGGACAGCCTGATGGACATAATAATTAATTAACACTCGTGAAAAAACTAGTGTAGCATAATGAGATGGTGGACGGGTACAGGCGTACAGGCGATCCCGTATGTAATGATCCCGGGTGACGCGCGATCATTTGTCATCGCGTCACTCACACGTCAGCGCCGCTGATACGCCCTTTTCCTTTATAATCGCAAATATACATTGTACGAGGATCTTAAATAAGCAAAGAGAATTTATGTCACTCTCCTGTATCATTATTACTTCCAGAAAAAGTGATGAAATCGTTTGAGACAACTCAAAACAATTGATATTTTTAGGTCAAATGTGAGCGTTGGTGGCGAGACGTTGAAACGAGATGAAGACGTAATAGGAACTTTCAGTTATTGTCGAAACCAGTTGCAGGTACTATAAGCAATTTGGACCAAAATAACTTGAAAACAAGAGCAATACCCGTATGAATAAATCACCATTCAATAATTAGCTGAGCCTGTTCTCATGCCCTAAGAGAAGGTGAACATTAAAATGTCACGGACTTTATTTGATAGGTATAGGTTCAGTACGTGTTGTGAATGGTACAGATCTTACTGATAGCTTATTATGTTACTCCTACAAGTATAATTGATTTTAACAAGCTTGCAATGACAAGGAGGATTCTAACGAAGGAGGTCCTCTTAGATTCAGTCCTGAATGTTTGAATTATGATTGATCGTTTTAATTAAATTGGTGAATAGCTCTACTCAGTTTTTGTTTGGATTGGCATGTTATTTTTATAACACCTTTATATAATTTAACAAAAAAAAAGTAAACAAAGTGGGGCACCAATAGGTATTATATACCAGGCACAACTTTATTAGAATGTTTTTTTGGCTATGAATAAAGTCTAATTTCGTTACTACCACAATTAATTATAATAACCACAGCCAAAAGTTAACATGTTAGAATTAGTTCGTTACAGGAGCTGCAGTGTACAGTTTCAAACGCATGTCGCTCGCGGGAAGGCGACGAGTCGTGACCATGTCAAGCTCGTCAGTCAGCCGATGTGTACCCGACACCTCCCATCAATCCAATATGGCGACCATGACGAACACTACACTTGGCTGCTCCACAGACCGTGGACCCAAGTTCTGCAACTAACATTTGCAAATCAAATGTCATTACGAAACGGGTTCACGTTTCTGTTTTGTTCTAGTTCCTTATGAAAGCTGTTGTCGGTTGAGTGATTTTCGCTAATTGAAAAATGGCTACTGTATCTGCTGAAAGTTAAGCTTTGTCATGTCATTTTTTATTTTAATGGCGTACCTAACTTCTCTTGCAAAATGATGATTTCTATAAGAGTTCCAGCTTCTTAGGAGAAACCCGAAGCTTTCCGACAGTTCAGCAGATAACGATCTACGTCTGTCGAGATTATCCGAACTTACCCAATCGCAGTCGGTTGTTGTTTATCATCGGTTAACTGCACCACAATCGGCTGTAAGTAGGCCTATTATCCGACATGAAATATTCATTGGCCACCGACACAGATTGTTGTCACTCGTATTATGTAGCAGAAATCACTTAAGGCCGACTATAGCGAACTATTAGCGATAATTCGCGGTAATGCCTGCCCAAGCGAGTTTGCCGTGTACGACAGGACACGACGCAAATGTACATGATGTAGCTAATGCCGATGATAGCGGCGTAATACATAGCCAGTGGAAATCAGAAAAGAATGTCATGCTCAGACAATCATTTGAAAAACTCATGAGAATTGAGAAACTTTTTAAAAGTAAAAAGGATTTTGAAAAGAATAAAAGTTAGTTTTTTAAAGAACACAATTCAATATGTATAGTTTTCTATCTATAGCATAAAAAATTGCAGCCTACCAAAAGTTTCAATCTTCAGGTTTTTACAGTAGAAAGAAATGCACCTACCCGTAGTAGAGGAGAAAAAATTATGAGCTTTTAACCGTCTACTTAGATTAGTTACGAATTGTGAGAGCAGAATAATAATATAAGCCACATACCCATTAGATACTGGTTACTTTACATAAGTAATTCTTATCTAGTTTGTACCACAAGATTGCCCTGTAAATAATTCATCAAGCAGCTTATAAGACAGGACTAACTTTTATCGGCAGTATCTGTTGCAATAAATTTACATTGCAAATAAGCAATAGATCTATGTAAACATTAGCAGTTTTACCAACAAATTATCAAGTATTAACATAAATAATATCACGCTACAGTTATCGAGTGGCTAGCGTCAAAACTGCGCTAATGAGCGCTCAGCATTCGCAATCTCGCGCCATCTGTCTCTAATCAACGAATCGAGTTAATTAAAACGCTTGGCAATATGGCGGCGGGGTGTAATTGCTATTAATAAAGCGCTTTCCTGTATAATTAGACGGCTGCGCGCGGATTGGCTGCTCGGCGGCCCTAATCACGACGTGATAACATTGCGCTAATGGCGTGCATAGCTTTCTATTGCATAATCACGACCTGCGCTCTCACTGTCCACCTACTAATTTGCCTTTATTGTGTGATTTTACGAATCCGTTTACGAATAATGTTATTTGGTTTAATTTTTATTTACTGTTGCAGTTGGTTTTTTTATTGTCCCGTAAATTTTTAATTATTGACCTCAAAAACGATTCCGACAAACTATGTAGTTAAATGAGAACATGTCACATTCATCACGATGAATAAAAATAAGTACATTCTCTAAATTGTTGAGTTATTTAAAGTAACATCATTAAAGGATTCATGGTTGAAAAAAATCCAATTGTCCATAGCAACAGATTTATCAAATGGGACGCCGAAGGAAACAATGATTGACGAGTTCGCACCTCGGCTCGTGCCTTTCTAATTAAGACGACATGCGTGCGCGCACTGCTGCAACTCTTCGCGCTCGTTTAACTCGCAACACTCATCTCGCCGTGTGTCTTTGCTGCACGTTTAATTGTTGCATTAACACTAACATTCTCATCACGACCATTATACGAATTGCAACCTACATCACTAGGAGAACTAACATTTCCGAGTCACAGCTGTATAATAAACTGCATCTCTCCGGCCATTTATAGCAGTAGAAAACTTTCATCTGGACAATACTGATCTATAACCGAGCTTAATTTATGAGACACATATAAATTTCAATCATAGAAATGTATTTTAACAATGTCATAACGATAAAACCGCTGTAAACGGGCGCCTCTTATTTCTGTCTTCGGTACATGCTCATTAAAGCGAGTCATGTGCGCGTCTCGGCGTTCTTTTGCTCTCGCTCGCTTTTCCGCTAACTTTTGGGTGGTAGGATGATGGACGACGTCGGTGGTCATATATCATTGCGGTAATATATCGCGAGTGCGCCGAGTGTCGCCATTAACGCATGCGCGCAATTGCCCGTGCTCGAGCCTGCACACGCGTGCACCATCCTAGCAGCTATAAGAAGCGACTCACAAATCGACGCGCGCGACCACAGCTAAACGTGCATAAATCTTATTAATGCTATTCTTATTTTCGTCCACTCTCTCGATCTTGTAAAATCATTAGAACTCGCAGATCGCGTGTGCCTCGTATCGCCTTTGTTAAATATCCCAACATAAAGGGAGACATAAAATCTCCTACGAAGAACGTCCCAATCAAAATTATATTGTAAATCATAATACGTCTACACAATGATGACGAACGGCCTGGGTGGTCGACAGTCATCCCATCAGTTATGAATGTTCTTGTAGTTCGCGGGTCAAAAGCCGCATACCGTTTGCGCAAGCCCGATGGCGAATTGTCAAGCGTTCTCGCGCACCGCTGCGCCTCTGGCATTGTCGACAAAAAGTGAGAGGCCGATAGACGAAGCCGCGTCTCAGCTTACAACTAAAGATTTGTTGTTTCCGTTCTCGCCGCCTCAATGACTACCATTTTATGTCGATTAGAAGATAGTGTTTCACGCGCCCGCTACCGACACCAGTTTTTGTGACACTCCTTTCTGCTTACAACGAGTTTATTATCGTTGATCAGTTGCTGTCGGTTGTTTTTTTTCTGATTTCTACTTCAACGTTTTGTTGTTCTACTTTTAGTTACTTTTTATTTCATGCTAAATATTATGTACAATCCCCCTCTACAAATTAGGAACGACAACAGGAAACCACAATGACATAAGAGCACGATATAGGACCGATTATGCCGACCAACCGCAAGTGATTTCACTCAGTGAACAAAAACATGGTGTATGTTTTCGTTTTTACAAAAATGTCTACCCATTCATCTTTCTCCAACCGGGACATTAAAGAATGTCTCCGTTAAGAAGGGGAAGGGGACGACAAGCTAGTATCAAAGTCGTATGAAACAATTCACGCTAAACCTTTACTTTTCCTTACGATACGGCAAAGGAGTATTCAATTTTGAGCTCTATCGCTCTGCTGTATTAGGATTTTTGTAGTTTTTATTGTAAATATTTATTATTGCTGACAATGTATCTGCGGTGGGGAAGGTACCTAAATATAGGCGGCGACCCTCTTAACTAGAAACTACATTTATAGAGACATGCTACAGTAGGCGTCATTTGTGAAATATGAACTGGATTTTCCGGCGAGATCCCCTGCTAAACCTTAAGCCCTATAAATACAACCCTATGTATTGTATACATTTTCTATAGATCATGCATTTTTTTTCGTTGTGGTGAACTAAAGTTGAGTACTAATTACATGCGATAATTTGCGACACGATAACACCAAGTCTTAATGAGCGAAAGTAGATTTGCGTCGGTCTCAGCAAGCGATAATTTTAGTTCAGCCGAGTAATTGACGAATAATTGCGTTAATGTGAAAATATACGGTTTAACATAACAATGGAACAAGGAAGTCGATAGTATAGAAATGTATATTGCGATACTTTTATGTTCTGCACAAATAAGCGCTCTGATGTAAAATTTGCTTACCGCGGCTCCATTGTACTTAGTCAGTGGTCAATTTGTGTTGCTGTTGCAGCTGTAATTACTTGCGGCTGTTTCTTTGAGCGACCAATACTTAATGTAAATATCGTATTTTGCAACGATTTTGCATACAGGTCTAATTCAGTTATAATTTTGGGCACTACTGCTAATCCTGAGATGACTTACTATCAAAAATAATTAAAATAATATTGTATTGTTGTCCAGACGCATGTTCCCGACGGTGCGCGTGTCATTCGCGGGGTGCCGCGGCGACGCGCGCTACGCCGTGCTGCTGGACGTGGTGCCAGTGGACGGCAAGCGCTACCGCTACGCCTACCACCGCTCCTCGTGGCTCGTGGCTGGCAAGGCGGACCCGCCCGCGCCCGCGCGCCTCTACCCGCACCCTGACTCGCCCTTCTCCGGCGACCAGCTGCGCAAGCAGGTCGTCTCCTTCGAGAAGGTCAAGCTCACCAACAACGAGATGGACAAGAACGGACAGGTGAGCTGAATTAAAGCCTCTCGTTTATTTCGGAAGTTATTTTTTCCTACTGATATTATTATTCACCAGGAATTCATACTGAAATAGAATCTGAACATGATTATTTTACATCACAGCTGGTCCTGAACTCAATGCACAAATACCAACCGCGCATTCACCTGGTGTTACGGCGAGAAGGAGCCATCAACGCACCCATCACAGACTTAGAACAAGAAGAATTCAAGACGTTCATATTCCCCGAGTGCGTGTTCACAGCCGTCACCGCGTATCAGAATCAACTCGTAAGTACCGTGACAGATTTGGCACACCTTGTTTACTATTGAAGTCCATTTGCCACGTACGCAGTTTATTTGGCATCGGGAGTTCTGTTCTTAATTCTATCATTTGATTTCTAAAATAGATCACAGAGACAAACGTTTGAAATCGCATAGCGCCGGTCGTCAGAGTATCGACGAATGCTATTTGAGTCGCACTAATTGCATCTCGCTGAAAGGTATGTCCAGCCTGAACAAAGGGAGGTGACACATAATTTTTTGTGTATCGACGGCCACACGCGGGCGACGCCGACGACGGACGGACAGCGCGCCTGACGCGTGCACCACGGTGCCGATTAGAGTTTTCACCCGAGCTAAATATAAAGCTCTAGTCGATGCCGCGTCAATCGTGTCCAGAGTCGTCTTGGCTATTATTGCCAATGCTTTTTCCATGTATAATTTGCCCGCCGAAGATTTCTGAGAACGGCTCGCTAAATTATGTCAACTTTCAAGTTAAACGTTCTCTGAAACTCACGTGCCAATTTCGATCACCAACGAACGGTAAAACATTCGTGAGTCATCGAGCTGTTGTCAAAATAAGCTTCACAAAAGTTTCTCGCGCGTTCTACTTCATAATTATTCGGCGTGCGAAATCTCTAATGACAGGTTGGGTGTGACTATGAGTAGTAGCTTGATGATTGAGACACGTTCGGTAAATAAATTGGACAAGTTAATTAAGTAATAATAACCCCATAAAGTGAGCGAGTCGCGGGTCGCTCCGCTCGTGAGTACGCGCACGTAGTGGCCGCAACCAGCAGCGCATGTGTCGCCACGCGCAATTAATTCTCTGTCACAAGAGCGTTTGGGCGTCTCCAAGTTCCTCGTTTTGTATCATCCCGCGTAGTAAAATAATTAGGACGTTTTGAGGTTCATAAAGGAAACGTTACTTTATATCGACAACGCGGAACATAAATCTTCATTTGTTGTTAATTAGCTGTTTCGGGCGGGGGTTTAGTATTACCATTTGTAAATATTTTGTTTCCTTAACAAACTAATTTACTAGTTTGGAAAAGTAAAAGAACACTTTTTAGAGAAATCATGGTAGACTTACACGAATCCAACATTTTACAGTTGGTATAGGTACCAACATAAATCTAAACTTTTTATTTGACGTCGAGCAATATTGATACAAACAGGTGACCATTAGTGTAAAGTATCAAGTATAGCCATTGAGCGCTGTACGGAAGCTCCGCCTTCGCTCTTCGGCTTCCAACGGCTCCCCAGGGTCGGCGATTATTGATTTTCATTGATTCTAACGCGTTCCTAGATTTACTGCCTGCGCCTAGTGACACCGCCATCCATTACGAATGCGATGTAGTTAGATATGCAACATCACGAAACATAAATACAAAGCGATAGCTTACTGCCTGCATGTTTACTAAACCAAATGAGGGATCCGGCTAATGTGCTATTCAATAAGGCATAAAAAGGATATTTCATAGCAATCACAGAGGCATAAAATATCAAAGGTAGATAAACTACTTGAAAAGTTAAAAAGCTCGGTATCAGCGCTTCGATCGCAAGTGTCCAGGCGGGCGGCGCGAGCGCACCTCGATTTGGCTGACGTCATAACTCTGACAGCTAAAACATTTGTCGAACAGCGGAGATAGTGTCATTGATAACTCAATCCCTTATAACAATAAGAACACACTTAGCATGTTTGCACCTGCGTGCCAACCAAGATCGATAGCCCGCATAACTTTATGCCGTATAAAAAGTACCAGCTTAACACATCATCCAAAAGAAACATAACCCTATGTATGCTACTAATAAGAGATAAGAAAATGTGAATATTTTAACCACTATCCAATCTACATTTTCAAAAAAAAGTGTCACCAAAATGTAATGCGCGCGCGACGTTTGTTAAATCGATGGGAATGAAACATCATTATTGGTGCTTTATCATATCGAAACGTTGATATAAGATGCGATAAAACGTTGTACAAAAAACGTGATGTGTGTTTTTTGTGTGTGTATCGCGGTGTGAGACTGAGCGTCGCCTGCGCGCGCGCCGCGGGGCGGTTTCCCGGGAAAGCGCCGAGGGACCGACCCGCTTCAATATTTAACATTTTTACACCCACCACACTATTGTCCTGTTGCTCGTTTTCTCTAGAATCCTTTGTCTGAGATTGGACTCGCACCGAGGTGACAATGTTTGTTGGACTTTACGCATCCTCAATGCACATAATACTTTTTTTTTTATTAGCCGATGACTTGTGAATTTGTGATGATCGATTGCCTCTAGAGTATATTTCTAATGTAAAAACTTGCGGATAGCAACCTGCACCGATATTTTGGGTGTATACAAACATGTTTATTATATTCTGTGCGTTGTTGAAAATATTTGTTTAATAGATACGAATTGTTTACTTACTTTTCTGAGAATGGTCCTTTAACTTAAAAGTATTATTAACAATTATTTGGTTAATTTGAATTTATAGTTTTTTTTTACCGTAAATATTTCAGAACCATCAAACATTTCACTGCACCTACCTGTCCTCTACATTACACGTGCCGTTATTCGGGGTCAGCTTTCTTATAGCACTTGTATCAAAGTATACTTGTATCAAAGTAAATACCTTCCTACATTTATACATAGTTTTTTGATTTCATAGATACGATCAATCAAAGCGATGGGTTTACGCATTCTGAATAGTAATGTTCTTCACAAGTAGACGAGGTGCCATCTAAATAATTAACATCAAGTGTCTGGTCGGAACACAGGCGCAGTTTGTTTCAAACAAGTCCACTAACGAGTACACCACATGTTTGACAAATACAAAACGTATAACAAAATAAAACGATTAGAGAAATCGTGTCAGTAGTTGTGTTGGTCATGCTACATCACACTATTACGAGGCTTGAGGAGATAATCACGAAAATAACTGCGCACGCTCACTCTCATGTAGATGCAAACACGCTCAATACGCGCTTAATTGAAATTTATATCTCATTTCTCAGTATCAACAATCAATATTCTAAAATCTCCGAAGCTATTCTCACATTGAACATCCACAAACGAGTTCTACGCGAGTATAATCGAACAATATAATGAAGGAGTAAAGGCAAACACAATTTCAATAACAAAGGGCAACCATGACAAATAAACATATTTCACGGGCCAAAATGGCTGCGGTCAGGTGTCACGAGGTGTCCCTCCCGCGCACCCCGCCACCTCACCCCCGCACGTTTCTTTTTCTTCACCAATAATCGATTCATTCTTTTTCAATGTGATCCTTTTATTTGTTAACTTATTGCTCGTTTGTACAACATCGCTTTGTTGAAATATTTCTTTATCCTGTCATTAGTTTCCTCAATCGACGGTTCTTTATTTATTTTTTCTTAGATCAAGGTGACAACTTGTGCAAAAAAGCTGTTGATAGGTAAATAATTTCAAAACAGTTTAATCGCAATAAAACTTGCTCAAATTACACCACTTAATTAGCAACCGCACAGAAGGAGCAAAAAAGAAGCACACTGAAAAACATGTAATTCAGTTAATAACGAGTTGTTACAAAATACACAATGTTTCAATACTCTCAGTAAAACATGTAAATTTTCTTCAAGAGAAAATTGGGAAGAATTATAATAATCGCCATAAAAACATCAATGTCGCTGTATCAGTTCATTATTCAGTAATTCAATAAATAATGCTGCTCGATAACACGAAACGCACATAAGTCAAAAATACAAGAAGTCAACGTACTTGCTTAAGAGTGGATTTAAAATAATTTAAGATGAAATTATTTATTGGGTTTGCATCTCTTTCACACTTGTGGCACCTTACGAGGTGAGTTATATCGTGATCTCGGTCGCTCCTACCATCGATCACTGGAGGTGTGACGTCACGCAGAGCCGTCGTGTGCGGCCCGACTCAATTTATTGCGTCTGCGCACCAAGCTACCAGAGAAAAACTAAACATTTGTTTGTGTACCAACTCTTTAATTAAATTTACAAATAATAGGGTGACAAACAAACTTAAATTTTGACTCGTAGGATACCTTAATGGCCTAAAATGGAAATCTTGGGATAACACAAAATTATAAATATTTTTAGGATTTCATTTGAACTAAAACCTTTTTACTACTATTTCATTTGCAATCAAATTGATAAAAAAATATTAAAAAAAACACTTTTTTCAGTTTGAGACCTGTCAAACTCACACCGGATAATATATTTTTTACAAAGAATTGGATGCTTAAAAAAATTACTTACATTTGAAATGTGGCAGATTGCCTACTCCCTTATATTTCGAGTTTACAGCCGTAACTACGGTCACGAGTGTAAAGTAGACCTTATTTTAACAGCTGGTCCCATAAAGGACCTAATGAATCGGCTGAACAGAGAGGCAGTTGAAAGACTTCCGAACAACTAACGGCTTCCTACAGGGTTTACCGTCACCATGAAACTGATGAAGGTAAAACTCCAGTCCATTACACTAAAACCCGAAGGCAGTTGAAATGTGGATGTGCAGAATGATAGTTAAAATAGTGACCGAGATAGCAGACGATCTGTACAACTTGCATACATTGTCGTTCATAGTGTCAGTAGGAACAATAAGAGAGAGTCTGCAACTGATCAACGTTCTGGACGAAGACGAAGGCAACTGAAACTGGAAATTTATTTATTGATTTGATATTAAATCGTGCCTCTTTATACAAACACCTGTATTATTTCTTAGATTTGGTAGATTATTTGGAAGTGCTTATCCTAGAGTGCTATTGGATAACGCCTCTTCTTTTGACTGCCCTTTATAGAAGGATTTTTTGCAGTAGGTTATATGGTGATTTTATTCAAACGAAACCAGCAAACCGTTATCAGAAAGTCATCATACATCTTGGTGCAAAAAAGTTGCAATCACAATCCTGTAGGTGTAGTGACTAAACAAGTTTCGAAGGTGCAATTAATTCGGACCGTTCCGAACACTTTCTGGGAATATGATCACATATTGGTACGGTTATACGTGGATGCCACATGCAGAGTTCATTATTTAGGTGCATTCACGAATTACTGTCAATAAAGCATCGGTTTACTGGAAAGCGTCGTAACAGTGCGCAGCTGTAGGTCGTACGGGTTTCATGAGACTTGATAGCAAACCACTTTGAGGAACTCTCATTAAACAGCTTTACACAACTGCATTCACTGCTGCTGTGTTATTCAGAGGTTCATAATCACGAATTAACAGACGAGTAGGGGAGATGTTCCTAAAACGGGTACCCCTCTTAAAACGGGTAGGCCTTGCCATTCGAATATTATAGATCTTAGTGTGAACCTGTGAGTGTAGAGTGGCGCACTACCCCCCTGCTGATCACGGTCAGTCGGCTCGCGCACCTGGAGCGAGCGTGTTCGAGGTAAGACGTAAAAAAAGTTTTTTGCTGAATTTATTAAAAAAAATCGAATTATGCTAGTGCTAACTACTCAAATATGGTGTAAGATATGGTTTGTGTAGTTTTGTATTATCATTTTGCATGTTATATGCTTATTAATTGTGAATAATTAGTGGTCTCCTTGTTTACTATTTTATGGTTAAGGTAGTTGAAATTTAAAACGTGCTTTTGGGCAAAACGGGTAGGGGCATAACGGGTGACTACCCGATTTGCCCTGGAATAATTTATGTTATGTATTTAGCTGACCAGTGCCGTTATTTATTTGACTCAAATGTAAAAAATACCTTTTTTAATTGGGTGAATAAATATAAAAGAAAAACTTCAAATGCTTCGTGAGATGTGGAAGTTATGAAACTGGACCGCAACCTCTTGACGAAGCTATAAGTCCACCTCATACTCCAACACCAGTAGGCCAGTATATTGAAGAACTTTCAACACCATGCAAGACTATAACGGCAGAAACACAAATTCTTAAGGATTTTATAAAACCATGCAAGACTCCATCACAAACTACAATCCTTCTTCAACCTGAGGATCATCATGTAACACCAATAACATAAGGGGCACTTCCTCAATTGATCCCACAGAAAGGTAATCGAAGCCACAGAGAGCTGAAGAAGAACAGGAACAGCGTGAAAAAGAAATTTAAATATTTTTTCTTTGATTTTTAACAAAATTATCTGTTGGTAGCATTATAATTTCAAATGTAACATTTAATGACGTAAAAAAGTGATCTAGACTGATCAAAATAAGACAACTGTTTAACATAATCAAGGAAACTAATTAACAATAAAGATTTCCTGGATAATAGGAGGCTAAGATATTTTTTAAAATGTTTTTTAATTCATTTATCACATATATTCATTCATTACCTGCTTTGCCCAAAGGCGCTACCCGTTTTAGGACCCCCACTAGGGCAAAGCGGGTATTTCGAAGGGGTTTATTTTTTTTGATTTTTTTCAGAATATTGAAGAAGATTACTAAGACTATCTTATGTTTTCCAAAGTTTATTATATAAACAATCCTATGAGTATAAATACAAGTCGCATGTAATGTTCTTGCTTATTTTATTTAACATCTTTCGTTAGCTTACCCGTTTTAGGAACATCTCCCCTAAAATTAGGAGAAACACCACTACAGCGCTTACAACAGTACTTAAATGTTAAATGCTTTTAAATATCTATTATGTTTCGAGCTGATTAGGATACATTTCACATTTACTGGTGTTGTAGTAATTTTACTCACACAACAGAAAATTGCAATATTATGCAGTTGAAATTGTCTGGTTTTATAGCTAGCAAGCATCCTCAATTTAAATGATGTGGCTCCTGGATGTGTCTATCTTAAATATGTTTCTTAAGAAGTTGCACTTAAACAAACCGTTGGTTGGTCTACTAATATATTAGTAGCAGATCGCTGAGTCGTCGTTCGTCGCAGCACTGCATCAATCAATGAGATATGTAGGCAGAAGGAGCGCGCGCGCACGCTAACGTGACATTTATATATTCTTCACAATGTTCCTGTCGTGTCCCGATCGTCGCTCACGTGTCCCTAGCGCTGCACACCGTTTCGTCTTGTTATGAACTGTCACTAAACATTCTAAGCGTGCATTCATTAGCATTCATTTTTACGACACTTATGACTTCTAAAGCTTTATTTAACTAAATTGGTCTCACAATATAGTAAAAATAATAACTATTAAATAGTCGGTTATGAAAAATATCTCATCGCTAATGTCTTCGTAAGTAGGTAACTGCAAGAATAAGACATAAATTCTCTTCAACTCCGCAGCTTCATTTATAAGCGCACGTGCAAGACATCTGTGGACAAGTTTTGTCTGTCAAATCGGGGTATGAGTCGCGGAATACGAGGCTGGTACTTCCATAAACAATACATCACCACCCCAATAATTAGAGCATCGTTTGCAGCGTTGCGCGCGCGGCGGTCTGGGCTCGGGCGGCGGCGCGACGCTCGTCTTTCTCTCCTTGACGCCTTTTTGTGAGATTTTTTGTTTCCCGCCCGGGAATAATGTCATTATGGCGCCTTTAATGTTGTCAGTGAACGGGAGCGCGCCGCCGCCGCCCAGGGCGAACGTTTGTTGATACTTAAATTAGGTTGTTTTGACACGCCTCGTTCTTATGTTTGTACTAAATCTAATAAACGTCAGTAGCGAGAAAGCGTCTCATTCATTATTCCGTTGTTCTCTTAGCGATAATATATTTAAAGTAGTTTTGTATAATTGAATTCTGTGGTATCTTGGATGATATGCGCGGCTGCCAGTGGGAGTAGACTGGGTGTCGTTTACGTAAACGGAATTCAAAAACAAACATGAGGCATGGAAACAATTAGAGGCGGTGGGACAGCGCGCATACATAATGTATAATCCGTCAATATTGTCAGCTACTACTCGCATTGTGGTGGAGTCATTACGTGCGGCGCAGGCGCGTCGAGTGTCGCCATTGTAGTCAATGGCGCTGCCAGGTGGGTGTGCAAGTGTAAGTAGGTGCGACATGCCGGTGACCCGATCGCCGGCCACGCTCCTTCCAGCCCGTAATGCACAATGCACTCCACGAGATACCTAAAATATAGTAAAATCAGGCCTGAAAAACTATTTCCTCAATAATTTTCACAGAAACCAGGAAGTTTTGCTGCCGGCAAAACTATAATTCATACGACGTAACTTCATTCGGCCAATTCTCTTTCTTCAAAGTAACAGACAACACGCAAAGGCATAGCAAGGATAAATGTCGATTTGAATGGCGTAGTAGCAGCGACCGAAAATGTTTTACACTCAGGATCCGATTTCGTCGTCCGGACAAACTCTTGAATGGAATTTACATATTTGTTTCCAGTTAGGCAGCGCCAGGTGCACATGTTTTAGAGCCACGGTTTTGAACATAAAATAATGATAAATATGACATGAGTAAGAAGTTCGTTATTGAACTTTAATTCCCGCTACTATTGGCTACAGACAATTCATTCAAAGATCAGATGAGTCGGGACACCGCTCAATAGATGACGACTACAAACATATTTTTAGAAGAGATAATGTTAAATGGGCCACGAGTGGTAACAAATGTTCTTTGTCTAGTTTCCCTGTAACTATTTTCGAAATCATTAGTCTTGGAGTGACACGTAGCTCGTGAAATTACTCACCGCAATACCGAACACTTGACATAGACTGGTCAATATTTTGTACTGTTTATGATCTTCCTTTGATCAGGAACAATGAAGCAGAGATATTTGTCAAAGCATTTCATAGTTTAACGAAATTAACGCACCTCTGATGAAGCACTTCAAAAGATACATAAATATCTTTAATAAAGATTAAAAACTGAATTGTCGCTCTAGTGGAATGTCCGCCTATAATAACGATAAACTTTCAAATTGAACACTAATCGTGAATTACTTTGACAGTGACTATTGTTCTTTGTACCTAGTTTATTTTGATGTACTGTCGTCCAAAGAGCAGCATTGATTAATTAGCCAAGAGCAGTTGAGATACCTATTTCTAAACTCATAGGTCTTCAAATTGACAGCATTTTCGTCAATTAAACACTTGGCAAGTTAGGCGTTAGATTTTCTTCGATTTCGTCGAGTTCGTTGTGCTAAATGGCGAGCAGCGTGAGTGTGAACATGTGAGAACAATGTGCAATTAGGTGTTGCGTGGGCGTGCG
The DNA here is from genome assembly GCA_963856015.1 of Helicoverpa assulta. Taxonomy (NCBI): domain Eukaryota; kingdom Metazoa; phylum Arthropoda; class Insecta; order Lepidoptera; family Noctuidae; genus Helicoverpa; species Helicoverpa assulta. The sequence goes on from CAWLCW010000008.1 coordinate 9,961,672, forward strand.
ACAGTGCGACAGGTATGCGGCGGTGGTGCCGCGACTCAATCGCCAGGTAGGTAATTACGGCGCCGACTGGACACGCTGAAAGATTGACACCACCACGACCACTCTCGATGACTTGTTTATTGCTCGCCATTAAAAAATAATACATTTTTTTCTCACCTCGCCATCATAAAACTGCCAAGAATATGCTAAAATTAGTATCCATATTGGTTTAATCCGTTCGGATATTAGGCGAGCAGGCGCTATTTAATGGTAACAGGTTTCTGTGGAAGGTTTTATCGTAAATATTATTCACAAATTGTGTGGAGCCTCAGCAGGGGCGCCGCCACTCAGCGAGGGGGCGATTTTTCATCGACGCTGCCTCTGCTCTGCCAAACACATTTTTTAACACCTCGCCCCGAGCTTAAATCAAACATTTGCTTTGCACTTATTGGAACATACCTAATTCAATTATTTTTCTTGCCATTAGTGTCATCATATCAATACTTTACTGCTTAGCCAAACAATGCCGAAGGAGTAATTCAATACCACTGAAGTTCCCTATTAGATTGCTACAACAGAATTACGAGGACATTACCAGCTCCTGTACCAACAATACTTGTGTAATGCTGCTATCAAACTTACATTACGTGGCACATTTAAAATGTAATATCGTAGTAGTCAAGTAAAGTGATAAACCGATGTGGAATGTCGTCAATAAGTTAACCTTATTAGTTAGTGTGTGCTGAACGCGGCGGGTGGCAATGCTATGGGCCCGTTCACACTGAGATATGGGGAACCTTTGCTGACCCATTACAATATAAACGGCTACATAATGAAATTAGCTCGCTTCGTCTGAACAGCTCCTTATGATAATCGTCGACCCTTCTCTAGGCACGCACGTGTAATTGAAATTGTGCCTATTATCTCCTTAATCGATTATATTATTTGTATGAACTATTCTGTAAATAGTTAATGCTTTGTCAGTCAGAAGAATTCACAGTGTCTCTTTTGTTTCAGATCACGAAACTGAAAATCGACAGTAATCCATTCGCTAAAGGATTCCGCGACTCTTCACGTCTCACCGAGTTCGAAAGGTAACTATCATAATAACGTTTGTTGTTAGAGACTTCCAATGTTCTTAGACAAATCCTTGACACTTTTGGCTCTACTTTTAAGAGAAAGGAACTGTTACTTTGTATCGAATTCAGTTAATTATATTGACACTAGTGGGCTACTTATTAATAACATGAGTGTTCATTACGTGTCAGCGTCCGCGCGACACAATTCGGTTAGCTCTGTAATCGCACACGCATTGGATACGCTCTCAGAAACAAACATAACTGTCTGATGCTGATTGATATCTCCACGCGAGCAATTATGCCTCAGTATTTATTGCTTCTTAGCCAATCCAATGTATTTAATTGCGGGTGAGCCGACACCAAGTTTCCACCCGTGTAATTTATAATCTAACAATTTCTCTCACCACATTCGCTTCGCCATATCTTATTGCTCGCTTTCGCATTTCTAATGCCGTATTGCTCTATGTTCTCTTGATTATTGGGTGTTTTATTTTTTTTGTTTGTCTGTTGAGATACTATATCACGGGGGAGCACGAAAGAACATCAGTCTTCCCCGACGACGCGCGCTACAGCGCCGCCAGTCATAGGTAGATACGATCATACAATCATATTATATACTGCTTCAGTTCGCAAGATGTCGACCACGTGCCTAATTGTGGTTCTGTACCGTTTCAGGGAGACGATGGAGTCGATGCTGGCGGAACAGCATTTCCTGCGCTCACCATTGCGGCCCTTCGACCTGGACCAGCACAATAACAATTTAACGCTGGAGGAGAAAGCGATCCTGGCGGCGCGGTCACAGCTGTTCCTGCGTGCCGCTTATCCTCTGTACGGCGTGCCGGCGGCTGCGCTGTGGGGGCAGTGGGCGTGCTTGGCGCCGCAGCTTCTGGCGCAGCAGCACCTCGCTGCGTCAGGCTCGGGGCTGCAGCTGCCGCGGCCGGTGTACCCGGGCGCTCTGGGCGCGGCGGGCGCTGGCCCGCAGCCGCTGGCGCAGCACCGGTTCTCTCCATACCCAGCGCGGCGAGCCTCGCCCGGCTCGTCGCCGGACTCGCTGCGCGACGCCAGCCCGCACCCTTCGCCGCTGCACCCGCCGCACCCCCCGCACACCCCGCACGCACCGCATCCGCCCCACAGTCCCACTTAGTGATAAAACGCCGAATAAAAACCTCCCCGAGATCTCCCTGTAATAATATGCGATATTGTATGAGAGTCTTTATATGGAATGTTTTCCGAGAGAACACAAAAGGAAATTTGAAGTGCGTCGGTGTTTCGCTGCGAAACGAGATGGCGTCGTGAACTTCGATAATTTTATGCGCCGAGAAGTGAATAAACTGAGTGCGAGTGCGTGGAGAACATTTAGAAGTACGTCTGGAGTCATGAGCGTCGGAGCACCGCGCGCCTTCCCGCTGTTGTTACTCACTCTGTGAAAACTTGTATTATATTGTAAAATATTATTTAACTGTACTTTAACTCTGTAATTATTGTTATATGTTCCTAATAGTTTTGTCTCGTAGTGATGGTTTCTGCTAAATTCATGCTATAGCAAAGTAGAGTTTATTGCATAAAATGAGGCATTTAATTGCTGTGTACATTATGTTTGATATTTTCGGACAATTTGAAAAAAAATAAGAACATAACGGAATGAGTCGATGTTGTAAATCTTAGTGGCTCAATGGCATTCGACTGTGTTTGGCTGATTTCATCTTGTTTAGGTAAAATGTGCAATACAACAGAGAAAAATGTTTTAGTGAAACTTAGAAGTTAGTAAGATAGATGTATCGATATTAAATAGTAGAAATTATATTGCTGTCTATGTTTACAATTAATTCCTACATCCGACTACAAACGGATGCATAGATGTACCTAAATGGTTAATTTGTAGTTAAATTATAGTTATTATAATAATATATTGCTAAAGAAAAAATTAAATGTTTGTTAACATATACTGGACTTGTTTTATTTACCTACTACGTACTTTGACAACAAGGATCAGAAAAATAATTTCCCTCATCAATTTGAGTAAAGAAAATACCAAGCAAAAAAAATACAAAGTTACAGTCTCTTCTGGCAGCATTTGCATTTTGCATATACAATCGAAAAAAAAAACAAATATGTATAAGAAATGATTTGACACAGTAAAAAAAAACCATTCGGGAAATTGGTTGGACTTTTCCTTAGTCCGCATTGACAGAGTCATTAATGACCGATAGAAAAAAAATAAAAATGAACAGTTCCTGCAAAGACATACCTAAGTAAGTACAAAATTACGAAAACGATTGCTTCAGATTGCCCCAAATACTGCTTTTGAATTTTAGAAACTTTGAAAAAGGAACCCGGGGTCTGGAAATTGGCGATGTCACAACCTGTGTTTTTGAGGTCACGTAAATTCGCTGTCCTCGAATGCTGCTCAGTAGCAGTTGTTGTCACAATTCCAACTCAGTGATAGTCAGGCGAATTTGAAATCACTCTGTCTTTCATTAATTGCTTTATGGAGTTAGACTATACTTACAGGGAGATTTAAAACCTGCAGTACATGATAAGAAGACAGCTAGAACGTTCTTATACACTACCTTTGCATTGTTTAACTCAAGGATTCTCCGCTTAAAAACCAGTATTCCCCAATGAATATTGGGCACCCATAAGCGTTCATGAAGTGTCCAGCATCTTTATTCCCTGGTCAATGTCGATAGCTGACTATGAGTTAAAACTTGAATAAATGGCAAATTATATTTATTGATAAAAATAAACATATAACTCCGTCGTTTGTGTAAACGATAAGGGACATAGCTCACAACAAATTGTTTGTAATTTACTACAGAGCCGTTAGATGGCGGTAGGCGTAGCATTATGCGTGTTACTCGAAAGCTCCGTTTAAAGCTCGAAGGAGCACCATCGATACAAAACGTTGAGCGAGCTTTTTGTTTTCTGTTTATGATTTTCCGGATGTTATGCAATTTTATGTGAAAGACTTGTTATTTATTAAAAGCTTTATTACAAATGAATTTAGCTTTAAATAATTAACAAAAAGCAATATTACTTTTTTTATCAAAACCATAAGTGTACGATAAAAGCTTTTGTACTAGCAAGCTATCAGTTTTCAAAATCTTGGCTTAAATTAGCACTTGTTTTGTCTCGTTTGTACGAAAGTGTGACAGATTGTGGAATGGTAACAAATTAGAGCGCCGGCGGGCAATTATGCAAAGCGGCTATAAAGTTATCTTTAGGAAAACAACGGCGTCACCCCACGCCAACTATTCAATTAAAATGAAGCAGTGTCGAGGCGAGGCATTCGAGTCACATAGAGGAAGGGTCGACTACATCGAATTAGTTGCGCGCGTGGCTACATTACTGGGACAAATTTCACGTCCCTGGGGCCCGGCAGCGGCCCGCAGGGTCGGGGATGCAACGCTAATCTAATCGGGATTATAGCTAATAAATGTTGTAGCCAGTGACACAGCCACCAAGAATTTATTGCTTGTAAAAGTGTTTCCAATCGTAGATATTGCTGGGATGACGCTCCTTTCTGATAAACTGCGATTGAATTTAACGTTTGACTGAATATTTCATTTGATTTAAGCGCCGGTTGTTATGTTGTTAATTAAATATAGAGATGGGGGCAGTTTGCTGAGGGATTTGTTAGTTAGAGATTGGGAATTGCATCTGATGAACTCATTAGATTAGAAGTTACCGATAAAACTATAAACGTGGATCGTAACTCTATTCTTACACTTTCAATTAAAATATAATTTACATCTATAGTTATAGGTACCAATTGCCATGAAACTTGGTCAACTGAAAAATCTAGGTATACGCTGGCAAGTGGCGAGCTGGCTGGATCTATGATGATCACGTCCGATCGTGAACTAAAACATAAGTAGAGGTAGGTAAGTAGAGACAAAGCCTTATTCAGTGTGGCTTATCGGCAGGCTGGCGGGCAGGGGCATGTAATGCGGCGTTATTGGCCACTCGGCTCATAATCCCCTTTTAACTGCGGATCCCGAGCCGCGGCGACGTGCCCCGAATGTTTATGTTCGGTTTCTTCTGGTCGTGAACATTCGCACTCCTTAGCTCTGATGTCGACGACACCGCGCTACGTGCTGTTGGAGGTGACTGTCGCCGAATTACTTGCCTCGATCATTCTTCAATCTTATCGAGGGTTCCATCTTTATTTTTATATTTTATTGATTTGATTATTCTTTATCATTTAACGTAATATTTTATACCTTCTAAGTTTAAAGGCATCATTTTTATGGCCAATTAACTGATTAGAGTTGGCTTCATATATTTCAATAAATATGCAAATTCTTAGCTAAAGGGTTTACACGGTCTGCAGTAATGACAGGCAACAATAATGAATATTGTGTCAATGCAAAAAAAACTAAGTATGAGTTATTTTATTAAAAATAATATTATTCTAATACACCTCAGCTTTTATTAGAGTATTGCAATGAGAAAGACGTACGTGTTCGTAAGGTGTACGGCGCGCCGCCGCCGTGCACGCAAACACAAGTTTTCCGACAATCAAACCGGAACAGAATTTTACGATGTAACATAGACACTTGAGCAACAGACATGCCTTCTGTTCCCAACGTGCGGGTTGTAAAGAACAATGTTCTGTATCATTTACATAAAGCTTGATTTAATACATAGGTACGAGGGCCGGGAGACAGGGCGGAGCACGGCAGCCGGCGCTAATGTCGCCAGCGCGCCGTGCCCACACATCTCCACATTTCACTAAAACTGCAAACGTAACGGGCTAATAAATTCACGTTTATTACCGCAAATATATGTACTCTTACCTTGGCAGTCGCTACCGGAACAAATCGTGGGTCCGCCGTTTACGCGGAATACGCGAAACGTGCGTTATGAAATATTAACGTAAACGCGCGCGTTTGCTGAAACAATGCATATAGAATAGGTGTTCAGGGCTCATCGCTAAGGTGGGCACATTATCAGAATGGTGCGCTAATGGAATTGAGCATTTTTATTTATTGGCCGTGTATTCAATGGTGCGTGGCGTTTATGTGTATCGCGGCATAACTCACCATTTATGATTATTTTATTAACGTTTTAATGTTGAACGTCTGCTCTACAGCTGAATTAATTGAAATATTGCAGTTCAAAGAAATTATGTGCAAGAAATGAAGGTTTAATTTATTTTTATAGTCTTACACTGCATTAGGCACCTTATACCCTTAGGGTTCTAAACTGAACTAATATACATTTTACAGAGCTACCGCTTTAGATATTTCTATGTTTACTTACGTAAATAGCTAGGTGCTAAAGTACAATTTTGTTCGTAGAGTAATCTAATTATTACCCTATCCACACGAGAGTGCCCACTTAAAAATAATGCAGTTCAGAGCTCGCAGCGCATATTGCAACTCGATAAAGTTATTCGCGTTCAATAACGCGAATGATCTGACTTTTCCCGTTTTTCCTCTACGAATGGCTACTCCCCACCCCCTCCCCCACTCCGGCGCCTCCCCCGGCCTCCCCTTGCGGTGCAAAGTTGAGGGCATTAGCGTGTTATCGGCGGCAGCGGCGTGAAGAAGGCGCCCACCTGAACTGGTATTACACCACCCCTGGCGACACCTACAATTATGTTCGTAGCAAATTTCAACTGCCACATTGCTGGCTGCTACAGAACAGCTAACAAAAACGACTACGAAAGCACGCATTGTATATAAAACCTCGCACAGCCCTCTCGTTCTCTAGCATCCCTAATAGGTGTAACAGATACTATCTATAAGCGTTGAGATGTGGGGATAGGTGGGAAGCGTGAACGTGTTTTGCAAACCAGCCGAGGAAATAAGGTGTCCCCAATTTTACTTTGTCGACCGCCACTGATAGCAGATAATGTAGTGTTACGAGGGAACTTTGTAAATGGAACCTTTTTCGTTATGTTTTATTCCACGAATGTTATGGTAATTTCGCCGACAGACCTTTGAGAGCAAAACATTTTTTCAAACTGTCTATGTTTGGGAACGTGGATTATTTACTACCATTTTATTTTGTTTATCAAAAGAATACTCTCTAGAATAACACATATTCCTACAGGAGCCTTAATAATTGACGCCCAGAGAGTCGTGACGAAATACATTACAATAAGTACTCTATTGAAAAGGAATAGTTCCCATCGAAAATTTCGCACGCCTATCGTAATGCATTCCTAATCAAATCCATGCGGTCACAGACATACGCAAGCATCAAGTTTACGGGGCACAGGTCCCCGCGGGCCGCGAGCCCATTGACAGGTTATTGATACAAATAGTCCTCCCCTCCCCGCTGCGCCGCACCCCGCCTCGCCCCTCTGCACCCCGTACCCCCCGACAACACCAATAAAACCTGATTGATATTGTGTAAGTGCGCCCGGAAAATGTGGGAACTCGATTGATGTTACAGCCAAATTCGATTGGAGGAAAATTGAAAAGAACCACAGGAGCAAGGAAACTTTCATTTTATTTGGAGGTGTTAGAGTCGAAAATTGGTTGTTTTACTTAAGGTTTAATGTCTTTTCAGCATTGGAACGTGTGTATTGATAGTAGTCGGAGGCGTGAATAGTGTTGTCTAATGGTGGAGCCACACGTGCTACTTACCGGTACAAGTACATGCGTATTGGTAGCCGGAACGTATTTGTAATTATTGGTTCCGATTATTCGATTCATTGTGTAGTTGTATATTTTTTATAAAGATGGGACAAGGTAAATAGGCATAAATTGAAATCATAAAGGATCAAGCATTCTATGCTCAATGTTGAAGGTACGTAAGTGCTCAAAATTAAAGGAAAGGTACTTGTTCCTTAGTTCTATGTTATTGACTTAATAATCGTTATAATTAAGTATAAACTATAAGTAAAGCAAGTACCTCTACCTACCTACGTTGAAATAAATTTTTCACATGTATCGTGATGTATTATATTGAATAATACATATCAAGTTGGTTCACGCCAACAAAGTACTTAGTAACTTTATATGATACATGATTATCATAAAACCACAAAAAGTAGCTTAAAAAAATAGCGGGTATTTAAATTCAGGCCTGTCTAACCTCAGCTTTACATTTGACTACTTCACGGAACAGTGATGTATTCGCGTGGGCGGTATTGACATCGATACTCGATAATATATCCAAAATGGTAGCCAGAAGTCATATGTCACATGCAAATAGTCGAGCTTAGTTTTTTGTAGACTCGACAGTGGCGACCCCAAGCGGCGTGGGCGGCAATTAACAGCTGATAGGCGTTACAGCTAAGACAAGTTGACATGTACGATTTTACACCGGTCATTATCGACAAGGCTATGTGTCCAACGTAATGCTACTTATTGCAGAATTACTAAGTATTTACATAAGGTTTGACAGCTACGTACGAGTATAATTGTGTAAGTGTGTCGAGGTTCCAATGGCTTGTTTTAATAACTTCCTCATTTTGTACTGAGTTGTTGGTATTCAGATTTTATTTATCTATGTTTTTCCTTAATAGAGATTATATCTGACTGCCTCAGAGAGGAGTCAAATAAGTCATTAAAACCGGTCAATTTTATTAACTTGCTAAGTAAATTAAATAAATTCCAGTAATAAATCACACACAGATAAAAATCTATTACAATTAATCACACATTCGCTGTTGCGAAAAAATTAGTCACAGTCAATTTTAACAATAAAAAAATCAGTCGAACGGTAGCCACAAATTCTATAAATCATGTAACAACGATTGAAAGGAGAACAATAATTGAGACAAGCTACAATTTTGCTTAGTAAGCCCTCCGAGAGCCGACCGGTCCGCCAAATGGAATTTATGCTACTCCGATCAGTCCTGTTTTTACGGCACTCTTGAGGGTTAACGGGTGTGAATGGCCACCCCATTGTGGGAAATATCTATTAAATATTTATGAACGTTATATTGAGCTCTGAATATTACTTGTATCGGCAAAATGTAATGTTTATATTAATGTGCTGTGGGAGTGTTTTTATAGCTCATACCTAACTCCTGAGTAAAAATTGATACTTAGATCGTAACGTTAAAAAAATTGTAAGTATATAATGTCATGAAGGAGCTTTCAACGATATGTGTATATTATATATTATATAAGTCTCTAGGTCCGAACGTAAATGATTAACATAAGTATAAGTAGATATTTGCACTACAGCTAAAATGCATCATGGATTCAGTGATCCATTTTTAGATATCCTTAAACATTAGACATTTTGTTAAAGTTTTGTCTCAAATGAAATAATCAAAATATCGATACAGTACAAAATTCTATAACAATCCACAATTACAATAAAATCATCGACTTGTAACTATCGATAGTCATTTGCCGAAATCCCCTGTCGCAAGCAATCACAGGACGCAACGAGAATAGTGCAGGGCCGCATTACAAGCGTGGAATAAATCAATTACCGGCACCCGCCGCGACAATTACACTTGTAAAGTTGTTTCGTGGTGATTTGCCCACCCACACACACCCGACACACGCACACTACCACGCCTGACCCCTGACGTTTTGGTAATAAGAGTATCAGTGTCGCTGTCTGTTTCAAACTACACTCACAAGCTTATGATACCCCAATCAGGGGACCCTCTGATTTGAGAGAACGATACCTTCACTACTACAACCCAAATTAGACTTTGGTTTGCTGTCATAGAACACATTTTTGATAGAGTCACATTCGAAGGAAGAGTTTTCACAAATAAAGCAACGGATTCTGCTGTACAGCAATTTTATTATTATGAAATGAGTGAGTGTAGAGGCGTAAAATTAACTTGTCGGCGTCGGTCTGAGGGAACTTTTACATTGCGAAATGTTTCCGCCGAGATGTTACAAGCGGGGGAAATGATACTTTATACAGCTGTTGTTGTATCATTAGGTAGGATCAAGTTATGAAGTATTTAGAACCATGTCCTGTGGTTTAATTGATTTTGCAATATATTTTTTTTATGGTGGTATATTTTTAGCTTAGCGATTTAGCACCTTTTAGTAGGTAATTATTTTCCCTTGAGCGCAATTACGTTAAGTAAGTATACCTAATGTTGTATGTATAATGTAAACAAATAAAAACAATAGGACTGATCTATAAAATAAACGAAAACGTGGAAGTTTGTTCATCGTGTTGTAACTATTGATGGGGAAATTTAATTCAAAATTTATTTTAATTTTAGTAGGTGGTAGTAAACCCTACCCAGTTCTCCTTATAAAATCAGCCTATAGAAAACGAAATCTACGAAAACTAAAATTACACAGAAGGGATCAATATACTCTTTACCCGAAATAAATAAATACAAAGGTAAAGCTGCCATGTTTAGCTTTTAATAGTGACTTAAAAGCCAACGTAACAGCCGGCGTACCTACAGCGGCATAACTTGCACAGCTTGGTTAGCAGATTATTATAGCTTAGCTGGCTGTACCCGCTAGTTTAGCAGTCACCACATTTGCCAAACTTCTGCCTAACTACCTTGTTGGCTTCGCTGTAGCGGCTTATGTTTTTCAGGTAGATAACTTTCCTGAGTAATTTTTCAAGCTTGTAAAATGAAACACTGACAGAATAAAACATGGATATAAAATTTGAAGATTTTTAATTTTTATTAGCGTGAACAAAATATACATAAGTTAAGAGATTTTTTACATGTTACAATAGTAACATAGTAAACACTTATGTTAGCGTTGTCTTACAACAAATGTTTTTCTGGAACACTATTTGTTATTGTCCTCTTGCAAGCTTGCAAGTTCGGAATTGCCAATCAGTCTTGTCTGTCATAAGTAAAAATTAGCATATTTTTGTTCACAAGTTGGACATAAAATATCTTTTTTTTTCTATTAACTGTTTACCTAGAATGTATGTTTCGCTAAAGCTAGGCAGAGGTTATAATGTTGCTTAAATAAATGGCGATATAAAGGCTAAGACAAAGTGGTCCTTAACTCAACACATTGTTAGCGTCCTATCATATTTCCTTCCCCTTGCAACTCATTACCACATGCATTGAACATCTGCAGAAGGCGAGGTGAAATTACGACCGAATAATTATTGTTTAATGTTATAATCTTTTTTTTGAGGTTTTATTGTTATTAATTGTACATTCTGAATGAGTGAATGAGACCCAATGTTCAAGAATCTTGTAAGTATTTCTTTTATCTTGCTTCTTGTAGGTTATAAGTAAGCAACTAGGTATATAACCTATTATATGTCGGGGAAACTAAACTCCAGCATTATCCACGACGATTGTACAATATGTGAATAATGCTTATAGAAGGCCTATCGAGAGCAGTTTAAAATATTTCTGAAATATCTCGAGCATTTGCTGACTGGATTGATTGCTAAGACAGACCTACTTCACTAGTACTTATTTAAATTCAAGAAAAATTAAAAAAAGATAAATGCAGTTACTTTAAACATCAAACCAATGCAAAGAAAAAAATATGATGCCAATCCAAACGATCTATCCAAACTAAACATTCGTGATTTCCGATGCAACGCAGGAGTCGTAAAATTCGATGCCTTCGGAATGTGAGCACGGGCACAGCCTGAGCGACGCGTGTTTGAATAACAACACCTTTCATTTTATAGCCCACCATGTCGCCAGCTACGAACTTCGCAAGTCCTGGGAACTGGTAACAAGATATTGCTTCAAGAATAGGAAGTTCGTGAACCAGGTTAAAAGACTTCATCGGAATTCTTCTGGTAAGTATCTATACCTATTCAAAAGATAGTTGAAACTATTTTCTAAGCACTTCTTTCTGTGCTGTTTTCGCTGGACTATTTGCATGAAGTCCTATTATTCGACCTTTTACTAGCAGCCAATTTTTATCAAATAATTAATTTTATGATTATATATGATCTATGTCAGGTTGAAGAGGTATTTAAACAATACAATTCTCAGAAATCGCTCAAAAGAGTCGTAACCGTAACGTAACGTAGAGTCCCCGCTCGTCTGAGTAGCAGCTGAAACAAAAAGGGTGTTAAAAATATTTCTATAATCCATACGTAAATAGAAACATAGTCCAGAACCTGCTAGGTTTTACGTTTCGATCGTGTCGTGTCTAGATGTGAGGAATTTAATTTATTATTTATATGCATTTAAAACAAACACTCATAAACGTTGATCACTTAATTTGCGAAAGTAGTTAACAGGCCTAAAGAGTATACGCATTAATTAAACTTATAATAACTTGTTTTCCATACAACTTGTTCTATGCAGACATCATAAAAACGTTTAATTAAGCCTTCATAATGGCGACACTTCACTTCTTATTTATTTGCACAAAAACAGTATCTGTTATTGACATCTATAATGTAATCGATGTGTGACTAGTTACTGCGACTCGTTAATTTATTTATTTATTTATTTATTTATTTATACAGCATGGAGGACTTACAGCAAGATAAAACACATTGTAATTTTGAATGGTAATCGGATAGCCAATAACAAGTCCTCACGTTTAACACTAGAGATAAAAATAACCATGAACTACAAATTTGAAAAAATAAGAATACTAAATTACTAAGGAACAGTACTTACTACTTAGTAATATAATAAAAGCGCATAAAAAGCTATGTGATTACTCCACATCGTTGTTTCTGAAAAACTCAAGACTCAGGCGCCGCCTGGCCGTGACTATACTAGTATTAAACAAATCAATATCATGCTGTTTACTTAACTTATTTAAGTTTCTGCTTGCACGCACAATACAAGAATTTTTCCTGTAGTTTGTTGATGCAAATGGCACAGAAATGGGTGGATTATATCGGGTTCTGGATGGGATATTAAAACTAAATTTCGATAAAAGTTCAGGGCAATTAATGTCATTTTTGAATATTTTTAATAGAAGTATGCAGTCAGAGATCTCACGACGAATTGACAGAGGTAGTAAATGATACTTTTTACAAAGATCAAGGTAATTTTCGGAATTATATGGAACTTTCTGATGGAAACATAAAAATTTTAAGAACCTTTTTTGGATATTTTCAATTCTATCAATATATTTTTGGTAACAAGGATTCCAAATTTCTGACGCATACTCTAACTGGCTTCGAACAAAAGTACAATATAATATTTTTAAGGTTTTTGCATTTTTAAAAGATTTAGAGACCCTCATTATAAATCCCAGAGATTTAGTCGCTTTAGAGACAATAGTATCCACATGTGTTTCAAACAAGAGTTTACAGTCATGATGTACACCTAGATCACGAATGGAGCTTACTCTGGGCAAAGGCTGACCACCCAAAGTGTAGCTCGTTACGATTACTGAACGTTTACGTGAGTATGTCACCACCGAACATTTGGCAGGATTAAGGTCTAACCTACTTTTCCGACAATATTCCTCCAGTCTCCTCAGATCAGCCTGAAGTTTAAACATATCCTCGATTGATGAAATAGCTGAGTAAATTTTCATGTCATCAGCGAAACACAAAAGTTTCGATGACATCAGACATGAATCGATATCGTTAACATATGCAACAAATAACAACGGACCAAGCAAGGAGCCTTGAGGACATCCGCTAGGGATAGGAACCCAACTCGAAATATAGTTATTTAGTACCACAGCTTGTGACCTATTATCCAAGTACGAGGAGAACCATCTAAGTAGGTCACCGTGAACACCCATATTATTTAATTTCGATAGCAAAATTCTGTGATCAATTCTGTCAAAGGCCTTACTATAGTCTGTATAGACTACAACCCTTAAGTGAACCCTTTTGTTTTTACAAGCTGTTATTTACTTGTACTGTTCATACGTGTTTTCTTTAAATGCATCTGATCGTAACATCACTTCATTTCTTCGTTCCTTTTCCACTTTACCTACCTATCTAGCTTCAGTTTTTTTTTCAGAGAGAACATGTGAATGGATGTAGAAAACCTATTGCGATGACCTCAAAAAGTTGGCATGAGGGCAGAGGATGACTTAGGTTCAGTAATGCTTTATGATTCTTGCCATCTAAGTCTAAAATCTGTCACCAACAAGGTGGACAGACGACCTTATAAAGGTCGCCGGAAGACGCTGAATACAGGTCGCCTCCAACAGGTATCTGTGGAGATCTAAGGGGGAGGCCTATGTTCAGCGTCCTATGGCTGAGATGATGATGAAGTCTAAAACACAAGTTCTTTAGATCTTGGCTGATGTTCATAAAATCCTGCACCTTTCTGAGGATCTTGTTATTCATGTTGAATAACAAGGTACTTTACACATCAAAGTTCGGCCGGCAGACTTAATTAATTAAAATATTAAAAACATAAATCACATCACACTGAACCTGCACTTAAAGCTAAATGTAGTAAAACCATTTCATTTCCATTAATTTATTCATTAACTTCTTTAATGAACAGCGACACTTATAAAAGTACTTAACAGCATTTAGTTTATAGGACACGAGAGGTGTGGCCCAAAACATATAGGTAGACTTGATAATATGTCCGTTTAAGTTCACAAAAGAAGTAATTACATTTTATAATTAAACGAATGTCACTGTTAATTGGGAGTAGCGATGAAAAAGTGGGTGCTAGCGTGTTGATGTGTTTAATGCAAATATTGAACGTGAAATTAAGTAACACATTAACCGGTCGCTGTTTTATTTTAACTTTCGGTTTGTTTATTATTCATTGCGATGTTTTAATAAGGGTTTTAATGTGCAAGTAGACTACTACAGTGAAAGGATCCTTTCTTTATTCTTACCTTCAAACAATATTTATTCTTAATGGATTAAAATGATGGGAATTCCAAAATCGGTAGGCGAATAAAAATCAAAATAAAACATTAATCACACATGACAAACACCACAGAAAAAACTATTTTCAAATTCCGTGTCATATCAAAAATCTTCCATAATATTTGATTAATTCGGGGCGATTGTCGTGCTTCGGCTTTGATCGTTTTCTTCAGAGCGGTTTGTTTGTGGGTTTATTGGTGGCGTGAAGGATGGTCGCCGTGGGAGTCGCCACAATGGCGCGGCGAGATGGTGGCGCGATAGCTTTCGGCAAACCGCGGCGTCACCACGCGGAGATGTTATCGGAAATGCGCACAATGTGACAAGTCACTAGACGGACCGAATGGTGATGGATTTGAGGACTTATGTGATTCGATATTTTGGGAGCTTACCTACAAGAGTCACAATGTTGAGCAATGTGCTACGTCATTCATTGTTCAAGCGCAAACAGCGGCTCCCTTTAGGATATTAAAGGAGTTGAAATTTATTATTTCTGTCAAACCTGAAACAGATTTTCATTCTGTATAAAAAGCAAAAATTACACAAATTACACTTTCAATTCCTGTGTCAGGTCAAGTCAAATGGCTATGTCAAATCATGCCAATGACTCTGAACTTCTTGGTCTGAATGTAGACATCTTAGAATTTCTTCCATTATTCTACAGAATTTAACAGTATACAGTTCATTAGCACAGATTTTCACTCATTCTTCACATCAATGGTTTGCTTATTACCTATTCACATGCAGAGATCGAATCGGGCTCCGAGTTCAAGTGTGCCATTAGAGATGCTCTATCGCTTATCCTAGACTCCATGGGGCAACTTATCGTCTCCACATCCTGTGCCATGATGAATGACATCGTATTTTATATAATTACGTAACTGTAGGCTATTTAGAAACCAGTCTATGATCGAAATCATCGTCAGTATCGCGATTGTGAAGTATCGCGGTATCTCATGCCGTTTGTATGACTTCCGTTCTATTGTTTGTGAGCTACAGTTTATTGTGAGCATTGTTTATCGATAATGGCTCCAACATTAATTATAATACTCAATGGGCCGACACCAAAACTTAATTTGTTGCATTCAAAAATATGTTCGGCACGTTAAACACTGTTACACTGCTACGTGTTTTAATAAAGATCTAATAAATTGCCTAATTAGTTTAGGGGCATTACACACTGACGAGTGGGTACAGTGTCGTACAAGGTGTGCAGTTAGGAGCGGAGCACATCAAACGCCGGTATGAAAGTGGCCGCGCGGGCGCAGCGCCGGATACGCCAATTAAACTATCACATCATTCATTACTTTATTACAGAACGTCCCCCTCATCGCACCTCAATTATTTGATCGTAAACTTCCTACATATTGAGAATTCGCTCCTATTTTACGTCAGGCAACAGTTTCTGAAAGTTCACTCTGATCTTTGTAACGGTCAAGAGGCAAACGAAAAACTATAAAATTTACTTTGTTGACATCACGAAACACCTTCTCTTTATAGTTCTGATGGTAATAAAGATATGGGACATGATTATGACATTTTAACTTCCATAAAACCTAGTATTTACAAAGATCCGATCCGCGGTAGGTATCCTATAGGAGGTAGAGGAGATCAATTTTAGTGTTGATATTAACATGGAAGATGTTTACAGTGTTTAAGCAGTTCAAAAATTACCTATAATTTTTTTTTTCGGATATAGGAGTAAAGTGAGGGCATACTTGTAACTGATTCAAATTCTATTGTAATAGTTACGCCACCTTCACAATACGAAAAAATATAAAACGTTTACTTTTTTTAAATTCAGTACCTACTCATCAAATTACAACTATACCTACTTTTCTTCTAAAATGAGGTCAGATTACTCTTAGAAAAGTCGAACGATGCTTTACATAATATTATGGTCTCATTTTGGCAGCACTTTACATGAAAATATTTTCTCTAAATCACATCATGTAGTCATAAATAAACATAAGTTGGTAAATAAATAAATGAATTGTATTGACGGTCTAACTACTCCATAGTTTCTCGCCTGCGGTTATTGTCTATCATTGTCATCTGCAACAATGACCACTTTAACTAATCGCCATAGTTAACTGGAAGACAAAAGCCTGAAACACAAATAAGTATTAAATAAATTACCTCTAAACCTATGTTCGTACTTACCTACGTTTGCAAACATATTGAAAAGCAATTTTCTGTATTTGTATATATTTTTACATGAGATAGGGGATGGCTATCCAGATTCAATGGATGGACTGTAGTTTTAAATACAGAGTAAATGACATATTAGTTTTGCAAGACCGTGCGGAAGTGAAAATGTGGTTACCTATATTTCAAGACGAATAATAGATTATTTATTCTTCCTGAAAATAAATACAAAAGACTATAGATTATATCAGAATATACACTGTACAATGCCATTAAAATAAAGAAATCACGTTTCAGTGTACAATAATTATAATAAAATACCTGCCTAATAATTATATCGGGTGTGTTGTTCACAATCACATTAAATGAAATGCGTTAATATACTGGTTAATATAAGTCGATTAACACAAAGAAAAAAGAAAAATACGTAAAAATAAAAAAAAAATGATTTTTTCAAACAAAGTAAATAGAATAAAAATTTGCGAAAATTAGAACATCATATAAAAGTCAGTCATTACAAACAACTGAAATTCTCCCTTGAAAACTGACAGCTGTCAACTGCTGAAAACATTCGATACTACACATGATGTTGTAAATTACAAAAACGAAAAATGACTCCTGTAGTTAGACCACTCAACGGATTAGGTTATTTTTTTTTACAATTCGCCATAGAATATCATAGAGTATATGCGATACGATTAAATGTGACTGTGAACGACACACCTGTATATAATTTAATGAACATTTGATTTAGAATGGCATATTTTATGCCATGTAAGTTTTCTATTATTGCCTTCAGCCGTGCCGTTCAGCCTTCGATTCTGAATGAAGAAATAAAATATTTAACTTATTTGGTTTTAGTTGCCGACGTAATAATATCTATTGACATTATATTTATTATTGTGAATACAGGATTGTTTTCTTTTACATTATCTACAATAACAATGGGATCGTCTGGCATAATATTTCCGTACACGGTCCGTGAATCGCCAGACAATTAACAACATTGTTGTCTGGTTGCGTCTATCGTCTGCTCACTAATCGCCGATCGGTATAATAATCTGAATAATTTGACGTACAGGAATGTATTACGTGATGGATATGCTCTATTATTAATCGAGAATATCTTGAAATGCTAAGTAATGTAGGAAATTATAGAATAGGTAGTTTATCAACAATCAGTATCTACAGTCTATTACGCGTATCTTCAACACCATGCTGTTAATCCTTTGTTGCAACTAGAGTTACTAATTAGCTGATCTATCTAAACTTTTCTAATTCACCAATTTAAAGAGATATGGTGATGTTCATTTAGATACTAGGTACAATCCGATAACATATCTCCGATAGATAATAACTGTCAAAAAGGGGTTTGAAATATCTTGCAGTGATGATGCTCCTCAGCCAAGCATAATATATATTTTTGTCTAATCAACAAATATATAAACACGCGCATATGTAAAATGTACCTACGTAGCAAATATCCATAAATAGACTTGAATTATAGCTTAATTTGTCTTCACACAAACACAAGCAACAAACTTAACTAGTCTACTGATGTTCGACGACCTTTAACAGAATCGTGCCGAGTTTCCGTGCTCATCCACTCAAACGCAATAAACTTATTAATATTTTCAGTTTTAATTACGACAAAAACATGTCTGTAGGAAAAACGTGATGTAATCGACAATGGCGCGTTAATATGCAACAATTTAACGCAAAAACTGTTGAAATGTTCGCGAAGAATGTATTTAAACGATATTGTGCGTTTGTCGGGGAGGTGGCCTATCAGTCTACTAGTGATTTTATAGATAAATACTTTTTACTATGATTAGTTATTAGACAATTACCTACGGTTTGTTATTAAAAGAGAAAGAAAAAGTAAGAAAGATTCTAAGCTGGAGAAAGGACAATTGGTGACTTACTTTTTTCTAGTAGGTAATCATTTTAATACTGGGTCTTGATTTTAGTTGAGTATTCCTGTGAATGCAGAGCCAATTTTTCCACCACGCAATCCTTAAAACATAACATGAATGTATTCTCGCCCGTTCAAAATATTGTAATGTGCAGCTAATACATGAGAAAGGCAGTGTGAATGAAACTGATGCCAACAGATACAAGTGTTTATGAGCAGCACGCATTTGTTGCGGCATCGCCTGCATCGGCGTGATGTGCGCCGGTCGCGGCGAGGCGTGGTCGCAAGATGTTATCACTCCCATTAGCGGCCGTCGCGCCCAGCCACTATCTGCCACATCGCCACAACCCGCACCACTAACAAACATCATAATTCACAAACGCAACACACAATTTCTAACCTAAACATCAACATATACAACTCATTTTCCAATGCCCCTATGAAGACCATGAAGGACCTTACCGAGACACCGATAAATGAGAGTCATCTTTCTCTATTTTGTAACATTGTTCGATAGGATTTTTTCCGCGTTAGACTTTTGTTGGAGTTGATGTGTATCACAACGTAATTTGCGTGATTCGGCCGTTTTCGACGATGATAGGCCTTCGTCAAACGTCATCATGTGTGGATGGTATTCGGGGAATGTCTCACCCACGCACATAGACTGGCCGGTGCCTAATGCGTTTAGTATTGAATACTGTCTGATATTGATCTCGTTCGTAGAATTTCGACGGCGTTGCCGTAAGCAAAGTTTATGCCATCAATAATAGCTTAAAGAGCTTGTCAGTGACGTCTTAGGTGTGATCTTATATTCGATATGGTTTAATAGAAAGTATTTTAAAAGCTGTTGAGGTATTTTTATAATTTTGAAAATTTTAAAACTCAGATCCATACCTACAAAGAGAATACAGTTGCCACAGTCATGAAATTACCAGCTTATAGTTTAAATTAATTGCGTCATAAAAACCTTTGTAGGTATGTATTTATGTAAACGTTTTACTGTGATTTTTGCGGAACACAAAAGAGTCACAGGCTTAAAGTTGTGGAGAGATTATTTAATTTTTATGTTTATCATGAATATTCCACAAACAATCTCTTATCTGTTCACACATCACGAAGTAAGACTCTCCTTAAATTGGTTGAAGTGCAAAAATGCTCAGTTTTTTGCTGTAACACAGTATTATGGTGATTATACAGTGTTGCTAGATATTTTCATAATGAGCAGTCGTTATATGTAGGCGAGCAAGCGTGATAATTGTCGGCTGATCATCGGCCGAAACATCTGCTACTCGATTGCACTCATCGCCTGCTTAACATGCACCATGCCAATTTTTTTAATTACTTTATAATGCGGTGCGGAAACCGCAAGAAAATTATTCGCAATTATCCGCGTAATCGAAATTAAACGCGATTTCATGTTTATTTCATTGAACATTTAATAGAATGTAAATCAAAATCAGAACATAATAATTGTAAACTAGCATGTACTTAACACGTGCATGCAGAGTAGGGAATATTTAATAAAATACCTGTTTTGATGAATAATGCGTGCACCTAAATCACAAGAAATGTTGCAATTTTATTTCAAATACCCGCTATGTTTATTTATTATTCGACGCTTATGGTCAACATAAAATTATTTCTTCTCGCCTTATATCTAATTGATACTCTAGACCACTTCATTTTCTGTAACTATAACTTAATAAATAGGCTTGGTACGTGATCGACGATAATTCAAATAGAAAACTTGCAAATCGCAGAAAGTATTTTCAAAGGCCTCGGCCAACCGTGACTGGAGATCGAAAGTGAATCGATCGGGGTCAGGAACTGAATCAGTTCAATCCTCGTTTACCTTTATTATTCATCTAAATAGACTTTCTACGGACTTTTGATGGCTTTTTGAGTAACTAACATGTAAATACGATGCGTATTGAAGAAAAACATAAGTTTGCAAAAAATTGTGATAAGTAATGCAATGCGAAGCAATAATTACGAGACCTCGATTTATTATGCAAACCATAGCTATTACACTGTAAGCAAACACCGAGGCAGGTAATATAAGGATACCGGCATAACTTACGATGCTATTGCACTTCCTTCCTACGTAGCGATATCATTGAACAAAGATCGATATCACCAATACTGGCTACGTCAAATAGCAACAATTTATGATTCGCGTAGCATACCCGAGCTGCGCGGGCGTCGTGACCGGCCGCGAGCGCACCCACGGCCCCCGGGGGAGGGGGGAGTGTTGTCGGCGAGAACAAAGAGCGCCAGTTCAAACGTGCCGCCGCGATGCCCGCTAATAAGCAATAAACAAGGGGGCGGAGTCGGGGGGCGCACCTGAGGGATCACCTCGCGCCGCGCGATGCTGCGTCCTCGCGACCTGGCCTGCGCCGGCGCAACCATGCTCGATAAAGGTCTGATAAAAGTTTTATTCGAAGTTTTCATATCTGCACTGTAAGAATTAAGGCATCAGTTAGTTTTTATAGGATTCTCAGGAATTTAAGAAACATAATGACAGAAAATTTTAAAGGTCACTGTATCACCCTTTCTGTGTCATGCAAAATTTTATTTACCTATATCACCTTTAAATATAGGTAATACTATTGGACGAATACTCTTATATGACTGAAGTATAAGTAAGTACTTTTAAATATTATAGACTCGTAAATAACTTTCAAGTTACGCTTTTAATTTAATCAACACAGTTATTGCATGTGAGACAGTAACATCGAAGCATCATCGCTCACTTTTCAGACCAATTAGTAAGCAATAAAATGGCGCAAATAGCGACACACAAGCATTGTTGGCGTCGGACCGCCATTACACAAGACAAACTCTCACGCTCCGTAAACTCTTCGTGAAAATGATTTATTAATAAGACCATTTTCACGATACACTTCTTTGTTTTCTCGCTCATCTAAAGGAGATGTTAGACAAAGTTAAAGATAAATCTTTTCACTTAGGCTTTCAAGCACATATGAATTTATATTACAATTTACACAATAAAAGTTAATTTACAACTATGTACTGTAAAATATGTTGAATTAAGTTTTGAATAAAGAGACTGTGACTGTCTTTTAACAATTTTTGCCATAATAGGCGAAAAGTGTTGAACCCTACGTAACCCAAAATTCTATGAATGTGATTGTGATGAGGTCTTCAAAAATCCGAAGTTCTGAGTCCGTAGTATCCAGCATGATAAAAAGCTCTGTCATCTTCTTTTAAAATTTTCTGTCAATTTACTGAGTTGCGTCAGACTAGTTAGGTACTACTTTTTAAAGAAAGTATCATGATTAAAGCTAATAAACTTACGATCTGGATTATACGTAAAATACATACTATCCTGAAGAAATGATTATCAGCAACCGTGAATCGATTTTAATTGTTCTTGCGTGTCATTGTTTATGTTGCGACAATGTGCACTTTTTTGGGTAATAAAATCCAGCTCAATTACTGCATTTAATTTACTGTTAAATTGTCCTTACATTGAAAGACTTTTAATTTGCAGCGTTTTATTGCTACGTTATTATTTACTGTCTATAATTCTCTTAGGATGCCTGCACACATTGCCAAACTCAAACATGCAATGATATGTCCTAAGATTTTCTTAATTGTCATGAATGAAAGAGTAATTTAC
Organism: Helicoverpa assulta; assembly: GCA_963856015.1. Taxonomy (NCBI): domain Eukaryota; kingdom Metazoa; phylum Arthropoda; class Insecta; order Lepidoptera; family Noctuidae; genus Helicoverpa; species Helicoverpa assulta. The sequence continues at coordinate 9,984,137 of CAWLCW010000008.1, forward strand.
TAATATGGCTCTAAAAGGTTTGTCTAGTTGTACTCTCAAGAACTTTATTGCTAATTAATCTGCATATATAAATTTAAAATTTGTATCCAAATCAGAACGCAGTAAGTATGAAAGATTGAGAAGACCTAAAAAAAAGTAGTAGTATATTATATACACATAAAAAAGAGAACTTTTAGGGATTTGGAGAAAGATGGAAACATCATAAAGTTTGCATAATTAACATAGAGGAACAAATAAAACAGACGAACTATCGCCCAAGTCTGCGGAGTATTAACCCTTAGCGCGCCACCGCTGTGCCCAACAGTCCAGTGCAGCGAAATGGGCCGTGATGGGCACGTTGCCGCCATTATCGTTATTATCGACCGACTACTCTGTCCGTCTGTCTGAATCTTACAATCGCCTTGAGCTGTTCCTATTCGCGTTTATGTAAATGTGTTAGAATTTACTTAGCCAGCGCGAAATGGTTTACGGTGAAGGGATTGTACGAAAATAACAATAACATTAAATGTGTAAGTAATTTCTTTTAAAATAATGAATCAAAATTATATAGAAAACTTGTCCTGTTTTGCAACCTTTTGAACCACATAGGTCTGATGGTAATTAGGAACACATCATGGTTTATACACACAATTAAACATAGGTGCTTTAGTGCCTGATGATGTCAGATATTTTTGTACCTTTTACCTACTCATGTATTTTCAGCTCATGCCTATTTTATTAATGATTCCTGAAAATGATATTAACTATATCGATTTCATACGATAGATGAGAAAACCGACGAATCATACTTTCAAAAGCCATTGAGATACCTGTTAAAGTGCAATTCGTACTAGCAGTGTTGAAAGCGTCTGTAATGTACTGCACTCGAAACCTCCACTCAAAGGCCGTAATAACGCAATGTTTATCAAAGTTCGCATTCGCACGTAGTTATCACAAGTAACAAGTACAGCGCAGTTAGGTAACCCTGCGGCGGTTACTCTGTCCGTGTGTCGATCACAGCCGGCTAACGACGTCTCCTCTCCGCGCCGTGCCACGGCTGCCACTCACCCAAGCGATAATCATGCTACTTTGCACCAACTACCCTGTCAATCAACGCTCTAACTGTGCCATGCATCTAAACACACAAACCCATAGAAATAATGAACGCAACTCTTTTGTTTTCACAAAAAGAACTCTGCCTTGATTTTTGCAATTCGCACAGGTGCTACGGGCGCGCCGCATCAATCGCCGTGATATCGCCAATAACAAAGCAATTGTTGGGAACAACGTGACGGAGTAATTCGTCGTTTCCCTTGCTGGACGCGACGATTAGCCCACCTCTATTTACTTGTCTATCCTATCGCTGGAGCTGGCAGCTGACGCCGGACGCGGCTGACAGACACACACCGTTACAACATTGACTTAGAAAAACGTTTGCCACGGACAACCGTTGTGCCGCGCCGGGCGAGCGACACAAACATCTGGACCGTTCCCCGATTGATAGGTGCGGTACCTCGGTAATAGTCCGCGAAGTGTCTCACCTGATGTTTACTTGTCTTTCTATTCCCATTTGATCGAATTAAACGAGTCACGCTCCACGTCTCTAACTGTAAGCATCGCATTAGTTTGTACTTTAGGCGAGTAGCACACTACGTAAACGTTCCCACAGGCACAATATGAGCCGATCGCGATCTTGCATAGGCCACGACCGGGCACAGGGCTCGCACGTGGGCACCCACAATGTCTATCGCGCATAATCACTGATAAATCTGCCACACCACGGGAACAATGCCACTATGGCGCCCGACAAATGAGCGCAATTAATGCCAATAATTTCAAACGTTCCGCCGAGCATACTTAAAACTCGGCCCAAACAGAACATTCATACCTCACTTAAGTACCACGGGTTGCCGATTCCTTTTAATCGATGTCAGAATCTAAAATTAGTTTCCTTTCTGTGCAGTTGCTTCGCGAGAGAATAGCACAAACATCTTTCAGCTAACAATGCCTATTCGAACACTTCTCTGACAGGACATTAAATCCTCAAGAGCTTTCTTCGAACTAGTGTTTCCCTCGAAAACTAATCAGCGCCAGCCATTATGGGATCAGGCTCCGTCTTTACGTACGCCAATATATCTCGCGCGCTCCTCGGGCGAGGAGAGCGCTCGTCCCCGACGAATTAGCTCCGACAACGCCACAATAGTCCATAATTATGAAATGTGTTGTGATTCCAAAGGGATATGCAATTTTTCTCAGGCTGCGAACAATGCGAGACGGTAATGAAAGGAGTCAATCAGTCGATGTCTGCGAAATACGCTCGTGCTAATTTATGCATCGGCCGACGCGGGCAGACCGGTGCGCGGCCATTCTCTGCTGCTTTAATGTCTCGCACGCAGACACAAAGGGCGCGCAGCCGCGTCACCGCTCCGACCTAGCGAGTGCACGTGCCTCGCAATATGTCAATGCAACGAATGCAACATGAAAATCTTAGGCCATAGATATCGCGCTCACATGTCCTCGCACGATACGTGAGACCTATACTTATATCCTAGCCTCATATGAATTTATAGCGAACGGCGTATTATTTACTAGCATTATACGCACAATTTGCGAAGCTGTCGCAAGGGCCAGCTATAATTTCCCGATGGCAGCAGATCCATCAATACCCGCCTCGGGCTGCGGCCGCTTTCAATTTGTAGGCCGCTTACATCGCCGGCAATTACCGGACGGACGGAAGGCCGATCATCATCGATATACGCGCTTAATAATGCCTAATGACACTTAATAAAGACAGAAAATAAAAGTGTGACGATTATTTATTAGCCGTCTCGTAAATAGTAACGGTTCATAGCTGTGGTTAAGAAATAAAGCGTCCTTGATAGTTGATAGACCGGTAGGTAAAGTGTACGGTTTATTAAACTACCAGTTATTGTTTAATGCCTACTTTGCTACTACACTTTATAGAATTTAATAGCTTTACTTTCTGCGATATAAGTGAGAGAAGTTGCTTCAAGTTTCTTAACATTACCTACATTAACTACTTGGACGTGAAGAGAAGGGTATAGCTACATGGTATACATTTCGAAAGGACAGTATAGGTACTAAGTAACTTCCTACTAACTTTACGGAACCAACCATATGCTTGGGCGAGTGTTATTTGATAACCTTGTCGATGCATCTAGCTGGGTCCTTTTTACTAGGTGATACTAGAATAGATGCACCGCCATCTATCGGTAACATATTCCTAACCAATTTTACTCGGACCCCGACCTTTTTCAGCATTACTCATTTTTTTAAAGGACCCTTAAGATACTGTTCATTTAGAACAATAGTAGTGCCAAGTAGTTGTGTTTTTTTTCTCAATAAAACTTATTAAATACGAGCAAAAATAATAAGTTACAAGAAATCTTAATTTCTCGTATTTTTGATACTATGGTCCTCTCATTCGTAGACTATTTTGAAAATGGTTGGTAAAATACTTGCAATACTTGCATGGATCAATGATATTGTCAAATGAAAGATAAGGATGCCACTGTCTTTTATGAAGTTCAAATATTTGTAGTCATACTTCATTATCATCAGCCTTTTACTGTCCCATTGTAGGGCACATACATGCCTCTTCTGATACGAGAAGAAATGTGCTTAGGGGTGCATGGGATGAATATTTTTAAAGCAACCAAAGCATTTAAGGGGCAAAGAGGATTTAAAAAAATATGCGTTTTCAGGCAGGATGGTAATTCTAGGGTTTTATTCGACAGATTGATTTTATGCTGACTGTAACTGACTTATGTACTGCTACATGGTTATGTATTGAGGCATATCTGGGGTAGCGATATTTGCAGTGTACATAAGTACTTTACTATTCATCAGATATTTCGTTCTTAAATAAAATAAAACAACAATAAAGTTTTCGTTTCGGTTTATTAACACTTAGGGACGAGCCCTGATATGTGTTGCTACTTCCGCGCCTCGCTCGCATTCCGTACAAATTCATTTAATTATATAGCACATATTTCTGGGTAAATACAAAAAAAAATCTATTAATCTCATTTTTTCGGAAAACATTTAATCACAATTTTTTATATCAAAACAAAAAAAAAACGGTATAACAATTTAAGTGTTAAAACAAAAACAGAAAGAGATTCTGTTAAGTATTACGGTGATAAATAGACTTCGAAAATATTGATGCTATCTATTTTAGAAATACCAAATACATAGACAGTCTAGGTGTTGCCAATATGTCAGAAAGTGATCTCATACATTTCGACCACATCCGCTGTTAAGTGGTTTTTAAATCAGTGTATGATACATGTTTCCGTTTCGCACATATATATTTTCTAGTCTGCTACTCAGTAAGCATGACTTACTCTATGTTACAACTTTCAAAGACTAAATTCAGTTTTTGCACATTCAAAAAAAATACAGAATATTTTAATATGTTAAGTAAAATATTAAACAGGACTTCAAGTAATATACATAAACGATGGGTAGTCACAGTACTAAAACAATAATGATATGAAGTTTCGATCAACATGAAACCACAAAAGGTCTATAAATATGTAAGTTAGACCCCATTACCATTATTGCTTACACCCTCGCCCCATCATCTACAGTAACATTGCGATAGGGGAAGTACCCATGCTGCTTTATTTTATCATCTCGTATTTATGATACGTACAACTAAAATTGTGCAAATTTATTGGTAGTTATTATATTTTATATAGCAGTTATGCTTTTAGAATGTTTTTGAATATAAAATGCAAAACTTAACCATTCTTGGCAGTCGGTTAAAAGACGAGGAATAGTTTGAGTTTGTTAACGGTTAATACATTTGAGTTTCATAACATTTTAATACAAATTACAGTTAAATCCTGTTATTCAGTTCATCTTCGAAGGTTAGTTCAGTTATTTATAAACATTGATGTAATACATAAGTAGGTACGAAAATGCGAGCTCCCGCGACATATTTCTCTACTAAGACAATACTTCTTCAAAACCTCTTATTTGATATAAACATTTAGGTGACCCACTATGTACAGTGCTTATCCTACAAAAATAATTTACTCAACCACTATACAGTACATACAGTTTCATATCTTACGTCTACAGGTAGAATATAAATAGGCTTAATAATATAATATACACACAAATACACAGAAAGATAATACATTGTTTTAGGTTGTTTATAATCTGTCTTAGAAGGAATTAATTCACTGATTGCATTTATCAGCTGTAGCCGTAGAATTTTACCATCTTCATTTTGCAATGTAACGCAACCTTTAGTTAGAGATTTTAAGAAAGCATTTTATCAACCACAGCTATTAAAATTATTTTAATTGAACAAGTTCATATTTTAAGTAGGTAACTACTTATGACAAAATCATTTTAAATTCAGGTTTATCCATCAGACTGATGGTCGTAGTAAGACAGACAGATTACCAAATGTTAATGTGAGCGTAATCTCCTGATCTAACGATAACCTTGGTTTATGTGCGGTTCAATAATCCATAACGATCAATAAACCTTCGTTTGTGAGTGGGAAAGGATCGCGTCGCCAAATCTGATTGAACGTCATCAAATCGATATGCTCGCTGAAAACAAAGTCGTCTCGCAAAATATACATTTAGCTTACATTAAATTATTGGAATATTTCAGATTACATGGAATGTTTTATTTTAAAAAATCACTGTTTCAGCCATATTTTATGAATTTTATTTTTCGTCTTTGGTTTTCTATAAATAATTATGATATTTAAGTATGTCATTTAATATAATAGCAATTTTCAGAAATATTTTAACAAAAAACACAGATCAAAGAACATACTAATATGTGCAGGTAACTATTATTAATATTTATTTCACTCTACATTATCATTTACTTTTCAATATTATACTTTCGGGTAGGAACCTTGAAATTATGTTTTAAAGTACATATTATACCTATCGACAACCTCTTAAACTACTCAGTTACATACATTCGTCTAATAAGGTACTAATTTGAAACTCACTTTGAATAAAATAAATAGTCTTTTTTCTAGCCGATCACATCATTCACAATACAGTCAAACTACGAGAACTCGACAATGATGGAGCGGTCGTCACAGCACGTTTTCGTTACAACCCGGGACCTGCCAATTACTTTGTCAAGTTTAAGGACAGGCCTGAACTGAATTCCTTCATCAAAATGTTGTCAGTTCATCGGTTACCGGCTGGCAGTGAGTGTCCGTGGTATGCACCTAACCCGGCTAAGGAAACACAGTCCAAGGAAGAGCATCGAAGCCTGTTCACAGTGGATGTCTAGGTGAGGGCGAGTGTTGCGGGCGCGGCGGGGGTGGCGCGTTGGGGTGCGCGGGGGGCGGGTAGGGGCAGTAGCGAAGTGGTGCGGGGGGTTTCTGCAGCCACAGGTCGTGCGGCAGTCCCAGCGGCTGCGGCCAGGCGGAGGGCCAGGCGCGGCCGCCCAGCGCCAGGAGCTGCAGTGCGGCGGGGGAGCGCGCCCACGCCGCGCGCTTCTCCGCCTCCTCATCAGCACCGCCCGCGTACAGCCGCAGCGGAGACCGCAGCAGCTGCTGCTCCATCAACATCAGCTCCATTGGATCTCTGCGGAAAAAGAACGACACTCACGTTAACAATGCATATTATATAATTTATTGTTACGACATGCTTTTGTCGTAGATATGAATATGGCCTCCATAATTGACTTAGATTTTGTAAGCAGATGTAGGGCGGATTACATGGAAGAACACTTATGAGAAATGTATTTTTGGAATATTATTCAAAATAAGAAGAAGTTAGTTTGTGATAGTATAAGTCCTATTTCGGTAAAGTGTGCACGGTCGCGGCGAGTTCCGCGAACCTCTCGTTTCGCGAGTCGGACTGTTCGTTAGGTTTCATCGGTCCGTAGTCTATAAAACCGAGTTCGAGGAACGACACCGGCCACCGGCGGCCACGTGGCGATTTCAAATCTCATAAAACGTTACGAACGTCACACTAGAAGCTGTTATGTAAAATTCAGCCTCGATGAAATACGACGTGGTCAGCTTTGTTTACGACTCGTGCGTTTAGCTTTGATTTACAATGCCAGTATAACTCCAACATTTGCAATAAGCAGAATCTTTAAATAAAACACCTACCTCCGCATATTGTGTGGTAAGCATTTTTAATACGCTTGGCCATATGTAAAAGTGCTAAACAAGGAGTGTATCGCTGTCGATTGTTTCTGCGAAGCGTCTTTACGAGTAGTGTCGCAGTTAACGAGGCGCGCGGCGAGCTCGTGCGTGAGTCCCTTTACTGCGCCAGTGCGTGATGCCCTTTATCGGTTCCTGGAGGCTGTCGCGACCGCCACCGATCACGCTTCCCGTTAACTCGCTATTTTCGCGTCTCTACGAAACTATCGATAGCTACTTATAAGTGTGCAATAATGCGTCTTTCACGCCTGCTCAATAGAAATCTAGTTAGTGGTCGGCTCCTTCCCGTTTCGTACAGGGCTACACGTTCGTTGTAGAGCAAGCGTAAATCTGAGGAGATGTTATTAATAATGGTGTCCGTGTTGAGATACGAGCGTTAGTCCGAGAGCGGCAAATGAGCGTGACGACACGGCGTGCTCGAGCTAAGCCTCAAAATTGGCATGACATCACGAGATGCCGTGTCGAATTTAATCTATCACCGGAGCGGCGCGGCGGCCCCGGGCGCCGGCGCGCTCTCCCCGGGAATTAAAAACAGGTAGTGCCCACACACGCTAACACATATTATAGATTTTTTATTTAACTCCTAACTTCTATAAAAACGTATAATAGCCGGTGTTATTGTTATAATAACTTTGAATCAACCACAACATCTCAAGCGATTTCACACCATTAAGTATATCACGCGATATTATCTCGTGTAGTGTCAATTGAATTCTCCCATGTATAGAGAAAAAAGTTTAACAGAATCTTAGGTCATAATTACATGTTTCAGATCAGTAAGTTGACCTGTATAGTTAGTTAAAATATTAAATTGAATTAATAGCCTTGATTCATTTTATATTTTGTTATACAAGGAAAAGAACTTGAATGACGCTCCAGCTAAAAAATAATTTTCAAACTTCTCTCTCAATATTAAAACATTTTAACTTCGTGCATAATTGAAGGCAATCAAAACTGAATGTTAAATTGTGAACTAACACATTCCACAACACTAATATCTTAAAATTTACACTTATACTTAGGCGTAAGTTCCAAAAGGCAGTATGCGGCGGCGTGTTAATGCTGGGAGAGAAGGTTTGTTTCGCCGGGTGGTTATGTCGTTTCGGGTGCTGCGGGGGCGTTAATGGCGTATTTATTATGATCTCGGTATCAGCAGTAATAGCCAACACTCTCCGCCGGCAAATTACAGGGCGGCGGCTCTCAGAGGCCGCCGATAGGCCCGGCCATGCTCGCGCAGCCTCTTATCGATATCTTGTGCCGACCGCTATCGATGTTTGCCCGCAAATGCATAATGTGTCTATCTGATAAAAAGTGAAATATTATTTCCTTTACTCGTAATATTAGCGCACAGATTTATAGCATTTCCTTTGATTTAAAGATTTATAAAAAAAATATTCGTATTGTTTTACAGATAAAGGTTATTTATGGAGCTCATAAAAATATTTAAAGAATGTCAATTTGATCTATTTGAGGATAGTGCTCGGGTTGCCTGCAGTAAATCACTCAGGCGCCTGACTCATTAAATATAAATAGCAATAAGTGTTGGCCCAGCCGTTCATTGTCTATGATCGTGTAACTAAATGTGATAGATGGTTGATATTTAAAAAATAGTTAACGTAACGTAACTGTGAAACACGCAGCAGGCTGCGGGCAGCACGCGGTTGTCGTTAAAGTTATTTCTAGCTCGTAAGTGAATCGCATGCAATTAACGAAGAGGTGCGTCCGAGCATAAATATAACTCCTCGCCGCTAAATATCGGCTCTGATTGAGCGAGGGGCGGATCTTATTAATTAATGGATGAAAAGCCGCCTCGACCACCACGCCAAATAACTCCACCGCCCGATTCTCACACAATGGCAATTCATCATACTTATTGTCTGACGATTTCGGACGTCAGCGAAGGAAGTCATTAAGGCTGAGCGCCGTTAGGCGTTGTTTTAAATATTTATATTTATGAGTCGGTGTGAATTCGGCAATCAGAATAGAAAGTATTAATAGTTGACTGGCTGAACAATACAAGTGCTTGAACGGGTTTAAAATGAGCGTATAGTCGTCAAGTGAATGGTGCAAGTGTTGGAGTGACAGACAGCGGAGTGGCAATTCTGTTCGAGATAGTATCGATAGAGCGCTGAGCTGAATGTGCCGCCGAGCTATGCGCGGGCGCACGGTAGCAGCGCTCGACACCCATCAGCGGAGCACGCGATACCAGAACCTCTAATTATTCAGCCTTTCATTCCGTTATGTTCGCTCGAGTAAGAGCGACAGGAAATGTCACTCGCTATTAAATTTTTACACGTTACTTTTAGTTAGTTAGTTCTCCTTGTAAAAAGCGGTACCTTTAAGGAGCTTTTAAATTCACTGCTCTGATTTTTTAAAGATAAATATTATACGATTTTTTAAGTCAATTTTTATAATAGGTATGTTATATTTAAATTAATCCAAGCAAATTGCAAAGCTACTTGAATAAAAAAAACACGATCAATACTTGAAATAGTTCAAAGCCAGTAGCAAGTAACTACAGAGACCAAAGGCCTCATTGGAAGCGGTAATTGCAGCGATAACATCTTGAATGAACCGTCAATCACCGATCCGAACTATCATCGGGCCGATGCTGTATCAATTAATACAAATCGGTAGCTACGCACTGACGCCTACGTCGATTACATTATTAATAGTTCCGATAATTCCGCTCGTCATGCTACTACTGTAACACAAAAAACCTTAAGAGCTAATGCGGGATATTTGTAAGTACTCCTTGGAAGTAAAGAATTTCTTACATAAGTAGAGTCAAATATCAAAACATGTTGATGAACATTATTTTAATAGTCTACTATGTCGCACGTAATTGCACACGTTGTCATCGACAGGAATACTAAAACGTAAAGCTACCACAACCTTGTATTATAATCCGCGGAGTGAACGTCAAATTGCTTTCAATATACAATCTTTAAAGGTGAATCGGTAATTGTTTATGCATAGTCAATTCAGCAGGTTGTTGCTAAAGTATAAACACGTGAGCGAGAACGCGCCAGTGCTCACACCGCCCCCGGAGAACCGGTCGTATGGGCATCACACCGATGGCCAGATAATAGAAATGCGCTTTAATTTGTCGTTTAGGGCATAATGAGGAGCGGGCCCTGTGATTACGCGCCGCCGCCGCCGGCTCCGGCCGCCGTTGACGTGAGCTGTTTCCACACGCCGCGCCGCACACCGCCCTCGCGCAACCACGCAACCTCGAACGTGTTAACACGAAACTAAGGATACCTCCTTACTGGCGCACCTAACTATATCTTCAGGCAACACCTGTGAAGAATTTTTGTCCTTCTACAATAGGCTAATCATCTAATCATAATATAGGAATGGCTAGAGTCCCAGTGAAATATGAGTCAATCAGTAGTTTTATGGTCAACGGTTAAAATTATTTTAGAAGAGCATATCTGTTTGCGATTGCCAAACTGATTGTTAAAGACTAAGGTAACGAAGGTGGTCATCGTCTAATATGTAATGAGCAAGAACAATTAACATTTTCATAAATCAGCTTTACGGTTGACATAAACTATAATGTACCAAACGAGATGAAAGTGCATAAGTTTTATGAACAAGATTTTAGTTCACCACAAATAGGTAAAAATTGAGAGTGGCACATCATTTACAGTACAGTTCTAGATGACTGAATACTGACTGATAGAACATTCTCGAAAGAATCAGTAGTGTTTACGTTCTTGATAAAGGCACCCTTACCACTGTCCATCGTCCGTTGATCGTGAGTCGAAAGTAGTGGTCGGCTCATGGGAACGCCCGCCGTTCCTTGAGGCGCATTCTCGCCGCGAACAGTCACCCAACACCTCGACTTTAATGAGCGAAACACGCTATTCCGCTAAATATTCATTTTTACCTTTCATAATATATGGAGCGGAATTTTATTACCATCTCCGAGGTAGAATATCTCGTCTATTATGTTATTCAATGGTCTATTAAATTGATTTCTTATCGATTATAAACAAGATATCTTGAGAGATCCTGCTTCGATACGGTATAAAGAACTATGACATAAAATTCCGTAGATTTTTATCAAAAGATGGGCTTTCTACGCAGCTAAAGACAGACTCTAAAAAAGTTAGTACCTACTTGATAAATTCCTGAAAGGTCATTGCCGAAAGATATTAATTTCTATTCCTTCACCGACAATACTGCCTACTGACAATTAGGTATAAATATGTAAGTATTTCACTAGCTAAGTTTACAGCTCCAAAGTATGAAGAATAAAGAAGGTGATGATGTAATAAAATATTGCTTTGTAATTATACGCAATAATCACGCATAGACACAATGGAACGTAAAAATTACAGCATAATATTTTTAATGCATAAGTGAAGTGAAGATGAAAATGCTAGGTTTTCTACAACTAATACCTGCTTACAAGTAACTGTACTAGGCGACAAGCCGACTACAACTTGTTATGCGAGTGTTTAGCAAAGTGATTTAAACGCACCGAAGACTTGTGTAAGTACATTGTTAAATTCAATGTTAGTTTCGCTTGGAGTTAAATCAATTAGATGCAACTTTATTGCATAGGTGTTGTGTGTTCTCTCATACCTACATAAGTACCTAGCGTTTATTCTTCTTGTGTCTTTCTTATTTTTTTTAATCTCAAGCTTAATTATATATCGGGTGTGTCGTACTTAATCACACTAAATCCTATCACATATACTTTATGATATTCTACGGCGAATTGTAAAAAAAATAACCTAATCCATTCAGTGGTGTTGTCACAGGAGTCATTTTACGTTTTCATAATTTACAACATCATGTGTAAAGCAGAGATAAAGTTAGGAGTATCTAATGTTTTGACCAGTTGACAGCTGTCAGTTTGCAAGGGAGAATTTCCGTTGTTTGTAGTGATTGACTCTTATATGGTGTTCTAATTCTCGCACATTTTTATTCTATTTACTTTGTTTGAAATAATCATTTTTGCATATTTTTTTTCTTTGTACTAATCAACATATATTAACCAGTATATAATATTAACGTATTTCATTTGATGTGATTAGGTACGACGCACCATTATAGGTACACGATATACATTACCAGACGTTTTAAAATTAAGTTTAAAGTCTTCCTGTAATACATTATTTGGTGCTTACATCGAACAAGACGTGTATGTATAGGTACCCAGTTGGTTTATTTGTCTAGTTTTGCCTTCAAAGCTAAGCTAAGTCCTATAGGTGTTAATTTATGACGTTGTCTTATTATTTTTAATAGCTTCTGCCAGCGGTTTCACCCGCATCCCGTGGGAACCTCGGCACGGACCCGGATAAAAAGTAGCCTATAGCCTTCCTCGATAAATGGGCTATCTAACACTGAAAGAATTTTTCAAATCGGACCAGTAGCTCCTGAGATAAGCGCGTTCAAACAAACAACAAACTCTTCAGCTTTATAATATTAGTATAGACTAGCTTCTGCCAGCGACTTCGTCCGCGTTAGATTCGGACTTTGTGCAAAGAGAGGAAGAAATAATAATCACCAGCCTATGCAATTATCTAAATCTATGCATACCTAGCCTATTACTACTTATCTTCAACCACACGCGACGGAAGCTTAAAAAATGGAGTAACTTCTCCCGATTTCCCAACATTTCCCATCACTGCTCTGCTCCTATTGATCGTAGCGTGATGAAAAGTATCCTATAACCTGCCCAGGAGTATGAAGAATATTTGTGCCAAGTTTCATTAAAATCCGTCGAGTAGTTTTTGTTTCCATAACGAACATACAGACAGACAGACAGACAGACAGACAGACAGACAGACAGACAGAAAGACAGACAGACAGACAGACAAAAATTTTACTGATTGCATTTTTGGCATCAGTATCGATCACTAATCACCCCCTGATAGATATTTTGGAAATATATTTAATGTACAGAATTGACCTCTCTACAGATTTATTATAAGTATAGATTTTACACATAAAACAAACAACTGTGATTAGCAGTTTTAAATTAAAATCAATGTTCAATAGTACGATATGGTGCAATAAAGAACGCAAGGCCTTAAGTGATAATGGCTGATCATAAATTTTGATAGCTGATTATTATTTTGATGATAATGACACATTGTTTGTCTGTATGTCGTCTCATTTAAGTTTATTTGTTTTGTGAATGTTAGTAGGTAGGTACATAATGCTAGGAAACAGCGAAGGTGCTGTCATCTTGCTTGTGAAAACCCTTTCGCTATTTGTATTGCTGAGGCAATCCTCAGCTTTGGGTCAAAGTTTCATGATGAAGAAAGATATTAAAATTCTTAACCTATACGTTTCGCCATACTAGGTACATATATCTACACAGAATCTACGTTTGAAATGGTAATTTAAATAAGGATAAAGTTAACTTACGGCTTAAAATACCAATTGTTTCATTTGAATAGTCGTTCAATCCAAAATTTGATCCTTTGCTAGGAAACCTATTTAATAAAAAATTCAAAGGTTATTTACCAGCAAGTGTAAACGCAGAGTTCATTGCCCCCGCACATTTCTTAGCAGTCCAGACAGCGAGTACCTAGGTAGATATAGCAGCAAATGTTCCGATTGATTACTTTCCCACGTCGATCCAGTAAATAGTCGATTGTTCTAGCGGAAGGTGTCGAGGCATCGACAATGGAAAGATATCGACTTTAATATTGAATGACTGAAGTAAAAGTAGAATTGTGGATTTTCTTTGTTTTAGCAAAGGTACCTAGAGTTGATATTGATGTTGTATTATCAATTTATTTATAAAGTGCAGTAGTAGATAATTAATAATTTTAGACACAAATAAATGTGCCATTGAAGTGTATTTCTTACTTTTTATATTAAATTAAATCTATTATTTATCTTTTATAGGTTTAATCTGAATTAATTGATTCAAATGATTGATTTAACCCCACAAGAACTTGGTTTTAATAGCTAGTTATGCAAGATTTGTATTGTTAAGTCAAAAGTGTAATTTGTCTTCTTAGCTATTCATCAAATATCAATTAATTTATTCATGAACGTTATGAACTTCAGGTATTCTCATCAGGGTGAAATTATAATTTAATAAGGTAACTATCGCCATGTCGATTGAAGTCCGGAATGAAGGCCACTGTCTCACAAAGCCACTAATTATCTTAATTGACATTTTGAGGTTATAAAACCTAGATGTTTTCATGTCACGACACGAGGGTTACACTACTATATAGCCAAGTCAGTTCACGAGCAAAGAACGGCTTATTTTATGGTTTTTGTTAACAACGGCATAAAGTTTTATATGTTAGACAATAAATGTGATTAGTCTATGACATCACTTTTGACGCTGTCTAACTATAAGTGCGCCGAGTTACATTTAACATATTCATAAAGTAGTAATTCTAGCTTTGTTATTCATGAACCTGACAGAGCTCCAAGTATATGTTATATACCTCCATATGTAGGTACCTATTGTCTAGTATTACTTAAACACGATAATATAATAAATAATCGTTAATATCCTAAAAACTTTCTACTTTTCTATTTGTCAAGTTTAGAATTGTTTTTCATGAATATGTTATGAATTTTAGTCCGATCAATCAAATCTTTTAATTACCTTGAGGCATCGTTCTTACTGAAAATTGTATGGATGTTTATGAGAACAATTTTTGTGTAGATACTTATGTTACCTACTTAGAGATTATACTTAATTATCGTCGATAAAAAGAAGTAGAAGTTTTAAGTACCAACAGATATACACATAGATAAAAAATACTCATAACAATATCGGGCACATTGCTATCGCCGACACTCGAGGGCACATCCTCAATACACCCTCAAGATTATTTTCCGCCCATAATCTCATTCGCGAAGTCGATTAACCGATAAGCTGGATAACAACAGCCCCAAACGTTCGGCCGCTGAACGCTCAGCATCAGCCGATATCGGCCGCAATCAGCGGAGGAACGTTTTTAATCTTTTATTCATGTTAAACCGTTGGCGGCAAATTGCAGGGCGGCGAACCTAATGCCTTTCAACTGTTGCTAATAGCCTGTCAATTTATCAAACGGCCACGCGCTTTTTTAGACCACTTTAGCGCAAATAAACTAATCGTGCAGGCTCGTCACCAATTTTTGAACCTCAAATTCGTATTGATGGGCTGTTAAAATTTAATGACAGGTTTTATGCTTTGATGTTAGGTTGGTACTTTAGGCTCAACACCCATTAACAAAGGAAATGTGAATTATGCCAGAATTTAAGTACGTACAAAACTCTGCTCTTGCTAAATATACGAATCAATAGTCACACCTCCGCTATTTTTAAACCAAGATCCTGATACAGCCAAATAAAATAAAACATCGGCCACCATTGTAAGTTACAATTTCTAGTACGTTAAGAAAAAGTGGAGAAATAAAAAGTTTATGCACTCACCTATCAAAATCCGTCAGTCGCGATGAATCCCGAAATCCTTTGGCGAAGGGATTGGAATCTATCTTCAGTTTGGTGATGAGCTGGTTCTGGTAAGCGGTGACGGCAGTGAACACCGTCTCCGGGAACACGAAGGTCCTGTGCTGTTCTCGCGTCAGGTCCGTGATGGGTCCACCTCCTTCTCGAACTTTCACGAGGTGGATCCGAGGCTGATACCGGTGCATCGAATTAAGGACGATCTGCGAAGAAAAGGTTGCATGTTAGTTTTAGAACTAATTTATTGAAACCAGTTAAGTTGTCGGTAATAATTAGATTGTCTAGGTATTGATTAATCTGATAGAATTAATTTCTAAGAACTATGCCACTGAGGAAATACTTCGTTGTTATATTAAAAGACTTTTGTGCAATAAAAGGCGTAGTACCTAATAACTGTTCTACAACCCCTTTTGCTACTCAGACAATGTAGAAAAAGGGTGTCTGTCTACCTAACATGTTCACAGTATTAGCAATATGTACTTGTAACTTCAACGCTTCATAAACCAACACTTAGGCAATATGCCAACTGGTACGAACTACATATTTCAGGTTGTTTCAAAATAAGGATATTATTATAAAATTGCGGTTTTAATTAACGAAACAGTCATTTACATGAATGGTAATTACAGATAAAAAACGAACACGTAAAATAATTAATTTTTGCAACAAAGACAATAAGCCGAAAGAGCCGTTTCCACGTTTGATAATGTTAAGGATATATTGTCCAAATTAGAATTTAACACAAATGAGCATGTTCAAGATTCTGCATTTTGTGAACAAAACCTCTTTAGGTAGGTAATCAGTCATAAGAACGGCGCAAGTTTGTAAGTTGTGCGAAATATGTAAATGTTGAAGGTAATACATCAGCGGCCAGGTGTTCACAACGATGCCATGCACCATGTCTTTGTGTGAAGGATGATTGTGACGTGCGTGGAATGGGATGGAAGCTGAAGATTGTGTAACAGTTCTAAGGGCCACTTAGAAGATAATGTTTTTGTTTAGCAAGGTTACATGTATCGAACACTGATTTGTTTTTTGGTTATATTTAGGAAATGATAAATGATAGTTATGATAATGTGTTTTAAAGTTAAGCGAAACTAACTACAATTAATAAACATAAAATTGAATGCTAATGGTTTACAGTTTAAGAAAACCAGGTAAAATTAATAAACCACATTATCATTGGATTTTCTAATAAATTACTAACTATTCAACAGGGAGCGAGTTACTTAAATGACTAGGCGACAGGCGTGTCACAGTAGGCCAGTAATTGAAATAACGAGTTTTTAGAATTAATTTTACGCCGTAGAGAATTATTAATTTTAATATCAACCGTAGTATCTAGTCTAGTAATTCAAATTACGTTCCAATATTCAAACTAAGTGAGCTTGATTTCTCTATAATGATAGACATCCTTGCGTTGCGTCTAAATCAAACTGCAGTACATCTTAGAACGGTTTATTCGAGTTACACACGAACTATATACTCAGACGTTAATTAGTAAACATAGCATTATCTATTCTAATAACAATGTCGGTGATTTCTCATAACGCGAGGCTCGTAGGTAATTAATTGGCCGATGTCCCGATGTGACGAGCCGATAAGGCGGCTGAACCGAACTGCCCATAGTTTTACTGCCCTGATGAGATAATTAAAGTCTCTAAATTAATTAATTTCACTGCCTAGTTATTTTTATTGCGGCATCGTGTTAATTGTGGAGGCAAAGGCGCCGAATCATTTCGTTGTTAGATTAATAACATGACTGTTCTTTCTTTATGATTCGTATAATTACTGTATTAGCTAAATGTGGATGTGTGAGTGTTTTCTTGTGTTTCTATTTAGAGTGACTGAGTTTGATTTTATCTACCAACTTGTCTAATTGCTATAAGTTATTGCTGTAAGTATAAGTTTATCCTATCCATTGTAAATTAGGTATTAGTTATGTTTTGATGGGATAAAGAATCAAAATAATATTTATCATGCTGAAAAGTCTATATTGTAGATAGACTATAGTCAAATAGGTAAGTAAGGACACAAAAGGCAATGAAAGGCTTACTTTAGATGGTCACATCTTTTAAACATAAGAACTAGGTAAGTAGTTTACCTTTTTTTACTACGTGGTCAGTATCTCTTAAAATGTGGTGTAACTTTCTACCTGAGTGAGGAATCAATACAAACATATATCATCATCATCAAAGTCTTCAATAGAACACTATCAGGTGTTAGAAAGGCAGTGTGTGATGACCGTGGGCGTGGTGATGATCATTACTGGTCATCATCAGTGATCAGCTGCGGCTAATGAATGGCGCCCCGCCTTCTCCCGGGTCTATGGGATTCACTTTGGAGTTGTAATTATACTGGGAACTTTGGATTGTGATCCCGAATCTTAATTAATATATTTTTTTTAATTGATTTGATACCTTCAATAGATTAATATGTGTAGGATCAAATATGTCATTGTGTTGAAACTATTTTATACCGACCTATTATATTGTTTTACTTAGTTAAATGGTTTTTATTTCTAGACACCTACATTTATTTTCTATTTGTCCTACTTAAGAAATACCTTCATATCTTTTAATTTTAACTGACTGTCAATGAAATAGGTACCTACCCAACTAGCAAAATTCTCCTATAGCAATTGACTAATAAGATTACACGCCTTATAGGAATCTAGTAGACGCATTAACTTAGGCCACTGATCCTGCTAAAGCATCTTCTAAGATGATTTGCACTACAAGTACTTTCGACCCTATAGTTTAGTTTTATAAATGTCAATAGGATTATTTTACACGACTCTTACTAGAGCAGTCAGTCAGGATCAGTCTTATAAATGCAAGTTATAAAAGTTATTAGCAAAGTGTGACTTTTGATCCGATAATCGCATTTAGTAAGATTGTTTTATCTTGTTAACGTCTTGTTTCATTCTTCTATAAGACATGCACTTCCTATAAATGCCACAGATAAAGCTGCTAGAGGTAAAGATATTATAGAACAATTTAATCTTAATCGTGACCCTTAACGGATTTTTAGCAGCAAGCTAGCATAGCCTCTGATTTTTATAAGTAAGGAACCTTGAAACTTAAATATGGTGGCGTAGGTATGTCATGTAAGCGTCTTGACTTAGATTAAAAAGTCATATAAAGGTTCTGATAAATGCAATGTAATGGCACCCTATGTCGTACAGGTATTTATTAATTTATTACTTAATTAACAAATAATGAAAATGTTAAATTTTGAAGGCGTATGAAGATATGTTTATTATCGTCTAACATTTCATCAATAAAATTATTTTCGCAAGTTGTGTAGGCACTCTTTATGAAACAGGCACACGGCAAATGTTACATAGTGACAAACCTTATTATAATGTGACTTTACTTATCTTTTGAAAATAAAAGAGGATTCAATGTCATGCACCAGCACAGTACAATGAATTAACGAAAAAAGAACGAATGATCGACTGAATGAATCTACTAATGATATTACGCTGATCACTGTAGGACCAATTACTCTAGTAGCGGCACGCGCCAGATCATAAAAGAACCAATCGCTCTTTTTGGATGCATTTACCGGATTTTTATAGGACAAATATATTTTGTTAAAGCACTTGATAAGGTAATTATAAAATCAAATAGCACTTTACCGGATTATAACAAAGCGACTATGAGGCGAAATAGTCCAATAAACTGCGCCCAAATGCGGCTATATTATCGTTTACAGGATTTCTATAGGATTAAAAAATACGTGCTCCTAGGATAATTACAGGGCTACATTTTGCTACTTGGGTAGGTAATAAGATTTGTCCAAAATTATTCAAAACTAAATTCGTTAGAAAACATCCAAAAGGTATAAATTAAATGTGCAGGTACATAAATCTCGAACATCACACGAATATACAAATGTTATAGTATAAAACAATGGCCACTAAATTAAGATACTCAATCTTTTGAATATGAATCACTTGTACCTAAAATATATTTATATTTTAGCTTCTTAATACGTAGATATTAATAGGGATCTACCCAACAATTATGTATGCATTCAATAGAACGCGAGCTGCCGATACGTAGCGTTACAATAATTACTTATACGACACGACGACATCACGTACTGCGTAGGCGACGACACGGCCCGATCTGAAGGGATGCGGCGGGAACAACCCACCCCAGCTCCCCTCGTGGTATGTCACACGACATTAATCTTTAACATGTAAGGAATAAGATGACGTTTGCGGTGGCGGCGATAGTGCCGGCTGGCTGTAATTGCGGTGGGAGGCGTTGGGAGGGTCGTGGGGAGGAGCGGAACATGGCCGACGGTGGGGGACAGATGGCTGCGGACCGTCGGCCGCGGTGGATGTGTTCGTTTCTCGACGTTGAATGTGTAAGAAAATTGAACGAAGGGAAATATTTGTTTTACATTTATGAGAATAGAACAATTTAATTGTTCAATTATCAAATGATGTAATAAGTGAGATCTATGAGGAAGTTTAGATTATAATTAATTTTTGATCACTTTTAACCAAATTAAAAAAAATACTGGTAATGACTACTTAATTCTTTTATTCGGAATTTTCTTTTGGTAGGTAGGTACCTAGGTATATTTGCCTTAAATAAATACTAAACCGGAATAAAAGTTTTGGCCATGATTATTTAAATCCAATCAACAGTAAAACAGTCGAATTAATTTAAATTTAATTGAGACATGTTCGGGTCGAGTGTTAGTGCTCCGGGTGACGGCCGGGTCGCGGGCCGCCGACTCGTCAATAAGGCTGCGTCGATATTTCGATTAGCGCGCGAGCCCGCGGATTACGGCGGATTTTCGCCTCGACGCCCGAGCGCCGACAAATTGGCCCATTTGTACCTTACTCGCAACACTCGTGACACAGCTCACACAGCCCGTAACGACGCGCTCTGTCTAAATAAATCCGACACCATCAACCGCTACCGTTACACACATTAAACATATTTATATCCCACACAAAATGCAAAATATTGCTTTATTATATCTAAGGTAACATGACACGGGAAATTTCTACAGTAGTACGGCATCAGCTATTTAAATTGATATACCTATCTACGCAATAAAACCGATACCTAACGAGCCCCTGCATTTATGAATCAATAATGCCCGAGCCATAAATTAAGGGTATCTAATGAGCTATATTTCAAATAATTAAAACCTATGAAAAGGAATTAGACAGCGTTGAGTTATTCATAATTTATCTAATAAACTAGTGGACAGATAAAGTTATTAAAATCATTATAAACAATGCGACGTTTGTCTATTGCTTCATAAACGTTACTCATTAGTATGTATTAGACATAAAGTAGGGTTTAAATGGCGTCCATCCGAGGCAGCGGTTAAATAATGAATTTATTTAAACAAACAGCACGTGTCCATTGCATATGAGATGTCAACAGATTGAATCGAGCGGGCCGTGTGGGCGGCACACTCGCGCGCTCAACTCTATACCAACATTACAAGTTTCGAGCAATATATTACTCGATTATTAACACTAAGCATGCGTGCAGACGTTCAAACTTTTACATATTTATAGGTGTTACTATATACCTACTAAAATCATAAAGTTATAAAAATCCGAGACGTAGGTATATACGTTTACTACTGTACGTTCAATACTGCGCACTTTGATTTATTAGGTATTGGAATTAACTATCCCTAACAAAAAACTACACAAAACTATAAATAAAATGACTTCATAAAAAAAAACTAATAGCATAAAATTGATAAAGATATTCCAATAAGAAGGAGCTTAGCTCGCGACTGTCCGTGTGTCGTCGAGGTTAAGTCAACAGCGGCGGTAAGCGATGAGTAACGATCCTCTAAAGTAGTGGATTTCTTTGCATTTGCATTAGTTAGTGTTCGCAAAGCAATCGGACCCGTTTTATTATCGACAACCACTCTCGTAAATACTTTAATTTTATTTGCTCACCGATTTTCTGATGTTTTTCAGGCTGCTTTTGTAAAATGTAGGTTATCCGCTTAAAAATAAAATATTGAGAATAAAATAAAATATAGGTAATAAGCGTGTTTTAAAGAGTATGCAACCAAAAAATATGCGACGACTACACCAGTATGCGTAGCGACTACGAAACGACTACGCCAATATGCGTAGCGCGTAGTCGCCACTCATTTCGTAGGGAACGACTACGCAGATACTACGCATCCATTACGCTCTATCTACTTACTCGCGTTGTTTGAACGGTAACTGATAAACTGATTTACGATTGATAACCTGTCTCGATAAATAGATACCTAGTGTGATTTTGACAAGTATAGTATACTTCAAATATTTCGTCTCATCCATGGTATGGTAGGCATATTATCATGTAAGCATCTAATAAGTAATATAATGTACTGTATGTTGCAGTGCAATTAAGTATTGTCGTCTGTATAATGAGACAGGCTTACGTTTTATTACTCTGTCGTAACGTAAAAGCATACAAAATCAAACAAATACCTACAATAATGTTTAAACTTTATACCTTAATCAATTTCATCTTTTATTGGCCGTAGCGTCTCAAGTTCACAAATTCATATGGAACATTAAAATAACTCAGAGGTACGTAAACGTTCATCATAACATCGGTGGCAGTAAAATATCTCCAAATAAAATACTCGCTCGTAAAGAGACTGACATCGGGAGTCCAATGAAAAACTGGTAAATCGTCATTTAACTAGAGAGGCGCGTCGCGTCGCCGTCACCCGGGGAGTCACGATAAACGTCACCTCGGAATGAAAAAAATATAAAAGTTATATTAAAAAACGACCTCCGATTGAAATGAAGTGAGACGATGGAAACAGAAAAACAAATAAGACTACAAATTGAAGTGAGAAATGTTATGTCGGTGTGCGCGCCCCCCGCGAGGCTGCTCTCGCGTCATGAGGAGGCTTCTTGCAGCCGTCGTTACGGCGCGTGATTAATACGCGCGTGCTATCGGTGACGCGTGTCGCCGACGTCTGACGCGCCATAACTCTGCCAAATGAGCTGCTGCGCGGTGGCGCCGCTCCCATTTGCATACAATACGAGGGACAACCTGTCCCTTGCTTGAGACAACATTCCATCATATGACTCTTACCAAATTATGGCCACCAAACACATGTTATTTTACATTCCCGTGAAAGTTCATAAAGCACCTACAAAATAGTATGATTAACGGTCAAAGCAGAATCCAAGTTTAGGGCCATCCAAGTGAACAATGCCTCATCGTCGTCCAGTATCGCAGTAAAACTGTAAAGTACACAGAACAACACATTGCATAGAATTGTAAGCATCATATTCATTCATATATTAGGCTTAAGTAACGAATTACAAGACAAAGTGTTTCTCTGTGCGTTCATAAAATTGGTTGTTAGTGGACTAGGAAGGTACGAGAGATGAGTAAGATGGAACAAGGGAACAGGCTGGCTCATAAACCTGCATACTAGCACACACAATATGGAATAAGTCAAACACTTACACAATGTTTAACGCCCTGAAACTAACAAACTCCCCTGAGTCAGGTACAAAACGAATTGATGGAGAAGCACACTTATTGATTGTTACTAAAACAACGAACATAGGGCTTTTTATTTTAGGAATTCTACAATACAATACTGCAACACCCATCACGCCTGTAACTTTAGCCTTTAACACACGAAACTAGCATACTTAGAGTACCGACTTTTACCATAATAGGCTTAAATATTGACAACGAAACCTCCTAACATAAAAACGTCACAGTAAAACAGAAAATTATTTATTAATTACAGCTTAAAATATATGTGTTGTAAAAGTATATTAGTTGTAAATCTTTGTGTACAAAATTTTATTACTTATTTTAATGTTACCGGAGTGTAGTTAACGTAAGTTTTAGTGCAAATAACCGATTATAGGTAACGGTTTTACAGCTTACTGGGTGCTTGCTGTGGTTTCACCAGTGCCCATGCAAAACTATTTCTCGACCACATACAAAATCACCCTTCTTTGATAGTAAATAACATTTATTTGTCCAAAACAAATCATACCTATTATCTTTTAGTTCGCTAAATGTAAGAAACAGATAGGCCTTAATATTTAGCCATAATGTCGGATTGCACTGTTGGTATATAACTTGAATTCTACACAAAAGTTTCGGCATTTTACCGATTGTAATGTAACGGTTTTATATAGCTTATAATTCCGTCGTTTGGCAAGAATAATCCCAGTGCAAATTTGTTGTGGGTTGTTTGAAGCCCGCGACGGTGGCGACCGCTTCCGGCGTCTCGGCTACACCCACACTTTATTCCAATTGCCCTTATTATGACATAAAAGTAATTCATGATGCTCTCAGTTAACATCACCACAAAGTATATTTAACTACCGTTAACTATATTTGAGTTAACTTTGTGCCTCAATGATGGGTAAGTTGGAAGTTAAAATTAATACGAGCGGGGAAGCAATTGACTTTGAGTTTGCCCTTAAAATTAACTGGGCGCAGCGGAGTTTCGACTTTGCAAGTATAATAATTTCATTGATATTCTTTCAGTATTTTCAGCTTTGTTCAAAGGAGGTAGGATTATTTATATTTATCAATGCAATCAAAGCCTGGCCTAAAAATAATTTTAGGGTAAGAGAATAATGTAAACGTAGCAAACAATGTAGCGTGTACGTATTGTAATTTTATCTCAATTATTTAACCAGTTCATACACTAAGTATGGTTGTTAAGAAAACTTTTTTCACACGATTGTTTCGTGATTGGACGTAAAATCCCTGAAAGTAAACCCTTTCTCTTAGTATTCAGTAATAAGACCATCTTTTGGAAACATTTAATAAAGAAATTTAAAATCTCCTTTTTACTTATGAGGACGATTATCCGGTTAAGGTGCGGCAAAACCCTTTTTTTTTCGTTCCTACTAAACGGGAGCCATCAAACCCCAAGCGAAGTCGATTCCTCTCGCTAATTGCATGTGAGCAGAAACAATGAAAGCTCCCACTCAGCCAGTAATTGGATGCAATCAGGTAGCTCCACATGTTTTCATAAACAAGGAATTATAATTACGAAAACATATCTGAACTTTATAGCAACGATGCTCTTTCTAATTGGTCTTGTTAAAATTATTACATAGATAAGTAATTTTTATCCTTGCAATCTTGAAGTCAACATAAATATTAATTGAAATACAAATGCTGTAAGTCAATTAGTAAGTTCTATTTTTACGACAAAGATGTTCCACTTTCCAGTCACCTGAAAACGATCCTTATTAGTCGCGATAAGTGCGTCTATTTACGCTCTAAGTATCTAGTATTAACAAGTACAAGACTTATCATCATTGTGAATCAGACCTAGAACACCTAAATCTCACCATAGACCCTTCAACATTTGACAGATAGACCTGCCGTTTTACAAAGAAGTGAATTTATACGGTTTATCTATAAAATTGATAGTTATGTCAGTGTCACTTACATTATGAAAGTTTTATGAGTACGATTGTATTGCCCGTCCATGCCGTTAGATGTCATAAGATGATAAGCTCGTTGATATATTTATTACTTTGGAAGGGCGCTGGTATTTCTAACTTGTATGTGTAGCTACACAACGGTATGTTGCTACCCAGTTTACAGCTTATGCATAATTATGATGTGTTTAATTAGGAACATTACGAAATACCACTTGTATGTAGATGAGGAAGATTAAAATATTAATATTAGTTATAGTAAAATTAGTCGCACTGTTTAACGAGTGAGTGCGGGCGCGGGGACGGTTAGTGAGCCCAAGGTGTATAATAATTACCGGCGTAAGGTACGCGCGCTACGAGCGAGCCCGCGCGCGCCGCAGGAGTCCCGCCGACGCCGAATAACTTATTAATTTATATTACACCTAAACTCAATATTCACTACCTACTCGAGTCACCTGTCTAGCTTGTTTGTTTTATAATCGCCTTATTTCAAAATACGTTAACGACGTGAAAATATCCACAGTAATTAAAAAACGCAAATGATCGTCGAGAATTGATGTTTGTCGTTGTTCATTAAGACGAGCGGTCGGCCGGCGTGGTGAGCGTTTTATTAAATTTTATTGGCTTGTATATTCATACAACGGCTCGGATGCCGCTATAAATTAAATGGGGATTATTAATGAAAGTATTTCGCGGATATCGGTGCGATACGCGTCCGAGCCTCTATCCGGCAGCCCTGGCTCGCACACGTAGTACAGCGACAACGGACAACCCTGTTAATGACATCGGCTTTTTGGCTAATGACCGCCATTATTGTCTTGTCTCTAGCTGAAAGTTAAACAAAGCACCGCTGTCGATGGACGTCACAAACTTAATCACCGCGATTTACGTGAAAAAGCGTATAATGTTGGAGATAAACGCCGCTATGCACACATCTTAACTGCATTATAATTGCTTGACCTACTTGAGTCGAACGTTGCATTAATAAATAAGGCCTAACGATATAATTCCGAGTTGATGGAATAAATTGTAGTGATTATGTGTGTAGTATGTGTGAGCCTAGGGCCAGTGGAGTGCGGACTGGGTGTTTGAGCCGACGGGGGCTCGTGGCTGAGTCCCTGGCGGAATGCGCCGGCACCGCGGGCGCTCACAATGACAACTGATACAGCATTAGTTTGTCACTAAATCCTCGCAAGCACAACATTTCATGTTTCATTAAGTCATAAATAAATTACGAAACATTATCATGAATATGTTTATGCAATCAACAGTAATTTTGCAAGTTGTTTGTAGTTTAACAACGCAGCCGTTTTATTTGTGAACCTCATAAAACATAAAGTTATCGCGAATTTGCATGAAATTAAAAGCTTCTTATTTATTGCATTAACATTGTTATCTTAGGCTATAAAGATTTTATAATTTGAGGAATTTCTATACTCACAAATATCTAGTTTCAAGTTTTGATCTATTGAAAAACGTTCTTCGGAAAACAATTTTAGTAGGCCCAGAAACTATTTATTGATTTCCTAAAGTTGTGATATAAACTTGTAATCTCATTATTTAAGTAAACGACCAAAAAGCAGTTCATTAATCATCACGACTCGTGTTTAGTGTTGGACCACGAACTGAACCAACAATTTACATATTTTCATTAATTATACCTTCGTTTCCTACTATTAACCTTGAATGCTTATCATTACTGTACACAAAACATATTTTTAAAACATTATTAATTTTCTTTTTGGTAAAAATATAAATTAAAAAGCTTATCTACCGTATCACGGCTATCTCTCATATCACTCAACTGTTTACTTTCCCGCGAATAACAACTATACCCGGAGAACTGGTTTTTATAATGTGCCTCTGCAATATATCTTCATAGTCGACAATAGATATATTTCATAGCTTCGAGCGGTATTACGACTTTCGTTGATGCACTTTCGTTTACAAAGGAGAGAAGTGCGTAACTAGTGCTGGTTTACATGATGTTTATTACTAAAATTAATTCCTACGCGACACCTCAACCTGTTATTACCATTTCGTAACAGCAATTTGTTACATTCAAGTTATAATTCTTTTTTATTGTCCAGATATCGAAAATATTTGCATTTTCATTACGGTCACAAGTTTACAGCTGAAATAGAAGTGTTAGATCATTATAAATGGCTTTTATAATATTTATTACTCGTCAGCTACTGAACTTGTTTTCATTATTGCTGTTATAAATGTGTTGGAATTTTTAATATGGTAATTCAAAGTAGAGTTTAGTAAATTGATAGTAATATTTTGTATTCTTCACTAGACTACAACCTCATTCAAAGAAGAAGAAAAAAATATAGAAAGATGTATTCTAAAATATTTAATAAGTAAAATAAAATAAAGCTGCTCATTCATATAAGATAAATGCACACAACTATGAGAAAGTAAAATATATTACATCAAGATTTAGGGATTTAACACGCCAGTGTCGTTGGGAGGTCTTTGTGACCGGAGGCATATCGGCTCGGCCGGAGCTCGCGCGCGTACAATCGCGATCCGTCATCGCCGCTCGCCGCAGCCGCCACGCTTTCGTGTGACCGTTCTCATGAATTCTAATAATCTGACCTCATTCCGACACACGATTATACCGAGCTTTTAAATAAACCCCACAAACATTCACAAAGGTCTCTCCTACTTCATGAACGGATTTTGAAATTCACTTTAAACTTGCTTTTAACGTTTTCGTGTTCGTTTAATATTAGTTTATTCGAGTTTAAATGCTGTATTATAAAATTAGAGACAATGTTTTCGTTCTTTATGTACAATGTAGAAATAGTGAACGTAACATTACCTTTGTCCATAAAAAGGTGTAAAAGAACACAAATTTTTCATGACGGAGAGGTCCTTGGAGAAAAGAAAAATAACATACAACTGTACGTAACTCACGCAAGTGGACACAAGTCGGCATTTCAGGGTTACAATGGCGAGTGTCGTGAATGCAGCATTTATTATATTATGTCGAGTATGTACAGGCAGTTAAGTGGCGCGCTGATGATTAATTCGTCGGTTCCATGGAGTTTTTGTTTCACAATTAGGCGGGTGGACACGAACGGCCGTGTCGAGTTGCGTGGCCAATACTTTGTTACCGATGTTAACGACTCACCAATTCCAGTTCCGTTCCTGATAATATATTGCTAATTAGGAGTTTTATTTATAAATACTTTCATGTATTTAGCAGTTTCTTGAACCGTAATAACTATATGTTTAGATTTATTGAAGGAAAAATTTTGTTCTGTGTAATGCCGGTAGCTGGTAGGTAGTCTAATAATATTTTAAGCAACTTAATATATTGTTATTAACGACATAAATATTCTTAATTATGCATCAGACTTCACGAATGACGTGTGCAAAGCCATTTATGAAGTCTTCCGCTTCGGTAAATTATTTTTACACTTTATTCTTCATTGTTAACTTCCATTTAAGTTTTAGATTTTTAATAAAAAAAGCATATTGCAAAAAAATAGATCTTTAAATATTCAAGCAAAATCTTTGCAAAAATAGTTTAGTTACAACCTAACCTAGAGACAACATTTGAGGCTATTATTGAATCAAATTCATTCTAGCAGATTGAAAACCCCTAAAATCGTCAGTAGGTAATAACCTTGCACTCGCTACTTTGCCTATACAAGTTTATTATGTATATTAAAAGAATTTATTTAATTAAATAAGTTCACGATACGCGCGCGATTGCCATCGGTCTTCTATGGGAAAGCCAATTAGGTGTGTTTTGGTGAGAGCCGGGTCCATCCATCATATAGCCACGCCCCCCGGTTCCGTTCCGGCGCCCTCGCACAATAAACCTCGAGTGCGTAACATAACCTAGCATTGTTCAATTATATACAACTCTACAGTTCAAGAAATCTAAAAAAGTGGATCAGAAACCAAAAGTTGACTGTATGCTGGGGTAGACTTGATTTCGCAATTGTCTACCTTTTTTTTTGTCACAATAGATCAAGAGCATAGCAAGTGCATCTAGGTATAGAGTCCTCCACCGAGCCTTTTTCCCCGCCATGTTGGGGTCGGCTTCCAGTCTAACTGCAAGTGCATCAAGGTATATCTTAAATCTTATGCCAATGTGCAACATCACAAATATAAAGTGGACAATTTAAAAAGCATAAAGTTCTTTAACCACCTGTTTGTTTGTTTTATACAATTACATTTACAAGATACAAACTCGTAACAAGTCTAACTTATTCATAACACGATCTACATAAAACGATAAAACTATGACAATAACAAACAACTAATTTAAAGTTCACTCTCATCAGTTGAAATCAATTTACAATCGCGATAGTATCGGCGTGCTATCGCACTCTTCATAACTGTCATATTCCTGATTAACCTATGTTAAGTAAATATTGCAGCTAGTAAGAGAGATCTCTGGGTTTTACTGCGCAGCGGGTGGGCGCGGCTCAGGATATGCTGGTGCAGTGCAGTCGTGACATTTGCCTGCGCCAGCCGCACCTGCGCCGCGGAGGTAAGTAGCCGTGAGGTGCCGGCTGACGCGCCACGACATGTGCGACTAATTTGTTGCCAGCAACGCACTCATTACACTCTTCCCGACGACGCCTGCCGCCCGAGGTGTCGCACACACAACAATTTCGCAAGCAATTCTATAAATTGCCACACGCACAGGGAAGTGGTCCACGTGTCACGACGCTATCTCAAAAGATGTGTGAAATGTAGGAAGCATTTATCGGCTCCTGTTTGTTTTGTTTACTTCTTTATTAAATTCAATTTGTAAAAAATATGCATATCTTAATGAATGAATCATTGACATCAATCATTCTGATTTCGTATATAATTAAATCTTACCGAATTATTTAAGTACTCATACAATTTGAACGAACATATCGTAAAAGCCATCTTTACATTGAATTGCAAAGGTGGCCAGCGTATAATTAAATGTTGACGGATAATTTATAAACCTCGATTTGCAGTGGCGCACGCACTCGGCTAACCCGTAGTGCCGTCAAGTAATAACACTAACAGCCATTAGCTACTTTCTGGAGCAGAACCGAGTCTACTCGCACTCTACAGTTAAAATAGTAGTGTCGAAGACACGATTTGTGTAATTAGAATTACATGAATGTATTTAACTTGTGAAACATTTAGATAGTCCACACACTGGTCGCAGGCGCGATTGGCCGGCGGCGACACCCGGGCCGCACGTAAATCAACCGTTTTACGTCAACACTTTATAGCTCATTCAGGCTCGGCCGCTTTATCACCTTGTTGTTAGCAACTACCTCCGCGCTGCTCTCCTCGAAACCGATACCTTACACTTTGTTGTTTATAACTTACGACTCTAACAAGCTATTTAATCAAATTATGATTATAATCAGAAACAGTTACCACACGCCACACACATCATCAATCACTAATTTCTAATAGAGCCGCGTATCTATTTGTCTATCGGTTTGATTAACGAAATGTTCTGACGTAATAATTATTTAGTGACATCTGTATAGTAGGAGCTCACCTGTCCGTTCTTGTCCATCTCGTTGTTGGTGAGCTTGACCTTCTCGAAGGAGACGACCTGCTTGCGCAGCTGGTCGCCGGAGAAGGGCGAGTCGGGGTGCGGGTAGAGGCGCGCGGGCGCGGGCGGGTCCGCCTTGCCAGCCACGAGCCACGAGGAGCGGTGGTAGGCGTAGCGGTAGCGCTTGCCGTCCACTGGCACCACGTCCAGCAGCACGGCGTAGCGCGCGTCTCCGCGGCACCCCGCGAACGACACGCGCACCGTCGGGAACATGCGTCTAACATGGACAAAAGAAGATAA